>JBAIAC010000035.1:13362500-23362500 GCA_037349315.1 Chelydra serpentina
TGGTCTCCTTCCTCACAGACACACTCTCATTGACTTTAGTGGGCTTACTCACGTGAGTAAGGCAACCAACACTGAGACCAATATTCTCTTAAGGGAGCCATTGTGAAAAATGAGAAAATGGTATTTTTATACTGAGGACCAAATCCTGGTTTTAGCATACATCCTGAGTACTGGGGGCTGGGAAGAAATAATTCCCTCATAGGCTGCATAGTAACTCTAAAACAGCAAAATCCTGCTATGGTTTTATCATACAGCTCCTAATTCCACATAAAGAAATGGATCTGATTCTTCTCCAGTTTCCTCCCATCCTTCCCCCAAAATCCATAGGGAGTTTTCCCCACATTGCCTGCAATGCAAATCTCCTGTGTAAGGTCTTGGAATCCTTTACCATCTGCAGAGTAGATCTGCACCAGGTATAACTAGAGGGACCACCATTTACAGTTACAATGGGCAGCCACGGAGAGGGGAAGAAGTATAGATGGGGAGACTCAGCCTGTGATTGCATACATCTACAAAAAACATCAATATCAGACGAAAAAAGTTGAGGTCTGTAACATTTAGCAACTGTGCACATTTGCCCTCAGGTTATATGAGAAAAATGGAAATATGGCAGGGGTCAAGACTAAGTTTTTATAAGAGGATGGGTTAGACACCTAATATAGTATTATACAACTAGCAATTATCATGTGGCATATGCATGGGAACTTACACATAATTACAGGAGTGTGTACCATTTCCTCAGACCTATAGGCGGTGTCAAAAGTGAGTCAAAAAAGGTGAGAACAAGTAAGTAAAACATAATCCCTTCACAGCTATTTTTCATTATGTACATAGTGCCACAATGGTATATAGCACTTTACAGTGTGCAAAGAATCCTAATGGAGACATTTAGCCCTCCCCTCCAAGAGTTTATAACTTAAAAGGCAAGAAGAGGTTCAAATACAGTAAACAGACAGAATGGTGTGTGGATGTCTCCACAGAGCAGCTGGGGCTTTGAATGGACATGGCATATATTAGCTGGGGGTCTGCTCCATATGAAAGTGCTGCGTGAAAGAATCCAAAATTAGGCATGGAGGAAAAAGACAAGGGAAGCAGTCAGGGGAGAAGCTTGGGTGGAACAAAAGGAGCAGGAGGGAGTGTAGGAGGAGAGAAAGTCAATAGCTGCTATATAGAGCTACAAGAGTGAAGAAGAGACGCTTGGATTGTTTTATGAGAAGCCAGGGCAAAGATCCAATTCCTACAATCCTTGAGTAGCAGGTAGGGAAACTGCCCCAAGCAGCTGCATTTGGCTGGAGCTATAGGAGAAATTGCACAGGGGTACACCAGAGAAGGACTCTGAAGGAAGTTGTTGTGGGCTAGGCAATAGTCAATGCAAGGAAAGGAAAGAGGAAGCGACGGGTTCTGGAGATACTCTAAAGGAAGAAAAGGTAGGAATTTTTGCCGAGTCTTGTATTTTTTCCTCTGCCAAAACTTCAATTGACTTCAATGAAAGCAAGATCTGGCCCTATGGTAGCTAATGGACAGATTCAGCCACCCTTACTCATACTGAGTGGAACTTTGAAATCAGCTGGCCTACTTGTGGAATGAGGTACTACCCAATTCAAGTAAAAATGACACAATTTGGCCCTGAACGTGTGGGAATTAATTTAAAATACTTATTATGATATAGGTCTTAGCTTTTCTTTCTTTTTTGCTGAACATATTTTCCATTCGTATAACACAACATTTTAGTCACTACCACAATAGTTTTCAATCTATGGTCCACGGGCCCATGGGGGTCTGAACATAGGCATTGACTCCGTGGGTGCTCCGGGGCTGGAGCACCCACGGGGAAAAATTGGTGGGTGCTCAGCACCCACCGGCAGCTCCCCGCCAGCCCCGGGGCCCGCACCCAGCTCACTTCACCACCGGGCGATGTTGCGGGGCCCTGCCCCAGATGCCGGGCGATGTTGCGTCGGCATTGGGGGCGGGGCCCCGCAACGTCGCCCAGCGTCGGGGCCGGGGCCCCGCAACGTTGCCCAGCGTTGAGGGCGGGGCCCCGCAACGTTGCCCAGCGTTGTGGGCGGGGCCCGGCGTCGTGGGCGGGGCCCTGCAATGTTGCCTGGCGTGGGGGGCGGCCCCGCCCCCGACGCCGGGCGACAGCACCCACCGGCGCCGACGAAAGTTGGCTCCTGTGGGTCTGAAGACTATGTCTAAGGGGGTCCATGAAAGGTTGTCATTACCATAGAACAGTGATTCTCAACCTGTGGTCCGCGAACTCCTTGGGGTCTGCAGACTAAGATTTCCAAAGGGGTCCACACCTCCATTAGAAAATTTTTAGGGATCCACAAATGAAAAAAGGTTGAAAACCATTGGTCTACACCATGAGTTTACTGGAATTTATTTTGGGGTGTGATTTTTAATATATGGCCATCCAAGGCTTGGGCTGCATGTACATTGCGAATAACTCATAGACTTTAAGGTCAGAAGGGACCATCATGTCATCTAGATTGACCTCCTGCACATTGCAGGCCACAGAACGTCACCCACCCACTCTTAAATAGACCCCTAACCTCTGGCTGAGTTACTGAAGTCCTCAAATCATGGTTTAAAGACAAGTTACAGAGAATTCACCATTTACACTAGTTTAAACCTGCCAATGACCTGTGCCCCAGGCTGCAGAGGAAGGCAAAAAACCCCCATGGTCTTTGCCAATCTGACCTGGGGGAAAATTCCTTCCTGACCCCAAATATGGCTATCTGTTAGACCCTGAGCATGTGAGCAGACCCTCCAAGCAGATACCTGGGGAAATAATTCTCTGTAGTAATTCAGAGCCCTCCCCATCTAATGTTCCATCTTCAGCTCTTGGAGATTTTTGCTACTGGCAGTCGCCGATGAGTCACATGCCATTGTTGGCAGTTCCATCATACTATCTCCCCCATAAACTTATCAAGCTCAGTCTTGGAAGCCAGTTAGATTTTTTGCCCCCACTGCTCCCCTTGGAAGGCTGTTGGTTAGAAACATTTGCCTAATTTAAAATCTAACAAAAAAATAATAGCTAGCTCTTCACCTCCCTTGAACCCATCTGCACCCCCATAATCCTTCCCCCTTCTTAAAAGCCTGGGAAAACAGCCAGCCTTGCAGTGCATTCAGAAGGGCATTTAAATTGATACTATTGTATTTTCATAATAAAATGTCATTGACAAATCTTGTTTATTGAAGTTCTTTGTACAACATCTCAGATGAATTTAGTGTGGGCCAATTTTTGCCCAATTCTTATTAAATCCGAGTTGTTTGGTCCCACCAGTCAAATTGTGGCCTTTTGAAGTTAATATCAAGACTTCCATTGGCTTCAATGGAAGCAGGTTTTGGCGCTGATTTTGTTAATTCTGTGCGTGTTTGAGAATCAATCTCAAGGTAGTGCAGTGGCGGATTAATGATTTTGCCGCCCCTAGGCCCTGAAATAATTGCCACCCCCATATGAACTTGTTTTTAGTTTTTTTATAAATTCGCGCCATCATTTGTGGTTTCAATACGCGCTATGATTGGTAGAATTGTGGTGTCCATAGACACCGTGGAGCACCCACGGAGAAAAATTGGTGGGTGCAGAGCACCCAGCGGCAGCTCCCTACCCCACTCCAGCTCACCTCCACTCTTCCTCCTCCCCTGAGCGCGCTGCCGGGTCCTGCTTCTCCCCGCTCTGTGCTTGAGGAGGCAGGGCTGGGATTTGGGGAAGGGGACCAATAGGGGCAGGGAGGGGGTGGAGTTGGGACGGGGTGGGGGGGCACAAGCACCCACCAGTGCCGGGGGGGGGGGGGGGGGGGGGAGGGGGGGGAAGTTGGTGCCTCTGGCTGCTATTATAAATTTGCCACCCCTGCAAATTTGCCACCCTAGGCCTAGTCGGCCTAGGCGAAAATATACCTCAGGTCCTGGCCACTGTTCAAGGGGGCTCTGCATTTTAATTTAATTTTAAATGGAGCTTCTTAAACTTCTTAAAAACCTTATTTACTTTATATACAACAATAGTTTAGTTATATTATAGACTTATAGAGAGACCTTCTAAAAATGTTAAAATGTATTACTGGCCCGTGAAACCTGAAATTAGAGTGAATAAATGAAGACTCGGCACACCACTTCTGAAAGGTTGCCGACCCCTGGGCTAAAGCCTGCTATGTTAGGGAATGAAATTGAGACCCAGGAACTATTAATAAAAGTGGAATTGAGGAGTCTGATTTTATTTTCCAGACTGAGTAAAACACAAAACACAAAGGCCATAAACAGTGAGACTAAAACGCCATGTTTAAAATGTGTTACCAGTTTAATATAACAGTAACAGAATAACAGTTATTAAACTCGCAACACATAACATTAAATACAGACACTCACTTAGGTCCCCAATCCGGCAAACACTTCCACATGTGCTTCATTTTTATGACCCTGAGTATCAGGGGCAGTGTCTCGGATCACTCTCCAGACCGCACATTTGTTCCTGCAAACGCGTTTACTTTTTGCTAGTCTTGCCCGCTATTTGTTCAGAAACGTGGACACGGCGCCTCTCGAGAGCCCAAACAAAGGCTGGCGAGTGGCAGACGGACACGCTGGCCTGGATACAGCGGGTGCAGAAAGCCCCCAGGGAGGCTGGGACAGACTGACACCGGGGCCCGGCTCCGGCCGGGCAGGCTAGTTCTCAGGGCTGCAGGGCGGGCGGAGCTGCGGGCTGGGAGCTCTGCCCAGCGGCTGGGGCCTGCTGCCTGCTCCATGCTGATGCTCACGTAGCCCTCGGGAGGGGGAGCTGTCCTCCTGCAGCGGGGCTGGGCTGGGCACCCCCGCGACCCGGCAGCCGTGCAAGCCCAGCTCCCGGCAGGGGAGAGGCGGAGCTTGGCGCGATCAGAGCCAGCCCCGAAGGGACGGTCCCGGGCGCTGCGCAGACTCCCAGAGCCTGTCAACAGAGCGATTCTCCCCTCTAGGTATCCCTGCCAGCGGCTCGTCCTCCGGGGCAGGGCAGGGCGGTCTTCCCCGCGGGTGTGCCCCCTCGAGCATGATCCGGGGAGCCCCCCTCTGCCTGCACGGGCTGAGCCATTTCCTGGAGCTGAGGCTGCCGCGGCCGGAGCGGGGACTGGACACAATGGGAGGGGAAGCGACGGAGTGAAGGGCTGAACCCCACCGTGCCAGCGGCTCCCCTAATGCCCTGCCAGCGCCATCCAGGAGACCCGCAGCGGCCGAGCCAGGGAGGTGAGAACCGGGGAAGGGACGGGCACGGGTGTAGCTCTCAGCGGGACTTGCACCCCCTCCCTCACTGGTACCCAGTGCTGGTTCCCTGACGCTGATCCCAGCCCCTACCTCGTCCCCCCAGATTTCTGACTGGGGGCAGCCGCTCCCCGGCTCCCAGAGCCGGTGATTTGGTTACTTGTGTGGTTAGGTGCCAGCCCATCACATGATCGCCCTCCCTTTTGTTTCCGAAATGAAAACGAAAGAGGGATGGTGAAGTCGCTGCCTGCCTTGCTCCTGCCCCTCAGCCTGGTTATTCTGAATCCAGCATCCAGACAGAAGTTACCCAGCGGGGGATCAGATTGTTCTCCCAACAGAAGGGCCTGGGATCAGAGGGGGAGAGAGGGAGAGGCCCAGCTGTGTTCACACCAGTGGTTTCCCAGGAATTGAAATGGGGCGGGGGGGGTGTCGCTAAATTGGCATGTAATTAGTTCACAAAACTAGGGGAGGTGTTGGGGAAATTCAGGGGGGTGTAGGGAAATCACTGGTTCACACTGGGATCCAACAGTCAAACTCCCCTCTTCCCCTTCCTTCTGGTGCCTTTACAGCAGCGTCTCCCAAACTTTTTTAGCCACGGAACACTTTTTAGCCTATTACGGAACACTTTTAATATTATTTTGTAGTCGTTTGGTTTTCAAATAAAAAATTGCATTATTTATGCTCAAATATATTTTATTTTATAAAACAAAGCACAAATACAAATTTAAAATAACTTGAACTAACAATTTCTAACTGGAAAGCACGTATAAAGTAGTACAAAAATCAAATTTAAAGACCCTTTTTAAAAAATTACTATTCTTTCATGGAACACCTATTCACATCGAGCGGGAACACCAGTGTTCTGTGGAACACAGTTTGGGAAACGCTGCTTTACAGTGTTAAAAAAACGAGAGCGAGAGAAACAGACAAGTCTGGGGAACCAGGATTTTTTGTCCCCATCGGCTCTACAACCGAGTTAAAGCACAATAAGAGGTCAAGTGTAGAAGGGGCCTAAGGGCATCTCTGGCGCCAGGGCAAAATCATGGACCGTCCACGGGTTTCGCCCAGTTACAGGGAGACCCCCCCCCCCCTCCACCCTACATCTAACCACCATGTGACAACCAGCCCCCCTGAGTGGGTTGTCATATAAATGGGGCTTCCGGCCGATATGTGATGAAGGGGGAAAATGAGCAAACAGACACGCTTTGTGGTGTGTACTCCCACTCTTCCCACGGACTGATATCCAAGTTAAAATGGGGTGGAGGGGGCGTTGTTAATGCTGCTCTAAAGCTATCCCAGCTCTGAGGTTTTTGGAGGGAAGGAGTGGCACAGTACAGGCAGTGGCTGCTAGCCATGGCAACACAATGTGAGACCCACAGCTGGAGACTGATAGGATTATGGAGGTATCTCGCTCCATACCCTGGCTAGGCTCACAAGTGTTTAGAGAGGTGAGAATTTCCGAGGGGTGCTAATTTCTTCAATCCTCACCCTTGTCACCCACCCTTCCCCCTACCATGTCAATCTCCCACTGCTTCCATCTTCTTTCTGTTTAAAAATATATATATATTGCTGCTGCTTCCAGATCCAAGGTTTAGCCCACTCAGGGAATGGGGTACCACGTGCGACAGCATGTCCCTGTGATTGGCTCTGCCTCATCAGGGTTACTGGCGATCCAGGGGTGACTGGCGATCGTACCCTGGCCCATCCCCATCATACTGCTGTCAGCCCTGTGCAGAGGATGGTGTGTCTGAAATGTAGCTCCCTTATTCTCATGCACCATTTGGGTAAATGTTGCCAGCTGCACCTCTTTGTGGGAACAAAGGAGGCAGAGACAAGAGAAGGAAATGAACTGTTGAATCATTTGGTCCATTCCCCTGCTGTGGCAGGATTACTCTGTAATATGTAATTTGAAAGAATGTGGTGCTTCAAGAAAGGCAGAAGATTGCAAATGGATTTCAATAAGAATCATTTGTAGATGTAATTCGTGAGAGATCCTTTCTGTTACTCACTTGGAGTGCCAAGTTTGCACATACAATATTTTGGGAAGAATAGTTACTTATATTGCCAATATTCATTTTTCTGTATTAAGAATTGCTTCTATTTAATTTTAAATTGTTTTTAATTTTTTTTTTTTAAACCAAGAACAGGGATATGTCAGCATGTATCAGAAAGTGGCCTGACAGTTCTTGTTTCAAACTCTCCTTTTGGTTAAATTGGCTTCAGTTCTTGTTTCAAACTCTCCCTTCGGTTAAATGTTAGGGCTTTCAGTTCTGATGCTCTTTTACACCCCGTGCCAATTAAAGCCAAAGTCATGTGCATTATTTTTGCCTTTAGCGGGGGGAGGGGAACAACATTTCATGACGTTTCAGCTTTGGAAATGTAGAGTAGTTTCCAGAAGATTCATGGAGGCTTTGAATACTTAACTGAGCTGCTGAAAATAGTGATAAGAGCTTCTGAGAAGCAAAGATGAGGAAGCCAGGGTCCACAGGTCTTTATAAAGAAAAAAAGTAGAGAACTTAAAATTAGTAAAAATCAACCTTGGTTCCTGTTTCACAGGTGAAACACTATATGCAGTGCTCATGCTCTTTTCCTTATGCCACTCAAGTGGCACTGAAATGTAAGCATTAAAATCTTTAATTTCAGCTTGACAATGAAGTTCACATTTCTTGATACCCAAGTGGAACTGTTTTGACTGGTTAGAGGTGTTGATTTTTCTAAAGCAATACTGTTAGTTTAACATTTTATTTTTTAAAATCAAAATTCCTTACCCGTGTTACCAATAACATCCAAGATTAAAACAACAGAATTTGTAAAATCTAGTTTACTTTTCACTAGCTTGGCTGTTTGTTTGCATCTTTGCATTGCTTTCTGTTTGACTAATGGAAACAGACTCACCAGTTTCATTTCAGGTTCTCAGTCACTAGCACTAGACTGTAAAGTTTAGGTTCCAAATACTGCAATCAAAGTTTTATCTTGTTTTAACCAAAACTCTTTCCCCTGGAATTATATAACCCTGTTGAAAACAATTTTGTTCATCTTAGGTTTTGTGTGAAAACAAAGCAAAAAAGGATGTTGAACCCGTTTACCTTAAACTTAGAACTCTAGGCCTGTTTTCCAAAACCTTTAATGTAGCAGTTAATAGAATTCTTTTTAAAGCTAGTTAGGAACCTAGTTTTATTTATAGAGTGTGTGAGCTCAGAAGTAGGTAGTCCTCCATTAGAAGACTGCTGGAAGCATTTATGCAGCCTGTGAAGAAAAAGCTCTTGGCTGCATAGTTGTTCAGTTGTTTGAGGTTATTTCATCATGGATCTCCTTCTGCTTCCAAGGAAGTTAATGGCAAAATTGTCATGAACTGGCATGAAAGCAAGACTGGGTCCTCCTACCTCTTAACATCTTTGGCCATTAGACAAGGAGCAGGGACATTCTTTAGCTAGTTCTCAACATTTTAAAGTTGAAGAAGCCACTATGAAAAAAATCCTCATATAGTTTTAAGGAGTTGTGATAATGTTTTATAATGCTTCAGTTTTCCTTGGTTTAGATAGCCGTGCCTGCCTGGGAAACTGGCCCATCCACTCGTTGCTATGAAGTGTACCGGATCTTCTGAGAGTCAGAGACTTCCCTTCCTACTAGAGAATGCCTTAACACGAGAGGCCAGGAATTGGAAGGTGCCAGTTTTTTGGAATTTCACACTGAAGGTATTCTTTCCTCTTCTCTTTGGAAATGCACTAGGATTCCAGAAGGTTTTCTGCAAAACACAGCCCCAGTTCTGCTATCCAATCCACACGTCCACATTGCATATGGACTAGATACCAGGATTGGGATCTGTGTCTGTCCAGGTTTCAGTTTAGTATAACAAGATGCACAATGTCTAAAACACAGTTGATCCAAAATAAAATCCAGAGACTATCCTTGCATAAATGAGAACCTGGGAGTGTCAATCGGATGACAGGGGAGTGTGTTTATCTGGTGTAATCCTAAAATTTACAGTGCTTGGTCACTTTTTATTCCCCACCCCGCAATTTCACTAAGATGAGAGTAAGAGGGGATGCTCTCCGATCTAATGGTTAGGAGTCAGGAAACTAAATTCTGTTCCTGGCTCTGCCATTGGCTCACTCTGTTACCTTGGGAAGCCACTTAACCTTGCTCAGTTTTTCTGTCTGTCATATGGGGATAATAACATTTACCACATTTGTAAAGTGCTTTGAGATCAAAGTGAAAAATTGCCCTTGAAAAGCATTTCAGGCTATGTCCCTTCTCTTCACAATCTAATGGAAGTGCTAGGTGAGTGCAAGGTATTATTATTTATTTTATTAATGAACCGGGCACTATCGTCTGAATGGATAATTTGAGATCAATATAATACAAGTTAATGGTGGACATTATTATCTGAATCATCCCCTAATTTATACTGTGTGCCTATCACACAGCTCTAGTTGCTTTTACATTAACATTTAAATGCATACCATAAATCACTTACAATAATACGTCAACAAGACTTATTTGAGTCTGTCCTTTCCTTGGAACACGTCCTCACAAGAAAAGCCTGAGTAGGTAGATAGGTTTTGCAGCATATCCTGTATGGTAGAAAACTTGGCTTCTATCCAGTCCAGGGGTGGAGGAAATTTGAGAGACAAGGAGCTGTACAAAGAACCCGTAGATGTACAAATCAGCTCAAACCCTCAAGATGATCTCTACTGTTGGACTAAGAGTATAACTGAGCTGTTGATTAGAGCATTTAAACAAATGAATTTTTACATTCTATTCCTCCAAAGTAAGTGTCTTGTTTAACAAACCACCAATTGTGTTTTAACTTTCTTTCTCCATCTCAGGGCACAGATATCTCTCTATCACATTATGAAAAAGCAGTTCTCTGGATTGCAGAATTAAGTTCCCAGTTCCAATTTTACTCTGAAACGTTTGCCTTGGCTATCAACATTCTTAACCGGTTATTGGCATCAGTAAAGGTAGAGATTCTCTTTGGAAGCTTTCTTTTATGATTTTATTATTAACTAGGGGTGCCGCAAATATCTCATTAGGATTCAGTTTGAATATAAATCTAGCTGGACTGGAGGTATTTGGAATCACTCCGATAGTGAACCTCTAGAAAGCACAGAACTCAGATAGCAATGAAGGCCCTGGCACCTGCTAAACTTTGTCAAGTCAGTAGGACATAAGCACATACTTGAGTGCTGTCCTAAATAGGGATTTACCCTGAATTATAGTCCCATTGTAGTTATAAACATGAAGCCTTTGTGTTCGTGCAACTACGTTTCACCTCTGTTTTACCCAAACTACGGGCCCGATCGCTCTGCCCTTGAAATCCATGGCAAAATTTCCCATTGGCTTCGGTGTGAGCAGGACAGGACCCTATCTTATGTATTATTACTCAGATTCATAAACATTATTTTTCATTAGCTTGGCTGTTTGTTTGCATCTTTGCATTGCTTTCTGTTTGACTAATGGAAACAGACTCACCAGTTTCATTTCAGGTTCTCAGTCACCAAAACCTTGAATGTAGCAGTTAATAGATTTTCTTTTTTAAAGCTAGTTATGAACCTAATTTTATTTATAGAGTGTGTGAGCTCAGTAGTAGGTAGTCCTTCATTAGAAGGCTACTGCAAGCATTTATGCAGCCCATGAAGAAAAGCTCTTGGCTGCATAGTTGTTCAGTTGTCTGAGGTTCTTTCATCATGGATCGGCATCAGGCAAAAGTTCAAGCCTAGTATTCAGTACCCACCAATTTACAATAAATAAATGGAATCATCACATTCTAACTGGTAGCACTGTGGCTTGGGCTGACTGTATTGCATGATCTAAGTACTGAATGCTGGGATACCTGCGCTCCAGAGGGGATTCCTTCCATTGTAATTTTTCATGTCTTTGCTTTGTTTGGGCATCAAATTATCTTTACTAATAGAAACTACAATTTAGGTCAAAGCAGGTTTAATGCAAACTAAAGGTGAAGATTTGGGCGTCTCTATCTGAATGACCATTGTTTATTTTCATCTAGAACATTGGCTTCTATGCTCAGTGTTTTGCTCTTTCTCCTTCAGGCACAAGTAAAATACCTTCGGTGCATAGCAATTACCTGTCTCGTCCTTGCAGCAAAAACCAACGAAGAAGATGAGGTCTGTATGTTTTATTTAAATGCAGTAAATCAACTTCTGGTCATTCCTGGAAGTCATTCATGTTTCCAGGCTTTTACCAATTTATCCTCTCTGTCCTTTGGTTAGCTAACCTGTAAAGTGGGAACAACACTTGTCTTGATATTGCTTAACCATCATTTGGAAAGTGTCATGAGTCCCTTGAATGAAAGATGTATATTATTAACGCTCTGTCCTTCGCTTGTGCTGTTGTGATGGGAAATTGGGAGATTAAGGAAGCCAAGACAGGGTCATAGTTCTTCAAAGGAAGGTTAAAAGGTATGTATTTTCCTGAGGGTAGAAGATGTGGCTCGACTTCTATCCAATTAAGTCACTGTGGTTTGGGGCAGATAATTCAAACATGGGTTGGTTCCCAGTCCGTTCATTAAACACTTAAATCAGCAACTGCTCACCTGGATATGAGATAATCTCTGTGAGATAATTACACAGTTATAATCATGTGGCTAAAACCTCTTGCAGCATTTTGAAAGCACACGTCAAAAATCATGTAAACCATTTTGGACTAGTTGCATTTCAAATTTAGAGTTAAAAAAAATCAAAGGCTAGTAATAATAGCTCAAAATTGCTTTTGAAGAGCATAGACTGCATCCTCTCCTCTTCATTATCTAAATGTGGCCAAAGCTTTTCTTTTTCAAACTGTAATGAAAGGAGAAGAGCTCTGGGCTCAAGGCCTTTCTAAAGGTCATGAAATAGAAGAACTCGGTATTGTAAATGCTGGAGTCAGAAGTGTGTTTCTCTTTGAACATGTCAACATCCTTGAAATGCTCTGCAGAGATGCACATAAGCCTTCACACAATACATACCGTAAGGTTGTGCTTTGCAATATTTTCCCAGTATACAGGAGAAGTTGAGTCATTGGCCACAGGAAATAAGAGAACCACAAATAAAGAAAAACCACTGAGAAACAGGCTAGCAGGAGGCTTCAGAGAGACCGTCACAACAGCAAAATAATAAGGCTGGGGACGCAGTGCTCTTGAATCTCTAATTTCATATTAAACAGGGTCACATTCCCTCTTGGGTGTTGTCAGGAGGTATTTAGAAATCGGGTAACCTGAATTTAAACCATTCTTGGTGCCTCAAGGCACCCGTGTGTTAATCAGATCCCTTTGCACGCACAGACAAAAAAGGTCACACAACATTGTGTAGGAAGGTGGCTTCTTTATTATTATTATTATTTTCAATTTTCACAGGTAATACCATCAGTGAAGAAGCTTGCAGTGCAAAGTGGTTGTAAATGCTCTCCTGCTGAGATTTTGAGAATGGAAAGAATTATACTAGATAAGCTTCACTGGGATCTTTACACAGCGACACCTATGGATTTCTTAAACATAGTAAGCACTAAGAATTTTGCAAAAGTCTAAACTAGTTTTGTTTCTTGTTTAAGGAAACAGCTTTTACCAAATAAGACTAGAAAACACAGATGCACGTGCGCTCACACACACCCCTCCAGTGACTTTTAAGCCACACATTCTTAGCTATCTGCAAGTTTTTTGAAGAATGTTAGAGTGAAAATGTCGATTTCTTTTAAACATACTGCTATTCAAAACCTTTAATTTTTGTTTAAAAATTATTCAACCAGACCCCCATTTTTAAAGGACAACTAAAATGGACTTTAAAAAGATTACTGTACTGCACAACTATACTCCATTTTCATTTTTATTTTTTTAAATACACACTGCAAAAATATTTCTAACTATTTCCATTCTATTAATACTGTACATAGAAAGCTGTCGGAATTTTTGCTACATCTCACACACAGGTCCTCTCAAACCATCTCTTGCCCCCACTGAAACTTGACCCCAGTTTTGGGCAATTAGACCATACTGATCTGGCACTTAGTCACATTATTTGCTAAACACTTCATAGAAACAATTACACTTTTCTTAAATAAATGATCGTGTGTTTATAAGGCAAAAATCACGTGATATGAACATACCCTGGGCTCTCTTTTTATGGTAATGCATGAATATTTAAACCATATTAAGCTGCTGATTGTTTGAAAACCACCTATCATAGCCAGGTGCTTGGACTATGAATTTACTGAGGAAACAGAAGCATTACAACGGAATTTACTCCTATCTGCAGGCCTGAATACCACTTGTCTTTTGTTGGCAATCAGGATAATGCAGTGACTTCAGAATTTGTTAGAAAACACAGACCTTTTACATTCATTATAAGCTTTAAAACAGTTTGATGGTTGGCAAGTACAACACAAACCAAGTAACACATGGTAACAGGGAAAATATCTCTACACTTCCTGATGTGGATTGAAATTAGTTTGCACTTCTGGTCAATAACATATGAAACGTACAAAGTTCACTGTTGACCTCTGCTATTTTTTTTATATATATATATATATATATATATATATGTATGTATGTATATATTTATCTTCTCTCCAGTTCCATGCCATGGTGATGTCCAACTGGCCCCATCTACTAAATGGGCTGCCTCAGATGAATCCTTCCCGCCATGTTGCGTTCTTGACCAAACAGCTACAGCACTGTATGGCATGCCACCAACTATTGCAGTTTAAGGGCTCCACATTGGCTTTGGTGATCATCACCTTAGAGTTGGAGAGGCTGACTCCTGACTGGTTTCCTGTTATTACTGATCTGCTAAAAAAAGCACAGGTAGGAGTCAAAATGGCCTCAAACCACAAATTTGAGGCCAGCGCACAGATAAATGAATAAAGCTTGCGGCGTATTTACAACCAACATTGCACGTTTTTAATGTACTTCTCAGGAGTGCATGTATATGTCAGGATCTGTTCTCCCTTTGATACCAACCCCCTTAGTGTTAATGGGAGTTAGGTACTCCTGGATGAGAGAGTGCACTGCATTTCGTTATGGGGGGTCTTTTATTGTGAAAGGTGGGTTGATCACATTAGACCCAATTTTCAAGACATCTCAGTGCTCATTGGCTCTCAAAGAGGAGGAGGTTCTCCATTGTTCTCAATGGGAACTGCTGGGTATTGAGCAGGATTGAAAATCTGCTGTTTATATGATTTAGGAATGCCAGGATCTTTCAGTGCATTTACTTCAGCTAAAAACAGTCTTTTGAAGATATGGACAGACGAAGGCTACACCCTACCTCCTGAGCATTTCTGTGTGTCTTGCAATGGAGACATTTTCTCCGATTTACAGAACCCACATGCTCATTAAGAACGTGCAGTGAGTATGGAGGTAGTCTGGGAGTCAAAAAACCTAGAATCTGTTCTTAATTTTGCCATTTGCTCATCATGTGACCTAGGGCTCGTCAGTGACTGAACCCCCTACATCCTAGTGTCCTTGTCAGTAACATTGAGATAATAATTTTAATTCACCTTTTGTAAAATGCTTTGAGATCTACTGTTGAGAAGCTCTATCAATGCTAAGCTATTATTATAAGCCTTATATACTGGAAAATTTGATATGGGTTTTTTCCTTTCACTGAGTTTACTTAGAATTGCACATCTGTTAAAGCTTTGACCAGAGGACAGAATAATTTAACAAACTGGAGAAAAATGGTTCTGTATCTTTCATTACAGGTTAATAGCATCAAATTCATCCACTGTAAAGAGCTTGTGGATCAGCAGCTAATGTATTTACAACCATCCAATGCTGTTTATATCTTTAATCCTGCCAACCAAGCCATCCGAGCCCATTCCAAGGAAAAGTTACCCTACTATTATTCTGAATGGAAGAATTCACGTCAAATGAGTTCAAGGGTTATTGTGAGCCAGCCACTTCCAGCAACTTTCATACCTACTGCCATCAATATTCATGAAGACAGCATGGAGACAGATGAATTCTATGATGGATTCAGGCACCTATACAACGAGGATGGTGTCCCAGAAGGTGGAAGGGTCAGCATCACTGGCTCATGCAATAATCTGAGGCAAGGAAAAAGTAGTTCCCCTTGTCCTCCATTACAGCCACCTGAAATTAACTAGAGGAGGCCATAATTGTGTAGGAACTAGCAAATGCAGTTGCCAGTAGGTCAGATGAATGGAATGCTAGATGCTGTCAAATGAAAGCATTCCTTGTGTTGAATAGAGAAATGCCAAAACATTAACTTGCCGCCTTTTAAGTGTGTCCTAAAACAATGTTTGCTACTTCCCCACCATTTTTGTATGATCTGAGCATAAAGCTGGGTAAAAACCTCAACAGCTATGGATAGCTGAAGTCATACAACTCAGGGATCTAAATTCAGCAGATGGGGCTTCACACTGCACTTGGAGGAACTGATGGAACCACATTCCTTGGGCAGCTATTATTTAGGCTCTCTCTCCCAGCATGCATTGTGACTTCAGCCCTTCCGGACAATAACATTGTTCTCCTCTATGAGCTGTTTCCATAATATGAACAGCTGTAGGTGAGTTGCCTTGTGGGGAAGGGAGCTCCCATTGCATGGACCATTAGGTCTATTGAAATATTCCTAGGTGGGACCAAACTTCTGATTTAACAGTGAACAAAAATATGTCATGAGAACAGCTGAAGCCTCAGTGTAGGAAATTCCAATTTTACTTAAGGGCTGATCTTGAACTCAAAAGATGCTCTGAGTGCTCTGGCACCTTTCAGAATCAAGCTTTTAGGGACGGATCCATTGCAACCAATGGAAAGACTCCAGTGGGCTTTGCATCAGACCCTCACAGATTATGTGGTGCAATTGAGTTTTGTTCATATTGTAGCATACAAACCGTCTCTTTAAAAAAACAAAAACAAAAAAACCTTTTCTTTTACAATTGATATATTTTTAAAAACATTTGGTTCTTTGCCTTAACTACTAATTTCCACAGTGAGGCAGTTAAACTGACTTCTGTTGTTTGTAACAGTTTTAAAGCAGCCTGGCAAATGTTTTAAAGGACAAGTCCTGAAAGGGGGATTGTTCCTTTCTTATTTAAAATGGGGGCCAGCACTTTTAAGTGAAATTTTTTTGTATACTAGTTTGCAAGTGTAATCAGAACAATACTGTGGGGAAAACAGATTAGGCCTTGATCCTGCAAGTTGTGGCTCAGTCTGAAAGCTAGTTGCGTGCCTTTGTATGAATGCAGGTAAGGCGAAGCATCAGGCATAACTCAACAGAGTGAGGACTCCAGCCCATTCACTCTCAGTTGCATGAGGGTAAAAATGGGGTGGGGCTAAGCAGAGACATGGATGTAAGTGCCATTCTCATACTACTAGAGGGTTTACCCAGGCCTCAATCTAGCTGTGCAGCAGCATTCTCCTTAATGAAGGATGGGGTTTCCTGGCAATCTTGTCCTGCTCATCTCTTTTTACCTTGTGCTTATGTGAAGCATCTCCCGCAAAGCTCTTAGTGGCTGAATTAACAGATTTAGTTTTAGGAATGTTCTGTTAAAATGTTGACAGTGTAAGCACCCTGGTAAGGTCAGCTTTGTGTGTGTGTGTGTATGCATGCGCATGCGCGGGTGTGTAAGCCAAATTTATTTTAAACTGCAAAAATATGGTGCTAAATGTACCAAAAAATTGTTATAGCAAGGTGATGAATTAATGCAAGTGCGAGATGTGAGTATGAGTGCATTTGGACAACCATGGGAACACATGATGGAGTTGTACGGCAAGGCAAGGGCTACCACAAACTGTGAATGCTGCGCTTTATACTAGTTTAAACCACAGCTCTCCTTACAGATTGAATAGGGTGGTTTGCCAGTCTCTCTGTTTGCAAGGACGTAGTAAATAAGTTTTGAAATTGGAGTTATAAAACGATGCACTGTACCAGAAGAGAAAATTGTTTACAAGCCTTTCCACGCATCTCGAGGGCTAGTTTATGGAGGGACTTGGAATGTTATTTATTAATCCTGCCTAAGTAGCATAAGGAAGGTTTTCATTTTGTGGTAGGACAAAAAAAAAAAAAAAAAAGCAGCACCTTCCTTTTCTATCACAAACTGTGACTTGACTGCCTGACTTTTAAAGAGGCAAGTTATCTTTTGTAGTTTTCATTAAATAAACTGTAATCTAAATTCTGGTTTTCTGAGTGTGTTCCTTAAGGTTAAGAATGTAATAAAATTGGAATAGGGCCAGAATCTGCCCAGATGCCACTCATGCAATGCCCTTGAAGGCAACAGGGTTGAGGGGGTGTTTGTCAAGGGACAATTCAGTCTCAGGTCCACTTCATTTTCTATGCTGTTTCTTATGCATCCTCAGTAACAGTGGCATAGCTATAACTGGGCCTAAAACACTCAGACACATTGCACATCTTCCTTCCTGTCTAGATTTGAGCTTGTGGGTAGTTTCCTGCCCCTCGGCTGGACAATTCATCCTACACTACTGAACAAAGCCAAATTTTAACCTCTCTGTATTCTGGTCCACGGCACTTATCCCACTTTGTATACGGTTTCTTCATTCTAAACGGCAAACCTCACACTGTAAAGCCTATTCAGAGAGGTCACCGTTTCTCAAATCAGGAACGTGACTTGACACTAAAAGCGAACAGCAAAATCTACAGAGTGCCCATTGCAACAAAGGTATTCTGGCAGCTCTGTACCGTTGGGAGCATGCGTCACCTCCCAAACAAACGCTTATTCTAACGTTACAGCTGTATTATAAATGTACTTGTTAGACTTCTGCACAGCCTCAACAGACAAACAAAATGTCACTTGTCAGCTAGCCATGGTTATGTTATCTACGTAAAGATCATTCATTAGAACTTATAACACTCCGTGGTATATCGCACATGGTATACTTGCTGTTCTTTTAAGGACAGAAGAGCTGCTGCAATGGTCTGACCCAAGCTATAAGGAAGACAGTATTATCTTGGGTGTTATGCAGTGCATGTAAATTTCCACACCTGTAAGAATACAGTCTGGGCTTGTTAGCACCTCTTCCCTTATTGACTGAGCAACTAATCAGCATGGAAAGGCTGTGTATACTGTTTAGTCAAGCATCCTATGGATCAGTAATACCAGAATTTAGAATCATGTTGCCCAGTTCAATTTCATGGATCAGTATTTTCCTTTTGCTGCCCCCCGCCCTCTCTTTTTTGGTACAAGTCCACATCAATCACAGATTACACTCATTCCAAGCAAGATTTGCACTGGTCTCTCTTCACAGTGTTATGAAGGACAGACGCGTATTCTGTTAATTAGCCAAATCATTGTGCCAATAGCAGCTACAGCTAAACTGTTGTGTATCATGATCAGATTAAATAAGCACTTTATTATAGAAATTATACCTGCCATTGCACCTTAGCAGAATTGTACCGATTCAACCATCTTTGCACTGGCTTGTGAAGGTCTGGTGTGTTTAGAGCTGATTTTGGCAGGACCACTATTTTGCCAGAGGCTTGGCGTGTACAGATTTATACCTGTGTACAGCCAGGCATAGGTCTCTCATAACTTTGGGGAGAAATGTATATTCAGTGGTGCTTACTCAAGACTATCAAAGCGTCTGCTAACCAAAAACAGCCAGTAACATATGTGTCTAGCAGAGAAGCAGCTTGGGCTATAAGACTGAGCATGGGACAGAGAATCTGGAATGCCTCATGTCTAATCCCTGGCTCTGCTACTGACTGACTGACTGTGATCTTGGGAAAGTTACTGAACTTTTGTGTCTGTTTCCTTATTTGGGAGATGGGGATAAAATACTGATTTCTCTATCTCACGGAGTGCTGTGAGGATCATAATGACACTCATTTGTGGAGGGAGTGGTTTGTTCTTTAGTGGAATGTTCTCCTATGCCAACGTGTCACACCAGGAGAGGTCTGAATGCAAAATATTATTGCAACATACCATACGAGAGAAGGGCCTAGTTTTCTTCTCTCCTACACCACTGCAGCTCTATTGACTTCAGCAGAGTTACTCCTGATTTACACTGGTATAATTGAGAGCAGAACCTGGCTTCAGGGGTATTATCTCTATATTTTAATACAGGGTGAAGTTTTGGTGGTGGAAAAAACTCTTCCTGAGCCCTTAGGCATGTTATTACCACCTAATTCTGTAATTAGGGAAACGGAGAATTTTTGGGGAGGCGGGGGGTAATACCACGATTGATTCTGGCTCCCTTTGCTGATGGTCTGTATGGATGGCCTAGCCTGGGTTTCCACATCGACAGTCCTTGTAAAGAAATGCCAGAGGCTAATTATAGAATATTCCCAAAGAGCAACGTAGCTCAGCAAGACAGAGCATCTTGTCCAGTAAGGGGAAAAGGCTTGGGTCCGCTCTCACCCTTCAAGTCTGAGCAAAACACAAATTGTTTCGGATTTAACCTCCTTCAAACCAGTGTGTAAATGCTCTCTGTTGGTATTTTGTCGGCACTCCTGCCGACAAAGTATTTTGTTGGTATTTTGTCGGCGCTCCTGCCACTTGCACCAACAAAACTTTTGTCTTCGGCAGGGGACGGAGGAGGCTTTTAAAAGTACCCATGAAAGACAAAAGTTTTGTTGACAACGTCGCAGTGGAGACAAGCCCTACGAACTAAACCATGGCCGTTCTCCAGCAGATTGAGAGAGCAGCAAGCATAACAAGGATAGCATTCAACTGGAGGGGTGAGGTTTGTTTTTGTTGTAAGCTTTCAATGCACAACTAATGACACGTCCCAATTTCTGTACACCGCAAAATAGGTCAATGTCTGAAGGTGTGATAAATGCCTATCGCAAACCTTTCTAAGCTGACTTTTGCATTAGGTATCTCATTTAATTCTGAAATTTCTTGTATTAGGAAAAGTTTTTTTTAATGCTAATATATTCAAATATGCACACCTCCACACCAGTCAAACACAAATCACTGCCCAAAGTGCATCTGGACAGTTCTAAGTGAGCTCCACAGTGATGGATATGGGCAGTACCTATGCCAAGGCAGCCTGGTGGTTAATTAAAATCCTGGCTAATAAACATCAACTATCAAAGATGGGATCTTCTTTGCCTCTTGCCTTATCCTGGTCAGACCTCCCGCACATCGAAACACACAGTAACACGTACGCTTTACACAGCCG
This sequence comes from Chelydra serpentina, assembly GCA_037349315.1. Classification (NCBI taxonomy): domain Eukaryota; kingdom Metazoa; phylum Chordata; order Testudines; family Chelydridae; genus Chelydra; species Chelydra serpentina. Next base: position 13,382,821 of record JBAIAC010000035.1, read on the forward strand.
TTCCATAACATAGGAAATCATCTACTATAAATAATTTGTGGGACTGGTTAGCCTGTAAGCAGTTTCCTGATAAATTCTTCAGATACTGTTGCCTTCTTAGCAGTTTGAGATTCTGAATCAGAATCAAAACATGAATGTGAACTGAACGTAGAAGCACATGCATACAGAGTGAAATAATTTCCCATCAATGTGGTCATGTCTCTCCTTCATTAAATGTGTGCCACAGAGATTGGCTATATACCACAGTTAATCAAGCATATTACAAACAATCAGATCTAAATGTAAAGATGCATTGCTATGGATCTGTATCCACTAGCATCAGGGCATTTCATATAATATTCCAACCTTTGATCACTACTTGCTGCACACATTGTGCAGTTAATCTAAAAGAGAAGGTAATTTACAGTTACACATATTAGGAAACTCCTGTGGTCAGACAAAGAAGAGATCCAGAAGCAGAGCAATGAAGGATGTGAGATTCAAAATTATTTTGCCCTTACACAGGTTTCTGAAGGAACAGAGGTGCTGAAACTTGAAGCAAAAGTACATAGGTACAATGGGCTAATACTTTCCCCCTTTAATAACAGGAACATAAGAACAGTCATAACATTTAGTCCCATATCCCGCCTACAACTGTGACCAATACCAATGCTTCAAAAGAAAGTGAAAAACCTCAAAATAGAAAATTATGCAGCAACTCTCTTCTCCCAAACACCAGAGAGTTAGTGGTTGGCTTATGTTTTGAAGCATGGGGGGGTTGATAATACTTATAAATGTTACCCTACTTAGTGTAATTAACAGTATCATATCAACGCCTAATCCTTGAATCCCACTATGCTCTTTTGTCTTAATAGCATAAAACAGCACGTTCCACATATTAATTATACTTTATATAAAATGTTTCCTTCTACATCAGTTTTAGATTCATTTTGTTGGCTTGCCTAGCAATTCTTTTTAACCTGTCTTCACTGCTTTTTAGTTCAATAACGTAACAGTGCACATGGTTCCTTTTTCTGTATTCTAATAATACAGAAGAGGGCCCTTAATTATCTGCTTTTGGTACGGCAGCACCCTCTAGGAGCTTTCAGCAGGTCTCCCATAGTCTTTTTCTCTGCTAGGCTTGTAGTTATTATAACTGCATTCTTCTCGAAAGATGTAGTCATGGCCTCCAACAAGAATTATGCAGACTTTTCAATAGTATTCACTTTCAATCCATCTGTCAAGCTACGAGACTATCAGGATTAATTTACCTTGGCAAGAGCTCTATCTTTATTTCAAGACTTGTCTCCAGAGTTAGTCTGTCTTAAAAAAACAACAACCCATCCACTTATATTTAAAATACAGTAAAAGGCCAGGTAAAACTTGCTCCGTTGCATGGCAGGGACACGGACTGCCACCCCCAGGGTAGGACCCAAGTGAGACAGTGAGAGGGGCAATCTTAGGCAGGCTGCCAGCTCTGAATTCACCATCACTGAAAAAATAAATGCTCAGAACCTGGCCTCTTCTTGGCCCCAATCCCACTCCCATTGGCATGCATGGGCATTTTGCTATTGACTGTTATGGGAGCAGGAGCAGACAACGGTGGGCAATGCAAGGGGCATGCACTTGCCTAGGGTTTTTTTCTTTACTGACTGTAGGAGTTGAGATTCACCTTACAGTAAGTCTCCCAGCAGGTACTGCCCAGGATCTGGTACCTTGGGGAGTTTGCTTTGGTCATTGCTGGAGAGTCGCAGGGTATGTGCTGGTGACTTTCAGTAAATGTCTCTCTGTGATCGAGTGTCTGGAAAAGGCACCCCAATGCTCTGGTGATGGGAGCATTCAGTGCATGTAGTGATGAGAACTCTGAGCCCTCTCTGGAGCAGGCAGCACACCCGCACTTTCCCTGTCTCAAGATGCACACAATAGTTTGCTCATTAATCCAAATTCTGGGCCTATTCTGTTCAATGGGCGCTTCGCTACAGACTCCAAGATTTGGCACGTTGTGGAGATCACAGAAAGCTCCGTTTCTTTCCATTCTGTGGGCCAGGTCACTGGCTCCACTTGGCTCTTTGCACCGTTCAAGCGCTACAAAGGGAGTGGAAACCTCCCTGGAGACACCTGCCAGGGACTGCCCTCAGATGAAGGGCGCCCCCAGCAGGCACAGGGCCAACATAGCTAGCTCCTGCCTCTGCCCACTCACAGCCCTACTGCAGGGCATGTGTTGGGGCAGGGAAAGTTGCCAGAATAGGATGTGCTCTAGTTATCTCCATCTAGTGTATAGCTAGGAAAGCTTAGAGCAGCACCAATGTTGCTGAAAACCTTCACCCCAGAGAGAGAATCAGGGAGCTGTAACCAGCTCCCTAGTAGCCCCCCACTCTGCTTCTATCAGGTTTTTATTCTTATCTATTTTAAAGGAGACAAACAGGGTAAAGGGAACTAGATTTATGGCTAAGGTTATGAATCGGGACACATGGCTTCATTTTTTCACTGAACATATTTAGGTTTACTATAAAGTATATATTCATTTCACAATTCAGCTTTTTATTAAACCTACCTTTGGTGCAATGAAGATTATTCCTGTAACTTGTTTATGCACGTTTTTAAACAAAAATAAAAAATGGGCTTCTGCGTATTTCTATACATTAGTTTTGGTGCAGCGAAAGTGTAGTCTTTTAACAGTATTTGCTTTTAGGGGAAGTGGCCCTCTGGCATAAACATAACCTACAACCATGAACTCTACATTTTTCAGATTTCTAGCTTTAGGCCCTACTGCATAAAACTTATCCCCATCATTAACTAATTACATTTAGTTGTCCTTTAAAATGGTTCCATTATCACGCAACACATCAACAGATTATTTGCAGATAGAGAAGGATTCTGGAATTGCAATCCAATATTACCTGGAACTGAAGAATCAGGTGCAAGCACAGAAACTGGGGACAGAGGAAGTTTTAGGAGAGGATTTTTAAACATGAGGCACATGTGTTATCATTGGGAAAATTGAACAAATAAAGGGATTTTTTTGGCTATAAAAGTTTTCACTGATAATCTACATTAAAAAAAACTATACAAAGTAGTTATTGCTAAGAAATATTAGAATCCAGCTGATATGTTAAGGACATTAGAAACTTCTCTAGTTACAATCCAAAAATCAAATTAAAGAGGAACAAATCAAAATCTCATTACTGTACAATGGCAGCTTAAGCAGCAAGCTGAAAATCTGATTCATGCTAACACACCAAGTTGGTTCCTCTGCTACTTGGAAACTTTAACAGTGTAAATGCTTATGACTACTTTGTATGGGTTCTTAACCCCAGAGATGATTAGTATTTTAGTGCATGTCATGCATTAGCCATAATTAGCAATTTATCTTTTAGTGAGTATCTTAGATTTCATTTATCAAGAAACCTGTTCAAGAGAACTTGTCCAAATCAAAAGATACAGTATGTCTTAGTTCTTGCTATATACTCTCTTCTGTGCAATATATTGCAAGCATAAAGGTGAAAGCACCAATTAATTTCTTCTGCATGAGATGTTTTGGCCTTAATAAATCTTCTAATTAACATGTCTTCCTGATGTTATGGAGCAGGCACTGGGAAGACTAAAAAAGCTACAGAAAGAACAAGAGAGAGTCAATATTTAAGTTGCAGGTAAATTGCATCAAGTGTAGAGAGCACAAAAGGTCAAAACAGCACAAAACCTAAAGTTGCACAGAGGCTGGTAATGTGCAGCGCTAGACGTGCACAAGGCACCCCTGACTTGAACGGGGACATATTTGCGGAAGATTTCATGTTGGAAGTGGGATTTTTAAATCAACCGGTAATGCTGGAGAAATGTGACCATCATCACACTGAAAAAATCATCCAAAATAAAGATATTCCACAGAAACAGAAGGAAAGTGGAGCCCGTCTCCCTTGTACTCAAGTTTAACCATAACGGAGAACCTCTGGAGATTAGCTAGTTCAATGAAAAAAACAATTTTCTAAGATTAAGACCCAAGAGGCCAAACCTGTCTGTGCCTTAGAGACATTATACACTTAACCACTACACAATCCTCTCTCTTAAATACCACAGAGCTGGGAGGCAAGAAATCTGGGTTTTGCTGCAGAGCCAGACATAGATTTGCTGTCTGACCTAGGGACCAGTTGTTTGATCTCTTGTTTTCTATCTTCCCCAATTTATAAACTGCAGATAATACCTACCTCATCTGGGTGTAGTGAGGCTTAACATTCACTAATGTTTATAAAAAAACTTTGAGATCCTTGGAAGGTGGTACAGAAATGCAAATTATTATAATAAAGGTTACTTCTGTGGGCGAGAGAAGCCACCCTGAGAAATATTTTACCAGGTCACAAAGTGTTCACTGTTAATTATTACCAATGCAGCTACTAGAGAACTATGTACCCTCTTCCGTCACCCCCTATACACATGGACCTTATAGGCCAAAGTTTCTTAACCACATCCTAAACTGGAAATTAAGTCACATTTGTGGCCACTTCCATCTACTTGGGATTCTGTGGGAAGTGTGCTCATCTAATTCTAATAACTCCAACACTTAACAATTCCTAACTCTGTGATCCAGGCTGGGCTCCCCGGTCAGGTGGCAATAGTCAATGGTCATCAGCACACAGCACATGTCTTCCTTCTTTCACCCATATCCATTCAAATCCCCAAAGCACCAACTATTATGGAACACTTTTTATTTTTAAAGCTCTGGGTTTCAAGACAGCTTTGGCCAAAAACACAACTGAAGCAAGTGTCACATGTTAAGGTCAAATTCTGCCTGAGGCTGGAATTAAGGTTGTTACTTATTAAGTGCAACCATAATTTCTGAGTCCAGTATCTTAGGACAAACAGACCGAGACACTAATCCCTCAAATTATACTTGATTTAAGAGTTAGCAGGGCCCCATGGAAGATACATTCAGAAAAGGACTCCAGTTAGATTTTTATTAGCAATTTTCTCCAAAATAACTTTGTGTATTTGTTTTCTAGGGTTGCTGAGTGAACTAAGGGCACGTTGTGCCCCTGCATAAATGTATGCAACTTCCATTAACATTGAGAGGAAGTGTTCAGTAGAAGACTAGATCCCCCACCTTTTCATGGAGATCCTTTAGTGAGAATTTGGTCAACTTTACATCAGAGAAACATCTGATACATCTATTCTTAGAGAATTACACAGTGGAAGACTACTTATAAGCATCTTGAAAAGCTGTGTTTGCCCAACAGGAGAGAAACTTAAGTTGATACATAAGAATTTCCCCAAAGATAGAAAAGCATCTCTTTTTGTACACCATATGATACATTTACTAGTTAGCTATTTTTATTTAATCAACAGCCCAATTCAAAGTCATAACAGAAAACAAATACCGTATCTGGGTAAGCTTGCAATCATTACGCTATTATTATTATTATTTCATTAGGATGCCATTAGAGGACGGAAGTTTTAGAAAAGTACTGTCAAATAAACGACACCACAAAAATCAAAATAAATGTGAGATTTAATAAAAGAAATAAGTACAAAGTGAACAGAAAGAATTGAAAGTCAAAAAACAGTACGAATGACAAAGTGAATGAATGCAACACTTTCTGAGAAGCATGTTAACTCTACAAAAGACCAGTTCCACAAAGTTCTCCATATTCTTGCCAAATTAAAACCAAAAAAACCCAGTACCCACTTCTGTGTGGAACCTGCTCCATGCACACATAAAACATTTATAAAATTAAGAGACATCCAAAATACATTTTAACTTAAAAAGCAGAAAAAATACATGGTAATGGGTGTTTAAATGATAGAAAATGGATAACTTTTCCATTAATGCCAGCATTTTACAGATGTATGTTAAAAAAATAACCAGGAAAAATATTCTAATTGGATTGCTCATTTCAGGTATAATTTCTGAAGCAATCTTTATTTTCTTCTAGCCTACAACACAAGAGGTAAATCTTCAGCTTGGAGTGAGATTAGTGTCACATTATATTGATAACTTGTTAAATAAAAAGCAATTACCTTAATGCACCAAACATTTAAATTTAGTCTCAGGCAAAGATGAAAAATCAAGTACTAACAAAAGAAGAAGCATATACTGACTTCTGTTGGGGGAGAATATTATGGTCTATCAATTCAAGAGGTTAATAATGACCAAGGGAAAGTTGAGGTCAGTATTTAACTAAAAAGACAATGATGTTTACCACAACATGAAGTCAATGTATATATAATAATAATAATTAATAATTAATATATCGTTACATACATTCTGAATGTCTTCAGAAATATCTGGAAATCTCTTTTATGGCCACGGATATTAAGCTTTTCTTTTTACCATTATTATTATTATTATTATTTTTAACTAACTTACTAAGGAAATAGTTACAGCTCTAGGAATAAAAGTATTCTGATAGCTGATGAGCCAATCAGGAAGAAAATATTTGCATAGATGATCTTGTTAGCTGCAGCATGAGATCAGGAGAAAACTACTGACTGAAAAGCCAATCATAATGCATTCATTTGCATGTGTGATCTAATTCATTAACTTTATTCCAACTCTCAGTAACGTTGACCTTTGAGAAGGTAAAATAATATAAACCGTACACTACTGCTTTACTCATGTGATTAGCCCACTGATCTTTATTGAACTTCTCACATGAGTAAGAATACCATGATTTTCTACTAATTTGCCACATGACTATTTTCAGCCAATCATGTGCTAGGATTGTCGCGTATGTAACAATATGCTATATTCTTTGAGCATCTATTCTAAAAATACATATTAACCTTCAACATTTGACAGTTATTCTTTACAATATATTTAGTTTTAAGAGGCACAGCCTTAAAATTAAATGGTCAGATCTCAGCAAAGTCCTGAATAAATGTTAATACTCACGATTAACTCTCTTTCTTTTTAAAATGGCCTGTCTTTAAAAGTACCTGTATAATTTTCATGAGGTTCTTACTTACAAATATCAAGTAATACTGTGACATGATTTTCAATATATTCATATAAAAGGCCAACATCTGTAAGAAAATATTTCAACACCTGAGCATGTATTTAAAAAGCTGCTTTATCAGGATATGCAAGTTGAAGAACCTCAGTATACAATACAGCTAAATGCTACCTCTGAACAGACCTGCTAAAGGCTCAGATTACAAGGCTATGCACCATTATTTAAAAGTCAAATAAGGAATTTGCCAGCATGTTTGTTTAAAGACTAAGAGATCTCTAAAAATGATTAGAAGAAATGAATACTAAATAAAATGGACATGCTCACAATCAACACCTAATTAACCAGTGTTTGCTGAAACGGTTAACCAAAACTCTAAAGGCACTAAGTGGGAGCTAGTATAAAACATTTGTTTTCTTTTAGCCCAGTATCTGATGGAATTTTTGAGTCTAACTATTTTTAGCTAAAACAACCGTGTCTAAATGAAAAAGGGACAATCTACCTAACACACCCATATTCACCAATTGCCTTGCCTACATCATGCAAAGGGTGGGCCTTTGGCCACTGCCTGAAATAATATTGTTCCCTATACAGCCCTGTGGGCTAAACAATGGTTTCCAAATATCAAAATAGTGTTAAAGCGAAACATTTGTGAGAGGAGGGGACTAATGGGACTTGGAGTACGTAGCCCCGCTTAGGATCAGGCTGCTTGTATTCATTACACATTTGTTTACGGGTACATTTTTTACACTGGAAACAATTTAAAAGTTCAAGATGAATGATCAAACATCTTGACAGCAAAATACACTGGTTAAGTTACAAGTGGAGTTACAAAAATCCCATCGGTCCACATAATATAACAAACCCTAAGGAAAGGAAAATTTTCCTATTTAAAATGTTCCATGTTAGCAGTAAAGAAAAATCAAAACGTTGTCGTAAGACTTGTATTGCCACTCTCTTTATATTATGCATGGCACAAAGTGTTTAGAGAAATTAGGTTTTTTTAACAAAATTACCTGAGGTTACTCAGCCTAGAGCACTTGGGCCCTGTTAGGAAATTCAAAGTGTTGTTTTCAATTCTAAACTTATTCAAGTTGTGACTTTTGTTAGAAAAATAAAAGTTTGTTCTTCACACTACTCTTAACATATGTAGAAAAACATCAAATCAGGAGCCCCATTAAGCGTTAAAAATTAATGTAATGTGTAAAGTAACTATCAGTTAGTAGCATTAGTTCTGATAAAACAATTATGGTCACTTTACAAGTGGATGTTCGCCCATCAGGTCTGAAACAAAACAAGCCTGCTCATTTTCAGGATTAGTTGACTTTGTGTCAGAAAATGTACACAGTATGACGTTTACTTCCTTAAAAACTATTCATAAGTCCTGTACAGATAACAATAAATTGTCACACTGTAAACACTGAAGAGGCTCATTTTCTCTTTCACTTTGGTCCACTCACACAATGTTATGACAGAAGTAACACAAGGTAGGAAACTCAAGCAACTTAACACATGAAAGTACAAAGTCCACTCTTGGCCTGTGTGCGATTAACTGAAAGAAACAAAAACATAAACAAAAACAGCATGGATTAATGTTATGGAAATTAAACAAAAGCAAACTCTAGTGAAAACATATACAATGAAGAAGAGAGACCACAGATCTGGCATTTTAAGACTTGCTAATTGAGTCCTAAACTAAAGGTGGTGCGAAAGCATAATCTGGTTAACAATTGCATTTGTGAAAGCCAACCTCCCTGTTGAAACATTTTATCTGATTATCTGCAATCCTTAATCCCCGATTCCTGATTTTACTAATCAAAGCTATGAAAAAAATTAACTCTATCGAAATTCAAAATCAAATGTCAGATTTAACGAGCCATCTTACAAGAACTTCAGTGAAACAGAATTAGTAAAGCATTTCCGCCAAGGATTCCTACTCTATCTCCCCATTCCTTTTCCTTGGGCTTACTTATTTCCTGCTCCCAGAGGCCCACAGAATATCTATCTGTTCAAGAACAGGCAGATGGTCCTCTGTTCAGACACCACTCCTACATCCACCAAATGGGTTGAGGAAGCATCCTTCAGGGTTACCTTTGTGGCATTCTCGGGTCCTGATTTCCCAATGCTGCACCTTGGGTAGTCAGTGAGTGTAAAACACTACCGTTATGAGTTGGTGGCATTTTACTCTCTCTTTTCACTGGTGTAAATGACTGCACAAGCACAGCGTAACAGAACTGGACCGTCAGCCTTTGCCAGTTAAGGGAGCAGGAATCCAGACTCTGCCAATCCAACCCAGGTCTCTTGTGTGATAGTGCTCTATACTAACTACAGATTCAGCTTTATAGAGTGTGACAGCCTGACTGAAGTTTTCCACACACATACCCCTTCCCCAAAGTTAATATGAAGAGCACTGCTCTAAAATCATACTATAACGGGGTTCAAAAGGCAGCTAGATAGATTCATGGAGGATAGGTCCATCAATGGCTATTAGCCAGGATGGGCAGGCATGGTGTCCCTAGCCATTGTTTGCCAGAAGCTGGGATTGGGTGACAGGGCATGGATCACTTGATGATAACCTGTTTGTTCGTTCCCTTTGGGGCACCTGCCATTGGCTTCTGTCAGAGGACAGGATACAGGGCTTGATGGACATTTGGTCTGACCCAGTATGGCCGTTCTTATGCTCTTATGTAAAAATATGTGACAACCCAACAGCACAATCAGGAAGAGGCTTCAAAGCATGTTTTCAGTAGAATCCACCAGAGGTCGCTGTTTGCACAGGTAAAAGCTATCCAGATTCCGACACTTTGCTAGTTGAGCTTTTGGTGAAACATCCCAAATTAAATACACTGGATAATTAGCAGTTTAAACACACAGCTCCCATTAATTTCAATGGGCCTTGTGTGGCTAAATCTCCTAGTCCTCTTGGGAAAATGTCCTAAATCTCCTAACTTGGGCTGGGCAGGAAAAAATTTTTCCATTCCAGGAGATTTTGAACAATTTCCCCATCCCAAATCATGATGAAAAATCAATCTCAAATGATCATGAACTGACAAATCAAAAAAATGTTTTGTCTGGGTCAATCAAAAACATTTGAGTTAATTAAAACATTTCATTTCAACTTCAACTTTTTCTCTTTAAAAAAAAACCCCGTTTAGCATAAATTAAGTTAAATTTTGAAAAGAAAAGTCATTTTGACCCAAAAACCCCAAAAACTTTTGTTTAAATAATGTCGAAAGGGGATGTTTCAACAATTTCAAAATGTTTTTCCCAACATTTTTTAAGTCGGGAAACTCATCAAACCGACCCTTTCTTGCCAGCAGCTTCGGTTTTAACAAATCAACATTTTTTGGTGAAAAAATGTTTTGTCAAAAAACTGCTGACCAACTGTAATGATAACATTCCCCATCGGGGCAGAATTGGGTGGGATGGGTTGAGACATAAGGCTACATTTATGTTCTCCCACACTCTCCCTCCTGTGTCCACATGGATATGCAATAATGGTATTACAAAAAAAAGGATGGAAATACCATTCCAGACAAAATATTTAAAAAGTAAGAGCGTTGGCAAGCAATGAGGAATGGAACCTTTTCCAGCTCGAGATTCTTACGTTCTGTGCCACGCAATCCTGCTTGAGCAGAAAACATTTTGCTATTCTGTACAAACAGCATTCTGGAACTTGCCCCCATATTTACTGTCTCACAATGACTTCTGTAGCGGGTGTACAAGTAAAAAAAAAGGTGATAGTTCTCAAAATGCCAAACTGAACCTGGAATCTGAGACTCAAGATAGAATCTTTCTGGTTTTTCAGTCATGGTTAATACTAAAGACCCCACAACTGGAACTTATTTAACAAACCTCTCGATGCACAAACCACAAAAAAATCCCCCTCAGTCTCCTGCCAGTGCGTTCAGAAGTACTTATGTCAGCCAGAATAAATAGTCTGTAATGTATTCAGTCAGATTCTTACTCAGTTAATCTGTTGTCATTTTTACACAGTCCCATTTCTGACTGTAACCACCTTGTAATGACAGTGGCAAAACTCAGACTATTCATGGGGTAGCTAATGACGAGGGTGTTTCAAATCACATCTCAGATCGACTGTTAAATAATGAAACATACGATAACTATTTCTAAATGGAGAGCTAGATAATGCATCATGGATGAGATGCGAACCCGTCTGGCTTCTGCCTGCCCAGAGTATGGCTACCAACACTACTGCCGATAAGAAATGCAATTAGCTCACGTCCCAGATTCAAATAAATTAAGTCATAAAGTATATGTAAATTAGCATGTTTGTGGTTTTTTTAATAAGATAATAAACACTGCAAAATTATTAGAGAGAGAAGCTGAGGCAGAAAGTGCCAAGTCACCCAGGATTTAAACGTTTATTTTAAATGCACCCATGAATTTGGGTGCTCATTAAACAATGATGGGTCGTGCAGTAGGCAGGCCTGCAAACTACCCCTCACAGTTTAATGTACCTTCCTCTTTATCTGCAGAACCCTTTTCTATTGCATTGACTCACCCAATCAGGACAAGATGCAACTCAACCTGTTATTCCTGTATCGATACAGCTCTCGAGGTCAACAAGGCCACATTGTGTACTGCTAATGATGATTAATTATAACTCCCAGGTCCTGAAGGCTATGTCATCAAATCAACACACTAAGCTGTGATGACCTGAACTACATTTAGTGGCATCCTCCAGTCACAAGATGTACAGAACATTATGCAACACTCAGAGCTGCAATAAAGGCGGCTATTCAGCCATGGACTATACTCACTATACCCAAGGGCAGAGTATCAAGTCATTCTGGTCTTGAAGATTCTTTATACTGTAAGGGCAGGGCCAGATGCTGATCTTTCTTACGTCAGTTTCAGTTTACACAAGTGTAACTGAGGACAGAATTAGGCCCATTGTCTTTTGTCTAAAAAGCCCCATGACATTGTTCAATCATTTTCATGCAAAATCATTGCTGACCTTTGAAGGCTTAAAATAAATTTAGCCCAAAGATCTCAGAGATGCACAAGCACGTGGGCCTTAATTTGCGCTACATTTGAATGGCTGATCCTTTCATTATAATAGAATATTTTATAATCAGCGCTTGGATTCTAGCTGCAGGTCGGATGTGCACAAAGCATGCAGAACAGCACCAGAATTGGTTTTTACTGCACCAGGAAAATGTTAATCCAAAGTAAACACATTAAATAACAGAAACAGTCTTCCCTGGGAGGAAACAAACTACCTGCTGAAGTGTTAGGGCACACTGTACTGTAGTTAGCATCACAGAGATCATATATTGACTTGTAGTACAATATTTCATAGGCAATCTCAAACCTGAAAGCCCTGTTGTCAAGAGTAAACTTGAATTATGATTGCTACACCTGATCTTTTTCTTTCCATCGTTAAAATGATGAGTTACTGTTACCACCAGCTTGTTCTGGATCTTATGGAACATAAAGAGAATATTTAAGTTCCTCTGTGCAGGAGAAAACAGTGTAAGATGTTAGAACAGCGGAGAAGTATAGCAGTTTGTAGGGTGACCCCGTTTCCATTTTGTTTCCAATCCTGCACTCATTGACGACGGTCTTCAATGGGAGCAGGAACAGACCAGTTGTTTCACTTGTTTCTCTTTCCCCCTGTCACTCGCATAGGGCTATATTCTGAAAACCATTATTCCCACTGATGAGCACCCTTACTCCAGAAGCAGTGCACTACCGCTGAACTCAGCGGGATTGCCTAAGAGGCCAGTCAATGAGGTACCAGAGTCTGGCCCATAGGGTAGAAGAAAAATCTTCCTCAACAAGGTCAGTGATTCCAAATAGGCAGGAACAAGACCCCAGGGGCCATGATGCACTCATACCTTCCCTTCATTTTTAGCTGCCCCTTTTTTTTTTTTAAACTCTTTCCTGCCCAGCAAAGCCAACAGCTCTTCAGCATCCTACAGACACAATCCCAAACCCTGAAGCTCACAATGTTATTGCACTGCCTGAGGCCAGGCCTGAAGGACGCTGCACTATTTGGTTGTTCTGGAATCCTCCTCTTCCCTCTCCTGGGAAAGAGAGACAACTCATTGCCCTGAGGCTAAACAGGCTAAGCCAGTCCCTTGAACCGGCCATTGAGGAGGTGGGCATAAATGTCACCTGACTTTCTCATTTTTCACAGGCCTGAAAAGGGACAAGTCCGTTTCCTCTCCAGTCACCAAGGCTTCTATAGGGGGAAGTTATAAAGGGATCCTTTCAGGAGGATTGGAAGGATGCTGGCTTAAGATTTAAAATCCCCTTTCATTTACTAGCTTTACAGCTTCATTCCTGTGGTGTTTCATTGTGTTTGTTTCGGTCTAAAATGACCAAGCTTTTAAAAGAATAAAATGTTTTGAATGGCTGGAAAAGGTTCAAGTTAAACTGCTTACTTTTTCTTGTCTTTATCCTTCTTCAGTGGCTGCTGTGAAGTAGCTTGCAAGGACTGAGACTGCAGGGTTTCGACTGCTACTTTCCGCCTGTTGAAGGCATTCATCTCCTCCTCCAGCTCCCTCCTCTTCTCCTCCACCTTCTTCTTCTCTTCCTGATGTATCCTCTTTAAATGCTCAAACTTTTCGTGTAGCTGGTAGAAGACAGACTCCATGAGCATTGCCTCCACGACCATCTGCTGGGCTACTGCCCCAGGCCCCACTTCTCACCAAGGAGCAGCAATCACAGACTCTTACTGCTGTGCAGAGTCCCACTGAGGTCACAGAGCCTCAACACAGGACTAAGGGACTGAAATTGCTGCTCTCTCTGCAAGACAAGGGCCTAAACTGCCTGCTCTTTGCATATTACTAGCCTTTGTATGTAAAGGGAAAGACTGACAAACTCAACATTGCCTGTCTCTCTTGCTCTAGCCGCTCATTATAATGTATAACAGCAAGAGGGGGAGGAGATCTTAGGGCCAGGGCACTGGATTAGGACTCAAAAGATCATGGTTCAGTTCCCAGCTCTACCTCTGTGATTTCAGTCATGATAGTAAGTGCCTGATTTTCACAGCTCCTGTTGGTGTCAACCAGAGCTGTGGGTGCTCAGCTCCTCTGAGAAGCCGGCCTTAATTTTCAGAAGCATCAAAGTGGCTTAGGAGCCTATGACCTTACTGATCCTCAGTGGGACTTACGCAATTATTCCCATTGTACAGAATGGGGAGGAGGGAGGCACACAGAATAACATTTCCAGAAGAATCTAAGCCCCCCACTGACATTCAATGGGACTTACGCTTTTAAGTCACTTAGGGTACGTCTACACAGCATTTTGGAGTGAGCCCCCCCAGCCTGGGAAAACAGGCTCCGGCTAGCCAGGCTTGCACTAGTGCTCTACAAATAGCTATATAGACAGCACTTTGCAGCTGCAGCTTGGGCTGGAACCTGGCTCTGAAGTCCGCCTACTCCAGCAGTTCTCAAAGTTTTCTACTGGTGACCCCTTTCACAGCAAGCCTCTCAGTGCGATCCCCCTTATCAAACAAAACCACATTCAACACTATTATAAATGCTGGAGGCAAAGCGGGGTTTGCGGATAGAGGCTGAAAGCTCAGGACCCTCACATAACCACCTCGCGACTCCCCCGAACGGTCACGACCCCCCGTTTGAGAATCTCTGGCCTACTCCCTAGGTTTCAGAGCCTGAGCTCCCACTCATTCCCGCTTGCTCCAAAAGGCTGTGTGGACATGCCCTTAGGTGGTTTTCAAAATGTCATCCTCGGTGTCTCCCTCCCCGATCTGTACAAGGGGAATAATTCCCTACCACGCCGGGCTACTGCGGGGATAAATTCATTAACGTTTGTGAGGTGTCCACACCCCACGGTGATGGGGCCCACGTGAGCGTATATTTGAGACCCATCCTCGGGTGCCGGGACAGGCTACTTGGGGAGGCTGTTACGTTACTCTGATCGCTGTGCTCAGCTCACAGCTTTCAAGTGCTCCCACTTCATCCACATCTGGACCTCAGAGCTGAACGTGTGGTTTGGGCTCATCTCGCAGGTCTCTGATACACCCACCTCTCTTTCCTTCTCTTTCAGTTCTGACTCAGTCTCCTTGACTTTGTTAACAAACATTTGCCTCATTTCTTCCTCTTTCTTCTGCAGTTCACCAAGGAACTCTTTTCTTTTGGTCTCATAGGTTTCTTGAAGGCTGTATAAAAAGCAAATGAGACACTACGGTATTATTCAATAGTGACTAGCAAGGCTATGCCCTTCTAAATCACTTGAAGGCAGAGGGGACGGAGAAGATCTCAATCAGCAGAGAGGTTCAAAATCAATGTTAGCAGGTTTCAGTCTAGTGGCCTGATGTTGCAAGCTCTCTGCCCAAGGGGATTCCAGCTGATGGAAGGTTTGCAGGATCACTACTGGAATGCTACTGGAAATGGATTGGGGAGATGAAGGGTCACTTACCTGAATGGCTGGCTGTCAGGATCTGTGTCCTTGAACCCCATCTCCTCCAGCTTGCACCGTCTGTACAGCTCATAGTGGCGGGTGTGAGTCTGTTCCCGAAGATCTTCCATGTTGACCCGAATCAGCATTTCTCGCAGTTTCACAAAGTCACAGTGACTTTCATTCTCGACTAATTAAACAGAAGGGAAGAAATTCAGCAAACGTGGGAGGGGGGGATTGAGGGGCGGGGAGGATTGCAAGGATATGGGCAGGACAGACTAACCCCAGCGAGAGCCTCTCTCAGGGAATGTGTACCTCTGGTGCAATGAGCGAAGCTTTCCAACAGGAGAGCATTGCAGAAGCAGGGCCTTTCCGTTTCGGAAGAATCTGCCTAGGCCGGAGTCTGCTCCTCACCAGGGTGCAAGGTTCTAGGGCTAGGACAGCATTTCCGAGAGCTAAGGTCATGAGCACAAAGGAATTAATGGCTGTTCAATGGGAGACCTCTGGGACTTGGGGCCTCGCATACACTGCTGGCCATGGAAATGGGTGTCACAGAAGGATGATGGGGCATGTGCACAAAGGTGGGTGGGAGCGGTTCTGTCACCAGGGCTCTGCCCCACTCAGGGAAAAGAGGAAATAAAATTCAGTAAAAATACATTTCCCTTCAACCACTGTTCCCTTTAAGCTGTGCACGTGTGCGCGCGCACACAGATCCCAAACCCCGCACACACGGCGAAACACCGCGCGCACAAAAATTTGCACAGAGGCACAACAGTTTGCACAGAAGAAATTTTTTGTGCACAGGGCCTGTCAAAAATTAGAGGGAACATTGCCTTCAACCCAGTTCTATGGGCCGCTCTGTGCTGTTAATTCGATGGCAGGGGGCTCAGGGGGACGATCCCGCCCAGACGGCGCCGCACGCGTTCTGAGAGGGGCTCCGAAAGAAGGAGCAGCGCTTGAGGGAGGGAACGTGCTCTGCGCTAATCATCCCAGCACAGCACTGAGTCAAGGCCAGGGCCGGCCCTAGCTTTTTGGCCGCCCCAAGCAAAAAAAAACAAAAAACCCCAAGCGCCCCGCCCCCCCCAATGCCGGCCAAAACACCGCCCCCCACAACAACGCCGCCCCGTCAAAACGCCGGGGGTGGGGGGGCCAGCGGGGAGGGCGGCATGCCCGCCGCCCCGCTCCCCCTGCCAGTGGGGAGCGCGGAACGCCTGCCGCCCCGCTGCCCCGGCCGGGGAGCAGAGCACGCCTGCTGCCCCGCTGCCCCAGCCGGGGCCCCGGCGGGGAGCGGAGCACGCCGACTGCCCCGGTCGGGGCGCCGGTGGGGAGCGGAGCACGCCTGCCGCCCCGCTCCCCCGGCAGGGGCGCCAGAGGAAGATTAGTTTTTTTTGTAAAATAAAAAAAAAACAAAAAAAACAAAACCTTGAGTGCCGCCCCCCTCCAGGTGCCGCCCCAAGCACGTGCTTGGTAGGCTGGTGCCTGGAGCTGGCCCTGCTCAAGGCCTCCGGCAGCTTCCTGAACAAGCTAGGGAGGGTTAGTCCCCCCCAACTAGATATTCAGCACAGAGCCACCATATCTCTTCACCGGAAGAGAGAGAAGCAGGAAGACCCTCAGGAGCAGCTGGAGTTCCCAGCCTGCTTGGAGAAGAGCTCCCACACACTGTATAAAGCCAACCTTCCTTCCAAAGGGTTGAGTTTCATTGGTTACAACAGCTCATCGTAAACTTCAGTCTAAGCTTTCGCTCTAAAATTGACTGCTCCTAGGGTTTTCCCGCTGGAACCTCTCTGACCCAGAGCTTAGCTCTCTCTGCTCATGAAAGAGACTCAGAACCCTGCCCCAGCCTGGTTGGAGCAAAGTGACTGTACCTGCCGGTATGATCCAGCCGTAACCACACTGCACCTTCAGGCAGGGTTCAAGCACCTGATAACTTGATTCAACAAAGGAACCCTGAATGGTGATACAGAGTCCACAGGTCTCTTGCCCTAGCGCCCAACACACTGACATGGTGGTGGGAGGGAGACATGCAGGAGAGAGCGGGAGCATACACACACGCCGAAGGGCTTCATGGCTCTGAAACGTGCCCTGCTGTTGACTTCCTTACCTTGCACCACCCCCCATGGGTACTGACGAGCTCTCACCAGCTTGTTTCCAACTTTCACCTCCTCCGTGCTGCCAACAACAGCAAAGGGCAGATGAGCCTGAAACAGAATCAGCCCAGGGATTCAGTGCACATGCTAGAATCTCTCACAGGCATCAGTCTGACAAAGCCGCCATGAGCCTCTTCAAGCCCAGGCCCAAAATCTGCTTCAAAATCATTTCTCTCAAGCACAGAATCTGCGTTACTCAGAGTGAAAACAATCTCCACTATGAAACGGCACAGGGCACCCTGCATGCCCCATACCTGCTTACCAGGGAGCTGTGCAGTGCGGCTTGGAGCCAGAGCATGGCACAGCAGGTTCAGGTACCAGCTTTGGCACTGAGTCAGTTAGAGATTTTATTAATTCCCTGGACGGTTACTTCCAAACTACAGCTGTTCCCAACACATAAAGCATCACTGGCTTCCATGGCTAGCAAGTAGAGGCCCCTCCCTGCCAGATTGTTCTTAGCACTGTTGCATCCCCAGTGTGCTAAGCCCCGTCCGCACACAGAGGGTGGGACAATGCCTTCTTTGAAGAACATACAAACAAAGACATTTGTTAGTGGTGATTTGCACAGCAGCTCACATGAAGGCACAGGACGGGGCCTTTGCAGGACACATCACTTGCTGGTTTAGTTATTAGAGACACGGTTATTAGAGACATGGTGTCCAAGAGTGGGAGCGGGAGGGGAAATCACAACACGTTTGAGGAACATGGCATCAAGATGACGGCATGAGCTTTGTAAGTGCAGTAAAGGAGGCCACTGGCTGAGCACACACACTGTTCGTTGGACACAGCCCGCAGGGTAGCTTCCATCTTCCTTTCTCCCAGCACAAATGACTGAATGTCTCCTTACATCGAGAGCTACAGGCACTGTCAGTGCCTATGTCCCATCCCAAGGCAACTATCAATTAGAGAACATGTGTTACATTCTCACTACTGTCCTCACATCACCACTTCTTTCCTCTGTCATGGCACTGATGTTGGAGGCTGGAAAGTCATGCTGAAATAAGTGTATTGGCAATTACCGGCACAGAATGACCACCCAGCCACACACTGCACCCCTCCTGCCTACGCACCCGACAGCTGATCTTCCCCGAACACCAGCACATGCAGGGTTTTACTGTGATAGATAGAAGACTGGTTTGATTACCAGCTGGTCTGCCGGCAAAGTTCACAGTAGTCAATGGGAGCTTTGCTGGACTAAGGAGCACAGAAAACACTAGGAGCTAGGTGTTATAGTGGTACCAGATGGGGGTAGGGATTATGCTCCCAGTTACAGCCAGTATCCAGAGTTCATCACTGTTAAACGTTCTGCAATCTTGGTCTGCTTCCCAGGGGTTTCAATGGGGAGGGGCTACCAGAGGAAGCCCCTTAATTAATAGGAGGAAGTAGACTCAAAGATAGAACTCATGGGAAAATGTTCCCTCTTCCTCTCCCCATGAACAATTTTGGCAAAAGCAAAAGAATGTTCATCTTCATTATAGCATTTTTCAGTTTTATGTCCAAAAAAACAATTAAAAAAAAAAAATCAGCAACCAAAACCCAAAATATTTCAACCAATGGGTCAAACATTTTTTGTTTTACTGCAAAATTTTGCCCAGTTTTTTGTTGCCAGAACCACTCACCCACCCATTTCCATTTTTGGCTTTTTAGTGAGAGACCAAAACATTAATCAAAAATGGAAATGTACTGTGGAAAAAGCCAATTTTAGTTTAAAAAACCCAAAACACACTATTTCAGATGAAAAATTTCAACCAACTCTACTCAAAAGCACAATTCAGATTTCAGATAGCCCAGTTCCTGGAAATTAGCAAGACTCTCACTCACTTAAACCAGGGCTGAATTTGGCCTTAAAAAAACCCAACACCATCCCTATTTTTATTTTAAATTGGGCTCAATCTATTTGGCTTCCTTGGTTTAGGAGACTCTAAACTAAAGTTGGTTGAAATTTTTCATTCAAAGCTTCCCTTACCCACCATGAAAAATGACCTTTTTTTTTTAAAAAAAAAAAAGAAAGATGAACAATTTCGGCACAAAGTTTCCTGTTTCAAAAATCTATTGAGTCTTCAACAAAAAATTAAAACTCAAAAACGTTTCAGTTTTTCTCCTCTCCCTTCAACTCTTCTCCGTTTTCTCCTTTTTTCATTTTGCTACCGAAAAAGGATGAGGAAAAAACCCCAAACTTCAAAAACCGAACACTTTTCTGTTTTCTCATCCCCGAAGTCAAAACATTTCTAATTTTTTCTAAGCATTTAAAAAACAAAAAAATGTGCAAAACATATTTCGACTTGCTGCAAATCCAGCCTTGAAATATCAACATGCAATCTATTTTAGAGCAGAACATGGCCTCTCATAAGAGCTATATGAGATTAAGTAACAGTCACACTTTAATTAAATTCCTGTACAGTGAGGTTTAAAGGCACAAACAAAATAATATCTCGTCCTCTCCGTAGCAATAGCCTTAGGCCTCTGTCAGATGCACTGCTCATCTTTAAAACAGCTCTAGTATCCACACAATCCCCTTGAAGACCCACTTTAAAACGTGTCGTTGTCCAGTAGTTTCCTTTGTTACAATATTCAGAGGAAAGGCAATAAGCAGCATTACTCACATTCATTACGGAGTTGATCTCTGCGACAGCTTCGTCATCCGTGGGGAACTGATAGATCTGCACTCCGTTACTGACCAGCTCACTCATTATCTTTATCTTAAACTTGTGTAGCTCGCTCTTGGAAATGGTGTCTGCTTTGGCGATGATGGGGATAATATTCACCTACAGTGGGAGTAGGGGATAAACCAGCGGAACCATTACAGGGCAGATCTGGGAGCAGTAGCCAATCATTGTCCTTGGCTGAGCAGCATATTGATGGGTTTAGAGCCACTATGGCACTAACCCTCTTAGAATAGCTGCGCCACCTGGACGGCCCCTTTAAATTTCTTAATATGTCAAACATGTTACACTTTGCATGTAATAAGACAGGCAGCAGCACCAGTACAGCTAAGCACTGGCTGGTGTAGGATGCCACCATCTATGTTTTCTGCAACAGTAACTCCTGGAGAAGCTAAAGGACAAATGCCCTGCGATTAATGTGGACAACGAGCAGATCAAACCCTCTGTAACAAGCAAAAAATCAGACAAGACATTATCTTCAGAGACTCTTTTCCTGGTTTTAGCCTTAGTCCAGTGAGCGCTAGGACAGGACTTCGGTAGTTCCCGAAGGTGCAGCCATAATCAATAAAGCTCATACTTTTGCACTTCACTATTGCCTTGTTTAGGCCATTTCATCCCTGAAATGTTACAGAGCGTGAAATGACACAGCGTGATTCAATGGGGGAAGAGCAGGGACTTGCTGTCAGAATCTTTGCAGCAATTTATTTTAACACTTGTTAAAACTCTCCTTGAGTGCCACACTATGTGTGTGTCCTGCAGATTAAGTGAGTGACTGGGAAATGACACCCAGCTGTGAAATGCCAGCATTCTTATGCTTGGCGCTACTTAACAGTGTTTTCCCATCAGCAGCTCAGACCCAAAACAAACACTGGACAGTTACCTCACTCCAGGTTCTGCAAAGCCATTTCCCACTGCTACGCTAAACTCCACAAGGAGAGAAAGTCATTTACATTCACTGTGTAGCCCAGTCTAGCAAAACCTAGGGCATTTCTACATTTCTCAGGCAGGAAGCCATTTCACTATCATCTAACATGGTGCAGAGCTGGGAAGCCTGGTACACAAGGCAGTGTTGGGGTTAGGGTGGAAAGTCCTCTCTTGTTCTCCCTCTGGAGGGTTGGGAAAGGAGAGAGCACTAAGGGGGAGGAAGGGGAGTATTGGGGAAAGTGAGATAACAGGCTTTGCTTTCTCTCTGGGGGACCTGGCACATGAAAAGGCAGCAAGTTGTGAGTGATTTGTGATGTCTGGGGCTTTTATAGGCCACCCTTGGAGGTGCTGTGTGTCTGATGCTAGACCGCACGGAGTCTGAAGGCAGCTGGAGTCGTGGGGGTAGGGAAAATCAGTTTACAGACCTGTCTGTGTCCTCTGGGATACAGGAGGTGGCAGCTGATGGTAGTGAATGGCAAGTGCTTCCTGGGGAACGAGACCCTTTTCAGCAAGTGCTTTTAAATAATTTCCCTCTGCCCAGAAATGCCAAATTCCATTTTACAAACCACCACTGAAAAATTCTGTACTGGTTCCATACTCCAAACAGGGAAACACCAGACTCCAGACAAATTAAGGGAAAGTCTGATCTGTCACCTAATGCTTTTCCACTTCCCGCATTTTTGACCTACAGAGGTTGGAATTCAAAACTGCCACTTGGTCTGCCTTTTGACGCCCATTAAAATGAACGAGGCTGCTCTCCCAGCTCTGAATCTCTTTGTAGCTTGCTAGGTGGCTTTCCACAGCTTTCATGTCATCTCCCGGCTTAGCTCTCTGGTAGAAAAGGAGACCACTTATTGGACCCAATTCGCTAGCTGCCCCATAATGATATTTCCCCATATTAGACTTTTGTGAGTGATGTCTCTACTCATGAAAGTAAACAACAAACAGCTGGACTCTGGCAAATTCTCCTGCCCAGCTCCTACCACATACCTCAGTCCTATCCTATGAGATCTTTGCTACTCAGTCCCAAGCTTCTCCTGACTAGAACCAGAGGTTAGGCAGGACAGTCCAGTGGTTAGGCTGATAACCTGGGACTTGGGAGAATCAGGTTCAATTCTCTGCTCTACTACAGACTTCCTGCGTGACCATGAGAAAGTCACTTAGGGCTTGTCTACACTAAGGCCAGGTCTTCACTAAATACTTAGGTTGATCCAGCTACGTCAGGGATATGATGAAGTTAAGCCAAACTAACCCCCAGTATAGACAGCGCTATGTCGGTGGAAGAATTCTCTTGGGGAGATGGATTAACTACAGCAACAGGAGAACCTCTCCCATCGCTGTAGTGAGTGTCCACACTAATGCGCTACAGCGGCGCAGTTGCAGCGCTTCTAGTGAAGACATAGCCGCAGGAAAGTTAATCCGAGTTAACTGCCAAGGTGGTTTAGTTCAAACACATTACACCCTTGTGGGGACACTCTGATTCAGAATTAGAGTGCCTTTAGTTCAACTGAGCTTAATTCACTTCCAAAGGTTTAACTAATCCACTTTAAATTCATACCATTAGTTAACAAAGATTAACTTTCCTGAGGGTCCTTGTATAGACAAGGCCTTATTCTTTTTGCTCCTCAGAGCCCCATCTATAGAATGGGACAATAGCACTTCCCCACCTTGCAGCAGTGTTGAAAGGATAAACGTATTATTCAGACACTATGGCAACAGGGGGCATGTAAGTACCTAAGACAGACAGACAGCCTGGAAAGCAGTCTGTTCATCTTGCTCCAGTTGCCAGTGGCCAAATGTCCTTCTTGTGGAAAAAAACCATCACAATGGGCTATCTTGTTAACCATCTGATCAGAGACAGAAAGGATTGAGTAGACCCAGGACTCCCAATGGTGGTCTCTCCAGGTCTGGTATGAGGTCCACTTACCTGTATGGAAGAAAGAATGACCTTGGGAGGAAAGACCAGGGCAGACTGTATGAGGTTTTGCACCCTCCAGCATTTCTGTCAGTTTATGCTGACAATTAAGCAGGGCTTGTGCTTTTAGAAACATTGTCTAGTCATTCCATTTTTGGACAGTTTAATCATCCTGTTTCCCAACATACCCTCTTCTCAACAACCCAAATCCTACAGGGAAAGGATCAGAACCTGAGACTCTCTCTGGCAATATGTCCCATAGTAGCTAATGAAGGATTAGAACATTGAAACCCAAAACAGGGATAAATTTGGCTCAACTGTCTTTATTAGTATTAAATGGTCTAATCTGACCACGTAGTCAGAGACAACAAGTCCTCCTCTTCTAACAGCATTAGCTAAACTCAGCCTTGTACCTATAACAATGCAGGAGGCAAAGGGCCCCACACAGTTTGGTATGCCCTTCCAGTGGGGATGAGGAAGCAGAGATTGTGTTAACAGCTGTTTCCCCTGGTATTTTCCTGGGCCCTTGCACTGCGCAGATAAAGTGCAGACCAAGGCTCCAAGGATTTGGTTCTAATCCCTGCTGATCAGATTCTGTTTGCCTTGAAAAGGCAAATCAAGGGGAATCCTCTGCTCCACAATTTAAGATCCAACAGGCTTTTCAAATAGATGATACATCCAACAATCAGCAGCCAATACAAATATGAATGCCAGCAATTAGCTAACAGCAAAAAGATAATGGTGTTTCAGTTGAATTAGTCTTGGATTATTCCAACTCTTCCTGACACCTGGCAAAAATATGTACAGCTGTTTAAAAAAAAAAAAAAAAAAACTGCATCAGAAAGGTATCAGAAAGCATCCTGTTACAATGATTATGTCACCTCCTTCAAACTGGATTTCACGTTCCAAGAACTTGTCAACTAACGATCTATATGGGAGGCTTGGATGAAAAGCAGGAGGTAACCCCCGCACACATTCTCCCTATTCCCTCTCCTTTTTGTCTACTACTCCCTTCCCCTACTCTTTCCCTCTTGACTTTGATTTCCTTAAATTTTATTATTTTTTTGTTTTGATATGTGTCATAAGAATCCCTGTGCCGGGAATATTGCTGTTAATGCACAGAGGAATCCATGACTGTGTAAAATATCTTGGTCTTTTCTGATGGATAGTCCTTTTGAACTTGCTTTATATGTTGGCTTCTAGAATTTGTTTGGTTTGTTAAAAAAAAAAAAAAGATTGAAAAAGTCTAATAAATCAAAAACAACAACAAAACAAATGGGGTTTCAAGTGCTGTTGAACTTGATCCACCCACCAATGTACATCATTCCTCTTACAATGGCCTTCATGTATCTACTTGCAGCGTGAAGGACACAGCCCCAATCGACTGATATAGAGTTTAGCTCGGAGTCAGAGCCAAAGTCTCATCTCACTCCCAACTAAGTTTATAAAGCCAGTACAAGCCCATCTCAACAAAGCAAACACGGCTGAAACAGAAAGAGGTTTATCCTTCCATTACCTGAGTAGAGCCAAACACCACAACACTAATAATGCTTTGCACGTACATAGGGTTTTCATTCAAGGATTCCACAGTGATTTACAAACAATAATTGAGCCTCATAGAGCCCATATGGGGGTAGGAAAGTGTTATCCCCATTTTAAAGACAGAGAAACTGAGGCACAGGTGTTTACCATCTGGTTTTCAGTTCCCAATAAAATTGATGAGTGCTCAGCGCCTCGGTAAAATCAGGTTACAAGTGTCTGAAGTCATTGGCAGAGCTGGGAATAGGATCTGTGTTCTCATGCTGCTGCTCTAACCTCTGCACAGTCTGTGAGAAGGAGTGATTATATGTAAGGGCAGCTCTTACTGATTCATTCTGATCAAACCCCGGCTTGCCAGGTCTCAGAAGTAAAGCTTTCCGAGATCTAATGGTAAGCCCCTTCATGCCCCTTTCTGTGTATTCAGAATTCCTAAAAAGGATGCAGCCTTCACTCAGATATCATTGGCTCATTCTACAATGTTAAAGCTTTGGAATAAAAGGGCTACAGAGCACTCCATTTAAAAACCTTGCAATAGAGGGCCAGCCGTTGGTCAAATAGGATCCCAGAGCGAAGCAGTAATTGTTGCCTCCCTCCTCACCCCCAACAAAAAAAGGGAGATGAATATTCTTCCCCAGCTCCAATGGTGTCTCACGTTATTCTGTACCCAGGAGGTCACCTGAATGATCCCGCCCACTTTGCGGTTCCACAGCACTGGGTTGCTTCAGTGTAATAAAACCAAGGCCTAGGCCATAAAGTATAGTACTGAATAAGCAGTAGTAAACTATCAGGACACCAAACAGGGCTGGCTAGTGAGGGTTGCTTCAAACACATTCTGCAGAGAGCAAAACTCCTGCACCTTTGAATTTAGTTTTCATTAAAGTGCCATTGCACCCCGAAAAGGGACTGTGGAAAACTGCACCTTCTTACTCCTCTGTTCTGGAAATCAATAAAAATTAATAGGTTTTCCTAATTTAGTAGAAGTGAATACATTTTTACTTTTCATACTCCTGTTAGCACCAGTAGCGTAGCCAGGGGGGTGCAGGGGGAGCGGCCGCTCCCCCATGAGCAGAAGCAGCGCCTTTTTTGTGCTCTTTTGCTCCTACACTGCAGCCAGAGCAGAGGGGTTTTTTTTTGCTCCCGGCGCCTTTTTTTAGCTCCGCTCCCCCTGTGCTCTAAACCTGGCTACGCCACTGGTTAGCACCATAGAGTCAACACAGCTGGATTCTATTTTAGCTTGTGCACGCCATCAACCAAACTGTTCCCCAAGCTCCAGTTACACCTGTGGATCCTCACGGACAGCAATGGAGTTGTACAGGTGTCACTGAAAGCAGAGTCTGGGAATGCACAGAAACAACTAAGGGCAGAAATTGGGCTGCAGAACCTCTCTGACTGGTGATGACATGCAAGTAGTAAAGAGTCCATCTGGGATCTTTGAACTCAGGTAGGACAAGCAGTTAGCTTTATCTTGTAAATGGTGCATGCTGATTGAGAGATGATATACATGGAGCCCCAGGATGGCAGTTTTACAGAGTCACTTTCTAGGGCAGAACGGCACTTTAAATGAATAACTCAGCGTGTTTATCTGTGCCACAGGGAGATGAAGTTCTTTTCTTATTTCTCTACTCACACCAAGGGAAAAGCTAGGCACATTTCAATTCAAATATGCCTCTTCTTGTTTAACAGACATCCAGTCATCTATTATTTACCTAAAATCCAGCTTTGAAGATGTTTCTGGCTGCCTGGAAGTAATTGGATACAGCAGACAACAGCTGGCCATGAGCTCAGCTGCAGAACAAATGCGGTATTACGGCATGATGGAAGACTTCATGCAAAAAAGCCTTAGCCCTAGAGGAATCTTGAAAATTCAGTACTTAGAGCAAGACACATTATTAAAATCAACATAGGGAATCAAAACGGTATACCCAAGACCTGACCTCAGCCTGTTGATATGGTACAGCAGAGGTATAACAATCAGATTCCTACCAAAAAAAAACCCCAAGCCCCTTGTTAAACAAGTCTTAGAACTCAAGCCAATGTAGGATCCAAACCATATGAGAGAGAGGAGGATGGTCTAGTGGGTAAGGGGCAGGACTGGGACTCAGTAGACCTCGGCTTTGATTCCTAGCTCTGCCATAGACTTCTGACCTTGAACTTGATCCTCAGAAGATCTCACTGACGTCAACACCTGTGTGATTAAACCCTTAGGCTTTGTCTACACTAAAACTTCGTCGGCAAAACTTTTGTTGTTCAGGGGTATTAAAAAAAAATCCACACACACCCCCAAACGACAAAAGTTTTATCGACGAAAAGCACCGGTCTGAACAGTGCTTTGTCAGCAGGCGCAAACAGCAGCTACACTGTGCGCCTTTTAGCGGCGTGGTTGTAGTGGCACAGCCGTGTCGCTCAAAGCCGCATAGTGTAGACATAGCCTTAGTCTTTCTGATTCCTCAACTGCAAAATGGGGAGGACAACATTTACCAGCCTACCAGGAGAGTGTGGAGAGGCTAAATTAATGAAAGCTCGTAAAGCGCTTTGGGATCCTCGGATGGAAGATGGTGGTGAAATGCAAAATATCTAGACAGGCCTGGATTCAACAGAAGAAAGATCACCAGTCTCCCCTTCCCTATTCATCTAAAGACACTGCATAAGGCTAGGTAATCATTCCATGCAATACAATCAATGCCTGAAGGCTTCTGGAGAGGATGCAATGGAACCATCTCAGAGTGGCTTAGCCAAATGGCTTAGCCAGCTTGACAAAAATACTTCTCATATACGCCCAATCACAAATGATTAATTTTGGTATGATCTAGCAGAAGCAGGGGAATGGTCCCGCTATAATTTTTCCTGGCTTCAATACAACCCCGCTGGAATCCCCAGCCCAACTCCCTTTACCCAGATGCCTGCCTGACTGCGAGGACTCCTCTTTCTCTCTCCCATGCAGCAGATTCCTTTTAACCCCAAGATGGCTGGGCCTAGTATCCGTGGGGGGCTTAACCCCCAGTTTCATCATGGGTCATTCAGGACAGAGCCTAGGGTAGCTCCACTCAGGGGTACTCTCTCCTCACTGTCTACTTCTCTGCCCAGTGATCACTACTATTGAGTTTTAACCACATACAATTTATTAAACAGCAATTGTAAACAAATAGGGACCTGCCCACATGGCCAGCTGGCTGACTTGGAGGGCTGGCCTCTTCCCATTGGCCCTGGGGACCTATCAGTCTCAGGATTCTGACTCCTCTTTGGCCCTTCCCCTTTCTCCTGGTATTTGGAGAGGGCCCACCAAAAAAGCACTAAGTTTCAGTAAGGGGCCACCAGCCCCTTACACAAGGGCCAATTTAAAAAGGCAGCAGGAGACGTTAAGGGAAGGGAATGCACGAGGAAAGGAATATAGAAGCTTGGTGGGATCACCACCACCACAAAGAACGCCAGGGAAATCACACATGGGCATTCTTGCAAACATACTTTAGAGAACATGGAATGCTGGCATCACACCAAGAGCCAGAACTTATTACGGGAAAGTTTTCAGCTGCCCGGTGATGTTAATGTAACAGCAACTCAGGGGTGCTGGAACAGTTTGAATAGTGGGGGTGCTGAGAGCCATTGAACCGAACTGTAAACCCTGTATATGATGGAAACCACTTCAAGCCAGCGGGTACACCAGCACCCCTAGTACCTCTAATTCCAACACCTATGCAGCAACTACAGTTACAAGCAAGGCGATCACAAGGTGGAAGCCCGTAAGCAGTGCCAAATAAAATGGAGTCAGCTCCTGGGGCTAGCATGGGACACAGACAGCGGCAATCTTCTTCTGGTAAATGTCTCCCATCCAGGAAAGTGCATCAGAGCCACCTTTGGACAGAGGTTGGGTTGTAGAGTGGACCTTAACAGTTATTCAGAGGTTCCCTGGTTACTGCAGAGTCCATGCTGTTGTTTATTCCCGAGCAATGCAGAATTTTGCAGACATTAATGTTGTGCGCACAGAATTTCCTTTCCCCCCCACTGAAATGGGCTGCAGAGATATTGGCTGCCACTAGGGGCCACCGGACCCAGCAGAGCCCAGCTCGCAAATAGAAGACACGGGCGGGGGGTGTTCCCAGCAACTGCAGTTCCCAGCACACCCTAGGAAGGAGGCAGCCCATGCAGGAAACTCTGTGCAAGCCCGCGACACAGCATCAGGCTGTTTCTCCCTCTGGATCCCTGGGAGGTTCCTGCAGCTGGCCTCTGGGGGGGTCAGGGGTGTGAGTGGGGTGTAGGGAGCCATGGCCAGCCTCTGGGAGGGGTGAGTGTCTGGGCTGGGGGGGGAGGGGGCTGCAACAGGACTCTAGGAGATAGGGGGTGTGAGTGTCTGGGCTGGGGGGGTCCCATGTTGTGATTGGCGTGTGTAAGACCCATGGATCTGAAAAGGTGTGATGTGGGGGGGTGTTGATCATTGTAGCCGCAGAGATATGTCGGTATCTGTTGTTCTGGCAGGCTCTGGGGCTGCTTGGAGTTGGTGAGTCTTGGTCTGTGGGTAGCTTGCTTCTGATGAGGAGCTTGGAAAGGTTGGGGGGGGGGTATTTGAAGACCAGAAGTGGGGGTTCAGGAAATATTTCTTTCAGGACAAGGTCCCCATTAAGTATGGGTTGTAGTTGTTTGATGAGACCCCATGTAGATTACACTGTGAAGTGACAGGGGTGCAGTGTGCGGTCAGAGGGGGGTTTTATTTCTGTATTGAAGCAGGTTGTCTCAGGGTATTTGGGTGGTCCATTTCAGGATGCGAACTACTTCTCTGGTAAAGTGTCCCTGTTTGGTGAAGGCAGTTTTAAGTGCGTGAAGGCATAGGCGCCGACTCTGTGGGTGCTCTGGGGCTGGAGCACCTACGGGGAAAAATTGGTGGGTGCAGAGCACCTACCGGCAGCTCCCCACCGGCCACCCCACCCAGCTCACCTCTGCTCCGCCTCCTCCCCCAAGGCGCCACTGTTCCCCCCACACCCCGGCTTGCCGCAAAACAGCTGATTCCAGCAAGCCTGGAGGGAGGGGAGAAAAGCAGAGCAGCGGTGCCTCGGGGGAGGAGGTGGAGGCGCAGCGGAGGTGAGCTGGGGCAGGGAGCGATTCCTCTGCAACCGCACCCCCCCCCCGCCAGCTCACCTCCACTTCACCGCCGCCTCCACCCCCCCTCCCCCGCCGAGGCGCCGTTGCTCCGCTTTTCCCCCCTCCCTCCAGGCTTGCCGGAATCAGCTGTTTGGCGTGCGGCAAGCCAGGAAGGGAGGGACGGGGGCGGGGGGAGCAGCGGCGCCTCGGGGGAGGAGGCGGAGCGGAGGTGAGCTGGGCGGGGGGGCCAGCGGGGAGTTGCTGGCAGGTGCTCTGCTTCTCCCCGCTCCCTCCCAGGCTTGCAAGCCTGGGGTGGGGGGGGTTGGAGGGGAAATGCAGCGCGCCCGGGGGAGGAGGTGGGGGCGGGGATTTGGGGATGGGGTGGAATGGGGGCGGGGCAGAGGGTGGAGTTGGGGTGGAGAGCGCGAGGACCCACCGGCGCTGACTAAAGTCGGTGCCTATGCGTGAAAGTGTATATCCCGGACTTTCTCCTTCGATCATATTCTGTGGTATCTGAATGTTTGGCTGTAAATAACAGATTTCTTGGTGTGTTTGGGGTGGTTTCTTGATCTATGAAGATACGTGCGGTGATCTGTGGGTTTCTTGTACATGGTTGTCTGTTGGGTTCCATTATTAAAGTGGATTACGGCGTCCAGGAAGTTGATGATTATGTGGGAGTGTTCCAGAGTGAGTTTAATGGAGGAGGTTGTTGAAATTCTGGTAGAAATCTATAAGAATGTTTAAGCCATCTGTCCAGAGGACGAAAATATCATCAATGGATCTCAGATATATCATTGGTTTTGTGGTGTATTTGTCCAGAAATTTTTCTTCAAGGTGGCCCATGAAGAGGTTGGCATATTGGGGAGTCATCCTAGTACCCACGGCTGTTCCCATGGTTCGGATAAAGCGTTTGTTGCTGTTATGGGTGAGGATGAAATGGATGAGTTTGACAATGTATTTGGGGTGGATATCTGAGGGTTGTCTATTGTCTTGTAGATATTTGAGGCAAGCAGCTATGTCGTCATTGTGAGGGATGTTAATGTTTAGGGAAGTGACATCTATGGTGGTGAGGATGGTGTTCTGAGGGAGGTGGTTAATGTTGCGGAGTTTATGGAGGAAGTCAGTTGTGTTCTGAAGGTCCAATAAAAGATATTACCTCACCCACCTTGTCTCTCTAATATCCTGGGTCCGACACTACAACTAAACTGCATACAGGTACCTATAGACATTCAGCTGGTGATGGAGAAAAAGGGCTGGTATCCTTACTGTTAAATATTCTTCAACACAAGGAAATCACTTTTATTAAAAAAGCAAGATGAATAAGACATCAATGACGTTTCGAGCCTGCCTCCAACTCCCTCACAGCATGCTGACCAAGTAGAAAGTGTGTCAAGAAGCCTACTTTAAG
This sequence comes from Chelydra serpentina, assembly GCA_037349315.1. Taxonomy (NCBI): domain Eukaryota; kingdom Metazoa; phylum Chordata; order Testudines; family Chelydridae; genus Chelydra; species Chelydra serpentina. Next base: position 13,413,798 of record JBAIAC010000035.1, read on the forward strand.
CTGCATGCATGTCATGTAACGAATCACATGACCAGTTGCCGCCTAATGGAGTGACTGCTTGAGGACCTATGTAACGAAATATAGATGTAACCACTAGCTAGACTATAAACAGACCTACTTTTTAGGATTCCTATGACCTTGCTAGGTCATTGCCCTTACCATACTTTGAGAAGGCAATATGATACAGGAGTTAGACCACTGAGACATGTAGGTTCTGGTCCTGCTTCTGACTCTGATTTGTTGCTTGATCTAGGGCAAGTCATTTATCCTCTGACTTACTGTTCCAATGTGAAAATAGGGACAACAATTCTAAAGTGCAGCCATGGTAAGTCAAGTCCATACGTAAAATCATTTTTCCTCAACCATTGGTCCATCTGTATATCCAAAGACAAAATCTGTTACCTTTAGCAAGAAGTCTTCATTTTTACTGCTTTTTGCCCTTTATCACTACTGACAGGACAATACAGGTAGCACTGCAGTTCCTACAACACAGCTGTGGGACAGTGAGCTGGAGCCTATCCTGGCTTGCATGTCAGCAAACCTTCTCTCTCCCTCCTCCCCCCAAAAACAACAGTAGTTAACTAATTCTCAACTGGAGACTCTTGTTTTCACGAGAGATGATGAGCCAGAAACAGCCCAGCTTGACTTTCATATCCCAAGCAAAGTTATTACTGTGATGGGTGCTGCAGAAAAACGTAAAAGAGACTGTTTTCAAACAAATATCTAGTTTTTCTTGCAAAAGGAGCAAATCTTATATGGAAGCCACTGAGAAGAAATGAACACAGAACCCCATGAAACCATCTATATGGAGTCACTGATCAGGCAGAACGATGCTTTAACCAACCTAGCTCACAGAGCTGTTACGAGAATTCATCAGTTGATGTCTTTGAAGTGGTTTGAGTCCCATGTATGGAAGATGCTATGCATTATTATTGCTTTACATTTAACTGAATGCATACATTACTTTTGAAGAGAGGATGCTTGTCTTAAATGCCTTACCTTACTATCCAGTTTCTTCATCGTTACCAGATCTAAGGATTTGAGCGAGTGCCCAGTTGGAGTGATGAAGTAAAGGCAGACGTGGATTCTTGTGTCATGATAATTAAAGAGAGAACGACGGATTTTCAGCTCTTCTTGCAAGTAGTTTTCAAACTGCGTGTCAATGTAATCAACTACTGGCCTGTAACTAAAAACAGATGCCATTAGCAACCAGAATGCTGAAGTTTAAATGAAGTTGACAGTTTAAAGTTATCATGCATTCTCTCAGCCCTATTATTTAAAAACCATTTACAAAGAGGCATAAACAGTTTTAGCCCTCCACTGGCAACGTGCACAATGTTACGTTCACACACGCAACTTCTAATCAAAAGGTGTATGGTATTTGCAGAGGCTCTGTTGCTGCACAAAAGGGATTAATGCTGGTGGAACTGAAATATGGAAAGCAGACAACTTCCATAGATCAAGCTTTGACCAGATTTCAGGTGTAAAGTATCTCGATGTAGTAGCATAGCAATACAAAGAGGAGAACCCAGGAATCCTGAAGAACCTTTACCGCTGAATAGCCATGGCAGATTATAACTACTTTGAAAGGAGGCCAATTGAAATTATTCCAAGACGTCTTACAGGGACTTAGACTCATAGACTTTAAGGCCAGAAGGGACCATCATGATCATCTAGTCCAGGGATCTCAAACTCGAATCACCAGGAGGGCCACATGAGGACTTGCACGCATCACCTGCCCCCTGCTCCACCCGTCCCCCACTTCACCCCCGCCCCTGCCCACGGGGTGCAGCAGGGGGCTCAGGGCAGGGGATTAGGGTGCAGGAGGGGTGCGGGGTGCGGCAGGGGGCTCAGGGCAGGGAGTTGGGGTGCAGGAGGGAGTGCGGTGTGTGGAGGTAGACTGGGGACCTGGTGCGCTGGGGAGGGGATGGGGGGTGGGCTGCAGGAGCTTGGTGGGCCGCAGGGAAGAACACTGCGGGCCGCATGCGGCCCGCGTGTTTGAGACTGATGATCTAGTCTGACCTCCTGCAAAGGTCATTTGATCCCAAACAAGGTACACGGGCAGTTAAATGGGAGTGGGTGGGAGGAACCTATATCACAAACTGATCATTGTCATCATGGACAATTCCAACTATTCCACAGTTGGTTTGGTTTTTTTAACTAGATTTGTAAGAGTTTACAGGTTAGCTAACCAAGCCATCTGAAAGGGAAGGGACTATTATTCCCTGCTAAAGACAATGAGATGAAACCTGAGATGTGCTGAGCATCTGCAATTCCCATTGACTTCAAAAGGAGCTGCAGATGGTCAGCATCCCTCAGGATTTGGCTCAGTGAGTGAGTTAAATAGATCTTTGATTTAAGACACAGTTCCACATGTTCCCCACTAATCCAGTCTCTTTCTGACTCATGATGTGAGTGAGCTCCCCTGGGTAATACGTTTTGGGTGGATAGAGTGATAACACAACAAACCCCTCACCTTCACTAATAAAGCGACAGATTCTGCACACAACGGGACTTCTCATAGAGTAGGAGACTACTCAGCCCGAGTAAGGGTGGCAGAATCTGGCCCAATGCTACGAGAGAAGAAGAGGTTTATGGCTTCTTCAATAAGCCTCGAGGAAAGAATTGCTCCTCGGCAGGTCTAAGAGAGCCACGTGTGTCTGCTGCTGTGTTTTTCACTGAATTAAGCAAACAAGTCAACAGGATTACACTGGATTCTTTAAGACAACTCGCAACACGTTAGAGTTTTCACTGCCTCACTAACCTCACCCTCTCTCCTTAACCAAACTCCCTCTAGCATTCTCCCATACTTATTACAGCAGCTCATCCCTGCCCTCTTCAGTCTAATGTGGCCATAATTAAGACTCCTCATAACCCAAATGGGAAAATTGGGTGCCCAGTAACACCCAAGAGGCTCTGTCTGTAACATTGCAGGGAGAATCACATATAGCTACATGTTAGAGCACTAAAGGCTGGTGCAGAAATGGCGACTAGATGGCATGTAACCTGCCTTTCATCTTTATTTATCTGGTCTCCAAACCCCACTGCATCCACGATTGTCAGTTTCAGGTGCACATTGCTCTCCTGCAGGTCATAAGTACGCGGTCGTAAGCGAACTGCATTCTCGTAGTGACTGGCCTCCTCCGTCTCAAAGGTGGTATTGAAAAGTGTGTTCATCAGTGTGGATTTCCCGATTCCTGTTTCACCTAGGAGGGAAGAGTCACCAGTTCATTGCAGAGTGGAATTTGTAAAGGGACTTCAGAGTAAATTAATTACAGAGCAGAACAAAAATTAAACTGCAGCTCCCCCAAGTTCAGAAAGGTATAATCATTGTGATGTTCCTACCGCCCTATTCCAGATTCTTAGGCCTCCGATTCTTAATCTTATCTAGCGCATTGCTTCTGTATCACTGTTCATCCGAAGATCTCAAAGCACATGCAAACAAAATCAGGCCAAAATGCAACCAGAACCCTCCGCTGCCTTCAACCCAGATTTAGAGCCCAAAATGATGAACGTTAGGGAGAACACAATAAAACTTACCAGACATTCAGTTCTGATTGATTCTTCAACTCAAATGCTTCTATTAACATGTTATAGTGTACTTTGCTTAATTTTTGCACACCTTTTACAATGTACTCACAAAGCAATAGCTCCACGTACTTAATACAGTTAATAATGCAAGTCAGTGCAGTGTGATCTACGTTCCATGGATTTGTGGCAGAACTACATGAAATGTCTGCTTAAGTCTTCGGATTCTCTTTTTCTCATAGTGCGGTTTTTCGTGTGTGTTTTAGCAGTGCCCAACGTATCTGGCTTTCTGCTTCCTTTGTTTGGCCTTGTCACTTGTCTCTCTTTGGGGATTTGCACAAGCGGGACAGGCGTGTTCTCCCTCTGTGAGACTATTTCCGCTCTAACAGACAAATACCTAATTTTTTTTTAGCAGACAGGGCAAAATCCCTCCCTGGAGCAATAGCACATGAGTCCCCAGTGGTGAATCTGGCCCAGAATGTGGGAGGAAGAGGCCAAGATTGAGAATCTGGGGTGGTCAGAGCAACCTCAGTTGATTTTTATTTAGTCCTGTGCTGCCTGTTTGTCAATGGGCACTTCCTGAGCGTGCCTGTGGGAATGGAGAGTTTGTGAGCGCGCGCAGTCAGCTAAACGACTGCCTTGCCAAGTGCATGCCTAGCTCCCCGACCTACATATGCATGCAGTGAGCGTGTGCACAGAAGGTGCCCTGGAACTCAGGCTTCTCTGGGTCCGTCCTCATTCCATGGAGGTGTAATTTCCAACGCAGGTAGACGTACACGTGCTAGCTTTCATCCAGCTAACGTGCTAAAAATAGAAGCGTAGCCGCTGCGGCACAAGTGGCAGGACAGGCCAGCTGCCCCGAGGACAACCCTGCCTGGGACCCTAGGTACTTACTTAGGCTACTAGCCCCTCCTGCCTCAGCAACTACAGCTCTATTTTTAGCACACTAGCTCGATCAAAGCTGGTGTGTGTATGTCTACTAGAGCTGAAATTTACACCTGAAGCTCAAGTGCAGACATACCCTAAGTATGAAAACCAGGCCTGTTAGTACTAGAGATGGTTTCTGGTCATTTTACATTAGCAAATGCTGCTAGCTAAGTATTAAGAAATCTTCCTATACAACCACTCTACAAACCCTTTCTTTAAGTCTCCAATCAAAGCCAGATCAACCTAACAAATGCCCAGGGACTTTAAAATTGCTTGTTCCTCAACTATACTCTTAATCTTTTCATCCCCAATGTGCCATTAATAAGGGTCAAAGGTTCGCAGGGCTTCCACTGCACAGAAACCCTTAGCCCCCTTCCCTTCACAGAAGTGGACCTGCTAAGTCAGCTTAACCTGCCAGCCAGCACATCTGTTCCTCTGTTGTGCATGGCTAGTCTGTGGCTGCAGGTCTGCCCTGGGCCAGCCAGACTGCATGTCAGACAGCTGCTCCTCATGGCCCCTCCGCCTGCTCTGCTCTCCTAGCAGCTGCTGCCCCCCATCGAGCCATCTCGAGGGTGAAGATTAGAGGCACCGGGAGTTCTTCTTCAGGGGTGTGATGAATAAAAGTGTGGGTGTGAGCACACGCTACCCACAAGCCACACCCCTACAGTTCACAGACATGCTGGAAATGCCCCATTCTCATAGACTTTAAGGTCAGAAGGGACCATTATGATCATCTAGTCTGATCTCCTGCACAATGCAGGCCACACAATCTCACCCACCCACTCACGGAATAATCATCTATGCCTTAGATGTTGAAGTCCTCAAATCATGGTTTAAAGACTTCAAGATGCAGAGAATCCTCCAGCAAGTGACCCGTGCCCCATGCTGCAGAGGAAGGCGAAAAACCCCCAGGGCCTCTGTCAATCTACCCTGGAGGAAAATTCCTTCCAGACCCCAAATATGGCAATCAGCTGAACCCTGAGCATGTGGGCAAGACTCACCAGCCAGACACCCAGGAAAAAGTTCTCTGTAGTAACTTCTAACATCCCATCAATGACCATTGGGCCTATTTACCACTGATAGTCAAAGGTCAATTAATTGCCAAGATCATGTTATCCCATCAAACCATCCCCTCCATAAACTTATCCAGCTTAATCTTGAAGCCAGATAGTCTTTTGCCCCCACTGCTTCCCTTGGAAGACTGTTCCAGAACTTCACTCCTCTGATGGTTAGAAACCTTCGTCTAATTTCAAGTCTAAACTTTCTGATGGCCAGTTTATATCCATTTGTTCTTGTGTCCACATTGGTACTGAACTTAAATAATTCCTCTCCCTTCCTGGTACTTATCCCTCTGATACATTTAAAGAGAGCAATCATATCTCCCCTCAGCCTTCTTTTGGTTAAGGTAAACAAACCGAGCTCCTTGAGTCTCCTTTCATAAGACAGGTTTTCCATTCCTCGGATCATCCTAGTGGCCCTTCTTTGTACCTGTTCCAGTTTGAATACATCCTTCACAGGGTATCAGTACGTGCTGATCAGCAGGCAAATGCATGCAGCATTGAAACAAGGAAAAAGGGAAACACTGTGTGGCTGTTTTACTGATTGAGAACCCAATGCAAATCCCATTCAAAAGGCTTAAAACACTCCTTAGATCTGGCTTGGTATAAATAAATCTTCCAAATATTCCCAGGCTGCACATTACAGAGAGCAGGAAATGGTGCTGGATGACGCGAGAGTGGCTGCGCGGCCACACATCAAGCAGAACCAGCCAAGCTGGGAATCACAAGGAGATAAGCAAAAGAAAAGTTGCCTCGGGCAACCGATCTGAAGCCACCCAGGCAAACTTCTGAACGAGAGATGAGCTGCTCAAAGGCAAAGAGGGGCTGGAAGGTTTTGAAATATGAGTTAACAAAAGTCTCAGCTGGCTGGGGAGATCTGGTGACAGAATCCAGAGAGGGTGGAATGCCTAAGCTCTAGAGATGGTTTCCTCCTATAGATCTCTTGATGTACAGAGCTTAGTCATTTTCCCCTCCACCAACATTGCATTGTTGCCCTTAGTCACACGCTCCAATCCACATCAGCATGGTTTGTGGCAAAGGTAAGCCAGACTAACAGACATTTGTTTGGGGGTGGGGGCAATTAAACCAATGTCACATATTTTGGTCTTGCAGACCACATACCAAGTGCCATATTGCTGTACAGTCTTGGCAGAGCATTGCCTAGGAGCAAGGCAGCGGGGATCCGTTGGTTTTGAATCATCCCCCTCTCCAAATGCATCATCTGTGCAGGAAGTGCTAAAAGAAACCTCTGCCAAGTTGAATAATTTAGACAAGCAGAGGGATGGAATGTGAAGTCAAATGGGGACACCAGAGACAGGCTCAGTGGGAAGAAGACTATAAAACTAAGAAAATTAATAAAGGAAAGTTGAGGGGAAATTTTTTGTCTGTGATCCCCATATACCTACAGCCACCAAGAGGCACCTGGAACGGATCAAGAGCCAGATTCTCTCCTGAAATATCTGCCTGACAAGATAGGCTGCAAGCAGAGAAGGCTTTGAACTGATGCTCTTTGTAAGTAAATGGGTTTGTGATGCTCTCCAGACTGGCCTACAAGAGGCCCCTATTTCTAATGAACGAAAAGGCTATGGAATTCTGTTGGCCAATGGTGCAAAGGAAAACCAAACAAAACGGTGAAGTGGCTTTGCATTTTTGGCTTATTGACTGGGCATATGGACAGAACCTTTGGGCCAGAGGGTCTCTCCCAGGCCAGCTTCCCCAGATGAATAATGATCACATGCATTTTCCACACCCTATGGCAAACTGTACAAGATATAATGGATAAACCATAGTGCTACATTTTCAGCACTGATAGGCCACCATTTTAACTTTACTAGGCATGTCCCTTCCTGGCCATCGTCTTTTGGAACTGATAAAGAGAGTCTAAGGTGCACCAATCAGCTGAGCTGAACCGACGTGGTTATGGGAGAATGGGATAACTGGCAAGCTGCTAGACTACAGAGGCACCTAAGCCTGATAAAAGGTTTTTATTTTAGACATAGCAGGTTCTGGAACCTTTCTGCTCCCACCTTGGAGAACAAATACTGCGTGGAATATTTCTACTGTAGATAGAATGGTGGAGAGCCAAACACTGGATCCCCAACCATGGCTAAGTGCCATCTGAAGGAGACAGAAACCAACTGATGATCCAAGCCCATCTGGCAGGGAAGTCATTTGGAAAGCTCAGGGCTGACCTATCCAAAGTCTGTCAGGAAGCACTGACTTTCTCCCAGCATTCTCCTGTCCAGGTTGGGTCAGGACTAGAAGGAAGAATTTGTAATGGCAGTCAACAGCTGTAATTGGGTTCTTCTCCCTTTGCCAGGGAACTATAGGAAATTTGATGATCTCTCCCAATGTTTCATAGATGTAAAGGCCAGAAGGAGCCACTGAATCATCTAGTCTGACCTCTTCCCCCCTCAAAAAATAAATGTGGTGATTACAAATGCACAGTCTTCTGCTGCTGACACACTGCTTTTGAAGAATGACATAACAAAACCCAGGGTAACATCCTTTCTTGATGTTAAACTCTGGGTACAAGCAATGGGGGTTTGGATATTGAGGGGAGGAGGGGAAAGGTGTAGGTAGGGAGTTCCTAAAGGGGTCAGGATCAGAATAAAGGAAGTATTCCACTGCCCACTGTATGTAAAGCTGTATCCAGTCTGGGCAGGAAGAGATCTTGGAACACATTCCAGATATTGAAAATATCACTTTCCCTGCCTTGATCACTGGTACAGAGCCGGTGCTGGGAAGAATTCTCTGCCCCCAATAGCATTTCAACTGTTATTGCAGGTTGCAGTACTTTAAGCCTAAAACAAAAGCATGCCAAACAAACAAAAAAATCATGGGCAAGCCAGCACCCTCAGGCATCACAATAAAGGACTGGCTTCAAGCAGTCTGTGTGGCATCAGCTACTAGAATCATGCACAAATTGAAAGGGAAAAAGCAAAATTATAATGAGATTATTGTAAGGTCTGTTCTCTAGCAACTGGCCAGCATGCTTAGAGATAAATGTTTTATGCTGAAGGCAAACAGGAAATTCCATCTTTCTTTGGGGACAGAAATGGGTCCAATTCAAAACCCTGGATTCACCCACCCCCAAATTGTGGGAAAGTTCCAATCTGAACCCAGCTCAGCTATAAAGCATTACTATTTCTAGCTATAGTGATAGTGATTCTTAAGCCTGCTATCAGCCACTTCATTTCCCCATCCTCAAATCCATATGTCTAAGGCCCTACCCCCGGGTAGGTGGGGCTCGTCAGCCTTGGAAGGCAGCCCACCTAGGAGAAGGAAAACTCTGATTTAAAACCTCCGCTGCCTTGTGGCAATACCCTCATGGGAAAGGCTAAGGGAGTCAACCCTGAAACCAAATCCGGTGTCAGAGTCCCGATGGCGGTCTGACATTGTCCTCAACGTCATTCCGGCAACTCCTGCGACGCCACTGGTGCCAAGTTGTATCGACATTGTCTTTCCCTTGGATCCATCAGGTGCGTGGAGAGGGGGGTTCTGCTGCATGGGCAACAGCTGTTCCTCCTGCCCTGGCTTGCGCCCTGGAGAGGACACTCCACATTCCTCATGGGTGCATATCCATCGTCTCTCGAGACTAACGGACACCAACAACAAGGCCCTACCAAATTCATGGTCCATTTTGGTCAATTTCAGGTCATAGGATTTTAAAAAACAAATGTCATTATTTCAGATATTTAAATGTGAAATTTCACGGTGTTGTAACTGTAGGGGTCCTGACCCCAAAAAGTTGTGGGGGAATCACAAGGTTATTGTAGGGGGGTTGCGGTACTACTACCCTTACTTCTGTGCTGCTGCTGGTGGCGGCACTGCCTTCAGAGCTGGGCAGTTGGAGAGCAGTGGCTGCTGGCCGGGAACCCAGCTCTGAAGGCAGAGCCACCCCCAGCAGCAGCGCAGAAGTAAGGAGGTCATGGTATGATATTCCCACCCTTACTTCTGCATTGCTGCCTTCAAAGCTGGGCCCTCAGTCAGCAGCCGCCACTCTCTGGCTGCCCAGCTCTGAAGGCAGCAGCGCAGAAGTAAGGGTGGTATGGTATGGTATGGTTTTGCCAGCCTTACTTCTGTGCTGCTGCTAGTGGGGCACTGCTTTCAGAGCTGGGCGCCCGGCCAACAGTCGCCAGCCGCCCAGCTCTGAAGGCAGCGCAGAAGTAAGGGTGGAAATACCATGACACACCTAAAATAATCTTATGACCTCCCATCCCCTTTTGGGTCAGGACCCCCAGTTTGAAAAACGCTGCTCTCCCCCATGAAATCTGTATGGTATAAGGTAAAAGCACACAAAAGACCAGATTTCATGGTCCATGACATGTTTTTCATGGTTGTGAATTTGGTAGGGCCCTACATATGTCCCACATCAGCTCAGGCACAGAAGTTGATTCTGTTTGTCCTCCCATCATGATCTGGCTGCAGCTAAAACAACCCATGGGTAGGGATGGGCAGGAAATGTTTTTTTCGTCTTTTGAACATTTTTGAGAATTTTAAAGATCTTCCTGTCCCAAAATTGGTTGAAAGGTCAAAGTATCAGAAACTTTTGTGGCCCAACAATCCCCCAAAAATCCCAAAAAACAAAAACCCAGTTTTGGCCAATTGAAAAATTGTGTTTTGATTTTTTTTTTTAAAAAATATTTCATTTCAATTTCAACCACTTTTAAAAATCTAATTAGCTTAAATTTCAAAACAAAAGGTTGTTTTGAATCGGAAAACTGGAATTTTTCATTTGAAATTTTTTTGACATTTTTGGAACTTTTGAAAAAGGTGTTTCAAGTTGAAAAATTCATCAAAACCGCTCCCACAAAAAGTTGCAGGTTAGATGAACTGGCATTTATTGACCAAAAAAGTTTAATGATAAATAAAATTATTATAAATCAATCAATCAATCAATCAATCATCCATCCCTGCCCAGCTCTATATATGTGGAATATTTCAACAGAAAAAAAACCCTTCAACTATCTTTACGAAGAGGAACACGGTTTCCCTCATGAAACAATAAAACACGACATTATGTTAATGGCAGTCTGGACTTCTGAGTGCTATTGCAATGGCTGCCACCTTGGCCAACACACTTGGGATTGAATTAGGGATCTCCAGAGCTGCTACAACTACAACTGAAGAGGATGAGAGTCCATTATAGCCCCAGCTAGAGACTACAGCTCTAACTCTGGAGATCTAGTCTGAGGGGAACCTGTAACACACACTCACCAGTGGTTTACACTATTCCCAGATCTACGACAGACTCATTGTTGCACCTTTGGAAAATCATTAAGGACAAAATTTGCCAAAAGTGGCCACTAATTCTGGGGGCCTAATGCCTGATAGGCCAGTGGCAGAATACCCACAACTCCAACTGATATTGAACACAGCTGAGGGTGCTCAGAGCTTATGAAAAGCAGACCAGAGGCATCCAAAGTTGGGCCTACAAAATAAGCTAGCACTTGTGAAAATGTAGGCCTATGTGCTTTGTCCAAGGTCACACAGTGAGTTTGTGACAGAGCAGGGAACTGAACAAATTTTGGCCTTAACGTCTCAGCATTTTCCATGTAAAATGCCAGTAACGGTACTTATCTGTCTTTGTGACGTGCTCCACATCCATGGATCTGATGTGCTACTAGATTATTATTTATTGTATTACTATTACTAAAAATTTCCCTAGTCTATGATAAACTCTGCTTACCGACACAGAGGATGTTGAAGCTGAATCCTTGTGTGACAGATTTGCTGACAAGCTGATCTGGGAGACTATCAAATCCAACATGGCCCCCCAGGGAAAGATTCCGCTTCTCTTCATTCTGTTAAAGCAAACAGAGTCAATTTAGCGAGAGCGCATTAAAGGCGAGTCAATAGCACAAGGGCCATGGAATAAAATCACAAGAAACGTTACCATCGTACTTGAGGCAGAGCGTGTTTCTGAGTCACTGAGGTAATCCTAGCACTACCCGCACAGAGGTTTATGATGTTTTGATATCCACATTCCAGACATACTGGTAATTATAGCCAAGCATCAGCAGAAAAAAATCTAATCTCAACAGGGAATTATCTTAAAGAGACAGCACACTAAACTGTTGAGCCACTCCAGAAGAAAAAGTCGGGGCAATATTCAGCTGTGTCCAGCTTGTGGAGAATAAAACAGGAAAAAACCATCTTCCCATGTTTTATCGATCACTTCCCTCCCCCTTTTATGTTCTGAGACGTTCCTTTGCACTGAATTATGTCAGAGCTAGTCTGGACTTGGAACTCCTTTGGAGCCATTGATCTTTTTCCTTTGGCTTTGCCTTAAGCAGCTTTGTTCAATCACACTTCAAGGTACATTTTACAAGGGGAGGCAAATGAACCCTCTCACCTCACCATCTGTGACCACACCAGTTCCTCCTCTTCTTCAGCTGTTCCTGTCTCTCCCACCTTCCCCCCATGCACACACCTTGCAATCCCATCTGTCTTCTTCCTCCCCGAGTGGAAGAAGAAGCTGGTCACTTTTACTGGAAGCTTTATTTAGAAATAAACAAATAGGATCGACACAGGAGGAACTAACTGAGTAATAAAATGTCTCTCTTAATAAATCACAGACAGAAAGACATGAAGCCTCCAGTCTGCTCCAACAGGGATGCACATTCTACTCCCAGGATTTTACTCTACTGTGTCTGGGGGTCTGAGTAAATACACACAAGCAAGAAAGTCATCAGCCCAGCAGAAGACACAGACCAAACTCCTGATGGCATAACCAATCAGCTCCAGGCTTCAATAAACTAGCATTTGTTTACACACAGGGGCTGAATTTGGCTCGGAGACTCTACAGAATTGTTATCCTTCCTTGTTGCTTAAGCCTATTGGGCCTGGAAATTGACAAACACATTTGCAATTCTATTCACCTGGCAAAGTTTACCTCTCTGCCTGTCAAAGGCATCCAATGGAAAGCGTAACAAGGACACAGAGACTTAGCACAGACACTGCCTGCCACCACCGCACACAGAAAAGGGAAAAATAAAATTGGCTCAATTGACAATCTAGAACCACTGTTACTAGTTACGAAAGTACATAAAAAGGCTGAGCTCAGCCCTGGGATAAGCAGATAAGTTATTGGGCTCCTAAGGGGGTGCAACTTTGTGCCCTGTGCTACACAGGAGGTCAGTCTAGATGATCTAATGGAGGTGCCTTCTGGCCTTAAAATCTATGGGACATTGATTCCACTGGAATCAATGGAGAAGGGAAATTGCATCCATTATCCTTAGTTCAAGTGATTCAGAATAGAACTGTTGCAAAGTGTTTATTTTGTATACATGTTTAGATTTACAATCAACTTTCACCTTCTCTCCATACAGTCAAATAATACGACCAAAACCAAATGAGCAGACCACTGAATTTACACACTGGTTTTTCTTTTCATTTTCAAGTTGCCTCTAAATGCGGCTAGACCTAATGGAGAAGCAAATGTCCAGAAATGTTATTTTAGGGTACCGCTTATTCAGTTGCATCCTAACATTTCCTTAATGGAATTACACATTTGCTATTGTGACATATTTAAATGCCGCCATATTTTTTTTAAATGACAAACACAGGGCAGAAAGGTAAGTGTCTACTTATCTGATCAGGTTTTTTTGCTCCTGTTCCCATCCCCCACTACTCTGCCCTGATGTTCTAGTGCGTAACACAGCCAGACTACAGAAGCCATACACTTAGAATAAAATTAATAGGCTGTCATGTTTTAAAATATATTTCCATGGGGGAGGGGAAAGCTCTAAAAGCAGTAACTTAAATTCATTCTCTCTGCGAGAGCAAGAGTCCTAAACAAAAGATTAACTTGTTTAATTTCACCTCAAGTCAAAGTTGTCTTCAGTCCTGCCTTGGGAAGAATAAATAAACATTCTCTGTATTTAAAAAAGACATTTAATTACAAGAGGGACTTTTAAATAGCTGAGGCAGCTACCACATTTGAAATAAGACATTTTCTGTGGGTGTTGATCTGTTTTAATTACTGTCTTTCAGATGAAAATTATCACAATGCTCTCTTTGGAGCAGAAAGATAATCTGACCAGAATTGTTTGTTCTCTTGCAATCAATTCCTGTTTAATCTATCAGTATTGATTGTTCTCACCAACCAACGAGGAAGAGACCATCACCAAAAAAAAAACCCTTCGAGAGAGATGGTGTCTATTCAGGCTCAAATGTGGTCAAGTGCTTAGACACCAAAAGTATTTCCCATTGTTTATCAACTAAACCAGGACCTGTGTTCAGAAATAAGTCATGTTCTCTCTAAGACACGGTCACTTGGCCTATAAACACATTGTACTTAGGCGCTGAACTTCCCCTTCTTTCCTCCACTAATTGGCCAGGCTAGTCAGAGATTATACTAGTCTAATCTTTCAGATTTTTGTCTTATTTTTCAGTCCTTACTTTGCATCTCTTTCCATGTCACTTCATTTCTAGGCATGTCACGGAGCTGGGTGCTGCAGTACATTAGCACACTCCGCTCTCACTTCGGAAGACACTGGTTCAACTCCTAACAGAAGGAGTAAGGAGAGGTCTTGACCCTCCCATCACGTTTCAGCATGATTTGTAGTCTTGGCCCAAAGAAGGTCTAGCGGGCATACATCCCATACCTGAGAACCCCCTGCCTGACAATGCATTTCAGGCCTGAGCTGCCTGTTAAGGCCTGGTCTACACTATGGAGTTAGGTCGACGTAAGGAAGCGTAAGTGTCTACCCTACGACATCAGCCGAAGGGCAGTGGGTCTCCAGCTGTGAGCCCCGCGCAGGGCTGACAGCCAACAGGCGATGTAAGTAACACAGTGTCTACACCAGGGGTTGGCAACCTTTCAGAAGTGGCGTGCCGAGTCTTCATTTATTCACTCTAATTTAAGGTTTCGCATGCCAGTAATACATTTTAACGTTTTTAGAAGGTCCCTTTCTATAAGTCTTTAATATATAACTAAACTATTATTGTATGTAAAGTAAATAAGGTTTTTAAAATGTTTAAGAAGCTTCACTTAAAATTAAATTAAAATGCAGAGCCCCCCGGACCTGTGGCCAGGACCCAGGTAGTGTGAGTGCCACTGAAAATCAGCTCGTGTGCCGCCTTTGGGACCTGTGCCATAGGTTGCCTACCCCTGGTCTACACAGATACTGCGTCACCCTAACTACATCAACCTAAGCGCTACGCTTCTCGTGGAGGTGGAGTTATTACGTCAGTGTAGTGGGCGACTTACGTCGGCGGGAGCAACGTTGTAGGTAGACCCTTACAGAGTTCTGCCTTACGTCAACCTAACTCTGTAGTGTAGACCAAGCCCTAGACAGGCACCTCAAGCATGAAATGCATTGGCAGGCAGGGGCCCCTGGTTCCCAGGCATGGGATGTATTGAGAGTCAGGAGCTTGCCCACCACCTGCCTGCACTGTGCTTGGCCAGTTGTTCTTGGTCCATTTTCATAAGCACAAAATTAACGCACAAAATTTTTCAAGACAAATTACACATTTCCTTTCCCCCGCCCCCCTTCTGCGCCTTCCTCAAATTGCTGTTTACGTTTTGTCCTAGTGTTTGCTCTCTCTTTTTTCCTCTTGCTTCTTACAAGGAACACACTGTGACAGGGACTAGCAAAAGCACCATCTGGACATGTAAAGAACCCCTTGAGGCTTCCACCCACATTCACTCCAGCCTCTCAAGGCTGGCTTCCCTTTCCTCCTACCCACATCCCTCAGAGAGAATCCTCCCGGGACTTGGTCACACAGGTTAAGACATTGTCAGGTAGTGTCATTCTGATGCAGAGAGAATGTGGCAGGAAAGCATATTGCTCCCACAGAAAATGGACCGTTATGGTCGTGGTGGGGAGGGAGGAGGGTGTCAACCAAGCCTAACCAAAAACATACACCAGAAGTTTAAGATGCGTTCTATAACCATCACTGTCTGAAAAGGAAATAAACAAGGCTGCCTGAGAGCTATGATTAGAATAAGAATGCCCCCAGAAGACTTGAGACCTGTTCCTAGGCAACAGCCGGCATCACTATTACTGATTTTAAAGAAGGCTCTAGTGAGGCCAAGCTAAATCAAAAACTAAAACATGCTCAGGAAAGGGAAGGAGAAAAGCCAAATCCTCAACGGCCTTTCTTTTGCTTCTCTTTGCAATGTTTAGTTGCAGGGCAGTAGGTATCAAGAAATGAGCTACGTTGCCCATACCGTTAAAACTGAACCTCTAAACTGGTGGTGAGATTAAAAATTCAGTGAATGGCAAAAATGTGTGCAGTATTGTTGTGATGTTGCTGTTTTTCTCTTTTTATTTTTCTCAATGGTGACATAATGTGATCCAAATCCAAGATCCTCCTGTTGACACTGAATGCAAAGTAGAAGTCAGCTGAATCTACTGTGAGGAAAGAAAACTACCATTGCATTGCTGATACTGACTAACACGGCTACCACGCTGAAACATTGCATTGCTGTTATCCTACCATAGTCCCGCTGCTGCAGCTACCTAGGAGGCATTAACCGTATGGCAAGGGCAGTTGATTTGTTCTATTTCTATGGCAAACCTCCAGTGGCTTTGATTGGAAAGGTAGCTCAACCACCAGGTTAAAAAATAATTAAAAAAAATAATAATCACACTTCAGCTGAAATATATTTTGTGTGTGTGTATACGAGAGAGAGAGAGAGAGAGAGAGAGAGAGAGAGAGAAGTACCAACAAAAATTAATATAAAGGACAGAGATTAGAGAAAAAGGAATATTTTTCTTTATTTTTTCCAGTTTGCTGACTTTGTGCTCTTCACAGCTCTTTGTGTAGAATCAGTTTCCCCTGTATAGTCAGTTGCTCTTGTTGTTTGGATAGATCTTTCATATAAACAACAAAGGAGAGGAAGACATTTAAAAAAAATATAGGAAACTGATTATCAAAGTACCATGACTAGTGCAGGGCTGGTAGAGTACCTGAAACTATTTGTATCTTTTTTAAGGTAGCTAGATTTCAAATGTACAGTCTTCAACACATCTGCTTTCACCACACTACCAGGTTATCTCAATGACACAGTAACACAATTCTAACAGTAGTAAAGGTACCATTAGCTTGAAAGTGCCACAGATGATCAAACAGTGCCCAAAGGTGTCTAAGTGCTTTGCAAAAGAAATACACAACCCCCACTTAAAAGAGTTTACAGTCTAAATTATAGGTGTGACAACTAATAGGGGTGACAAAGAGTAAGGAGGCAGCAGGGCTTTTACAGAAGCCAAAAAGACGAATACAAATGTTTCCTTGGCCGTTTTAAAATCCAGTGGAAACCGTCTTTTATTTGATCCCCCTGCCAGGTCCCAGGGACCCAGAGGAGAAGGAGGAATAGAGTCACACTTTTAACCTACTACTTTAGGTGCATCCACGCCCCCACCAACAAGACATCAAAGCCTTAATCCAATAGATTCAAACAGTCTTTGAGGGCTTGTCTACACCACGCAGCTTTTAGTGACAAGGCTGTGTCGACACAGCCTTGTCGCTAAAAGTCAGCGTGTGTAAATGCTCTTTGTCAGTACTTTGTTGGCACTTTGCCGACAAAATACTTCCAGCCCCACGAGCGGCGTTAACTTTGTAGGCAGGAGAGCGCTCACACTGCCACTTGCATTGGCAAAACTTTTGTCTTTTGCGTGGGTGGGGGGGTGCTTTTTAAAATACCCGTGAAAGACAGAAGTTTTGTCGACAACTTCGCAGTATAGACATACCCTAAAAGAGCTAAGATTTCATTAAGGATAGAGTGGAAAAGGTGATGAGTATTTTACTACAAAGCAGAGACTGTACTCATAAGTAAATATAGTTGGGTGTGGAGAGATGTAGTGTATCAGAATTCATCAGTATCCCCTTAGTTTGCAAGACATCTACTGGTCCCTACTGTCTTCTATGTCTCAGAAGTCACCAGAAGCCACCACAGCAGCAGCGTGCATGTGTAGCCAGGCCTCATACACTGTATATAATCAGCAGACACAGCTATTTGGACCCCATTTTGCCTGTATGGTTCCTTCCTGTTATGTTTGTGGTGTGATTTGCTCTTTACACCCAGGAGGAACAGTAGGGAGGGATACCTTCTTTGTCCCAACCAGGGTCAAACCACTGACGACAGAAAGCAGGTGTTGCTATAAGGCAGTAGTAGCTCCTCACGTTTTCCTGTCACAGCCTCTTCCTCCTCATGTTCTGGATGCCGTTCCCTTGGACAGCTGCCACCATCTCTCCTTTTGCCCGCCACGCAACCATTCCTCTCTTTCTCCCCTCATATATTTTTTCTTACATTCTCCCTCCTCTTTCCCCTGAAATCTCCCTGCTTCTCAGGAAGTGTGAGGCATCCATCAGCAACTTCCACAGACTGAGACGCATGCGCTCTTGTGCTGAGAGGAATATCATGGAAGCAAAGCAAATGCAAGATTGGGCTGACGTGCAGCTACCTGAGCCTGCATTGCTGTACAGGTGAGCTGCATGCATGTGGCCAGCTGCATTGAGGGGGCCCATGGAGGAGCAGGGAGTGTAGGAAGATGGCCTTCAAGGAACAACCTAGGCAGGACTATTTTCAAGGCCCATAGGGTCAAATTCTGTGAGGTGTTGAATTCCACTACCATCTTAGGAGCGGAGGGCCTTCAGCACCTCGTAGGATGTAGCCTCTGCTCTCTACAGTCACTGGCTGGCCAGAAACCATATCATTAATGGAAGGTGAACATTTTGTCCTTCTTTGTCAAAACAGAAAGTGCCCAAGGAGAGGCTGCAGCAGAGAAAGGTCAGAGGGACCAAACCAGGAAGCTTTTGAATGAAGGGGTGGGCATCAGCTATTCTACATACTAACAAGCCTCAGCTAGCAGGAAAAGGTAATAAAGGAACAGAGAGAAAAAATAGCAGCAGCCACTTTGGTTGTGGCCCTATAATGAAGTCAGATGTAGTTTTCCTGCTTCCGAACTCCCCCCGTTTTCATTCCCAAATTAGCATCAATTTCAAACTACATTGTCCCATTTTCCAGCCCCTACTCCCAAGAAGATTCTTTTCACTGCAACATGTGCACTTTATAGGGAATGCCACCATCAGACCAATTCTGCTGCCTCTCGCATGTACCATTTCCCCAGCAGGCCACTGGCGAAGAAAGGAGCTGTGCTGTCTTATGCCTGCCGTGAATCTGACTCCTGTGGGTTCTCAGAAATGCAGTGTGTGCCGGGCAGTACTCAAAAGGGATTATCAGCAGAGACTCACCTGAAAAAGTCCTCCTGTTTTACCTGACCTAAAAACCTGGTCTTTGCCAACTGCCAGTTTTACTCTTAACCTCGTTTTAATGAGAAATGCTGTTTGACAACTGACACTTGTGTTTTTAACAGGCAACAACCCTGACACTTTTAAAAGGTTTTGTTTTTTTCTTAACGCGGCAGCTCAAAGCAAAAAATAAGCAGGTGCCACATGCCCAATTTATTTGGTTAAGTCTGATGCCCAATATGTTCTTTAAAATCTTAGATCCTACTCTGGCAAAAACTTCAGCACATGAGCAACTTGCAAGTAAAGTTTTGAGGATCAAGACCTAATATCTAAATCCTGCAGCTGTTACTCAGGCAAAACACCCACAGGAGTGAGAACTGTTGGGCTTGAACCCTAAGGGATTATATAAATGTGGCACTTTCTCGTTTCTAAAACTTCCTCCCCCCACCTCCCCTTCTATGGCAAACTAAACCATGCGAAACAAAGATAAATAACAGAAAGTTTTCCCAGGCAAAGCAGCAAAGGCATTGCAGAAAAAAAATGGTTCTTTTTCATAATAAATAAAAATGGCTTTATTTTAAGAAAGTCACAAATTGTAAATTTAACAGATACAGGGTTCACCTCCAATGAGCCCAGCCCTTGAGAACACTCCTTGCAGTGTCGTCATGGCTTGGAAGAATAAAAATCAGAACAAAATCGCTGACTGACTTAACTCCAGCTAAGGTGTCTAATTAGAACTAAGGTTGCCAATTTTGGTTGGACGTATTCCTGGAGATTTAATCCCATGACATAATCTTTCATTAAAGATTATTCTTTAATTCCTGGAGACTCCAGGCCAATCCTGGAGGGCTGGCAACCCTAATTAGAACACGGTTGAGGTTGCAGCATTCCAAGAGCTAATCCGATAATTGGGAGCACAAATGGTTGAACTGGAACGGAGTCTTCTAGTTTCAATGCCAGGAAACTGTGACAAGTTTCACTGGCAGCCATGTTTAAAGCTTGCATCTCTGAACCTTTCTGTTTACTGCTTTCTTCAGTAAAACAATGGAAGCCAACCCCACACAGTCACTGCGTCGCACCGAAGGGCTTCTCCAGCTTGGAAATGCTCATTGACAGAATATGTTTTCGTTTACAGGGCTCCCTCGGTCCTAGGGAAGTAGGTAAGAGTTACATGTGCATAGTACAGAATTTGGCCCTTAGAGCCAGCAAGCAGCCCAAGAACAATAGCCTGGATTCAAACACCGTCACACCAGGAGCTGAATTTTATAGCTTGGGTAAGCTATAAAATTGGCATGATTTGCCCAGCACCCATCAGTACCCCATAACATCAAATTTATTATGAGGTTTGTTCTTTTGTATTACAGTAGCACCCGGGGGGGAGGGGCAGTCAGGGATCATGGCCCCCTGTTCCAAGCACTGTACAAAACACATAGTGAACAGATGGAGCAAATGATTTACAGTCTAACCAAACTACAGTGTGAACAGGATACAAGGAGAAACTAATGTTAAGGAGACAGATTGCAGTTCCCAGCCCTCAGTTATTCAAAAAAGTGAGATGAAAAGAAGGAGGGAAGTTATATTTTTATATATAAAATATCCTTTAGGTGCCATTTCTGGGCCCAAACCTGTGTGGTTCTGAATACCCTGATCACAACTGGTCCTCACTGGGAGTGGAGGATGCTCAGCAGATGGTAGGATCGGGCCTCTTATTAAATCACAAAGCAAATGACTTTACCTTCTCGTTCTCCACTCCCTGACACAATGGTAGATGCATCAAACACTCTGATTAATGCAAAAGTCAATGGCATTGATTAAGATGCTATTCATTGTCTCCCGAATGAAAAATGAATGGCACGGGGAAATTACTCATTCCTGCTGCAGCTCTGCAATAATTCCGGCCCCTCCAAAGGAATCTTAATTATGACTAAGAGAGGGGGAAGGAAGATTACGCAGAATAACTTGGCTAACCTTTTGACAGGTAAGTGGGCAGGGTGAGGCAGTCTAAGAGGCTTACTCATTCTGTAATGCCTTACCTTTGTCTGTCTCTCCTTCCCACCACCCACAATATACCACACAGCTCCCTGCTGGTTTGGATGTCAGACCTGTGCAAGAGCGAGAGATCATGTTGCCCTCTAACGGCTGCAGCCTACACAGGATACAAACCCTAATAGAACCACAACAATACTACCATACGTGGAAGGCACAATCCTGGGAGGCACTGAGAGCCCACAACCAGATCAGACTGTCCATCACATAGGGCCCTTTCCTCTGACGATCTCCAAGTGCTTTACGGAGACAGAGATGTTATTATCCTCGCTTTACAGATGGGTAAACTGGGGCACAGGTTGGTTAAGTGATTTGTCTAAGGTCGCACAGGGAGTCGGTGTCAGAAATAAAACACAGGTCTCCTGACTCCAGCCTCTGGCTCCAACCAGGAATGTTTCAAAGTTAATGCTAGTTTCTATATCAAGAATATGCCAGATGATTTTCTTTCAAGACCTTCTGATCCTACATCTTTTACTTTACTAACTCCTTTCTTATGTTATTAAATAGACCACCCACCACTTGACACTTTTGAGGGGCTGATTACCAGCAGGTACCAGTTCAGACTTTCACGGAGTAAAGCTTCTTTATCTGGGCCTGGGAGATTAGGAGGAGTAATGGCAAAGCCACTGTCTGACCTTTCAGGAGCACTTTTATGATACTGGCAACACTCAAACTAAAATTCACAACAGACCCAGGAATTTTTTTTACAGATTAGAACGTTACCTTCCCTGAACCCGTGTGCTGAGCACTATTCAATAATATATTACCGCTCTGTAATGACGTTATGTAAAAACGCTAGTTAGAGAATAATAGCATCAAAGAGGTAGTAAAATCATAGCTCAGGATAGGTTACTGATGGCTAAGAGGTGCTGAGGCAGACAGCACAGCAAGTATCCATGCAGGGTTTAGGTATACTATCCATAATCTTATACAGAGGCAGTTGATACTCATAGCACTGTTAGCTGTGGCCTGATGAGCACAGTGTTCAGCATTAAAATTCACCATATGATGAGAGGTTGATGGTACAAAACTAGACAGAAGAGATGAGACTCCCTGACCTTGGTGATGTTAAAAAGCTGTTATGTCTAATAGCTGTGCAGGTGATACTGAGGGCTGGTCTACACTAACCCCATAATTCGAACTAAGATACGCAACTTCAGCTGCGTGAATAACGTAGCTGAAGTCGAACTATCTTAGTTCGAATGAAAAGGTACTTACCCGGGGTCCACACACGGCGCGCAGGCTCCCCCGTCGACTCCGACTACTCCGTTCGTCGAGCTGGATTACCAGCGTCGACGGGGGAGCACTTCCTGGTTCGATTTATCGCGTCTAGACAAGACGCGATAAATCGAACCCAGAACATCGATCCGACGCCTCCGACGGGACGGGTAAGTGTAGACCTACCCTTAGTCTCAACTGGGCCCCAATTCAGCAAAGCACTTAAGCGTCACTGAAGTCAGTGGGACATAAGCAGTGGTGAGCTGGACCCGGTTCGCACCGGTTCGCGTGAACCAGTTGTTAAATTTTGAAGCAGTTTTAGAACCGGTTGTTAAAAATTGTTACGGCTCCCTGAGCTCCCGGCCGGGGAGGCTCCTCCGGCCCCTCCCCCGCCTACCCCCTCTCACAGAGCCTCAGCGCGCCGCGCCGCCAGCACCAGCGCTCTGGGCCGCTCCTGGGTAGCTCGGCAGCTCCTGCCGCTTTGAGCGGCATGCTAAGGGGGTGGGGCTGCGAGCTCCAGCAGGCCGCGTGGCATCCATACACGCTGCCCCGAGCTGCATGGTAAGAGGGCCGGACTGGGGCTGGGAGAAGGGGCTGGATAAAGGGCAGGGAGCGGTCGGAGGGGGCGGAGGTTCTGCGGGGGCAGTCAGGGGACGGGGAATGGGGTTGGGTAGGCGTGGAAGTTCCAGGGGGGACAGGGAGCAGGGCGAGTTGGGTAGGGGGTTGGGTTCTGGGGGGCAGTTAGGGTGGGGGGTCTCAGGGAGGAACGGGGGGGTTGATGGGTTGCGGGTTCTGAGGGGGGCAGTCGGGGGCAGGAAGTGGGTGGGGGTAGGATAGGGGGCGGGGACGGGCTGTTTTGGGAGGCACAGCCTTCCCTACCCAGTCCCCGATACAATTTTGCAACCCCGATGTGGCCCTCGGGCCAAAAAGTTTGCCCACCCCGATCTAGTTTATTATTTTATTAACAGGGGTCGCACTTGCCTCGTTCATTATGTTGATATGCGCATTCTTAAATATTATTATCGTTTGCTTACTCATACATGTCTTCTTTATATTTTCTTCTTTTCAAATGTATTTTAAATTCATTTAATAAAGCAATACTTTGTTTCTATTGTAATAAACATGTAAAAATGTTTTTAATTGTTAAGTATGACTCCCAATGACTCAATGCATTGCCACTTCTTATGGAGAAAGGTACAAAAAAAACATACTGTAGCACATCCCTTAAATCAGAACTTTTTATAGGGAACCGGTTGTTAAGATTTTGGCAGCTCATCACTGGACATAAGCATATCTAAGTGTTTTGTTGAATCAGCGCCTGGTATTTCAAAGCAAAGGCAAAAGCCCAGTGGATCAATAAGAGCATTTAAACGTGGGGTTTGTATTCATTATTTGTATTATGACTGAAGTCTGCTGCATTTGAGCTTCTCTCTTTCGCCTCAGCACAGAGTTGGCTGGGTTATTCCAAGGCTAGCGGAGAGGAAAGCATGTCTTTACATCTGCTATTCTCTGCTCTTTATGTTTTCAGGGTGCGCCGGTGCTGAAGGTTCAGTGACATTCTCCCACCAGGGGAGGTGCTAGCATACAACTGGGCCCCCAGAGTTTTATAAATTGTGCTGTCTAGCCCTGAACAGATCTAGTCGACATGGTGGTAAAATGTGTCAGTTGACGGTCTATTCTAGAGTTCCCATGGAGTCACAAAGACCTCAGCCCAGGCAAGGCATCATCGGCTCATCATCAGGTTCATTCTGGGAGCCCTCCTTAACAGAACTACTCACGTAAGCAGTATCCCCGACCACAAACATTTGAAAATCAGGAGTCAGGCCCTACAAATCAGGACATTGGTTAAAATAATGAGGTTCTGAAAATAATAAATTTTGGTTTCCTTGCTCGGATTTGTCTTCTGACTTTTGAACCTGAAGGGGTCACATTTTCAAGCTTTTTTCTGCAACCATGAAGGTTAGAAGCGAACTTTTCATTCATATAAAAACAGAGATTCTCACCTAATCATGCAAATTTGACACCACCAGCTCAGGATTAAACACAGACTATGAATGGCTAGCCAACTACAAAAGCAGTTTCCCCTCCCTTGGTGTTCACACCTCAACTGCTAGAAGAGGGCCTCATCCTCCCTGACTGAACTAACCTTGTTATCTCTAGCCTGACTCTTCCCTGCATATGTATACTTGCCCCTGGACATTTCCACTGCATGCATCCGAAGAAGTGGGTATTCACCCATGAAAGCTTATGCTCCAATACGTCTGTTAGTCTATCAGGTGCCACAGGACCCTTTGTCGCTTCTACAGATCCAGACTAACACGGCTACCCCTCTGATACTTGACACCTAATCATCTGATTCCAGAAGCTGGGGATTTATGAAATACCACCAAATATCATGGGACATGATAAAATCACCAAAGCTGGCACACTGCAGAAAGGCTCTACTAGGTTTAACACACAGTTTCCTAACAGGGACTTTTCTTTCTTTCTTCTTCCTTCTTTTTTTTTTTGTGTGTGTGTGGTCAAAACAGGCCAGAAACCATGTTCTTAAACAGCTGGCCAACAACAATATTTAAACATGGTTATTTGTGCAATGTGGCTGTGGCTATGAAAGAGCTGCTCAACACTAGGCATCCCTCTCAAATGCACCTCATTTGACAGGATGTCATGCATTTCACTCCCAGATTGCCTATGGCCCACACATATTGAGTACCCCCACACACACTTTCATTGTGGAAAATTATTGACATCGGAAATGAAGAATCATGACCATGGAGAGAGCCAGTTACACTAAAGGAACGGATCTGGCTGAATTTTTAAGCTTCCTGCATTAATAATTTATTAGTGCCGCTCCTTTTTGGCCTCTCTCACAAATGGCCTTGGCAAGGTGAGAGGTATGAAACCGGCATACACCATCCACTCCTGGACATCCTCCACAGGACAGGGGAAGAAAGGATGTAAACTCTGCCCCCTTCTGCTCATCCCGACTATGTCCCTCTGCCCTTGAAAGGCCCCCAGACTGCAACAAGAGCCCTCCGCAGGGCCCAGACAAGAGAGATGGAGAATGGTGCCATGGAAGTACTGATCCCCCCACCTTTCCACAGAGAGGGGTTCAGAACCACACATGGAGAAACTCAGGAGGGCAGGGAGTGATCTGGCCCTATATTAACAGCTGGATCCTCTAGGCAGCTCTGGGAGACCTCTTCCTTACCAATTCAGTGCTGCTGTTACCCTGGTGATATTACTATCCTGCATCAAAGTTCTCAGCACTGTACAACATATTTGCATTTCCTTCTCCACTGCGGCCCACAAGCACGCTCCAAAATAAGCACTGCAGATTTCACATTTGAGTTTTGACATCACAGCCATATCATTTCTTCATACAAAGGAGACCATGTTAGTCACTTGATTTCCGCTGCATAGAACTCACAACAACAAAGCCTGCAATGAAGCTCCTGGCCTGCACTGCACTCTCCAGAATTAAAAATCACACACAGGAAAAACAATCCCTACCCAGTCCCACCCTTTCATTTTAACCCTTTTCTTAAGAATGTCAAGAATTTTCACAGAACACTCACGCTATTATTCAATGTCTCTCCCAGCTTCAAGATGCCCAGACTTGGCACCAAATGTCATTAAAGAAACCAAGCACAGAACTACAAAATCTATGTTAAATAAAATTAAACACAGCAACTTAAAATTGCAGAGGCAAGAAAAGTCAAGAGTTTGGATCCTCCTCTGTCCATAAAGTGACACTAGCAAAAGATGAAAACAAACTGCACCCACCCTGAAAGTTTGTGGGCTGATTTTCAGAGGCTCATAGCAACCCCAGAGCCCATAGAAGTCATTGGGAGCTCAACGTCTTTGCAAATCAGTCCATTGTTGTTTATTTTTCACACTGCCCTTCCTATACCATAGGTCCCTGATCCTGGACTACCCTAGCCAGGCACCTCCCAGGAAATAAAGTGCTCTGTTTTCTGTATGTTTAAATCCAGAGTGCTGGGTTTGATTTCTAGGGTTATTCAACTATGTAAGTGTTGTTATCAGGCTCATTTAACAAACAGAACTCCATTTAAGGACTAATTCTGCACTTCTTATGCAAACAAAACTCCCAAATTGCTCCCCTTTGCATAAATGGTTTTGTGATTTCTCACGCCACCTTGTAATAATATTTAAATAGCATATCAAAAGCTGAGCAATCTCAGAACCAATCTAGAAGCCTGGATTTCTATATGTCTGAACATCAGCTCTTGCAAGCAAACAGTTGTGTTATATACACCTTTGTATTCTTCTATTGTTCTACAACTTCTATTGTTGTATTATATACACCTTTTCCCACAGCATTTAATCAGCCTTTCACCCCCAGAGCAGCTCTTCACAGAATTATTTGGATTGCTATTTGCTTTACAACATCATCTTGGGTGGGGGGGTTAATTTTTTTTATAAGCAACATTTATTGCGCCAGGTAAACTTCAGCTAGAGTATACACTGCTGCCCGTCTCAGCTTATATACTGTACATCCATCTAGGAACAAACACTACCTACAAATACAGCACTAGTTCAGCTTTCTACAAATGAACTGACCAGTTCTGGCTTATATTCCCCTTTAAGTATCAGAGGGGTGGCCGTGTTATTCTGTATCCTCAAAAACAATGAGGAGTCCGGTGGCACCTTAAAGACTAACAGATTTATTTGGGCATAAGCGTTCGTGGGTAAAAAACCCACTTCTTCAGATGTCTTTAAGGTGCCACTGGACTCCTCATTATTCCCCTTTAAGCCTTTTAACTTAACAAAATGGAAATTTGCTTTCAATCTCTTACTTAGGCATTCAGTTGCAATGTTTGCAAGCTCTAATCACATTAATTAAACGAGGATTAGACATAAATTTTGTCATTGCAACTGAACACCCAGAAGATTGCACTACATATGAGCTTTGAAAAAAAATGCCATATCTGAGCTGCCAGTCAGTGATGCTAGAGAGACTAGGTGGTGAGAACAGAAGTTGGTCCAATAAAAGATATTACCTCACCCACCAGGTGAGGTAATCCTGGGACTGACACAGCTACAACACTGCATACAATATCTACCATGACATATAAAGCTGTGCTCAGATGCCTCTCCCTTCTTTTATTGGACCAACACTAAGTGGCAAGAATATCCAATATCAGGAACACAACATTTAAACACGCTATGAAAACTCCACAATATTCAGTTTAAGATTTAAAGACAAAACCACGTAGAACAATACAATCTATAGGGTACAGTCCCCTCAAGCTTCAGGTGCTAGGGTAAAAATGAGTTTTGCAAAACCTCATCTGAATAGATATGTTCTCATGAAGGCTTCTTTTATTTTCTAAATAGTTATCAAAAAGGTGGGGGCTTTGGTTTTTAGTTTAAACTTTCCCATACAATGGGCACAATCCTATTTCTGCTAAGTCAGTGGCAGAATTCAAATGGTCTTCAATGGGGGCACAAGCAGGCCCAAAGCCCCAGAACACCAACTCATGAAAGCAAGAACCACGGGACATATTATCTCCCCTCATAGGACCTGAACCAAAGCTTACTGAGTCAGTGGAAAGATGCCGATTGACACAACAGACCTTGGTTCGGCCCTAAAGTACACCTGTAACTCCATTTATTAGAGACATCTGTATGCACTGAAGAAAGAAGATACCTCACGATAGATATTTGTGGATACTATCTTTTATTGGACTAACTTCTGTTGGTGAGAGACACGCTTTTGAGCTCTGTGTAAGCTCGAAAGTGTGTCTCTCTCACCAACAGAATTTGGTCCAATCAAATATATTACCTCACCCACCATCTCTCTCTAATATCCTGGAACCAACACGGCTACACCACCATGGCATACAATATCTATCATGTCATATAGAGCTGTTCTCAGATGCCTCTACCATGTTAAAAGCAAAACTAAAACAAACCACTGTGTTTTCTTGTTTTATCTGATATTTGGACCCATAAGCTATATTTTCAGGCTCTGAATAAGCAAGCCAGGCGCTCCACATAGAATAGGGTGACCAGATGTCCTGATTTTATAGGGACAGTCCTGATTTTTGGGTCTTTTTCTTATATAGGCTCCTATTACCCCCCATCCCCGTCCCGATTTTTCACACTTGCTGTCTGGTCACCCTAACATGGAAAGTCTTTTGCAAATACAAACTTTGCCTTTGCGAATGAAGAACATCACTGGAAACAGAAGGAAACTATGGAATCAAAAATGAAAGACATTTCCTTGAAGGGATGAGAAAGTTCAGCACTTCAGCTGCATAAGAATTCCATTCTCCCACGAACTAACCTCTTACTGAGAAGGCAAAAGTGAGAACAGACACTTCTTCCTCAGTTCCTTATTTCAAAAAATATCCAAACCAAGCCAATTAGTAAATTACCCTCAGTTTTTGTCGTTTAGATATTATTTACACAGCTCCTTAGTTAATTAACCCTCACAACCCTATGCAAGGGTATAAGCATTATTTCTTCCCTCTCCATCCCCCTCAAGTTAGACACAGTAGTGACTTTCCCAAGGTGACACAACAGGGCAGTGGCAGTGCTGGCTTGCAGTCCCCTGGTCTAACCACTAGACCACATTCCCTCTCAACCATCCTCTCTCCTTACTTTGAGCAATGGGTCTGCAAGTGAATGAGACACACTGCCAAGTTCCACCCAGAGCAACATGAATGACTGTTGAACAAACCGAAAGCAGAAGTTTGCCCCCACAACCTCAAAGAGATATTAGTGGGCAATTCTATACCACATAATGGTTTGTTAAAGGTTAATGGCATTTTTAAGGAAGTGTCATCGAAAGAGGAGAAGATAACTCTGATTCATACTATGTAATTATCCAGCTGCTCTACTCTGCATGCTGGATATTAGCCACAAAGATTATTTGTTTTAGTTACTATTTAAAATAAACATGGCTAATTCCTGCATATGTTTCCAGAATTCCTTGCCTGTTTATAACGAATTCCATCATTCAATACTTTTTTTAGGCAAGGCAGAAAGGGATTTAGGTAGGGGGTTACTCTTAAGAGAGACAATTAATTCTGGTCATCACTAGGTTTAGTTTCCAGTTCTCATGACACAACAATCCAATGCACGGTATCTCCGAGAAATTTCCATTTCCAGCCAATGGACAATTCTGTGTGTGTGAGCGAGATTCATTTTCTATCAATTTTCATAAAGAAAGACAATGAAAAGTACAAAAAGGTAAATGACTTACAGCTTGTATATGTTTCAAAATACTTCATGTTTCATACGCTATCCCAATAGAATTATGCAATTTTACAGCTTATCAAAGCTGTGAGACCAGACAGACAATACAAAGTCAGACAATACTACACAGATGTCACACGTTAGGGTGGAGTTAACAGTGATAAAATAGGAGAAGACATACATGAAAAGGCAGAAGAAGGAAGGAGGTGGCTGTGGTGGGGGAAACGAGGAGAGAAAAAGCAGAGGGGTTATATGGAATGGAAGTCTGGAACAGTTTTAGCCATGTCAACATTTTGTAGTCAAACATATCTAGGAATTGGATTCACATTTCTTTGAAGTCATATAATTGTTCTCTGTGGTGATAGGCTATTCTTTCTTTGGCTGCTAATTCAGACAGGTCCAAATACCACTACTGTATGCTGTGTTTTGGTGCTTAATGGCAAATATCAGGAAGAGGACAAGTAATCTAACCTTGAAGGCAAGGCTATACATGTATACCATAACCACTTGGCTCTAAGAGCTACATCAAAATCATCAGGCTAATAAGATGACTACTACATATCCTATTAACTGAGGCCTTTAGACAGCTGCAAAATACCTTTAATCTGAAGAGGCAATACAATTCAAAAAGCATCTAACTTCAAAACTGAAACAGAAGAAGAGAAATTCAACACAGTCCTTTCAGCTGTGATACTGAAGAATAAACCCTTACGCTACGACGCCTATGGAAGATGGAGAAAGCAGAAATAGTTCTCTCGGGACCCATTCTTACAGTCCTTATTCAGGAAAAACTCCCACTGAACCCACACTGTACACCAGGGGTGGGAAAACTACAGTCCGGGGGCCACATCTAGCCCTCCAGACGTTTTAATCCGGCCCTCGAGCTCCCGCTGGAGAGCTGGGTCTGGGGCTTGCCCCGCTCCGGGTGGCTCCTGGAAGCAGCAGCAATCCCCCCTCTGGCTCCTATGCATAGCTGCAGTCAGGGGGCTCCACACGCTGCCCCTGCCCCAAGCGCCGCCCCCACAGTTCCCATTGGCAGGGAACCACAGCCACTGGGAGCTGCAGGGGTGGCACCTGCGGATGGGGCGGCACCTGCGGATGGGGCGGTGCGCAGAGATGCCTGGCTGAGCCTCCGTGTAGGTGCCGGAGGGGGGACATGCCGCTGCTTCTGGGAGCTGCTTGAGGTAAGCGCTGCCAGAGCCTGCACCCCTGACCCTCTCCCATGCCCCAACCCTGATCCTCCTCCCGCCCTCTGAACCCCTCAGTCCCAGCCCGGAGCCCCCTCCTGCACTCCCAACCCCTTATCCCCAGCCCCACCCCAGAGCCTGCACCCCCAGCTGGAGCCCTCACCCCCCCCCCCCCCGCACTCCAATCCCAATTTTGTGAGCATTCATGGCCCGCCCATACCATTTCCATACCCAGATGTGGCCCTCGGGCCAAAAGGTTTGTCCACCCCTGCTGTACACTAACTGAAGTGAGCTGGGAGAAAGGGTGGGATTAGAGTGCAACAATTTTCCGCCCTCATTCACCAGGGCATTTCGTTGGAATACATATCATTTAACGACCTGTCTAAAGGGGCCCTTTTTCTAGGGACTGATTTAATCTCTCTCTCTTTTATTGCTATTGGACAGTTCAGCTTGAGTACAAACTTCCAAGGCAGCATCTGAGTTCCTTGCACAACCTAGGGCAAATGAAATTCAGTGGCGGGGAACCTGTCACACTGAATCCACAGTTTGAAGTTTCCTGGGTCAGATAATGCAGTGGTAATGGAGCAGGGGCTTATTGTGGCGTGTCATTTAGTAATCGTCCAGTCAGAACTCAGGACTGGATGGGAACTGACTCACGCACCTAGGAGCACCTTCTGTACAAAAACTCTCATCTTTCCCTGCGCCTCCAACCGCTCCCAAGTACATTAGTGCAGAGCCGGGTGGGTGGGAGAGAGCAGGGGTGTTATGTTTCTGGTTCTAAGGAACGACAGTTCATGGGAACTTCTACTGTAGCTGTCTGACATATCTGAAATTTCATGTGTGTGAGAGACACACTTTTTGGCAACAATAAGGAATTTCAACTTCTAAACAAAGTTACCCATCCAAGTACTGACAAATCCGCCCGCCCCCGGATCCTATTTAGCTTGGGAGTTTAACCTAAGAGAGTTCATAGCACAACGGGGAATATATTTGGCAGAAGCTTGACAGATCCCATTGTTGGGACAGGCCTGTACACAGATTTTTTTCAGAAAATAACGTTTCCCTATAACATCATTTCAGAGAACATTTGCTACCCTTTCCCCTTCACTCCACCCCAAAAATGTCTGTCATGTTTCAGAGCCTACACAGCTATTTATGCCAGCTGGCAAGCTTCTGAAAGGGAGATTTCAAGGCCTAGACCCAAGACTTCAGCGATTCTGTTCTCCTGAACCTTCTCCTCAAGTTCCTCAGCTCTCAAGCAGTTCTACGAGTTAGCATGGGGTTCTCCTGCTATCCAACACCCCATTGTTTCAGGGTCCCTTTGCCTCAGACTTCATTGGTTTTATTTAAGATCGGCCCAGCTCAAGTTCTGGATGCATTTACGGCGTTTTATGAGTCAAAAATCAATACAAATGTCTTTGACCAATGTCCAAATTAAAAGCCCCCAACTCTCTCACTCCCCGCTTGCACATTTGATGACGTTGGAAGTGATATGGTGCAGATATCCTGGCCCTGAATGGGGCACTATTCTCCCTGTTTCATGAGACTCGATTCCTTCAATTTATTGCACAATCAGAAGGAATCAATCTGGTTTTTCACATACTGCATCCCATTTCCTCCTCTCCCACTCCAAGCAAAGAGGCATATGGGAAAGGGATAGGGAGATTATCAGGAAGAAATACTGCAAGAGCACAAGAACAGGCATGATGGAGAAAGTTCCACAGACACGAATGACCTGATCCTGAGAGGTAGTAGGCACCCATTGTTCCCACTGGGATACATCACACCTTGAGATGAAGGAAACAGGAACAGCGGGTACACTGGGAGGAAAGAACCGAGGGCCAGTTTTCCTGATTTTAGCTGGAAATAACATTGGTATAATCTTCCCAAAGATAATGTAGCTCCCAAAACGTTACCGCTCCCCACAATGCTGGAGATTCGCTGACATCTCACAGCCACAAACCAAAAAAGGGGCCCTGCCATTTCACTGCGTCCCAGAAAGAGAGAGTTGTTCTTCACGTTTGCATGTGTTATTGCTTCTCTAGAGAGCATCCCAGGGTCAGGTGGTTCTAGGATTCTCCAGTTCGTGTGTTCTTACTCCCACTGCCTCAGAGCTCACAGCGATCACACGAATTTAAAAAGAAGCTCCCAACTCCCACTTGGAGTAACATATTGTATCTATATTACAGGAGGAAGAGACACATTGCATTTGCACTGACAGAAACAGCAATACATTTGGAAAAGCTGATACTTTTCCAGCAGATATTTGTTCTGCACAAACAGTTAAAACACTCTTCTTTGTAACCTGACAGATTGTGGGTCAGAGAAGGATGAGCTTGTGCAAGCCACTTGGGGACAGATTGTGGCTCAGAAGTGCAGCCAGCTGTGCCAGGGAGGAGAACAGTGAGGGAGATCATTTCCCATCCTCTCTCCTCAGGCAGGTACACACCCCAGCTAGCAGATCTAGCCAGCACATGGAAGGGAATACGCTGCACATTCAGAGTAGCAGATCTGGAGCCACGCTTCCTTCCTGATCTGTTACCAGTTTTAAACCTCACTTCTTTTTGAAGTTCCTATTTAAATAATCTCTTCCAAACTGAGCACAAGGTCAAAGGTAAACACTCAAATTGGACAATAAGAACAGACTAGTCAGTTTCTCTCTAGGGCTCCCAAGTCCTAGCAAAATGCTGCAATGGGCTGGGTTATAAAATCTGCAGGAGATTGTTTGAATCCAAATACAAACTATTTTCGCTGGATTGTTTAAGTCATGGGAATATTTCTGAAATGTTATTTTTAAAAATATCCAACCTTAGTTTGGGGCCTGAATTGCCCCAACAGTGGCCTTTTCATTGGCAATTGTTCAGTCCTAAACCAGATACATGCGGCTTTCTCCCTTCTATGCTCAGCCTGTTCCTCATGCCCAAATCATGTGAGGCCACACGAGCCAGTGTTTGACAGCAGAATCCTTTTCCTGGGGAGGAACTGTGATATCTCAAACACCAGACTGTGAAGTGACTACATGCAATAGGCAGGAGGATACCAGCTGTTAAGGAGAAAACTCCTGTTTAAACAAAACCAGCAGTGAAGGCAATGTAGAAAGTCCCACAAGACTCATCCAATTCTGGTGAAACTTAGAGATATTTTAAAGGTTTTTCCTGGTGGTTCCTCACAGTCATTAGCTACACAAATGAACAGGTGACAACAATACAACAGAGCTCATAGTTTTTCCAACTGGCAACAATCGCTGGACTCTCTTTAATGTCTGCCAAAATCAAACAGGCACGAGGTTAGCGGCAAAAATTCTACCATCCCTTCACCACTGGGGAAGACACTCCATTTTCCTCTTCAAAAGTAACAGTTTCCCTGGCAAGATTTTCAAAGAAGGATGTTACTGGTTTCTACTCAAACCACCAAAAAAAAAATCAAAAAAATCTAGCTACTAAACATCTAGCTACATTATTTTCAGGACAATTGTGCAACCATTAAGCCAAATATACATACCTATGTGCAAATACCCAGTTATTATTCCAACTGGTCTCCAGCATACACAAATCCCCAATCTGTGCAATCACAGTATTTGCACATATAGATTAGGGATGACATTTTCAAAATCCAGAGCAACAGATGCCCAAACATTCAGTGTTAAGGCTGAATATCAGGCCTGACATATTGGCTTACTCATACTAATGAGTCATTCTGAGGGCACATGACTGCCTGAGTTAAGGTCAATGTGACTTACTGCATTTGCACCTATCAATTAATGTATTAGTGGGTTAATTGGACTCTTAACTATGTTATTTGTTGAAATGAAATTAGCTTGCAAAGGCCTTGCAAAGAGTGGGACTATTTTCAATTGTGGGTCTCCAAATTTTGTCCCCTTTTGAGCTCCATTTAATCTACCCCTTTTCTTCAGTGCCTGCTCTCCCACTTCTTCCCCTCCCACCCGTTTTAACTCTCTCCGGACCGACTTCATTTCCCTGCCGCTGCTATCCTCCTTCTGCTTTGCCTCGCACATTTTCTGCACATGGGGATTGGCTGTTGCACAACAGATATACCAACATCCTTTTACTACTGCCAGCGGCTGTGCCAGCATACAATCAATCACGTGTCACCTCTTAAGCACAGGCTGGCTTAGGGGACGGATAATGAAATTAATAATTTTCATGTATAGGATGTTGGTTCAAGTGCATCCCAGCTCAGTAATATCTGATGGATATTTGGTAATTTTTATGAAATGAACTGCTGGTCTCAGTCCAATTCCCAGGGGAGAGATATCCATATCACAAACCAGCTGGCTGGTTTTTATTTGTTGACCATGTCAACAGACAAACCAGGGTAGTCATGGGCACAGAGACTGAACTATCCTCCCCTATGTAGAGGAGGTCCTTCCAGGTCAGGGCTGGAGCACACTGATGGAAAGCTAGTGCTGCCAATGCCTGTGCTGTAGCTGTTGTGTGGATCAACAGAGGACTACAGTCTCCAGGGCTGTGAAACCAACATCTCTTACAAGCACTATATTTACAAGAACAAAAGCACTCTTGAGCACTGATGGTGTGATTCTGCAGCCTAGAATGAATGCAGTCTTAAATGCAGCTTTCTGTGGGTGAATTTTCCTTTCACTTGTTTTTGTTGATTATTTCTAATAGTACTACTTCAAAGGAACTTCATTGTGTTGGAGGGGGCTGTTAAGACATGATGGAGGACTCTATCGGAGAAGTATGCAATGGGGGAGTTTTTAAATACAGATTCTTAATTTGAAGAGTCATAACATTGTAAGGTGTCACTGTCAACTACCTGATGGAACCATTACACTATACAATTCTTAGGACTATTTAATCAGATTGCTTTTTGAAAGTTTTATATATATATATACACGGGGTTTTTCCACGATGCTCCTCACAGTATATATGAGGACATGCTAATTGTGTAAATAAGGACTCTGGATTCTGGGCTTAGGGCGTCACAGTCATTCTGAAAAGAAATTAGCCTCACTGCTCCTTGGCAATAGGGAACTATTATCATCTGTGCTTTACAGTTGAGGAAGCGTGCCATAGAGAGGTTAGGTGTCTTGACCAAGGTGACATCATCTGCAGGAGAGCAGGTCTCACTCAGCTCTAACAACACAACACTTTAACCACACAATCGCCCTTCTTCCATACGTGCTGCCTCATGTAACAGAGCATCTAGGCAGGACCATGTCAACATGGGGAGGAAATGGGTCAGGGCTCATAGAATATCAGGGTTGGAAGGGACCTTAGGAGGCCATCTAGTCCAACCCCCTGCTCAAAGCAGGACCATCCCCATTTTTTGCCCCAGATCACTAAATGGATTGAACTCTCAACCCTGGGTTTAGCAGGCCAGTGCTCAAACCACTGAGCTATCCCTCCCTCTCATAAAACCAGGGCCCTGTGGTGCTAGGTGATATGCCTATCTCATAGAACTGGAAGGACCTTGAAAGGTCATTGAGTCCAGTCCCCTGCCGTCACTAACAGGACCAAGTACTGTCCCCTGACAGATTTTTGCCCCAGATCCCTAAATGGCCCCCTCAAGGATTGAACTCACAACCCTGCAATTAGAAATTGCACCAGTGACATTTTTAGTTCTCCCCTCCCTGTTTCTTTCAAGTATAAAATGTTCTCTCCTGCTACTTGGGCAATAGTGCGACCACCTGATCTGGCATCCCTGGCCTTTAGATAGGGCCAGATTTTCAAAAGAGCTCAGTTGCCATTCAGGCACCTAAAGACAGTGAACAGATTTTCAATGGCAGCTGCTGGGCACTTCATGTAGGTGCCTAAATGGGAGCTGAGCTCTTTTGAAAATCTGGCTCTACCTAAAGGTCAACTATTTATTATTAAAGAAAGGCTCAGCCCACAAGGTGCAGGTATGAACCCTGTTTTTTCAGAAGTTCAGTGAGTGCTGCATCTGGTGTTCCAGCTTGATCCCATGTGCAATTATTATTGATTCACTTTAAACCAGGTCAGCGTTAATGTCACACATACGCAGCAAGCTAACGTTCTAGAAATTCTTACATAAATATCAAATGGGAAAAAATTACACCCCATTCCATGTAAGTTATTCTGTTTCCAGCCTCTACTTCTACCCCATCCCCTCAAAAAATAATAATAATAATAATCTTGAAACATCTAATTTAAAAAAACAAAGCTGTACTTGCATTATGTGAACTTTAAACAGTTTACAGTTTTTCAGTTACATTAAAAGGGAATTTCTCCCCCTGTGCCCCAAGTATCACTTTTAAAAATTCACTCTCCGGCTGAGAAATTTTATGCCAGGTTGCAGAGCAATGAAGCAGAGCTGAAGGCTCTTGGTAGAAAGGATTTCACATACAAAATAGTAGAAGGAACTTATCTGTTTGAGCACAACTGAGATGTCTATAATTCAAATGACCATCGCTTCCAGCCCCATTTATTTAGCAACATCAAAATGCAAAGTGGTGAGTTTAGGGAACTATGCTATTTAATGTGGTGAAGACATTTTCTGTTCTCAAAAGGCAGAAAGATCCATCATCAGCCTGTTTATTTAGAGTACCCTTCCAACACAATTTTAAGCCTTTGACAAAAAACAGCTTTAAGCCAACAGATTTCTGTCAGATCAACTTCTGGTAGCAATTATCCACCATGTATTGCCACCCTTCTATTCCTCACTTAAGTCAGGTTTCAAATTTATTATACAATATTATTTGTACATTGACTCAAGAACAAAGATAAAACATAAGTACTCTTTACAAAAAACACCTTCAAGCACAAGGCTAATTTTTTGTGCCAATTATTCTTTATGGTGATATATACTGTTAGCTATGGAGAGCAAGCCTTTGGCAGTGTTTCAAGACATCTACATACAACTGGTATACAAACAATTATTATTATTAAACAAGGCCTTAACTCACTTTATTTATTTTTTTCATCCATATATAAATGCATACCTATGAACACATGAGTATTCAACTTCCTTTGCGAGCATTTTTGGCATCACAATGGTATTCACAAACTATAAACATTTTTATGAATCATTTAAGCATCAAACCACACATTGAAACTATACAATAGGCTGGATGGAAATTTTCTTCTGGAAGTGGTGTATCCTTAAATCCATTGCAGAGTGACCATTTGTTTGCTGGAAGCATATTTCTGCATCTATCGAATGAAGCTTCAATACCAACATCTGCCATTTAGCTCTGAGCCTACACCCACACTTTATGTTGTGATTTTATGTATGTAACATCCCACCTGTTCCCTACAGGTCTGTAATCTAGTCTTTCAAAACAAGTATATCAAAACATTGCAGTGGTATTTGTGGAAATGTTGCAATGATTCTCTAAAACTTCCAACCTAACATTAAGACACACACTAAATCATAGCTGATTTTGTTTATAAAAGTGCAGGTCAAACTGTAAATTAATTTTATCATCCAGAAGCACCCACAAGATTGGCTATAGAAATATCCTTTGCTTCTTTTTTGTTTAGATGCCAACATTTACACAATTAAGGATTTGCAAGGGCCAAACACATCTGCCAACTAAACAAACGTTTGCTATATTCTAGATAAGATAATGACATGCACAGGAGTTCAACAATCAGCTTTTTTCTTTTATTCAGAAGAAAACAATTATTTGTTGTAGAAAACACTGAGTAGGATTTATAGCTGTACAAAACAGCAGCATCTCATGGGGCCGGGGGAAACAGAGATTTAACATGCTTTTTTATACAGATAATTGAAAAGTAACACTGAGAGAGAATGAATCAGCACTACAATATACAACACAAGTTAAGGGCCAGATTTTGTCTCCCTTGGGGTTGATTTACATGGCACTACTCGAGAAGCAGTGTGGTACTTAATGTGAATTGCAGAACAAATATTTTGCCCCAGGACAAGTGCAAATAGGGCATGAATCTGCCACCCTTAATCATGCCAAGCCGTACTTTACACCATGAGCAGAATAACAGAAACAAAGGATATTTATCTACCTCCAGCCCCTTGAGATTGTATCAGAATGACTCACCCCAGAGCATGAGAGTGCTCAGGGTAAGCCGGCAGGATTGGGCCCAGAATGATCTGACTGGTGCTCCGGCTCTTTCATTACTGGAGGGAGACTCTCCACCTACACTAAGCGGGACTGTCCCTTTGTTGTATTTGAACTTGCGAAATGTCACAGAAGAACCTTTCGGTTGTGCAGAGTTACACACGGCAACACGTCTGCAAATAGCCATCTTTTGCATAGACCCAGGCCCCCTGCTTGAAGGCATCAGACCGATCACCTCCCCGCCCCGGATCATCGCTTTCAGCTCCCCCCGCCCCGCGAAAGCCCAACGGGAGATCAGTTCCCGATCCCCACGTACTATCCCTTCCCCGGCGCCAGGAGCCCCGCTGTCACCGCCCCCTCTCCTGGTCCCGAGTCCCAGCGCATCCTACTGCAGCGGAGCCCAGCCCGGGGAGGGTCCGGGCTGTACAGCCCGCGGGGCCGGGGCTCGCCGGGAGACCCGCTGCTGGGCACGTCCCTGCGCGCGCCCTGGGGCAAGAGGGGAGGTCCGGGGCTGGCGGAGAGCCGGGAGCCCTGGCCGCAAGCTCGCTGCGGCAGGGGAGGCTGAGCCCCGCTCCGGGCTGCGCTGCGCTCCCCTCCTCCGCCCGCGGAGCCAGAGGCGGGCAGCGGCTGCCGGCCCCCGGGGGGGAAGCTGCCTCCAGCGCGGCTTCCCCAAACTTCCCGTGCGCCCCTGGCACAAAGCGGCGAGTGACACATCATCCCCCGCCCCGCCTCGCCTGCAGCCCGGGCTGGGGGCGAGCCGCCCGGAGCCCCAGCGCCCGGCCCGGCCCCGCCGAGCGCGGCTTCGCACTCACACAGAAGCGCTCCAGGTCCGTGGCGGCCATGGCGGGAGCGGGGCCGTCCTGGGTGCGGGTCTCTGGCCGGGAAAGTGCCTTGCCGGAGCCCCGCTCTTCTCCCCGGATCGATGCGGCTGAATGAATCCAATATGGCCACTTCCTGGAAACTCCCCTTTGCAGGCTGGAGAGGCCAAGGGGAGCCGCCCTCAGCGCCCCCCCAGCCTGGGGGGGAGCCAGCGAGGGAGGGGGGCTGAGGGGCACCGCACAGACACCCTCCCCCGCGCCCCTTCAGCCTGCGGCTCCTCTGCAAAAGGGGCCGGGGGGCCCCCGGGCTGTGGTCGCGGCTGCTGTGCCGCCCCGTCGGGGGATGCTGGGAGTTGTAGTCCCGCGCCTTTGCGGACCCTGGGCCGGATTAATTTTTGTAATGGGCGCAGCCAGCGGCATCAGTACACGAGCTTCCAGGGCCCAGAGCCACCTTCCCCTGGGGAGCCCCAGAGAATCCCAGCGAGCCTGAGTAGCACTGAGGGAGCCCTGCCTGCCTCCCTCCTTGCTGGGATGCGCGGGGCTGTAGCGGAGGGTTGGCTCCCCCCGGGCATGCCAGGGGAGAACGTGCTCCTGCCACAGGCCGCTGGAGGCGCGAAGGCGGTTCTGGTAATTTAGCTGTAACAGTGAAGCAAACAGGTGAGTAACCAGGAGGTGAAGGAGTCTAGTCACATCACAGAGAGGGGAAGTGCTCTAGAGTAAGGCTTTCTGCTGGGTTCTCCCATTGCATCTAGTCTGGCTTGTA
Organism: Chelydra serpentina; assembly: GCA_037349315.1. NCBI lineage: Eukaryota > Metazoa > Chordata > Testudines > Chelydridae > Chelydra > Chelydra serpentina. The sequence continues at coordinate 13,453,811 of JBAIAC010000035.1, forward strand.
AATTGTTTGGAGCATGGATAGTGGTCACTTGCGCCGGGGCTAAGACTTAACAAATAATGCATTGTAATTATATTATCAGCAGGACTGGTAGTGTAACGCTGACAGACCCCGGTCGTCAGCCGCGGGATCGAACCGGGGACCTCTGGAGCTGAGTGCATGAGCCAAAAGCCAACTGGCTCAGTCTTAGCTAAGGCTGTAGAGCAGACTCATTTAACTCTTTCTAAGTGGGCTCAGTGCCACTACATGGGATGGAACACCACACCCAGGAGGAGTGTGGGTTACCTACTTCCCCCAGCTGAGGAAGCACATCCTGAGCACTGTTCCCTCTAAGCTGTGCGCGTGTGCACGTGCACACAGATCCTAAACCTCGCGCACAAAAATTTGCACAGAAGCACAACAATTTGCACAGAAGAAATTTTTTGCGCACAAGGCCTGTCAAAAATTAGAGGGAACATTGATCCTGAGCTTCAGATATTTCCCAGTTGAAATCCTGGACCAGCCCCCACTTGTAATGCCGACAGCCCCCGGTTGTCAGGATCAAACCTGGGGCCTTTGGAACTTAGTGCATGAGCCCCTACCACGTGCTAAAAGTCAACTAGCTGTTAACTAAGGCTGTAGTGCAAACTCATTAATCTCTCTAAGTGGTCTTGGTGCCACTAGATGGGACAGAACACCACACCCGGGAGGTGTGTGGGTTACAGCAGCACGCACGACCTGTTATTAAGGTTGCCCAGCACATCCCATTATAAGACCCTATTTTCAGTTGCTTAAAACTTTGCCAGACTTTAACCATTGAGGCTGAAATTTTTCATTCCTCGTTTACTTCCCACCTTCTACTTTCTGCCACAAAGGAGACAGGGATCGGAGAGTTCTCCCCCTCCCCATTTGTTGCGGATGCCTAATTTTTTTAAACGTTCTATTTCATGTATTTTGTTACCTGTTTCTGTGGCATGCCTAGCATGCTTTTGGGTATTTGAGAATAAATAATTATGTACCCACAAAAACAGACTGCTATCAGCAGTGTCCTTTAAAAGAAGCTAAAACAATAATAGCTTCTTTAGTGACTTCCATAAGAGGATCTAAAATGCTTTACGAACATTATTGAATTAAACCTCACAAATCTCTCCATCTCCCACAGTTAAGTATTTAAGTATCACCACTAGTGAAACTTTCACAGAGCTGAGCACTCAATCAATGAACAAATTAAAACTGAGACCACTGTTGGTTCCATCGCTATCCATCTCATGGTTATCTTGTGCTCTCCCAGTCTGTTTGTTGTATGCACCTGTTACCTCTCATCTTATATTTAGATTGTATGCTCTTTGAAGAGCGACCATCGTTGTCTTATGTGTGTTTTACATGTGTTATCTGATCCCTGACTGGGGCCTCTGGGTACAACCACAATATAAATAATAATAATGAGGTAGTGTTAGATTATACGGTAATGAGCTGGTTTGCTGTGGTACAGTAGGTGTATAAGATCATTTGTTAATCCATATGATCCTTTATTCTTCCCATTGTTCCTGAATCATTTTGCAGGAGATCAGAAAAGCATGTGACTGGAGGAATAAAACCGCAGGCTATGAAAATCAGAGGTAGCTGAGATAACTGGAGTGAGGGGGGCAAGGGTCATCAGAAATAAGCGTTCTAGTCTCTATTACAGAAACCAGGTCCTTTGATGAAAGTGCTAGGAGGTATTCTCCCTGCAGCAATTTGGAGGTATTTTCTAATTAGGTATCATCTGAGTGAGCTGCACTGTGGATTACATCAAAGAAATGATAAGCCCGCTGCTCTTTGGCAGATCTATTGCTTTGTCTTTCCTGAGCCTATCTCCCCTTTGTACATTCACTTCCAAGCTGTTTCTTGCTCTGTTAATCTGCACTCTGACAGCAAGGCTGTCAAGATGTCATCTTTAAGGGTTCTTTCCTGAATATGGGCTTTTCACACACATTTATGGCCTGATCCTGAATACCCTCAACCAGGTTCATAACTTTATGCCTGTCAGTAGTCCCAGTGACTCTAATGGGACTAACCATGGGCCTGATCCAATGTTGTCAATGGGAGTTATTCCACTGACTTCAGTGGGTGTTGGATTAAGTCCAAAATTGCTTACATACAAGATCAGGGCCTTCATTTGTATTTTTAAATGTAAACTGAAAAAAAAAAAGGTGCCCATTCCCTTTTTTGCTTCTTTATGCTGTATAAAGTAAGCCTGCTTAGTTTATTTTCTCTCCCCTGCCTGTCCCCCCTCCAAAAAAAAAAAAAAGTTCTATTCTATAATTTTAGTACCTTAGAACTAAGAAGGATACAAAGTCTCGTCTTCCCTGTGTTGCTAGAGGCTTTGGGAACTGGAGTGGGAACTTTCTCAGCCCTCGACCAATGGCATAGGCTTGCTGAGTCGTTCACCAAAGCTTTCCCCTCCCATTTGTTTATCAGGAGTTTATAGATGTTAACACAAACCAGCAAAAAACCCACTAAAAGTCCCCTCTTCTCGCAGATGCTCAGGTTATCGTCTCCCCTTTCTGCTGGTGTCTCGTTCCCACCAGGGCCGGCTCTTGCCCAAAGCAAAAAAAAGTTGGCTGCACCCCTCCCCCCGCAGCCTCCTGACACCCCAGCCCTAGGCTCTCCCCTCCCACCCCACCCGCAACCCCTGCCGCCCAAGCTCTGGGCTCGCTCTCTCTCCCCGCCCACTCACGCATCCCCTGCTGCCCCAGCTCTGGGCTCCCCCACACCAGTGCTGACTCCGCCCACTCCCCCCTCACCTCCAGCCAGTCCAGCGCTGGCAGGGTTGGGGTAAGCAGCAGGGCTCCTGGGCCGCGCCTCAGCACAGGGTCCCTCCAGCCGGGGTTCCTGCCTCCAGGACCGGCCGGGACCCGGGAGGGAAGAGCCGGGGGGACTGCCCTGGCAGGGGGCTGAGGAGCCGGGGCAGGGCAGCCTGAGAGGGAGCGGAGTCCCAGAGAGCGGGACGCAGGCCCCTCACAACAGCACCCTGGGCACCGGTCCCCTCTCTGGCCCCGCTGATGCTCCTGGCCACCCTGCCGCAGCCCTGGGCGGCTCGGGCCACTTCACCGAGCCCCGGCTGCGGCGCTGGGGGGCAGCCATCCTATGGCACCTGCAGGCGGCTCCGTGCGCCCTGCGGGGCGGCCCCCAGCCCGAATGCCCCGCGCTCTGAGCCTGCCTGGCCTGGCCACAAGGTGCGGGTGACCGCAGCAGCCCCAGGGTGCTCCCCCGGCACACGGCGCGCTGCTTCTGCCAGGACCGGCTCTAGGCTTTTGCGCTCCAAGCAAAAAAAAAGGGGGGGGGGATGGCCAGAATGCCGCCCCTGAAAATGTGCCGCCCCAAGCACGTGCTTGGTTTGCTGGTGCCTAGAGCCGCCCCTGGTTCCCACAGGTTCTCCAGTCCTCCAAGGAATCCCCCAGCAAAAACAGGGAAGTCAGGACTTGATACTTCTAATGTGCACAAAAGGCAGATTTCTTAAAAAGGCAAACCTTCTTTATTACATCATAAAGAAGCAAAAATAAATTAATAAAACAACCCACAAATTTTTCTTTTCTTTTCTTTGCAGGTGATCTTTAGGGCCCCAATTTACCAAAGCTCTGAAAGTACTTGCTTAACTTTAAGTATATGCTTAATTCCCACTGAAGCCAATGTCTGTGCTTAAAGTTAAGCACATACATAAGTGCTTTGCTGAATAGGGATGCACTTAGTAAATCAATTAAGATTCTTTCCCCCGGTAAAAAGAGCATGGTCCAAGGCCCATTAAAGCCAGTGGAAAGACTCTATTGACTTCAATGGGCTTTGGATCAGGCCCAACGAGAGTAAAGATGGAGAGAAAAGGAGAGGAAGGAAAGGGAAAAATCCAGAGACACGGTAACTGGGTCAAGGGACACCCTGTTGTAGCTGGGTCCTGTGACCTGATTGTATTTGATGATGGTGCCTGATTGTTGAAACATTTTCCCTTTCTGAGGTTGATGCCGCTTCTCATTTTCTTTGGCTGCACCAAAGGGGGTGTCGTTGATAGGTGCGTAGCCCCACGATCAGCACAGGATAAATGCCTAGAGATAGACAGCATGAGGATTTTATTTTTAACACCTCATTATTTCAGAGGACACATTGTTCCTAAGGATAGGGAGCCTGATTCTCTATTCCTGTACAGAAGTTTTACAGCTGTGCAACTCTGTTAATTTCAATGGCTTTATGTTGGTGTAGAACTGGTGTAACAGACAGGAGATTCAGACCCATTCGGTTTCAAGACACCTATCATTCTGCATATTGTTCTTAAGCACTTGGGAATTAAATTTATATTATTATTGAGTCGGGTGGGCGTTCCTGCCAGGATCTTTAACTCTGGTGGAGTATTTCTGCCTACCGAAGGTAATGTTTACTTGGGGCTAGATTGTGGATTTGCCACAAGCCTTGAATAAGCTCGGCTGCCCCATGAACAGAACAAGGAGCCATTATTGAGCCAAAGATTCACATTTGGGTCCCTGGTTCCTTCCTTGCCCTGGGAGAGGGGGAAGGAATCTGCAACAGCCGTTTCCTTGGTGCAGCTTTCCTCTTTGCACCAATCAGATGTGCTGGCAGAAGGCAGAGGCACTGGGAGTAAGAGGGACAGGACTCCACCCACAGAAACAAAGGAGTAGCAGTTTTCTCCCCTGGCCCCTCACATTGTGACCTAGGATGCAGGTAGCCCACCCATGCAAGAGAGAAAAGGAGGCACTGTATGGCCTTTTACTCCCCTGTTCAAGCGCATTGAGCAAGTGACTGTCCTGCCCCTAATTTCCTAGCTTTCACATTTATGCCATACCAAAGCCACATGCAGCCCTTTTGAATATGGTTACATATTTTTCAGGGCTGGATAAAACCCTTGATCTTGCTGTATCATCTGCACTGGCCGAAATGGGGGCTGGATTTGATTTCTTCCACATTATTCAGCACAGGCCAAACAAGTAAACGTTCTGTTGACCTTAAATGGTTCCTTCTGCCTTTGTTTTACTGCAATGTGGCTTGAACTGGAGTGACTTCACAGTTGTTGCTTTAGCTTCAAGACCATTGAGGAGCTGAGTGGCTTTGAATATCATTAGTAATAGTGATAATATTTTGTGTTTATAAGGCCTGATTGTTCAGAGGTGCTGAGCACTCAGAGCTCCAATTAAAGTCAATGGGAGCTGCAGGTGCTCAGCTCCTCTGAAAATCAGGCCCATTCTTCCCTCCTCACACACCCTGAGTTGTACGTTACTCCTTGGAGCAGTCCCAGCAAATTGCCCAACGTCTGAAAGCGTGTAACCAGCATAGCCAGGAACAGAACCCAATCCCCTACTCCTAATCATAAAGGACCACATTCTCCCACCCTCACTGAAGCTGATGCTGTGAGTAATCCCAACAATTTCAATGGGTCGAATTCAGGACTAAGGGGCTATTTACTGTGGGAAGGGAAGCAGGGGGCAGAATCAGCCCCAAGGAGATTAATCGGTGTGGATCAGCAGGCAATAATTTGAATAAATATAACCTTTTGGTTACATGGCAAATATGTCTGCTGTTATCCATTTAGTAATGTTCTTTTGAATTGGCCCTTGAGATGCAACTGAGCCTTAGTCCTCCATCAGATAATGCCTTTTATCTCTAGCTGTTTTCCCTCCTTCCCAGACTTTTGTTTGATTGTGTATTCATTGAAAGTTACTGCATTTCTCTCTGGAACAAAGGAAGAGCTCTTTGCCTTCACATAACTCACCCTTTGTTTCTCAGGGAAATATCAACGAGGAAACTGGAAAATTGTGGCTGCGGTCATTCTTGTTGGATTTCATATAGGAGAAAAATCTACTTTTCCCCAGTGAAGGTACAAATTTCATTAGTGCCCAGTGCCATACAGACCAAAGGGAAATGTGCAATCTTCTCGAAAGCAGGATTCTCCTGTCCAACACTCCTTATGCCGGAAGAAGATTGGAATCTTCCCTACCCATTCATCCTTGCATTTTTCCTTCCTCTTCTCCTCTGTATTTGCAATATGATGCCTCACCTTTCTTACAGTTCAGAGCAAAGTCTCATGGCTTCTTTGTTAAACAGCTTTAAAGTTCCTGTGCCAAGGAGCAGGAGCACTGGACTGGCAAGGCTTCCACCTTAACCCTGAAGATTTAATAGTACTGTGATTCCAGAGCCTAGCTGTGGATGCTGGATCTCCCACTTCATTTTCCGGTGTTGCATCATTTGAATCGTTGCAAGTTTGCAACCGTGCAACACTATCCTCCTTCCACTGCGGATAATGGCAAAATGCCCACCGTTAGGTGTGTTTGCTAACATGGCAATATTGATGGGTCCCTAGGGCTGCGATGTTCCACAACACTTCCCAGGCAAATACATTAAAAGAGGGACAATTCCCTAATGTTTGTGATATAGTTAGCAAGCTGTAAAGTTTGGTTTAAAATACAAATAGCAGAAAATTAAAAAATTTGTTTCCATTTTCTGTACTTTTCTTTTGTCCTAGCAGGTAAACTGGAAACACCAAGATGTATGACAGTTTGCTAGAAATCATCTAAGAGGCAGCCTGCAGTGTTCCATAAATAAACAATCCAAAAATACGCACTTTTTAGGTTTTTGGCAAAAGGAAAAAGAGGGAGGCAAAATTTCCCTTAAGGCAGGAATTTTCAAAGGAGTTAGGTACCACAACACCAATACGGTTCCAGCCTGATTATTCTCTGTATTAAAAGATTTTGCCTGAATATATTTATGGTGGTATTCAAAGACATCATCAGTCAGCATCATTTCTGTAACTCAATCTACTTCTTAATCAGTTATGGAGAAATAAACTAAACACCATACAGCTAGTAAAGCCCAGGGGACTTGTCTATAAATGGATAACCTTCACCAGGTCTGAACCACGTATCAATGAACAAGACCAAGCCAAGCGTTTGCCATCCTACAATACTAATTAATAATGCCCAGCTCTTATATAGAGCTTTTCATCTGTAGGCCTCAGAGTGCTTTGGAAAAGAGATCAGTATTATCATCTCCCTTTTACAAATGGGGAAACTGAGGCACAGAGCTGTGCAGTGACTAGCCCAGGATCACCCAGCAAGCCACAAATGGACATTATTATTGTTTAAATCCAATTAAAACTGGAAGTAGCTGGATGAACCCAAATATAGTGTAGTGAGGATTCCCCACACGACTACACCATTTTCCGCCTCCCCAGGTTTATTATTATTATTATTAATATTATAGTAGTACCCAAAGGCCCCCAACTGGGGCCCCATTGTGCTTGGGGGATGTACAAATACAGAAATGAGGCAACTCCTGCACTGAAGAGTTGAAAGTCTAAAGACTCTAAACACACAACCAAAGGCTGAGGGCTGGGGCCAGAACATACAAACAAATGAGCATGGGTCTGAAATGGTACAGCTTAGTTAGTCAGATATATTGTATTTTGTTTTTAATTGGTGCAAGGCATAAGTACCAACCTTCTAACAGACACTCAATAAATGAGAGTCTGTGAAGGGAAACACATCCGTTAACATAATGATAACTGGAGGTGGTGGGGGGGAACGAGTATGTGTAACTGAGGTTTGGTCTACACTACCGACTTATGTTGGTATAATACATCGCTCGGGGTGTGGAAAATCCCCCCTCCCCAAGCAACGTAGTAACCCCAGCCTGACCTCCAGTGTAGACAGGAGAACTTCTATCAACACAGCCACATACTGTGACAGGAGACGCTTTCCTGTTGGCATAGGTAGCTTCTTCATTAAGCACTACGGCAGCGTTGTAAGTGTAGACAAGCCCTTAGTCACAGTGCAGAAGAGAGTAACTTGTGGGAAGAGTTTATAGGACAGAGGAATTAAAGTGGGGAAATCAATTCACATCCATCACAATGCAAGACACATTACCGCACACTTTTCCAGTGCTTTTATTGGCATCATATGGCCCTATGCTCCCCTCCACTTCTGTGGGTGAAGGAGACACCGCATCCACTGATCCCAACAGAGGAACATGGAAAGGAGGAGTATTGCCTCTGTTGCACATTTTCCCCATCCCATGAGATGATAGGTCTGTGTGTGGAGCGAGGATGGGCTGGGATGAGACAAGAGTGCTGATCATATGTGGAGTGTTTGCCCCCCTAAGCTGAGTAGTAAACCTTCATAAGCTATTGCAGATGGGGTTCTGGTGGTCAGGGGACAACAACTTGCTGGGTGTGGGGAACAATGCAGAGGCAATCGGCAAAGATCCAAGAGCATCCGTGTGGATCTCTAGATATCCATGGCTTTTGAGATCCAACCTGCTGTCACATTCATGGGAGCTGTCCAGACAGCAGGCCATCCTACAGGGGTGCTCACGCAGTAGTTAGCCCTCATGAACTGCATTGATTTCCAGAGAGAATGGCAGAGATTTTCAGAGCTCTCAGTGTAGAGGCAGCCTGAGCACAGATGCACCCTGATTGACTTTAACCAGTGCCAACAGTGTCTCCTTGGAATGCCACCAAATTCTCCACAAATGTTTGTAAAATAAGGCAACTGGTTCCAAAAACCCTATCGTCCTTAGTTCTTCTCCCTTGGCATATTCCTCTTGTTCATGCTCTGTGAGACAGAACATAAGAAGTGAAGGATAGGCACAAGGTAAGAGGAAGGATTTGCAACACAAAGGATGCAGAACGAATTCTGAGGCTTTCATATGTCTGTACTAGATTCTAATAACCAACCTCTAAAGCAAGTCATAGCAATTAGTTTTGGATGCTTATTTATTATTAGCTCTCTGCGGTAAGCCTGCCAGCATCGTGGGGCTGCTATAAACAAAAAGGCATTGCTAATGCAGGGGTGGCATTAGTAAAATACCATACACAAGAGACAACACCAGCAAAGTATGTGGTTACTTACCGTGCAAACAATAGGACAGGCATGGTGAGGCAGTGTTAGGCTTGAAGTAATCAATATAGCTACAGGGTCTGATAAGATAACACGGAATTAAGTGAGAGAACATTAGTACAGTACAGCACAGACACTTTGAGGAACAGACTCAGTGCCAGCTCTTATCAAGAGATGAAATATGTTTTCAGATGAGATTTGAAGAGATGGAGAGATAAGGTGAAGAGATACAAAAAGGATATTCCATGCAGCCAGTGGGAGTTTCAGAAGAAGGCTCTTGCACCAACAGTAATGAGGGTGGAGGAAGAGAAAGGAAGACAGAGCCAGATGAGTAGAGGAATGGGGAGCAGAGAAAGATGAAGACAATGAGGAAGGCTGGACCATGAATGGTAATAATATGCAGAGTTTAGAAATGGTTTATACTACATTGTTTCCAAGTTTAAAACACTGAAAAACAAAATTTTCCCTTTCCCATTCGTTCTTGCACACAGTTAGTTTTATCTCTCTGCCTTCCCAACATACTGACTCCGCTTATTTTATGTTCAGTCTCCTTTGTTGTTTTCCAGTCAAACTGGTGGGTCATTCAAGAATCAATTTCATGGGCTGGTTGGGAACAGAGTGATCAAAAGAAAATAAGCCTTAAGCCTAAGGAATGGGTGTCATTTACTCCTTTCTTCCAAAAAGGCCTTTGGGCCCAATCCTGCATCCAGTGATGTCAGGGGAAAGTTGCTTGAAGTTTTCTGAATCACTTACAAAAAATTAATAATTTTAGACAGATGTGGCAACGTATTTATAAAACTTCCTTCTGAAATACTAATGTAAGTGGGTTACAGAGATTGTTTAGCTATACAATATAGTTTAATTCATATGTTTTTTCTTATCTTGTTTGCAGAGAAGAAAGTCTATAACTCACAAGGATCACAATTGATCAGATGTTCAAATATCAATGGAAATATCTTCAGAAATATAAAGATCTGACTTTATGAAGCAAAGTAATTATATCTAAAGCTGTGTCATTGATTTGATGATAATAACCGAGACAAAAATCATTATTTTAGAAAGTTGGGGCAGAAGTAAATCAATGAAACCTTTAACTCAGTCCAAGTAATCTCCACATGGCTGGAACTAATGTTCTATGAGACACAATTTTGCTCAATTACCTTCCAAAGTTAATGGAGTGAGTGAAATAGGAGTTGCATTTACACAGGTTAGACAGTGGGAATTGCAGCTACTCAACATCTCTCAGGACCAAGCCCTTAAATCTCTACATTTTATCTCAACCGGTATGTAGTTTAGCTGGCACAGGCACTGGTAAAACAATGGACGGGATTGTATTCCTCAGGTAGCGGCATTTCCCTGGGGAATGAAGCATTTTTTTAAAAAATACTGAAAAGTGGTTCTCTGCTGTGCCCTCCCCACAACCCCCCACTCAGGTAACTCAAACAGCTGGACTGATTGCTCAGAATTTCCAAAATAGGATACATTTCCCCTTTGGGGGTTCAGGCCCTGCAGGTAAAGAATCAGCCCCAAAAGGATTCATTTCTTTTCAATGACAAGCAACGCAGAACAGACAGAATCTAGGCCCAGCACCTGTGCTGCTCCTAGCACAGGGCTCTGTCCTTGTGGAGCCACTTGCAGGACTGGCCCCATTTTGGGGTCTTTAGGTGGGTCACTCAGGGTTTGACCCTGGAGAAGTCAATGGGAGCTGTCAGTGTTCGGTACCTACCCTATTCCTCTGTGCCTCGATTTCCCTAACTATGAGATTGTGATCATATTTTTCTGACAGTGCCAGGGGTGGGAAGGGAGTCACCAGTCTGAATTCGCTGCTGTCTGTCAAGCTGTTGATCCTCGGCACAGTCTGCTGATTGGCCGCAGTTAGGCGGTGCCCAGAGACGACGGTGATGGGCGCATTTGACCATACACCGAGCAGATCCGGGGGTAGGGGCTCCCCAGCGGCGTCTCCGCTCAGGGTGCGGGTTTGCACAAGCCCAGCAGCGCGATGCGCTCTGCTCATGCTGCGGCCAAACCCTTCCGCCGCCAAGCGCAGCCCCTGAGGCTGGGGACTGCGCCAAGCCCTGCGGCTGGTGGCCTCTGCTCCGCGGCGTGAACGGCGGCCAGGACCCGCCCCCGCGGCGGGCCGGAGCCAGCGCTCCCCGGGGGCAGGCACAGGGGGCGCCGCGGGCCCTGCCTGGGGAGCCGCAGGGGTCACACTCAGGTGCGTCTCGCCTACAAATCCCAGACACCTCCGCTCGCGGTCCCTCCGCCACCCCCCGGCCGGGCGCGGCTCCCGCCCCAGCGGGGAGCGGCTGCGGAGCAGAGGCAGCGCTCCCAGCCAGGTGCCGGGCATGGCCGAGCCGGAGCCGGAGCCGAGCCGGGCGGCCCTGCTGGGCTTCCTGCGGGAGCGCGGCGGGCAGGTGCGGAGCTCGGAGCTGCGGGACCGCTTCAAGCCGCTGCTGGAGGCCGGGGAGCCCGGGGAGCGAGCCGCCCGCCGCGGGCGCTTCACGGCGCTGGTGAACAGCGTGGCCGTGGTGAAGGAGCTGGACGGGGCCAAGTTCGTGGTGCTGCGGAAGAAGCTCCGAGCCCAGGCTGGGGGGGAGCCGGGCGAGGGAGCGCAGCCCCCCGAGGCGCCTCCGGAGGGCGCTGGGCAGAGCGGGGAAGGCGGGCAGGGGCCGCCCCCTGCCCCGCTGGCAGCCGAGGACAGCCCGCACCCCAAGCCTGTGTCCGAGCTGAGGGGGCTGTTCCAGAGCCAGGATGGCGAGACGCCGGGGGCCCCCCCGGGGATGGCCGGGGCCCCCAGGAGAGAGGCCCCCCAGAAGCCCTGCATGTTGCCAGTGCGCTGCCCGCAGCCGGCTAGGGGGGCTGAGGAGCTGCCAAGGCAGCAGGAGCAGCCTGGGGACGGAGACAGGCTGCAAGTGGGGACCCTGCTGGACCTCCCCGAGCCGGCCTCCCCCAGATCCCCGCACATGAAGAGAAGGCAGGTGGACGAGGCGGGTGCCCGGTCACCCCACCTGCGAAGGGTGTCAAAGACTCAGAAGGTGAGCGAAGAAACCGGCTGCATTGCTGCTGTTCCCCTGGAATCTCTGGAGCACGAATGGCTGGTGAAAGCCACCGCCGGCCAGTGGTCCCAGCGGCTTCATGGCCTCTTGCTGAGCGATGCCAATCTGGCAGTGAAAAGGGACTTCATGTCTGGGTTCACAGCTCTGCACTGGGCAGCCAAGAGTGGGAACTGTGACATGGTGGGGAAGATTATTGAGGTGGCCAAGAAAGGTGGCACTGAAATTGATTTGAATGCCAAGTCCTACGGAGGTTACACTCCCCTCCACATCGCTGCCATACATGGCCGAGAAGAAGTCATTACCACATTGGTCAAGACATACAATGTCAAGATTAATCTGAGAGACTACAATGGGAAAAAGCCCCACCACTACTTAAAGGAAGGGTCCTCTTATGCAGTCAGGCATCTGCTGGGTGATCCTGACCTTCACAACAGTGTTGGACATGCCTTTCCAATCAAGAAAAATCCAAAAATTGCTGCTTCCATCTTGAGCTCCACCAGCACCTTCCTTGGAGTCTTATCTGATGACATGCCCTTCTATGATCTAAGCAGGGGTTTGAAGAAGACTTCTTCCTTAAATAAGCTGCTTAATGCATCTGCAGGCTCAAGGAAGAAGCCTAAGACTAGGGGGACTTTCCCGTCTTATTCTTCTCTTGTCGAAGCAGTGGAGGAAGAGCAGCAGGAGGAGGCCACAGTGAAACACAGACCAGTTTCTGAGCTGTTCTTCAGTCACTAGTCTCTGTCTTCTTGAAATCAATGTAATGCAAATAATGTATAGAAGTTTTTTTGTGCCCAGAGCCTCATGGATATTTAGGCTCCTAACTCCCATAGAAATCAATGAGAGTTAGGTGCCTAAATACCTCTGAGGATCTAGGCCCTGGTCTTCTTTCACAGAAGCAGTCTGTTTCCTCCCCCCCCAAGCTGTTTAATGGTCCACTATATAGGGTCTGATTTCAAAGCTCATTGAAGTCAATGGCAGTCTTTCCATTGATTTCAACAAAGCTGGCCCATATAAAACAAGATTCTCTTAAAAATACTGTACCTACCTATGTACTGATGTGTTAATTTAATCCACAAAGACTCCCTAACTCTATGCCTAATGGCTGAAATATTTAAAAAAAAAATGCTGTGTGGACAGGTTACAATGCTTAACATACAATCTTCTTAATCTACAAATTCCTCCAGTGAGTTTGTAATTCTTTGAGGTGGAAAGTAGGAATAGGGTAAGGGATTGTTGCACATTTTATTTACACCTTGATTGTCAGATAGATCAAACCTACTTTAAAATGGCTTTTTATCCTACGGGTTTAAATAACAAGTTAAATAATAAGGAAGATGGATAACTCTGTGTGACGTTTCCAGTTAATTTGGTAACAAATAGATAATGACAAGGAAAATCTGTTTGTTTTTTAAAAGATTTAGTGCTCTAACTTTTTAAAAACAAACTTCTCTGCTAGAAATGCTAATTAGCAACTATTTTAATTGTTGTCTAATGTATTTTACTATGTGTAGAATACAAAACCATTTATGCAATGAGAAAAAGCAACCCTAGTCAATCAAAACACTAACCTGTCTACCTCAATTTAAGTGCTACATTACCTTTGTTGACTTCAGCATTTTTTAAGGCCTTTCTGACCACAAAACAAATGGTACTAACTAGCTATTTTGATAATACTGTGAACTTTAAAGTGTGATGGTAATGTAACAAATGCACCTTTAAAAGAATCTAACAGACTTTTAAAATGTATGATACTGGGACATTCAGGTGAAAAACTAACTACAGGGAAATTTTCCTCAGACTATAGATTTTTATATATGGATAGCCAACTGGAAATACAAGTTTAGATGACTATTTTTATGTTGCTTGTCCTATGAATGTTAAGTGTTGTGTTTGACCCAATTACAATAAAGAGTTATAAAACCAAGGTTTAATGATGTTCGGTATTTCATAACAAAATGCCTGCATGACCGCTATTAAAACAATGTGTATCTGAACAGTGTGAATCAATGACCTAAACCTTTTATTTCCCTCTTGTCTCTTTTTTTCTGTTTGGATGTTCACACAGTTCAACATATAATTCCAAAGAGCATGTGAATTTTGGGTTTAGTGCCATGTGATATTTCCAATGAGTGTATTAAAGTTAGTTAAAAGTAAAACTAACCTAAATAAAAATTCTTAATATGTCTGGTTCTGTGTATACAATCATGCATTTTTACTTCGTTTCAAAGTTTATGGTAAACCTAAAGGACCAGTTAGTCCCCTCTGTTAAGTCCTTTTGATTTGTATTTATGTAGTACTTTTTTCCTCAGCAGATCTCAAGGCTCTTTGCTACAGTAGGTAGATATTATCCTATATTATAAATGGAGGGGCAGATATTCAGGTGTAGATTGGCTTAGGTCCATTGACTTACCAGCTAAGAAGCTGGCCCAGTGTAACAAGCACAGTGAGGTCAGCTGACTTCCCTAAGGTCAGAGAGGGTTAAGGGGCAGAGTTGGGAACAGAATCCAGGTCTGACTCCTGTGACCAGGCTACTGGACCATAATAACGTTCTCTTTAAAAATGGAAGCTATTTAAAAGCCAGCATACAGTTCAACCATAGGAGGACAAAGCTGATAGTATAATTATGTTTGCTCTGCTTGTTAAATCCACATTAGGTGGTCACGTTTCTGCAGTGCCACCCTACTTGCACACTGTGAAATTCTTGCTAGTCAGTAACTTTTGGAATGTTTTTGACTTCAGCCTTGAATTAAACCAGTAGTTCCTCTTTCTCTCTGCATAACAGGCTTTGTTGAAACATTCCACAAACTATACTGCACTACCCGTGCAGACTGGAAAAGGCATCTTGCTCTCCTCCCCACCTCCTTTTGTTCCCCTCATTAACAATAATACATGGAGTGGGCCACGTTCATCCCAAGTGGAACTCTTGATTCCAGGGACAGCTTTGGCCCTGTTTATCTCAGAAGATAATGGATTGTTCTGGATGGGCCCTGGTCATGTACTGAGCTAGTCAAATGGGTAAACAAATGTTAATGACCAAGTGTCTCATGATTTCTATATTTGGCATTGGTAGAGTAAAAAAAAATAGCCAATTGGTTCTGTAGCTGATGGTGTCAACGTGATCAATATGATAGATACTAACTTTGGCACAGTGCAAATGCAAATCAAACCCTCATTGCTCCAGAAAAAAACCCTATGCAATTAATACCACATAACCCTATATGAATTTCTTAAGATTTACTTGTAGACCACCTGACAGTAAACTCCTCATTCTGTTCCTTCAGCCCAAATGGGCACACTGCAAAGCCTGAGATATTGCAGCCATGTTGCAAAGTAAAGGCACTTTTGCCAGTAAAAACATTAAGTGGCTACATGCATGAAAACTATCACTTGAGTGACTCAGCCCTTTATCATTCTGAGGCTAAGGGATAAAATATGGATATGCTCAATCCATGTTCATATTTTATATTGGAACCTTTTATACTGTTTTTGAGAAAGTGTCCTTTCATATTCTCCTGCAGATAAAAAGCATACTTGCAGTAAGTGTTTCTTAGAACAACAAACTGTGGCTATACAGTATCTTCAGTGCAGAAAAGGGGGTGTGTGTTTTTTACATCAACATAGCTGTCTTGATGTAAAATCCAAGTGGAGACAAAGCACCCCAAGTGGAAGCTATAGAGTAGACCTTGACTATCTACATCTAGGTAAAACATGCTTTATTTTTGCAGTGAAGACAAAGCCTGTGTGTCGTTATTATAATTCATTTGGACCATGCTCAAGGGTGTGTTAAGCACCTTGCAAAACAAACAGGGAAGAGTTTGCAATCTATAAAATAGATGGGTGCGGCTGGCCAGAACTCCATGAACAAGTTTATAGTTCATGCCTACCTTCTTAGTAAACAAAATTTAAAAAACCCAGGCACTAGTTAGTGTTCCCAATATCATTTGACTTCAACAAGTACAAACAATACTCAGAGGTACTAAGAATGAACCCATTGTAATTCTATGGAAATGAATTCTAGTGAACTATAACTTGAATTCAAACCAATGGCTCCATTGTTCTGCATTTCTTTTTCATGTGCTACAGTTGTGATTGTAAAGGAAACATAGTATTTAATTCCCAACAAATCAGAAAGGCACATTTCTTGGCAATGATCAAGGTTATATCAGTTTTATTCTTCTATTTGGGGACTAAATCTTGCCCTTTGAAGTTACAAGCAGATGGATTTTATAGCTCTCCATTATTTCAAATTACTCTGGGGTCAAATCTAACAACCCCTATTTAGGCAAAATCCCCAATTAACTCAATAGGAGTTTCACCTGAATGAATGACTGCGAGATTTGGTCCTTGATGCTTTAATAAATGCATAATAATACAGCACATACTACACAATAAGGGAAGGCAGGTAGCTGGCTATCCCCTAGTATCTGATGATACAATTAATTACATATTGATATCCAAACTGTAAATATAAATCAGAACCTAGCGTAACATTTTATAAACATGTAGTCACATTGAGCTGATTTACTACAAAATCTATAGTGCAACACCCACATCGGGTGAGTTAAAACTAGATTATGTTTTAGTGGAATTGTACTCAAGGTCAGAAAGAAGTAACATTTGGCCTATGTTGCTTAGTTTGTTTCCCCCCCTCAATATAGATATTTCAGCCTTTTCCAAAGAATCCCAGTAGCTCAGAAAGTCAGTGCTCAGATAGGACATTGAAAGGTGCTGTTATGAAAAAATAAAATAAACAAACCCAGAAGACAGTAGCTCCACCCAACAGTAACTAACCTTTGGCCTCCAAGACAAAGCTGTGTGATAACACAAGGAAGTGCTCCCAGTGTCAGGTCCCTAATGACCTTTTTGTGGGATGCTGAACATCCCTCTCAAAACCAGGCCGGTTCTATGTAAATCTTGAGCGCTTGCCTTGGAAAAGAACCTCTTAAGGAAGATTTTAGCTTCAGGCTAGTGACTGTACTAGAAGCAAGGAATTCTTGTCAACAGAGTCTCAGCTCTGGTGCCATCTTCCTCGGTGGCATTTCACATTTAGGCTAAACATTTTTTAAAGTGTCTCCCTTTTGGGTGTCTCCTTTTTAAAAAAAAACCATGCTGACCTTGAAACACACAGGGCCAGATGTGGAGAGTTGCTGGATCCCCCACATCTCTAGCTGGATCCAGTGGGAGCTGCAGGCGGGAACCTGGAAAAAGTGGACCCTTTTGAAAATGTTGACCTTAACTTGTCTGCCTTTGTTTCCCCATCAGTCAAATGGGATAATCCCTGACTAGCAAAGGCATTGAGGGAGGAGCGAGTACTTTTTAATCAAGCGCTAATCACTGTTATTGAACTGTTTCTTTACCAAGTGTGTTTAGATACGGTGCGGTACAAACATCACATGAGTAAGAGCCTCCTCCTTGTCCTGCCTATTACTTGCCCCTCTCCTTTTGTCTCCTCCTCTCCTTCCTGCTCTGCATACTGCCACTCTGGGACCTCCTGATTTACATATGAATCAAAGTAAAACTGCATCATGACAGTTATTGATGTTTCCAATGATTTGTGCTAATGAAGAAATCTCCAAATTAAGATTGCACTAACATGCCTTTGGCACAGATGCAGTTTAAGCACAAAGAGTGTGTTGTTTGTTTAAGGGAGGGAGGGAGATAGAGCACGGGTTCTGTACCATACTGAGGAATGTTCGTTTGCTATTAGTTCATTAACGATAAACAAAACAAAAAAAAAAGGGAAAACACCAAGTGCAACTTGTGTTCGGGGCTGCTACAGAGACAACATGTTACTTAATTTTAGGGTGACCAGATGTCCCGATTTTATGGGGACAGTCCCGATTTTTGGGGCTTTTTCTTATATAGGCTCCTATTAGCCCCCACTCCCTGTCCCGATTTTTCACACTGCTGTCTGGTCACCCTAGTTAATGTTTGTACATCACTTGGAAAATGCCATTATATAAGGGCTGGGTATTATTATTCAGCCCCACCAGGGGGAGCTAGAGTCACATGTTCCTCCAAAATGATACCCCTTAGCCTTTAAAGGGCAGCAGTGCCTGGCTGCAAAAGGACCCCAGTCCTTGGTGGGGTGACTGCAGTGTGGGGTTTTGAGTGCGGCATGAAATCTGAGGAAGGGAGCAAATCGTTGGCGGGTCTGACAAATAAGCCAAGCCTTCTGTGACATCCTGGGGGACTCCTGTCCCTTTCTCTCACTCCCTCAGTATGACCTTCCTGTCCTGAGCATGGATGTGGGGGCAGTTAAGGTTGAAGTGGGCCCAGACCCCCCCCACACACACATTTCTGGAAGGGTCTCCCCCCAAACCTATCCTGCCTGGCTTCCTCTACTTCCCCCTTCACACAACTATTCTTCTCAGCCTAATCTTCCAACACCACTCCCCAAACAGCAGAGGAGAGTAAAAAAACAAGAAGACTGAGCAAGATTTCCACCACTGCTGCTCTAAACCACCTCCCTTGTTGCTTCAATCAGTTACAGGCCAGCTATCAACCAGCAGTGAAAGCGTTTACAACGGTGACGTTTTAATTGGTCATCACTAGGCTTCAGCTTCTCCAGCCCCTTGAGACGAACGGGGGCAGCCCACAACTTTTAGCTCTCTTGTTTCTGTCAGTCTGCAGACTCAGGCAGACTTCACTGCATCGATTTATGCAGGCTGGAGACTTATGAAAGCCTGGATACTGGAACACAAGATGGCAACTTCTGGGGGGAAAGCGCTGCTTTGCTGAGCTACCACAAACCAGCCCACCGGTCAGTACCTGCCTGTACCCTGAATGCAGTAGGGATAAGCCTGGGGATGGGAAGTCCCAAAGATCAGTCCGTGCCTCTCGGTGCCTGTACTGGAGCTACTCTCTGGCTGCATGCAGTGTTCAGAGAGGTGACGTTAGCTGGGCAGAACACAGCAGTTTACGTTCCAGGAATGTGGGCCTGATTCTCCACTCCCTAGTGCTCCTGTAGTTACCTAAGCCTGTGCACAGTGAGTTTCAAATGCTACCAACTCAGGGGCTCAGGATGCAACCCCAGGGGAGGGGGTTCCTTAGTGCCCTCCAGATTCTGGGCTGCAAAGCAATGCTCAGGTCACTACAGGCCCACCTTCTGCCAGTCCCACCCCTGGCACTTCCCCTATGTTGGGGCTTATGAGCGGGACAGCACAGTGGCCCTACACTGTGTGTGTGATGGGAGAAATTCTCCTTTGCCAGTTGCAGCTTCTATCCACTCCCAGAGGAGTATGTAGGGGATAGAATCTGTCCTTGGTGTTTTGCTCCCACCATGCTCTCATATGGCAGAGATGTAAATGATGGGGAGAATCAGGTCCACAATCTTTAAACCAAAAGAAGCTAGAAAATTTGAGTGAAATCTTAGCTGCTGTAGGAAGAAACAAAACTGCAGAGACCCTGCACTAGTGAAGGGGCACAGGAGGAGTCTATCTGTGGACGAATTCTCACCGCCTCTCTGCTCAGGCAATCCTCAAAGCTGTAAGAGTCCCACCTACGGTTTATGAGAGAGAGAAAGCTAAAGGCTTAATATTCAAAATGGATCCACATAAGGTTTTCCTAGACAGACACGTTTTATATAACAGCACGTTGTATTTCTAGACCTGTGCTTGAGGGAGAGGTTATGGGTATTGATTTTAAAAATATAATCAAAGAAGGTTTTAGTGGCAATAAAGCACAGATGAAATTAAACTTCAACCAGCAATTGATCAGCTTTGGCCCTTAGGTATTTTAGGTGTGTTTAATGTTACTACTTTAGCTTCCTGGGCCTAGTTTTGTTTGTACAAGTCTGAGATTTTTTCCCCCCTAAGGAGCTACTTGTTTTGACAACAATAACACAGGGCCTATACGCTGACATAGGCTCTTAGGCTCTGGGGACCACTGGCACCAAGGTTCCTAGCAGGGAGGGAACTGGTGCTGAAGCTACTGTACCCGGGAGGTTCCCACATCACAACCAAGCGCATCGCCTAGTCTCACATCAGGAAACTAACAGGGAAGAAGCGGAAGCCAGTAGATTCCATCTTTAGCCCAGCACTAATCTTTACTCTGTCCTCCACGCCCTCACCCGTCCTGACATACAGACCCACCTTCTGCTTCCTGTATGGAAAACAGTGACCCTTTCCTATGGTCCACTGCAACCATCATGCGATGTTTCAGAAACCTCAGCCCACCCCTACCTAACCTCAACATAACAGGCAGGGTCTTCTCGTACCATAGACACCCCCACACTCCTCAATCATACCAGAGACCTCTTCTTCCGCCCATTCACTCATTTTCTACAAATGACAGTATCCATATGGAGACTAGAGGAGAAAATATAAGCCACAGGTGTAAGTCACACAAGCATTTCCCTGTGAGGAGATGACTTTAGGGGTTAATGCTATCTAGCTTTGATACTTAGTTGACCCCCATTACTGGGGTATTTGAGCACCTCTGAATTGTTAATGTATTTAGTCTCATGTATCCCTGTGAGTTGGAGAAGTGCTATTATCCCTATTATACAGCTTGGGAACTGGAGCCCAGAGAAGTTAAGTGACTTGCCCATGGACATGTAGAAAGTCTGTGGTAAAGCAGGGAATTGAAGCCCTGTCTCTTGCATCTCAGCCTAGCACCCCCAACTATTGGACTATCCTTCCACTCTAATTCTGAAAGGTGTTGAGCATTTCTGGGATTTACCTCCCACTGACCTGAGGGCACACAGGTCTGAGCCACAGAAGACTGATCATATGAGAAACTAACGACCTTCTGCTCACAGGTTCGTGACTTGTTAGTCCACATCGTTGTTAACACCCTCTGTCTGCCTTTGTAGGCAGCTCTGAATTCCCCTAGCAATAATCTTCCTTTCTGGATTTTGCTCTTTTTATGAGAAGATTTACTTGTTTAATAGAAAAGCTACCCAGCAGCTTCACTAGGGTCTTTAGAAGCAACTTTACCCTATTGGAATTCACTTAAAAAGAATTTTCATCATACTCTCCTCATCCTGTTTAATTTGGCACCTGCAATATCCTTCCTTCTGCTAGCTGACTTGAGAGACAGCCATATCTAAGCGCTAGCACTGTCTGTGCCTTATCAAGCTTTACTCAAAGCACAGATTTAAAGGGCCTGCATCACTAATAATGCTGTGATGGGCACATGTAGGTGAAGTTACTTTATGTCCAAGAGGAAGGCTGTTGCCATACTACTTTGTGTGGTGATTCTTAGTAGATTCCACAAGCCAGACCTGGTCAGATCTGGAATGGGAGCCCTTTGAAAGTGTCAGCCTCTCCCCAGCCAGGGTGTTGAGACATATTGGCAAGAGTAGGGGGGAGTTTGCACTGCCATAGTCCACGCTGTACTTGTTCTGCCATCAGAGGACTTAAATCCCCAGGGCTGTTAGCCTGATCCCTTTCAGTTCACTAAGTTCAGCTTTGTAATCTCTGCGATGAAGAAATGTACTGATTTTAGATTAGAACATTAAGGTTACCTCGAACCAGGCAAACTAGACACCCCCTGTTAATATCAGCATTATGTTAGTAAATCCTTTTCCTGTGTGCGTGTGCAGGAGAATGCATACATGTAGTATTAAAGGAATGCTGCACGTCAGCTGCTTTCCCTGCCTGGGACAGCTACCCAAAACATGACTGTCTGGAAGGCTCAGCTTCCCTCCCCGCCCCTTTTGTCCCACTCCCCTCTGATATTAAAAAATAAAAGTCTCTGGGTTGTCTAAGAACATCGCTGAGGTTGGATCCAGTCCAGGAATTTAGTGTACCAACATAATGAAGAATCCATTCAGCTTTGCTGTGGTAAATCACGTATGTATGTATTTAAACCATGCCGGCTTTCTAGTTCTTGAGAATAGACAGTCAACAAAAGAGAATCAAAATGTTATGTGAGTGGAGCTCAAGTCTGAGCTAGACTGTGGACTCGCTAGAGATACGGGGCCAAGCCCTGGACTGCAGATCCCAGCTAGATGATCATAATGGTCCCTTCTGACCTTAAAATCTATGAATCTATGAATCAACCTCCCCAGGAGTTTGGATCAGTGCTTTGATCAGGCTCAGGCCCATAGTGAGGACTGCCTCTTAGTGCCCAACCCTGAGAGGAGCTGAGTGGCCTCAATTTGCATTGACTTCAGTGGAAGATGATAGTGCTCAGCATTCTGCAGGAGGTTCTCAGCATTTCAGAGGATTGGGCCCTTGCTCTGTAACCAGAGTGCACATGAGATCTGTCTGTGTGGCTTGTGTTTGCATTTTGCTCAAGCTGCCTTATGCATCAGGGTGCCACTTCTGAGCAGAGTAACAAGTGGTCTGCTCTCCTCATGGCTTTTCAGTCCCGGAGTAGCTGGAACACCATGAGGAGACCAACTTGCATGATATTTTGTCCCATAAATAGCACCCCAAAGAGGGTGCAGGGGGACCCTGTAGAGAAAACACTCACAATTGTTGTAGCGTTACCAAGACATTTGGGTTCCTGTGGAGCTCAAATGAACAATCCTGGTATGTAATGTGCTGGGCGGGGGAGGGGGAGGAGGAGGGGGAGATATGGGATGCTAGCATTCACTCTTTAAATGACAGAGCTATTGCCCTTTCTTAGTGAAGCAGGTGGTCTCAGCATGGCCACTCCCTCAATATTTACCAGTACAATGGTGATGCAGAAACAGAGCAATATGTGCAAGCGTCCAAGATTATTGCGACATGATGTTTTGTTATGGGTTCCTCACCCCTCCCACATGCTTTTCCCTGGGTAGTTTCTTCCAGTCCCTGCAAGCCCTGGTGTGTGTATCATTAGCAGCCATATACCAGATTCGTGCTTAGATAACCTAATGATGGGAGATGCATTATAAATACGTAGAATAGCAAGGACTCATTTGCCTCCCAAGGACATTGACTCAACGCATTTGATCACCATTTAACCCCACCACCAGCCCCATCCTTTATATCTTGACCAGCAAATGAGACTCACCTCCAGAGCAGGAAGGAGCAGTCATCTAGGCCGCTGAAATGGAAGCTGGCGTCATTTTCCACTTCGCAGCAGGAGTCGCCATGGGACAGGGAAAGGGGAAGCGATGAACCAGACGTTGTTCTTGAAGTGGTATCTTCCATGAGGTAGCTTGGGATACGGAGAAGTCATGGCCAGAAAGCTTGTTAGAAAAACCCCTCACATTAATATTTGTGAAAGAGGAGCCTTGTTATTCTCTAAACCAAGCCTAGAAATTCACACAGTATTTTAGTGTATGGCTTCGGCCACAAAGGGGCTCAGCTGCAGGGGGCTGGTGACATGTTAGCTGTCTCTGTTACAATGACAAGTCAGATGCATTCAGGGGCAAACAGTCAAGCTCATTTGTTGCTTTTTGAGTGGTTTTTGGGATGCCTCTGGTGCTAATCAAAGAGGCTGCATGACTCCCACGGCCTGCTCGGTCTTTCATGTCTAATACATGGGCTCCCTTCTGGGCACTGAGGATTAGTTGTGCGATATGTGGCTCTGCTCTTGGCTTAGAATTAATTTACATTCAGACTGTTGCCATGAGTTCCCAAAGCAGAGGGCATCATTGCACTTAATAATTACTGTAGAACCTCATTAATTCACACTAGTGCCGAGGACTGGGAGACCCATTGCAGATCCTACAAGGAACTTGAGACAGACAGATGACCGAAACTGTCTTAAGTGGGGCTCCATGCAATGAGGCTTGGCCAAAAGGAGTTCATTGCAGCCTTTGTGCATCCAGGCCTGATCCAGCACCCACTGAAATCAATTGAAAGATTCCCAGTTACTTCAATAGGTATGAATTCAGCTCCTAAGTGAACACATTTTTTTAAATAATTCCCATATTTATTTCCATGGCACCAGCATAACCCTGACTCCCATCGCTAGGCTCATGCTGATACAGTGATTGTTCTATCCTGCAGTGGTCACTAATACCCCTTGTCCTCCCCCACCAACCTGCTCTCCTAAGGAGAGGAGGCTTTTCCCACCTAACATTATGCCTGCCCTGCCTCCTCCCCTCACATCACCCTCTGCACCCAGTACTTTGTATCCCACTTGTGTTAGCTGTAATTAGTTCCTGCCCACTATGCTAGTACCTATCATGTTTATTTTATGCAAGTAATGAAACCATACTAATGTAAGCCCTCGCTACAGGGCACTACTATTAACTCTTTCTTGGGCTGAAGCTACCCTTTTGTTTGGGTTTTGTGGGAAAAATCAGGCCTGCAGATTAACCAAGTGAGAGGTAGCAGGCTTCAGCTGGACTTTGATTATTCTGTCACTTTGAGAGTTCTGTAGGACTGCATTGGGGATTTGCTGCAGTGCCTCACTCAACCCCTCTCACAGTGAGTGGATTCATTCTTGACATTTTTTCCCTATCTAACTTCCTCTTTGAGTAAGAAGCAGTCCAGCAGGTCTAGCAGTGGTGAGGTGCCAATACCCTGCAACTCTGCAAACCAGTAATTTTCCAGTGCTTTGAACAGGAGTTGGAATGAAGATCAGAAGCACTGGGACTTGCAATCCATGGCCACCACCCAAATTAGAGGTTACAAGTGGAAGGTTAACATATGTGGTGACACCACTAAGAATGTATGGCAGAGGTGTATTTATTTGCACTGCATAGAGCTTTAGTTGTGTGCTGGTTTTGGGCAGAACGCCTACTGACTTCAGGGGAAAGGCTTGCACAATCGGGACCATATTCAGCATCCACAGCTTCAGAGAACTGTTGGACTCTGAAGGCAGCAATGCTGGGTCCTTTTATGACATTGTTTCTTCCTGCTCTCAGCTTTTACCTAAGCAGAGCCAGAGTGAAAAAGATGGATGCAGGTGGAAACACTGAAGGGCCACAGTTTTCACAGTAAAAGGCTTCCTTACTTAGAGCTAACTGGTACCTCGCACAGATAATGCTTGTGAACGAATGAGAAGCTGTGGACTGCCATTGGGTCAATAAGTGGGGAGAGAACCTTTCCTACCTCTTCTGAAAATGTTTATTTTCAACATTCCCCACCTCCTTCCCCTTTGCTGGTTGTGGGGACTTTCTTGACACATATTGGAACTCTCCATACCTTAGAAGAGCAAGGCCAGTGAGACTCTGGGCCATAGCACTGTTGGGATGAGGTGGTATTTGTATTCATCTTGTCTACTTGAAAGGCAAAGCATGGTGAGTGCTAGCAGCTGACTGCTCTTTGTGGGAAGGTTAATAGGCCTTTACACCAATGTTGGAATTATTCAGGGTGGGTCCAAGCAGGTTTTAAAAAAGAATCTCTGCAACTCTCAATAAGGTCAGACTAAATGTATATCCCCAGCTGTACTCCTAACCCTAACTTGAAAGCAGAACACCCCAGCCCACAGTGGGAATTTTAGATATACAAGGAATGTAGGACTAGCCTCATCTGTGCAGCCTGAACTACACCACAGCTATCATGGGGCTTAGATTAGTGCCCTAAGAACAACTGACCTCCACACCTGCTAATGCTCCTCAGAGGCCGTTTCCCCTTTGTCTACTTAGAAGTTGTTTTCATATTTCATCAACACTTGCACTTTTACACTTTCCTGAGACCTAGACAGAGACATGACAGAGGAATTAGGAGAAATAAAAATAGCACATACATGGCACTCTAACTACTTTTTAGACAACAGATTAGTTGTGTGTTTGTTCATGAAGGCCTTGTCATATCAAAAAGTTTGGTAGTTGTAAAGATAGGTCTATCAAGAGTTATGTGCAAATACCAAAATATTAAGAGTGAGAGAGAATTTGCTTAGTACCCAAGCCAACTGCACTTCTGCTGTGAAAGACCAGAAGGGTACCCTTTTAATTTCTGCTAGTTTTAAAGCTACATCATTGCCTCAGGATGCCTTGGGAGGGAGAGATTGATTAAGCTGTTATTTATACCAAGCAACTTCCAGCTTTAAATATCAAGCAGACAGTTTACATCTCATAAACAGCTCTCTACAGTTATATTCTTGGACTGGGAAAGGGACTATACGTTTGATTTCCACTCAACAGAGAGATCACCCGTGTGGTAACATTGTCAATTGGCACATGGGGCAGATGCCAGGCATTGTTCTTCACCACTTCCAGTGGTTTTAAACTTTTATTCATTCTAATAAAGTTAAACTTGAACTACAGTGGTTATCCAGGCAAACATCTCTGTATAAGGAGCAGCTGTGGGAAGAAAAGAAGCATTGCACCTTCAACTCAAACTTCCTGATAAATATTCATACAAACACTTCAATAGGTTTAACAAGAACATCCGTAAAGATCTTTTAGAATTGTCCATTCCTTGAACATTTAATTTGTAGGGTTTTTTTAAAAAGTCCACTTCTGAAGGGGCACTGGCATGTTAAATCTTTAGATAGTAAAAGGTTTCTTTGGGTTATTAATAATACCTTAGATTACTGAGACCGAGGCCCGGATCCTGCAAATACTCATACATGTGCTTAACTTTGAGTAGTCCCACTGACTTAATGTACGTAATTGTGTGCAGAACTGGGGCCTAATTTACTTATTACCATTTCTACTGTTTCTTTTGTGTCCTCCCTTCATCCTAGACTAATGGGTTAATTTCAGTCTCATGTTCTGATTCCAGGGCTATAATACTTGAGTTGCGAACAGTGCAGGAGAAATGTTTCAATCCAAATCGATTTAGCTGGAATTTTAAAATATTTACAATATTTGTATTACTACTTAGGTTTGTTTTTATTGAACCTAAATGTGTGGCTTGAATCACCTGACAGTGGGGAGATGGAGATTTTTAAGGTACCTTGAACTTCATGTTGTTGGTAAATCATGCACTCATTTCGAAATGCTGTTCAGGAGAGGTCATTTAAGCATGAAGGGTCTAGTTTTCTTCACACACTGGTTTCATCCTGAACTCCATTGACTTAAGTGGCGTTACCCCTGATTTTGAGAGCGGAGAATCAGGACCAAAATCCTTTTGAAAATAATCTGCATCTGATGTATTTCCTGCTATGTCTGTTAATTATCTATTGCAATGAAATACTCTTGTATGAAGACCTTGTCTGTCTGTCTAGAATCTGACATGAAGAGCAGCATTAGACAGGAAGGTATTTTCTCATTGATGCCTATTCTTCCATTGTATAAAGATGTACATACAATAATATACAAGTCTCTGTGAATGGTGATGGGTGTTTGCTACTGACAGGTAATGAAACAATAATGAAACAGACGGTTGGAAAGAAATGTGTTATTTCTCTGTCCATAATTCTATATTTCAACATAACCAACATTCCAAAGCACTAACATGGCTTAATACATTTTTAAATGGATAGAAATATCATCTGCATTTAATTTACACTAAACCAGTTTTCAGGAAGGGGGAGGAAAGAAACATTTTAAAATGCTGCAGTCAGTTGTGATACGTTGTGCTAAAATATTCAGTTGAAATACATAACATATCTTTTTTTAAAATTCCATATAGAGAGTCTAAATTGAACTACTGACTTTCCAAATTCTGCTAATACCAGTACTGAGTTCACTAAAATTAGTCACATGACTAAGGCAGACAAAATTTGGACTGGACATAAGACCAGAATAGTATTTTGAGGCCAGATTATACTACTTGCCGCGTCGCCAGCTTTCACAATTTTATCACAAGTCTCATGCTACTTGGTGGTTTTCTTCAAGCCCCAGCTCTTGGAATCCTGTGAATATGTGAGAATCTGCTTTCATTAAAAAAAAAGGTTTAGGGGGTGGGGTTACAGAGAAAAAATGATTGCAGATTAAAGTTTGAAAATGTGGCTTGAGTGTATCCTAATACTAAAGTATGGCAAATTAAAAAAAAAACCAAATTATTACCGCTTAGAACATGATTTTAAGCCAGTTTCATGATTGGGGAGAGCCTGGTGCATTCTTTTTGAATGCTTGGGGTTGGCAATATTGCACGTGGCGCCTCATGCAAAGGAGGCCCTCATGTGGACGGGGCTTTGTGGATTGCAAGGGTCAGGCTTGGATGGGACCTATTCCCAATTCTGCAAGAGATCCATTGCAAAGTCCATAAAGCCCAAAACTTTCACAGTTTCCTGATAAGCCCCTTCTGAGCTGTGGAACATTCCTTTAGAAGACTGCAGGGGAAGAGCTCCAGGAAGATGGGCAGTAGTAAGCTTTTGTACAAATGGCCCTGGCCTCCAGTGGATTCCCATCGATCCATGTAGGTCATCTGGAGCTGAGCCACCTGACTGTTCTGTGCGGGAGGCTCAAAACCCGCCCCAGCTCCCATGTTGGAAGTATGAGTAAACTCCTCAGGGGTCCTTGCTGAGCTTTCCTGGCCCTCTCCTGTTTGTGGGTGTTTTTGTAAGATGGGGACATCGAGCTCTTTTGACTGTGAAATGAATATCTCTGTTGTAAACTTTAAGTTATTTGGTTTCAGCTCACTGCTGTCTGCTTCCTAGGCCAAGCAGTTCTGTGCCTCACACCAAATACATTTAAAAGACAGGCAGCATACAGTATGTGAGTCACAGACTTTCAAGAATTGAAGGCCAGGCTTATTATAGCAGCAACGGCTCTTCATAGCATCACTGACAAGGTATTTTTCACTCTGTGTTGTGAAACCTGCATGCGAGCTGAGCTTTAGAAGCAATTCCCCCTGAGAAAACGTGAGAGGCAAAGTTCTACAGCCAGAGACCAGTGCCTCTTTGAGCTCAATTTCGTTGGTGTCTGGGCTTTATCGAACCATGGTTCTGTTTATTGTACAGCTGCATACTAAGTAACCAGACATCCTCCACATTCGGCAAGTCACGGGACAAGGCAAGAACTGAAAAATAATGAGACCATGTCTTTTTAATTACTCATCTCACCTCTGAGTGTGGAGGACTTTTGTTCAAGATGAGCCAAGAGGAATAGAGCTTTTTACTGATATCAATTCTACAAAATAAAGATTAACCTTTTCATTACTGCTAACAAAGGCAGATAGGTGGGAGGGGCAGGGGGAATCACCTTGGGTGCAGGGCTATCCCACATAATTTGTACTTAGTATGCCCTTACTGAAGTGCCAACATAGACGAATGCCGCCACACTGCAGCTGATCCCAGAAAAGCAGATAAAGCTGGAGCAAATCAGGAAAGGGGGATGGGTGGCAGAGTCTTTGGGGCAGTGTAATATGGAGGATCAGAAATTAGGCTCTCTAGGCATGGGAACTTGCTGCTCAGTCCGTTGGCAAAGGGGTATCTTGTTCTCATGCTTTAGTAACCTCCGCTGGCAGGTATGAGGTTGGCCAGTCCCAGAGAGCCACCTCCACCTGTGATTGGGTGAAGTATTTAATGGGGGAGAGCAGTATGTATAAGTGGAGAGGGAAACTCAAGGCTCTGAAGAATAAAAACACAATATTTGGTAGGGGAAATAAAGGATGATAATTAATAGTGAGTTTTTATTTCCAGCACGGTTCTATGAACACTGGTTGCGCACGTCTGAAAGGTCCATGGGCATCAACCATTAAAGTTTTCTATGCTGCATCAGACCCAAGGAGCCTTCTTTTCTGATGCAGGGGATAAAACTGTCTCTCTTTCTCAGTATAACATCTTTTGGTGACTTCTGGCACTTGTGAAAACATCAAGACCTGCCTTCCCCTCTTGCCCAGATCTGGAAGAAGCTCCAGTTAGATTAGTGAACTTCTCATTTGATTTTCAGGGAACCTACAGCTGATACACCTATCCTTCTATTTAGTGGTAAAGGAGTATTAAATGAAAATTTCAGTACAGTAATATCACTTGAAAGACCTTCAATACACATTATTTTAAAAGGACATTGTCAAGGAACTTTCCCCAGCTTTTAAAGTCTTTTTTTTTTTTTTAACCTCATGGTTTACAAAAACTCTTTGAAATTCAACCGCTTTGTATCACAGCACAGTGGTTTTTCATGGCAGGGTCCATAATAAGTGCTGGGTGACTGGCACTAAGTGAAGAAAAACAAACAAAGTGTCTAGCAATAATTTGAAAAATAGTCACCTAGGAAGCATTGTGTGGACTTTTCAGACAGCTAGGGTAGGTGCAATTTTTGGATTTACCATCTTTGAGAGCATCCCTTTATATCAGCTTCACCACTAAATATTTCTCTGTGGCCTGCGGGAACCCATACTCACAGCTCTTCCTGCAGCCCTTGGGAGTTTTCTGTTGAACATCTCACCCAGATTCAGATGAAATAGCCATTGCATTCTACAGCTGCAGAGTCACAAAAGGCCAGGGAGGATTTTTGCTGATGAAAAGAGCTCCGTGTTATTCCTGTGACAATATGTTCCATTATTACATGGCACTCCTAGGTATTAACCGGGGACAGCTATCATTACATTGTCAGAGGAGTTTCACTAAGTGGTCCATGGCATTGTGCTTTGGAGTTGTTTATCCTCTGTTTAATTCGCAATTCAAACACCCACATAATTTCTTATTTTGAATATTTAACCCACCCACAAAGAGGAAATATTTTTATGATTCTTTTATTGAGATGATGTCAGTCTGGAAACAGACGGGCAGATGACAGGGAGAAGGGAAAATGTCAAATTAATAAGGGTGACATGTCTCATCAGTCATTTTCAAGATGCAATCTGCTACATACTGTAAGATTTTGTCATTCAGCTCATCCAAAGAGAAAAACCCTTCCAACATGTCCCTAGACCATCTAAGCACTTATCAACACTGTGACACTAATAGGAATTCATCAAGCTGATCCATGTTCATGTCTTAGCAGCAATGCAGTGAATATATACAGAGTTCCAACACAATGCCCAAATCCTCCATTCCTGAAAGTGCGTGGCCTGGTGCTGTGGATCAGAGAAGGATGCTCTTCTCTAGGCTCTCCAGCTGCTCCTCGAGAAATTTAATCTCCTCTTCAAGGTCTTTCTGTTCAATCAGTAAAGAGGTCTTCGCTTGAACAAAGTGTTTGTAGTCCTGGAGTTGCTTGTCAGTCAGGTATTTGGAAAGGATACTAGAAACCACTCTTTCCCTGCGATCCAGGTTTTCTTTCAGATCTTTTGCATCTTCCCGCTGTCTAGACAGAAGGTTGTGCCGTTCATTTAATGATTGCTAGTAGGGAAAAAGCAAAAGCAGCATACACCATGAAAATCAATAATTTCTGACTGACTCTAGATCTTCATTCGGGAGCCACAGTGCATTAAACTTAATTACTTCCCCTTGTGGCTTTGGATTCTGGATGGCTTCTCCTAGACTGAATTACTCTCCACTTTTGCTATCATGAGCTATCAACTCCAGGGCAGACAGATCCTGAATCTCCAGGAGGCATCACATACGACTCTGGCGGTGAGTTTCTGAATTCGGATTGATTGTATGCATTTGATAATGTAAAGGAAAATGATGCACAAGAACACAAAACTCTGCAGAAAAGGAGCAGCGCTGCTCATGGGGTTAAGATCACCCCTGTGATCTTAGAAACTCTGGCTCTGCCAGAAGAAACTCTGTGCTCAACTTGTTCCTCATTTGGGAATCAGCCATCTGGGTGGTATTGTGGAAAGGGGCACGTCTTATTTAACAAAGACAGCAGAAAAAAGTATCAGTCTTAGGACATAATGGCTTTGTCTACACTATGAAAAAAAGCTGTGTCCCTAACTCCAGGGCCAGCTTTAGCGGGTGCAGGGCTCCACGTGAAGAATAACGGCGGGGCCCCGCACCCTCCCGCCGCCGCCGATTCAACCGAGTAAAAAAACCAACCAAACAAACCAAAACCTCCCGCCGGCTTAAAGCCAGCCCTGCCTAACTCGAGTTAGCTAACAAGTTAAATTCCTACTGAAGACAAGGCAATTTGTGGTGTTCGCATGAGTTAGCACAGGGGTGGCCAACCTGAGCCTGAGAAGGAGCCAGAATTTACCAATGTACATTGCCAAAGAGCCACAGTAATACGTCAGCAGCCCCCAATTAGCTGCCCCACCCCCACTCCCAACGCCTCCAGCCCACCGGCAGCCCCACCGATCAGCGCCTCCAGATCATGTTTTGTGGCATGCAAGAGGCTCTGGGAGGGAGGGGGAAGGAGTGAGGGCATGGTAGGCTCAGGGGAGGGGGCGGGAAGGGGTGGAGTGGGGGCAGGGCCTGTGGCAGAGCCAGGGGTTGAGCAGTGAGCACCCCCCGGCACATTGGAAAGTTGGCGCCTGTAGCTCCAGCCCCGGAGTCGGTGCCTGTACAAGGAGCCGCACATTAACTTCTGAAGAGCTGCGTGTGGCTCCGGAACCACAGGTTGGCCGCCCCTGAGTTAGCAGGTTGAGTTAAAGACTTTGGGGGATTTCACCTCCAGTTTGGAATACACCCCCCTTTGCCCCTCCCCCCCCCAATGAAGACAAGGCCATTGTGTTAAATAGGATTTCCAAACTCAGAAGAAATGATCCTCAGTGGAAAATATCTGGAATACAGGTTTTTGTTCTACACCAACAGAAGATGTTTAAGTGGCTTCCCAGATCACCAGTCCCATATACTGACAGTTTCAAAAGCCACAGCTATAGTTCAGCATCTACACAGTGCTTACCTGTTCCCATCACTACCTTGCACTCCTGCTGAAGGTAGGAGCCTAACCTTTCCTCCACCGAGCAATTATCGTTTGTGTGTGAGGCTCACTCTTTTTCTGCTATGGAAATACACCAAGCTAATTATTAACTACTACTGACAAAGCCAGCCCTGGTTCAGATCTGGGGCTAATTTTATCCACACTCTAGAGTTCTGAGACAGAGAAATGGGTCCAGTGAAAGATAAGTGCGAAAGAAATAAAGAGGCTAAATCTCCAAGCCTCTTGTGACTCACCTTCTCCTCAGCATCTGTATTCTCATTGATTTTCCCCATGGCATTTTGGACTCGAGCGAGGCGGCTGGACAAACAGAGCAGCAGGCTCACTACCTTTTCCAGATCACCAATGAACATCAGGTAGCGCTCATACTCATTGGGCTTACAGACATCTTGTACCATTGCCTCCAGCTCTTTGCCACGCAGAGCATACTCCTTGGTTTCGGCTAGGACAAGTTCCCTTTCTTCCCAGAGGGTCTGCAGTTTTGATTGGATGCTAGAAATAAGTTCCTTCTGCAGGGGAAATTAAAAAATGGAAACGTTGTTACTAACTCCCAGAATCCAAACTGCTTACAGACACTGGCTTTTTCCACAGATTGTCTCCTCCAGATTTTTAAACTTTTTTTTTTAATACTTTCAAGCCTGTACAAAAGAGTTACAAACAAGTTCCAATGACTTTATAAACTATATTATTATTATTTCCCCTTCTCCCCCAAGAGTGAA
The DNA here is from genome assembly GCA_037349315.1 of Chelydra serpentina. Lineage (NCBI taxonomy): Eukaryota > Metazoa > Chordata > Testudines > Chelydridae > Chelydra > Chelydra serpentina. The sequence continues at coordinate 13,486,923 of JBAIAC010000035.1, forward strand.
TGTCTGGATGTTAAAAGAAAATAAGAAAAGGAATACTTGTGGCACTTTAGAGACTAACAAATTTATTTCAGCATAAGCTTTCGTGGACTACAGTCCGCTTCGTCGGATGCATAGAATGGAACATACAGTGGGAGGATATTTATACATTCAGAGACACATGAAAAGGTGGAAGTAACCATACCAACTGAAAAAGGCTAATTAATTGAAAGGAACGGTTATCAGCAGGGGAAACAAACTTTTGAAGTGATAATCAACATGGCCCATTACGGACAGTTGACATAAAGGTGTTAAGGGTATTTAACTAGGATATTAAACTGGGGGAAATAGATTCAGTTAACGTAATGACCGAGCCATTCCAAGTGTCTATTCAAACCTTAGGTTTATGTGGGGGGCGGGGCAGCTAATGGGAGGCTGCTGATGTATTACTGTGGCTCTTTGGCAATGTACATGTACAAACCTGGACACAGTGTGATGGTTCCATTAAAAGCAAATTCAATTCACCTTCTGTAGTCGATATAACAGAACTGAATTCCATGGGGGGGGATTTGAATGAGGCAAGGGAGGTAGGTTGGTGAACAGATTTGGGGAGGGTGTTCCATGCATAGTGGGCAGCATGAAAGAAGGCTCAGAGATGAGAGTGGGAGAAAGATCACACCCCTGATCTTTGCAGCCTGAAATGCAGCCAACTCTGATACAGAAGGGAGCAGTCGCTAAACAGTGCAGAGGGAAGAATACCACCACATCCACTGTAGGAAGAATTTTAAGTAGGCAGATTATAATTAATTTGGCCACGTTTCTACAACTAACAAGCTTAATTTTTTTGAAGAGTGATGTGGGTTATTTTAAAAGAAGCACAGTACTTCTGCTTTAGGAATCATAGTCTAAGCTTATCTTTTTTTCTCTGCACACGTGAAAGCCAATAGGCCGATGCTATCAACAGAAACTGCTGCCAGTTCTCTGAATGTAAAGATCATCTTTCACTTAGACTGCCAGATGTCATCAATTTAGGGTTCAGATCTGGTCTCAAATACTGTACAATTGTGAATCAGCTAGTGCACAGAAGCTAGTTTTGCAAGGAAGCGTTCAGCTCAGCGTCTATCCCTGATCACTCCCACAGTGGATGTCTTTGGCAGATGAATAAAACAGGACAGAATCTAGACAACACTAGTTACAATCAATATACCAAATTCATCATGACTTTAAATGGAGTTATAATAAAGATGAATTTGGCCCAGAAAGTCTCAATGCACTTTGAAGTAATGATATTGTGTTAAAGTGTGTTGAGAAAAGTGCTTTTCTCTAAGAGTACACATACCAAATGTATGAGGATATCTAGTTACTGTAAAGAAACCCACACAGTCCTTTTCACATTCATATACCTACTTTCTTGGAAGTGATGTCTTCAAGGTCATTTGAGCCATCTCTGTTCTTAGTCAAGATTTGGTTCATATTAGAATTGGGATCTTCTGTACTCTGAACTGCACTGTGTTCAGTTTCAGAACATGGTTCTGTTGGACCGTCAATACTTTTCCTGCTACTGAAGCAGAAACTTATGTTAACAAATGTTTAGACTAGAGCCTAGTTCATGAACAATGTGGTTCCTATTTACATGTGTTTCTAGACTATCCAGAATCATTTTTGTCCCCAAGCAGGGATGTGTCTAACCTTTGAAAATATCTGGAGCATAAGATTTCTGACAGCCAAGCATTATCATGTTCCCTTCTAATAACTCCAGAACTACTTTGGGATCTCCCATGAAAACATTTCCGGTCTGGCACATTGCATATGATACACAAAGGAAATCCATCCAGTGCACTAGCATAGCTATTCAGGGCCCTATTTCCCTGTCAGAATTCTACCTCTCTTTCTTACATACAGCTATGACTATTTCCTTAGACATTCCTTGGTGTGCCAACCAGAAGATGGGCCACAGAATGTGTTGCTGATTTAAAAAACAGAATCCCCAGGTATTCTTAGCTCCAGTGACTGCATGAGACAAATAGACATTGAGACAGAAAGGAATATGTAATCTCAAACTACTTACTCATTTTCGAGGACAGGCTGCACCTCTTCTCTCATCCTATCTCCCTTATTCCTGTGTGATCTGTCAGACATTGAAATGTTAACGGGAAAAAGGCCCTCCAGGAGGTCTAGAGCAGTTTTTCTAGTAGGACGAGGGATGAGGATATCAGCCAGAGAGTTGTCTTTGGCAATGATCTCCATAGCAAGTTCTTCATATCTCTGGTCTTCAGGGGATTTCAGTCTCCTTTTAGGAAAGTCTGTCTCCTTTTCTGGCAGGACACGATTCTGGTTGTTGTATGCTGCTTTTTCATTTAAGGATGAACTACTGATTTTATCTCCTTGCTCGGACTGAGCTGATGATCCTGTGTGGCAATTTATTTTTTCCTGGGAAAGTGCAATATCATTTGCCTCTAATTGCTGCCGTGGGGTTCCCTTTGAAGCCTTGCCAGCCAGAGATTTTACTCTGCATTCTTTTTCCACTTGAGTCTCTTCATTGCTTCCCCATCTGGGAAAGCAAACAGGGATTTCAGGAGTTAGTTCCTTGACATCTGGACAACATGAATTCACAACTGCACGGCTGTCTTTATTCTCCTCATTCCTACTCCCAAGACTGGATTCATCTTTCTCTGGAATCTGGAGTCTACAGGAAAGAAGAAAGAAGTTGCATTCACTGTGGACATTTGCTGCTCATAGAAGTTCATAGAATATCAGGGTTGGAAGGGACCTTAGGAGGTCATCTAGTCCAACCCCCTGCTCAAAGCAGGACCAATCCCCAATTTTTGCCCCATATCCCCAAATGGCCCCCTCAAGGATTGAACTCACAACCCTGGGTTTAGTAGGCCAATGCTCAAACCACTGAGCTATCCCTCCCCCCGTTCTGGCAGATCAGGACAGGGATATTTTCATGGCTGCCTTTTTCAAAGTCTCAGAGCTTCTGAATCTGTGATAAGTGCTCACTTTGCTTGTGGGCCAGAGCCAATGCTAGATATGTGCTAAATGTGCAACTGCACAGGCCCTCATATTTCTGGGGTCCTCACTTAATCTGCAGTCTCCCATTTCCAGCTCCATCCCTTTGAAAACATTTTAAAATCTCGTTGTACACTGACTCCTTGAGATGAATGCACAATACACCAGGAAGCAGAGCCATTGCGGCACTGCTTGCTATCATATTGTGCCAGACGCCACTGGAAAACAGACAAAATACCAGGAATGTGGTTTAACTAGGGCACAACTTTATTGAGTAACACATCTGGGAACCATCTGCAATAACTCGTCCAGTGCAGGTCATCTTTTCTTTGTACCACCTGGTGGAGGGCTGCAGTCAGCCCCTACAACTCCTTTAACCTTGTCCCAGCACTATTACTGGGACCCCATTGCCCTCCCCTAATATGAGGGTTAAGGAGGTGGAGAAGGGGTTGTCTCCTCACTGTTCCAGATATTAGGAGCCCAACCCTATTCCCCACCTTCCTTAGGAGCTCAACTAGGGTGTACATTCCTATTGGATACATTGATGATGCACTTCGCTGAGTATGGTTTTTCCTTCAGTTCAGAGCACCTTGTTGCTTTGTTCTCACTGAATGTCATTAGCTAGAAATTTGGTCCATTCATAATAGTTTCACAGGCACATGTAAAACACCCCCAATTCTACTAATGTCTTTGTGAAATCTGAAAGCTTTGTAAAACTTGATATTTAAATATCTCAGAGCAGCAGTTCAGCTCCACACGGTTGGAGCTAAATTCCTGCTGACTTCTTAGGCTCTGTAGTGCTGTTGCTTTGCTCAGCTCCTACACGCCACAGAAACTGACTAGCAATGGAGATCTGCTCCTGTAATTGAGGAATGGCGCCAAAAATTGGATTCACCAGAGTTCAGAAAATCAGGATTAGACTTTGCCTCCTGTAGTGAAGGGAAACCGCCACCCCACCCCCAAGTATTTTCTCCAAAACAGTTTTTGTGACCCAGCTACAGTATTGTGAATGGAAGAAACTTTACCGTGTACCTTCTGTTTATTTCTACAGTAAGTGCCCTCTAACCCAGGAAATATCCCCTGAGTTTCGGTAGCCACTCCCTTGACCAGTATATCTGTTCTTCACAAACACTACTCATTTTCTAATTCTAACTCTTTACTAAAAGAGAGAGGTATAACTGACTGTTTAATATTTTTCTCTTTTTAAATGGGCTGAATACAGATATGGAAGCAGAGGCATTAGGCAAAGGGGAAATTGTTCAGTGTAGCTGAGCATGCTGGCCCTTTAAACCTGAAAGGGGCAAGAAAACCCTGTTCCAGAAACAATGAAACTAAGGCTCAGGAAATGGTCAAAGCAGTAATGGGGAATTAGTAGTTGGATGAGAGGAAAAACCCAGGACACTGTCCCTTTAAGGGCCTGGGACCAGGAGTCCTGCAGTGTAGGGTGGGGCAGGGCTTCCCTCTTTCCCAGCCAACTAGGAAGAGCTCTCTGAAAGCGGGCAGTATATATGCTGCCTTCTCCCTCAGAACAGGGGAGATGCTGACAGAAGAAGGAAGCCAGGGCCAGAAGGCTGTGCTCCTGCTGGGAAGGGCCAAGAGTGAGGGCTTCATGAGGAGCAGAGTGGGATAGACTAGGAAAAGAGCTCTGTGTAGTAGAAGGGCCAGAGCTGAATATAAACGTTTGGGTTGGGGAGATGGGCTTTATTTTGAGGATTATTTTGAACTCTTTCTATTATATACCAAACCTCAGCCTGGGGGGAGGAGGGTGTTAGCCAGAAAAAAAGACTGTATGGGAGTCTTAAGGGGACTGAAGAGGGAAACCAGATGTAAGCTGCAGTGGAGCCTATGCTGGCCATCCGGGCCGGCTTTAGCAGGTGCGGGGCCCCGCGCAAAGAACGACGGCGGGGCCCCACACTCTCCTGAGCAAAAACAAAAACAAACAAAAAAACCTCCCCCGGCCAATTCATTCGGGCAAGCAAAAAAAAACCCCACCTCCCGCCGGAGCAGGGCCTCCTGGCTAAAAGCCGGCCATGCTGGCCATGAGGAGGTGATCAGGAGGCAACAATCCTGGTACATTCAACTATTGAGGTTTTGTGGGTTGCTGCTGCTTTTTTGGTGGGAGGGGGTTTTAGAGATAAAAGCAAAATATTTATTTAATCCATTCAGTCAGCAGTCTCAGGAGTCAAGGCTTCTCCTTTTGTGCCGGTTTCCTCCTAAAGTTTTGGGCTTTGATGCAGCACTTGAAACAGAAGCTTTGATGGCAGAGGCTACTGACTATAGGGAATAGATAATTTTAGTCATACTGCATTTGCTATATAGAATAACCACAGCCATCTTTTTAAAGTACCTTTAAATCCACATTTTGTAACAATTTAAGTGCACGGATGAACACACAAAACATGTGTAGTTTATGCAGCCAGTTTGCTTGTGCAATTACTGTGTTTGTTTTGTGTATGCAGGTTATTGCACGTCCAAGTGATCATGATATTTGCACATGCAATTACCAAATTCATGGTTGCATTAATGCACAAATTAGTAGGCGCGTACATGGTCAAACTATCTGAATCTCTGGCCATTCAATTTCTTAATGAGTTTTATTATATACAGTGGCTTTTTCACACTGACTATTTTTTCCTCTATTTAAAAATCTGTGATAACTGAATGGGGTCTTATGAAGAGGGAACACAGAGGAAGGCTGTAAACAGGAGGCAATATTTCTATGGCTTTCTGCTTGGTATGATTTTGTACCTGTGATTATTCTGAAGATCACATGTCAAACTATGCACAGAGAGCAATAATTCAGAAATAGAAAGGTTACCTGGCTTTTTGTTCTGCTTTACTTTGCTTTCCCTCTGAGGCAACTTGCAAAGACAATACAGTCAGGAGAGATTCTGGCACGTCTGTCCTTGAAACTAAAGTATCACTTTGTCCATAGAGACAGGAAGGCTTTGACGTTATTTCTAAGCCATTGGTGACGGAGTCATTAAAGAAAACATTGTCTTCTTCCACAGAAGACAGGGCCAGTGGAGAGTGAAGAGGAGACTCTGACTGTAATAATGGAGATTGCAATGTGCCCTGGGAGGATCTACCCCCATGGTGTGTATTTTCAGTACTTAAGGAAATGCCATAGGGCTTTGTTGTGCTAGGAGGCCTTTCAAGTGTTTGAACCGTTGTATCTGATCTCTTGAGCCCCACAATGTCTTCAGTATTTGTTTGTCTGGGCAGATTTCCTGATACAGACTTGGGGCTGTGCAGATCACTTTGATGGTTTGCAGCTGAGCGGTTTTTACCACGTTCAAGTCCAGACACTGGCAAGATGTGCAGGCTTTTCATGTGATGAAGCTGATCTGTGCTTTGGCTCAACAATGAAAGTCTTACAGTTTCTGAAATTCCAATTTCTTCCATAGACTTTCCCCTTCCTCTGGCTGTGCAGACTCGCTGCTTTTCATCTCTAACACAGTCTTTTTCCTCTGCCAAGTCGACTTCATTCTTCGATGGAAAGCTAAAGTTTCAAATCATATTTCACATTAGCTAATTACTAACACCACCATTTGGAGGCATTTTATTTATTATATGGAACTATTTAGTGCAAGTAAAATACAAACCTCACATGACCTTGAGCCAGCACTTGTTGTCTAGGCCCACCAATGATACTCAATTGCTGGAAAAATCATTTTGTCAATCAGGGTTGAAGAGTGTGCCACAAAATAGTGACAGCCCGACGTTGTATTGTAATGTTTGAGTCCTGGCATTGTATCAGTGTGATGCTGTTGTATTATGACTCAGCATGATCTCAGATTGAGACAGCATCATGACGGGATGGCACAATTACTTCATCCCTTTCTTCCACAACCTAAGGATGTGTTTACATGGAGCAGTAGCACACAGCAAGCTGGGGGGTAAATTTACAGCTATGTGGACCCTGCTGGCACACACTGAAAATGTCACCGTGCACTTTGATGTACTCCCCGTAGTGTGCAGCAGACTAGTGCACTGTATTTTCACAGCCTGGGTTGCCGTGCACGAAGTCTCTGTGGAGACAAGCCCTAAGAAAAGCACTGTAGACATGTCAGAGACTCCTTGGGCCTGAGTGACAAAATGCCAGAGAGAGTGAGACCTGGACTGCAGGGTAAATGCAGCAACTGTAATTATTACGAGGAGAAAGTGGTTGGTAATGGGTAACCAGGGCCGCCGAGAGCAGGTTCGGGCCCCGGTGAAAAATTTTTTTTGGCCCCCCCACCAGCAAGGGCGGACCGGCTAAAAATCTTTACACGGGATTTGTATTGATGTGCAAAAAAACCCAAACGAATATGCAATGGATGTCAAAAACAATCGACAAATGATGATACTAAATAATGATACTACCGAGAAAGACAAAAACATATGCAACATAATCGGGCCCGGACCCCCCCTCTTGTCGGCTCTGTGGGTAACAATAATGGGGGGAAAAACAACTTCAAATGGGATTACAAAATAGCGTGGTTGCCAGAAGCTGGGTAACTTCTGGATAAATGCCTTGAAGTTAGCCAGTTCCTGTCTGGGGGAATGAGATCCTTCTTGCCAGCAGGGTCGGTGTTGCATTAACACAGAACACACGTTGGAACAACTGGAACACTCCAACCAATAGTAAAGGTACATATGTGAGGCCTGCAAGATACTCTGCTCCCATCTTTTGGAGCAGTTCATATCCAAACATAGTAAATCTGCACCAATTTCACTGACAGGTTTGGCTTTGCCACCAGCGAATCACAGCTACAGTATTATGTGGCACAGTGGCAGAATTTGGTGGGTTGGGAGGTAAAGGGAGAGATTATTGTACAGTAGGAGGCTATGGTTTCCTCTATAAATGTAGTACAATGAAACCTGAACTTAATCACCTGCATTAATAGCCAGCAAAATCGGTCCCTACAGGATTTCCCTTCTCTCCCATGTTCACTTGCCTCGTATTAAGAGGTCACCTGTGAAATGTTTCTGACCACACATGGACTCTCCCTCACTTCCAGTTGCATCAAAAATAACCTGCTAAGGTGAAGCTGCTCCACCTGAATCAGGAACCTCAGACAGACCACTGAAGTCCTGCTGAGACAGGCTACCCTGTATCAAGCAGTCCCGCTACTTAGAATGGCCAAAGCAATGGGAGTCCTAATGGTGGGTATTAACAAGCAGTTTTCAGTGTCATTTTTTTTGGTTGGAGCAAGACTTGATTGTTCCTCTCCCAATTCTTCTAGGCAAGCGATATGGGGTTAAAATACTAGGAGCTTCTTTATGTAAATATTTATTTATTGTATATAAACTCCATGCTTTAAGCATTCCGACAGGATCTCCATGTTGTTCTTCTGTGGACAGGTCTGGCCTATCCTTTAGGTGCTGTTTTTGGCAGAGATCAGATGGTGGAGCTATGCACTCAAGTGAGAAAAGAACGGAAGCTATGGTGGTTTGCAATATGGAGTCTTTTACTGGAAAGAGCTTCCAGCCCTTTTCGTGCATAGTTTGTTGTACATTTTACACCTTTTTTTTTGTTCTGCAAACAGGCAAAAATGATTTTGAAGGCTACCTAAAAAGAAAAGAAAATGATTTGGGGAATAAATAACCCTATTCTAAGGATATGGGATTGTAGGATCACTGAAAAGAACCAGAGAAGTGCTGAGCACCTGCGACTTCCACTAAAGTTCCCCACCTCTCAGGAGCAGGCCCTGAAGTGATCTCTCTTCAGGTAAAAGCCTTTAGATGGCAGATGCATCTCTGTGGGGCAATGGCTGTATTATGCCTGGCTAACTGACATCATGTGGAGATTGGAAGCGACTCAGCAGCATTTCAGAGCAGGCTCCCAGGCAACGTTGCCTTTTCTGCGCTGCTACAGCAGTCCCTGGTGGCAAAAGCACAGAGTTGCTGCCTTTAACCAACATTTCTCAACAAGCAACCCTCGCCCTTCCCCTTTGGATCTTTGTAGCTGGGAAATAAGATATCATTATTTCAGCCATCGCCACGTAGGCAGCACAAAGGCTAAATAAAAGTAGGGTAAATATAAGAGGCAGAATAAAGACAGCTGTTCTGAAGTCTATTTCCCTACAGTCAGATGCATAATAAAGGGCTAAATCTTGTGGTCCTTACTTTGTTTTCACTCAGTTTTTACTCAGATAAAACGCCCCAGAACGACAGATTGAAAGCTGGATTAGGACCTCGGGATTACCTTAATAACAACAACAACAACTTGGCATGTTTATAGCCCTTTGCATCTCTAAAGTGTTGTACAAATATTAACTAACTGATCCCCACAGCATCCTTGTGATGCAGTGAGGTATTGTGATCCCTCACAACCTCCACTAAAAAACCTCAGACGGAGGGGGAAGCATAGAACGGAGGGAAGAGCACAGAGCTGGGGGATCAAATGTCAGATTTCTCTGCCACTGACTCCTTTTGAGGCATTGGTTAAGTCTAATCACCTCTGTGCTTTGGTCTCCCCACTTATAAAATAGAGAGAACACCACTGCTGTACCTCAGAGGTGTTGTGAGGAATAGCTAATATAAGGGAAGTGCTTTGAAAATAAGCTGTGCTTTCAATGTCTGCAGTCCTTTTGTCTCTGAACTAAGCATGATTTTCTCCGTGATCTTTTTTAAAAGATTAAAATCTCTAAATAGTATTTTCTACATTTTGGGCCCAAGAAGTGCTCAGGGCCTACAACCCCAACTGCCCACGAGTGTTTGAAAAAATGTCTAAAGCAATGTTCATCTGGGGAGGGTGGAGTAGTTCTCACAACATTACCTGGAAATGATGGGACAGTTTTCACAACCTTGAACGGGTGATGCCGGGAAAGTTGTACATCTATGAAGGTCCTGAAAATGCAGAAGACTTAACCTGAGCAACATTGTCAAATTCTTATTGCTTTTGTGTACTCATCACCTCCCCAAGCCTACTAAAGTGGAAACTCAACAATAGCTCAGGTAGCAGCTTACTAAACATTTTAAGTGTTTGTTTCCTTTCAGTCATGTAATTCCCATCATTCTCCCCCAAGTTAGCATCAGGTTTTTTCCCCCCTTAGAAAAATATATGTTTGTTAGGACTCCTAGATTTACACACAAAATTGGGATTTTACCAGCACTTCTCCATGACAGGAGAAGTATCAAGGAAGGTACATTTTACATTGCTAAGTAGAGAAATTTTAGAGTGTTCAACCCTGCCCCACAATCTAATGAAGCACAGACAGTCAATAATTTGTTTCATGGTTGTTGAATCATAGAATCTTTTGGATTGGAAGGGACTTCTAGTGAGTTGTCCAACTCATCTCAGTGTATAATAATGGTTATTACTGGCACTTGGATACTACAGTGAGTGGTATCCTACAGACAGATACATTATAATCAAATTGATTCCATTATCCCTAAACTATCCAAAATAGATGGGGTTTTCCAGGCTAGGAGACAGTCAATTAGGCACATACTAGACTGATTATCCTTAGGTTCTTCTCAACTGTGTATCAATCCCCTCTGCTTATCAGAGAATCTAGTCTATCCTCCAACCCAGAGGTAACCCACCCATTCATGGCCTTCACAGGTATTGTTTTGGATTACTCTTCACAAGGCTAAGCTCTAACATGCTCACAGTTTGAAAAATTCAAAGCTACAACCATGGGAACATGAGGTTAAATGATTAAATAGATTGTCTATCAGCATGGCAGGTGAATATTAGCAATACAGGAGCAAAATATTGACTCTACCTTTGCTTGTCTACAGTTCTGAAAATAGGAATCTTTGGTGGGAGTTTCTTATCTCAGTGGCAGTTCCATTAGCTAGAAGACGCTAATGGGGAAATGGCTCTCTCTTCTCTTTCCCCTTTGCCTCTGTTTATTTTCCTTATCTTTCTTTTACAGAAATATTGACATATATTGTCCTCCAAATTCTGGCACTGAAAAGTGCATATTTCTGCCCTGACACTGGGACAATGTCCACTGAGCATGTAGGAAAAAGCAAATGGCCAATTTTACCTGTTCCAGCAGGCTTCTAAAGTGTTAGAGTTTGCCAGAAGCCACATCATCATATTATTTAAACTCAAGGCTGTTGTGTCAAGAGCAAGGGCAAAAGGAACCATCCATAAAGACTCAGTATTGTAGTCTTTTATGGTGTGTGGTGAGCTGACTGTTGTTAGCCAAGCTGTGTTGTTCTATATATGTAAATATGTATATCACATGCTCTTCATGACAGTATCTGAGGTATCAGATGAGAACCATTGTTTTATTTTCCTAATTGTGGTACCATAAGCAGCCCAGAGACCTTCTTGCTACCCCAGAATGAGTAATTTTGAGATCAAAGTAGTGTGTGGGAAGTCGTATTATGAGACGAGATGGATCCATGCAAAGGTCTCTCTCTTCTACCAAATGGAGAGCCACCAACCTAGGAAACAGAAATCTCAGTCTTGTAAAACAGATTGCTAAATAAACAGTGATGAACACATATTCATCCTGTGCCAGTCTGCAGTGTCCATGAATTACTTCTACCTGAGAAAAGCAGGAAATCTAATTTCATCTGGGTAACTATCCAAAAGTGTCTGTCTAGCTAGCTTCAGTTTTTTAAAGTGGCTGGGTGTGAGATTTGAGAAAATTGGGAAGGATGCACAGTTGCAATGTATAAATAGACAAAGCTCAGCGGTTTCTGCTGAGTTTTACTTTGAAAGTCTTGGTTCAATTAAAAAAGTCAAAAGTGAAACTCAGGTATGGGAAGGAAGACTTCATAAGAGCCAAAATAGACCAACATAAAATATTTGCACTAATTCTGTCAACTGAAACCCATAGATTTCTATATGGCTTTGCATTTCAGGCCAAAACCCACTTAAAAGGTGTTCCCTAAAAAGACTTACCTGGGAGAAAAAAAAGTTTCTTCTGGTTTCCTCACGGACACTTGGGATACAACAGGTTTGAAGGCTACCCCCTCTACTTCCTTGGCAGCCCACCTAAATTCCTCTCCTAACGGTCAAATCAGGCTCAAAATCCAGAAATCTATCCTTGTGGAGTTTTCAGATGAATTTCTACCTACCCTGTTTGTTTGTCCCTGAAAGAGCATGTTATACTTAGCATGTAAGAGCTTTTATCTATGGCAATGCACTTAAGTTTTCAGCCTCCAGGCAAACTTATTAGCAATTTGTTTTCCATTACAAAATGAAAATCTACAGTTTGTCTGCAAAGCACTATGCATGCCAATAATTAACAACCATTATTGTCATTAATTAAACATAATATTTTAAAACATTTTGGGTAGGATTGCTTTTAGAATGCCAAACAATTAATTTTATCTTCTCTCTTCTAATCTATTCCTCCACCAAACTCCAAGGGAGGTATGTACATACTGTATGCAAATAACTGTGATGTTTCCTATAGAATAACAAACATAGCATCCGCCTTTTTTCCTTCCAGGTTACAAGAACAGGCTATAGCTCACTAAGGGTCAGATTATTAATTCCTTACTTCCATTGGTGAGCAATGGAACTACTCATGTGAGCAACTACTCACCAGTATAAGCAAAGGGTTCACAGTCTGGCCAAAAACTGTAAATTACCTCATAATAGCTTTCTTACCTGTGCAGGAGAAGAAGATGATTTTGATCGTTCTCGACCTTTGCAGGATGCAGAAGCCTCTGATTGAATGAGATTTTCAGCTGAAGCACATTTGCTGGTGCAGTTTCCAGCTGTTTCCCTGACCGCAGACTTGGGTTTCGAACGTACTGTCTCAGTAGCAGAAGAACTAGCACCGTGTCTATTGGTCCAGCTCCCTGTGGCAATTAAAGCAGGGGAGGGTTCTGGAATTCTTTCTGGAGAGAGAAATTGGCAGATTACCTCATTATTTTGAGTCTTTCTGCTAATATCTGGGTTGGAAGTCTTGCCCTCAGGAAGCCTCTTAGCATTTGAAGGCCTCTTCTGCAGGGGCGGTTTGTGCAGAGCACTAGCGGGTCTTTGTGCAATCTTTCGTTCCATGTATTCAATAAGTGCAGTATGCTGGATTTGCTTCAACTCGGTCTTGGAGAGATTGGAACTGGCAAGCGCACTCCCTTGGTTTTCCGGAATCTTTCTTCTGGCTGCCATTGCATCTTGTTCATTAATTTCATCCGGCCTGACCCCGGTGCTTTCTTCCCTCCATGGTACACCCTGATCTTGCTGATCATCCAGTTTATTGAGCTTCTCGGGTTCAGAATAGCACAATTTCTTTTGTTCTTCTGTTATCCTTTTCCTTCCTCCTATTCGAGCAGCTTGTGGCCTCTTTGTTTCTTCGTCTTTGCTGCTGTTTTCCAGAAACTTGGGAGGAGGAATCAACTTGGCATCCTCTTTTGCACTGGATAAGGACAAAGATCGGAGATGTTCAATTGAAGGTCTTTTGGAGGGTTTCTGCTTCAGCCTTATGGGCAAGCTCATCTGTAAATCCTTTCTTTTGAAAGATGTTTCTCTCAGGACCTTTCTTTGAGCAACTTTAAGTTTTTCCCTGTAATCATTCTTGAAACTCTCATCCACCGATGAAGCAGAGCTCCCCAGAATTACATCATTAGTCTCATTAATGGTATCATCCCCTGTGCACTGAAGATGGTGTTTGTTCTTTTGAAGCTGGTTAATTTCTCTTTGTATCTCTATAGGTTGTGCAGAAACAGGGCGATTGCTCCTTGGAGAGGTCTTTGGCAAATTCCCTGAGTCCTCATGTTGCTGAGTGTGATTTTTGTGACTCAGAATGTTGGTGTTTTTCCCACCAGAAAGGTAATAAAGGAGAGGAGTTGTCTGCTTGTTTATCTTTTCACTGGCAGAATCATCCTGAGGCTGCTTTTCAAGCTTCTTTTGAAATTCAAGTTGGTGTTTTCTTTGATGAACAGGATTTAGGATGTTCTCACCCCTTGGGTTCATGCTAAGGTCAGGATGGCTATTGTTGGCTTGTGTTTCTCTCCGGAGTCCATTTAGAAATTGGGATGGGGAGTCATCGTTTGGTCTGTAATAAGATGTTTGGTCAGCACTATGAGAAAATTGCTTATTTCCAAAATCCAATTCCCCATGGTGAGTAGGCTCTGTTTCTACACCATCCAAGCTGTGGGACCGTGGTGATTTCTGCATTTTGATATGTTGATCAAGAAGTAGTTCCCAAGCATCATTCCTGTTTTCTTCTTTGGAGCCGGAGCCCTGATTCTTGTCATCAGAGCTGTTCAGCTTCTCAGACACATCTTCACTTGGAAGAGGACTGTCCATGTATTTTAAGCCTGCACTACTCTCCAATACATCCTGATCCAAGCTTGTATACTCTTCAGTCCAGCATGGGCACTGAATGCAGGGAAACTGTCCCTCTTGTTGGCTGGATTCTGAGACTCTGCTTTGCAAATCTGCTTCTCTAAAGAGTGGTTTGTGTACACCACAGGCAAAAAGATACTGTTTGTTCTCTTGTGTATCATTAACAGCACTGAGGTTGGTATGCAGTGGATGAGAGGACTTAAAGTTCATCTCCTCAGGAATTTTATAAGCTTGGACTGAATTCTGAGTACAAACAAGATTTCGGGTGTTAGCCAAAGAATCAGACTTTAAATATTCTTGAAAAAGAATAGACGAAGGTCTGATGAAAACATGAGGCTTGGTTTGCTTTGTGCCATCTTGGGATGGATCCCTCTCTTCGCTTTCCTCAGTCATTAGCCCCTCACTCTTCCACCTGGATACCCAGTTTGTCCCTGAATCAGAGGGGAGAAGGACATTGCTAATATCCTGAGCACAAGTAGCTAGTTGCACACTATAGTCAAAATGATTTCCAGAATTAGATTTCCCCCTTGTATTTTCAAAATTTCTGGTAGCTTTATAGCTATGAAGTCGTGCTGGTGGTGATGGTGGACGAGGGGATAAAGCCAGAGGTGATGGTGGCGGATATAAAATCCCATGGGTAGGAGTGTTTCTGTATTGTCCATTGAGCCCAGCATTGTCAGAGTTCTGACGACTGCTCAGCTCCAGTGACTTGTGCTGATGTGTGGGTTTAGGATCAGCGTTTATTGCATTAGGATTATAAATTCCTCTTACATATTCAGAGTCCATATATGGCAATTGCTCTAAGGGCAGACCATAGCTTTCATTAGAATATGATGGAGAATGATATTCTGGAACGTTTGAGCCACCGGAGAAAGAGCTGTAAGCAGAATCTAAGAGGTGGTCTATGCTGCTGATGGACTTCAGTGGTGAGAGCCTGTTTCCATAATCAGGGGAGGCCACCGGCTCCAACAGTTCTGCAATTCTCCCAGCTTGCTTGAGGTGCCATCTTTCTATCTCATTCCCATAGGAAGCCATATCTACTAACAGCCAGCTCCCTCCAGGAAAAGAATCCAGATGAAGTCTCCCTGCTTGTGACTCAGCACATTTTATTGTAGTTAGCACATTTCCTGTGTAGGTAGATGATCCTGGAGAGAAAAAACAAACATTTGAAACACAGCCATAGAGAAGGAGGATTACAGATTTAGACAGAGCTGTAACTAGGCATTTTAGCACCTCGGGCGAGCAAGTCTATTTGCACTCCCTACTGGTTTTTCCCCCTTCATTCCTCTGCCCCATTTTCCTACCCCCACGGCTTTCAGCCTGGGCAGCTACCCCGCTCACCCCACTCTGGTTACAGCCCTGGCGTTAGAGACTCTGTACTAGATCCTCAACTGATGTAAACCAGTGTAACCCCATTGAACCGGAAGTAAATCAGCACAGCTCTATTGACATCAGTGGAGACTCAGGCCCTAAATATAATCAATGGAGTCGGAGTGTAAAATTTTACATTCAGCATATTTCAACCACATCATCATTTTCATAAGGAGCACAGATAGCATACAACCTCTAAGTGGGAAAATCCTGGGATTCCATTCTCTCTCATTATATCTGGTGTATGTTTCATGTAGCCCTGGAGCAGGGAAAGGCCTTCATTAGTCACTGTGAAAGAGGGAGTCCAGTGATTTAAGCACAGGCTTGGGAGCCAAGAACTCCTGAGTTCTAATTCTAGTAGCTTAACTTTTAAAAGTAAATGTTATGTCTGCAAAGTGTGACTGGAATGTGAAATGTGTGTATTTAAATGGGTTACACAGAAAGAAAACATGTGCAACGCTTGCTTCTAAACATAACTTTTGTGCTCCAACTCCTCTTGAATTCCACTGCGCAGGAATGGCATTTTTAAAAATAAAATAAATTACTCCCAAAGAGATGAATACTAGATTTCAATCCATTTTTTGGAACCTGATCCATGAATGGCTCCAGGTTCACGCTAATGCTGGACAACTTTATCCAATATTTTCCATGAACTGGTGCGTAAAAGGAAAAGGAAATGTACAGGGGATCATTCCATGCAACACTGAATGCAGCAGTTGTTCTAACAGCAGAAGTCAACTTAGTCAACTCTTTAGGACAGAAAGTGAAGAATATCTTATTCATTTGAAAACAGAAAATTTAGGGTGGCAGAATGTAATTACTTGAACTGGAATTTGGCAGGATGCTGGGATTATCATCCCAGCTATCACAAAAAGTGCCTTGGGGTCTTCTGGAAAAAGCAGAGATCCAGACCATTTTACCATTAAAGACTGCACCTGCAATTGGACAGCTCCCCTAACACCAGGCTTGGACATCAATTCATTACTGACTCAAAGGGAAAAGCACCTCCTTCTAAATCACTCATATGTTTTCCTGCTAGTACCTTGAAGATCTTTTAGGGTATGTCTACACTGCACTAGAAAGGCCCACGGCATGGTTGGCCTAGGTCAGTTGACTTCGGCTCATGAAGCTCAGGCTGCGGGGTTACAAAATTGGAGCCCGAGCTCTGAGACCCTGGGAGGTGGGACGGTCTCAGAGCCCAGTATCTAGCTCAAGCCCGAACATAGACACTGCAATTTAATAGCCCTGCAGCCTGAGCCCTGCAAGCCCGAGTCAGCTGATCCAGGCTCTAAGATTCGGTTCAGTGGGTTTTTTTATCACAGCGTAGACATATCCTTAACCGGGTACTAACCTGGGTTGATGTGGAGCTTGTGAGGGCTGGTGGGATTACAGTGCAAATTGGTCTGGCTGCAGGTGTACTTTCCCTATTAACCTTTTACGATGCGTGTTGGGAGCCTGGACGCTTGTATGACCACCTGCATATTGCAGCTTTATAAAACTGAGTCCGTTATTATATTTAAGTATCACTTATTTACATCAGCTGTTTGTTCAGAACTGAGATGAGTCTGATTCTGATGTTACACAAATTTTACACCGGTGACACTCCAGTGGCGTTATTCCTGATTTACACCAGCACACCTGAGAAAAGAACCAGCCCATTCTCAATGTACCAAACTATAATACCTCCTAAATCCTTTTCTTTTTGTCCTGCTATGCTTGTTAGTCTAAGATACTATCTGTTAGGAACTGGTTTTCAGATTAACCAGATAGAGTTGTTTTATAGGAAGGAATTATGATGAATCATCTTTATCAGTATAACTGTCACTCTTCTTTCTAAATAAGTAAATCCAAGCCTGGCTAGCACACCAGCCCCAATCAAATGAATGTTTTTTGTCAGTATCTGGGCTTTCCATAAAGATTTACTGTACATCTGGTTTGCATGTCTCACCCTATTCTGCTGTGTTAATATTTAGTTACATTAGCCAAACCAAAAGACGTGGCTACATAAACAAAAGGAAACTAATGCGGACTTCAAGAGGTTCCTGTCATATTTCTAGGTGTGTTGATATTTAATGGTACCAGAAACTGCTGACATCAGGAGTGGTAAAAAGTAATTCACCAAAACTCAGCAGTCATTAGACCCTTTGAAAAACGAAGAGTCCAATACTTTTGCACAGATCATGTCCATTATTTCTGTTTCTCAGGGCTAGTCTTCATTGGAACAGTTATTAGAAGGAGCCTAGTAATACAACAACAGTCTAGAGCTCAAATTAGCACCACTCATCAACTGCTAATCCAATCGCTCTGTGGGTATGTCTGCCCTTGGGAGAGGAGGTGTAAATTCCAGCTCGAGGAGACATACCCACACTAGCTCTAGTAGAGCTAGCTCCCTACAAGAGTGTAGCTGCAGTGGTGTGGGCTAGCCACCCCAAGTACATATCCAGGCCCGCTGATGGGGGTGGGGCAAAGGGGGCAAATGCCCAGGAGCCCAGGTGACTTAAAAGGGCCCGGGGGCCCCTGGCCGCTGCCGCTCCCATGGTAGCGGCAGCCGGGAGCCCTGGGCCTGTTTAAATCGCCTGGGCGAGCCACAGGGCTCCTAGGCACGCGCGATGGCTCTGGGACTGGGCCCCGCAGGCTGGCACGAGGTCGGCCCCGCAAGTGACGGACGTCCCAGATATGACGGGTTCGTCACTTCCGCCCCGGGCCCCACCGCCCCCCAAGGATGGCCCTGGCCCTGGGACCTGGAATTCCTGTCGGCGGGCTTGTACATACCCATCCAAGATGCTAGGCATGTACTCAGGCAGACAATCCATCCTGCCACTCATGCCCCCACAGCTACACTCTATATTAGTATGCTAGTTTGATCAGAGTTAGCGGAGGTATGTCTCCCTGAGCTGGCCAACGGTAGACATACCCTGCGCTGCTAATCCAGTCACTCTGTGTAGCTCAAGTGTGGTTTGCAGTATGGCTGCTCTCACTCTTGGGCCTACTCATTGCTTAATACTCTTAGAATCATAGAACCATAGGGTTAGAAGGGACTGCCAGGGTCATCTCGCCTAACCCCCTGCCAAGAAGCAGGGTTTGCTGTGTCTAAACCATCCAAGACAGATGGCTCTCCAGCATCCTTTTGAAAACCTCCAGTGAAGAAAATTCCATAACTACCCTAGGCAGGTCTGTTCCATTGTCCTACTGTTCTTACAGTTAGAAGGTTTTCTATTATATTAATATTATAATTAATATATTAATATTAAGCATGTTAAGTGTTTTGTGGGTTTGTAGTTCTAGGACCCTATCCAAAGTCATCTGAAGTTGTACTCTTTCCATTGACTTCAGTGGGCTTTGGTTCTAGGGTGACCAGATGTCCCGATTTTATAGGGACTGTCCCGATTTTTGGGTCTTTTTCTTATATAGGCTCTTATTACGGCCCACCCCCTGTCCTGATTTTTCACATTAGCTGTCTGGTCACCCTATTTGGTTCGGGCGTTTAATGAAAAGAGTCAAATTAGGGTAACTGTCAATACATAATAGGCTTGTCTTCACTGCAGTGTATCTCAAGGTAGGACTCAATTATTGCCCCTAACCTGACTCCAGTCCACATACAAAAAATCTCTAGCTCAAGTTAAATAATACTTTACGCTCTAACTAGCTGGCCCATCTGGGGAAAATGCATTGAAGCTTGTGTGCTGTGGGGAGGCAGCTACATGGTACAGCTTGTTAGCACCAGCTGTTAATCCAATTACTCTGTGTAGCTCCCCTGCTATTGCACAGTGTGACCAGACTCACTCTTGATTTAATGTCAGCTGGGATTGGTTTTAACATTTAAACCAATGTTTAAATGTTAAACAATTGTATGTGTTTTTAAAAATCTGTTTATCTAAGAAAGGTGTGGGTTTTTTTTTAAATGTGCCATTGTCTCAAAAGTCAAGAGGAAAAATGAACTAGAGAAAGGGAGGGGATGGAGTGAGGAGGAGAAGGGAAGCAAAGAGGAAAAGCAAACTGAGCAGAGGAAAAAGTGAGCAAAATAAAGTGATAGAAGGAGAAAAGCAGAGGGTACCTGAAGTGAAGAGGAGGGGGAGATGGAGAGAAAGAAAACAGGTGAACAGGTATAGTGGAGTAGAACCCAGGAACAGAGAAAGGGTGAAGATACAAAGAGAGAAAAGCACAGAGCAAGAAAGAAAGGATAGGACAGGGAGGGAAGCCAAGAATGAGATAAACAGGGAGAACAAGAATATGATTAAAAAGAGAAGAAAGGAGGTGGGTTGACACTAACAGGAGACAGCTAGAGCATAAAACAGAGTAAATTGTCCCTACATAATTTCCATCTATTCATCCAAAAGGAACTGATACTTTTTCATGGTACCTCTTACAACACCATACTCTACCACTCATAGCAACACTGTACTTCAGTGTCAGAACTGGATATGTTTTTTACATTCAAAATAAATAAAACTAGAAGGAACTAGATTACTCTTCAGGGACTAACCCTATGATACCAAGATTATCTCCTCTAAGCCACTAGTTTGAATCCAGCACAGGTCAGTAATGAGTCAACTTTTGCATATTAGCATCCATCACAAAAAACCACCATCAAAATAGGCGTTTAATTAACAACATGTTGCTAAGCTCAGCAGAGGCACCATAGAGTGAGCGGTGTGTCAGATATGGCCAGGCTCCTCTGATGGCTGCCCACCAGATTGCTGTGAGGGGAATCCCATCTCTGGTTTCCCCTGGTATTTTAAACTTCCCTGGATCTCAGCAGGTTGCACACTGTTACCTCCCTTGGCCTCTCTGGCACATTACTGGTGCACCAACTCTGTTTTGTTACCTTGTCAAAGAGCCCCTCAACCCACCTGCCTAGGACTCCAGAAGGAGCATGGATACCAGGATACCCCTGTAGCTTAAATACACCTTCTCCCAGAATCTCACTGAAGATGTGAGCCTTCTGGGTAACAGTTTAACTCTCTCAGGAGGCACACTGTGGCTGTAGCATATAGTACACAGACACTTTGCCCAGAGTTCTACAACACAGTTGCTCTTTACTTAATCACACATGCAATACTCAGAACCATACAAAAAATAAACCCTACACACATTTTCCACATCTAGGTTCCCTTGAAAGAGCAAAGGCCGTTTCTGCCCGTTATAAACTTCCAGTCTCTTCTGTCGGGTGGTTCCCTTGGCAGCATGAGCAGGTGACTACAGAATCTTCTCAGGTGACTTCATTATTAGGTGACCTCTACCCTGTTAAACCAGTTCTCCTGGTTGGCATAGGGTGACCAGATGTCCTGATTTTATAGGGACAGTCCCAATATTTAGGACTTCTTCTTATATAGGCACCTATTACCCTCCACCCTCGTCCCGATTGTTCACATTTGCTGTCTGGTCACCCTAGGTTGGCAGCCAGTCTTTTATCTAGAACTATTACATTTCAGAGGTATGACAGGCATGCAAATTAACATTAGCCTTCTTTTGTTAGCCCTTTGCCATCCACCTTTGGAATTTCAGTCCACCATGGAGGCAAAGGGACACTAGAGAAGGCAAAGCACTCCACATTCAAAGTGGAGTTTGCAGCTTGGCAAAGATACACACAGAGAGTTCATAATCTCACACAGAACTCACAGATTGCACAGACAGGTTTCCCACATGGACACTGTGAGCCATGAAGACTGAACTGGTCACTCATGCAGTGGCAATCCCTCTAGGATACGGTGAAGGTGCACCAGCAGCTGCTGTCACTCCCTGTACTTTATCTATTCTGAGGCGAAACAGAGGGCCCCGGGGCCAATCTAGCACTTTTCACCTGCACTAACTTCACTCTAAATAAATAAATAAATAAATAAATAAAATAAAGCTACCCAGCCCAAAGCATTATGGGCTGGCTTTGCTCACAGGCTTGAAATGCATGTGGGAGTAAATCATTTCTAATGCAATTACACAACACAAACAAGGGCCAGTGTATTGTCCAAGGGGAAACGCTGGCAAGTTGCTTTTTGAGAGACCTCCACAAAGGCTCATTGGGAAGCAAGTACTAGTTCATGCCTGGTTTGACGGGTGTAATAAAACCTGCTCATTGCTGCAGGTAAGCTTTCATGCCACTTATCCTCTAGCTCAAAACTATACATCCTGTGAAATCTCTCTTAACTGATAGCAGAGGGACCACCAAAATGAAATGCTGCTAGAGACTCAATCTGTCTTCACAGATTGTGCTGTCAGTAGCAAGATACACACCATAAAGACAGGCAAATACTTTCAGCACTGGGAGACTAATAACTCCCTTACAAACACTTAAATGCAATGGAAAAAGCAGCAGTAGCAGCTAAGAGTTCACATATAATAAATGGACTGTACATGAGTGCAACTCTGCCGATTGTTTAAAAACCACCCTATGTTTATAGGGCCAGATATGGAGCACCTGACATTTACACAACTCTCTATTATTATTTATCATGCATGGGGATCAAGTATAAAGAGCAACATCACACCAGCGAACCCACCTCAACACAGAACCTCTTGGATGTATTCACAGAAGGTACTAAAGCTTGGCAGAGTCAGAGAGGACCCATCCAGTGACCTGATTCGGTATTTCCCTTTTAAAACTGCATTTAAACCGGATGATCGCAGTGATTTCAATTAGTTACCAGCATAAAAAGAAACCAGATTCTTCAAAACCTTCAGTGCCAAGCTCCTTAATATTGACCCACTTTCCAAAGAGATTCAAATTGTATCCAAACCCAGTCAAAAGTTATAGATGATTTTTTTTTTCAAAAAGGAAGAACTCACCAGAATTTTAATCTACAATCCCCGATGATGCACATTTCCAGCTGGCAGGGGGAGAAAGCTTTCACTGGTGACGCTGCTGTTTGAACAAAAAGCCTCACATTCCTGGCTTGTTTCAAAGACAGTCCTGGTATCATTCATGTTGAGCCAAGGGAGAAGGTGGAGAGCAGCCAAGCAGAGGGGCAGCTACAAGTTAATTTATAAAAGGAACTTGGACTTGCAAGGCACAGTATACAAACTAACTAGCTTCTGGGAAAACTACAGCAGAGCAGCAGCATAGTGTGGAAATTTTTGCTGGGTTCTTTAGGGATAAAATTGTTTTCATGCAAAATAATGCAAATGAGAAATGGAATTAATCGAACTATTTTTAAGTCTGAAAGATCTACTTGACTCTTGGAAGAGTGCTCTCTTTTTTTAAAGACAATCCAAACAGATTCTGGCCCTGAATAAAGGGGCCACCATGTGAAAATGCCAAGCATAATAGGTTTACTAATGGCAAAACTCCCATTGACTTCAGTGGGGTAGGGCTGGGGCCACATTTAAGAAGTTCAGGAAGATAAAACACAGAGCAGAGTCCTGGAGCTTTTGAAGCTGCAATAGAAAGACACAGAACGTTTACTTTGGAAGTAGGGGAAGAGATAGCACTGACACAGTAAGGACATAAAATTAGAATCAGAATCTAATGCATTTACCTTCATACCAATGTTAGATACATGGTTTACTTTTGTTAATTTAGCAGACTAGGAACCTTTCACATGGTGCACTTCACATAGCTGACAAAGTGCACAAGAGGGGCATGATTTGTAAAGTGCACAATTGTACTGCACTCTGACTGCTCTGTGTAGACCCTGCTGCAAGACTCTAAAAGATATCTAGTTTGTGTTGATGTTGTTCTGTTTGAAACTATATTGGGAGTTGGACTGCGATGGCTTGGAAGACTTTAGTACAAACTCTCAGGGCAGTGGAGAGGCCAAAGGGTAGGACACAATGCTGGTAGTGGTCCCAGCCAACTACAAAATGTAGGAAACATCTCTGAGATGGGTGCATGCCTATATGAAAATAAGTGTCTGGCAGGTCAAGAGAGACAAACCAACCTCCTGGATCCAGGAGGGTAACAACTCCAGATGGTAAGTCAGTACTAGGGAGGAATATCTCTCAGTATCACTCAGCAAAGGTAACTCAGGTTCTTCAGGATCCAAAGGTCTTTGTGGGAAAGGATGATGATACCTGAATGATACCAGGAAGCCTAGGTAGTACTGAGGGGCAGTCTGGCCATGCACAGCTGCCCCCATGGTCTGAAGACAATTTAGCCTTGTTCATAGAAGAGTCCTTATGCTTCAAGAGTCCAGCACTGATGTCAATGCTGCTCCAGGTTGTTTACCAGCTGGCTTCTCAGACCCTGGTATGATCTTTTTAGCTGGTGCTGGCTAAAGGAAGTAGAAACCTCAGCAGTACCTATGCCAGGGCTCACAGTCTCCTTAAACTCCTTAAAAAGAAGGTGGCTTTCCCCTTCTCTTGGATTCTCATTCTAGACTACAGAGCAGGGGTGGCCAACCTGTGGCTCCGGAGCCAGATGCGGCTCTTCAGAAGTTAATATCCGGCTCCTTGTATAGGCACCGACTCCGGGGCTGGAGCTACAGGCGCCAACTTTCCAATGTGCCGGGGGGGTGCTCACTGCTCAACCCCTGGCTCTGCCACAGGCCCTGCCCCCACTCCACTTCTTCCCGCCCCCTCCCCTGAGCCTGCCATGCCCTCGCTCCTCCCTCTTCCCCCCAGAGCCTCCTGCATGCCACAAAACAGCTGATCAGGCGGTGCGGGGAGGGACGGGGAGGCGCTGATCGGCGGGGCTGGTGACGTAGTACTGTGGCTCTTTGGCAATGTACATTGGTAAATTCTGGCTCCTTCTCAGGCTCAGGTTGGCCATCCCTGCTATAGAGTCTCTTTTTTTTGGCAGTCTGGATGACTCTGAAGGCACCCTCTCTCCCCGGGTTTTTACTTACCACAGCAGGAAGGGTCATCAGGTCTCTCTGAGCAGCCGAAGCCAATGCACACGAAGGAGACTCAGACCCCACGGTTCTCAGAGAACACTCTATCAACAATACTTTTAGTCTCCGTCCTCCCTAAGTTTCTGAGACCTGCTTTTGAAACCTGAGCAGACCTTACACTTGCAGGGAACATGAGTCTCTCCAAGGCAGCAGAGGTGGCTTGAATACCTGAGGGGAAAAGGCCTGTCTGACCGAGCTTGAAGCCGGGGTCTTGGGCATAACCTGTTAGGAGAGGCTGCAGATTGAACAAAAGGCCCAGACTGGGCAAAATGAAGAAGGGAACAGAGGAGGGGAGGCAATGTGGGGCACAAAATTGTGCCGAATTAACCACCCCACTCCCCAAAAAGAGGAAAGAAATTATTAAGAAAAAATAAAGACCAATGAGAGAAAAGTCAGCAAGCGGCTCTAACAACAGCATGATGCTCTGTCTCAAGCTGCAGGCAGTTGAGAAGGAACTGGAGCAGTGGCAGATCCACTTTCCCCCATGTACACTTGCGCTGGAGCACAAGGATGCCTAGACTCATGGACACTGCTGACAAAAGAGAATCAAGGGTGCATGGGGGCAGGGGGACAATAACTAGAAGAAGAAGAAGAACAACAACAACAGGCTTCTGGTTTATTCACAAAACTTTGGAAAATACCAGTTTGTTACTCTACAGGAATGTACAGGTAAGAACATCTGGCTTAAACAAACTAGCCAGCACTGAGTGGGACAATGCACATCCATGCTGTTTGTCTGAAGCCCCACCTTGTCATTTCACATCTTTGAAGCGCCAGGAAAATGATAAGAGGACCTGGAATGATGGCAGTGTGTCCAAATACCACCTCCAAAACGTAGATGTTATGATAAATGAGACACTGGTTACACTCTTGGGCTTTTTCCCCTAAATCCTGAAATCGGAAACTTCAGTCTGAATGTGTTTTAAACAATATGGGGCGCCAAAACCCCTCTGCATAGGGAAAAAGGAAACACATTCAAAATGAAACTGATATTAAAACAATGCTATTGTTTTCCTAAGCGGCTGAGTGGCTAAGTAGCCACATAGAATGCTGTCTCTGGGTGTTAGACATGTCCCAGCAACCTAAGAAACGCAAGAAAAACAGCAGATGGAGTCAAGTGCATTAGCAGTGTATCATTCAAAAATCTAAGGAAGAAATAAAGTCACTAACCATTCAAGGTACGAATTTGATATGGAAAATTAAGGCCAACTTGATTTCCATATGGTTATTATTTACTGTATACATTACAATAGTGCACAGGGACCCCAACTGAGACTGTGGCCCCTTCGTGTAGGGAGAGACAGTCACTGCCCTGAGCAGGGCCATCGCTAAAGGGGTGCAGGGCCTGGGACAACGCCCCCGCTCTGCCCCCACTCCATCCCTTCCCCCAAGCCCTGAGAGTTTACCGTCTGAATAAATGAGAAGACAGAGGGTGGCAGGGGAAACAGAGCCACAGAAAGGAAGTGACTTACCCAAATGTCACACAGCAGATCTGCGGCAGAGCTGGAGTAGAACCCAGGTCTCTTGAGTCTCGAGGCAGTGCTCTATTCACTAGACCATGCTACTTCTGAATTGACCATACAGTGCTTAGCACAATGAGGCCTTGATACTTGATTAGGGTTCCTAAGTACAACAGTAATATCAATAATAGCAGGGCAATGTAGGGAAGCTTACACTGCTATTGTCCATTCTGCATCTCTTCTGTGGACAGTAACTCTGCTCAGATCAGGTATGGGTTACACGGCGATAAAAACCATGTGCCCTGTCTGCATTAGAACTCCCACTGCCGTTAGTGAGAGTGTAACAACGAGAGATTTCCTAAAAAATCCTACTGAGTATACTTGTGCAAGTGATTCTCTTGTGAGTAAAGGTTGCAGGCTCCGGCACCAGTCCTAAGGCATAGTACAGTTATTCATGGACTACTCTACTGCTGTTAAAAGATTAGCAGCCCAGCTAATAGGTCATAAAAACATTTTAAATTTCTGGCAAATATCTCTGTACAGAGGGAGAATGGTGACCCTAAACAGCAGCCAGTTAACAAGGACAATCTTATCCTTCCTTTAAGGACAAGTTTTCTTCCTCTCTTTAATTTTCTCTTGTTTGGGGTGACCTTCCTTAGATTATGTTGGTTGCTGTTAATTAATCAATTAACTTTCTTGGCATTCTGTACAACACTTGTCCAGACTAGACTAAGGCCTGTCTGAGTAGCAGAGATTTTTTTTTATTGTGTCTCTAAATTCTCCTGACAATCCAGAGAGAACAGCTCTCCTTGCACTAAACAAAACATGTGGGGCTGCTGGTTTAGTTACATTATAAATTCACAGGCACAATCTTTCCATCAGTGCAGCCTGAAGCAACACTTAATAAATATGAAGCATGGTTTGAACTCCTGGGGCAGATTTCCCCTAGGCTGAGTGATTCATGCCTGTGAATAGGTTTAGTAATTGTGGGACATCTATGCTCACTTTGGGATGACCACTTTAGTCTTGGACACTCCTACTTTGGAACAGACTTCTCCAAAGTGAAATATGAGGTCAGTCTATAGCATCCAGAGTGGGTCAGGTCTGTGGGAGAGGTGTCAGCCCATCTCCCATCCAAAAAGCAGGGGAATTACCAGAAACATCAATGATTCAAAGTGTATCTGGAACAAGCTTTCTGGAATGGAACAAGGTGTGTCTGGGTATTTCCCTCTCTCCCTTGCTGAGAATCTCTCTGTGTTCATGTTTTCTTTCAGGCTATTTGTCCTATTTTTAACCCTTTTTTAAACATTTCCGTTTATCCCTCATCACTTCTCTCACCTCCATTCCCCTCGCCCCTACATTTTCACTCCCCTTGGACTTCTAGCCCACTTCCAAGGAGCACAGGTCCCACTGGTCCTCCAAATGCAGCTAATATGATGTGGACAGGTGACAAAATGAATTTTTAGGGGTCACCTTCCACCTGGAGTGGAATTGATGTCCCTAGCCGTCAGTAATTAAGTATTCTGCACACGGGGAGCATTATCAAAAATCATTCATCCTGTGTATTTAGCATCTAACTGCATTTCAACTAGGTCCAACAGTGGAACCTCATTATATTTGCTCCTAGGTGATCAGTGGGAGTTAAACTCACATAACAAGTGCTGTAAGATTGAGCCTTATTTAGTGAAGTCATTTTTTTCCCTACTGACCAGCTCCGTTCTGGACCCAGTCCTGCAGCCGTTATTAATAGGAGTACTCTTCTTGACTCACATAAACAATGGCTGCAGCTAGGATCAGGCCCCAATCTAAGCAGAGGCTTTCACGAACCAGAATAGCCATCTACACTGTATGATGCATTGATACACATGGGCTTTTCATTCCTCTTCACTACACACTGAGTTACTGTACCTGAGAATTGATTCTAAACAATATGTAAATCTCTTGATTAATAGAGTAAAATCAATCACAGCTGAATGAAAGAAATATGTCTAGTGGTTGAGACAGGGAAAGTTGAGGAAGCGTTTGCCCCATCTCCAGAATGTATAGGTTGGGGTTTTTTGCCTGTACGCGCAAAACTGTCCATATATGTGCATGTGGAGTTCTTGAAACACATGAGAGTCTTTGGGAAGATTAGTTTTATCATTCAAGTTGAAAGTACTGGAGAAGTGACTTGCTCAACAGTCAGTGGCATGTCCCATAGACACTGACTCCTTGGGTGTTCTGGGGCTGGAGCACCACGGAAAAAAAAAGGGTGCTCAGCACCCTCCAGCCACAGTTTATCAGCGACTCTGTCAAGCAGCTCATCGGCGGCTCAGGGAGGGGTTTGGGGAGTGCCGAGAGCAGCGATCCAGAGGGGGCCTCAGGGAGGGGATGGAGCTGGGGCAGAAAGAGGTGGCGCGAAGGGAGAGCCTTGGGGGTAGAGAGGCAGAGCAGGGGCAGAAAGAGGTGGAGTGAGGGCAGGGCCTCGGGGTAGGGGGTGGAGTGGGGGTGGGACCTCTGGGAAGGGTGGGGGTGGAACACCCCTGGGGAAAAGAAAAACTCAGTGCCTATGGCCTGTTCATCTTGTATTGTGTATGCAGAGGAAAAATCTGACCTATTTTAGGGCCCAGGCCTGCACTCTGCTTGAGAGCGGAGTGTCCTCAGGTCCCATTGAAGTCAAGGGCTCTTCCAACAACCAAGCCCAATAGCAATAAAAAACTTCTGAAATCTCATATGGATGCTCAGGTTTGGCTTTCATTAGATAGAAGCAGGTGGCAAACCATGAATGTAGGTGTTTTAATGGGCTCTGTAACCCCACTCAATGAATATCTTTCAACCACACCTTTTCCCCTTCTAGCAATTAAATACTTAATATTTTCAACTTTAATCTCGTATTTCATTAATTAATAAAATGCACATTTCCACCTGGTGTGTTTTACAAAGTAGGAAGTAGCAGCACTTGGAAATGAGAGTGTTTGTCCCAGTCAATGAGTAACCAATCCAACCCAGCAGCTACATTATATAAACTCTAATCCCGGATATATTTGGCCTTCTCTGTCTGTGCAATCTTATTGACTTTAAAACACAGCTGTGTCAATCCCAATATATTAATAAAAAAACAACAACCCCGCAGTTTAATGCAGTTAAACCTAGTGGAAAAACCCCATTGCAGACAATGAGCATGATTCTCCTTGGCTTCAGTGGCATTGCACCTAATCCCATCATTGTGAGTGAGAAGAGAATCAGGCCCAGTAGCCCCTGAAATGACAACAACAGGCTCATTGTAAGTGAGTGATTAAAACATTTTTAAACCCACCCAGACCCTATATACTGCAACACAAACTGAGTAGCATTCAAGAAACTTTCCAATGTTTCTTAGTGGTGTTTCAGTAGAAATGAATTTGAAAGAAAAAGTAGGTTTTCTTTTCTTCCCAGAGCACACCAAATCTATTGGGGTCTGATCCTGAGAGCTCTCAACTCCCCCTGGGTAGTCGGTAGAGGCCCAGGGCAGCTACCACCTTGCGGGAGGCTCTCAACACCAGGTAGTATTGGAATCCTGGTTAGCATAATGCTTCTGCCTTCTAAAATACAGGCCTGATCCTGCAGACTCACAATGCTGGGCCTTTTTACAGACGTCAACGGGATCTGAGGGGCCTCAGAACCTCTTTAGAAACACTCTGCACCTGCAGCTCCTATGGAGTTCAGTGGGAGTTGCAGATGCTCTGCCCTTAGTAAGGATTTTGCTCTCAAATGGCTTCACTGTTGTCCTCGCTAGGCTGGATGTTTAATAGCACAAAAGGCCATATGGTCAGCATCAGTGAAAGCAATCAGGACATGTGGGGGAATTATCTAAAACTCTGAAAATGGAAATCTCCACAAATTGTCCATTCTGGGAGGGGCTTAGCGTCCTGTGCTACTTCTGCCTGGCCATTAGATACCAAACAGATGGAGCCCAGTGATTCATGGGAAATCCTACCCCTTATGTGGCAGATTTAAGATCATCCCTACAGCATAACTTCCCCATCCATCCCACTCTCCAGTCCCTCTGCCTCCAACAACATGGCTTACCACGGATTCATACTGCTATTGGCTCCCCCACTTCATTGGGCACTCCCACTCCTTTTGAAGGAATAAACTTAATGGAGTGGAAATTATTGATGCTCTGAGCAGCATTAGTGCTAGTGAACTTATCCATCTGAAAATACAAAGTTTCCTCAGGGCACCAAGAGACCATCTCGAGCAGCTGCTACCCTCAAGCCAAGCACAGCTCCTAACCCCAACAATTTTCATGGTGTTCCTCTAAAACAAATCTCTGAGATCTCAGGAAAAAGGGGGAGTATGTAGTGCAGCCTTCTGCAAATTCCAGCTACGTTTTACTAGGTTTTCTGGTCCTTTGCTCCCGCCTTCTCCATAGTGCACAGTACGAGGAAGCACACAGCCCATAAAGTATTTGCTGCAAAAATATAATCGTATGGTTTTGTCTCAGTTACCAGATATGGCCCTAAACTCATATAGCATGAGTTTTTGAGTACTACAGAAACTGAACTACATAGACACCCAAACTATAATGATTAAAGAATCCATCACACACACAATGCAGTAACTGAGACAGCTCAAACACAATAAGTTTGTTTTATGCTACTGTATTCATTAAAGAGTAAATGGCCTACAATAAGCAGAACAGAAAATGATCACATCCAATTCTTCCCTTTGTTTTTGTCACTAACTATGTACACTGTGTCTGAGAGAATTACATAGGAGGGGAGGCATGTGGAGGGGGTAGTTCATAGCAACTCAAGTTTGCTAATCTGATTTTCTGCCCTGACTGCCACATTTGAAGTTAAAATTATAAACTGCCATCTTCAAGCATGTGAATACACTGTGTCGGCCAAGAACAACGCATGCTGACGGTCTGCAAGTAAAGTACATTATACTTGCAAAATCCTTCCCTGCCCAAAATGGTTTCCTATTTGAAGTAGAACTGCAGAGTAACAGACAGAATTCATTGTTCAACCAGCAAGGCAAACATAATCAGGTTAAAAATTAGCGAATGCCAGACAGTTAAAAAAGCTGCCCCAATAGCCTTCAACACACTCCACAAAGCCTGCCCCATGTTGGACAGCCAGTCTTTGATTAACAGCATTTTTTATTACTCTAATTTATTAAACATTTATATAGCACCTTTCAACCACGCAACAGTCGCTATCCTTAAATGTAGACTAGAGAATATAGCAGTGGATTTGGATTTAGGACTCCTGGGTCCTATCATAGCTCTGGTCCTCCTATATGTACTGTATATCTGATGTTCTTTAGGGAGCTTTATAGTGGTAAATTTCATATTCATGCCTTTTAACACCAGAGAAGAAAAAGTATCCTCTAAACAAGTGTCCATCACTTGATGATCGATCACTTGGGAAAAGAAACACCATTGGAATAGGTGGATGATCTTAGCAGGGATTCAGAATTCAAATCTCAAGTGTCATTTCTCACATCCAGGTTGAAATTATTGTGACAGACACAGCCCAAATGTCAGAAGAGAGAAGGAAGGGGATGTCTTGCACATTATTCATGCTATAATTCATCCTGGGATATCAATCCCATAGCTCTATGCTCATCTTCTCCCCCCACACACCCACCCCACTGAGAAACAGAATAATAATCACAATTAAAGGAAGCACTTCAGTCTTGTTCCAAGAGATTTGGATGTATGTATCTGTGCAGAAACAAGTTCAAGAAAGAGAGAGAGAGGCTGTGGGGGTAGGGTAGAAAAGAGAGTGGTTTAGTGAACTGTAAACAGCTATGCTTACACTAAAAAAATAAAATAAAGCACTACAGTATTTAAGAGAAATGACAGACAACACCAATATGCTACTCTAAAATGGAAAGACAGTTTCTCGCTGTTTTGAAAAGAATCCTGTGTAGATAATGGAATTTACCCTTGAAGCTAAGCCTATTGGAAGGAATTTTTAAAAATTCTTTCAGCTTCTCCAAACAATCTAGTAATCAACATGACATTAGTGAAGAGTCCCTACTTGCCCCAGACAAAATTAGATGTCACTGCTCAGACTAAGACCCATATCCCTCAAACACTTAAGCATATGCAAAACGTTATTCACATGAGTACTCCTACAGGAGCCAATTTGTTTGCAGGATCAGGACCTAAAGCTGTAGTGTGACTCAAACTATTGGTTACTGAGAAAGGGCTCTTGGGATGAGATCCACTTATAAAGCAGCATAGAAATTGGTTTCTTGTTTATCGATATGATCAGAAGTATTTGTTCATATTTTGGGAAATACAGGAAGACTTCAGAACAGATTCTCAGCTGATGTAAATCCAGTGTAGGTTCTCAGTTGATGTAACAGGTTTTATTCCTGGGGGAATTCTGCGCCATGCAGAATTTTGAAGAAATTAACATTCTGCGCACAGAATTTCCTTTCCCCCACAGAAATGGGCTGCAGTGCTGCTAGCCACCACTAGGGGCCACTGGACTCATCAGAGCCCAGCTTGCACATAGAAAAGACTGCTGGGGGATAGGGAGGGAGCTAGAGGGTTTCTGGGAGCTGCAGTTCCCAGCACGCCCCAAGGGAAGGAGAGGGCAGTGCGCAGGAAACTCTGTGCAAGCCTGGGATCCGAGCATCAGGTTGTTTCTCCCTTTGGATCCCTGGGCTCAGAGGGAGGGGGAGGGGGAGGGGGAGGGGTATCTGGGCAAGGTGGGGCCCACAGCTGAGCTTGGGGGAGTGTATTGGCTGGGGGGGGGGACCCGCAGGTGGGCTCTGGGAAGGAGGGGTTGTGGGCGTCTGGCCCCCTGGCTGGGCTCATGGGTGGGGGAGGAGATCGGGGACAGAGAAAGAGGAATAGCTTGGTGGTTTGAGCACTGGCCTGCTAAACCCAGGGTTGTGAGTTCAATCCTTGATGGGGCCATTTAGGGATCGGGGCAAAAATTGGGTATTGGTCCTGCTTTGAGTAGGGGGTTGGACTAGATGACCTCCTGAGGTCCCTTCCAACCCTGATATTCTATGATTCTAACTGGGTTGTCATTGGAGTTTCTTTAACTCTATTCCTGGGGGAAATTTTATGCGTATCTATATTGTTAGAGACATACTTGCTAACAGGTATTTTGAAATAAAATTACCAAAATAATTGCAACTGGCATGATTACGTAGTGATATTTTGACAAATAAAATTAGCAGAATTGTGCAAAAAAATTTAAAATATTGTGCGCATAATTTTTTTTTTTAATGCAGAATGCCCCTGGGAGTAAGGTTTACACCAGCTAAGAATCGGCTCTTCATGTTACAGTTGAGGAACGCACTGAAAGATAACACATATTAACCAGGCAAGCTGCTCAAGGTGGAGCAGTGGTTCAGGGGAAGGGAAATCAACTGTTCCAAGCCTGGTTAAGTTTAGGGGTTGGTAGCTACTGTATAATCAAAGTGCAAAAGCCTTTACAAAGGCTGCAATAAAGTCAGCCAGTATATTGTAGCCAAAAATCTACCTTAGTTATTCTCTGATCATTATAAAGACTCTGTGCTTGATTCTTCCCCTCACATTGATGTCAATCTGCAGTAATTCCCTGAAGCAAGTGGAGCTACACAGGAGTCAAGAAGTATAAGCGAAAGGACAGACAGGTGCATTGTTTCCCATGGAGAGGGACGTCAGAGGGAATAAATAATTGTTCAAGACTGAGATTTATAGATAAATCTGTTTGCAGTCACTGAACAAAAGAATATTGAAAATTTCAGCTTATTTCATTGGTGAATGTTTCCCCACATACTCATGCAGGTTTGCTGTGGCATGCGGGTACAATGTTACTGGTTAAAGTTAGGGAAAGGCACAGCATGTCAGGTAATCTCAGCCTTTTCTCAGACTGCAAACTCTCTGGGGCAGGGCTTGTCTTTTTGTTCTGAGTTTGTACAGCGCCTCACGCCGTGGGGTCCTGGTCCATGACTGGCACTATCGCACAACAAATAATAATATAAATACATGAACAAAAAAGAAAGGATGTTGAGGGATAAGACTGCCTCTTTAAAACCAGCTCCTGGAAAGAAGAGAAGAAAGAAAATTTTCCTATTAATCTGCATAAAGTCACAATGTGCAACAGAGCTCAGAAGAATGTGAGCGATAAGCGCGTGAAACACAAAGCAAACACTGTTACTAACCTGCCCACATTGTGTCATATACATGATTGTGAATGACCCATTCCTTATCAAGGGACAAATACCCAGGGTAAATATTAGACCAAATTCTTCAGATTCCATTCAGTTGCAGTCTGCAGCAATATGTCCGTATGTCTTACAGATACAGGCACTGTTCAATACAGTCACCAGTCACAGTACAAAAATCACCATCACAGTTGATATTAACTGACGATCTTACTGAATATCTCAGCCAAGAGGCCAAGAACTGAATGTGCTCAGGAGCCTTCGCTATCACAGACTTCCTGGGCAAGTTATTTGTATGCCAATTTAGAAGCTACATGTGCTCAGCTTCTCTGAAAATCAGGACACAATCTCTTTGCCTCTTAGGGTAGGTCTATACTTATGCCTCCGGTCGGAGGCGCGGGATCGATGTTCTGGGTGAAGTGCTCCGCCGTCGACGCTGGTAATCCAGCTCGACGAACGGAGCAGGCGGAGTCGACGGGGGAGCCTGCGCGCCGCGTGTGGACCCCGGGTAAGTGCTTTTTCATTCAAACTAAGATAGTTCGACTTCAGCTACGTTATTCACGTAGCTGAAGTTGCGTATCTTAGTTCGAATTATGGAGTTAGTGTAGACCAGGCCTTAGTTTCCATGCCTGTAAAAAGGAGATGAAAATATCTAAATGCTGCTATTGCTATTATAATAATCAAGGGTTTGAACCTCCAGGGCCTTCAATTTCACCAGCAGCAAATTGATTTAAAAATTAGAAGTAACATAAGGAAATACAGCTGATGATGACACCTACTCTGGAAAGGTATATATGTTCCTTGCCAATTATCCATATCTGACATGCAAAAATGTCATCTGAAGATATTATACAGTACATCTGGCAGTTACTGTGATTTCCAAACCTACGTTACAGTTAATTACCTAAAAGCTGCTCTCAAGGATGAAAGATATCAAAAACTGAGGTGAAACATTGCTAGGTTGAAACATACCAGCAGAGGTGGAAATTCACCCATCTGCAGAGAGCCAACAGAAGGCCTACACACCACTTACGTCCCAAAAATAGGGCCTACGTGGGACTTGGAGTGGAGTGGAGTGTGGGGCTTCTGCGAAGGGGTGAATTTCACCCTCTGATGTACAGGAACAAAGGTATTGAAAATCTGCTGCTTTCGCTGCACTCTCTGAAGTCTTGCAAATGTCTTAAGCAGTTTGGAAAAGGACAAGCCCAATGACTGAAGTCCAGATCTCTTCTACTTTTCAGGCCAAATCTTGGCTATCCTTACTCAAGCAAGATTCCCGCAGACTTCAGAGGGAATGGTGCCTGAGCAGTGATGCTAGGATGTCCTTTGGGCAACTTCCCTTATCTTGCATAACTTGATGACTACCTGCTGGATAAGGAGGTGCCCGTGTAAAGGGTTTGGTGGCTAGAACAAGATGCCTTTTGGGACTGAAGATCATGGGTTTGATCTCTGGCCACGGATTTAACAAGGAGAATCTGAACTCGCTGCTCACAACAATGCTCTGAGAGAACAATGCTCAGCATCTACTTGAGTTTGATTTTTTAAGAAGAACAGTCACCCACCATATATGTATCTATCATCGCTGATTTCCTTATTTGGCCTCACAAATTTCTTGAAGCTTCAATTATCTAGATTCTCGTCTGCACTAAACAATTCCTTATCTCTGAAAACACTTCCACAGGGGAATGTTCTAGTAAAATAAATCATTGTCTCTGCTCCTTTCCGAATGCTCCTGTCTTCTTCTTCACATCTTTCCCACTCCATCCCTTCTTACCTCCTCATCTTGACTCCAACCCCCATGTTCCAGATCTAGTTCATTTGATCCTGTAAATTATTGTTGTCATGATTTTGTGTGTTACTTTTCCAGGCAACCAGAATAGACTCACTATGAAAACATTCAAGAGCATTTTTAAAGAATAGACCTTGAAACGTCAGAATGAAAATAATTAATGATCATGTACATTTTTAGGGGAGAGGGATAGCTCAGTGGTTTGAGCATTGGCCTGCTAAACCCAGGGTTGTGAGTTCAATCCTTGAGGGAGCCATTTGGGGATCTGGGGCAAAAATTGGGGATTGGTCCTGCTTTGAGCAGGGGTTTGGACTAGATGACTCCTAAGGTCCCTTCCAACCCTGATATTCTATGATTATGTTCAGCCTGAATCAAGAATTTTTTAATCTAATATGAGGGAAGGAATTTAAACAAAAACTCAAGCTAAAGAGAGAGAGAAAAAGACTCCCACTGTTAGATGACTGACTCCCACTGATTTTCCCTAAGACTTCCTGTTTCTGATATTCCTAAAGAATTTCTCCTTCTACCTTAAACACTACTCATGTAAAATGATCACTAATAAAAGGAACAGGAAACTTCTTAAGCCTAAATCTCCACTTACTTCACTGGCATAAATCAACTGTAACTCAATTTAAGTCAATGGTGTAAAACCAGTGTAAGTAAGAGGATAATCAGATTTTCTGTTTCAAAAATCTGCTTTGAAAAATGATGTGCATCTAAGAATTACCTCTCTCCAGCCCAGCCCCCAAATTAAAGCCAGTGTGGTCATAATGTAACACATCTGTTTAATAAACCAGGCTACAAAGATACATTTGTTAGCAACACTAACTTGCAACAGTGGAGCCCATTTTGTTTTATTTAACTTATTGGATTGTGCAATGCCCAGATCTGACTGCAGAGCTATTATGTTTGAGATTGGATGGGAGCAATTAGGTACATTTGCTTCTCCCTCCCTCTTTTGTGAAATTTCTGGATTCTATTCTCAGTTACCTCCTGTCACCTCTACTAAGGACAGAAGTTGGCCTCTTCAGTGCAACAGTAAGTTATTTTAGTTTTTTGTTCACTTAACTTATTTACATGGCCATTCTAAAAGAGGTGAAACTGGGATAAATCCAACATGTTCAAAGTCTGGATTTTACTGATAAGGGACTTTTTTTTTTACCACATCAGAGTTATATTTCAAAATAATATAGAGTTCAGCATCAGCACTCCATAACCTCCCACTGGAAAGAACCCGATAGTATCACATAAGTGACATTTTTCATCTGGCTCAGTCCTCACGCATGCTCCAATGGCTCCACAGAACACAGGTGCATGCCTACAGAGTATATATCACACAGCTGCAGAAATGCAGGGCTGCGATGTAGCTGGTGATGTGCAGTAAGGAGGGACAGGATAATAAAAAGGAACTGGAAGCCCAGAATGAAAAAGGTGAATTTAAGGCCAAACGATCCCCACCCAAATCTGTGCTTTGGTAATAGGTGCCTTACATAGATTTGCCAGAAGGTTTAGGGAGATAGACATCTGAGTGTAGCCATAAACTCCTAAGACTCTCAAATGCAACCTTGCCCTGAGCAATGAAGCCTGAGCATTTGAGCCAGCCTAACAGCTCCTAAAAGGTTGGCATTCCCATGGAGTTCTTGTAATACACACTGGCATAGTTATTTCCCAAAGACAGGTAATGAATACATGCACTGACTTCATCCATGGTTCTGCTCACAATCAATTGTCCTGACAGGTTGGCTTTGCAAAAGAGATCTCAATAACAGTCTTATTGCAAGTCTGCACTCCTTCCCTCTGCTCATAATCTTGACTGAGTCCAACAACTAAAGGAATCTTGCAAGCTCTGTTCTCTTAATGGTCTTACCCTAAAAGATCATTAGAATACACTCAAAGGACTATTTTCTCCTTGGTGCAGTAGTATAGTTCCCATGTACATTAATGTGCAGCAAGGAGACAAACCTATTGGTCTTCATGGAGAGAGGAAGCTGCATCACAAGTGACTCTAGACTAGAGCACATCCTGGAGGATTACCAGCATTAGCAGTCTCAGAAGATACTGGCGGATAACTGCCTCCTCACTGGCAAGCAGGCATGATTGACTATGGTAACATCAGGAAAGGCTATG
Organism: Chelydra serpentina; assembly: GCA_037349315.1. Lineage (NCBI taxonomy): Eukaryota > Metazoa > Chordata > Testudines > Chelydridae > Chelydra > Chelydra serpentina. The sequence continues at coordinate 13,524,870 of JBAIAC010000035.1, forward strand.
AAATTCCCACAATCCCTCTGAACTAGCGTGACATCTTAAATGTATTGTCCTGGGATCCCCACTGGATTCGTATTAAGGCAGAACAGTGGGGTAACAAACAGGCCAGGCTTGAATATGTGGAATCTATGCACCTGGTTGAACATTCCCTTCTATTGACTTGACTCAATAGGCTATTTGGCTCTAGGAAAATTAACACCAGTAAAGATCAGTCAGCAAAGCCTATGCAGAACTCAAGAGATGGATTGAAAACCATGTTAATTAGAAGCAGAGTATGTTATGTAAATGACAGTGTGCAAGTGGTTTGAACAGACAACTATCGCCACTGCTATGATTTGAACAGACAACTATCGCCACCACCATCCCCGGGCATATTTCCCAAACCAATCATAGTCAAGACATAAAATATAATAAGCAGGATCTTGGATTAGAACCCATCTTTCTGGACTTTTACTAGAGCTTGAAGTGAAGAAAGATAAAGAAGCTTTCTCAAGTCTATGGGAGAGAGCTGGCAAGCAGAGAACTGGGATAAAGTGATCTGGTTTTATAAAGAATAGTAATTTTCCAGCAGCTGTGTATATTTTCTTTAGTTGGAACAGACTTAACAACTGGCTCTATCAGTCTAAGAGGCCCAGCAAAGAGGATATTGCAGCTTCTCGATATTATCATTATCCCTTCCACAGACAGAAACTGCCGTCAAAACAAACATTCTTCTCGCCTCCAATTTCAGGATGGATTGATAGAAACACATTCACCAGGCTGATTATGCCTAGTGTCCAATTTCTTTAACAAGAGTCCTGTTAAATCAAACCCCTGCAGCCCTGCCCTCACCACAGATTCCTACCACATGAAATCCACGGTTACTGAGGAACTACTAAAACCATGCCATTAAGATGTACTATGGGGATGATCCTATGCCCATTAAAGCTAACAGGAGTCTTTCCATTGACCTCAATGAGGTTTGAGATTGGACATTATGAGCTTCATTAATCTGGACCACAATGCATGAGCAGTCACACTGCCCTGACTCCACTCACAAAGGCGTATCCTATCAGACAATGAGCTTAATGTAAAACCTGGAATAGAGAGTCTCTTGTTTCCATTATTCAAAAGGCTTGGTGCCTTCTGGAATCCGGGGAGAATGTCCCCAAGACATTATTTCCAGCTTATTTTAGACGATGGATGGGATGGTAAACACATGTGACAGTTAGTGGATTCTATCATATCTGATGGAGGAGGAGGGGAGAGAAATGAATATATATAAAAAAAGAGCGGAGGTGTATGAACACACAGTTACAGCTAACAGAATACAGTGGATGCTGCTTATTAGCAACTACTAGTCAGTTCCCAGTAAATAGTTGCTGTTACCTGAAAGTTGCCAATAAGCAAAAGGCAGGTTTATGTGGCTGCAGCCAGGGAAGGAAGCATAGGAACACACACTTTAGCACTTCCTTCCCTGGCTGCAGCCCCACAAACCTGTCCGCACCCAGGGCCTTTTCCCTTTTTGGAAAAGCGTCGTCAATAAGCGGCATGGCACTTGCTATTATCCAAAACTTGTTGACGTGAAAGTCAATGGGATGGGACTGAATCTCGGGAAAAACGTTGCTAGTAACCAAAAGTTGTCTTTATCAGGACTGCTAATAACCAGAGTCCACTGTGAAAACTAACAAGTTTCGTCACAGCACACAAGACGACGCTAAGGATTGTGGTTTTGGTGTGTGTGATTTAGGAAACTGGATATATAAACCAGGTCTGCTGAAGACAGTTTCCTGTCTGCATCTCTCTGAGGTTTTAGTTTGCACCTACTAGCACTGCTCACAAGAATATAGACTATGTTGCTTTTCAACAGCACCTCTTCTCAGAGGCTCTCACAGCATTCTACAAACAAACCTCACAATCCCACAGTGAGGACAGTACTATCATCCCAGTTTTTCAGATGTGGAAACTGAGGCAGAAAGAAGCTCAGGCCCAAATCCACAGGGGTACTTAGGCGCTTAAATCCCAGTTTTAGGCTCCACAAAACTCCTGCTTGGCTGCCACCAAACCCTGCAGGTGCCAAAACTAACTCGGCATCTAAGTGTTCAGAGTAAAAGTTCCCAACGTGCCTAAGTTTCTGCCACTGAGCATGCCTCGCTCTAGACATCCAGATGCTTGTCTCCCACCTAAGCCCCAGAGCGATCCATGAAGCCAATGAAGATAGGTGGGCAAACACCTGTCTTGCCTGCGGAGCCCAATCTGGTAGGCATGCCCAGAGGCCACCTACTGGATCAGATCCCATTCAAAAACTGGCTGAAAGAAGAGGTGGCAGTGCTGCCAACCACCTGATCTTTTAGCGCAGTGGTTAAAAGACTCACCCGGGATGCGGGAGACTAATTCCCTCCTCTGCCAGAAGGGGAGGATGGATTTGAAGAGGGGTCTCCCACCCCTCAGGAGAGGGCTCTAACCGCTGAGCTATGGGATATTTTGATGGGGGGCTCCCTCCAACTTTCCTGTTGAAGCGGTCATCCCCCACCGTGGATAAATAATTAAATAGTCCTTTGTGCTGGGGGATTGGACCCTGGGTGTCCCAGGTGAGTGCCCTAACCAGCAGGCTAGAAAGTCACTCTCACATGGTCTCTGGACAAATCTCTTTCATTACTTATCCACAGGGGAACAGCTACAACAGGGGAGACTGTCGGAGCCTCACATCAGCCTGCCCCTTAGCTTTGTGGTTAGAGCACGCTCCTAAGAGGTAGGAGACCCCTGTTGAAATACTCTTTTTCCCCTTTGGCAGAGGGGGCGAGTGAACCTGGATCTCCCGCGTCCCAGGCAATGTTCCCTCTAATTTTTGACAGGCCGTGTGCGCAAAAAATTTCTTCTGTGCAAATTTTTGAAGCAGAGGTCAAATTTGTGCACACCACCAGCCCTGCCGGGTCATGGGGGGGCACAGAGCACACGCACCTCACCCCCCCTGCGGGACAGGGGCACGGAGCCCTCGCATGCTGCCACCCCCCCACCCCGGCAGGACAATGGGCACGGAGCCATCGCACGCTGCCGCCCTCCGCAGCAGGACATGGGCATGGAGCCCTCGCATGCCGCCGGTCCCCGCCCCAAGCAGGACACGGCGCCCTTGCGCGCCGCTGCCCCCCCTCCACCCCAAGCAGGACATGGCGCCCTCGCGTGCCGCTGCCCCCCTCTGCCCCAAGCAGGACATGGCGCCCTCGCGTGCCGCTGCCCCCCTCTGCCCCAAGCAGGACATGGCGCCCTCGCGTGCCGCTGCCCCCCCCTCCACCCGAAGCAGGACATGGCGCCCTCGCGTGCCGCTGCCCCCCTCTGCCCCAAGCAGGACACGGCGCCCTTGCGCGCCGCTGCCCCCCCCTCCACCCGAAGCAGGACATGGCGCCCTCGCGTGCCGCTGCCCCCCTCTGCCCCAAGCAGGACATGGCGCCCTCGCGTGCCGCTGCCCCCCTCTGCCCCAAGCAGGACATGGCGCCCTCGCGTGCCGCTGCCCCCCCCTCCACCCGAAGCAGGACATGGCGCCCTCGCGTGCCGCTGCCCCCCTCTGCCCCAAGCAGGACATGGCGCCCTCGCCCGCCCCAAACAGGAGATGGCGCCCCCACGTGCCGGTCCCCCCCCCCGCCCCAAGCAGGACACGGTGCCCTCACATGCTGCTGCCCCACCCCCCCACCCCAAGCGGGACACGGTGCCCTCGTGCGCCGCCACCGCCCCAATCGGGACACGCCGCCGCCGCACCCCGCTGCCCCAAGCGGGAGACGGCGCCCTCAAGTGGCCCCGCCCCAAGCGGGACACGGCGCCCTCCCGTGTCCTAGGCTGGCCAGTGTGCGCGCGGTGTTTCCCCGTGTGCGCGGGGTTTAGAATCTCTGTGCGCGCGCACACACACAGCTTAGAGGGAACAGTGGTCCCAGGTGAGTTCTCTCTCCACTGGGTTAAAAGTTATAACGATGTGAGGCTGGTGCCCAACTCATTCTCACATGAAATGACTTAGCCACCTGACTCCAGGAAAGGGGTTCCCAATTGTAGATCGCTATCAGAGATTGGTGCCTCCCTGTAGTTGGGACATAGGCACCTATCTCCGAGACAGGGGCAGAGTTTAGCATACACCTCTCTGGCCGGCATCTCCCACTGGCTGGCTTTGTGGATCAGTCTATAAGGCCCCTCTCTCTCCTCATTCATTATACTGGGAGCCCAGGCACCTAACTCAGGCTTTTTGTGGATCTCTTTGTTATTCCAATGATTTCTCATGCACCTAAACATTAGGTGTTGTGATGCTCAGCATCCCTCGTGGATCTAGGCCTAAGCAACTTTCCCAAGGTCACAGCATGAAATTATAGCATGATTGGAAAGAGAATTGTAAACTGGGTAGCTCTCCCTCCTTCCAGTCCTGTTCTTTAACTACAAGACACTTTTTGTATAATTTGGTAGCCACACAAATGTATTTGACTTGTTCTTTCAAAGCCAAGTTGCCAGCCTACAAAATGCAATTATTAACAAGAATACTGAGCACTTATATAGTGCTTTGTATACATTAAGAGCAATGAATAAACATTAACTAAATAATCACATTTAGTGCCTAATGGAAACTAATGGCTTACTAACAACCTCACTGTTTTGACAACTACCCCTTTCCAAAGTCTCTTTTTCTTCAATGTATCTCATCCAGTTGTTAAACATCATTATAAATGTACTTGGACAAGAAACTAGTGTAATTATCCAATGTCCTCTGAACATTCAGTAGAGAAAGAAAACAGAACAATCAAACCCAAACCCAGACACCAACATTACAATAGAATGGTACCCGAGTACAATACTTGTCAGAGGAATGTATTTTCCCACATCCCTCAGTTCTGTAAACTTCATAATCATTTATACCTAATCTCTTGCTACACATTGCTATCACTGGTTTCCACAAGAACAAATGAAACAAAGTGTTCCACTGGTTAAATCTACTATGAGAATATCAATTAGATATGACAATGCAAGTTTAATAATAGGCTGTAAATAAACCTACAGCACCAGCTATAACTGAAAACCAGGATTAGACAGACAGAAAAGTAAAAAAATAAAAATTTTAAATGTGGGGGTTGGAGGACAGAGATGTCCGTGAGAGAAATGTAGGTTTGTTGCATCTTGGGCAATGTCATTTTGGAACTTCATTGGAGACTTGCAATAAGAAGGGAGACTGCGTGAGTTAGCTAAAGCCTAGTCAGTTGGCCTTGTCCCGCTTCCTAGAACATGAATTTTTCAGTAGACAGAGGTAGTGGAAATCTCATTCATCCATTCATGTGATTTACAAATGAATCTCAGAGGCAACCCAAAACATTTCACTCCCAGTAATACTTTACACGGCTGTAGCAGCTTCTATCCAAGCATCTGAAAGGACTTTACAACCATTAATTTAGCCTCACAATACCCTGTGAGGTCAGGAGCGATTATCATCCCTATTTTAGAGATTGGGAAACTCAGGCACACAGAGAGAGTAATCCCCAAGATCACACAGCAAATCAGAGGCAGACGTGAGAAGACAACTCCGGTGTCATCACTGCATAACCAACCTATAACGTGGAAAACATCACCCTCTGCCTGACATTTCAATGTCAAAACTTTGCAAGATAAGAAGCCCTCACTACTTTTTTTGAAACATTTTTATGTACATTTCCAAAATTCTTCCTCTCCAGATGTACCAATTTACTTCTAAGGAACTTGCATTCACCTTTATTTTTCCAGCTGCACAAACACTACAAAGGGGAGTTCTCAGATAGTTTCAACTATAACCAGTGTTTCCTGGAGCTGGATTTTCTATGAGCTGAATTCCTCTTGTGCGCCAGTGCAGGGACTAGGGGGCAGGCAAACTGCACTTCCCTCATCCTGAAGCTGCCCTCATTTATAGCTCAGTTCTCATTGCTCCTTGCAGCACCTAGGCAATAGCTGAGGCATAGGAATTCCCCAGCCACGTCTCTTCCTGCCCCCAGCACATCTCTTGAGGCAGGGGCTCCTGGGGAGGTTGCAAAACCAGCTTAGTGCTTACCAGAGAGGCTACTTATGCTGGGGTTATTCCCCGGAGGGGCTTTATAGCTGCACTGCAGCCTGACTGCTAGGACACAGCCAGCTACAAAGGTGCCGTAGGGCACTGATGAATTGGTCTCCATACAAAACAAAATGTTTTTAACCCGCAGTGTAATCAGCTCTTATGGGTTCCCTTGGGCATGGCCCTTATGTTTAACCTGTTGTATAGAAAGTTTCAAAAAAGTACTCGTATGCCTCCAGCTGCCAGACCTTCTCTTCACTATTTATCATGTACCTGGATACCCTTTACCATGCAAATAAATGCACGCTCTCAGATTTAGGCCCAGCCCTGCAGGCATGAGATGACCCCCAGTGATAATAAACCTGCAAGCAGAGCTCCTGTGTCTGTATTAGATTGAGCAATATAAGAGATAGATGATCTAATAGGGCATTTCTTTCTCCATCTTGTGTGCAGGATTGTTCCCTACAGTCTTGGGTTCATGGAACAGTGATGGTTTCAACAACTCAGAAGTTTCATTTTTTTCTGGTAAATTTCATTCTAGCCTTGTGAATCTAGTCCAATCATTTGTCATGGTCACGTTTTCCAGTGAAAAAGGTCAAGACTCTTGTCATCAACAGCTTCTGCCCCCAAGTGGGTGATGCCTCCTGTGATTACATGCCTCTAAAGTTAGCCTTGCTCTTGAGGCAAAACCCTTCAAAACATGGTTTTAATAGTTTCCAAAGTGATCTGTTTTCCTGTGGGCAGGCCCAGCAAAGCTCTCTTTGAATGGTAGCAAATGGATTCTGGCAGCAAGCTTACTGGAGGTAATCAGAGAGACAAGTTACTCCTCAATGGGTAATGTGGATAAGGTACTTCTACAGAAAACACAGTTTCCTCTTCCCTTTTGCCATTCTCCCCACTCTGTCCTTCTGTTGCAATGTCTCTGCAATTACCCCATTACTCTGTCCTTCGTAGAGTAGGACCACAGGGGGGGCCCCCAAAACCTTTTCACTTTATGACCTCACAGACTCACCACTTTCTCCCACAGACTAAGAAGGAATCTCTTAGGCCCTGGATCAGCTGAATCTTCACTCTGCCCAGATTCACAGCAAATGAGACACTGGGCAACACGGAGTAACTGGAGCTCCGCTTTCTGTTATTCAGTGTCTGCACCAAACAGATAGGGATGCACATATCATAGTGATTGACGCATTCTAAATAGAGAGATTAGACAAGATGGAGCCATCTAAAATACTCCCACACACTACACTGGTATCTGATTGACCTGTCTTTGGTGAATAATGGACTGAATTAAACCTCTCAGGCTTTGAACCTTTGGTTCCAGGGAATCTAGATAGTTCAAAATGTTATAACCTCCAGTCTTTCACTTCAAAATACCGAGGTAACACATTAGGGTCATAGTCCAGGTTCAGCCTTTGGAAAAGATCTGAAAGACGGTGGCTGAGAAATTCTACAAATGGGACTCGACACATCTTTCAATGGGATTCAGATAGGTGTCCAGGAAGTGGCTTCCTACACTGCCATGTGACTTGGACGTCTCATCTAAGCAGGACAGCACTATGCAGTTCACAGAGATTAAATACCATCCAGGTTCTGAAGTCATTTTCTTCTGTAATTTGTCTGCTCAACAAGTAGAAACTGTTCTTTGATTGATTACCTTCCACCATGCTCGGTGTTGGCGCTGCATTGGAAAGGAAAGGAAAGCAAAGCAAACAGCAACCACAGATATTTCATTATCTTGCTAGTCAATTATTAATTAGAGTTTCATTTTTGGCCATCCATTTGACCAGTGATTATAACTCCTGCACTATTTGTTGCTTTGCTGTGTGAACAGAACTGAAAACTTCCATGAACCTGGGAACACATCAGAAGAAGCAGGTGGAAGGGACACTCATCAGGCGCTAGTATGCAGTGATCTTATTTGTTTCCCATAGAAATGCAGTTACTCCCTGTGATGTGGTGTTCAGGGTCCTCTCTCTGGAGTGACCAAGGACCTGAAGATCTACCACCCTTTCCCCGTGGTTTTCCTGGGAGAAGGCTGCACCAAGCCAGCCAACAGACTTAGGTTTCAGGAATTTTTTTCCAAGGCAGGGTTCAAAGGCAGCCATTGGAAGCATTACTAGCTGAGAGTTAATTAAATGCAATTGAAAGTATTTCATCTCAGCTCCTTAAAAGAAGAAATGTGCAACTCTCTGGGATGAGGGGAGGGGAGGAAGGGCAAGGGACTGTACATATGTCGGGACAGGATGCTCTGGGAAAACATGGCTTCCTCTGTGGTTTGCCCTTTTTTCCTTTTTTTAAAAAGTTTACTGTTTGTAAAACTGAATGGAAGGAATGCAGTTAGAAGCTTGATTAAATCAGAACCCCTGCAGTAAAACTCTAATTTTCCACAGCCAGTGCATACATTCACTCAAGAGATATACAAAAGAAAAACAATTCCAGTCCAGCACTATATTACACAATATAGGCTCCTACTTGAACAGGATGAAAGTGTCACACTTTTAGGGAGAGGCCATCCATAAAATAACCCAAAATAGCCAATCCAATAGCACTATCACTCCTACTTGAACTGCCAAATGGTTAATTACAGAACCTCCTGGGCAATAAGGCTCAAATTGTGAAAAGCACTAATGTCAAGGGAAAACTGGAAAAGCTTTTTAAACATCCTTTAAACGTTCACCCCCTTTGGAGCTAGATTTAATTTTTTATAAAGGGCTCCCTGGAGCAATCCTGGTCTTGTTTTTAAATTGACTTCACCACATTGTCTGAGCAGGTGATGGTGATGTCACTACAGTAAAGATTGAGAACACCGTTTATAGTTCAGTGAAGAGAAAAAAGCAGGCAGAGGATGTGGGTTATTTTGATGCGTAAATCATGCTGACCTCTGAAACTGCCTGTCTGTTGAGTCTAAAGGGCATATAGGAACGTCCTAATTACAGCCCTGGGTTTGTTAATTTGAGGTTTTTCTGGAAGCAGCAATCCAGGCTCTTAAAAAAAAAAAAAAAAAAAAAAAAGTCTCAAACTACCTTAAATCTGTCTCCAAACAGCCATAATTTATTACCAGTAATTTTCAAGCACCTACAACAGAGATGACTGACTTGTCAAAGCTTTGCAGACACAAAGACCCAGATCCTCAAAGCTATTTAGCTGCGTAACTCCCACTGAAATGAAGGAGAGTTAGATGCCTACATACCTTTGAGATCTGGGTCAAAGGCCTATCCTTCTCCTGGACCTACCTGACTAAAAAAGGAATAATATACCCAACAACCAAAGCTGGAAAACACAGAGGTGGAGCTCATCATTTTATAGTGTTAAAATCTCTCTTCTGAAGGCTTTTCAGGAGTATGCACTGACTGAGTCTATCCCCCAGTCAGGGAAGATGGATAGATCGGTAGTCTGCCACCATGTTGGGTCTTGGGAGAGTTGGGTTCAATTCTCTGTCCTGCCATGAGCTTCTAGGTGCCCTTCAGTAGGTCACTTATGGCCAGATTTTTACAGGTATTTCAGTGCTTTTCTTCCAGAACTCCAGGGATGAAGAACAGCCTCTTTGAATGGAACAAATGGGAGCACTGGTGGTAGATTCCAGTTTGTTCAGCCAGGGCCGGCTCTGGCTCTTCTGCCGCCCCAGGCAAAAAAGCCAGCCACCGCCCCCCCGGCGCCGGCGGGGAGTGCGGCAGGCCCATGGCCCCGCTCCCCCGGCCGGGGCGGGGAGCGCGGCAGGCCCCACTGCACGGGCCAGGACGCCGGCGGGGAGCGCCGCGGGGAGGGCGCCGAGCCCAGCCGTGGCCCCGCTCTCCCCAGCAGCCGGAGCACCGCAAGGAGCACCGCCCGGCCGCGGCCCCGCTTTCCCCACCCCTTATACCTCCGCACAGTAGTGTGAGGCAGCAGAGGGTGCTGCTGAGGGGGAAAAAAAAATCCAAAAACGGTGTACAGGATGTGCACACACTTACAGTGGAATAGACATAGGCAATGACTCAGAGGAACAGAATTTCCTACCTCACAGGATGTTGTGTGGGTAAATCCCCTGGTGGAAGCTCTGGGGAGGATAGCAGTGCAAACAGTGCAACAACTGGCCCTCCTGGTGCAGAATTGTGTAATTTGTACCTGTGCACCAGTAGGATGAAAAAAGCCAACTGGAAGTCTTGCAACTAAATACAAGGGCAGCGTTTGGCAATTACAGAATGATTCCAATAAGTAGACCAAAAAAGAAATACCTGAAATTAAAAAAAAAAAAAAAAACATTTCCTATAGGGCTGTTGATTAATCACAATTAACTCACGCAACTAACTCAAAAAATTAATTGTGATTAAAAAAATTAATCGCAGTTTTAATCGCACTGTTAAACAACAGAATTCCAATTGAAATTTATTAAATATTTTGGATGTTTTTCTACATTTTCAAATATATTGATTTCAATTACCACACAGAATACAAAGTGTACACTGCTCACTTCATTATTTTTATTACAAATATTTGCACTGTAAAAATGATAAAAGAAACAGTATTTTTCAATTCACCTCATACAAGTACTATAGTGCAATCTCTTTATTGTGAAAATGTAACTTACAAATGTAGATTTTTTTTGTTACATAACTGCACTCAGAAACAAAACAAAGCAAAACTTTAGAGCCTACAAGTCTACTCAGTTCTACTTCTCGTTCAGCCAATCGCTAAGACAAACAAGTTTGTTTACATTTATGGTAAATACTACTTATTTACAATGTCACCAGAAAGTGAGAATAGGTGTTCACATGGGATTTTTGTAGCCGGCACTGCAAGGTATTTACGTGCCAGATATGCTAAACATTCGTATGCCCCTTCATGCTTCGGCGACCATTCCAGAGGACATGCTTCCATGCTGATGACCCTCATTAAAAAAAAGAATGCATTAATTGAATTTGTGACTGAACTCCTTGGGGGAGAATTGTACATCTCCTGCTCTATTTTACCTGCAATCTGCCATATATTTCATGTTATAGTAGCCTTAGATGATGACTCAGCACATGTTGTTCATTTTAACATTGCTGCAGATTTGACAAAAAGCAAAGAAGGTACCAATGTGTGATTTCTAAAGTTAGCTACAGCACTCGACCCAAGATTTAAGAATCTGAAGTGCCGTCCAAAATCTGAGAGGGACGAGGTGTGGAGCATGCTTTCAGAAGTCTTAAAAGAGCAACACTCTGATGTGGAAACTACAGAACCCGAACCACAAAAAAAGAAAATTAACCTCCTGTTGGTGGCATCTGACTCAGATGATGAAAATGAACATGCATCGATCCGCACTGCTTTGGACTGTTATCGAGCAGAACCTGTCATCAGCATGGACGCATGTCCCTTGGAATGGTGGTTGAAGCATGAAGAGACATATGAATCTGTAGCACATCTGGCACATAAATATCTTACGATGCTGGCTACCACAGGGCCATACGAATGCCTGTTCTCACTTTCAGGCGACATTGTGAACAAGAGGTGGGCAGCATTATCTACTCCTGCAAATGTAAACAAATTTGTTTGTCGGAGCAATTGGCTGAACAAAAAAATAGGACAGAGTGGACTTGTAGGTTCTAAAGTTTTATATTGTTTTATTTTTGAATGCAGGTTTTTGTGGGTTTTTTTACATAATTCTACATTTGTTCAACTTTCATGATAAAGAGATTGCACTACAGTAGTTGTATTGGGTGAATTGAAAAATACTATTTCTTTTGTTTTTTACAGTGCAAATATTTGTAATAAAAAATAAATATAAAGTGAACACTGCACTTTAAAGTGGGCACCTTGTATTCTGTGTTATAATTGAAATCAATGTATTTTAAAATGTAGAAAACATCCAAAAATATTTAAATAAATGATATTCTATTATTGTTTAACAGTGCGATTAATCGCACAATTAATTTTTTTAATTGCTTGACAGCCCTAATTGCCTATTAAAAAAATAAAACAAAACAGAAAAAAAAAAGACTAAAAAATACTGTGGCACTTTTCTAATATTTTTCACCCAAGGATGGAAAAGTGTTTCACGAGTATTAACAAGTAAAGCCCACAACATCTGTGTGTTAGCTCCAGTCAGTAAGAATTATATTGTATCACTTCAATGATTTCCTAGGATGCGAACATTAACCATTCCCCTGCTCTTAAAGATGCTGTGACATTTGGGGGGAGGGATAGCTCAGTGGTTTGAGCATTGGCCTGCTAAACCCAGGGTTGTGAGTTCAATCCTTGAGGGGGCCATTTGGGGATCTGGGGCAAAAATTGGGGATTGGTCCTGCTTTGAGCAGGGGGTTGGACTAGATGACCTCCTAAGATCCCTTCCAACCCTGATATTCTATGATTCTATGATTTTTGCAATGACCACCAATGGTCAAGGTGTCTGTCTTGCATCTTATCCTAAAAAGACAGTACTTCCCACCACGCAGCACCTGCTAACACCGTGCAGAAGCATTGGTTTTTAGTACCAATTCAGAGGGAACAGTACCAACTTTTGAATCATCAGCATGGTTTCCTGCAGCAGCTTGGCATTCCTGGGAGATGAACCCACCACAGTGAACCATGATCAGAATTGTCAACCCCAAGGGTTCAAAAATCATGGATCAGGCCCTAAAAATCAAGAAATTGGCTTAAAAAAATGAAATGTTGTAAGAGTAATATATTTTAGGTTCTTTTTATTTGCCTTGGGGTTTCTGACCCTCTGGAGTGCACTCGCTTCACGTTTTCAAGCTTTTCTCTATGATCATGACAGCTAAAAATTAGATTTTTTTAAAATGAAAACCAAGATTCTCAGGCAATCTTTTCATTCCTGCAGCTCAGGCTTTAAGGAAAAAAACCCACACATGCAATTTTTATTGCGAACTTTGTGATATTTCAAGAGCTGGCAACAATGTATGCTCACTTTGTGAACTCTGACAGGATCACAGCACCATAAGGTGGTATGGCAGTATTACAGTATTACTACAGGCCCACAATTGCCTCTTCAGTCTGCACTATAAATATATTACCTGAACTGTACATCTTTAGTATGTATTCTGCACTCCTACTATATTACTTCGAATTACAGTTGGTTGAAGGAGCATAGAATGTGCAATAATGGTGTACAACTGATATAGGAGATGAGATTTTGCCCACAGTGCTAGCACTTTGCACTGTGAGGTAGTTCTTTATTCTAGTCTTTATTTCAGTCACCTCTGTTAAGTTTTCAATAATTATAGACATGTCAACCAAATTTGAAGTCAAAATGACTCCTAACAATGTTGAAAATTTTTCCTCCTTCAGCTTCAAACACAACCAACTGGTTGCTACCCAGCCTGATGAAGATTTTAATCAAGCATAAAGTGAAAAAGGAACAGGTAAAGAGAATTAACAGGCCAGATGGGCACATAACAGGAGAGATTGTGAAAATAAATGAATGAAAAAGAATCCACAAAGTGCTCTATTCAAGATTTTTTTCATTACCCCGTAACACTCAAAATCTTACGCACACCTGGCTGTGTAGCCCGCTTTAATGTATGCTCAAGAAAGCAGAACTCAAAATTAGGGTAAAATGCTGCAAACACAAATACCAACCGCCACCTGTAAAAATCTTACATCACCCATTGGGGATATTACCTTAGAATGTTATTTTCATTTCTTGGCACCAGCAGGGCTACAGATGGCTGCTGAGAGTGTTGGCTTCGAAAACTAGGTCAGCGGACGCACAAACGCAGAGCAAAAATAAAAAATATTTCATATTTTTCCCCAAGATCGTCCAAATAACAGCAGCCTGACAAGCACAGAATAAAACTGCTGGAAAATGTCTCCTAATGACAGACGTCACAGATATGGTTACACTGACTAGTAAATCAACCTAGTTAGTAGGGCGGAAGATTGAAGTACTGATCTCACAGACATACTTATTCTTTTCTCATTGGAATCCTTCCTACTCGAGTTAATCCCCGATCACTGCATTAGAGCAGGAGTATGTTGCAGTAATTCAAGTATTTTCTACCAATTAGTTAATGTTTGTACAGGACTTTGTAGATATAGGGCAATATTAAATGCCCATTATTTTAACAAGTCTCGCAAATGCATCGTGGGCCAAATCCCAAGATTCTCACTAGGTTTTAAAATCATTCTTCACTCAGGCGAAGCTGCAAGGAGAGTTTGTCCCCATTAAAATAGACTAACAGACACAAAATCTACTCACCCGCTTTGACTGTAATGATGACCACAACAACAACGAGAATGATGTTATTACAATGGTGACTAAATGCCCCACTTGAGATAGGGGCCCAATTTGCTAGCCACTGCACAACCATATAGGGTACGTCTACTCACTAGCTCTCATCGAGCTCGTGTGCTAAAAACAGTAGTAGTAGCTGGGGTAACACTAGCAGCAGCTAGTGGTGGCGTGGAATAGCTGCCCTGAGTACATACCCACAGGGTTCAGGCAGGTTTGCACTCAGCACGGCTAGCCTGTGTCACCACTTGTCACTGCCCATGCTGCACGAATATTCTTAGCGCTCTAGCTCAATGAGAGCTAGTGTGAGTATGTACGAAAGCTGAGAATTACACCTCTACCTTCAAGTGTAGACATAGCCATAGAGACACAACCTGCCCCTAGACACCTGAAAGTCTAAATGGATGAAACAAAGGGTGAGAAGAGGAAGAGAGGTACGGAGAGGGGAAATGATTTGCTCAAGGTCACACAACAGCTCAGAGCTGAAGTCTCTTGACTGCCAGGAGACAGTGCTGCCTTCCTTTCCTCCCCCCAGGTGAGTATTACCCAGGCACATATGTGTAACTGAGACTAGGAGTGTGGGTTTGCAAGTGAATAGAAGAGTCCTTTGACCTGTAAGACCACCTAGAACTCTGGGATGAAGGCAGGGCTGCTGACTCTGCTCCTCTGGCTGGCACAATGAAACTCCTGTCAATAAGAGCACGGCTCATCTGTGTGAGACAGAACTTTCCTGGGATTGGTCAGACTGTGGAATGAACTGCCCCCCCAGGAACGAAGGAGCACCACAAACCTCTCCACCTTACACTCCAAGTGCCAGGTGCATTTGTTCATGCTGCCTTGTCTAACATAATCACATAGCAAAGTGATTTAAAAAAAAAAACAAAACTTGTAAACCAAAACACTCCACTGCATACACAATTCTTTCGCTGGGGAGAGGATGAGAGAATAAGCCACAAGAGACAGATGTCAGGATGTGTCTATACTCGGGCTGGAAAGTGCTTGAGGAGATATAACTGCACTAGCTCTGATTGAAACAGAAGTATATAGGCAGCAGTATGAGTGATGGGAGGGGCTAGCAACCCTAAATACAATCCTGGCTGAGACCCGTACTGGGGTGGCTAGACCGTGACATTGCTCATGCCACAGTAGCTACACTATCTTTAGCTTGAGCAGAGCTAATGCGGGTATCTCTCCTCAAACTGGAATTTATATGTTCCAGCTCAGACCGCCCCTCAGACACATCACTAAATGCACTACTGGAAGGCGCTCAGATACCATGCTCATTACCAGGGTATAAAAACCTATATAGAACAGAATAGACTGTGACAATGATTTTATGAAGTCGACAGATAGGAATGTCCCTTTACCTCAATTCATATTCAACTGTGTTTCAATTTGGTTTCCTTTAGAGGACACCATTTTAAAAACTGAGTTAGGTTTTATCAACCAGAACATGAGCACCAATTCCTTGTGTTGTTTTAAATACTTGTCTGGTACTGAAGTAGTTCATGCATCTTTAAGTCTGAACAATCAAGTCATGTTTCAAAATCCCATTAGAAAACAAAAACAAACATCAAACAAGTTTCCCACATGTTCCTTTTTAAGGATATACAACTTGTGTTCTATTGAAAGCAAAAACCTAAACTTATTAATTCTTTATTAGCTTCAGCTAGCGGGGCTGCTCATTCCAAAAACTGCAGGACAGTGTTTTATACTTTAATATTAGCCCCACAGTCCTGCCTTCATTGTTACAGAAGACAAAAAGATGAAAGAAAGATATTAGAAAATGTACAGGATTTAGGCTGCCTTAATTACTGGTCTATAGGCAGTGGAGTAACTACTCACATTTGAAAATTATGGGTAGAAGCACAAGGTTTGGGATAGTATGTATTATGGAGTTTGAAGTGATTTGGTAAAACAGAAGAAACTTGATTCATCAGGTGACCAAAAGATCAAGGACATTTAACAAATTACACTTCAGATCATCTAATCTTGAAGTTGTTGTGGCTCAGAAAGTGTAGGGTCCCCTTAACTTTCCCATATGGTAGCCAATAAAGCTAATACTTACCCTCAATGAGACTACCAGAATATTATGTGCAATTCTGGATGCTATGTTACAAGAAAGATGCTAATAAATTAGACGAACTTCACAGAGCAGATCAATAAGAATATTAACGGTTGGGAGGGATTGGTTTATTAGATATGATCAAAAGAATAAATTTGCCTAAATGATGACTAAAGGAAAATATAACCAAGTACAAATGTTTGAATGGCTTAAATCCTAGTAAAGAGATCAAATTGTTTAAGCTGGTCTCAGGCGTTACAATTAAAATTAGTGCCATGACACTGGGCAAAGGAAAAATTTAAGCCTAGAATGTGACAAATTCCCTTTTGAGGGAATACATCATATATGAAATATCAGGCATTACATTTCATTTGATGCAGACTGTGAATCGGAATAATCATAACTTGTAGGAGGAAAGTGCCCTATCCCAACAGATGTGATTTACCTTGCTATATGGGTAGTTTGCATTCATGCAGCACTACCTGAAGGGAGAAAGGATGAGTGTATCCTTCATAATCCACTTTATATGATGACTAAGGGCATAAAGATAGAACATTGTCTGAATGAGAGAGTTGCAGCTGTAGCTAAATGTGGACAGGAAATCAGACTGAAGTTCCCAGAGGAGGCAGGTAGCTTTGAAATTATATAATTTGTGATTTGCTATCATTATTTGTTAGGAAATCTTTCATTTTTACCTTTGGCCTCCTCAGGATGCTAGCATGATGAAGCTCTTAGCATGCTGCAGGTTGAGGCCCGTGTGAGGTGCTGAGACTATCAACTCATTTTGAAGCCAATGGGAATTGACATCTCCTACTGCATCACAGGAGACACTCAACGTTTTACAGGATAGGACTGTGTAAGTGCAATGATTTTGCAGCTCTGTGTCGCCCTGTATGAGGCAGCACCATTCAGACAAGCTGCTTCTTTTGTGGCAGCTATCTGCTAGTGAACACTTCCGGGGCTCAGACCGACGGTATTGGCTCTGCTCCTCCAACAGAAGGTAAACAGATGCATGTTCCTCTGTGATTTGTTTTATTTATACTGTTTCTGTATTTATAGGGCCAGGACTTTCAGAGGGAGTTGTGTTTATTATCACATATGCATGCACAACTGTGCACACAAATGAACACAGACAGACCATATTGTTCTCTCTAATTCTCAATCTCCTAGGCACTAACTAAACAGCCTGTCCTACCTAATGTAACCACACAGAATCTCAATAGTCTTCCAAACGGAGTAGAGAAAGCCCCTTCACTTGTGTCATTTAAAACTAGCCTGGGTGAAGGTGCAACATGGATAAACAAATTTCTTCTCGTAGCCTTATTAACATGCCTCAGTCCTGAAACAGCGGAACCACTGAGAAAGGTCTCCATGGTATCCAAACCATGGCAGCAGGGATACCAAAGTAATGGCAGCTGTACTGATGATAGTAGGCGTTGTGATGTGACCACTGAGCCATTGGCAATTGGATGAGACCACCAACTCAGAATGCAGTTTAGGGCTAGGTTCTGCTCCCGTTGACAGCTAGGGTCAGGCCATTATTAGGTAAGAAGCACAGACAGAACTGCCATCCAGTTATAGGAAGCTGGTATTGCCTTAAAGTCTGTTGCTTTCCCTTCACCATCCCACCTTCTTCTTCTTCTATAGATAACAGTCTATGTCTGGGACTTAAATGTAATAATAATTCCCATTTAGGAGAGTCAATCAGGAATCATGTCAGCGGCTAAGTATTGATAAGAAACAGTATTGCAAAACTCTAATAAAACACAGTCCCTAGAAAACTGCAATCCATTTGCTTCTCTTCCAGGAGAAAAAGTGAAACAAGTAAAACAAGAGAGGGATGTTTTAGTTCCCAGGAGACACGGACCCAGCTGAAGAAGCGCAAGAACAGCTAAGGCCTGCTTGTGTCATCAGGTATGCATTCCTTTCTTTGTATACTAAATTAAATAAATAAATAAATAAATAAAGAGGGCTTCTGTTGGTGTGTTGATATAGTTACACAGCAAGGGCACAGCCCAGCTCTCTGTTTTCTCTCACAACACTCAGGCACAATGGTGTCCTTATTACAGGGAGCCTAAATAAATAATACAGCCGCCAGACATAAGAAAGGGAAGGAGCATTACAATATTAAGTTCCAAAACCAGAATGGGGGAGCTTTTCCTACTGAACAAATAAGACTTAGCCCAGTATGATTTGGAAAGTCATCTACTTAGACAACTGTCTGATCTAGCAGTTCTTTCACAGGCAAAAATTCCATTGTCCCAGTAGGGTTACACCAATTTCCCCAACTGAGGATCTGGCCCATTTTGCTTTAATTCAGGGTACTGACTGAAAGCAGAAGTTACTTACCTTACACATGTTTTTATTGGTGCTTCCTTGACTTCAGTGGGAGTTTTGATTGTACACAGACAGCAGTATCTGGCCCAATCTCTCTCTCTTGAATGCAGATCTGACTCATTAATCTTTTGAGGACTGCGGGCATCTCTTCACATTCTGCTAAGCATTCATTTGGCTGGTAGTCTGGAAAATGCCAGTTAATCATTTAAAGTTTGGAATCTCTCTGAACTTCAGAAGACATTGGGAGGGCAGAACAACATATAAATCTATTAAATTCCCCACTCGTCATCTTTGTGACCCTGACCTTTAAAATGGGATTTTGTGCGTTTAACATTTATATTTTACTAAAAAGAATTTCTTTTTACTAACTAAAAATTTCACTGCCAGCCAAGTGCCTGATCCAGTACGAGTTTTGGGTGTGGAAGAAACACAAGATTAAGTCCCAAGAATGTTAACACACGGATGGTAAAGTTATAAATAATGAGGAATAAATAATATTAACAGAAAAACAAGAGACATGAGGATTTGACTTTTATGAACATTATTTCTTACATGTCTGAAATGTAAGACACGTTATAATTGGTTCACTATATTTTTAGTTTCATAACTTAACATGTCTGAGACTAATTATATTAACAAGAGAAGGAACATTACAGTTCTGCAGGAGACAGACTGGGAAATTAAGGTTGAAAACCTCACTTACTTTCTCATGTAATAACAGACATAATGACTGAAGATTTTACATCCAATTGACAAGCCTGACTAAACTTGTAAGTGTTATCAATTAAGTGGAAAGAACCAAGAAGGATTTGATCAGATTTAGTCCAACTGTCTTTTGTGGAGGTTCATGTTTAATACATTTCAGGCAAAATTTCCAATGAGCACGTGAAAAACTACCTGGGATTAAAAATGCTATCCAAATAACTTAAAAAATTAATAAATGTATACATTTTGAAATGTAAAACTTGGCAAGGACATCTGTTAGCAGGAACAATGTGAGGCTTTTACATGTGCAGATGGATAAATATAATAAAAATCATACTTTGTACTTAAACAGCACTTATCTATATATCTTAGAGCATTTATATTACATAGGGAAATCTAAATTCAGAGTTATAAAATAATTTGTCCAAATTCAGACAGTGAGTCAGTGGCAGATCTGGGAATAGACTGCATGCCTCCTAACTCCCAAACCCATGTCCTGTCTACATTGTTTCCTCCTAGACCAGGTTACTATGTTGCATACATGTTTTGTGACATTTTCAGAGGTCCATTAAAAATAAGCCCCAAATCTTCAGACTCAAGAGACTTAAGATCAAGGCACTCAAATCCAGATTTATTTACCAAAATAGAGGGTTTTCAGAGGTGCTGGGCAAACTCCCACTGAAATGCTATTGAAGCACTGTGAAAAGTCACCACTTATTAGGGGCCTTAATATGGATTTAGGTGCCTAATTATATATCCTGTCTGTGGAAGGGCTTCCATATGTCTTCCACATTCTATGGCATGAGGTCTGCCATTTGGAATATGAGAACAGCTGGAGAGAGAGGAAGGGTTGAGGAGGAATAGATACATCATTGAATCATTCTCACCCATGTAATTCTAGGCTTGGTTATGTCTCTGCATCTGTCTGCTGTGTGTGATTCCTCATCCCCTGCTGGAAAACACCACATGACTGCAACAGGAGCCAGTCTGACTGAGTAGCAGATGCTACTTGTAGAAAAAATAACATTCTCTGGCTCAAACAGCTTATTTCATTCAAGATATTGTGAGCTATTCTCACGTGGCTTTGGCTAAAACTATGGAAATTAGCATTGATATAATATACCTAGACTTCTGTAAGTCATGTGACTAGGTACTGCATGACATTTTGATTAAAAGTCTAGAATAATACAAAATTAACATGGCACACATTGAATGGAGTAAAATCTGGCTAATTGCTAGGTCGCAAAATATAGTTGTACATGGGGATTCATCACAGCGTTTCTAATGGGGTCCCACAGGAAGGAATCGGTTCTTGGCCCTACGCTTTTTAACAGTTTTATCAGTGACCTGGAAGAAAACAAAATATCACTGACGGATGGACACAAAATTTGGGTGAGTTGTAAATAATGAAGAGGATGGGACACAGTTACAGAGCAATCTTGATTGCTTGGTAAACTGGGCACAAGCAAACAATGTGTGTTTTAATACAGGTAAATGTAAATTATACATCTAGGAACAAAAAACATAGGTCATTCTTACAAGATGGTGGACTCTATCCTGGAAGGAGTGACTCTGAAAAAGGTTTGAAGGCCATCATGGACAATTAGCTGAACATGAGCTTCAGATGCAACATCATGGCCAAAATGGCAAGCGAGATCCTTGGATGCATAAACAGGGAAATCTTAGTAGGCAGAGAGGTTATTTTACATCTGGTTTTGGCACTGCGGCAACCACTGCTAGAATATTGTGTCCAATTCTGGTGTCCACTATTCAAGAAGGATGTGGATAAATAGGAGAGGGTTCAAAGAAGAGCCATGAGAATGATTGAAGGACTAGAAAACCTGCCTTATAGTGATAGACTCAAGGACAGAAGGTAAAAGATGACTTGATCACAGTCTAAAAACTCCTACATGGGAAACAAATATTTAATAATGGGCTCTTCAGTCTAGTAGAGAAAGGTATAACATGATCCACTGACAGGAAGCTGAAGCTAGACAAATTCTGACTGGATATAATGCATACATTTTTAATAGTGAGGGTAATTAACTGTTAGAACAATTTACCAGATTCATGGTGGATTCTCTATCACACACAATTTTTAAATCAAGATTAAAAAGAAAAAAGATGCTTAGTTCAAAAGGAATTATTTGTTTTGGGAAGTTCTATGGCCTGTGTTATACAGAAGGTCAGACTGGATGAGCACAATGGTCCCTTCTGGCCTTGGAATCTATGAAACTGGGTTAAATTCGGGGCAATCACATCTGTTGTGAACAAAAGAGATTTATATTTGTTCTTACAAAGAAAAGATAAATATCTGTCACGCTCTTCTGTGGAGAATTGAAAGTAGTTCAGTATCCATTGCCCCTTCTATCTTTTGCTTCTGCTGAGGCTGACCAAAGGAACACCAGTTATAATAGTGGCTTTTCCTAATCCCCTGTCCATCTAGTCTTTATTCATAAAAATATGCTGAACACTTGGGACAAAGTTCTCCTTTCAAAACAGATTTAGTGTGACATTCTTAATACCTTTCCCAGACCTGAAGAAGAGCTCTGTGTAAGCTCGAAAGCATGTCTCTCTCACCAACAGAAGTTGGTCCAATAAAAGATATTACCTTACCCACATGTCTCTCTAAATTACACACACGCGCACGCACACGCACACACACACACACACGAGAACAAAAGCACAAAAACTCGGGCTGTTGCCAGGGTCCATGGCAGAAGGCTACCCTGAATAGCTGCATAACTGACTACCCTGAAAACATGCAGAGATCTGACTCTACTGGGCCTCTAGCAAGAATCATGGAAGAGTTAATGAGGGATGGTACACATTCTTATGCAGCAACACTCACCACCCTATGGCCTCTGCACACAGACTCCCAAGCATTTGACTCCTACTCTCAGAGTAGGAGATTGCACCAGGGAACATGTTACGCAGAAGGTCAGACTAGATGATCTAATGGTCCCTGCTGAATCTATGATGGAGTTTGTAAGAGAACAGGGGGCTTGGCTTTCACAGGTTCAGATAGCAAGACAGACTCTAGTCTTTTGGATGGATGTATTTCTGCAGGCTGTTCACAGCTGGAATTTGGACTTTTTTTGGCAGCACACCTGGGCATGTTTGGCACCCATTTGGGCAGAATCACACTTGTTTTCAGAATGTGGCCCATAATGTAATTTTCATTCCATGAACTCCAAAGGAAGTCCAAGCATGGAAGAAGTGCAGACATCCACCTTGTGGCTAAGAGATCTATATGTGGATCAGAGTGGAGCCTTCACATTACAATCAAATTGTCTTACAAAGAGTCATAAAATGGCCTTCTTCAGCAGCAGAGAGGGATTTGAAGGAGAGAAGTATGGACAGGTGCAAATTGAACATTTGCCATTAGCAGAAAGAACACACTATTTGTGGATTAGACAGAAACATGAATAGTATGAGCTCAGCTGATCTTTAATTGGAAGGGCCCTTAAACATAAATCCCCCAGTAATGCGGAGCATGTGCATACTGCTATTGTGGGGAATTAGTAGAGACGATCTTTTAGATTCAATGAAACAAATATTCTGATGCAAGCTGAGCTGTTAGTTTTTGAAATTCTCATTTGGCCTACAGTATAGCAGAGAGTTTATGTTCTCTTGAGATATCACACAGCTGATGTTCGGAGCATGCCAAAGTGGGGTGGGTACCATATACCATAGTGTGGATGAGTCTTTTTATCAGACCAAGTGGGTATTGGCAATAGTTTCCTTAAAAGATTTACAAATGTGAAGAGCCAATAAGGTCAGTTTGGAAAGTTTAGAAATGGGTTGTTTCTCAGAACCCGTTTGTTCAATGGGATAATGTCAATGATATACAAAGCAGCACAGAATCTTTGATTCTTGTTTCTTTGCAAAATAGAATCTTAACTGGGTCATGCTGGCTAGTAGCATTTTAGATAGCAAAACACTGATCAACAGCAATAAAATTGAATCAAAAACCCCTGAGATGAACACCACACACTTGGACAGCAGTCAGAAATCCAAACTCAATTTTTATAGATTAAACGTATACTAATAATGGGCCAAGCCAAAATTGTGGATCCCATACCCCTACATTCTGGAGGCTTCAAGAGTTTCTGAACTGAATTGTGTGGCTTGATACTATCTCTTTTACCTAGGCCATGGCACAGGTAACCTTAATTCTGGCATTTCTTAACTTCTGAGCGCTTGACTTTGCCACCTTACTAATATTCTCTTGGTGTGTTTTTTGTGTGTGTAATATATAGTAGTACACACACCCACACACTTTTCAAAGTTGCCATAAAATACGCCTAAATTCTTTTCAAGTTAATAAGCTCTTCATACAACAAAATCACATGACAGTTAGGATTTCTTGGCTTGTAGCATAGTGGCTAATTTTCTTCACCCTATCAGTGTCATCTAAGGGTAGTTCTTTCAATGCTGGGGCGGGGGAGGGAAGGTCACATTTTACATTAATTTAATACAAATCTGCAACAATGGAATGCATGTTGTCAAGTTAACGTCATTCGTGTATGAGAGAAAAATGAGGTATCAGTTATACAATACCATATGCATGGTCTTACACTGTGTGGCATACAGAATTTATATTTTCTATCTTATATCACCCCAAGAGCATATACAGAACTGAACTGGGGCCTTATATAAAAAACAGCATTTAATTTTTGTTAAATTGTTTATTTGTAATTCTAGATTGATTTGGTCTGAATGACAATGACAGCTTGGAACCTAAAATAGTGGGCCAGATCCAGGGTTGGTGTAAATAGATGCAACTCCATTCACTTCCAGTTTACACGCACTGAGGATCTGGCCCAATTCTCAACATATGGAGCTATTCGGTGCCACAAATACAAACACTTTATGGCCATAACATTACCATCCTGCTGCTAATCAAGGATTTTCCAGACCACCAGAAAATGTGCTGATCAAGCTATTTATAAAGCACTAGAACATGTTAATTTTTTTAAAAAATATGGATGGCTTTTGCCACAACAAAATTAACATTTCATCGTTATGGACTTCAGCCGTGGGGGCGGAGGGGTTGTCGTGTTTGTGACCCTCCAGAGCACCAGGGCTCAGAGATTTAGATCTGGGGGGGAAGTGCTGGTGCTCGGGGCTTCAGCCCCACGGCTCCATTCCTGGCTTCTGCCTCATGAGGGGTGCCAGGGTTCATGGTTTCAGCCCCCTGGCTCCATTCCCAGCTGAAGCCGTGAGGGGGGGGGGCTCGGGGGCTCCCCATGGATCTGCTCATGATTTCAGTGGGAGGCATCGGAGCCTGGAGTTTTAGCTACGGGGGTGGGGGAAAGAGCGCTGGGGCTGAAACTGGTGCTCCCCTTGTAGCTAAAGCCCCGAGCCCTGGCGTCCCCCATGGCGCTAAAGCCAGGAAAGGAGCCATGGGGCTGAAGCCCTGAGTCCCGTCACCCCCCATGGAGCTGAAGCTCTGAGCCGCAGTGCTCCCCAGGGTCAGAAGCCCTGGGGACCCTGAGCCCCACCCCCTGCCCAGAGCCCCAACACCCCCCCTCACCCTGCAGCTACAGTCCTAAACCCCACCCTCAGCTGAAACCCTGAGCCCCAGAGCCACAGGCCATGGCTTCCTACAGGCCCCAGGGGTGCTCAACCCCCTGCTTCACCCCAGCTCCACCCCCTACTTGGCCCCTTCCCCTAAACCCCACCCTGCCTCTTCCCACGCCTACTCGACCCCCATCCTGCCTCTTCCCCCCCATCCCCGCTCCTCCCCCCAGTGCCTCCTGCACACTGCTGAAGAGCTGATCATGACAGGTCGGAGGCGCTGGGAGGGAGGGGCGGGAGCTGGCTGTTGGCAGGGGCTGAGCACCCACTATTTTTTTCCCCTCCATGGGTCCTCCAGCCCTGGAGCACCCACAGAGTTGGTGCCTATACCCAAGGCTAAAGCCCCAATGCAGTAAAGTATTTGCTTGTGTGTATGTGTCTGTCTGTCTCCGCTGCTGCCTGATTACTTCCAATTCCAGAGGCTGTCTGGTTGACCAAAAAAATCCATAACTCTGATATGAATACCAGACTACTTGGTGTGAAAGCTTTTCCATCACAAAGACAGTCCACCTTATGCCACAATTCCATAGGAGGAGAGGGTCACACATTTCCAATAATCATAGAAACATAAGGCTGGAAGGGACCTCAAAAGGTCATCTAGTCCAGCTGCCTCACTGAAGCAGGATTAGGTACACCTAGACCATCTGTGACACGTGTTTGTCTGACCTGTTCTTAAAAATTTCCAATGATGGGGATTCTACAACCTCCCTTGTGAGTCTATCCCAGATCTTAACGATCCTTGTACTTAGAAAAATTTCCCTACGTTCTAACCTAAATCTCCCTTGCTGCAGAATGAGCTGACTACTTCTTGTCCTACCTACAGTGGACATGGAGAATAATTGATTGCCATCCTCTGTAGAACAACCCTTAACATATTTGAAGACTTATCAGGTCTCCCCCCCCGTCTTCTTTTCTCACGACTAAATATGCCCAGTTTTTTAACCTTTGAAGATGTATATTCCTTTTCCCCTATAGAGACCCACTCATCCAGATCAATTTCTGTGTCCTAATCCCTCTCTGATCATTTCATCTGGGATATTTTCTTATCGAAATCTTTTTCAATCAACATTGGGATTATAGAAGTTCTAGCTTGCTCAATTGTGATTAAAGTTCTAGACAGAACTACCTGATATCCAGATTTTATAATAAAATATTTAACTTGTAAATATTGAAAATATGGGTTCTTTATGTTATTTACATTATTACATACTTCCTGGTATGATTTCAAAATTAGGACCCAGGAACAGCTGTCTGAATTGAGTAATCTCACTCTCAGCTCTTACCACAATAAGTAGTCTATTTCCTAGAGAGAAATTTCTGACTGTTAATGCAAGTAGCTAAGAGAGAGGGCTTCGGTGACAGGAAATTAGAAAATTTGTCCAAAGCGGCTAAAATGGCCTGGATGAATGGATGACTTCTTATTTTTGGTGACCTACATTTCTTTTTAACCCAACAGTTAGTACAAATAGCTATAACTGGACCTCACTCTTGTTCAAGTTTTACCCAGTATTTGGATGATCTACTGCTAACCCAATTGGTCACATCTTTTAATTGTGATGCATAATATAATGAAATAATAATACGCCAAATTAGGGAAAGCTAGTCCACCCCACTTTGCAGGCTTATAGAAAACTTTAGAACTTTATGTTCCATATGAATTTTAATAGCGCATCCTGCCATGCTTTTAATGTCATGTCAGAGATACAAACAGGAATGCACTGAAGCAAAAATAGTAATTTGGGGAGGATATTAATCTTTACTGTATCGACCTTACAGAGCCAAGAAATTTGATATTTGTTCTATTCCTCCAAGTCTTTTATTATTTTATTCCACATTGGAGGGTAATTTGCATTTAAAAGATTTTTAAAGGCCTGATCCAAAAGCCCACTGAAGTCAATGGCAGTCTTTCAATGGACTTTGAATCAGGCCCTAAATCAGCCAGGAGGAAATATCCAAAGCAATTCATCTTTCACATACTATTGAAACGAATGTATCCCTATTTTCAAGAAAGTTTTACATTTCTACTGATTCTACTGTATAAATGAGGATGAAAAATGAGCAAAGAATACTGATGAACTGAAGAAGGTCAGACGACAGGGAATGTAGGTCTCCTTAATTGCATGGTTCCCTGCTACTATAATCAATTCTAGGCATTGGAATCAGTATTTTTGCTTTGCCCTTAAAGGTTCAGATCTTACAGGGCTGTAAACTGGCATGATTCCATTAATTTGAAAAGCTGATTTATACCAGCTGAGAATCTAGCTAAACTCTACTGGTGAACAAATTCAAACATTATTGAAAAGTTTATAAAGGCATTGCTTACAAATAGGAAAAAAAAGGGGTTTTGTCTATTACTTTAAAGGCCTGAAAAGCTTTCATTATGTTAACAGCAGCTCTTCCTCCACCTCCAGGACCTTAAATTAGAAATTTGGGTCTTGCCTCCCCTGGAAGATTCTATGGCTAATTGAAGAAACAATGAAATTATGACATCAAAATACTAAAGAAGTGAAACCTAGTTACATAAATCGGAAACTGGTTTTTATTAAGACTGTTTAAAATGTGTGAGGGATGTTTAGACTTGACATTAATGATATTTCTAACCCAGGTTTTTTCCTTTGCAGGTCACTTTTAAAGATACTGAGCATGCTCAGTGAGGATGGACTCTTCAGAGATTTAGCTGCTAAAAATTAAAGAAGTCTCTGAGTACATGCAAACTGCAACTTTCCAAAGTCTTATAACTTGGCCAATTTGGGCAGAATTTCACAAGGGACAGCAAAAAGCACACCCGTGACATAAAGGCCACTCCCTGGGGAATTTCAACTTTCTGTTTCAAGGCATGGGATCACTAGAGCTGTTCAAATAAAGAGTCGGAAATTTTTAAACACGGACAAAACAAAATATTTTCCCTACCCTCTTTCTCTGAAACTATTGAGCTGTTGTGGCTGAAGTTTTCATACATATATACAAAAAAAAATCAGCCTGAGGAAGACACAAGGCATGGAAAATTTCAGCCTAAGCGGTTAACATTTGGCAAAGTTGTAAGCAAGTGAAGACAGGGTCTTCTAATGGGAGGTATCAGGCAACCTTAACAATAGAAGGCACTACCTGCCCACCTATAATTCTGCCTATTGTGGGCCAGATTCTGATACCTTTACTTAGTGAGGCCACTGGTGGATTTAAAGTGTTATTCAGCATGAGAAAGATATCAGGATCTGGCCCTCTGCATGTTATGACTTGTACCTAAACACCAACTAATGCAAAATGACAGCCTCAGTATGCAAAATATTCATAACAAGAGTCTTGAGTCTATAGGTTTTGCATTTTGCCCTCAATTTTTGTAAACATGATCAGTTTTATGAAAGACCTGTGCAATCTTGTGTGTCATTTCACTTGAAAATAGGACCATTTCTAAGTGGAAGAAAAACAAACAAACCACTTTCACTCAAAATGGATCTCTTTTTTAAAAATATGTACAAATACATTTTTAAAGTTTGAATTTCACTATTTTGTTTTGACATTAAGTTTCACATCAACATGCACAACATTTTGAAATTCTGTGTAGTTTCTTTAAAAAAAAAAAAAAAAAAAAATTACCGGTGTGTGAAAAAAATGGTAAAGGACAAAATAACCTGCCGCTCTATTATGAATTGTTTTCTGCAATACCTTGTGAAGAAATATTTGTTGTTTCCACACAGCTCTGCTCAATCCCTGCAATACTGGCATAAAATGCTGCTAGAGAGAGTTATTTCTGAGATAAGCATCTTGTTAATGGGTTTCTGCACAACAGGAGCAGAAATTTCAAGGCCATTATTGCCCCTGTGATTTTTACAGGAAACAATTGTGTAGATCAAGACTTTAAAACAAATAATACAGGTTCAAATCAGCTACTGAAAGGAGCATATGAATAAAACCACATTGCTGCTTGTCCAATATGTTATAGTAGTCTAATTCCAGCACTTTCTGAACTATAAAAGGATTCTTTTCGCTTATAAAATATAATCTCACTATATGATGTCATTTTTCTAAAACCTCCTCTGTTAATGGACAATATTACATTTTCTGATAGTGTAATTACTCGTTTAATACTGCAAAACTGATCCAAAGGCAATGCACAGGAAACAAACACACACCATCTCCCTCACCCCTTTCCTTCCCCCCCCCTCCCCTTACAGCGGTTTAAAATAGGGGATGAAGCCTCATTATCATTCAAATTCAACAGGTTGGCTTAAAACATCGATTGTGCCAAACATTCCCAAATTCCCCAAACATTCTGAAGGCTCATTGAACTTTCCACTGTTTCATCACATCGATGGTCTTTCGCCCACCTCACTCCAGCATCACTAAATTCCTCTAGTTCTGTAGATTTCCGTTCACTTTCACTAAGGCAGGTTACCTCTAGACGTGCCCAGACTTCACAGCAATTAGAACCAATCAGTGTCATTTACATAGCCGGGTCATCATCATGAGCTTTCATCAAATCAGGATCCAGCTTTGCCAACAATGATTGCAAAGACACAACAGCCCGGAGCCCTGGCCGCAACCAACCATAATTACCTGCAGCCCTCTACTTAACCAGGCTCCCGTGAACGAGCTTGTCTTTTTCACTAACTGTCGCAGACAATGCTGTTTCCCTTGCAGTGCCAGCACGTAGCAAAGTATTCCTTTACCCAGACACAGGCAAGCTAGGAGGAACTCTTTCCTTAGTCTCAGGCTCAGCCACAGATGAAACTCTTCCAGTTTCTGCAGTCCCCCTAGCTACTTTTAGACCGTAAAGGTAACTGGAAGAGTTCCCTGGCCAATCAGATGAAGGGAGGTGGGGTTAGAATAATGAACCTGAAGCTCTGGCGTCAGAGTAGAAGCATTTCAACGTGACCCAGATCTCATCATGCAAAAGCGGGGAAGAAAACACCAGCCAGCACTGGGCGAAAGAATAACAGGCAATTTATGCCACTGATTACAGTACTAGTCAAGATTGAGCTGGCAGTTAGAATCTTCTAGGTACAGAAACAGCATCTAGGACAGCCACGTATTAGTTCATAACACCTTCACTGCAGAGGGGGAGCAGGGCTAAAGGGGGAACCTCGTGTGATTTGTCTTTTACTTAAGAAGCTGAGATGGATCCAAACTAAAATCCCCAGAACTGAACGCCCCAGACTTTAGCAACGGATCTGAGTTTTGTGATCTAGACCCAGCTCTGTTAAGGCGCTGTCTTTACAGCATGCAGTCTGAGCTTGTGCCTTCTACAGAGATTGCTTTCCTTTTGGAAGGTGGACAGCTAAGGCTTAAAAGAGAAGCAGCCTCAGAATCCATAAACTGTTCTGCTCCAATTCCCTAAAAGTGGGAACGCTTTTCTTTGTTTGTTTTTTTAAAGTCAGCCACAGATGATGCTATGGAAACTCTCCTGAATTTATTACTTCACAGACTGTTACTAATAGGAATTTTTATATTTTAATATTTAACTGCAGCTTGCATTTATCTTACAGGTGTGAGATACACCACAAATCCAATGGCAGAATTGCTGTATTTATCCTCAGATTTGTTATCCTACTAAGAGATAATAAGGCCCATGCTGAATGAAATCAGAACGGAAGAACTGTGACTCTCAGTCCTGATACTGCTAATAACTAGTTGAGCATTTCCCTTTGCTCTTTTTTGGGAGCAGTGGGATCTGAATTTATGGCAGAGTTTAAGGTAATAGGGAGCATCCCTTGAACACAAGCACATGGATTACTTAGGGAAATACATATATTCTTAGCACATGAAAAACATCTAATGTGAATTTACAACCAAGGCCAGTTTTTATAACTGGAATCTACAATAGAAATTACTGACAATATCATTAATGACTCCCAGGCCTATGTTCACTGGGAAAACCTAGACGATTATTTAGTACAGTGGGTTTCAACCTGTGGTCCATGGATCCCTGGGGGTCTGCAGACTATGTCTAAGATTTCCAAAGGGTTCCGCACCTCCATTTGAAATTTGTTAGGGGTCCGCAAATGAAAAAAGGTTGAACACCACTGATTTAGTTGAACAGAAGAGTTGCATTGCAAGGGTACGATTGAAGGCTAGTGATATCTGAAAGTGAACAGACGGAACTAGCACAAAGATGTCATTGGCGCCAATTCACAATGGTGGATAAACATCATACTGTGTCAGAATCAAAACATATAGCCCGTGGAGCTTCCGCTGACAGGCCCCGCTTGCAGCTTTTGCCACTCTTTTACATATACACAATTGCTATAGCTAAATAAAAGAGCTGCTTTCCTTTTTGTGAAGAGACCCAGGGGGAAGAGCTCTCAGTCTGAGTCATTAGGGGTTGACAACAGGAAAACAAACTTATTATGTTGAAGATAATACAAGTGCTGAAGGAAAAGGTCACTAAGCACTACCAATTCCCAACGAGTACAATGCTGCATCTTCCAGTGGTGTCCTGTAAAAAGCAGAATAAACTCCCAGCTCAACGGCAGGACCTGGCACAACTCCTTCTCTAGCAACTGTGCTAAAACAGAGTGAATGAGTGCAATTCTAAACAATCCAAAAGGGCACAACTTCCTCTGACATGCACATCTAATACAGCCCAAGTAACTGGGGGTCTTTGGTTAATGCACTAAGATTCAGTATTTAAGAGCAAACAGGAGTATTGGATGGGTATCTGCCTGAAATTTACTCAGGGTCCTCCTCTTCCACTAGGCTTTTACATAACACTGTAACGGATATTTTGTGGACCATTCTCTACTTCTGTTGTTCCAAAGGTCTATGCAGGAATACAGAGGGGATCTTTCCAGAGCACCACAGTACCCAATGGGAGCGTTCACCTGTTCTGAGTATATCGAGGACTCCTAACAGAAATATTTGGTAGATACAACTTTTACAAAATCCATCTCACTCTATTACATTTTTAGTGCACACTTGTTGAGGGACTAGCTCATTTAACTAATGCCAGTTCAGTGGATGAACTACAGAAATTCTACTGTAATAAAAGTCCCATTACACTAAAAGAACAACTTTCTATGGGACTGGATGGCCAATAGTATTAGTAAATGTTCACGGAGCCTTTCACCCTCACTGGCTGGTTCAGATCCGTCTAAGGGTTGGTAATGACTGAAAGATGTTATGCTATGATCGTTATTCAGTGGCTTGTGTGAAATGAGTCTGTGACCTCAATCTAGTTCCTAGTGGACAGGTGTCCTGGTCATAGGGTGACCAGGTGTCCCGATTTTATAGGGACAGTCCCGATTTTGGGGTCTTTTTCTTATATAGGCTCCTATTACCCCCCACCCCCTGTCCCGATTTTTCACATTTGCTGTCTGGTCACCCTACCATGTCACCACTAGTTGTTGGTCCTTGCAGACAAAGCAAGGAGTAAATGGGCCTGGAAATGTAACTCCTGTGTCTTTCTATGCTTTTTAGTGCATGGATCCTATGGGGATATACAGTCAAGAAATACTTTGAACAGTAATGGTCCCTCCAGGACAGGGATGCTTCAGGGAGCTGGAACTGCTGCAGTAACTGTTGTGCGGATAGAGAACTGTTCTCTGCAGCTCTCAATCTGTTATTTTTCAGAAGCACTAAATTCTCATTATTTTAAAATTAGTATCTGATTCCCAACACTGAAAGAGCTGTTAGATTTCATGTGATTTTTGCTTAGCAAGCTAAAAATATAGCAGTCTAATGAACTGCCTTAATGTGGAGTATCCCCCAGTCTTCCTTAATGAATTTCAATAGTAAAGTAATGTGTAACTGAGATGTGAATTAAGCCCTTGATATTGAAGAGCTCTAAAAACATACTTCGGAAACACATACCTCCACTGTTGTAAAACTGAAGAGGTTTGGTAAAGACAAATAGCATATTGCTATTGACAGTCTAGTATCAGAGGACAAAGTTTCTTCTGGTTTTCAGTGACTGAAACTGCCAAGCACCTACTTGCTAATCATATGTTTTCACAACAGGATAAAGTGAAACTCTTCCCATGCTATCACTTATTACGTCACTAAACATAACTATTGAATCAATAAAACAATCGATTACTCTGTCCACAGTGTCCACAAGGCCATTTGTTGTAAATGTTATTTTGGTCAAGATTTTACAGTAATTCTAGACAAAGTGACAGGAAGGCAATATGGGCTGAACAAACCAGAAACTCTGGAGTTCAGTCCCAGCTTTGCACTAACTTTCTGTGCACCCTTTGGGAAGTCATTTTGCCTCCCTGTGTGCCAGAATTTTGTCATATGTAAAGTGTGGAATAATAATAACCCATGATATTTCATGTA
This sequence comes from Chelydra serpentina, assembly GCA_037349315.1. Lineage (NCBI taxonomy): Eukaryota > Metazoa > Chordata > Testudines > Chelydridae > Chelydra > Chelydra serpentina. The sequence continues at coordinate 13,558,065 of JBAIAC010000035.1, forward strand.
TCTGTTAGTATTTGTACAGTGCTTTCAATGATGTAAAGAGCTACAGAAGATATATTTATATACATGTAAATAATACAACAAATTAGAGGAGAGACTTTGCCATTGGTGAGCAGATCCTTATCCAATATAGAAGTCAGTAGACTGTTAAACGTGAGGAATTAACTTAAAATCTTATTTTTAGTAAATCTAAATATTTGTGATGAAAAAGGACTATTAGGTCATTTAGACCCTGTAACTTTAAGCAGATATATACAGGAAAGAAGAGATACCTGCTGTGAACAATGTAAGTTCAACTGTGGCTACCTTATTCATTAACATTTGAAAAGTCTGTTTGATATATGATGGTACCTCTCTTTTAAAGCATTGGGTAGAGGATGTTGGGAATCTAATGGTACCTTAGTCTAGTAGTCAGAGCAGGGACTGGGAGTCAAAACTTCGGGGGTGGTTTATTCTCAGCTCTCTCACTGTGTGACCCGAGGCAAGCCACATGACCTCTTTATGATTCAGTTTCTCCAGCTATACTTCCTGGCTCAATCTGGTTAATTAATTAACATTAATTATCTCAGATCCTCAGATGATGCCGTATAACTGCAAATTATTTTTATGAAGGTTCAGTACTAATCTCCCAACCTTCTCTAGGGTAATCAATTATAGCCAGACTCTGGAAAGAAACAATCACAGAAGTTAGAGATGGAAAGAACCTAGCCAGTCTGCCTCCCCAAACACTGAAGGTAACTAAAAAGATGCAAGTTAATCTGAGATTGTCGCAGACAGAGAGACACACAAAAAAACACTAGTAGAGGCTGAGAATGAGGGCTGTGATTACAGACTCAGGAGACCATGCCGTGGCTACCCTTGACTGACAGGTAGCAGGTATTTAAGATTGAGCCCTATGACCTCACTTTTTGCACTCAGTGACTTCATTTACCTGCGATAGTAACTGATTTCTCATATTTTAGTGGCCACAAAATCATGCTATTTCTGTAAACAAATAGAACATCAAAATCTTCTGGTGTTTATGGTAACAATGAGCTGTCATAAGTAAAAAAGAATATTTCTCCTTTTATTTCTAAACACGCATTTCTTTGGAAATTACCACTGCTCATATCTGTATAGCAACAGCATGATTAAGATGTTTGTGGGGATGTAGTAAGTTAAGCTTCTATAGACAATATTAATGGACTCTGCAGAAAGCACCTGACATTTCTTGTGTTTCAAAGTCCACTGAATCGGCTCAGTGAGCTAGAATTAAAACCCTTGTTTATCATGGTATAACATCTATACCTGTGACTAATGCTTTTGCTGTCTTGTGGAAACAAACAAACCTCAGTACCTAACTACTGGGCAAAGCCGCACATTCCTCAGTTCTCATTTACAGGAGTTTAAAAATTCTTAGCAGAAGAACTTACTGACTAATGTCGTTAGTGTGCTTCTTAATGAAAAAAATATCGGAAGACATGGTTCCTGTCCCAAGAATCTTAAATTTAATAATAGACAGAACAAAACATTTAAGATATATAATGCATTGGAAGACTAGATAACAGTCTAATAATGGTGTGGATTTTTTTAAAGGGACATGATCAACTCTAATTTGGCTCAGATTTTGAGTTTTATTTAAAAAGCTCCAACGCCTCAATATCACAAACACCCATGCATTTGAATGACTACTCATGTAAGTAGTCCCTTTTACTTCAATAGGACTACTCACTTGAGTAAGAGTTAAGCAATGCATGACTATTTGCAGGGAAAGGGATCCAGCTATTTACAAAACTTCAGTCCAGCAAAATTGTTTCTATGACTGTTCTATTCCATTCTTTTAAAGAAACACACATTCCTCTGTTATGTTTACCATCCAAACTTTTCAACATTGCACTAGTGCAGAAAAACCAGAAACTGAAACTGACTAGAACAAAAGGTTTCAGTGTAGTAGCCGTGTTAGTCTGTGTCAGCAAAAAGAAAACAAGAAAAAGACCTGTGGCACCTTAGAGACTAACAAATTTATTTCAGCATAAGCTTTCGTGGGTTAAGAACCCACTTCATCCGATGCATCCGATGAAGTGGGTTCTTAACCCACGAAAGCTTATGCTGAAATAAATGTGTTAGTCTCTAATGCCACAGGTATTTTTCTTGTTTTCTTCTTAGAACAAAAGGGAAGCTCACTAGTTCATTATCATGGAAAACCTAAACAATGAGCATAAGTGGCAAAAAGTATTTGAACTTTTTCTTTCAGTTTTAATAATCTAAGCTCTTGTTACTATCATAGTTAAAGACGTTTGCACCTGAACCTGCAAATATATAATAGAGCCAATAGTGCTTTCTACCAGGTCTAGTCCCACTGACTTCAGTTGAATCACTCCTGATAAAAACAACAACATTAGTAATAATAAATGTGTTTGCTGGATCAGACAGGGTTTTTTTTTTTTAAATATGTTTTTAACTTGAGAATGACCCTTTAATATGGATAGACTTGAGGAAGAAGCATGTTTCTTAGGAGAAATATCTGCTTGCTCTTTTAGAACTAAAATTGTTATAACCCATAAATTCTATCCTTTTCCATTTTCTTTGTTTTAAGAGCATACATCTTGCTTCACCTCCGTTTCTCACATCCCCTGGGTCAGATGCTGAAAGACTATTAAATTTAAGGGAGATGAAGGAAGTCTTCAATCCAGATGTCAGTGGGAGGAAAGCATAGGCAATACAGTCTGTGATCCCTTTGGGGAGGGAAACTACTAGTTCTTAATCCTCACTCCTCTATAGTGATGGAATATTTAGATATGCAGGGATCAGACTTTTGAAATACCTTCTATGTTATTCTACTGGTTTTTAGTTGACATATTTGTAAAGAGAAACTTTCAACTCAAAAGAGAAATTTTCACATCATATATTGTAAACAAACCTTTCTTCTCCATGTTACTATTAACACATTACAAGTATTAAAACAGAAAAAAATACAGTTTATTATTTTTTTTAAGTGTTTTTTTTAAATCCTTTATTCTACAGGTCCAAAATTGTGTGAACCACACGCTGTTTATTTAATTTTTGCCTTTCTCTTATCTTGGGCAAAGAAAGTCATTTGTCAGTATAACTTTTGTTTATAATCAGTTTCACTTTCATGGTTTTTTTGGACACAAACCACATGTAACCCCATGCAAGGGGCAAACCCTTGCGCCCAGGCAGAGCTCCATTGACCTCAGTGAGGCTCCATTGAATCTGCATGAGTGACAGGAGGATCAGGGCCCCTTGTTGCAAAAGCTGCCGGGCAATATTTCTTTCCTTAAATGAAGATAACTGATGAACTGGACATTTTCTTTTAAAATGGAAATATTTTTGTTGGGTTCAGTAAAAGAAAACATGTTTTTACAGATCTTAATCTTCCACTTACTGACAAAGTTAATTATAGTCTGCTAACTTTTTTAAAGCACTTCCCTCCATGTTTCCATTTTCTTCTCTTAGTAATGTAGTGCTCATGAATGTCATGTCTTCAGTAACTAATCATGCCTTTTCCAGTTAACTACAATGATGACTTTAGCTAGATAAGAACAATAGCAAAATGAACCATTAGCACAGGGAGAGATGTCCTTGCTTTCAAGCTACATCTAGCCTCACATATCATTTATTATTATTCATATTGGTTCAGTCTCCAAATTCAGCTGCTTCCAGGTGACCAGTCTCTGTGAATCCTGCCTCCAGAATGTTGTAGGCATTTAGGTTGCAGTAACCACAGTCACAACAGATCTTAAAAGTTCCATACACCACAATAAAAAACACTAATTACCAAAGACTGAAGCCCTCTACTTGCGCACAGAATGGCTATAGCATGGTCAGCAGCAGTGTAAGTTTCCTTTACCGTGCTCTGCTAATAGCTGACACTCTGTGCTGCACGTCTTACAGAACTTGCAGCTCTGTGGGAGAAAGACACACGGCGATTTTGAGACCATCTTTGCATCCTCTTTCCTGGGCTGTTCCAGGGACAAGTTGTGACGAAGTGGGGTTTTATTCACCTTGTTACGTTGCATGGGAGTCTTACTGTCCTATCTTAATATTGTGTGTACCTCAGTTTTCCTGTGTATTGCACCAATGCTTAGGTGATGGGAATTGGGTGTGTGACTTTCGCTGAGGCCCTCAGGCAGGTAAGGCTGCCCAGCTCTACACGTAGGCAATGGCCGATGCCCTTCGTAACCAGACCCAATAGGGGGATGCAACCAGGTGAATCTTTGCCTGGGAAGCGAGACAAAGGCCAAGAGGAGGAGCAACGGGCAGGTCGGAGGTGGTCACTGGAAGCTGGGGGACTGTGTTTTTTGGGACTGAGATGGGGGAGTCCAGGGTGTCTGGCCCAGAGTCCCTCAAGATGGACCTGGCTGAAAGTCACTGATTTCTGTGCTAACAAGTTCTGTTCTACGCTGTGTTCCTGTCGACTAGTAAACCTTCTGTTTTACACTGGCTGAGAATCACTGCTGACTGCAGGGTTGGGGTGCAGGGCACTGTTCCCTCTAAGCTGTGCCCGTGTGCGCGTGCACAGAGATCCTAAACCCCGTGCACACGGGGAAACACCGTGCACACACTGGCCAGCCTAGGACACGTGAGGACGCCGTGTCCCGCTTGGGGCGGGGCCATGCGAGGGCGCCGTGTCCCGCTTGGGGCAAGGGGGGCAGTGGCGGTGCGCAAGGGCACCGTCTCCCACTTGGGGCGAGGGGGGCAGCGGCATGCGAGGGCGCCGTGTCCCACTTGGGGCGGGGAGGAGGGGGCAGCGGCATGCGAGGGCGCTGTGTCCTGCTTGGGGCGGGGAGGAGGGGGCAGCGGCGCGCAAGGGCACCGTGTCCTGCTTGGGGTGGGGGCCGGCGGCATGCGAGGGCTCCATGCCCATGTCCTGCTGGGGTGCGGCAGCGTGCGAGGGCTCCGTGCCCATTGTCCTGCTGAGGGGGGGCGGCAGCGTGCGAGGGCTCCGTGCCCATGTCCTGCTTGGGGGGGGGCGGCGGCGCACGAGGGCTCCGTGCCCATGTCCTGCTTGGGGGGGGCGGCGGCGCATGAGGGCTCCGTGCCCATGTCCCACTGGGGAGGGGGTGGCGCGCGAGGGCTCCATGCCCCTGTCCCGCAGGGGGGGTGAGGTGCGTGTGCTCCGTAGCCCCCCACGACCCAGCAGGGCTGGTGGTGCGCACAAATTTGACCTCTGCTTCAAAAATTTGCACAGAATAAATTTTTTGCGCACACGGCCTGGCAAAAATTAGAGGGAACATTGGTGCAGGGCCCTTTGGCTTCCCCAGGAGCCCCGCCCAGGCGGACTCACTGCGGGAAGTGCACAGTGTGGAAGGGGACGCTGAATGCTCCGGGGCCAGATCCAGGAAGGTCGAAGCTGTGTAAACTTCTTGCCCTGGTGACAGTATGCTCAGAGAGAGGAGGCTGCTACCACAGAGTCCTGACTGTCTCCATATGGAATAGTTCCAGAGCATCGCCCAATGACTCCGTGACACAAGGGCAGCCCACTGGATGAAGTAGGCAAGCCAAGGCCTGCCCTAAATTATGGCTGCCTCCTCGGGAAGCCATTGGCATGGCAACACTGCTGAGGATGCCTGTGATATTATGGGCCAGATTTTCAAAAAAGCTCAGCTCCCACTTGTGGGGGCTGGGGGGAGACAACGGCTAGACTGTCAAAAGAGTTCAGCCTAGCAGATGTATGCTTTTTAAAAATCAGGCCAGGGAGTTGCTGTGCTCTAAGCACTTTTGAAAATCTAGTCCCAGTTGTGGGTACTGAATACTTGAAAATGTAATCCCCAGACCTTTCGAAAGTCTGACTCCATGTGATCTAGACCTGCTATGAACATGGTTAGACAACACAATGGTTAAAATGCCAGCCATTAGTTTACATTCACTGTTGCTGCCATCAATGGAGCTGCACCTTGGGTAGAGTATTGGTGGAAATTAGAAAAAAGGTGACAGTACAATCACACCATATGGTTCACTCAGTCCATGTCTTCTCTATCAGGATTGCTAACAAAGGGGCCAGTTACTATACATGGCTTTTGGTGACTGGGACACTTGACCCCTGGAAAGGGCATCTCATTTCACACAGGCCAGCAAACAATGGCAATTTTCAGGGCACCTCTGCCTAGGACTAGATTCACACCTGTAACCTAGGTATATAAGCCTCTATAGCTCATTACTACTTCCTTGAGCCATCCAGTCCACCTGATAGCTACACTTTTAAATATGTATCTTTTTAAACCCCTCTCATCTCACAGTGCAGTGTACTGTATGCATAAGAATATCTGAGATTTTACTAGGATCCACTATATAGAATTATAGTAAACGATTATTACCTCAGCACCTAGAAATTAAGAATTGTTGGAGTGGTTTGATGCTAGCATGTTGGTTGATGGATGCTCTTTAAAGTATGGAAGTATAAACCAACCCACGCAACAAAATTTTTAAATTTTAACTGACTTTAGAAGTGACAGTCCTCTCCTCTTATCAGAACCTAATCAGATGTGAACAGGCAAAAGAAACAAGTTACATTATTCTGGTATATAGATCGTTAGCTAAATATAATCCTAATCAGTTTTATAATTAATCTTCCAATCTGAGTGAAAGTATGCCAGCCTGACATTTTGTAAGTTAATTAAGCTTTCTCTGAGCTAGCGCTCCTTTCTTGGAAACAGTGAGAGGAAAGTTAAACGATGGGGTGACATTTTACCACACTACTGATAACTTGGCTCGAATTAAAAACAACTGACAAGAAAGGAGATTCGCTCAGGTATTATCCTAATAAATAAGAAAAAAAATCCCAATTAGACATGTTCAGCAACAGGCAACTCTCTACATTCCAGAAGTAATCAATAGTGCCCCAGCAGAGGTCTTTAGGAGCACATTCCATAGATATCTGGTAGTGATCAAAAAGCACCCTGCTTATTTGGATGCCTAGATTTCAGATTGGAGGTAGAAGGGTTTTACTTAGGGATTGAAAGGTAATCTGAGGGCACTATAACCACAATTACTTGTCTATTCCATTTCTCTAAGACTGGTATTAGTGTCTGCAGAGAAGTGAAAGGCGAGAAGCGTGTTAACAGCAAATGACAGCTATAAATCAGTTACTTTACACTTTAATTAATACTTCTATTGGCATGATTAGGTAGTTAAGGGCCAAAAAAGTTGGTTTTGTCAAAGCAAGGATTTTTTAATTTTGTTTGTATTGTAATTTAAATGAAAAAATCTCTATTTGGAGTTAAACATTTGCCTTCAGTATTTCCAACCTAGACATCACAGTGCTGAGCCAGGGCATGAGAGTCCAAAAGGGGAACTGACTGGGAATAAAACTACAATGGGTGACTTACAAAACATAAACAAATAGTATCCATGGGGAAAAAGAAGTAAGATTGTTAACATTCATTTATTTTCAATTATCTCAGGTATTACTAGTGAGTTTTCTGTTTTGTTTTAAATATATTGAGCCAACATCAGGCATGGGTTAAATGGGTCATTGACTTCAGTGGAGTTATTCCCACACAACCCATGTCTAAATTTGGCTCATTCATTATAAACTGACAGAAAAGAACAAGTTTTTTACAGTATATAGTAGAGTACATCTTAGTTGCTTACAACCACACATTAAAATATATTAAACTGTTTATTTTATTCCTGTTGATTTATATAATAGTTGCCACAAACACAAGAACTACATTCTAAATAGCTTATTATACAGTCCTATTATAAAATGAAATGTAGCTGGAAACATTTTTCTGGAATCTGCTCAGCTCAGTGAAAATCTCATGTAATGAGAGCTAAGGAGATTTTGCAGAACTTGCCTGAGGGTCCTGATCCAGCAGGAGTGCACAGATCTTTGGCTGAATGCCTATCTTTCCCAGCTCATGAATCACTCTGGGGCTTGGTCAGGAGACAATGTCTTGACATCTACCATAAGGCAGTTGTGCACAAGCTCAGGTGCCTAGAGTGAGGCTGTACATGCCAACAGGAAAAAACCTTGGCACCAAGTGAGTTTGGGTGCCTACTGGGTTAGGCAGAAGCTGAGTGGGGTTTGTGGATTGCAGTGACGCCTAAAAACAGGAATAAGGTATCTAAATACCCTTGTGCAAATGTGCATCCCACCCTAAACGCCAAAGATCACACAAGAAGTTAACATGGTGACTAGGGATAGGAATTCAGACATTTCTATCTCAGAGGCCTATGCTTAGAACACAGTGTGTTCACTTGTAGTCCCTCTCATGACTTGTATACTATTACTACTTAGATCACCAGAGAGATCTACCTATAGAAGGCATTCATACTGTGCCCAGAGTGTACCAGAGAGCTAAACATCAAATTTCAAAATTAAAGAATTATTCATGAAGGACTCTTGTTTCCGGTTTCTTGTTTGACCCAGTTACTCTGAACCTTTCCCTCTACTTCCTTCTTCTTCTCTTATTCCCCATTATCTCAGCTGTGGTACTGTAAGAAACCCAATTTCAGTCTTTCTACAGGAACCTTTTTCTTACCAGCTCATGAAAAGATTATCATTGAGATTTTTTCAACAGTTACCTTTGGGTAGGCATCATTATTGTGGTAAAAACATGTTTGAATGTCACAGCTATGTTAGAATCACAAGTTATAGCCATATAGCCATTAATTAGCACCTTTCTATAATTAATAATGGTTTCCATGTGAAAGTGGGTAAGTTGTGAGAGTGGGGTGCTTGTTTGCCTAAATGTGGAAAGATTCTAGCCTGAACTCAAGTGGCCACTTGGATTCACTCCCCAGCTGTAGGTCTCTCCCTTGGGTGTAATCAGAGAGATGCAGCCTTCCCACTCACACCTGAAATATATTTAAGAGGCCAGGGTTGGTTCTTTTTCTCTTCTAAGATATAACCTGTCATGGGGATAGGGTTTTTCTGCTATGACCTCCAGCATCATGGTAATTCCCTGGAGAATCTTCATCTGTTTTTATTACTCTATCAGGCTGCTTTCTTCTATTGCTCTGTGTTCCCCCAGCTCTAGGAATGAGGTAGTGTCTGAGAGGACTCCTGAGCTGTTGCTTGTTCCTGAGGATGAGCCCCTTGAACTGCCTCCAGTGTTGCTACTGCCACCAGGAGTGAGAAATGGCTATGCCCTTCTGCCACCCCTTCTCAAGGTGCTGTCTGACCAGAGACCTCACAGTTGGGAAGGTGAGGGCCCAAGATTCCAACCAGATACCAGAGCCCTTAGGTATATGAAGAGGCTATATAAGATGTCTGCCACAAAAGAAGGGATCCCAAAAGCTAACAAAAGTCATCTCTATAACACTGTCTGGCTCCTCACTCCATGTGCTGAGTGCAAGCACCACCACAGGGACCAAATAAAAGGTAGGTGAGGCAAGACCTGTGTTTGTGGGGAGGGGTAACTTAAGAAGCTTTCCCCCTTTCCTTCAATGGGGTAGAATAAAGAACCCTCTAGTCTACAGAGGTGTAACTGTTAAATCTACTGAATGACTCTTCCCTTGCATTGAATGGGTCTTTCCATAATCTAGCTCTCCTTAAAGGGAGTTTAGACCAGGCTTCTCCATAACTTAGGCCTTTGAACCTACATAATACTCGCATCCAAAGCTATACTGCTTACTCCTAGCTCATTTTAGCACAATCCAGGATGGCCATTTTAAGGCTAACTGATTTATTTATTTTGGCACCCTTTGAGTAAAGCAGGAAAAAATAACTAAAATCTGCTGGATGCCTTTTGTCCTTTTACTGACTTTTAAATTCTACATTTTACAGTCAGCAAAATCTGCCTCTGTAATGAGATCTTATTAATTATGTGTTGGGATCCCATTACAAGAGGACTTTTCCAAATTAGTCCACGGTTTCCCCTGTACTTTCTACCAGAGAAGAACCACTCCCTTTCCCCCACTTTATGAATATCCATATTTGGAAAGCATAACTTCCACTGAGTTAATTTCAGGGCTGATAAACTGATACAGCTGGGAAGCTTCAAGGAGAAAATGATGGTATGGGGTGGGGTGAAAGATGTGGTCTGATCACAAGACTGGCAACCAGCAATTCTTGACTTCTAAGCTTACATATATGGCTGTGGACATGTTACTTCAACTCTGACTCAGGGTTTCTCCATCCATTTAAAAAAAAGGATATGTCTGGCTAAAGATCTGACCCTTTACAATATATTTTAAGGCAAAGTTCTCTGTAAAATGAGATTTAATAAAAGCGATAAGGTTTATTATGACATGCCACATAAACTGCAGCCAAAGTACTGTTTTAGGTACATTGCTATAAAAGCTCCTGTGCAGCATGGTAATGTAATGCTTAAAAGCAAAAACTAATTGTGTGTAGTCTCCTCCTTTTAAGATGTCTTCTATGTTATGGTGACTTAGGTGGCTAAACTTGGACTAACGCACCATCTCAATGTGCAGCTACGCTCAAAAAAAGCAAACAATTTTAAGTTTAGTGGAATGGAGAATAGCATGAAATACTATGAGCAGCTCCACTAAATCAGTAAAGCCCTCACTTAGGGAGACCAGCACCGCATAGAATATTCTATCTCAAAAATAAAGTTGCAGAATTAAAGGAGGTTCAGAGAAGGCTAGCAATGATTAGTAGCATGGAAAAATGCTCCAAATGAAACAACTGGAATTCTTGACCTTAGAAAGCAAATGAGTAAAAGGGGAACATGATAAAAGTATTCAAAATAACAAATGGTATAGAAAAGCTAGATCAGGAGCATCTGTTCTCCCTGTTTCATAATACAGGAACAAGGAGACAGTCAATGAAATTGAAAGGTAGCAAATTCAAAGCTGCACACAGGAAATACTTTTACATGCAATGCATAACCAGACTGTAACACTCATTATCACAGGATGTCATGGAGGCCAAGAATTTAGCAAAAGTCAGAGGGACTGGATATCTGTATGAATAAGAATATCCAGCATTGTCTGTAATTAATGGAAATTTTTTTGAACGGGTTATAAAACTTCAAAGCCAAGGAGTTAACTATAACAGGTTAGGATGACTTTCATGAAGGTAGATCTTCTCACATCTACTTATTTTAGGGTTTCTTGCACAATCTTCTGAAGGGTCTAGTACTGGCAACTCTCTGAAAGAATGTTGGACCTATAAACCAGGGGTCTAACCCAGTAGGCAATTCCTGTGTCCCTGTGACTGACACTGAGAGGACATTGTCAACAATCTTGTTTGTATAGCTTCCCCCACTAGTTTCTAATATCTCCTAAAGCCTGCAAAGATATTTTTTTCTCTGCCATTGCTACCATATTCTATTTTGCAATTCTTCCTTCCTTAACCGAACATATTTTTGCCTGCCCCTTTTTTATGAAGTATCACTAGTGTTGGCACAACTGTGGGAACAATGTGTGGAGCCAGCAGGTCAAGCTACCACTTGTTGGCTCTTCCGAAATGTTAGTTTGTATAGTGGGTTGTGTGTGTGTGTGTGTGTGTGTGTGTGTGAGGGGGGGGGGAGGTTGTTGGTTTTTTAACAAATTGATGTATTTTCTTTAGAGTAATAAGATTTTGGAATCCTTGTGTACATTCCCTGCCAGACAATAACATTTAAGTTCAATTGAATTTTGGGGTCTAAATTATTTCCCCCCTTTGAATGACTTATTTCTGTTTGATTATGTACATTGTCAAGTTCTATTGAAAATTGTTTAATCTCTACAGAGACTTTGTTTCCTTTCTCAGACGACCTTCGCTCAGTGGATCTGCTTTTCAATCTGGATCGTGTTACTGCGCTGGAGCATTTACTCAAGTCTGTCTTGCTCTACTCCTTTGACAGATCAGTTTTTAGTTCTTCTGCCATTACATGCACATGTCACTTGGCTGTTGAGGAAAATGATCCTTCTGGTCAAGTGTGTCCCAATGTACCACAGTCAATTACTTTTAATCTGCACTTTGAACTCAGAAGACACAAATGGGTTGAGATTGATGTGACCTCTTTTCTTCAGCCTCTAATTGCCTCTAACAAGAGGAGTATCCATATGGCTGTGAATTTCACTTGTTTGAAAGATGCTCAACACCACAACTCTAAACAGGGAAATTCCTTTAATACGGCGTTGGTGCCTCCTTCTCTTCTGTTGTACCTAAATGACACCAGTGAGCAAGCTTATCGTAGGTGGAACTCCCTTAGACATAGAAGGAAGAATCCAATGTGGTCCAGATGGAGAAATAATCCACTTGCAGATTCCATGGAAGAAATGGGAACAGAAAATATGCAGAATAAAAGGGCATCTCGCCACCGAAGAGATGAAGATGTGAAAGAAAACCCATCTGCTCCAACTTATAATTTGAGTGAATACTTCAAACATTTCCTGTTTCCCCAAAATGAATGTGAGCTTCACAACTTCCGACTAAGTTTTAGCCAACTAAAGTGGGACAAATGGATAATAGCACCACACAGATACAACCCTCAATATTGCAAAGGTGACTGCCCAAGGGTGGTTGGGCATCGTTATGGCTCTCCTGTCCATACAATGGTACAGAACATCATATATGAGAAATTGGACTCCTCTGTTCCAAGGCCCTCTTGCATTCCTGCTGAATATAGTCCCTTGAGTGTCTTGACAATAGAGCCTGATGGTTCTATAGTCTACAAGGAATATGAAGATATGATCGCTACTAAATGTACTTGTCGGTAAAATTTAAACACCACTTTACTGGTACTTATTGCACAATATTTTTCCAATACTCTAAGCCATCTGTAGTCTTGACCAACAATGTCATAAGTGTAAGTAACTTCTATTAAACAGATATGCTAACAATTTAGCATGGAGTCAGTGGCAGGTATCTGCATAATGGCATCACTTATTTTGTAGCCCCTTGTAACTAATTGGAAATGTGAAATTAGAAATGTAAGGAAACTAAGTAAAATTTCCTTTTATATGGAGAAATAATCCATAACTGAAATCTTTTACACTTTTATCAACAATATAATTCTATTGTAAGCTTTATTGCTCTGGATAAAAATAAGGGGAATAAACACCTGTTATGTCATGGCATTTGTGTGGTTCTTGTTCAGTCTTGCTTGCATCCAAAGACATTTTATATTGATATTTTTGGCAAGTGTCCTGGTACAGAAGGAGGCTTTAGTATTTCTGACTTTCTCAATCACTCAATTTTTAAATATGCTTTTAATGATTCAAACCAGTTCCCTCTCCTTAACTTTGAATTTTAACATGGTAATCTAAGGTAAATGGACAACCTGCTCTGTCAAAGTGTTAGAGGTTGGTGGTAAGTGAATATACTATTTATCTGGAGAAGGTCCTGATTTTGTACCAGGAATTCTAACTACATTTCTGGGCCACAGCGAGGTTGTTTCTTTGAGAATTTTTTTTTTTTTAGTCAAACATTGAAGAGAATTGCTTCTATAGTTCCCAGGAAAAATTACACTCCTTACTGATGGGTTATTTAAAACTAGCATTTAGTAATTTTGTTAATGTTGCTGGTTTTTCTATTCTGGCCAGCTATGAACAAGAAATAACTGTGTTCAAACTGAACTTCAGTAGTGAAACAATTCTTGGTACAATGAATTTAAATATGCAGTGTCCAGCTTGAAAAGAACATTTAAAAAATAAACAGTTCAGTCACACTTCTTGCTGAAGTTAAATGTCACTTAAATACAGTAGACTTATGAACTTACCAGTCAATTACACACCTCATGTAGAACCAGAAGTATGCAATCAGGCAGTAGCAGAGACAAAGCAAGTACAGTATAGTGTTAAACTACTAACAAGGGAAAGTTTTTTTTTTTTTTTTTTTAAATATTGACAAGGTGAGGAAACTCTGTGCTTGCTTCATTTAAAATAAGGTTAAAAGCACCACTTTTCTCCTGCATAGTAAAGTTTCAAAGTTGAATTAAGTCAATGTTTAGTTGTAAACTTTGAAAGAACCATGATCTTTTTGTTCAGAGTTACGAACACTTCGGAGTTAAACAACCTCCATTCCCGAGGTACTCATAACTCTGAGGTTCTAGTGTATGTATTGGTATTCTTACACCTGAATACTCTGAAATTAAAGCAATGAAGTCTGGCCTTCTTCTTTTTTTCAAAGTACAGTACATCAAATAACTTAATGTTCCCTACTCCTATAGATCTCCAGGGCTAAATCTCTGGTCCTGTTACTATTCTAAACATCTATTTCCATGAACTTCTGCTGTAAACATATACTCTGTAATGGAAACCTGCCTCAAGAGCTCTAGACAGAAGCAATGTAAAAAAAAACTGTTCTAAATCTTAAAATGACTTCAAACTAGTCTTATGTGCAGTAGCTGTCTGTGTCCCCCTTTCACCTGGTATGGTTTTACAATGCCTTTCTAGTTCAAAGCTTGCTCCTTAATAATAGCTGTTTAAAATGACAATCTCTCATTAAGTATAAAGAGACCCTCTTTTTACCATAAAAATACTTTAAAATCTATATTCTAGAATCCTGCCAGCTAGTTCTTGGTTCTGTGCCAGTGAACTAGAGTACTAAATTTTGTGCTGGGAATTATATGCTGTTCCAAATCTAAAGCACAAGAGGTGAATGTGTGATTGTTATGGACCTGGGAGAGACAAAATGGTAACTACGTAGAGACTATACCAAGGCAAGACATGTTCCCTATGTGTACTTACTATAGGCATGAGCTGCTTTCTGGAAAACTAACCCACTGTTGTACATTATTGAGAACTTAATAAATATGGACTGTTCAGCTGTCTTCAACCTGAGGCTTTTACAGCACTTCACAAACCATCCTCTCAAGGAAGTATTACGATTATAAACTCTTTTGGGCAGGAATGTCTTTTTATGTGTTTTGACAGTGCCTATGACAATGCTGTCCTAGTTTGTGAGTGAGGCTCCGGGTGCTACTGTAATACTAATCCACATTCTGTAGATAGGGAAACAGGCACAAACAAATGCAATGATTTAATCCAGTTCAGACTGGAATTTGACTCTATGTAGTGAGTTAAAGATCCTTACTTTACCTCTTCACTACAACTAACACCCAATGTAAAAACCAGTCTTGCAAAATCCTAGTGACACTACCGTGTTTACATAAAGCTTGACATCTGATGAGGCCATGGCTATCTTGCTTCCCATGGTGGACAATGTGATGCTTCATGGGAAGACTTAAACAAACCTCCATCATACAACTAGCAAAGACCCTGCTGTTGCAGACTCTTACTTGTGTGAAGTTATTGGGCTGTGTTGGGCAAATAAAAGATGATAGCAAGTCCTAATTATGGAATGGTGTAGCTGCTAAGATGCATTCCAGCCTGATCCTTGCAACTGTTCAGGTTACAGCTTGAGGCAGGAAAGCTGAGCAACCTGAGATTTTATAACTGGAATGAAAATTTACTTTATAGATAACAATTAACTAAAATTATTCAGCCCTAACCTAAATTTTACCCACTAGAAAATGTGTATGCCAATATACCAATGGATTCTATTTACTGACACCTCAGGACTACAGTGGATCATTGAAGTACGTGGCACACAATTTCAAACTGGTAGGAATTTTGACTATAAGCTTCTAATCTCTGGCCAGCATGACCTTTCAGTAGCAGCACAATATGCTATCATGTAAGAGGGCCAAGTATAAGAATCAAGCTTGCTTATTTTCACTGCCCTGCTCATCAGACTGGTTCTTGCATCCTCATTGCCTGGGCCAGCAACAATCTTTCTGGATGATTCATATGGTGTTGATAGACTTCTAATAGTGAAGATGATGCAGGGCCTTTGAGGGAGGAGGGAAGCGCTTGGAAGATGCTGAAGATGAAAGAAACCACACACTCCTCTAATCAAGGGAGAAATACAGGAAACTCCCACAAAACAAGCAAAACTGGGCTGAAGGAACAAGGCCTGTCTCAAATGCACAGTCAGGGTCTGGTGCGATCAGGTTAATTAACCTATTGGCTGTAGCAGCAGCTGCTACTCCTATCCCCACTATGCATGGATCAGTATGATCTGGAGCAGCAGAGAGGCCTAGTACCTTGACCTTAGAGTGATGCTAAAGCCCCCAGCATGGTCACGCCATACCCATCCTGGCTGCTCTCTACAACTAGCAAAAATAATCCACTGAGAGATGGGGGGAGGAAGGGGTTAGGCCATGGGGGCAGAGTAACCTCGGGAGGGGTTATTCCTAGGGGAGGGGGAGAGTACCATAGAAATGGCGTGTGGGAGTGGTTCCCAATGGGGGAGGGCAGTGATGGGGGCCAGATGGGCCCTGGAGACCCCATAGGGATAGTTGGGGGGGGGGCACAGAGGGACCCTGGAGACACCAGAGGGGTAGTGGGGGCAGCAGAGGGACTCTGGAGACACCAGAGGGGTAGTGGGGGCAGCAGAGGGACTCTGGAGACACCAGAGGGGTAGTGGGGGGGCAGAGGGACCCTGTGGACCCTGTGGGAATAGTGGGGGGCAGAGGGATGCTGGACACCCTGTGGGAATAGTGGGGGGCAGAGGGACCCTGGAGACCCCATGGGAATAGTGGGGGGCAGAGGGATGCTGGAGACCCCATGGGAATAGTGGGGGGCAGAGGGACCTGGAGACCCCGTGGGAATAGTGGGGGGCAGAGGGACCCTGGAGACCCCGTGGGAATAGTGGGGGGGGGGGCAGAGGGACCCTGGAGACCCTGCGGGAATAGTGGGGGGGGCAGAGGGACCCTGGGAACCCCGCAGGAATAGTGGGGGGGCAGAGGGACCCTGGAGACCCCACGGGAATAGTGGGGGGCAGAGGGACGCTGGAGACCCCACGGGAATAGTGGGGGGCAGAGGGACGCTGGAGACCCCACGGGAATAGTGGCGGGGGGGGGGGGCAGGGGGACCCTGGGAACCCCGCGGGAATAGTGGGGGGGGGGCAGAGGGACCCTGGAAACCCCATGGGAATAGTGGGGGGGGGGCAGAGGGACCCTGGAGACCCCACGGGAATAGTGGGGCGGGGCAGAGGGACCCTGGAGACCCCACGGGAATAGTGGGGGGGGCAGAGGGACCCTGGAGACCCTGCGGGAATAGTGGGGGGCAAAGGGACCCTGGAGACCCCGTGGGAATAGTGGGGGGGGCTGAGGGACCCTGGAGACCCCGTGGGAATAGTGGGGGGGGGGGGCTGAGGGACCCTGGAGACCCCGTGGGAATAGTGGGGGGGGAAGAGGGACCCTGGAGACCCCGCGGGAATAGTGGGGGGCAAAGGGACCCTGGAGACCCTGTGGGAATAGTGGGGGGGGCAGAGGGACCCTGGAGACCCCGCGGGAATAGTGGGGGGCAGAGGGACCCTGGAGAGCCCGCGGGAATAGTGGGGGGCAGAGGGACCCTGGAGACCCCACGGGAATAGTGGGGGGCAGAGGGACCCTGGAGACCCCACGGGAATAGTGGGGGGGGGGCAGAGGGACGCTGGAGACCCCACGGGAATAGTGGGGGGGGGGCAGAGGGACGCTGGAGACCCCGTGGGAATAGTGGGGGGGGCAGAGGGACCCTTGGAACTCCGCGGGAATAGTGGGGGGCAGAGGGACACTGGAGACCCCGCGGGAATAGTGGGGGCAGAGGGACGCTGGAGACCCCGCGGGAATAGTGGGGGGGCAGAGGGACGCTGGAGACCCCACGGGAATAGTGGGGGGCAGAGGGACCCTGGAGACCCTACGGGAATAGTGGGGGGCAGAGGGACCCTGGGAACCCCGCGGGAATAGTGGGGTGGGGGCAGAGGGACGCTGGAGACCCCGTGGGAATAGTGGGGGGGGCAGAGGGACCCTTGGAACTCCGCGGGAATAGTGGGGGGCAGAGGGACACTGGAGACCCCGCGGGAATAGTGGGGGCAGAGGGACGCTGGAGACCCCGCGGGAATAGTGGGGGGGGGGGGCAGAGGGACGCTGGAGACCCCGCGGGAATAGTGGGGGGGCAGAGGGACGTTGGAGACCCCGCGGGAATAGTTGGGGGGGGGCAGAGGGACGCTGGGAACCCCGCGGGAATAGTGGGGGGGGGGCAGAGGGACGCTGGAGACCCCGCGGGAATAGTGGGGGGGCAGAGGGACGCTGGAGACCCCGCGGGAATAGTGGGGGGGCAGAGGGACGCTGGAGACCCCGCGGGAATAGTGGGGGGCAGAGGGACGCTGGAGACCCCGCGAGGGCAGTGGGCGGGGGGAGGGAGGAACCGCAGCGGCTACTCGCGTTGGGGTCCCGACCTCCTTCGTCCTCTCAGCCTGCAGGGGGCGCTGCCGCCTGCCCGCCCTCTCCGCCCCTCGCTCGGGAGGCGGGGCCAGGCCGGGCGGCGAACCCGGAAGCGGAAGGGAGGCGCTGGCAGGGCCGCGATCCTGCAGAGACGTGACCTCCGGGCGTCCGAGCGAGCGGCTGCGAGCGGGCCTGGGTGAGAGGGGAACGGCCGCAGCGCGGGGCCCGGGGGCGGTGTAGTGCAGCGGCCCGGCGGGTGTCGCCGAGGGGCTGCTCGGGCGGGGGGCGGCGGGTCTCCCCCTCGTGCCGTGGCTGCCCCCGGAGAGTTGCTCCCGACGCCTCCCAGTCTGGCTCCCTCCCTCCCAACTGCGGTTCGGTCCCAGCCCCCCGGCCCGGCCCGAGCCCCAGCCCCCCGCGGGCGCTGGGCCGAGGCCGGGCGAAGGAACAGCGCGAATCTCCCTCTCGGCCCCGGCCCGCTGGCTTGATTGAAATCACCACCTGGAAAGCCTCGATTTAAACCATTGATTTTAACCCGCGTTTCCACGGGCACCGCAGTCGGTTTGCGGAGAGAGGCGCGGTCTCATTGGTGGGTCTCACCCGCCAAACATTTGCAACGAAGCGGAGCTTATGGTACAACGTTTTGCTACCTGGTGAGGAGATACACGACGGCGTCTCCTGGAGTCAGAGGCTGGGGCCAAATGCTTGTGATGACTTTGCCAGTCTCTTGCCCTTAGTAACGCAGCCTCGAAGTCCCCCACGGGATCAAGCCTTTAATGACCTATTGTGCTGGGTGGAAGGATAGCTCAGTGGTTTGAGCATTGGCCTGCTAAACCCAGGGTTGTGAGTTCAATCCTTGAGGGGGCCATTTAGGGATCTGGGGCAAAAATTGGGGCTTGGTCCTGCTTTGAGCAGGGGGTTGAACTAGATGACTCCTAAGGTCCCTTCCAACCCTGATATTCTATGATTCTATGCTGTATTTATAAACCATGATCTCAAAACTTAGCATTTCACCCTCTGACTCTTTATACAGAAAAGTGGCCTGTAACTCAGTTTTTGATAGAGGCTCTAAGTGCAGCATATTTTTTATTTTAAGAGATTATAATAAGCTTAGGCCTTAACATATTTTGTATTAAATTCAGGGTTTGTTTTAAATGGGTTTATTTAAAAAAAAACTATTTAAATGTTAAAAATTCCAAGTTTTTATCATACTAATTATCGATTTAGATCCACCCTGAGGAATATTGTGTTTAACATCCGTCTATCTCCATAGTAACTAGCACTTTGCTTTTGCAGTACAAGCAATTAAAAATGGGTCACCATTTTGGAAACTTGGAAAGAGTGAGGCATGTGATCACTTACAGCTTGTCTCCGTTCGAGCAGAAGGCATTCCCTAACTACTTCACCAAAGGAATTCCAAATTTATGGAGGCGATTTCGTGCACAGGTCTTCAGGGTAGCTCCTCGTAAGTCTTAATTCCTTCATTTGGGTGAATTATTTAAACTAGTGCCTTCTGAACTGCCTTGTGTACCATATGTACTGCATTCATTAACACCAGAGTTAAATTAAAGCTGCTGATTGGTGTCATTACTGCATTTATATTTCAGATCCTTGATATTTTTAAAAAGCTTATAAAATAACCTTCCCCTGCCCACAAGCATGGAATTTCATGTTAAAATTTTATAAGAATATCTTAAACAAATTCAGGGAATAAAATCAACAAAACTACAAATGCATGAGACAATTTGCGTAGCAGGTATGCTACATAAAGGGAGATGAAAGAGAAAATGTTCTAGATACGGGGCCAGCAGTTGTCATGGGTGGATTTAAGTCCAGAGAAATGGGCTGAGAGATGTCAGGAGGAACTCTTCATACACCATAGGGCCATTCATAGTACACACACACGATTGCCTGCAAATCTAGGCATCCATAATAGGATGATGGCAGAGTGCAAATACTCATCAGAATGATTTTTAGGTGCTTAACTCCTACCTATGTTGGTGAGGGCTTTAAAAATCCAACAGAATCGCCTTGAAACATGGTGATCTCTACACAGTAACACTTCCAGAGTCTATCCCAGGACTGTAATCAATATAGCATAATGCAATAAATTTTGTACATTGTAACTACTGTAATATAATTTGTTGATATTCACTGCTTTTTTTGTTTTTGTTTTTTTAAGCTTTTGTGGTGGCCTATGTTGTTTACGCCTGGGGGAACCAAGAATTTGAGCGACTGAAAAGGAAGAACCCTGCTGACTTTGAAAATGATGAGTAATACAGCTAATATGGAGATCTCAGTGTATTTATATCAGTGTTCCTTCCTTGTTTCTAAACTTGTTCACATACACACAAAAGGATATTTACTATAGCAGGCTGCAAAAGCTTGTTCAATAAATCTTAGTTCCTATCCTGCAGCGTTGTGTGGAATTCTTGTCTTTGACTGTTTTAGACCAGCTTGTTCGCCTTGTCTCACTCACTTGATACAGCTGAGGCTCCCTGGCAGATTTTAAATTATGCAGAATCTACGTTTTCATTTTAAGAGTGTCTAGCCTTTATGGCCATTAAAGACATTCTAGACACACTGAGTGTAACTGATGCAGTGTTGTCTTCAGGCAGACAACTTGAAACAATAACTCAAAGGTGAGCTCCATCACACCCTTTATTTATCTGTTTTGTATGCAACTTCAAGTGTAATAAAGAGACAGTTTCACTGTTGATTTTAATGGGAGTAGAAACCTTCTATGTGTCTCCTTTATTTTCTAAATACCAAAGTAAGTAGTTGTAAAACTGAGTATTTTCCACTAAGTTACTGAATCCAACTATACAACATACTCAAAGTTTAAATATTACAAAGAACCACCTTCTACCTTTGCTCTATTTGCAAACCTGCTGACAGCCGTAAGAGATCTGGTGTGGCTCAAGGACAGTATGTAGTCCTAAATCTGTAACCCAGTCAGTGGGCCATAATTAAAGGTGGAATTTGACCCTATTGCAGAGATCCTCAAAGTGTGGGGTGGACCCCCCTAGGGGTGGGGAGGGCACATCACCCAACCCCTCCCCACCCCCAGCTCTGCTTTGGTCCCGCCTGCAGCCACATCCCTGGCTCCATCCCCAATCTCGGCTCCGCTCTGCTCCCAGCCCTGCAACAGCCTCGGCTGCTGGCTGTGGTTCCATTCCCAGCTGGGGGCAAGGCTGGGAACAGAGCCACACCTGGCCACAGGCCCAGCTCCAGCTCTGCGCCCAGCCTTGGCCCCCTTATTCCTGTTGGCGTTTGCCCCTCCCCCAAGCCGTGGCCCCACTCTTGGCTCCCCCCCCAAGCCGTGGCCCCACTCTTGGCTCCTCCCCCAAGCTGTGGCCCCACTCTTGGCTCCAGGGGGGCATGGACAGCTGGAAGGGGGATGCAACCCTCAAAAGTTTGGGAATGCTGCCCTATTACAAAAATGATTACACAATAATGGTTTTATTTAGCTGGCTCTTGTATGACATGTCTAATTCATTGGCCACTGGGATAAATTAGGTAGTGGTGTGACCAACACAGAACAGAAGTACTTCTCAGTTCAGGGAAGGTCCCAGCATAAATGTAAGATAAATCATCTTTATACCTGAGAGAGGTTTCCACTAGGGTATATTTAGATAATTTCCTGTCTGTAATGGCTGTTGTAGAGCTATATTTATACCCAAGGTTTTTCCTTTTCCAGCTTGTCTCTAAAAAGTAATCAGAACATCTATTTTCTTTTATGGGCAGTGTCAACACAGGCTCTGCCAGGGAATGCTAAAAGGGCTTCACCTTTCTCTGGCCAAACATCTAAAGAACTTCAGCTAGTTCCAACTGTTTTTCCCCTTTGGCTTATTTACCCTTTGCTTAGAGGTAGGATGAAAAGCAACCTTCTGCCACGTTGCCATGTTATTCCTCAGGCAGCTGCTGAGAATGTGCATGGAGTGTCCCTGGTAGGGAGACTGAGTGAAATTCTTTTCTCTGAATGTGTATTGCCTTTGTGATAATTATCACTGTGCTCAGAGGGCTGGATTTTCAAGGAGCAAGATGGTGGATCTGGAAAGGGCTGGCACTGCCTCTCTGATACCCCATTGATAGGCACTTAAAGGAATCTTAAGTGAAACTTGTAGATTGCTTACCATTTCATGAACAGATGTAGGAACATTGGCTGCATTTTAATACCTTAATATTTTGATATTTAGCATAGTCTAACCCTAACTGAAGTGAAGAAGCTCATCCTGTTTTGTGTGGAATCGATCAGCCCATCTTAAATGTTTGCCAAGCACATTGAAAATCCTGAAGCTGATGCAAATAGCCTTTCAATGCTAAACCACCTTGTTGGCTCATCCTGTGGTGATGAAAAATGAGTTACCTTGTTCTTAGTTTGACTTTGGGTTTGAGTTATATTTTACTCCTGGGGGAATTCTGCGTGCCTATAGAAAATGCCTCCCTCCCCCTCCCACCCAAGATTACTTCACTTCCCTGCAGCAAATGACAGGAAAGCCGTGCAGGGGGCAAGGTGGGGGGATGAGCTTGGGTGCGGTTTTTTTGGGAGGGCGGGGGAGGATTTGCCCCCAAAGGCAAGGCATAGGGGGCACATGGGGTTACATGCTGCTCCCTCCACCCCCAATTTCTGCAAGCACAGAGTTGCCCAGCTGAAGGAAGCTCCGCTGACTCTACAGCTGAATGCTGCCTTTTTCTAGTGCCAGTCGCACTCCCTTTGTGTGCTGGGAGCCTTCCTGTTTCTGTGCAACAGAGAGTGTCTATGGTGGGGCTGGGTAAGGGGGTAGGCAAAGAGGCAGTGGGAAAGGAAGAGGGGAGGAGATTGGAAGTGAGGGGAGGAGGAAAAAAGGGGTGGGGGAAGTGGGAGCCTGGCATGCAGCTGCAGCTGGGGCTCCCCTGTTTAGCAAGCCCCTTGAACCCTCACCCCAACCAGCCCTACCACACCCAGGCCCCCAACCAGCTACACCTGGACCCACCCCCCCAATCAAGCCCCACTCCCCCAGAACCCAGACCACCCCCCTACTGAGCCCCTCAAACCAGACCCCCCACCCCTGGCCGAGCCCCATCTCCCCAGATCCAACCCCCCACCCGCTGAGCCCCAACCACCTTCACCTGGATCCTTAGCAGTCCCATTGCCCCTGCACCCCCCAACAAGTCCCTGTGCATCCCGATCTCCCACTGAGCTGCCTGCACCCAGATTGCCCCACACAGAAAACTCTCACCCCATGTCTGGATCCCCCCACACTAAGTCCCTCCACTTGGATCCTGCTGGGCTGAGCCTGCCCACCCACACCTGGTACACTTGATGCAGAGGGGCAGGCCCAGCCCTTGCACTGTCAGGGTCGGCTGCAGCCTCACTGCCGAATCCCTGTACTGGGGGAGGTGGGGGCTTCAGGGTGATCTCCCACCTCAGTGCAGCCAGTGGCCTGTGCTCCCCACTGCCATGCTGGAGCCACATTTGTTTATTGACCAATACAATTTGCAGAATTTTAAAATATTGCGCTGATCATTTTTATTTTTTTGGAGCAGAGTTCCCTCAGGAGCAATATTATTTCAGTAGCATCAAAGCCTAAAACTAGTGTACTGAAACAGCTACAATTTCCAAGCCACGAGGGCAAACATTGGTAGGTGATAGCTTTTGTATTAGTAAGAATGGTGGCAAAGCTCACCAAAGGCAGACTTACTACAGTTAGATCGCAGTATAAGGTCCATCATTGTTAGTGAAAAGACAGGCTTCCTTTGCAAGCTTTCAGCAACTTACGAGATTTTGCTTTTTTTCCTCCCTCCCTCATCAAACTGTCCTCTGTTTCAAAGCTTAAATGACCGGTTGAGCCGGCTGCAAGTAAAACTAATAAAGAGTGTAAAACATCCTTTTTTTCAAACAATGCTCTACAGTGTGATTTTACTGAACTAGTATAGTTTCCGTTCCTGAAATGGATGTCATCCCTAGGGAATGACTATTTCTTCAAGCTAGGGAACACCAGCATTCTTTCTGCTGCAGGCCAAAAGCACTTTGCTACGGCATTTGCTTTTTTTTTTTTTTAATTTGCTTTGGCAAGCCTGAGAATATCTCAAGCTCGGAGAGCTGCTGAGCTAAAATTTGGGCAAATTGCTGCATTCTGCTGCAGTGCATCTCCTCCCTCCCACCCACCCCCCGCCCCCAGTCCCCCCACGGCTCTTTGATTCACAGACATCCTTCATCGCAAACTATTTAGGGGGTATCAGTATCTATATCCTTTATGTTAAATTAATCCTTATCTGGTAAAGAATTCCATCGGAATGACAGCCCACACCTGATGTCCTGTCATGTCAGGGCTGAGGAAGCTGCCATTACCCATGTTTTACCTGTTCTGGAAATAAAAAGACAAGTGGTTGACTCCCACTGCTATGATATTCACGTTTCAGAAGAAATACAAGAGGGCACTTGCATAAGCAGGAAAATAGGGAGAGTGCTGCTTTCTAACGTGGAAGCTACTGTTTCCCAAGAGGGGGCAGCTATGTTTATACAGCTCATCAGACTTTCAAAGTCCACTACATACAAATTAACTATCACACCACACAACCCACCACCACCACCAGTCCCATTTAACAAATAGGGAAATGGGAGCATAGAGGAGGGTATGTGACTTGTACAGGACAGTGCCAGCGGAGATTCTAATAGCCTGTGCAGCTCCTTGATTAAAGCGCTGGATGACAATTGCTTCTTGTACCCATCTCTGCTTGTTTGTAAGGGCTGCTAAGTAGCCAATATGGAGACTGGCCAGAGAATGTATTAAGGTTCCTCAAAATTATGATGAACAAGATGCAAAGGAATAAAGGGCTCATCTTCAGCACAAGCAATTGCTTCAGGCTCAGCCCTTTTGACCTGCTGTATTTTACCAACTGATCTCCATCTTAAACAGCAGGCCCAGAGAGGGGTACAAAAGGTTTAATTCTTGCTTGCAGTGAGCTGGTACAGAGGTAGCCAGAAGTATAAGGAGGGGGTGGGCATAAAATCTGCCTGATACGATGTAAGGTTTCTATTTTGAACACCAGTCCAATTGGGCTACAAGATAAATGCAAGGGCTGTTCTTTGCATATTTAGGTGGCCTCAGTCCTACAACGTGGCATTATCATTGACATTCCTCCCTCTGAGCTGGCATCAGCAAGTATCTGCACATTAATAAGTTGTGGAAAACTACTGTACACCCTTCTATGTCGAGGTTGTTTGATAGGGATCATTTAAAACTTTGTGCACAGTAGCTTTTAACATCCATTGTATTTTATCTGCATGGTGTCATACAGTAGCTTCAAAGGAACTCAGAATACTTCACAGCCACTATGCTCTCCAGAATCCTCAGTGTTCCTAAAATAAGGGTAAGGGAATGGGCTAAAGATATTCATTCCTACACTAGCTCTGCAATCTATAAAACCCTTCACTAGATTGATTCCCACTGCGATATACCCATATGTGGAGTAGATTTGGGAGCCAGGTACAGAGTGCTGCACATGCATCGCACGATAGCCAGGTAGGGCTGGAAGTGACCTCAAAAGGTCAAGTCAAGCCCCCTGTGCTGAGACTGGACCTTCCTTAACAGGTGTTTGGCTAACCTGTTCTGAAAACCTTCCAATGACAGGGATTCCACAACCTCCCTTGGAAGCCTATTCTGGAGCCTAACTACCCTTACAGTTCAAAAGTTGTTCCTAATATCTAACCTAAATCTCCCTTAGTGCAGATTAAGCCAATTACTGCTTGTCCTACCTTCAGTGGATATAGAGAACTGTTGATCATAGTTCTCTTACAGCCCTTCACATACTTGGGAAACTATCTGACTAAACATGCCCTGATTTTGTAATCTTTCCTCAGAGATGGAGTGTTCTAAACCTCTTATAATTTTTGTTGCCTTCTTCTAGACTCTCTCCAATTTCACATCTTTCCTCAAGTGTGGGGCCCAGAATTGGATACAGTACTCCTCCTGAGGCCTTGCCAGTTCCAAGTCCAGCAGGACAATTACTTCCCATGTCTTACATATGACATTCTCGAGGTCCCTTTCAGCCCTACAATTCTATGTCTGTGTCAAAAGTCTTACTAAACTCAAGATATTCACATCTACTACTTCCCTACATGGGTCCCTTGTAACAATCCTTTCACGCAGTAGGCCATGAAGAAGAGGAAAATACTATTAGGCCAAGAACACAAAAACGAACTCCTAGAGTTGTTTGCCTCTAAAGTGAAAGATTTTTTGGGCAGATGAGAGGAAACTTGCCTTTTATTTTCTTCTTTTTCCTGTTGCAGTCCCTTCTTTTATTAGCCCCAGGGTAGCTTCCTACAAGCTGCTAGTCCTCCCCACCAGAGGGGGCTGTACTGGGCTATGTCCAAGATGTTATAGGGTACACACAAAAGGTGTGCATGGGAGAGCGGGCAGCAAAGAGAGAGTCATAGGAGGAAGACAGGATAGTCTTGCAAGTCAGGACTCATTCTAGAAAAGTCTTGAGACAGCCCTTTCTGCCAACACAGCACCCTTTAATTAGCCTTGTGCAACTCTTGGGGACATCCTTACTCTTTAAGGACTAATGTTTTAGGACAGCAGTTCTCAAACTTTAGCAACCCGAGGACCCCCACTCAGCCTCTGCCCCACCCTCTTCCCCCAGGCCATGCCCCTGCCCACTCCATCCCCCCTGCCTCCCCTACCCTCACTCACTTTCACCAGGCTGGGGCAGGAAGTCAGGGTGTGGGAAGGGGTGCAGGCTCTGGGAGGAAGTTTGGGTGCAGCAGGAGGGGGTGCGGGCTCTGGACTGGGGCAGGGAGTTAGGGTGCGGGAAGGGATGAAGGGTGTGGCACTTACCTCGGGCGGCTCCCGAAAGCGATCGGCACATCCCTCTGGCAGCAGCTCCTAGGCGGGGGCCCAGGAGGTCTCCACGCACTGCCCCCGCCTGCAGGCACCGCCCCCGTAGTTCCCATTAGCCACAGTTCCCAGCCCATGGGAGCTGCAGAGTTAGGGCTTGGGCTGAGGGCAGCGTACAGAGACCTTTTCTCCCTACCCCCAGGCTGCAGGGATGTGCTGGCTGCTTCCAGAAGCGGCACAGACCCAGGGTCCTTGCTCCTCACCCTCCCTCTCAGCGCCTTCTTCATGCCGGGGAACGTGAAGGAGGCCCTGGGGGCAGGGGGAAGTTGATCAGTGGGACCCACAGACCCCCTGGAGTACTCTCAGGGGTCCGCAGACAACAGTTTGAGAAATGCTGTTAGCAGAAAGACTAATCCGAAAGGCCGTACAGGGAGGACAGCAGCTGAGTTTTAAATGGTCTCAGCTGAAAGATCCATACTCACATATGCCAGATCTCAAGCCATGTAGTTCATCATAAAGGATCTGGATAAACGCTGCCGGCTTTTGACTCTGTAGTGTTGGTACAGGCTCTTTCAAAGCGAATTGTCATACACATACACCACGCTCTCCAGCTTATACATATGCTAGTTTTGATCAGGAAAAGTCTAGATGAAAAAAATAGCAGGAGTGGGAGGTAGAATATTTCCACTGCTGAGGGTTTCATCTCAGTCACTGCACAGGGCCCTGCTAAAGATACATTAGGTACCTAATTGCATTCATTTCACCTCCAGCATTTTATTTAAAAGTATATTTTACATATAAAAAAGAATCCATGTGTGAGAAAGTGGGAGGCCTTGCCGTAGTTTGAGTAGATCCCACTCTTACGCTTTCAGAAGCGGATATTGCTAGTAGTAAACAATTTAATGTCAAGCTGACAGCAGTGTGAAGCCACCCTGCTGCTGCTGCCCCCCCTCCCAGGCAACTAAACACCCACTTGTGCTAGCCCTCCTGGGTAAATAACTGTATCATTACTTTTATTCCTATACATACAGCACCATGTACATTACATTTGAACAGGTCCATATTAACTCCCCAGAGACTAACATTTATAATTATGCATTATGAATTTTGAATGAAAATCATGAAGTACAGAGCCCTTCAGCATTAATAAAAGGACTCAAAACACCCCTCTGATGGGTGTGTGTGTGTATATATATATAAAAAATAAATATCTGATGTGGAGAAACTGAGGCACGGTGGTTAGATAATTTGCTCAGGCTGGTTTAATACACTAAAAGTGAGAAGCAGAATCAAACTCCCATCTGCCACTCTCAAGATCAAACTATTAGACAATGCTTCCTCCCCTATTTAAGAAACCCACAACATTTTAAGTGCTTGCAGCCATGGAAGTGAAAAAGTTACACCTGTTGCTCCCCAGTGAATACACTGGGGCCAATGAGGCCAACCACCCTTGTTGCAGGCAGGTACACAACCTTACTTAAAAAAAAGTAACAGTTTGTATGATCAGTTTCCCCACATACTAAGTACACAT
The DNA here is from genome assembly GCA_037349315.1 of Chelydra serpentina. Taxonomy (NCBI): domain Eukaryota; kingdom Metazoa; phylum Chordata; order Testudines; family Chelydridae; genus Chelydra; species Chelydra serpentina. Next base: position 13,586,525 of record JBAIAC010000035.1, read on the forward strand.
GTAAGAAAAGTAAATATAGTTTGCCAGATGGATAGACCTTGAATAAGTTGACTTTAGTAGCCATTAACTTATTACATTTCTCCTGATCTCCAAGCCGAACTTTGTCCCTGTGACAACTAGCAGCTGATGCAAGGATAGGGAATTGAGGCTATAAAAGTCTATCTGAAAAGTTTGGAAAACTCATTCAGGAGTCCAGCACCTTCCACAAATGCTACTAGCGACTGGCAGCCTATCCAAAGATGACGCCGTGTTTTAAAGTTATGGCTGTCTTACTACTTTGTGCAGCCCTATTGAGCCAGGTAAGAGCAGGAGGAAACATTTTCATGTGTAAATGGTCAGGCAATGATTAACATGAAAGTTTATGTGCTTGCATACATAAAATGCTGTGCAGTATTTAGAGTTAATGGCAGTATGTGTCTCAGTTACTTCAGCAAGTGAAGGCAGCACAAGCCAGTGGTCTGAGGGCAGCAGGAACCAGAAACTAGAGCTATTATCTCAGTTCTAGCACGGACATTGTCAGTTTAGGGCAGTAATTTAGTGCGTCTGCATCAGTTTCTTCACCTATGAACGAGGACGGCTGCTTCCATCCCACAAGTACTGGAGAGCCTTAATTACTTTTGATATAGAACTTTACAAACATACCAAGCAAGTATACTTTCAATAAGAATGTTCTGATCTGCCAAATGAGGCATCTGTAAATAAGTTATTTGCTGAGACAGGTATTTGAAGTCCATTAAACCCAAGCTCAGACTAACCATGGCAGGAAGCCACCGTTCCTTCATGACAATTGTATTTCAATTCTGTTTCAGATACGCTGTGCTTCCTTGCATCATCAAAGCTCTCAGCTAACAAGGCAAAGGAGGATGACACCTTTCTGGAGAGGGATTTCCCTCAGACCTATAGGAGTCATATGCAGGGATGATAGTGAATGTGCCTCTAGGCTATGCAGGTAACTACTCATTCCCACATTTTTAAGGGAAAGCACAGGAATGTTTCACACCACAGTGTGCAGGGGGAATTTCTACTGAATTATCACAATACTGGAGCTGACATTTATTGTGTATAGAAAGAACAGCTGCAGGAAGGGTTTGGAACAATAGATTCAGCCATTTTTCAAAATTAATTTTCTTAGTGCAAACTGCATGCAGAAGAGTTCCTAGGAATCCTATGATAGGGCACTGGCAATGTCTTTTTTTGCACTCGGTGCTACAAAGATTGTCTCTCTTCTAATAAAGATGTTGGAATTTAGAAGTTTGGAGTGTTGGTCTAGCAGTGCTGGGCCCAGGATATTAGAGAGACAAGGGGTGTGTGTGAAGTAATATCTTTTATTAGACCAACTTCTGACAGTAAAAGACAAGCTTTTGAGCTACACAGAGCTCTTCTTCAGGACGGGGAAAGGTACTCCGTGGCACAGCTAAATACAAGGTGGAAGAGATTGTTCAGCATATGTAGTTAAGACATTCTAAGGAACCATTCTTGCAGGACAGACAAGTGATGACTGCTTTAAGATTAATCCCCCTTCAGGAAGGTGGTGTGATTAAAAAGCAGCATCTCAGAATAAAGGACGGACACATTTTAATTTACATGAGGAGCTCAGAAGTCTGAATGTGAATTAGTCCACATTACTCTCTGCTGCTCTCCCTCAATCATTTCCTCCAACTACATCTAAACAGACACCAAAAACCAAACTATTACTAAGGGCTAGTCTACACTTACCCGCTGCGTCGGAGGCTTCGGATCGATCTTCTGGGTTCGATTTATCGCATCTTGTCTAGACGTGATAAATCGAACCAGGAAGTGCTCCCCCGTCGCCGCCGGTAATCCTGCTCCACGAACGGAGCAGGCGGAGTCGACGGGGGAGCCTGCGTGCCGCCGTGTGGACCAGGGGTAACTACTTTTAAGTTTGAAATAAGATACTTCGACTTCAGCTACGTTATTCACGTAGCTGAAGTTGCGTATCTTACTTCGAACTTGGGGGCTAGTAACTGACTCATATGGGAGAGCCCAGGCTGGTGGCAATATGCCCAGCCCCCTACACTCCCAATCTAGGAAGAGATGGGTATAGTGCTGAGGCAGTGCACAGTGCATTCACAGTGGGAAGGGAATAGAAAGGGTACCTTTTGTAGATAATAGAAGTCAAATTGTTATTTTAGATGCATTTGTGAGAGGTTGTTTTAGACATACAAAGCTGGTATGTTGGACCTGTCTTTCAGAGATGCATGAGCAGGTACAGCAAGATGTATATAGAACAGGGGTGGGCAAACTATGGCCTGCGGGTCGGATCCAGCCCATGGGATTGCCACCCCCGTGAAGAGGGCTCTGTGCACTGCCCTCACCTGCAGGTACCGCTCCCCTCAGCTCCTATTGGCCGGGAACAGGGAACCGTGGCCAATGGAAGCTTTGGGGGAGGTACCCGCAGGCGAGGGCAGCGCAGAGCCCTCTGCCCCCTCCCCCTTTCCAGGAGCTCCAGGCGCACCGCTGCCACCCTGGAGCTGCTCCAGGTAAGTGGCACCAGGCTGGCGCCCATACCCTGAACCCTTCCCGCATCCCACACCCCAACCCCCTGCCCTGAGCCCCCTCCTGCACCCCAACCGCCTGCCCCAGCCCTACAATCATGGCCCTGCATGCAATTTCCCCACCCAGATGTGGCCCTCGGGCCAAAAAGTTTGCCCACGCCCATATAGAAGGAAAAAGATTTCCACTACGCAGTAAGGCATTCAGCATTATCATCAGGAGTGTAGTCAAAGGACAGGCAGGTGTTCTTGAGCAGTGTGCATAGCAATAAAGCACACCCACCAAGCAAGGCAAACCGAACCTTGTGCATTTAATCTGCAGAGGTACTAGTTTCAGGTCATCATTTTTTACACTACATTTTTGACAGAAGACCGCCCTAGAAATCAAACAATCCCTCTCTGCAATTGAGAGTCATTGATAAAGCACTTTTTAGGGAAAAGATTTGAGAACTAATGAAAGAGTACACACCAGATTTACTTTAAATTCTAGTTAGAGGGAGCGGAACCAAATGAACAACGCTATATGCATGTGTACATAACTACGTCAGCCCAGGCCTTTAATGATTGATATTATGTCTTTTTTTGCAGGAAGAATCGCTGTTCCCTAAGAATTTCCCGTGCATGATCCATCAGTAAGGAGAAGAAAATATTGTTACCTCCTGCAATGTTCAACCTTATATATAAAATATTTATTAACTCTCTTTAAGTTAGGACACTTTGAATTATGCAATTGCATATATTTAATATTTTCCAGAAAAAAAGGGTTATATGAAATGATGTAGGGCGTTTCATGAAAGTTGAAAGCATGCACTGGTCTAAACTGCACCTTCTGATGACAAGCTCAATAAAAGACCTTGCATCTCAGTTTGTTTTTTAAATTGTTCACATTATATGTTTTTCTATATGATAAACAAAAATTTGTATGTAGCCAATAGACTTGCTGTGTCGTGTGTCCAATGAACAAAGAAAGTCACAGTGGGAGGGGGAGTGCAAGCTGGGGAGACACTCCTGAAAGAGTGTGTATGTACAGCTGGACTATGGACATTTTACCCTTTGGCCTGGTGAGTGCATGCACCAATCATCTCTCCTCCCACTGATACCAGCCAACAGTTCTCAGGCAAGCAGCCCTTCTGATAAAGGGAACAGAGTGAGCAATCTTGTTAAACAAGAGCCACAAAAAAGCAGATTCCTTCAATACTCCAGTGTTTCCAACAGTATTTGGAAGAAAACAAATCTATTGCTGCCAAACTGCTCAAATCAAGTAAGAACAAGTTTAACTGAGTAACTATTTTAGGTTTGATCAGCTTAATTAAGTATTTCAGTGACTATCACCTTTGCATGCTGATCAACAGGGCTAAAAGAAACTGAAGCAAGTGAAATATCAAAATAAGTCTAGGTGGCACCTGCATAACAGATACTCTTCTCCCTTGTCGTGCATGGCAACAGGTAGATATTGAGAGGGCATGAGGACCCAAGAGCATGGAGTTGGAAGATGGAATACTACTGAGGAGGAACCCTACACAAGATACAAGCACAGTGTTTATAAAGTTTAATACAGAAAATCTATTTGATATTTATTAAACTTAGTTTCTCCAGTTACAGTTTTGCATTGTACAAAGCATTTTAATGACACAGTAGTTAAAAAGATCTTTACAAATTGAAATGTGATACCCTTTTCTCCAAATATTTTAATTGCCATAAATTTGTTTAAAAATACACATTAAACGCATGTTTCAGACACTAAACTTTCTATAATCTCAATACCACAAAATACATAGAATATACTATACACATGTGGAAAAATCTAGTTAGTATATAATACTTTGCTCACCATTAACAGCTTTATTACGTTAAATGCACATACTGACTTAGAAATCCTAATTTTGAGCCTCAAAGTACCCTTTGAAATTTCAAATGTATTGCAACAAATAAAATCACAGTTTATTTTTTTGTAAGTTTTGGTTGAAGACCGATGCCTAGAAACAAAATGTAAGACATGGACTTTTCATGTACAAAGCATAGGCTAGAGACATCCCGTCATTAACAGTACCTTTCTGCATGATTAACAAGGGCTTTGAAGTGATAGGTTAAAAGTTACCTTTCCCTGCTCTACCCAACCCTCTTCAAAAAGAAAACACAACCCTTCTTCACCAAATAATAATAATTTCAAATAAGATAAAGGATCTTTAATAAATATATAAGCACTTTATCCTCCATATACAAAATTTCTTCAAACCATTTAAAAGGGGGACAAAATACAAACGTCAGTAACTGTGCTTGAAAAAGTCATGTCTGGTCCTTGTAGTTGAACTTTCAGATATTTAATGCCAATGCAGCCAACAAATATGGGCTACAATACTTGTGTACGTAACTGCATGATTTCCTAAGGTTATATCTAAAAAAAATTCAAGACTGGGAACATTTCATTCCAATTTGCCAGTATTGACTCCATTAATAAATATGGAGTTACATCAATTGGAATGGATGCATTTCTGTTAAGTTTCCAGATGGAATTAAAGCAGGTAAAAAAAAAATTTACATGAGGATAGCCTATATAAACTATCCTGAAGCAGCACTTCAAACTGCTCAAGAGTGTATTCAATTTAATCTCAGCTGAATATTGGAATAGAGAAAGAGCTAATGCTGTCATTCTCAAAGACTGTTCTATGAACTGGCCAGGCTCATTGCTCTAGCATCCTCACTATGAGACAAGAATCTAGTTTTATTTTTATAGCTACCCCCGCTCTTTCCTCCTAACACTGCTATGTTTAAATGGCATCACAGATGAAACTCCTTCAAAAATAATGTGATTTGACAACATGATTCTTTATGTACTTCCATCTCCAGGAAATCAGTCCTCTTAGAATAGTTTGTCTAACAGAGTTGGCTAGCAAAAGCTTTGGCTACTCTTTGTTTAACGATAGTTAAGATTAGCTTTGTTGTTGGAAATATACAGCTTTCCATAACACTGATTCACTAGACTTAAAGTAATTCAATCCTCGATCTAAATATTTATGAAATATTTGTTAGGACACTAACCAATGATTTGGAAGTTACTTGCTCCCCAATGGGTAAATTAATTCAAACTTGACTTGCTCAGGCCCTTTTGTAACTGTTTTAATATAAACACTGCAATGACAGTAAATTTTTCTGCTAGGTAAACAAAATATTAAATAAAGCAAAGGTAGTCTCTTTCTACTAGTTTGGCAAACTACACAGCTGCATGCCTAAGGATTTATTTCACTTGCCCCAGGCAAGTACGAAATTATATTCATAAAGTACTGACTCTCTATATGTTGGGATCATTCATAAATACATTTTAGGGTGGTTTTTTTAATCACAGCAATCAAGCCTCAGCAATCTAAAAGAATATACATTGCACTCCTGTATAATATCAAGATTCATCACCAGTAAGATGGTGATTCAGCACTCAGTTTAATAAATAATATATCAATATAATCAGCTGCACTATAATCTAAAAACAAGTATAACATATACTTTGGACAGACTGAGTTCATATACACACACACATTAAAGACACATACAATACAAATTGCATACTGCCGTCAAAAGACGAAAAAAAAGAGCCATCCAATGTGCTCTGTTTTACGGCTAATATTTCAAATCAAAATAAATCATGGGCTATTTTGTTCTGGTGTCCTGAAGGCTCATTTACAATTATAAATGATGCAACTTGTCATTTCGGAACCTGAAAATTTGACAGCAAATTCAAAATAATGTTCATGTCTGAGCAAGCCTAGTCTGATTAAGCCTTTTTTTAAAGGTTCACCATTGGGGAAGGGGGGAATGTGGAGGGATGAATAAAAACTACAACACTGATATGTGTTAAAATATAATCATATAGGGAACCCTTAGTACCAGAAGTTAAGGATTCCTTCATGGTAAGACACTAGTGCAACTTGCATTAGTGCCCAAATGACATGTTTCCCACATTGCTGCTTAAAGGTTAAAAAAAGGACAGGTTTTGTTAGCCTGCATTTTAGCAGAGAGATGGACGTTTATGAACTATTTTCATTTTGTTTTAGCTACTCTATCAGGCAAAATAAAATTCTCTCTCTCTGAAGCAACAGGTAAATCCCAAGTTAGATATGCTTTTGAAATTGTCAAACTGAGTTTAATCCGTTTGAAATAGCCTAAATTGAGGGAGTAGTTTGTTTTTAAACAAGACCATTGCATATGTCTTACATAGATAGAAAACCTGGGACAATACTCCAGAAGGATTTCACCAGAACGTATACTATTTAGGCAAGACTCTGTCTGCCAGTTCAGGTCCCCATTTTGACAGACTATAAAGAGTCTTCTAGATTTTTTAGACAAACATTTAGAATCCATTGGTCTGGAGCTAAGGGATACACTAAACTGGTCTCTTGAAAAATGTACCACCCAAAGATACTGGTGAGACTAGTTAAGAAAAAACAATATTCCCAGAGATGAGACCATTCCTGCTTATAGCAATGGTAACTGTGCACATAACGGAGTAAGCTAGAAATAGCCATGCTGGCTATTGCAGCCCAAAAAACCCCACAAAAACAAAAACAATGCAGCTTCTAAGAAGGTATTTTTATATAGCGTCAAAAGTGTGCTAGGCACTTTAGAGTATTACAAAGGAAAAATAGTTGACAGTGTCCCATTAACCAAGATGCAGAGTTTGAGAGTAGAGAAAGTTCCATCTCTAATACAGAATACAGAGAAACTAACTTACATAGTGATTCAAATAAAAAGGGTGCTCAAAAAACCTGAATGTAGGTTGAAGTATAATGGCGAAAGTCATAGGTTGACTAACTGTCTCCATTTGTACGTAGCAAACTTTTCTGGAAGTACAAATAATGTTGGAACACAAAGGAAGCTCTACGAATATGCAGCTACAGTTTAGTGAAGTTACTAAATTTGCAAAAATTCTTAACTCTTAAAGCCCATAGGACATACTGCAGTACTAAATAGCGTAGAATTCTATTCCTTCTTTTGAGGTTGCCATCATTTTGGCACTTAACTACAACTACACACAAATTTAGTGCAATAATTTTCCTGAACATGCACGTTCACATCTGGTACAGAATATGGGGGCAATGGGAGATAAAAACAAAGCAGCATTCTACAATACCACTCTAATGGTTTCAGAGTTTGACTCTTTAAAAGGAGACCACTGTAACAGGAGGTCAGTTTCTATGACACACATTAGGACTGTTGAAAAAGAAATGGAATTTTACCAAAAGTACTGCAGAAGACCAACTCCATACAGTATACATGGTCCTGCTGTAAAACTTCATCTTGTAAACAGTTCATAAAATCTTCATCTAAAAGTAAGGCATAAGGCACACCAGACATGATAGGGGCACTAAGCAATACTGAAAGGAATATAATTTTTAACCTTTTACTCAGACAGACAATAACCATATGTGGAAAGGTACTTTGGATTACAACTTCTTAAAAGCAGCCACTTGGAACTCAATGCAGGATTCTTGTTGCACCAACATACTTCTACAGTGAATATTCTGCTCCCCTAAAACATCTAACATTAATGGGGGCCTCCATTAACATGGCGGTAAACAGAAGTTTTAAATAAATTCTACATCAGAACAGTTTCACAATGTCCCTGTGAAAGATGTGCTCTGCACCCCACAGTGGCCGTTATCAGTGATAATGTCCATCAATTAGCAGACCCAAAAAGGAAAAGATGGATCTTAAATCACTTTTAATGATTTTTGGTTTCCCAGTCAATGGAAATGATACAAACAGTTCTAATAGGAATTATTGATCTGTTCTTTCAACTGTTAAGTTGGCTGCTTTAGTAAGCATCAAATAATGACAAACAAGGAGACAAAACCTGTTTTAAACGAAGAGATATAAAAAAAGCACAAGATTGTCCATTTATGAAACATTTCAGTATGCACCTATCAGAGACTGAAGCTCCATTCTCACACCACTTCCATATTGCATTATATGCAAGTTTACTGTAATGTTTTGTGATTGCTATAGTGTTAACCAAGTGTTCTGAAATTGTCTTGAAAAAACAACCCAAGTTAGACATAACTAAATATCTTTCCATATACATCTCTTATATTTTCATTTAAATGAAATATCTTAATGTGTAGAAGAATATCTCTGGAACTTTTCTTAAAATTTAGTACAAATTCTGCAATAATAAAACTGTACTTATTTAAGATTTGAGTCATAGGCATTAGGCATGAAAAACATGGTGTCCCTACACTTTAGAACCTATCAACCTTATTTTCTTTTACAAGCTCTACCACCACAAGACATTACAGAGTAACAAGCTCACGCAGTACTTAAATAAAGTGTCTACATTTAATCTCTGCTAAGTACTTGATAGGGTAAGTTTATAGGAAGAAATAGCTAAGTCTTAAAAAAAGCCCATAACTGGGCTTTGTAAAAATTTAAAAAAAACAAATGAAAATAAATAGATTTAAAACTGATTAGTTATGTATTATTGACTGGAATTCCAATCCCACTACAGAGCAGTGAAGCCATATCTTAATATGTAGCCGATTTTAAAATATTTAAATAACTTAAAAATGAGAATACTGCAGAAGTCCATTAACATGATGTGGTTTGGGGTTAAACACACAGAGGAGGATGGGAGAGGTGAAAGCACTCCTTGCTTTTAGTGTCAACTAAGCAATGTGTTATGGCAGTCTTCCTTATTGACATGACACAGTGTTGTGGAGAAAATCAGAGGCAGCAAGAAAAGTGTGTTCTACTTTTGATTCCTTCAGTTCAAGATATCACTTAGCATCCAGACGCAACCAATGTAATCCCTGTCGGGTGTAACGCACTAGGTCTGTCATGATGCTCGAATTAAAGATCAGAGGGCCCATAACTTTATCCAGTTCAGCAAAGAACTCTAGAATGAAACAAGAAAACAAATCAAACTATTTACATACACTCTCACATGGACTTCCCTTTGGAGAATGTGGTACTGAGGAGGAATCCACCTGTGACATACTAACAAATATTACACATTTCTCACAGATGACACCAGGGGAGAGAGAAGAGATGGAAGGAGGTGGAAATGGTAATGAATAAGACAATTTCCAATAGAAATCTAAACATTTTTGCAATAAAATGATTGATAGGAACAGGTGGAAAAGGGTTGGCACTGAAGTGCTGAGTTCCCTCTCAAATAAATTTGCATATTCACTAAATATATTTTTAGAAATGGAAATTTAAATCCATCATTGTAAACTATAAATTATATCAAGTCCCAAAATTATATCTGCTATATATTGCCAGTGTGAGGCTTATTTATACCATTCAGAATCAAGATCATAGAAGTCTGAGATATTACTGAAAATCTAATGCAATAATTAACCATCTTTCCCTACAGCAAAACACAAACTGGTGTAGTATTAGTGGATTCTCTCAATGTGAAAGATCTATTAGCATTTATGGCACATTTCAACACATTTCATTTTACAATCAGATTCTGCCAAGTCTTACCTCTTTGCTCTTTAGAAAGCTGTTCAGCTTGGTCCCAAATTTCAGTGGCATAGAGAAAGTTGGATGTAACCTGGACATAGCTGGCTGCCATCTGGTGGATTCTCTGTGGAATAGTCACAGAAGAACTGCTTCCTGAAGGGTTGGTTGCCCCCGAAGAGTAATTCCCTGAATTTCCTGGAGACAGCTTCGGAGAGACTGGAGATGGCATACCAACAGGTTTGCTAGTTTAAAAACAAAACAAAACATGATTTTTAAAATACAAAATGTCAGAATATGTATGTATTCTGACACATCAAGCTGCATAATTTATTAATCCAAAATTATAATAGTTTCTGCTTCTATAGGACCCTTCCATCTTGGGATCTCTCTTTACTTACATTTAAGTAAAGAAACCAAGAAGTTTAAGTGAGTTGCCCAAGGTCATATGAAGTCTGTGTCAAAGCTGGGAACAGCACCCAAGGTTTTGAGTTTTGTGGTTTAATCTTATGACCAAACTTCCTCACCAATCAATTTAATCGTTTTATAGAGGAATGTTTAATAAATGTAAGTTAAGGAATACACTTAAAAGAAACCTCTGAACAAAATCAGATCCACATGAAAGGGCTATATTGCCATACATGTTAGATTTGAAATTTCTCAAAAATTTCAAGTTTTAGTAGGTTACTTCAGATTTATATGTTCTCTGACTACACAGAACGCAGATAAATACATCAAAATACTACTCCAAGGGTTTAAACAGTACAAGTAAACTGTTCCCTATGTTTTCCCATGGAGGAGTTGTGTTTTGAAGTGTTGTGTTTTGAATATATTGTTGCAAGCTCAAATGGTTCCAGGTATTTTACGAAGTCTATTGTCTTCTTACTGCTGGGGGCGAAGAGGGGGGCGCGTATCTGAACAGAACCCATTGAAATTAAGAGTTGTGTATTAATTCCACACAGGAGGGCATACTACTCTACTGCAGTAAGGAGTTGTTTAAAATCACGCTTGGAGTGCTTTCAAGGACAGCAGTATTTTAAATCATTTATGTGAACAATTAAATTAACACATTTAACAGTTCATCCGACACATAGCTGAAGCCTGGATCCTTGCAACAGTACAACTGGCTAATGAGACTTCAGATAAAATTATATAACGTGAGTAAACAGTGACTTTATAAACCTTACATACACACTATTGTACATAAATTGAGATATAGGAAATAGTTTTCACTTTAATTGGTGAGAGTTTGGTTCTCACAGGAAAGACATCTAGCCAGTGTAATAATCAATCATTGAATTCAGCTCCTGCAGATTATTTTCTTCCATTCCTTCCCCCCCACAAGATTTAAAATGTCTAAATCAAGAAGGAAAGTAGTTAAATGTACAAGTTACAAAGCTGCTTACCTTCCCATGCCAGGTGACGGTGCTTGAGAGTTATTATAGGAATTCTGTTTGGGAAAAATAAGTTTGCAGGGTGATTTTCCAAGGGTATGTTAATTACTTATTAAAGCAGGTTTTACAAATGGATACATTTCTTTGTGATAACCAAAAGTCTGAACCAGCATGGGAGAATAAAAGAACTTTAAATTTGGACAAAATATCCCATTTTACTGCTGACAAACTAAGGCACCATGAATTTAAGTGAGCTGACTATGGTACATAGCAAGCCAGCAAAAGAGCTAGGATTAGAACTCAGGTCTCCTAATTTAATTTCTTCCACTAACCACTAGACTATTGCCTCTGGTGGCAAGTTGAATATTTTTTCCCAATCTTCTCCTTTTAACAGCAATGTGAAAGCTGTTAACACTGGCATTGAGCAATTAACTCCTGAAAAGCTAGAAATTCTATTAGCATGTTCTTCTCCTCTATTTAAAGCTAGGATTTCCAAAGAAGCCTACGAGCTTCCAAATAAGATGCCTAATTCCTATTGGCTCCTTGGAAAATCCCAGCCTAAATTCAGATTAAGCAATCTCACCCGAGTTTTAAATGTCTTGAGTACCTCATCTGGAACAACCTAGATTCAAATAAGTGAGTAAAAGGAGGATTTTTTTCAGCCTCTGGTAGTAGGTTTAAACCAGATCCAGATTTAAAACTGGTTTTTACTGAAAATTTTAGAAAGTCTCATGGGAGTATATGAAAGTTCAGGCAAACTGGCTAAGAGCACTGCCTTTGGAACTTTAGTAAAGCTGTTAGATAAGCTAAAAATTATTCAAACATCAGCTTCTGCAAATGTTGGACAGCTGCAGTCATAAATTGTACCTCTAGAAACAGAATTCCCTTAAGATCATACATGAAAGTGAAGGTTCAACTTTGTAATGTCTGCAGCCAGGAAGATGTACTTTTTATCCTCTCTGAAATCTACCGAATTGTTTATTCTTTAAAGCAGACAAAAGCTAGCTGAAATTATTATAAATGGAAAACTATTATGCTAAAACTAGTAGGGTTATGACAACAATGTGGTCATGCTGCAGTAACAAAAAATAGAGTTCTAAAACACTGAACATGAGTTTACTTTAAGAGCCACATTTCCAGATGGGGCATATCAAAGTACACGTGTTAGAGAAATCAGGAGAGTACCTTGGAATTTGCTTTTTTTTTTTTTTTTAAAAAAGGACACTCAATAATATAGGAACTTTTTACCTTTAGATGTTCTGTCAGTGTTTTAGAGTATTTCAATGCACTCTCCTTCTTCAGCTTGAAAAGCCTTAGATATAACAGGGACTGGCATCGAAGACTAGGCACAGAAAAATGGCAACACATTTACAATGAGAGTGCGCTTACACAGTTCAATAATGCAAGTAAACAGCTAGCAGCTGTGTGTTTTTCAAATATACTCTCGGAGGTATGGAGTTGCAGTTTTGCCATCAATAGTAACAATGTTTAATTTGTCAGAGAAACTAAAGATAGTCTAAGCTTGAGCACAAGACTTCAGATATACACTCTTCATTGTCTTTACTTACATAACCAGAGTCCTGCTCACTGAGATGAGAATACAACCCTAAATCATCTCCTAGACTAGCAAATAAATCAAAGACATTTTTTACACCAGGATGTGCTGATACAACATACAGAGTCTGACATCACATTTTCCCACCCCCTCACACAACACCAAACTGATTCCTGTCCTCTCTGCACTTAGCCTGAAGAATTTGGAGTGTTAGCAAGGTGATTCTTTGACATATACCCTAAGCTGACTAATCAGTAGGTGGGAAAAATGAGAAGATGTTTGGTCTCCCCTAGTCTTCTGCTGCTGCTTCTTTCAACCCTAAGGGTCATCGTGCAGTTCAATGTCAAGGCCACCTTTGCAAGGCAGAGGCTCAAGTCATTGCTACAGCACCTCTAGCTCTTAAACAATAAATGTGGATATTCCTGTTTCTAGAAGAATCACTACATTATTTAATGCAACCACTATGCTTTATGGAATATTTAGCTTCTCAGAACAGAGATACAATGGCAGAGAAACATACATTTAACTTGACAGCAACAGTCAATTTCTCATAACAGGAAAATTCCACATCCATTTAAATGTGAGCATGGAAGCAGAGCTACAGACACACTGATGCTGCAGCTTTAGTAACGTAGTCTAACTCTACTCAAAAATTCACAAGCATATAATTAGTCAAAAAACTGTTTTAACCACACATGCCTTTAATATGAAGCTGTCATATCTATAGATCAGTCTTTTCATGTCGTGCCCCTCTTATCCCATCCACCCCCCAACCCAGGAGCCACAGTCGGGAGCAGGGCCATGGGGCCTGGGCAGGGGCCGCAGCTGGTCCGGGTGCTAGAAGTGGAGCCGGAGCAGAGCTGGGCAGTACTCCCTCCCAGGCCCCTGTTGGGGCTGGCCCGGACCCCGCTGCGCCACCCCATGTGTTCCTCCGTGCCCCCCTAGGAGAGTGCACCTGACAGTTTGGGGACCACTGCCATTGATGGACCAGACATCACAAGGAAATCAGACTCCCATCAAAAGCATTAGCTGACTGCTCACCTTTCACTAAGTTTATAAGTGGGAAACAAGAACAGGTTCTTGGCACTATTCATATCACTTCAGTGGTAAAACTAAAACCTAAAGTAAACATCTTTTTTGTCCTAAATGTATCCTTTTTATTCCATCAATATTCAAATACACAGGAAGGTTAATACCAGACATGAAAGGGAGAAGCTAAGCTGGCTCTCACTATCTAAGGTAGTGGTCTCCAAACGTTTTAACCTTATGCCTTTCCTTACCCCATCTGCACACCCTCGGCCCCCGGAGCTGGGGCCAGGAGTGAGGCTCCGGCTCTGGGAGCTGGGGGGGGAGGGGCACGGATGGGGTAAAGGGGCCGAGGCCGAGGGCGGAGGCAGGAGTGGAGCCTCGGCCAGGGGCTGTGGCCGGCAGCTGGGGCCAGCAGCAGAGCTGGGTGGTGCTCCCTCCCCACCCCACATGGGGGCTGTCCCAGGCCCCAGCTGCACCCCTCAGAATGTTCCCCTGTGGCCCGCCCCCCTATTTTAAGGGTCAATGAAAACCTCAAATACCTGGAGCACTGAATTTACAAATCAGTTAAAAACAAAATAATTAATATTACCACTGAGAGTAATCTTTGGACATAGTGCACTCACTAATTTGACTCAAGATGTTTTATTAAACCAAAACGTACGTACCAAAGCACTGCTAGCCTTTTATCTGCAGCCGTAGCATCTGATACCGAATAATTTTTCAGTTTCATAGTGTATCTGCAAACAAAGACATCAAGTAAATGACAAATAAAATAAAGCATTATGTTGTCATTTATCAGTTGCCATTTCTCATTTAATATTCTTTTAAGAAAACTATTAAGGCTTAGTTTCAGCTGCCCTAATATTTTACCAGAGATCCATAGAGGATTTACTCAAAAGTCTGGATGAGGAAAGTTTTGGAATGTTTTTTGTTTTTATGTTACAATTTGCACTAACAATAAGACCCTTTGATGAAAGGATTTAAAAGTCCCTTTAAAAAACAACATTAAGCCTCAAAATATAGATAAGTTGCATAATTTTTTACAGATGAGAGACTCAAGTATTAATGGCAAAATCAAGAATAGAATCTGGGCACCTGCTCCCAGTTCCCCGGCTCTGATCACTAGGCTTCACTTACTACTTGCTTTATTAAGCTTACTTGATTAATTCCACAGTTTCTGAATACATAGGGAACGGGGACTTGGATTCCTGAGCATTTTTCTCCAATGCATTCCCACATTCGATGAATGACACTACAGCATCAAGATAGAAAACAGCTTTCTCAAACCTGTCAGACTGAAGAGAATGAAACTTTAAAAACAAAAATAGAGAGAAATGGGAGAGAATTACAGCACTAGAGAAGAGTACAGGTTCAGAAGAATTAAACCAACCTGACATTATGTGCAACCACCTGATAGATGTTTTCGGTTCTACTTACCAATGCATCTGCATTGTGCTTTAACTTCTTTGCTTCTTGTAAATAATGATCAGCCGAGTACATCCTGCAATATAAAAAAAAAGAAATTCTGAGTTTAATAAGATGAAAATTAAATCCCTTTCTGTGTCTCAAGCTTTGTAACTATGGGATTTTTTGACATTGCTTATTCTTCCTTCCTCAAGTTACAGCACATATAATTTTTATCATAAAGACCTTTCAACAGTTAAATTTAGTTACTTTGGCTACTTCCAACTGTTTTAAGACAGCTAAGAATCACTGGATTTAGCCAACTTATTCCACATTCCTTAGACAAGCAAATCAGACATGTTAGCAGAGGTGTCAGCTATCTGACATGTCCTAGTGCAGAGCTCCCAGTCTGCAGATCACAAAAGGATAGTATTAACCAGATGTGAAACTTTTAAAAAAATCAAGACATGTTCAGATGGAGATTCCATTGTTATTTCTGAACTTCGGTCACATAAGCTGATCTGTGGTATATGGCTGCACGTCCTAAAGCAAGCTCCAAAGAGTAATTACAAGAGATCTTGAATTTTCTATTTTACTGTATTAAATGCTGTATTTACAAGGTCATTGTCTAAAATCTGAATGAGATTTTCCAAAAATACAAATACTTGGAGTTAATCATTCCTCTATTCCACCACAATATGAAGTACTGAGCACACCCGATTTCATTTAAAGTCAGCATTTTATAATAGTTCATTTAAAAGTGAATCATACCCTCCTTTCTTAGAGAGGCACTAGTTGACACCATAAAAGGAAAAAACTAACATCTTTAAAAATCAGTTTACTGTAATCTAAAACCACAAATACTAAAATGCCTAATTAATTATATGGTTACTGAATGGTGTCACTGCAAGGCATAGTCTTTAAGTTTACCCTGAACTCTGAATTTCCTGGCTTTAACATATTTGGCTTGTGGATCACTACAACTTCCCTCTAACTACAGATATGTGCTCCGAACTTTAAACTCCATCATAACTTGATTTTGTCTGGGAATACCTAGAAGAAGAAAAGCAAACCACTCCCATAATCAGGCTGTTTGCACATGGGTCCTTTATGTTGGCCCCCTAAAAGTACTTAATCCAGAAAGCAATAATTTTAAATCAACCTTGAATTATCTGATAAAACTAGAATTTAGCCCCTGTAGAGAACACCCAAGTATTTGCGTGAACTATTTCATGAATGGATAATTTTAATGTGAATTTGGGAACTTTTTTTTACTGATTCACATTCTCCAAAAAATGTTAACTTTGGTAACATAGGACCAAATGATTCCATGTTCCCACTTTTGTGAATCAGCAATTCCAGAGGCAGAGGATCCTCTCCATGACTGAGAGCAGTCACTGACTCGGGTGAGGGGGGGAAGCCAACTCAGCCCAAAGAGGACAGGCAAACTGGTCTGATGGGGTGTGAAGTGAGTCTGCAGAAAGGGAGACTAGTATTTCTTAAAAAAGGACACAGGACAATCACATACTGTCAGAATCCACTGCTTGCATGTTTCAGGCTGAGTACGAATGTACAAAGGAGGCTATGGCTCCTGGTAGTGGTTGAAATGTCTGCCAAATTAGCGATACACGTGTCAGGCAGGCATACAATTACATGAACAGCATGCAGGTCTCCGCAGAATAATACTGTACATGCATGACAAAGAACATCCACTATATATAGGAAGCTACTATACATTTTACAAGTTACACACTGAAATTAGTCCCCTGTTTAGGGAAGAGGAAATGTAACATGCATGGCATCTCTCACTGCTCTCACCTGTCTTCAAAAACAAGCTTTGCTCTTCGGGACTTTGAGCTGTCTGTAGCTGGGGTAGATGCAGCAGGGCAGTTTGATGAACTGTTTAGAACCTTTTCCTGAGAAGAAAAAAAATTGCCACAATTAGTAATTATAAAAGCAGTTAGAAATCTGTTTTAAAAAGAGATGTTCATTGCTTAAGTTCCTCCTGGTGGTCTCACACTTGTTAAATGCAAACTAAGTCAACTTTGCAGCAGGTTAATTGCCATTCACATTTACGACTTACGCATCATGACTTTCAAAGGCTTCTCTCCTCATCTGTGCTCCAACGTATGTTGGGTGGAGCCAGACCGAGGATCAAGGAACCATAACCAGCTCCCTTACAAGCCTCATTCTCTGATGGGCCAAAGGGAATCTCCCCTAGAACGAATCTGACAAAAGGTTTCCAGGCACAACTGAATTCCCCTCCTCAACTTAGTAATGATAATATTAATTATTTTACTGTCCTCCTAGAAGAGGTGCTGCATGTATTTTCTGCTTTTCTATTCCTTTTAGAAAAATCAACTCTCTAGCATGATTTTTGCTTTAATATTTCAGAAGTGGAGTGATGATTCCATTTTTCAAGCATCCAAAATGTGCAAGGAGCCTGTACAAAGAGACATGGCTCCTGCCCCCCAAAATCATACAACTTCAGCCCAACATGACATAGTAAGTGAGAGACAAGGTGGGTGGGGCAATATCTTTTATTTGACCAACTTCTGTTGGTGAAAGAAACTTTTGAGTGCTTCAAAAAAACAGCAATATATAATCTTTCGCCCACCACCAAAATGCAGCCACTTCAGAACAGAAATACAGCCAGCTGTAGCAAATGTTCAGTGGCACATGACAAGACTATACTAATTTAAGACAGGAATTAAAACCAAATTAAATTGTAAGGAGATACTAATTACCCAAATAAAAAAAAATGGCCACAATTGGTTCAGTGCTAATGCAGAAAAAAAAAAGGTTCCAGTGAATCTACAATACAATCCCCTGAGGCACCTACAGGCTCCTTGGAAGTCTCCCATGCATGCACTGACTAGACCAACCCTGCCTGCCTTACAAAATCTGTTGAAGTCAGCATCTGAGGAGGATGTCTGCACACCTACTTTAGCTATTTCACCCGTTTGCTACTCTTGACCACCAAGTTACATTTTTCTCAATTCCTGTCTATTTGTTGTTTCAATCTGCACACTTGGCTGTCATGATTAGTTCTTCTGACTTTGCTTCAAACCTTTTCTTCAGACATTACTGAGGTTAGCAATTTATAAGATCTGCCAAGTACTGCAACATACCAATTACATCCCTAATGCCTCATTAGGCTTTGAGCTTCTGTTTGCTGCAGAGGCCTCAAGACAAGATGGCACCAACACGCTACAATGCAATCCAAACCTTGTGAATTATAGTCACATTTCTCCTTTGAAATATTACGTTCTTGCCATCTGATAGTACAGCAGTCACTGAGAACTGCTTATCCTACAGCTAGGTTTAATACGTTTTATCAGACATCCTCAGATGTTATGCAACACCCAATAGTATCCATTTATATAGGTGTGAGCAGGCAGAATCCCTAATTCCCCCTCTATACATACATACACACACAAGTGTAATGCCACAAGAACACATTTAGTCTGAACTTTCTCCCAAGCTATTAGTTTCTAGAGATTTTAATGTTCAAAATCTCCTGTCCCACCCCATTTTCTCTCCCGACTCAAACATAATCCTCATTATTCTCCTGATGGCAGCTAAGTAGATCCACCTGGTCTGGCAGCCAGGGGAAATCAGCAGACTAGCTCTGTAGCCCTGTGAAGGGTCCTATCCTGAAACACATCCTAAAATCAAAATTGGCTCAATTATTTAATTGCATATAAAATACCACCATATTGTTCTCCTATTTTACTTTTATATAAACAACTCTGTGAAAAATATCACTGGAATCGAATTAAATGATTAATAGGCAACCTCTATAGTTAGAAGAACACTAATCACATTTGTAAATTTAACCCTAACCCCATGATACTACGATTCTAATGAATAGCTACTGAGTTATTTTCCATTTACAGGCTTCCTTATGACCCAATGACTTGTGCACTACTAGGGAGTAAATACCTTTAAAAACTAAATTACATTTAAGCTTAAAGTCAAAGCTTGACAAATTATTGCTTGGATTACACACTAACATGCCAGACTGCACACAGAGAAACAGTGAATATTAGAGGAAAGCATTTATGGAATAAACTTCTTACCTTGACTTCCTTGGCATTGCTAGAAGCCTTCCCTTCTGTCTTTTTTTGTTTGGAAGATGAGTTACTTTTACTGCTGCTGCTACTCTCCTTATTACTGTTGCTGCTTGCTTTTAAGGAAGAAGATTGACTGACTGTTCTCTTCCGGGACCCATGATCTTGCTTGGGATCTTTCTGAAGGATAGGGGCCGCAGGAGAAGGAAGCAAATCCTTCTCTTTACCTGCACTTTGCTTTGCAGACCTGCACAAGGTGAGTAAGTACAGCTTATTTCTAGATACAGTGACAAGAATTATTGTGACCTAACATGACTGTATATGGGGATATTTATTTTTCACCTCATTTTTAACAACCAGCTTTTGGGAAACCAGACTGAGCTTGTTTTTACCATTTGATCTTGTTCTGATTTGAAAAGGCAGCAGATTCTAGCCAGAAAACTACTTTTGTTTAACAAAACAAACACCAAACATTTAGCCCTGAAAAGTTAATGCCAATGTTTGTGCCAACCTGTCTATAGCACTGTTAAGGTGGAGACTTTGTTCTGAATGTCTAGACTAAGATGGTATAGGCATGTATTCTATTTGCCCAATCAAAAGGGAAAGCTACCCTTAATTCAGTCATCCAGTACATATGTATCACCTCCCCGCCTTGACTGTTCAAGGAGTACTGTTAGCAATCAATGGCAAGCCTCATGCTTGTTAACCCATCTTCCAGTTGGGAAGATAAGGCATTTGGACAGCTATTTGCACAGTAATTGCTCAAAGAAAAATTAAAACACGTCATACTATTAATCTGAAGAACATTTGTTTCTTTGCTAACAGAAGACAAATATCAGAGTAAGAATAAACTTAACAGCCCCAGCAGAGGAATCTGCAAATCAGTTTTACAGAGGCTCTGAAAAATCTTAATATTCACAACTGAACACAATGAAACTGAATGTTACCCTGTGGTATGCAGTATTATTATACTGTGTTGGTCCCAGAATATCAGACACACAAGGTGGGGGAGGTAATATCTTTTAATGGTCCAATCAAAGGTATTACCTGACCTACCTTGTCTCTCTGTTACACTGTGGTAATTCAGAGTGGCCAAACAGGTTTCTTCAGATTATTCATTACAGTGGGATACGTGGCCCAGTACACAGTTATATATTTTTATTGTGTAATCTGAAGTAGCACATATTTTTAAGAAGGAGTTGGAAAGAAAATCCACAAAAATGAACAAACTTGCCACTGATTAAAAGTACACTAGGAACCTTGCTAATTTGCATCCTAACTCATTGCAAAATTAATTGTATGCGTGGATAAAATTGGAAGGCTTATATTTTGCCAGTTGTAGGTTAGTTCTAATCTATGGTAATTACAAATATAAACGCGGCCAATTTTTTTTTTAAAAAAACAGTATTTTTTAAAATGATCCAGTAATTGAAGCATGGGAGTGGAAGTCAAGAGACCTGAGTTCTAATCCTGACTAATCACTGGCTTGCTGCGTAATTTGGAAAAAAAATTTAAATCTGCAGTTTCCACATCTGCTGAATGGAGAATTAATTGCCCATTTTGCAAGGAGTGAATTAATTTGGGAGTGTGGTTAGTTGAAGTGCAGATTTGTTAAGTCTTACATATGTAAGTGTTATGCAGCTCACCTATTTTTAAACAGTGCCCTATGTTAAGGTAAAAATTAGGGAAAATTAGTCCCAGCAGGAAATAAACCCAGCCTATTCCAACCCGTTATCAAAGGTAAATGACCTTTGAACAAACTATTTTGTAATAATGTAAATAAAGTAAAGTTGCTAAATAAACCAACTGTTCTTTGTTAGGAGTGAACCGTGTCCCAGTGTGCCTGGTTCTGGGAAATACCTGCATTCTGATTAGTTACTGTGAAAACCCCAAAGTCAAGGTAAAAGGGCAGAGTCTGAAGAGTGGGTGCACATAAAAGCTTGCCCCATGAACGGTGAGCTGCAACTGATTTTTTCCTTTGTAAGTGGTGGCAAGCAGATATTTAGGGGGAGATATGTAAGTGCATATAGGGTGTTGTATGCTTAATGTATGCTAAGCCTTATCACACATGCAATTTTCCCACTGCACTTACTCTCTATTGCTGGAGGCCTTGTGGCCCGAAGACTTTTCTTCCAGTTTAGTTTTCTTGCCTTCACCGGCTCTGTTTTCATCATCATTCTGAATAAAAGCAAGCACAAGAGAGTTATCAGGACAAAGTTTGATATTTACAGGTTAACTGTCCCTCGATGTTTTACATTTGTCAAGACAATTTAGCAAACCTTTAACATATGAAACAGTAGGACTACAGCAGATCTGAAAATCATTCCCTGTGGGATCTAGCCCATGCCTTAAGATAGCTGACCACAATGGAATTACTTGTCCCAAACAGAAGGCAGTAGTGTGTAGTGAATGTCAAATGATCTACCAGTAGAACCAGGAGTGAAATGTAAATTACTGAACTACTTAAAATGTGATAACAAAAACCTGTCTGGAATAAACTAGGTTAAGACAATCTACACCTCATTATGCTGATATATGAATATCTCCCAATAAGAGTAGGAAATTTTGTTTTTGCCAGACCATAGGGGATTAAAAAAAGCACTTTTAAAAAAGCTTCATTAAACATTTGTCAATCTTACTTTTGATAACAGAGTTGATGCTTTATAAAATAGTGGACTGTAAAATCAAAAGGTTTTGAAAGTGAATTTCTAAATTGCCTACACACTTTCATTAATCTTCAAATCTATCATAAGCAGTAGAAGCAGAAAAACAAGTGTAAAATAATAATTCTAATGAGCAACTCAGCTCAAGAATAGCGTCCAATTAATAAATCTTACTGTAATGCAATCCAGTAACAGAACGCTCTTTGGCTATGGAACTGCTACAACCCAGCACCCAAAGATCAACAAAACATGTAACCAACTTACATTTGTCAGCTGTTGGATTTCTAAAGTGATTGTTGCAGAATTTCTCACACAGCCTGCCTCAGTATTTTCGGGTAGGCCTGAAAACTAGTTTGCCTCTCCCACTTGCCTCAGAAACATACAAGTGTCCACCATGACTGCACCATAGGCATAGGGATGGTCTCAGGACTTTGAAAAACAATTAGTGAGATGATTCTTTGGGATACGCCCCAAGTTTAATTGGTCCCCCCCAAAGCCTTCTGTTCAGCATAAAGAGCTGTGCTCCTACACCAGGGTTTCTGTCCATAACAGCCACCGTTTTTGTTATATTGTTTTGCAAGGAAGAACTGGACAAATAAGAGGGAGGCCATTAGGTTTGAAGCTACTAGAGACTGAGTGCATTCAAGTGAGTGCTAGAACTTGTATAGTAGTGCTATACAAACACCAAACAACAACATCCTTGTAAGGTAGGTATTATCCCCATTTTTCAGATAAGAAACCTTTCCGCTTTAGTTTCATTACTTGACGCAGGGCAAAGAGGTCATCTGAGCTGGAATAAGAATGGAGGAATCCATTTGTTTTCAGTCTCATGTCAAGTTCACCAGAGCTTCTCACTCCATGAGTGACTGGAGATCACCTTTCTTGGTTGCTCAGCAGGGAAACTGGCACAGTTGAAGGCAACTATTTGGAAGGGAGCTTGCAGCAGCATTTATGCCACCAGTGCCCCTTTGATATTGTGGCAAATTGGGAGATATCTATTCTTACATTATGTTTGACTGTGTTTCCTTATTCAATTTTCTACTGCTGCCCACTTGAATTCAAAGAGCTGAGTCAGACCAGAGATAAGACAGAAAACTGCAGGTACACACCTTCAGAGCAGTTAAGAGAACAATGGGGCTATTGTTGGTATATGTTAAATATCAAGAGGCCCTGACTAGTTAAAAGATGCCCCTGGCAGAAAGGGGGTGTAACACAGAACTGGAAGAGAGGTTGGAGCCGGCATATTTCTTAAGCAGGGACTAGGCCAGGAGCAGTTAAGAATATGTCTACACTGTAGATGGGAGTGAAGTTCCCAGCCTGGGCACAAAGACTCATGCTAGCTCAACTCGAACTAGCATGCTAAAAATAAAAGTGTGGATGTTATGGCTCTGGCCAGGAGTGGCGGAAGTGCCCTAAAAGTGGGGGGGAAGGGGGAAGGCAAAGATGCCCTCTGGGACGCCGCGAGGGTAACAGAGCCAAGGCTCCAGCCTGAGCTTGAAAGTCTACACCACAGTTAAACAGCCCCATAGCCTGAGCCCCGTGAGCCTGAATCAGCTGACACAGGCCAGCCACTGGTGTTTAATTGCAGTGTAGACATACCCTTATGGCTCCAAATCAGGGCTTCTCAGTCCCCAAGGCCATGGATGATTTCGTAGAATTTTAGGAGTCACACATGGATGAAAACCCAATAGATCATTCAGTCCACTCTCCTACCAAGGATCTCTGCATTTTCCTAATAATTGAAAACATTACCAGGCAAAGGCCAGCATAATAAAGTTCTTGGCAATCTGCTGATTGAAACATTAATGCCAGTGCTGGTGTCACTAAGAAAAGGCTATTTACCCAACTCAGTACCCAATGATCCCACAACAAGAGTCTGAATTTCCCAGCACAAATTTCATCGTAAGCAATGGGAGTTACAATGCCTACCAAGCTCTCTCACAAACTCCAATTCTCCCCCACCTGCCCCGGAAGTCCCAGGAACCCAGAAGCCTAGACAGATTCCCTTCAAAAGAAACAGTACCACTTCTTAATTGGCCAGAGGCGTCCCTAAGACTGAGCACTCTTTCTTTGCCACTGGGCTATCCATCTCACCTCAGTAGTAAGCCATCAAGAGATTGAGACTGGATAAGTTTTCAATTGATCACTTACCTTATGCTTCCTTTTGCCCTTGGTGGAATTTTTGTCTGAGGCTGGTTTTTGGGTCTCTCTTGTATGCTTCTCTGGCACATTTTTCTTCTCCACTTTGGGTGGATCTGTGTCCTTATAAGGCTTCCCTGGTATTCTTGATAAGAGGCTCAGGTCAATCTTCACAATAAGTGGGTACCGTTCATCTGGATCACTGAGTGGTGAAAGAAGTTCCTTCTCTTCCATAGGAGAGAACATTCTTTGCCGAAAAAAGCTGTCATCCTCCTCCATGGAAGATTTAACAGGAGTCCTATTGCTCTCAGAGTATTTGGGGGTTTGTGATGAAGGAGGCAGGCTCTCGTTTTCATCAGAATCAGAGGATGAGGTATCTGTTTCTATGAATTCCCTGGATTTCTGGGAAGGTTTGCTTGAAGCCTTATATTTCTTTTTCTCTGCTGTAGGCCGAGGGGAAGATTTGGGCTCCTTCTTTATGTTGGGTTTTCTAGAGCCCTTTGTGGCTGCCTTATGCCTGTTTGAGGGCATATTTGTTGCAATGTCTACTGGCGTTTCGCTTTCTATTTTAAGCCCTCCTCTGGGCTCTTCAATAGCTGCCTTGTCTGCCTTCTTGGGCTGCTTTTTACCAACAGTCCTCCTCTGTATTGTGCTATCACTCTGTGCAGGTGACTTCTGCCTGCCACGACTGCTCTCTGATCCTTTTTGGGTGGTTTTGGAATCTCGCCCAGGAGTGGAGGAAATGGATTCCTTAGATCCACTTTGATCCGTATACCCATTTCCGGAGCTCTGATCTCGGCCATCTTTTTTGTAGCCTTGTGAAGATGGGATATTACTGTCCACAGAAGAAGCTGGTGACACTTTATGCGGATTCACTTTGTTCAACCAGTTGTCAAGTTGCCATTTGTTTGTTGGTGGTGGCTCAGGCTAAAAAAAGAGGGAAGAGTATTAAACACTATATATTTTCTTCCCCCCGTTTCCCTCCAAGGGCTGCAATATTGTGCTGTACACCAAGGTAACAGCTATGCAGAAATCCGATGGTGCTAATGAACAAAGTATAATGTGCTGGAATACGGTGTGCAAGCCACAGCTCTTATACCTTCACTGTGGAGAGGCTGATTACACAGAGCATTGACAAATGATCGCTGGCAGATGAGAGGAGCCACAGCGGATCTGTTGGCCCAAGCACAGCATCATGGCATGACCCAAAACACTGCCATATCACAGTTACATCAATGACTAAATGGAAGTTAGTACATATCATGCTTTAAGCTCCTTTTTTCACTGTTGTAGTATTAATGTATGAGCATGTCTGACTTCCAAGCTTTCAGAGCCAAGTGGCATGAAGTACACGTTAAAGCCAAGTGGTAAATGTGCTTGTTTTTTTAAACAGTTCATTTAGCATATCTGATGAACTGCCACTGAAAATCATTCCAAAATGTTTGTCAATTTTACGCTTTATTTAGCATCTTCTCAAACTATTGCTCTGTTCTTAACAGTCAAAACTGATGCGAAGATCATGGTACTCTCAGTTATAATCCATCTACAATAATCCCTAACCAGATATCAAAGCCTACCTCTGGAGACGCACTCTGGGATGGCTCATTAGCCTCACTGTCACTGGAACTACTTTCACTTTCAGAGTCAGATCCAGAACTGCTTTCAGATCCACTATGGCTGCTTGAGTCATCCCTGGAATTATCTGCTCCTTCACTATTATGCTGTGAAGGTTCAGAATTACTGGGGAAAGACGAAAAAAGTAAAATAATCAAGACTATGTCAAACACATGTTTCACGTAATTCTTTTTTGCAATAGAAAAATTAAACAAGTTCTGACTTAATTATCTAACAGAAAATTCTACATAATTGAGTACAGCAAATAGACTGGGAAATGATAATTACTTATATAAACAATTCCTGCTTTATTTTTTAAGCTGTTAAGTATCTACATGTTGAAGGAGAAAAGCTGTTTAACCAATTATCAAGTTCTAATCACTTCTTGGGTTAGCATAAGCCACAAATCTACACAGTGTCAGACATGGATTTTTAGAGCAGTCGGATCAAATTAGGAAAACTCATCTGCTCAAGTGTCATTACTTCATTTGCCCTGAACTGCTAAAAAGCAGCTATGAATGCCTACCTTCCAGGAGTACTCCTTGGCACTATCTTATCAGAATCCTGTAATTAAAAAAATAAATTAAACGAGGATGAGGAAGACGAATTACATTAGTATTGTGTACTGCATGGCGACGACAACAAAAATTGAGTTCTAATACTCCTTCCTCATCACCAATAGCATAAGCATACTTAGCGTATATAGCACTTATCTGAACACATTGGAGTAGTTTACAAAATTGCATATTATCCTCAGAGAGGGAAACAGATTAAATTACTTGGCCAAGTTCACACAGCAAACAAGTGGCAAAGTCAAAGAGCTATTATCTCCCCAATATCCTACACATCCTACTATGGTTTTGAGACTTCCAATTCCTCTCTACTCATCACCCTGTGTCATTCATCTTTCTGTGTGAGGACTGGTCACAACTTGGGTCTATCAGTGTTATTCCTCAATTGCCCAAAGTGGTTGATGTTAAGCAACAGAAGGCCCTATGCCCGTGCTCCCAGCGATTGTGCAAAATGCTTCATCAGCATTATTCAGATTTTAAAAAAAATATCAAGACTGGGATTGGAAACTAAAACAGAAAATGAACCCGGGATACTACATGGCAGTGCAGGCAACCACCACCATCTAGGTTCCCGAAAGGGCTATTTTTAGAATTATATAAGATCAGTGCCAAAGATAGGACAATTTGTATTAGAGAGAGTTAATATCAACTAAGGGAGAATCAATTTTCCCAACTAGAGTGAAGATGCTACTGCAGAAGTAGTAGCAAAAAAAGGAAATTTGGTGGGAGTGTTCACATACATTAGACACAACATCCAACCCCAATCCTGAGTTACTGGTGTGTGGAATAATTTATGCCACATATTATTTTGAAGATGTGCTATGTCCTTAAATGGCAGGCCACCACATGAGGAGGCGGGAAAAAAAAAATCAATCCTGAAAGTGTCTCCTTGTCACTAAGGGTTTATATTTCTTGAGTACATTCTGTTCCATTTTATGTGAGGAAAAGGCAATATGAAATTGCTACACAGTGAGATTTGGAAGTCTAAAGGCAGAACTGGAAGCAAGGACTCCCACAAATAGTGATTAAATATTCCAAAAAGTAGTTATACTGTACTGTTACAAAGTTACTTTGAAAAATCTTGTTTTTTAATTAATGCTTACTGACAAGTGTTCAATTTGCAACCAGCCAAGCACTGCAGGTTTTTAAAAACTGAAACTTAGTATTGAACGCTTCAGTTGTGTCTGCTGAACTTTTCTAAAACTTTAGTACTTCTGGGACATACCTGTTCACCATCACTGTCTTCACTGCTGCTGAGTTTTAAGTCATCTTTCAACATACTAAGTGAAAGAAAGAAAAAGAAAGAGGAATAACTTCTAGAATATATGAAAATGTAATTCCAAAGTGGTGTTAGGCTATAAATGGATCTAAAATATTACTAGAAAATTTTCCTTTGTTTACAGAGTTCATTGCATGTGGGAGCACACAGAACTCAATACTAAAATGTTCAATGCTTAAGCATAAGAATACCTTATACAAAAATATTTTTGTATCGCATTTTAGTGTGAAAGGAGAAGTGACCACTTATAGGATTGCCTTCTTGCATGCAAATGATTAAGAGCATTGTTTAAACAGAATTAAGGAGGTTAGAGAGTGACACTTAGGGTATGTCTACACTACGAAATTAGGCCGAATTTATAGAAGTAGATTTTTCGGAAGATTTTATACAGTCAATTGCGTGCATTCCCACTAAGTGCATTAAGTTGGCGGAGTGTGTCCACAGTACCGTGGCTATCATCGACTTTTGAACGGTGCACTGTGGGTAGCTATCCCACAGTTCCCTTAGTCCCCGCTGCCCATTGGAATTCTGGGTTGAGCTTCCAATGCCTGATGGGGCAAAAAAATTGTCGCAGGTGTTTTTGGGTAAATGTTGTCAGTCAACCCTCCCTCCCTCTGTGAAAGCAACAGCAGCAATCCTTTCGTGGCTTTTTTCCTGAGTTAACCACACAGATGCCATAGCACTGCAAGCGGGAGTCCGTTCAGATCCCCGCTGCAGTTATGAGCATTGTAAATAAATACCTCACGTTTGCCCTTTTAGATTTTAGCATATATATATATATTGCCATTGCGTCTTTTGGAACGGACTTCTGACAGCAATGATTCATCTCCCCATACAGCAATCAGATCCAGTACCTCCCGTTTGGACCATGCTGGAGCTCTTCTGCGATCCTGAGATTGCATGGTCACTTGTGCTGATGAGCTCGCCATGCTGGCCAAACAGGAAATGAAATTCAAAAGTTCCCGGGGCTTTTCCTGTATACCTGACTAGTGCATCGGAGTTGAAAGCGCTGTCCTGAGCGGTCATAATGGTGCACTCTGGGATAGCTCCCGGAGGCCAATACCGTCGAATTGCGTCCACACTACCCCAAATTCAACCCAGCAATGTCGATTTCGGCGCTAATCCCCTAGTCGGGGAGGAGTACAGAAATCGACTAAGAGCCCTTTAAGTAAAAAAAAATTAAAAAATGGCTTGGTCATGTGGACGCGTTCAGGGTTAAATCGATCTAACGCTGCTAAATTTGACCTAAAGTTGTAGTGTAGACCAGGGCTTAGAATTCTGTCATATTTTATTTCACTGCTGTCACAAAAGCTATGTTTCAATACACATATCTAAATTGATTTCACAATCCTAGCATAATGTCTTTCCAGTATTCAGACATGCATTCATTAGGGTTTTTGTTATCTTTAGTTTTATTTTTGCGATTAAAGGCTTTAGTGTATATAAAAAACAGTATCTTACTCTGTTTGGTTTGATTCACATCTGGAGGAAGAAAATTAGAAAGTTAAAAAATAAGTTTCCCATGCAGGTACTTCCGCAGAATGGCTGTTCTAATGAAATTCCTAACATTCTATCATCTTGGGTGTAATCCCCAATATATCTTTTCCCCCCAAAAAGGTCATTTAATGTTTGTCTCCCCAAAAGAACAAGTTTACTGACTATACAAAGTGCAATCTTGCCCTATCATTTTATTTAAGACAGTATAAATTCATTGCAATAAACTCTCAAGCTCTCACGCACACCTGAATCTAATGGGGGTTTCCAGCAGTTGTCCACAGATCTCCTCAAATTCGCCCAGTTGCAGAAATTGCTCCAATTCCCCCATAGGTGATTTTTGCACACACCACAAATACCAACCCCAACCATAAGTATAGCATTGTTGAAATAGTGCTAGGACAAAAGAGCAAAGGAAAAATGAAGGTTGTAATCCTTCTGTTACTATCTCTTGCACTTAGTGGGGGTAAGCATCTTTTTAAAAAGTGACTGCGTAAAGAGGCTGTGTTCAATGTCATATCTAGTCAGAGACAACAGTAGGTTTTTCAGAGGGGTAGAGGGTTCCTGATTTTTTACTCCTGTTATCACTGTGAAGCCTGGACAGCCAAGGGAGAAAGAACTGAGTTCTATTTCTGCTTACGCAGTAAAAGAACTGCTAATTGAAGACTTTGCTACTGAATTGGTATAACTGAGGGCAGAACTTTATTGCAAAATGTTATTTATTGGAGATGATGCATAAGCAAGAACAAACCCAGGTCAACTGTAAGAGCTCAGCTTTGCAGGACAGGTAGATAAATGCATATTTGTAAACTGGTCAAATTTGACATGGTTGTCTCAGTAACAGAACCCCACATTTTTTTTTAAACTAAACTTTTCTGGACATAAATGCATTTTAATTACATATACTCCTCCTGGGAGAATTCTGCGTCACTGCGCAATGCAGAATTTTGCAGAAATTAATGTGCATGCAGAATTTCCTTTCCCCCACAGAAATGGGCTGCAGTGCTACTAGCTGCCACTAGAGGCTGCTGGACCCAGCAGAGCCCAGCCCACACACAAGATACTGACGGGGAGTGGGGGGAGAGGAGAGGAGAGCTAGAGGTTTTCTGGCAGCTGCAGTTGCCAGCTAGCTCTGAGGGAAGGAGACGGCAGCGCGCAGAAAACTCCTTGGAAACCTGGGACCGAGCACCAGGCTGTTTCTCTCTCTGGATCCCTAGGCTCTGGGGGGGAGGGCGTGTGGCTATCTGGGCTGTGAGGCTCTGGCGGGGGGGGGGAAGAGGTTGTAGGTATCTGGGGAAGGGGTGCCCTGTGGCTGGGCTCTGGGGGAACAGGG
The DNA here is from genome assembly GCA_037349315.1 of Chelydra serpentina. Classification (NCBI taxonomy): domain Eukaryota; kingdom Metazoa; phylum Chordata; order Testudines; family Chelydridae; genus Chelydra; species Chelydra serpentina. The sequence goes on from JBAIAC010000035.1 coordinate 13,617,042, forward strand.
GGTTCAGATGTATTGGCTGGGGGGGCCCCCGTGACTGGGTTTGGGGAAGGGAGGAAGGGGGCAGAGAATCAGGAACTGGGTTGTCATAGGGGTTTCTTAACTCTACTTCTGGGGGAATTTTTCCGTGTCTGTATTGTTACAGGCATACTTGCTGACAGGTATTTTGAAATAAATTACCAAAATAATTGAAACTGGAGTGATTATGTAGTGTTATTTTGACAAATACAATTTGCAGATTTTTAAAATATTGTGCACAGAATGCCCCCAAGAATAAAATACAGACAGCCACTAAAAACTTACTTTGGTGTACATATTTGCGTTTTCTAGGAACAATTAACCTTTGAGCAGCAGGTGTCAAATTTTCACCCAACTCACGCATTATAAAGAATAAAGTCACCAAAAATTTATGAGGGGAAAAAAACAACAAAAAAAACCTCACTAATCAAGAGGCTTCTAGTTACACTTTTTTTTTATGGCTGTGTAGCAGACAGATGAAGTGTAATGTTCGGTCTATATGTACTGTAATACAGTTTGCCACATTTGTATCAACATCTGTATGATAAATGTTTGGTATTCAAGCAGAAGACGGGGCCCCCAAATTTAAGCTTCCTTAAGCATATTCCATACTGTATCCTCTGACTAGAGAACATCAGAGCTCCCCAAACCATTTTTGTAACTGTTGGCATCTGAAAGTAGATCATAACTTCACAACCCAGGTAACCATGAACATTTATTTTAAAAGGTCCCTCTACCCTACCTCAGGGGTGAAAGTAGATATCCTGACTTACCAGTACGGGGCTGGGCTGGAGCCGACTCTAGCCCCTGGAAGGGGATGGGCCTCACGCGGAAGGGGTGGGGGTGGGGCTGGGGGTCAGAGCCAGCCCCAGCCTGCCCTCTACTGGTAAGTGACCCCCTCCTGCTCTTTCCATCTCCTCCCTGCAGGGTAGCGGTGGGGCTCCATGGGCTATTTAAAGGGCCCAGAGCTCCCACTGCCTCTACCGCCCCGGCCCTTTAAATAGCTGCCAGAGCCCCGCCGCCCCTACCCCAGGGCTCTGGCGGCCACAGGCCCGACGCTGGGTGACACTGCGGGGCCCCGCCCCCGACACGGTGACACTGCGGGGCCCCGCCCCCGACGCAACGTTGCTCGGTGTCGGGGGCGGGGCCCCACAACATCGCCCGGTGCTCTGGTAAGCTAGGCGCGGGCCCGTGGATGGCGGGTGGCTGCAGGTGGGTGCAGAGCACCCACCAATTTTTCCCTGTGGGTGCTCCAGCCCCGGAGCACCCACGGAGTCGGCGCCTATGCCGGCGGCTATTTAAAGGGTCCGGGGCTCCCCTGCTTCTACCCCCCGGTCCTTTAAATAGCCGTGGGAACCCTGGGAGCCCTGGGGTAGCGGCCGCGGGGCTCCTGCGTCTATTTAAAGGACCGGCGCAGTAGAGGCAGCGGGAGCCCCGACCCTTTAAATAGCCCCCAGAGTCCCGCTGCTGCTACCCCGGAGTGCCACTGCTGGAAGCAACAGGCCCTTTAAATTGCCGCCCCGGTAAGCCGTGCCGCCCCGGTATGACGCACCAGCTCTTGCCAGTACGCTGTACCGGCTTACTTTCACCTCTGCCTGCCCTCCTCATTCTTGTCATAGTACTGAAACATAAAGCAATCCCAAGAATAGAAATCTTATTTAAATATCCTGCTAGCGTACAACAACAAAAAGGAGAGCAGGAAAAGCAGCATGCATACATGTGCCCTTGTGAAGCAGCAGTTGGTAGACATAAAATTTGAGACTATTTTGGAAAGTGTCCTTTTCACATGGGCTTGGTAGCCATTTTCTGGTAATCAACAAGAATTAGAGATTCTACATAAGAAAAGACCATTACCTTTTCTGTAACTGGTATCCTTCGAGAGGTGTTGCTCATGTCTATTCCATTTTAGGTGATTCCAAAGCAGTACCCGAGGAGATGGGTAGGAGTTAACGGACGTGTAGATTGCAACACAGCTCTGCCGAACCCAGCGTCGTCCCTGGCCTGCTGAGTGATGGCATGAGGCGTGAACATAGGACCACATTGCAGCTCTACAGATGTCCTGGATAGGGATATGCACCAGGAAGGTCGCCAAAGACGCTTGAGCTCTCGTCGAGTGGGCTCTGACAATTGGCGGTGGAACGCCCGCCAGGTCGTAACAGGTCCTTATGCACGAGGTGATCCAATTGGAAATCCTCTGCAAGGACACCGGAAGGCCTTTCATCCTGTCTGCCGTAGCAACGAAGAGCTGAGTTCATTTACGGAAAGGCTTGACACGTTCCAAGTAAAAAGCCAAGGCCCTTCGGACGTCCATCGCGTGAAGATGCCTCTCTTCACTGGTCCTGTGCTGTTGGGACGGAACACCAGGAGAAAGATGTCCTGGTTCATATGGTAGGTTGATACCACCTTTTGCAGGAAGACTGGGCGGGGCCACAGCTGAACCTTGTCTTTGTAGAAGACCTCAAAACTGCCATACACAGTCAAGGCTTTAATTTCAGAGACCTGTCTCACCGACGTCCCCACCACCAGGAACACGACCTTCCATGACAGGTGGGAAAAGGAGCAGGAACCCAGAGGATATAAGGGCAGGCCAGTGAGCCTAAAAAGGACCAAGTTAAGATCTGACTGCAGGACAGGAGCCCATACCTACGGGAAGAGTCTCTCGAGCCCTCTCAAGAAACTGACCATCATGTCATGGGAAAACACCGTCCTTGGATTGGCGGGTGAAAAGCAGAGATGGCCGCAAGATGCACTCTAATGGAAGAGTGCGCCAGTCCCTGGTTCCTCAAATGGAGCAGGTAGTCCAGGACAGCCTGTATGGAGGAACGCGAGGGAGAGATGCCCTGTTCGGATGTCCAGCGGGAAAACCTCGTCCACTTTGCAAGTAAATCAGTCTTGAGGGCTTCCTATTTTCCAGGAGGACCTGCTGAACTCCTTCTGAACATGCCCACTCTTCCAGGTTCAGCCACACATCATCCATGCAGAGAGGTTGATGGACTCGAGGTTGGGGTGTAGGAGCCAACTGTGATCCTGTGGTCCGAGGTTACAGAGGTCCAAGCAGGAAAGAAAACAGAAAGGTGGTTGGAGAACAATGGGACAAATGGATCCGGGGAATAGTCTGGTACAGGGGTGGCCAACCTGTGGCTCCAGAGCCACATGCGGCTCTTCGGAAGTTAATATGCGGCTCCTTGTACAGGCACCGACTCCGGGGCTAGGGCTACAGGCGCCAACTTTCCAATGTGCCAGAAGGTGCTCAACCCCTGGCTCTGCCACAGGCCCTGCCCCAACTCCACCCCTTCCCGTCCCCTCCCCTGAGCCTGCTGTGCCCTCACTCCTCTCCCTTTCCACCCAGAGCCTCCTGCACGCCACAAAACAGCTGATCGGGAGGTGCAGGGAGGGAGAGGGAGGCACTGATCGGCGAAGCTGCTGGTGGGCGGGAGGCACTGGGAGCTGCTGACTCTTTGGTAATACACATTGCCAATATACATTCTGGCTCCTTCTCAGGCTCAGGTTGGCAACCCCTGGTCTGGTAGGTCGCCCTCGGGTGTACCCTCAGAATGACCATTTGGCCCCTTGCTTAGCACGGGTTGAGCCTGACTGGGCAGAGGATGGAGGTGGGTGGCTCAAACATTGCTTGTAACCTTTGGCTCGTTTGTGGGGCTGGTCCTGCTGAGGCTGGCTCCCCTGGCCCTGAGGCTGTTGCGGTTTGAACGGCTTACGCACCGCGGCTGGGATGTACAGATCCAGGGTTTTCAAGGTGGTGCGGGAATCCTTGAGGCCATACAACTTGCTGTCCGTTTGCTCTACAAATAGGGCAAGTCCCGCCTCAGAAGACAACCCAGAGAGGAGCACCCGGGAAGCTCGTTGCATGGAGACAGCTGAAGCCATGGTGTAGGCAGCAGCGTCCAATGCTGCTTGGAAGGCCGCCCTGGCCACGGTCGTGCCCTCATTGAGAATCGCTCAGACCTCCTTCTTGGAAGCCTCGGGGAGCGACCCTTTGAACTTGGCCATGGCTTGCCGCATATTGAAATCATACCGGCCAAGGAGGGCTTGGTGGTTGGTCACTCTCAGCTGAAGGCTGGAAGACGAATAAACCTTATGTCCAAAGAAATCCAGCCTCCTTGAATCTTTTTTTTTGGGGGGTAGCCCTGGGTTGCCCTTGCCTCTCTTTGTGGTTAACCGCCTCTACTACAAGGGAATTGTGGGCAGGGTGGGAGTACTTATGTCCCTTGGTTGGCTCAAAGTACTAGCATTCAGCCCTCTTAGAGATAGGGGCCAAGGAAGAAGGGATCTGTCACAAGGCATTAGTGATTTTGGAAACCCCTTCATGAAGGGGTAGGGCCACCCTGGCAGGAGCCGAGGAGTAGAGGATGTCAAACAGAGTCCACGGGCTCCTCCAAATCCTCTACCTGAAGCCCCAGGTTGGAAGCGATCCTCTTCAAAAGTTCCCGGTGCGCTTTGGCGTCATCTTGAGGAACTGGGTGAGGGGGTCCTGTGATAGCCTTGTCTGGTGATGATGAGGACAATGTCAGTGCCACAGGAACCTCCATGTCCATTGGTGGTCCAGCAACTTGCTACCCTGGGTACTCCTGGACCTGTGGGGTCTTACCCCACAAAGCCTCGAGCACCAGAGGGGGACGGGATACCGAGGCCGCTGGCCTCTCCGAGGCTCCCAACACTGATTGGGCAGCCTTAGACGGTTGGGTGAACCCCCAAGGGTTCCACGAGTACCATGGCACCGGCCACTGCGCTTGGGGCCATGGAACCGGTTTTGGTGCCATCAATGCCGGCATCACTATAGGTACCAGGGCTCGTCCCACAGTCAGGGAACATCGCTCCGTGCCGGAGCTGTAAGCAGAGCAGTCTGTACCGAGCGACCAGGAACGGGCGAAGTGATGGCTCTTGTCCGAACCAGCGTTGGTTGCTGTGACCCGAAGCTGACCTGTCCGAGCGAGTCGGACGTCTCAGTCGGATTTTGGAGGCTGACTATGTTCGGCGGATCTGTGTCGGACACCCGGTGATCCACGCCTCACGCTGCTCGACCGGTACTGGGATGTCGAACGGGACTGGGAGCCACTACGGGCTGGCTGTCAGAAGGAACCTCCTGAGAAGGGCGATCTCCTCCTAGAAGACAGGTGATGACGACCGGGTGATCGGCGGTCTCTGCTCCCCGATTGGTCCAGTGATTGGTACCGGGCCCTTGGAGATGGTTGGGGCCGGTCCCAGAGATCTTGCAGGGTGGCATGTGCCCCAGAGGGTCTGCGCCAATCCACCGGCGAGCAACGCCTTAAATCCCTTGATCAGTGCCCCCAGTGTGGGGACCAAAGGGGACTCTGCTGAGCCTGCCTCTCTAGTCCGAGGCGTGACGGCTTCGCGTGGGCGAGTGATGGTGGGACGTCGCTCTCGATGGGGAACAGTGCTGCTGAGGCAGGGACACACGCATAAGGCCCAAAGCAGGTTTTCCCCGAGACCGGGGTACCAGTGTGGACGGCACCAGGGGCATCAAGATTTCCAGAGCTGCTTGAAGGGCTTCGGGTGTCGACGGCACCTGAAGCTGGTTGTGGCCTGCACCGCTATCCGGAGTCACAGGCGAAGTACGGGATGGGCTGCACTGCTTGACTTGAGCTGAAGCCCGACTTCCTGAAGGGGCTGTTGAGCTGCGCAGCATGGGTCGTGGCTCGGTCCCAGACCTCTCCTTGGAGGAGATCGTCCCTTCACATTCTTCTTCAGCTTCATGACGGGAACTGTGAATGGTGCTGATGGAGCACTGTGCATGGAGGCCATGGTGCTTGGTGTAGAGTCAGACCGCTGCTCTGGTGCTGGAGTGAGTGCCGACTCCATTAGGAGCGCCCTTAGACGAATTTCGCACTCCTCCTTCATCCTAGGTTTAAAGGACTTGCAGATACGGCACCTGTCACTTATGTGCCCCTCGCCTAAGCACCTTAGGCAGCTGGTATGCAGATCGCTGACGGGCATAGGCCATTTACCGCGATTACAGGGCTTAAAGACCGGGGACCGGGGCATGCCCCTTCCCCTGGCTGAGTCCCGTTCGGGACTAACGAAGAGTAGAAAACAACTATTAAGGGTTTAACTAAGAAACTACTAACTATATACAAAAACTATTTTACAGGTTTTCAAAGTTCGCAAGAACAGAGAATGAAACAACGCTAGCCGATGCAGATGTTCCAGCACAGTCACTGGTAGCAAGAAGGAACTGATGGTGGGGGGGAGCCAGTGGTGCCCCATATACCACGCCATGTGGGTAACACTCCAGAGGGTGCCAGAGCCGGACCCCTACGGATACTACTAAGGAAAAAAATTGCGGCACCGGTGCATGTGGCCTGCACACACACCTAATATGGAATGGACATGAGCAGTAACTCAAAGAACAATGGTTATATCCACGTTAAAGTGTGGAGAAATGGCTATTGTCATCTTAATGTGCCAAAATCCTTCAAAAACACTTCAGAAATAGTTTGGGAAATACTGGAGAGGATGGTCTACTCCTTTCATAAGAGCAACTTACGATTTCGATTGATGACCATTGGACGTTTTTGATGAGGAATTGTATCTTTCTGGAAAAAATAGAGAAGCACACTACTTAAAAATGAGTAACAAAATAAGACACTTCAAAGTTACAAGAAATAAAAATCCTAGATTAATTTGGAGGCAAAAAGAGTTGAGTGAATTTAGCACTTGAGGAATGGAGGGACTAACACAACTGGTTTAAGCCAGATACGAAGCAGGTGTTATGCAAACTTCCCACACAGTACCATCAATGCACCTCAACCCTGACATGCAATACACCTTTTCTATGCCTGCTTTATGGTTCTCTTAAGCAGAGCCAATCATGCTGAATTGTTCTATTTGCTTGGTGTAGTTATACATAAATTAGACTGCGACTAATAGAATTATTTCGCTATCATCATCTTACCTAGATTTGAACTAGAAGATCCAGAGGTGAAAGGCTAGCACAGCAGGAAACTGCACCAACAAGAACAGTGAGGGTATGTCTACACAACAAAGAAAAACCTGCAGCTGGCCCGTTCCGGTCAACTTGGGCCTGGAGGGCTATTTCCCACTCTGCAGAATCCAAGAGCTTGAGCTTCAGCCTGAGCCTGGAAGCCTACACAGCAATGAAACAGCCCCGCAGCCCAAACCCCACGAGCCCAAGTCAGCAGGCACGGCCCAGACATGGGGTTTTTTTTGCGTGTACACATCACTTGAAATCTGGTCCAGTTTTGTATATTCAGGGTATTTATTTTTTTTAAAGACAGCAGTAAGTTTCATTTATTTTGAATGCTGTGAAAGAACAAATTGTTTTCCTTCTCTCAGTTAAAAATACTGTTCTAGAAAAATTGTACTGCTTTCTGCATGCAGAGACATGGAGTTACTCAGTCTGGTAGCGTCACATTAACACTGGCTTCAGCATCATCCCTACTGAGCTCTGCAGTAGTTGAGTAAGGATCCCACCACTTTGACCAATCAAGGTAGGTCACTTTAAATTCCTGACTTCTGGCAGGCTGTCCAGGGCACCACAAGAGAAGTCAGAATCAAAGAGGTCATAATTTGGTTTTCAATGAAATTTTTAGGAGTTGAGAATCACTCCTAGCCTCTGATCAGGCTGGTTTCTCTCCATTTTACAGTGCATTTCTATATGAAGCATTTATAGATAACCCATTGCTATGGTATATGGGCCTAATTAAGTGTTTGAATTTATTTCCTCTCTTTATTGTGTGTTCAGAGTAAGTGTCTTGTCAATATACAAGAATAAGCCTCTTTCTGCTTTTACTACTTAATCGGATTAATTATTCAGGGTAGGAAGGGTAAAGCCTGATGGAAGCGTAGGAGTGTGGGCTATGTTTCAGTCACAGTAAATGCACTACCTGTAAATAATCCATTTGAGTAATTCTCGTGGAAAAGGAAAGACCTATTTCAACAAGAGCTTTGTTGCTTTTGTTCAAATTCTGAAAAGTGCTCTGGTAGTAGCGGAGAGTGAGCATATGCATAATCATACCTTGGCGTTCCTGACATTACCATATTCTCTGTTTTGAATTATGCCCAATGAGGTGAGCATAGAGTGCCACAACAAAGGGGAAGCTACAGTGTGGATTGGCTACTGTCCCCAGCTATTAAAAATCCCTTATGCTTTATTCTACTACACACATTAATTTGTCTGCTGGACATCCGACTTTCAGAAACTGGGGTTCAAGTTTTCACATACAATTATCACTATGATTTTCAATCAGCTCTAAAGAGAAAGCACCTTTCGGAGGATTACAGTAATATGACTGGGAACAGCTAGGTATTTCCTCTAGAAGCCAGCAACCACAACACAGTTTAATCATTACCTTTCAGATCATATAACAGGACTTGTAAAAGAAAGCCAATTATCTGTTTTATAGAGGAAGACTTGAAGAAAATATGGAAATGCTAACTTGGGGTTTTAACCTGTGTGACCTGTCTGGAAGATTGAGATTTTAAAAAAGCCAGGAAGCCCAAGGGGCATTTGGGACGTTAATCATAACATGAAAACATTTTATATAAATATTTTTTTAAAATATATTAAACGACTTTAAATACTCACTCTGCTCTCCAGTGCCAAAAGTGGACTGTTGAGACTCCTAAGGGAATAAAAAGTTACATAAGATTATTTTAAAAGGGAGTTTTAACTAATGATGAAAAAGTAAAGGCCGAGTCATATTGTCCCCTATTCATTTAAATGACTGCAGTTTATTAGGACTTGAGTAGAAAAGTGAAGCAAAAGCAAGAATGAGGATACTTGATTGTTTCTCTGGGCTCAAATTCCCTGCACCTACCCCAAAAGACATTCCAAGCCTAAGAACATGGCCTTAGCACAGTGACTTACTTCACTAGGCCTGCCCCAACTCCCCTCCTACACCAGCTCATCTGTCCCCCCAGTTACCCATGCAACTCGACACCTAATTCATGTACAATTATCTTAGCAGTGCTCACAAGTTAGACTCATTCGCTTATGTAAATTATATACCCAAATTATATGGAAATCTAGCCTTGAAAATCAAGCAATGTTCATTTTGGCTCTGACATCCTCATTAGAGACCCTGGCACCAGAAGCTGATTAATTCCAGAAAAATCCAGCTCTCCCTCACACAGTAGTTCAAAGTCAATCCTGCTAAATGTGATTTTTAAAAAAACAAAAGCTAGTTTTATAGTTCTTAAATAAACAGATCTGATTGAGTAGGTACAGGGAACAGACTGCCGAATAAAAATGCCATATTTATGTAGTCACCTTTTCTGACCATAACCTTGTTTTAAAGCAGTCCAGCTTTGGCCCTAAAAATATGAAATAGCTGAAAATACATGACTCAACTTGAAATGCACTGCTTAGGAAATTGAATCTAGTACACTTAATTCAAATACTCTTTCACTAGTTTGCCAAGAAGAATCAAGTAATCTACCAATAGTGGGTTGTAGCTTCTATAATAAGCCTGTAAACCGATCTCCCATAGCAAGTGGCTCACTGAAGTGCTGCATGTATATAATGGTATCTGTAAACATTCTGAACAAACGAGAGCTTTACACGTTTACATGTTCTTAAAATTTTACACCTTTTCAAATTTTTATTGCAGATGGATAAGTTGTTGAAGCAGCAATACATGAGGTTTTATTTCTTTGGAGTTCTTCACTGCAGTGTATAAAGCTCACTATGTTCTGCTAAAGACTTCCCTCTTCTCAAGGATATCTTGTTTTATGTGTTTTATTTTAAAAATTGCTTCTTTAATCAAAGAAAAGAGTAAAAATTTAAATTAACTCAAAATGAAGCCTTGTGACATCTTCCCAGCTTCAATAGATAATTACCAGATAAACTTTGGAAACATGCAAAAGGTTAAAGCAATGACGGATTTTTATATTTCACGCTGACATACTGAATGTCGGAATTATCTGCTATTTGGTTTCTTTCTGCCCCCATGGCCCAAAGTAGTTCAAAATGGAAAATAGTGGGGAAATTATTGTGCTGCCTAATTTCAATAGCACTGGTAGACAGCTACCATCCTGGGGTGGACATACAAATAGCAATTTACATCTGTTTCTTCCTATGTACACATTGTGAATGCTATAAAACAATGTCTGCGCAATTAGCCACTGGTGTCATTTAAATGTTTTTAAGTCACACCACTGCATTCCCTGGGGGTGCACGTTGATGAACATATATTTTGTTTTAAACCCATTTTCCAATAATCTATTTTGGTTTTGAACACATTTCACTTTAAGAAACTCAGACAAGCAAAAGCACAAGCTTACAGTTACAAAAGTTATTTCCACCAGTATCATCTCCTAGGGGACTACTTAGGAAGGGACAAATGAGAAACAATGGAGAGGAAGGAGACCATATTAATCTAATGGGAGTAACAGCAGACAGACTGGTCAGGACAGGCAATGAAAAGATTTAGGCAGGAAGCAAACTGCACTTAGACATAAAAAGCAGAGAGAGAGAAGACTGGATATAATTGGGCAGAATGGAAAGGCAGTACTTAGGTAAGTGGCCAACTTGGCTCTAGTCCAGGTAGCAGTGACTGAAAGTGGTTGCCATTTGATGGCTGTTGGGTTCTATTTGAAATGAGACCGTGGTCTCAATTCCACTTTCCATATTACTAACTTAACAGCAGCACTATCAACCCTAATCGATGCCATTGCTGATACTCTGTGACGGAGTAGGTAGCGAGATGGATTTGACCTGGGAGGTTCACTGGGACCTGCTGCATTGGGAATGTGAGACCACTGTAACCTACCTGAGGCTGTAACCTGAGCCAGGAGGGGGGTTGGGAGGTGACACCTTTGGCTGGGAGAATGGACAAAGGCTAGGGGAGGGGCTCTGGGGGAGGAGAAGAGAGCCTGCTGGAGGGTTTGTCTGGGTGGTTTTCAGTTTGGAGCTGGGTGGTAAAACGCAGGGAGCCCCAAGGCTGGGGGTCTAAGCTCCCTGACCCCCAGAGGGGTCCAACTTGAGGGGTCCTGTTTGTACTTACAAGCTCTGTTCGGACTGTGTTCCTGGCATCCCTAATAAACCTTCTGTTCTGCTGGCTGGCTGAGAGTCACATTGAATCCCAGGAAGAGGGGTGCAGGGCCTGACTCCCCCACACTCAGTGACATAACATACTCTCTGAGAGGTCAACGACCAAATAAACCTGGAAACAAAAAACTCTCCTTCCCTTCCTTAGCCATCCCTCCTCTAGGTCACAGCTGAGGTACTGCAGGGCAGAAGTTTACAATGCTGCCGTACTATTTGCTTTGTGGAGAGCAGACTTTGGTCTCACACTCACAATTGAGCAACTTTCACCTGGACAAAAAACCCTCGGCTTTTAAGATGTGTGTGTGGTATGTGTCTATCTAAGCATACATATACAGACAGACATTTTATATACAATACCAATATTCTGGCTTTGGAGTCTGACAGACATCTGCAGGAAGTCCACCTGAGGCTGGAGCAGTAACCTCAGGCCTCAGACCATGACTCAAACCAAATGACAGTGTACAATTTTCAAAAATGACCTAAGCATTTAGGGTCCTAAGCTCCATCAAAAATTTTACCCAGATTTCTTACGACAAAAAATGAACAAGGTAATCCTGCGAGGAAGCCAATTTCATGCAGCTTTGTTCTTGCTTAGGACCAGCTTTACCATTATTAAATATGTTAAGGTAATACCAATAGGCACAATCAGGAATCTGGGACCACCATGCTAGGCACAATCCACATCAAAGACAGTCCTTGCCCTAACAATCTAAGTTGACACATTAGTCCACTGAAAAGTGCCTACGTTTGTAGTATGGCATGCGAGACACACCAAGTATTAACACACCAGTAGAATGCTGTGAAACCTAGCAGCATATTACGTGTGAAGAAAGCACAGTTTCTGAAGCGATCAAGTCCTCTTAGAACACTACAGCTTGATTAAAGTAAACCACTGTTCTGTTTTGTTTTCTACATTCCATTATGGTTTCAGGCTAAACAAACCCATGGCTCACTAACTTGGTGGAATTCTTGGAAGATATTCCTGCCAAGAATGACAGGGGGTACAACATGGCAGAGGAAATTATAGGCTTTGAATCTGCAGAGAGTAACTAACAGAATTCCTCATCTAAGATGCACAGTCATGGAATAAAAAAGTTGGCAAGAAGTCAGAAGACATGGAGAAGCCAGAAATGGAATTTTTTGCAAGCTGGTTTAAGAAATTCAATCCAGGTTGATAAAGGTCCAAAAATGTGACCTACCTTTTTGTTCTTGTATGTTGGCAAGGCCAAATAATCTAATATAGCTTCTTTCCCCCACCTCATACAAATGATTCAATATATATGCTTAGGAGGAAAGTCAAGTCAAAGGCCCACAAGCCAAACAAATCATAAACAGCCCCACAACAACAAATAAGCACATGTTTGCAAGATAGAGAAAAAACCTTCTGTAAAGAAACAGATTTCTTCTTCGAGCATGTTGGGGTTATTTCATAATATTCAAAAATAGTATGTAACTTAAAATATTTTATTGTTAAGAGAACTAAGTTAAGTATTACTGCTGGGTTGCCAATTTTGTATTACTTAGCAAATTAAGCTTGGATGAAATTAGTGTGTGCAAGATTTTTAAGATCTGTCATTACACTGAGAAGATCACTAAGTACCAAAAGGGAACAGATAATGAAATAATGAGACTCATTTCTGGATTTGCATCAGGAAGTAAATCTAGGAATTGTTGTAGAATACTTTGTAAATTCTCAGCTCACTGGACAGCAGCAAACAAGAACACACAGTTCAAAGGGGAAAGACAGGTACAGGGCTGGCCCTAGGTTTGGGAGACCTGTGCAGGTCCCCCATTCTGCTCTCTTCAGGGAGGATAGGTCTGTTTATGGGTATGTATTGACAGCAGAGGTGTGGAAGTGATGTCCATGGACTGTCATGAGACCTGGCCAGAGCATTTTAGAGAACCATATTAGTAATTTTCACCACAGCTCAAGGCAGCTACATTAATCTTGGAGATTACATAGAGGACAGTGCCCCACTCCCCACAGAAAAAAAGCAAGTGATACAAGATGTTAAGAATGAAACAGATGAAAATAGAAAAACAAGTGAAATATACTTATAACTCAACTATTCTCTATCAGGGATCAAATTGGGTCATTTAGTGGGCTCTGACTTTCCTCTGGAGTCTGCACGCAATGCTCCAAAATCTCAGCTTTCATTACAAAAAATAAGTCTAGCCCTTATGACTTATAAGATTATTCAGTTAACATGATATAGGTTACTTATGAAGTAACATTTGCTGAGCCTGTAAATGCTGAAACAGTGCCAAGGGAGGAGCAGACTGCCTCAATCCATTTTAAGGGTATGTTAACTCTGGAGCAGAATGATACTGCAATGTTCTTTCACTGTTGATCACACACGAGAAACAAGAGGGATAGATGTAAGATAGAGGGAGTAAGAGCTGCACTGTCTTCTTCTAGTGATGCCTTGTTCTGGAAAGTGACACAGGGCTAACAAACATACAATTGTTATTGTGCATGACAATGTAATTGATTCTAAAACTACAAATACTGATCTTTAAATACATTAATGATACCATGGGTAGAGGGGATGAAAAAGCCAACTGACCAGAGTTAAGGTTGTTTTAAGTGCTTAACTGTGCATTTCTATACTTTATGTCTGAATTTCTTATAAGCTTAACCATACCTTCGCATTCCCTGCATTTGTGATGCTTGACTTTGTGGATAATTACAGGATCCCTAGATGCTTTTACAGTTACTGACATGTATTCAACCTTAACGCCAATTTAATGTAGTTTTCATCTGGAAATAATCTTTTCTTTTGTTTTTAATTAAAAATGTTATACATAAATACTAAAAGAGAATGCTACTATGTGATATTTCCAATGATCTGAAGATATGTACTATCAACAAAAAAATAAGTTTTCTTTAAACTTTCAGGGCCAGATCTACCAGTACATACCCCACTATAGACCAGCACAAAGCAGCCAGAGTGTACTTTCCAGTTTCCCTTCTCCCTCTTGATCCTACCCACGTTCTCATGAGCATGCACACACACACTAGATTTCGCTTCCTTCGTTTCCTACTGAACAGATCTGATGCAATGGGTACTTTTTGAAAAGAACCTTTTAAGATTAATGGTCATGACAACAAAGCTCTTCCTAACAAAGTTTCTTCTTCAGCCCCTGCTGATGGGAAAATAGCATTATTTACAGAAAAATCAATGCAGAACTGCTCTCTTTCGAAAAGGCTGTCATTTCCTATTGTTCTCAATGGGACTGAAACCACAGCAGCCAGATACTGCCTCCCAATTTGTTCCTTTCAGGAAGATACAGCAGTTGAGTGAATGCAGATGGGGAAAGAACAGAATTGTGCTCTTTACAGGGCTATCATGGGCACTGCTGCAAAGCCAGGATGGATTTTCAGACAAAGTGTTAGCATGTATTCAAACAAACCCCAAATGACAATGCACAGCTGAATTTAACAAGAGCTTTAAAACCCTGCAGTGCAATTCTTGACCTTTAAAAGGAGTCTCTCCAGTTTTAATGTCACTCAATATTTAACTACTAAACAAATATAAAGTTAGGTTTGTCAGTCACTAACCTTAGTTGGAAAAGGAAATTTTGATGGTTCTGTTTTGCATGGTGTATGAATAGCAGTAAGAGGGGGAGGCCAAGAGTGGGTCATCTCCTGTAACCAAACAGCAAAGCCATTATACATTAAGGTTAAAACATATCAAAATGTCAACTTAAAAAATCTACACACACTTGTGTGAAATATTTTTACCTATGATCATCAGATGTAAAACCTAAGATTTAAGATTAGAAACTAATTTGGTTTTTTCTATTTACTATATCCATTTGACAGGATTTTGAGTATGCAGTTCCATTCTCTGCCTATATAACACATTTTTGCAGAGAAATCTCAAAATTCTTTTAAAAAATGTTTGTCTATGAAAATGGACACTAAAATACATTCAATAAAGAAAATACAAAGAACCGATAAGCTGCTTTCTGTTCCTCCAAAACTTCTACCAGCAAGTTTAAAACAGGGATGTCAATTTGTGTCAATACTTAGTAAGAAGATCTAGCAAACTGAAGGGCACAACGGGTTTAAGGTTAACAGCAGTTGCAGCAGAAACTGGAATCCAAGTACTTTACACATATAAGGAGTAAGGTAGTGTAAGTGGCATTCTTGGGACACTGCTGATTTTCTCTCATGTGCAGGCAGGGCAAATACTCCATTTTCCCCTTTTAGCAGTGTTTATTTCATGAATAAAGTCAAGAACCAGAAGAAGAGAGAACTTACTTTTAGAATTTCATCCACACAGGTCACGTCGCCAGATGCTGATGCCTATAAATCAAAGTTCAGGATTAACTATTACATTTATACCTCTTAAGGATTCTCCCTCCGCCCCCTCCCCCACCCCTTAACACACAGGATTTAAAGTTACACTTGTTTGTGGCCCAAGTCCTGATGATATTCATCCAGAATCAATGAGAGAAGTAGCACTGCTAGACTAAAGAACTAGCAATAGTTTTAAGATCAGATATCTCCAAAATTGCAGAAATCCTAGATTTCCCATAGCACAAAAGCAGTCACATCTAGCAATGGTACACAGAGATAATATCCTAAAAATCATGTTATTCTAATCCCTAACCTGTATTCCTCACTTAAATGTTAACATGATTTTAACAAGCCAGTGTCTTACAAACATCTGAAAGCTTGGCTTTATTTATTTTTTAAACTATAAGTTCATGAGGCAAGTTACTGGCCAGTATCTGAACTGAAGTGATTGAAAAAACATAATGGTAACCCATAACATGACTTTAGGTCTGTTTTTTCATGAACTGCATTATTAATTAGAGCATAATATAGGTACTTACAGTTTTGTACTTTAGTAATTCCCTGTACCTCTGTCCCAATACATTGGAGGGGAAGAGGGGGGAAAAGAGCTGCAATACTGCTTGTCTTATAGTGTCAAATATAAATTACTCTCACATTTGTGAATACTTGGCATAGATGTCTTTCCTTATACATTATTTTTAACCATGGCCATTATTTTTCTATATTTTATTTAGCCATTTGGGATATCTAAGAGACTCCCAGCTATTGCTATTCAAGTGGCTAAGAGTAGATGCAATAGCATCTTATTAAAATAGTTTTAAACTACATTGATCCCCAATATGGCTGTGCAGATGCAGACAACCTATACTCAACACTCCAAGAGTAGCTAAACCACTAAAACATGTTTAAGCTAAATATGCCCCATACAAAGAAAAAATATTGCTTACATTCTGAAACCAAATTGTTTTTTTTTTTTTTAAAAACCATAGGTAAATTATGCACAACAATTACTACACTTCAAAAGAGAATTCGGTTTATGCCACAATCTAACACAGGGGTCTCAAACTCGAATCACCAGGAGGGCCACATGAGGACTCGCACGTTGGCCTGAGGGCCGCATCACCTGTCCCCCGCTCCACCCCCCACTCCACCCCCGCCCCTGCCCACAGGGTGCGGCAGGGAGCTCAGGGGAGGGAGTTGGGGTGCAGGAGGGGTGCGGCAGGGGGCTCAGGGGAGGGAGTTGGGGTGCAGGAGGGAGTGCGGTGTGTGGAGGTAGGCTGGGGACCTGGTGCGCTGGGGAGGGGAAGGGGGTGGGCTGTGGGAGCTTGGCGGGCCGCAGGGAAGAACACTGCGGGCCGTATGCGGGCGGCGTGTTTGAGACTCCTGATCTAACATAACCGAGAGTAAAATCCATTACATATGACTCATCAGAAAGAACAGGAGACCATAAAAGCTCCAACATGGTATGCAAATATGTACACACCATGACATGCACATTGCGGATGCAGAAGGAAATAAACACAATTCTCCTTAAAATACAAAAGAAAAATGTGAGACTTCCCACTGACAAACTACCAAGTTGCTTCACTTTCCAATGGGAAGCCCTGTATTTTTATAGTAAGTTAATGGTAGCCACATAGGCTGGGATTTTAAATGGAGCCTATAGAAGTTAGACACCCAACTCCCTTAAGCGCCTCTGAAAATCCCAGCCATGGATGCTGAAAAAAGACAAAACCCCCAAAACTTAGTATCAACTTACATCTAGTGGTTGAGAAGGTATTTTAAGCTTGGTTAGATGTGCTTTGCTGCTAGGCTTCAGCTCACTCATGCTGTTGCTATGAGTTTGACTACTGTAGTGTTCAGAGGACAACTTTGGTTCCATAGACTCCTGTCCATCCATGGGCCTTACATAGGCAGTGGGCTTCTGCAACATTGAATTGGACTTGGACATTAGCGAAGGAGGAAAAGACTGGTTAGAGTGCTGTCCACTTGAAAATGAAGGTACACGGGAAGGTGAGTCCCAGTTGGCATCAGGATCCCGTGGAGACTTTGAGCGCTGATGTTCCTTGCTATGATGATCACTTCCATGAGACCTGGAATGGCTGGAGCTCAAAGAAGAAACAGCAGGTGGTTTTCCAGGGCTGGAAGAACGGGATTTGGAGTGTTCTGATCCGTGCTGGCTTTTTTTGCGGCTGCTACTACCACCACCATATGAGTCACGGTCATGCCTCTGGCTACTGCTGCTAGTGTTATTGCCACCGCTCCGCTGACTGCTGTGTCCCGTTTGTAAACCTGAGGACCGTTTCTGCGACTGGGAGGAAGTGCTAGGTGCTGGTCCTACAGGAGTCCATTTGCTGCTCTGATGAGAGCTGGTACTGTGTCTCTGTTCACCAAAGAAACTTTGGTTTGATTTTTCATCTGGCGTTGATGGTACTGTTGGTTTGGGAATACCAACAAGCTTTTGTAGAGATCTGTCTCCTATAAGATCCTTCATTTCATCATAATTTCCAAGCATGCTCTGAATACGGTTAGACAGTTGATCTTCTTTGCTGGTCTGTGCAAAGTGTAACAGAAATATAAGATTCAAAATACGTTTAAGAAGTATTTTTAAAATGAGATTCCTAAATCTAAGATATATACAACTTGGCTTAGGTAAACTGACTTGACACAAAACTAGAGTAGTAAACCCAAACTTCAGAATTAAGAACTTAGTTAGCAACCAAGTCTATTTTGTGTACCATCCCAGTTTCGCCTCCTGTTCTTAATATTTTAATCCCTTTAAATTTAAATAAATTTATTAATTTTAATACATAAGTAGTAATAAACGGACTCTGCATACCAGTTCAGAGCAGGAAGAGGCTGAGATTTTTCAATGTTGTCAAACGGAGTTAGGCACTCAGCTCCTATTGGTGACTGAGAATCCCAATGAAAATTTCTAGAGAAGTACTAAGTTATTCTCCTAATTAATACACAAAGAACTATGTAGTTATTATTCCCTTCTGATTTCTAAAGCTAGTCATCTTATATTTAACATTTCACTCATCCTTTTAAATTATTTTATCTTTACTCTCTCCCCCATCTGTCTTCAAACTATACATATTTTATTCTTAAAGACTGAAAAAGCCACACAGTAAAAGACCATTTGGCTGTGCACCATTAAGAAGAAGCCTTCAGGGGGCTAATATAACTATTGGCATATCCATAAAGCTTGATCAAGTTCAACATTAAATGCAGCTTCCTATTACCAAAAAATGGTAGCTAGATTACAGATATTCCCGTGAGTGTATTGTAAATATTGTAATGGCAGAATCTTCCACCCAAACCAAGAACTATCTATCATAAGTAGACAAGACTGGCCAGAGAGTCAAGGGGAAAATTTTGCCTAACCCACTGGGAACGATTAGAGGTTGGCACAAACAAAACCAAACTTATCTATTAATACAAGGCCAGTTCAGCTGTTTTAAATAACGACTGTTCAACTGCCGGATAGAGAAGATGGGCTATTATATGCCATTTTCTATATTCAACGCCCCCTTCCACACAGTCCTCCAAATCCCTCACTGAGCCAAGATCTTTCCATATAGTTCCTGGCTTTAAATCTCACATCATAGCCATCATTCTTTCAGCGGAGGACGGACTATGGCTGCCTGCCTCTAGAAATTAGCGACAGACATCCTTACTGGCACAGCAGGAAAAGGGGGGGGGAGGGGGGGAATCAACTAGGCCATCCTGTAGAGACCCATGCACACTTATTTTGATAGCTTGTAGGGAAATGGTCCAAAGTAGTTTAATGAAATAAGAAGCCAACAGTTAGAAATAAAAATGTAATGGAAAGGTTTAAAGAGCCTTAATGCCAGAGTTCCTTTTAAATTCTGCTATCATTCTATGGTAATCCACAATTATTTTTCTAGAATTCTCTCTAGAACCTGGGCCAAAGTTGGGCTGTGTTTATCAAAGACATGAGTTCTATACAGTATAGCTTTAGGTTGGCGATGAACAATTGTACCAGTGATATTACTCCTGGGGGAATTCTGCATCACTGCATGTGCGCAGAATTCATGTCCCCCACAGATTTTTTTGCTTCCCTGCAGAAAAATGACTGACAGGGAAGCAAAGGGAAGCTGCAAAAGCAGTCATGCACCACTCCCTAGATGCACAGGTACATCATTTCAGGCACCTGGAGCAGGCGGCAGATAGGTAAATCACCACAGGGCTGGGGATACCCCAGCCAGCAGCTCATACCCTGAGCCAGAATCAGCTGATAGTCTTGGCTAGGCTGTAGACAGAAGAGGACAGGACTTTCTCTTCCCCTGCAAAGAGTGGCTGGGTCTGTGTCAGACCCACCTCCAGGAAGCTCAGCATCCTCCCCTGCTTCCATCGCTCCTCAGCTGCAAGGGGAGGAGTCACTGTATGGGGAGCTGCTCCCCCATCCACCCAACCCCTGTGCATCCAGACCTCCCATACCCAGACACCCCCACCAAGCCTCACCCCATACACCCATATTCCCCCCTATTCTTTCATACTCAAACCCCACCACATTGAGCCTCAACCCCTGCACCCGGAACCTCCTGCATCCAAACCCCCTGCCTCCAGCCCCCACCCCTGCAACCAGACCACCCCACTGAACACCCTGCACTTAAATCCCCACCACCATCCTGAGCCCCCACATCCAGATCGCCATGCCACTGACCCCCAATTAGCTGCATCGACCCCCACCCTACCAAGCCCCATTCCCCCAGCACCCAGACCACTCTGCTGAGGCCCCCAAACCCAGATCCCTTCACTGAGCCCCAAGCACTTTCACCTGGAATTCCCTGCAGAGTCCCATTGCCCCTGAACCTGGAACCCCGGCCCTCCCCCCAACAAGCCTCTGTGCATCCAGATCCCCCCACACCTAGACCCTTCACTGAGTTGCCTGCACCCAGATTGTCCTACACAGAATCCTCACCCCACATCTGGATCTCCCCCACAGAGCCCCTCCACACTTGGATCCTGCCTGGTTGAGCCTGCCTGCCCCACACCTGGTGCAGAGGGGTGGGGCCCCAGGGTGTTTCTGGGGCAGGCCCAGGCCTTGTGTTATGTCAGGGTCGGGTGCAGCCTCACCACTGAGTCCGTGTCCCAGGGTGGGAAGGCTGCAGGGTGATCTCCCACCTTCATGTAGTCAGTGGCCTGTGCTCGCCACTGCCATGCTGGAGCCTCTGCATTTATTTTATTGACAAATAAAACCTGCAAAATTGTAAAATATTGTGCGCAGAATTTAATTTTTTGGTGCAGAATGCCCTCAGGAGTATGATATTAAGAACCTCAAATACTATCAGTAGACTAGATAGCAGGGGTTTAAAAAAAAAAAAAGCAATCCCCTAGCCTCAGTCTGAAAGATTAGTTATTTCTCTAATAGCCCTTCAATGATGTTTAAAGGCCCGTCTGCCCTAAAAAAGTTATACTGGTAGAACTATGTCGGTTAAGGGTGTGATTTTTGTTTTTACTGATACAGTTCTTCTGGTCCAAGCCCTAACATGTTCAGTTATACAAATTCTGCTTACCAAACTGGAATAAGCACTTCTCTGCCAGTATAACTATGTCCATACTAGGAGGCTTAATCACTTTAACTATAACAGTAAAGTTAAAGCAGCAAAACTTTCTAATACAGACAAGCCCCAGGGCTCATGTCCTCACTTACCAGAGGAGGAGAGTACATTGAAAAAAATTTTGTTAAAGGTTCTTGAATAATACAGAATTAAAATCATGGATGTCATTATCTTACCCTCCCAAAATTAGTTTATGCCTCAGGCACCTAAATATTGTTAGTCTATAGGTGTTGAGTGTGGCCTAAATAGATCCTTGGGAGAGAAGCTAGTGTGGGTTTAAAGTCATGGGTACAGACTTTAAATAGTTCGTAAAGAAAAGAAAAAAGTTACACCAAACCCTGAATTAGGCTCACAATAGTCAATGAATTTTAAGGAACCTGGCTATATTAAATGGTAAGAACCCCAGGCTATTAAGCAGTTTTGCATTTAAAACCAACCTGCTAGTCAAACATCCTATTCCTGGGTTTACCTGTAGCTAGAGTAATGTAGTAGATGAAGATTAGTATGCTAAACAATAAGCTAAAAAGCATTAAAAAAAAAAAAAGCTAGCCACCATAACAGACCTGACCAACACTTGAAATGTATTGGGTGGCTGGAACAAATTCAGAAAGAAACTGAAAAGTTAGCTGAAGTTTCATTATCCTTTTCAGCACATCCTTTAAAATAAAGCAGTGTCTTTATTCTTGAGTGATATTTTGAGCATCTATTAGTCATGCTACCTAGTAACCATCCATCCTCACTTTCAAGTCCTGCTTCTTATCACTGTCACAAGAACTGTGCACTAGAAAAATTCACGTAAAAAAAATCTAGAAACCAAATAATTGAAAATACGGCTTTGGCAACAAGGAACTGCATTTTTAATAATAGCATAAACTCACAACTTTATATGGTTCAGCAAAGAGAGGAGAGTTAGGTGGAAAGACTTCTTCGCCCTGTTGAATTTCTTGATTTCGCCTTTCCCTTTCTTTCATACGCAGCACATTCCGGTCTTCACGGTTCATGTTGCTATGAACAAAAACATAATTTCTGATCACAGAAAGGAAATGCGGGATGAAAGTGAACAGAGCTAGTTCCATTGTATGCAGTTTGCCAACAGAATGGTTCAATTGAAGAATCCCCTTATGACAGTAGGAGATATCCAAAATTGAAAAGAAGTTTAATTAAAAACAGCTGGCATCTGTATTTGCTATAACCTGCAGTCAGCGACTAGCTTATATCTGTAAAACTGGTAGAGCTTAGGCAATGATCAAAAATGGAAAAATTCACACAGAATCCATAGGTGAACAAACCCCTACTCCTCCAAACCATTTCACCTGCATAATTAGTTTAAGTTAGAATAGGCCGGTTTAAAAAAAAGAAGAAGTATCCATTTGCCATTCACTGTTAAAAGCTTCCACCACTTTTTCCTTTTAAATCCCCTAACTGTTCCCCCATTCAGTACATACAACCCCCCACCCACACTCCATCCCTTCCCATGTCCAATGCTTGGCCTCTACTTTTGCTCTACCTTATTTTGCTTTGTTTTTGTCCCCAACACAGCTTCTTTGGTGTCCATCCTCTATCGTAGTTAGACCTCAGCTTTGCTCTTGTTTCTAGGTTCCCTAAAAAACGACATTTCTGCTCTAAATACATATTTCAGCAAACACCTCAGTTACAGCAATATTGCAGCCTCTCGTCCACTGTCCTATCATACAGTCAGTAACTACTGATCAGTATGGGTTAAGAAACTGGAAATTTCTCTTTAAGAAAAGTTTACTGAAATCTGACTTAGGAGATGTCTGCTTCAACTGACACACTGCTTTAATTATAAGCAATAAGACCAATTTTTAAAAAAAAGGATGTCTAAAAAGTGTCTCTTTGAACTTGAGAAAGCATCAAGACAAAGTAATTAGGGAAACAAGACTGAATAAGATGGCACTAGTAGTGGTGTTTGTGTGTACTATTCTTCTGCACAGTCGTAAGTGTAAGTCAACATTCAGTTATTTGTGTGTAAGGTGTTTTACACAAAGAAGAAATTAGTGGTCCCTGAAAGATGCTATAGTCTAAATAAGATGAAACAAAATAAAAGGTTACATTAATTCAAGAGACCATTATTTGACTGTTTAGACAACTGCTCAATTATTTTCAAAATGTTTGCTGAAGTATTCTATTTGAAGTCTACATGATAAAACAGTTACTCTATTCTAAATAAATGAGTAGTCTTCAATTTCTATTACTCAACCTTGTTGGAGCCTACTTGGCCTCCATGGCCAAAAAATATTTACTTTTGCTTACTTTCACTGTAATTTTTCTTGTCTAAATTTAGCTTCATTCTGATTGTCTGATACTCTAAGTTAGTATAATGCACTCTAAGTTAGTATAATGAACTTTTAAGAGATGCTGAAAAGTAGATTAGGCCAAAATATAGTTTTAAGCTTGATTAGTGGAAACATTCAATTTAAAAAGAAAATTGACAGATGGGTTTTGGTTGTACTTAAGTATTTCCCAGCAGTGTCTACAATACAAACAGAATAAGAGAGTGTGTCTGTTCAGGCCATGTCTTGATGGGCAAAAAACAATGTTTCTTAATTATGTTAGCTTAACACCAGGCTACAAAACTGTCAGCTAGAAAACCTTTCAATGTACTATTCTGCATATAACTTTAGGAATGTTAACATGAACAAAAACCCCTGATAAGCTAAAGTAACTGAAAGCCATTCATCTCTTCTTCAAGACTGAGCCCTATAAAAACTGGCACCTGGAAAGTGAAACTGACTAGTTCACTTTGATTGTCCAAACTGACTGAACAGCAAAAAATAAATTAACCTTCTTAGACGGGTTACTAATTTAAGGTTTTTGTGACAAAGGAAAGATAAGGGATTATTTAATTTAAAAAACACAATACACATATGATACATGGAACCTGGAAAATTCATTTCAACTTGACCATGGATATAGAATTGAGAGATAAGATCCTTCTTGGGGCTAGTATCCTGTCTTCCTATAAAAAGTATTGAAACAAAAAGACATTATAGACACAACACGAATCTCAGATTTAATTATACAGACTGTTCAGTTAAAAGCCACCTAGAACAGTTGCATTTAACTTCTGTGCCTGTTGACTATAAAATGTAAATTTTGATTAATCCTTTCAGCTTTACTTTTTGCTGCTCATCCTAGAATACTTTATCTATATGGGTAATCTACGCACACCTAGAAGACATACAATTACTACAGTTTAGAAGCATATAAAGTTTAATTAACATTTAAGCAGACTTAACATTTGCAGCTATTTAAAAATATGGTGTAATGTTCATAATGTAATAATGAGAAACAAATTTTGATCAGCAGTAACTTTTACAAATGAAGACCTGGAGCACCTTCAGCCTTACATTAATAATTAGGGCTATCCAAACTAAGTAACGGAAATAGTCTTCTTACTGCACTGAGGGACTGCAATGTGTGCAACAACTTAACATGAAAAGACAGTAAAGCTGGGAACCTTGGTTTGGGAACTGAGTTCAGTCAGGGGCAACACTGGAGTTAAACTGGCTCTCTCAGTTCACACTACTAGACCTATGGAGAACAGGTAATTAGAAATATTAGACAAGCTACCTGAATTTCTCCCTCCCGCTAACCCCCATCTTAAATATTATAGTAAAAGAAAAATTTCTTCACAGGTGGTCATTTGGATTGTATTTGTTTCACTAAAGCCAATAGTTTAAAAGGGATCAGATTAAAATCAGATTAAATCTTCAATGCTTCCAGTGAATAACAGCAATTAAAATCATTACAAGTTTGCATACTGGCATTATGTTAATAGATTAAATTAATGGGCTGTTGGTTTGGTGGATTTTCATAACTATGTAAGTTATCTCAGACAGCTCCCTGTTGAACAATGGGCAGGTAATATACAGCTATAAAATGGTCACCTGAGAGAAACTAGATGCAGGTCCATGCTCAAACAAAAATAGTAAGAAGCAAAGGTACTTTAAAAAGCAAATGACAAAGGTATGTCTATTAAAATCAGTACTGCTACTAATTAACTAGTTTTGCAAACTTCTTTAGGTTAAGGCTTTTACAGCCAAATTATAATTCTCAGTGAATTATTTTTTTAAACCAGTTAAAAACTATGAATGTTTAATTTTGATGAAAGGCATTCTACACAGTTGGTTGATTAAGTTTATAACAACCAAAAGTGATTCTCCTAGGCTCTGATCCTCTTGCCTCAATTCCAGTGTCAAAAAGGCAAGAGCTGGAGCACACATGAAAACCCAGGGGGGGAATCACACTAACACACACATTAATAGTCAGACATCACATAAAACCCAAACAAAACACTGACTAAATACTGAATCCAGCTGTGTCGTTATCGGGTTTGGGTTTTATGTTAAAAATAAACTGTTTTAAGCCAAAACCTATTACCAGCTGGTCTTTTTTTTTTTTTTTAAAGATAGAGTTGGACTGGACATTTCCAGCACCCAGATGATCCTTATCACCACCCCACCCTCTCACTGAACATCTTTTCCCTCATTTTCCCAGTCCTCCTTAGGGTGAGATGGGTATGTCTTCACTGCAGTTACTCCAGGTGATCGTAAGCCATGGTCTGAGCACACAGGTTAGGCTAGTCTGGGTCTGAGCAGTTACACTGCAACGCCCTACCCAAGTTATGTTTTTACTAATACAACACTCCCCCTGTGCCTCTTGTTAGGACTTCTGGGAGCATATCCCATGGTTCTATGCAATGCAGTAAGATGAATTGCCCAATGAATTGTGGGAGAATGTGGTCCCTTCTGGGCACACAAGGGGAACCATGGACAGTCACTGCAGGACTATCATCACACAAGTGCTTTACCCTGAGTCCTTACTGCACAGTGAACAGGTTACCAGCCCAAGTGAAAGCCCCCAGGTTCTAACCCACAACCCCTCACAGGCTAGCTAGCTAGCATGAGTTGAAAGCATCACTAAACTCAGGTAAGAGGTGTGTGTGGGGGGATGGGACAGGGAATTAGGGCAATA
Source organism: Chelydra serpentina (assembly GCA_037349315.1). Classification (NCBI taxonomy): domain Eukaryota; kingdom Metazoa; phylum Chordata; order Testudines; family Chelydridae; genus Chelydra; species Chelydra serpentina. The sequence continues at coordinate 13,642,996 of JBAIAC010000035.1, forward strand.
CCCGTTAAACATTTCAGAGTAATGCTGTAGTGAAGACACCCTAAGAAAAGCCAAATCAACTGAGGCAATGCAACTGTCACAAGAAGATGGACTTCTTTCACAAAGCTATGGCTACAGTGATCATCACAGTGGTATCTGAGGTTCCAGAGCTTTCCCCTGTACTTAAAAGTAGAAACAACTGTACTAACCGAGTATGTTCTACTGACAAGAGATATAAGGTGGTAAGGTAATATCTTTTATTGGACCAACTTCTGTTGATGAGAGAGAGAAGCTTTCGAGCTACACGGAGCTCTTCCTCAGGTCTATAAAAGGTACTTAGTGCCACAGCTAAGTACAAGGTCAAATAGATAGTTTAGCATAAGTAGTTAGCACATATTCTATCTATTTGACCTTGTACTTAGCTGTGACACTAAGTACCTTTTATAGACCTGAGGAAGAGCTCCACATAGCTCAAAAGCTTCTCTCTCTCATCAAGAGAAGTTTCCAGTAAAAGATATTACTTCATTCCCTTGTTTCTTTAATATCCTGGAACCCACACAGCTACAACCAGGGCTTTGGAGCAGAGCCCGCGGAGCAGCTCCGGAGCAGTGGAGCTGCAGGTTTTTGCCTGGAGCTGGAGCAGAGCCGGAGCACAGCTCCAAAGCCCTGGCTACAACACTGGACACAACGAGATATGTTGACTTTCTAGATTTGTGATCTCTGTATGCTCAAACTTTCCTCTAAATTCTACTGAAAATACAAGGACAGAATTATAAAATCATCATGAGAATGGTGAAGTGAGTGTTACTTAAATCCCTGCTGCCAGGTTATAAAGAGAACCATTTCCTCTTGTATCAATACTTAATAAATATACTGTATGAGAAACTATACTAGAGGCAATGGTGAGGAAGCAGGGTACACACTTATTCTGAAAAGGTTTGGCAGTTATTCTTTCCACTGGCTCATGGTGCACCAGGCAGCCAACTCTGACTCGGTTTGCTATGCAAACCAAGTCACAGTAACCCATCTGAGTCTCAAATGATGCAAAGTCTTTGAGGTTTTCATCTTTCACTAAATTATGAACAGTCGTTTTTATTAACCACACATCTTAAATCTGACAGGAATAAAGCAAAGACAAGGAAGCAGGCACCCTTTTCTCCCAAGTATTACCAGCAACATGGTGAAAGGGGATGGATCACTTGATGATCACCTGTTCTGTTCATTCCCTCTCGGGCACCTGGCATTGGCTACTGTTGGAAGACAGGATACTGGGCTAGATGGACCTTTGGTCTGACCCAGTATGGCTATTCTTATGAAAGACATCAAGATAAAGAAATCTCTTTTTAGGTGTATGTCTAGGGATAGGCTTAACATCCTCTCTTCTCACCATGTCTCCCCTTACTCAACAATCACAGAGAATCCATCCCTTCATAAATTCATCATGCTCCCTCACTGACAGCAGCATTGCTCAGTCTTCTTAGACCCATTAAAGCAACAGAGACAGCTGCCAAAACTGGGTGCCCAAATAATCCTACACAAACAGCATTCCATACAGAAAAATACTCCCAACTCCAACTTTTCAACAAGGCATTAGTGGGTATTCAAAGCATGTCTACAACACTTATGCCTCGTATCCTCCAAAAGTACTCATTTGCACTCGAGGGTTTCTTTTTCTAAAACTGGTTTCATAAAGTAAAAGATTAAGCAATAGCCATTCATTTATTCAGTTCTGCTTAATTGGCTGTGATGAAACAGCAAAGTCCGGTTTGACAACATTTAGCCATGAACAATAAACAGTCTTTAGAGAGAATACACATATCTAGCTCTTCATGTTGGACACACCCAATTTCATTGGCTATATTAGACATTTTTCACTATTTTTCAAATAGAAAAGTAGAAAAATCTGTACTCTCTCTCAGTACTCAAGATGTAGAAAGACACCCCACTTTAGAGGCCCACTTTGTTTTCACAAATTATTTAGAAAAAAACCAAAAAACTGGAATCCCTTTTTGTATTTCATTGACCGCCCAGTAGATTAATGATCACACAAGTGCTCACATGGCTTAATACTGGAAGTGTAGCAACATACTACAAAACTTGCCACCAAGTTCTTTGCACAGGCTAAAATGCTACAATGTATCAGCTTACAACACAATTGCTCCCACATTAAAAAACCCAAAAGATCTGAAAAACCCATAAAAGAGGATATATTCTAGAGTAGTCAGGATAAAGAGTACAGGCAAGTCTCATTTTACGCGGGGGTTCCGTTCCGCGGTTCGCGCGTAAAGCGAAAAACCGCGTCTAGTGAAACGCCATTGAGTTGAATGGCGGACGGAATCGCCCGCAGTACCGATTCAGTCTTTAAATAGTTATTTTTCTTTTTTTTTTCTGGTTTTGCCGACTGCGCAAAGCTGAATTCGCGCATGTTAAATGCGCCTAAGATGCGACTCGCCTGTACTACAAATGCTACAGAAAACTGATAGCCAAGAGCTGTATTAATTTGCTATCACAGGGTACGTCTATACTGCAATTAGACACCGATGGCTGGCCTATGCCACCTGACTTGGGCTAAGAGGCTGTTTAATTGCAATGTAGACATGCGGGCTTGGGCTGAAGCCCAAGCTCTGGGACCCTCCCACCATGAAGGGTCCTAGAGCCCAGGCCTACATGTCTACACTGCAATTAAATAGCCCCTTAGCCAGAGTCAGCTGGCATGGATCAGCTGCAGATTTTTAATTGCAGTGTAGACATATCCCGTGAGACTGCCTCTCCTTCCACAACCCACCAAACAACAGTGTTTGATGGAAAAGTGATGGTGCCCTAGCTGAAGCACATTTAGTGGATGGCGCTCAACTGTAAATCTCCTTTAGAGATCAAAGACTAAGCCCAACCCTGGACATTTTCAAAGAATGTGAAAAAGCTGGTTTGCATCAAGAGCCTTTCCTCAATAATTATGCTGAAGAACAAGCCAACATTATTTCATAGACACAGGAGAGTGAAACAGAAATAACTCCATCTGATGCAAAGAAGAAAAGTATGGTTTAAACAGACCAGTCTAAAGCAATCTGTTTTTTGTATTTGGCTCCTACTTGCTACAGTGATGAATTCCATGAGTAAGTAAAAAAGATTTTAAAAGGTGATTAAAGTGACATCACTGCATATGACTTCATTGCACCGGAAATGCAAGGTATGCATAGGTAAACCAAAATCTTGGCAAATTACTGCAAGATGGATTCAATTAAATAGGTATTAAAGTTAACACTTAGTTTGAAACTATTTCTATTTTCTTGGCCAGGAAAAAAAAGTAAGTAAAACACTTCCTTGCATTGTGAAAGGGAAGGTCTATTGTACACAAAGCAGATTTGCACAAGTAGTGTGTACAAATAGAAAATTTTATCTAAAGTACACAGGGAAGTGTTGACAAGAAGTCAGAGACAGAAAAGGAAGATTTTGGCTCCTCTGAACCCACTCATTTTTACAGATTGAGGGTTGGGTTTTTTTGCTTGTTTGTTTTTTTAAATACCTGTTAAAATACTTGTAGGCACAAAGTTATCCTAGACATGAAGATCCTACACTTGGTTAAAAGTATTATGGTCTTCACAAATAAGATTAGTAAAAGGTTATTAAAACTGGTAACTAAAATTGCAGCAAGACCAAGCCACCAGGAGCCAGATATAAATTACACAGAATTCTGAAAATATTGTTACATATGGTTAAAGCTGCAGGAAAAGTCAATCTTGCTAACTTTGCAAAGAACAGAATACCCCATTTTATTTCCACATTCCTTTCCCTCATATTTCTTAACAAAAGGGCTGCAGTTTTCTCTAGGCTGATAAATATAGAAGCTGTATTCCATGTAGGGGGGAAAAATCTTATTTGGACTGGAATACCTCCAACTATGAGCTTTATTTGCTCTACAAGGAAAGAATTTACGATACCAAATAAGTTCTTAAGTTATAACTCAAGGATTGCAATAAATTCATGATTACACACATGCAGAGAGACCATATTCACACTTGGTCATAAGAGGACCTGAGCCCATACATTCACTTTGATGAGGGAGAAGAAACACTCCTCTTTTTACTTAAACTCCACCTCTAATAAGAAAGGATCTCCCCTTCCATAAATATCTTTGGGGGGAAATATATTAGTGAATCAAAACATAGGCTACTTCAGCAGACAAACCCTGAATATAAAGGCATCTAATATTTGTTCTACGTTACCTCTCATGTGAAAGGAACTAAAACAGTACATTCTGCGTGAGATTGGCATCTAAAAAATAAAGAGTTGGAGGCAAACAAATTGATCAACATGTTGAGAATTACAACATGTGACTCAAGATAAGCAGGGTTAGGCCTGGTCAATACTTGAATGAGAAGCTTCCAAGGAACAAAGAAGCGGCGATACACCGTGTGGTGCTTTTCCCTCCAAGTTAACTCTGAGCCAATATTCCAGAATGATATACTGTAATGCTGGAGATGCTGATTCCTAGATGAGAGAGTGGCCCTGACCACTTTTGGCCAAGTAAAGGTTGCAGGAGCAGGGTATTCATTCTTGTGCCCTAGCCAAATTAGTTTGGGTTATTACATCCTGCTTTGTAGTTTCAACTGGAAATGGTATGCTTCACTTCCTTCCCTTAACCATTGTATAGTATTACTGTGCACTATTAAACAGCTACCGTTTTTACCCCAGAAACCACTGCATCTCAGTTGTGGATGAAGTGATCTTTGTACATACTGTAATTTGTCATCATACAACCCATTTGTAAAGGGTTCTTGGATTATTTAGAAAAAAGGAGGCCTCAAAAATACTACTACTTTTATTAAGCCAGCAATTCAGACTTGAAATGGGTATATATTCTAACATGTTGAAGACTAATGACATTCTAAGCAAGGGTTACACTTTGACCAAACTGTAGGAAATTAAAAACCACTAAAAATATGATTTTGTTTGTGGTAAAGAGTCAAATTATGGGGCAACTCCAGCAGCACCAGAATTAAGGTTGCAACATTGTTTCTGTTTAAAGTCAAATTTTCAATCTTCACCCAAAAATACACATACAAATGTTTAATGTACTGGTATGTCCATATAGCATTTATGGTGCAAATGTGAAGTAGTTTGCTCCAGGGGTTCCCAATATACAGGTCAACCACCAAAATTCTTAAAATCAGAAAATTATCACCTTGTGCAGGTGTTGGGGGAAGAGAGGCAGCGGCAGTGGCTCCACAAATGAATCTCACTGAGGCATCAGCTTGATGGTGCCCAGTACCAAGAAAAAGCTCTAAAAATTAAACAGTTATATATAGCAGTTCATTCTTGGCTCTGCAGGCTGGGACTCCTCAACTGAGCTAGTAGCCCTGAGAGCAGCTGGTAGCCAATTTTCCTGAGAATGTTCTCATTCGTCCCACTGCCTCCTTCAAATGAAACAATCCCACAGCTATGAGCATTGCTCTTCTGTCTGCTCCCCATCCCTTGGTATGTTTGTGGGGCAGGCAGAGTAAACAGTTGCAGGGTTCCCGGGAGTAGAGTTCCTAGCTTTGCACTTCCTGCAAGAGGAGCAGCGGAGACATTCGCAGCCCCTCAACTGACAGTTCCTCCTCTACCCTTTGTCCATTCAAGCCTAAGAGATGCCATGAAGGAACTAAGAAAGAGAAGAGTTGACAGTTGAGGGGCACAGCTCCCAGCGCCTCTCTTTGGGCTGCTGTCCCAGGTAGTCAGCCGGCAGGAGGAAGGCACTTGGAAGCTGTGCTCCTTTGAGCCATTCAGCTATCAGCTCTCGCCCTCTGTCACCCACATAAATCCACCAGGGGAGAAGAATGGCTTTCAGGAACAACCACACGAACTTAACTCTCCCCCTGCAGGGATGTCAGAAAGAAATTAACATCACAGTACTTCACATCCTTTACTAACACTGCCATTTTTTCTATGCCTACTACAGCTCCAGATCAGGACTCCTATTCATAAGGTCAAATAGATCCTCATGTGCTGTGTGTAGCTCCACTGATCCAGGTAGTACCTGTTGCTGATCAAAATGGAAGGGGGCAGAATTAAGGTTGTGGGGCAAATGAAGCAGCTCACTAACTGTATAGTTCCTAGTTTTTGCAAATTTGTGACTTATGCAACGTGACTACAGTACATTCTTTTCAGGGATATGTGGGGGAACCTTAATTGGGTATTTCTTTGTTCTCTAACAATTGAGTTTGGGGTTCTAATTCCTACAGTCCAAAAGAATATGGGAAGAAAAAAAAACCCACTAAGGCGACGCACAAGCCTTAACTTTAGATTTTTGTAAGTGAACAGATACTTGAAACAACCTGATTTAGTTTTTTATATGGATCTTAAATTTATCAGACCTAAAGCCAATTGGCTTTTATAACCAAAGGATCAAATTCCCCACATCTTTTCAATCCTAGGTCACTCGTGGTTGTTATAATTAAGTACAATGGGAAGACAAGCTCTAAAGTCAAATTCTTAGATGTGGCTAGGTCCTGTCCACAGAGGCAAGATCAAGCCATGTTATAACATGTTTAAGTCAAGCAGTATTAAGTCTACAAAATCCTGTTCATACATGTCCTTAACTTTTGCTTCAAATGCTGGAGCCAAGACAACATTTAAGTTTAATTATGTGAAGCTTGTTTATGCACCAAACATTAATATGACTAATATGGCTTTGACTTCTTTACACTATATAACTTTACTTGGAAGCATCACACTTACTGCAATGAATCCTGTGGCACTGGGGTTAGGAAAGGAGTTGACTTTTCATAAACTCCGCAGTAAGCTGTTTTGACTTTTGAACCTCCTTATATTCTTGTAACACAAGACCTGAAACAGTATACATCAGCTTTGAGTCTACTCAAATCATTTGCAGGAATGTAACCCCATATTCTTTCAGGTGAGGTGTAAAGGAAAAAACAAGGTTTATTTCGGTCAACAGGTTCACCCTCTCTCCTCTGCTCTCACCAGTTCTCTGGACTTTACTTACAAGGACAGTGCTACATTAAACAGTAAACACAAAATAGCAAATCCCAGAACAGAGAAAGTCTGTCAAACACATCTGGATTTAACTTCCACTTCCCTCTGATTATGGAGATACTGCCTCTCCTCACAATTTCTCATGACATTCCATTATGTGTCTATCTTGAATTTCAATTTGTATTTCACTGTCAAGCATCCTATTGGATACTGTGCTAAAAAAACAACATGTTCAGTTTTGATAAAAAGTGAACTGAACACTATGTAGCTCACTCAGCTCTTCACCGCATTCAAGTTTTCTTAAAGGTGGTGAAGCTGTAAGGATAGGTAGTGAACATTTCTCTCTCTTTCTCCCAAGAGATATGGTCTCATTCAAACCTGTGTTCCTCTGCAGGAGGAAATCAGTCATGTGCACCCAAAAGCAGATAAAGCACCCTTAGGTTACACCCTCAAATTTGCTTCAATATTGTTTGGCCCCTAATACTGCCAGAGTCAAAATATGTTCAGGACCTGAAACATAATGAATGTCCCACTGGTATGAGGGACTGGCACGATATGCCTTCTGCACTGGTGTTTCACAGGCCTGGGCTGGCTCTGTGTACATCAACTGACAAACGGCATTTAATTATGATTCATGAGGGGCAATATTTGACAGTGTCAAAAATGATGCGGGTTATTTAAAAAATAGCTCTATTTCTAGTTCAGACACAGCTTACAAATGAAATTGACTATTCATGCTACCTAGTCAGTTTCAAGTTGCTGTTGCCATCACAAGATTAGTGTGTAGGAGCACAAGTGCACTCACAGAGTGGATTCTACAAAGTGCACTCATCCCTCTCACTCTGGAGAGGAAAGCAATCTGAAAGTCAGGAAAAAGCAATCAAGTTATTTAGGATATCCTGTTGCTCATCTTTTAGAAAGCTATTAGAAACAAAGTGTTTAATCGATTAAGGAGATGCATGCCACAAAAATGGAATAAATAACATGTTTTAAAGGATGAACAGCTGAGCATAGTCATTTTATACTAAACAGAATATTTTTAATTAACTTTGTAATAAAAATGTGAAGTAAACTTCACTATAAAGTTTTTCTGAGTACAAAATTCAATCTTAAGCATTTGCAATATTTCTCAAGGCACTGCATTTCCTATACCTACCCCCCATCACCTCTGCTTTCGCAGAAGTTAACTGCTTATATAGAAATATTTTATTCCTATATGCTCAGCAAGATACTTGAGTTTCTACAATACATACCACAACATGCTTGCACACTTCTGGCCTTTTAGTTTCACTTTTTCCCTCCACCCAGGAGATCCATCATCTAAACAATTTACCAGACTTACCATAAGGAGGTCATGTTCTCAAGTTTTATGCCCCAAAAATGGGCAAACCAAATATTTGCTAATTAAACTACTGAATGACAAACAAGTTTCTTTCCTGGATGTCAGCTATATAAACAATGCTCCTTTAAATGGTAAATGCTGTCTAAATGACTGAAAATACATAGTTCTCTCGTTTAAGCAGTGGTATTAAAGACCATCACACCCAAAGGAAGAACAAAGATTTTCACAGATCAGCAAAAGAAGCAGAAGATGCCAGCACCAAAATAGAAATGCAGGTTCTTCCATTACTAGCAATCTTTATTTAAAGACAAACATTGCTAAATGCAATTCACTCATCTAGAACGATGAAGTGAAGTTTCAAAGAAATAATCTGTCCAGTGTAATTTGCATAACAGCGGCCAAGTTAATGTCAGAATGTTTGACCAAACCACACATATAACTTGATATCAAGTGGTAACTTTTTTTTGATGCTTCACAAGTAATCCCTCGCTCAACCTATAAATAGCAATCCACTGAAAGACCATAAATATAGTCTAGTCTCTAGTGCCTTATGTAGGTCAGCATGAGGCATTATTTGAACTTCCATGCTAAATTAATATAGTCAGAATGACATAAGGGGCTCTCCACTGTAAACAAAGAGAAGGAAATTAGGTCTTTAAAAAAAAGTCATATTGCCATTTGCTGGAAAAGGTTCTCAACTATAATGATACACTCGTTATTCTCTACCCAGAGTTTTATAACAGTGCTCATCACCAAATTTTCTTAATTTCTTCACCCTCAATAGTGGAGTTGAGAATGCTCAGTCCATGACTGATACATGTCTGGGGGTTCTCATTGTGCTGAATTACAGACTAAACTAGAATTTCTATTTTCCCAGAGCCAGCCATATAAAAAAGTATTTCTTCCCACCCTGAAATGATCCAGAGGATAATTCTTTATGGTCTGTTGTGATAAGACACTCAAATTTACACTTTCTTATGGGGATACCAGTCAATCCTTTGATCTAGCCAAAATGGCGTTTACCACAAAAGATGCCTAGAGGAGCTGGATGAGAACACAAAGGTGGCTGTATGCCCCAGTTGCCATTACACTCCCAATTTACATTGGGAGCTGAACCAGATGCAGGAATTGGGGAACAGCCTCACAGCTGCTCTAACCTACGCCTTGCTGCAAAAATACTCAAGAGTCTGTTCCTTTAGCTAGGGTTGCCAAAGTACACCAGCACTGCAGCTATTCCTCCTTCCTGAAACACCCTCTATATTGAGGCCAGTGAAGTGAGTGGGGTAGGGCCAATTATCTGAAGATTTCCCCCTCCCCTATGCAAGTGCAATCTTCAGCTCAATGCTAACTATAATGCTGGTAAGTGCTCTGTTGCAGTGAACGCTGAATTTAAAAACTGAAATGCTAACAAATATATTTAAGGCTGTTTTCAGTAACAAAAAGTTGGCAGAAAACGTAAAAACTAGTTCTACTGATGCACTTCAACTGCTATTTAGACTGGCTTTTATTTTATTTTTTAGGTTTTACATACAGAATTGACAGTCAGCAGGCTCTAATTGCGCCTCTTTATGCATGGGAAAACAAACTAAAAGCATCAACAGTTTACATCTAGGTTTCATTCCCTGCCATTTGTCCAGCCTTCTTTTGCCAAACTTTGGAATGTTATAGGTGGCTGTGCCTATTGTAGTAGTCAAACCAAACCTGTTTGGTCTTGAAGCTCCCTCCCAGTCACCCCAGCATCCAAGCGGTATGCAAAGATCTCAATTTGCACAATTTGCTCAGCTCACATCACAGGCATCACCTGGACAAAACAGTAGCAATTCAGGTGAGAAGAATATTGCTGCCTCTTAGAGCTGCTGGAACTTTTGGAATGGGTGACACATAATTGACAGCTATTAGCATCATTCTCCAGAGTTATTTATTATGGATTACAGTGGGGGGGACTCGTATCTTTTACTCACATAAGGATGTAGCCTTGATTCATCAGATTAGGGTTGTCAAAGGCAGCTGGATGTGAAGCTGGCCATGTCATTCCCTTGTGTACTGCTGGCTATGAAATTGACATGCCTTAATCACGTCAATACAATGAGCCATTGGCGCATGTGAACTTTGACTTTGACTCTTGGGCTATGTAGATGTGGCCCTACCTTCTCACAGTGAGAATGAAGCCATTGCTTCTGTTTCCCTCAATGGCAAGTTGGTTTTCCTGTCTAGCTAAAGTACAAAACTCAACCCCTTCCCGAGTAATAAAGACCAAGTATGCAGTCTAGACAAAAAATATCCTCGAATTCTTTTCCTCTTCTCTGTGGTAGGACCCCTAAGCAATACTGCTCTCCCTTTTTGAAGGCCTTCATCCCCAGACAACAAAGCAGGTGTCAGGTCCAACCTTAAATTCTCCCTGCTTCTCCTTCTGCAAATCCACTTCCTTTGCTTTACCAGTCTCTTAGCCAAGTCCCTGAGATGGAAACTATGTCTAGCTGTCTTGCCAAGTGACATCCTCTCCTCAGGGTACTTTACTCAGGCACCTCGTTGTCTACTTAGGTCACTTCCCAGGCTCTTTGAGTGGCTTTTTCCAAAGCTCATCCCAGAACTCCTTGGACTGGAGACCCCCTGGCCTTCTACTCCTTTCTAGTTTCACTCTCAGAACAGCAGGTCTAACTCCTTTCCCTGATCTCCCACATGCAAGGGAGCTGCATAGACAGGATCCCTTCCAAATATTTTTTGCCATCCTCCAACACCCAGGCTTCTCTCTGGTTGACAAGTCAGCATGCCTTCTGCAAAAACAGCATAGTGTTGGATGGAATGGTGTGAGCAATGGCAATGACAATGACAGTATCATATAAAGAATTTAAGCATTTTTACCACTATGATTTAACCCTACTCATAACTGATTAGATTATGGTGATAAAAATGCCCCATTTCTTCCACTGTTCCTGAAAATGGAGTTGCAAAGTATAGTGAATTACATCTCCTAACGTTCTTAGTGCAGACAAGATCTTGTTAAATGCATAAAATGTATAACATCACAAAACCTGTAACTGCTCATGCATGGCAGAGTTTAAATATTCAGAGAGCAATAGCACAAGTTCTCCTTGGGCTCTTCACACAGCAGAGTCAATAAATCTAATAAGTTATGTTATTTCCAATAAGCTGAATTTCTTTAATATTTGAGATCTGACTGGGGTTAAGTAACCTTTTTAAGTCTAGAATTTGCCTGCCAGATTATACTTTTCTATATTAAAGTACAGCTGTAGTTTTACAGGAACATTAAGAGGTTAAGTGACTTACCCAGTGGAAGAACAGACAATACGATTCTTGGGTTCTGATTCCTAGTACCCCTTGCTCTAACCCCAACAAAATTCAACAGAAAGTCTCAACCTTATATTTGTTGTCAGTTTTATGAGAAAGACTGGAGATTTGAGATTTTTTTGATAAATGAAGTCAAAGTCAGTTATTCAAACTTTCCCTTTTAAATTTAAGAATGTTGGGAGCGGAGGGAGGAGAAATTAGTGGCAGCTGGGAAAAGCCTGGTAAGGAGGAGAATGGTACCTTGGGAAATTCTAGGTTGAAATGGGGAAAAAGAGAATTGTTGAAGCAGGAGACATAGCTAGGCTAGTAGGTGGGTGGGGACGCAGAAGCAGAGATGATCTGGTAGATGGAAGGACCATGAGTGGCTGCAGGCCAGCCAGTAGGCTGCACAATGGATGCACATAGCTGAACAGGCAACAGGAGCTGCAGCTACTGGTCAGCCTGGAGTGGGAGGATGAGGCTGCAGAGCAGGCTGTAGCATGTAGCATTGGAGAGCTGTAGTCCTCATACATGAAGGCATTCCCAACATGCCATTAAAAAGAATTAAAGGTTAAAACTTTCTAGCATAATCATTAATGCTAAACATCACTTGATCACAAGTTTTGTCAGCAGATTGCTAGGAAACAGCAATAGAACTGCAGCAGCCATAGAGACACTAACACCATTCAGTATCAAATATTTAGAACAATGACAGGTACTTACCTCAAACCATTTGTTAGAAATGTTAGTAAATATTCATTTAGCTATATAAATCCTTTTCAGTAAGCAGGTGTGACAGGTTCCATAACAGATAGAGACCTTGTGCTGCATTAGCTAGCACTCCCCTCCACCCTCTTTCTTGGTTTCCTGCACTTTTACCTCCATTTGAGAGGTGAGGCATTCCCTTATCTCCCACACACTCCCTCCTCCAAGCCTTTATTTTAAAAAGTTTTATGACTGAATTCTAATTTTATCCCTTCTCATGTTGTATCGTCCCTCACCATTTACAATCCAATGCTGATAGCTCAGATTGTTGAATATAATCCATCTCTTAGAGTAAACTGTTAACATCATGATCTTTTACACAAACCTCCTGGATAAGGCTGTCAAACAAAAACCATATTCTTCATTATTCAATCATGATGTCTAAGCAGCAATAAACATGGAGGATGTATCTCATGCTGCTCTAAAAGCTATTACATATTCCTTGCTTCTGAGATTCTATCTTCCCATCTAGAATAGCAAAGGAGCTCTCCATAAAATATACAGCTTTTGCAATGTATATCAGTCATCTCTCCAAAGCAGTAATATGATTCAAGCTATGAAGATCGGCATCCTAGTCTCTGGCTTCCAACTTCTCAGTCAGTAGTCTACTAACTTCAAGCAAAATCTCTACATCAACTGTATCCCACCCCAACTCTTTTTCGTTGAGCACAAACTACCACCCTGATATGCACATTTCCCTTCCCTGACTTTTGCCCAAAAGATGCCGCATACTGCAGTCTGCTATTGACTTTAATCGGTTTGTGCCACAATTAGAAACTGCTGTCCTAGGACATTCTATCACAATAGCATATTGTAATAATTTAGAGATTATACTGGCTCCTCAGTAAACAGCTGATTTTTAAATGTCTGATTACCCGTTATACAGCATTCAAATTTTACCATTAATGGTCTTGTTGTGAATTTTTACCAAACAATATAATCTAAAGTTTGCCTGACTTATTTTTGTGGACAGAGCCTTTTGTGTTATAGTATTTTGTAAAGATCTTCATAGAAGTCATCACATAATTTCTACTAAAGCCTTGCTGAAAGATGAATTTACATTTGACAAACTACTGAAGCCACTGAACACAGCTGCTTTTGACTATTTGCTCTTAACTTGTTTTAGCCCTAGCAAAATAAACTTGACAGTTTTAAGAACTTAGGGATCTATAAACTCACAAGAACACGAACATAACCCATCTTGAAATGCTCAATTTGTTATCTATTAATTTATTAAGAGGGTAGAGTTGTGTAATGCTTGTTTCACTAAATTTTGTTAATCTTAAATGACTTTTTAATGTGTCCTACAGAAAATAAAAACACTAAAAACAAAGACAAGAAGAACTTTTTCTGGAATCAATCAAGTTAAAAAACTAGCTAAACTTGAAGTTGACATCTGAGCAAAGTTCAGTTGAATTTTTAAATATTTAAAGTAACATTGAGACTGGGTAAATATACTAGATTGCGCTCACATATAAAGATTCACCAATTATCAGTTTACTGTAAGACTCAACCTGCCAGATTTTGATTAAAACTGCTTTAAAATATTATAGAAAATACAAGACAAGAAATGCTTCTCACCCTGTGAAATTTCGGAATATTGCAATAAGCAAAATGGGGGCAGCACTCAGCTATTAACTGGAGGCGTCTCAAGTACTCAGCCTAAGATATATTGACACATGTGGACAGGAACCCAAAGAAAAACACTGTACTCAACCTCTAGCAGCACCTAATGCTGTCTGAACTTTTAGAAAGGCAATGTTCCAAGTTATAAACTACCCTAGGAAAAATACTCCAGGCTGACACTATGTGGGAAGGACCCACACTGTTGAAACACACACACACACACACACACACCCCCTTTGGCCCTGACCCAACACACCAACTATTCTAGCGATGGGCCATTCCTAAGTAGAGTGCTAATCATGCCACTCTGCTCCTAACTCACTGTATTCTCAGGGCTGGTCTACACTAGCCCCGAAGTTCGAAGTAAGATACGCGACTTCAGCTATGTAAATAACGTAGCTGAAGTCAAAGTATCTTATTTCGAACTTCAAAGTACTCACCCCTGGTCCACACCGCTGCGCGCAGGCTCCCCCGTCGACTCTGCCTGCTCCGTTCGTGGAGCAGGATTACCAGCGTCGACGGGGGAGCACTTCCTGGTTCGATTTATCGCGTCTAGACAAGACACGATAAATCAAACCCAGAAGATCGATCCGACGCATCCGACAGAGCTGGTAAGTGTAGACTAGCCTTTAGATACTGCAGCAGATAGAATTATTTACTCCTGGGGGGAATTCTGCACCACTATGCAATGCAAAATTTGTGCAAAATTAATGTTCTGCGAGGGAAAAAGGAAATTATGCACAGACTGTTTGCTGTAGAGCTACTGGCCGCCATAGGGGCTGCTGGACCCAGCAGAGCCCAACTCACAAATACAGGACACTGTGGGTGAGGGGCAGCTGGAAAGTTCTGGGCAGCTGTAGTTCCCAGCACTTCCTGAAGGAAGGAGGCAATGTGCACAAAATGCAGAGTTGAGGAAGGGAGGAGTTAATCAGCAGGGCTGGCAGACCCCTTGGAGTACCCTCGGTTCCCCAGCATGCAGGAGGCGCTGGGAGGGAAGGGGAGGAGCAGAGATGGGGCACGCTTGAGGGAGGGAAGAGGAGGGGCAGAGGTGGGGTCTTGGGGGAAGGAATGGAGTGGGGACAGGGCCTGGAGCTGAGCAGGGGGCTTGAGGATCCGCAAAAAATGTTAAATCAAAATGGGGGGCTTTGGGTTGCTAAAGTTTGAGAACCGCTGTTCTAGATCCCTGGGCTTGGGGGCAGGGGTAGTTGCAAGAGTCTGGGCTGAGGGTGCACCCCATGGCTGGGCTCTGGGGGGGCCAGGGAGGGGACCAGCTGGGCTCGGGGGGGGGAGCAAGAGGGGGGCGCAGCTGGGCTCTGGAAGGGGAGGGTGCAGGTGTCCAGGCCGGGACGGGGCAGAGAAACAGGAACTGAGTTGCACTACGGGTTTCTTCAACTCTCTACTCCTGGGGGAATCTTTTTGTTGTTGTCTGTATGGTTACAGACATAATTGCTGACCGGTATTTTGAAATAAATTACCAAAAATAATTGAAACTGGCATGATTATGTAGTGTTATTTTGACAAAATATGCAGTATTTTGAAATATTGTGCATAGAATTTTTAATTTTTTGGTGCGGAATTCCCCCAGGAGTAAGAATTACAATTCTGAAACTCATGTAGTATGCAGGTACGAGATGAAATACAAGTGAATGGCAAGTTCTTGGTTTTGGTTAAAGTAGATTTTTAGTAAGGTTTGTGGAGTTTTATTGAAATATTGGTTTTGTACTGCATAACAGTACATAACATAACAGTTGACCATTTCATAAAATTAAAGTTTGTGTTTAATAGCATAGTGAAAATGGTGTTTGGAAAGTCAGGTAAGTGGTAGATTTTTCTCAGTGGATAACATCCAACTAGAGAGCTGGCTAAAGTGAGGTGAAATAATTTTCGTGTCACCTTTACCTTCTAGAGGTGAATATTTAGACTAGTATCAGAGGGGTAGCCGTGTTAGTCTGAATCTGTAGAAGCGACAAAGGGTCCTGTGGCACCTTATAGACTAACTGCTTGCATCCGATGAAGTGGGTATTCACCCATGAAAGCTTATGCTCCAATACCTCTGTTAGTCTATAAGGTGCCACAGGACCCTGTGTCACTTATTTAGACTAGAATTTTCAGAGGAGCCCAATAGAGTTAGGCACCAAACTCCTATCAGCTTTTATTAAGTCTTTAAAAATCCCAACCTTAATAAAATTATTATTTGTATTACCATAGCACCTAAGGTCCCTATTCATGGGCCTGGAAAACTGCTTTCTGCTAGGCACCGTGTAAATAGACCAAAAAGATGGTCCCTGCCCCAAGGTGTTTACAGTGTAAGTAATAATTCATGGCACCATCCAGCTTCCATACATTACCTTACAGTTATTTTATCTTGTGTATTATGGCATCACTTGGAGGCTCCTGATCAGGACTGGGGTCCCATTAATAGCTACTGTACACACAAAGCTACGATAGCCTCACACTATATAGCAGGGGTCTCAAACACGCGGCCTGCGGGCCACATGCGGCCCGTGGAGTTGTTTCCTGCGGCCTCTTTGCATTACAGTTTTTAAAAAGTTAATACATTGACTTTTAATAGAATACTATATTACTCTTCTTTTTTTCATTTTTGATTATACTTTTGTATCATTGTATGAAAAGGTTTCAGCGATGCGGCCCTCAGGCCAATTTACTAGCTCTCATGTGGCTCTCGTGGTGGTTTGAGATCCCTGCTATATAGGTACTGTGTTCCAAAATCCATTCCAGGCATACATTCTCCTCCTATCCCACCCATCCCTACACACAAAATAAACACATTCCACCATACTCACCTCATCTGCAGGCATGTAGGGCATTAAGAGCATGATTTGCCCCTAAACACACACAAAATAAAGTTGTTTGGGCAAACAGGTAAGTGAGGAAAACCCTGTAAAAATGGCTATTGATAAATGCTGATTGAGTATAAGACCTTGTGTCATTCAGCCAAAAGAGAATGCAAGTCTTTTTTTTTTTTTAATTAAGAAAAATATCACAAGAAAACAGGCAAGAAAGGGAGAAAAGAAAAATCCTTTCTGAGCAGCTTGCTAATGAAAAGCTGATTTACACTTAGGACTAAGTGATTATTAAAACTCTCCACTGGTAAAATGTATTTCCGGTAGAGTACTGAGTAGGGGTGTGTATAAGTGAAGTGTTACTGGTATTTTTTCTAATTAAATATACCTGGTATTGATATTATAGGCTAAGAATTCACTATTCTAGGAACTGCCTTTTTATCCTTTTTCTTTACTCACTAACTATACTTATTTTCTGCCCTGTTAGTAAACACTTATTAAAAATATTGATTTAAGTTATTCCAGCAATGTGGCTGAGGCGCAACTTAACATTTGGAACCCCAGAAAGAAGTCATAAGGAAGTGAATCAATGGGGTTCTACAAATGACATAATAGGCTATCACTGTTCTGTTTAGTTGTGCCAATCAGATTAGATAAGGCAGAGATAAGAGCAGACATTTCTTTTCTGTAGTTTCTAATTAAAGAATAAGTATATGTTACAAAACAGTCTTACGCTGTGCAATTATTCTTTGAAACCTTTATATGTTTACTAGCTTTGCTGTTATATGCTTTAATCTTGTTCTCACAGATATCTAAAATAAGTAAGAGAAACATGATCTAAATACAAATTCTAGTTATCTGATAAACCTATAAAGACCAAGTCAATTTTTTGGCCCAAGAGATTTGGACAAAGTAGTATGCACAGCCTTCATTTTAAGAGTATTAAAATAGCTAGGAACTGATAAGTGCAATTACTGAGATACTTGGCCTGCGCAACCATGGTGAGCACTGAACTAAGACTAAGACACTGAACTAAGGAAAGAGGGCCATCAGTGATTTAGCAGCTTGTACCTCTGTTGGGAACCTTTGTGTCTCGATTTAATTTCTGTATGTCTTGAATATACAAGCTGATACTAAGGCCTGGTCTACACGAGTAAGTTTTACGTACATGGCCATGTCTGTCAGCATGATGATTTCCCCCCACCCCTCCAAACTAGCAAAGCTCTGCAGCAAAAGCCCTAGTGTAGACACAGTTATACCAGCAAAAACGGTCCTTTTGCCACTATAGCTTATTTTATGCCACTTGAGGAATTGGTTTACACCAGTGGAGCTGCGTCTCCAGTAGGGGTTTGATCAGGACAGCTCTACCGGTATATCCATACTATGGACGCAATTTTGTCATGGTAAAATTAGTCAAAATGCATGGAACAGTCATGGTAAAAATGTACCCAAAAAATCAGGGTTTGGTCAGGGTGCTACTGAAGCCCAAGCCCTGCTGCGGGGGGCTGAAGCCGGAGCCAAAGTCATGGAGATCTGTTAAAGTCACAGAATCTGTAACCTCAGTGACTAAATCATTTCCTTAATCTATACCAACAAACCTATGTTACAAAGACTGAGGGCAGGATAAACATACTAGTTTTCCACAATGTGCTACATTGCAAGGTCCTTTACATTGACAAGAAGAAAAGAATTCACAGGCAACTTTTTTTTTTTTTTTGTATTTGCCAACCAACCAGAGTGATCAGCATTACATTAAATGCTACTCTGTTTCATTAAGGCTGGAGCATGGTAGTGTATGCTGTAATTATGTAAAACAATTTCCATTAAATCCCTCTCCCACATTTTTACATGCTCAGTTTCCTCAGAAAATACATGACAGCCTTTTGGGCTGAACTTCCCATGTTTGGACTCTTGTATTTCCTGACAATTTTTATTTCAATTATGTAATCCTTAACATGGCTGATAAAACACACTCGATGTAATGGTGAACAAATTCTGCACAAGTATTTCCTGACACATGGCAGCCTTTATTATTTCCAGGTTTTCTGTTGGTGGAGGACCACTCAAGATATTATTTATAGTGGCTTCTTTTAGGGGAGTTGGTTTAGGGGTTTTATTTATATATAGGCATTTCACTGTATCTACTACCATTGTATCTAAGTGCTGTACTTGGTAATAAAAACAATGAGATCTGTCTAGAACAGCAGTTCTTAAACTGTGGGTCAGGACCCTATTTTAATGGGGTTACCAGGGCTGGCATTAGACTTGCTGTGGCCTGGGGCCAAAGCCGAAGCCCAAGGGTTACAGCTCAGGTTACAAGCCCTCCACCTGGGACTGAAGCCCTTGAGCTTCGGCTTTGGACCCCCTGCCAGGGTGGTGGGGCTCAGGTAGGCGAGCTCAGGCTTCAGTCCCTGCTCCTGGGGTTGTGTAGTAATTTTTATCAGAAGGGGGTCGCGGTGAAATGAAGTTTGAGAACCCCTGGACTAGAAGGGTAAGGCAATTTTCCATCCTACTCAGGTTTAACTGTTGGCTTGTACTTTTGAATCACATGGTTCTTCCATCATATTCCTTCCCTATTCATGTTTTAATTTATCATAATCCTGATCTCTGAAGTACTCTCTCCACCTAAGCAGGAAAACCAAGAGGATTTAAGGAAGAGAGGAAGACAAAGGGAGAAAGAAGAAAAGAGTTTAACAAACTGGAAGTGCAGCAAGTTTCAGAATACTGATCTTCGGACAGACTACCAAAATTCTGCTTGCGTAAAAAATTTCCCTCGCCATGCAATTTCACACTGGGTGTAGGTGTGTGACTGACGCCCCCCATTTTCCCCTAATGAAAGCTTTCCAGATCAATAATACAAGTAAT
Organism: Chelydra serpentina; assembly: GCA_037349315.1. Taxonomy (NCBI): domain Eukaryota; kingdom Metazoa; phylum Chordata; order Testudines; family Chelydridae; genus Chelydra; species Chelydra serpentina. The sequence goes on from JBAIAC010000035.1 coordinate 13,662,640, forward strand.
GAGGTCTTCTAAAGTTATTCAATGATATGGGATATTCCTCCATTAAAAAATACATATACTTGCCTAATAATTCTAAACTAACAAGACTTGAGACCGGTACGATCCTTCATCTTCTAGTACCTAAAACAGACTTTTAAAGAAGGTATGAAAAACATGAAAATTTAGATGTCACTTCTGTCAAATCTCAAAAACTCAAAATCAAGAAGAGTTAAGGAAAATACATCTCTCTCTCTCAAGAGTGGTAGCTTTTAAGTATTTTTAATCCATTTTAAGTGTTACACAATTATTTGTCCTACCTTAAATAGATACCATACAGAATTAAGTGCACACATGACTAGTGATAAGATCTAGTTGTTATAATGCCTAGAACTAAGGTATATCACTTAAAAATAGAGATTGAGGAAGATATCCCATTTATTTTCACTGGCTTAAAAAAAAAAAAAAGCTATATATTGTGCCGTAATACTGAGGGGGGAAAAACATACCCATTTGTTACAAAAGGCCATTCTGAAAAATAAACATTGCTTATTAAGATAACGTAAAATAAAGAACTCTTTGCCAAAAAGGTTAGTGGTGACAATTATAATATATAGCAATTAAAGCATACACGAAACAATGCGCTAGCAGTAAGTGCGCCCCATGACACATGCCCAAAGACAAGCTCTCAAGGAGGTGAGGAAGCATATAGTATAAGGGATATAGCAGTAATATTGTGAAAATAAGGAATAATTCAGGCTGAATATCTCAGCAATTGAGAGGTGGAGGGGGGGAGGAGAGTGGAAGCTTCCTGACAGGGAGAATCATTAGCCTGTGGAATTGCGTAGCCTATTTAAGAAGAACTGGAGAGGACTTTCCTTACTGCATAATAGGAACAATCCTGCATAGGCAGAAGAATGGACCAGACAATTTCTTGCCGTATCTAGTTCCATGATTTTGTGATCCAAGACTTCTTTTTTTAATACCGTTATCAATTAAATCAGTGTATTTTATACACTTCTAACAGTGCAGAATTTAATTTAGGACATTGTAAGACAATAAAATTGTTAATTTGTCTTCACAAATATACTTACACAATCACATGCCTCTGCATTTCAACTCAGGAATATTTTATTCTTTATAGCCATGACGACATCCAAATTGGTATCCTTCCGATACAAGTTACAAAAGTGGCATTTAAATCTAATGAAACAAAAGACTAGTATACTAAGGATAGTTTTGCGTTTATGTTGAGGATAGCTGGAAGCACATATTCCTGCACCAGATAAGACTATAATCCTGAAACAAATCCACATGAACAACAAAGAGTTTGAAATTACGTGGCAGTTACTGTAGGAAGGACAAGAAATCTGACAACAACAAATCTGAAGCCTTTTCCCATATCCTTCGACCAGTTTTTCTCCATATGGGCACATTAGACTAGTCCTAAAGGGAGGTGAGCAAAACAGCATGGCCAGGAAAGCTACATGACATAAGATCCACCCCTCTCTCCCTGATGCAAACCACCTTCTGCTGTCACAGGTGGCTTCTTGAAAGGCATCCACATTCCCTCCATGTTTTGTCTCAATACAAGCAGCAGCAGGAACAGCTCGTATATATCTGCTGGCCAGCTCAGGCAGCTACCTAATGGTCACCCTCAATTTCATGTCCCTGCTCACAACATTTAAGTTCAATCATGGGTGTCACCATTGATACTTCCGCACCCACCATGAGCAGCATGGAGTCTTCTGTTGAGCTGAAGCAACGGGGAGGAGAAGAGTAGCAAACCACAGTTGACAGGAAAAAACAAACAGGAAAAAAAGATGACAAGCAAGGAGGGTAGAATGGGATGTTGGGGGAAGATTGTGGCAACTGTTCTGGAGCCATGGCACAAGATAATGTGGTGGAAGGAGAGCTGCCACCCAAACTAACACCAAAGTATTGGGAACCATTGCTTCAGTCCCTAAACTACAGGCCACATGTCACTGATCACCTCTGACATATTCAAGGAATAGCAACTACAGCTCTAAACGAAAGCCAGAGCACCCTGGCAAGAAGCCACTAGTTATGGGGGAAAGGGAAGAAAAAAAGAGAAGGAACTAAGTAATACAACACTTGCTAATGTTTAACCATTCAAGAAGTTTAGAGACTTCCACTACAACATTATTTACAAATATTTGAATAAAACAAATATTATGGCTTAAGTAGCTCCAAAACATAGCAAGATTTTCCTCATTCAGTTATTTCATCAACTATGATTTATGACTGTTCTGGTTTCCGTGGATTTTTTTTTAAATAAAATTTCTGTTCCATATATGTCAGACAGTTTACAAAATGCTGTTTAAGTCATTTACCACAGTCTGAGGATATACATTTAGAAGCATAAATATCTGGATCTTGAAAGGAACTGTGCCACTGAACTCAACATACTGATTTACAAATATAAAATACTAATAGTATACCTTTAAAAAAAAACCAGCTCTCTGAAGTTCTAACTATTGATCCAAGATCATTGTAACTGAAAAGAATTCAAGGAAAATACTCAAAAATTTGCACTTCAGTTTGTACATCTAACAGCACTCTGTAGTCAGTTACACTGTTTCCCCTTAGATTCCCTGTTGTAACCTTTTAGATATAGGATAAAGTGACTAAACCGGCAAAAGGATTGAGGGACACGAACAGCGTCCAAAATGCTACTTTTAATTCTAGATTTGTCATTGACTATCCTTTTAATACTGCTTGTAACTATTGAAAATAAGTGGTAACAAATAATTTGCACTTCTACGTTAAATGTTACAGGCCGGTTGCATAGTGACCAGAAAAGGAATCCTAATATTAAAAAGTGTTGATATATTTAAAGCCTAATAGGGTAATAAAATGCATCAATAGCAAGAAGTCAAAAGAAGCAGTATTTTTATACAGGTCATTCCACAGATCCCAGTTAAAATAATATGCTGAATGTTGGCCACCCACAGAAATAATAGTATACTGTTAAACCAGCAGGGTGCAATATATGGCACCCATGGTAGCATCATGACTTCTTTTTTTTAAAATGTTTTTCTCATTGGAGAAAAGTCTAAAAGGTGACAAATCAGGCGGTTAACCACTACTCCATCAATTCACTTGACTACGCCCTATTTCACAATAACTCCTCTGGGCTGGCACTCCATTACTGTTCAGAAATGTTAGAGGGAGAAAACTGGAGAACTTATCCATGATAAGGAGTTCAACTACTAGAGGAGAAAATATAAATTAAAAAACAGAACTGGAAATTTGGACAAACCTATTTCACTTCAAAGACTAACATGCTGAGTAAGGGCCTGATCAGCTCTTACTGAGGTAAACAGGAGGTGTAACTGACATGATGGAAGCAGGATAAGGCACATTACCATGTGAATGTTACAGACAGTCAGATATTTTCATAATAAACCAAGAGACAGAAAGATACAGTAGTTGACGAAGGAGGTGAGCCTGGGAAATTTAAAGGCCCAACACTTCTTGCATCGAGCACCTTTTCATTAGCCAGTAGATCTTATGAACACACTGTGTATTCAGTTATTTTGGACAGGATCAGAAGCATTGCTACTTTATTACCCTTGAATTTAGTACACTGGCTAAAACAGTATGTTAAAATTAGCCATCTTTTCGTTCCTATAAATGAATGAATATCAGAACTGAAAACACCATTTGTATTATAGTTATTAAAGCATTTTGTTAATAGAAAAGGGAGAATATTGCCCTGACTTCAAGGAATATTGTTTAAGTTGTTGTACCCTGTTTAGCCAAAGGGCAATTCAATTATCACCAAGTGGCTTTGAACAACAATCATCAGCCACTGGTTCAGAAGGAAGATTTGATTGTGGTTCAGCTAATAAGTCAGAAACTCTGCCTTCCTCCTAACCCCACACATTACCCCCCCCCCCCACACACACACACAACAAAACAAAAAAACAAACAAAAACCTGTTTAATATGAACGAAGCCACAGACTAGGCCTCCCCACCACTCCTCTGCCTGATACATCCCTAGAACTGCTCAGTGCCTAAAACACACAGCAAAGTGGAAGGAACAAAGCACTGACGTCAATTACTGGAGGATTAAATCTAACAGCTAGGAGAGGAAGAGGAGGCGGCCTCATTAGCAAAACCACCACCAAGAAAAACCTAACAACCTATAGCCACAATTACCCAGAACCATGTAAGTTTTATTTTCCCGAAATGAGGGAATGCCAACACATCTCAGTAGAGATTATGTGTATGGCTACACATCCTCCCAACCGTGAGTGTTGGGTGGGGTGGGGGGGAGTTTGTTCATCTTCATGTATTAATCTAGACAGCATAGGGGCTGATGCCTCTTTTAGCAGGTCACATTTGACATGAAAGAGGCCATCCAGAGCTGCAGGGGACGGAGGGTGGTGGAGGCAAGGAGCGGGTGGAAGTTTACAAAGAGACCAAGAGGAGGCTCCGAGGCACAGTCCAGGAGGGAGAGGTTACTAAACCTGAAGGGGCCGCAGAAAGAGTTTCACGCGGGGGGAAGATAGTTGGAAAAGGCAGGGGAGGGGAAAGGATAAATAAAAGAGGGGACAAAATACGGGGAGCTGGATCTTTCCCGTCCCTACCCCCACCCCGCCGGAGAAGAAGCTATGGCCCCCTCAGGGGATTCCGGGGAACTCTTACCCAACCCATGCTCGGGGGCGGAGGGGAGGCAGATGTTCCCCCTCCCTCCGCCCAAGCACCTCCGGAGGAAGAGGACACAACCCCTCCGCCAGCGAACGGGCCCTGTCCAGACACACACCCAGGAGCCCCCGCCTCCAGCCCCAGGGAGCGAGACCGAGCCGGAGCGGCCCCGCACCCCTCCCTTACCTCCGTTCGCTGCTCCGCTAGGCCCGGACCATTTCCCGGCTGCCGCCGCCGCCGGCCCGTCGGGCGGGAGACGAGGAGGCCCAAAGGGGACCGAGGAGCCGCCACTGAGTCAGCGACAGCCAGGAGGAGAAGGGGACCGAGGCGCGGCCAGGCCCCGGGGGACGGGAGCGGGGAGGGCCCGGAGCTGGGCACAAAGACCAGGCCCAAGGAGCGGGCTCGGGCCCCGAGATGGGGGCTCCAGGGGGAGGGAAGGCAGGACCCAGAGGGGCGGGGGAGCTCCGGGTGCGGGTCACAGGCGGTGGGAGACGACGGCGGCGGCTCCCCGGGGGTCCCGCCGCTCCATTGCGGGCCGGGCTGGGCGTGCGGCTGGGTCCCGGTGCGGCCCGGCGGTGTCGGGTCCCGCTGGCTGGCTCCTCAGACAGCGACTCCAGCCCAGCTCCTCCCGCAGCCGGGCATTCGGATTACCCAGCAGCCATCGCGATCGCGCAGCCCCGCCGCCGGCCACGTGACCCGCAGGCCCGGCCTGGGGAACCCGACACGTGACCCGGGCGAAGGCAACGGAGACAAGCCCCGCCTTCTCAGGGGAAGGCGCGGGATCCCGCCACGTGATAGGGGCACCGCGAAGGGGAGGAGCTTAGGCGCCCCCTGCCGGAGAAGAGGTGCCCACTTGATGCGCTGCAGCCCTCAGGTGCCTTTGCCAACATTCAGCACCCAAAAATTTGAGGCTGTCCATCCAGAACACTTAGTGCCCCTCTCTCCATCAGACACCAGGCAATGCAGAATGGCAGAACGCACTGAACTCCACCCCCAGCACTCATAAGAGCCACCACTGATTGCCTCTAGGTTTCAGCCAGGGCTGCCCTATGGTAAGCACTGACTAAATAAACAAAACGAAAATAAGAAAGAAAAACTTGTAGCACCTTAGAGACTAACACATTTATTTCAGCATAAGCTTTCGTGGGTTAGAACCCACTTCATCGGATGCATGGAATGAAACATACAGTAGACAGATATTTATACAGTCAGAGAAACATGATAAGGTCGAGGTGCATAGACCAACCTTAAGAGGCTAATTAGTTGAGAGGAACCATAACAGCAGGGGAAGAAAAACCTTTGAAGTGATAAACAAGATGGTCACACAGGTGTGAATGAGGATTGTTAACTTAAGGGAAATAGATTCAATTAACGTAATGGCCGAGCCATTCCAAATCCTTATTTAATCCTGAGGTAATGCAATCTAGTTTGCATATCAATTCGAGTTCAACAGTTTTTCTTTGAAGTCTGTTTTTGGAGTTAATCTGTCGCAACACTGCTACCCTCAAGTCTGTCACTGAGTGGTTAGGGAGGTTGAAGTGTTCTCCTACTGGTTTTTGAATGTTATGATTCCTGATGTCAGATTTATGTCCATTTATTCTTTTGTGTAGAGACTGTCCAGTTTGGCTAATGTACATGGCAGAGGGGCATTGCTGGCACATGATGGCATATATCACATTGGTAGATGTGCAGGTGAATGAGCCCCTGATGGCGTGGCGGATGTGATTAGGCCCTGTGATGGTATCACTTGAATCGATATGTGGACAGAGTTGGCATCGGGCTTTGTTGCAAGGATAGGTTCCTGGGTTAGTGTTTTTGTTGTATGGTTGCTGGTGAGTATTTGCTTCAGGTTGGGGGGCTGTCTGTAAGCAAGGATTGGTCTGTCCTCCAAGATCTGTGAGAGTGAGGGATCATCTTTTAGGATAGGTTGTAGATCTTTGATGATGCGCTGGAGAGGTTTTAGTTGTGTGACCATCTTGTTTATCACTTCAAAGGTTTTTCTTCCCCTGCTGTTATAGTTCCTCTCAATTAATTAGCCTCTTAAGGTTGGTCTATGCACCTCCACCTTATCATGTTTCTCTGACTGTATAAATATCTGTCTACTGTATGTTTCATTCCATGCATCCGATGAAGTGGGTTCTAACCCACGAAAGCTTATGCTGAAATAAATTTGTTAGTCTCTAAGGTGCTACAAGTTTTTCTTTCTTATTTTCATTTTGCTGACACAGACTAACACGGCTACTACACTGAAAACTAAATAAACAGGTCATTTTATGGGGTGTATCCCCCAGAATTGCATCCTCTCAGTCATCTATATGTTCCCCAACTGCCCTTCACAACATGAGGGCTATCTGTACTGACTGGTGCGGGGATTAGAGGGCAGGTGATGTTCCAGAGGGGAATCCTTAGGGTTGGTAACAGCTGGCAGCGGTTTGTGCAGAGCGTATGAAGTGATCAAGGACAGGACAGACATGCTGCCAGTCATACATACCACCCTAAGTGCAACTCCTGCTTTCGTGAGGACAGTCTGACAGTTTTTCCTACTCTACCTATGTGCTATAACCTCACACAACTATATAGCATCTGAAAGCATAGGGTGTTACATCAATCAGGGAAGGTTGGGGCATCACTCAATTGGGGCACAGTTAAGGTTGTAGGGCAGGGCTGGTGTATACATATATCTATATTTACTGGATTTTAGTGGTTTAAGTATCAGTGAACTTGATATTGTAAAAGAGGAGGAGGCAGTGCTAGTCAACCGTGACTCTACATTAGTGAAGTTTTTGGGCAGTGAATAGATGGCAATGTTAAACTGAAAAGAAAACAGGACATTAGGAATTTGAGATGTATTTCCTGGTCTGATGCCCGAGATTAGTCTTGAAATACACTTGTGGCTGAATGACAACTTGTGACAAGTATATCAGCTGTTGTTGGCTTTGTTCCTTTCTTTGGTTTCTTCCTTTGATTTTTGTGCAATAATTAATTACCAAAACTGTAGTTAATAGTTTGAAGGAAGGACTCCCCCCATTATTTGTCAAAAGATTACATATAGCTTTAGACTCTTTTTCCGTATTTATATATGTACAAATTTTACTTCAAAGTGAGATTAATCTTAGCTATTATATAGCACTTTTTAGCAGATCTCAAAATGCTTTAACTAAAAGGCACTAGAGGACCAGCTCATTATCTACTTATGTTATCCGAGACAAGAGAAGTGGGAACCTTGACAGTGTTTTCTAGGAAGATGCATTTGATATTAACCCCTCCCCCGAAATACTGTCTTTTCACATTTCCAACATTTGTACAGATTGTCATGCTACTAAAGGATTACTGAATTCAGTCTGAGGTAATAAAAGGATGACAGCATGTCAGTGAAATATGGTGTCAGGTAGCAGATGGTTGTGTATTTGTGTTCATCCTTCAGACTATATATTCACCTTGTCCTAGCTAGTACTGTTTCACCAGGAGGTGAAAAGTGCTGATTTACAACCCTCAAGCATGAAGTCCTCTAGCTACAAAACATGCACAACACAGGCAATGACAGCACAACCTCTCTCGAACACACTCTGCCCACCAATGTGTCTCACCCTGGAGGAAACTTGTAGTGCCACTGAAAGTATTATATTTAGAGGTGAGAAGGTAGGTCATTGTCCCCGTTACATTAAAGTTTTGGCTTCTCTGAGACTTTCTAGTCTTGATGTGGACAGTTGTCAACTAGGTTCTGTGGATCAAGAACTGGGTGAAGCAGTCATTTAACACATCAGTGAAAACATGGATCCAAAACCGCTCCCCTTCACCATCCTCACCATTCATATTCAGATTCCATACCCACATATGCAGGAGTACTTCAGGTCTGCCAACCCAGGATGAATTTCATCTAGGAGGCATATTGCACAGGAGAAAAGTCATTAAGATAACCTCTGCTCTGGATGACTTTCCATTTAAAATCTCAAATATAATATTAAACTTATTTTTGGCACATGTTCACAGCATGTTGCTGATAGCATTATTCCTATACTTGCCCGTTCAGACATTGAGTGAATTCATGGCAGCAGCATAATCTAGGTACACACATCACTTTAGCATCTGAGCATCTGTCCCTTTGAAGAACTGTAGGCATGAGATTTAAATAGAGGCTTTTTTCTTCATCTATCAGAGGGGTAGCCGTGTTAGCCTGGATCTGTAGAAGCGACAAAGGGTCTCTCTGTTAGTCTATAAGGTGCCACAGGACCCTTTGTCGCTTCTTCATCTAGTAATTCTGTCCTTGTAATCCTGACCCATCTACAACTGCTTTCTGAATTTCTACAGTTGTGTACTACTCAGATGAGGTCCTACTGTTTAAATATTTATACTTAGAATGTTACATTATTGAACGCACAGAAAAGGATGGACCCTTTTCTTGTTGGGACCGTTAATCACACTATGTTTGTAAACGTTAAGATCCTCTCATGAAAGGCACTAGAAAAAACCAATCATCATCAATGCATGAATTACCAGTGCTGATCTGAGTATTTGCTGTAATGCTGCTGCTCTTGGACTACCCATATTCCTTTGTGTAATCTATTTTAAAGCTGTTTTTCTGTATTTCTTTTTTTCCCCAATTCAGCTAATGAAGTGTTTTGTTTCTATGACATTTTATTACATGCATATTAAAACAAATCCATCTAGAATTTCACACAATTGCTGCTACTCTGGACAGCAGGGCCACTCAGAATTTTATGGCACCAGCAGGGATAGAATTTAGTTCTCCTGCTGCAAAAGCACCGGCCCCCTACTCCTGGAGCTAAAGAATACAAACACGGTTGGGAGGTAGGCACACAGCTGTGCACGTCTGATTCCACCCAACAGGGGACAAAAGTGCTGATACATACTAGCCAGCTAATTACAGTACTTTAAAACAGCAGTCTTTATTTAGACACTAGGTGGTTAGGTCTATACCCCCTGCACATAAGGTAACTGTGGCCTGCAGGAGCTTCTGCACTAGTCTGGCATAAACATAACAGCTAACTTATAATTAAAAGGACATGCACGTTAGCCACAGTGGTTACTGCAATGGCAAGGCTCTGAAGCATTTTTACCACTGCTCAATATCCCAGGGGAGGATTCAATCTCTGTTCCAGCTCATAAAAATCCCCCCCTCACAACCCAACAATTATGGTTGTGTATGGATCCTGGCTTTTCCTTTCTTCCTTCACATTCATGGTAAGGTTGGTTATATGGCTACAGGTTTTTTTGTTTGTTTTAAAACAAACATACATAGCATTTGTACTTAGGCTCAAAATTTCAACTTTATGTGGATTTACCAGTATTGTGTCCTCCTAACAGATTGCAAGAAGAGGCTCTTTCAGAGTCCTCTTCTCTACTGCATAAGGTCTTACATTTTAAAGTCACTAGTCCTGCTTTTGTTTATTTTTAAAGAATATTGAAGCAAAGTTCCAGGCCTTTGACTTCATGTCAGTGAGATTAAGACCTCTGCCAATGAGTATGATCCAATATTTATTTCTTCATTTAAAAATAAATAAAGCAACAGGTGCCCCTCCAGTGTTTCAGTGGCAGCAGTCCAGCACAATAGTATTTTTCAGTAAATGTTATCTTAAGCTCCAGAATCTAACTTTTCATTTAAAATTAAATTATGTTTCTCTCCCATACTGTTGCAAAGACCCCTCAAATTGTGAAAAGAGTATAAAAAGATAAGAATATCTGCCCAAGTCTACTGCCAGCCTGACACAATAACTCTGAGACATGTGAACTGTATTTCAACAGAGTATTGAATCTGAGACTTTATAATGATTTAAATATCAACATTATTCAAAAATACTATCAAGGAGGAAACAAAATCCTAATTGCCTGAACATTTTGTAACATCTATAGTTAAATGTAATCCTGCAGGTTCCTATAACTTAAAAGTGCTTGCAAAAAAAATAAAATCTGTTTTTGCAGTTTATGTACTTGTGCATTTAACAGCACTTTGTGTATAGGCAGTTTCTCCTTTGATGAAAATACCATTATAAAACATCAACAGAGGAGAAAAAAAAAAAAGAAGCTGGAAGCATTTTTAAATTTGCAGTCCTTGATTTTTATTTTATTTTTTAAAGTTTCCACTGACAGAATACCCCCTTTTAAATCCTTGATTTTTCAAAAAATCAAGGTGATTATTTTACTGTTGATCAAACCATACAAGAAAGTTGAGGGTAAATTAACTTGTGAAGATCTGCACAAGCAGCTTTGAGTGGCATCTCAAGTGAGAGGAGAACAGGGCTTCGGAGAATATCTTTTTTTGTATAAACTCAGTTTGACCCATGAACGAGGGTAGGATGTTCAGTATCATTTCTTTTTAAAGTGAACATCTTAAATTAGAGAAATTCCTATTTATTACTGAAAATCCTACCTACAAATCCATCTCACATACAGCCCTCTTACGTGATCTCAGGGCACCAAAAAGCTCTCTCAAATGTTTGACTTAATAAAACTCTAAACTAGAAAATCAAGATGCCTAAGCCTTTTGTTTTTCCATCCATCAGCAATGTTTCCCTTTGAAATATGACACTTCACCCGAGGCCATTCTTCCACTAGACTGCATCAATTGCTTCAGTTCAATTAGCAATGGCAGTTTTACTTGTAATGGGGAGGCATTAAATTGAGCCTGTTTAAAGCAGTACAGGTCTCAATAACTACTGAGTAAATGTAACAATTTCTAGTTAGTAATCTTTGTAAATTAATGATCATTTGTGCCTAAATTAGAGCTTTGGAAGATGGTGATTAAAGAAATACCTTTCCTTGTAGAATCAAAGTAAAATAAAGGATCCTTTTAATAGCAAATCAGGACTTGAGCTAGTAAGAGTAAGAGTTGGATGACTGAAAGCTCTGGTCAGGCTGGCGGGTTTTGCCCTGTAAGATGAAAACGGCTGGGGATAAATGAAACAGAATGGAGCACGGATTTAAAATTAAGCAGAAATATCGCATCTGAGAGTAAGTGATCTAAAATAAATAAATTAAATACATAAAAAGCCACTGTGTTTCTGGCTATAAAATATTGAAAGGAGTTCCTTTCATGGCCTACCACTTAATCATTACTGAATGATATAAGTATCCTGAGAAATAGCGTACTGTCTCCTTAGACCTCCCAGCTCAGGGACCAATAGACCAGAAGTTAAACATAGGTTTCCTTAATCTCTTTAGCAGTTGCATTGTTTTGTTTTATCTCCTGCAGACAGCCTCTTGGATCGGCAAGTGTGCCCATTTTCTAAAGTTATTTTCCTCAATCTCTACCATATCAGTAAATTTACAGTACAGTGGACTTCCAATGAATATAAACTTAGCAAACAGTGTTTAATAATTTATTAACTTTTCCCATTAAATGGTACATTCTCAAAGATGACAAACAATTTCCTGGTAGTTTTATTTACAGTCTTCAGCGTGTTCTGTAAAACTCAGTAATGATTACAGACTAAAACACACAACGTACATATTTTCAAACATTTAAATAGAAGCACATTTTATTCAAAAGTAATTCTACACACTACTTTTTCCATAAAAATATAAAAAATAGTTTAATTACTATATTTTACCTAAACCAGGATATCTAAGAATTTTCTTTCACATATGTTGCCCCCTCCCAGAAAAAGGGAACTCCATCAATAAGAAATTGGAAAGGAGACCACATCACAAAATTAAATGACTAATGCCATCTGCTTAAATTCATCACAACAGCAAATTAGTTCTATTTAGCAACTTGCAAAAGACATCTTGCAGTATGCAGGGTTGTGATGCTTGTTTGCTGGGTTTTTTGGCTAATATGCCTCTTCCATTTCTTTCACAAATGTGCACAAACTTGTTATGTAAAAATAATAGACTGAGCCAAATAATCATTTTATACTGCAGACTATAATGCCAGCTACCATGTGCCCAACAAACATCAATTGGCAATCTTACACTATACAATAATTTTGCAAAAATAGCAAAAGTGAAATATCTTCCTTTTGGGAACTATATTTAAAGGGGACTCATTTTTTCTTACCAAACTTCCAATGAAAATAGCTTTTTGTCCTTGCTTTGAAAATAATGCCTCAATTATATTTATGTTACTACCATTTCTCCAAGTTCTCGGACTCATATACTGTGTGGAAAGCTAAATGAGTTCGGGGGGAGGGGAAGAGCAGGGGCGGGGAAACCACTATAGTCCCTCTCTTTTTAGGATACATTTAATTTTATAAAAAAGGCACAAAGATGAAACTCCTAAGCAGCATCAGTTATTATGATTCACACCTCCTGCCCGTAACCCTCATCTTATTCCGATGCTACTGGTGCAAGAGACCTTCTTTGTCTCAGAGAATGTTACAGTTCCATGAGCTCAGGAAACAGGCAAAGTTGAAAAGACTAGCTAAAGCCTTTGTACAGTACAAACAGGATATGGATCTCTAACAAATTAGCACTAATAAAAGTTTTATGTTGCAGTTAATCTTTGACCTGGAAAACTCAGGAAAAGCCATTTGAGAAAAGCTCAGCAGCAAAGGAGAATATATTTTTCAGCAAAGGGATGGAAGTCACCCTCTGAGAAATACTGTGCATTCAGTTTAGCCAGATAATGGTAATGCTATTTGAGTACTATGCAGCCAATGGTGTTAGAAACTCTTATTCCTCTTCCTCCCTAACTAGTTTACAGGATTTTGTAAAACAAATGAAGCTGCTGTAAACAGAGGGTCAGTATATGATGTATACAGCACAATCTGAAACAAGAAGGTTTTGCTCTCTGGCACGTAAACATTAGGGTTACTGGACTTTAGGTCATATAAACAAATCTGATGACAGATTTTTAAACTAAAAAAGTAAAATTTCCCATTAAAGGATTAACCACAAAAATACTCTTTCAATAAGTCTCACTTGCCATGTAATACCTTTTTATGTCCTATGACCGAATATGTAAAACACTTAGAAAGTTTTAAACTGTAGAAATTTTCACCAGTTAAGCTGTTTGGCAATAATGTATTCAAAACCTCCGTCGAGAATGACATTATCGTTCACTAATACCAGTCCTACATTGTCACTGAACACGGCATCACACTACTTCTTCTTCTTTTTCTTCGGTGGCTCATCATCAGAGCTGCTCTCTGTGCTGGTGCTGCTGCTACTGGAGGAACTAGAATCTGACTCGAAGTCTGAGGAAGAGGAAGAACTACTTGAAGATGGGGAGGATGAGGAAGTGGAGGTGCTTTCATCACTGTCGCTGTCATCAGAAGAAGAGGAGGTAGAGGAATCTTCACTCTCGGATGAAGAATCACTTGCTGAACTGATGCTGCTGTTGCTGCTGGAACTGGTCACGCTCTTAGACCTGCAAGAAACATAAAAAGGACAGATGGGAGATTTTCTTCCCAGTATAGTGGTCACTGAACAGACCTGCTGAAGGTACAACTACAAAACACAATGTTCATTACAATCTTGCTTTTATAAGCTCAAAACATTCACCATTTTGGCTCAAACTTTCCAGACGTGACTCTGTCTGAAGGTGGTATTTCCCCCGCTTTCTTGCTTCTGTTTTGAACAAATACCCTTCAGCCATTTGAGTAATGGGACAGTGCAATATATACTTCCCCATTGTAAAACAAAACAACTACAGGAGAAAAAGCAAAGGTTTGAAACTTGGTATGGGTATCGTCCTTACTGAGGACAGGGATCTTTGCTTGGTTAGAGAGGGAGAGAAGGAATAAAAGTTTTAAGTGATGGGAAAAAATGACTTTGGACAACAACTAAGATTTTAGAAAAGCTTAATGAAGATCTGTTCCTTTGACACATTATTGTACATGCTCCCTGCATGAAATTCTGGCCCCACTGAAACCAATTAGAGTTTTACTATTGACAGCATTTCACCCAAGGGAGAAGGAATCCAACATACCCACCACTACAGTAACATTTTGTGGGATGGAGATTTTAATAATCTCAGTGAAACTTTCAGAAAACCAAATCCTTTAAAAATAGCTTTATCAAGGGCAAGGAAAAAACATGAATATGGGGGAAAATATCATGAAGCCCTGCATGCTCTGCCATGTTTCTGAATTCATATTCTGCAATCTCCAAGCTTTCATTTTATTTTCCCATTAAGATGCTATTGCAGATGCGCTACTGCTCCTAAGCAGTTGGAGATTTTGGTATGGACAATGCTACTAAGTGCCAAAAATGAACACCACAGGTTTTCCAAAGAAACCTCAGCCAAAAACCAAAGGTGCTAGCTCACCTTGCTCTCATTCCATTCCGTCAACTGAATGTCACTCCTAACTGGTACTATGTAAAGTCCTAGAAATATTACGCATAGGTTCACTTTTCTCCAGAAAAAAGGAAATTAAATGCAATCATAAGATGAAGGGTGCTTAGTTGAAAATCACTAAGTCAGGAAATTCATAAGCTAAGGTTATAACAACTACATTAACTCTGCCTCATTGTGCACCCACAGTTGTGTCAAATTGACATACGTGGACTTATGTGTTATGATGTTCTGAGCCATTAACATCTTAATATACATCTGTTATCTGTATTTTCCACCCCCAAACAGCTGTTTTTTCTATTGAGGGCAGTTTATTTACAGCTGCTCAGGAAGGAATCTCCAGAAAATAAGCTAATAGAAGCCACATCTTAAAGTGGTGGTCGAAATCATTAGGACGGATCACTACATAGGTAGTGGAGTGGGTACTTGCAGATAATGCCTACTAGCTGTTCCCTTGACGGAAAGATTTTGTGGGAGAGGGCAAGGGCCAGGGATAGGAAGCAGAAAATCATCTACAGTAGAACCTCAGAGTTACAAACACCAGAGTTACAAACTGACCAATCAATCACACACCTCATTTGGAACCGGAATTATGCAATCAGGCAGCAGCAGAGATGAGACCAAAAAAAAAAAAGGCAAATATAGTACAGCACTGTGTTAAACGTAAACGACTAAAAAAATAAAGGGAAAACAGCATTTTTCTTCTGCATAGTAAAATTTCAAAGCTGTATTAAGTCAATGTTCAGTTGTAAACTTTTGAAAGAACAACCAATACGTTTTGTTCAGAGTTACGTACAACCTCCATTCCCAAGGTGTTCGTAACTCTGAGGTTCTACTGTACTTACTTTCAGAAGGTTACATAATACATAGTCTTTTGGTTTGGTTACACAAGGGGAATGAATTATTGGGGCAGGTGAAGAAATGTACTTCCTGGAACAGGCAGAGATACACATATGGTTTAGATAGTGTAAGAAAAGTAACTTTTAGATCATGCTCTAGACATTTATTTTATATTTTGTAACACAAGCTTTCTCACTGCCGTGTGATGCTGTCTGCAGTAGCTGAATAGATGCATTGATTTTGAAATTCCATTTCAATAATATATCAATAAAATGAGTTTTTATATAAGGCAACCTGAATCAGATCTCTGATACTGCACACTAGATACAACTACCGATATGTGCTTCAGAATAAGCAGTAGCCTCATGGATCAAAGGAGGCAGAATCAGCCAGAGTACAAGATCAAGCGTCTTGGGGTTTGCAATCTACCTTCCAAAAGAGTGCCATGAGGGCGATGGTAAGGTCTAGTGTGGGCACAAGAAAGCACAAAGCAACCTAAACGTAATGGGGCACAGTTGCAGGAGTTTTGTCATTTCGTATTTTCTGGTTAAGCCTGTAGCAATGCTACTGGAACCTTAACTTGTGTTTCTCTTAACTTCAGGATTTTAAGTCTACAACAACATGCTGCGTTGAGTATTTTTGTATTTAATTCTACCTAATGCATAGTAAGTGTACTTGATGCCTTATATGCAAATAAACGAATACTGTGGCTGGATCTGAGGAGGCCTATAACACATGAGAAAACAATTCAAACCAAGAATGTGTAATGTTTTAAAGGTGATCTGCAAAGAAAAATCTGTCAATGTAAAAATAAATAAAGTCTAAAATATTTTTGCCAAAATAAAAGGATGTCTTTAATAAAAAGTCATTGCCTCTTCAGCTGAGCTGAGAGCTCACCAAGAAATCCACCAGTAAAAACCAGTCTTGACATTCTTGAATATATTCTTGAATATATGAATATCTGTTGCTCTCAGATACTGAACACATGACAGCACCAATGGCAACCTTATAACAAAGTTCTACTCGTTTTTTATACTAACACAATTAAACTGGTCTAGATGTGGGCTCCCAGCAGCACTAGCACTGCTTCATAAGACCCAGTTTCAGTGTCAATGATCGTTTTGTTTGGTTGGGTTTGGATTTGTTTTGTGTACAGTCACTAGAAAAACTTTTAGAGGGAGATGGCAGTTCGGAAGGGGAAGAGAGAGGGAACAGCAAGCTGGGGAGAAGGAGCTATTATTAACTGGAAAACTACAGTCAATTATTGCAGTTATTTGAAATACAAAATCATGCCCTTCTAGCCAAAGGAAGGAATATTTTTTCTACTAAAGGGAAGAGTATGTAGAGAAGGAGTGATCAAAAAGGAAAAAGTGAAGACAAAGAATTAGAAGGTGAAGGGGTTGGAGAAACTTCAAATGCTCATAGCATGACTACTTAAAGGAGGCCAAAGGCAACAAACAAAATCCTTCATTGCAATTTCTACTTCCAGTATCCCACACACCCTCTTTCAAATTACCCTCTGCCAGAGTGAGTGCAACATCATGCACTGGAATAACTGCAGTTTTAATCTTTTCCCACATACCTTTTTTTCTTGGTCTTCCTTTCTGCAGTACTTTCTCCAATTCTAATTAAGGGGAGGGGAAAAACAATGGCTTTGATTAATGCAATGGGAAAAATTAAGTAAACAGGTGCACAGTGGAGTTGAGGTTTACAATAGAAAATCATCCCCCCACCAGCAGAAAAGTAAACAATAGGTTGTAATGACTAAAGTTCACTTGGCACATTCACTTTCAGCCATTTTTCAACCCAAGAGGAAGACATTCCCCATAACTTAAAAAAACTGTTGTATTTTACCATTTTAAACATCTTTTGTATTTGAGTATGCCACACTCTCAGTTACCTTCTGCTAAGGGTTCTCTACATGAAAGTGACACTGTCAGTGTGAAAAGAAGATGTGTACAAGTTTTCTTTACCTAATATTTCAAATTATTAAAGCTAAGCTTTCAAAATCTAAATTAGTTTTCATCATTTGTGCTCTTCATGAATTTCTCTCCTGTGTAACAGAAAGAAAACAGTCCATTTTTATTAATATCTAGCTATTTCACTTTCAGGTCCTCATGCATTCACACACTGATAGAAAGTTTGGGTTTCAAACACTGCAGGAAGTGCTTGTTTAACAAAATACTTTCCTTCGGAATTAAAAAGGAAATCCCATGGAGAGATTTCTGTTGGTCTTAACTTTTGAGAAAACATTTCCACTAAGTAGCAGTATTAGGCCAAATTTGCCATGACTGTTCCCCTTTCAATTCATATGGTCATATCATCTTCTCAGCTAACAGCAGAAGTAAACCACATGAGGCCTCTATTTTGCATAGCATTTAAGTATGTAATTAATTCCATTCCTATTTGGGGAGGTGCAGTGTCTGATTGGTTAAGGTCCTCAACTACAATCCTGAAGATCCTGGGTTTGAGTACCAAGTATCAGAGGGGTAGCCGTGTTAGTCTGTATCCACTAAAACAAGGAGTCTGGTGGCACCTTAAAGACTAACAGATTCATTTGGGCATAAGCTTTCGTGGGTAAAAACCCCACTTCTTCAGATGCATGGAGTTTCAGTGTCACTCGACTTCACACTGAAAGGTTACCTCTAGTCACCCTATTGACGATCTTTGATGTGATGCTGGCCACATCACTCCCTTGTATGCTGTTGGCTATGAAACTGATATGCCTTAACTACAGCACCCCAATGAGCCATTGGCTCCAGAGAACTTTGACTTGACTAATCAGGAAAGCATTTAAGCATATGTTTAACTTTAAGCTTGTATTTACGTCCCATTTGACATCCAGTGGATTTAAGACCTTTCCCAAAAAGGGATTCTTTCCTTAATCAAGGCCTAATATTAGGAGCAAACTTAGATAAATAGAAGCAACAACTATTTCTGGTTTTTACAATTCAGTTGCTCACATTTCACTTAAAAGATGAGCAGCAATGGATTTTAGAGAACAGAGCTCATCCATACAGATTCCAAAAGAATGTTGTTGTTTTTTAAACGTAATATTTTAATGAAATGGTGGTAGGTAACATCAAGGAGAATGCAGACTTGCCTACCGTCACACAGACCTGCAAAATGCATGAGCGTATTGCAAGGTGTGAAGCATTCCCGCACAACTGGTAAAATGTCAGGGGTCTGTGTGTAAGAGAAGTGCTTTCCTCACATAATCCCCAGTAGCCATACAGAGGGGTCACTAAACTACAAACCAGGAGCTCACAAATTCTAATCCCAACTCTTTTACTAATTGTTCTCCATATTTTTGTGCCCTCCACAACCTTTACTAATCAGGGCCTCATGCTCCACTTTAGAGGACGCACTTATCCTTCATTCATTTTACATCAGGCAAAGCTGCGAATAGAACCCCGGAACCCCGGTCTCTAATTTGCCAAACTGCCTTTCAGAAGAAAAGGCCTAGATTATGTGTTAGCCTAACCCATGATAACAGAGTGTGGATTCTTTGTCTCGCTCTAGTGGCCAACCGAGACAGAAGTTTATGAGTCTGCTACTGGCTCCATACTAATGTGTATTGTCCTGGAGCTCAAGTGGTAGAAGCTCGTACTTTTAAATCCAGAACTCCCAGGTTCAAACTCTGCAGATGATCGAAACAGAGACATTATTAGACTTGACTATGCAATCTCAGAGCCAGCAATACAAATCAGGAATCCTCATACCCTACATTCACAAGCAGTTGTCTAACCCAGTAATAAAGTGTGCTGTCTCCCCCTCTACAATCTGCTCCATAAGGGGGCTAACAGTAAGCTTTCCCCTATCAGTTATTCCTATAGTTGCCATGGTAGAGGACGATCTGAAGATTGTGGGATCAAACCTGTGTTGTTTTATTATTGCCCCGGTACTGCCCTGTAGATAAATCAAGGTCTTAATTTTCTACAGGTGCATGAGCATTAAATCCACACTCCTCCCCTACATAGAATCACATAGCTGGAGTCTGTGCTGGTATGCAAATTAGTTACAAATATGAAAAATTAAGTAATTTGCATGTGTCACACAGGGTTACACAAAACTTGGCAGCTACTGGAATGAAACCTTTCAAGCCTCTATTTGGTACTATACTTATGTCATCATTCACTATAGAAAAGCCACGGTGTCTGCCCTCAGGATGTAGAGGAGGTACTACACGTCTCAACTTTGTACTACATAAAATGTATTACATTTTTAAACAAGCTGTAATTCAGTTTTACTCTTTTAGAATCTTACAGCAACTTTTTTAGAATTTTAGGAGCCTTTAAAATTCTCTTTCCATTGGCTTCATTAAGAACATTATTTGCAGTATTTAACATATATTTACATTTCATCCTTACTTCACTTCCCTTCCTCATCCCAGCTATTGTTAAGTACTTGATGCCTAACAAGTAGGGACAAGGAAATATGCCCCTATTGTTCAAAATTGGAATAAAAATTGGAATAAATTTTAGTGTCTAAAAGCACACAGTCATCATGTCTTAGAGGGCTTCATAATCAGAATTATTACTTTGTACTGAAGTTCCTCGATTTAAGGTCACACAACCTCCATCTAGGTCAATAATTATTAACTAATTAGAAGGATCATAATGCAAAATTATGTTGCCACATTACCTAGTCTTGGACAACTGGACTTGTTTGCCAGTGCAAGTCTATATTAGATATGCAGTTATTTCATTTAAAAACTATATTTGTCAGAAAATGACGATGTTAAGACTGACACAATGACTAATTCTGGCCCTTGTAAATGTGTATTGCTTTTACAACCATGTTGTTCTATGAAAGTTTTTATATGGAATGTCTTAGGTTTTTGTTGGGGTTTTATTTAAGAAAGAAGGCCAAAAAAATCACTTATGTACACAGGTCATAACATAAGTGAAACAGATTTTGAATGTCATTATGCTGTAATTATGCACACCAATCAAGTTTTTAAAAAAACAAAAAAAAAACCTCTCATTCATCACATCCCCCTTTTCTTTAGAAAACAGATAATTATTTAAAAAGTGCTTGTGCTAAAAAAATTGTGAATGCACCACCGATGATTTTCAAAGACTCATAACTGCCAAATCAAAACCAGTTTTTACTGCACCACTGAAAAGTGCATCTCATCAAGGATCAGCCTCATACCAAATTTCACCTTTCTAATGCCAAAACTATTTCCACGTTAAACCTTTTAAAAAGAAATAGTTCAAAACATTTTTTTTTATAATAAACTATTCTCCTCCACACCGCTTTAAAAATGTCTGGACCATTTTTTGCTCAGGCTTTTAAAGAAAATTAACCCTTAGGTGGAGACCTTTTGTAACCCCCATACCTTCTGGGTGTGGTGTTCTGTCCTCTCTAGTGGCACCGAGACCACTTAGAGATTAATGAGTCTGCTACTGCCTTAGTTAAGGCTTTTAGCTCATGAAGTAGAGGCTCATGCATTAAGCTTCAGAGGTCTCAGGTTCGATCCACGACAACCAGGGTCTGTCCGTGTTATACTTACATAGAAAATTTCAGCCCCAAAAGAATAAAGATTCAGAGAGTCATAAGCAACTGACAAAGGGAAAAATAAAGTTAGAATGAAAATGCTTAAGACACCTTAAATCCTTGGGCTTCACTTGGCCAATGGTATTAAGCACTGTGTTGTCTAACCCTGCTTAAAACAAGTCTACACAACACACGGTTCAGCACATCAGCAGCCATTAGTTCTTGCCTATGCTAGTGTTCCTACCATTGCTACCAATAGTGAGTACCATTGCTAGTCAGTACATGATAACAGCTAGGAGGATGGTAGATATAAAAATTATATGAAATATCCCTTTATGTTCAACATTTTGGAAAGCTTCTCAGTTCATTAAATGACTATTTTCTCTCTGAAGGCACTTTTGATTAAAAGGGTGAAATGTTTGAGTGCTGAATTCTTCTTCACTGGGAGAAACAACAAAATTCTATCTAGGGGCCACAAGAATAAGTGAAGTCACACTTCACATTAAGGCAAAGTCCAATTTAAATATTTCTTCTTGGTTGCAGGTATTTACCTGCCCAGGTGTCTCCTTAGATATCAAAACTGCAAAGCATGTAGTTCTTTTAATCCAATAAAATGTATCCCTGATATTTCTAGGAATAAAGAATTGGCAATACATATGAATCCATGTCTTCCTCCCCTATTTGCTTTTTATTTTTCAAAACTAAATACAAGGAAAAACTATGCTCCTGCTACACTGTTAATGTAGCACCAATGTTTTTGTTGGTGGACACATTTATGGTTAGACTATAAAAACGGACACATCACATACTTTTCTAATTATGCTTATTGTCCCCACACTAGGAAAGATGTACACAAACTGTTTTCTAAGCCCCATGTAAACATGTAATAAGGTAAGTGGTCAAGGGGCCCAGAAAAACAATGCCCCATTACATAAAGGCCCCATTACTTATTTTGACTTTATTCCAGTGACCCATTTTTGTTTAAAAAACCTGTTTGACCTAAGTTATAACATGGAGAGGCTGACCAAATAACTTGTGGATACTGTGGGATACAAATACATATGTATATTCTCTGATGTACATACAGTAACTATCAATGTTAATGGGAGTTACACATACAGACTCAAGAGAATGAACACAAAAACCACACAAAGAAAACTGACCATGCTACTACAATCTCCCAAACAGTCTATACATACTTCTGCTAATGGCTTTTAAGCTTTAGCCCAGCTGATCTTACCTTTGTTGCAACAACAGTCTGTTTTCTTTTTCTTTCAGAGCTTTCGCTAATTCCACTGTCCTTGACGGTCTGTGTAGATATTTTCTTTTCCCTGTACATTCATAGGTCCAATGTCCAAACTCTAAACACTTCTGACATCTCACATGCTGCTTGTTTGCCTCCCTACAAAAATACAGAATATGCTTAAGAGCAGGTTTGTATTTAAGGTTGGGATATTTAAACACAATCAACACCATCTATTGGAAATTACATGGTGCATTTTAGCATACCAGTCCTAAAACAAAGTATTTGTCTTGTTTAATTTGAGCTTCAACTGTCTGCCTGTATTTATTGGTGCTTTAGCTTTTCTCAAGTTAGAACAATCCTGCATTTCACTGGGGCTCCAGACAAGCATATGCATATGCCTGCATATAGTCAATGGCAGGATTGAGTCCTTTGTAATTACTGGAATGTTCCTGTATCAGTTATTTAACAGAATGAACACAAAAGACTCTTTTCTATTCCAGAACTGGAGCTCTCAAGTCTCTCTTTCTGCTGATGTGGTAAAGACTAAACTACACTTGGCTCTTGGTTGACACATTGGCAAGTGGTGTGTGGCCAGCATTTAGTAACTCCTATTGGTTGGTCTCTCTTTCAATCTTTCCTCCCTCTGCTGGGAGTTCATAATTTCCCATTCCCTTCAGAATTTAAAATTCATAAGCAACTATTAAAGAGTTTGAAGAAAAGTGGAAGTGGAGCAATTCTTAAGTTTCAGCCAGTGAACAAAGGTAATTCAATTATTGAAAACACAATTTTTGTCCCAAACTAACTGGCAAATATTTTGGCAGCATCTTTTATATTCCTGCACCAACTGCGGGAAATATGGTTACATAAACATAGATAAATGTTAGTAAATTGTACTCGATGTTACAATCTCCGAAGAATTTGTACCTGCCTCCATAGTTTTTTCAAACAAGCACCTAAAAATCTGTTCCTATCCATTGAGTCAGTTTGTTGCAATATTTTGGGCAGCCTAATTTTCAAATCATGGGAGTCTAGTGACTAGAGGCAGAACAGAATGTCAGACTAAATAGGACACTGTGTTCCCTGTGGGAAACTGAAGAGCGATCCTACAATTTCAGCAGCCAATTAATGACTGATATCACAAAAGATGCAACTGAGGCATGTGAAGTTCGAAGGTAATATTTTACTCTGTCTATACCAAATATAACCTGATTCTGGCTTTCTTGCGTGCATAATTCACTAGAGTAAGCCATGCAAAATTTTACTCACCTGCTTCCTGAGAAGGTGTAAAC
This sequence comes from Chelydra serpentina, assembly GCA_037349315.1. Lineage (NCBI taxonomy): Eukaryota > Metazoa > Chordata > Testudines > Chelydridae > Chelydra > Chelydra serpentina. Next base: position 13,686,423 of record JBAIAC010000035.1, read on the forward strand.
TATTAATTTTTCACCATCATCCTAGTAAACATGGGTGAATAATTTTGGGCCCACTGGTAAATATTTCACAGAGTTTTGCAATACTTTGCTAGAATTCACAGAGGGAAAAAAGCTTCCTTTCAGTTTAATATAGGTTAAAGGAGACTCTGATGATATACTCATCCTGAAGAAGGGAGTTCCCACTAACAATTTTTCACTGACACAGGAAGGAAGATAAAGTTGTTTCCTCTGTTATATTTTTCCCTCCCACTCCTCATTAATGTCTTTAGCTTTAAAATAAAATATTTAGCACTTTTACTGTGATTCATATTTACACTCCCATGAGGTAGGTATTAGTCTCATTTTACAAATGAGGAAATTAAAGCACAGATATTAAGTGACTCACCCAAAGTCACATCACAAATTGGTGCCAGAGCCAAGATTAAAGATAGGATTTTCTGATTCCCAGTCTTCTGCTCAGTTTATTGCACCAAGCTGCCTTTCAACTTTGCCTTTTACCCCTCTTCCCTCAACTGAAAGACTCACTTCGGAAAGTTCAGTCCATTCAGAGCCACTCACCAGCCATATACTACTACTAGAAAGAGGAAGATTCCTAACTGCATATTTAGCATTTAGACATAGGAGGTGTCTATACATGTGAATACGAGGAGGATAGGAGGAAGGAGGAGAGAGAGGCTATTAGCATTGATGGATGTTTTGGTTTGGTGTGGAACTATGAGTCACCTACTGAGGTACAGAAGAATGGCATAGTTCACTGGCCTTTGTCATCACTTACTCAGGCTCCCAGGTCTATCAAGTTTCTAATAGTCATCCTGTCTATAACATCCAACACCTTTTCGAGACTAAACTTCTCTGGCTTCTTGTTAGTAGCCCTAAGGAGAAATGGTGCTAATTTAGATTAAATAGGGAAAAAATAAGACTCACAATTAATTGCATACAATTAAGTTTGAGAATTTAATTTCAGTAGGGAACAGTACTTTCAGTAAGTAGGCTGAACAAGATTCTAGGGCTACTGAAAGGTTTTTAAAAGTTTTATTTTCTCAAGCTCCACCGAGAGAATGTCTGTGAATACTGAACTGCCTTGAGACGCACGTTGCACTCAATGGTCAGCCCCCCCATTAGCCTACTAAAATAATTCTACTTGAAATTATACAAAGGTTAAAAAAATAACTTAAGGTTAACTAGATGTATTTAGACTACCGAATACATGGAGTTGTAAACAAAATGAGGCCCCAAACAGCCAGTAAACCATCACTGATATATTTTATGTGGTGGATGTCACTTAATAGACAAATATTTAAAAAGATCTTTGCTCCTAAAATGTTACCGTATAGGTTTGGACGCAACATAAAAACCTTCCATGTACTGGAGGATATCCAAACTAATGGAAAGATACTGCTACCAGCCCCGACTAAGAAAAGGGGCTGAAACACCTATATACAATCATAGAATATCAGGGTTGGAAGGGACCTTAGGAGGTTATCTAGTCCAACCTCCTGCTCAAAGCAAGACCAATCCCCAATTTTTGCCCCAGATCCCTAAATGGCCTCCTCAAGGATTGAACTCACAACCCTGGGTTTAGCAGGCCAATGCTCAAACCACTGAGCTATCCCTCCCTCCCATATATACTGTAGCAATATATGTTTTAGACTGCTTAGAGATAGATGAAGATTCTTATGCCACCTGCCTATTCCTCCATGGAGATTAGTAGAGAGGGAAGATTTTTCTGCTGCATCAACTCCCTGCCAATTCCTACAGAAATCAGTCTTGTCTCAACTGAAACTCTGAGGAGGAGGAAGTTTGGTACATTGAATCCAGGTTTCTTCTGTCAATGTAGTCAATCTCCAAGAGGAGGTAACTAGGTTGACGGAAGAATTCTTTTGTCAACCTAGCCGCATCTACACTGGGGGTCAGGTTAACCTAACTAAGGATGCAAAACTTTTCACAGACCAGAGTGACATAGCTAGGTTGATCTAATTTTTAAACAAAACCAGGCCTTAGACTTCTGGCACTGCCACAGATGCCATATGCGAGCAGAACTAGCACAGCTCCTCCACTTAATGAACACGCAAACACAAACAAACATTCAGCTTTTGGTGCCAACTTAAATCAGCACATATCTTCTCTACTGGAAAACTAGACGGTACAACCAAACAAAAACATACCATCACTTACAGGTCCCAACACCACTCATCTCCTGAACAAAAAAGCAGACAATTCCATCCAAACCAAAATAAAATCAAAATCTAAAAGCAATCAAACAAACTAGACTGCTACAGATTTCTAAGCACAGCCCTAATAGCAAATCTCACACAAGTGAAATAGACAAGACTAAGGCCTTGTCTACACGACTAAGTTTTGTCAACAAAAGGCAGCCCAAGACGGAGCAAAGATGACATGTTCCAGGAGGTACTGCACTTCTCCAATGCAGAGAAAAGGAAATGCAAGGAGTGGAGGGAAGCCAAAAGGCAGGACAGAAAAAAAATAATCAGAAGTTTGTTAAGGATGCTACTGAGCGGATGATTGAAGTCATGGAGGAGCAAACGCAGATGCTGAAGTCCTTAATAATGCTGCAGACTGAGCAGATGCATGCCTGCACTCCCTTGTAGCACATTCAGAACTTTATTCCATGCACCCCTCCCCAAACTCCACCTGCACAGTCCTTTCTGCTTTCCTGGATTCCTCGGTTTCCCCTTCACTCCACTCCCTTGGACAACTTTAAAAATGATAGTTGGACCTACACACAGCTCTGAACATCTGCCCTTCCCTGGTACCTCCTTTCCTACCAAGTATCTTTGTGTGTTGTTTCTTGCACAATAAAAGCAACGTTTTTGAATGGTAACTCATCTTTATTTGTTTCCTACAAATTGAGATAGCAGGCACTACCAATACATACACAGGCAGTTTAATCATTTGCTTACTGGAATGTAATAACCAAAATGTCACCATTGCGTCCTAGGAAAACTACATGTAATGTAACATTGCAGCACCAATCACAGAGATATACATTACTGATTCTCATTTTCAAAGTGTTGCCTCAAAGCCTCCCTGATTCAAATTGCCCCCCTCCGGGCTCCTCTGACAGTTCAAAATCAGCAGCCAAGCACAACATTCCACCTCTGAGCAAACCTTTCATCCTTAGCTTCACAAAGATTATGCAATGTACAACATGCAGCTATGACCCTGGGAATATTATCCTCACTGAGGTCTAACCTGCCATAAAGGCATCGCCAGCGCTCCTTTAATCTGCCAAAGGCACATCCCAAAGTCATCTGGCACCTACTCAGACTGTTGCTGAACCACTCCTTACTGCTGTCCAGGTTTCCTGTGTAAGGTTTCATGAGCCATGGCTGTAAGGGGTACACCAGGTCTCCCAGGATCACTATGGGCATTTCAACATCCCCCACTGTAATCTTCTGGTCTGGAAAGACAGTCCCCGCTTGTAGCTTTCTATACAGGCCAGTAGTCCTGATGATGCGTGCGTCATGCACTTTCCTGGACCACCCCACGTTGATGTCAATGAAACGCCCATGGTGATCCCCAAGCACCTGCAACACCATGAAGAAGTACCCTTTCCTAATGTACTCCGTCGCAAGGTGGTCTGGTGCCAACATTGGAATATGTGTACCATCTAGCTCCCCTCCAGTTAGGGAAACCCATTTCTGCAAAGCCATCCACTATTTTACGCATATTTCCCAGAGTCACAGTCCTTCGTAGCAGGATGTGATTAACTGCCCTGCACACTTGCATTAATGCAGCCTCGACAGTCGACTTTTCGACTCCAAATTAATTCGCGACCGACCAGTAGCAGTCTGAAGTTGCCAGATTTCACACGACTGACACACACTTCTCTACCGAGAGGGCAGCTCTCATTCTGGTGTCCTTGCGCCATAGTGATGGGGCAAGCTCTGCACACAGTTCCAGGAAGATGGCTTTCCGCATCCAAAAGTTCTGTAGCCACTGCTCGTCATCCCACACCTGCATGACAATACGATCCCACCATTAAGTGCTTGTTTCCCGAGCCCAAAAGCAACGGTCCACCCTCTGCAGCTGTTCTGTGAATGCCAAAAGTAATCTAAAGTTGCTCCTATGCATATCACACAGCATGTCAGGCAATTGGGAGTCTTCTTCAGTTAGAAACTTCACAATTAACTGCACTGCCATTCGCGATGTCTTCATGACAGTTATCAGAGCATAAGAGAGCAGTGCGGGATCTATCCCTTCTCACATAGATGCCAGGGTGCACAGCAAAGAAGGGCGATTGAAAAATTCCGTGAAAGAAAGCTGGAAGCCCAAGATGCACCATGATCTGCTCCACCTTCCCACAAGACCTAGCGGCAGAAGGTGTCACGCTGCACTGTGGGATACGTACCCACAGTGCACTGCTCACACTGTTCATGCTAGTGCCCCAAGTGTGGAGACTCTCTGCTGACAGAGGGAGTGTCAACATGCAATACTGATTTTTATTATAGCATTTTTTGAGTGTCGACATAACTTTTGTAGACAAAACTCTGTATTGTAGACAAGGCCTAAGGCAAGCTCATACTGAACAGGGGATCAGTGACTATAAACTATAAATGGAAGCTAGGAGATACGTAGCACTATGCAAAACACATACAACCAACATGTAAAAGGATAAGTTAAAATGGAGAGACTGTTCCAAAATGAAAGGGAAATAATTATTCCATAAATAATTAGAAATTATGAAACTTTCCACTGAAAAGTAAGGAAAAACTACGTAATCTTGGAAAAAGGAAGAAACGCAAGAACACTATCCAGCCCCTATCATCTCATCTGAAACAGGCAACTATGACAAATTGTTACAGGCAATAAACTCTACAGTGAAACCCTAAACAGACGTTAGATGTACTTTATCTATTGGTACAGCAGGCTTGTCTTTTGCTCACTTGGCTTGAAATTGATAAAAGCACTTAACAACAAAAACATTCATTTGAAATTACTTTGGCCAAATTACTTTAAGGTGACCTGCACAATTTAAAAACAAAAATGTAGGCGTGTGCTTTTTTGTGTGCACTTCTGTAGAGGTATTAATAAAAGAGACCCAACGTAATTTTTTTCTGCCTTTCTTTTGTTAAACTTTAAAATACTGTGTTTTCTCCCGGGTTTACTTGTGGACCTCATGAATCTCCCAGAGGAATGTATTATGAGCTCTCATACCTTAACTGAAAGGTGGGGGTGTTGAACCTTTAACGTTTTGTGGAAAGAATGCCATGATTGATTAATTAGATATTGGTGTTAACAACTACTCAAAACCAGAGTTTTAAACAATCAATTTTAAAATGAAAATAAGAAAGAAAAACTTGTAGCACCTTAGAGACTAACAAATTTATTTCAGCATAAGCTTTCGTGGGTTAGTACCCACTTCATCGGATGCGTGGAATGAAATTATTCTTCAGACAGATATATATACAGTCAGAGAAACATGATGGTCCAGGTGTATAGACCAATACCTGGACCATCATGTTTCTCTGACTGTATATATATCTGTCTGAAGAATAATTTCATTCCACGCATCCGATGAAGTGGGTACTAACCCACGAAAGCTTATGCTGAAATAAATTTGTTAGTCTCTAAGGTGCTACAAGTTTTTCTTTCTTATTTTCATTTTGCTGACACAGACTAACACGGCTACTACACTTAAATCAATTTTAAGACATCCTTCTCCTCTCAGTCATTCAGCTTTCATTCTTGACTACTGTAATACCATAATTTCACTAGTTTTTCAAACACCATAGTCTGCCAAGACACACAAGATCTGAATTTCTGTTGTAAAAAACAAGCAGAATATTTTCTGAACTTTTGAAAAGGGGGAGAAAAAAGCTAATTTAACCTCTTTATCAGGGGGCTGATCTGGAATGGTACTTGGCTATCTCACGGTGATAGTGAAACACTTAGTTTGTTAACATTTGTAAAGAGCTTTGAAATCCTCAGATGCAAGGAGCTAGAGAAGTGAAGAGTATTTATTAGTCCTGTAACGGCCTGTTCTAGAGGCTCTGTACCATGGTTAACTTTTAATCTTCCAAACTACATAAGAGAATTTGTTTTTAGGAATCAGTGAGCAGCCGGCCTGTCCCAGTTCACAGTCAGCACAGACAGGGCAGAGTTCAGTTAGCACTTTCTCGGAGGAAGTACTTCATTATCCATACCAACTAAAGATTTTACAACTTAACTTTAAAGGAAGAAAAATCTGCTCTCATGCTGTGGCCCTTTAACCTTTGGGACTGTCCCCCTATGGGGGAAGAGTGGGGCTACACTCCAGTGCTGCAAGGTGCATGTCAGACACCTGAGGAGCTGTGGGATCCTGTACACATGCAATGCATTATCTACTGCCCCATGCCGCCTATACCACGGCGCCTGGCGTACGTTACCGGCCTGACCAGCCACCACTACCCGCTCCCCCTCCCGAAGGGCTTGCTCCACACCCCACTTGCAGGCTCTCCGGGTTGGGTGAAGGCAGCGATTCTCCTCTCCCACACCTCCCGGGGGGTCCCACGCACACGGGCATCACCGACTCCACCGGGACTGCCCTCCGAGGCGCCTCCTCCCAGGAGAGGCCACGTCTCCGAGGGTTCCCCACCAAGACAACCCTCCTCTCCGCTGCCCACGGGACCCCGCGTCTCTCGGGCTGCCACATGAGGCCACGCCCCTCGGGGATCCGCTGCCTCCAGGGACCCTCCCTTAGCCCCGGGCCTGGCGCACTCACGCCTGCCGCCGAGCGATGAGTCGGTGCATGGGAGTCGCCATCTTAGCCCCTGGCCGGAAAGTGAAGGGGGCCGACGACAGGCCACCGCGATGCATGCTGGGCAATTCCGCCCTTCTCCTCCTTCCCCATTGGGGGAGAAGGCGGCAGCTGCCTGCCACAAAGAGCCAGGCGGCTAGAGAGGCCGCGCGTTGGGGCCCGTCCTCTACCTCAGCTCTACTCCTCCGGGAGGAGGAGACCGGCCTGCCAGCCTAGCGGCTGGTGCTGCTCTCTGCAGTTCCATGAGTGCGCTCAGCTGCTGTCCAGTCTCCTCCCGGGGCCTCGCCCTTCCTTGGGCCATGTGCAGTCCGCCCCCCTCCCTCTTACTTACCCTCCTCCTGTACCCACAGTGCATAGGCACCAGTTGCCGCCTCTTGTTTCGGTCTTGTGCTGGTCTCTTCACGGTTCTGAGTGTCACACTGATGGATTTGGCTTATTCTCTGTTCTAAGTTTCTCTACAGTCACCCTCTTTTTCTCTTCCCAGGGGGTTTCCGTGTTATCACTGGCCATAGAAGTGCCTCCTTAAAGCCTCTCCTAATATGCCTGCCATTGTCATCTTCTTACCATGTTTGATGCTTTAGCTGTAGATGTCCGTGACTCAGCTCCAAAAAGGAGGACAGACACGTTGCCAATGATAGAAAACTGTATTTTTGTGTCAGTGCTTATCTAGGGTGACCAGATAGCAAGTGTGAAAAATTGGAATGGGGTGGGGGGTAATAGGTGCCTATGTAAGAAAAAGCTCCAAAAATCAGGACTGTCCCTATAAAATCAGGACATCTGGTCACCCTAGTGCTTATCATAGACGTGTAGGATTGGAAGGGACCTCAATAGGTCATCTAGTCCAGTCCCCTGCATTCAAGACAGGACTCAGCAATAACTAGACCATTCCTGACAGCTGTGTGCTGCTTCTGATATTTATTGCTTGGTATCTAATGTGGTGTCACCATCATTGTACATCTCACTCCCTAGATAAGTAAAATAACTTACTATTTCTAGTGTGCCTTCATCCACTCTGATGGTTACTTTTGATACATTGATAGCTATATATTTTGTCTTCTCTTGTGGATGAACAAACCAGCTTGCTTTGCTGTATCTGCCAAAAGCTATGTCTTTTCTTTAAGAACTAAGCAGGACAATGTCATCAGCAAAAACAAGGTCATCCAATTGTGCCTTATAGTTTGTCCGTAAAATTCCTTGGTTGCCTTTTGCAGTTACTTTCTTCATGACATAGTCCGTGACAAGTGCAAGTAATAGTGAGGACATAATACACCCTTGCCTTACTCCAGTTTTCACTGCAAACTGTTGGCTGATGTTGTCACCACCTCAGACTGCGCTTTTGGCATTATCAGACAGATCCTTGATTAGTCTAATTATTTTTGCTGGTGTTCCATAATATGCCCTAATTATTCAAAGACTGTCTCTGTGTATGCTGTCAAAAGACATCTGGAAATCTGTAAGATTTACCACAAGAGGTGCTTGCCACTCCATACTTTCTGTTTTATAACGTGTCTGAGAACAATACGATCTGCACATGATTCCATGGTTTAAATCCTAAACAGTCAAAGTCCATTTCACTCTGGGACTTCTTAAACCCACACTGGGCCCTGACATAATATGACACCCCATAGGTGTCAGCCAGGTATGTTCTCCATTGAGGCCTGATCCCGATACACAACTCCTTCCTCTTGTTGATTACTTTTTCCTCATGGTGAACACCTCCCCCAATGGGGTTGCCCCCATCTTGACCCCTCCTACAAGCTCATATTTTCTTCTGTCTTCCCCTCCCTTTCTGGGGAAGATTCTTTTGGCCCCACAGGGTTCAGTTAGACTCATTATTGCCTCCCAGACACCCTCATTTCAGGGAACTGCTGAACTGAGTGAGTCTGGAGTCGTAGAGCTGATTCTTTCCTGGATTAGTTTGGATGGAACATTGAAACACAGAGAGAGGAAAAAATCCATCACAAGAATGATAAACTTAAATGGCTTTAAAACTTCAATCATCTCAAAGGAGCTGAGGTTCCCTGGAGTCACAGTCTGATTTGGGATTTCCAGTGCTTAGATACCACAGTGGTAGGTGCTATAGACAAACCAAAAATAGATGCATTGTCCCAATTTTATTAAGGTCATTTTGCTTGCCACTCCACACTTTGTTTGATTCCTGCTGTGTTCAGGGAATCAGGACTTTGTAAATAAATAGGATTGCATCAAACATACACCTGACTCCATCACCAGTTTCTCCTCCTAACTGGACAAGACCCCAAATTCTTGGATAACTGCTCAGGTCATAAGGTGTAACAACTGATCTTGTTTCCCAGTGCTTGTTCTGACTGTGTCCTTGGCTTGGTCACAGAGTTCCTATATGATGCTAGGCAGTTACATAAACCAGTGTTACCACTTTGAGTTTTTGTTGCTATATTAGGCTCTAGAGATACTGTCAGTATAAATGTATATAACATGTTTCACACATACTCACATGCTATATTTTGGACAAAGAAGTACCCTTCCTGTGGGTTGCTGGGTTTTCTTAGGTTGGTTATATTTTTAAATATATACAGCTAATATAGGAATGCATCTCAACTCTGAGCCAATCCAGTGTTCTGTTTGTGTGCAGATTAAATCTACCAATAAGAACTCTTGACACACATACAAGCCCTTCACTCTACCAATTCATTTCAGCCAATAGAATTGCAGTATACAAATGAGATGGAGAAGAAGAGTGATTATTGGTGGAAGTACGGTTGATGTTAAATGTCACCATTTTGAATTACTTGATTTATTGACAGATGCTTGACTGTAACCATACAGTTTGGTACAATTCATAATAATTATAACCTAGTTTCCTCACATAACAATTCATAATAATTAAAAACTAGCCTGTACACAAATGGACAAGGAAATTTAAATATGTGGAAAGTTTGCAGCTGTAGAAACACTGGCTTTGAGCTAGAGAGATCCACGCATACATCAGACAGTCCTCAAATTTCAAAAAGGAGTCATTTAACTAATTAGAAATCCTAACAGTTCAAAGTATTTACTTGGAACTTTCCCAAAAATACCATCTCACCCCACATGCGTATATGTTAATTTTATCAGGCCCAGTTTTTATATCTCTCCGTAACAGAAAGACTAATACCCTATTTCAACCAAAAAGCTAAACTCTGCCTCAAATATGGAGCCATGATTATGGGTCCATAATATATTAAATAATAGTGATCTCTCCAAATAATGGGGATATTACATTTCAATAAGCCCCATTTACCTATATAAATCCATGAATTCTATAATTAAGTGTAAATAAATGCAATTCTGGTGAATCATGAGGCAGGTTTTTTGCCCCACTCCATATGGCCCAAAAGGAATGGAGTTCCCAGCTATGCCAGCTGCAGTCATACAATGTGTGCTCTATTAATAATAATGGCATCCTCTTGATACAGTGGCAACCAATTAAATGTTGCCTGTGGCTGATACGATAGTACAAGGTTTTGTTCTATATAAACATTTCCAGCTCATCGGAGTTAATTATTGTATGACTCATTCCTGAATCTAATGGCAGTTCCCAGCTCCAAACATTTCAACTGTAATGTTTAATGGCTGATTGCTGTTGCCCTATGCTTCAGGTGTCATACTGTATTTGGGGCTTTATCTGGCTTCTAATCCCTGTCTCCTTTTCAGTGATACCTTGTGCTAATCCTGTGACCACTCACATCCGACTCCTGCAGTTTTCTTAATTTTGGATGTCCAATATCTGAGACTTCACTCATAATTATCTTCTGTAGTATCTGACTCTTGTTTACTGAATCTACTGCCAGTACCTGGTGTTCATCCTGAATCCTTGTGGTGGTATCTCACTTCTGATGGTGAAAGTAAGGAAGGAGAACTTCCTGTCCCAAGACTGAGCTAATAAACTTCCTTAAGACAAGATAGCTGAGAACATATATTTGTAACAGTCCATAATTTATTATAATTTGTTTTTCTGCTGCCAGCTTTTATACCACTTTCATCTAATCCTGTTCAGAGAGGTCTTGACAACACAGTGGTAAAAGCACCTGTCCTCTAGCTCTACTAACACTCCCATTGTGTCTAGCACCAGTGGAGCTGCACCAATGCTAATGCAACAGCAGGAGATTTCTCTCAAATTGGCAGTGTAGAAAGGGCCTTTCATTACAGCCTGCAGGCTTTGTACAGGAAACTCACATGCCAAGTTGTTCCGTAATATGTTGTTTGTTGCCGAAGCATGTTGAGGTTTTACTTGGCTGTGTTGATGCTTCAGTTATGCAGCTTCTAGGAGTGCATTCCACTTTACATTCTTCTTCCACAGAGGGCCCCGGCTTCAGGGTCTGCAGCTGCCTAGGACCTGACTTGCCTCTTGAACAGCAAAACCAGAGGTAATGCACCGAAATGCTGATTAATACAAGAATCTGATTACAAACATCATCCAAAACCTAGACTAAACGTGCAGCGTCCTTACACAGCACTCAGGCCACTTGAAGGGAAGAGGATGGCTCAAGGGAGTTGCTTCTATTCAATGAACTGGCTGTGCACATCAATCCTGCCTTAGCATGCTAGGTTGCTATTTAAAGCTGCAGTATCATTAACATGCTTCTAAGTGGGCCTGGCGGGAAAATTGCTTCCCAAAATGCTGCACCCTTTGTGTGGAAAGGTGAGACTGGGCACAAAGTGGGGGGAAAGCCTAGAGAAAGTATCTTTAGCTGCCAATCACATGAACATTGAGCTGCTCTATGGCAGTTCATCAGAAGGAACAGGCAGATATTCCTGCTGTGGGTCCCCCTCCCCCATGAACTGCCCCTCCAATATTTTGTCTGCACATTTATTTCTCATGAAAGCAAGATATCAGATTAATGGCCCTGAAACTAGAGTCTTCTGTTTATCACAGAACTAGAACAGCTTGGGCAGCAGCAGTACATGTTTCCCATCACAGTCTGCGATGGACCAAATCTAAGGGCGAAAAGGTGGTTAAGTCTACATAGACATAGACCATCTCTCCTTTGTCAAGACTGCCCTATACTAGTTCCAAGTGTGGTGGTGGCTTTAGTGACAGAGATGCCTGCCCCAAGGATTTGAACTGAGTCCTACCAAATTAATTTTCCAGAAGTCACCAAACAGATAATAGATGATGATAATATAGGGAGAAAAGGAGAGAAAGAGAGAGGAGTCTCACACAACAAAGAAGTTATAAGCCTGAGAGACTAAACAGGACAGTGGAACTTTTAGTAGTTGTGGATTGCAGGGGTGGGGACATGGGATAATATGTTTCTTTCACCCTTTGGTGTCAGGCCTCTCCTACCAGTTTGCTACTTTAACTGGAGTTACCAAACAGTTCAGTTTACACACAGCACTGAATTAGTTTATTAAAGAAAAAAGATAGGATTTTAAGTGAATTCAGATATAAGAGAGAAAGTTATAAATGGTTACAAGCAAGTAAACGTAAAAACACACATCTAAAGTCTAAAACTTGATCTAGTAAGTTTTTGTTCAAGGCTTTGTTTACGATGGCCTTCTCACCCCCAGTCTTCCAGCAAGATGGTGACCTTACCATGGTCAGGATCTCTCCCAGAGGCCCATAGGTGCTGGTGCCTTTGTCTTCTTAGGTGAAAGAGAGATACATTGGGGTTCTCTGCCCCTTTCTTTTATAGTCCAGTGAACCTCTGAAGTGGATTCTTTTTAATAACGTTGAAACACATTGTTTTAATTGTATTGGTTTGACATTTGTAAACAAGCACACCTGTTCCACAGCACCTCCTTCTGCCTCAGATGGTTCTGCAGCCCCTTAGCCTCAGTTTCCCTTCACCCAGGAGCTTCTCAATAAGTCCACAGAGGCCTGAATCACATAACACCCCTCCTAGGGGACTAGTTTATTAACATACAACAGCTTCACACAATCTCTTTCACCCCAGATTCCCTCCAGGCACAGACCCTTCTTTCTGAGATCATTTTGTAGCTTCAAACATAGCCTTTCTTGTCTGAGGTCTGGCTTCAACTGTTCACAAGATTTCAGCCCTCCCCAACTGCTCTTTACTCTCCCTCTTCGAGTCATGTGGTTACCAGGCCTCTCCATGGGACTGTGTTCTCTGGAATTTCAGGTTGCTCATTTCTGAAGGCTTCCACAACCACTTTCCTGGCTCCAGTCTCTCAAGAGCTCTACCTTGAGCTTAAGTCACTCCCAAGCTTCTTTTATCTCTCTCCAGCAGCACTTCCCTTCCTCTTCTGACTGCCTTTTCCCAGGACACTCCGACCTGCCTGCCTGTCCACCCTTCCGTGCCTTATAAAGCCCAGGTAACTTCATTCCATGGAACAGCGGACAATTGGTCACAAGTGCTTTTCCTTTCACCTTGTGACAACTATATTATATTATCAAAACGATAACGTTGGAATGAAATGCTTCAACCTTATCAAAATGTTTCAATAACTTTTAATGGAAAGTTTTCATGAAATCGATACATTCAGGCAAAACATTTTGATTTATTTGAATCAGTATTTTCTGACAGAAACTGTCCTGGGTCAGCAATTCCACCATTTTCTTTCTCTGATTAATATCTTCCCCACTTTCGAGTTACCTAACCATGTAAAGGTGACTTGAGTCTTTTTGTCTGTGCATCAGATTACCCTGGTTTTCCAGACAATAACCAAATTACTTATAAAAGTAAGCCAGCAGTGGAGTTAAAATCTAGGTCAGAGCCCTGAAAACATTCAGATCTGGAGCTTTAGTTCAGGACCATTACAGAGAGAGGGTCAACCATCAAATCTGGATTTGGATCTTAACCTCTCCAATGTTCAAGGGGAGGTGGGTCTGGGCTCTTGGTCCAGTACTGCTCCTTCACTTGCTCAATCTCTGTGTGAGGTCTTTAAACCCCATCACACACCCCCGTAAACCAAAAACAAACAAGCAAACAACACCCAACTATTTGTTCTCTATTTCACAACTTCCCAGGCAAGTAATGTATTCTCCCATCCGTTCTTCTGTATATTTTTCTGAGAGTTGCATAATATTTTGCTAAATATACGATGACACACTGTTTACCTGGGACCATGGCATCCCCTTTTAGAAATTTCACAATAAATCACTGAAAATTTCACACTTGTTCATTCAACAAGTAATAGAAGATCTGACAAAAACCACAGAATATTGTGTAAACCAGATTGTGATCTCAATTACATGGAAGTAAATCCAGAGTAGCACTAGTGACATTAATGCAGATATTCAGGATTTACACTGATGTAATTGAGGGCATGTGCATATAGTGATTTAGTGCATAAATCTACATCACTCTGGCCTGCCATGCACGAAGTGGCCATGTGAATCATGCTGCTACATATTAAAAATCCTGTAGCGCACTTTGATGTACTGCTGTAGTGCATGACAATAGGGTCCACACTGTCACTTCATGCACAACAGGCTGGGGTGTGGTAGATTTGCACCCCAGCTTGCCATGCATTAAATGATAATCTAGAGAAGCTCTGAGAGCGGAAACTGACCCTATGTGTTAAAATTCTGAGCCTGTGTAACATCAGATTGCTACAGAACACATCTCATAAACAGCCCACATGGTTACATGGCTATGTTAACATGGAAAGGAAACTGGGTGACAAATTACCGGCAATAATTTAAAACGTGGATGCCTAAAATTAGGTACCTCAACTAGGTTGGCACTTCATTATGCTAGGCACTGTACAAATGTATTGAAAATGATAGTCCCTGCCACAAAAAGTATACAATCTAAATTAAAGTAACCTGATTTTCATAGGTTTTGACCACCCACAACTGCCACTGAAATCAGTGGTCTCTGCGCCTCTGAAATCAGGCTCTTTTATTTAGGTGGCTAAGTATGGATTTATTGCCATAACTTCAGATACCCACAGTTGAAAATGCTGAGAGAGGGCAGGATTCTTTAAAAAGGAAAAGCCACATGTTTTCGTTTGGAAAATAACAGCATTTTATATACTTGCACTTGACATTTTGAAGATCACCCTCTATCTTTCTGAAGGTTTCCAATCTCTTTCACACTGTGCCTGTGAACTTGACACTATGTATCATTTTCTAGAGGGGGCATCATTGGTGTAATGTTCCCATGCCAACGTATTGTTGCCATTCTAACTGTTTCCTCTCTGAGTTCCTGTGTGGTGAGTGTTCTAAGCATCGGCCTATAAAAATTTGTGATATTTTTAGATCCTGAGCTCACATTTCAGTGAATGCTAAGTATCTTTGTGTGTCAACAGTTCATAAATGTCTCCCACTGGAGTGTGAAGCATGTCAGCGTAGCAAAGACGTAATGTGGGCAGTTTGTGGAAGCTTACATCATTAAATACATCACTGCAATTTATTAAATTGCTTTAAAATGAGTCCACAAGCATTTCCATCCTGGAATAAAGCCAGCACAATGTAATACATGAAAAGCATCTTAGTGGGGTACTACAGGTTTCAGGCTAGGGATTGGTAACTGGATGCAGAACCTCTCATTTATTGTTCATTAGTTCAAATCCAGCCCTGGTTGGAAGTGAATGAAAGCTGTCACCAATGGCTTCTTGGTGGCCCACATGAAATGAATTTGGTGGGTTTCCACTCATCCCCTACTGGACAGGTCCCTGCACCACAGAAATCATTGTAACATTTGGAATGTGTGTTGGCAGTCTAAGCGGGGAGTAAGGACTGAATGGGTATAGGGACTGACCTCTCCTCTTGTCCTAAGACATGGTCCCTTCACTTCAGCATGAAGACTCATTGGACCACATTCTTGAACCCATGCACATCCCAAGTACATGGGCTCTGTGAAGTGAATTTCCATGGGGATTCACAGGAGGAAGGAATCTTCCCCCACCCTAAACCACTGAGTGGCATCTGTCAAGAACGCAGCCTGGCTACTCAGGCCAGGCCAGAGAGAGATAAATTGATACTCAAGGCTGTCTACACAAGCCTTAAACTGAGTATGTTAAAAAACTATATAGAACATTGTCACTTGATTAGAGGGGTTCTCACAACAATTTTTTTGGTGGCGTCCGAAAGCCAACTCTTGCTGGTAGCTGCTCAGACAATTTTTCCTAAAACATTTAATTAAATTTAGAAAAAATAAATAAATAAATTACTATGATTTGGACACATACATATGCATATTTATGTAGGGGGTTTTTGCAGACTCAATAATAAAAATAATTTACAGTTGTCTCTATTCTTTACTGGACTTAAACAGAATAGACACACAAATAAGGTGCTTTGCATGTTCTTGTCTTTTTTTATTATTTTTCTTTATTTTTTGGTTGCATTTTTTAGACTTGCTAGCTAGTAACCGTGTTTCTGTGAAAAGTGATATTTGAATGTTTGTTAATATCACTTTTCATAACAGCAGACTTGTTAGCTAGCTGGGAGGCCGGGACAAGTGATATTAACAAACATACAAATATCACTTTTCACAGCAGACTTACTCAGCCCTGGCAAGCTGGGGGACAAATTAGGCCTTGGATGGGGAAGTGGGTAGGGAGGCAGCAGGGGCGATGAGGTGGGGGTGGTGAGCCCGGGGATGGAGTCCACCTTTGCAAGCCTGTGCAGCCAAAGCCCAGAGCCCAAAGCCCTGAAGTCAGAGCCTGTGGCAGGAACCCACTGCCATGAGGTCAGAGCCTGCCACCCACCACCCCAGGGCTGAAGCCAGAAGCCTGAGCCCCACCACCCCCAGGAAGATGGGGAACTAGCACTGGCTGTCTGCTCCTCCTGTGTTTGTGGCTCCACAGGGGGGCAGGGCCCAACCCCTCCTGGCAGCCCCAGAAGAGGGGCTGCTGCTTTCTCCCCCACCCCCAACCCCACCCCATCACCACCCAGAAGCCTGTGGCCACAAGAAAAACCCCATGGTGGCCACATTTGAGAAATGCTGGACTTGATGGACAGTAATCTATAGACAGCATCATCCAGAGCTAGATGAGTTGTGTAGGTTTCCCTTGCATTTTGCTTAAATACATATCTCGTTAAAATGGAGATATAAGCAAATGCTTGACTACTGTACAGTAACAGTGCAATCTCCAGCCCTGAATTAACACTGTCCATTCTTTCTGCCTTCCAATCTCTTTACTGATCAGTGAGTCACAAAAAAGCCATGTCTCATGAAGAGGAGTGGGCTGTTTAGAGAGATGGGTTTAGCCCCACCTGTGCCTGATTAGCTGCCAGTTTATGGGTTTGAGGCCAGGGGGCAAGTGATAGCCATCAGGTCACCTGGTCCTCAGAACAAAACCAGAAACCAGCTCATTTAGGGGAGAAACCTGGAAGATGCCCAGGTTTAGGGGTAAGGATTTAGAAGGGGATTCTCAATGCCAGCCAGTTGGAAGACACCTGCTGTGTAGGCAGAGGCAGTGAAGCAGATATTTTAGGGGGGATAGGAAGCATGTTGGACTGTTTCTGTTTTGAAAAATAAATGCATCTATGAAGAAAGGAATTGAAATTCTGCTACTGTTGAGAGTTATTTTGGTGCCCTGGCCAGTGAATTGGCCTTACACCATGCAATTATATAGCAAGCAAATATCAAGAAGTAGAACAGGCATCTTAGAAGTACTCCAGTAGCTGTTGGACCTGGGAGTTATTGTTTCAATACTCACTACTTTACACAGTTCTTTCTTTCTTGGGAAGAGGGGTCATCCAGTCTTGACATTTTATGAAATGTGAAAACATAATTCATAAGCACTCAATAAACCATCTTTCAAGTGTGAAGGAGATTTACAGAAACCAGGATAAGAGAAAACATATCTTTACAACTGTTCTTTATCTACAAATACTTGAGATGCTTGCACTGGGTGAAAAAGACTTCCATGTAGCCTTTTATATCACAGACAGTGGGGATGTTCTGAGAACTGTGTTCTATGCACTATATGATTCATATTAGAGTGCGGGGAAACATGATATTCCAGATACCCTGAATTCAGGAGATTGCAAACTTCACTTGTGTTTGAATGTCCCAGAATAGCACTATGAACTCAACATTAGATGACATGCTTAGACTATTTATAGCAGTACAAGGATTGTCTGTGGCTGATATTAGCTATGACTTATTTTAAGAACATATTGATTTTTTGGCCTGCATTAGTGAATTGCAGGGCATGTCACTGTAAACAAGATCTGGGGCACAGAGGCAGATTTGCAATATATAAATATTTCTGCTTAAAGTATCTGTTGAACATGCAGGCTATGGAAAATGAAGGTAGGCACTCAATCTGTTAGGTAATATTTGTAGGCTATTATTTATTTGTGAAATTCCCAGAAGGTCTTGTAACATCAATAGTAAGTAAGAGTGTACCAAAGAACTGATAATGCAGACTAGAGAATAGGCGAATAAAGAGGGTGGGATGGGAAATTAATGAATATTTATAGTCTTTCATTGATAACTTTCTACTGAAGAGCTCTGCTAGAGAGGTCCAGGCTGATTTTCCCAGATGTGGTATCAACAAACGTCAACCACTCAAGGGATGTGCTCTGGAGAGATGCTGAGCTTTGCCCGAGTAAGGACTGAGTAAAACCTAAGTGCCTGATCCATCTCTTGTTGAAGTCACTGGGAAAACACATTGGTTTTAATGGGACTTCCATTGATTTTAATAGGACTTTGGATTTTTCCCAATATTTAGGACAAATATCCACTTCAGTCTGTAAATACTAGTAAAGATTTCTTCACAGTGGTCATGAGATATTAAGAAGAGCCTAAAGAGGATAGACTATTAACGTAAATATTCCCCATACCCTTCGGCAGGTGACTTTATTGTGCCCTACCACAAATGTTCTCTAGTACTTTGCGCATCTGTTCTTCCACATCTCTCTCTCACAATCTTCATGAGCAAAACTTCTATCGCCTAACTGGCAACATTATGTAACACAAAATAATTATGCATTTAAGATTAAATATTCTGTTCAGCTTTAGAATCATAGAATATCAGGGTTAGAAGGTCATCTAGTCCAACCCTCTGCTCAAAGCAGGACCAATCCCCAATTTTTGCCCCAGATCCCTAAATGGTCCCCTCAAGGATTGAACCCTGGGTTTAACAAGCCAATGCTCAAACAACTGAGCTATCCCTCCACCTAATTTGCAGTATCATCTATTTGTAGGAAATGTTGTATGTATTATCTCTTGTGGCTGTGGGACCCACTGATATAGGACAGTAACATGGCATTATATGTTTCTGTAAAAGACCCCCTATTTATGTCTAAGAGTTTATGTAGCATGTTGTCCGTTTTAAGTATTGTACAGGGCACTCTGATTATATGCATACCCTGAGGACCATATGCATATGCATACTCCTGAATAGTCACACAGTAGAGTATGCAGTTGTTATCAGTATTATTTACTCCTTGTATTACAGTACAACCTAGTGGCCCCAAAAGAGATCAAGGCTCCATTGTGCTGGTTGTAAGAAAGAGTCTCTTCTCCAAATAATTTAAAGTGTAAATAGACAAGACAGACAAAGGTGGAAGAAAGGAAGTGTTATCATGCCCATTTTAAAAATGGGAAACTGATGCATGGAGAGAATGAACCCATATCTCCTGAGTCCCTCCCAACCCAGAGATTTAGTCACAAAACCATCCTTTACTCTCTGGAGATTGGCAGGCTGGACAGTGGTTTGACTGGAGATACATATTCATCTCTAGGATATAGACTATGTCAGATGAGTAGGTTCTCTGCTCTTTCTTCTCTTACAGTTAGTCAGCAACGGATCGTCATAATGCCTGTGACTATTACATAGATGAACTACTTGCAACTCAAAGCAATGAGATGGCATCCAGCATGTAAACAGTTTAGAGGCATTTGGGGCCAAATTGTCTCTTTGGCAGGAAGTACCCATGAGTTTCAGTCCATACATTCTCCATCTTACATTTGCTTGAATGTAAAAGCAGCTGATCAATAACTGGACTGACAAAGTCTTGAGAATATTGTAGATGTAGTTACCATATTTTGAGGCCTTTGTTTTTTGTTTACCACCATTAGGGTGACAAGACAGCAAATGTGAAAAATCGGGACAGGGGGTGGAGGGTAATAGGAGCCTATATAAGAAAAAGACCCCAAAATCAGGACTGTCCCTATAAAATCAGGACATCTGGTCACCCTAACCACCATCCCTTTTAAATTTCTATCTCTGTTTATAGAAACAGCAGCCATTTTCTCCTCAGAGCAGCTTCAGTCTGTTACAGAGGAGACAAAACACACTGTCCTTTTGTATGGAGACTTTATTTTTATTTTTCCCCTTTATCTGAAATAAAATATGTGGTTTCTCTTTGTATGTGGAAAAACAGAACTGAGACTATCCCACCAATTCCTCATCCAGAGTTATTACCATGTAAGAACAGTGTACAGGCCTCATTTCTGAAATAGCGTCATTATGCAGTTTGCTGATCTGCAAATTAATTACAGTATGCAAGGTATTGGGGGTAGATCAGGACTGCATATATTTTATTTACATAAGCAGTTTATACATTTAAATGGTGTTTACTTGAGTGAAATCATTGTACTTTCACAGGAAAAGAGAGCAAAATTCAGCCTTAGTGTAAGGAGGTGAAGTTCCCCCTGAAGTTAATTGAAATAGTGTTTGCTTACACAAGGGTTGAATTTGGTCCAGATAATTTCTTAATATACTGGGTCATTTCTCTTTGCCCTAGATCCCCCTGTCAATAATAATTTAGCACCAGTGCAGTAAACCTTATGCGCAAAGGTGTTAGACGTCTTGCTTATTATAGCAGTGACAAACAGGCATACCCTCTATGATTTCTAGCATGGCAGAGTGTACTCAATGTTGATTTATCATGCTCCAGCTTCTATGGAACAATTATATCCCATGACAGAATTATATTTCCCAGTTAATCACAAAATGAGAACATTGCAGATGTGTAAAGCAATCAACCAGGAAACATGGGCTGCCTATCATTCGTTTTGCTACTACTTTACTTTCATGTTGCTCTAAAATATTTTCCCACTTTAATAACATAAAATAATTGACTCAGTCATAAAGTGCACTTCTCAGAAGTTCATATTTGTACATCAATTACAAAAATAATGCAACTTAATCTTCCCTGAAAAGTAGTTAAAGAATATTAATTGGCAAGGTGGATTGTTCAGTAGTCACAGAGATAAGGGGGTGGGAGTTTTGGCTAAATTACAAAGCACAAGGAGTGAAAAAAAAAAGTAGAACAGACCTAACCAAGCAAAGAATGTAAGTTCATGATGGAAAATGAAGCCCCATTTTTAAAAACACAGAATACATGAATTAAACTAGTCCATGGGTATGTCTAATTTTCACCAACAGCACCGCATGTATGGCCATAGACAGCTTCACAATGAAATTTTTTCAGAAAAATTTCTCCAGTGACTATCCCCCTGAATACCTAGCACACTTACCTTCTTCTTACTCAAAATATTTAATGCACACTGGTTAATGTAAAGACATTCTCATTTTCCATTTGAATTTGAAATTTCCAATAGCAGAGCTGTGATAAACTCGAAGAAATTGCACTTCTCCTGTTGCACAAGTAAATGCCATGAAAATGAAGTTGTGTTTCTGAAATGGAAATATTGATTGGAAGGGTCAATAATGTTAAATAAGCAATGAGAAATGGGAAAAAAAACAGTTCTTAGTCTTTCAGACTGCTTGCACAATGACAAAATTAGATGTCAATGAAACAACTTAAATAGGAAAATGCAGGATTTCAGAATTTGGCCCAATGTGAGTTCCAACGTAAGACACATATACCATAGTGCCAGACATCTGTATCCACATCATACTTCATGTATTCATGAGCAAAATACTATGGGATAAACCCTTATTATTTACTGTATATTGGCAGATGTATGTTGTACATAACCAGATGCACTATACAAAATCACGGTGTAGTGGGTAGGTTACTGCACTAGGAGACCTGTGGTGGTTTTTTTTAATGGAGATATGCCTATCTCATAGAACTGGAAGGACCTTGAAAGGTCATCAAGTCCAGTCCCCTGCCTTCACTAACAGGATCAAATACTGTCCCTTGACAGATTTTTGCCCCAGATCCCTAAATGGCCCCCTCAAGATTGAACTCACAACCCTGGGTTTAGCAGGCCAATGCTCAAACCACTGAGCTACCCCTCCCCCCTTTCTACTTTTGACTCTGGTACTCAGGGCCAGCTCTAGGCACCAGCCTAGCAAGCAGGTGCCTGGAGCAGCAAACGGGAAAGTGCGGCTTCCCAGGCGGTCTTAGGGCGGCACTGCGGTGGCTTTCGCCTGCATACCAGCGGTCTCTCCTTCGTCGGCATGCCAGCGGTAGCCCCGCCGGTCCAATGTCTTCAGCGGCACGCCGGTGGCAGCTCCTCCAGTTCCCTGTTCGGCGGCATGC
This sequence comes from Chelydra serpentina, assembly GCA_037349315.1. Taxonomy (NCBI): domain Eukaryota; kingdom Metazoa; phylum Chordata; order Testudines; family Chelydridae; genus Chelydra; species Chelydra serpentina. The sequence goes on from JBAIAC010000035.1 coordinate 13,708,526, forward strand.
TGGCGGCAGCTTTTTTTTTTTTTCCTCGCCGCTTGGTGGAGCCGGCCCTGCTGCTACTGACCTATTGTGTAGCCTTGGGAGAGCTGCTTCCCTGTTCTGTGCTTAGGGGTACATCTCCAGCAGCTAATGTGTTAAAATGCAGCTTGCCCTGACTACACTAGAATTGTAAAATATTTTAGCTAACGTTTTGAAAACAGACCTTATCTTAGCCTACACAGTCCTTTGTGTTTGCACAATGCGTAGCACAAAGGGGCCTCAATCTTGGTTGGGGATTGTAGATGCTACTGTAATACAAATAATGTGTCCACAGTTTTGGGATTAAAGTGGTTTTAGACACATTGATGCACTTGGCCCTTGCCATCTGGAGTACAGCTTTCATTAGTCTCCCTTACTCATTGACTCTCCATCTATCTTCGAGTCTCATCTGACAACATGTCTTTTTCTCTTGCCTGTATGGCTCTCTCATTTATTAAAGTTGGTGGCTCTGTAATTATTGGGCTGCTCATGATCCCATTGAAGGTAATGGGAAGTTTGCCAATGATTTCAGTGGGAGCAGATCAGGCTCTATATTTAATTCAGTAAAATGTTCACAGATTCAGTTTGTGTGAAAGATGCTACTTTAACAAAGTTGTATTGCACAGATTGCACCAAGCAAAATTTTAAATTTACGTCATGTTCGCATCTCACTGCTTAGGAATTCACTGTAGTGCCATGTATATCAAAATGAGAATAAATCACCAGATGCTTTCTGTTTTATTCCAGGCGGAGAAAGCAGAGAAGCCCTGTTTCATTGTGTGTCTATGTTTACTGGTATTGCAGGCTAACGGCCAGATTCAGTATAAACTCAGCCTTTCGCACCATGGCAGCCTAACATAACCCCCACTAAATTTCATTTTTTTCAGGATTACAGAGTCTGCTATTGGTTTCCATAATAGATAAAATGGATGGAATTTATATTGAAGCCAACCCTAAAATGCCAACAAATGTTGAACATACAGTGGAAACAAGTCTTGGAACTCTTCAAGGAGACCCCAATCTCCTATGGAAAGGGACTTGAATTATGCCAAACTCTTGCTCAGTCATGTTGCAGCAAAATTCACCATGGGAAGCCTTTGTAGACAACATTTCTCCTGGAGCCACATGAATCTCTTTTTTTCTGCTTTCTGAAGCTAGATACTTGTAATGATAAATCATCCAACACAGGATATGCCTGACTTAAACACACACAATCCCAATGGAGTTATCCTTGCCTACGCTTGCGCTGAATTTGTCTCATACTCTATCATTTGACAAGGAGTATAAACTTATGGAAACACATGAATGGAGATGATTTCCAAGGGAACTTAGTGTTACTGCTCCTATAAGAGGTCACACATTCTTAACTTTAAGCATGTGCGTGCATCCTATTTATAAACATATGCCTGAATTTAAACATGTGTTTAAGTGCTCTGCTAGACAGAGATGGACTGCTGAGTCAAGACAAGGGTGATCAGAATTCCAAAGCCAAAAAATAAGAATGGTTAAGTCACTCAATCTTTACATCCTGTCTTCTTCTACTATGCCTGAAACAGCCTTTCATTTAACATATGCAAAGCACTCTCACTCTCCTCCTTCAAAAACTCAGGTCACCTGCTGTTGAGGCAGGCAATCTAAAAATGGCCATGTACCACTCTGCTTTTGTACTGTACAGTCCTATCTTGTCCAGTACTATTTCAGCTTGTAACCGTAACAGTAAGCACTTTGTGGCAGAGAATACTGCCTGTTCTGCACAGCTCTCCAAGAATTCAGAGCTAGGTACATCTATGGTGATATAGAATCTATAATTAATAAATACTACTAATAATTGATAGGCCAAATCTACTCGTGTCAATGGGAGCTTCAGGTACTCCAGACAATCCAGGAGTTGGCCCAGTAATAAATTACTAACAAAAGCTAATAATTAAGAGTTTCATCTATGGCAGATTTCCAAATGCACATGACTTCAGTGTGAAGCCAAGCACTATGAAAAAAGCAAAGAACATTTGCCGTTTGAAGCATCTGTAGCCCATAAGTGATTTTTAGACAGACCAAAAGGGCATGACATAGTGGTGCAAAGTTTGAGATTTAATGGAAGAAAAAATCTGTACATTCTCAGCATGTATCCTGGACATCTGCAGAGATTTGTGATGGTGATGATTTCCTGCCTTTGAAATGGGTCTAAGCATTGCCTTACTTTCTCTAGCTAGGAAAAGTAGGGCAGCAATGTAAATAAGTAGGGCATTGAATGTCCTACCTCAGGACAGGCACAAAGTAGATTGACTTGCTGGAAAAGTAGGACATCTAAATATCCTAGGTCAGAGGTGTTAAACTCATTCTGCAAAGAGGACCAAATTACATTTTTAATTACAATCTGTGGGTCAAGGTAAAAATGTAGAACTCAGTACATCCCTTAATCGATAGCAGAACTCTCACTGAGGTTAATGGAAAATTTGCAGAGATCAAGGATAGAACAGTGCCTTTGCATAATAAGTAAACTTGTAGTTATTATTTATCATTTAATCAATACCTTATCATTATTGCATTATCACTCAGTGGGAAAATCTGCTCTCCTTTAGGTCACTCATTATTCCTACCCTATGTTTGTTCCCCATCCTCCTTTTTCTCTCCCTCGTCTCTGTTTTTGGGTCTGTCTGCACTTGGAGCTGGGCATGACATTCCCAGCTTGAGGAGACCTACTCATGCTAGCTCTGATCAAGCTAGCACACTAAAAATAATATGTAGCTGTGGCAGTGCAAATGATGGGAGGGTCTAACTGCCACGAATATGTATCTAGTGCCTCTGACAGGCATGCACTCAGGGCAGCTAGCCCCTCTCACCACTGCGGCTACACTTTGGTTTTAAGAACAGGATTACTTGTGGCACCTTAGAGACTAAAATTTATTTCAGCATAAGCTTTCGTGGGCTACAGCTCACTTCATCAGACACATGGAATGGAACACACAGTAAGCAGATATTTATACATTCAGAGAAACATGAAAAGGTGGAAGTACCTATACCAACTTTAAGAGGCTAATTAATTAAGAGGAACTATATCAGCGGGGGTGGGGGGGAAACTTTTGAAGTGATAATCAAGATGGCCCATTTCAGACAGTTGACACAAAGGTGAGTCACCTTTCTGTATTTGTTCCCAGAAGCAACCAGTTTGCTCCCTCACCTCCCATCCAAGGACTTCATTCCCAACCCCTTTCCCTTTTCACTGTTAAGATAAGCAATGAAGAAGTTAATGCTTATATTTAGAGTCGGAAAGGGGGCTTTAGGTCTCCCCATGAATAATGGTAGGCAGGGAAGTTCATACTTCTCAGAGAAATTATTTCCAGCTGTTTACAGACTTAGGCAGATATCACAGTACTGGTTTATTTTCAGTTAACATTTTAAAGGTTATTTTTGCAACCATGAGGGCTAGAAACTTCAGGCCAGATTCTGATCTCAGTGGGCTTGTCTTCATTAGTAATTTGACTATGGAGTTATGGCTCAATTGGTCCTCTGAACTCGTCTCCTCTCCAGACACAACACTCCCCTCAATTACATGTTGCTGGTGGAATCACTCAAGGCAGATGGCCCTGTCAGGGTGTATAGGGCACACCTCAAGTGAGCTTCTCTTGAATGCTGCTCACTCAAGCTCTCTTTGCTGTAGATGCAGATTAGCACTAGAACACAACAATCAATAGGCATTAATCCTCCAGTTCCTTCCCACAATTCCCACAGTATCATAGCTTCATAGCAGCTCTATTGAAGTCAATGGTTTTACAACAGAAAGAGAATCTCATCTTTAATTTATTAAAAAAATAAGTTTCTAGTGCTCCTTTTTTTTTAAACGACTATCACTTGTATTCAAGTATGACTATGTCTACATTTCCTCCTATTGTCGACCAAGGTGGCACAACAATATCCTGTTGCTCGTTCTGCTTCCTTCCTAGCAGAGTGCCAAGCTTGCCTGTCATGGGCCGTATCATCCTCGGCCATTAAGTCCAGCCCAGCAGACAGTATGTGCCACTTGATGCAATCCTGGTAGTAGAGTTTGGGGCAGCAAACCTTCCTACAGCCTTTTTCAAATTCACTGTGCAGAACTCTCTTAGGCGGTCGATTGTGATCCATACATATAACATGGCTGACCCAGGTCATTTGCCTCCTTGCTAGCATGGCTTCCATGCTTAGCATAGCTGCCAGCCATAATACTTCATTGTTGGTGATTTTGTCAGACCATTTGATTCCCATTATGCTGCGTAGGAGTTGTTGTTGCAAACAGTTACGTTTTTTGATATGGTGATGGTAAAGGGGGCAGGTCTCTAATGAGTATAGAAGACAAGGAAGCACAACAGCTCTGTAAACTTGGCATTTTGTGGATACTTTGACTCCCTGTCTTGCCTATAGTCTTTTTTTTGTAGACGACAGAAAGCTGAGACAGCTGACTTTAAGCGCGCTGAAAGTTCTTTGTCAATGCTGATGTCATCGGTAACTGTGCTACCTAGGTAGCAGAAGGATTTGACATTGTTTAATTGGCAGCTGTTCAATTTTATTTCTGGTAGTGATGGAAGTGATGGGTTTCTGCCAGGAGATAGTTGGTACAGGATTTCTGTTTTCTTTACATAAATACAGAGGCCAAAAAGGGATATAGCATGGGCAAAGGAATTCAGAAAATATTGCAGATCATTCTCAGAAAGGGCAACAAATGCTGAGTTGTCGGCATACAGTAGGTCCATTATTTCACTTTTTTGGGATTTGCTTTTGGCCGTGAATTGGTGGAGGTTTAGAAGTCCTAGTTATAGTTACAGAGGGAATATTGAAAAACTGACCCCGGCTCAAACCCCGAAGTCAAATAAAAAATAATCCAAAATGTATTGTTTGAAATCTAGTGAGTTTTTAAGCGAATCTCATTAATTTTTGGAATCTGATTCGTGATTTTTGAACACTAGAGGTTGACAAGACTACTTTCTTTTTCTTACCTCTGTACTGTGTAAGTACTTGTCTTAATTTCTTCTAGCAATAAATGCTAACTCTATTCATTAGAACAAATTCTGTCTCCTGCTCTGGCTCCTTAACAACACTCTTTACAGTATTTATTTCAGGGGTGAAATCCTGGCTCCATTGAAGTCAATGGGAGTTTTGGCATTAACTTCAGTTGGATCAGGATTTTATCCCAGAGCAACCTAGAGTCAGCCAGGCCAGACTGTCATAGGTTAGTTGGTTTTGGATTGTTTTTTTCACTGGTTTATATATTGTTCAGAACATTCTGTTTTGGGTTTGTGAGTTATTTCCCCCCATATGCAGTATCTGTTTCTCTACTCCGTTCCTGGCTTAATCCCAACATACTGTCATAGCAGAGAGTGAGCAAGTCACATGCTACAGACAGGTGTTGGGAGGCTGTCATAGCCTCAAGTACACTGGTATTAACACCCCCCTGACGTCAGTCTGGTGATGTATCCCAACCCATCTCCGCGCAGGGGATCTCATTATCAAAATGAAAGTGCTAAAAAAAGGGAAATGTGGTATTTTAACTTTAAGCTGTGACTGTTGATGTGTAGTACTATACACTACTCACAGTCACAGGAGCAGCTTTGTTCTTTGATGTTGCACTGTACACCCAAGGACATGTAAGCTTAAACATTTCATTAGTATTTTTTTTCATTACCACTATGATGCAATTCACAGCCCACCTACAACTGCCAAAGTGCTGTAACTGAACTTGTTACAAGGAATTACAAACATCCAGAGCTAAGACTACTTAACAGTCTTTGGGGTAAGAGCCCTTCCTGCTTTAAATATTGTGAATTTCTCTGCCATGTGTTAGACCAATCATTGTAACATTGAGCAGGGAAGCAGTGATGTAAACACAGAGGTAGGGAAAAGGAAACATTGTGGTCATAATACATTGCATTTGTATGTTTTATCTCAGAATTAAAAAGCACTTCCCAAACATTAATTAAGCTTTACAACACTCTTGTGAGTTAGGTAAGTATTATTATCATGTCTGTGTTACAGATGGGTAAACTGAGAGCCTGCATAATTTCTATCCTTTTCTCTCCCCAGTCTGGGTCTTTCTTTCTCTTACTTTTCTATTTCAGTGGGGAGTAGCCTTTCCTCTCACTTGTCCCACTGGAGCAGTCAGTCCACTCTCCACTCTCACCAGGGAGCATCCCATTAGCAATCCTATTCGAGGAGGGGAGCAGCCTGCCCTACTGGAGAGCAGCTTGTTTGCTCCCTGTCCTGTCTCACCAGAGAACAGCCCAGTCAGCCTTCTGCCCCTCTGGCCAGTTGCCAGCCTGCAATCTATCCCACTGAGAGAAAACAGCCAGTCTGCCCTCCTGTGGTACCAGGGAGCACTGTTCTACCACTCTCCTGTTCTACCAAGACCTCAGTTATATATTTATCTAATGACTGTTGGAATCCATCGGACACTGAAGCTTCTGGGGATAACACAGTCATTCTCCAAACACAATTAAGGCATAGTTTGTCTTTGCAGCATAGATGGGGCTAAGTTGTGTTTTAACCACATTCTCAGAACGTGACACAGCCTTTAATTTTCGTATGACTAGTCAGAAACATAATCAAAACATGGTATGGACCAGTCTGCATGACAAGATCCAACTATGTTTTAACTGTTGGGGCCTGTTATGTCTTAGCTGGGCACCCCCAGCATGGCAGAATGTTGACTTAATAATAACTACTACTTATCTAAATAGCACTTTTCATCCGTTGATCTCAAAACTGTTTTACGTTGCAGAGGGGATATAGGAAAAGAAAAAAACATTTATAATTAACTCCTTAGTTGCTGCATAAACTTGCCAGCTATGTCAGGCCAAATGCACCTCCACTGCTATCTCGCTTATACCACCAATATTCCACTGAGATTGCAACAGAACATCAATAGACAATAGATAGACTCTTCAGGGAGTTCCATCAAGTCCAATGGGACTTAGGGTGTTACAGTAGGAAAAATGAGGGAGGACTCAGCGGAGATTTGGATGTGTTAGGGAAGAACTGCTGATGAGGTGAGCTGTTAAAAATCTTTCTCTTTCTTCTCAAGTATACAATAGTGGTGAGCCAAAAAATGATGGTATCTCAGCAGACAAAGATTCTTTAAGTTGAAAGTGCAATGGTCCTGCCTTGAATAATCTTTGAATATTGCCAACACCTGCAATTTTATCATGTCTCATGGTATCTGGTGTTTTTCTTAAAGTCCACAATCCTGGAGGCAGGTGATTACATGAGAACTGTAGATTTCATTTAACAAAAACAAGTACTTTTCTAGCCTTTATGATTGCAGTGAAAGAATTAACAATTTGTTTAAACAACAGAATGCAAATAGCCCCCCACAACATTTATTATTTATAAAATCATGGTTTTATGCCAATTTTATTATATTTGTATGCTTGAGGAGGGCAGTATTGCTTTATACTTGTGATAACATCTGACTATGGCCCTTCATAAAACCAAAAATAATGCTGGTGATGGATCTATAATACAAGGGCTTTCAGTGTTGCTAACTCTCACAATTTCATCACAAGTCTCACAATATTTGGTGTTATTCTTGAAGCCCTAGCTTCTGGAGACATGGAATTACATGAGAAAAACAATTTTGTTATAATGAAAATATAAATACATTTCTAACCTTCATGATTGCAAAGAAAAATGAGACAAATTAGGAGGAGGGCTAGCTCAGTGGTTTGCGCATTGGCCTGCTAAACCCAGGGTTGTGAGTTCAATCCTTGAGGGGGCCATTTAGGGATCTGGGGCAAAAATTGGGGATTGGTCCCGCTTTGAGCAGGGGGTTGGACTAGATGACTTCCTAAGGTCCCTTCCAACCCTGATATTCTATGAAAATGCACATTCTGTGGGTTCAAAAATGAGAAGGCAAATAAACAGAACCCAAAATTCACTGTTGTTTTTTTAATCATATGATTTGGAGTGGACATGGCTCATGAATTTTGAGCACTTGGGATTGGCAATTCTGCTTTTACAGAATATAGTTTATTCTAAGCAGATGCTTGATGCAATAGAAACCCAAGGTTTCTGTCTGCTCATCTTTTGGCAATGCTGTTGAATTTGTCATTCCAATAGAGTATATTTGAACTGAACTGTCTACACACTTCCCAAGATACACAAACAAGGGAACCCAGGCAGATCCATCATATCTGGCCATGGCATTCTTACTGAAGGAATATCGGGACTCATAGAAACTATCCTCAAATCACTCATCACACAAACGGCCACCTTCCACCAGGACACATCTGACTTCTTCAAGAAATTCCGCAACATTAACAACTTCCCTCAGAATACCATCCTTGCCAAAATTGATGTCACTTCCCTATACATCAACTTCCCTCGCAATGACAGCATCACTGCCTGCCTCAAATATCTACAAGACAATGGACAATATTCACATATCCATCCCAAACATCACCAAACTCATCCATATAATCCTCACCCGTAACATTTCACATTCAATAACAAACACTTTGTCCAAACCATGGGAACAATCAGGATAGTAAGATGGCTCCTCAGTATTCCAACCTCTTCATGGGATACCTCGACAAAGAATTTCTGGACACATGCACCACGAAACTAATGATATACCTGAGATACATTGATGATATTTTCATCCTCCGGATAGATGACCTAAACTCTCTCAAAGATTTCACCCTTCCACCCATCCATCAAGTTCTCTCTAAAACACTTCCATGGAAGCATCTACTTCCATGACACCATGATCAGCTTCAACAATGGAATCCTATAAACAGCTATATACAAAGAAACCCATGGATCACCACACTTACCTTCACGGATCCAATATCCATCCCAAACACACCAAGAAATCTGTTATTTATAGCCAGGGCTTCAGATACCACATAATATGCTGAGGTGAAAGTCTTGGATGTATGCCCTAACACATTTAAAACCAACCAGTACACTTCACCAGAAAACCTGCTTCAATATGAAAAAAAAAACCCTCCAACCACACACCCCTAGTTGTCACCTATCACCTCACATGGGGACACAGACAAGGTATCATCAAACAATTACAACCCATACTTGATGGGAACTGCATGCATCCGACGAAGTGGGTATTCACCCACGAAAGCTTATGCTTCAATACATCTGTTAGTCTATAAGGTGCCACAGGACTCTTTGTCGCTTCTACAGATCCAGACTAACACAGCTACCCCTCTGATACTTAACATCCTGAAATAAATCTTTCCCAAACCCCCTCTTATGGCTTTTAAACAACCTGCCAACCTCACCAAGTTTGTCATCAGAAGCAGATCAGGACCCACCAACTCAAAGTGTCACCCGACACCGCCATAAAAACACATGCAAAACCTGCAGACATATCTCCAATGCTAAGATAATCAACACATCTTTCAAGATCCAGGGGTCCTATACATGTCTATTATGACATGTGGCATACCTCTTCCAGTGCACTAAATGACCTAATAACATTTATGTGGGTGAAGCCAGACAATCATTTCGCTCTCAAAAAAACTCTCACAGAAAAATGATAAAAGACAAAAACACTGTAACATCCATGGGCAAATACTTTTAATAAAATGATCACTCCATATTTGACACCTCAGTCCTCATCCTCAAAGGAAACCTTCACAATACTTTCAAACAATGAGCCTGGGATCTTAAATTCATAATTTTGCTAGACAGGGCAGGTCTACACTACACTACAATCTTGCATCGGCACAGCGGCACTGAGGCAGCTGCGCCGCTGTAGCAGTTCAGGTGAAGACGCTCTAAGCTGATAGGAGAGAGCTCTCCCGTTGGTTTTATAACTCCACCTCCACAAGAAGCAATCTCCATGGGGGATTAAAGTCTGTATAACTATGTTGCTCACACCCCTGAGCAATGTAATTACTGTATACTGAAGTGAGTGTTTAATGTAGACCCGGCCTAAAAAATCATGGTTTTAATAAAGACACTGGATTTATGGTTTATTACAGCAATCTATAACCCACTAACCCTCCTATGACTGCAGAGGTGTTAATAAGCCAATACATATGTGTTAGTTCAGCATAAGTAGTTATCTGTTCCACCTTGTATTTAGCTGTGGCACTTCTGAGCATCTTTCCCAAACCCGAAGAAGAGCTCTGGGTAGTTCAAAAGCTTGTCTCTTCCACCAACGGAAGTTGGCCCAAGAAAAGATATTACTTCACCCATCTTGTCTATGACAGCTATCTATGTCTGTCTATAATGTTGCCTATGATCCAACTCATACTCTGGATTCCGGCTAATCCAGATTAACGACATTCAAAGCTGTACAGGCGATGGGAGTGACTGAGGCTTTGCACCAGTGTAAGAACAGACTCTGAGGTGGTGTGCATCACTGTCTCTCTGAGGTACTGTGTTTCAAGGCAGTGGTTGTGTGTGTGTGGGGGCAACGTTGTGCCCTGGCCTGGAGCATTCGCGGATGAATTGCCCACCTCTAACCCCCAGAGCGAGGCCAGGGCTCTGGGAAGGAACCAGGCCCCCGGGGGCAGGGCAGGAAGGTGACGTTGCAGGCGGGGAGGCTGTCAGCCCGCTGAGGGCAGGGCACAGGGCCTGACTCACAGGGTGTGCCGGGAGGAGTGAAAGGGGAGGCAGGGGGAGGTGAGGATGAGAAAAGGGGGAGGAGCCGTGTCCAAGGAGACGAGTCAGCTGCCCCCCCCCGCAGCGAGAGGGAGGTGGGGGGAGGATTCTCTGAGCATGCGTACCAGCTGTTTGGCGTAGAGCCGCTCAGGACATCCCAACGGTCGCTCTCGCTCCCATATGCTGACGGTAGGGGCGGGGAAAGAGAGCGAGCGCCCCGAGGGAATCTCGCGAGAGGCTTTCCCTCCACCTCCACGCTCCCCTCCTCCGACAGGACGGGATCTTTCGAGATCTCTCCCCCTCCCCAGAGTGGAGGCTGCCGGAGCCGCTGCTCATTTAAACGGGCTGAGTCGGCTGCGTCTGCACTAGTGAGGCGCAGGCGCCGGACGGAGCTGAACCAGACGCGTCCGCCGCCCTCCCCGAGCTCCTCGGCCGTTCAGTCCTCGCCCGGCACCCTCCGCTCGTCTCCCGGACCCCTCCTCGGCCCACCCCCGCCCTCAGCATGTCGGTGGTGGGCATCGATCTGGGCTTCCAGAGCTGCTATGTAGCCGTGGCCCGGGCCGGAGGCATCGAGACCGTCGCCAACGAGTACAGCGACCGCAGCACCCCGTGAGTAAAGAGGGGGGGGAGAGTAGCGACCGGAAGCGGGGGGGCGGCGCGCCGGGGATCTGCCGGATCGCGGCCAGCCCGTGTTAGGCCTGTGCCTGGGGCCTGGTGAAAGGCGGCGCTGCCGCTTCTTTCCCCTGGTTGGGGAACGCGGGACTCCGGAGCGTGGAAAAGCCCCATGAAGTCCTGGCGCGGCGCACGTAGTAAATGAGTAACGCTCGGCCCTGGGAAGCGGGTGTGGGCTGAGCGGTGCCCTCGCCTTACGCTCGCCGGCCTCTTTGTACCGCGCCGAGACCTCGCGGCAGGCCGGGGCGCTCCCAACCCGGGTCCCATCTTGTCGCCGGCTGGGGAGCCGGGCGGGCGAACCGCGGCGCAGCCCGGACCGTGCCGCTCCGCGAGCAGCGCTGGGGACATGTGTTTCCGGGCAAGGGAACCGGGGGCGCAAGGCCGCGGCCACCTGACTGACGTGAGACGGTGGGGAAGAGGGAAATGTAACTTTAAAGAACAGTAACCAACGTTTCCAAGCAGGAAGCGCGTGTAAGTTTATTTGGCTCACATTTATGACCGATACATAAAAAAAGGAATTGAGATTGTGCACAAAATGTTCTTTTGTCACTGTGCTTGTATGCTTCAACCTGTCCTCTGTGCGCCACCTTCGTATGTGATGCATATTTGGTCTGTCAGCTCTGAGGGGTACTTCTCTCTCCGCCCCGGGGTGGGGGGAATTCTGTGAACAGTAATTTTCTGTGCAGAATTGTACTGTTCCCCGAAGATTTGGGACTGTGGAGTGGCTGGCCGCCGCTAGAGGCTGCTGTTCCCAGCAGTCTGGCTCCCCACTTCAGTGTGCCTGCCCAAGAGGTGCAGATGGGCTGTGGTTCCCAGCATGCCCTGAACAAAGGAGGTGGCATGTGGGCTGTGGCCTCCCGCAGTGAGCAGAGTGCCCAACCTGGTGGGGATGGAGGTCAGGCGTCTCTGCTGGTCTGGCCGCTGGGCCCGATCCTCATCCACCCGAGCTGACCTGGAGTGGGCCCAGGAGACATAGCTGCGCTGGCTCTCTCAAAGGATGTGGAGGGGTGGGGTCACACCACATCCCATGGTGGCACAGTAATGAAGCAGAGCGGAGCCTGTGGCTGGGTTCTGGAGACAGAGAGGTGCAGGTGTCTGGGCCGGGAGGTGTCCTGCAGCTGGCCTCTGGGGGGAGTGGTTTGTGAGTGTCTGGGCCCCCAAATAGCCCCTCCCAGTACACAACCCCCCTCAACTGTACACCCAGCTCCCTCTGCCTTGGCAGTGTCCTCTGTTTGGGAGCTTGAATTGTGGTAACCTTACAGGGAAGAGTGAAAAAATGAGAATTGACTAAAAGACTGGAGGGACAGTTTCCCCCCGAAGAAATACCTAGTTGGCACCTATGACACCCAGACTGAGGCATCTGACAAAAGCATAACTGAGAAACAGGAACTGGGTTGTTGTAGGGGTTTCTTTAACACTCTACTCTTGAGGGAATTTCTCTTTGTCTGTATTGTTAGACATACTTGCTAACAGGTATTTTAAAATTAGCAAAATAATTGAAACTGGTGTGATTATATTGTTGTTTTGACAAATAAAATATGCAGAATTTTAAAATTTTGTGAATTTTTATTTTTTTGGTGCAGAATTTCCCCAGGATATTGGGGCAGGGACCTTTTGATCTATAAAGGGCCACACATGCTTTTATTTTAGAAACAAAAATGGCAGTTGAAATACAGCTAGAGTCCTCTCTAGACTTTAAGACTGAACTATTTTAAGCTTGTTGTGAGCCACCTCTGTAACCGTGTCCTCAACAATGCTAATAGGGAGCTTCGTGCTGTACCAAAGTAGAGGAAGATGGCTTCCTTTCTTGTCATAAATAACTCTAAATAAAATAGCAAGAGGGTAAACTGAGGTAAAGTGACCTATTGTCAGTAGTATAACTGAAATTAGAATTTGGGTGTCCCTGACTCTCAGGTCGTCTTCATAAGGTTTTTTTTTTTAAGGGCTGTATAAAACTATGTTCTGATGTGTCAGAGTAAAATGTCCATTCACTTGAACACAGTGTGGTAGGAACTGATAGTGTTTTACAACAAACTACCTAGGCCAGGTAAAATTATTCATTAGTAACTCCACTTGTCAGTTTTCTCTCATCTTGCCTTGGCAACAGTGATGGATGGCCAGCATATGACCTCACCTTGCTTCTTTGTAAGTAATGCCATAGCTCTGGCTGTCTTTAAGGAAGGAATGGAGAAGAGCTGTATAATTGTTTGTTCATTATACCTTTACTGCTTCTATACAAAGTACTACTGTCAAGGCTTGCTTCTTAAACATGTATTTAAACAGTCTTGAAAACCAATGTCTAATAAAATTAGAGAATAACAGAGATACAAGATGTTGGTTAATTTCAGAAATCTTTCCCAGCTTTCAGGAAATTACTGATTTTTTAGTTTTGAAACACTAAAGTGAGTGAGAGTCTTTCCATTTCAATATATACAATGCAGTGCAATTTTGCCACAACAGCTAGTAGATGTTCAAAAATAAACCCATGCCGGATTTGTCCTAAGGGTAGAGGATTAAAAACTTGAAAAGGTTCTCCAGCATCTCTGAGTAAAATGCTAATTATCATGGAATGTCTATATACAACATTCCCATTTATTTTAATAACACTAAATACATTTAAAATAAATCCTGGAAACAATTTAAATAGCCTTTAACTGAAGGCTGAAACACAAATGTACAAAGATACAATTACTTAATGTCTCGCTTGAGAGAGAGAGAAGAGGGCCTGGCTCTCAGAGGATTCGATGCTTGATTGAGTCCATCAACGTAACTATTGTCATTCATTCCTCTATTGACCTAACTGTGTCTACCTTGTGGATTAGGTTGGCATAGCTATGTTGCTCAGAGGTTGTTGATTTTTCACCCCCTGAGTAACAGCTAGGTTGGCCTACATCTTAAATGTAGACCAGGCCTAAATCTTTCTAAATTGATTTAGTTAAATCAGTGCAGCTTGTATGGGCACTCTTAAATGGTTTGAGCAGATATCAATTTATATTAAGTACCAAATTAAGCTAAAGCACCTTTAAGCCAATTTGAGTGTCCACACAAGGAAGATGTGCTGATTTAACTACACAGATTAAGAAATTGATTTAGCAAAATCTGTGCAATTTCTGTGTGTTGATTGGGCTGCTGTCTTGTATGACAGATGAGATGCATGCATCTTCCAAGGTAGTGCATGGAGACAAAGGATAAGGGTAATCCAAAGTGTGGAGACTAAAGTGATATATGAGCAGCATCTACGTTACTTTGTTCTAATTCATTAGTATAATAGTTCAGAGTTTTAACTTCACTGAAATCCTATCTTGACAAGATTTCACTAGGCTTCCCATGTCTGTCTTTGTGATTGCATCTGCTTCTGTTTAAAATGTATGGGTGTTTATTAAACTAAATTTTCACCAATTTGTGTGCTTATCCTATAATGTTCTTTGAAATAACTTAAGTGTCTGTGTTGCTTAAGAAAACAGAGTATATAGCTTGAGCTTTGATATGTCTGATGTATACCTGTGACTGAGGTCTGCGTTCAGTCAGCCAGAATGAAGGGGAAATAGCTCCTAGTTTCTTAAAATACACAGAAAATACTAACTAAGATCTGACCAGTAATGCCAGTATGGGCCACATAGGTTCCACACACAAACCTATAGTATTGGAAAGCTTCCCAATATTCCTCTTCCACCATCCAGAGACAGAAATCCCTGATAAACTTCCTTAGCACTTCTGAGGATTTTTTTTTTAAATCTGCAAAACATATACGAGGCAGCTGTTTAGAACATAAATGTTAACTAAAGCCAAATATAAAGAAGGGCTTTTAAAGATAATCTTACATAACACATTAAAAAAAAAAATTGAGCCCAATTGGGATCTCAATAGGACAAATATGAGGCAGTGTAGGAAAGCCTGTACTGCTGCTTGCCCATGTGGCACCCTTTTCTGTGGCTAGAGAGAAGATTCTAGTCTCAGAACTGTTAATCTGGAAGTCTGGAAGCACTACATTAATAACTAAACCAAACGTAGTGATGTTCCTGTGAATTCAGAATGACTCATGAATTTTGCAATTAACTAGCTAAATGTTCTATGTGCACAGGAGAGAAGTAGAACCTTCAATTAATGCTTCTATATTAATTTCTTCCTAAGTGCCAAATTGAATTAATAAATCTGGTTTCTTGTGAAGTGTTTAGCCTGAAGCCTCAAGATATATAGTTATGTCTACACTAAAAACGTTAGTAGTGTAGCTGCAGCGCTGAAGCTGCACTGCTGTAGACACTTACTACAGTGACTTGAAGGGATTCTTCCATTGCTGTAATAAATCCACCTCTCAGACTCCATTGCTAGGCCAATGGAAGAATTCTTCCATTGACCTAGCAGTGTCTACACTGGGGCAGAAGTTGGCTGGCTTACATCACACAGTGCATTAAATTTTTCACAGCCCTGTGCTATGCCGTTAAGCTGACCTAACTTTGTAGTGTAGACAAGTCCACAGTATTAGTTTTATTATTGCCTTAATATTTCCATAAAACAGAACTTGGTGGCTTTTTATTGGCCAAGCCTTTGAATCATGTTGTTAAGCAGAAGACATGTTTCTAAATAGGTCCTCCTTAAGTTCATTACAGTGTACTCCTATAAGTGCATGACTGGCTTTCATTTGTTAACTAGTTAGTGCACCAACTCTGTAGAGCAACTCTGTAGAGCAACTCTCTTGTCTGCTGCATTAGGATCCATGTAATAATTATGCTTATTAAAATGTGCTCGTTAGTAGTAAAGAACTGGTTGAAATAATCCCTTTATCAGCAAGGAACATTGTAGAGGAACCATGTGGGCAATACGTTTGATTTTTTTTTGAGAGTGAGAGAATATTCAGATTTTGTAAAGGCTCCTACAGTTTAATGTAACCATTTTAAAATACTCCAGTAAGGAGGCTTGACCAGCAGTAGTAACTCTCATTAGATGAGGACTTCTTTTATCTCTTAAAGAACTGGTTGACATAAAAAAGCAGCACACACATTATTTTGAATAAAGTGTCTATTTGGCTTTCCATGATCCAAACCCTAATGATTAATTTGGTGTTTGTGGGCTTTTTGCTTTGTGCTTATTCTATCCATTCTTCCTTGTTGGAGCTGAAGAGTTGACTTTAAATTTGAAAAAATGGGAACTAAAAATTAGTCAACTATACAGATATTTATAACTATAGAAATGAGTTTTTCCTTGGTATAATTTTTATTTTCACAAATATGATAGTGAAATTGGATATCCATGATCACCTGCATTAATGGATGACAAAATTAGCCCTCTTGAGTGTAATATTTATTCACCTTGCAGTGAACAACCATCTTCCTGTCAGATTTCTACCCAGCTGTATAAATTGCTTTGCAAACAAACCTTCAAAAGTGGCCAGAAACAGAAGTTGCTTTAAATTATAAATTATCTTCTAAAGTGAAGAATGTAAATGTTTAAATTAAAAAAATTAAAATTAAAGCTGGACAAATGTTACACACTTCTCTAAGTTTCATCATAAAAGTGAGTTGTTTGCTTTTATCCTGCCATAGTGAATGTCCACCAATTTTAATGTACTAAAATTAGGGAATCCCTTTGACTATTAATAGGTTTCACTGCTTATAAGTTTACTATTTGTTGGAAAACTACTCCATATTCTAGAGCCATAATGGCAGAGTAGGTCCTACACTGTTAATATATTGACTGCTAGTGGTTAACAGTGGGAAGAGCTTGGGGAAAATTAAATGTTATTACAATAGTCTTGTTCTATACAACTGACTGTTTTAGCTGGTGATAGTCTTAGTCTTTAAATACATTTTTAAAAAAATCACTCAGTAGCTGCTTGTTAGAAATATAATCTTTATTTCTAAATTTGAATTAAATCAGAAATGTTTCTTCTCATTGTAGGTCATGTATATCCTTTGGACCCAAGAATCGTTCAATTGGAGCTGCAGCTAAAAGCCAAGTAAGGATTTTGTATTTTCAAGAACTGCTTATAAGCCAAAGCAAAACTACTAACACAGTAGTAAAATAAGTGTTTTTTCCAGTGTTTTCTCATGTATGGAGAGACTACAAGCATCCATGTTGAAGCAGATATTTGCTTCTAAATTAAATCTTTAATAAAAGTCTTAAGAAGCATTTGAGCTTTATTAAGCTATTCAGTTTGTTACTCTGTAATGTATTCTGTTGTTCTGGATTGGGACTTAAGGGTTACGTAAGAGTGTACTACTTGTTGTTGTACATAACAACATTTTCCCCTTTTTTAAGAAACCTGAGAAGTTGCATACCAAAAAACTTGTTAATGTTATTTGGATTGCATAATCAAGCACTCAAAAAGTAAATACCATTTTCTCATGAAATGTTAGTTCATCCCCCTTATGCATATGCATTAAGATAGTCTTTAATTACAAGATTGTGTACTGTTCTTTCCACAGGATCCTTGCCTCATTCATTGCACAGGCTGGAGGCAAAAGGGGCAGATAGATTTATGGTTGCCCATGCAACCATAATTGTCATTCTTAACTTCTGAGTGCTTGACTTTACAACTAAATAACTGTCTGCTAATAGTTTTTTGTATAGCCAAGTAGAGTAGTTATGTAAATATTAATCAGGGAGTAAGGCAAGACTTAGCTGATTTATGACCCTTCCTATCTACCAGTCAGATTGTCACCAATTTTTATTTTTGTAAAAGATGTTTCATGCCAGATATATTGTTAGTCACCTGCAGAAAGTGACTCTTCAACATGGGAAACCTCACCCGGCCCGGACACAGAAAGGATTGACAGATTGATAGCTCTTTCTCGATTCTGTGGGTGATGGTGCATGGCCGTTCTTGACCCGCCGGGCAGCTTACGGGAAACCAAAGTCTTTAGGTTCCAGGGGGGGAGTATGGTTGCAAAGCTGAAACTTAAAGGAATTGTTGGAAGGGCACCACCAGGAGTGGAGCCTGCGGCTTAATTTGACTCTTCAAACACTGTCAGCTTTTCTCAAGAACAAATATCTTTAGATATTGGGAAATAATTTCCAGTATCCCTGAGATGCTTAACCATATACACAGCAAGCATACTGTAATTGTGATACCCCACATGCTCAGTGTGTTTTCTTTTGCTAGAGTTAAATGCAAACATCTCGTCAAATGCAGAATTACTCCCCATGTATGCTTGGTCTGATGTTGCACTAAGCTGTTTGCGGCCTGGAGATACGCATTAGTGCAGGGATATAGTTGCTATGCAGTTTGAACTGTAATAACTGGATTTTTGGAAATTCTAAGGCCGTTGCTTTTTAAAGGGACAGTCAATTTAAAATCTAGTTATATTTATTTAAAAAAGTAAAGATGATGTCTGATACTACACATGCCCTTGAGCGCCCATACAAATTTTTGGCTAAGGCCTGGTCTACAGTAGAAAATTAAATCAGTTTAACTACGCTGGTCAGGGGTGTGAAAAATCCATACCCCTGAGCAGTGTAGTTAAGTCAACCTAAGTCCCTGTGTAGGCAGCGCTAGGTCGACAGAATTCTTCTGTTGACCTAGCTACTGCCTCTCGGG
Organism: Chelydra serpentina; assembly: GCA_037349315.1. Classification (NCBI taxonomy): domain Eukaryota; kingdom Metazoa; phylum Chordata; order Testudines; family Chelydridae; genus Chelydra; species Chelydra serpentina. The sequence goes on from JBAIAC010000035.1 coordinate 13,727,340, forward strand.
GAGGTGGATTACCTATGCTGATGGGAGAATCCCTCCCATCAGCATAGGTAGTGAGTGACTCTATGCTCAAGTGCTACAGTGGTGCAGCTGTGCTGCTTATAGCATTTTAAGTGTAGACAATCCCTTAGCTTTCCCTTCTGTGTTTTCCTATCTCTTGTTGCTAGTGAAAGAATCATGTAAATCTAATGGAAAACTTAGTGTACAGAAAAATGGCTATGCATAAAGTGCTATCATACACAATATAAAGAAATTAAAAGCAGATACTTTCCTTCTAATCCTTGGTTATATTAATCATAGGTGTTACTTATGAAAGTATATAGACAGTTTTCATGACTTCAAGTTGACTGTCCTTTTAAGTCCCCATTTGGATTTTAAATGGGTTCATGACAACACTTGAAGTTTTTTAGGTAGGAAGGCTCCAAGTAGGTGGTAGTATCATGCAGGAATGTCACATGGAGTTGGCTGGCTAGAGCAGGGCAAAATGATGGGCCTGAAAGTGACATTGAATGTGCTCAATGTCCTTCCTAGCTTAGTTGGTGACAAGTTGGGAAGGTGGTTAAAGTGGGGAGAAAGGTAGGGGAAAAGAGGAATACAGTGAAGAGGTATATTGCTAAAGATGGAATTTTACAGCTATTTGCAGAACACCTTTTAAAAGTGAACGATTTACATGGATTTTCATAAACCTTTGCTCAAGGTTTTAAAATAGGATTTTTAAAAATCTAAACAAATTCCTTCAAGAATCATTTGGAGATGAAAGGGGAAGAGGTACGATTTTGGGTTTGGGTATTTTAGTAGATACCTTATATTGTTGGAAAATACAAATTAATTACAAATTTTGATTTGGCAAGAAAAGCATAAACAAACTTGCTATTGGCTTATTTTCTCTGAAATTCAGAAGCTCCCCTGCCATCTCAGACTAATGTATTTTTCTCCCTTTAGGTTATTTCAAATGCAAAGAATACTGTACAAGGTTTTAAAAGATTTCATGGCCGTGCATTCTCAGATCCCTTTGTGCAAGCTGAAAAAGATAACCTGGCATATGAACTTGTCCAGCTGCCAACAGGCTCAGCTGGCATCAAGGTGAGTCAGACATACTTGGAAGAGAACTATAGGGGAAACTCCATGACAATTCGTATGTTCGTTTAACTTTGAACCCTTTTGCACTGGAGCCTCTATCTTTGAAAATGCACTTTCCATTAGAAAAATCTTTATTGCTGTATTAATAAATGTCGGGAGTTCTGTAGTGTAGGCTAAAATTCAAGTTCCTAAAATCTACTTATTTTAGGAAGGAGGCTTAGACCCGCCTTGTGAAATAGACTAAGTGATTTCAGAATGATAGAGAACTTAATTGACTAGAATTGTACGTAGTGTGGGAAGGATCTATGCAAACTTTTTCATATGACTCAGGCCTGAATAGTAGTACCCCTTTCAAGTCTTGAGCATCTTGATTAGACATTCCCAATTGTAACACACAGTGGTGACTGATGTGCACAAGTAAGGATTAAGACTCAGATTCCTTTTCACTTGTGATTTAGCTAATCCAGGATTTGAATTCAGTTATTAGAATGCCATGGTTTATCAAGTTCTGCTTTAAATTAGAAAACCTCTTTGCTATGTGAAGTCTTTTGCACTCCAGGGAGATGAAGAAAGTACCAGAATAATATTCAGTACTAATGCTTCAGATATACTGCAAGGCTAGAGGAGAAAAGCAGAATATTTAAGACCAAATTTCAATAAATATATTTATTTTTAGTTGCAAAACCTGTTTAACAACGGGAGGAATTTCCTTAACTTAAAAAGAGTCTAGTGGTATCTAGAACAGGCTGTTGTTAAAGGCCCAGTAAAGAGTCGTCTGCATACGTTCTTACATATGGAACCCAGGAAACTTGAGCTTGTATATGTGTCCTTTTCAGCTTGCCTCCCTTAATCACTCTTGAATTCTCAAATGTAAATATGAATAAAATGAGAAACTGTCATCTTATCCTGTGGTGCCTTCCCTACATGGCTTAGGTGGTGACGTGGGGGCAATTATACAAGTACGCTGCAGGCCCTAGGCTTGGTGTTAAGGACCACTTAAAAAAAAATTTTTTTTTTCTTCAGAATTAGGTCAGCTCTTTACTATCACTTGAGCATGTTGTTTCTTGTCATTTACTATACTGATACAAGCTTTTCACTAAAGGTTATGTATATGGAAGAAGAACGAAACTTCACCATTGAGCAGGTGACAGGAATGCTCCTCACCAAACTAAAAGAAACTGCTGAGAATGCTCTTAAGAAGCCTGTGGTTGACTGTGTTGTTTCTGTAAGTAGGTGATGGTAAACTTGATTGTTAACTTGGCTACATAGTGTATCTGCATAAATTGAAGAATCATGGTGGTAATGGAGTTGTATTGCAATTTATAAACAAGGTTCACATAAGCCAGTGCCCCTGCTTGTTTTCAGTAAACATTGACTTTTTTACTCAGATCTCTCCCTGAAAACTGATGTTTAGCTTACCACGCTAATATTGTAAAATATATTTTATAGATTTAATCAATACCATAATACTATTTGTAGCTGGTTTTGTTCAGTTTTCACTAAAACAAATGGTTTTAAAGGTGAGATCTAGTGGAAAGGCATGAGAAAATTATATAAGCAATTAAATCAAACCATTCTCTTTCCAATGTAGCTACTCATTTTTTATTGCTTGCAACACTCAAAATAAAAATAAATCTTAAACTCGCAGGAAATACTTAAATAAATTGGGGGAGGCTTGTGTACCAACCCTCTGAACAATATTTTTCTGGTGGTTAGGTAGAGGATTGCCCTTCTAAATATGTATCTCACTGCTGTGCACTTCTTGCAGGTTCCTTGTTTCTATACAGATGCAGAGAGGAGATCTGTGATGGATGCTACACAGATTGCTGGCCTCAACTGCTTGCGACTAATAAATGAAACTACTTCAGGTAATCTTATTCTCTTTAAAATGTATATAGGATTGGAATTATAACTTCTTTCCGTATGTCTGTCACAAACCCCTTCCATCTAGAATTACCAGTTCTATACACTAATCTGACTTTGGTTGCTCTCCAAGATTCCTAGAATCTGAGTTATTTCTATGGTAATATAGCTCCAGACTTTCTTCTTTAAAGATACTTGGAAATAGACATCCATAAATGCAAGACATAAAAGGAACTAATAACTGTTTTTGTACTTAGTGTTCCAAGCCATGGCTTTTGTATCTGGGCCATTATTTAACCAGATGCAAACTTTGAAAGGTAGCATTGAATCTTGACAGGATAGTCATTCTTTAACAAGTACTGTTTAGGAAAGCAACATCAAAAATGGAGTTGAATGACTGCCATTTTGTTTACTATATTGACATGTCTTTTTCTTTTTCTTTGGTAGTTGCTCTTGCATATGGAATCTATAAACAAGATCTGCCTGCTCTAGAAGAGAAGCCAAGAAACGTTGTTTTTGTTGATATGGGACATTCTGCATATCAAGTTTCAGTATGCGCATTCAACAAAGGAAAACTGAAAGTAAACAACTTTATTCATCCATTTTAATTACCAGTAAAAACATTCACCATTACGTTTATGGACTATAATAGGCTTGGCTGACTGCCTTAATATGGCAGTGTATGCAGGCAATGCAACTTACACTTTCCAAAGGTTCAACTTTGTCCTATGTTAGAGAACTGGGGAAAAGATCTGCTTATGTTTTCATTGCTACGCTTGTTGAAACAAACGTGTTTTCTTCAGTCATTTTTTGGTATAGTGTGAGAATAAAAAATTGAACTAACTTCTCTGTAGTAATAGTACATCTTAAAAGATGGGATGTCTTTTTAAAAAGGTGCTCTAATTCAACCACAGATTCATGTCTTAAAGCAGGAATTACTGGATTAATTTATTTTTATGAAGGTCTGACTAAATGACCATAATGCTTCCCGTTGACCTTGAAACCTATGATGTGAGCACTATAGGAAATGTGATAGGTGTGAAGTGTCAACTGTTAGTTAAATATCTTCGAACTTTCTTAATTTGAGCATGTGATTAGATTGGGTCTTACTTTGAAGCACAATTGCCTTAACACTTGTTTCTTGTTTCTATTAGTTATTAGAATTTCTTTTTTCTGTGAGATAAAAATCTTCAGTAATGTTAGCATTATAGCCAAAAACATATTGGGAAATCCAATAATCCTATATTGCTGCTTCAGTTGAAGGAACAAGTAAATGTGTTGTGATAGGCGCTCAGATAGTTAGGAGAGTAGTGCCTCAAGAGAACTGAAAAGTAGGCTAAAGTCTTATGGAATGCTAGTTTAAATGGAATATAGCTGAGATTATGTTCTGAACCAGAAGGCTACAATGTGCGCTGATGGGTCCAAGAACAAATTAATTGTATGGAAACTTTATATAAAGTTAACACACTGAAACAATGGGAATTGTACATACTGAAGGAGAGAGGTGAAGTCTTAAGTACTGGTGTGCAGAAATGGATAACACTTAGGTGGTGTGGAATTCTGAATTCAGCATATTCTCAAAGGGATTGAGAAATCAGTGAGATGGAGGTAAAATGATGCAACAGGAAAAGATCAATCTGAATGTGGTTCTAAGAACAGAATGAGCTTAGATATGGGAGTGAAGGAAATAATCTCAGAAGCCATTTTCTAGTAATGATAGAAGAGGAGGCCTTTTGAGATTGGTGTGATGTGTGCATGTGCAAGTAGTACATGCATTTCAAAACAGTCTGGAATTCAGGCAAATTGGAGAGGCAGTAGAGAAGGGAGTTGTCGTCTTAAAGACATGAATTAACAGATGAATGAGTGAGCACTCACTGAAGGAGTTAAACATGAAGAAAACAAATGAGTTTATTTTTAGTCCGGTATGGACATACAACCTTTAGGCATCATACATTAAACTGGGATATGACACACTACTGCCACAGTTTGAAAGAAAGGTTAGAAACTTTCATGGTAACACTTGAAGAGTAGAGTACAAGATCATGCCACTCTCTGCACCTATGTTCCTTGTGTTGGTATGCCTATCTCTTCCTGTAGCAGTGGGAGTCCTGGCTACCCTAGTTCTAGCAATAGACCCAGGTGTCTAGAAATAGATTGGTGCCAGGGGTTATGCAGAACAAAGGTTATGACAATTTAAGGCAGGGAAACCACATAATTGCTACTGTAATCTCCAATATCACCATATTAATGCATATATGACGTAGTTGCCTTTTAATATTTGGGGATATTGATTGTGTGTGTGCAAGAGCTCAGGACTGACTGTATCTGTATAAAGGATTGAAATTCCTGCAGATACTAGCAATTTGAAGTGAACTAACTTACTGTTCTTCACATAGTGTCCCTATGAGTGCTCTACTCTAAGTTTATTCGCATCCCTGCGTCTCAGATTGGAGATTTTAGGTAGCAGTGTCTGTTCGGCCTGCACATGCGCTCTCCGTCTCAGGCTCTGCCTCTCTGCTATGTAATGCTGTGCAGGCAAACTGCCATTAGCCTGAGAGGGAAATTTAGCAGAGTCCGTTGACAGTTTGTGTTCTTGTTTTCTTCAGTGTTAGATGTAGCAATACAGCTTCTGTTAGCCTTAATACCTCCTTTTTTCCTCCCATCTCCTCCCTCCCCCCATTAAGAGAGTGAAAATTATTTTTCTTATTTCACTTGTAGAATAGTTATCGCCCTAGCATAAGTTAGTTCTTTATACTTCCCGTTTGGGAAGTGGACCCTAAAAAAGGTATGCCTGGCTTCATCGGGTTCAAACGTTGCCTCTCCTGTCGAGAAGCCATTCCTGCTGCATTCGGTGCCTCAGAGAGTCACACGTGCCATAGCAGTGCACATTTTTCCTCAAAATAAAACTGAGAGCTAGAAAGAACCGTGAGCTAAATTAAGACTGCTTGTGATGGAAAGCTCACTCCGACCAGCCTCTGCCCCAGGTCCCCCGCGTACATCAATCCCCAATGAGGCCGTCCCGTCGTCGTCATCAGCTCAGCACTCTCCAGTGACTTCAGAGAAGAAAACCTTGGATTCCTCTTAAAAAAGCGAGCCACAAGTCCTGAGTAGGGAAACAGCCAAGAGAAAGATCCCCAAGAAGGTCGACTACCTCAGTACTGACTGACCCATGATTAGGTACCCATGAAATTACAGGATCCTCAGGTACCAGTAAGCCTAAAGACCGTAAGGGGGCACGCTGAAGTAAATTGTACCGTCGATGGAAAGGAGTGGCAAAGAACGATCTAGCTCCTCTAAAATGGCACCGAGAGTCTTGTAGAGACATGGTACTGAGTGCTTTCGTCCTGCAGAAGCCTAGGATGACCTCTGCTGGCCATTCATTGGAGTGCAAGAGACCTCTGGTACCATTGACACTCTCCATTTCCATGGCTCCTATTCAGCTGGTACTGATGGCTCTTCCATTACCACAGGAATTTTGATTTCCTCAAATCTTGATGGCCTGACTTATCTTTGCTAGGCACTGACATGACCATGGTACCGATTGCGTCCTGGTCCCCTGACTTACATGTGGTACCAAGTCTATCTCCTCCACCATCCAGGACTGCTCCACCCCCTGTCAAGTGACAATGAGGAGGAAGATGGGGATGACATATTCAGTGTCTGTGCAAAACTCCCTGATACAACTCCATGGATCTAGCCACCTAGAAACCAACGCATCTTCAACCTACCACGAGGGGAGACATGGCCCATCCAGTCAGTATGGACACACTTGGGTGCCCCCACCCATGACCTTTGCACCACCTCAGTGGCAATACTGGGATCCATAGGTGGCATCTACCAATTTTGAGGATGCCTAGTCACCCAAAGGAATAAAGGAAAGCAGTCTCCTTCAGCTTCATTAGCCAGACTCCCTGATTCTCAGAGGAGACCTTTGAGGAACAGGAGGAGAGACTAGACAAAGAGGCTTCTCCTGTGACCAACATTTCCTCATCTCCTGATGAAGCTGTTATGCCTCCCCCACCACCAATGGCAGATGACTTTAAGCAGTTCCAAAGCCTCTTTAAAAGAGTAATAGATTCACTGCAAATCCCACTTGAAGTCAGTCACAGCACAAACCGCTTGACATCTTGCAGGCGCCGTTCTCAGATAGAATTGCGTCCCCCATCAACGAGGCCCTGCTTAATCCAGTGAAAACTATATGGCAGGCACTAGCCACAATACCCCCTACATGCAAATGGATGGACAAAAAAAATAGTGTGCCTTCTAAAGACATGGACATTTTATTTTCTCACCCCTCCCCAAATTCCCTGGTTGTCAACGCTGTTAACAAATGTGGCAGACAGCACCATGCTAAAATGACACCATATGACTGGATTTATTTGAATTGAAATCATATTCATTAGCAACAGATCTAAGAGATCCCCAATCTCTAAAGACTTTTTAGAGGGATATCAGACTGCATTATCTATTGCTATCGCACACAATCTTTATTCTCCTTCTGGAGTGCAAACTCGCTCTACAAGATCTGTCTCCACTTCCACAGCCTTCCTCAATAACATTCCAGTCATTGAAATATGAAGAGCAGGGACTTGAGCATCTGCTCATACATTTGCTGAATACTATGCAGCCACCCGTGACTCAGTATTTGCTGCTGTATTTGGTTTGGCTGTGCTGTCTTCAATATTGGATTCGGCTCTGAAGCCCCACCACTCCATTAGGGGTACTGCTGTAGTCACCTAGAGTGGCGCACCCATAGGGACCCTGCTTTAAGAAGAGGTTACTCACTTTGTGCAATAACTTGTTCTTCAAGATGTGTCCCCCTATGGGTGCTCCACTATCTGCCTTCCTCCCCTCTGTTTTGGAGCTCTTATCAATGAGCTGTGTGATAGAGAAGGAACTCAGGGTAGTTTGTCAGCACAGCACTATATAGCAGCGAGGCAAAGCATGACATGGGGAGAGCACACATGCAGACCGAACGGACACTGCTACCTAAAATCTCCAATCTGAGGTGCAGAGATGCGAATACACTTAGTGGAGCACACATAGGGATACACCTCTTGAAGAACCACAGTTACTGCACAAGGTGAGTAACCTCTTCTTCAGTACAGCTGCTGAAAGTGTCTCAGACAGTCAAAACATGACACCGTTTTCTTGCTCTGTTCCATTTTGGTGTATTGTGTAATCCATGTCACCTGTAACTGGTATAGACTGATGTGGTGTATGACATACTATCCTTGACAAGCTATGAACTTGGTAACTAGACGCATCATCTAATCTTAAAACTGTCTCTACAGTGCTAGCGCAGGGAAAGACCAGCTCTGTCAGGATTGCACCCTTGCTGGCCCTACACAAGGCACTTTTACAGTGGCACAAGTAGGAGCATCAGAGTGAAATAACTTCTGCCAGCAGTCCTGGTGAAGTGAAATGTGCCAGAATGGCCTAGGACTGACACTTTATTACTGGCAGGGAATAAACCCAAGTGGAGGCACTGAGGAAAGCAATAAAAGGTTAATTGGTTCCTTTTTTTTTCTACTAGTAGCAGAAAGCTGTTACCAGGCTGCTCCACCACAAAGCATTTACCTACCCATGGTGGCAGTAGGGGAATAAAGTTGAGAATATATTGGATTCTTTCTGGTTTTGCTCCTGCCACTACCATAGCAGAAGATCTGTATTGGAGCAGCTCGGTGTTGTTCTCTTAGACAGGATTATTATGTCAAATATAAATTACTGGAACAAGCTATTCTGAGTGTTCAGACAAAGAAATTGCTTAACATGTATTGGTTACTAACAGGTTTTAGCAAGTAATCTGTAAATAGAACCATTTTCTTACTGAAATATTTTACTCCTTGTCTCGTTTTTAGGTTCTTGCTACAGCATTTGACACCACACTGGGTGGCAGGAAGTTTGATGAAATGTTGGTTAACTATTTTTGTGAAGAATTTGGGAAAAAATATAAATTAGACATCAAATCAAAGATTCGTCCGTTGCTGAGACTATTCCAGGAGTGTGAGAAACTGAAGAAGCTGATGAGTGCTAATGCCTCTGATCTCCCAATGAACATAGAATGCTTCATGAATGATATTGATGTTTCTGGAACTATGAACAGGTATCTTCAGATTGCTTAGCATAAAGTCAGTTGATTTAAAAACTGCAAAAATAGATAAATTCAAATGTTTTGATCATCTTTGGTACGTTTAGGTCACTGGTTCTAACTTGAGTTGTTAGCAACAGAGTACTGAACAATGACTCTCTTTAGTAGCCTACATGAATTAAGCAGGCAGTCTGAGTTACTAGTGTCCAAATCAAAAACCAGTTGTCAGTCTAGCCATAGGTCACAGTGTGAATGGGAATGAGGATTGAACCATCTTCTTGCCCTTACAGGTGTCGTTCACCTGTGTTCTAGTATTAGAACTAGTACAGGTGATACCTCCAGAGCAAAATTCACAAACATTGCTGGGGCAATGTGGGAGAAATATATGTTGACCCTTTGTATGCTGTACATGTGATTACTAGAGGATTTGAATTACTAAACTGTTCATGTGGCACTTTCTAGATCGCTGAAATTACTTGAGAGGCTTCATGTTGGCATTTAACAGGTAATAGGAAACTGAGGCTCTCACTTAAGGAACAACAAACTGGTACATAGCAGTGTAGCTTATAAATAACAATAGTTTAGACAATGATCAGGAGAAGAGGGGAAATGATTAGTAGTATACACTCTTTCAGAGATTGTCACTGCTTTTGAATTAGTAAGTTTCACCACCTCTTGCTCTACATTCTGTAACAGAAGTTAAGAACAGCTTGGAAGCAGTTAGGATAGAACCTAAGTTTGAACCCTGTTCAACAGTAGTGGACACTTATCTTCAGACTTCATGCTCCTTGGTGGCCTGTCAGAACCCAAATCTAGGGACCTTCAAGTGCAAGGGGAGAGGGACATACTCACTTTAGCATTTGATTGCTATTTTTGTGTTGATTGTTGTAATTGATGCATGTAATCGCTATAAAAATTGATATAATGTAAGTTCTTCAGGACAGGGACTGTGTTTGTAAAGTACTGTACCTAGCAGAGTGGGATTGCAATCCTGATTAGCAGCCTCTGAGCACTATCCTAATATAAAAGGTGGCTGGAGTTGGAGGGATCATAGCAGAATAAGTATCATTTGTACATGAGACTCTCTCCAAAAGTATATACCAAAATATGTTACTCTTGATGGGTTTTCTTTTTGGCGTGGGTGTAGGGATGTTGTAAATCGCACACACTTGTATTGTGGAATATTCAGCATTGTTTTCTTATACAAAAAAATCGCTTTAGGGAAACACAGAACTTTATAAAATACTATAGGATTCTGGATGGAGAAATAGAAAATGTATACTTTGCAAACTTAAAATTGTGTTTCAATTTCAGCTGCATACAGTTGCATTTTGCAATTTAAATTGTTGTTCATGGGAGTCTAACTTGACATATGGCTTTTTCAACAGGGGCAAATTTTTAGAGATGTGCGATGGTCTCTTAGCTAGAGTAGAACCACCTCTTCGCAGTGTTCTGGAACAAGCTAGTAAGTGTACATGCATTCTCTTGACTACAATGCTTAATGGTATACATACAGGAGAAAAATATATCCCTGGTTTTAGCTTTCTTTAGACTTTTGCCAAATCTTAAATTAAATTTTGCATGCTTGATTTTATATAGCAGTTCAATTGCAAGTAGCATGAAAATTTCCTTTAAAAAGAATCCCTGTGTAAAATAGGATGTTTTGATATCTGTAAGAGTACAAAACTTTTAATGGTGGCTAGAATAACTTTAAATAACATTTCTAGAGATTTTATTGTAATCAAGAGCAATATCTTGTTTCTTTTTAAGAGGCACTAATTGCTGCTAATTTAGTGTAGGAGTTTTCATTACACAAAGTTGCTAATGTATGTCTACTTTTTTTAGAGTTAAAGAAGGAGGATATTTATGCAGTAGAAATAGTTGGTGGTACTACAAGAATCCCTGCTGTAAAAGAGAGGATCAATAAATTTTTCGGTAAAGAAGTCAGTACAACTTTGAATGCAGATGAGGCCGTTACACGAGGCTGTGCATTGCAGGTAAACAATTGCCTGTATGCTAGGGGTCTCCTAATTCTTTGTTTTCTAAGGGCTTGGCTACACTTGCACTTTATACCGCAATAAAGCCTCCTAGAGCGCTCTACCTTGCTCCCCGTCCACACTGGCAAGGCACGTAGAGCGCTCTGACTCCCTGGCTAGAGCGCTCCTGGTACTCCACCTCCCCGAGAGGGATAAAGCTGAGACGCCCCTGGGCCAGTGTAAACGAGGAGTTAAGTTGTTGCAATAATTCCATTAAGCTTAAGCCTCTCTTCTCTTTGTTGTGAAATCCACTGAGGAATGCGGAAGTGCAGTTTCAAAGCTCCCTTCAAATAGTGGCTGCTTATCTGCATCAATAAATGTTTGCTGTGAGTGAGAGATGGGAGTCGGGGGTCTGATAGCATGCTGAAACACTGTCAGCACTCCAAAAACCTACACACTCACTCTCCTCCACATACACACAACACACTCCACCCCACCCCCCCCATTTGAAAAGCATGTTGCAGCCACTTGAACGCTGGGATAGCTGCTCATAATTCACTGCTCCCAATGCCGCTGCAAATGTGGCCACACCAGTGCACTTGCAGCTGTCAGTGTGGACAGACTGCAGCGCTTTCCCTAGCCCCGCCAAAACGCCGGGGGGGAGGGTGGCATGCCTGCCGCCCTGCTCCCTCTGCCGGAGGGGAGCGGAGCACGCCCGCCGCCCCCTCTGCCGGAGGGGAGCGGAGCACGCCCGCCGCCCCCTCTGCCGGAGGGGAGCGGAGCACGCCTGCCGCCCCCTCTGCCGGAGGGGAGCGGAGCACGCCCGCCGCCCCCTCTGCCGGAGGGGAGCGGAGCACTAACGTGTCGCGACGCACAGTTTGGAAAGCTCTGCCTTAGTCAATGAGCATTTAAGCCAAAGAGCATGTCAGACTACAGTATCCGGCATTGTGAAACTTTTCACCTTTTCGAAGTGTAGAAGTGATTTGATTGAACATTAAGAAGTGGGCAGTGGATGGGTGAGATTAGCTCACTGCATAGATTATTTATGTTGGCTGATCAACTGAGATGTCTGACTGGGGCAGACAGCACAACCGACAACTTGGCATGGTCCTCTAGAGTTCGGTATATCAGTTATGACTGGAAATAATAGATGTTATATAAACATGCAAAATATTTTTATTTTTTCCCCTGCAAGACTTTTACTGGTATCTTGGCAGATAGTTCTACAGAAGATTTTAGCTAACACTAAGAACAGGTTGGCGTTAAAAGTAATCATGAAATTAGGCAAAGCAAAATTACGTTGCTTTGTTGCTTAGTTAAATGTATTGCATATATTTTTATAGAAGTGAAACATAGTTCAAGTAAAGAATAAGATGACATGGCTTGACTTAAATTCTTGCAAATGAAAACTACATTGGTGTGATGCTTGCCATAGCCAGCCCTGGAGCAGTGCTAAAGTCATTGCTAGAGTGACAAGTTTAAAGGTCCAATAACTTGTGTTACTTGAGCTAGAAGCAAATACTATGTATTGTTTCAAGTGCTCACTAATCATATCATTTTTGACAATTGCCTTTTCAGCCATTAGTATAGTGTAAAACATCCGTTTCTAGTTCTAGCTGTTCTCAAGAAAGGGCCTTTGCTTTAATTGTTGTATGGCACTTGAATACCAGGGTGATATGCCCCTTACAAATCCCTGATAATTTAGGATTTTTTGACTCCTACACCATCTGTTAGCACTAAAAATGTTTTTTTGGCGCCATTAAAATATTCAGAACCAGAAAACTTGCCACCAGATGGTCTTGAATGAACAACTGGAGGAAAAATTTGATTCACTTAGAATGAATACAAACAAAACATGACTGTCCCTGAAGATGTCTGATAACTGCACTAAACTATAGCAAAAGCGCATGACTCTATCAAAACGGAAATAGGATATTTTAAAAATGTAGATATCTTTAACTTGGAGTTAACATATTTGTAATAGTTATTTAACAAACTAGAGGTCTGGCATTACTGCATACCTATATTTTCATCCTGCACAATTGGACTTACCCTCTGCTGTTTCTTATAGTGTGCTATTTTGTCACCGGCTTTCAAAGTGAGAGAATTTTCTATCACAGATTTGGTACCATATCCTATTTCTTTAAGATGGAATTCACCAGCAGAGGAAGGGTTAAGGTAAGAGTTTAACATTACCAAAACTTTAGCATGCCTATAAGAGGCTCAAAACAGAAGCTTCCGAAACTTAGACCAGATGGACTCATTTAAAATTTTGAAAGCCTAAATCCCAAAACTTCAATTGCTGCTCTTTGGTGGTAACAGTAAAAAGCAATCATTTTAGATTTTGTCTAGTTAAATACTTTAGCTTTTGAAATACACCCATTCTTTAATTTGTATAATTGCTAATGAGAGCCTATGGTAAAATGGTGGTCAAGGTAAAGCCATATGTTGTCCAATAAACTTAAGTTGTGACCTCTCTATCCATCTCTGTCAGGCATTTTAGTGTCTTGCTGCATATTTCCCTCTAGATGTTATAACAGCTGCCTACTTTCTTTCATCTCTTCCTTCCACAGTAACTGTGAAGTTTTCCCTAAGAATCATGCAGCTCCATTCTCCAAGGTCCTCTCATTCTTCAGAAGGGAGCCTTTCACTCTTGAGGCCTACTATACTTCTCCCAAGGAGTTGCCTTATCCAGACCCTGCTATAGGTATTTAACAAAGGGGAAGAACGTTTGTGGGGGGAGTGTGAATTGTTATCAACTTTCTGATCTTGTAGGTTGGACTTTCCCATCCCACTCCAACAATTATGGTACTGAGGGTGTGTTAGCACATTAGTATCTTTTGGTTACATGTTTTTGTATGACTCAGATTGGGTTTTAAAGCAGTGTGAGTGGAGAAGAAAATCCTAAACTCCCAAACCACATTAATTGGTGAAAGAGAAACATATGCCAAATGGAAAAAGATAGTTTAGTATTTGGGCAAAGCTAAAGGTTTCCTAAAACTACCTACAGCCACTTTTCCAAATGCCACATTTTTAAACTTTAAGTGTATCCAGGAACTAAAGGACAAACTGAAAAGCGGAGTAAATGTTACTGTGACTAATTGAATAAAATCATTTGGTTCAGTTATTTTTGGCAAATGACTTCCACAACTGGATTTAATTGCAGTCGGTTATCAGCAATAGTCAGGATCTGCTAAATGTTCACACTTGATTATTTATCTTAAGTAAATATCCTTTTTTTCTCTCTCCTGGAATGTTTAGCTCATTTTTTGGTTCAAAAGGTCACGCCGCAAACAGATGGATCTAGTTCAAAAGTGAAAGTCAAAGTCAGAGTAAACATCCATGGTATTTTCAGTGTTTCCAGTGCATCTTTAGTAGAGGTTCACAAATCTGATGAGAATGAAGAGCCCATGGAAACAGACCAGCATGCGAAAGAAGAAGAGGTAATGCATTTTATTGCTATGGAGGTCACCTAGGAAAGAACTTGGAACTGAGGACAAACTGCTCATAATTTGCTCTGTTTCAGAAAAAAGCCAGGACTAGTGCATTAACCCTCTAAACCATATCAAGTAACAATTGTAACCTTTCCACCCACATTGCTTCTTAGGCATCAGAGGGATTTGAACACAGTCTATGGAATGTTGCTTAATTCATCTAGATTATGATGCAAGTATTCAAATGTAATGCATTAGCCCTGACTTTTCCTGAAACTAGGGCCAAATTACAGGCAAGTCACAAGTGGATAGTTTGTTCTTTCCCAATTTGTGTACATCATAAAAATCAGCACACATTTTTCAGTCTCTGCCTACGGAAAGCCCATGACTAAAGGACTGGGTTGGTGACACAGCTGTAAATTTAAGAACATTGCTAAATATATAGGGAAGTTAATACAGGGCTGTACCTTTATATCATACTTAAAAGTTCTCTATTTTGGGAATACTAGTCTTTTACAACAATAGTATTTCAGGTGAGTTAGTGAACAAACAAAGACAAAACTAATATCTGTAGTTTAAGGAATGGTATTTGGTAGCTTGCAGGCAAAATTTGTTTTGTAAATGTTTATATATATATATATATATATAAGTTTTTTGTTTTTTTATTTAAATATTCTCCTGTTTGTGTCACTCAAACACTTGTGCCTGAGAATAATTGCAAATGGAAGAAGGGCAAAAAGTAAACGTGTATTTTGTAAATGCCAACAGTGTGCTTAGAGAGACAAGGGGATGGGTGAGGTAATCTTTTGTTGGATCAACTTCTGTTATGAAAATATCATTCATGTATCTGGTATATCACTGGATTCTGGATGCATGTGTCCAGAAATTCTTCTTCAAGGTGGCCCATGAAGAGGTTGGCATATAGAGGGGTTTGGTCCAATAAAAGGTATTACCTCACCCACCGGCCCGGTGTAGTGGCACGTGCCTGTAATCCCAGTTGCTTGGGAGGGTGCGGTTGGCGGATTGCTCAGGAGTTCTAGGCTGCTGTGCGTTATGTCAGTCGGGTGTCCAGTGCTACTGACAGCTTGGCCAGCGGGTAGTTGGAGGACTGGCTAAAACAGCATGTCTGGCGTGTTATGATTGGCGCTCTCTCCGTGAGGGCTGATGGACCGATCAGTGACCTCCCCCACCTTTTCTCTCTTAATATCCTTGGACTGACATGAGCACAACAACACTGCATACAACAGTGTGCTTGGCACTTGTACATAAGAATGAGTGAACTTGTCTAGAGGTGCTTACAGTCTAAATGGACAGACCGCGAAACAATGTATTGGGAGTACCGTAGGATGGTTCTGACTTCCAAGGCAACACACACAATACCCTCCAAATCAGCAGACCACACTGTTGTTGGTACTGATCCCTTGGCACTGACCCTAGCACCTGGTGCCTTGGTACTCAAAGCCTGGGCACTGAGTGTCACTCACAGCAGCCCCAGGACTTTCCACCTCAGTGCTGACTGCCTCCCATCTCTGCATTGAAACTTCATATGGTGTCAAGTTACTTATTGGTGGACCTGGTACCATAGTCACTTCTACTCAAGAAACTGAGGTGCCTGTCAAACGCCCAGGTGTTGGAGGCACTGATATACCAGGCTATAGGCAGGACAGAGGAAGCCTTCCGCTCCCTAAAAGATTCAAGGATGACTTTGCTCTTTGGGACTCCTATTTCCTGACCTTAAGGAGGAAGCAGAAATGATAAATCATCTTTTTAGATGGTGCTCTTCTGTCCAGTTTTAGTCAGCTACAGAGATCCTTATAGCTGGTGTGGAAGAAACAAATTCCCCTAGTGATTATCCTCTGCCACTTCCTCCTGCCACCCTACAATCTGGGGCTTCCATTAGGTAGTAGGTTTGATGCAAATGTAAAGAGCCTAATAGGACTAACAGACATTTTTTGTTCTCACCCTCTGCATAAAACCTGCAAAAGTTTTAAGGCCTCGTGCAGTTATGTCACACATCATGCAGACTTCACCTATGCTCTGTGAAAGGATGATTGAAATCAGTACATCCTATCCAGAGACACCAGATGAACAGGGTCGTGGTACCACAAGAAGTCCTCTCCAAATTAAATCTTGGAAAGATACTTTTCAAGTATGCAACAGAAAATCCTCTACACTTTCCTAGCCAAGGCTCTGATGGATGCATCCACTCATTTAGATGACCTTCATATTAAAGGCCTGTGGTCCCCTCAGGAAGCACTTCTCCACATAAACATCCTAAAGCTCAGGGCCATCAGTCTGTCATGCAAAGCGTTCCTGCCTCTTTTTCATGGTACAAGTGGGGACAGACAAAATCACAGTAATGCACATCAACAGGCATGGGGGAGCAGGATCATCCGTACTCTGTCAGGAAACCATACATCTGCGGAATCAGTGCATTCTGAACCAAATCACAGCAGTAGCCCTGCACCTTCCTGGCCTTCAGAACACCTTGGCAAAACAGCTTTGTTGGCATTTCTGTGACCATGAGTTATCTATCACTCAGGCATATAGAGCATCTTTTGCAAATGGGGATTTCCAAAAGTAGACCCATTTACAACAAATCAGAACAAGTGTCAGATATTCTATTCCGGTGGGTGTGCAAGCTCAGGATTCCGAACAGATGCCTTCCTCATCCCTTGAACACTGGGGTTGATTTATACCTTTCGACCGATCCCCATGATCCTGAGAGGTCTTGAGAAAACGGAGGATGCCGGGCACTGGACTGAAAGACCCAGCATGGGTCAGGCAGTTCTGGTATTAGGCTCTGATGAATCTTTCAGTGCAGCACCCCAAAAACCTTAGCTGCTTTGACTGATAGTCTCCCAGAACTGCCAGGCCCTGCACTTGAACCAGCATCGTTGTACCTGATAGCCTTGGTACATCCACTGAAAGAGGCTGTTCACAACGTTGTGCTCCAAAGCAAGAAATCCATAACCAGGCTGACTTACAAAGCTAAGTGAAAGAGGTTTTCTATTTGGTAATAAGGGAGAAAGTGGGTGCTGAAGTCCAAATCTCAAGTGATACTGGACTGTTTCAGGGCTAGCAAACAATCTGGATTTCCTGTCCCTTCCATAAGGATCCTTTTAGCAACAATATCTGCACAGTGCCCCCTGATCCAGGGCTACACTGGATTTTCCTCATCCTACAGCAGCAAGATTCCTAAAGGGCCGCCTCCTTGTTTTCCCCCTAGTTTAGGAGTCATTCCTTCTTTGAACTTTAATATAGTTTTAGCAGGATTGATGAATGCCTTCTTCAAGCCCTTAGCATCCTGCTCCCTATACCACCTCTCAATGGAGGCTGTCTTTTTGGTAACTATTGTATGAGCAAGGAGGGCAGGAGAGACTTGAATCCTCAATAGACAGTATTACATAAGGACAGGATTACTCTTACACCTCAACCCTAGCTTTTACTAAAGATTGTCTTAGAGTTCCATATAAACCATTTCTAGTTTTTCGTTCCTAAACCTCACTCAACCCCCAGAAGAATGTAGGCTTCACATGCTTAATGTAGTAAGAGCACTGAAAAAATCATCCAGGAACATACTATTTGTAGTTTTTGCTATATTCTCTGTCCTCATGGAGGTTATCCTAATGCAGGGGTTCTCAAACTTCATTGCACCATGACCCCCTTTGGACAATAAAAATTACTAAGCAACCCCAGGAGAGGAGACTGAAGCCTGAGCCAGCCCGAGCCCCCAGCATGGGGGAGGGGCCAAAGCCCCAGAGCCCAAGGGCTTCATCCCCAGGCAGGGGTCCTGTAACCGGAGTCCTGATGCCCTAGGGCTGAAGCCCTAGGGCTTTGGTCCCGGGTCCCAGCAAGTCTAAGCCAGCCCTGGTGACCCCATTAAAATGGAATCACGACCCACTTCGGGGTCCCGACCCACAGTTTGAGATCCATTGTCCTGGTGGGTGTCCAAGTATAAGAAGATAGATTTCCTTAGCCATATTAGAGCTCATTCCATTAGAACTCAGGCAGCCTATGGCTGAGGAACATTCCTATAGTAAATTTGTACAGCAACTATATCCAGCTTAAGCCACACCTAAGATGCTATTCCTTAGTAGAGGCTTCCAGGCTGAATGCAGCACAGCCCTACTAAAACTGGTAGTAATTATTTAAGCTGAACTCCTATTTCCCACCTCCAAGCAATTAGACAACTGCTTAGTAGTCACCAAGAGTGGAATCTGTGTGAACAGTTGCTTGAAGAAAAAGGTTATTTACCTACAGTAACTAGTTCTTAAGAGATGTTATCAGAGATTCCACAACCTTCCCCTTGACTACAGAATCCTATTCCCAAGGGAGTCGGTATTGGTGAAGGAACTAAGAGACAGATGGGCCTCCTGCCCTTTAAACCCTTGAGTGGGGGTTTCCAGGGCAGACCTGGCTTCAGTGGTCACTCTTGGCCAAAATAATCCAATCTCATCTGCATGTGTACGGAGAGTGGCATTTGTGTGGACAGTACATCTTGAAGAATCGCAGTTACTGTAGGGTAAGTACCCATTGTTTTTAAAAACAAGTACAAAACAATTGTGCTAATATGTATGAGAAATCTCAGTATGACAAATTTATCAATAAAGGTTAGATGCAAAGGCTTAATTAACCCTGGTACATAGTTTCTAATATCACTTGAACTAAATTTAGATTTTTATGGAGTGAAATCTTCACTGCAGGACCTGAAGAGTACTAACTATACAAATACAGTGACCAGTCCAGAAGTTTAAATTGGTTATACACTGAGTCATATTAAACTAAGTATTTGAGACTTAGCTGATTTCTTCTAATTTCAGAAGATGCAAGTAGACCAGGAAGAGCAACAAAAGAATGAAGAGCAGCAGCCAGTACAAGCTGACAGTAAGGCAGAGTCTGAAGAAATGGAGGTACTAAGTGTATTTGATGTCTCACTGTCTGCTTAGCTCATCTGTTTGGAGCATTTTGCCTTCGGGAATGTTTGCTCTGTAGTGTGTAATCAGGACCCATTCTCCACTCCTTGCCATAGAACTAGGCTCTGGGAACTAAGCTTTCACTTAAAAGTATTTCTAGTTCTCCTGGTTGCAACTAGTGCCTTAAAAATACAAACAGAGCATAAATTGATGCAATGGTGTCTCCCTGAGACTGCAGATAACTTGAAACAGTCGCTTTGAGATGTGTGAACTGCCCCGTTCATCTGAAAGGATCAAATACTAAACTGACAACTTAAATATCAATGTTAACTCTAACTGGTGATCATTTAAGCAAAAATGTGCTTAGCTCAGTCTCCAGCTCCACTCCTAGTACCACTGTCTGCTGCTCAGCTGCCAAAACCACAAATTTCCCCAAACAACTTGAACCATGTAGTTTTGCTTTTTATACAGAAATATGTAATGTGTTTAAAACAAAATTTGGAGCAGCATAAAATGAAATTCAATTTTAAAATAAATAGCACAAGGCTATTGTATTGATTGCATTCAGTTCAGTACAGTATTTAAACAAGTCTTCATTTTTAATATAAGTGAAGTTGTTGCAGAATTTCCTTACTACCAAACTAGAGCTGCAAAATCTATAGACTTTGTCACAGATTTTCAAAGCCGCTGAGAATTCCATTCAGAAGAAATGAAGCAGCACTGACTGATAGTTTGTTCTAGTAACTTAAAATGTTAATCAACATTGGAATTAAAAACAAAATTAAGACAAATGTGACGTGAATTGGTTGTCCCTTTAGTGACTATTGCACTCTGCATGTTGGGTTTTTTCGTTTTTTTAATGCAGACATCTCAGGCTGGATCAAAAGACAAGAAAATGGATCAACCTCCTCAAGCCAAGAAGGCTAAAGTAAAGACTAGCACAGTGGACCTTCCCATTGAGAATCAGTTGCTGTGGCAGATAGGAAAGGACATGCTCAATTTATTCATTGAGAATGAGGTAAATTAACTGAATGGTACTTATACCTTTATCTAGACCATAGTCTTTCAAACTATGGTCTGAACAGAGACTGCTGGTCACGAGGTGCTGACTCCTCATTTCTAGCTGGAGAAAGTCAGAAGAGAGGGTGAGGTGTTATGAACAGCAAAAGGAGACGGTATGGCTAACTTTCTCCAAGGGCAAAACTAACTGCACTAAAGACAGCTAAAAATAAACACATCTTTTCCTGATGAGCAGCTGCTGTAACTTGCTATAGGGATGTTCTACAATTGCAAATGAGGAATATGGCTACATTTTAGAAAAATTGCTTTGTGAACCGACGCTGAAAAGTTTCAGAACCCATAATGTAGGTATTTATTACTGCACTCATTACGTTAGTTTTTGAGCACCTAGCTAATGTCTTGCAAGTTAGTGCTTTCAGTGAAAATGGTAAAAGGTATAAAAATGCATGTAATGTTGGCAGGAGGATGACAATTTAATTATATAATACAAACTCCAAAAGAAAAATTTGCAGTGCATTTTTTGCCACCAGTAATGGTAAAGTAAGTTAATCAAAGGCTAATATCTCAATTCTTGGGTCATGTGGCATTTGGGGAGCCCTTAAGTCAGTTAATGAAGGCTGCCCACTTCAAAGCACAAGACTTTGAAGGACATCTGAGACCTTCTTAAATGGTAAAAATACCGCTGTATGAGGTAATCAGTAGCTCCTTTTTCTTTACAATAGTGTAAAGAATTCAGTGTGATTAAAAAATCCTGTGCGCACTGTTTACAGAAGCTAAATTTTTCTGATTCATATTGATCTTTATATCAGTAGTACTGAATTTCTTTATAGACATATTGGTTATTCTGAAGCTCTTGTCACCTGCTCCAATCAATCTATCTGGTGCCATAAATGTCTGCTACTAAATCATTGGTATCTCTTCAGATGACCTCAGCTAGAGCACTTGTCCTCCAGCTACCTGGGCAATTCAGATTGTATTGGCCTTGGAATTCTTTGCTATGTTAGGGTCAGTCTTAAAACTGGAAAACTAGGATACCAAGTTTTGAGTTGGATTAGTATGCTTCTTAAATTGAATTCTGTGTTTAAAAGTAATTGGTTATTGAGTAAGAGACTAGCTCTCATAGACTGTAAATGTTTTTAAGCCAGGGATTGTCACTACAGCAACCAACACAATGAGATCTCAATGACTCTGCGTTCCACTGTAATACAAATAATATAGCCTAGCCTGTCGGTGTCATTGTCTTCTTCAGCGAGATCTCCAATACAGAGTTTGTTCCTCCCCACCACCTTCCATCTTTCACAGTTGCAGCAAAGTTGAAAAACTTCTTGAAATACAAGTCCATATGGCAATGTTTCTGATGTAGCTCTTTATCCACTTCCTGATTTGCCTGTGATGTTGCTTGATAGTTTGAGTGCTTGAAGTGAGTCATCTATGAGTGACAAGCAATGTGTTGGCAGAAAGATGTTGTTCTGTGTGCCAGCGTTTCTCTCCTGATTTAAGCGCTCCAGCTTGCTGTGGAAATCTACGGCATTGGAAACTGGGTTGGCAGACGCACATGTGCTGCTGTGCTAGTTTTTTCACTGGCTCAGGAAGTGTTGACCTTGCAAAGGGTTGGAGAATGGGGGAGAATTTCTGGAGTCTACTGGCTGCTGGGAGGGGTTAGTCCCAGCCACCTGAAACATTTCCTTTCTCCCTTTGAGGATGCAAGTCCTACTTACACTTGGAACTCAGCAGAGGAAACAGAGCAGGATGATAGTGCTCTGATCATCAAAAAGTACTTCCTTTCCAAACCATAGGAGAATTGTGTTCTCTGCATCTCTCCCTTGGACATATCAAAGCAGAATGAAAGTGCCCAAGTAAGGCAAAGAAGTCTAATTAGCAGCTTCAGAATTGGATTTGGTTCCTAAAGTCCGGGTTACCTTTAGAAAGGCATCTCTAACTAAAAATACAGCAATCCTTATGGAAAGCAAGTTTATTTTCAAGGAACCAACAAGCAGGAGAATAAAATCATCAGATAAAATTTAAACGTTGATGTCAGTCTTTAGGGTATCTGTGCCATCTATCTGCTTCTCAATGGCTGTTGTAGTGTGGGCAGATGAGCTTAAAAATGCATTTCCCCACAAAAATACTCAATTGAAATTGGCTCTATCCTGATGGCTTCTTTCATCTCAGATGCATCCATGCATTTGCTTATACCTGTTCCTCAGTGTGTTGTCTCTAATGCTGTTTCCTTATAAAAATGTTAATTGAGCTCTAATTCATGAGTAAGATATCGAACTAATTTCTTTTCTGCAGGGTAAAATGATCATGCAGGATAAACTGGAGAAAGAGCGGAATGATGCCAAGAATGCAGTGGAGGAATATGTGTATGATATGAGAGACAAGCTCTGTGGCTTGTATGAGAAATTTGTTAGTGAAGATGTAAGTATCACCAATTTGACTATTGGTCAAATTGCCACTGCCATTTCCACTGCTTGCATCCGATGAAGTGGGTATTCACCCATGAAAGCTTATGCTCCAATACCTCTGTTAGTCTATAAGGTGCCACAGGACCCTTTATTGCTTCTACAGATCCAGACTAACACAGCTACCCCCCTGAGAATTTGACTATTAACTTTTTTTGTTCTTTTGTGGTCTAAAATTTCAGGTCTCTTCCATTAAGCCTTTAAATCAAGGGTGTCAAACACCCTGGATGTGTTTTTTCTGGCCTGCATGGTACATTCAGAAATGAAGAAGCTTTCATTTTTTAAGAAAAGTAACTTTCTAGTCCTCATGGTTGAGGATAAACATTCCGAACATGAGACAAGGGTAAACTGATAATGCCTTTCTTAGTTTGCAAACTACCTGAGAAAAGAACTCAAGTGTCAACTCCCCTGCCCTACATTAATCTCAGGGAAGTGTTAATTCTAGAACCCAAATGATAACACTTTAATGCAAATATTAACTTTTTAATTACTGATCATTCACAGGTGAAATGGAGAAGGGAGTTGAAGCAAAGCTCAAAGGAGTGAGAATGTGGGGAGTACTTTACTGTCATGGTCAGCCTCACTTGGTGGATAAAATATTCTCATTTTTAGGACCACTGTTTTTTTACCCTTGATCTCAATGCAAATCTCCCACTGAGTTCTGTGAATTCAAAGATTCCAAGTCCAGAAAGGACAATTGTGATAATTTAGAACTGCCCCAAAATAATTCCTAGAGTATATCTTATAGAAAAAATTCAGTGATGGAGAATCCACCACAACCCTTGGTAAACTGTTCTAAAGTTTAATTACACTCACCATTAAAAATTTACACCTTATTTCCTGTCAGAATTTGTCTGGCTTCAACTTCCAGGATTATATTATAGCTTTTTCTGATAGATTGAAGAGCCCATTATTAAATATTTGTTCTCCATGCAGATATTTATAGACTGTAATTAAGCCCCTTCATTTTCATTTTAAATTGATTTTTACTGAAAAAAACCCAGGTTTTACAAAAAGTATTTGTTTTTTTTTCCTGAGTTCACTCTACTTTTGTATCATTCAAATATGTAAAAAATAACTTGTTTTATTAGGAAAATACAATACATTGCATGAGATATATGTATTATCATAATACATATGTCTGTGTATATGCAAACCTACCTGTTAAAGTAAGACTATATATTGGTCTAGAAGACGTACACAATAAACAAGCATGCGTGCAAGCTCTGAAGTTCATGCACATCTGAATGTACTGATAAATCTCACACCTACCACGTACGCATTTCAAGCTGTTAGCAGATAACAGTTTAAAAATTTGACACAGTTTAAAGATTTGACACACTAAAAGGGGAAGAATTCATGTATCAGAATGTGTTTTAAAACACAAGGAAATATTCAAAAGTTTAAACAACAAAACGAGAAAAGGATGAAATTGAGAGTATGCACTGCAAATGGTGTGGTCCAATTATTTAATGTAAATATTATTGGCTAATAGTTCTAAGTCTGCAACAGAACCTTGTTTAGTCAAATTAAAAGTTTTATTTGGGGATTAGAGATATAGTTTCTTAAACTCAGAGGTGGCATTGTGTTTTGAGTTTTGTTTTAGTTCTGCAGCAAACCACATTGAATTCCGTTCATCAGAGCATTAATCTACTGACTACTTTTTCCCCCTGTCCTTCTGTCCACCAAAACAAACCCCAAAATTTACCTAGAAAATTTTTTTGCACGATTTTCATCATTTTTTGTTGTTGTAATAAACGCCTATACATTCCTGGGGAAAATTAAATAAAAACTCAAAATGAAAGGCCCAACTGTTGGTCACCCCTTAACTTTTTCTTGGAACAGAATAGATTGAGTTCTTTTAATCTTTTTTTTTTTTATAATTCTTGTGGCTTTTCTCTGAATCCTCTCCAATTTATTAATGTCCTTCTTGAATTGTGGGCACCAGAACTGGAAACAATATTCCAGCAGCAGTTGGACCAGTGCTGAATATAGAGGTTAAATAACCTCTCTACTCCTACTCAAAATTCCCATGTTTATGCTCTCCAGGATAGTTATCTTCAACTGGCTGTGGTCAAAAGAACTATCTGTTCTCATTTGTGGGCTAGAACATAAATTTAAGAATAGAATTCAGCTCTTGTCATAGATTGACACCCCTTGCTCTATATGATCTCTAGCTTATAATAAAGGTAGGTGTACACTACAAACTTTTGCTGGTAAAATAACATTAGGGGTGTGATATTACATTTCTATACCAGCTAAAGCTCTAGTGTAGATGCAATTATACTGGAAAATGGGCTTGTGCCAGTATAGCTGGGCTGGCAAACCCTTTCTAGGGTAGACAAGGCCTCCGTTAGAATTTTTTTTTTTTTTTTTAATTCTACACCAATACTTCAAGCTTTTTTAAAGAAAATATTTAAGTTCTAATGGACTGAAAGTGTCTCATGTTTCAGGAAAGAGTATCCAAATGACACTAGATGTTTATCACTTTTGTCTTATGGGAGATAACTTCTAAATTCAGTATTCAATTCATATTGGTTGTTTCTGGTCTCAGGATAGAAATAGTTTCACTTTGAAACTGGAAGACACTGAAAATTGGCTGTATGAAGATGGTGAAGACCAACCCAAACAAGTTTACATTGATAAACTAACTGAACTCAAGGTAAGTGGCACTTCAGCACTGTAATTGTCATCTTCAAACATCAATTGCATTTATTCCACTGAAGCTATAAATCAGGCCCTAATGAACAATAAATTATTTAAATGAGGTGGGAGGTGATGTTGCTTGCGAACATGAAGAAAATAATTTAAGAGCATAGGCAGAAAAGCTTTTAATTGAGCCTAAAGTGAAAGTAAACGCTAGTGATGGAGTGCTGCATTGTGTAAGCTTTTATCTTTCTCCCGAATCTCTTTGAAGAGGGAAGGAAAGGTAGATGTGAGAATTGCTACTTGCTCTTAAAAGGTAACACAGGTGACCTATAACAGGAAAACGTGTTTTTTATACAAATGAGCTTTAAAATTATGGAAGACTAATTTTGGAGGCTAGAAGAAAACTCTGTTGCCATATGATTTAATCTTGATGTTAGTCGAGCTTAATTTCCTGTACAGTTTATCTAAAGTAAATTGGAAGTAAAAGGATGGGTATATTCTGTATTGGCAGCGGGGGAAAAGATACTGTAATGTCTTTAGCTGGCATACTAGTGAATTTGAAAGCATTCTGTAATTTATTATGAAACGGTATAAAGAACTATTTTAATGTTTTTGAATAAGATAAACTTGTAATTAGTCTTGGCAAAGCTTCCCCAGTGTGGCTTTTGTTTGATTTATAAAATATTTTAATATGTGAATAAGTAGAGCCCTATACTTTCACTTGACAATAGTGATAAAATACACAGAATAACAGTATTTGACAAAATGTGGGACATGCTCCCTGAAGTGGGCATTAAAGCGAACGAGGGAACTTTTAGTGCACACTGGCAGGGTCTACACCACAGACCAAATAATGTGCAACACTTTATCACACCCTTTTAGTGCGCATTGCTGCTTCATGTACGCAAGCCCTGAGTTGGCAGAGAGCATGAAACAATAGTTCAGAGACATGAATTGCCTCTACACTTCAGTTTGTGCTAACTAGAATTCCAGTGATTATTGACATTTAGATTAACTTTCACTTCCCATCAAAGCATGTAAGGGGAGAAAGCATCCTATTATCAAGAGCTACAAATTGGATATACCTTCAACAACACATGGTAGGGTTGGAGGAGGGTGTGAGACTAATTTCATTTTCCTAAAATGGGAGGAAGGAGCTCAGCTTTCAAAAGTTAGGAAACACTGCCATGTATTAAAAAAATCACTGTAGGTCCAATACAGTGCTGTGTTTAAAATTTCAGTAACCTGTTCTGTCCTTTCAGTCTCTGGGTCAGCCTATTCAGGCACGGTTTCAAGAATCAGAGGAAAGACCAAAAGCATTTGAGGATCTGGGGAAACAAATACAACAGTTTATGAAAGTTATTCATGCATTCAAAGCAAAGGTATCTTCAGTTTTTCAAATGTTTTGCTGATGATTATAAGGAAGTGTTGAAAAGCTATCTTGGATTTCTTCTTTCCACCAACAAATAATGCAGTCTCCTGGTTTGGGGATCAGTGGGAGGAATTAACTGCTGTGACAGACCCAGACAAGTGGGATACAGAAATCTCATAGAAGGCAAATATACTGGCCATTGGATTAATAGTTTTCTGTTCCCTGAGTGACCAGAGCAGGGGCTGCACTAGAACAAGCAGGAACTTTCTGGAACCAATTTAAGGCAGGCTAATTAGGACACCTGGAGCCAATTAAGAACCTGCTAGAATCAATTAAGACAGGCAGGCTAATCAGGGCACCTGGGTTTAAAAAGGAGCTCACTTTAGTTTGTGGTGTGGCATGCGAGGAGCTTGGGAGCAAGAAGCACACAAGGAGTTGAGAGGGAGAAGAGTTGAAGGACTGAAGAGTACAAGCATCAGCAGACCATCAGGGAAGTAGCCCAGGGAGTTGTAGCTGTCACGCAGCTGTTACAGGAAACCCTATAGACAATTGCAATCCACAGGGCCCTGGGCTGAAACCTGGAGTAGAGGGTGGGTCCGGGTTCCCCCAAAACCTCCCAACTCCTGATCAGACACAGGAGGAATTTGACTGTGGGTTCTACCAGAGGGGAAGATCTGAGGCAATCAAAATCCGCCATTAAGCACAGGACTCACCAAGGTAGAGGAGGAACTTTGTCACACTGCTCAATACTTAATGTTGACTTTCTTACTAATAAACCTAGGACTCTTGTATGTTCATATGAGTGGAATGATGACTGCCAGTGATGTTTGTAAACCAGCTTTCTCCCAGATGAGTTCCCTCCACTGCGGGAAATCACAGAGCATTATGAAGTTCTGCTGCTGCCAGCTCTCTTCCATTTGACCATACTCAGAATGGTACAATGGGCTGCTCAGTAATTGTTTGCCCTGCTAAGTGTAAAATAGTTTCCCTTTGGGCAAATTGCAGCTGACAATCCATTTTGAAATTGGAGGATAAGATTTGAGGGAGAAGCCAAACAAATATGTTGCCTAGATGTTTAAAATAGTAGTGTCACTTGCTGTGCAAATGAAATGTAATGTATAAATGTGCTGTGTAATTTTTTTCATACTTTAGGATGAACAGTATGACCATTTAGATGCAGCGGATATGGTAAAAGTAGAGAAGAGTGTAAATGAAGCTATGGAATGGATGAACAATAAGCTTAATCTTCAGAACAAGAGAAGTCTTACTTTGGACCCAGTTATAAAGACTAAGGACATCCAAGCTAAAACTAAAGTAAGATCTACAACTTTGCAGAGAAATATGAAACTAGTTTCATTTCGCATTAGTGGTATCAGTTATGGTTACCAGTATTTCTTTATGCTCAGAGAGGCTCTGAGGAGGAGGTAAGGTGGGAAATAGAGTAGTACTATTTTCAACAGAACCTCCCCAAACTATGTAGTGGCACTTCTGCCCTCAGCTGGGAACACTCAACTAGTGTTGTCGTAAGCTACTTTAGGCAATGACTGTAGGTATAAGCCTTAATGTGTGCTCTAACTTAAATTCTCAACGCTTTTATTTTAGGAATTGACAGGTATCTGCAATCCTATAGTCACAAAACCAAAACCCAAGGCAGAAATCCCTAAAGAGGAGCAAAATCCAACTGAACAGAATGGACCAGTAGAAGGCCAGGGAGATGCCAACATAGGATCCCAGCCTGCTGAACAGAGCACTAATACAACTGCTCCGACAGCTACAGAAAAGAAACTCCCAGAAATGGACATTGACTGAATGTCAGCACTTGTTTATATTACAAACTACAATAAAGCTTTAAATTGTCAACTTTGTATGTTCTGAATATAAATTGGAGCAAGTGAATACAACAACTTTATCACAGCAATGTTTGGAGAGGATTGGTCAATGTATTGAGACTCAGAATACTTAGGTAGTTAACTACTCAGTCAAGTATATTGTATCTCTTGCCATAATGAGTGTATTTAGAAGTCCCTAGTAATTCTTAATAGATTTACTGAAACAGCCATCAACTGATCCTTTTTTTTTTTTTTAATTATGTTCATGCAGAGTCCTGTTTTAAAGAAGTAAGATGGCAGAACTTGAAACTTCTAACTTACCACTAAGTTTTTATTGTGTTTTTCAGCAACTATATTGTAAGTGTCCATTAATATTTCAAAGACTACTTGGAGATGGCAGAGAGGTTTTTAGCTCTTTTTTTCCCAGAGCACAGAGGAACATAAGCTGAATGAAATACCATTTGAATCTAGTTCTTATTTCTTATTAACAGACACAATATGGACATGTTCCAGTCTGTGTGAATTCCACTAATTTCATGTTTGCACTTGTGCAGTTGATAGCTATGAAAGGTATGGAGCCATGGGTGAGGTGACCTGTATACCTGTGGTATTATGTTCCTAAGAACTGAGCTCTAAGATTCTGCCTCAGCTGGGGTCCATGCTCCATTATGGGTAGAGTATTAATACAGAGTATAAAATCAAATTCATATATCTGATATGCAGAGTAGCAATTATATACATCTATATTTCAGACTCTCTGAACCTGCTATTAGATATGCAAGTGTGTATGTTCATGGTAAACTCCCACTAGCCATCTAAATACTGTACAAAACTTTTGTCCCTAGTTAAATTAGCTGCTTGTAGCGAGATTGAGGATTTATACTCCTGGCTGCTTGCACTGATGGATGATTTTGATTAGTTGCTAACCATTGAGAGATACTTGCTTCCATGAGACCTGCATTTGAAATGCTTGGTTTAATTATTTTCCAGCAAGAGAGAAATTCGACTTTTTTTCATGAGCTCCTCTACTCATGACTTTGCTTCTAGTATTGATAATTGTCATATAAACCTGAAAACATTAATTTGTATGTGTTTTAAATCAAAAGTTGAAACATCCACACATTACAAGAAATAAATGCACTGGATTGTACTGGATTACTTTTTTAAATTGTCAGTTATGGTCAAGGCAACAGTGGCAACTTGGGTTTGGGGATAAATTGATAATTGACAGCAGCCTCAATTTGCCACAGTGATTTTTTTGAAGGAACAAGAAGTTGCAGTGTGTACAATCTGCTCCATTTGCTCTTTCCAGACAAATGAGAGAATGTAATGGTGTTCCTTTAATAAAAAAAAATCAGAACATTGCATGCTTCTACAATAGCTCACTTAAATCCATTTTATGGGGCTTCAGAAATAGTATACATCTTAATATCTTAAGGTAAAGGGGTTGTGACTAATGAACTTACTGTCAAATGATACCACCACTTGTGCAATATTTCCTGTAGAGTGGCTATTAAGAGTTACCTTGGGGCTTCTCCTACAGTTGACAGTATTTACAACACCCATTTCAAGTACCTGAAATACCTTTTTTTTTGTTTGTTTGTTTTAAAGTGCCATACACTCAAAATTAGAATGCTTGTGAAACAGTACAAGTACTGCTCCCAATGCACGGCCTTTGGGCAAATCACAGAACTGCATCAGCCCTCATCAGTTCAGCTTGAATCACTTCAGTGCTAGCTCCAGCTACACTAGTTCCATTAATACTCCCACTACACTCCTATAATATTTCCACTCATCCTTCAGTGACAGTACTGGAAACCAGCAGTATCCCACATCTCTCCTTCCATCCAATTTTAATTTTTTTTAAATCCTATTTTTTTAAAAAGCTTGTTTGGGGATGGAGTCTCGTATTGATGTATGAGGATTAAGCAAATGCTAAGTGACCATATGTATGCAAGATCAGACTAATGCAAGAACTGCAAACAGTTATCTGTAAGACAAGATCACAGGCTGTTGTATCCTTGCTTTGCATTGTTCATTGCTTCAAAGTGGTTAACAGCAACATGACGTATGCTGCTATCTGGCACTGTCATGGGATGTTGCTTCCCAGGTGCTGGAGTCAACCTCATATGAATTCAGGTTTCACTTCAGGGTGTCTTTATATTGTTGGCACTAGCCACTAGGAGAATGTTCCTTGATTTCTGACCATAAAATATGGCCTTGGTTATTCTTGAGTCAGCTGTACCAATGAGATGGCCCAGACCAATGCAGCTGAGCTTTTATCAGCATGTTTTGAATGCCAGACATCCAACAACTAAATTTCATTATTGGGAATCTTATTGCACCATTTGACCCTGCAAACAGACCAAAAACAGCTTGTTTACATGAAATATAATCATATTTTGGCAGCCTTCTACATACAAAGCTGTTTTAAAACATTAATTTTTAAAAAATAGGATAAAATGAGTTTTATGCTGTACCTAAAATTGTGAGGTAGGTGTCTCAAGCTGTGTATACATGACGAACCAGTTCATGCTAGCCAGAATGGCAAACCACTTCAGAAGCAAAGTCAGAAGGATTTATCTGTATTATAACAATGAAATTTGTGCAGTCCTTTAATACAGAACTGGCCTATACTAATCTGGTTAAATTGGATCAGAACCAAGACATGATCAAACATGGCATGTCTTGTGCAAAGGTTGGCTATTTCTGTAATCTTTTTCAGGCTATAGTGGGCTTGCCTTCTCTAGATAGTTCTGATTTCCTTTAGTTTCTGAAGGTGGGGGGCAGGGGCTGTCTTATTTTGGGGAATGTGCTCTTAAGTTTTTGAAAAGGCAGCATAATTTGACTCAAAATTTGAAGTAAATTGTAAATGCCAGCTGTGGCTGAAATTTTGGATTTCTGAAAAGCATTTGGATACTCTGAAGAGAAAAAACAACCTACAGAATCATGTTCGTTTGATTTCCCCCACCCACCCTCAGCAATGGAACTAGCAAAGGCAACAGGCAATGGCACCCATACGATTAGTATTTAACCAATGCAAAATATTTTCATAGTGTAGGCAGATGCCACAATTATAGCCTTTATTATATTAGAGAATGTGTAAACCATGAGTAAGTCAGGTCCTTGCCCTGAAGAGCTTGTGTCTAATAGGCAAGATTACATAAGGAACTGCATTGGGAGAACCCAATTAATCCAACATAAGGATTACAAGGAAAACAGCATTGCTCATGTTATGAGTAAACCAAGGGTATGTCTACACTACGAGACTAGTTCAATTTTGTGAAACCGAACTTGGCAACCCGATATTGCCTGGTCGATTGTTCGAATCCACATCAGGGATCTTAA
Organism: Chelydra serpentina; assembly: GCA_037349315.1. Taxonomy (NCBI): domain Eukaryota; kingdom Metazoa; phylum Chordata; order Testudines; family Chelydridae; genus Chelydra; species Chelydra serpentina. The sequence goes on from JBAIAC010000035.1 coordinate 13,759,380, forward strand.
TTAGAATTTACGAGTCCACAGTAAGGGGGCAAGCGTCGACATTGCAAGCGGTGCACTGTGGGTATCTATCCCACAGTTCCTGCTGCCCACTGGAATTCTGGGTGAAGCCCCCAGTGCCTTTGTGGGACCAAAATTGTGTCAAGGGTCGTTATACGTAAATTTCGTTACTCAACCCACACTTCCACCTTCCCTACGTGAAAGCGCCGGCGGGTAATGAATTCGCGCCCTTTTCCTGTGGCTGTTAGCTCATACGCCACAGGACAGAGAGCATGGAGCCCTCCGCGATTATCGCTGATGTTCTGTCCGTTGCCAACTCCTCGCACCTTATAGTGCACCTTTTCCAGACTCAGATGCAGAGAAATCGGGAGAGGAGGCAACGGAAGCTCCGGGAGTACTTGAACTCTGAGAGGGGCATGGACCTCTCGCAAAGCGCTGGACCCCGGCCCCTAGACATCATGGTGGCAATAGGTCACGTTGATCCTGTGGAACGGCGATTCTGGGCAAGGGAAACAAGCACTGACTGGTGGGACCGCATAGTGGTGCAGGTCTGGGATGAGTCCCAGTGGCTGCGAAACTTTCGGATGCGTAAGGGCACTTTCATGGAACTTTGTGAGTTGCTGTCCCCTGCCCTGAAGCGCCAGGACACCCGGATGCGAGCAGCCCTGACTATCCAGAAGCGACTGGCCATAGCCCTGTGGAAGCTTGCAACCCCTGACAGCTACTGGTCAGTAGCGAACCAATTTGGAGTGGGCAAGTCTACCGTGGGGGTTGCTGTGATGCAGGTAGCCCATGCTATTGTTGACCTGCTGCTCCCCAAAGTAGTGACCCTTGGAGACATGCAGGCGATCATAGATGGCTTCGCTGCGATGGGATTCCCAAACTGCGGTGGGGCCATAGATGAGACACACATCCCTATCCTGGGACCGGAGCACCAGGGCAGCCAGTACATTAACCGAAAGGGCTATTTTTCTATGGTACTGCAAGCATTAGTGGACCACAAAGGACGTTTTACGAACATCAATGTTGGGTGGCCAGGCAAGGTTCATGATGCTCGAGTTTTCAAAAACTGGTCTGTTTAGACATCTGCAACAGGGGGTTTATTTTCCGGACTGCAAAATCACTGTTGGGGATGTGGAGATGCCAACAGTGATCCTAGGGGACCCTGCCTACCCGCTAATGCCATGGCTCATGAAGCCATACACGGGAGCCCTGGACACTGAAAAGGAGCTCTTCAATTACCGCCTGAGCAAGTGTAGAATGGTGGTGGAGTGTGCCTTTGGCCGTCTGAAAGGTCGTTGGAGAAGCTTACTTACTCGCTCCGATCTCAGCCAAACAAATATCCCCATTGTGATTGCAGCGTGCTGTGTTCTCCACAATCTCTGTGAGATCAAGGGGGAGACGTTTATGGTGGGCTGGGAGGTTGAGGCAAATCGCCTGGCAGCAGATTATGCTCAGCCAGACACCAGGGCGATTAGAAGATCACAGCGGGACGCGCTGCGCATCCGGGAAGCATTGAAAGCTTGCTTCCAAACAGAGCAGGGTAACCAGTGACTGTTACACTTCCGTAAACAGATACTGAACCTTCCCCTGTGTCTTTACACAGGTTCCGTTGCCCATCCTCTCCCATTTCCAACCCCCTTCCCCCTCCTTCGATCAACACTTTAAAGGCACAATAAAGGAATTGTCTTTTTATTTGGACCGTCTCCTGTACTGGTTTGTCAGTTACGGTTTTAACCGTGTACGCATACCGCGGTTGGGGAGCGGGTGGAGTGTGGGAAAGTACCCTTCAAAGGGGAATGACATGATCCTGCCCACAGAGCAGTCCTAAGTGCTGGACTTCTTCTTTAAAGGGACCATTAACCTCTCCTACTCGCATGTGTGTGTGGTGTGGTCTCTGTGACTTTTTCGTTGTGAATATCTGCTACTGATCCCCCGGTTCATTGATCTATCCGGCAGGCTATTGCCAGCCGCTAAAGATCAGCGGCCACCCTCCCCCAGCAGACAGCGAACCACCCAACCACCAACCCCACGTAGAGAACCTTGAAACCTACACACAGAATTAAAGGTGTGCTTACTGCATGCAATTTTTACTGTGCGTGTCACTGCATCTGTTACCCTGTCTGCACCCTCGGTTGTGCCTCGGTCCTCTGCACTTACAAACCCCGTGAACCAATAACCAGAGAAACAAACGGACCCGTTTAAAACACTCTGGGAAAAATCAGAGAACCAAAAAACCAGTTTTATTAAACAGAACATTAAGTTAACATGGAACCTGGGAAGGGAGGTGTTGAGGGGTGCGACTGGAGGGAGGGGAAGGAAAATTCTAAGGTTTTGGCACTAACAGCCTTCTGCTACTGGAGCAGTCTGCAGGGGTGGAGTAAATATTTCCACGCACCCTGCCTCCCCTTGTCCTAGTGACTTTTGGAGAGTGAACCACTGGACTTTGTGGCGGGGGAGGGCGGCTGGAAAGAACATATAGAGGTGCTCTTTCCTCCTGTCTCCTGTCCTGGAGAACATCCACCAGGCGCCGGAGCGTGTCGGTTTGCTCCCTCATTAGTCCCAGCATTGTTTGGGTCGCCTGGTGATCCTCCTGCCGCCACCTGTCCTCGCGCGCTTCAGCACTCTGCTCCCGTTCCATGGCTGCTCGCTCGTACCATGCAACGTCCTCTCTCCGCTGTGCCGCCTCCCTCTGTGACATCATTAATTCAGAGAACATGTCATCCCGGGTTCTCTTTTTGCGCCGCCTTATCTGGAGTAGCCCGTGGGAGGGAGAAGCACGGGTAGGGCGGGAGCCACTCGCAGCTGCAGGATGAGGGAAAGGGAGTGAATTCCTCAGAAAGATACTTTTTGCAGAATAATGAGCATACTCTTTCACCGTGAATAGGACCAAACACAGTGCCTATTACATGTAAACGTACTACAAGGTCAAATACTATGCCTTAAGGCTGAGTGTCTGGGGTCCCGGTATACGGATCCCAGAAGCCTTGCCGTACAGTGAAAATCACCTCTCTGAAGACCATGGTAAGGTGATGAGTTAGGACTGCTGAGAGATTGCTTCACAGCAGTGCTCTGCTCCCATGTTTCACTCACTGTTCCTGGCGGTGGGCAGGAACTGCTGCTGGCCAAACCGCTATTCTACAGCGGCTTTCCTAACCTCCCCCCCCCTCCGCGTGGCCACTCCCGGGAACCAAAAATGCCCGCGAACCGCTCAGCATGAACGGCTCGCCTACCCTTCCCCCCCCCCTCTGCGTGCCCGCTCCCGGTAACCTAAAGTGCCCGCAAACCGCTCAGTATGAACGGCTCGCCTACCCCTCCCCCCCCTCCGCGTGGCCTTACCCGGGAACCAAAAATGCCCGCGAACCGCTCAGCATGAACGGTTTGCCTACCCTTTCCCCCCTCCCTTCGCGTGGCAGCTCCCGGGAACCAAGATCGCCCGCGAACCGCTGTGTTTGAATGGATGGCCTACCCCTCCACCCCCCCCTTCCCGTGGGCGCTCCCGGGAACCAATATTGCACGAGACCCGCTGTGTCTTAACGGCTCGCGTACCCTTTCCCCGGCCTCGCGTGGCCGGTCCCCGGCACTGTCCCTACCCGCGCACCGCTAAGTAGTAATGGTTTTGCTCCCGACTCCCTACCACCACACGTTAACGGAAACAGCCGGGTGTCTTTCTTTAACGGGAAAAGGAAGCATTCACTATACTAATTATACTACTCATTCAAACCAGGACCGCATGACTGATATCACTCTGATGAGGATTACAGACACAGAGAAAAACTGCATGCTGCGTCAATGCAAGCAAACCCCGGGGCCATATGCTGCCATGCTATGCAAGGCAATGATACCAGAGTACCTGCAGCTTGCATGGTGCGGGAAAGTATCCTACCATGGAGGAGACAATAAGGCTGCTCTCCCAGTGAACGTGCTAAACAAGCTCTCACTGTACCTCCAGGAGAGCTTCGCGAAGCTCTCATATGGGGATTACTCCTCTATCCCCATACATATTGACAGACTTTTCGAATAGTTGCACGGGAAAGCGACTCCAAGGTGAAGCGCATAAGGCCAATTAAGCCACAGTTACACAGTGCTAACACACCATACCTATTGTATTGCAAATAAATGTCTAACACACTGACCTGATGATCCTTCGCCTGATTCCTGGTCAGGAATGCTGCCTTGGGAGTGTTCGTAGGGCAGCTCAGTCAGGGTGAGGAATAGTTCCTGGCTGTCGGGGACATGACGAGTGAGACCGCTTTCTAGTGCCTCGTCCTCCTCCCCTCCTTCCTCTTCTTCGCCGTCCGCGAAAACATCCTCCGACGTGGCCGTAGAATGGACCCCGTCGTCGGAGTCCACGGACAGTGGTGGGGTAGTTGTTGCAGCACCACCGAGCATGGCATGCAGTGCCTCGTAAAATCGGCAAGTGTGTGGCTGCGACCCGGAGCGTCCGTTGGACTCCTTGGTCTTCTGGTACGCCTGCCGCAGCTCCTTGATTTTCACGCGGCACTGCGTAGCATCCCAGGTGTATCCTCTCTCCGTCATAGCCTTGGAAATTTTTTCATAAATCTTTGAATTCCATCTTTTGGAACGGAGCTCGGCTAGGATTGATTCATCGCCCCACACAGCGATCAGATCCAAAACTTCACGATCACTCCATGCTGGAGCTCTCTTTCTATTCTGCGATGGCATTGAAACCACTGCTGTAGAGCTCTGCATCGTTGCCAGTGCTGCTGAGCTCGCCACTATGTCCAAAGAGGAAATTGGATTCAAAATGGCCACACAGGAAAAGGGATTCAAATTTTCCCGGGGATTTCTCTGAGTGGCAGGTCAGAGCATCCGAGTACAGATTACTGCCCTGAGCGTCCACTGAGTGGTGCACTGTGGGATAGCTCCCGGAGCTATTAGCGTCGAATTCCGTCCACAGTACCTCGCTTTCGACATGGCCATTTCGAATTTGGCGCTACTCCCCTCGTCAGGGTGGAGTACAGAAATCGATTCAAAGAGCCCTTAATGTCGAAATAAACTGCTTCCTAATGTGGACGGGTGAGGGATTAAATCGAGTTAACGCTGCTAAATTCGACATAAAGTCCTAGTGTAGACCTGGCCCTAGATGTACAGAAGATTCTGTAATAGAAGTAGATTCAAAGTTAGTAAATAAATAGCCTTTACTTGCAATCACCATAGAGGGGAGTGATAGCTTAGTGGTTTGAGCATTGGCCTGCTAAACCCAGGGTTGTGAGTTCAATCCTTGAGGGGGCCATTTAGGGGGATCTGGGGCAAAAATTGGGGATTGGTCCTGCTTTGAGCAGGGGGTTGGACTAGATGACCTCCTAAGGTCCCTTCCGACCCTGATATTCTATGATCCCTTTCTGCTATATCAAATGTACACAAAACTGAAATGCTTCAACTAGTAACCTGTATTTCATCAGTGTTTGTTTTTTGAAGTCAATAGGACTAACATGTCTAAATCAACTCCACCTTGTTTGAAAATTCTGCACTGAAGGGCCTAACTATGGTCTGAGAGTTTGAGCCTGTGTTAATAGGTTAAAGGTACTGCTTTAAGTTGAAGTAACCTAACATTAAAACAATTGTTTACAGTGATAGAGAATTTAAGCATAATTTTTTTTGTTTCTGGATATTCGAGAGAGAGACGGTGGACGAGGTCCAATACAAGATATTACCAACTCCTGGGAGTGAGACAAACTTTTGAGCTTACACAAAGCCCTGCAGAGCTCTAATTTGCAATCTCTGGGGGCCTTGCTTTTTTTTAAACCTTTGGTACTGTTGCAAACTGAAGAGATCCTACCATTAGTGGCCTTTATAACTCAGTTCATTATATGTTTTAATTTAATGTGTTGCAAGAGCACGACATTTCAAATTCGTTTTACAATGACCAAACTGCCTGGTCTGAGGGCGGCTGGATTGTGGGCTGCTGCTCTACGAGGGGGATGTGCCGTACCCCTCACCCATAGGCACGACTTGAGAAGTGGGTCCCAAACAGCGGCCTCGGGGGGAGGCGGCTGCCCGGCATCAGAGGCAGTCAGCTGAGCCGCTCCCACTGGAGTGTGTTTAAACGACATGTCCCACGGCGGCGGGGCTCGATCAGACTCAGACCGAGCTCTATGCAACAGCGTTTAACCCGAAGTGTCATCTCCTGCTGCGGTCGGGGCTGCCTCTGTTCGGAGATGTTCTTGCTCCCCCCACGCTTAATGCCGAGCGCTCCGTAAGGACGTGGGCCAGGGCCCAAGCTGGGGGGCAACCCGCAGGCAAGGCCCACGCTGCACGCTTCCTAGCCGGGCACCTCGCAACCTCCAGCGCGGCAGCGCACGAGAGCTCGTTCCTGCCCCGGACAAGCCGAGCGCGGGTCCCGCACGACTCCGCCCCCTCAAGCCCACGCGGGCCGCTCGGAGCTGCCCCGCAGCGTGTCCGCGCAGCCCGCTGACTTCCCCCACCCCTTGGGTCACCGGCTCGCCCCGTCCCGCAGCGCCCACCTCCCTCCTGCAGGGGGCGCTGGCTCCGAGCAGCGCCGCGTGGAGCTCACCCCGGGCCGCCGCCGGCCGCTCTAGGGCCCGGTTGCACGGTGAGGGGCGGAGGCCGCCCGCGGGCCCAGGTGAGAGCGGGGGACGGGGAGTCCCGCGGAGTAGGCCCGACCGCTTTCGGCGCGACGGCTGGGGCCCAGCGGCCGGCGCTGGGAGCGGAGCGAGGAGCGCAGGGGTGGGAGTGAGCGGGAGGCCGGGATATGGGGGCGCTGTGACGGCAGGGCGGGGGCGATGTAGGGCGGCCTGGAGCAAGAGGTGGGGGGCAGCAGTGAGGGGAAGGGAGGTGGGACTGGCCGGGGGAGCGGGGCTGGCCGGGGGGACTGGGGGGGGCGGGGAGAGGTGGTTGGCCGGGGGGACTGGGGGGAGCGGTGCGGGGAGAGGTGCTTGGCCGGGGGGACTGGGGGGAGAGGTGCTTGGCCGGGGGGACTGGGGGGAGCGGTGCTTGGCCGGGGGGGCTGGGGGGAGCGGTGCGGGGAGAGGTGGTTGACTGGGGGGAGCGGTGCGGGGAGAGGGGCTGGCTGGGAAAAGGTTTGGGAAACTGTCCAGGCTGAAAGTCTCCTTTCAAACGCTCTCTGTTCCCTCACAACCCTTTCACCTGTGCATATAGGAGTCTTCTTTACCCTGGCTGATGCGTGTTCTGTGTCTGACACTGCTCTGGAGTTTGTGGGCTCTGTGGCGTTGACTTGTCTACACTAGAGTTAACTGCTCCAGCAAGAGTGGCCACACTGGGAGTTGGAAATATTACTTGAGCTGCACAGTGTGATTGCGTGAGCAGCTGAGAGGTTGTTGGAGTTGAGCTGTATCCCTTGACCCGTCAGCCAACTTGAGTTAAAAGTGTCACTGCACTTGAGTTAAGGTCTTTGTGCACGGACAGGTGGTGTGTTAAGGGCAACACTTGAGTTATAACAACTGCAACAAAAGACAAGCACTTTAAGTGTTGTAGGAGCCTGAGACCATGTTTTCTCTACAGCAGCACAGCTGTGGTGCGCCACTCTAGTGTAGACACTTCCTACAACGGAAGGGATTTTTTTGTTGGTGTAGTTAATTCACTTTTGAGAGTTGTCGTTTAAACTATGTATTATCTGTTTTGTTTGGAAGCGTGGTCAGACCATGCAGGTCCTTCTGAGAACTGTCATTCTGTTGCATTAGCGGAGTGAGAGCAGAGTTCTTTATAAGTGAGGCACAGTGGTATGTTAAAGGAAAGGAGTGATTTCAGATTTACATAATTAAACTCTGAATTTCCTAGTGTGTTAGGGTTTGAATTGAACTTGTATCTCTCCTTTGTTTTATTTTTTAAATGCACCTTTCTTGGTTATATTTACAAAAATAGAAGTATACAAGTTCTTTTTTCAAAACTATTATTTACTCATTTGAATCTCATGGATAACTTCAAATAATTTGAAACAGATCTCCTCCCACCCATCACTTTTTACCAGTGAGCAGTTTTTCTGCGATGTTATAAGGTAAGCCCCCAATCCTGCAATTGGATCCACTAGCATGGTACCCCCATTGACTTCAGTGGGACTGTGCTCAGCCCAGGGGTCTGCACTAATAGATCCAATTGAAGGATCGGGGCTTACATACATAATCAAGATGTGTACTATCGAAAGCTTTTTTTTTCTTTTTTTTTTAAGAGCTCTGGGTCATTGAGTGCTCATTTTACTGAAACTGTTGATATCAGCAGCTTACATTGGAAATGCAGAGAGGATTTTAATTCCTCTAATATTTTGTTATAGGCAGCAGATAAATACTGAGCTTCATCACCATGCCTGCCCTGGCAGCAGAACCTACAGTCTTCTTGGTTTCCCACAGAAAAAGCTTGTGACTCCCAGTTCCCTTTGAAGAATGAGCAGTGTCTGTGCTCTGGCCTTACTAACGTGGCTGTGCTGGGTCAATAACAGTACATGCAACTCTAGTTGCTACTGTCTTGCAATTGTAACTGAAAAGGTAATGAAATTGCAAAGATTTTTTTTTAAAGAGCTCCTTTAAATTGTTTACTGAAACGGTATAGAAATGCACCAACATGATGCCTGTTTGGGGTCTGTGTGTTCTTGCTTGTAATTTGAAATAATTTTAATCAAAAAATATATTTTTAGATGTACCCGGTAGGTGATAGCCAGCCTACTGAAAGAGAGCTACACTGTTACTACTCCCTTCCCCGCTCCTGTCTTTGTCCCTTCTTTGATCTGTGGTTTCCATTTCAAGCATTAAGGAAGTGCCATCTTGATACTATTAGCATTCCTTTGCATATTTCATTCTATAGTGTTCTTCAGCCTCTGACTTTCTAAGGGTTGGTCTCTCATTATCAAAATTTTGAAGAGAGCCCTTTTTTTATAACTAAACCTGCCAACAAATGATAGAACATGTGCAGGATCTTTAACCTGAAGAAAGAGTAATTATGTTTGGTAGTGTTTTCATGTTTTATTGTTTCTTCTACATTTGATTCCAATAACATTAAATATATACATTAACAGACTGTTTGACTTGTCTGTTTAGTCCTAACTGATTTTTTTGATTGGTTTTTCTTAATTCTGCAGAAAAGTTAAATGTCTTCGGAAGATAAGGAAGCTCAGGAGGATGAGCTGCTGGCTCTAGCTAGTATTTATGATGAAGATGAATTTAAGAGGGCAGACTCTGCCCAAGGAGGAGAAACAAGAATTTGTCTGGAGTTGCCCCAAAACTTCAAAATATTTGTGAGTGGTGAGTCCAGATGTTTTGTATTATCTTGAAATTAGTTTTTATTAAAATAGTGTATATTTTCAAACACATGTTCCAAAGGTGGTTACCCAAACATTTTTCATTTTCTCTTCTTAGAACTTTGAGGTCATGAACAATTGATCACACATTACAGCTGGGATGGGTATCACTCATACCTATAACTTCACAATGTAACTCTTGCTTTAAGTATTTGCACATCACTCTTAAAGATCAAAACTAAAGAGGGTGGACTTTTAAATTTCAAATATAGTAGCTTCCTAGAATGGAATTTTTAATGGTTTGTTCAAATTACTTGCTAAGGAGAATTCATCAGTAGTGTTTCAAAATACTTTTTTTCTAAAATGTTTTAATTTAAAGTTGGAATATTTTTGTGTGAATTGAGCATTCATTAGACCATGGGGGACCCGTGGAGTAAACTAATCTAGGTCTTTAAGTGTTATTTTCATGTCTGTCTGGTGTGCTTTGGCATTGCATTGCATTTCTGTAGTGCCTTTCATCTGACACTGAGTTTTGAAATATTAGTTAAAGGACACTTATCAATTTAAAAATGATACTTCTCTTTGAAAAAAAAAATTGCCTACTATTATAGCTAACACCGACCATTACTAGAACTATAACCAGTTTTGAGAAAATATTATTTTGAATTTGTTCAGGTGATTTAATTTTTGCATTTGACACAGTTGTGCATGTGTAGCTGGCTTCCTTGGTTCCCATATGCAATCATTCAGTTCCCCTTGTTTGTTGGGTCAAACTCAGCAACACAGGTGGTAAATAACAAACCCACACTTTAAAAAATTTGGCAGAGGGACTTGAAATTACTTTTAACTGTTTTTAATTTGACTATTTTTCAGGTTAATTGTGTCCTTTTAAGCTTCCCAATTTGTGAAGTGGGTATTAACTCCATCAGAGGTGCTTCTGCTTCAGTTTATCTATTAACTCCTGTTTGCCCAAGATCATACAGTGAAACAGTGACTGATCCACAGTGCTGTGCTCTGTCCACTAGACACACACTCTTTTCTGGAAAGACCTCAGAAATATGAATTTGCTTTTTCTCCAAGGAAAACTGTCAATGATAACATTAGAGAGGCTTGTTCCTTTTCTTGTTCTTAGAACAACAAAGTATATTTACCCTTATTCTTGAGGATTTGCCTTTCCAGACTGTCTGGTTTGTGATTTATCTGACAGATCATAGTACTAGCAGAGTCAATATTCACTAATTCAGCCTCCAGCACACAACTGTTTATGACATGTTGTAGCACTAAAAAGGCACATTGTTTACTTAAGTCTGAGTAAAGCGGTTAAACTAAAAATGTATCGAATGAAAAGAGGTTTCTTGGGAACTTTATCATACAGTTGAACTTCATTAGGCTGCAACACCTATAATCATAGTTGTGTTGATCTCTCTCAACTTGCGTCAATCAATTGTCTTTGGTTCAGGAAGTCCCACAGAGTGTCTCCAGAACGGTGGATTTGAATACACAATTTGCTTTCTGCCTCCACTTGTATTGAATTTTGAACTCCCACCAGATTACCCATCAGTCTCGCCACCTGTGTTCACACTCAGCAGCAAGTGGCTCTCCCGGATCCAGGTTTGGCTTAAAATCTTTTTAACACTTCTTGTACCTTTCAGAAACCTAAATAAATTCTTTCTAATTAATACTCTAATAGTTGTAAATGCAGCAGGTGAAGGAATAGTTGGATAGAACTTTGCTTTTAACATCCAGGTTCAGTTGGAGGAAACAATTGGCATCATGAAGTATAATACATACTTCTAATGAACTGTATAAGAAGTAGTTTTTATTGTCACCCTTTGGCAACAGTCTTTTTCTCTTCATGCTGCAAGATTCTTAAGGATAAAGGATGGGATTTTCAAAAGCATCTTAATTACTTAGGTGCACAAGTCCCATAGAAAATAATAGAATTTAGGCTGCTAAATAATTTAGAGTAAAAAAAATTTAAAGTATTTAAGTGACTTACGGCCCTAAGTCCCATTGACTGTCAATGAAACATAGGCTCTTAAGTGCTGAAGTCATTTTTGAAAATGTGACTGTGTTCCTAAGTCACTTATGGACAGAATTTTAAAGGTACTAAAGATGCAGAGAGATGCGTAATGGTATTTTTAGATGTGCCTAGGTGATTAACTCCCATTGATTTCAATGGGTATTAGACACTTAACTTGCTTTAGGTGCTTTTGTAAATCTTACTAGGTGCTTATCTGCATCTTTAGGCACCTATTTGGAAATCTGGCCTTTAGGCATTTTTGAAAATCCCAATCATAGCGATTCAGTGTCCTGTTTCATCTCTGCTTATATCCTGTGCATTATAGAGTAGGTACATGTGAATATGTATACATTGTGCTGTGCAAATACAGCCTATATTTGAAAATCTTTTGTATTGTGTGTCATGAGATTCAGGTGCCTTCCACCATTTAAGAAGGGCAGGTATTCATGTATAATCATTCTTCTTGAAATACCTTTTTTTTTCTCTTTTGTTACTATTTAAGAGTAAGATACTGTAAAATATTTTCTTGAAGAACAAAAATTTTTAGTGAAAGAACACAAGTGTATGTATTTTTAAAATCTCCGCAGAGAGGCATAGCTCTGTCAATCTCAGCTAAAGATCTTGAGATCCAAAGGCTGATAAAGCCAATACTAGATTAAAGAGATGCTGTTAGGATTTATAGCCCCAGAATTTAACCTGCCTTTTCTGATGTTTGTAAACATGTGATGCTATTAACCCAGCATTTGTGAGCAATCCAAAAATAACAATCCAGGATGAATGTCTGGATAGAGAGCAGTCTTCACTGAGGACACTTCAATTTCAAATTTGCAAGAAAGAGAGCAATTGGATTATAAAAATAATGAAACTTTAAAGCATTTTGAAGTTGCTTATTCAAAAACACATCAGAACTAACGGTATATGAGATGCATACATTTTTTTAAAATTACACAAACCAAAAACCTGCATTAGGTAGTGAGATTATACAGGACAAGAACCCATATCTTTTCATAGGTGGAAGAATGCATCCATTATGTTTGGGTACAGTGGGTATAACACATCTGGATACTTCCAATTTAACTCTTTATTATTGCATTAACTATTTCTAATGTTACTGGGTATTTGCAAAAAAGCTGGTATCCCTTGAATAAAAATGGTCTAACATGCAGCTATATCTATTACATTCTTTGCTGTGCAGCAGTGAGTTTATGAAACAAACATGCCATCTAGATTTTTTCCCCATAAATGAACCAAAATTTCAGTTGCATAGGCCTTTATTTGTTGTTTGCTATTATTGTATTACAGTAGCATCTACAGGCCAGCTCCATTGTGATAGGCAGTACACAAATAATTCCACTGAATATTGTGATCAAAAAACTGCACCTAGAGTTCACTGCTGAGCAGTGGAGAATTTAGTAAGAGCAATACAAACCTTGGCATATGGAGGGGTGTCCCTTGTTTGTAAAGTATACTTTGAGTTTTTAAAGTTAACATTTATTTTCCTTCTGTAGTCTGCTGTAGAAAATATCAGGGAGGAAGATAGAGAAGCAGTTTCTTCCCATAGATGAGGTTTTTTCAGAGCAAACAACATCCAATTAACATGTCCAGTTTTTACTCTTTGGGAAATGTTCACTCAGATGAGATCACATTTGAATTAACTTGACTTTTGCTGAAACAGCAAATAATGGTTAGTAGAATTTGGAAAAGACAAACTGAAGGCTATGAATTGGAACTTACTAATCAGCCAAGTACTCAGACTGTGCCGTCAAACTACATTGCTGCCAGTGAACTAACACAACAAATGAAGCTAGTTGCAAGATAAGCAGAATACTCATATCCTAACTACATTTAAATTACTAAAATAATTATATAAAACTAGAATACTAATACAGAATAATGAGGCTGACTTCTTTCATTAAACTCAGAACTTCAAAGTTAAGATTGTAAATATGCATCATAGTTACTTAGTTATTTTTAGTGAATAACAAAAACATTCTCCTGTAACTCAAAATATCTGAATCAGTATATAGGTCTGGCAGTAATTAGAGTGTTCTTACTCATTCACTTGAAAGGAAATGAGTTCTGATTGTGCTACAGGTGGCTTTTAATTTATAAGTTTAAATGTGACTGCAAAGCTGGTGGGAAATTAGGTGTCCATTTTTGCTGCCTTATGATTTATGAAGAAGGCAAGATATTATTCAGAATTAGTTTTTCCAGTATGTTTTTTACTTTTGAAATTGAGGCGTTGTCCTACCCCGTCTTTCCTGGAAGATTCTGTGGACCAATGGAAAATTTTGGATATCAGATTATCAAACAAGTGAAAACTGATTTGAGAAGGGGAGTAATTTTAACTGACTGTTTAAAACTTCTGTTCTGTGTACCCATTTAATTCAGACATGCAGGGAGCAATTGGAAGGAAAGGTATATTTAAGATTGAGCACCCTGACAAATTAAATTAAATTAAGTTGCCATGGAATAAGAGGGAAAATCCTTTCATGGATTGAGAACTGGTTAAGACAGGGAACAAAGGATAGGAATAAATGGTAAATTTTCAGAATGGAGAGGGGTAACTAGTGGTGTTCCCCAAGGGTTAGTCCTAGGACCAATCCTATTCAACTTATTCATAAATGATTTGGAAGAAGGGGTAAACAGTGAGGTGGCAAAATTTTCAGATGATACTAAACTGCTCAAGATAGTTAAGACCAAAGCAGACTGCGAAGAACTTCAAAAAGATCTCACAAAACTAAATGATTGGGCAACAAAATGGCAAATGAAATTTAATGTGGATAAATGTAAAGTAATGCACACTGGAAAAATAACCCCAACTATACATACAATATGATGGGGGCTAATTTAGCTACAACTAATCAGGAAAAAGATCTTGGAGTCATCGTGGATAGTTCTCTGAAGATGTCCATGCAGTGTGCAGCGGCAGTCAAAAAAGCAAACAGGATGTTAGGAATCATTTAAAAAGGGATAGAGAATAAGATGGAGAATATCTTATTGCCCTTATACAAATCCATGGTGCGCCCACATCCTGAATACTGCGTACAAATGTGGTCTCCTCATCTCAAAAAGGATAAACTGGCATTAGAAAAGGTTCAGAGAAGGGCAACTAAAATGATTAGGTGTTTGGAACGGGTCCCATATGAGGAGAGATTAAAGAGGCTAGGACTTTTTAGCTTGGAAACAAGGAGACTAAGGGGGGATATGATAGAGGTATATAAAATTGAGTGGTGTGGAGGAAGTGAATAAGGAAAAGTTATTTACTTGTTCCCATCATAGAAGAACTAGGGGCCACCCAATGAAATTAATGGGCAGCAGGTTTAAAACAAATAAAAGGATGTTCTTCACACAGCGCACAGTCAACCTGTGGAACTCCTTGCTTGAGGAGGCTGTGAAGGTTAGGACTATAACAGGGTTTAGAAGAGAACTGGATAAATTCTTGGAGATGAAGTCCATTAATGGCTATTAACCAGGATGGGTAAGGAATGGTGTCCTTAGCCTCTGTTTGTCAGAGGGGAGTGATGGATGGCAGGAGAGAGATCACTTGATCAGTACTTGTTAGGTCCACTCACTCCAGGGCACCTGGCATTGGCCACTGTCAGTGGACAGGATACTGGGCTGGATGGACTTTTGGTCTGACCCAGTACGGCCGTTCTTATAACAACGAAGCGCGCACGCACACGCACGCACACACGCACACGCACGCACGCACACGCACGCACGCACACGCACGCACACACACACACGCACACACACACACACACACACACGTCCTCCATTACAAAGAGGGAAGACAAGACCTGACATTGTGATATTTCTGAGGGAAAATCCAGCAGGAGAGAGACTTGAAAACAAACTATTCAGGCTTTCTTTAAACATGAAAAGGCAGGGCACCAGAAAAAATATTTTAGCTAGGTCACCTTGAATCAAATGTTATTTAATCCATACAGTAAAGCATATAGAACTGTGTTATCTAAGTTACTTATCACATCATATGATTTTTATTTCTAAATCTACATTTCTTTACAGTTACTTGCAATACTTTCTAATATTTTGTAATGCATCTGACTTAGTTTTTCTGTATAGGGTAAGGTGTAGACTGAGGATTTATGCTTTGGAGGTTAGCAAGTGATCAGGTGAGGGTGTAAAGTGATGCTCTCTTATTATTTCCCAGTGAGTACAAACAACAAAGACCTTGTTAAACTAAATTAGTTCATGGCCTAAACTTGAAATCTGAAGCTACCTTAAAAGGTACCATATGAGAGGGAAATTGTTCCAAGATGAGTCAGGAGTTGTTGGAAGATGTAGCTATTCTTTTTGGGTTCTAAGCTCAAACTTTTCTTTTCTAGCTTACTGCACTTTGCAAGCACTTAGACAACTTGTGGGAAGAGAACAAAGGCTGTGTGGTCTTGTTTGCCTGGATGCAATTTCTTAAGGAGGAAACACTAGCTTACTTGAACATTACCTCCCCATATGAACTAAAAATGTGCCATCAAGAAAATGGGCAGAGCAGGACATCTCTGTTTCCTCTGAACTCTGAGCTGGATTGTTGTGGCGCAGCAGGTGCTGCAACAGCACAAGAAGACATCCTTGATGAAAGAGCTGTACAGGATGTGGAGTCTCTGTCAAGTCTGATAAGGGAAATCTTGGACTTTGATCAGGTTCAGCAGAAAAAATGCTTTAACAGTAAGATGTTCTTGTGCAGCATCTGCTTTTCTGAGAAGCTGGGTAGCGAATGTATGCACTTCATGGAGTGCCAGCATATATACTGCAAATCCTGTTTAAAGGACTACTTTGAAATTCAGATCAGGGATGGTCAGGTCCACTGCCTCAGCTGTCCAGAACCAAAGTGTTCTTCGGTTGCTACTCCTGGCCAGGTAATAGCGGAAGTATATAATCAATGCATGCACACCTCTAGC
Organism: Chelydra serpentina; assembly: GCA_037349315.1. NCBI lineage: Eukaryota > Metazoa > Chordata > Testudines > Chelydridae > Chelydra > Chelydra serpentina. The sequence continues at coordinate 13,775,554 of JBAIAC010000035.1, forward strand.
TTACTAATAAAGCTGAATTGTATATCATGGATTTTTGCTCAAACCATAGTAATTAAAGCACAGAATTTTTTCATGCTACCCAGAGGCCACTTACATGCTCCTGAATTAAAATTAGATCACCTGGCACCAGTTTTGCCCACTATTCGTTTCAGATGTCTTGGACACCGGTTTGAATTAATATGATCCCACTGACTGTGCTAATTGTTTTCACTATGGGACTCTAAACTGTCAGTGCCCAGGATATGAATCGCTAGTAAATCTGTTCTTCAGAATATATAAAATGATTATGTGCAGAAGCTGCAGATTTAATTAAAAGAGTGTCCTCAATAACGTCTATACTTTCTCTCTGATTATTGCAGTAATCTCCTGATCAGAATAAGAGTAATGTTTAAAATGTGCTAAGGCAAATTCAAACTAGTTGTTGGTGCTCATGTCCTAAAAAAGTTTTTCCTACCAGAGCTAGTAGATTGAACATCTGAATCCAGCAAATATAATGTTGTTTGATCTTTGTTTAGGTTAAGGAACTCGTTGGAGAGGAGTTGTTTGCACGTTATGACCGCCTACTTCTGCAGTCCAGCTTGGACTTGATGGCAGACGTGGTATATTGTCCTCGTCCATGCTGTCAGACTCCGGTGATGCAAGAGCCAAGTTGCACCATGGGCATATGTTCCAGCTGCAACTATGCCTTCTGTACCCTCTGTAAAATGACTTATCATGGGGTCTCTCCATGTAAAGTCACTGCAGGTGAGTTACACTGTTTGGGAAATGGAACTCAAAGTGAATTGCAGCTTTCATTGTAGGATACAGTGACATTAAGTAGATACTCTGAAACATTTCTACTTCTGTATCTGCTGTAGTAAGGGGTAAGTGAGTTGACACATCTGTCTGTGTGGTGGGACTCTCTGTGTAGTGAGGATGAGAGGTTAAATGTAGTTGAAGAGCTGGCCTTTGCCCTGAAGAGTTTACAGTTGAATGTCTAGACATGCTGCAACAAGTTAGATGAACAAATGACACAGTTAAGGACAGTGGTTATGGCATTGTAGTTGCTCTCTATACCCATTTGTATATCTTGAGGTTATTTAAAAACAAAATAATTATTGATAACTTAGAGGGAAATATAATATACAGGGTACATTCCTGTTTCCCACAGTGGCTGGTAGCAAATGCTTGAGGGTAGGTGCAAGAAACCCTAAAGTGGGCATTTATGGAATAACATGTCCACAGGAAGTTTCTTCCAGCCTTTGAGGTGTTTACCATATGCCATGAAGCATGAGGGTTTATATTCTAGACATTTTAAAATCCATACTAATATAACTCAAGATATGATCTATATAAATGTCCATTCCTTTTTTGAATCTTGTTGAGCATTTGGCCTTGATGTCTTGTGATAGAGTTCCACTAAATGTATGGTGTTAGCAAAAAATATTTCCTTGCCTCAAATTTTAATATGCTACCTATTTCAATTTTATTGACAGTCCTTATTACAAGAGAGGGTAAATACAGGTGTTTAATCTACCTTCTTTCTACTGTTCATTCTGTATACCTCTATCGTGTACACTCTTATTTGTCTTCCCTCTGAACTAAACAATCTTAATCTTTTCAGTCTCATGTCGTATGAAATTTTTTTCCATGCTTGTAATTGTTTTGGTCACAAACCTTTTATTTTCACTTCAAGTTTTTTGAGGTAGGGTGACTAGAACACAGCTTTCCCAGCTAAGGTGATTCATATGATGGAATTGCAATATTTTCAATATAAACTTTCATTTTGTTCCTCACGCATCCTACTATTTTGTTTGCTTTTTTAACTGCAACTGCATATTGAGCAGATATTTATGAACTAGTACAAGGAACATCTTCTTTGAGAATCTCAAACATAACGTGTGTACAGAAAGTATAAAGTACTTGTCCGTGGTGTGTTCTGTTTTGTTGGTCCTGGAGTTTCCACAGCTGAGAGGTGGTAGATTATACTAGTATCAGCAGCTGGGTGGAACTTCTGGGTGGCTGTTGCTATCTCATTCTCCTAACAGAGTTATTGAAATCGTCTTGACCCTTGCAATCTTTGGAGTCTCCTGGATTATGTTTACAATGAGTTTGGCTCTTCGTCTTAGCTAAGTGTGTGACTTCCATATGCAGTGCGGTATGTAAGGTTAATGTATTATTTTTGTGTCTTTATTTCACTCCTTAGAAAAGCTGACGGATTTGCGTAATGAGTACCAAGAAGCGGATGAGGCCACTAAAATATTTTTGGAGCAGCGCTATGGAAAAAGAGTGATTCAGAAAGCCCTTGAGGAGATGGAAAGTAGAGAATGGCTAGAAAAGAACTCAAAGGCCTGCCCTTGTTGTGGCACTCCTATAGAGGTGAGTTTATTGGGCCAAACTTGGAGAATCACATTTGTTCTTAATTGTTACTGTCCTATGTTGCTAATGCGATTCACTATGGGAACCAATGCCAGGGAATTAGGACTTTAATTTGTAGGGTCCATATGATTCAATTTTTGCCTCTTCCCTGCTGCTGGCTACTCTAGTCTTACTTTTGAGTATTACATTTAATAAAAAGTAGGCATTTTCAGTTTTTAAAGGTATTCATCAGTAGTTCCCCAGGTGCTGGGTAATTGCCAGCAAACAGTTCAGGAAAAAGTGAGGTTTCCAGCGTGTTTAGTAATGCAGCCAAATAAAGCTTTTGTGACACAGGCTACTAGTTCATAAACAGGGAAGGACATTCAACAATATTGTAGACTTACACTTGTAATAGAGCTTGTCCTCACTTCTGCAGCCAGCAAAAGCAATTGACATTACAGTAAGAGGAAACTCCTCCTCTGGGTACACATCTCCTGAAACCAGGTTGAAGTGAGGACACACTACAGACCTCACAAGGATACTAGATTTTATGGTCCATTCTGCATTTTGGTTTAATCAAGCTGCCTGTACCAGGCAGTGTTCCGCAGGGAGATTCTCCTGCCACCAAATATTCTGTAAACTAGGCAAAAGTGTACTGAGCTGGGAGCCAAAAGACCATAATTTCAAACCTCACCTCTACTGATTGTTGTTAGTATTTCCATCCATTTCAGACTTTATTACTGACCATGGCCTCGTATCCCAACCTTAGAAGGCAGTCAAGTATTCATCTCCCATATTGCAAATAAATTAATGGATTATGCAGTCACTTCAAGGAGAATTGGGACGAAAACAGGTCTGTAATATAGCAGAATCAAGTTTTAGCCACTTTGCAACACTGCCTTTCAGGCTGAATATGCCAAAACTATGTATTTTGATTATCCTATCTAACCAGTAGGTGCCAGTCCCTTTCCAGAGCCATAGATAGAAACCAGGAATCCTGATGTTGTATTCTATTGCTGTCTAACAAATTGCTGTGTAACCGTCTTGCAAAATTGTCTTAGGTTACTTAGGTCCCCCTTAAGTGGCTAGTCCACATGGAGGAAAATTACTTCTATAGTTCAAGTAAGCAGAGATCTGTGCTGGGGATCTGAAGATCCAGAGCTCAGACCCTGCTGGTGACCTATTTTGGGGATACCTTATTGTTGAATGAAATAACTGGTGATGAAAAGTTATTTCTTTTGAATAAAATTTTGTTTATTCATACAGTGGGTAAACAGTCTATTAAAAAAAACGAATACTTAAAATTTTTGTAGTCTGTCAAAGATGGTGTAACGTAGTAAAATACTGTACAGATGTTCCATTTCTGAAAATACACATTTCTATCGTTTGTCGCATACCGATTACTGATGTTGCACAAAGGCAGGTTTGAAGGCTTAGAAGCGACATGAGATATGGTTGATTCTTACAGGCATTCCCTGTTTCTTCCCCTACCAGAAACTAGATGGTTGCAACAAGATGACATGCACTGGCTGCAGGCGGTACTTCTGCTGGCTTTGTATGGGTTCTCTGTCTAGGGTGAACCCATATAAACACTTCAATGATACATCTTCCCCATGCTTTAACCGGTATGTATTCACGATATATGCCCTCAAACACAATACAAGCTCCATATGTACAGCATTTTTCTTGCAAGCCCTCACAGAATTATTTTTTCACTTTAATTATATAGCTAGTTACAAAATCAAAATGAGAAATTTTGAGGTGTAGGCAAAGGAATAAAATGTGTTCAGATATGATTTGAAATATCGTATGCCTTTGAGGGATTTTTCCCCCCTTGTTGTTGGAATGGTTCATTTTCATGTATAGGTGCTCAGATATCACAGTGATGAGTCTGGTATAAATACGTAGGAACGCAGCTCTAAATTTTAGGAACTGCAGAACTAGAGACTAACGCCATTGGGATTGTGTGGAAGAATAGAGGAGATCATTGCTTCTTGGGTAGATGGTAGGGGAAGTGGATGAGAGGTGTAATAGTGTGAAAGCTTGGTTCACTGACTTGTATTCTGTGCCTTGGAATGTTTTGCTAATCAAGCAGGATCGAAGAATTATTTACAAATATATTCCATGCCCAAATCTTTCTGTGCATGTATAATGTGCCCCTCACTGTGGTATGTAGGTGCCCTATCAAATTAATACTAAGACCACATTTTTCACCCCTCCATTGCTTATTCTGCTTTCTTAAGTGGATGTGTTCAGTTATATTTATCTCCAGATGAAATGTTGCTGGTCATGCAGCCATTTTTGAAGTAAATGCTATGCAAAGAGGAGTGTCATGCATTATGCTGTAAAGGCAACAAGATTTGGACTCTTCCTAATCTCTGGTGGTAGGAACTTCCCAGCAACAGGGCGTTGGCTGTAGAAGTCACGATGATCATTGGCTCCTGAAAATTTTGATCATTGCAGGTTTTAGCAAAGGAAACCAGTGTCTTATCGTAGCCAGGCTTCCAAACATTGAGGGCTTTAAAGATTAGCACTAGGATGTTGAGTCTTTTATATTAGACATTGTATTGATGCTTCAATGGGAGGGAATAGGAATCAGGACTTCTGAGTTCTATTCCTTGTCCTCAAATAAATTAGTCAGTAGCAAAATTCAGCTCCTTTCTGTACCTCAGTTTGCCTGTTTGTAAAATGGGGAAAGGATCTATGTTCAGGGAATTGTTCATGACTGGACTTTCTCGCCTACGCTGATTGGCTGTTTGCTCCAACTCTCCCTCTTCTTCCCTCAGTCTTTTCTCCTCTCCTCAGTTTCATTCCACAACTGCCCTTCCCTGCCCCACCCCTCTTACCCACCTTCCCTTAAATGTTCTGTCTCCGTTCTCTTCTCTTTCCATTTAGCTTATTCCCTCCTAACTTAAATTCACCCCCCAAAAAATAAATTAGTCATTTAAGTAATTTGATGTGTTTGCTGCATCATATTTTTCACTCTGCTTGTGTGTTACATCCCGCTCACCTACCCTTATCTATTTAGATTGTAAACTCTTCAGGACAAGGTACTCTCTACTACTTGTTTGGACAGTGCCTAGCACAATGGGGCTCTCTATTCCAGTTTGGTCTTAGGCACTACCATAATATAAATTATTATTAATAATGCTCTCAGGGGTCTTTAGAGGATTAATTATCATTATTATTTATTTGTATTACCATAGTGCCTAGGAGCCCTAGTCATTGACCCGGACACCATTGTACTAGGCACTGTTGTTAGTATAGAAATGCAAAATATTTTATTTGACTCAACTTTGGCTGTTGCAATACGTGCATTTCAATTAAATGACAAAAATAAAGAAGTTGCAAAGTTCAAATCAGAGTTTCAGATTCAAGTTGAAGTTCACTGATTCCTAATACAGATTCTTGCCTGTCTCACAGGTTGTTTCAAGCTATGAATGTTGCTGGTGACTTCTTGGATGCTGAAGATGAAGACTAGTTATGTTCTGTATCATCTAAAGCTGAAGAAACCAGAAATGAATCTTTTCCGCTTAAGTCAAGTTTGTTTGCTTTCATACAAGAGTGATAACACTTCACACTGCAGGCTGCTTACACAACCATTTGGATGCTGTTGCCACAAACAGAAGAGACCATTTTCCTCCTCTTCTGGTGGTTTAAGTCCCTTACGTACAGGTCCAGTGCTAAATAGTGAACAAACTGTCATCTGGAAGCTTAAAAAATAGTAGAGAAAACTCTAAATACCATAATGTGCCCCTTTTTCAGAAACATATCCTAGAAATCTCTATTTGGAAATTTCTCCAGGAAGTTTGGCCTTGCAAGGATCTCTGGATTCCATCCTGCATACTTTGCAGTAATCTTTCCTATCGCTGAGGTGGGCTAGATGTGCTCTCCCCGGAGGCCTTTGGTGAAGCTGCTTGTGTCCATTGCAGGAAGGCTCATTAAGAGTTTCTCCCCTCCCTCAGAGACTGAGCCAGTTACTTTCATAGCATTTCCTGACCTGGATCCAAACTGATTTTTCTGTGGTGGCTCACTGCTCTAGCACGGACACATTTAACTGGGGTGGTAGAGGTTTATAAACTGCAGAATTTTTGCACCCCATTCCTTCTCCTTTCCTCCCACCCCCACAGAGTGGACCTAATGCCTGGCTCCTGTGTAGAAAGTTACTGACAAACATTTCCTGTTTTCATAACTATCAATTTTTTTATTCCGTTTCAGTAATTAATTTCCATGTTGCTATCATATCTTAACAGGGAAGGAATTTATATGATCTGGTGATTATTTTCATAATGATGGATATTAAAACAGTCTGTGTGCCCAATCTGTGAAATTCTGTGCAGTGTTTCTTGACTCAAATATTAATGAGGTGCTTAAATAAAAGAAAAGTGACCTCAGACACTGAACTGAAATTTTACAGGTACACAATCAATCATGACTTAAATCCCTTAACTGCATGTTTTTCCTTCCCAATTTCTAGTTGTTAAAATTTTTTTGTGAAATTGTGTCCTTTGGCCAAAGACCTCTAGATAAATGGCCGGGACTAATTTGCGGCCCTCCATCTGAACTAGCTCACTCATTCACGCTATCATTATACTTCTAAATAATAACTTATTGGACAAACAAATCTCCCTACCTTATAGTTTTACAAGCACTCTCAAATATGAGAACAGTGCTTGGATTACATTTTTAGAAATACTTTTCATCTGTAAGATGGGCTAGACAACAGCTGCTTTGACTTTAATGAGAAATATACCTTGTTCAAAATAAGACAGCCGGGCCTGAATGGCTCAGGAGCTAGGTAATGATACAGAGTCAAGGTCAACTCTTCATATACAGCTTTGGTTGTTAGTAAATAAATCTTTACTCAGATGTCTGAATTGAGTAAATGGCTTTAGTCTATTTCTGGAAGAGACAAAGATTCTTGTTACACAACTCACTATCATGCTTGGTAGCCTGAGAGAGATCAAAGATACACATGGAGACAGATTTCCCTTGCCTAGAACTGGTCCAACTTAATCTTGGTTGAGGTGGGTAGGGGAAGCTTCACCACTCCTGTGTGTGGATTGTTTAATTTGCATTCCAGCACCTTTCACATGCACTAACTTCACTTTTTAAAAGTAAACTCAGTTATCTTCAGAGTTGTGTCCATTATGGGATGCATATCAGCGCATAGAAAGTCACTCTATGGAATATAATATTATTTTGCTTCTAGGCAGCAACTGTGATGATCACTTCAGTTGGTAAATTAGTTTAGCTGTTTGTAGTAATCATGTGTATTAAAATGGTAGTGCCTAGCCCTGGTGCATACCATGCACAGTGTTAGGATAGGATTTCCTGGATTCTCACCTGTTCACAAAAAACTAAACAACTCACACTACAGGGTTTTCCTTCTGAAAGATTTTGTTTGGATAGTCTGTTTGCTAGCTCTGTATTCTTTTGTTCTGATAACTGTTTAAATACAATGATCAAGAATTCAAACTAAAGTTAATTCAGGTGGAGGTTTCCTATTTAAGCATAATTTCTGGAATGTGCTTGTTTACAATTCAACCGGTTTTTAAAAACTCATGCTATTGCATACCAAGTATTTGCAGGGAAGGATTATGGCTACAGACTGGATAAAGTGTGTCTGCCTCCTAATCTCTCCAACTCTACCTGTTAGCTTTGCAAAGCATTATGTGCAGAAATAGCCATGATATGTTATGCAGTAAAAAGGCTGGTAAATTTTTATCCTTTAAAATAGTGTTTTAATGGTTCAAAAGAGCCCTGTTCCTTCAGCTTTGTAAAAAGGATGTAAATCTATTACCATGATGAATGTAAGATGGAGATGAATAAATGTTATTTAAAAATTTAGATTATTTGCTCTTTAACTGTAGAACTTTCATCTAGGCTCAGTGCTTTTGCTGCTGATTTCACATTCTTGACATTAATTTTCCATTTTCTTCTGTGGACAATTTGTGATGCTTAACACTTTAGCCCTGGTCTACACTAGCCGGGGAGGTTGATCTAAGATACACAACTTCAGCTGCGTGAATAGCGTAGCTGAAGTTGGCATATCTTAGATCGATTTACCTGGCTGTCCTCACGCCGGGGAATCGACTGCTGCTGCTCCCCCATCGACTCCCCTTGCGCCTCTTGTAAGCTGGAGTACCGGAATCGAGGGGGAGCGCTTTTGGGGATCAATTTATTGCGTCTAGATGAGACGCAATAAATCGATCCCTGAAAGATCGATCTCTACCCTCCGATCCAGGGGGGTAGTGAAAACCTGGCCTTAGTATATGGTACAGTCTTTGGCAATCAGACTGCTAAGAGCCAAGTTTTGGACTTAGGTATGCCACGTGAAGACAAGATCCGCACCGGCGGTACCGTGGACGGGGTCGGTGCCGGATCGGTCATCTGAATCAGGTCCCTTGCCGCTGCGAAGGTGTCGGGAGTGGACGGCAGCGTAAGCTCAACCACGGTACGGGCCGGGGAGCTGGTGGTTACCGAGCTCAATGGCCCTCGCGGGACCGGAGTCGTCGGTACCGGAGCCTGAAAAGGCTGACCTGCGCTCAACGGCCTCTTGGGTGCCGGAGTTGGCAGGGCCGGTGCTGGTGGCGGCGCCGGACTCAACGGCCTCTGCTGGGCCGGAGTAAGTGGCACAGAGGCCACTGGCACCAAACTCAACGGTCCTTGCGGTACCGGAGTCGACGGTGCTGGCGCCGTAACAGGCCTGGTCAGGTCTGAAGCTGGCTGCGTATGCAGCGGCGCCTTAGTCGGTCCTCCCGACTTCTTCGCTCTCGGGGACTGAGAGCGGCTCTGCGAGGTCCCAGTCAGAGACGGACGGTGCCGAGGTTCTTTCCCGGAGCTGGGGCGCTCCGGTGCTGTGGACGTTGAGGCCGCTGAAGTCGGTGCCGGAGTTCGTTGCGGCGCCGACATCGGACTGAGCGATGCCTCTAAGAGGAGCTGCTTTAAACGAAAGTCCCGCTCCTTTTTGGTCCGGGGCTTGAAAGACTTACAGATGCGGCACTTGTCCGGAAGGTGGGACTCCCCGAGGCACTTCAGACAGGAGGCGTGTGGATCTCCTGTGGGCATCGGCTTTTGGCATGCCGAGCAAGGCTTAAATCCCGGAGAGCCAGGCATTGGCCCGGTGCCGGGAGGGAGACAGGGGAGAAACCCCTTATCTCCTACTACTATTTACAGTAGCTACAACAATAAGCTATGAATAACTATTAACAACTAATTAAGAGTACTTAAACTATCTACACGATAAGCGAGTGCTAAGAGTGCTAGGGATGTGGAGGTCAGCTAGCTGCTCTCCACTGTTCCAACGACCGACACGGGCGGTAAGAAGGAACTGAGAGGGCGATGGGCCGGCTGGGGTATATATCGGGCTCCCTAACGGCGCCACTCCAGGGGGCGCCAGCCGGCCCACCGAGTGTTGCTAGGGTAAAAATCTTCCGACGATCGTGCATGCCGCACGCGCACACCTAAGTGGAATACATATGAGCAACACATCTCGAAGAACACCAGTTACTACGGTGAGTAACCGTCTTTTATGGAAGCTGGAATAGTTCTAGCTACTTATGGTTCAAGCAAAATACTTAATTTTTCTGCAGCAGCTCTGTAAACTTTTCTAGCAGGAGCATATATATTTACTGTGTATGGCCTGCTTTAAAAATGGGTCTCTAGTTTTTCTGGTCCAATTTCACACAAATTTAGGATGAAGGCAAAATTCTTGCAACAATAGAAGCCAGCTTGAAGGAGGTGGCTCTGGAATTGAGTAAACATGCTTTCCTGCCTATTTTTACAAGTTGCTTTTTAAATCCAGTGCTAATAGACCAACTGATGTATAGAAAGCCAAGATTTGCATCACTTTTAGTTCTGCCACATCATGAGCAATGTATTCTGGCAGTTTTGTCTCAGTTCATTTTAAAAAGTTAAGTGTTTAGAGTAAAAAAATTTCCAGAACACTGAAGTCCTATGGACATCCAGTAAGTTCTAAGTCACTTAGTTACTCTTGAAATGTTTACCTCTAGTTCTACTTCCATCTCTTCCTCTTTCCACAGGAGCCCTTTTCAGTGGGTGGTGACACCACCAGCATCTTTCCCCTATAATTATTCCTGTCTAGCCTTGCAGGATGTTTTAATTCCTAGTAGAACTTTGAGAGTTAATGGGTAAAGACAGTCAACATGACTCAGTTTTTGGATAAAAAATACTGCATTTAATGTAGAAAGTTACATTATGAATCGTTTGTAGGATTTCTATGTAAACAAATACATATCCCCCACCTAAAAAACAGCACCAGTGACTTACACTTCAGTAGTTTGATGTAATCCCTTTTGGTAGTAGTAACAGTAAAACCAATAGAATTTTGGAAGTAGCATGGTCTATAGCAGTAGAGGGTTTCATTCATCAAAGTGGATTTAGGTGATTAAATATATGGGGTAAGTTCATGGACAGCTGAGTTATGAGAGGTCTCCCTGCATGTATGAACATGACTGATGAGGAAAGGCAAGAGCTGAACTGGTTAGAAGATCTGGGTGAGGGCAATCAGCCCTACCCTGCTACACCCAACAGAACACTTAACGGCCTGGGGCAGGGGGAAGCAAAGCCACACAAATTTAGACTTGATTGCTATTGTCCAATGACAGCACTTTAGTCTTGACATACAGAAGCATTCATGATGTTTGGATTTATAGAATTCTTACCATGAAGTGAAATAGGAGCCAGTGTTATGCAGCTGGATAAGGAAAAATTGCTGTTTAACCATTTGGTGGTAGCTATTTCATTAAGCTGAACACTGAAGAGCCAGGATAGGTGCAGTGTTTGTGATTTTCCTGAAGTGGAGGGTGTGTAGCACATCACAGGATCAGGGCTTTAGGGGAATTGTATATGCATCATTGAACAGTGAAGTTAATAGAATCGCCTCAAGAAAGCCCCCAAATTAAAATAGTACAAATTAATGCAGGGGAGCTTTGAGGAAGGTTATTTAATGGCTAATTCTAGGTGGTGCTAGTACTTCAGTTTCATGATGGTAGGGCAGTTGAGATTAATAAGTGCAATATGGGGGGGGGGGGGGAAAGGGGAGGGAGAAAAAACTTAAATGTGTGTCCTTCAAAGGTAATACATTCTACAATTACCCATTTGATTTTACTTCCTTTCATATCCTCACCTTTGAGTTGAGGAATATCCATTTCCTGTTTTCATTTACTTTATAGATTACACACCTCATTTCAATTGGCTTCACCACTAGAGTGTCAGTAGTGTTTGAGGTTGCTAGAACACAGTACATAAGGTCCCATCATCTAATTTATTAAGCCCAGAGTACCCAACATTCATCTCTTTTAAAAGATGGAGACAATAAATGAGCACATCTCTGCTGATTTATGAATAAGTACAAGAAGAATGCGTAGGGATTCCTCCTCTCCAGTGTTGGTTTCCAGGAGAAGAGCCTGATTAGCATTATACCAGCCCCCAAGAAACTAGTCACTGTATGGCTTCTTAGATTGTCTTCTTTCTGCTCCTGTTTCCTTCATACTATATAAGGGTTCCACAAGCTTGTTATGAACTAGCATTAAACCTGGTGTAGGGGGAAAAAGAAAGGTTAAGTATGGGTAGTAAGTGCAATGAATGGAGGACTTTTGCTTTTAATTAGGTTATGGCCACTAATAATATCCTTACATGTCCCCCTTCCCACACAACCCTCTTAAAGTCAGTATTTTTCACCCCATTGCTGTAAGCTTGATATTAGAGAGAGTGTCGGCATAATTAAAAAAATACTTAGTTATTTACCACCACTACAGACTAACAATTTTTTAAATTTAGTTTACATTCCATTATGTACAGAAAGAGGGACATATTCACTCAACTTGGAGAATTAAACTAGCCTCACTCATTCATTTATGGTTTCTAAGCAACAGTTTCTAGTTGAGTTACTAATTCAACACAGGGTTCATAACACTATAGGGGAACATTTAAATGTTACCCTGAATAGATTTCTAGTCAGTGGAGATTTTATTTTATTATTTTTAAACAGTAGTTTAGGGTGGAGACTTAGTTGACAGCACTTCCTTCAAACAAGTTTTCTGTCAGGAAAGATTTTCTAAATTAAATGGTGGCACTTAAAAAAAATATAGAAAAGCTAACTGAAAAAGTGGCCTTATCGGGCCAAATACTTACCTTTAAAGTATTTCACTGTTTTAACTTTGAGTTCTAGGGTGGCATCCTCATCACACACAAAGACAGTGCTGGGATGCTGCTGAAAGGCAGACACTGTCCACATGTGGTTCACCCCTTCCTCAATGGCTTTGTACAAAGCAAACGCTTTATGGGCTCCTGTGATTAGAATCATAACCTGAATTTTTAAAAAAAAGACAGGAACAACATTTAGGTTTTGTGATGTACATTTAAAGGAAACACACCCAAGTGTGATTTGAAGCAGATGATGAGTAAGTCATCTAAAGAAGAAAACTCTTTTAGTCCTCCCCAGCAGTGTTTCACTTCATTGATTGGGTACTGTTCACTTTGGCTGTATCGTTTTAGGTAGTAAAATTATGGCTTGCCTGGCCATTTTAAAGTTTACCCACCTGTTACTTTGAGCTCTCCCTTTGGCGATTATGCAAGAGTAGACTAGAGCACTTTAGACAGCTAGAGGAGGTGATTAACAGTTATGAACTACAGGTGTAAAAATAAATTCAACCACACACCACCTCCTGACTCTCAATTAGCTGGCATACCTCTGAGTAAGTCAGTGGATCTCACATTTACCTTGTGAGATTGTCCCCTGGAAACCTCCCTTACCCAGCCTCCCAGGCTAAATACAACTGTATTGCATAATTACATGAAAAATGTTAAAGTAGCATAATGGAAGCCACATGAATAAGCTCATTTTGATGTAATGCGTATGACTGTGTAAGCCAACCCTTCTTTTCCTCTCCTTGCATTTTTATTAGGACCAAATCTCAGCCATCATTCCGCATTTATAAACCCTTCAATTTGGGTGTCTAATTTGATCATGGCTAATTTAATCTTTGCAATGAAAGAAGTCCCAGAAAATAAGCTATGAGGTAGTTGTGCAGGGTACAAGAAAGTAGCTGGGTTGTTTGTTTGTTTAGTTGAACAAACTATGCTTCTGGAGGCCCAGTAATAATGCCCGGGGCTGGGCTGCAGAAAGTACCACTGCTTGAAGACTAGACAACCTTTTGATGCTCCATGGAGCACTATATTAAGTCACTGTATTTTAATTCTAACCTCTCTGGCATCCATGACTGTGCCTACTCCAACTGTCAGAGCCATTGTGGGGACTTTGGAAAGGTCACCATCAAAGAATCTAGCATTAGCCAATATGGTGTCCATAGCCAACGTCTTCACTCTAGTTCTGGACACCAGACTTGAGCCGGGCTCGTTGAAGGCAATATGACCATCTGGGCCAATACCTGTGTTGGAGACAGTTTAAGAACTATGTCACTACCTTAACACATCATAGGAAACAAAGCCAACATCACTCTTACTGTAAGGTTGCTATAGGCTCCTAAGAATAGCTACCGAACAGGTGAAGCACATTACTTTCATACAAGAACTTGCAGCTTTGCTCAAGCTCCAAGCTCCTGCTTCCCTTGAAGTGAATGGCAAATCTCCCACTGAAGTCAATAAGAGCAGAGACACTGTTCCTTTGCATTTTGGGAGGTAATAACTAAAGTAACTTGGATGTTAGCACCCAAAAGCATCAGGTTAGAAGTTACCACTCTCTCAGAGGGGTTATAGCTGATTGCAGCAGTTACCTGGTAGAACTTGCTATTGTAAAGGTTGCAACACAGTTTTGGTTAGCACACCTTCCCCCCCTAATTTTTACTACTTGATACTTTTCTGAAGAATTCACCTATTGGACTGAAATTTTCAAATCTAGACCTTAGATGAAATGGCAATTTAAAACAAATCAATAAATTTGAATAACATCTTTAGCTATTTGACTTCAGTGAAAAAAAAAAGTTACACTCCTTCCCCCTTCTGGCCAAATACACCTCAAAAATGGCTGAACTTTAAAATTAAGCATATAAAAAGCACTCAATTAAGGATGTCATCCACAGCCAAGTGGATCAGAACCACTCTGCCACTATCCCCTAACCCTGCAGCCTGAGACTTTGAAGCCAGTCTATTCTTCACATTTTGAGACCCAGGCACATTCCACTGACCTAGTATGGCTGTAAGGCTTGACCAGGGATGGAACTGCTACTAGGACAACCTGAACATCTCATTGAAACAGAAAAAAACCCCAACCACAAGTGAGTCACCTATGCATAGCATTTGTCCCAATCAATGCCATAGAAGGGAATGGATAGAGGTGACACTTAGACAGGTGCGCACACACTAATTGGAGATGGGATGCACATGTGGCTTTACTGACTGCAAATCTAAGAAGTGACAAACAAAAAAATCGAGAGGAATTCCCCAAAGTTAGCTAGAATTATGGCAAAAACAAGGCTGTGTTCTCTCCAAGTCTGTTATTCCTTCAGATTTTCACCTCCAACAAAGAGTTCGATTCCACCAGCTGCTTTGATTTTCCCCTCAAAAGCATCACACTCTGCCTGTAAGTCAGCTGCATTTCCATCCAGAATGTGGGTGTTTTCTGGAGAGATGTCAATGTGCTTGAAAAAGTTATTCCACATGAAGGAGTGATAGCTTTCCAGGTGATCCCTTGGGAGACCTGTTGACCAGGAACATTTATTATTTCATGTTTATATTACAGTCACACCTGCAGACCCCTTCAGGACCCATTGTGCTGGACATTGTACAAAGACAATCCCTGCTTCAAATAGCTTACAATTCAAGGCCCCATTGACTTCCATACCCTGTTTGCTACAGCTTTCAGGACTGGGGTCTAAAATGACAAGCAGGGGCAAGAGAGAGGGATACAATAACCTATATAAAAACTTGTACATACATTTGCATAGACATCAGGGGTTTTGATTACAAATCAATGCCAGTATCCCCATCTGCCCTTCAAGCTGGGCTTCCTTAACTTCCATGAGTTTAAAAAATAGTCACAATAGCTCCAGTAAGATCACAGTGTTAGGGAGAGGCAGACCATCCTAGTTATATGAATAAGGTGCATTAATATTATAGAGCAGGTTCTCCAAAGAGCAGATACACAGCAGGTCTAATTGTTCTTGTCTTTACAACATTCTGCAGAATTATTGTTAGTCCAAGCTGGTTAACACTATGCCAAAACCAGAGAAGCAATTTTAGTCTGATTAACAATCAGGGAATTCTTCCAAGACTCCTTGATTGTTACAGAATCATCCTTTATAGACTCTAACCCTAACTTCTCTGACTATGATTATTCACAGAAAAAATTATCTATCCACTCAAATCAGGAAGAGAATGCAATGCATTAGGGCCAAAGAGCAAACTAATGTGCATATTTAGCATGCATGTTTGGTACCTTGATAACCAGAGGATTTGTTCACTTTGGTCTGTGAACCAGCTCTGAGACGAGAATATTACATTACAACTTCACAAATAAGGCAATCCTAATCGGACCACATATCAGTAAGTCTAAAGAGCAGTCTTGCTGGAGCACTGCCTGTCTCCGTTATTAATTGCAGACAGGGCTGCAGCATTCCGTCCTAACCAGCCAAGTAGCAGTTTCCCTGATCAGAAGAAAGCTGGGCTAAAATGGGAAATTCAAAGATATTACATACTATCTACTAACAGCATCTTCAATGGGACTTCTTTAATCAGATACTCAGGTAGTAGATCACTCAGCTTTTAAGAGAGTTATAGCTAATGTGATCTCTCTAATTGGAGGACAAAGTTGCAGCTTGTTAATTTGTATTACACAGCATTCCAGACTCCTGTCTTTCTCCTCCCCTTCTGGTTTTGGGATCACTTTACATTGGGTTCTATACAAAGTGATTTATTTTTAATTAACATAAATGTCTGATTTCATTTGATTTTATTCATCAGAATAAAGTTTGGGGCCAAAAAAGAAAAAAAAAAAAGCTTGATTGTGTCCTTACCACATTTCATGAAATAAGATGACTCACCTACATATTCATCCATATTAAAGGTTTTCACATACTTGAAGGACAAGTCTCCATTCTTGTAATACTCAATCAGCTTTTTGTAACATCCTAAAGGAGTGCTTCCTAAGAGAGATGCGGGGAAAAAAATCTAAATAGTTAGTGGAATAGTGTATGCACAGCACTGTGAAACACTGAGCTGTGTAAGCTATGCATCATTAATTCAATTATTCAAAGTCTTTTAGGTTACTGAAAGGCTGAACTATTTAATTACAAAATACTGGCACACACACCTCAGCAAATTCAGTACTGGTGCCATCTGCTCAAAATCCTACTCAGAGCAGAACCTCACTAATGACTGGGAGACATTGAAAATTACTAAGTATAGCAAATAACACAACCACTCTATCATATTGTCTCTAAGCCTCACCTTCCCGATGTGTAAAACAGAAACAGCATTCCTCTACCTTACAAAGCAGGGGGTTGTAAGACAGGCAATATCTGAACACAGCTGCTTTGAAGATGTTTAGCGCTAAATATTATAAAACAAAAATAAAAGCAGCCATGTGTACCAAACAATGGTTTTACCAAGACATCACATAAGTAGCCTGGGTGAGACCAAACTAGCTCCTACATGGTATGGTGGGAGGGGCAGCCCAGTGGGTTGCCCTTCTGATGCTGCCTCCCCAAAAACAAGAATGTGGTTGGATCACAACCCTAACATAAAACAATATGGAAACAAATCTACGTCAACTGTCAGCTTCAAGAGTGTTGCTCCAAGATTACAGACCCTTACCATTTGAACTAAAGGAGAATCTCCATGATTAGCCATACAGGGGCTATGACACACAGTTGAGCAGTTCCAGTTCTGCCCAGTTGTAATAATCCAGCTGAATGTGTGCTACACTACCCTCAACTGGACAGAATCAGAACTGCTCAACTGTGTGTCAGCCCTGTATAGCTAATATTGGAGATTCTCTTTTAATTCAAGTAGTAAGGGTCCAATCTTGGAAGTAGATGAATGCTGTCTCTATTTTACACACTGGGGAAGCGCATAGTTCTCCAAAGCACCACTGACTATTCCACTTATGTGAAGAGGTATTTCGTCATGCAATGCATCTGCTTCTATATTATTGTTATTTGGGGGGCATCATTCTATATAATTTATTTACTTTAAAATCAGAGAAACGTTTCTTAAGCTAAGTAAATTATATAGACTGTTGCTCCCCAAACAACAACAGAACCATCCATCTATATGTTGCATAAGGCGACACTCCCTTCACATTAGGGGAACATTCTGCCACTTAAATGCTCCAACCGGTGAAATAGGATGCTTTACAGTTGCTTAAACAGAAGGTACCATCATCATCTTAATGAATCCTCTTTCAAAACCTACCTGTGGGAAGTCCAAGAGTGAAGTATTTGTTGGGGCCAGGGTTAAACTGGATAATTCGATTCCTAATGTATTTTGCAGCCCACTCACTGGCTTGCGCATAGTTCTCAAGAATGATGAGTTTCATTGTCTCCTGCACATTTAAAATAAACAAGCTTAAAAAAAAAAAGGAGTTCACTTTCTACATTGAAATAAATCTTGGGAACTCACATCGCTACTAATTTTTCTGTACAGTTACATTCTCCCTCCACCTCTCATTGCAAGAGGTGCATGCAATATCTGAATGCATTCATGAAACAATAACCAAGTTACTTTGGCCCTGTGAAAGGAACACTGTTAGCCAATAGCAGATACTACCACGAAGAATTAGCGACTAAGGATTAGATTGCTCCCTAGGCAAATTATTCCCATATAGGGCCAGGAAAAGAGCTTGGGTTTACTGAGCATCCAGGCAATTCTTGAAATGGTGTGGCATTTTGAATCTGGAAGAAACTGGATGTAGGTTCCTATAGATACGCCTCCTCAAATCAGAGGAGGCACAGGGTAATCTGACAGACCAGACCTCATGCCTTCACGCTGACTCTCCTTTCCAGTTGTCTCTGAAGCCATACTACAAGAGGTTCTTTGCAAGCCAGTGCCCCCAGAACCTGTCCAAACAGGGTTACCACTTACAAAGGGAAAGAAAGGGGCAAGTTAGCATTGACCAGATCAGCATTAGCTTACCCTAATGGTGTGAGCTTTGAGGGGTATACAGCTTCCTCCACAGGACCCTGTCCCCCCATGACTCCTATGAACACAGATCAGCCAGTGGGGATGGGGAGGAAGGCAAACAATGCCATGGAGGCAGCACTCCCCGGCTTCTTTTCAGGCCTGGCTCCACTAGATCCTAATTCCCTCCCCACATGCCGGCAGGAGAGGATACGATCCCAAGTTAAAAGGAAGCTGGCATCTTGGCACGCTGGTGTAGTAAAACACAGGGAATGCAGCTTCCCTTTGAACCCACCGCCAGTCTGAACACTTGGGAAGCTGTTTATAAGGTAATCCCTCTTCCCAAGAAAGTGAGGGCTAAGCAGAAGGCAACCCACTGCCCACAGGTGACCTGGCCTAATTTACCTGACCGAAAGACAGGGTGAGTGTCCCCCGCCATGGTTTTAGCTCAGGATCGATGACGGGCGTTAGTTAACCCCAGGTAAAGAAAGAGATGTCACCCCAGAGAGTATTCTGGGAAGGGGGCAGCTTGGTCCTTCCCTGGAGCACAGGCCCAGCTCACGCACCCAGCGTGTGGGGACCTCACAGTGTCACCCCCTGCGCAGGACCGGCGAGGTGACCGCTCTGATGGGGACCAAGAGGAAGTGGCCCCGCTCCTGGACGGAGACATTAGCCTCCTTCAGGGGGGCAGGGCGGGAGCAGCAGGCGGCAATGGGGCTTTCAAACAAACACAGGCCGGGCCACCCCGCCCTCATCAGGGGCTACCAAGTACCTGGCCAGGTACCTCGGCCCCGCCCCTGCCCACCTCAGGCGCTGGGGCCCGTGGGCCACCGGGGAGGCTATTGCCGCCCTTGGGCCGGCGGCTCAGCGAGCACCTGCCCACGGTCAGTCCGGGAGGCTGCGGCTGACCGTGGACCCAGCGCTTCGGAGCCCCAGGCCAGCTGCTGAGCAGCCCCCGGTCTGCAGGAGGGTGAGCGGCAACCCCCGTCCGCACTGCACGGCAGGCAAAGCGCCGCTACCCAGGTGCGCTTACAGCTCGCGGCAGGCGGGAGCGGGGATGTCATGCCCTTCCTGCCAACAAAGAGAAGCCCGCCGCGTCCCGCCGGCGCCATTTTATCCCGAGGGAGCGGCTGGGACTCGAACTCCTGCCCGCCCGGCGCAACCCCCACGCAGCAGCCGCCCGCGCGCTCTAGCGCCTCCTGCTGCCGCCGCCGCCGCCTCCCCGGCGCAGCCCCTCCGCAAGGAGCGCACGGCGGGAGCGGCGCCGCGCGGCTCACTTACCTGTCCAGACGCGCCGCACCCTGCTGCGCCCGCCCCCCACTCGGCTGCGCCCTGAGCCGCGGCCCCTCGTCATATGACTGGGGGCGGGTCACGTTGGAGCAGCTGACTCAGCAGCGGACTCTAGGCATCCTTCCGCAGCCGCGTACTTCCCCTGCTGCGGCCGGCCAGATAACGCTTCGTTTCCAAAGCCGGTTCCCCCTGGCCGCTCCTACCCCGGGCTGGGCTCGCTTGTGAGCTTTGTGCTTGGGCAACACAGTCCTAGTTTGCTTCCTTGCAGCTCCCGAAATGCCGTATTTATTCACCAGCCGCTGTCTCTTTAACGCTTCATCTGAAAGTAGCCGAAACAACAATCTCTGGACAGAATTTATTAGAATTCGGGGGAGGGGAGGGTCAACGAACATGTGGACCAGGGTGATCCAGGGGCTGTCCTGTACTTGAGCGTGCAGAAATCTTTTGACAAGGTCCCTGACCAAAGGCTCTTATGCAAAGCAAGCTGTCATGGGATCAGACAAGAGGGGAATGTCCTCTTTCTTATTTTCTTTTTGCTGACACAGACTAACACGGCTACTACATTGAAACCTCTCATGAATCAGTAACTGATTAACTAATAGGGAACCCAGGGTAGGAAAGAATAGGTTTCAGAATGGAGTGTCCCCCAGGGAGCTGTAGGGGACCAGTGCCGTTCAGCATACTCATAAATAAGCTGGGGAAAGGGATAAATAGAGAGGTGGCAACGTTTGCAGGTGATACAAAATTACTTAAAATATTTAAGTACAAAGCAGGCTGTTAAGTTACAAAGGGATTCTCAAAAGGGGTGACTGGGCCAAGGGCTCCGGAATGGGGGAACTGGGGCCCATGGCCCCTCCCACTTTTAAAAGTGGGAGAAATATGCCTTTCAACTTTTTACTGGCCATAAGGGTGAGCAGGGGAGGGGACGGAGAAGAACAAGCGGGAGCAGGGTCTTGGGGATTGAGGCGGTGCGGGAGTGGGATCTCAGGGGAAGAGGTGATGTGAGGATGGGTCTTGGGGCAGCAAGAGGCATTGCAGGAGTGGGGTCTTGGGCAAGGAGTAGTGCGAAGGTGAGGCCTTGGGGGGGGGGGGGGGAAAGGTCGGGGCCTTGGAGGAATGGGCAGTGCTGGGGCTTTGGGAGAAGGGGCGCCTGTGGTCCCCCCACTTTTAGAGTGCTTCCACTGCTCCTATACTGGGCAACAAAATGGTAGATGAAATTAAATGTTGAGAAATGCAAAGTAATGCATTTTGGAAAACAATCTCAATGATACATACAAAATAATGGGGTCTAAATTAGCTGTTACCACTCAAGAAAGAGATCTTGGGGTCATTGTGGATAGTTCTCTGAAAACATCTGCTCAATGTGCAGCAGCAATCAGAAAAGCTAACAAGGTTAGGAACCATTAGGACACTGATAGATAATAAGACAGTG
This sequence comes from Chelydra serpentina, assembly GCA_037349315.1. NCBI lineage: Eukaryota > Metazoa > Chordata > Testudines > Chelydridae > Chelydra > Chelydra serpentina. The sequence continues at coordinate 13,796,714 of JBAIAC010000035.1, forward strand.
TGGCATTTCCCAGGGTACAATCTGGACTGATGGATAGCTATGTCCCCTCAATTTTCCACCCTGGGGTGCCTTTTTCACTGCTTTGCTGTAAGAGCAACTATGCCTGGTCTGCCCACCCACAGCCTCCAGCATATAAATCACTCCCAACTATACGGTATGAGTGCTTAGCTAGCTACTCAGCAATTACACCAGCAGGGAAACAACTGCAAACTCCCAGTCCCAGATTTTCCCCCAGTAATGAGCGTCTTCTACTGCCCAGCACCTTCCTGGACAATTCAAGTTCATATAAAATCCGTTAATAGAAAATGATATGCACAAATCTTGTTATCCCAAATGAAATTCCCAAACACTTCAATCCAAACACGCACTGATTTAGATAAAACAATAAAACACGTTTATTAACCTCCGAAAAATAGATTTTAAGTAATTACAAGGAATAAGGCATAAAAGTCAGAATTGATTACAAAGAAATAAAAGGTGAAATGCAAACTAATACCTATTTTAACAAGCTAAGTAAACTTAAAGCAAAAGGATCTTTCTCACCACATGTTCTAGCAGTCTTATTGACTGGATCTTTCAGCCAGGATCCCTCCCCAGTTCAATGATGCTTCCTTTGTTTTTCAAGTATTGTCAATCCTGTGTGTGACTGGATATGAAGGAAGAGATAATTTGTGTTCTCTGTTCTCACATCTTATAGTTATTAGTTATTTTCCTCTTTGAAAATTATCAGTTGAGATTCAGGAGATGGAAAGTTTGTTTGGACAGGAACGTCCAGCTGTTCCATTGCCAATATGTAAATTTCTCACTCACACCCTTCTTCCTACCAAAGAATGGCCACTTAACCAGGTGATAGTCTATTTGATTATGTTGACACTGGGCTGAAGTGTTGGCTAGCTTTTTGTCTCGAAACTGATCTGAAGCTGTTTCCCTAGACTTAGAACCTGTCTTGTACAGTAGAATTTTATAACTTAACATACAATGTTGCCACACATATTTTATCAGGACAAGAATGATCAGTAAATTGTGAGTTTTCAAATGATACCTTACAAGGCATACTTTGTACAAAATTTATCATAGTCTTGTAAAAAGGGTGATCATAGGGATACAGATTGTCACAGACTGTAAATGTCATAATGACACTATATAAATCCATGGTACACTCACACCTTGAATACTGTGTGCAGTTCTGGTCACATCATCTCAAAAAATATATGTTAGAAATGGAAAAGGTACAGAGAAGTGCAACAAAAATGATTAAGAATATGGAACAGCTTCTATATGAAGAGATTAAAAAGACTGGGATTATTCATCTTGGAAAAAAGACGACTCAGGGGAGTTATGATAGAGGTCTATAAAATCATGAATAGTGTGGAGATAGTGAATAAGGAAGTGTTATTTACTCCTTCACATAACACAAGAACTAGGAATTACCCAATGAAATTAATAGTGTGTAGGTTTAAAGCAAACAAAAGGAAGTACTGCTTCACACAACACACTGTCAACCTGTGGATCTCTTTGCCAGGAGATGTTGTGAAGACAAAAACTATAACTGGATTCAAAAAAGAATTAGATAAATTCATGGAGGATAGGTCCACCAATGGCTATTAGCCAAATTGGTCAGGGATGTAGCCCCATGCTCTGGGTATCCCTAAAGCTCTGACTGCCAGATGCTGGGACTTGATGTCAGGGGATGGATCACTTGATGATTGCCCTGTTCTGTTCTTTCCCTTTGAAGCTTCTGGCATTGAAGACAGGATATTGGCCTAGATGGACTATTGGTCTGACCCAATATGGCTGTTCTTATGTTGTCAGAAATGTAAGGATCTCTTGGAAGAGAGCTGATAAAGTAAAACATTGTCAATAATCTGGATTATATTTTAAATCCTGCCATATTTGGTTATTTCTTAAAGCCCCAGCTCCTAGTTTCATATGATTTTTGTGTAAACCACACCTTTCGTTTAAAAAAAAAAAATTTCTAGCCCTCATGGTGGCAGCGAAAAGCTTGAAAATTTGACCCAAGTGCATTCTAAAGCTCAGAAACTAGACAACGAATAAATATAACCCAACCTTTATTTTTATTTTTAACCACATTATTTTTTAAAGTCAGTCTCATGATTTTGGGGGTCCTGACTCATGATTTGAATGGGTTAGGGTTGAGAATACTGGGTAAGCTAACACCACAATGAGACTATTTTATAAAATTGCTAATCTAAGTAGGTATGTGTATGGACCCCAATCTTGCAAGGTGGACTGCAGGGGCCATGGTAGTATCTGAATACTTCCTATGTATTTGAAAATAGATATAACAGTAACTTTTTCCTTTTAGTTCTTCCTTCCTGGTTTGTATGATAAATAGTTCAATCAGTTTGTAGGTGTATATATGAGACAGAGAGTTGCAGGTGTATATGGGAGACAGTGAGTTGCTGGGTAAGAAGGTGTATTGTCTTGACTGTGTGTGAAAAATCACCTTAATTCTGATCTCTGTTTCATGTTTAATAGTCTTCTCTATTTTGTATTCAGGAGAAGATTATACCAGTGATATAAATGACTATGCCAAGGTTGACATGACACATTGCAAGAATAGTTGCAAGCGGTATGCCAAAGCTTTGCTGCCTTGTGCTATGATCCTGTTAGCCCTCTCAAGCGAAGCAGGTTGGGTCACTATTATTTCATATTATTTATATGATGCCAAAAATGTACTCAGTGCTTTATAGAGTGAATGAAAAGACATGGCGTTCTCAGTCCCAAAGAGCTCTCAGTCTCAGGCACCTATATGGGGTTTGGTGCAGAGTTGGACCTAACTTTAGACATGATGGGACAATAGTCAGTGCTTAGATGGGATACCCACAGGTGCTGCAGGAAGCAGCGATTGGCCCAGATCCTGCCAGTCAGTGGGACCATTCACAGTGCACAAAGTATTCAAGTTTTTGCAGGATTAGGGCCATAGCCTGGCCTACACCTAAAACTTAGGTCAATTTAGCTATGTCGTTCAGGTGTGTGAAAAATTCACACCCTGAGAGATGCAATTAAGCCAATTTATGCCTCACTATGGACACCGCTAAATCAATGGAAAAATTCTTCCATCGACCTACTTACCTCCTCTTGAGGGGGTGGTTTTTACGACAGTGATTGAAAAAAAAACCTTCTGTCGCTGTAGCTGTGCTGCTGTAGTGTCTATAGTGTAGACAGGGTCTTAGTTATTTAATAGGTTATTCTCTTCCCTCTGAGTCAGTACTGGTTCTAGCATGTTACTAGGAAGCATTGTACAAAAGTGCTGTCACAATCTAAACCACATCGGTGAAAATAGAACAAGCAGGGCCGGCTCCAGGCACCAGCTTGCCAAGCTGGTGCTTGGGGCGGCAGGTGAGAAGGGGGCGGCAGTCCGAGTCCCGCGGCAGCAATTCGGCGGCAGGTCCGCTCTTCCCGCCGCCGAATTGCCGCCGCGGGACTCGGACTGCCGCCCCAGTCTCGCCTGCCGTGGTGGCAAAGGGGCGGCAGGTCCGCCGCTGTCCCCTTGCCGCTCCGGAATGGGACTGCCTGTGTCGGGGGCGGGACCCCGCCCCCGACGCAGGCAGACGTGGCGGGGCCCCGCCCCCGACGCAGGCAGACGTGGCGGGGCCCCGCCCCCGACGCAGGCAGACGTGGCGGGGCCCCGCCCCCGACGCAGGCAGACGTGGCGGGGCCCCACTACGTCTGCCTGCGTCGGGGGCGGGGCGCCACCACCCCTGCTTGGGGCGGCAGAATTGTAAGAGCCGCCCCTGAGAACAAGGAGTACTTGTGGCACCTTAGAGACTAACACATTTATTTGGGCATAAGCTTTCGTGGGCTAAAACACACTTCATCAGATGCCTATGAAAGCTTATGCCCAAATAAATTTGTTACTCTCTAAGGTGCCACAAGTACTCCTCGCTGTTTTTGCTGATATAGATTAACACAGCTACCACTCTTAAATCGGTGAAAATTAAATCCTTCATGCAGTTAACTTTACATTTCTGTAATTCCTTATCTACCTTATCAGTGTAAAAATGTCTGGTGTATTTTTTTAAATGCTGCTCATAAAATCTTGTACATTGCAGGATCTTTGATTGAAAAAATGAGGAAGAGAAGGAATTCTGTAGGGCTAAATCCATTGCAAATGATTATAAAAGTATTTATAAAATTCATTTTAAAATACCTATCCTCTTTTCTGAGGCAGCTCCTTGTGAAGAAGAATTGGATGCACAACTTAAATAATAATAATAATAATTAATAATAAGGCCCCCACTTCCGCAAATATTTATGCACGTACTTAACTCTACTCACACGAGTTATCCTATTGAAGTTTTTTCAGGATCAGGACTTAAAATAGTAGTAATTTTAGTTTAAATATTTCCTATAATTAAAGTACCTGGGCTGTTAAAAGTGTATTTAGATAAATAATCTCTAAAGACAATGTTTTGTTTGAGTGTATTCCTCTTCAGGAAATCATTTTAAATGTTTTTAGAAATATAAAGAAATAACTATCTTTTGGAACTAATGGCACATTTTCCCTTGCCATTAAAAAGCCAACAAACCCTACATTTTCCTCTCTTTTTTTCTTCCTCTTAGAAGGGTGCATTTCACTGTAATGGTCTGTTTGCCCCAGCTGCTCAGCTTTTGTAGGTGGTATCTCAGCAACCAAGTCTTTGTGAAGCAAAGCCAGGAGCAGTGTCTCTCAGCTGGGGTAGAAACAAATCACCGACCTTCTCTCACTCTCTCAAATGTATTTTCTCTAAATCCTTCTCCTAAAAGCATTTTGCAGTGACTTGCTTCAGATTAGCTTCTTTTTCTGGGGTCTGATCCTGCTCCCTAATCATTATAAACTCTTCAGGTTTTCATATGATCTCCCAGGGTGCAATCCACAAAGGTACGTAGGTACCAAGTCTCATTGTAGTCAATAGGAATTAAGCATCTAAATACCTTTGAGGATCTGGGCCAGACTGTCCACAAGTCTTACCCCTTTCCAAACCAAACCTAAAACTCACTTCTCCAGCTTCACTTTACCACCAGAACAGGGGAGGCAGAGGAAGAAGATGATTTCTATTTGGGGCAGAAAAGGGGAAATTAGATCACTGAACATCCAAACAGCACACCTTGCTGCCTGACCTTGGCAAATCACTCTGTCTCTCTTGGCTTCCTTGCCCCGTCTATGGAATGGAGACAATAACTGTTAGTCACCTTCGTAAAGTGCTTTGGAATCTATTGGACAAACATATTATACATGCTAGGAATTATTTATTATTATTATTAACTGGGCTTTTATTATTGATGGATGATCAGATACCAAGGTGAGGTGAGTGGTATAAATGCTGTAGGTAGGTAGATAGCCAAGGGTGGAAAAGGAAGCAGGCTCTGGGCTGATTCAGCTTTTTCACACACAACAAAACTCCCTACCTCCCATTCCTGAGGTAACGTACAGTACAGGAGATCCCCGCTAGACCGTGCCCACTATAGCACAAATTTAGTATTAGCGCAGGGGCGAGCATGGATCCCAAAATAAATTGTTTACATTGGGATCCATGGTAATGCCCCCCCACCCGTGTTAACGCAGTACTGTGCATGGCTCCCAAACCCCACGTTCTAGCGGGGCTGCGGTGTATTAGCAGAAATGGATGTTGTGCCAATGGACCACCTCATCCCAGCCTCAGTTCTCTGCTTCCCCTGTCTTTGTTATGAAGTAATGCATCCTGTGGCTGCATAGAGTTGGTTCTTTATGTTGGTTGTAATGCTCTTTCATTAGGCAGATGCCAGATCCCAGAAACAGAAAGTTAGACCTTGCAGAACTACATTTCCTCTCTAGTTTTAATGTGTGACTGTTCTTTTGCCCCCCACCCTTTCTCCTATTAAGTTCATGTGGTTCATAAATTAACAGAAAGTCAGTGAAAACATTACCCCAAACAAGTTGATACATTACTAGATGCATAAGCATATCTCCCTTGCCTGCATTTCCAAATGCCTAGCCACAGTGTACATCAGAAATACTCAAACTTTGCCCCTTCTGAGGGCTGTACTAGCAACTTCCTAGAGCCCTCCTAATTTATATGAAATGGATCAATTCCCCCCACCCAGTCTTTAATACGAGAGGTACAGCCAGTCATGCTATCCAATCAATCTTCTGTCTTTCAGCGACGGGAGAAATGGAACACAGGACTATGGGTCCCAGAGCAAATTTGCTAAAGGTCTGCTTTATGTTTGGTTGAAGGAGGCACTTCAAGACACCAGAGAAGGCAAAATTACATCCCAAACTATAGCATAGCTCAAGTCCCCTTCTTCAAGGCTGGCTTTCACACAGAGAAGTTTAAAAAAACAAGTGCAAAGCAACTCAGAACACTGGCTAACAAGCACCAGAGAGAGGCCTTTCTAGCTTTCAGCAAGTGGGATCATAAGGGAAAAAGGCAGTATCCTTACTTAATGACCCCTGTAGTAGCTTCCTCTGTACTTTTATAGCCCTACCTTAGCTCCCCCACCATGTAACAGACAGAGAACCTGGGCTCTCCTTGTAACCCCTTACATGCTGGGACTTAAGGAGCACTTTTATATACCTTGTCACAGGCACTTATAAATCTAGCTCTTCTTTCAGATTATTTCCTATTTGGAGAGCTTTTTATTTTTAAGAATAATTTCACAGACAGTTTCTCTTGTGATCCTGCTTGTGTGGTTTTCTTATTTTAATAATTTAAATATTTAAATGAGTATAATGTTGGCTAAAGGAGCCAAAGCTGCCTGAAGAGCTGTGAGCGTCCTCAGAGTGAGTACATCCTGGGCAGCTGCAGTGATAGCCTGGGCATCCCCCACATGCTTCCCCCCACACAATGAGATGGAAATATAATGGCCAATAAATCCACCTGTGTCAATGGCCCTGTGTGATGATGCTTGTTATCTTTTGCCTTGTGAGGGCTGAATCATTTGAATGTACCAGTTGAACTCAAGAGAATTCATGGGCTATGAGTTACTACTTCTGTTAATCCCTGGGGAATTAAACACTGATCTCAGAGCTGTAACTTAAAATGTTCAGTTCTAGACCAGTGCCAGCAAACTTTGCTAATCAGAGGGGCCAGTGATAGTTTTAAGTTCTGACCAGTTCTAGTCCATAAGGTCAGAAAAAAAGAGCCTTGATCCCTGATTCCTCTTTTCTCATATTTTCATCTGAAGGAAAATCTGGTAAATCTCCCTATCAATACCAGTGTCACTTGTTGGAATTGGTATTAAATAAACATTTCAATTATTGAAACACATGTGCAACTTCTGGTGTGCAAAGACAGAATGCTGAATAGTCCTCCTGCAACAATACACAAGAACCTCTAGACTGCAGATAACCCTCATCAGAGCTCACATCTCATGCTGTTACTATGGTAACGTGGTCAGGTCTCTGAGTTTTCTAAAAAGCAAATACTGAAGACACGGACTGCATAAGAATAGATTATGAGAGCGACAGCACTAACCTCTCCCAGCAATGGCACTTTAGGGGTTTGGGTGGAAGCAGCTAGGTCAGCCACTCTGCTGTGATTAGAACACTATCAGGTTCAAAGGCTTCTACATGGCACTCGCCCAGACCTGTCACTGTCTGCAGCATATTCTTCTGTTCCAATGGCCCTGTGGCCCCTCTGATGCCCAAAGTGGAACACTGCTGCATCTGAGGATTGATCCCACAATATTCAACCAATCATCAAGAATAGGCTGAATGGACCTAGTTCATAGTACATGAACTAGAATTTGCCCAGGACACTTGGATTAACTCCCCACATCTCATAAAAATGCCATGAAATTTTAATGGTCACAAATGGTCAGGCCCTTGTTTTACATTCTGTTCAAAAGATACATTGATAGTCACACGGCACAAAGGCACAGTGGCCATGGGCAGCTCCTGACAAAAGCAAAGCAGAAATAAAACCACGAAGCAGGAGGGGAAAAAATCCAAGAGATACCCAGGTGCATGCATCAGCAATGAGAGCGGCCATGCTCTGTGTACTATGTGTGACTGCTTATTATGCAGGTCTGTGTAATGAGCAGCTGTGTGAATATAATGTGCAGTCCATGTGCAGTTATTTACACATTTCAGTGTTTTCCTATTTATAGTCGGCTGTTGTCAGTGATTTAGGCCACTTCAACTGGTGTAAATTGGAGTAATTCCACTGCAAGGATTTAGGAATGAATATTTGAGTACTACTGGGGGGGTGGGGAAACAGCTCCATGGTACCTGTACAGGCTCATTTTCCTTTCCTCACAACTAGCAGATTGTGGGGAGCAAACAACTCTGCTCCTCGGAGCAGGTAAATTTTAACTGGGTGACTAATAAGCAGAATATTTTTCTTACTCTCTGTGTTGCCTTCAGCAGAACCCAGCAGAGTTTAGAGACCAGGGATTTTCCCCTTTGGGAGCTGCTTGAGAAGGTGCCCTAAACATTGCCTGGCCCATAGCATCTGGCCAGACTACCGCAGCTGGGAGATCATCCTACACAGTTCAAAAACAATAAAGAAGAAAAGACTCATTCTAGGAGCATGGAATATCTGCACTCTTGTGGACGGAGGTGATGCACAAAGACCTGAGGGAAGAACAGCACTTGTTTCCAGAGAACTTGCCCGCTATAACATTGATATGCAGCACTGAGTGAAACTAGACTGGCCGGAGACGGTTCCATCAGTGAGCTAGGAGGCAAATGCACTTAATTTTGGAAAGGAAAAGCAGAGGATGAAGACAGGATCCATGGAGTTGGATTTGCAATTAGAACATCTCTCCTGAAACAACTCGCTCCTCTCCACCACCTCCCTCGAGGTCCCCACACCCGCTGCTCACTCCTCTCTCTCTCCTCCTCTTCTCCCGCCGACATAGCTACCACCTCTTGAGGAGGTGGATTTGTTATGACGCTGACCAGAGCACTCCCTCCCATCGGCATAAAGCGTCTTCCTTAGACACGTTACAGTGGCGCCTATGTAGCACTTCTAGTGTAGACTAGCCCCCAGAAACTGAAGCCTCAGCTGGATTGAGTGGAGGCAGGAGGGACTTTGCCACCCCTAAATGACTTGCTCCATACCCCTCACAAAAGGGATGAGGTCAGACTGGGGGGCAGGCATAGGCGCCGACTTCGTGGGTGCTCCGGGGCTGGAGCACCCACGGGGAAAAATTGGTGGGTGCTCTGCACCCACCGGCAGCTCCCCGCCATCCCCGGGACTCGCGGCCAGCTCCCCGCCAACCCCGGGGCCCGCCGCCATCTTACCTTAGCACCGGGAGACGTTGCGGGGCCCCGCCCCCGACGCTGGGCGACATTGCGTCGGCGTCGGGGGCGGAGCCCCGCAACATCCCCCGGCGTCGGGGGTGGGGCCCCGCAACGTCACCCAGCGTCGGGAGCGGGGCCCGGCGTCGGGAGCGGGGCCCCGCCCCCGACGCTGGGCGTGAGCTCCCACCGGCGCCACAGAAAGTCGGCGCCTGTGGGGGCAGGGGTACGTCGTGAAGTTTGTTGGTTTCCAGGGATTGGTAACTCTCATGTACTTTTTAAGAATAAAGTGTGTGGCCTTGTCTACATTGAAAAGTTATATCGGCATAGCTAATAATAATAAATGGAGATATGCCAATCTTCTAGAACTGGAAGGACCTTGAAAGGTCATCGAGTCCAGTCCCCTGCCTTCACTAGCAGGACCAAGTACTGTCCCCTGGCAGATTTTTGCCCCAGATCCCTAAGTGGCCTCCTCAACGATTGAACTCACAACCCTGGGTTTAGCAGGCCAATGCTCAAGCCACTGAGCTATCCCTCCCCCCCAAAGCTGTGTCATGTGTGGAGAAAAGCCACAACCCTGACCTATGTAGTTATGCCAACATAATACCCAGAGTAGACTCTTAGGCGCTGACTCCGTGGGTGCTCCGGGGCTGGAGAACCCATGGGGAAAAAAGCAGCCAAGCTCCTCGCCTCAGCTTAGCTCGCCTCCGCCTCCTTCCCTGAGCGCGCTGCCGTCCCTGCTTCTCCTCCCAGCATTTGCTGCCGCAAAACAGCTGTTTAGCAGGGTAACAAGCTGAGGGAGGGGGGAGGAGTGGGAACGAGGTGTGCTCAGGGGAAGAGGCGGGGCCGGGATTTGGGGAATGAGTCCAATAGGGGCAGGAAGGGGGCAGAGTTGGGGCGGGGACTTTGGGGAAGGGGTTGGAATGAGGGCAGGGCACGACCAGGAGGGGACGGGGCAGGGGTGGAGTTGGGGGTTGGGAGGGTCGAACACCCACTGGCGCCAGGAGAAGTTGGCACATATGGTAGACATAATAGTTAAGTCACAAGCTGTCTTCAGTTATCAACATAGCTAACTTTGTTAGGGGAAGTGGTGATCCTTCACTGACAGAAAAAACCCTTCTGTCAGCATAGATTGTATCTGCATTACAGGTCTATGTCAGTATAGTCTCTATACTGTAAATTTACATTCCTTTGCTAAGCCCGTGTTCCTTGTTTTACTGTCACACTGTTCCTGAAAGGTAAAACTAGGAAAACCAGAGCTCACAAGGCCAGGTGGATTCTGCAGGGAACATGTTGAAGCAAGTTGGGGTATTGGGGTTTGGGGAGGGCTGAGGCAGTGGTTCCAGGTCTAGGGGGTTGGACTGTAAGGTCCCACTGACCAAAAAGGGTGGCAGACATGGGGTCTGCATCTGGGGACTATGTCAAGGAAACCCAGAGGTAGGAACAGTGAGCAATCATGACCCAGACCCAGGGAGCTTAGCAGGGTGTGGGATTCAGCAGTTGTATCACCTAACAACAAATGATGTCTGTTTGGAGGGCAGGACTGGACCAGCTGTGACAACAACAGCTCCTAAACAAATATTTTGCCAATATTAATAATTAAAATATTGATATTATTATTGTTGTTCTATGTAGCTGCCCCTATTGGAATTGAGTTCCCATTGTGATAATTTCAGTACAAAAACATGAAAAGATATGATCCTTTTCTCCAAGCAGCTGTAGTGAATGGTAATGAGTAGGGTGACTAAATAGCAAGTGTGAAAAATCGGGACAGGGGGTGGGGGGTAATAGGTGCCTATATAAGGCAAAGCCCCAAATATCGGGACTGTGCCTATAAAGTCGGGACATCTGGTCACCATAGTGCTGGTTAATCAGGACAGCATCAGCCTAAAGATGATTTAATAAGAATTAATTTAGCTAGTCCCAATTCATTAAGTGGTGGTCAGTCAGTTGTCTAAAAAAAATGGGACATGCTAAGGATTGGAATGGGTTTGTAGGATCCGGCCCTAGCATGGAGATAGAATGACACGACACCAGGGTGTCAGACAGTGCAAGGCACCAAATTCAGAAGAGGAGGGCAGGGTCCATACTACCGGCCCTTGGGAAAGTGCTTGGTTCCCGCAGAAGGTGGGGAACTGGGGATGCCCCTTCGTTACCAATCAGTATGGAGCTGACTAGCGGCTGAGGGCAGGCTCGGGAGTGAGCCAGGAGAGGCGGCGGGGACGTGCCAGCGAGGGAGGGAGGAGGGAGGGAGTGTGACAGCAGCGGGGGGAAGGGAAGTGGTTGGAGCTGAGCAGGCAGCAGCCAGTGACCCGGCAGCGCTGCGCTTGCGATCCTCCGCCTCCAGCAGCAGCAGCAGGGGCAGGCAGCGCCCATTGAGTGTGGGAGGCAGCGGTGTCTGAGCAGAGCCGCGCCGCCTCCGGAGCCGCCCCGACTCGCCTCTGGGCCCTCCGACCCCAGCCAGCCCCGCGGGGCCTCCGCCCGGTCTCGTCTCCCCGCCTGACACTCCCTCTCCAGCGCCATGGCGGCGGCGGCCGCCGAGCCCAGCAGCGGCCGATACCAGCAGGTGAGGCGCGAGCGGGGCCCGGCAGGGCGGGTACGCGAGCGCCGCGGCTTTCTAGGCCGCGCGGCTGGGATTATGCGGCTCCGGGGAGAGCCGATTCCCCCGCCCCGGCGGGGAGAGCCGATTCCCCCGCCCCGGCCGAGAGAGGGAGCGGTCGCGGTGTGGGGCGGGGAGCAGAGCAGAGCCCATCCTCCGGGGAGGAGGGCGGGGGTACCCCATCGCCAGCCAGGCCCGCCTCGCCTCCCCAGAGCTCTGCCGGGCCCCCCGGGCCTAGGGGCAGCGAGAATCTGCCGCCTCTGCCATGCCACCCAGGGCGACACGCCGCCCCTCGCAGCCCTGGCAGCTCCCCCCGATTTACAGCCTCGGCCGCTGGTGTGTGGAGGGCCCCGGGAGAGCAGCCCTAGAGCCTGGGCTTGTGAGACCTGTTCCTTGGCTGAGAGCCCATGACACACCTCAACATTACAGGTTGGGGGAAGAGCTAGACACCAGCCTCCGGGAACAGAAGTCCTGGCCGTAATGCAGCCTGGCCAAGCGGGCATGAAAATCTGCACAAAATCAGCGAGGCCATGCCCATCAGTGTGATCACAACATACGCTGACATTTCCACTGCTTGCATCCGAAGAAGTGGGTATTCACCCACGAAAGCTTATGCTTCAATACCTCTGTTAGTCTATAAGGTGCCACAGGACCCTTTGTAGCGTCAACATACGCTGAGGGGGCTTCGCTGCGCCTGGTGGCATTGCATGCCCATACAGTACTGCTTGGTGGAGTGTACAAGTGGAATTTGGGGGGGTCTGATGTGTTTTAGTAGAGCACAATCCTGTGTTAGCATCAGTATGATTTAATGGGATGCATTTACCGGGTGCTGATTAATAGTGTTTAATCAGGATTAAACTAAACCAAGGATATAAAATGTGTGTGTGTTGGACTTTTCACCATAACTGACAGGTTAAAGCACCTTCTCCATGATGGGTCTTTTGGATAGAAGAGTTCTAAACTAAAACCCCTAATTGTGGGAACTTAGGTGTATGTTGTTGAGATAATTTAATGTATGTGACATTAAACTCATCCACGCACAGAAGGTCAGAATAAGGTTTTGCATGCCTCTTGACCTCTGCATGGGAAGATGGACATGAGTCAAGCAGCCACACAGTGATTGGTGCCTGTCCTGTAATGGATCAAATGGAAGTTCTCAGTAGACTGGCATGAAATTGGCCATTGTCTGCAGACTGATGGGGGGTGGGACGCAACAAGAAGGATGGATCTGCACTTCAAGTGATATTGTTAGTCTTAATGTTCAGCTCATTTTCTTTTTTTCTTAGTTGTCTGTGTGTACTTCCATGTTGCAGCTACTGCATTTAATGATCTCCCAATCCCAGTTGTCAGGGCTGGTATCTTATTCCAATGTTTCCTAAAAGCTACTTTCTTCTGCAGTGCCCGTAAGCAGAGTTAATCTTTTTTTAATTACTGTTTTTCCCTCTTCTAGATTTCCTTTTACATCTGGTCTTCTCTATGAAAACTTGAAAACTGGTTTGGGCAGAAACTGTCCTTATCTGAGCATATTGTTTGTGATACACAAATTATTATTAACAATAAAGAAGCTGAAGTGGAGCCCCACAGTCTGCCCACATATTGGGGAGCTGAATTCCATCTCCTTGCTTCACATGATTCAGGCTTTCTGTGGGAAGGAATTAGGAAATGCATATTGCTTGGAACATGTGTCTAGCAAAATATTTGAAGACACATAACTCTAAATGGACAGACAAAGGCCTCAGTCCTGCAGCTGACAGTATGAGTGGACTCTCACACCCACACATTCTAACATGTAGAGTTGGGACATTAATTACTTAAAACAAAGGAGAATAATTATGATCAATATAAAAGCATAACAAAAATCTTTTGATTCTGTATATAGTTTCAGTTTTGGTTTCACACAGTATTTATCTTCTCTTCCTGTTCTTCCATGCAGTGCAGACTCAGGGGTCTGCCTGAGCTTGCTGGAAGGTTTCCTTTTGATAATTTTTTAAATTTGGTTTTGTTGTTTAAAGGGCCTATGTGAGAGAGTCTCCAAAATATAGGTTTCTCGTGTGTGCGGGTATTGAAAATTACCAACCCCCAAATTAAGTTAATAGTTTTAATGTCCCTAAAATATTTCTAATTAAAATAATGCTTTATTTTTGAATTCAAACATTCTCCTGCATTTGTAATTCAAATATCGCAGCATTGTGCTAGTATATCAGAACTAGAAAGGTAAACTGACTGGTCTTAATTGTTCTAGCTGAGTGAAGTGTAGAAAGTAAACCAACAGTATGGGCAGTGAAAAGCATATTAGATTTTTAAGGAAAGAGTAAATATTTCACACTAATTCATTATCTACTACTTATTACAGTGTCATGGTGGTGACAATATAAGAAGTTGTACATAGTAAACCATAACAGCATTTTCTCTTTTCAGAGTGCTTTAAACTTTCAAAATGATTTCCCATTAGGATTAAATTTTTCATGATTATTCTCAACTCAGTGGTTAAGGTTTTTTATGTATGTTTAAAAGTTAGATAAAGCTCTATGTAGTCTTTTTATATATATATAATTTTAGATTTTAGGTGTTTTCACCATTTAGAAAGTTTTCAGTCATTTTTTTTATCGCAGATATTTAAAAAAGCTCATCTCCCCCTCCCCCCCCCCCAAACTTCTAACGCTAATATTCACACTTCTGTAGTACCTTCTATATCAGGATCTCAAAGTATTTAAACATTACTCTGTACGACCCCTCTGAGAGTTAGAAGCCTGGTCTACACTTAGCATTCAGATCAACATCGGTACGAGGCTCAGGGATGTGAAGAAGCACCATAGTGTAGACACTTCTAGGTTGATGGAAGAGTCAGGGAAGTGGATTACACACAGCGATTGAAAAACCCCTTCTGTCACTGTAGGAAGCATCTACACTATGGAGATGCTGCAGCACAGCTACAGCATCATGGCTGTGCCGTTGTAGCACCCGTAGTGTTAACATAGCCAGAGCGTGGCCAGTTCTACACTAAAAAGTTAGGTCGACCTAGCTACATCGCTCAGAGATCTGAAAAATCCACACCCCTAAGTGACATAGTTAAGCCAACCTAGCCCCTGGTTTAGATAGCGCTAGGTCGACGGAAGAATTCTTCCATCAACATAGCTACCGTCTCTCAGGGAAGTGGCTTAACTACAGCAATTGGAGAACTCCTGACATCGCTGTAGTGGGTGTCTACATGGAAGTGCTGTAGTGGCTCAGTATGTAGTGCTGCCTCTGTGTTGGTGCAGTGTTTCTAGGGAAGCCATAGCCTATGTAACGGAAGGATTCAAATTCTGGTCTTATGGTCCTGAGCCCATAGGGGTATATGTGGAGGAAGCATGCTGCTCCCTAGAAGGAGAATATTCTATTACTCTTTAGTTACCCCTCTGACTGATAAGAATGACATTACACAGTTCTCTGTAAGGAAATCAAAGCTGTCATTTTGCCATGTCCTATTAACCTCTTAACCATGCACATAATAGGGTGATTGTTACTATAGTGCTGTAATTTTCCTGGTACTTTACAGATTAGAAAGATCGTCTCTGCTCCAAAAGGAGCATCAGAAAATGGAAGGTACCATGAAAAGGCTGTCACAATACGGAATCTTTGAGAGTAAATGTAACTGGAGTGCGGGACCCTAAGGGACATGCAAGAAAGGGGGGGGGGGGGGAATCTTTGTTCCTCAATTCTTCTTTTCTTCTCTTTAAAAATATGTTGTTATTGGATTGATTGGCATGCTGTGGTCTGTTTTGCTCCAGAAGTGTATGCTATGAAAATAAAGATGCATAGTTGACATTTAGCCATAGAAAGGATGAGGGGATAAGGAGAATCATTTTCTAACACTGAAGATGTCAAATTTAAATCAATTTTATTCCATGTTGCTATGTATTGTAATGACAACAGTGAATAAGGATCAGTCACTTGTGACTATGACATGAAATATAGCTCTGAGTTAATAACCACGGAGGGATATATTTAACTTCAGGAACTGGTCAAGTGACAAACCGTGCTCCCAGAAAGCAACCCATAGAACAAGCTCATACATTGAAATCACACACTTAATTTTTACGTTACAGGATTATGAAAGGGGTAGAGGAGGGTGGAAATCCTGCTTTTAACATTTTTCTTAATTTTAATTTGTCAGTGGGTTTCAGATTGTATAACAGCAGTGGTGAGTGAATTACTGGCTGGTCCATGGCTAGCTAAATATAAGATGTATTATCCATAGATGTATTATCCAGTATGGTAATTTAAGCCCTACTCCTGCAAACACTTATGCATGTGCTAAACTTTATGCACATAAACAACCCCATTGAGTTCATGGGACGACTCGCGTGTGTAAAGTGTTTTTATGAGTGTGTTTCTTCCAAAAACAGAAGTTATTGTTTCAGAAAAAATGGGTTTGTCTTGATAGCCTAAACACAACAGGAATGAATCATAAAATTCAGTGTAAGAAAAAAAAAAATCTGTCCTCTTTCCCTGTACCGATCCTCCATTGAGGTCTGTGTGCAGGCCCCTATATCTGCCAGGAGCCCTATCTCGGTGCACGATCGGAGGCTAAGTTTACCAATTCTCTTTACCAATAGGAGAAACATAAAAATGATGTTTGATTTTGATGGTTGTTTTTTTTTTTTTTTAAGGCTAATCTTTTGGCATTTTTAACCATTGTGATTGGCTCAAATATGAGATGATACTGATCAAAAATAGCATATGCTTATGCTCTCAAAGTGATGCAACAATTCATCTAATCGTGTATATTCTGCTTTATATGGTTATTGTTTTTTTACTAGGCTCAGAGTCTGCTGTATTTCTTTGATAGATTTAAGTCATTCATGTTGAGATCCTCAACCCCACTCCATCTCCTCCACGTTATAGAAAAGGGGCTGGAGCAGCTTACAGGAGCTGGCTAGGGTAACTGTGGAAGACAGCTTCAGGCTGTCTTTCAGGGACCCACTCATAAGATGTGGCATAGGGGGTATGCCAGAGGAAGGCTGAAGTGTGAGGGATGTGTTGGGAATGGGGCCATAGCACTCAATGCTGTGGAAATTGTGGGCAGCACTGTGTCCCATAGGAGAGCCCCATGAAGCTGCCATAATTTAGACAGGCTTCTAGGGCTGTCTAAGTTATGCTGAGGGCCCCTCCAGCCTCTGGAGTGGCTCAGGATCAGGATGAGGTTATGTCTACGCTGCAAAAGCCCTGTGGCACTGAATCTCAGAGTGCTGGTCAATTGACTCAGGTTTGGGCTGCAGGGCAAAAAATTGCAGTGTAGACTCTCAAGCTGGAGGCTGGGCTCTGAGGCCCACCTCCCCTATGGTTTTAGAGCCTGCCCTCCAGCCCAAGCCTGAATGACTGTGCTGCAATTTTTAGCCCTGCAGCCTGAGCCCCGTGAGCCAGGGTCAGCTGACCCGGGCCAGCTCTTTTATTGCAGGTAAGAGTCTGGGAAGATCCAGCAGTCTTTAGAAATTGTAACTAAATATAAAGGTTATGGAGACATCAGTAGCAACTCTGTAGTGAAGAAGAAGAAGTGGGTATTCACCCACGAAAGCTTATGCTTCAATACCTCTGTTAGTCTATAAGGTGCCACAGGACCCTTTGTCGCTTCTGTAGTTAAGGTTATATTCAGTTTTCCAGCTGAAGTGAGGTTTTAATCCCTAAGGCGTGAAAACAAATGCAAAGGACATGTTTATTTTATGCTTTATTGTGTGGGCGCAGTTAGATTTATGATGTCCACAACTATTCATTTCCTTGTTATTTAACTCTTGCAGTTAGTTGTGGATGTGATTGGTAAATGTATTGTTGTCATTTAGGTGAAGTTTTGATGGCATGAAATTTCCAAGGGGCGTGGGTGCTTTTTGTTTCTTCCTCAGTCTTGGTAGCTCAGTTGAGTTAGCTAAAGGGGAGTGAAGAGGCCTGTCATGTGCATTACGACGCCTTGAATGATCCAGCTAGCATGAGTAATAATATTGGCTTCAGCATGGGGAGCAGAAGCCCAACATGGTCCCTAGATGTGTACTTGGCTCACTAGCCCATGCTGAAGTCTGCGCTGCACTGTCTTCATAGTTATTGTTACCTGTGTTTGCTGGATTGAAGCTTGCTCAGGTGGCTGACCCGTGCACAGCTTTTTCTGTGTAGACATACCCTAAGGTCGGAGGGCTTGTCTACATTTGAAAGTTGTTCTGGATTAAGGTAGGGTGTGAATTTCAAGTGCAGTAGCTACTCCTGAATAGTTCCATGTGTGGACACACTTTATTCCAGAATAAAAGTGCCTTGTTCCTGTTTTGCTTAACCTATGAACAAGGCACTCATTCTGGAATAAAGCAAAACAGGAACAAGGCACTCTTATTCTGGAATAAATGTGTCCACTTACAGGCTTTGGCTACACTGGCGCTTTACAGCGCTGCAACTAACTCGCTCAAGGTACTTGAAAAAACACCCTCCTGAGCACAGCAAGTTACAGCGCTGTAAAGCGCCAGTGTAAACAGTGCCCCAGCGCTGTAAGCTATTCCCCTCGGAGAGGTGGAGTGCCTGCAGCACTGGGAGAGCTCTCTCGCAGCGCTGGCGCGCAATCACGCTTGCACTTCAAAGCACTGCCGCAGCAGCGCTTTGAAGTTTCAAGTGTAGCCAAGCCCACAGAGTTAAGAACAGCTCCATGTGTAGACAAACCCTTAGCCTGTGACTTAATGAGTGTTAAGATGGCTTTTCAGGTGCATTAAATTAACTCAGTTGAGCTAACAGTGTTGAAGAAAACACCCATTTTGTCTTTCAAGACAAGGCCACAGATGATTCTGTGTTATCCGTGTGGGAGGAGCTTTACAGGGGTTCACCTGCATGTATCAAATTGCAGGATCGGCGCCGTGGTGCTTGGTCCTGTTCTCATTTAAGTGACTGGCAGAAAACTTCCAGTTACATTAATGTGAGTAGCTTTGAGCCCACAACTCTCATTAAAATCAATGAACACAAAATTGGGCACAAAATTATCCACAATAAAGAACAGTTAATCACTTTGTTTAATTACAACTTTTTCTCTTTGCATGATTTTTCAGGGAGATTTAGCAATAATAGAAAGTTTTGAGATTTTGAGCTGGGAGAACCCAAAGCAACATCACACACAAGTCAACATTTCAAATGTTAAATAACTAACTCAAATTCAGAAATGTTTCTTTTTTCTCCTTCATAGATTGCAAAATAGTTTCCTTTGCCTTTAAAGTAAATGTGGTTTTAGGTCATATCCCATTTCAAGTCAAAGATTTATGGGGAACAAAAATAGGGCTTTATAATGGAAATTACTTGTAACTTTTATATAGGGAGGCTATTGGCTCTCAGTACTAGTCTCTAATTTATTAGCAATACATATGTTGAAAGTGTTTGTGTGTGTTTTGTTTATACTTGGCTTTCACAGCTTCTGTGATTTTCACTGTGGTGAAAGGCTGCAACTTTTGGTATTGATTCTTATGCAGTCTGTGACCAGTGTTTTTCCTTTTAGAAATCTCAGAGAACTTGTTACACTACCATAGAAACAGCATGAGATTGAGATCAGATTAAAGTTATCTGCAGTTAGAGCTTCTTGCATGTTGTCACTATGGGACTGTTCAGCAATTCTGCTTGAGCACACCAGAAGTTGTCAGCATGTATTTCAGTAACTAAAATATGTATTCAGTGTAGATTCTGCCAAGTAACATGGGTGTTGCTAAGTACTTCTCAGAGTTTCCTTTGGATGAGTATATACAGTTGTGAACTAGCGGCAATGGTAATTTTTCCAGTCTGTGAATCCTTTTTATTAAAAGGTTTCTTAGTGATTTAACCCTCCAAAAAGGGATTGATTAAATTTTAATGGAGCAAACAGAATCATAGAAGACCACTGATGATAACTAAAGTATTGGGTAAATGCTAAAGTAGTCATCTTTGTTGCATGTTTTAAATGATATTAAATGATGCTGGGGTTTTTTTAAGGTTGGAAACTTTATATTAAGGTACTTTAAAAAAAAATGTTTGAGCTCGAAAAAATAATTGAACTTCATTGTCATCTTTTTGCTAAAGCCTCAATCCTACAAACACTTATGCGCACACTTAACTTCACTACCATGAGTAGTCAGTCCCTGTCACAGTAGTAAAGTTAAGCATGTGCATAAGTGTTTGTAGGATTGTGGCCCAAGACTGCAGAGCTCCTCTGTTCTTTCCAGGCACTGAGGTCTAACTGATGTTTAGCAGTACTGAAACAGGTCTTGGCTTAATAGCTACAAGATGTCAAATTAAAATCAAATGTAATTTAAAATTCACTCATTCAAAAATGGTGGATGAACTAATTTGATTGTGAACTTTTTAAAATGGACACAATCAAGGCATATTTTATAACTTCTCTTTTGTTTAGAAATACCTTTTGGAAGCTATAAACTGTTTCCTTTTTTTTTTTTTTTCTCCCACCCCCAAATCTTATTGTAGGGATGATCTTGAGTGCTATATTGGTCAGGCCAAAACTTTGACTTTCAATCTTGAGATGATTAGTTTGATTTTTTTTCAGAAACGCTTGGGCATGGAGTTCTATTTAGAGCTTGTTTTGTTTCGCACTGCCATATTGTCATGGCAGTAATATCAAGAGACAGATCTGCATTCATTTATTTCTGCTGGTAATAAATCATGGTTTTGTAGAATGATTTATACAAGAAAAAATTCAAAAGCTTTCTTGGAGGCTATTCTGTTTGATTACAATTTGCTTTGTGACTGGACATCTAAAAGGCAGGTTTCTACTCAGACACTTCAGTACCTGTTCCGTTCTGTAGGATTGCACTTGGAATAGTTCAGAAAAGCATGGAGAATGGATTTAATTTGGTCTTTTTCCATTCCATTTGCAATAATCTTCTAATTTAATTTAGTTTTTGTTAGATTCAGTTTTGAATGCCCGAGTTATCACATGCTGATGTTCTTCTAAAGCATCTTGTTTTCTGACTATGGCTTTTTAAGAGTTAGAACTTGGTAGGAAATCTGATAACTTTTGTAATTTTTTGAAAAGTAATCTTGCAGTGTTGTTGAGTAGTATGTCAACTGCAGATTTTATTCCTGATTCTCTAAAACACATTATCTACATGTGCTATTCAGTACCTAGGTATGGATTTTTAAACACTTGTTTGGAATTGGTGTGTGAGATCTGTGGATAACTTAGGGTACGTCTATACTTACCTCCGGGTTCGACGGTAAGCAATCGATCTTCTGGGATCGATTTATCGCGTCTTGTCTATACGCGATAAATCGATCCCGGAAGTGCTCGCCGTCGACACCGGTACTCCTGCTCTGCGAGAGGAGTACACGGAGTCGACGGGGGAGCCTGCCTGCCGCGTGTGGACCCACGGTAAGTACCTTGAAGTTCGAACTAAGATACTTCGACTTCAGCTACGTTATTCACGTAGCTGAAGTTGCGTATCTTAGTTCGAACTGGGGGGTTAGTGTGGACCAGCCCTTAGACATGGAGTTTAACCAGAAGACATTTCAGAAATGATACTATATTTGAAGTCCATGTAACAGTATGTTTTGAAAGATTGCTAAAATAAAAATATTTTAGTTATTATGACTTTGCACTTCAGTAGAAAAGTCTTCAGCCAAAGTTCTCAAAGCATTTTACAAAGGTTAAAGTTCACACCAGCACTGTGAAATATGTAAATATTGTTATACACCTCTTACACAAGGAGAAACTGAGGCACAGAAGGTGAGTGCCTTGCCCATGGCCTACAGTGAGCTCATGGTTTCCTTGGGAATGGAATATTCCAGGACCTCATCCCATACTGTAACCACAGCACATGTTACTGCTCCAATATCTAAGTAATTGAGGGGGAAATACTTAGCTGATTTTTTTTTTAACCAATGCTCTAAATGTCTATTAATATTTTAATCCAAGGTTTTTTTCTTTTAAACCCCCCCAAATAATGTTCTTAAAGTAAAATACTTCAGTGAATTAAAGGGAAAGTAACTCTTGGCCTAGATCAGTGAATGAAAAAGCTCCCTTCTGACTTAACTCAAGTTGTGCTTACATCAGAATTCTCCTGTTGTGAGCAATTTTTTAGTAGCCTGAAGAGGGGAAGATCTCTTGCAAGAGCAGATAATAAAGCATTTTTAATTGTGCGTACCAGGTGCCTGACCATTTTACATGGAAAATGCAAGACTAGTGCTGTCATGGCAATGTTGAGCCACTTGAGGCCTGGTGATTCATTCTTCCTGCCACATGAACCCTTATTGTTTTGGTAATGAGCACTTAGCTGAATTTTAGATGCCTGGAAACATTAAAAAGGCTACAAGGCATGTCTGCGTACCATGTGCATTAGAAGGAAAATCTGTTTCATATAATTATTTGAATGTTGTGGGCCTTGGAATCTTCTAAACTCTTAATTGTAAGAATATCTTTTCTGCCCTCTTACGTCACTTGTGCATTTTCTTCTTTATTACATCTTGTAATATGTCATTTAGCCAGCACTTTCACTTTCCCTCCCTTTGGGATTACATCTCTCAAATTCTAATCCCACCCACCTCCTTTTTACTTATAAACATTAGGGAGGCAGTGGGACACTTCCTTCCATTGTTAAGATTGCGGGTGATGCTACTCAGAGAGTAATAACAGAACATCTAGTGTGCCAGACCCTTACCTCATTCACTGTTAATGTCATGAATTTTTATGCAAGCTTATTTCTCAGCAGACTACATAGATGCAGTTTTCTTGGGTAGCATTTTAGGCTTTCATTTTCAAGTGTAACTTTTAGGGATTGAAATTGGGCCAATGCTTCATAGAAGGAGAAGACAGAAGAGTCATCAGGTCTAAAACCTTTGCATTTTATGGGATTGTTCCCTAGATTACTTGCTGTGTTTTCTCCAACCTGTTCTTTAATCTCTGCAGTGATAACTCAGCTGCCTCCTTTCAGAATACAATTGCTCTTCAAGTTGAGAATATTTTTCCCTAATGGCCAAACTACCTGCATCATTCCTTGTCTCCAGATTACGTCATCTTGTCCTACCTACTGGCATTTGGACTAATAAAATAGTATTTAATGAGTTGGGCATGCCCATTAAGTTAGTCTGATACTACTTTTTATCTAAAAGCTTTTTTTTAGATTATATGTTTAAGATTAGATGGGGCGGGGGAGTATAGTGTAGTAGTTGGAGCAGGAGACTGTTCTGGGTTCTATTTTATTATTTATTTGTTTTTACTCTGACAGTGCCTTACTTGGTGACTTTGGGCAAGTTCCTTTTCTCTGTTTGTTTTCCCATCTGTTAAATGTAAAACCTATTATTATTAGGAGTAGGAGTAGTATTATGGAAGTGCTTAAGGAGCTGTAGTTGGGGATCATGGCCCCCTTGTGCTACGTACTATACAAATTCATAACAAAAAGATGGTCCCTGCCCTGAGGATCTTGCAATCTAACACGTATTCTACACTAGAAAAGATGTGCTAGTTCAGTCATAGCTATACTGGCAAACCCCTGTATAAAGTGCTCTTTTGCTGGTAAACCTATGTCTACGCTAAGACGTTTGCTGATAAATAATGTTATTAACATTCACACTTCTGACATTTCTATACAGGCAAAATATTTAAGCATAGATCTGGCCTTACTAAACGGGGTTTCTACCTTGTACCTATGTTACAAGAGTGTAGAGAGGCTTTAAAAAATAATTAGTGTCAGACTGTCACAGTTACACTTACACACACACACACACACGTCCTTGCAAATACCCAGTGTGTGCGTGCACATGCCAAGTTAGGTGACATGTCATTGATTATAAAATGGATTGGAAATAAATAAGGTTGTATTGTTACAGTAGCACTTGCTCTGCTTATGCTGTGGGAGGCTAACAGAATTGCAGCAATCAGGAAAGGTTCCTGTGCTCTTACCCACCTGCCTTTATTGCCTTAGTATATCCTGTGGAGGAATAGGGTTACTTACCAGCAGTGTACTTATTGCCTGCCTGCAGTGGAAGAAAAGTGAGAAGTTGACACATTTTGTGGGTTCAAATTCTTCTGGGAGGAGTGTTTTAAATTTGATATTTTCAAATTCTTCCCTCTTGTGGCCAGGAACAGTTGGGAGTGAGAGAGCTGTTCTTTACTTTTAATATAGGTCAGATTTTGGACCTTGACTAATTCCTCATGTAAGGGAAGTGATTCAACCTCATGTCAGACCAGGAGTTCTCAACCTGAAAGGGCTGGTCTACACTATCGTGACAAATTGACCTAAGTTACACTACTTCAGTTAGCTTAGATCTACTTACCACAGTGTCTACACCACGCTGTGTCGATGAGAGACGCTCTCCCGCCAACTTACCTTACTCTTCTCAGGGAGCTGGAGTACCGGAATTGATGGGAGAGTGCTCTTCCACCGACTTAGTGGGTCTTCACTAGATCCGCTAAATCGACACCGCTGCATTGATTGTAGCATTGCTGAGCTAGTCAATGTAGACATGGCCTAAGTTGCTACCAGTGTGCCCATATTGGTAAATGAGTGGTATCCTATCTAGAAGGGGAGCGTGACCTCAGTGGAAATGGACTGGATCCTGGTACGGAAAAGGGAGACTTGTTATGGAAAGGTTGAAAGCTACTGTGTCAGAATAATGGCAGTTTTTGGAGGCTTGTGGAGTTAGTAATTCATCTCCAGAATGAAGATTTGAGGGATTTAGGGAGACTTTATATTGTACCTAATTAGCCATTTGCATTCACAATTAGCTGTTGTGTATGCAATCATGATAATTTTACAACTGAATGAGGCATACGATTGTCCATTTAACTTTTTTTTTTTTTTAATCTCACCCCCAAATATTTTCTAGCAAACTTCTAGGGCCTGATTTTTAAGCAACTTAGACACATAAATGTTTGCAGTGCACACATGCATTAACTGCACACATACATTACTTGAATATGTGGTCCTTAAAGTTTTTGAGGTTGACTTTCAGAAGCACTATGGATACAGTTTGACCCTTAGCTGTTGACTGTATGTACAGCAAAAAATACACACTGAACACAAGACACAGACAAAGCTCACGTAAAACAAGACCTTCAAGGACTTCACATATGTGCAAATATAACAGAAACCCAACCCTAAAAGTAATAGAGCTGTTACTTCTGCAGGCTGAAGAGGAAGAGAGAGATAATTTTGTTTTTAAATACTTGGAAGGCAATCAGATACTATAGTGAAAAGAGGTCATGAGTGTCTCAGTAGAGAAAAGGAAGAAAAATGTCTCAGATGGCTTAAAGGGTATTAGCAGTATTATGCCTGAAGGGTAATCAAGGAAGATATTAAGAAAGGAATTGCCATTTGTAGTGTTACTGTCATTTAATTATGATTTTTTAAAAAAATATCTGTCCAGATGTAGGAAAGTGGTTCAGTCTCAAGAAATCTTTTTAAATCTGAGAGTCTGTTTGTTATGCAAATGTGTGTGTGTGTGTGGTGTTGATTCAGTGATGTGCAATAGAAAGAATGAAACGAAAATAAGAAAGAAAAACTTGTAGCACTTTAGAGACTAACAAATTTATTTCAGCATAAGCTTTCGTGGGTTAGAACCCACTTCATTGGCTAGATCAGGGGTCTCCAAACTTTAGGAGACGAGGGCCACATTAGATTTTTGAAGGGGCTTTGCGGGCCGGCTTTAGGGAGTGCGGGGCCTGATTTCGACGGGGCCCTGCTGCCGCAATATCGCCGAGGCGGCAGCAGCATTTGAGCTGCCGCCGAAGTGCCGCCGAGACATCAGCAGCAGCAATTGGTTGGGGGGCCGGACAAATTGAAGCCGCGGGCCGGATCTGGCCCTCGGGCCGTAGTTTGGAGACCCCTGAGCTAGATGATTGCTGATACACTCTCCTTTGGACATGCCTAACCCAGTATTGCCAGTTTTTATGATCAAGAATGTTTGCAAACCCTACATAATACAAGCCACATACTGTATATATGAAAAGCTGTATGTCTGTTTATACTGTGAGTGTGTATATATTAATCCAAAACAGTGTACAGTTACAAATCTCACTACTGGATCCCTCTTATCCATAGCATGACTGACTGATAAACAGTTTATTTTGCATAACTCAGCTGAGCACCAGTTTTCTTAGCAAAGCCACAGATGGTAATGGAGATTTTGACTGAATGTCTCCTACCATTTCCTCCTCTTATGAAAACAAATTCGATTTGGTCTTCTCACAATTAGTGTGACCCGATAGCTTTTAAATTAGTGCTGAGGAAGTGGAAAGGTACAACAATAAATACACATGGATGCTCTGTAGCAGTTTGGAACCTGAAATGTAGAAATATGACTTAGCATATAGACTTATCACAACTGGCACATTGATTAAAATCTACCAATGAGATTACTTTGGCTACCTCTGGGGTGAAATGTGGCAAGTGTTTAACAGTGCACTGCATTTCTGTACAGCTGTTTAAGATAAGAAGAGACTGCCATATGCACCTGAAAGTGTAGGGGTAATTTAGGTAGGCAGAATGTAACTAACCCAACTGGATTTTGACCAGGACACCATGATTGTGTAATTCTCTGTGTTATGGGGGAGTCCAATTTATTTGTCTTTTTTCTTCAGCCCTATTAAAACGTAAATGATTCTGTTCAGTTGCAGAATGAGGAGGAGCCTGGAGAGACTGAACACACTGTGAACGATGCCCCTCCACCTTACAGCAGCATTTCTGGGGAGAATGCAGGTAAACTGAGCAGCAAGGAAATAAATGTTGTTTTTTCTCTTGGTTTTCTTTCCCATCCCTTTAGTTGTTTCTTTTTCTATAATATGCTCACTGCTGTCTGACATTGCAGCATCTATTAAGACTGGAAAGGATGGGACCTGATCCAAAGAGATTGCGATTATTTGTGGTTTGAAAGAAAACATGCCTTGGTGGCAATCAACTGATGTCATCTCCCTAAAATGGTGCTCAAGTTACTTTCTACAGAGCGCTTAGCATACAGAAGAAGGTGAAAATGGTAGTGCAGTGAGGATTTGTGGTCTCTAATGATCTGGTATTTGAGTAATATCATGCTTCTTCCAGTGATCTTTCATGGTATCTTTACTCTTGTCCTTTTTCAGGGCTTCTTGGTCATGATGCTGAATTTTTGTCTTGTAAAGTATATACAAATGCTTTTATGATACTGTAGATTAATAATGCTTGAATGCATTACAATGTTTTGAATACCCGTCATCTGCAACTATAGAAAAGAAAGTGGCTGGAGCTGAAAGCTTGGCAGAGAGCTCAACTCAGATATAACATGGCAGTCTTCTTACTCTCTGCTAATTAGAGCAGAAATCCAGTAGAACTAGACTTGTTAAGAGGCTACGCTTATATGTTTTTTCAGTAACTTATCCTGTACGTGCTCTGTGGCATCAGAACACATAGCAGATAAAGCAAACAGTTTAAAATGAAGATATCAGAAAAGGTAGAAAAAATTCCTTTGTTCAGACCCATTTGATAAAATGTTGCCCCAAAACATTAACCTTGCACTTTTGTTGTTACAAATTCAAGCTTTTGCTGCCTGCTCCAGGGAGTAGTTTCCACAGCCAGAGATTTGCCTCTGGGAATGCCCTTCCTCCAGTTCTTGAGTTCGCATCTAGGGACTTGGTAAAAGCCAGTTGATGTCTACTGTCACACCTGGGTATAGGTGTAAAGGCAGTCTCTAAGGTAGCCAAGTCCCAAACCAAGGAGGTTGAGAGTGGACATAAGTTTTCAAGTACATAAAAGGTTGTTATAAGGAGAAGGGAGAAAAATTATTCTCCTTAACCACTGAGGATAGGACAAGAAGCAGTGGGCTTAAATTGCAGCAAGGGCGGTTTAGGTTGGACATTAGGAAAAACTTCCTAACTGTCAGGGTGGTTAAGCACTGGAATAAATTGCCTAGGGAGGTTGTGAAATCACCATCATTGGAGATTTTAAAGAGCTGGTTATACAAACACCAGTCAGGAATGGGCTAGATAATACTTAGTCCTGTCATGAGTGCAGGGGACTGGATTAGATGACCTCTCGAGGTCCCTTTCAGTCCTATGATTCTATGATTTGCAACTTTATGGATTGTAGTAAGCACCTGGAAATAGATGTGTATGCGACACAGATGTAATATGCATGTACCAAAACTACATATTCTGCACTATGCGAAGGTTTGGAGTGGCATTCATTTTATCATTTTCATTATAGAGATAATTATGATCATGGACATGATAATCTCTTGGTAAAAAGGGTAATGGAGACTAGTTAAACCTTCTAAGGAGAGTGCCCATGAGGAAGCTATCTTTTCTGTATGATCATACCCGAGTTAAAAGCCAGTAATACTTTTCAGAGGAACTATCACTTTCATGCTGGTCATAATCTAGATCCTGATTTCCCCCACGCACATTTTCTTAATAAAACATCAAAATCACATTTGAGAATCAGGCACATCAGATGCATAAAGGCAGCATATGGAAACCAAGGGGGGAGGGGGAAAACGAGAAGATTAAAGATTGTACTGGAGAAGAAATGATAGCCCCATCATTGTGGTAACCTCCCCTCCTGTCCCAATTTATACTGCTCAAAGGAGTAAATAGACATTCAAAAAATAGCTAAGGGGAATTAACCAGTAAAGTTATCATTTGCAAATAAAAAAACCCTGAAAACGTAGACATAAACCCAAATCGAATTTGGTGTACAGCCTTATCACAATCCATTCCAAATGTGGCATTTTTTGGATAAAAGCTCAGTTTTAGACCTGCCATGATTTTCTAATCCAAAAATTCAGCTATCTTCATTAGAGGTCTCCCTTTCATACAGCTGTAGGACAATCTGGGATAATGGGTGCTCTTCAGCTTGCCTTCTTGGGCAGAAACTCTTTACTTTGAAGAGAGAAACATCCAGGGTTACTGACCTTGCAAACTGGCTACCAGCCAGTCGTCAGGCCCAGAGCCTCAAGAGGTATTTGGGCTCCTAATTTCCATTAAAATCACTGTCCGTTAGGAGCCTAAATACTTCTGAAGATCTTTGCCTTCCTGGGTAGAGGGTTTTGAATTCTATTCTGACTTGCTACTGAATGGGGTCTGGGTGAGCCTTGGCCTTGTCGGATCACACAATATGGTCTGGGGTGCCCATGTTACCACGTGCAAAAGGCACAACATAGTTTTATCATACGGTTCTCTGCATAACGGAGAAAATAGGTGTGTAAAGTATACACACACAACCCTAGAAACAAACTTTTTTTTTAATATCTCCACAGGGAATCTGTAAAACATGCTCCTATCGGCTCTACGTGTAAAGCTTCCCCTGCATATTCTAATTCGTCAACAGGTCTGAAAGCCTGGTGTTCAGAACGAGTACGTTTGACTTTGTCCCACTCCCTTTCTCTTTCCCCCGAAAGGAAACTGGGGTATTTTTCAGACAAACTGGCCACCTTTGGCTGACGACCTTATGGCAGAGGTGGCCAACCTGTGGCTCCTGAGCCGCATGCGGCTCTTCAGAGGTTAATATGCGGCTCCTTACCTAGGCACTGATTCCGGGGCTGGAGCTATAGATGATAAATTTCCAATGTGCTGGGGGGTGCTCACTGCTCAACCCCCTGCTCTACCCCAAGCCCTGCCCCCACTCCACCCCTTCCCACAAGGCCCCTTCCCCTGAGCCTGCCATGCCCTTGCTCCTTCCCCTCTCCCTCCCCCCTCCCCCCCCCAGCCACCTGTGCACGTGAAACAGTTGATTGTGGGGGGAGTAGGCGCTGATTGGTGGGGGCTGCCGGCAGGCAGGAGGTGCTGGGGAGTGGATGTGGGGTCTGCTGACTTATTACTGTGGCTCTTTGGCAATGTACATTGGTAAATTCTGGATCCTTCTCGAGCTCAGGTTGGCCACTCCTGCCTTATGGGGATTCTTCTTTGACTCATCAAAACCATTTGAAATTTGAAAATATATCTTTCTCTATCTCTTACTGAAATCAGGGGAGGCACAGCATGTGTTCCTGTCTCTGTTGCTCTAGATTGGAAGGGTGCCTTTGTGCACCCTCTGTAAAGTGGTCTTGTTCATACTCTGTATCTGCTGTGGAGTGCCTATGTTTCAGTCCTTAAAAAGCTCAAGAACCTCTGTATGTGGCATCATAGCGTGCATATGTTTCTAACAAGGTTTCAACTTTCCTTGCTTTTCCTTGTCTAGGTCAAGATGACTGTCATACTAATTTATTTAGAGTGAATTCCCTTCCCCTCCTGAAAGTCTTTTAGTATCCTACTGTAGGTCTCAAATTTGCTTTAATGTTTTTTTTATTATGGTATAATAGTTCAATACATGTGAGTTTAAATTACAGTCTTTTACTAAAGAATACATGGTAATTTTAAAATCATGATCTTCTTCATAGTTTGTTTTCTTTGCTGGTTGTAGAGCTGTTATACCAGGTGTCAGAGGCATATTACATCCTGCAATTCATGTAAACTCTCTCTTTGCAGAATATTTTGACTACAAAGATGAGTCAGGGTTTCCCAAACCCCCTTCTTATAATGTGGCCACAACACTGCCTAGTTACGATGAAGCGGAGCGAAGTAAGGCTGAAGCTACCATTCCCTTGGTTCCTGGAAGAGTAAGTTCACTTTGTGTGCTGAATATCCCTAAAGGTCCAGTCGTAGAATTTATACAGCTGAATTAACTTAAATACTTTGTTAATCAAAATCTTGATTTATTTTTTCTCATTGGGGTTTTTTCTCAGTATTCCACAATATTTTTTTGAAAAACTTTTTGTCTGGTCCACTGGCATGATGTAAGGCATGTCAATAGCACTAGTATATGCAGTACTGATTAATTTGGCAAGCTGATATAGGCTACATGTATAGCCTCACTGTTTATCTTACGACTTACTAATTTGTACTTCCAAAGTACCTTCCATCAGAAGATCTCTCAGCACCCAATTTTTGAGTGAGTTCCTGTAGTTCAAATTCATTGTTATGAAATGGGAGTTGGCAAAGCTTCAGAGGTCAGGGCTCATTTCATACCTGTGTCAGGTAGACCATATCCTACCCAGTGATCAACTAAGAACAAAACTTGAAAAGTAGATGGTCATATTTTGATTTTTCCCACCTTGTGAGGTAACTTGGCTTTCCTCATCACTCCTTCCACTTTTTGAACTGGCTTTTCTGGTCTGTGAATAATAAAATCCATTGTCGCTGACAGGAGAGATTTTCCTTTTCTCTTCCTCCATTGCTGTCTGGCCTCCTCCCTCATGCTCCTTGATCGAAGCTAGCATTTGGTAATAGTGCTACCAGCATCTGCTGTCTAATGCTAGTAGCTCTTCTCCTATAAGAGCCTGAGTCCCACTGAGACTGCATATGATGATGTCCCAGTGAGGGAAAGTATTAGAGAAAGACAGGGAGGTAAATTGTATGGTCAGTATTAGGAATATCCTTTTTTTTTTCCGGAGCGGGGGCTACCTAAAAGAGGGAATCTCACCGGACAAGTCAGTATTTCATGACTTATATTATCTTAAGCAATTGTTCAGGTACAAAGGGGAGAAGTCTTTTACATGCAGAAATGTTGTTGTTGTCCTTAAGGAGGTTTTTCTTTAATGAAAAGATATTCTGTACCTTTGCAATGTGAGCTTTGTGATCTCGGCAAGTTGATAGCCCTTTCCTGTAAAATCTTGTGTAAGCTCATAACCTCTGGCTTGCTGTATGACTTTGATTGCATTAAGCCTGACCTCCATCCATTCTCTTTTCGCTTTTAGGAGGATGAATTTATGGCACGGGATGATTTTGATGATACTGACCAGCTGAGGATAGGAAATGATGGCATCTTCATGCTAACATTCTTCAGTAAGTACCCAATAGAACCTTGAGCTTTTCCTCAGTCCAGACAAGAATAAGTTAACCTTTTTATGTACGTGACGTATAGCTGGAAAAACTAGATATGCCAGTATGAAATTCTGGGAAGGGATGAATTTCTCTTCCTCCTTTTGAAATGATCTACTAGTCAGGCAGGTATCAAACTCTCCAAGTTAATCTAGGGTTTCATTACAAAGAAACCCCATCCCCTTCTTTTTGTTTTGTTTTTCCACTAAAGTGCATCCCCCTATGTCTGTTTCTGTTGCTCTGTATAAACCTCATTAATAACGTGTTGTGAAGAGCTGTTCACCTCCACAAGGCAGTGACTATAATGTGGAGCTGCACCTCTTCATTCACTAACCCAACTCTTGCCTTGTATATCTCCCATCATACAAACCAAAATTTCTAGCTGTAGGGCAGTGGTTCCCAAACTCGCCCTGAGCAAGCCGCAGACTAAGCCCCTGGCGCGCCAGGCCGGTTTGTTTACCTGCCGCCTCCGCAGGTACAGCCGCTCGCGGCTCCCACTGGCTTCCCGCAGCTTCTATTGGCAGGGAACGTCAAACCGCGCGGACCGAGTTTGGGAACCACTGCTGTAGGGTAATAGCAGTAGAGACTCCTGCAAAACATCAGTGCCACTCCATAATGTACCACTAGAGGGTGCTAAAGTATGGTGAATGCTGTCTTGTCCTCCCTCCTTTTCTCACTCTTCCCCTCCACCCCCCACCGCAAAAAAAAGAGGCTACATAAACTGAACTGATGATCAGGAGTTCCAAGGCTGTTCATTCACATAGTATGCTGCTGACCATGCCATTGAGAGATCCTAAAACATCTCTGCTCTTTATGAAAACTAGTTATTTATTTGGTTCAGTCAAACTTCTGGGACTATATTATTATTATTTTTTTTTGGAAGGACTCTTGTTTGAACTCTTAAAAATTGAGTTTAGTTGGTAATGGGTTAACATTAAAAGTGGAGTAGCTCTCAGTATTTTAGGAAAGGGCTAGTAGCAGTTGTCTCTGCGTTTGTATGTGAAGAGCATGAAAGCACTGGAAATATAGTGTTGCTAAATTGTCATGAGGCATTCTCTTAGTCTGAGTTAAAAGGGGATGCAGGGTTTCGCAGCTCAGAACGCACAGAGGATCAGATAGTAAATCTCAGTTTGTCTGCTGTTCATAAAGATTTGTGGGCAAACCCTGATTGAAGCCAACAGGAAAAGATAAATAGTCATTTCACTTGCAATAACTTGTGTGAAGTTTAAATTACCTCCGAACAAGGATGGGCAGGTTAAAAGTCAGTATGTGGAAGTGGGGTATTCCAATGACCCACATACATGTGACTGCGGTGAAACACAAACAATGGGAACATCTATTGTTCTGCTGGCTCCTGGAGGAACCATGTACTGTGGAAGATCTCAGCAGGGCTACACATGCCCAACACAGGAAAAACCTGTAATCTGTGGTGGAGGGACACGAGACGAAGACAGCCTAAAAATATGAAGAGTCATTTAATAGATGCATAGATTCCAAGGCCAGAGAGGACCATTGTGAGCAGCTAGTCTGAGCTCTGCTATAGCACATGCCATACAACTTCCCGAAAATAATTCCTAAAACAGATCTTTTAGAAAAACATCCAATATTGATTTTAAAAATTGTCAGTGATTGAAAATCCAATTGTAAATTGTTCCAATAGTTAATTCATCTCACTGTTAAATTTTTACACCTTATTTCCAGTCTGAATTTGTCTAGCTTCAGCTTCCAGCCATTTTGACCTATTGCTTTCCCTTTGCTTTCTCAGTGGCTTTCCTCTTCAACTGGATTGGATTTTTCTTGTCCTTCTGTCTGACCACTTCAGCTGCAGGACGATATGGGGCCATTTCGGGGTTTGGTCTGTCTCTCATTAAGTGGATCCTGATTGTCAGGGTAAGTTAATGCAAAAAAAAAAAAGGGGGGAGTGGGGGCAGCCCAGACAAACATAAGGCCTCTGTGTATTTGCTACATTACATAATAAGTGGCTTATCTCAGTTCACAACTAAATAGTGTTTTTGCCTGGCAAAACTTGCACCTGCAAATCTTGAGTTATTGGGCTTTGTACTGTGCACTAAGCAGGCGTTTTTGGAAGGGGAAGAATCCTGTCCTTTCCCACCCCATGAGCAAGGGTACAGTGCATCTGTGGCTAGTGCCCCAACCCACATGTGTAGCTGCTGCCATTCCACACCCACTGTTGGCACCACTCAGTCTGACATTTCAGCTTCCACAAAGACCTCAGCTCTCTGACTTGTTCAGTGCGGTGTGGAGCTGACCTCCACAGCATACAGGGGATATAAGGCCTCTCTGCATGGCTGCTCCCCTCAGGCAACCCGCAGTCGGGCTAATGTGAGGCATAGAGGACTTTGTGCTGACTCTTCACGCCAAGAGTGAAATTTGCCCTAAATCCTTCAGCAGTTCTTTTTTGAAGATTGGCCTGTTTGTTTCCCTGACCATCACAAAAGTTCATTGGGGATTGTTTCAATTCAGGTGTGATTTTTAAATGATCCTTTCTGCTTGCTTTATTCTCATCTGAAACCATAAACTCGCCTGCTGTGGCACATCTAGGAGTATGCTTTGGGAATGGGGGCTGTGATAGACTGTCTAGAGGTTGAACAGAGCTGGTAACATGACACTGCTCTGGTATGGTGGGTTGGTCCTTGTTATTGTAATAAATAAGAATGATATGCCAGAGGAGTGCTGCATTTTTTATAAGTGTCTCTTTCTTATTAAGTAAAGCAGCTTGTGTAATATGTAGCTGTCTGTTAAGCAATATTTGTTTAAAAGAGATTCCACCTACCCCAGATGTTTTATTCTTGAAGTAAAAAATTCCTCTTCGTGAAAATAAAGCAGGTCAAGAAAGCAAAGACTTTTAATGGGGAAAGGAATGAAAAATTATAAAACTGTATCTTTGTGAAAATGTCAAACCAATTTCTGTCCAAGCAAACATGTTGTGTGTGGAGCCTGTGAGACACTGATGACTAGAAAAATTGCAGGCAGATGTGGAAGGGAAACCAAATAAAATAAAGAATTGGCTCTGAAGACCAAAAGCAAAGGGATTCAGAGTTAAGGCCATCACTTTATCCTGCAAATATGACATCTAGTGAGATAACTGTCTCCATTGTACAGTGCTTAGGTACTACAGGCGTCTCATACAGAAGACCTAAGTGCCATTTCCTGAGATAATAAGAAAATGAAGTGAGAGAGACTCGCAGCCTTAACTGTGAATTTGATTTCAACCTTAGTATCTAGTTTTTCTAACTTAACCTTTTTCTGATTTAAACTTTTTAAATAACTTGACTCTTCTTTTTTTAAATCTACCACTGACAACATAATGAAATTGGATTCTATAATTATATCAGCACCAAGGGCACTTTTCATGTAATAGGAAGCAGTTTTCCCAGTAACAGATTTTCAAGTCTGAGGATTCCTCATACCCACAAGAGCTTAACTTCAGCATCGCTGCTGTTTTGGTACATCATTCAACCTTAAAGTGAAGTTAGGGGTTACTACTGCAAGCCTGGCCTTTTGCTTCCAAATTGGCAGAGGCTGTTAGGCAGCAGGTGGGTGAGGGAGAATGGGAAGAGCTGTCATTCAGCAGTGTCTCCCTACTAGCTGATCTCAGGAGAAGTATCGGTGAGTGTTGAACAGTCTTGTATACGCCTCCTTGGTCACCATGGAGCAGTTTGGGGTTTGAGGACGAGCTAGACATTAAAAGTCCTTCACTTACCCCATTCCCTCAATCAGTATATACCTCTTAATAATTGGAATTTGTAACTTGTGCTTATCTCACAGTAAGGCTATGTCTGTGCTTATGGCAGTGTGTCGAGTACACATACCACATGCCTCCCTAGCACAGGTATACATTTAGCAGTGTAGACGGTGAGGCGTTGCTTAGGCAAGAGTAAAGATGCACCAGACCCTTAAGGTATATACCCTGTATGGCCCTCTATGCTCCCAAGAAATGCCTCCCCTGTCTATGCTGCTGTTTTAAGCAGTGTAGTATCCCACTGTCAGAGCCTTTCACTGTCCCGTGTGGCTACACGCTACAGTGTGGATGCAGCTTGCTTTTCACTGTAGCTTGTGGATACACACATTCTACATGCTGCCTCCAGTGTAGACAAGACCATAGAGGGCACAGTGTGGCTACCATTGACGTCAGTGGGAGCAGGATTGGGCCCAGAAAGTACCAAGTGTTATAATTTCTGTTTCTTTTTTAGTTCTCAACCTATTTCCCTGGTTACTTTGATGGTCAGTACTGGCTCTGGTGGGTTTTCCTTGTATTAGGTAAGTCCTTACAATATTTGAAGTTATGCCAAAAGTGACTTTTAGAGACAAGTGTTGTTGTATTCGTTACCAGATGTTTAAAGGTATAAGGCCAAAATGTTATCTTTTTTAAATGATTTTATTCTGGTAGTGAATGTCTTCTAGATTTGTGTGTGTATTTAAATTCCTCTACTGTCATCAAAAAATGAAGGAGCAAAAGCATACACATCCCCTCACCAAAAAAGAGTAAGAAAATCCAAGAGCAGCACTTCACACTGACAGTAGCTGCTAGGAGTTGAATCACTGGACTATGGCACTCAAGTGATTAAAATGCAAGTAGACTGTGATTTGTTCTAAATCCTATACTGAGTCTCAGACACTCTTGGAACCATCATGAGGACTGGTGGGCCCTTTGAGAAATTAATTATCTAAAAATATGTAGATCAACTTTGCTGCACCAAAACACTAGTTACATGGGTACCAAGTGATACTTAACCTTGTAGTATCAATCTGTAATGCATGTCACTGTTCCAAATGTGCCTCCTGGAGTTGGAGATACTCAGCAATTCTGTTCTTTGACTCTGTGGCTAATATTTAGCTGTAAGTCTAGCTATGTGGAAGAATAAAAGTGATAGTACAGTGAAACTGGTACAAAAGACCACCTTTCTAAGGCAACCTGTTGCCTGAAAAGACCACCCCAAAGTCTCCCCAGACATATTCAGTACAATTCTGCTGCATCTTTTTGCAGTTGATTTTGTCGGTTCCTAGAGTGTTGCCTATGACACATTTTTACCTAATTTAAGAATCTTGACATCTTCTGAGTTGCTTGTACTAGGTAAAGGAATTCTGCCATCTAGCAGCAACTTAATTTGTTGCACACAAAGGAGGTAAAAGAGTATTATTTAGCACTTAGGTAGCATTTTCCATCTGATGCTCTCAAAAACTGTGGAAGTATTGATGAACTAACTCCTGCAGTGAAAGGAGAAAAAATAATTGTAATAACATATGTAGTGTGGAACCAGAAACCTTATTTTTGTTTGTCATGTTGGGAAAATGAGTAATATTTTTTTAATATATATTTTTCCCTCCTTAAATCTACCTCAAAAGTAATTTAATTCAGAAACTTATTGGGTCTGTTCTTTCAATGGTGCATATGGTAAATAAGATAAATCTTTTTTATCACAGTTTTCAGCTTTCCATTTCAAAGACTTTGGTCTGGTGCTTGATCCTGCAAACGCCTACTCAAGCGAGAGAGCCCATCAAAAGTGGTGTATTTGGAGACTGGGGCTTCTAATTTGTAATATTTTAATAAAATGTCTTTATTTTCTATAAGGTTAAGTATAGAAAAAAGTACCACAACCAAATATATATTAGTAATAATCATCTCTTTTCTATAACACTCTTAATCCAGAGATCTCAAATCATATGTATTAGATATAGATATAATATACACACAAAATATTACATATAAACACACAAAATAAGCAGCAACATGACAGACAGTAAGGTTTCTGGTTCCACAATGCACACTTCTAATGTTACTACAATTATTTTTTCTCTTTCACTTCAGGAGGCTTAGTTCATCAATACTTCCACAGTTTTTGAGAGCATCAGATGGAAAATGCTACCTAAGTACTAAATACTGTAATACTCTTTTACCTCCTTTGTGTGCAACAAATTAAGTCGACACTAGATGGCAGGGGTTCTCAAACTTCATTGTGCCATGACCCCCTTCTGACAACAAAAATGACTTCACGACCCTCCGAAGACTGAGCCCGCCCAAGCCCCAGTGCCCGGGGGCGGGGGACACACACACAAGACATAACCTGAGCCCCACTGCTCCAGGCAGGGGGACCAAAGCTGAAGCTTCAAGGGCTTCAGCCCTGCAACCTGAGCCCTGCTGTCCAGGGCTGAAGCCCTCAGGTTTTGGCTTTGGCCCTGGGCAGTGGGGCTCGAGCTTCAGGTCCAGGCCCCAGCAAGTCTAAGCCAGCCCTGGCGACCCCATTGAAAAAAAAAAAAAAGTGACCCACTTTGGGGTCCCGACCCACAGTTTGAGAATTGCTAACCTAGTACAAGCAACTCAGAACATGCCAAGATTCTTAAATTAGGTTAAATGTGTCATAGGAAACACTCCAGGAACCAACAAAAATCAACTGCAAAAAGATGCAACAGAATTGTACTGAATATGTCAGAGAAAATGGTATCGGATCTTTAGTGACATAATCATACATTTCCAAGAAACATGATTAAGTTTCATTAAAACTATTCCTCATTTATTTGAGTTACTACGTTTTCTAGATTGGCTTGATCACTAAAGCATTCATCCTGATCAGCAATTTAGATTTCTTTAGCTGACTTCCAGATTTGTAGAACTAACTTCTTGGTAATTAGGTTTACCCTTAAAATAAACTTTCTTCTTGTTCATTAATATGGAAATCCAAAGCTTTAATATCGTAGTCCAGAAACAAGTCTATGTTCAGTTAAATGCCACAAGTTCTAAGAATCAGAGCCCTTCTCTGTAAGACATTGTGAGATGGACTGCCCTTTCCTAAGTAGAGAAGAAAACATTGGAAATTATATAGATTTTCTTTCTTAACTGAACAAATGTGGTTTTTCCCCCTTAGGCTTTCTGCTGTTTCTCAGAGGATTTATCAATTATGCAAAGGTTCGGAAGATGCCGGATACATTTTCCACTCTCCCCAGGACCAGAGTTCTCTTTATTTACTAAAGGTAAATCTTATACACTTTTGAGGTTGTGGGTTTGTTTGTTTTTTTGCTGTTTTTTTGTTTTTGTTTTACTTTACTGGGCAATTTCTTTAGGCTGGGACTTCTCTGCTATAATTTCACAGGCCAAAGCCAATGTGAAATGTATTTTATTTTATTTATTTATATTTTATTTCCTGGGCTGCCAGCTACTGTACATACTTATTAGTCCAGCTTCCCTATGACAGCACAGCAGGAGTTTTATTTGAAGTATCAGGTATCTGTTCCTGAGTTTGATGAAGGGAATTTTAGATGCTTTAGATTCCAAGATACGAAATACCAGAACAGATCCCTGTTGCTTGGTACACTTCTGCACCCTGGAGGATGTGATTTTAAGAACTAGTAATGCGCTTGAAACATGTGGCATACCTTCAACAAGAGTTAAGGTCACAGACCAAGCCTGAGCAGAGGCATATAGCAATGTCTTTGGCTTATGTCCGAGAACCAGAACTTCATCCGGGTTTTCTGTATTACTCCTTCTCTGCCAAGTTCTGGGAGAAACTCTGAAAGCCACTCCCACATGCCTTTAACTAATTGTAGTACCTGAATAACTTGAAGGATTTTTTTTTTTAAAACATCTAAAATTCACCCACTTTTGGGCTGCACATTAACATGTTGTCTTGTTTTTGTCCTTCGCTGAAATCTTGGTGGGACCTTGATGGAGGCTTAAGTAGTTCGACTTGTTTAGCGCATTTCCTTCTTAAAATAGATAATGGCTAGCATTAACTTTCTTTCTCTTGAGGCAGAAAAAAATCCCTGTAAGTAAGAGGTTGCTTCACAGATGATGAGTGCAACATGATGCTCCATGAAGCTAGCTTTCCCCAGGACAGAGATGACGCAGTTGTAACCAGGGCAATAATAGAAAAACAAAACTTTAAATTAGGTGTCATTAAATTGTTTAGCCCTCAAAACCAAGGCTTTGTTTTCCTGTTCCATTATCTCTTCACTAGGCCAGGAACCATACACATTGCAAATGGTTCTGCTTTATTAAACTGAACCTGAAAATGCTATAAAAAGAAATTGCTGTGTGGTGGGTTGGTTGTTTGGGTTTTCCCCTTCTTAGGGTTTGTGGTAACCTCTTAACTCTTAAATTCACATTGTTACTGGTTGTACAGCCACGTATTTAATACTTGAATACTAAAGCTATTTCTGGGCCCAGCAGCTGGTGTTCTGGTCTTCTTGTTCTTCTTCAAGTGACTTGATTTGCTTCTTTCCTGAAAGCAGCTCTTCATTTCTTATAGGAGTTGCTTGGTTCCTGGTAGCATAGACCTTGAGGCCTATGTTTTGAAATGCATGTAGTGATTTTGTGCCTACATTTTTGGGTGTCCAACTTGAGACACTTTAAAGGGGCTTGTCTTTCAAAGTGTGGGTCCTCGGCACTTTCTGAATCAGGCCTCTTGAAGATGTTTCAGGTTGGGCATCCAGAAACACTAGGCACTATGAAAATTTAGGCCTTGATGTTTCCACATGCCCTAAACTGCACTCTGTTGGACTCTTCAGATAAATCTATAATGTGAAATATTGAGGAGAAGCACCACAAAACACTTCTGGTATCACTATAGCATCCTTCCTCAAATCAGATTCCTCTTTTATTTTTTCTGGTGCCATTGAAGGGAAGCTGCTATTTCACTACCTACCTTCTCACAATTTAAAAAACTTGATTTTATATCTAAAAATGATTTATTATGAAAGTTAGAGGATATTAGAGGTTAGCATTAAATTCATACGTTTGTTTCTAGTATCTAGAACAATAACAAGCACTACGTGGTGATGGTCTCATTCTGCTGATTCTTTAATGCAGAAGTTTTGAGAAGGGTAGTCTTAACTTCATTCCATATTTGTATCTAGAAAGAAGGCGTATATTGTAAGAACATCTATATTGCCATATATTCATTGTAGCTAGTCACCAAAAGTCTGGTTTGTTTTGCTAAGAAAGGAATTGAGATGCATATATACTAAAAGGAGATGCTTTGGGATAGATGTTATGAAGGCTGAGAACAAGACCATAATTAATAGTGAAGATTAGGTATGTAAATTAAAATTTTAATTGGCGGAACCACATCTGAGTATTGTCTGCCTCCTTGTAAAGACAAGGAGGGTGGGAATTTGATTCATGTGAGAGTGTTGTCTGTTGGAACTGTTCCTATGTACAGTAGTTTGTTTTCACTATTTCTGTTTGGTTTATTTGTCGTCTTAGCATAGAGAACCTAATTAAAAAAAACAACTATATGAAGGGGCCTTGAGTCCTTATCAGAATGGTTATGACCTTTTACTCCTCGTTGACTGAGACATCTCAGGTATGACAAAGCTTGTGTTTGCTGCGGAGAAGAGTCAAATTTATAAAGTTACCCATAAATATTATCTAATTATACTATCTGGGCCAGAGCAGACGACTGTTGTATAATCAACACAGACCATTCGGTTCTGACAAGCATGTATATGCTATATATACTGAAATGTGAGTTCTCTTTGACAGTCCTTTCAGATTCTTTGTCTTGTTCAAATTGAATATAATTATATGTGAGGTGTACATTTGACTACAGAGAAGACAAAAAGTTTTATTAAAGGATTTTATGGCCCTAAAATGTTGGATTTTCAGGCCTGTATTAAACCACATCTGTTTTATTTAAAACAAACTATACAAAGAGCTGTAGGTTCCCTGAAAGTTTTATAACAGCATAATAATGATCATCAACAGAAATTCTATCTGGATATACACAAACCGCCAG
The DNA here is from genome assembly GCA_037349315.1 of Chelydra serpentina. NCBI lineage: Eukaryota > Metazoa > Chordata > Testudines > Chelydridae > Chelydra > Chelydra serpentina. Next base: position 13,838,098 of record JBAIAC010000035.1, read on the forward strand.
CAAGTAAATCAAAGCAACAAAAAAGTTCTTTCTACCCTCTTCACTCTCCCCATAGCCCCAGGAATATACCCCCATCCTTCTCTAAAAATGCTGTTTTAAGGATGAAATAGAGGCTGATTTGTCCATAGCAATAATACCAAAAACTGACTTGTGTAAGTCAACTATTTGGACTGCATTGCATACTTCTAAAAAACATTCTAGCGCATATTTGATCAGTGCCCATGCAGCTGCTGTAACTGCACATATCTCACGGGGTTTCTACATCTGCTGTGCTTCTATGGTCTGTGTAGGTGCTTTGTAGGAACAGAACACCAGCTCTTCACGTTGCCCTTGTGTTGCTTTCTTCTCCTTCTGAGAGAGCTGAAGTAGCCATCATTGAAATAAGACTTTTCACTTGTTTTGTTTTTAAAATGCCCTGAAGGTCTCCGAGAATAAATAGCTGTGAAAAATGCGGACCACTGAAGAAAGGAAAATATTACTTCTAATTAGCGTTCGCTTCCTAGTGCACTCCACCCACATCATAACACCATTGATGAGAGCCAGACATGCTGAGCATAATAAAGAGGGGATATTATAAATACACTATTTGTAGTAATATTGAAGGTAGGTGATGGAAAGAATCACTACCTATGTATTGGGAACCTTGTGAAGAAGTTAGTGTTGTATTCTCTGTTTACTTTTCCTTAAAGAGCAGTTCCTTTTAGAATTAGGTAATTTAAATTTGGTGATGGAATCCAGCATGTCATAACCTTCTCCAAATATGCCTGTACTGATTGACCTTGCGAGGACACGGAATGAGACGAGGGTAAAAGATTCCAAAGCATGGCTCAGGCTTCCAGAAGAGGCCCATGGATCATTGCTTGCGAGTGGCTTGTGAACTTGGAGTGGGGATTTTCTGAGGATACTCCTTTTAGTTAACTTGAATTACAAGCCAGTGTGTATCACTTTTTAAAAATAAAATAAACGAACAGAGTTGTTTCTTGGATAAAACCCCATCCGCTGTGAGTGAGTGACAGAAGTGCACGGAACACTCTGGAACCTGTCACTGTTAGGACGGTGATTGTTGGTTTTAGTTTTCTGAGGGACTGGGGAGGGTGCTTTCATAGAATCATAGAATATCAAGGTTGGAAGGGACCTTAGGAGGTCATCTAGTCCAACCCCCTGCTCAAAGCAGGACCAATCCCCAATTTTTGCCCCAGATCCCTAAATGGCCCCCTCAAGGATTGAACTCATAACCCTGGGTTTAGCAGGCCAACGCTCAAACCAAAAGTAGTTAACAGTAAAATGAACCTGGCTGAAAGCTTGGCATATGCTATTTAAATACTGTGTTCTAATGGGTCATGTTATCTATCACTGCTGGAAATCTTCCTGGTATATGACTGCATGCAGTTGGGAGGGCAAATCAGTATCCAAGCAGAGGATACAAACTACACTGTAGGTGTACTAGTTTCATACTTTATCCTTGGTGCAAAAACATCCCAGCCAGAGTAATCAGGATAGAGAGTTTAGGAGGTTTGGCTTCTCCAATATCCCATATGTTTGCTAGAATGTAGCCATATAAGGGGCGCAGACAAATCAAACCAAACATGGGGTCAAAGTCTGCTCTGCCATTATTCAAATACAGGTTAACTCCAGTGCCTTGAGTGGCGTTGTTATGGATTTACGCCAACATAACCAAGAGCAGAATCTGGCCCGTTGTCTTCCTTTTTCTGTTCCTTTTTTTCTAAAGGGGTTTGAACTCTTTGAAATTGTCAAATAGGCAGAAAGCTACTGTGTAATTGTGCCATCACTATAATCTTGTAACTATGCTCAGATGCATGTCATATGTCTTCCGACATCCTGCACTCTTTGTGAACTACATCCTTCTCTTAACCAAAATAACAATCTAACTATAGTTTCAATATTCAATATCCTTCTCTGACAGATGTTTTCTGGCAAATGTCTTCCTGCGTTAATGAATTCTCCCTCAAGAAGTAACAGGACACCTGCAGGAAGTGAATCAAGACTCTGAACACAGAAGAAAAAATAATCACCTGCTTTAAAATAAATAAATAAATAAAAGTACTGTTGAAAAAGAGAAGCATTTCTTTCTATTTGTTTCTAGGTGTAAAATTTTAATAGTTAATGCAGAATTCTGTAATCATTGAATCACTAGTGGGCTAATGTTTGAAAAAGCTATTGCAGTCAAGTCTGTGATGTACTAATAATGCCTTATATAGTAATTGTAGTATAGCATGAGCTATGCCCCTGTAGCCAGTAGGGGGCAGTCTTGCTTTATTTCATTCTCCATCTTAAAAATGATTCTGGAATCCAATATTTTAGTGTAAAATAATGTATAATGCTGGCTATTTTGAAGGGGTGTTCTCAAAAGTTTAGAAGACTGTTTTGTTATGACTACATTTCTGCATATACCTATCTGCTGTTAAATCTAAAACGGTGCTGTCTCTATACCTGAAAGTAAAATCAGTATGCACACTAGATTCTTTATGGCATAATTGGGAAAAAGTATTATTTTGAAGGTGGCACCAGTATTGTTTTTTTATAGTCTCTTCTAAATCTTGCAGTATATTTTACTTTCATACTGCGTACTTTTTGGACTATATAGGGATTTTCGCAATATATGCTGGTAGTGTAAAGCTCAAAGATCACAATGCAACTTTGTTTAAAAAAAATTTGACCTTGCAAAAGAGAGGTCATCTTTTTTGTTGTTGTTGGCTTTGGGACTTTTGAGATGATCCCTAACATACCTGTAATTCTTGCTTTTATAATTTGTGTTAGTAGAAACTATGATGCATTATAAGTGTAGATTTAATGTGCACTTTCGTGCTTTCTGCCAAGTGGTAATTCACTTTGGAGTTTTACTATGTTAAAACTGTAAATATAGCAGAACATTAATAAATGTCACTTATGTAGCAATTTTTGCTGTAGATAAGTGTTTAATTTAGAAAATGAAATTTATTGGAATCTGGATATCAGCTGCCAATACAGTCTGTTTAATGCCTTGCAAAACAGTGTGGTACAAATGGAACTTTATTTTCTGTTAGAAGAAAGTTTTCTACACATCTATTTCCTGAAATTCAAGGGCTATCCTTCTGGCAGTTTTGAAACGAGTGGCTATATGAATAATTTTAAATTGTTTTTGTTAGTCTAGAATATATAACTTTATCTGTTTGTCAAAAGATTTATTCATAGTCTTCATGATTATACAGTTGTGATAAATGGGCAGTTGAACTTACAAAGATCTATGCAGGTTACACAGAGACTTCCTTTTTAAATAGGAATAAGTGTACACATTTGCAGCAGGGAGAATTAAGTTTACCCTGCAAAGTAATATCTGCAGCATTAGAAAACTCTTAATTCACATTTGCCCAAATTTGGTAGATTAGCCTTGTGTTTATTCTCTTGACATTTGGGCCTTATTTGGTCTTGTATATTCAGAGAACTGGAATATTTTGCATTCCTGTTTCTGTTCATTTGGTGGCCAAAGACTTGTCAGACACCTATAGTGTTCAATTACTCATTTAAGACATCAATTATAGTTTAAGGAATCATTAGTTTTGGTGTGTGTGTGTGTGTGTGTGTGTGTGTGTGTGTGTGTGTGTGTATAGGGATGTGGGGGGAATATTCTGTAAAAATGGGTGAATGGTTGGGCTTGAAGGATCTGTTGTTAAATGGAGTTCTACAGTGGCTTCTCTACATTCCAAGCTCAAATAACTATTTTGGGGCTAAGAAGCAAATCTTATGGCAGTTAAACCTTTTTATACCACACAGGTGGTGCTGACAGTTTTGTGTGATAAATTAAATTTATCACACACCTTTGGCCTCTTCCCTTGCCCATTAGTTCATCACCCTAGGGCTTCCAATATTCTAAATTCTTGAGCAAGTTTAAATAGCAGACATGTTTTTATATATCAGCCTTGCAAACAAATATATTTTTCCTTGAATGTAGACTATCCCCTCCCCCCCCACAGAAAAAAAAAAGATAGTGAGTTGAAGCCTAAGTTGGATATTCACTTCTGCCCCAGTGACAGTTGTAATGTCCGCTATCTCATGCCATGGCCTATGTAGAATATATGGTGGTGAGGCCTTTTTGGCACATATTTGGGATGACGTGTATAGCTCGCTCTGTAATGCAGCCATCCCAAACTCATGCCTATAAGAGCTTTATGCCACACCACTGAGTTTTCCTCTGTCTTTTTATTTAGATAAAATTGTATTCTGATCAAGGCCTTTGGTTCAGTCATGTTAATCTTGCTAACCCTAGACACACAACTCCAATTAAATGGAAGTAACATGCACAGAAATGCAAGAGGAACAGGTTCTAAGTGTGTGTGTGTGGGGAGGAGGGGGTGGCATGTGAAGTAGAGAAAATGCTGCAGAGGTCTATAGTTCTCCCTTTGAATGACCCAGTAAGGGTTCACTTTGATCATTTAAAAGATGGGGTAACAGACACCAAAGGAGAATTTACTTCTGGGAATCTAGAGGGTTTAAGCACAGATGAGGAAAGACTCTAGTGAATTACTTTGGGTTTTTAAATCTCTCAATTTCCATATAAGAAATGTCAAGCTGCTTTGGACCCTTTAGCTAGCTGTATATGGAATAAGAGATCTAGGAGACTCTGGGCTTGTCTGATTATAGCACTTGAACTATACTGGTATAAAGAGGTACAACCCCGTAATGTGGATGCAGTTATAGACACCAAGGTGCTTTATACCGGTATAACTATTTCTGTATGGGAAGAGGAATAAGAGCCACCTTTATATCAGCATAACTGTCCACACTAGAGGTTGTTACAGCATAGTTATTTCAGTTAATAAATAAATCACACCTCTAACCAAAATTATTAAAAGATCAGTTGTAAGCACCTAGAGGATAATAGGGTGATACATTGCCAACTTGAACAAATAATGCTAAACCAACCTAATTTCCTTCTTTGACAGGGTTACTGGCCTTGTGGATCGGGGAACGTAGTAGACCTGATCTATCTTGATTTACAGCTTCTGAAACAATCCTACATGACATACTCATAAGCAAACTAGGAAAATGTGGTCTAGATGAAATTACTATAAGGTGGGTGCACAGCTGGTTGAAAAACAATACTCAGAGTATTTGACAATGAACCGTTGATAAACTGGGAGGATTATCAAGTGAGGCCCTGCAGGGATCTGTCCTGAGTCCAGTATCATTCAATATTTTCATTAATGACTTGGCTAATGGAATGGAGAATATACTTATAAAAAATGTAGTTGACACCAAGCTGGGAGGGGCTGTAAGCACTTTGGAGGACAGGATTAGAATTCAAAATTACCTTGACAAATTGGAGAATTGGTCTGAAATCAACCAGATGAAAGTTAATGAAGACAAGTGCAAAGTACTACACTTAGAAATGAAATGCACAAGTACAAAATCGGGGACAACTGTCTAGGGGGATAACTGTAATTATTTTGCTCTACCATGTACTGGTGAGGCCTCAGCTGAAGTATTGCCCAGTTCTGGGCACCACACTTTAAGAAAGATGTGGACAAATTGGAGACAATCCAGAGGAGAACAAAAAAAAAGAGGTTTAGAAAACTTGACTTATGAGGAAAGGTTAAAAAAAATGGGTGTGTTTAATCTTAAGAAAAGAAGAATGAGGGAAGACCTGATAGATCTTCAAAGATCTTAAGGACTGTATAAAGAGGACAGTGATCAATTGTTCTTTATGTCCTCTGAAGGTAGGACAAGAAGTAATTGGCTTAATCTGCACCAAGGGACTTTAAGGTTAATATTGGAAAAATCTTTCTAACTGGGGTCTTCCCTGCTCCCCAGCACAGCTCCAGCTCTGAATGGTCTCTGGTGCCCGCCACCTGCGGGGCCCCACCTACCTCCCTGGGGCTGAGCCGCCTGGGACCAGTGCAGAGGCTGATCTGGTCTCAGCTAGTGGGGGAGGGGATAGCATGGGGGGCTCGGACAGGCCGCACCAGGCAAGTGGGTCCTGAGGGAGCCTGGCCTGGGCAGGTGCTGCTCCTGCTCTAGCCTGGCTGATGCGTCACTCCTGAGGGGCCAGAACAATTCCTGCCCCAGGACTGGCCCAGGCCGCACTGCCGGCTCAGCCTGGCAGACATGGTCACCTCCTAGTGGGGCCGGTGAATGTGTCTGAGGGGCAGCGTGTGGGGAGTGGGTCTCTGGGGCGGGGTCTGCTGGGCAGTGAGGGGGTGGCTGCCAGTTTGTTAACAGTGCCCTCGTGCTGGGCTGGGCTGAGCAGGGCTGCTCCCGCCATGACATTGCCCACAGCTGGCCCCTTGTTCTGGGGACCCCGTCCCTCCGTGCCATGCCCCATTGTTCCCATGGGGTCCCACAAATATGTTTGGCGCTGGGTGTGTTTTAAGGGGCCGTAGCAGTCAGGTTCTGACAATGAGTTGTATTTGATCCTCCTGTTGAAGTTCAGTTCTTTTCATTTGTAGAGCTACTCCCATTCTTTAAATTTCAGCTTTGAAGTCACACATGCAATTTAAAAGGCTGCATCAGTATCAGTGTTGTGTATTATTTTAATATCTGATACATCTTCCAGTGAGATGACAGTATTCTGATTTTTCCAGGAGACTGGCCTGATGATCTAGTTTGTCTTTTCCATCTGTAACGTCTCTAATCCTATTTTACCCACTAGCTTGTAGAGAGGCTTTACAACACTTTAGAAATGACATTTGGAGTTGTGGTAATAGTGGCAGGGGGTGGTACTATTAACTTAAGTTTGTTTTTTGAATTCAGTGATTCCAAGCATTGGATCTGTTTCTGTAAATCCTTTTAAGCAGACCTGCCATTAAAGCTGTAAACAACATCCAACATTTTTAAAACCTTATCAAAGTGTGCAAACCAAATGTCTGGGTTTCCATGGAGAAATGGTAGATTCATGTATGTGGCATCATACATGAGCTTACATCCTGGAGCTGACATCTCCTTTAATCCACTTTAATGCAGCCTCAAAGAGTTAAACTGCAGACTGCTTTTTAACTGGGACTACCAAAAACTGCTTGTAAAGAAAGAAAGGTACATTATCTCTTTGCCTCACTAAGAACTGCTTTAGCTTAGTGTCTGAGGATTAAAATACTTTTGTTTGTTTTTCCATGAAATTTTAATTGGGAATTTTTTAACAAAATAAAACCCAATATGTGTTATTTAGTACAGATGGGCTTGAGCCACAAGACTTCCCTAGAGCCTAAGGCTGTTGGTGTTTGGGCCAGCCTTTACTGTTTAGTCTTTCAAGAAGGCTGACTTGTTTCCTTGGCCCAGTGTTCTGTCTGTTCCATTTAGGAACCAAACTTTTCTGCTCGGAGGTAAAACTGTTGGATTTTTATTTAATCTTTCGTGGTGGTTGATGGTACTTTGCATTTACCCTAACATCTTTCATTCCAGGTCTTAAAGTGCTTTACTAAAGTAGCCAAGCGTTATCCATGCCATATTACAGATCAAGAAACAGAGAGATTGACATTCTCAAGTTTACACAGTGAATCTTTGGCAGAGATGGGATTCGAATTCAGGATTTCCTGGCTCCCGGTCCTCTGCTGTGAGCAAAAGATTATTTCATTGTAAATCTAATAAAGTAAATGGTTTAACCATTTACATCATCATTAGCCTATATGCAGGAAGAGCAGGCTGTGCTAGAGAGGAGCCGCTCTTTAATTTGATATAAATATTAGAAACATTTGTATGATTCACCATTTTTCTTTGCAACCATTTAAAAGTCCCTTTTGGAGCTTGTCCCAGCTATTTTAGAGCACATTCCTTGATGTCTTATTTCCAGTTCCCCTGAAGGAAGAAAAGCAAGTGGATAGAGATAGGATGAGATGATGAGAGGAGAACACCATGTGTCGGAGGAAATTAAATCTGTCTACAAAGAATGGAGGACTGTCAGGTGGGGTGCAGGGGGGAAATGATGAAACCTGTTCTTTTATTCTATCCTAATGGGAGTTCAGCTTCAGAGGAAAAGGTTTGGTGCTAATTGTCCATGGCCTTCTTGTGAAAATAGTGAGGATTAATTAAGGCTGAGCAATGAAACAAGTTAGTGGGAGATCTCCCCTTTGCTTAAAAAGATTGAGGAATTTTTCCTCCTTTCACTCCAGCTGATTTTGTTTTTTTTAACATGATTATGTTTCCAAGAAGTGGTTGATGAATACTATTAGATATTTTTTTAAACCTAAAAACTTCCATAGATTTTGCTTTATGCCAAAGGCTACAAGAAAAATGTGTTTGAAGTGCATTCACTGTGCAGCACTTTGGCCATCACAAAGTCAATGACTTGAACTTGTTTTTGGTGGCTTCCTTCATATAAATGACTCATTACTTGAATTATCTTGGCCCATTTTATAGTGTGGTGTAGCCTGATCTCTTAAGTTATTCTTGGGACTGGTGCTGCAAAGTGCTGAGGGCCCTTGAAGTCAGTGGAAGCTGAAGGCACTCAGTATCATTTAGGAGGTGCTTAGTACTTTGTAGGATTGGGCCCATAATTTAGGCAAAAAGCAAGTAGACCTACAGTAGCTTGATGGTGTGTAGCTTTTCTGTATTTTCAGATCATATCTAGAGAGTATGCGAGACCTGCTGCCGTCTCATTACATCATGAAATAAGTTTTCATAGCACATACTGTTGCTTTTATTTCTTCATATTGAGAGCAGAGTATACTTTAATTAGAGGGAAAGATAAACAAATGTGTTGCGGAAAATATGTACAATAAGCCAAATCTAGTAGCAGTTGGATTAAAGAGGCGTTTTAAAAACCCCTTGAATATGGAGCATTGACAAGGCTGGGTTTATTAAAAACACTTATTACTCATCATATAAAAACATTTACCAATGTTAGGAACAGGAAAAGGTTATTAAGTTCATTCAAGCTAGTCCCTTTATAAAATACTGTTTTGAGTACAGCCGCTGCTCAAGAAATGAACCCAGGACTGCACCTCCCTGCAACGTTTGCTTCTTAGAAGTTAATTAACCAATGCCAAAGTGTTCCCTTGGGTCTATATGCCCAGTATCCTTTAAGAGCTATAACAGAACAGCTAACATCATAGGCCTTACTGTGTTAGAAATTGCATTATGTTTGGTGTTCCAATAATGTGAGCAACAGCACATGATTTCCTCCTGCAAATAATCCTTTGGATAGTTAGTTCCCTTTATTCGAAGATGCATAACTCTTTCACATTTGCTTAAAAAAAGAATGAGCTCACGGGAATATTGGTTCATGAGTTAACTTAAAGTTGCCCACGCTCTCTCCTTTCTCACTACTGGAAGGAAATTTTTGAACGTTTTTCATATTTTTCATCTCCTTTGTTGACAGGTTTGGTTAAAGAGATTATCGTAACTATTGCAGCTGTTCATAAATATCAGCAAATCAATGATTTGCGGCTCAATTTATTGAAACCAGCAACAAATGTCAACTCTTGTCTAGTATCTAACACAAAGTAGGTGCAGGCTATAATTGTTTCTTACAACTTTCTTACCTAATCCTCATGTTAAAGCAGTGCTGTTGCTTTGAAATGACCAAGTCAAGCATGCTATCTTTAGAGTAATGGGTTTAAGAGGAACTTCTCAGGGTTGCTATTTCTTTGGACCCTAGGCGGTACCTAGGTTTTTAGCCTGGAGCAGAGCTTGTTTTTGCACAGTTTTTACCAGATAATTCCCATTTGTTGTCTGTCACACAGTAGGTCTAAACCATGATTTTTCATGTGCAAATCAAACATTTCTTAGCTTTTGTGTTTAGGAAGTAGGAAGTGAGGACTGAAAGATTACTGTCTGATCAATATTTTTCATTCATTCATTTAAAAAACCCGGCATGTTTAATTTGAACATGCAGTTGGCAGGTTTACGTGCATAAATTGAAAAACTGCATGCAGATGCTTCAGCCATTTGGGTGCACAATCTCCCCATGTAGGGTGACCAGACAGCAAGTGTGAAAAATCGGGACGGGGGTGGGAGGTAATAGAAGCCTATATAAGATCAAGACCCAAAAATCGGGACTGTCCCTATAAAACCGGGAAATCTGGTCACCCTATCCCCATGTGAACATTACACGGGCAGCTACAAGTGAATTTGAACATCTACTCTCTTTTTTAAAACTGCATTAGTGTTTTAACTTTAAAAAAATAACTTTCGCTGACTTCATAGATATTAAAAAACATGAAGTACAATAAATGTCCCCAGCAAACTTGGGTAGCAGGAAAACGGTGGTTTTTCTTTTTGTTCAGATTTGCATCTTTTTCATGTGGCAACTAATACTACCCACTCTTACTTTTTATAACATTTTTACAGAACAAGAAACATAGTTGTATGAATTTTAATATTTGTGTATATTTCAGTAGGAGCAGTTAAATAACTAGTCAGGTCAAGAATAGGATACTTTTATGGATGCTCTGTGTATGCAAATATGGAGTAGAACTGTCTTGTCATCTAAAAGCTCTCTGATAAAAGAAAATATATTTAAAGTAATGGACCAGGGCTACCTTGCCCTTGTGAGTCTCATAAATGTTTAAAGGAGAAAGGGAATTTTTATAGGAGACAAGTTGTGCTCAATAGAGACCAACTGGAATTTAATGTAATTAAATAGGCTTCTTTCTCTATATCTTACACCATATTTACCACTATAATAAGACAGTAAGCTCCAGTCATGTGAGTTTCTGCATGCCTCCTGAGGTGTATTGAGCTCCCACAATGCTCAGTGTAGTGGATGGGAGTTGCGGGTACTCAGCAACTTGCAGGATAGGGCACGTCATCAGTAAGCAGTTCTAAGATGATGTAGGATAGAACTGTGGTTGTCTTGATGGGTCCTACCATTTATATCTTTATATCTGCTTCAGTTCTTTGCTGTCTAATGTAAAATTACAGCCAGCTGGAAACAACCAAATGCCCCCGGTCTCCAAATAAAGTTTATAGTATTTGGGAAAGTATAATGGAAAGGAAAAAATGGATTTGGGAAATAAATATACAGGGGCTTTCCCATAAGGCAGCTGTTATTCCATGCACACACTGGAAGAAACGGGACAAAGTTAAGCCAGGTGATCAAAATATTCATCTCACTTTACTGAGGCTTAGAACTGGATTAATTTATAGTAAAATGCACTAGTCTGTAGGAGGATTTGACGATGTAGCTCTGTTTGGAGATCAGTCTTGTGTTAGCCTCTCTTGTCACTGTGTCCCTCCCTCCGTGAAAAGAGAATGTCCAGAGGATCTGCCTAGTTGTGGCTCTATCACTCCATCCACAAACCTACCCCATCCCTGGCATGCAGAGAAGCCTCATTGTGTTGTCTCCTATGGTGCAGAAGGAGCGAGGACCTCGGGGTGGGCCACACAAAGCTGTCCCCTGTGCAGCAGAACCAGAAGGGGCAGATTTTGCCCCAAAGGAAATAGGACATCTGCTGCTAGGGTGAAAGCTCCTTCATTCAGCCTTAGCACTGTGGTGAGCTGTGCTGGTGCAAGCACAAGCTAGAATAATGAACCCCGAGGAATAATCTGAGCACAAGCCTAGACCGTATGGAAAACCAAGGGATGGTAACCACAGATGCACAATGCACAAAAGGGCTTTTGTTTGTCAGAGTCTATCGGTGTTTAAATAGAACTGGCAGAAGCACAAGCACACGGTATCAGTGCCTTATCTGGGACCATGTTTATTCGCACATATTCATCAGTCACATGCGTTCACACTGGTGTGGGTGGGTAAAGTTTGAAATTTCAGATGTATCACAGTGGTGCGGCTTCAGTGTTCTTTCTAGAGCAACTGTCTGCCAGGCAGTGCTGGGAACAGGATGTTTTATTTAATTATACAGGTGTGGTATCCTCAAGAACATGCTTATAGTAGCCCAGGGCTAATGAGCTTGGATGGTTTATTTAGATAGGTGTAAAAAGAAACCAAGGCGACTCTGCCTTGGACTGCACCTGTGATGAACATTAACTACCTGCATTCACTAGAGCAGGACTGGCTGTAACACCAAGCTACTTAGCCTTGGCTCTCAGCAGTGTTGGACTCTGGTGTAGTTAGTAGTCTCATGAAGTGAGACAGCATTTCTCTGCCTGGTAGTATAGTCTGGTATTTTTCCCCACACCTGTAACATCCCGATTACTAAGGAGCTCCTTAAAGCACTGGGACGTGCGTATTGTCGAAAAGCCGGGAGCTTGATTGCTCGTGTCTGCACTGCATGAGTATTCACATAGCACCAGCTAAACTCGCAAAGTCCTGTCCCATGTTGCATTAGCCTTGGTATAAAACAGGGTGGATTTAATTTAAATAATTATTTAAATTACTAGTCAGGAAGACTCGATTTAATCATGGACTTCTACATAAAAGTGCGTTCTTGTTGGTTGTTATAACCTTAATACATATTCTTCACAACTCAGGGATAGATGTAGGTTTCCTTTTTAGAAGGTACACACTATACATTTTTAAACGGTGACTTTTATTTTGAAAACTTTTCAGATTAGTTTTACAGCTATATCAGAAAATGAATGATTGTTTGGTTATTTCATTTACCAAAGGTAATTGAAACAGATATTTATGAAGTCATTGGGAGGTGAACTATCTCCAATTCAACAGGTTAATCATTAATATTTGGAGGATTTTCTTGCAATGATGTATTAGGAGGAGAACATCACCAGACAGACACTTACATTGTTTTATTTAACTAAAACAACAACGTTATGTATTCTGGATTTTTTTCTTCAACAGCAAACATATAATATTTTAACAAAACAAACATATGAATTTCTGAATTTAGTTAAACATTCACGTTTTTTAAAATCAGGTTTGTTTTTGTTAAAATTGTTTTTAACTAAAATAGTTAAATGAAATATTTGTTTTTTAAAACAACAAATTAAATCAACTATGTCAGGTCAACATGAGAAACTTAAAATATTGGCTTCTGCAGCTAACTCAGTCATTTTCACCTTCATTTTCCTGTTTGTTCATAATCTGGAAAAGAAAAACAAGCTTTCCTGCTTTTTCAGGTCCCAAACAATTTCTCAATTTTGAATGAATTAGTCCAAAGGAAGAAAATATTCTTTCTACACTGGCAGAAGACGCTACTGCTGTTAAAAGTGAGATTATCACTTCAACAGTCTCTGAATCCAAGCGACTTCCACCAGTTCACTGGTGTGACTTTCTTTACATCATCAGCAAACATATATTTATTGAATGGTTCTTATTCCTAAGCTGGGTCTCTTTTACGGCCTGCTGCCATTATAGGTTTTTCCTTCTAGTGAGAGAATGGTATGGTAGATCTCAAATCAATGAAGGCTACACTCAGAAAGACCTCAAGACTTCTGGAATATGCTGCTCAAACAGTTTCACTTTTGTTTCTACTGCCTTTCCCTCCCTTCTCACATTTATCTCCAGACTTCTCCTTGTCCAGATCTATTCCACCCCCAACAATCTTCTATTCATTGAACTTTTTGAAACTTTGTACTTTAGAGAGAGGTAAGGGATTGACTCTGTGTACACAAATTTGCAGAGGGACACAATAGGGTTGAGTTCTCTTATTTCTCACCTCTATACATTATGTATTTATTTATTTTATTTTATTTATTTAAAAACATTTTTGCTGTTAACAAGCATGTTCTCTCTGGAGACACAAATCCACAGTTTGAGAACTGAAAAACTAAACATCTCTGATGGTATCTTCTAGACTGAGCACTGAGTCCCATTGGGTAAATGGAAAGGTTAACGTAAATAATCTATACAGAAGCCCCTGGAACACCATAAGATTGGGTCCCTTAATCCATGAACTATTGGAACTCATTTACAAATTTTTTTACAAATGTTCTTAAACATTACATGAATATATTCTCATACTATAGAATTAGAATTTATAATCCCTATTCCATGATGAGATATATTTGAGCTATAATGTATATTAATTAAAATTATCTTTAGATAGGTTTTTTCCTCAAAAAGCATTTTATAAAAAAAAATCAGTTTTAAATATAAAAAAATCCAATTTTTTTTAAATTGATTTTTATCCACCCTGGTATAAAACTTGGGATGGATTGTCTCATGCTCATCTCCTCTTTGGTGATTTCAAAGCCCTGAGGAGGAATGTGGAAGGAATGTCCCAGGACATTATGCCACCCTTAAAGAACCAACTCAGGGTGGCGCTGGCCAAGGAGGGCTTGATGCTTTTACTTGTGTCTAACTACTATACTCCTGGGGGCATTCTGTGCCAAAACATTAACAATTCTGCGTACAATATTTAAAAATTCTGCAAATGTTATTTCTCAAAATAACACTACATAATCATGCCAGGTTCAATTATTTTGGTAATGTATTTCAAAATACCTGTCAGCAAGTATGTCTGTAACAATACAGACACACACAAAAATTCCCCCAGGAGTAGAAGCCAATATATCTGAACCTCTTTTCCCCCCAGAGCCCAGCCACAGGACCCCCCTCTTCCCCAGATACCTGTAACCCCCCCCCCCAGCCCAGCTGTGGGGCCCCCCAGCCCAGATACCCACACGCCCCCACCCCCAAAGTTTGTGATCCTTTATGGTCTGATCCTGTCCCCACTGAAGTCAATGGCTAGATTCTCATTGACTTCAAAGGGTGCAGGATGAAGCCCACATAAAACAAAGCTGAAATCAGTGGGAGTTTTATTTGATTAAAGCTGCAGAATCTGACCCATAGGTTTTTTTCCTTCCTACATGAATGTTCTGCCAAGTGGCTCAGCTAAGGAGCAGGTGGTGGTTGGATAAAATCAGCAAATGGTGTGCTGCACATGTGGGACTTGGTACCCGTACTCCAGAAACTGTTCTCTTCACTCCCTGGGAAAGGAATAAAAAAGGTGAAACAAGGTTCTAACCTATAGACTGCGCTTGATAAACACACAAGTTGTCCAGTACATCTGTGACTACAAAATAGAGTGGGAGTGTACGGGGAGACGGGAGAAATCTAACCAGAATGTTTTTTTGTCACAAATAGTAACAGAACTGTTTGTGCTGAGGGGATTGTAAAGCAAGATAGGACAACCCTAGCAGGGTTACATAGAACTGATATGCTATTCTTTTCTCTTTATTCTGACTGAATAAAGATGGAGGCAGGCAGATGGAGGAAGGAAAACATTCTAGCGAAAAGGGTTAGTTTTACTGGTTTGACCTAAAAAAAAAAAAGAAAAAAAGGTAATTTAAATTTAAACCACAACGTTTAAACAGACACAGGCCTCAAATTTTATATTCTGTTAAATTAAAAAAATGTTTTAAACAAGCCTGATGTCAATAGACGTGGTTTATGGAATTTAAAAACAAAACCCCAAAGCTCCCCTGCAGTGTGTATAACTCATCCATTGCAACGCTGCGTTAGGACATGAGAACCAGGAAGTGAAATGGGCTTGTAAGTAGCTGGTGAGTAAGACTGACTAATCTTTTTTCATAGTGCAAGCTGAGTGAAGTGCAAAGAATCAACAAAAAGATGCTAACTCTGAAGAGTCATTTTAGATTTGTAAAGTTTTTGTTTTAATGATCCGATGGTATTAGTTACACAGGGTAGGAAACTGGCACTTTAAAATGTTCTTCACCTGACAGTGCTCCCGTGAAGGTTGCCTCCACTTCTTTTCTCTTTCCGAGGTACTCAGAGGCCTTGGCTACACTCACGAGTTACAGCGCAATAAAACTGCCTGCAGCGCTGTAACTCACTAACTGGCTACATTCGCAAGGCACGTGCAGCGCTGCATCTCCTCAGGTACAGCGCTGCATGTACTCCACCTCCCCGAGAGGAATAACGTTTGTTGCTCTGCTGCTGGTGCGCTGCGGCTACAGTGTGGTCACCCAATGCGCTGTTATTGGCCTCCAGAAGTATTCGGAAGTATCCCACAATGCCTGTTCTAGCCATTCTGGTCATCAATTAGCACTCTACTGCCCTGGCCTCAGGTGACCAACCGCCACTCCGACCCTTTAAATTCCTTTGGAATTTTAAATATCCCCTTCCTGTTTGCTCAGCCAGGCGTGGAGTGCTCTCAGCGCATCTTTCCAGGTAACCATGCCTCCACGTGCGAGACGAGCCCCAGTATGGAGCAATGGCGAGCTGCTGGACCTCATCGCTGTTTGTGGGGAGGAAGCTGTCCAGTCCCAGCTGCGATCCAGCCGGAGGAATTTCGATACTTTCGGCCAGATATCAAGGGCCATGATTGAAAGGGGCCATGACCGGGACGCAATGCAGTGCAGGATAAAAGTAAAGGAGCTGCGGAGTGCGTACCGCAAAGCCCGCGAGGCAAACAACCGCTCGGGTGCTCCCCCCAAAACCTGCCGATTCTACAAAGAGCTGGATGCAATACTTGGGGGTGACCCCACTACTGTTCCGAGCACCACCGTGGACACGGGAGAGCGGGATGAGGAGGAGGAGGAGGAGGGAGAGGAGGAGGAGGAGGGGGTTGAAGAAAACAGAAGCGAGGGTGCTGTGGCTGGGGGAGACACCCCTGACTCCCTGGGTGCATGCAGCCAGGAGCTCTTCTCGAGCCAGGAGGAAGGGAGCCAGTCGCAGCAGCCGGTACGCGCTGGGAGAGAAAGAGAAGAACAGGTTCGCGGTAAGCAGCTTTTATTTTCGGGAAGGAGTTTTTTCGGTGTGGGGTCCTTGGGCGAGGAGGGTTTGGGTTGCATGCATGCCTAGATGCGGAAGAGCGCATTGATGTGGTCTATCACATCGGAGAAATCGGCCACTGTAATCTCTTCGAAAGCCTCAGCCAGGACATGGGCAATGTGCTTGCGCAGGTTCATTGGGAGAGCCGCCGTGGTCCTTGTCCCATTCAGGGTAATGTGTCCGCGCCACTGTGCCACGAGGGGCGGGGGGACCATTGCTGCACACAGGCAAGCTGCATATGGGCCAGGGCGGAAGCTGCATTGCAGTAGAAGACCCTCCCTTGCTTCCCCGGACACCCTCAGCAGCGAGATATCTTCCAGGACGAACTCCTGTGGAAAATGTGGGGATAGTGTTCAGTGTAGGTTCCCCCTGTAGCTGTTGGCTCTCCCCAAGGCACAGAAACCCGTCGGACAGTACATCCGCGAAACAATCAGTCCCCCTTTTCCCTGTGTTTACTCACCATTTTGGGGCTCCCGTGGGTTCTGTGCGCTCTGTTTGGGACGGGAAAATTGTGCTGTTTTGGAGACTGTGTGTGCCCTCCTTAAGTGTGGGGGAATCATTGCTCTGTCTGGCATAAAACAATGATGCCTCTGTTAAATGTTGCATTTTGCCTTCCAGATGCAACCTTGAGATCTCCGCCATCCTTCTTATCACCGGCTGAGAGACTACAAAGGCTCAGGAAGAGGCCCAGAAGAACGAAAGAAGACATGCTGCAGGAAGTTATGAAACAGTCTCTTAAAGAGAATCAAAAGGCTCGGGAGTGGAGGGAGAGTGAAAGTAGGCTCCGCCAGGAAAACGCAGTGCAGCGGCAGCAAAGCATGCAGCTCCGGCACGAAAGCACAAAGGAACTGATTAGCATCATGGCGCGCCAAGCGGACTCTATCCAGGCGCTCGTCGCCATGCAGGCGGAACAGTACCGCCCCCGCCCCCCCCTGCAGCCAGTGTCCCAAAACACTTGTGCCCCCATGTCACCACCTCCCCACTTCACCCAACATACAGGTTCTTATCGCCCACACCAGATGCCCCCAACACCTGTAGCTTCACCAGACAGCCCTGGAAACTATGACCCTTACCCACCGCACTCAACTCCCATCCCGAATTATAGACATCCTGAGGTCCAGCACTCACTGCACAGCACTCCAGACAGGAAGCCTGAGTATGAAAGCAGGACATACCATACCCTGTGATTGAACCCTTCCCCACACCACCCACCACCCCCTTGCCCTTTCTGTCTCACAAGCAGTTGTGTTTCTTTTTAATACATGTATTTTCTCTGTAATAAACGGATTCTTTAGATGTGCAAACAGTCTTTATTATTGCATAAGGAAAAAAGATACCTTAGCCCAGGAAAGAAACAGGCAACGCAAGTGAGCTGAGCAAACACAAATCAGCTTAGCAAAGACAGATAACTGATAACATTGGAACCACTTCACTTCAGGGTCGTGCAGGGCAGCACACATTACTGGTGGTTGTCAGCCTCAAATTTCTCCCTCAAGGCATCCCTAATCCTTGCAGCCCCACGCTGGGCCCCTTTAATAGCCCTGCTCTCTGGCTGTGCAAATTCAGCCTCCAGGTGTTGAACCTCTGAGTTCCACGCCTGAGTGAACATTTCACCCTTCCCTTCACAAATATTATGGAGGGTACAGCACGCGGATATAACCGCGGGGATGCTGTGTTCGGCCAAGTCCAGCTTCCCATACAGAGATCGCCAGCGGCCCTTCAAACGGCCAAAAGCACACTCCACAGTCATTCTGCACTGGCTCAGCCTGTAGTTGAACCGTTCCTTGCTGGTGTCAAGGCTCCCTGTGTAGGGTTTCATGAGCCATGGCATTAAAGGGTACGCGGGGTCTCCAAGGATCACAGTGGGCATTTCAATTTCCCCTACCGTGATCTTCCGGTCTGGGAAAAAAGTCCCGGACTGCATCTTCCGGAACAGGGCAGTGTTCCGAAAGATGCGTGCATCATGCACCTTTCCGGGCCAGCCTGCGTTGATGTCAATGAACGGTGATCCACGGTGATCCACAAGCGCCTGGAGAACCATGGAGAAATACCCCTTCTGATTAATGTACTCGGATGCTAGGTGGGGTGGTGCCAGAATAGGAATATGCGTCCCATCTATAGCCCCTCCGCAGTTAGGGAAACCCATTTGTTCAAAGCCAGCCACAATGTCCTGCACGTTACCCAGAGTCACGGTTCTTCTGAGCAGGATGCGATTAATGGCCTTGCAAACTTGCATCAGCACGATCCCAACGGTCGACTTTCCCACTCCAAACTGGTTCGCTACTGATCGATAGCAGTCCAGAGTTGCGAGCTTCCAGATTGCAATAGCCACCCGCTTCTCCACCGTCAGGGCAGCTCTCAATCTCGTGTCCTTGCGCCGCAGGGCGGGGGCGAGCTCCTCACACAGTCCCATGAAAGTAGCTTTTCTCATTCGAAAGTTCTGCACCCACTGCTCGTCATCCCAGACTTGCATGACAATGTGATCCCACCACTCTGTGCTGGTTTCCCGAGCCCAAAAGCGGCGTTCCACGGTGCATAGCATGTCCGTGAATGCCACAAGCAAGTTAGTGTCGTACGCGTTTTGTGTGACAATTTCATCGTCATCGTCGGACTCCTCGCTGTCACTGTGGATCTTAAGGAACAGCTCGACTGCCAAACGTGACATGCTGGCGAGACTCGTCAGTATTTTGCTCACCAGGTCGGGATCCATTTTCCCGCTGACCGAAACGGAGCACAGATCGCGCTACAAAGAAACCGTTGAAAGATGGCGCAAATTGTGGCCGGAAACACAGGGATTGCTGGGATGCAAAGTGATGCATCACGGGGTGTTGGGACAGGACCCAGAATGCACCATACCCCACGCCCCCTTCCCACAACCCACGGCGCCAGAATTGGAAGAGGTGTGCTGTGGGATACCTGCCCATAATGCACCTCTCCCAAAACCGCTGCAAGTGCCGCAAATGTAGCCACGTTAGTGCTCGTTACTGCGCTGGCGGCTGCCAGTGTGGACAGGCTGCAGCGCTTTCCCTACTCAGCTGTATGAACACGGGTTTAACTAACAGTGCTGTACATCTGCAAGTGTAGCCAAGGCCAGAGATCACCAAATACTGTGGTATCTAGGTGCCAAAAGAGAGAAGTCAATGAGATGTTAGTGATGACTGTGGAGGTTTATTTTACTTTATGTGAATTGTTACAGTAGTTGGGCTCTGTGAGCGTCTATCTAACCATTTCATGGCAGCTAGTGCTGATTATTGACACAGCAGCTCTGAAGAAAGAAGAGGAGCCATTGTCATTTTAATCACATGTGGTGAGACTGTCCCATAGTTAAGCATGTCTAGGGGCAAGTATCTGATAATCAAAAAATCTAATGTTTTTGATACTCTGGTTATTGTTCCATTGGCTCTTTGAACCAATGACTCCCTGCAACCTTTATAGCATCATTTGCTTTGTGCTGCTCAAATAGAGCTTAGATCCTGCAGCTCTTACTATTGCATGTAAATCCTTATTCACGTGAGCAGCTGCATTGCTCCTGCAAGTTGCTGAGTGCCCTCTGTGACATACATAGCTCTTTTTAACATTCAGTGGGTCTACTCTTATGAGCTAGGATTGTAGAATTGGGGCGGGCCAATGTTAGTGCTTCAGAGTGAAAGACATTGCTTGTCTTACTAAGGGTATGTCTACACTACGGGAATAGTTCGATTTATCTTAAACCGAACTTGTGAAATCGATTTTACAAAGTCGATCGTGCGAATCCACACCAAGGACAATAATTCGAGTTTGTGAGTCCACACTAACGGGGCAAGCGTCGACAATGCAAGCGGTGCACTGTGGGTAGCTATCCCACAGTTCCCGCAGTCCCCGCTGCCCATTGGAATTCTGGGTCTAGCCCCCAGTGCCTTCTGGGGCCAAAAATGTGTCGCGGGTGGTTTTGGGAACCTGTCGTCATTCGACCCACACTCCCGCCCTCCCTACGAGAAAGCGCTGGCGGGAAATTACATCGCGCCCTTAGCTGGTGATTGACAGCGCGGACGCCACAGGACAGCGAGCATGGAGCCCTCCGCGATTATCGCTGCTGTTCTGTCCGTTGTCAACACCTCGCGCCTTATCGTCCACCTTTTCCAGAGGCAGATGCAGATAAATCTGGCGAGGAGGCAACAGAAGCTCTGTGAGGACATGAACTCTGAGAGGGGCACAGACCTCTCGCAAAGCACGGGACCCCGGCCCCTAGACATCATGGTGGCAATGGGTCACGTTGATCCTGTGGAACTGCGATTCTGGGCAAGGGAAACAAGCACTGACTGGTGGGACCGCATAGTGCTGCAGGTCTGGGATGAATCCCAGTGGCTGAGAAACTTTCGTATGCGTAAGGGCACTTTCCTGGAACTTTGTGAGTTGCTGTCCCCTGCCCTGAAGCGCCAGGACACCCGGATGCGAGCTGCCCTGACTATCCAGAAGCGAGTGGCTATAGCCTTCTGGAAGCTTGCAACGCCAGACAGCTACCGGTCAGTCACGAATCAATTTGGAGTGGGCAAGTCTACCGTGGGGGTTGCTGTGATGCAGGTAGCCCATGCAATCGTTGACCTGCTGCTCTCAAAGGTAGTGACCCTTGGAGATGTGCAGGTGATCATAGATGGCTTTTCTGCTATGGGATTTCCAAACTGCGGCGGGGCTATTGATGGGACACACATCCCCATCCTTGGACCGGCCCACCAGGGCAGCCAGTACATTAACCGGAAGGGCTATTTTTCTATGGTGCTGCAAGCACTAGTGGACCATAAAGGACGTTTTACAAACATCAATGTTGGATGGCCGGGCAAGGTTCATGACGCTCGTGTGTTCAGGAACTCTGGTCTGTTCAGACGGCTGCAGGAAGGTATTTTCTTCCCGGACTGCAAAATAACTGTTGGGGATGTGGAGATGCCTACAGTGATCCTCGGGGACCCAGCCTACCCGCTAATGCCCTGGCTTATGAAGCCATACACGGGCGCCCTGGACACTGAAAAGGAGCTCTTCAACTACCGGCTGAGCAAGTGCAGGATGGTGGTGGAGTGTGCCTTTGGCCGTCTGAAAGGGAGATGGCGAAGCTTACTTACTCGCTCCGATCTCAGCCAAACAAATATCCCCATTGTGATCGCAGCTTGCTGTGTGCTCCACAATCTCTGCGAGAGCAAGGGGGAGACGTTTATGGTAGGGTGGGAGGCTGAGGCCAGTCGCCTGGCTGCTGATTACGCACAGCCGGACACCAGGGCGATTAGAAGGTCACAGCGGGACACGCTGTGCATCCGGGAAGCTCTGAAAGCTAGATTCCAGAGCGAGCAGGGCAACCAGTGACTGTTTCGCTTGTTAAAAGTGAAGGTGAACCAGCCCCCGTTTCTTTACCCGGTCACCGTTGTCTATCCTCTACAATTACCAGCACCCTTTCCCCCCCCCCCTTCAGTCCCCGGTTTAAAAATATAATAAAGGAAACATTGTTTATTAAAACCGTCTTCTTTATTAATGATTTCTCGGTAAAGTGCTGAGACTGGGACAAATACCGCTGTTGGGGAGCGGGTGGAGTGATGGAAAGGGTGCTTCCCAACTCGGGGAATGACAGGATCCTGCTCCCTGAGCAGTCTGCAATGGTGTACTGCTTGTTTCAACGGAGCCTGCAACCACTCCTGTTCGGAAGTCTGTGAGGTGGGGCCTGTGTGACTTCTTTGCAGGGGATTGCGGCCACTGATCCCCTGCTGCATGGATCTGTCATGCAGGCTATTGCCTGCCGCCAACGATCTGCAGCCACCCTCCACCACCTGAAAGTGACAGCCCCCCCCCCTAGGGAATAGGAAAACCCCCTCCTAGAATGGCAACTGTGCCTAATGAATGCAATGTGAGTGTGACTTTCTGATGAACCTTTTCCCCTGTTCCCACCCTGTTATCTGCGACTATCGTCTGAAATCACAAAGCACCCCTCCCCTCCCCCACAATACAACAGCCCTTTGAAAGACAGTCAAGGAATCAGGACTGTTCAGAACACAATTTTTTATTAAGGAGAGCAAAATATTAGGATGACACTTGGACGGCGGCTGGGGTGGGGTGCGTTTGGAGGGAAGTCAAGGTCCCATCTATATTTTTGGAAAGGAGAGCCTTCTGCTACTGGAGCAGTCCGCAGGGGTGGAGTGATTTTTTCCTCGGCCCCTGCCTCCCCTTGTTCTACTGACTTTGGGTGAGGGGGAAATTGGACTTTGTGGCAGGGGAGGGTGGTTGGAAAGAACATACAGAGGTGCCCTTTCCTCCATCCTCCGTTCCTGCAGAACGTCAACAAGGCGGCGGAGCGTATCAGTTTGCTCCCGCAGTAGTCCAAGCAGCGTTTGAGTCGTCTGCTGGTCTTCCAACCGCCACCTGTCCTCGCGAGCTTCAGCCCTCTGCTCCCGTTCGCTGACTGCTCGCTCGGACCTTGAGACGTCCTCTCTCCGCTGTGCAGCATCATTTCAGGAACAGACCATCAGTTCCGAAAACATGTCGTCCCGGGTTTTTTTTTTGTGCCGCCTGATCTGCGCAAGCCTCTGGGAGGGCGATCCACGGGTAGGGAGGGAGACACTCGCAGCTGTGGGATGGGAGAAAGGGAGTGAATTCCTCAGAAAGATACATTTTCCCGAACAATGCCTATACTCTTTCCCTGTGAACAAGACCATGCATACTATCTATCACATGTGCACTCAGTACAAGGTCGAATATTATGTATTTATATTAACTGCCAGGGGTCCTGGTGTTCAGATCACCCAAGCGGACCTGGACACTGCAAAACTGCTCCCTGGAGACCATGGTAAGCCAGTGCCTTTGGACTGCTGTGACCTAACTTCACAGCAGTGCGGTACTCCCATGTTTCAAGCACAGCTCCTAGCGGTGGCCAGTTCCTGATGCCGGCAAAACCTCTCGGCTACAAGGGCTCGCACACACGTTTTCCCCCCCCACCCCCTCCGCGGTGCCGGTACCGGGAACTCTCCCAGGCCGCGACCCGCCGTGGTTTAACTGCTCGCCTACCTTCCCCACCCCCGCCGCGTGGCCGTTCCAGGGAACTCTGCCTGCCTGCGCTCCGCTGTGCTGTAACGGCTCAGATACGCTCCCCACCCCCTCCGCGTGGCCGGTCCAGGGAACTCTGGCTGCCCGCGACCAGCTGTGTTTTAACGGCTCACCTACCTTCCCCACCCCCTCCACGTGGCCGGTCCAGGGAGCTCTCCCTGCCTGCGCACGCCTGTGTGTTAACGGCTCGCCTAGCCTCCCCACCCCCTCCGCGTGGCCGGTTCAGGGAACTCTCCCTGCCGGCACACCGCAAAGTTTCTGCGGTTAGCCTCACTGCTCCCACCCCGCCCCCCATATCTGCCAACCGCCGGTTGTCCTTTAAAGGAAAAATCAAGGAGTCACTATACTAACAAAAACACCCATTCAAACCAGGGCACCATGACTGATATCACTCTGATGGGGATTTCGGACACAGAGAAAGACCGCATGCTGCGTGAATGCAAGCAAACCCCGGGGCCGTATGCCGCCATGCTATGCAAGGCAATGATACCAGAGTACCTGCAGCTTGCATGGCGCAGAAAAGTATCCTACCATGGAGGAGATAGTAAGGCCGCTCTCCCTGGGAACCTGATGCAAAAGCTTTCACTGTACCTACAGGAGAGTTTCGCGGAGATCTCCGATGGGGATTTCTCCTCTATCCCCATACATATTGACAGACTATTCGAGTAGTTGCCTTTGAAAAGATTGAAAACTGAAGCACCTATTGCAAAGCAAGCAATAAAAACACATTGATAAGAAAGCAATGCCTATTCTATTCAAAATAAATATTTAAAACACCGACCTGACGATCCTTCGCCTGGGTCCTGGTCTGGGCTGCTGCTTTGGGAGGGTTCGTAGGGGAGCTCGGTGAGGGTGATGAACAGATCCTGGCTGTCGGGGAAATCAGCGTTTAAAGTGCTGTCGACTGCCTCGTCCTCCTCCTCTCCTTCCTCCTCTTCACCGTCTGCGAAAATGTCAGACGACGTGGCCGTAGATAAGACCCCGTCGTCAGAGTCCACGGACACTGGTGGTGTAGTGGTGGCAGCACCACCGAGCATAGCATGCAGTGCCTCGTAAAAACGGCATGTGTGTGGCTGCGATCCGGAGCGTCTGTTGGACTCTTTGGTTTTTTGGTATGCCTGTCGCAGCTCCTTGATTTTCACGCGGCACTGCGTTGCATCCTGGACGTATCCTCTCCCCGCCATTGCCTTGGAAATCTTCTCATAAATTTTCGCATTCCGTCTTTTGGATCGCAGTTCCGAAAGCACGGACTCATCGCCCCACACAGCGATCAGGTCCAAGACTTCCC
Organism: Chelydra serpentina; assembly: GCA_037349315.1. NCBI lineage: Eukaryota > Metazoa > Chordata > Testudines > Chelydridae > Chelydra > Chelydra serpentina. The sequence continues at coordinate 13,863,027 of JBAIAC010000035.1, forward strand.
GATCAGTCCAAGCTGGTGCTCTCTTCCTATTCTGCGATGTCATGGTCACCACGGCTGCAGAGCTCTGCATCGTTGCCAGTGCTGCTGTGCTCGCCACGATGTCCAAACAGAAAATGAGATTCAAACTGGCCAGACAGGAAAAGGAATTCAAATTTTCCCGGGGCTTTTCCTGAGTGGCTGGTCAGAGCATCCGAGCTCGGATTGCTGTCCAGAGCGTCCACTGAGTGGTGCACTGTGGGATAGCTCCCGGAGCTATTAGCGTCAAATTCCGTCCACAGTAACACGAATTCGACATGGCCATGTCGAATTTAGCGCTACTCCCCTCATCGGGGAGGAGTACAGAAATCGAATTAAAGAGCCATTTATGTCGAAATAAATAGCTTCGTAATGTGGACGGGTGCAGGGTTAAATCGAGTTAATGCTGCTAAATTCGACATAAAGTCCTAGTGTAGACCAGGCCTAAGAGAGAAATTATAAAAGCAGGGAGGCACTATCTGTGGAGGTACTTACTAGTACTGGAAAACAAACTTATGTCACATATGTAGCCACGTATTTGCCTTTCAATACAGCCTGTTTAAGCATATCCGTTTTTTCCATATCCCTAATATATGGAAAAAACTCATCACATGTTCGAGCCTCCTACATTAGTTAACTTTTTTGCCCTATTAAATCACCATATAATATAATTTAGCTATAGTGTTCCTTTCTGGGTTACTGGCGTTGGGGAACAGTTTGGAATGATGTATCATTTTATCTGCCTCCATAAGAGAGTAAAGGAACGAATCAGCGGTGAATAAGGGTGAAGGGCATTGACAGTGGCGCAGAGTAAGACATGAGCTGTGTTACATGGTATGAGCAGATTTTGCAAACTCTTCTGCACCATCTGTATGATGTCGTCTTTATATTGTATGAAAATTACTGTGGGGTCCTAGAGCAGGGACCTCTTACATCCTGTCACTTACTGCTATCTCCTCCTTCATTATTGCTTTGGAATTTGAGTCCATAATAGCAAAGGATCTGTGGTGTTAGCTCTGTTATAGCGAGAGCAGGACATAGTTCCCTTATAGGCTACCGATCAGATACTTAAATTATGCTTCAGAGTGGCAGCCGTGTTAGTCTGTATCAGCAAAAACAACGAGGCGTCCTTGTGGCACCTTAGAGACTACACATTTTATTTGGGCATAAGCTTTCGTGGGTTAGAACCCACTTCATCAGATGCATGTAGTGGAAAATACAGTAGCATGTGTATATTTATACATAGTACATGAAAAGATGGGAGTTGCCTTACCAGGTGGGGGGTCAGTCTAATGAGACAATTCAATTAACAGTAGAATACGAAGGGAGGAAAAATCACTTTTGTAGTGGTAATGAGGGTGGCCCATTTTATGCTGCACTTCAACTTGGCCTAATGGCCAATATGTGATTCTATACCCTAGCTTTATACCCTATATGGGCATGATACAAATCCCACTGTGGTCAGTGGAAAGATTCCCATTGACATCAACAAACTGGAACAGGTCCCGTATTAAAGTAATGATTTCTCTTGTTGTGCTTGGGCACAGCTACAGTTTAAGGGTGGAATGAGGTGGGTGCAGCACCTCCACTTTTACTGCCTTGTCTGGGTGGGGTTGGGGAAGAGAAAAATTCTTCCATTCTCCAGATGTTCATGCCCACAGTCTGCACGTGTTTCTCTGCGTTGCTCAGCAGTCAGGAAGTGAACTAATGAGGATATGTTTTGGAAACTGCAACTCTGCTCCACAATTGAGCTATGGGAGCCCTGCTCCTTGTAATCCCCCATGCTGTAGCGCTACCATTAATCTAACTGGCTTTCCATGTGGTGGTAAGTGCTGGTAGGAATTACTTCTCTCATGTGTCAGCTTTGTTACCTTCAGCTGGCCGAGAGCTGCTGACATAATACAAACGTGAGGTAATTTGTTCTGTGACTGAGGGCATGAGTTGGATAAAGCATTCACCTGGTGAATAGCACCTTGCTGCAAGAACCTGTTTTTCCATCTGTTCAGGCAAGCAAGTGTGGGTATGGCCTGGAAAGCTGCTGATTTCAGATGGAACTGGAAAAGAGCAGGCGGGAAACAGGAGGAGAAGCCGTGTATGAAGGTTGGGCCTCTGGAAAAAGTAACCCTGCAACCCCATGCCCTATGGTGAGGGTAAATCTTCGATAAAACAGATTATCTAGATGCCATTAAAATATATTGGAGATGGGCCTAACGCAGAACCTCAGATCCAAAAATGCTTAATGTTGGGGAAGTTCAGATCTAAACTTTGTGACTCAGCCCCATCTCTCATGCGTGTATATATATATACACACACACTCTCTCTCTCTCTCTCTCTCTCTCTCAAAATATGGGGGCAGATCCCAAGTCCTACTGCAAAGCAGCCATAAAGCCAGCAGTTCAGAATGCCCTTTGGTGTTTCTCTGGGTGGCACAGAGCAGTGATTCCTACACTATCGCGTCTCCCAGCTCCTGGCGCAGGGGCGTGATAGGAGCATCCCTGAAATGCAGCCGCACTAGCAACCCTTTGGGACCATAGATAGCGGCCTCAGGACTAAGGAGTGCAACAGCTTAAAGGTCTCTTTGGCTGCTTTAACCCAGTCTTGGGCTGATCACAGCTTGAATGGAGCAGGAGATCTAGCCCATACATGTATGGTTGAATTTGTTTGTAAATGTTTGCTTTCAATCCACACAGCTCGCATCCTTGTAACCTATCCTGTATTTAGCAAGCAAGGGCTATATTCACTGAGCATCCCCTGAGTTTACAATAACATGATGCATAGACAAAACAGTCCTGTGCCTGCTGAAGATTTGGAGAACGATAAAAAGAAAGTGCATCTTTGACCTTTTTTTTTTTAACCAGAGCAGCTAGAGATCTATAATTAAAGACCCAGTGGCTGTAATGGGAATAGATTTAAACTCAAGGTCAAAATCCCTTCTGGCACTTCCTCTTCCTAATAACCATGAATAAAAATCAAACAAATCCTACTGGCTCCAGCCACTAATCTATAACAAGCAAAGGTCACAGGCGCGATAAGAAAATAAAGCGACCACAAGCAGCATTACTTAAAAACATATGTTTGAACATGTTAGAAAGTGAATCCCAGGGCAGAGCAACGGCCACTCTAGCAATCGGACGTGACTGGTGTGCTACCGAGAATCTCATTGCTGGCAACGAATGGGAGATAATTTCAAAGCCAAATGAATAATGCAGGGGACAACGTGTGGCAGGGAAAGTGTAATAGTGTCTGATTTCCAGGCTCTCCCAGGGTGTGTGGGGTGAGCTATGCAGAGATGGGGAAGGTTTTATGTTTCAGTGCCGTGGTACAGGAAGTGTAAATTAATAGTGTGGGGTGAAATGGAAATTTCCACTGACCTCCAAGTGTATTCCTCTGCCTGTGGCACTGTTCCCTCTAAGCTGTGCGCGTGTGCACAAAAATGTGCACAGATACACAACAATTTGCACAGAAAATTTTTTTTTGTGCACACGACCTGCCAAAAATTTGCACTGAAGACATTTTTTGCGCACACAGCCTGTCAAAAATTAGAGGGAACATTGTCCTGTGGCCTTGTCTACACACAAACTCAGCCAAAAGTTGTTGTGCAGACAAGGCCTAAGCCTCTGGACTTGCCTTTTCTATGTATATTGCCTGTGTGAATTGTTGTCACTGTCTGGGGTTAGTTTTCAGTTGTACTTTTTAGGGCGTGAAAATCCATTGCATTGTGACTATTTGAAATCAGTAGATACCATTTTCCATATGTGACTTTTACATAACATGGTGTATTACATAAATTGAAACACAAGGTCGTGAAGTTATAGTGCAGAATAAAAGAACAAAGCACAAAAACAATAGCTCCAACCTCCTGCTTACATACAGGGCTATTAATAATTAAGCAAACATAGGAAGCGGACAAATACTGTATCTACACCAGAGCTTTTTCCATCAAATTACAATGGTGGGAACATTAATGTTGTCTGAGTGCTGGCTTTATAACCATCATATCATCTAACCCTGCTCAGGGTATGTCTAGAGTAGGAATCCTCAACCTGAGGGGTCACAAACAAATGTAAGGAGGTCAGAGAGTTGAAGGCCAGAAGGGCCCACCAATTCATCTGGTCTGACCTTCTATATATTTGTGATCAACTTGTCCTTCCCACGTTGCTCAATGGTAGGAGAGTCCTGGCTAGATGCTGGTGTTCAGGGTAATGACTGTGACAGATATTACAACCCCCTGCAATGTTTTTGGGGACCATATTGTATTAAGTGTATGAACGGTTTATGTGTCCCTGTGGGCCTGGGACTGTATGTAACTCTGGGAGGAGGGGCGTTACCAGAGTTCCTCCTGGAACCCAAAACAGTGGTGGGTGATTAAGGTGAACCACTTAGGATGTAAACGTGTCCAGAAAGATACCACTGGGGTGGTTTGCATATGTTGGTTCAAACTGAGTTTTCCAGAAACCAACACACAAAGAAAGGGCTTTTGATAATAAAAGGCTGCATTTAAACTGACTCAGGGCCTTCTTTCTTGAGCCATCAAATGGACAGGACCTTCTATCCATGGGGTGCCCCAACCCTTGCAGAAGGGTTGGAAAGAGTGCAGCCTACTAGAGACCCATAAGATGGATGGTGACCTCTGGTAAGCTTTTAGCATGCAGGTCGGAACACTTAATGTTTTGATTGTTTCCTCTGTAATGCATTGACCTGTACAATAAATGTGCTTGCTTAGCAAGAACCTGTGTGGTAACTTGAAACTGCTGGCAATATGTTGTTCATAGCCCATGGAGAGAAAGAAAGGCACTGGCCGTTCAGCAGACTGTCTTGCTGGGGATATCGCAATGTAGGGGTACGTCTATACTCACCCGTCGCGTTGGAGGAGTCCAATCGATCTTCTGGGTTTGATTTATCGCGTCTTGTCTAGATGCGATAAATTGAACCAGGAAGTGCTCCCCCGTCGACGCTGGTAATCCTGCTCCACGAACGGAGCAGGCGGAGTCGACGGGGGAGCCTGCGCGCTGCGATGTGGACCACAGGTTAGTTCGAACTAAGAGACTTCGACTTCAGCTACGTTATTAACATAGCTGAAGTTGCGTATCTTAGTTCGACAGGGGGGTTTAGTGTAGACCAGCCCTAAGGCAGGGAGCGGTGCAGCCTTAATACCCCCAGTCAGATGAGATTGGGACAAGGATCACAGGCCAGAGACGGGCTGTCTGGAGACCTGAGACCTGACTGGGCACTCCTGCAGTTAACCACAGAGTGGGGACACAGGTGCAATTACCCTGAAACTATCTTGCCCTTCCCATACTGTGAGATGTTAGGGACATCCTGAGGTTGTCCCAATATTGAAAAGATTAAGAACACTTGGTTGAGATGATGGTTAACGTTCCAGGGCTTCCAGCCCTGCTGTCACTGGAAGAAGGCTCATGAAGACAAAGCCAAGTAGCTGTCTCCATTGAAAATGGCAAGGACTTTCCTGTGCTCCCTGGAGCGGCTTGAGGCAATTACCACTAAAAAGCCATTTTCACCAACTCAGGAGCATTTCCCTGGATATTGGAACGAGTTGGATCTTCCCAGGAGAAAGTTAATTTTTGGTGTTGATTTTAGACACTAGCTCTTAGTTCTGGCAAGAAACAAAAAAAGGCTTCACTTTAAATGCAGCAAAATTGAATTTTAGAGGCGGTAAAAAGCCAGCCTTACCGATAGCCTTTCCCAAGACCACTCTGCTATGGGCCAGCCTAGTGAACTGGAAGAAGTGAGGCTGGAGTAGTTGCTGTTGACAGACCCGTTGATAAGAAAGGGCCTTCTCAAGAGAATTACCTCTGCCGAAGGAAGATGACACATCATGATCCTGTTCTGAGCCAGGAAGGGTTAGGTACTGGCTGAATTTTTCAATGCTGAGAAGTGCAAACTCAACCCCACGCTGGGAACTGAATGCAGAGGATGGAGTAGAACCCTGAATCATGAGCCAGCTGCCAGCAGGCCATATTCTGGAGGCAATGAAGACACGCACAGCTACGGCTGCCAGCCGTGGAGAAGAGGATGTATTTCCTGTGCTCATAGGTAACTATATCTCAGAGTATTTTCACAGCCTTGTATCAGAGGAAAGTTTGTGCCAGAATGTTTAAGGAACATAAGATTTGCCTTAAAGAGACTTAAGAAGGATCTAACAGACAGACACAGATCTCCTCCCCTATTATAACCTGGTCATTGTTTATTTTCTACCATTTTGGGGATGGGTCTTGCCTGCTTGTCTTTCTCATGCTGCCTCAGATTTGTAACAGCCTCTATCCTCTTATGCTGCTAAATGACCTCCTACTCCTTCAAATGCCTCCTTAGGGCTCCCTTCTTACATCCAGCATTCTGCCACTAACCTTATATTGGGCATTCTCTGCCCCCACTTCCACACCTGTCCATGAGAGAAGCACCCTGCTCCATTTTCTCAACCCATTCCCCACACCAGCATGATTTGATATCTTTACTCAATATATTATCTGCTCTTCTAATGACATGAATGACTCCTTGTAATGCTATAGCGCAATGTTGCATTCTGATTGGCTGTCATTCCAGGATGATGTGCTACTGTTTGGGGTTGCTGCTTCCTACCCTGGTACAGATAGAGTGTAGGTCACAGGACTTCTCAGTAGCAAATACCAGCTAAAAAGTTTAACAATTGCCTGCACCCTTTAAATAATCAAATGCAGGTTCTTGCGTAAGTGTTGGGATTTCTGTCCGTATCGATCCATGTTCTTCTCCTGCGCCCATCACTGTGGTACTGGAGCACCTCAGATGGGTTCATTAGGTGCAAGTTCTAGGAGCTGTGCACGATCAAGCATTCAAAATTAGTCAGAATGCATTAGTCTGTCTAATACTACAGCACTTTTATCTGGTGATCCTCAAAGCCCTTTTCATACGTGGGTAAATTGTATTATCCCCATTTTATCACTGGAGAAACTGAGAGACAAAGCAGTTAAATTCACAGTGAGTCAGATTTGGGGACATAGCCCTGTCTCCTGACCTGCAGTCCTGTGCTCGAACGACTAGGGCCAGGATGCCTCCCATGAACCCAACAGTTTATAAGACTCAAAACCGAGCTCCTTTCTCCATTAGTGTAGCTGACTGGATAGACAAGCTATTAATGCTCTGCTATCACTTTATTCTTGCAATGGGACAATAAAGGGAACGGTGGCACAACGTGCTCTTCCGGCTCTTCCAGGGCGTTAATGGTCAGGAGGCCTGGGAAATGGTATATACAAAATAAACCGTTCTCAGGACAGTCACTAGATGACTGCCTTGGGTGGTCCCATTTCTGAGCTGGTTCACTTGTGCCATGGGTCCACTAAGAGGATAGCCCTTGAGTACAAAGCATGATATACAGTCCAGACTGCCTGGTTTTAATAACCCCTTATAAAAGGGTGGCTCCTTTTATCACAATATAATCTTATCTTTTGTTTGTTTCTGAGCTAGGAGAGAAATGCCCTGAGCTACGCGCAGCTGTTGAGCTTCTAGACCAAAGGCTACTGTTTTCTTATTCCTGGAACCATGGGGTGCTGGAGGGTTAAAAGGCTTGGCCCTGCCATGTGTGTTTAAAAACAAGCCTGACTTTGCAGCCTGCCGGCTCCATCCTGACTCCATCCTGCTGTTAATAGAGGACAGAAGACCACTTAGAGCTTCCTCTTCACCCCATAACAAACAGCAAGTAGCCAGTCCCCCAGGCCTTCCTGTATCCCACGCAGATCCCAGCAGCAACTCACAGCCTTCCTAGTTACGTTACCAGCCCTGTGGCTCAGCTGAGCCTGTGCAGGCTGTGGAAAGAAACTCCGTAGTGGCACCAGCTGCCCTGGGCCAGTCTGAGGCAATGAATTATAAAGGGCTAGCTCCTCTAATGATATATCTTGCTCCTTTCGAAGTCAGTCAGTTTTGCCCCAGCCCTCCCTGACAAAATCCACACTTGCCATGTTGTACTGTCTTGTCCTTGCTTGGTTCTTCTCGTTTCCTGTGATGGGTTCGCCTCTAGCTTTGTGAGTGTGTCGGGGCGACTCTTGCCGTTGAGAGGCTGGGTGTGATGTGCTGCTGTGCAGGCCCTCAAGGAGTCACCCTCCCCTTTGCTCCCCATCCTGAAGCAAAGTGCAAACACACTCCTTGCATTGCCCTGAGCACAAGGACTGTGTGTGGACAGTGGCAGTGAGTGACCACCCCAAAAGAGGCAGGGAGAAGGTGGGACCATGACCTGAAGAAGGGAGCACATTCTGTGTCGTCTTAATATGGCCTCTAATTTTCCACGTTAACCCATCCAGGTGTGTAATTATCCCATTTGCACATGCAGAAAGGGTCGATAACCCCCACCCTTCACCAACTACCTGCTCTATGTGTGCAAAATTGGGTAGCTGGGTTGATGCCAGATGAAAATTTTCCCCATATTGTTTAAGGAGGAAGAGGGTCATTTTCAGTTTCAAATTCTTTATGGGTGCAGATAAAATCCGTTCTGCTGACATGAGCTACCATTCACATGTGAAAAGCTATGATCCAAAGTAAGGAACATTCACTGATGAGAGTTGGAGTTGCTTGCAGAAAAAGCCTGTTTTGATTCTTTCATGTGCTTGTGAGTAAGCAAATAAAGAAATGCTGCTTTAGGAAAATTGCAAGGAAACTATTCACTAACATTATCTGAATGTTTGTTACCTGTTTCAGGGGTTAGATCTGTGCTCTTAAAGGCCCCCAAAACTCCATCTTCTGAAAAGTCCTGTGTTCTAGGGCAGCAGCAGGATATCTGCAAACACTGAACCCATCCAGCTCAATTGTCCTTTATGGGGGAGGAATCATCAGAGAGAAAAACAGAAAAAGAGAGAGACCAAGATTTAGAAATGGTGAAGGGTTCCTCTTCCACGTATACTGCCGAGTTGGTTCTGAGCCTGTTTAGACATGAACGTCTGAGTCCCTCCCTTTCAAGGTCCGGTGGGGCCTGCTGTATCAACACACAGGTCCTTCCACAAGACAGTGAAACTGCCCTCCATTTTGAGCCTTCCTTCTGTTGAGAGACCCCTGAGATTTGGGGCAGGGCCTGTATCAAGCCAAAGCCCCTCCATCCCCTGGGTCTGTTGGCTGACCAAATACCTTTGTTTGTATGTATCGACCATCCTATCTGAAAAGGTTCCCTCCACTGGCTCATTGATCATCAAGCTAAGAGTCTGGGACCGAAAACTCCACGTAGAGCAGACCTCCCCGTGTGCTGCTGTTCTTCACCACTTGGGTTCCAGCAGCTGACCTCCCCTTCAGGGTATGTCTACGCTACAATAAAACACCTGAGGCTGGCACGGGTCGATGCTTGGGCTGGAGCCTGGGCTTCGGTCCCCTCCTTATCCTGGGGTCTCCATCCTGAGCCCAAATGTCTATGCTGCAATTTTATAGCCCGAGCCCTGCAAACCTGAATCAGCTGACCCGGGCCAGCCATCGGGGTTTCATTGCACTGTAGACATAAGCCTCAGACAGCTGTGGGGCAGAGACTGGGACTTCCTTTGTGTATGGAACGTGCATGGTGTCTCGTGGGCATTACCGGAAATCACTAATGCCCTACACCCGGGGTGCTGGAACAATTTGTATAGTGGGGTGATGAGAGCCATTAAACCAAACTGTAAACCCTGTGTATGATGGTAACTACTTCATGCGTCAGCACCCCTGGTTCTAGCACCTATGCCCTAACCCACCTTGGTAGCATCCCCAGAATCACAGTTGTTAGACTGGGAAAATACATCGTTGCAGTGAGAGAAAGCTCAGCAGGATTTGAGTCTTTTATGCATCGGTTGGGCTGAACCTGCCCTATTACATCTGTGCAGACTCCACTGTCATCAGCCTTTGCAGGAGTGAGAGTGAGAGCTGAATTGTGCCCATTAAAAATAGCTGGCCCTGGTTCACCCAGCCGTATGAGCATTCTTCTTTGAAATAAAAGACCCAGCAATGTACTCTCATCACTATCAATAGGTAATAGTCATTTGCAATCATATAATTTGCTTTACTACCCCCATAGCAAGAGCTGCAGCCTAGGACTGATGGGAACTATATGGGAACGAGCTGGTGGCTGGTTTGGGCCCCCCAGCACAGGTGAGAGCACCTCCAGGGGTGCTCTAACATACATCCAAGCTGCAGTGGTCCTGCAGGGGGGCCCACCGACAGTCCAGAACAGCCAGAGTGTAGAACGCTTTGGCTATGCCCCATTCTGTCCCAATACCCCTCCAGTATGCAACCTTCCCTCTACACTGGGGCTGGTTTATGACTGTTATGGCCGCTCTGTGCCACCTAGGAAGGGCTGCTAGGGGAATTCCTAGGGAAGGAGGAACATCTGCTTTAATTTGTATACCTCAGAAGCTGCAAAAAGGGTCTGTAATGAAGCCCAGAACCGGGGCCCCTACTTTTTCTCTACAAACCTGCTTTATCTAGCACTGGCTTCCCCTCTGTCAATCTAGTGTTGGTGCAAGAGCCTTTTCCTCTGCAGCTCCTGTCATCTAGGATGCCCTCTCTGAATAGCTGCACTTCAGTGACTCTCATTTAAAAAGCTCAGCTGAAAACATCTCTTTTCTCACCTGTTAGGCTCTCTCTCCCTCAGATATTATTTTGTACTTTTAAGTCAGCAACTGCAGTATATTAAACTCTGCAAAGTGCTTCTGGACAGTTTGCATGGAAGATGTTATGGAAAATAAAGTCAGCTGTAATTGTACAATAGCTACTTAGTAGCTTTCTGAAGATTTAAAAGCATGATCCTTTGTAGTTATTTACGTCAACAAGCAGAACAGGCAACACCCTTCATGGGAACATGTAGCCAATTAAGGCAATTTTTTAAGTGCTAAAAAACTAACAAACATTTCAAACCCACATCTCATTTCAGGGGGCTTAGTTCCCCCAGCTGATGTAGCGTGTAATGATTACACCCTGATAGTAAATAAATTCTACTGATTGTCAGCGAGTATTTCAGTGTAACTCTTCTGTGTTTGCAGCTGGTAAAACTGCTCTAATCGACACCTGCCATTCTGCCGTTGCTTGGATGCAGTGTGGAGTCCATGACAAATGTACACATCCCACTCCTAGCTGAGTTATGCACTTAGCATTAATACTACCAGGGGACAGAGCATCAGCTGCCCTGACTCTCTGTGATGCTAGTTTAGCCCAGTAGGTTCCTGCAGTCTCTGAAGGACAGGTGGAACCGATGTTTTATGGGAAACAGTAGGCAGGTATCGACTAGAAAGAGAGTGTTAGGATGCTGCAAGAAGTATTGTGAAAAGGGTTTCTCTGCAGACAGCAGCCATGATGCTGTGCTCTCTGTGATCAGCCTTTAGGGTATGACAACACTGCAGGTGGGATGTGCGAGGGCAGCGTGTGAGGCTAGGATTTTGTCATGGTCACAGAAATCGAGAATTTGAATCAAGTCCATGAAAGCTTGGAAATGGCTGTGAAACCACAGCTGATTATGCCCCCAAACCCAGGGTCCCAGGCAGGTTTGTATTGCCTGTGCTGCTGCGGTTTTGCTGCTGCTTTTAGTGAGTTGGCTTGATCAAAGCTAGCTCGGCTATGTCTACATGTGCCACATGCACACAGGGCCGGTGCAAGGAAGTTTCGCGCCCTAGGCGAAACTTCCTTGCACCAGCCCTGCGCCTCCCCCACACAGCTAACACTGCCCCCCCCCCGCGGCAGCCAGTCCCCCCCCACAGCAGCTCCCCCCCCCGCCCCCCCGCCGGCCGGCAGCTCACCCCCCCGCCTGCGGCAGACTCCCCCTTCCCGCAGCGCCCCCCCCCCCCCCGCAGCTCTCGGCTTAGCCGCGGAGCCGGGAGGGCAGGAGGCAGCCGCGGCCAGCCGCCTCTCCCGGCTCAGCTGCGGAGCCGGGAGAGCGGGAGGCAGCCGCAGCCAGCCACTCCCCTGGCTCCTGGCGCCCTAGGCGACTGCCTAGGGTCGCCTAGTGGGCGCATCGGCCCTGCATGCACACCTCCCAGCTGCCGTGTGACATATGCTTAGAGAGAGATGGTGTTGACTACCAGGCTGCTATATGTCACTAAGTGTCATAGAACTGGATCGGACCCCATGTTTTGGTGTCTTATTGTCTCCTTTTAGGGTGTATAGAAAACGGTCTTAAAATTACAAGCTATCGGTTTAAGTTGATAATGATCTTTCTTGCAGGCTTGGGGGGCTCTGTAGGGAAGCGTGTGAGCTGGGCATCTGCAAAGATCCAGCCTACAGCCACGTGGGATGAGTTGTGTCTCTTTGCCTTCAGAAGCAGCCTGCTTTGTCTCTCGCTGATTTTGGGTTTTGTGTGTTAAATTTCTGGATTTTCAGAAATAAAGTTGTTACATTGCAACCTTCCAAAAGGAGGAGTTGTTTTTTTATGAAACTTCTCTGTTTGTATGCCATAAACGTAACACCTTTCTTGCTCCTGTTGGCTTATCTTGCTTTCTTGTTAGAAACACTATCCCTTGAGGAGGAGACCTTCCTGACTGCAACTGTGTTCTTGTGGGTCATTCCACCTGCTTGACTCCTCCCGCTCCCCTTCCCTACATGTGGTTGGGAGGAATGTCTCTCCACAGTGCTCTGGAAACCAAAGGGTAGGATTTGTGATTAAGCTCTTTAAACACTTAGTTCTGGAGCTTGCATGCTATATATCAGTGGACCTGGGAAGTCCACACGTTGCACCTCACGTGACTATTAGCCGCTCTTCTTTACAGAGCAGCCCTCAAAACCTCCAGTATCTTCCACTATAAAACTGCATCAACACTTAACTCTACTGTACTCCACACTAAATAAGTGGACTGGTGGTAACATCGCTTTTTTTTTTATTGGCCTTTAAAATTCTTTCAAGATGACTTTGTATTTATTTCATTGAGAAGCTTATGTAACAGTAAGAGGACAGTGGTACTGCCAAGCTGGTCTGTGGTTTGGATGAGGGCTGCGAGTGGTTTGAGCTGGGAGCTAAGGATTATAATGAGTGATCTCATGCTCTCAATTTCTTTGGCATGTCGTCTTTATAGCACCTCACTGGTACTGTACGCTAGAAAGGTCCCTACCATGGTACATGGAGTTACTACTTGGGACCCAGCCATTTGAACTCTCAGATACCTGAGAACACTAGAGGAAAAGTTGTGAATGGAACAAGTACATTATTTTTTTATAGTTGCTTAATAGTGGTAGGCTGGAATTATGGCAGCTTTTATGAGCATATGGACAGAGCTCCTTGCAACTGTTATGTAGAATAGCATCCGAGAGTTTATAATGGTACCTGCTGGTGGATTTCCTTCAAGTCAGGGGTTTATAGCCACGCTTTCAATAGGGTACCGTGCCTGTACTTTGCAACATGAAAGGCCACATTGGCCACTTACTAGGACTCTGAGGGGTGCATCTAAATTTCCATCTAAACAGGCATCTTTTCAAAATAAAAAATAAACACCCAGGAGCCTAACATTTGTGCAACGTGCATCTTTCTTGATGATAGTATTTAGCATGTGTTCTCTCAAGAGCACTTTCCAACCATTAGCAAATTAACCCCTTGCCACATTCCTCTGAGTTATGTGTCACTGACTATCTATTTTTTTTCACATGGGAAAACTGAGGCACACAGAGGGTCAGTGACTTATCCCATTGCCAGAGTATTAAGGAGAAAAATCTAATTGAAAAACCAGCAGAGGCGGCCAAGAGAACCCAGCTCCATCTCACTGAAGTATCTGGCATGCAAGATGTTCTGCAGCTGGATCAGCAGTGACACAACCAGTGCAGCTGTTCCTAACTGATACACGGGGGGGCGGGGGATGTTGATGCTGCCTGTTGTTCATGGAATTGGGTGAGGAGCTTGAGCCTTTGGAGCAGAGAGTGTGTGTGGGGATGTGGGGGCTTGAAAGAGGGGGAAAGGAGAGAGTACAATATAAATGGGTCAAGTTAATCCCTGGTGTAACTCTGGGGGCTTACTGCAGGGATGAATTTAGTTTGAGGAATGTAGCCCTGGCACCAGCAGGGCACTAGACCCATGCGTCTGCCGACCTGGCAAACTCACCCAGGGATCTGGGATTCAGCTCTGGACTCCTCTCTTATGCAAGCCAAATTATACCCTGAGTAACACTGGTGAAGATCCAGCATCTCCAAAGGAAGCCCTCACTGACACCCGTGCAACTGCATGAGCCCACGGTATGGTTGCGTAGGTATAAGCGAAGGCCTCATTTGCCGACATCACTGAGACCATAATTTGGTCTGCAGAGCCTTCATTTCCTTATTACTGGTGACAAGTAACAGAGATCCCAGCTTGAGTCTGAGATGCCAGAATGGGTTTGCAGGGTCAGTAGTTATTAGTAGGCTGAGCACACTGGACATGGAGCCACTGAGACACACACACTTGGAATCCAACGATACCATTTTAAAAGAGCCACTTTTCAGGATAGGATGGCAATTTTACTTAAAATAATTCTCAGGGAATGGCATTGCCCTTGGCTTTGACCCCATGATCTCTTGTACCCCATTTTTTATAAGTTGTTTGTGTTTTCTTCAATTTCATGCCTGATTTCTTGCACTTGTGTTTATTTCACTGTCATTTTCCTTTCCTCGTTACAATTTTCTTGGGATGAAGCTCCTAAATCATTGGGAAAATTTCATTGCTTTTGGAGGCTGTAGCTCTGAGAAGTTAGAGCGAGTTCCAAAAAAACCTGTGGTATAAACTCATAGATGGCATTTGGCTAAGGAAAGCATAATGGGTGTAAGGATGTATCAGACACCATAAACCTACTTTCTTTTAGCTATGACATCACTGCCTGTTTTGCAGAGTGGCTTTTATCAGCTGAGTATGATTTGTTACCCAAACCCCTCCAGCTGAAAATCTAGAGGAAGGCGCATACTCTAGGCCCAAACTTCTTGAATTTATTATGAATGACCTCATGCATATTTTAAACAATGACCATGTAGAGCCAAAAACATCTGACTGATTGTGTTATGCAATTTAAAGGGAGGAAAAACTCTTGGTGCTATATCCCTCGTCAACTCCTTGTTTCTGACTGACACATGCCTGCCTCGTTTTGAAAACAGGATGCACATTCCAAATGGCTGTGCTGGTATCAAGCTGCAGTAGACATATTCATGCCGCAATGCTTGCTGAGTGACAAAGTGTTAATCCAACCTGTCTCTCACCAGTGTGCATTTTAAAGTTCTGCAAACACCAAGTGAAGAGACGCAATTAAGGCAGCTTGTTTTTTTGGAGCTGCAGTACTTCTGTTAAGCAATCACTCTGTTTATATCCATGCTAATTGAAGTAAATTGCTTTCTGCAATCAAATTGGGAAGTTCCCTTTCCGATCATGATGAGAGTTGGGCTCCAGTTCCTGATTTCCAGTATTTAGTCTGCTTTTAGTCCTTTCCCTTTAATTAATTTCATACATTCAGTTGGTTTCTAGAAGCATGTATTTGTTGGGTGGTTTGGATGATACCGTTGCTTTTGTAATTACCCAGCAGGGGTTTTTCCTCCCTCCAGCTTGTTTTCTGATGTACTGTTGAGGCAGAATTTGGATGGACTGGGCACATTCAGCTATCAAACATAGATGGCCTCTAGTGCCAGCGCCGCCCAGAGGCGGGGAGGGCAAGTGGGGCAATTTGCCCCAGGCCCCGCAGGGGCCCCCACAAGAATCCTGGCGGCGCTCTGGATCTTCAGGTCCCATGCCTAAGGGGGCCCTGCAACGTCCGGCAGCACTTCGGCGTTTGATCACCGCTGCCTTATTCTCGGCGGAGGGGCCCCTGAATCCCGCTTTCCCCCAGGCTCCCTGAATCCTCTGGGCGGCCCTGTCTAGTGCCCTGACTGTGTGCTGGTGTATAGCTATGAACTATGGTCTGAACAGTATGAACAAATACTTGCAATCTGGTCCAGTAGAAAATTACTATTTCAGATTAGAAATTAAGAGCATCAGTCATTCTTATTTGCCGTGGCTGCAGTTTTTCCTCTCATTAATCTTATGGTCGATCTCCTCTGTTACAAACTGAATCCTAGAGAAAAACGCTAACTATAATGTAAATGCCATCTTCTCTATACCAACGGAAGTGCTTCTGCCACTTGAGCCATGCATCGTTGTTAGCGTTTGAATTTCTTTCCCATATAGTGTCCCATCACTGGCCTATAGAATGTAGGGTGTTTTGTACTATTCATGTTGATGAAACTTAGGTCTTGTCTACACACAAGCTTGCACTGGTTTCATTTAACTGGTGGAAAGCACTGTTTCAAAGTAGCACTGATTTATGTTGGTTTTAGTTTAAACGTGTTCCAAATCGACTTACACTAAAATGAAATAAGCCACCCTTGAACTGAAATAAGAGCATCCACACAGGGGGTTGCACCCATTTAACTAAACTGGTTTAAATTCACACCTTTAGTTAAACCCAGTGCCACTCTCTCTATAGGCAAGCCCTAGGATAAAAAATGGATTGGAGTTGGTAACATGACCGACAGGCCTGTCTGAAATCAGAATGACACTGCATTTCCTTGTGTGTCAGATGAGCCCTGTCTGCAGTACATAGTCCTGGGCAACAGGAAGGTGCGATAGGCACCTTCACCCCTCCAGGCGTTCATGGTAAGTGGGCCAATAACTGCCCTGGCTGCATCTGGAGGAGACAAAGAGCTAATTAGAAGAGGCTCAGCTGGGCAGGAAGGGGCGTGGCCTGTATAAAGCCAGGTAGCTGGCAGTAGAAGGGGCTGAAGAGAAGTAGGCTGTAGTCACTCCCAGGGAGAACAGAGGTAGACCATAGTTACTCCCTGAGAAGAGGGAGTTGGGAGGTTGGAAAACCCTGAGAAGGGGGAAGTCAGGAAGGTAGGAAAAGGCTCAGGGGGAAAGCAGCAAGGTAGGACAGTGCAGGCCTTGGCTGCTGACTGGAGGGCCCCGGAGCTGGAACTTGGAGTCGAAGGCAGGCCTGGGTCCCCCTACCAGCCACTGAGTGGCATGGCTGGGCACTGAGCAGAAAGACTGCCTGAGCCCATTTGTCAAGAGAGACTTTGGTACCTCGGAAGGGGGAGAAACGGATAGTGACCTGAGCTGAGTCACGAAGAGGGAGCCCCTGAGTGGCAGATGGTGAGAGAATGATGGGAGAGACCCCACCAGAGGAGGGCGCAATACCTGGCCAGAGTAAATCCCCAGGACGGCCAGGAGGCAGTGCCAGTAGCGGTGACAGACAGCTAGAGCATGCATGGTTCCTTAGTGTGGTTATACATGGTTTTTCCCCTGTTCTTACAAGCATGAATACAGTGCATTAAAACATGGTGCAGCCACAGTTGTGCTTCACAACCATGCTAATGGTAGTTATATTTATATCCTCGGCAGGGCCATACACTAGATTTGGGTGAATACATTATGCCTAATGTCAAACTCCACCCCTACAATAGGTTCAAAAGTTCCAAGATGCTGGTTTGATTCCAGGTCTCTGGTTCTGCAGTCCAGGAGGGGCTGGGAGTGTGGCAGAGGCAGCACCTTTGACCCTGTGGGAATGAACTGTGTTGCTTAATGGCATCCAACTGGCTAAGGAGTAGTGCTGATGGGCTCGAACGTGAGTCCTAGAAAGTCTTCAGCTAAAGGAATGGGAATGAAGGATCACTGAGTGCATAGAGAATCCTTCCTAGGAAACAAGGAGTGGAAGCCTGTCAAGAGAGGGGAAAATGACATTGTATTAATCTTTGCTCATGACTAAAAGGCTCATAAGAAAGGAGAAATGGCAGCAATTCACATGGCCAGTCACCTGCAGCAGGGAGCTATTCGCGGCTGGCCTTGGGATCTCACACTCCTCAGCACAGCTTTGGAGCAGTTCTTCCTTAGATGTCAAATGACTGCTATGAATAGGGATTCTCTGATCCATGGAATACTAAACTGAACTCTGCAAACACTGTACTCTTCCTAGATACCACCACAGGGCATAGGAATCTGGGCCAGTTTGAAAGTTTGTGGGTGCAGGTTGAGTACTCCCACACAGGAAGTACGGGATCAAGAGTGACCCCCATTCCTTAACCTAGATTGATGGTCTCAGGCTGTCTCACTAGGACGAGATACAGCTCCAGCAAAGGGCGTGCTATGCCATCCTATGCTCTGTCATTGCCCCTTCTGTCCAAGTAGCAGAGTTAGGCCTTGTCTACCCTAGAAATGCTTTGCCAGTATAGCTATGCTGGCAGAGCCCCCTACATGTGGACACAGCATATGCAGAAAGAAGGAGTTTTGCTGGCCACATAGTAACACCACCTCCCCAAATGACACTAGCTACAGCAACAGAAGCACTCTTTTATTTGCATAGTTGCATCTACACTGGGATTTTTGCTGACAGTAGCTATGACAGCTGGGGCGGGGGGCGTTGTTGTCTTTCTCACTCCTGATGAACATAGTTATGCTGGCAAAATTTTGCAGTGTAGACTTGCCCTCAGCAACATCAGTGTTGCATATACCAACACTTGGGTATTAAAAGTGCAGATAAATCAGGATAATGCAGTATGATGGCAGCACATTTGATACATAGCGTTTCCAAGAACATTAGGAATGTATGTGTCAAAAATGGCCATCCATAGAGAACATGACCACACATAAGCAAATATGGTAACCATTAAACAGTTGGCAACATATACCACATGCAGCTGTTCTGGTGCATTTATACTCATTAGTGGTGATATGAAATTAGAAATATTTTTTTCCTTTTTTTGGCTATAAAAATAGGGTTATTTCCATAGATTCTTCAGTGTTCACTGGAAGAACCACAGATATGCAGCCGTGCTTTCAGGAGAGTTTATCACTTTTGCAGGCCTCTGGTTTTTGGGTGCCCAAATTGAGACTCGGGTCAGATCCTGGGCCCTCCTGGCTGCTTTATGCTGTTCACACAGCATGAAACAGCTGAAAAGGTGGAAGCAGAGGATTCTCCTGCTAGGTGAATCCTCTAGGGGTGTACAACTGGTGTAGCTGAGGCTGGGAGGGGGCCAGGCCAGGACACAGTACATGCTGGGCATCTTGAGCTGGTGGAACAATCCCTAGGAGACCAAAGGCGTGAGGTCACAGCTCATTCATTCTGACAATCTTCAGCTGATGGAATGGTCCCTAGGATATTGAGGAGGTGGGGCCAGAACTCATTACATTCTGGTGGAACAGTCCCGCGGGGAACTCTGACTTGCACAGAGGGTTGATTTAGTCTCTGGTCAGTCTCAGGAATGATGGAAAGTTGGGTCACAGCCATATTTGCCTGACTCTTGTCGACTGCAGTGTGTGTGACCTCACATAGCTGAGGATCATGTGTACCTTGTGCCTGATTTTCAGAGGTGCTGAGGAGCCACAGCTGCCATTGACTTCCACCAGGAGCTGTGGGTCGTGAACAGCTCTGAAAATGCGGCACAATGGGCCCCCCGTTGGGCACCTAGACACGGTGACACCCGAAGTCGGAGGCTACTTTTGAAAATGTTGGCCTTGAATGCCTTTGGAGATGACAGGTGCACACTCTGGTGGGTGGCATCAGGGCCTGTGTTCTAACCCTGGCTCTGCTACTGACACACTGTGTGGCATTGGATAAGTGCATCCTCTCAACATCACTTCCCCCATTTTTATATAAAGCAGATAATACTTTCTTAGTTACCGCCCACAGGGGTTGTGAGAATTAAGTAGTTAATGTTTGTGCAGTGGTATGAACATGTTAAGCAAAATGTATCCCCGATTTACCTCTGTTGAATGCACCAGGGTTGAATTAGGCACATCCAGTGTTATGTAAGTGCTCAGTGTTGTTCTGATTGAACTGTGGTCTCGGTGTTGAAAGGGATTCCAGTCCTACTTTGTGACCTGAAATTTCTGAACGACAGTCAAGAGGAGCCAGCTACCCCTTGCTTTGATACTAGTTTTCCAGTCACACTTTAGTGACTTAGGATGCATTTTCCTGGAACAGTTTTGATGTCTCTCAGGATAACGTGATCAAAACATTAGAGCGTTTCATAGAATCTCGCTTCTTGGGGAATGAAGGAATCTGAAACATATGGTATGTTTGTTTTCACTTGTGTTGCTTCCGTCTTCTGTCATGCCTTTATTCATCTGCTGCAATTACAGTTTCTAAGTATAAACTTAAAACGGAGGCGAGGCTGGATTTGTGGGGAACATATGGACAAATGGAAAATAAACAGCACATGGAATCTCTGGTTAATAAGTCCCTGTATGATAAGATGTTGCCAAAAAGACAGATCTAATACAACAGTAGGGTTCTGAAAACATTTTACAAGGAATCAAATTAATCTTTATTTTTTCCAGATAGGAATTGCTTCAACTAAATTATGAAGCAGAAAAATCCATTAACAAAATCCTCTGACACCAGGATTCCATAGATTTCTTCAATCCTAGTTGTTCAGGTAGAAGATGGAGATTGTGTTGATATCAATGGTTGATGATTTCCTTCTAGTGACAAATAAAATCAGCATGGACATTTTATTCTTATCTGCAGCCGTTGATAGCCTGCGATGTGGGGTATTGTTGACCTGTCTGCAGGATCTGGCGTGGTTGAATGGA
Source organism: Chelydra serpentina (assembly GCA_037349315.1). Taxonomy (NCBI): domain Eukaryota; kingdom Metazoa; phylum Chordata; order Testudines; family Chelydridae; genus Chelydra; species Chelydra serpentina. Next base: position 13,883,536 of record JBAIAC010000035.1, read on the forward strand.
TGTCACTCCATTGGCTACACTCCTTTCTGTCAGAGAGCTGTACTGGAAATGGTTCATCTCTAAGGGTCTTCACATGCAGGATTCCATGTAGTTCCATCTTGTGACTCCTCTGGTTCAATATGTATGTGAAGCCAATAAGAGAGATTGTGAGCTGTTTGGGCTGTAGTGTTATCTGTAGGGAGATGGTATTCAACTCTATGTCTCCTTTTCTTTGGACTCCCATTCCATATTACTCTCCTACTCTGTCATATTACTCTCCTACTCATGACTGAGACAAGGATCTGGATGAAAAATAGCTGGCTGCAGATCAACCAGGGTAAGATGGAAACGAGAACTATTGGAGAGGGAGACATAGAAGTAAGTAGAGTTTTTCCGCCTCAGCTGTGGAGAGTGTACACCTTTTCCAAAATGGTTCACGGCCCTATTATCCTGTCTAGTTGGGTTCATTGCTGCTCCTGGGATGTCAGGGAGCAGCACTGGCATGTATTAGCTTTCACGCTCCACAACTAGCCAGGAGGTTGCAGTCATTCCTCTCTGATCTGGGTCTTATAACACTTATCCACATCTTTGTCCCGTGCAGTGTAATGTGCTCCTTCTTTGTGACATTCTATTCCGTGGGGGAGTGCCCTGTAACCCCCATATTTCTCATTTTTGTATAATTGTGATCTTGCTTATAAAGCATGCCATGTAAGGTATCAGGGGAAAGGTTATGAGCTGGTGAAAGTCACTGTTCTATCTAAATATGTATATCATTAGTGCATATGAAGTTATGAGATCGTGTTGTATGGTTGTCAGTAAAACATGCTGTGAGTTGGGGAATCAGCCAGATATTAGCTCCCCAGAGACAACAGCAAGGAAAGTAACCAACGGCTGGCCGGGTGTCAAACAACCATCAACAGCCATTGTCCAGCAAGGGAGTTAAAATTCAATGACTCACCTGCATAAGGCCACACCAGGGAAATTGCTCAACCCTGTCTGGGGACTCAGCAGTCCCCACCAGACATGCCTGGACTTGTGTTCTCCAAGCACATGGACTAAGGGTATAAAACAGAACACAGGGGCCCCATGCTTTGCCTTTCTCCTTCCCCAACCTACGCTGCAAGCAACAAGGACACTCAGAAGACTGAAGACTCCTACAGAGGGGACTGGCCCAGGTTTCAAGGGTGAAACCTGTGTACTATGAACTGCCATATCCAGTGAGGTGAGAAACTGCTTAATCTAGATGTTATCCAGTCTAATAGGGTTGAGAGGTTAGCCTGCGTGCTTATATTTTATTTTATTTTGGTAACCACTCCGACTTTTAGCTCATCACTTAAAATCTATCTTTTGTAGTCCATAAATTTGTTTAACTGTTTTATCTTTACCAGTGAGTTTGCCTGAAGTGTTTGGCAAGGGAGTTTGCTGAGGTTTACAAAGGCTGGTGTATATCTACTTTCCATGGATGAAGTGGTTCACCAATTAATAAATTTGCCCTGCTCATCTTGAGCAGTGCAAGAAGGTATATTCCTGAGGTGCAAAGCTGGGAGCATTTGGCTGGTGCCTTTCTCTGTGTGATTGATGAGTGGCTCTGGGAGCATTCATGCAGGCTAGCTGGGTGTGGGGCTCCACATGACGTTGTGCTGAGTGATCACAGTGCCTGGAGGGGTTTGCTGGTTGTCACTAGCAAAGCGAGACAGCCCAGGCTGGACAATTAAGGGGGCACAGCAGTCCCACAGTCCCAGGTTGCACCCCGGCGATCCCGTCACATTGTTGCCCACCTGGAGGCTCCAGCTAGTTGAGAACAGTTGCCCAACAACTGAATGGGACGGGCGCCTGTAAATACATTAAACCTGCACGCCAGCCTTAGTACTGGCTTCCTGTTTGCTTCTGGGTTCAAGCCATGGTGATGATCCTTGGGGACCTGGGAAGTCCAGGCAGTACCGGATTTACCATGGTCCCAATGGCTCCATAGCGCCGGGCCCAAGCTCAGAAGCATTCACTTCCTCCCCTCTTGCAGCGCTGCAGAAGCGGAGGCCCTGAGAGCGAGCCTCGTAGCATCAGGGATCTAGCATGGGAGCTGAGAACCCAAGGGACCTGGGAGCTGTAGTTCCTTGGCCAGCTCCCTGCTTATAGAGCCGGCCCTGGAGCAGGGAAGGAACTACATTTCCCAGCATTCCCTTGGCAGCCATCGATAGGAAAGGGAGGAGGGGAGAGTGAGGAAGCTGAGACCCCATGCGCTGCAGCTTGCTGTGAATGGAGCTGGCTGCAAGAAGGGGGTGGCCCTGTGAATGGGGAACAAGTATGCCCAAGAAGTAGAAGGCTTTGGCCCAGATATCACCCTCAAAGACTTCCCCAGACTGGATTAGGGATGCTGGTGTGACCTCACCTGGCAAATTCCCAAAGAAGAAATTGGTGGACTAAATAGACAGTGCACCTCTCTATTTGAAGCCTAGCAAGGGAGGTATGTGGATCCCACCAGAAGTTAAAATGATAAGTAAGGGAGGGAAGGCTCTACTAGAGGACCTGGGCACCTTTAGGTACAGTACCAGGCATGTAGGAGGATTTCCACATCTGAGCCATGGAAGCAGAAATTGGCTTTTCCTTTCCAGATTTATCTAATATTCAGAAAGGGAATCTAGTACCTGCCTTCCAGATTTGAACTCTCTCAAAATTCAGGAGTGCTCAAGCTCAATTTAGGCTGCTGTTACTTCATTTCTCCCAAATCAAATATGCCGATCCACTGTAACTTGCTGTAGAAAAAGTAGGATAAAATTGAGCAACACATGCTGGCATCTACCCAGTGCTAACTAGGACTGGAATTGCTATTTTCAACAGCCATTACCATTTTTTAAAAATTTGTTTGTTTAAAAAGAAGACCGTAATATTGCATTGGCTAATTCCCCATAGAAACGAAGAGTGGAACAAAAGAATAACAGAGGCACCTCAACTTTTCCTCATTTATGTTGGACAGTCTTACCATGGATCCAGATATCCTCCAATCACACAAGCTGAAAATTGTTCCACTTTACTGCAGTTCTGTAACCATGCGGGAACCAGTCCTGTCTGTGTTCTGGGCACATCCAAAATTCCTACTGAATTCAGAAGTGCCTTGCTTTTGTGACCATACTACCTGATGTTTTCAGCCTTGTAAGCAAAGCAGGTTTACATTTAGTAACTGGGTGGGAAGCCTCTCAGAAAATGTTAGGTGCTGTAGGATGTGTTGCTTATTCACTAAGTCAGGGATCGGCAACCTTTGGCCCGCGGCCCGCCAGGGTAAGCTCCCTGGCAGGCCGGGCTGGTTTGTTTACCTGCCGCGTCCGCAGGTTCGGTTGATTGCGGCTCCCAGTGGCCGCGGTTCGCTGTCCCAAGCCAATGGGGGCTGTGGGAAGCGGTGGCCAGCACATCCCTCGGCCTGCGCTGCTTCCCGCAGCCCCCATTGGCCTGGAGCGGCGAACTGTGGCCAGTGGGAGCCACAATCAGCCGAACCTGCGGACGCGACAGATAAACAAACCGGCCCGACCCGCCTGGGGGCTTACCCTGGCGGGCCGTGGGCCAAAGGTTGCCGATCCCTGCACTAGGTAATGTGAGACCTTCCTGTTACAATAGTAAACCAGTGCAGCTTTGCTCCTAGAGTCTAGAATGGGATCCTTTGCTTCTATACAGCCCACTAAAGATAATGAAAAGACTCCCACTCACTTCAACAGGCTTTGGACAGAACTGGTTATACACAGGGTAACTCCACTGTCTTCACAGTGTCCTGGTTCCACAGCGGAGGGGGGCCATGCGAGCTTGTTGCAGAGCTGTTGCTCAGGGATGGGAACCTCCTGGCACCCCAGCTACTGGAGAAGTGGCCCAGTCAGGGCAGTGAGGGAGAAGACTGCCATTTTGGATGGAGAGACTTTGATAAACCCTGGGAAGGGGAATACACACTGTGACCTGGCTGGAGGTCCAAGCCATGAAGAGAGTATCTTGAATCACAGAGAGAGAAGGATGGCCGGGCACATGAATGACTGACAGAAGGGGATGGCAGACCTGGAAGGAGCTAATCTCCAGAGCAGTCAGGAGGAGCTGCCCTAACAGTGAGCGAGCCCCATCACAGAAGCTCTGGGTGTTAGTTCCCAGGGTTGAACCCTACTCAGTATTAGCAGATTTGTAAAGCACAGCTGGAATTAAATGGATGCAGCAGTCAGGTTTCAACTTGCATGAGTTGGAGGATGTTTATTAATAATGATTATACTTTCCCCTGTCTGTAGTATCTATCTTCCAGGAATCTAAAAGCACTCTATAAACATGAGCTAATTAAGGCTCATAACATCCTTATTACATCAGTATGGGTTATAGTTGGATCACTTCAACTGCTGAAATGAAATTACCTCTACAATGGTACACAGCAGCTGTTTGACAGCACACAGCAAGACCACACAACAGTTTAGACACTTATGTGACTTAAAACCTAATAGGATATTAGGTAGGCAGATATTAACTGGAATTCTGGTCAGGACACTGAAGTAAACACAGCTATGCTTATGAGTAGTGCAGTCAGTGAGATCTTTAATGACCAAAAGTGGTTATGATGTCTCATGTAGTACTCTTTTTTTTTAATAATATATAATTTGGATATAGCTCATCTGAAAGGTGGCAGCTTCCACAGAACAGCACCCCCTAATGCCAAATGGGGCACTGAGTCAGTGCTGAGGACACAAACAACACCCACTTCCCCTTTTGTCTTCCCCCTATATGTAGGAAATTAATTACTTCAGTTGAACAAGAACTCAGTCCTTCATCAAGTTCAAGGTTCATGTCTCTCTCCTTCCTGACTGAAGTATGGATGTTTCCTTAGACTTGAAGTCATTTATACCCTATTGTTTGTGATTATACTTCTAATTGAATGATTTTTGTTTATTATGATTTCTAATTACTTCTAACTCACTGGTTGTGCAACCTGGGGCAGTCACTTAATCTCTCTCTGCTGGGGTTTCCTTGATGGATATAAAAATACTGCAACACACTGGTGGCTATTTGAGACTTTACAAGTGAATATTATTTATTTAAATCTTGTAATTTAATATCAATGGGATTTTTGTAAGTCCAAGGAATGGGAGTTTTTCCTTCCAGAGTTCAATCAGAATTAAGGGAAAAAATGGAAAAGATGGACCCTTATGGAAACTAGCATTGCATGGATACATTGTGCTAGAGATCTGATATATTTAGCTGGCTGATCAAGCAGGGCCGGCTCTAGGTTTTTTGCTGCCCCAAGCAAAAAAATTTTTGGCTGCCCCCCACCCCACCCCTGGGCTCCCCCCCGCACTCCCTGCCGCCCCAGCTCTAAGATCTCACCCCTCCTCCCCCAGTGCCCTCCCTCAACTGCACTCCCTGCTGCCCCAGCACTGGGCTCTCTCCCCCACCCCCGCACCTCCTCCCGCCCCAGCCCTGGGCTCCCCCCCACCAGTGCTGACTCTGCCTGCTCCCACCTCACCTCCAGCCGGTCCAGCGCTGGCAGGGTCGGGGTAAGCAGCGGGGCTCCCAGGCTGCGCCTCAGCCCAGGGTCCCTCCAGCCGGGGCTTCCGCCTCCAGGACCAGCCGGGACCTGGGAGGGCAGAGCCGGGGGGACCGCCCCGGCAGGGGGCTGAGGAGCCGCGGCAGGGCAGCCCCAGAGGGAGCGGAGCCCCGGAGAGCAGGACGCAGGCCCCACACGGCAGCACCCCGGGCACCGGTTCCCTCTATGACCTCGCTGCTGCTCCTGGCCGCCCTGCTGCAGCCCCTGGGTGGCTCAGGCCTCTTCGCCCAGCCCCAGCTGCAGCGCTGGGGGGCGGCCACCCTGCCTCCCCCTGAGCAGCTCGGGCGCTTCGCCCAGCCCCGGCTGCGGTGCTGGGGGGCGACTGCCCTGTGGCACCTGCAGGCAGCTCTGTGCACCCTGCAGGGCGGCCCCCAGCCCGAGTGTCCCAATCCTTACCCAGTCCTTTTGACGCCCCAAGCAAAAAAAACCCAACAACAAAAGAATGGCCGGAATGCTGCCCCTGAAAATGTGCTACCCCAAGCACGTGCTTGGTTTGCTGGTGCCTAGAGCCGGCCCTGTGATCAAGGACTGCTAGCATGCTTGACCCTGGCAGAATTAACAGGCCTTGATTAGCAGATTCTATACACTAGACTAGTGGTTTCAAAACTAGGCTGCAGAAAAGTTGCAGGTGGTCTGCTGGCTGGTCACATGATGCTGGCTCTTCTCCTTGTTTCCATCTGCTTCTTCAGGCCTCCTCCAGGTTCTTAATTGCAAAGAATAACCCAGAAGCCTGTAAAAGTAGCTGGAGAGGAGGAGGAGCTTAGGGGACACTGCAACATGGGAGGAAATGGGAACTGTACTCTGGGATCACAGCCATTGGTGGGAATGGAGCTTTTAGCTGCCAGTGGAAGAGGAATATATAGGAGAGGAAGAAGTAAAGGGTCCAGGCAATATGCTCAGAGATGCAAAGGGAAGAGGGAACCAAATATCAGGAAGAGAGATGCAATGGGAGAGAAGGACCAGACAAAGTAGCATTTGCAGAGAAGAGAGGGAAACAACAGATGGGAAGGAGAGATTGATCCTTTCAAAATGGACAAAACACTTACCACACTGAAGACAATTAAGGACACGTAAATACTTTCCTAATATTACTTCTCCATGTTAGCAGTTGCTGCCTGTAGTCCCATTGTTACATGAACATTGTTACGTGACCCAGGAGACCATCTCTGCTGGTAAGATGTGGGCTGTGCAAGAACCACTGCACTAAACCCCCTAGCAATGCTGAACCCCTGCAGAACTAAGGGATCGAGGAGTACTGTACGAGCAGTGCAAGGATACAGCATGGTAGGGGACTGGTGTATGCAGCCTCTGGATCAAGGTTCAGTGCAGCTGGAAGGATAACTTGCAATCAGTTTTTGCGATCTAAAAGACACAATTTAATAAATGCAGCAATATAATGTTTCTTTTGATAGCATGAGCAAATAGTAGAAATGCATGTAACACTTTATTTTTCTGGCCACAGTACGGTTTAAGCATTAAACCACACTGACCAAAGCAAGGCATCAGGTTTGGATTCAGCTCAAAGAATAATTCATTACAATCGGAGAAGAAAGCTTGCTGTTTGTTACTGATTTAGGCTTTTTCCTGGGCAAAACAGGGATCCTTTAATTGGCTCAGCTGAAGAAAAACAGATCAAACAGTGAGTGTGCTGGAACAACAAAGGAATGTCCTGGTATTTCTTTTTCCAAGTCTAGAAGTGGAAGTCATGACAGCCTTGGGATTTGTGGAAATTCCTCCATGCCTTGTTACTAGGTAGAGGAAATGGTCTAAAGTTCAGCTTTTAGTTTCTGCATTGCAGAGTGGGGGCCAATTTCCACTCTTTAAACTGATTTGAACTAACCCTTTGGGTTGCCCAGCGCTTTACTGGTTTGGGTGTAAATGGCATTTATAGTGTCTTATAAAAGCAGCTACAAAGTGAGTTTGTTGATCAAGTGAATTGTCAAAACACCTATTATTTCCATGATGAACTCCCCCCATCCCAATTCCAGGTTCAGTGGCACAAGGCCTAGTAAAATAAATGGAAACATTTTTCCATTCCTGCTGGTATTTCTTTCTGGCAGCTGCTAGGCACAATCAGAATTGTAAAGGTTATATTTGCAATATACTCTGTGTCTCGCAGAACTTTTCCCTGTTAAGGATCCATCTATATATTCCTGTAATAGAGATTGTTTAATTTTCATCACTTATTTCCAAACTCCATTGGAGCTGCGAGTCAACCAAGAGCCCATGACCCCCCACAGGAAGGTTATAATTAGCGCAGCAGGGGGGGGAAATCCTGGTTTAAAACAGTTCAAATTATTTGCTTTCCTTGTTACAATATAGTTTTTTAAAGTGTGTCTCTGTGGATAAACGCTGTGCTGTGCTGACAAGACTGGAGTCTTGCAAAGCTTGAAGGCAGGAAATGAAATAGGATGCATAATCCCGGAAGCCTGAAGTGTCCCTCAGGGGAGGCTTTCCCTAGATGAGCCAGGAAGTAAAATATTGATCAGGTCTTGCCAAGAAAAATCTTTCTCCAGAAAATCCTCTTGGGCTTTGAGTCCTGGTGGTGTGTGTGTGCTCTCTCTCTCTCTCTCTCTCTCTTTCTTTCTTTCTTTCTTCCCTTCCTCTTTCCCAAATTGTTTTTAAAGAGGATTGTTCCGGCCCAGCTAATTCGGGAGTATCATACTAAGTGGTATTATTTATGGACTCTTAGATTGTAAAGTATTGAGGACAGGGATTGTCTCTGTCTGCATGTGTACCTTATTTAGCAGTTTGGGCCCTGATACCGAATGGGGCCTTTAGCTGCTACTGTAATATAAACATTTAAAATTTATCAGCCTCAACTAAAGATGGGTCTGCCAGGCGAGGAGGGGCCTGATGTGGTGTGGGGCAGGCCAAATCTCCTTACCTTTCATTGTTGTAATGCTGTCTAGAGTACCCAAATGGCCTCTATTGCCATTGATTCTGAGCACCTCACAAACACCCCTGTGAGGTAGGGCAGAACTATTAAGCCCATTCTACAGATGAGGAACTGAGGCACGGAGAGACTGACCTGTCCAAAGTCAGATAGCAAGTCTACCTTGGATGAGGTAAAAGCAGAACTGAGCTATCCTGAATCCCAGTCTAGAGCCTTAAGCACAAAGTCATTCAGCAGCATTTATTGCTACTGTCCAGGGCAGTCGGTCCACTTTCACCCTGATGAGATTCACAGAGCTATAAAACCCCCAGCCCTTTCTCTGCAATATATCACATGCATTTCTAATACCATAACATGCGTAGGGATCAAAAATGCTTTCCACTTAATCTCTGAGGATAAGCAAGAAGGATTCAACATGCCAAAACCTACAGGGCTTTCTGTCCTTCATATAGGCTCCAAAATAACCTCTAAGCACCTTTCAAGTGATTAGCTCCAATTCAAGGATGGGATGTCAGCAGGCACTAGAGTCAGACTTGCTGAGTCTTTCATAGCAAAACCTTTTATCCTGTTCCCAAGAGCTGATTTTGGTTCCAGTATTATATGACCAGGGTAAAAGCCTCCCAAGAGCATAAATATGGGCTGTGTCCAAATATGAGCTTCCAGGTGCCAGAAAAATTATCTTAAAGGGTGAGGGTTTTGGTTGGTTTTTTTTGCAAGTCAGTAACTTTTGCACATCAAGTCAGTGACATGTGCCAGCTGTGTAAAATAGGTACACAAATCAAAAGCCTCATTGCCCAAATAGACTCCAGGAGCAGGAAAGCTCCAGGCCCAATGATACAGTATTTGGGGGCTCAATAGTACTGAGCCATTTTTAAGAGGGTGGGTTTTTTGTATTTTTCTTTCCATACATGGCTTATTTTTGTTCTAACATTTTATTATAATTTCTTCCTACGGACAACGAAGTGCCCCGGGAGTTAATGTAAAACAGTCTTACATTTTGTGTGTTTTGGGTTATTTGTTTAAGCTTCTATTAGGCTTGTCATGCAAGTCTTGTCATCAGACAAAAATGTGAAAAGAAAAAAAATTCTGTCTACATGTTCATACTGGGCGGTGAAAACAAGATTCACTAATACCTCACATAGGGGATTGTTCTTTGTTTTCAAGGGAAACTGAATCCCCTGTACAAGGAAGAGTTTAATGTGATAACTGGAACTAATTTATTATAGCTCTCTATCAAGGCATTAGTTTTGTGTTTCCCACTGATCTCCAGGCTCCTTTATATTCTTGTTTAAAGCTCTGAAATGATCTAGCCCACTTGGTGACTTCTAGATGTAATGCTCTGGATACATCAACTCCCAGTTATTAATCAGGACTTTAGAGTAACCAAACAGGAGCCTAGAGCCTAGACAATACAAGCCAGGTTTTTCACTTAGTGCAGTGAATGCTAGGATGGGGCTTTAGAACTTTAGTCAGGCTATTCAAGCAGTGCAGCTGACCAATAAAACCCATAGTTGCGTAATTCACTGTCAGGGAATGCTTTGCTTCAAGAAACTCCCAATAACTGGGGACACAGCTTTTGAACTGGGGTCTTTAGCTGTGGTGCCTTTGAAGTGTGTTGCTCAAGAAACACAGTTACTATCGCCATTTTTGAAGAGCAAGTGACAGGCATAGTGTGTTTGTGTTTTCTGTGGTTTCCTCCTTTCAGTTCTGCTGTGGGACCTATTACATGAACATGGTTGTATAAAATATAGCAAAAGCAAATATATAAAAGGAGATTATCTTGTATTGTGCCAGTCAAACAGCTCTGCCTCCTGCTGCGGCTGAAGGAAGAAGAGAAGCATTAGGTTTGAATAATTTAGAAGTAGGTGTTCTGGAACCTCAGTGAAGATCCCACTAGTTTCTGGTGAGGCCAGTACTTAGTAATGGACAGGAAAAAGGTCCTCTGTATGTAATTCAAGTGTCTACCATTCCTGACCAGAGAAAGGCTAGAGATGTACTGCAGATAGCTCAGTGGTTTGAGCATTGGCCTGCTAAACCCAGTGTTGTGAGTTCAATCCTTGAGGGGGCCATTTGGGGCAAAAATTGGGGATTGGTCCTGCTTTGAGCAGCAGGTTGTACTAGATGATCTCCTAAGGTCCCTTCCAACCTTGATATTCTATTAAACTTGCCTCCCTCCAACCCACCTGCTTATAGGATTATCTACAAGGGGGTGACAGGAGGAAATCAAATGAACAGAAAACGATTTTTTTTTAGGATGCTAAAGAAGCTGAGTGAGCACAGCTCCCCAGTGGACACCACTGCAATTTTGTGGCCAGTGCTTTCTGTATACAGACAACTCAAGAATGTTACTGGGCTGGATCATGGGATAACATATAATTTCTTCACATGACACTGCAGAATGAGAGACTTCTGACCCTGTCTTGAACTTCCTCATAGATGTTTAGATCTGCCTCTAGTTAAGACAGAACGATTGGTTATGAAAATGTATTAATTATTGTGAGGGAAGGAATGGAAGGACATGATTGGCCCAATGAGAACATCACTTATGTTTCTCAGTGACCTCCAAATGCCTAGGGAGCCACTCATGTTAGTGGCACTATGCTCAGTAGTAAGCATTTATGAGAGCAGATCTCTAGGCTGTCACATCCTAGGGACAAGGACCTGCCTTCCGGCATGACCGTGAAACACTCTTGGGCACTACATAAACAATGAGAAAAATAATGTAGTAGCAGGTAGCCTGCTCCCAACTAGCCAAAACCACAACAAAAGAGGCCCACGTTAAGCATTATTCAGTGAGCCAATAATTTCTGTGGGGAACCAAGTGCAAGTGGCGGAGACATGGCCATATATTTCTCAGTGCCTCTTTGCTCTGTGCCTCTTAATAGAAAGCTGCACCCACTGGCTGAGCACACAAACCTGAATATTGCTATGACCAGACACATAGCTGAGATGTATTTAAGGTGACATTTAGGTACACTTCTGATCTAATAGGAGTCTGTTAAGGCAAGAAACTTTAGTCTGGGATTCACTGGCCTGTCCCAGGCAAAAAACACTCACTGACAATGGCTGTGCCGGTTCTGCCCCACTTGCTGATGATTCCTTTGAGTTAATCCATCAAGAGATGAAGTTTTCTGCTGAGTCAGCTAGAGGGAAATTACAGACTGAAATTTCCTACTTTACATCCTGATCTCGCAAGGTACTGCTGAACATCCTCAGCTCCCAAGGGGGGTTAAGGGCTGTCTGAGCTGAATGCTTGCAGCAGCTATTTCATTGCAAAGCGAGGTCCGTTTACTGATGGTCCTGTCCCTGGGGCACCAGGAGAGCTGCCATGCTCAGAAAGAGGAAACAATAAACTTTAAAAGAAAAACAGAAAATCCTTCATCCCAGTTCTGTGCTCTACTCACAGTGGTTAACTTAACAGGGTAATGTGCTCATCTTCTGGAAAGATTCAAGCCAGGGCCGCTGCACAAATACCACAGACCATACGCAAAGGACATTTGCAGCAGAACTTCAGGAAGGGCTGGTGCAGGGGAGGCCCTGGGGGCATTCTCAGAAGTACCCACAAATAATTAATTTAGCTCATCAGCAGCTATGAAAATGGCGGTCTCCAGTCTAGGTCTACCCTAGAGCCACCACTGCAGCTTCCGAGATGCAGCATCCGCAGCTGGCACGGCAGCAGCCGCAGGACTCGGGGACAACAGCCCAGCCAGGGTGACCCCGTTTCCCCAGACGCCACCAGCGTGGGAAGCGCCCTCTGGGGGCATAAGGCCCCTAGTAGCCCTCGCCCCCCAGCCATGCAGGCAGAGGGAGGCAGAATTTCTCCCAGGGGGTGGCTGGGGTTTCTGGGATCCAGCAGCTGTGCTAGCTGCACCAGGAGATGCAGCTGCCCCACCACGATGTGTGAGTGACGCCAGCAAAACCGGGTGTTTTGCTGTTTGGTCCTAGCCCTTCTCCGTGGGTCCCCAACCCCACAGCCAGCAGGAGGACTCCAGGCCAAGGCTCCTCTATCCTACATCCCTGGCGTCACTTGGAGCCGGTGGCTCCCTCATGCCAGGCACTCCTGAGCTGGCTCCTCCTCAGCCTTTCCCAGCTGCCTGACCCAGCCCTGCCAAGTCTGGGGGCGAGCCATTAGCCTGAGGAGAAATCCCTGCCTGATTGGTTAGCCGTCCCCTTTCCCCCCCACCTCCTGGAAAAGGCCAGCCAATCAGTGCTGTGGCAAGCGTTGAGTGACAGCCTGGATCCAGCACCTGCGGCGGCGGCTGCTCCAGCAGTGACCCCTCTCTCAGGAATTCCTCTGGCCTCCATGGGGTGGGGGAGGAGGAGGCTTCAGGTGCGACGCCTTCCAGTGTCTGAAGTGAGGGGGGCACCAAGCGGAGTGCTTTAAAATGCGATATCATGGCGGGGATGGGGCTTAACAGCAAATGTTCTGGGACCATAGGTGCTGGAGATGGGGGAAGGAGGAGTGCAAAGGGCCATTGACCTCCACTTTTTATACTGGGCCATGCCCCCCATTTGTGAGAACCTGAACTTGGCAGGGATAGAACTGGGGGCAGGCATAACAGCAGAGCCTCTTCCCTGCTGGCATGATAGAGGGGCAGTCAGGCCAAATTTGAGTGGTAGTGTGACCCCATGTGCTAGGTTGCAAAGCCGCTCACTCAAACTTGGTCTGTTTAAGTTGCTTCCCCCTTCCTCCCCTCTCCCCATTTTTGCAGTCCACCTGGTGGGGTTTAAACTGAAATGCCAATGGGAAGACAGACCTGAATGCTGGGGGTCTTGCTCCAGCCCCCTTTCTCTCTCTCTCTCTTCTCCTTTCCCTCCCTTAGTCTTTGGTGTATTTTTGTGTGTGTTTCTGGCTTACCAGCTCTAAGCAGGTTTGCACATGTTTATTTAATGCCCATAAATTTAACTTTATGCAAATGTGTGCTTGCTGTTTTTCACACGAGGAGGTGGGTGCGTATGCCCATCAGCCGGGCTCTCCTTGTTCAGACCTCGCCCAAAGGCTCAGGCCCACACCTTCCAGCCAAAGTGTGTGCGTCAAACACTCCATGCAAGGGTAACCCAATGGCGGGTGTATGTCCAAGGTCCCCAAGCACAGAGCTGTGGCTTATTCTGTAACAGTTCATGCTCTTAGCCCGGAGGTCCTTTGGTTCAACTCTGGTGTATTGGCCACAATGGCAGCTATCACCCAAGCACCTCCTGCTGGCACAGTGCTTGTTTCACTCTGCTCTGATTTCTTCATGGTATTGTCTTCTGTGCGCGCTTTTTTTCCCACACACTCCCTCCTAAGCCCAACACAAACCCAATGACACACATGAGTTCAAGTCACAGTCTCTGCGTAAGTTTGAAACTAGACAAAAGGGATTTGCTCCTCCCCAGGGTGTGTGAAACAGACTGGACGTCCCGACCCTTTCGGTGCAATGCCGGTGCAGGAGAAGCTCTGCTGAGAGTGAAATGGTGCTGGGAAGAGACTGTCTTTTCTAGAGGAGGGTTGCAGTGTGTGTCCACAAGGCGAAAGAGTTAAACATGGTTAAGTGAGAGAGTGATGCCCTGCGAGAGTAAACTGCTCTAATGTATGAAGTTTGCTGAGCTGGAAAAGGGGGCTATGGGGCGGCCATCCTACTCTTTCCTTTGCAATCGCAGCTCTTTGTTTGCTGTGTATAAAAGGGGAGTGATCTGTGTTTTCTGCACTTATCAGTGCCAGCCCCTGCCTCTGTCACTACTCAGCTTCTCACTGTTTCCTCTTGGGAGGGCATAAACAGAACAAGAGTGCTCTCTGAGGTTACAAATTCACGTTCCTCAACACTAAAAATCCTCTGTCCTTCGATACTCCTGCCCTCACTAGCCATGGAATTGGTTATTGCTGCACTTGATAGGCGCTCGCTTGTGTCCTCTCTTTATTTACACAATCATATTTCCAGTTCACTTGTGTCTTGACATTATGGATTCATGTCATCCTGTGGTGAATCATTCTTATTCCCTGATCATGCATGAAGGAGATGATGTACCTAAAATCTTCCCTGGATGGAGTTACCTCTTCCTTGTATTGCATAGTGGATCTCTGTGATGAGCCTGTCGCATGGATATTCTGGTGATGGCTCTCAGTATAAGAACCTGGGCAGATGTTTGTACAGTGCCTAGCACAGGGAGCTCCTCATCCATGATAGGGGCTCCTACGCACTACTAATAATAGATATAGTACAATGATACCCCCAGAAAGACTCTGGGATGTTTGCTTACTCTGAAAGCAGCGCAACACAATATTGTGATTAAGTGGCCTAATGTTAAGCAAGCCACCGTATGAGACTGTTAGAGTTCAGATTACTTAGGATTTAAAGGATTTTTTAAAATACTGTGACGGGGCAAGGCCAGAGGGCTATAGGAAAGTGGTAAGGAACCAGTATGTTAGCCCCAGGCTAAACAAATCCCTGATACCTTATGAGGTATCATAAGGCAGTTGCTCCAGGTTAATCAAGACACTTGGGGCCAATTAAGAACTTTCCAGAAGGCAGGGAGGTTGATTGAGACACCTGCAGCCAATCAGGGGCTGGCTGAAACTAGTCAAAAGCCTCCCAGTGAGCCAGTGAGGTGTGCATGTCAGGAGCTGTGGAAGGAGGTTGTGTGTGAGGAGCTGGGAGCAAGAGGCACTAGGAGCTGAGAGTAAGAGGGCGTACTGCTGGAAGATCCTGTGGTGAGGATAAAGAAGGTGTTGGGAGGAGTCCATGGGGAAGTAGCCCAGGGAGTTGTAGTTGTCGTGCAGTTGTTCCAGGAGGCACTCTAAACAGCTGCAATCCACAGGGCCCTGGGCTGAAACCCAGAGTAGAGGGTGGGCCCGGGTTCCCCCCAAAACTCCCAACTCCTGATCAGACACAGGAGGAGTTAACCTGGACTGTGGATTCTACTAGAGGGGAAGATCTCTGAGGCAAGCAAAATCCGCCAATAAGTGCAGGACCCACCGAGGTAGAGGAGGAACTTTGTCACAATGCCTGTTTGGAATTTGTAAGACTTCTTTTAATGAACGTGAAATTCCTCTGCTTGTTGGAATTGTAGAAGTGAGAGTAGAGGAGTTGGAGGCAAGACTCCTGGGTTCTGTCCTCAGCTCTGTCACTGACATGCTGCCTGACTTTGATCAAATCATTTAATCTCTCTGGGTCTCAGTTTCCCCACCTGTTAAATGCAGGAAATCTTCTAATCTAATCTCTTCTTACAAGGAGAATTAGGCTGTTGGGTTGGGTGGGAAAAGTTATCCTTCAAAACTGGACTAATAGCTGAGTGCCTTGGAGGGATCGTTTGCATTATCTAGTGTCTCCGGAGAGACCTTTATTGTGTGAGGAAGGTAAAACTCAGTGTGTTCATGAGACTGGGAGCACGTCTCCTAATGCGGTATCACTGTGTGTGAGTTCCCTGTAATCCGAATGCATAGCTGTACAAGTGGTCAGAGTGTAGCCATACCACCGGAGGCCATGAGCTCTCATAAGTTAAGTGGGGTTGGACCTGTCAGTACTAAGAGGAGAGACTACGTTAAAACTTAGGTGTTGTAGGAACCGGGGTTGTGATTCAATGAGTAGATGCTGTGTCAGCGTGCATAGTACATTTTTCTTCTTGGCAAGCAGAAAGTACAGAAATGCTTATAAATATTGGGCCAAACTCTCTGCTGGTGCAACTGCAATGGCTTCAACAGAGTTATACCAGCAGATAATTTTCCTCATTGTGTCACAGGTACACAGATGTTCCCACTATTAAAAAACAATCAGTTGGTGCACATGGGCTGTGTCTGTGTGTTTGCATCCATGTATACATACTAGATTAGAGCAGCAACATGACTGCAGTTGTGTCTGTATGTAAAACTCACAAGAACCTGCATTATTTTTCTTCTGCATTAAACATCTCCATAGTACATCTCACAAGATATAGAGCAGGAGTTCTCAGACTTTTGTTCTGGTGACCCCGTTCACACAGCAAGCCTCTGAGTGCAACCACCCCACCCCTTATACATGAAAACACTTTTTAATATATTTAACACCTTTATAAATGCTGGAGGCAAAGTGGGGTTTGGGGCTGACAACCTCCCCATGTAATAAACTCCCCATGTAATAACCTTGTAACCACCTGAGGGGTTCTGATCCCCAGTTTGAGAACCCTTGATGTAGAGGTTCCCAGCACCGTTTTCCAATAATTGGTATATATAAATATAGCTGATAGCATCATTCTGTGTCCATAGGATTTCTTTGATCCTTTGCCAAACAGAGTTACAGCAGCAAATTTGGATAGTTGGAAGGCCTGATTCTCATTTATGCTAAGGACACTTTACACCATTCTGGCATATTTACACTGTACATTCTACTTATGCCCCTTTAAAAGGCTCCTTTGCACTGCTACAACTATGTGAAACGGCCTTAGAGTAAAAGAGAATCAGACCCAAAGTCTTTCAGACCTTCCTGGAAAATCTTCCTATAAGTCCCCATTTTCATGAGAGCTCAGCTTTCATAAACGGTGCCATTGACACATCTCCATTTAAATACAATGGGATCAACTCACCGGTGCCCTGCAGTCATTTGACACTGGTGCCAAGGGAGCGTAAAACTCTTTGGTTCTTATTCTGTGTCTATCACGGTGATATCTTCCCTACCCTGTGCACCAGAGTCACATGGTAATTGTCTGTATGTTCAGGGATGAATAAGAGTGCATTGGCCATGGTGTTGGGAGGAGGGAACAAGGAACATGAAGAATATCAAAGGCATCTGAAAACAAACAATGAAGAGTGCTGGGCTTATTGTCTGGCTGTGCTGGAAGAAGGACGGGAGATACTGGATGTCGTTTAATTAGGCTGCAACTTTACACACACACACACACACACACACACACACACCCCGACTGTCCATTTTGCTGGGGGGGTGCTCGACCCCAGGCCCCACCCCCACTCCATGCTTTCCCCCAAGGCCACACCACTGCCCTGCCTCTTCCCTCCCCTTCGCCCCCCAGCTTCCTGCATGCCACGAAACAGCTGATTGTGGTGGGCGGGGAGGGAGGGGGAAGTGCTGATCTGCAGGGCCCTCTGGTGGGCAGGAGGGGAGGGGAGGTGCTGATAGGGGGGCTGCCAGTGGGTGCTCAGCACCCACCATTTTTTCCCTGTGGGTGCTCCAGCCCTGGAGCACCCATGGAATTGGTGCCTATGCTTACACATCTGGGAGTACCAGGCAGATAAAAGTGTACAGCGCAGGTAATTCCATAGTAATTTCAATATATACCTGGTGGGCTTCCATCAGCCCTGCCCCTTACCCATCCTGGTCCCCAGCCAACCCACTGCTGGGACCTCACCGTCTTCCTCCCCCTCCCGCCCCCCCCCCATGAGGGTTAAGGGGAACTATAAAGGAGGGGGTGTTGGCTCCCTGCCACACCAGTCATAGCAGCCCCGAACCACTACCACCCCATTTCCGCTCCTTTAAAGAATACCTGCTTTAAATCCTTTACCAATCCATTTTGTCTGATCACTGTATCTCTTCCCTGTCAGATACCTGCACTAGATATCGGCCCCACGTTTACATAATGGGTTGTAACATCATAGCCTAATTCATGATTCCTCCAGCTAAGCCCCATCCCCTGAATCCATTGTGGGGAAGGCAAAAAAAAACAACCAAACCAACCACTTTGCCTTGGCCAATCTAGCAGGGAGGGAGAAATTCCTTCCCAGCCCCCAAGAAAGGAACAACTGGTGCAATGCCCACCGTGAATCCTGACAAAAACCTGGTATTTCACCACTCCCATGGATGGGAGAGTGGGTGCTGCTCCTCCTGGTCCAGGTAAAAGAGCTTTTCCTGCACTGGCATGGACCTATATAGTCCCTCCCCTTCCACAGGTGGTGGGGATGGATCAACATTCCCATGCTGACCTGGTCTGCAGCTGGAGCAGAAAGTCACTTCTTGGCTCTCTAGCCCTCAAAGGGGGACACACACCTTGTTTAACAAGCCAGACAACGGGCCCCACCGCTTAAAGTGCCGTGAGGTCGTTGTACAAACAACTCGCTTTGGGAGAGGTACCTTTTTTTTTGGTCTCTGTTTGTAGAGAGCCTTGCACAGTGGGGCCCTGATTCATGATGCAATACAAATAATCAGCGTTGCAGACCTTTTCTAAACTCATGTCAGTGACGCACCTGGTCTAACAGAAGCTCTTTATAAGAGTGGCAAATCTTTATTTTTGAAATCATTTTTAAGGAGCGTTTCCTGCATTCAGACAGAGATGATGGATGTGCCTGGGAGGATGTGGCTCTCAAGCAGCAGATGATATAGCTTCCTGCCCCCGGCAGCACTATGTTCTCTTGGTGGTCAGGATGGCTTTGGTTACATTCTTGTTCATGTTTGTTAGGCCACCCCTTTCTGGGTCCATCTGCCCTTCTGTTCCAGCTGGCATCCTGTTTAGTAATAATTACAGGGGCAGCATTGGGAGTCCTCCTACTGACATGCCCCAACCATCTTAGCTTTCCTTGGTAAAGGAAGAACCACAATCACACAATATATAAATATCTAGTGTTCCTACAATAAGAATCTTTGTTTTTAAATATATCCCAGAGAGTGTCTTTTTGCTTTTCTTAGCATTCCCTCCCCTAGTTTAAAACAGATTAGTTGGATTCTCAGCCACTCACTTCCAATTTCTCTCAGATGACAATACAACTTTCTTCCCCTAAAGACTCTTGTTAGAAGGGAATGTTAGATGGCTCAGGAGTCTGGCACCGAGTTGGGATATGGAGCATGTCACCTTATATAGTAATCACTGCTTCATATCCAGCCGAGGTTGGCATTGACTGAAATTTGTTACTAGAGACATACCCAGACCCAAATACCCATGAAACTTCAGGATGTTTTGAAATCAGGATCCAAATTTTGCAATGTGGGATCATCTGTAATTATTACCACCTGATAGCTGTTTGGTGGCCTGCATGCAATTTGCGTCAAAGGATATGTCTGCACAGCAATGAAACAGCCCCGTGGGTATAATAGGCCAGGAGAGGCTAAGCCTCCCCTGCTGCAGTTGCCACTGACCTGCCGCCAGATGCCTGGGCTCTGATGGCCCCACCTGGGCTCTGCCTCTTCCCATCCCCGCTCCACCCCTCCCCCGAGGTCCCCACTGCCTTCTGCTACCTGGCAGAGTCCCTCCTCTCGTCCACTCTACCCGCCCTCTCCGGAGATCCCCACCACTTGCTACATCCCTCCTCTCCTCTGCCCCTGCGAGGCCCCTCTGCTGGCTGCATCCCTGCAGGCAGTGAGGACCTTGCAGAGGGATATGGGGAGTGGCGGGAGGGGGGCCTTGTGGGGGAAGGGGTCTGGAGGAGAGGAGGGATGAAGCAGGTGGTGGGGACTCACAGGGGAGGGGGGTTGCTGGAGAGGAGGGATGTGGTGGGCAGGGGAAGGGGACTGGAGGAGAGGAGGGATGTGGCAGGCGGTGGGGGTCTTGCGGGAGCAGGGGCAGGACCTGGGGCAGAGTGTGGGCAGGGCCGTGGGCAGAAGAGGTGGGACAGGGAGCTAGCCTCCCCCGTGAGATGGAGAAGCTTCACCCACCACCCATGCCCACAGCATGAGCCCAAATTAGCTGGCACTGTGCCCAGGCCAGGGGTGGGTGTCTAGTTGCTGTATAGACATACTCTCAGTTTACTTCCTTGAGAACAAGTCTCCACATCATCACCTCCGGTGCCATTGGCATCGCTGTTGGTAGTCTCCAGTAAACACTGAATGGGCCATGGAGACTTTACTACGCTTTCAGCTCTAGAGATAGCTATGCCCTGGAGGGACTGAGGCACACTGGAAACTGCTGTCTGCTCTGTAGCTTTAATGGAGAACAACAGAAGACTTATGTTTCCAATACTACAATCTTTCCTGAGTGATAATTTCATTTTAGAGAAAAGGAAAATAAATATTTGTTATAGTTCAATACCATAAATTATGTACAACAATGTAACGACAGAGCAAAATTATGTGCATTGGTAACTAAGGCTAGGTCTTCACTACCCGCCGGATCGGAGGGTAGAGATCGATCCCCGAAAGCGCTCCCCATCGACTCCGGTACTCCAGCTTGCGAGAGGCTCAAGTGGAGTCGACGGGAGAGTGGCAGCGGTCGACTCCCCGGTGTGAGGATGGCCAGGTAAGTCAATCTAAGATACGCCGACTTCAGCTACGCTATTCGCGTAGCTGAAGTTGCGTATCTTAGATCGACCCCCACCGCTAGTGTAGACCAGGGCTAAACTACAGGATGAAGTGCAGCATTTCTTCAAAGAGTGGGACTGAACATTCTGTTAAGCAAAAGCAAGAAGATGAAGCTAAAAGCTAGATGGAGTGTGGATGTGTGCCTGGTATCACATGGAGATCAAGAAGATAAGCTTATAAACATAAGTAAAAACCTCCCTGAAGGCTGTGAAGAAATGACAATGAGCAGGGGTTAACCATGTTGTAAAGGAACAGCTAGAAGACATTCCAGGGCACTTAGCAGTTTTGGGTGGACATATAATTATTCTGTCTCTCTAACACTGGATGGACACTCTTATAAACATGAATAAATAAACACAATGGAACAGGGATGGATGATATGCACAGATAAAACCATCCCCAGACAGGGTGATGAGATGAAGTGGAAGCTTGGCAGAGCCTACTCATGTTTGGCCCAGGCTGGGGCTGGCTAGTGATTCCACGGTGCCTCTTGCTGGAGACTTGGAAGATGTGACAGTGAGGATGAAGTAGACACAAGATGTCAGTTATTCATAGGATATATCAAACCACGTTATGCTTCATTATCTGGACCCATGTGAAGTGGTTCTTCACAATAGTAAAGAGTCTTAAAATACAGGCAATGTCTGCATGTTGCCATCTGGATGAGATTTTATATATATATGGAGATATGCCTATCTCATAGAACTGGAAGGACCTTGAAAGGTCATCGAGTCCAGTCCCCTGTCTTCACTAGCAGGACCAAGTACTGTCCCTTGACAGATTTTTGCCCCAGATCCCTAAATGGCCCCCTCAAGGATTGAACTCACAACCCTGGGTTTAGCAGGCCAATGCTCAAACCACTGAGCTATCCCTCCCCGCAATTTGGATGATTGGGTCTATATGAGTTGGGATTTCATGGTGGTCAAACAGGATCTCCCTTTTTTCTCCAATGCTGAAAGTGTTCTGAGATCCTTCTGCTGGGACTCAACTTTTTACAAGGCATAGAATTTATTCCATAAGTTCTATCAACATACTTTTACCTGGTGTGCAAGGATAAATGGGTCTTTTAAGAGGGATTCAGGATCCAGCTTTGGCCCTGTTCCTAATTCATCCCAGAACAAAAGCGTTCCGGGGCTTGTAGTCAAGAGGAACCACGGGAACTGAAGATTGGGCAGCAATGCATGCTGGGAAAGGGGACAGGGATATAATAGTACTTCCTTTTCCCTAGTAAGAGGGAGACCAGGGAAGAGAGAACACTTATTGTGTACCCCTATCACTGAAGGGAACAGACCCTACTGTTGGATCTTTTTATCCAAAACACCTGGAATGGATTTTAGAAGAGCCTGGGAAAGTCTAGAGGGATAGATGGGGGTAGGCATGGGTAAAAGCATTTTGAGGAAGCAATGGCATTTTGGACTATACATGCAGAGACTGAGGGGCAACTTGGAGAGAGAAGGAGCTGCTTTTAGGTTTTCAACAAAGAGCTATGGAAGAAGGGGAGAAGTTTTTGGGTTTGCCTGGAAGCTAACTTGTCCATCAAGGTGAAACTGAAGCAGCAGCTGTCTTATGAAGAGAAGGTAAGTTGTTGCTACACCTACATTGAGGGGAACATGTTTAAATTTGACTCCAGCTAAAATGGTTTCCACCAAGGTTTGGCAGTCTGGTGTGGATGGGACAAAACTGTTTAAAAATCACATTGTTTAGCATGGTTGTAAGGAGGTTGAACAATGCGTAGGAAAATTAACCATGTCAGGTATAACCTGCATGTCCAGAAGCCTGCTTGTCTCTGCGGTTTAAAGAGAGAATTATCATTGTTTGATGGGGATGTGCTAAGTGTTTCAGAAGCATTTTTAGGCAGATAACTCTTTGTCTCAGCTTTAAAAATGAAGAGACAGCAAAATTGGCTGAGCCAAATGCAAAAAATGAGAGGAGCAAAATCAGCCTTGTTGTTCAGCCTTCCTTCAGAGATTGTATCCCTGGTCCCCTTTTACTGTATGCCATAGCATTGCTTGGTTGGCCTGATATATTTTGAAGGAGGGATGTGACCTTGCTTTGAAGCGTCAAATCTTGGCCACTTGCATAGGAAGGAGAATAGACTTGATAGGCTAATGATCTGATCTGTTGTGGCAACTGCTGTGCTTTCCTCTATGTTAAGAAAGTCTGTCAACGCTGAAGATTCTGCAGAATTACATGAATTGTATAAGTAATTTTGAAGTAGGGAGAGGTAGATCTTAGTTGAACACACTTTTTCAAACTTCTCAGTTTAGTTCATGTTGATCTGACCATATACAATTTCACATTTGATGTTTTTTCCCCCTTTTTTTTTTTTGCTTGTGGAAAAATTATTTTGTCCTGCAGCACACGGAGAATGAAATGTGAACTGAAATAGTATATGGAATGTCTTGCTTAGGGATATATCCTTGACCAGTTAATTCTTGTTCCGCATTGCACTCAAAGAAGAAGGGAAGAGGGAAAGTGTGAGCAATTCCAGCTGTCTGACAGGCTATGTGAAAACTGAAAAGTTAAAAATATTTAAAACAACTATTTCAAAGATGGAGGAAGGAAGGGTATCGTGAGACAAGAGAATACAAAGACTGGAAATCAGAAAGACTCATCTACAGATGAAGTAGAAGTATATAAAAAAGTGGGCCAGATTCCCAACTAGCTCCATTCAATTAAATGGAGCCACAACCGTTTGGACTTGCTGAGAATTTGACCCTGTATTTTTACTGGAACACTAAGACATTAGTGACTAGGGCTAGGTCTACACTAACCCCCCCTGTTGAACTAAGATACGCAACTTCAGCTACGTTAATAACGTAGCTGAAGTCGAAGTACCTTAGTTCGAACTTACCTGTGGTCCAGACGCGGCGCGCAGGCTCCCCCGTCGACTCTGCCTACTCCGTTCGTCGAGCTGGATTACCAGCGTCGACGAGGGAGCACTTCCTGGTTCGATTTATCGCGTCTTGACAAGACGCGATAAATCGAACCCAGAACATCGATCCCGCGCCTCCGACGCGAGAGGTAAGTATAGACGTACCCTAAGATTAACACATTTTGTACTAAGCCCCTGCATAAATACAGGGAGAATACAGAGTAAAAGTTTATACTGATAAGTGGAAATGAAATGAAAATCTAGAATATTACGCGTAGTAGGTACAAACAGGGATGACAAGTTATTTGGGACATCAAGGCCCACTGGTCTTTCTCCTTACACTTTAAAGATGCCTCTATTTGCTTCCGTCAAATACTATTGCACATATTAGATTTAATGGAACACAATGTCCTAACTCTGTTCGTGCCCAGAAATTGTCAATTACAAAATATTGTTGACCTTGTAAACTGCACTTAACAGCGCTATTCAAACACAGTCTTCAATGTGCTTCATTGAAACAACAAAACTCACAAAAGAGACAGGTTTGCTCGCTCATCCATGAGTGGAGAAGGAAAATCATAAACTCAGCGGTCACCAGAGGTGCACATAAGCCAGGCTCTCTCTCCATAGAGCATTTGGAGTCTGTCTGCTGAAGAGCATGCTTGAATAACATGGTTAATGTGTCTCATTCCAAAAGGCACACTTGAATGGCTGTGGTGTGCGGAGGTATGAGCTCAAGTACGCTCAGTGAGCATTTGTCCTCCACGTCATGGGACACTACCAAGCTGGCTGGCTCCTTTCAGGAACGGCCTGGGTTTTGCAATTGTCATGGTGCAGTTGTCTACATAAGGACAGATCTGCATGTGGGAAGCTTGTGTAGTATTGTAAGAACTATGAATTGAGCAGGAGGGAGGGTGTGAGTACATGCCTCAGGGTGTTCATGGGAGCCCAGGCAAAGTGAGGAAGGAGGGGAAAAGGTGTTACAATTTGCTACACTACAAACTTCTGTTGGCATCGCTATGTCGGTCAGGGGTGCGCTGAAGTGCAATCTCAGAGCAACGCAGATATGCCAACAAAAGGCCCTAGTGTAGCCAATTAGACCAGAAAAGCTGGGGTTTTGAGACTATAGTTTATTTTGCCTGGGGGAATTGGATCAAGCTATGATTTCAAAAGTACAGTTTTGCTGGTATAAGCTGCATTTACACTAGGAGTAGGCGGCCAGGATAGTACACTGCTATCACTATGATGGCAAAGCACTCCTAGTGTGCACCTAGCCTTAAATTAAACAATAAAGAACCCAGTTTAATCCTAGTGTCTATTAGCATGTTTTGTGTAGTATTTTGATTGGGACAGGCAGTCTAGCCCATACTTGGTTCTAGACAGGACTTCTGATCTCTTTGGATCCAATCCTGCAAACATTACTGAGCGTGACTTACTGCTGATTGAATTCAGTGGGATTACTCATGGTAGTAAGCACTCCATTGGGTAGCAAGTTTCTTATGCCCTACTCTTGCATTTGGATCTGCATGGGCAGCTCCTTCTGGCTGCAGATTCCTACTGAAATCAGGGAGGCTCCAAGTATGGGATCCACCCATAAGGATCCCTCTGAGATCTGCTTTTAGTTCTGTGGGTTTTGTGCAGCACTGTGCACATGGCGCATACACACACACACACACACACACACACAATTGGCCTTTAACTTGTCATGGATATTAAAGTCTACCCAGATTTATTTTTAATCAGATTTTAAGACTACTGGTAGTTATTGAATGACATTAATAAAATTAAAAAGTATTAATACTTAGCTCTCATATAGAACTGTACTTCCAAAGAGGTTTACAAATTGAACTACTCCAAACACCTGCTGGAGGGTGGTAGATACAAAAGGAAATGGAAGCGGAGAGGTTAAGTGACTTGCCAAAGATCATAAAGGGAGTCAGTTGCAGAGCTGGAATTATCCAACACTGATTGGAGCGGGGGGGGGGGGGGGGGGGGGGGGGAGGTGGGAGCAAAATGCCCAAGGCCTGATTCTCCATTGCCTTGCACCTGGTGTTGTCATTCCACTTGCAGAACTTTATCAGCACAGAATTATAGTTCTTTCACACTTTGTCCAGGCTTAAATGATGGCAACAGGCACTGGAGAATAGGACCTCAGTTTTCCTGCTGCCCCCAAACCTACGCTTACCCGCTGATCTATCAGTGAACTGCTGTTTCTGACCACACCATATCTGAGGAGTTGCTGGAAGCGTTGCTCAGCCCAGAGACCAGGAATTTGCTTTGCCCTAGCAATTAGTGGGATGAAGAGCAAAAGAAAAAAGCACAATCACCTTCCCTGCAGCTAGGCAATACCCCTCATATTTAGAGGCTCATGAATCTTCATACACTTGTTAAGGAACCTGGAAAAAAAAATCCTGCACTAAAACGAACGTCTTTTTCTTCTCAGTATTTTTAGCTGCTGGGTGAATCCCGGTCAGTAACACGGTCCCTGCAATTATTACAACCTGTCATCTCTCATTTAGCTATCCACCTCAGAGCTCCGGCCTGTGCTTCCTGCATTGATAGCTGTTCCATGCATGGAAAGCGAGGGAGATGTTGTTGGTGTTGAAAGTTGCTGCTGAAGCGTGTCCTTTCGTTAGTGCAAACATACAATTATCTCACTTCTGGTTGACATTTCAGGTTTTTCAACTCCCTTGTTTCCACCAAAATATGTAATTTTTGGGGCAGCCCGTTTTTGGTATTGTCATTATTATAGCATTTTTTGTTTCCAGCACTTGTGGCATGAAAACCAAGAAACCTGGAGGAAGCAGGAAAACTATTTTCTGAACTGACAGAATGAGTCATGCTAGATGAATGGGAATGTTAAACAGAGGTGCGTTGTTGAACAGGGCCAGTATTGATTGCCCCTGAATCACACTATCTCTGTCAGATTGAAAAAGCAGCACATCCTGGCGGGGGGGTGGGGGGGGGGTGTGTAATCGAAAGACAGGCACTCCATAGAAGTTACCTAACTGGCCAATGGATGTTGGCGTCTTCCCAGAAAAATTCAGCTGGGGAATCTGACAGTGGAAACAGAAGATGAGGTACTTTGGCAGTAGCATGCAAATATGTTGCTTAAGTACAAGGACTCCGTTTATACTGCCAGTTTTGATAATTGTGCTCAGATACTACATACAGTGATGAGAGCCATGAAAGTCCATGGACAGACTGATAGTTACACAGAGTGAATCGGTATGCTTCAGGAGGTGCTTGTGTCCTGCTGCCTTTTGCATTCTCATTTAGGTTTTGTGCACTTCTGCTCCCTGCAGAAAATGTTCTACTCCTGAGGGCATTCTGCGCCAAAAAATTAAAAATTCTGCGCCAAAAAATTAAAAATTCTGTGCCAAAAAATTAAAATTCTGCACACAATATTTTAAAATTCTGCAAATATTATTTGTTAAATAAATGTGGAGTCTGCAGCATGGAGCACAGGCCACTGGCTGCACAGAGGTGGGAGATCACTGTGCAGCCCCCCGGGACACAGACTCAGCAGTGAGGCTGCACCCAACCCTGACACAGTGCAAGGACCCTGTCTGCCCCAGAAACACCCCATGGCCCTGGCCCTCCATGCCAAGTGCACCAGGTGTAAGCAGGCAGGCTCAGCAGGGCAGGATGCAAGTGTGGAGGGGTTCAGTGTAGGGGGATCCAGGTGTGGGTTGAGAGGGTTCTGTGTGGGGCAATCTGGGTGCAGGCAGCTCAGTGGGGGATCCTGGTGCAGGGGAGATCTGGCTTCACAAAGGCTTGTTGGGAGGTTCTGCGTACAATGGTAACAGGACTCTGCAGGGGGTACAGGTGAAGGTGGTTGGGGCTCAGTGAGGGGGGGTGTCCAGGTGTGGGGGGAATAGAGCTTGGCAGGGGTTTCTGGGTGTCTGTGGGTCATTTGGGGTCCAGATGCTGAGGGAGTGGGGCTCAGCGGGTAGGAAACCTGGTGCAGCTGGTTGGGGCTCAATGGGGTGGTGATCCGAATGCAGGTGGCTTGTCAGGGTGGTCCAGGTGCAGGAGGAGTGGGGCTCATGGGGGGGGGGGGTTCTGAGTGCAGGGAGGGTGAGGCTTGGTGAGGTATAAGGGGGTCTGGATGCATGGAGTTGGGTGGATGGGGGAGCAGCTCCATGTACAGCTGAGGAGAAATGGGTGCAGGAAGCGAGTGTGTGTGTGGGGGAGTTTGCAGAACTTCCTGCAGCTAGTGGAGAAATCTGGGGGTGGGTCTGACCTGGCCCCAGATGCCGTGCAGGGGAAGAGGAAGTCCTGTCCTCCCCAACCAAGCTGGGACTAGCAACTGATCCCGGCACAGGGTAGAAGCCACGAGCCAGGTCTTCCCCAGTCCTGCCCCTTGCCCGACAGCTGCCCTGGGCACCCAAAACATACTGCTGTGGAGGGTCACATGACTGCTCTTGTGGCTTCCCTTTGCTTCCCCCTCAGAAAGCCATTTTTCTGCAGGGAAGAAAAGAAATCTGCGGAGGACATAAATTCTGCGCTTGCACAGTCGTGCAGAATTCCCGTAGGAGTAATGTTCATATCTGGATGCTTACCCAAACTACAAATCTTTTGTGCCTGGCCTGCCATCAGGGGTGGCTCTATGTTTTGTGCTGCCCCAAGCACGGCAGTCAGGCAGCCGTCGGCGGCGTTTCTATGGGAGGTCCGCCGGTCCTGCGGATTCGGCGGCGTTCCTACGGGTGTTCCACCAGTCCTGCGCTGTCAGCGTTCCCACTGCCGAATTGCCACCGAATCCACAGGACCGGTGGACCTCCCGCAGAAACGCAGGCTGCCTGACTGCCGCCCTCCCAGCTACCGGCCAGCTGCCCCCCTGCAGCTTGCCGCCCCAGGCATGCGCTTGCTGTGCTGGTGCCTGGAGCCGGCCCTGCCTTCCATTAAGTTCTGTGGCATCTTTCTTTCCAACTCCCTTGAAAAATGTGGAAATATTGAGGTGTAGGATTAAAAAGGGAAGAACCCAGCATAAATTAGACTTCTGAAAACTAGAAAAGCTAACAGCAGACACAAATACAAAGAACATGCAAGAAAAACATTGTAAGTAAATAGAGGAACAGTGGTGGAAAGAGTTACAACTCTGAAAACAACATATGCCAATAAACACATCTCTTCTTACTTCTTTGTTCTTGGGTTCATAGGGATGATGGGTCTGATCCTGAGATGCTGACTAGCCGCAATTAATACTGTAGTCTTATCAGATTTGGGGATGCTCAGCATTTCACTGCATCAGGTCCTATATTTATACCAAGGAGGTATATTCCTGTTTGTTGGGATACTGAAAATAGCTAGTATTAGAAAAGAATACTTCTGTTAGAGAAGAAATCAAGCTGCAAAATTCGCACTCAGATCTTGAAACCATCCTCTAACCTCAAGAGTGTTAAATTCTTGGCTTTTAAATTCACCCCACTAGACATGAGGGTGAGCTTTGACATTTGGATCCAGGTTGAGATTGACGTTCCATTTAATCACTCTCAAATTTTTCCATAGTGCTCATTACTGTAGTATGAGTTCTGAACCTCTCTCCAACAAGCCTGGGTATTTGGTTCCATTATTTTATTTTTAGCATGTAGTGTGACTTTTAGTTAAAACTTTATCTGTGCACATTATTGGTATGGAAAGCCCTAACTATAAAAACATACTTGTTTTGGGGTTTTAGGATAAACTCAGACCAAACTCTCAAAACTGGGTCTGGCTTTGAGCTAACCGGGGTGATGTACGGCGTTTCCCTTGAAACAACCTGAAATTCTGTCTTGTGAAGCTTTGCCATGAAAGCGGGTGAACGTTACTGGTTTTTACCTAGTTCCACTTTGTGTATTTGAACTTGTTCAGACACAAACTGAAAACTCCCAGCAAAAAGTATCTGGGAAGGAAGGAGTTGGGAATCCACATGGATCAAAACTAAAGAAATTATTTGCACAAGACTCATAGAAACAAGCCATTCAGTACTCTCTCACCTCTACAGTCACACATGGGTGCTCAGACAGAACCCATCATGATAGTATTGTAGAGGTTCAGAACAACTCACCAAAAGTCTGGGGGTGAAATCCTGGTACTAGAAGTCAGTGGATAAATTCCAATTGACTTCAGTGGGGCCAGGATTTCACTCTAGGTGTCTGGATCCAGGGGTCAGCTTCCCCAACATTCTGGTGATAGGCATGACAAAGAACCTGAATAGAGCAGAACAATCTTATTGTGATCTATTAAGAATTCTGGTTTGGGGGTACAATATCCAATAATGAAACAAAATCTTTATCAATGGTGGGGGGGCGGTGGGAGAGGGAGAGGAGGAGGAATCATTTGTTTATAATAAGGAATTAATGTTCCAAGCTC
Organism: Chelydra serpentina; assembly: GCA_037349315.1. Lineage (NCBI taxonomy): Eukaryota > Metazoa > Chordata > Testudines > Chelydridae > Chelydra > Chelydra serpentina. The sequence continues at coordinate 13,913,388 of JBAIAC010000035.1, forward strand.
TAAGTTGTCCTGGCATTTCATATCCATTCCGTTCGTAAGTCCTTTGTCGCAGGAAAAGAGCACTGGGCCGGAACAGTTAATGATTTCATCAAGATGGCTTGTGCAGTTGCCTTTGTTTACACGCCTTGAAGCATTTGCTCTTCCGATTTGGTTTGACCAAAAAAAAAAAAAAAACTTTCATTTTTGCAAAGGGCTCTGTCCCTCACCCCAGTCGCTTGGTATGTGAGGAAAATAGTGCCTCAGTTGTTTAAGGGGAGGACATACCACTGCAGATTCCCACAATTTATAAGACAAGGCAGGAAGGTCTTGGTGACTCATAAACACTAACAGATTCTGTGAATGTGTTCCTCTTTGTTTGTTATCCTTATTTTCATGGTTTTCCTTCTTTTGAGCATGTTTGTGTATTTTAGACCATGCCATCATTTTGTGAGGACAACTTTGTGTGTGGTTCCCACAGAAGAGCAATGTTGTTGACTGCCTTATGGCTGTTCCTTGTGCACTCAGAAATACGAAAAAGCAGCTGATGTAGGTTTCCGAATTGTGCCACATTCGGGACACGCTGATTACGGGATAATGAACAGGAGCAAGAGAAGCACTTTCAGGATACAGGACAGTAGTTATATTACTTGCACCTATAGGACCAGCTCCTCAGCTGGTGTCAACCTGAGTAGCTCCATTGAAATCAGTGGTATTATTCTGACTTATGATCGCTCCACATCTGGCCCACAGTCCTTTCCATTCAAGGATTTCAGAGTGATTCACAAGTATCAGTGAATTTACCTTTGGGACCCCTGTGAGTTAGTTATTCCCATTTTAGAGTTGAGGTAACCAAGGAACTGAAAGATTGTGACCTAACCATGGTCACACAGGATGTCAAAGTATCCTAGATTTCCTATTTCTATATTTCAGTTGTTTCCCAGTGCCCAAGCTGTGAAAGACTTGGGATATGTCTACAATACGGAGCTTTTCTGTTGGTGTAGGAATACCACCACCCCAAACAAAGTTAGCTATGTTGACAGAAGTCCTCTTCAGCTGACATAGCTGCATCTATGCTAGAGGTTTTGTTGGCATAACTACATCAGTCAGAGGTGTTGTTTTTTTCCCCACAAACCTGACTGATATCAGCATAGCTACATCACTTTTCAGTGTAGACCAAGACTTGGATGGTGTTTCTACCTGATCCCAAAGTCTTCTCTATTAACTATTCTCCCCATGAGAATGGAGGAGAGTGTTCCTTTAAAAGATATATAATTCCATGCCACTTATGGGTAGATGGGATAAGAGAGACTGTAAGCAAGGAGATCCTGTTGTTTCTGTATGGACATCAAAGACACGATGATACTTTCTGTAAGCCTATGAACTCTTCAGTTGTACCTCTGGCCAAAAATTCTCCTCCTCCACTAAAGAACTGTGCACCAGCTGACGCCCACCCTCTACCCCAAAGATGGCTACAGTTGAATTGTGCTGGACGTATAGTGTATAGAAAGCACTTTGGGACCTTTCAGGATGTAAAGTGCATTATACAGGTAAAACATTGTTTCACTAAATAACCCCATGCCAACCATGTGGACTGTCGACCTGCAGTTGGCAAATACTTGCATGTTAGGAGTTGTCAGTTGTCCAAGAACATACTTGCTATACAGAATTACATATTGAAAGGCCTTTTGTTCCCCGTCTGTAGACATAGGGACAACATATGGCAGCTGTTTCAAACAAGACGCATTAGTATTTGTCTGTCTCTCGCTGTAACCACATGAATCTTAAAACTTTCCCAAAGGCTGTTGAGCAATTCTGTTTGCTTTAGAATTTTAGTCCCCAATTACCTAAGAAGGATATTACCTCTTTAAACAGAGTTCAAAAACCCCAAGAATTTTTATAAATAGCTCACATCCTCTTGATAACAACTAGGCTGCTATTTATTGCCCACTTCCCCTCAGACAGACAGGTTGGAGTGGTTAAAACTGTACTTCCCATGGAATCCACAGGAACTTGGTGTTGTCAGGTTCCTGCAATTGTTTGTGACTCTGGGCTTCCTTTTGCAGTTTACAACATCCAGCCAAGCTAATTCTGAAAAGGAGGTGGCCAGGGTATTGTTAAAGTACATTCCTGCCTTGCTGGAATCTTAACCAGCATTTTGTGCTCACTTCATTGGGACATGAAGTAAAGTTCCATCATTTCCCATTTCCCAGCTGCATGGAGCGTTTATTTTCTCTTCCCCCTTCCCCCCCCCCCCCCCCCCCCCCCCCCGTTCCTTGGGGGATGAGGGGTAAGAAATGGAGATCCTTCTCTATCCTTGTTTTATTCCCCCATCTCTTTCATTCCAAGGTCACATGTCAGTGAACCTTCCCCCTAACTTTGGGTGGGTTGGATACCGTTTTTTAAGGACATTCTTGTATTGGTCAGAGTGTAAAATACTAGTAAAAGGTGAAGTTCAATTTATCAAGAGAGCATAGTTGTGGGGTAATAACTCTAGCCTATCAAAACAGCAGCTGTGGGTGGAGACAGTGTATTGCTGGCATTTGGGGGTCATATCCTTAAATTAAGCCATCCCTACAGTCCATATATTTAAAAATCTTCCTGGTGCAACAACTGAACCTACAGCCCTTTGACAGCGCAGCTCTATGAACTGAGCCATAATCAGGGTAACATGGAAGAGGCCAGGACAAGAGCTTGTGTGACTGGAGAGTTTCCATATTGGCTACTGACTGAGGGAAGCCTCTTTGTTATAGGTGTCAAATACCATTCTTTACCAAACTACTCTTTATAAATACCAGCTGGATTCAGGTAAAATAGGCACCTAAATAAAAGTACCCTGATTAATGAGAGCTGTGGGAAGTCAGGAGCTCTGGCTACTGAGCACCAAAGTTTGGAAATTTCGTCTGTTACACATTTCATGATTTGGAATCATCCAGGATTTTATCACTGCTCCTCTACCGTCTAGTAATTCTAAAATCCACTGTTTTACCTACAGGTAAAGACATGTGTAGACCTTTTTCTAACAGATTGCAAGGGTGCATCCTTATCTCTAGGGCCACCACACCTGGACACAGCACTACAGGGGACTTCACATTTTATACCACTAGGCCCTGCACCCAAGTAGCCATTTCCTTGGCCATGATGACCAGTCCTAGCTGATGTTTTCTCCTGACTCCCTCTCCGGCTTTTCTGTGGCTTGGCCCTCCAGCCAGGTCATATAACAGTTCACTCCCCTTCCGGGCTACTCAGCTGACGTACACAACAGGTCCTTTGCCCCTCCTGGGCTTCTCTCAGTTTTTTCTCATTCTTGTTAAGAGAGCTGACTCCCCAGAGTTTTCCCTGCTGGGAGTCCACATACCACATAAACTCATCTTCTGTTCCTCCTGGGCTTCCCTTCTATTCCCTTATCCTCCTAGGCCTTGCTCAGGGCTCCCACGCAGAAACCTACCCAGCTCCCTGAGGGTGCTTCCTCCTAACTCCCTTGGGCTCTTCCTGGAGGGGAATGCCCCTTGTTCCTCCCTCCAGGGTCTTCATTCTTTACTCAGCTCCCAGCTATATTTAAGTAGTGCCCTCCCTGCTTCACTACCACAGCTGGGGTCAGTCTTCCTAAGGAAGCCCCATTACACCCAGCTAGGATCACGAATTAACCCTAATGTTGCCAGCTCCTCATTGAGGTTGAGGTAGAACTGCTAAGTCATTTGCAAGCCTGAGCCCCGCTTGCCTCAAAGGGCCAGCCAGCCCACCCATGATACGGACGCTCTTCCGAGAAGCATCAGGACAGATTGGAAAGATTCACAAATTGTCACTGTAGAATGGTGCATAGCTAAAAAAACAAACAAACAAACCAAACAACCAGAACCATAGTTGTTCTCACTCAAACTTGGAAACCTTTTCAGATTTCATAGAAGCATATGTGACGGGGCAAGGCCAGAGGGCTATAGGAAAGTGGTAAGGAACCAATATGTTAGCCCCAGGCTAAACAAATCCCTGATACCTTATGGCAGTTGCTCCAGGTTAATCAAGACACCTGGGGCCAATTAAGAACTTTCCAGAAGGCAGGGAGGTTGATTGGGACACCTGAAGCCAATCAAGGACTGGCTGGAACTAGTTAAAAGCCTCCCAGTTAGTCAGTGAGAAGTTAGGAGCTGTGGAAGGAGGTTGCGTGTGGAAGCTGGGAGCAAGAGGCACTAGGAGCTGAGAGTAAGAGGGTGTACTGCTGGAAGATCCTGTGGTGAGGATAAAGAAGGTGTTGGGAGGAGTCCATGGGGAAGTAGCCCAGGGAGTTGTAGTTGTCGTGCAGTTGTTCCAGGAGGCACTCTAAACAGCTGCAATCCACAGGGCCCTGGGCTGGAACCCGGAGTAGAGGGCGGGCCCGGGTTCCCCCCCCACAAACTCCCAACTCCTGATCAGACACAGGAGGAGTTGATCTGGACTGTGGGTTCTACCAGAGGGTAAGATCTCTGAGGCAAACAAAAATCCACCAATAAGTGCAGGGCCCACTGAGGTAGAGGAGGAACTTTGTCACACATCCTATGCATTCTCCATCTCCTAGCACAGCTTCCCCTTCTCAGAGAAAATATAGTGTAGGCTGGAATTTTCAAAAGTAATTACTGTTGACCTAACTATGCACCTTTTGGAGTTAAGGGAAGTTTTATCATTCACTTTAATTGGAGCAGAGTTCGGTCAACACTAGGCACTTTTAAAATTCTCACTCATAAGCCGGATCCAGAGCTCACCTAGATCAATGAAATGGCTTCTGTTGACTTCAGTGGGCTTTGGATCAGGCTCCCATAACCTGAAGTGTAAGATCAGTGGTAATATTATTGCAACCTCTTTAAGGAAAAAATAATAAGATACGATAACAAAAATAGTGGATTTTTAAAAGCACCTATCTGAAGAAGAGGGCTCTCTTCTAAAGATTAAATTAACCATTTGCTTTATGGCACTGAGTAGGTCCAAGTGTACCTTGGACTAGACTAGAGGACTTGAGAATATTGTTTTTCTAAACATAATCATCCACTCAAGTGGGACGATAAAAACAGAGGGACGTGATGCAGAACGTCTGAGTGCTCCGAGAAGAATAGATGTTTCTGATTAGGAAAAAGCAGTTACATAACAGTGTAACATAATCACAAACATACCTAGAGCTGAGTGGAACTTGGTTTTATGGTTTATTTGGTGTTTCGTCACACACAAATTTCTGTTCATTCTCTGTAAGAAAGAAACAAGTCAGTGAAAACTGCAGTATTTAAGAACAATCAAAACCAAAGAAATATTAACTTTTCCACCTCTAATACAATATGAATAATGGGTGTGTGTTTTCAGAAGAGATCATTCTCTGCGTGAGCTCATTTGAGTATTCAAGGCCAGTGGTTCTCAACCAGTTTTCAGTTGCTTACAACTTTGTCAAACTCAAAAAAACATTGGGGCTGAAATATTCTCCCCTGGGTGTCTCCCTTGGGCTAATTTTTTTTTGAAACTTTCAGGTAAAGTGGAGGATGGGGAGACTTTCCCTGATGTCAAAGATGTGCCTTTTCCCATTCCCTTGAAAAAATTGCCAAAATTTGGCCAAGTTATAAGGCTCTGAAAAAATGTGTTTGCACGTGCTCAGAGGATTACACTGTGGGTTTTAAGATCACAGCCCTGATGATGACCAATTGGGAAGGCGGGGGCCAAGATGGTCTTACAGGATGAAATTGAATCCTTAATTCTTAATCCATTGGGCAACCGAAATTCCAGTATTTCTTAACTCTGCAGAGGCTGACTTTGCAATCTCACTGTTTTTTCAACATACACACAACAAACCTCATAATCTTATGTGCAGTGGGCAGCATTAACACAATATTAAATATGCCCCAGAATTTTATTTTTATGCTGCAATATTTGTTGTATTTCCTGTTCTGAGACCAGGATATTGCAAACCCTGGCAGTGTGTGTGTGTGTTTTCTTTTCTTTTTTTCCCACCCAGTGTATTAAGTTAGGTGATCATCAAACTAGAATTCGTACTTGCTCAAAATGGGCCTTGTCCTCAGCAGGTGTAAATGGGCATACCTTAAATGAAGGCAGTGGAGATATAGCAGTAGAGGAGCTGGCTCAATACTTCTTGTTATTGTAATCGTATTTAATGGAAGAACTGTTGTCCAGTGGTGAGAGCAGGGGCTGAGAATCAGGATTTTTGTGCTCTACTTGTTTTTTACACTGTCCATGTGCAACCCCAGGTAGGTTGCTTAAGCTTCTGTCATCTGTAAAACTTAGGCTGACCATATTTCCTTGAGACAAAAACGGGACATTGGGATGGCAAAAACGGGATGGGGAGACAAGGGGCAGCCGCAACAAACCGCCCCTCGTCTCCCCGCTCAGCTGCTCGGTGGGGAGACGAGGGGCAGCCGCAACAAGCCAGCATTCAGTTTTTTACAAAAAACCCCACAACTATATATAGTTTATTAAAAACGGGACAAAATTGACATTTATATTAAAACGACGGGATGGTCGGGAAATATGAAAAAAACGGTACTGTCCTGTTTAAAACGGTACGTATGGTCAGCCTAGTAAAACTGGGATAAAGAGGAATGCTGTGAGACTGAGCTTATGAGTATTTCTAACTTGCTTTCCAATGAAAGAACCGCTGGAGGTGCTAGGGCAAGGGTCTCAAACTCAAATTACCATGAGGGCCGCATGAGGACTAGTGCGTTGGCCCAAGGGCTGCATCACTGACCCCGCCTGCTTGCTGCCCCCGGCCCCACCCCCACTCCACCCCTTCCATTAGGCCCCACCCCTTCTCCGCCTCCTCCCCTGTGTGTACGGCTTCCCGCTCCTCCCCCCTCCCTCCCAGAAACCTGAAAGCTCTTCCCATGAGGCCCGCTGGGCTCCCTGCACCCCACCCCCGCCCCCCCATTTAAAAATTAATTTTTTTACCCCCCCAAGCAGTTCCCGCCGCCAGAACAACTGTCTGGCGGTGGGAACTGCCTGGGGGTAAAAAAAAAAAAATACTTTTTTTTAAAGGCGGGGCGAAGGGGGGTGGGCGCGGGGAGCCCAGTGGGCCGCAGAGAAGAGCTCCGCGGGCCGTGTGTTTGAGACCCCTGTGCTAGGGGGAGGCAGAGTGAAGAATCAGCTGTGAGTGAGCGAGAACTGTTGTTCCATGGGATAGTGAGGTGGCTCAGCTAACGATTAAACAGAGTGTTCTCCAGGGGCAGAGAAGAACTTGGGGCATGCACATGTGTATGGCCAGAATCTTTTTGGCTTGTGGACAGGGCCGAGCCCAGCATTAATTTGAATCCAGCGAGGATTCTGGCTGTTGGTATGCAGAAGCATTCAGGGCTTCTCCAGCTAGGACCTCCTGAATGAGAGAAACTTCCAAAAACCGTGTGTGAAATGTTACACTGAAACGCCACATCAATAAATAGCAGCAGCCATAGTTTGTATTGTTCCCCCGCACCTGTCCAGCCTTCTGTGGAAAGACATGAAGGCCCCACCCCCTCTGCATATGCAAGATATCCCCACAGGCATCAAGCAATCACAGGTCAGCCACCATGCTAGGAGTCTGACAAGCAAATTAGGGAGAGGAGTTGTCATGGTACCTTGCTAACTTCTGGTGCCAAACCAGACCATGGATAAACTGGGATGGAACAGAGGCTGAGGAGGGAGCAGTCAGTAATGCTACAGCTGGGGTTGGCAGCCAGGTGTGGGGTCTCTGGAGCTAGGGGTCCCTATATGACCCCGTAGGTGGTAGAGGTGTAATCAACTGCTGTCAATAAAAGAGACTTTAAAAACTGCCTTCAAATGAAGCTGCAGACAGGTTGGTGGTGGTGTGTTGAGAAGGTCCTCGATGAGAGAATCCGACTAGGCTTTAGTCTGTCCCCTGCTGGTGAGAATCTGGACATGCTATAGGGGCTGGCTCAGGGGAACAGTTAGGGTTACAGAGGCTTTCATGAGTAGATGCCCAGGTCAGATTGAAAGCTCAGTGGTTTGAGCATTGCCCTGCTAAACCCAGGGTTGTGAGTTCAATCCTTGAGGGGGTCATTTAGGGATCTAGGGCAAAAATCTGTCAGGAGACAGTACTTGGTCCTGCTAGTGAAGGCAGGGGACTGGACTCGATGACCTTTCAAGGTCGTTCCAGTTCTAGCAGATTAGCATATCTCCATTAATTTTAATTGTTGTTGTTTTTTTAATGGCGAGTGAACTCCCCTCTGACCACATCGTGGGGGGGTCCGTGCACGTCACTTGCAGTGTGCCGTTCGGTGCTGTACTAACTCTGAGAAAATGACTTCAGCCCTTCAGGCTGTGTGATGCGGTGTACCAGGCAGGAGCAGATTTACCATGAAACAAACCTGTGCAGTGGCACGGGGCCCCCAATGACAGGGGCCCCCCCAAAATGCAGGACAATATCTGACAACCTGCCCCTGAGTCCTGGTGGCGCAGCAGGGATCAGGCAGCTGCCTGCATGCCGTGTCCGGTGGCCCCACGCTGGTCCCAGAAGTGGCCGCTGCTGGCATGTCTCTGCGCCCCCGCTGGTGGGGCGGCGGGGAGGCAGTTCTGCGTGCTGCCCCTGCCCTGAGCACAGACTCCACAGCTCCCATTGGCTGGGAACTGCGGCCAATGGGAGCTGCATGGGAGGCACCTGCGGGCAGCAGTGCGTGGAGACCCCATGGCCCTCCTACCCCGCTCTTAGGAGCCGCTGCCGGAGGGGTGTGTGTGCCGGTTGCTTTGGGAGCCTGAGGTAAGCGCCTCCCCCCTGCTCCCCTCCTGCACCCCAACCCCTGGCCCCAACCCAGAGCCTGCACCCCGCACCCAAACTTCCTCCCAGAGCCCGCCCCCTGCACCCCACCCTGCATCCCACCCCCCTGCCTCAATCAAGGTGTCTCACTTTATTTTCATTTACTTCCCAGTACTTATAGAAGGAGGATGAAGAAAAAAAGAATGAAAAGCGGGGGGAGAGATGAGAGGAATGTTTTTTCATCGCTGGATCCCAAAGAGGGCCCCCCAAAAAATGAAGCTGCGCACAGGGCCCCACTAATTCTAAATCTGCCACTGGTACCAGGCATTCATTACCCTCTGCCAGAAATTCTGCTGCCTTGGTGCACTGCACCCGAGGAAGTGGCCCTTTAAGAGAAGAAGAGCAGGAGTTTCGGACCTTCCGGTTTGCCTAGAAAGGCCTCCCTGGGTCAGAGGCTGATGGAACGAGCAAGACTTGGTCCTCCAGGAGCTAGACGTGTTGGGAGAGGCCAATCAGGGCCCAGCAGGCCAAATAAAAAGGGCTGGTTGGTTTTATCAAATGGCAGTTCTTGGGTGAAACCAGAATGTGGGTAGGGGATAATAAAAAAAATCTGTCAGGGGACAGTACTTGGTCCTGCAAGTGAAGGCAGGGGACTGGACTCGATGACCTTTCAAGGTCGTTCCAGTTCTAGGAGATTGGCATATCTCCATTTATAAAAATTATAAAAATAGGTAGGTGGAAGGACTAGTTAGTCACTCCTCTCCCCTGCGAAGAAGCCAGGCCTGGTCGGGACCTATTGCTGACCACGCTTTGTGTTTAGGTCACTGAGGGGGCTTTTTGATTTACTTTGTTTGAGTGTACAGCCCCGCTGGGACAATCTGATTTACACATTGGTGGGATTATTGAGCACACTTCACAAGAGCACCCTGATTCAGTCAACCCAGCACCTTTCACCCGCCCAAATTCACACACACAATCCCGTGCAAATGCTTTAAAAAAAAAAATCAATCAGTATTGTAGCGAACATCTTCCCTCTCCCCATTTTTTGGAACACTGAATACTTTTCAATTTTCTATCTTAAATCTAAGCTATTAAAGCCAAAATCTTTCAAAAGTGGCAGCCAGCTTTGGGTGCCTCAACTCAAGTGCACCCTACGGGAGACCCTGAAGGCTTGATTTTTCAGACGTGTGGCGCGCACACACCTCCAGCTGAATTTAGTAAACGCAGCAGCTGCTCAGCAGCTTTCACCAATCAGGCCCAAGCTATTTTTGATTAGACACCCTGAAAGTGAGGCAATCAAAAATCAATGTCCAGTTTTGGAAAAGTTGGGCCCTAAAATCTACTCAGAATATTTTCTTTAGCAAAATAAAAATATAGATTTTTAAAAAAAAAATAAAAAATCCTGCTTTCTGCTTTGATGCCATTTTGAAGTGTTCATTGGTACTATCCCCGGGGTAATTTTGCTCTTCCATTCAAATGATATGCACTAAGCCACAGAGTATTTCACTTTCCCAGGATCACTTTCCCCAGACCTTGCATGGAAATAGTAGCTACAGAAAACAAATCTTTAAAACACAGTTTCCACTTTTGAAATACTTTGCCTTGACCTTTTAATTTATTTTCTGAATAGGAAGCATTTGCTTTGTATGCAGACATAGGTGCCCCCTGAACGGTAGCTGTTGCTCTCAGCTCTTTGATGGAGATCTGTAAAGTTTTATGGCTCTCAAGGGAAAAGCCTAGTGATTCACTGTGTCACACAGGAGTTGTTATCATTAGGAAGTAAAACAAAATGCAAAGGCAATTTATCTTTATCTAAACCATTTGTCTGACTCTCACAAAAAGCCAGGCTTTTTATATGTGTGATGTATATTGGCCTTCGAATTGTCTGAGTGGAGCCAAACTCTCATCATTACATGGGACTTCCCCTTCTCCTTACCCCAGATTTAACTCCATCCCACACCAATTTGGCATTTGCTGGCTCTGTTAGGAATTATTTACAAGGGAAAGGCTGACTCAGGAAACTAACATTATAGAAACTGGTATGTCTGTTATGGAACTAAAGCCAAACTAATCTGAAGTTTCCTGTGCCGCAGTTCTGCTTGTGGCCCTCTTTCGAGTATTTGGGACCTGGCAACTTGAGAGGTGAATGAGCGAAAGTTCTCAGTATCAGCAGTACATTATGAATGTCAATTTGTAGCCTGTAAAAATAACTTTCCCAAGGCATGGGAGGACCAGGCCTTGAATTTCTTATCAGGTTTCAATATAAACAGAGTAGAAACTGTTCACTAAGTGGACTAGCAGCAAGTTATGCCTCCTTACACAAAATGAATGTGTGCGCCTAATTACAGATGTATAACGTAATGTGTGTCTATATATGGGAGAGAGAATATTTGTATCCTATTTACAAAGAGCAATAGATTAACCGTATGCTGGAACGAGCTAAATTTGAAAGGGGTGGTTTTGCTAGATCCAATAAAATTAGGATTGGCAACTTTGGTTGGACGTGTTCCTGGAGGTTTCATCAGATGACATAATCTTTTATTCAAGATTAATCTTTAATTCCTGGAGACTCCAGGACAATCCGGAGGGTTGGTAACGCTAAATAAAATCCATGTTTATAGGACCAGATCTGGCAACATTTGTAAACCTGAGGGCTATGCTGAGCCGGAGTCTATAAGGTACTCAACATCTATTGAGAGTGCTCAGCATTTCGCAGAATTGGGCCAAATGTGACGTTAGATTTTAATTGGGCCTGCTGAATTCTATCTTTGTGACATTGTGCTGGGCGTATTGTACCCAGCCTGGATGATCATATCTGATCATGAATCATGTTTATACCTTTATTCTGGTTCTTGTTCTTTACCCTGACTATTCCATTCTTTCTTTCTGGGCACTAGCCTCTCATTTTCAACTGTAAATATTCCCATCACTTCCTAATAAATAAAAATCCCACTTTTTTTCAAGCCATAGAAGCTTTCTGATATAAAGTTATAGCATTGTAATGTATATGTCCCCTTGTTTTATAATCACCCTGCAGTAATGGTTTTGAAGATGGCGGGGTGGGCACACGGGGGTTGCTCAGTTACTGAAAATGAAATAAAAATGTTTTAAAAACAGATAGTAATTTGGTTTGAAACATTATCATCCTAGCACCTCCCCCCATAAAATCAGCAAGATAACTTTGGCTAACTTCCAGCCAGGGAAATATAAATGTTCAATTAACATTTCAAAAGCCCTATGAACAAGACATCAATATGCCAAACCCTAACAGGGTTCAGATTTATATTTTCTGGCCGGGCTGGTAACTTTCAAGAAAAGTTCAGTGTGTTTTCTTCTCAGCATTACTTGTATTTGCAACGTGTTCTCATATCCTCAACCAAAGAATCCCCTCTAGTTTTGGTCCAGTTTCATATGATTTAAAGGTCAAGTCCTTCACCCCTCTACAGGCGCTGCAATAACTTGAATTAAAGAAAGTAAACTTATACAACTCACATCCCAACTCTTGGCATAATCTCTTTAACCATTATACATTACTGCCACTGTCTTATGTTCTCATTGGTCTATATTCTTACATGTGATTGGACTCTTGAGCGATTGAGGTTTCACTGTCCAATGCCTGTGGAACACTGCCCACACCATTCAACTAAGTAGTAAGCCAGAAGGCGGATCAGGATTGACTGTTTTGCCATCCTGGGTGCTTCCTGCCTTTGGGGAGCGGCTTATCCTCACTACTGAGCTAACTGGCACGCCGAAGTCAGTGGGACTGGGAGGTAGACGCTGCTTCCAGAAATGAGGCACTGATGGGGGCAGGGATGCAGCTGCCGCTAATAGATCAGTAGCAATGGAAGGAGGTTTTTCACTGATTTATTCCCCTTCTCTCTGTGACCATAATCACCTGTATGACGGGACTAGATCTTTTGCAGATCTGGATGGGGTTTGTTACACAGAGAACAGCTGCAGTGAGTCAAGCTGTCTCTCAGGTGGTTAAACAATAATATAGCAACACTTAGCACTGCTCATCTGGTTTCATAGTCATTACAAACATGGTACCCCTGCCAGGGAAATCAGATTTTGTTTTTATCTAAGGATCCTCAGGTGCAAAGAGTTTAAGTAACTAGTCTGGAGACAGAGATTGAGTGATAGAGGCAAGACTGGAACCTAGGATTCCTTGTGTAACACCGCCAGACCCCGGTCGTTGGCAGGTGGGATCAAACCTGGGGCTCTGGAGCTTAGTACATGAGCTTCTACTGCATGAGCTAAAAATCAATCGGGTTTTAACTAAGGCTGTAGTCATTTAACTCTCTCTAAGGGCTGGTCTACACTAGCCCCGAAATTCGAACTAAGATACACGACTTCAGCTACGTGAATAACGTAGCTGAAGTCGAACTATCTTAGTTCGAATGAAAAAGCACTTACCCGGGGTCCACACGCAGCGCGCAGGCTCCCCCGTCGACTCGGCCAACTCCGTTTGTCGAGCTGGATTACCAGCATCAACGGCAGAGCACTTTCTGGTTCGATTTATCGCGTCTAGACAAGACGCGATAAATCGAACCCAGAACATCGATCCCGCGCCTCCGACCGGACGCGTAAGTATAGACGTACCCTAAGTGGTCTTGGTGCCACTAGATGGGACAGAACACCACACCCAGGAAGGAGGTGTGTGGGTTACACTTGCTCCCACTCATCTCCATGCTCCAGCTTCTAGCGACCGCACTCCCTCCTCTGATATTTATAGTGCAGCTGGTTAGTCATTTTCTACCACTAAAATGTCATTAGAGGAAACCCTGTTGTGAAAACCTGGTTATTTCACCTAGCAGTTCTTATGTTTGCATTTAGCAGAGGAATTTGTGCTTCTTTACATTTTTTCTTTGAAAAAAATTAGTAAATAAAATTGTAGGAAACAATGCACCACTTTTTGGTGACAATGGTATAAACTGATGACAGGTTTCAGAGTGGTAGCCGTGTTAGACTGTATCCGCAAAAAGAACGTGGAGTCCTTGTGGCACCTTAGAGACGAACAAATTTATTTGGGCATAAGCTTTCCTGGGCTAAAGCCCACTTCATCAGATGCACAGAGTAGAACATACAGTAGGAAAATATATACAGAGAACATAAAAAGATGGGGGTTTCCATACCCCAAATAAATGTGTTAGTCTCTAAGGTGCCACACATACGCCTCGTTCTTTTTTTGTAATGGTATAAACTAGTAACACTGCTTCTGTGTTTGGCATGTTGCTGGTTCACTATATGTTCCTTTTAGGCTACTGCATTCCAACCTACGGTGTATTTCAAGTGGTTTTTGAAAGAGTAGCATAGTACCCCCTGGGGGCTTCTAAATGCCCAGGAAGGTTCAACATGCAGGGTCTTCTTGGGCTCAGGGACACAGTGACTGACTGACAGCTATTTCACCTATGAAGATCTCGGTTTGAAGTCTGGTTCAGTTCGTAACAGTTTGGTGACTTGTTCTTAGACCAAACTGACCTTTGTCCACAGCACAAAATCCATAACATGAGAGGAAACCTTTACTTGTGCGGCCAAATGAGCGTCACAGCATTAGCCTTGATGCCATTGCCATATGAATGTGTGGGAAGCTTGCGTGGTATACACCCTATTTGTGCTAGGTTAACCTGGTGCTATGACATGAATGAATAATAATTTAAAACACAATAGTCTCCTGTGATTCTCACTGTCCTTTGTTCACGGCGCAGGAATCTCCCCTAACGCTTGGAGTCTAGACAAATTAGATTCAAAAGCCAAATGCCTAAAACACCTGCAACCTACTGGAGACAGGAACAGAGTGGCTGCAAAATAGGTCAGGGTGCTGTGTATCTTCTGCAGAGCTGATTTGCCGGCCTCTGCAGATACCCAGCCACTCCAGTGCCAACTGCCTCTGACCAGTACTTTCGCCTGGCTGCCCATGTGCCAGACAGGCCAGGCTGCTTATAGGTGTTTTTCAGACTAGGAGGTTCTGTCCCTGGCCCCACGGGTTGTGTGCCTAGTTATGTTAAAAGAGCAAGGGATGGCCGTTCTGTCTCTGCAGCTAGTGCCTTGCTGCAACAAGTGTACATGTATCCACATGAAAAGCATCTGTATAGAGAGGGCAGGGAAAGTATAAAAAGGGAAGAGTTCTAAGGGAGGGGGCCAGGGGGAGTTTATTTCAAGCCTGTAGCTGTTGAGTGTTAATATACATGTCAATACAGGAAGTGTCTTCTAATGACATGGGGAAATGAGAGTTTTTCAATCGTCTCCTGCTTAACACATACAGATGTATTCATAATTATCCTGTGCCTGAGGGTGGCGGCAGGCACAGGTGGGTTCCGAAAGGACTTGTGTTCCTGCCAGACAGCGCAGCCTGAAAGAATAACACGAAGACAATTGGAATGCCATTTATCGTGCAAAACACAATAAAACCTGGAGCTTTCTTCCTGTCTCAAAGACCCATAAATTATGAAAATTACACCTGCCTCAGGCCACGGACATATTGTTGTATTAAAGTTTGGCTGAATAAAATTTAAAACTGGGTGAAGGGGGAAGTCCTCCTGCTGGCTTTTCCTCCAGCCTCCTTCCTTCTGTCACACAGTTGTCTGCTTATGTTAATCCAGTTAGTCATGACTGTACATTTAAAGTCAACTTACTTTGCAATTGTTTGGTGCAAAAGCACAGCTACACTGTGTGAAATGAAAACAGTGCACCGGACGGGGGCTGGAGGTTAAGAGGAGTCCTTGTGTCTCAGCAAAGTTTCTCTGCAGCTGAGGTTACTTAAGCCTGCATTCAGCTTCATTATACTAAAGACCCAGCTGCAGCCATGTTGAAAAAGCTTGCTTTTTATTGGTCCCTAACCTTTTTAAAGAAGAAAAGGAATCCTTCCTGTCCGAAAGCCTTTTCCTACTGACAGAGCAGGACACACCCCAGCACCTATGAATTTTCTGTCTCTTCACTGTAAATATCCTAAATCAACCAAATTTTTAAATGCACACATGAGCAGGAAATAACTAAACCAAAGGGCCATAACCTCATCTGGTTGCCCCACACAATCTGTAACTTCACTGAAATAAATATCAGAGGTTAAAACGGATCAATGCTGCTGGAGCGTTTGAGATTTCCTGTGTCTCATGGGGGTAGTGCTATGCAACGGGACTGTTCTTACTGTCTGTCCCCAGAGAGCAGAGCTCTTGGGGATGGACAGCAGAGTCTAATCACTAGAGGATCCCTGTGGTATTTGATTCCTCTCATGGCATCCCATTCTGTGTGCCCCATGTTGTCAGTGGCTTCCTTTCCATTAACAGGAGTTAGGATACATGGTCTGCCCAAGCTACAGTGGGGTAGTGTTGAAGATGGGATAATGATGGGCAACAGAGGAAACATGGAGTAGGATTCCTATTTGCCCTTGAATTAGTGCTTAGGTGTTAGCCACCAGAGAGCCCAGGCTGAGGCCTGCAGGCGAGCCGAGCCAGAAAACAGAGTATGCTTCAACTTCCATCTGGCAAATGGACCTGTAGCCATGGTGGAAAGGTTTACCACTCATGCATCGGGCTCTTTTCCCATACTGTTGCTAAGCCCTACTGATGGACTGACCTTGTCGCATTCTCATTTCCTCTGTCAAGATGTAACGTATCATTCTAATAAGAACAGCCATACTGGGTCAGACCAAAGGTCCATCTAGCCCAGTATCCTGTCTTCTGACAGTGGCCAATGCCAGGTGCCCCAGAGGGAATGAACAGAACAGGTAATTATCAAGTGCCTATCACCCATTCCCTGCTTCTTGCAAACAGAGGCTAGGGACACCATCTCTGCCCATGCTGGCTAATAGCCATTGATGGACCTATCCTCCATGAACTTACCTAGTTCTTTTTTTAACCCTGTTATAGTCTTGGCCTTCACAACATCCTCCGGCAAGGAGTTCCACAGGTTGACTGCATTGTGTGAAGAAATACTTCCTTTTGTTTTGTTTTAAACCTGCTGCTTATTAATTTCATTGGGTGACTCCTTGTTCTTGTGTTATGTGAAGGAGTAAATAACACTTCCTTATTTACTTTTTCCACACCAGTCATGATTTTATAGACCTCTATCATATCTCCCCTTAGTCATCTTTTTTCCAAGCTGAAAATCCCAATCTTATTAATCTCTCCTCATATAGCAGCTGTTCCATAGCCCTAATCATTTTTGTTGCCCTTTTCTGAACCTTTTCCAATTCCAATATATCTTTTTGAGATGGGGTGACCACATCTGCACACAGTATTCAAGATGTGGGCATACCATGGATTTATATAGAGGCAATATGATATTTTCTGTCTTATCTATCCCTTTCTTAATGATTCCCAACATTGTTCACTTTTTTGACTGCCGCTGCACGTTGAGTGGATGTTTTCAGAGAACTATCCACCATGACTCCAAGATCTTTCTTGAGTACTAACAGCTAATTTAGACCCCATAATTTTATATGTATAGTTGGGATTATGCTTTCCAATGTGCATTACTTTGCATTTATCAACATTGAATTTCATCTGCCATTTTGTTGCCCAGTCACCCAGTTTTGAGATATCCTTTTGTAGCTCTTCGCAGTGTGCCTGGGATTTAATTATCTTGAATAGTTTTGTAGCACCTATAGATTTTGCCACCTCACTGTTTAAAGGTGAGCTAAACACTTCCTTTAATAAAGGAAGATTAGGGAATGGGCACGTAAGATGTTCCCTAGAGCTTTTAAAAAAAGTTTTAGAAGGATGATGAGGCATAAATTGAACACAACTTATTCACTTGTCTGTTCAACTTAAATCTAGAAAGCAATTTCAGTACTAAAAGGTAGTCTAACAGAGTATTGTCTTATCATTGTAGAACTTTGCCTCAGCTTCCTTTGTGTGTAAAAATGAGCCAGGGTTGAACAAGTCATCAGCTAAGCTAAATAAACAAAAGGGGAGACCAGAGGAAGTCGAATCCAAAAAATGTTAGATTGTCCCCTTGCTCTCACTCATAACTGCTTTAAGCTTTCAGAATTCTCTTCTGAGATCTTTGTGTTGACAGAGTGATCAAATATAGGAGTGTGTTGTATGTTCGTTCATGTGGCTGGGTTTGTTTGGATTTTTTTTTTTTGGGTGGGGGCAAGACTTGGCAGCTTTCACTTTATTTCAGCCTCTGGATACTTTCGGATCAGGACTCTACTTGAGCTTTGCACTGTCACGGTTTCAGGCTCCCAGCCAGAAAGCAAGATCATTAACTGTAGTAGATTCTGATCTAAATGTTCAATCTGCTGCTTACCTCCTAAAGACCTTGCTGAGTCCATGAACTGGTGCCCATGAAGGAGATGTGAGCTGTTATGATTGATGCAATTCAGGTTCTAGAAGTACTTGTACATTCCAGTCCTACATGGTATCAAACTGCTGGTCTTAGCCCATCCGTGCTCATATTTCTAGAATAAATGCTAAAAAAAAACCCACCCCTTTTTTAAAGAAACCACAAACAGTCACTTGTATATTTAACAATATATATTTATATATATTTATATATATATATTTCTAAATCAGTACATTCAGTTTTAACTTGTTTTTCTTCACAAACAGAAGAACTCTTACAATAGTAGACTTTCTAAAATAAATACTATTAAAATAGAGCTTCAAAATAAATATTCTATACAAAGGAAACCTTCTGTAGTAACTTTCGGCGTGTGTGTGGGGGTGTGTGTGTGGGGGTGATGGGTTGGTAGCGGAGGGAACCCTTGAACAGCTTTTCATACCTTGAAAGAAGAAAAAATTCCCAGTGCTGCAAAAGAGACAAACTGAGGAAATAAACTAGAGATTTTAGTTTACTAAAAGCAATGAGAAACCGCTTCCAAAACACAGTAAAACTTAAGTGTGGTGCCAAATCCTGTCCCCATCCTCCTTTTACAGCACTGTTCTGTTCAACACCATAGCATGCCTCTGAGGCAGGGCCAGCGCTTCCACTAGGCGACCCTAGGCGATTGCTTAGGGTGGCAGGATTTGGGGGGCGGCATTTTGGCCGCGACTCATTTCCCGGCGGCAAGAAAAGCGGACGCCGAGAATGCAGCTTCAGAGGAGCTGCTGCCGAAGCACCACCAATTACGGTGGAGGAGCGCTGCCGCTTAGGGTGGCAAAAACCGCTACTGCTCTGAGGGAATACCTTTGCTTCCCCTGCACTGGGTACATAGAAGATGCAAATTAAAAACCTCTTCTAGGATGCACAAAATGGGCAAGTCCTCTCAGCAGGTGCCTTACTCCCACTTGTGTTCATGAGGATAGGAGCCAGCTCCCTCTGGCACTGCGCCGACATGACCAGAGAGTAGCCCAAGGGATTGTTAAATAGAGTTCAGACTTATATGGCCTAGCCAGCAGTCATTCTCCTGCTCTATACTTAGGTTGACATAGCTATTGGTGCTCAAGGGTGTGTAAAACAGCTATGCCTGACTGCCGTAACTATGCTGACCTAATCCCCCTAAGTAGACACAGGTAGGGTGGATAGAAGAATGCGTCTCTCAACCTAGCTACTGTCACTTGGGGAGGTGATGATCCTAAAGCAATGGGAAAAATCCCTTCCATCACTATAGGCTGCATCTACACTAGGGGGTTATGCTAGCATAGCAGTGGTGCCATAGCTATGCTGCTGGAGTCCCTGTAGTACAGACATGGCCTAAGAGAGAAGGGTACCTTGCAGGGATGACAGACCATGTTGCATGTCAGGATCTGCTGTCTCTGTATGAAAGGAAGGCAGCTTATTTTATGCAAAATAGGTGTGGCTCTAGCCTAGACCAAATGTAGATGGCATATTTACACTGTCCCTGTATGCTTTATGTTTTGGGAGTAGCATGAGATCAAAGTGGGAGTATGTCCCTTAAAAGTGAAGTGTGTGTGTGTGGGGGGGATTGGAGGAAAAAGGGAAAACGTTTAGTTGTTGGCTGGAAAAATACCCTCAGCACAGCACAGCAGCCAAAGGCATCTAAAGGAATAGTGTCATATTGTCAAGGCTCCTCTCGCCTGCTCTAACCCAGAATCGTTTGAATGCTATGCAAGAAGCTCAACAACTTTGTTGCTATGCCTCAGGCAGAGAGCTGGTGAAACATGCGGACTGATTGCTACACCAAAGGGACTCGAAGAATACAAGGAGCTTCATTCTGCTACATTTACCACTGCACTAACACGTCCACTAATGCTTTACAGTCTTCCAGCATGGGATCAGCTTACATTATAGTGGAATTTATATATTCAAAGAAAACCAACAAAGTAGTAGGTGTTTACAACTATGTACAATGAAAGTAAAAGTTGCTGGAGGTCCTCTTCGTTAGAAGAGAATGTAAGAATATGGAATCGCTCTGTGTGTGTGTGTGTGTTTACATGTGCACACAAGTGTGGAATGGCACAGTGGAGACCATTCAAACGTTGTTTTACTTGCAGTAACACGCAGCCAGCCAACAGAAATTCTATTGCAAATTTGCACTAGGATACCCTGCTGCACTAAGCTAGGGCTTGGGGTAAACAGAAAATGTACAGATGGAGGCCTTTTGGACATTGCATATGTTCAAGGTGGAAGATAGCTGATATAGATCTCTGTGCTTGTTGCTGCATCTTTTAGCCCATTTGTACTTTAAGAAAATGATATATCATTCCATTAAATAGCAATGCCGTATACATTCAACCAGCAGTTCAACCAGTTTGGGGTTCTTTTCTTTTTTCTTTGCAAGGGTCCCTCTGATTTGTGCAAGATTAAACATACAAACCCCTTCACTGCACACATAGTATCTTCCTGGTGAGGGTAAGCTTCAGGAATCAGTATCTGGTAACATAGATGCAGTATCCCTTTTTCTATGATTTACCATAAACAAGCCAGCTAATGCTATAAATATAAAAAGGAAGTTTTTTTAAAAAACAATTCCCCGCTTAATAAATATCTACAATTAAACTTAACAAAAAAAAAAAAAAAAGTCACCCGCTCGTAAATGAATTCTTAAGTAAAAAATAAAATTAAAAAAAAAAAAGCTCCAATCAGTACATTTTGAAAAAACAAAACAGCAATTGTATCACAACCAAGCAAATGTGATTTCTGGAAAATGCTACATAAGCTTTGCCTATTGCTTATCTAATTAAAGATGACATTTCTCTGTCATGCCTGTGCATTTACGGAGTACATTTCCTCTAATTAAAAAAAATATATACACACAGATTAGATCAGCTTTCAGCATGCAACAAGTACCTATCTATTTGATTTGTTGCATGTTAGGACAAAGTTTTTTGTTTAGCACCTTGCAGTTGTCAAGAGAAAGGGGTTACTGCAGCATAAGGGAGTACAGAGTTGGCCCTTGTACGAGTGCACAGACAAAGCCTATGATCGTCAGCTACTGAAAACCAAGGGCAAGGTTCCCTAAATATGCATCCTTGACTTCCCCCAGTACTCATTAACACTAAAATAGACACTTTTTAATTTCTCTATTTACACTTTACAAAGACACTATTATACAGAAAAGGCAAAAGTTGAGCAGCAGCAATAGAAACGAAAGGAAAAAATACTTCAAGCAAATGTCATTTCTGCCAAAAAAAAAAAAAAAAAAAAAAGTGTCCTTAATATTATCAGCAAAGTAGATCCGAAGAGCTTGTTCCATGAGAACAGGTATTGGATTGATATCCATTTAAAAAATGTGTATTGTGCTCAGTTTTTCTTGACCTTGCTACTACAGTTTGAGAAGGGGAGGGGAGGGGGGAGATTTCTCAGCTTAGTAGGACTTCTGCATCAGCATTTGCTGAGCAAGAAATTACACTACAGAAGTCGAATTCATTCAAAGCCCCTTGGAAAAAGTTTTACTATTTATGTAATAATATATTTTAAAAATCTACTAAATGTGACATCTGAGGCTACAGACTTAGGCTCACTAGCAAAATGACAATGTAAAATGTCAAAAGAAATTGACATGGGGATGGGGGAGTCGGGAAGAACACATTATGCCCATAGTCCTCTTATTGGGGTGAAGCGAGGGGGGAGAGAGATGCCATATCACTACCTCTGTCAGAAAACAAAATCAGCATCAAAAGGGGAGCGTGACAGGTGAGGTAGGAACAGAAATATACCTAAATGGCAATGACAGTTATAGAAAGTGATTTGAAAAAAAAGTTATTTCTGCTTCAAAATCTGTTCTGGAAGGGGGAAGAAAAAAGCTTTGGGAAAACATTTACTTTGTACTCAACTGGCCCTTTTAATAGTCAAGTGGAGAGAAAAAGGTTAACCCTTTACCTTCAACAGGCTGCTGGCAACAAATCAAGAGTTGAAAAAGGAAGAAAACCCACCCTACTCTGAATCCACTATTCTTTTGTGAATGAAAATGAATATTGCTTCTGCTGACGTGCCTGCCAAGCTAATAGTTAATTATTCTTGCTGGATGTAGGCACAGCGACCAGCCAGCACTATGAACCAGATGGTGAAAAGACTTTTTAAGCAGCTGTGCTCTGTGGTCTGTCGGTTTTCGGCCTGGGCTCTGTAAAGTATTAAGAATCCTCCTCCATTGGCCCTCCCTCTGTTTAACTTTAGATAATCAATTCCAAAACCCTGAATAATCCAAAGTGCTTCAGTTTATGGAAATAGTTACTTCAGCTTTCTCTGTTGATGGCAAAAGGCTAACACATGTTATCCTCAGAACACAGGTTATAACCTCCCCTTTGGTATCTCCCACCTCTCTCATGTCCCCCTCCCCCGCAATGGTCAGAAAGGCTTTTCTGGCCTGCTTGCTTTGCCATCCAGCGCCACCTTGCAGATGACACTGTTTGTGTTTTTACATCTACAGCCGGGCCGGCTCACTTGGTCATAGCATCTCTGGGATAGTTTCACGCAGCCGGTGGCTGGCAGATAGCACAGCAAGCAAGGCAGGACCAGAGAGAGGGCACCCATGAAAGACCAGCGGGCACAGCAGTTCGAATGGGAGCAGGAGCAGGGGTGGTCTGCACAGGAGCCCTCGTCATCCTCGTTAGTGCAGTGGTAGAAGACTCCCTTCACCAGACACATGCACGTGGAGTAATTGACCAGGTTCTGCGCGGAGCAGAGACACTCTTGGTTGCACACCCAGCAGGAAGGCAAAGTCCTTGGCAGGGCACACTCCTTGCACTTGCATTTCCCACAGGCTTCACACAGTAAAAAGTGCTTGTCAACCTCCTGAGACATGGGCCCCTTGAGATCCACGGGTTTGCAATTAATCACCTTGGGCTGTATCCGGACCGCTCTCGGGGAGGACTGATCCACCACGGGGGCCGGCGCCATGTGATCCAAGAGCCTTTGGTCAGAAGACGTGCTGCTGCTGCTGCTGATGGAGCTGGGCCGCCCACTGAAAGAGATCCAGGGGTGGGTGACATCCTGCTCACATCTCTGCTGCTGCTGGCCGATCAGCGTGGGTTCGTGGTGGCCTCGGAGGTGCTTCTGTGCGGCCAGCTGGGCAAGGCTGGGGTTGTCAGTGTAGTCATTCTCCATGTGAGTAGTCTTCATCTGGTCAATAGGCAGGATGGTGAGCGGATGTTGCAGCCTCCCATAGGGGATCCGACAGTCCAGTAATGGCTGTACCATGACGGCGTTTGGGACCACAGTTATGTTGTGGGGAATCCGGGGTTCCATTGGTCAGAGTGTCCTTCACCACTGGGGGCAAAAACTGCTTTAAGTGTCCTGAAAAAGAGAAGGGAAAAGGGGAATGGTTCCCAAATTAACTCACATTGTCAGTATTCCCAGTCCAAGGAGGGCTCATTGCTTTAGCGGCTATTGCGCTGAAGTGATTATGAGCCAAACACACCTCAAGTGGAGATAAAGCATCTGCTCTTGGGTAAAGCTGGGATTCGTACTAGCCCTGTTTTGCTCTCACTAACCTAGGCCTAGCGTAGCGCTCCCAGTCATTGCTACATGTACCAATATCTTAGGCGGTAGAAGCCCTTTCTCTCTCTGACTGCTGGGGTAGAGCTGGGGAGGCAATGCAGGAGGAAGGAAGAAAGTTGAGCTTGCTGGTGTAGAGTTATCAGCCTGTGTTAAAATATTCTTTGGCTACTCAGAATGTGACCTTGTCACCTCCCTGAGTCTCCAACAGACATGACTATGAGCAATGGCTGGGACAGCCTAGGAAAATGTTGGTTCAACAAGTTTGGGAAGTACTGGTTTAGTATACTCACTCCCAGTAGCACAGTCTCAGGCCCGAATTAAGCCCCTGTGTGGATGGCTTAAGTGAGGCAGTGTAGAGTTTGTCTCCCCAGGCGCTCAGAGGAGTGGCATTTGAACATCAGGGGAGGAGTTATGGGCGGGAGCGGGCTGTCATCCTAATCCACAGATCTACCCCATCCCTCCTCACTCATGACACCTGGAATGGCTGAGGCATCCACACACAGTCCCAGATCCTGCTTGGTACACACCTGCCTTCCTCTGCCCATGCCTGGTCTAATCCTTCTTCCCTCCCCTGTGCACAGAGCAGAAGTTCATTCAAGTTAACAATGACAGTGGCAGATCGATCTTCTCATGGAGAGTCGCTGTGGGTTTCTAAAGTCTCTCCCCTACCCCACTGCACCTCAAACCCAAGGAAGTCCAACCATGCAGAGTTCACTTGGCAGGCCTTACACAGGCTTAAGGATAATGCTACAGCCAGTTCTGACAATCCTGCTAAACTGGTAGACACTGGGAGATGGTGAGGGCCCTGGGGACCTCACCCCTCTAAGTGCAAGATGAAATGCCAGAGTGCTCTTTAGCTTGGAGTATGAGCTGCTTCTTCCTGGTTGAAAGCCCTCCCAGAGATCCTGATATCCTAGAGGGTTCAAATTATCCCCCCACCCTTTATCCTGGCCCCCGTTTATCCTCACCGACTCCCCCAGGTTAACAGGACATCTCGAACACCCACAGCAGCTGTTCTGAACATCATAATCTATCTTCCTCCCCTGTGAACTTGAACCATTCCTGCCCCTCCCCCACACACAACTCCTCTGCTCCCTGGGGGAACTTGAATGGCGGAGGAGTTTGGAGCAGGGGAGTGGGAAAAGGTGGGACCCATAACACTTAGGTTCTGCAACCTGGGCATCCTTTGCAAAGGTCCCCAATTTCTGTCTCAACAGATGGTCTCAACAAACTGTCCTCCATCCGACAGATATTGGCCTAAAAAGAACGGGTTTTCTGCTGCTTTCATCCCCAGTGTGGGAGACATAAATAAGGAGGATGTAGCCTTTCCCTAGCAGCACAGCCATCTAAGATAGCAACAACAAAGGGATAGGTGCAAATTACAGGTACCGCTCACTTCAGAAGTGAGACAACTGAAAATCTGATCAGAGATCACATCACCCAGCTAATTAGGTTATCTCCATCAAACATGAAGCAGAATAATAGTTAGCCTAAATGCTCTTTACTAGCTAGACCAACTCAACCATCTATTGCTATAGTTTCTAATTTCATTGAAAGAGTGCAATTTATACTGGAGCCAATGCAAAGATTCAACTGCAGTGTAGGACATGAAACCACAGGAAGTAACTAAACTTAAATCAAAGAACGGAAACTACTTGGTTCAAATTTGGAAAAAATGCACATTGTTTTCTAGTTGATGGGCCATTTCCTCACTGAGTGACCTTTGCATTTATGAATTATGTTTGGGATCGGTTTAAAAGCAGCAGCAAGTAAAACTTCAGAGTAAGCTAAGGGAGAAAGGGGCCTTTTGGATTCCAAAAGGAAGTAGTGAGCTGTTCAAGATTTCTATTTTAAGTTTTAGAAATGTGCGAAAAGATTTGGATTTTACAACAAAAGGTCCGGCACTGGGGACTGATTTATCCATAAAAGTTGTATGTATGGAAAGAGTGCATAAAACTGGAAGAGCCACCCAAATTCCTGTCTTAGAACTTTGTGTGTGTGTATATATGTAATATACACACACAGTATCCTACGTAGCTTGGCTGTTAAATCATTTTCCACTAGTTTAATTAATTGGATGAAAAATACTGTACCAAAAAACCCAAATCAAACAACCCTGCCACCCCCCTGCATCAACCTAGTGGGGTTTGGGGGGCGGGGGGGAATATCTGCTTTAAAATGATGACTAGAGCCCATTATTCAAATAACTTATTTGCTTGATTGAGCACTTGCGATCTAATCCTGAGAGGTGCCTAACATCGTAAAATCAATAGGAGGTGAAGTAGCTCAGCACCTCACAAAAGGCGCTCAGCATCTTGCAGGATAGGGCTCATGCAGTGAAACTGGACTCTGGAATATCAATCTGTGGTCAGTACCGTATATGCCTTTTCTGCTGCATTAGCACAGTACTGGTTGCTGTGCTTGAGAGAGTCTGCCACACAAGACAAGAAATGGACAAATGCTTTATCTAGAAGGAATTATGAAGCTACTTATGGTGGCTTAGTCTTTAAGCCAGTGTCTTTTGCCATTTAATAGTTCTCTAGTTACTCTTCCTCTTCAGTCAGTCATTCGCCAAAAACAAAAAACAAACAACAAAATTCCATTAGAAATCAATTGAGATTTTGTTCCTTAAAAAACAGAACTATTCACTGCTCTCAGCTCTCACATTTTGGAACTACAAGCAGAAAGGAAATAAGTGCTTTCAAAAGCGAACTGCATGAGAGGCTTTGACAAAATATTGCCTTTGAAAAAAATTAGGCAATGATTTCCAATAAGTAGGGCTTGTAAAGAAGAGGGGGAAATGTATATTTCATCTGCCTAGAGTTCAGTGTCATAGTATAGAAAGTACTTACTAAAGCTCAGAGTTCAGTATTATACAAAGTATTAACCACTGAATTTGTCAGTTAGAGATTATGCATTTAAAGGAAGACAGTTGTATTTCACAAGAACCTAGTTTTTTAAAGCTTAGAGGACAGAGATGCAGCTATTTCAGCTGGAAAGGTGTGCGCTCAACATGACTAAATGTTGGCATGCATGTAGCTGGAGCTGTATAAAATGGTGGAATACTGCACCATATTAAAACAGTCCTGTCTTTTGCCCTTTATCTCCGTACCAATGGCTTTTTCATTACAGATCTTTTTAAAATTAAAATAGAGCAAATGCACCTATAGCTTCCAAATATCAGTTCCAAATAACTGAACCCCAGCTGTACTCTAATGAAATCAGTGGAGTTGTGCTCATTCAGAACAGGTCTAAACTGGGCTGAAAATCATCATTTAAGGCGTATTGTGTACCAATATATATGATGGACAGAACATTTGTGCTATAGGGTAGTGTCTAAAGCAGGGGTCGGCAACCTTTCAAGAAGTGGTGTGCCGAGTCTTCATTTATTCACTCTAATTTAAGGTTTCACGTGCCAGTAATACATTTTAATGTTTTTAGAAGGTCTCTCTCTATTTAGTTATATAATATATATATATATATATATAGACACTATTGTTGTATGTAAAGTAAATAAGGTTTTTAAAATGTTTAAGAAGCTTCATTTAAAATTAAATTAAAATGCAAAGCCCCCTGGACCAGTGGCCAGGACCCAGGCAGTGTGAGTGTTACCTACCCCTGATCTAATGTAACTGCCTGGGCTAACAGCATTTAGTTTAACTTTACAAATTACAGGTCTGCTCCTGCACTATTGAATTCAATGCATGTGTGTGCATACTGCATCAATGAACAGCAGCAATCTCTGTGATAAAAGGCAGCTGTCAGGCAAACACCACAATGTTTACAAGGGAAATTGAAACTGTACTA
Source organism: Chelydra serpentina (assembly GCA_037349315.1). Taxonomy (NCBI): domain Eukaryota; kingdom Metazoa; phylum Chordata; order Testudines; family Chelydridae; genus Chelydra; species Chelydra serpentina. Next base: position 13,940,728 of record JBAIAC010000035.1, read on the forward strand.
CATCTTTTTATTTATCTGAAGGGCCATGCAAATACAGAGTTAGCTGCATGGAATTAGTAGGAATACCTTGCGTATTCAACCTATTCCACTGAGTCACACACACATCATACAGAGACTGTAGCCATGTCCGGCAACTGTTACACTCTCTGTGATAGTTCATATGCAGACAGACATTAGCAGGTGGTTTTAATTGGGGTAATTAATGCTGGTCAAAACACCAGCTTTATTTTCTGGACTTAAACCCTCCCAACCCCCAACAAAACCCCACCCAAATGGATTTTAAGGCAGTTAAGGTTGAAAATCCAACTTAGCACTTTTCATGAAATTATCTCAATCACTTGGCCAAAGGTAGGGAAGTATCATAACTCCCATTTTATAGATGGGGAAACTGAGACATGGAGAAGTTAAGTGAAAAACCCAGATTTCCCAACTCCTAATACAGTGCTTTAAAAGCACACTGCCTCTCTTTAGAGTATCCTTTAAAATGATATACATCCACATAGTACCATTTATGCTGTTTGAATTAATTTTCCTCTCCCTGTTCCACACCAAGGTTTAGTAGCAATACAAGACCCCGGTTTGGCTAAGATTTTATTAGTCTTACAAAAATAGCCTGAAGCATAAGTACGTTGTATGATGCAACAACTTGTCTTTTTGTGATTGCTCATTCAGCCTTTCTCCAGGATACACCCTGAGCAGCTGGTCTGAGCACCGGGAACTGACAGTCTCCCTGAAGCTTCATCCCATTTTATTTTTAGTACTTGGGTCCCAGGATAGATACAGATCTCAGAAGGGTCCTCTGAAGCGCACTGCTGATGACAAGCTTCTTGCAGGCCCAATATTTAGAAGAAGGGTAGATACACTGGACACTCAAGTTCTGTTACATATTTAGTGACTGGATTGACAGCCACAGGAGAGGGGTAGAAGGATTTTACATTAATAGTTCATCCAAACTACCTGTAAGGTAGCAGCAATGCCTTAGCACAGCAAATCAGCATGGGGTTGTGAGCCCAAGCTCAGATACAGCATGAGACTGGTCATTGTATCAAAAGAGAAAGAGGCTAAGCTGGACAGCTCAGCATGTGCTTTTCTGAACTGATGCATCTGGTTCTGGTTCTCAAAGCCGTCCTGGTTAAAGAAAGGTGGGAAATAAGAGTTGCTGGAATCAACTGGAAAATGATCTTTTGACAAGGAAGGGAACTCTTCTGTTGGTTAGGGTTGACCAGTTGAAGCACAGTGGAAAGGAACTGACAGATGTTTGTGCTACCACTGGATTGTGAACAGAGATTTTCGGTTTCCAGGGTTGTAGCATGGGCATCACTCAGAAATACTCCAAATACCGAATTCACTTACATTCCTTCATTCTGTTCATACAAATGCATTCTAACATGATGTGTTGTTTGAAGAGCCACTGCAGAGAATGATATGTAGTTTAATAGGTGCCCTGCATTTCATCTCCAAGGAAGGGATTAATGAGGTCATAAAAAGGAGAGGAAGGAATCTCCGTCTGCTTTTAGTTGTTTAGAAGGACGAAACAACTTGCAGCTTTCATAGGTCCCTCGCAGATAACATTCAAACCAATATTCAGGCAAGAATGCATAATCAAGTTTATTGGTTTATGTAAAAGAATTAGTACAAAAACAGGCCATAGATTTTAGAAACCAGTTTTCTTTCAACTCTTTAAATAAATAAGTAAACCAGAAAATAAAATCCACCAAAAGTTACAAACTTCAATTTAAGAACTGTGAGGTAAGGCCCATCAAACATCAAGATGCTTGGTGTGGAGCCACTTATTAACTAGCAGTCAAATAATTTAATCAAAAATTTACAGTACCAAGTAAAACTTAACTTACTATATAGACTACCTACTGTATAGTCAGCTCCCAGACAGAGTGGTGTACCTTAAAGGTCCTATAGACTCTTTTTAAAATTAATGGTGCTGCCTTTCAGCTTTGATTCATGCAAGGTATTTAAGCATATGCATACCCTTTAAGCACATCAGTAATCCTATTGTAGTCCACATGTGATGTATGGGTGCATGCAACAAATACCATCTCTCAAAGCACTGATATAATTCTGGATGCATTTTTCATTTAGATTAAAGAATAAAATACCCACAACTTGCACATAAAATAGTTAACACTTAAATCATTAGTAAATTCAGACATACCACTGCTAAGCCAGGCACAAATTCACCAGGTCTGACTATACAGACAGTTTTCTGAAACCAGACAATAGAAGGGAAATCTCACAGATGTTCTCAAATTGGTTTTATGTTTAATTTTAAAGTTAATTCCAGTAAGTCAACTGAAACTCTTTTGAAGCCGAGAAGTCAAGAATAAACATCCATTTAGAGAAGATTTGTCTTTTTTTTTTTCCCCATTCAGGAACCAGGAGTGACCATATCACAGGTCTGCAACATTTGATATAAAAAGAATATACAAACCTTTATAGGAATTAACTTTGTGGTTAATTCCACTAAATTGACTGCAGTTGCTGTGATCCCTTTTCTCCACTTCCTCTTTTCAATATCCAAACTACTATTTTGCTGCATACTAGTTTCCTAAAACTTTAGGGTTTGCAAATAATTTTTTAAAATGTACGAAGTGGTTGTTATGGTACCATTTCAAACTTGGAAGTTTTGTAGGATTCACTTTATGGGGAAAAAAAATCTTACAGAATTGAATGGGAAAGTATTTTTTATAAAGTTTTTGGACTATCCTACAGAATTTAATAGAAAATTATGTACTTGCTATAGAACTCTGTGGAGTGGTTTATATAAACCTACAGAAAGGCTCATTCTCTATTACATTTTATAGGTTTTAAAATAAAATAAATTTCTTTAGAATCCCACTGGTTTATCTATTAAATTCTTTTGGATTTTCATAAGGGCTAGGCAATTTCTAGTTACTGACAAACAGAACAGACTTTGAATGACTTATTTTACTTAGTACAGAAGTATGCATCTTCATACAATTAGTTCAATACTTAACTGTTTAATATTGATAGTTTTGCAATCTAGTCGATGCCCTATAACCATGTAGTAATAGCAGGATACTGAAAATGAGGGATTAACAAAGGACCTGATTCTGCACCACTTACAGGGGAGAGCAGATACCCACTGATATCACCTGAGGAAGGGCTGCAAGATCAGGCCTTGACGTAGCATCAGATGTATTTGAGAGACATAAGTGTCTTGACTCTGAAAGATGCAATTCCCATTAAAGTCAATAGAACTTGCAGATACTCCATACTCACCCCTCACCCACCTAGCATCAGGTCCAAGATCTCCTTGTTTTGCCCAAGCAGCAAGGTGCAATTAAAAATGCAAACAAACATCAGAGCTTACACTTAAATAAATGCCACCTAAAAGAAAAGCCCCCAAAACATTGCTCGGAGCTTATTCAGTAATAAACATATCACTAGCTGGATCAAAGGAGTAATGCAATACAGAGCTAGAGTTAGAGCTCCACGCTTGTTAACATCAAGTATTGATTCATGGGTCGCATTACCCCTTTTAATTAAGATTATGCTCCATAAAGGCAATTTTTCAGGGACAGCGGTTGGCCTTCAGCCTCATGCCTGTCAACGGTGTCTTGGTACTCGCCTTGTCACAGGGAGAGCTGTGTCAGTGCCTCCCAGGCAAATTGATTATTTCCCATAAAACGGGGGCTGTTTTGTGGCACTAGAATGTGGTGCTCTCACGGTTTGCTCCACCCTCACTGCCAGCTGAAGTACTGTATGCTGTTTATATCAAATACCTGAAACTAAATTCCACAACATTGCAGAGTTACTGAACCCGCATCAGAGGGTTCCTTTTGAACTAGCAAAAAAATCAGACCCCGTTGAACTTTGCTCTGGTTCAGATACTTAGCCCTGAGGTTTCACTGCATGAAGGTAACAGGATGGGGTGAAAAACAAGGCAACCGAAGGTTCTTCCCTTAACCTCTGAGCATAACCTATACAAACATTTCTAGCATAACAAATACTATAGCAAATCAAAAATCAGTATCATCCATCCAAAGATTTCATAGTGTTTCACAAGTATTAATAAAGCATCACAAACGCCTATGAGGTAAGTATGTGGAAACGGGCACACAGAGGTTAAGGGAAGTGAATGGGAGTTTTGCCATTGACTTCAGTGGGGCCAGGATTTCAATGTAAGTGACTTGCCAAAATCAGTGAAAGAGCTTGGAATAGAATCCAGATCTTTTGACTCACACTCCTATCATCTAACCACTAGATCGTGCTAGAAAGAACACCAGTCAGATATACCTGCAGAATTTCCACCCATGCAAAGTGAATTCTGATTTGGGCAGGCTAACGCTGAATTCAAGAGAAATCTCAGCAACTCCTTATATCCAAAATTATCCAGAAAAGAAGATAGAAATAGCTGGGGACATGTGTTAAGAATGAAGCCAGGACATCTGCCATGACAGGCATGCTATTGGGCAGCTTGAGGAACACATCAAAGGGGCTAACTGAAATAATCCTTCCATAATACAGTACTTGGAGAGGGAAAACTTATGGACTTAATGTGGGGGACATACAAAGAGCAGCCCAAGATAGACAGGAATGGTAAAGCCTGGCTGATACTCTCAATCACATTTGACAGCACAGGAAAGATTCAGAATGGTGAATCAGGCTTGCTGTGTAATTGCAAGGACGCTAAAGTAAGACTGCGTAATAGGCAAAAATGGACCATAAAAAAACCCCTAACTCATTCTGAATCACAGAGATAAACAGCTGAATGATATCTGAAGAAATTCTAACCTTGCCTTTGGTTAGACCCTCTTAACTGGAGACACCAACAGTAGTAAATGATGTGCTATTATCAGCAGGAATCTAAAGGTCCTATGAAGTCTTCTGAAGATTTAGTTGGAAGGAAAGACAACCGAGAGGGGTTATAGGTGGAAGAGAAAAATTGGCTTCTTGCTATAGAAAATCCTTTACAAGGATAAAGCTTAGTGTCCTAGAAAGCTGAGTAGAAGGTCTATAGCTTCAAACTTCATTAAGTCTGATTTGATTTAAACTCTAAGCTATTTAGCAAGGAAAAATTGTGCCTTATTTTTTCTGTAGTACATATACAAATGAATAAGAGGGCTGAATTCCCTTTCTGGCCTAATGGCCTTACCTGTGTGAAGATAGCTGCAGTTTTTCCACTGAGAAGAATAAAGCGGGGGGAGGTGTCATCCAGTCTCTTTCTTGCAGTGTGAGTGAGGATTTGGACTGAGAATTTTTCAGATCTCTGAGGATTAGAGATTCTGCAATAGATGCTCTTATTTGTATTGTTTAAATAAAATAAATTTTGACATACAAAAGTAAAAGTCACAGAATTTAAAGAACACAATTAGAGTTTTAAAAGTTAACGATACTAAATGATGAATGCTACCAGAGGGCTTTCTAGTAAATGAAGGGAATTATACTGATCTTACATTTAAGAAAAACAACCCCCCCGCCACAGTATTTGGCCAGTTATTTGCCTAAAAAAAGAGAGACAACTTTAGACACCAGAGATTAACTTGGAAAGCTGTATAGTCAACATGTTAGATTCGTTTTCTGCTTTTTTAATGTTAAGGTGGGGAAAACTGTAGATATTATGAACTATACATTGCTGCAGTGCTAGAAAAGGGTTGTTAGGGCCATTTTATTGAAGACTGATGCCCATTTTCCCACCATGCTTTGGGAAAGATAACACAATTTTTATTTTGCTCTTTTAGGAGATGAACAAATCTTTCCATATGTCCCAGGGGATTTCAAAATGTTTCCTTAATTGTGCAATAGCAATAGAATCCCTTTATCAACAGAACAAAATAGCCTATGGAATATGGCACATTTATCAAGGAAACATTCCCAATAGGGTTCCAATAACGGAGAGCAACCACTCCTTCCTCTGTCATGCATTTTTATGTTAAGAAAGGGGAGTAAGTCATGAAGATAATTGTGATTCAGTGCACAAATTACAGCTTTATTTTTTAACCCCCAAAATCAGAAATGGCTGACTTAATATTTATTTATTTATTTATTTTTAAGCTGAATTTGAGATTTCTGTAAACTGACTGTTAACATACCATGCCCTTAGGATGATTTGGAACAAGGGAAGTTCAAGACGTTTTAAAGAATAAAGAACAGATTATTCTGTACTCTGGATAATTCCATAGTGTTTTCCCCTCTACCCTTCTTTAAAAAAGAAAAGAAAAGAAGAGAAGAGTGTGGCACTACGATGTTTTTACATTGAGAAATCAGACCCTTTTGGAAAGATTATATTGCAGAAAAGGCATCCCCTGTAATAAATTACTTCTAATCACTTAAGGAGAATGAAAGAATGAAGTCCATTCCCCTTGTGATTAATGCTGATTCCTGTTTGCACTCCCATTTCCAAGGTCTGCATTTCCAATCCTGCTCTCCTCTTGGACTTCTGTGCCTTGCATATGTCCCTTTCTGTTTTTTCCATTTCCTTTCTGATAATGAATTTTCAGACTATATCGTTTCTAGTCTTGTCTTTCCACTGTGACGCCAGGACTGGTACCAGAAAATAAAACCCTAGCTTGTCTCGGTCTGCTACGCAATTGGTGGAGAAGGGCACTCAAGACATTTTTTTCTCTGTGTGTGTATATATATATATATATTATATACACATATATATAGAAAATATATGTGCAAATATAAATGACTATATGCACAAATTAATTAACTATAATTTAACGTAACCACACAGACCCATCCAAAGTTATAACTGTAGCAACAAAACCGCCTAGCAATACAGAGAAGATTGTGGGGAATAGAGCAAAGATGGAGTAAAGAAATAAAGGAAAACGGAATTGCAGGACAGTTGCATGAAATAAAATGCTAAAAAGCAAAGGTCATCCAGTAAAGATCTGACACTCCAGGGACTGAGCGCTAAAGTGTCCTATTATGGAGACAGCTCCAGAGCCACTTGATACTAACAAGATAGAGGGTTTGGAGAGAAGAAATACATAAAATCAGTTTTCGTACTCCACGGAAAGACCAGGTACAGTTTTTATTTGCAAATCTAGGGGATCGTGCATGGAGACCCGTCAGGGGAAGGGGATGGGGACGAAGGAAAGGAATCTCCATCAACAAAAGAGAAGCCTAATGCGATTCTAAAAAACCCAAAATGATCCCAACCCAAATCTGGTAAAAGACGCTTGCCGTGTCCATACGCCAAATGCAGATGTTAATAGGAGAGCAGGAAAAGGAGTTTCAATACGAATCATGGGAACACATGCGAATTGTCCAGGAACTGGGATATTTCTTTTCTTGCAAGAATGCAAATTTCCCTTTAGGTCAGGAGACACCAGCCAGCTCTCTCTCTCTCTCTGTATATAGAGGTGTTACTTTTAGAAAAATCATAACAAACACATTTCAGTTTGTGTTCAATGTCATGCAAAGGGAACAGATAAATGCACCTAGAAAGGCAGAAAACATTTTCGGGGGGGGGGGGATTGGATTTATTTTTCTATCTATCTATCTATCCACAAATATGAATCTCCCACTTACTTTAAAGAGTTCAGACAAGATCATCTCTCACCAGGCGAGTTAATCCTAAATCCGAGACAGATCAAGGGGCTGGACCTGCAAATCCCTGGCACGAAACACCATGGATCTCAGAGAAGGATCTGCAAGTGCTGTGCTGTCAGCAGCAGCCGCTTCCCCCTGCTTCGCCTCGATGTTGCAACAACTGCTGCCTGGGAAAATGGCTATTTTATGAATGGGAGGAAAGGGACCCCCTCTGCGCATGCCTGTCCTCCCAACTCTATGAATGGGTGGGCACTGAAGCCCCAAGGCGCATGCTCTGCTCTCTTTTATGAATGGGGGGCCGGAAGGGAACTTGTTGCAAGTTGCGAGGGCTAGATGTGGGTTGGTTTTTTTTTGTTTTTTTTTTTATGAATGGAGGCCAGGCAGCAGCTGCGCATGCACCCCGCCCCCCCAGTCTTAGGCTGAAGGTAAAGCAAACTGCAGCAAACGCGGGGTGCATGTGCAAAAAGGAGAAATAAGGGGGGGGGATATGGGTTTATTTGGGAGAGGGTGGAGGGGTTGGAAGAGGGGGTGTTCGTGGCTGATACCCCTACAGGAGCCTTGGTGTGTCCCTCCAATGTTCGAGGCGCGCGGTGGAGCATGGCAGAGGCCGGCCGGGAGCGTTGTTCTTGCTACATTTCTGGCCGTTGCTCCTTATTGCTGCTGCTCAGATCTCAAACCGCAGAGGTCCCCGTTTCTCCTCACCCCGGCTCCAAGCGCTGCAATGACAGCGTGCCATGTCCCCTTCCCTCCCGGCGGGGCAATCGCCGGGCTCTCGCTGTCCTGGCTTGGCCATTGCCAGCGTCACCTGGGGGGTTCCGCTGATCTGCAGCGGGCAATTGTCGTGACCTTCTGCAAAGCAAAACACGCCAAGCGCAGGGGAAGCGTTGGGCCACCATGAGTCAGTTATTTCTGCTGTGATTATTTGCGTCTCCATCCCCTTTCTGCTCGCCCAAGGGAAACAGGGATTTGTATCCGGCAATGGGAATTCACACGGTGTACTAGCATGAATGTTATTGTGCCTTTTCCATTCAAATCGGTAGTTTGATCTTTTAAGCATTTAGGAATTTCAGCCAGGACTGGATTTTCGAAATAACTGGGAGTCTTTATGTTGTTCTTTTGTTTATTCATGATTGGTTTAACCTCGTTAAGTGCCTTGTCTGGCACCTCCCAGAGCTCCCTGCCTTACTGACGGACAACGAGAACTTGCATCATGCTAGGGAGAGGGAGAAACAGGGTACAGGGAAAACCGCTCTCAGGGAAGCCTTTATTTACGAGGAAATCTGGTCATTTATTTTGACACGCAGGCCTGGTGTACGTGCGTCTTTATACGGTGTATATATACATGAATGTGACTAGATGGGCGAAATAGTCCGCAGCTGATGTTAGCGACCAGAATCCAGCATTTTGTGTGGGCGAGAGAGAGTGAAATATAATCTGAAATAAGCCGTGGCGAAAAATAGCTTGCTCTGTATTGCACATCATTTACCAGTGGTGAGACTTTCAGTTCAATCATTTCAGTGCAGCACAGCATAGCTCTGCAACAATGTCACCCCAATAATACATCACGGCTGGTGTTTATTGTCAGGTTCTACACCCAAAGGCAAGTCAACTCTGTAGGGGACAGTATATCTGATATGCAACGTATCATATGTAGATTTACTTTAACTTCGGTGTAATTCACCAGGGTCACTTTCTTCAGTGATTTATTCTCCCTCCCCCCCATTTTAATGAAACCATCCAAAGGAGAAGGATGGTCTTGTGGCTAAAAGTAGGACAGTGAGTGAGAACTTCGATTTGGGTTCTATTCTCAGCTCTGTTGTTGGTTTCCTGTGCGGCTTTCATGTAAGCTCTGATCCAATCATTCAAAGATTGGCCATTGAAGTCAATGGGAGACAGGCCCTTAGGCACAGGAAGTGCTCAACACCCAACAGGGGCTATTGTTCTGCTTCTGGGTGCTGAGCTCCCTTGAAAATCTTGTCCTACGTGTGGATGCTGAGCATTCTGAAATTAAAAACTCCTCCAGTGCTTCCAGTTCCCATCTGTTTGCAACATTCTTCAGGAGCCTTGCACAGACAGTGCTAGGAAAGTAGAAAATGCTATAAATAATAATGTGTTGCTTAGTGTATTATAGTTGTTGAAGTGGATACTTTCAAAGTGCTGAGCAGGTATCTTTTTTGGTTACATTTCCCACTACAGTCAGTGGACCATATCATTAGGACCTTACCCAGCACTTTGAAAATGTAATAGTATTTATTATTCATCTATTACTAGTGATGAATGCAGTGTTGTACATTAGGTTAAATATGCCACATAAATAAAATGCTTCATCTCAAAGAAGGTAAACCCTGTAAATTGCAATTGGTATTCAGTCATGTGTTCGTATGTCCCTGAGGACAGGGAACCTTTCCAATTATGCACAAATGTTGTTATTGGACTATCTGCAAATGAAAAGGGTGCGGGGAGGGGAGAGAGAAACAGAAAGGAGCAAGTCATTTATGTTCTCATGAAAATGATTAATAATAATACATTTGAAAATCAGGGGCATATAAGACAAAACTGACCTGAGGTATCCTTTTACCTTTTAATGTATGCATTGAAAGCTCTATTATCCCTGCACTCCCAGAGGCACTGTGCATGCACGGTCTTTCCTGATAACAGTGTTATCAATATTCATGTTAATATTAATATCAATATTCATGTGTGTGCATGGAGATGCAAATATACCCCTGAGCCAGGGCCCAATATGTATTTTCTCTAAAACAAAGTCCTACAACAAAAATAATGCATGTAGGGTACAATCAATACTGCATTCTGTTTATGTAATGTTATGCAGTTCCATGACCACCAGCTGGCTGTTGGTCTCCACCCCAGAAGTAGGTGCAGTTGTGGTTCAGACATTCGTAAAATACTGTGAGATCTTTTGGATGAATGGTATTACCTAAAATATTATTACTAGATCTTAAACATGCAAGATTGACATGTTCTTTTTTAAAAAATTACCTAAAAGTAGTAATAAATGGATGCCCAAAGGGGTTTATTTGCTGTTACTGCTCACATATAATTAAATATAATGTTATCTAAAAAAGGCAGAAAAACCAAAGGATTTTCTCTGCATTTCCCTGTTCAGTATATATGGATAAAAGAAGAAAATGTAAATGGAACTTTAACTGAAGAAGAAAATATACAGGGTTATCCTATTGTTATTTTTATTGCTGAAGACCATCTAGAAGTTGAGAAGTTAAAATGCCCAAACAAAGAACTCTGGATCTGATCACTCTCAGGCACAAATTCTGAACCTTGATCTGAATTTTGCAAATGTGCTGTAACTTTATACTGTTGTTTCCTGTGGTGTTGTAGCTATGCTGGTCCCAGGATATTAGAAAGACAAGATGGGTGAGGCAATATCTTTTATTGGAACAACTTCGGTTGGTGAAAGAGACAAGCTGTCGAGCTTACACAGGATTCTCCATCAGATCTGTCTCTTTCACCAACCAAAGTTGGTACAATAAAAGCTATTACCTCACCCACCTTGTCTCTCTAACTTTATAACAACATGAGATCCAAATGTACCCCCTCCCTAAAATTAGAGGTGTTCAAAACTAGGTTCTGAATTATGTGATCAAGCACATCTGTATACAAACATAAGGAAGTCCTTTGCTACCATACAATACATTTTGCTCCATGAATCCCCAACTGCCTATGTGGCAACTGGTAAACTGCTATGTTGTATCAAAGAAGGCTGATGCCATAATTAAACTGTATGACTATAGGCACAGCACAGCAAGAGCCTATAATCTTTGCTATAGGCACTAACAATGGAACACAGAAGAGGGGAACCCACCAGGGATAACCCACTGCACCTAACAAAGGAAGCAAAAGATTAGTCCCCAAGTGCTAGGGAGAGGACAGTTAGAAATGGTTTACAGTATTGTTGGTATCCACACAACTTGCATCAGGAATACAAAAAATTTGTTAGTATATTTTTGGGGAAATGACAAGATTTCCTGCTTTGTTTCCCCTTCCCTCCCGCAAATCCCACTCATGCCTGTGCATGACTGGAAGGTGACTTCCTTAGGAGCCCATTGTCTTTGCTCTGAGCTTTGGCCAGAAGGGATTGCTCAAGAGCTACATAGTTTTTCCATTCACTCGAGGGTTGAATATGCTGATTCCTCAATGCTATCAGCCCCTGTTGTAGCAGCTCACCTTTGGGCTTGTGCAATACTGGCCTGGCATTGCAAACCCCAAGCACACAAATCAGGAGTCAGGCCCTCAAAGATCATGAGATTGCCCTGATAATAATGACATTAAAATAATACATTTGGGTTCTTTTTATTTGTCCTCTCTTTTTTGAGCCTCTCGGTTTTTTAACTTTTCTCTGCAACTGTGAGTAACTGAAACTTACTGCTCTGTTTTTATTTAAATGAAAGCTGAGTTTCTCACCTAATCACATGACTGCAGGAGCTGGGGCTTTAAGAAAATCACCAACTATCATGAGGCTTGTGATAAACTTGCAAGAGTTGGAAATGTTAGTGGCACAAAGCTCCTCGTTGCACGCCTTTCTTACAACATAAATTAATTGCTTACATAAAACTCAATTAATCACTTAATCCCTATTTAAACACCCGTCTTAAGTGGGCACAGATTCTCATTCGAGCCCCTGCAGTGGGGTGAATTTTGCCATATGTGCATTGCATACAAATTAGCATCCCTTTGACTATTCTGCCTTATCCGTGGAAATATTGTCAGACCAGCTCTGCTGCTGTGAGGGAGACCAGATCATTGTGAGGCATCGTGCTGCTTCTAGCCTACCAGTCCCAAGGTCATTAAATAAAATTCCAATAAAAGAATTATAGTGAATGTCTGTGCAGCTAATGCAGCTCAGTCCCCAAACCCCCAATACTTCTGTCTTTGGTTTGACAGGATCACCATTCTCTGAGTCTGAATACGTCCTGGAGGAAGCTTCCAATTAAATGACAGCTCAAAGAAGACGTTCTGACTCGAGACTCAAATTGCAAATGAAGGCCCTATAACTGAGGCACTCGTGTATTTTAACAACACAGTATTGATCTGATCCATCTTCTATTGTGTTCCGTCCTCTTGGTGCATTGAAAGTTTGGCTAAGGATACATGTGAACTTCTGCTTGTTGCATGTGCTGGTTTGGTGCGTGGGACATGTTTCTGAAGGAGGCTTTGTTTCAGAAGGTTCCTCGGTAGCAGAAGGAATGGAACATGGTGTAGTATAAGCTTGCTTATTTTCAGCTTGGAAAACCTTGTCACATGGAGAAGAAAAATGAGTGAATAAGGTTAGAATTTGGGGCAAGTGACTTCAAAATCAAACTTAAAGTGAGAGAGAGAATTACAAAACATCCAGGGAAAAACTCTGTGCTCACAACCCATGCAGTCCCATTAAGATAGAAAATACTGCACAGGTTCTGAACATTTTGATGGTTGGATACACTACCTGCTGTTCTGCAGTCTAAAGTGCATGGGCCAATAAAGATATAAAAGGGGTTTGGTCTTTGTGGGCATTACAACTCATAACCAACTGGCCTTGTGTTAAAAAGCAGAGGTTAGAAATGCATATTTGGTCATTTGGGGCCAAACCCTGAGAGATGCTGTGACATGCATCTCCCATTGACTTCAGCAGATGCTCAGAGCTGCTCAGGATGTAAAAGAGGAAATCCTGATGAGTGGCAGACATATGACCCTGTTCCTGCTCTACTGTCTTTATTCTGTACTTGGATTATTCCTGCTTGTGCTTCAGATGACAATATAGTTTCAGGTTTTAGTATTGTGCATAGGATTAGTTTAGCAATAGACTACGAGTGACATTTGAAATGGACATTTTGTGCTCTGTGTTAAGTTCCCATTCACTTTATTTATGTGGTTACCCATGGTCTATATAATAATATTCCATGAATGTCACTCTGTAGTGTATTATATCTGTTGAGTGTGAGGCGATGGAAACAGCGATATGCATGGCTGAGGGCTCTTTTTGTTCATTTGAATATCACCGGGTTGACTCATCAGTGGGCTTCGTGGTCTGTTGCCATCCAGGTTTTAAGTTCTCAGCCATTTTGACCTTTCGAATTACATCCATGCAGTGTACAGCTACAGTAAGGCAAGCATCTATGCCATGCCAAGAGTCCTAGCCCATTGTGACAGCAGAGGTAACTCAACCAATCACCACCCTTTTACTCTACAGCTAATTTGAATGCAACAGTTTAATTGGGAGGCTGCACAGATGGTACATTACTTGGCCCAACTGCTCCTCACACATACCAACACAAATCTCCCGGCAGAACACAACTCACATACAAATCTCCCATGCAAATGCACACAACTCTCCCAGCACAACTCCTCCAGGCACAAATTAACACAACCACTCTCACATTACTACCAGTGCATGCATTAACCCCAAACACACCTCAGCCTCTTACCTCAGCACAAGCCCCTTATTCGTTATCCACACAACTCTCCCAGCACAACACAACCCCCACACAACAATACAACCAGCGCACACACTAACCCCAAACACACACAGCCTCTCACTGCAAAACAACCCTTCATTCGTCACTCATGCAAATCCACACAACTCTCCCAGCATGACACAGTCACCAACAACACACCCAGCATATGCAATAACCTCAAACATCACTCTGAAGCCTAGAATGTCTGTTGACTGTAGTGTCAAGTGATGGAAACAGTGACAAGCACGACTCAACACTCTTTTTGTTTAGAATCTCCCCAGATTCAATGATCACTGGCATTCACGGTCTCTTACTGTCCAATTTTTAAATTCTCAGCCTCTTTTGGCTTTTTTACATGTATGACTTTGCGGATTACTCCTGTGCGACAGTGCAGACTTTTGGCCCTTAGTGATGAGTTATTGTGTGTAAAGGAAACTTTGAGATCCGCAGGTGAGCGCTAAGTACTCCTGGGACTAAATGGCAGAGGGACAAGGAGGCAGCGCATTTCTGACCGCTTTGCCACTTATCAAGCAGAAAGAGCCCGAGCACTAACATTTGATTCTGTATATGTCATCGAGCTGAGTGAGGGAGTGTGTGCATGTTCAAATGCCAAACGCCCACATGGTGAAACCCTTTCTGGGTGTTGCACGTTTGACCACTTTAACCATTGGAAGGTCAGAATTCACCCCCTAAGCTGTATGGACATAGGCAGAATAATCGAAGTTACAGGCACAAATTTCCAAAAAAAAGTGGAATAGGGGGCACAAGCTAGTGCATTTTCAGAGAGCTGGGTTTCCCAGTGTCTTGTGGTAGCTATCATTAGAGTGTAGCCTTTCTTCACAATTACATAGATACATATATTCAAAGGCCAGAAGGGACCACTGTGGTCAATGAGTCTGACCTTCTGTATAACACAGGCCATAAAACTGCCCCCCTCCACCCAAAAAAAAAAAAAATCCTACAGCAGATCTTTTAGAAAAACAGCCAAACTTGATTTTAAAATTGCCAGTGATGGAGAATTCGCCAGGGCCCTTGGTAAATTGTTCAAATGGAGTTTACAATAGAGGTCATTGAATGAAGAAACCACCAATGTAAATGGGAAATAACTAGATAGCTGAAGAAGGCTTAAGGGAATTTCATAATTACCTCATGTACCTGGCTATATCAAGTGTACTGCTAAGAACAATTGTTTTTTTTTTTTAAAAGGTGTTTATATTTAAAAAGGATAGTTGGGTTTTTAAAGACTCAAAAGTTAAAGCTTCATACAAGAAGGTATTTTCTCTCTCCCCCCCCCCCCCCCCACTGTTTTTTAAAGGTTACATTCCAGTTCCATGATGGGTTAATTTTTATAAAGAATCAGTTTTACCGCTTGGAATGATAAACTAAACAAAATAATAAATACACAACTTGAGTTCGTTCTTTTAAAAACAACAACTTGTGAGTGTGTTTGTGCTCCCAGAGGCACTGTGCATGCACGGTCTTTCCTGATTTAGAAGTACAGCTTCATTTGTCTTAGACCTACTGAAAAAAGCCAATCGCCCTTCCAAAGCAGCTCAAATGTTTGCCCCCAGATGCCTCTTTCCATTTTGGCTGATAAAGACTTCTGGTTTTTAGTGCTCCAGAACAGTCTGTAGTAGACCCTCAGCATCGAGTTCAGTTACCACTGACTGAGGCCTGTTTGGTGGAGCAGATTAGCACCCCCAATTAAAATCACATTAAAATCAATAATCACGTCTGAATTTGCCACCTTTCAGTCTGATGTTTCTATTAAAATGAAAAGTGGCAAATTCAAATTGTCCAAAGGAAATACTTTATTCACACAATCCACATTTAGCCTGTGGAACTAAATGCCACAAGGTATCACTGAGGTCAAGAGTGTAATGGGATTATTCATTCATATGGCTAACAAGAGTAGCCAGAGTTGTTATAGTACATAGGAAAGAATTTTGGAAGGGATATAAACCTTCCTGGTTCAGGACAAAAGCCAGCCACTGCTGCATGGAGTTCAGGAGGAAACTTTCCCTGGGGGTAGGTTATCCTAAGATGCCTACTGTGAGGTTTCTTGCACCTTCCTGTGAAATAGCTGATACTGGCCACTGTCAGTGACAGGCTACTGCATTAGATAGATGGTTCTGATCTAGTATGGGCAGTTCTTTTCTTTTTGTATATGAAATGAGTTTAGTGATCTCAGGTGAGTGGACAAGTGTCCATGTTGCACTGCCACCAGCGACACTATGTCATAGCATGGCTGAGGTACATTGACTGGACCGGGGGCGGACCCTTGTACTGCCATTGCCTGGTATGTGGATAGAGAGAGCATTTGAGCCTGCACTTTACACAAGAACAAAAGTAATGTTAAAAATTGTAGCAGATACAGGTAAAGGGAAGCAAAGCTGTGGGCTTGTTAATATTCAGAGGTCAGACAAATGTGCTCCCCACTCCCTTCTGTAGCTAGAATCTGGCTGGGCCACAAGAACTTGGATTAAGTGAAGTGTTTAACTGGCAGACAGTAATCTCCTTCCCAGTTCACTTTGGAGCGGCTGATTTTCCGTCATGGGTCTCCAGATCTGCATGTTCTGAGAATGTGGGCCAGCAGGTCTCCAAAAAGGGGTACAGTATCTGCACGTAGGCCCATAGTGGGCAGTTCTAGGAAATGCCTGGTTCCTAATTGGCCATCTGTGAAAGGCAAATGTGAAGGCAATTTAGTAAGTGAAATTGCAACTCCCTGGGGAATGCATAATTCAGGGGTAATCAATAGATGGACCGTGGGCCAAATCCGGACCGTCAGATGCTTTTGAACGGACCCTGAAATCTTTGTATTTACTTATTATTTTTTTAATTATTATTTTCGCTGGAGTCTGGACCTTGACTATACCTTGAGAAGAAAAAATTGGCATAATTTTTGCTGTTGAAACATTTCAGATGTGTAGCTAACAGGGGAATCATTGGCTACTTGCGTTTTATCATCTTTAAGCTAACTCCACGACACGCATACAGAATTTAGCCCTTTGGGGTCCTCCATGAAGATTTGGGACCCCTCCTGGCAGGTTTATGTCATTATGGTGATTTAGCATGCATAGGGGATACTTGTGTGCAGGAATGGCCACGTAGTAAATTGCACATGCAGTACCTTATTTACATGAGTGTGAACTCAAACAACTGTGCATGAGAGGAGCTACTTAAAATTTGGTCTTCATTTTGGAAAGCAAAGAATGCCCATGTAGGCAGTTTTGTCATCTGTGGCAGATATAATCCTGAGAACATTTTTATTTTTTATTATTTGCTAACCATTTCCAAGCGCAATACCTAAAGGGAAACTGCAGAATGGAAACCTCCTGTTAAAAATGGGGGGAGTGAGGAAAGAGGGTTGCAGTGTTTTATGGCTTGACTCCTACAGGCAGCTCAAATCCTGGCTTTTCGCCGGCAACGTGCAATCTCTCTCAGTTAGAAGCTATGCCACATGCTTGGAGATAGCTTTAACCCTGCTGGAAAATATTTCAATCTATGTTCCTCAAGCATAATATGTTTCTGTGCTGGGCGCATCTCGTGATTCCAATAATAAACGAGGTAGGCGAAATTGGGGGTGCTAATCTGCAGTGTATAATAAATGTATTGATGAGATGTATGTTGGAGAAATTGTTCGACTCTACTAGTCTATCAGACTATTCCATCCTCTCCCCCTGTTCTTTTTACGTTTTGCTAACCATATTTCGTATATTGGTCTGTTATGGCTGGGAAATAAATTAGCAGGAAGCCTGTTTTGAATTGGCAATGTAGTAGATACAGGTGAAACACTAGCCCTCAGTTTGGCAGAAGTATACATCTGCAATCTTCAGCCACAGCCAGCTCTAGGCTAACATACGGAAGCCAGTCAGAAGGCCAGCTGTGGTAGAAATGTTGCTGCCTCGTTGGCTGCATAGAGATGAGAGCCGGATGAGACTCCTAACGGCTCACACAAACATTTCATGAGTTTTGCATGAGTCCCAGAGGGTCGGGGACAGCTAACGGCTCTCTCTCCCCTCTCATCTAGCCTCCCCCAGTGCCACAATAGATACCACTTCCCTTTTCTACTGCATCTTGTGCCATCCTCTTTAGATCAGAGAGCTTGATGATCTAGAACCAAACCTCCTCAGGCTCTCTGCTCTGGGAGGCAAGCTCCCACCCGCTCTCGCTTTAGCAAGGCGATGTAGGTAGGAGCAGCATCCTGTGGGTATGGTTCTAGAGGTAGTAGGTTGCTAGCCCTCTCAATTCTGCAACAGTAAGATCCAAAAGCCTCCACTAGTCTTATCTTACCACCTATGGGGGGCTGAAATGTCCCAGCATGCAGCACAGAATAGATAAGGAGTCTGGGATCAATGTAAGAGGCACCTATTGTCAGGGTAATACCAAATAGTGCTAGCCCATCTTTCTCCCAACTAAGGGTACGTCTATACGTACCTCCGGGTTCGGCGGTAAGCAATCGATCTTCTGGGATCGATTTATCGCGTCTTGTCTAGACGCGATAAATCGATCCCGGAAGTGCTCGCTGTCGACACCGGTACTCCTGCTCCACGAGAGGAGTACGCGGAGTCGACGGGGGAGCCTGCCTGCCGCGTGTGGACCCACGGTAAGTAGCTTGTAGTTCGAACTAAGATACTTCGACTTCAAGTTGCGTATCTTAGTCCGAACTGGGGGGTTAGTGTGGACCAGCCCTAAGATTCTCAAATGACTTGGCAAACATTTCTGCATTGAAGCCTGGCAGCCCTATGTACCATTATCCCCATTTTACAAATGGAGAAATGACATTTGTCCACCTCTGCTGTGCAGATGAAAGCTCTGGGTTTTTCTCTTGCCTCATCGGGCACCTGTTGCTCGTATCCTGGCATTACTCATGTCCGATAAGTCACATCTTGTTTTGCATAATAAACACCAACTCTTTTGTTTCCTTCCTTCCCTTGCAGTTTTGTTCTGTTGCCTTACCTGACTATAGGCACATGCTCCGTTTCATTCTTGAACCTTAATCAAAAAGTGAATGTGAGTCTGGCTGCCTGGGTATCACTTCAGGGGTGGAGAAGGAGAACATGACGTTTCTGCCCCTAGACCGAGGGCTAAGGGATGATGCATTAGAACAGAATGGGCTATTGGTGCTATTCTGTTGTGTGATACTACACCAGTTTCTTACATGTGTTTTGTTTTTGTTTTTAAACAAAACCAAGCCCGGTTGTGCATAATGCTGTGCAGTTGGGAAGCTGTGCCAAGCACATGACGTGTTCCCTGCCTCAAAGGCCTTACATTTTATAGGCACAAACTGGTACTCTACAGAGTAGTGTACTTACATGCTCTGAATAAGCTTGGCTCCTTTGAGATGAGAGGTGCTTATATCAATTGGAAATACTGTTTTCCAAAGCATGTGTTATAGTTGCTTAGTTCCCTGTGATTCCTATTACAGGCATGTTAATATCCCCCAAAATGACGTCTTTGAGGATAAACTGTACAAGCCAGGGCTATTCCTTTTTGCAGTCACAGTGTACTTGATTCTGTAGGTCCTATGTGAGTAATTTTCTGTATGTGAAGAGTCCCACTGACTCCAATAGGATTCTTCATGTGTGTAATAGACCGAGAGACTTTGTCCGTTGGACCATGTGAACTGGAACCATAAACTCACTGAAAGTTAAATCTCACCAAATGAGGCTCAATCCATCCTCATCATCGTATCCACTCATTATACTCCACACCTGAACATAGCCATCATATGAACAACATACCCTCATATCTCAATGTCTGTACTTTGACCCGTTAACCTTTTACCCCCAGTTGGGGATATTGCAGTTTATGTATTCCTTATGCCATCTGATCTTAAACCGAACTTCGCACCCCTTGATAAACTGTATGTTATTCCCTGATAACCAGAAACTTCTACGCTTAAACTCTGTACCGTTCACTTTTTTTTAAACATCCTCTTAATAACATTTTTACTCATGTGTGTCAGTGTTTATGAAATTGGGCTGTATAATTGTAGGTGATAGTGGATATAGTATTTGACTTGTGTGGAAAGCCTAGTAATTCTAGCTGACATGCTCATTTCCTGATTTTTGCTTTTCAAAATGTTGCCAGTATTAGGGGGATAACAACTGAGGTTCAACACTCCTGTGAAATATTTGTCTCTTTTTTCCAGGGTAACAAGTTGATGTATAGCTGCTGTGTTCTGGTTGTATCTCAATATGAAAATCTGAGCTAGACTAAAAATATTGTCAACATATTTTGCCATTGACTTAAGGCAAAAATCCATTGAGTTCAATGGAAGTTCTTCAACTGGAACCCAGCAAGATAAGGACCTCAGACATACCGTTACAAATACATGTATTGTACTTAGGTAGTGCCCCACGTAGTAGAGAAGAGACATGGCTCAGTTGTAATTATTAAAGGGGATTCTTTTCTGAGGCTGCTGGACATAGAGAAGACTTGTGGGTCTTTTTGGCTCACAGGTTGGCAGAATAACCCATCCCGTCCCCAGACAGAGTCTCCCTTCTGATATGGACATTGTAGCTGTAGACCCCAAGCCTGAAATTGAACCCACTCAGCCAGTAGCGGCACCAGGGTTTTTGCCACCCTAGGCGGCAGCACTCCTCCGCCATAATCGGCAGTGCTTCAGCGACAGCTCCTCTGAAGCTGCGTTCTCGGTGGTGTTTCGGCGGCCGCTTTTCTTGCCGCCGAATCGCCGCCGGGAAATGAGTTGCCGCTGAAATGCCGCCCCCCAAATCCTGCCACCCTAGGCGACTGCCTAGGGTCGCCTAGTGGAAGCGCCGGCCCTGCACTCAGCATCCATAGATGGGACTGTTGATTACTCGACAACTTACAGATGTCAGCTGCTGCCCAATAGAACAACCAGTGACCTATGAGAAATAGATTTCTGTTTCTCAAATTGATTAGATCATCTCAATTACCTTATTTTATTTTTTTCTGAATATTTATTTGCTGTTCAAGTCAATAATCTCCAGAAACACAATTCTGCTTATAAACTTAATTAGTGGGCTGAATTCCCAGGCATCCCCATGTGACTTAGACATTTCTAGCAACTAAATGAACAAATGCAAATACATGGATATGGGGAGGTGGAAATAGTTATTTTTTTAATTTGTGTTACCATAGCATATAGGATCCCTGGTCATGGACCATTGTGGTAGGTGCTGTACAAATATGGAACAAAAAATAAGTTCCTATCCCAGAATTTACACTCTATATAATGAAATATATAGTGTGGTTGTATTGCTCATTTTCTGCTCAACTTGGTCACATCTGGAACAAATCGGTTGTTTTGTATAGGTTCACAAGAAGTTTTTATGATAGTTATATTTTCCTTTTTAAAAAATGCAATGAAAAAGAGAAATCGCAAAAGCAGAATATGATACTGTAAAGTGGTGTCCACTATCACCCGTTACTTAAATGTATATAATTCTATTTGTGATTTAGGAAAGAAAACACCCTGAATTTCCAGATGGAGAAAGCCTCTTCTCTGACAAATGCAGCACCATCGGGTAAAAATATTGTTATAAAACGTCAGAGCAATCATAAAGCAGCATTTTACTAGTCTCTAGGTGTTCATATCACTGCAGCAATAAATAAATTGCAGGCCTGTGTGTTCCTGAAAAGTACAAGTGCTGTCCTGATTGCTTTTCTCACCCCTCCCTGCGTTAGTTCATAAAGATAACTGCAAACTATCAACAGCAATCTGGAAAAATAGCACAGCCTTTGTTAAAAGCAATATCCTTTAAAAATTTTAAACAGAAGTGGCTTAACTTTTTCCAAACGTGAAAGAATTTTTCACTGCAAAGCTGGTTTTTGCAGTGATCTAATTAGATAACAGTAAAGCAGACACTTAAAAAAAAAAAAAAAAAGTCTGTGAGAACGCACCCGGTTCTAATCAGATTACATTTTGATATACATGACTGTCAAGGGATAACAAGAGAAAACTCAAGTTTTCTGTGCAATGGATGTTGAGATCAGAGTAGAGGACAATACATGTTTGTTACAGCATGATTAAGCTATTGAAGTATAGGTGATCTTATTATAGTTAGATCAACATCTACAGTAAATGTAATAGCACAATATAAAACTCAAACATAAGTGACTCAATTTCAATTTCTTTAGCCAATATATTTTTTCTTTAGAATTGGGTTTGATCACCAAAAACCTATTTTCTGCTGCTGCTTTTTAAAATCCCTCCAATTAAAAATTATGTTTCCCTGGTTTAGAAATACTTTGCTGTGGAAAATCAGCTTGGGGCTGTTAGGTAAGATGTTAGGGCTGTTGCTTTAAATATTTTTTTTTCATGCAGATGTACAAATCATTTTAGCTTGCAACCATTTGCTGAGTACCAAAGCACCTTGAATGTTCCTTTCCTGTTGCATTTCAGGACCTAACCTATGGCAACGGAATAATGTACAAATTGAAACAGAAGGGGGGAGGGATAGCTCAGTGGTTTGAGCATTGGCCTGCTAAACCCAGGGTTGTGAGTTCAATCCTTGAGGGGGCCATTTAGGGATCTGGGCCAAAAATTGGGGATGGGTCCTGCTCTGAGCAGGGGGTTGGACTAGATGACCTCCTAAGGTCCCTTCCAACCCTGATATTCTATGATTCTATGAAAACAGTTAGTGGTGGCAGCTAACTTTAATATCTGAGGTTAAGGTTTAAAATGCCAACATTGTAGTGGGACTCCATTGCTTTGCAATTAGCCAAGTGGCTGTACTCACGTAAAACTACTGATTTTTTTTCCAATTGTAAATTCATTTTATGCCTAGATCTTTGATATTCTCAGAGGGCTGGCTGTGAATAGCTGCATGTTTTAACCCAACCTCCTCTGTGGGCTGTAATAAGGTGACTTTAAGGATTTTCTTCTGGGTTTAACTGTTTCAATTAATATATGTAAAAGAGTGTGTGTGTGTGTGTGAGAGAGAGAGAGAGAGAGAGAGAGCTTTAGGGCAAATGACGATAACGTGTATTGAGGAAGGATTCATTTATTTCTGAGGTAATAAAGAAAAGGCTAAAATATTCTAGAGACAATACATTTCCATTAGGGAAGGAGTATGTTCCGAATTAACATCGACAGGGAAGAGTCAAACCGATCGAGGCGCGTTTACACGCCGCCTGGTTATCCGGGGGTGTGTGATTTTAATGTGAGGCGGAACATTACACCCTGGTGATGGAAAGCGTCAGACAACACCATAAACCCCCCCCCGCCCAACCCCTCCTCGCACGGAGGTGGCAATTGCCCTGCTTCCTTTCCCTGCCCCCCACGGAAACAGCCGGAGGGGCGTGTGTTTGTGTGTGTAACCTTGTGTGAAAACGCCTCTCCCTCCCCCCTGCGCGCTGTAATGGACTGAAGTCGGGGTGTTTTGTTCAGCGGGCTCGCTGCCGCTGGAGGTTAAAGGGCTGGGCAGCGGAGGGCAGTTTGCACTGAGCACACTGGAGCGCTCGCCAGGGAGGGTTTTTCACGTGGACGGTGTTACATTTCCATCTACAAGTGCCCGTACAGGAGAGCAACGTGACTGCCCCTCCAGAGCGCCTTTCCACCCCTCCCCGGGGCTGGGGGGGGGCACCGCACAGAGAAAGCGGGCTGCCGCTCTGTGGCTTTAAGGGACTCCAGCGATCAGCCTGGCAGGCGCCCCTGAGCCTCACAAAAGAACAGGATGTTGTTGATTTGTAACCAAACCACAGAGAGGAAATGATTGTAAATTTCCTCTAAACATCCCCACTGTCTGCCTGCCTCCCTCCCTTCCGCCTCCTCCTCCCCCGCGGTAGAGGAGCTGCTGTGGCTTGCAAATTTCCAAAGGGGATTTCTGCTGGGCAAATGGATCCCACCTCGTTTTACAGCCCCCACCCGCACCCTTGCATTAATCTGCTCTTAGTTAGCACATTACTGACACCTTTTGTGGGTGGGTGGAGAGACTGGTTTCTAGTTGACACCTAGCCTGCGAAGCCAGCCCAGCACGTACAGGGGGAGAAGGGAGTGAGGGGTGTTGATGGATTGTGTGTCTGTCTCTCTTCACAGAATGAGTTGCATTATCTGTATTTGCTTCTCCTAATTCGTTTACTATTCAGGATGCTGCAGTGGAATAAATGTTTCCTCCTTCAAAGCAGCGCTGGACTATCACAACACTGCCTAGTTTGATATAATTACCAAGTCTTAACACCTTAATATTTTGCTGACTAATTTCCTTCCCATCCCCTCCTCCAAATACCCAGACTATGTACATAGAAAAACCAGAAACCTTACAGGCTGGAAAACTTATGATTTGAAAGGAATCTCCTACGTGAACAGGATCTACGTCTACGTCTTTTTTTTATTTAAAGCCAGCTGTATATCAGTATTTAATTAAAGTATTCATGGGCCCAATCCATCAGGCTTTACAGCGGAAACATTCCTATTGACTTAAGTTGGAGTTTTGCCTGAGTCAGGATCACAGGAGCGGGAGAGTAGTGTGGAAAGTTACAACAGGATAAGGAAGAAAATTAAAATCTCAATTATTTTGCCTTTAGCCAACACTTTTTTTTTTTTTTTTTTGGTAAAAAAAAAAAAATTGATTTGTAATGGACAAGATCTTAGCTGATGTTGCTGTAGAAGACCCGAAGAAGAGTGTGTAAGCTTCAAAGCTTGTCTCTTACCAACAGAAGTTGGTCCAATAAAAGATATTACCTCACCTACCTTGTCTCTCTAAAAGATCTTGGTTGAGGTCTCTAAATACCACTCTTCTACTAAACCTACTAGTTTTCTTTGTAGTTTTCCTATTTTACTGTCAGGGAACTTACTGATGTTAGTGACCCGCAGTCTATAGGAAGATAGTCTGGGCATCTAAAGTTTTGGTG
Source organism: Chelydra serpentina (assembly GCA_037349315.1). Taxonomy (NCBI): domain Eukaryota; kingdom Metazoa; phylum Chordata; order Testudines; family Chelydridae; genus Chelydra; species Chelydra serpentina. Next base: position 13,965,582 of record JBAIAC010000035.1, read on the forward strand.
GCACATTTGCACAGTATAGTAGTGAGTGGTATGGTGAAATTGTTAAAGGGGAAGTATTGGTTACTGACAAACAAAACCTTATAGTAGTTCAAGAAAGCCGATCTAGGGGCTGCGCTGTAAAATATCTGATACTGAGGCTGTCTCATAATAATGATCAGAAAAATATGATGCTTGGTTAGCACCACAAAGAATAAGACCCCATTGACAATTTGATTTTATTTTTATAAGAAATGCTTTTCTAACTCAGAGAAAAGGGGGAATGGTGTGTAGCGCTATAGGTTCCTAAACAGAAGGCAGAAAGGGATACAGGTCAAGTCCTACCTTTGTATTTAAAGAAACCTGAATTCCAGTTAGTAAGATGCCTGTTAAATCATTATGCAAATCTGTACCATTTGGAGGATAGGAAACATGTAGGTCAAGATCTCATCTCCAGTTAAAATTGCTGGATAATTGGATGCAACACTGACATGAAGGTTAAAAGGAAAATGTGAATAAGGGGAAACCACCACCCTGTAAATGAAGCAAGGAAAGTATACGTACAATTTCAGGCTTATTTAGGTTGAATGTATCTCTAGAGGCCATCAAGCCCATCCCTCTGCATTGTGGCAGGACTGATTTAATTATTCCTAAACCATCATTAATGGATAGGTTTCTAGGCTAGCCTTGAATGTCCTCAGTGCTGGTGGGTGATTCCACAACTTCCCTGGGCAGCTGGCTTTATTGCCGATCTATGCTTATAAAGATTTTTCTGACTCTTCAAAGTCTATTTTTGCTGCTGCAGCTTAAACTCATTACTATCTGTACTGTCCTCACTGACTGATGAGACTAATTGAGTTCTGTCCTGTTGATACCATCCTTTTGTAGCTGGCCCTGCTTCTTCTCAATTTTCTGTTCTCTAGACAGAACATGCCTCGTTCCCTGAAACTTTCCTCATCAAAAGCTTTATTTTCTCAAAATGATTGAGCGTCTAATTGAGGGTACAATAATCCCTCCCTGGATAAATCAGATCTGCTAGGGCAGACCCAGTGAGACTTCTGCAAGGAAAGTGGGGACTCTCCAAATTGATTTTTTTTTTTAAATGGAAAGTTAATGAAATAGTATACAATGAATGTGACCCAGTTAATTTTCAAACAAAGCTTTTGATAAACTCCCTCATGCAAGTTCTGATCCAGCTAGGCATTTTAATCATGGGAGCTGTCCCATTGACTTTAATGCACTATTAATGTGCTTAAAATGAGCATGTGTTTAAGTGTTGTGCTGAATTGTGGACATAAAGAACTCAGAAGAAAAACAAATAACAATATTTTCTTTTGCACTACACATTGTTTGGGAAGGACTGGCTGACACCCCACTGTTAGGATCCAGAATTCCACACCCTCCTCTAAAATTCAGGGGTTTGGTGGCTAGTGTTTTGGTTGGTATCCCTCTTTTGTTAACATGTAGTTTGGTTGGTATCCCTCTTTTGTTAGTGTCCGGAAACGGAGTTGGGTGAGCAGCTGCTCATCAGAATGGAAAGAAGCTAATAGTGCAGTGTCCCACTGTTGGTCTAGTATTTATTTACTCTATTCATGCTTTGCAAGAGGAAGTGCAGCGTGAGCTGGTGAAATTTGCCAATTGCACTTTACATTATTTACGTTGGTTAATTTTTTTTAGGATTGCAAGAAGCTCCTGATGGATGTAAATGCTCTTGGGGTGGGCAGGGAAGGAGATTAGCGATCCCAATGGCAGATGAAATGCAATGTGGACAAATACAGAGTAATGCACATGGACAAAAATAGTCTAAAATTCAAGTTTAGTGGGCTCTGATTGCAGGTTACTCCGAGGAAAGACTCTGAAGTCGCTGTGCACATTTTAGCGGAGGTATCTGTCCAGGCTGGATGTTAGAGGGGCTGACACTGCATAATCCATTAAAAAAACAAAAAAGAATGTTTGGGTGAATTTAAAAAAAATAGAGGAACTAATAGGCCGTGATGTCTACAAAAACACAACAATGTCATGGTCTCACTTTTGGAGGGAACAGGTATAGGGGTTTGTGGGTCAAGGGATAGGGGAGTGTCAGGCTGCTGGTGGGCAGAGGGGGTGCCTGAAAGGGGAAGAGAAGGTTAGGTGTGTGTGTGGGGGGGGGGGGGGGCAAATTTATGCCCCCCTTTAAATGGTGCTCCTCTGCCCCTGAATATAAGTAGTAAACAATAGTATAGAGAATACTGTAATGGCGTATCGTGCAGACTCTGTAGTAAAGGTAATGCTGGGATTTGCACTCCAAGCAGGTCTAAAATCCCATTTTTCCAGCTTAAAGATTGAATTCAGTCTCTCCATTAGGCGCAGTAACTCTTCCTGGGACGATTTAATATTCATGTAACTAAAAGCATGTGCAAATTTTAGAAGGGGAAACATTTAGAAATGCTCCCTTTTAAAAGTTTGGCCTGTTTGTCTCATGTTTCTTTGGCTTCCTCTTGCTTAAAAACGTAAATGTTCCAAAAGGCTTTGAATTTCACTCAGTAACTCATCTTTACTGTCTCTTGGACACAGGCTAAGTATCAGAACTCAAGCTATTAAAATGTAGGAGTTACTGCTTTAGATTTTCATAACCAGTTTTGGAGTAGAAAAGTGATGGAAATGAGAAGTGTGGCCAAATGTTTCCATTCTCCAATGCCACTCAATCCCATCTTAACAGCTGGGGTGCGGTGCTTTTTTTGGGGGGGGGGGAGCGGCAGCGTTGCAAAGAGAAATGTAATTGAAAGGGCTAGGCATTAGGTAATGAGAGTGAAGCATAGAGGTTGGCAGTGGGACTAGGAAGCAGGATTGGAGAAAGTTCATGGCTCCCATTGCCTGTAGCTCCCAGTCATGCTGAAGATTCCAATTTTCCAGATCTAATAGCCCAGCTCCCTAGTTTCATGAGCCCTCCCTGCTCTCCCGTAACCCCATTCTATATAGAAAATCACTACTTTCCTTGCTTCTTAGGGTTGTTTATTTCAATCAGTACTTGTTAACAATGAAAACAAATAACCGGATTTGGTTACTTATAGTAAATTAGTGGCTGAGATGGGAAAGATACAGAAAAGGTCAATAAGGGTGATTGAGGTGTGGAAGGATTTATATATGACAAGTAATGACAGAGACTATGGCTGTGTGTTGGAAAGAAGGCCTAAAGGGTAGATAATGGAGGTATTCAGAATTTGTGCAGAGTATAATCAGTCAACCCTTCCTTGTCATTCTGTCTTACAATACAACAAAAAGGAGCTGCTTGATTAAAATAATGACTGGTCAATTTAGAGCACAGGGAAAAGAATATAGCTTCACACAATGTATAGTTAATTAAGGCTGCGATTTAGTCACAGGTATTTTTAGGAAAAGTCACGGACAGGTTATGGGCAATAAACAAAAATTCACAGTCCGTGACCTGTCTGTGACTTATACTATATACCCCTGACTAAATCTTGCCACTGCTGGGATGGGGGGGTGCTCCGGTGGGGGGGGGGTGTTGCTGGGGAGGGGGACACCCCGGGTGGCTGCTGCTGCTGGGGGGCAGGGCCCACTGAGCAGCGGTTGCTCCGGCCGCCCCTGGAACCACTAATTGGGCAGTTCCCAGGGCCAGCTGCCTGGGGCTGTCCAAGCAGTGGCTGGTGTGACTGTCCCCAGGGCCACCTGAGAAGCTGGCCCCAGAACCAGCTGCGTGGGCAGCCCTGGGGGCAGCCACACCGGCTGCCGCAGAAGTCACAGAGGTCACGGAAAGTCATTGAATCCGTGACTTCCACGACCACCGTGACAAACATGGAGCCCTATGTATAGTTAATCTGTGGAATTCATGGCTGCAGGAGATTATGTGATCAAATGTGAGGGCTGAATGTCTTTATAACAGTGTAGTAACATTTTGTATTTATAGATCAGATAAGGACAATCAAGCTTCATGCTTGGCTATATAGGTCAGTAATGCATCTCCCATTGCCCCACCATGTAGTTTTGCAAATCTGACTCCGTTTGTTATGAGGGGTGTGTGTGTGTGTGTTCTGGAGGCAGTATGTTCTAACTTCTGTATCCTGGTTTAATACCATTGTGAATAATGAAATTCTGTTTGCTTAGAGCTTTCCCCACATTTGCAATTGGGTGCAGTATTTTCTAACCTGGCTATGGCAGACATTCAGCCCAGAAACACATTCTCCTCTTCTGTGAATTGGGCAGGGGCTTTCTTGTTTGTTAAATATGTTCCAGAATGCATCATTCTGTGACAACGCTTTTACAGTGGTACTCACGTGACACCTTGTTGAATTTTTGCCAGGCAAAACTTGCATCTCAGTATATCTGTATAAATTTGTAGCTTCCTGGCATCGTATTTCTGTGAGAGAGGCTTCTCTAGACTTGTCTTGTGTTGTATTCTTTTGAGTTATATAGTTTAAGAATGCATTCCATTTGTCTAACATCTGTATGTTGGACAGTGCCTAGCGCAGTGGAGCCTCTGGTTAAATATTACAATATGGGCTTTTCAAATGAAGAGACAGGCCATTGATTAAATCGACTCTACTCTGGAGGCCGTGACCTTGTCCTTCCAGTGTCTGAGGGTTACATGTTTGGCTGCAAAGCATTGCTACTATCGCCCATTAATGTAAAGGAAGTTTGCGATCAGGGATCTGAATGATCAATGAGAAGGCATTGGCATTGCTCTTCCGGGAATGATTTCTGGGGAAGGCAGAGCGAAAGTAGAGGTTGCGTTAAATCTGTTATCCTAATTCCACCCCCACCCAGTTATAGACTTGACACTGAAATAAATGATTCAACCTGTCATGATGAAATCCTTTCACACAGACATTTTCTAACCTTTTAGTAACATTTATTATTGCGGAAAAGGTCACTTCTGCAGCTCACTCTCTCGTCTTTAGCTGATGGTCTCTAATGCTGTGTGGCAAAAGTACATCTCCGCCCCTTCTTCCTAAGTCTTATGAAGAATGATCTATAATAAGCGAATATATAACCCAGTCACAATATAGGCAACATCACCCTTTGAAGGAGAGAGTACAGGTGCATTTTGCACCAGCTTTAAGGAACGTTGCTTACTGCAGAAATTAACAAGAGGGCAGTGAAAGTAGACCTTGTTTGGAACTTCTTTGGAGAATAGGTTTCTTTGCAGTATGGAGCTCTCTAAAGCTGCTCAAGTCAGACTGGTATCAATACAGTAAACCACCCTCAAAATCTTAAGGAAAAAACATCTTTAAAAAAAACAAAGTGAAAGGTGATATCTTGACGGCCTTGCAGACAGCATCCTCTCCAAGGAGAAGATGCTCTGGGGCTACCCATGCTATAAGCTTCCCCCATGCTGCCTTATCAGCATCCCTGAAAAATTGATCTGGGCTGAGGTGAATATTCATTCCTCATATCCCATGCAGTCATTGGCATCACTGCTGAGAATGTCAGGAAGGGTCCCATTCAGAATATCTTTTGTGAATGGGACATGTGCTTACTATGAACTGGACTGACAATTTCCCTACCACCCCCAACCAACCGAACACATTTGGCATAGGTCTCTTTACTGCTGTCAGATGTAATAGTGCCTGGTCACTACCCAGCTGGGGCCTGATTTGTCCTGGTGACCTAGAGACCGAAGGTATTCAAACCCCGATCCTGTCACTGAAGTCAATGGGAGTTTTTGCCATTTACTTCAATGGGAGCAGGAGCAAGGTCTTAGTCCCCTGGATATATATATTTTTAAATTAAAAGAACGTTGCTGGGTTTGGGGTGAGCGTCACATGTCTTTATTAGTTTATTAGTTTCAGATCCTTTTATTAAACCCGATGTAACACACCAAAGGTGGTAATGTCCCCTTTGCCTTTGTTATACAGGATTCCAATGGACTTTGCAGCTCTGTCTGCAAAATAACCACAATCCTCCTTGAATGTTGTCTTCCCACTTAGGTACTTAGGTAAGCTATTCCAGTTTTAAAAGCACCAAACCCCTTCGTTTTACAATTTCCTAAGCACTCCATGATCCCTTAACACTGTGATATCAGAGCTTGCTGTGTATCCTGACCCTTTTTCAAGCATTGGTTCCTGCAGCATATCACCCATCTACTATGCTGACGGCAAGAGAAAACTGTTTTTGTACCATTCTGTATTTTTGTGCCTTAAAACTTTGCGTGGAATGTATTTTGTGTAAATATTGTGATCCACTCAAAAGTACTTATTATTCTGTACTTAGCATAAGCATTTTCTGTAATTGCTTTTACCCCGTTGAAAGCTTTCATGACTTCTGAGATGCGGGTGGATGACTACCCTTGATACATCTTCTGTTACATTATTAATTTTACCAGAGAAAGTGTTTTGTTTTCAACATAAAATCGAGCAAATTGTAGTCATGTAAAATATGTGGCTTTTAAAAGCAAACCATTAACTATGGACGCCTATTAGGACAGGGGAAGAAGACTTGGTAAATTTCTAGTAGGACTGCAGAAACCTTACTATCTGATACAGGAGGGTTAGAATTGGATGAATTAAGAAGTCCTTTCTAGCTCTATTATCTTTTTGGGTAGGGAATGGGAATTTGCAACTTCAGGCTGTATTGTAGTTTAGGGAAGGAAAAGACTTGCAGTATTAAAATATCGACTCCATCTTCTTGCAAGAGCAGGTTAAAGTGTCCCAGTAAAGAACTTAGCATTTGATTCTCCCAAACACTTACAATAGTGTGCCACTGACTACTTTTAGTAGTAAGTTCTACTCAGTAATATGTATTTGGAGGATCAGACTATCCTACATTAAACTGATACTACACTTGATCTTAGTAAAAGGTTAAGAACAGGTCTGTAGTCCTAGGCATCGAATCTGCACAGTTTTCGTAGGCTTCGTTGTAGATGAATTAAGATGTACCTCTATTATTGAGATGGTTTAGTCTAGAACAAGTGCAGCTAGACATGGACTCTTCATCTGTTTCTTTTTGAAAGACACACTGAAATGATTGACGCTCCTGATTAAAACATTACCATTCACAGATGTGCAGGTAGTCACAGAGCATTCTCTACCAACAAGACAAAAAACAATCACAGCGCCCCAATGATCTGGACCGAATATTAGAATTGTCTTTAAGTTCATTTGTAATATTGACGAGTGCAAGCAGCTGCTGCAACAGAACTGATTTCTTTTGGTGCCTTTGAACTTTAATTTTAGCATCAAATGTTGATTCTGTAGCTGCTTGAACCACAAATTGCTGTAAGCAGAACATTGTGTGTGACACTGGAATTGCTGTATAAACAGTGATTTTTTTTTTTAATTAAAAAACATTTGCAGCAAGGAATTTTTAGCACGTCATGCAGCATACTCTGTTTTCTGGCTTGTAAATTCAAGCTGTGTAATAATATTTATATACAAATGCTGACTGATTTTTCCATCTCGGAAAAAGGAGATCTAATTTAAAACCACCGTACATGATGCAAAGCAGAGATTTTTTGACTTGTATAGAGGTGCACGTGTATGTTGTAATTTTTGTTTGAAAAGGGATTGCTTTTTTTTAAAACAAAGACATTCTTACATGTGCATAGTCTAGTGAAGAAAAGGTCATTTTGTTGTTTTAAAAAAAAGCAAATTGCGCTTAGAAGAAGAGTGTTTCCTCCCCATGACTTCCTCCCCCGAATGTATTACTTTAAAATGCAAGTGACTAGCTGTCAGGCTATGATAGACCTCTAGACCTTGTTCACATTTGGATCAGTAACGTGATGGCTACATGATTAAACACACCGTGGCTTTTGTGGTCATTGTGAACAGGGACTTTTTTTTTTCTTTTTTTCCCAAAGAACCATGATATCAGGAAAAATCTTCTCCCCAGAACTGTGCTACAAACTAGCACCCCCAGTCCAGTGAACACTTGGTAGCTTTATTCACGTGAGTAGTCACGCTGACTTTATGTTTGCAAGATCAGGACCTAATCCCCTTTAGCTACTCGGTAGCAAGCATTGCAGCATAGATTTAAGACAAAAGCAAGGCTTATCTGTTCTAGCCAAAAACGCTGTTCTAGAATCCTAGCATGTTTTTGATCCCACTGTGCATAGGGCCTTTGGTTTTCACGATGAAAAACTGTGCCTGTAGGACTCCTTTTATAAAATGTATATCTGAGAAATAATGACACAAGACTACAGATGTGTCTCTGAGCTCAGCTCCTGATCCAAACTGACCTAATGTGCATAGGCGTCTGGATCCGAATTTTGGTTTGGCCTGTTACAGAGGTAAGAGTCAGATGTGAAGTTCAGGTCCAAACACCTGTAAGTTCTTGTTGTTCAGATTCCTTTGTGAGATCTTTGAGGCAAAGATCATCTTTATATATGTACAGCCCCTAGCACAGTGGAGGCCTGAGCCTTAATTTGGGCCTCTAGATGCTATCATAATACACATTTTTATTATTATTATTTTATTAATCCAAAATTTTGGATTAGGGTCATTTCTACACCAACTAATTAAATTGCATTTGTAAACAATTGCTCAGAAACAAGAGCGAGCCAGTTGTACAAATGCATGTAGCTGACACTCCTGGTTTATCCTGAAACAGGGATTCTGAGCCAAAGAGAATAATGAGGTACTGAAATAAATTACACAGTGGGTAGCATAGAAATCGGGTAACTTGCCTACTAAGGGGCTTAGACAATATATGGTATAAAAATAAGGTAATGAATTTTGACATTTAAGTTTCCTGTTACTTTTTAAAATTACACTCTGGTAATCTGGATACTTTTGTTGTGTGTGTGTGTGTTTATATATATTTATAGAACAAAACACCCAGTTTTATCACATTGTTAAAATAGCTTCCAGTAATAAATTAATGTGGACATTTTCAAGTGGTGCATATTTAATCCTAACGCTTCACACTGTTAAATCTCATAGCTGAATTATATAGATGGCAGTACTGAGCTGACAGAAACAGCAGGGGATTACATAGAAAAGACAGGTGATTTAGATAAGTCGTCTTTAGTCTTTGATCACCTTGAGACTGCCTGGAAAACTTCCTGGTCGTTCCTAAATTCTGAATTGTTTGGATGCTGGTGCTATTCATTGAACTAGCACATTGTATCCTATCCTAGGTGCTCTGACATAACATCCCCCATCCTGAGGATGTAGAGTATTGTTAGCATTGTAAAGAACTGTTGTATTGAGAGGGATTAATGTGAGGTTTGGGTTCCAAATGCCAAAAGCTTTAGGTGGGGTTATCAAAGAAAGCTTTATAATGAGTTTAGTCCCAGTATATACACTATACATTGCTGCAACAAATCTATTTCAGATGCTAATATATATTGTGTCGCACATGTTGGATGATGTAAAGTACACAGGGATCTCATTCCTTCTCACTTAGTTCTCAAAAGAAACAAAACGAAATACACAGTTAAAAGGGCCACAAAGTTATTCTGGCCCCAAATTTTGCCTGTTTTACCAGTGGTGCCTTTACCTTGCATTTCTTCTTTAAATGTAATGCTTATATGTACTGGTAATTTATAGTTTATATACACTGTACATTGATGTACGACTGTCATTTTAACAATAAACTAATTAGTGTTATGGTACAAGTGTTCTGGCAGGAAGCACATGCTTCACATGTGCATTGGTTTTCTTTGCAACCCTCCAGGATTGTCCTGGAGTCTCCTGGAATTAAAGATTAGTCTTTATTAAAGATTATGTCATGTGATGAAACCTCCAGGAATACATCCAACCAAAATTGGCAATCCTATGTTACAGGAGTTCGCTTTTGTCAAGCAATACAGCGCCGTGTGCCTCTAGGACACTTTTCATTCAATAATCTCATTGCTTTGCAATACAAACACTAACTGAACACAGCTGCCTCATTCTGAGACTGAAAAATTGTAAAGTGCCCAATCTAATCCATCCAGTCACTTCGTGGGCACCAGTTTTCAGATGGCAAAAGTGAGGCACGGGGAAGTTCTGCAACTTTGCCTAGGTCTGTGACAGAGCCAGGAAGAGAAAGTATGGCTTTTGACTTTCCTTCACATTCCCTAACCAGTAAACTACACTGTCTCTGAAAAGCGAGATTGTCCCATGAGTCAGAAGTTCTAACATCAAAAGTTAATGTCTTCAGTGGTGAACTACCAGCACTGCAGAGAACTCTGCTTGTTAGGTAAAATACATTCATACCGGGGCTGTTTTCCTATGATAAATGTTATTAATTCTGTTTGTTTTCCTTTCCATATGCCTCAAAATCTGCAGTCACCCGTTCATCTGAAAAGAGCACAGTGGATAAAAACTGTTGAATTCTGGGTTGTCCGATTTCCAAACATCCTTTAAGGAATGCTTTAGGAATGATACAATGCAGACTCAGTGTTGCCATGTAGGGTAAATGAATAGGTTGTGCTATCTTGTTTTCTTAAGATCACATTTGTTTCCTTCACCAACTAGGAAAAGAAGATCTACAAACTATAATTTGATCACAGCTGTTTCTAGCAGTGGGTTCCTGAGGAAGTAAAGCTTCTAGGATAGTAGGTGTGAATTGGTTAATTTCAGTCCTTCCTGCTATGAAGTGTTTGAAGCATCACCCCCTTCTGTTAACACCTGGGCTCCTTAAATGAAGACAGCACAAAGTGTTGCGGGGGGGGGAGACCTTTGAATTTAAAAAGAAAATGACAGCATATTCTTAGTTCTTTTATATAAAGTGTTATACTTTGCATGCAAGGTACATTTGTGTTTATTTTTAGATATAATCTTCCATAGTTAATATGTAAAATATGTTGCTTAAAGATTTCAGTCTTGTCCATACCATTATTCCTATGACCCAATACACATGTATGTACGCTCATGCACCAAGCGTCCGCATATCAAGGTAGACTTGTTGACAGTAGTAAAGGAGTAGCTGGATTTTATACATCTGGCCAGTTTTACATTAGTGTCCATTTCTGACGGCTGGCTCCTGCACTTTGAAAACCTTTACGTTTCTTGCCTGTTGTTAAATCTTTCCTTACTACTTTACTGCAGATGATAATCTGGGTATTTGGGACTGGAACTGATATCTACAAGCTAATTTACCACTGATGATATTAATGGGCCAGATCCTGGCAATGCAAAAGGCTGCAACAATTAAGAAATGGGATTCCCGAGAATGTGCCTAGGTTTTACATCCACATATGGCAGCTCTACAATCTAAAGAGCTGTTGACCTTTCCTTGGTCACCAGGCAATGTGCTAGAAAGAATAAGGCATGGTGGGAGGGACGTGTTACCCAGGAGCCATTTGATAAACATCTGCCACTCCCCCGAATAGGGGGATTAGGATGACTCCACCTCATTGCATTTTATTTCTCTTAATTCAACAAAACTATTGAGGAGGAAGAGTTCAGTTAGATGAGCAAAGTTATTGGGCCTCAGCACCCAAGAGTCAGTCTGTTCACAACAGCTTTATCATCAGGGAGGCTGTCAGGGTCAAGCCAAACCTCTTGCTCAGAGCAGGAGTTGAGGGTATTCAGCGTGTCCGTTTGGTAAAATGATGCCTTCCTCAGCAGGAAAAGGACCCTGACAAAAAATGTGTTGACTGTCCGTTTTGAACACGCTTTACCTCTGGGATGATTGTTCTTTGGCCTAAGCAATGACCATGTGTGAATAGAATACCTGTCTTTGAAAAACAGAGTGACATGGCTTTAAAAACGCTGCTGGACAGGAGATCAGTAGCTGGCACTTCCTCTTCTATTCCATTCAAAAGCAGCTTTAAATCGGATTAGCATTTTAACAAATGCTTCATGGTTTACTCTCCACAGGGAGGATCAAAGGACAAGGAGGGCTTTTCAGCTGTTTGCTTTTCCGTTATGTAGAAACTTTACCAGGGTCGCATTTAAAAACAAAAAACAAAAAAAAACCCCAACAAACCATATGACACAGGCTAAAATAAAATGTTGATTATCCGTTGACATTTTTTTAGTTTCCTTTTTGCTGAGTTCTCACCCAGGAGAGCTGCTTGCAGTTACTAAGCACCACAACTGCAATTTAAATCAGCAGAAATTGGGGGTTCTCAGTAGATCTGAAAATTGGGCTCAGCACCTACCAGGAAGTGCAGTTTTAATTTAACTGCAATAATGACCCACAGAAAAAAAGTTAAGACTTGCTTGATAGCAAAACGCAATAAGAAAATGGTTTCCTGTCTGTGACGGGGACTGCTGCTCTAGTAGAATTATTGTAGTGATTCACACGTTGCTTTTTTTTTTCCCCCACCCTGCAATTTGAATTTTGATACCTTCTGTGTTTGTATCTCTCTCACACTCTCCGCTCAAAATAAGCAGCAAGTTGGTCTTTTTCTCCTAGCAGGATCTAGGTCCCAGAATTGAAGCAAAGCAACACAAACAAAGTTATTAAAATTAATAAGAGAGTAAGCGTGGTCTTGTGTCTAAAGAAAAGTACTGTAGTAGGAGTCTGGAGTTCTGGATTCCATTTTTGGCCCTCCCACAACATTTCTGTGTAACCTTGAAGTCACCAAGATCCTTTCTACTTTACAGTTTCACCAGAGTCAAGGGGCTGGTGCCTTGTCTACATCAAGGAAATTGCACTGTAATGACTACCTCAATTGAGTTATATATCATTGCAGACCCTGGCTTGATCTGTCTTTAACAGTAGGCCAGATGTCATAGGGCAGCTTCTTTCCCACTCCTCCTTATATTTTTCTTCTTGACTCAGCTACAGCTGCTCCCTATAGGATCCATAAGCTCCTCACATCATTACTTCTCTGTAAATGGGAATTTGCTATGAAGCACCCTTAATATTTTTGATTGAAAGACCTAGTATTTGCTTAACAAACTGGTTTTGGATGGAAGCCTTTTGTATCTCGGGGGATTAACAGCTAACATGGCCATTACTGGAGATTGGCCTGAAATTAAACCCCAGATCTGAATACCTTCCAAACTTGGGTGAGTTTGGATCTGAAAACAAACTTTGCAACTGACCCGTTTTCTTGTGGGCAGAGAGCCAAATGCCCCAAAACGGTGGGAAAGTTTAGATTCAGATGCCAGGATTGCAATTTAGACCCATCTCTACCTCAACCCAAGAGTTGGCCTAGGCTCACTAGTAATTCACCTAAACTTCATAAAAAGGCACATGAGCTCAATTTTGCATTGATAACAAAACCTGAACCCAGACTTAACAGGATCTGGGTGATGTTCACAAGGCTGTTTGAAGACGTTCATAACTATTTCTTTTTAGGGCATTATCTATTTCTTTCCCCCGTCTAACTTAATTTGGATTGGAATACATACATTAAATACAGACTTAACATGAATCCATATAATGAATAACCTATATTTCATAGGCAAGGGGCTGTTTAAATGTTTAATTGTTTAAATTTTGGAACAGCAAAGAACATTTTCTGGCTTTTCAGACACAAGATGTTGTGTAAGGAAGCGTGGAACAGATGCACTCTTGTAGCTTGCTCTATTTGTCTTCTTAAAAATAATATAGATGACAATTTCAGCTCATTTAATGCTTTGTTAGTTCAAATAAACCATTTGGCTAATCAATATTTATGGCAAACTGATAATACTTTTGTGGCAGTGAAAGTTTCCAAAACAAATGAGGCCACTTCCTATTTTTTGTTGCTGATAGATCTGGTAATGAAATCCGACTGTGACTAGATGCATTCTAATCCTACATGCTGTTCTTTCATATCCATTTAAGTATTGGAAAAACCAAGACTATCTTTATAAATTCTAAAATGTTTTTTGAGTTTTTTGCATCCAGTTTAGAGAAAGCTTAACCAGAAAGGAAGGATTGTACAGAAATCATTCACAACTGCAGGCATCATAACAAAATCTGATGGGTTTTTTTCTGCTTGTAGTTCGCTAACAATTTTCCTCCCCCCCCCCCCTCCCCTTTCAATCTTGACTTAATTTATGCAGTGATATGAGAGTCTCAGAGAGTTATTTTACCAATTAAAGTGTGATGTTGCTTATAATTGCTCAGGAAAGGAATAAAGAGAAGACCTGTTGCTCTAGCCCTCCAGATGTCTCTCATCTGGAATATGGACAATTTTATCTGCTTTTTTCTATTGTAACATACTAAAGAATGAAAATAAACAATAATTACTAGCAAGAAAAAAGTGCACAAGAATCCAAGCAGCTGAGTTGAAAATTTGTAGTTTAGTTACAGTTATTCAATTATTGGTATTTTAACCCCTTTTCTTCCTTTCCAGTTCTGAGACTTCAATGCCATTTAGAAATGTGAGTGCTTATTTCCAGAGGGTAGCTAATGGGGACCTGTTGGCCTTTTTTGCCACCTAGTGCCTCTGTCCCTGCATTACTGTGAAAGTATTGATCTATGGAAAGCGTGGGAATTCTTTTTCAGTAACCATCTCTGCTAAATGCCCGACTTAAATTAAATTAAATTTTGAACAGATTAAACCTAGACATTCTTCCTTCTAAGCAGGAAGACACTCTATGGACTCATGTAACCCTTCAGTAAGTAGAATGAAAAGGAATAGATTTGAATAGCACCTCTGTTTTTTTGGATCCAAAAGGTTAATCATGACTAGCTCACACATTTTTAAACATGACTTATCCCTTTTCATGCTAGGTGCTAAATCATGTTTAACGTCATATTAGATAACATCATACATTTTCCCAGTATTGACATGGCCACAGATAAATTAATTGATCTGTTGATGATCCACTTTTTAAACTCTTGCTGATGTCAGGTTTATGGCCCAGATTCAGATAAGTATATGTTTAAGTTCCTTTGACTTCATAGGACTCTAGTAGGACGTAAGCCCATGCTTACATGGGTTGCTGAATCAGAGCCCTAAAACCATCAAGTTTGAACTGTTTGTCCTAATCCCTAATTGTGTGTGCAATTCTGCTGTAGCCTGCATCTCTGATCTTGTTCTTTGCTACCTTCCCCAATCCCCTCAAACAACAGAGCCACACTTGGTGGATCATAGAATCATAGAAATGTAGGGCTGGAAGGGACCTCAAAAGGTCATCTAGTCCAGCCCCCTGCGCCAAGGCAGGTAAAATAAAAGTAGAGCATCCCTGACAGGTGTTTGTCCCACCTGTTCTTTAAAGCCTCCACAACCTCCCTTGGAAGCCTATTCCAGACCTTAACTGACATTATAGTTAGAAAGTTTTTTCCTAATATCTAATCTAAATCTCCTTTGCTGCAGATTGAACCCGTTACTTCTTGTCCTACCTTCAGTGGACACGGAGAACAATTGATCTCCATCTTCTATATTACAGCCCTTAACATGTTTGAAGACTATCAGGTCCCCCGTAGTCTTCTTTTCTCAGGACTAAACAAGCCCAGTTTTTTTTAACCTTTCCTCACAGGTCAGGCTTTCTAACCTTTGTATATTTTTGTTGCTCTCCTTTGGACATGCTCCAATTTGTCCATGTCTGTGCTAAAGTGTGGTCCCTAGAATTGGACTCAATACTCTAGCTGTGCCTGCAGTATCATCAGTCGCTCCTTCCATGCCTTTTCGTATGACCCAATCTACACGTGGGATACTCTCCAGCATTCCTGTTTGCCAAACTATCACCCACCCTGCAGTCAAGGTCCCCCTAAAAATTGTCAGTGATTGTCTGCGAAATGTGAACCAAACAACCATTTAAAACTGGCTATTCAGTCATATTTCTCCAAATTACTCCTATCTCTGGGTTTCTCTGGTAGTCCCCGTCTTCTCCGTTTCTGGCTATTAGTTTGTAAATTCTTCAGTGACTGACTCTCAGTTTTACTGTGCTGAACTATTTATTCTAACATAGTTTTTTGTTTTTGTTGATGTAATATGCATGTGTTGGTTGAATTACAAGCCAGGAAGTTTGAGTGTTTTCAGTGATGGATGAATAGCAACGGAAGCATTTGCTAATTTTGTTAGCAATCTCCTCTGATTAGTTAACTGATTTATTGTGTACTTGGTGTACATATTTGTACAGTATGCAAAGTGTGTCCATACCCATCCTCATAATATATATAACTTTGGGATACAGAATCATAGAATCATAGGATTGGAAGGGACCTTGAGAGGTCATCTAGTCCAGTCCCCTAGCGGAACTCCGTTTTATAGAAGAGAAAGGCCTGAATCAGAAACTTGTACTTTGCATTGAGGAGGGATTTAAATCTGATTGCAGATTTGCAACTTGGGCCCATTGCTTGTTTATAATGAAGTTAAGAAGTTCCACACTGTTGCAGTGCATTTTAATGTGCAAATTCCAGCTCTTGGACGAGCAAACCTCTGCTTATAATGGAGTGGTTCTGCTTTTTTTTTTTTTTGGTATGCAAACAGGAACTAGAAGGAGGGGGGAGAGAGAGGGGATGACATTAATTTTTTTTTTTATATAATAGTAATTTGTTTTCCATAGGGCAAAGTCACCTTAGTGGAATTCCACAATACTGTAATAAATTACCAGTCTCTTTTTCCTCGCCTTCCACCTGTCCACAACAGAAAGGTCTATTGTTATGAAGCCCAGGATTCCACTGTATAAGGCACCCCTGTTCAAAATTAGAGAGTCAGTGGCTGATTGGTTGAGTGCTTTGCAGTGTTGTATAATGACGATTATTATGTATAAAAGTACACATTGTGTGCAATATATTACCTTTAGGTACCTGGCTGCAGTCTCTATTGAAGCAACAGAGGCAGTCAGAGCTCCCAACATTTGATGATCCATAAACGGCAAAGTGGCACTTAAAACGATTTTATTCAGGTGGGGGCTCTATAAGAAAAGAAAATAAAGCTTTTGAATTGCTGCACATAAACTTGAGTGTAAATGAAAAGCTTTTTATTTGGCTTTAGAGCCAGAGTTTTCTAAGCCAGTGTGCCATGTGGTCTGGAACCAAATGTTATGGGTAGCAGATCAGAACAGGGAACACTTTGAATGGCAAAAAAAATAAAATAAAAAAAATCATCACTCTAGTTAAGCTGGAACAGCTGAAATGCAAGTACGTCAGTAAACATGGAGTCATCTCATGGCAAAGCGTTTTCCTGGGGAAGATTTTTTTTTGGGAGAGGAGAGGAGGACCAAAACCTCCCCTCAAGGGAGGTTGCCTGATTTATGTGTAAAGATATAAATGCACTAGTTTATTAGTGTCTTCAGTTTTACAGATTTATTTCCAGTGTGTTGTGCACGCACCTCTTGTCAGCCTGTTCTGTGTAGTGTTTTATGTGTGTGTTGCATAGCCTGGCTGGATTGGGGAACGCTCTCCAACTGCTGCCTACTTGGTGCCTGGCCAAGGCAGCACTGTAAGATTTGCTTCAGTAACTTTTCAGTTCAAACAGAGGAAAGCTGCCTCTATCTACCCTGCAGACAAAGCAGAAGGGAACCAGTAAAACAACTTTTGCAGACACATGGAACCAGAGAGAGATCGCACTTATTTGATTTGACACTGTCCTTAAACATAAGGTCACTTTATTGCATGCTTGAGGCCTGCCAGACTGAGGAAGTTACCTTGTGAAGGAAGGAACTACACCATACTGTCTAAATATTGTTGATTGTGTATTGAATGGAGGCCATAGCTTCAAGAATCTAAATAGTAGTTCTTTGTGCCCCTGTTTGCCTCCTGCCAAAGTACTTTCCATAATTAGGCTTAAAACATATTTACATTCCTGTTGTCTTTGGTACTAGGCACATATCACTGTGAGTATGTGCTCTCTATATACTGTACAAGTACGTCGCTCAAACATATATATTTATATTCACGCAGAATGTACATTTCTACCCAGTTCTGATGAGAATAACTTCAGCAGACGGATAAGTAACTGACATACGTGCTTTGAGAAATCTAGGATCACAGGAGTAAGAGCAAGAAAAGATCAGTTTCAGCTACCCACCCGCCGCCACACAATGATACAATCTCCGTATAGTGGAAATACAAGATATTAAAGAGATGCTGTCTTTTTGTCTCAGTCAGAAGGTCCTTCCTGAATAGGCCCTTTAAAAAAAAAATCCTAATGTTTCTATGGAAACTAGAGATGGGCTCAAATAAAGAATGCAATAACCATACATAAAACCCAAGAATATCTGCTCTCTATAGCTGGCATTTGTCCACTTGTAGCTGTGCCACTGGTGAGTGTAAGGGTCACTCACCCTATTGCATGAAGATAAATGCCAGTATTCTTGGTAGTGTAGCATATGACCTGATTTATCTCTGTGGTATTTGGAATATGGTGGCTGGCGCACAGCCGCTTTTCAAATGCATTCCTTCCCACACCCTTCCATCCCTGCTAATTAGTAGCCAGCCATTGAACAGTTCAGTTTTAAACAATGAAGTTGCGTAAAGGAGGACTGGATATGTTAGAGCAGAAGTTCCCAAAATGTGTCCAGTGGAGAACTGTCTGGTCACATGGTCCTGGCACTCCACCTACTTCCAGCTGCTGAATTTTTAAAAGGGAGCTAAACATACATGAATGACTCTCCAACTTTCATGTAAGCCATTACTGTAGCTTCCACCTGACTTCGTGATCATGAAGGGAAAAAGATGTGGGATCTGTACGATCACAAGTGGGAGGGGAAATTACCACAAGGTAACTTCTGGATTAAGATGTAATTCATGCTTAGTGAAGCATTTGAGAAGCTCTGGGTTAGGGGAATGGTAGTAAGAGAGAGAGAGAGTTTTTCATCTCTAAGTCACCAGTTCAAATGTAACCCTGGTCAGCAGACACTAAAGTTGATGCTCTTTCCTATCTGGTGGTCTTTGTGAAATAAGTATGACAGTCAAAGTCAGTTCCCAAGGGACAGGTGTCCACATGTGGAAACCTACCACTACAACTAGAAAAAATTAGCATCCTTGTTGGCAGTAGCTACAGAGAGAGCAGGGCTTGACTAGGCTACGGAGACTGAACGCTCCTTTTCCCCCTAAGCCCTTGTCTGTAATATGTTTTACCCCCTCCTAAAATGTCCCATTGTTTGTTGCCACCCCCAGCAGTGGGATTTTTAAGGAAAGTGTGTCTTGTAGACACAGCCTCAGAGAGTAGGCACCCCCGGAAGAGAACTGTGGCATGCTGATGAGGAAAGCTGGGGAAGCTTGTATTATTGCTGCCTGTGTTGTATCTTAGCTGTCAATGAAATCCAGGCCTTCCGTCTCCACAGCTGTCCATCTAGCACCTCTCAGGACGCTAAACTCACACAGGGTAAAAAAAGTTACATGAAAACAGAAAGTTTGGTGACACCTTGAAGTCTTCTGGATCTGCAGTAAGTAGGAACCATTTGAGTCCAAAGCTTCTCTCTGCTTCGTTCAGTCAGTTGTTTGCCAGATTTGGTAAATGGATCAGCGGGCTCCCTTTGCCCCTCAAAAGCAATTATGTTTCTTTAAGAAAACATGGCTGATTCTATGTGACCCCTGATGTCGTCCTGTCAGAGGTTCTACAAGGTTTTGTACACAGAGACGGCAGTGCAGTGAAGTGTTGGTTCAGGCTGACAGATATATATTTTTCTACTCGAAGCACGTTGCTCAGAAATCCCAGATGTTTCTGCCACTCTTACTTGACCTAATGTCCTCTCTGTGCGCCCTCTGAACAGTTGGGACTGACCCAGCATCCAGCTCAAACATATGGCCGCACTTGTGCAGACAAGTGACTCCAGAGCTGTTGGACTGCACCTGGTTAGGTTGTAATGGGGGGAGGGGAGGAGGTGGATCAGAATGACTAATTTGCAGAGTGTTGACTGAAACAGCTGTGTGAACTACCCTGCAAATGAAAAGGCAGGCTTTTAAATGGCTTTAAATAGCATTGCTAGCTCTTCCTGTCTACCACATTCCTCAGGGTTTTTTGTATAGTGGCATCCTGTACAGTAGGCAAAAAGGTGTTGCAACACAGACCTTTTGGGTAGATTCCAAATGTGATGCCTTGTGGAGTGGTGAGAGGTCAGGAGGACTTGCTAAATTACTGCTAGTCCACACTGGGGAAAAACAATGGTAGACAGCGCTGTTTCAGTTGGTTTGAAGCTGGTATTGCAACCATGTGATTCAAACTATGCTTGTAAACTGCCTGGGACAGTTGTGTGTGGACATACCATGTTGCAACAGCAAGACATGGCCTTATGCACGTTTAAGAGTATAACTAGTGCTGGGTTGTTTGGCACCAGGGTTTTGTTTCAGCCTGTTACGACGGAACGGGCAGCAGTGTAGCTCTGATCCAAATTCAGGTTTTCCCAAAGTTCAGCATCTGCATCTTTCCTAAAGTGTGGCACCCAGAATTGGACACAGTTCTCCAGTTGAGGCCTCACCAATGAAGAGTGGAACAATTACATCTCACAACTTAGATGCTCCTGTTAATACACCCCAGAATGATATTAGGGTTTTTTTGCAACTGTATCACAATGTTGGCTCATATTCCATTTGTGATCCACTCTATCCCCAGAGCTTTTTCATCAGTACTACTGCCTAGCCAGTTGTTCCCCATTGTGTAGTTGTGCATTTGATTTTTTCCTTCCTCCGTGTAGTGCTTTGTACTTGTCTTTAAAGAATTTCATCTTGTTGAATTCAGACCAATTCTCCAATTTGTCAAGGTTGTTTTGAATTCTAATCCCATCCTCCAAAGTGCTGGCGCTCCCAGTTACCAATCTTGGTATCACCTGCAAATTTTATAAGCCTACTCTCCACTCCATTATCCAAGTCATGAATGAAAATATTGAATAGTATCAGATGCAGGATTGGCCTCTGCCCTTCCACCCCCCAATCCACCTAACTGAGGCAAGTTTTGAGTGAGAGAAGGAGATAATACTCTGTACTTTAAATAGCACTTTTCATCTGAGGATCTCAAAGCACTTTACAAATGTTAATTGGGGCCTTGTGAAATTATGTGGCTTGCCCAAGGCCACATAGTGACTCAGCAAGTCAGCAGGAGAGCAGGCTCAGGTGTCCTGATTCTCAGTGCCCTGCTCTAACCTTTAGGTAACACTCTCTTTCGTTCTGCATCATTTAATGCACGAGTCAGTAAGAGCTGGACCCTCAAGGATTAAGATCAGTGCACGGCTGTTTTCCTTTGAGAGAGAAGTTTGAGGGTTCTATTTTTTTCTCCTACTTTTTGTGTTCACCATTTTTACACATGTGCCTACACTTTCCATTTAATTGTATGAGGTCTGTTTTTCTCCTAAGCTTTTCCATTGTGAAGGTTCTTCTGCATCTTTTCAATGTAAAGAACCAAAGTATAATAATTGTTCACTTACCGTACTTGGGCCAGTGAGACAGTTGTGAACTGCAGCCGAGCCGTCAGTTCGGGATGTGAATTTGACCTCGTTTGCTGAAGAGTTGGTTTTGCTGGAAATAGAGCTGCTTGGCACCATGTCTTATGTCCCCTAATGACTGTCAACTTCCTCCTTTCCTGTCACTCTGTTACTAAATATCCTCAGGATGCACCTCTGTAAAGCCAGGAGCCCTGAATAGGTATAATAAGCTATAGGGGAGCCACACAGCTAGAGTGACATAGCAAAGAAACAAAGAATAATACAAGAAAATAGCAAAGGATAATAAAGAGCTAGGAGCCAGATTTAAAAAAAATCTTTAGGTGCCTAAAGATCTAGATAGCTGCCCAGTGGGATTTTCAAAAGCATCTGGGCACCCCAGAATTTAGCACCTAGGGTGTCTCTCTGCATCTTTAGGTACTGAAACCCCTTTTCAAAATCTGGCATTAGGCCACTAAGCGACATTTCTCCAAAAACATGCTTCCCTCCCCTTGCAAAAAGGCTTCTGTTTTTGAAAACTTTCTCATGTAAATGTAGTTTCTTGTGAGAAATACCAGACTGACAGCCCTGCAGTGAGTGAGGCTTCCCAGCGTAGCCCAGTCTCCATTCTGAATGGGAGGAACCACCTCTAGTGTGTGAGAAAGATACAACTAGGCAGGAGCTGAGTGCTCGGCACCTCACAGGATCTGGCCCCAGGGGTGAAAGTAATATAAAATTCTTACCGGTACGGGGGCCTGGAGCGGGGCCCCGGAAGGGGCGGGGCCTCAGGCAAAAGGGGTGGGGCTGGGGGGGGTCAGCTTCCCCCAGCCAGCCCATTCACGCTGCCTGGCCTGCGCCACCTGGGGCTCTGGCGGCGATTTAAAAGGGCCTGGGGCTCCGGCCGCTGCCGGAGTGGCAGTAGTAGTAGCGGCGGAAGCCTGGAGCCCCGGGACCTTTTAAATCGCCAGCTCTGGGGCAGCTCTCCCCCACCCCCCGGTCGGTGGCCCAGGGAAGTGGGGGGGGGGTGAGGGGCAAAAGGGGCAGCGATGTTAAGGTGTTGCCACTGCAAAGGCCCCTCCTTAAAGCGCTACCGCGGCATATGCTGAGGTCATACGCTACGCTATGTGTATGGGCCGGTACCGGCTTCTTACCAGTGCACCGTACGGGCCCACTTTCACCCCTGTCTGGCCCTCAAACTCTGGCCTTTATTCTGAAACTGATGACAAAGGTGTCCACTGTCTGTGTGAGGGGGGTGTTTTGTGATTATGGCTTCTTGCCCCCTAGGAACTGGACCAGAGAAGCAACTAAAATACAGTGGTAAGAGGTTATTTCCCAACAATTTCACAGTGCCTGTCCTACCCAAACGAATTGTCTAAGAGGGACTTCCTTTTATTTTCCTTCATCTATCTGTGCTTAAAGTTAAGCACGTGTTTACAGTCTCTGCGGAAGTAAGCTTTAAATCCTTTTATTCAGGACTCCTGGAATCCATAACATGTTTTTCACCAGACTAAGTGTATGACTTAAGTTCTCTGGGTGAAATTCTGGCTCCATTGAAGTCAGTGGGAGTTTTGCCATTGATTTCAGTGGGGCCAAGATTTTACCCTGTATCTTAGTCTCCACAAGAAGGTTGTTTAGTCTACCGTCTTGCTTAGTTTTCAATCTACACAGGAAAGTCTGGAAAGTATAAATCTGGCTAAAACTATATAAGCCACACTTGGACTGAAATGGGAGTCTACACAGGGTTTACCAAAGTTGTTTAAAAACACACCTTTAAATGGTGTAAGTCTGTGTGTAGACAAGGCCAGAGTTGACCCACGTGTACTGGGGAGGCATACAGTGAGGCTGAATACCTTTACGACACTTTGAGAACCTCAGATGCAAGGCTCTGCATAAGTGCAAAATGTGTATCTATTGTTAGTTATAGTCAGCTTTCACCTCCAGAGGCCTGGTCTGGCATAGCTTAGGCCAGGGCATGGCTACACTTGCAGATGTAGAGCGCTTTGAGTTAAACCAGCCTTCAGAGAGCGCAGTAGGGAAAGCGCTGCAGTGTGTCCACACTGACAGCGGCAAGCGCACTGGCGTGGCCACATTTGCAGCACTTGCAGCGGCATTGGGAGCAGTGCATTTGGGCAGGTATCCCACAGAGCACCTCTTCCCATTCTGGGCTGTGGCTTGTGGGAAGGGAGCATGAAGTGCAGGGTATTCTGGGTCCTGTCCCAATGCCCCGTGATGCATTGGTTCACATCTCAGCAATCCCTGTGCTTCCGTCCACATATGGCACCATCTTTCAACATTTTTTGTACTGCGCGCTCTGTCTTCCCTTTCGGTCTGCGGGAATGGAGCCCGAACTGCTGAGGAATATGCTGACGAGACTCGCCAGCGCGTCACATTTGGCAGTCGAGTTACTTTTTAAGATTCAAACTGATGGTGAGGACTCCGACGATGATATAGACTCGAGTAACGCATATGACACGAGATTGCTTGTGGCATTCACGGACATGCACACCACTGTGGAATACTGCTTTTGGGCTTAGGAAACAAGCAGAGTGGTGGGATCACATTGTCATGAAAGTCTGGGATGACGAGCAGTGGCTGCAGAACTTTCGGATGAGAAAAGCGACTTTCATGGGACTATGATGAGCTTGTCCCCACCCTGCGGCGCAAGGACACGAGATTGAGAGCTGCCCTGACAGTGGAGAAGCGGGTGGCTATTGCAATCTGGAAGCTGGCAACTCCAGACAGCTACCGATCGGTCGCTAACCAGTTTGGAGTGGGAAAGTTGACCGTTGGAATCGTGTTGATGCAAGTTTGCAGGGCCATTAATCGCATCCTGCTCAGAAGAACAGTGATTCTGGGTAACGTGCATGAAATTGTGTCTGGTTTTTCACTAATGGGTTTTCCTAACTGTGGAGAGGCGATAGATGAGACGCATATTCCAATTCTGACACCAGTCCACCTAGCCTCCGAGCACGTTAATCGGAAGGGGTATTTCTCTGTGGTTCTCCAGGTGCTTGTGGATCACCGTGGGCGTTTCATTGACATCAACGCAGGCTGGCCCGGAAAGGTGCATGACGAACGCATCTTTCGGAACACTGGCCTGTTCAGGAAGCTGCAAGCCAGGACTTTTTCCCCAGACCAGAAGATCACCATAGGGGAAGTCAAAATGCCCATTGTGGTCCTTGGAGACCCCGCTTACCCTTTAATGCCATGGCTCAAGAAACCCTACACAGGGAGCCTTGACAGCAGCAGCAAGGAGTGGTCCAAGAACAGGCTGAGCCGGTGCAGAATGACTGTGGAGTGTGATTTTGGCTGTTTAAAGGGCCGCTGGAGCTCTCTGTATGCGAAGCTGGACCTGGCCGATGATAGCATCCCCACGGTTATATCTGCGTGCTGTACCCTCCATAACATTTGTGAAGGGAAGGGTGAAAGATTCACTCAGGCATGAAACTTGGAGGTTCAACACCTGGAGGCTGAATTTGAACCACCAGAGAGCAGGGCTATTAGAGGGGCTGCAAGGATTAGGGATGCCTTGAGGGAGCAATTTGAGGCTGAAAGCCACCAGTAATGTTTGGTGCCCTGCCTGGGAGTGAAGTGCGGTGGTTCCTATGGTAGTAGGAATCTGTGTTTGCTACGCTGACTTGCAGGGCCTGTTGCTTTCCTGGGCTAAGGTATCTTTTATTTTATGCAATAATAAAGAATGTTTTCATAGCCAAAAAATCCATGTATTGAAAAGAAAATTCATTTATTGAAAAGAAACATAACTGCTTGGGAAACAGAAAGGGCAAGGGGGTGGGGTGGGGAACGGTACAATCACAGATTTGCATATTTCCTGTTATACTCAGCCTTGATGTCTGGAGTGCTGTGCAATGAGTGCTGCACTTCCGGATGGCTATAATGCATGGTGATGGGAGTTGAGTGCAGTGGATAAGGGTCGTAGTTTTCAGGGATGGGTGTGAAGCTACGGGTGTTGGAAGCAGCTGGTGGTGATAAGAACCTGGATGTTGGGGAAAGTGGGTTGGAGGTGACATGGGGGCACAAAGGAAAGAGTTTTGTGACAAGGGCTGCAGCGGGCATGGGGGCGGTAGTACTCCGCTTGCATGGGTAGGAGTGCCGAATAACTTCCTTCCCCAAATAAAAGCCGCTTGCCGGGAACCACCTCTGGTGTTTGTCCTTCCCCAAGCACTGGCTGCCGCGATTGGCTACCTTCCTGCTGGCTTGAGAACAGCTCTTGGCGGCATGCATGTAGGGATTCCGGGATGTCTTCCTCCTCCTCAGCACCCTCGTTCCCACTTTCCTCCTCCTCATCCTGTTGCCTTGTTGAACTGGCCTCTGAAGTGTCCATGGTGGTCCTCGGAGTGGAGGTGGGGTCACTCCCAAGTATTGCATCTAGCTCTTTGTAGAAACGGCAGGTCACGGGGGCAGTACCGGAGCGGTGGTTTGCCTTGCGGGCTTTGTGGTAAGCATTCCGCAGCTCTTTCACTTTAACACTGCACTGCCTCCCGGTCATGGCCCCTTTCCATCATGTGCCTTGATATCTGCCCGAAGGTATCGTAATTCCTACGGCTGGAGCGCAGCTGGGACTGGACAGCTTCCTCCCTGCAAACACTGAGGTCCAGCAACTCGCCATCGCTCCATACTAGGGATCGCCTGGCGCGTGGAGGCATGGTCACCTGGAAAGATTTGCTGAGAGCACTCCACGCCTGGCTGAGCAAACAGGAAGGGGATTTTCAAAATTCCCAGGGAATTTAAAGGGAGGGTCTGACGGTTGGTCACCTGAGGGCAGGGCAGTAGAGTTCAAAGTGATGACCAGAGTGGCTAGAACAAGCATTGTGGGACACTTTTGGAGGCTGATCAGCACGCATTAACAGACCAGGGCATCCACACTGGCGCTGCGGCGCTCCAGCGGGGGCGCATCAACCGTTATTCCACTCGCCGAGGTGGATTACCAGGAGCGCTCTAGCCACAGAGTCAGAGCGCTCTACTGCCTTGCCAGTGTGGATGCATCGTGAGTTACAGCTCACGGGGCTGCTTTAATGCGCTGTAACTCGCCAGTGTAGCCATGCCTTTGGAGTGCAGCTGCATCCCTAGCAGACTCCTTGCCAGTTTAACAGAGTTGAACAGAAAATAACTCCTCTTTGGGCTTTTTAGACCATCCAGGGACCATTTTTTATAAGGATGATTTAAATAAATAAAATATAGAAAGGGTTTTGTGTTTTCCTACTGCTATAGATTTTTAGAGTAACTTCATCTATAGAGCCCTATTGGCTTAATCCCCATGGAATTGTGTAGGCCTTTTCCTATAGAGGCATTTTTCCTTAAAGCTAAACCACCCTGAGTGTCGAGTTTGAAGTGCATTGACAAAGCTGTGGGGTGGAAGTTTGCATAATTCCTGGTTCTTCTAGTCCTATCTGCTTTCACTTTCTGGACCTCAAAACTTCACAATGAAAAGAAACCAGGCAGCATTTCAAGTAAAAAGGAATTACTAAAAACAATATTTTTACTTTGTTTAAAAATTCCTTAAGTTGGTTTCAGGGTTATTGCCTCTAAATTCCTCCCAGTGGTCAGCATTTTAAAAAACACTCAACTACTAATAAACACTGAAGATTTATTTACAGCTTATCGTGCATCTGAACATCTGTTTCTCCATCACTGAGGTTCTCTTGCAATGATTTAATGCAATTCCCTACACCAGGGTTAAATCAAGTTGAGAGGTTCTGACCATGAGCTTCATGCCACGAAGGCCTGTTCTAGAAAAACAACTCAGCAGTGGAAATGTCTGACTCTAATTCAAAAATAAACTAAATGAAAGGGGAAAAAAAGGGGGCCAGCCAACCTAGGCTTGGGTTTCAGCTTCAAGTCTTTTAGTTCGAAAGGAAGGAGCTTTAATTGAAGAAAATTACTAGAACAGACCGATTCTACTGGTCTGTTCTAGTAATGGGTCTACTGGGTCTAAAGAAGTTGTGTTGTGTATTTTTCACCCCATTTCATCCATCAAGTATAGTCTTATCATTCATTTCCTTGGCTGGACTTCAAGGCTAAGCACTGAGTTTTGAGGGAGAGGGGGGCTTGTATTTTTTTCTGTGGGTATTTAATAAAGCCTTGTAGTGTTCCATGTTGGCAACAGGGAAAATCATAATTGTAGCAGGTGGGGGTGGGAGGGGATGGTAACCAAACCCATAGCAACTGATCACAGGAACTCATTGGCTGACACCTAATGCCCAGTCTAGTGGCAATCTGGACTTTAGGAACCTGTGTTTAGTACCAGAACGAGGTTTCATTACATAAGGAGAACAACCCCTTTAAACATGAAGGATTTATATGCTATAAGCCGAGAACAGCATTCTTACCTCACAACCGAGGAGCTTTGAAGTCAAGGGCATAATAAATGTTTATTTCATTTTTCTATGATTTTCTAAAATCAGACAGAAGCAGAACTTAAGGAGAGGCAAGTAAGGGACAACCACACTTTCTGCACCTGACTTTCAGAAGTCTGTTCCAATTGTGCACCTATGAATAACTTTTGGCTCTCATGCAGCACTTGAGGTTATAGAATTTGATTGCACTAAATGCTATAAATACACTGGCAATTATCTGCACTGCAAAGTTGTGCCTGTAATTATTTGTGGGGGGCAAAATTGGATGCAAAAGTGAGAATATCAGGGCCTTAAGGTTCTGCTAAGAAATGTTAGATAAGATTAAGATGGTACAAATCCTTATCACTCCTCCCCTTGTTCCTGCCTCCATTCCCTCTCACACTCCAGTGTTGTAAGGGGCCATCATTATTCTGTAATAAAGAAAGTAACTAGTTTTAGATTCTGGTTACATGTCACACATTCCCTTCATGCAGAAAGATAGAATCCTGATAACAGGAAATGAAAAACCGACCTTATTAGGCCATCTCGTCCCTCCTGCAGGACTGTTCTTCGTGTTTTATCCAGTTTAGTTTAAAACATCCCAAGTGAGCAGGGAATTAGCTCCCAGAGTTAGATGGAAGTTCTGAACCAATTTGGGGTCATAACTCTGCAGAGTTTGTACAGCGCTGTTTCCCATAACATTAACCAAGTTAACGCCAAATACTGGCAAGGGAAAGAATTATTGCTTCCATTTGACAGCAAATGCAATTTTGATGTAGCCTGCATCCCGTTACCTGCCAGTTAAAAAAGATCATTCAAGAACACTGGGGCAATACAGCGTCCTATTTGACCAATGAAACCTGATGAGCTTTCTCCCCTCTCCATATGCTGAAGAGAATTTGATCTGCCTTGACTTGTTTTGCAGCAACTCCAGTGAATACAGTAGGATGAAGATGAGATAGGATGCAGGAACCTTTTAGCATCCAAAAGCATTTGAAGATCACTGGGCCTTTCCTGTCCTTGAGAAAACAGTAACACAGAGGACACCTGAAACAACAACCTCCTCCCTTCCTCATATCTTTGGTGAAAGTCACAAATCAACCCCCCTCTTTTGCTTCTTTGCATTCCTCCCATTTATCAAGTCAGTTTTTTGTTTTCATTCCTCTGCACCAGGCCAAGTCTCTGTGAGAGGCAGGAAGTGCTGTAATCAGAGGAATGTTTCTAACTTTAAGTTCTTTTGACGGCAGTGACAATTGCCATGTTATTTTATTTAAATAAACGTCTCCTTTTACTGGAGTGTGAATTAGCCTCTGTGTCAGGCGCTACACTCTATAAAGAGACGAGTCCAGGAGACTTGTTACCAAATGGTACAACTGGGGTTTAGGCAGGAGAATACTTTTGAATTAAAGTTCTTAGCCTGTGTCACATCTTAGCTGAAGTACTACCAGAATTGCACAACCACTTGGGGCTCCATGTTCGCTGGACCAGCGGGCTGAAAGTTTGATGGATATGATGGTGTCAGTCTTGGATAGATGGCAAGATGCCATTACTCTGACTTCTGTTGCATGCTGTGTTTTGCTTGAAACTGCACTTCAGAGTTTCAGCCAGTCACCTGCAGGGTTCAGGAAGATTTTTTTTGTTTTGTTTTCTCTGATGCAAAACTGACCTTATGTATTCTGGATTTTCTTTCCTTCTTTCCATCTTTCTTTCTTTCTTTCCTTCTTTCTTTCTTCAGGGATAGGTACAGGACATCTGATAAGGTGGACCTGTGCATTGAAGTGGTACAGAGAATCCTTTTTCTTTGATGCTTGGCTGTTGTGTCTTGCTCAGATGCTCAGGGTCAAACTGATTGCTGGATTTGGGGTTGGGAAGGAATCCACCCTTCCAGGTCAGCCTGGTGTTATAATAACTGCTGCCAGTGAAATGGAAGTTCTGACACTGATTTTGATAGGAGCAGAGTTAAGTCAACACAGAATACTTTTGAAAAATCCCACCTAAAAAGTAAGTAATTGATAGGATCAGGAATAGAACCTAGGCAATTCTGACCCCCTCATCCTCTGTTCTAATCCATAGACTAGATTGCTTCCTCTTGCAAACTGTCCCTAGAATTATACCTATTGATTCCATCCATTTGTTTTAAAATGATTGTATTTTAAAGGTGCAGTTTGGATGTTTACACATCCCCTGCCCCTGCTTCTGTTAACTTTGAGTTCAGAAACTTTTGAATGAAAGAGGGAGGCAAAAGAAGGAATAGCCAAACCCTGAATACTGTGGAGGGGGAAGTGAAAGGGAACCCTCACTCAAAAGATACTGGAGGAACCAGATAATCTCTGTTTAGGCGTATAGGAGATGTGGGGATGGGGAAGGGATCTGCTGGGTTGACTTCTCAGCAGGTTGGCATCCTTCCTTGGTCCTGCTGTTAGCCCTGTTGCTTGCTCTCCTGGAGCTTCCTCAAAGCAGCCGCAGCAGCAGATTGAGCCTAATTTCTCAACCCCCCTCGTAAGAAAAAAAAAAGTAGCTTTGGGGAGTGAAGACTAAGGGATGTTGTTTTTCTCGCAAGCAAGTTATTGACAAACAAGCTGGCCAAGCTGTTACTTTTCCATTCTTTCTTGTCAGTATCACTTTCAGATCTTCTGGCTTCCACATCCTGCCGAGGTTGCAGTTCATACAAAGTAGCAAGATCATCAAAGAGAGGATAATGAATTAAAAAAAACCCCTGTTTTATGACATGTCTTCAAAGTGCCTTTTTAAAAGTTCAAAGGACATAAAGAAAGGAGGAGATCAAAATCAAAGGAAGATGGTAGAGAAAATTAAAGTCTCCAAGGAACTGTATAGCATGTTTTCCGTAACACTTTCAATGCCAAAATCAAAAATGTTCACAGCGGAGGACTTTCTGTTTATGTACAATTAATGCAAGGGAAGCAGATTGATGGATTGTTTTTGTTTACTTGTGGAGGTTTCAACGTAGCTCAACGTGGTCCATGCAGCTTTTACCTGCGCTCACCGGTAGCAGGTGCCAAGCATTACGTTTTATTCGCCTTCTTGTTTGTCTAAAATTCAGCTCTGATCAGGGAGGGCTCTGAGTCCATTGCCCTAGGCCCAACTGGCAGTTGTTGCTATGTACTAGCTCATCGGTGTGGTTGGCCTTTTGAAGAACTGCTTTGTCCCAGGGAAGGGACAAAAATGAGACTTGATGATGATGATAATGCAATAGCTTAAGTTGATTTCTTCTTTCTTTGTAGGTTCCCCACACCTGGTTCTAATAGAACTCAGCCACTGGGTTTACCACCCCTGCAAGTTTTCTAACAAATCAGGTTTGTATTTAATGTAAATGTATCAGTAGGTACTTAAACAACCCTCATCTTCATAGCATCATTATGTAAGCGGGGGAATAGTCCCGCTATTGTGGGGAACTTTCCTCGTCTCTGCACTACCCCGGTGAAATGGGCTAGCGGAAGGATCTCAGTCCTCGCTCCCACCTCCTTTACCCCAGAGGCCTCCCTGCCCTCGAGGACTCCCCTTGTCCTCGTAACCCCAACAAGGCTGGGCCCAGGATTCCTGGGGGGCTCGACCCCCAACCTTGCTGTGGTCACCTAGGTCAGGGGCTAGGGTGTCCCCACTCCGGGGTACTCTCTCTGTACAGGATGCTTCCCTGACCCACTGATCACTGCATACAATTCAAAGCAAATGCAAATTATTTAATTAACAATTAATTTGTAACAGGAATAAGGAGAAATGGGAAAGGCTAATGAAAACACTTCACCCCGCTCTGTGGCAGGGAACATCACAACAGTGTCCTTGAAATGTCAGGGCAGTTCAGTCTGTTCCTGTGTAAGTCCCAGGCTCCTTCTCAGGCCCTGGCTGTGCTGCAGGGACGCTGTGGCTTGGACACTTGCTCCGGCGGTGGCCACACGCTCGCAGGCTCTGGGTGGCAGGACCCTTCTTCCCAGCGTTGCCCCAGCCCTGTCAGGGTTTAGATCCCCCTGCAAGTCTGGCCTGCAGGGCCCCTTGGCTGAGGCGTCTCCCTGTGCTGGGCCCACTGCCCAGGGTCCCCCTCGCTCTCCCCAGCTGCTCACCGCACCCGGCTCCGGACTGCTCAAGCCCCAGCTCCACCGCTCTGCCTCAGCTCCAGCTCCTCTGCCTCTGCACGGCTGCTGCTGCTCTGCCTCCAGCTCCCTGGGCTGCTGCCCTGGCCCCTCTGGCTCTGGGGCTGCAGCTTCTCCCCCCAGGGCAGGTCTGTGTCTCTGGCCTGCACCTCTGCTCCCAGGGCAGGTCTGTGTCTCTGGGCTGCTTTTCTGGCCCCTCCAGATCTGGCCCAGCTCAGCTCTGGCCTCTGCCCTCTCCTCAGCTCGGCCCCACTCACTCTGACTCAGGCAACTTCAGCTCACACGGAGGACGGGATTCACCCTGACCTCCTGACTCCCTGATTCGCCTGCCCGCCCTGTCAATCAGAGCTGACCCGGAGCATTGGCCTCTCCCCGTTGCCCCTGAGAGCTCTGAATGTTAGTAAGGGGATAACACTCCCCTTACATTAACACAGAGCCAGATTCTGTGGTCTGGGTTAAGGCAATTTCCAACCCCCTTTGAGGCAAAGCGATTTTCTTGCCTGAGCACAGACTGTAGGATTTGCCCCTGTGCTAGAAGATAAAGAGGTAGTATATCCCCAAACGATGTACTGGGGATTCGAGTTTGCCACAGGAGCTAATGCTAATACAGATAGGAAAGCGGTGAAGATGCCCTAATAAATTAAATGAATGGCTCTTAGTGTTCAGTTCTGCTCAGTCAGCTCCATTAGTTTTATAGCTTTTCTGCTTGTCAGAGAGACAGAGGTTCCTTTGCGTGGCCATGTCCTTCTTATTAAACAATATGAAAAATTGCAAAATATACGAAGTTGGAAAGAAGCCACGCTATTGTACAACATGGGGCCACTTCCTACCTGCTTTATTCATGGGTGTGGTCCCACTGAGGTTATTTGGAACCACTTCAGTGAGTGAGGGGAGAAGGGCTGAAGCCAAATAGGAGGGATGTACCTTGGAAAATGCATTACTAACAATCTTACCAGTTTGGGAGTCTTTGTTCATATAGTTCCATTGTTGAGGTGGAAAGATTGGAAGGCAGCTGCATCAGCTAACTGAGGAAAGGAAAAGGTAACTGACGTATCTGGGGAGGGAAGAACCTCAAAGAAAATAGCCACAATTTTCTTGGTGTCCCTATAAATCTCTATAGAAGACGTACAGATTGTTCTCTGTTACAACCCAGTCTTGCACCATCAGGCATCAAGTGCATTAGATTCATAAGGGAAAAGATCTTTCCTTATTTGATTGCTATTCAGAAACTTATGGGGCCAACACTTATTTGCCATTTCTCTTAATGTTCTAAAATCCTTCATTTTGCATGGGTACAAATCACTGAAATTTGTTTGACAGCTTTGCTGGGTACTTTCCTGTTTAATTCCTTCCACCCCCTTTTTAATTTTGCATCTTGCTCTGCTCCCTGCTTTAGGCAGCCTTCTGAGGATAGTTGGTAAGGATTAATATACTGGAGTTCAAATTCATTTTGCACCGTGGATTTGAAATTTCCTGGTGGATCTGAACTCTAGTGTCATGGGTGGTATTTCAGAGAACTGTAGCAAGGAAAATTATAATGATTTCCATTTGTGTAGTTTCTTTCACCCAGAAAGATTCCAACTAATTTTACAGACTATTCAGTAATTGCTCCACCCATTTCCACTGAAATTGGCCATCTGGGGTGGAATTCAGCAAGTGTTTAATAGCACTCAGCAACACTAGGAGAGTTTGCAACTTCATTTATTTGCAGCTATAGAGGGAATTTAAGGAACGCAAAATATAATTCCTCGAATTGGAATTTTGGCCTAGATACTGGGGCTAAAACCTGTACTGTCTCCCAAAGTGCCAGGTGATCTTGTGATCTTTAATAATACATGTGGTTAGAACCTCAGATTAAAGTTTCATTTGAAAGATGGCACCTCCTTCACTAGAGTTCTCCTAAACACCATGCCGGGGCATTGGTTCAATAATAACCTTGAGGGGAAAATGCCACCTATTGAACACCACTTTCTGCAATTTTTAGATTTTTCCATGGAGGTCTGCCTCCGCCTTCTTGGTTTATGTGACAAGATCACAGCCCAAGGGGGTATGGTTGCAGGCCTAGAAAAAGGCCTAGAGACACTTTCCGGCTCCACACAAAACACATGTGTAGTACACCTGTCTTCACATGGCTAGGAATTTGGGGGCGTGGGGGAATTCATTGTTGGCTTCCACTACTATGCACTAACTTTTCACTTGTGGTGATCTGAGCTCCAGTCTTGGCTCTTGGTAGGGGACTCTTTCTGATCTCCTGCTGGTACAGCTAAGGACAAACACCACTGAAGTTGGTGGAATTACACAGTGGTAAAACTGGTATAAATAGGAAGCTGTCTACTGAAAATGCATTGGGGCCTCATTTCCTACTCACAGGTGGATGCTTGTCACAAACCTACAACATGAGGACCCAAGACTGCAACAGCAGAAGTTTTTGCTGGTCAAGGTGTAGTGGCAGATCTGTATGTGAGTGTTGCATAAACCTGGTCCACATTATGTTTCATGTGGAATTTAGCTCTTTTTTAGAGACGTTATTTCTAGGCTCTTTCCTTCTTCCCCTTTAAATTGCAAAAGGTCATGCAGATTCCTAAATGTTCTTCTATTTTCTTTTGTATACATATACAATTCTGTATTTTCCTGAATATTTTCTTTTAACTAACAGTTGCTGAATGAACTCTGTAAATGTGAGTATAAGTCAAACTCAATATGTATCACATGTCACAAACTAGAGAATAACAATATTTGGAGAGGCTTTTTTGGCCATATTTGAGGGGGCGTGGGGAAATGTAAATTACAGACTTAAAAATGGGTTAATTTCACAAGATTACGGGGTGGGAGCAGTGGGAAAATCCCACTTCCTACCCAAGGTAACACTCGTAACTTTCTCCACCTACACAAGCCACATGTACCCTCAGCGCTCAGCTGGATTGTCTTTTGTGTTTCTCTGGCAAAAGTGTAGCACAATATTTAAAGTCCATATGCAAAGGCTTCTACACACAGCCCACACTCGGTCTTTTAATTCATGTGTAATGGGTCAGAGAGGTACCGTCAAATAGCTTCCAGTCTGCTCCATTGTACTGTGTTTGAAAAGTCCCAGACCAGAAGGGATAATAAAAGCAGAAAGACCCAGCTGTTGGAATGATTAGTTCAAAGTATGAATTTTGGTCCTGTTTCTATTTTTAACAGTTCTGCTCAAAGTGCTTCTTCCTGCACATCAATAACTAGTGTATGTCGGGTCTGCTCTGAGCAGAGGGCTGAAGACAAAAATGATGTTTCAAAACAAAGACAGGTTCTTATTGTTGTAATTGATTTAGGTTATTTGGAGGATAGGTCTTCAGAGGTCAGTGGGAATTGTTGGGAGGATAGGTCTTCAGAGGTCAGTGGGAATTGTTGGGGCTCAGCACCTCTCAGAACTAGGAGTTTTGTATCTGGCTGTTAGTTCCATTCTTTTAAACTTTTGGGAGAAGGTCTCTGGAAATAGTGGGGAGGGTGGTTAAAAGGCAAGCAGTATGCTGTCCTATTGGAAGCTGGTGACCATGTTAACATTGGGGACACAGACAGGCCGCATGCAGGGCAATTATGTTATTTCCGAACTCTACTTTTAATCCACCCCCAAAATATGTGAGAAATGACACAGTTGGCCTTATGAGAAAGCAATGTGTGTGACTGGCTGGAGACTTAAGAGCAGCGTTGCCAAAAGAGGGGGTGGGAGTAGGATTTGATCCAGAGGAGATGGCTGGAGATTCAACTTTTTGTTTGAGGTGCACAAGATGAAGGATGGACCAGTTGTCTCAGGGCAGTTTTGATGTTATCAAGTCAGATGTGGGAAAAGATGGACCTCAATCAGATAGAAACATCAGGATTTTGGCATATTTGTATTTCAAGTGTATGGCACTACTGAGTATTATGGATATATCCATAATATCGCTCCCTAATGAGGAAAGCATTCACTGGTGCCTTTTTGGAGTTCTGGCTATAATATAACATAACTGAAACCTCTTTGAACTGAGGGATAACTCTAAAAGAACTAAGATTTTTCTCTTCTGCTATCTCTCCCCATCCTCATGAGACAGGATCCCACTCACGGTTTGGTTAGTGTGATTCTTTAATTCTTCCAGATGTGCGTGTGGTTTTTTAAAAGTAATTAGCGGCTATAAATAGCATTTTACAATTCCTGGCATTTCTCTTTGACATATGTACATGTAATTAGGCTAATAGCACTTGTTTCATACCGTTACAGAATATAAATGTGGGATGGTTCCCACATGCCAAGATTTAAAGCAGTGGTTATACTGGTAGATTGTCTGCACATGCAAGTGATCTAGTTTACATATTATAGTTACATGGCATCGATTAGCCACAAACTGACATTAAGATTACCAACAACAGTTAGAATGAGTTAAAATGGTATCATGTATCCCCACTAGTAAAGAGCAGGAGATCTGCACTGCAGATTGTAGAATTCAAGAAAGGCCTGCAATTTACCCCAGCTGTTAATTTTGCCTTTTTCACTGCAAGATCCTGCATGTAACAATGATGTCTCTGGGAAATCCACAGCTCAGCTACACATAGCAATCTGTTATTATAGAGTGGTCTGGCTGGTTTTAAAAGGGTCTCTTAATATGTCAGGCAAATGAGTACATTAGCATAGATGAGAGTATTTTTAGAGGTCTGACCAATGTTCCTATTTGGGCTAGTCTCACTCATAATTTATGCCTCCATCTTTTCTATAGTAGAATTGAATAGGGTCCAGAATAAATGACAAGTTTTGTATATATTTGCACAAGCTCAAGTCAGATAGACCATCTCTCATTCTTTACCATATATGTACTGCATACAGTCTGGGGGAATCCCCCATTTTTTTGTATTTATAGTTGTGTGCATTTTAAAATATCTATGTAACTATAGATATCATATATGGTGGTGGTGGTAGTTATGTGATAAAAATTATATTTATCACACACCATTGACCACCTTACCTGCTCTCTGTCAGGACTGCTTCAAACTTTCCAAACTGCTGAGTAGTTTCAAACAACCGTTTTATTTTTAATTAAATAACTGCCAGAGAAACCATTTCCTTCTTTTCCCCTGCTATGGAATTCTCCCTTACTTAGCTCACCCCGCAACAGCGCCACCAACACATTATACTTATTACCATAATCGCTGAGCACTACACTGCCTTTAAGGTATTTGTAGGGAGTATAATTTTAGAGTTGGAGAGCTGAGGTACAGTGATCCGTCCAATAAAAGTCCTGTGGTGGAGCAGGTAACTGAAACCAGATCTCCCAACTACTAGGTCATTTCCCCTACTCAGTGGACCAATCTGTCTTCCACCCATCTGAGGCCCGGTGGTAGCAATATTAATTCCTGCACCAATAACTGATCTAACTCTCATGACCTTGCACAGCTAGAAGGGGGAAAGTTTTTTGTTTGTCTGGTTGATTTTACCTCCAAAGAGGTAAGATTCCCAGCTTTCCATGGGATTCACCACATTGGATTCAAGCCCAGAAATATCTTGAGAGTCAGGCTTTAAAATCATTATTTTATTTTGTAGAGAAAAAAACTACTTTTAGGGGTTTCTAAATATTATCCACTAAGTGTATCTGAAGTAGAGTTGGTTGGGGATTTTTTGACCAAAGGTTTTTACTTCGGACATTGGTAATTTGTCAAAACAGAAACTTTTCACAGGAAAGGGTTGATTTTGATTGATTTTATTTTGACTAGAATACATCATGGAAAAAGTAGTCATGAAAGTTTTCTGGTTTAACATGACTTTTTGTTTAAAAATGTAAGCTAATTCATACAAATTATTTAAAAGAAAAACCTGTCAAAATCAAGATTTTCAGCATAAAATGTTCTGATTGACCTAAAATGATATTCCCCCTAGATCTTTGAGTCAAAAAACTTTTCATCCCAATTCAAGATGGGAAAACTTTTTTCAATATCTTGAAATTTTTTGTGAGACAGGAAAACCATTTTCCCACTTAGTCTAATTTGAACAATCCTATACAGTTGGACTAATGTTAATTAAGACAGAGAGATTTTTATAGGTGGCTTTTTAGCACTACAAGAATAGTACCAACAGGGCTTTGTTTACTTATACTGGTAGGTATGGAAATCATTACAAATATGTTTTTTTTTCCCCAGTAAAGAAACCCAATAGTGTTTTAGATACTGTCTCTGTTACAAACCTACTCTGGTGGAATTGCTGCTCTCTAATTACACTGACTCTCCACTAATCCACTGCAAACTCTCCCTTTCTAACAACCACACACCACAGTGCAGCGCAGAGATGTAGAGATGTGTATCAGTATACCCAATGTGTACCCACCAGTTCACCCACACATTACCTGCTGACCTCTCCAAAGGATCAACTTACAAGGCTTCTGTAACCTAAATCCTAGAAACATCTTCTGGAGCTATCTCTAAGGAGCTTGAAAAATATGTTTCTCTAAACAGTAATGTTCCGCACAATTGACTGCCCCAAGGCTCTGGTACTGTTCTGGCTCTTCAGTCAGATGGTCAGGACCTACAAGAATATGAAGGTGGGACATCCATTTCAAGGACTCCAGGGAGATGTGACGACGTGCTCCAAAAGTGTCTGGAGAGAAGAATAGATAGTCTTTTCTTTTTAATTTTAAGAGTTCCCTAACAAAGTGAGAACATTAGACATTGGATTTCATTTCACCTCAGGGAAAAGCCATGGAACCTGACTTCCATGTGGCTGAAGCTCAGACACATAGGCAGTGCCCATGGTCAGTGGCTGCTGTAAATAAAGGAGCAGAAGTTACTTGTTTTCTGGAGGCCAGCATCCTTGTCCTCTGAGTGATACGCCATGTGACTGCTTATTTGTATTCCCAAGGGCACAGAAACTTGGTTTGCAAATTCCTGTGACAGCAACAGTGTTTTCCAACTTGTATCGGTGGTGAGGCCAAATCATGCATGTGACCTCTTTATTGAATTAAAGTACTTGGAGAAGGGGATGGGTCTTCCAAGCCTGAAGCGCAATAAAAGAACGCTAAGCTCTCCTTCCCCCACATCTTTTTACTCCTTCAGTAACTTCTGAAAGACTTATCTGTTCCATTTAGCGTTTAGCCCAGGGGTAGGCAACCTATGGCATGGGTGATTTTCAGTGGCATTCACACTACCTGGGTCCTAGCCACCGGTCTGGGGGGCTCTACATTTTAATTTAATTTTAAGCGAAGCTTCTTAAACATTTTAAAAACCTTATTTACTTTACATACAACAATAGTTTATTTATATATTAAAGACTTATAGAAAGAGACCTTCTAAAAATGTTAAAATGTATTACTGGCATGCGAAACCTTAAATTAGAGAGAATAAATGAAGACTTGGCACACCACTTCTGAAAGGTTGCTTATCCCTGGTTTAGCCTATAATGCTTGGCCATGCAGTACTTCATACTATAGCAGGGCGGAAGAGTAGTTTTGAGGGAAAGTGTGGGTCTGCGAATTAGAGCTGGGAATGGAACCCAGATTTCCTTTCACAGACTCCCTGTTTAGACTTGGGCAAGTCACCTAAATCCCCTCTTCCTTGGTTTCTTTATATGTAATAATACTCCCCTACCTCCCGGAGGGGGGTGAAGCTTGTTAATTTCCTAACGCTTATACAAAATAGATGAGATGACGGTCATTGCAAAAATGCAAAGAGCTGTTATCAAGGATTGGACGCTTTGAAGTGGCTATAATAATTACTTGAAGGAGTGCCAGCCCTGAATGCTTAAAAACCATGAACCAGGGCCCCCAAAATCATGAAGCTGGCTTAAAATCATGATATATTACAAAAATAATATATTTGGTGGTTTTTTGTTATTTACCATCTGGTTTTTGAGTCTTAAGGGTGCACTTGAGCCACATTTGTAGCTTTTCTCTGCAACCGTGAATGCTAGAAACTTGGGCACAGGATGTTAAATGAAAGCTGAGATCCTCACACCATCATTTGATTCCAGGAATGGAGGATTAAAGAAAAAACATCAAATATTGTGAGACTCGCAATAAAACTGTGAGGGGGCAACACTGTAATTGTATCCATTCAGACCTTTAGTTTATAAGCTCCTCTGGGCAGAGACTGTGATATTTACTTACAATAAAATACACAGGATCAGTGAGGTCACACTCTTCCAAATGCAGGAGGTAGTCTCCCCAGTAGAGAATGTATCATCTATATAAGAAAGGCCGTGTCTACACTAGCAAGCTTACAGCGGCACAGCTGTACCAATGCAACTGACCTACTATAAGATCGCTTGTGTAGCCACTCTATGCCGACGGGAGAGAGCTCGCTCGTCTCCATAATAAAACCACCTCAACGAGCGGCGGTAGCTATGTAGGCGGAAGAAGCTCTCCTGCCAACATAGCTCTGTGCACACTACCATTTATGCCAGCGAAACTTAGGTCGCTCAGGGGGGTGTTTTTTTCCACGCCTCTAAAAGTGACATAAATTTTGCCAACATAAGTGGTAGTGTAACCCTAGCCTAATACTTGGTTTGTTCAGAAGATGGGTAGGCTCTTGCCACTCAGCCCTAGTACAAATGTAGGAATCCGTTGACTGTTAGTCCATCAGTAAATGTAACAGAGTAAAATGTCTCAAAGCCTGCCTAACTCAGCAATTGCAGGAAACCTTTCCAGTAATGAATTTTCAATGAAACATTTTCTAATTATAGAAAATTATTTTTGCAAATGTTTTTCTGGGAAGGGACTCTGAAGCTATGCCCAAAAAGGTGGAAGGGTGGGATGCAGACAGTGCCTGGAAAAAAAAAATCCAATTACATGCAAAATGTATTTATTATCAGACTAGAAAGCAAGCCAAAAACCTGGTGCTAGTTTCTGGGCAGACTGTATTAAGGCTTTGTTTTAGGTATGGCCCCTTAACTGTTTCTTACAACTATCTTAAGTGAAGGGTGAATTCACACATCAGTTTGAATGAGTTTTTAACTCAACCTATAACAAGGTTTCACCCAGCTCATAACTATATATATATACAGGAGACAAGGACCCAGGTCTGGATTGTATGTCTGACCACTCCAGGACTTGGATCTGGGGGTTTGGTTTGGCCACTAGAGAGTTTGGGAGCTAGTCGTAGTATTTGTATTGGAAGCCAAATAAGAACATCCCCAAACACCCTCAGACTCTGGAGAAACTTGGATCCAAGTCTGATCTGTATAGATTAGGTCCATCTCTAACACAGGTATCTATCTCTTGACTTATGCAGCGTACCTCACAAGTATCAAGGCAATGCATGTCATGGTGTGCATAGGGATCACTTGACCTACAATCAAAATACAGCTACCTCTGATGTGGTATGCAGTATTTCTTAAAGGAGATGTGTCAAATAACTTTTCCATCTGAACTACAGGGGAGTTTAGGTAATGCAATATGAGTACTGTTTATGTGCATAGTATTGTCTTCATGGCTCTTGTGCTTAGCAGAAGAATTTAGAGGCTAACTGTGAAACACCCCAACAATAGTTATAACTATAACTATATAACTATATAACTATAACTAAACTATATATATATATATATATATATATATATATATATAGTTTAGTTATAGTTATACAGTATATATAGTATATATATATATATATAAGAGAGAGCGATTCATAATAAGCAGCTTTAATGAATGTATACTAAGTACTGTAGATAAACAGGAGTTATTCTTATTTAAAAAAAATATACAGTAGTATACAGTATTAACTCCAAACAATGCAATAGCTCTATTGTAAACTGTAGTGTTGTGGACCATTGCTGTGGAATACTGTGGTACTTTAAAAAATCTGGTGCAACCTTGATTACCTGAATCTCATGGAGGGCACAGAATAAATTTGGATTATGAAAGTTTCAGATAATAGAAGGCACTGACAATACAAGTAAATAGATATCGTGGGACGTAAACCTGTTTTGGATAGCAGAGAGTTTGGGATAAATGTGATTCAGATGATGAGCCAGGTTTGGAAGCCCATTTCCATGCAATCTCTTAGCAAACCCCTGAATGCAGCTTTCAGGTATCTCATTGTGATTGCTCTTTATTACACCGGCTAAGAATTAAAGATCCGTCACTTCTTTTTAAAGTCAGTGAAGGTAATTATACCACCATCTATTTAGCTGCTGAAGAATTTACCATTCAAGTAGATAGTGCCCTGCTTCACTCGAGCTGTTTAACAGTCCAACAATATCACATTACCCAGATTGTATAAAGAGTATGAATGATTTCCGCTCACAGATATCTAATGGAGGTATCTCCTTACAAAGCCCCTACTTCAGGCCAGCTGAATGCCTTAGCAGTGCCTCAGAAATCCCGCAGCCCTAATCCCTTTAGCAACAAAGATCTGTTTCTTTGCTTAGCATGAAGTAGGCCTCAGAGGCCTGTGTGTGCCTTGGCCTGTAGGCCAGAAGCCTCCTGTTTACAATTTCCCTATTCCTGTTTTTAATGTTGTTCTGAAAGCAGCCACAAAGGGCTAGTTTTGTCCAGCAGGAACAAGGGAGCTATTAGAGAAGGACGGAGGAAGGAAGGAAGGGAGATCCAAAAGGAGCAGCCCAGGAGGGATTAGCATACACAGCTGTTCCCTTAGGGAGAGGAGCTTTATGCTTTTTTATAATTTCCCTCTCATTTACATTTTTAATATCTTGTTTCCTTGTCTCTGACTCTCCGTTTCTTCAGTATCATCAGCCCATTTTATTGGATTTTTTTTTAAAGGCATATTTGACTATTGTACTTTTGGGCTGCTAGGTTAAGATTGCAGTTTATATCAATTGTGCCTCAGCTTTTTAAGCTGTCTTGCTTTCATTGTTCAGACCATATCTGTGCCTCTTCCTACAGCCCTGCTTTCCCCACTGAGGAGGATAGTCCCATGTATGTATGTATGTATTTATTTATTATAAAATAAAATCCAGCAGATCCTCGCCAGTTCATGCTAATGATGGGGAGACCCACTGCTCGATGTTGTCAATTAGCAAGTAAACAAACAAACAGACAGACCTAGGTTTCTGCACTACTTTATGGGCTTTGTTCTTGTATTCAGCAAGGATAGATCAGTTAACTATTTCAAATAGTTAACTGATAGCCAATTGGTACTGTAATTTGCAAAAAAGTGATGAAACCTTAGTTATTAATATGACACCTCACTACAAATCTTTGCCCTTAAATCTTTGCTGAGGAGTAGAGAGAAACCGCTGCTTTTGTGTGTGCAATGTGCCATTTTTGTGTGGAGTTTCTTGATAGCTAAAAAACTCATTAGCAGCATGTTTTACCATTTTTTCATTCTTTCCATCCAAAATGCTCTCCCAAGACCCTGATCCTGCAAATG
The DNA here is from genome assembly GCA_037349315.1 of Chelydra serpentina. Lineage (NCBI taxonomy): Eukaryota > Metazoa > Chordata > Testudines > Chelydridae > Chelydra > Chelydra serpentina. The sequence goes on from JBAIAC010000035.1 coordinate 14,008,449, forward strand.
CTTAGGTATGTGTTTAACACTGAGTACAGGAACTGTCCCATAGATTACAACGGGACTATTCTACATCATTAGAGTAAAGCATATGTGTAATGTTTGCAGGATCAAGGCCCTATTCCACTGGATTTCAATGGGAGTTATGAGATGTATCTCTAAATTTTCTCCCCAAATGCTCCTGTTTGCAGTGGTCCAATGTTGGCAATTATGAGTGACTGTCTTTCTGTAAAAGTCATAGTGAGGTGCATTCATGTACTGTAGCTTATTCTGTTTACAAAACGATTTTCACGCACATCTATGATCATTCATATTAACCATCTTAACTATATATATTTTTATTTAAACTAAATTAATATAACAGCAGCTGTTTTCTTAGTCATGAGAGGAGAACTCATGTATCTGACCACATACTTTTATGACTTTGCATATTGGTTATTTTCAGTGCATGTGAACAGCCTGCATTTCTTTTGTGAAAGCTACAGCTGACCCTTCCAAACAATAAAGTTTCTTTTTTCCATAGAACTTTAACATGGGCTTGACCGAAAGCCCATTGAAGTCAATAAAAAGAACGTTAGCTATATCCAGAATTGCAGTCCACTCGTGGTAATACACAGGAATAAATCAGGGTTTGAATTGTACTTCAAAAACTATGGTGTTTCACTATATCTTAACTCAGTGTAAGGGTTCCCACTGAACCGTTTAGAATGTCTACAACTTTAAAAGGTCTTTGAACTTAAAATATTAAGTTGCTTTTAAGGCCATGCATCATAGAGCGTGTTGGAATCGAACGCTAGTCGCAAAGTTTTCATGTACTCAGGATTGTTCAATGCTTTTAAATTTAACTTGCTTCTGTGGAAATATCATTAATGTATCTAATACAAGCAGAGTGTTTTGTTTTCTTTAATAGGTCTTGAGTAACGGAGAGCAGGGCTGTGATGAACATTCTCCCGATTCACTCGGGGACATCCAGTCTAAACCCTTCCTTCCTGCCCAAAGTGGAATTATCATTAACTCGTAACTAGTTTTCAAGAGGAACATTTTTCGTAGGCTGTGGAGTTCAGCCAAGAATTTTTCAATTTTTACAAATTAAAATAGTCTAAACCAGAGGCCAACAAAAATGCACTTACTCTCTACCAGTTAGCCAAGGCCGCGTACCACAAGCACAGCAACACAGCCTGAGTTATCCTTTCTAGAACTGGCTGGTAAAAACACTTTCTAAAAAGCCACAATTGCAGCTACTCTTATTACTCATAATATCCTTCACGGAGAGGAACTTGAAAATAATTCTTTAGAGAACCTAAGCTTCAACAACCCCCGGTAGACTTAGTTTTTGTGCAGTGCAGGTTTCCTTTGCAGGATTATAGACCTAAAACTGTGATTATAGTGTTGATGAGAGTGATCATTTTCTCCAGCTTTACTTGCCTATGAAAAATAATAACCAAAGGAGTAAAGCCTTTGCTTTTTCTTTTCTTGTGGAAATGAATGGCTCAGCGATATTATTCAACTTGCTTATCCAGGCAGAGACAAATCCCTTTCTGTTTTCACCATGTTTATTAATCTAACAAATATTATATGTATCCATGTATGCATGTAAAGTACATGCAAATTGTATATTTTAGATCCTACTGGAGCGATCTCTCCAAGCAATGTTTTGTAGATGTATGACCACATTCATATATGTTGGGATTTTCAGTGCAGTGATCCTAAGGGAGTTTCATGTCGAACTCTCATTCAGTTTCAATGACGTTAGAGTTCCTAAGTTCCTTGGGCTTCTGTGAAATGTCAAACCTTAATTTATATTTTTTGAATGATAAAAGTCTGTTGCATTTGCATGCTTACACCAATCATGATAAATGGAAAAGCTAATTTATAAGCAATGTCGCAATTTTAGGACCTAGGCTGAAAACATGATCCCATTGAAATCAACAGCAAAAATCCTATTGATTTCAATAGAACCATCCAGTATTTCACCCCTAATATCTCAGGACATTTTTGGAGATAATAGTAATTGCTGTATAACCCAACTCTGAATCTTTCCTTTCCCCTGATATATCGCATGCATTTCTAGTCCTGTTAAGTCACAATTAACAGGAGCTTTTACCTAGCATTGGTATGGGACTGAAAATTGCCCATCCTGCACTTCAGACCAGTGTAATCCTGGTGGGAAATTTCATATTTGATGGGGAAAGAAGCAAATATTTTTCTAGCAGTTTTTTTTTTTAATTTTTGAATTTTCTCAGGAGGTTGGAAGTAGACCCAGTGGAGATGGATCTGGGGCTGAGTGCATTATCCCCTCCCCTATAGTTAGAATTTTTAGCCCAAATTACACTGGTGCATGCACTAAAAATATGACACAAGGGAATGCTGGTAAGAAACTGATCTTTATTTACTGGCAGCAGTCAATTGCCATAGATCAGGGTTACAAAAGGTTCTATCCCTGGCACATGGCAGGGCTCATCACCCAATCACTCCAGTGGCTTCTCTGACAGTCTGAGTTACAGGACTGACAATATTCAGTACTGCATTAGTGACCAGTTTAAGATCTCATCAGTTAAATTGCATCATTTTTGTAATACTAATTTGTAGATCTTTTTATGCTATAAATGCTCTGCTGCTTTACATGGAGTAAGATTTAATTTTATCTAGGGCAGAGGGTAATATAACTTTTTTAAACCAATATATCTTTCATTTATATTTCATGCTCTGAAATACAGTGTTGACATACATACTTTTTAATCCTACTAGGCACTTTCAATATAATCTCTTTCCCTTCATTCACATTCTACAAAACTGGTAAGTTATTTTTCTTCCTGAGATGTAGGTAACTGTACTATAGCCAAAGAGACTTAACTTGTCTTGAGCAAAGGCATTTCAGATAGTCAATAAGCATTAAATAATAGATACATTTCATGACATTTTGACCTCCTTTCTGGGTGTCTGCAGTCAGGCTGAAGATAATACAAAGAGTCATGAAACTCTAAGAGCCAGATTCTCTGGTCTGCTAAGCTTGTGGAGTAAAAGCAAACCATCCCAGAGGTGCTTGCATTTATGTGTGAAATAATCCCTGTGCACACCATAACATGCGCCATCTTGATACATGTGAGGGCTGGTGCTTAAATCAAGAGAGATCTAAGTGTATATTCTCCCTGTGTAGGAGAAAACTGGAAGAGGTGGATCTGCCATCTCCTGTACCACCCTGGGGTAAGGAGAAAAATGGTGTGAGGCCAAGAGCAGATGAGGATAGCGAGGGTGCACAGTGGAATAAAGTTGCATAACATCTCATCCTCCCCTGCAGTGAGGTTCCTGGTAGCGGCAGGTTAGAGCTGGTCTCTTGCAGCTCTAGCTTATGCCAGGACCAGGCAGTTTGGGATCAGGGGGCTGGAAGCATAGATTGGGAATTGCTAATTACTTTGCAAGATCTAGCTCTTAATAATGGTGATTAGACTTTTTACTTACTATGATGCCTTTATATGTGAGAAATGGATATTTCTATAAGTTTGATAAACATTTGTACTGTCCTAACCATTCTTACTCATGCTGGGATAACTCTCCTAGTTCCAGTGAACCTTTCTGATCATTTTGATGGTTCTGCATCTAGTTTCACTCTTGAGTGTCAGGTTCATACAAATCCGAGATAGCTCAGAGCTGTAGATTCAGACATGGATCGGGAGTGTGTGGCACCCATTACTAGGGTGAAATTGAAGTTTCTCTGTAAAACTCAAATAAAACCAGTGAGGCTTATGTGAGTGCTGTGAAAATGGTGAATCTTGATAGCTTGGCTAAGAAACCAGCAATTTTTCTAACAAAAAACCCAAGTGGCAGAACCAACTGGTTTCAGAGGAACATTTCCCCAGATCTCTCCATTTTACTCTCCCTGAAACCCAGAGACAACATAAGGATTTGGCAGGACTTTCTTTTGCAGAGTGACTGCCTTGGCCAGGGGATCTGAGAACAGGCACACTTCCTGCATTTTATGACAACAGTTTTGCAGAGATCTAGTGCTAGCACTTTGAGTTGCAGAATTAAATAAAAATGTGCAGTGAATCATGTCTGAAATGACTGCTTGAGGGACGAACAAAAATCAGTTGCTTCACAGAGCAATCGGGGTGGGGCAGAATTCTGTGCAGTGCCTTGGAGATTCTTGGGGGAGTATCTTGTATAAGTTCCTTTGTAAATTATATTTATAAAGGAAAATGATTTTTTCCTAATGCGTGAGAAGAATCCTCTGAGATCTCTCCTCTCCCCCATCCTTTTTTCCTCTTTTTCTGCTCTCACTCTTAAAGGCCCCGGATTATATTTTTGTCCAGCTCTCTCAATGCCACTCTTCACATTGGCTATCAGAGAGCAACATCAAGGTATTTAGTACTGCCATGAGTTCCAGGGATCTGTTCTGTCTGTCTAATCTATTTTAACTATATAGCTCTCACAGGTATGGGTAGAGCTTCCATCTCTGTAGGATCAAAGCACTGTCTGACAGCTATTTGAGCTTGGGACCTCAATTTGGATCCCTTTCAGTGACTGTGCTGGTACTAACTCAGACTCTCAGGTCAGTCCAGGAAAATAAGGGTCTAATCTTAGAAACTTTTACTCCCGGGTAGTCCAATTTAAAACAATTGGGCTGTTTGAGTGAATGGGACCTAGACGTGAGTTGAAATGTATGAAGAACACTTTCTTTGACCTCTTTTCCTCACAATCCATACTGTAAACATGGGCAAAACTTTCAAAAGCACCTAAGTTCCTTTTTCAAAAGTGACTTTGGCACTTAAGCGCCTAACTTTCATTAAAAGTCAGTGGAACTAAGGTAGCTCTCTGGCTATATCACTTTTGGAAGTGGGACTTAGGCTCCCACATCAGTCAGGTGCTTTTGAAATTTCCCCTCTATATCTTGTGCAGCACCCCGTGCAATGCCTGATTTGGGGCTTTTGGGAGCTACCATAATAAAAATAAAAATAATGGTAGGTTCTAGTGACTGTAGCCTGGCACTGGGAATATCTACTTTGTTGCTACAAGACAAAATCTTTCATCCATGCTAGACAGAGTGGGAAGGAAGCCTCTTTCCCCTAAAGGCCCCTATTTTTGCTTGTTTTCTTTTTTTTATTCTTCTTGTCACCAGGTTCCTCTGAATTCAGATTTGTCACCTTATAAAGATCTGGCTTGGCTGAGTCCTTACCAAAGAACAGCAGGATATTGAAGGATTTGAACTGCAATCTCGGAGCTGCAGCAAACATGCCTCCATAAGCCAGCTCATTTCCATGCTAGATATAACTCATTCAGCTCTTGATTTCCTTGAGTTAATACTCATTTCCGAGCGTTCATGTTTCTGGTCACTAAATCTTTTTGTTTTTCTTTCTAGTTAAATTATAAGTGAATCTAGTGCCAGTGAAAGATGCCGGAATGAGAGCCCTGAAGAATGAAGTCCTCTATTTAGTGGCAGGCTAGGGTGAAAGCAATGCAACTTTCCCTTCTCTGCTCTGCTGATGTTCCTTAAGCCCTCTACCCTGACTGGTGAATACTCTGGGTGTGAACTGGGAGCCCAGTCTCCCTGCTTAGACAACGATTGGCCTCGTCTGAGGCTACCAACAAGTTGCTAATATTTAATGCCAGTTGTGGTGATGTGAATGACTATCCAGGACAACTGGACTGAGACCACCAATTTGTTTCCCATAGGCCATGGTTGCTAGGCTCTTTAAGTGCATTGTTTTGAGGGTGGCAAGAAAAATTCAGGCCACTCTCTTTGCTCCTGAAATTTCCTGTGCTGTTTTAATAGGTGTAATGTGAATGGGTAGAGTCTGTTCCCTGCTTCCAAACAGAGCATGCCTGTGCATGCCCAGAAGTCATACCTCTTTCAGGGCTGGTCTGAAAGGAGGTCCCAGGATAGAAAGGGTCTCATGGGGAAGCACAGCACAAGTTCTGCTTCTGTTCCTTACTCCTCCACGTGGCACAAAAGGAGTGAACGTGAGCAAGCCCTGTGGAGCCTGGCTTTTTACTTGTGGACCCAGAGAGTTTGCAAGTCTCCAGTACTGTGGTGTTCCCTCTCTGCGTCCCCCCCCCCGCCCCGCCCAGAGCAGTAGAAGATATCTAAAAGGGAAAAGGGGAAGAGGACGGTGTCCTCTTCCTTCCATCGTTCTACCTGCCAGTTGCCTCTCATAGATTTTTGAGGCCAGAAGGGACCATTGTGATCACACAGGCCATAGATTTCACCCAGGGATTCCTGCATCTAGCCCAAAAACTTGTACTGGAACTGGAGTGCTCGGCCAATGGGGGTTGCGGGGGGAAGCGGCGTGGGCTGAGGGACATACTGGCCGTCGCTTCCCGCAGCCCCCATTGGCTGGGCACAGCGAACCACGGCCAGTGGGAGCCGCGATTGGCCGAACCTGTGGACGCGGCAGGTAAACAAACTGCCCCCACCGCTTCCCGCAGCCCCCATTGGCCAAGCACAGTGAACCGCGGCCAGTGGGAGCCGCGATCGGCCGAACCTGCAGATGCGGCAGGTAAACAAACCGGCCGGGCGCACCAGGGGCTTTCCCTGAACAAACGGCGTCCCAAGTTTGGGAAACACTGCTCTAAGTGTCCCTAAACCTCTGACTACAAGAAGCTGGGAGTGGATGACAGGGGATGGATTACTCAATAATTGCCCTGTTCTGTTCTTTCCCTTTGAAGCATCTGGCACTGGCCACTGTTGGAAGACAGGATACTTCCAACTATTTGGACTATTGGTCTGACCCAGTATGGCCGTTCTTCTGTTCTGTTCGTTACATACCTGACTCTAAGGGTTGTATGTTCTGAAAGTTCCATAGCATATTGTGAATGTTAACCAACAGGCAGTTTCCATAGGTCCCATAAAATGACTTGTGAAAGAGCCAGAACAAATCAACATGGAAAATAGATCACAGGGAGTGAACCTACAACTAAGCTTGCCTGACACTTTTCATTATAAGACCTTGTTTTCAGTTGCTTATACGTTTATCAAACTTAAATCGTTTGGGCTGAAATTTTCCATTAAGGCTGACTTTTGGGGGGGAAGTTTCAGGTAGTAATTTCGAAGAACGAGAATAGGGAAAAATGTATTGTTTGCCTATGTTTAGGGCTGCAGGTTTGGCATGGGGGAAAGAAGTCACACATATCGTGATTTTTCTGCTTGTCCGTGACTTTTCCCCCTGTCCATGATTTTCCTAGACAGTTGGTCCTGGCTCAATGTTGAGGGGAGGCCTTGGGGCGGGAGGGCCTAGAGAATGAACCTGCCCTTCAGTCATCCCGCAGTGTTGCATGTGACCGGGCTCCCCACTCCAGGCTTTGCGACCTTGTGCACTGGGTCACGATACCTCTCAGATTTGGCTCCACTAACCCCCATCCTGATGAAGGGGTGGCTGGGCCAAACTTTAATGAGTGCATTGTGTCCTGTGCAGCGCCACTCAGGTTTGGCCTACCCGCCCCCCCTGTTATGAGAGAGGAGCAGTTGGGCCAAGCATAGACAGCACTGCAACCTTGCATACCAGGGCACGATGCCTGGAGCAGAGCGCCTGCCCAGCCCTGTGGGACAGGAGCTGCAGGCGCCCCGGTTGCCTGGGGTCGGCTTCCCAACAGCCACCGGCCGCTCCTCCTCACCAGGTGGGATTAGGATTGCAGTGCCTGAGCGGAGGGCGCTATTGAGGGTAGTCAGTGTCCCCTACACAGTACAAGGAGAAGGGTCGAAGCGACAAAGGGTCCTGTGGCACCTTATAGACTAAAGTTTATAAGTCTGTGGCACTTTAGTCTATAAGGTGCCACAGGACCCTTTGTCGCTTCTACAGATCCAGACTAACACGGCTACTCCTCTGATAAGGAGAAGGGTGTTTTTTGTTAAAAATCAGGGAGCAGCCACGGTAAATTTAGTAACCCATGCCTTTTTACCTACATTTAAAAAAAAATGCCATGAGGAATCTGCAGCCATGTTTAAAAAATGTATTACAACCATTTCATTGAGCACCTCCAGGCTTTTTCTGGGATTTGAAATTCAGCAGGAGGGCTCACCCTGGCACCAGGGATTTGCTTTTCCCCATCCCTGTTAAAATTCACCCCGATTTGGCCAAGCCTCAGTCTGAAAAAAATCTCAGTGCACATGTGCTCAGCGGAGACATTGTTAAGAGTCTGATACCTCCGAAGATTCCATCCTCACTGAGCATGCTCCAGGCCAGGGCTACAGGGGCTGAGCAGGACTTTCCCAATAGTTACTCCTCTCAGGTGCTGGGGGTGCTGTGGTGCCACACATGGGAGCTGAGAGCCGGGAGATGGTCTCTGCTATGCTCCCCCTGCTGGCACCTAGGCAGCGTGGAGGGAAAGGATGAAACAAGCCGACTCAAATGCAGATGGGGGAAGGAGGTAGGAACCTTGGAGGGTTTAGCAGCAGGAGCCAGGGATGAGGGGTAGGGCAGGAGCTGTGGAGTGGGGAGGATAGGAGCAGGAGTTTAAGTGTAGTAGCCGTGTTAGTCTGTGTCAGCAAAACGAAAATAAGAAAGAAAAACTTGTAGCACCTTAGAGACTAACAAATTTATTTCAGCATAAGCTTTCGTGGGTTAATACCCACTTCGTCGGATGCATGGAATGAAATACACTGTAGACAGATATTTATACAGTCAGAGAAACATGATAAGGTCGAGGTGTATAGACCAATCTTAAGAGGCTAATTAGTTGAGAGGAACCATAACAGCAGGGGAAGAAGTGATAAACAAGATGGTCACACAGGTGTGAATGAGGATCGTTAACTTAAGGGAAATAGATTCAATTAACATAATGGCCGAGCCATTCCAAATCTCGATTTAATCCGGAGGCAACGCAATCTAGTTTGCATATCAATTCGAGTTCAATAGTTTCTCTTTGAAGTCTGCTTTTGGAGTTAATCTGTCGCAACACTGCTATCCTCAAGTCTGTCACTGAGTGATTAGGGAGGTTGAAGTGTTCTCCTACTGGTTTTTGAATGTTATGATTCCTGATGTCAGATTTATGTCCATTTATTCTTTTGCGTAGAGGAGCAGGAGTGGGAGCATGGGCAGGAGTTGGGGTCAAGGGCAGCTGTTGGGGAGGGAGGACAGAGGCAAGAACAGGGGCTGGGGGAGCAGAAGCCCCGTTTACAGTAGAATTTGAGCCATTTTGGAAAATGCAGTTGAATCTGTGTAAAACATCCTTTCCGATAAAGGGGTTTCAAACATTTGTCTGGCCAGTGTAGACAAGATCATTTGGTTTTAAAACAGTTTTAAAGAAACGGTGTCAGAGCTCAGGTAGGACTTTGATTGGTGCAATGCCAGTGCAGGAAGGATTTCTAGTAGTTGATGGAGTAATTGATAGTCTAGTAATTGATGGAGTATTCCTAACCATACAAAAAACATGCATTGTTTCTGCCAATACCAGAAAAGAGAATCGGTGCCAGCCTGTGATCTTAATTACACTTGTGAAAATCTAGAGCGACTCCCTTGAAGTCAGTGGAACTGCATTGGATTTGCAGACTCGTGGCAGATTTACATAAAGCAGAACTGTGTGAAATTCATAATTTTAGTTTTGTAGAGTAAACAAACATACTCAGTTTCATTTTGCACCCATTGTAAAAATGGTACTAAAAATTTGTTTTGTGCAATATTTTTGGCTCAGTGGCTACTTTAACACTGAAAATATTTTCTCATGGCTTTGACACAAAAATTATATTAGCTTAAAAACTGGCCTGTTTTCAAGAATTTGGCTCTTTGGCCCCTTTTCTTTGAAACATTTGCATATATGTCTGGAATTCTTCACAGAAATCATCAATTTTTTAAATTTTTAACCAATTACAAAAATACTTTCATTTTAGTTGTATGGTATTATGAATATTTTGCAAACTGTTCGTATAAAACGTCTGTCCAGTATATTAGTTTAATTGCATTGTTAGGTTCTCTTGTGCCTTGGATAGAGGGTTGAAATGGTATTGCTAGAAGTCAGTTTGGGGTCAGATGATTTTTGTGTATTTGAGTGGTTTTGCTTCATGGATTTTTCAGTTTTCCAGCCACAATAAAACAAATTCACCTTTTACTTTTTGCTTTTCTCAATCCTGTTTTTATTAATCAGTTTGGAGTTAATTTTCACTTGCAGCAGGTGGCTGCTGCTACTGTGTATTGTAGAAAAAGCCGGATATTTACAGTCATTGGCATGAATATGTGTTGCTGTTTTGTCTTTAAGACTCACAACATAAGGAAAGGTCAGCTCTGACTACCAGGCACCCCATTTATTCTGTTCCATTTAATCTGCTACTTCACTTCACCAGCAGTAATAAAATCTTCTTGTCTCAGAAACGCTTGTGGCTAGATGAGTAGAGAAAGACTTTTTAAAACAATCTAACAAAATTAATGAAAATATTCACAAAATTATTTTAGTTTTTATTTTTAATTTCAATTTTAAAAAATCAGGTAGGTCTGATCAAAATTTGACCAAAATTTTGTCAAAAAAATTTGACAAATTGCATTTTGATAAAAAATCCATACAAATCAAAATTCAGAAGTTTCTGATTAGCTCTAGGCATGACCCATGTCCACCAACTCTTCTGCAGCCTCTTGCGGCAAACCCCAAACTTAGTTGACAAATTTTTTAACAATGGGGGAAAGAAATGTAGCTTCACTTTCTCTGAGATAGAAAATCTGGTCTGGCAAGTGATAAAGAATGTTGGTATTCTATATGACCTGCGCTAGAGATCCCTCCTCTTGGCACGTTAGAAGTAGATAGTGCCTCTCTTCACTTGCTTTAAATTAAAAGATCAGCAGACATCAGGTGTTCAGGCTGATGGCCCTCTCAGAGAACATATAGTAGGATGAAGACCAAGTTGATCTGTAACGTATAGCATCGGAGTCAGGATTTTGCCTGGGTGTCTTTCTCTCAGACAGTAGTCCATTATTTGAAAACCTGGCTTCTCTGCAGCATAACTAGGAAGCTGTAATACAGAATCATAAAATCACAAGCTCGGAGGGATCTCTAGAAAGTCTCCAAGTCCCCATCTCCTACTTTATGATAGCTTAGCATTATTAGTACCAATAACGTTGTGGTGACTGACATGACTTGTGCACTTGCCATGAGATATTGTGCAATTTCTGCCGTGGTCTTAAAGCAAGCTTTGTTCATGGTGTCCCAGAAAATGTGTAGTTTACTGTGTCCATGATGCCACCCTTTTATCTCCTGGTAACTGTGCCATTAGTTTGTGCCCCCCTGTTGTAACACAGGAACCTGTGCTCTGAGGCAAGCCACCACAAGCACCTTTCTGAATGTGTTGAAATTTGTTTGATTTGGGGTCGGGGAAGAAGACCGAGGTCAGGGAAATGAAGACCTAAAGGGAAAGAACCACAAATTCTAACAGACTACTGCCTTCCCCGCATTGCTTCAATGCCAGGGATGAGGTAAAGCTGCAATGAGAACACGATTACATTAGTGTCAAATGCTTCCTTTCTCCACAGCTGCAGCCAGAGCAGGGCCCAAGAGTATAGAAAGGCCAACAGACCCCCTTCCTCAGAATAACAGCGCAACATGTACATCTGTTGTTGCTCTGGAGCGAGCAGAGATAATATTTCATACATGGAGAATTTGCATTACACTATGTGCCTTTCCATCCAAGGATGCCGAAGAGTATGAGAGCATGAGCATAGGATTGTGGGTGGGTACTTAGGAGACCCAGTAGATGTGAAAGCCTGAAGTCTCTAGCCCCAAGTGCTAACATTTTCCAAATCCCCGAGGACCTTCAAACAGCTGCTATTAGAAAAATTTCCTTCTTTGGCCCCAAAATGTGAAAGCTCCCCCCGTCCCCCGCCTGAAACAAGTTTTCAGTCCTGTAACTAAAAATGTTTTTTCTAGTGTTAAGGGTATCATGATTTTAAAGTCTGATATGCCATGACCCTGTAGAGCTAGAAATGGCAGCTTTCTCCCTTTGGAAAATGGGAAATACCTCATCATCACACACACTTCCTAATGGCACCTAGTCATCCCTAGCCCTGGAAATGCCTAAGATATCAGACTCTTTGTATACAGAAGAGCTATATTGGTTTATTTTTAGAGGTATTTATGGCCCCTTACGGGTTCTGTGCAGTTGAACTCATGGTAGCCAAGGACAACTGTTTGGCTTTACAGGTAGAAAGATACAAAATTATCTTATAAATTTTGAAAATAGTTTATCCAGAACATGTGGCAGATACAGAATACATCTTGCTTTAGGGTGGTATTAAGGTTTTATTGGTCCTCATTTGTGAATAACTCACTCGTGGTTTTTACCACCAGTAAATATAGTGAGGCCAACCCAAATTCATGCCCATTAAACTTTTATTACACACCACTGTATCATATATTCTCTACAAGTAATATATAGTTGTGGAATATGTGATGTGGTATAAAGGTAATGTTGGCATGAGTTTGGAATGGTCCTATTTCTTCATGAGATGGATTATGCATGTCATTGCAAACAAGTGTAAATAATACCTTTATACTACTCCACGCAGTTGTGTATTCTGTAAAGGCAAGGCCTGGCATTTTCTGCAGCAAGCTTGATGTAAATTCTGTAGCCGTGGCCCCAGAGCCTTTAGAACTCAAGTGCATAAGGGTGCAAATTCTGCTGCAATTGGGTTACCTGCCTTGTTTGCCAAGCCTTGTTAAAGGGGATATGTCATTGCTACACCAGCTCAGAGCTGGCGCAACTTCAGCAAAAAAACTGTAGCTTCTGTGAATGTGTCGCTATTACAGTTATTTTTTGGCTCTGGTGAATTAGGATGAATGTTCCATGGTGGGGAAGGGAGAAGCCTCAATAACCAAGCAGCTCCCACGGTCTTTAGCCAAATAGCTTTCTGCAGCTTTGCCAATTTCTTTGCTGGACAGCTGGACTGAGTGCATCAGCCACGGCCACAGTCTAAGTTGCCAAGAACTCATGTTTTGGGGGAACGCAGTACAGTTGTTATGGTTCCCACACACTGAGTGAAATGTGCTTTTGGTGCGAGTGATTTTTATTTCAGATTAAGGAGTCAACAGGCAGAACAAAGAAAGAACAAATATAAGTCTTAATGATAGAGATGATGAGATCACAGTATCTGACTCACAACCCTGGCTCCCCAGCCAGAAAAGCAGGGAGAATCCTATCTCATAGAACTGGAATGACCTTGAAAGGTCATCGAGTCCAGTCCCCTGCCTTCACTAGCAGGACCAAGTACTGTCACCTGACAGATTTTTGCCCCCGATCCCTAAATGGCCCCTTCAAGGATTGAACTCACAACCCTGGGTTTAGCAGGCTAATGCTCAAACCACTGAGCTATTCCTCCCCAGGGGGGCAGCTGGGTAGAGCTGCGAGGGCGGCAGTCAGGCAGCCTTCGGTGGCGTTTCTGCGGGAGGTCCGCCGGTCCCACGGATTCGGCGGCAATTCGGCTGCGGGGATTCCGGACTGGCGACCTCCCGCAGAAACGCCGCCGATGGCTGCCTGACTGCCATGCTTGTGGCAGCACAAAACATAGAGCCTCCCCTGTATATAAATTCATAATTACCTGCCTCACTGGGGTAATGTTGTGAGAGTTTTGTAACATTTGAACAGTGCTTTGAAGATATAAAATGCAGTATAAGGGCTCAGTAGCATCATTATTGTTATATAGAAATAGATCCTAATCAAAGCAGTGAACCCAAACCTCAGATCCAGATCCAACTGAATTCAAAATCTCTAGCCTATCTCTGGCCCCCGCTGCTCCACCACCTTACGTTTTGGAAAGTATGAAACCTGGGCTTCGAACCTCTGAGTATAAGATTGTTTAGACCTACTACATAAATACCTTTGTACATACACATATAATGTACATATGTTTCTATTTACATAGATGCTTAGAGGGGAATGCCCAAGCTTAAAACTAGCATTATGAGTGGTTTAAACATAAAAGATAATTCCTGTCACTTTCCTCTCATATTGGAGTTAAGAATTTTTTATAGCCTTATTCCTCTAATCATCCTTTCCTTTGTTCACAAATGACATACAAATTTTAGTTTTCTGTTAAGTAACAGTGAGTTTTAAGATTGCATTTTAGCTGCAAAGGCTGAAACTGGAAGCTGTAATTTCTTTGTTCAGCTCTATATTTTTCTGAAACTGGGGGATTATCAGAATGGCTGAACTGTTGGGTTTGAAATACCAGAATCCCTGGATCCACAAGCAGAGCTGGACAAATTTTTTCAGGAAAACTTTTTTTCAGCAAAAAATGCAGATTTGATGGCAACAAAACATTTTGCAAATTTGTGTTGATTTTCCCAAATTGTTCATTTTTGGGGGGAGGGAGGGAAATGGTTTGACATTTTTTAAATGAAATGTTTCAATTTGAAATGGCTTTTCATTTTGAAATATTCTTCAGTTTTATTTTAAAAAAATTAAAAATGTTAAAATCACTTGAAATTGAAACAGTGTTTCATTTTGGATCGAACAAAATGTTTCATTTGCTCCTAAGTGATATTTTTTCTGACTTGATTTGCTGAACATTTTGAAATATTCCATTTTCGGATTGAACCTGAAATGAAGTTTGGTTTTGGATTTTTTGGAATTTTCAGAATACCAAAAGATCAGTTATTCATACAGCTCTATCCACGAATTGGAAATACCAGCAGGTCAACTGAAGCTGTCAAGGTAGATCCATTGTAGTTGGACAAGACTTACCATGTGTTTGGTTTTTTTTGACAAGACATTTGAGGTCCTCTTTGGTCTATGTGGATGTTAAAGATCCCAGGGCATCTGTCATAAGACTAAGTGTTTGCTTTGTGTCATTGGCCAGAATTTCCTCTCCTTCGGTGATACGCTGTGCATGCTGGTTGTCTGCCTGGCCCTTGCCCTATGCTCCAGAGGTGACTGCATTTTATCAGGCTTGTATGTGTAAAATTATATCACACACAGTGTTACAACCTTTCCCTGGGAAGCACAGGTGAATACACGAATTTTCGTATAACAGTGTTATACTAAATATTTTGCACTTGTGTAAAACGGGTGTAATAATACTTATCTCCCTTATATGGGTATTTTGGGGCTTATTTATAAGGTTTGGATAGCTGTTTGAGAATCTCAAATGAAGGATATTATAGTCTGTTGGTGAGAGCAGGGGACTGGTGGTCAAGAAACCCTAGGTTCTACTCCTGACTTTGCCACTGTTTCATTGGGTCTGTTCCTAACTCTTCCACTTTGGGCAAATGCTCTCTGTGCCCAAAGTTTCTCCATCTGTAACATGACTAAGATGGATAATACTCATCTTGTATAGTATTGTTATTACCATACCTGCCCATATTACATCTATTTGTGTGCGGGCACATGGGGAGAGACAGACACACACAGTCTTGACCAACAAAGAGTGGGTTTTAATGCAGTAACGATACACAATTTCCTAAAAATATCTAACTTTGCTAACTAAGGCCACGACTTGCACTATAATCTACCTTTCATTAAAGAGGTTATTTTTCTTCCAGGCTTTGTAATTTTCTAACTGTTGTCAGAGAGAGCTCCCTTATGCTTCATTTCCCCCTCCTGTTTAAGTTAAGTCAGCATAGCCGAAACCACATTGTTAGAATCTGCAGAAACCTCCATGCTGCTCTGTAGGCGCTGGTTTTGTCTTTCATTCTGAGAAGAAGTGTTTGTGCAAGGCATGTTTCGTGGCTGGTGTGGAATTCTGTAAGATCCTGTTCCAGGTTTGTTTGCCTTAATAACAGAATGGGATGGATGAAATCCAGTCAAACAGTTGAGAACATTTTCAATAGTGGAAAAATTATTGGATCTCTGTAGGGAAGGGAAAGGCAGCAGGGCGATTACCGGAGGGATGAGAGGTGGCAAGTGGGGTTGGAGGTTTAATATATGGTGAAGGAGAAAGAAGAGTAGCTAGGGTGTTTTTTTGAGGAGGGACAAGGAGTTGGTAGCTTGTTACAGGGTGATGGGGAGGCTTATGGGTGGATTCTGAGGAAACACTGGGGATGGAGGTAAGCTTTTAATGGGGATCTAGAGGAATATTGGAGAGCTTCTGGGAGACTAGGGGCCTATCGGTAGTTTCTGAGAATGGACTTGGGCTGGAGGCTTATTAAAAGCTCCTTACCCCTGCTTCAGTCCCTTTATGCTAGATAAAAGTGCCAGAGTGACATAAAGATGCCATAAAACCAGGGCCAGCTCTAACTTTTTTGCCACCCCAAGCAAAAAAAAACCCAAAACCCCAAGCACCGCCCCACCGAAACAAAAAACACACACTCCCCCAGTGCCCGCCGAAACAACCCCCCCCGAGTGCCGCAGCCCCACCGAAACAACCCACCCCCCCAGTGTTGCGCCGCAACAATTCCCCTCCAGCACCTCTCCCGGCCGGAGCGCCGCGGGGAGGGCGGCATGCCCGCGGCCTCGCTCCCCCGGCCGGAGCGCCGGGAGAAGCACGGCATGCCCGCACCGCCCCGCCGCAACAACCCCCCCCAAGCACTGCAACACACACACACCAGCGCCCAGCCGAAACAAAACCCACCCCTTTCCGAGTGCCGCCCCGCTGAAGTATGTTTAAAAAAACCCAAAACACCTGAGCGCTGCCCCAAGATTGGCCACCCCGAAGGTGCCGCCCCAAGCACGTGCTTGGTTGGCTGGTGCCTGGAGCCGGCCCTGCATAAAACCCCAGATCCAGCAGGACGAGAATTGCTCTGGTTCATGCACTTCAGAAGACAGCCATAAGGCTGCCTTCCTATGACCCCCTCACAAACCCTTTTGTAGGCGGGGAGGCCGGGGCAGGAGGACTTTGTCACGGTGGAACAGCAGCACATATTCATGTGGCGATTGCAAGCAGTGTTGCAGCCCATACGGTAACCCCAGCAGGAGGTAGGTGGCCAGGTGTCCGGTTTTCGACTGGAACGTCTGGTTGAAAAGGGGACCTGATGGTGTCTCGTAAGATCTACTGGGGGTGGGGGAAGCGCCGAGTCATCACCAGCGCCAGCCCCTCCTCAGACAGGGCCAGCTCCTACCTGCATCGGGCAGCTGCAGCTCCCAACCCCGGCTCTGCAGCTGAATCCCTCCCAACCCACACAGAGATGGGAGGAGAGGAGGAAAGCAGTGAGTAACTGGGAGGGGGGAAGAGGAGAAAATGGGGGGCGGGATCTCAGGGCGAAGGGGCAGGGCAGGAGCGGAGCTTTGGGGGAAGAGGCGGGGCAGGGAGTGAGGCCTTGGGGAGAAGGGGCAGTGCATGAGCAGGTCCTCAGGGGGAAGGGATGGGGATGGGACTGGGGAAGGGGAAGTTCTGGCACTCCTGCTGGAGTGTCCTGTTTTTAAATATTACGAAGTTGGCAATCCTGTCAGGAGGCGCCTGAAACGTAGACAGGCTCTCAGGGCTAAGTTATGACAGGGGGAGGGGCACATTCCAGCACCCAAACCAGTGTAGGTTTGGGGGATCGTAAAAGAGGTTAAAATCCACCCTCGCTCCCTGTCCCCCTGGGCTGCAAGTTCTGTGCTGCACTAAAATCTTGCTCACAGAGAAGGGGGAAACCAGGGTCCAGTGGGAGGCTTATGAGGAAAGAAGAAGCTTTGGGGGAGCATTAGAGAGTTATAAGGCCCCAGACCTTTCCTTCTTTCCCTATTAGAGAGCAACAGAGAGGAAGGCAGCTCCACTGTATTTTTGAGTAATGTTCTGCTGTTAAGCCAACATACTGTGACGTCGGGGCAGGAGAGCAAGTGTGCTGGGCAGCCCTGGCCCAGCACAAGCTCACCCCTGCTTCAGAGGCATTAGCACCAGGATCTGGTTGTCCTGCCCCAATGCTGGAAACCTGGCTGCTTTAGCAGCATCAGATCTCAGGGTTGTTTTTGGTCCCTTGTGGCCTGATTCAGGGAGGGGTGGGGGAAGGAAAGGGAGGAGAGAGGGAAAGTGCAATTGCTACCAAAACCCCAGTGGTGCCAGGGGTAATAATACAGGCCAGGGCTGGTAGATTCTCTATCTAAGTTACCAAGCCACGGGACAGGTCTGGCCTATCAAGAGATCTGTATTTACTGTGAAAAACCCTGTTCTGGGGTTAATTGCACTAACTCACATTTGTCTAACTGGCTCCAGTTCCTGCTGTTTGACTCGTCAGGTTCCCACTGCATGAGAACTCTGCAATTCCCCCTCCTCAGAATAAACCGCTTTAACCCGAAAAAAAAAAAAAAAAAAAATCCCTGTAAGAGTTTGTCATGATCCAGGGCCAAACTGACACTAGTGCTGCAGAGACAAGGTGAGTGAGGTAATATCTTATTGGACCAACTTCTGCTGGTGAGAGAGAGAAGCTCTTGAGCTTACACATAGCTCCTCTTCAGGACCTGTGACCTGTGTCAGTTTGAAAGCTTGTCTCTCTCCCCAACATAAATTGGCCCAGTACAAAATATTACCTCACCCACATTGTCTCTCTCATGGCCTGGGACCAGCATGGCTACAACAATACTTCATACAACAATGGAAGATATTGAATTTTGCGTTATCAATCTACAGTCCACACAACTGGAACAGCCATGGCCTGATGTCACATTTCCTCCTTGTTGCTAGATCTGAATATAATCCGCTCTTGGATGCATAATCTAGGAAGGGGGATTTTGGCTGTGGGTGGTGTGCATTCTAATGCACATTTCAGCAGCAAGCCTGATATTATACTGAGGTGATTAAAGGGCAACTCATCCCATGTTTATTTCTAATCTGGTTGTATCTGCAACCAAATGCACACCAGGGACAAGGGTGTTTGGATAGGGAGATTTGGAGAGATCAGGTTTGTACTCAAACTAACATAATCATATCTTATGTTATATACAAAGATGACCTCAATGCATATGTGTTTTATCTCAGGGAAATGCATGTATATTATCTTGTTCTGTGACGTATTGGAGCTCACAGTGCCATCTCTGAAACACGTTTTTTTTCCCCTGTGCATCATCCTATTGCTTCAGAAGTGGAACTGATAGTAAATGAGATTTCTTTAAATGTCCCTATAGGACTTAATAGATGTTAAGGGCCTGATCCAAGGCCCATTGACGTTAATGGAAAGGCTCTCGCTGACTTGAAGGGGCTTTCAATCAGGTCGCGTGTCAGTAAATTTCTGCAGAAATGGAATAGACGTCTAAAAACCTACAGAATTTAATAGAGAATGATAACTGTTCCATAGGTGTGTGATGTTGTTTTTTAAAGTCTTATAGAATTCCATAGCAGGGATATAACTTGCTATTACATTCCATAGGAATGTGCATAAAAGGTTCAATATGATTAGCCTTTTGACCATTTGAGTAATCACATTTGAAACAAGTTGCTGTTGTCATGGATGTTGCTACAATAGAGTTTGCTGCTAGAGAACAATAATGTTTATTTCATTCTGCAGCTCCCTTTATAAATGATTAACTATTAAGTGCCTTCTGTATTTACATGTCTTAACCTAAACAAATAAGACCAAAGCCATGCCTCAGTTTTCCAATAGATAAAATGGGGATAATAATACCCTACTCACTCATGTAAAGTGCCTTGAGATCCATGGATGAAAAGCTGCTGTAAGCGTAAAGTATCATTACTCGGTAGCTGCTAACTGTCCTCCTCCACTTCTCCATTGTCCACCCATTAGTTTAAGGCTGATAACCTCCAAAGCTTCTCTAAACAGAAACCAGAAAGGCTTTGCTAGATGACAGCTCTTTGCAATACTGATGTGTGGGCCAAGGCTTGTGATTTGGAAGGAATTCGGCCCAGAGGGTTGCAGTTTAATGGAGAAATGTTAGGGAAGCATTGCATGAAAATGACCCTCTTTTTGGTGATGTGCAAATGGCAACAAGCTGAAGCGGTGTAATTCCAAGTTGTGCCTCAGCCCAAAAGTACACACGCAAGGCAACTTAAACCCATGGAGACAGCGCAGCATTCATTTACAGTGTCTAATTCACCTCCTCGTTTAGTAATTTGTCTGCTTTCTTTCCTCTTCTGCTGCTTCCTCTCTCGCTGTAAAGTGATAGCCTGCTACCTCTTCAAGGGGATGATAGAAAACCCTGGGGATCAACTTAGAGGGAGGGAAAAGTTGAGAGAAAAAAACCCCACGTGAAGGATCATTCGGAAAATTGACACAGTAAATTGCTGTCTTTCTTTTCCTTTTCCTTTCTTTTCTCCTAAGCCAGTTATTGGGCTGTATGGGTGACAGGGCTCCTATGCATATCAGGGAAAGAGGGCAAGATAACATGTTTCTTAAGTGAGTCACTTTTCTGTCTTTTTCTAAAGAAACCATTTAGAACATACCTTCATGTTCCCCACACGCCCTACAACTCCAACTTTTAAACAAGTACTGGAAACCAGGGGTCCCCTTCCTTCTTAATGCTTTTGTGTGCTTGTGACCCAAGAGTATTATCTGGTTTAACTTCAAATATAATTTCTTTTTAAATTACAGATGGGCCTGAACCAAAACCCAGCCTCGCATTCCTTCCTTCCCTGAACTTTAGAGAAGTTTGGATCCACATCAGAACTGTGCAACTGCCTCCTGTCTCTGACACGAACCAAACCAAAACCCCACATCCAAACTTCTCTGATATCCTGGGACGCTCCGATTTGGATCCCAACATTGCCAGGTGGGCCCATCTCCACTGTTCCCCCTCAGCCAATGGAAAGGGGAGGTAAGGTCACTCTCACTCTGTTCAGATGTAGAACTGAGTTGACTTAAGATTTACAGGAACAGCCCCTTTCCTGAGGAGATCCGAGATTGCATAAATCCATTCAGTGATGGTCTTGCCATTTGCAGGAGCCCATGTTGGTGAAAGCGGGGAAGCTAGGCTATGAATCGCCTCCTCTTCCACTCCCTTTTCTAGGAAGCGTGTGCTGTTTCCTTTCTCTCTCTACCCTCTGCCTCCCCTCCCTGTACTGTGCCACTCCTGACGTACAGAGTTAGCATGTATGTAGGGGCCAAAGCAGTTGTGTGCTTTTGCTTGTGCTGGAGGCCATCGCTGCCTCCCATCTCTCAAGTAGACATCTGGTGACTACAGGAGCAGAGCCACGGCTCCTAGGTAGTTGTTTGGTGTGTGTTAGCCCTTGTAATATGCTGAACCGCTCTAGCAAATCATTTTAAAATGGGCTTCATACTTAATGCGGAGAAGCCCAAGGAGAAAACAGACCCCAGCCAAACCCAAATTTACGCTCGTGGTTTCTGGAGCTCATGAGATCAATTTTGTTTTAGTTAAAATTGATTTCAAAGGTTTTGGATTTTTTTCTCCCTCATTCTTGGTTTTTGGGCAGGGAGATGGTAGCAACGAGCATCGCTTCAGCACATGGGAACTGCCTCTGTAGACCCATTATTGAAATTTGGGGCAGCTCATGTGTGCAAAGAAACAGAGTCCTAGAAGGGTCCTGGGCAAGCAGAAGCACGTGGAGGTGATGCAGTTAGTGTCTCTGGCCAACAGGCCACTGGAGGCATTAGGACCAAAAGGCACTGCTGGCTGCTGTTGCCAAGGCAACAGTGTACTCATAGACTCAGACTCATAGACTTTAAGGTCAGAAGGGACCACTATGATCATCTAGTCTGACCTCCTGCACAATGCAGGCCACAGAATCTCACCCACCCACTCCTGGAATAATCCTCTCACCTATGTCTCAGCTATTGAAGTCCTCAAATCATGGTTTAAAGACTTCAAGATGCAGAGAATCCTCCGGTAAGTGACCCGTGCCCCATGCTGCAGAGGAAGGCAAAAAACCTCCACGGCCTCTGCCAATCTACCCTGGAGGAAAATTCCTTCCCGACCCCAAATATGGCGATCAGCTGAACCCTGAGCATGTGGGCAAGACTCACCAGCCAGACACCCAGGAAAAAGTTCTCTGTAGTAACTTCTAACATCCCATCATTGACCATTGGTCCTATTTACCACTGATGGCAATTAATTGACCTTTGACTAAGATCATGTTATCCCATCAAACCATCCCCTCCATAAACTTATCTAGCTTAATCTTGAAGCTAGATAGGTCTTTTGCCCCCACTGCTTCCCTTGGTAGGCTGTTCCAGAACTTCACTCCTCTGATGGTTAGAAACCTTCGTCTAATTTCAAGTCTAAACTTCCTGATGGCTAGTTTATATCCATTTGTTCTTGTGTCCACATTGGTACTGAGCTGAAATAATTCCTCTCCCTCCCTGGTATTGATCCCTCTGATATATTTAAAGAGAGCAGTCATATCTCCCCTCAGCCTTCTTTTGGTTAAGGTAAACAAACCAAGCTCCTTGAGTCTCCTTTCATATGACAGGTTTTCCATTCCTCGGATCATCCTAGTGGCCCTTCTTTGTACGTGTTCCAGTTTGAATTCATCCTTCTTAAACATGGGAGACCAGAACTGCACACAGTATTCCAAATGAGGTCTCACCAATGCCTTGTATAACGGTACTAACACCTCCTTATCTCTACTAGAAATACCTCGCCTAATGCATCCCAAGACCGCATTAGCTTTTTTCACGGCCACGTCACATTGGCGACTCATGGTCATCCTGTGATCAACCAGGACTCCGAGGTCCTTCTCCTCTTCCGTTACTTCCAACTGATGCGTCCCCAGCTTATAACTAAAATTCTTGTTATTAATCCCTAAATGCATAACCTTACACTTCTCACTATTAAATTTCATCCTATTACTATTACTCCAGTTTACAAGGTCATCCAGATTTTCCTGTAGGATATCCTGATCCTTTTCTGAATTGGCAATACCTCCCAACTTTGTGTCCTCTGCAAACTTTATTAGCACACTCCGACTTTTGGTTCCGAGGTCAGTAATAAAAAGATTAAATAAAATTGGTCCCAAAACTGAACCTTGAGGAACTCCACTAGTAACCTCCCTCCAATCTGACAGTTCACCTTTCAGTATGACCCGCTGTAGTCTCCCCTTTAACCAGTTTCTTATCCACCTCTCAATTTTTATATTGATCCCCATCTTTTCCAATTTAACCAATAATTTAACCAACTGTACGAGGAGATAATGGAGGAGGTATGACCAAGAAGAGGGGGAAAATGTTGGGTCTTTCTGGAAAAAGAGGGCTGCTTTGGAATCACTGAGCAGCCCTTTGACCTACAGGATGGTTAGTCTCCAAGGAAATTGGTTGTGCGTAAAGGCACTTCTTCAGATTTGACCCAGCGCTTATTCAGCAAAAAAGTCTCATAGACAGACAACTCTGGTTGATGTCAATCTGTCAGACTTATATGGCCTCCATTATTGTAGTGTCCCTCAGAATCTTTTAATGTGTTTATCCTCACCACACCCCTATGAAGTAGGGAAGTGCTATTATCCCCACTTTACAGATGAGGACTCGAAGCCCAGAGAGACTAAGTGACTTGCCCAAGGTCACACAGGAAGTCTGTTGTGGAGCAGAGATTTAAACTAAGGTCTCCCAAGTCCCAGGCTAATGCCCTAACCAGTGGACCATCCTTCCTTTAAAACTTCCCGCAGGACCCTTCAGAGTATAGGCAGAGCACAGTTCTAATACGCACAACACACATTCTAGAAAGCTACCAAGGGCATGACTCAAACTCGCAATTCCTGGGTGGTGCTTGGGTTCAATGGCTGGTGCATGTCACTTTGAACCAACCACTTAATCTCTGCCCCTAAATAAAGACTGAGCCAAAACTGAGTCAAGAGGCCAGGTGTCGACTCTGAGAGTTTAAACATCAGAGAGTCAACGCTGTGTTATGACGGGCGTCTACCTTCTCCTGCCACGTAATGAAAAGGGGCCACCACACTAGAGCTGTGGGTGGCTTGGCAGGTTCGTGCTGCAGGAGTTGATGTGAGTAGTTTCGATCTGTGCAGGTTCAGACCTTCCCTTGAATTTTGCTTTGAGATTAGGATTTAGAAGTCAGTCAAAATAGCCAAATTAGCTGCCTACGTGTGTAGAAACTATATATTCAAAAATGAAAGGTCACAAAAGGAATGGAGAGGCTCCCCACTTTGAGGCTCCAGCTCAGAATACATTGCTACAAAGCTTGATTTTCTTTTCACTGTTCACTCTAAATAATGAAAGCGCATCTTAGATAAGGTTGTTGTATTTAATGTTGCAAGAAATCTGTGGCCACCTAGGGCTTCCTGGTTGTTGCTATGCTGCATGTCAGGGCTACTTAGAACATCAGAGCAGCAGCAGGGATAAAACCCAGACCCTCCTGCTTCAAAACACCACTTGAACAAAAGGAGACTCTCCATTATCTATTAACAATGCAAGGTTTATGACACAAAACTGAGTAGTTCTGATCAGTCCAGTAGTGGGTGCTTTAGTGGTACACATACACAGTAGCTATGCCTCCGCAGTACGAAGGAGAAAGAGAAGGAGGATAAAGGGCCAAAAAGAGGATAGAGAGCCATGTTCCCACTGAGAGCAATCCTTGTGTGAGAATCATGTATGTGAGAGAAGCTCAGAGATGAACAAAATGCTCATTTTGTTCAAGCTACAGCGATTGGTGCTTTAAAAATCCATAAAATAATAAAATAAATCTAATTAATTGTATTATTTCTCATTGTGTTGCAAAATATAACACCCTTATTTTAATTAATGCGGCTGAAAGGAAAAAAGTAATCTCCGCATTTAGCCTTGTTTCACTAACAAACTACATGACACTACAATAATTCCATGATGCATTATTATTGTATTGAATTATATATTTACATGGCACCACAAGCAGGCTAGGCACTTTCTTGACAATAATGAAGATTAAGGGCCACATTCTGATCTGAGTTAAATCTGTCACTCTGGATTAAATTGGGTTTGTAAAAGCCATGTCTTGAAGACCATCTAGTTAAATAATATCAATGCAAAGCTGAAGATTTGCCCTGTGTTCCAGCAAAACTGCACACAAGTTCACCTGTAAGATTTGTGAATCAACAAAGACACACAAAGTGAGTTTGATGCTTGTATCAACATCAATAACTAGGTGTGATAAGAGCATTTTGTTCATCTCTGCATTCTTGCACAGATCAAAGATAATTAGGCTTGGTAGAATTAGATATGTAGTTTTTTTATAATTTTGATGGGTAATACTAATGTTTATTTTTAACCATTTTTGTTTGTTTCTATTGATTTTAAATGTTCATAGTTGCGGGAAATTATTTGGGGGATCAGACAATGAGTGGGTCAGATAATTATTAATTATTGACAGTAGATGTTGAGATTCAAAAAGTTAAACCTTTATAACATTAAAATAGAAATTGTCAATATCATGTCAAAATATACAAATATATACATCAAACGCTAATTAGTTCTCAAGCAACAATTTTCTTATTTTGCTTATCTGTAAATTTTAATTATTATTTGGAAATATTTGTTCGTTGATTTATGTGAACGGTGAAATTGACATTTACAGATATTTGCCAATAAAAACCTAACCCCTCCAAGCCTAAAGATAGTAAATTTTAAAAGAGCCAGTTTAGCAAGAAACTGCGGAGATGGCAGCAACCTGAGCATAATAATAGCAATGATGATTGATTTAATTTTCTGTGGCATCCCACATATATTGAGTTTACCCAACGGGATGGGATGGCCTGGAAAGTTACACACTGACATGTTTCTGCAGAAACAGTCTAGAAAATAAACATGGGGGATAAAGCAAAGAGGAGGAAGCAATGGTTTAAAAAGTTGTTACCAAAAACAACACAGGTGAGGTCAGGCGCAAAACCCTGTCTCTACCTCTCACCAAGCTTGTTAGCTCAAACATAACCCAATAAGGACCTCCAGGTGGAGCTGTTTCTTTGGGATTTTGCCCAGTTTTAGGGAAGTGGTGACCTACCCTTTTTTTTTTTTTTTTTTTTTAAGAATCCTTTGCCGCAAGTTGTGTGGCTTCCATTTGAGCTGTGACCTGACTGCAGCTTTTTTGCCTTTTTTAGCTGGCCTAATCATTCTGAATTCCAAGACAATAGCTTTGTTGCTAACCAGAACTCACCATGGCACTCATTTTAGCATTTTGCAGTGACGTGGCAAATAGCAATAGATGACAAGGCTGCCTGGCGCATTTTCCCATCCGATTTTTTCTCTCTGGCTCTCTCTCTTTTTCTTTTGAGACCCACTTAGAGATTTTGTTTAAATAAATAAATACCATTTTTACCTAGGGCTGATCTATCTTGGTTTGAGCCAGGCTTATTTCTGTTTAGGAGAAAGCTCTTGCTAAGCTGCAATAAGCCACTCTTAAACCAAAATCAGCGTTGCCACACAGCCTTCTGCTCTACATGTGTTTAAAATCACACCTAAACATGGGCGGTGGGTGAACCACCGTCTGGGGGAGGCTAGGCCCTGGCCGGCCCCACCCGCCCCCTGCCCGAAGACCTGCTCCCCTTCCCCTGCTTGAGCCCCCGCGGCCGCCTGCCCCGGAGCGCCGGGCGGGCGGTGGGCGGCCTCCCCCTTGCCCCTGAGCACAGGGTGGGTGAGTGGTGCACGGCCCCCCACAAGCACATGGCGGGCAGCCCCAGTGCCTCCAGCCTCCTCCCCCTCGAGTGCTGGGTGGTGCGGCCCCTGCACCTGGGGCCCCCCAGTGCTGAGCGGCCCCAGCCACCCCAAGTCCCGGCTGCCCTAGCCCCAGCCCGAGCACGCTTCGCTGAGAGGAGCAGCTTGTCTGGGCTGGGATCAAGGAGGAAGGACAAGGAGGAGCGAGGGCAGGACCACACCAGGCTGTTTGGGGAGGCTCAGCCTTCCCCAGCCTGTGCGAGGCACCATTCATGTACCTAAAGTTAAACCGGTACAACTTCCTTGTGTAAACTGTAACAAACTAAATTAAGGCCATTTGAGAGCGTCTATGCAAGTGGGTTACACCTATTTTAACTAGATTGATTAGAACCTGTTTTTGTTCAGTTTATACTGCATCTAGTAGAATAGGGACCTGGTTCATGACTTTAATACAAATAAATAATAATAATAAAGTCCATGCAATTTCTGTGTGAAGACTAAGCCTAGTTAAAATGGCATCTCCATACTCAACAGATGTGTTCCTGCTCCTTTCCTGTCCTTTTCTCCTACACAGCTCAGAGCCTACAAAACTCAGGGGAGTGGACTAGATTCTTTTCCTTCTTGGGTATCACCAGTAGGATTGTTTACTAAGTTCTAGTCCTTTCTATCTGTGCAGCACCTTTGAAGGCAATGGGCTTCCAGAGATGGTAACGGCATTATTGAATGATGGTTGCAAAGTGGTAAGAGACCCTTTCCTGCTAGTGATGGTGTGAGAGATGGAAAGAGCCCAGTTTCACTCTGACTCCAGGCTGACTTTACAGAGCTGGCACTTAGAACAAAAATATAATTTTTCTTATAAACTGAGCATATTTTATGTGAAAAATCACAGAGAGAAAATAAATGTGGGCATGCACTGTGCCATTTTTATAGTCATTTCTCTGCAGAGAGCCCCACTTTGAGGCTCTTTTTATTATTGATATTATGTGTTGTTTCATCACTGTCAGATGATGGTTAAATATCTAGGTGGGGGCAGATGGCACTCTTTGAAATACTTGGAAGTGGTTTAGGTGTGTGGATAATTATGCATAGGCTTCCAAAGAGAAGTTTTGCACTTTTGGAAGGAATTTGAACAATGAAAAGGTGCATGTGCATTGGTTTGGAGCTCCCTCCATCTAAGGAGTGGCCTGGAGGGCAGGACAGTGATCGAAGTGGGATGGGAGACATGGGTGTACTTGGCGGTAGCTGCAGAAGGAAGCAGTGGAAAAGAGGTTGAGGTCCAGCCAGAAGGATTTTAAAGAGCCATGAAAGTGAGGATTAGAAGCTTGAATTCAACGTGAAAGGCAAAGGAGAGGCTAGTGAAGGGATTTGACTAATGGAATGACATGATCAGATCAATGGGAGATGGAGATGATTTTGGCAGCAGCAATCAGCAAACTGGAAACAGATTTTCTTTCTAATGTACCCCTGTCACCATAGTGGCTTGGCAACAGTTTCTTCCCTCCAGCCCAGAAGCAACCATATGTTTCAGCAGAATATCTCATGTGGTTGCTTTCCCCTTTCCGCTTACATCTTTGCTGCAATCTGTTTTTCATAACAGGATGATAGATTTAATGAAACACATATTAAAATGACTGGAAATACATATGATCCAAGCTAGTAGTAAGGCATTCTAAGCAGTGCCTATATAGAGGGCAGTGTTGGACTTCTGAGCTAGTTAAAGACACTTGTCCTTCAGGTTTCTGCCCCACAATGCAGCTCTGGTTTGCTATAATCCTGGTGACATGCACTGCCTCTTGTGTCTTACTGCTCAGCAAATAACCAGGCGGCTGCAGAATTTTTGTTACTGCATGGAGACTGGAGGCTTAGATCCTCCCCTGCCCCCCATTTTAATTCCACCATCGTTCTGATTGACTTTCCATGCATGTGTGTGCCAATGTCCGAATGTTTTCCAGTTCCTGAAGTGGGAGATAAAAACATTCAGGCTCACTCAAAATGTGCCCGCCAGCCTTGCTTAACTGTATCTTTGGGTTGTCCAGTTCAATAAAATTCAAGGCATGTAATTTATTTGTTTGTGCTCTATAAAAAACAACCTCTGTACCAAAAAACGGAACCCTAGACTATTCTCTTTAATCCTTCTGGATTAAGGCTGGAATATGAGTAAATTCAGATCAGGAAATTGGAATTGTCCCCACCTGTATTTTACCTCTCTTTGGAGTGTTACTATGGACAGGCAGTAGTCTCTCCCTATAAAGATTGGAACCAGGTGTCATTACAAAGGCCGACTTTAGCCCCTTCTATAACTTTGGCTTGGAACATTGGTTTGGCCAGAAAAATGACATTTTTACTCAGGAAGCAGAGAAGAATGTGTCTGCAAAGTCTGAAGAAAAGCTGTCAAATGGTATTTGAATTATAGGTCATTAATGAATTACCTGGACCTGGATTTTGACTTTTGTCTTATGATTTCTCTCTCTCTCTCTAGCCACCAAAGGTGGCATGTTAGTGGTCCTTCAAATTTCTATATTTTTAAATCTCCTTGAGAACTTGTCCGCCAGCTATATTAAAAGAAAACCATAATTAATCAAAGTTATTAACTGTTTTTACTGTGGATATTTAAGAGCCCAACCCTGGTCCCATGAATGTCAATGGGAGTTTCACTTTTTGTTGTGAATACTTCACATATATTGAGTCTCCATCAAGAGCAATAGGTTTGCCTGGGTGAATCAAGATTGGATCCGAATGTCTTTGAATCAGAGCTGGGGTTGACCTGTGAAATATGAAACTGTGCTTCTCTGAAGCTTGGGGTGAGGGGTTTGGTTCCAAGGCTCCAGTTCCGGCCCATTTCTAATCAGAACAAAAAGATCTAACACTTTAATGTTGTAGATCATTACATTTTCAGTATGGCTGTGGCTTTATACACATTTGAGACGTATTTTCTAACCCAGGGGTAGGCAACCTATGGCACGGGTGCCAAAGGTGGCACGCGAGCTGATTTTCAGTGGCACTCACACTGCCCGGCCACCGGTCTGGGGGGCTTTTCATTTTAATTTAATTTTAAATGAAGCTTCTTAAGCATTTTTAAAACCCTATTTACTTTATATACAACAATAGTTTAGTTCTATATTATAGACTTCTAGAAAGAGACCTTCTAAAAGCGTTAAAATGTATTACTGGCATGCAAAACCTTAAATTAGAGTGAATAAATGAAGACTCGGCACACCACTTCTGAAAGGTTGCCGACCCCTAACCTATATTACCCTATAAAATACACATTCATTCACTTGGTGTTTGCTGCTAGCATTTGTGATTTGATAATAGTCCTTTTAAATAACTTTGCAAAGATAGCCATTAAAATAGTTATTTAAAAGGATTATTTTCAAATCACAAATGCTTGCAGTAAACACCAAGAAAATGAACATGGATCTGGACATGGTAATCTGTCTAACAGGTGCATTTTTCTCTAATTTATCTCCCCTAATCTCTCTTGAGAAATGCTTCTCTGGTTGTTTTCATGGTGTTGACAACACTGACTCTACCTCCACAGAGCAAAGATAAAACAAAGCTGTTAGTTGTTAACCTCTTGGACTTTGTACAGATTTCAGGAATACCTGTTTTGGCAACTTAGTTTGATCCCTGGAAGTATTTTGAGGTGTGGCATATTTTTGCATCCACAATGCAAATATTGAATGTAAACAGCCAAGGCTATGTTTACTTTGAGCTTTCTGGATTTAAGGTGGTTTCCCAAGTGGATACAGTACAGTGAATATATATTTGTATAACATATACATAGATAGACACCCACACTCCATATGCTAACTAGATATAGATCTAGCTATATACATGTGCAATATATATGCACATAGAGATATATCTGATGTATAAAGGCTTCATGAAGAGGAATTTGACATAGCCACAATACTCACAAAGGACCATATCACTTGAAAGTAATACCGGTCACTGGGCCCCCAGAAGCTATCACATTCTCTTTAGTGTGTTTGTACCACAGTTATTATCTCCCTCTTATTCATTACCTTTTTATTTCCCTGATTTAAAATCAACAGTTACCATAGGCAAAGACATTTAAAAACCCGCAGCAAATGCTGCACACTAACATAAACACAGACCATAAACTCAGACTAATTTGGCACTGAGTTAAGTTGTAAAGGGTAAATGTGCTTTATAGCCTCATTCAGGATGTAGATATAATGGATGAATAAAAACATACCCAAATTCACAGACGCTGTCAGTTAACACTCAGGGGGATCGTATTTCCATACTGGCAAACCGTGACTATTGCAAATCACTGTTTGTTAAGAAAAGGGGGAAAGGATTGAATTAAATGAGTGCAGAAGGGAGTGAGAGGTGAGGCTGCTGGCGGGGAAAGTTTATTAGTTCATATCTGCTGTAAAGGGTCCCCACATTTATCATAAAAAGTGTGATTTCCTCTGGCATTTCAAGGTCGGTACAACCAGGATGAGAAAGTGGGATAGCCATCCATTTTGTAGGGGCTCAGCATTTGGTATCTCTTCACATACATATTCACTCATATGGACACATGCAATGGACTTAGAAACCTAAAGCCCAGACTGTCTGTGGTCCATCAGGTGGAGGCTGGAGATTTTAACCTTCTGAAGGTTGCTTTCTTGTGATCTATTGATCACTATAAAAAATTATTACGTTGGCAGCCCGAATGCAAAGGATTAAATATACATGCTGGGGCATTATTTTGTCTCGCTGTGATCAGCTTTATGCTAGCTAAATGCAATAGTTTTCTCTAGGAGGAGTGATTATTATGTGACAAGATATGATTATTTCCCCCTGCAGTATTTTCTTTCTCTTTTTAGCATTTTTCCTAGGAGAATTTAAGAGATTGAAATTCCTTTGCATTTCTAAGTATGGGTGGTGGGTATAATAGGCCAGGGGAGGCTAAGCCTCCTCTGGTGCAGCCACTGCTGACCCACCGCCGGACACCTGAGCCGTGGTGGCCCCGCCTCTTCCCCTCCCTGCTCCGCCCCTTCCCATAGACTCACCGGGCAGCAGCAGGTGGTGGAGGCCTTTCTCCTCTCCTCCACTCCTCCCCCCGCTCTCCGGAGGTCCCCACCACTTGCCACATCCCTCCTCTCCTCAACCTCTCTCCCCCACTGGGGTGTGTGTGAGGAGGGACCGGGTGTGGGGGTGTTTCGTGGCAGGTGGGTGACGAGGATGCAAGCGGTGGGAGGGGTGTCTGGCGGGGGTGTGAGGAGGGACATGGCGGGCAGGGAGTGAGGAGGGATGTGGTAGGGTCTCGTGGTGGGCGGGGCGGGGGTGAGGAGGGACACGGTGGGCGGGGCGGTTCGCAGTGGGTGGGGTGGGTCTGGCAGGGGAGTGAGGAGGGACATGGCAGACGGGGGGTGAGGGAGGGACACGGTGGGCGGGGGGGTGGGGTGTCTCCCAGCAGGTGGGGAAGTGAGGAGGGACGCAGTCAGCTGCAGGTGGTTGGGGTCTCATGGCAGATGAGGGGATGAGGAGGGACACGGTGAGTGGCGGCGGGGGGACCAAGCGGGAAGGGGGCAGGGCCTGGGGCGGAAGGGGCAGGACAGGGAGCTAGCCTCCCCCCCTGGAAGCTTCACTTGCTGCCTATGCCTCTGAGGGGCTTTTTGTGACCCGGAGAAGTCACAAAACTCCTTTAATCACCGAGGGTTTATCTACGCTTGTTAATGCAGATTAAGGTGGGGTGTGAATTTAAAGTGCAATAGCTCATCCTGAACAATTCCATGAATGGACACTTATTCTGGAACAAGAGTGCCTTGTTCCTGTTTAGCTTAGCCCATTAGGTTAAGTCCTTAGGCCTGGTATACATTTGAACATTTAGGCTGATGTAGGTATGTTAGAGAAGGGTGTGGAGAAATCCATACCCGCGAGTGACATAGCTATCCCAACATAACCCCCAGTGTAGAGTCTTCTGTTGACCTAACTACCACCTCTTGAAGAGACAGATTTACTACAGTGACGGAAGAACCTCTCCTGTCAATGTACTAAGTGTCTGCACTACAGCTGCTGTAGCATTTCTAGTGTAGACAGACCCTCATTCTCGCTCTTGCATGTGCTGAGAGGTTGAGATCACGGAGACCATCCTGTCGTCAGAGCCGTTTTCCATCCTTTGAGAGAGGAGAGGAAAGAATGGAGGCTGTGAAATCAAGAGAACTTGATCCAGCAATGCCCATAAACATGTGAGCAGTCCCATTGACTTGAAGAGGATTCTTTGCAGGCTTAGAGTTAATCATGTGCTTCAGGGTTTTGCTGGCTCATGTCCTGAGTGGGTCTAGAGCAGGCAATGGCCAGACTTTGGTAGAAAGGCCATTGCAAACTGCAGGCTGAAGCTTTGGGACAGGGCCATCCTTAGGATTTATGGTGCCCTAGGTGGGATTATTAAACTGGTGCCTCTATGCCTGACTTGCTCTTAGCAACACAAACACAAGTTTATAGTATTGGAAAACTTCTTCTACTTCTAAAAATGTGATAAACGATTCCTTAACTGCAATCTGTGCTGAAGCACTAATGTCGATAAATCTCACTACTAACATCTTTTCTTGATGACTTATGTCCGGAGTACAATCCACCGGAGTGTGGTGCCCCAGAACTAGTGGTGCCCTAGGCGTCTGCCTATTCTGCCTATGGCTAAGGACAGCCCTGCTTGGGGATGTGTTGTTACAAAGCCACAACCCTGGGGTGCTGACCCCATACACTACCTCAGGCCGTGGGGAGACAGATTTCACCTGAGCCTACTGAAGCTCCCATCCTGCGTGTGCTGCAGTTATCAGCCGTGTCTTTTTCCTGGAGATGAGAAGTGCAGCTGACGTTAAGTGTCTACTTACTTGGCTGTGGAACAGCTCTTGTGCAGAAGGCAGCATCCATGAAGAGCTCAGTGGCCTGTATGAGGCTGTATTAGGAGAGGAAAGATGGGCTTGTGTGTGAGGCACAGGGCTGAGGCTATTTCTGTCTTTGCCATCCTTTTACCGCATGACATTGGGCAAGAGCTTTATCCCCTTTTCAGAACTGGGGAAACTGAGGCACATGGTGGTTAATAATACACTGGCTGGGCACTTTTTAACGAACTGCAATAAATAAAATGAAATAGTTCCCTACTTCATGGGAGTCTTTTTAATGGATAAGCTTCACACTGCTAAAACACTGGGCTCCCCAGAGGAAGGGGGGGCAAAGAAGGGCAAAGAATTATTATTTATTAACAACAATAAATAGGGGTGATGCTGTAGCTCAGCTGCCCAGCAAGGATGATGAATAGTTCTCCTCTAGTGGTAACATTCACATGAGTGTAGAGAGCCTGTTTGCCACCTGAGTGGGATTTACATTCATGCATAGGGCCTTTCCTGGGCCCCTTTGGTTATGTCTACACTGGGGCTGGGAGCAAGCCTCCCAGCTTGAGTACACAGACTCGTCCTAGTGGGGCTCAAGCCAGCCCATTAAAAATAGAAGTGTGGCTCTCAAGCCTAGGGGGTCAGGTGGGCTTAACAGCTCAACATCCACACTGTGCCAGCTCAAGCCCTGCTAGTTCGACTCTGTCTACCCGGGCTGGGTGGGTTGCTCACAGCTGCCATGTAGACATGCCCCGAGGGAGCATTGGCCCAGCACAGCAGAACACAGCAGATGGGAGCTTGGAAGGGGAAGTCCTTGGGACTGCAACACAACCCATGAGGCCTCAACACCTGAAAAATATTGACTGTTTCTTTTTATAAGCTTATATTCCAAACTCCTTGTGAAAGTCAACTTCTCAGCCTCAGACGTTCAGGACAGAGGAAGCAAGGAAGGAGCCTGCTGCCAGCAGCCTCAGTGGACCCAAAACATTTTTGTAATAACATCCAGATGGATCCACAGAAATTGTTAGCATCTCAGGGAAAAAGAAAATCAGCTGCAGGATAAATGAGATTCAAGGGGTTTAGGAAGGGCAGCTTGGAGGAGAAGCCTATTGCTGGGATTCCCGAGAGGCCAAGGATACATCTGAAATATAAAACGCTGTGGTGTGGGAGTACTGCTTCCTAAGCAAAACCTGGAAGAAAAGTGGTGCAGAATCCTGACAGCTTCCACTGGGAGCCAAAGTCCTGGCTGAGAGCAGTGTTCTGGCTCCGAGTGATTTAACAGAGCTACTTTTCCTGCATTAGTCCAGTGTTTGCTAATTTGCTTTGAATCTAACATCCAGTTTTATTTCTGAGTCAAGTTTTGGAGGTTTTCTTGGTTTGGTTTGGTTTGGGATCTGTGGATGTTTGATTTCTCCACGCCCCAAAGAGAAAGGAAATACAAGTTTCTTGTTCCTGGAATGTACGTTTCTGCAAGTAAATCACTTATTCAGAGTGTAGAGTCACAAGCTTTTCCTAACCTTATTCAGCATTCACCCTGAGTCCCTGTTATCCTGATGCAACTTGTTCACTCACATCCTGATTCAAAGTCCATTGAAGGCAATGGGAGGCCACTGACATCAGCCGGCTTTGGATCAGGCCCTTGAAGAGCAGTAAGAAGAAGCCCTGCCGTCTTGAGTGTTCCTGCAGGAAACAGATTTCTCTATATTGTTTTATGCTGACATGACAACACAGGGACCTTGGGGAGGGAGGAGGGAAGATAGATGGGGAGGAAAAGGAAGGTTTTCTGCTCCTTGGGTAACAAATGCATGATGTCCTATGTCAGAACCCCTGGAGAAGGAGGGCATGAATGGCAGAAGATTCATATCCTGGAAATTCCACCATGTAAAGTCTGGGAATTCAGTGTGACAAATATATTTGTATATATTGTTGCACACAATACACCTAATGTAGGAAGCAGAATTTCCTGCCACAAACAGTGTTAGCAAAGAAAGGAAAGCAGTGAGAGCCAGGAGTGGTCATGGAGCATTAAGCAGGTAAACCCATTACAGAAGATCATCTCTTTCCACTGGGATTATAGTGATTTTTAAGCCTTAGCTTCCTGATGTTGAGCACTGAGTGTCTTTGGAGGAGTGTAATGGCTATTAGCAGACTCCTCCTTTCTTCCTCTTTTGGGACTTAAAGCCAGAAACTGGGATGAACATCTGAACGCAAAGTGGCTGGTGAAATTGCCAAAGATATCCTCGCTAGCCAGAACAAATGTGTACATGTGCCTAGAAATAGTACGGTTTAGACAAACTTCTAGAGCAAGCAAAGAAACAAAACCCTCAACATCTTTGCGATACTTAGTTTAATATTCTATTTTTGTCAGCTCCATTCAGAGTGAGTTTGTATATGGAATGCCCAGTCTCTGAATCACTGCCCATTCAAACATCAGAGGCAATGTGCTATTGTGGTGCACGTATGTATTTAAAGATGAGGTGGGCTTGTCTAAAGAAGTCCTAATTTATGTGCCCAGGAGCCTGAAAAGGGTATAATAAGAGGTAAGTTAACGGGAGGTGGGCTACTTCCACCTACAAGCTCTGACACCCTCCTAATCCTGACTCGCAACATGTAAATTAGATTCCCTCACGCCCTCCTCCTGCAAACATATAACTCACATCATCTCTGAATTTAGCCCAAAAGCTGGGTCATACAGTTGTCTAGTGCACTGGCCTCTTGTAGCAGGAGTCCTGCCTTCAAATCCTGGATCATGGATTGGCTGTTCTTAAACTCATTCCAGTGTACACAGATCACAAAACTGCTCAGGGTTTGGCATGACTGATAATCTCTGCTAAGGTGCATTGATAGAGCTGGGTGTAGGGTGACCAGACAGCAAATGTGAAAAATCGGGACATGGGTTGGGGGGTAATAGGAGCCTAGATAAGAAAAAGACCTAAAAATCAGGACTGTCCCTATAAAATCGGGACATCTGGTCACCCTAGCTGGGTGGAGAAGTAGAATCCCTGTAGTAAACCTCTATAGCCACTGTCCCATTCATGACCAAATCCCTGACCCGCTGGATTTTTGACCACTGGGCAGGTTACATTTTGGATTTAAACATTTTAGAAAAGAATACGTTTCTGAGGTGCAGTGCAAGAAAGAGGTCTATGAACTCGTTACCAGCAGAAGAATTATCTTGGGCCCAAGTAGCTCTTTTATGGCGTCCTTTAAGATAACTGTAAAGCCTGATTAATGCCTTTCACGCTGGAGGGAAGCTCTGTGCGGAATGCTCCCGGGAGGTCGAGCAGCAGTGTGAGGATGGAAGTGGAAGGGGCCCTGGAAAGCCAGGCTTGGGAGGAGTCTGACTCACAGGGGCTGACAAGCAACAGCTCCCAGTGGCTCCCACTGATGAATCAGAACCAGGCTCTGGGTTTGTAGATGTGGAGCTGAGGAGCCTGGTTTTCAGAGGGGCCGAGCACTCGGTGCTCTTATGGGTAGCAAGAGAAAGGTGATGAGCTCTGGACATGGGGGCGAGGATGGGGATTCTTCTCAGAGAGACCCTCATTGATTCCTGGAAGGATGTATTCGTTCCGGATATAGAACTCAGAACACCCCCAATATAGATGGGCCCCTGAAAAATGAATGGCATTTTTGCATGCATGGCATGAATGGCATTGCCCCCCATGCTTCCCCCAAACAACCCTCTACCACAACCCCCCCCGCCAATCCCCAGCCCTCTTTTTTGCCCCACAATAATGATTAACAATCGAGGGTCATTTGAATGTGCTCAGCACCTTTCGTCCAAGGAGCCCGACATGCTTCTAAAAATGCAACTCCGCCTCAAAACACACTTGTGAGGTTATTAAACAGTGTTGGCGCCAGTGGGCAGGTGGGGAAACTGAGAATAAAGCCACCCGCTTCTTGGAGCCTCATAGGTACCTAGCACCCCCAGCTCCCATTACAGTTAGTTGAGCACCATTAAAAATCAGGCCCCAAGGCCCAGGTCCTTAAAGGTATTAAGGCACCTTACTTCTGTTGATTTGGACCCTAAGTGGCTTGCCCAAAGGCCGCCCAGTAGGTTAGTAGCAAAACCTGTGAGGAGTCCTGGCTCCCATGTCCCTTGCTTTAAGAATTATAGCCTCTCATGAAGGGATTTGCATTCATTTTCAGCAACAGAACATATTGTGATCCTTTCAGGAAATGCCCCGCAGCCAGATGTCTTGGTGACCTGGTTTAGTGACCACAAACTACTATGCTGTTAGAATTGACCTACTGTTCCCCAGCTCAGTCCCACCAACTGTGATCCCTATGGTCTCTCCCTGTGTGTGTGCATCCCCTCCTGCAGGGTTTCCGAAATGATGACCACAGAAAAACAACACAAACCCAAACTTTCCTTTTGCTTTGGTTTCCACTGGCCCCAGAACTAAATAACTGACTTATTTTGGGCTCCCTTGCCTGGTTGGTGTTTTTTTTTGGGGGGGGGGGCTGCTATCTCCTGGATGTAGCCAGCTTTCTAGAGCTAAAAGAAAAGGGGAGAAAAAGCCCTTAACGATCTGTGAGGAGAATTTTTCCCATGTTCAGATCCATCTTGCCAGATGTTTAGCGCCTTCTCCCCATCCTCCGACACCTCCCTTTCCAGGCACGCCTGGCCTTTTGTCTTTCTATTCTTCACTCTCTCTCCCAGACCTCTGACAGTCACTCTGATAGTGCTTAGGAGTGGGCTTTTGGGCAGGATTGCCTGCCGCCCCCAATAAGTACCAACGTGGGCTTTTGTCATGGTGTTGATGGCATTAAGTTTGTGAGCAAGGAGAGTGTTAGCCAGGGATTCATGGTGTTGAGCAGCAGAGAATCATAATAAAAGCCAGTGTCCCCAACCCACAGCTGAAAGGGGAGGAGGGGCGGTTCTGCTATGCCTCAGGCGGGTACCTGGAAAATGTGTGTGCATCCCTGAAAGGCTGGTAACAGAAGCAGCATATTAAATGACGTATACCCCAAGCTAGGGGGTTGTGATCAGCCAATGGGGAAAGGTTGGGTGAATGTGTAGGTTCAGCAAAACGCCAATCTCCTCTACAGAATGCTTATGACTGCACCATTGCATTGCCTCATCTCATTTCCTTTCCCCTGAAATATTTCTTACTGTCCCCCTTTCAGTGCAAAATGATACTCACCTTCCCCATTGCCCCTTCCTTCATACACCCCATTGATCTCTCCCAGTCCCAGTGAAGGCTTTATGGCTAAAACAGCCCTTCATACTTTATTCTCTATTTCCAGTTTTCCTTCAGGCTCCCTTTCTTATTCCATTTGCAGTTCGGATGCAGAGACATGGCCTCCTTTTTCGGTTTCTGCCTGTTGGCATGAGAGCTTACTGATGGTGTTACAGCAAAGCTGAGTGCACGGATATGTGGTTTCCCTTTCCAGGCCAGTTTGCCTGCTTCTTGCTATCCAAATCGGACCGGAGCGTGTGTGTGGCTGTTTGGCTTTCTTTGATCAGATTTGCCTGGTGGATTTCCTGTTTGCGTGGGGGTGGGAAATGTTTCATTTTGCAACTCTGACAAATAGAGAGGGTGTGTAGAAGGAGGCCAGCAGCCTCAATGCAGGTGTTAAACTTTGCACTATAAACTTGGTTGTGCTGTTGCATCTTGGAGGTAGGTAGCACCCTCTTCTGGGCTAAGTCCAGAGGCCTCTTTCTTATTGAGGAGGTAAACACAACAATACCAAAAATAAGCTGCTTCTCCCAGACAGCAGCTCTGCCTCAGCACTGCCCTCTTCTGGATTTTCTCATTACTATTAACACTGAACCTGATCTTTTAAAACACAGAAAAAAATATCCACTTGTATATAATAATGACTTACTTTTGAGGGGGGTGGATTGTGTGTACAACAAACAGAAAACTGGTGTCTGACCAGCCATACCCCAGCTTGAACAAAGTTCCAAGTAGTTAGCTTGGTCAGCCAGTGTATTGTTACATTGTAATGTAAAAGGCATTCCCCATTTTGCCACTGCCTGCTTGAAAACTGAATATAAAACAGAAATAGAGAGATGTGCAAATCCAGCAGACCCTACTACAGCTGCGTCCTCTTCACCACTGCCAGGCTAAAGAGCCGTAACAGGGAAGTAATCGATTTCCATTTGGGTTGTTTGTCCTTCAGCCTGATGATGAAATTTTCCCTGGTGACAGATGCGTTGGGCCAAATTCATCCCGAGTGTCACTCCACTGAAGTAAATGAAGTTATGTGAGGATGAATTTCACCTCTTTTGCCACACTGTGGAAAATGTGACTCAGCTACTGCCCTGTGGCAGCTAGAGAGGCAAGCTGCTCAGCCTTATGAGGGGTCCATTCACCTCCTGATGTTCACATGTACAGTACACGGCCTTAGTGTCAGTGGATGTCGCATGTAACTAATGGAGAATACAGTTTCCCCACGTGTTTTGGAAGCTCTGTGTTTGAATAATGCACAGAACTGCAGTGTTGTCGGGGGATTCATGCAAAAGCACAAAACGGGGTGAGCCCAACAATTGGGAGGCCACTCTGTTCACTGCATGCATCATCTGCGGGGATAGCAAGAGTCACAGTCTTTGTGCTCAGCTGAGTTAAGAGGAGCTGACTGGTCCTGGGGAGAAGGGAGCAAATGTTCCCCGCTCCGAAGGCGTGGTATAATGACTATGCAACAAGAGCAGTAGAGTCCCTGCAGAACGTACAGAGTCCTCTGATGAGGAGTCCTGTATGATGTCACCCTTATAGGCTCTGCCTGCATTCCCCTCCACACTGCTCACAGAGCCGGGCAGTAAATGTATGGCACCACCAATTCCTGAACGCTCACGTTTCTCTGTGCGTTCCTTGCAGAGACTAGAGACAGAGAAGGCACGTTAGCTCATGTAGTGCTTCCCTCTGAAGGGCAGGATAGGATCCAATCCCCTAGTGGAGGGCAGCTCAGGTGTTAACGGACATGGCATTCAAGCTGTTTCAGGGGGTCAGGTTGTATTACAAACTATATGCAATCGGGGCTACGTTTTCAAACACTGTCTGATAAATTTCACTTGCAAAAGCAGCTCATGGGACATGGAGTTGAGGGGGGAGGAGGAGGACTCTGTGCATTCTGCAGGGACTCTACTGCTCTTGTTGCTTGACTAGCAGATACGATGTAGGAGTCAAGGTTAGAAAAGTTGGCCCTTGAAGTCTGATATCCCTTTCCACTTCTGACTTGCTCAGACCCTTGAAGTCAAGAGAAGACTAAGGCAGAATCCTTGGGCGTGTGGCCCCATGGACACAGGGCAGAGAATAGGCTGGCAAGTGGTCTGGTGCACACTGCTGGCTGGCCACTCAATCAGTGCAAGAACTGGGGAGGAGGAGATGCACCCTCAGTCCCTGCTGCCCGCTGCAGCCCCTTAGGCCAGCCTGGCTAGCAGGAAAGTTAGAATCGGGCAACAGCTGGGAGGCCCTTGACTCCCACTTGGCAGCTGGGTGGTGGCAAGGGGGACGGGGGAGGAGGGGTGGAGGTAGAAAAGTTTTTGTGATAGATCTAGTCCCCGGATAATTTTAATCCTCCCCTCCTTGCTGTCAGGAAGCTCTTGCAAAAGCCATGGAAGATGTTCACTCCCCTTTGCCATATGCAGAATCAGGCACTTTCCAGCCCCAAGGTAAAAATAAATAAAGAAAAATTGGAAAGAAAGCTATTTTCGCCTCTGGCTCACTGTAGCCTTAAGATGATCAGTGGGGGCAGGGAGAACAGCACATGCTATGTCACTTCCATCCCCTGTGCGACTGACACACACTTGTCAGCTTGTTTTATGACAGCAGCATCCTGCTCACGTTCCTGCCTTGCCTCCAAATGCTCTCATTCCAAAGGAAGCAA
Organism: Chelydra serpentina; assembly: GCA_037349315.1. Classification (NCBI taxonomy): domain Eukaryota; kingdom Metazoa; phylum Chordata; order Testudines; family Chelydridae; genus Chelydra; species Chelydra serpentina. The sequence goes on from JBAIAC010000035.1 coordinate 14,049,488, forward strand.
TCCCCCTGCTCCCCCTGCTCCCCCTGCTTCCTCCCCCCCTGCACTTAATAGCTCCCTTCCTGCCCCTGCCCCCTCAGGCGGGAGTGACTTCCGAAATCACTTTGAATTGGTTTCAAGTGCTAGCGCTCAGGGTGGGCTACCTGGCCTCTAAGCCTGCCGAGGGGGGAACGTTTTAGAGTAAATTGTTGTTTTGCTGCAAACTGCTTATGAAAGGTAGAAGGTCAAATAAAGGAGGTTCAGAGCCTCCCCTCTAGCTGATCTGCTCTCCACAGGCAAATTCTTCCTCCCTCTCCTCCTAATATGTATGTGCCTTTCATCTTCTTATTTACATGCTTCCTAGAGAGAGGGAAAAATATGATTCTCCCTGAAACTTTCCCCTATTCCTGGAACCCATCTTTTTCAGGCTCTGAACTGTTCTTCCAAGCTCTTTGTCTGTTCCAGCTTCCAACTAATAATAGTCCTATTTGTACTTGGTGCTTCTCATCTGCAGATCTCCAACGTAGGCAAGAACTGTTCTCCTTATTGCACAGATAGGGAAACTGAGCAGCAGAGAGATGAGTTGCCCAAGGTCATAGCGTAAGCCAGTGGCAGAGCTGGGAATAAACCTCACTTGAAGTTCCAATCCAGAGCCCTCGCTGCTGGACCACAATGCCTGATTCTGTAACTGCTGAAGTACTGTGCCTGAGGCTGAGGCTGTTCTCAAAGATTCTGGGTCATGACCTGAAGCAGGCGTGGCAAAAACCAGCCTAGAAAACCTGTTCCCAGGAGCTGGGATGGGGTGAGCACTCTTTGTTTTGCCTTATATTGTAGCTTGAAAGCAGGGGATTGCCTGAGCTCCCTGTAACCCTTTGGCTGTTAAAAGCTGAGCTCCCCTGCTGTCGGATTACTTGCACTTTAGAGAGTTCAGAGTGCCCAGGTTACAGTGAGTTTAATGAAGGCAACGCTTTGATTCGTTATCTAAAGGCTCTACCATATATGAGTAAAAAACCCCTCATTTTATCCTCATCCAACCTCACCCTTCCTGCATAAGGGGCCAAAGCACCACGGTTTGTCTACAGTGCAATCAGGGTGGCGTGGGGGAGTGGTTACAGCACCTGTGGATATACCCAGGCTAACTTTTAATCTAACTAGCTCAGGTAGGGTGAACAGCTGTCTCCATTTTATAGGGACAGTCCCGATTTTGGGGTCTTTTTCTTATATTAGCTCCTATTACCCCCCACCCCCTGTCCCGATTTTTCACACTTGCTGTCTGGGCACCCTAAGCTCAGGTACTGATAACAGCGAAGGCCCAGCAACACACACTTCAGCACAGGCTGTACAAGCCTGCCTGGAACCTGGGAAAGGATTTGTGCAGCTAGGCTTCACTGCTATGGGTACCCTGCTATCTAGGCTAACGCTAGCTTGGGTCACACTCCATGACTGCAGTGTCAGCATACGCTGAGAACTACAAGGTGGAAAGGGAGGCGGCCACAGGGGGTTAAGCATGGAGAGTTAGATGAGAATTCACCTTTTACAAGAGGGCGCTTTACTTTTCCAAGGAAGCTTATCTCTGCATGAGGGGCCAACGGCTTATACAGTTAAACAGATTCTCATTATCAGCATGTTATGCACCTGCTGGGGAAACGTAGTCATGAGTCCTAAAGCCTAACCAGCATTTTACCATTCCCAGACTTGTTCCCATTCTACGTGGGGAGTGTATGGGAGGCATTAGACCCAGGTTTACATTCTTTCCTAAAAAGTGGCAGCACTTCAAAAAGTTTGTGTCATGGAAGTACAATATTTTTAAAAATAGTTTCAGCCCCTACAGTGCCGTAGTGTGCCTGACTTTTCATGCCCTTCTTCCGGGAGCAGGATAAACATTTAACAGGAAGTGGCAGTGGGTTTTTAAATCTCCAAAGAAGAACCATGGGCCAACCGGACTAGTGAACTAATAAGATTGACAGCCCTCTGCCAGTTCGATGGTCATCTTGACTGATGGCGCATTGTTTGAAATTGTTGTTTGTTAAGTTCTCTCTGTGTAAGATTTTTAGATCTAGTTGACGGAGCTTCTGCCGAATGTAGCTTCAATGTGATGGGGTGTTCATCCTGCACTTGCCCCAAAAGGGTTAATGTAGACTGAGAAGGGGGCTAATTAACACACAACAGGCCACAGCAGAGGGGAATCAGGTGGCTAAGTAATCTCTGGACTGAGTGAGGGAGCCCAGCAAAGGGGGGGGAAGAGCTAGGATGGGACTATAAAGACAGGATATTGGAAGCAGGAGGGGACTGTTGGGAAGGCTGCAATCACTCCTTGAGAGAAGGGAGGAGGGTTACATGCTGCAGAGACAGGTAGCCTGCAATTGTTTCCTGGGAGGAGGGAGTGATGTAACTGACCCAGAGAAAGAGGGGGGAGTGCCAGAGGGTAAGGAAGGGGCTCAGGGAAAGGCAGTAAGGTTCAGGAGGAAACAGACCTTGACTGCTGGCTAGAGGGTCCCTAAGACAGAACCTGGGGCAGAGGGAGGGGGGCCTGGGTTCCCCTCCCAGCCACTGAGGGAGTGGCACTATGCAGCAGTGAATGGGAAGACTTTGGTATCCCGCAAGGGGAAAACGTCAATAATGACCTGGCCGGAGAGCCATGTCACGAAGAGGCGGCTGCAGCTCATGAAGTGAAAGAGATGGAGAGACAGTGTGGGACTGTGGGAAGGGGTATTGACTTCATGAGCTATTCCCCAGAGTGACCAGGAGGAAGCGCCGTCCTAGCGGTGAGTGGAGCACCCCATCACATGCAATCTTTGGACTGTTCTTTTTCCCTTTTCTGGCTATGACCATATGGTGAATTTGGTGGTCCTGAAAATAGAGATGTGATTAGACCGGTCTCAATCAGGGCTGAGTTGTTGTTGTTGTAGTTTCTCCCCATACCCCCAATCCTTACCTGAATCCCTCCATCAGCTGTAGTGCTAAGCAGAGGCTCCCAATTGTGCTAAATCACTTGAACACAATCCACTGAAAATATGTAAAATTCCCTGCTGGGGAGCAGTGGACAGCTCAGGGAATTAGTTAAGAGTGGAAACACTAAGGACTGAAACAGCATGAGTGAGTGAGCCAGCGCACCCAAAACTCTTCCACGGTAAAGACCTTCCCAGCAACACTCAGCACCTTCCTCAAGTAATATAGCGTATGCGAATCCAAAGAATAAATTACCCCCTGCAACCAGCTCATCAAAGTGAGCCAGGTCTGGGGATAGCTTGCTGCTTCTCCTGCATACTTTTATTCCTCTCCCACCCTGCTTCCAAAGCAACTTTCTTCAGATCTCCAGACCTCTTCAAGTCCAGGCCTCTCCTGTATGTGCCCACAGAGCTCCTTAACTCCCTGCAGTGACTCTGATATGCTCCAGAGGTACAAGTGCATCCCTGGCTTGTAACTGAGAGCAGCAAAGCCTTCTGGGAATCATTATGTGCTGCTTCAGGTGGGCAGCAGGCAATGAATGGGGAAATAAACTGGTTTGGGTACTGCTGGGAGGCAGGAGCAGAGATAAAATACAACTGTTAATGCCCTTTTATGCTTTCCCGGGAAGTGTCTCTCTCTCTCTCTCTGTGCATATGAGAAAACTCAAGCCTTGATATGGGGAGCGGGGTGGAATCTCCACGGTGTACTCAATGTCCCTGATACTGCATGGAAGAAACCTTAAAAAGGAATTGTCGTTGTGGTGAATAGTTGACCCAGTGATCAATGGGGTGCCATGGGTGTCATCCTTTATCACTGGGAAAGCTGGATGTAAAGAAATAAAATAGCCTCCAAGGCTAATATTACACCTGCAAAACACATTAGGTCTCCTTATACTACCCAGATACCTTTCACAGGTAGTTCTCGGGCTGATTGAGGATCTAGAGAACTCCTTAGGAATCAGTTGCTTTCTGTTTTCATAATGTGTTTCAAAGGAGTTAGGAACTTGGACATTTTAAATCACACAGGTTGATGGGAACTGGTATACAGTTGGTCATCAAAAACGTTTTGGCTGGAATCTGGTCCTTGCTAGTTCCTTCTGTACCCCAGATGTTCTGTGGCATTTTTACATAGCAATGAGTTAGGTAGTGGGGCCCATGCACAAGTAAATATAGCAATCATTATGAACTCCTACAGCAGGCATACAGTCTCGGATGTTATGGCCTGTTTTGAGAGAGAGAGGTCATCAACCAGGACACCAGGGCATCTTTAACTGACACCCAGACAGTAACCGGAGCTGGGTTTCACGTTGGACTACTAACAGGAATGACACAAGATGACGCTTCATGCCCCGCCCCCCTCACAGTGCCCCCATTTTATAGGAATGTTGTGGGGGGAAGCCAAGAACGACTGCATAATATGAAATAACCCTCCCCACAATTATGTGGAATAAACCCCACCCTCCTCTCTCTAGATATACAGGTTCCTCCCTTTAAGTCAGGCAGAGAATGCCCAAGTCTGGGCTCAGTAATTGCCTCTTGCCCTGAGGACAAAACTCTTTGAACTGTTTGTAACTTCAGCTACTAATGTCATCCTTGCTTGTTCATTCATCTGGAACAATTATTGTAGCTTTCTTGAGGATTATTTTTCAGGCAAAGTGTTGACATTTTCCCCGCGTTGGGTGTCAAGCATAATCCGAGGTGGTAATTTTTGGGCTTCAGATGTCTAAAGAAAGGAATGCTCTGGGGTTAATGAGGTGTTGGAAGACAGCAGAACTAAGTCTAATATTACAGTGTCTAGCTTTCCTGTCAAATTAGAAATCCTGATCACCTGTACATACATACGTTTATATTCTAGCGGAGTGACAACCCAGCCCTGTGAGGGGAAAAATTAACAAGACACTTGTTAGGGAAGATGCTTCTGTCATTCACTATCCACATCACCTCATCTTGTCCCAGCTCGAATCCATGTGTCTGCTGTGTTTCCCAAGGACTAACTGCCAGAGCAACATGCATTACCAAAGAAATAAGACATGGCTGGGACCTTTTTTCCTGCAGCCTATTGGTTTGAATTCAGGATTTCCCACAATTTTTCTCTGTTTATTGGACAGAGCAGATTTTGGCCTTTGTGAAATTGGCTGCCACCAGGTACTTGTTTAAATCCCAGTCGTTATTAAGCAGTCACAGAACAGTGGCACTGGAATAGGCTTTGTTCCCAAGTGGATAAACTCTGAAGTTCAAGTTTGAGTGGTTTAACCTGAAGAGGGACTTGCATCACTGCCTTGTAAAGCAGCTTAATTGAGTTAGTATCAGAGTCACGATACAGGTCTTTAAACATATATATTTTTACAGACTTGGAAATGGTCATGAACCTTTACCGGCTCAGATGTGAAGTCTACCCTTTTACCCTTACCAGGATGGTACTGAGCAATCATATTATATTTTATTCTCTCTTATTTAGTTAAAAACAAAAAAACATTGTTTTTGTTTTTTTGGAAAAGATTGCCAAGAGTGTGTAGATTATAGGTGCTCAGAGTTAAAATACAGAAGATGACCTGAACAATAAAGCAATTGTATGTATTGGGCCATTGGGGATTATGCATGGAAACTGGAAATTGCCATTTGTAATCCATCACTAATTGGTGCCACATTGTGCTAGGCACTATACATGCACATAATAAAAGAGTCTGCCTTGAAGAGCTTACAGTCTAAATAGGCCAGGCCGACAGAGTGGGAGAAAGGGAGTGTTACTGTTCCCATTTTACAGATGGGAACTGTATGCAGATGATGGACAACTGCAGTGAGTTGCATTTTACAGATGGAGATGTCTAGAGTTTTTTTAAAGTATAGATACAAACAGTAGCTTAATTAACATTGGTCTCTTGTCTCCATTGTAAAGCACTGTAGCTGGCAGGGCCTCTGAAGCTTTTACGGACACCCTCTCCTGTCATGTCTAAGGGGTTCTTTTGAACAAGTCACTACATTTGAATTGGAGGAAAATTAATAATGTTGCTAGCAAAACTTGGAAGAAGCCGTCAGACTCAGGAAGTGCAGAAGTTCAGGAGGGCAGCAATTAGCACAGCAATTCAAAAGTGCAGCAATTAGTGGCTAATTATTGCTACATATTTCAACATTAATGAGACATAAATACAGAGGAAATATTCATCTTTATTTATACCTCCCACATTCAGATTGTTTGGCAGCTTTCTTCTGTTGGAGGATTTTGCCTGGAGCAAGAAATATTTCTCCTTTGCTCCCCCTGTGGGGGGATGGGGGGGAATGAAAAAAAATGCCTCCAAGAGTAGCCCGAGTAGATTGAAATATTAGACCAACACAACCTGAACCTCACAACTGAATGTATTCCTCACATCAAAGGCCTTGAGAATGCACCGGAAACATGGAATTCAACATTTAGCATTTGTATTGTTTGGCAAGTCTGAGCAAGTGCTTTAATCGTGTGTGTTTGTAGGTGTGTGTCAGTTTCAGTTGGTCATTCCTAGAAGTTCATAGATGTTCCAATAGCAGATTTGCATTTTACCAATCATCCCCACATTTTTCATCTCAGCATTTTGTGTAGCCACTCAGTCTTTTCTAGCTGATCAGCAATGAATCTGGAGGGCCAGGTTGTGGAGCCCTTACTCATCCACATGGACCAGGATTGCACAATCTAACCCAGGGGTTGGCAACCTTTCAGAAGTGGTGTGCCGAGTCTTCATTTATTCACTCTAATTTAAGGTTTCACATGCCGGTAATACATGTTAACGTTTTTAGAAGGTCTCTTTCTATAAGTCTATAATATATAACTAAACTATTGTTGTATGTAAAGTAAATAAGGTTTTTAAAATGTTTAAGAAGCTTCATTTAAAATTAAATTAAAATGCAGAGCCCCCCGGACCGGTGGCCAGGACCCGGGCAATGTGAGTGCCACTGAAAATCAGCTCGTGTGCCGCCTTTGGCACGCGTGCCATAGGTTGCCTACCCCTGATCTAACCTATTTGAAGAAAAGGAGTCTGTGCAGGAACATTGCTGATTCAGAAGATAGAGACCTGATGTTGTCAGGCCTGTACTTTTAGGACATTCTTCCCTGCATTACCTCAGTAAATACTAAGGAATTTTCAAATGTGTTTTGGTGGTTGTGGAGGTAGAGAGAACTCTAAGCAGCCAAGAAAAATGGTTCAGCAGAGTTCTGACTAGTTACTTCTCATGGATGTTGCATGTGCGAAATATGAGCCTTGGATCTGAGGGCATTGTGTGATGAAGTGGTTACAGAGAAGGCATGTGGAAGTTCCTGAGTTTCAGTACTCTACTGTGTGGCACTGAACGGGACCTTTAATATTTTTGTATCTCAATCAACTCAGCTCTAACAACGGTTATGAAATGATCATGAGGATCTCCTAGGTCTTCTCCTTTAAAACCAAATCTTGCATCAGAGTTGAGCTTTCTTGGGGAAATGTACAAGATTTTGGGGCAGGGTGGAAAAGTTTATTCTATTTTTTCCCATAATAAATTCTAACATGGCAATCTTAGTGCACAAACTAAAGCTGTGGTTCTTCATGTGATTAAACTGAGATTTCTGCTTTATGATTTGCATTGGGTAGGAGAAATTTCATGGTCCTATGTTCCCAACAGGGATGCTATCATCCACTTCCTCTGAATAATAGGTATTATTAATAATATTTTGCAGTGCAGATGCTGTGTTGTGTTGAAGCACCAGATGTTGGTGCTACTTTTTCAGCAGATACTTGAACACATTCCACATGTGACTGCTTTAGTTTTTTGAGGTAGACAACATTAAACCTAGATAATTGTATCAATGTAGATAAGTACGCCCACCTTAAGTGTGACATATAATTATCTGATCTCAGTCCTCACTCATCGTAAACCCAGATTTGAATTAGCGCGAAGGCAGTGGGGCCTCTGAACCGGTTTCGTACCAGACATGAAATTTGTGCTGCAGTGGAATTTTGGTGGCATTTTAGAGACAGCCCACTGTGTCATGGTGGGCAGCTAAAACTCATGACATGCATTGTTGAAGACTAAAAAATGACTCCACTTCCTGGAGGTCTTTATGCCTTGAACATCATTGATAAGAACGCTGTGGCTTGGCTTGACCGGATTGCATACACCAGATAATAAGTACATCCCCACATATGTACACAAATGTATATTCAATGAAAAAACTTTATCAAGCTGGGATTAATTATAAGAACATATTGATTGATAAAGGGAAGAAAACTTTGTAAGAAATTTTTAAGTTTAACAAAAAATGGGGAAGGCATAACATTTTCAATCACAGTGAAACTTAAAAGAAAAAGTTGTAAAGTCTGGAAATGGACAATTGTGGCCTCCTCCCCCCAAAAACCTTAACTCTCCTTCTTAATCTGTACCCACCTTCAATGCAAATTGGAGCTATTTACACCTTAGCTCATATTGTCATTGATGAAGATATGTGCTACTACTACACTGTCCTATACAGGACAGTGTACTTGTGTGCAACACTCATCAACTATATATGTGACATTCATAATGGCACAAGGTCTTCTAGTTCAGCACCCATTGACAAGAGCAGCATCAGTATCCTAGGCTTACTTTTAATATGCATACCAAACACTGGTCCTGATTCTCAGCCCAGGATACTAATGGCCTTTGTGACGGGGCAAGGCCAGATGGCTATAGGAAAGTAGTGAGAAACAGGTATATTAGCCCCAGGCTAAACAAATCCCTGTTACCATGGTAACCAAATGGCAGTTGCTCCAGGTTAATCAAGACACTTGGGGCCAATTAAGATCCTTCCAGAAAGCAGTGGAGACATCTAGGTTGATTGGGACATCTGAAGCCAATCAGGGGCTGGCTGAAACTAGTTAAAAACCTCCTAGTTAGTCAGGTGGGCGCGCATGTCAGGAGCTGTGGGAGGAAGTTGTGCTGTTGGAGAGACTGAGCAATACACACCATATCAGACACAAGGAAGGCGGCCCTGAGGTAAGGGTGAAGTGGAGCTTGAGGAAGTGGGGGCTGCTGTGGGGAAGTAGCCCAGGGAATTGTATGCGTCCTGTTTCTAAAAGGTCAGCTACTATAGCTGATACAATTAGGGTCCCTGGGCTGGAGTACAGAGTAGAGGGTGGGCCAGGGCTCCTTCCTTTGCCCGCCCCCTCCCCCCCCCGATTAATCACTGAGACTGGGAGACAACAGAGACTGAGCAAGGGAGGATAGCTTCTCCTCACCTCCCTCGCTGGCTTATGATGAAAATGACTCCGTAGGCTGTGACCTTTGCCTCTAGAGAGAGAAGGGCTACATGGAGGGTCACAGTGAGCCTCTGAGGCTAGCAAAATCCACCAGGAAATGCGGGACCCACGGAGACAAGAACAGAGCTTTGTCACACCTTATTTACGGCGTTGTTGCAGGTTCTCTGCCCCTCTGAAAATCAAACTATCAAGCTCTTGATTAATCCAAAGAACGGGCACAAAATATTTTAGCTAAGTAACTTCTCCCTGTTTTCTGATGAATCAGACTGTGACAATTTGGGTTGCTAAACCTGAAAGGCCAAATTTTCAGGACCTTTTCCATTAAAAATTGCATGTGAGTTTACTGTGGATAGTTGTGGTCCTCCTGTAAGCAGATGACCTGTTACCCTTCTAGCGGGTCATATGCATACCTAGATACTGCAGTTGCACGTGCAATTGTAGTAAGTGCAAGAGATGCCATTTTGGAGATACTTTTGTACATGATCTTGTGCATGAGCAAGGACCTGAAGATCTGATTGAAGGTATTTTTGCCACATGTGCAAGGGACAACATAAGGCTCTCTCTGTTGGCCATTCTGTGAAGGGAGCCAAAGACTTCTGGTTCTAGGCTCTTGATCGCTGATCTTGATCGTGTGTAGGAAGGAAACTATCCCACCCCAGGAGATATACTTTAAAGAGGGACATTATGAAAGGGGAATAGTAATGGACCGGGGAGGCAAAGGACAATGGCTCTATTCAGGGGTACTTTATAATTATGAGCATTGTAGTGAGCGAAAGAGATACACGGATAAGTGAGGTCTGAAAGCTTTCATAAATACTGGGGGTGGGGTGGGGGGGAATGTGTATTCTTGTTTCTGAAACTTGTTTCAGTGCACTCCCCTGCCTCTCTCCCCCATTCCCAATTCAGCACTACAATCTATGGAGTGTACTTGTGTCAATTTTGTTATTACATTAATTTAACATGATTAGTAACAAATCAGGCTAAAAGAATCATAAACTTGCACTGCTGGTTTTGGAACAGACGGTTCCTGAGTAGCAGAACATCCCATAGTCATGTTTGTTCAGGAACAAAGTGTGTCATTGAAAACATTCAAGTAATGGCAGGAACTTTGGAGGTAACGCCCATTTCTGGGAAGGATAGTGGTGTCTCTTGGCAGTGTTAAAAGTAAAGTGGAAAAAATAGATTATAATATCTAATTAGCGGACACTGCAGGCCTTGTCTTGATGTTTTCAGGAGGTACAGTACATTTAAACAAAAATGAATTCGTATACGCTGGTTCTACTACAGTCCACCTGGCAGTAGCTGAATACATTGACAGAGCCAGGAATCGGACGCAGAGATGTTCTGCCTTGAGTGCAGGGGACTGGACTAGAAGACCTCTCGAGGTCCCTTCCAGTCCTATAATTCTATGTATCATCAGGAAGTTAGCCAGTTACAGCCATTCAAAAGTTTTGTATGTAAACCACAAAATCCATCTTGCAGTTTTAGAAATATGCTAAATATTAATAATTTTTGCAATTTTAGGTTGGGGGAGAGCAGATGAGCTATCTTTTATTAGAAATTTTTGCCCCCAAAATAAGAGGATAACAGGAAGGGGGGAAGATAGAAGAACAGAAAGGTAAAAGAATGGGAGAGGAGGGGAAGGAAGGGGGCCGAAGAAGGGAAAGGAGTGCAACATCTTGGGTTTCCATTAACTAGGAATTAATCAAAGGTTTCTAAAAAGTTAGACCAAATCTTTTTCAAATTTGTCAGAGGGTCATCTTCCAAATGTTAGATGAGTTGTCTTAATGCAATTAGTGAACATATAGTTCCACAATTTGTAATGATTTGTAATATAAACAATGAAAATAAACTCTATTTTTCCAACCTTTTAATCTACCAGGAGCACTTGTCCCTAGTGACCTAGAGTCATTAAATAAACTATTTTAACCATTAAAAAAATTTAGGCACTCAGTGTATCCTTTAATATTGATTAAATAGAGCTGAAGTCTTTACAGTTGTGAGTGTTGGGAAGGGAAGTGTGATGAAAAGTGAATGGGAATCTTAAGGGTTATGGGCTATGTAGATGTATTTATTACCCAAAATGTCATGCAGGACAAAGGAGAGAAGACACTTAGGGTGACAATCGCCTTTTTCTATGCTCTGTCCAGACTATAGTGAATCTCAGCCTTCCTGAATTTTTGGAATTACAGGCTATTTTGCAAAATTAGAACAAATCTTTCTATGTATTTAACTTATTCCCCAGTGTTGGTACCAATTCTCTAGGGGCTCTGTGTGTTGAACTCTCATTAACTCTCAATGACAGCTCTGCTCAGAGAGAAGCTACAGTGCAAAGCACAGTGATGCTGATATCCTCCAACAGGAAGGAAGGCGGCTGATTCATGTGCACAGTCCTTAAGCTAGACCAGGGGTCTCCAAACTTTATGAGACAAGGGCCATATTAGATTTTTGAAGGGGCTTCGTGGGCCGAAGCAACAGTGAAAGAAATTAAATATATGCAAAATTGTTTAAAAAACCAACACTACTCTACTCTGTCAGTGATGCATTAAATTCTAAATCAGGTATAAAAGTTAATCGATGCAGGTACTGTGAAATCACAGAAAATATTTGTCAATACATTAAAAATCACATTCACATATTCAAAAATAAATAAATATTATTTTAGGATTAATGAGAAGTATGGTCCTGATGTTTTTCTGACAAAATTGGCTCCCCTTTTGGGGGGACACTGGCTCCCAGAGGCACTCACCCCTCTGCACAGCTCAGCTGTGCTCTCCCCCGCCCGCACGAGCTGCTGCCGGCAGACCCTCCCCCTGCCTGCTCAGCATGCCTACTCAGCTGTAGCCTGCTTTTGCTTCTCCCTGTATCTCCTCCGCTGCAGCAATGACTCCCCTAAGTTGGCTCCCCTTTTGGGGGGACACTGGTTCCTGGGGGCACTCACCCCTCTACATAGCTCACCTGTGCTGCAGCCCTGCGTGAGCTGCTGCTGGCGGCCCCTCCCCCTGCCTGCTTGGTGTGCCTACTCAGCTGTTCGCTTCTCTGGTTGGTTGGAGGGCCTGACAAATGGAAGCCCCTGTCCGGATCCAGCCCACGGGCCATAGTTTGGAGACCCCTGAGCTAGACACCTAGCAAAGACACTCACTGATGCACCATATCCCTGAATCTGCTTGCATGGAATTCAATGGGAGTAAGATTGAATCATAGAAATATAGTAGTGATACAGCCATAGCGATGGCAGAGACTAGGGGCTTATCTACACTTAAAATGCTACAGCAGCACAGGGTTCTCCCACTCCCATCAGCATAGGTAATCCACCTCCCTGAGAGATGTTAGGTAGGTTGACAGAAGAATTCTTCTGATGCAACGAAACAACCTAATTTTCTAGTTTAGGAGAGTGAGCTGAATTCTGTTTCTTCCTGTGCTTTTATAAATGGTGATGTGTATTATGTTCCAGTCAAGTTACAGCTATACAAACCAAGTTAATGAGTTTACACAAGTGTCAATTAAGGGAGAATGTGACCAGCAGAGCTTTCATTCTTAGTGATAATCAGGGCCGGCTCTAACTTTTTTGCTGCCCCAAGCGGGGGAAAAAAAAACCAAAAAACCCCGAGCGCCACCCCGCCGAAACAAACTCTCCCCCCAACGCCGCTCCACCGAAACAACCCCCCCACCGAGCGCCGCCCCACTGAAACAAACCCCCCCCCACAAGTGCCGTGCTGCCAAAGTGTGTTTAAAAAAACAAACCCCAAGCGCTGCACCACTGCCCCAAGATTGGCCGCCCCTCAGAAGGTGCCGCCCCAAGCACGTGCTTGCTTGGCTGGTGCCTGGAACTGGCCCTGTTGAAAATGCATGAAAAGAGAAGAACCTAGTTTGACTGTCAATTCCCAGGCTGAGTTTGCAGGGCTGTCCGGTAGAAAATAAGTCTTTATTAGTAAACTCAGCACATACGGTGATATGGAAATCACTGAAGTCCCATAGTGCCATTTTTACAGTGTCACAATTCTACTATTCAGAGTGGAACTATGTTTTCAAATGGAAAATTAGCTTTGGGGGCAAAATAAAAATGGTGAATTGTTTTACAGTAATATAGTTCCATGACTACTTCCATTTCCCCCATGACCTTTCTTCCAGACTTTCTTGTCAAAATCATACCCCTCTTTATCCCATCTGCATCCTTCTTGAGATAACATTAACTGGCTTTGACTGCCTATAATTCATATTATTGAACTCTTTATAATGTATACACAGTCACTTAATAAATAAATACAAATTACATATGAAGGATATTAACAAGAAATATAGCAATATTAGTAGTGTATGACTGGCTTAGATATTTAGTTTTCAAGAGTATGGGTCGTGGTTAGTTCAGTTGTACACAATTAAGATGTGTACAATTTTACATTTTTTGACGTGTATATTAGATACATAGGTATTTTAATGCAATCTAGACAGTATTTCAGCGGAGTGTCACTTTTACAGGAATATAGAACATGCACCTCTCTCTAGGTGTGTAGGTTTTCCCCCTGGTAATAACTTCTTGATTTAGTGTTCTAGTAAGCCATGCATGTAGGGCAGTAACATTCCTGTATGCTCCCTTTGAAACATGAGTTTATGTATATTCTATGGAATCATTTTGCATTTTTCAGTGCACACATTTTGCCTCAAAAGTGCCTCACGTGTGCTTTCTATTGCGCAGGTCTGACCATGGAGACCCGTCAACAAGAATGCATTGGAGAGAGAACCTGCCCATTGCTCTACAAGTGTTTTCCTCGCCTCCATGTTAAACTTGGTTAGTGAAAAATTAAATAGCTCTATTTTGTTTTTAAAGCGTTTAGATTTAAAATTCCTGGATCTAAAATGAAGCTCTTTGTCACACTGCCCAGTGAAAGAGAGAGAGAAGGAATAGTAGTTGGTGCTTAAGACTCAGGGTCATTTTATGGCACCCTGGATACTTCTCTTAATCGGCTGACACTGGCAGTGGAAGGAAAAGGATGGCCTTTTGGCCATAGTGAGTCCGCGGTCCCAGTTTGCAGATTCCATTCTTCTTTAAGCCAACGAACCAGTTCTTCTCTGCATGCTTCTTGGACGTGTACGTGTTGTAATGATTTTCTTCCATTCTTTCCAAGAACAAGCATTCCTCACTCGGTAACAGCTGAAAAAGAGTTCCAAGTATCCATGGTGAGAGCAAATGGCATAAGCATGCCCCTAAGGGTACGTCTACACTACAGAATTAGGTAGAAATTATAGAAGTCGATATTTTAAAATCCGAATTTATGGAATCGATTGTGTGTGTCCCCACTAAAGAGCATTAAGACCATGAGGTCGACGGACTGTGTCCACAGTAGTGGGGCTAGCGCCGACTTTCGGAGCGTTGCATTGCGGGTAGCTATCCTACAGTTCCCGCAGTCTCCGCCGCCCATTGGAATTCTGGGTTGTGATCCCAAAGCCTGATGGGGCAGAAAACATTGTCGCTGGTGGTTCTGGATACATGTCATCAAGCCATCAAACGTCCCTCCCTCCCTCCGTGAAAGCAATCTTTTTCGCGCCTTTTTTCCGGGGTTTCCGGGTTTGCTACGGGTTTGCATGGAGCCTGCTCAGCTCACAATTACCGTAATCTCCAACGTATGTCTGGACATTAGGTCTAGTGGGGATTCAGTCGTGCTGTAATACGGGCAGAGGGATAGCTCAGCGTTCTGAGCATTGGCCCGCTAAACCCGGGGTTGCGAGTTCAATCCTTGAGGGGGCCATTCCGCCTGAGGCTGGTAGTTGCGGGACTACACAGCTCCTTGCCTTCTAGCAGCAGATGGTGCAATATGCCATAAATGGTCGTAGTCGCGGGTCTACACAGCAGAAGCTCCTTGCCTTCTAACTGCAGATCGTACAATATGCTTGAAATTTGTGTGCTCCTGGCCGGCAGCCTATGGTGTGGCTGGCCGGGGGCGCTTGGACATAAATGGGAGTGACCAGAGTGACTCTGGTTGTTCTCTTTTTTATGTTTTGTTTAAGGGAGATTCAGTACTGCCTGAAACACGGGCAGAGGGATAGCTCAGCGGTCTGAGCGTTGGCCTGCTAAACCCGGGTTTGCGAGTTCAATCCTTGAGGGGGCCAGGAGATGATGATGGATATCAAGCATATTGTACCATCTGCTGCTAGAAGGGAAGGAGCCTAACCCTTGCTCACCGCATATTGTACCATCTGCTGCTAGAAGGAAATGAGCCTAACCCTTGCTCCCCCCTCCCTCCGTGAAAGCAACTGAGGGGGGGAGCCAAAAATCCTTTCGCGCCTTTTTTCATGCGGGCGCCATATTGCTGACACCATTGTTATCCACCCGCCGCTTCTGCTCCCACTCTGCTGTCCTGCAAACAGCATACCAGGGAAAGCATGGAGCACGATCAGATCACCGCGGCTGTTATCGCCGTTATGAACACCACGCGCATTGTCCAGGAGTACATGGAGAACGAGAACCAGGAGCTGCTACAGCTACAGCAGGCGAGGACGCGACCGCAGCGCCCTGAGGACAGTGATGAGGACATGGACACAGACCTCTCTCAAAAAAGCCCCCCCCCCCCCCCAAGGTGGACATCATGGTGGTAATGGGGCTTGTTGATACAGTGGAACGCCGATTCTGGGCCCGGGAAACAAGCACAGATTGGTGGGACCACATAGTGCTGCAGGTCTGGGATGAATCCCAGTGGCTGCGAAACTTTCGCATGCGTAAGGGCACTTTCATGGAACTTTGTGTTGCTTTCCCCTGCCCTGAAGTGCAAGAACACCAAGATAAGAGCAGCCCTCACAGTAGAGAAGCGACTGGCGATAGCCCTGTGGAAGCTTGCAACGCCAGACAGCTACCGGTCAGTCGCGAATCAATTCGGAGTGGGAAAATCTACAGTGGGGGCTGTTGTGATGCAAGTAGCCAGGGCGATCACCAAGCTGCTGGTACCAAGGGTTGTGAGTCTGGGTGGTTTGCCATGAGACTCTACCCAACCCCCCACTTTAAGATCATTGTTTTTTTTAATCTGACGCCCTTCTATTAATACAATGTTCATATAAAACAGGCACTTTCCTAAAATCGGTGGAAGCTCTTGCTAAGTAGGTTTCCTTGGCTTAGCTAACTTCTCTACAGTATGTCTGCAATCAGTTCCTTTGTTATGGAACCCTGCCGCCTCCTGAGCAGCTACACATCCTGGGCCCATTTCATCCACGGTGCAGTTCCACTGAAATCAATGCAATTGGTCCACTCTTTCTGCAGCTGCCAAGTAGCTAGCGATGGCTGTGGAATTATATCTGTAAGCTGCTTTCATGAGCACTCACCAGCTCTGAGACACTGACAGAATGCAGGGGAGTTTTGACCTGCTCTATTCCGACCTGGGCTGGATCATCCCTCCTTAGGCAACCTGGTGACCCCAAGCTTCCCAGGGATCATATATTGATGCAGAACTTAGTGTGGACACCCGATTGGCATCGCCCAGTGCAGCCCAGAACTCCTGAGTTCAAGCGATCTGCTGGCCTCAGCCTCCCAAGTAGCTGGGATTACAGGTGTGCACCATGAGCCTGCACTTTGATCACTTAGGGCATCTTAAGTGTAAACATGCCCTATGTTAGCAGCCATGTTTCCAGTGTGAAGCAGGGAGCCGAGATCCTGGGGAGGGCAGCTGGGCTCCAAGCAGGGAGATTTGTGCCCAGAGTCCAATCGGCTGCCATGCTCCTGGTGGGGAGCAGGGAGCCTGGGTGGCAGCCTGGATCAGAGCGGGGAGCTGGGACCCGGGTGGGCAACAGGGCTCCCTGGGGGGAACCCAGGGGGTCAGCCTGAGCCAGGAGCCTGGGTGGCAGCCCGGCTTCAAGTGGAGACCGGCCAGCAGCCAGGCTGGGGAGCCAGGAGCCGACTTTCTTGTCAATTTCATGGCTGGAGCTAACTTTTGCATAGCGATTATATGTCATACCAATTAGGGTGATTTCAGTTTAGTTGCTAACAAACATCACATGTGGCACTAAGTGTCCTTATTAGGAGAATGACCGGAAAGGCCAAGGTTTGAATGGGCTTGGAGACGCTGCTACCTTCTCTCTCATACAGGTGGTTCCTGCAGATCACGGCTGAGGCAAATTGGCAAGCAGGTGGCTGCGAGTTATGCTGCTACCTGTGGTTTACTTAATCTGAGAACAGAAAACTTCACCTCAAATCAATCCTTTTTAGAAGCATTAAATTTGCCTAGCAAGGATGTTGAGACGTTTTAAGCTACAATGCCACATTTGCATCATAGAATGAAGAGTCTGGTGTAATGCATCCTGAAAAAGGAGTTTACAAAACAGGACAGTGGCCAGCCCGGGGGTAAGGAGCTGCAATTTCACTGCAGTCTATGGCCAAGAGAGAAGTTTTGGCCAAGAGTTCTTAATAGAGTCTCTTTCTGAAAACTGGCAGCTGAAAGACACTATAATGATGCTGCTACTGCTTCCAGCTATGAACTATAATATGTTAAATATTTTGGGGCACCGTTACAAGCTTTTATTTATTTATTCCAAAAATAAAGTTGGGTAAAGAGTGGTGATCCAGCTGCAAAAATAACAAACAGACTAAATGTTGCTTGTGGGTTACATTACGCAGAGCTACAAGATTTCTGCCAACCTCAAAACTCTCCATGTCTGGTACCACATCAACCTCATACTTACTGATCCATATAAAAGTCCATTGGTGTCCATAGCCAAAAATTGTCCAGACTCAGTGCTCTTTATATATACTTCACCCACGCTTTCCGCACTTAGCTGCAGCTGAACTGAAAGTAAAAATAAAACAACAAAAATAAAAGCAAAAAAAAAAAAAAAGGTTGTCACAGATATGGCAATGCTTCTAGGAAGGTTTGCAATGGGAAAGAATTGTATGCTGATCCAAAGTCCCTGTTCATAAGGGTGAGACTGTTTGTAAGGGAAACAGTATAGCGCTGAAACAGCAATAACCCTTCCTTGTCCGATCCCCATCCCATGTTTTAGGAATGAAAGGCCAAATTTTCTTTTATTTACACCAGAGGAAGACTTTTTTTTTAAAGCACTGGATAGGGATTCAGGAGATCTGGGTTTTAGTTCTACCAACAGACCTGCTCTATGACCGTGGCAAGTCACGTAGTGCTTTCTGCCCCTCAGCTCCCCACCAGTGAAACAAGTATAGTAATAATCTTTTCTCCCGTCCTTTGTTCCTTGTCCATTAAGCGTGTTAGCTCTTTGGGGAAAGCACTGACTCTTACCATGTGCATCTACAGCACATATTACAACAGAGCCTTGATCTTGGTCAGCGCTTATTGGGGCTAATGTAACACTAATAATAGTAATAATCCAATGACAGTGGAGTTACTCTGGTTTCATGTACGTATAACTGAGAGCAGAGTTCAGCCCCAAGTCTTTTTTTTTTTTATTTAAAAATTTCTTATTCATATAATGTTTTGAGTGTATGTTTATTAATGTCTAAGTGTATTAAAGCCTCAAAGGGTACTAAATAAGTAGGAAGGGTCAGTCTCCATCCTAGAAAATATCTTCTATTGGAGGCATGTCAAGTGATCATAGTTTTATGCTACTATAATCTGGGTAGCTGCCCCGCCATGATGTAAACAGAGAGAGAGAAAACAATTGGCTACGGAAGAAAGAGCTGGATAGTATAATACAGCAGTTCTCAAACTTTAGCAACCCGAGGACCCCCATTTTGATATAAAAATTTTCGCAGACCCCCTCTCAGACCCCACCTCTACTGCACCCCTTCCCCCAAGTCCCCATCCCTCCTCTTCCCTGCCTCTTTCCACTTCCTCCCCCGAGCGTGTCCCGTCTCCACAGCGCCTCTTGCATGCCGCTAAACAGCTGTTCCGTGGTGTGCAGGAGGCATGGGGAGGAGTTGATCAGCAGGGCCGGTGGCCCTGGACATGACTCGTGGACCCCCGGCATACTCTCAGGGGTCCCAGTTTCGGAAACCCTGGTATAATGTATTAAATCTCTGACCTGTCAACTGAGACTGCTACTAGGGCACCAGTTGGTGGTGAATGTTATGACACGGAGAGTTGTCCATTAGGAACTGTACTGAGACCCTGAATCACTTCAACACAGACCACCAACCTAGACTGGATTTGAACTGGTGACTTTGAGCGGGGGGAAGCTCTGTGTATCCCTCTTGTATCACCTGAGGTGTGCTGGGCCAGCGAGCAGGCCCTGGTGTCTATACCATACTTGATATCCTCTTACATAAAATTGCATTTTTAAAAAAAAACTTCCAATTTGAGCTGTGTGGTCACTCTTTCCCGCTAGTTACCTTTCTTCTTAGTTCACTCTGTGATGGTCTAGGCAAAAACGCTTAAAAACCCAATGCTCATGTTTTTTCAAAAATATATTTCCAGTAGGGAGGGGATCCAATAGGTAACAATCTTTAGGGAGCATTCTTGAAAACACTTTCCATTCAGATAGAAGACTTAGATGCTACTGTGATGGGCAGCTAGGCAGAAATATTCTAGCCAGCTCTAGTGTGAATAATTGAAACATCACTTTAAAACAGGCAAATAACTATTGTGTTGATCATGTGAAGAGTCTTACAAAATCAGGATCATGAAGCATCATATTTCTTGGCCTTCAGTCAGCTTTCTTCCACCCCAGAAAGACACATTCTCAAATAGTGTCTGTGACCTGGGGGAATCCAGTGCCACCCGGGGACAAGTTTGGGATTCTTAGTTCTGATTCCTTCCTTATTTTATATTAGTCTCATTTTGGCAAGATAAAAAGTAATATCGTCTCTTGAAATGACAGAAGTCCTTGTCCCTGTGAAACCTTTGTCACTATGGCTCAGATCCTTTAATCAGGCACTTACTGTTCAGTAAATAATGTTTGATTAGCAAATTGGATGAGAGCAGATTTGCTGTCATTTGTGACTCCTTTGTTTGCTCTGTTCAAATTGGGATCTTGCATTCAGCATGTCCTTGAGCTGGAACACCACCAATCTGCTTATGTTCTGCTCAATGCTGCATTCCCAGAACCCGGTAAAGGGAGTAAACTAGGAAGGAGAGAGGGAAACAGGAAGAGAGGCTGCTACATAATTAAAATAGTCATATGAGAGAGAGAGAGAGAGCATCCACCCACAATGAAGAAACAAAGTCCTCCCTGGCTGGCTGTAAAATTTCTAGGCTGGTAGCAGGCAGCAACATGTCTGAATGGGAAAAAGAAGAGAGAAGTAGTTTGGGAAGGAAAACCAAGAGCCCAGGCATGGATTCCTCGCAACCCTCCCCACCAGGAATTAGGCAAAATAGAGAATAATTAAGAATCAGCCCCAAACCTTTGTCCATTTTTGGAATTGAGCATGAACTTCACGTTTAAGAGTCTATCAGCAGGAAAACCTTGATAAATTACAGATCTTCTCTTCCCCTTTGCTTTCTTGTGACCAGAAGCTCATTGTTTTTAGTGTGGCATTGGGGATGACCTTATTGCTTCTGAGCAGAGTGAATTATTTTGCTGGTAGCATAACACTCAAGAGAAACAAGTCCATTCACTTCAGTGGATTCTTGGCTGCTCCCTGTCAGTCAATGCTTTCTACCAGCCATATGAATAACATCCAAAGGGGAGAGTCTGGCCAGGTGAGGTCACCAGCCTGCCTACACATTAAGGGTGTGTTTTATTGGGCAAATTCTCATCCCACTTAAGTATGTATAAAATAGAGGCATGGAACCTGCTTAGCACATAACTTTTTCAGTGCACAGAAATGTTCTCTGTACCCAGGGTTATTCCATTGGCATGTATCCCTTTAAGGAGTTTCCTCTATAAATATTTTTCATCAGGATGTCCAAGTTTAGTAGCTCATTGACACTCAGTTCCTTTCTGGCAAAGGTTTGCAAACCTACATCCTTCAGCAAGCAGCACTGGCGACATGCACAGGGGAGCAAGCAGCCTGTCATGAGTGAACCATGGTGGAGAGCTCGCCACGTTAGCTAACCGTTCCCTTGTAGCACAACCTGCTCTGATTCCTTGCCAGAGGAAGGGATCAAAGGAAGGAATACATGTTCTTGGTGCCTGGTGCCGGCAAAGGTCTGGGAAGGTAACAGATTTCCCAGAACTATTCCTGATTTTGGAGTGAGTGAGTCTGGCACTCAAAAGTCACCACTGTGTGGTGGCCTCTAGGTAATTAGTTGATTGCCACATGCTAGTTCACAGTGGGTAAATATTCATTTCACAAAATCACCACTGCTGTTGGAATGCATTGACACTCTTGGCAGCTTCAGCAGAGAGACTAAATGCTGAATGAGCCTAGAGGATGAACTGCTTCTCACCTGGAAAAGTGGTCCCCAGCTCAGGGCTGAGGCATGCTGGGGGGGAAGCCTGCACTGCCGCTGACCAAGCCCTACCTATTCTGCAGTTTTTATCTCTGCCACGTGAGCTAAATCGAGAATGTTTTACGTATTTTTACCAAAGTGGAAAGGCAACACTGGTCACTAGCAGTACCGTCCACCTCCCCAGTCCTGTCTGGGTTAGCGTCCTGTGAAGGCCCCAGGCCTCCCAGCATTTCTAATTGACAGGGTTCTCAAGCACAGAGTGATTCACTCAATTTATGAAAGTTTGGTTGAAAATTGTTCGTCCAGTTCCAGGTATTTCCCGCCCTGCATGTCTAACTTTAACATGGGTTCAGTTGGGTGAACTGGCTTGGGTCTGCAGTCTTCACTTGAAGACACAAGTGTTCAGAAATGACTGGCCGAGTCCCAAAATCAACCAGCGCTTAGTGTGTGATTGCTCGTAGGAGATCATAAGCTTATGTTCCTACACATGTGCCCATGAAGACTTGTGAGGTCAATTTATTTGGCCACTGGGCACAGAACCTCTCTGTCTTTGTTGGTTTAGATCAGACACTTAATATTAAAGGAATGTATAGCACTTTATAGGCTTAAAAATATATATTCCTAGGACGCCCCTTGGCAAATGGCATAACTTGATGTTTGCTGTGAGACTCAAACCTTGCTGTGTGTGTGAGGGTGCATAGGGGCCACAATGTCACCCAGACGTAATCCCAGCTACAGTATCTCAGTGCCAAAATAACACACAAGTCTGTTTCAATGCATGCAGCACTTTCAGCACTTTGACTTGTGCATATTGTGAGCATGAACCTGCCTTCCAAATAATCCCCCGTGTTCGTTTGCCCACCTCCTCTTCTGAGCAGGGTTTGAGAAAGGTTACATGCCTAGTTTATTCTAGGTTAGAGACTTCCCGTCCCTTGCTATGTTTACTCAAAGTGAGGTCATCCTCATTCAATCTGGTGTGTGTGTGTGTGTGTGTGTGTGTAAATGGCATTTATAATTAAAACTCTGCCACAAGCTGTCTTTCACCAAAAAAATAAAGCGCTAAGTTTTTATTTCAAGTGCTTTTCTTAGAATTTGTAAAGCACATCTGGCTGCTCCCAACACCACTCTTTAGCCAGTTCCAGCTACAATATGTAGTCCAGTTTATATTCCAGTAAATATTCAGTAGCAGAGTTTACACATGCAACAGAAAAGGTTCCTGCTTTGAAATCAGTGCACTGAGAGAGTAAGTTCTGATGAAGAAAAGCATAGCATTACAATTCATAAACCCCGGATCACCTTAAGACAGAGGCTTGCTGTACTCATTCCTTTTCCCATCCCTGCCTCCATCTCCCCATCCAGTTCCTGTCTGGCATTTATTTTAAAAAACCCTCCCAAGCATTTTGAAAGCGTAATAACCTTAGAACTTCCAAACAGATTCCTTGGAATTTAAGTCCTTCTCTTTTCCCTGGCACAGCAATTTTCTATAGTATGTCAGATGCGCTTTAACAGAACCAGTCATTCTGCAGAGCTCCAGATTAGTTCAGCAGTGAGCTGTTAAGGGCTATGGGCTGAGGAATCCCATGGAGTTTTGGGACCAAATCCTCAAGCCCCCTCCTCCCCCCAATCTGGCTGCTTTGCACTGCTCAGTCAACGTAAAGCAGCCAGAAAGCTCCCTTAAGTTAGCAATGGGGATTATTCTGTTGTAAGAGAACCGCAGGTGGCATAAAGCTGCATAACCAGCTCTACACCATCTACTCACTCTTCCTGGCAGAGGAGGCATGTCAGGATTGCTTTGCACCCCAACAATCTCCAGCTGGTGGTATGGTCCGAAAAGACTTGCTACTGACAGCGGAACCTGAAGCAGACTTTAAGTCCCCAGTTTGAGGAAGCAGTAAGGTAGCTGAAAAGAGGGAGGTGACTCTTCTTGGGTCCTGGATCAAGCATAGCTTTGTCAGATCCACGGATCTGGCCTTGGGGTTTTGCTCACCCAGAACAGTCTGGGTCCTTATAGATGTAAGGGAAAGTGCTTTGAGGTATCCCCGTTGACTAATATAGTCAGCTGCTGAAGAAGCCAAACATCCATCCCTTCTAGCCAGAGAAGCATAGAATTTGGTTTTTCATATCACGCTTGGTATCCCATAGCACTTTACAAAGCAATAATAATAGTAGTATGTGGTTTTAACATGGAAGAAGTGAAACAGGAGAATTTAAAGCATGAACAATAATGCCTTACAGTTGTACAAAAGTTTTCATCCTGAAGAACTCCAAAACGCACTTCAAAAATGTTTAGATCTTTGAAACGCAGCCACGCCTGGGGTGAAAGGTAGCCAGCAACCAGTGCTAGCAGTGTGGGGAGAGAATATTCCTAGCCAAGAGTGCTGGGAAGCTCCTACTCTTACTTACTAATCTTTTTGTATGAGATCATTAATTCCTTACACAGAGTAGGCAGCACTTTGGGGTTGTTTTTGTTTTTTTAAAGGCCTCTTGTCCTAGATCAACACACTGTAAAGTGCATAGTTATCTGCCTCATTAGCAAAGCAGTATGGAGACCCAGGAGTTGAGCACTTGCAATGGGAAGAGGTTGGGAAAGAGAAACTTATGTGGCAAGATGGGTGGAAACTAGAGAAGTCACATGGCATACATGCTGTATGTGATTCATAAAGAAAACAGTAATTTCACACAGGCTTGGAAGTGTTCAAATATTCATAGCCAAGGCATATGTGAGCCCAGAACTCTATGCCAGTGTGAAGGAAATCCGATCAATGTCAAGAATGCATTAAAACCCCCTGTTTAACCCTTGCTAGGTGTGACTGAACATGCACAGCAGTTGTAATCTTTTGCATGGATGGGTGCATTGTTAAAATAGTTCTGTGATTCTTTCCCCAGTAAAGAAACGATAGCACCAAAAAACTGCAAAATGTCATTCTGTTTTTTTTTTAAAGAACTGTGGGTAAAAAAAAGTCTGCTTTAAATCATCATAAAAAAGCATCCAGAAAAAAGTTTCTGTAATTATCATTTATTGTGCCTTCATGCTAAAGGATCCCAAAACAATTTACAAACTTCAACTTCTATTCAATCGATAGCCAGGGATTCCTTCATCCACAACTGAAATGCATCTGCCACTGGGGTGAAATGCACCAGCTGTATGACAGTGCATAGCAATGCTATGTAGTAGTTAAGGACTGGAAGTGAAGAATAGTTCTGCATCTAGTTGAAACAGCAGGGGAACTTGGATACGCAGACAGTAATTACCCAAATAAGGGTACTCGTGCTAATGTGTCATGGGATCTTTCAAAACCTCTATGAATGCCCACTCCCAGCAGCACCACATCCCCTAATACCATGCTGTGATGTTGCTTCATTACAGACTGGAGCTGGTCTGATGAGAAAATGTATCCGAAAAAAATGAAACCTTGGAGAAGTTCAGCTCTGAATAGTGCAGCTCAGGCTCACCTCTAGTAGTGACTCGGAGGGGAAGGAGGATTCTTGCTGAATCAACTCTAGGACAGAGCTATTTGTGAGCAAACTAAAAGAGCTTGTCGGCTCACTGGGACGTCCTTCTAGGACAGGTTCAAATGTATGAAAATGCTCCTTCTGTCTGAAGATGCATTTCTACATTGGAATATGGAAATTGCAAGACAAATGGTGAATTCTGTGTGAGAAGTTTATCTCTGCTCCGGCTGGCTTGGCCCAGAACAGGTCCCCTTCTGGCTCATTTGCTGGAGATGTCTGTGGACTGCAGTGATTCTGATTCCTGTCTTGACCCTAGTAATATGCCGGTTATGGGGGGCAGGGGTGGGAAAGAGAGAATCCAGCCACAGATGGGAACTCTGATAACTAGAGCCATCTGCAAACATGGTCTGCGGATAGCCACATCCACGGATCTCCGCAGATTTGCAGGCCTCTACTGATAACTGGTTAAGTCTCTCTCCTAATATTTTGCTACATCAGTTGGTAGTCACAACAGTACTGTGTGTCCTTTATGCTACAGGGGGCACAAATAAGCACATAAAACACATAACCAACTCAGCATAGAATTAACCATCCTTTTTTGAGAAAATAAGTGTGATATGAGTGCATTTTAAAAATGGTAAATCACAGAATAACTTTTTCTGAGCCGAGTCTTTCCACCGTTAAACCTGCACGTCCTTCAGGAATATACTGTACTTTGCTACGTAAGGGAAAAGAAAAGTTAACCAATGACAAGAGCAAATCCTGTGCAAAGCATTCAGATAGACTACATGACACACTCTTAGGAATCTGGGCCTTAACACTTATTCCAGAGCATGACTTAACCTGCAAAAAAGGCGTAGCTGTAACATCATAACAACCCTACTACCATGCTGAAGCTTCTAAATGGAGGTAAATGCAGATACCATGTTTGACTGCTGAGTTTGCAATGTAGTATGTGGACATCCTCCTAAACCCCTTTCTTCTAGTTGCCAACTAACTGTGTAAACTGGTAACTGTGCTTCAGTTAGAATTTCAGTCTCTCCTGCTGTGGTCAGTCTTTCTGGTTTATTTTTTTAATGACTAATTTCATATTTAGTATTTTGACAAATGTGAGGTACTGTACATCCTGTATCTCTGTAGAGTGTGTATATATAGTAGACCTTGTTTCACATGCTGAACCTCTGGAAGGTTTGTTGCCATGGCAGGAGAGAGAACCTGGCACAGAGCATAAATACTCTACCTATCCCTTCTTGGCTGGAAAAGCAGCTGATGTGTAATGCCAGCCTCCCAGAGAAAAAGGGGCAGTAAGGTAAAGGCAGCACTAGTCATATAAGCCAAGTAAGAGCTGTGTCCTGAACACATTTCTGATTTGCTTACTGTGTTGGTCACTTCGGTCCCTTGTCCCATCTACTTTGCCGTCTGGAAGTATCCTCAAGAAGTGGCCTCCGTTGCTGCAGTACAGGAGTTTGGGCTTCTTGTAGTTCCCCAGTGGAAGATTGAATTTTTCGGTCAGGGCGGTGAACGTTGTTATTTCTCCTTCGGCCATCTCTGAGCCTCTCCCAGTGGCACAGCTTCAAGGCTGTAAGAAATTCAACAGGCTTATAGCAGTAATGGCAGCGAAGTGTGCAGCACATTTCTTGTACCCACACTTTTAAAGCGGCAGGGAAGGATCCTAGACACTCCTAGAGGAGTCACTGACAATTGTTTTACCACAGCCTCTGCAGGTGATTCGCACAATGGACGAGGCAGTGACATACTACAACAGGTGGGACTCCTTTAAATGTTGATCGTCCCAAAGTGGGAGGGGGCTTTTGGTCACTTTCTCACTTCCCTGTTGGCTGTAGCCAGGATCATAGGGACTCGTTTCTTTTTAAATGTATCGTTCCTCTCTCTCGACACGTGTACTAAAATTAAATGCTCAAAAACCTGTTTAAAAAACCATGCAGTGTCCGATTGAAACCCACAAGAGGCGGGAAGCTCAGAGTTAATGACTCTCACTCTGCCCCTAAGCTATTCTGACCTGGTTTTGCAACACATAGTACACAATATGTAGTACGTACTACTTCGTACCGCCGCAATAACACAGCACACAGTGGGTTAACTGAACAGGAATTGGGTACCTCAGGTAGGGTGACCAGATGTCCCGATTTTATAGGGACAGTCCCGATTTTTGGGTCTTTTTCTTATATAGGCTCCTATTACCACCCACCCCCTGTCCCAATTTTTCACACTTGCTGTCTGGTCACCCTAACCTCAGGGGATCACTAATGGGAGTTGAAGCCTTTTCACTTCTTGGGCACCAGTTTGGAGATAGCTCAGGTAGGCAGGGCCAGAAGGTATACCTACTTGGTGATCCATAGTATATAATATGACGTGGTTGGGTCAGTCTAGTGTTCACTGGACAAGTGACTCCATCACATTACCATAGCAATAGGCACCCTTGGTATCAAGGCTCAGCAAAAATGTTGAAGACTGAGGATCAAGTCCTCAGCTGGTGTAAATAGGTGCAGCTTTACCCCAGCTCAGGATCTGGCACTCAACGAGTCTGGAGAGAAAGAACTACCCTCTAATCTGTAACGGTGGCTTTTCCCAGAGGGGATGAGCGGTCCTGGAAGGCCCATGCAGAGCACTTGCCCTGCCATTCCCAGTGCTGTACCTGTTCCGTGGATAAAGGATTTTGGTCTTTAAGGCAGACAATCTGGCACCTTTTCATAAGAAGTTCTGAATAAAAACATCTGGGAATTCATGTGTTCAAGGATTACACTCTGTAATCCACGTCCAAAGAAACACTTGTGGAAAGGGGCTTTGAGAAATACAAATGTGCTACTTTCAAACATCAGTGTCTCACATTCTTTTTGTTCTTAAAGGTACCTGGCAGGAGGCAGTGACCCCCATTTTAGCCAAATTTAATGTTCAAAAACAAAGGCATTTGAACCACACAAGAATCAGATACCGCAACACTCTTTACAATGGAGATGCTGACAAGACCCATAATTCTGCAAGCCAGGGCTTTAGATTAGCTGAATTTATAGTGAGGCACAGGCTCATCTGGCTCTAATTTTCCCAGTATTAAATTCTTCCAGAGCACATAGCAAACTCAGCCGCAGCTTGATTTGCAGACACAAATATATTAGTGTTCGTGATGGGCCAACTTCAAAAGGTTCTCTGGATTGATTTGGATAAGAACCCAATAGTTTACATGCTATTCCAAGCTTATCCATACTTATCTGAACTTTTCTGGTCTAGAAAATGATTTTGAAATCTCAGGCAGCCAGTGTCTTATATACCACGTTCTATATATTAATTGCTTACAGACAAGTGTATTGATAGACACAAGACAGAGCGCACTGTAATTCAGACATACATATAACATAGAGGGTTTATTTTTGTTTCCCCATAATTATATTTTAAACCTCATCTGTTTAGCTTTGATTTTGCTGCTAATGCATTACAGAGGAGAAAGCACTATGCTGTACCTAGTAGTGTGCATGCCACTGTCTCATGAACTTATAGCCTGACCTGAGAGAAGCTAAGCACCTAGAACTCCCACTAAATTAAAAATAAATTGCAGGTGCAAATCTGAGTACTTGACCTCTGAATGCCTGACTGCAGGTTGCAAGTACTCAAATTTGCAGATGCAACTGAATTACATCATATTACAACCAGCTCTGGTAGACCCACTAATTTCAGGCCTTTTTTTGTTTTTTTTCTTTCTCAAATGTGGCCTTTTGCAGTCTTTGTTAGGAAAAAAAGTTTCTCCAGGAGAGGAAAACACTGGAAGAAAAAAGAGGACAAGACTGATAAGTTCTGTGTTCTTCAAGGCTGAAATTCTTTCTGGCGATCATCAGTTCACAGCATTATCTCTCCCTTCATAAAATTTTGCTCTGGTACTAAATCACTAGTACTCAAAAAAACCTGAATGTTGTACAGAGCCTCAGCAGCATATTATTTTAAACCTTTCCCTGTTTCTCCAGGATAGATTTGAACTTGCTTTATAAGTTACATTCTCTGGAACAAAGCCTGGGAAGCATTCCTTTATTAGACAAATATTTCCAAAACCACACTGGAGGCTGTTTGGTTCTCCCTAGTTTTGAAACCATCCATAGGTCCAGTTCTGCCATATGTTACAGAGGTGCATACCCTGTTAAGCCTAATGGGGAGTTGTCTGGGTAATAGGGAGTGCCCTATTTGCCAAACTGTGTTCTCCTAAAAGTTTGTTTTTGCTTTGGAACCATCCGTATTGCCAAAACTACTCCTTTGTATGTCTCCAAAGAAAGACGACTGATGTGTGTAACTGCCTCTTGTTGATTTAATTGTTTCTTTAATGAATGAGAGCAACTGCATACTTGGAAATGGCATATTTGGACTTCTAGTGTTTTGGAAGCAGAGCTTCACAGGTTCCAGTTTCAGCAGAGATGATTCCTGGTTCACGTTTTTTGTAGCAGTTGTGCTGTATGAACTCATGGTGGCATTCTTTGAAGTGCAATCATTCTTTCTGGAATTTGCCACTTTGAAGATGATATATCTGTAACATGGGATAGCACTGGATGCTCGTCCTGCCCCATGCATTGGCTTCATTGAAGAAGCTCTAAGACAGTTAAGGACAAACCCAATTTTTCTTGGTAGTTCTCTGAGGCTAACTGACTGTATCTAAGAGCCTAAGAACATATGAATGGCCAATTGTCCATTTTTCCGATAGTGGCTAGTACTAGAGCTGTAGAGGTAGTGCACAGAACAGGGCAATTTTGTAGACCTTCTCCCCGTCTTCATCTCTCGGCTTCTGGCCATCAGAGGTTTAGGGTTGCATCCCTGACAATTGCATTGTATGAAAAAGTACGTCCTCTACTTTGTATTAAACCTGCTGTTTATTCATTTTATTGGGTGACCCCTGTTTTTTTGTAATCTGGGAAAGGGTAAATAACACTTTTTCCCCCCCATGCCATTCATGATTTTAAAGACACCTATAATATCCCTCCCCCGCCCCATAAGCTGAACAGTCCTAATTTCCATGTGTGGAAGCCATTCTGTACCCTTGATCATCTTTGTTGCGATTCTCAGAACCTTTTCCAGTTCCACTATAACATTTAAGTCTTTATTAACACAATAGCCAGGCAGCAGAAATTTAGAGACTTCCCACACTGTCTGCTCCCAAACCTCAACTTTCTGTAGAGGGATCACCCTCTCTCTAGTGATAAAACTAAAGTATTTCTGCCTGTAGTACCAACTCTGAGGCTTTCTCTGAACAAAATCAGTCATTCCAAATTATATATAGGGCTTTAGTGCTGTCTACTATTTTTTTCCCCTGGGAATGAATCTAAGACCAATACAATCATTTCACTTATTAGAACTGAAGCTGGTCTTGAACCCTTGTTCCAGGGTAAAAGGAACTCAGGAGTTTGCAAGTTTACGACAGATTTCTAAAAATGAGAAACGAACATCCGAAGGCCAGAGGTTCAAAACAGGATTCCAGAAAACTGTTGAGGTAGCCAAAATAAGTGAGTTACAGACTACTATGTTTCCCTTATGTACTTGATTGTCTGGAGATCCAAGTGCATCTATGGATAGCTTTAACAGAGCGGCTGCCTTGGAATTGTTTCTTTAATTTCACGTTATTCCTTTAAGGATTTACTCTATTTTTAGAACATGTTCTTGCTTGCCAGCTGCCTTTGCCTCCACAAGAAAAGTTGAATGAATACTATTTTCCACTCTCATTGTCTCTCTTTTCTAGCCACTAATGCTGTTCTCATACTTTTATGACCATGTAGTTGGTATTCTACACACAGTACCACTCATGGCTCTACTATTATACGTTTGGCAAGAATATGTTAGGTTTGATGGGAATGAAAGAGTGAGAGTGGACTCAAACCAAAGACAACATAAAAGGCCTTATTTTGCTGGGTAAAGGCCTAACCTCTTAATGATTAAATCACTTGGAGTGGAATAGAAAACTGTATCCAAGATGCTAAGCTGAGAGACATCTCTCTCCTGCAGTTGCTTGGTGCCCCACAGGGAGAATGAGATGGTCCAAAAGGAAAAGATTCTATAAGGAGGAGGCACACAATTGCTGACGAATCTACACCAGGAGTTGGATTAGGCCAATAATTCTGAATCTGAATATTTAGGCATTTGTAATTAATTTGGGCTGATGTCTATATGTCAGAGACCTACTATTTGTAGTTATCCTCCTCTCTTCCCTCTCTAGATTTGATTTCCCTTCTTGTTTTTTGTGGACTCCGTGTGCTACAATTAAGTGAAAATAAGTAACTTACTTATGGATGTGGTGGATTCTCCTTCTCTTGAAGCCCATAAATGAAGATTGGATGTCTGTCTAAAATATATGTTCTAGCTCAATGAGAAGTTATATTCTTGAGGCAGAAATCAGTTGGTGACATTCCAATGGCCTGTGTTGAGCAGGAGGTCAGACAAGATTATCATCACAGTCCCTTCCGGCCTTAAAATCCCTGAGTCTGTGAATTCATATAAAGAAGTCAGTGGCTAGCTTGACATCCTGGGTATCATG
This sequence comes from Chelydra serpentina, assembly GCA_037349315.1. Classification (NCBI taxonomy): domain Eukaryota; kingdom Metazoa; phylum Chordata; order Testudines; family Chelydridae; genus Chelydra; species Chelydra serpentina. Next base: position 14,080,908 of record JBAIAC010000035.1, read on the forward strand.
TAGAGTGGTTTAGAAGATGAGTGTGTAAAAAACCTTCATGGTTGAAAGTGAACTGCATAGCTTTTATCTGGCTGGTCTTGACCATCCAATGGTGTGACATTCAAATACCATCATAAAGGCCAGTGAATTAACTTAACCATCAGGAGAGCAGAATCTTAACTACACCCCCTCACTTCCCCACTGAGATCTGAGAGGCTTGATTTATGAGACAGTTGGACTTCTGGTTTCTTTTCTTTTCTTTTCTTTCTTCATTTCACTAGTCTCTGTTCACAAGTACAATGCAAATCTGCAGAGCTGAGGATGGGATGTGGTTGCTCTGCAACATCATTGTGCACAAGAAGCCCAGGGCCCTCTGTTTTTTGGCATGTCGCCAGCAAAGAAATGGGATTTTAGCACCATTACAACCCTTGTTTTGGGATTGCAAAGGCAGACACTAAAACTTTAAGCATTAGAAGTTACCTTTGTGGGGTGCGGGGGAGAGATGCTTTTAAAGGAAGGTTGAACCTGTGGTTTGTGAATGTCAACGGCAACCATGTCCTTTTAAAATTTTAGCACATGGATCTTAATAGCATGCAAGCCCCTTTAGGTTATGAGTACAGATGGGGCTGGGATCAAGACACCCAAGAACTTTTCAGAAGTTTGGATTTCATTCCACACTTTTCCACCAGCCACTTCCTCTGCAGTGGGCCAAGCCAGCCGTTTTGATGTGGTCCCTTCAAAGTTGGACCTGAATCTTACAGCTCAGGCCCATCTCTAGTAATACGTAACCTACTAATCCTTTGGATTAGTTCAAAAATAACAGACAGCATATGGGGTTTATGGAAAACGAGCGATGTCCTTTCTTTGCATTTCCCACCTTCATATGCATTTCCTATTTCAAAATTAGTACAGAATTCACTGGACAAAAAGTATTGCTTTCCTTGCTCTTTACAAAGATAGCATTGGAGAAGTGACTAGAGGAATTGGCTGGGCCAGGGAATTGCTAATGGGATCAAAGATCCTTTTACCTCTAGATTGCTGTGTCAAATCCAGACTCAACCAATTGTGGCTTAAATTGGTCTAGCAGATAGCGTGCTGGGTTGGGATACGGGAGACCTGGGTTCTATTTCCTGCTCTGGCCTACTGTGTGACAGTGGATAAGTCACTTTGCCACGATCTATGCCTCAGTTTCCCCATCTGTAAAATCTCCTTTGTAAAGTGTGTTGTGATGTACTGATGAAAAGTGCTATCCAAGAACTAGATATTAATTTCTAGTCTGATGGCTGCCTGGTGGTCTATGTGAAGTACGTTGGTGGCCTCTGTCCGGTTCAAACTGACCCGGTGCCCACAATACTAAATCTCCACTGGTTAAGTGGACCAGAGCAGATTTGGTGGGGCAGCATGGGGAAGTTTGCATGGCTGGTGCCTGTATAGTTGATAAACTTTCTGTGTTTTTTTTCCCCTCAACAATTCTCTTTCTGTCTCTCTCTCCAACAGCTTCTTTCAACTGCCTTTTCTCCTCTGACTTCTCCTTACTCACCCAACCTAACAAACCTTCCTCAACAGCCCCACTTTTCTAGATCAGCTTGAGAAGATTTGCATACTAATTTCAAGCACACCACAGTGAACCAGTTCCTTAGTCACAAATGACTATGGCAACAGCAGCTCAGTAGGTTGGCTCTGTCTGCACTGAAGAGCCAACCAGAACTGGAGCCTTCTAGAATGATTGGCCTGTGGTTTCTACATTGAGTCACTCTTCTGCAGGCCCTCTGACACTAAAGGGCTACAATCTCAAAGTGATCCTAGGTTTTTAATTTTCTTCAATAGAAACACTGGGTTACATGCACAAAACCATGTCCCATTGACTATGTCATAAAGACAGATTTGGGTTTGAATCAAATGCACTAAAACAGTCCTTGGCTACAGATATTGTCCTTTATAAGAGGAATAAAAAATGTTCTGGAGAGTCTAAAATAAGCAGATCTACAATAGACGTTTGGAAGCATCAGTGAAAAATGTGTAATTGATAATCACTTGTCATTTATGTTGAAGATTATCATGTAGAACTAGAAAGATCTTAACCTGATAGGGGCCACATTTTGGGCTTGTCTACACTCACATTTTATAGTGCTCTAACTTGCTGGCTCAGAAGTGTGAAAAATCACCCCCCTGAGCGCAGCAAGTTTGAGCACTTTAAAGCACTAGTGTGGACAGGCTCTGAGCGCTGGGAGTCATGCTCCCAGCACTTAGAGCTATCCCCTCATGGAGGTGGATTACCAGGAGGTGGATTACCACACTCACACTTCAAAACGCTGCCACGGCAGTACTCCCGCAGTAGCGCTTTGACGTTTCTAGTGTAGACATAACCTCTGTTACAGCAGTGTAAATTTGGAATAATGGCTAGTTTCTGTTCCCATTTAGTCTTCAGTACCTAGAGAATGCTAGTAACCCATGAAAAGCAAAATTTTAATAAGTCTTTAAAGAAATGGGCATACCTTTCTCATCACAGATCAGTGACTACTTATCAACTCAGTAACCTACTAAAACTTATTTTAGCTATGTGGTGTTTCTGCAATATTGTGTAATAATATTGAGGCCTATTCCTTTGTAAATATTGCATGCAATTAATCTCTCAATATATACATTTGTATGTTCTGTTTTTTGGTAAACAGACATTATAGAATTATGTTTTAAAAATCTGTTAGCTCCACATCTTGTTGCAGTGCTCGCAGAAAATGTTGCATTAAAAAAATCATAAGAGAAGAATCCAGTAACTCCCTTCTCATAAATATATGCAACATCTTCACTGTGTCACTGTCTGTGAAATTGGAGTTTGCACCTGTATTTTAGATTTGCTTGAAAAGAAGGATTGGTTTTATTCATAATTTTGGTCCTGTTGGGAAACAAATATTGGTACTATTGAGGGTCACTAGATGGCGATGTTACCAATAGTCCAGTGGTTCCCAAACTTTAACAATCTGTGAACCCCTTTCACTAAAATGTCAAGTCTCGCGAACCCCCTCCTAAAGATGAATATTTCCAGGGATTTTCTCCTTTACCTGAGTATAAATTTTAAAAGCAATGATCTTGGAAATATAAAATTTGTTTTATGACATGCTTATTACACACTATTTATTATTATTATTATTTATCATTACATTATTTTGATTACATTATGAAAATGGCAACACTCTTTCAAGATCTCACTTTCGTAGCTTGTATCACTTTGAATAAGCCTGTTATAAGACAAGGCTCCTATGTTTCATCAAGGAGTATCAGATGTGAAACAGCATGAAGGTATTTAAGAAGCCAACTCAAAGAGTTCCTCCTACAGAAGCATTCAGGTCTTGAGCAGTCCAGGCAAACAATGCACATTACAACAAAGCTTAAATTTGTTCTTTGTAATAATTTTAAAAACAATACTAGCTGCCTGTTTAACTTTAAAAACAGCAAAAAATATCCACCTCCCTTTCCATTTCTTATTAGGAGTCTTGACGTTTAAATCTCCTCAGTGTGATAGATGTGCTTGCTTTGATCTGCTTAGCTCTTGGATGTCTAGGGGCTCCGGGGTGCTGGCCTCATGCTGCGCGGGGTCCTTAGGAACAGCTCTGTCCACCATTAGGGAATTTGTCCCCAAGAACCCCCTGTAACATTTCACGAACCCCAGTTTGGGAACCACTGCAATAGTCTAACCTTCTGTTTAATTGAATGTATAGTCAGTCAGATCATGAGGGATGCTGTGTTGCTGCTGTGTACAATAGTAAAGTTTGTTCCCTGATGGTGCAGAGCTACTGATTATAGGATACAGTCACACATACAAACACAACCATTGCCTGCTGTCAGAAACATTACAACCCCCTCATCGAAATAATACATTCTTGTTATCTGAAGGCAACTTGAATCCTGCTGTGCCAGAAGGGATGCTGCCTGATTTCCTGACCTTCTGAAATGCAGCATTAGAGTTAATACTCGACACGCTGCACTGTGATCCAATATTCGGCCAAGGCAGCCTCTTTGTTTTCTGACCAGTTTCTTTATAAGCACTTGAAATTCCTGTTGACATTAATTGGACTTGTGTGCATAGGGCAAGGAGAGTAGCCTCCTAAATCTTCTGTTTATAGCAGCAGCCTGTTAATAAAAATTCTATTGTCCCCAGTGAAAAAGAGGTCATCTAAAATCAGCCTTTGTTTTTTAGGCTACTTCTCTGTGGAGGACTAACAATAACATGATCGGGGGCCTACTCCAAAGCTCATTGAAGTAAATGGAAAGACTTTTATTGATTTCAATGGACTTGGAATCAGACCCTGAGAGAATTGCTACTCTTCTTATTAAAACAAATAAGTTGCAGAATGTTTACAGTGATGTGCCAAAGCCCCTTTGGCATTACTACATTGTCTAGCATAATCAAATCATACGTTTACCTCAGTACTCCTCCCCCCTCCCCACTTTTCACTCCAGGCAGGGGGATTAACCAGGAACTTCCTAGGATGTTTATCTATCACTTGAGAATGGGAAGCAGTTACAACAGGTAAAATATTTTAAAAGTATTTAGGGCTCTGGCTCCAGTCCATCCATTGTCTGTCCTGATAGATTCCTGAAATGCTGTTTGCTTACTAATGTGGAATTGAATGTCACCTCTGCAATGGGGAATTGGTCATGGTGAGAAAAAAGATCCAAGGAGTTGAAGTATGCTGGAGAAAATCCCCCCCCCCCCCACTAATTAGAAATTTTCTGCATCACAAATTCTAGGAATCCTTTCCATAGGTTGTTTCTCACCTAGGAAAAATAATGACAATGCTACGTACAGGAAGGACTAGATTTTACCAAGGAGTTTCCAAGTTCATTAGTTGCTTTATACTACTGCAATATTATGGGGCAGTCAACATCCATTACTGTTATATTCTACCCATTAATGTGTCTCTTGTGTTCTTGCATGGAATTTTCTTTAATCAGAGCATTAAACACTCTGGGACATATCCTACCTTTTGATGCACCTTTGCATTAAAAATATACCCTCTGAGTGTCTTTTTAAGATGGAACATAATAAAACAATGCTGTACATTAGCAGGCTCAGAATTCATCTATCCCCACACTCTTGAGAATTCTTATTTTTTGCGAGATTGGAATTGAGTATGATGAGCTCTCTTGTTCACTGACAATGCCCAGCAACTTTTGAGTCAACAATAATTAAAAATTGGAAGGCAGTAAAGCCTTCCTATATAGAACCCTACTATAGAAACCAAAAAGCTGATCTCCTTATTCTTTTAAAATCAGATTTCTAGGGCTGCCGCGTAGGTAGTGAGACAATTCCCTCCCCCCAATGCTTATATTTTCTTTGAATAATTGTTTTTCTCTCATGTTTGCATGGGAAATATAAACCTGAACACGGGCAGGTTATCTCTCTGCCTCTCCTTTGATGTGTTTGCTGTAACCCACATTACTAACAAAATTACTCAGTGTCTAAGGTAGCAGGAAGATGGGACCTTTAGTAAACAAACTAAATCTGTGTTTATTTAATTTAGCTTTTGTTTAGTTTGTTGCTACATTGGTTTTGCTTGTCCTTTGAAAACTCTACAAAGCTGCCTGAAATGGTGACATCTGGTGGTAATTCTTATCATTGTCAGCTATTTCCTTCCTTGTCTGGAAGCATTACTCAAGCTCTAATTATTCTTATTATTATTCACTAGATCCTTGTCCCAGACTAAGTCCCTTTCCGCTGGTCAAAGGGGATTGACCTAAGGGAATTCCCCCAATGGTGTGGAGGCATTCCTGGGACGTGAAGGGGCAAAGCCAAATCAGGCTGTGTTCAAGGGTACGTCTACACAGCGAGGGGCAGCCTGCGGCAGAGAGTCTCCGGCCCCCCGTCGACAGACTCGGGCTCACACTACGGTGCTAAAAATAGCTGTGTAGACATTGTGGCTTGGGCTGGAACTTGGGCTCTGAAGCCCATCCCCCTCTCTGGGCTTCGGAGCCTGAGCTGCGGCCCAAACCACAGAGTCTACAGAGCTATTCTTAGCACCAGGGCGTGAACGTAAGTCTGCTGCTTGAAGCCCTGAGACTTGCTGTCGCTCAGTGTGTAGATATACCCCCAGTAGCCCTGGGACAGCAGAAGGGTCGCTAGGGTACTGCTCCAACCAATGTTAACTCTAGTCATCTTAACTTGTGCCAGGGGCTGGTTCTGCCCCCAGCTTGCTCCAGGATTGGGTGAGGCAGGAAGGTGGGATAATTGAGGATTGAGCTCTTTATTATTGCCTAAATATTTATCTTACTGTAGCATCCAGAGGTGCCAACCCAGATTGGGGCTCCATTTTGCTGGGTGCTGTGGATAAACAGAGATAGTCCCTGCTACCAAAAACTTAGGCCCACATTTTTTACAAGTGGTTAGGTGTTGCCCCACCCAGCACTGCAATACCTAAGTCTCAGTGAAAGTCAGTGGGTTAGTTGGGCCTGGTCTACATTGGAAACTCACATCTGTATAGCTATGTGTCTTAGACTTTGTCTGCCCTACTCACCTTTTAGCGGCACCGCTGTGCTGCGACAACCGTGCTGCTGAAAGGCACGCAGTGTAGTTGCTGTTTGTCGGCAGAAGAGAGCTCTCCCGCCAACAAAAAACTTCCAACCCCAATGCATGACAGCAGCTTTGTCATCAGGAGAGTGCTCCTGCTGACAAAGCGCTGTTCACACTGGTGCTTTTTGTCAGTAAAACTTTTGTCGTTCGGGGGTGTGTGTGTGTTTTTTTAATACCCCTGAACGACAAAAGTTTTGCCGACAAAGTTTCAGTATAGACAAAGCCTTAGGGATGTGAGTTTTTTTACACCCTGAGAGACATAGCTATACTGACCTAATTCCTGGTGTAGACAGCGCTAGGTTGACGGAAGTATTCCATATTGCCTCTTGGGGAAGTGGATTACCTATGCCAATGGGAACACTGTAGTGTTTTAAGTGAAGTCATACTCTTAGGCATTCCAGTGCTGAATGGAGCAGCGCCTAAATACCTTTTGAAAATCTGGTCCTTCCAGTCTGAAGTTATGGTCAGACTTTATATTAAGGTTTTACTTATAAAAGGCTTATAAAGGGTTAATAAATGATTAATAGATGTTATGAGCATATTATAGATATGAGTAGCATGAGTTAGAGATGGTGTGACGGGGTCCGCTTACCTCGCACTAGCCCAGGCAGGGTTGAACCCATGGTTATTGACAGCAGAAGTCCCGCCCCCCTGGCAAGACTGGGCATGCTCCAAGTGTTCTAGGTGTATAAAGGGAGAGAGCCCAGCTCATTCAGGGGAGGAGACCGCAGGGGAAGGACCTGCCTGGGGAGCTCCTGCAGGGGGCCACTCACAGCCACTGACGGAACCAGGAACCGAAGCCTTGCACGGCCTGCCTGGATCCCCACGAGTGGAGAAGCCCGTGACGACATCCGGACCGGCCAACCACGGAGGACCCGACCCCTCGTGGGGTACCCCAACACGGACTCTGGTAGGGGGTGACCCAGGGAGGGCGGCCGAATGGTACCTCCCACCCCGATGAAACTCCGCATGTTTCGGCCGGACCCGCCCCGCTGAATCAGTGGTAAGTTACCACGCTACTGTTCTGGCCGCTAGGCCACACTGCCCTGCATCAAAGGGGGGTGTTATAGACTCCGGCCACTAGGCCGCACTGCCCTGCACCAAAGGGAGGTGCTAGAGACTCTGGCCACTAGGCCACGCTACCCTGCACCCAAGGGTGGGGTTATAGACTCCGGCAGCTAGGCCGCGCTGCCCTGCACCTAAGGGTGGTGCTAGAGACTCCGGCCACTAGGCCACGCTACCCTGCACCAAAGGGTGGTACTAGAGACTCCGGCCACTAGGCCACGCTACCCTGCACCAAAGGGTGGTACTAGAGACTCCGGCCACTAGGCCACGCTACCCTGCACCAAAGGGTGGTGTTGCAGACTCCGGCCGCTAGGCCGCGCTGCCCTCCACTGAAGGGTAGTGCTAGAGACTCTGGCCACTAGGCCATGCCACCCTGCACCAAAGGGTGGTGTTTCAGACTCCGGCCGCTAGGCCGCACTGCCCTGCACTGAGGGGTAGTGCTAGAGACTCTGGCCGCTAGGCCACGCCACCCTGCACCAAAGGGTGGTGTTTCAGACTCTGGCCGCTAGGCCGCGCTGCCCTGCACTGAAGGGTAGTGCTAGAGACTCTGGCCGCTAGGCCACGCCACCCTGCACCAAAGGGTGGTGTTTCAGACTCCAGCCGCTAGGCCACGCTGCCCGACACTGAGGGGTAGCATCAGAGACTGTGACTGGTAGGCCGCGCTGCCCTGACCCTAGGGGCATGGACCATCACAGATGGTTATAAACACATCAGCAGAAGGCATTACAGATTATTTACAACCCTGGTTTATAGTAATCTATTGACCTGTTGAAATGTGGACATTTCCACTGCTTGCATCCGATGAAGTGGGTATTCACCCATGAAAGCTTATGCTCCAATACCTCTGTTAGTCTATAAGGTGCCACAGGACCCTTTGTCGCTTCTACAGATCCAGACTAACACGGCTACCCCTCTGATACTATTGACCTGTTGCAATCTAACAATCTGTAACAATTGATTAACACTTTAATAGAACATGTATCATTTATTAATGCTTTTTATCTTAATAAAAAGTGCAACTGAAATTATGTTAATTTTTGCAAGTAATCTCTGAGGTTATTCCTTCCCCCAAAACTCTGTAATCTTATTGAACATAATTCTAATGAGACCTTATTAGATTTAGGTGAAATGGGCAGGACTGTAATTGTGCCACTGAATTAATTTATTGATTTCATGTAATTAGTAGCAAGTATCTTCTCCATGAAGTGCACCTAGTGACAGAAGCCCAGATGTGTCAAAATAAAGACAGATAAAGAGCAAGGCCAAGGGATGCTAACCAACGATGGCCAAATACTGCAGGGGTCGAGCAGCCCAAAGTACATTTCTTTGCAAGCTCCCACCAAGCGCATTTACAAATGCCCATAATCATGAAGACTGAGTGGCTCAGTAGAGGAGGTGGGACCCTACCAGACATTAGGAACCGGATACTAACAGAGCAGAAAACCCAGAACTTATTTCTGGAATAGCTGTGAGGGCTAAGGCAGCATCCTTAGTACGCACTTGCATTGCTGGAAAACATGTTCTAGTCTAGAGAGCTCCTAAGAACGTTGCCATTCATTCCTTAACAGCTCCTAGTGCTGTCTGTAGGCCCTGCAGTCACAAGTCTGGATTCTGTAAGATGCTATCAGTGTACTGTGACAATCTAAGACCTCTGCCCCAGATTCTGCCTCTGCTGCAGCCCTTTATGCTACCCCAACACCACTTTTGCCCCTTTTCCCTCTTTCCTGCACCCAGCACAGCAAAGGAGCAATTGTGAATCTGGCCCTGAGTGTGCACATGTGGAATTGTGGGGGTTAAGGGTTAAGCACCGTTTCAGTGGAAAGGCCCATGGGAATGATGTTGTTTGAAGAGCTCAGTAATTTAAAAACTGCATTTCAAAGGCATGTTTGCCTGCTTGGCGCCCTCTCGCCAGCCTCCCCACAACATACACACACTCACCCCTTCACTGTGATTATTGACCTAAATGCAACTCCAGCTCCAGACCTTTACTCCACTCTGGAATGATGAACGTGCTGGGGGGGCTTTTTCCGTGTGGCCTGTTTGGGTGTGTTCTCTCTCTCTCTCTCTCTCTCTCTCTCCCCCTCCCCTCTTCCCCCCCTCCCCCCCAAGCAAATCCCACTGTCTCATGTGAGGGCTTTAACTGCTGACTCCCAACACAAACCAGATTTCTGGGGCCTATTGTGTGGAAAGAACACTGACCACAGCGGAGCATAAGCTCTGTTTTGCCAGTCAAGAATGTAGTGGAAGATACACTGAACCTACAGCCTTAAAGGGGAGGACACCTCTATGCCTTGGGGTGTGGTTTCATTATCCCTCACAGTCCTTCTAAGGAGTGCTTGGTGGCCGCTTCCCTGCCCCCTTTTCTTCAAGAAGAAAGAAAGGAATTTTTAAAAACAACAACAGTTAACAGTGTTTATTGAACAAAGAATAGTCTGTCCTATTTGGCAAGATGCTGAATGCCCTGAGATGTGCCTAGCACCTTGCCGGGAATGAGCCTTTTGTAGTAACTAAAGATTTGCTTGAACAATTGCACGGTCAGAAATGTTGAGATCCAGGGTTCTGGCTTTGGGTCTATCTATTAATGGAGGTGCCTGATTATCATATGGACTTCAGAGAAAATGGGGACTGTCAGTTGCCAGCTGGGGAGGCAGTGCCTTGGTTGCCCATGGAAATTGTCTCCTGCAATCCTAAGGCAGTTGGCCTTGGTTAATGCTTCTGTCACTGCTATTGTAACAGACTGAACTGAGTGTAAGTTATAGATTCCATCTCTGCAAACCACTATGTGGTTTACCCCCTTTCCTTTATTAGAAGAAAAGGAATACTGTATTGTTCAATCACAGACCTGTTATCCCGAGTCCCTAGCACACGCTGTGCATCAGGTGCACATTGTGAACTACATAAAACAGTAATCTCCACTGTCCTTTTCTTTAAACCAAGCTCTGTGATCCCTCCCAATGCAGCCCGTAAACAGAATGAAAGATATTTTCCTACCTGGTGGCAAGCGAGTCAGTAAAGCCAGTGGAGACCCTGACTGAGAAGCAGTCTGCTCAAGTGTAAATATCTCTTAACAAAGGCAATACCTTTCCCAGTTCTGTTTCTGGCACCAGCTGTCTCCTCTGAACAGTTAGACAGGAGGGATTCCTTGTTAGTGTCTGAGGCTATTTGGGAATCAAGAGGAAAGCACATCACGCATGAATGCCTTGCTTCAGGGCCTTGTCAGCATGTCTGATGAGGTGATACCATACAGATGCCAGCCAGACTTCTCCATGGACAACTAAGAGCCCAATTGCTCTTTGTCGCAGTTGTGCCTGGAAATTACTAAAGCCCAGTAGTTTGGGTTTACATTATCTTTAGGTTCCAGAAGAAAAATAACTTATGGTTTATTGAGCCAGGGGGAAATAGTGTTGGCTTGCGCTGCCTGTTTTCTGAGTAATCATGTATCCAGCTCTGCCTGAAACCCACATCAATTGATGCTCTAGCCTCTTGGTTTAAAATGGAAAGTGTCATTACTCATTATGGACAGCAGAAAACACCAAACTATAGGCAGGGACCTACCACAACAAAACGAGTCTTCCCCCTTCTGACATACCCCAACCCACAGCCCTTAGGAGCCCAAACAGCATTAAAAGGCTTGAGATATTGTCATTAGTCATCTTGAAATAGAGATTTTTACTCATGTTGTTTATAATAAGCCCTTTAAAGCTTAAAACTGAAATCTCTTTATTCCCTACTAGCATATGTTTTGTCATCGTGGGGTTGCTCGTGAGTGCTGGGCTGTGTACAGTGAGTGGTTTGTTACTGTCCTTGAGCGGTGGGCCATATGTATCGGTTTGTTGTTGCAGAGTAGCTAATTGTGCTCTGGGCTCTGGACAGTTCTTGGTGTTGTAGGGTTGTTGCACACTTAGCTCTTTTGCACCCAGTTTCATCATCTGTAAAACCGAGATGATTCTGATCCATCTCTCAGGGCTTGGGAGGAAAAAATAATGTTTTAAGGAGTTTTAAAGCTAAAAATAACCCCTCTATTATGCCAGGGCCCACACTTGCCTGATAAACACAGTAAGCCATGCTGGTTGGGTACTCAGTGGGCATCCCTAATGCATGAGGCAGATCATTAAGGATACATAGTTCTTCTGTCCATGCAGCCGTATGGTCTAGTGCAGGGGTGGCCAAACTCACTGACCCTCCAAATCACATACGATAATCTTCAGAAATTCGAGAGATGGGCACACCTGCCAGGGCTCAGGGCATCAGCCCCGCTCCTGCTGAAGTCCCAAGACACTCCCCTCCCCGCAGGGCTGAAGCCCTTAGCCCCACCAGCCTGCTGCAGGGCAGAAGCCCCGAGCTCCCCCTGCCCCAGTCTGGTAGGTAGAGAATGGGAGAGGGGGCTCTCCGAGCTGCACTTTTAACTGTAAAAGTGCCGCATGAGACTCATGAGCCTCAGTTTGGCCACTGGATAAAGGATGCAACTGGTAATCAGAAGCTCTAGGTTCCAGTCCCAGAGCTGACACTGATTTAATGTATGACCTTCTTAAAAGTTGTTGTGCTGTGTGGGGTCATCAGATATTATTTCCCTAGACATGGGAAATGTGCCTCAATATTGGTGCTATGCGGTGCTGGAACTACGGTTATGGGCTCTAGAATGGCATTAATGAATTAATACAAGGAGCACATAACCTTTATGAGGCAGCCTCTGACCTGATGATACTGCCTGCCTCAAATGTAGAGCGCAATTAAGCTCCATCTTTAACAGCAGACAAGGACATGATTTTTGTTGATCCCTCATGGGGTCACTCTATTTGCAAAGCACTTTGGGATCCTAGAAGCTCTATAGAGATGCAAAGGGCCATTCTTCTTCCGGACTCCCTCGTCCCAAGCAGGTCTCCAGGCAGGAAGGTTAAATGGGACGAAACACTCACCATCCTCTCAAATGACACCATTTTCCCCCTTCCACCCCCACTCCAATTACCTTGCAGGACACAGGGCTAAATGTCAGACCACAAAAGCAATACAGCCCAGGTTTGTTTAATGTCTCACTGCAGGTGTGGCTGCTCCCACGTATGTACTTGCACACCACTTAGCCACTTCCTCCTGCTTGGTCTTCCCAGAAACAGGCAAATAGGAGCTCACAACTCATCTCAAGGCCAGGAGGAGGCTTTGAACAGTTGTATTTTAAGGTTCCATTTATAAACACCTTTCTCCAGGGAGTTTCTCTCCCTTTTCCTCTGTCTCGGTCCCTGTGTATTTGGGGATGAAGATATAAATGCCCAGTTGTTTGTGGTTGGGAGCTTGGCCATTCACTGATAGGTTCTGTCCAATACAATGGGGGTAGAAACTAAATGAAAGAATCCAGCCCAAAGGTTTTGCTATCGCTCCTTCGCAAAGGCTCTGATCTGGCATTCCGGGTGCACCCAAACACCCCACTGAAATCTCACCCAGCTACGAAGCCCAAATCTCCAAGCAAATCTCAGTCAAAATGGCCGAGTTTCACCTGGTTTCCCCATCAAAACTCCATGAAACCACACCTCACTCCTGATGGCAATGTTGAACCATCGTTTACACAAAAGGTTCTGGAGCTTCAGTAGATCTGCTCCCTGACACGTTCCAAGTCTTGATCTCATAGTGAACACTGAACATGGGGAATTTTCATGTGGTGGTGGGTGTAACTGTGAATACTTCCCACAGCTGGAGTTCAGAAAAGCATCCAAACTTAGCACAGGCTGCAAAATCTGGATCTGAGTTTGGATCCAGATTTTAAACAACTCCCCTGCCCCATAGTTCAGGAGCGTTGGAATGTAAATTTTTGTTTCTAATCCAAGATAATTCATACGTCCTAAACTTGTGGTTCACCATCACTAAATATATCGTCACTCAACAATCAAGCTTTCCCAAGTGTAATATCAGGTGGAGTTGTTCCAAATAGGACTCCTTTGTTTCTGGGTTGGCTATAAACTCAATATTGATTTACAACCCTGGAAATCCATAGGGCGTTAACTGTACTAGTGCTGAGAGGTTTGTATAAGGGACTGTGTACCTTGTCATGTTAAATTCTAGGAAACACTGGCCGGCAGAATTCTGCCTCATATTCTCTTGCTCCATATCTTATTTCTTTATTTTGTATCTAATTGCACAATGTAATTGCTGTTTTATTTTGTAGTTGCTTGAACCAACAGTCAGGTAAAAACTCAGAAAAAAAATAATAATTTCCTTGTTTGTGCTATGATTTGAGGACTGAAGAAAATGCCATCCAGTGAGGGCCTACAGTGTATAAGTACCTTCATAGGGATAATATAGCAGCGGTCAGAGTTCCAGAGGTATCTGCATCTCTGGCTCTGTTGTGGCCTCTTTGAGAGCACCCCACTCAGGTCTGAATCCTCTAGCTGTCCCCTTTCTTAGGGCAGGAACCTGCCTTCCTCTCCCTCTAGACTGGAGATTTAGGGTGTGGGTGTGTGGTATGTGTGTCCCCACTCTCCTTATTGAGTAAGGTGACTTGTGGTTCTGCCTGCAAGAGCTCTCACCCCTCTATCTACCTGTCTTCTGCCCAGCAAATTAATTCTATGTCCCCCGACTCCTGAAACAATCCTGCCCCCCAGTTCTCACAGCAGTTCTGCCCCTGCATCATCAGTTCTGCCTATCTCTTGCCCCCCCCATCTGCCCAGTCCCCCTTCGTCCCCATCAGTTTGATCCCCCCAAGCTTGCCCCACACCCATCAGCTCTGCTCCTCTTGGTGTTCTTCACCCCCTTCTCCCACTTCTGGGTTGGGGGGAGTTCTTGGATTGGGTGAGCATGACTCCCTCCTGGATCAGGCTGGACACTTTATACAGTTTTTTAGTCCTTTGCCAGGCTTCTCCAAAGCAGGTAAAATCAGTCTATGCACTTTCCTCCAGGGAGGAAGAAGAAGTTACCCTTCTCTTGTTTATTTGCCTGGAGATTTGCATTAGTTCCCTCCCCCTCCCCCAGTGATTTTAATTCCTGCTTTTCACCACCAGGCCCTTGAGCCCATACATATAACACTTACAAGCTGATAAAAATGGTCTTTAAATAGTCCATGATCCTATTGTTCAATTCTCAAGTTGACAATCCTTGGTCATTCATGCTTATGTGACATCTCCCTCTCTCTCCCCCTCCGCACCCCCTCAGTCACTGAAATACTTGTCCTGCTTTCAGAAAGAAATGAACCTCTCCATATTCAGCAGGTAACAATACAAGTGAAGAGGGGAAACAGTCACTTTTTTCATAAAAATAAATCAGAAGTTTCCTAGTTCTCCACACCTGGTACTAACAGGCTCTTTAGTCGAGTGGAGAAAAGCATAAAAAGAACCAGTGGCTGAAAACTAAAGCAGGACGCATTCAAATTAGAAATTAGGCACATATTTTTTACAGTGAGGGTGAGTGACCATTGGAACAAACTACTAAGGGAAGTGGTGGCTTCTCTGTCTCTTGATGTCTTCAAATCAAGACTGGATGCCTTTCTGGAAGAGATGAGTTAGCCAAACACAATGGGCTCAATGCAGGGGCAACTGGGTGAAATTTAATAGCCTGTGATACACAGGAGTTCAGACTAGATGATTTAATGGTCTCTCCTAGCCTTAAACTCTATGAATCTATTTTCAGCACCGTACATAATTAAAATGTAAAGAGTTTTTAAAATCAAATGTCTTTTTTGTGGTTAATGCTAACTGATTGTTTCCTTTTTGCATTTCTTTCAGTGAGGACAATGAAAATAGACACATTTCACTTTTGTTTATGGCCAGTTTAAGGTTCTGAAGCTCAAGACTGTAAACTTTGGGTTGTAAATGCTGTAGCAGGGATTTAAAGCCAAACAAGCTTAGTTTTCACTTGCATTTATTCTTATTCGTGGAGACATTTCTATCGATCTCAGGTTTCACAAGATGGAAATGGAAATTACCCTTCCAAAGGGTGACACTCACCCCTGTGTAGAAGATTAGCACAAGCCCTAAGCCTTACTTAAGCCCTCATAATACTGCCTAGGTGATATATGGCCCTTGTGTTGGTCATTTGAACAGGCATGAAAATCACCCAGTATCTCTGTAGGTAAAAAATAATGATTGAAATGTAAGTATTTTCTGCTATGCTGATAAAATCCAGTTGGTTGTGTAGGTTCCTGGCTGAATACTAACTGGGAAGGCCTCCAGTTATAGGGTATATATGCACTCAGATGTTGGTTTACCCTCCTCATCCCAGTTTAGAGAGGGACACAAACTGAACACTGGATTGGGACCCATCAAACCTTGGTGAAAGTTTTGGATCTGACTCTGGTCCTTCTCTGCCCCAGACATGAATGTGCCAAGGCGATCTGAAGCTCTAAAGAGGTACACGCTGGGTCTAGCCTTCATGTGACAACATTAGCCAAAAAGATCATATAAACCACAGGCTGCACGCAAACAGAGAGAATCATGCAGCTGTTCTTGCACTGACTCCAAGCAAAACAGTGCCCCGTTTGAAATACTGGTGCTATTTTCATTTGTGTAGTCTCGATTTTCATACCAAAGCAGAAGAGGATGATATTTTTCAAAAGGCTGAATGACCCTTTCTCAACCCTCTAACCAAAATAAAACAAAGCCCCACAAAAAGCAAGTAGTAAATGAGCAGTATCCAGTTTTGAACACTTGATGAATTACAGTCCTAATACTCAGATATTTTTATACAGAGCCCTCCCCAAAAAATGCTCAGGTGCTTTATATTTCAGACCCACCTCTGATCCTGATTGAAAGACAGAGAAAGATTCAGCTTTCTTAATGTAAAGGGAAAGCTGATTCCATAGCTATAAACACATAAAGCTCTAGCCCCAAATCACTCTGTTATATTAAAGAGAAACCAGTGCATACGCCCTGGACAGTGAGTGAGATCGTAAGAGAACGAGCAAGTGAGAAAGGTGCTCTAGATCAGGAATTGGCAACCTTTCAGAAGTGGTGTGCCGAGACTTCATTTATTCACTCTAATTTAAGGTTTCGTGTGCCAGTAATACATGTTAACGTTTTTAGAAGGTCTCTTTCTATAAGTCTATAATATACAACTAAACTATTGTTGTAGGTAAAGTAAATAAGGTTTTTAAAATGTTTAAGAATCTTCATTTAAAATTAAATTAAAATGCAGAGCCTCCCGGACTGGTGGCCAGGACCCGGGAACTGAGAGTGCCACTGAAAATCAGCTTGTGTGCTGCAGGTTGCCTACCCCTGCTCTAGATAGACAGGGCTTTTTCTTATAACCTTGTAGGTGAGAAAAAGCCCTGGGAGGCAATGTGGCCTAGTGACCACAGCAAAGAACTGGATGTCACAATTGTAGCCCTTGCTGTCTGACCTTAGGCATGTGATGCGAATTAACAACTCTGTGCCTTAGGCTATGTTACAGAAAGGGGTATAAGAATGCCTGGCTTGACAGGGTTTTGAGAGACTTAGTTAAATGTTGATAACATAGGTTGTGTTCTTCAGGTAATGGCCTTATATTTATTTCAATTGATTTCCCATTTAAAAACCACTTCTCATAGGCTCTCATTTATCTAGGCATAACATTAGAACCACACATTCATACAAACATCAAGCCACATTATTAAACTAAATCCAGTGGCTTCACCTCACAATACAGTCACGATGAAAATAACTAGGACAATGGAAGATCAGTCCCTGCTAGGGTTGGGGTTGGGGTTGGGGTTAGGACAAAAGAGAGAAGGTTTGCAACATGGTCTGGAGGTCAGCCAGTTCAGGCCATTCATGTCCAACTCACCCGGGGCAAGTTCTAAAATTCAAGGGAGGATGCCCTACACAGTTACCCCCCACTAAAGTCAGAGGGCACCAGCACCTTCACCAATCTCACCTATGGCAGTATAGCAGAGGTGGGGGAGGGAGGTTCTCTTAGGCAGCTCATAAGCCATTTAGGGCTTCATGTAAATGCAAACTGTTGCTATTACCTACTGTTCTATTGGGAAACTAAATTAATGTTTATTCGGAGACTTGCTCTTTCTCCCCAGAGCTCTAAGCAGTATTTATTTATTGCTATGAGCTTTCACTGGCAATCAAGTGAGAGATTTCAAAATGGCATTTGGCAACAGCCTTCACATCCTGGTAAATATATCTTTTACCTTTAAAATGGTGGCAGTTTTTAGGGTATGAACATCATACTCACATTTATTCACAGAGCCATGTAGGAAGGGAAGAGCTTGATCCAAACCACATACTGGCACCCCTAGTATTTCTAACACTTCTGCTCAAGCTGACAGTTTACGGTTGCTTCTGACAGTCAGCAGTAAAGTGGGGAGCCGAAAGGGGAAAACAACAGTGACAAAGAAATCCCCAGTGTTTTCAAAATTAGGATTTATCTCCTCCCCTCCCCAATTAGTTTCGGACATTAAACACTCCAGACTAAAAGCCTAAACAAATATAACTACCTACCACTGGGGAAAAATCTGTAAAAACACAATCCCACCAGAGAGCTTGAAAGTGTAATACAAAATTTAAAAATAACCTAGCAGGCGAGAGGGTTGGCTGATAGAATAAAGTGTGTTTGAAGTAAGAAAAAGTAAAGTTTGGAATGGGAGAGAACTCCTGATGATATTCAGCAATTTTATTGGTGTGGCCATGGTAGCAGTTGAATAAAACCCCAGAAGAGGGCGCTCCTAGCTAAATTTGCAGGCACTGCAGGATAACTGTACCTGAGAAATAAGGCGTTAATGGTATAATAATGCTAGTACATAGCTAACTTTTGATAAGGATCCACCCAGCCATTCATCCTGTAGCAATGTTTACGGTCCATGTGAAGGCAGGGAGGAAAAGCCACTTCAGTGCCAGAGAATTTTCTGCTACTAAAGATACAGTAAATGTCCTATCAGTAATGAATATATATTTGTGGGAGCCTTGCTTATAAAAAGTCCAACGAGAATGATACACACCCACACTCAATCACTATGGTTCACATCGCTCATTGCAAAGTGCCACTGAATTAATTGTTAGCTACTAAACTCCAGTATCTGCATCCTTTAAGCAGTCATTTCTATTGCTTAAGAGTTTTTTGTGGATGTCTAGCTTGATGCAAACACTTGTGCGCATGCACACTCACTATTATAGCTACCCATCTGAGTAAAGACTGTTCCAGGAAAATAAGTTTCCATTTTAGAATTAAATGAGTGCCACAAATTAAGTGTGTCCTTGGATATTCAAAGTGACACTCATTGGTGTGTGTTAGGGATGGGCACACTGCTTTTGCTTAATGTTGAATTCTCTCCAGTATCGTGATTCTGAAAGCTGACACAAACTCTAACTGTATTGTGAAAAAAAGAGCCGGGAGGGGAAAGAACTTAATGAAAAATAGTTAAAGTTGTGTATAAATATAAGTGCATTACAATCATAGGTAGGACAAGTTCTTTGCCCTGATGATCTTACAGTCTATTTGGGAGAGGGGATTGGTGCTATGGAGAAGGAGGGATTTTGCTAACTTTTATTTTTAATGGAATCATCTTTTAAAAGACAAACATAGGCCAGTTTTGTCTGTCTCCAGCCTGCATGGTATATGACCCATACTGAGATTGTTCATACCTATGACTAGAGTTAATCTAATAATTCCTTGTGAATAATTTCTTTGTGAAAGTTCACATTTGTTTTATTAGTAGTGAATCGTTTTCCCCATTATTCAGCCAGTTTTACTAATGAGTCAGTTCAAATCCAAGACCTCCTTGCAAACAAATAAGGTACCTGTTCGATCCTGTCCTTGTTTTTTCCGTTGCATGGGCTTGAAAACGTCACTTAACCTGTCTGTGCCTCCGTTTCTTCATCTGTGTAATGGGGACAGTGATGCTTAATTCTCTTTAGTAAAGCTTATTGAGTTCTCTGGATGAAATGTGCCAGACAAACAGTAAATCTAGGGGAAATTACCTTTTGACTGACAAATGACACAGTCTGCAGTTCCTAATAGGCTAGTTTAAGATTTAGGGCCACTACAGGACCTTGGTTGCAACAATGATCTATACGGTCCCAGTTATTGTCAGTAGGGTAACTAGATGTCCCAATTTTATAGGGACAGTCCCGATTTTTGGGTCTTTTTCTTATATAGGCTCCTATTACACCCCACCCCCTGTCCTGATTTTTCACATTTGCTGTCTGGTCACCCTAATTGTCAATAACGTCACAACTAGTTCATAGAATCATAGAAGATTGGGGTTGGAAGGGACCTCAGGAGGTCATCTAGTCCAACCCCCTGCTCAAAGCAGGGCCAACCCCAACTAAATCATCCCAGCCAGGGCTTTGTCAAGCGTGACCTTAAAAATCTCTAAGGAGGGAGATTCCACCACCTCCCTAGGTAACCCATTCCAGTGCTTCACCCTCTCCTTGTGAAATAGTTTTTCCTAATATCCAACCTAGACCTCCCCCACTGCAACTTGAAACCATTGCTACTTAGTTCTGTCATCTGCCACCACTGAGAACAGCGTAGCTCCATCCTCTTGGGAACCCCTCTTCAGGTAGTTGAAGGCTGCTGTCAAATCCCCCCTCACTCTTCTCTTCTGCAGACTAAACAAGCCCAGTTCCCTCAGCCTCTCCTCATAAGTCATGCGTCCCAGCCCCCTAGTAATTTTTGTTGCCCTCCGCTGGACTCTCTTCAATTTTTCCACATATTTTCTGTAGTGGGGGCCCCAAAACTGGATGCAATATTGGCCTCACCAGTGCCGAATAGAAGGGAATAATCACTTCCCTCGATCTGCTGGCAATGCTCCTACTAATGCAGCCCAATATGCCATTAGCCTTCTTGGCAACAAGGGCACACTGTTGACTATTATCCAGCTTCTTGTCCAGTTATCCACTGTTCATTTATGACAGTTCATTCCGAATGCCCAGGTTTATATAGGGATGAAATTCTGCCCTGTGCAGAGGACCCACATAAGGCCAATACACCATTTAAGTTCTAAGTAAATCCTCAAAAACAAGGTTTAAGTGAGACTGGAGTGGTGCATAGACTTATGCTGAATTTCACCCACGTATGAATAGTGTAAAGTCCTTGCTTAAGACAGGGGTGATTATTTGTGCAGTATACTGGGATGAGGGATAGGCTGGAGTGGAGGGACTCACATAAAGGGCACACGTCAGGGTGCTAAACACAACCACAGATGACATTAAGTTACTCAGTTACACATTTTTAAAAAGGAACCAAAAGCCCAGATATTTATCAGCAAAACATCTACCCCAAGCTTTTTCAGGTAGTGGGGTATTTGCAATAAGAGGTGGCTTTCTCAGTCAGTATTTGAGGGTCCAGATATGCTGAATGCTAAACCAATCAGTTTGCATTGATCTCCAGAAACGGGCATCACCTTCAGGGGGCTTTATGGATTGTAAATTGTATCCGACGTAAGCAGTCTGCTGAAAGCTGAATTCGATCTTTCCTTGAGACACAGACTGGTCTGTTTGGAATGACGTATTAGTTACGTGTATGTTGGAATGAAGATCTCCCCTTTTGTAACCATGGAGAGCGTGGGCTATGAACCTATGGGTGAAGAGAATGGACTAACGCAATACTCTCGCCTTCATTTTCGGAGGCAAGAAAACAAATGGCAGAATGGGGCCAGCATATCATTCAAGGGCTGCCCCTGGGCTAATTATAAACAAGTGACAGTGAGTTTAGTTGGAAGACTGCCTTACAAACTGGTGCCTCTCAGGCTCCTGTTCTTTGTCTACCTACCTAATGATTGGTTTCAGAGTGGCAGCCGTGTTAGTCTCTATCAGCAAAAACAACGAGGAGTACTTGTGGCACCTTAGAGACTAACACATTTATTTGAGCATACGTTTTTGGGTTTTAGCCCATGAAAGCTTATGCCCAAATAAATTTTAGTCTCTAAGGGCTGGTCCACACTAGCCCCCCAGTTCGAACTAAGATACGCATCTTCAGCTACATGAATAACGTAGCTGAAGTCGAAGTATCTTAGTTCGAACTAAAAGGTACTTACGGCGGGTCCAGACGCGGCAGGCAGGCTCCCCCGTCGACTCCGCGTACTCCTCTCACGGAGCAGGAGTACCGGTGTCCACGGCAAGCACTTCTGGGATCGATTTATCGCGTCTAGACAAGACGCGATAAATCGATCCCAGAAGATCAATTGCTTGCCGCCGAACCAGGAGGTAAGTATAGACGTACCCTAAGGTACCACAAGTACTTTTCGTTGTTTCTTCCTAATGATTGGGGCCTCAACAACTTTGCATGGGACATGCTGCGCTGAGAAACGTAGCTGGTCTCCTCTTAACATTGTGAATCAGCTGATATATAATATGTTCTAGCCATTGAATTCTAGAATCTGATAACACAGCAACTCAGACTACTTCCTTCTCAGGCATGCGTGGGGGTCGCTCAGATGCCTGGTAAACATACAAGGAAATCCTTCTCAGAGCATGCCGGGGATCTGTGGGGTACGCTACCATTGAGCAGAGCAGAGGGTGTAAATGAGTTGAATGCTGTAGCTGGGCTTAAAAGGAGTGGATAGTTTCCTGATCTCTAGGAATTGCAGTTGTACTCACTCATTGCCATGGTGTGGGGGGTAACCTTCCTCTGAAGCAGCAGAGAACAAAAACTCCTGAAGGAACAGCCAGTGGTTTGGCTCTTAAGATTTTGTGAGTATGTCTTGTCAAGGTGGTGCTGATGCACCCTTTAAGGGATGATGTGTAGCAGTGCCACCCATCATCAGTGTGGAGAAGGAACTGTACTTCAGACAAGCCCCCCTTATACACTGCTCCCGCCTTGCTCTATGGTGTAGGAGTCTGCTGGTGGCCTTTGCCAACAGCGAGTTACTACTCATCTGCCCACCCCATTCAGTTTAGATCAGGGATGGGCAAACTACGGCCTGCGGGCCGGATCCGGCCCCTCAGGGCTTTGGATCTGGCCTGTGGGATTGCCACCCCCCATGGCACCGTGGGTGCCGCTCCGCTCCCAGAAGCAGCCAGCACCACGTCCCTGCAGCCCCCAGGGGAGGGCAGGCAGAGAGCTCCGCGCACTGCCCTTGCCTGTGGGTACCTTCCCCGAAGCTCCCATTGGCCGGGAACAGGGAACCGCAGCCAATGGGAGCTTTGGGGGAGGTACCCACAGGCAAGGGAAGCATGTGGAGCCCTCTGCCCCACCTTCCCTAGGGACATGGTGCCAGCCGCTTCCTGGAGCGGCACAAGGCTGGGGCCAGTGCAGGCAGGCAGGGAGCCTGCTCTGGCCCCAGTGTGCGCCGCTGACACCCCGGAGCCGCTCCAGGTAAGCGGTGCCAGGCCAGAGCCTGCACCCCGAATCCCTCCTGCACCCCAACCCCCTTCCCTGAGCCCCCTCCCACACCCCTTCCTGCACCACTGCCCTGAGCCCCCTCCCGCACTGTGCACCCCCTCCTGCACCCCAACCCCTTTCCCTGAGCCCCCTCGTACACCCTGCACCCCTCTTCTGCCCCAACCCCCTGCCCTGAGCCCCTTCCTGCACACCGCACCTCTTCCCACACCTCAACCCCCTGCCCCAGCCCTACATTCATGGCCCTGCATGCAATTTCCCCACCCAAATATGGCCCTCGGGCCAAAAAGTTTGCCCATCCCTGGTTTAGATGGATAGCCAGCTGTGATGATTCAGTAGCAATGGCCCATGCATGGGGGTCAGAGCCAAGCCCACCTGCTCAGGGAATAGTGGGTTCACAACGCCTGCTTGACCCTTGTTATAAATATAAAGGCAAGAGTAACAACCTTTATGTATACAATAATATAAAATCCCTCCTGGCCAAAGGTACAGAATCACTTACCTCTAAGGGGTTAATCAGTTCAATTAACCTAGTTGGCACCTGACCAGAAAGACCAATGGGGAAAGAAAATACTTTCAAATCTGGGGGGGAGGGAAGGTTTTGTTGGTGCTCTTTGTATGGTTCTCCCTGGGACGAGAGAGAGACCAGGACAGGAAAAACACATCTCCTAGAAACATACCTAAAACGAGCATCTAAGATTACAAAAATTGTAAGTAAAGTAAGGAAAGGCATTAGATTATCTTTTGTGTTAGCTTCTGAATTTTTCCTATGCTAAGAGGGAGGTTTATTCCTGTTTTTGTAACTTTGAAGTTGAGCCTAGATGGAAATCCTCTGTGTTTTAAATCTTTTTATTACCCTGCAAAGTTATCTTCCATCCTGATTTTGCAGGTGTGATTCTTTTACTTTTTTTTTAAATAACATTCTTCTTTTAAGAACCTCATTGATTTTCAGTGTCCTAAAAATCAGGGTTTGATCTGTGCTCACTTTGTAACCAATTGGTTAGTATATTATTCTCAAGCCTCCCCAGGAAAGGGGGTGAAGGGGTTTGGGAGGATATTTTGGGGGAGATAGGGTTCCAAGTGGCCCCTCCCTAAATGTTTGTTTAAATCACTTGGTGGTGGCAGCAATACCGTCCAAGGACAAGGAAAGAAATTTGTGTCTTGGGGACATTTTAACCTAAGCTGGTAGAATATAACCTTAGCGGGTCTTTCATGCGGGTCCCCACATCTGTACCCCAGAGTTCAGAGTGGGGAGGGAACCCTGACACCCCTACTCACCTAGCCTCCGGGTCTAAGGAAGTAAGGAGGAATCAGACCTCCCTTTGCTTATAGCCTTGTGAGGCTGAGTTGGGCCAGCCCCAATCTGGTGGAAATGCTAACCAGTTGAGTGTGAATAATGCAAAGTCATGTAGTACAGCTGGCCAGATGTATGTTTGGTCCAAAAACCTTTACATTTTATATAGCATCCTTAATACACAACACATTTCCGAGAGAGCACGTCAATTGTATGCTAAAGAGAAAGGGAAGGATTTATGGTAAGATTTTAAGAGATGAAGTGAGTCAGCACTTGGTTGGACGGAGACATTTCCAGATGGATGGATCAGCACAGGCAGATGAGCGACTCCCACACTCACAAGTCAAAGGGAGGGGCAGAGAAGACAAAGTGAGGAATAAGTGCATGGAGGAGTAGGTGGATGTATGAGGTCAGAGAGGAAGGATGTGGAGAGGTCTTGGATAGTTTTGTAAACCATGAGGTCAGTTTTGAGCTGGGTCAGAGATATCTAGAAAGGCAGCAATGGTTTGTAGAAGAGGAGAGGAGTATGATGATTTCACTTCCGTGGCAAGGAAGCAGTTTGGCCACAGCATCCTGGTGCATCTGCAGTTTAGAAAGTAGTGACTTAGAAGAAGGAGTTGTAATAGTCAAGCCAGGAAGAACTGAAGACCTGAATAAAGGTTTCAGCAAAAGCAAGATGAGTATGAGGGTGGATTCTGGCAATGTTAATCTGGAGGTGGGACAGTGACCAAGGAGATGTGGGAAGAAAAGAGTCCAAGGTCAAGGATGACTCCCAGATTTCTAGCCTCAGAAGGAAAGTTCAAGTCTAAATGAAGGAAAGGCAGGCACAAACTAGACTTTTTATTTTTAAGCAAAAGAACTTCCAGAGTCATTCATGCTCCAGGTCACTAGGCTGTTGCAGGCAAATTGCAAATCTTTAGATGGAAGATTGAGGGGGGAACCAAGCTTAGGAAGAGAGTCCAACAGGGCCAAATTCACCTCCAGTGTCACTCCACTGCCCTCAAACAAGTGGGCTAGTGTTGAGAGCGAGGCTGGCTCATGGTTCTGACAAGACTTGTGTTCAGCTAGTTCTGTACCACGTACCAGTCGTATTAGACCTCCAGCTAGTGCCAATTACCTTTTTTGCTTCTTTTCTGATCTTTGTCATGAGGATTAGCCATTAGACTCAAATTACTCACGTTTAGAATAAGAGCTTGTGGCATGTCTGCTGTCTGTACTGGCCAGCCACCTCATCACAAGCTCCCGTATTCTGAGAGGGTGGAAATGGCAAGTTAAATAAAACAGCCACCTAACCGGCTCAGTGGCAAACAGGCAGGGCAGAGCTATAAACTGCCAATAAAAAACAATCAGCCTCCTCTTGCTCGCTACTCTGCATAGCCCAGATACACAGCTGAACCCAAGCTCTAAAATCTACTGGGTGTTTGTTCAACTGCCTACCTGTCTTGTCTTGGATGCTTGCTGGATCAGGTCACACAGCAGCATATACCCAAAGCTACAATCTAAAGGTGGTACTAAACGAAATCTCAGGATTCAAATACTCCCAGTCCTTGGAGATAGTTAGATCCAAATTTCTGCAGACCAGATCTCTCTCTACTGCAAACTCCACTTCCTCCTTTTTTAGAGCTGATCATTGCCTTCCTTGATTTGGAGTGTTCTTGTGTTAATTTCCTCAGCAATATTTTTTTAAGGTTTATGCCTCTTTAAAGAGAGCTGTCTGTTTCTCTGATGAGACTACATGGTACCCACCTTTACAACTCACTGTTCAAGGGCATCTTATATGTGCCCCTCTATACCTGATCCATAGAGGACGTGAGTTTATTACAGTCCCCAGCTACAGTGCCTGACTCTTTAACTCTGTAAGCCTCATGTTGTTAGCCTGTATGTCCCTGATTCCCAAGATGACTGCTGTCAGACTTTCACCAGTTTCTCCCTGTCTCTGCCTTCACAATGGGCCTGACCAATTGGCCAATCCCTTCCTGACCCTTGTGACAATCATCTTATGCACTGAAGCATGAGATTTCATTACCATGAGCTTAGCCTGGAAAACTCAACATGGTAATTCCCTTGTTTCTTGCTGACTGATTCTTTTATGTTGTGATGGAGGAGGAGAGAGAACTTGCTCTAAATTGTAGTTATAATGGAGGTCAAGCAGCATAGAGATTGGGATAGGCATCTTGTATGATGTGTAAATTGAAAGGAAGCAATAAGGACAATTGCTAGGGTGAATAACGTCAGGTCACTATCTTAAACCCATCCACAGTATCTGACTAAGTGACTCCCAGCAGACAGTGAGTTCTACAGATTTGCTGCATAAAGAAGGCTTTCCTTTTACTTCTTCTGCAGTTACCAACCACTAATTTCTTTGAGCGGATGCCTTGTTCACACATACAGTGAGCAGCCTGGACTGTTGTGTTGGTCTTGCCATGCAATGACCCCAGTCACCATTTCTGTTCTCCAGCCTTCATTCTATTCTCTAGTCTGTCTTCTCTTCTTCCCAGCTCTATCCTGTTTCTGCTGAAGGCTCTTCAGGAGGCCTGGAGCAGACTTGGAATCATCCCACTTACTCTTTACAAAAACAGTTGTGTCTGGAGCCAAGAAAGGCAGGACACAAATTGAGGGGAAGCTTGGATAACACACTATACTCAGAGAAGCATAGAGTTTTGTTTAATCTCAATGGAGAAAGCAAATAGGGAGGGTAAGGGGGTTTCAAATATTACTTTTTTTAAAAATGAGATAAGACTTAGAAAAGTGTGTTTTGCCACCTTGTTAAACCAAAAGGACACAGGCCAGACTTTCAAACTGGGCTGCAAGCTTCTGCTAAGCTGATACACAGTGATAAAATAATAATACTTAGCTATACAGTACGCAGTTAATTATTTGCATCTTCAAAGGGCATTATAAATATTAACTAACTATGCCGCACGACACATACTACACACACTGTACCTAATAGTTATCTTCCTCGTTTAATAGATGGAGAAACTGAGGCAGCACCAGATGATGCTGTTACAGAGTTTCCCAAGTTGTTTGTCTTAGCATGTGAGCAAATTTTTAGTCTTGGAAGAAATACTGGTTGGGTATAGGTTGCTGTGTGCACTGCAGGGGAATTTTCTCTCTGCCATGGTCT
Organism: Chelydra serpentina; assembly: GCA_037349315.1. Classification (NCBI taxonomy): domain Eukaryota; kingdom Metazoa; phylum Chordata; order Testudines; family Chelydridae; genus Chelydra; species Chelydra serpentina. The sequence goes on from JBAIAC010000035.1 coordinate 14,108,187, forward strand.
CTGATTATTCAGTTTTTGAGGCAGAGTTGTTCCCTGGGAACTACGCATTGCTGCTGGGCTGAGATTCCTGAAAGAAGGGATTTCCTGCATGCTGTTTGACCATCTCATTTCAGGCCTAGTGTATATGTGTAAATAAAGCAAATTACACTTAGAATATAGCCAGATTCCAGATTTCTCTTCCACTGGGAAGCTGACGTGCACAGCCCTGGCATCTGCTACCACTGAAAGATGTGACACCTGCCTTAGTATAGACACCCTGGTGTTGGAAGTAGGGTCAACAATATTAACTAACACTATTGTGAAGTCCTCTATCTAAAAGGTATCTTCCCCATTTAACAGATGGAGACACTGAGGCAAGGTTAGTGGTATTGCCCAATGCCACACAGAGAGTCAGTGGCAGAGCTGTGATTGCAGAGGTGTGATTACAGTGCAGCCATTCCTGTCTCCTAGTTCTGTGCTGGTTTAAACCCAACTCCCCCCCCCCCCACACACACACACACATGCATTTCTATGTTGACAGATGTCTATAATGGGTGGATATTCAAGTTTGTGTAAAATAAAAACAGCCCCAGACTTTCATCCCAAATTCTAACCATAATAATTTACATGCACTTTCAAAAATTTACTCTTACGAAAATGTCGCCATTAATGAATCATTGGATCCTTGTGCGATATATAGTATGACTTATAGATCCTTTGACTCCAGAGTTATCCCACTTTACAGCAATGTGCAAGGTCCACAGAAGTGGACTTCTCTGTCTGTTCTTTGGAAAATATATTCTCAGTTAGGGAAAGGCTAATATGAGTAAGAAAAACTTGTAGCACCTTAGAGACTAACACATTTATTTCAGCATAAGCTTTCGTGGGTTAGAACCCACTTCATCGGATGCATGGAATGAAACATGTTTCCCTAACTAAGAATATATAAACATGTTTCATTCCATGCATCCGATGAAGTGGGTTCTAACCCACGAAAGCTTATGCTGAAATAAATGTGTTAGTCTCTAAGGTGCTACAAGTTTTTCTTTCTTATTTTCGTTTTGCTGACACAGACTAACACGGCTACTACACTGAAAGCTAATATGAGTGTGTTTGGGAGCTGAGCTTAGGTGAACGTCTCAGACAGTAAGTCGTTTCCCTGGACTGGGAGTTTGCTTTTTGCCTTGTGACATGATTGGATAATGCCAAGTGTTTCTAGACACCCCTTCTCTAGACAACCAGCCAATCAAAGGCCCCACTTCATTCTGATAGGAGGATGGCTATGTGGCACAGAGCTTGCAGACAGACTGTTTTAGTCTGAGGAATGTTCTTCATCCTCTGGGGAAAAGAGAACCTTCTGTGTTCCCAATTTAATTTGCTTATGCTTCCTTAATGAACTCTTCTTGTTTGAAAACTTCAAATAAACTTACAGCTAGTTAGGATTACTGCGAGGTTTGCACAGCTTTCAGATGATGTAAAGTATAATATAAATGCTACATGTTAACAGTGGTCTCTCAGGGCTCTGAGTTTCTCTCTGTCTCTCAAACCTAAACACACACAGACCCCATCAGACATCTGGTCTTAGGCTTATCTCTGGAGACAGTGTGTCCTGAGTGACAAAGTTCTGATCCAGAGATGAACTTGGAAGGATAATCTTGCATCTGAGGCTTTGGCCTGGACCCAGGAGATTGGGGCTCTGTTTCTAGCTCTGCCAGATTTCTTATGTGACCTTGGACGAGTCATTTAAACTCTCTCTGCCTTTAGTTCCCCATTTCGCCAATGGGGATAATAACTCTTCCTTCTCAGCTCTATAGGAGGGGGTGGGGGGGCCCACCCAGGTCAGGGCTGTGTCATGTCCATGGGGCAATGTTTGGAATGTCACTTCCTGTGCTGTACATGTTCTGTGAAGACTTCAGATTCCAGGGCTGGCCAGTCACAGGCACTCATTTCACACCATGTTTGCTTTACTAATATTTTCGTTTCTGCTAACATCTGTGAATGAGTTCTAATGCTCATGGAAAAGGAGGACGGAAAGCAATGGCTGGTAGCCAGACTCAGTGCTGACAGGTGCTGTGTAAACTCACACACAGAGCTCTGCCAATACACCTCAATTCTGGCCTGCAGCCCCTTGGGCTAGTCCCTTCCGGAAAAAGGCTGGTTCCTCTTCCCACCCATCTTGGAGGTTTAAAACCTGCAGCAAATGTAACTTTTCAAACTTGACACCTCTGATGCAGTTTAGGTAGCAATGAGAGCTCTAAAAAGGACAGTAATCAGGAGAACATGTTTGACTAAGGTAAGGCCACAAATTCTGTAGTGCTTATAGTCATGAGGGATTTACTTGCATTTCTCTCCTCTTATGCAAATGTATCTCACTTAGACTACTTGATATAGACTAAAAGCAGATGACAAACACTCATTCAGAAAGGTTTGGTTACTCTTTGGTACCCAGGTCAGTGAATAAAAATATATAATCAAATATAACACTTTATACTCCCACGATCGTAAATGTGGGGATTATCTTTGTTTTATGGATGGGAAAATTGAGACACAAAAAGGTTACGTGATGTGTCCAGTGTCACATGGTAAGAACACAACTGGAAACACAACTACGCTCCCCTCACTCCCAGCCTTCTGTTCTAATGACTGGATTATGATGCTGCAAGCCGATGAATGTTCTTTCCCCAAAATGAGAGTGTGGGCAATGTGTTTACTGTATTGTACAAGCCACCATGACCCCTGTTCTGCTGGTGATCTGTGGTAGGAGAAATCATCAGAACTAGTGATTTTAAAGGTTACCTGTGCTAAAGCATGGGATGTATTTGTATTTAAATTAATGCACCATGCTGAGTGGGAAATGTAGACTTGGGGAATTCCATTCCTCTGCTGTAAGAGCGGGCTCATTATAAGAGGGAAATACAGTCCCTTCTAAAGAAATTCTTTGAAATTCTTTGAGTAATTTTAGAAGATGTGTCACTTTGCCTATCTCACATAGGGATTGACACACTTTGGGCTGAATCCAGGTCTCACTGAACTCAGTGGGAGTTGGATTGGGTTCTTTTTAGATGCGGAGTTTCACGTTACACCCCATATTCTTTATGGAAATATGCTTATGGAGATGGCATAACTGAAATATATTTTATGCAAGATGGGTCTTGTCATTGGGTGTCATTGGAAAGTTTATAATTTACTGAATGTGATTATCCAATTTGTATACATGTATCATTTCTGTATCTAAAGTTAGCAATATTGACTATGTAACAATTACAACTGGGTGTGTACTTGGGAAACACCCCTCAGACAACAGGCCATCAGCCTTGATGGACCATTAGGAAGAAACAATAAGACTTTGAAGATACTAATCTCTCTCCTTCCTGAGAGGCATCCTGGGATGTAGCTGTGACACTATTAGGTCAGGTGGTCCTGTCACCTGGTACTAAACACCATCTTGGACTTCTAGTAATTTTCCACTAAAAGGAGGGGGAGGTCAAGACTGGGAAAGAAAAGATTCCTGCCTTATGTAAATCTTGTTTAAGGCTGGGGAGTAAGGCAAACAGGACTCTTCTCCATTGCCTTCCTGCCCAAAAAGAAAGACTGCTGAAAGTACCTGAAGAGACAAAGGAACTGAGCGGTGGGAAAGGCAAGGGCTGAGTCCAGACTAAGACAGCAGTCTAGTCTGTAAAGAGAAATAACTGGAACTCTAAGCTACAGAAACTCTGCAACTTGCCTAAAATAACATTTAGGGTGAGAAATTGCTTCTTGAAACCACTCTCTTTAAGATCTGAAGCTTAGTATGCATGTTTTGTTTTATTTGCTTGGTAATCTGCTTTGTTCTGTTCACTATCACTTATAATCACGTGAAATCTGCCTTTTATAGTTAATAAACTTGTTTTGTTTATTATTAAACCCAGTTTGTGCAATTTCTAACTGGGGGAGGGGGAACAAGAAGTTGTGCGTATCTTCCTCCACATTGAGGGAGGGGGCGAATTTATGAGCTTACGTTGTATAGATTTCTCTACAGCAGAAGACAATTTTATTTTGGGTACACTTTCCAGAGGGGAGCTACACTTGAGTGCTTGGCGATTTCCTAGCTGAGTCTTCTCATAGGGAGCTGTTTGCAGACTCTGTGTGATTCTACAGATGGTGCGTCCTTACCTGTGTGTGTGCTGCCAGAGGCCGGAGAGCCTAATTCAGCAAAACAGGGAGAGGGAACCCAGGGTAGTGGAGCAGGCAGGCTCAGTGAAATCCCAGTACATCAGGTGGCACCCTGAAGGGGGGGTCCAACCCGTCACACAGAGATCCAACCAAACTACTTTTATCCCTTTCTCAAGAAGCCTGTATTATTTCCACAAGGAAAAATATGCAGGAAGAGGCATGAAAAAGCATTTTTAAAGAGACATCACAATCTTCAACTGCAAAAACAAATGTACGTAATAAATAAGCCTATCTTTAGAGGAATAATTAAAGAACTCAAAAGTCAACTTTTTAACCAGGAAGCAATAACTGATTTTTAGTCTTTAATATCTTAATAATTATCAGCTGTATGTTGGTCCGGTTTCCAGTCTCACTCCCCTGCCTACTGGGCGTTCTGTGCTTGCAGACTGACAGAGGGGTTTTACTGTGTGCCATTTACATCTGTATGGAATCTTGTAGAAACAAACTATTCATGCCTCTGCCTTTCCGTGATATTTTTATTTTTAACTTGCATAGTAAAACTCATTGCAGGGCTGCACCCATCCTCCCCTTTGATCTCTCTGTCCGGGCTGGAAGGCATAGTATGACTCACTTTTGTGTACCTTGAGAGTTCTCAATGCTCCCCTGAGTAATTTTTATTCTTCAGCATGTATATGCCTGAATTTGGCCAAATGTGCTAGGATTCCCCAGCCCAACATACTTGAAGATGCTTAATACTTAATAATAATAGTAATATTATACAGGAATTGACTGGTTCAGATAAAATAAGATTCATTGGACCAAAGGGATACCAGCACCCAGCCCTCAAAACACAAAGTGGTTTTGGTTTTTTTTTGGAGGTTTGAAACATTTCCACTAAAATTTAGTAAACGTTCTTTTTCTTTTTCTTGAGGCTTCTGCGCTTGTGAGTTTCATCTACAATGGGGTGAAGAGTCCACATGAGGCTCTTTTTTTTATTTTTTTATTTTTTGGTGCTACTTCCAGCATGACTGGAAGCAGTGGAAATCTTGCCACAAAGCCTATTCTGCGTGCAGTGACATTGTCTTCTCAGGGGTTAAATGGAGCTTTACCGACTTACACTTTGTTAGGATCTGACCCTCCAGCCATTTGGCCAATTGCGATGCACAATCAGGTGCTTACTTACCCCACATCAAACCATAGGAGTTCTGCTCCTCCCTGGTTTAGATTTATGCATGGCTTATGTTGGGAAATGTTACTATATGCAGCGGGTGTAATTTTATGATGTTTGCTTTCCCATAGGATAACATAAATGTGCAAATGAGACTGTAAGCCCTTTGAGGGGGGTTGGCTTCCTTTGTGTTTGTACAGCACAATAAGGCCCCACACCTGACCACTGCTGCAAGACAGATAAGTGGTTTAATAGAGGTGGGCGGCTAATAAAGGTAGAGCAGAGTTGTACTTAGTCCATTTGGGGGTGCTGTGGGGTGGTCTCTGAAGACAGGAAGTTGCCTAATCAGGGTGGGTGACCTCCTGTACAGGTTCCACTGTACCCCATTACTCTATCCGTACATGCCACAGCCAGTGAAACATTTAAAATACATGAGGAGAGCCAGCTTCTAAAGTCATATTTCTAGTGCTCTGCCTAATCCCTCCGAGACCGTAAACCAGGCTCTAGCTGAATATTGGCAGTGTGGAATTATTTATTAGGAGTCCCTTTTGGGGTAAAGTAAATCACCCCAGATACATTTAAAATGCGGGCCCCCAGAGGAAGTCATGCTACCCCTGTGTCCTTGAAACATAGGCTGCCTAAACAAACACAGGGTGTTGATCCTACTGCAATAGGAGAGTGAAGGGGCATCTTTCACAACACTCGAACCATTACACCAGAGCTTAAAGATGAACTGGAAGCTTAAAGTGAATCAAGTTCCTTTTTCGTTAACAGACTAGATGGGTGGGGTATAACTTGTATGCACAGTCCCTTTTAAAACCTAAACTGTTGAGACTCAGATCCTCCCATACCCACTGGACTGCCCAAGCCACCAGTTCATAGTGTCACGTTTGCCAATAATAGGAGTCTCCCTCACTAACACCTTGTGCAACTCCTCCCTCAGTTTTAGGTGTCAGCGATGACCTCAGCTGTTGCAGAAGAAACCCAGAACTCTGCACTCAGGTCTTTCCGTTTGCCGTAAGGAATGGCACAAGCATGGCTCTCCATCTAGTGCAAGAGCTACCGGAAAACTTTCAGTGTGAGATGCATTTGCAGTGATATCCCTGAATTTCAATACCGCTGCTGTATGAAGTGTGAATGAATCAAGACGAGGAAATGGTTTATATAGAACAAATTCATGGGAACACGTGTGTGTTGTAGGAACTGATATTATGGTATTATTTCCATTTAGCAGGAAACAAGACTATCACGGGACAGCTGTTTTCTCCTAAGTCTGGCATCACTATAGCATGCTATCCATCTTGAGCATTTGTGGGTGTTGGGAAGAGCTGTAGGAAAGCCTTCATACCAGATGTGCTAACTGCCCAGAGACACTTCTCAATGAGACATAAACCTTAGGTCCCGGTCACTTGTGGTAATAACGGGTCTTAGAGCACTTTTCATAAGGGTGGGGGTGTTAGGCTCAGTAGTACCTTGATGAAATTCCAAATTTAGGTAATTTGGGTCATTACATACTAACCCCTGAAGATTCAGCTGGCTAAGAGTCTCAATTGTTTCTGAACTGCTATGTGCTATTCAACTGCTGCATCCTCCCACCACACGATGACTGCTTTGGGGTCTTGGATGTTATTTTAATATTTTTTCTTCTAATCACCACACACAATTACAGAATTCCACAGGAACTCACACTAAAAAAAAAAAGAAAAGATGTGCCTCTTTCTGGAGGGGGTGGGGGTTGCAAAGCAAGCGAGGCTGTGAGGAAGGCTGGAGATTAAAGAGAGGTCTGACCCAAACCAGCAGGTCTGAACACCCACCAACTTTGGGGAAGTTATTATTTGTATTAGGGTGGTACCTAGAGGCCACAACTGCGCTTGGGGCCCCATAGTGCTAGGTAGTGAACAAACAGATAAGCCTGTCACAAAGAGCTGACAATCTTCATTGACAAGACTGACAGCCCCCTCCCTTACCCAAAAGAAGTTTCCATTCCAGATCCATTTGGTTGTTAGCCCTTCTACCAAGGGACCAATTGTGGTATGGATGCTTATCCACTATGGACTTGACAGAGCCCACCACATTTGGTAGATGATAAAAGCAAATAGCCATCAGGGTAAAAATTGCCCTGGAACAAATACTCTAAAGGTGACCAGCTCCATGCCCCAACAGCACCCCCCTGAGCTATCCAGCAGCCCCAATACCACCACGTACTGTTAACTCTGCTTAGTTCTGCATCCCGTGTGAGGGAGTCTATTGCAGCACAGTGGGACATGACACTTTAGAGGTAGCTCACGTAGCCCACACTAATAACCCAGGAGCAATCGGGTGTGGGTGGGAGGAATGCGGGCATCAGCCAGGGTAGTCCAGCTATGTGATTTCAGCACAAAGCTAGACACAGCATTTGGTTTAACAAGGCAACAGCACAGACTGTGCCATGTGCATTACCGGAAAGGCAATTTTACCCCAGGGCATTCAGTGCCAAACTCAAATAAAGCAGAGACAGCCGGAGTCTGAATGCTGGAGGTGCCAATTAAACACACACTGTTTCACACAGACAAATAGTATTAGCAATGGTTGACTTAATCCTTTTAAAAGTTGCATTCAGAGGCAAGTTCTGTTTATCCCTCCCAGCTCTTCTCAGTGGTCCTGTGACTAGTGGCCCAGTGCTGACTGATTTGCTCTCTCGTTATTCTGGGGACACCAGCTTCCCATCAAGGGAATGAAATCATAAATACGAAATATCAAAGGGTAACAACAGGGTAGCAGTGGGTTTGAATCCCTGCAGTACAAGAGGTTGCAATTTCAAGGGCACTCAGATATCATGGTATGGACACTGGATAAAGACTTGGATAGACCGTTAAAAACACGGTTAACATTAACATAAGGACAGAATGTGACATCTAATGAGGACAGCTGCTCAGCGGGTCAGCTGCTCAGGTGACCCCAGGGACAGCCACACCAGCCACTGCTGGAATAGCTCTGTAGCCAGCAGTGGCCCCCTGGGGCGCGCTCCCCACAGCAGCGGCCACCCCAAGATTTAGTCATGAGTATTTATAGTATAAGTCATGGACAGGTCACGGGCCGTAAAAATACCCATGACTAAATCGTAGCCTTATTGATATGGAATAAAGAAATGGAAGAAGATGCAGCCAGCTGTTTGCTGAACTCCTTCATTTGGGAGGAAGAGCAAGGGCTCAGGAGTGGGAGGCAGGCCAGAATCCATTTAGAGAGGATGGGAGGGAGAATCTATCCCATGGGCAGGGGTGAGGCTGGAAAAAAAAGTCTGTCCAGGAGACTCCAGAATTATGTTTGGCTGGAGAGTTTGGTGGATCCAAAGTCGATTTAGGTTTAATCCACGCCACGTATTCAGTCTGTATTCTGAATGGCTGAATCATATTTATGTGGCTGGAGGAAGAGGAACTAACCCAATATTATGGAAAACAGGTAAGCATTTTGCCGCCTTATCATCACCAAGTAGAGTCTTGTCCTTTGAAACCAATTAAAATTTATACCTTTGTTTGCACAGATATTTCTGTAGATTCCGTGTACTCCTCAGAGGTGACCTTTCCAAGGGTTATTAAGCTTCAGGCTACCCAGGTTGCTCTGATGAAGCAATACTGGCGAAACCATTTTTTTGCTTTGTCTCATTGCACTGCTGCAGCTTGGTCTGACCTGGCCTTAGGAGTTTGGGAAGGCCCAACAAGATCATTTTTAGGGGGCCCTGCAGCCCAAATTTAACGGATTTTAGCAACAAAAGAATGGGGGCGGGAGGAATCTTTTTGCCACTATCCGCCCCTTTCTGCTGCGAGAGAAGTAGAGCCCAGCTCCTTGGACTGGAGTGCATGTGGAGTTACTAACACTGAGAGGAACGTGTTTCAAGGGACATTTCTCCAGCAGCGAAGTCCCCACTTGCAGGCGGGTGTAGTGTTCATTCTGGTGAAGCTTGTTATTTTCTTTGCCCTTTCCCCTATTTACTTAACGACTGAATCCAGGGCAGCCTGCAATATTCGTCAACAACCTCTGTGTGCCAAATAACCAGCCCATCTCATCACAAAGCATGCAGAAAGAAACTGTCAAACTCACTCACCATAAACTAGTCTCTCTCAGTTTTCCTTTCTTCCCCCTCTTCTAGCTCTGTCACATTCGATCTGTCTCCACTTTATTTTCCTCTCACTTCACTCCACTATTTTTATTCTTTTGCTTCTCATCTCCCCTTCCCTTGATGAGTAGTATGTTCTCCCTGCTCCGCCTTTCTCTGTCCCATTTCGACTGTTCCCTTTTGTCCAGCCCTGTGGTCTCTTCCGTGTTACGCTGTGACTTTGCCCATGTTCTTCTCTTGTTCTCTCTTCACCTCATATTCCATGGCCTTTCTGCTCCCACCCCAGACTCTTGCTCACGTCCTCCTGCCTCCCTCCCGGAACTCAGGACCTGACATTAGAAAATCCTTCTCAGTGTTAATTATTAAACATTAATTAATTAATGCTATTCATTGTGGATGGCCCCTGCACAGCTGCACAAGTGAGCCTCCCTCAGCCCACACCCATTTTGTAGGAGTTGGCCACAGATCCAGCCCCTGCGCGCTCTGGAGTATAGCGACTGCTGCCTGGTAGCAGGCCCAAGGGCACCAGCTGCTCAGAAATGAATGGATGGGGGCAGAGTCCAGGGGTGCCATTTAGGGGGGCTCCTGCCCCCCTGCCAGCCCAAGTTTTGTACCCCCTGCTACTCACTCCTCTCCCTCCTCCCCTGACTGGCCTATTCTTTGCTCAGCAAACAAGAATGCAGAGGTGTATCCGGCAGAGCCAATAGCAGAGCTGGGAGCCTCGGCAGCATTTTTTCATTCCTTAAACAAACACGCTGAGGGAGTGGTGGCCGGAAGGTCTGAAGATGCTTGCTGCAGATTGCATCATGATCTGCCCCTCACCTTCATAAGCTGATATGTTAAAAAGGCAGGCCCAACCCCTTGTGACACCAGTAGACAGTGGGCTGCTCAGCCAGGGCAGGGGGCTGCTGCCTGAGGCACATGCAGGCAGGGCCGGTGCAAGGACGTTTTGCGCCCTAGGCGAAACGTCCTTGCCCCAGCCCTGCGCCCCCTCCCCAGCTAACACCACCCCCCCACAGCCAGCCCCGCCGCGGGAGCTCAGCCCCCGCCTGCGGGCCGCGGGAGCTGAGCGTGGAACCGGGAGGCAGGGGGCGGCTTGCAGCAGCTGCTTCCAGGCTCCTTGCTCAGAGCGGGGAGGCAGGGGGGCGGTTCACCACGGCTGCCTCCTGCTCAGCAGGGAGCCGGGAGACAGCCGCCCGCCGCCCCCCAAATCCTGGCGCCCTAGGCAACCGCCTAGGGTTGCCTAGTGCTAGCGCCGGCCCTGCATACAGGAGATAATTATCCTCACAGCCAGCCCAGCTTTGGAAGTTTCAGGCTGCAAGAGCAGTGCTGCAGAATGGATGACCACCTCTAATCTTTCCCTGCGGTGAAGAAACAAGCATGAGCTGCTGCCACCAAAAATATTGTTTAAATTACACTTAAAATGTTCCCAACTTTTTTCCAACTCTCTCATTTTGTAGTGAATGGCAGTACCTCAGTGTGGCCAATTATTCTACTATTTAGTCCCACTTGTCTGTGGGAGTCTTTCCTTTGCCTATAGTGGGCTTTGGGTCAGGTCAGGTCCATAGGCTGTGATGCAGAAACACGGATTCCTCTGTGAATGCCTGGATTTCACCAAATCTCCCAAGAGTGGGGTTACACTTTTCTAGGACCTTTTTCCCAGATACCTTTTGAGGAGCTGCTGGCCCTCAACTGCTGTCCTCAAGCAACTGTCTGCTGTATCTCCTTCTCTTCCAGCTGGTAAATATTCTTATCTCCTGTTCTAATTCTTTAACATTTCTGAGGGTGTGGCAGAGTGTCACAAACCTGAGTGCCATCTGTGAATTTCATTGAGGGGATATTTTCTCTCAACAATCCTTACAGTAACACCCTAGGAACCTCTTCCAACTTAATCCTTTGTATTTATCATAACTATTTGTATAAACCTTTCCGTGAACATAAACACAAGCCAATCTGAACAAGTTGCACGATTTGGCTGCCAAAATTTGTTCATTATAGATCCATGCTACTAACATCCATCATTTAATTATACTCTAGATAGTGATTCTTTTTAAAGGTATAGCCCGATATGTTGGTTTTTAAAAAAAACTTTGTTTCAATAAATAGGGCTATTTTGGGGCTAGTTATTAAGTGACTTTGAGCTAGTAATGCAGTAGAAATCTGGCAATCATGTAAATGTTCATCTTGCTGATTTTTCCCAGCCTGTTCCTACAAATCCCATAATCCACCACCTCATGGTATTCTTCGCTTCAGTGGGAAATTTGTTAGCTTATGGTGCCAGTTCTTGAGTTGAAACAGTCCCGCATCTACGCACACACGGATGGAGGTTGGAAGAATTCCACTTTTCAGACGAGGTTTTCTGTTCTACACTTACAAGTAATCCTAAAATATACCTTTAATTGGCATTTGTGTATATAGTTTTCTTTCTTTATATAAGAATTAGATACAGTGCTCCTGTCAGCTAATTTCTAAGTTATTATCAGCAAAAAACTAGAGTAACCCAAGTAGCCCTCCTCCCCCAAATCTGAAATGGTGCCCCAGAGAGAGTCATTTATTACACCATCCATAGGGGAAGCCCATGCTGCCCCTATGTAAAGGGGGTGAAAAGGGCCTGCCCCCTTGTGCCCGTGAAAGCTCCAGGAAGCGTTTTGCCCAGCTGGGGCAGGTGGCTCCAGCCTACTACAGACTCAGCTGTGATTTTCAAAAGTGCTCACGTGAGTAAAGAGCACAAGTGCCAGTGATTTTCAAGAGGGCTTGTGGTCCTAACTCACATAGGCACTTCTGAGAATCCCACTGCCTGGCCCTTGTTATCGGAGATGATGAATTCCTGGTATAAGCATCAGTGCTGAAATAGGCTGAGTCACAGGAACTACTTGTAGTCCTGACCGGATCAATGTCCCTCCTCCTGGGCTAGATAAATTGCCTTCTGTGCCGTTTACTGCGTGTGTGGCGTTCAGATGAGATCACGGTCCTGTCTATTCTGAGTGGCCTTTAAAGGTCCCAGGATTCTTTTTGTAAGCACTGGGGCGGTTTACTCATCTATACTTGGCCAGAATCCCCCCAGCCCCAGTGCTGTACAGTGTGCTGTCTGCTCCCTCCCTCCAGAGGTGGCTGCATGCTTCCCGGCTGTAGTCAGGCTTTGCAATGGAATGTGTGCTATAAAAACGTGAAGTATGAGGAGGGGTATGCTGGGGGCCCACAGTCTCTGCCATTGTATAAACTTAGCTGTAGCACTGGAGATATGCAGATGTCATTATTCCTGAGAGCCTGCAGCACTTCTAGGAATCACAGCATCATCTACTGCAACCTTCCTCCTCCATCTCTCCCCTCCACCTCCTCCCCTTCACACACATCACTATGCATCCTCAACCTGCAGCCTTGTCTATGATTCACACATGGGATGGTGGTAGCTTACCTGCAGCACGCGCTCCTGAGAGAGGGGTGGCTGGCAGCTCTGGGACTTGTGTTTGCGTCAGGCAGGAAACTCCGCTGCTGTCGCACTGGAACGAAGGAGTGTCAGTGATGCTGCAGGTTTCACCTCCGCTCGACGCCTGTGCAGTTCCACTCTGCTGCTGCTGCAGTTCTCCCTCTATGCTGAGGATTTTCCTGTTCCCTTGCTCCTGCAGCTCTGCGGAGAGGTGACAAGCCGCAACATGCACATCAGGTTGTTTAAATCATTGCAAAGAGGGTACTAGCAAGGAAGCTAGAAAGCTCTGTATGAACTGGAGGCAGCTGGGTGATTCTAACTCTTCAGCTGCCTTCAGCCTCAGGGCCTTGTGTATTGATAGGCGGACACACACACACACACACAGAGCTTAAAAATAAATGTGACACAATCATCTGACAGACAAGAGGACTAGTAACAAAGAGCAAGTGACCTGTTTGATCTGCATGCAGAGCTGCCAGCAGTCAGCCAGCACTGCAGCAGGACTTAGGTAAATCATGTTAAAAAGGTTTTCTCTTCTGGGCAGATGGTTAAATTGAATGGACTACTGGACACAGCCTAACATAGGCTTCTGTTTATTCTGAGGCTTCCATTGCCAAGGAAACAATAGATTGTGGTGAAGTGGGATCAGAAAAACTGCTGAAGGAAAAGGAGTATTTCTTTTTTTCTTCCCAGCTCTTTGCCTCATGGCTTTATGCGTTTGTTTTTTATTGGCTGTTTAGCAAGGGCAAGGTTCTAACCTTTGTCAAATTCCAGATTCATTTATTTCCATGCACACATCCAGGCACGCACTTTAGAGTATGTAATGGTCCCTCCCTCTCGGGTCCAGAGGAAGGCTGGATGTTGTCGGGGTGGCCTGATTTGTGGTCATGGACCTGCCCACTCCACACTTCCAATCTCCACCAGAGGACCAAGCACACGGCCCTTCGGCTCATAGCTCCAGCCCCTGGTTGGAGTACCCACCAAACACCTAGGGTCTAGGCCTCCTGAGTAATTGCGCAGTCTTTGACCCACAGCCTCATGGCTGGGAAAGCAAAAATAGTCTGTGGCTCCGGCCCTCTGGGCAGAGTGCAGCAAACAAACAGTGTATAGCCCTCAGCCTCCTGGCTGGGACAAGCAACAACAGTCAGATGCAGGCCTTCTGCCTAGGTGAGTATGCAGCCAGCTCCAGGGGTGGGGCAGCAACAGGGATAGGGGGGCCTAGGTCCACCCTACTCCACCAGGTCCCAGCCCAGGAGGCTCGCAGTGATGAGTTATCCCACCACGGGTCAGTGGGGAAACGTAAGATCGCTGCCTCACGTCCTGGCAGCACAACCAAACCAACGTCTGGTTTCCCTGGGCTACTTCCTATCCAACTCTCCTGGCATCACACCACCACCACCCGGCTCTGGCTCACAGTCGGATAGTGCTTCCTTCGGTATTTCCCCAGGTCCTTCCATCTCCTGGGTCAGTAGGCCCCCGATCTGCTCTGTAGCCGGTCCTGGACCTCACAAAGGGCTTAGCTGTCTGTCTAGTAGGGACAGCTGCCTCCTTCCCAGGTCTGTTCAAACTGAGTTGCAGGGCCCTACTCTTATACTTCCTGCCCTTCCCCTGCACTTTCTGTGATGCGTTTCGGGCGAGTTAGCTGCACCCACCACAGGGAGTGAAATGGTTCCTTCCTCTCGGGTCCAGAGGGAGGCCACTCTGCCTCACTGGAATGTCGGGAACTGAAGCAACGTCTGATTGAGAAGCACGGCTGCAGATGGTAGGAACTCTCCGGTGGTGCAGTGTCTAATGTGGGGTTTTCTCTTTCTTTGTTTTCAAGCAGCTCAGGTGACAGAGAATGGGAAAGGAGTCTATGCAAGAAGGTGCTGTTGTGGTGGAGGCATTCCCGTGATACTACCGGGATAGGTTAGGGATAGATTAGGGATAAGTTGGCCTCAAGAGAGTTGAAGCTTGGTGAAGTATCCAGAAGTTCTGAAGCTCCCCTGTATTTTCTAGAGCTCTTTAGCCTGACAAATTTGGCTGGAAGTCCCAAGGGGATAAGCTTCCTCAGGCGAACGATAGCATGTCTGGCCCTAGTGGAAATTCCATGAAAGCTGCTGTTCTTTATGGCCTCATCTCCTCTAGGGAAAATGTGTGTGCTAACATGTTTAAATCCTACTGTAGCCAAGGCAAACTGTAGTTTTAACAGGTTAGCTGGTCAAGGGGTTTTGACCAATTTACATGTTAAAATTACACCTTGCTTTGTCTACACTAGGATTTCAGTGTGTGTTAGTTAACAAGTGTTAGCCAACACATGGTTAAAATATACCTTTATTCCTTGTGTATCATGGCCTAAGCATTTTGAAATCCAATCCTAGCTGGAAATACACTGATGCCTTGTCTGTAGACTAACAAAAGTGTTAGCTAACATGTTTTAATTAAATGCTGTTCAAAAATGTGTTAGCACTGAATGTAGATAGTACAAACCTTCTTTCCCTGCTCTGGCATCTGTTCATCTCTCCAGCTCTCAGCTTCATCTTACAGGTGTTATCAGTAACAGAGAATAGGAAGTTACTCAGGTTAACACAAGAAACTGATTCATTCACTTAGGACTGTTGCCAAATCGATGGAGTCTTTTCTCAACTTTTACTCTGTTCTTACCATACCCCTTGACCACAATGGGAGATTTGACTGAGTGCGAACTTCTGGATCTGCCCCTACAATAATAATGTAGTACAGCACTACTCATCCCAAATTGTTTTGCAGATATTAGAACACTGTTCAGGCATCATTTCCTCTACTCCTGAAGTACAGCCACCTCTGGGGTGGAATATAGCAGCCATTTAACAGCAAACAGCAACAGCATGCACCAGTGTAGGACAGGCGATTATTCACCAGCATGGAGTTCTGAGCACAGTGAGCAGCCTGTGTACAGTCAATCAATGGCAGACACTCCGTAAGGTCAGAAATAACTTGTCCTAAGCTATTAGTAAGCTCCCGTTCTATACTGCCTTCTTGCTATTTGTCTATACCGCAAGGTACATAAAGCATGGGTGTGTTTGCACACGTGGATGTGTGCATGTGCATAAAGAATTTACATTAAACATCACTCCCCTATTCCGACACATTGCAAAACCCTCACTGCACTGCAGGACTATTTTACCCTTCCCAACCCTCTTCCTGTGGCTAACTCCTGCCCTAGGCATCAGTAATAAACCCTCCTGTTGACATGCTCAGCCATATGGATGCTTCTCTGCACCCCATAAATACTGTACTTTTTTATTGGGCTCTTTGGAAATACAGTAAACACTTAACGAAAGAGACACTTTCTCCCTCCAGGAAGCAGTGTGTGTGACTGCCTGCTTTCTCTTTCTCACACAAACACAGGGAGTATGTGGTTCGGCCACCCCCCTAGCTTTCTCTCACCCCCACCCCAAAACCAGGAAGAAGCAATAACAGAAAACATTTCACCTAACATAGGTTTCCTGCAGGGCTGTTTAAAATGACACATACAGCGTCCCCCACATAATAGGGCTTGGCTTCATATTCTCCTTGGAGCTATAATGGTCAAATTGCTCAGCAAGTGTAATTCAGTCGGCTACAACCTGGAAACAAAAATGAAATGGAGAAATCCCCCTTCTCGAGCCCCCGCCCCCTTAGAAATCCTAGTTTTCTGCTGCAGCAGAGCAAATGCGAAGCACGGAGATCAAGAAAAACCCTGATTGTTCCCCCTGCAATACACACCCAGCGCAGCCTGTAAGCTTCAGTGGGAGTTCAATAATCACAAAAAACACATTGCAGATCATCTGAGAGGGGGAAGCAAACATCAAAGCCACTGGGAAGCTTCCCCACTGTTGTGCCAAGGCAGGATGCCCTGTAGGGAACCCAAGAGTTCAGCAGCCCCCTGAGAGGACTGAGGTCCTGTAACACTCACCTTGGTTCTCAGGCTCAGGCGCTTTCAGGCTGTTTTCTGCTCTGGTCAGCACACACTGCTGAAAAGTAGGAGCAACAGCGCTGGAGCTGTGGGAGGAAGGGAGTTCCTTCCAACAGCTAAGGAAGAGAGTTTCCCTAAAAGAGGCAATGCTGTTGACCTGCCTATGGGGCGGTTAGGTGTTGTGTTGGGACAGGAGGGCCCTTTCCCAGATCGGTCTTTTCACTGAAGGCCAAGAGGATCCTGAAAGGAGAGAGAGACACACAAAAACTCACAGAAAAGGGCTCCAAGTGAAAATAGTATCACCAAGCTCACTAACAAATCCAGGTCTCTATACTGGCACCCACGTAGGACAAACTAAGAAAATAAGGAAAATCATTTGCTTGACTTTTTTCCCCTCTCATGTGATCTTTTTTTTGGACTTGGCACAAGAGCTATTTTGGGGCTGGACATGAGCCCAGGTGAAAGGACATGGATTTCGTCCAGTCTGCCTCCCCCATGTGCTTGGAGGGCTCCAGGGAGCTTTGAACAGCTGCCATGATGATGGGCTTAAAAGCGTCTCAGTTAGGTGTGGTGTTCTCACTGATTCTTTCCCATTGTCTGGTGTAACCCTCTTGCAGCAAAAGCCATTTTTCTCCCCGAACAGCTGCACTGTGGTCAGAGATGGTTTGTGATGAGTGGAACTGCAGTTTGTACATCGCCCTGAACTCACATGGGACTTGCTCTCCCTCCACATGCAGTTTCCTTATTTGCCAGTTCACTATAAACCAGTTTCGCTTTGTATTCTCTGTGTACTATGCATACTGCAGGGCCTCAGTATGAAGCAGGATTGCTTGAGTTCTTGTAAATGATATGAGAGTGTTTGTGAAATTGGTTTCACACAAGGAAATCCACATGTGCTGGGACGTGGCTGGAGGGAGGGGGCACATAAAAACGTGCTAGGCCTATTGCAGCAGCCTTAAGAATGGGTGGCTGCTGGACTTGATCCTGCGAAGTATCAATAGGTGATCTCAGTAGATGTTGTGGGCACTCAAGACTTCCCAAGGTCATATACCCTCCACATGTGCTGAGCTTCCTGCTGACAGGAATGCTGTGCAGAAGCCAAAGGCAACTATCTGACAGGCCATTCCTTGGGAGGAAGGACTAATGGTCAACAACTTGTCAAACACTGGCACCTGCAGTCTAACAAGCTGCACTGCTTCGCTCCGTGATCCTACCTGAAATACCAGGGGTAGGAGGCAAAGCTGTTCAGTCACTCAGAGAGCACAGAGATGGCAGACCCCTGTCAGAGGTTGGAGGTTTTGATCAATAGGGTGTTTGTGAAAGACAGCACTGTTTGTGGAATTGCCTATCTCATAGAACTGGAAGGACCTTGAACGGTCGAGTCCAGTCCCCTGCCTTCACTAGCAGGACCAAGTACTGTCCCCTGACAGATTTTTGCCACAGATCCCTAAATGGCCCCCTCAAGGATTGAACTCACAACCCTGGGTTTAGCAGGCCAATGCTCAAACCACTGAGCTATCCCTCCCCCTCTTCTCTCTTGCTCATGCAGGCCCATTAACAGCTGAACAAGAGGAGGGTGAATTGGGGAGCTGTGAGAAAGCAAATAATGTGAAGAGGGGGTCAGGCCCATGTTCAACGTCCCACGTTCTAGAAGATTTTAAGGGAATTCAGGCTTCCCTCCTCCTCTTCTGCACACCCCTGCTCTCCCTATCCATTGTGTTCCTGCTCCCTTTACAACACCCACACCCACCCGCTCACCCCCACACACACACTCTCTCTCTCTCTCTCTCTCTCTCTCTCTCTCCCTAATAATAGCAGAAATTCCAGAGGAGGGAGTAGAGGAGGAAAAGTCACAGCTTGTCACCTGTACCCCCCATACACACTCGCTCTCCCCACCCCACCCATTGCTCATGCACACACATTCCCTGGTGGCAGTGACTGCAGGGAGGAGGGGAGAGGAAGGAGCAGAGAGTCCCTGTAAGGGGCTCTAGGGCCTGTGAGTGGGGTGGTGGGGAGGAAGGACGAGGGGCAGCAGACGGGCTTGTGGGATGAAGGCTCTCAGTACCTGGTGTGGAGCTGCTGCAGGAAGGACAGGAGTGGAATTGGAGGCAGAGTGGGTGTCCAGGGAGGGGGCAGAGAACCCTGTAAAAGGACAGAGTTTCTGTAGGGAGCAGAGCTGCTGGGGAGACCACAGGAATAACGTTAGGGGAGGAACTGCTGGAGTTCATGGCGTGTGCAGGGGAAGGAAGGGGGCAGAGTTCCTGACACTGGGGCTCCATTGTGGGAGAATGTGTGGATGGGTTGGGAGGGGATGACTGGCTGAGTGCTCTGAGCTGGCTGGCTGGGAAGGCAGCAGTGGCCTGCTCTCTTGGATCCCTACCACATGCAAGGACTTGGGCAGATCTGTAGCATGAGGGATTGGAGGGGGCAGGAGTTCTCCTGCCTTGAGATCCCCCAGCTGGTCTCTTTGAAATGCAGCTGATGTGGGGGAATCTGGGACCGTTCTCTCTAGAGAAATGCCTGCGCCCAACCCCCGTGTCCATTCTCCCCTGCACTTTGGGAACATCCACACCTGGTTCTAGATCTGAATTTGGCAGCCCAGACCCATCTCTGTCTAGTATCTTGTGAGTAGCACCGGTGACTGATCACTCCCAAGAAAGCTGTGGCCTTCAGACAGTGGGTACAACTCCCATCTAAACAAAGAGGAGTCACGCTGCACACTGAGGGCCTGGGATATGCCTTCCAAACACCTCTCTCCCTCCTGCGTGTGAGCCTCCCCTCAACTCCTTCCAGGTTTCTGAGCAATTCTTAAGCCCAGTGTGAGTGCCTCAGGCTCCCACACTAGTCTGAGCATTGACCACCATGGCAGTGGAGGGTCTCACAGGGTGGGGCCATTATTAATGAATCACCGGTGTGTGCTGAGGCTTCTCAGCGCACAGAGGAGGACATGGTCCCAGCCCCAAAAGGATCACAGTGTGACGTGCACAGCCAGAATTCATACAAAGACCAAACGAAAAGCCAGTCTCAATAAGCTGCAGGGGTTGGATAATTGTTGTAATGGCTCTGGCTTTGATGGGGAATCATGTCAATGGCTGCAGAGTCCAGCAGAAACTGGGCAAGCATAGGTGCTGGAACTGGGAATATGGGGGGGTGCTGCTGCAGGGGGTTGGACTAGATGACCTCCTGAGGTCCCTTCCAACCCTGAGATTCTATGATTCTATGATTATGATTCTATTATTCTATACACCCCCAGGCTTGAAGTGCTTTCCATCATATACAGGGCTTACAGTTTGGTTCAATGCCTCTCAGCACCCCCACTGTACAAATTGTCCCAGCACCCCTGTGAGAAAGAAAAGGATTTTTTGAGAGCAAGCTGCTCAGTTTCACACCAAGATCAGAAATTACTAGGTTTGGTAATAAATTCTTATTGTTATTCTTACTGTTACTAATTATTATTACTGCTACTGCTTTACACTTATATTGTCCCTGCCACTGGAGGATCTTAAAGAGCTGTACAAATTAGACATGGGTTTTTGTTGAGGTCATTTTGTGGATACGGACCCGCCATGAATTTTGCAGCTGGATGTGAACTTCTCCCATGTTCAAGGGTGTTTGGATCCAGGGCTGTGGTTCAGAGCCAGCTCTGTAATACGTATTCATTATTTCTCACAACACCCCTGTAAGTTAATATTCGCCCCAGTTTACAAATGGTACAGAAATGGTAAACCCCAAGTTTTCAGTAAAGTCCACTTATTTTGAAAGCCCCACTTGAGAGGGTAATTAGCTATTGGGACAATTTATCAAGGATCATGGTGGATGCTCCATCTCTAGCAATTTTTAAATCCAGATTGGATGTTTTTCTCAAAGCTACGTTCTGGGAATTAATTTGGGGATGTTCTATGGGCCTGTGCTACACAGGAGGTCAGACAAGGTGATCACACGCCTCCCTTCTGGCCTTGGAATCTACGAAGATGATCACATTCTGGTCTAAAAGCTTCTATCTGGCTAGTCATCGCTTTTACCACAAGGGAGAGCTCTGTGCACAGCTACTGCCTCCCAGACAAGAGGAAGCGCTTCCAGAAATAACTAGAATCCAATGACTTCTTTTAAACGGCACATCTGATGTTGATATTTTTCTGTTGAGTTCACGCTGGTGAAAGAGCTCCATCTGCTTTTTCAGGTTTCCTTTCGTCACGGTGCTCAAGAGTCTATTCGCTGCAATCAAAATAGCTGGCACGTCTGCAGTGTCCTACAGCTGAGGGCCTTCATGCACTTTGCGAACACTGATTAATGAAACTTCAACACCCCTCTGAAGCCTCAGTCAATGCAACCCCCTTTGGTACCCCTGGTAAGTGTCCTTTTTACGGAGGGGGAAACTGAGGCACAGATTGGTGACTTGAGCTGTCCAGGGCCACGCAATGAGTCAGTCGCAAAGACACCCTCCACTACCAGCCTGCAGGAGAAACTGAAAATCCTGTGTCCCCTCAGCTGACACCTGTCCCCATCCCCATGCCCTGGTTTCTTTTTGCTATCTGGGGGAAATGATTGGCATCAAAGAAATGTAAATTTTGTCTTCTTTTTTAATAATCAGACAACTAATATACTCTTACATCACGTGAATCCAGCATCACGTGAATCCAGACAGCTGAGGTGCTTAAGAGTAATAGGACTTCTCTCCCTCCCCCTCCCTCCCCCTAACACATTCAATGTCACTTTCTAGTTGCAGAGATAGCAGCAGTGTTCCTGCAGGATCCACCGCTGTGCTGCCACTCCAAGTCCTGACATTTGAAGACAGCCTGAGATATTCCCCAGAAGCTTGAGGGTAGGTAGGTGTGCACAGGACTCTGTCCTTCTAATTCTCTGCTCTAACCACTAGAGACCCTCCCAGAGGAATCCTCAGACACTTCTGCAGGGTATGTAGAATCTTTGATCTTCCACTGTGAAACGTATGGGTCAAATTCTGCTCTCATTTACACCAATATAAATCTGGAGTAATTCCAATGGGACAGATCCTCATTCACTCCTGGTTTAGGGCAGCTAAAGAAGAGCAGAGTTGGGCCTTCCCTGGAAAGGTACTGAGCATATGTGGGGAAAACCACAGGAAACAATGATGTTTCTCATTAAGATGACCTAGTTCCTCATGATTTCTAAGCAAAGCACTTATTCTACAAACCAGACCAGGGTAATTCTATTTGTCTTTTTTCATTGTTCTGTGATTAGATTATACATTTTATAATCCATTACATGCTGGCATCTGAACAGGAACTACAGTGTCACTTGTATTAACAGTTAGCAGCTGTCTCTCAACTTTGCCATATGCATACACTTTAAACCTGTGCCAGGGCATTCACCACAATCACACCGAGGTTACTGAATTATCAGGGAGCCAAATGTCCAGGGTTGTATTGTGACCATTTGCTCACACCAAATTTGTTGGCAGGTAGTCTTGGCTTTCTTCTGCATTGCACAGTGTGAAAGGGCTCAGGAATCCTTGGGTAAGTCACTGCTCTTTGAATCCTCTAGTGACCCATGGTAATTATCACCTGATGGGTGTTAGGAGATCAATGTGAGATGATTCTCCAGTCCTGTTCCTAGCAGACAGGTTCCTATAGTTGTCATCAACTGGCACCCTTATTGGCAATCACAGCTGAAAGGCAAAGTATTGCGTGTATATGATTAGGTTAGAGTTGAGGCATAATGTGCAATGTAGTAGAAGTTTTTCTGCCTGCACTGTACCTGTCCTGCCGGAGGACTTCAGATTGTTAGTCAAGCATCTTTCAGTGGCGTAAGTAAAAGAATTGCATATTATAATATACAGCATCTTATTTATTAGAAAGGAGCTATAATAAGTTAAGAAAGGTGGAGCTCTATGATCTAACAGGTTAGTGCACTTGCCCTCCAATTACCGGAGACTGCGGTTCAATTGCTGACTTAATTCATATATGACTGACAATATCTTTGGTGCTTTGCGATCTGTATCTGCTGTACAGTTGTTAATATCATACATCAGCCAGTCTATTCAGCATGACTGTTCATCCCATCAGAGGAAAAACCCAGAACTGGAACTGGAATTGTATCAGCTTATAGGATTCTTGCTTTACTGAGTATCATATCAGGAGCTGCCTCTCCTCTTTGTAAACTTACAGAGTGTTGTTGTCATATTAAGAACAGACTTTTGGCCTACTGAACACTGCTCTTGGAGAATGCATTTACACTTCACATAATATGCCATATTGGCTAGTTTCGAAAGTACTGTTTTTTTTCACTACCCAGCCTTACCTCCCCACTAATTATGTTACAAAGTCGTATGATGAGTGAGGAGACTGTAGAATGGTTAGAGCATAGAACTAGGCACTCAGCATTAACAAATTATGAACCAGCACTAAGACACATCAAGGAGCAGCAGAAATTGGTTTGTACTCTCTTCAGTGTACAGAGTTAACCATTAATAATTCAAGGTATCAGTACAGGCTGATGGGATAACTAGTGGACTGAGCTTCAGTGCAAACTTATTTGTCTGAAAAATTTTAATCAGAAAGATTAATTTTTGAAGAAATTTATTTTATTAGATTTGAAAGATAATTTTAATTAAAAACTCACTTCTTGCACATTTGGACTGTTGACCTTTTTTATTTTGCAGTCTTGGACAATGACAATGAACTGTTTCATTTTTTTTTGGTTTTAGCGGGTTTCACTTTCAGGCTCTCCTGCACTAGCATGATGTCATGATGTTTGCATGCAAATATTGCAGGTGACTGTTTAAATACAGTGGTTTAGATGGAATTAAAGACATCATAGAAACATTTTTTGCTTCTACTGAAATAATCCCCTGCAGTGAAAACTGATTACTCATGTCCATTTATATCTCTGTGGTTTTGTGAATGACACTGGTTCAACTTTTGACTTTACTGCCACTCCTGTGTCTTTCAGTACAATTCTCCAGAAACTCGGTCTCTCATTCCTTTGTATCACCTGCTGTTTCTCTGGGACTAACTCACTCATTTTCTGACATTGAAAGGAAGAGTAGCTTTCCTAGTCTGAGGACAGAGGATGAAGAGAGAGAGTTTGGTATCTAACGTTCGGCATCTAAGGTTCAGTGCAGCCTGACAGGACTACATCACACAATTGCATTTTCTGACCTGATCCCCAAGAGAAAAACAAAATTGCAGCCTTCAGTGTCTGGTGGCTGTTCCAGTGGATTCCTCACTGTCCAAAATCTCAAGGAATGCCTTATTTTGTCTTCACTCAACTGAGCCATTTGTGCAAATAGTGTCAGCCAGGCCTGTTCACACAATGTGAAGCCGGTTACAAGCCATTCTCCTGGAACAGAGGCATAAGGCATTTGAACAAAGAAAACTCTGTCTCTTCCCTTCCACTGGCATCCAGGCAGTTAACCCAGAAAATTGCAGCTTGCCTTTGTCTCAGGCATTTTTTAAAGCGCCCTTCTCGGCTTCTGCAAACCTCTCTTCCACAGCAGCAGAATTTCATTATCTCCCCTAGAATGCATCAATTTGTCCAGATTGGCTTAGCCACACAGTTCAAGTCACCGTAGGCATTTTGTTTAATTGATGGTGACATCCTGATGATTGCCACAAGGAGAGTGCACCCGGACTGTGCCCTGCTGGGGGGCTGTGATGGCTATTCACCAGGAATTCCCAGTAAACTTTTATTGGACAGATTGGGGTCTGATTCTGAGAGGTGCAGAGCAACTGCAACTCCCATTTTGGTCATATAGGGAGGGTGCTCAGCACTTCTTAGGAGCAGATCCTGTTACTGACAGAGACTCCAAACCCCAGCTGTTCCATCCTGATCTAAGCAGAGGTCCATGTTAAAGATGAGGGTGGGAGCATTTTGGCCATCCACTGCTGTGAGGTCACAGAATTCCGTGAACAAGGTCCACCTAGGGGATTGAAGGTTTAAGACTCTCACTGGAAAATACCAAGCACATGAGAAAATGTGATCGAATTGCAGGGAAAAAATGGAAAAAAGGTGAGGGCTAGAATATTCAAAGATTCCCCTGTGTTACATGTACAAACCAAAGGCCATTGTGGTGCTAACTGTAATAAGAATAGCTGGCACCTCCTTCTCCAGCACCTTCTGACTGAGGATCTAAATAGTCCCACAAATGCCATGCCATGTATACAGTCAGCATTTAGTTCAGAGAGCTAGTACCTGGAGGAGAGCACAGAAGCTAATGGGTGGGACTCGTAGTGGTCATCCATTTATACATGTGGGTTGTATTTTTAACAAAATTTGTGATGTAATTCAACAATAACCCCCCAACAATATCTGTGCTTATTTATTATTTGTGTTATCAGGATCTGGTCATGGACCAGACCCCATTGTGCTAGGTGCTGTACAAATACTGAACAAAAAGACAATCCTTGCTCTGAAGAACTCACCGTCTAATTCCTGAATCTTCATCTGGTCTTTATCCAAAGCACTGCGGGCAGCGGAACTGTACTGTCCACGTCTGACTTCAGTTGTAACTCTCTTGGCACAAGTACCACAAGTGTCAACAGCACTACACACACACACTGACCATGCTCAATACTTTGTGCTTCTAAAGCCCCTTTCATGGAAAGGTCATCCAAGCACTGGTAAAAATGCTTTACAAATGTCAACAAATGAGGCCTTGGAGCAGCCCAGAGTGCTGAGTACCACTATGTCCATTTTACAGATGAGGAAATGAATACCCAGAGGACTTGTGCCTGTCATCAGCAGGAGCATAATCAAGGCCAAACTGGTTAAATCACTGGGCCAATATTTCACAGGAAGTTGGTGTGAAAGCCAATAATAACACACAGATCATTGGATTCATAATTCTGTGCATTAACCACTAGACACTTCCTATGTAAATAACAATAAATCCTAGAACCACAGAACAGAAATGGAAAACGCCTATTAAATCCAGATAACCTCCAAGATCAGTCAGAATTAGCCATCACAGTCCATTTGATAGAGTTGTGATGCTGTTATAATAAATTATAACATTGGCATGCCTACATTGGATCACTATATTTGCATGGATAAGTAATTCTGATTTATTCAAAAATGTTCTCTTTTTCAATGCTTCACTCCCTGCTTCCTACAAATTAAATTACTGGAGGATTAAATCTCAAAATCATTTTGAAAATGTTCTTTGTTTGTATTCTTTCAAGTTATCTTTGCATTACATTTTTTACCACATGAGAAATGCAACCACTGAAAAACTCCAATACAACTGTTAGGAACACAGTTAGCAAAAAACAGATGAAGTACACAAAAATGAAAACAATGGAAAAGAATGTAAATCGTACTGACAAACAGCTTTGTAATAAACGCAGCTCACGTCAATCCCATCCATTAGTAACAAATGTTTAGTTATATAATAAGTAACATTCTTATTGCAAGAGTCCCAAATTCAGATTATATCTTGCTGTCCAAGTGAACCTGAATAGACTGCCAAATCTGTCTGCATAAATGCCAGAGATCTCAAAAGTTTTATCACTTGAACTGGAAAAAAAAAAATGGAGGTAAAAGAACACATTTTTTACCCTGCAAATGGGGCATATGGACAGATGGCTGTTTAAATGGTCATAAATGGTCAGTTTTCAGAATGGAGGGATGTAAATAGTGGTGTCCCCCAGGGGTCTGTTCTGGCACCAGTCCTATTCAACATATTCATAAGTAATCTGGAAAAACGGGTAAACAGTGAGGTGGCAAAATTTGCAGATGATACAAAATTACTTAAGATCGTTAAGACCCAGGTAGACTGCAAAGGGCTACAAATGAAATTAATAGGCATCAGGTTTAAAACAAATAAAAGGAAGTATTTCTTCACACAATGCACAGTCAACCTGTGGAACTCCTTGCCAGAGGATGTTGTGAAGGCCAAGACCATAACAGGGTTCAAAAAAGAACTAGATAAATTCATGGAGGATAGATCCATCAATGGCTATTAGCCAGGATGGGCAGTAATGGTGTCCCTAGCCTCTGTTTTCCAGAAGCTGGGAATGAGCAACACGGGATGGATCACCTGTTCTGTTCATTCCTTCTGGGGCACCTGGCACTGGCCACTGTCGGAAGACAGGATATTGGGCTAGATGAACCTTTGGTCTGACCCAGTATGGCTGTTCTTATGTTATGTTCTTAAGACTCTTTTCAGAAGAGCAAAACTTTTAGAGGTGGAGATTTAACACTAAATTCTGAGTAACATGTGAGTTCTAAAGTAGTTTGGATTAAAGAATGATACTATCTTTAAGGAAATTAGCCGCTCAGTCTCAATCTCAGTGAAATCGTCCTTTGCGGCTGCTGTTCTTTTTATTTTTATTTAGAGGCCACCGTGTGTTTCATTGAAGGGGAAAAGAAGCTTTTGGAAGCCACTGACATAGTAAAAAAAAAAAGGGGGTACATGGATTTTAATGAGTAAAACAGAGGTGACTGGGGAGCTGCTGGAAGCCAGTCGCTTTCTGTGAACTCTTTGAAGATCTGTGTGTGTTCAGTTAGGAACACAACCACACGGGCAAAAAACACCTTCTCTAGGTTCTCATCCAGCCATTCTGTCTGCAGAAGATCACAGATGCTGGCTGGGCCTCTGGGAAAACGCAGCTGTCAGCCAGGCAGAGCTCAGTAACCAGCTCCTGACCTCTTTAAAATTCCTCCCTTACTGACTTACATGCAGAGAAGCCACCCCTGATGTGATGGAGACTGATGCTCAGTGAATCCCCTAACATGGAAGGAGGTGGTTGCAGGATACTTTGTGGTTTTTTACCTGGAGGTCCAGCTCTTCAGCTGCACAAGTCATTTAATTGCTCTGATGGATAAAAATATTTCTATGATCTGCATCTTACTGCATGCTTGACATGTGTGTCCTTTGCAAATGCTGCCCTAAATGTCAGCATGATATAATGAGTTTGCTATTAAAAGGTTAATGTAAGACAGCAGATGTACTTACTGTACACAGTTCCTGTTGCCTGAATTTGCTGATGTATACTATAGCACACAAGGACATTTTATGGGATAACCTTGAAAGGATGAAATAGAAGAAGAATCTAGATGAAAGGGATAGCTATGTGCTCTTATTATCTCGATAGATATACACCTCATACACAGCTAAATTTCCCTATTGTTCTTCACAATGCACAAGGAAGCTGCTTGTCAGATGTGTATGCAAGGTAAAGGTATTAGTTCTGTTACTGAATATCTTGGTTCTTTTGTTTTGTTTCCAATGGATCCATCCCAATAGAATAAAAGGGGGGAGATGAGCTGTTTAGGACCATGTAGTACCTTTGACCTTAGCACAAAATTGCTGTTGATGTCAAAGAGTTTTCCACAAATGGCATATGAGTACAGTGTGGCCTGTACTGATGTCAATAACTGTCACAATGTCTGTGATTCTTACTTAAGAGAAAAGAGTTTGAAATATTGGCTCTGATCATTAATGAGGAGATCCAGTATTCTGCCTCCAACAGTAGCAATGCTCCCAAGGAAAGCAAAATACAAAATAAAACCAAGCACGCACATGATGAATGTACATGTAAGGGAATTATTTTCTGTGTCTCACTAATCCATATCTTTCTCTGCTTTGCTGGGAGTTATCACTAGCATCCTATTTTCCCTGCTGCAGACACAGTGAACTTGCCATCATCCTTAAAATACTTTAAACTCCTTTGACACTGGAATTAGGCATTTAAAAAATGTCATGGTCTATATTCGATAGGGTAGCTTGCTGGGAGTCAGGAGTCCGGATCCTATTCCAGCCTTTTCCACTGATTTGCTTATTGATCTTGGGCTAGTCCACTTCATTTTGCTTGACCCAAACTGAAATCTAACTGTGACTCAAGTTCCCCATCTGTAAAATGGGGGTAATAATGCTTACCCACCTTTATATAGTAGTGTGAGATCTGTAAAAAGACTCCTAAAAGTGCCAAGTAATATTTTATTAACGCTTCTCCATTAAGATTTATTCCCCAGCTGGGTCAATATGATCCTATAGTCAGTATTATTATCTTCTCCATCCCCTACTTCCCATTGATTGCTATTACGCAGTGTTATCCCTGAGCTTGTACTTAGTGCAGTTATTCATGTCCAATTTCCATGAAGATTTCAGATGCTCTGAACCATCTCTGACACTGGCCCATATATCTATAGCAGGTGCACATCTGACATGTTTTGTCCTTTCGAAACGCTACACAGACTCTCCTGTTCGCATTGCATTGTTCCCTCCAGCTTCCTGTCACAGGTGCACTCATTGAACACCTGTGTGTTCCTTCTCTAAAGTGGATAGAGATCTTGCAAAGACTAGCTCCATTGCTTGCTTTCTTTTTTAAAAAAAAGCATGTGTCAGTTTTTCCTTTTTTCCCTGTACTGTCCTTTGGGTCAGCTACTGTAAGTATAGGCATCTCCGTGATTTTTGTTTAAAGGCTGCTCCTTCTTTACCAGGTGTGAGGTTTGACCTCTTGTGCTGATTTGTCTTCATACATTGTCCACACTTGTAGGTGCAGTATCTCATTGAAAAGCTACCCGTCCTGTTCACCTAAGTCCTCTGCACCTGACTGGACACCCTGCAATTTTCCCACTCCTTACCCCTCTCCGTGTCAAGCTTTCAGATTGGTCTCTATTATCGCACAGCAGGAGGCCTGTTGTCAAATGGTTTTATTGGTACAAAGAAGTCAAGCTAAATGCTTCTAATCCTTTCAGGGTGTGGAGATAGCTCAGAAGAGGCCGTCCCTTTTAGCAGGACAAAACATCTTTTATTTTAAACAATTGATCCCTTTTTTTGTTTGTTAGTTTACTGGAGGAACATGGAGCTGGCACCTTTCCTGCCGAACTGCTCATCAGCTTGGTTCTTAGCTTAAGAAAACAAAACCCAAATCCATTTCCGGGCCCATACAAAATGATGAGGTTCATAGGCGCCAACTTTTGACGGTGCCGGTGGGTGCTCGCGTCCCCCTGGCCCTGGCCCTGCCTCAACTCCACCCTTTCCCCACCCCTCAGCCCCACCCCCATTCCAACCCCTTCCCCAAAGTCTCCGCCCCATCCCTGCCTCTATTGGACCCCTTCCCCAAATCCCTGCCCCGGCCCCACCTCTTCCCCTGAGCGCGCCGTGTTCCCTCTCCACCCCCCTTCCTCCCAGCTGCACGAAACAGCTGTTTCACGGTGACAAGTGCTGGGAGTGAGGGGGGGAAAAAAGCGGGTACGTGGCGCACTTATGGAGGAGGGGGAGTGGAGGTGAGCGGGGGTGGGGGTGCGGGTCAGGGAGCTGCCGGTGGGTGCAGAGCACCCACCAATTTTTCCCCGGGGGTGCTCCAGCCCTGGAGCACCAATGGAGTCGGCGCCTACGATGGGGTCTAAATTAGCTGTTACTACTCAAGAAAGAGATCTTGGAGTCATTGTGAATAGTTCTCTGAAAACATCTGATCAGTGTGCAGTAGCAGTCAAAAAAGCTAACAATGTTAGGAACCATTAGGAAAGGGATAGATAATAAGACCAAAAATATCATAATGCCACTATATAACTCATGGCATGCCTTTGAATACAGCATGTCGTTCTGGTCACCCCATCTCAAAAAAGTACAGAGAAGGGCAACACAAATGATAAGGGGTATGGAACAGCTTCCATATGAGGAGAGATTAAGAAGCCTGGGACTGTTCATCTTGGAAAAGAGACAGCTAAGGGGGGATATGACAGAGGTCTATACAATCATGACTGGTGTGGAGAAAGTGAATAAGGAAGTGAATTTACCCCTTCACAGAACACGTGAAGCAAGGGTCACCCAATGAGTTTCAAACTTGATGGGTTTCAAACAAACATAAGGAAGTTCTTCATCACAAAACATACAGTCAACCTGTGGAACTCAGGAGATGCTGTGAAGGCCAAAAGTATAATGGGGTTCAATAAAGAATAAGATAAGTTCATCCAGGATAGTGGATGGCAATTAGCCAAGATGGTCAGGGACACAACCCCATGCTCTGGGTGTCTTTAAACCTCTGACTGCTAGAAGGTGGGACTGGATTACAGGCTGGATCAGTCAATAAATTGCCCTGTTGTGTTCACTTCCTCTGAAGCATCTGGCACTGACCACTGTTGGAAGACAGGATGCTGGGCTGGATGGACCCTTGGTCTGACCCGGTATGGCCATTCTTATGTTCTCTCTTCCTATAATTCACACTGGCTGTAATTCCTCTTGGTCTTTTTTCTTGTCTCTCCAGTGACCCCCACTTCCGAGATGTACCCTGGCTCACTTCATAACCAGCTCAATGGGCACCAAAATTGCTAGAAAAAAAAAATTAATCCTCCATTTTGAGAAGTCTTGTTTAACTTTTTGGTTTTTTGTAATGCAGGAAGAACCTGAATAGGCATGTTGGATCTCTGGATTTACTGTGAAGAGTGAAAATGAAGTGACTTAACTCCCTGAACTAAAAAGGATATACCAGAGCTACTATTGGCAAAGGGAACAAAAGTCAGAGATCCAATTCATGTAGTTTTGGGTTTGCAAATTGGGATTTAGGGCTGAAATTTGGGGTCTATAGTCCAAACCTAAATAGCATGTGCAATTCTTAAGAGGGGAGAAGATTAAATTAATTTGCTGGCTCAAGCCACAGGATTTGGCTCCAGATCCAGTTTCTGAATCTCATCTCAAAGTGCCAGAGACAGGGACAGGAGACAGGGATATGTTTTTGTCCACTATACAGCATGAGTTTGTCAATCTTTCAGTGCTGTATTGGGGATTTCCACAGGATTTGCTGGCATTGCTAATTTTCGCTGCAGTATTTTTCAGAGAAAGACAGTGGGCCTTATGCACTTATGAAAACCAGGAGGAACTTCCTGGAAGCCAATCAAGTTACACTGGTGTAAAACTGGTATAAGTGAGAGGAGAATCAGGCATGAGCTGAGGAGATGGATGAGAGAGCCAATGACTGTTTAGGGAAAGGAAAATCTGGATCTGTGTTCCAAGGCCTATGACAATGAGCAGGGCAAGGTGGAGAAGCAAGGTTCATGTTTCTGAGATGATGACTGAGCAGAGCTGGGAGGAACTGAATGTGTATGTATGTTCTCAGCTCAGTGCTGACATCCATCTTATATGTGGCATCAGGGCTTTTGCACTGTGGACATCTTTGGAAATCTTCCAGGAAACTAGAGCTTGGGTTGGGAACTTCTGGTTCTAATGCCTGGAAACAAATTTTTAAAACAATTTAATGGTGGTTTGTACTTTTTTTCCAGTTGTTATGAGGATATTGGAGAACATTCCTCTCCTCCTAATTGTCTTGTTATAATGTAAAAAATAGAGCCTACCTCATTTTAATCTGGTTGAGGATTTGAGTTTCTTCTAAAGCCAGCTCAGCATGAGCCTCCAATGGACAGTTCTGGGATTGCTCTCCGGGGCCTGAGCCGAATGCAAACTATATACCGTTAAGCACAGAGATTGTCAGGCCTCATTTCTTAAATTTGAGTGCCTCAGATTTTTGGTGCCTAACTTGACACACCTCGGGCCTTGAATTAGAGTTGTGAGTGGCAAGCTGCTCTTAAAATCAGGCCCGAGGTGTCGTGAATTGTCTTTCCAAAATTAGTGGATGCTTGAAAATGTAGGCGTGATTGATTTATCCAAGATTACAGAATAAGTCAGAATCAGAAACAAGAACAGAAGCCATTAGTTCTGAGTCACACCCCCTTTCCTCTGACCACTAGCTACATGCCCTTGCTTACAAGGCATGGGACAAACATTATGTTCCTGAGTCTATGGTTCTTACATGATAAACATGGAATAGCAAAACTGCGCTGTTACAAAACCATACACTATCAATCAGCTAGCTACTGCTCAGTATACCATTGATTACTCGAACCTGATGCCTTTCAGAGGCGTTAGGTCCAAGCATATTTCTTGTGTGTGCAGCCTCAAAAAGCTGAAATAGCCCTTTGGGAAGGAAAGGACTGCCAAGGAACACAGGGCTGTGGGTCTCCTCCAAGCCATGGTGTTTTTGAAAGCTTTGCACAAGCAGCAGAGAGGCTGGCAAGATCAGTTTGCAACGGTATTCATTGCCTAGCATAAGTCTGGTTTTCAAGGCCACAGTTTTAGATGTATCAGATGCCTGGCCGCATTAGACAATCATTTCAGAAGCGTCTCTCTGTGGGTTTAACCCATCTTAAGGGCGTCCCTTCCAAGGAAGTTATTTAGGGCATAATACTGTGGTCTCCTGGCATGAGCCTATGTTACTGCTTTCCAAGGGAAGTGTGCGGCAAAACCTCCGTGTCCCATCTTTGGTACAGCCACAATCACATTGCGTATAAGAAAGGTGTAGTCTATATATGAATGTGTCAGACCCAGGTTATCTGTTACTATTACCCCATGTCCAAGATGAGTGTCAAACACAACCATCTGTGAGAAGGTGATGAAGATATTTCTATCCCCAGCTCTTTATCTTTCTATTCAGGCTTCCGGACTCCCACTCTTTGCTCTTTTGTTGTCTCTCTCCAACCCCTTTCTCCCATGTAATGATGTGTTGCAGTGTTCTTCCAGCATTTTAAGCCTGAAGTCCCCACAGAGCCTCACTAGTCAGCTGACATTCAGTATTTCTGGAGAACAATACAAGTGGTTTAGCTGGTCTTTGGATGACTTTTCTTGTCGTACCTGAGGAAAGTGAGAGCTGCAAGAGATGGACTTGCCCCTTTGGCATATGGCTAATGACAGCTATTGGCTTGAATGAAACTTTGCCTTATCTATAATTACCCATATTGTTTAGGCACTCCTTCCCTGGACATTTCTGAAGGTTTAGTAGTCAGGGGTGAAAGTAACTTAAAGGACTTACCGGTATGCCGGAGTCCTGAGCAGGGGGCGGGGCCTCAACCAGAAGAGGCATGGCCTCAACTGGAAGAGGTGGGGCCTTTAAATCCCCAGGCCCTTTAAATCAAGATTTAAACGGCACGGGGCTCTGGCTGCTGTAGCGGCGGCTGGGAGCCCTTTAAATCACCACTGGTGCTCTGCTGCCGCTACCCCAGGGCTCTGGCAGCGGGGCTCAGGTGACGATTTAAAGGGCCCGGGGCTCCCTGCAGTGGCTGGAGCCCTGGGCCCTTTAACTCTCCACCAGAGCCCCGGGCCCCGGGGTAGTGGTGGCAGCCAGGAGCCCCCGGGGGCTCCATCGGCGATTTAAAGGGCCCAGGGCTCTGCTGTGGTAGTGGCGGCTGGGAGCCCCTGGCCCTTTAAATTGCCGGCCTGGGAAAGCCAGTCTGGTCCAGCACGGCATACTGTACTGTACCGGCTTACTTTCACGTCTGCTCTTATTCCACTCACTGGATCCTCTTCCACTTAGGCTTCCTCCTCTTGTAGAGAATTCCACCAAGGCTGTCCATAGTTTAATTTCACTTTCACATTCAACTGAGAACCCATTTCTGATCCATTCTTCATGCATTTGGCTGTTAATGGAGACAGGTTCCCCAGTGTCTAATCCCCGTGAAAGCTCTCCACTTCCTCCTGTGTCATACCTGCCCAGAGGCTGCTGAGCAGATAATGCTATGGACAGGGTCTCCATCTTTCCATGTGAAACTGGGGTCGCCTTTGCATTTCACCAGCAGCTTTTCATAGAATCATAGAATATCAGGGTTGGAAGGGACCTTAGGTGGTCATCTAGTCCAACCCCCTGCTCAAAGCAGGACCAATCCCCAATTTTTGCCCCAGATCCCTAAATGGCCCCCTCAAGGACTGAACTCACAACCCTGGGTTTATCAGGCCAATGCTCAAACCACTGAGTTATCCCTCCCCAATATATGATTATTGATCACTCCTTATTGTTCAGGTCATAAGTGGATCAGAAGGAGATTCCCACCACCAGTGTTATTGTGCAATTAGAAACATTCCACGGGTTTAACTCTTTCCTCTGAAGCAGCACTATAGGCCACTGCCAGAGGCAGGATACTGGACTAGCAGGATCATTGGTGTACACAGGTATAGCAGGCTCCTATGACCCCTTGTCATATGTGACAAGGGGCCATACGAACCATATGTGGGGCTATTTGCATGTGGTGGCAAATGTTTCTACGTGAAAGGGGTTAAGGAGTTGTATTTAGGCAAGCCCATTGTTCTGGTTCTTTCTTTTCTAGAAGGACAGTGTCTATGATGCGCTAAGGGGCAAGAGAAAACTGGGGTGGGGCGGGAATCTTCAAGTTTCTGTCAGGGCCATGAGGGAGCCAGAGCTGTGGAACTGATTAAGGGACAGACCAGCTCAGCTAACTCACGTGTCACACTCCATTGACTGCAGAATTGGCATCTTAGGTTTTGTGTGAAACATCAAGGAAGACATAAGCATGACACTCCTCTCCTCTTCTGTCGTGCCTTTTTATTTTATGTTTTCTGAGTCAGCAAAAGAACCTCCCCTCTGAGGTCTGTGGTGCCTCTGCCATTTCGTTTGTGGAGGCAGGTAAAGGAGAATGGTCCTTTCCTTTTGTTGTCCTGAAATGGTTTATTTGAAGCTGGATATTTATTAAATAATCATCATTCTGCTCCACAGAAATCCTACAGAGATGGGAGGCAGGGAGAAGAACTGTCCGAAGCGTCTGGCCAATAGTGCAGCAACAACAGTGGCAAGTATTATAACACCA
Source organism: Chelydra serpentina (assembly GCA_037349315.1). Taxonomy (NCBI): domain Eukaryota; kingdom Metazoa; phylum Chordata; order Testudines; family Chelydridae; genus Chelydra; species Chelydra serpentina. The sequence continues at coordinate 14,143,495 of JBAIAC010000035.1, forward strand.
GCAGGAAAATCACTATCTCCTATGGCATGTGTTACAACCAGCACCATCAAGTAGGCTTTGAGACAATGATGGGAAGCTGTGATGGGATGTACCAACCCTGAACTGGCACAGCAAGGGTTAACCATGCAATTTGAACCCAGGAGGCCATGCCCCCAGACCCTGGCTGGACATGCTCCAGTTGGAAGCAGTATATAAAAGGAGGCAGCTCAGCTCAGTCTGGGTGGACTGAGGAGGAGGGTGGGTGCATGCTGCCTGTGGATGCTGAATGTGCTGAATCCGTGGCAGGACCCCAGTCGACAAGGGAGATGGAGGGCGGCTAGCTCCAGAAGACCTGCAGGATCCGGAGGCAAGGGTCGGAAGTGACCTAAAGAATATGTTGAGAGGGGAGCCTGAACCTGAAACCAGGACTGCTGGGTCCCCAGGGCTGCTGGGTACCCTACTGCTTTCTGTGCTGGCCACTAGGCCTTGCTGCCCAGAGGACAAAAGCAGCCCCAGAGGACAAGGGTGGCTCCGTTGGTTCTGGTTGCTACACTTTGCGGCCCGAAGGTGAGGCGCCACCATCACCGGAAGGAGATGATCCGCCCTTTCCTCCCCCTGACGGCCTGATACCCTGTGACAGAAGCCGTCAGATTTAATACTTTCTTTGCCCAAAAGATGGAATTATATGTGCGCACACATAAACATGTAAGCTGTGAAGTCTCTGTTTATAGGCCCAGCTACATTGTATTGTTAAATGTACTTAGAGCCTCTGGACATGCTAGATTTCTGAGTGAATAACTTCTTACAGTAGCCTTTGCATTTCAGGGCAATTGTACATTGCTCGGGTGAGTCTGGCCACCCAGCCATTGTCTTCCTGCCTTGTAACACATTATAAGCAACCAAATAATAATGTGCTGCTAGTTATGTCTTAGCTATATCTGTGTGTTTGTGTAACATTTATGGTTTGAATGGTGTTTTAACATGAGAATAGACAGAGTCATTGTCACTTGACTCAAACACTGACTTGTGCTATTGAGTAATTAAGCCTCTGGGATCTTGTGAATAGAGCATCACTTCTTAAATGACTTTCATGTCCAGTCTCTGGGCAGGTCTAGATTAACCATTAATAGTGAAAATGAAAAAAATATTTTACCCTTCCATGGTACGTCAGTAGAAAGAGCTCATGGCCCTTTATTAATATCATCATCCCCATTTTACAGATGAAGAAACCGAAGCATACAGACTTTAAATTGTTGGCCCATGGCCAAAAAAACTGGAGTCGAAGCGAGGTGGAATGCTGATGTCAGTGTGAACGGTGAGAGCACAGCACAGTGGAGGTCTCAGAGGAGGAGAAAGTCAGAGCTTTCCCAAGGACCAGTGTGAACCCTGATACTGAGACCTGATGTAAGCTCGTTTTGCGGGGTTGGTGTGCTGTACTAGAGGAAGAAAGGCTGACAGACAGGGGACTGCAGCTGACGGAAGGTTCAGTTTGTGGAGCAGAATTTGACACTGATAAAGTATGCAGTGTTGTAACTGTGTTGGTCCCAGGATATTAGGAGACAAGGTGGATGAGGTAATATCTCTTATTGGACCAACTTCTGTTGGTGAGAGAGACAAGCTTTTGAACTACACGGAGCTCTTCCTCAGGTCTGGGCTTGATGATGATAATAAGTAAGTCTTAAGAGTTTATTAAAACGTGGTAGTTGGAGCCTCAAAATGGTATGTTTTAAACCAGCCACTTTCTAGAAAACTTTACACCAAGAAGGGCAACTAAAGCCAGACAAACACAAAACGTTTGTTTCCTAAAGGCCGTATTAACCCCTTCGGTGCAGTGTTAGGCACCAGCTACGTGACACAAAACACATGTGCAGTGCTGACTCATGTACCTGGGTCACAACCGCTTTTTTCAGAGTTCTGGGTGTGCCAATGAACAGAAAGGGGCTGTGGTTAGCCAGAAAGGTGCTAAGTGTATTATTTGTCATGCCCTTTTATTAGCATGTACCGCATGCTGTGGAAGTACTCCACTGCAGCAGAGGTGGGTTCTAATCTTGGTTTCAAAGCACAAGTGGAAAATGAGTTTGCTGTGTCTCAGCCTAGTCCTCAATTATTTCCCAGCCAACTAGGGGGATTGTTTTACAGCATGAACAAACACAGATACCATAGGCCCAGCTGCAGACAGCTACGATTGGGTTAGTAAATCAATTCTATTAAAACTAAATAACTGCAGATGCCTATTTTGAGTCAGGTGGAGCTGGGCCAAGGATTAGAATTTCTGCACTGGCAGCACTCACAATGTGAAAAAACCCCAAAGTAAACGCAAAAAGTCCTCTCCTCCATCTGAACTCCAAGAAAGCAGAGAGGGGCCAGCTGAGCTGTAACCCAAATACAGAAAGACAAGCTAAAGCTGAAGGTCCTTAGCAGCGATCTGAAGGGAGGCTGAGGTTAGCTAACAGTTATTGTTGCAGCTCCGTGAAACCAGATAGGTGCTAAACTGAAAAAGGGACATAAATTGACTTGTAAGGAACAATGAAGTGTTAACAGAAGGGTTTCCTGAGCACAGGGAACTACCTTAACTAATATAGGCAGAGGGTACACTGGAATGCATGTACCATACGAGCTACTGTGCAAACTACTAAAAAGCTACATGCAAAATGTTTGACAGCCAGAAAAAGGTGAATAGCTTTAACTCCCATTAAAGTCAGCGGGGAGTTAAGGGCACTCAGCACCTTAGAAGATCAGACCTGCCATGAGTAGAAGCACAATCCCGCCGCTCTCACCCACAAGGGATCGGGCCCGTCAAGGGATCGGCAACCTTTGGCACGCAGCCCGTCAAGGAAAGCTGCTGGCGGGCCGGGACGGTTTGTTTACCTGCAGCGTCCGCAGGTTCAGCTGATCGCAGTTCCCACTGGCTGCGGTTCACCACTCCAGGCCAATCGGGGCTGTGGGAAGCAGTGCGGGCCGAGGGCTGTGCTGGCCACCACTTCATGCAGCCCCCATTGGCCCAGAGCGGCGAACTGCATCCAGTGGGAGCTGCAATCGGCCGACCCTGTGGATGCTGCGGGTAAACAAACCGTACCAGCTCTCCCTGACAGGCTGCGTGCCAAAGGTTGCCGATCCCTGCAGTAGAACATCTTTTTCTGTTGAGGGATTGGTGGAAGAGGCAAGGAATGGGTGGATGTCTTCTGAGCCTCTTTGGCTCAGCATCTTCCATCATCCTTCCCTCATTATTATTTGTATTACAGTAGCGCCTAGGAGCTGCAGTCATGGAGTATGTCCCCACAGCGCTAGGTGCTTGACAAACACACAACAAAAAGGAGACCAACTTTCCCTCCAGCTAACGGCTGGATGCGGCTCTCTCTGTGGTCCATTAATGCCGCTTTTGCATCAGCTGGGGGGAGCACTGGAGAGCGGATGGGGATTAGTCCCAGACCTGGAATAATGTTGAGGTTTTTTTATAAATGGGGAATCAGAGCAGCCAAACCTGGTGCAGTGGGTGAAAGCTCAAGAGGCAGTATACCTGTCATACAAGGTCTCTAAGCACTTTTAAGCAATCCTGTGCGTTTTGCTCCATAAACTCTGTTATTTTGTTTTGGAGACTGACTTCAGTTTATTTTATTTGACCTCTGCTGGTAAAATGAAAGAAAACTGTGATATATTATCCCCAGGGTAGCTTGCCTCAGATCCCATGTTTTCACTCATATTCCTGCCATGATCCCAATTTTTCCAGCTGAGTTTGAAAGAGGCACCTGACAGTCAAGCGACTTGTCCAGGGTCACAGAGTAAGTGCTTGGCTCATCCCAGGATTCTCCTTTCTCACAGTTCTTCACTCTAACTAAAGGGGAGAACCCCAAAGCACAACTGTAATGTACTGTAAGTACTGTAATGTGTTAGATTTGCTTTTAAAATGTGCTCTCTCTGCCCCTCTCCCCTAGGCCCAAATCTATGTATAAAAATATGTGACTACGTATAGGTAGAAACAGACAGTGGCCAATCAGTGAAAGAAAGAAAAGAGACGGATGCTGATGACAGCAACAGCAATAGCTGTAGTATTACACCTTGGGCAGGGAAACTACAGAATTGTCCAAGGCACAAACAGTAACTAGGGGAAGTGAGAAGCAACTTGATGCACAACATATTTCTTCTGCCAGTGGTGACACTGCAGGCTCATTTACAGTATCCCCCGCCACTGCCTTCATAAAAAAGAAAAAAGTGTTCCCCATCAAAACGAATAAAAAGATCAGTGGTATGAGGTATCAGAGGGGTAACATTCCGTGTTAGTCTGTATCCACAAAAACAATGAGGATTCTGGTGGCACCTTAAAGACTAACAGATTTATTTGGGCATAAGCTTTTGTGGGTAAACCCCCCCCCCACTTCTTCAGATGCATGAGGTATGAGGTGTCTCTGTGGTATGAGGTGTATGAGGCTCCCATGTCGAGGCCCACAGACATATTCATGGCATTTTGATACACCTCTGTACAATGCTACCATGCCTGGTGTTGGTGGCACTAGCAGCATTCCTGGAGATAGTCTAGATCCTGAATCCCAAGAATAATTTATATTCTAGAGACCTGATTCTTACAAGTTCTTCCACCTGCGTTGAACTCTACACCAGTGGAGAGCACCATTTGCTTCAATAGTGTAGATCTCAGCCGATGATGGCCTTCAAGGTGCTCCAAGCTGCCCCTGCCAATCAGCTTGTAGGATCAGGGCCTTGACCTGTAAACTGAGATTGATGAACTAGGTTAGGATGAGGGGATGGAAGAAGAAAAGAAAGAGAAATATGCTGAAGACTCTTCCCCTGGTAAAGAGTAAAAGAGGAATAAGAGGGGAATTGTCCTGGGGGAGGATGGAAAGCCACATCCCCGGCTGCCTAAAAAAGTGACTCCAAGACAAAAAAAAGATCAGGGCAGTGGTGCTTATAGTCCATTGCCAAGAGCCGTCCCACCTGAATGTGAAAGCAAAAGCTCATCAACATCTAATGGAAGAAACATTTTCTATCCTGATGCAGAAGATGTCTCCGAGGTTGTTTGCTGTAGCCACAAGGAAAGAGATCTCTGAGGTTTGATAGCATATGTAAAGAGCATATTGCCACTATGACCTGGTCACACTGGAGAAAAATGTGGAGACTTGAGAGGTGACTGTCCTGACAAATACAGTACATCCCAGTGATTCCTTTGGAGTTCAGAATCCATAGTCAATGAACAGTTAATTCTGAGATAGACTGCAGACAGCAAAGTACCAGCACAATGATTATCACTGCAATAGCCATTCTCTTTGGCTCATAACAGGGGGTCCATACAGATTCATTGCTATGGCCTAATATATCATTTGGAGCACATTTTGCAGTGTACACAATGACTCATCTGTGCCCAGCTTAATAAAAACCCCATTCCTTAAGAGAGAGAGGGAGGGAGTGCAATATATGGTCACATAAAAAACAGAATGTGAACAAATGAACACATAGTTCAGTGGGTGTCATTCCAAGAAATATCTCATTCAGCTCCAGGTTTCTGAGATCTAAATGCCCCTGACAGCTTTTTGGAGTTTAAAAAAGTTTACAAGGCAGCCGGCCCACCATCAAAGCTTCAAGACCAAATTACTGTGTGGTGTTAACTCCTAAGGTCTGCCTTCACATCCCTTTCCACAATCCTATTTTTGTATGATCATTGACAATGGAGACTACATTGTAAGACCAGAGAATGATAGCTGACTACCACTGCCATGTTGCCTGCTGTGTCTGAATTTGCGGGTGCAAGACATTCTGAAGAGATACAACAGCATTCAATATCTTCTGACAGTCGGTAAGAATTGTATATGCATTCATGTACATACACACACATGTATGTATACACACATCTGCCCCTTCACCCCTCATGTCTGTTTGTGTCACTCAGTAATAGCCTGTAAATGCCTTGGAAAAGTGCATGAGAATACACATTTGGTCCTAATGAAGGGCTCAATCCTGTATCCCTTGAAATCAATGGGAATGCTTTTATTGGCTTCTGTGGGAGCAGGAGCAGGACCCAAAACGTGTCAAATTGATGCGACTTGATGCTAGGCTAGATGGAAAGGTTGCTGGAGCATCGCAAACCCATGCAAGTATGCCTAGGGGCACAAGCAGTTGGCAAAGGTCTAGGGAGTGGATTTAGAAGCTTTGATTTCTTTTTCCTACATGGCAGTCTGCTACAGACAGTTTGGATGCATGATCCCAACAAAGCTCGTTTGGAATGCATCAATTACTATTATTCCTCTCCAGTTCCCACACTCCTTCCTCTGCCAACAGACACAGCACTCTGGGAACTCAAATATGAGTTTATTCTGATGTTCCTACCAGAAGTAGGCAGGAAAAAAGAAAAGTACAGAACCACTGAGGAAGCATTGTGATTTGACTGCTAAGAGGAGTGAGTTCCAATCCTGTCACTGGTCACACAGGACAATGAGTTTGCATAGTCTTATTTCTGTCCCCATCATAAAATTACAGCAAAAATACCTTTTGCATTGTTTCCTTTACTGTTTGTGGTTGTGTGACATCCTCTGAATTTTGCTTGAAAAGCAGGTTGCATAATGCAATTTGGTAGTGCAACAGGAAGGGAAAATAAATAAGGTTTTCTCTGCTTTCAAAGGCAATAATATTAGACTCTATTCTCTCCTGTTCTCATTCGTATTGTATATTTCAAAATTTACATCATTTAAAACCACCTCCCCATATAGGACAAAACAGATAAAAATATTAAGTTTATTTTAAAAATGCCTCATCTGGCATTTTGTTCCCCTAGATGACTCCCAATATACCTCTGATGAGAAACATCAGGAAATATTCTCTAGGTCCCCAAACTGCCATTACAAATTATTTGTACAGAATTCAGCTTTCAGTCCCAGTTACATTTACTGCAAGTGTCCAACTAGTTATAGGTTCTCTTGTGTTAGCCATTTGACAAGTTTGGTCTCATTGACGTATTAACATTAAACTAAAACAATAACACTGGAAGTAAACAAAACTAATAGAAAATGCTGGGGCATTTTGGCCCATTGTAGACAAAACCAAACATCAATGGTAGAAATTTTTAAAGTGAGAAATAATAATACTTAGCACTTTATAGTAGTGAACAAAAGCTATGTAAACATTAGCTAATTAAACTTTATATTGCGCCTGAGGTAGGCAAATAATTATTGTTACTCCCATTTCACTTGAGAGCGAGGGAAACAAAGGTGACAGTGTGGCTGGCTACCCAAGGACACATGGGAAGGCAGTGGCACAGCCAGAATTAGAAATCTCTCCTTCTCCTGAGCCTGCCTGAACTCACAAGAAAGGGAATTCCAGAGCTCAGTACTGATGGCTGAGAATGCTCATCCAGTGATTGTTAACAGGGCTCACAGCTGATCACAGCCATTGTGATAGTGCATAGGGAGAAAGACATTCACTAAGGTAGCTTGGATCCAAACCATTTGTGTTTATATATATTATCTTACACACATATGTATATTTTATGTTGTGTGTTATGGACTTGCTAGAAAATAAATCTCAGTGAAAACGAGAGATGTTTCATTCTGGTGTTCACAAAACTCTGTTTAAAGCTGTATTGTACTGGATTATTTAGTATTTAATATTCATTATGTTGATGTCAGAGTTTTCTTTGAGGAAGCTTTACTCAGGCACCATTCTTCTCATTTGCTCTGTTAGCATAAAAAGTATGTTAGTATCCCTTTAAATGCAGCAGGATGAAGTTGGGTGGAATTCAGCCTGAACATGGCTCTGTCATTTGCTGAAACAAGTAAAAGAGAGAACGCCATAAGGCCGCCAACCCACCACTGATGCTGTTTCCTTTTTTAATACTGATAATTAGCCCCCATGCATCTCATGCTAGTCAAAGCCAAAGGAAATAACAATAATAATTGCTTTGTGGGTTGGAATTTGTGTCTGGCAGTCTTGAATAGAGAGGTAGGTGAATGGGCAGCGGCAATGCTTGTTCTGAATTCATAGGGTGCCCAGAAGTATACACAGCTACCCCATGGTTTATCAGATTCATTCATTCAATATTATCCTATCTAAATTAAACATATTCATCTGAAAGTGAAAGTACCTGAATTTGTGCGGTATAGTTACACATCCCTGATCCTACACGCCTAGCTGATTGCGACACATTTAGAGGGGATATACTGCACCTACGCTTTCAGCCTGGAAAGACAGAGTAGGGCTGCTAGCATGTCATGGTACCTCCATGGAGTCTCTCTCTGTGAAGCTAATCTGTTAAATCATGCTAACCCACCCTTCATGACAAATTGTCTTCAAATGAGATATAAGTTTTTATCATGATATGGCAATGCAAAAGGCCAGCGTGGTTTGGATTTAGACATAAGATTCTGCCTGTATGGAGCCCCACAGGATCTGAATATCTGATGTAAAAAACCCGAAAAGAAATAAACAAAACCAAGCCCTTTAACTAGAACTACAAACCTTTTGGGCCTTCTTTATGGAATAAAGAAGTAAAAAAGCATATATGCTCATTTTTTCCCTTTGTAGATGAATTTTAATGATTTAAGCATCACAATGCCTCTGGGAAGTACTATCATCTCCATTTGATTGCTGGAATAACCAAAGCATAGAATGGCTACATGACTTGCTTCCAGCCACAGCTGACGCACTAAATTACATGTTTTTCTTGAAAATTATACTTACTAAAAAAGTACAATAGTTTACTACAGCCTTGGATCAGAGGCAATAGTAGCCTACTAGGGGCCCTAAGCAGGAATATTTCCCCTCCTCCCCCATAAAATTACTAATTGCATTATTTCCACAAACCAAAAAATATACCAACATTATATATACTAATACACTTGTTAAAAAGTCCACCTAAAATAAGATGAGCAGTATTTTGGGGGTAAATTGGGGGTAAAGAGTAAATTAGGGCCCCTGTGAGCTGCTTGGAGCCCTGATCAGTTGAAGTCTGCTTATGCTTAGTACCACTACTGCTTGGACTTAAATGCTAAAGTGTCACTATTGTAAGGGATCATGTATGTGGCAGCCATGTTTAAAAAAATAGGAGTATTGTCATCACAGCTGCAGAATCATAACACAAAAATTGTATGTTGTATTACAAAGATAGGCTTGGTATAATGGTTGGACCAAATCATCCTCAGCTCTGGCTTTCCCAGTGCATTGAATCTTCGACATGAGTCTCTATTAGACTACACCTTCTTTGGATAAGGGCTTCTTTGTGTGCATTATACAGCCCCAAGCACATTGCCATCTTTAAATAAATACAAAGAAAAACAGGATTTAATAATCCACAGGCTGTGTATGTTTTAGTACTACTGGGGCTCCATTGTACTAGACATAGTAATAGATATTTCATGCCCTGAAGTGCTTACAGTTAGAGCTAGTCAAAATGTATTGTTTGAAACATTTTTTGATGAAAAAATGACTTTTTCATCAGAAGTGAAATTTCTGCTTTTGATGTATTTTCAACAAAATTTGTCAGGTATTCAAAGAAAAACCATTTTTCTGTTTTCAGCTTAAAATAAACCAAACACACTTTTTCGGTTGACGTTTTATTGGCAAAACCTCAAAAACCTTTGAAGAAAAAAGTATATGAAACGTACAAACATTTTCACTGCAATATGTCACAGGAACAAACAGAAACCATCCCAAGCAGCACTCCTTACAATATAGATAATCCAGACACAGGAAGGGTGGGAGGAGAAATCGAGGCAGAGAGGAGTGAAATGATTGGCCAAAGGTCACATAGTAGCCCATTGGAAGAAGTGGGAACAGACCCCAGGTCTCCTGCCTTCCAGTGTCCCATGTTAGCCCATGCAGGGTTGATGTGTAGAAAGTTTAGCACTGACAAGGAAAGTCCTCTTCTCCTGACAGGGAAAGTTTAGCAGTGTTAAGAGGGAGAGGAATCCCACCAGAGGCTAAGAAATGCCCCCCACCCCAATTCCTGCACAGTTCTTGTGGGGTCTCTTCTGGTCCCTCATGAGGTGGTAGCAACAGGTTTCAGAGGAATGTCCTTGAGTAACCCCTGTTCTTGTCGCAGCACCTCCCCCATCCCCTCTGCGGTCTCGGTAGCGACAGTATTCCTTTAAGAGGCGGTGGGGGTTCCCTCTCCTCCTTCATGCGACTTGACACAGGCCTGGCCACGCCCCACTCGCCTGTTCTATCATCGCAGGGGCATCCCTCCTCCCTCTCCCCCCCTGCCCCCAGCAGCTCTTGCGCCGATTGGCTCCGGCTGGCGCAAGAGGAGGCCTCGCGTTCGAGAAAAAAAAAAAAAAAAAAGATACCCGGACGTTCCAATGGGAAGCGCGTTCGGAAAAATGATACACAACGTTCCAACGGGGAAGGAAAGCGTCCCGATTGGTCCCGGATGCCATCGGGGCTGGCTGGGCTGACCAGCAGCTGCTGCCGAGTGAGGCCGCTGGGCTCCTTGCTTCTCGCCCCGCGAGGGGAACTTTAGGTAGCAAGCAGCATTGAATGGGCTGGGAGGCAGCAGCGGAGGCACCCCTGGGTTTGCAGCGTGTGTGGAAGTTCTCGCCATGAGCAATCCCCAGGCAGCAGCAACTGCTGCTACTGCAGCACGAGCCCCCTCCTCTTTGCTGCTCCTATTCCCACCCCCTGGCATCTGAGGCGGATCCTAGTGCAAACCCCTGAGCCTCATTAACTCCTCTGACCTGCTTATTATTTTTAATTAATTGATTCCCCTCCCTCCCTCTAAGGTGCCTGGAAATCTGTGACCAATTGGGAGAAGGGTGCTCCCCTGTGGATATAGTTTCGTTTTCTTTTCAAATAGACTAAGACCATATTTTTTTTTACAATATAATTGGTTGCCCTGGTGGGAATTTCTTCTTTGGTGAGTTTTTTTTTTAAAGGGTTTGTTAGAGGCGTGTGTGAGGAAACCATGGGACTACCTGCTTTGGAATTTAGTGACTGCTGCTTGGACAGCCCCCAGTTCCGAGAGACGCTGAAATCTCATGAAGCTGAGCTGGACAAGACCAACAAATTCATCAAGGAGCTGATCAAAGATGGGAAGTCGCTCATTGCAGCCCTCAAGAGTAAGTGACGGCGTGTCAGAAGCATGAAGGGCAGGGGGAAGGAACGATGGTGGCTTAAACCTGACAAGGAATCCCGAATCGCATGTATCTGACCCTGTGCCACCCGGGATACCTTTGCATGGTGGAATAACGGGGTCACTGGCTGACAGATACAAGCATCTGCAAAGGGTATTGGATGAAGAAGCAGGAAGCTGTGGGGAAAAATAGGAGCTGTGTTCAGTATTAATCTTGTATGATCGCTTTCATGCTAATGCCTTATTGTTTTTCAACAGTTGTGCTATAGCTTAATTAGTAACAAATGTGTCTATTGGCAGTCTTGGTTAGGGTGTGATGCACAGGTGGTGTGGGAAGATAAGGAACTCCGAATGAGAATGTCTTGGGGGTTTCTTCCAAAATGCAGTCCTGCAGGCAAGCTGCAAATGATCTGGCTTTCACCTTTTGGTATGCAAATAAAAAATGGGTTGGTCTCTAATGACTTTTCCCTTCTTCTGAAAGCACTAGCATATTTCCACTGGGAAAGGCCACTGTGAAAACAGCTTCTCAAAAAGGGGAGGGGTCAGGGTTTTTGCAGGTGGGTGATTTGCCTAGTTATTTAAAAGGGAGCAGCACTTATCTTTCCTTACTGCTTTAGCTCTTAGCAGAGCTGTCTCTTCTATTTGAAATTCTTTACTCAATTTCTTGTAATAGAGTGGGAGAGGGGATGCAAGGACAATTGCCTCCTCCCCAAAAGATATTGCCAGTTGAGTAATCAGGAAAGTAAACACCCAAACAATGATTAATGTCCCTTTTTTGGTTCTAAATTCCCTCCCTCAAGGAAAAAAAAATTCGACCCTTGTGGGGTCTACTCCTCACCTATAAAGTGCGTGTGTAATGTAGCTTTGAAATCCCCATCACGCTACATCTTTAGGCTGAATGCCACTTGATCATGGTTCATTAATACTGCAATGTTTAACTCATCTCATTGTGGATGTTGTACCTTATCTACAACATTGCTCTTCATGACTTTTGTACTTGAAGTGTAGCTTACAAATATGACTACAGTAAAAGACTGTTCACGAGATACAGCGCTTCTGTCAAAGCTGATCATCAGTGTTACTTTTGGTTGTCATTGTTTCTGAACTAAAATGGAAGAGCTATACACTACTGTGTGTCCTTTTCCTGTTTTCTCTTAAAAAGTAGCTAATGGTGATGTTAAATCAAGCTGGTTTTAGTCTGAGGTCTCCCATCAGTTCAGGAGGAATGCATTTATGGGCAGTTCTTATTAATAGTAATGCAGGCATTCTTAGCAAAGGATTCAGAGTTCCATAGGGCATGCAAACACACAGGGAAACCCTGTAATATACCTGTTTGAAAGGCTGAGTGATGAGTCTGTTGCCTGCCATAAGGAAAAGTGTTGGCACCTGCTTTTGAATTTTAAATCTGCATGACTATTACTTTTTAAAAATACATCTTGTTATATGGTGAAGCGTGGATTCAGTAATGAAATCCGTCTCTTGAAAGAGACTAGTAACAACACCTGCTGCCTTGTGTTATGCGGTCAGCTGTTCATACACATGTTTTTGTACAATTACTGATTTATCTCAAACTTGACCTGTCCCAGCACTGGGTCCCATTCCTCCCTCTGCCCCAAAGCAGTTTATGGAAACTGAAGTGGTGATTTTTGTAGTAGGGATACAATTTGTTATAAAATTAGGTTGTTGGTTAAGACTATTAACTTATCCCAGCATTTATTTTTTTATTTTGTAAATGGACAGAATCACAATGCGATCCTCAGATTAACTTTCTCCAGCATTGAAAAAACAAGGTGTCCCAGTTACAATATAAATATCGTGGGGATAGTGTTTTACATATCCTAGCCCCCCACCCTGTTCATATCATGTATCAAGCTTAGATTTGCTTGTGTAGTTGGGACCCAACCGGTGTAATTTTGTTATTGAATCATGTTACAGCTCTAATTAATATAGGTGTGACATGGTTAGATTTTTATCTACACAGGTAGGGGTAAATCATGTTAAGTATGGTCTTTGAGGTGCTATATTCTTTAATCTCCCCCTATACAGGTTCCTTTTCACTGTAGTGGGGCCCTAAATTATGGATATTTCCTCTAGCTAATGTCTCTCGTGCTCTCTCTTAAGAGCATATTGTCAAAGAATCTTGTTGTAACCTAAATGTGCTCCATTTTTTTATTTATTTTTAAAATGTGATTTTTTTTAATAAACAAAGGGGGAAAGGCGGGAGGAGAGAGACTAAACCTTTCTCATCCACCCTCCATGGCTGTGATTCCTGTAGAATAAATTCATTTGTAACAGCATCATGATGCTGCCATGTTCTCACATTTCAGCATGGTATTTTGTATGCCCCAAGAGTTATTTTGGGATTCTAAAACACAGATGGGGTCACCCACTGAAAATCAGGACAGGTGACATTCTTATCCAGGGCTCCTGCATGCTGGTTTGTCATTGGAGGGTTCCTTATAAATGCTGAGTTGCAGCTGTTGGGTTTTATTTGTGCTCTTTCCCCCTCAGGTCAAATTCTGAGCCTACAGGTGTTTAGTTCCTTTACACTTGTAATTTCACCACAGAGGTTCTGTGTTTCAGGATTCCCCTTTGTACTTCTTTACACCTTGGGTGGCTGGCTGTCAAAGAATAAGCATTCACAAATTTGCCCGTATGCAGACCTGAGACTTGGTGCATGTTTAATTCTGCGGCATCATAAGAGAGTCTTTTCTTGCTGAGTATCAGCATGTTTTTTTGGGGGTAAATCATCTACAAGCGTTGTTCTTGAAGCCAACATATCTCTTTCCAGTATAATAGTGGAACATTCATTTGAAATTTATCTGGATTAATTGAAGTCTAGTTCTAGTGAATTTCTTTTTAAGGAAAGACTGATCTAGGATTCAGTGTAGTAGCCGTGTTAGTCTGTGTCAGCAAAAAGAAATCAAGAAAAATACCTGTGGCACCTTAGAGACTAACAAATTTATTTCAGCATAAGCTTCTTAACCCATGACAGCTTATGCTGAAATAAATTCGTTAGTCTCTAAGGTGCCACAGGTATTTTTCTTGTTTTCTTTTTGATCTAGGATTGCTTTCTCTTTCTCTCTCCTTGTCAGGGTCAGGTTTGTGACACCCGGAATTCATGTGACTTGCATTTCTTTAGTGGCATCTGTATATGTGGGCTTCTCCAAGATGCTGCACTTGCCCTTGTATGTTCTTACCTATTAATTCTTGGAATCTGTGTCACTTTCCATATGTCCAAGACAGCTAGGATGATTCCGGTCCAGCAGCGACAAGGATGAGCTACAACGTTGCCTGGTGATAAAGCTGTAAAGTCTTCCTATCTAAACTGTGGTGGAAGAAAGTGAATTGTTCTCTTCGAAGGAAAGAATGGTTTATGACTCAGGTGTTTTTCCTAGCTTCATTTCAATAAACATCTTGGATGAAATCCTGGCCCTGAATAAGATGGTGGCAAAAACTCCAAGTGACTCCAGTGGGAAAGTCGAGGGGAGTCTTTGCATTGACTTCGCTGGGCCTTGAATCAGGCCCATATGACTAACGGCTGTTAACAGCATCACACTAGCAGGCATATTGTATGAGAATGAATGGGTTAGAATGGACTGCATTGAATTTCTCTTGGCTTGTTACCGCAACAAGCTATTTTCTGACAGGGTAGACAACTGATGTCTCTGAGCAATCCTGTTCTGAACTTGCCTGAATAACGATCAGCTTGATCAGATACTGAAGTGAAAACTTTAGGAGTAATAGAGCTATTGTGTTGGCCTTCTGGCTAAAATCAAGTGTGCTGTGTAATAACTGAAATGAACTCTATCGGGGAGGGTGTCCTCGTATTTTCAGAGGGACGGATTGAGTACTTCAGTAAGTGTCTTTCTTTCTCTAATTGCTATAATGCAATCAGTGCTTACAGTACTGTGGTCTGTGGAATTTCTTTATTGCTTTGTGCTTGGTGTTCTGGGAAGGTAGATCTGCATTCTGATCTCTGTTACTCCTGTGCAACTCTGAAGTCATTTGCTTCTCCTGTGTGTACCTGAGTAAGTGAGATCAGAATCTGGCTTGTAGAGAGAGGTATTCTTTGCCCCAAGGTGCTTATAATCGAAATTACAATATGGACCATATTCTTCAGCCATAATACATAGAGGGTATGAACATTCTTGTGCTGCAGTTCTTAAAATAGCTTAATGGACATTCAGTGAAAAGTTTTGGAAGAAATGATTTGTTCGGAGGAATTGAAAGTTAAGTAATCTCGTGCGAAAAGAGGACTATAAGGGATGTGAGAGCCGGTTAACACACATACTATTTTCCTCTTCTAAAAGCAGACTCCTTCTCTGTGAGTATGTCTACAGTGCAAAGAAAAACACACGGCACCGAGTCTGAGAGCCCGGGTCAATAGCATTGTAGATGTTCCAGCTTGGGCTGGAGTCTGGGCTCTGAATGCTGGCAAGAGAGAAGGGTCTTGGACCCCAGGCTCCAACCTGGGAATGTCTGGACTGCTATTTTTTTAGCCCCGCAGCCAGAGCCTCGCGAGCCCGAGTCAAGTGACCTGGGCTTTGAGACTCTCTGCCAGGGGGTTTTCTTTGCAGCGTAAATGTACCTTGTGTTTTCTTAAACGAACATATGAGTATAAAGCAGCGTAATCAACTTAAAACATGTAGCCCATGTGAACACACATCATAACTGTCTCTGACCATTTTAATTCTCTATTTTTAGCAAATGGAGGTTCCAGTCTTGGGATGGGTCTGTTAACTGTAAATAAAATGATTGCAATGAATAATTTCTAATAGTTGAGTTTATTTTTTGTAAGTTTTCTTGCAAATCTGAAAAAAAAAGTGTTGGTTTGTCAATGTTACTGGTCTGGAGATTGCCAATAATCAGTAATGGTAAGGAAGCTCCTAGAGATTCTATTTAGAACACTTTTGTTTTGGCTTTTTAATAACAATGTCAAACTCTACTGCTTGCATCAATGAGACTGAAGTGTTCTACACTTACTATGGCACTTAAAGGCGATTTTGTGCCATGTGTACGGAACCTAGAAGAATGTGGTCCTGGTCCATGATTAGAGCTTGTAGGCACTATGGAAAAATCAGTAATAGTGATATGACTTTCTATTCCTAATAGTCAGGAGAGTTCAACTCTGAGCACTTACCCCTAAATTGTATTTTTATGTCTTTTTAAAAGGTGTATATCATTCAGAAAATGACCCTGATTCTGTGGCCCTTTCTCACGAGTAATTGCATTAAAGGTAGAATTAAGACGTCCTGTGGCACCTTGTAGACTAACACACGTATTGGAGCATAAGCTTTCGTGGGTGAATACCCACTTGTATGAGGAAGTGTCACAGAGTCAGACCTGTTAGTTGGAGAGTGCATGTGGATCCTGTTTGTCCTGAGAATTTCATGCAAAGTAACGACCCCTTTATATTAGGTGAATATTTTTGTATTGAAACATCAGTTTAGCTGAGGCAATGACTATTTTTTTCTGTACAGACTTTTTCAAGAATAGAATTTCAGGTTTATGTTATTTTTTTTAAATGGATTGGGAAAGTTTAAAAGGAAAAGTCAGGAACAGAAGGAGGTGGTGGTCCTTGTGGGGGGAACGTCATCTCCTAGCGACAGAATATTGAGATGTATGAATTCCCCACAAGCACCTTCTGTAAAACACTTTCACTGGAATGCTTCCAAATACAAATCAGGGGTTCTGTGGTGCACTTGATTAGTGCACTAAACCTTTCGCCCTTTGAGGCAGGGTGATTCTGAATTGGATGACCATTAAAAATGCATTTCACACAACCATGGTGCAGGCCTAGAATAGTCTGAGCTATTGCAGCAGGTTCGTTCACAAAATGTTTTCAAGGGTAGAAGCTCCAGCACGTGTATTTCCTTCCTTGCTTGTGTTCTTCTCTGCCTGTCCCAAACATTGGCTGTCAAAATGGCTTAAAGTAAGTTTGATCCTGCTCTGTTACACTGGTGTCAATGGATTTACTCCAGATTTACTTCAGTGGAGTTACACTGATGTGACAGAGAACAGAATTTGGCCCTTAAATGTCTTCTTCTGAACATCTCCTCTTTTTGTTCTTCAATGTGGAAAGTCTAATGACTTCAGGAAGAACTGGTGCCCGGCACCTTGCAGGATTGGTCCCACTGAGACCACTCAGTTGTTTTGTCCACAACTCTTCACTAAATCATTGTGGAGGAATCCTGAGGTGTCTGGCAGAACCATTGGGGCGGCCTGGGGTAGAACTTGCCATAGTCCATATCTGGCTATAACGATTGATGTTAGTGTCTGACTCTCATCAACAAACTCACTCTTTATTTGAAAAGTCAAGTAGGAGGATGATTAGGACCTAGCTGTTTTTTATATCTTAAGGTAGTAAATTTCCTTTTGGCTTATTATGCACTCAGTTGTAAGGCCTACAGAAACATCTCTGCATAGCATCAATCATGATGTCTCCCCAAGCACATAATAGTCTAGTTTCCTGTGGGTCTCATTTACTTTGGTCTCATTTCTGTTGTTGGGCTTAGTATGCCGGTGTTGGTGGCCAGTAATATATACAGGTCAGACCTAGATTGAGTGGTTCCTCTGGCCTTAAAACTCTGACTCTATGGTGGTTTTGTTTTTCCTTTCATTACCTCTGCTGCAATGAGTGTATGATGAGCTCTGAAGCAAATTTGGATGAGAACAGCAACCAGCCTGATCCATTTGGGAAAAATCTACTAAACTCCACATCCATTCCTTTTACTAGCTTAAGTACAAGATCTTTTAGTGCAAGTGATGTAGTAAAACTAACTATTTAAATATCTGTTTGACAATATTGTCTTTACATTCTTTCCCTTTCTGTTGGCTGTTTCACTTCAGTTTAGACACAGGATATGTGTGAAGGGTTGGCTCTTTGATGGCGGTAAATCACCAGGGTTGAGTATCTATGCAGTGTTTTGTTGTAGTCTCCTAATTCTCCCCTCCCCATATACCCTCCGGGCAACTACTCCTCACCTGCAGTCCAATGAGATTAGAAGTGTGGGAGAATTTTGCCAGAATTGCTCGAACAGTTGAGACTGATTGGCCTGTATGACTGAAAAGGTTAAGCCCCAAGTACAGAGCGGTATATTCCTTGCAAATGTATATAACTGGTATATAGGCCACAAGGTAGCCCTTGGCAAGAACTATTTTCTACTCCAGGTTTGCTTGGCAAGTCTCGTACATCCAGCTGGTTAAAATCAGCAGTGTCAAGCACTGTATCTGTCTATCTAATCAGGAAAGATGATTTAAACGGGTATAATTAAGTTTTCTCACTCGCCATAAATCCAGATTGTTTGTTTGTTTTTGTTTTTAAACAAACATTTCTCTTATGGATTCTGTGATCAGCTTTCCTGGGGTTGCACTATTTTCACCATGTTGTTTAAAAGCACAGAAGGAGTTTTAGCGTTGAATGCATGTGGCTTAAAAATAAAAACCCTAGCTTTTGCTGAAGACTAACCTCATTAAAAATCCTGCAGTGCTCGGGGGCCCATTTCTGTAGTGAGGATTTTCTTATATTTCGGCTTTCCTTTTTGAAGTAAGGGAGGATCTGACTCTGTTTCCGCTGTCTCCATTTATGTCTTCCTGATACTTTCAGTGGCCTGGTTTTCATCAAAATATGTCCCTCTCTGCGACACCATGCATCAATTATTCAGAAAGTCTTGCAAATGCCAAGATCTAAAGTGACGTTAATAATGAACTGTAAAAAGTGGAAACCGTGGGCTCTTGTGGAGGTGATGCAGGTTAGCTGGCAAAGCTGTGTGGTGGTTGCAGGCTCTGGGAATAGCTGATGTCCAACCCCCTTTGTGCCTTCTCTGGCTGAGTCTGAAACATGGTGGCTGGATTGGGAAGCTCAGGTCTTGGCCAGCATCACTTCCCTTGAGCCTGGTATTCCCTTAAATGTTGGTGTCACAACTTTCGAGGGGGGGGAGGGGATAGGAAGTGTCTAACTTTGGCTTTAAGAGTGGCTAATTTATTTTTTATTTTGGTGGAGGGAAAATTGCTGGATTTGTCAGGTTAGATCTAGTTCTCCAAGGAAAAGGGCCGAAACTTTGAGCAGATGTAGCTGGCAAACACAACACTAGAAATGAGGAGATGTGGGTTTTAGTCCTAGCTTTGCCAGAGGCTTCTTGAGAGACCTTGGGCAGGTCAGATCATATTGGTCTGCCTCGGTTTTTCTCTGCAAATATGGGGCTACAACCCAACGGGGCTGAGGCTTTGTGAAGCAAGGTTTATAAAGCACTTTAAGACCGAAGGTGCTACAGAAGTGCACAATGTTTGTTTGAGCCCACGTCTCCTGCCCTTGCAACACTAAGGTGAGGCAGGAGGAGTTGGGAGTGGGGTGGGTGTTGGGGAATTACTCAGAACAGTTATTTTTAATTTAATGTATTACACATGTTGGCTGCTAGCAGGTAATAAACCAGAATCCTAACAGGTACTTGATCTTAGAACCCTGTGGTTTGTGGCCTGCCACCTGTTCTGTGTAGGTTGCACGAGTTGGCTCTGCAGCTGGTCAAAGGTGCCTGGATACTGCAGTGAGAGGGCTCATATAATGGGTGTATTTTAAAGGTGACGCCTAGCCACTCCCTGGCAGAGCAAATCCAGAAAGGAAATGCTCTTCCTTGAACTAAAATGAAAAAAGTACCTGGCAAGCAAAAAACAAAGCAGAAAACCTTGTGGGTGAAGTTGCTAACGCACATCTCTTACAGCAAGCAGTGGAGGTCAGTAGTCAATAATAGAAGTTAAGAACAAGGCAATAGTTTCATTCTGATAGTGTTTCTTCTATGAAGTGTAGTGGTAGCCATCTTGGTCCCAGGATACTCTCAAGTCCTTCTAAACCGTTGAGTCTTTAAAAAAAATCCAGTCACATGGAGAGGTACTGAACCCTTTGATCTTTCTAAGGCTCCCAGCGCCCTGGAGAATATGAGGAAGTCTCGTCTTGTGCAAAGGAAGTTGCTTTACCCCACATATTTCAGGTCAAAAGGGGAAGAATGACTCGGTGTGTGCACACGTCTGCTCCAGAGCTGCATTTTTATTTAGTTTAGTGAAATGGCAGCCGATTCCCTTGGGTTAGCTGGGGATCTCTACCCTAGTAACAGCACAACACCTTTTTTTTTATTTTTTTTTTAAGCAGGATAAAATTTTTGACAGCTCAAGCTTCTTGCATGTTTACCAGCGAGCTAGGTGCTATGGCAGCATCCAATTGTCTGTTCTCATACTTCTGGTTTTTGCTCCTTTCTGACTTAGCTGTGTGTTTTTTGTTTTGGCTCACTGGATGCTCCCTGGTCACTTGCATGCTATGTCTAATGCTTTGTCCACATGCAGGTTTTTGCCTAATTTGGTAGACTACAGAAGTTTGGGGTTTACTCTTGCTGCTGTAGCGCTTACAGCCCAGTCTGGGTGTCCTTTTTCATAGTGCTGAGTGCTCTCTCTAGGCCACCATGCTAGCCCGTTCCCTTGATCACTAACACATTAAATGTCAGCAGGTAAATGCTGCTGCAGGGTATATAGTCTGTGCATCCACAGACGTGAGTAATGCAATGGCTGTTTTGCAAGCAGCATTGTTATTTGCAGTTCGGCTGTTAGCAGGTGAAATTTTAGTCTTAATTTTAGCCCTCTGCGATGAGGGCTTGAGTTCCACACCTAGCCTCATTTCATCTGGGGTGGTGTTTTGAGCCGAGTTCTTTGGAGACTGAGGCCTTGTCTACACTGCCACTTTACAGCACTGCAACTTTCTCACTCGGGGGGTGTGAAACCACCCCCCCCCCAGCAATGTAAGTTTCAGCCCTGTAAAGCGGCAGTGTAGACAGTGCACTAGCACTGGGAGCCATGTTCCCAGTGCTGATAGCTACTCCTCTCCTGGGTGTGGGGTGTGATTTGGTTTTTTTTTCTTAACAGTGCTGGGAGAGAGCTCTCCCAGTGCTGGTGCTGTGAGTACACAGTCACGTTAACCTTGCTAGTGAAGACATGCCCTGAGGTTCATGCCCTAAAGCATCAAGCATAAATCTACATAGTTGGGAACAACTCTGAACCTGTTGCTATGGCCCAGAGTTGGCCTTGGAATTTTAACTCCTCCTGCCCTGCAGGGTGAATTCTAGTGAATAAAACTGAGTTCTGCCTTCCTGGGAGAAAGGTGAGTTTTAAGTTTCCCCGGCTTGAAAAGAGAAAATGAATCTACTTCCCTTCAGGAGAGGCTGGAAAGCAATGTTAGAACAGCAGGAGGCTTGTTAATTACCAGGTCTAGTGCAGTGAAAAGAGGATAGTAAATCACCCTACTTACCTCTCTGTTTTGCCCATTTTGGGAGCCATTTATTTAAACTTTTATCATCATCATCATCATCATCATTATTCCCTCTTACTTGATCTAAATTGGGTTATTTCCCCCCTTCCCATTTTCTGCTGCTGAAATAATAGTGCGGTACTAGAGTAGCTCGTCAGCCGCTGTTGGAGTTTTTAGGTTGGGATTGTCAAAGGTGCCTAAGGGAATTAGGTGCCCAAGACCCACTTCTCAGTATATGTGCAATATGCCTCAGGTGGCATGTGACCAGGATTCATCACCAAATTTGGTCGGCTGGTTGGATCATTAGCTTCCCAGCTTGGGCTGGGACCTGGCGGGGTGCGTGACGTGAATGCTGACCCACGCCCCGCGAGACCCACCAAAATCTAATGGCAGTTGGGCCCCTAACCCTCACGCTCCTTGACAATCCCAGACTTGAGCACCATGGGTAGCATTTTCAAAAGTGAAGTCACTGTGGTGCTTTTGGAAACTTAACCCCATGTTGCCTAATCCTCTTTGGAGCGACTCTGAAATGCCAGTGCTGCTTGGAGCCTTGGCCACGCCAGAGCTCCTGCTGTTGTTCCCCCAGTGGAGCTGACCCCGTCGCGCTAAGTGCAATGTGGAATTTTAGTGGCAAAACACTCCTAGTGTAACCAAGGCCTCGTTCTCTCCTGTGACTAGCAAGCAGGGGTTCCAGGAATCGGACTGGTTATAGTGTGCTCACTGCAGGGAAGAAGGGGAGGACGTGTGGAGTGGATTTTAACTAGACTGCAACTTGTATTAGTTAAATTGCTTCCAAGGTTCCCACCAGAGAACAGTGCAGTCACTTCGCACCCGTTGATCATTTGCCAATTCTTGGGGGCTTCCACCATAGGGGGAGCCAGTCATCACACTAGGAGGGTCTCTGGGTGCCTCCACTCACCTGCTAACATCCCTTCACCTTTCGGGGGTTGAGGCAAGAGGGGATCTTGATGACGGTGCTGGTTGGCGGTCAAGTGCATTGGCCGGGCACTCCCTCTCCTCACCCCCATTCGCATTTCTCCCCAGGGGGTTAGACACGATGCCCTCATCTTGTAAGGAGATAACATAGTGGGCATCCCGAGGGCGTCTTTTTGGAACTGGAGCCTAACTCACCAAGTTCTTGCACTGAGCATCTGCCAAAAGTTGTGACAACTGACCACTCTGATGTAGGTGCAGACTGTGTCCTCTGGGAGGGGGAGAGTTCCAGCCCTCCGGTTGCCTAAAACCCAGCCCCTAGGTTTTGCTGCCAGGAAGGTGGAAAAAAACCCAACCAACCTTGGCTGATCTGATGGTATGGGTTGACTGCTGGAAACTAGCAAACAGGAAGTGGTTCTGAGCACATGGCTCTTATCATGGCTCCAAATCTCATGCCAAATCCTGAGAGACTGCAAGCCTACCCTGTTGGCTGGAGATCTTGCAGGACCTGTCCTGTGCTGTCGCTTTCTCCCATCGTGGGAGCCACCAAAGCACACCCCTTGCTGGGCTCGGGGTCCTCAACTCAGGACTGTGTGAAGACAAGCACTTGAGTCTCTTTGATGCTGCAGTGGCTCCTGGCTGCAGGGAAACATTATCTTCTAGTTCCTATTTGTTTGGGGTGAAACCAGTAGAGGATATGATGCTGCTTACACTGAATCGTAGCTGTCGCGTTTCCCTTTGGGTGAGGCGGTAAGGGGTTTCCAAAGAGAGAAAAAGGTGCCTCCCAATATGGTTATTTAGCTGGTCCTGATGAAGTTGTTCTTGCTGGGAAACCAGGTCACGATAATGTTGGTTGGCTTGTCCATACTTTCTTCTCCTTCACTAGGAATTTGTAGGAAATTATTACCCGAAATTGGACCAGCTAGTAAGCTGAGGGAGGACTAATGACCCACCAGAATTTGGTGGAAAGCAGTACGTTACTGATAGCTAAGCTCAAAAGAAAGGGCGGGGTGGTCTCACTCGCATACTCACGCTCCCCGGACAGGCACGGCACTGGAGATGTCAGGATCCTTCAAGGTAAGTGTCCCACAGCGCAGCGCTGGACGGTGCAATGACGGTAAGTCTTCCCGGGGCACGATGGAATGCAACGTGGCGAACCACTGGCCTGGTGGTCCGGGCGAAGGGCCTTCACGGGAGGTACAATCTTATGAGTGCACTCCCGAGCACATGGCCCCTTCCCCTTTTAAGGACCTGCTCCTCATGGCCTGCGACTAGAGATGACTTGGCTGCATCTAGTTGGTCACACTCCACCTCAGACAGTGTCCATGCATTGGACGTGTGATCGCTGCCTAATCAGTGCCAGACACCTTGTCTACCTGGGAGCTCTTCTGATCTTCCAGCTGCTTAAGCAGCCCATTCATCCCACAAGCATTCCCAGAGGGAGGGGAAAGCCACTTCACAGGTATTCAAAGAGGGAGAAGAGACAAAAGCGCGGGGGGGGGAGGTGTAACAGACCTTTTGATCATGCAGATTATACAGAGCATACAGATCACTGCTGCTCCTACAACAGAAACCATACCTTGAGTCCATGCTGGTGCTGAACCGGAGTACAGATCCTTTGTTTCCATTTGTCTTGCTCTTGTTATGGGTCTGGGAGCAGGTATGTACCCTCTGAATAAAATCCATGATATTGGCATGCCTCTTCCTCCCTCTTGTCTACAACTTCTGGGGCAGTAGTACTGATCACTCTCCAAACAGGCTTCGCTAGAGGTCTGTCTAAAGAAATCCAGTTGCCTTCCAATCTGTAAACAGAGTGCATGCTTTTAATTAGTCTTCTGGCAGGGCACTCTGCTCGAGCGCTTGTAAACTTCGGGCTGGTGTGGAACCGACGCTCTTCAGCTGAAATCCCCATGGGTGTGTGGAGTTGCCCGGCGGCAGCCTATAGGCCTGACCCTGTTGCATGCAAACACGTGCAATTAATTGAAATCTGGACAGCAGCTGTTCTTGCACCTATCTGTCCCAGATAATACTTCTCTCTAGCGGCCTAGAACGGTGGGGACTGAGTTTCTCTCATGGGAGAATGAACCCCTGTTTTGACCACTACTTTGCCTTGTATGTGTCTCCTTTTCTCTTTCAGGCTTTTCAGGAAGCAGGTGTCTTGGGTGTTCATGGATTATCTTCATTCTGCCTGCCCTGTTTGTAACATTCTTGTGGTCCCTTGCCCTGGGTAAGCAGGAGCTCTGGAGAGTTGGCACTGTTGTAGCAGGAGAGGTGTGATCATGCATATGAAGAGCGTCTGTTTTTATATTTCACTCGACAGAGAAGAAAACTATGCCAAGAATGGGCCATAATGAGATGAGAGAAGAGAGCAATTAGCCTGACCTGCTCGAATGTGCTGTGCAGGACTCCCTCCAGGTCCATCATCCCCAATGGGACCTGGAAACCTCTGCAGTCTCTCTTGTAAACTCCAAACAGGATTTTAGGCTCCTGAAGTTCCTGGCCCTGGTGATTAGAAAACAGCTGATTGAGCTCTTGAGAGCAGTGACTATTTTAAATGATCTTTTTGGCATGCCTCTTATGATTTTCTCCCTCCTGCCTCCACCCCGTTTTTGGTCTGCTCCTCACCTCCTGACCAGTTCTGTACAGCTGCAGGAGTTCACCAGCTTTCTTCCCCTGCCTAATCTTGGGCTGTTTTCCCCCACCTTCTCACTCTACTGCTCCAGTTGCAGTTCAGTTGTTTTTGTATGTCACCCAAATAGCAGCTGATCCTTTTAGTGCAGTGGTCCCCAACCTTTCTGTGGCCAAGAGCACATTCATGCCTTCATCAGAGTGTGGCGGGCAGCGACACTTCTCGGCGGCATTTCGGTGGCGACCCTTCTCTGGTGGCAGCTCTCCTTGGCGGCATTTCGGTGGCAGCTTCTCCGCCAGAAGTGCTCCGTGGCGGCATTTCGGTGGCGACGTTTGTCCGCTGGAAGCGCTCATTGGCAGCGTTTTGGTGGCCGGTTCTCCGGCGGATGCGCTCCTCTCCTCTCCGTTCCTTGGTGCCGGCCCTGATGGCGGGTGCACATAAATGCCCCAGCAGGTGCCGTGGCGCCCGCGGGCACGGCGTTGGGGACCACTGTTTTTAGTGTGAGTGACCTTCCAAGGCGATAGGTGAGCAGAAGACTGCTCCTCTGCTGCTTCAGGCAGAGACATGACTCCACACCTGAAACAAATCCACTTTCACAGCTGTGCTCAGAGGAGGTGAAACCTGTCATTTTGCGACTCTTTTGCTAATGCTTGACTTATTATGTGTTACATTCTTTTCTCTCCTGCTCCACTCTCCTCAGATCAAATATCACAAGATTGAGGTTCATTTTTAAATTGCTCCTCTCCTACCACCACAGCTAAGCTTTTATCTAATCAAAGATGTCCATGACTTTAAAAAAAAATAATAAAAAAATCACCTGCAGGGTTGCAGCATTAATCGCAGCTAGTGCATGAAAATCAAAGTGAAACTGGCTAGAAATTAAAGTGAAATTTGCTGGTCTCTTTCCATTGTTCAAGTTGAGTAATTTTTCCAAAGATTTAATAATCAGTTATTAGTCAAGTAATAAGAAAATGTCTCAATGTATAACTTTCAACCAGACAAGTCTCTAATAATATGGTTTCTTTATTACTAGATAGTATTTGTGTAAAATGAAATGTGATGGTCTGTTTCTTTTGGTTACCTCGCACCTCCGCTCTCCGCCAATTTCTTTTCGTATTCTCCTGCCTCCAAGAAATCAGATATAGTGTTGCCTTACTGATCACCCTATAAGAGACCATGATGATTTGACTGACAAAATTAATTCTTTTGAGAGTTTGTGTGTAGTAGGTGGCATACCCAAGCCCACTTATCCACTCATGCTTTAAAAACTCCCACACCCCAATCTGGATCTATGCTGGTTATGTAGATACCTTGTGAACCTTGTAACTGATACTTGCAATCCCCCATAACCCAAGCCCGACCCCAGATGTACAGTACCTTCCTTCTTAACTTGCGTAAATTTGATTTTAAACATTAACTTTAATAATTTTTCTTTAAATCTTTCCCTTCCTTCCCCTTAATTGGTGGTATTATGTCTCTTTAACGTAGTCTGTTGTAAGTGGTTTGGTTAAGGGCAGGACTATTTTTAAGACACTACAGTGGCACGTCTGTAGTGCTTCACTGAAGATGCTATTAGGTCAACAGGAAAGCTTCTCCCGTTGGCGTAGTTAATCTACCTCTGTGAGAGGAGGTAGGTATATCAATGGGAGACGGTTGCCTGTCTAAACGGGGCCTAGGTTGGTATAACTGCATTGCTCAGGGGGGTGGATTTTTCACACCTCTGAACAACGTAGTCATACCGATGTAAGTTTATAGTGTAGACCTGGCCTAAGTCAGGAAGGGAAGTGAGAACAGGTAGTTAATGTGTTAACACCAACCAAGGCTTCCCTTCCTGTTTGTTGGGGTCCTGTGGGGAATGATGATAACGCTGTTGTTGTTTTTTCCTGCCCAGGAATAACACTTATCTTACCTGAAGAAGAGCTCTGAATGGCTTGAAAACTTCTCTCTCACCAGCAGAAGTTGGTCCAATAAAAGATATTACCTCACCTGCCTTGTTTCTCTCACGTCTCTATCAGGAATTCTTTCTATCTAAAACCCCTTTCAATTAACCTAGCTTGAAGCAGGGTTCTCTTCCTGAATAGAATCTGAGGTCCAGCCAAGAGGACTCTTTTTGATTAAGGGACTTTGTTGCTGAATGTCTTTTCTAGGCCAGTTTATAGACTTGCACATAATCTCTGATTGTGCTGAGTAGCCCACTGTCCACACACCACTAACAGAAACCAACCCCTCCAAAGTAAACAGGTTTTCAGTCTGGGCATCTCACCATCACCTTTGCAGCAGGTGGAGGTGAGCATGGAAAATTCTGTGGAAAAGTCTCTAAAACCCCAAAGCTCCAGATGAAGCCACAGATTGTTGAAGGACTGAGCATTTTGGGAAACCAGCTGCTGAATGTTTGTTTACAGTCTGAATCTGACTCCGAAGTTACTGACCTTCCTTCCTCCTGGAATTCGAGAAGGCACCCCGGCTCTGGGGAGTAGTGAAGGAGTTGAACAGGTCAGGTCAAAAGTGATAGTTTTAAAACCACAAGTGCTTTCTGGTAAAAATCAAATGGTGAAATATATTCTAGGCTGTCATGTACCCATGTCTCTGCCAAGTGACACTGGTACCAAAACAGCCTGCCTGATTTCAAGGCAGGAGATGGAAAGAAGCCGAGCATAAAGTGTAAACTAATGGAAAACCTCAAGTACTTTAGAGGGAAGGGGTAAAATAATATCTGTTCAGCTGCGAAGCCCCCGTTGTCCTAATAAAGACTTTTGTTTCTCTAGAGCCAGGAGCATCCCGGTCTTATGAGCGACTCTAACGTGGCACTCCTGAAGTGCAGGACAGTATTATTAATAGCACTCCTATCAGCTATGGATTTACAAACACTGAAGGGGGACCGTCAATGTAAAAATCACACTTCAGAGTAAAACTTGTTTGCTGACTATTGGAAGTGTTGCCTAAGAGCCCTGTAACTGGAAGTGGTGGTAGAGAGAGAACTATCCAAGCCCCTCCCTCTCACTTACATTCTTATACATTCCGACTGCATTTTCAGAGAGCCAGTTTTGTTGCATAACCCACTAATCACTCAACAGCTTCTTCTGTTGTGAGCTATTCATACCATAATACATAAAACCACAAATGTTGGCGTGGGGCATATGTGGGAAGACTTGGGGGCAGATCTGGAAAGACTTTAAAGATTTTTTTTTTTTTTTTAATTGCTTTACTTTCAAATTGTCTCTTCCTTCTTACCTCTCTGTGGGGGAGGTAAGCACTATAACCTCTTCACAGAAAAAGAAACAGAAGCACAGATTAAGGATCCGACTTTCAAATCACTGCCTCATTCTTTCAGGAGCAAACATTGGTGGTTAGATGTCTGTACTCCTGGCTAGAAGATGTGCTACTGCCACTCGATGTGATATAAGGGAAGAGAGAGATTGGTCTGCTTTCCAAAGGGTGAAGAATCCTGTGTTCCATGCTGGGTTACCATGGCCACCTGAATTTGATTCTGTCCTTGCTGCACCAGGAAACAATGTCTGGATGCATCAATTGAACAGAGTGTTTGTAGGCTGTTAGCAGTGGTAGGATGATAATGTTACAAAGATGACTCGTGATGCTTTCAATGCAGAACAGATCTTATGTCTTCAGAGTACACTGAAGGAGAGAATTATGGTCTCAGGACGGAATAGCCGGGAAAACTGGTCTGCTGTTGAGGCCTAAACTAATGAGTGTATGTGCATGCCCATGTTATCTGTTTAGTGCGTAATGTGGCCCTGGTATCTTACTGAGTTTTTGGTAATCTTTATTCCTTCTGGCCCTTGGAAGTCTGAAGGAACGGAGTTGAGCAGCCTAAGGCAGGGTGTGAAAGAGTGTTACCTACACAGGTGGGTGAAATGGCTAATGTGGGCCTGAGAGGCCAATTGGCACACCTGGTTGCAGTTGGAGGGTGGGCCAAGCCCGATTAAAGATGAGTCCAAGCTGTGGGCAGTACTGGGTGGTTTCTGTAAAGAGGGGAAACCTAGATTAGAAGTGGACTGGAGGGAACGATCTCTGTCATCTTTCTCTGGATTGTAGAATGCAGATGAGCTTCAGGCAGGAGTTTACACCCTGACCCTGATAGAAAATGGCAGAGGTGGGCCCCAGAGAGAGCCAATCTACAGGCAGAAGGCCTGCAGGTAGACTGGACTTAAGAACCCAGAGAAGGGGCAAGATTCCAGGGAGGTAACCCCTGAGGATCAGCATTCTGTAGAAGGATGGAGAGCCGGGGAGGACTGAGAGTCACCTTGTTACCTCTCCCCCATCCCTGCCTCCTGTATGAGGGACATTTGCTTGCGCTTACCTGGATGTCCGCTCCCTGACACCACCAGCCTGTTAGCCATCCAACTACTATCCTCTGGGCTATGCCAGCCTGTACTTTGCCATGCAGGTTAACAAGAAGTGCATCCGAGTCTTGGAGTCCCTTTGAAGCATTCCCCTTTAGTGTCCAGCCTCTTCTCCACTGAAGAGTCACAGAAATACAGGTTCTGTGGTCCCCAAGGGAACAGCGTAAACACCAGCTTATATGATACAACTCAGGATCAGTTTCTGGCTTACTACCCCAGCACTGAGATTTATTTATAGTGAAAACAACAGTAAGTTTTTATTTAAGATTCAAGAGATCATGGAAGCAAAAGGTTTTTATATATAACCAAATCATAACACACTTCCTAGAGACTAAACTTGAGAGGCTAACCTCCTACGTAAAGAAGTTTCTTACCCTAGATATGGCAACCACATTTCAGATATGCACTCTGGTAGGGGATTCTTTGGGCTATCTACACTGTGTGATATGGGATTCCCCCCCCCTTTCCTCCCCCCCCCCCCCCCCCCAGTTTACCTGCTAAGTCAACTAAGTTCAGTTATATTTAGAGCAAATTTGGGGCTAGCTTTTCATCTCTGTGAATGAAATCTGGAATGGCTGCTGAAATCTCTTTAACAGCTTGAAAGGAACCCCCAGACTGTATAAATAATATTGTATATGTCCAGACCATTTTGTAGGCTTTAACCAACTAAGCCTCAAATCCTTAAGTCCCCTGGGAGGTAGGTGAGTATTCTCATTTTACAAAAGTTGAAACTGAAACAGAATGCTGAAGTGACTTTCTCAAGGCCATGCAGTGAATCAGTGGCAGAGCCACAATTAGAATTTTGGACCTTCTGACTCCCAACTTTCTGGTTGCTCCTCCATACCACACATATTGACATATTCCAAATGGAGTTGAAGGTGATTGTAATTTTCTACATGCTGTTGGCTGGTCCTGGATTTGTTTGTGTCACTTCTCTTTTGCCTTTGATTTAGAACAAGGATATTGTTTCAAAAACTGATGGCTGGCTTAGCATCCTGCTGCTTCTGAAAGAAAGGGAGATGGGGAAAGTAAAAAGAGATCTTCTTTCTCCATTGCAGCATCTGCAGTGCAAATGCCATAATTTCAAAAACCGCCGAAGTCTTTCTAACAGTTCTTTTAAAGGAAACCCTTGGGGATCATGCCATTTCAGTCTCTGAAGATCTTTAATTGACAATGCAAATGAGGCAGTAGTGGTGTATTGCAAATCCTTCTTGCACTGTTGGCTTACGTTGTTTACGTTGCCCACACAAGCTAACCACAATAAGAGTTCAAGATGTAAAACACATTGTTTCTGGCTTTCTTTGTTTCTAAGATGAGTTGCCTCCAATCTCTGTTAGTGAGCTTCCTTTTTGCACTCTTCTGATCTGATGGGGGAAATGATGCTGCAATCGTCCTCTGTCTCAAATCTGACGACCAACGGTGCCAAGAATGTTTTTCTTTTCCTCTTCCTTTTTGGAAGTCTCTAGGGCAGATTCAGGGCAGAGATTATTCCACAGCTAGGGCGATGTGTATATGATAATAGATCAGGGAGATTCCACAGCTAGACAGTTTTGCCACTGACCCAACAGGAGCAACCATGGAGTGGATTTCTTCCTTCACATGACTCTGTTGCTTACACCATTGCTTATTTTATTCTCTTCTTTTGGAAGTGCAAGCTTTGTTACACAAACATAGAATGCAAAGGTTGCAGCACATACTGAGAGTCTTTCAAGAAGGTGCTTGTTCCCTTGTCTTTGTAGAGTACCCATGGAGGGAAGCTGGAGTTGGCATGTCTTTGAAGATCAGAGTGACCATGGAAATAACGTGTATAACGGGGATGAGACGCTCTGCCTGGATAAATACCCACATGCACCATATTTCTGCTATTCCTGTTAGAGATGCTCTCTTTATCTACTCTAGTATAATCATTTAGGCTGGAGCCTGAGGGGGTTAGATGCCCCCCAGCTTCCTTAGGTAATTCCTTTCCTACCTGATTCTCTTTCTACCATTCCATGTGGACTGTTTCCCCCCTTCTCTGGTGTGCTCAGGCAGCCATCCAGGAAGTAAGACTAGATATAAACTCCCCAAAAGCTTCCCCACTCCCTTGGGGGCAGCCATGGAACCTCTCTACATGCCACGGCCAGTGCTGGGAAGTCTTTGCTATTGCAGGTCCGGATCTGTGTTTACTGAAATGCCAGGCACGCTATTGATAAAGCAAAAAACTTAGCTTGGGTTTAAACTGGGATGATTTTTTTTTTAATTAAGTGCAAAATCCTGTAATGTGTTGTTTGCAACCTGCACCTTGATTCTTGCATTCACTCCAACGTTTCACTGTACGGAGATAGCCAGATCTAGCCTTGGGCCTCTCATTAAAGCCAGTAGGGAATGACTTGCCTCTTGTTTGTAGGATCTGTGAAGCACTGGAAGTTCATTTTAGTAATTGCACCTTAAATTATTATAGAGGGAGCCCATTAACTTGATAGTTATTTTGTCTGTAGGAAGCTCTCCACCCACCTCCACTCTGGTCCTTGTGTTCCATTCATCACCTCCATCCTTCCACAGTCCCTTTCTAGTCTGTGGCAGACTGTGCTCTGGATAAGTGCAGATGGGTTTAACTCTGCATGGGAGCCACATGGATTGGGAAGAAAGATCCTTTTGATGTTGGGGATAGTGGTGTGGTTTGGATATTTCAATGGTACTTGGCCTGTTACTCACTCTTTCCTTGGAGGAGTCAGACACTAAATAGTTGTAATGAACTGGTGTTCGTGTACACTACTGCCCTCTACTGAGTGGAATTTGAATTGCCCACTTATGACATAGGCCCCAGACTGCCCACAAGTTCTTCCCAAGCTCAAGTGGTGTACTTCTGGAGAAGGAGGATCAGAATACTATCCCTTCTGCTATGATGAAGTTCTTATTGACCAGGGGTGTACAGCATAGTAGCAAAAAAATGAACTTATTTTACTCTTGCATCTATAGTTGCCTTTCAAAAAGTGACACGTGTCTGTCTGTCCTTCCCGTCCTCTCTCTGATTAAGGGCACAAATAAATAACCACGTAGCTCAGTAAAGCATCTTTCAACGTAAACTCATGTGCAGATGCATTATGGGAGTCTTTCACCTCCCTCTGAAACATCCAGTGGTGATTGTTGCAGGACCCAGGATAACGCTAGATCAGGGGTAGGCAACCTATGGCACGGGTGCCAAAGGTGGCACGTGAGCTGATTTTCAGTGGCACTCACACTGCCTGGGTCCTGGCCACCAGTCCGGGGGGCTCTGCATTTTAATTTAATTTTAAATGAAGCTTCTTAAACATGTTTAAAACCTTATTTACTTTACATACAACAATAATTTAGTTATATATTAAAGACTTATAGAAAGAGACCCTCTAAAAACGTTAAAATGTTTTACTGGCACGCAAAACCTTAAATTAGAATGAATAAATGAAGACTTGGCACACCACTTCTGAAAGGTTGCTGACCCCTGCACTAGATGGACCAATGATCTATGGTCCTGTGCCAAATTCCCTGGCGCTGAGCAGTTTGGGTGGTGGTGCCTCCTCGCAGATCGCAATCAAAACGTTGGCAGGGAAATCCTATTTCTATGGCTGCTCTAGTGTCTGCCAAGTGACAGACGTGATAAACCTGGATATTCTGGCTCCTCTTCCTGTGATAATCTTTGTCTTTCATTCCAAATGGCTCTTCCTTGCTCCCTATATACCGAAGTCTGTATATTTCTCTCATTGCTCTGTGCTCAGATGGGACACTGGACATGGCTCTTCTATTTCTTTAGTAAGCTGTGGATGGAGGGCGTCTTTATTGTTCAGAGGGGTGGGGAAGTTAATTAAGAGCTGCATTAACTTCCTTCCCCTTCAGTTGAAACCAATACCGTCCAGACATCATTAAATCCTGGTCTTTGAGTGCCTCTCTTCTGGGAGGGGTGTTGGTGGTGGTGGGGAATGTGTGTGCCTAATCAATGGAGTCAGCTTAGCTGTGCTGCAGCACAAACTCCTTTGTTTAACATGTTTTGATTGGGCTCTAATTACACAGCAGTGCTATGAATGGGCATCTTGCGCAGCACTTCCTAGGAAGGCCTGTATTGCCAGAGAACTGAGCTGCTAGTGATATTTTTTGTTTCTCTGGGGGTGGGGAAAGATGTTCTTTGGAACTCATGCTTGCTGGATCTGGCATGAGTTCAGTTTACCTCTCTCCTATTGGCTTGATAGTGAGCCCAAGCCACTGAAAACTAGTCAAGGTTTGGGGCAGGCCGATTAAAGTTCTTATCCAATATCCTAAACATTGAGTGTCCACCGTTCCTGCCTTCCCGAGACCCCCAGTAAGACATTTTAATATATGACTGCATGATTCCTTTTTGCTAGTGCTGACACATGCCTGACTGTAGAAGAATGGAGGGTCTAGGTGAGAGGGTGTTTCACAGTAGTTCAGTATGTTGAGGAGAACTCTGATTGTCACGGCCTTAAGAAATGTAAAACGCAGCTTTTACAGGAGAGAAGGAGGACGAGTAGCCGGGATCACTTCCAGCAGGGATTGTAGTATTTTGTTGGGCAGAAACATATGCTGTCCCAAAGTTGTGACTAGCTCTGCACATGTACATGAATAATACACAGTTTGTGGGGGTGGGAGGATGGGTGTGTGTGTCTGAGAGGTATGAACAACACGATTCCTACCATGAAAGGTTTCCACAAGGCTGGATGGATGCATGTATATCCATGCTATCAAATAACAGTTCTGTGTATGTATTTTGTGGCCACAGGTGAAAACTGCTTACATTATAGCACTTGGACCTGAGTGCTATTCCCCATAACTTAAAATTGCTGCTTAAACTAGCAATATCCTACTAGTAAAAAGGCAAATTATCTCTATCTGCTCTGTATGTATCTGAAATTCTTTGTACAGAAGTAACCCTTCAATATCGCATTGCTTAAGTGTTCTAAACACTTTGCGTCCATTAATACTTGCCCCTCTCCCCTCCAGAGAATACATATTATTTTGCAAATGGAGAATTTGAGACAAAGCAGAAGTCATTTGCCCAGGGTCAAATAGCTGATTCAGGAGGAGGACACGCTTCTTTGGATTTTTTTCATTGCTACTTTTTTTTTGGGCCTGTTAATTTTAAAGTATAAGCAGAACAAGTTTCATGTGCAGCATGACAAATAGATTTAGCATGACCTACTGTGGGTGGGAAGGAGGAGGGAATGAGGGGGAACTTGTCCTGAAATCTGCACAGCTTGTTCACTTCAGCTCTTCTTTTTATGTTATGAATCATCCCGCTCTTTATGCTGCGTGCATGTGAGCTAGCTGTCACAGTGAGAGCTGCTACGGAACGGAATCTGTTTCCCTAATTTCTTGGCTTTTATTCCTTCATTGAACTGGTAAGACAGCAATTGCTGCACTTGCTTTCTGGACTGTTGCATGAGAAAGAAGCAGCGTGGTCCTAAAGGATCGTTTTTGTGCAGCCAGCCCTATGATGGGCGGACTCAGAAGAACAGAGTTCAATATTCTTCTGTGCCGCAGAATTCCTGCGTGACGTGGGGCTAGTGACTTACCCTGCCCTCTAGTTTTCCATCTGTAAAATGGGGATAATAGCACTTTCCTGTCTCTCAGGGATGTTGTGAGGCTAAATACATTAAAGATTGGGAGGCATTACCACTATGGTAGTACCTAAAATAGGCGAGTTCTTATGTTGTGAGATTGTAGCGGGAGAAGGTGCTGTGGTGGGCAGAGAGTGTGGACTGTGGTTTTTATACCAAGCAACAAAACAAAAACAAAACAAAACAAACAAAATCCTGTCTTAATGCTAAGCTAATTTCTCCTTCCAGTTTATGCAAAGTGCACAAGCCTACAAACCATATGGTTTCTGTGTGCTAAATGGTGGGTGAAGCTGCGTTGCATATGGGACCGGGGAACGTGAGTGTGAAATATGAGTGATCAGAAAAAGGCCGCAGATGCCTTTTCCTCTGCCTTTAATTGCGATTGAGACACATGGCATTTGTCACAATTAATGGCTGTCACGGTTTAACCAGCTAATGCACGAACTCTTCGGTGTGGTCTAGTGGCTTATTTTAATGTTTTTTACATTTTTTAAAAACAACCCCCCAAATCTTTATTTGGGCCTAAAGAAGGAGCATTCGTCTTCCTCCTATAACCTGTCAAGGCTTTTGTAGAGCCTGTAATTGTCCGGGAGCTGTTTGTGTCCTGACGCAGCTGCTTATCATACCTCTTGCTGACTTCTGCCCTCTGTTAATTTTAGTGCTCTCCACAGAATACCTCTAGCTGAAGGGGGAAGTGAACTTTGTGCACCAGCTTCAGCGCGCACGTGTGGGGAGCAGATAAAGAATCGTCCCTCTGGGTTATTGAATGTGTGACTTTAGCCTGGCTGCTGCCAGTGTACATGTTTTTCAGCTTTCCTCTTCATAAATGTTTCCAGCTTGACAAATTTCTTTCTAAAGCCAAGTGTTCTGTCTTTGTTGCCTGGGCAGTGTGAGTGTAAAGAGCCTAAGGGAAAAAAAGTGGACTGTTTATCTTTAGCTAGGTGACAAGTAGATTTGTAAAAAATCTAGAAAATAAAAAGGATTTTAAATTTAATTATATATAATTTAAAAATAAGTAAGAGTAATATTTTAAAATGCACAGTGCTCAGAACGGCCAACTATGTCAGAGATGCTGTCCCTGTGCCAAAGAACTTACAATCTAATTTTTTTCGCATCTCCAAAAGAGTGAGAGCAACCCATGGAGTAAGGAAGGACAAGAGGACTTACAGTAACAAGCTTTTTGTTACTCAGTTACAGTGTGTATGGAAGCATTTCAGGACAGTCATTCTGTTAGTGTTTGGTAGCCTGGGAAGTGTCATTATTCTAGTTCGGTGGTTTTCAAACTTTTTTCCTCGGGACCCAGTTGAAGAAAATTGTTGATGCCTATGACCCAGCTGAGCTGGGGATGAGAGGTTTGGGGTGTGGAAGGGGCTCAGGGCTGGGGCAGAGGGTTGGTGTGAGGGCTGCAGGGTGGGGCCGGGAATGAGGGGTTCAGGGTGTGGGAGGGGGCTCTGGGCTGGGGGTTGGGTTGCAGGAGGGGGTTCCATGCTTGGTGGGGGCTCAGGGCTGGGGATAGGGGCGCGGGGTTGGGGCACAGACTTATCTCTGGCGGCTCCCGGTCAGCGGCACACCTGGGGTGCAGAGGCAGGCTTCCCGCATGTCCTGGCGCCGTGGACCATGCCGCACCCCGGAAGCGGCCAGCAGCAGGTCCGGCTCCTAGGCAGAGACGTGCGACTCTTGCCTGCAGGGACCCCACCCCCATTTCCATTGGCTGGGCTGGTGCTTGGGCCACGCGGGGAGCCCTCTGGCCCCCGTGCCTAGAAGCCGGACCTGCTGCTGGCCGCTTCTGGGGCACAGCGCGATGTCGAAACAGGTAGGCACTACCCTGCCTTAGCTGGGCAGCACCGCCGACGGGACTTTTAACGGCCCACTCAGCGGTGCTGACCAGAGCGACCCAGTGGCTGACATGCCGTGACCCAGTACTAGGTCTCGACCCGAAGTTTGAAAAACACTGCTCTAGTATATTTCACTTGTTGCAATCAGCATGTGCAGCCTCTTGTAGTGGCTTCCAGTAAATCATGCTCCATTGTCTTGAGGAGGGAAGTGCAAGAGGAACCTTGGGACACCCTTCCTTGACGATCATCATCCATAGTCTAGCCTGCGAAATGAACTCGGTTGTGTCTTTTTAAACAATATCTGTCCTTTGCTGTTTCTAGCAGAAACCCTATCTTCCATGAATGATGCCATCATCAAATATGGTTGCCTAGCAACAGTTGCTTTAAAAAATAAGCATTGCAAAACAAGAACACTGCATAGTTTGATCTCACTTCCTGCCGCTTCATGGTAATGAGATCTCTGGGCCCATGTGCGGGTGAGAGGGAAGGAGTTAGGAAGACAATCTACAGCTTTATATACTTCCTATAGTACAGGAAAAAACCCAGAGAAACAGGTTTCTCCTTGAGTTTCTGTCACTTGGCGGGAACAGATAGGTTTCCCAGTGGAATAAGTCCGTGTTGCATTCATCCCAGTTGAAAACTAGTTTGCTTTAATCTTCTGCAATCCTGGCTTATCAGTACAAATGTCACTGGTTTTCTACTAGTCTTAATAAGAAGTGCTTGGTCTTCTGCTTGAGTGATGACTGACTGGGGAGAGCATTTTCTGCTACTGAATGACCAGCTGATGCAGTTCAGGAACCCAGGTCATGAACTATGAGAAAAGAGCTGACCTAAGGTATGTCTGTCTATGGCAAATAAACACCCATGGCTGACCTGTGTGGGCTGGCTTGGGCTGCGGGGCTGTCAAATAGTGGTGTGGACGTTTTGGGTTCAGGTTGGAGTGCGGGTTCGGGGACCCCGCAAGAGGGAGTGTCCCAGAGCCTGGGCTCCAGTCTGAGCCCAAATAGCTACACGGTTATTTTATAGCCCCATGAGCCTGAGTCAGCTGACACAGGTTGGCCGTGAGTGTTTAATAGCAGGATAGACATATCCTTCGGGTTTATTATTGATAGACTCTGCACAGGTAAACAAGTGAATGGCGTTTACCTTTCCACAGAAAGGCCAGTGTAGTAAACACATTCAGTCGCAATAACTTCATGCTTTTGACTATTCGCTTAGGGGATGTGGGGACGGTGTGTTTCATCTGTGAGACGTCATTCAGAGAAGCGATAAGCCTAAAGTGCATGGAAATAATCTTTGTGTGGATGGTCATTAGTCAGTTGCCAAAGAAGGCAATGGGACTGCAGTTTCTGTGCAGCTCATTCCTTAGCTATGGGAATTGGTACCATTTGTCCCAGAGACTCTTCTGGGGTCTCTTTGTGGGTGGAGACTCTCTAAAGGACAGAATAAAATACCGTTTCTTCAACTTCTGCAGTTGTGATATTTTGAGAGAGCACCAGGGATTCCAGCTGCTTTTGGCATGGTAAAATAATAGGTCTTTGGGAAAATCATAGGTCTCTACTTTTGTTGGATTGCTGGTGATCTTCAGAAGGTCCCTGGGTGTTTTTATGGCTATACTAGTGCAGGCGGGATTCTGCTGTGTTTCCTATGATTCTCCATTCCCTCTACTACTGTTCATGGCCATGTCTCCTGTTTCCTCAAACTATCTATTCCTTCAGAGGAAGAGGAGCTGGGCTGTTACAGAATTTATTTTTGAGGCTGTTGAAGGTGATAGTATTTTTTGTACTCCAAATCCCACTGGGTTACAGGGCTGCTTTCTTATCCTGCTCTGTGATACACGGATATTGGCAGAATATGCTTCTGCTGTGGAATAGACTCCAGCTGGAACACTGTAAATATTATCTGCATCAGGAAACCTATAGCTTCCCTGCTGTGGATAGGGAATTTCTGCCCTTTCTGTAACCTTCTTGCTGCTTCCTTCCACTTTCCCCAAAGCGTCTTCCTGTGCTCCAGAAGGATCCTGGTCTCTGGATCAAATGTGGGCCTTAGCAAAACATTTAGACCTACTACCTAGACTCTTTCACTTGGCTGGAACAGATAGGTTTCCCAGTGGAATAAGTCAATGTTGCATTCATCCCAGTTGAGAAAACTAGTTTGCTTTAATCTACTGCAATCCTGGTTTATCAGTAGAAAATGTCACTGGTTTTCTACTAGTCTTAATAAGAAGTGCTTAGTCTTCTGCTTGAGTGATGACTGACTGGGGAGAGCATTTTGAAACTCATCTGAGCTCATGGTAGGTACAAGGTCACCTTTGTGATACTTATGTATCTTTGGCAGATACTATGTATCTGCCAAAGCTTCCTGAGAACAAAATCTCTCTGGCTTCCTCTACAGGTGAAATGGGAAAATTAAAGGTGCGTTCCCACCTGTCACCAGATTTAATCTGCATATTTATCATGTGCTCCAGTGTCAATTTCAGAAAATATTTATGGATGTATTATTTGGAGTTTCTTTATGTTCTGTTCTTAGAAATATTGTTCAATTGTTATGTAATTAGGTATCTATAAAAGCATACACAAATATACAGATACATGAAAGGGTACACCATAGAGCGAGTCAAACACTCGAATCTTGTAGGCAGTGGACGCAGATTGGGTAGGTGAACAAAGTTGAAAGCACGGACTCTAACAGTGTCCTTATCCTGCTCTGAGTTCCTTTTCCAGGAGTGAGTCCACCCAGAATCTTGGGCTCCATGGGATGTTTACTCTAGCATCCTACTGGAGCCATCTGTAACAGACCTGTTTAGGCTGCACACTGACTGGTGCCGGCAGTTGCGGGCTGGAGCAGCTCAAAGCCCAGGGCAGACTGGCCCACCCAACTCTGATTGAGAGAGCGGACCACAGCAAATGCCTCAAGGTGCAACCTGACTGAGGGAGGGATGAATCAGGTTTCTGGAAGACGTTTAGGGTTTTTAAAATAAGGCTTGGAGCAAGAGTTTCACTGGGCCCCCAACATGCTAGCCATCAAATATCAACTTGAAGTCTGCTCTTATCATGGCTGGGCTGTGGCTCTGAGCCCCTCCCCCCCCCCAGCCCCCACTTCTGCCAAAGGCGGGTTGGGAAGAGCCACGCTGGAAGCTGTGGGGTGCCTGGGTTCCTCCACGTGCACTGGTGAGTCTGTGTTACAGTTCCAGAACTCTGTATGGATACAAAATTGGTATCCGCATCTGAGCTGCTATTCCCAAATATGGTCCCTGGATATAAAGCGGATACCCGTGGATTTGCAGGGCTCTACCCATATGTTGTGGTTCAGGTACACTGTTTGCCTTTCACAGACAGTTCTGTTGATCAATCTGATTGTTTTGTGAATAGACTGCTCACTTCGCTCTCTTGTATCCAGATCCCTGGCCTACAGAGATGGTGTGACAGCATCCAGTTCGGTACAAGCGACAGAGTTTACTCAGGGCTTGATGGCTGCTTTTATTGCTTATGGAGTTTTGACATTTGGGAGTCGCATACTGTGTGCAGGTGAAAATGTGCTATGCCTAGCAGCTGGTGGGTGAGCAGATCTGAGAGTAAACTCTGTTTGAAAGGAGAAAAGGCCACAGAGTAGAGTAGTGT
This sequence comes from Chelydra serpentina, assembly GCA_037349315.1. Lineage (NCBI taxonomy): Eukaryota > Metazoa > Chordata > Testudines > Chelydridae > Chelydra > Chelydra serpentina. The sequence goes on from JBAIAC010000035.1 coordinate 14,183,796, forward strand.
AATGGGAGACGCAGGTCATTTCTGAAGAAGCTTTTGGTGACGGAGATTCCACCTTGAAGAATTGAATTAGCCTACAATTGTCAAATTGTGCTTGCTATCTTAATGATCATATTGCATGAAATGACATGGCTGTTGTGGAGCCCGCTGGTTTGCTTCAGGGAGGAGAGATACACTGGCACCTAGTTGCCCCAAGCCAGTGAATGTGCCATTTCCAAGTTGCTAATGAGATGCCTTGATCATTCTAGAGCACTTGGTTGCTCTCAGCTACTGCGCTGCGTGATTTCTTAATCTCTTGAATGAGAAATGCAGACCTCTCAACCTGGGTGGGGTGGGGAACGTATGCAATTGCATGTACCTATTTTGTGTGCACCAGTACCATGATCTCGCATGCACCAACTTCTGCTAATGGGAGTGTGACTTTTGAATTCTGAAATCTTACTTTTGCACTGCAGGATTCTTGAGGCATCAGGAATGCCTGATCCTAAGTATAAGCATAAAAGGAGTCTGTTAAAGACTCTTGAATGGCAAATGTAAGTGTGTTTATAAAAAAATAATAATGAAGCTAATGTATTTTCTAAAGCATCACTGATGATGTAGTTTCTTCTTCAAGTTTGCCCAAGAGCTAACAGGTTACTTCTTTAGTGTCTTCTAGTTACCAGTGCTTAACAAACAATAATGAAGACCATCAGATTGGTAAACTGAGACCCTGAGAAATCATGTAGTGTGCCTAAGATCACGTCTCAGCTCTGCCATGCGGGCACTGTGTTAACAGAACTTGTGAGTTCTGATCCCCAGTCATCTATTCATTATCACCATGCTTCCTACCTGGCTTTTAAAAGTTCTCTTGGCTTTTTCCTTTTAAAGGTGTCCTGTGAGCGGGTGTGACACTGCATCCTGTATTCTTCACAGCGATATTATTATATGATTATGGCATAATTATGTATTTTATGCAATATAAGTCATGTGAAGTGTCATTGGAAAAGTTATGATTTGCTGAATATGATTATCCTATTTGTATGCATGTATCATTTTTGTATCTGAAGTTTTATTAATATTGACTATGTATCTATATTTCAAATGTAGTCACACCTGGGTAATGCCCACTAGACAAGATGCTTTCAGTCTAGATAGTGGATGGGGAAGAGCCTATTCAGGGCAATGGGCCATTAGGAGAAAACAGGCCTTAGGAGAAGCTTATCTCCCACTTGGTGAGCCTTCCTGAGAACAAACCTCCTGTAAGTATTGGCTGCAGTGTTATGACTCTACAAGGGCATGTGATCAGACCTCATGTCTCTGGACTCCATCTTGGGATGTCAGTATTTTTCCACAGACTGGTCTGGGAACCAAGCTTTGGAACCAAGGGTTCCCCCCATACGCAAAAGCTATATAAGGCAGGGAGTGACGTCATCTGGTGTTCTCCACTCCCCGCACAAGAAGAGTCCTGGAAACACCTGAGCAACAAAGACTGAACTGGGGGAAGTGCTGGAACCAGGCTAAGGGGATTTCTAGCATGTAAATGAAACACCTGGGGATTCCAAGCTGTAATGTAAATGCAGCTTGCCCCTTAAGAATCTGCAGCCTGCTTGTATCATCTCTTAGGGTGAGAATTTGCTAATTCGTATCCAATCTATTTAAGCTTAGTTTGGTTTTGTTTGTTTGTTTGCTAAGTAATCTGCTTTGATCTATTTGCTGTCACTTACAGTCATTTAAAATCTATCTTTTGTAGTTAATAAACTTGTTTTTGCTTTATCTAAACCAAAGAGTTAGAGTGACATGTACGGGAATCTTAGCTCAAGGGGCAAAGGCTGTTGCATATTCCCCTCCACATTGAGGGAGGGGGTGAACTTTATGAGCTTATGCTGTACAATTCCCTCTGCAGCGTAAAATGGTATAATTTTGGGTTTATACTCCAGAGGAGGTGGATGCCTGGGGAGCTGGGACTTGCCTTGGCTGTTGCCTTCCTATGCAGGGGCTGGTCAGAGAGCCTGGGTAGGCTCCTGTATGAATGCTGGAAAGTGCAGGCTGGAGGGCTTTGCAGCTTGTCCCAGCAGTATAGTGTGAGAGGGGGCCCAGGCTGGTGGGACAGGGGGCTCAGTGGTACTCCAGTTCTAGGTGGCACCCTGGGGGAACCCATCACAAAGGGGTTTTTAAAAAATGGACTTGTGTCTTCTCTTGTTGCTCCATTACATATAAAGAAGGCCTGCATTTTTTTTAATTTTATTTGCATTTTATTTTAGCTATGTCAGTGATGTTGGGGCGGTTCATTCCTGGTTCTGCGGGGAGCACCCCGCTGGAATGTTGTAGGATGGGGATTGTAAGCTCTGGCCACTTAATTGAAGGAGCTGGTTGTTGAACACTGTGGAGAAAGAATATTACAAATTCATCAGTCATTGGGGTTACACACGTATTAACAAAACCAAAGCTTTATAGTCTGACTAAAACTTTCTTCCCCTCATCACTACTCAGCTTTCAAGTTTTTGACGGACGTTTGATTAGACAGTGTGTGGTGGTGGTGGTGGTGGAGAAACCTTTCAAGCCTGCGTTATACATTCTAAAGGAGGGGTAGGGATGGGCGGGAAAGACACCAATTGAACTGTCTTTCCCTTACTAATTGTTTCGGTATGTTCCATTTGGTGCTTGGCTAGGAAGGGCTAATTTGAGGCAGTAATGCAAGTCTGGTGGGGAAGAGACCACAATAGGTGAATGTTTTGGGAGGTGGGTGGATGGAGGAGAGATAAGGGAGAGGCCACTCTGGCTTCTGCTATAGAGAGTGCTACTTCAGGCTTGTGAGTAATGTCTCTTCCAAGTGAAAAAAGTAACCTAGCATAGACAACGGTAGCACCTGCCTGCCTAGACTAAGCTTGTAATGAGCAGGAGGCGCTTACCGCATATTGGAGAACAGCAAATGTGTATTGCCCTTTAGCAGAGTCAAAAGGGGAAGAACATTTTCCAAGAACCTGTTCCCATGAACAAGTTGCAAATAGTTCTACAGTTGCTGATGTGAAAACACAAAACCAAAAAAGGGGTTGGATGAGGGGAATTCTGCTCCGGGACAAATCTCCTCCAAACAAAGTGCATCTGGAGCATCTGTAATAACTGTACTTCCTCCTCCCAAAGTACAATGTCTAAGGTGGCATTGACTTTAAAGGCTCTGTTCCAAAGACTTGTTTGACTGGTTTACTTTTTTTTTTTTTGGTGGCGTAGAGTTCCTTCAGTAGAAGGAAGTAAGAGAATGGCTCATTGTCTGTTATTATTGGAGTACATCCCAGTGACTTCTAATACAACTCCTTCTACCCAGCTGAACTAGCCATAAAATAATACTTGAAAGAGCCAGTCTGTAATACAAAGTCCTCTTTGATAAACTGTTATGCCCAAGCAAGGGGCAAATGACTCAATCAACAGGTCAAGCACTATTGTAACTTCATAATACACCCCAGAATCATGTTTTATAGGAGTCTCTTTTGTACAGTGTTTGGCTTGGTAAAATACTGATGGGTTGAGGGTAGGGGAATTAAATAACACCTCTTATTCCATCCCATCCCTCCTTTCCACTCAAAACCACCCCCCATGATCTTTCTCTTTCACAATTGGAATGGAAGAAAAACATGAAACGAATAACATTCTTCTCCTTTAAAATGTGCCCATTGGTATCTGAAGTAGTGGAATCATATTTATTACAGTTTAAGAAAGTACCTCATGTAGCCTCGATTTATAGGATCAGTATTTCAGGACGTTACTCTTGTTAATTTCTCTGCGGTCAGTTTTATGTCACCCTCTTTTTCACTACAGCAAAATTTCAAAGTGCTTTGGAGTTTTATTGAAGGTGCTCTAGAGGCACCGTTTTAATGAGAAGAAAAAGAGAAATGCTCCCTCTTATCTGTAGAAGTTTAGTACAATCGGTAAAAAGTCCAACACCTTCCTAGAGGCGAAATATTACCTGCAAACAGTTCTAGCTGAGCCCCCAAAGGGGAATGGCTATGCTGCTGTGCTATAGCGCTTTTAAACCTGGGTGGGTGGGAGAAACCTTGAGCCTTAAAGGCAGAATTTTATTAGGAATCTCAAACTTTCCAGTAATCTGAAATGTTTTCTCGCCTCCTCCAGCTAGATTTATTGTCAATACTAACTAATGACAACAGGATTTTTTTGTCTGTTGGACACCTAGATAAATCAACCCCTTTATTTAAATTCCCCTCTGTAGGGGATGTTAATTATCTCTGCTTATTAAAAAAAAAAAAAAAAAAGGCTTACTGCTTTTTTTGTGGCATTGAGTTGGGATGGTTTTGGAATCTTCGCTGCCATGTGGGGTTGGTGTCGCTATCTGCTAGCACTTGAGTCTCATACCTTAAGACCCCAGGGGTTCTCAAACTGGGGGTCGTGAAATTATTACATGGGGGGAGGCGGGGTCACGAGCTTTCAGCCTCCACCCCAAACCCCGTTTTGCCTCCAGCATTTATAATGGTAGTAAATATATTAAAAAGTGTTTTTAATGTATAAGCGGGGAGGGTCGCACTCAGAGGCTTGCTGTGTGAAAGGGGTCACCAGTACTAACGTCTGAGAACCCCTGCCTTCCTTAAGAGATTGGGGGTGGGTTCCAAATCCAGGTCAGGTCAGGGAGGGGGACTGAATGCTGCTGTGTGACAGCCGTGGGTGGGGCTGTTTCAGGCAGCTGGGCTTGCAGGTGGCTCATTTGAAAATGGTGGCATTTGGACATCCTGAGAGGGCTGGCTGGGCATTGAGAATACTTCCACACTAATCCCTTTATGGGGAATACTGGATCCTTTATCTATTTTTCAGGGAGCCATGGTGGGTTGGAAAATGTAAAATATCTGCTCTTCGGTGCTTCGATGGGGCAGCACAGATAGGAAGTTGAGATGGGAATTTAGCCTTTTTTGAGGGAGGAGAGTAGCTAATGCTGGGGATTTAGGATCGGGACAATACAAACACATGACTGCTCTGATAGCAGTCACCAGAAGCATTTGTCTGCTGCTGGCATCTCTGTTCATCAGTCCCGAATCATCAGTTTGGGAGGGCAGTTTACACTGTGATTTCCAGCTTCTGAGGTTTGGCGGAGATGCTTTCTGTTTGTTTAAACAAAGTAAACAGTTGAGCTCTCCTCATTGGGGTGGGGGATTTCTTCTAATTTGTGGGTGAGAGAGTGAAATCTGATTCTCTTCTGAACTGCACTTGACCCTTGTGTGGCTTTGTCTAGCTCATAAAAGTGCTGTAAAAACAATAATAAACCAGAAATACTTGGTGAAGGTAGAAAGTTCCCTGATATGATTAGGAAACATAAAAGAACTGTTGGGTTATTGAAGGCGGATGATATTTCACACTACATCAGCAGATAGGAATAACAACTTTCAATAGACACATCCTCTTGTAGCGTGGTCCTTTATGCACCCTAATCTGTAGACTACAGATCACACAGAGCACTTCACTAGACAAGATCCCTGCCTTGAAGAGCAGGTTATCCAGCTTGAATTGCATTCCTCCCCACTTCACAAGGAGATTGCTCCATTGCCATGGAACAGTTGGTAGTTAGCATGGTCTTCCACTGCTCAGCCCTCCACTTAGATGATCTCCCAGGGCAATTTGTCATTTCAGGTGGCTTGATTGGAGTCACTAGACCTCCTAAATCCCATGATTAAAGCCTGGTTATTGGTGTATTGACCATACAGTTAATTTCAGGTTTAGTTTCCAATCTGACTTTATCATTTTCCATTGTATTAAACCTATAGTATGGGATATTGTGGGGGTGGGAGGTGAGCTCTGAGCACTCGGAATAATATTTTAGTTGGCTAAAAAACTTTATAACCCTTTAGTTTAATATCGTCTATGTAAAAATGACCCAAAACTGAGTGCTCTTTGATGCTATCATGTGTGTACACACACACACACACACACACACACACACACACACACACACACGCTAAAAATTGAAAACTCTTCTCTCACTTCAACTCCATGCCAGCTCCTTCATTTAGACTGAGTCTCCTGCCTTAGGATCTTGGGGGCTGGGAACTGCTCTCTCTTTCTCTACTAGCCATGTGCATTCTGGAGCTGCATGCTTGTATCAGTGATATTGCTTCTGTTGTACTGAAATATGCTGGAGTACAGCTGTAGGGATGCTGTCCTTCTTCCCCACTCCATTGCCCAGGCTTTCATAGCCTGGTGTGTATTTCTGGCTTGTATTGTAAAAGCTCAAGAGGCTCAGAGCTTGTCTACACATACAGCACTGCAGCTTCTCCCTTTGGCGTAGTTAATGAGAGGTCATAGATATGTTGACGGAGGAAGCTGTCCTGCCAACATAGTACTGTCTATACCTGGAGTTAGGTCGATTTATAACTGTGTCACTCAGGGATGTGAATTTTTCAACCCCCTGAACAATATAATTATACCAACATAAGTCTATAGCGTAGACCAAGCCTCACTGGCTATGTCTACACAGCAACTAGACACTTTTGTGGCTGGCTTGTGCTAGCCAACTTGGGCTCAGGTTGCAGGGCTGTTTCATTGCTTTGTAGACTTCTGCCCAAGGTCTGGGACCCTGTAGGGTGGAGGTGGGGGGTTCCAGAGCTCAAGCTACAGCCTAAGCCCAGAGGTCTACGCAGCAATGAAACAGCCCCGCAGCCCGAGACCCACGAGCCCGAGTCGGCTGGCACATGCCAGCTCACTGTTGCCTTAATTGCATTTCATATCTGTTTTGGTGGTAGCTGTTAGCAAATGGAATAATGTCTTTCCTCGTCTGCTTTATTTGGGACAGGGGAAGCATCCCAGAAACATTTTCTGTCATCCTAGATGACACTTAATGTACATCTGTGTGTAAATGTGCGTCGATGGGTGGGTTGCTGCAGTAACAGAATCCTGAGGATGGAGGATGGGCTGGAGATAAAGTTCGGATAGAGGTTTTCAAGTCTTACAGTTATGACTGATCTGAGCTATGTGCAGAGATCCTTGATGCTGTGGATAATGTTATTGGAGAGCTCCAGAGAGAACGGGGCTGTGTGTAGAGAAGGGGGGGATCACAGGAAATGCATGACAGCGTGAGTTGGCTATTTTGGCTCTGTATTTGCAGATTCTGGGGGTTGCTGTGTGACTGTGATTAGCACTATTTGAAATGACTCGCATGCATTTCTTGTTGACATTACCTGGATGAGGCAGGGTCAAGCATCAGGGTAGGCATCAATGAGAATCGGCTCTCTGAATGTAATCCTGACTGTACCAAAGACATTTAGCAACATGTGGTGTTTTTGTATGATGCCTGATCACGTTGTCTATGTGTCTTTATTCACAGTGCTGCCACTTTGACATCAGACCCAAGAAAGCGATCCTATGGCAGACCACTGGCTACTGTAAACACTGTTGTTCAACTTATTACCTTGGTCACATGCATGCTTTTTAACTTGCAGCCTCCGGCCACATACAGATACCCAGGTGGTATTCTAAATTGATAGTGGGTAGATTCCTTTAGTTCATGTACCGTCCTAGGGTATAAGAATGGAAGTAGCCTCCCTGCTGGGCCAGCTATTAACTGATTAGTGTTAATAAGAAACTAATCCAAATGCATAGTTATTGTCTGAGTAATCCATGTCTTCACTTGATGTCTGCACATGGTGTCTGGTTTGAAGGCTTCTGCTTTAGAAAAACAACTTTTAAAAACAATTAAAGAAAACCCTATAAGAAACAAAAATGTGAATTGCATGGTACCGCAACTGAGGGGTGTTCTAGGTAATAGTTATCTTTGGCTCCTTGTCCTGTACATTGTTTACTAACATGTTATCTGGTATTTGGAAGCAAATTTCTTTTGAATTAACATCCTTCACATTGATAAACTGACTAAACAAGAGCATGTTGTTTCAATGAAATGTGATTCTAGTCTGCAATCAGAGAAGTATTAGGATAATTTTATCTGGATCACTTCTTGTCTTTCTCTTTCAGGACCTTTTTAAAAACAAAAAACTTCATAGAGCAATTACATTTTCCAGAGCAGAATATAATTGAGCAAAATGTTTTCACCTATTCTTTTCTACAACTGAACATTTATGAATAAACGCATACAAACTGAAGAGAAACCAAAGAACATCTCTGGGTCAACTTCCATAAGTTCTTTTTCTTATTCTTATTCTTCAAATGGAAGGCTACCTCCTGGAGACAGGCAGAGTCTGTTATAACAAGCCCATTAATAGCCCAAGGTTATAGTACTACAGAGGGTAGCGTTTGATTGGGGTTAAATCTACATGGACAAGGGGAGTTGCGTGTTTTGTAGGGGTTCAAGTTCTGTTTGCTATCAACGGTGCGGGGCTGAGGGGGGCTAAGCTACTGTTGAATTATTGCTTTTGTAACTTTAGCGTCAGGGACTCCTTGAGAGCTGTGAATGGTGATTTCTCACTTTTTATAATAAAAATACTACGAAAGGCTTGGGCAGATGAGACGCTGACTCTGAGTTCCCAAAGGGGTGTTCTGGCTGCAAGTCCAGACAGGCACGTTTGTCAGATTAGCACCGGTGTTGGTAATGCCCTCATGTACTTGTGCTGCTATCACTCTTGGGATTAGAAGAATTTTGGAAACTGTAATTGGAGACCCTGCTGATAGGATACAACAGCACTTCGCTCCTAAAGCATACGTGCATGGAATGCCTGCCTCATCCATGCCATATTTTAAGCAATTGAAGGCAGTGGAAAATCTCCCATTGACTCAGTGGCTTTTTGGTTCTGGCCCCAAGTGAGCTGTGTGTTCTATGTAGAACGCAGACCTTGTGCCCACTTCCTTGAATGGGGTTTTACTAATGAACAGCTTGGGAGCAAAAGAGGATTTTACAGCAGGAAAAGCAATATCTCAATTCCTTGCTGCTTTTGATAACATGAGAAATCTTGAATGATTGAAGCTTACAGTTGAGTAAATGTGATCCTGAGGCTAACCCAATAAGACTGTTCATTGGTGTCTGTTTACATCTAACATGTGCATTGGGGAGAGTGGAGGAACCTTGATTCTGAGTTTTGGCATTGTACATCTATCATCTTTAATAGGAAAAGTATTTATGCCGAGCCGGAAATGTACACTCCTGATTTTATTCTCATCATTCCTGTTAAAAATTTTCTCTGAACCGTAACAGTTGTAGGCCTGGAACCACATTACAGAGCAAGAGATGCCATGTCTGTTTCTTTGAACAGAGCACTGCCTGGCAATGACTCTGACTGCTAGGCCAGGGCTGAAATACAGAAGCTGGTGATTCTGGTTTACATTCCCAAAAGCACCTTTAATACTGAGCTTGAGCCTGGTACCAGAGTGGAGTCCCCTACCCACAGAAAAGTGGTAGCAATGCATGCTGCTTCAGTGTACCTCAACTCTGCCCAGTCAGGCATACCTCTATGTGTGACAAGATAGCTCAGCTTCCATGCTGACACCGTCTTGTACCACTCTGGTGCTGTCACCAGGAGTACCAGTTTTCAATGGTTTTCTGTAACATGGTTGTTTGTCCAATAGGAATGAGGTTGTGAAAGCAGTAACGCTAGTTAGTGACTAAACAGCCAGCAGGTGTTCACTCTCCATTCACTCCTAGCTCGGTCTAGTTTGGAACGAGTATGTGAGAACGGTAGCCTTTGTTTCATCATTCCCTAAGTCAACTAGTCCCCCAACTACTTGAAGTTTTACCCCTCACGTATGTGTGTTGCTGTTACAATTCCTTAGTGTCCCTGTTTTTTAGTATGCTGTATATATTCCTTCTCCAAGACACTAGCTCATGTCTACTGCTGGAAAATCCTCTCAGAATTAAACCCGCATTGATTCCCAATGCCTGTAGTTTTACTGTCTCTGAGAAGTCCTTTGTATGACTGTACCGTTCATCTCCACGGTGCACAGCCTGCAGTGCGCCGGAGTTTGGCTGCTAGCAAACTTCCTGCCAGACACCAGCAGTTACTATTGACAAGATTATAGGTTATAAGGAGCCTTGGGGGAGTTCTGCTTTAAAATGATACCAGGATGTGAACAGAAATAAACACGGGGAAAAATGCCAGATATGGCAGTTGGGTGGGGAAGCGGAGCAACCTTTTTCTTTTGCTGGGCAAGTCTTTGCTGTATAAAAAACATGCTTCATGTTCAGGACCATTGTAAGCCAAGCAATCAGAGATGTCCTCCTGAAAGAGCCTGCCCAGATTACAAAGTTGGCCATATCAGGAGACACAGTTATGACCCAGTTAAATCATTTGGCCCAGACATTTTACCCCCACTCTTTCTGTGTTTCCATTTCTCCATCTGTAAAATAAGGATAATTTTCTATGCCCACAGGGCAGATTACAACACTAAATATTTATGAAGTGCTTTGAACTCTTCTGTTACGAGGGGCTGTAGCAGTGCAATAACTTCCTGAATAGTAGAAAAGCTATACAATAATACCCCTCCCTTGCTTTTGCCATCATAAGCCACTGAATAGATTGCCTTTTGGGTTAAGAGACACTGTGATGCAAGTTAAAATCCTCAATGGAGGGGACTACATCCTGGCCTTGCAGAGAGAAGGACTCTGATTAAATAGATGTCTTCCATCTCTAGCTGCTATTTATCGTCCTGAAACAAACACTGCCTCTTATCATAGCTTCCCACAAACTACTCCCTATCCTGATAGGAACGGGGATTGTTTCCTTCAGAAAGCTTGACAGGGGTGCATGTTTCTACAGATGTAGACAGCTGTATATGCTAAATGTTTTCAAGAAATAGGAGGCCCATCCAGTGCATGGTATGTGGTTTTCATGTGTGTGATTTTTATATTCTTCTCCTCCTCCTTCTTCTTGGGTCATAAATATAGTCGGAACATTGTAATCTATCCAAATGCAGATCTCTACGCATCTGCTCTTAATTTCTCGAATCATTCTGTTTTCTCCCTACTCCATGTCCCTAAATGAAGATGTTGTACAGCTCATCACACACTTCAGTTCCTCTCCATAAATAACCCCTCTTTATACACCAAATGGGAAAGGCCACAGCAGCATCTAGTTTTGGAAGTCACTTGTGAAAATCCTGTTTTTGATGCCTAGGGAAAATATTCCACACTTTCTGTGTTAATGCAGAGCAAAGAGGGGAAACTCTTCCTGTCAATGCAGAGATGATCAGTGGTGGTTTAGCTTGGATCATAGATGGATTTCTTTGGGCAATGTGGAGACAGGGAGAGGATAAGTACAGACATACTCTCAAAGAGGAAACCTTGAGGTTGTATTGTGAACTCGATTAGCGATGGTATTTTGTGTCCTCTCCTGCCACTCCCACGACGCTGGGGAGCCCTTATCATTGTCCGCAGTCAGACACTGTGGTGCTAGGGCTGTATAAATGCCAGTAGGTTGTTGACTTGTAGGGAGACTTATGCAAGGGTTTAGCCTCTTGATGGACTGTTTCACTGTATGGCTCCACCTGGGCTGTTCTCCATCTTCTCTTTAAAAGAATGCAGTCCTAAACAAATTGTCAGTATGGCAGACTCCAGGGTGTGTGGGTCCATGCAGGGGTGAAGTTAACTTGTGATGTTAGTGCCAGAACAGTTTCATCTGGCATGGCAGACCTCACACCTGTCTCATTCATGACATGGTGCCCTTGTTCAGTGGATTTATCTGCTACCATCGGGGGTGGCTTTTAGACTCGTAAGGCCAGATCCTCAGCTGTTGTTAAATTGGTGTAGTTCCATTGATTTCAATGGAAATATGTAGATTTGCACCAGCTAAGAACCTGGCCCTTTTTAGCAATGTATCTGGACTGCTGGGAGTGTAAATGCATGCCTTCCTTGGAAGCTTGCAAGGAATAGAAACATGGAAGCAAGGGAATTCAAGCATGTGGGGCAAATCCATCCTGATGCACAAGGGCCATGCAAGCTCCTCCATGATGATTAGACCCCATATTGGCTACATGGACATCAGTCAGCAGCTGATATATGGGGAAACTCTGCACCCTTTGGACACTCAGGACAGGGTTTCTGTTCTAGTTCTATGTAAACTGGTGTCAGGGTGGGGTCATGGGATCTGTGATTTAAACACAACCCGTGGCCCCAACATCCTGCACAAGTGGCGTGGAAGATGGAGTAGCATTTGTGGTGAGCCGTGTTGGCTTCAAGCCATACACTACCTCATCCCCTTCATAAAGCCAGGTTTCTGGAGCTCTGCATGTGGGGGAAGTAGATTACACCTAGGGATGTGAGAAGATTCCTCTCCGAGTCTAAATTAGAACAGTGCCACTTCTAGTTTGGGAACAGCTATAGGTGGGCAGTTTTTGGCAAGATTTGGTATCCCTTAAGGTTCTATATCAAGTTTCCTTCAAGATGTTAGTAGGTTAATGCTCTCAGACATGTACCCCAAAAGTCAGAGAAATTTGGAAGTTAAGTGTTTACACTCTCTTCTAGAGCAATCCTAGATTTTTAAAGATGATGGGAGGCTTTCGGGGAACGGGAGAGCACACAGAGAAGGGATAGAAAACAAAAGTTCGGGTGGGATCAGATTTGATTTAGACTGGATGGAGACTACCATATGCTTGTCCCACTCAAATGAGCAGACCCACCTGAGGTTCTAATAGCCTCTTTGGAAAGATGTGGACTTGAAACCCTGCAACAATGGAGATGATGATGACTGTGCAGTTAAAGCTTTTGTTATTGCAGCTTGATAGCAGACTATTTGACATCACCCTGTGTCAGGTGGACCACTGTTATTCCTCTTTTTTTGTAGAGAGGGAAACAGGCAGAGGCAGTCTGTCATAGCCTGGATTAGCACTCAGGAATTGCTACCTCCCACTTCTGAGCTCCTGCTACTAGAGCGACCTTTTCTATGACCTGCCTCTGAATAAATAGGCCAACGATGAAGGTCTGATTGAGAGCCCAGAAAAGGAAGATGAAGTGTTAGTTTGCAGTGCCTGTGATTCTTTGCAAATTAGGTCCCTTCCTTTCCTGAACTGTAGGAGCCAGCATAGGGCTGTGGGAAATACTCACATCAAACTGGAAACCCACTTGAACTGAGCCGTGGGTTCAAGGTCAGCCTGCCTCTGTAAAACTCTGGCAAGGGGGGTGATGTTGTCTAGTATGGCAAGAAGCTGGCAAACCTCCTTTTCCCCTTCCAAATCTGCCCCCCCACTACCATCTTTCTTCCCCCAACCCTCCCCCCCCCCAAGAATTCCAGTCGAGTTATATTCTGCTTTATCTAAAATCCCTCCGCAGTTATAATTGGATATCTTTTTGTTGTGCCCTCCTGTGTGCTCTTCAGAGGTTGCTGCGTTCCACCCTAGCGGTAGGGGTGTGTGTGTGTGTGTGTGTGTGTGTGAGAGAGAGAGAGAGATGCTGATTATGTTAAAATGAGGGTTAAAATATTATAGATGAATAATTGTTGAAAGCCTGGTCCATTTAGTTACATATACAAAAGCTTTCAAAACGCCCCAAACAAACCTTTCCTTCTTTCCTTCCTTCTTTCTAAAAATTCTTATAGACGTGTATGTTTTGGGCCAGCTCCATCTAAAACCTTGCCATTCACTCTTTTCCCCCATGGTGCTTCTGAGAAGGGAACTAACAGAGACATGTTTACAGCGGCCAGTGTTCTAAAGTGGGCTCAGTCGCGTCGTGATAAGATCTGTGCTGTGTAAACTGCTTTTATGGTTTTTGTTTTTTCTGTTAATAGAAAATGCATATGCAAGTGCTAATAAAAGCTGAACAGGAAGGCCAGAGGGCTTTACTGTGAATTGCACTGATAAGATGGAGCAGCCAAAGTCCCACTGGCTTGACGGATGTTGAAGCAGGGTCTCAAGCTGGGCCAGCACGCCCACAGACCATTCGGCCACTTTAAAATGGCGGTTCTCTATTTCGCCCACACCTTGACTCAGTATTCAGCCACTCAGGTGGGATCACTAGATGCATTCTAGAGCAGGGGTTCTGAGGACACATTTGTTGGTGGCCTCAGAGTGCGGCCACCAACTCTTGCTGGTGGCCGCTCTCATATTTTTCCCTAAAATACTTGATTAGCTTTAGGATAAACAAACAAATATGCACATATACGCGTCCAAATCATTGTAATTTATTTATTGCTAGCTAGTAAGTCTGTTGTGAGAAGTGATATTAACAAACATACAAGTATCACTTCTCACAGCAGAGTTACTCAGCCCTGGCAAGCCTGGGGACAAATTAAACCCTGGATAGGGGCTCGGGGAGGCAGCGGGGGTTAGGGGCGACAGGGTGGGTGGGTGGCCAGGGGAAGCAGTGGGGGGCTGGCGAAATCAAGCAACATGCCAAGGGTTGCATGATTAGTCAGTGGCAGGCCCAAAGAATTGAAGTCTGGTTTGCCTGACTCCTAGTTCCCTGATCTAACCTCTAGATATGCTGCATTCCATTACTAACTGATCTGAGAGGCTTATAGTATGGTAGTTAGCTCTGGCAATGGGTCAGGCTGTCTTTCCCTTACTTGTTTGAGTAATTGTTAGGCAGAACACTCCATTGGTGACTTAGAGTGGGTCTACTTGTACAGCGGTGTGCAGAGTACAGGCACTGCACATCCAGCTAGCCCAGGTATAAATAGCCATGTAGACAGTAAGGTACTGCTTAGGTTAGTAGAGACAGGCCAGAACCTTAGGGTACATGGCTTTCTTCATGCCCAAGTAGTGTCTCCCATGTCTACACTGATGTTTTTTTTAGCAGTGTTGTGTCCTGCTGCCTCCCCATTGCCTTCCCCTGCCAGAGCCTTTCACTGCGGTGTATACCGTATCAGTTTAAGGCCTTATCTACACTCGGGGCAGCATATACCCTGTGTGCCGCCCCAAGTGTAGACAAGGCCTTAAACTGATACTGTACAGTGCCCAAAAGTAACTCTCTCCTGAACTTGCAGCACAGTCTTTTCATATGGATTCTGGGTAAAACTATGGCCTGTGTTATGCAAGAGTTCAGATTAGATGATCTTTAATAATCCCTTTTGGCTTTAAAAATCTATGAATCGGTCAAATACTGCCAAAGACGTTTTAAAGCTACATCCTGGCATCAGGCTTTTGTCTTTTCCCCCAGGGATGGCACTCAGGTTTCCTGTTAATCACAGCTCGATTTACCTCCAGCTTCCATCTGAGTCCTCTCTGCATATGCCCCTCCTCCAAACAAAGAGAATAGTCTTCTGCAGAGAGCAGGACCTTTTGTTACAAATTCTAATTGTTTATAGACTGAGGAAAGACTAAAGAAATTAAGACTGATTAAGTTTCCTCCTTCCTTCCTTCCTTCTCTGGAGCTCCTTACTTTGGAGGTCTATGGGGAAAGGCAGCTGAATCTAGAAGAAACCATCCCCCCAAGTAAACAATAAAAGCACAAAAGTTGGAAATTAGTGTGTTCTCTCTCTCTCTGGAAAGTTTTAAAACTGTGGGTAATTTAAATTGTAGGCCAAGTAAGTTGAACTGTCCTACTTTGGTCTTTTTATGTCTGACAAGAATTGTATCCCTTGTGAATGGAGACTTACAAGAGAGAACAATCTGGGCTAAAAGGAGAAAATGCCGCTTGCTTGCTTTAAAGTTGGTTTATTTAGTACCTGTCCACACTGAGCACTTAATAAAATATAGACCAAAGACCTAATTGTCAGAGCTGCACAGGCAAAAATGCTTGCCCAATAGCTAATAACTAACTTGTATATGCAGTGAACATAGTCGTATGCTTAGCTTAATATTTCTTTCTCTGCAGCTGCTTGCATGCATTGTTACCATGATTGCGTGTGCATGCACATATATGCACCATTGCAACTGCAATCTGAAAATCTGGCCTGTATGCCACTTACGTGATTGAAACAAAACCATAAATTAATCAAAAGTTAATTTCAATAACTCATAAAATGGGCCAAGAGTGACTTTTTTTTTGAGTTTGCTGTGGCATTTACAGCTCTACATGGAAGAATGAAGCGATTCGTTCATTTCTGGGTCTATAAACTACATGCAGGTGTAACTTATTGTGCAATGTCACTTGCAAGCAAGGAGTTGCTAACTTTCATTAGATCTTAATTGCAAATTGCCCCGGCTTTGGTTCCAAACAGGTGATTCCTGAATCCCGAGAGAAGGCTTCCTTCCTCCTCATCCTTCAGCAGCTAAACTGCTCCTGTTTGTTCTCAGCAGTTAGCTTACTGGGGTCTTGTCAGAAAGTGAAGAGAAGGTAAGAGGCAGAATGAAGAGGAATCTTCACTTCTTCCTCTTCCTGCCCATTCTGGTGGAATTGCTGCCGACTCTTCCTAAAATGGGGAGAGAGAGACTGTAGGAAATAAGCATAACCTGTGTGTGTGTGTGGGGCGGGGGGGTGGTGGTCTGTTTCAGTTCACATTTCATTCTTATAAACCTCTATTCTGTGCCTGTCTCCTGCGAAAGTAACCCTGAGCTTCAAAATGACACTCAGCTCAATGAAAAATGTATCTTTCTGGCTTCTGCTTGTTTCTCTCTCATCGGTTTTGAGCACACTGTATTTTAAATGTGGAGTCTGCTGCTGAGCTGCAGTCTCCTTTCTATCCACTGCTGTATGGGAGATTATCGTCTCTGTGAGCATGGGCTCATCTGCTAACAAAAGGAAATCATCCTCTCTTTACGGAAGCTTTTCACAAACAATAAAGAATCTGACAATTTTTCTGAGTTCATTTGTGGCTCTACAGTGCATTTCATCCAAACATCTCACAGAGATTTACAAAAAGTACCAAGGCCTTGCAACAGCTCCTGAAATAGATAACTGGCAATATCAACACTTTGCGGATGGTTAAATGGAGGGTGGTGCACAGAGGAGTCATGGGTCCAAGGTGTCAAAGTTGGGAATACCACCCAGAAATCTTGGTTCCTGGTTCTTGCTGCACAAGGAGATCACTCTCCAGGACTTAGCAAGTTTGTTGTTTTTGGGAAGTATAGAATGTTGTCTCTTAAAATGTCAGGGAAATGAGTCATGTCTTATGGGTTACTCAGTTCTGATCTGCTATTTGAACCCAGTCAATAGTTCTATTCATCCTACAATAGATTTTCTGTCCCTCTGGCAAACAT
This sequence comes from Chelydra serpentina, assembly GCA_037349315.1. Classification (NCBI taxonomy): domain Eukaryota; kingdom Metazoa; phylum Chordata; order Testudines; family Chelydridae; genus Chelydra; species Chelydra serpentina. The sequence goes on from JBAIAC010000035.1 coordinate 14,200,779, forward strand.
TTTGTCACATTTAATCTTCTTTGTGTGTGAAATAAGGCATTTGATGATTCATTATCCAAAAGACAGTACAACATGCTTTGGCTAGAGTAAAAGATTTACTAGGAACCAAGGCAAATCCTGGGTCTTATTCCAGTTGAGCACTAACTCGTCATGCTGTCTTGGGCAGGTCACTTCATTTTTCTTGTGCCTCGGTCCTGTTGGGAAGCTTCCATTTTCATCACAGTTCCTACTTTTTACCCAATGTGTCTGAGATTAGCTTTCCTTAGGAAACAAATTGCAGAATAAAAATTGTGTTCTGGGAACGTGAGGGGGATAAATGAGGGTACATTACAGGTGGTACAGTCCTTGCATCCTAGCAGAGACCTGCTGTGTTCAAATGAAATTAAGACTTGTTTTCAGGACACCATACTTTAAACAAGAATGTTAAAAAAAAAATTGGTTGGATTTTTTTTTTAAGCATGAGACATTGCATCCAAATGCAGTTATTGGACAACGGTTCAGAAAGACTATCTGGGCAGTGATTGCCTCTCCTATTTTCTCTGTGACAGGGTGAGGATGGAGGGTCCTCGGTGAATCTTTTCAGCTTTATGCACCGTCCTCCCTCCAAATGAACTCTTGGGGAAGGAACTCTCATTGTGTTAAGTGCTATTCTGCTTTCTGAACACTGATTTCCTTTGTGCTGCTGGAGCTCTTAGGTGAAAATAGAGGGAAATGAATTCCTAACGCCAGACAGTGCTTGTGATGGACTAGCTGGCCTCGTTCAGATCTAGGAGTAAGATCTCTTGGTAAAACTGCCAGAATCACATATAGAAACCACTCTAGTCAAATAGAATCTTCATAACCAAAAGCAATAGGACTGTGGTCTTGATAATGGTCAGATTAAATACAGTCTAATTCTGTAATTTATGAATGTGTGTAATGTAACCAATCCCTATCTGCATATGTAGAGATGCCGTAGCTGACAGTGAGATGCCACATATGTGATGTCACAGATGGAACTTGGGACATCCTGTTCCAGGGAAACACAGGCCCCTATCACCTAAGCTGAGGGGGGAGAGAGAGAATCCATTACCTGTAGCATATAAACTCCACCAAAAGCTGACATTCTCTCCTGTAGCAGGGAATGGTGATGCACACAGGCTAGTAGAGTTGTACTGGTACCAGGGGCACCAGACTTCCTAAGCTCCTGTTGACAAAAGTCTGATTTGCTGTAAGCAGGTGTCTTCTCTCAGCACAGGTGTATAATGTGTGACCCACTTATCTTTCTGGTGAGCGCCAGATTTATTTGCAACTTGCCAGCTGGTGGTACTCTGCATGTGCACAGGTTGGGTCATGCAATGACTCTCAGGAAGTTCTGTGACTTTTTTTTTTTATTTTTTTTAACACGTGTCCTCCCAGGAGACGTTATGGAATCTTAAACCTGCTCATGCATTTGTGATTGTTCCCTTGCACTTTCTGTCCGTCCTACAGAGGGTAAGAAAGTGAGCTCCGTAAGGGTCTAGGGCATTCTGCACCTTTTGAGGACCGGGCCTCAGTACTATAGGTTCAACTTCTATATAGTAGCTCTAGGACCAATACTAACAGCAACATGGACAGGAGGTAGACTCCTGAGCTTGAGACAGACGGGAGTATATGGCTCCTTAGCCAGGGCAGTTTGGGAGCTCTATAGAGTTAATGCTGAGAATCTGTGTTCATTTCGTTTCTGTAGAAGTTCGTGTCATCTGAATGCAAATCTGTAGTGTGTCTTCCTCCTAATTAGCATCAGACTCTTTTTCTACTCCCTTTGCCCAAGGGCTCATTCTGCAGCTTGTAGTGTTTGGGACTGTCGGGGTGTCTCTCTCTAGGTGGCATTTATGTAGCAGACAGAGCTGCTTGGTCTCTGTAGGAGCCACTACAAGAGGTGTAAGACCTTGCATCCCTTTTTGACTCTTCATTTAACCGTGTCTCCCTCCCCACTTCTCTTTCCCAGCCCCCTGATTCATTTTGTATTTTGAAGTCTATTAATGTAGGCACCCAAAAGTGTTTCTCCTGTTAAAGCTTGTTAGCCCTATAGAATAAATACCATTATTGGTGGGCTCTGTGTCAACAGAGGCAGAACAGTCACCCTTTTCTCATGGCATTTTCTTGTCCTTGCCTGACTGACCTGCTCCAACAGCGAGAAGATGAAAATAAACATTACTGCACCTTTATATGACCCTCCCCTTTCCAGTCCACCTGCCCCAGCTCTGCACTGTAGTCTTGCTGTCATGGTTTGACATGCAGAAGGAAAAACGACTTTGACCAATAGCAACATTTGATTTACATTTTACTTATACTCTCTGTCTCTGCAGTCTTTGTTTGCAATTCCCTGCTGTCCAAAACAGGTCAGGTCCTGTTTTGTCCATGATCTTGCAGAATCCCTTGAAAATGCAAAAAATGCATCAAATGCAAAAAATCGGGGTCAGACTAAGTATATTTGTCTCTATACAAAGTAAAGAGATTAAGAGGGCCTTTTGTCTTGGCAAGAAGGGAATAGATGTATTTCCATCATGCATTTGTAGCTTAGTGCACTTTTCTAGTATGAAGACCTATCTTAACTAGATTGATATATTAGGGGTGCAAATCTGTTATGTAGAGGAATTTAAAGTGGCTTAACTCTTGCTCACTTTGGTTTAACTTGGGGTAGTACATTGAAACTGGATTTTTAGAAACCCTTCTAATTTGCACATCACATAACCTCTCACCTGCACAGATTGGTAGGTTCTTCCACTTCGTGTGTAAAAGCAGATGATGTAATGTGAGGTCCTTTGTTGCTCTCTCATTGCTTTTATAAAATCTATTACAGAGCACTTATTATGAGGTGTCCTTCCTAAACAAGACTAAACTAGACATGCCAAATGACCAAAGAACATGTAGTGCTGTAGCATTTCTGCTGTAGTTTTTGTCCGTTTTACTTATTTGCTAGTGCACAAAATTCAGTCTTCAGGGTGAATAAATGTAAATCTACTGTAAAAGAGAGGCCAATATGTTGAAGAGGTTTCTATAGTAACATTCTGCATCTCTGCCAATTACCTCACATGGCTATTCTGTTTATATTTCTCAGTGAAATATGGCCTTTTGAACTTTAGTGTTAAAATGCAATTTCAGACCTTGATCACATCAGTTTTTAGGCCTGTATGCATATTTGTGACACTTGTTTTATTTTTTTTAAAAGATTCTGCAGCCAATATAAATACATGCATCTAAACCTTTTAAAAATATATAGTCATGTTCTGGCAAAGGAGAACCTAGTTCTCACTTCAAATTATATTTTTAATTGACACAGGAGAGACTTTTAAGCAGGCTCATAAAAGGTATACTTGGAAAAGACCTATCAGATTAGCCAGTGCAGAATTGGTGTTTAGCTGTGTGTAACTTTCTTTAGATTTACTAATGTCTATCTTAAAATAAAATGTTGGCACAATAAAATACCCATTCTGACCACAAAACCTACCATCTACAATTCTGTGCTCTTAATGTGTGAGGGTCACATCAAATCCTTGATCAAATAGCTCACTGGTTTGTCCTTTGAACTCAAACCATTGGACTTGACCTATTGTTCAACTGAGCTAAAAGTTGTACTAAACTACATGCCTTTTCAGAATTTGCACCGGAATGTCAGATTAGACAATATTGCAGAGCCAATCTCCCCCAAGCTATATACAGGGAAACTAAGGCATACCTGTCCCATGTCTGGGAACTCCTTCTCTTTGCTTTTAAGAGCCTACTCGGCTCCTCCCATGCCTGCACTACATCTCGGATCTATCTCCTTGATTCTTTGATCTACCAGAGACACAAACCTGGAAGCCCAATTTCTCTCCTCTTCTGTTCTCTTCTTGCCTTGCTTGACTCAGAGCATCTGTGCCCCCATGCACATACCTGCCCATATAGTTTGCTGAGTAACCTTCCTCTCTTCATTCAAGCCCCTCCTCACGACTGGCTATGTTTAAAAAACAAACAAACCAACAAACAAAAACCAATCTGACTACCCTTCTCCCAAACGCCCTCCTTTCCCCAGTGAAATAAGAAATTATTGAAGTTATAGTACTTTCTCTTTTGGGTTCCCCAAGATGTCCTGTCTTAAGAGGCAGACACAAAGTTTTAAGCTCTTTGGGGAAGAGAGCTGCTGTATTTGTCTTTTACTGCACCATCTACCATGATAAACAATATTAATGAAGTGTCATGGAGTTTCTTCTAGCCTAATGCTGTTTGTTATTTTCCATTTGGTACATTTTAATGTTAGACCTCCATCTTTACATCTGTATATTCCCTATGCAGCCTTAAAAAACCCCACAATTCTGCATGTGCATATGTGCTGCAGTGTGAGACATTCCCATTGGAGATTGTTGGAGACATTCTCTCTGTTTTTGGTATTTTTATCAAGATGATGAATGGAAGGCAGCTCTTGGCAACAGTTTCACTGCAGCACTAAAAATCCCGATGCACTCAGAAGGCCTGGATGAGGAGTTAGTAAATAAAGCAATTTGTTGCTAATTATGTATCAAAAGCATCTTGGGGTTAATCTCTGATCTACGCTCACTCTGACCTAGAGGAGCATGGGTTCATTGGAATGACTTCTTGGTTTAGCTGTGCTGGGGAGTCCAAAGAAAGGGCTTTGATATATTTTTAAATCCCCAAAGCAGACCCTGTATTTTACGAATGGGGTCAGAGTCATTACATTGACTTTCCTGGGGGTGGGTCCAGCCCTGAGAGACCCTTGCCTGTATTATTGCTAGTTAATGTAGATTCATCTGTGTTTATAAACACTGATTTAGGAATGGGGCTGTGGATACCAGATTCCCATATGAATTGCTTCATTAGGTCAAAGTTCCCCTGACTTCACTCCTGCAAAGCAGAATATTTACACTCCATCAGTTAATCTGCTTCATTTAGCTAAATTCTTCCTATGGCTTGTCAAACCCACTAAGTCATTCCCAGCTGTGGATTCCTCAGAACTTCTTGTCTTCTCTAGCCTGACTTTCTGTCTTGGTTCATAAGCTCCTCTCTGTTGGGACAGCCATAGTCTTTTGAGCACTCTGTAGCTCTGAAAATGCTGCCAGTGCATAACTAGTCATTAAAGAATAGCTTTGCATGGGGACCAGACACTCCACCCCCCCACCCCCCTAATTCTTTCTCCTCCCCTTGCTTTTTGACCGTGACTCGAAATGCCCCGGATATTAGGTATTGAAGTTACTTGCTGAGAATTCAGTGGCAGTGTATTGCTGATTGTAAAAGCCATAGCACTGCTGTAACTTCAAGGTGTTTAGTCGTCTGATTATAACAGTGGATGGCCTATAGCTACTAGTCAGATTAATCTTCCCTCACAGGCTGAGACTTAAAGGAATTGCTTCCCCTCCCCCTCAGAGCTAGCCTTTAAGTAAAGCCAGAATCCTAAAGCTCCAGGCTGGGCTTGGCATTCAGCGAGCGACTGGGGGGAAAGAGGGAGTGTTAGGGACAGAGGGGTGAGCTACAGGGAAAAAGGCAGGGCCGGGGAAGAGGCAGGGTAGGGGCAGGACCTTGGAAGAGACTGGGTGGGGGCAGAACCTCGAGGATCCGGTTACCAACAGTTAGGAAGGCGGCAACCGTATTACCCAGGCTCAACCGCAAGGTAGGAAAGAATTGAATAGGTGGTAAAACTCAAAGGAGTGAATGGGGTGCTGCTTACAAGTGACGTGCACAACCATTTGTGACACCCGTCTTAGCTGCGTGGGCTTTTATCAGCCAGCCAGAACTACCCCAGTGAGCACTAGCTCAATTGAATGGGCAGCAAGAGGCAGGGGGAGCAGCTACCTTCCTTATATGTGTCGTTTGAGGAGGGCAGAAGGGCTTTGCTGAAGCTTAGCATGAAAATCTGGAACCCTGTAGGGGGCCCAGCTGAGCGCAGGCCTGTAGAGGAGAGCGAAGAAGAAAGCGTCTCTTAAAGCACTACTAGCCCTGGCAGTTGGGAGTCCAGCTGGGGGAAGGGAAGGGAATGGGGGAGAATCTCCTTCCCTGGAAAGATTAGCTCTGGGCCATAAAATGAGATGGAGCAGGGCCCAGGAGACAGCAGCTGCTTAGAGAAGCTCTGATGCTAAGACCAGACAAGATGGTGGGAGGGGGGCTGCATAGCGGGGGAGGGAGTGTGTGGCAGAGATCCAGTCTAGAAAAGAAGCAGCCACCAGTTGTCTGTTGATGGATGCTTCTGGTAGGCATTTGGACAGCCAGCTTCCACAGGAGAAATACTCTCAGCCCCTTTTAAAAAAGGTGTGTGTTTGGTCACAGGGCTGAGTTAAGGCCAACCGGGACCAGGTTGTATCCAAGCCGTGGGCCCTCCAGTATGTTTGGAGGACACAGGGTAGATTTCCTCCTACTCCGGAGTCCTTGAGTTTGTACCTAAGTAAGGCAGCTCAGCTCACCCCAGCAGGGAGTTGGCCCCGGTTGGTGTACTCACTGCTCTTTTTGGCCCCTCTCCGGTTGTGTGAGAATCCCTGTTTACTAGCGCTTGCCATAAACAATTCAGCCTCCTCAGGTTGGGACCATTGAGGGTTGCTCATGAGTGCCTCCATTTGGTGGCAAATATTTCTTTCCAAAAGCGGCCTGGGTTTCGTAATTGCAAAGGAAAGAATTACATGGATTTAACAGCTAGAGAGAAGGGCTGGGGGAGTCATTCAGATTCTGGCCCTCGTCTTGACCGTGGCCTGTTAAAGCCCAGCTCTATGCTCTATAGCTCAGATGTGCCGCAGTGTCTGATGACGTACCCCTCTGCTCGTTCCCCCCCGGAGCCCTGGGAATTAAGTAATGAGGGCTAAAGAAGAGAACGGCAAGGATTACAGTCTCCCCTTCGAGTTGCCAGGTCAGAGAGAACAAAGGGAAGACGTCATGAGAATTTCCAAGTTGCATCTTTGAGCTCAGCAGAGGAAACTGCTGGAAAATCAAGGCTTTCACAAAACAGTGATTATGCAGGGAAGAGGAAAAACTCCTAAGCAGCTATTTTCCATTGCTCCCTCCAGCACCTCTGATCTACTTCTTTGATGCTCAGGATCCTTTCTAGGCCAACCACCTCAGCTATTCACTCTACAGAACTGCCACAAAATTAAGGCTGTTTGCTCAGACTTGCTTTTCAGACTTTGCATCGGCAGGAATAGGAAGATGAGGTACGAGTATGCAGGCAAACACCTGAATGCCTTTGGTAATACAGTGGCAGCATCTGTTTTCCTCCTGTCTATAGCTTTCCCCACAAAACCCCATCAAAAGGACTCTGGTACCCTCTTGTAGGATGGGGCCATACACTATAAGATATTAGTGTTGTTTTTATCTAGGAGGGACAGTTCCTCCCACTGCCCCATAGCAAAATGTCACTTCCCTGCTCACGGGCTCTCTCTCTCTCCAATAAATTCTCCTTCAGTTTTAAACTGTTTAAGGCTGTCTTTTTTTGTTTTGTTTGTACAGTGTCTCATACCATTGAGTCCTGGTCTGTGACTGGAGTTCCTACCTCTATATAAATAATATGTTTCAGTAGAATAAAAGATATGTCCATCCCTTCTCTCCCCCGCCCCCATCAAATATCTCTGTTTATATCTTTCCAAATGCAGGGTATGGAACTCCCCATCCAGTTTCAGATGGGTAAAGTATTGTTCACTTTTTGTTTTAAGTGTTATGCTCTTGAGCGGTATTTTGCTTAACTTTAGAAGTGTCTATAATTCAGTGGTGAATAGTGTGTGGCTTGTTTAATTTATAAGCAGTGCTCAGGGATCCTTCAGGCCAAGAGGTCCCTGTAAACTTAAGAATTCTAGGAAGAAGCTATGGTTGGTACCACTTTAAAGGTTTGAACTTTTAAGACCAGTGTGTTTAAAATACTCTTCCTCCCAGGGAAAATCCCCTTCTATTCAGATTCTTGCTCTATGAACTGTGCTGTTACGTTAAATAACACTTCAGCTACTGAAGTCTGAATGGAACAGCCTTGTCTGGGGAATATTTTATGCATCAAATCTGGTTAGTTTAACTTCAGGTTTGGTTCGCACCCATCAGCTTGGGCAGGTGAGGTTGAATAGTACGTATGTAGTGCCTGCTGTGTGTGGATCTCAAAACATTTTGAAAACACAAATGATTCTAGCTTTAGAAACCCCTCTCTTCCCCCCTCACCCTGTGAGGTAGGTAAAAAAATGTGATCCCTTTCTTGCAGATGGGGAAACTGAGGCAAAGTGAAATGAAGTGATTTGTCCGTATTCTTACTATGCAGTGGCAGAACTAGGAATAGAACTGAGATCTCTTGTCTACTAGTTTCTAAGTACTTCCGTCACAAGACCATAATTCCTAGACGACAACCACTGACAGTGGAGAATTATGCAGCAGAGTGTTTTCTAGTCAAGCTCTGAGCCTTGGAGTCTCTGGCACAGAGCTACCAATAAAGTCTCTCCTTCCTTGTTTTGGAGCTGGTGGAGGTTCAGCTGGCACGGGTAATGCAAGGGAAATAAAACACCAGTGCAGCAAAATGTTGAAAGCCTCAGTTCATCTTAGCCAATGCCTTTGTTGTAGTGAAGTTGCTAGGAGCCCAGCAGATCTGTCTGTGGAGGAGATGGGGACACACACAGGGTTGAGGGGAGGCAGCAGGACCTCTATAAGCACCCTCAGCAGTTTAGAACCACTGCACCTGCTACTTCCCCTCAGTAGAGGGCCTGTTCTACTTACCTGTCTGTGGGTGTTTGCTACCTTCCCTTCTCTCTGTTTTGGGTCTCAGATGGCCACTGAATCAGGTAGCTATTTAATATAGGTTACAGAATGGGATTTCCAATTCGTTTCTTCACCTTTCTCTCCTGTGGAACCATTTGCAGCCTTTGATGGGGGAGAGCTGTATTTATTCCACATTTGGTTCAGATTATTTGCATTTGGCATGAAGGGGCTGGTTCCAATATCGTGACTTGTGTTTAAAAATCTAATGGAAAACACTTGCAAAACGTTCACGTTTAGCTTGCTGTTTTCTGAACAATGTCCTTCCCCCTTTTCCATCCCCCACTTCCTCAGCGTTCTTCAGGGTGTGGAGCTGTGTTTCCATTGAGGATTCCTCAGCTCCTCAGATGCTTTATTTGCCCTCCAGTTCAGGGCCAAAGAGAAGAGATTCATTTCAGTTGTGGTTAATGCTCTCTCTGGCCCTTACAGAGGCTTATGGTGTAGCTGGGCTTGGTAACATGACTATTACAGCATGGTCCTATCTAGACCAGTAAGACCAAACCCTGTGATAGCACGATCCCCTGAAACAGTAGATGAGCCTTCCATAGGGAAAATTCTTCGTCTCCTCTCCAGCCTTTTGTAGGCAGAGTGTAGTGGAGAGCATGTGGGGGAGCCAAACGGGAGAGACCATTCGATATAGGCCATGATGTGTTCAGTGGGGCTCTTGGTGCTAAGCAGGGGATCTGCACCAACCGCTTCTGAGAGCTGCAACCCCCATGGTCCACCCCTGGGACCAGTGCTGACCCCTCAAACTTCCCCCTAGTTTAAACACACTCTGTCCCAGAACTCCAGCCCTGTGGGCACTCAGTCTTACAGTTCACCTCTTCAGGGGCAGCACTAAGCATAATACATCCCAGACACGACACAGGGTTCTAAAACGCCATTGCAATTCACGTAGGAGCATGAGAGGGGAGGGTTGAGGGGAGTGGGGGTGGATGTTTGAATGTGTATGCGGCTAGGAAGGTTATTCTGATGGGATTTGGAGCAGAGGAGTGACTAATCCCAAGGGAGATAATCCTGAGAGTGTTTGGACAGCAATACAATGGAGAGAGAGAGACAGGACTGTAATAACTTTACTTCTTAAGAAAATGATGGGGGATTTCATTGGTTGCGAAAGGGCTCCTGTGCCGGTACAGTGCATAGTGATGTTATTCAGGCCGTTGTGCAGGCTTCAGCCAGCACTGGCTTGGGCTTCAGAGGTAGCGGTAAAGAGTCAGCTTCCCTAAATTGCCACAGAAAGCCAGCCAGTTTCTGTGGATGCGTTCTGTGTGTCCAGTTTCCATTAGCAGTTCCCCCATCCGCCATCACGCCTTGTTAATGGCTTAATCCATTGTCCCCCTCAATCCACCCCCATATCAACTTGTCACAACATGGACCAGTGTAATGACTCAGGATGGAGGATTACAGTTGTCTTGTTTTGTATTTGTACAGCACCTAGCACAATGGGGTCCTGGTCCCTGACAGGGGCACCGAAGCACTTTGATAATACAAACAATAAATAATAATCTAGAGAAGGATGGGCTAGTGGCTAGGGCATGCACCTAGGACTTGGAGACCCGTGTTCAGTCCCCTGCTCTGTGGCAGACTTCCTCTGTGACCGTGGGCAAGTCACATAACCTCTTTGTTCCTCGGTTCCCCATCTGTAAAATGGCAATAATTGCACTTCCCTATCTCACAGCAGGGTTGAGGATACATACAGTAAAGATTGTGAGGTCTTCAAATACTACAGTGATGGGGGCCATATAAGTACCACTGGTAGGTAGCTTGGACCTTGAATAACTTCATGACATTCCTCTGGTACTATGTTCCAGTTGAGGCTATGTGATGTCCTCAGAAGACATCTGTTGGGGGAGGGATAGCTCAGTGGTTTGAGCATTGGCCTGCTAAACCCAGGGTTGTGAGCTCAATCCTTGAGGGGGCCATTTAGGGATCTAGGCCAAAAATTGGGGATTGGTCCTGCTTTGAGCAGGGGGTTGGACTAGATGACCTCCTAAGGTCTCTTCCAACTCTGAGATTCTATGATCTCTAAGAAGCAGGGACTTCTTCTTTGCAACGGGAGAAGCCAGTCACCCCATTAGGTCTTGCTGTCTACATTGGATAGATTTGTCCTTTAATACTAAAGAAGCTGCATTAACAACCCCCGTGTTCCAGATTAAGATGTTGCAGTATTGTGTTGAGTCAGGACTGTAATGTTTTGTTTTATAAGGGCTACAGGCCTATTATTGGGGGCACTGGTAGAGCGGAGGTCTTGGGGGTAGCTGATGAAAATTGGACCCAGTTTTATTTGCAAGTGTATGATTTTCTGTTGATGGGTTCTCATCTCTTTGCCAAGATGATAACTATTAAGACATTCCAAGAAGTACATTGCAGCCTTTCCCATTAGATTTCCCAGCTGCTCTGTTTGTATGTTTTTTGGGTCGTGTAGTGAGTCTCTAGGAATGAAAAGGGGAACAGCTGAGTGGGGATTTTAGTGAGGGGTCTGGTAGTGTGTATGAGCTGTTTGCAAGTCTCTAAAGGGTTTTACACAGCCAGATAATCAGCCTTGACAGAGCCAGGAAGGTTTAGACTTGTTAGTTTACAACAGGCAATAATAAATACTTGGAGGGTCAAACAGTCCATTGTGTATTAGATTCCTCTACTTCCAGCCCCCTTCTCAGAGTCCAGAAACTTTCCTCGCTCCCTATTTTAGCTCCTTCTTTAAAACATACAAATGTAATCTTTTAAAATAAACAAGCTGACATGTATGTGTTCGAGGGTGTGTAACTATATAGGGATCCCTTTCCTTTTTTTAAAATGTACCCATTTATTCCTCCATGAAATCCATTGGTGAAGCATGGTCTGTGGAGGTCAGAGCAGCAGACCTGGAGTTGGGCATTCCAGGTTTCATTCTGAAATTTCTCATTGGTTCATATGACCGTGTCCCAGCTCACTTAGCTTCTGTGTGTCTGTTTTTTCTCCATCTGTAAAATGGGAGAATACTGGCCTACCTCCCAGGGGTGTTGCAGGGGTTAGTTAATGGGTGTAAAGTGCACTGCAGTGTGTTATGGCTATACATCTTTTTTTTTTTTTATCTGGTTGGTCTAAGAAGGTTTCCTAGAACGCTCTGTCAGTGCTGTTCCTGTTCAGTGGCTGCCCCTGCATTTATATAGTTTCTTCCCAATGCCTTAGATGCAGGGATGATAGTAAATTGGGTAAACCAATGCTTGTGGAGTTTGAATTGTTCAAGTATTCATCGATCTTAAGTATTTCTAGGGCATCCCTTACTATAGTATATAGAATGCGTTTGTGGCAGAGAGGAAAATAGAACCCAGGATTCCTTGCTCAGTCCTGTGCTTCCTCCCATAGGTGATGCCAGCCATATCCCTGCCCTGGCACCTCACCAGCGTTTCCAGCAGCCTTCCCTGCCACTACTGAACATGAGCTAAATGCTGAGGTCAGGCGTACTTCTGCTGACTAACAAACAGTGCAGTCTCTAGAGGATAGAGATGCTTGCAGATGTCCCTTGTTCTGGCTTGTGAGCAATGAGAATCTCAGCAAGCTGAGGGATTTGTCCTTCTTTCTGCTCTGGTGAGGTTTGGGGAAGGCCGTGTTTACACGCACTGGTCTCATTGAGACGCACTGGTATCATAGTGACTAGCCATTGTGTTGACTGAATAAATGGAACGTGTGTGTGTGTGCGCGCGCGTGTGTGTGTGTGTCTAGCAAATAGGGTTTGTCTCTGAAAAGAAGAAAGCACCGTTTGGATGTCTGTAAGGCTTTCAGGGCAGTTCTGACCTCTGCTAGATTCCTCCTTTCCAAATGTCCCTAGACCAGTGGTCCCCAAATCTTTTCTGTTTCCCCTCCCCACCAGTTAAACGTAATGGAACTGCCCCCCTTCTCCCTCCCCAGAACTTCGGTTGGGAGCAGGGCCGAGGGCCGGGGCTGTGGTTGGGAACGGGGCCATGGCTGGGGGGAGAACGGGGCTGGGTGGCACTCCCTCCACGCCCCCATGGGGGCTGGCCGGGGCCCTGTCACGCCCCCATGAATGTTCCTTTGTGCTCCCCTAGGGGAACGTGCCCCACAGTTTGGGGACCGCTGCCATAGACACTGGAAATGCAGCTCCGATTCAGTAGAGCTGCATGCGGATTAGGCCCATAGATCTCCCTGATAACACAGGAATGGGATTTGCATGTCTAATTCCTCATCTCAAGGCTGCCACCTGCACAGTTTTAAAATGAAACAAAAGAAAAAGCAAACTGTGTCATGTGCATTTTCCATTGTCGTTTTTGTTGTTGTTTGCTGATGGGTAGCTAGAGTTATCCTCTAAACCATCTCCATAAATAAAAATAATCGAATGGAAACAAAAGTGACACCCCTTGAATAGTTAAAAATCATCCTCCAAATAGCCTAGAATCTCAGTTAATTGTAGCACAGTTCACATCCTCATGGAGGAGGGTTGTTGCCTCTGAGTGGTGCCCATCCCCTGTGACCCCACCCAGTGCTAATGCCCTATAACAAAGGAGAGGGTGGGGCCTTGGAAAGGAGATCCTCCTTGTACTGCATTTACTGCTGGGCTGTCTCCTGAAAGTCACTGCGAAGATATGGCCTGGGTTCTAACGGATGGCAGTTGCGACCAGCATGGCTAATGGGTGCCTTTGAAGTGCTCAGCTCAGGGGACGCTTTCCGTGCTGCTCTGCCCTCTGACTTACTGTTCAAGCTCTCCTCGCTGCTGCTTCCATTCTATGTATAGGGGAAGGAAGGCTTAAGGGTTGACAGGCTTTCAGTTCCTGTTGTCCTCTTGGGTATTACATATAGGTTATTGAGCAACCAACTCTTTGTGACAGGAAATATAGAAATACTGTGTGTACGTGTTAGATGCTTTCCCCCTTTAGGTTACAGGAAGCATTCAAATGTACCTACAGGCCTATTACTGGCCAGTTCAGCGTCATTAGCAATGCCTTGGTTTCTTTTTAGCAGAAATAATAACCGACTCTTGCAATGGGTCCTTCCTTCTCCACCACCTACTCCCACATGTTGGACTTCCAGTGGTAATTTTTATTTTTCCTTTTAATCTGCACACAGAAGCTGACTTGCCTGATGCTGTGCCCCTGATTCTGTGATTCCAGCCGGGTGCTGAGGCGAAGCTGCTCACTGGAAGGTTTAAAATCTGCCCTGTTTCATGGCAGCTGAGCCTGGGTTTTTTTGTAACTAATACAATTTTTTAAATAACAAGCAAGCTGAAAAGGAAACTTTAGGAGGCTTTTGAGTTCCTAGCTCCTTTAAACTGTCAGCCATAATTTTCTTCTGGCTGACCTGATTTTTGAGAACAGTGGCATCTGGTGAAGAGCCAGGCATGTCTCTGTGTTGCCAGAGGAGTTGATTTTTGTCTCCCCATCAACCTGGCCAGAAAAATCTGCGGCATTCTGAATCAGGTGGCTTTAACCAGTGTATTTAAGCTTGTGCCCAGCATGCCTGGACCTGGGCAGAGGGAATTCTCCCCCCGACCCCCCCCCAGTGAAGAATGCTGTGCAGGCTTTAGTGGGGCTGGAAAGCCTCTGGTTCTGCAGCCAAAAGCCATTTTCCTGACTTCCCCCAATGCCAACCCAAGAGCTTCACTGCCTGCTGTTTGCAGGGCTTCCACAGAGACTTTCTGATTCCAAGCGCTGTTTGTTTTTACAGTGTGAAATTGCTTATGGCGTTGGCTTGGAGCAATCGCTCAAAACGAGATAGTCTTGGCCCAAGGGATGTATTTCTGGTAGTCTGCTAGGGCCCCAGGCTTCACCCCTTGCTTACCCCAGTATTTGGGAAGGGTGCTGAACCATGCAGTTGCATGTGGAGATGATGCACCCCAAACAGCGCACGTTCCTGAGGCAATTAAAACTTTAAAAACCTTCATTTTGCATTTAATGACACAGTTTTTGAAGCTTCTGTTGTTTGTTTCCCAGTTGCATAGCAATGATCCTCCTCCTCACCCCCTACCCACCTCTAAATATAGCACAGTCACTTTGCTCTCCCAGCCAGGAACCCTCATCTAAAGCTGCTTTTATTTCGTTTTTTAAAGTTTTCACTGGAATCTGTAATCTCTTCAAAGTTTTACATTTCTTGGAAAGGTCAAGAAAATCCTCCTCCTTGCCCCTTCCCATCTCAATTGCTGGGTTGCACTTGGCTCATGAGTGCATGGGCAGAGAGTGGACAGGGGAGGGAGAGAAGACAATTCCAACTTTCCTGGAGACTTTGTTTTGCCACTGACGACCTTGCCATTGGGACATTCCATCGTTGCTTGGGAGCTGACGTGTTGTGCTGTGGTATGGAGACATGGCCTAGTTACATGAGTTGATACCCGATTTGGGTGTGTTTGTTTTCATGCATGGACAATAAACATGAACTGATTCTAAGGGGAAAGAATAGTTAGTAACTTCAATCATACAAAGTAATCATGCGCCATGCTTTTCTAGCGCCTTCCAAAGGACTCTGCTGATGCGAGTTTTAGGATGGGTCTACACCTAAAAACGCTGCAGCGGTGCCTCTTCAGTGAAGATGCTCCCATGCCGATGGGCGAGCTTCTCCTGTTTGATGTAGTTAAACCGCCTCCCTAAAACGCGGTAGCTATGTTTATGGGAGAAGCCCTCCAGTCAACATAGCTCTGTCTAACGGGGGGTTACCAGAGGTGCGAGGTTTTTTCCACAGGTTTTTTGGAGCAGGCTTAAGAAGCACAGTGAGTAAAATGCCAGCAAGTGCTGGAGCCTTGCCTGCGCTAGGGGTCCCACTGCTGCTACCCCCCATCAAGATGAGCAAGGATTAGAAATGTTAAGGAGAAAATCTAATGTAAACTTAAGCCAGGTAATTTGTGGCAGAGCTGGGAGTAGAAGGCAGGCGCCTGCTGTGAATCCTGTCTAAACCATGATTGTTCTGCTTGATGGAAGAAAGACAATGGCTTGTGTTTACTAGGAACCTCTTAAAATTAACTCTTTCAAATACTTTATAGGAGATTGCAGATGCAGCCTCTTATTCTGCTCAAACAGGGTTCAAGCTCTTGGTTGGACAGCTTGGGCTTTCAACTCTGCCCCTCCTGTGGTTACTTCCATGTTGTGATGGGTTCCCCCCAGGGTACCACCTGGAACTGGGGTACCACCAAGCCCTCTGACCCACCAGCCTGGGCTCCCTCTCACACTATACTGATGTGACAAGATACAGAGCCCTCCAGCCTGCATTTTCACCAGCTTTCACACAGGTAGGGACACACCCAAATGCAGTAACAAGCAGGCTTTCTGACCAGCCCCTTCATGGGAAAGCTACTCTCAGCTCCTTGGGCATGCACCCCCTTTGGAGTACAAACCCAAAATTATACCATCTTGTGCTGCACAGGGAACTGTACAGCGTAAGTTCATAAAATTCACCTCCTCCCTCAATGTGGGGAGGAATATGCAACAGCCTTTTGCCCCAGAGTTATAATTCCCACACACTGGTTTAGATTCAGCAAAAACAAGTTTATTAACTACAAAATATAATCACTTACAGATTTTAAGTGATAGCAAGCAGATCAAAGCAGATTACTTAGCAAATAAACAAAAAAAACCCCAGACTAATCTTAATATACTAAACAGATTGGATATGAATTAGCAGATTCTCACCCTAAGAGATGATACAAGCAGGCTGCAGATTCTTAAGGAGCAAACTGCACTTGTTTTACAGCTTGGAATCCCCAGGTGTTTCATTTCACAGGTTAAAAATCCCTTTAGCCTGGGTCCAGCACTTCCCCCAGTTCAGTCTTTGTTCCTTAGGTGTTTCCAGAAGTCATCTTGTGTGGGGAGTGAAGAACCCCAGATGATGTCACTCCCTGCCTTATATAGCTTTTGCATAGGGCGGGACCCCTTTGTTCCCAAAGTTTGGTTCCCAGACTGGTCTGTAGAAAAACACTGACATCCCAAGATGGAGTCTAGAGACATGTGGTCTCCTCACATGTCCTTGTAGAGTCATAGCAGCCATCACTCTCAGGCTGTTTGGAGCTTTCAGAGGAAGGCTCACCAGGTGGGAGATAAGCTTCTCCTAAGGCCTATTGTTTTTTCCTAATGGCCCATTGCCCTGAATAGGCTCTTCCCCACCCACTATCTAGACTGAAAGCATCTTGTCTAATCAGCGTTACCCAGGTGTAACTACCTTTGAAATACAGATACATAGTCAATATTCATAACTTCAGATGCAAAACTGATACATGCATACAAATATGATTTGCTGAATATGATTGTCCTAACTTTTCCAATGACCCCTCACATGACTTGCATAAAATACATCATAACTATGTCATAATCTTATCATAATATCACTATGAAGAATATGGGCTGCAGTGTTACACGTCCCTTTATTACTTGCAGGGTGCGGGACAAGGTGGGAGAGGGGGAGAGAAATTGCTGCCCTAGTTGTCAAGCAAGGAACTTGCAACCCTATTACAGAAGCAGCTACTCCTGTATTATTGTAAAAGGGAAGTAGAGGATGGATCCAAGCAGTTAGCTTTTCATGTCAGAGAGCAAGACAGCTTTGATGATTAAGGGGAATAGCTCCCTTCGTATTTAATTTTTAAATGTTCAAAAGTAACCACTGTCTGAATTGGGGTGCCTGTTTGGAGTGTGGGAGGACTAATTTTGTTCAGTTAGAGGAACCCTGTCATCACTCCCACTTCCTCCTCAGCCCCAATATTGAATGTGTCAGAGCAAAATTCCAGGAAGGAATCACTTTCACATTGCAGAGGTTCACTATTGCCAACCCAGTGTTTGAAAACGTGAATCCATCTCCCAAAATTGAGTTAAAAATAATGCTGAGTTGTTTATTTTTTATGTGCCTTTTAGTTGCTGAGTCTGTAGGGTGCTTTCAGATCACCTTTTCAAGATTTCTCCACGACTGTGAAGGCAAGAAACTTCCTTCCTTTTTTTTAAAAAAATGAAAACGGAGAGATTCTCACGATCACGTGTCTCCAGAAGTTGCAGGTTGAAGAAAACGAGCTATTTAGTGCAAGACTCGTGATATAGTTATGAGAGCTGTCAACAATGCATATTACAAATACATGAAAAATTCAGTTGTCAACCAATAGCGATTGCTTATTCCAAACTTAGAAACGAGAGTCAAATATTAAAGTGGGGAAACCCAATTTAGTTCTGCTTTAAATACAAAATGGCGTTTGGATTTGGCACGCCGAGATCCTTACTAAAGCCTTCTGCCCTCCAGCGTGCTGCGAGTGTGCCTCAGTTCCTGACCAGCCACACTTGTCCTTCCATCCTGGAAGTTCATTTCTACAGGTGCAACTTGCATGATGTGTTTGTGATCTGACTGGCTGAGACAGGACGCGGGGACCACCAAAGCTTGTAAGCTGAGGCAGGATTTCAAACCCTGTTTCCAGCATGGTGGGAAAAATGTGTGTGTCTCTAATGCCAGTCAGTACCGAGACATCTAAAGTGTTCCTAATTAGACTAGAAAGGGGAGAAAAAGCAGCATGGGATGCTTGGTTTATACAGCACCACTTCTTTCCTTGCAGTGAAGCATTGGGGCTGTGCATTCCTTCAGCCTTTCGTGAGAACAGCACTTCTGCTAGTGTCCCTCAGCACTTTTTATGAAGCTTCAACAGGCAAAGTATCCCATGGCCATTTCACTTCTTTGTTTCTAAATGATTACTGCTCTAGAATATACAGATCTTCTCCACAGGAGTTTTTTATATGCTCTTCTGTGATCAGGGTCCCAGGAGGCCACACTGAGGTTACTCAGTTAGGGCAAACTGCAAAGAATGGGACAGACAATCCCCAAAGATGGTAGATATTCCAATACTTAGATTTACCAAGCCAGCACAAAATAGCTTCTGCAATTTCTTGCTGGTGGCACAGAGGCCAAAACACAGTTCCCTTGTAGCACCCCAGCTGTGGGCTTCCACCCAGACACCCAAGTCAAATATGATGAAGATTACTGAAAATCTTATCATATAAGAAAGTTCTGCCAATCACAAAGGATCAGACACGTTACCTCCCAGGTTAATGAATATTTCAGATCTTACCCAAATACATGCTACAGCCAATTCTTATTAACTAAACTAAAATTTATTAAAGAAAAGATGAGCAATATACATAGAGACACACATACAATTCTGAGATCAGTTTCATAGTAGAGATGGTGAGTTGCAAAAAGTTCTTAGATTCAGTTCAATGTTTATATCCAGGGTGATCCAGAAGGCACTGGAGATCTCAGTCTTTCGACTCAGGCTTCCCATGTATAAAGCATCAAGTAGATCTGAGATGAAAAGGATCAGGACCCAAGAGACCTTTATACAGTTCCAGGCCTTCTCTTGACAGCAAAGAGTCCTTAGAGGAACAATAGGCAGTCATGGAGACTTTAATATAGACCTGTTTCCTAAGCATTACCAGTGATTAGCTACGTGGATTAACATAAGGCAATTGCCTGTTTTCCACCATTGGCAGGTGATTTGCTATATATTTCAAAGAGAGATTAATACAATGATATCACTATATTTACAATTCATTTAAATGTTAATATCTCCTTTTGATCTCTGAATTAGCAGAATACAGCATAGATAGGAACTGTTTGATTACGTTGTCAGCCTTTAACAGTATATATGTAAACACACAAAACCACAAACATTATGTACCAATATGTCCCTAAAGGTTGAATTTGGGTCATTTATCCTGCAGGATGCTTCACCCTTTCTGGCCATGTGTCACACCTTCTCATGACTAATTTTGATGCTGTACGGCTGTTTGCTATAGCTGTTAGCCTTGTGCCCTGTGGTTATATACCAGCTGTCTAATGGTCTTGGAAGAAGGACAAGTGGAAAAGCACTTAGCTGGTAGGGGATAATCTCTTATTGCTCATTCATTAGAATGCAGAGTCTTTAGTTTGCAATTTAGCTTAAAAACTTCATGCTGTAAATCTGCTCAGGCTGCCAGCTTTTCATTAGACCCCCCCCCCCCACATACACTCCAGCTGTCAATGGTTCTCCAGGAAAGATCTTATTTGAACCACACCCCTATGGTCCACCACCATTGTAATGCCTGCAGGTGCTCCCAATATTTGAAGGGGAGAGGGTGGTAGGAGGTGGGTTATAACTAGGAGCAAAGGGATGAAATTAGGAAAGAACAGAGAGCCAATAATCAGGAAAAGCTTTGCAGTGAAATGTTAGGCTGTGAGATAATCTCCCAAGAGAAGTGGTGGAAGTTCCATTGATTGAGTCATCTGAAACTGGCTTAGACAAAGCACTGGGATAGTGTATCTCAGGGTTGGGCAGAAAGACTTAATTAGGTCTCTTTCCATCTCTAAATTGCGTTTTAGGGAGGGATACCAGCCTGGTATGGACTCTTGCTGTGGTTCCTTCTGGAACATGGCCATGTCCGAGAGAGCAATGGAGTCCCAGGTTAAAAAGTGGGGCTTTTCATTTATTTTATTAAAGCCATCTCTGGCGGTATGGTGCACAAATGGAGGGGGTTATGAACGCCTTCCTTGTGGATGATCTCTTCATGGCCCTTTAGGTAATTCCAGATTGCTTTGTTGTTGGTGGGGGTGGTGGGAGCGCTGGCTTTAACAAGCTTTGGAAAGGGCCCTAGTTCTCAGCCCTAGAGCAATATTTGGGTGTGTGCTGTTTGCAGTGCTGATGCAGCCTGTATCCTGGCATGAGGGACATGGCAGCCTGATTTAATACTTTCAAATAATCTGCGTATGTAATCTAGGGACCGGCATGCTCTGTAGGTTATTGCGTGGCTAGATTTTACAGTTTCCCTTTCAGGTTGTCAGCCAGCATATCTGCTTGGACCTAGACACAGACATTATGGGTCCCTTTAGCACTGTGAGTTAATGATTACCTTGATGACCTGTTTTGTAATTCTCTTGTAAAATTCTGTGCAAGAAGACTTCTCTAACCTAAGCTGTATGCACTTACATGGCCTTCAGGAACAGGAACATGTGGTTGAGGTTTGTCTTCTTGGGACAACAAGTAGCTGGTTATAAACCTCCTGTAAGCTTATTGACTGGAGACTATGTATTTGTCTTGGTTCCTGGTTTCGGGCTCCTTATTGCAGAGGGAAAAGGAGAACTTTTAAAATGCAAGCCCAGTAATGGACCACTCCCTGAGGAGTAGATAGGGTTGATACCTTCCTAATTGCTGGTAACGGGACCCCTGAGGCTCCCCCTGCTCCGCCTCTTCCCCAAGGCCCACCCCATCACTCGCTCCTCTCCCCTCCTTCTCCCCTCACACCCTTTGCTTGCTGGATCATCTCAAGGAGCCTACCTGCAGGTGGGAGGGGGCCCCAGCTGAGCAGGGGCTGGTGCGGGTTAATGATCCAGCACCTCTCCCCGCACTGCGGTAACTGGACTTTTGGTTTGGGTGCCATTTAGGGTTGCCAGGTCACCCCTTTGCACTGGACTTTCCGGTCAAAAACCAGGCACCTGGCAACCCTGCATGGCACCCAGACACGGAAGCCAAAAACCGGACTGTCCGGGTAAAAACCAGCTGAGTGGCAACCTTAGAAGTGGGTGAGTGCAACCCTGCGGTGTTTATTTAGGGGCACACTGAACTGGTTGGGATGTGGGTTATGCACAAAGGGAAGTCTGTTCTCCCACCCTTTCATGTGGGGGTTTCTGCTAGCTGCTGTTCACAATGTGTGGAGCCTTGCAACTTGCCCACTCCTCCTGCTGATAGCCAAGTGAGATTCTGGGCAACTACGGTGGGGATGGGATTCTGCGAATATGTGACTCTGTCTAAGCTAATTTGTTTCACTTGCATTCGTGCGCTGGTTGTGTTCGTGTTCATGAACACTCAAGCCAGTGCATTTCCTGGAAGGAATGTTCATGGAAACCGTGATTAGCTTTCAGCTTTGCATTCATGGACCGCGAATTTCAGGTTCCTATTCAAACATTTGTGTTGGAAACCTGACTGGAGATGTTCAGTTCCCACCACTGGGGAGCACGGCTACCAAGTGACCTGTATGCAATCAAAACATCTAGAATTTCTAATCTGGAATAGGCCGTAATGGAGCATTCACATACATGCTACAGATCAGGTGTTATGTGCAGGAATTCCGGCCATACGTTCAAGCAGATTGTCATCCGTTTACGGACAATTTGCAAACAGAAGAGGTGGAATTCATCCTTTCCACAAAGTGCTTCATATATGCTAGTTGAGCCTCTTGCTGTCTTTGGATGGTATGTAATGATATCACCATTGTACTGATGGACGCGCTCTAGCACACGGTTAAGTGGCTTACCTAAGGCTTACAAGGAGTAAGGTGCAGAGAAGGGAAGGGAAGACAGGAATCTAGTTCTAACCCTAAATGCGCACTAGTTTTCTGTAAACAACGCTATGACTGAGACAAACTGAGAAGCCAGAGCTGCAAAGTTAAGGCTGAATTTCCTCTCCTATGTCTATATATTGCTGGAGAAAGGGGAGGGGTTATTTGATCTACATGGGAAATATTGTACCTGAATAACTTTCATGCATGGGTTAAAGAGAAACTTTTTAAGAGGAGTGCGTTAGCATTTGCTCTATGTTTCTACAGGTTTGCACCCTGCTCATAACAGCATTTTAATGCTCTTTGTGCTACCATCAGACCCATATGCTGCAACCATGTGATCTTCGTATGTTTTACCACCACTCGCAAATGTTGTACCATTCTGTGAAACAAATTGGCTGTATGTGTGTGACTTCTTCACCCCCCATGAGCAAAGAGAATAGACCAAAGCCAGAATTGTCACTGGAATTATCCCAGGGTACATTCTGGACATTGTGAATCAGAGGGTGTGATGTATCCTGGGTATCAGCTCTGCACCCTCTCCCAGATAGTGCAGACAAGAGAAACCATTATTTTTTTTAAAAAGTACAACCTGTCTTGTTCCCGCCATTGCTCCACCCCTTTCGAGATGCTCATGCCGTATAGAATAAAAAGAGGACAAGAATATTGAGATGACAAGGAAACAAAATGCAGAGGATTTTTCTTTTAAAGTTACTTCTCAGCTTTTCTGCGTGCTTCCCTTCTGGGGCAGAACGAAGGGAGAAAGAATCAGATTCGGCTGAAGTCATTAGAACGCAAATGAAATTTTACAAGGCTTTGAGAGCCTACTGCTGTGCTAAGGTTTCCAATGTGCTTAGTTGCAGCTGTAGCACCTCACTTGATATGTTTTTCTCTCTCTGTTGTAGCTGGAAGAAAGCTGGGGAGTGAGGCTTCTTTTGTGTCCAGTTGCTGGCTTTGTGTTTATCGCCGAGTGTTTCTATAAAATGACAGCTTTACAGCCCTGGCTGCTTGCGGAATTAAAGAGCTGTAAAAGATCAGAGGCAGTGACTCTCAGAGTAGCACAACACTGTGATGGGTTTCAGCATTTCCTTTCAGCTGAACTGGGGCAAAACAAAACCTGACCAGAAGGACCCAAGAAAAACTGCTGCATTAGAACCCTCAGGGCACCCATGTAACCACTGTTCATGATGAAAGCACCATATAACTCTTTGGGGCCGGGATCGATTTTTTTTCTGTTTGTACTGTGCCTAGCATGATGGGGTTCTGGTACATGACGGGGGCTCCTATTAATAAATAAATAGTAAAGAGCAGAAAGCTTAACATATACTGGGGCAGCTTAGTATAAATACCATTGTCTAGAACCTGTCCCCTGCTCCCCAATGTAAATAATTTGCATCCCAAGTGAGAGCAAGAAATGTGCAGATAGTTTTGAGCCTACACGAGAGCGGGGTCTAGATCTCATTGCAATCTGAGTTAAGAATTTCTGAAGAGGTGACACCGCTGAGGCATCCAAAGACAGTGGTGTCTAGCTCATGACTTGCTGATGAAATCCTTCCCCCAGATCTGGCACCCGGCTCCTTTCTGACAGATTCGTGCTTGTTGTTTCCCCTCGTATGTTGTAAAACACCTTGAGGTTGGGAGAAGTTGCTGCTGTAACAATAAATCCATTGGCTCGGCAAATGGTCTCTTTGGTCCTTAGCTTTATTTATTTTAGTGTTTTAACAGTCTCCGTTTAGAGTGATCTCTAGAGGGAATCTCAGATATTTTTTCCTATTCTGTAGCACAGAGAAATTCACTGAAAATGAGCAGGGATTAGGCGCCTTCATCAGATGGCATGTCAGTTTCACCCCCTCAGGTGCCACTCCTTGGTTTCCATCAAGATGGGAGCTTTTCACACAACCCTGTGGCCATATAGGGGCTACTCTCACCATACCCATAGGGTCAGATTCCTCCTTGGTGTAATGCCATGCCTTAAGGCAATCAAGGCCACTCTAAATCCAGATGAAACCTTACATAATACACATGGGTATTTCTAATGTTGTGCCATGGGACTCCTGTACTGTGGGTAAACACCACTTTCCCAAAGCTTATTCTAACAGTACACAGGCAAAATGTCTTTATTATAATTACATAGCTCCATAGCTGCGAATGGCACATTGGAGAAGAGACAGATTCTCTGCCCCGAAGAGCTTACAATTAAGATTGGAACAGGAGGCGACCATGGAAGGGGTGTAAAAATAGGTGAGACAGAAGTGAGGACAAGAAGATTGCATGGCCTCTTAAGAGGGTAGTGCTGGTGCCTTGATGGCTAAGTTCCTTTAGATACTGTTCAGTGATTTGATGTGGGTAGAAATATAGTTCATAAGCAACCCTGAAGTGAATTTCGAGCAGGGACTGAGGAGGAGAAGGGGGCATGGTTCATGGAGTCAGGAAGGGAGTTTCAAGCCTGGGGGCACCAGGAAAGAAGATAGAGATGAGCTTGGGATAGAGTAAGAAAGGGGACATCCAGATGAGCGTGTGTGTGTGTGTGTGTGTGTGTGTGTGTGTGTGTTGGCAGCCCTCACTCTTCCCAACACTGGGAATTAATGCAGCGCTGTGCCTAGTTGTACTACCATGATTGTCTCGAGCATTACCTGTTGCTTGCTGAAATCTGAAGCCCTCCTTCTGTTATAGGGTCTTTCTAAGGGCATGGCTACACTTACAAGTTAGACTCACGACGCGTCCACACCTGCAAGGCATGTAGAGCGCTCTGACTCCGTGGCTAGAGCGCTCCTGGTAATCCACCTTGGCGAGTGGAATGATGTTTGATGCGCCCCGCTGGAGGCGCCCTGGTCTGTTAATGCGCAGTGTGGATGCGCTGGTCTGTTAATGCACTCTGATCGGCCTCCAGAAGTGTCCCACAATGCCTGTTCTAGCCACTCTGGTCATCACTTTGAACTCTACTGCCCTGCCCTCAGGTGACCAACCATCAGACCCACCCTTTAAATTCTCTGGGAATTTTGAAAATCCTCTTCCTGTTTGCTCAGCCAGGCATGGAGTGCTCTCAGTGAACCTTTCCAGGTGACCATGCCTCCACGCGCCAGGCGATCCCCAGTATGGAGCAATGACGAGGTGCTGGACCTCATCAGTGTTTGCGGGGAGGAAGCGGTCCAGTCCCAACTGAGCTCCAGCCACGCCAGTGCGCTTGCAGCTGTCCGTGTGGACACACTGCAGCGCTTTCCCTACTACGCTCTCCGAAGGCTGGTTTAACTCAAAGAGCTCTACATCTGCCGGTGTAGCCATGCCCTAAGTCTCCTGCTCCTGGGTATTGTGCAGGAGTGATGCACTGCCCAGCTCTCATAGGGAAATGCTTTGAGGTTCTTGCTGATAGAGGGGGAAATTGCTCCCTAAACAACGAACAAGCAAGGAGACCCCACAAAACAATGACCTAGAACTCCACTGGTGGGAATGCACCTTCTGGGGTTCACCCAAGATTATAGTAGGTAAAAAATGTTTGGCTAAGAAGCTGTCCCAAGGGAACTTTCAGGTAGAGAGGACCCTTTCTCTGTTGGACTCAGTCACAGTAACAACATGGCAAATGCCAGATTGGAATGTCACCTCCCAACCCCGTTCCTCATCTGAAATCTGCTTTGGCAGTGCTTCTTGATTCCACAAGCTCCCGGGCTGAGGTGCCTCTTGATCGGCATGTGAAGCAGAGCAATGGCCCGGGCTGTCAACATCTACTGCAGGGGTCGGCAACCTTTCAGAAGTGGTGTGCCGAGTCTTCATTTAGTCACTCTAATTTAAGGTTTCACGGGCCAGTAATACATGTTAACGTTTTTAGAAGGTCTCTTTCTATAAGTCTATAATATATAACTAAACTATTGTTGTATGTAAAGTAAATAAGGTTTTTAAAATGTTTAAGAAGCTTCATTTAAAATTAAATTTAAAATGCAGAGCCCCCCGGACCGGTGGCTAGGACCTGGGCAGTGTGAGTGCCACTGAAAATCAGCTCGTGTGGCGCCTTAGGCACACGTGCCTTTGCTACACGTGCCATAGGTTGCCTACCCCGATCTACTGGATTCAAGTTTTTCATTTAAATAGCAGCGTAACTCCCTGTTTAGAGCTGGGCAGAATCTGGATGTTCTCTATGGTCACATTTGTGATCTGGAAGTTGAATTCTTGCTCATGTTTGAATGGGACAGTCCCCTTCAAAACTCTGATGAGCAGTCCATATAATATTTATAATCTCGTTTATATAAACTGTTTTCTCTCTCTCTAGCCAGCCTTTCTTTGTGCATAAATCCTGCTGGGCATAGACTCTTCCTCTCCCTTCCACCCCCCAGTGAAAATGAAGAATAAGGGTAGAAAGTAATGTGGAAAGAAGTGCTTTATAGCATTACCTCTTAAGACATATACAGTCTAATGCTGACTTGCCCAGGTGTCTGACTGTATGATCCTTTTAAATGGTTAGGTTATGTTAATGTCGGCTCCTCTCATCTAGCTTCTCTCCTGGCTTCCTGGATTCTCTTTCATATATTTTGGCAGGACTTTTTATTTGTAAACCTCTTCCAGGAAGGTTGACGTTCTCCAAAAGGAAAGTGCTACTGTAGTTGTTACCATAAATTTTCAGCCTGTAACCCTATATTGTAATAATGAGCCAATATATCATTTTTAAAAGGGCATTTTATTTGGATTACTAGTTGCCATAGTTACATGGTCAGACCTGCCATGTGTAGTACTTGAGCCTGCTTTCTGTCAAGTTAACTTTCCTGGAATTATCATCCTAGCGCCACTGTGAAATTACAGTGCAAAAGAACAGGATGTGTTTGGGTGCATCTTAAGTGAAGACTTTACAGTTTGGGGAGGATAATATTGAGAGGGGATGTGATGGAATTATGTAAAACAATGGGTGGTATAGAGAAGGGAAGTTAGGAGCTCTTCCTTACCCTTTCGTAGAATACCAGAATGAGGAGAGCATGATGAAATGAAAAAGCAACACACGTAAGAGGTTATTAAAAGGATTCTTTTTTTATACAATTCATAATTTGATCAGTGGAACTCCTTGCCACAAGATATCACTGAGGCCAAGAATGTAACCTGATATTAAAGAGGGTTAGATGAAAAATAACTCCCACAATTATACTAATTAGGATTACACTTTATAAAGCACAAGCCAATCACCAACTGCTAAAACTGATTAGGAAGAAACTTTCCCTGTGGTGTTTTTTTCTTTCCTTTGCAGCATCTGATATTGGGAGCTCAGAGACACTGGACTAGAGGAATCCTTACTCTCCTCTGGTATGGCAGTTCTTATGCCCAAGATTTTACCAAGGTTTTCAAAAGATCCAGTCTCCCTGTAGTTACTGAAGAGGTCAGATATCAGATCTCTCATTTCTTACTCCTGCTACTCAAATGCCTCTGAAGGTCCTCAGAGGCAATATTCCCCTGCCCTGCCCTTCCTGTCTCCCTCTTTTTAGTTTTGCCCATCCCACTTGGAAGTTGGTCACATTTTCACCCGTTTCCCCGTCTCTCTGGAAATCCTTCTTCATTTCAGATCCTATCCACAGGTCTTTTTGCTTGGCATTAGCCTATGTTAAAACCAATTATCCACCATCTGATCTCTTTCCCCAACCTTGCCCTTTCCTAGTTCCATTATTGTAACAATGTGCAGTGAAGTACAGAGGGAGCAGAAATGGTGGTGGGAGAGAGAACATGTCTGACTCTTCATTCTCTTTTTTTGTTTGTTTTTCATCTTTCTGCCAGTGTACGAGACACTGACCAAAACTAAGCAAATGCATTTTGTGGCAGGAGACCATACTGGTTGTTTTACCTCATTCTTGATTTGATTTGTCTTAGACAGGTAGTTAGAAATATAAATGCCTGGGCCATTGAAATATGATTTAGGTGCTATATAAGAATGTGGCTGTCTTTGAATCTTTGCTTCTAAAACAAGCTTCATTATTCTGGTTGTGCATCAGAATTTTGGGGATGCAGTACAAGGGGGTTAAATGCAGAGAATTTGCAGTATGCACTAGTGGTATATTTATTCATGAGGGTTGCTGGAAACTGACAAAACTGGATTCTTAAATATGCCTGAACAGACTGTATCCTTATTCTCCTCCCCAATTTTTTATTGATATAGTTTCTATCAAACCCATGTAAAAAGAAACATACAAATTCCTCCCTTGTGAATCCACTGCTGTCCTCCTGTCTTTGTAAAATCTATTTGAGCTGTTGTCAAATACATTCCTTTCATGCTTTATCTGTCATGTCACAGGACACCACCTAGTGGTGGCTGAGAACTTGGGTTAGTATGCCGTTCATAGATGATAGATCTAGTGCTAAAGCTTTTCCAGCTCTGCTTGTAACGTTTGCCTAATTTCAGGTTTCGTTACAAAATTAAGATCTATCTAGGTTCTCTAAGGCTTGCAAACATTGCGTGTGAATCAAACTTATGTGGAATTATGGGGTCATGCATGATTTTACCTCCCTCTCCCCCCATACAAGGCAAACCACAGCAGTTTCATCTGAGTGTCCCTGGGATTTTGAGTTTGTTCATCTGCAAAACTCAAAGTAAAATTGTATGAGTAGGGCCATACCAAATTCACGGCCGTGAAAAACACGTCACGGACTATGAAATCTGGTCTCCCCCCCATGAAACCTGGCCTTTTGTGTGTTTTTACCCTATACTAAACATATTTCACAGGGAAGACCAGTTTCTCCAATTAAGGGTCCTGCCCAAAAGAGTTATGGGGGCGGGGGGTCATGGTATTACCACCCTTACTTCTGCTCTGCCTTTGAGCTGGGCTGCTGGAGAGCAGCGGCTGTTGGCCGGGCGCCCAGCTCTCAAGTCAGCGCCCTGCCAGCAGCAGCGCAGAAGTAAGGGTGGCAATACCATACCGTGCCACCCTTACTTCTGTGCTGCTGCCTTCAGAGCTGGGCGGCAGGAGAGCGGCGGCTGCTGACTGAGGGCCCAGCTCTGCAGGCAGCAGGGCAGAAGTAAAGATGGCAATACCATACCATGCCATGCTTACTTCTGTGCTGCTGCTAGCGCCGGCTCTGCCTTCAGAGCTGGGCTCCCAGCCAGCAGCCACTGCTCTCCAGCTCTGAAGGCAGCCATCGTCCGTAGCAGCACAGAAGTAAGGTTAGCAGTACCGCAACCTCCACCCCCAATAACCTTGCGACCCCCCCCCACAACTCCTTTTTGGGTCAGGGTCCCTACAATTACAGTACTGTGAAATTTCAGATTTAAGTAGCTGAAATCATGACATTTATGATTTTAAAAATCCCATGACTGTGAAATTGACCAAAATGGACTGTGAATTTGGTAGAGCCCTATGTATGAGAGGTGGCTGGGACAGGGTGGTGTGTGTGTGAGAGAGTGAGTTTACATCAGGGGTCGGCAACCTTTCAGAAGTGGTGTGCCGAGTCTTCATTTATTCACTGTAATGTAAGGTTTCCTGTGCCAGTAATACAGTTTAATGTTTTTAGAAGGTCTCTTTCTATAAGTCTATAATATATAACTAAACTATTGTTGTATGTAAAGTAAATAAGGTTTTTAAAATGTTTAAGAAGCTTCACTTAAAATTAAATTAAAACGGAAAGCCCCCCAGACCAGTGGCCAGGACCTAGGTCGTGTGAGTGCCACTGAAAATCAGCTCGCGTGCAGCCTTTGGCACCCGTGCCATAGGTTGCCTACCCCTGGTTTACATACAGAACTAGCTAATAGTTACCAAGAGGTGGTGAAGAGCAACCTGGCTCAGTTTGGCTCAGAGACGCACATTATTTCACAGTTTCCTTCCATGACACTGAGAGACCAAACTCAACTTGGCCTCCAAATGTTTTGAGGTTTGTCTCCGTTTCCTTGGCCAATTTATATAGTAAGTGCTAAGGGATCCTTGCGTATCTGCCAGAACAGATGAAGCCTTTCGTGCCTTTTGAGATTTAAAAAAATAATAATTTATTTCTCTGTATCTGCCTTTCAGCCACTTCTTCTACTCCTTTTCAGTTCAGGGCCACTACCCTAGCTCAACAGTGCATGTTGTTGTTAAGAACACCATAAATTATTAAAAGGGAAAGCATTTTAAAATATTGAATCTTTCTTTTCACTGTTTGCTGATTACATTCTCTATTCATCTTCAACTCTGTGGGTGGAGACTAGTAAGTTTCCCTTTCTGGCTCTCTTGTGCTATCACAATGCTGTGATGCAGACTTTTGAACCGGTGACCCCTTTCACACAGCAAGCCTCTGAGTGTGACCATTAAAAATACTTTATAACACCATTATAAATGCTGGCGGCAAAGCAGGGTTTGGGGTGGAGGCTGACAGCTCGCGACCCCTCCCTCCAGATGTAATAACCTCGTGACCCCCTGAGGGGTCCCGACCCCCAGTTTGAGAACCCCTGCTGTAATGTTTGGGTTGTAAACAATGCAAAGGGACCTGTCCATTGAGCAAATTGCTTTCATTACATTTAAAAAAAAAATGATGCTGACAGAAACACTTCTGTTAATCTTAGTTTTAAAAAAAGTTTAGTTTTTAGGAAACCTGTGTTTTGGGAGCCTAAACGTGTCTGCCAATGCTGTTATAAGTATTGACACAGAAAGGGGACTGGAAAACCCATTTGTCTTTATTTGCATGAGATGGTTCTTAAATTATATTTTGTAATAGATGAGATGTGCAAAGTGGTCGCTTCCCTATCGCTTCGTTTCTAGCCCCATCTGCACAGCCCCCTTGGTACATTCAGGTTGTCTCTAATTTAGCCGCCTGGTTTATTCTTTGTGATTTGATCGTGTGGCTTAGCAAGTAGCTGTGAGCAATTTTCATGTATCTCTGTGTGCTGGAAATTATCTCTCTGCTGTCCTCTGTCTATTTATAATGCACTGTGGGAGACTGTTGAAGTGTAGCAAAGGACAGGCGTGGTCTTTGAAGGCTGTTACTTTGCTCTGAAGCACTTCTGCTTAGCTTATACCACAAAGAATGTTTTAAGTGAGCAGCCAAGTGCAGATCTTAAGCCAGCCTCACTATAGTGGTCCACACATCTGCACCTAAAATAGTTCATATAGCTAGTTGGGCCTTCAGAAATTGTTTGGTTACGAACGGCAAGCATGTGCGGCTGCTATGTAACGTGTGAATGTATCGACCCCATCAGAATTCAGAAGTACAGTCAGGGATGATCCTGAGCTTGGAGTCACAGAAACTCCCGAACTCTAATGTTGGCTGTGCTGCTGACATGCTGGAAGACCTTGGGCAAGTCCCTTTTTAAATATTGTCCCTACCCCCACTCACCCCCCAGCTATCTAATCTATATTGGGGGTTTCTATAGTGCTGAAGCATTTTCCTGGTAAATTAGTTTTATGTAGCAATGTTCCTCCATCCGAGCAGCATAACTTCAACGTTGCCCAGGTTTAGTTTTGAATCCGCTGTTTTTCATCCAGGTGCTGGTTTCCTCTAGACCCCATGACCTCATTATGACATCATTAGGTGTGACCGTGAAAAAAGAGAGAGAAGACAGGTGCCACCAGTGCATGGCTGGCCATGGAGTCTGTGTGTTCTCACCAGACATGATTCCATGGAGATGACATGGATCCCTGTGATGTCCTCAGATTGGGGGCTTTTGGAGAAGTGGTACAGTTGCCCATCACCAGGATGGATCCTGTATTGCTACAACAGAGCTAGGAAAAGAGCCCAGTTGTCCTGATTCCCAGTTTCCTGTACAAAACATTCTAGGTAGGTTGCCATACCAATGGATGCTGCTGAAACGTAAATATGATTTGACCTTGGTTTATTCTCAGTCATGTTTTACGCTGCTGGTTTGAATGGGCTGAAATGTATGAACTGGACTCCGTGTGCTTGGCTCATTGCCAGCTCTTTTACCAGCTTCTCTCCGCTCCTCCTCTCCGTGGCAGAGTGTGGCATTTGGATCCTGCCCAGAAAGCTGCGGGAGTGAATGATGTTGTAGTAAATCTGTTTTGACTGGGGAATCTGCCGCATATAATATAGTCAGGATGTTATTAAGCCTATGGTGTGCTTAAAGGGACGAGAACAGCAAAACATGCTGCAAACAAAACCAGCAGCCCCGGAGGTCAGCGTTGAGCTTGGAAACAGGAAATGGCTCCTTGTGTAATTAACGTCAGTTTCCTTATTATTAGCTACACAAACAGAAGGTTGGCAAGGCATAGCTCCTGAGCGATCAAGTTAAACTCTGAACCCACCAGCCCTGGGGCTGCGGGGAAGAGTTTCGTTCCCTCTCTTGTATATCAGATGCTGAAACGGAAGGTTTTGTTGCAAATCAGTCAAAACGCTTTGTGGGCTGGGGGAGGTTTATGTGACCGCGCTCACCCCCGATACAGCCAGCTCCAGCGTAACCAGAATTCAGCATTCCAAGTATTGGGGTTTTAAATAATGATTTTCTGGAAAAATAACATGTGCACGCACCTGCACACACCACCCCGATCTGTTCGCTACATTGGCCCTTCATATAAGCAGTGTTTCAGATGACTTAGGTAGGGACTTGTGGGTGGATGACCATGCTCACCTGGCAGTGTGTTAATTGGAGAGGCCTCACCCCGGCACGCTACGCTTGCAAAGCAACTACATAAAGGATGAGACAGTAAAGAGCTGGGTGATTTTTAGTAACAAGTAAAGAGCCTTTTATGCAAAAAACACTTGTCTTGGGAGTATCCTTTTAAAAAATGTAAACGTTTTGTTCCCATGTCCCTTCCCGGCAGCTGAGCCGTGTGCTTGTGGGTAATTGTCCTCAGCTTCCAAAAGTACCTTTATGCTTTGCTCCTCCCTCTCAAAAGAAGCCCAAATGGTCCCTTCTGAGATATCGGAGTCACAAATATGCATTTCCTGAAATGGAACGGAACAGTGACATACCTTTGTGAAGGTAAAAAGACCTTCACAAAGCAGTGATTGTCCTTCCTTCCATTCATGTCATAACTGGCAGGTTTTGCTGGCTCACTGACCTTTCTTTTTGATGCTGGATCCTTTCCCAAGCCTGGATTATGTGTTCACTTCCCTAGGGCGATCATCTTGCTTATTGTGTGTGACACACAATTCTTTCCCCTCTTCAGGCGACCTGAGCTTGCACACGCTGCAAGGTGTAACTTCACTTGCATTGAAACGTTTGCAGGATCAGGGCCTAGGTGTCCAAGCAGTGGCTTGCCCCTGGTAATGCTAAGTGTGGGGATGCTTCAGATAACAAAAAGACTGACTAACACCTCACCTAAAAACGGAAGATAATTATCTCTTGAAGTTTTGGGGAGAGTTTTGTTTGCTTATTCCTTCCTATTTATACTCACTGACTGGAAAGGACCGATCGCCTCTTTTGCTGCCGTATTGTCTGCCGTAAATGTTTCAAAGGAGAGAGTTTTTTAAAAAGTGGTGTTGAGAAATGTCTTTTTGTTGAGAGAGAGAGAGAGAGACGTCACTGAATTCTGAAGAATTGGGTGGAGCTATTGGGGAATAGGAGTGAGGAAAGTGAATCAGCTTACAGTTAGATCCGGTGACTGGTGGGATTTCCAAAGCCTCTACGTGACTCAGGAGCACAGTTCATACCCAGAGCCAATTGGCATTGCACTCCTGAGACACTTAAGGGCTTTGGAAAATAGCCTGCCACATGCAAGGTGGTATGTGGTAACTTAATGGGGTTTGGATCGGGAACAGAAGCTGTGAATTGTAAAGTAATAAACAGGTGTATTATTAACTTCGACAGCTCCTTTCAGCCAAAAGAACCACAAGTCATGTGAAGGCTTAGCAAGCTATCTAGTGGCACCCACCACTGAAATGCTGTTGTCGCCTGGGGTGAATTTGGCAGCTGATTAACAGTGCGCGGCAACACAGTGCAACAGTTAATGGCAGAAAAGAGGCAGAATGTAATTCATTACCCATTTAGACTTCAGCTGGGCTACCATTCCTACTCTTCTGCAGAGTTCTGTGGGATCCTTGAGGATAACAGGTCAGGATATTTAAACTCGCGTCTCCTATACTACGGTGCAGGGACATTGTTTAGCACTGATTCAGAAGGAAGAATGCCATTCAGCATGTGGGGTGAAATGCTGGTCCCATTGAAGAAAATGACAAAACTCCCACTGACATCAGTGGGGCCAGGATTTCACCCCTGGAGTCTCTCTTGGATGGCGGGGTGTGTGCACCTCAATCAAATACTCTCGAGGCAAGCAGGCTGAGCCTGGGGAAGATCTGTCAGGATCCAGGGCCGAGGTGACATGGCTGACTATTGCATACTTTTTAATACCTCTGATTTTTCATTTTTTCCCCTTTTCTCTCCCCTCCTCCTCCCCTTTCTCAACAGATCTGTCTTCAGCAAAGCGGAAGTTTGCAGATTCCCTAAATGAGTTTAAATTCCGATGTATAGGAGATGCAGAAACAGATGATGAAATATGCATAGGTAAGTGTGAAGGCTACATTTGTTAAGGGGATCTCTTGATATTTCTGGACCGAGCTAATCAGAGTGAGGCATATAGACATGTGATAGAAATACATGTGAAGTCTCAATGGAACCAGAAGCTCCACTAAACTCCTTCCCAGCCTGCAGAAATAATAGCTCCCTTTTAATCCAGCCCTTGTGTGAAGCCCAGGGAAACTGGAGTCTTGCAGTTTGCCCTGAAGCTGGCTCTGTTATGCCAAGTGAAAGAGAGTTCCAGAGTCCTGGGCTTTTCATCGGCAATACCCTACCACTAGCCCCTTCCCGTTTTAAAGCAGTGCATCTGAGAATCTGGTGGGACGAAGGCATGGCTAAATATAGCAGGTTCCCAATCCGAAAGAGAAGGCTGCAACCTTCTTGCTAAGCAGTGGTGAAAAGAGCACTCCTGGCCACTGCTCTCTGCACAAACAGAAGGAGATGAGGATCCAGTTGGACTCCCCAGGTTGTGAACCTGGTAACAAAACATGGCCTTTTACTTTAGTGCAAAGGAGCAGCTACTGCTCCTCTAGTTGTTTCCCCCCAGCCAACCAACATTAGCCCTCTCCTATCCAGGTTGATCCGTCAGGCTTTTTACACACAAACAGGAGTCTATCTAATTAAATTAGGTTTAAGTCTCACCTTTAGTAAGAGTATCCTATTTTCGTTGAACTCGAGTCGATGATTTTTTAATTTTTTTTTAGCCAAACCCCAGCTTCACTTAGGCAGTGAGAGGGCTTGTCAGATGAGATGACCAAGTGTACTGGTCATACCTCACATCCTACGTGAGATGCCCTAGATCCCCTGTGAGACAGACCCTGCGGAGGATAAAGAATTGCCCATTGGGTAGCTCACGTTCAAGACTAATGCAACATCTCTTTTTCTGTGGGGGCTGGGAGTAGAGTTTTGTGGCTGCACTTCTTACAAATCGGTTTTATTTTTTTATAGTTAACTGTCAGTAATAGAGATGAAAAAGAGCTATTGAGTCATCCAGTCCATCTCCCAAGGGTCTGAGGGTGGGGGACTGCACAATAAACTTGCCAGACCATGGCTCTACATGTCTAGCAGCCTAATTTAAGGGCCTGTGCATTGTTTTTGGGAACATATACTAGGGAAAAGCCAATCTGGTATCTATAGTTCCTCCCAACCATGGTTCTGCACAGGTACACCGACTTTGCTATCAATACCACTGGAAAAGTCCAAGGTTCAGAATTTCCTCTTTCTGTCTCTACTTCACTAAAATGTAAGGACAGAAACAAATCTGAATTGATTGGTTTTCCAGGTGACATAAATAAATTGCAACAAAAGTGCAATGAATTCGAACCTGGAACAGACTTGTACATGCAAGGGTGCAAAGTACTTCTTCATGTCCCACTAACAGTGTAGCTGTGCCACAAGGGAGTTTCATGCACTTGTTCAGAAGAGACCTGCATGCCGCTACTCGTGAATATATTCCAACAAAATTCAAAAGCCAATTCTTTGCTCTTATTAGCAGATATCAATGAACAGCCAACCTGCTAATAAAGTAAGGATGCAACAGCATGATCTAGCCCGACTGCCCGGTATTTCGTGTTAAGAGTAACCAGCTGCTGGAAATGTGTAGCCCAAACTTCTTTAATGTTAGAGCTTTACAGCCCATTTTATATACTGAACCTGCTGGCGTGTCTCTTTCAGCAAAATCCCTGCAAGAATTTGCCACCGTTCTCCGGAATCTCGAAGATGAGCGAATGCGCATGGTATGGATTTTGAGGCTTGTGGCTTCTGAGTTAAACCTTCTTCTGTCTGATCTTTTGATAAAGGGGAGGGTTGGCGAGGAGTTCAGGGTGTTGGGAGAGGCCTGTTGTCTGCTCACATAGGCTGAAGAGTAAAAAGGGGCTTTAGGTACCTCGGCCTGAGGTCTGTGGTGAGTAGAAACTGGTGAGTGCATTGAACTGATTTTGAGAGATGGGCTCGTGGCACGAAACGGGCTGACCAGAGTCCCTTCACCAGGTCTCGGCAACTTTCCAGTGGGTATTAGGTTCTATTACGGATGCAGTGGTGAATCCTCCTGACCTATGTACCAGAGGGAGAAGGGGCTGGCTGCATGACTTCTATAGGGATGGGGTGCAAAGCAGTTATGCAAGTCCCTCTTGCCTGTTTTGGCCACGGGCCACTATGTAGTTCACTAGCCAGGATTACTGGGTTTTATGCCTGAAAGAATGGGAATATTTATTCTTGGGGACTGAGTCTTGGCAGCATACCAGGGGGCAGCAAGTCACAATGAGCTGTGACTCAATCTAACAGGCCCCACATTGACAGAACAGAGGCCAAATTATTCTTTTCAGGCTGTTGGTACATTTTTGCTTTCACTCTCAGTGCGGTGTCTCTGCTGCTGTCAAGTGCAGAAGCTGCCTTAGGCTAAGATACAATGTGCTCCCTTCCTCCCAGCTGTGCGATAACCTGTGGGTTTTCTATTTTGGGAAGGAAATTGGGTCCGCTTTATGCTGTAAAGAACGTTAACTACTTTCATTTTCACATTTGGTGTTTTTAAACTGAGTAACACTGGTGCTTGCAAGATGTACCCTGCTATGCACTGGCACAATGGGGAGCATCCAGGGCAAATGGCTTAACAGGCTCGCGCCTGGATTCCTAGACAACAGGAGATGTAGATTGGCTGGGAGTGTGGGCGGGCAGCTTTCTCTGAAAGAATTTAAGAGGTCACAAGTGTTGCTCAGTAGATGAATTAAGGCTTTGGAATTTGTGGACTCTGGCTTTGCTACTGACCATATACTTGACTATGCAGTGACTTTGCTCCATATGACGGGCAAATTACCTCCCCCCTCTATGTGCCTCAGTTTATCCATTTGCGAAGCGGGGTGATGACCCTGTTTCTCACAGGGGAGTGAATGTTTGCAAAGCGTTCTGAGATCCTCTGATCAAAGACAAAGTGGTTCTTCGTTCTGTTTTGTTTTTTAGATGTTGGACAGGTTTAAACCACTTTGCATTGAAATGTGAATTCCGCCTTGTATAAACGCATAGGAAGGGAAGATCGCTGCCCTGAAGGTCTTACCCCTAAATTGGACAGATACAAAGCAGTTAATAACCAAGCGTGTGTAAGTAGACAATGCTGGAGAGATGATGATAATCTGTGCCTTTATCTCATCAGATTGAGAATGCGGGTGAGGTCCTGATCACTCCACTGGAGAAGTTCCGCAAGGAGCAAATTGGTGCTGCTAAGGTAGGTCAGCATTGCTTCCATGCACTGTGAATTGACGGCAATCTCTGCACGTGCTCAGAACTAGAAAGGCCTGAAAAGGGTAAAAACGTAGTGAACACTTTCCCTAGTTTCCCCCCACCCCCGAAATGAAATGTGATTGAAATGTGCACGATGATGGTTTGAGGGAGCCAGGGGGTTTGTACATGCAGACCTGTACCATCTACTGGACACGAGGAGGTCACCCATGGGAGGGAAGAGCTTCCATAAGTTTCACACCTCCTGTTTAAATCCGTATCTGAACATCTCTACTGTGTCAGTGGGGCCATTCAAACTTCTAGCCCTGATTACATTCCCTTTGGTACATCTGACCCTGTCTGAAAGCAGGTGGAATAGGACGAGGACCAAGTGCCACCAAGTTAAGCAAACTTTTTTTTTTTTAAATTCAAACCTCAAGCAAATTTTGCATTACTTAGATGACGTTCTCAGCTGATTTTTTCCCCTCCAGATCGATTCCCCACATCCCATATGTATAACTGTAATGGGTTCAGTTTTGCCCAGGTCTATTCCCCCCATCCCTACTGTGTAACCGGAACGTATTCAGTTTTAATTTAGAAGAGCTTTGCTAAATAGGGCAAATCTCAAACAGATGACTACTGAACCAGTATCTTTCATGGCTGCTCCTGAAGCAGAAGCCATGGTTTTTGCCTCTTTCCTGTCTTTTCACTGAAATTAAAATTGCAGCTTCGTCTTCCATCTGCTGCTCTCCTGTTACTATAACAACCTGTTTCTGCCTGCAGGAAACATAAGCTAATGTGTATGAGCTTCATTGCCTATATTCAGTAGCATATAGGGGCCCCCGTTAGATTAGAGTCCTGTTGTGAAAGGCACAGTGGCTTGGTCTAGTATGGCAATTCCTATGCTGCTTTAGGGTGAAGTCTGTATCTGGAAAAGATCCTTCAGAAATGGGCTGCTGTTAGTAGGTATCCGATACTATGGAGAAGGTTGTGCTGTCCCTCAGAGCAGTGCCTTAGCAGGGTGTCAGCTGTGGGTGCAAAGAAGGCAAACTACCTGTGCGGTTCCAGACCTTGAGCCACATAGTGAATGCATTGTTTGTGTGAAATAACATGCTGTATTTCCAGGTGCATTTGAGTCACCTCTAAGGTTTGAGTTGGGCCCAGTTCAGATCTTGTAAAAGAGAAAAATCCCTTTGCGCCCGATTACATCAGAGATGAATTTGGCTCCTGCTGTTGACTGACTTTGTACTTTGCTTCCTGGGGACAGAAAAGGAATGTGCAGTTTGTGACTTTCTGCACTGGCTTTGGCATATTTGCTGTTGAGCTGGCCGGGCAACCTTTCCCATCAGTAGTGCTGGTGTGGAGAGAGGTGGAGAGTGAATTCTGCCATCCAGATGCCATCAGAAGGGCTATGACGAGTGCGCGTTTCTGAGGCTGTTTGAAAGTCCCACATCACCGTATGAAGGCAGTGGAGGATGTAAATGAATCCTTAGAGAATGTTCAGAAGCCCAAATTAAGAGACATTGAAAGCTTTAATTTCTGAGGTGAGCAGGCCCAAGGTGGCGGACAGAAATAACAGGTATGCCAGTATCGTAGTAAGCTTGCAAAGATGCCCAGAATCAAACCAAAGTGTCGCTTAGCAGAATCCGATGATAAAGGAAACTGAGGGTCATGCAGCTTTGTTTTCTTGGCCGTTTGTATTGTCCCACGAGACGCTGTCCTCTGTGCACTCAGGTGCTCTCAGGAATCTGCATCCGTGTCCCAGCCTCTCTGTCAAGAAACCTTTCTAGGAGCGCAGCAGTTGAAGAATAACTTTGGCAAAAAGCATGTTTTCGCTTTCATCTTCTGTTGCCATTCCTTTCGTGGCTTGAGCTTGACAGACGCTGTCCTGTCCTTGGCTGCCATCCTGGACAAAGCATCTTGGTAGGTCTTAAGTGAGCAAACAGGAGATCATAAAATCTTGGTGACCTTTTCCCCTTCAAAATGCTGCTCTTTTGCTCACCGTGGTGTTCACATGTGGATGCAGGCGACCTGTCATTTGAGTCGGCTTCTCTGAAGTGGAAGAATGGGGGTTCATGTGTGATGGTGGACACCTCTGAACTGATCATGTGGCCTGGCTAGTGTCCAGGGTTCTGTCACCAAGCGTGGCTGGCACACCCACAGAGGAGTCACTGCTGTTATGTAAAGCAAGTGATTTGCTTGAGTAAAGTGCCTTGTCTATGCAGCTAATTGAAAGCAGGAGCACTTGGCTTTGTGAAGCTTCCCTCCTCCCTCCTTGGTTTTTTGTGTGTCCCCAGTCTGGCACCAAGTGCAGCATGCCTTCTGTGGGCAAGGTCCTCAGCTCGCAGTCAGTCTAATGTGGTCTTCAGAAGTCTGTATTTTAAAACTTAGAATACATCTCTCTTCTCTGCTTAGTGCTTGCAGGCTCTTGTGAGCCAGGGTCTAGTGGAGGGGATAAGTATGCTACGGAAAGCCCTTTGAATGCACCTCTTTGATGCAAAGGCTGCAGGTTCATTCCCAAACATATTGTGGAGATGGGGGGAGGAAAGTGGAAGGAGGTGGGTAGAGGTTATGTTGAAGTGGCCATTTGAAGCTTTCAGTTCAGAGAATCTAGTTCAGGGGTGGGCAAACTGCGGCCCGCCAGCTGTTTTAATCTGGCCCTCAAGCTCCCGCTGGGGAGCGGGGTCTAGCGCTTGCCGCGCTCTGGTGCTCCAGCCAGGGACCTGGGTCGGGGGCCACTCCACGCGGTTCTCAGAAGCAGCGGCATGTCCCCTCTCCGGCTCTATGCGTAGGGGCAGCCAGGGGGCTCCGCACACTGCCCTCTACCCAAGTGCTGGTCCCACAACTCCCATTGGCTGGGGAACCGCGGCCAATGGGAGCTGCAGGGGCGGTACCTATGGATAGGGCAGTGTGCAGCAGAGCCACCTGGATGCACCTCTGCATAGAAGCTGGAGCGGGGCGGGGGGGGAGGGGAGACATGCTGCTGCTTCTGGGAGCTCCTTGAGGTAAGCGCCACCCGGAACCTGCACCCCTGAGCCACCCCTCTGCGCCCCAACCCCCTTCCCCAGCCTGATCCCCCCTCCCACCTTCCGAACCCCTCGGTCCCAGCTCAGAGCACCCTCCTACACCCCAAGCTCCTCATCCCCAGCCCCACCCCAGAGCCCGCACTCCCAGCCAGAGTCCTCACCCCTTCCTGCACCCCAATCCCAATTTCGTGAGCATTCATGGCCTGCCATACAATTTCTATACCCAGATGTGGCCCTCGGGCCAAAAAGGTTGCCCACCCCTGATCTAGTTGGTAGATTGTCATACTGAGGGACACATGTCGGGTTAAGGTGTCACTCTGGTGGGTAGGGTGTTGGGTGCTAGGTGTGCACTAGCATTCTTGGCAGGTGTGTAAGCAGTGACCTGCACTCGGTGCTGGAAATGTCTCTGGATCAGCTCTGGGACCTGGTTATTTGATGAGCTTTGGGGTTTGCGAATGAGTAGAGAGTCTCATTTCCTAGGCCACAGATATAAATCTGACTCCGTTTAGTAGTTGCTGAAATCCATTATATGATGGCTGCTCAGTGGCCAGTTTTGAAACAAAATAGGGGCCTCAGTCTATTTCATTGTGGCTTGAGGAAGTGGGTGCATGGCCACAATTAACTGGCACCCTTGTTGACAAGACTGAATGCATCAGGCCCTGGGGAAAACTGGGCCAAGGGGGAAAAAAGTCACATAGGCAGTAAGCTATCATCAGGTTCTGTGTATATGTTCTTTTCTTTCTGTATTCATAGAATCATAGAATCTCAGGGTTGGAAGGGACCTCAGGAGGTCATCTAGTCCAACCCCCTGCTCAAAGCAGGACCAACCCCAACTAAATCATCCCAGCCAGGGCTTTGTCAAGCCTGACCTTAGAAACCTCTAAGGAAGGAGATTCCACCACCTCCCTAGGTAACCCATTCCAGTGTTTCACCACCCTACTAGTGAAAAAGTTTTTCCTAATATCCAACCTAAACCTCCCCTTCTGCAATTTGAGACCATTACTCCTTGTTCTGTCATCTTCTACCACTGAGAACAGTCTAGATCCATCCTCTTTGGAACCCCCTTTCAGAAAGTTGAAAACAGCTATCAAATCCCCCCTCATTCGTCTCTTCTGCAGGCTAAACAATCCCAGTTCCCTCAGCCTCTCCTCATAAGTCATGTGCTCCAGCCCCCTAATCATTTTTGTTGGGTTCTTTCCAATGTATCCACATCCTTCTTGTAGTGTGGGGCCCAAAACTGGACACAGTACTCCAAATGAGGCCTCACCAGTGCCAAATAGAAGGAATAATCACGTCCCTCGATCTGCTGGAAATGCCCCTACTTATGCAGCCCAAGATGCCGTTAGCCTTCTTGGCAACAAGGGCACACTGTTGACTCATATTCAGCTTTTCGTCCACCGTAACCCCTAGGTCCTTTTCTGCAGAACCGCTTCCCAGCCATTCGGTCCCTAGTCTATAGCAGTGCATGGGATTCTTCCGTCCTACGTGCAGGACTCTGCACTTGTCCTTGTTGAACCTCATCATATTTCTTTTGGCCCAATCCTCTAATTTGTCTAGGTCCCTCTGTTTCCTATCCCTACCCTCCAGCGTATCAACCACTCCTCCCAGTTTAGTGTCATCTGCAAACTTGCTAAGGGTGCAGTCCACACCATCCTCCAGATCGTTGATGAAGATATTGAACAAAACCGGCCCCAGCACCGACCCTTGGGGCACTCCACTTGATACCGGCTGCCAACTAGACATGGAGCCATTGATCACTACCCGTTGAGCGCGACCATCCAGCCAGTTTTCTATCCACCTTACCGTCCATTCATCCAGCCCATACGTCTTTAACTTGCTGGTATTATAGCATGGTGAACTCCACTGTTCTTGGTTCTTTAGAAGCACTCCCTTATTTCCCCCCTTTGTTTTCATAGACACATGTTGGTAAAAATTCCTTTGATGTGACAGTGTTGCATTGAAACTACATTCGTTGTTGGAAATAGTTCATTCACATTCAGCTGACCACAGCGAGAATGCTGGTGTGTTGAGACCACTGCCGCTTCTACTGACCAGCATTGTCTCATGTTGCTTCCTTGCACTCCCCTACCTGTCATCTCTTGTCTGGCACTGAGCATGTAAGCTGTTTGGGGCAGGGACAATCATCGTTCTGTGTTGGAACAGTGCTGAGCACAATAGGGTCTTGGTCCATGAGTCGGACACCTCGCTGCTGTGGTAACACCAATAATATCATTGTCTTGGTGTTGGGGCCCCTAAGGAGCCAGTGTCATGTGACTGCTCTTGATGGTTGAATGTGACATTTGTTTAATGATGTTTGGTTTGTCGGTAGGATGCCAAGAAGAAGTACGACAAGGAGACGGAGAAGTATTGTGGTGTCTTAGAAAAGCACTTAAACTTGTCTTCTAAGAAGAAAGAATCCCAACTTCAAGAGGTGAGCGCAAACTCTGGTTTTCAACTTCTGGCATTCTCCTGAGTCAGATCCCATCGTGATCTCTGTCTACAACTAGCAGAAGCCACTGCATAGCTGTGAAATGGATATGTTCATGCTGATAGAGAATGACAGGGGTTTTCTCTCTGTTTTGGTAAAGTGAATTCAAGATCCCACCAAAAAGACAATGACCAGGCGAAGACACAGTTTGTGGTTAAAAGCACAGGATATCAGGAGACTAGAGTTTTACTCCTGGGTCTGCTACAGACATCCTGTATCAACTTGGATAAGTCACTTCCCTACTTTGTGTCTCTATTTCCTAGCCCATAAAATGTGCCCATTAATACCTCATAAG
Organism: Chelydra serpentina; assembly: GCA_037349315.1. NCBI lineage: Eukaryota > Metazoa > Chordata > Testudines > Chelydridae > Chelydra > Chelydra serpentina. The sequence goes on from JBAIAC010000035.1 coordinate 14,244,181, forward strand.
CAGGAAAAGTTCTGATCTTAATTCATTAACGTTTCAACACTACATAAAACCCTCCAATTCAGATGGAAGTTATCTAATTATTAACAATTTACTGTGCCAAACACTAAGTAAGGGTACATCTACACTGCAAAACCGACCAACCAACGACCCTCCCCTGGCCACAGTGGAGAGCCTCAGAGTCCAGGTCTCCAGACTCGGGCTTGCAGGGCTCGTGCTATGGCTGTAAAAATAGCCGAGTGAATGTTCTGGCTTGGGCTGTGTCTGAGCCCGAGTTCCAGCCCAAACTGGAATGTCTACACTGCTATTTTTAGTGCTGTAGCATGAGCCTTTGTCTCTAGACCCAGTCTCTGAGGCTCTCTGCTACAGTGCGTGTGGGGGAGGGGAAGGGTTCTCTTTTTTCCCCCCTCAATGTAGACATACTAGAAGTCACTCCTGTGAACTTCATTGCTCCCTGAGCTGGCCTAGGGTCTGTTTTTTGATCTGCCCAGGACATTATCCATTTATTGGCCTTAGAGACTGACTTCTGTGAAGAGATCTTGGCCGAAGCTTGGACGTTTTTTGTGGCAGGGACTGTCTTTTTATTCTGTGTTCGTGCAGCATCTAGCCCAATGGGGTGCTAGTCCATTACTGGGGCTGCTCGGCAATATGAGAACACAAATAATAATTACTTGCCTTTCTAAAGTCAACCAACCGCCTCCCCCCATAAATCCCCATAATTATCCACATTTGTCTCCTGATTCACATAACTGCCCAAGCCTTTTGTAAGTCCTTATTAATCTGTCCCTGCTGGATAGCACAGATAGTCTGTTGGTTATTTATTACTCATAATACAGCAGGGCCCTCAGGCCTCAGTAGTGGTTGTGGTTTGTTGATTAGGGTCCCATTGTAGTAGGCTGCTAAATATTATGATCTAGTTGCTCCTGGATCACTGTTTTACTGTAAGCATTTGAAGTACTGCATGTTCAGTGCTGTGCAGTACTGGAGTGGGAGGATTCTATTTTAGAAAGGGGAGGGAAAGAACGCATTATGCCATTTAAAATGAGTGTTCCTTGAGCATTAGGGTACCTTTATCCAAGGAAAAGCCTAATAATGTCAGTAGCTACTGTACTGGTATTGCTCCAGCATACCCTCCACAGCTCTTGATTGCAGTTATCAGGGTAGCAGCATTGAATACCAGTGCCATCTGGTGGAGATTTTTTATGTTCAACTTTGGTTTGGGGGCCTATTGCAAAGCAGAGAATACTTAGTTAGCATAGGCCCATGCTTTCAGACTTGCTTGCATAAAAGTAAGGCACCGCATTCCATGTTTAGGAACCCAAATAAAAGGCCTGATTTTCACAGGTATGCAGCACCCACAGCTCCCATTGATTTAAAGAAAGTTCATACAGAAGGAGTTATGTAAGCAGAGCCTCTTTGACAGTCATGGCCCTTTAGGTGCCTTAAATTGGAATGAGACATCTAACTCCAGGCCTCCAGGTTTGAAAATGTTGGCTTTGGTTCTTCATGGCAGTACAACTTATTTTCTTAGCTTGTGAATTGGGATTCCAGAGAGGGGAAGTCAGCCAGAGGAATGACAGATGCATGTTGAAAAGTATGCAGTTGGTGGTGTGCTGGTAACTTTAGAAGAGTGTGTTCTGTACCTTATTGGCACTATATAGCTGCATTGTAGGGCCCTGACCTACTAAGAGACGGTAGTTCATGTGTGGGAACTTCACTTTGTACCAACTTCCTCTTACCAATACATCTGGGAGAGTAAAATACCTACATGTACAATGGTTATAGTAAAGGGACAGGGTGAGAGAATCTGGGAATTCTCTGTTGCTCTACAGCTCTTGCTGTTGAACAATTTAAACAGCACAGGAAGTCTAATTTGCTATTTAGTTGCCGGCAAGTCCAATATACTGCATCACGTTTTCTGGTTTTCAGAGCTCACTTTGCCAAATACCTTGGTATCTGCATTATGGACACACATGACAAATGTTACAGGTTGGTCATGGTGGAAATAACCCATTTCATGGTTTTGTCACAGATTAATAGGGATACGTTCCTATTAAAAAGGAAGTAATTACCAACAATGGTTTGCAAAAGTAAAAGCAGCAGCATGTTAGGCTCTGTATTGGGCACAGTGTATGATATGTCCCCCTGGGGTAGATTGCTCTTCTCAAATTACTCTGGTGTTGACTTCCCAGCGGTCTTGCAGTGGCCAAGCTCTGTGCAAGGTACTATTAGTCTTGAAAGTTATACCTGTATAATTATGTTGGTTAAGGCTGTAGGTATTTTTAATTGATGTCGTTAAACTGATAGAACCCCTAGTGTGGACTGAGCTGTACCAGTGTAGACAAGGCCATAGAAAACAGCCCCACACTGAGTGGGGATGGACTAGATGATCTAACAGGCCTTTCTTGCCATTCACTTCTAGAATTCTCTGAAAGCCTTTGGTTTGTAATTGCAATGGAGGGCACACCGGCCCAGCAGGGGCAAAGGAAACAATTGAGTAAATAAAGGGGTTGCAATGAATTTATTTAATGTAATCATCTTTAGATTTTGTAAAGCAAGATATAATTAGAATAAATCCAGGAATCAGGATTCCTAGTTCCTGCCACTGGCTTTCTGAGGACCCCGGGAAAGTCATTTAGAGTCTGAATCTCCCCTCACCCCCAATTTCTAGCACTTACATTTGATTTCAATGGGGACTGTGGTGCTTAGAAACAAACCTGAAAAACAGCCCATAACCTCTCTGACCTCCAGGTCCCCATCTGTAAAATGGGGGCAGTAATCTTTAACTACATCGCAAGGTGCTGATTGCGAGGTTTTAAGTGCTATGCAATCCTTAAATGAGGTAGGACAGAGAAGAAGTACATCTGATTACAAAGTTACTGAGTCATTTTATTTTTATTTGGGTGTCACCATGGTTTGGGAGCTGACCATATCCAGCTTTGATAGTTGGGAAGAACTGAATCCACAGTCACAAAGGAAAGAGCGTCAACAGGTTTCTAGGAGCAGAGCTCTGAAGGCCACCTTTATTCCTCTGCCTATTAAAAAAGGGGATGGTGTCTCACATAAGAGTGATGTAGTTCCACCCTGGCATGTATGTATGTGTCCGGATGCACCATCATGGTGGCTAAGGACGGTCACTAGTCATGCTCGCTTGGGCTTTGGAGTCAAACCATTGTCAAAGGACAATGCGCTTTCCTTCTGCTGGTTCATCAAAGCTAGAGCTCACTGGCCTTCATGGTGAAGTGCAAGATGTATACTCAACTATCTGAGTATTTATTTGACTATGGAATATTACTGGAGGGACTCTTTTTATCATGGGTTTGCAGGTTGGGGGCAGAGGAGCTGGGGAAGCTGCTTTGTACTTCATAGTTTTCATATATTTATTGCTTTTACTGTATGTTGTCCACCCAGCTGTCATGGACATAAGAGCACAAAAATAATTAAATACATAATTTTCAGATGAAGAAAGTGTGTCTTTATGCGAACTAGGTTTGTATGTAATCTCCCTGCCATCTGCTTAGCCCTGCTTTGGTATCTGGTACTAAATTTATGTTCTGTGTGGACATGTTCTCATTAGACCCAGATATCTTGTGATCTTGAAGCTAAATGTTCAGTCAGTAGTTGTACTGTATTTCCTCTCTTATCCCCATGGTGCTCGCAGGCAGACAGTCAGGTGGACCTGGTTCGACAGCATTTTTATGAAGTCTCCCTTGAGTATGTCTTCAAGGTTCAAGAAGTCCAGGAGAGGAAGATGTTTGAGTTCGTGGAACCTGTAAGTAAACATTCGACGTTTCTTAGCCTACTAAGCGTTGTTGGTCACTAAATTACTTTACAGTATAAAAGACTTGTCTGAGGCACTGATTTTGTGAAACAGTTTCTCTTGTGTTTGAATGGAAGGCCTGGTATCTCTGCTATTCCAGAACTGTCTGACAAACTGCAACTGCAATAACCCAAGTATGGAATGTGTGTTCTAGTGGGTGACTAGACACCTCAGTGTGCTAGAACTTTAACGTTTAAGACAGTTATCGAGAGACAGAGAGAAGAGGAAGAATGCAGGGGTGGGGATGGCCCTCTTGGAAATTCCAGGTGAAAATTGTCAACAGGTTCCAGTTGGCAGCTAAATTTAGGAACAGAACATTAGGTTGTCTGAGCTACTGGTGGTCTGTAGACACCAGTGGAGACCATCTGGATTTGTAAGCTGATGGAATGACTGTGCAGAGAAGAAAGCAACCACACATTTTAGTCAGCAAGGTCTCTTCCTTAAGGGATAGAATTTAGGACAGGTAAGGGAAATAAGTTCTAAGCAGGAAGAAAAAGGGGGTACTTCTCCCAGCTGATTTTAACCCAGACCCTGGACTCTGCTTGTAGAGACCAACCTTTCCAAAGACGGTTTCCCCATTGTGCTCGCAGAAAGGCTTGGGTACCAATTATGCAAGGGCACAGGCTAGTGGAGATGGAGTTGTTAGCTTCTTGTTCACTGTGCACGAAACTCTGATGGGTTCTACAAGAATTTCCAGCAGGGTGAAGTCTTACGGACGAGAGGCTCGTTATTATATAGTGGTCAACTGGCGAATGAAAACCTGGTTCAAAAGTTTATCTGTTAAGGGGAAAATAAAAGCCAATAATAACAGTAGCATCTGAGATTAATGGAGTCTTAGGCTACATCCACACTACCCGCCCGATTCGGTGGGTAACGATCGATGTTCTGGGATCGATTTATCGCGTCTCATCTAGACGCGATAAATGGATCCCAGAGCCGCTCCCCGTCGACTCCGGAACTCCAGCTCCACGCGAGGAGTAAGCGGAGTCGACGGGGGAGCCTGCCTGCTGCAGTGTGGACCAGCGTAAGTACTTTTGAAATCGATCTGAGATATTCGACTTCAGCTACGTTATTCATGTAGCTGAAGTTTTGTATCTTAGATCGATCCCCCGCCCCAGTGTGGACCAGCCCTTAGAGAGAGAAGAAGAGGAAAAAATAGGATTCAAGAAATTATACAGGAATAAAAATTAAGTAGAAGAGTCTTACTTCTGCATGTGCTCAGGTGTTATGCCTGGTGAAGCACCTTTGAGGGATTTGATAAAACCCTATCTCGGTTCTTTAAAGAGAAGAATAAATCCAAGTGAAAAGAAGGTACGACCTTAGCACTAGCTGCTTATTGCCTGGTTTACCCTGATAAGGCATGACTCTGCTTCTCAATAAAGTGATGAGTGAACTATTCAAGGATGTGGCAGTTATGCAGCATTTTTACTAGACAAGCAGAAGGTCTAGTTATCAGAAAAGCTCAGCTTGATATTCTGCAGGAGTTGTCTAGATAGACTCCTGCTTTGTTCAGTACAATATGGCATGTTAGTGAAGCATAGAGGAGTCCTTTGTGAGCATTGGACTTGTGGACATGGGACTTAAAACAGCAGGGTAAATTGAGCCTAAAAAAGAAGGGTTATTTAGTTAGGTACTCACCTCTGTGGTCAAAACATTTATCGTTTGGGGATCCCAATGGAACTGGTTCTGGGCAAAACCCCAAGATGCTAGTATTTTGGTTCATATATTATCAGCTATCCGTGAAGGCAGGAAATCTCATGGAAAGAAGGAATGATGGCCTACTGGATGCTGAACTGGGACTAGTGAGACTAGGGGTCAGTTCCAAATTTAGCAGTGACTTTTGGCACTTTGTGCCTCTGTTTTCCATCAATAAAATGGGGCAATGCTTATTAACCTCTTCTGGATGTTGAGGTAAAATCCACTAATGGTTGTGAGGCACTTGGATGCTGCAGTGACGAGGGCCATATATGTACCTAGATAAAAAAGGAAAGAGGTTTTTTCATAATACCGCATCACTCACACCCCCAGTCTGGGATTCAGTCCTGAAGTGCAGAGGTTTACAGGAAAGAACAATAAATCACAGCATGTTTTTCAGAACTACCTCTTCGGTGTAGAGGTTGCTATGAAGGTTGGTTTGGTTTGTAAGCTGAATTGGTTCAACCAGTCCTCGTGTTAATCCATTTCCTGAAAGGGAAAATGAGCTGCTTTGAGGCAGAGTTGGGAAATGAAGCCCAATCCTTTATGGAAGTAGGACACATAAGTTAATACTATGGAAGGTATTGATTGTAAAGGGGCGATATTAACTAACATTGTTGTGTTCAATGAATGTAGCCTGTGTAAGAGATCCTGGGGAATAGGGAGGAATCTCTCTCTCTGATGTCCAGGAATCAGTTTCATAGTATCTTCCCTTTGTTTGTTATAATGGCGTGACAGAGGAGGAGCTGGAGAATGGAGGAATGTGTGCACTGGCTTTCAGGGGGTCATAGCATGCAGTCATTATAGTTTGGACCTCGACTGGTGTTAGGCTGGTTTAGGCTGCATTTTGCTATCATCTTGAATATTTCTTCAACGGGGACTTGTACCTCCCCCAATGGCCTTTGTGCGCCTTCCAGTCAGCATCTCTTGTCCCTATCCACTTTTGAAGAGAGAAAATAGAGGTTACACCCCTAGAACTTTCCTAAGGCCTGGTCTACACTCAGGGGGGATCGATCTAAGTTACGCAACTTCAGCTACGTGAATAACGTAGCTGAAGTCGGCGTACTTAGATCTACTCACCGCGGTATCTTCACTGCAGTGAGTTGACAGCTGATGCTCCCCCGTCGACTCTGCCTGCGCCTCTCGCTTCGGTGGAGTACCAGAGTGGACGGGAGAGTGCGCGGTGGTCGATTTATCGTGTCTAGACTAGACATGATAAATCGACCCCCGCTGGATCAATCGCTGCGCATCGATGCGGGTAATGTAGACAAGCCCTCAGTCTCATCCAGATCTTCACTCTCTTCTTCTCTCATCTGCATTGCTTATTTTTCCCCACCTTACAAGAACTCCTAAATGATTCAGTTCTGTACGTGCACCTATCAAAGTGTAGAGGGAGATTTTTTCCCCCCAAAGGCACCAGTAGGAGATAAGTGCCCAACTTCCACTGACTGTTAACTAATTTACTAGTTCCCATTTATGCCTTCAAAAATCTGCCCCTCTAAAACGTTGATCTATTCAGTGACATCTTCAGCATCGGTCAGTTTGAAAAAGGTGGTGGTCTGTATCTATTGAGGAATATGGTCCTTTGCAGCTGCTGGCGTTCCTGCAGGGGCTCTTCACGTTCTACCATCATGGCTATGAACTCGCAAAGGACTTCAGCGACTTCAAGACAGAGCTGACAATCAGCATACAGAATGTAAGTGTGTGTAAAGGGGAAAGGCTGTATGGGAATGTGTGTGACTGCCTTGCACAGAGCATTAACATTTTCTCTCTATATAATTAGCTTTCCCGTGTGCTACTCAACAGAAGGCTTTATGGCATAATAGAAAGCAAATGCTTTCTTTGTGTGTGTGTGTGTGTGTAGATGACACTACACTAAATGCACAACCCGAATAGCAATTTATTCCCCTGGGCATGGCAAGTGCAGAGAGCCAGACTTCCTCAGGAGGACTTGGCAAGCAGACAGCAGTCTTTTAAGTGCACCACACTTTTAGCAAGTATTTCAAAGACTTGTTTGTCTTAAGAATTGCGACCCCTCCCTCCCCCCTTTTTTTGGTCCATGGCAGACATTGTGATTTCTGTAGCTGAGAGAGCTTGCACAGCCCCCTGCCCTGACAGCCAGGCATGTGGTTAATATCCAACAGGTGGACTTGTGCCTGTGTTTGGGAGATCACATGTGCATTGCTTGCTTGCCTTTTTTCTTAGGATGACTGTTTTTCTCCAAAAGATGCAAATTTGCTGAATTCTCTCTGAAACAAAGTCATCAGAAAACTCACCAAAAAATCACACACCTCAGTGCTTGTTCTTCCCTCCACCTCCAAAAAAAAGTTAAAATTACAGCCCTGAGAAACCACTTGATGAAGGACAGTAGTTTGTTGTTGTGTCTTGCCTATCACTGTGTGGTGCTGTCATTTTCAGCCAAGACTGCAGTAACTGGGGCCCCTGGTGTTCTGCCGCTTACCAGCCTTGGCCCCTGAATGCTAGTTTACAAAATTGAATAGAATTCGTTCATGTACCTGTCAAAATGAGGTGTGCTGGATGATCCCGCTTGCACAGTGCTCTGTGGTGTTGTGCAAGAGATCAGATTTGACTTCCAGTGCCCAACCCTGACTATGAGGCTGGGAGTAGAGGAGACAACAGAGTCCTTCACTAAAAAAAACACCAAAATCCCAGAACTGTTTCAAACTCCTGCCTCCCTGTCTGCCCCAAATGCCATAGTAACACTGTTGTATTTTGGACCAATTCTGTACAGTACTATAGCATGTGTATATATTACATGCATGCGCACACACAATGGGTAAAACCTTATTAAGATTGCAAAGTTGGGAAATGCCAGAATTCAGATCGCCTGTGCCAGTCCTAGTTCTCCCCCTGTGCCCTAGATCCTTTTCATGTCTGTCTCCCCTGCTCCTCTGGTTCCCCATTTCCCTCCTGTCCCTAGCTCCTTATCCAATCTACTCACCCCACATCCCTATGTCTTACTCTTGTTCCTTCTGCGTTCTGTTCGGGCAGCTTTCTCCTCCATGTTGCCCGGGCTGAGCAGAGCACAGACAGGCCACCTGCTCTCTGTTCCAGCGCCCAGACCTGGGCCTGGCGCAGTCCACAGCTGCAATTGCAAGGAGAAACCTGCTCAGCCCCAATCTAGAGCTTGCACACAGAGGATGGGATCTTTAGGGAATTAAGCTGAAGCTCTAGCAAGTCTCTACTGACACGTGCAAACAGTTGTTTTTTTTAAAAGGCTTATAACTTGGCCAAATTTGAGTGATTTCCCCCCAGGAATAGCAAAAGGCACATTGCTGACACAAAAGCCACCCCGCCGCCCCCGCCAAATTACCAGTCCTTACTCCAAAGCAGAAGGGCACTATAACTTTTCAAAGAAAATGTTGTCAGAATTTAGCATGGGTAAATGTACTTTCCCCCTTGCCTCGTTCTCAGAAATGACCAAATCATTTTGGCTGAAATTTTCCAATAACATTCAACCTGAGGCAGACACCCGGCATAGAAAATTTCAGCCCAAACAGTAAAAGTTTGACAAAGTTGCAAGTAACTGAAAACAAGATGTTATAATGGGAAGTGTTAGGTAACCTGATTAGTTGGCAGCGCTGCCAGCCCCAGCCATAACTATCCGCATTAAAAACTATGAGATGAGGGAACAGAGACCCCCAGTAAGCCAAGCATGTGCTTAAATTCACTCACATTCAACAAAGTGTTTAAATAGGAACGTAAGTCCTGGTGAAGTCAGTGGGATGTAAACATGAGCTTTGGTATTTTGCTGAATAGGGATGGCCTTCTGAACCAGAGTTGGAGTGGCTGTGAGGGCTCCCACCTAGATCATAGGAGGGCAAAGAAATACACCAGATAAAGTTAGCCACGGTTCCCTGGTTGTCTCTGTCAATTCCTTTACAATAGCACACAGGTAGCGCTGTGTGTATTGAAAGCTCTGGGGAAACGTGAATAATGGAAACCATATTTTTCAAAAATTATAGACACGAAATCGTTTTGAAGGAACCCGGTCGGAGGTTGAGTCCTTGATGAGGAAGATGAAGGAGAACCCCGACGAGCACAAGAACATCAGCCCTTTCACAATGGAGGGCTATCTCTATGTCCAGGAGAAACGTAAGTGCCGTTGCCTTGACGTTACTGAGCTGCTCTCTGCTGCCGCTCAGAGGAGACTGAAGTGCAGACTGAGAGCACTGGCTCTGCAAAACATCGTGGGGCTGCAGGTGTAGCCCGCAGGACAAACCGCATACGAGCTCGTTCCATGGTTCACGCCTCACAGTTCTCCTTTTACCTGCCCTTGCTGGGTTTTTTTTTACACCCAGTGAGGTAGTCTGTTCCTGCTGAGCCTGTCAGCTCCTTGGCGTGCTCTCTTTGCAGTCCCTGAAAAATGAATTGTGCACTGTACTAACCAGAATAGGTGGGGACTATCCCTACAGCACTTTGCTCTGACCGTGTAACTTTGAAATTCCCCAAGTCTGGTATGGATTTCCAAGCCCATCTCAGCAAATTGTCCTAGCACCCCTGGTGGATAGAAGTAAAGGTCTCGGCACTAGAGAAGATACTGCATTGAGCAACTCCGCCCTGGTCGGGAGAGGGACAAGAATCCAGCTACTAGGAGCCTGATCCAAGGGTCAGGAAAGACTCCTAAATGATCTATTGAGTCAATTCTATCCTCAGTTTCTATGAAGAGGAAGGGTGGCCCAGTAGTTAATCTCTAGCGTGGGACTAAGGAGACTGGTTCAACTCTCTGCTCCACTCCCTGCATGGCCTTGGGCAAGTCCGTGCCTCAGTTTCCCACTGTAAAATGGGGATAACAGCAGTGCCCTACCTCACGGAGATGTGTGAGGGTAAATAAGTTACAGAAGTGCTCTGATGCTATGACGATGCGGGCAGATAAGTACGTAGATAGAACTCTGTGATTTCCTAATTGGTGATATCTCAGGCAAAAGTGGGAAAGCAGTTAGTCGGGTAACTTCCTTAAGAGTGAGACACGTGTCTACAAAAAGGTCTGGAGTCTGTACAGTGTGATGAAAGAAGAACAAGAACCTCACTAAATGCCCACTTTTGCCTTGCAAGGAGAGTGAGTAAATGATATATTCTAGGAATAATCTGAAATAAATCTGAAAGGTTGATGATAGTGGGGAGATCCAAGGTAGCGGATTGAGGAGTAATTTGCTCAAGTGAAACTGCTGAAGCCTCATTGCTTGGTACATTCCAAAATTGGATGAACCCAAGCTTGGAGAATACAGGAGTGACAAGATAAATGCTAACAGGTCTGTTCTGTAGTTTTTCTGTAGCTAATTCTCTGATTATATCACTAATATGATATAATATGAAACTAAAGCTAATCTAGCAAATTACCAGGTCTGTCCATAGGAAGCAGCTTGTTCCAATGGATGGGACACTGGGCTCGGAGCCTGGAGACTCAAATTCTATTCCCGACTGCTAGTGGTTGATTTAACTCTGGATCTCTGCTTTCCTCCTCCATGCAGTGGGGATTATCATGCTTTTACTCACTTTCGTAAAGTGCTTTTGAGAACTATAGATGCAAAAGTCTGTATCGTCCGTCTTAGGATGTTTAATTGTGGCTTTGGTGACGACTGCTTTGTAGACCATAGTTCATCGTTAGAAATCTCAAAACTTAAATTCCATTGTAGGTCACTTTGGGACCTCCTGGGTGAAGCATTACTGCACATATCAGAGGGAATCTAAACGAATCACTATGGTCCCATTTGACCAGAAATCTGGAGGAAAAGGGGTGAGTGGAAATACGCCAAGTCACCCTAATGGTCATTTTCTGGGGAAGAGATGACGTGAGTCTTGCTCTTAGCCCAACAAAGGTTGGAGTGGGAGTGCCTGGTGTCTGTCAACGACAAGTCCTTGAAACTGCCAAAACCTTGGCACTGATGGATTTCATTGGTGGGTTCTATCCAGTCTTCTAATTCTCTTCTCTCCCCACTAATCTCGGCTAGAAACTCTTTTTTTTTTTTTTAGCAGAATGACACAGTGAAGTGCTGGCACCTCTGTTTTCTCATTTTCCACTTTTTCCCGGAAGAGAATTTTTTGTTGGAAAGGCCACTGCTGCCTTTCAATCAGAAGCTTTCCCCTCCAGTGAGTACTCTGAGGAGTTGTTAACATCCACTCTCTCTGGCACACACCCACAGCACTAGCTAATAAGTCACTGAGAGGGTGGCTCAAAATATTAATATGCAGATATTGCAAAGTGAGCCTTAGGGTCCTGATTTAAAGAGATGTAGATCACATCTCTGTGGGTACTAACCAGCTATGTAAAACCATCTTGGTGGGGAAATAACATTGGCAGAGTAAACAAGGTAATTCAGCAGCAGCTTTCCATTCAGTATAGGAGTAGCAGCTGAGTAAAGAGCTTGTCTACTTATGGAGCTATTCAAGAATAAATCCACATGTGCAGACCCTAAAGGCTTGTCTACTTGGGGACACTCAGGAAAGTTAATACAAATGAATTGAAGGAGAGAATTAAAAGTGGATTAGTTTAAACTACATTAAACCCCTGTATGGACACACACAGAAATAAAGTGGCCTGAATTTGGTGTAGTGTAAGAACACAAGAATGTAACAATGGCCATACTTGGTCAGACCAGTGGTCCATCTAGCTCAGTTTCTTGTCTTCTGACAGTGGCCAGTGCCAGATACATTCTTCACTGTATGAATTTATATTTCTTTAATGAAGCGAAACGCCTACAGAGACCAGTCCCCTTTTTAAGGGTGACCTGACCACAATACTTCAGCTCCCCATCACCTCAGTAATGGCACAAATCTCCCCTGAGATTAATGCATTGGCTGACTGGCACCCATGGCTCTTTATATACACTCCATCCCAGGTAGAACGGACTCTCTTCCATTGCTGTCCGGTCTTTAGCATGACTCCTTGCTAGGGGATGCTCACTTCACTCAGCGCTTGTCCACACCAGATGATTTCCCCCCTCCCCCTCCCCCCCCCCCCGCTTTAACTGTACCAATATAAGGCACCTTTATACCAGTATAACTGCATTGCACTAGAGCTTGTACCATGATCACTATATCCGTGAAAAACCACACCCCTAATTGACCCATACAGTTATGCCAGTATGATTGTCAAGTGTAGACCAGCCCACAGTGACTCTGCTGTAATCAATACTGTAGTTTTTTTAGAGGCCTTGCAAGTCTTCCCATCCACTAAGGCATGCCTGGAATCTTTCTGATGCAGACGACAGCAGCAGGAGGGAGATATGTGACCTCTCTTGATCAGCAGAGGGATCTCTGTTGTTGTAGGCTGTGGAGGCTCTGTTTGTCATCAGCCTGTTTTCAGCCTCTCGGGGAAACCACCTTAGGCTATGACTGGAGCCAAATACTAATCAGTTTAAAATTGCTTTCTCTCCAAATGGCATTCTTTGAATACCACTTTCCTGGCAGCAGTGGGCAAATCCAGCTATCGTCAGGGAAATGAATATAGGATTGGGACTAACTCTGACTGCAAGGCTTCTGCCAAGAGGATCAACAATGTGGAGAGTTTTTGTTAGAACGGGCTATTGGTGTCAATGTTATTCTAGGTCCCTAATACATTTTCTGAAACTGTTGATGTCGGTGTTGTGATTGTCCAGCACGAATGGTCAGTGAAGCGCGAAAAAGGCATGAAAAGCACAGGAAGTTTGCAAACTCAAAACATTTTCATTTAAAAAAAAAATCAAACTATTGGTGTTTTTTAAAAATTCGCCTGAGACATCAAGAGTACACATCAGACAGAATCACTCAACAGCTGAGAGCAAAGAATCCTGTCTAAATTCATGTTGTAGTAAAGAAACCTGTGCTATGTTTGTTGTCGTTGCTACTCATACATGTCATGTGTTACTGTAAAAAGGATCTTTATCATGCCCCCACTGCATTTCCTCTTCTGTGCTGGTAAATGTGTGTTCAATTTGCATGCATTTTATTCAATAAGTTGATACATAGTTTTAATGTATTCTAGCTAGGGCTCTGTCTGTCCTGGAAGTCACAGAAGTCACAGATTCTGTGACTTTCCACGACCTCCGTGACTTCTGCAGCTGCCGGTGCGGCTGGCCCCAGGGACCGCCTGAGCAGAAGTCTTGGGGCGGCCCCCAGCAGCTGGTGCTGCTGCCCCGCCCCCTCCCCCGAGCAGCACCCTGCTCCCCTGCCCTCCCTCCAAGATTTAGTCAGAGGTATTTATAAGTCATGGACAGGTCACGGGCCGTGAATTTTTGTTTATTGCCCATGTCCTGTCCATGACTTTTACTAAAAATACCCATGACTAAATCGTAGCCTCAATTATAGTGTGTTTGTGGCCTCCTTACAACACAGGGTCCAGTGTCCATGAACTGCTGGGTCCATGGTTACTGTTACACAATAGAACTGAAATGATCATGCTCTATCAGCACAGATACCTACCACGCAAGCTAAAGGAAAATCTCCTTTAACTAAACACTGCAGCAGTTCTGATTCCATCCAGCAGAGGGCAGTGGTATACACACACAGACCCGCACACTCTCACTGCCTGATCATTACACTTTGTATAAATAAAGTGAATCCGGAAGATGGATGCTAGAAAAGGAGAATGGGGTACACTGGCTTTGGCATTTCTTTGCTATTTAATATGCTTTTCATATGATGCTTACCTGTCTCACTCAAAGATGCGTGCATGGAAAATGCCACTTGAAACGCAGCCACCTTCAAACCTTATGCTTAGACCCATAAGCCATCCCCTTGGGGTAAATACATATTAATCATAATTCTAGTAGCCTGAGTGTTTGTAATATACACAGTTCTGTTCTCAACCTAATCTAGAAGTCCTGTATCCTTGTAGGGAGAAGATGAAGCAGTCACACTCAAATCGTGCATACGCCGGAAAACTGACTCGATAGAGAAGAGGTTTTGCTTCGATGTGGAAGCAGTGGATCGGTGAGTGGGGCAGTCTTCTTTTCTCACACCAGTGGAAGGTGCACAGCCTTAGAGCACATAGGCTTTGATTTACTTACTGAAGCCCCTGGCAAGGACTCCAGAATATATGTCTGTGCACACGTGTCTGTACCAGCAGCAACATGTGCATTACACACAGACCTACTTGGCTTTGTTGGAAAATTCTTGTTACTCCTGGGGGCATTCTGCACCAAAATATTAAAAATTCTCTGCACAATATTTTAAAATTCTGCAAGTTTTAGTTGTCAAAATAACACTACATAATCACGCCAGTTTCAATTATTTTGGTAATTTATTTCAAAATACCTGTCAGCAAGTATGTTTGTAACAATACAGACACACACAAAAATTCCCCCAGGAGTAGAGAGTTAAAGAACCCCCTATGACAACCCAGTTCCTGTTTCTTTGCTCCTCCGAGCCCAGCCTCGGGGTGAGACACCCTCAACTCCTCCCCTGCCAGAGCCAACCTGCAGGCCCCCCCCCAACCAATACATCTGACCCCCTCTTCTCCAGAGCCCAGCCACAGAGCCCCCCCTGGTACAGATACCCACACACCCTTGCCCCGCTGCCAGAGCCCAGCTGTGGGCCCCCCCTTGCCCAGACACATGTCCTTCTCCCTCCCCAAAGCCCAGGGATCCAGAGGGAGAAACACCTTGATGCTCGGTCCCAGGTTTGTATGGAGTTTCCTGCATGCCACCCTCTCCTTCCCTCAGGGCATGCTGGGAATTGCAGCTGCCAGGAACCCTCTAGCTCAGGGGTTCTCAAACTGGGGGTCAGGACCCCTCAGGGGGGTCTTAAGGTTATTACATGGGGAGGTTTGCGAGCTGTCAGCCTCCACCCAAACCCCGCTTTGCCTCCAGCATTTATAATGATGTTAAATATATTTAAAAGTGTTTTTAATGTATAAGGGGGGG
This sequence comes from Chelydra serpentina, assembly GCA_037349315.1. Lineage (NCBI taxonomy): Eukaryota > Metazoa > Chordata > Testudines > Chelydridae > Chelydra > Chelydra serpentina. The sequence continues at coordinate 14,259,556 of JBAIAC010000035.1, forward strand.
TCGCACTCAGAGGCTTGCTGTGTGAACGGGGTCACCAGTACAAACGTCTGAGAACCACTGCTCTAGCTCCCTCTCCCTCCCCGCAGCAGTGTCTTCTATGTGCAAGCTGGATTCTGATGAGTCTAGTGGCCCCTAGTGGTGGCTAGCAGCACTGCAGCCCATTTCTCTGAGGGAAAGGAAATTCTGTGCGCACAACGTTAATTTCTGCCAACTTCTGCATTGCGCAGTGGCGCAGAATTCCCCCAGAAGTATCTTGTGCAATTTTAGCAGTTCGTTTCTCCTATCCCTTAGTCTCACACTCAATGAATGGAAGCTGTTATTTGCCTCAACTCCCTCCTCCCTAGTGTTTTTTGCAGTAGGGGCTCATTGCAAGATGAAGGACTAATTCAATATAAGGTGTAGCATTTACTCAAATCTCACTCATTTTAATGGGTGTCCACTTTTGCAGTGTCTTATGTTAAGTAGCCTTCACAATGGAAAAGAAATTCAGCCTGTGTGTTAGAAAAGTCCATGTACATGGCAGCAACACTGCGCATCCTTCCAGTGTCTTGTGTTTGTATATAGCATGACTTCAGCTTTTGTGCTGGAGAATGGTTATTGCAGATTCACTGTGGCTGGCTCACTGTAGAAATCCCACGCTCATATCCAGTGCATGACTCTTTAAAGTTGCATCTTCTGATTTTTGAAGGAGATGGTTTCGGTAGCCTGATATGATTTATCAGTTGGAGGCTGAACCCTCCTCTTTTTTATGTAAATGGAGCATGGAAATTCCTGTCTCATAAGCATTCTCTAGTATGAGAAGCGATTGGCCTCTGCGACTGCTTTTTTCTAGGCTGAGTCTGTTCTCAATCACATCGTGTTACTATGTCTGTGGTTGCTGGAGAGGGGAGTCGGAAGATCAAAAGAAAGGGATTTTATTGTAGCTTCAGAATCTGCCTTCCTGTGGACTAATTCACTCTGATCATAGTTTTCTTTGCAATGAGCAACAAAATTAAGCTTATAATTCTGAAATTAGTTTAGGGTTTGGAGAAAATTGAGTTGGCGTGAGAGCCTGGCTGCACGAGCTGAGCTGCCCTGCAGGAGCCCTCTGGATGGAAAGGACCCAGGCCAGCAGAGTGCAGGGGAATGTGTATTCGCTGCCTTGCTCAGTATCTTCCTCTGCCAGCTGTTTGCTCAAGTCGCAGTGGAGTAGCAGCATTGCCTTCTAGCATCTGTGCCGTAAACGTTTCTTGTGCATACAGCCACAACAGCTTGCAGTTGTAATGAGCAACCATTCAAAACAATGCAGTGAACACAAAGTGATGTAAGGCGGTGTGATGTTTGACCCTCAATACATTTAAATTCTTAATGTGCTCTTGCTTATCATGAGGATGCCATCATTTCTGATGTTCACAGAAGTGGGCTTCTCCTGTACTGAGTCCAACAGCTGGCCTCCGTATGTGGATCTCTCTTGCCCAGTCTGAGTGAGGTTCTCTGGTTTTCCTACCCACATTCATTCAGATTGCATCCAGCCATGTTTATGTATTGGTTCAATTAGTAGCCCAGAAGTCAGGATTCCAGAATTCTGTTCCTACTTTGTATGGGCTTGGGCAAATCACTTCACTTATATGTATCTCACTTTCCCTGATTGTGCATTAGGCATAATAGAAAGTCTGTCTACTTCCCAGACTTGCTCTGAGGCTTTTTTAGGCAGTGTTTACAAAGTGTTTTGAGCCTCTTGGTTAGAAAATGCTACTAGGGCAAAGTATTTTTAATTACTAATTTATTTTGGCTTATGAGTATCTTGCATGAGGGAAGAAAGGGGGAACGGACAAGGAAACATGGCAGTGGATAGGGCACTGCCTTGGGACTTGGGAGAGCTGGCTGGGTTCAAATCCTGATTCAGCCAGCCCCAGGGTTTCCTGTGTGACCATGATCAAGTCACTTAATCTCTTTGTGCTGCTTTTGACACCAGTAGAATGCGGAAATGTTTCTCTACCTCACTGGGCTGCAATGAGGATAAAATCCATTAATGATTGAGTGTTGCTCAGATATTAGTGATAACAGCCATAGAAGTGTTTAGACAGAGGAAAATTCATAGTCTACTTAAGTATTGATATCTCACCATTGCAGTGAAATTTCAATGCGTCTAAAAATTCTATTGGTATTAAAATATTAAGAGAAAGGTAATGGTATGGCCACAGTTATAGTAATAGGCTAAAATCACTAACAGGGAGAGCAGAACTAAGCTGCATCTCAAGTCTAACATTCTAGAACACAGTCTCTAGGTGGCAGTCTTGTATTTTCGTCTCATGTTATATTATATGGTCAGTGTGAAAATAGTGCTGCAAGCATTGCATTTTGGGAAACTGGTATAATTTGCAATATATTGTGGAAACACCCGTGTTGCAATGGTGCATGGTATTTTGGAAAATAACCCCTATGAAAATGAATGTCAATTTTCTGTCCTTTCCCTTTCCAGCAATAAAGGTGGATCAGCACTTTAAAAATGAATGTCTGAGCACGATTTGTGGTCGAAAGCTCCCAAATGAGTACTGTTTGCTTTTTCCTGTTTTTTGGCAAGGAATAAGATTCCAAAGTTCCCAAAGAAGACATAGTGCATATTTGGGGGAGCAAAACAAAAGTCTCAAATGTCTCTATAATGCAAATAATTTTGATCTTTGTCCGTGGGAAGCAAACGAGGCATATTTTAACATTCTGAACAAAATGTATCTTGTATGTTCATAATGAAGTGAGCCCCCCAAATGGCGTAATCCTGTTTTGCTGATCTGCTACACTGTGCAGTGGTGTAGTACAGCTTGGGGTTCGCTAGTGCGTATTTGTAGTCTTTGCATTAAATCAGTTTTATAAACCAAGCTGTCAGCAGGGATAGCATATATGTATTAGGAGAAGGAGCATTGCCTTTGGCTGATGCTGGCTTGATAATTGCCCAGGCGCTTTGGTGTAATGTGGGTCAGAGCTTTGAGCCAGATGCTGAGCACTTTTAACTCCAACTGACAGGAATTGGAGGCATTCAAGATTTGGCCCTTCAATAAGCTGAATGTTACATTCATCAAGACAGTTAACCTTGTTGAAGTCTAGCACCATTCTGCTAGAAAGCCCATGTATTGGTGGCTTGGAAACAGCTGGTGCCTCAGCACTCCTGAAGCATGCAGGTATCCATTATAGCTACCTGCTTTCTCATGGGCTGTTTCTTTATGTGCTGTCTAATTGCTGAAACAAGCTGTATTTCTACTGACTGGGCATCTGAATTATTCATGCAGGGCTTCTTGGCCTTCTCAGGTCACTGATAGTAGCTTCTGAGTGGGGACACTGCTCTTTTTCCCATCCCCAATCCCCCTGCAGCTTGTCATCTGACTTGCAGTCCCTTTTCCTGTCTGGCTAGTGAGTTTCAGTGATTCTCCTCATGTCACATGCAATACAGTTTGTACTTGTTCCTTTGCTGGTATCGCATTTCTAGTGACCTTTTAAAGAAAGAAATTACTGGGGTTTTCACATTATGGCTAATGCTGAGTAAAGGTAACCTGCTCCCTTCCTTGCCCTTGGTGGGCTTTTGGGAGATGTACAGCGTACCTCGGCCTGCGGCACAGGAAGAACTACTCCTGAGGGCATCCTGCGCCAAAATATTAACATTTCTGCGTACAATATTTAAAAATTCTGCAAGTTTTATTTGTCAATAAATCAATGCAGAGGCTCCAGCATGGCAGTGGGGAAGCACAGGCCACTGGCTGCACGAAGGTGGGAGATCACCCTGCAGTCCTCTCACCCCCACGCCGGGACACAGAGTCAGTGGTGAGGCTACACCGGACCCTGACACAGCACAAGGCCTGGGCCTGCCCCAGAAACACCCTAGGGCCCTGCCCCTCTGTGCCAGGTGCACCAGGTGTGGGGCAGGCTCAACCAGGCAGGATCCAAGTGTGGAGGGGCTCAGTATGGGGGGATCCAGGTGTGGGGTGAGAAGATTCTGTGTGGGACAATCTGGGTGCAGGCAGCTCAGTTGGGGGGGGGGGGCTAGGTGTGAGGGGATCTGGATGCACACAGGCTCATTGAGGCAATTCCAGGGGCAATGGGACTCTGGAGGGGCTTCCAGGTGAAGGTGGTTGGGGCTCGGTGTGGGAGTCTGGGTGCTGGGGGAGTGAGGGTTGGTGGGGTGGGGGTCTGGGTGCAGCTAGATGGGGGTCAGTGGCATGGGAGTCTGGATGTGGGGGCTCAGGGTGGTGCGGGAGGGTGGGACTCATCAGGGTGGGGGTTTGAGTGCAGGGAGCTCAGTGGGGTGGTGGTCTGGGTGTAGGTGTGGAGGTCCGGCGGCAGGGAGTCTGGGTGCAGGGGACTCCAGATGCAGGGGTTGAGGTTCAGTGGGGTGGGGTTCAGGTATGGGGCTGGGGGGTTCTGGATATATGGGGTGAGGCTTGGCAGGGGTGTCTGGGTATGGGAGGTCCAGATGTATGGGGGTTGAGAGAATGGGGGAGCAGCTCCCCATACAGTGACCCCTCCCCCCGTAGCTGAGGAGTGATGGGGGCAGGAAGCGGGGGAGGATGCTGAGCTTCCTGCAGCTGGGGGAGGTTTCAGGGGATGGGTCTGATGCAGCCCTAGCCACTCCTTGCAGGGGAAGAGGAAGTCCCGTCCTCTCCTGCTTCCAGCCCAGCCGAGACTAGTAGCTGATCTCAGCTCTGGGTAGGAGCCACTGGTGGGGTGTCCCGAGCCTCGTGGTGATTTACCCCTCAGCCGGCTGCTCTGAGTGGCCGAAACTATGTACCTGCGCTACTAGGGAGTGGTGCAGCTTCCCTGTCAGAAAATAATTTTTCTGCAGGGAAGCAAAGAAATCTGCGGGGGACATGAATTCTGCGGACGTGCAGTGGTGCAGAATTCCACCATGAGTAAAAGACTGCATTTAGTAACTACCCTTAAGATTCCTGTTATGTGTTGCAATCGTGGGGGAATGTTTTCAGCAGGGCAGTAGATGAGGCCTCTGCTTATGCTGTCAGTGGAGTGACCCTTCAAGAGCTCAGGCACTAAATCCCTCCTCATTTGCAGCTCCCCCCTTCCCTCGCATACTTCATTTTGGGGAGTTGCCCTGTGTCTGGGCTCTGCTGGTTAGAGAGGTGCTGTTTGACCCGAGGATGGCTCCTGAGACTGACATAGCAGTGTGAGGTATGTCATTCTGCAAACGCAAGGTCACGATGTCACTGCTTAAATCAGAACGGCAGACTCCTTCACCATACATTCAGCTTCTTAGCTCAGCCTTGCAAACTGTATTATTAAGCTGTTTTATGTCTCTTATAAAGCAACTTAGATTGTCTTGGTGTGATAAGATGCTACATGAGTCAAAGTTGTTATCTTTTTCTCTTGCTTTCATTCTTTATTCTTCTGGAAGAAGAAAAGCAACGTTTTTCCCCTCCCCAGACCTTTTGGATTAAGCTGTTGACTTTTTTTGGTATGAACGTTGATTTTGTGCCTCATATCTTCCCTGGATATTTAATCGTTTAAACCTTGCTCATTTTAAACAAAATTTGAGATAAGAATTCATATTGACTTCATGTTTTGTGTCTGCATGCTTCAGGTAGCGAAATGAATATAGATATTAAATGTATGCTTCTGTACTGGGATACCTTATTGTGAAAGGGAATGCTCACCACCTATGCAGCCTCGTGGTCAGGCAGGGTTGTACCACTTGTCTTCCAAGCCTCCCCATTTCTTACTGTTTCTCTGCCCTGCGTTGGTCTGTCCTTCCTGTGACTCTGCCTTCTGGCCTGGTCATTATTCAAGTCTGTCCCTTTCATGTATGTATAAAGAGTCCAGGAGGCCTGTTTGGTTGACCCTTTTATCTTCAGGGTCCTCCCCCGCCCCCCCCCCCCCCCCCCCGGCTAGGTTCCCCATGTCAGGGCTTAGTCTCTGTAGTTGTCCCTCTTTTGGGCTGATAGGGGAGCCCATGCCCACCCTCTCCACTGGACTCCAGTCCAGAGCCCCGTGATAGGTAGGCAGCTAAATCCTGCATCCTGGGGTGTTATGCAGCTGCCTCCCTGGATCACTTCCCACCAGGTAAAGATAAGCACTAAAACACAAAGATAGTCTCTGTTCTTCAGAGGGCCACAGGCCTCTTTGTGGGCTTGGTCAGGTCTCCAGCATCAGCAGAGCCCATGGTGCTCCTTCTCTGGAGCTCAGAGTGTGGGTCACCTCGTCTCCACTTCCTGCTACTGAGCTGCTCTGCTCCTGTTTTCATGTTCCTCCTCGCCCCGTGCAGGTTTTTCAGGTGGGCTGGGGAGGGGCCACCTGGATGCAGAGCAGCTCGTTAGCCCTTTCCTCTCCAGGGTGGGGTTTGTATTCCCCATCACTCTTATGCTTTAAAGTTTCTTTAGTCAAGTATTAATACATTTATATTATATATGTGTATTAATATATTTATATTTAGTGAGCTCTGCAGGACGGAGCCTGCTGAGGGAATCTGGGTGAAGCTCCCCTCAGTGTCTCAGGGCTGAGCATCAAAACTTAACAGCCACTCTTGGAAACTGCTGGCCGTAATGTTCATTTTACATGGGGCTTCACTGACTGAGCCGGCTGGCGCTGAGTCCATAGCTGTGTGTACGTAGAATGTTTCAATTGTGAGCCCTTCTAGGGAGAGAGTGTGTCTTCAGACTTGTCTGTGAAATGCCCAGCATGCTGCTAGCACTGTACATATAACAATAAAGGAAGTAGTGTGCTGGGATCTTTTAAAATTCATCACGACCAGAAAGGCAGTTCTGTATACTAACGCACCACAATATATGTTTCAGCAAATGAATTATGTGGGGGAAAATCCAAATGCATTTAAAATATAAATGGCATTTTTATTGTTTCACAGCCTCTCTCCCCCCTCCCATATTGTTAAAATGTCTGACTTTGAAGTAAACACCAACGGTTTGTTATCTGCTTAAGGCAGAGCAGACCTCTTCTTTTTTCACTTCTTATCCCATACACGAGAGAATGTGGGGCATGAAAAACCTATATTGTCCTTACGAGACCTCATTAGGGGTTCCTGAATAACTATAGTTCTAGCTATAGCTAGTTCTGATTAACTGTTCCAGAATAAGAGTGCCTTACTCTGAAGTGGATTAAGTTAATTTGGAGCAAAGGATTCTTATTCTGGAACAAGAGTGTTTACGCACAGTTATTCAGGAATAGCTATCCTGCTTTAAATTCATATCCCACCGTATCCAAATTAACTCTCAAGTGTAACACGTCCTTAGTTCCTTGGGAGTCGGGAGTCAATCTTTTCATGAATGAACAATTTCAGTTCCTTTATATTTTTTATAATTTCCCTGGGTAAGATACTGAAATTGTCACATTTTGTTTTTCTCTGTCTCTCTCACTCACACATCTAACTGAGAATACAGCCCTTTTTTGTAGTGATCCTTAATTAGGATGTTCGCATCCCCAGTGGCGGTTTGCCCTTAACTTAAACTCTTGTTTAGAAAGAGCACATGATGTGATCTCTGTCCATCAAGGGAGAGCTTGGTACCAACCTGCCACAATTCATAAGGATGTTTCTAGGAAAAGGTTCATTGTCAGCACTCAGCAAATACTGTTAATAATTATCCACCCACTAGATACTGATTCCACTGTTTCCGTTAAATCCTTTTGTCTACCAGATACAGAGTTTTGTTCCTTGATTTGACAGTACTGGTGTAGGGTTTAAAGCCCTGTGTTTCTTTTCCAAATGGAGTGAAGTTTAAGTGGTTTCCTCTCCATTTGAAAATAGGTAAGCTTCCAAAGCACTAAGCCTGTGAGTACTGACTGACTCACCAAGGGGATTAGCAAAGATAACATACATTCTTTCTGGATTACTTGGACCTAAACTTGTTGCAAGCCTGAACAGCCCTTGTCCTCTACTGGGTAAACTGAGAGCTGCTTTGTGTCTGTAATAGTCCTTGGTGAATTGTCTATTGGCAATATGATATTCTGGGGAATGGATTGGCCGGGTTTGGGCTTGGTCCTCTCTTCCTTGTTTATAGGTTCCACAAAAGCGGCAGAAAAGGATCAGAAACATCAATCCATCTAAAATGGAATGTCTTATTAATGTTTTACTGGCTAGCAGAGGCCCTGCTCTTGTTGGATGTCAAATAGACGTCATTACAATCATGCAGCTTTCATTCGCCGGTTGAATCATCTCTGAGCAGGGCATGTTGGATACTCAGCTTCTCACGGTCCTTCCCTTTACTGGAGATTTAATACCAAAAGGAGGGCATGTGGCGTGCTGAACACTCTTCTGACAGCAGCCAGAATAAAGCCTGTGATGTCAGTGTGCTTGTTCTTTTCTTGCCCCACGAGCTGTATTTTGCTACAGAGAGTGGTGATCCTTCATATTGAGTTTTGCTGCAGTTCTGGGGCTGGAGCACTTGCCATTTATACAAACACGAATGTCAGAAGTCCTCTGGTTAAGTGATTTTGGTGAGTGACGACACCCAAATATTCCAGCAAGGAGAGTTCTGACACACTTTTCCGAATGCATTCAATCTCCTCACCAAGCCTCCTACCATTGCGTGGTTGTAATTTCCCTGTTATTAGGGAAGCTATACATTTCAGTCACGAAAAGTGAGCTGTAATAATAAAGGGACTAAAAATAACTTGTCAGGGGGAAACCCCCCCCCCCCCCCCCACCCCACCTCAAACATCTCAAACATCAAATTCAGAATGAGGCATGTTCCCCATAACCTGGCTTTATGAAAACAGCAGAGTAGTTAGACTCTGTGTTTACTTGTTTTGAATCCCAATGAGGCAGCGTGTGACTTGGCTTCACTGATGTTCTTTTGGAAACCTCAATGCACTATACTGGGATATTGAAACAGGCTTACAAAGTTGACAGTGACTGGGGCCATTTCAGATTGTTTGCGGTCGCTGATTGCAGAAGGATAAATTGGGATTTGTAGGATCAAATTAAAAACCAAATCATTAAATTGTATCCTGTTTAAATAAACCTTCATGACACACTCCCACAAATCCCTTTGCCACTCCCTGGTCTTGGCAGCACATTTCATATGTTGCTTCCTCTAATACAGAATTTCATCCAAGTTCTTCGGCATTCTGTATGCTGTCAATCATATTGAGGATCCTCATGCTTTTTGTGCACAGTGTTAACAAACCATGTTTCAACCCTGCAGAGGGAGCAGGTAGTCTTAAAAAAAAATGATTTAGGTGTTACAAAGGCAGTGTGGTCCAGTGGATAGAGTACTGAACTGGGTATCTACAGACCTGATTCTATTCCCAGCCTGCCCCCGTGTAGTGACCCACTAAGCTAGGCTATGCTGCCTGTGAGGAGAGGCAGAGGCAAACCAAGACAAAAGGGATACTTTTAAATTTTTAGAACTTTATAAGGAAAACCCCCAAAATTGTACCTTGAACATAAATAATATAGAACGTTACCAAACTTGTAATAATAAACTATTGCTTACCAACTCGTTAACCTTTTGTGAGCTTGTACACACTGAGCAGTTAGTACCAAATGCGTTGTTGTTAACCACAACAAAAGAGATTACTTAACAATATACTGTATCATTTCAGAGAATAGTTAGATTTCCCTCTCCTTGCTTCTTTGCTTCTCTTTGGCTTGAAGTGCTCGATGTTTAGAGTCGATGTTCTTGTTCCTGTACCTCTTTTCACCAAATTTACCCACAAGTGGGCCCTCACTGGTCCATCAGGCACCTTTCGAACTGTATTCTGTCAGTAAATATTTAAACAGTCATTCCCTGTTCATGTACTTTAGGCTTCTTGTTTCCCGTTTTCAGGTTCTGTTTAATCTAACACAGCTTTTTGAGCAATTCTCTTTTTCACCAATTATATTTCCTTTCAGTTTTTTCCCTTGATTCTCTTTCTCTGGTAGATCTGTGGATTTTATTTCCCTCAGTTTCCCTTCTCTAATAGTGCCTGCTCACATACCCAGGTCGTGTGGTCTTTTTTTTTTTTTTTTTAAATTTTCTGCTTTTCCTGACCTGAAACCTTTCCTGTTTTCCTTCTTTCCTCTTTCTCACTTCCCAGTCCCCTACTTTTATTCTCCTGTTCTTTTATTTTATCACCTCACCTCCTACCCAGCCTCAGCATCTTGACTCTTCTCTTTCTCTAAGAGCTTTTCCAACTGCACCTTCAGGTAGATTCTGAACCCCCTTCCTAGCTCAAGCTGCCCTATCCTGGGCCATCTCTCTCCCCAGGACAGCACTCTATGCTGCAGCATCAGGTGCTAGATAGTGTGAGTGAGGGTTACTACACATGCATTGGGCAGTTCAGTTCACCTGTGTGTGTTTCCCAATCCCTAAAATGAGATCAATGAGCCCCTTCTTCGTAAAGCAATTTCAGATCTACAGGAAAAAAGTGTTACAGAAGAGCTAGCTGTTATTTACAGTGCTTATATGTTCCAGGATGTAAATTCTCTCTAACTTTTGTGAAAGTGGCTTAGAACTGGATCCCTGCTATGGGAGGCATAAGGCTTCTGTACACTGACATGCCGTGTTAAGCACTGTATCTGAGGTGTTTTCCCCCTTAGGGTTCTTAACGATATTTGCACCATTCAAGCTGCTTATTCTATTGCTTTGAGTGGTGTCTTATCAATCTCAGCATAGAGCTGTTGTCATATACTACAGCCTTGGGGTATGGTTGTGTCCAGATTAAATGGGGAAAGAGCTACTTGCAAAGTGGATGTGAATAGGGAAGAAGAGTAAGGAATGAGAAGAGAAAACAGGGCATGGGGAAAACAGGGTGTTTTGCAGTACAGTGAATAGAAAATATGTATATTCCCAAGTATAAAACCAATAAGAGGTCTGAATTTTCTGCTTTTCATGATGTTCAAAGATTGTTTGAACCCGAGTGACAAAAGCTTAACTTGGATTGTACTTAAAAAATAAAATAAAAAAAATCCAATACTTGAGGTGTATTTGCAAACAGTGGCAACTGGGGTACAGAATGGAAAGGTTTCTGAATAAATGAGGAATGCCCAGGTAGACCCTTGTTGATAATTGTTTATATGAGTTACTGGCAGATCCTGTCTGGTTGTAATGTCAGCAGATCTTATCAGGATTTATATTAAGCAGTATACAAAATCTTCTTTCACCTCTGCCTCCTCCAGCGTGGGGAGGAGTAACAGTTCTTAAGTGATCAGCATTTTCCTTTGTTGTTTGGGTGTGGTAGAGGGATGAATCTCCATTGAAACCTACCGGTTGACTCTACTGAATAAAATGGGATTCCCATGCTGGAGCGCAGGCAGCAATCCATGAATTTGAATAAGTAATTAACCCATTACAGCCATTGATAGGATCTATCTATCTATCTATCCCAATTTTTTTTTAATTTAAGGTATCATTAGTATGGGTGGGTATAAACTTGGACTATCACTAGCAATTTGCGGCTGTGGCAGCTTGTGGAGGAGTTCATACCTCAGAATTCAGGGTGCAAGTTTCACTGAAGCTTCATTCCAGTGAAGCTACTGTTATGCAGTTGTTGTCTGGTGTTTATGCCCAGGTTATTATGAGCCCTTAATATCCTTGGATTCCTTATTGAAACCTGCTTGCTCCTTGTTTTTTGGATACCTTCAATAAACTCCACAGCCCATGCTTTGCTGTCAGTTACACCAGTGCAGTACCACTGAAGTCAATAGAGTTGTACCAGACTATGAGAGAGAAGAATTTGTTGGCAAATGTCCTATTCGAGTATTATATTGGTTTTCCTGTAAAACATTGGGTGGATGCCTTGAGGCTTAGAATCATAGAATCTCAGGGTTGGAAGGGACCTCAGGAGGTCATCTAGTCCAACCCCCTGCTCAAAGCAGGACCAACCCCAACAAATTTTAATTTGTTTCAGGGTCCAGGTCTGGAGCACAGAAGGTATCTTCTTGAACCTTATGCCAAATTTATCTTCTCCTTCTGTCTGGTCCACCTGATGAGATTTAAATTTTTTTTTAAATTCCTGTTTTTCTTTTTTCACTGCAGTGTTTCTTTCTTCTCCACAGGCCTGGTGTGATCACCATGCAAGCGCTTTCTGAAGAGGACCGAAAACTTTGGATGGAGGCTATGGATGGCCGGGAACCGGTAAGAAGGGACAGTAATGAATACCTGTTGAAAAGACTCAAAAGGCTCTTTTCCTGGCCCGATTGTCTGCTGCGAAGCAGTGTGTCACGCTGAACTTGCCAACCTCCATGGGCACTGTGTCTGTGGGGCAGCTCTCTGGTTCTGGCACGAGAATCCTTTAATACTCTGGTTAAATATTTGAGGTAATACTCTGTCTCCTGTGCTTGGATGGCTTGAAGGCTCTGGCTACCTTTGCTCCTGTGGAACATAGGCTAAACTAGCACAGACATGCTGCTGTGTTGTGTTAACAGGAAAGCACAGCAACAAGATCTAAGGAAGAACATATACAGTGTGTGATTTGCAGGGTTTTCTGGGGCCTGCTGTGCTCAGGGGGCTTTACAGTGTTTCAGTAAGAGTCATAGTGCTACACCCCCTCCTTCAGCAGCCCATGTCTTGTGATTGTGTTTACTCCTGCTTTGCCAAAGGAGCACAGCAAATGGGTTTCACAAGCAGTGGAGAAGATGGAGGTTTCCCTTGTATGCCACTTCTGCTGGTGAATGTGGAGGACTTTTAATATTGATAATGCATGGGTTTTCTGTTGTAATTTCGATTCTAGCACTCTGTGTTACAGCACAGTAAGAAACAGTCAAGGTTAGTTCCTATGTAATATAAATACCAATTGGATTTGAGGCCTAAAGCAGAAAATTATTACCTAAGGATTAAAGCAGTGGTTGAGAAGAAGCTCGAATTGCATGACTGCAGGTGCTGTTTAAACTCTAGGGCAATATTTTAAGGTTGCGACCCTCACATTTCAGAATGTTCACCATTTAAAAGATGCTATGTTCAAAATTGATAAAAGGAAGTGCGTAATTAGACTATGGGTCTCCGTTGCCACAGGAAGTCACTGAGGCTTAGAATTTAGCAAGGTTCACAAGGGAATTGGACATTTATGTGGATAACAAGAATATCTGGAGTTGTTGTCATCAATAGCTATACATTTTGGAAGCGTGTTAGACCTCATGCTTCAGGGTTTGTCAGTCTTTGTTTATTAGAGATCAGGATGAGACCATATCTGCCCACTGTGGGTCTCTCACAGCTTCCTCTGAAGCATCTGGTGCTGGCTGCTGTGAAAGTCAGGATGTTGATTTAGACGGACCTTGGGTCTGATTCATTAGGGCAATGCCTGTATTGGTTGCTTATCTGTTGCTGGCTGTGTGCTAGAGAAGTGGTGAGTAAGCAAAGGTGAAACATGCCTGTATGCAGTGGGCTGGACACCTGTTGTGACAATTTTAGGGAGCAATTGCATAGCGGAGGCTGTTTTTGGTCAGGCCACACCTACTTTTGGACTGGTTGCAGTGGTTCAAAAAACCAAAAGGCTTAAGTGTATGTGCCCTGATTACTATTCAGATACAGCATTTCCTTACCGATTCCTGTAAACTCTTCAAGTCTTGGAGAAACTGTGATGTTTGATCAGTTACTCAAACATATGAAATACTGATTTCCCCCCCCCCTCCGCGCCCTCCCCATGGAACGCTGACACTAAAACTGAGTTCTGGGCAGTGCTTAATTGTAGCTACAGACTCCTCATTTCCAGGAACAGTCTCCTGAGGAAGCCTTCATGAATAGAGGGAAAGTTGGCAGGCACCAGAAAGAAATGGGGTTAGTGCAACTGCATGTATGTTATAATGCCAAAAGCCCAGCACATTCCACCCCGTCCTTTTCCCCCTGACTTTTTGGGACCCCTGTCCATGATAGCCAGTCCTTCCCTTCACTTCTTGTCTAACTCTAAGCAATCATATTAAGAAAGTATTCCTGTATAATTCAAATCAAGTTCTCTGGCTCCCATATATAAGCTGTCTTTTCTCTTTTAAATTACAACCCATCTGGTTTTTGCTACAGAAGTGAGATGGTAATATTGCTTCCTCCTCCTAACTGTAATAATAAAAATAGCCCAATCAATTAAAAGAGCGAACAAGACATGTACAGTAAAACACATGACATGATCAGAAATTGTCCTTCTCTTGTCCTTCTACTCTCCCTACCACAGCTTCACTGTACCTTTTTGTTGTGAAATGTCACATATAAGCCTCAAGATCCTTCAATTGCTTACACAGATCCATTCACCCATGTTTAGTCCTGTTGACTGCATCAGGTTTTGCACAGGTGTTAGGGTCAGTCTGTTAGGATTACAGGATTGGTGCCACAGATTGTAAGCACCTCTGGCCGGTGACTGTGTCTTTTACTTGTTTGTAAAGTGCCACACATGCAAAAGGTGCTATATAATAATAACTAATACCGAGCAGCCCAGATTTCCTGTTGGGGGCCCTACTTTTATGTGAACTAGTTCAAAAACAGTCCTTCATACTGCCCACTGCACGTTTATTTTCTTCCCTGTAATGCCTATCTGTTTAGATGGCTTGCTAGTTTAGTACAGTGGTTTTCAAACTACTTTTCTGGCGACCTAGTTGAAGAAAATTGTTGATGCCCATGACCCAATGGAGCTGAGGATGAGGGGTTTGGGGTATGTGAGGGGCTCTGAGCTGGGGGTGCAGGCTCTGGGGCAGGGGATGAGGGCTTTGGGGTGCAGGAGGGGGCTCCAGATTGGGGGGGGGGTGTCAGGGCTGGGGCAGGGGATTGGGGCGTGGATTTACCTCCGGCGGCTCCTGGTCAGCAGCACAGCTGGAGTGCAGAGGCAGGCTTCCCGCCTGTCCTGGCACTGCGGACCGCACTGTGCCCTGGAAGGGGCCAGCAGCCGGTCCGGCTCCTAGGCGGAGGCGCACAAGCGGCTTCGCGCAACTCTCGCCCCAGGCATCCACACCGCCCCTCCCCAGCTCCCATTGGCCGACAACCGGCCAATGGGAGCGCGGAGCCAGTGCTCAGGGTGGGGGCAACATGCAGAGCCCCGTGGCCCCCTGCATAGAAGCCAAACCTGCTGCTGGCTGCTTCCAGGGTGCAGCACGGTGTCAGAAAAGGTGGGCACTAGCCTGCCTTAGCTGGGCAGCACTGCCAGTGGGACTTTTAACGTCTCAGTCTGTGGTGCTGACCAGAGTGAGGCGACCCAGTGCCTTATATGCCACGACCCATGGTTTGAAAAACGCTGGTTTAGTACATCTACCTATGCAGGTTATCACTTTGGAGATGCTATGCCTGATGAATGTTTATAGCACTTTGAACTGGCCGTCCATGTACACCGCTGGCACCCTTACCTACTGAAGCACCGTACAGAATTGCAGTCATAAGGCATTAGTGGTGGATAAGGCATATTCCTTGTCCTTGATCCACCTCCTCCCCGTCTCTAAAGTTACAGGAAATTGGGTTGTAAATTTGTTGTGTGTGGTTTTGTCTTATGACACCAGGATGTCAGTTCTTAGGCTTACTTCACAAAGTTTGCTTTGCACAATAAGTAAGTTTAACCCCTAGACTCCCAGAACTATGCATTGTGACTCTTTTTTTTCTTACTTTATTTTACTGGCCGAGAAAAGAAGCTGATCTTGCCTCCAGTCTCTTTTCTTCCTTGAAAGGTTCAACATAGGAAAAAATTGAATGTTGGATATAATTCCATGAACAAATTTAGAAGCCCAGTGTGCAACAATATTAAAGTAGATTCAGTTGAATTTTTTTTTTATTGCACTTACTTTAAATCTAAAAACCAATGCAGTGCTGCTATTTAACCAGGACTAAATATGGAATGTGAGTTATTAGCCAAGATATTTTAACAAATTGAAAAGATTTACCATACCATCAGTGCTAAGAGCAACAGTTAGATAGATCTGACTTTAGCTTTCTATTAGCTTTCACTGGTGTAATTAGTTGTACTTAAAACCACAAGTTTCCTTTCATTTATATCACTCATGGAGGCTAGAAACAAGGGAAGTCTTAGTCTCAACACAGAGCATTTAAACTGGCTTTTCGTTAATTTTTTCAGCATTAAAATTTTCTAGTCTCCCCTCGCCCCGTTCAAATATTGAAATGTATGTATTGGGGGATGGGACATTCCAAAGCTAGTGCTTCTTTACAGGAGACTGAGTCAAGGATAAAATTTGTATGTTCTTATAAAGGTGACTGTGGTACATTGTGGGATTAAAAGAGGCACAAATTAGGCTGTTTGCTTTGTGGCAGAGAACAGAACAAGATAAGCATTTTAGTAAGATTGGGGCTTTTCTTGCCAAGTCTGCACTGAACATGCCAGCCAGAGGAGAGATCATAGGGTCAGTGTTACCTTGTTACTGCTTTCCAAAACACTAGTGATCAGAGCCCTAATGATCATCTTCACATAAACACATCCTGAAACGTGCCACAACTTTCCTGAAGAGTGTGGCACTTGAGGTGTTTACTAATTTTTCTTGACAAATAGATGTTTAGTTGTAGCTGTGTCGGTCGCAGGCTATTAGAGAGACAAGGTGGATGAGGTAATATCTTTTAGTGGACCGACTTCTGGTGGTGCGAGAGACAAGCTTTTGAGCTAGGCAGAGCTCTTCTTCAGGCCTGGGGAAGGTACTCCAAGTGTCACAGCAAAATGCCAGGTGGAACATATTGTTTAGCATTGTGCTCAGAGTACCTTTCCCAGAGCTGAAGAGCTTTGCGTGACTCGAAAGTTTGCCTCTCACCACCGGAAGTTGGTCCAATAAAAGATATTACCTCACCCACCTTGTCTCTTAAAACAAACAAACAAACAAAAAAGCAGCTTAGTCAATAAGTCACATCCTGGCTGAGCTATATTAACTCATTGCATGGCCTTGACCACTTTATACTACAAAAATGTGTTTTTAAAAGGGGAATGTAACATCCTGGAATTCTAGGGGACAAAATATTGTACAAGAGGATCTGAGCAGCTCTATCTTATTAGGTAAATGGTAACTACCCTTCCAAAAAAAAAAAAATGGAGTGGGGGCAAATAAAACACACTGAGATACTTTTATAATGATCATTTCAGGTAGGAGTCACTTCTTGGAACTGGTTGTCATTGCTGTAAACCAAAATAGGCCGTCTCTGTGGTTATGCTGAGGCAATCGGTGCCAGTCCTTGCTTTGTGTTCTTCCTAGTGTAGCATGCTGAAATTAAGTTACAAAAACAGGTCTTTTTTGGTCCATTTTTCCCTTTTGTTTTTCTTTCCGTTTAATTCCTTAATATAGTTTGCCAGCTTGGGTGGGCAAGGACAGTGTCTGCATTCTGAGAAGCCCCAGCAGACTTTTAGGCACTCTTTATTAATTAATAAATAATCCATTATGCAATGAATGAAAACTAGCGATGAGCTAACATCAAAAGGTTCACCGATCCCATTCTGACAACCTTCCAAAAGTTCACTAGGATAACTCGCGGAGAGAATTAATAATAGATGTTAGGGCCAGATTGTCCAAGTGGCAACCTCCCCATTGTATTATCTGCTGTGTTCTGAGCACTTCTGGTTGCTTTGTTCAGGTTCCTAAATGGGCCACAGAGCTCTTGTGGAAATTCTGGACCCATTTGTCAGCGCTGAGAACTTTAGAAAGCTCGTTAGTGGTTAGGGTTGAACTGACGGAGGCCTACAGTCTATTCCATCCAATCAAATCTAACTCATATTGAACTTTTCTTTTGACCTCCCAGGATTATTAGATTCCCATTTTGGATTAATTTTTTTTTTCAAGTTGCTCCAGTGCACCTGACCCTAATAACTACAGCCTGCTGCTCTGAGATTATGGTGAATCCACTGTCAGTAGCCAAATGGCATAAAGAGTTTCAACAGTGTTATGCTTATACAAAGCACACAAGATCTTTTTATAGGAGAGAAGGCAACCCGCCGCATTTATTGAGAATACAGTAGTTAGCATATGCTTTTCAGTCACACACACACACGCACACACACCATGTACACAGTCCCGCCAGTCCATGTTTATAGTTACCAGTCCAGAGTCTGGATCAATCTAGTGGCTAGCCAGATTGGTCGCAGAGGGGAGCCGGGCTCTGTCGATCGCAATCCAATGCTCCTGGAGTTGTTGGCAAGATGAACCCAAAGCCCCATGGCAAAGCACCCTGTTCTTATAGTCCTTTTTTCTCCGTTGATGTCTATGGATTTTGATGTCAGTTTATGACCGGTTACTCCTCAGTGGGTGTTATCTTTTCGATGGCCCAAAACACCTCCGGGAGGGTCATCCTGTCTGGTTTTGATTTAATCAATTATCTTGTGTTTTAAGGGTGCCAGCCTTCACCTCAGGGTCGCCAATCTGCCCCTCCTCAACCATGGATACACGTTGATTGTTCTCTGGCGTCTCTGAGTCTCTTCAGTCTCTTCACTCCTCCTCCCTTGGCCATCTGGTTTCAAAAATGGCCTTCACACCTTATCATTCCCTGATGCATACATTCCTCATTTACACAAACAGTTCTTTGCAGAGACTTCAAAAGGTAACAAAAACAGTGTTTTATATTGAACAAGAAAGGCATAATAAATTAGACCTTACTAAATCTTGTAACTATCCTTTCCCACATTGGGGCCTGGGCCTCTGAAATTCCTCTAATCTAATTAACATAGACACAGACAAAATCCTGTCTGTTACTTACAAGCCATAAAAAGAAAATGGCTAATACTAGTATCCACTATCCTATTCATTTATTCCAATACCTTAATTCTTACTATAAAACATACAATGTATATAGCCAAAACACAATCAATTATATAACACAGTACCCATGGTACAACAACAGTTCTCAGCTTGCCACTTCAATGCATGGATAAATTGCTTGATCTGGGCATGCATGCAAGCACCCAGATGCATGCTGCAATCAGAGGTGTGATTGCAGATCATGTAGACACCCCCGTCTACCTTTAATCTAGCTAGTGTGGCTAAAAGTAGCAATGAAGGTGTGGTGGCAAGGGCTTCAGCATCAGCTCAATAGCACACCTGGAACTCTGGCTATTGACTCATGTTCCTAGCCCATTGCAACATTGGGGTTGCTGCATCTTCACTGCCATTTTTAGCGGCACTAGTTAGATTAAAGCTAGCACAAGTGTGCCTACCTGAGCTGCAGTCACACCTCCAACTGCAGTGTCGACCTACCCAGATCCTCAGTTCTGTAGCTGCTGAGCTGCACAAAAAACTTGGAATCTGTTAGTGAGCGTGTGGTCTCTGCCGGTGCCAGATCCTGCAAGGTGCTGACAGCCCTCAAAGTCAGTGGGAGCTGAGAGAACTATGCACCTTAAAGGGACCACTTACAGCTTGATTTCACTGGTCTTCAATTTTTGAGAAGTCGTCTGCTTCAGAGATAAAATGTGCTATTTAGTATGTATTTTGATGTGCTGAATTCAAATATGACAATTAAAACAACTGATTGGCTACTGTTTCTAAGATATTTAAGTTTTTACATTTTATGTCTATGTATATTGTGTAGATAGTAGAGTTTTAATCATAAATTGTAAACCTAGGTCTTTTCATGTGTTTATGGTTGCTTTACATGATACTATTTCACCTGTCCTGTTTATGTAACACTTTAAAAATCAGCAAGGGGTTATATAAATAAAATGTATTATGAAACAAAAGGCAAACTATTATGTACATAGTTTAGTCCTATTCAGTGTCTACTCGGCGCTTCTTGTCTTGTCTCTTGTATTCATTAAATGGAGCATCTCTTGTCACTGTCCAGCAATAGTCTGCAAGCATTGATGGGCTACATTTGCCCTGATAGCATTTCTCCATTGTTGCAATGTCCTGGTGAAATCGCTTGCCGTGCTCGTCGCTCACTGCTCCGCAGTTCGGTGGAAAAAAATCTAGATGAGAGTGCAAAAAATGTATCTTTAGTGACATGTTGCAACCAAGGCTTTTGTATGCCTTGAGGTTTTCCACCAACAACCTGCAGTTGTCTGCCTTGTTGTTTCTGAGAAAACTTATTGCCACTAACTGGAAGGCTTTCCATGCCTTTTTTTCCTTGCCACGCAGTGCATGGTCAAATGCATCATCTCGAAGAAGTTCACAAATCTGAGGACCAACAAAGACACCTTCCTTTATCTTAGCTTCACTTAACCTTGGAAATTTTCCACGGAGGTACTTGAAAGCTGCTTGTGTTTTGTCAATGGCCTTGACAAAGTTCTTCATCAGACCCAGCTTGATGTGTAAGGGTGGTAACAAAATCTTCCTTGATTCAACAAGTGGTGGATGCTGAACACTTTTCCTCCCAGGTTCCAATGACTGTCAGAGTGGCCAATCTTTCTTGATGTAGTGGGAATCTCTTGCACGACTATCCCATTCGCAGAGAAAACAGCAGTACTTTGTGTATCCAGTCTGCAGACCCAGCAAGAGAGCAACAACCTTCAAATCGCCACAAAGCTGCCACTGATGTTGGTCATAGTTTATGCACCTCAAAAGTTGTTTCATGTTGTCATAGGTTTCCTTCATATGGACTGCATGACCAATTGGAATTGATGGCAAAACATTGCCATTATGCAGTAAAACAGCTTTAAGACTCGTCTTCGATGAATCAATGAACAGTCTCCACTCGTCTGGATCGTGAACGATGTTGAGGGCTGCCATCACACCATCGATGTTGTTGCAGGCTACAAGATCATCTTCCATGAAGAAGAATTGGACAAGATCCTTTTGACGGTCACGGAACATGGAAACCCTAACATCACCTGCCAGGAGATTCCACTGCTGTAGTCTGGAGCCCAAAAGCTCTGCCTTACTCTTGGGTAGTGCCAAATCCCTGACAAGGTCATTCAGTTCACCTTGTGTTATGAGGTGTGGTTCAGAGGAGGAGGATGGGAGAAAATGTGGGTCCTGTGACATTGATGGTTCAGGACCAGAAGTTTCATCCTCTTCCTCTTCCTCGTTTGACTCAAGTGAGAATGATTCTGGTGCATCAGGAACCGGCAGTCCTTCTCCGTGGGGTACTGGGCGTACAGCTGATGGAATGTTTGGATAATGCACAGTCCACTTTTTCTTCTTTGACACACCTTTCCCAACTGGAGGCACCATGCAGAAGTAACAATTGCTGGTATGATCTGTTGGCTCTCTGCAAATCATTGGCACTGCAAAAGGCATAGATTTCCTCTTCCTGTTCAACCACTGGTGAAGATTTGTTGCACAAGTGTTGCAGCATATGTGTGGGGCCCACCTCTTGTCCTGATCTCCAGTTTTGCAGCCAAAATAAAGGTGATAGGCTTTCTTAACCATAGTGGTTATACTGCACTTTTGTGATGCAAAAGTCACTTCACCACAAACATAGCAGAAGTTATCTGCACTGTTCACACAAGTACGAGGCATCTCTGCTCACTTTGGCTAAACAGAAATGTGTCCCTTTGCAAAATCAAATACTGACAAATAAGAGAGCACGACACTGTATGATTTCTTGAGCTGATATAGGGCAATTTGTTCAGCAGAGTGATGTAAGCTTCGTTATGATTGCATCATCCATGACTTCTAGGAATAACATGATGCAATTCATATCATGTATGATGCAATACCAGCTTCAGATTGCATCATTCATTGTTTTGCCTAAAAAGCAAATACTGTCCAAACCCAGTCATAGATTTATTCATAGATCCAGTCAAAGATGTATTTTAGTCATTTCTGGTTTAAATTGAGATCCCTTCCCTTTATAACTCACTTATCCTCCGCCATTCCCAAGTCAAGGGTCGTATATACTGACCCAATAGCATGTCTTGAAAACTAGAGCCAATCAACAATTGTAAGCATCATTTTCATTCTCAGTGACCCAGAATTAGTAAAGTTTGACTACATTTATTTCAGAAGCATTTTGGCTGTAGAGCAATGTTTTTTTCAGAGATGCTGAGCCACCTGCAGCTCTACAGAAGTAGGGGGGAGAGATATCTCAGTGGTTTGAGCATTGGCCTGCTAAACCCAGGGTTGTGAGTTCAATCCTTGAGGGGGCCATTTAGGGATCTGGGGCAAAAATTGGGGATTGATCCTGCTTTGAGCAGGGGGTTGGACTAGATGACCTTTAGGTCCCTTCCAACCCTGATATTCTATGATTCAATATAGCATGTAGCATAATTTTCCCCCGACCCCCCTGAAATCTGTTTAAAGGACCCACTAAACGTGTATATAAGATCCATTCTGATCTTTCCAAAGTCACTCTGCCTGTGCTGTCTGCTCCTCCTACAGACTCCTTTGTAACCCTCGAAGCCATGCTACTGGTGTCGGCTTCTGACAGCCCTGTTAAACCGGCATCTCCCTCTGCTAACACAGCTGCTGTTCTGGCCCAAAGAGAAAGCTCTGCTTTTCTTAAGGTCACACACACACACATTCTTATTTACCTGCATATGTGGTTAGGCTATAGGTGGAGGAGATGGTTAACAATCCGCGGAATGCAAGTAGCCTGCCTAGCACAGAACTCTGTTCCTTTTGAGCTTGCTCTTTCCAGAACCAGAAGAGCAAAAGACTATACAAACCTCTGCCAATTTTACATACAGCATGCAACAGGATGCTCTGCCGCTAAGACTACAGCAGCTGGATGCCACGTTGCTCTCGCAGTGTGTGGAAGGAAAGGCCAGTAGAGAAGGCAGGGGCTGAAATGCTGTGGGAGGGGTTCTCCACCAGAGAAACACACAAAATGGAGAGGAAGAAAAGATTTGGGTGTGGTGAATTGCCATGTAGGCGGTTGTCCACTAGATGGCAAGCTGAGACCAACAGGCTCATTGCACTTGTGCCTGGAGGTAAAGGAGAGCTGGGATCTCCAGCAGAGCAACTGGCCTATTGCCATTCCCCTGTTCTCAGTGGCTTATAACTCAGCTATATAAAAGGTGGGATGAGAAAAGTGCCCTGCGCCAAAACCTGGTAATCTAGTGGCCGTGCAGGATATCCTAGGGTTAATCACTGGGATCTCCCTCCCCAGGCCAGAGGTGGCTTGGCATGCTCTGGGAGGCAGTGTGCCCAGCTGTAAGAGGTATGGGGGGGAGTGGTGGAGAAAGGAAGGGGGAGAGAGAGTGCCTGCACCAGTCTCAGTCCCTCCAGCTGCTTGCACGTGGCAAGGTCTTCCAGCACAGTGCTTTTATTTTTTTGGAGGGGCCTTACGAGGCGGAGACATCGTTGAGCAGCAAGGGGTGGTTGTCCCCTCCCTCAGCCCCTTCAGCAGGACAGCAGCAGCTGAAGGAGAATCCTGACGTTCGCTCTGAGCACTGTGCAGCACTACTGGGGCAGCAGAGAACCAGAAGCACGCAGTGGTGCCAAGTACAGAGTAACGGAGTACACAGCCCTGTCCCTTTTCCTCTTCCCCTCCTCCCCACCCACTTAGTTTTGTTCCTTCTTCCCAACTGGGCTAGTTTCGCTTCTGCTCTCCCCCGCCCCCCTCCCCCGGCCCCTTTAAGCCGCACCACCTAAACTCTTCAAACTCTTCTAGTCTTCCCCCTTCCCTGCTGTTCCAGCTAATCTCATTGCCTCCAAACAGCAGCAGTTCAAGTCCATCTCCTGCAGCACAGATGCCAGAAGTCCCCCTCTCGTCCCTACCAAAAAAAAAAAGTCAAACCGCAGCACACTCCTCCTGAGGAAAACATTGTTTTGGTTTTTTCCCTCCTGCTGTCAGGTTAAAGGAGCTGCTGGCATTTTTCAAATCAGGTAGCATTTTTGAAGTAAACTGAATGGAGACGAAAATCCTCTAAATCCCAACCCCCTTCTCATTTTCAGTATTTATCTATTTTCCCTTCCTCCTTCCTCTCTCTGTTTCCTTTTCCTCACCCTATTCCCTCTTGCATGTGAACTTGCTCTAGTCTGGGTGGGGGAAAGGGATGTTCAGAGTGCAAAGTTTACCCAGTGTTAATAAGCTGCCCGATTCCATGGAGCCGTCCATTCGGCTTCTATTCAGAGGCAGCGCAGAGAGCTCAGTGACTGTGGATTCAGTCGTTGTTGGGATTGCACGTTACCATGGTGATCTGCTGTGACCATATTAATAAATCTCAACTCCTCTCTGGATTTGTGAAAGAAACAATACAAATACACCCACGTTTCTGAAGTGCCATTGAAATGAAATCAAGTTTGTACTGGAGAAGGCACAGACATAGCTCTTTGGCATGACCTCTTGGTGCAGGGTGTTGGGGGATGTATGGTGTAGAGGTAGCACTCTGGAGATCTCTCTCTGATGCTGTATTAGATTAGACCGGTCAGTGCTTTATAATTCCTTGCCATGTAGGTCTAATGTGCCACATATGACCAGGGACCTTACTTCTAGTCCACAAAGTGGGGCAGGATGCGTGGAGACTGTAGGTGGATGTAGGGCACTAGAAACAGGATGCTGGCCCGTGAGAAAGTTGATGGGGAACAACGGCTCCCCGGAATAATTTTGTTTGAATTAGAGCTGTGACATTCTAATGTGTATCTGCCTCTGAGACTATGCACTATATAGGAATGCATCAGTCCTTCCTTGCTAACTTCCCCATTCCCCTTTTGCAATGCTCTGCCAGCTGTAAATATTCTCTTCATCCTACATTTAAAAAAGTGTCCCCATTGGAAGGACTGTCAAATGCCACTTTGTGGAAAAAAAGCAGTGTCTGCCTCTTCAAGGTTTATGGGTTTTTTTTAATGTAAATTTTGTTTAGTACTTGTAAATTGTGTCAAATGGACAGCCCTGGAAACTGATTTTCTGTCTCAGTTCTCAGAAGAGGTATATAAAGACAGTGGATGTATGACGTTCCCCAGCCTTACCTGCATGCATCTGGCTCCAAGGTCTTTTCCATGCTAAGATTTTTGGAACTCCTGGTTCCCAGCAGATGCAGCCCCATTGGTTGTAGTTGCCCAGTGGTATTCATAATATAGTTTGTTATAAGTACTCATATAGGAAGGCTTAGGGGTGTTAACTTCAGCTAACCCTCCTCTGAGCATCACCATAAAAGACCATTTCATAGTACAACTACATCTAATGACCTTTTCATCCAGGGATCTCAGAAATGTTTTGCAAACATCAGTTGTACCTTGTGACACTCCATGTGACTAGATTTTTCCCCTTTCTAACAGATAGGAAAATTGAGGCTAAAAGATTTTAAGTGATTTGCCTAAATTTCTATAAAGTGAATCTGCAGCAGACTGGGGAATACATGTGAAGAGTCCTGACTTTTAATCCCTGATTGTGACTTCTAGACCACAGTCCTCTGTCTGACAGGTGTTCAGTGTGTTGGAGCCAGTCTTTGTATTTCTGCTTTAGAAAAGCAATTTAGTGTTACACCATTTCTGTGTTTTATAGCAAAACTCAACCTTGCATTCCCATCCAATACATAGCCTGCTACACTCCTCCCCTAAATTTTGCTGCTGGGAATTCTTTTCTGAAATTGTTTTTCATTTTCCTCTTCTAATTACACAAAATGGTGAAAGAGTAATTTCCCAGTGGAAATTAATGTGTCTTTTGAACTCAATCCAATGCTTTAAACCTTTGCATTCCTATAATTTTGGCTCATTCAGAAAAATAAATTAACTTGAAGGGCTTCAGTCATAACTCCCCAACACACCATGGTGGGGACGGTTGGATACAAACTAAAAATTTCCAATCTCCTCATATTATACCATAACTAACTGGATGTTGTGAATTGGGTTGATCACTTTAATTCACCTTATTTTTGCTGTCTCAGAGGTCACTCATCTATTCTATTCTATTCTATGTAGGTTCTTATGCTGTGCTCATCACCATCACCATAGTATCTGAGTGCCTTCCAGTAGTGCATTAAAACTCCCTTTCACTGAGACTAGGGTCAATGATATCTATTGAGGATACAATATTATAGTAACAGCAAATGACCAGGTAGTGGATTTACTCGCTTAGGATTTTGATAATATCAGCAACATTTTACTCCTAGGACACTGGTTGTAAATTTGATCCCAAACTGATAGTTATCAAAAGTAATTAATTGCTAGAGCTGGTCAACATTTTTCATTCAACTTTTATTTTTCTCAATGAAAAAAGGGCTTTTTAGTCATAAGAACGGCCATACTGGGTCAGACCAAAGGTCCATCAAGCCCAGTATCCTGTCCTCTTACAGTGGCCAATGTCAGGTGCCCCAAAGGGAATGAACAGAACAGGTTATCAAGTGATCCCTCCCCTCTCACCCAATCCCAGCTTCTGGCAAACAGATGCTAGGAACACCATTCCTGCCCATCCTGGCTAATAGCCATTGATGGACCTATCTTCCATGAATCTATCTAGCTCCCTTTTGAACCCTGTTACAGTACTGGCCTTCATAACACTCTCTGGCAAGAAGTTCCAGAGATTGACAGTGCGTTGCATGAAAAAATACTTTCTTGTGTTTGTTTTAAACCTGCTACCTATTAATTTCATTTGGTGGCCCCTTGTTCTTGTATTATGAGGAGTAAATAACAATTCCTTATTTACTTTCTCCATACCACTCATGATTTTATAGTCCTCTATCATATCCCCCCTTAGTCACCTCTTTTCCAAGCTTAAAAGTCCCAGTCTTACTAATCTCTCCTCATATGGAAGCCGTTCTATACCCCTAATAATTTTTGTTGCCCTTTTCTCAACCTTTTCCAATATATCTTTTTTGAGATGGGGCAACCACATCTGCATGCAGTATTCAAGGTGTGGGCGTACCATGGATTTATATAGAGGCAATATGATATTTTCTGTCTTATTATCTATCCCTTTCTTGATGATTCCCAACAATCTGTTTGCTTTTTTGACTGCTGCTGCACATTGAGTGGATGTTTTCAGAGAACTATCCACAATGACTCCAAGATCTCTTCCTTGAGTGGTAACAGCTAATTTAGACCCTATCGTTATATATATATAGTTAGGATTACGTTTTCCAAAGTCCATTACTTTGCATTTATCAACATTAAATCTCATGTGCCATTTTGTTGCAGTCACCCAGTTTTGTGAGATCCTTTTGTAGTCTGCCTGGGATTTAACTATCTTGAGTAATTTTGTATCATCTGCAAATTTTGCCACCTCACTGTTTACCCCTTTTTCCAGATCGTTTATGAATATGTTAAATGGACTAGGCCCAGTACAGATCCCTGGGAGACACCACTATTTACTTCTCTCCTTTCTGAAAACAGAAATTTCCATATTCAATTAAGTTTTTTGGTTTTGGGCCAAAATGGTTTGGTTTCCAGTTTTGTTTTGTTTTTGACAAAAACTTTGAAGTGTTGGAGAAAAACGTAGATGAAGGCACAAACTTTTTAGTTTTTCATTGAAATTTTGGGTCTGGTCATTGCTGTTGGGTGACTGGTTGATGTCCTGTACAAAATGAACTTGGGCCATACTGTCATTGACAACTCATCACATTGTGAAAATTGGTCCCCTTCTTCGCTGCCTTGTTTGAGAGGTCAAAGACTGCATTGGTTCATGGAGTCTGAACTGCCATGTTACCCCAAGAGATGGTCTCTCTCCAGGTCAAGATTGAGGTACAATGAGATGCCTGGGCTGACCCTGGTATGTGGATTAATAGAGAATTAATCATTTGCCAAGGCTGTCAATCTAGTACCTTTCAGCACAATTAAATTTGCTCCATAAATAGCTAAAAATACTGTGGAAGACTGAAATGCTACTTTGTGTCTGCAAATGTTGAGACCACCACAGTCAGGATTAAAAGCAGAAATATCTTTTAGTTGGAAAAAAAAAAAAGTATAAGATTTTTTTTGGCTGTTACTGATAGGTCATTCTTGAATTACCCTGGGCTCAGAACAGAGCCCTCTTGTTAAGGGCCCTGTTCTTCTTTAGTGTCTACAGCTCCGAACAGTGAACCAGACATTTTTGTAGTGGGTTGTTGTGCTTCACGCAACCCTGCAAAGCTCTCTGCTGATCTAAATTTGCCCATGATGAGGTGTGGAGGAAGAATTTACTGGCATTTTCCCTGTCTACTTGGCAGTACGTTATTCCTCTGTAACTCCCTACTGTCTTTCCTTGATACCTGAATGCATAGTCTAATTCACAGAAAAGATAATCTATTTGGTCCACTTGCCTGTCAGCTCTTGGAGAGGTGGTGTAACATTGACTAACTCTAAAACCCTTCAGTCTTTATACAAAGGTGACACATGTTTCTCAGTCCAAGAATTTTATTCAAAATGAATGCAGTGACAATCATAGAATCATAGAATCTCAGGGTTGGAAAGGACCTCAGGAGACCATCTAGTCCAACCCCCTGCTCAAAGCAGGACCAGCCCCAACCAAATCATCCCAGCCAGGGCTTTGTCAAGGGCTTTGATCTTTGGATTCCATGGCATTAAACATCTCTGCAATCTGTCTTGCTAAAAAAAAAAAAACCCCAACCAAACAAAAAACCAACAACCCACCACAAACAGCGTGAGAAAAGAGACAACTACTCCATAAGCTTTAGTAAATCAGGCAGATCTTTGGAGACTGCTCCAACAGCAAATTCAAGACATAATTTTGTGTTGATTATGGATTTACAATCAAGCTTGACTTTAATGAATCTCCATTAAAGAGATATGAATGTTTGCAGGAAGCTAGAGCTGTTTGGTCTGTGTTGAAGAGTCGGGTTTGGCAGTCTTCTGAAAAAGAGTCCAGAAAGCTGTGCCATAGGCGGTTTCATGAACCTCTGAAGAGTTGGATGAAATGAGAAGTTTGACGTTTAATAGCAGGATAAAGTGTCCTCTTGTAACCTGCTGCTATTTTACCATTGCTGTCCTTCTGGTATTTCAAGACGTGATTGTAATGTGTGTGTCTCTCTAGTATTCTCTCATGTTTGTACGGTCACTCACTTCTAGTCTTAGAGGCCACGCTTTCTTTGACACTCCCAGCCCTGGACCAGACCATAGAGGGGTTTGGGGTGTCTCTCCCATTCAGGCTGCTTCCAACACCCCCTTCCCATTCTTGCTCCTGTTTTGAACAGCACTGTATCTGTCTTGTTTCTTCCCCTTGTTGCTGTCCCCTGCCATCCACCTAGCTCCTCCCTATTTGTCTTCCTCTCTGATTTTGACTCCTGGCGCGTGCTCTCTCTCTCTCTCTCTCTCTCTCTCCCCCATTCATCCTCTGCGACACCAACTTCCATATTGAAAACGAGTCAGACACCTTTGCCGCAGGTTTCCTCACCCTTGCCTCTTCATTTGACCTGCAGCCCTGGTTGCATTGTCCTGCCTGCCAAAATGGCTGTTCACTTGACTTGGTTTTTACCAAGCACTGCTCCTGCCCCACCTCTCTCTCTCTCTGATCATCCACCCATCTCTTTCAGCAGTATCCATTGCCCCCCTCCACCCAGTGTCTTGGTCTTTCTGTGCCTTCCAGTCCATCGACATTGAGGATTCATGTCTGTTCTCAGCCCTCTCCTTCCTCCCTCTCTGCCCTTCCATTGATTTAGTTGTTAATTGTCTCCCTGCTTCATTCTCCTCCACCCTTAACTCTCTTTGTCCCTTCCTCCCATCGCATGGTTTGCCCTAGCTCACCCCCTCCATCTGCTTCCGCCACTCCTGCTTGCACATTGCTGGTGGAAAGCCCAATCACCAGGCTGACTTCCTCCACTACACATTCATTTTTCTCCTCCTTTGGTTCTGCCATCTTCCTAGCTAAGCAACTCTACTTCTTCAACTTAATTGCATCTCACGCCTGCCATTCCAGCACCTTTTCTGCACCTTTGATTTGCTTCTCAAGCCCTCCCATCTCTGCTCCCACTTCTCTCTGTGCACAAGATCTCACCAATCTCTTCCAAAAGAAAACTAACAAAATGTAATGTGAGAGAGACAAGGTAGGTTAGTGTGGTGGTGAGTGGTCTGAGGATGGTTTTTCGGAGTCCTGATATTCCTTCGTAGGAGTGCATTGGCCAGCTATGATGGGTCCACCAGGGTTCTCTTGTTTGTGTATCCTGGGAAGCGAGTAGAAGGTCTCTGGGGTGGGGTAATGGGGGATGAGGTTGTAAAGTTTCTCTTGGAGTTGTTCAGGGAAGAATCCTTAAATTCCTGTGTGAATTGTGGTGTGGTGTGAGGTGTCCCTTCTCTTTTTCATCGCTAAACTCATTGAATGCGCTGTCTCCAATCGTTGTCTGGAATTCCTCTCTCCGTTTCTATCCTAGACCCTCTCCACTCCAGCTTCCATCCCTTGCACTCCACTGAAGCTACTCTTGCTAAAGTCACTAATGAACTCATCCTAGCCAAAGCTGAGAACCACTGCTCCGGCCTCACCTTTGATGGGTCAATGCCTGTGACACAGTCGATCACGCTCTTTTTGAAATCTTGTCCTCCATCAGGTTCTGTGACTCTGTCCTCTCCTAGTTCTTCTCCTACCTCTGATCATTCCTTCAGTGTGTCCTTCGTCAGATCCTTCTCATCGCTTCCCTACAGCTTTCTGTGGGTGGGGCGGGGTGGGGAAATGTTCACAGGGTCGTGTGTTGGATCCCCTTCTCTTCTCACTCTACACCTTTTTTTCTGGGTTATCTCATCTGCAAACAGAAATTCAATTGCCATCTCTATGCAAGTGAGTCACAGCTCTAGCTCTCTGCTCCAGACCTGTCGTCTTCTGCACAAACTCAAATCTTGACTTCTGTCTGTGAAAACTCCTTGTGGATGTCTAACCACCAGCTCAAGCACAGAATAGCCAAAACAGATCTCTCTGTCCCTCAGGCCTGTAACCTGGGCTTCATCTTCAACATGGACTTCTCTCTAGGTCCTCTCATGTAGGCTAGGTTTAAAGCTTGCTAATTCTTTTTGTATCACATCTCTAAGATATTAGAGAGACAAGGTGGGTGAGGTAGTATCTTTTATTGGACCAACTTCTGTTGGTGAGAGAGACAAGCTTTCGAGCTTGACAGCCCTGACAAATGCCTCTTGACCACAGCACCAAGTGCAAGCAGCATCTCTGTTTGGTTGGAGATGGGTCAAGTTTCAACGTTTCTACTTTGATAGACCAAAAAGATGGAGACCTCATTCCCAGGTATCCAGTTTCCACTTTGCTTCTTGCCTCGACACTTGTGCCTGTTACTGTAGCTCTTTGTTAATATTTTTCTGTGTCCTTTGTGTCCTCAAGAGGCTTAAAAAACAAACCAACCCAAAAAACCACAACCCAAACTGCTAACCTGAATCAGGAATCTCATCATATTGCACACTGACTATTCTGTGTATCCCCATGTTCTTACCTCTGTTCCCTTCATCCTTCCTCTTGCCTCACCCTCTTGTCCTTTGTTTAAACCCACTTGTAGTATCTTCACATTTCGATTGCAAGCTCTTAAGGGTATTTTGTCTGTACATCACTTATCACAGTGAGGCCAGTCCTTGACTGGAGCCTCTAGGTGTTGGAAGAATAATAATGGGTCTCTTACAAGTGCTCCATGCACCAAGTGTTTTCCCCTTGTTTAACAAGACGCTCAGGTCCCAGATGAGATCTACCTAAAATCTGGGAGAAACATCTTTTAGATTCCAGATGTCATTTAAAAAACAATAATTTTAATTCTACTCTTTGCCAGAGAGGTTTGCAGTTTCTGGGTGCTCTTGTGTCTGGCTCTTCTGTATCTATAGCTGCTGTGGCATTCCGGACTGGAATGGTGTCTCTTATCCCTTTCTCATCTGCTGCAAGCTGAGATTTCAGCTTTTCTTTTACATATCCATTGCCATATTTTACTTTACTTTTGCCATCTTGAAGTTGAATTAGTGCCGTGTGCAGCAAAGATCGTCTGTGTACGCTACAAGGGCTACAGTGGTACAGCTATGCCTCTGTAGTATAGACACTTGGTTCGGTGACCGAAGGGGTTTTTATGGGATTGTAATTAATCCACTTCCCCAAGAGATGATATCTAGGTTGTCAGAATTTTTCACAGCCCTGAGTGGCATAGCTAAGTCGACCAAAGTTTTAGATATAGACCAGTCCCCAGTCAGTTCAGAGTGTGGCAACCCACTTGCTTGGTGGCATGGGTTAGCTGGAACAAATTACATCTCTGCTCTGTGATCTGCACTGGCTTTCCATCTGCTTCTGGCTTCATTTCAAGGTTATAGATCTGTTGAGAAATGGTTACCTGAGAGACTGTCTGTCTGCTTGTGCCCCATTACAACAGCTGAGATCCCTCAAGGTGCATTTGCAGACGGAGTCCCTATGTATTTGTTCTTGAGGACTGAAGGCAGTGCACTTTCAGCTCAAGTTTGCTGACCTTCAGAACATAGTACAAGTCACATCTTTTGGGTAGAATATTTATGTGGCTGG
The DNA here is from genome assembly GCA_037349315.1 of Chelydra serpentina. Taxonomy (NCBI): domain Eukaryota; kingdom Metazoa; phylum Chordata; order Testudines; family Chelydridae; genus Chelydra; species Chelydra serpentina. Next base: position 14,291,652 of record JBAIAC010000035.1, read on the forward strand.
CTGTGAGAGGGAGAGAGCACTATTTCTATTGCCTGTTGTGAGCAACGGAATGCATTGTGGTTTTATTTCTGCCCTGGACCCAGATACCAACGTGATACGTGTCTACAAATATTTCAAGAAAATAACTGTTTTACCTGGCACTAATCTATTCAAATACATTACCCCTAGGGGAACCTCCTAACCGGCTCACTATATTTCAAATGTGCCTATGTCAAAACCTTTAATGATTTTGTGTGGGCTATCGTCTGTTGAAAGCCAGTATCTGCCTCTATTTTCCAGTAGTGCTGAGGCAATGTGGAGTTGTTGTAAGTTGAGTGATGGAAGCTAGCAAAATCTTCATTACTTAAAGATAAGAAAATGACCTTTTAAAAATTTATTTTCCTAGGAAACTTTGTCTGCAGCTACTGGTTTTTGCTCTTCCTGCATTATATGATATTTTTCCAGATGGACTAACTGTGGCCCAGACAGGATAAGTTTCTTAACTCCAGGTCATAGAGTGATTCTGTTACTCAGCTTTGATTAGGACCTAGGCACCCACCTCTCTGCTGGATCTATCCCTATGCTTCTCCAGCAATGAGGTTAGTGTCTCTAGGAAGAGACAAATGAGCCAATAGAAGAGAAGGGTGGATTGTTTTCACTTAGGACAAATAGCAGAACTGTTTAACTATTCAGGGACTAGATCCAATCGACTCCATAGGAGGCAACTCAGTGGAAGAGTTTTAGCTAAAATATCTATTGTTAATTTAGAGTAGGAGAAGGAAACGAAGGGAGGGCTTCATTGTGTAACCAGCCCATGAAAGTAACCGCCTCCTTTGTTCCATTTTTCCACTCTCATCAAACCACTTCTCTTTACACAGCCACTACCTGCCTGACCAGATCCACTGTGACCTAAACTCCTTCACGTCCTTCCTCTTAGGCATGGTCTACATCTAAAATTTAGGATGACGTAGGGGTGTGAAAAATTGACATCCTATGAGAGATCTAGTTATACTAACCTAAACCCGGGTATAGATAGTGCTAGGTTGACTGATGATTTACCCCCTTCCATGCTCCAAACAGTCCAGGGTTTACCATTCCTGGCCATGCCATGCCATGCCTAACTTATATATGTGAGCTGTTTTTTTGGGGGGGGGGTGTGTGGGGGGGGAGGCGGGGATGTTGCATTTTAATTTTCAAATGTCATGCATACGTATGCCGCTGTAGAAATAATTAATAAGAGTTTTTTTTCCAAAATAGACTGTTAGCCTTCCCACCCACTCCCACCTAAATAAATAAATAAATAATCACTCATGGGGAGGAAACTCTGGGTTCATGTCAGGGGCGGGAGGGGAGAGAAGAGAAATATTCTATTGCAGATTAGGAGAGGAGCATTCCGACAATTTGAAGAGATTGTCCTGCTCTAAAAACAATCTAGGAGGTTAATGTTGAGAGAGTTGAGACCTTGGATGTAGGTTTTTGGTGATCTCCACTGCTCTCTATGCTGGTTAGGGAATCACCACGGGTAACTGAGATGGTCTTTAGTAGGCAACAAGCCTTATTACCTTGCATATAATGAGCCTTCCCATTTGGAATTTTGAGGAGCCAACAAACGTCTCCTTACTTTCTTAGTGGGAGACTTTCAAAGGCATAAATGGGCGATAGCTGCCCAATTCCTGTTGACTTGGAAGGGAGTTGGGTGCCTAATTATTGTTTATTATTTATGTTACTAAGCACCTACCCAGTCATGGACCAGCACCCCATAGTGCGAGGCACTGTGCAAACACAGAACAAAAAGAGCCCCAGACAGCTCACAATTGAAGTACCTAACTACCTTTAATGGTTGGGAGTAATTATCACACTTAAATATGTTTTACAGCAGAATGATTGTGAGACATGTTTGCATTAAGACATTTTTAAATGAAGATGATCTAACATAATTCAAAATTAAGCTAGCTGTTGCTTAGTTTAGTATCCTTGCTCTGGCTGAAGACAGTGAAAGGCGGGGTAGGTGGGTGTGGGTTTTGGCCAGACTCGAGGAGAAGCGGTGGTTTTTGTTATTGTTTATACATGCTAGAAAACCTAGAAGTTGTTAAATGAGCAGAGGTTTCCCCTTTTAATTAGTCACTTGAATTTTCCACACGTATCTACATATTCCGCTACTGCTCCATTGAAATTTACTTAAAATGCTGCTCTGTGAATCTTTCACTTGATTAGATACTTTAAAGATCTGTTTTTCTAAACCAATTGACCTTTAGCTAAATTATTATGGAGGGCGGCTACTGTATGTCTAACATGGTTTGTACCTTGTTGTCTTCCCTTGCTTTCAGCTGCCTGCTGCTGGATTTCTCTTTGACATTCAGACAGGGCAGGTTGACAGCTTGACCCAAGTAGTTTTTTTTCTTTAAGTAGAAAACATAATGGGTTATATAACTGATCTGAGCTAAGCAGTCCAGATGGCTGGCAGTTAGCCCAGCCAACTTCAGCTTTGGATGCACTTGGGAATGCCTCCACTTGTAATAAAACGCAGGCTAATTTTTAATGAGAGCCATCATTTAGTTTAGCTCTGACACACAGCAGAGCAAGACCTAAACTGAGGATTCAAGCCCCCAGATGTTTTACTTTGATTATCAAATGCAAACATCACTGTAAAAACATGAGGTTAAATTCTGCATTTGAAGAAGGGAGAAGAGAGAGCGGAAGATGCATGGACTTCAGCATGCTAGTTCTGTGTTGTACAGTAGGCAGGAGGGAAGGAAGGAAGGAAATAGGGAGTTGCCAGGGATACTAGACCAGTGGCTCAAATGAATGGCCCTCTAGACGTTAACAGCAGAATTATGAAACCTGTCGAATCTTGTACCTTAGAATCAAGGCGCATTCCTTCCTCAAAGGGGTTTGGAATCATATGGGCTGAAAAGGTTTGGAACCATGTGGGCTCTCTCCTTTAGTTATCCCCTGGCTCTGAGACCTTGGTAGGTTATTTCTAGCCACAACAGAGCAAAATCTGCCTTGTGGTGTGAAAACCAGGCCTGCAGACAAGATTACAGCAGAGCTGAGAAGAGGGAGCCTGCCAGGTGTTAAAGCGAGTCACTATTTTCCACATGAGCCTTTTCCCCTCCGTGCTCTGCTGGCATTCTGCCACTGGGTGGTGTTCGAAGCTGGCCACCCTTCTGTGATAGCTTGCCAAGCTTGACTGTGTGCCCGGTGCAGACAACTCTGACTCTGGAACACGAGGGGCCAGCACCGAGGCAGGTAGTTTTGGTTTTGATGCTGCTGTCGGCAACATGGAAACTGTTCTCCTTTCGCTGTCTCTTCTGGACATTTAGACTCCTCTCGTCTCCAGACAGTCTCAACTCCTCAAATAGCAGCACAGTAACAAGGCTTGCAGTTGGACACGTGTGGTCATTTAGCAGAACGGCAGCTTTGCTGCCTCTGCCTGTCTGTAGTATGTACAGTAGTAGCCTTCTCTAGTGGGCAGGGCAACACAGTGGGATAAGTCAGGATCTCAACTCCGTGGCAGCTGGAGCAGCTGTTCTGGTGCAGAAAACAATTCAGGGTTATTAAAAACCTGGAACTTTTCCACGGGGAACTTGCTTTTGAGACTAGAGTCCAAGAAATGTGTCCATTGCTAATAATAGTAATAGCCATTATGTATTGTAAAAATCAGACCCGTAAATGTGCCATTGCTTTTGGATATTTGGTGCTGACGGAGGGAGGGTGACCAGATGTGAGAACCTAAAAATCGGGACTTGTCTGGGGTGTGTGTGTGTGTGTGGGGGGGTGTGTGTGTGTGTGTGTGTGTGTGTGTGTGTGGATGAACCCCTCCCGCCGGACTTGTTGAGTTTAAAAAAAAAAACAACCTCTCCCACCGCCCCTGCTGGACTTGTGGACCAAAAAAAGAAAAAGAGAGAAGCCCGATATCGGGACAAAAGGCGTCCCCGACCGTGCATCGGTCGGGACGCGGGACAAAAGAAGAAAAATCGGGACGGTCCCGATTTTATCAGGACGTCTGGTCACCCTAGACGGAGGTGAAAGCAAATGCTGTCCAGGAATGATTAGTGAGCCATACACATTTAGAATCTGCGTGATGATATTGAGGACGTACTAGAACCACCAACGTCCTAAACAATTAGAAGCAGCGGTTGTTGTTTGGGGTGCAGCTCTGTGCTGCGCTAGGTACTCTGGAATGGACTGGTGAGAATACATTGAGGCTGCTTGTTTAGGCTGTGCTCAAATGTGCTCAAAATGAATTGTGCCCAGGATCGACGGGTCTTCCTTTCGGTAGTTATTGTAGGCACATGATCAAAGATTGCGCCTGCAAAAGCTGAGGCCTGGTTTTAAAGTAGGGCCCTGGAAATTCCGAACTTTTCTTTCTAACGGGCCTTTGAGTTGGCTGCTATGGTTTGACGTAGCCTTGAGGTTTTTGTTGTAAAGGACGGTCCTGCTTTGGGATGCTTAAGTGAAGGCAGAGAGGTGCTCAAATGTGCCATTTAGGCACAGTCCTGCATCGGGAATGGTGTGGAGTCACAGAACACTTCCTGGAGCTCCTAGCTATCTAGAGGCTGCACATCTGCACTAAAACCCCTCCGTGAGGAGTCTCTCACCTCACCTCTTTTCCTATACAGGTCTCTCCCGTCTTACGCACATTTAACATGCGCGATTTCAGCTTTGCGCGGTCGGCAAAGCTAGAAGAAAAACGGAACCGGAAGTGGAAGTGGAACCGGAAACGATTCCGCTCGCCCTTCAAGTCAATGGTGTTTCAGTACATGCGGTTTCCGCTTTACGCGCTCAGCGCGAAACGGAACCCCCGCGTAAGATGCGAGAGACCTGTACAGCCAGTCAGTTCTGCTGGCCCATGAACGGGGAAGCAGAGCCATGGCCCTGTCCCTCCGGCTCCCTTTGAGACACTCCGATGCTCCCAGAGGAATATGGGGAGCAGCCCCTTGTTCTGGAGTTCTGACTGGCTCTTCACATGGGCTATGCAAGTGGGGGTGGGGAAGATCGAGGAGATTCTCCTTTCCTTCAGCTGTGTGCCCACCTACAGGCCACGTCATCGTTTATAAAATTCCCCGCCCACCCTCCAAGGTTGAGAAATGAAAAACGAAAGCGGGAAATGTAGAGGTGACTAAAATCTTCAGTGATAGCCAGAGAGCCAGATGAATATGAAAACGCCTCGCCTGTAATGGTAAATGCCTCGCCTGTAAACGCACAGATAGCCCTCCACTTGGTCTGTCTCAGGAAGCTATGAAAGCACGTAAATCTATCATAAGGATATGTCTACACTATAAACACTACAGCTGTGTAGTTGCAGCTATGCCACAGTAGCGTAGACACTTGCTACAGCGACAAAAAGGTTTTTTCTGTTGCTATAATAAATCCATCCCCTTGAGAAGTGGTAGCTGCATCAATGGAAGAATTCTTCTGGTGACCTAGTGGTGTCTGGGGGCTTAGGTTGGCGTAATTATGTCTCTCAGAGGTGTGCATTTTTCATAACCCTGAGTGATGTAGCTAGGTTGACCAAAGTTTCACCTGTAGACCAGGACTAAGTTTAACGGAATTAGTAACACCTCCTTGTGCTATTTATAGACAGTAAATGTGCCACCCCTCTGTGCTAAAAGCTAGCTTGAAAAAGCTGATTTTACCAACTTCCTATTAAATTGTTTCCTGAGTTGCTGTGAAATAATGCTTATTTGATGGCAATGCCTGTGAAAACACAGGCAATGCACTATCATCTCTAAAGAAGAGAATGTGATAAATAATTCACTGTGGAATCTTGTTCTCTTTAAAATCCTTTTCATGTTAACAGTTTTTACAGGCTGGTCTAATATGCTTTTTATGGTTCCAACCTTCTTCCCTGTAGGTCACCAGGCAAAGTTTTTATACATTTGCAGGGTGCGGGGCTTTAGCTTAATTGGGCAGGGCAGGATTGGTCTGTTCTTAGAAGGGCCTGGGGTACTGCAAAGTGTCCTCTGAAAGTCTTCCCATTCCAAACAGTAGTTGGAGAGCAAACTATGTCAGTGGAAAACATTCGTGAATCTCCTCTCAGGCTCTATGTTTTTTAAGACCCAGTGGGAACAGCTGATCTTTGTTCTGTTTCTGGGTAAATTCCACTACTCCAGCCCTCCGCCCTGTAGACAGAATTGGTCAGACTGGTTTCCTTAGGCTTCAGCCATCCCATTCTTCCAAGCTGCTCCCACTTGAATCAGCGCCATCGAGGTTTAGCAACCTGCCATTGTCTCTGGCATGGAAGAGGCATGACACAGGCTTTACAGCAGATGGTGGATTTACACCCACTGAGGCATCCAGTGATGCAGTGATTTCATATATAAGTTCTACTTAGATTCCCCAAACTGTCACAGTCAGATATGAATTTCAGACATTCGTGCCTAATGTATCTTTTCGTTCTTCGTTCCATAAAGGGCTCAAACACATTCAGGTAAAACGTCAGCTTACCCCCTCTGGTCCACCCCTTGCAACCTGCCTACAGCTAGACGACCTTCTTTTGGGGAAGGTCACGCTTTCTATTTATATATTTATTTTCGCCTGTTCGTCTCCTGAGTTGAAAGTTGAGGAACTCGTTGATGGTTGTTTTGAGGGTTTCTGAACGTGAATCACAAGGAAATTGCCTAATGTTGCAGCATTTCCTTCTATTGCTCACTGCTTTAAAAACACTAGGCTCCTTCTTGAAAGCTGAGAGAATCTGGCAGGGCCTGCCCCCTTGACAGCATGCTGTAGTCTAAACAGAAAGTCTGGGTAGAAGGGTAGGTCTTGACTGCAAGAAAAAAATCCTTCATTACAGGGGATTGACTTGATGATGGAATTAGTCTTTTACTTCTCAGATTGTTGTGAGCCAAGTGCTGGATCTCTTCTAACTTCTGTAGCTGTGTCAAGTGTGCCCACAAAGATGATTTCCCACACACCTTATCTTTAAGTAAGACTGCCTGAGATGCACATATAGGTGTTTGCATACATCATGTTGTTTCCCATCTCTCAGAACATAGAATACTATCTTCTGTATCTCTTCTCCATTTAGGCACAATCAAGAGTGCCAAAACTTGACCCATTCAAACTTTATCTGCTGCATTCTAGGATATGCAGACAGGCATCTAACCTTCAAGCCCTAAAACAACAATGGTGCATATAATATAGATATGTATATAGGGGTGTGTGTGTCTGGAAGGTGCTAGACTTCATAACCCACCAGCATGAACCATAAAACAAGGAAAGAAGCAGTTAAGTCACGGAATGCTTTCTCGCACAAGTTCCTCTTCTCAGACTCTACTTCTCTTTTTAGCACCATGTTGCCACCTTCACCCTGCACAAATTCCAGGCACTGTTGAATTTCAACCATATTTATTTGGTTGCATGTTCATGTGTTTAGGGTTGAAGTGGTTTTCATAAATTAGATTGTAAGTGGTTCTGTTCTCTATTCGCAATCAGCATGCGAGTGGGGTATATATCAGATTGCAAATGGCAGTTGCAAGATCTATTTTTCTGCAATGCTTGAGAAAATGCACATGATTTATTGAGTTCTAAGTTGGGTATTAATTTTTACGTAGAAATTACAGACCTGAAATCCCAGTGTGTGCTGGTGTGTTATACGTATATATGAGAGACAAGGTAGGTGAATAACTAAGGTATTGGAATAACTTCTCTTGGTGAGAGAAGCAAGTTTTCCTGCCACACACAGCTTCTCTTCAGGTACGGGAAAGGTACAGCTAACGTCTCAGTAAAATGTAAGGTGGAACACATTGTTTAGCATAAGTAGTTAGCACATATTATAAGGGACCATTCAAGGTATTACATATATGATCAGTGTAGGCTACCCACTGACTGGTCAAATTGAGAGGGGAGGTACAGATCCATGGAGTGACAGAAGGGAAGTAGTGGAAACTTGCTTTTTTTAGCATGCATATCCTACCAATAAACAGTCTACCTACTGTAACTCAAAGATGAAGTGTGAGTGTGTGAATTTCCCAGGCTTATTAATGTGTGCATATTTAAAGTGTTTCTTCTACAAAAGTGAGCAAAATATTTACCAAACACATACTATGGAAAATTCAATTGTCCTCTCAAGAGTCATTGTGTTAAGTATTGAATAAATAATTGAATTTAGTCTCCAAATTAAAATGTAGAATAGAGGGATTTTAAGTTTACCTTATGTGCACTTAACTTTGGAATTGTTACAGTTACATCTGTAATATGCAAAAAAAAAAAAAAAAAAGGAAAAAGATTCATTTGTAAATGAGGCCCAAAAGTTTCACATCTTGGTCCCAAAGTTCTTATTTAGGCATCTAAATAAAAATTACCACATTTTCAGAGGAGCTTAGCAGCTGCAGATTCCATTACATTGAATGTGAGCATGGCTTGCTCGGCACTTCTGACAGCCTGGGACTCTGATAATTAGCTACTAAAATATGGATTTGGGGCCCTAGCTTTAAAGCACCAAAGTTTGCAAATTTTGGCCTAAGTATATAGTCTTGATAAAGAGGTTTGTTTCCAGAAATCAAGGTGAGAAATATAGCTACTACAATTAGCTGGATTTTGAACTTGCCTATTAACAATGTACAGCGGTTTTCTACCCATTTATTAACACCGGCTCTGAAATTCCTAGTGAAAACTCTCTTGGCTCTTGAAATACAATCAGATGGGAATAATTAGGGAGGACATTATGGCATTGTGACTGCAGTGTTGTATGTTATTGATTTGCCTGTAGGTTATTCATTAACCTCTGGTTCAAGAGTTATAGCTTCACCAACTAAACCTGTTCCACAGGATGAGATATGGAGCGCAGATTCTTAGCCCAAAAGCAAATATTTTCTTTGCCAAACTTTGTAGCTTGTGGAAGTGGACAGTAGTGGAAAGTGAGGCGTATAAACAAAGATGGCTAGTAGTTTCTTTCTTTCTTATTCATCTCTGTGTTTTGATTTGTTTTATTTTTCATGAAATGGTTACCTTGAAGAACTTTTCTGAGTTAGAGCAATTAGATATTTAGCCAGGGTATTTTACCAATAGAGAAGGTAACTCAAAAGTATTTTCAATATGCTTGAATAGTTATACGTATAGTTATTCTGTCCTGTTAACATGCAAATCTATTTATTTCCAGATAGTATACAGAAGAGAGAGAATCTCAAAACATTCACTAGGACAGCAGTTGGGTCAATTTCAATATCCATTTCAACACCAGTACATCTAATACACAGCCAGCAGGTCTAAATCTTTTTGAATTTGTAAAATTGTAAATGTAGACTCTTGGGGATGATTTTTGAAATTGGTCCTTGATGTTGTGCAAACCCCAGTGTTACCAACTCTAAGGACTTTATCGCAAATCTTGTGTTTCGCGGTGTTTTCCCTTAAAGCCCTACTTTGTGAATTATGTGATTTTTAAAAAAGAAAAGAAAGTTTCTGTCCCTCATTTTTGCTGGGAAAAGCTTGAAAATGAGACTCGAGTATAATCTAAAAGATTTGTCATCGTTACTGAGTGTCCCCTCTGAGTGCACCCCCACAGGTTTCGGGCCTTGTGCCACTTTTGTGGGGTGAAATCACGTGATTCTCCCATTCATAGACCAGACCCTGAACACTGGATACACCTTGTATATTGACTATGCTTTTTCCAGGGTTTGGTACCTGTAGTTCTTCCCTTTGGAAGTCTGTGACCAATAGCGTGACTAGACATGGTCTACTTCTTAAACCAAAGTATTGTTGAATCTTAACAGTAGGAATAAAGCATAACATAAGAGAAAAAGGATTTTAAAACAAAGAAAGGTCTTTATGCATGCCTATCTTACCTAGAATCACTCCATCCTTTGGTAGAGACCCCAAGCCGGCCTCACTTCCCCGGTCGCCCCAACCTATGCACTGTGTGTGAGGCTGTTTTTCCATAACTCTCTTCAGCAGCTGCCCCTTTCCCTATAGAGAGAGACTTCTTCTGATCAAAGTTCTCCATTCTCTCAATTCATGAGCATGGACCCCCTTGGCAATCTCCTCTGATGAGCTCAGCAGGAGGTCAGATGTAGACCACAGAGTGAATGGTTTTGTATCGTCCCTCATGTGTGGGTATATAGGTGAACCATTGCTTTTCTAGCAGCCTGCTGTTAAACTGAACAAACCTCTTCATACTGTGAACATCCCAATAACCCCATCAGAGTCTGGTATTCATAAATTATTACAGAGCAACCCCACCACTGCCACAGGCTCAGAAACTGGATGGCAAATAAAAAGAACCCCAAATTTATTATTTTTTAAAAGTCTCATGATTTTTAATCCAGTCTCATGGTTCTTGTGCGTTTCAGTCACAACTCATGGATTTTGGATGCTTAGGGCTGACAATAATGAAATCCCGCAAACACAAACGGGCACAATAGTTGACCACCAAGAGATCTAACCATTCAATATCCAGGTGCGCTGATTTAGTCAAACCCTTTAATACATGCAGAAGTGCCTTGCTGAGCTTAGACTTCAGATAGCTGCAAGTCCAGCCTATGGCAGTTGTTGCTCACAAGCATTTCAGACTGTTGCAACCTTTTAAACTTTAGACTGTCAGATAACCAATCTCTTAACTGGCAGCTTTAGGCCAGACGGAAAGATGAACCTGGAGGGTGTTTAAAATGGTATTATTCACATGCTGAAAGACTCAGGAGAAATGACTATAGCAAGAAAAGCAGTTGTTTAGATGATGCTAGAAGGTGTACATTTAAAATAGGAAATCTCATTTAATTTCAGTGCTGGTGAAATGGAAGGATTTGTTACACTTGCGTAGACTCCCTTACACTATCACCAAGTGGTTATCAATAGGTCTAACAAAATCTACACAAGTCTAACTTTCACCACTTATCCAAACATCTTAGTTTTGCCCTGGCTGCAATGTTGGTTCAGTCTCTTGGACACCTGCCACATTTATCTTTTGCGCTTCTACCCCTGGTTTGCCCTTGGCCAGCTTCGGAGCACTGGAGGCAAAATGATCTACTTAGTTTATATATTACCATCTGTGCTGTATTGAACATAACATTTTGGTTCTCGAACATTAAAGGCCAAGTTGACATCTGGCTTTAAAAAAAAGAGACGATGATGATGTGGTATCTTGCGTTATCACAAACCCGACCAACAAACCCAAAACATATCTGGTTTGCGCTACCACCTAACTCAACTGGAGTCTTCGTGCAAGTATAGTAGTTCCATCCAGTAACCAACTTTCACTTACACAGGTAGATTTAATGCCCTGGGCTTGTGTGCAACTATCTAGAGCTTGTTCAAAGAGACTGATATATTCATGTCTCTAAAAACTGATCTGGGCAAGAGCAATGGATGCTATGCCAAGACCCCAAAGGGGACCTCTACTAGTTCATGCCAGCAGAGTTTTGGATGCACTCCACTGATGTTTCTGACAGAGGGACAGATGATAGTCCTTAAGGCGCTAGTAGAACCCGGAGTTTGGACCTTTTGAATAATTCACTGACAGAACTCTCTCCAAACTTGGAAAACTGGCTCTTGTCCAAGTAAGCACCTCTCTTCAAAAATATTGGGCACTTCCAGCAGATGTGCCTGTTCTGCGTGGGAGAAGGCTAAACGTTGCACTTAATACCTTGGATGGTGCTGGGTTTTTCATATTGAATTTGAACTGAAATGGAATCATGTATATTCCAAACCCTTTCCCTGGGGAAAAGGACTCTGTGGTGGAAGAGACTCTTTTAGGAAGAGAAACCTGGGGTTTTGCAACAGTGAGTGGCCCAAAACGTCTGATTCCAAAATACTGGAGGCATCTAATCAAACTGCAGAATTAAAGGATATTTCTGCTTTTTGCAGAATTAAAGGATATTTCAATACTGGAAATCAGCAGAAAGCATGATTGTTAGAGAATTGGGCTAGAGGATGAACACACTGAGAGGAATTTATTTTCGCAAGGAGCGAGATGAAGGATCGGCCGCGTATCATTTGATAGCGGTGTGACGAACTGAAATACAAATGCCCTTTTTTACTCTGTGCAGATGCTTTGCTGTTACTCCTATAGTACATTGGCGATACTATGTGTACACTGCAGCTGGGAGTGAGCCTCCCAGCTGGGATAGACTCATGCTAGTTCAGCTCGAGCCAGTGTGCTATATATAGTAGTGAGGATGTTGTGGCACCGGCAGAGGCTTAGGCTTAGCCACCCAAGCGCGGACTCACCCTACACCCTGGGTCCAAGTTAGCTTGAGCCATTGCTAGTGCTGTACTGTCTGCCTAGCTACCCTGAGCGCAAGAGCTGAAGCCGAGCTCGCTCGAGTCTGAGGCACGCTCCCAGCTGGCGTGTAGACACACCCAATGTGTCTCTGAAATCGGCTTCCCTTCTTTTCCCTTTCTTTTCCAAGCTAGTTTCAATCACAATCATCCTTGTCTTATAAGAGCAAACTTGAAAAAACAAACAAACATATGCACTCAAACAAAACTCCCTCTGTAGCTTGAATTATGTGGGATCCAGTGAGATGTGTATTTGGACAGCCACGGATATGTGTGAAAACTAGAACTGTGGACGAGTCGGTCAGTTTGATGAAAGGGATCTTATCTGTAGCTTTAAAAAAAGGCGCCTGAAGACCAGTGTGACATGACATATCTGGGTGGATGTTGTGCACTAAAATGGAGTCTATTTCAGCTCGGAATGGGATTCAGAGGCAAGGTGTAGACAGCTGCTTGACCCCCAGTGAACAAGGGGCTAACCTCCAGCTCTGCTTTGTTCCCTCCCTGCAGATGCTTGAGAGTGTGGATTCTTTGGAGATAGAGGGAGGGTTGCTTTGGGGAAAGTCGGAGACTTCACAGTCCGTCTTAGTTTTTCTGTTCACTTTCCTGCTTGTCTTCACATCTTTTACTTTTTTTGCTGTGGGTAATACTTTTGCTTACTGCAGCTGTTTTTTCTGTCGAGTAACCCCCCTAGCTTACACGTTTAAAACAGTTTCTCTCTTGCCAAAGGAAGCTCTAGTTTTCAAGTATCATGTACTGTAGTTAGTTTGTGGTGCCTAGAGGGAGAGATTGAGAAGTATATTTGTTCGGAAATGTATAGTCAGAATTGCTTGGATCCTAGCACAAAAGGAACAGTGTCCCCAGTCTGGTCCCTCAATTTTATGTTGTTCCATTAATTTACGTATCAGTATAATTCCTAGAAGTGCTACTGTGATTCCTCAGTAAGGCCCTTATAATGGTGGTAAGGGTTACCAGCAGAAGAATTCTAGGAATGATAACTTGATATTCTTTTGACATTCCCCAGAGATGCATCAGTTTTAAGTGGCTTAACTATGTGTAAATAAAAATATTGCAACAGCACAATATGACATGAAGACAAGTGGGTTTTTTTAAAGATGGTTATCTGTATTTAATTGCAGCTATTGGTTCAGTACATGAAGTTTCAGTGTAGATCAGTTTGTCTTGTCCTGATTCTCTCTCTCCACTAAAACTCATCACAGGTCTCAGCGCTGGTGCCCAAGTCAACAAGGAAGCAAGAGCATGTGCCTCTCTATAGGAATGTGCCTTTTTCCTTTGACCTTTTAGCTGGGGAGGGGAGAGAAGACAAGAAAATGAATGAATAGAGATTGGTTTCCTCTCAAGGACTTGTATCCTCCATAGTTATAAATTTTACTGTTGTGCTCACCCACTTACTTGTACGGCCCTTGGTAGGCTGGGCTGGCTTCCTCGCTTTGTTAGTTATGTTACAAAGCTCATTCTCCTTGGCTCATTTATTCAAATTAAACCTAGATTAATGACACATCTCCTGAACAGCTGGTTGCATGTGCCCCTAGGAGTCTCTTGCTCATTGATCAGGCATTTGCTATGTGTTGTAGGTGAGTTTTTTTTTAAGGGGGACCCTTCCAAGATCCAGAAATCACATGGGAGAGCAATACTGTGAGTGTAGGTTAGTTTTCTTGTCAGATGACCTTGACCATACATGCTCCCCAACCTCCTTTCTTTTGTTCTTTAAAGGTGTGAAACTTTATTGCTTCTACAGTTACAATAAATGCACATGATGATTTACAGACAAAAGACAAAGGGTGCAATCCAGGCCCCACTGAAGTCGGTGTCTGTTTTGCCATTGACTTCAATGGGGCAATGATTTGACCCGCTGTCACTATTTCCAAGGCGTTTACAGTCCAAGTTAAGACATACTTGTCAAGAAATGGTAGGAAACTGAGGGGGAAAAAAAGGGACAGGAGCTACCGAACAATACGATTGTATTCTTGCTTTGGTTAATAACGTAGGTGCCTTGTTTCAAACTCTACTGTTACTTTGAAGGAGAGACTGTAGTTTAGTTTACAGGCCTTGTGGTTTCTTCAGAGCTCTGAAGCCTGGAGCCTGACTGCAGTGGAGGAATCACATCAGAGCACTGATAGTAAGTAGTCAGCCTCCCGGCCCAAAGGCAACTGTAGTGGGTGTGACACCTGCCCGCTGAGATGATGGTGTATCCTATCCGTCGGTAGCAGGGGAGGCCAGGGTAGTTTTTAAAGGAAATTTCTCATCATGAAATTGGTCTGAGTTCCCTCTGCATTCTTCCCACCTCCCTCAGATGCACGGCCTAGAGCCGACTGTTATGTTGCTGTCAGTATTCTGTCAAGTGGGGGGAAGGTCCCTGAAAACTTTCCTTCCTTAGCTGTTAAGAACTGGAATGACAACCTGCTCGGGGATATGATTGAACCAGTTCCTCATGCTTCTTGTCTCACTTGCGAAGGAGCTTCACAGCTTAGTTCCCCCCCAGAGGAAAGCTCTACCCACAGCTTGCAGCACTGGTTCAAAGACTGCACACGCATTTTTTGGGTTCTCATGGTCTCTGCCACTCAGCGTTGCCCGTCTGCCTCGTGTGAATGATGAGGAGTGAAGTGTACTGTTGAAGTGGCTCCCAAACCTTTTAGTAAGGCAGCCCACCAACTGCTTGATTTTTTTTTTTCCTTTTTGCAACCCACCCGCAGTCCAAAATCACAGGCCAGCGTCCTTCTCCACCACCTCTTCCTCCTTACCCTTCAGAGGGGGCAGTAGCACTCTCTCCCCCAGCACCACAACCCTCATCCCAGCCTGGTGCAGAGAGGAGGTCTCGGGATGGGGGTCGGGGGGAGGTTGAAGAGTGAGCCTACCCTGCACTCATCCTGCCATGGTAGCGCCTGTCCCGGCACTTCACTTGTTGCAACCTGGCGCACAGAGCCGCAGTACTGCTCAGGTTTGGCCCTGAGTGGGGACTGGTGCCCCCTCTGCCAGGTCACAACACCACTCACTACATTTGAGGTTTTTAAGGTCAGGCTTGACAAAGCCCTGGCTGGGATGATCTAGTTGGGGTTGGTCCTGCTTTGAGCAGGGGGTTGGACTAGATGACCTCCTGAGGTCCATTCCAACCCTGAGATTCTATGATTCTATGATTTGGGCCAGCTGCCCCTCCATCATGATACGTTAGCTGACTGGGCTGTAGACTCCCTCCTAAAAGACAACAGAGGCAACCAACAGAACTTCGAACAGGCTAGACTGCATCTTGACAGGGATTTTAGCTGTGTTAAGCTAACAGGATTTGCAAACACCCCTTTTGTGCCCATCAGGACACATCCTTGGTGACATGAAAGTGACCAGGACTTAATGGTGCCATGTCACTAAAGACAGAGTTGTTGAGGAAGGGAAGGTCTTGTGGTTAAAATACTGGGATTGAGACCTACGTGTGTGGCTCTGACATAGAACTTGTGTGATCTTGGATAGGTTGCCTAATTTCACTACGCCTTGGTTCCCCCTCTGTAAACTGGAGATGATAATTCTAGCTTTCTCCTAGAAAGGTCTTGTCTATTTAGGTTGTAAACTCTTGTGGGCAGGGACTGTCCCCTACTAGGTGTTCGTACAGCACCAAGGAGCTATGATCTTTGCTGGGGCCTCTAGGCATTTCTGTATTGTAAATAATGCATAATAATTGTTCTAGTAACTACACATGGAATCTTTATATAATTAAAAGGTTAAAGACTTCCCTTCTGTTTTCCAGGTCTACAACTCAAACAGAGACAATCAGAGTGAAGGCAGTAAGTATTTTTTTTTTTTTTTTTTTTTTTTAAAGAGCAAGATCTTGTTGTTTGGGAAAACTGATGCATTGTGAGGAGGAGGTGCTGTGAATAGGAATTGCCCTGCATGCCATCACAGCATGCTGTCATTACTGATGTGGCCGTGTCTGTTGCTTATATTTGCCTGTAATCATGGAACAGTTTGAATGAGACACAAGAGTCTGGGAGGTGAGATTGTAATTTTTGTCTCATCTGCACTGGAGCATGATGCTCAGATTTCCCCATCCATTAAATTGGGATGATGATGATGATCTGCATCAGTTTGTAAAGCACTCTGAGGAATTAAGAGTTAGATATAGGAGAGTGATGATTATAAAAAGCAAGTATGGTTTTGTTTAATATTATTGATATTTATTAAAAAATGAACGACACCAATCCTTCCTTCTCTCCAACTCAACCAATGGGATGGTCCAGTAGACCAGCCTTCTTTTTACCAAAAGAGGACTCAGACTGTGTAGTGTAAAAGTCTTATGGAGCAAGCCAGTGCCAATAGATACACTGGGAAGACCCTGCCTAATCTCTGAAAAAGAGCCCAAAAGATGGATTTTAAAGACTTGTTAACTCCCAGGCTCAGGAGAACACTCCCATTGCTCCTAGGAGTAGCAGTTCCACCTTGTCCCACCTCTCACCTCCTATGTCTCAAAACCCTTAATTGCTAGGTTTGGGCTAGCATAGATATTCTCCAAATTGCAGCTACTCAAAGCTCTTAAATGCACCTAAAGTTACTGGGCACACTGAATCCAACTCCTTTCTTTTGAAACAAGTAAATATGTCAATTGTAAGCTCTCTGGGACAGGAACCTGTCTTCACACTTGCCTGGAAGCACCTCTCACTGTGATACGACATAGACCCTAAGTGAGGGAGTGTTTGTAAATGCTTTTTTTTTCTTGCAGCTGCTCTCAGCTCTTGCTCCTCCACTCACCCACCTCCCTCTTCCTGACATGGATTCAACACCGGTTATTGGCTGCATGTGGTTTTTAATCACATTTGGTGTTTTTATTGTGCTTCCGTGCAAAGCAAAATGACGAACACCCAGTCCTGACATAGTGCTTCATGCTCACACAGGGCTGTGCGAAGGAGTCATTCTTTGTCTTTTATATTACACCTTGCCTCAGAGGAGCTCAAAGTGCTCGTATCCCCATTTTATGGCTGGGCGAAATAAGGCACAGAGAGATTGTCAGGGGGAAGAGAACAAAGATCAGTCAGAACCATAACCTGGGCCTGTGACCGTAAATGGTTGCAAAATGATCACAGTTTTTCTTATTACTTTTAAAACACACTGCTCCTTGGCAGTGGTAGAGTTCAGGTCACACGTCCTTGGGAAGCTTTCCATGGTCACCTGTGTTTTCTAATTCCCCGTCGTTCCCTTTGTTTAAGGCACACTAAGTTTGCAAAGCCTACACTGGCTCTGCAATGCCTGGCTTAGGCTCTCCATACACAATGCCCCAATAAATCTGGGGAGCCCTCTTGAGGGGCAGTCTGCTCCCTTTACATTCGTTTGGGCCACTTATCACAAGCAAGTTTATTTACACACAGTCTGTTTCCTTAGCTCCCACTGGTGTCTAACTCTTTGAACAGAGCGCTGCCAGCCTTATTAAGGGTGTGAGCTAAGGGAGGGCTGGAGTGTGGAGGGCAGAAGGATGAGAGTCCTGTTGCCATTTTTAGGCAGCCAGTAGCTAAGATGAAAGCCCCATGAGATCATAGGCCTTTGTTGCTGTGGGATCCCGGCTGGTGTAAGGCTTATAAATAGAATGTTTTCCCCTGCTGAATCTGAGAAGGGGTATACACACTAATGGGGAATTTCAGACTTGCTTCTGGACATTGAGCTCCTTCATCTGATAGGTCTGACATTCAGCTGACTGAGCAGCCTGGTAGCATGGCTTCCCGTTCTGTCCTTGCCAGCCACCGGTGCTGACAAATAGAAAATGATTTCAGCTCCTCTCCCCACAATTTTTTTCCCTCTCTCCAAGGCAAGATTTACATCCCTGTCAGTTTTGGTTTTTTATAGAGATGGTGAGTGATACAAGGTGGTGCAATTACAGGTAATTCGATACTTAGGTGGGCTAAGCAGTGCTGCTAACTTTGTCATAGCCTTGCTTCTGAGTGGTACAATTAGTGTCGCTTGCATTGTCCGAGCCAATCTCTAAATTCACTCTGTTGGAGCTGCAATATATTAGTTTGAGAGGAAGCATGTTGACAGCTGGTTCCTGGTACACAGTGACAAAACAAGGTTTTACGGATTCCTTCAGGGACTATGTAGGTTACAGCTTGGGGCTCTGTGCCCCACAAACCAGCGTCTGACCCTACTGAAGGGAAGAGGGATTAAAACTTGGTGTGGTAGCACCGTTTGTACTTGAGATGTCTCCCAGAGTGCACTAGTGAAGTGACAGTGTGAGTAAATATGGTACCCGGTATTTGGTTGGCAGTATGGCTAAGTCCTAGCCAGACCTCCATTCTGGCTGTGGTAGGGACTGGTGACATTGTAGGGACAGTGTACTTTTACTCTCAAGGGGAAGAGGGTGGCGTAGCTGATTCTTTGTTTCCTCTTGGCTTCTATTCCCAGCCACGGACTTTCTGTGTAGCTTTGGGAAAGTCGTTAAGTTGAGGCATTCGAGAGGAGATCAAACACAACGTTTCTCTGCTGCAGGGCCGGCGCTATAACTAGGCGACCCTAGGCGGTCGCCTAGGGCGCCATGATTTGGGGGGCGGCCGACGGCTGCCTCCCAGCTCCCCGCTGAGCGGGGAGCGCCGCAGGGCTGGTGTAAGGAAGTTTCGCCTAGGGTGCAAAACTTCCTTGCACTGGCCCTGCTCTGCTGCCGGGAGCTTCACTAGCCAACTGAGAATGTAGGATTGAATCAGTTGGGAAGGCCTGGGCAAAGGTGCCTGTCTTTCAGTAGCTTCTCCTTTGCCATGCCACATCTGCAAAACGAGGAGAATGCTGCTTGCCTACTTCATAGACTGCATTTAGTGTTTGTAAAGTGCACCAAGATCCTCAGGTGAAAGGTGATTACATAAAAGTAAAATATTATTAAGTTGGCCTGTGGCAATTCTTCGCATGCTTGCCCATATCCATTCCATTCTAGGTGTGTGCGCCCATGCACACAGTTGTGAGAGACTTTTGCCTTGGGGTCAGCCGTGGTGCCCCCTTGAGTGCAGCGCTCATGCTTTGGTATATTAAGCACTGCTGGCACTATGCCCTCTCAGTTCCTTCTTACTGCCTGTGACAGTTGGTTGTAATGCCTTGTCTTGCAGATCGTAAGAGCATTAGAGGTTCTTTACAGACTTAGTACTACAAGCCACCAAACTGTGAACTCTGAACCCACCTCCGAGGATACTGCTTCTGAGTCACCTAGAATGGAATTGACATGAGCAAGCACTCGAATAAGAAAAAATGGTTACCTACCTTTTGTAACCGTTGTTCTTTGAGATGTGTTGCTCATGTCCATTCCATTATCTGCCCTCCTGCCCCTCTGTCGGAGTTGCCAGCAAGAAGGAACTGAGAGGGCATAGAGTCGGCGGCACCTAATATACCGACGCATGAGCGCGGCATTCAAGGGGGCGCCACAGCCGACCCTGCAGATACCGCTAAGGCAAAAGTCTCCGACAACTGTGTGCATGGGCGCGTGCATACCTAGAATGGAATGGACATGACCAACCCATCTCGAAGAGCAACAGTTACAAAAGGCAGGTAACCGTTTTTTTTTTTCAGATGGGAACCCAAACTAAAGCAGCTGCTCATGTGTTCAAACATACAACTGTCGTCTAGTGCCCTTTAAAAAGTGTGTATGAATTGAACTGTACATATGACCAGCTCTGTTGAAATTGATTCCAGGGACAGGGAGCGCCAGAGACTTGTACTGAAGTCTGCTTCTTGGCTGCTGTCTTAGTTTACGGAACCATCGGATTTTATAAGCTAGCAAGTGGCCAGAGGGCCAGCATCCATAAAGTAATTTATCCTGCTCTGCATAGGGAGTAAAGGGAGTGACTTGAGAGAGGGGTGATGGAGGGATGGGTTTCAATGAACTTCTAATACTAAGTGTATTTTAATTCCTTGATTAGTAAAATCCAGACGACCTGTCCTGTTCTGCCCTGCTCTAGTCTCTGAAAACAAATACTCTAGGCCATTTGGGCTTGGTACATGGAAGAAGATGGATGAATACATCCTCCTCATTCTCCAACTCCACTGGCGCCCCATTCACTTCAGGATCTAGTTCAAAATTGTCCACCTTAGTTTTATAAACTCTTCATAGACCTATGTTCTCTACAAACCACCTCACTCCCTTCACTTATCCCACATAGGCCTGACCTCTGTGTCCTTCGTCCAGCTTCTGTGAGAATGTGTTCAATGCAAGAGCCTTCTGCTCTGCAGCTCCTCTTCCCCTGTCTTCTTGGCATCTCATCAGTTCTTTATCTTTTAAATCACAAACGAAAATCTCATTTTTCCTGGTCTCCATTTCTTGACTTATCTCTCCCTTCGTTCATGTTTAATTCTGTAAAACTCGTTGAGATAGTTTTTGTTTTGTTCTGCTATAAAACACAAAGCTGTATAACGTAGTCTGCAGAGGAATCTGTTTGATTGTGTCGCTGGTGTGGTGTGACATTTGTAAGTCTGGATTCAGCAAGATCAGCCTGAGACTGATTTTCCCCCTTCCCGTATCCTAAGGTAGTTGCAGTGTCAGCATCAAACGATGGAATTAAGGGATTAAATAGAAATAATGTATATGGCAAAAATTCAAGATGAGACGGGTCCAACTCGGGTAGTTCAAGATGTTGCATAAGACAGGATAAGTAGCTTGTGTTTAGTTAGCAAAAAAGCTGGAATAATGGTGGTGCTTGTCAAATGTTGATTAAAATATCTCTATGCCAGATTATAGCGTGAATACTATCTTGGATTGATATTCTGGTCAGTTGTGCATTGAAATACTTCTACAATAATACTATTGTATGTGTGTGTGACGGTGTATGCTTGACCCACATCCATCCACTGAAGTGGGGCATAGGGAAACACCAAGGTAAGCCGCATCCCCTGAAATTTGGTTCCACATACTGTGCCTCTCAACCTGCCACTGCCCCGTCGCAAGATAAGAGGCTCAAAATGAACGAATAATTAGAGCAGAAGCTTGGTTTCTGTTGGTAAATGACAGTTGGTAAATGACCAACATGCCTCTCAGTTCTCTATAATAAGGGGTGTTCTTCATCTTTGCAATTCTGCACTTCTAATGGAAATTAACACTGTGAGTGAGAGAATATAGCATGGGGATGAGGAACACCCCTTATTATAGAGAACTGAGAGGCATGTTGGCCACCATGTGTATCCAGGGCAGATGGGAGGATCTCACTCTCTGCTGCCATTAGCCTCCAACTCCTGTCCGCTGCTCACTGTGCTAGCTCAAAATGCAACAGACGGAGGGCTGGTCTACACTACAGAGGGGATCAATGTAAGTTATGCAACTTCGGCTACAGGAATAACGTAGCTGAAGTGGACATACTTAGATCTACTTTCCGCTGTGTCTTCACTGCGGTGTGTCGACAGGAGACGCTCCTCCATCAATTCCTCTTGCGCTTCTCATTGAGGTGGAGTACCGGAGTCGATGCTAGAGCAATCAGCGGTCCATTTATTGCGTCTGTACTAGATACGATAAATCGATCCCCGCTGGATCGATCGCTGCCCCTCGATCTGGCTGGTAGTGTAGACGAGCCCTCAGTCACATGCACTCATTTCACCATCACTCCCAAACCATCAGATGTTAGCAAGCAGAATCTAAATGGGAGAATTGACTGCTGACTTGGGGGAAATCTAGCTGAAGCCTCGTGCTGCAGATCACGGCGCTGCTTAGGGTGAATGGCGTGGGTGTTAAGGATCACAGCATTAGTAGTTCCAGATGCAGCTATGATCTGTCATCTCTGAGCTAAGTCAGTGAGTAAATAAGAGAGATAAAAAGAAGCTTCTGTGAGGGAGAGTGGAAATCAAGCTTTTTATGGTGCACATTAAAAGTCAAATTAAAGGATAAATAAGGCTGCCTGGATATTTATTTAATTAGATATTTCTGGAGAGCATAAGGATACCAAGATTGCAAATAAATCCCTGACCTTTCCTGATCCAGAGCTCAGCAAGGAGTCTAAAGAGCTGACTCAACAGCTTGGGGAGGATTATGCTCTGTCACTTTCATCTGGAAGGATTGCTTCTGCTTCCTTACTCTGTCTTGGCAAACACTGTTGAAAGGTCTTGCTATGATCCCTTTAGCAGTAACTCAGGCAGCACTGAGTGATGCAGTGAGCTCATGATGAATCTCCAGCCGTGGAAATAAATTGCGGGTGGAGGCGGGGGAGAGAGAATGCCCATTTGTAACCTTCACATTCTCAGTATCAAACATAGAAGGAACTTAACTAAAGCTGCAGGGGAGCGGGGAAAGGTAGCACCCAGAGGGGATGGGGAGAATCCAGGGTAGGCTATACTGATGGCAAAAAACATTCCGACCTAAATTTTGACCAGTAATTTTGGGAGGCCCTTCTGCAGTGTTGGGCACCTGAACTCCAAGGCACTCCAAATCACTAGTCGGGCACCCTGGTTTTGCTGGAACTGTTTTTTTGTTTTTGTTTTTTAAAATAATTTGCTGATGTTAAAGACTGTCAAAGTAGTACTTGGCCTGCTATATCCGGTTTATTCTATATTGAGTACCCAAGGTTTGAGGAGTAGTGTGGCAGAAGAGGTCTGAAGTGGACCTAATAGCTTTGTTCTGTTTTGATTTGTTCTACTGAAAGCCTAAACTAAAACACAGTACCCCAGAGAGTCTGTTGTATCTGTTCTTGGGGAATAGCTCGGCTGTTAAAGGACCCATGAAGCAGTTAGCAAGACCTGTAAAACTTCATAGCCATTATGCATTCCTGTAATGTGAGCACTCTTTAACTTGTGTGTGTGTTGGCTCAGCATTTCAGCAAGTTTTCCCAGAAAAATAAATGTAGAGAAGTTGTATTGTCTCTGTCTCTCTTGCCATTCGTCATGTTAGTAATGGTATCAGCACAGAGCTTTAAAAACAGATGCGCAGATGACTTGGGGTGACAAGTAAAATTGACTAGTAAGGGGGCTGAACCTTGCAAGCTACAGACAACCAACAAACTGTCCCATTGTTGTGACTCAGCTGTGTGTTTGATATGCTTTTGAATGACCAAATGTCAGGGGAGGGGCAAAGGAAAAATATTGCACTGCTCCTGTTGTGAAGCCGTCATGATTCCTGGACTCTGAAACTTTCCTATTGGACCCCAGAAATAGTACCGTTTTGTGTCTTTGAAATTTGATGTTCACCTGTATATGTGTAGGAGGAAATAAAATTAGCTGTTTTGTAAATAATACTTTTCTCTGCTCTAGCTTCCTGCATCCAAAGACCACAGAGTGCTTAAAAATATTAATTAATTCAGTTTCACAATGCTTCAGTGAGGCACTGTTGGGAAGTACTCTGTTGCCCATTTCACAGATGGGAAAACTGTGGCACAGAGAGGTTAAATGACTAGTCCAAAGTCTGTGTAGAGTTGGGAATAAATCCCATTTCTCCCGACTTCTTCTCATTGCTGTAAATACTAGATCATGCTTCCTCTGTAATGGGACTTTTAGGTGGTGCATAAAGGTCTGTACGCTCTTGAATGCACTTTCAGTGTGGTTTCTGCATATTTCTCAAATCTTTGCAAATAAGAGAAGTAATTTTCCTTGACAAACAGCTGACTGGAGGCAGTGTGCCCCATGTACTGATTGAAAGCTGACTAAGGGATAAGTATTCCCTCAGGATCCCAGCAGGTATTTGGGCACAAGTATTAGTAACTTGTTTAAATTAAATTTGAAATACTGAAACAGCATGAGTTAATTGAGTGTTATATTCCAGTAGTATGAAATTTTTAGATCTTATTCTCAGGCTCAAGAGTTGGATTCCTTCAGGACATCCTAATTTGCCCAGAATAAATATTTCATTAACACTAATAGAAGAAAAGACTCTGCTTCCACTGTGCAAGTCTGCAAAGGAGGGAGGGAAATCTGTTGTATTGTGTGTGATCCACAAGAGAAAAACCTTTTTAGTTGAGCATTTTACAGCCTGGGACTCAAAAGTGTTTACTTGAATAATATTATGCTCCTAGGATGCAAGGTGGCTCCTCAGGGGAATGGGTTAGTTTTTGTCTAAGGTTGGAATCCTGCATGGGTCAGTCATGACTACAGTTGGTTGTGTTCCCTCCTAGACAGTGAAGGAGAACCAACATTCACAGTGCAAGATCTCTCCTGCTGATTTATGTCACGGGGTCACAAACTTTTTTTTATAGTGTGGGCCACATCTCAATAAATTGTGTCTTGTGGAAACATCTCTGCCTCTTTGTGATTGCTTGAACCATTCTCCTCCCTAGGTCAGCTCACAATGCTTGCTTACCATATTAGGGAAGTATTATGTAGTGTCTTTAAGGTGATAGGTGTTTTGTCCTCTTTGGGCAAAGTCTACTTTTACTCTAAATGTAGTCTCTCAGTGACTTCTTGGATCACTACCAACTGCACAGTGGGCTATGGGGTGCAGTTTGGGAAACATTGCTTTAAAGAGTTTCAAACCCTTTATTGTTTCAGATAGAAATTCATATACATACCCCCATCACTTGTTCCCTTCTTCCATTGCCAAAGGACTCCATCCCTCCAGTCTCTTTTCACTGGGTAATCCTCACTGCTACGTACCTTCACCTCCCGTTTTACATCCTTCTACCATTCTCCCTTCATCGACACTCCTATTTTTCTCCTCCAACCTCTTCCAGTTGTTTCCTTCCAGTCTCCCCTTTGTCACCTTTCATCCTTCTCCAGTTGCTTATTTAGCCCATTTTATAGGGCATCAATCAAAATGCACCAACCTATCATGCAATTAAAAAAATAAACCCAAGGAAAACATGAAATTCAGTCAAAAGAACCACCCCCCCCACCCATATATCTAGGCAGACAGAAGTCTGACACAGGAGGAAACCCTTAAGGTAAAGTCACCCCTCCAGCAACAGCGATCATGTTTCAGCTGGTCAAGAGTGAAGTGCACTGGCAGAGCTGTGGGTAGGCCCAGGATTGGAACAGCATGGGGGCTTGAAATGAGATGTATGAGCAATGCCATGTACTTGCCTGCATTGTTCCTGATGAAAGCTAGTGCATTAGTCTCTCTCTTTCGTGGACGCCAAATGTATCCCCCCAAATTATTTTTTAAAAAGCAATACAATATCTGTTTCAATCTCGGAGATGATTCTGCTGGCTGAATGGAGTGCTCATTGTGAAATCATCCCCATTGCTAGGTGTTTAATCAATTTTTTTTCTTTCCTTTCAGCTGCCCAGTTGGATAATATCGGATTCAGCATTATCAGGAAATGCATACATGCTGTCGAAACAAGAGGTATGGTAGTTCACCAGATGGCCTTGTTTTTAGGGAAGGTCTTGCATCTGTTTTTAGCATTGTTCTGTGCTTACCGTCTCTTTTTATGCACAGAAATGATTGATTAACCCTTGGAGATCCATGTTTGATATACCTCATCATAGGCTCGCACAGATGCCCTAGCTGGGCATGTACTTTAGCTTTAATAACTGGAGAACACAGGTGTTAAGCAGATATCAAGAACAGAAGGATAAACAAAGAAATGTTGGGCTAGATTTTTAAAATTAGGAGCGGAATTTAATTTGAAATGTAATTTTGGGTATAATTTAATGTGCGCACCCCTCAGAGAAATATGAATTTTATTCTCAATTTTATTCTCAATACCCCTGTAAAGTAGAGAAATGTCATCCCCATTTTAGGCACAGGTAAGAGAAAGTGACTGGCCCATGGTCACGCAGGAAATCTATGGCTGATCGAGACTTGAACCCAGGTCTCCCGAGCCCCAGCCCATTGTTCTCTATCCTACCTGTAAGGGAATTCAGAACATTGGGTGGTGGTAGGAACTGAGTGTTTGCCATGCTGCAGAGGCTCCGATCCTAAGGACAGAGAGTATGCGGTGGTTACTAAAGAGCTGCCGGCTGGGGGAGTTTTGCAATGCCCTAAATGAAGAAAAATAGTTTGCATTATTGAGATTTTCCTGCTGTCCATGGTACAAACTCGGTTCAAATAACATGGTGGCTGTGATTTAAAACCCTGGTTAAAAAAAAAAAGGGGGGGGGGGCGGGGGAGGCAAACAAAGCCAACACATTTATTTAGATCTGCAGAGGTCAAAATGCCCTCAACTCCCATTCCCTTCAGTAAGACTGGAGGGACATTCAGCTCCAGTCAGTCAGGTCCTTTGACTAGTATCTGTAATAGCAAAAAAAATGTAGATCTGTGTTGTTTGTCCTTTATTATTTATTTCTCTCCTACCATAAGCCTTACTTTGGATCAGAATCACATTGTGCTGCACACTCTGCTGACACATGGAAAGACACAGTCCCTGACCAGCAGGTCTTAGCATCAGACTCCTCAACCCACCCACCCCCCTGTCAGCAATCAAGTGATACTTGCTTTTGGTGCTTCCATGCTTTCCTGTTGTCCATTAGTGTGGAGAACAGGCACCGCCATCCTCTGATTCCTGAGCTGATCAAGAGACAGCACTTCGTAATAAATACATAAAAACCCAGACTTCAAAAGCAAATCTCAACTCTTTCTATAACAGCCAGGCTGAGAGTGTTGCATGCAGCCGGTGGAAGCTTTAATTACTGCAGCTATTAGCGAAGCCAAGGAAATGAAAGAAATGTTAATAGTTCTTTTAACATTCCCCTAATTAAGTAACTTCTTTATTTTTCCAGGGATCAATGAGCAAGGGCTCTACCGAATTGTTGGCGTAAACTCCAGAGTTCAAAAGCTATTGAGTATCTTAATGGGTAAGTGTCTCAAATCCGCGTTAGAGGGAAGCAGCTTATTACCAGCCCTGGTGACGGAGGCTGTTGTCGAAATACCAGAAGCTGGGGTGGGAATTCCACTTTGGGAAATGAACTCTCATGAACATGTTCTGTGAGGGGTCAGGAGAGTGTGGGGATCGGAACACCAGGAATTGCGAAGGGCGTTCACTTTAAAGGGGCTTTTATTTCACCTGGTCTGTTGCTTGTGCCTCACTCATATGCTTTGCAAATCTTGGCAGTCTTCCCAAATGCAGCCTATGGCAGTCAGAAAAATAGCTGAACCGTATGTTCGTTTTTATTTCTATACCTGCCACATGCTCCCTCTCATGTTTTGTCTCTATTACATGTTGCTCATGGTTCTAGTTGCTCTCCCTTTAGACCTAACTTTCCTGTCCAGCTATGTTTACTGCTAGCAGCGTTATTTTATCCCTGACCTCCCCTTCTTGTTATTAACTTCCCCCCCATAGCAGGTCACAAAAGAACCCTGTTGTCAGTCAGACTTCAACACAGCCATCCTAACATTTGTTCAGGGTGCGAAGGGAATAGTGTAGATTAACTGGATGGGGATAGTAAGTGTGTTGTGGTGGGTTTAGCTGCTGTGGGATTGTGGGGGGCAGTGACTCTTCCATAATTTCATCTAGTTTTTCAATAGACCCTTCTGGAAGAGCTTCTTTATCTGTAGATGCATGTGCTAAAGGGAAGGGCAAAAGGGGCTGACGTGTTGTTAGGGTTCTGTATCCGACCAACGAGGCTCAACCCAGGGTTTGAGAATGTCCACTTGAGACAGAGTCCTAGTCAGGCCTTTAGAGGTCCCTCCCACCTTGGAAAGGTTTCGCCTGTTTGAAGTTCAAGGCTACTGTTCCGCTCTGTGTGCATGCTGAGCAGCCTGATGATGTCACACTGTTTCTACTTTGTGCTAAGCCCCTCTGCATTGCAGTCTGCCTTCACAATTCCGTTGCTCTCACTGTGAAGTATGGAGAGCTACAAATCCTGGGTGTTTTGAACTCTGAAGACGAGTACAACTGAATAGTGAGGTACAGTACTTCGGGGGTCAGTCCAGTCCCAGCTGAGCCCCAAAATCTCATTTAATGTAGCGAGGTGGGGGGCATTGTCTCGCCACTCTGTGCTCTGCCACAAAACTCAGGGGTTGCAAATCCCTCAATCCCATTCATATCCTACCAGCCAGCAGTATCAGCAGTCCATGGCTGACCCACATTTAGTGCTGTACCCCCTGCCAGCATGTGGGAGTGACTCTTTGCGATCAAGGTAGGGGCATTCCTCACTTCACTACCCATTGAAAGTCTGCTGTCTCAGGCAGTCACCTATGCCACATACCCCTGTTGCTGGCCCTGTTCATGTGGCAGTAGCAATGTACAACAGGAGCCAAAGAGTTTAAGGGGTAGGTTGATATATTGATGCAAAAGTGCAGCAGAACTTAGAACAGATACAGCTGCTCACACAAGAGAGCAGTTCAGTGCTTTGTTTCCACTCTGGAATCTGAAATGAAGCCATGAGAGGAGGACGTTTTCCACATGGGTTTCCAAAGAGGTAACCCGCTGTAAGCTGAAGCATGTGGTTTTAAGCCCTGTTTCAACTGGGTTTAGAATGTCATTTATTGCTTTAGCTCTAATAACGCCATAGGGAAAAATACCCATCCAGAGCTCCAAGCACCCTAAACATGCATGAAAAGGACACTTAAGAAAAGTTGTAAACAGTCAGTTAACGTGGTAGCATTCCAACCCCATCTTATGCTGGTTAGTGCCTGGTAAGACCAATATGAATTAGCAGGTGTCTCTAACTAGTAGATGTCTGTAACTGAATAGTTAGTTATTTGTTCAGTGTCTTGTCACATTCATCACTCATTGGAAAATCTGCTCCCCTTGGGACTACTGTGCTTTCTACCCTTTCGACTGCTGCTCTGTCCACCCTGTTGTCCTCTCTTGGTTTCTCTCCCACTTCTCAATCTTTGATCCTTCTCTGTTTTTTCCCCTCTGCATTTCCTCCTTGCAGTAACTCCAATTTCCATCCCTGTGTACTTCATTCCCACCCCAATCTCCAGGCTAGCCACTAAAGTGATCCGTGATTAACGCGTTTAATGTTGACACTGAAATTTCATAATTGTGCTTTGAAGTTGATAGTCCAATGAGGCTAACAGGGGACAGAAGCGGTCACACCTGCAAGTTATTGTTCTAGGCTCTCTGCAGACTAAGTCAGACACCACTGCATCAGTCACACTCTGCTCACATTTGGAAGATTATCTCTGCAGCCATAAAGGCTATTCTTTTAATGAAAGTTTATCATAGATTATGGAGGATCTGAATATGTCCTATGGGCCATGTAACTACATCATCTGGGCTGGAGCTATCTCATGGGTCATACGTTTGCCAGCCTGGCTCAAAAAAGCATCAGGTACTGGCCACTGGCAAACATAAGCTTCTACTTTGGGTGCACCTACCGCACAATCTGATCTGATATGCAAGGACCTCTGGTTTTTTGTTTTGTTTTTGTTTTGTAAACAGAATGCGTAGTGTTAAGAACTATCAAAGCATTTGGAATTATTGTCTCCACACAGTGGGCCAAATCATGGCCTCGGTTCCGCTCTCTCAAATATGTTTGTTTCAGTATAAGGTTCCTTGGCTGTAACAGATGGCTGGATTTGGTCCTTTGTGGGTTCTTTAGTGCTGAGAGGAATCAAAGGTTTTGGCCGTCATCCAAAAGCATCATCTCCTTAGTAGCTGAAGACACTCCGTCTTTGGCCTCATGCCTCACAACGTGGTGATACAGTCAGTGTTTGTGTCTTGCCTGCCATGTCTTCATTAGCTGCTGATGTCTGAAGCATAGTAATGAGCCCTAAGCTCGCTGGCAGGCTAGATGATTAGGGGTGTCACCCAAGTAGGTGTTGCGAGGTCATTTATTTTAATCCCTGTTGATCTTCAGTATTGTTTTTGTCTGGCTGGAAAAGGACATGTCCTGACCTCCTCATATTAACAACAGAACCCAAGGGGAGTACCTTTGCTGTGTTCCAGCCTCCAGGCTGACACAAGCTCTCTGTAAAGGAACTGCCCAACTGAGCTTTGCTTTTTCTCCCTCCCTTACCCCCCCCTTTTTTTTAGGACTTAATGCGTTTAAAGTAAAAGCAACATCCTGCTCAAATGTTGACTATTCAGATCAAAACCTCATGAGCTAAGGAGCCAGATTTTGCTTACAACTTCAGGTTGCCCTTATATTTAGAAATGAATGTGGCCAGCATTAGTGATTCACATACAGATTAAATGGCAAGTGGATCAGTTTTCAGAGAGCAGTGATTGGTGTAAGTGGCATACTACTGTGGAGGCCTTTGGAGTGACACTTTTCTACAGAAGGTGCTATGCTGCTCTGTGCTCAGAGCTTGGAGGTATTTGCAGATAGCTGTTTGCATTAGCAGCAGCTGCTTTAGACTCAAATACAGTACCTGCCACACTCTTGCTGTGGGACTTGTGTACCAAAGGCAAATGATTTGCTCCTCAGTTTCCCTACTGGTGAAATGGTGAATACCTCTCTATCAAGGGTTCTTTTGAGGCTTAATTCATCAACATTTGCAAAGTGTTTATATTTCTTTAGCCCCTGCTATTAAATATCTCCAAAGTGTTGCTTATTTATCAAGCATAGCTGTTTTTGAAGTATTGTGTTAAGATGCACGCACATGCAGTATAGTAATAGAACCAGCATGCAGATCTGTTCTTTAGAGGCTCCTTATTAAGACACATGGTGGAGTCTAACATATTGAGTGATCCTTGCCAGTGTAGTCAGTGGTGAGTGAGATTTCCTATAGCCATTGGCCTTTATGATGAAACGTGTTCATGGCTGTTTTTGAAACCATCTTAATGTCACCCAAGTGGCGATTAGTATTAGTACCTGGTAACGTGATTGTATCCCAGGCAGCCCTATTTATCATAGAGAAAGTGGTGAGGAATTGAACTAACAGCAGCGGTGGCTAGTACTGTTCCCCTCCCCCTTACATCTGCCAGAAATTTACTAAAGACATTCTGCAACACTGGCTGCAGTCCTTCTGGGAAAGATGTCATTGGATAGGCTAATCGGCATTTCAGACACCATCTGGAAGAATCAGCCTCTGGGGAGCAGCTGTGCCATTGTATGCAAGTGTCTCGCTGTATTTCCATCGGAGTGCTTGTTTTTTCCAGGGTTTAATCATGCTTAGTCATTTAACTTAACATCAAACTGAAAGTTTGCGACCCCAGCTAACTTGATTCACTGTGCCATGGGAGCTGTTTAGTTGGTAGTATGCCTGGGTGGGCAGGCTCAGGATTGGAGATGATGCCTACAGTTCCTCTCAGTCACCAGTGCTATCGTCTACAAAAAAAACCCCCAAAACAAAACCCACATCCTGACTTCTGCTGATCTTGGAATCTGTTGTGTTTGGGGCTACCTTGTTTTTCTTCAGACCGTCACATGATCCTTTAAATCAAAATATCAATCTCTGTCCATTTGTTAAGCTTATTCATAACAGCTCGGACGCAGTGGAAGCTCCATGTTGTGGGACATTTATGATGAGGCAGGACAAAACCCTAGTAAATATGCATGGGAAAGGATCTTCCCGCACTGGCCGGTACGGTGGTGGGGGTGGACAAGTTGACCTCTTCCATCTCTGTTGTGATGAGGGGTTCATAGAAGAAGAAATGTTCATGCTTCTACCTCCCATTATTGTTCACATTCATCCTTGCTGTGTTTGTGTGAACATACATCTTGCTGAGTCTTCTCTAAGTTGCTGTGTTGGCACTGATATAAAAAACATTTAACTTCTGCTCATTTTGACCATATCAAGTTATTTTTAACCAATAAAAATTGTCTCCTTTTAAAAAGCAAGTCAGATGGCAAGTCACGCTGGAACTGATTAGGAAGGATTGTGTTAGTTTGTGTGATGTCTGTGTGACACTCGCTTGATTTTTTTGTCATTAATACAGAATTTGTTTTGAATGTTTCTCTCTTTTGCTACCCCTTTTGATGTTTTTTTCCTTTAAAATAAACCCATTGCCTTTAAGGAAATCCGAACTCATATTCAATACAAACTTTTAATTGCTTCAAAAATTGCACAGTTTTTACCTATTGTTTTAAAATTCAGGAGCATATTATAAATGTGTGCAGAAAAAGTAACCATGGAGTTGAATCCAGGGAATGTTCGAGGGTAATCAGATGCACCCAGCCGTGTGCTATTTGGTTTTAGTAGTCGTCATATGCTTCGGAATTCTATGTTTTCTGCAGGTTGGCAGTCAGGCACTTTTTCAGTTGGATGAAAAGGACCCGTTCCAGTTTTCACTGAGATCAATGGAAAGACTCCCATTGTCAGATCAGGCTCACTTTCTATTCTCATGCATATCTGGGTTGTTTGCTGTCAGTGTCCTGAGCTTGTAATCAAGGCCTAGGGTTTTATTTATCACTCTTCAATTAATATAGGAAATTAATATAGTCAAATTCACCTAACAATAGTTAAGAGATTGAGAATTAAATTAGACAGTAAATGAACTCAGAAATGGAATGCAAACAAGCACAAAAGCATGCAAGAGGAACTTATTTATGGCTTTCTCCCTCTCAAACAGTGACCAGACAATGCTTTTCGATCCTTACCTGGAGGAGCCAGGATCTTCTCTCGTTGTGCAGAATCCATACCTGAGCGTTTACGTGGGTTACCACCAGTGGTGCAATTAATGCAAAATGTGATGGTGGTTTTTAGTGTCATTTGGTTTTAATGGTCTGTGACAGTTGTCATGATGATCTTTGGAATATGGACAGTTGTCTGCTAAGAACTGGACTGAAAATCCCTACTCACTTCACATAGGTCGCTGAACAGCCACCTGATGGTAACTGATCCTTTAGCCCTGTAGCACTGAAGTACAAAATGCTAGAAGTTTGCAGGAAGAAAAAAATGGTTCCTGCCTTTTTCAATTATTATTTCACTGTAATGGCATTAGGATGTTTCACCAGAGCTTCCACAGAAACCGATAAAATACTGCCTTAAATATTGTCTGACTACAAACAGTGACTTCGAAACAGCCTTCGCTTCCTGATCTAGTTGTAGGCTTACAGAGATCAGAGAAGAGGCAGCATGACTCCAGGTTTCTAAAAGTACAACTTCCTCTGCAGTTGTTTCAGATCTTGGGTTTTGGAAGACAACATCTTGCTGGCCAAAGCCTCGTATTCACTCCGTGCAGAACAGCTGCATGTGTTTTGTTTGTTTGTTTGTTTCTTAAAGGGAATTTTAAAAAGAAATACACAAAGGGAGGGAGGCCCACGGAGGAGATGAGGGGAAGGAGAGGAGTAAGCAGTGTTTAAAAATAAAAATAGAATAAATGAACAGGCTCCTTCACGCCAGATAGGTGCACCATATTGAGCTCAAAACCCATTTTGACCTTCATATGCTGTTGTGGTGTCAGGCCATAAAAGCCCGAGAGCCACCCAGAGAATTCTCCTGGCAGAGACATTGTGAAGGCCATAAATGCCAGTGTAGGGGGTATGCCAGGGTCCGCAGATGATGGGGGTGGGGAAGGTTCTGTGTACTGCAGAGGTTCTCAGCAGATTAGGTTGAGTGCCTAAGTTACTTTGGGGGCCATTTCAGCTCCTGAAGCAGCCCAGGATTAGGAGGGTGCAAAATGACTTTAAGCCTCTTAACTCCCCAGCCCCCACAACTCCTTCCACCCAATTGCAACGTTTATATCGTGCCTCCACAGGGTGCAACACAGAATCACTCTCTGCGTTTTTACAATGCCGAGGAGCCAAGAGGGTCTCCACTCATGGCCTCTTATTTGAGCCCTCACGATGCCAAATGTAACAGCCTCTCTTGCGTTGGGGATGACCAGGCCACCCCACAGAGCCTTGGAAAGACTTTCCTGAAATCATCCAGCAGAGGGTGCGGAAGAGCCATTTACAGCCGTTCATTTATCTGTCCTCTGTGTGTGCACTAAGCTGCTTCCACAGTCTTCCTCAGCCCTGCTGGGGTGGGGAGCCAAACCTGGCAGTTTCCATGAGTGGGCTGAGCTGGTTGTTGGGCCAGTGGAAACAGAGGCAGTCAAAGTGCTGAGGACCCAGAAGGAAAACAGCATTGCCAAATGTTCCCTTCATGTTCAGGGCCTGATCCGGTGAGGTCTTGAGCCATGGAATAAGGTTGAGGGCACTCAGCAGGATCTTGAATGATTGGGCTCTACACCCTCAGTTTCACTGCTAATTAAATTTTTGCTCCCTTTTATTGGGGGAATGTTTAACTGGAGGCCTGGCCGGACTGTATCAGAACCCCGAAGCAGGCTCTGTTAGTGCTCTATGCAGCCGGCCCTAGGAGGTGCCAATGGGGAAGGAGCATTCCTTTGGCAGGGAGGTAATAGTGGACAGTTGATCTTTGTGGGCTAGAGGAAGGCAGCCATCCACAGCCTCAGTGGGTTCCCTCTGTGTGTGTCCATGCCAGCCAGAGGAAGATGTTTTTGTATGTTTCTTTGGCCAGAGGAAAGGTCTGGAGAGTAGCCACTCACCACGGCGTAGCTGGAGAAGCCTTGGGAAAATGAGCACCTTGACATAAAAGGTGAGCTGCTGGTTCACTCTGATCTGGCCACAGTTTGCGCAGCGGTTTGCTTCCCCTCTCCGACGGGTGCAATGGACCATCTCTCCTCCTGTGCTTTCATGGTGGCATGTGAAGGAATGTGTGGATTTGGGACTCATAAAGTTAAAAACAGCCCTGGGGCAGGCCTGGCGGTTAGTGCTTTGCACTGCCAAGCAGGAGACGTTGGCTGCCACTCCTAGCTTAGGCGTCTCACTTTCTGGGCTGCTAAGTGTTGTGCCCAGTGACTGCCTGGATGAGCTCCTGAGTCTGAACCAACCCTTCTTGGGCAAAGATGGCGGCTGCCACCTCGGGAATTAGAAGGTGAAGGGCAGAGTTAAAGCTGCACAGGGCAGAGGCATGCATGCACGTGTGGAGGGCAAGGCTCAGTGTGGGAGAGGAAACTGCTGATATGAATATGAACACACAGCACTCAGAGACCGCCAGAGGAGTTTAATTTGTTCCCAGGTAGGCTCTGAGGATCAGAAGAGTCAAACTCCCGGCGTACCAGAGAGATCTACAGGGAGGTGCAGATATTGGCAGCCCTTTTTGAAAACAAAGATTGCTTGGGAGTCTCTGGACAGGCTGGCCTGGAAATGAAGTACATTACAATGGAAGTGCTTAAGCTCTGAGAAACTTGCCTCATATTGCTATAAAAAGCCTTCTAGCCTGACTGTTTTTTGTGTTTTTTTTTTTTCTCTGTAATGTTACATAACGTTTGTTTGGTTGGAGGCCTGGCGTAGGTGAAGGCTAAATAGCTGGTTTACTAGATGTGGTTCATGCAATGGCTTGCACATGTAAAACTTGCCAATTTCTGCTCACTTAGAGCCAGGCTCTGTCTTTTGTTGTCTTGCTGTTTGAGCCGGATTGCCCCTAGAATTAAGAGATTTGCAGTAATATTTGACATCTCTCCAGGGCTTGCTCATGTTGTGGAAGTTCAGAAGTTTTTGTAAATCTCTGCATGTGACTCCAGGGATGGGGAGGGATGAATCAGACATTTAAAAAATCTTTAAGGATGCCAAGGAACAGTCTACTGAGAAGAGGATGTAGGAAACTAATAGAATGACATCAAGAGGCCAGAGGTGAAAAAACAAACTAAAATATGATTTTTCTAAGCCAATAACCCGCCCAGCCTGTGCTGCCTTCCCAGACTCATTGCTCTACAACATTTAAAAATAGGGTTTGGTATTTCTCCCCTCAGCGAGAAACAAATAAAGTAAACAAGAATACACTACTTTCCCCATCACTTGTATACCTATAGAGAAAGCTGACCATGGATAAGCTTCCTTGCTGTAGAACTCTGCCAGCCAAGCCCCTGAGGATGTTTGCAGATGTTCCCATTGGCTTGCAAAAGCAGGAACTTTATGGCCCAAGTTCTCCCTCCACCTTCTAGCAGCAAATGTCAGGCTGGCAAAAGCACTCATCTGGCAACAGGTTTCTGGAGTTGCAAGCTAGGGTCTACCAGGTCAAGTGAGACAGTGGATAATTTGCTGACACGCTGCTGTGCCAATGTCCTGCTATGTAGTGCTGTGTGCGACAACTTTGTTTTCTCCTTTTACTCCAGCGGCAGAACAAAGCGCATGTGTAATTTCCTCAGTTGCCAGCAGAGCTAGGTCTAGTGGTGTTTCTGCCCTAGGCAAGCAAGCAAATGTCTCCCTTTCCCAGTCAGCAGAGTGTCATGCACACAGTTAGTGAATGTCCTATTGCCTCTGTTGTTTTGTTGCCCTAGGCACTTGCCTGCTTTAATTGTATGATACAGCTGGCCCTGGTTACTAGTGGTCACTGTCTGTTCCCCACCACTAATTTGTACTGCTGTGTGCCCAAGTCACTTGCCAGTCATTTAGGCATGCCTTGCTGCCATTGTCCTTCCATTATTCTGATGTATTTATTTATGCTGCAATTGTGTCCCAAAATCTACATTAAATGGTGTGTGTCTAGTCTGTCTGCCTCTGTCTGATATTGTTTTGCTTCCATCGCTGCAGTACCTAAGCACAGCAGTCTCTTGAAACTTTTTTTTATTATCACATTTGAAACAAAACCGTTGGTCCCATCACCCATGAGTGACGGGCTCCTCTTCTTTTTGCTTTTGAACTCATGCAAGTGAGTCCTAGTGTCCAGCCTGTGGTCGCCATCTTCATCCGTATCCATGTAAGCAGGAACAGCTCAAAGTATTTGCTGGTGTTGGTTATTTGGAGAGACCATTGAGAAACTGGGCCGTGGGATCTTCCTTCAGTGCTGACCCCACAGTAGTAACTTTGGAGGTGACTGTGTTGTTTAATGTGTTCTCGTTGAGCCACTCATGCTTATGTTGTTTTTCTTCCCTAGATCCCAAAACAGCTTCTGAAACAGAAACGGACATCTGTGCTGAGTGGGAGATAAAGACTATCACCAGTGCACTGAAAAATTACTTGAGGTAGGGGAGAAACGCCTTCTGTGTTGTATGTCTCCACAAGTGTGTTCTGTAATGTCCTGGGGATAGCCTCACCCACTACCCGAGTTTCTTGATAAGAGAACAAGTTTAAAATAACTAAGGAAGAGACTGCTCTTCAAGAATCCACCTTGGCTTTTCCACTGAACCCCATGCGTGCTTGGGCAGGACTTTGGGAGTTTACTGAACACTGTACAGATGCTAATGTGCAGGGTCTATTTTGGTCAATTTCATGGTCATAGGATTTAGAAAATCATAAATGGCATGATTTCAGCTATGTAAATCTGAAATTTCACGGTGTTGTAACTGTAGGGGTCCTGACCCAAAAAGAAGTTGGGGTCGGGGGGGAGGGTCACAAGATTATTGTAGGTGGGCTTGCGGTACTGCTGCCCTTCCTTCTGTGCTGCTGCTGCTGGCGGCGGCGCTGCCTTCAGAGCTGGGCAGCTGGAGAGCAGTTGCTGCTGGCCAGGAGCCCATCTCTAAAGGCAGAGCTGCTGCTAACAGCAGTGCAGAAGTAAGCATGGCATGATATGGTATTGCCATCTTTTACTTCTGCCCTGCTGCCTGCAGAGCTGGGCCCTCGGTCAGCAGCCACCACTCTCTCCTGCCGCCCAGCCCTGAAGGCAGCAGCACAGAAGTAAGGGTGGCATAGTATGGTATTGCCACCCTTACTTCTGCCCTGTAACTGGCAGGGTGCTGCCTTCAGAGCTGGCCGCCTGGCCAACAGCCACCACTATCCAGCACCTAGCTCTGAAGGCAGCGCAGAAGTAAGGGTGGCAATACCATGACCCTCCCCCTAAAATAACCTTGTGACCCCCCCCCCCCCCCCCCCCCGCAACTCCTTTTTGGGTCAGGACCCCCAATCTGAGAAACACTGGTCTCCCCTGTGAAATCTGTATAGTATAGGGTAAAAGCACACAAAAGATCAGATTTCACGGGGAGAGGCCAGATTTCACAGTCCGTGATGTGTTTTTCGTGGCTGTGAATTTGGTAG
This sequence comes from Chelydra serpentina, assembly GCA_037349315.1. Classification (NCBI taxonomy): domain Eukaryota; kingdom Metazoa; phylum Chordata; order Testudines; family Chelydridae; genus Chelydra; species Chelydra serpentina. Next base: position 14,329,536 of record JBAIAC010000035.1, read on the forward strand.
GGCCCTACTCATGTGGTACAGCCATAACGTATAAAAGCTTATTCTTATGTACCTTACTGTTAAGCTTGTCTCTTGATTCAGGCTTTTCCCTGTAAGCGAAGACACAATGCATTCCAGTATGCTGCTGTCTAGCAAATCTGTTGTGCTGATGGTTTAGTGGCAGAAAGTTCAGTGTTAGTTTGTTTTTCCAAAAGGACCATGAACGTTCATAAGGCTTTCTTTGATATCTAGGCATAGAACTGTACATATAGGTACAGTCCAACCACATGAAAACTGATGCCATTGTTACAATTGGGTTATCTTCTATTATTGTATAAGTATGACATGTGACATTATTTACTGAAGCACTAGTCCAGAGAAAACTGATACTGTGGAGACAAATGTTAGAGCCAACATCACACTGTTTCCTTTGGTGCCTCCTGGAGATTAATTTCTTTATGTTAGTTATTTAGTAATAAAGATATGCAAGAATTTGTCAGTAATTAATAAAATACAAACTTCTAATTATAGGCCCCTTCTCATCCTTTCATTTTTATTGCATTATGCACTGACAGGTAATCTTAGAGATGGGATAAACTGTCCACAGACTACAGTGGTGGTTCCTAATCCCAAAAGAGGGATACCCATTAGTTTGCAAGTAGCAATAGGTATTCTGTTATGCAGAAAATGCTTCTACCTGCAATGTCTGTATTTTTAAAGCATAAGAGAATGAAACAAAATCCAACGTGCATGACAAATGTAGGTAGGTTGGTCGATCTCAGCCTGGAAGATCACAAAGCCAGCACATAACTTTGCATGAATGGCAGTCTGCTCCCAAGAGTTTCTGAACGGTTAGCACAGGAATAAGGTGAGAGTATGCGACACAGGACTGGAATAGTAGGTCATTTCACAGGTCAGGACTGAAGTGTATAGGCAAATCGGAGAGGAGCCCTACGACTAAAATATCGGAGAAGCTGCAGGACAGGATTCTGATCCATTTTAAGATCTGTACGGAGAGAATTAGCACAGCACTACTATGTGCCAGGCATAGCTTTAGCCAGTGCTATTGGTCTCTCACTTTCATCAGCACCAAAGTTTACACAAGCTTTCCTTCAAAATACATGTTAAGTTTTCCATGGCACAAAAATGGTTGCATATGGAAAATTCTTTATGGAGATGATGATCGTTAGAATTTTAGTGCTGTGTTCTGTGACACATTTTAACATCAAGTTGCTGTAGTATTAGGTTTGGCCTGTGTTTTCTTTTTTTATATCTTGGTCATTCTGCAGCGGTAATTGATTCAATTAAAGAGAGGAAACGAAGACTAAAACAAAGCCCCCTCTGTATATGATGTTTTTTTCTGATGAGAGGAAACTAGTTAGGAAAGTTGGTATTGCTTAGCTGTGCCCTTTTTGATTTAAGACTGGGTTTATGAGAACAGCAGACTCTAAGCTGCATTTCAGTGATTATTTTATTGCTCAAATGGGTATGTTTTGCTATTCCTATTCCAGAATGCTCCCTGGGCCACTCATGATGTACCAGTTTCAAAGAAGCTTCATCAAAGCAGCAAGTAAGTTTTTGTGCATGTGTGCTTGTCACCACCTTCTAAAGAGAAAAATCCCTTTGCAAGCAACTGAATGTAACTTCAGCTAGTACTCTCCCACTGAACTCCTGATGCCAGACAGACTTTGGTAAATGCTGTAAAACAAAATCAGAACTGAGATGCAAGGGGCATGTTGTTGGATGTACTGTAGAAAAAAATGAGTCTAAATGCTGGTTGGTGGGAAGTGGGAGAAAACATATTGGTACCACAGATGGGTTATTGGAGTTCTAATTAGTTGTATTTTTCAGTCCTGATGTCATGAAAGCATAGCTATATATGAGTGGAAGGGACCTTGAGATCATCTAGTCCAGCCCCCTTGGCTGAGGCAGGGCCAAATAAACCTAGACCAACTCTGACAGGTGTTTGTCTAACCTGTTTTTAACAACTCCACAACTTCCCTTGGAAGCCTGTTCCAATGCTCAACTATCCTGATAGTTGGGAAAGATTTTCCCAATATGTAACCTAAATTACTTCTTGTCCTACTTTCAGGAGACACAGAGAACAGCTGACCACCATTCTCTTTATAACAGACTGTAACATATTTAAAGATGGTTATCAGGCTCCTCCTCAGTTTTAACTTTTCCTCACAAGTTTGGTTTTCTAAATCTTCTATCTTTTTTTTTTTTTTTTTTTTGCCTGCCTCTGTCCTCTTTCCAATTTGTCTGCATCTTTCCTAGTGTGGCACCCAGAACTGGACACAGTTCTCCAGCTGAGACTTCGCTAGTGCCAAGTAGAACAGGAAAGTTACCTCCCATATCTTAAATATGATGCATTCCTGTTCATACACCCCAGAGTGATATATACTTTTTTAGCAACAGCATCACATTGTTGATTCATATTTAATCTGTGACCCGCTATAACCCCCAGATCCTTTTCAGCAGTACATAGCCAGTTATATCCTCATTTTGTACTTGTGCATTGGATTTTCTTCTCCGTAAGTGCAGTGCTTTGCACTTGTGTTTGTTGAAATTCTTCTTGTTGATTTCAACAAATTCTCCAATTTGTGAAGGTCATTTTGAATTCTAAGCCTGTCCTCCAAAGCATTAGAAACCTCTCCCAGCTTGATGTCATCTGCAAATTTTATAAACACGTTTTCCACACCAAACTATCCAAGTCATTAATGAAAATACTGAATAGTACCAGACCCAGGACAAAGCCCTGCAGGTCCCCTTAGATATGCCCTGCCAACTCCCACCCCAAACCATTGATAATCTTGACAGCAAACCATTGATACTCTTTAAGTATGGTCTTTCAACAAGTTTTGCACCCATCTTATAGTAATTTCATCTAGACCACATTTCCCAAGTTTGCTTATGAGACTGTCCTGTGGGACTGTGTCAGAAGCCTTACTAAAATCAGGATCTATCATGTCTACAACTTCCCCCCCATTCAGTAAGCCAGTAACCCTGTCAAAAAAGAACATTAGGTTTGTTTTGCATGATTTGTTATTGACAAATCTATGTTGGCTATTACTTATAACTAAAGATCCGATTCTATCACGGCGGTCACGGACTTTGTGACTTCGCCAGACCTCAGTGACTTCTTCGGCTTTGGCCAAAAAAACCCTAATCAATGGCAGGGCTGGAGCAGCTGTCAGCCTTGGCCCAGGAACAGTGGTGAGGCCAGAGCAGTGGCCCAGGGCCACTGGGTCAGCCCCCGGGACCGGAGCAGGGGCCGCTGGAGCAGGGGCAGCAATCAGGGCTGGAGCTGAAATCAGCGTCTGCCATCGCAGGAGCAGTGGCTGGAGCTCAGCCCCCAGGGCCGCTGGACCAGTGGCCGCCGCCTCTGGAGCAAAAGTCCGGGATCGGGTCAGCCCCTAGGGCTACAACAGGAGCAATGGTCAGGGCCAGCAGTCATCCCCCGCCACAGGACCAGCAGCTGGGCTGGGTCAATATTGCAGGAGGAGTTGCGAAGCTGGAGCAGTGGCCAGCGGTCAGCCTCTAGCAGGTTCCGACTGTCAGTCTTTCCTCCCTTTTCTGCCCCCCCCCCCACCCCCCGGGTATTTTTAGTAAAAGTCACGGACACATTGCGGGATTCTGTGAATTTTTGTTTATTGCCCGTGATCTGTCCGGGACTTTTAGTAAAATACCCCCATGACAAAATCTTAACCTTATTTATCACACTAATGTCTACGGCCTTATGAACATAAGTCGTACCACTTTAATTATATTGGTATAATTAAAGCCGTACAGTTCTCCTAGTGTGGATGCAGCTATACCAGTATAAAAGTGCTTATACTGGTATAGCTTATTCCTACATAGCACCTTTGTATCAGTACAACTGTGCTCCCACTAGGGGTTGTATCACAATAACTACTTCAGTTAAAAAAAAAAATCACATCCTAATCAAAATAGCTATCAGCATGAAATCTGAGTATAGATCAGACTTAGAGGTGACAGTAGCACTTATTTAGACAGTGCTTCTCCATTAATCTAATTCAATCTGTGCTGTTTTCAGAAGTCTCTCTTTATCATCCTTTCTTCCACTGCTTTTCAGTCCTACTGTTTTGCCATTGAGGTTCATAGTTCTGATCAGCTGTTATGTAGCAGTTTGGTTCTAATTGCAGTGGAGATACAGCCCCATGAAATGAATCCCCCACTCATTTAAGCAGAGATAGTGACAAGTGGATGTTAGTCATTGAAGTCTCATTATAGAACACAGATGCGTTCCAAATTCCCACTACAGTTATAGGAAGGGCTGGTACAACCACCTACTGAGATTGCCTGTCACTTCCCATTTTTTATACCCTGTTTTCAGTTGCCTATAATTTTGTCACACTTTAGCTATTTGAGCATAAATTTTCCATGAAGTGCATCTTGGGCTGATTTTTTTTGGAAAATTTCAGCTAAAATGGGTGCCTCGTTTCTGAGAATGAGGCAAGGGAAAAATAAGGGGTACTTTTGGCCCATGTTAAAAAGTCCTGGTTACCTTTTCTTTCAAAAGCTCTAGTGCCACCATACTTTTTAGGAGGACTTGAAATCTGATAAAGGATGTCAGTGGGTGGCTTTTGTGTCGGGGATGTTACTTTTGCTGTCCCCATGAAAATCTGCCCAAATTTGGCCAAGTTGTAAGCCTTTCAAAAATTGTAGCTCGTACATGCTCGGTGGAGACTTCTTAGATTTTAGCCTCTAAATTCCCCAAAGATTCATCTGCTTTAGGCATGCTCCACCCCCTCACCTCACAGGATTGCTGTGAAAATAAGGTCACTGATATTTTCAAAGCACTCAGAAATGAAGTGATGAGTCTATGAAGAGAAAAGTCTATCAAGAAATGAGCAATTCTATCTTCAGTACAAGAGCGGGAATAGTGCTCAGTAAACAAGGCCTGGGGCCACACATTGAACAATGAGGAGAAATCGAACTATTGAATAGCTGCTCATTAAGTGAGCACTGTCCATTCTGTGCAGTGTATGAGGCAGGGGCTCTGTTTGCTGTGTAATTATGGATTTAAGTCGCAGACCTTGGTAGATATGAAGCTGTTCAGTGCTGTTCTGAAGTATTGAATAGTTAGCGTTTGGGACCAGGAATCAGTACTCCAGTTCCCTTATTCCAACTCTGTCACTGACCTTGGGCAAATCACTCAAATTCTCCCTGTTTCAGATTTATTTCTGTGAGGTTGGATGTTGCCTTCTAAGCTCACCGTGCCATTGTGAGGTTCAGTTAATTGTTTGTAAAGAGTTTAACATCCTTGAATCTCAAAACCCGTACCAGGTACGTAGCTGCTGACGTAGTTGCCAGTCTTTCACGTGATACGTTAATGTGCTGAACTGACTCCATTTGAACCTGCCCTTCCTGGAAGGGAAAGGGAGGGTGAAATATCCAAAGGAGGGCTTTTAACAAGATGACTTCCAATAACTTTCTCACCAAAGGCCTCATGCTATAAATGAAATGCAAATATTAAGATATTTCCACTTTTGTGAATGAAATAAGGAGGACCAGTTGTCAAAACCTTTCTAGCTATCGGGCTAAAGATACCCTTATGTAGATTGAACATTTATTATCCAAGCATATTCAGCTGCTTTCTCTGTTGAAACAAGCCAAATGGTAGCCACTTGAATTACAATCAGGCTGTTCTCCGGTCGTAAGTGCCTTGTCTTTGTTTGGCATTTTGTCAACCTTCATCCTCAGTCCATTAGTTCACCCTTTGGTTTGTGTGTCCCTTTTTTTTTTTTAGAAACTTTTTTTCATCATGGGGTTCTACATGAGTAAAAAGAAATCTTAAAATTTTGAGGACCCACAGTGCATCTGAATAGAGAGACGATGCAAAACCAGGGCTTCAAGCTAGAGCTGGTCAGGAATTTTTCCACAACTGTTTTTTGTTGGAAAATGTCAATTGTCATAACCAAAACTTCAGAGACAGACACCTCCTCCCCTCCTCCACCCAGAGTAGCCAGTAGCCTGGCGATTACAATGTGGAAGATCCAGGTTCAAGTCCTTCCTTGGCCAATTTCAGTCTCTCCTATGGGAGCTGTTCCGCTTAGTATAAATAATTAAATATTCCCCGCAGGATGGACTTAAACCTGAGTTGCCTGCATCTCAGTTGAGTGCCCAGTCTGTCTGGTGCAACAAATATTTAATTATTTATCCAAAATGGAACATGTCCAACAGGAGGGATTGAGAGACAGAGACTGACTCTGTAGCTCGGCTATTGGCCATTCTGATCTCTGAAATCTTGAAAATCTTCATGGGATGGGTGAACCATTTCCTGCCCAGCTGTAGTCAAGACACCTACATCTCTGATTGAATCTCTGTCCTGATCTGTGTGGTGGTTTTAGTTTAAAGAAAAAGAAAAAAGCAGGTAGCAGATGGAATAATCTCTTGTTTCCCAATGCAGAGCTGGAGAATCAGGAGTCCAGAATCTCCGAGATCCACAACCTTGTTCATCGGCTCCCAGAAAAAAACAGACAGATGCTGCAGATGCTCACGAACCACTTGGCAAAGTAAGTGTATGGCGTTGAGATGCTTTCTTTTTTCCACCATCCCTAAAAATTGTTAGTCCTAGACAAATTTCTTGCGTGTGTGTGGGGTCTTGAGTCAGATCTGGTTGCATCACGGTCACTGAAAACCTATGTGTCAAAGAAGCGTTAATGCAAAGAAGGACATGGAGGAGATGCAGTAGGAAAGAAATCCTAGCTTTCTGACTGCTGTATATGATCACGCAGCATTTGTGGTGCTTCAGTCTACATTAACCACTTCCTTGCTGTGTCGTTTTAGATAGAAATGCACATGTTGTGCTGATGGAAATGTACCATTGCTTCCAATGGCATGTTAATAGGTGATTGTTGTGCAGGGGTTGCAATGGTGAGGCCAGAGTGATGGGGGTTAAAAGCAAATCAAAATTATAAAGAGATCAGAGTTATCACAGTGATATGGTAGACTATAACTCCACATCAAATATATTGTCCCTATACAGCCTGATTTATCATACTGCCAGTGCTTAGGTCACCTTGAAAAGTTTTGGGGCAGAGGGTTTGGTAAAGTTTTGATTTCATTGATGGGGCGGGCTATAATCTGCCCTCATAATTGCAATAGAGCTCATTGGTTAGTGTTTAAAGAAGAGAAAACACCACCTGGAGTGACTGAGCAGTTCACATGCCAGCTTCAGGGATAGGAGATTGTACCTGGGCATTCCTTAACCATGTATACAGGAAAGGTTAGCAAGGACTTGAGGAAACATTGGAATGAGTTAAGCATAGGGTGACCAGATAGCAACTGTGGAAAAAAAGGGACAGGGTGCGGGGTAATAGGCGCCCATATAAGAAAAAGTCCCCCAAAACGGGACTGTCCCTATAAAAATGGGACATCTGGTCACCCTAGTTAAGCGGGCTGCAAATAAAATTTTGGGAACGCATAAAGCTATTTGTTTAAAAATAAAAACCACTTGAAATGTGCTTACCAAAAAATACAAAAAAAACCCACCAGATGCTTTCTTACGACCTTTGTGCCTGTTCTAAGGAACCAGAGCAAGGCTGTTTAAAAAGCAGAAAAGCTGGTTTAGATCGGAGTTTCAAAACCTCAGATGCTTACAGGCTCAAGCCAAAGGAGAGGGAGTTCCAGCTACTTCCACCAGCCAAATATGCGCAAGGAGTCTCATGACTGATTCAGTGCTTTGCATTATTTTTTTTAGTGGTTGTTGTTTTATTTAAAGGAGAACTCTTATTTAGTCACTGTGGTATTCAGAGGGGGGAGGGAAGGAGCAGGAGAGCACAATGGGCTTGTTCTATTTTAGCAGAGCTTTGTTAAGCGAGAGAAGGGATTTAAAAACAAACAAACAAATCATATGAGTGTGGCAGAATTTGTTATTTTTAAGGGTAAAATGCCCTTAGCAGTTTTTCCCATTACATAGCTCCTCCCAGGGAAAGGCAGGAAGTCACTATAACTAAAGGCTGCTTTGCTTCTTTTTTGTTTGTTTTCTTGGAATTGGAATATTGAGCTAAAAGGGCCTGCAAAGACATTCACTGAATTCCAGGGAGCATTGCCTGCATGTGCTTGCTAATATTTATAGATAGCTGTATTGTTTTGCTTATAAATAAGAAGGTATCCATTGTGGTTGGGGTCACCTTGTCAGTAATTCCTAAGACACAATCCGGTTATAGACGCTCATCAAATAGCCAGCACTCATTACAGTCCTTCTGTCATCCTCACATATGAAAGTATTACTTCTCCCACATTGTTCTGTGTAGCCCCTTTGTCTAGTGAAGCTCATGTTGCTGTACTAAAAGACACTTTCCCTCTGGCCTGGAGGCACCATCTCTAGGGATAGAGGAGGATAGTTCAGCCCCTTTGGCCTGTTCAATCTGTGACCTCACTGCTGAGGCTGTTGACTGGGGGGGACAAATAGGACTGGAATGACTTACGGAAAGGGAAGGATGGCAGTGTTTTAGGGCTAGGAGATACAGAGCAGACAGGATTCTTTTTTTTTTTTTTTTTTTAATTACCTTCCAGTAGGTAGAAGAAATCATCCCCTGGATTGTTAATGCATGGAATGCAAGTGAATAATTTTCACTTTGCCAATGCATACACTGCATGATTTGCACACGCTGTAGGCCAATGTCTCTCCCAATTTCTCAGCAAAGATTTAATAGTAGAGTGTGGCAGTGAGGCCTCACATTACTGAGACTTTTGCGACTTTCACAAAACACACTAAATAGTATCTTTTGCTAGATCATTATAAAGGTCTCTAAATACATGTAAACTGCATTGGTCAAATAAGTGAACAGGGTTCCTCTTGAGCTATATTATCTCTGATGCATTTTGTTTGCTTTCTCGCTAATTTGCAGTAGAACTCTTAGCAATTAATGTGGACTAGCAGGGTTCTACTATTAATAAAATTACTAATACAGTTGATACATTTGACATAGCAATTATTAAAAAATTAAAGATCAGTCTCTCATTAGCATCTCTAAACTCTTCGTACGTGTGAAGTAGAGCATTACCTAGGAAATGCGAAAACACTTATCTGAGCTAGAAGAGTGGTTCTCCTAGAGCTGGACTCTTAAATGCGGGAGGTTAGAGGTACTGGTATGGCAAGTGGTACTTGAGAGTAGAATACCGTTTTCAGTCCCCACCTGCTTTGTACATACACACAGGCACAGAAACAGACTCTCCAAACCCTGTGCGAAGGTGGGTTTTGCTATTGGGCTAGATGACCACTTAAAAGAAAGTGGAAAAGGAAAGATGCAGGAGATGGAAGGGTGGGTGTGGGGGAATGCACAGAAAAGAGCAGATCATAGACAGGAGACAGAGAGAATGAGAAGGCTAGAAATGAAAAATTAGGTAGTTTTTAGTTGCTAGGTTAGTACGTTTTACTTTATTCGTGTTGCTGCATATATTTTTGTTCATTTTTCCAGGCAGTTTTATATTCTAATCATTTCAAATATGATGCATGTGCAGCCTACATCAGGACTGTTTCAACAGTAACCAAACACTGTTTCCTCTTGCCTTTCAGACACAATTTTCTTGGAACATACTATTAGGTTAATCTTTGGTCCATTAATAGTTTAAACCTGAATTTCTCCTTCACGCGCGCACACACTGTTTCTGTGATGAATCCAGCTTTGATTTACTGTTACTTTAGGAGGATAGTGATGTTTGTCGTGATTTACTCAGGAGTATCTCTGTAGCAGGCAGGGAGAACCTGTGCTGACTTGAACTGTCCCAAAGTTTGCAGCTGTTCTGGCCTATGTCAGCGGGAATTTACCAACTAGCATTTCAGCAGAGGCATCTGTGCAAGTTACAGTGACATAGATGACCTGTCAAAATGCCCGGGGTTTCTGTTTCAAAGCTGGTGTGAAAGCTGAGCAAAGAAGCTTAACTGAAGTCCAAAGCGTTTTAGTAAGTAAAAGGTTAAAAAACCAAAAAACCTCTTGTGAACACCTTGTTACTGTTTGAGTTACAGGATTCTCTATTGTTTAATCCATCTGTTACATCTCAAACTCTTTCCTCAGAGGGAAAGTACTCAGGGTGCCAGGCTTTATGGAGGAATTATGCTAGGCGAAGAGCAGGTGCAGAAAATGAAATTTAAAAAGTTTCATTAAATAGAGTATTGCATATTTCAGGAGGATTCCGCCATCCCTGAACTCTCTTTAGAGTTTGGTGGATACATTTTAACTAATTTTTCCTAATAAAAGTGGTGTAGTACTTTAGTGCTGGCATTTGACATTTGTTTCTTCACGGCAATTTGGCTGGAAGCTCATTTTTCTTTTGGTTGTATGGAAATGTCTGTTACAAAGTAGGTCACCGCAGTGTTAGAATTGTGCTAGGGCTGAGCCCTGTTAGTTCAAGAAGCAGCCCGGGAATGTCTCATGAGTGGCATGAGTGTGTGTTGAGGAGGTGGGGATGGGGATGGGGTAGGATCAGAATAAATAAAATTGATCTTTCCCCCCCATAGCTTTTTCATTTTGGTGTCTGACACAAGGTTGTAATTTTGATACTGTTAGTTATCCACTTGGAAGGGCCAAATACTGTTATGCGTTGAAACACAAACGAGCACTTCTATTAAAATCTTTTGAAATCTGTGAAAAATGTTATAACTATTTTTTTGCAAAACAGCAGAACGAGATTAAAAACGTTTAGTATAAAATCAGCTGGAGTTAAGTCTCCTTGTAGAAAAAAAACTTCTGGGATTTTTCTTCTTTCTGAGGGGAAGAGAGGCAGCAGTTAATCTGCTATCCTCCACTCTGTGGTAACCAGTCATAAACCAAATGCCATCTAGCAACTCGCTTTTTTTTTTTGGTAGATTTTTAAGCCTTTTTGCCACTTAAATCCCTCTTGAGCCCGAACACCTATCCTTAGGGTTGGGCTACACTGAGGTTTTTGCCCTAGTTTAAACACTTGGATATCGGTATAAATGCATAAACACTAGAGGGTTACACTGATTTAATCAAATAGTTTTTTCTTCTACCAATTTAGTTAAACCAGTGCATAGCAGAGTGTAGTCAAGCCCTTTGTTGCCAGGTGTCCAAGAAACTGTGCTGATTACACTACATCTCAATCTCTGGAACCAGATTCCTCTCTCCTCCCCCCCCACCCCCCGTGTTTAAATAAGGAGTAAATGCTTTGGAGATGCAGAACGGGAAGATTTTGATCCATTTACATTTCAGGAGTTAGAATTTTTAGTCTCATTGATTTATTTTTATCTCTGAGAATTTTTTTGTTGTTGTAGCTGTGAGAACCATGCTTATTAATAAATACTTCATAGTTCTATAGCACTTTTCATCCAAGACTCCTGAGGCGATTTTGCTGGTGTTTCCCCTTGTGACTCATATCACCCATTGCTGTTTGTCTTTCTGTCTGCAAACATCTCCTGTCAGTCTGAGGCAACAGACTTGCCATTTTCTCTGGGCTGTGCATCTATTTCCTTTTCATGTGAAAGATCAAAACAATTAAATGTATCGAGTCTAAAGTGTATGTACGTGCATTTAGTAGGTATAATTCTCTTTAATCATTCACAGCTGCAGCCTGGCCAATGGAGGCTTGCTCCCTGTGTTTTTGCTAGTCGTGTGTTCTAACCAACACAGTAGTGATTGCTACCTGTAGCACAGATTGTTCTCAGCTTCTCAGCCTTGGTTTCCGTTGGTTCTGCAAGGCAGCAACTCTCTGACGTCAGCCAAGAGTGGAGGTTACACAAAGATCTTTCTACATTATGGCTCACTAACCTGTAAGTGTGGGGCTGTGCTAGAATGAAAGAAGAAAGGAGGATGGAAAATGAACTGGAAGTGGAATAAAGCTAATTCCAAACACTTTTATCGAGGTCTTAAAACATTTTCTTACTAAAGGGTCATTGGCAAGAAAGTCCTCCAGGGCCATGTGCTCAAATATAATATAGCATTTGCTGTATTGTTTGTGTTGCATAGTCGTATCTTTGACCTGGGTAGCATATCTACTTTTTGCACTTAGGGGAAATGGACAACACTGCAGGGCTGCTTTTGGGCAGACCTAAATATCCTGATAGAGGCCATGTTTCTCCCTGGGTACTGAGTATGGCACTTCCCTCTGCACTTTCAGCAAGTGACTAGATCAATAAATCCTCTCACTGAGGCACCTGTTCAGGAAGATGAGCCGTTGCAGGGTTTTTACCTCGGAGGCTTTTCCCCCTGAAGGTGCAGCAAGCAATCAGGCCTTTTCTTCTTGGCCTGGCAGGCTTTGATGTCATCCCCATGGCTGCTGTTTATGCTGCTGATTGGGAACTGTTCATTTGTTGGGTTTATGCACTACTTCCAGAAAGCCATTCTTGTCCAGGACAGTCTGGACGTTTCCACTTGTCTCTGGGGCCTTTTGGATGCTTCTCTCCCTCATACGTTCTCTTACCAATCTGGTGGACAAAAGAAAATAGCAAATCAAACTCTCTGGACCGTGCATGGAAAAATTAAACAGAGTTCCTCCTTCTATTGCTGTTCTCTCTTTCCCACTTCAGTGGGAAATTTTAATTTTGCCAGATACTCACGTCCTAATTCTTTGGACTGAGGCACATTACAGCCCTGGACAGAGATCTGGACCTGCTCAAGTTCGTGGTTAACTCCTAGGAGAAATCTCGGGTTATGATCTCTGTGCTTACTCCTACTTTGGAATAAGAAGAGAGTTACCCCATTAGAAGTAATCATAGTTCAAACATAGGTTAATATATCTCATTAGACTGCTTCAGTGTTGTTTGGTTCTGTGCCCATCCTGGCTGATATGAATGGTAGTCAGCAGGCATATCAGGAACTTCTTTTTGCCCTGTCTCCTAATATAAGAACAAGAGATAATGCAATGAAATTGAAAGGTGACTAATTTAAAACTGATGAGAAATTATTTTTCTCACAATGCATAATTGGACTGTAGACCTCATTGCCAAAGTATAACATTGAAGGGCAAGTAATAAGCAAGATTGAAAAAGGGCTTGGAGTTTTACATGGATAACAGTATTCAGCATTTTTATAGTAAATACTTAAAAAAAGTTTTTGAAGGCATATAAAATCTTATGCTTCAGAGTTTAAAGCAAATCTTTAACTACCAGGATTTAGAAAGAGTCTCTTTGAGGGCAGATTATCCCACATCTGCCTACTGCAGGGTTTTTTGCACTTTCCTCTGAAGCATCTAGTGCTGGCCACTGTTGGAGATAAGATCCTACATTGGATGGACCATGGGACTGACCCAGTCTGGCAATTCCTGTATTGCTATGTTGCTTCAGACTCAGCTGAATGCATAGGCCCTTTAAAACAGGTGCCGTTTGATTGTTGACAGTGCATCTTGGATTTCTTGGAACATGCTGTGGTTCCCACACTGAGCAAGCTTTAATGTTCAGTATTTTCGTGTGAGAAGTTTCATGTAAAAGTTCAAAACAATTACATTCATGTCAGATTTGCATGATGATCACTGAGCACGTGCAGCCACATCTGCCCTTGGAATGAGATTATGATCACTTGGTGAAAGTTGCCACACCAACCTTTGTGCCTGCCAGGGCGTTTCCTTTGGGTAGCACTGCACCAGAGTAGTTATAAGTGTTAATGCCAACTTTTAGTTTGTTCTCCTTCCCCAAGCTGGTAATAGAACATTATATTCCATAGGGCTTACTAAGTGGAGGTCTTTCAGATAGATTCTTACATGCTTTAGTCCATGGGGGTGGGCTTTCATGAGTCAATGCACATTTTGCCAGGGTTCTATTTGGTGTCAACAATCTAAATTTCTCTACTCCACTGTTCTTCACCTGCTGCTATTTCCAACCCCATAGATGGCTGTACTGCAAAAGTATTACACATGCATATAATTTGCATTGAAAGGCACAATATAGATGTCGATTATTATTCATTTAGGTCAATTGCTTCTGATCATAATCACTGGTCTTAGATGTTATTTCGCAACTCCCTTGCTAGAAGAAGGATTTAGTTTAGATTCGACTGTGGCTTGCTTCACGACTATAGCTTGGTAAATCAGGATGGTTTAGTACGAGTATCCTTCCATAGAAGAACCAGCATTATTTTCTGTTTAAAGTAGTTTTTGATTGGCGCTCTGTCGTCAGTTTTGAGGTCTCATTGAAGCAAATTCATTAGTGCGTGTGACTGGAAATCAAGAGTTATGAGTGCAAGTCCCAGCTCTGCCACTGACTGGATGTGCCATTGGGCAAGTCACTTCATCCCTGTGTCACTTTCCCTATCTGTTAAATGGGGATAACATTTACCTCAGAGGGATATTGTGAGGATTCATAACTCAGTGTCTACAAAAGGTGTTTTAAAAAAACCCTGAGATAAATGGGCTAAATACATGCTAATTGTTACTTCTGCTTCTCTCCTTCTTCTTGGACTCCTACCCAGACTCCTACCCAAATTTGTCTGGCTGGTTTTCAAGACCAGAGTTATTAAATCTGACACCTTCCACCATCATTAAAACTAATTAAAAATGTAATTAAGTAAAAAATAAACAGTAGAAAAAATATGGCACACTGAAGCAAAGTGTTCCAATTTCACACCAGCTCTGAAATTCCTGGCAAAAGAATAGAGAGTTACTATGTAGGGAACCGAGTATTTTTGTATACGCTGTCCGCCAAATCAAGAATATTTTTTTTAAAAGCAAATCCTCCAGCCGTTTTCTTCACAGTGAGCCCTTAACCTGGATAGCCCTAAAAATACCACAGGCTGAAGTGCTACTTGCTAATTCACCACACTGGATGTAAAAAGTTGCTTCCAACAGAATTCTATAGGCAGGGAGAGAGATGTGGAAAGGAAAAGTTATAGCAATAAAACTTACAAAAGTTACGTCAAGCTCAAAAGCATGTGTCTTTCACCAACAGAAAAATAAAAAATATTACCTCACTCCACCTTGTCTCTTACATATTTAAAGGCATTTTTTAGTTAGAAGATGGATATTTACACACACACACACACACACACACACACACACACACACACACAGTGTGTGCACATGCACATTAAGAGTTCTAAAAGTGACTAGTAATTTTGGGTGCCACACTTTTTGGATGCCAACTTAAGACCTCTGAAAGAGGCCTGATTTTCCAGACCCCTGAGCACCTGCCCTTTGCAAATGAAGCCCCCTTAAGGTATCTCACTGTGCACTCAGAATCACTATTTACTTTTGAAATGCATGTCTGCATTTGTATTTTATATATGCACACATGTGCACACATACACATAAGGTGTATACTTTCTATATGCAGTTTTGTAACTAAACCAGACCACATCAAGTGTTTGGCTAGCTCCCATGCGTTCCATTGTTAATTGCTCTCTGGATTCATTCTGGTATATTATCTCCTTGAATCAAGAGAATGAAGCCACTAATAATTTTATTTACTCAGAGGGATAAAAGGTTGAGTTTCCCTTCCTAGGTTTAAAACCGGTCATTCCAAGAAACTATTTCAGACCATCCCCTTGGGGTACTTGCTAATTGGAGACAAGCCCATTAAGAGTAATAATTATGCTTTTGATTTTAAGGTTTTGAGTTTATTAGCACTCACAACAAGTTACTTTCTTTCTTGCTTACTCCTGAATGGCAAACCTAAAATAGCAGAACCAGTTCTCTGTGACTTGAGTTGCAGTGAAGAACGAGGGCAATTGGAAGATGGAGGCCAAGCGGAGAAATCTGGAAGTGTGAAGGCATTGTGCGTGCTAGACAGAATGGATATGAAAGTAACTGCTTAACTGAAGCTTGCTGTGTATTGTCATGCAGCTTGTCATACACAGATTCATATGAGAGGCATGAAATCCTTCAAGCATTCTCATCGTCTTCCATCAGGTTTGGGTTTGTGAGAGTTTTGGTTTGTTTCAAAGTTGAAGAAGTGGCAGAGGTTGAGGAGATCAGTAAGAAGATTAGTTTGAAATCTTAGAGCAACCACATTGTGTGGCTAATTTAATTATTGTATTTAACTGAAACCACCTGCAGCTGCTGTAAAAAGTCAAAGAACGTCAAGGTCCGTATTTATTCCCCTTGCAGTGCCTCTTGTGGGGAACCATTTCAGCTGCCAGGCTTGTTTAAACTCTCACATATTTTAAACATTAACAGAATTTGTACGTTTAGGTTTCCAACATTTCAGCTTCCTTTGCTTTCTTGGTTTTTCTTTTAGCCCCTCTATGGGATGTTTTACTTTGTACCTATTTCGTTAAGGTTCTAGTTCCTTGTACAGTGGAACTTTCACAGAAATTCAGAGTAATGTTGCTGACAGTTGTTACATATGGAATACATTCCTGGACCCCATGCAAACAACTAAAGACCACATCCTCCCAGAATGCTGTGGTAACCCTCGAGTCTAAAATCAGATTTTGGAGTGCAACAGTCTACTGCTTGGGAGCCAGATGTTGAGATCCTGGCTCATCCCTTACTCAGGCAAACTCCACCTGAAGATGATGCAACTTTGCTTAGGTAAAATGGAGTTCAAGCTGAATTAGGACCTCAGGGTTTGGTGTTTTAGTTAGCAAACAAGGCACAGAGGAGAAGATTGATAGTGCTGGGGAAAGCCAGAAACTCATGGAGTGGTGATATTTCAAAATCAGGTCAAACTAGTAGTCACTGAAAGTCATGGCATCTGGTTTTGGTTACCTATGTGAAAACGTTTGGAAGGTATCGATCCAGTCCCTATAAGAAAGTATCCACATAAAGTGCATCTATCCCATGATTGGTACTACAGATATTGGCATCCTTGTCAGGCTTAGAAGGGCCAAGAATTGAAAAGGGCAATGACTAAATAACCTCTTGCCCACAAAGAGATGGTTCCTGCAGGCCAGAGTCTGGGATGTACTGGTGCTGCTGATGTTCTGTAGGTGAGCAATAAAAGGGTTTGGACAATCAATCCAGCACCTTCAGAATTGCTCAGATTTAAAAAAAAACATTTTACAAATATTTAGTAATACTTGAGAGTGCTAGCTAATAGAGATGGCATACATGGTAAAATCTGGAGACCGTTGGGTAATCTAATAACTGAAGAGGCTTGGATCAGGCAGTGTTAAAATTCTGCCAGATACTGTGTTTATTTCCCTGTTGCTCTTTGCATTTTAAGAGACAAAGAAAATATTTTAAAGGTAAAAAATATAATCTGTGAGTATAAATTACCTTGGTTTTTTTTCACTTCGGTAATGTTATATTGAAAGGGATTTGGGAACTTCTGTAACTGGGTTTTAGGATTTATAACTAAGAGGTAAAACGTAGGTGACTTTCTCATTCCTAAAACTATTCATTTTCATGAAAATAATAATTCCCAGTTTATGCACTCCTTTTGTACCTTGGCATGGAGTGGCACCTTAAAGGCTTCTATAGATCATGTCAGTACCCACCTCTGGATCTCAGTATATAAGTCCCGAATGAGCCTAAAATTCAGAAATTGGAGACCTGATAGTCCATACTCCAGAAGTCAAGAGGGAGCTTCCAGCAGTTTGCTAGGGAGTCTGTTCTATCACCTTACAGGCCCTATTGCTAGGAAACTTTTCCTGATAGTCATCCTATGCTTTCCTTTGGCCAGCCCTATCCAATTACTCCTATTCATATCTCCTTCTGCTCCCTTCTTAACATTTGTATCCTTCAGATCCTTGACAGCTATTACATCTCCCCTCTTTTCAAGCCTTTTTCTAAAATGCACATTTGTTAATTTCAGTTGTTCCAGGACCACACTAGTCAAGGTCTTTGAAACCTGCTATGGGCTTATCATAGTGGTTTCAGATGAGTGCATGTCCTGTAGAGATTAAAGATTTTTGTCAATGCTTTGAGATGCAAATTCCTTATCATGAGAATATGGCTCTTCATCTCTCTGTGTTTTTACTTGATTCATGTCCAATTGGATTAATTGTTGGTGCAGTCTTGTACTTACAATTCTATTGTTCGTTTGCCATTTTACACAACACTATAGATATGCCTGGTTCTTTCCAGGCAGATGAAGTACACCTATGGCGGAAGTTCCCTTACCTTTGTTATAGAGTTTCCAGTCACTTGGAGAAGTGAAGAAAATGGAAAACTTGTGAGAATCGAATCCAGGATGCTGTCCTCTTTTAAGTCTACTTTGATTTTCTTTCAAAACACTAGAGTATTTACACTCAAAGGTCCCTTACCCTAATTGCATGCAGAGTTCATAGAATCATAGAATCTCAGGGTTGGACGGGACCTCAGGAGGTCATCTAGTCCAACCCCCAGTTGATAAATGAGATTATTGTACACATTTATTCTCGGGGAAATGTTGATATGAATTTTGATTTGGGAGAGAGTGGATTGAATCTCAAAACAATCAAGATTAGGCTCTGCAGAGGTGATGCTTGAAGACCCCTAACCATGAGTAGCTGGTCACAGGTTCATCTGAAATGTAAAGTTGCATAGAGTTTTTCACTGATACATGGGTGGGGACATCAATTATGACCTTAGAAATCTCGCCCCAACCTCCCTGCACATACTTTTTCATTTGGATCATATAAGAGAAGAACAACAGTCATGACAGGCCAAATACCTTATTCCTTATTTAGAAAAAACATGCAGTCCCCTTGCATGAGAGAACTGTTTAAGTGGAGTCAACCCAGCCCTCTCCTGCCGGTTACCTGCAATAGTACATTGGAGTCTTGCTATTATGCATGATAGGTCTTCCCTCGCCACACTTAGGAAGGAAAATCAGCAGGTACAGTGAGGAAAACAAGAAGACATGAATGCTGAGGAGAAATTGCCTTATTTTGCCTAGTATATGTTTGCTCAAGAAGGTGAGAGATAAGGTGAGGAGAATCCTTCCTCACCTCTGATATTGCTGAGGGAGCCTTGTGCTCCGGAGTTCTTATTTTAAGCATAATTCATTCTTAAGAGTATGTCCCCATCTCTTCCCTTCCCCATTCTACATTGCTGGCAAAAGCTGCATCTGCATAGACTGTCTGCTGGGTAAGGACCAGCTGCACGGGTTGAAGCTGCCCCATTTTTGAAATCTTGCTACATTTTAAATTCATGAATTAGAAAGTTTAGCTGTGAGGCTTTAGGTAGAATGGGGTCATTTTCCCAGTGGATTTTAAGACAGCCATCTTTCTCTCTCCCCCCCCCCCCCATCTAAATAGACTCAGGATGGGTGTTAACTTAGCCCAGGTCTACACTAACCCCCCCTGTCGAACTAAGATACGCAACTTCAGCTACGTTAATAACGTAGCTGAAGTCGAAGTACCTTAGTTCGAACTTACCTGTGGTCCAGACGCGGCGCGCAGGTTCCCCCGTCGACTCCGCCTACTCCACTCGTCGAGCTGGATTACCAGTGTCGACGAGGGAGCACTTCCTGGTTCGATTTATCGCGTCTTGACAAGACGCGATAAATCGAACCCAGAACATCGATCCCGCGCCTCCGACGCGACGGGTAAGTATAGACCTACCCTTATTTAACTTGAATTTTATTTTGTCATCTGAGTTGGAGGAATGCTTCAATGGCAAACATGCCCCCAGGCCATTTCAAAACATGGCTAATTGGTGTTAAAGTGTTTGTGGTTTAGTCCAGAGCAAAGGAGAAGCAAAACCATGAAGACCCTCCTCATTTGAAAGCCATTCTATGCAAACGGATTTTTTGCGTGGTGTCTAGCTTATGACCGCCATAAAACTTTGATAACCCCATGCAGTTTGCTGACAAAACTATATATGCAAGGAGAGTGGGAGAAGAGTACAGAGGCAATAAAATATGCAACATCGATGCTGATATGTTAGCAGTTCTTTCCCTTTCCCCCAGCCACAACCTGTCTTCCATCAGGTGTCTTTTTAAAAATTCAGCTGATAAAACTGTCATCAAAGCCCAACACCAAACAAACTTCATGAATTATTTATAGTCTAACAAATGGCAATAGATTCAATGCTCCAAGAAGAATCTGGCACAGGGAATCCCTGTGTGATTGTCATTTGCACAGAATCCCTGGGCTAGACTGTGTGAAATAAAGAAGAAACCAAACCTGTTTCTTTCTTTTATTTTACTGGAGGGAGGGAGAGAGGGGTTAAATATGAAATTCTGATGAAGGGGGAGGGAATTTCCCTAGTTGATAAAAATATATTTTAATGACTGGTTTCCTGTAATATGTAAACCAGCAACGTTATGCTCCAATTTTACAGATATACTTTTAACCTCCTACAGCATTACTATATTCAAAGAGTTCGGTATTTTTGCAGAAACAACACACATCTGCAGCCTAGAATAGCTTTTTTTCTTTTCTTCCTGTGACAACTGACCTTTCAGTCTCCATACTACTTCTACTCATAGGGGAACTTACACTTTCTGGAAGAATCCCAGAATTGTCCGCTATGGAGGAAGACACACTAAAGACCTCCCCAGGTTTTCATTGACAATTTTTTTTGTTACAGCACCTTAGTCCCTGAAGCAATTGACTGGGACAGGTCTTTATTCTGTGGCGCCTAAATGTGCTTTGGGGAGGTGTTTGTGGAGGAGGATAGACTAGCTACACTCATGGCCTATGCATAGCTGACTCCACTCCTCAAACACTCCTCTCCTGGACAATACAAGTTTATATAAAGTCTGTTATTTCTTTAACAGAAATAACATGCACACAACTTGCCACTCCAAATGGAGTTTCCCAAACACTTCCATTTAAACATACTGGATTAGATAAAACAATAAACAAGTTTATTAACTACAAACAGAGAGATTTTAAGTGAGTACAAGTAATGAGGCATTAAAATCAGAAATTATTACAAGAAAATAAAGTTAAAATTCTGCTGGTGCTTAACTTAACAAACTATATCAGTTTCAAGCAACATTTCTCACCATATGCTTTCAGCAGTCTTACTGACCAAATCCTCTAGGTCAGGACCCCTTCTGCAGTCCAGCGCTGCTTCCTTTGTCCTTCAGGTACTGTGAATGCCGGGGGAAGTGGGAGGGGTAGGGATTGAGGTCTTCGTCCCTAATTTTTATAGTGTCACTCCCCCTCTTGAACAACATTTCCAGCAGAAATTCAGGAGACAGAGTCGATAGGGAAGGATGTTCCCTGCTGCTTTTTCCTCAACTGTTTGAGTGTCCTTTGTTTCCTTTCCTGCTTGATTACTCTGTTTACTGCTTAAATGCAAATTAAGCAGATCACACATTCCTTTTTTTTGTTTTTGACAAATCTGTTTGCCAACCTCAGTTTGGAATACAGTATGTGTTAATAAAACCATACAGTGGAATCATATAACTTCACATGCAATGTTGCTGCACACATTTTATCAGGACAATAATGACCAGCAAATTATGAGTTGATCAGGCTTGTGCTCTTCGTAACTGCATCCTCATTATATACAATGACATGATTCCCCTGTCTGATGATATCTCTCTCTGGCTGTAACACTGAAAACCTTAAGCTAAATTAAAGCTTCAGATGCTGCTTATCTCTCAAGTGTTTATTGATACCTTCTATCTTATGTGATTGTACAGCTGCCAGATCTCACAAGCTGGCTGTTTTGTGTACTGGACAGAGAGAGTTTCATGGAAATGAATGGAGTTAAAGCATCTGCCATCACTAGTAGAGACCATTACAGTAACGTGAGGTACAGTGTGCTGGATGGTTGATGTGGAATTCATGGAGTGAAACAACAGGTATTTAGCTTCCACACTATATTTATTAACTGTCAGTGATTTCAAAAGTGGTCCGTGTGGCTGTGTTTTAAATAAGGGCTTATGAGAAATTGAAAAAAGTCCCGCTAAAAGTTCCGTCAGTAGTGCTGCCCGCCTAGGACTATGTCTACACTACAGCCGGGATCGACGCTCTGAGATCACTCCACCGGCGGTCGATTCAGCATGTCTACTGAAGACAGTAGATCACTCTCCAGTCGACCCCTGTACTCTACCCCTGACGAGAAGAGTAAGGTAAGTCGACGGGAGAGTTTCTTCCGTCGACCCCACGCAGTGTAGACCCCACGGTAACTCGACCTAAGCTGGAGTTATTCACTTAGCTGGAGTTGCGTGGCGTAGGTTGACTTACTGTGGTAATGTAGACATAGCCTAAGGCAGGCTAATTCCTACCTGTTCTAACACCACACTGGTCCCCAGAAGCGGCCAGCAGCAGATCTGTCTCCTAGGAGGAGGGGAGGGGGCACGGGGCTCCGCATGTTGTCCCTGCGGCAACCAGCAGCTCCTGGCCAATGGGAGCGTGGTGTGGGGAGGGGGCGGTGGTGCCTGTGGGCGAGAGTCGCACGGAGCTGCTTGCACGCCTCCGCCTAGGAGCCGGACCTGCTGCTGGCCACTTCCGGGGCACAGCGCAGTCCACGGTGCCAGGACAGGCAGGAAGCTTGCCTTGGCACCCTCGCTGTGCCACTGACCAGGAACTGCCCAAGGTAACCCTGCGCCCTAATCCCCAGCCCTGAGCCCCCCCCCAAACTCGGATCCCCCTCCTGCACCCCAACCCCCTCATCCCCGGTCCCACCCCAGAGCCTGCACCCCCAGCGCAGAGCCCTGGCCCCCTCCCAGCCCAGAGCCCCCTCCCACACCCTGAACCCCTCATTCCTGGCCCCACCCTGCAGCCCGCACCCTAACCCTCTGAGCATCCCACACCCTAAACCCCTCCTCTCCAGGTCTGTTGGGTCGCGAGCATCAACAGTTTTCTTCAATTGGGTCGCCAGGAAAAAAGTTTGAAAACCACTGCTGTAGGCCACCAAAATGTTTCTTGTTACTAAGGTCCTTTGGGTCATTCACTTGCATTAACGTACAAGATAATGTCAGAGAATAATTTTTTCTCATTGCTTCTGAGCTGGCTCTCAGTTGTGAGTTATTACTAATGTCCGACATGAGACAGACTGCAGCTGGAGAGTCCTAGGAGCTTCAGACTGTGTTTAGTGCTGGCTGGAAGATCAGAGCCTGTTCTCAGGGTGTGCTTTTTGAAAGCTCATTTATTGCAAATAATCCCTATCCCTTATTTGTTTTCTGTCCTTCAGCTAGGTTTCAGCATGTTATTCACCAGCTCTGTAGATATTTTTAACACATACTTGCTCTTCAAAATTTTGCATTTCACAGTTGCGTCTGTAGGTTTTTCTTATTTGAATGGTGCAATTAAAATGTTGATAATTCGGGTTTCAATATTCCATGTACTGTATACAGAAGGTGACTTTTCTGGGGAGGGAGGATTGGGGAGAGCAGGGGTCATAGAACATAATAGCTTTTCGTTTTTGTTGTGGCTTGCCATATGCTCCTTGCAAAGAGAGGAAAAACTGCTGCTATGGCAACAGGTGTTAGTAGAGTATTTGATTGTGTGGTTCCAGTAGTATACAGCAGTCTGGAGTGCTGGCAATAATAACTGTAAGCATAAGAAGCCATGGGTGAATTCTATCATTACTATTATTAGTATTTTTAAAAAAGAGAAAAGATCTTGATTAATTAAATGAACTGAAGCTGTAAATAAATGCTGCGCTCTACATCTTCAGCCAAAAGTGATAAAAAGCTAAACAAGAACACTAAGGGCTAATATGTTTTTATTTTGTTGCAAGTTTTTTTCACACCAACTTTCTTCTCGTGGCCTTTCCTGAGCGTCTATTAATTTGGTGTTTTACGTTTCAGTAGTAAGGCAGGGTTTGTAAAATTGAGTCTAATAGTCTTGAGGGGAAAATTCTTCCTGCCAAATTAATAAACACTGTAATAAAAATACACTCGCTTTATTCTACACCAGGCCTGCACAACTCGTAAAGCAGTGAGGGCCACATTACTCCAAAGAAAAAAGCCGAAGACTGGATGTGAGGAAAGTTGTAGAGGAAAAAAAAAAGTATTATTTTTTTTTTTAGCCAACGTCCCGCGGGCCGCATGTTGTGCAGGCCTGTTCTACACAATAATAGTAGGATCTCTTATTCCAAACACAACAATAATGCTATTTTCAGATGTAGTGTTCTGGACTATGACCAGTAGTAGTTTTTGTATTTATTTTGTATCACTGCTGGTGAACTTCTCCAAATTCCTTGCCCATTTGATATATACCCTTTGGGAAAACTGCTGAAAATATGAGGCATCTACTTAGCTTATAGAAGTGGCCTTCTTTTGGGACAAGAATGTAATGGTAACTCTCAAGGCTCAAACAATGAGGAGTACTTGTGGCACCTTAGAGACTAACAAATTTATTTGGGCATAAGCTTTTGTGGGCTAAAGCCCACTTCATCAGATTCCTGGAGTGAAAAATACAGTAGGAAGATATATATACATAGTACATGAAAAGATGCTTTACCAATTCTAATGAGACAATTCAATTAAAGTGGGCTATTATCAACAGGAGGAAAAATCACTTTTGTAGTGGTAATCAGGGTGGCCCATTTCAAACAGTTGGCAAGAAGGCAACTTCTTGAGGGGGGAGGGATAGCTCAGTGGTTTGAGCATTGGCCTGCTAAACCCAGGGTTGTGAGTTCAATCCTTGAGGGGGCCATCTGGGGCAAAAATTGGGGCTTGGTCCTGCTTTGAGCAGGGGGTTGGACTAGATGACCTCCTAAGGTCCCTTCCAACCCTATGAGTCTATGATTCTAAGGCGTGAGTAACAGTAGGGGGGCAATTAGCATGGGGAAATTAGTGTTTAGTTCTTGTAGTGACCCATCCACTCCCAGTCTTTATTCTGGCCTAATTTGAGGGTGTTCCGTTTGCAAATTAATTTCAGTTCTGCAGTTTCTCGTTGGAGTCTGTTTTTGAAATTTTGTTGTTGAAGAATTGCCACTTTTAAGTCTGTTATTGAGTGTCCAGGGAGATTGAAGTGTTCTCCGACTGGTTTTTGAATGTTATAATTCTTGACATCTGATTTGTGTTCATTTATTCTTTTGCGTAGGGACTGTCCGGTTTGGCCAATGTACATGGCTGAGGGGCATTGCTGGGACATGATGGCATATATCATGTTGGTAGATGGGCAGGTGAACAAGCCCCTGATGGTGTGGCTGATGTGATTAGGTCCTATGATGGTGTCCCTTGAATAGATATGCAGACAGAGTTGGCAATGGGGTTTGTTGCAGGGATAGGTTCCTGGATTTTTGTTGTGTGGTGTGTAGTTGCTTCAGATTGGGGGGCTGTTTGTAAGCGAGGACTGGCCTGTCAATGCTCAATTATGTACCCACAATATGGTTTGTATGCAATTGGTATGAAAAGAAGTCAGTTGGGGTGCGTGTGGGGAATGAGAATCATCCTTCCTTACTGTTTGTTCGTGCTGTCTGTTAAAACCTGATTAGTATGAGATCTACTGATTGACACTGACATTCTATCTATGCTAGAGAAATGTGGATGTGTTTTTCTGTACTTGTCCAGCTCCAGTATGGAAGCTGTAGTGTAGACGGGATATAGACATTTTTCTTGATGCCTCTGAAAGCAACTTATTGCTTCCACAAGAAAGCAATGGCACGTGGAATGTCATTTGTGTTATACAGCACCCTCCATAACGCCTAGATACCATCAACTCAGGGTTGAACAGAGACTGGGAATGGTTTGGCCATTACGTTAATTGAATCTATTTCCCTTAAGTTAACTATCCTCACTCACACCTTTGTGTCAACTGTCCGCAATGGGCCATCTTGTTTATCACTTCAAAAGTTTTTTTCCCCCCTGCTGATATAGTTCCTCTTAATTAATTAGCCTCTTAAAGTTGGTATAGGCACTTCCACCTTTTCATGTTTCTCTGAATGTATAAATATCTGTTCACTGTATGTTCCATTCCATACGTCTGATGAAGTGGGTTCTAACCCACGAAAGCTTATGCTGAAATAAATTTGTTAGTCTCTAAGGTGCTACAAGTTTTTCTTTCTTATTTTCGTTTTGCTGACACAGACTAACACGGCTACTACTCTGAAACATCTCAAAATGCTTTGCAAAGTAATGAGTTAGATGCTGAGACACCGAGCAGCTATTATGCCCTCACCAATAGCTTCCACAGAGCCTTGGACAAGGGAAGTTATATTGCATTAAACTGACGGTTTCTCCCGGGACTATCTCCTCGAGTACTAATATAAATCAAATCTCATAATAGTCCTATGAGAGAGGAAAGCAGTACCCTTACCTCTGGCCCATATGAATATTAGTCTCACAGTGCAGTGCCACAAATTGAAAGTGCCAACCTGCAGGTGCAGCCTTAAAGTGAAGATTTTTTTACCCATCTCTGTTGGCTTCCCAGATGGAAATAAAACTATTAGTTGGAATTTGAGATCAGATCCTTGCCTTACCCCTCACTCCCAGCTACTCTGTACCACCTCCTGCATAGATCACATTGCTGGAACACATGCTTCTTGCTCTATCCATCCTGGGGTAGTGGAGGGACCCTCTAGGAGTTATCTTTCCAGTCAGTGTAACTTGAGGCAGCCCTGCTCTCAATTATGGTAGGTCCAAAACTAGTGCACATCTCCACCTTGGGCCCTGTACCAAGTTTAGCTGGCCCGGACCCAGGGATCTGGCTCTTAGCTTTTAGAGATAATGACTGGCTTGTTTGCTGTTTCTTTGTAAACCTGAATCAGAGGAGAATTGCAGTGCCATATGTGTTTAATTTGAAAACCATAAGTTTTTAGTCCAGAATTTACACACAGTCTGGATGGTATTCACATTGTAATCAAGCTTTCAGTTACTGCCTTTTAGAGTTGGTCTATGCATCTCCTTAATGTGATATACAACACTTGTTCCTTGGCAGTGAACCAACACGTCTAGCTGTGGTCAAGTTTGCCCAAGAGGAAAACGGAAATCCTGCTGGAGCAAGTGAAATCTAGTAAAAGTGCACAGTGTAAAATCCATCTCCTCCTCCTCCGCCTTCTCCTCACTGAACAGAGAGATTTGAGGGTGGAGTCAGAAGAAGATGAGGCTCCTTTGTGAAATTTTAACTCTCAAGATGTGGTTGGTTGGTTAGCAAGATGTTCTAGCAGCTCTTGTTGCATTCATAGGATGGGTTTGTTCACCAGCTGGCTCTCATAGTCGCTTAACCTTTGTAGCCAATGGTTAGTTGGCCTAATTCACTAGGGTGTGGTGCAGATGCTGGCACGGGGCTCCAGATATGATGGAAAGTCAGTCAGCATGGGGGTTGCAATGGAGAGCGACTCTTCCTACCTCCCTTCTGATGTCAGGGGGAAGGGCCTGCAGCTGGCCAGCACAACCAAAACAAACAAACAAAAAGTGGGTGTTGCAGGGTAGAGAGAGAAGCTAGAGAGTCAGCTGAGGTATGTGCGGAGTTAGCATTTCCTGGATCAGTCTCCACTGAGGGTCTCCTGTGGCTGCCAGATGGAACTAGTAAGTCCTGGAGGGGAGAACGACACCCCTCCTCAGTTTCCCAGCTCGTTATTCCCCTCGGGAGTGGCCCAGTGTAGGCTGGCACCAAAAGATGCAGTTTACTTCTGAATACGGCCCAGAGCATCAGCTTGTATCTGAGGCAGGCAAACTGCACTCAGGCATCTAAACCCCTTTGAAATTCAGTGGGAGTTGGGTGCCTCACTCCCTTACATACCTTTCGAAAATCACAGCCCTCATTGATATCAACCCACCATTACCTCTTATCTCCTCCTCCAACTGCAAGAGAATGTTTGCTCCCATTTTTGCTCTGGGTGTTCTGTGCTATATCTACCTGGGCGTCCTATTCCTCCTGTGACAGTGTTCCCCATAAAACTTTATGGGGAGATGCTTATAGATGTATATATGTAACTAAAATATGTTTTATGCTACATGTGCCATGAAACATATCTCTGTGAAAGTTATGACCTACTGAATTTACTTCTCCTGTTTGTATGCATGTATCATTGTTGTAGTTGGAGTTATGAAGATTGGTTTTATATTTGCTGGTTTTGTACATAGCCTTTGTAAGTGCATGGGATCATCTTTGGAGCAAAGAATGCCTGTTAAATGCGAGCACTTGACAGACAAAAGACGTTGCAGACCCCAATCCACATTGGGGCCGGGTCTGGAATGCAACTGGTTAGACTGGTTAGGGCGCATGGGCAGGTGACTTGCCCATGTGATCCCAAAACTCCAGGGCAACTGGATCCTACGCAGGGAGAGGAAGAAAGGCTATAAAAGCCCTTGCAAGACCCTTCCATTTTGTCTTCAGCTGGCTAAAGGGAGAGGCTCTCCACCCCCCCAAGGACATTCCTGAGGGGAACTGAACAAAGGACAAAGACACTAGGGGGTGTGTGTGGCTACTGGACCTAGGCTAATTCTACAGCCTGTAAAAAGGAAAATATCCGAATCTGGTGAGGCTTTTATCTGTGTTAACTTTGAATAGACATAGACGTGCGTGTTTTATTTTATTTTACTAAGTAACTTGCTTTGTTCTGTCTGTCACTAATTGAACTCACTTAAATCCTATTTTCTGTACTTATTAAAATCACTTTTTACTTATTAAGTTTCCTTGAGTACGAGTTAGTGCCTTGGGAAAGCGAACAGGTGTGCATACCTTTCTATCTTTGAAATAGAAAGCGAACTATTTATGAGTTTACCCTGTATAAGCTTTATACAGGGTAAAACGGATTTATTAAGGGTTTGAACCTCCTTGGAGTTGAGCAGCTGGGTGTCAAAGGCAAGAGCGCTTCCAGGGGCCTTACAGTGGTGAGTGGACTTGGTTCGGACCTGGGTCTGTGTTTGCAGCAGATCAGTGGAATCTGGCTCAAAACAGACAGGATTCGGGAGTCCCAAGCTGGAAAAGGCCTGGAAGCAGGGGCAGAAGTAGCCTTGGCACACCAGGTGGCAGCACCAAGCAGGTCTCTGTGGCCCCAACCCGTCACACCTCCCCCATGATTACCCCTCAAATCTTGTGCTTTCCCTTAGTTTACTCTGTAAACCCTAAGGAAGTGATGGATAACCTCATCTAGAGGGCCATCCTTGTCATCCTTCTCTGATGCTTCTTCTACTCTCTGTCCTTCCCACCTAACAATGTGACATCTCCCCTGCTCTAACCAGTCTTGGGTAGAAGGTTACACCACAAGTGCATTTCAGTTCAGTGAGACTTTGTCGCTACAACACATTTTAGAAGTGTTGCCGAAGTCCGTGTAATCAAAAAGAGGCACAAAAGCATCTGGCCTGCCTGTAATCTGTGTCCGAGTTCGGGGTAGGGTGACCAGATAGCAACTGTGAAAAAACGTGACGGGGGAAGTGGGGTAATAGGTGCCTATATAAGAAAAAGTCCCCAAAAACGGGACTGTCCCGAGGCAATCTGCCCAGGATGGGGCTTCACATGGTGTTTGATCCTGTAGGTTTCTGTCATTGGTGTCCTTTACTCTGCTATATTCCTCTTTCCCCTCCCCTGCCAAGGTTAGGAACAGCTTTCCCTCTATTTCCTTGTTTTTCTTGATAATTGAAGGAAATATCGTTCTCTCGCTCCCTCATATTTTGGACATTGGAGGCTTTGTGTGCCTCTCTGTGTCTGTCTGTCCTTGTGACTTGATTTCACATCTGCTGCTCTCTGAGTTGGGACTGTGCTTTGTTCCTTCAGATTTCTAGCTCTAGTTTGCCACCACTGATTCTGTGTATTTAGACCGTGAGATGAGCAAAGGTTCCTAGCAGTGGAGAATTAAGGTGAGTCCAGGCTATTCTTTTCTTCAGCAGTTAGAAACTCTGTTATCTCAGGCACAGCTCATTCCCAGTAGCCACCCAAAAGGCCCAGGAAATAACCAGAGCCTAAGAAAATATAATGAAATAGATTAAGACCGAACAATTTTAAAATATTGCATTTAATCATTTATGCTGTTTGCTTTTTGTTCTTCTCTCAGCTTGGACAGTGAAACGTAACTAGTCACGTTCGCTATTTATTTATAGTCCGTTTCCACTTCATGCTCATTGTGTACTAGAGATCTGGGACCCTTTCAAAGGGGCGTCTGTTTGTGCAAATGTGCCTTTTGAGCACTTGGCCCACGTGCACGGCTGATAGATTTCGATCCCTGGGAGCACAGATGCTGTGTTCTAGGCATGTAAATTCTGTTAACTCAGGGCCTAGCTGTTGGACTCTTTCAAAGGCATATGCACTTGGTTGTGCTCACTCAGATAAGGAGGGCTCTTCCGGAAAGATTTCTGTTTCTGGCACCCTCCGTTTCTGAAGCTGCAGGAGGGAAAATTTAATTTTTTTAAAAATCTGCTTTCTGTGTCGGGGGGAGGGGGGAGAGTCACAAAAACATTTCCCTTTCAATCATTTAAGCTCATCCTTTGCCTCCTCTGCCAAGTTAGTTTCCAACAAAACCTAAACTACTTCTCGACAGTGTCCCTTTACCACTCATTCATGCGTGCATGATAAGTTCCTATTCCTAGAACATGTACATGACTGGCGCACAGATGTTACATGAAGCCCGTGGACATCATTGCTTGTACCCCTTATTTACAATTTTTTAAAAAATGCCTATAATAATAGTCCAAAACATGCTACAGATTGCCCAATATTGCCGAAGTGTGGGTGGCCATGACTGTAAGTGTTCAATAATTATTTTTTAAATAAGGAGTAATGGGGGGGGGGGATTTTTAGTCATGGTGACATAATGGACTTCACTTTACAGTTTCCCTCCAGCAGCCCTGCCATCCTGCCTTTTGTCTCTTCTCACCACTAATCCATCTTCCTCCTTGTTCTGCACTCTCCTGCACCTGTGCGTGGCAGGTATGTTCACTCCAGGTTTAGTGCACAAATCAAAGGGAGAATGCACGCTCAACTGCCCCTTCTGTGACCGTTTTCCTTTCTGGTTTCTCCTCAGTCTGTAAAAATGTGTTGCCTTTACTGGACAGGGAGTATTCTGTGCTTATATGGCTTTCAAGATAAGCAATCATTGCAATCCCTCTGGGTGTCTGCGAGGTGACACATCTTACAGCTCTTACAAAGCTCAAGATTCTTACTCCCCTCAGGCTCACAGACTTTTGTATTCTGTACCAGGAAGGAGCAAATGAAACGCCAGTCAGTCACTTTCCCCCTCTTCAGTCTCCCCACCCACACACTCCTCAGTGGCCATAGTCCAATTAAACTAAATAATATGCAGGGATGACTTGAATACACCCAGGAACAGTTCCGAGAACACATTAGATTTTATTTAGAAAATACCGCCAATTTGATATCCGGCAGCAGCCCTCTCTCAATCCATGTGTGTGTCAGAGCCAAATTAAATTGATGCAACTAAGGAGCCCATCAGTGTTGCAGGGACAGAACATTGACTGCATATTCCCACTGAGATGAAAATAACAATAAAAGAAAATCCTCAGCCCTTTGTCTGAGCTCTGGGTCACACTCCCTGTCATACTAAGAGGAGCTTACTTGTAAGGAATGAAAGTCTTGCTTTGGTTGCATTGTTCCTGTATCTGCTATTACATGTTCTTCACCTATTAAGTTATTTTCTTGCGATAAAGCCCAAGCTGCTGGTGAATCCACACATGCTTCTGCCACCAAACATGTCATCTGCATGCTGCATGCTTTTTGTCTTTTAGTCTTTAAGGTTAATTTTTGCAATCTGTAAACTGCCGGAAACACAGCAGCCTGAGGTAGACACCACCCATGTCTAGGGTCATCTCACTTTATTCCTCCTCCTCTATGTCACAATCTCGTACACTCGTAAAAGTGTTAGCGACGTAGGCACCAAGGACATTTTGACCACCAGCAATACTGTGTTTGCTCTTAGAACCCCGTCATTGCTACTAGTAGGTCTGCAACCATTGCACCTAAGCCATTCATAAGAAGTTCCTGGCTTTCAACAGGATTGCGCCAAGTGCCAAAACAGAAACAGTTTAGACTTCAACAAATATCTGAGAAGAAACAAATAATATATGGAGATATGCCTATCTCATAGAACTGGAAGGACCTTGAAAGGTCATTGAGTCAAGTCCCATGCCTTCACTAGCAGGACCAAGTATTGTCCCCTGACAGATTTTTGCCCCAGATCCCTAAATGGCCCCCTCAAGGATTGAACTCACAACCCTGGGTTTAGTAGGCCAATGCTCAAACCACTGAGCTATCCCTCCCTCAAATGCTTCCTTAGAGTTGTTGCACTCAACCAGGGAAAATACCTGAGATGATAGCTACAGATGTTCGTTGCTTCCCTTCCGCCCCCCCCCCCCCCCAGTGGAAAATACCGGTGGGTGCTCCTTTGCACAGAGCTGCAGTGTGATATTCCCTTGAGCCATAATTTCCTTTCCTTTGAAATACATCAATTGCCAGCAATTTGGTGAGGATAGGAGAAGTTATCTAGCTTACCAGTGACCTGAGTGAGTCAGAAAAATGCATTAACTTAAGATAACATAATGTACCAGTACAACCATGTCTGTCAACAATAAATAATACCCTTGTTGCTAGCTCATGGCCCTGAATACTTAGGCTAGTACATTTTTCAATGCATTCTACTGTATGCATGGCATTAAAATTTAGTGCACTCTACCAGCTGCCCCAGCCTCAAGACATCTGGTCACATGTCAGGTCTTAGCAATATTCCTGCTGAGATCAACAAGCAGCATAGATTTGGTGTCTCTCTCTCTCTCTCTGAGTTTTCATCATTCTTTGCTTAGCCCAGGTTTCTTTGTAGGTAGAGAAACAAACATGTTTTTTAATTGAATGTCCATGGAAATAAATGTGTTGAATTTATTGCCCGGGAAGTGGAAGTTAATAAAACTAGAATTAGTTTTTGTGAACTAAAAAATGGGGCCAAAACAACTTGTAAAGTTTGCCAGATCTCAAACTCCATTGCGTTTCCCCATCTTTATTTAATGCTGATTTCAAGTCAGCATAGGAGATAAATATTTACTATTCCTCTGTGCTTACTCTGCAGAGAAGCCTGACAAATCATTACTCTGTGTTAAATTACGTCTGGTCATGCCATGTGGTATACAGTATCCAGGCAACCCATTCATAATCTAATTTAACACAAAACATGGATTTACTCCCCCCACCTACTTCTCTGAAAGTGAATGCAGAGCTAATGCAAGGAATTGGATTGACAGCCTGGAGAATTAAGTCCTCTGTCCAACTGCAGGACACATGGAGCACAGATACCAACACTTCCACATAATATCCCAACATGCCGCCACCCTGACCTGGGAGACCCACCTCTAGATGTGCAGGGGAATTTATTCATTCTGCCCATTCAGGTTCCCCCTCCCCCCCTTCCTCTGTGCTCAGAATGCAAAGTTTTCCCATTAGCTTTCCATTCGGTAGGCCCAGACCACCAGCTCATTTCACAGAACCCACTGAACTGTCATCCCATGGCTGAATTTTGGTCACTACTGATGTGGGTTGAAGCAGAATTACTGACCTAGAGGATTAAGGCTCCATTGTCGATTATCACTTCACTGAACCATTCAACCTTTATTTCCCCTACTGGTCCTGGAAGGTGTACGTTAGCAAGTTAACATTCTTTTAAAATTGGAAGAGCAAAAGTCCTGTTGCCCAGAAGTCAGTTGGTACCCCAGCATGCAGTGGGACATGAATTAATAGGCGGTTTAGAGCATTTGTATACCATCTACCAATTTTTTCCCTCATTATTCATATTTAAAATAACTTACACAAGCATTAGGGATAAAGCATGAATGTGAAAGCACTGAAAGCCTATCCATGTAAATGAATATAAGAACATTTGCTTTCAAAATTTACTGGCCTAGAAAGGAACACGAGGTTAAAAGAAAAATACAGCAAATACCAGCAGAGACACTAAGGGGTCTGGATGCGCAGGGACAGAGCTAACAATGCCTAAATAAAGCATTTGTAACGAAGATCAATATTAAATGTACCTTGGGATGAGAGTGCCTCTTCTTTGGAGGTTAAGGTATTATTTTAGAGTACAGAACATGATGAAGAGGTATAATTTATAGTAAATGAGCATATAAATAAAGTATGTGGAACTCAAGGATGTAAAAGATGAATCACACATTTGTAGCATAGCTTCCGTAACCTGGAGTTGTAAAGAATTCTCTTCTTGTGGAAGAGCACCCATGTTATGGATCAGGACTTCACGTGGCATCCTAATTTATCCAAGAAAAGAACAAAAGCTGCTCAGTTACGAAATTGTAATTCAGACTTTGAGCTTTCAAAGAATCTAATAATGAATAGATTCCTGCAGGCTGTGGCATTGGGCTTTTGGTCAATACCACTGCCTTTACACATTTGCAAATATAGTCAAGTCACTTCAAATAACAGACATTGCAACACAAGCCAGTTCTATAGTTTATACTGGAGAATCATATACTGGAGGTTCATATGCATTAATAATTCAGGCTGTAATAATTAACATAACCATGTAAAGCAGGGGCGGGCAAACTTTTTGGCCTGAGGGCCACACCGGGTTTCGGAAATTGTATGGAGGGCTGGTTAGGGGAAGGGGTCGTGGCCCGGCCCCCCACCTCCTCTCCACCCCCCGGGACTTCTGCCCCATCCAACCCCCCTGTCCCCTGACTGCCCCTGGTACCTCCGCCCCTGACTGCCCTCTGACCGCCCCATCCAACCCCTCCTCTCATTCCTGACTGTGCCCCCATTCAACCCCACTGTTCCCTGCCCTCTGACCGCCCTGACCCCTATCCACACCCCCACCCCCTGATCACCAACCTGAACTCCCTTGCCCTCTATCCAACTCCCCCTGCCCCCGCCCCCTTACCGTTCTGCCTGGAGCACCAGTGGCTGGCAGTGCTACAGCCGTGCTGCCCGGCTGGAGCCGGGCCACGCCGCCTCACAGCACAGAGCACCGGGTTAAGCCAGGCTCTACAGCTGCGATGCCCCAGGAGCTCCCAGTCCCGCCGCCCAGAGCATTGCGCCGGCGGCGGGGCACGCTGAGGCTGCGGGGGAGGGGGGAACAGCAGGGGAGGGGTCAGAGGTAGCCTCCCGGGGCAAGAGGGTCCCGCAGGCCGGATGTGGTCCGTGGGTCGTAGTTTGCCCACCCCCGATGTAAAGTCATCTAGCAGTAATAATGCAATGAGAGAGCAATTTATTACACTGATGTATTACATGATAATGGTAACAAGAAATAAGCAGAGCTTATTTTGTAAGACTGAGCAATATGATATTTATAAATGCACCGAGTTTTGCTAAACTAAGGGATCATTAAAAATGCTATGAAACATTTCAAGTGCTTTCAGAACTGTTCAGACTCAAAATAGTTGAGTCATAGCTACTGTGCGTGGGTCCAAAATCCAAATAGGAGTGCTGTGAACACGGATGTCTGTACATTTATAAACACAGCATTACTGGAACTTACAAAATTCAGAGAACACAAGAATGGCCATACTGGGTCAGACCAATGGTCCATCTAGCCCAATATCCTGTCTTCCAACAGTGACCGATTCCAGATGTTTCAAAGGCAATAAACAGAACAGGGATCAAGTGATCCATCCCATGTCATCCCGTCCCAGCATCTGGCAGTCAGAGGCCTAGGGACACTGAGAGTACGGAGTTGCCTCCCTGACCATCGTGGCAATAGCTATTGATGGACCTAATCTCCATGAACTTACCTATTTTTTTTAAATTCAGTTTTGGTTAGGGTTAGCATTCATGAAACTCTTGATAAGGGACTGGGTAAAAATAGAATCTGACTTAATTCCTTTTAAAAATCTTGGAAATATTTTGACACATCATGATGATTGTGTGTATTCAAGCCTGTGCTGTGAAACTGCTTAACACAGTGCGTGAGATGCAGTGTTCAGTCAGATGCTTTGCTGAACTGGAGGAACATAGTGTTTGTGTGCACAATTCAAAACTCCCCTTCCCTTTTTGTTTGAGCAAGAAAGAGCAGTGAGGCGAGCTAGTAATGTGGACTCTGCTCCATGTGTGCGAGGAGATAGCGAAAGGGGGGAGTGAATACCATTCAGGACGTGAGAGGGGAGACAGTGGTGTTAAAGGCACCTGTGGGAGAGGGAAGATAGAGAAATAAATCATGCTCCACTTGTGGTAGAGGAGATGGCAATAGGGAGAGAGAATAGTATCCACGACAGCCCCGTGTGAGAGAATGAGGTCTGTAGGAAACTCATGTCTCTCCGTCAGCGGTGTGTTGGTGTCAAGGGGGCGAGTGGCAGGAGTCCTGTAGTGAAGAGGTGAGTGTGAATTCTGATTGCTTTAGCCGTCCATATTGCCCAGGGAGGCATGTGAAAAATTTCTGAGCAGAATGTAATCGTCGTCTCCTTTCTGCATCTCATTCCATAGATACTGCCTTGTTCTCCTTGCTGTACACTGTGTTGACGTCTAAAGGGCACAGAGAATGTTGGCTGATTCTCCTAAGTTTACACACTTGTGAATACTAGTGTCTATGTTGCACAGTACATGATTCTGTTTTACTCTTGCCTTGTGGCTGAAATGGAAGGAGAGATGAAGCGAGTGTACTGAGATTTCATGGCACTTTCCTGGATCCAATGTGCCTTTTTAAATACAGGAATTTAATTTATTTTGGAGGATGGTTGGAAGGAAATTTCCCTGAAACTGGAAAAGAGAAAAGGGAATAGGGGGAGAGAGCGTGCAAGTGATCTGCTTATCAAACTGAGCATTGCCATGTTCAAACTGTAATAATCTTTAATCTCTTATTTCTCTGCTTTTGAATTCTGAGGTAGTCTCATCTTCCTTTTTTGTGGGTAGAAACTTTTTGTTTTGATTTTGTTCACATTACAACCTGAAACAGACCCACTTTATTTATGAACCATTATTCTCTTGGGTAGGTCAATCTCCTTTAGTTGGCTTTGGTTAATAAACCCCTTGTGGTGGATAGAGTGCCTCCTAGTGGCAAAATCAGTAGCGTATACTTGCCCATTTCCCACAGTCTGTGCTACTTGGTAAGGGACACCATATATTACATTGCAGTTAATTATCATGGTAATCTGAGCTTTTCCAGGGTTCAGTCCAAAAGCCTTGGTAACTCACAGCACTATAGTATTTATACTTATAGCGGTAATTTCTCAGACACACAGAACTGGGATTAAAATACTCATTGCTTCCTGATACCGAGGGAAGTCTAGGGTAAAATTTTCAAAGGCATTTAAGTGACTTTTTCAATAGGATTTGGCTCCTAAGTCAGTTACGGTAACATTTTCAAAGGCTAACTCAAGTTTTCAGTGTTGAGTGTTGTCAGAGGCCTCTCTTCTGCCTGGGTGTCCTGGAAAGGTAGAAAATGAACACACGTCTGGGATGACACTTCTTGTCTCCTGGAAGAATAGAGTTGGTCACACACTCTAATTCACAGCTCTTGTTGTGCAATCTAGAATTGCTTAGTGCTAGGCATCCTGACTTGTGGCTTCTTCCTTAGATGAGAGGACAGGAGAAAAGGGGAAGGATGGTTACGTAAAAGCTTAGTTTAAAACTCAGCGATACCCCTGACTGAAGTCTTCAAATTAGGAAGCTCTCGCGAGGATGATAGAACAGGCCATAAAGAATAATTAAGAAGTGGAGTAATAGGGTGGTAGAATTTTCACATACAAAACGTAATCTGAGCAATTCAGGAACATGATTCAACAGCGTCCGAATTTGTGGGAAATATCAGGTGAAATTATTTTGATCTAGCCTTAACAAAGTGTGTAGGTAAAAGCAATCATAGCCCTGTAGAAAAATGTGTCCGATAACAGCAAATGCCAGCTGTGTGTATAAAGCGCCTAGCTGACTGTTTACCTATAATTAGAGATTCTAAGGTAATTAATAGCTTTTTTATATTCCATCTGGCACTTTCAGAATCATCACTGTGCGACTTTAGCTAATAATCTTCTTTTGTTAGATATAAATATGTTTTTACATTCTTATGCCGACAATGCCAGCAGTCAGACAATTGGTAGTTTTATGGACTGATCGCCTGCTATGTGAGTTCGAGCTCCCAGTGAATGTTTTAGGGAATTAATCATTGTGATGTTATTATCAATACTTTTCCAGAGCTCACATTCCTGGTTACAGTTGTTGTTACTCAGGCTCAAGTGGGTGTGTGTCTGAGTGTACTTCCATGTTGTCTGCATGTACAGAACTGTTTTAGATCACAGCTTATGCAATTAAATATACAATTGAACAGAGACAGTAACAATATAGCGTGGTTATGGCTGTAAGAACAACGGGCCAAAGTTTTCAAAAATGACTGGTGATTTTGGGTGCTTCAGTTTTGGGGTGTGAAACTGGAGACACCTTAAGAGGACCTGAATTCCCCAACCCCCTAAAATGATGAACATTCACTAAAAATCAGACCCTTCTGTGCTGTCACAAATTGGACACTTAAAAAGGGAGGCATCTAGAATCACTAGCCATTTCAGGTAATCCTGACCCCTGAATTGTTTTTAGGTTGCATTGCCGTAGCTGAGTGGCTTTCTATTTTGCTTTTTTTTTAATTTGGCATTTTGTTTGTTTATGTGTGTGTACTGTATAGATAACTTTATATCATAAATATACTTGGATCTATATATTCTGCCTAGGTATAGATTTAGTTAATTCGACTAATGGTGCTTCATAAATAATACATCCTAATCACTATAAAAGGGATAGTCTTTTGTTCTCTATTCAGAGAAATTTCTAATTAACACCTTACTGTTAAAGTGGTAGCAGGGATGCTGGAACAATTTTTATCGTGTGCATGCTGAGAGCCATTGAACCAAACTGTAAACCCTGTATATGAAGGGAACCACTTCAAGGCAGGGGGTGCTGCAGCACCCCTAGTTCCAGCACCTATGAGTGGTAGTGCTGCTCTCCAGGGAGCTGCCGAGCCCATCGTGTTACTGGACAGGCCCCTGGCGTTTGGTGGAAACGCTGCCCGCAGCATGCGGGGGCTGGCAGCAAGAACAGTTGTGAGACACCCAGATGTGTGGAGTCCTAGTATTGTGTACCAGGAGGAAGGAGCAAGTTGTACAGGAGCAAGCAGGGGTGCTCTGAAAGTTGACACGAGAGGAGAGCTCAAACCAGCATGAGAGGGAAGGAAACAAAGTTTGGGTACCAATAAATTGCCTGAGATGTGTCTCATAAGCAGCAATCATTAACAAATATTGGTCTTAATCTGAATCTCAGAGAAACATCCCTATTTAAGCAGGTTCTCCAATTTGGTGTCCAATACTGTGTGTATGCATTTGTTATGTATCTATGTGTACATCCTCCCCCTCTCGCTCTCTCTACAAAATCTTTACTTTTCAGATTGTTTTGATTGGATTGGAATAGAGTTGACCTTGAGTAGAGGCAAAAGTTTAAGTGGGACAGAAGGACTTGAAATGTGGACATTGAAGGTTCTCATTTAGCACCCATCAAAGGTCCAACTACTTGTTTTTAGGAGGATTTGAAACATTTATGATTCAAACTGTTTTTCTGGGAGTAGGCTGTGGATTGGAACGTTCAGCCATTTAGGATTTAGCATCCAGAAAAGTGTTAAACTATTTGGGCTTTCCTGGTATCAGTCAACTTACTGAGGCTGAAGTTACACTGGTAACGCTCCAGTTAAGTCTGTACTTTTCCACATGGCTGAGCCTGGAAGGAGCTCATCAGGAGTTTCAGGAATGTAAACAATTGTAAAATTTGTGCCAAAGATGAAGGAGGGATTATTCTGATGTTTCTCTTACCTACTTTTTCCCCTTCCTTACAGCGTTGCTAATAATCACAAACAGAATCTAATGACTGTTGCTAATCTGGGTGTGGTATTTGGACCGACGCTGCTTCGACCTCAAGAAGAAACTGTTGCAGCGATTATGGACATCAAGTTTCAGAATATTGTGGTTGAGATTTTAATAGAAAACCATGAAAAGGTAACGTTTTCTCCTTACTTCTGAATTTTAATAAGTTTATCATAAAGAATTTGTCTCCGTAACAATCCCAACACAAATTCTTCAATAAGCCACCTTCTCTAGATAATCAGTACACAGCACTGCAAGAGAGAAGATCACTTCTCTTAGCTAAAGGAAAATTGCAAAGGCCATTATCCAAAACTAGTATGGCTCATAGCTGCCCTTGGTGCCTTGTATCCAGAAGAAGTGTGTTTGTACCTGGCACAGTGGGGCCCTGGTTCATGACTAGGGCTCCTATGAGCTACAGTAATACAAATAATAAATAATAACAACATTGGGATTCTGTTCCCTTTTTAGATGCTGAAGCATATTAGTTGAAACTGAAATTTCGCATGAGGGAATCGTACTTCCAGTTAAATACTAGGGTGAAATCCTGGCCACACTGAAGTCAGTGGTAAAACTACCTTGGTTGTCAATAGATATGTCTACACAGCAAAGAAAAACCCATAGCTGGCCTGTGCCAGCCAACTTGGGCTCACAGGGCTCCGACTGTGGGGCTGGTTCGCTGCTGTGTAGAGACTCTGGGCCTCTCCCACCCCGCAAGGTCCTAGAGCACGATCTCCAGCCCGAGCCCAGAAGTCTACACAGCAATGAAACAGCCCCACGATCCTGAGTTGGCTGGTGTGGATTTTTCTTTGGCTATGATTATACCAAATGAGGCTATGATTTTTTTTTGGGTAGAAATAAATAGAGTTGAAGAATTCCATAACAGCAGGGAGGAAACATAGGAAATGGAATAGTATCTCCAAACTGAGCTTTAGTTGGGCTGAAATCACATAATCAACAATTCTAGTAACTTATTTTTCTGGTTATCTTGGCTTGAGCCCATTTCATAGTCCCTTTTTAATAGTCCCCATGTGTTATCTTTTAATTTGGGCAAAGAATTTTGCTAGTTTCAAGAGGTCAAGTGATTAGGACATTAGTCTGGGAGTTGGGAGCCCCTGTGTTCAATTCCCTCCTCTGCCAAGACCTCCTGTGTGACCGTAGGCAAGTCACTTTGCCTCTCCGCAGCTTTCAGTTCCCTAACTGTAAAATGGGAATAATAGCTCTTCCCTACTTCACAGGGATGTTGTGTGGATAAATACATCAAAAGACTGTGAGATGGCTGTCACAAGGGAGGCTTAAAACTGCCAACAGCAGTTCTAGAACAAGTAAATTTTCAAATGCATTTAACAAGTGGTTCTCTCTCTGGGTTTTTTCTTTGGTTGGTTTTGGTTTGGGAAGTTCTGCTTAGTCTGCTGGACTACTGGAATGAAGAAAAGAGAACAAACTTTCCTGTGCTCTCCCCCAAACTTTGGTCTGTGGCATATGCCATTTTAACATGCTTTGACCTTGGCCAGATTACTTGTAATGTACTTTGAAAACAAAGCATAGATCTCTTAGTAAGATTATATGGGTAATTAAAGGAAATCACTGGAAATGAGGCTTCTTCAGAATAAATGGCTAAACTAGAGGGCTAGTCAGAATATCACCTTTCCATTAACTATCAGTAGATTGTCTGAAAAAGGAAGTTCCTACTGAATAAAGACTGGGAGTGGATGGCTCACTACAAAAAGTAATTTTCCCTCTGCTGATACTCACACCTTCTTGTCAACTGTTGGAAATGGGCTACATCCACCTTGATTGCATTGGCCTCATTAGCACTACAAAAGTACTTTTCTCTTGATATTCACCGCTTCTTGCCAACTGGGGGGAGGGATAGCTCAGTGGTTTGAGCATTGGCCTGCTAAACCTAGGGTTGTGAGTTCAATCCTTGAGGAGGCCATTTAGAGATCTGGGGCAAAAATTGGGGATTGGTCCTGCTTTGAGCAGGGGGTTGGACTAGATGACCTCCTAAGGTCCCTTCCAACGCTGATGATCTGTGATTCTATGAACTGTTGAGAATAGGCCACTTCCACCTTAATTGAATTGGCCTTGTTAGCACTGACCCCCCCCCCACTTGCTCCGTCAACTCCCATCTTTTCATGTGCTGTAATATTTATACTGCTTACTGTATTTTTCACTCCATGCATCTTATGGAGTGGGTTTTAGCCCACAAAAGCTTATGCCCAAATAAATTTGTTAGTCTCTAAAGTGCCACAAGGACGCCTCATTGTTTTTGTGGCTACAGACTAACACGGCTACCACTCCATTCTAATAAGCCAAAGTGCATGATATTGGTGTCCCATGATGTGAGATGCTCAGTACCTTCAACTCTCATTGAAGAAGTTCAGCATTCTGGGCACAAAATCTGTGTCTTTCAGATAAGTGTCTGTACTGCTTAGTGAGAGGGCCACCATCAGGAGCAGGCTCAGAACGTAGATTTACCATTGAGTATTCAACCTGTTTAGTTTAAATTAAACAGATCGCTCTATCACCACGGATGTTTCGAGGCAGACGCTGCTACAGACCCATGCTAATTTAGTATGACGAGTCTCTGTTTAGAAAGATGTCACCGTTTATTCTTTCTCCAAAGCTCTAGCAGAAGTACGCACACGCACCTGACACATCAGCCATTCCCAACATATTACTAAGACAGAGGACCTTCACCTATCTCTCTAAACAGATGCAGGAAGCCAAGGGAGATTGTCAGTGATGTTCCATTAAATGTGGAAACAATGTGGTGAGAAGGGAACAGGGAAAGCAGTGCAACTCTGATTATTCTCAGAGAAATTGCTGTCACGTGGCAAGTAAACACCTTGGCATTTATTCAGCACAGGGGAGCTATTTTATTTTTCCTTTCCTTTTTACTTGGAACAGAATAGAAGTGATTGCTTAATTATGAAATCGCCTGACCTGAGGAGAGAGCAGTGTGAATAGCAGGTAAATAACCCTACAGGTCTCTGCATCGCTCAGTAGCACCTGCCACTGGCACGCAGTGCAAGGTTCCGCAGTATCTAGCAGAACAAGCTCAGCGAATCTTACTGTATTTCACACAGTCGCCTCTAATTTTTTTAAATATTACTAATAAGTCAAAAACGGTGTCATATTAGAGCCATTCCCTGCCCCCTTGCAGGGAAGAGTTTTGACAGCTGCGTCACGCACAGCGAGGGTGATGTTATGAAGCCTGCCTTTCTCCCCTTTCTTGGTCACGATTTATTAAACCCTCCCGTGAATCCCTTAATGAAATTGACCGATTGTCTGAACGAGGTCTCTCACTATGCGCGCTGAATGCTCCGTCGGCTGGCACTCTTTAAGGAATTGACAGATTTCAGCTGACTGACTGCATCCTTCTAGACTGGAATTCTAATCTCTGGTTACCCGTTAGGCTTCCTTTTCTCTCCTAGTATTCAGGGATGGTGAAATTAGCAGATTCCCATCCCCTATTTAAAAACAATTTGTGGCAACAACACGCCTGTCTGAGAAGCGAGTCAGTTATGTCCCTCCAGCAGCAACTAATTCTGCTGATGCTTACCATCTGTCATATGGCAAAAAGGATGGTGTTGCTCATAGATCAGCCTGGTCCAATTCACAGCGAGAGGACACCATTTGCAAATTATCCTCCATATTTGTGGCACGCCCGTCACCATAGCATCTAACTGCTAATGGACTTTCCTGTCCATTCTTTTGCCTTGCCCCCAAACAAAAAGAAAAATCCCTCATTATCACAGTCAGAATTCTTGTATTTCCCCATAGTGGTCCAGCAAAAGCACCCGTTCTTAGGCGTCCAGCTCCCCAGCCATTGCCTTTCCGGATCGGCGGGTAGCAATCGATCTATCGGGGATCGATTTTTCGCGTCTCGTTAAGACGCGATTAATTGATCCCCGATCGCGCTCCCCGTCGGCTCCGGAAATCCACGTCATCGAGCAGCGGAAGCAGAGTCGACGGAGGAGCGGCAGCGATCGACTCGCCGCCGTCCTCATGGTCAGGTAAGTCGATTACGATACGCCGACTTCAGCTACGTTATTCACGTAGCTGAAGCTGCGTATCGTAGATCGACCCCCCTCCCCTAGTGTAGCCCTGGGCTTAGGTGGAAACCTGCGTCTCGCTCCCTTCTGACAATCTCAACCACTAAAGAGATCAGCCTTGCTTTCTCTTGCTGCTGCCCTTTGACTCTTTTGGGGGGAAGGAGGACTGAGAAGGCATTTTCTTATTGTTGCTGTGTCACCTCCTCCGCTCCCTCTCCTGCACAGTTTTAGGATATGATGGTAACTGGTAACCACATTGAAAGCTATTTGAAGGGGTCAGTTCCTCAAGTGGGTGAGAAAGAGGAAAAGGAAGGCAATAACTAAGAATAGTCCTAACTGTCTCTTTGCATGAAACGTTGGCAGATCATGAAGCCGAGCCCAGTAGGCTGATAATTTATTTGCTCTGCTTTTTAAACACAGGTTTAATAGGCTGGATAACTCCACCGGGCCCTAAATGTTCAGTAACAATTTGAAGCCTCATGCAGCACATCTTTCAGCTATCAAGCTATCTCCATTTGTAGGCTTTAGAATCAAAATGTGCAGTGGTGGTGGTGGTTTTTTTTCAGGATGGGGGGATGGGTTGTCTGGCAGGTTTGCATTTCATTAGTACTATTGATCTTTCCCAATGTAATGAATGACAACTGATCTCTAAAGCTGTCAATGGAAATGCTTGTCTGGGAGGATTTCGAAGTGTTAAGCCTCGAACTGACACTTTGAAAAATGAATCGCATTTGTGCCACTAATGCAAGGAAGTTGCATACTAAATGACTACAGGTCAGTGTCACCATTTAACATGGATTCGCTGCGAATTATCCTCTAGGAGAGGAAGATAGTAGTACTGGGGGAGAAACTTTTAAAAACCTAATTGGGCATAAGCTTTCGTGGGCTAAGACCCAGATGCATCTGATGAGTGGGTCTTTTAGCCCACAAAAGCCTATGCCCAAATAAATTTGTTAGTCTCTAAGGTGCCACAAGGACTCCTTGTTGTTTTTGCGGATTCAGACTAACACAGCTACAACGCTGAACCCTTTTTAAAACCTAGTAGCCTTGTCATGTTGTTTGCTTCTTTAAAGTTGTCACCTTACAGTATATTTCTTAATATTAATTGATGAGAGCTGATAAAAGCCTTCCCAAGGGAGATACTTAGGTGACTAGCACTATACAAGTACATTGCATGTTTATTGCAGTTGCTTTACATTGATTTACACTGGGGACTCGCACGTGGAGTGATTTAAATCACCAAGTGAAAAGCCTCAATTTAAATCAGGAGTGACCAGCCTACAGACTGTGGGCCGTACATGGCCCACCAGCGCATTTCATAAGGTCTGCGGCCTGCTTCAGCACAGTATACTAACGGCCAAACCATTAGCATTTTGTCGTCATGTTTACATCATTTTGGTTTACACAAGTGTGTAAATAGCAGGGCCGGCTCCAGGCACCAGCCTACCAA
This sequence comes from Chelydra serpentina, assembly GCA_037349315.1. Taxonomy (NCBI): domain Eukaryota; kingdom Metazoa; phylum Chordata; order Testudines; family Chelydridae; genus Chelydra; species Chelydra serpentina. The sequence goes on from JBAIAC010000035.1 coordinate 14,374,501, forward strand.
GCACGTGCTTGGGGCGGCACCTGGAGGGGGGCGGCACTCAAGGTTTTTGTTTTTGTTGTTGTTGTTGTTTTTTTAATTTACAAAAGCTCCCTGCCGGCGCCCCTGCCGGGGGAGCGGGGCAGCAGGCGAGCTCCGCTCCCTGCTGGCGCCCCAGCCGGGGCAGCGGGGCGGCAGGCGTGCTCCGCTCCCCGCCAGCGCCCTGGCGGGGGGAGCGGGGCAGCCGGTGTGCTCCGTTCCCCGCCGGCGCCCCGGCATGCTCCGCTCCCCACCGGGGCAGCGGGGCAGCAGGTGGGCTCCGCTCCCCGCCGGCGCTCCGGCCGGGGCAGCGGGGCGGCAGGCGTTCCGCGCTCCCCACTGGCAGGGGGAGCGGGGCGGCGGGCATGCCACCCTCCCCGCTGCCCCCTCCCCATTTTGGCGGGGCGGCGTTGTTGGGGGGGGGGGTGTTTTGGCCAGCGTTGGGGGGGGAGGCGGCGCTTGTGGGTTTTTGTTTTTTTTTGCTTGGGGCGGCCAAAAAGCTAGGGCCGGCCCTGGTAAATAGACAATACTGTACACAGGAACAACCTACCCCAATACATACAAAACAAGCTGAACGTACAATATAAATCAATACAGGTGACTTTAAATCTTATTAAAATATGTAGCATCTGCTTGGCCCACACAAGGTTGTGCTTAGGTTTATGTGTAATCGCGTCAGGCACCACTGATTTAAATCATCAATTTTAGTCCACTTTTCCATTTGTTCTTTTGTTATTTTCTAAAGAAGGGTGCATTCTCATTGGTTGATATAACCATTAAAACACGTGGATTTACAATGGCAGTGGTTCTCAACCGGTGGCCTGCTGGCCGCTTGTAGCCCATACAAGCCCGTCAACACATAGCTACAGCCCATGTAACATCCTCAGGGCCATCCAGGTAGTTTATATATATTGTGTGGATACAGCCCACATAACACAGAGAGAGCTGCATACGCAGCCCACAATGCTAAATAGGTTGAGAACGACTGAACTAGAGTCTTTACAGAGACAAAGTGGGCAAGGTAATTTCTTTTATTGGACCAACTTCTGTTGGTGAGAGAGTCATCGGGTCCAATAAAAGATATTACCTCACCCACCATGTCTCTGCAATATCCTGGTACTGACATGACTGCAACTACACTGCATAGATTTGGTACATTTTTATTTTTTTTTGCTAACTAGGTGGGTATACTGTAATATTTTCATTTATTTAAGATGGGATATATCTTAATATTTTCAGATTCTTATTAATTTTACATTATATATTAGGAAATGGTAAATGCTATATTGCTTATTTACTAGACGATTAACTTTTTGTTCATGATTTGTGTCAAACTGCGTTAGGATAGTAACTGGGATTTAATAAAATCCACAGAACAGCATATTAAATTTATTTTTATTAAACCAGACGACCTTAAATGTTTTGGATACCTAAACTTCTTTTATTAAAATAAGCTGCACATTTACAACTAAAGGACGTATTAAAATGAGGATTTAACTATAGGTATATAGTTAATATATAGTGAATTAAATTGATTCTTTCAGGTCAGCCTGGGAAAAAATTTCAAATATGCCTAAGTAAAAAGTGACTAGAGCTCAAGTTCCTACTCACCTAAATCCCTTGAAAATGACAGTCTACTAAGTTACTTAGGCTGTCCTTCAAATTTTTAAAGCTAGTAGATCTCATCCTCCCTCCCCTTCTCATTTGTATTCATAGTCTGGAAGAGAGAGACAAGTTTTCCTGCTTTTTTCAGCTCCAAACTGATTTCTCAACTTTGACTGAAATGAAGAAAATATTCTTTCTGTGCCTGCAGAAGAAGCCACTTCTATCAAAAAGCTGGTTTCTCACTTCAACAAACTCTGATTTCAGGTGCTTAGCTAGTGATTTGCACCAGTTGAGTGGTTTCACTTTCTTTAAAACATCATCAGCAAACATGCACTATTTGAATGGTTCACCTCCAGCCCTGAGATTTGTTATGGTTGGCATGATTGATGAGTGATTATTAGATGCCTGTGTCATAGCAGCAGCATCTTCTTTGGCAGTTAGGCATCTACTTTACCACTTTGGGTTGAGTATATAAACATGAAAATGAGGTGGAGCTTCTTTACTGCCTGCAGTTTAACTTCGTTGTTGGATATTTTTCTTCAATGTCTCTTGAAGATCTTTCCAAATTTCAGCAGCATCAACAATAGAGCAGCAATCCTTCTGCCATTTGTCCAAGGCTATCGAAATGCTGAATATACTGGAACTTATATCTTCTATGTTTCTCTTTAATCCAATGTTGACTACTTTGGCTATGATAATTCCATCTGATTTATCACAATTTTCGTCACAAATTGTTATCAGAATAGGCCATTTCTTAATAAATAGCTCAAAACAATCAGTCTTTGAATTCCATCTTGCATCTGGGGGCGGGGTGGGGGACAATTAGTTTGGATCCTCCTGTTCTCTTTGGTGAAGCTGAAGCAAAGTGGTTGTTAACGGAATTATTTTGCAATTTCAGCAACATTTTCCTTTATTTCTGGAATTGTACTTAAATCTTTGTCTGAAAGATGCATCAAATGAGCACTGCACACATATGTGATGTTTCAGGTTCTCTTCATTATCTTCTTTTAGATGTCTTCTGATCTTTGCTACATTTGCAGCACTGTGATAAAGCTACATACTTGAATTTTTGTTCACAGTTTGTTATAGTTTTTACTGTTCCTTCTTTTAAGTATTCTGCGATATGGTCATTTCCTGATGGATCAGTTGTTTCTGTCAGATAGACAACCCCATTTTCTGTTCTTCTTGCATCCGAAGAAGTGGGTATTCACCCACAAAAGCTTATGCTCCAATACCTCTGTTAGTCTATAAGGTGCCACAGGACCCTTTGTCGCTTCTACAGATCCAGACTAACACGGCTACCTCTCTGATACTTGAGCCCATTTTCTGTTGTCACACAACACACATTCCTGGATTATTGTGTACGTTGGTCCACTCATCAAGACTCAGAATAACACATTTCACACCAATGTTTGTTGCAGACTGTTCAGTTTCTTTCTCATACACTGTCTCCAGCAACCTTCCAGCGGTGTTTGCTCTGCTGCTTGGAGTGTAGCCTGGTTGTAATGATTGAACCATGTTAATGAACTATTTGTTCTGAACAAGATGAAAAGGAGAATTTGTTGCATAAATGATGAACCGAGCAATCTTGTAATCTATGAAGGCTTGCTGGCATTTGTTGGTCCTGATTACGAACTCATCCATTTTTTACTGGATGATGAAGTCGTCTTTTTTTTTTTTTTTTTAATATAGGTAATTTACTGTCTGACGTATGTTTAGTTGCATCACAGCTGGTGGTACCAGTAGATGACTGAAGATATAGACATTGCAGATGATGGATGTTCATAACCCCTTGTATCGAAGCTAGACCCTGAAATAAAATGGTGTATAAAAAAAAGTCTCACACAGTCACTGAGTATTATGCAGTGTACAGCTTTAAAAAAATAACACACTCTTGCTGTGGGGATGCTCATCAGACCGTCATCCCTTGCAGGGGGAGCTCTTTCGATGGCCACTGGCCCCGTCACCACTGTTCCGTCTAAGCTGTGCGTGTGTGCGCACGCACACAGATCCTAAACCCCGCACACATGGCGAAACACCAGGCGCACAACAATTTGCACAGAAGACATTTTTTGCGCACACGGCTTGTCAAAAATTAGAGGGAACATTGCCCGTCACTACAGTCCCTCTCTGAGCTGGATCAAAGATGTTTGATCTGTAACATTCTGCCTGCTGCTGTAGCTTCACAGTTGTTCATATCCAAGCTAGCTTTAATCTAGTATGTCTCCACATGCTGCTGCAATCAAACCTCCCAATTGCAGTGTAGATATAAAGGCGAGTCGCATCTTAGGCGCATTTAACATGCGTGAATTCAGCTTTGCGCGGTCGGCAAAAACAGAAAAAAGAAAAATAACCATTTTAAAACGGCATCGGTACTGCAGGCAATTCCGTCCACCATTCAACTCAATGGCATTTCACTATACGCGGTTTTTCGCTTTACGCGCTAACCGCGGAATGGAACCCCCGTGTAAGATGAGACTTGCCTGTACCCAAAGAGACAGAGCGGCAGAGCTATGACGATAATTTGCAAATCCCGGCAGCTAGTCCCTTGCTCTAGCTGTTAAACTGCCTCTCTGTATGTTAATTGGAGCCTTTATGTTTGAGTAATAAAACACAGGTTTACTCGGTGGAGAATGGATTTTGAGTGCTTCAGATCATAAAGCAGGTGGAGGTCTTCAAGGGAGGCCCATTCTGTGATCTGCTCCCTGGCTGTGTCATTTGAGTATCCCCAGTCTTTGTGATGGCTGTTAAAGTCACCCATGTAGATGGCCGGATGAGGAAGGGCAGATAAGATGGGATCAGGCCACGTGATGTTAGGCGGTTTGTATATGTTTACTATAATGATGTCCCTAATTCTAACCATGTTGATCTCTCTTCCACTGGTCGATGATTCTTCTAAAACTTGCACATCCTCTAATCCATTTCTCATGTATGCTGCTAGCCCATGTTTTGGATAGTTGACAGCAGCGATTTCAGTATAGCCATAGATTTTATGTCTGGCAGCTTTATCTTCTTTCATGTGTGTTTTCTTGGAGGGCCACAATGTCCATGTGATGGTCTTTGAGGGTCCTCGAGAGGTAATCTGCTTTTTCCCTGAATATCCCTTCTACATTAAGTTGGTATATTCTGAGGACTGGCCCAACTCTTCTTTTTTGGTCCCGAAAAGGGCAGTTTGAGGAAGTATAACGTTGCTACGTTCACTAGGAGGCTGGTAAAATGATGTCCAATAGCCAATTGACAACATTGGTATGTTGGTGGATTTGCACAAAACACAGAGCACAAAAAATACCAGCATTTAACAGAAGCACCACGTAAAGGTTGGCGGGTTGCTCCCGCTGTGCTGAGTAAATTAAGCACACAGAACCACATGATCGAGCTGTGATCATTAACAGCAGCTCAACATGCTATTATCCTGCTGTCACCCAGGGCTGAAAATTGTCTATAAAATGACTGTTTTGATCCACTAAAATGTGGGCTTTTGCAGAGCCAGGAACACTTTTAATTTTTGGAGTTGGTACACCAAGGAAAATATGGGGGGTGGGGGAGGGATAGCTCAGTGGTTTGAGCATTGGCCTGCTAAACCCAGGGTTGTGAGTTCAATCCTTGAGGGGGCCATTTAGGGATCTGGGGCAAAAATTGGGGATTGGTCCTGCTTTGAGCAGGGGGTTGGACTAGATGACCTCCTAAGGTCCATTCCAACCCTGATATTCTATGATTCTAACGCTGTTAATAAAAACTTTTGGTTTAATAAAAGAAGCTTATAAAATAGCAGAAAGACCATTGGGGAGGGTATTTTCTGAACCTTGTACGACTGAAGTCACCTCAGTGAATGGAGTGTAGGCAACAAAACCAGATACACTTCACTCTGTAAATAAGTATTTAGCAATCTGCAAAGGGTGGATTAGATGGAAAGGAAACAGTGATAAAGTTGATATAGCATCTGAAAACTTGTAGCCTCTTTTCTGCAAAGTGAGCTTCAGTTCTGCAAAATTGCATCACTGAATTTATGAGCACAAGACTAAGTGATTATCTGATATCACCCATTGTGCGAACATTAGGATCAATTAAAATTTTTAACTGCAAGGCAAAATTATGGAAGATTATCATGGATGAGATGCTATGCTTATAGGTTTAATTAAATTGGTTTATAATGGGTTCCAGCAAAATTAAAACCACATGGTCTCGGTTGAGCCTTATTTAGTCAGAAGTTACATACATATTTGCTTTAAAGCATGTGACTGGTTTTCCTGTTTTGTTTTGTTTGGTTTTTGTCAGAAGTTAATTTTCAACTCTCTGTGAGAAACAATAACACACAATCCAATTAGTAAATAATGTGTTTTTTTCTTTTTTAATCTGTTTGGGTTTTTTTTAGTACAACTCCCATGCAGAGTGTTGTAGCGATGGGAGATATAAATACAAGAGCAAAAGAAAGGAAGTTAAACATTTATTCTGATTAAGGAATTACTGTATGGGCAAGGCTAGCCATTAGCTCTACCAGTTCAGTAGATAAAAATCCCTAATGGAGTAGAGTTGGGGACTAGCATCTTGTAACACATCTCTTGTCTCCTGGGTCGTGACCCAGAATACAAGAAAGTAGGAGCTTTGGTGGATCTTACTTGAAGTGTCAGTCTTCCTTTTTGGTGTGACAAGTTATACCAGTGTTGTAATATTTTTTTCTCGTTGAATTGAATGGGAGGCTTTATGAAACCTAGACTGAAAAGAAAATGTGTCTGAATGTTAGGTGGTCCACCCCCAGTACTTGGGTTCTGTACCAGATGAGTTAGTCACAAGGAGAAAGGGATGTGTGTCAGATACCCAGGGTAGCCGTCGGTTGCTGGTCACTCCTAGGGAGAAAGAGTAGCACGCAGTAGCGTAGCTGGGGGGAGCGGAGGTAGCGGCCGCTCCCCCTGTGAGCAGAAGCAGCGCCTTAAAAAGGAAGCGGTGCCTTTTTTTAGCTCTGCTCCCCCTTTAAAAAAAAACGCCGCGGAGCTAAAAAAAGGCGCCGCTTCTCGCACTCACCCGGCGGTGCTCCAGCTGTTCGGCAGCACTTCGGCGGCGGGTCCTTCACTCGCTCCAGGTCTTCGGTGGCATTTCAGCCATTAGCACATGAAATGGACCAAGCTACTTGTGAGAGCATTTGTGGCTTGGCACTCCTTCAGCTGATACACAAAGCAAAACTGTGTGAATGAATGATTCATAGATTCTAGGGCTGGAAGGGACCTCAAGAGGTCATCGAGTCCAGCCCCCTGCCCTCATGGCAGGACCAAATACTGTCTAGACCATCCCTGATAGACATTTATCTAACCTACTCTTAAATATCTCCAGAGATGGAGATCCATGTGTGAGTTAGATATGTAGATCTTGAAAAGGAGCATTCAAGTAGGAATACACGTTCTTTTTTGCAGCGTGGCCCACTACAGGGTCCCTTCCAACCCTGAGATTCTATGATTCTATGAACTTACATTTACAGGCAGCTTTTCGTATATCAGGGTCTTCATCACTGGCCCTGAATATGAAAAGAAATTTTGCGAAGTGAGTAATCACCACTTCCTGTTCCTTTACATAGTATGTAGCCTAGTACAGTGGTTTTCAAACTTTTGTTCTGGGGACCGAGTTGAAGAAAATTGTTGATGCCCAACTGAGCTGGGGATGAGGGGTTTGGAGTGTGGGAGGAGCTCAAGGCTGGGGCAGAAGATTGGTGTGCGGGGGTGAGGGCTGCGAGGTGGGGCTGGGAATGAGGGGTTCAGGGTGTGGGAGGGGGCTCTGGGCTGGGGCAGGGGGTTAGGGTGCGGGAGGGGGGTAAGTGGTCTGGGCTGGGGATGAGGATCTTGGGGTGCAGGAGGGGCTCTGGGTTGGGGGGGCTCAGGGCTGTGGGGTAGGGCTGGGAATAAGGGGTTCAGGGGGTATGAGGGGGCTCAGGGCTGGGGGGAGGGGGTTGGGTTGTGGAAGGGTTCGGGGCTCTGGGCTGGGGATGAAGGGTTTGGGGTGCAGGAGGGGCTTTGGGTTGGGGGGGCTCAGGGCTGTGGGAGGGCTGTGGGGTGGGGCTGGAAATTAGGGGTTCAGGGGGTAGGAGGGGGCTCAGAGCTGGGGGAGGGGGTTGGGTTGTGGAAGGGTTCAGGGCTCTGGGCTGGAGATGAAGGGTTGGGGGTGACTCAGCTAGGGCAGGGGGTCGGGGTGTAGGAGGGGGTCAGGGCTCTGGGCTGGGGGTGCATGCTTTGGGGTGGGTCTGGGGATGAGGGGCTTGGGGTGCAGGAAGGGGTTCCAGGTTATGGGGGGCTCAGGGCTGGGGCAGGGGATTGGGGCACGGACTTACCTCCGGCAGCTCCCAGTCAGCGGTGCAGCTGGGGTGCACCGTGTCCAGGGCTGTGGCCCAGAAGCAGCCACCAGCAAGTCTGGGTTCTAGGTGGAAACATGCCACTCTCGCCCAGAGGCACCGCCCCCTCTAGTTTCCATTGTCCGACAACCAGCCAATGGGAGTGCAGAGCTGGTGCTCAGGGCAGGGGTAGTGCGCGGAGCCCCGTGGCCCCTCTGCCTAGAAGCTGGACCCGCTGCTGGCCGCTTCCGGGGCGCAGCGCGGTGTCAGAAAAGGTGGGCACTAGCCTGCCTTTGCTGGGCAGAACCTGCTGATGGGACTTTTAACGTCGTGGTTGGCGGTGCTGACCAGAGCGAGGCGACCCAGCGCCTTACATGCCGCGACCCACAGTTAGAAAAACACTGGCCTAGTACAGCGGTTCTCAAACTTTAGCAACCCCAGAACCCCCATTTTGATTTTAAAATTTTCACGGACCCCCCCCCCCCCCCCAAGGCCACACCTCTACCCGCCATTGCCCCACCCGTGCCCTTTCTCTTTCCTGCCTCTTTCCACCCCCTCCTCTGAGCATGCTCTGTCCCCACTCCTCCCCCTCCCTCCCTCCCTCCCTCCCAGTGCCTCCTGCGCCCCACTGAATAGCTGTTCCCCAGCGTGCACGAGGCACTGGGAGGGGGAGGAGTTGAGGGAGGAAGGAGGAGGAGTTGATCAGTGGGGCCCATGGACCCCCAGAGTACCCTCATGGACCCCAGTTTGAGAAACGCTGGCCTAGTATATACAAGCTCTGCTTGAGCAGTATTTACAGATAGGAAATTTAGTTGATGTGCTGTCAGGTGTGTGAGGTAGAGGACTTGATTATTCACACAGGTAAGCTGCTGTTGGTTGGTTTCTCCTGGAAAAAGTTGCAGTAGAAAATGGAGATCAGCTTTTTTAAAGAGCCAAATACGTGCCATCCTCAGAGTGAAGTGTATAACACTTCACCAGGTTGAGTTAAATGATCAGGCCACCTGAATTTTCATGGACATAAAGTGCAACAATCACCCTGGCCCTTGTGTAGCCAAAGTATTAGTACTGGTCAAGACTTAAATTGACCAAGACAGATCTTCAGCAAGACCTACTTACTACCGGCTTCCCAGTTAATTAGAATAATTTAAATACCACTTCTTAAAGGACCCTAAGCACCTACCCTGCTGTTTGATACCTTCAGGAGAGATGTAAGATTAAAATAGCTGATTAAGCTTCTGTGTTTTTGCATTTTTAAAAAATGTCACAAAACAATAAAGCAAAGAATTTTTGGCGGATATTCGTACTAGTTGGCAGCCAGAATTTTGTAGCTTTTATACAGGGGATTGGATAAATCTGAAAGCACTATTATAGTTGTGTCCTGGCTGAGTGTCTTGCATTCATGGAGGAGTGGGGAGTGAGGTGTTTTTGAAATAACATTTTCTACAGTCCTAGTGTTGAGCAACCTTACTTCCCAGTGCAGCTACTGCCTTTGAAGAGTTGGGGCCCAAAGTTGGGGCTAGAGCAGAAAATGGCACCGAAGTGTGGTTTAATGCATTCTTGCTAGGGGAGCCCTTGAAAGAGTAGCCTTGCGGGATCCCCAATGCTGTTTGAACCCTGGGTTAAAGAAAAGAAACAAATAGCTCCAAAAATGCTGCTGTTTCAGTTCATCTTGTTTAAAAATTCCATTCCCTTTAGGAAAAAATTGATAGCTTCATTTTCAGACAGCTGTGCTTGGGAGTTACAAAGAAATTCACAAGCTGGTTGGCTTCACTAGACTCTGTGAGCTGCCAGCCTATGGGGAGCAGCTGCACAGCATGCAGATTTAAATATATAGATATCTATTTATTTTTACTTTCTGTATGTCAACGTTCACAGCTAGCTGCTAAGCGTAAGCCAGCCTTCTAAGCAGGAAGGGCATGAGGCTATGAGAATTACTCATGTTTTGCTAATTAGTAAAAAAAAGCTTTGGTGAGGAGTAGAGGAAAGGGGAGTGTAATTGGGGTGGGGGTGGAATTTAACATGACACTGTCTGTGCCCTGAAAAGGTGACCTGTCAAACAGTTGACTTTCAAAGGCTGTTTCTTTCATTATTGTGACTCTGTGCTAATAACTGAGTTCCCCTCCATCCCCTGTTTCATAACAACACTTGACCTTTCTTTTAAAAGAAAAACAAGCCCACCAAACCCCCATCCTTTTATTTATAGATATTTAACACTGTACCGGAGACGCTACCGCCAAACTCGCAGCTGCTGCTACTATCTCATAAGAAGAGTACTGATTCAAAGCCTCCTTCCTGCAGTGAGAGACCATTAACACTCTTCCACACAGCACAGGCCAATGAAAACCGTAAGTATGTCAATCCTAGATGCAGTGAGTTGTGTTACAGTGCTGTACAATGTTGTGTTACAATGCTGTACTGTTATCTACTCAGAAGGTTTCTTATCATGACTGATGGGGCTCAGTTCTCACACCACAGGATGCTCGTTCATTAACTTCAATAGGAGTGATACATAGCCTATAGTATGAGGGGGCTCCAGGCTTCTAAAACATATTAATAGAGAGAGCTAAAGCTTGTCTAGCCCCTGAGCTCTTATCCCATGGGCTTGAAATTAGGCTGCATAAAAATAGCAGTGTAGAAAGTTGATATCCCTTCCCCATCTCATTTAGTTTTACACTCTCTCATTCCCATGTCTTCCATAACCCTCCATACTATCCTCTATTGGCTGCTTGGGATATATTAGTTAACTCGGAGCAGAACATCTGCAGCAAGGACAGTCACCCAGTTCAGCCTTCAGAGAGATGCTTTTGAACATCAATAGATGTTTTTCCTTTAAAAGAAACAGAAATGTCAGCCATCAGGTTTTACATCCCTCCTAGGAAAATGTCCCACTTCAGTTTAAAAATCTCTGAGACCATTAATCCATTACTATTACTACTATTTAGTATTTGACTCTTTCATCTAAGGATCTGAAAGTCCCTTTCCATAAGCCAAATGTCCTTCATGTAATTTAGCCTAAGGGCTGTTCCACTGGCATAAATGATCCCATAGGGGCAGTTCTGTGATCCCTGGGCAGCAGAACCCAAGATGTTCCAGGTACACCAATCTCCTTGCCTGACATTCCCCTATGTTACCAAGGTGAAAGAGAAAGAGTAGCATAATTACATTGGCTTTACACTACATGAGGTTCCCCCTGTGCCAAGAGAATCCTCAAATGCCACATTTGGGTAGCTTTCTGGCTGCTTTGCCTTAGTAGTGGCCAAGGATCTGGCCCATAATCGTAAAAGGAACAGAGCTGCTAGAAGAATGTTTGTTTTATGGGGAATGAAGCTGTGTGTTGCCGATTTCTAATGTGTTAGCAGCCATGTTGCATTGCATTAGCATCCCTGGTTCTAAAGACCCAATGAACAAAGTGAAGATGGGTTGAGACACCCCCTCCGCCATTTTTTTAAGTGTCTGTTAAAAATGTTAGACTGATAGTCCTCTGTTCACAGAACAGGTTCAGCTCGCCCAAAATGTCAGAGTTTTGACTTGGAAGGATCACCTCTGTATGGTGGCTCTGCCTCCATGGCTCATTCAGACCGTGCCAACTCCGCTCGCACTTCCATCAGCACAGCTAATGCTGGTAACATCTGTGGATTTTTTTTTGATGTGGTCAGCCATCTTGGAAAATGGGCTGAGAGCACTGAACAGCCTGCCATTTTCTAGTGTCCACACTTCAAAGCAAATGTTGGAAAAAGTGGAGATGGTTCAGCGAAGAGCACCAAGAATGATTTGAATACTGCATTACACTGAGATACTTAAGGAATTCAATCTGTTTAGCTCACTGGTTCTCAACTGTGGTCCACCGCTTCTTCAGGTGCGCCGGGCCGGTTTGTTGACCTGCCGCGTCCGCAGGTTCGGCCGGTCGCAGCTCCCACTGGCCGCGGTTCGCCGCTCCAGGCCAATGGGTCTGCAGGATGCAGTGCAGGCTGAGGGATGTGCTGTCCACCATGTCCCGCAGTCCCCGTTGGCCTGGAGCGGCGAACCGCAGCCAGTGGGAGCCGCAACCAGCCGAACGTGCGGACGCGGCAGGTCAACAAACCGGCCCCGCGCGCCAGGGGCTTTCCCTGAAGAAGTGGTGGACCACAGTTGAGAACCACTGATTTAGCTTATCAAAAAGAAGCGGAGATAAGGTGATTATGGTCTATAAGCAAGATCTTTAATTGGAGAGGGCTCTTTAATCTAGAGATAAAGGCATAATAAGAGGTAACAGCTGGAAATTGAAGAGCTAAGTAACTTAAAAATGGAAATTAGATGCAAATTTTTGACATTGAGGTCAGCTTAACCATTGGAAAAACTCAAAGGATGTAGTGAATTTTCTGTCACACGAAACATTCAAAATCAGATGTCTGTTTAAAATATATGCTCTAATTCAGCCACAAGCTCTTGTGCTAAATTCAGGAGTGACAGGGTGAAGCTCTTTGGCCTGTATTATGCAGATTAGATCAGTATAATGGTATCTTCTGGCTTTAAAATCTATGAATCTATGAACCTTTGCTTGCTACTGACCATGGCTGCATTTGAACCAGAAGTAGAGTACGTGGATTTAAAATAAGAAAAACCTGTTTTAGTATCACATTTCATTCCTTACCATTTCCCCCCACTTTATAGATAATGTTCTAGCATCTTGTTCTTTTATTTTGATATAATAAGGCACTTCTATTATCATTTGAATGCTGTTTGTGGATAACCTGTATCATAATACCCTGCAGCCGAGTTCTCATCTAACAGTCATTGCACTGACTGCTACAAAAGCAGAAAGTTACTAGAAGCATGACCAGAAGAAGCTGGAGATTTAGGAAAGACTCAACTGAATCCTTGTTTGCAATGCTTTTTTATCATAGATTGCCAGGGATTCTAGTTAAAGCAGTGTGAAATCAGACTTGGTGATGCATTATTTGCTCTTGGACAGAAAAGGCGTGAAATGAGACTGGCCAAAGAGTTTAATCTGAAGTGGGGGTTTGTTTGTTTTTTAAATGAGGGAGACAATTGCAGAAAACACAAGATTCAAACCTCCCTTACGTGTGGCCGCGTTTTGGTGTTTCATTGCCGGGAGGATATTTTATTTAGGAACTTGAAAAGGGAACTGGTGTATGTGATTTATTAATGGAAGCTTTATTATCTGGGGGAGCTGGAACAAAATCTTAGCTGTCTGCTATGGGCTGTTCAAGGAGTGCTGCAGACAGAAGGAAAGCCTGCTCGACACAAGTGCATGTTATCATAACCTCTGGGCATGCCATGACTAAGCTACTGTACAGTTTATTATCTAGCAATCCAGAACTAAAACTTTTCTGGGTATGACTCTCCAAATGGCCTCTGAATCAGACAGGCACTTTATAAAGTGACTTTTCTGCCTTCTGTATGACAGAAATGAATTTGTTCTACGCTAGTTATTGTTTCATTTTTGGCGATATCTGGCCAACTGAACTGTCACAATGAGGAAACCTTAACTTACACTGTTTAAGTTTTCAAAGTAGAATTTTGGCCTTTTAAAAAGGGGGAAAGAATTTAAAAACACCAAAAACAACTTCTCTCCCAACTTCCTCAGATGAAACATCCTCCGCTCCGCTGTCCACTGAGAATGATTTAAATTTAATACATACTGGTAGTGCCCGTTAAAATCATCCAGGCAGTTGACACAGTTTTGATAGGTTCAAGGGCCTTATTTTCACAGGTTAGCCTCGGGCAGAAAGTGCCTTAAAAATAACAAGCTGCATGATGGAGATGATGATCTGCTAACTCTGCAATCTAGATGCCTCACTGCCTGCCATCATATCGGTTCAGTTAGTCCAGGTACAGAATATAAGGAAATACAGGCCTTTCCAGATCTATGCTGGGGGGAGATTACATTCTTTTAAAATAAAAATACCCTAGATAAAATAATGCTACAATCTGGGCTGACTTTGGCCAGCCTGTTTTTAAATCTTTAAATATGATTAATTTTCCTCTTAATGTATCCCCAGTTCAGTGCTCTCCTAATGCCTCGCTTCTGTGGACGACCCCTTTCATTACAAAGAGTTCCCCACACTTGCTCCCCAGCTAGGGTGACCAGACAGCAATTGTGAAAAATCAGGACAGGGGGTCGGGGGTAATAGGAGCCTGTATAAGAAAAAGACCCCAAAGTCGGGACTGTCCCTATAAAATCGGGACATCTGGTCACCCTATCGCCAGCCAGCATGACTGAATTTCAGAAACCCCTTGCAATCACATCATTACGTTACCTCTCATAGGGTATATCTATGCTTTTGAGCTGGGGGTGTGATTCCCCGCTGGAGGAGACATATTCATGTGAGCTGTCATCAAGCTAGCATGCTAAAAATAGTGCAGTCACGGCAGGACAAGTGGCAGAGGGCTAGCCACCCTGAGAGCGTGTCCCTCGGAGATGTTAGGTAAGTACTCTGGGCAGTTAGCCACTCCTGCTGCTGCAGCTATGTTCTATTTTTCAGTGCGCTCACTCGATGAGAGCTAGCACAAGTGTGTCTCCTCGAGCTGGAATCACACTCTTAGTTCAACATTTAGACATACCGTTAATGGGAACTAATGGCGCTGAAAACAAAGCGACGGTATAAGCTCCCACCGTACTCATCACTGTGCACTGTTTCTTGTCTCATCCAATCTCATTTCCTTCCTGCTATGCTGAGATCTCTCTGAGCTATACCAAAGTGATGCTTTAAGTTGCCTATAATTACTGACCAGTCTACTTCTCCATCCCCAGACACTTCTTTCTTACAATGCACATAAGGACACTTATCTATTTCATTCATGACAATAGAATTAGTCTCGATTTAGTGTAGATGAGAACAGAAAATGGCTACTAGTTTCCAGAAGGGCAAAGAACCGGGGGGATGACAGGTGGATAGAACTACCGGAGGTTTCTCACAAAGATAGCCAATGGCCCTATGCTCTAACCGCATTGCCAGTGGCTTATGCAGAAAAGGTTGGGTGTTGGGATCCCTGTGGCATTTATCCTTTCCTAGTTGTATTACATTGGTTAGTTACAGCAGCCTGGGAAGACAGTGTGGTTTAGTGGAAAGAGCACTGGATTGGGCCTCAGGAAATGTGGGTTCTATTCCCAGTTCTGTCACAACTGGTTCTGTGACCTTGGGCAAGTCGCATCATTTTGCTTTAATTGGTCTGTGATATCCAGCAGGTCAGGCAAGATGACCTGATGGTCCTTTCTGGCCTTGGCATCTATGAACCTCTCTGCCTTTGTTAACGCTTTTCAGCCTTTCTCTGTCCTGTTTATTTAGGCTGTGGACACTTCGATATAGCGACTGTTTTTCCTGTGTGTTTGCACTGTGATTAGCACAGGAGTCCAGATCTCAGCTGAGGCCTCTAGGCACTGCATTAATATAAGCCCATAATAATAATAATAACTAATAATACAGCAAAATTGTGAAAAGTGGCTGTATTCCAAAAGTTGCTTTTCTGAGAGGCATAACATGCAACCCTCACATGGATAGGGCTAGTTTTCTAATAACTCTACCAGTTTTATGATGCTGTATTTACAAGAATGAAACCAGACACCGTTTTAAACTTACACAATAATCTTTAAAAAGAAAACACGAAGAGGTGCTGTTTGTCCTCCGGGCAAGGATTCCTCAGCCCTCTATAATGTTTGCTGTGAGCGTGGATAGTGCACCTATCAGAGCATGAACATTAAAAATTTAAACCCATACAGAAATAAATCCAAATTGACCATGTCACTAGTAAACTGAAAAACTTTCCACCTCACAAAAGATTAAGATTCTGCCCATTCAAGGAATGCTTGAGGGAAAAATATGTGCCATGCAGTGTGCTCTGCAAGTCAATGGTCAGACCAAGGGGGTGGGGATGAGGAAAGGAGAGAAGTCAGGAACTGAAGATCCTCTGGTGAGCACACTCTGCCCAGACATGGCTAACTGTAGTGACATCCACGTCTGAAAGGAAATGTCAGTCACCTTGCCTAGTAAAGATAGAGAAAAACATTCTTGTACATTACTGCCTATTAGACATAAAGTAATAGCTGATGATTTAATATCCTCTGTTTTCCAGAAGCTGGGAATGGGTGAGAGGGGATGGATCACTTGATGATTACCTGTTCTGTTCATTCCCTCTGGGGCACCTGTCATTAGCCATTGTCGGAAGACAGGATACTGGGCTAGATGGACATTTGGTCTGACCCAGTCTGGCCGTTCTTATGTTCTTAATATCAGCTTGTGAACCCAAGTTACAGTTCACGGGCTTACCCACTCAACTGAAAGGACATCTGTCACTACCTCCATCTCCAGTTGCTTCATCACCATATTCCTAACCAGATGCAGTTTTAGCTCACTAACTTTCATCCCAAACCCAAGCTTGTCCAGACACTGGGAATATACAGTGACGGCACTCAGTGGATCTTACGAAGAATATTAGAACATTGTAGAGACATTTTAGGAACAGCCACAAAAGCCCTTAAGGATTGGCGCACTCCGCCCTGGTGCTACTTCTTCCTCTAATTTATCACACCGCCCCCATCTTCTCTACACTGCCTGCATAATATTTCATTGGTCTTTAAATTCCGACAAAAGCATTCATCTATGCTAGAAAAATAGTATTTTTATTATAGTAACCGCACGCAATCGTGCAGCTGCTGCTAGTGTAGACAGGGTGGATTTTATCACTTTGAAATCTGCCTATCATGAGCACCCCCTACTGTTAGCAGTGATGTTGGCGTTATGCCCACCAGTGCAGCTGCACCATTGCCGGCCTGCTATCTGTTAAGTCTCAGATTCTTAGGAGTCTTGCATTAATGTCATAAGGGCCGCATTCTGCTCTGTTATGCCAGCGTAAATCCAGAGTAGTTCCACTGAAGCTAGCAGGGTAAAATTCCTACTGAAAAACAAAGGCAATATGATTCAACAATTGGAGACCAAAGGAAATTCAGAAGTGAAAACATGGCAATGATTATACTTGAGATATTCTGGTGACACGTGTTGCAAGTGCACGCAGTGCTTTACCAAAGTATTATCCCCATTTTCTGGATGAGTAAACAAGGAGATGGAGAGGTTAAGTAACTTGCCCAAGGTCCACATCACCAAATCGGAGCTCAGCATCGTTTGCAGTCTTGGTTACAGGTCAGAATTGAAGTGCATTCTCGGGACTGTGTAGAAGATGCCTAACCACACAGTTTGCTCAGCATGGGTTTCTAGTCTCTTTCATGAGTATTAAATTCACTTGCAAAATATTGTTAAACTCATATTAATCTGAATTTTCTAAAAGTACTTGCACACACCTAGAGAGAGAGGCGGGGGGGAGAAACTCTAGATTCAAACAAATGTAAACCTTGGAGAAATTCAGACCTTGATCTGGGTCCATCTCTTGTGTGCCTGGTTTGATTGCAAGGCTACACATCTGGCTCTCCCCATACCCAGGCTGTTCTACTCTAGAATACCTTTGGCAATACTGTGCTTTGAAAGGGTGTTCAGATTATTATAATTTCCCCGACTCGGGTTTTTGTCTCTCTGGTGGTCCTAATGGTAATTAACCCAAACATGTCACAACATCCAATTCCATTTATCTTAAATAAAATATACATTTATTTGCATAGGAGACCAGAACTGCAAAATAACGGGAAATAAACCCATCTGGTTGGATGCAATGACAAAGGTTCCAATCCAGTGTTACAAAGTGTAAAAATATTACCTGCAGCATAGATGAACCAAGTGTGTGTGTCTCTCAGCTGACAGATTGAGAGAAGCTGTTGATAGTCTTGAGTCACAGTTCTAGCATGCGTATCCCAGGTTTTCTTTTTGCTCTTGTCCGTGAACCCTTTGTTAATTTAGTCTTCATCCTTTTGAAGTGGTGATGAAGAGGTTACTCAAGGCCATGCTCTATTATGGTTGTGCCAACATTGTTTCTAAGTTATTTCACCGTACTGCACAGGATTTCTTCCTGTTGTGTATCCAAGATTAACTTTTAATATTACTGAGGTGTTCCACTCATGTTGTTTATGTTGGATTTCTGTTCTGTTCCTCTGTGTACAAAAATATAGCTGCACATTACAAGTTTTTCCCCAGAATCCAGCCGAGATGTCTGATTGGACGAGACTGGGAATAAGTGATTCATATAAATTCTCGTTAGCTTTGTCGATAGCCTTTAGTACAATGCAAATGGAAAATCACTGCTTTGGAAAATTAACTGTTAGAGGGGTTCTCTATGATTTTTTAGTCCATCCGAGGGACACCACCTCTCTTCATGATGACATTGTCTTTCATGACAGCGGAAGCAGCCTGAGCTCTGGGATCCTCCCACCTCACAGGGTCCTAGAGCCAGTCTCTATCCTGAGCCTGAATGTCTGTACTGCAATTAAACAATCCCTTAGCGTGAGCTCGAGTCAGCTGGCATGGGCCCAACCATGGGTTCTTCATTGCAGGGTAGATATGCCCTTAGAAATGTTTAGGTGCTCCAAAAAGGGATGCTAGTGATTCAGTGGTACTATTCCCTCTGTGGTGTAGGATGGTGAGGTGAAAAGTATCGTGTAGTGCTAGAGAGGCGCTTTCAGATGAGACATAAAATGGAGGTGCTGAACCATAGCAGTAATTACAAGAAAATATGTTAATACAGCCGGATGGAAAATGGAAAAAACATGTCTTAACATTTTCTTTGTTTATGTCAACATCTCATTATTGACTATGGAGCGAGTTGGGAAATAGCTCTAATTGTTAACCTAGTACCATCTTAGATAGTAGCATTTTGCCTAACTAAATTTCACTTGGGTAATCTGTTCTTTACTTTCTATTCTATACTGTTGCTTTGCGGTGTTTCACCCTAGACGTGGCTGAATTTCAGTGATGGGTAAATTGATCCCTGTGTATAATTTTGAATGTTTATTTAAAGTGTGCATAGGGCTTTGGAATTTTTGAGTTTAAGATGATATTAGTGACCTGAGATAACCAGTGAATGTTTTACTTACCAAAAATGTCCTTAATTAAAAAGTATTTGCATCATCAGAATAAGAGGATGTTTTATATAGTTTCAGCTTTAAAGAATAGTATAGGTGAAGAAACTTCTATATACTCAGTGTACTTCCCTGGGATCAACATAAAGACATAAGCTATTAATAAGAACTGTTCTACCATGCAAAAGTCTGTTCTTTACTCTCTAACAACTTAATAGGTTTTACTTAATGATAGTCATGTATATTTGTTGTTGTTTTGTTTTTTAGAGGAGACAAGGAACAGTATCATCAACTCCAGCCTGGAATCTGTCATCTCTTCAAATGTTAACAGCTTCCTCCACTCCAACAGCACTCTCCGACCCAACCTGAACTCGAGTGACCCTGACCTGGAAGTAATTAAACCTAGTCGGCCAAACTCGCTGTAAGTACAGTGATAATTAGTATGTCATAGGGTCTCTGTCCAGCCAACCTACATATCTTCAATCAGGGCACTGTCTTAGTCTGAGTCAAAGCCGTTTGTTGAATATAATTTAACATTCTATTTTTTTAATGGGAGCATAGTTATATGCATTGCACTTTTACCTTGGTCTAAATTTTAGAATTAGTTACTGTTTTTTATACCTGTTGGCTACTTTGTGCTCTAATTAATTTGAATGTCTAGGGTATTTTGATCATTTTCAAGTAGATCTTTACATTATATTCACTGTTGTGAAGGATCTGGTGTTAAACTCTGGGAAGCATAGAGGAAAGTAAATAAAAACAGTGGAACACAGAACTAATCGAATTGTTTTCTTCTTACTTCATTAAAATATAAGACTGCTGTCAGTACAGTTGGTCTCCAGCCAAATGTGTGCCCTTGCTTCTGATATTACTTCCCTCATCAGGAAAGTTCAAGGCCAAAAATAGCAGCTTTAATGATGACTCCCAGGGGATGGCTGAGTTATTGTGAAGTCTCCTGAACCAGTCACAGCTGAGCCGTGGCATGTGCTGTTGAGGGGAAATTCCTTCCTTTTGGGGCTTTGCTGTGTCTGTCAATGTTTTCCCACAGACCCTCCCCTTCCCACAGATCTGAAGATCTGAACAGATCCCCACCAGACACTGTGAAACTCTTACAAGCCCAAGCCAAGTTTAGTGTGTCTCCCAGTTTTTCTGCATTTCTCAATGTGCTTCTATATGCCACTTAATACATCATGTCAACAGACTTTAGGAAGACTGAGAAGAATGCTGCACTAGCTAGGGTGCTGTGACGAGAATGGCATTGGTGTCATGCTGTGACCTAATGTCTAAGGAAGAGTCCCTCTTCCCTCACCCTGTCCACTCCTTCCTCGCTGTGCACTTCAAAGGGTGCAAATTTCCACTCTGCTATAAACGCTTTGTGGTCCCTTGAATCATAGAATCATAGAAACGTAGGACTGGAAGGGACCTCGATAGCTCACCTAGTCCAAATGAAGCTTCCTACTCTAACTGCTGTATCTGCTCTTCTGATTAGCAACCTATAATTCGGTAATTGGGGAAGTGAATGAGTTTGTCACCAGTGCAGAGCTATTACCTGTAGAGTTTTGAAAAATAAGGCTGTTGACTGTACTGAGAGTAGTTTTTTGAGCTGGGTGGGAATGTCTCTATATTTGTGTTATCATACTGTGTAAAGATTTAGGCCCACGTTTGTAGAATTTGATGTGGGCAAAAAATATGCCCATACTGCAATTTGTGTAATTCCCTGTGTAAATGACGCGCACACACATTATCATGAGCATGTTTTTGAAACTCCAATTTCTGGTTTCTCTCAATAGGTTTTACCTCACTCTGTTGATTCTTGTTGTCATTAGAACATGGATATCATGAATGAGGGATCGGGCTAATAAAGTGAGGTTTTGAGTGTCAGGTGTTTACACTTTGGGTAGGACTTTTTAAACCAATTTGGTTTCTGCCTCACAATGCAGAGGAGCTTGAAGGGTTCATAGTATCACTGATTGTCTGTTCTTGACGTCTTTTCTACCCTACACAATATGTGATCTGCAGGGGTGAAGTAGTGTAAGCTAGTGATTGTTACCTTTCACTAAGCAAAGTTTTTCTCCAATACTTTATCTGTGAGACTTCTAGACAATACACAAAGGACTATACACAAAACTCCAACTTGGGTTGTAATTGCTGGTGAGTGGGGAATTTTGTTTCCCAGGGATTTTTCTTCCAAGAGATTCTTTGGTTTCTACCTGCTGAATGGTTATTTCTGAATACTTTTTTGGAACCTCAGGAACCAATGGCATTTGATGGAAGAGTTCCTTGGAAGGGGGATGGTACTTCCCAAAATAAAACCCCTCTACATCTCTCAAGGAGATATAGTGTAACGAAGGGGCAACTGGCCATGACAGACCGCGACAACAGCACCAGGGTGAAAGCCTGTGCTACTACTGGCCCCAGGAGGAGGGATGTGTTCTGCATGCATAGGACGGATATGATCCAAATCCCGCTTAGGCAAAGTGCAGCCTTGACGACCCCAACTTCCTGGAAGTCCAAACAGCCCTCAGAGGCACAGTCCACGTCACCACATGGCAAATGTCAACACTCAACAGAACTGGGTGCAAGACAGCTCTTGTCAAATAACTCATTCGTTATAGGTTCATAATCACCAGCATCACTGAGGCATGTCTGTCACAGAGCGATCAAGTTACTGTGAAAGGAGCAACCATCCTCCACTCCAATGGTCCACACCAAACTCAAGGTGTGACACTCATTAGACAACTTCTAGCACAGACTTTAACCACCTGGAAACCCATTTCTCCACGCTTTTACTATGCTTGGCTCCAACATCATCATGAACATCTGTCTGCCATTGTGGCCTGCAGACCTATGGAAGACCTGCAGAAAAGGATGCATTCTGCCACCAATTAGCAGCAAAAATCCAATCAACTCCACCACAACACACTGCTACTGCTCGGAAATTTCAGTCCCGTGACTGGCTGCAATTGAACTGGGTATGAAACCACAATAGGTCCTTTTGGTTTGGGTTCCCCAAATGACACCGCCACCTGGCTTTTGACATGGTGTGTCACTGAGCTCGTCTGTTATGGGGTCCTGGTTTAGATTCCTTAACAATCGTCACTGGACCTGGATTTCAAATAATTGACCATATCCTCATCAGAAATCGCTCCATAATGAAATCTCAATGGGTCTTCGGCAGTGCGGACACACCAGCAAACTCAGACCATAGACTAGATGTCACTCAATTCTCACTGCACCTTCCAGCATCTCCAACACCTTGCAAGCCAGATGCCCACCAAAAGTACAATATCGAGCATCTATCCGAGGATCCTGTTGAAGCTGTGACATACACACAGGCTGTTGAGGATCTCATGGAGATCTGGAATGGCATACATAATGCTATATCACATGCTGCCGCTGAAACAATCCTCTTCAGACCATCACACAAGAAACCTTGGCTTTCTGAATAGGACTTTGATATGTTTGTGAAAAATTCAGAAGCACACAAGTATGGAGATGTCCAAGAATGTAAACAGCTGAAAAGGCATTTTCCAGGTCACGGCAAAACATGACCCTGAGATCTACACCAACTCCCTGGTCGACAAAGCCGAAGACGGCCTAAAATGCAACAATCTGCTGCCTGCCTACTGAGCCATCATATGCCTCGCTGGCAGCCACAAACAGCTTTTTAATATCCCCATCATGAAACCAGACCGCTCTCCCTGTTCACCGATGAATGAAGTCCTGGACAGAGGGAAAACACATTATGAAGATGTGCCGAACCACACACTTGCCGACTACTGTCCAGAGCTATGTGACCTAGCAAACTTCGCAGCTGCAGATGCAGGGACAAACACTGATCCTCGTCAATTGAAGAAGTACAAAATCCCATCCAAAAATTACGGAATAGATGTGCTGCTGGACCTGATGGTATTCCACCCATGCTGCTCAAAGTTGCCTTGGAACCAGTGAGCGTCAGCCTGCATCAGCTGTTCTTAAAAGTGTGTGCATCAGGCAAAGTACTAGCAGAATGGAAAGATAGCATCACAGTGTCCCTGTACAAGGGCAAAGCATCTCACACTGAGTGTGGCAGCTACAGCATCACAGTGTCCCTGTACAAGGGCAAAGCATCTCACACTGAGTGTGGCAGCTACAGCATCACAGTGTCCCTGTACAAGGGCAAAGGATCTCACACTGAGTGTGGCAGTTACTAGCCAACCCCACTGTTATCTGTTCCTGGAAAGTTTTTTGCTCACGTTCTGGTTGGAAGGATGCAGCCGCTCCTTAAGACACAATTGTCACAGTCAGGTTGGATGGTGGACAACAGACCCTGCTTTACCCTTCAGCTTCTGCTGAGCAGCACCAAGAATTTAACTACTCACTTCATGTGGCATATCTCAACATCAGAGTGTCTTTTGATTCAGTCCTTTGTCTCTCACTGAAAGGAGTTGGCATTCCAGATGTTCTGCTACATCTGGTGCACAATCTTCACACCGGTACCCGTGCAAGAGTGTGCATCAGTACATGGCTTTTGATGTGTTTCTACACAACATTAGGTGTGAAGCAGTGATTCATTCTCATCTCAGCAGTATTCTGTCGAGCTATTGATTAGATATTAGGACGTTCTGCTCCAAATGTCACACTTAAGGTTGGTCAAGAAGTGTTCACCAACCAAGATTTATGCCAGGACTACACTGCTTGCTTGTGGAGAAGTCAGAGAATTTCAGCCCTCCTCGTCAAGATATCCAAGATGCCACTCGCACTATGGGGTTGAACACCTCATGGCAGAAGGCCGAGGTCTAGCACCTCAGAGCTGGGCCACCAGGACTCCAGCGCTGGGGTGGGGTGTGGTTGTGCTGTGACATTTCACACACAGAGTGTGGAGAGTGTTGACGAATTCATCTACTTAGGCTGCAAGCAGAGTTCACACAGTCACAGCAAACTTTAGCTAATAGGTCCCGCTGCCTCCTGCATGAAGGCCAAGACTTGCTTATGGATGCAGAAACGTCTTTGCACTAACACAAAGTTTGGGATCTATCAAATCTGGATACTACTTATATTGCTATATGGATAAGAAACCCTGGGCCCTCTTACAGGCAGACTTGGAGCAGCTAGAGGCATTCCATTTATGCTGTCAGCACCAAATCCTGAGTATAATGTGATTTGACTTTGTACAAAACAGCATAATCTCCCAGAGATCTGGCCTGCCTTCAGTTGCTCATTATATTAAAAAGTGGTATTGCATGCTCTTTGGCCATGTCACCAGGATAGACAAAAACACCCTAGCATGTCATGCTCCCAAACTGTCCCTTGATGCATGAAGAGGTGCATGGCCCTAACCCTACCTACAGCTGTCTGTGGGGCCGCCCCAGAGATTGCAGGATTGAGTGAGATCTGGAAACTCCACTACATGATACCTAGTGCAACTCAGTCAACTGTGGTCACTTTGATTGGTGCAACAGGTCTCAGTAGACTATGTGTATTTGGTGATGATGGTTGATGCTAATGCTTACTTCACGGTATGTGCCTTGGGTTTTGTGTGAACATAGCTTATGTGGTTCAGTCTGCTCTGCACAAACCAATTCTGTTCTCCCAGTTCTTGGCTGTATTCCTGTTCTTACTGTCCCAGTTCTTGGCTGTATTCCTGTTCTTACTGTTTGTAGAAGTGTATTAGTTTGTCTTTAAATATTTGCTTTGAACCTAATTTGCCATCCCATGTAAAAATCATGTTGCTAATTTCTGTTGACAGCACTCTAGTAATTGAATTACCAACCCATTCTCTGCTGTATGCTGATATTTTTTACCAGCCAATACTGGCTAATGGTGTTTAATCTTTGCTTTCGGTTGTAGGGAGCAGCTTACTCTTTTGGATGTGTTGGAGGAACACCATGTACAGAAAGGCTCATTTGCTTGCTTAGTGTAGAGAAGGAACATGGATTTTTAAACATCTCCGGTTTTTGCCTGTATACATGATGTTGGTGCTGTATAAAGCAAGCTTGATCATTACTGTTATTTTACTTAGTTTGGGACATGCTTGCTGTTCAATGAAGTAACGTGTATTTTGAGTGTGTCCTTCTCTAACACAATGTTCCAACAAGACTGCCATCCAAGCTGCTTGCATACCTTGCTTTTCTCACTGAAGTGTGCGTATGGTGGAAAATGTGTTTAGGCTGCTTTAAGGAAAAGATGGTGCTTACCTTGTTTTTATTTTATTATTTTTACTACTGTAGCATCTAGAGATCCCAACTGAGATCAGAGCCCAGTTGTGCTGTGCACATGGTTCACACATGGTAAGGAACAGTCCCTGTTGGGAATGAAATCCCTGGACTCCTGCTTTCCAGACTGGTGTCCCAGCCACTGGGCAATGCTACCTCTCCTGATATAAGA
Source organism: Chelydra serpentina (assembly GCA_037349315.1). Classification (NCBI taxonomy): domain Eukaryota; kingdom Metazoa; phylum Chordata; order Testudines; family Chelydridae; genus Chelydra; species Chelydra serpentina. Next base: position 14,399,760 of record JBAIAC010000035.1, read on the forward strand.
GCCACTAAGAAGCCCATACAGCTATTGTGAGATAAACTTGACAGCTTATAAAGAGAAGAAACCCTCTAATTTGTGTGCATTTTTGGGCGGGTCTGGAGTGTTTTCCCCTTTGCAGTTAGCATTCTGTTGGTGCATGTCAGAAATCCAGTGTTGATTGTTAATTATGAGAATTATGAGAACAAGGAGGTGTGCTGTTGGTTGCCACTGGGGAAGAAATTGAGCGAGTAGTAGCAGAATTCATCACCTCTAGCTCCAGAATGACATTGTTTACGAGTTGCACTTTATTGGTAACAAAATGACTGTCAATGCCAGACATTCAGAACAATGCCAGTATTGCATCGTTTGCAATTATTACTGTGTGCAGTATATCCAAGTAATTTCTCTATAAAACAGTGTTTTGCCTTTTTAACATGCTGAACAATTCGGATTTTGCAGTAAATCCTTGAACAGTTACAGAAACTGAAGTCAATCCGCAGTATTTGCTTTAGTAGTGCAAGAGTCACCACATTCCGTAGAATTTACCTAATCCAGAATTGCTGTGTACGTCACAGTAAAGACTTCAGGGAGCCTTCCAGTTTACATGCCTCCAAGAATCCAGCTAAATTCGGTTTAGGGCTTATGAGCCCCATCTTTGAGTTCTAACTCATTGATTATTCCTTCTTCCCTGCTCCCATCCCTCTTTTTCCACTCCCTGTCATCCCTGTGTCAGGGCTACCGTGTTTCAGATGTCCTTCAGAGATGATTAAAGCTACCCTACCTCTTGGCCAACAGTTCATCAAATAGCTCAGTCAGGATGGTGACGTCAATTGATCACAAAATGTGCAGTCAAGGAGTCTTGACATTCCAAGTGTGGGGAGGAAGGAAGTGACTCTCTCTCTCTTCTTTAGAACAAACACACACAAAAAAACCCCCACAGGAATTACTTCGGAGCAAGAAACTCCTTGCACAACAGGTGCAGTGATAAGGATCTAGGATTATATAGTCACCTCACTTGGAAAAAGTTAATCTTGCTCACAAAGGGGTAGTACTGGCAGTGGCTGAGGGTAATAATTTGACCATTTGATTCAATGTATAGGTTTTAAAGAGAGAGAAATTTGGCCTACTTTGATTTTCTAGTGCCTAAATATCTCATTTAAAATGCAAAGCCACCAGTCAATTATTAGAAAATTAAAGAAAGAGAGAGATAATAGCCATTGTTAATGAATGGTCCTTCGCTATTTTTGTTCTGTTGATGTGGCACTATCCAGTAGAAGGAATACAAGTTGCCCAACCAATCCGTTTCTAGAGCTAGTGGGTTAGAGTTAATTATTTTAGTACCTTGGCTGTGCATTTCCATACTTTCAAATGTTTGGGCTTCTTATACTTCGAATGAATTTGTCTTGGAATTATGTTGATGTTACTGAAGGAAGCAAATGAAACAAGCAATCCAATGTTGTTTATTTTGTGCTGGACGAGGAACACAGATGAGGATCAGAACTCGATCAGAACAAAAGAGGGCAAAACTGGTACAGGAAAAATTGTAGATCCTAAGTGATTTACAAACAGCAAGAAGTTTGAAAGAAGGAAAAAGTGAAGTTTCTACTTCCTCTGGAAATCTGCCAGCCCTCTGCTTATGCTGGGATTGGCTATAACTGCAGCTAAGAAATAGGTGTGAACACACCTTAGAACCAGCAGACCAAATCATTCCTCTGCTCAAAAAATAGTATCCTCTCTGACACCCAGTGCCCTCTCCCCACAAACACAAAATGCATCCTATAAATACAACAGCTCTCTCTTCTATTCTCCCCCTTTAACACACAGGTTTTAAGTCATTTTTTTGTTGACCTACCTGCGGTCTTCACCAAAGGTTTTAATTACCTGCCAAAACCAAGCAGCCCTTTACGTTTCAGTGGCCAGTTTGCAGCCTTAAAACAACGGTTTGAGTTTGAAGTACAAACAAGGCCTGATTTAAAATCAACCTTGTATCTATTTTTGTTGCTATCTTGGCTGCTTCTAAAGTCTAATTTAGCTTTAGTTTGATGAAAGCTATAAAGTTTAATGGAAAAATATCAGGGAAGTCTGAAGGTTCCTTCTTCTGTTCTTTTATCAGTAAGATGCTGGCACTTGTACCAAGCTATATGGGGTCTACCTGAACTTTATTGATGATGTTCTACAGATAAATTAGCCGTTTAATTCTTGGCATCCTCTCAGGATCCCCTGTCCCTCACAATCACTAGCTAACTATCAGCCCAACAGAGAGCTGTAGCTAACGAGCACAATAAGACAGCCTCTACCCATTACGAGCAGGGACAGCTCTGCATGCCTGTTCCAGTTCAGACAGATTCCCGCTTACTTGGGCCAGTGTCTCACGTTTGTTTGGGCTGCAGTCTAGCATTACTAGAATGAAAGCGAAAGAACTAATAAACCTGATGGTCATTAAGCAGCTTGTTGGTTTTATATTCTTCATAGGAGCTTTGATTTCTTCATTGTTGCCATTTTCCTTTTCCCTATATTATTCCAGCGCTTTCTCTCGATTTTCTGCCTGCCCTTTTGCAGCTTGTGCTAAATGTGCTGGCAGGTTTGATCTGGGAAATGGCCTGCAGTTAGGCTTTTAAAAACTTTAAATCAAATGTTCGCTGGTTAAAAGCCCTGCACGTTGTGTTGCCTGGTGACACTGATGAGTGTTGTATGAGCTCTCAATTACTGGCTTTACTTTGCAACACTGCCACATAAACATCACACAGCTTGGCCAGTGTAACAGCTGCTAAATTTGGAAGTACACTGCAGCCAGCAGAAATACTCCCAACAGCCAAATTCGGGCCATTATAGGAATAGCCCCAATGCAAAGTTTTTACTTCCTGCAAAAGTAGTGTTAACGTGTGTCCCTATCTCATCCATTTCTCAACCTCCAGACAAATCCCTCCTGGAGACACAAGAGTAATCTGCATGGATGAGTGACATTTATTGGGCCCGTTGCTGTTCTTGGGGTGCACCTATGGGCCATGCCCCCTAAGACTTTTCCACAGTGTCCATCAATGGCTTTGGTCGTGGAGCAGTGGCTCCACAAGTTTGAAGGGGAGCCAGATTCTGGAAAAATTCCATCCATTGGCCTACAGCTGTCTCAGAATCGGTAACTGAATACATATGCAGACTTAGGAAAATGCAGATAATTGGGGTTTCTGACAAAAAAATCTTTAAAATAAGTTCCTCTTTTTCTATACTTGCAAAGACTTGAATTCAGACTCTCCCAACCCACCTGCAAGAACTAAGGCACATCCATTCATCATCTCTCCCTGCCCTGCTTTTGAACTGTCATGTCATTAACACTTGCAGGGGGAAATATGAAACCTTGAACACAGGCTTTGCAAGGTAAAGTACTCAAATAAGGTATAAAACTACAGTCGTCCTCACTTGTAGTAATCTAAGATTTCATGCCACATTTTTCATGAAAGCTGTTGTGTTAACCCTGATGTGCCTCCCAAATTCTAACTTGGATACTTGCATTCTACCTCACTAATTGCCCCTGTAGTTTTCAATTGGGTATGGTGTTTTTCCACTGCCTTCCCTAACATACTGTGCACCATTAAAGGATGGTGTCTGAACAGCTGCATCCCATTCCAAAAGTGCCAGCTACCTTTCTGTCTTGGGTAAAATGACATCTTATCACATCGGACCGATCCGAGGCCTAATAAGTTAATGTCTGTAACGCACTTTGAGATCCTATGATGAAAACAGCTGTATGAACAAGAAGTTCTTACTGAGCCAAATACACTGAGGTTCTTATTATGATGAAACTTCTGTGGAATTCAATGGGAGTTTTGCCGAAGTAAAAAATAATAGATTAATGATTTCAGAATTTACTTGATTATCTTTTTTTTTTGTTATGGGAGGTAATAGGGAGGGATTGATACTTTAAGGATTGCTTTAAAATGCATTTGTAATTAAAAAAAAAACTCTATAGAAACATTCTGTAAATAATTTGGGATCTTAGCCTTTTTGTGACTTTTATTTACAAAAACTTTTCTGGCTCAACTCTAAAAGCTGTATTTCAGTCCAACTCCACAATGATTTGAGAGCCCAGGCATGGTCTCTGATGCCCTGTATTTTTCCATACTGCTAGCATACACACACACTGCTTTCCACAGCTTTCTGCATTGTGCTAAGGGACTGGAGGTGACAGAAGATTACAGTTGCAATCACTCTTATGGAGTGCTTTTCATATTTATCATTGTTGTAACTAGTTTCCTTTTAATAAAAAGAAACTGGTTACAATACATATGCAGTGAATGATTGATGGGGGGGAGGGATAGCTCAGTGGTTTGAGCATTGGCCTGCTAAACCCAGGGTTGTGAGTTCAATCCTTGAGGGGGCCATTTAGGGATCTGGGGTGAAAATTGAGGATTGGTCCTGCTTTGAGCAGGGGGTTGACTAGATGACCTCCTAAGGTCCCTTCCAACCCTGAGATTCTATGATTTCCTTTTAATAAAAAGAAACTGGCTATTTTCAGTTTTTCCTTTCTCTGACCATACAAACTTGCCAATCAGGAAGCTAGGAGAATCCAATTTTTATTACGTGAATGCATTTATTTAGTAGGGTTGGGGTGTTTTTTATGAAAAAAGTACTCCAAGCAGTAGCTGTACATCATGAGTCAGCAGGTTTCTGACTTATGCCAGAAGACTCAGCGGGGGGTGCAGTCAAACTAAAGCCAAATGCCTGATGCTACAGAAGCCCAAGGAGAGAGGGATTTTTCTAAATGTGCAGGTTTTCTTCGCCCTTGCCTTGTTAAGGTGACCTTTTAAAAACACAAAAAAGTACCTACCACAGACACACTACAACTGAAAAATGGAAGTGACAAAGGGTCCTGTGGCACCTTATAGACTAACAGAGGTATTGAAGCATAAGCTTTCGTGGGTGAATACCCACTTCTTCGGATGCAAGGAGATGTCTCCTTGCAAGTCTCCTTGCATCCGAAGATGTGGGCATTCACCCACGAAAGCTTATGCTTCAATATCTCTGTTAGTCTATAAGGTGCCACAGGACCCTTTGTCGCTTCTACAGATCCAGACTAACACGGCTACCCCTCTGATACTTGAAAAATGGAAGTCACCAAACTAAATTGCTTACTAGCTCTGCTTGAATGCTAAAACCATAAATATTTGTTTGCATACATGAAATCATTTTTTTGTTTTAAACACTTGGTACGGTGTTTCTGTAATGCATACATTTTAAAAACAAACATTCTACATGAATGAATCCTTATGATGAAGGTATGCAACATAGGTAAACTCAGTGCAGTCTGTTTTCCAGCTACTTCATAGGAATGGCTTAAATAGAACTCTCTGGATTTTTTTTCTTGTTCCCAAGTTCTCTTATTCTCACCCTCACAATCTCTTCAGTCTATGAAAGGTATTAGTCTATATTTATTGTAGTGCTCAAAAGCCCTGGCTGAGCACAGAGCCCTGTTATGCAAGGTGCTGTACAAACATATATGACGATTTGGTGCCTGCCCTGAAGTAATTTAAAATCGAATTGAAGACAAGTCACAAGTACGTAATGGAAACAATAGGAGTGAAGTGGGAAGGGAATATGAGGGAAAACAGTAGCGAGGTCATACAGTTACAGTGGCTCTAGCTGGGCCATGTAATAGTATTTTTGTCTGGATGGGTAATTATCAGCAATCCCTGCTGTCTCTCTACCTCACCTTTATCAGTGGGCATCTTCCCGTGGGCTTTACAGTAAAAGTGGGTCAAGATCTAGCCTATATGACTGCCTCTGCAGAGCTGAACAAATAATACCACAGTGTCTAAACTAAACTATGACCAAGAAATACTGGATGTGACAGACTGGCTGGAGTTTCAGTTTCTCCTCTCCCACTTTTAATTTCTTTCTAAGCAGGGCTGTTTTCTTGGGGACTTGTACACTTTTTATCTGGGGAGCTGACTCAGCTAGAAACTGAGTATTTTGCATTAGTTTTCCTTCCCGAAATCCCCAGCTTTGGATTCTGAAGAATATTGAAGTGTAAATAGTGCCCACTGAGCTTCCACATTTTCCCTCTGAAAGGGTTGGCATGTGAAATTCCAGTGTTTTGGATAAACAGCACACAGTTCTAACGTCTCAGCCAGTTCAATAGTGGGGAAAGTTCCGATCCCTCTAGTTCTGCACAGCACAGATGCTGGGTTTCTCCAACTCACTTGCTCAGACAAGCAGCATGATGAGCGATCAGCAGCCAGGATTTCCCCCTCTCTGAGCCCCCAACCCCACTCCCACTGCTTCTCCAATTTACTTCCTGCCTCACTCAAAGCACGTGCAGGGGGGGTAACTCTGATGCCAACTGCCATTTTGTGCCATGAGCAGAGTGGATTAAAGCACAAAAAAATAAATGCTTTTTAAAAATCCTTAGCTGTGTCTTTGCAGTAGTGCTTTCCTGCTCCCGTTGAGAGAAACCTCCACTACCTCAGTAGAGAAAGGTGGCAGCTAATAAAATTTCTGGGACCCATCCTGGTAATTTGGAAGGTTCTAATTAAAATTACTTATCATAGAGTTCTAATCCTCACGGTCTTCGACTGACTTATACAGGCTTGCTAGGCACATCTGCTGATGCTCTGTCAAGGTACAAGGTGGTCTTCCTTTATGCCAAGATGACATTCAGCAGGGCAGCCCATGCAGGCATCTTCAATTTTGTGGCTGTCTTCATGAGAGGGCTCTCACAGAGGCATTGATCATCTCTGATAGGGTGGGGCAGACATTGCTGTTAGAGAGGCAGGATCCCAGCTGTGGATTTTGAAGGCCTAGCTCCTACCTCTGTGTGTACGGGCTGCAGTAGATTGTAGGGGGAGGGAAAAGGTGGCATCCTTTCCATTGGTGTCATTAGTCCCATCTTTTTCTGCTCTCCAATGCTTCTGGGGAATTGTGACCAGCTCCCCTTCAAGGCTGTATAATTTGCCACTCACGTTTCCAGTTCTGAACCCTGAAGGTATTTGCTGGGTGATTTCCCTAGCCAGGACAATGAGAGCGCACTTTCTGCTTTCCTGTAGTCCTCCATGTTTGGCCTTACAGAGTGACAGTACGGTGCTGTGGATCTGCCTTAGTTTTTGCCAAATCCTGTCCTCTCCCCCGCTCCCTCCCTTTTCATCTAACCAGGACAACTCTCGTCTGAATTTCTGTCCTGATCCCAAACTAGGAAGGGTGAAAGCAGGGCACACCTTGGATTCTGGAGCCGTTCTCAGGGTGCATTTCAATAGATGAGGAAGCTGCAGAGGTTTCAGTGTCCTTACTGAGTCCACGTTAATCCAACCTTTACGTTCTAATATGAGCACCAGCATTGTGAACACCCTGACAGCAGCATCACTGAACTGCAGCTTTCCGAGGGGTGACGGCACAACCGCATCTTCGTGCTAACTTTAGACCAGCGCCCCTGATCTTATTCAGGTAATTCCACACTGAAATTGGTGGTAGGCTTTGGAGAAGGACTCCACTCTAAACAGTTGGGCTGCCCTGGTGTTTCTTCCTCAGAGAATATCAGCAATGGGCACATACTTTCCCTGCTCTCCTGCTATGATATGATGTTGGGGCACAGAAAGCTCAGTTGGAAGAATCAGAACGCGTGGTCTCCAAAGCCCTTCCAGCCATTCAGAATATATATATTTTTTAAACTCATAGACTTTAATATATATATATGGCGATCAGCTGAACCCTGAGCACTGTGGGATAACCCAGCATGAATCTCCCCTGCTGTTTTGGGACAGCCCCCAAAAGTTTTAACAGCTGCTCGTCACAGCTAGTTTCGCTGTAAGCTGCTTGTGAACAGAGACTAGCATTTGTACCATGTTAGGCAATGGAAGGACTGCTACGGTCAGCAACATGAACTGTCACAACAGACAGATGCCACGTAGGGAGGTGTAGATTTAAACTGTACTGTGCTGTAATTGTGGACACAGAGCTCATCAGTCTGTGCTTTGTCAGATGCTTTGCTGACCACTTCGAAGGTGCTGTGAACCTGACCCAGTGCTGTCCATTCAGAACATCAAGAGTTAGAATTGTCATCATCTCTGGATGTAAGAGCTGGAAAAGACCTATTACCAGTCGGCCATCCAGTTAGTTAGGATTGCTCCCTACAGTACATTTTCTAGAGTTTTGTCCCATCTAGTTTTAGACCGTTGTTCTGCTATTCCTCTTAAAAAAGCTGCCCAAGTTGGCCCAGTTGTAAGCCTCTGAAAAATGGCAGTTCTCACACGCTCAGTTAGAGACTTCTTAGATTTTAGCAACTAAATGACCTGAATATTCTGTCTGCTCTAGATATGCTCGAGCTTGGGGCTGAGCAGTACTTTCCCTGCCATTGCAGTTCTGGGCTGCTGTGGGCCATGCTGGGTCCCTGAACTAAGAGCAGAGAGATTCTCTCTCCTGTGCTGTCAATAACCCCCTTGCTATGAAGGAGAAAGCTCCTGATTCACGTGCAGAGGGGACAAGAACTCGACTTGCAGGGAAGCAGGGGGAGTATTGGGGAAAAAGAGCCTGCTATGGGGTCTAGGAATTGGGATGGGGGGACTGGGATCCAGTAAGCAGGGGAAGAGTGATTGAAATTAGATGAGGATCCAGGAGGTAAGGGACCAGAACTGGCTGGGCAAGGGGACTGGGAACAATGAGCAGGGTGATTTAGGGATGGAACTGGGAATTGCTAGGCATGGAGTCAGAGGTGGAGACTGGGACATGGACAGGGAGTAAAGAGGGCAAGACTAGGACTTGCTGTGCAAGGAGAGTGGGGCTTGGATGAGAAAGAAGCCTGAGGAGTGGACACGGGGACTGGCTAGGTAAGGAGACTGGGACAAGGAGCCGGGGTAGGGAAGAGGCAGGGCTGGGACAGATTGGAGAGGATATAGCAGAAGGGGTCATGTCTGGAGTAGAAGAGCCTGTGCCCACTAGTTCACATTCTTCTTCAGAGCCTGGAATGGAACACAAGATTCCTGAGTCTCACCATTCCGCTTCTGTCCACAAATATCTGTGAAATTCACTGGCAAAATGTCTCATCCCCCTCTATTGAAGGTCCACATAAATGATGACAACCTACTATTGTGGTAACTTTGGTATCACATGTGCCAGAGGTCTTTCAGGTGGATCTAAGTTTCCAAGCCTGCTGGTGAACCATTGGGGTGTCAAGATGATGCCATATGATGGAATTTCTGCTTTTTAAAAATCTTAGGAAACTGCACACAAAAAGCTACATTAAAATAATAATATAAAGTTTGCAAAACCAAGCACCCAAAAGTTTATGGTTGCCTATGCCAGTGGTTCTCAACCTTTTTCAGACTACTGTACCCCTTTCAGGAGTCTGGTTTGTATTGCGTTTCACCTCACTTAAAAACTACCTGCTTACAAAATCAGATATAAAAATACAAAAGTGTCATAGCACAGTAAGACTGAACAATTGCTAACTTTCTCATTTTTACCATATAAGTATAAAATAAATAAATTGGAATATAATTATAATACTTACATTTCAGTGTATAGTATATAGAGGAGTATAAACAAATCATTGTCTGTATGAAATTTTAGTTTGTACTGACTTCGCTAGTGTTTTCTATGTAGCCAGTTGTAAAACTAGGCAAATATCTAGATGAGTTGATGTACCCCTGGAAGACCTCTGCGTACCCCACAGGGGTATATGTACCCTGGGTCGAGAACACTGGCCTATGAAACCTTAATTCAGCCCACTTGTGCATATGCATTATGATACAGTCTTTAATGACATGATCATATATTATGTTTTCCCCCAGGATTCCCTACTGCATTCAGTGCCCAGGATGCACCTGCTCTGGAACGAATCAGGCTTGTATAGCGAAGGAGACTATTGTCTCTAGTATCCCTACTTCGTTTGTTGCAAAGTTGGAAGTTGTGCAATGAATGAGGCAGGGATTACAGGAAGAAGAAGGATGGTCTCATGGTTAAGGCTAGGGTGACCAGACAGCAAGTGTGAAAAATCAGGACAGGCGGTGGGGGATAATAGCCTATATAAGAAAAAGACCCCAAAATCGGGACTGTCCCTATAAAATCGGGACATCTGGTCACCCTAGTGAAGGCAGTTGAATACTGCCATGGAGAATTGGAGTCTTTCACTGCCTCTGCCACAGAGTTCCTATGTGATGCTGGGCAAGTTGCTTAAACCAACTTTTCATAGGTGCTCGTGAATTGGTGTCTGAATTGAAGAAATGCTGAGCACTCCTAGCTTCAATTGGAGCTGTGCTTTGAACGTATAAAGTCCTATATGATGCTAAGTACCCAAAATGAGTGGCCACTTTGACCTTATTTTATCTGTACTTCAGTTTTACTCACCTGCAAAATGGAGATATCGTGCCCACCCACCCCCATCTCGCAGGGGTGTTGTGAAAATAAATAAATTAATATTTGGGAAACACTCAGATCCTATAGCGATGAGTGTCATAGAAAAATCCATGAGGAAATGAATGATTGTCTTCAGAACAGGGTTTGAATATCGTGTAGTAAATAAGGCCTGCGAGTGGAGTCACACATGGAACAATGAGGAAAAATCAAAATATTGAATAACTGCTCAGTAAGTGAGCACAGTCCATTCTGTGGACTGAGTGAGCCGTGGGTGCTGTTGAAAAAATAGTATGTGATCATGTAATTAAAGACTGTATCATAATCCGTATGCAAATTGAATTAAGGGTGCACAGGCAACCTGAGTTCTGATATTTCCTAACTTTTGAGTGTCTGACTTTGCAATCTTAATATTCTTTGTGTGTGTGTGTGTGTGTGTGTGTGTGTGTGTGTGTGTGTGTGTGTGTGTGTGTGTAAGTAAAATATCATGATGGTTTAGCACCTTTCCACATCACTCAAATGTTTACCACCTGTTTCTACAGTTGGTCACTCTGTTCAAACTAGCCCCAGCACTCACTGCAACCTAAAACCTCTTACCCAGCTAAAGAAGTACCTCCGAATGCTAGAAGAAAAATCACTGTCACTGAAGCATGAAATATGAACCATCACTCCCACGAACTTAAATAAGAACTTGCCGTTTATTTTCACTTTACAAAGAACCCACATAATAGTGATTTTTTGAAAAGTTTTTTTACTGGCAGCCCTAGGGTTGGAAGTTCCCTCTGCGCTAGTCTTGTGCACCCTGTCTATGTCCATGACCTTCAAACTGAAGAGACCAATTCTGAGCCTTAGTTAGTAACTTAGTATTTCTCCATCAGTAATGACAAGGGAGACAGTGTAGGGTATTTTTTTTGTGATGTGCCCACCTGTCCGCTATGAACCGGACCAAGATCCATTCAGCTTACACTGTGCAAGATGTTGAACAGCCAGCATACACTAATTACTCTGTCAATCAGTGTAAATTGGATCTATGCCAGTGGCATAGAAGGAGACAGGCTTCACATCTGATAGCCAAGCCCCTGACCCGTCCAGTCCCCCTAAAAAGCGCTATTTATTATTTAAGGCAGAGTGTAGGCTAAGAAGACCCAGAGGCAGCCTTAAGTCCTGTACTTAATGGATCTATGTTACTTTGCCCAAGTAATTCAATAATAATTAGAAGTTGTCCTAGCAACCTCACAGTCAGAGCGCACACATAAAACGACTGCACTCCCCCCTTCCTATTAACATCCTCACCCTTCCAGGAAAAAAACAATCCAATAAAATGATCACTACTTGCCGTTTTAATATAGAGAGGTTGTTTTAATAACCCTTTCTTGCCGGTCTCTCACTGACAGTGGTGTTGGGAAAATCCCAGCCATTGGATGTGAGTGCAAACATCACATCAGCTAACTGAGCTTTACAATGAATTGAAGAATAAGTGGCGATGAGTGAGTACGTGTGGAAGCCATTCCAGGTTGGACTTTCATTATGCTAAAGCTTTATCTTCTCTGTTCTGCCCTAAAATAAATGTAGAATAAAACAGATTGGGCTGTGTCTGATCCTGGCTGATAATGGGCTAGGGCATTAAAACAGTTCCCAAAATTGTCTCTGTTGTAGGGAGATGCCATGTCCTAACAAGACCTGCACATTGCCAGAGTGTAAGGCCATAGCTTTGTACCACAACAGTTCCAGCTCTAGTAAAGGTACAAAGGAGGTTGTCATCTGAGCTATGTGCTCTGTTTACTTCTTCTCAGTGCTGTCTTGGATACATGCGCAGTATCCTGCCAGGACATCATGCATGGCATTAGTTATCCACTGAGCAGTGACTCTTGCTATTTGTGGCACACGCTATAATTCAGACCCCTCTTAGATTTCCTGTAAGATATTTAGTAGCTCAGAGTCCCATACGTAGCAAGCTGGCTACAGCCTTCTATAGGATTCCCCCTCTCACCCCATATTGTGAGGGTGATGTGACCACTCCTCACCCCCAGATTCACCTCCTTCTCTGTCCTTGGGATTCTGACACATGGGGAAAAATATGAAAATTGTTCTTCGGCGTAATGTGTCATAATTTGTTGTAATGACCAAGTATGGTCATTTTTTCGCCTCAGTGGAAATAGAGAGAAAAGAGCAGCAGATCAAGGGTTAAATAATAGTCATGAGAGAGTTTAATTGCATTACTCTGAAGAAGGGGATAGCCTCATGTTCTGTTGGTTGACATGGCCAGAATAATTCTCCACAAAAGCATCCCCATTAACAAATCACACAGGCTTTTCAGCTCTGCCCTTCTTCACAATTTTAAAGATCCTATCACTACAATATTCTCAGAATAGGCTCTGTCAACTGATTGTTCCCTATGGTTGGGACATAGTGGCTGGGAAATAGAAACCATTAGTAATTTTAAAATACTGTTACTTTTGTTCTCCCATAATCAGCATAATAGTGTATTCTGGGAGATTAAGACATACTTTTTCTTCCTGTTCTTCGTCCTTATTTCTTCTGTGGGGTTAGCCAGAAAATATTCTGCTATCAGTGGAGGGAAGCCAAACCTGGAAGCATATTCCTGTTTGGAGTTGTCATCAGTATTAATTTGAAAGGAGGAATTATGCCTGGAGGTGAATGTCCTGTAGACTCAATTTCTGCTATTGCAAGAGATTCATTTTTTTGAAGACTGTCTTTCTCCCTTGCAGCCCAGTTCCTCCAATGAAGTTATCCTGTTGTGAAGTTGTGTACAGTCCTGTGTTGTGACATTACAGCTTAATGACAAACAAGTGACTTCACCATCAGAAATTTACCAAGCAGGTTGAGAAGATATTTTTTGGAAGAAACATTAAAAAAAAAAAAAGTAACAATTTGCAAATGTAATGCACATAATTATAAGAAGAAGAAAAAACAAAAGCCCCTACAGGAAATCCAAATAGATTTTTGAATACTGCTAGTTTAGCAAAGTTCCTTCCGGAATGCAAGTCATTTTTTCCACTCTGAAAAGTGACTATGTAAAAATGACCCCACCCTATTCAACAGATCTACTCCCTGTGCTTGTTCAGAGTCTGCTCTTCTGTAGCAATAATTGTTAGAGCCAGCATTACCAGGAGAGCCATGAACTCTTTTCTGTGTTCCACATCAACAGAATTATTGAGGGGCCATATTCTGCCTTCTGTTAGAGATGTCATCCTACTGTAAGAAATGAGGTTAGAGGGGTGTAAATTATAACAGAATTTGGCCTGCAAAACCATTAGTATTGGTGCTAGAAAACTAGGAGAGGTTTTTCCCCTGCCCCCCCCCCCCCCCCCAAACAAACAAACAAACTGAAATGTATGTACACAAATGCAAGGAGTCTGGGTTATAACATGGTGGAACTGGAACTAGTGGTACAGGAGGTCAAACCAGATATTATAGGAATTAGAGAAACATTGTGGGATAGCAGGCATGACTGGAATACAAGTGTTGGAGGGTATGCTTGAAGAGATAGGAATAAAGGTAAAGGTAGGGGTAGCATTGTACATCAATGAAGCAGTAAACAGTAAACAAACAAAAAAGTGATAGTATGGACAAAACAGAATGTGGGTCAAAATTGCTTTGGGGAAAGATTGTAAAAAGAGATTCAATTAGGATAGTGTTAAGGGTCTGCTGTAGATTCCCCAGGGTTGGACTTGAATATGGATAGTAGTCGCTTTAATCTTGTTAGAGAAAGAAATGCTATTGGAAATTGTGTCATAATGGGAAACTTTAATTTACCGGATAGAGATTGGAGAATAAATATTACTAATACTGGTAGGTTTCAGTTTTCTTCATCAAACTGTCAGTGAACCAACAAGAAATAATGCCATTTTAGACTTGGTTTTAGTAAGTAGTGGGGATATCATAGAAGAGCTGGTAGTAGGAAATAACTTTGGCTCCTGTGATCAGAAGTTGATTCAGGTAGTGAACTAGGGATCGACTAGCTCTGCATTCCTAGCACGCAAGCCCAAGTCAACTGACCTGAGCTCTGAGACTCGGCACCACAGGTTTATCTTTGCCGTGTAGACATACCCACATTTAAAATTTTAACCAGGATCTTGATTTCAGCTTTACTCAACAGCTGGTGCAGCATATAGTTAAGAAATAAAAGGGACAGCACAAACTATACTGTAAAGTCACATAAGAAAGTGACCGAAATCCAGTCAAAACTTCTTTCTGCTGTTAATGGAAAAGCACCCTCTTCCGTTTGTGGTCTGGGGTCTGAAAGATAGTAGCACAATGCAACCAGGAAGATGATAGCACTGTCATTATGGGAAGATAAAAGTTGATGTCCTGTTGATGTTTTCACCTTACAAACCAGGGGACACAGTCTCCCACAAAAATATACTGTGGGAATAAAATGTAAATCTAGTTGTATGCTGGCAATTCTGTAAAACGGTAGAACAAGTCACCTGTCTCTCTCTGCCTTTTAGCCCTGAAAACAGCCTGTCACGAACTTTATCATCTGGGACTATCTACATAGTGGTAGAGTCACCTTTAAGAGTTTATTGCCCATGTTTCATTGTGACAATGTATCACATCATTATACTATTATATTTCAGCCCCTGCTAGGAGCTGATTTTAATGTGGTTTGAAAACCTCTGTAGCCCCATCAAAGCAGAGCCTATTGGTGCCCAAACAATATCGATCCCCTTCAGGTAGAAGCACATCTGCATTATCTGTCTAATATTTTAATAATACTTTGCAGTTGTGCAGCACTTTTTATCCCAGGGTCTCAAAGATTTGGCGGCATTAGTTAAGTTTCACAAAATCCTTGAGGTATTATATCTATTCTACAGATAGGCAAACTGAGGCAGGGAGGCTTCGGTGATTTGCCCAATTATCTGCAGATCTTGGAAGAGAATCCAGTAATCCTTACTCTAAACCCCTTGCCCTAATCAATGGACTTCAATCCCTACTATACTTTATTTACACTGGAAAAGCAAATACTTCCTTTGCATGCATAATTCTGCAAGAGGGGCTGAAATGAGGACTGCTTGTTGGTATTTAAATTCACGCAAGGAAATTACTTCCATCAGTAATTTTAGATGAATAACCTGAATTTAGAACTATGAAGAATACAAATGTTGTCAGGGGGAGAGGGGTTCTCATTAGTGTTGCATTTTTCATTATGTACCTTTACCTTTAAAATATGAGTCACTGAGGTTAATATTTAACTATGGTAGTTACAAGGTAATACCAGTTTTCTGACTTCTCAAAAAAGAGAAACCCTTCATAACTGACCACTTCTGCATTGTGCAGGAAGTGGGAAAACCAAGTCATCCAGTGAGTGTTATAAACAAGAAGATATAGAGCCCAGCTGACTCCTGAGGTTGTGATATACAAGCAGGGTCATAAAGGCTGCAGAACCATAGAACTGAATTATAGTTCTGCGAATAGCCCAGTAGAGGTTCTAGTTCTTTCACAATATACAGCTGCTGAAGAGTTATAGAGCAATTACTGTACATTGCCAACTCAGAGCAGGAACTCTTATTGAAGTGAGAGATTTGATCTGGACTTTGAGCACAATAGTCCACTTGAGCCATGTCTAAGTAGGGGTCTGACCATTTTATTTTACCTCAGATTGTAAAATGTCCAGGACAGAACTTGCTTCTTTATATGTTTGTACAGAACCCAGTAGTGTGTGGCCCCAATTTTCATGGGGATCCTGGGAGCTACCACAGTATAAATAGTTAAGAACAATATCTAGACCTGATTCAGCTTCCCATCTCTCCTTCTCACCCTCCCAACCTGGGTCATCCTCTGTTTAGCCCCCACAAATGATCTTTGTATCTTTATGTTTGGGATGCATGCTTCAGACTGACCTGATCGAGTGCTTAAATTGTTGCTCTACCCCAAATAGTGACTCTAAAAATAGCAACATAAGATTCCCTATTTATATTTCTGACCTACAGATCAAAATTGCTCAGATTAGAAAAGTAAATGGATTTTCTATGTGCTAGTGTCACAGATTGAACATGGGATCTCGGAATCAAGCAGTGTACTTTCTAGCTCATGCATCATCACCAGTAATACAGCTAGAATTCAATTAACCTTCTGTTAGTGCAAGAGAAGAAATAAGTTCCAGATTGTTCTCATATAATTATGATGGCTGTACAGCAGGCATTTCTATCAGGCGCTCGCGGCTCCAACCCGGTGGGGGGTGTGCGCGGAGGCTTGGGGCTTCACCTAGGATCTGGCATGGGGCCAGAAATGAGGGGTACAGGAGGGGGTTCCGGGCTGGAGCAAAGGGGTTTGGCGTGCGGGAGCGGGCTCAGGACTGGGGCAGGGGGTTGGGGTGCGGAAGGAGGCTCGGGGTGGGACGCTTACCTCAGGCAGCTCCCGGTCGGCGGGGCTAAGGCAGGCTCGCTGCCTGCCCTGCCTTTGTACTGCTCCCTGAAGCGGCCACGATGTCCGGCCAATGAGAGCTGCGCAGCTGGCGCTGTGGGCAGGGGCAGCATGTGGAGCTTCCCTGATTGCCCCGATCTTAGGGGCCACAGGGACATGCCAGTCGCTTCCAGGAGCTGCTTGGAGCTGACCAGACTGTTAATGGCCTGGCAACCCCAGCTTTCCCCTGCAGCAGGGCGAGCCAGTGCTTGCAGCTCCAGTCCCACAGGGTGGGGTGGGGGGGGGCGAGGCTCAGGGCTTCTGGCCTGTGGCTGGATTAAATGAAACAGCGGGCTGGTTCCCCGCCTCTGCTGTACTGACTTAACAGGATTTTAAAAGTGCTATAAAAAACCAAATAATTTTAGAACCAAATTCTACTCTCCAATATGTGCATAAAACTTTTGTACACTCATGCTGGAAGTCAGAATTTGTCCCTAGTCACTAAAGTGAGCAGATATGTCTCTGAACTGAAATACACTAATGGAGCAGATTGTTGAATAAGCAGGTGGCGGGGAGGGGGCGGAGGGCATGATAAGCCATTACTGAACTTTAACTGGCCACAGGCAAATCAGATGGAAGAACATTTTGGGTCAATTATCAACTTCTCCCATTTGATGAAGGATGTCTCTGAAGGAGATAGGGCACTGCTAGCTGGATCTGTAGAAGGGTTAACATTTTAGATTGAGCCAAAATGAGGCCAACTAAGTGTCTTTGGGTCTCTATTTATTTCCCTGCATTTCCCAGCAGCATATCTTGAAAGAATTGCTAAGCCAAACCCACGGAAAATAGAGCAATTTTTTAAATAATCCCTTCCCTATTTACCAAGCAACATAACTAAGTGCAAAACTGACTTGCTGGTGACTTTGTGCTGAATTCTCCTTATAAGTATGCCAGTCTAATCCCATTTTAGATGGATGGGTTGGGCTGATTTAACCCTGAAGAGAAATTAGGTTTTTAAAATGAAAAAAATAAATAAAAATCTGTGCATCAAGTCAAAACAATGGGGACCCTCTTTAAGGAGAACACAGCTTTTATATAGCAAGATCATGTGGTGTTTTTAAAAAAAGACAATATTGCATACAAACTACAAGGCTGTGCAGTTAAAAAGAAATGAAAGGAACTCTTGTAAAGGATAACTAACTTGTTTAGCTGTAAAAATATTTAGTGGAGGAATCATGGATTAGTCAGTGAATAATAATGGCTGTCTGCATGTATATTTTGAAATGGGGAATGGATAACTTATAAGCGTTTAATGGTTTCATTGTCATTTGTAAGGATATAAAATCTGTAAAGAAATAATGTGTAAGAGAAAATCCCATTTGTTTATCCACCTGTGCTTTCACGCTTGAGTTAACTTTTCATTTGCACTGTTAATTTGTAAACACTCATCTGCCTTCCTTCTTCCAGAAGTAAATATCCCCTCTGGATACCTGTGCTCTTCTGCACGTCTTGGGAGATGAATTCTATGAGAAATTTACCCAGGATCTAAAAGACCTTAATACTCTCTTTTGTTCATCGGTAACAGTTGAAATGCATATTTTTGTAACTTAATATTTTTGGTTTTTTAAAGTAAAAATGGAGATCTATTAGTCCATGCCGCTGCCAATTCAGGGATGTTTCCTTGCAGTATATTCTCCAGAACTTTGTCCAGTCAAGTTTCATATACATCAAGTACCGCTATCCTTGGGAAACCTATTTTAGCAGATTTTTCTTGATATTCAGCCTAAATGTTCATTTGAAAGGAGACAATAATATCTCTTATTACAGATCATGAAGCCTAGGAAAGCATAATCGGTTTCTCTGTTCAAAAAGACAAGACCCTAATACAGTCCAGATTCACAAACTATTATCTAGTCCCAAATTGTATCCTGTGGGGAAGCAAAGAGCAAAACAATGTATCATTTGGTCATCTATCCTTTGATCACCTTTTATGTGTTCAAGAAATAGCGAGCAGCGGGAATCATTTTCAAACCCACTGTTGGAAGATATCCCCGATTTTTTTCTTTAAAGTTTTGTTTGTACTTGACTTACATTTTTTATCATGGAGAGAATATTACATTCATGTAGTCATTCTTCTATAGCAAGTGGTGGCCTGGATAGATTATAGTTAGTTAGATTTAGGCTTAATGAGAGGATTAGTTTTGCTCATCTCTCTCCCTCCAGGGAGGCTTACCTTAATTGGAAGGGCATGCCCAGCTTTCCAAGATCCAAATGCCTCACTTGCCAAGAGCCCATCTTGCTTAGCGACGGCCACTCTTAGACTTTGTCTACACAGCACTTTTGTTGGCAAAACCTTTGTCAGTCAGGGGTGTAAAAGGATATAAAATCAGTAAAGAACTGACTTAAATTTCACCAACAAACACACCGGTGTGAACCGCGCCATGTCGGCGGGAGAGCGTCTCCAGTCCTAAGTGACTTCCTGAGGGTCACACAGGAAGTCTCTATCAGAGCAAGAATTGAACCTGGCTATTCTGTAGCTCAGGGTACAGGTATCCCTGATGCCGTGCATTTGTGGAAGGAAAAGTCTACAACGCGATGCATCCATTCTAGCTATGCAGATTTTGTGATCCGTTATGAACGTGCATAGTTCCTTCTTAGCATTTGAATCGCCAGCAAACGTCAAAACATTGCTAGAGATTTTAAAATGAATGTCTTCCCCTTTTGATTTGTACGTGGGAGTGGGGAGATTTGCTTTTGATAAAGAGAGGCACTAGATTCTAAATGTAGGCGTGGATGAACCACAGTGGAAAGGAAATGTCAGTTTTCATAGTCGGAACAAGAAAATGTATTGGCTGTAGAAAACCCATCATGTGTATATTTCAGATCCACTGCTTATAAACAGTGTCAATGCAGGATTACCTAGAACAGTAGACAAGGGAAGGCCTCATTTGATTACTTCCTGCGATGATGTATGTGGGTTTCCCAGACAGAAAGACAAAGAATAAACCCTGTACATTGAGCCTCTAGACCTTTTATGTAAATAAGTACATAGGGGCTGCTTCTTTAGTATGTGTCTATTTCTGTTGTGACAGACTCATTGATTTCAGTGTAAAACTTGCTGATTTAGCTGCATTTCATGATTGAAAGCTTTGGATTCAGAGGGAAAAATGATGCTGCATAGCTTACAAACAGACCCAGATGTGCCTGAGTTTTCAGACTTAAAAAAAAAGCCGGATGTGCCCAGTCTCTTGTTTAGATCATTCTAAATGACACAAATAATAGCAGTATTTTTTTTCTTTTTCCAGAAAAGGCTATTTATTATAAGTGTGTGTGTCTGCGTGTGTTTCTGTTTGTTTTTTTTAAAACCCATTTTAACCCAGGAATCCCAGGTTGTGCCCGCAGGTAGCAAATCCCATAAATGCTAATGATCCAAGGGGCTGGCAAACATCTTTAAATCCATTTCCTGAAAAATAGAAGCAGCACACTTAGTAGGTTTTGTAGACATGGAGTTTTGAGGCTCAGACAGTGGTGGTAGCAGGGTTTGTTTTTTTTAAATATGTATTTTACATAATCCTATCCTATGACCAGTTTAAATAATCCTGGAGGTGTTTCAGTTGCTTTTTTATGCTACTGTAAGGTATTTTAAGACATGTGAAACAGAGAGATGCTTTTAGGCCACAAAACCAAAGGTCTTGTTTTGGGAAGGCAAAGGGAAATTACAAACCTTTATTTGAGGAGAGAGATATTTAAGGCTGTTTGGTCAAAAGGAAATACCCAGTATCTGGAAAGGATGCCAGTTTTACGTGACGATGTGTGCAGTGGGTTGCTGCTTTGGGTCCACAGACTGAAAAGTCTGGCACATGGGTGGTATATCTGTTTTTCTGCTGTGTGGACTTTTCCCATCCCCTTGATTTTGGCACAAAAGCATATTAAAGCTTTAGCCTTCTTTCATTGTTAAGGTTCACACTTGATTTAAAATCCCCCCTCCTTCTTCCCCCATAGATTAAATTTCAACACTAAACCAGGCGTTCTAGTAAGGAATGTCCCTCCTTTTGCCAGGCAGAGAGAGAGAGAAAGAGAGAGAGAGAGTGGTTCTGCAGCTAATTCCATGTGAACTACAAGTCATATGCCAGCAGATTCTCAGAACATCTACCTAGTGAGACCAAGGCGGACATGTCAGGTTAAGAGTCCCTTTTTGTTAATATGAGCAGAAGCTCCTTTTCCTTTCACAGTGGGAATAAATGGAGTGTTGATCACGAACGCTTCCCTTTGAACACTACTGCCCATATTAGGCCTGTGGTCCCCCAGCTAATCTGATGCACGGATAATGTCTTCACATTGCTGATCGTTTTCAGTATTTTTGCAATTACTTCCAAATCTTCTTTTGCTGCCTATGATTTTTCACATTTTTGCCTCTCACTAGACATCTCAGTACTGTCTACTCAACACAGCACCATACTATTTGTAAGGTCTACTCTAGAAACATTTCCGGGTGCTCCATGCAAACTAAATTAAATGCCATAGAACTTGGCCCTAGTGATGATTAAAAGGGGTGCCTTAAATTGACTGTACACTTAAAAAGGCAGCTTCCATGAAAGACTAAGGAACACAATATATAGTCCCCACATCCCTTCCTTTCTTAATTCATGTAATTAGGGTGGAGATGACTGCATACCAGTGCCTGCTTCAGAGAGACTGACTGAGGCACAGATTGTCAAAACACTGGCTAATGGAAATTTTACTTTCAAATAAAATCATATTGAAAATACATTAAGGACATTTTGGGGATATTGATGTAGGACTAGGAAGCAGGGATGCTATAACAAAGATTTCCCTAGGGCAATTTATGCAACAGTGTATGCTTTTGTCATCCATATGAACTTTTATTTGAATTAATAAGTGCATGGATCTTAAACTTACTTTCTCTGCTGGCCAACATTTTCTGTTTTATTTTCCTTTTCCTTTCCTCTCTCTCCTTCTGGCTTTGAATGTGCAAGAGCTTCACATCCCATCCGGTGCTTGTCTTTATGCCACCTGTCAACCATAACACCTTCACCCCCAGCCCAGCCATATGAATGCATCTCAGTCTTCACCTGCAGCACTTCTGCTTATTCCAGATCTGAGCTTCTCATAAGCAGAGTCTTCCTAAAGTGGCTTTAGTCAGAGTTTGAAAGGGAATCTCTAGACGCAAAAGGCTAGTAAATTAAACAAATCTAATTCCGATGCATTGTCATCACAAACAAAGTGTTAAGAAATGGAGTAGCTCTGTGTGAATGTGTTCGCTGGTTCCTCCTTTGCTGTTCAAAACTAATCTCTAGCCTAGACTTCTCCTGGTTTAAGTCCTTCCTTGAGTAGTGTGTGCCTATTTTCTGAAGGAGGTGTCCGTTTCCATCTGTACCACATAGGCACAGAAAATGCTGTAACATGTAAAACCTTCATATTTGCTCACCATTGGCAACTGCCAGTCATGAATGAGCTAAAGAGCTGACTGGTGATTGGGAGAAAGAGCTGGATTCATATTGAGACCACCTTCAAGAAGACTTCTGTCACTTTTTCTATTCAGCCCTCTAAAAACCTTCCTCCTCCTCCTCCCATTTTCCTTTGCCAGGCGGCCTTGTTGTTCAGCTGGTTCTGATTTCTCAGTAAAACACTGACAATTTCCCCTAAAGGGGCAGGAGGAAAAATAGAACTGTTCGGTCACAAAGACATCCTGTCTCACTGAAAGAAGATCCTTGTGCTTAATTAAGTTCATAAATTAGCTGGTCCTGTAACACCATCACTTTAACATAAAATGGAGGTAATATAATCTCATTGGTTCTTTTTGTCATCGTAATGGATCCTGACCACCAATTAATTTGCCCTTGTATGCTTTCAATTCAGCTGCATTATGGCTGTGAACAAGCTGATGTGCAGACACAGTTGACAAGGGAGTGCTAAGCTATGAAATTATCAGTAGCATAAGAACCACTGCCAATTGCCTGATTTTTCTTTGTAATGCTTTGCTCCCTTCCCTGTCGCCTGCTCTTGTATTCTGAGTTCCTTACCCAGCTAACGGCTCTGCAGCTTCACCCACATCAAACACTTGTTGGTGGTGGCAGTAGTGATGAGTAGTCCGAATGCCAGCTATTTTTGATGTGGACTACATGCTTGCTGAGTCGCACCATGTTCCTGAGAATTGTGCAGACTAGGCCCAGAGAAGGAACTTTGTGTTGTTTTTTTTAAGTGCAGTCTTCACATTACTCAAGCCCCTCTCCCCCCTTTTTAGTTTAAAGATGGATGGAAAGGGGATGGTTGTGTGGGTATGTGTCTGTATTTTCTTATATAAGAAATGGGTGTTCTGAAGGGAGATGGCTGTCTGCATCTGGAAATGAAAAAACTTTAAAGCAAAAAAAAAAAGAAGATAAAGTACTTTTCTCTCTTAGGTGCAATTTCTGCCTCTCCCCCACTTTAAAAAAAATATTTTCAATATAATTTTGTTTTCCATCCACTTTACATGTTGTGATTTGACAGGCTTTTAGTAGAGCAATTCATAACACTTTTAAAGGTTCAATAACCATGAATATGTTCAGTATGCTCTCCAGTAGCATCAGTCTTTCGGTATCAATATTGATCCTCTCTCTCCCCACCTTTCCCCCAATAAGCATTGGTTGCTAAGGATTTGTGCGGAACGGTTCATGAGAATTCAGGAACAGACATAGATTCAGAAAATGACAAAAGTCAAGCCTGAGCTTAAACTCCTTACATGAAATGCACAAAGGCATTGGGAATGCGCCTATATTAATTTGCCCTCTGATACCCCACTTCATGAAATAACCAAGTCAAATAACCTTCTGCTGTCACATTGCTCATACTGAGTACATAGGCTTCAGAGATTAAATCTCTAGCAGCCTAGCTTGTATTTAGTGTGTTTTACAACCGGAACAATACATGTGTATGTATCTATGGACTTAATTTTGTATTTGATGTGATATGAAGCATTTTCAGGTCTGTTTTCATAAGGCTGTGCCCTATTTCACATCTTCTACAATTATTGCGCAATATCATAGATCTAACCCAACATGACTGTGCATTGACTGTGAGACTCTAAAGAGGACAGACAGGATGGTTTGCAATTAGAAGTGAAAAGATAAATAGTGTCCAGTAGTAAGTCATGGTTTTTTAAAAAAAGGTCTTAATCGTGGTTAACTAAGTGCAGGCAAAAGGGAAGTGAAAATATTACATTTTAATCTCGATACACAGGTCAAAGAAATTAGGATGAAATTCACCCCAGTTCAGTGATATATAGGCTATATTAGGGACTTAAGCTCTTAACATAGGGCTTGAGTGAGCCTGAGACCTTACATGAGCCCCCTGCAGGAATATGAATTCTACCCATAGAGCATTCTTGAAGTATCATAACATAGTAAGAGAGGCTAGATTGTTTAGGGCTTGATTCAAAGACCATTGAAGTTGATGGAAAGGCTCCAATTAATTTCAGTGGTCTGTGGATCCGATTGTTCATGGACTAAGATTTGGAGCTAGAATCTCTGAGTTCTAGTCCCAGGCCTGACAAC
This sequence comes from Chelydra serpentina, assembly GCA_037349315.1. Classification (NCBI taxonomy): domain Eukaryota; kingdom Metazoa; phylum Chordata; order Testudines; family Chelydridae; genus Chelydra; species Chelydra serpentina. Next base: position 14,423,990 of record JBAIAC010000035.1, read on the forward strand.
AGCTTGTTGTGTACCCTTAATATCTTTGTCTGATTTTCCCCTTCAGTGAAATGAGGTATTCTGATAATTGATTATCGCTGGTTGGAAAAATGTCCCTCTCCCCCCAAAAAAGATTGACCAAAAAAAAAAAAGCCTCCTCCACTACCAAGGAATACTTTTGATCCAAAACCAAACTAAAAGAAAGATTCCGGGGTGTAGCCAGAAAGCTTTTGGTTTTCAAATTGTTGATGAAAAATCAAAATGTATGGTGGAAAGCAGACATAAATTGTGAAAAAAATTAGTTTAGTTGAAAACTCAATTTTTCACTGAAAAATAGTTTTGTTAGAATTTTTACGACAAGCCCTATATTTAATATTTGTACAGCACTTTGAAAATATAAAATACCCCACATGAGTACTCTGCATTATTTCAGAAGGAAGTTAAGCTTATTTGTAAATTCAGAAAAGTAGTACAATAGTCATTTATTTAGTGTTTTCCATCCATCAGTCTCAAATTACTTTACAGAGGTAGGTAATCTCCATTATTATCCCCAAATTCTGTCACCTGTGTGCACAGGTGTTAATTCTTTGCATTGTGCATGAACTGTTTGCACATGACAAAAAGGAAGCTGGTTGGAGAAGTTCTTAGCCTCCCGCATAGTTGAAATCTAAAATAAATACTTATAGTTTTGTGTTAGGATTTACATCCATGCGAGGAAAATTACTAAGCAAGCAATGAACTTTCTTCTAGAGCATGTGTGTTAAAGGAAAAGTCATTCTGTCCATCACCAGATAGTACTTTAAAAAATGTAAAAACAACTTTGCTTCCTTCAGGGTGTAGATCTCTTGCTGGTAATGGCAACTTGTGGGATTTAGTTGCTGCTGCCTGACCCATATTGATAGCCCTTCTTTGCTAATGTTTGCAAAACAGTACTTTATCTTTGAGGTTAACATTGGATTCTGTGGGGCATATCAGTGGGTATGTGTGGGGTTGGGGGAGTGTGTCAAGTGAAATCAATAGTCCAGAGTGAGTGAATTGTATTAGAGGCCAGCATGTCTTTCACTTACTGTAGGGTAAATTATTCCTTCCTTCCGAGGCTGTAATCCCCCTTTTTACAGGTGTATTTCCCCGCCCATTATTCATTTGTGCCAAGGAAAGGGAGGCCGGTCCTCTGAAAATTTAGACCTTTTGGGCTGATTCTCTGCTCCGCCTCAGCTCTGTTGGATTAAATAAATAAATAGAAGGGCAAATGAGAGCTGTTCATGGCTTCCTCATCCTGAGCCGTGAGACCCCAGTGCAAATGAGGGCTGCAAAGGAGCAGTTCTGTCTTAAGCTACTGGCATGACATCCTTGAGAGACCACACACAAGTAGAGGATCTCATGGAGCTCTCCCCTCTCGGTCGCTATCCTGAGAGTGAGGATGGCTAACACTGGAGTTTTAGTGTCTCCACCAGTCTCCACCAGTTTTACCCCGGCAGCGAGTCTCTCTACAAAGGAGGAATTCTCCACTGGCCATCTCCATCCATGTTAAGACCATTTTCCACCACTTGTGTGTTGCAAAGTGGCCTCAGTGGAGCAGAGTATCCAGACCAGTCTGTGCAGAACAATGTGTGTCTCTGAAAAGTTTGGTCACATGAAGACAACCATAATGATGAGAGGAGAGCTTAGATTCAAGGAGGATTTTAGTTTCCTTCATAACCGATGGGGTAATAGTGGAGATTTTGCAAGGACTCCTAGTTGCTGATTGATTGATTTAACTTTTAAAGTTACTCCAGAAAACTAGTTGTTTCTGAATGAAATAAAATGATAGTGAATTGAGTGTCAGAGCAAATGTCCTATCTAAAAGGAGAGGGACCCAGAGGGATATACCAGCTTTCCCTAGCAGTGAGCAAACCTTTTGATAACTAATGCTTCTGAAACCTTGGAGAGTTACCTTGTGCATTAGAAGAAACCACTAATGAAAGAAGATGCTAATAAGATGCTGGCCCCTGATTTACGAACCCTTCCCTCTTAAAATGCAATATGGTTTTCTACTGGCACATACAACCATTCCATTAATAATTAACACCTTTAATGAAGTTTGAAAGCATTTAGTTCAACACAAAATCTACTAGCTTGATTTTTAATCTCACTGAAAGCCTTTTGGGCAGACATGGAACAGGGACACTAGTTATTCCTACAGCAGAAAATACAGCTTCAAAGAAAATGGGTAGAATAAATCAGGATATTTAGGATCTAGGCTAGGTGGTGTGAAGGAACCAGACACAACTGTTAGTCCTGAGATCAGGGGTCTGTTTCTCCTCTCTTACATCTGAGTATCTCCATTGACTTAAGTGTAGCATGCTCCAGTTCTACTCTAGTTTAACTGACAGAATAATCAGTGAGGTCAGAGTCCATAAAGAGAGGTCTGATTTGGGGAGAAAGAGTCTCCCTCTGCACCTCTTTTGAGTGCGTGTGTATGCATGTTGCAGAGGTATGAGGAGAGGGCTGAAGGTTTGATGAGTCTGGGCCCTATTTAGTCTTAATACCATCCTGTAACAGCAGTAATTGGTTGGTGAGGTACTGTGTTGTTTAGTGGTGTAGATAATAGATAACTTGTGTCACTACTGCTATTAGATGTAATTGTGAGACAAGAGAACACTTCCTCCCACTTGGCCCTACCCACCATGGAAGAGATCTACACCAGGGGTCTCAAATTCAATTTACCTTAGGGCCAGTGCCAGTCCTCAAATCCTCCCAGCAGGCCAATAATGTCACTGAAGATGGTGTTCAAAAAGAAAACGTTTTTATTGTATTTTTTATTTTGAATTTCTTAGAAATAATAAAACTGTCATACAACTTTATACAATTCTTCACCTGCCAGAGAGTTTTTAGTGTTTGCCAGACACCAGGCAACACTTCAGTTCTGTCAGTTTGTTGATGTTTGGCCTCAGTGACTGAACAGTTGAAACCTTCAGGATTGCAGCAAGGTGTGTGTCAGGGTTCCCTCCCCACTCTGAACTCTGGAGCACAGATGTGGGGACCCGCATGAAAGACCCCCTAAGTGTATTTCTACCAGCTTACGTTAAAAACTTCCCCAAGGCACAAATCCTTTCCTTGTCCTTGGATGGTATTGCTGCCACCACCAAGTGATTTAGCAAAGATTCAGGAAAAGGACCACTTGGAGTTCCTATTTCCCCAAAATATCCCCCCAAGACCCTTCACCCCCCTTTCCTGGGGAGACTTGAGAATATCATCCTCACCAATTGGTACAATGTGAGCACAGACCAAACCCCTGGGTTTTTAGGACACTGAAAATCAATCAGGTTCTTAAAAGAATTTTATTTAAAAAAAGGGTAAAAGAATCACACGGGCAAAAGCAGGATGGAAGGTAACTTTACAGGGTAAATAAAAAGATTTAAAACACAGAGGATTCCCCTCTAGGCTTAGCTTCAAAGTTACAAAAAACAGGAATAAAACTCCCTCTTAGCATAGGGAAAATTCACAAGCTAAAACAAAAGATAACCTAATGCATTTCCTTGCCTTTACTTACCATTTTTGTAATCCTAGATGCTTATTTCAGATAGGGTTTTAGGAGATGGTCTTTCCTTCCCTGTTCCCTCTCTGTCCCAGAGAGAACTACAAAGAGAGCACAAACAAAACCTGCCCCCACAGATTTGAAAGTATCTTCTTTCCTTATTGGTCCTTTTGGTCAGGTGCCAACCAGGTTATTTGAGCTTCTTAACTCGTTACAGGTAAAGGAGGGATTTTAGGCTACCCTTAACTGTATGTTTATGACAGTGTGCATCAGATAGTTGTGTTCAGTATTTTGACTTGTTTATATTCATTGTGGAAAAAAGTAATGCTGCCTCCATGGCTGACTCTGTCTGGCAACTAATGATGCTTCCTGCATGGCTGACTCTGCCCAGCGATTAGTGATGGTATCTCTGTCCCTCTCCCCCAGCCAATGGGAGCTGCGGGGGGTGGCGCCTACGCCAGTAATTGCCGGCAGCGTGACTGCCTGCGTCTCTCCTCTGCGGGCCGCAGTGGGGAGGTTCTTTGGCTGCAGATGGCCCACGAGCCGGGACTTTGAGACCCCTGATCTACACTGAAAAACCATTTCACAATGCTTATTCATTTGAAAACACACCTTCTAATTAATCACTTTTCCATCCTGCCTCTCGGCATTTTCACTAATCTACACAGGAAAGCGCTAGCAAGCTAGTGATGGCAGCGCATTCATTCCAGACTTCCAAGATGACCTGTAAATATTATGAAATGTGATTTTCTATAGAATGGACCAATAAAAAGATCAAATTTTCTTTCTTTTGTTTACATCAGAGGATGACTCCCATATTTACAGATATGCAATTGGGAGTAGGATTTGGCCCAGTCTCTTTATCATTCAAGTACACTTTGTGCTACTATACATTTAGTGCTGATGAAAGTCCTCAGCATTGCTAAAGCCTGATGAGCAAAGCAGAGAAACATTTGTAACTTGTATCATATGGGGGTGTGAGAAAATATGCCAAGCAGAAAAAAATAAGAGGGCATGTGAAAGGCATCTCGAAGCCTGTGAAGACTCAGGGCTGAGCTAACCATGTTATAAAAGGGATGGGAAGATGGACTACACTTATGAAGACATAGATATAGATGTAGTAAGGGCTACTGTTGAAGAAGCCATTTTGGTAGGACTTGTTTGGCAGCTGATAACAGAATCCTTGGGCTACTGGTTTTTCTACTCTTGGGGATGCTTTCTTTTTCTGTTGAATAACTATGCTGCTAGATAATACCTGGGGTAGAAACCCCTAGAGATGGATTTAGCTTTACCTCTGTTACATTTTAAGGTACCATATGAAGTAAATTTTAAACAAGGCATTTTTTTTGTTTTAACCGAGAAATACTTGTATCCTGCATAAATGACTGATGCATATGAATGAAAACCAGTAGATCAGGGTAACCAAAGTGCAGCCCACTGATCAGTGACAACCTGAGGGATTTTGCAATGCCATTTTTAACATGGAGGTGTAGCCTGAGTAGATGATGGCATTGCAATGCAAGCAACCTTCCATCCTAATGGATGTGGAGTGTACCTTGATCGAGATGCAGTATTGCATGCTGGAGTCATGGTCTCTATAGGCTAGATCTCTGTGTTATGTCTTAGGGCAGCTGGATTGAGGTCCATTTTATTAATGCAGAGTAGCTTTGTCCTTGGGAAATTTGCTAACGTTGCCCTCGGTTGACAAAGTGTGAATATCCTACATTAGCTAATGGTGCAACAGCTATCCTCTGGCTGTTGCATTGAGAGAGCGTGAAGCTTAGCAGCTTTGTTTTGTAGGAATGGAATGGTGGTAAACATTGATTTTTTTTTATACAGTCAGGTATTGATAGAGAACACAGCATGGGGATACTGAGTATATTATAGAGCTGATTCATTGATGGGCGATTTCCATTTATCAATAGGCTGGTCCCATTCACATGTAAGCTATTTTTATGTTGGAAACAATTATTTGAATCTGAGTTCCCTAGAAAATCATTTGAAAAGCTTCTTCCAGCAGAACTGATGTCCTGTGAGCCAAATGAATAAAGTGGTGAAATATGTCTTGAAACCATGCTGGGGATAATTATTTAGACCTGTAAATGGCTGCAAGGTTTGAGCTGTGTCACGTAAATGTCAGAGAGACTGGTAGGTAGACTAGCAGGGTATGGGGGAGGAAGAGAGAGACAGGATATGGATGGCGGTGGGGGTTGAGACTTTAGATGCAGCTACTGGAAATGAAATCAAAATCTGGAAATAAAACTAGGGCTTTTTACTTGTGTAGGCTGCAATTAAACACGAGAATGGGAAGATAATAAGATATACAGCAGGCACAGGAAGAAAGAAGGGAGATTTGGGATGAAAATCCTTCTGCTACAATTTTATTCATTTCTAATCATACCTTTTTGCTTGCAGTGTGGAATTTTCAAAGGGGCTTATAGGAGTTTGGTACTGAGTGCTCACTGAAAGTCAATGGGTGCCAAAATCCTTCATGCGCCTTCGAAAATACCATTACCGGTGCATATACTGTTATTTTGCCATGGATTTCCACAGTTGCAGGTCACTGTGCTCTTAGCATCCTTCAAAGTTTGCTCAAGTAGAAGGCATATAATGAACATGAAAGAAAGCTCTAAAGCAGTGGAATATTTTGGGCTGCCAACTCACGGAATTCCCTCTCCTGCAGCTATTTGTGAAAAGTTAATATCCTGGTTTAGAGATTCTAATTTCAGCCACTGGAGTCAGATTTTCCGGTTTTTGATATTTTGGGTTCCTAGCGATTCTTTTTTCTGTTTTATTTCCCACTGTACACCAAACCGGAAGTGCTGCCTGCAAGCTACACAAGGGTAAATAAATAAATAGCTTCAGATGGAATGTTACTTTTGCACATAGAATTAAAATGTACTGTTGAATTCAGACAGCAATTGGTATTTTCAAAAGCCCCACCGTCTCCTCTGAGAGTCCTGTGAGAGAGAGAGAAAGGAAATCAGTCTATACAAAAATAACTGCTTTCCAAGATACAAAGAGATACCAGAATAGTGTGCATTTATTCAACCACCCTTGCTTGCCAAAGAGACATAGGGAAAGCATAGGCTCTGTGGCTGCATAACTGGAACAGTTGAACAATATTCAAGCAGTATGTTAGAGTAGGTTTTAAAAGGAAAAAATACATAAAAGCATATTGATAGGGAGGAGGCCATTAACTTGTGTGTTGATCACAGAGCTGGTAGGCATGAACATAAGGATGGCACATTCTACAATCCTAAAAACACAATCTCTACTTCATGAAGAGGTTTCCTGTAAAGATTCTTACTTCTGATACGTATAATGACTTCTAAGACTGAGCAGAGAATAGCTTGGTCAACTTGGACCTAAATCAACCCTGATGTAACTCCACTAGAAGAGAGTTGTGTAACTCAATTGAAATGGGATCATTTTTCCATTTAATATAATGCATATCTTCATTGCATATTTTCATTGATCGGTTTGATAGGCACCGACGGTATTTTCTGTGCTATCCAAGACCCACAGTAAAGCCAGTCCCTGGCCCAAACAGCTTACTGTAACAGCTTCCTAGACAAAGCTTAGTTTGAGAGATGTTCTCCTTACTATACGTTTTTTAAAATACAATAATCAAATAGAAATAATTCTCTTTTCTCAGAACCTTATTGATTATATTTTATATTGTCATTAGTGCAGTGGACTAAATGGCTAATGTGGAAATACATAGTGGTGACGCAGCTGTCTTTAAGATTAATGAGACTTACATTGGTTTGAAATTAGTTTAATCTCAAAAAAAGTGTATAGGCCCAATACACCATATAGAGGGAAACGCTTTTAATTACATATTCCTAAATAGCCCAAGTCCTGCAGTGAACTCTCTTCACTGGGTATTGTAACTACTAAATACTCACAGGTAAATAAAAGACCTTTCATAGAATATAAGATTTCCTGTAACTTATTCTGAAACTGCAGAATGTCTGGTAGCAAGGCAGCCAGGTGAAGTGGCTGGAAGCAGAGCAGACACTGGAAATCGAGTGTTCTATTCCCACATTTGCTACTGATTCACCGGATCAAGCCAATTCACTTCTCTAAGCTTCAGTTTACCAATCAGCAGTATGACATCCTCCTGTATACAGTGCTATGAGAGCCTCTCAAGGAAAGTGCTATGTAAATGTAGAGTAGTAGTAGAAAGTCTAAAAGCATATGTACCCTGTCCACTATTGTAAAGATGAAATCATAATGTAATTTCCACTGTATTTGCCATGTAACAATGTGACACTATAAGAGACTTGTAATGTTCCGTAACTCTTTAGCATTGCATAGAGTTAGCATGAGGAACAGAACTGGTGAACTTCAGCTTCCGAAAGACAAGCTCCTCTTCGTTACCCCAAAGGAGGTGGAAAAGCTCAGGTCTCTCATACAGTTGAGAGAAGAGCTCATGTATATTTGAATGGATCTAGCATATTCTTTCCATTCAAGGGCAGAAGCATGCCCATGCACACATTGAATAAACCATAGTTGCCTGCTACATGTGCTCTACAACTTGATGTGTTACTATAAAGTATAATGTCATCACAGGATAGTTAGCATCCTATGCCTGCCAGAGAGAACAAGAAAGGGTTAATTTTTATGGTCTGGTCTAATTATTCAATATATAATAAATTCAAGCAACCTAAGAGGTTTTGCTAAAATAGGTAAATAAACAAACAAAGGTCTGGAGACAATTTGTCATTTTTAATAAAAGAATTTTTAGCAAAAAGATCAAAACAAATACTTTTAAAAAAAAGCTGATATCCATCAAGGAACTATGTTAGGGATTTCTGATACAAGTCTGTATAAAAACATTCTATGTTTTTTTTTCATATAGTATTCCTAAGGAAATTTTAATGTGCTACTACTGTACTTATTTCTGTCTAAATATGACTTGCTTAAGCAATAAAGGTAAGAAGATTGTTTGCTCCTATTGATTTCAGTGGGACTGCTATTCGTGTGAATAAGGGAAGCAAGGGTTTAGCCCTGAATGGGCATGAACATCAAGAAGTTTAGGCTGAAAATTTGACCTCTTTTAAAATGTGGTAGAGAATGTCCTCTTGGTGCCGACTGTAATGTTGATTTTTGTGATGCAGCTACGTTCTCACCAGAAAGTGGACTGAATCCACCAACTCTTTTAACACAAGTTTCTCTCGCTGATGGTGATAATTCCAACACGAGACAGATGAGATTTGCATGGAATTGGACACAAGCGAAATGGAGCCAAGTTCATTTTAAGTGCAAATAAAAGGGGATGCAGGAAGCCCTGATTTGTGTCATGTTCTCTCATCATTTAGACTAGCGGGGACTTGAGTGTTGGAGAGCCGGTTTTAGAATGTTGAGGGGCAGAGTTAAGAGTGTGAGAAAACATAAGAACGTCAGAACGTTGACAGGGGATGCTGCCTTGTCCATGAAGTCAGGGGCAGAATGAGGGCCGCACAAGTTGGGGAAGTGCATGATATGCAGGGAGTTGCATTTTATTTTCAAGCTATTAAAAGGGTAATTCAAGCAAAGGAAAGAAAAAGTACCAAAAATTACTCAACAGTATCCTTTAACCTATCGCCAAAACTGCGGATTTGTTTGTGATAGGAGGCTGGCATTTGAAACATAACCTGAAACTCAATAAACATCTTGTCTATTCTATTGACTTCTCTCTGTCACTCTAACAAAATATTCCGGAGTTTGGGCCAGTCCAAGTCCTATGATAAGAAACAGAAACCAGGAGCTGGAGTCGAGCATAAGGTCATTGTTTTCCGAAGATTTTTCCTTGTTTTTGTTCTTTAAAAAAAAACCTTTTGATTGTGATGTTTTAAAACCACAGATGTTTTGCCCCTAACATGATTCATGTAATAATGTAAGGAAACCTTGGTTAGAAGGAGCCAGAAGACAGGTTTCATGTGCCCATGCTGTTTCCTAGAATGCGGTATACACATGGCCTGGCGTTTGAGAAGGACCTCACTATACTCTTCTGTTGTCCAAACCACCTCTTTCTTAACCGCTCAAAAGGGATTCCTTTGGGCCATTCTCAAAAGAACAGAACAACTTACTAACTTCATCCAGTGCCCCTTAGTATAGCAACCCAAAGTAGGGGGAACAGGCTTAGTAACCACCTCTGGGAGTCTCTTAACATAAGAGACACATCCATTTTGCCATTTTCTCCCTCAAACACAAATTTAATCTCTTAAGACTCATCAGCTATGTTATTTTAGCATTGAATCCTCCACTCCACTTCCCTTTTAGGTACTGTATTTGTCTACAATACTGGTGGCTGCCCATAGGTCAGTGGCCGCATGCGCTGTATCTTACAGCCCCCACTGCGTATCAAGGACAAACAGGGCCGGTGCAAGGAAGTTTCGCGCCCTAGGCGAAACTTCCTTGCACCAGTCCTGCGCCGCTCCCCCCCACCAATGCTGCCCCCCCCAGCCAGCTCCCCCACCCGCGGGAGCTCAGCCTTCCCCGCGGGCGCTCAGCCCCACCACCACCACCGGCCGCGGGAGCTGAGCGGGGAGCCAGGGGGCGGCTCGCGGTGGCTGCCCCCCGGCTCGCCACTCAGGCGCTGGGGGGGAGGGGCAGCGAGGCGGCTCCCCGCTCAGGCGCTATGGGGGGGCAGCGAGGAGGGGGGCTTGCCGCAGCTGCCCCCCGCTCAGGCGCTATGGGGGGGACAGCGAGGCGGGGGGCTTGCCGCGGCTGCCCCCCGCTAAGGCGCTGGGGGGGGCAGCGAGGTGGGGGTCGCCGCGCCTGCCCCCTGCTCAGGTGCTGAGCGGGGAGGCAGCGGGCAGCCGCAGCAAGCCACCCCTTGTCTCCCCGCTCAGCAGCTCAGCGGGGAGACAAGGGGCAGCCGCAGCAAGCCGCCCCTTGTCTCCCTGCTCAGCAGCTTAGCGGGAGACAAGGGGCAGCCGTGGCAAGCCGCCCCTTGTCTCCCTGCTCAGCAGTTCAGCGGGGAGACAAGGGGCAGCCCTGGTGAGCCGCCCCTTGTCTCCCCGCTCAGCAGCTCAGCGAGGAGACAAGGGGCAGCCGCAGCGAGCTGCCCCTTGTTTCCCGCTCAGCAGCTCAGCGGGGAGACACGGGGCAGCCGCAGCGAGCCGCCCCTTGTCTCCCTGCTCAGCAGCTCAGCGGGGAGACACGGGGCAGCCGCAGCGAGCCGCCCCTTGTCTCCCTGCTCAGCAGCTCAGCAGGGAGACAAGGGGCAGCCGCAACGAGCCGCCCCTTGTCTCCCTGCTCAGCAGCTCAGCAGGGAGACAAGGGGCAGCCGCAGCGAGCCGCCCCTTGTCTCCCTGCTCAGCAGTTCAGCGGGGAGACAAAGGGCAGCCGCAGCAAGCTGCCCCTTGTTTCCCGCTCAGCAGCTCAGTGGGGAGACAAGGGGCAGCCGCAGCGAGCCGCCCCTTGTCTCCCCGCTCAGCAGCTCAGCCACTGAGCGGGGAGGCAGCGGGCAGGCGCCCGCCGCTCCCCAAATCTTGGCGCCCTAGGTGACCGCCTAGGGTCGCCTAGTGGGCGCGCCGGCCCTGAGGACAAAGGGAACAAGGAACTTGATTCCCCACAAGGGGCTGAAGCATAAAACCAGTCTTTACAAAGTAACCCACCTTGGCACTTTTATATACTGCTTGTTGAGGGCCGGTAGCGTGCTCAGTGTTGTACAAAACATGGATTACAATCTAAATTAGACAGACAATACAGATCAGACACCAAACACACTGGAAGGCTAGAAGATTATTGAGACGTCAAATGGTGCACATTCTTGTAGTGCAATTGTTACATTTATACTTAGATCCCCTGAAAGGCACTGAAACAATTAAGGAAGTTTTACTCCACTTCTCGATAATGGAGTTTCACTATCTCAGAATTTGCTGTAAGGTGGTTCCACTTCATTCTGTGTTACGACGCTAATGCTTCAAGAAAAAGCACTGAATCAGTATCTAATAAATTCCAGAGCTAGCTGAGTTGATTTCTCTTATACTGAGGAGGAAAAAGAGTGAAGTTTAAAACAAGCCAATTAAAAAGGCAATCGAAAGGTTACAGTAGAGGAGGAAAAGAATCAAAGCAAGCACTGAAAAATAATGAGCAGACTCTATTACATGCATATCAACCATTTACATCACCCGCAAACCAGTTGCATCGTGATAGATTGGTTCATGCTGGAGTCCCAACAGAGGCTCCTGAGGCTTACTGATCATTTATAAATTTGACAGCTATAGACCAGTTGTGTTAGCTGCAGACTATGAGTAATAGGTCCTCCACCTACACTGGCAGAAATCCCATTAGATAGGGCATTGATGCTTTCCTGAATAGCCTTTTGCTGATTTCACAAAATAAGTTATACTTAAAACTTGGTTTTCATTCGTTCTCAGAACAGAGAAAAAGTCCATGTCAGCAAGCTGAGTTAGTCACGAGAGTATGTGGAATGTGTGTTCTGTTGTGGGCTTGTCAATATTGGAGTGAAGGGTCTTTCTTTTTTCATAATAGGTACCTAAGTTACATGATTTGGGGCATATTTATTGGAGGTTTTTCCTTATTAATTTTTTTCAGACAGATGATAGAGTGAAAGAACTTCCCTGCTATCCTTCAGATAATGAACTCCTCTAGGCTTCCAGTGTGTAAGGCCCATTTAGTTAAATTGTTTTCGGGCACTGTGGATTGCAGCCCAGAGAATAACCTTTCACACTTGCACACCACAACCACCAAAATAAAAAGAGGAATGAAAGGCTGGTTACAGACATCATTAATGTCCAGAAATATGATCAACAGCCTGGCAACAATGGGGGAAATAAAACAAAAGCAGGTAAGTAGCTGGGGAAAGAAAGCAGCTGTGTACAGTGAGATGACCTCTGTAACCTAGAATATAGTCGTTCTGTACAACAAAGTAGGAAGCTTGCCAGCAAAAAAATAATAGAGCAGGGATTAATTGCAAGGTCCAGCCCTTTTTGTCTAAAGAAATGCAGATCTAACCTTGAAACTATTTCCCAAAATCTCTGTGTTCCATTTTGTAGCTTTGTTTCATGCTGTGAATATTCCCTAGGCGCCTACTCTCGTTGGATGTCGGAATGTCTTTCTCTGTTTTGTTTGTTTTTGATGGTTGTGTGTTGATAAGTTATCTGATTCTGTCTTGCAGCCCTCAGAATCCAAGCCCAACATCACCCCTTTCACCGTCCTGGCCCATGTTCTCTGCACCATCAAGTCCTATGCCCACCTCCTCTACGTCCAGCGACTCATCCCCCATCAGGTCTGTTGCAGAGTTTGTTCTGTTTTTCTGTTGCTGCAATTATATTATTATTTTTTTTTCTGTGTGTCTTGTTCAAGTTCCCTTCAGTGCAGTCCAGCTTTGGTCTCTAGTTTGTTGTTTTAGTTACCAGCCTTCATTGGTCTTCAGCTGTCTTCATGCAGCAAGAGCGAAAACTTCCAAACATCCCATGATCCAAGAGGAACAGTTTGAGATGACCTAAGAACAGTTAATTATCTATCAGGTGTTCCTCTGATCCTAACAGTGATGCAGACCATTGGGAGAATTTCTCAGTGATCAGAGCAGACAACTAGGAATCATGACCCCTAAGTCTTATTCCCACTGCTACAGTTGTCTTGCTGTGTGACCTTTGCCAAGTCCCTTAACTTACCTGACCCTCATTTTACCATCTCTGCAACAGGTAAGAAATGTACTAACCTCACAGGAATGTTGCAAGGCATAGCTAAGAATTGTTAAATACTATGAGCCTTGATTTTTTTTCCCCCAACCCCAAACTCCCTTTTCACACCTGCAATTTTATGGTTGCCAATTACTGAATGCCACTATGTAATATAGACATCTGTCTTATTGTGTCTGCATCTCAGGTAGTTAGATGTCACATGAAATAAATTGATGCTGGAAGTTGGGGACACCCCCTAAAGGAAGGTTTAAAAATCTTACCCTTTAAGGTGGAAGAATATGGTATTATATAATGCTCTACCTAGGTTATTTCTAAAGTGCCTAGGATCATGGTGCCTCTAAGTACTGAAAACTGCTGCATGGTCTCAACTTCTAAAATACCCATTTTCCTAGAGCATTCTTGTTTTGCGATGTGCCATCTCCTGTAGCCCTGAGAACTTGGAGTATTCTAACTGGCTGCTGTGATTAGTTTATCTTGCATTGGAAAAACACGCAATGTATAGCAGGAATGTGCCTCTCTTCAACATAAACCTTTGTACTTAATAAGTATTGTATTCTGGGAGGTGGGAGAATGCAAAGACTATTCACTTTGTAAAAGAAATGAAATTGGGTGCAACATCATTGATATATTTGTGTCCTCTTATGATTGGTATGGGAGCTAGAAGCAATCAGTTTGTCTTACAGATCTGTCACCTGTTCCACACCCCCTTTTCCCTGCCTACTCGCCCTGTACTAGTTTATTCAAGGTGATTTGGTTAACCAGGCTTCCCAGCTGCTTTGCTGTGCTGGATTTTAAGGCAGCATTGATGCCTTAATATCTAGCACTCATTAGTAGGCAGCACCCCAGCCCATCTCTGGCAACTGCACTGCTGCAGTATATAACCCAGAGGTGGCAATAACCATCCTCAGATGATTTTCAATCTGACCTCCAGAAAGCTTCCCTCTGAACAGGCCCCTTCTCTTCAAGTGGGTCATAAAAAATGCAATAAAAAGCCATATTAATTCCTTTAAGAACAGCCTAAGCGGGAATTATCTTTGCTTTTTTCCCGTCCTTTAATTAGTATTCATTAGTGCATAAATGTTGCAGAGCAGCAGGAAGAGAGATGTCTCTTCCATCTCAGGGAGAAAGGCAGAACCTGGGTGCTGTTCCTTATATGAAAAAATTGAAAACTACCCTCACCCACAACTTTCAAATGCCACATTTAACTCCTGTCTGTTCAGCAGGGTTATTTGTTTTGATGGGAGCCTGCAAAGGCCTAACAGTGGTGTAATATCATCTAAGTAGCCCCTCTTCTGAGAGGACGACTCCCTCGTTCTATAAATTGTACAAGGGCACATTGGAAAAACTCCACTGAGTGCTTTCCTGGCCCTATGCCATGGTTGGAGGCAGAAATTAAAAATGAGTGATCAGAAGGATCCAAGCTTGTGTATCTCCTTGAAGGGCGCAGCAGCAGTAGAAATGGCACAGCCCTGATAGTAGCAACTTGCACTGAGGTGCTGTGAGGACAAAAAAAGTGGTTGGAGGCCTAAGCAGTGGAGTTTATTTCACAAAAATAGCAACAGCTTAAGTAATTCAGGGCAGTTGCCAAGAAAATACCTGTTTTAATTCTATGATCTCCTCAGCATGCAAAGCTTTGTGCAAGTCCTGCATGACTCCTGAATGGGAGAGATGTTTAACCCCTTTAGTTTGTGTTTGTCTAACAGTGCCACTCCCCACCCTTGACCGCCAATGAACACTGGATGGGAAAACTTGGAAAAGTGTCACCTTTGGAGCTGTGCCGAAGCGTGTCCATGAAATCACAAAACCACATGAAACTTTCCCGGTCTGAGGTTTTGTTATGAACTTGATCAGGTTTACTGAAGAGGCTTGCAAAACTTCCGGGTGAATCCATGCCCAATTTGAGCAAATTTGGGCCAAATGATTGTTTCAAGTCAGAAGGTGGAGAAAATAGACAGGTTCAACCAAGATTTGCTTTGAAAAAACTCAAAATCTCAAAGCAAACCTCAGAATGTTGTGGTGGGAGAGATGATGACGAACCCTCATGAGACAAATAAACCCTACGTCTTACTGCTCTTTATTTGTTGTTGTTTGGTGAAGGAGCAAGGGGTTCTTTGGGATGGTAGTGAGCGTGTTTTGGTTTCCTATTTATATTGAATGGTGAAAATGGTACTAACAGAAAAGGGGTTTTTTTTATGAACAAGGTCCTGCAAAGGAAAGTGACCTAATTTTTTTTTTTAAATGCACGTGTAAAAGATTTGTTGTTTCAAAGAAAGTCTATTTGCCCTGTGAGGAATTAGATTCACTGCATCTGAACTTCCAAATACTCCGCATTTAGATTACAGATTACAATTAGCCCTGGTATGACAAATCAGAAGTCCTGTCCTAATGGTACTGATGGAGAGAGATTATATTTACGTGGTTGCCTATGCATTTTTCAGGGTTTCTTACCATCCATTACAGTGACCAGATGTCCCGATTTTATAGGGACAGTCCCGATTTTTGGATCTTTTTCTTATATAGGCTCCTATTACCCCCCACCCCCATCCCGATTTTTCACACTTGCTGTCTGGTCACCCTACTATCCATTTATCTTACTTTGCAATCACTTCTGTCAGGTTAACACACTTTCTTCCCCTTCCTACAAACCACTGCTCTGCTGGTAAACATAAGACAAAACAGTGGAGACCATTCAGACTTGTCCATGAGCCTCCAGAGTTTGGCCATGCCCTACCGCTCCTCCTCCACACTTCAGATACAAACAAAGTGGTGGGTCAGGACTCCCACTTTATCTATCTGTAATCCCAGCTTCAAAAACTGATTTTCAGGGCAGCCATGAACAGGATCTCGTACTCCCTCCCCTTAGGGGACCACAATTTCTCCTTTGTCTCTGTTGTTTCCTCCCCTTTGCATCATGGGAGAGCAAGCCAAAGGCCAAGAGGCAGTCATCTGCAAAGAGATCATCTAATGAGCCACAGTCATTCCCAGTCAACCGACTTTCGCTCCCCTCAGTTAGGGTGGCTTGTTGGGGCCTCTGCATCATCCCACACTAGCTGAGACTTCTCTATAGACAATTACTCAAGGGCAGATCATTCTTCTTCAACACACTGGATGTTTCTCTACATTTTCTCTCCAAATGTAGATTGAATAATGAAGTATGCTTAAGACCCTTCTCCACACAGCCCATGGGAAGGACCAGGCAAGAAAAGAGAACAGTCCTCAGATGGGGATGACCCATCCTCCTCTTCTCCGTCACAAACAAAGCAACACAGAAAATGCCTAAAAAAGTGCTGCAGACATTTTTCTCCTTCCATGAGCTCCTCCCCTGGGGAATTCTCAGCCTTAAGTCATCGTATTTTCCCTCCTAAGTATGTTTGTAACCATTGAGATTCAGTCAGAAAGGAGAGTACAAACAAGCTAAGGCCAAACACAAATACCCCACATCCATAATTAGGACAGAATTTGCCACTCTCCTTCAGAGACATCATGGGGAAGAGACCAAGGGAAAAGGTTCATTTAGCAAGTCCTGGAATTCTACAGTGTCCTGGAACCCAAATATGCTCTCTTCATCAATCAAAGTATGATAGGGTAGAGTTATCCCTGGCAAAGGACATGGTAAATCCTGAAAAAATGGATTTCTTCCCAAAAGACCGTGCACAGAGACAGATAGGATCTATCATTAGAAATCAACCTTGAGAGAAGATGAGGAACATCAAGCTGTCCTGAACGAAACCTCACACAACGTGGAACTGGGGCAATAGAACTTTTCTCTCAGGGACAAAGATTCTCAGGACTTTACTCCATAATGAGAAAAAGATCTAGAGGAGTCCAGGCTGTCTTAGATCTCAAGCGGATAATTAAGTTGACAGAGAAGATGAAATTGAAGATGGAGACTCTAGCTGATATTGCCACCAAGAAACTTATCTGCATATTCCAGTCAGGCCCTGTTACTGGTTTTCTTTAGTTCACCTACGAAAATTGCCACTATCTACAGGAAAGGTTACCCTAAAGTCTGTTCTGTGGTCCCAGAGTGTTCATAAAGGCATTGATCATGATAATAGCCAGGAGTAGTATAATGACTCATTTATTAGATGATACACATGTCAGGGCCACATCTTGCGGGAAGTGACCTGGAAGACTGTATCAGATTGGCTTCCACAGCACCCTCTTGTGGCCCACCATGGCACTATGCACCCTGCCTCAGTTTCCCCTCTGGAACTATCAACATGTGATGAAACATAATGAAAAGGCAAGTGAAGATTCTATTCGGAGTGGTTCAGTCTTTCAGTGGCGAAAGGAAGCCCAAGAAAATGAAGGACCCTCCCTCCACAATCCAGATCCCCCCCCCCTCCCACCCCCCAAATCCTGACCACAGAGCCTAGTCTTTCAGGTTGCACTATATGTATCAAGAACATTGTCAAGGTCAGGGAAGCCACAGAGCATCAACTTCCCAAAGAGAAGAGCAATCAGGTTGGGTCTTCGTGGCTTCCATGATCAACTGAGGTAGGAATACATCCTGATCTACTCAGGCAATGTAAATAAATCTCCTGGGGATGGGGGCGGAGGGAGGGAGGTACAAGAAGTTCAAGTCTAAATGCCAGAGCAATGTAGGCATTTAAAGTAATGCTCATAAAAAGAGCGCTGAACTCAGTTCAATAAGGCATTATTGTTTGACTCTACTGATATCAGTTCAGCGTTTTCATACTGCTTTGGAAGCACTTGATTGGCTTGAGAGCCAAAATCTTGACGCCTTCTTGACAAGTCTGTGCTGCCTCTTGTATCTGTATGAGCAGAGGCACAGCCGAAATATCTCAGTAAGAAACTGGGCAGGTAACAAACATTCCATTTCCAAGACTGACACATATAGCCAAGCCAACTTTACAAGCTTTCTGCCTTCCAGAGCTCCCAATTCAGGCAGGAGGCTTTCATTTTTCTGGTGGGTTTTCTATCTGAGGCAGTGTCAGCATGCAGCTTCCTGCATGATTGTCTCACTGAAATGGGAGGGATCTCCCAGTTTCCTTATTTCCAAAACTGCAAAATATTCTACATAAAATGTACTCTAGTCGTCTGCTTAAAATGCAACAATAAATCCTAGTTTGTCCTAGTTCCTACTGATCAGTCTTGTTTGACTGTAGGACAGAAGTGGAAGGGTGGGCTAACTCTTCCCCACCTGACAAACTGAGTTATCTCAGATTTCTAATGTTGTGGTCTGCTGATTGAAGCCAGAAGCAGACACTCCTGCATTCTGTTCCCCGCTTTACCAGTGAATTGCTGGTTGGTTTTTGGATGTGAATGCTTTCTGCCTCAGTTTACCCTGGAGGTTCGACTGGTGAAAAGCTTATTTGTTTCCATAGCAACTTATGGATGTGACTCCTGAGAAACTATTGTTGCTGATAAGAGGAAAATTAAAGCCTTTGAGATGCCATCCTGGTGAAGATTTTTACATACCTCCTGGATGGCAAAGAAGATGAAACACTGTTGGAGAAAAGCAGACCTGTTGTCTGGAAATTAACTTACGTACTTAGGTCACGTCAGGCATAGAGATGAAAATAATCTTGAGAAAGCTATCACGGTTGGAATGGTAGTGGGTCATCATAGTAGGGAACGACCAGTGAGGAGATCAATAGATGGTGCGCGGCAGGTCATGGGGAAGGTCATCTGCTGAGTGTGCAAAAGTTAGCCATGAATTAAGAATGCTTCTGAAAATTCTGTTAAGAGGTCACCAGTATTCAGACATGAATAAATGGACGTTACATTACATTACAGTTTACCCCACTGCGAACTTGAGATAATACAGAGGCAGTTTTTGAAGTTTAATGTTTGTAAAGGGTTTTGAGACCCTCAGGTGGTGGGTTCTGAAAAAGAGCAACAAATTATTAATAGAAGCTACTTATTGTTCTGTTTCTGAAGTGCTCCTCTGTGGGTGCAGAGTCGTTCCCAGGAAGTAGAACACTGCAGATACAGCTAGAAATGAACTCTAAAATATTTTGGGGGGTAAATGTTAAAAACAAACCACCCTGACTGATTTACAGTGTCAATGAGTGACTATTAATGCTGCCTGCCAGTCTGCCCCAAGTAGGTACTAGGTTTTTAGTTAGACATTTCTCTTCAGTGACTCACAAAATATTCTCAGTTTACTCTGGCCTTATTTAATTCTCCCCTTTAATGGACACGAAACTCTTTCAGTGACCTCTGAGTTAGTGCTGCTCAGTGTGTTGGGCAACTCTGTACGTGCGCTGTTCCTCAATGCTTCAGTTTTACTCACACTGAAATTTCCAATATGGTGAAATGGGACTCTGGAGGAAGTGATATCTCTGAGAGAGCTTGACTTTATTGGAAATATTTTGAATTTTTTCTCCCCTGACTGGGTAACCTTTTCACCCTGAGCCCTGCCAATTTGGCATCGTCCTCAAAAATTCCCCCAAGAGAGTGGGGACGGAAATTGTGTTATATTTTTAATAGAGATTTTCTTTTTTTATGTCGAATACATTCTCTCTCTCTCTCTCTCTATTTTCACAGCTCACCGTTACGGAAAGCCAGAGCCTTGTATGCTTGCAAAGCAGAACATGACTCAGAGCTCTCCTTCACAGCAGGCATCGTATTCGATAATGGTGAGTCTTCAGTTCCCATGCATGGACAGTGTAATGTAATACAAAATGCTTCACAGAGGGAGAAGCAAGAGAGAGAGACCGTTGAAAGCTACAGAGAAGAAGAAGGGTTTTACAGAGATGACGATAAGGAGAGGAAGAGGTTTGATTTTCAGAGTTGCTGAAAACCCACAGCTCCTATTGACTGGAGTGCTCAGCACCACTGAAAATCAGGCCAGCCGGAGCTGATTTTATATGGGTGGGAGTTAAGGGTGCACCTCATAGGAAGTGCTCAGCGCTCATCGGGACTGAGCCTTTTGAGGGAAGGAGAATTGTTGGGGAAGTACAAGTGAGGAGGAGAAGCATCGAGAAGGACAATGCTGGAAGTTTATAATCCATCATCATACAGGTTTCATTATAACAAACTACCACCATTGCCTTTGGTTAGCACCAAATAGTCAGCTCGTGCATTGAAAATGGAGGAAAATTACAGGATGTGATCATGCTTCATCTTTCAGTGGAGAACAGGCTGGCATCATCACCTTGTATAAATGCATGGGTAAGAATTCAGTGGAGAGGTTGCAGCGATCCTCAGAGCTATGTTTAGGAACATGGAATGTGTGCTCTGATCTTTAATAAGTAAAAGGGTAATGTAATGTTTAGCATCGGAGCACCATTCACCCCATTGCAGTGATACACAGGGGTGAAAACCAAGCTAATGGGTCCTCTCTCAATCTGAAAACCAATACTGCTTTTGAGTTGCTTTCCTCTTCTAACGCAATGCATTCTTGCTAGTTGCTGATAGGTTTATTATTTCCTGGAAAGCGTGTGCTCCAGTTCTCTAGATAAAATTACTACATATGTTATCCTGTGTATATGCAGGTAAAAGATACTTGCTAATATACCGAGGAATGGAGTTAAGCATATTTCAATATGGTCTACTTAGGGTGACCAGGCATCCTGTTTTTAAAGGGATAGTCCCATATTTAAGTTCTCCTGCAGGTGTTCCAACTTTTTCTTAAAAACGGGCAAATTGTCCCATATTTTCTACACACACACATCAGTATTGGCAGGTCCTGCTGCTGGCCGGATCACTGCTTGCCAGCCGCCTGCCCACCAGCGGTGAGTGGGGGGTCCAGTGGTCAACGATATGGGTGGGTGTGTGAGGCTGGTGGAAGGGCGAAGATGCAGCACGAGGGGCCGGCCGGTCCCCCTGCTGGTCCGTCAGCGCAGCCCCTGCTGCATATCAGCTCTCGGCCAGCAGGGCTCCGCCCCCCTCCCCCCTCATCCCATTTCCAGCCGGTGCTGGCTGTGCACTATGAGCTGCAGTGGCTGGTGAGTGCGGGCAGGCGCCAGACGGCGGCCAGTTATGTGTCGCCTCTGCTGCCCGCCCATTGGCCCTTTACGTGCTCCCCTCTCGCTGTCCTCTCCCTGCTTTGCCCCTTTGCCCCCCCCACAGCTCCTCCATATCCTCCCCTGCCCCCCTACCCCCGGCGGAGCATTTCCCACTCCCAGCACTGCAGAGAACCAGCTCCTGGTGGGAGCTCTCAGCTCACCAACAGCCTGGCCGGCAGGCTCCTTCCTTCCCCCACTGCCTCTGGCTGGGACAGCATCCCGGGAAAGCCAAAGACCCTTCGGCCCGAGCGCTGGCCAGGAGGGGCCGAGTCCTGCCTGTGCCAAAGACCCACACAGCACTGGCACAGGGAAGCCTCTCCGCCCCTCAGCTAAGCTCTGGAGTGGCGGGGGAAGCAATTTCCAGCTTGTTCACACCCGGGGCAAAGTGTGGGAGGTGGTTCGCGGTGCAGGCTCTGGGAGGCAGTTTGGGTGCAGGAGGGGGCTTAGGACTGCGGAAGGGTGTTAGGGTGTTAGAGGGGGCTCGGGGTGCGGGCAGGCAGGGAATCTGCCTTAATCCCGCACCGCCACCAACCGGATTTTGGCCTATTCTAATCTCCTGGATTGCCTTTAATAGTCACCGGGAGATTGAGGCCGATTCTGGGAGACTCCTGGCCAATCCAGGAGGGTTGGCAACCCTACCCTGCAGTCAGGTTCCCTGGTGCACAATGCATGCTTAGGGCTTAACCCCTTCCTGCCCGTGCTGTAGCCGGGGGACAGGAGGCAGCTGGGTTATGTCAGTGGCCAACAGCAGCCTGGAGGTGTTAGCTGCCTTTCGACACTGTGTGGGCAGGAAGGGACAAGCTGCTTCCAGCCACAGGAGTGGGGGAGAAGAAGAGGTGAGCTCTGCAAAGACACAGGCCAGGTCATCCCTTCCCACCCCTCTCCCCTGCAGCTGGAAGCAACTCCTGTCCCTCCCCTTCCCTCCTGCACAGTGCTGAAAGGCTGCTGCTGGCCACATTCTGGTGTGAACCCTGGAAGAAATCGGGGGCGGGGGGGAGCATGTGATGCTGTGTGCCCTCCCCCCCATGTGTTGCCTGGGGAAGGTGGGGCACCAGGTACCAGGAGACATGGGTCTGTTCTGGGGGCCCAGCCAGGCATGGAGGGTGGAGAGTGCCCAGCAGAGGAGGTCGGGTTGGTCGGTCACCCCTCCTGTATGAGAGAGTTATACGGGAGTGTGTGTGACCTCTCCCCGTGTGTGGGGATGGGGGAATAGGGGTGTGTGTGCCATCCCTCCCAGCGTGAACCCTAAAGCCTTAAAGATAAGAAGGTAAATACAAAGAATCCAGCTACGCAGTAATTCTTTTTAACAGGCTCAGTCAAGTTGATGTTAATGTGAACGTTTGTACTGCACAGTTCTGATTGATTGCCATTGAACTCGCTTGAATACGAGTAATTTTACCAGGTGTCCCGTGTTCAGCATAGAGAAATATGGTCACCATAGTAGTCCTTTGTCTGTGCGTGAGTGCATTGTCCCATGTCTGATGCCGTTTTTAATCCCCTTTCCACATTTTGGGTCTCATAAATAAACCTCCTTTGTAAGGACGGGCAAGGTAATCAAGGCCCAGATGCAGAAGCAGAAAAAGCTAGTGTCAACTTTCCTGATTCCTGAGCAGCTGTCTAGATGGATATGACCGAGACAGATAGCTTTTGCATATTGTACCACAGCTGCTCTATGACACTGCTATAATGGTTCATGAATCAGATGAAAAGGGGGAAACGAGTGTTTCTTCTTCTGAACTGTAATATGCATGTCCTTTTTCTTCTACACATTGCTGGGACTTGGGGTAGGTAGATTGAAATCAGTTTGTTTATGGGAGTTGTTCCTAAGAAACATAGATTGTCTGTTTCCTCCATCAAAAAAAAGGGACACAAATATTATGCTCAGTGGAATTCTTCAATATTGTCTTGGATATAGTTGCATTATATGGAAAGGCTTTTCTACCACTTCCCAGACTGGCTTGGACTTTATTTTTGTGTGTGTTGTCACTTTGGAAGCAGCTGCCACATTCTCTCTATGTCCCCTTCTTGTTAATTAGCACAGTCCCCTCTTTGAGCTTATGACAAAGGGCAGCAACTCAACCTGTAAAAGTTTGATTTAAATATCCGACGCTTGCTAGATAAAAATTGATGGATCATTCAAGAAAAAATACACACAGAATTCCCTAATCACTTAGTGTTTTCCTAATAACTCTAACATATAAAACACACGGTCACTGGGAAGGAAATTAAATAGACACTATCTGGTTGATAATGTCCCAGTTTTAGTTCTTGTGATAATGAGGTTTTTGGGAAACCTAATATTAATAGCAATGTTTTCAAATAATCTTTTGAAGGTAGACAGTTTTTTCTTTGGATCTAACCAGTCTTCTGCAGCACTTGCAGTGCAAGTTTCCCTGCATTTCTCAAAACACTTCAGAATCTTTATTGTATTTATTCTCACAATGCAGCTATGAGGTAAGGAACTATTATTAGCCTTTCTGTGCCTCAGTTATCCCCAAGGTCACACAGGATGTCGGGTGGAGCACTGAATTGACCCTGGGTTGTAGACTAGGGTACTAACTACTGGACCATCCTTCCTGTCTATGGCATATGTGTCAAGATGTACATGGAAAGAATTGTAATAATTCTTCCATTTTAATAGTCTAAAGCATGGATCCCCACCCTGAGGCTTGCAAATAGGTATCAGGAGGTTTGCAACCACTGTGCCCTTATCCTAGAGCTAAATGTGAGGGGGTTCCCAGCGAGACAGACGGAAAGTCCTGGAGGGAGAGGCAGAGGAGTCTTGTTATGAAAGAGGTTAAGAACCATTATCTGTCAAGTATTAGTGACACAGATTAGGAAATGTGGTCAATAGTTTTATTAAACCTAACATTCAAACTTGATTTTCTAAAGTTAGGTGCCTATATCTAGCCACTTATTTAGGTTCCTAAATAGAGACCTAGGGCCTGTTTTCCAGGGCTGCTGAACATCCACAGATCAGGTGGTCTACAACAGGAGTTGTGGGTAGTCAGCACTTATGTAAATTGGCCCGTAGGTGATTAATTTTAAGCACAAGTTTAAAAATGTTTGGCCATATTTTTAGTGTATGTCCCTTTAAATTAACCTAAAAACCATCCTAATTGCTGCTGTCAGATGCTGTGATTTGTATGCTGTGAATGTGGAAAAGTTGTGTTCTATCTGTATTCTCATATTATACAGTAGTGAGGAGAAAACACTGTTAAGATGCTCTCTGGCATCTACTGTATGTGTCATGCTTTATCAGACAGCATCGGGAAAGAAATTAATGGCTCTCTCAGGAATGTTAGTCATTGTTAAAGAAAGAGAAGAGTAGTACCTGGAACCCATGTGACTTTCAATAAAAGTATTATCCTGAGCCTATTTACTGAGACCTAGAATTTGAAGATTATGCAAACCCTCGCTGTGGGGAAAAACCGCACACACAGCGGCTGGACCGATTCTGCTCAGTGCAACCATTTGCAAGCACAGGCAGCGAGAAGCCCTTATTCACATACAATGTATGCTCCCTCAGTCACAATTTCAAAAGTTTCTAAGGGGGTATGGGTGTTTCCTAGGTGCCTGCTGGAGATAGAGACACATCGCTGAAAAGGGATGCCATTGGTGACACATGATCAATATAGAAGACCTAGTGCCACAGATAGTAAATCGGTATCTAATCAGCTTTAATGGGCATGGTCAATTTTATTTAATCTAAAAATTAGCCTGCAATGGATCCCATAGTGAATTTGTGCCCTTCTGGGACTCTGATCAAGAGCATTTCTTTTCCTAAGCTGATCACTGTAGCCTCTGACAGTATAAAAAAACAAAAAGACAGGAGAAGCCAGATTAGGGGAAAATAAAGGCACACGAGGGGTGGGGTGGAGTGGGGGGAAGAGCTTTAACATGGGACACAGCCTAGGTAAAGTTTCAGGGGGAATAAAATTGAAAGTGGACCTTAAAGCCAGCTTACTATCTCTGATGTTCGGTCTTCCTAATGTTCTTTGCGGCATGTACACATTTACTTACAGATATAGATGTCTGCCGTAGACCTGGACCCAAGCTACAAAGCTCGGATCCATCTTGAACTCTCCCAAAGTTTGACGGATGTTTTGAATTTACCGTTTTTGAGTCACTCCCATCTCCAATAGGCATCAGATTCCATATACAGCTAATGTGAGTCTATCAATAAACAAACAAGGAGCAAGCACACTGTAAACAAAAGGCACATTCCCATGCTACCTATTGGCTTGCCTAAGTGAAGTCCCTAAATGAGTTGCACGACTTCCATCTTTTGGCTTTTTTTTATACTATTAGAGGCAACAGTGATTTTGTTTAGAAAAATAAATGTCTGGATGGGACCGCAGATCTTCTGTGTCCAGGGTTTCATTGTTCTGCAGGTTTAATAATCAGAAGAACTGTTATGTTTAATATTTAAGCAAAATGCTTAGTGTTTCAATGGGAAAGTGCGTTTCTTCTGAGTCCAAAAAAATTTCCATTCTGATTCTGCTTGAACTCTGGTGTAACTTTAAATCATTTTCCAGAGTGGTGTGGGAGAGGCAGAGGAAAGAGTATGGAGTATATTCAAACCCATCTGACAGAAAACTATCATTCCAGTTTCAGGAACTATGTAGTCACTGCCACTAGGGTGGCATTGGTACAGTGCTGTAGGGGCTGTAAAATGCTCCTGTCCAGGGAAGCTTACAGTCTAATTTTTATCGAAACACTATCTTTGAACTAGGGCTATCGATTAATCGCAGTTAACTTATGCGATTTAACAAAAAAAAATTAATCACAGTTTTAAATCACACTGTTAAACAATAGAATATCAATTGAAATGTATTGCATATTTTGGATGCTTTTCTACATTTTCATATATCTTTTATTTTGTGTTGTAATTGAAATCAAAGTGTACATTATTTATGATTACAAATATTTACACTGTAAAAGTGATAAACAAAAGAAATAGTATTTTTCAGTTCACCTCATACAAGCACTCTAATACAATCTCTGTCGTGAAACTGCAACTTACAAATGTAGATTTTTTTGTTTGTTTTGTTTGTACTCAAAAACAAAACAATTTAAAACTTTAGAGCCTACAAGTTCTCTCAGTCCTACTTCTTGTTCAGCCCATCACTAGGACAAACAAGTTTGTTTACATTTACAGAAGATAATGCTGCCCTCTTCTTACTTACAATGTCACCAGAAAGTGAGAACAGGCATTTGCATGGCACCTTTGTAGCCGGCACTGCAAGGTATTTACGTGCCAGATATGCTAAACATTCGTATGCCCCTTCATGCTTTGGCCACGATTCCAGAGGACATGCTTCCATGCTGATGACTCTCGTTAAAACAATAATGCGTTAATTAAATTTGTGACTGAACTCCTTGGGGGAGAATGTTATGTCCCCTGCTCTATTTTACCCACTTTCTGCCATATATTTCATGTTATAGCAGTCTCGGATGTTGATCCAGCACATGTTGTTCATTTTAAGAACACTTTCACTGTAGATTTCACAAAACGCAAAGAAGGCACCAATGTGAGATTTCTAAAGATATCTACAGCACTCGACCCAAGGTTTAAGAATCTGAAGTGCCTTCCAAAATCTGAGAGGGACGAGGTGTGGAGCATGTTTTCAGAAGTCTTAAAAGAACAACACTCCAATGCGGAAACTACAGAACCTGAACTACCAAAAAAGAAAATCAACCTTCTGCTGGTGGCATCTGACTCAGATAATAAAAATGAATATGCATCGGTCTGCACTGCTTTGCATTGTTATCGAGCTGAACCTGTGATAAGCATGGACGCATGTCCTCTGGAATGGTGGTCAAAGCATGAAGGGACATATGAATCTTTAGCACATCCGGCATGTAAATATCTTGCAATGCCAGCTACAACAATGCCATGAGAATGCCTATTCTCACTTTCAGGTGACATTGTAAACAAGAAGCAGGTAGCATTATCTCCTGCAAATGTAAACACACTTGTTTGTCTGAGCGATTGACTGAACAAGAAGTAGGACTGAGTGGACTTGCAGGCTCTAAAATTTTACATTTTTATTTTTGAATACAGGTTTTTTTGTACATAATTCTACAGTTGTAAGTTCAACTTTCATGATAAAGAGATTCCATGACAGTAGTTGTATTAGGTGAATTGGAAAATACTATTTCTTTTGGAAAGAAAAACTTGTAGCACCTTAGAGACTAACAAATTTATTTCAGCATAAGCTTTCGTGGGTTAGAACCCACTTCATCGGATGCATGGAATGAAACATACAGTAGACAGATATTTATACAGTCAGAGAAACATGATAAGGTGGAGGTGCATAGACCAACCTTAAGAGGCTAATTAATTGAGAGGAACCATAACAGCAGGGGAAGAAAAACGTTTTTCTTCCCCTGCTGTTATGATTCCTCTCAATTAATTAGCCTCTTAAGGTTGGTCTATGCACCTCCACCTTATCATGTTTCTCTGACTGTATAAATATCTGTCTACTGTATGTTTCATTCCATGCATCCGATGAAGTGGGTTCTAACCCACGAAAGCTTATGCTGAAATAAATTTGTTAGTCTCTATGGTGCTACAAGTTTTTCTTTCTTATTTTCGTTTTGCTGACACAGACTAACACAGCTACTACACTGAAACCTATTTCTTTGGGGTTTTTTACACTGTAAATACTTGTAATCAAAAATAAATAAAACGTGAGCACTGTACACTTTGTATTCTGTGTTGTAATGGAAATCAATATATTTGAAAATGTAGAAAACATCCAAAATATTTAATTAAATTGTATTCTATTATTATTTAACAATGCAATTAATTACACAATTAATTTTTTTAATAGCTTGACAGCCCTACTTTTAACACACAATTGCAAAGGGTCCACCACCTCTTAAAGTGACGACATTACATGTCCTAAAGACAAGTAGATGTCATCCCTGTAGGAGAAGGATTCAGTGACCCATTCAAACCCCGGTTAAACAATGATGCTGAGCTACCTGATTTTTTCCCTTCTCCTCCTGCATCCCAGTAAGTATGTCTCCCTACAAGGTGTCCCTCTAAGTAGTGCTGAGCGTAGACCACAGTGGGCATTGGTGGTCATGTAGCAGTCTTTATTGGCAACCGGAAGGGCTTTTGGTAATTGGAGTAGTGTCTGGGCTTTCTTTGAAGATTTAGTAAGGGTTTAATGGGTGAACTGAGATTTTAAGCAGGCAGGATAGCTATGAGTATGTTGTTCAGGCAGAGATTATGAAGATTATCTGAAACGAGAACAGAATTGAGGGGGAAGGTTTGGAACAGAGTTTGGGTAGGCGGGAGTAGGCAGGAGTTTTTCTTCTTTTTGTGGTGGCCCATTTTCTCTTTGGAATTCTCCCCAGAAACCATGTTACTGGAAAGATCAAAGCGAGGAAATTCAGATAAATCTGAAATGTTGATTGGCTGTCGTCATCTGATAATTTACTGTGTCAGAGCATGGAATACTTTTGTGCTTGCATCAGCTTAACCCTTGTTTATAAAATAAGCACTTTCCTAATAATTTGTTCCATATCCTAGTGTTATGTGACTATGAAGATAAAATACTCCAGCATCCTACAGGAACTGCTCAAAATGTTACATTTTACAGACGTGATACTGAAGTGTTTTGAGTCCTTGCTAGAAAATGCTAGTTTTTTTTTTTATGGAGGCTGGTGAGGCCCAGACCAGGAAGTGCAGAATCATATGACATTGCGGCTAGCCACATTTTTTGAACTTCAAATAAGTCTTAGCTCAAGGGTTGGGGGTATTTTGAGTGTTTTGTCATATCGAAACATATTCTCACCTTCCCCCACAAACCCTCACCCCCTCCCCTTCCCCACGATCATTACTGGGAAACATGTTCTTTAGCTGAGTGCTTGGCTCTTTCTCCCTGAGTCTGCATTCAGTGCAGAACTTGGAGGAGTGAGTGCTTTTCTAAACCAAGCCCAGAAAGTCATGTTAATGCACACAGCGGTGTGTGAAAGAGCTTTAATTTCTCAACTTCTTTAGAAAATGAGTTTATGTAATTAAAAGAATCTTAAAAAAAAAAGACGGCAAGGCCCAGTTCTCTGCTGAGAGTGGCTTTTATATTATCAGCACACAGACAGCAATAGCTCCTTCATAATTCTTCCTTCCTTCCTTCCTTCCTTCCGTCTTTCTGCTGGACGGGGCCTGTGACCAGGCTTATATAATCCTCTCATCATCACAATGGTTTTCCCACACAGAGATATAATTTCTTCATACCATGTTAAAAACACACATGCACAAAGAGCAAGCCAAAGCAAGGCTAGGAAGGGTGGACCCAGGAAGAGTTATAGACCCCAGGATCTGAGTGGACAGAAGAGGGAGAAGGAGTTTTTAAGACCACAGCATAGGACGAGAGAGAGAAGAGGAGGGAGTTTTAGACCGCAGGATCTAGAGCAGGGATCGGCACCCTGGCGGGCCGCATGCCAAAGGATAAGCCCCTTGGCAGGCCAGGCCGGTTGTTTACCTACCACATCCGCAGGCTCGGCCGATCGCAGCTCCCACTGGCTGCCAATGGGGGCTGTGGGAAGCGGCAGCCAGCACATCCCTTGGCCCGCGCCGCTTCCCGCACCGCTTCCCGCAGCCTCCATTGGCCTGGAGCGGCGAACCGCAGCCAGTGGGAGCTGCGATCGGCTGAGCCTGCGGATGCGGTAGGTAAACAACTGGCCTGGCCCGCCAAGGGGATTACCCTGGCGGGCTGCATGCCAAAGGATGCCAATCCCTGATCTAGAGGGACAAAGTAGGGAAAATGGTTTTAGACCTTGGGGTCCAGAGAGAGAGGGGGAAAGCAGATGTGTATACCCTGAGGTCTGCAGGGAGGGAGGTAAGAGGAGAAGCCATTTTAGACAGCTGGATCCAGCGAGAGGGGAAACGGGAGAAATTATAAACCTACAGATCTAGAGGGGAAAAAGTGGGGAAAGAAGGCATTTCAGACCTGAGGTTCTGGTGCTCGGCAGTTTAAATTTGGGAATCTGTAGGGATGGGGAAAGGAGAAGCATCCCCAGTATCTGAAGAGCAATGGAAATGGAGAGGGGGGTTTTAGATCAATTAGCTGCAGGGGGAGAGCGGAGGCCGCTAAGTAGATGCTTTAGCCCCCAGGCTCTGGAGACAGCGGAAAATGAATAAGGGACTTTGGAAATAGGATACAAGTGAATTCCTGGGATAATGCATCTGAAGTCCGTGGCCCCAGATTCCTGACAGTTGCAGCAGAAATTTGCATTTCTCCTGTGTGGTGGAGAGGGGAAGTGATTCCAACACTGATCTCTAGGGCAAGTGCAGGAAATAGCTCATTGTCACCATTGTCCCAGAAAGCTTCAAACCTCAGCAAGGAGAAGGGAGGCTGCTTTCTCTTTGCTGCTGTACAGGAAAATGCAAAACTTGCCATAACTGAGTGAGTGAAAATGTTCTTATTTCCTTTCCACTAGAAAATGTCCCTTGTAAGGTTGATATTAATATCCTTCTGTTCTCTCCTCAGTTCATCCATCTCAGGAGCCTGGCTGGTTGGAAGGAACCCTGAATGGGAAGACAGGACTAATCCCTGAAAACTACGTGGAGTTCCTATAACTTTGGGCACAGAAGCAACACTGCTGAGCTTTACATGGTATCCATGACAACTGCTGATTAGAGTGTTGTAGATCATTTGCTTTTTGCCACTGTGAAATGCAGGGTGAAGGACTTTCTGATTCCTATTGAAATTAATGTTTATATGAATGATAATGTAAATGTCTCCTTCAGTGATCTATTGTGGTGTGTGCAAATATACTGCAGAAGGGGCGGTCAGAGGCTCCGAGGAGGTCATTCAACTCTTCCAACTTCTAGTAAAGGCGTGTGATTCCTACAGCCACTGCTCCCACGTTCTCAACTTTTTGTTCCTTTTGTTGAGCCATTGTATCAATAAAAGGGGAAACGGTGAAGTGCAAGAGCTTAAAAAGGAGCATTAGTACCCATTTCAGGGCCCTATTCTGCAAATCCTTGATTTGAATGAGTAGCCCCACTGACATCAACCCTGACTTCAGTGGAACTGCTTATGTGAGTGCTATTAGCACAAATCCAGGGTGTGTAGTTTGGACCTTAAGCCACCATTTCACATTGTGGGGTGGAGATTATATGGGAGCGAGGAGGCTGTTGCCATTTCTTGCTCACAAATTCTCCCCGCCTTGTTGAATCAGCCAAAATTAATCTCTTATTGGCCAGCAGCAAAGCAATCTCTCCCTCTTATAGCTGTGGGGAGGGGAGAGGTTAAGGTACTGTTTACATACGTCAAACCACTAACCATTTCTGCAGCAGCAGTTCGCACAGCCTTGAGCCATCCTTGCCGGGATTCAGTCCAGTCTCGACACCAATTATTCCCATACCCTGGTGCTGATAGCCCCACTTACTTCGTATTTTATATTTTTTTAAATGCCATTGTTTTCTGATGGTGAAAACAAAAACAAAAGAAGTTGAATGATCTCTGTGGGGTGAGCGCAAGATCAGCTGTGAATTTTCAGCGCTCTGATGAGCATCAGCACAGTGGAGGAGAGAATATTTTGGACCAAACCTTTCATCACTTTTTTTTTTTTTAGATTTAGATTTATGCTGGGTAAACATCTGTGATCTGTGCAGCCGGCATTTCCTTCCTGGAAGGCAAGATGCAGCTCATGATAAATACCACTTGTTTTGTGTGACTTGCTGATTTGTATCATCACTTACCAGTGCACATTGTAGAGAGAGGAATCCATGCTTATTGAATGCCCGGGCCGCTCTTACGTCAATTTTGCTTACATTTGCCACTCACTGCAGTTGCTTTTATAGATGGCGTCTTTGCTTACTGCCTAGCATATAGTCCGGTGATGCCAAGTCCGTGCAGTACTGATTATACAAAGTAAATCTTTTGTAGCTATATAAGCATTTATTGTTCATGTAGCCAATTGAAATTCTAAGGAAAACAAATAATTAGTCCTTCTACTGGTTTTTATTTTCCTCCTCCACGCCTCCCTTAGAAAGTCTTGAAGCCTCCTCTGTTGAGTGCCTGGTTTGGGATAGAGTCACTCCAGTCTTGTATTGTTCTCAAGAAAGAACATAGTCCTTGGCACAGCTCAGACCATGTTAAAAAAAGAAAAGTCAAACTTTCCTGATATTTTGTCAAGTGCTACAACATTTTATAATAGAAAATCATGAGAAAAGCTGGCATCTTGGCAAGAAGAATTATTTGTCTAGCCATCACGTTATCACGCAGAGATGGGATTTAGGGAATGGATTTATTTTCTTTTTTAATTATTTTTTTAAGAACATGAGTGCTTGAATTGCTGTATGTTTCACTTTTTAATGTTGGAAAAAATCATATGTAAATAGGATAATTTGAAATATTATGAGGGAAAGTTCTGTTTGATATTTGTAACAGAGCTGTAATGAGCTAGATGTTCCATGGATATTTGAAACCAGTTTACAGGGAAAAGCACACAGGCACACAACCTAACCTTTAAACGTGTTGACCTTTTCCTTCATTTTGTCACCTACTCTGCCAGCCAGCTGGATTGAGTTTTTGCTCACTTTTTAATTTCATTTATATTGATTAAACTTCCTAGACTTTGGTGTTTGAAGGAGACAATCTAATATATATTATACATAATATGCATATGTATTATGCCATCACGCACGTATGTGTGTGGGGGAGAGAGATAATGCACACACACATGCCTTTGTGGGTTTCCTCAGCAAAGTGGAACCAAGCTAAGGGCTTGCTTTACTTACATCTATATGTGACAGAGATGGGAGAAAGTATATCTTAGCTTCGTGGTGGTTTGCTTGCCTTTCCTTTATCAAAACAATAATTAAAAGGCTAGAAATTGTTGAAGAAAGCTAATGGAATGTTAAGGATGAAAAACAAGTGATTGACAGGCCTGTACAGAGAGGGAAGGGACAGATTTCCAGCATATCCAAATTAAAAAATAGCCAGGTACAAAAGTTACTTAGCTAAAACACTCCCTTACTATTTACTGATTGCCTTTTAGAAGCTATTGATACCTGACTGTTCTGGGTTACTTTAGTGTCATACTTGTGAGCTACACAGTGTGACTGTCTGTGAATAAATTGATAGATAAGATCATGCCCTCTTTGGGCAGAACTGGTTAGATTGTCAGGAAAAGTAACTAACTATAACTAACCCCGTCCTATAGTATTTTCTGTTTTGAAAAGTAATCAAATTAAGAGGATAAAATGGCCTGAGGGGGCGGGATTCATAATTGGATAGAGGAGAGATTGTTTCACCAATATGTTGCTGATTTGAATCCACACTTGCATGTTAGCAGCTAAAAAAATGTACCAGCCGATTTCTGTTTGGTATCCTGTATGAAATTTATTTGGTTGGTCTCCATCCATATCCCAGTGGACAGGTGTCTGTATTGCAATATTCACCACTACGATAAGCCCTCATTGGTCTTTGTGTTGACATCAACAAAGAAAAACCAAAGATTTTGAATGGGCAAGGGAGAGTGAACTTCTCAACTCAGAGGTGAAGGACACCTCCCACTGCGAGCAGAATGGTATAACGTACACTACTGTTATGCTGAGCCTGTTCTGTGGATAGACAGAGGGTTTCATCCTCCATGACTGTCAGTCAGGCATGTTCGTTCACTTTTGTCCCCTCTACGCAGATGATGTCTGGGTTCTGCCCAACACTCCCAGGCATTAGCTAGGCTGGCATATTTCACCAACATTAAATTCAACTGAAAAAATGTGAAAGATTTAAAACACAAAAAGAAACCCATTTGCTTCTCAAGATAACCTGTCTGAAAGTAATTTGTTTCCATAACGAGTTACTTTAAAAAGTAAGCTGGTTCTGTGTACTTAGCTCTTGTAATCCGGTCTTTTTAATGGCCCTACCCAGAAGCCTCATTTAAGTGAATGGGAGTCATGCAGTTTGAACCTTTGGCAACTGTTTTTAAAAATATACTCTTTCTTGCTCAAGTGGATTCAGTGGCCACCAAACAGACCCATTGGCTTTTTACTGCTTGATACGGGTTGTATCGAAGTGAACACTGATACCTGTGAAATTTAGATTAAATCTTCTCCACCCCCTACAGAATGCCTATAATATCCATCAGGACTGTTGTGTTAATTTCATAGGTGCACTGCCTATGTTAGTATGGAAAGGAGAGGAAGCCTAACTTGTTGGGCCAATATGATTGTTGTTTCTTAATATCCATGATTTCCATACCATGACCCCAGTCCTACAATCAGATCTGCTCCTGCATCCATATGGCGCCCCTTGGAATCAGTGGGGCTCTGTAGAGGTGAAGTGGTTTGCCCACACAGAACCAGTTCAAGAGTGAGGCTCATATCTGGAACCTTTTTTTTTTTGTTTTAGCTTTTAAAGGAAAACTGCATTGCAATATAAAACATAATTTAATTGTTATAGGGAACATTTTCAAAACCATTTAAGTGATGTGCTAGCCTAAGTCTATGTCTACACTTGCCAATTTTAGTGCAACAAGTCAGGTTTTTGCACAAAAACCACACTAGCATCTTCATTGGAAATCCACATTTTGCGCTGAAACTGCTGAGTTT
This sequence comes from Chelydra serpentina, assembly GCA_037349315.1. Classification (NCBI taxonomy): domain Eukaryota; kingdom Metazoa; phylum Chordata; order Testudines; family Chelydridae; genus Chelydra; species Chelydra serpentina. Next base: position 14,458,709 of record JBAIAC010000035.1, read on the forward strand.
TAGTGCAAAAATAAAACCACCTCCACAAGAGTCTTTTTGCACTGATGCTTTTGCTCTGATGTGCCAGTGAAGACTCTTGATTGCTTTTACCAGTCTAATTGCCCTTCGGAGCTGTCCCACAATGCAGCACGGGAGCGGCCGCTCTTTGAAACTCAGCAGTCCTGCCCGCAGGTATGCGCCCCTCCCCTTTAGCTCCATTCTGACAGCCTATCACTACTCCGGGATACACAACAAATCATTGTTGCGGAATGCTCCTGCTGCCTCCCACAATGCGAAGTTGGGCACCTAGTGCCTTTCAGTGAGACTATGGCCAGGTCCACACCAGAGTCTTTTGCCTGCATATTGATGTCCATTAAGGTGTAAATTTTACAACATAGCTATGCCAGCAAATGCCTCAATGTAGATGCAGTTATATCAGTATAAAAGTGCTTTTGTCGGTATAGCTTATTTCACTTGCCGCACTGGTGTAAGCTATACCAATAAAAACACTGATCTAAGCTGCATGTGTACTAGGAGTGTTTTGTCAGTGTGGCTTTATCCGCAAACCTCTTTAGTGTAGGCTAAGCCTTAGGCTCCTAAGTGCCCGAGTTGCTTTTGAAAATGAGTCCCAGGCTCCTAATAATGTTACCCTATCCCTCGTTGCAAACAAAAGTACATTGCTGAAGCTTTTACAAAATGTCTTAAGGTTAATTAAAGCGTCAAGTTGGAAGTTGCCTTTGTTAAATTTAAAGATTAAAAAAAAATATGAAAATGTTGTGAATTTCTCCCCCCTTTGGGGCAACTGTAAAGCTGGATTGTTTTTGTCAAATTTCAAATTTTTAAATTAAAAAAGGGGGGAAAAGGGGGAGGGGTGATATTTATTCCATACTACTTGTAGTTTATGACAAAGATATTAAAGCTGTTATTCAAAAGCATCAGAAAGTAGCAACTTTCAGAGTTGATGCTATATATATTCTACCCTTTATTTATTCGTTTGAAACTTGTGTTAGCATTTTGGCAAAAAATACATATTGCCATAATATCTATTGAAACAAGACACCAATATTAAGTGTTAGGGTGAAATTTTGCCCCCTTTGAAGTCAGTGGCAAATCTCCACTGACTTCAGTTGCAGCCAGGATTTCACTTTTAGTATCTAATATAGCACAAATAAAGTATTTAATAGAGTCCTGGGGATGAAGACCTTAAAATCACTGTGGTTTAAATTAAACAGGTAATGTTAGAAGCCTGGTTTTTGGATCCATAAAAGTCAGTTGGTGTCTTTTCGTTGCTTTCAATGGGCTTTGGATCAGACCTTAAAAGAGTTAATCCCCAACTCCTGTAAGGCCCAGATTTGTTGAGGCCCCAAGCTGCGTGAAGCTCAATTAAAGTTATTGGTCCTATTTTTGGAGTAAGGAACTACTCAATCTGAGTAAGGGTCTCTGAATCTGTCCCTAAATATGTAGGTATCAGAGATTCCTATTCAACTCTTTTTAGTCAGACATAATATTCCCTCCTCTATGGGAGCTTTGCCTGAGTTTTAAGGCCTAAATAGCCACGTAAACCACCATCACTAATCACAGCAGTTTTCCTTCAATAGCTTACTGTAGTTGAGCCATTGAAGGGAGGAGGGAGATATCAAGAGAAAATAAAATGCTCAGTGTAAAAATGCCATTTTGAAAAGCTTTATTAATATTTATACCACCTATTTACAATATACAGCTACATTCTTTAATACCTTGAGAAGAATGTCCCATAATACTGTAGTTATCAGTGTTTAACAGATATTATGCAAAGCTGTTTGAAAGCATTTAATGAGATATGGAGAGTGTTAAAAACAATGTGGGTGCATGTTTAATACATGAATGAAGATTATTTTCAAGCCTACAGTAAATGCTGTATATTAATATTAATAAAGTCCTTATAAATGGCACCTCCATGGAAAATATCCCATAAAAATTGCTGATTTAAACATCACATTCAGTGTTTTCGTATTGTAGGATGCAGTAGTTGTAAAATTGTATGTTGTATGGGTGTAACTTTTTATTTTAACCTTTACAACCTGGTACAGAAGTTCTGAAAGATTCACTCAGTGTGTAGCTCTAATGTATTCCCCGTTAGCAAGCTCATTATGTTCCATTCTTTGGTAGGTTTGGGTGACAAGCCACATAAAGTGAGTGGCAATATGATTTTGAATTAAATATCTGTTCTGTTTGGAGGCTGCTAAGCTCCTTTATCAGGGAAAGGATGGACTAGATGCTTGCACTTGAAGCAACCTTTTCATTTTTGCCAGAAAAGAAGCTATCATGTAAAATATTCTGTCTTTTCAAAGGTCGCCTGCTCCATTGTGTGCTACTCAGCTACACTAATCAGTACCTACCACTCTGTCACCTCTCACCGCTTGGGATGGTCAGATTTTAAATTCAGAAAACATTAGTGGTGACAGTCACAACAGGGCATGCTCATCTCTGTGTTAAGCTGACCACAAACATCGCAGTCGTTGTGTGATAACTAATCATATCAAACATGTGCTCCTTCAGCGTGCTTCTGCAGTGATCCTTTATTTACTATTTTCTCAGCATGCTCCCCATCCACACAAACCTAATAGCACAGGTATGGGAAGATTTCCTTTTCTCCAGTCTTTTTTTGTCCTTTCTTTCTAGGTCACAGGTTGCCTGCAAGCCAAAACTGTCCCATTGAGTTCGGCAGTGCAGCCAATGGCAACCTCATGTTTAATAGGGAGATTACAGGTGACAGCATTCAAAGCTCTATCTCGAGCCAAGAGCAGGCTAAGTAAGCAGCTACTGTACATGTATCAGAGACAGTGCCTGCTTCACAGACATTGTGTTAGATTGTCACTTGTAAAAACCTTCGTTTTTATGTGATCAGGGTCGGTCTGGGCTTGCACTCTGGCAGTTTTCTTCCCAGAACTTTACCTCCCACGCGAAAAAGTCTTGTAGAATTTCGTAAGGATGAAACCAAAAGGGTTTCATAGAAATTACTTTTACAACCTATACTGTTTAATAGAGAATGAGATCCCTTCAATAGACTTCTGTTGGTCAGCTTAAAAGTTATCATTCTCCATTAAAATCTATAGGACTTTGTCACAAGGGATCAATTAAAAACGAAGACTTTATAATTGTTTTACTCAAGCAAGAAGAAAATGCTGAGAAATAAAAAGAATGACACAGAAGGTTAAAAGAAATAAAATGCAGCTAATTGGCGTGTCTAAAGAAGTCCAGTTTACGTCTCCAATACTTTGCACTATTAACTCCATACTTTATTGTGCTCTAAGGTATTACCGTTCTTTACCATCTATCTACTATCCTCTCTTCCCCCGCTCATCCCTGTGCTGTAGCAATTCAGCAACTCCACTCAAGCATTGCCTCTTATTGTACTGTAGGACAGCAACTGATTCTCTGTTCATGTGAGGATCTCTAGGAAAAGTTCCCATTAGGATACCAGTGCCATACGGTAGCTGTTAACATTCCTTTGGCTGGAAATCTGGAAACTGATTGTGCTTCTCTTGCCATGGGAAAATGCAAAGGGTTTGTGATGAATGTCACTTGCTCCCAACCTGTATTTGGAGCAGTGAATGCAACTAGAACACAGTGCACAACAGACATACAGAGACTAACCTATGTTTCTGCTTAGGACAGGAAGTGTTCTTTACCCAAGAGCAGCTAGCTGCTTGATCTTTTTTCCACAGACAGGAAGTTTGCTCAGCATTGTGATGTCCATGCATTCTCATTTCACAACCTCTACTCAGCACACAAGTACAACACTGTGACACTAATGCTAACTGTTGATGTTGTCTCCGCTTGGGAACCAGCTAGGGGAGAGATGCTATCAATCCTGCAATGCAAACTGCAGCTGGATAGTTAGAGAAGGGCAAATAGCAAACAGTTCAATTCAAGTAAGCCCCCAAACATTATATGAATGTTGTGAGGGTGGAATCTCACAAGAAGAAACACTGTCATGAGACTTCTAGTACTCACCGCGTCCCATCAGGACATGCCATAGAGGTTGACTTTGCAGCAGTCTAACATTTCCACTTCTGCTCCTGGCTAGAGATGGAAGTGAAAATGAAAAAGAGAATGTGAAAATGCAAAATTAAAGGGTGTTAACTGAACTTTTTAAACTTCACAATCAGGGCAGCAGGTCACAAAGTTCTTTGCAAAATGATTTCTTAACGTGGCCAAAAATGTAGTTAAGTGACCCGCAACTTCAGTTGCTTTTTAGTCAACCCCTGCTAACAGAACTACAGCTTTGTGTGTTGTCTGCACCCGACCTGTTGAGAACAGGTAGCAAATATGGTTTGCTTATTATGAGTTAAATATGTTTAGCCTGCTAGCGTAGACAGGGCTGAACCATTTTTGCTACTTGTTGCAGGGAAAATCAAGGTATAAGATTCTGATGTTTTATTCTTTGGAAGTTTTTAATAACTGTTTGCAGATAATGGCCAACTTTTCCAAACCTGAGTGTCTAACATTAGTCACCTAAATTTATATTTGGGTTTGAAAATAAATGGCCTGATTTTCAACTGCATTGACTTAAGTGGAAGTTGTGGGGGCTCAATCTCTGAAAAATCAGACCGCCTGGGGAGATGCACCCAACTTTGCAAACTTTACCCAAAGTGTCTGATTTCCCTTTACCACTCCACTTCTATATGACATGCTAGGTGAGGCTGTATGGAGAATGCTGCACGTACAGTCCTGGGGCCGAATGATTTATTGTCCCTTGTTAGGAATGATCTCATGACTCCTGCATGGGAATTTGTCAGGTCATTTCTAATGAGTCACAGTGTCTGGCATAATGCTCTCGCCATGTCACATATTTGGTTTGTCCAACTTTACAAAGATTTTCTTTTTTTCCCAAATCACTTGCCAAATGTTTCGAAAATACAGTCAATGATGTAAATACTTGTAGTGAGGAGTGCAGATGTGCACACACAACGCAGCACATACAGAGTAATTCATTTACACATAGCCAAACACCTGAATCTTTAATCCCCTTGGGACAGAAATTATAAATTGTAGGACGTCTGAATTGAAAAGTCACAGTGGGGGTAGGGGAGGAGTGTTAGAACTAGTTGGACAGCTGGTGCTATTAATGTTCTTCACACAGATGGCCTTGGAAGCATGAGTTGTGTTATTTCAGTCACCTATTAGGACCCACAGCCACTACTAGGTATGTTGTGCTGTTGTTATCGTACCTGTTCCTAGCCATATTTACACAAGTCTGATAAAGGGAATTTGGGTCTTCCTGGGAGGGACTTTATAAAATCAGAGTAATGCAGCCCCTGCTGCACTTGTCCCAGCATGGCAGTCTGATTTGATTTGCATTGTTAATTACTCATCCAAAAACAAAACAAACCCCATCCCCGCCAACCACCGCCAAGCAACCTAAGGCTGTGACCTTTCCAGACCAGCTGAATCCCTTAAATCCTTTATTGATCAGGTCCTGAAGGGTGCAGCGTTAAACGATGGGAACAGCAATGCCCGCACCATCTGTTGTTTCCCCTAGACAAGCGTGGCGGCTCAGATTATGCGGATTTGCGTAATCCATGTATTAGCACTATGTTAATTGGACGGTGCTGTGGAGTCACTTTGTCGGAATGTGATCTCTCTATAAATCACTTGTACCATGGGGTTCACATTGCAGCGGGGGAGGGGGGTCCCTTCAGGCAGGGGTAGAGTTGTGGCTCACTTGTCACTGTAGAATAACAACTTGCAAGGTCTGGTCAGCACATTGGGTTTGGATTGCCGATGTATCCTGTTCAGTTTCATTGCTTTTTGACCTACGGCAAATGCGGGGGGGGGGGGGGGGGGGAGTTTGTTGCTTTTTTCCATTTCTTTCAAAGAGAGGGAGAGAGCTCAGCACCGCCAAGAACTATACAGTACATAGGAATAGTCTGGAGATGATGTATCCCCTGCTGTGGAAACACTCAGATTCTCTGCAGAGCCAAGAGAGATTCAGCCAGCCAGAGGGAGAGGGGCTCCAGCGATAATATAACAACGAAAATAAACCATTCCAAAGTCTGACCGGCTAGCCTCTTTTAAATGCTGCTTGATAACTGAAAATAAAGGAGAAATAAGGAAAATGAGGCGCAGCCGGAAGAACCTCAGTGCACCAGGTGGCAAAAGGAGGATAATTAATGATAACTGTCTTTTTCTGCTGTTGAAGAAGTCGGGATGCTGTGTGTACAGGGTGCAGTAATGGAGTCCAGAGCCACTGTCCTGATGGGAAATCTCACTCTTTTAAAAAATTTCTCAGGGCAATGTCCCCTCACTGTAGAGTTGAATCTCACTCAGTTCAATTGAGTATCGATTTAAACCAACTGCTTGCTGCGAAAGTGGGGAAAGTCACAGTCACATATGCAAAAGGGCCAAGTTACGTTTAGAAAGTGCATGGCCCTTGAATTACTGTGCTGAACCAAAAAACTCAGAGCAATTATAGCTTGTAGGTTTGTTCCAATTAGAATCTTATTTCATCATTTTAGGAATAGAAACCCCCCTTTAAAAAAAACCACATCCTTTTTATTTTACTCTATGGGCGGTGAACTGATTATTTGAAAGCCAAGAGGGAGAAAGCAGCTTGTAATTTAGCACGACTGTTTGATTGCTCAGAAAATAGCACCTAGCGATTACCTATTATAAATCCTCCCTTCAGCTAATGAAGCTTATGCTCACTTCTAAACCACAGACAAAAGTGCCTTGAAAATAGCACCTGTGCTCTAAAACTCACTGACGCACTATAGAAAAAAAACCTCCATCCTGTGATTCTGCTGCTGAGCTCTAATTATATTTCCCTTCCTAGGAAAAGGCAGAGGATGGACATTTGTTCTCTGCTTAAGGTCCACTGGGTTTCCATAAAATAGCTTTCCTGTGACTGGCATTCGAGATAGGAGCAGCCACACTGATCTTCACGTCCCCTCCAAATAAATTGTCTCTTAGATCCAGAGGAAAGAGAAGATGTTCAGGGTAGAATGCAGATGAGTGGAATCAGCTGGTGTGTGGACTGGCTCAAACCTGTTTCAAAGAGTAAAAGCCAGTGCAGTAGTATATTTTCATTTACCATCCATATGAAGGGGATGCCATGGGTTTAAGCTTATTGTAAATCAGATACACAATTTCAGTGGATCTGCTCATATGCTTAAAGTTAAGCATGTGCTTATAGGCTTTGCTGGATCAGGCTAGAGTGCTCAGCCTATGGCAAGATCAAGACCCCAGTGAAGTACTAGGCTCAATCCACCTCAGTTGTGTCCATTTACCTCAAGTCTCACAAGAATTTCAGAGGATCAGAATTCGGTTGCATTCTCCATTACTAGTTTGGTCTCATCGGTGATACTTTGTGGGTGACCATTTCTTCTCAGAATTAGCCAGTGTTGGGTACATGAAAGTCAGAGTGTTTCTCTTCATAGTATTTAGGTGTTCACGCAGGCCCTATTTTTGCTTGCTTCACACAAAGCAGAAAGAACTTTATTTTAGCAAAGGTTTGTTCTCCATTACAGGTGGGTCTGATCCAAAATTGTGAGTCTATACGCCCTAGACTTTAGGAAGTTCTTAACATGAGCCTAACCTAAACTCCAAGGCTCTTTCAAGGTTCTTTCAAATTCAGATCTGAATGTTGTTTGTATAGTGGGATCCTTGACCATGACGAGGGCACCTAGACATTACGATATTACGAAGAAATAATACCATGTAGCTTGGACACCACTCTACTGTCCAGGCCTTTGCACTGAAATTGCTTCTTGCTGGTAACTTTGTTCATCACATTCCCTCCTTCTTTATATCACGTTAGCTGAGAATGTAGCCCTAGACTCTGTTGTTCAGAACTGAATATATGCAAATTGAAAAGGTGATCAGATATACTGATGAGCTCTCTCCAGCAACCATCCGAAAAAAAGTTACAATAACGGACACTAAACTAGGTTCTGCAATTTGGGGTATGTCAGTTAGACACCCCTGGCTGGCCCGTGCCAGCTGACCCGGGCTCATGGGATTCGGGGTAAGGAGCTGTTTAATTGCTAGGGCTGCAGCAGACCCTCCCACCTCACAGGGTCCTAGAGCCCAGACCGCAGCCCGAGCCTGAATACCTGCTCTGCAGTTAAGCCCTTTAGCCAGAGCCCCGTGAGCCCAAATCAGCTGACACAGGCCTGGCGCAAGGTTTTAATTGCAGAGTAGACATACCCTTAGAAACTAAACTGAAAAATGTATTCGATCAAAGCCAAAAATGTCCATTTTTTTGTCACAGGCTCTATGCCACATGAGTTTTAAATGCACAGACTTTCTTTTCCCACTTGCTCTGTCCTATTTTAATGCTAGTTTTCTTTTATGATTAAATTCTACTGGCATTCTGCACATGTTGCTAGCAGGCCAAAGACTCAAAGCGGGGTGGTGGTGGGGGAAAACATTCTATTGTACAACCAAAAATTATGCTCCTACTATTGTTATATAATACTTGTATATCTTGTCAGATTCAAAAATTCATGAAGGACACTCACCTGGAAAAAAACATGCAATTGAGGACTGCAAGCCAGTTAGTTTGTATTCCTAGAGATCAGATGTTTCACTTGGGTTGGGCCTTGGTAGAAGTTGGACAGGTTGAGTGAAAACACCACAAGCTCAAGAAAAAGTTTGTAGGATGGAATGTGTATTAATGTTATAAATCTGTTGGTGTTTGATATTGTCCAATAGTAAATCACTACTTGTTGTGATATCACATTTGATGGTTTAGGTTTGTTTGTTTGTTTTTTAAACCAGTTGGTGCTACTGTTAAATCAAGAGGCAAGGCTAATAGAAGTTGTATGTCATCATCTGGAGTTCCTCTAGGAACTTAAAGATTACAGTGATGTTTCCTGCAAAGGCTGGGTGAGGAGGGCATATAAGTGCCACCCAGGCACTCCCCTCTTCATGTCCCTCTCCACACGTGAACTTCATAAATCTTCATTTATACTCTTGGCTGGCTGTGTCCTGTGCAGGCTCATGAGAAATATTAAAATACAATTTGAAATCAAGATTTGTATTAACCAAAGGATGAGTTTAGCTTTATGCATATCTCTATATATTTTTGGAAAGTTAGGATTGAATTTAAATCTGATATAGTCTTATGTAAATGAAGATAAGTTCCAAATGGAATCGGACAACACAGTGTTTGAGCTTCCTGTCATATTTTAAAAATTAAAGCTAACTGGCAAAATAAAATAAAAAAGGCTTCTCAAATCTGTATCACGAACAACATCAAATAGCATGGCTATGGATCTGTGTTTCACAGCATGGATGATCATCGTTTTCTAATGTGTTTGATGATATTTCTAGCCAGAATAAGAACAGGTCGTGGGCAAGCATGCAATCCCTTAGTCTAATTTTGTTCACATATCCAGCATACCTGAAGCAGGATGTGTCCTGGATGAGAGCCAGTGTTATGATATAGCACCAGCAAATATAAAGCTGCGTAATCCTTCCTTCCAGCTAATTTACCCAAGAGCTACAAGCCTTGGACTGGAGCATTTCAAACATACTTGAAGTTTATATTTACTGGGCCGGTGCAGCCACAAAAACGTGGTACATGGATGGGGGCCCAAGCGTGATTTATAATGAAAAGCATTTATCTCCTTTTACTTTGCCTCCGGTAACCCATCCTTTCACGCTTTCATTCTAGTGCTGTCGATACTGGTCTTCTGACAGTAATTCAAAACGAAGGGCACTCCTTGAACTATTAAATAAATTTGTTTGCGGAATCTAGCATTTTTGTAGAGCTAGGTCATGCAGTTGACTGCACAACACAGTAAATATACATAGTTATATATAGGCATGGAAGGAAAAAATAATGTGCTTCATATGTTTGTCTTGTATTTGCTAGTCTGTTAAATTTTGTAAATATCATTTTACATGTGCCTTTTTTAGAGCTTATTAATTTTGTTATATTCATAATGTATAATAAATATTTTTGGGCCCGGGAATCAATATGCTGCTTCTTGACTGTGTCTTTTTAAAACAAAAACAAAAAACACAAATGTGGCTTCTGTTTTCTTCAGTTAGTTGAAACCCCAGTCCTGCAGACAGCACCAGAAGGAGGTTTATCCAGCCATGGCAAAATGAACAAGTTAAAGCACATGAAAATTGGTTCTCTGTTTCTATGCGCACACTTTACTCACAACAGCTATAATCAGATTGGGAATTTTGTGACTTTCAAACCCAGCATTATGTGCAAACACGATTTTAGAAGAGACCTGATCCCTCAGCCATAGCACTGGTAAAATCAGTAGGAGTTTTTTCTGTGTAACGATTATGGCATAAGGCACAAATAAAACAGTAGGAAGGGCCTACCCAGCAATACAGGCATTGAGAGGAACCCTGGTTTCATGGAGATATCTTCCCTTTCATTTAGACCACTGGCACCCTACCATGACTCTCTGAAGAAGCACTTCATCATGGAACACATTGCAAACTGCTGCAAAAGAAACAAGCCAGGATGCAAAAATGGAGAATAGGCCATTGTCATCCTAGCTAAACTATGTGCAAAAACATCTGCTAAGCAGTTATCATTTACCTTAGTTGGCCACCAGTGCAAATCCAGATGTAATGTACTCGGCTGTGTATGTGACGTATTGCCAACCTCGAGCACCCAAAAATCATGCCAGGCCTCTACAAAAGTCATGAGAGGCTTAAAAATCATGAAATTGTAAAAGATAAAAAGGTTGAGGTGGTTTTTCTTTGCTTTCTGTGTTCTGAGCATTTAGGGTTCACATTTTCAAGCTTTCCTCTACAATCATGATAGCTACAAACTCACTTTTCATTTGATTAACATAAGTCAGGAAGTGGGGCTTTAGGAAAAACAACAAATATGACACTTGGGATGAATTTGTGAGAGTTTGCAACACTGGCCCATGTCTCAGTATTTATTTTTAATTGCTATTTTTCCTCGTATGGACACCTCCTTGACGTTGGAACCTCTTGGAGCTAACTCAGCCTTAAGGGAAGCATTCTACGTAAGGCTATGAAGCTCCATATGCATCATGAGAGCCAGATCAGTCTGTGTGCACATTTCATATAATATTTACAAGCTGCATGGTTAAAAAGTTTATTCATGTATCAAGTAGAATTATGGAGGGCAGAGAATTTAAAAGATTTAGTTTTGTATTGGATTACCCAATAAGGGTGTGTGTATGTACCCACACGCTCTCCCTTCCCTTCTAAGATGATGGTGACAGAGTACCAGTATGTTGTGACTGATCCATCATTGACAGAATGTGAATTATTCTCAGGAGTGTTGGGGAAAAGACATATTAGGAAATCTAATCAATGTCTAGCTATTCAATGTTGTTTCCTCTCTTCTATTGCCAGGGGGTATATGTAGTCTAGTTCAAAAGAACTGGGCCTTCCTTCCACTGGAATAGTTCCATAATTTAAATGATCTCCCTGTTAGCAAGAGTTTTCTAGATACCAGACCCCAGTTTTCCTTTACTCAATACGATCATGTTACCCCTTTGACTACCTTAAACATTCCCTCGGGCATCTCCTCTTTTTTTCTTCCACTTTTTAAATGCTCGGGGGTGGTAACATTCCAGTTCCCTCTTGTAAACACTAGGCAACATTCACGCCTGCTTAGCTATTTGGGTATAGATACATTTCAAGTTCCATAAATAAGCTCAACAAAAGTGCATCGGTACTGCTGAGGTCTATAAAACAAGACATACAGTAACAATTGGTTTAACAGTAATGTTTGAGTTTTACAAGTGGATTAGTGGGATCTTAGCCATCACTTGTGCTGGGTCATGTGTGACTGGTGAGATCTGAATGTGGTTTTATCCTTGCACCTTAAAGTATTTACAGATGTTTGTAGTTGGTTTTTTTTTTATTCAGAGCAATGGAATGTTGTTGGTCCCAAGCGATGTCACAGTTTTGGCACTGTGCCCTTTTTTTTTAGTCGAATACCTTTCTTGAAGTCTGAAAGCCAAGTCTCTCCACTCTCCTGGTCTCTTTGCTGCTAACTGTTCCTAGATGAAAACTGAGAAAAATTAATGAATATTAAAAGTAGCCCTGACAATTAATTTGACAAATAGTATTTGACCATCTGTAGAGCTTGATTAATAAAGATAAAAAATATTACCAAATAATTACTCTTCTCTCGATGGAAAAATATTTGTAAGATAAAATACTTGGATGGCTAATAGTTCTGAATACTTTAACAACGTCCTCCTCTTGTGTTACTGACCAGGGATTCTCAACCTTTTTCTTTCTGAGCCCCGCCTCCAGCCCCCCAACATGCTATAAAAATTTCACAGCCCACTTTTGCCATAACAACTGTTTTTCTGCATAGCCAGTAGATAAAAAGCCAGGGTTGGTGTTTGTGAGTAGCAAGCAGGGCAATTGCTTGGGGCCCCATAGCTTCTTGGTCTTCGGCTTCAGCCCCGCATGGCTGGGCTTGGGCTTTAGCTTCAGCCCCAGGCAGCAGGGCTCGGGCTTTAGCGTTCTGCCCTGGGCCCGAGAGAGTCCAACACCGGCCCTGCTCTTTGGTTTATTTTGGAGGACCCCCCTGAAACCTGCTTGCGGCCCCACCAGAAGGCCCTGGACCCCTGGTTGAGAACCGCTGTTATAGCCCAAAGGGGCTTTCTGCAAAAAGAACCCCCATTAATCTGAAACTTTAGCAATCCACCATTTAGTGCAATGGTGTTCCTCAGCGCAGTGACCTAACACCGAAGAGAGGATGTAAGCTGGGAAAGCGCTGTGTGTTCTGAAACAGTTCAAGCCGCTGCATGAATGTCATGTTTTCCTTGTTTTCTTAGTTTATTCAAAGTGATGATATCTTAGGGACAAAATGGTCAGTGTTGAAGCAGAGAGAATTTTTAATAATGCAGCAGTCACTTGAGCGTGCCTTCCCCGGTAGGGCTAGAGCTGTGCCTGAACTCTCCCCGCTTATGGAGACGGGTTAAGCTTTTCCATTATGGGCCCTGCACATGGCTTCTAGCTTATTAGTTTTATAAGTCAGTGAAGGACTTACAAAAAGTATAGGTCAACCAACCCTTATTCTAGTGCAAGTGGGAGGTAGCATCAGATAACTGCTGTCAGCTAGTGGGAAACGGCTTCTGTTCTGGAAGCCAAGGCTCAGTTGTGTTGCTGCCTCTTGAACGCTGGGTCTCGCTGCTGAACCTGGGCATTCCTGGAGATCCACGAGGGTTGTGGATTTGGACTTCCTTCTATCCTACTTTTTAAAGGGCTCCCTTGGCCTCTTCTTACCCAGGCAATACTCCTGGTTAGTTGAAAGAGGAGTTTTGGCTGAGTAAAGAGGGCGAGATGGGGCCCAAAGATGTCTAAGTCAAGTTGAGCATTTGACAAGAGCTTCTCAATGGTTTTGCTAGAGTGAGGGCAACTCCTTGCTGAACACAACGCTATAACAACATATGGTTGCTACTTCTTTATCCACCTGCATGGCATGAACTATACTAGGTTGATAACCTAATGGTATTTTTATTTGGCGCACTGGACAGGACAATTGTTACAGAGCAATCAGTGTCACTTGTCTTCAGTAAACAAGGCTAACGATACTGCACCTACAGTGCTTTACAAAGGTGGGTACAATGTCCAGCTTACAAATGGGGAAACTGAGCCAGAAAGACTTGCTCTAGATCTCACAGCAAGAAAGTGGCAGCATTGAGAAGGGAAAGACTAGCTCCATAACTGCCACTTTAGGTATCCAAGTGCAAATTTTAGATTTGCAGAATCCTCATTCAGTTGCCCCCTAACCCGCTAGCTGCCTATGGTTCCATAGGTAAAGTCTCCTTGGTGCCTATATTTCTGCTGGTGACACTGCTGTACCCTGACAGGAGTCTCAAAGTCGGTGTTCTCCTGTCTCTCTCACCTTTGGAGCCTGAGCTGACAGGACGTCTGAGAACACCTCAGCGTGGGCCCTGCACAAACCATTATACTCAATAGTCCAGTGGATGGAGCACTGAGAGGCAGGGAGACCTGAATTCAAAACATAGGTGTAGTTTCACTTCTAGAGGGGGAGGGGGATGGGGCTTAATACTACTCCTGATAGGCATAGGTCGTAGTTGCAGTTTTACCGATTGACGGACTCCTGCATCTCCACGGATACTCCTGCGCTACAAAGGGAACCTTCCTGGCTCCTGTCCCTCCACACCCCCTCCACCAGGGTTCCCCACATTCCATGGGGAGCCCTATCCTGTCCCAGTGAGAGACCAACAGACCTCCCTGGACCTTGGCAGGGAGCTGCTCACACCTTGCCCTTGGAAGAGAACGACAGACACTCCCCACTGCTCCATGAAGGGACTGGAAGCTCATCCCACATGCTGAGAGCTGACCCCCGCCCTGTGCCCCCATAGAGACCCCCCGCAGATCCTTCCCCCCACCGTAGGGTGGGACTGACATACTCCTCCTGGGGCCCCACTGTGCCACAATAGGGACCCCCCCCCCAGAGCCTGCACCCCAGTAGTTAACCCCTCCCCCACTTCTCCATAGGGAACTCCCATGACAGGCCACCCCCAGCCCACATGGAACCCCCCTGTCCCAGGACAGGTAGTACAGAATGAGGGGGGGGGGGTAGCGCTGGGAGAGCCCCCCCCTCCCTCACCTCCCTACTCTTCCTCCAACTCCCTGTTGTGGGTATCCCCAACAATCCCTGGCCCCCCTCCTTAGCTGCTTCCCCACCAATCTCTTCCCCGTGTGGGTGATTTCCCCCCCACCATGGCCCTTCAGGATGATGAGGATTTGCCCCACCCATCTGGGGTGATGGCCCCCAATGTTCCCACATAACCTGGGGACACCCGCTAGCTGGAGTAATGCCTCACTGAGGCCCTGCCTTCACAATATCTGGGGTGACATGCTCTATAGGCCCCTTATCTGGGGATGATGCCCTCAGGTGCCCCCCCCACACACACACCCCAGCCAGTCCCTGACGCTGTATCTCTCGCTCTCTGCCAGCAATGAGCAATCACGGCCCCGCCTGAGCTTCCAGTGGGCTGCTCCAGTGTGTGGGGGGTGGGGGGGGCTGGGTAAGCGGTGGGGCTCGGGCCAGCCCTGCGTGGGGGAGGAGGAGGGGTTTGGGCGAGTGGGCCTATGTGGGGAGATGGAAAGTCTTGGGCCAGCTCTGCACCGGGCCGGGAAGGAGGCAGGCGGGGAAGGGAGAGGGACTCGGGCCAGCGCCATGCAGGCGGAGGGGGGTAGGGTGTGGCGCTATAGTCACCCTACCACAGGGTCTATCGTCTCACTGGGCCTCAGGGGGATGAGGAGGAGCGTTGGGGGGTGGGGTCAGAGTCCAGCCTTCCAGAAGGGCCCACAGTTTGCCCAGAGCCGCTGGGCATGGGCCCCATCAGCCTGTGCGTTAATCTGCCACTGCTCACTGCCCAGGACAGTGCCGATTTAGTCACAGCTACACCCACTGAGTGCCGGCGAGGCTCAGCTGGCCTTGTGCAGGGGTGTGAGCCTCCCGCTGCCCATGCTGGGCCGGTATACTGTTGGGAGTGCGGGGAGCGGGCAATGCTTCAGTCTTAGATTAGGCACCTAACTCCCTTTGGCTGGGCAGCTGATGCCCGTTGAGGGGGCCTAGTTTAGGGACTCCCCCCCCCTGACATTTTCTACTGGCTAGCTTGGGCATCTCCGCACTCAATGTGCTGGTGTCTGTGCCATTGTAGGTTACATATGGGGAGGCCGAGTGGCTAAGGTGAAGTTGAAAATGCCACTGGCTGGAAGAGCACCTAAAGTTGGTCATTGTACCACTGAGTCTGGAGACGCTGCGTTAGCACCACAAAAGGCATTTAACCCTCTGAGTGTCGCTTTAACTATTACACCTTCAGTCCTGGTCACTAGGTCACTGCTGACTACTAAGAGTTTGCTACTGCCACCAATGGTGGCATCAGCACAGAACCATGCTAATAAAGCCATTGTGAAGAATTTCCTATACCAAACACCATCAAAAAAATACCGCTCTATACCAGCCTGAAGATTGACCACGCCCCCCCTACTCCCTTGCATGCATGTAAGCACGCGGGCACAGCACGCCAAAATGTACTACAGCGCAAGGGCGCAACCCACCTTGCTGTGACAGCGCTGTAACAATTGAACATGTTTGTTTTTTAAATATAATATTAGCCCATATATGATGCTAACCAATGGCAATATGAAAGCCTAAATTGGAAAGCAATGCTAACAGGCCTCAATTATTTGTCTTGCTCAAGTTACACACTTAAAAGGGGATAGAGCTGATTTTTCAGAAAGCATGGAGCACTCACCCTGGGGAGGGGGGGGAAACAGGAGGGCTAAAATTGTCCCACCCCCCACTCCTAAATGAGGCACCTAAAAGGAAAGTTGCTGTTGGAAATGGCGGCTAGATATAGTCTATGGGGAGGGGACCACCAGTTACGTCCCTTTCTGTCCTGTGACAATGCTGAAAATGGCGATAGTGCTAGAGAAACATGGTTTGCAGCAGTGTCCGCTCTGTCTCTGGCATTCTTTTATCTAAAGACTTCCCCCCCTGCACCCACTGAGCATCAGATGCCCCTGCCCATCCCAATGGAAAAGGAAAGGCAGAGGGGATGATCATATGTCTCTTTCAACGTGCTGTCATTAAGATCTGCCCCCGGCCCAATGAATTTTTCGCCTTCACCCCCTTCACGTTATACAGAACATGATTCCCAGATTCCTCATCACTTTCGCTTACATCGTTCTTGCTCCACTACGCTGCCTCGCAAAATAGCCTTGTATTTATTCACCTTTTTATTTATTTCACACTGGAAACTAGACTGCTTTATGAATTAACTATTTAATAACCTCCCACGCACTCATCTTGGTTACCTTGTGCGGATTCAATCACAGCAGGACAGGGTTTAATAATTGAACAGCCTTTTTTGTGCCTGTTTACCATAATCTTTGAATTAATGTAATATGTCTCTATTAAGTTAATTAATTAGAAGCATATGAATGGCACAGTACCGTCCACCCATTTATCTCACCTAAGGCTCAGGGCCTCTGACAGCAGGACAGTTTTCCTTATTAAAAGCAAGTAATTTGTTTCCTCTGAATGAGAAGACAGAACCCCCCCCCCCTCCAACCCCAACCTCTTCTTAACTGTGCCAGTGGTGTCCTGATCCAGATCACAGAGGTAAGATCACAAAGAGTTAAGTGGACAGACCATTTCATGCACTTTGGGGCTCAGGGACCCTGGTCACCACTGCTGTATAAACAAACACTGCCCTTTAGAACTTGGTTGTTTATTCGTCAAAACTGCAGCCTGTAACACAACACATTGATTTTCATCACACTGCTCCAGGGTCTGAAAAGCTCCTTCTCTTGTGTTCTCGCTCTGCTCTGCTGTAATAGAATGGTAACGCTCCCCTGCAACGCCATGGGTTACGGCCTCTTTTAAAGCAAGGCAGAGGCTGGTGGGTGGGAGGGAGGGAAATGGAGTTACAGCTTGTTTACACGGTGCATGAGAGAGTTTTCCACCCTTCCTAGGGGAGTTAGGCACCCAGGGCTAGAACCACACAGAGACTGAGGTGTTGCAATATTAAACCCCAGTTGCATTCGCAAACAAAGTGTTTCCCCACCCACCCCCATTGCACCAGCAGGCCCCAGTCCGATAGGCGTTTTCAGAGCCCAGCAACTGCATCAGACCTTGAACAAAAGACAAGGATAAGAGAGCATCCCAATAGCCTACTGGTTAGGGCCCACACCTGGAGCGTTGGCAGGCCAGCTGCAAAGCCTGGCTCATCTCCCAGAGAAGTGAGGCATGAGCAAGGGCTGTTAGCTGTGGGGTAGCTTTGCACACACCTGCGGGAAGCTTCGTGGCTAGGCAGCAGCTAAGCAGGGGTTTTGAGCAGGTCAGTGGGGCCCAAATGTTGGTGGTGGGCAGCCAGAGGCTGCTCTAGGCATAGCAGCGTAGGCAGCTGCCTAGGACAGCACATTTCAGGGCTGCCCCTTGGTTCCTTCCAGCAGAGGTAGCAGGAACAGGAAGGGCCTGCCTGCCTTCCAGGCTGCTGGTGAAGTGCAGTAAAATTCACTGGGAGTTGGGCTTCTTTCTTAGGCACCGTTACAAACCCTACTCATCACTTATAAGAGCAGAGAGAAGGATGGGCTGCTGTGGTTCACTACCGCAGCTCTGACCATCCCTGGGCCTCTCAAGTGATGGAAGGGGCAAGAGAGACACGCAGGGTAGGGTAATGAACTTTATCTTTAACAGCACTTCATGAACAGAATGTTTTTGTTTACCATTTTGGGACTAGTAGTATATTGGGATAATCTTGCTGGCGGTAACCAAGACTCGTGGAAGCCGGAGTGGGGCTGTAGGCAGGCTGCTGGGGTCAAAGCCATTCCACCACAGCCATTCAGAACCATTGACGTGGCCAGAACCATTCGCCCCAGATGGTGTCCAAGTCCAGTAGTCTGAATTTGTTCAGGAGGAAACACTTTGTGAAAGAGCGCAGGTGTGTGCATTCCAGCTTGTGCCCTCAGGAGAGTTTTACTGCAAAGCCATCTGTTCATTTGTTTTCTGAACATTCAAACTAAGTTGAAGTTAGTAGAAGAGGCTGGGAGTGTTTGCCTGAAACCTCCCACCTTGTCAGCAGGTGTCTATCCTGCTGGGAAAGGGTTAAGTGCAGCAGGTAGCTTGTTACACCACCTAGACAAAGGAGATAGGAGTGGCTTTGTAGACCAAGAGGGGATGTAGGACAGGGGTCTCAAACTCAAATTACCACGAGGGCCGCATGAGGACTAGTGCATTGGCCCGAGGGCCGCATCACTGACCCCCTCGCTGCCCCCGTCCCCGCGCCCACTCCACCCCGTCCATTAGGCCTGCCCCTTCTCCACCTCCTCCCCTGTGCGCACAGCTTCCCACTCCTCCCCCCTCCCTCCCAGAAACCGCGAAGCCGCCAGACAGCTGTTCTGGCTGCGAGAACTGCCTGGGAGTAAAAATACAATCTTGGAGCAGCGCGGCGGGAACGAGGATCTTAGCAGCCACAGAACGTAACTGGGAGCGGGGGTGAGGGGAGTTGGCGGATACAGAACGTAACTGGGGGAGGGGCAGGGGTGAGGGGAGTTGGCGACCATAGGACGTAACTGGGAGGGGGGAGCCTGGCGTCCCGCCTCTTCTCCCCCCCTCCTCTGTGTGCGCGCTTCCCGCTCCTCCCCCCTCCCTCCCAGAAACCGCGAAGCCGCCAGACAGCTGTTCTGGCAGCGGAACTTCAGAAAGTAACCCGGGGGAGGGGGGGCGGGGGCGCAGGGAGCCCGGCGGGCCGCAGTGTTTGAGACCTCTGATCTAGGGTGTAGGCAGAGCATTCCTGAGGTAGGAACCCTTGGAATCTGGCATGCCTGGGGAGAAGAGGTGAGATGAGTTTTATCTAATAAAAGTAATCGCCCCCCCAGAAAGACCTGAGTTTTTGACTCTACGCAGAATGTGGAATTTGTTTTTCAGCAGGTTGGGAAAGGAACCGGCTCACACTTGGTTAGATACTATTTGTGTCACAGCTCCACTTATAGCCAGCTCGGTAATGGTACCCAGTTCACTTAATTGGACACAATATGCTGCTTTTCCAGCCTGTACCACATCAAGCAGAAAGTATAACTGCTGTCCTATCGTATTAGCAATGCAATTAGTGGCTGTATTAAATGCTGCATCAGCAGTTTCCCCTCAAATTTTTCCACCTAGTTTATTCTTGAATCAACAGAAGCCTATAATCAGAATGGTGGGGGAGGGGAAAGCCAGAAGAATGGAATCAAACATATAGGTTCATGTTGAGAGCTTAGAAATCATCCTTAATTATGGTCTGGAGCTATGCCAAACCTATGATACATTGTATAGGAATATCTATGCATGCTAATCCATAGCGTGTTTTTACAAATACAACCACCCTTGACTGTAATTTAGGTCAATTAAGTTTAGTCTCCCCTGCCATCAAGTTAAAGATTTAACTTTTAATTATTTTAAAACAGTTACTGTATAGGAAGGATTTTTTTTTAAATCCTGTGTCGGGGAAATGATTAGTCATTTTTAAAAAATAACCTTCATATGCACCAAACTGAATGCCAACTTAGCTAGCAATATTCATGCCTAAGTGGAAGTAAGCAATTACTTCATATTAATATGTCTTAGAATGCTACCTTGCGTGAAAAATATACAGTCTAGAATATGGCTGCACTTTCATATCCTCAAAGCACCTGAAAGATTTGTCTAAAGATCTGTATGCCACATGTAGCAGCTTTCACAGAAAAGGACTCAAGATGCCGCACGAAGCTCGTTATTGTATTTGCTTGAGGCACCTCTGAAATGTGGTGGTTCTTTAACATTGCTCAGTAACACTACACATGCCTGGGACTGGAAACTATGAAGGGATGTTCTAGGAAAGCAGAAAATCATTACTCAAATTGGAGTTTGGCAAAGGCAATTGTGAGTTTACATATCTATTATAGGAGCCCCTGCAGAAGGCCTGGATTTGATTGCCTTCTTTGGAGACATGCATGTCCAGTCTCATGTGGATAAGCATCACCAGAATGCAAACACCTAAATGGCACTGTCAGGTCAAATGAAGGTGAGGGGGCACCCCCAGAACCAATGCCAAGGAGCTCCTGCCAACATACCTGAAGACCAAAAAAAGTATGGATTGGATGAATGGACTATAAGGTGGACAGAGAGCTGGCTAGATCGTCCAGCTCAACAGGTGGTGATCAATGGCTCAATGTCTAGTTGGCAGCCAGTATCAAGCGGGGTGCCCCAGGGGTCGGTCCTGGGGCCAGTTCTGTTCAACTTCTTCATTAATGATCTGGATGGTGGGATGGATTGCACCCTCAGCAAGTTTGTGGATGACACTAAGCTGCAGAGAGAGGTAGATATGCTGGAGGATAGGGATAGGGTCCAGAGTGACCTAGACAAATTGGAGGATTGGGAAATCTGATGAGGTTTAACAAGGACAAGTGCAGAGTCCTGCCCTTAGGATGGAAGAATCCTATGCACGGCTACAGGCTGGGGACTGACTGGCTAAGTGGCAGTTCTGCAGAAAAGGACCTGCGAGAAGCTAGATATGAATCAGCAGTGTGCCTTTGTAGCCAAAAAGGCTAACAGCATATTGGGCTGCATTAGTAGGAGCATTGCCAGCAGATTGAGGGAAGTGTTTATTCCCCTCTATTCAGCACTGGTGAGGCCACATCTGAAGTATTGCGTTCAGTTTTGGGTCCCCCCACTACAGAAAGGATGTGGTCAAACTGGAGCGAGTCCAGTGGAGGGCAACGAAAATGATTAGGGGGCTGGGGCACATGACTTATGAGGAGAGGCTGAAGGAACTGGCTTATTTAGGCTGCAGCAGAAAAGCGTGAGGGAGGATTTGATAGCAGCCTTCAACTACTTGAAGGGGGGCTCCAAAGAGGATGGAGCTAGGCTGTTCTCAGTGGTGGTCGATGACAGAACAAGGGTCACAAGTTGCAGTGGGGGAAGTCTAGCTTGGATATTAGGAAAAACGATTTCACTAGGAGGGTGGTGAAGCACTGGAATGGGTTACCTAGGGAGATGGTGGAATCTCTACCCTTAGAGGTTTTTAAGGCCTGGCTTGACAAAGCCCTGGCTGGGATGATTTAGTTGGGGTTGGTCCTGCTTTGAGCAGGGGATTGGACTAGATGACCTCCTGAGGTCTCTTCCAACCCTAATCTTCTATGATTCTATGACAAAGGAGCATAACAGTACTTCTGATAACGCTCCTATTTGCACATATTATGAGGAACTGGACTGCATTTTTGCAAGCAATACCACCAAACTTGAAATAGATGTAGTGGATAATACCTCAGAGAACACAGCAAGCACAAGAGAGCCTGGAGACCACCCAACAAACCACCGACTTCTTCCCTTGGCTCCACACATGCCATGGAGTTGGACCAAGCAGAGAATTATCAGGGTCCAAAAGCTATATGACTTAGTAGGTGTGGACAAATACATAAGAACCCCATGTGTGCAACCATACTGAAACCACTGGGTAGGACAGCTGCATCAGAACCCAAGAGAGTTGCACCAGTAAGTGTGATGTGCTGTATTACAGCACAAGTGTATCGGGGGATTTCAACTTCTCTTTCGGGGTACAGGCTGTCCGGAGCCGTGTTTGGTGGAGCTGTGAGCCTCTCTCTCCACTTAACATTTAACCCCCTTCCAGCCAGTATGCTCTGCATGGCATCTGCATCAGAGTCTTAGAGCCTTATATAATTAGTTACTGCAGAGTAATAATCTCATAGCCACCGGCCACACTTTCTGGGTCTGTACCCACTCTCTTACCTGGAGGCTTCCTGATTGTGCTCCCTCCCCACTCCAGCCACCGCAGACTTACTCCCCCCACTCAGGACGTCAGCACGCTGGGGGTTAAAAATAATATAATGCCTAAAAGTCATCTTTATCGTAGCCCGACACAAAACGATAAAAGTCATAGAAAAACTACCTTGGCTCCTAGTTCCATGAGTGCATTTAGCCTCTACTGAAGTTTACAATTCATGAGTTAAATGCCCCAAATCAGGCAAGACCTTTCAAAATGCAGAGACATTTTAAAGCATTAGAATGCATTTCAATAGAGAATAATTACTGCATTTTGCAGAGCACTTTATGCTGATCTGTAGGAGTCATAAGAGAGACATTAAGGCAAAGACAGTGCTCAATTTTGGCATGAACTTCACATGACAAAGAAGATCTTTCAGAGTTGCCCATACAGCTAGTGTTTCCCTTCTACTCCTGCACCAGCTGGTGGGGGAGGGGAGAGTGAAGGAAACCATCCTGGTAAATAGCAGCACTGCAGATCTTTCTAGTTTGCCCTTTGCCTTTTTGAATATTTCTCTTGGGGACTTGCTTCAGGTTTACATCCTCCAATGTAATGACAGCCTACAGAGGTGTGCCTTTCATTAATAACCTGCCCCCTGCATCCCCAATGCACCCACCCTAGAAAAGAAGCATTCAACCTCCCACTCTATGGTCCTCAAACAAACTTTTAAAAGGAAATTACAGGCACCCAGGAAGTCCTCCTCCACTCACTCACTCACCCTCCCCAATACAGGGGGGCTATATTTGGGGAATATATGGGAAGATATTGTACCATTGCAAAGGGAACCACAGAGTGGGAAGAGAATATGGGAAAGGTATTCCAAAATTGTGGGAAAAGAAGCATTTGATCATTGTTGGCATGGAGGCGAGCAGAGGGAGAAGTTATGATGTATTTTTCTGGTTTCCCTCCACACCTGTACTTGCACAAAGAGGGAAGATATCACTCACGAGAGGCTGTCGAATCTCCAAAAGAAAAAGAAAAGCTAGAGACAATCGGTCCCATGAAGTATTCACGTCACTTCATCACAATAGAGGGCCAGGATGGAAGAGCTATGGAGGGACGGTTTCCTGGCACATCCTCAAAAGATCGAAATGGAGCACATGGCCCTGAAGAGGGACATGATGTAGACAATGGAGAAGCAGACAGCTGTGATGGAGAACCTTTTGATACAAAGGTGAAGCATTGCACCCCAACATTCCAACGTCATGCAAAGCGTCAAGAACAACCGCACTGGGACCACCACTTCAATCAGCCAAGTGACAAGTCCTTCCCACTGCATTCAACCGCACAAGAGCTAGAGGAAGGAGAATCTTTTCAAGCACATCATCTACAGGAGTTTGCGAGCGCCCCTTCGCGTGGCTATGTCTGAATATCATTGTTCTGAAGTTTGCACTGAACGCTTTCACTGGTTTTATTTTTAGTGAAGTGCTATTACCTTTGTTTTTTGTAAATGCAATAAATGCATTTTCTAACAACTTGACTGAAAATCTGCACTCAGGAATAGAGCCACCCATACATAGCGTAACAGCCACCATCCCATGCTATTAATTCATAATAAAATCAAACCAACACAATTGTATTGCTTGCAGCATATTCAATAGCCCCAAGAACCCCTTCACACCGAGCGCAATGCATTCCTGGCCCTCATCCCTTGATGACTTGGGCAATTTTGCAAGGACTTCCCATAATTTTGAGAAAGTTGCTCTAGTTCCTGCTCTCATCCATCCTCCAGGATTTCTCCCTTCATCTGACAATGTTGTGCAAAATACAGCAGGTACTTATCACAAAAGGCACATAGAGGTAAGAAACATCCACCCTTCAGCAGCCCAAAAGCATGCTCCACTGACATTCTGCAAATACTCAGGGTAAAGTTTAAACCTCTCCTTTCTCTTGTCCAAGTGTCCACTAACAGGGTTCCTAAGCCAGGGAAGCAGAGGATAGGTTGGGTCTCGCAGAATGTGGAGAGAAATCGTAACTCCATTAATGTTCGCCGTGTTCTAAGAAGCGAACGGGCCCGAGTCTCTCAAGACCCTCTAAAGACCTTTTCAGATTATCCTACAATACTATTGGTGAATCTTCCATGGTGATCAACCAGGCCTTGCAGCACCATAGAGAAATACCCCTTCCTGTGGATAAAGTCTCTGGCTGGGTGTGGGGGGCAGAGAATAGGCATGTCTCCCCCACCACTAGCCCCTATAGTTTGGGAACCCCCGGCCCTGCAGTGGGCCATCAACACACTTCTGTGCGTTGCCAAGCTTTATAACCTGGCACAGCAGCACCCTCCTCATAGCATCAGAAACCACCACGAGAACAGCCCTGATAGGTGACTTACTGACACCAAACTGGTTAGTGACTGGCTGGTAGCCATCAGGGGTGGCAGCAGTACATGTCTCAGAGGGAAAATTCGCATGTTCGTCTCCTGCTGCTGCAGCTCCAGGATGAGCTCTGTGCAGATTTCTAGTGAAGTTGCCTTTGTCATTCTGAAGTTCTGCCACCACTGCTGGTCATCCCAGTTCTGCATCTCTACAGTCTCCCACCAGTCAGTGCTACTTGGCTGGCCACAGAAGCAGCAGTCCTCTGAATACAAGTGCTCCAAGAACATGCTCTACCGAAACAACTCCTTGATTTCATCTGCTGCTCCTCCTCCATCATTAGCCATACATCACAGCATCAACAGCCCTATGAAACAGCAGAGCCAAATCCATCACCTGTATGATACAATGTATCTGTATCATACTGTTTATATTGATTGTCTTGATCATGGCACGCAGCTCCAGACAGACACTCTATGGTGCCTGACAAAAGTTCGAAAATGGTGCTGGCAATAATATGGAGATATGGCTCTCTCATAGAACTGGAAGGACCTTGAAAGGTCATCAAGTCCAGTCCCCTGCCTTCACTAGCAGGACCAAGTACTGCCCCTGCCAGATTTTTGCCCCTGATTCCTAAATGGCCCCCTCAAGGATTGAGCTCACAACCTTGGGTTTAGCAGGCCAATGCTCAAACCACTGAGCTGTCCCTCCCCCCAATATGAATGGATGCCAAGAAAGGTATCATAGGACTTTGTTAATTTGACCCCAAGTCTCAGAATTCCTGTAGTTTCTGCTATGCATCCTAGAATGCCCCTTGCAAAAGCACAGAGTGCAGAGCAGAACCACTGAACAGTGCATCTTGGGATATCTACCCAGAATGCCGAGCAGTTCATTTGAACTAATGCAGAATTATGCAGCTGCAATGATTAATATGAAATTACCATAGTGAAGTGGTGTGGAAGCACTTTGGTTTGCTACAAATACATTGCTGCATTTAGATGGAAAGAACTACACTGGTTAGAAATGCCGTCTGTGATCTTGTCACGTATCTGCATATCCTGTTAGGGAGGTATTAATGTAGAGAAACAGTACTATACAATGTGGGACTTAATGTGTGGTAAAGGGACAGAGTCAGGGATATTAAACATTGTATTCACGCAGGAAATTTGAAATCAGATGGGATTTGTGCATATAGTATACATTTTCTGTAAGCTCAAAGTAATGACTGTTTCTGATGCAAGTAATTTTCAATAATACACATAAGGTGCTCACCAACTTTGGGTGGAATGTAGGTAAGTTTGGGGTGTACGTAATGCCCCACGTCATACAGGACATTTGAACATATGTCTATACTGCTGTTGTGAGGCGCGATTTTCAGAGTGGGTGGGCAGATTTACACCAGCCGTCTACCCACGCTGGGAATCACATCTCCCAACTGCAGTGCAAACATACCGAGAGGCTTGTATGGGGAACATAGACACTTCTGAGTATTTCACAATTAGAATTCAACTCTGAAATAAACTGGTTACTTACCTCAGAACATGCCATTAAAAAAGTCTTTCAATGGTCCACCACCAAATATTAAAAACGTGTATCTGTCTATAACCTTTGTTCCAGTATTGTTCCTTCTATGTTGGGATCAGAGTCATTATTACAGCACTATTCTATCACTGCTATGGAAGAGGGGCAAATGAGCTGGTTATATTAAAAAAAAATTGTGAGTTTTATTTACTGCTGGCTTCAAAATACTTAATATTGCAGCTTTAAATCTTTAACTGTTATGGTGACGTGCCAGAAAGTGAGTTTTATGGCACCTCTTCATTCTAGTGACTTAGAATGACAGTCTGAAGTGAAGAGAGTACTTTTATTATTCATCAGCAACCAGAGTAAAGATCTTTTTCATCAACACTAATCAGCAAGCATGTTTCCCTAAGTGGGCATTCCCAGTACACTAGCTAGCATCTCTCAAACCCCTTCTTTGTCCAGTATTTATAATGGTGCCTGGCATAGCAGTCAAAACTTTCTCAATTGCAGCCCTAGACAGTGCAATTGCATTTTTACTTTAGTTTTCTCTTGTGGCTGCAGATGTGTTAAAAGGGAGCGGAGCCAGACACTCAGCACAATGCAGAAACGGTGTCACATTTCATCTTAAAGGGCAGGATTTGATGGGAACTACCATGGACAACCAAGCATGGGTAGATAGTGGTCAGCATGTCTCATACAGACTAGCAGCCATGGGATAAACCACAGTCTAGGACTTTGCCCTGTAACCACAGTACAGACCACATGTGAAAATGATTTGGTCATTACTGTTTTAATGGTATAATTACTGCAGACTTATCTCAAGTTTTTGCTGCTCCCTCTTTTATTACTGCTGTGCAAACACAGCCTATTCAAACTATGTTGGAACTACGCCTAAGCGGATTTATACTGTAAACAATGCTTTGTTGAAGACATTTATTCACAGTGCTTTCTAGATGCATCTTAAATATGTAGAAAAGAAGTGTTCAGTGGCTATTGTTTTGATTTTCCTCCTGGCATTATTAACCCTTTCAGCTTCCCACACAGCCCCACAGCAAGGACTTTTTCTTTAAATCATTTACAACTTCAAATTCTTCAGAAAAATTGTAATACTAGCAGGCACTCTTTATTTCTAAATCAATTTGTTTTTCCGGTATCGATTTTAATTCTAATGTTTTTCTTAATTTAGTTTTACTGAGGGGGCTGCTAAATCTGCACATTTCAGTTAATTTGAGTTTAGCCGTCAGAAATTCTTGCACTCCATAACTTAACTACAGAAGAGACTGGCTTTAGACCAATAAGATGTTAATTCCTGTGTATGTGGTGAATGGAGAAGAATAAAATAAACTGATTGATTTAACTGGCTTTAAATAATCTGTGTCAGGTACACAATAAAAACTGTACCAAAGCATTTTGGAGCTATTTAATGAAAAAAGCAGAATTTTATTATGTGATTTCTGTCCATTATTTGGCATTGCTGTAAATGGTTCACATTTACTGCAACTTCTGTACAGATGTGTGGTTTTGTATTATCAGAACAGCAAATTCAAATGAAAAATAAATGTTCAACAGTTCCACACAAGATTTTACAGTCCAACATTTCACTGAGTAGGTGAAAACTACAGAATTGTTACTACAGAATTATTCAGCATGAATAAAAAACTACAACTTTTATTTTTAAACAGGAGTCACTGGTTTTAATTTTTACACTGTTTAAAATTACTGTGATAAAAAATAATGAAAAAAGCTTTTTAATATGCCATACACCAGTATAATATAGGATCTGTCCCCATTATATAATATCTTTTGTTTAATATACAAAATAGAATAATGACACACTGTTGAATCTATGCTGTTAAGCAAATTAGTTTAAGGGTTGGGGTATATTTTCATACACACAGCCTTTTATCAGAAGTAAAACCCTCCAAGCATTTAAAAAAAAAACAAAAAAACAAACAGTTGTAAAGAGGCTCTATTCCTATCCTGAAAAATTGGTTCCTATGTGACATCAATGGTGCATCAATACCTGGCTTTGGACTTGACAAATGGTGGAGCTTTTAACCACTCAACTAGTATATAATACAATCCTTTTAAACATTCTCTCATTGGGCTGGCTCCTGCAGTCCTAACTCACACAAACAGTTCCACTGAAGTGTGGCTACAGGAAACAGGATTTGGGCTACTGCTGCTCACTGCTCCAGGCACTTTCTCCTCCTCCTCACCTGTTCTCAATACTTCATTTTTGTGAGACTAGAGAGGCTATTATTTAAGATAGATTGGCACTTAGTCCCATACACTCTTACTCTCTTACCAGTTGCAAAGTAGATTCTAAGTAGAATTTTGTTTTACAAAAACACTGTACAAGATTAAAGTTCCTCCTCTCTCCATCCCATGCCCTGGCTTATCCTATGTAAGGCCATTCCTTTCAGTTTCCGTGTGCAATTATAACATACAGCATGTATCTCTAGGGCCGTCCAAATGTCCCTTTGTCAGATGTATGCATTATGTGATAAGGCACTGAAGAGACAGAAATCAGGATTCTCTCTGCTTTATCTAAAGTGTAGGTTTTTCCCAGTGCTAAAAGACTAATCGTGCAAGGAACATGTAACATTTCACTGCTTGCTAAATAATTACATATTTAAAACGGTGTGGGTTTAAGACTTTAACAGCACATACAGAATGAATTCTCTCTTCCGACATCACAGTTTCCTCTTTCCTTTGAATCCATAACTCAAGAATGAATATATGGGCACACAGATCAAAGGGGTTAGAGCCTCTTTCCCCTGAAGTACTTATTCTCACAAGATAATACTATTTTGTTCATGTACATTTCCGTTACTTTTCTATTGGCAAACAAATAACAGCACATACCTTTGTCCACACACACTATGAAATTTCTTGAGAGCTCGAATTGAGGTATCGGGGACTAAAATGAGAGATTAATGCATCGGAGTGTCTCAGATTAAGTTTTAGATCATTCTCTAAAATAAGATCAGTTTTCAAGCTCATCCTTTTAATTAAAGAGCCTTTTTTAAAGCAAACACTATGAATCTCCTAATTGTACCTCAAACAGCATAAATATTTTCATCCAGTTGGGTTGCCAATGATAGTTAAAATATTTTTTGAGGTTTAGCTTAACTATTACAAAATGTACATATTCTTTAGAGATCATTCAGAGAGAACAGAATGATTTTTAAAAATTAAATGTGATATTTTACTCCAAAGTACTGAATACATCTTTTTAATAGGTATAACATTCAAAAAAAGATGTAAGAAACAACAAAAATGCAGTTTCCTATTTAAATTGGAAACAAACTTTTGCCAAACAATAGAAATGTATTAGTGTATTGTGAACAACCTATGCTCTATATTTACATATTGCTGGTACCTGTATGCATATTATTGCCAAATTTTTCAAACTGTTTTTGCTATGCCGCGTGAGGCTGTATATGAAATTAACCCCATAAGTTCATACATCTTTTCAGTTTACATTTTTTGTAGTGGAGGTCAAGTAAACCTAGAACGTCTGAAGATTTACTATTGGAATGTGAAGGGTAACCAAACATGGGTTCCAAGTTCCAAGCTGTGGTTCTATACAGTGATCTAATGAATGTAAATTTCAGCCCTAGGAACAACCCACTCACCATGGGTTTCTTCCTTAAAAATAAAGTACCTCTTTGGATACCTAACACCTATGCTGCCAGTATTAATACTTCCAGAAAAAACACAATTCGTGTGGGTTACCATTCAGCATATTTGTGACCCCTTCCAAAACTATAATCATGTGTCATGATAAAGTAATCTGTCATCTAAAAATCACTTATTATACACTATACAAGCTATTTAACAATCATTCAATAAGTTGCTTTTAAAGCTGCAGTAGCCCTTCCCTTCTTTGCTTAGATTAGTGAATATACCAATTACATATATTTGAAACTATAACAAAATATAAAAATATATTAGAGATTTCATATTTTATCAATTAGATTTTTTCCAATTTTCTATTACACAAATAATTGGGCCACTTTGAATAAAAATCTAATTTCAGGGTGGCTTAGGAAATATTTAAATTATGCTTATTCAGAAAGGGCTACTACAGCTTCTAAACTATTTAAAACATCATTATCAATGGTGACAAGAAGAAGTTCACAATACATATGGTAATTTTATGGCACACTAGTAATTTGACAAGAAGGGATGCAGCCTTACAAAGACAGAAGTCTGACATACAATTCTAAACTACAAAATCAGTAGCGGAACCTTCCTGCTCTCCAGGAAAAGAAGATGAACCAATCAGTGACAGATGAAAGTGTGAAAATGGGTGACTAACCACACTCAGGTCTGAGGTTTGTATACCCAGCAAGTTACAATGTGTCAGTACAGTTGGTCTGTTTTACTGTCTGCTTAAAGGTAAAGGTCTAATTGAAGAAAACCCTTCAAGAACCAATACAATATTAAAAAAATACTAGGCATAATTATAAGTCTGTCTCATAAGCCAATAATATTTTTCCATATCAACTTGTATGATAAGACATTTATGTGTATGGAAAATGTGAATTTCTCCACACACACAACTATTTTTTTTTAAGCTATGCATATTTTTGTGAAAGTTTCCTGATGGGCAGTCAGGACTGATCTTGACATCGATGCAGCCCAAGACCACTGCACATATGGCTGTTGAATTATATGCAAAAATCAGCTTTGTTTTTTGTATAAAATAACCTGCTCATTTACATCCAGTTAGGACTGGGCTAATTTTCTATGATCTGTATATTCAACACATTTTCACATATACCAAAAGTGTGTGTTTCATTCATGTCTACTTGGGTCAGATTTGAGCATACTCTCCCCTCCACCCTAAAAAAACAAACAAAAACAAAAAAACCCAAGCCAAATTGTTATGGTCATCTTGACAATTAAAGCAATCAGGTTAAAAAAGCCAACCCATTTTCACATGAATATGCTCAAGGATTAATGGCTAGAGGTCATTTAGGAAAGCTACAAGCTGCCCCACCTTAAAAAATAGTTGTACAATAGGCATCTTGAAGTATTACAAAAAATTATGCAAGAAAAAATGAGCAAGCCTAGTTCACGGTATATAAAGTTAAAGGAAATTGCTAAAACCAGACAGTAATAGCTATAAAAGGCACAACTTCCCTTTTCTGATATACACTTGTAAACTTTCTTCAGGTTACATGCATAAATCAAAATGCTACCTTAACTATACAAAAAACCCAAACCATTTTACTGGAAAAAAAAAAAAAAAGCCCAGAAAATGTTATCCAGCCAACTGCAGAAATTACTAGCAGAATGCTCGTAAGTCAGCCTCAGATCTTGACACCAGTAGTTTTGGTGCATCCATGGATGTTGCACTGGGGGGGAGAAATCCAATTCCTAGCACATAAGGGTTAGTTACCTTTCCTTTCCTCTCCCTCCCCATTCTAATAATCCAATGTGAGCAATCTGCTGCTTCTGTAGCTTAAGTCTTGGCCCTCTGTAAACCACATGTAGTGCATAATTACAAAAGAAACACCGTTGCAAGACAAAATTAACAAGTCTGATAAGTTTGTACAAAAAAAGCTATAGTTTGACTTTTTCTTAAGGCAATCTTTTTGTATTAAGGCAGTCACTTTTGATGAAATAGGAGTTTCTTGATATTTCCATTTGAATATTTTGGTATCTGATTGCTGATGATTTCTGCCAACATCTCTGGGAACTCAATACTCATGGATTTATCCAAAAATGTTTGGAAGCAAAAGCTTAGAAGATTTTCAACCACCTACAATTGATAAAGAGAAGATTTAGTCTCACACTAATGCACAGAGAAAAAACACTGCTTTGGTACTGTATTTCTTCATTGTTATTCATATTTTGCTATAATGGGGGGTCTTGTATATACCACTCTAAAATGGGGATAAACACAAAATATTTGAAAACATAGCTAAAACATTCATATTTAAAGGCTATAATGTTATATTGACTACTGTGTCATTTTGTAATGACATACATAAAATGATAGGATAAAAACACTATAATAGATTTTAAAACATTTTTGTGTTACTCTATTTTAAAAGAGACACAATCAACTTTAAATCTAGTCAGTTTCAAAACATGAGTTAAAAGTAGTTTCAAGTATTATACTACACTTGCCCCTGAAACTGTCTGCCAAAATTTGGTGAAGTGCACAAAGTAAATAAATATAAAAATAACAAAATTCTCTAATAGTTTCCTATTAATCTTCTTAGGCGTTTCATATAAAAAGACAAAAAAAGACTTCTGATTTTTTTAAAGCTGACAGTGTCCCTTTAACATGTATTTATTTAAAAAAAAAAACATCAGAGAACAAAATATTTTATCTTAACCATTCTATGTAGTCTGATAAGTTCAGGTTGTAAGGGCACAGTACCGTTCCACAAATTTATCTATACAGAACATGTACAGTGCACATTTTAAAAACTTACATCATGCATGGAGTCCAAAAGTTTAGTCAGTTGATAAAATCTCTGCCAGTTCTGGCTGGAGTTCCCCTCTCTCTTCACTATGGCTTTCCCCAGCTCTTTGATGTACGTCATACGAATCTCATCAAACAGAGCCTGGCTCTTCAGACCCTCCTTGGGAACTGAAACATTTAAATTAACCTTTGAGACGTTACAGATATCAGCTGGTTCTACTATACATGTGGTTATAAAAGTGCTCTTTATCATTAATTCCATGACAAAATGGCAAAGGGGAATACAATCTGGGACTTACATTTTAATATGTACCTGGGCCTATGCAGGACTTGCCCTGCAATTGCACTTCCCGACATCTTTGGGCCATTTGAGGTACAGATCTGGGCACCTAAACTGAGGGTAGGGAGCCTCTTTCTTCTGTGCTCTGAAAGCTTCTTCCCCTGGTGGGCTCAGCCAGCCTGGATGAGGCAGCTGCTCGATTAGAATGCAGAGGAGATAAGAACTGGATGAGGGGTGGAAAGTAGATTAGGGAGAAAGAGCCTGAGAGTGAATTAAGGAGCTGGTGGAGGGAAGACTGGGGCAGACAGGGCAATGAGATTGGAAATGGGAAGGAGGGAAGAAGGGGCAGATGAGACTGGGGAGGGAATGGTAGATGTGAAGGGGGGTACAGGAGCCAGTATGGGGAGTTTGGGACTGGTATCCAGTGGGGCGAAGGAAAGGCAGTGGGGGTAGGAGAGGAGACAGATCAGTCAGGGAGGCAGTGTGTTTGTGACAGGAGAACTGGGACCGGCTGGGCAGAACCTGGGACAAGGAGGGCAGTCATCTTTGAAACACTTTTACAAAGTGTATCATCCCCCTCTAATGATGGTCCACACAGAGGATGACAACCTACTACTGCTATCAGTTACTCCATAAGTTCATGTGGCAGATATCTGCATGGTGAATTTAAATGTCCCAACCTGCTCATGTGTGTGTCAATATGATGCCATATGTTGGAATATGGTTTTTCCAGTTTGTTTTTTAAAAACTTAAGAAATTTTATATGCCCTCCCCCCAGCCCCCAGTAAGAGAGATTTATTAAGACTACAAAGTCAAGCACTCAAAAGTTAGGAAATGCTAGAGTTAAGGTTGTCTGTGGAAGCTTCATTTTGCCTGCTTGCGGAAACGCATCATGATACAGTCTTGAATTATATGAACACATACTATTTTTTCCACACAAACATTCCCTTATTCAGTGTAGTCTGGACCCCCTCCATGGATGAATCAGGGCTGTGTAGTGAGGAAAATGGTTGTCTGTAGGACCCCTGCCTCATGTGTTTGCAGAAGTTGGAAGATGTAAAATGAATGAGACAGGAACTGCAGGAAGAGAAAGGATGGTCTCACAGTAAAGGTAGCTGAATGCTGCCCTGGGGAATTGGATTCTATCCCTGCTTCTGTCACAGAATCCCAATGTGATGCTAGGCAAGTCACTTAAACCAATCTCTTCACAGGTGGTCACTAACTGGTGATCATTTCTGGGTACCTGACTTGAAACCCTAGTCTGATTTACAGAAGTGCTTAACATTTGCAACTGAAGTCAATGGGAGCTGTGCCTTTAACATACAAAGTGCTATGTTACAAGCTCTAAAAACCAGGTCGTAGGTGTGTCTCAAAGTGGATACTTTTGACCTTAATCCTCTCTGTACCACATCTGTAAATTGGGGCTAATGCGCCCCTCATCTCACAGGTGTTCTGCGAAAATGAATTCATTACTGTTTGTGAAACACTCAGATACTGTAGCCATGAGTGCCAGAGAAAGCCCATGATGAACTTAATAATTCTGTCTTCAGAGCAGGATTTGAACAGTGTGGAGCAAATAAGGCATAGGACCACACACAGAACAACAAAACACTGAAATAGTGGCACATTAAGTGAGTGCTGTACCATACCGTGCACTGAATGAGGTAAGAGTCCTGAAGGAAAATGAAAGACTATCATAATGCATAAGCACAAGGGAGCCAAATTATGGTTGCATAGTGCACTTTAATATTGTCATCTCCTAGCTTCTGAGTGCTTTACTTTGCAACCTTACTATTCTTTTAAGTTTTTTGTGTTTTATTATACAGAGGGACCATGTAGTTATATGTACTATTTAAAACATAGCATCCATGAACCCCAATAAGATATGAGCCCCATTCTATAAGGTGCTGCACAGCCACATAGGAAGGCACCATCTCTGTCCCTTACACACGAGCATACAAATCTGCAGTCAAAGTTGTAAAGTTTATGAAATGTGGATAACTTAACATCAATGTTATATGTAAGTAAAACAAAAAACATGAATCCAAATTATCCTCTAGCACAAATTCACCTGCAGCAGTGAGATCTTTGTCTCAGTTTGAACTAATGTTGCCTTGTGGGTTATTGTACATGGGATAAGAGATAGTACTGTTGCCTTCTCCCAATCTTGAATTATGATTCAGATTTGAAAAAGTTTTCTCAGAGGCCAAAAATTCTCAAGCAAAAGTTCTTTTGATAATGTTACCCTAAGTCTCATTTTGAAAAGTGAAAAATCAATGAAACTTGGGTGCTTTTGAAAATTTACCTTTGGTCTGGGGTTTGAAGCAGATTCTTTATTTTGTATAGAATAGCAGCATATGCATAATCTATAGAATGGTGTCTAGAGAATTAAGATATGACTTGATGTACATCCCCAAAGATTTATGCTGTATATCCAAAACATTTGAGGAGTTTAAAGAGAGCTGTCAGATGGCTGTCTCATAACTTCAGTTTCAAATGCCCCACAAGACATGTAGAAGTGTGGAGCTGAGAGATTATGAATGCTTCCTTTCAAAAGAACTTTTGTCCCAGTTTTTGGGCTTGGAAGGCAAAGGCTGCACTGGGGTCCTCTGCCAGGACACTGAGGGAAACTACTCATGGAATAGTTTGGAATTTTGCACACTGAAGATTGTTTCAAGATCACAAGCAAGAAACTTGCATGCTGGATGTACAATTGTTTGAACATATAGGCTGCAATATCTTACCATTGAATAGGTTCAAATTAATAATATATCCAGTTACAATAATCAGAAGCAAAGTTTTCTTCAGTAGAACCATGCAGTCATGTTGGAAGAGTATCATTTTTGCACTGTGCTCAATAAGAAACTCAAACTTTGAGCTTTAACTCTGTGTGAGATACCTGCTATACTATCAACCTAATACACACATACAATCGCATGATATTTGCAAGATTCATTCTTCGCACAGATTTTGTAACTGGCCACTTACTTGTAGAGAGAAGCAGCAAGGTTTTCATGCAGAGATATTCTTCATATGACACTTGAAGCCGTGATAGCTCATTGGCAACCATAAGCATATGTTTGCATTGGTCATACATACAGGGCAAATTCATTCTCTGCCTGAAAAGTAACAGATAAAAATCAATTAAGTAAAATGTTTAGCTCTCCATATCTTCATCCTAGGGGGTAAAAAAGAAAAAAATAAGATTCCTATTGTATGCACTAAAATTTCAACAGAAGAATCTTCACTTTCAACAACTGGTGAATTCGTTTGGGACTATTGTTCTGCTAACTGGATCTAGATAATGGCCTGAAAGTGAAGGGCAAATAAAGTATTAAAATCCCATTTTGTATACTGACAGACAAACCTAGTTTCACAACAGAAGCGTATTTAAGCCAGGCCATGCATTCGGTAACCTAGCAGTCCTACTGGTTGCCAAAAGACAACTTTTGAGATTTCACCACCATCTTGAGGTAAACAGATTTTCAGATTCAGTAGCTTTGCGTTAGGTTTCTCTTCCCAAGACCAGCAGTACTACAGATTTAACAGTGTGATCCACTGGCTACAGTGAAATGAAATGACACACTAGGCTGGGATTTTCAAATGGGTACAAGGGAGCAAGGTGTCCATATCCTACTGAATTTAATTGGGCACCTTGCTCCTTTAGGCTCCCAGGCCAAACTACCAATCTGTTCACCACTAATGACACCATTAAGTCTTTTTAGAACAACTTCCCCAGTTATAGCTTAGCCCTCAAAGCTACTTTATTACTAGTCTTGCATCCTGTGATGTTCTCAAAGACGTGCCAAATCAAGCAGATACATTTTAATACATACAGTTATAATCAGGTTTCTAAACATGGTTTAGAAAGTGAAGATGAAAAGCACCATGCTGGAATCAGTTTGGCTAACATACTATGTTTATGCATTTATCTTCTCACTCATTCTCTATGTCTAATGAAATCTGCATCAGGATGGGAAATCTTCTTAACAATCCTGTTGTTTAGTTTCCCACCGGGCAATTACAATTCATTGCTGTGAATGAATATGGCTCTCACAGGATTACAACTTCAGGACCATATCAACTCTGAAAGTGGGCAGGAGGGGGAGGAATAGAGGCTGCATTCACGCAAATTGTTGGTGAAAAAAAAAAAAAGGGCGGGAGAAGATAAACAGAAATGATAGTACACAAGGTGAATTGTTTCAAATACGGTGATTTTCTAATTTTTCAATGAGGTGTTAGCACGCTTTTTTTTTTTAACATTAGATGTAGTCTCCTTTAACACAGATCTTACTCTATTACTTTTCAATTTATAATCAAAGAGCTTCAAATACCAATATAATATAACTTGAGAGAATTTTGCACCACTGCTCAAGTGTAGAATTAATGTCTCCCCACCCCCCAGATTCTCCCCCTGCAGAATAACTGATTCTGACAGGGAGGCAAAGGAAAGCCATGAGAGGTGTCACACTGCAATTACCCTTTGTGCCCACCAGGGGCTGATGTGGCACCAGAAGATAGGGCAGCTGGCTCTCAAGCCGCAGAGAGGGCCAGGTGAAGAGGCATGGGATGGGTGGGTGGGTGCAGACTGGGGTTCAGAAGAGCTGACTGGGGTGGGGGCACAGAAGCTAGTGAATGGAGTAGGGGTGCAGGGACCTATGGAGACATGGACAGCTATGCCTGGCTGAGTGGGGGTGCAGGGCCACAAGGGGCATTTGGCCTGGCTGAATGGGAGAGGCTAAGGGTCAGCCAGGGTCTGCATGGCCCCCACCAAAAACCTGGTCTATGTGTCTCCCACCCATACCCGACTATTCTCCAAGTCTACTCCCAGGCTCCTTCCCAGTAATTACTTCCCTCTTCCTCTGTTACCCCTGTCTCTCCCAAGCTTTCGCACCACTTCTGAGGGGTATGGGAAATATGTTTCTGCATTATAGTTTAAATGAATTACTACTTGAAGTTCTGTAGTAATATGCCTAGTAAGGAATCTATTTGTCAAAAAACATTTCCAGAATCTTTTTTGTTGTCTGTATTGTAACAGAAATACTTGCTGACAGGTATTTTGAAATAAATTTCCAAAATAATTGAAACTGGAGTGATTATATTGTGTTATTTTGACAAATAAAATATGTAGAATTTTGCAAATTTTAAAATATTGTGTGTAGAATTTTTAATTTTTGGTGCAGAATTCCCACAGGAGTAAAACTAGGTCTTGCGTATGAAATTTTCCCATTTTTTTTTCAAAACTAGGATAATTTTTCGGGTCTCCTTCCACTACCCCATGCAAGAGAAATATACAATGTACACTCACAAAAGTGTTCAGCCCTGGAATTATCATTAAAAAAACCAACCTAACTAAAAATAAGACGACACATGCTTCTTCCGCAAAATTACAATAAAAAATACAGAAGGAATATGAACTGAAATGGGCAGTTTAAGAAATTCATGACTGCACAGCAAGAAACATTAACCGTTTAAAGACTATTATAAACAAATCTGAATAAAATACTGGAAAACCCGGTTTACAAATGCATGTTGCAGTATCATTTTTTGAACTGTATTAAAACTATTATTTGTGGCATTTTCCTATATCTATCCCTAGAAACTAAAGCCTAATGCCAGAGTTTAACAATCAAGCAGCATCAGAAAGAATACACAGTAATCTTACAAGGCAACAGGTCATATGGGGCTGGGAATAAACATTAAGAGACCTAGCTTTTCTCTGGGACCTTGACATAAATCTACACTAAGTCTGCTAATTTTCTGCTGTCTCCTTCTGGTATCAAAGAGTAATTTAAGTGTTTTAAGCTGAGTAATTGTAACACATTTTGTGACAAGGATCAGCAATTTTCCTCTTGTAAAATATGTATTACCATTTCTGGGCAGAAGGTTAAAATAAATATTATGAAACAGGCCAGTCGGTTATTTATTTTTATCTTTTATAAATACACCCATCAGTAAATATCTGGGTGCCTGTACAAAGCCAAACACAAATGTTAATATTACCAAAGCTACATAAAATGCACTCTCTACCCAAAAAACCCAGCATAAACACACCCTACCTCCCTTCAGACAAGGCTAAGTAAACAGATGAGCTTTGCACGGTGTCCTGAAGGGCAACAGACAGGCTGTTTCAGAACAACGGGAAAGCTAATTCAGTGGAGGGTTCGCAATGCTAGAAAACAGTCTGGGAGCAGGTCCCAGACATTCCACTCTGAGATCTCCTGGCAGGAGAGCGTGAGATGATCTCAGCTGCCACAGTGATGGAAGAAAAGGGACAAAAGGATTATGTACAAATGATGGAGCAGGGAACCAACCAAGAGGCAGGCCTCCTGGGTTCTTTTCCAGTGCTATCCCTTACATATGGCCACAAAGCAAGAAAGCAATTTAACAGCTTTATGAATTTTTGTTTATCCATATATAAAATGGGTATAATACTTAATGATGGTACCTAAGGTGGCCTAGTTTTTGGACAGTGCATAAAAAGCAACACATACTCAAAGTGCAAAGGATTTATTATTAGGTAGGACACAGTAAATGCAGAGGTCTGAGTGGGGATATATAGACATACCATTGGTTTCAGAATAGCAACACAGTAATACAGGTGACTGGTAACTACAGAGTAGTTGCATTGCAATTATAGTGTAATTAAACAGTGATTTTCCTTTCCAGTACGTAATTACTGCCTGTTCTTATAAGTGGAGTGTTAACTAGATGACTACATTACTTATTATTCTTCTAGTGGGATTCTTGTTTTGATAGTGATTTTAAAACTGATAAGAGTTGGTCACTTTATTGTTTCTTATAAATCAATTATGTCTCATTCTCTTGATCAGCTACACTGCAAGGAAACAAACTGGTGAGTTATTTATCAATCAGGTACCTCAGTGTTTAGTCATCTGCCAATCTCATGCCATTAGTATAGTAAAGGGGTATACTACCTGTTTCAAACATAAAATAATGGGTCAGTCTCCAAAAGCAAGAACTGGATACTAATGCTTAGAACTGCTGAGTTAGTGCTAATATCAGACATACACTGCCACTAGGAAATCCCAGCTCTCACTGCGTAAACTCTTATTTAAAGCGCGCTATCCTATATGCCTACTTTATTTTACAATGCCAGAAGAAAAAAAACACCTCAGCCATACAGCAACTGGATGCCATATCTCCCATGTACAGCAAAATTACATATGCTTTTATTAGAAAGATGATGTAGTTACTTGGATTATAAGGTTCTGTTTTAAAGACTGCCTTCTTTGAACTGATCTTAACAAAAATATATAGGATTTTGGAGTAAACTTTATACAGAATATACAACGCTAGTTAAAAGCTATGTAATTTACAGTTAAAGGGCACATGAGGTTTGCGTGGGACACAAGAGGGAGTTAAAGGCATGTGATTTTCAACATTCGATATGAGTCACTCAGCTCTATTAAACCTATGAAAGAATAAAATCAGTAAACAAGGTGCTGACACTGAACAACAATTGATTCAACAGTCTGAAGTACAAACAAATATTTGTAAAATAAATTATTCTGGGAATAAGAAAACTTGCCTTTTAAAAACATTTTTTAAAAAGCCAAAAACCTAGTTTTATTTTCGTTCCACTTAAATTATGTTTTATAGGGTATATAACACTGGAGAAAATGAAACAGAGGAGCAGACCTCAGAGTTAAGAACAGATAGCTGCTGAAGTGGTGAGCAGGTAAA
Organism: Chelydra serpentina; assembly: GCA_037349315.1. Taxonomy (NCBI): domain Eukaryota; kingdom Metazoa; phylum Chordata; order Testudines; family Chelydridae; genus Chelydra; species Chelydra serpentina. The sequence continues at coordinate 14,499,257 of JBAIAC010000035.1, forward strand.
CGAGAATAGGAGTTTCAAAACATGATTTATAAGAACCTTTTTATAAGGCAAGGCAGTCATTACATACTGTATACTGCTTCGTGGCCACAAATGCATGTGATTTGCTGTTGCTTAATATGATTCACATACAATTGGGAGGCCTTGTCTTGAAGACAATAGTTGAAATATGCAGACGTGGGCTCTGATATAAAGTGTGTATTGCATGGCAATTTTTGGCAGTAATGATGCAGCACTATAAAATTTCACACTTTTACAGTCCCAAAATACTAAAACATGTCCTGGAGCTTAGGATATGGTGGGCTGCCAAGCTCCACCCCAGCTTTTAAAATGGGTCATATAAGCACATGCCATGATGGTGCATTTGTAAGCCAATACTCACACACTTTGGATGTGTTCTTTTTTACATTTCAAGTTATAATGTGATGCATTTGTTAAGCATAAAAATATTAATCCACCAAAGAATATGGTTCCCACATGGGGGGGGGAAATTAAATTTTATTTTCTACACTCTTCCTGGTACTTTTTTTTTGTTTTGTTGGGGGGCGGGGGGGAGAAGAAATTTTGAGTTCAATGAGTGTTAGCAATCTAGATGCTTTTGAAAATCCCAGTAGGTGGCTAGATACTTTTAAAAATCTGCCCCTTAATCTCTCTGTGCCTCAGTACCCATATGTAAAATGTAGATAATACTCACAGGGTGTTGTGTGAATAAATACACTAAAGAAGCTCAGATATTATTGAGATGGGGGGGCAACATATGGGTAGCTGAGATATAAAGAACCATTTTTCAAAACATTCTGGACAGTTTACACATATGTAAATCCCTTATTTTTGGAACAGCATTAGCAGATAGTTTCTCTCCCTCAAGCACCATATTATTGATGAACCTTTAAAACACAGAAATTGATTAGATAATAAGCACTAAAAATATAAAATGTACCAGTCTGCATCTGTATAGCTAAAAAGTAGCTAAACAAATCCTGTTGTGTTTTTTCTTTATATTAGGTATTATTTCGCAATTTTTGATATGCTCAAAAATCACATACTTGATAATATGCTAGAAGTAATATCAAATACTGTTAAATTCTCTGAAGCCAGTTTAGCGTAGTAACTTTTCCTGTGCTTTACTCTTGCAGCAAAATATGGTATTGACTTTATACAGGAAGTAGTTTAAGATCAGCTCTATCATGTTGCTGTAAGGGGATGATACAGAAAGATGTGATCTGATGATGTCCTAATCAATAACTTCACATTGTTTCAATAGTGTCATTGTTAACAACCTGCACTGCCAATAACCATGCTATTTTAAATGTTGTCTGAGTGCAAATTGAGAGGGAGAAAGTATGTTAATAGGGATTTCAGATTTCTCAGCTTAACTGCAATAAAATAAATTTAAAAACTAATCTCATACCAGATATTTCTAGCTGAAAACTGCAACTGTGCAGATATCTTTAAAATATGATAAATTATTTTTACACTGTATCTTGCATAAGGACAGTCCCTCTGCCCTGGGGAACATACATTTAAATAGGATCCCTCCTCTACTCAGTCTCCGATTAAAAGTGTTGCAACTACCGTAAAATTCAAGAAATATGTACATGGATGAAGTACATGTAGTTTTTAGAGGTTGAAGAGCCAACAAAAATTCCTTGCTCAGCAGACTTCCTTTGTGACTTGGGTCACATCACTTATCCTCACTTTCCTGATGGGTAACTAGGGAACTCAGAGGCTACCCTTTTCCTGCATCAGATGGGTACTGTGAGGCTAAATGTGTTGTTTCTAAGGTAACTAGAAATATTTGGGTGAAGGGCACTATTCATAAAAACACTTTTCATTACTTGCAAAAGTGCTTCAAGATCATAATTTTACACCATATGCTATACAAACTGTTGTATGTTGCTTGTTGTTGTAATGAGTCTTAAAATCTATCACAAGAACTTTTTTGCCACAGTTTTGTATGATTGAACGGATATAATCCATCCTGTGTGGGTGAGTCCATACAGCCGGCAAGGTCTTGCCAAATCTTCAGTTATGCAATACTCAGCTAAAAGAAAAGGACTATCTACTGAAATTAATTTCATCTAGTATGATATGGATCAAGGAAATGGGGGGAGGGATAGCTCAGTGGTTTGAGCATTGGCCTGCTAAACCCAGGGTTGTGAGTTCAATCCTTGAGGGGGCCATTTAGGGATCTGGGGCAAAAATTGGGGATTGGTCCTGCTTTGAGCAGGGGGTTGGACTAGATGACCTCCTAGGGTCCCTGTCCAACCCTGATATTCTATGAAAGGGGCAGACAATTCTATTTCAATTAGGGAAAGTAACTAATGAATCAAAATTTGTCCGTGACTGAAATTAAACATATTTGAGGCCAAAGTCAGATGATTATTTTTATTGTTGGCAATGGGAAATGTTGTGCAATATAAAAGGATGGGAGTATGGAAATGCTCTGGGCTATTTGCAAGCCTTGAAATGGAAAGCTCAAGCAACTCCTACTTAATCTTTTTCTTTTCTTGTTAGAATTCTGCAACATTGCATGGGAAATCAGAGTTCAGGTGCAGAATTCCAATGCCTGTGTTGCTGCACTGAAATAGTCTACTCATACTCCATTTTGCTTAGATAAGAGATAGATCAAACACTTGATACATGATCCTGTTACCACAGCTAATAATGATTAAGTGCATGATTCATTGGGTACTGAACACCTCCTCACAGGTGCTGAGTGCCTTCAACTCTCAGAATCACACCCTAAAACAGCAGTATTCACAAAGGACAATTAATACATTTCTCTCACTATACAGTATACTAAAAATTGCTAAGTCAATGCTACACTATGGAGAGTTTTCATAATACTAAACAGCACTTTTCATTTTCAAAGGATTAAATATTAGATAATTAATTTAAAACGTCTAGAAATGTTAAGACCTGGTTCTCCCAACAAATGAAACTTATCACTCTGCCTTGGATTGTGATCCTATTTTATTACATAGGTTAAGCATGGTTGAGTCTGGTTCCTACTTGGATACGAGACCTTCAAAACACCCGTAACTTCAACAGAAAGTGGCGTTAGTAATTCAATAGACAGTAGTCTTCCCTTTGGTCACATGTAAAGAAGAGGCCGTGGCCACTTGTGTTTTTTAAAAATCCCAAGCCATTTTTTGCAAGTATAGGGATACTACCCTGATGTGCTAGACAAAATCTCTAGCTTTGGGAATTATATTCTGCCTACAATGCCCGAAGTTATTCTTGTAATCTCAGTTGAATATGATATTCTTCATTTCCTGTCTTATAGCAGTTGTGTATTGTTTTTGTGCACTATTCTTTAGTTGCCATGCTTCATTCAGAAATACCTACATTTACTGACAAGTGACATGCGAGAAATTTTAGCCAGGAAGGTAATTTTGGCGAATATGTAACACACTGAAAATAAGAAGTTAGAAAGAAAGTGCCAATCTAATTTTACATACAATGCCACTAGCCCCACACTAATTTCATCTCTCAGTATATGTACTTTACTCAAAATTAATGAAGTTGTATATTCAAACAATATTTCAAGATTGTAACTAAATTATGGAAATAAATGAGTTATGTCTGAGAATTAACCATAGTTAATAATTTATTGCTCAGAATGTTCGCTCCCTGGAGTCATACTGTCTTGTCTGTAAAGATTTATGCATATTTACAGCACTATATTAAATAACATCAGCTTTCAGAGGTAAAGGATTTGTGCACCAGTTTGGGACATTAGATGGTGTTAATCCCATTAACAATAGTATCAGAATAATCAACCACATGAAGGTTGCAGCTATTCAACAAAGACATTCAAAATACTTTAATATATAAACAAAGTGAGGAGGGCAAAAATCCAAGGCTTTTACAACATAATTACTAAAAGGAATGATAAAAGTTTACAAAGGGCAAGACAAATATTTACACCCAAAAATGAAATGGAATGCGCACACGAAAAGATATTTGAAACACAAATAGCCAATCATATAGAAAATAAAAGGATTACTGGCTCCTGTCAGCAAACTAAGACAGGACTGGAGAGAAATTCTTTAACAATGTCATATTTTCTGCTTCTACAATGCCTTCTATGCAAGGATCTCAAAGTACTTTAACTGCACTAAATGAGTCTCAAAACACCCCAGTGAGGTAGATATTATACCCATTTTTAAATATGGGAAAATTGAGGTGCAGTTTAAGAAGCCACTTCTGCTCACAGGGAAATCAAAAGCCACACGGTCTTCAATGGTGCAGGATCTGGCCTTAAGTGTTTTGTCCAAGGCTACACAGCAAATGTGTGGCACAATCTGGATGAGGATCCAGATTTTCTGACTCCCAGGACAGGGTGGCTTTAACCCTGTAAAGCAGCACAACCTCTTATGCAATGGTCACAAAGTCTAATTGTAAAGCCAGGATTAGAAATCAAAATTTAGAAATTAGAGTAAATACAAATGAGAAAAACCACACGGACTTTCATAGCTTCACTGGCACTTTCAGCCCTTTACAAAATATTACCATTAAAATTGTGATAATGATAAAAAAATTTAGTGGCTCTATATTTTGAGCACCTTCAATGTACCAATATTTCATAGTTTGTATGCTACAAAGGGGATGATGTTTGAGTTCATGAATAAAAGAGAAGCCAATTTCACATTTTTCATAGTAAACCCTCAGTTTACTTTAAGTCTGAGGATGGTTAAACTGAATCTTGGACTGTTCTGCCCAGCAACCTCAGAGAGTTATATTTACAGACCGCTTCAAACAATCAAGTGAGTCAAGAGACTTAATTAAAATGTCACAAAATATATTGTAACAAGAGTAAAAACCCACAAGACGACAAAACCAGCAAAGAAGCACAAAACCAATAAAGAAGCTGAAGTGACTAATAAAAGTAAAGCTATAGCACAGATTTAAGTTATTTTCTTGTCCTGAAAGACAAATATTTATATGCTCAAAAGCAACCAACAAGCAGTCATACTGTAATCTATAAAAAGTAACAGTGCACACTGGAAAAAGCAAGCTAGCAAATAAATTAGTGCCCTGATAGTTCATCCGCAGAGTTATTAGTTTAAACAGCTAAGCTCAGATGTTTTTATTATACGATTGGCTCATCTTGACTTCATATTCATCCAGGGTGTCATTTTAGCATAGTGATGTCACTTCTGAAATCCATGTGTATAAGGGCCTAATTTTCAAAAGCAATGAGCGCCTGCAGCTCTTCTTGCTTTGAACTGAAGTTCGGGGTGCTCACTACTTCCAGAAATCAGGCTCTAAAGCTTATTGTTTTCTTGTTTGGGAATACAACAGAGAAAGTGACTTAATCAAATTAGGTGCTAATATGCTGCATTAGGAATTCTCTAATTTGTTTTCCCCCTGGCTAGTGAACAAAATACATATCCTGCCTCCAGTGCCTCCAGTTAATTTAGGACAGGTTTAGACAACATGATGGTAAGAATGCCCGAGACTTATACTAGTATCATTGGACCTGCCACAATGGAAGATTACCTGCAATAACTACTGTAGACTATTTTGATAATTTCTACTCCGTAGACGAAATAGGTTTTAAATGTGAGCTAAAGGGGATGGTCCCACTGAGATCCATCTAAAGTAGAAAGAAGACATAGAGCAGTGATCTATCAGGCCTGCAAGCAAGTTACAAATTGTCCTGTAACTTCTGAATATTTTGGCATTATGTTCAGAAGAAACCAAATGGTGTCAGAAATACCACATATACATCAGTCATATATTGGATTTAATCAACTCAAATGCATGGGCAGCAGCACACAGTTTCTTAAATCAGCCTCCCTGTTTCTGCTTTAGCTTTTCTATCAAACACAAGAAACCTCCTCTTCCCCAGCCTCAAGTTCACTAATTCGACAAGACTCAAATCCATATGAAAGGGTTAAAAAAATAAACAAATGTAAGTATTTAAAATCTTACCTTCAGAAGAGTCCAACAATTCAGTAGAGAGCACCTACCCCCAAAACGTTTTATTTAAAACTAAATAAACAATACAGTTTGACATCGATGCACAACATTGTGTTTCCTATAAAAAAAAGGCTCTACCCCTGTTATGTTACTTACCTAAAAAGAGAGGATGGGAGAATTAGTGCTTGAAGGTACACAGTGCTAATCAAACACTATTTACCATAGATACTTACATGGCATTCCCTCACCATAATATCTGAGATATGGTCCTATCACCCCTTACTCAGGGGAAGATTAAGCTCATGTGGCAGAGGCAAGCAAGAACTTAAAGGTTTCTGCCACTAAAGAATTTAATTAACACTCTCAACTTATTAGGATAAAAGGGTTCACAAATGTAAAAGAGGGGAGGGATAGCTCAGTGGTTTGAGCATTGGCCTGCTAAACCCAGGGTTGTGAGTTCAGTCCTTGAGGGGGCCATTTAGGGATCTGGGGCAAAAATCTGTCAGGGGACAGTACTTGGTCCTGCTAGTGAAGGCAGGAGACTGGACTCGATGACCTTGAAAGGTCCTTCCAGTTCTAGGAGATTGGCATATCTCCATTTACATATTTTATATTTATATATATTTTATAAGCACTGAAAAAAAGCAAAAAACAAGTATCTTTAGACACACCAAGAAGCTGAAGTCTTATTTGAGTCTGAGTGGTGCTACAATAGACTAGAAAACTTGTAGGAACTGTTAGAAAGACAAAGTCTTTTGAAAACATGTACCCACAGAACAGATACATTTGTTTTGAAATAAAGCTAGTGTGTACACCCAAATCTGATTTTAAAACCACAAAAATTGTTGTTCTGCATTTTATCATCAAAATATCAAAAACTAAAAAAGTTAGAACTATGTTAGACGTAAAGCCTAATGTTATATTTATATTACACATGGTAGGGGGCCGATTCTCTTCTAGACCAATGTTATATGCTAGTGCAACTCCACTGTTTTAACTGGATTTGTTCACAAATTACACTAAAGCAATCAGAAGGGAAGAAGGCCCTATAAGTGCAAGATAAAAAAAGTCCAAATGCTCTAGCAAATTACTCAAAAAAATGCACAATATGAACAACCAATGTTTCCTAAAAATGGATAAAACTGGGTAGAAAAGAGCATTATCCTGGGCTCAGGATTTGTCTATAAACTTTGACTTTCTGCAATCTACAGTTTTACAGTAGATTCCTATTATGGAGTTTGAAACAGAACAGCTGTGGAATTACAAACAGCAATCCATGGGCCTACTTGTACAATAAGGGTGACACAGAAGCATGATTAGCTAGCTACACAATTCTTTAAATGGTGTTTTGTAAAATTCTTTTTTTTAATGGGTTCAAGTTAAGCAAACATTTTAACTATATACCAATAGCTAGATCAACAGTACCATAAATGCCACCAACTGATTTAACTGATCAGTTCAGTGACAATGATAGTATTATTGTTAAGGAGTTTATTCCATTTGCCAGTCTTCTTTTTTCGACAAAGAACTTTGAGAGAAGTATCCTGTTAGCATCATTTTTTCCTGAACCTTTAGAACTAATTATTGTAATGAATGATGCAGGTGCATCAACAAAATAGAATCCATCCATCCATCCATCCACCCACCCATCCTCTCCCACACTCTTCTAGATAGAAACAAACTTTCAGCTAGTTCTAAAGGGCCATTACTTCATATGACTTATTTAAAAGCATACATCATATGTGCTAAAAGGAAACTGATTTTGCAGGCAAAATGTCAGTACAGTGATTCTTTGCACAACTTTGTTACCTAGTGACATACATTAGTAGGATTTACTCTCTCTAAAAAATACTCTTATGGCAGAAAAATGTTTCAGGGAGTTTAATACAGCTCTGGCATATGGGGAAAATGACTCATACACTACTTACTCATTAATAATCAGATCTGGTGCAAAACACAGCAGGTTTCCATTTGACTGTTTATATGATCTCCATCCTAGAGCAAAAGCCATCAGGAACATCCATGAGTACTGCAGAAGGGTCATTTGGTCATCCAAATGTAAATTTCGGAAACCTAAAAAATACAAAAATATAACAGTATAGCAGTGAACAAATCATGTTTAGGAAATGCTCCTTTTCAAATCTATCAAACAAATAATCATCAGTACAAATACAATTATTAATACACAGCAGTATTTTAAGATGAGTTTCATGTTATTTTCGTTAGCTGCAGTGGTGCATATGGACTTGAAGACATCAAAATTGTATGTCGAACTGCAATGAACAGATATAATCAAGTAATTCTGTATTTTATGTTGTTAGATGCTAAATAATCTGATCTAACTAAAAGTGCATCTGTATGCTGAGAAAGAACCGACTGCACTTGTGGTAGGGAAGATGAAGATGTCAGATTAGAAAAACTAACGGTGTGTCTCTTACCTGCAAATTCTTGCTGTTGATCAAAGTAATATACAAAACTTCAGCATAATTTTAAAGTTACCAAGATTACATTCAGCTGCTTAGCATACAACTGTAATGAATCCTTTATTACCCTACAAAATTTTTGCCTATGCAGGCGAAACATGACCCAACTTAATGTGGTTATAGTCACAATCTCTTTGCCAGTCTTCAGACTTTGGAAGTCTAACATAACTAAATTCTTGAGCTGGTTTGAATTTGTGGCCTTACACAGTTTTAATTACACAGAATACAGAAATGTACTGAAAAGGATAAGTAACAGAAAAGATAACATTTATACCTTACTTAAAAAAAAAAAGTACATATTATTCCTGAGTACATATACACACTCTGCCCCTAACCTCCAGGTGATTGTTTCCTCCTGGAAGAGTGTGTGTCACTTGGAGAAGAAGTCTTGAAAAGTACTACAGTGAAATATTAAAAATTCAGAAAATGTTTTTTTCCCATGTAATTGGAAATGAAGGTGAATGTAAAAAAATCCTACAAATGATGACTAATTAAGTTAGTGTATTTACTCATAAGCAGACAAAACTGGTTCAACTGTCTTGTGTAAATATTACAGTAACTTCAGACTGAAGTCCATGGCTTTATTTTAAACTGTCTCTTATTCAACAGTAATTTTACACGGTAGTCACAAATCACAGAATATGTACCACATTACTCAATCGTTACTAACTGCCTGTAACATTATAGCAATATACAGAATGAACAGGGCCAACAAAAATAATGAAGAAATGTGTTATATCTTAAAATTGCTCCCCTGAGCAGATTTAAAATGTAGGCAGCTTTTAATCTACTGTGGTAGCTCATATCAAGCCCTGGCTGCTTTTAACAAGATTTTCTGCCACACTGAGTCCTTATCAAATGTAGATTCAAGTTGACTTTATTTAGCGTCATCAGATACTTGACATCCCAAAAAGGTCACTTCAGTGCTATTTCCCTAAGATGTTTAAATTGATAGTATCTGGTAAATTAATATGCCCAAATTATATAACTTCTCAGTCTGGTCTACTTCAAAATAAAGGCAGGCAGCTTTGAAGGTAGGAAACCCCCCCCTCCATATTGCTACTTTTAAGACAGTAGTAATACTGTTAGAACTCATTTCAAAACCATTGGGTCAAACCCCGAGGTCCTTACTCAAACATTGCTCAGGCAAAACTGCGCTGAAGTAAAAACTTCAGGATACAGCTCATCTTATTTTCTATACATTTGTTTCATCGTTCTTGTTAACTAACGATACTAGAGCTAGCAAAATGATCTTTGTTCCTTATCAGTTCCATTTGCTTGCATTGTTTATTTCCCACCTGAGGCAATAGTCCTCTGGACATCATAAACATTTTCACAACAACTAACTGTGATATCCCAAATGGAGGACTACTATGATTTCTGCAGGGGTGCAAGAAATCGGAGTAAGTAAACACAATAAAATGAAAGACTGTTGTGAAGAAAAGCTTTAGTGATAGATTGATCAAGAAAAGGAACATAAAAAGGCTTGGCATGATCAGAACAGTTACTAGTAATAATATTATTATAATTATTATTAATAAATAATAGAGTGGCCTTTCAAGGAGTATCATCTTCTGTAAGATTAAGAGCTTGTCTACCTGGGGAAATTAACTAGAAATTAAATAGAATGTGGACACACTAATTCAGAATAAAGTGTGCTTCCAAAGCAAAGTGTTTATCCTGGAATAGATAGCATAACAAAACTGCTTCGGTGGATGCTAACTTCACACCTTTACTTTATTCAAATTATTTTCCCAGTGTAGAAAAGCCATAGGGACATTTCAATCTCCCTATTCCAGCATAAATGTTTGAATCTAGTCTTTCCTTGTAACTCCAAACAGGTTTATTATTTTTTTTAAAAGGTGAGACCATCGTGTAAAATGAGAAGGCAAGTTACATTACATCTTGACTTATGTGTACATTATACATCACTTTTTAGATTTATTTATGGAAATGGGTGGATAATAGCACTGGCTAGAGCCACACACAGCAGAAGCAGGTGAGACAGTTTTCCTGTTTATAGCGGTTTCAGGTGCTCAACTGCACCACATTTCAGTCTGTCCGAGGACCATGCAATAGGATGCTATGCATGACTGGGGGGAGGGATAGCTCAGTGGTTTGAGCATTGGCCTGCTAAACCCAGGGTTGTGAGTTCAATCCTCGAGGGGACCATTTAGGGATCTGGGGCAAAAAAAATTGGAGATTGGCCCTGCTTTGAGCAGGGGGTTGGACTAGATGACCTCCTAAGGTCTCTTCCAACCCTGATATTCTATGATTCTATGTCAGAACTCGAGGACTCATTTTAGCTTCCGGCTTCCTGACGTGAAAGAAAGGCAAAGCAAGCTGTAAATACAGCATCCTTACTGACTCTACAAATGGGAGGCATATTGGCAATTCTCCTTTAAAAATCTCATGCAACACACCCAATTTTGTGGAAGCAGCTATGGTGTCTGAACAAAATGGAATATCAGGCTTTACTCCTGGTCTGTTATTAGAGATGGCAATGACTGTTCCCATTCAGGTAGGAAGGATGGGCAGAGTGGAGGAAGTGAGAGGACAAAGTGGCTATGGCGACAAAAAGATACAGGACAATTCAGTTAAGGAGAAGGGGATCAGAGGGGTTACTCCCTGAATCATGGGAACCCTATTGCTAAAAATTAATAATGAAGCACTACATTCAAAACTGCTATAGAAACAGACCCAGAACACTTCTCTTTTTCTGTGTTGAGTTTTTTTTAAAACTGTTCGTGTGGTGTGTATGTTTTATCACACACGGACTGAAGAGTCCAACCTAATTTAACCTCAAGTCATAATCCAAAATCAAAAAGAGATTTTGGGTCTGTTTCATTGATAGGTATTTGAAACATAATTTATCTAAGATATCAATCAATAAAAGTTAGTCCAGAAGAGTACTGAAGGAAACCATCAAAGTAAAAGATAAAAGACTATAATTTGGGACAAAAACTGACATTTTACCAAACATCTCTGTATTACCTGGTATTGCCTTTGCCCATTTTACTGCAGCTACCACTTGCCGTCCTCCTAACATGTTGAGAGTTGACATTATACGCCATGTTGAGTCAGGCAGAGTACTGTCGTAGCCCGAATACAGAACTTCCGGCTCAATGACTTCCAGCAGGGAAACCAGGGTAGGGGTTAGCTGCGGCAGAGATGCAGGAACTATACTCTTGCTTACTGGACTTTCAGAAGCATCCCTCGCTGCTGTCACATTGGACTGCTGAATTCCTTTGATCTTCTTCTTCGTTTTTCGAGCTAGGGAAGATTTTAGAAATTACATGTAAATTAAATTAAATAAGGAATCTACACAGTAAAAAAAAAAAGATAGGAAGCGCTGCTCACAGGGAATACTCCTTTTTCTTTAGATTAGTCATTGGCAACTTTTAAAATATTTTTTCATAGGTTTTTGTAAAAATTTGCATCAGTGAAAGCTAAATCCCCATTGTAAACTGATTTATCTCAGAGATTTCTAAGAAAGGAGAAGTCATGTTAATGTATCAGAGATGCAGAACAAGGTAGACAGACTAATGTGGGGTCTGCAAACGGTATTGGGTGTGATCGCTGGATTTCAATGAGACTTCTCATCATACTGAGTCCCACTTAGTACTAACTGTTTGCAGGATTGGGCACTTTATCATATGCTGAATATGTGAACTACAGAAAACACACAGAAGAAAGGAAAACTGTATTTTATAAATAGGATGCTACTGAATACTCAGAGCCAGGGAAAACATTTTTTGGGGATGGCTCTGGGCAAGAGAAAAGAATTTTCTCTGGCAACCCTCCTGCAAACAGATTATTGCTGCAGTAATTAAACAGTAAATAAAATTCATATGATATACCAGATAAACACAGAATAAGCATCACATTGCCAGAGATGTCAACTCTAAAATAGAAAGAATATTTATTAGTGTATCACAAGTAACTGAGTCTCCTGCTCCCCTTTTGACTCCCCAGAATGTAGACTGCCAACTGTGTAGATTTAGTAATTTTTTTGCAGTACAGGAAATTAACTGAAACACAATTATTTTCTGAAGTCTGCATCTTGGTCCATACAGGGGTCCCATGGATACACCAACAGCACATCATAATGCCACTTGTGTAACTTCTAAGAGGGGGAGAGACAATTTCTGTCCTCTTATAATTTGACTCACCACCACTGCAGAGTAACATAAAATACAACACTGATATAATGTGAGACTGTTGTTTTCTCATTTAATTGTGTCCGTTCCAGTGTCCAGATGATTATGAATTGTGGATTGTGACAGAAATTGTCTCAATTACCATTTTGAAAGCGTACAACGATATAAAAAGATGCCACAAGCGCAAGTCTGATCTGTCATGAATGGCAAATGAACACATTAAAATACAGAGCCTGCCTAGTTATTCAAAAAACTCAATTTTAAATTCAGTAACTTTTCAATTATTTTATTTCTACCCATGCTGTAGGTAACATAAGTTTGCCAAGGACAGACAAGTTACTTGCACTGAAGTAAATTTATATTACTTTTAAAAACACTGTATTACCATACTAAATATCTACAGAACAAAACTTAAGGATATGTGATGATTGGATAATTTTATTATGTCTCCATGCCAACTAGTGCCTTGATTATAATTAATGCATTATTAGAAAATGTATCAGATAACTCAGTAATTTTACAGTTTCAAATTTTTGGAGCTAACATATACTAAAAAGAAGTTACATGAAAAAATATGTTACAGCAACAGTATGGCAGGCTTTGCAACAGAATAAAATTCAGAAAATGCAAAAGTTTAGATTTATAATATGATGGGTATATTGTGCGAACGGAAAAGACTTTTCATGTTGTAAATGAAAAATAGTTTCATACACTACACATGGTCCAGAATCCCCTTTGTGGTTTACAATCACATTTTCTTATTTTTTTTAAATGCTCTCTCCCCTGCTCTTTAAAAGGCCCAAAACAAACATAACGGCGTGATCTTGCAAAAATAAAGGGCCAGAATTTCAACTCTTACTACAATGCCAATGGTGTAGTTACTTACCTGAATAATCCATGCTACTCACATCAGTATGAGTAAGGGGTTCAAAATCTCTCTCTTATGCAAGTGAGTGAGTGCAAGTGTTTGCAAATTAGGCATAAGTGACAATCTGGACAATAAAGTGAAATTGACAAAACACAAATTGTCAAAAGCCTGAAGTAAACAAGAGAAATATATCATTTTCTACAATTTTTCAATTCTGATATTTCAGAGTGTTGCTTAGTAGTATGTGAGGTAATATAATTTTCAAAGAGAAGCGTGATTTTTAAGTTGACTGTGTCTATTTAAGTAACAGAGTTAATTCTACAAGTTAATTGGAGTTAATTTTACAAGTTCTGCACATTTTTTTTTACACCATGATTTTCAACTGTTCCAGATGCAGAAGCAGTGCTTTATGGGAGGATTTATCCATGTGCAAATGAACAAGATATTTATAATCTCTCTCATGCAAATTATTCCAGCAGCAACTCCTGTGCCTGTCAGGCTAAACAAGTAAAATGTATAGTGAAGCAACAAAGGGGAGCAGTTAGATATTGCTCCTGTGTGAAAAAGATAACACTTCTGAACACAGAGGCCTGGTCTACACTGGGTGGTGGTGGTGGAGGAGGAGGAAATGGATCTAAGTTACACAACTTCAGTTATGTGAATAACGTAGCTGAAGTCGATGTACTTAGATCTACTTACCGTGGTGTCTTCACTGAGGTAAGCTGACGACTGATGCTCTCCCGTCGACTCCGCCTGCGCCTCTCGCCTTGGTGGAGTACCGGAGTCGATGGGAGAGTACCGGAGTTGACCCCCGCTGGATCAATCACTGCCCATCGATCCAGCGGGTAATGTAGACAAGCCCAGAGTCACTCGTTCTCTCATTTATAACTTGGTTATCTGATGCATTGTTTTTCCCAGTGTGCCATGGACATGCTCGTCAATACACAGTATTATTCACATATCAAGTTTTTAATGCCAATTTTTGTGAGTTTTTGGGGGGAAAACGTAACAATAACCTTTTACAATCAAGAAAGTATTTTTCCCCCAACTCTTCAATCTCTCAGGAATGGTTTAACAGAATTTATTCAATTTCTCCCAAAAAATAAAAATGCATTTTTCATCTTTTCATCTGAGACCAAGCATGGCACACTTCCAGTCTACAGATATTTGTGTTAAGTAAGAGCAATAATAGAAATGAATATTCATAAATAACTTCATAAAAAAGCAGGAGATGGGGACGAAAAAATAATGGAAATCAATTTTTCAAACTTAGCTATGGGTAATCCCAAACAGATGTTATAATTATTTTTTATTTAGAACAATTTTAGAAATTACCACTGTCATAAATATGAAGGGAAGGGGGAGAGGGTCTGATGCAGTGCTATAAAATCCTCTTTCCAGTAAAGGGTTAAGAAATGCAGGTAGCCAGACTGACACCTGACCTGGCTGGCATCTGACCAACAAGGGGACAAGATACTTTCAAACTTTGGGAGGGGGGAAGGTTTTTGTGTGTGTCTTTGTCTGAGTCAGAGTGATCTTGGAAGACAGAAAGAACCTACAGAAAATCCGCCTCCTCACCAATACTCACTTTTCTAAAGTAAGTTTAGATAGCATAGCGAGTAGATTCTGTTTATTTTGCTTGGTATTCCCTGTGTTAGAAGGGGGGGGGGGTGTTATTCATG
Source organism: Chelydra serpentina (assembly GCA_037349315.1). NCBI lineage: Eukaryota > Metazoa > Chordata > Testudines > Chelydridae > Chelydra > Chelydra serpentina. Next base: position 14,514,378 of record JBAIAC010000035.1, read on the forward strand.
GTTTTCTGTAACTTTAAGGTTTTGTCCAGAGGGGGAAATCTCTCTGAGTTTGGAAATTAAGTGCCCTATAAAATAGTTACCATCCGGATTTTACCTTCTTTGTTTTTAATAAAATCCTTCTTTTAAGAAGCTGACTGTTTTCTATGGTTTTTAAAAACCCAGGGGGTGGGTTTTTAGATCACTGTGTAACCAATTGGTTAGGAGATTGTTCTCAAGCTTCCCCAGGAAAGGGGGTGTACGGCTTGAGGGGGTATTTTGGGGGGGAGGGAAGTTTAAGTGATTCCTTTCCTGGATTCCTGTTAGATACTTGATGGTGGCAGCGAAAGAAGCATTTCTCAGGGTGCAGGGAATTTTGTACCTTGGGGGATTTAACCTAAGCTGGTAAAAATAAGTTTAGGGGCTCTTAATGCGGGTCCCCACATCTTTACCCTAGAGTTTAGAGTGGGGAGGGAACCCTGACAACCACATTACAATTTTCAACCATTTTATCATAGTTTAACCCTAAAGAAAATTACACACAAAAACTACATTAAAAGAATGTTAAGGTTGCATGGTCAAGCACTCACACGTTAGGAGATACCACAATTAAAGGTTGCATATACAACCTTAATTTTCCACTCCCCCTCTTCCCTGCACATTATGAGACGGTCTTTACTTACATGATTACATACTATTTTTTTCATGGGATCCTTGCCTCATTTAGTGCACAGGATGAACTTTGCCCAGCCAGTCCCAAGTTCCCCACTCCTGCCCCAACTCCCTGTCCCCAGTGTCCTTGTCCAGACAGTTCCAGTTCTCCCCTCTCGACTACTCATCCGATTCTACCCCACTGCCCAGCTGTTTCCTTTTCCAGGTTCCTCATCTAATCTTACAGACATATGCCCCCCCGCCCCTCAGCTCCTTGCCCCAATCTCCCTCTGCCTGCCTGGCTCCTTTCTTTGTGAAGCCACTCCCAGTTCTCCCCCAGTTCCTTATCTGATGTCTACCCTTCCTCAAACCCTATTCCCCACCCATTAGTTCTTAGTCTCAGTTTCTTTGCCCTAGCCTTCCCTCTTCCTAGCTCTCAGTCCCAGTTTCTCTCTTCCCTGCTCCCCCAGTCTCACCAGACTCCATGTCTCAATAGCAGGGCCGGCTTCAGGCCAATTACGGGGAATCGGGCCCTGTGCCTAAGTGGGGCCCCGCAACGTCCGTCAGCAGCAGCTCAAAAGCTGCCGCTTGTGCCGCTGTTTTGGTGCGGTACTTCGGTGGCAGCTCAATAGCTGCCGCTGTCTCTGCGGTATTTCGGCTGTGGAGCCCCATTGAAATCGGGCCCCGCACTTGCTAAGGCTGGCCTTGCTCAATATATTCCTTCCCCTCCCCCACAGTCTGGCTTTTATTTCTTAATTAATTGAATTAAAGAACTTCCTTTTCCATGACACCAGGAGGGAGTTAGTGAGAGCTCAGGAGAGAGAGGCGTCCTGTTCTAAGTTCCAGTGTCTGGCTCTACCAAGATCCAAACCAGCTGGGAGCAGCCGTAAGAAGGAAAGTCTGAATTTGCCCCTGTAGCGTCCACATGCACAGTCCCATTACATGTAGGAGTGTGGGGGAGGTGCATGCAGAATCTGGTCAGCACTAAGGGTACATCTACATTACCCGCCAGATCAGCGGGTAGTGATCGATCCCTGAATGCTCTGCCGTTGACTCCTGTACTTCACCGCGGCGAGAGGCGGAAGCGGAGTCAACGTGGGAGCGACGGCAGTTGACCCTGCGCCGTGAGGATGCGAGGTAAGTTGACCTAAGATATGTCAACTTCAGCTACGCTATTCTCGTAGCTGAAGTTGCGTATCTTAGGTCAACCCCCTCCCCGCCCCCCCAAGTGTAGACCAGGGCTAAGAGAGGCTCGAGCATGCTTAGAGAAGACTGCCTTCTGAGATTTAACTGCTAAAATGGACACAAGTCTCTATGACGCATGTGCAAACTGTGACATTTTCAAAGGCTTATAACTTGGCCAAATTGGGGCACATCCCTGACACAAAAGCCACCTACTTGTCAAGTTTCAAGCCTCTGTTCCAAAACCAGACGGCATTACAGATGTTAAAAGAAAGGGACTTAAGAACTTTTTAATATGGGCAAAACAGCATATTTTTTCCTAGCCTCATTCTCAGAAATGACTTATTTTGGCTTAAATTTTCACAAATATTCAGTCCGAGGCAGGCACCTGTCGTGGAAATTTCAGCGTAAATGGCTAAAGTTTGGCAAAGCAATACGCAACTCAAAACAAGGTCTTTTATAATGGAAAGTGTCAAGCAACCTGCCTATAACATGCAAATATTACCCATGAAAAAAAGGAATGTTGAGGTAATGTATGTTTTTTCATACATACTTTTAAACACGTATCTTCTGTAAGACATAGTATAGGGTTTCTCATATAGATATTGTCTGATGGACCAACTGCTCTCTTGTTCACAAATTGCACAACATCACTGTGACAACTACAGAGGTTTCCCAACTATTAGAGTCTCTTTTCAGTTTACTGCTATTAAAACTGATTTGTTTCCAAAGACTTTTACTGTCTCTGCTGTTTAAGAGGATTAGAGTGACTGACTCCAATACGACTGTTTGTAAAAGTTGCTCCAATCAGTAGGGAGTTTCCCTTCATAGTCATATTAAAGATCTAGAATGAAAAAATATTTTCTCTAGATGTTCTTCTGTGGTAGCATACCATACCTTTATTAGTACCTAATCTCAAGAGGAACTCAGTTCCCAACATTCTCATTAATTTAAATGGCAATTGTAGGTGTTCAGCATCTCTCAAGATTAAGCCTGCAGCTATAGCCTGAAACCTGATTTGATATATAGTGTTCCCATTTGGTTACTAACATCAGAACTTTACATTATGGCAGAATTTGGCGTAAACAGGCATAGCGGTCACTGATTTACTTCCCATAAGCTACAGTTGCTTACACCAGCACAGATTATGGCAAACACAAACTTTAAGTGGATAAAGATGATGATCTAAAGTTAATAGTTAGCCTCAGGTCTAAATTAATTAATAAATTACCCATTTTAGAAGTTTAACAATTACTACTGTCTCAACAGTTGCCATTAATGAAACAATTTTGCCTTCCTGGAATTTCCAATACACAATACCATACATTACGCATACGCAAATGTTCCCTTTCACATACTGTATTTTTTACTTGTTTGATTGATTGCTAAATCTGAGAAACCATTCATGCAAAACCAAAATCAACAGCAATAAAACTGAAAGCGGAAGAAAGGCAAAAAATTGGCAGGCTGAGCTGCAGATGCTTTACATTCTGTATGCTCATGGACACTGTCCTAAACACTTTTCAAATTAAAAATACAACAACAGAACCAATATATAATAAAGTAAAAAGTCTACCCAAATCAGAGACAAGGAATATCCATCACCAGTACAAAACAGGAACTATGGCCTAAATTTTCTGGACACATTCTAGTGATTGTGGTTGCTTCAATTTCTGGGAGTCCAACTTGTTGAGGTACCTTAGGCCAGGTCTACACTAGGACTTTATGTCGAATTTATCAGCGTTAACTCGATTTAATCCCTCACCCGTCCACATTAGGAAGCAGTTTATTTCGACATTAAGGGCTCCTTGAATCGATTTCGGTACTCCACCCTGACGAGGGGAGTAGCGCCAAATTCGAAATGGGCATGTCGAATGCGAGGTACTGTGGACGGAATTCGACGCTAATAGCTCCGGGAGCTATCCCACAGTGCACCACTCGGTGGACGCTCAGGGCAGTATTGTGTACTCGGATGCTCTGACCTGCCACTCAGAGAAATCCCCGCGAAAATTTGAATGCTTTTTCCTCTGTGGCCATTTTGAATCCCATTGCCTCTTTGGACATAGTGGCGAGCTCAGCAGCACTGGCAATGATGCAGAGCTCTACAGCGGTGGTTTCGATGCCATCACTGAATAGAAAGAGAGCTCCAACATGGAGTGATCGTGAGGTTTTGGATCTCATCGCTGTGTGGGGCGATGAATCGATCCTAGCCGAGCTCCGTTCAAAAAGACGGAATGCCAAAATTTACGAGAAGATTTCACAGGCTATGACGGAGAGAGGGTACAGCCGGGATGCTACGCAGTGCCGCGTCAAAATCAAGGAGCTACGTCAGGCGTACCAAAAGACCAAAGAGTCCAACGGACGCTCCGGCTCAGCGCCTCAGACTTGCCGATTTTACGAGGCACTGCACGCCATGCTCGGTGGTGCGGCAACAACTACCCCACCAGTGTCCGTGGACACCGATGATGGGGTCCATTCTACGGACACATCGGAGGAGGTTTTCGCTGACGGCGAAGAAGAGGAAGGAGGGCAGGGGGACGAGGCAATCGAAAGCGGTCACCCTGGAGATTTCCCCGACAGCCAGGAACTATTCCTGACCCTGACTGCGCTGCCCTTCGAACACTCCCAAGGCAGCATTCCTGACCAGGAATCAGGAGAGGGATCATCAGGTCAGTGTTTTAGACATTTATTTTCAATACAATAGTTATGGTGTGTTAGCGCTCTGTAACTGTGGCTTCATTGGCCTTATGCGCTTCACCTTGGAGTCGCTTTCCCGTGCAACTATTCGAAAAGTCTGTCAATATGTATGGGGATAGAGGTGTAATCACCAGCAGAGATCTCAGAGAAACTGTCTTGAAGGTACAGCGATAGCTTGTTTAGCACGTTCACTGGGAGAGCTGCCTTATTGTCTCCTCCATGGTAGGATACTTTCCCGCGCCATGCGAGCAGCAGGTACTCTGGTATCATTGCCTTGCATAGCATGGCAGCATACGGCCCCGGGGTTTGCTTGCATTGACTCAGCATGCAGATTTTCTCTGTCTCCGTAATCCTCATCAGAGTGATATCAGTCATGGGGTCCTGGTTCGAATGAGTGGTATAATTAGTATACTGCATGCTTCCTTTTCCCCTTACAGACAGACACCCGGCTGTTTACGTTAACGCGTGGTGGTAGGGGGTCGGGAGCAAAACCAGTAGTACATATCGGTGCGCGGGTAGGGACAGTCCCGGGGACCGGCAACGCTAAACCGGGGATAGGATAGGCGAGCCGTTCACGCTGAGTGGTTCGCGGGCATTTTTGATTCCCTAGAGCAGCCACGCGGAGGGGGGGGAGGGTAGGCGAGCCGTTCACGCTGAGCGGTTCGCGGGCATATTTGGTTCCCTGGAGCGGCCACGCTGAGGGGGGGGAGGGTAGGCGAGCCGTTCACGCTGAGCGGTTCGCGGGCATTTTTGATTCCCTAGAGCAGCCACGCGGAGGGGGGGGAGGGTAGGCGAGCCGTTCACGCTGAGCGGTTCGCGGGCATTTTTGGTTCCCTGGAGCGGACACGCTGAGGGGGGGGGGGGAGGGGAGGCGAGCCGTTCACGCAGAGCGGTTCGCGGGCATTTTTGGTTCCCTGGAGCGGCCACGCTGAGGGGGGGGGGAAGGGTAGGCGAGCCGTTCACGCAGAGCGGTTCGCGGGCATTTTTGGTTCCCTGGAGCAGCAACGCGGACGGGGGGGGGGTTTAGGACAGCCGCCGTAGATTATCGGTTTGGCCAGCAGCAGTTACTGACCGCCGCCAGGAACACTGAGGGAGACATGGGAGTAGAGCAGTGCTGTGAAGCAATCTCGCAGCAGTCCAAAGTAAGCACCTTACCATGGTTTTCAGAGAGGTGATTTTCTGTGTACGGCAAGGCTTCTGGGATCCATATACCGGGACCCCAGACACTCACTCAGCCTTAAGGCATAGTATTTGACCTTGTAGTACGTGTACATGTGATAGGCACTGTCTTTGGTCCTATTCACGGTGAAAGAGTATGGTCATTGTTCTTGAAAAAGTATCATTCTGAGGAATTCACTCCCTTTCATTTATCCCACAGCTGTGACTGTCTCCCGCCCTACCAGTGCTTCTCCCACCCATGGCCTAGTCCAGATAAGGCGGCGCAAAAAGAGAACCAGGGACGACATGTTCTCGGAATTAGTGATGCTGTCACAGAGGGAGGCGGCACAGCGCAGAGAGGACTTCGCACGGTACGAGCGAGCTGCCAGGGAACGGGAGCAGAGGGCTGAAGCGCGCGAGGACAGGTGGCGGCAGGAGGATCAGCAGGCGACCCAAACAATGCTGGGAATAATGAGGGAGCAGACAGACACGCTCCGGCGCCTAGTTGATATTCTCCAGGACAGGAGACATGAAGAAAGAGCGCCTCTGTATGTTCTTTCAAGCCGCCCTCCCCCGCCACCAAGTCCAGTGGCTTCCTCCCCAAAAGTCACTAGGACAAGGGGAGCCAGGGTGCGTGGAAATACTCAATCCACCCCTGCAGACCGCTGCAGTAGCAGAAGGCTGTCATTCCCAAAACCATAGACTTTTCCCTCCTCTCCATTTAGCAGCACCCCTGAGCACCTCCCTTCCCAGGGTCCATGTTAAGTTACTGTTTTGTTGAATAAATCTTGTTTTTTGGTTCACCGATGTTTCCCTGAGTGTTTTAAATGGGACCGTTTGTATCTCTGGGTAGTGGTTAACATGGTTTTTAAGTGCAGAGAATGGGAGCACAAACGAGGGTGCAGACAGGTTAACTGCTGAAGTGATAAGCACAGTACACATTGCATGCATTAAGCACACCTTTCCTTCGTTGTGCTGGTTTCTACGTTCTAAACGTAGGGTTGGGGGTTGGGTGGTGCACTGTATGTTTGGGGAGGGTGGTCGCTGATCTTTTGCGGCTGACAGTAGCCTGCTGGATAGATCAATGCACTGTGTGATCCGTTGGCGATACTCAATACGTACAAGGCACATAGACACCACCACACACACATGGGATTAGGAGAGGGTGATGGTCCCTTTAAGCAAGCGGAACACCTCTTTGCACTGCGCTTTGGGCAGGATCTACAGCTTCCCCTTTGAAGGAAAGTGTCCCCCAACCAAACCGCCCCCCAACCGCCGTATGCCTACACAGTGATAATCATTACCCAAGAAGAAGTACAGGAACAGGTTCAAACAAAAAAATCTTTCCTTTATTGTGACTTTACAGCGTTGATCCAAGGAGGGGGAAGGCGGTTGGTAATGGGAGGATGGGCAACGGGACATGTGTAAAGGGACAGGGGAAGGTCCAGTATCTGTTTACGGAAGTGTAGCAGTCACTGGTTAACCCGCTCTGTCTGGAAGCGAGCTTTCAAAGCTTCCCGGATGCGGACCGCCTCCCGCTGTGATCTTCGAATGGCTCTGGTGTCTGGCTGAGCGTAATCTGCTGATAGTCGATTTCCCTCAACCTCCCAGCCCTGCATAAATGTCTCCCCCTTGATCTCACAGAGATTGTGGAGCACACAGCACGCCGCAATCACAATGGGGATATTTTTAGGGCTGAGATCGGAGCGAGTAAGTAAGCTTCGCCATCTTGCCTTGAGACGGCCAAAGGCACACTCCACCACCATTCTGCACTTGCTGAGGCGGTAATTAAAGAGCTCCTTTTCAGTGTCCAGGGCTCCCGTGTATGGCTTCATGAGCCATGGCATTAGCGGGTAGGCAGGGTCCCCCAGGATCACTGTTGGCATCTCCACCTCCCCAACAGTGATTTTGTGGTCGGGGAAATAAACCCCCTGTTGCAGGCGTCTAAACAGACCAGAGTTCTTGAAAACACGAGCATCATGAACCTTTCCTGGCCACCCAACATTGATGTTTGTAAAACGTCCTTTGTGGTCCACTAGTGCTTGCAGAACCATAGAAAAATAGCCCTTTCGGTTAATATACTGGCCGCCCTGGTGCTCCGGTCCCAGGATAGGGATGTGTCCCCCATCTATGGCCCCACCGCAGTTTGGGAATCCCATTGCAGCGAAGCCATCTATGATCGCCTGCACGTCTCCCAGGGTCACTACTTTGTGGAGCAGAAGGTCAACGATTGCACGGGCTACCTGCATCACAGCAACCCCCACGGTAGACTTGCCCACTCCAAATTGGTTCGCTACTGACCGGTAGCTGTCAGGGGTTGCAAGCTTCCACAGGGCTATGGCCACTCGCTTCTGGATAGTGAGGGCAGCTCGCATCCGGGTGTCCTGGCGCTTCAGGGCAGGGGACAGCAACTCACAAAGTTCCATAAAAGTGCACTTACGCATCCGAAAGTTTCGCAGCCACTGGGACTCATCCCATACCTGCAGCACTATGCGGTCCCACCAGTCAGTGCTTGTTTCCCTTGCCCAGCATCGCCGTTCCACGGGATCAACATGACCCATTGCCACCATGATGTGTAGGGTCCGGGGTCCAGCGCTTTGCAAGAGATCCATGCCCCTTTCACAGTTTAAGTACTCCCGGAGATTACGTTGTCTCCTCTCCCGATTTCTCTGCATCAGAGTCTGGAAAAGGTGCGCTATAAGGCGCGAGTTGTTGGCTACGGACAGAACATCTGCGATAATCGCGGAGGGCTCCATGCTCACTGTCCAGTGGCATCCGAGCTATCAGCCACAGGAAAAGGGCGCGAATTCATTCCCCGCCGGCGCTTTCACGTAGGGAAGGCGGAAGTGTGGGTCGAGTGACGAAATGTACGTACACCGACCCTTGACACAATTTCGTTCCCACAAGGCACTGGGGGCTACACTCAGAATTCCAGTGGGCAGGCGGGACTGCGGGAACTGTGGGATAGCTACCCACAGTGCACCGCTTGCAATGTCGACGCTTGCCCCCCTACTGTGGACTCGGACATTCGAATAAACATCCCTGGTGTGGATTCGAACAATCGACCTGGAAATATCGGGTTCACAAGTTCGGTTTCACAGAAATCGAACTAGTACCGTAGTGTAGACATACCCTTAAAGTGGCCTGATATTTATGGAGTGCTGAGCATTTGACATCTTAAAAAAATATCCAGCTCCTTTAAAATGTGTTCGCAGTTGGATGCCCAGAAAGAGAAGCAACCGCAGTCCCAACCTCCCTCCCCACTAGCCATTTTTGAAAATATTTCTTGAATATTCAAGTTTTTGAAAGGAAAATGAGACCATTTTCCATAGCACTCACTCAGGGCACTGGAAATGTCATTTTCCCCCTAGTTTTTGAACTTGGAAAAAAGAAGAAGATATAAATAATGTTACAGCTGTCAAGAGGAAACCAATTGGTGAGAGGAAACAAGGGCACCCAAGAGAAACCTTAAAACCATCCTTAGCAGGGAGGACAGAATAGAACAGACTACTTCAATGCCACAGAGCAGATGGACACAGCAGTTAATGACAAAGAGGGATTCAAGAGTGTAGTTACTGCCGTGTGCCAACACTGGTGTGAGAAGAATGTAAATAATAATGTCATGCCTACAGGATAGTTTATTAAGCCCAACAGAATTTATCATTTTTAAAAGCAATGCCCTCTAACATTTGAAATCTGCTGGATTATTTCAGTCTTCAAAATTTAGTTGTCTTGTCTGACATGTTTATTTCCCTTCCTTTCACATACAATTTCCCCATAATCTTCCATTTATTCTGATAACCTACTTTTCTAGTAAGTTGTAAAAACACATTTTCTATAATGTTTATGGATGGTTGCAACAAGAAAATTGAAGTCCAAAATTCTAGCTGGTGTACAAAAATGCACCCACACAAAAATTTGCACATGGCCTTTTTAACAAGCAAATAAGGTCAAATTTGCACTCACTATAGCAGTATTGCTGAGAAGTTGGCCCTTGAAGTTCAGTGCTTAAACTATCATAGTGGGGCAGAATTATATTAGAAAGAAATTTTTTTCCCCTGTAAGTGCAAGAAACTGCATCCTATTAAAGGATATATCAGCTATATACTGACTATACTTGATCTTAGCTAAAAAATTGAGATATTTAGATGTTTATTTTGATTAATTTTGCTGTGTTTTTAGAAATACAGTTTAAGTATTTTTCTCATCTGGAATGCTCTAAGCAGGGATCTTCTGAGGGAACAAAATGTTTGCAGTTCACTTTTAAGGCAAATTACTAATTTATGTTTTTCAGAAGAAATGCTTAACAGTAAGCATAGCGGTAGTCTGGGATAAGCGTCTTTACTGACAAAAATCCATACATCTTTACTAGTATAGCATAGCTAGTCAGCTAATTCACATTTGAAATCAATAGCTGCCTCTTATTATAGCTCAATTTGCCAACAACACTCATTCTGGCATGGACAAAGCATGTAGGAAGGATTACAATGGGCAGAGAACATTTTTGTTCAGTAGGAAAAATAAACAATGAAAATGAAAACTATGAAACTTCAGTGAGGCATCAAACAGTAAGATTTTCTATCTATTGCATCATATACTTCTAATATTTTCCCCTTCGGTTTTAAAGATCTGTTTGTATTCTAAAAAACCTTTAGCTCTGTTCAGCCAATCAGGTTACTTAACTCCTTAAATATATTGAGCCCTAGAATAAGAGTGGTCATTTTTCTGTGATACTTTTTGGGGAAGATGATCAATTAACTTCATCAAAATTCAGCAGCATCACTGATTTGTTTTTACTCAGTCACCTTTGTACGTCCAGATTTTTTCTGTATGAAGATTTTGTTCACTCATTAGGATAGCAGTCAGGGATGTAGAAGTGTGCTTCAAAACATGAAAGTGCATTTATACTCTGTTGGTGTCTGATTGCACCATCAGATGGCAATGTGGCTTCCCAGGCTTGTTCTCTCAGTAATTCCCTAGCAAATGTGCTCAGTTTAAAGTAATGGTGTCCCCCCACCCCCAACTGCCAACCCAGCAAATTCACCCTGAAATCTGGAGGTCAAATATAATAATATACATCAGTTGCTCCTGTCTTTGATGGGGTTGCACACGTGTAACTGAAGGGTTGATTTTGAGGATACAATCAGAGTGCAGGGTAACAATTATGTTGATGAATTGTGAGAAAGCAGCACAGCTATGATATAGATTTTGTTCTAACACAAGTCAAAAAATGTTATTCTCAACACAAAGGTGAGCAGATAAGACTCTACACAAAAGGACAGGAATCACCTCTCAAATAAGGTGGTGCCATTTAGTCACCTTTAAGAGTAAGGCTCACTTCCACAAGCATTCAAACAAGCGTTTTTCATCCTTGCACCTGAAGATTACAAACTTCCAAGATTACAAACTTTTTCCACTGCTTGCATCCGAAGAAGTGGGTATTCACCTACGAAATCTTATGCTTCAATACCTCTGTTAGTCTATAAGGTGCCACAGGACCCTTTGTCGCTTCTACAGATCCAGACTAACACGGCTACCCCTCTGATACTTGAAACTTCCAAGAGAAATCTACAAGTGATACTGCTTTGTATTTGGCTGCCATGCTCTTTGTGAACTGGAAATAAATTTATCATAGGCTCTGTGGGCTTATGCCAGATTGCTAGTTTCCTAAAGGCATATATTATCTCATTGTTTTCTTGTATTCCCCCTGTAAATCTGTATGTATCTGCTGTCTCTCATGTTAGATTGTAAGATTTTTGGGGCAGGGTCAGTCTTTATAGGGACAATCCTAATATTCGGGCCGGTGTATAGATGCCTATCACCCCACGCCCTGTCCTGATTTTTTATACTTGCTCCCTGGCCACCCTAGTCTTTGTGCTCTGTGTTTGTACAACGGGGTGCTGATCCATGATTGGGGCAGGCACCACAGTAATACAAGTAATAAATAATAATAATACATAACATTACAAAAAACTACACACACAAAAACCCATTAGGTTTGCAAAATCAAGAACTGAAAAGTTAGGAAATCCCAGAATTAATGTTGCTGGTGCTCTCATTTCAGGTGTCTAGAGCTGGCATGGCCCACAGCAGCCCAGAACTACAATTGCAGGAAAAGTCCTGCTCAGCCGCAGGCTGAATCATGCTTAGTGTGGATGAAGTCTTCAGGGAATTTAGCTGCTAAAAATCTAAGTCTACTGACCATGCACAAACTGCGATTTTCAAAGGCCTATAACTTGGCCATACTTTGGGTAGATCTTCTAGTCAAAGCACATCTAGGACACAAAAGCTGCCACCATCTCTAACCATGTACCACCCATATGTCAAGCCTCTATAGCAAAGCATGGGGGGTGCTAGAGCTTTTCAAAGAAAAGGTTGTTAGAATTTCTTAATATGGGCAAAACAATGTTAAAAATTTTTAAAAATAAGTTCAGCCTGAGGCAGCCTCTTGGCACAGAAAATTTAAGTCCAAACTGTTAAAATTTGGCAAAACTCATAGCATCTGAAAAAAAAAAAAAAAGGGGGGGGGGGGAAGGTTAATAATAGGTTGTGCTACTGCCCCCACATATAATGTTATAGGTCAAGGGTTCTCAAACAGGGGGTCCTGAGATTATTACATGGGGGAATCACGAGCTGTCACCCTCCACCCCAAGCCCCAGTTTGCCTCCAGCATTTATAATGGTGTTAAATATATTAAAAAGTGTTTTTAATTTATAAATGGGGGAGGGTCGCACTCAGAGGCTTGCTATGTGAAAGGGGTCATCAGTACAAAAGTTTGAGAACCACTGTTATAGGTGATAATGCTAGCAACACCTACAATTAAGGTTGCCCAACACTTCCCAATATAAACCCCTATTTTCAGCTGCTTATAACTGTGGTCAAATCTTTTTCCTAATGATGGCAAAAATCCCCACCAACTTCAACAGGGCCAGGACTTCTGTTTATAGATAACTAGATAAAACACAAAAACACCCACTAAAATATGTGAGCTTTTACTGTGTAATCATCAAGGTGTGAAACTATAAAAACCGTGGAAATGTACATCTGAAAGATAGAGGTTATTTATATTTAGTCCGGTGCCCTGTGCTGAAGCAGACCAAAGAAATCTAAACTATCCCTGACTGGTGTTTGTCAAGGTTGTTCTTAAAAACCTCCAGTTTAGGGGATTCCACAACCTACTTTGGAAGCTATTCAAAAGCTTAACTATCCTTACAGCTAGAAAGTTTTTCCTAATATCTAGCTTAAATCTCTCCTTGCTGCAGATTGAGCCCATTACTTTTTGTCCTATCTGCAATGAACACGGAGACAATTGATCACCATCCCCTTTATAAAAACCCTTAGCATATTTGAAAACTGTTACCAGGGCCTACTTCAGCCTCTTTTTCTCAAGACTAAACATATGCAGTTTTAGAAAAGTTTTTATCATTGGTGGTTGCTCTCCTCTGAACTCTCTCCAGTTTGGCTATATCTTATTTAAAGTGTGACTACCAAAACTGGACACAATACTCCAGTTGAGGCCTTGCCAATGTCAAGGAAAGCAGGACAATTAACTTCTGTGTCTTATATATGACATTTCTGTTAATACACCCCCGAATGATATTAGCCTTTTTAGCAATTGTATTATATTGTTTGATCATGTTCAATTTGTGATCCACTATAACCCCCAAATTCTTTACTGCAGTACTACTACCTAGCCAGTTATCCCCCATTTTGTAGTTGTGATTTTTCCTTCTTAAGGGTAATACACTTTGCATTTGTCTTTACCGAATTTCACCTTGTTGATTTCAGACCAACTCTCCAATTTATCAAGGTCATTTTGAATGTTAATCCTGTCCTCCAAAGTGCTTGCAATCCCTCTAAGTTTGGCGTCAGCTGAAAATATATATGCACATTTTTGTTGCATTATCCAGGTCTTTAATGAAAATACTGAATAGTACCAAACCTAGGACACATCCCTGTAGGACCCAGGTAGATACATGCTCCCAGTGTGACAATGAACCATTGTCACTACTCTATATATAATTTTTCAACCAGTTGTGCACCCATCTTACAGTAATTTCATCTAGACCATATTTCCCTAGTGTGCTTAGGAGAATGTCTTGGGGGACTCAATTGTAAATCTTACTCAAAATCAAGATACATCACATCTACGGTTTCCCCTCATCCACTACACCAGTAACCCTGTCAAAGATGCAAATCCAGGGTTTCAAGAAACTTTCCAATCAAGACTGTCCCCTGTACTGTTTGGTTTTGCTTTTGTTTTATTTATTTGGAATCTTCCTCTTTTTTCTTTTCTTTTGCTCTTCAATTTCAGTCCTCTGTTCTAACTTATTCATTCATTTCTACCTTCAATAAAGTTCTGGGTAACTCTTCCGCCCTGTCATTGTGGTAAAGCCTTTGCAAAAAGCTGCTGGGGCAAGTCATGATTAAGGCTACGTTTTAGTCACGGGTATTTTTAGTAAAAGTCATGGACAGGTCATGGGCAATGAACAAAAATTCACGGCCTGTGACCTGTCCATGACTTGTACTATAAATACCCCTAACTATAACTTCGGCCAAGGGGCTGCAGGTGCTCTGGGGTGGGTGACCTGGGGTGGTGCGGGTGCTCGGGGCGGCCCGGGGGCACTGCAGGTGCTGGGGGTGAGGCCCGCGACACCTGCTGGTGCTGGGGGGGGGGGGGGGGGGGAAGAGGGGCGGGCGGCGGCGCACAGCCCAGGACCACCGCTAGTGCTGGGGGAAGAAGGGGTTTGCTGGGGCTGGCAGGCTCCCTACCTGACTCTGCGTGTCCCTGCAGCTCTTCGTGGGAGGAAAGGCCAGGTGGGCTCCCTGCGCTGCCCCCGCCACAAGCTCTGGCTCCACAGCTCCCATTGGTTGGGGTTCCCAGTCAATGGGAGCTGCAGTGGTGATGCCTGTGCACGCAGGCAGTGTGCAGACCGTCCTGGCCCTATTGGGAGCTGCAGGGACATGCTAGCCACTTCTGGGGAGTTCCCCACGAGGTTAGCATTGTCCTACACCCCAACCCCCTGCCCCAGCCCTGAGCCCCCTCCCACACCCAAACTGCACCAGCACCGGTCACTGCAGAAGTCATGGAGGTCATGGAAAGTCACAGAATCCGTGACCTCTGTGACAGCCATGCGGCCTTAGTCATGATCACAGAGGGAGAGACAATCCCTAAGGCAATTGGATCCAGTCATCATGGGAGGGATTTGAATAGGAGGACAGAGAAATTGATATGAACACTGTTTTCAGTAGGAAGTCAGTGCAGAAAAGAGAACTGGGAGATGGTGCCTGCATGTATCTGTTGTAAAAAATTAGAGCTGTGTATTTTAATTTCACTGAAACTTCTACCTGTGTTGTTTCAATAGATCTCCCAATAGTTTTACACAGATGCTGAATAACAACAGGGAGATGATTGAGCCGAGACAAGGTCTTGAATGCATCAGAACAAATGTCACCAGAAACCCTTCATGTAATTATTTACATGCTTTTCACTACAAATCCATCAAATCATTTAGTTTTAAAAATACTATCAATATCTTCCTGCAAATAATTCCTTTAACTTCTACTGGCTAGTGGAATGTTTTGTCAGGTTTCTTTTCTTCTGCCTAAATCTTTAGTCATACTGAACATCATTTCCTGTTAATAAGTGCAATTTAAAAATGAACTGGAAAGTTTTACTTTAAAAGTTAACAAAAATCCAAAACAGATTGTGTGCTTACACAGTGGTGCATTTCTTGAATACAAAACACTCCTCAACTCTGTATCGCACTTCAATTTTCCATTTGGCCTCAAATCCAAGCATTTTTGTTTTTCTTGCTATGTAATTTTATTTTTTGGACTTAAAAAATAGTAGTTTTCGAAGCATTAAATTAAAATAAAACTAATATTTAACTCCTGCTTACAAATATATACTTTAAATAAAGAAAAACTGATGAATCTCGTGAAGTTACCCTACAGCACCTGGAACTTTAAGGGTGTGCATCTGCACATGTTCATGAGACACTAACTTTTAGTCACTGAATGCCATTTTTATGTTTAATGACACAGTTACTGTTAATCAGGTTAAATGGGATAGATTTATGGAACAGTCTAACACTAGCTGTAACCTGAGTTCTGATTTGTTAGCGTTTCCATTATCCTATTTTGCACTTACCTGGCTCCCTTCGGATAGCGGAAATTAAGCACCATAACTGACAGATTACAGTCCATGGTATAAGAAGAAAAGTACATTAATCAAATTAAAGATTGGACTGAAAAAGCTGTGCTGTCTGAGGTTCAGTGAAGGAAAGAGGGCAAGGGATATCTGTGTGTTGGTGGGGGAAAGGAATGTTCTAATTTTTGTGCATGTGTTGTGTCTGTGAATAAAGAAAATCTTAATTTTTGCCAATAAGAATGTGGGGGTATACCATAAAATAATGAATAACTATTTTCAACAGGTTAAGGCACTGCTCAGATGCCTGCTTATGTCATAAAACCAAATGATCCTTATTAGGGGTTCAGAGACAAACAATCCATTTAAGTATTTTAAGTTACCTTCTAGATTCATGCCAGCTTGAAGACATTTCCGGTAGCGACAGGCTGGACAATTTTTTCTTCGAATTTTGTCAATGATACAATCATTTCTTCCAGCACATAGATAATTGTGCTGTCCTGTATTTACACAAAAAGAAAATATGTACAGTTAAAATAGTGGCTACATTTGTCCAGTTAATTTTGGTTTGAGAGTTAAGAAATTGGGAAGTATATAACGTACTGAATCACTACACCTCATTTTTAGCAGACTTATTATAGTAATATCAGTATCCACAATTCCCTATCACCACACACATTTCCTAGGCAAGACATGAAGAACTCAATACAAATAAATGTTTAAAAATTCTCTCTATGACCAATTTAGGTGGGCTTTAAACTATTTTTCTCTTAAATTTATCACAAGTCATCCCCTACTGAATCTGTTCAAATTTTGTATAATTTTTTTATAAAGTCACAAAAATCTGTAAATATTAGAATTCTCAGATGATAGTATGGAAAGTTAGAGGCAAGACGAACTTGTCAAACAGTCTAAACGCACCATATAAAAATAAACATTCATAAAGCAGTTCACTTTAAAATATCTAACTTTATTGCTTATAGGAAAATAAGATTTCAGAAACAGGAATATGTAGCTCTGCATTTCTGAGATTAAGAGAAACCAGATAGCACCAAGGTAAACTGCAAGAAAGGACAATTTGAGAGTGTGCATTTTTAAATTCTTCAGGATATATTGATTTTACCACTTTTAAAACATGGAGGAAGAGCTCCTTGGGTGGAGCTTGTGAAGTGGACAGACTAAATCCCTTGGTATTTTTATGGATCTATGGATCCAAAACTAAGCCGACCTTGGAAGCCTAGAAAATTGAACTACATAACTTAAAGAGTTGCTTCTTTCCATGATGCATTTCTCAGCAGAGTTAAAACAGGAGGAATACTAGAGTATATATTAATGAGTTTTAACTGTGACTAATTTTCTGAAGATCTTTTCCTGTTCAGAAATAATTGTCATCAAAGGACAGCTTCTTCTCCAGTCTGAAAACTAAAATAGGCTCCAGAAGCAGGTCTCTCTTCAGATGGTCTAATGGCATTGATACATAGGCTGATTAAATGGTAATTCTAAAATCTCATAGTCAATGAGTAAGAACTGAATCCAACTTTCATTCTAATGGATTATTACATTCCTGATCACTGTCCTGGCAATTTTCACATAGCATTCAATTACTGCCGAATATAAGTGGGAAACAGAAGAAAGCTTTTTACCTTTGCATTAGGGATTCATCAAGTTTTCTAAAAATACCTGTGAATTTAATATTTTTTCTACAGTGTATCACCATTATCACCCCACCCATGAAGCAGGCAGAGGCCATTCCAGTCTGTTTATTTCAAAATAGGCACAAATTGTTTAGTAAAGTAACTGAAAGCCCTACTGTAGTATGATTACACTAAGGCGGCAATTTCATTATAAAAACTCTTTGCAACTCTATCTGAGAATGAACCAAGTGTACAGGAAATAGATTGAATTCACACTCATTTAATTGGCTAGCATTTAAAGTCTGCTGATTCTATGCCCAGTTTCTGGGACAACAGATACTTCACCTATGGGAGGGCAGTCTGGGAATTTTTTAAGGTGAAAATAAACATTCAACATTCCCTGATATTTGAGCTGTAAAAACTGCCTGCTTAGTAGCAAAAAAGTTTGATTAAGGAGTGTGTCAGGTCAATTTGTGTAATTAGCTGTGAAGGTGGGGTACAAAGACTATTACAGTGGCTTCACTCAGGCTTACTTCCTTAGGTAGCTCACGGATTTCTTGATATTCTAAGGGAGGCTTTTTTATTCAGTTTTGTACAGGCTCCAAAAATCTTGTATTTGGAAAAGAGAAAGCAACAGGGACCTTCAGTCACTAAATTCCATCCAGAATGAAAGTAGTAAATGGACATCACAACCAGGACACTTGTTCTCATTAACAAATATGTTTGTGTGTGTGTGTGTGTGTACGTGTGTGTGTGTGTGTGTGTGTGTGTGTGTACACACACACACGCACACAAATGGACACTGCAGATCAACTAAGTAGAAAGAAATATCAATCACTGCAATAAGATGAAAAAAGAGTAATTTTTCTTGCTTTCTCACAGAGATGCTGAAATTCAGAATATGAATATTGGAGAACAATTACAGATGATGTTCCAGGTTAGGTAGTCTTTAGGAGCTGCTCTCTTTTCCTGACACATGGTACCACTTATGGTGCTGATGCAGTCTACCATTAGTAATTAGCCAGAATTCCTTTTTTAGATGGAATGCTCCATTGCTTCAATGGTGTTATAGACCTCTGTCCCCCCATTAACATGTTGTGGTGAATGGAAGTAAGGTGATTGCACACTGTTCTGCTTCATGCGAGCCTGGAAGCTATATAAAGGTATAGAGTTGTATAAAAAAAACAAAACCTTTTCAGTCACCTTTGTAACTAAACAATGGCAATTGAGGCAATTCAGTGGTAAAGGTAGCTAATGATTAGAGAACAAATTGGAAAGTTTTAAGAGCGCTTACTGCAGATATGAATGCTTCAGATGTAGTGCGGAGGACTATATTGAACCATGATGGGAGCAGTGAAAGGTTGTTGTTGATCATAGAATAATAGAATCTCAGGGTTGGAAGGATGACCTTAGGAGGTCATGTAGTCCAACCCCCTGCTCAAAGCAGGACCAATCCCCAATTTTTGCCCCAGATCCATAAATGGCTCCCTGAAGGATTGAACTCACAACCCTGGGTTTAGCAGGCCAATGCTCAAACCACTGAGCTATCCCTCAGCATGATCTAACCACTCTTGCATTATCAACCACACTGCAGGCATGCTGCTTCTGGATATCAGAACAGACCAAACAAATCTGCTGACCCCACAAAAAGGTCACAATATAATTTACTGATTCTGTCTCTTTTGAGATTCCAACACCTTCCCACTCTTGCTTGTGTGCCTTTTTTCATGCTGCTCCCTTCTCCTAAAATGACACTCCTCCCCATCTTTCAGTATACTCATTCTCCTTTGAATCCCCCCTCAAAACCCACTTGTCTCCTCCACACCCTCTTCCACTACTTTATTTTCAATTAAAGAGAATATCAGGACTTCTCAATCTATTTGCCTCTCCTCCACCCTCTCCTTTGTCAATGCAAAGCATAAGCTCTTTGCAGCAGGGATCAAGTTTCTTTTACGTCTATATAAATGTGTTATGAAGTGTTACGATGATATAACTATTTAATAATTATCACTATTGTTGGAATCCTCTAAAAAGGAGATGCAGTGTATGTGAATTTCTCGTACAGTTACAAATAAGGACTCTGACAGGTATATCATTTAATCTTTATCCTTGTACAGTTTGGTTATTTCATTAAAATATAGTAATTTGCAAGGATTACAAATGGAAAGTATTAAAACTGCAGCAAAAAAAGACCTCTACTCCCTTAATGACATTTAAAAATTTAAATTACAGGGCCTGTCATTTCATATCTTATCCCACCACAGTTCATTCAGGAGTGTCACATTGCTAAAACTGCTAATTAAACTTCCCTTCTTAAAGCAGCTCCAGAAAATTGAAATGAGCACACAACCCTGTGGACCAGATTTTCAAAAGGGCATGGCATCCTGGATCCCCCTGCTGAGAACAGTGGCAACTACTGGGTGCAGAGCACTTTTCACAATATGGCCCTGCTCTTTTACGTTAACAGTATAGGAGCTACTAAATATGCTTTGCACCAAGGAAGTTCTCTGTCAAAACCCAGTCCAGTCCCATCCTCTGAATGGACACAAGTCTGTTGTGAGGAGATCCAACCACACTGATGACCATATGCTCCAAAGTTCCCTAGCTCTGGGTAGTGACTCAGACCTATTAATAGCTCTGAGTCACTCAGGAATACTCTCCCCTCTTGGCAGCACGGTGGATAAAAATGGCTGGTTTTTAATTTTTTGTATATCAGATTTTTTAATTTAAATTAAATACTTGTTTATTAAAAAAAAAAAACCTACTTAAAATTACATTTGAAATTATGATAACCTCTGTTAAGGTCTAAACTTAGTATAATCTATTACAATAATTTAAATTAAATAAAAAATATTAAGCAGTACGTTGCTGCCAAGCTTTTTTTACGAGTCAGACCACTGAACTGGTGGAAGTCACTCCCTAAGCACCTGAAACTAGAGTTTATGATGTGCTAAACCAGCTTTCAACAGCAGTAATCTCTTCTGCAGGTCCAGAAAGAGGATTTTTTAAATTTCAGTTTATTCAACTAGTTGAGTTCAATGACTAGTTGAGAGGATGAGATCTGCTAGTTCTAAAATCTTGAAGGACATGGTGACCAGAAATAATCAGTTCAATTCACTAACTATAGATCATACTTCCTTTGCTCAAGAAATCAATTAGTTTTAAAAATAAAACATGTTTTTATAAATGTTCTGATCACTTTTTTCTTATGCATGTGGAACATTTTAGGTAGTTTGATTTAAATAATCAATCAATCTTAAAATGCTGTTTTTGTGCATTTTAAATTGAATTTCCATCCAAATAGAACTTGACACAAAGCACAAGTAAAAAAAAATTAATAGTCATCTGGTAAATGAGAAGTGCATTATTCATCATTTTCTTGCAAAATAAAAAAAGTAAAAATTAAGAACCTGAATAAATATATGTTAAGCTATATATAGTGTATCTGCCTGATTAACAAATATACCATAAAAGGCTATATTTAGTTGCAAATCAGTCTGGATGACTCTTCCTAATGTCAGCTCTCCACCAGGTGAGAAACACCGCCTCCTTTTCCGGCCTTTTTATAGATTAAAAACAAGCTACACATTTACCAGTTCAAGCTGGCTCCCAATAGAGCACACAAGGTATGATACAAAAAAGAAGTAAAAAAAAAACAAATTAGGTGACATAACTTAGTACAGGTCTGCAGCAATCTGTCACATCCTCAAACTGGGCCCAATCCACACATCCCAGTTAGGCTGCACTCCATACTAGGAAAATTCTGTGCATACCTGAAAGTTTCCTGTCTTCAGGCAGTAAAGTCTACAGATCAGTTATAATGGATACTTCAGCCTGCTTGCAGCTTGAAGGCAGAACCAGACCTGTCAGTCGCTGGCAGAAGAGGAATGCCTCACCCAGAGAAGCTGCTGTCAGTTGAGAGAACTTCCACAGCCAGAATAATTCCATTCTAGCTTCATAAATTACGGATTGGGCTAAATATTCTTTGAGAAAAAAAAGCTTAATAATCTCTCCTATAGCAGAGAGAATGGGGAATTCTCCTTAGTGAAACAAATCCAAGTCTTCGGATTTCAATTTTCATCTATATTCTGGATGATCCATTTGTCTCCAGTGTGGGCTAGATCTGTGGACCTTATTATCTGAAGAAAGGAAATTTTACATATATTCTCCATCTTCTTCCCTTTGGCACTAAGACATGGAGAAGACTTCTGCCCCAAAATGGCACTAACTAAAGACTGTATGATAAATATGTAGAAGTTGGTGAATGTATATATTGATGGCTGCCTAGCTGATATCAATATAGGAAATACTCCAGAAAATGTATCACTCTGTGTGTGTGTTTCCACTTTTTCTCTCTGTACAGAACCCCGATAAAAAAAACTGTCCTAGGACAGGTAACGGTGAATCAAATTTGGGAAGACACCCCTATCCACCCCAAAAGCTGCTATCCTTATGCACACCAGAAGAACTGTCTATGGAACAGTACAATGGGAAATGGAGATAAGCCTCCTTTAAGAATTTATTTAGATGTATAAGACAGAGCTCTGTTATGTGTGCTCCTGATTATCTGTGGCTAAAAGTAGCATGTGGAATAGGCTGTATGTCTCTGGATGTGAAGTAGATGATGGATAGTTTCATTCAGGTCCTGACATTTCTATGGGGTTGCTAGAGACTGGGAATAGAACAAAGTTGTTCCTATGATCCTTGCACAGCTCCACAGAATATCCCCTTTGGACAATGTCCAGTGACAACAGTTTTTACCAAAGCTATAGGTAGCCATATGCTCCCAAAATAAAAGACTCTGGCACCAATTGGGGGTCTAATTCCAGACAGGACTGGCTGGAGGCCATGTGGATAGCTCTGAGGCAACTGATAGCAGCTAGTGATGTCACCTCAACCCTTGGTCTAGCTACCACTTGCAAAGTGGCATTTTTTCCTGTTATACTTCAGACTGCTTCAACTTTCAAAAAAAAATCTGTATTCCTTCCTATAGTGTCTGGCAGGAGCCAGGACTGCAAGACGGCTTTTCTGATAATTCTGAATAACCTCAGGTTTTTACAAAAGCTTCCAATTATATCACTAAGGGTAGGTCTACACTTACCGGCTGGATCGGAGGCGTCGGATCGATGTTCTGGGTTCGATTTATCGCGTCTTGTCTAGACGCGATAAATCGAACCAGGAAGTGCTCCCCCGTCGACGCTGGTAATCCAGTTCAACGAACGGAGTAGGCGGAGTCGACGGGGGAGCCTGCACGCCGCGTGTGGACCCCGGGTAAGTACGTTTTCATTCGAACTAAGATAGTTCGACTTCAGCTACGTTATTCACAACAAGAGTAGACTTAGAGTATTGCTCTCTAGAAGTCTCCATAGCAAATTGGATAACCAAAGAGTTAGGTGCAGAATGAGAAGTAAATACCATTTTTCTGCTCTCTTAGGGATAGGGGCACTAGTGGCTGGGGTACACTAGACTGCTGTGGCTGGTTCCAGAATGGCTTCATTAACAAGAAACGCTATTTGGCTGGATCCAAAGGCCTGTAGGATGTCCAGGAGTTTATGTTGGGGATCCTGAATTTCCTCAAGGGAGATGTGCAGTGTCACTACCATCCTACATAACAGTTCCTGGAACTGCTTATGGTCACTGGGGATGTGCGTAGGGGAAGATATTGGAGCAACTGCTTCATCCATAGATGATGAGGACAGTCTTGTCGGTAGCAGAAGAACTGCTGGATCTGGCTCATAATCCTCCCCCCCTTCCATGGAGTCAGACGGAAGCTCTGGCTGTCCTCTTGCAGGGGAAGGGTGAACTGACTCCCTAGCGGATTGCGTCAACTCTGCAGGGTAGTTCGGCCCCAATATGGCTAGTAAGTCACAGTGTGGTTGTGGAGGTCCCCACAGCATGGGGTACCAACAGCTGTGAGGCAGATGCTGAGGTGGAGGTTAGCTCCAGACTATCCCTGGTCCTCTGTCCAGAAAGGTAAGCCTCAGAGGAGGAGACATCAGTTCCTCAGGGGTTCAGAGTCTACTAAGAGAGAAAATGCCAATTCTGGATCCATCAGTGGTACTGACGGTTCAGCTGCACGGAAACCACAGCTAGACAATGGTCTGGGGGGACACACTTCTCCCTTAAACTGCATCTCATGAGGGAAGGGCCTGATAGTGATGGAGATTGAGGGATCAGGGAGAGCAAAAATGTCATCAGGTGGAGCATGAGACACTGCTGTCCCTGGAGTGTGAAGGGTCCTGTCTGTCCAAACCAACAGAGTCAGAGCAAATATAGTCTGTGCCACACTCAGGCAAAATAAAGCTGGTATTATTGGTGTTTGAAGCTCCTGATAGCTGCCTTTTGTTGGTGTTGTCAGTTCCCAGTGTGTCGGCTTAATTGGTGCTGGATGAACTGATGCTGTCAGAGCATTCTCTGGTACTGACAGATCATTAGATGTGTGGGCTTTCTTGTCATGACCACGAGACTCAGGATGTTTTATGTCCTCATGGGCTGAGAGGGGGAAAATCTGCTCAACTTACGCAGGATTGTATCCAACTTCTTAGAAGTGGACCTGGAGGAGGATTTGCTCTCGTGTTTATGAGAATGCTCCCTGCCTTGTTGACAAGACCTCGACGGGGTCTGTGGGAGTAGATTCCCTTGCCTAACTCAGACCTCACGGCAGGAAGTGCAATCCTTGCTGAGACAAGCTGCTGAATGGGGTTGGGGAAAGGTCCCCCAGCCTGGATCTGACTGTGATCTCTTAGCTTTCTCCATTAAGTGCTTCTTAAGACAAATTCCTGCACATCATGGTACTACTGGGAAAAGTGCACCAGATACTGCACCATGCCGTGACACAAGCTTCCCCATGGCAGTACAGGCAGCACTGATGGTCATAGCTGACTGAGAAGGAGCACAGGCAACAAGTACAGACCTTGAAGCCTATAGGCCTGAATGTAGTGCAGCACCCTTAACATGGTACAGGAGGGTAATTCCCCAAGACGGGGAACTACTTAAGTATAATACTTAGCTAAAACTATTGAGTAAAATTCAAAACTATTTACTATATATGTTTACAGACTGAAGAACAAAGGAAGACAAAGATCCGGACACTGGAGGATCTGACCTAGATCATGCGGTGGTAAGAAGGAATTGGAGAGGCAGTTGGTTAGCTGTGGTCTTTACCTCCACAGCTGGAGGCACTGAGGATAGCGAGGGCAGATGAGCGGACCAACGGACATTACTTTCAAAATTCTCCGACTCCGGGCACATGGTGTACACGTGTACCCACAGTGGAATACACATAGGGATCAGCATTTGTAGAAGAAATAGTTAATTTCCCATAGGATTCTAGGGAGAAGCAATGCCTGCAGAGGTATTAGATTGTACAAACGTTTTAAAATTTTAACCAGATAATAAACTCTTCAAAACACATCCTACCTTCCACAGCTCTTTTGAAGAACACTTTGCAGCTGCCGCAAGTTAGGACACCATAATGACACCCAGAGGCTTCATCGGAACAGACCAGGCAAAGCTTGGGAGGTGGTCCTGTCGCTGTTGAGGTGGTGGATGGAGAAGAACTTGCATCAGATCTCACTCCAGGGCTAAAAAACAAATGAGGAGGGAAGGAATTTCAGTCATACTTCTTGGAAAACCATGTCAAACATATTTCATTCATAGTCACAAGAGGAGTCATGTATGTTGAATAACTTCACTAATGTATTTACATAGTATATTTTGCATTTAGACCTGTTAAATCTATCATCTTTGTTACAGATTATGTACCCAGTGATATGCAGGTATTAAAATGTTGTATTGCTTATATCAGAGTCATTATTAAAACAATATTATTTTCCCAGTCTACTAATTAATCACAGAAATTCAGGATGGAACTTCACATCATGAATTAGTTTCCCACAACAAATAAGTCACCAGGTGGAAAGTCCTATAGCTTTCTAGATTTTAATGCATACTGACAATTAACCCCTGTATTAATAGAAATAATGGACCCACTCGATCCAGGAGCTTAAACTAAGATATTTAACAATAGTAGGGTTCCCAGATATCGCTAATGGGGAGGAGGGGGAGTTGGAGGAGTGAGAGAGACCCTGTTGCTCTTTAATCTTCTACCCTAAGTCTCCCATACTTTGTAAAATCCTCAACTTTAAAAAAAAAATATTGCTTTAAATCGGTGTTTCCCAAACTTTTGAAAGCGGACTTTCAGGAATAAAACCCAATTAAGTGCCCCTGCCCATTTCATGAGTTGTTAAAGGCCTGCCCATCTTAATTTATGCATCTTCAGCCTCATTTCCCCCCTTCTCTCTGCCTAAGATAGTCCTACATCAGCCTGCCTCCACTTTATAACACACTTATAAATCTTCATACCACTTCTCTTTTCTTACACATTTTAATGAGATGTGAAACAATTAAAATATCCCATTTGCATCCGAGTTAGCATCAGGTAAATGAATGGGACAATTCACACCTAAGTAGTATTGTTCCAGACTCTCCAGCAGATATTGCTGCATCAGTTATACTTGTTTCATGCTTTGAAGATTTTCTTCGCAGCCAAACCACCAGAGACTTTCAAACAAATAATAATAAATAAATAATACCAATACTAATACATACAAAAACCTCTGGAGAACAAGTAGGAGGCCTTCGCTGCAGCTGGTCTTTTGTATCCTTTACCAGGGAACAGTAAACCCATTGGGATCACCACTTTAGATCAACCTTAAATGCTAGATAGTATAATTCACAAATGTCTCCACTTCTAACCTCCCACTTTATCTAACATTCTTGTAGAAAACAAAACTGTAGATAATGTGTATTTTTTTGCAAGTTTATATTCAGAAAGCTTTGCTGACAGGCTCAGTGTCTCCTATCCAAACACAACAGCTGTTTGTCTCAGGGTTATCAGCAAGAGATAGTTTAATTATTATTATCATATGGGGTTTCTGCAAAAATAATAAGAAATTTAGCAGAACCATGACAAGCTCAAGTTAAGAAAGAGTTTGACAATATTTCTCTTTTACGGGATTGATGTAAATATCTAAAGAGTCGCAGCCAGTGAATACGTGGAAATTTGGCTGAGAAAAATTAAAATCCATGAGCAGAAAGAGTATGAAGCAGTCAGAAACAGATTCCATTGAGACAAATAACAATGAGCAGCAAAATGCAGAATTATTTAGAACATCTAAACAAAAGATTGCAATGTAAAATAAGAAAGTAGGATTCTTTATTGAATAACTTAGTGTGCCTCAAAACAGAGTAATAAAAACAAGCAAAAATCCCATGTGGAGGTAAATCCACATGCTTGTTTATCAAATGATTAATAAAAAACAGCCCAAGCTCTTGTCAGAGAAAAATGAAATAAGATCAAACAGTTAAAAGCTAAATCTGTGTATCGTGATTTTTTTTAAAAAATGGATTTGGAAAGTATTAAGCAAAATTAAAATAAAGCTCAACGCATCTTGATGACACCAAATAATAACTGAACTCAAAAGACAGGGAAGCAAACATGTTTAGTAGCAAGGCTCAATAATTACAGGCAGCTTTGATTAGTGTTATGGAACCAGTAGAACTTTCCAAATAAATATTTAATGGGGAAAATAGAGATTTAAAGTTTTTATTCAAGTCCTTTTTGGTTTTCTAATGATCATTTTCTTACACTCAACTTCCTGCCCATCCTTCAAGCGCCAGACAATAACTTCTGTTTGAAGCACAGAAAACTTAAAGTGATCATTTTGGCAAACTGAATACAAAGGAGAAGTTTCTTTAAGGGCTTGGATCCAAAACCTTTGAAGCCAATGGGAGCTATGCCATTAACTTGAAATGGGAGAAGGATAATACCCTAACCCAGGAGATTGCTTTTATTGAAGTTGACTTTTGTTCACTGCACAGGGAGTCTCTCTTTGTTAGAGTCAAAATATCAGCATGAAGAAATCATGAATAATACACAATGCAGAGTTTTAAATCATACCATAAATAACGAATACTCATTAATTTGCTAATTTTGCACATTTTTAAGGATAGGTTATAAACTGTATCCCTTTCCCTCCTTGCAGAATCACATACAAACCACTGCTCAAATAACAGACGGAAATCAAGCATGGAAGGTAATTTCTAAAGTTAGTCTAAGATTATTTCCTCTCCCCTCCCTCCACACCTCAGAAAATGAGAAATATTTTTCCTTGCGGTACTTAATGTTTCTCATTGAGATAGTCATATTTAGTACCGAGCCCCCCATGCTGAAAGATTCCTCTTCATTTCCTACTGTGGAGGGGCACGAAACTTCCTTGCACCGGCCCTGCACTTGGCACTTTCTAACCTTAACACTCTACTTTTTCTACTTTTATCTACTTTGCACCTCCTCACACATGGTGCTTGAGTGAGATGTTTCACCATTTGCCTCTGCAATGCTTTTCTGGAGTACTTTAAATCATCATAGTGGCTGAAGACTGTATGATGCACAAGTAAGCCTATGACAGGATCTCAGCCTCCTCAAAATCATAGTCTGCTGTTTTCTTGCTTTTGTATTTAGGAGGGGGGGCATGGGTGGCCAGTAGAAGGAGGCTAGCCCCCAGCTCCACATATTCTGCCCCTCCTCCCCCCCGTGACCAGAGCCCCGCCACCCCCCTGCAGCTGGAGCCACAAGACCCCTGCCACCTCCTAGTGGCTGGAGCCATGAGCCCCCGCCCCCACCTAGAGAAGCACCGAGTGCCCCTCGCTTCCCTCCCCCCTCCCCGGCTGGCCAGAGGCCCAAGTGCCCCCACAGCCAGGAGCCAAGCTGCCCCAGGGAAAACATCTCCTCCTGAAGAAACTTTTGATATGCCCCATGCAGGTTCCCGGGTGGCTGAGGAAGTGGTATTTGCTACTCAGCTTCCTGGGTTCATCGTAATCTCTCTGGAGTCAAAGGCGATTACTGATGAACCCAGGGAGCTGAATAGAAACATACCGCCTCCTCAGCTGCCCCGAACCTGCATGGGGCATAATAAAGCAAAAACTTTCCTCCACCAAACCCTGGTGGCATGTCTTTTTAGCAATGGCATCATATTGTTGACTCATGTTCAATTTGTGATCCACTGTAACCCCCAAATCCTTTTCTGCTGTACTATTGCCGAGCCAGATATTCTCCATTTTGTAGTTGTACATCTGAGTGTTCCTTCCTCGGTGTAGTGCTTTGTACTTGTCTTTACTGGATTCAATCTTCTTGATTTCAGATCAACTATCCAATTTGTCAAGGTCATTTAAAATTCTAATCCTGCCGTCCAAAGTGCTACCAACGCTTCCGAGTTTGGTGTAATCTGCAAATTTGATAAGCATACTCTCTACTCTGTTATCCAATTAATGAAAATATTGACTATCAGACACAGGCCTCACCCCTGTGGGTCCTCTCTGGATACATCCTCCCACTTTGACAGAGTAGCACTGATAACTTCTCTGAATATAGTCTTTCAACCAGGTTTGCACCAATCTTATAGTAACTTCCCTAGTTTTCTTATGAAAATGTCATATGAGACTGTGTCATAAGCCTTGCTAGAATCAAGATATATCACATCTGCAGCTTTCCCTCTAACCACTAGGACAGTAGTCCAGTCAAAGAAGTAAATTAGGTTGACTTGGCATGATTGGTTCTTGACAAATGCATGTTAGCTATGACTAAGGCTGCGAGTTTGTCATGGAGGTCACCGAAGTCATGGATTCCATGACTTTCCACGAACTCCGTGACTTCTGCAGATGGGGCAGCCTCGGGCCATTCCCCTCCCCACCACCCAAACAGCAGCAGGAGATTTGGGGGGCGGGGGGGCGGCTCAGGGTGCAGAAGGAGGTGAGGGCTCTGGGTGGCGCTTACCCGCACTCCCCGCAAGAGGCAACATCCCTCAGTTCATAAGGGGAGGCGTGGCCTGCGTGCCGCATCCGCCTGCAGGCACCACTCCCGCAGCTCCAACAGCACACAGTTCCCAGCCAATGGGAGCTGCAGAGCTGGAACCGGGGGAGGAGGCAGTGCGCAGAGCTGCCTGGACACACTTCCGCCTAGCAGCTAAGGGAAGGGGATGTCGCTGCTTCTGGCGAGGTACGGAACCAGGTAGGGAGCATGCCAACCCTGCCAACATCCCCTTTCCCAGCACCAGCGGGGGGTCCTGCCCCCCCCCCCCGGCCACTCTCCCCCATGGTGCCCCAGGGCCATGCCCCTCCACAAGATTTAGTCAGGGGTATATAGTACAAGTCATGGACAGGTCACGGGCTGTGAATTTTTGTTTACTGCCTGTGACCTGTCCATGATTTTTATTAAAAATACCATGACTAAAATGTAGCCTTAGCTATTACTCGTATCCTTTAGATCAGGGGCGGGCAAACTTTTTGGCTTGAGGGCCACATCAAGTTTCGGAAATTGTATGGAGGGCCGATTCGGGGAGGGGGTCGTGGCTCGGCCCCCACCTTCTATCCACACCACACCCCCCCGGGACCCCTGCCCCATCCACACACCCCTGCCCCCTGTCCCGACCTCCCCTGGAATCCTCACTCCTGACTGCCCCCTGACGCCCCATCCAACCCCTCCTCTCATTCCTGACGGCCCCCCTGTAACCTCTGCCCCATCCAACCACCCCTTCTCCCTGTCCCCCGACTGCCCCCGGAACCCCTGCCCCTGACTGATGCCCACCACTCCATCCAACCCCTCCTCTCATTCCTGACTGCCCGCATTCAACCCCCCTGTTCCCCATTCTCTGACGGCCCCGTCCCCTATCCACACCCCCGCCCCCTGACCACCACCTCGAACTCTCCTGCCCTCTACCAACCCCCCCTGCTCCCCGTCCCCTTATCACGCTACCTGGAGTACGGGTGCCACCATGCAGCACAGAGCACTGGGTCAAGCCCCGCGGGCTCTGCAGCTGCGCTGCCCCAGGAGCTCCCAGCCCTGGCACCCAGAGCATTGCGCTGGCAGCAGGGTGTGCTGAGGCTGCGGGGGAGGGGAGAATAGCAGGGGAGGAGCCGGAGGTAGCCTCCTGGGGCAGGAGGGTCCCGCGGGCCATACTTTGCCCACCACTACTTTAGGTGCTTACAATTGATTAATAATTTGTTCCAGTATCTATTCAGATATCAAAGTTAGGCTTTGGTATATAATTCCCCAGGTTCTCTTTATTCTTCTTTTTAAAGACAGGTGCTACTGTTTGTCCTTCTCCAGTCCTCTGGGAACCCATCCTCCACGAATTCTCAAATATAATTTCTAATGGTTCCAAGATTGGTTCAGCTAGCTCCTCAAGAACCCTAGACTAATTCCGATTACATCTAACTTATCTAAATATTCTTTTAAATATGTCATCTCCCTATTTCAGGCTGCATTCCTTCCCCTTTGTTAGCATTAATTGTGTAAATATCTGGTCACCATTCACCCTTTTAGTGAAGAATGAAGCAAAATAGGCATTAGACACTTCACTGAGGCCGTCTATTATTAGCTCTCCTTCTCGCTAAGCAGAGGACCTATGCTTTCCTTTCCACAGAGAATATGGTGGATAATAGTCTCACCAACACTAACTGAAACTTAATGCTTGAACTTAAATAGACAAACCCGCATGTACAAAACAGCAAATCCAGTTAGAATGATTGACCTTTGAGACCTGAGACCTGAAATGGGATAAAAAGTTTCCAAATAGTGTGTCGGACAAATAAAAACCTTATGTCATATGAGATATTCAGGCATCTTGTACTCTGTCTCATAGATCGGAAACCTTTGGCACGTGGTCCGCCAGGGTAAGCCCCTTGGCGGGCCAGGCCGGTTTACCTGCCGCATCCGCAGATTCGGCCGATCGCAGCTCCCACTGGCTGCGGTTCACCGCTCCAGGCCAATAGGGGCTGCGGGAAGTGGTGCAGGCCAAGGGATGTGCTGGCTGCTGCTTCCCGCAGCCCCCATTGGCCTGGAGCAGCGAACCGTGGTCAGTTGGAGCTGCAATCGTCCGAACCTACGGACACGGAAGGTAAACAAACCAGCCCGATACACCTGGGGCTTACCCTGTCGGACTGTGTTCCAAAGGTTGCCGATCCCTGCTCTGTCTTTTATTAATAAAGGGGTTAGAGTCAACCTACCAAACCTTTTCCATAGTGTTCAGTGACACGGGCTTATTTCATTACGGTTATTTTATCTCTATTTCTAATACTTCCTTTCATCTACGATTACTTGAATTGGGTCTTGGAAATGTTAGCTGGGGCAATTAGTAATAGATGCCACAGAAAGAGAACCTAAATTTGGATCTTAGGTAGAGGAAGAACCACGATTAGGTAATGGCTTGGATACACAGACGAAGCTGCAGTTCCCCCATCGCCTCAAATTATGCTAGTGACGGCCAAGGCAGCTAGGGTTTGGAGAAGTGAATGATCTGAAAGGTCTTAGACATTATCCAATGTAATACAGAAAATATAACAGGATAATCTGTGACCATACTATGAAATTAGATGATCCCACCAGAATGAGCCTCCAACATTTGTCCCCAATGCCTGCATAGGTTAGTTAAGTATTATTAGTCTTCCTATTTTACAGCTGGGAAATTGAGGCGGGGTGGATCTAGTGATTTGTCTAAGCTCGCACAGAAAGTCTGTGGCACAGTTGGGAAGTGAACAAAGGCCTCCACTGCCTTAGTGGAACCATTCTCTCTCTCCAGACTAACCTTTTCCTGGGGGGGAAAGGGAGAAACATGTAAAGAAGACAATTTGGCTACCATTTTGATAATGTACTCACTACTATTACCGGTCGGTCTATCTTTGGACCTGGGCAGAGAATGCTTCTTTTGCATCGTCTCACTGTGCCTCCCAGATCAAAGGAGCCTCTGTCTTCAAATATAGGCAAGATCAAAGCTCCCATGTCTACTTGTTTGCTCATGTAAGCAAACTTCTATTCCATGAAAAAGTTGCTTTTTCCTTCTATAACATAAACAGGGCCCAACAATGCACTAAACTACTATCACCACATTAAAATGCTACATATACTCTCTGGGCTTTTGCACTTGCTGACCAATGAGCTTTATATTCACAACCTCTTTGAATTCCTTTGTCGCGATTACTTTTCTTACGGTTCTTTGAAGAAATGATTCCCATGTGATTATCCTAGTACCTGTTAACCCATTAAAATGCACTCTCTTTCCACACTGTCCTCATTATTGTCATGTTCCAGCAGACAGGATAACACAGGAACAGCCATACTGGGTCAGACTAATGGTCCATCTACTCCAGTATCCTGTATCCAACACTGGCCAGTACCAGAGCTTCGGGAGGAGCATACAGAAAGTGTGTGTGTGTTTTTTCCCCTTTATATACTGGCATTATATTTTCTGTCCCTTTCCTAATAGTTCCTAACATTCTGTTAGCCCTTTTGACCACTGCAGTTCACAGCCAGTGGAACCAAGACTTGAGATACTTGGAGTCTGTCCCTCTTGTGTGCTCAGTGTGCCCTGCTGGCACCAAGACAATGCAGAGGAGGAAGCCATCTGATTCCAGTGCAGGGGAGACAAAGGCTGGACCAGAGAAGAGGGAAAGGAGTTGGAGGGGACTAGAGGGAGGAGAAGAGAAACTGTCTGGGAGTTGGAGGAGAGGCATTGACTCTGTTTGGGCAAGAAGACTGACCGGGAACCAGTGGGGATGGAAGTGACAGGAGACACAGATTGGATGAGGAGCTAAGAGAAGGGAAACTGGGACTGGCTGGGCAAGGGAGACTGGGACAAGAAGCCTCAGGAGTGGACACTGGGACTGTTTACATTAGGAGAATGGGGCTGGTATGAGACTAGGAAAGGGACAGGGTGGAGGGGATGGGGCAGAAGGGGTCAAGCTTGGGGAGAATGGGCAGAAGAATTTGTGTCCACTAGAGCACACGTCCCTCTGGAGCTTGGAATGGAATCTAAGTATCTCAAGTCCTGTCAGCATATATCTGTGAAAGCCACTAACAAAGCATGTTTCACTCCTACCAGTGTTAGGCCATATAGAGGGTGACAACATAACTGCTACCATGTACTCCATTAGCTCAAGTGAAAGATATCTGTGCAGTGTATCTAATACTGCTGATGACCATGTCTGTCAATGTGATGTCACATGATGGAATGTCTATGTTTTTGGTTTGCTTTTTTAGAAATGTGGGGAATTATATAAATTATGGTAAAAAGATTACACTTGCAAAGTCAAGCATGCTAAAGTTAGGAAGTGCCCGAATTAAGACTGATTGTGCACCCTTAATTCGGTCTACTTGTGCATATGCATTATGATAGTTACATGATCATACACTTTTTCCACAGGACCCTGCAGAACAGAATGGATGGTGTTCAATTAATAAACAGCTATTCCTTTTTTTTTTAATTCTCATTATTCAATGTATGGCCTTAGTTCTTCTTTATTTCACACTATTCAAACACTATTAAGCACACAGAATGTCCTCTTGAGCTTTTCTATGGAACTCACCACTAACAAACCTGAGTGCTTCACAAATATGAATTGATATTCAAAACACCCCCATGAAATAAATGGGTATTATCGTCAACATTTTATGGATGGAGAGCTAAGGCACAACGAGATTAAGATAAAAAAGTATGCATTAATTTTGGGCGCTAAATATGAGATACCTAAGACCTGCTTTTTCAGAGTACTTTAATATTATATAGTACTTAATATATTCAAGTACACTTCTCATTTTCTTCAGTTGCAGCTGTGAGCGCTCAGCACTTCTGCGAAAGAGACCATAGTGTCTCAACCTGGACACTCATAAAATTAGGAGGAATTCACAATGAGTGATCACCTATGAAAAATCTGGTTTGAGTGACTTGACCAGCATCACATAAGAGCTCTATGAAGAGAAACTCCAGTTCTCCATGATGGCATTCAGCTGTCTTCACCATGAGACTATGCCCTCTCTTCCCACAATTTTCTCTCACACTTGCTAGGCAACTCCTAAATGTTCGGTGCAGAACTTTGCAACATTGAATGAGTGAGCGAGTGAGTGAATGTCTCCAACATCATATGTATGACCAGTCCTTTTTTTTTTATACCCTTCTTTGAATATCTCAAACTATCTTCACTCCTCCAATTCTGACACTACACAAATACTTCTGTAGTGATTTTAGAGCTTCTTCAAGCAAGTTCATGAGAAGTAGATACCAGATTCTGATGGCACTGCTTGCTGTTTGTTTAGATAATTTGATGTCTGTGTATAATGGTATACTATAGTTTCACCATTTCCAACATTCACTTGTCTGAGGAATTTTTTGTTCACAACACAAGAAACATTACCAGTTTGATTTAGATTGTCAACTCCTTGTGGCAGGGAGCTGACATTGGGCGAATATAACTGTGCCAAGCACACTGCTGCCATCAAATAAGTTGATTAAAAAAATTCCCTATGTTGTGCAGGCTGGTAGAGAGAAGAAAAGCATTAATGGTTTGATTTCCACAGAGATTTCAGAGAGTAAGTCCAGTGGGTAAGGCACGAACCTGGGACATGGGAGACGGGTTCAATTCCCAGTTCCACCACAGAGTCCCTTTGTTATCCTGGTAAAGTCATTTAGATCTTGACTTCACTAGAGAAAAAGGTGTCATTTTACAAGGTGGGAACTAATGGTGATAAAAATTCACCTTTTTCCCCCCCAGTGTGGACATGCCTGTGTGTATAAAATGAGGATAATAATGGTATTTCACTCCTTCATGCTAGGTGTCGCGAGGATAAATTCACAGAAGATTGGGTAGTGCTCAGATATTACTATAACAGGGGCTACCGAATTAACTAAACTAGATTTGAGTACCGAAAGATTATCAAGTTACCTGATGTCTTGCTTCTTCCCTAAAACTTTGTAAAATCATGACAATAACTCTTTTCAAGGAAACATTTATAAATGTTCATAGAGAATGCTAAAACTATGTCAACCATATTCTACAGTAACAGCTCCATCATCTTTAATTTTTAATAAGGCTCATTTGCTCTATGAATACCATATAAAATGTAGTATGAGACAGAAAGCAGATAATATATGTTACAAAACTAAAAATAAACTGATTAATACAACAATAGCCAGCACTCTACTGTCTAATCTGGGTTTCTGGCATCTCTTACATGCCAGGCTACATCAGATAAAGACAATATTTACTGACTGCATGAAGAACTACCAGACGCTACCTTTGCATGGTTGTATGAAATTGTATTTTGTTTGCCACACAAATATGGAAACTAGGATGGATCACAATGAATGAAAACCAAAGACTTTCAGACAATAAAATGCAATTTTTAGTAAATGTTTAAACTAGTTGTGTAATTAATATAAATCTTTACCAATAATTTCTTAATGTTTATAAAGCAGCATAAGGAAACACCTATTACCTGAACAAAAAAATTAGACTTCACTGTCTATCCTTTCATTGCAGAATTATATTTTTAACCATCGACTAGAACTTCAGAAAACCAGTTAACTCTGATTCTTTTCTAATTAAATGAAGAAAAAATTGAGGTGGCAAGAAGGCACATGCAAAAAGGCAAGAAAGTGTTCCAAATTGTAGAGTTCACAAACCCTGAAATTATAATTTTAGGATTTCAGGGTCCTAGTCCAGAACTCCATTTTCAGGGAAAAACTTCAAGCAATTGATATATCATTTAACACATACACTTCATATGTAGGGTTAAGATACCTTACATAAACTAAATAATAATCACTTTCCTACTGGGCTGCTCAAGTGACACCAAGGGGGGGGGGAGGGGAGGCAGGGGTGTTATTTTCTTCTCTTTAGAGGCAGAGCTACAGAAAGACAAAGACAGAAATAAAGACTGGCTAGAAAGGAAGAGAAGAGTAGAGTACAGAGAAATTAGCTCTTCAGAAATCAAGTTATTTAACTAACAGCAATTTTTTATGTTAATGATTTGCCAGAGACTTCTCAAAGCAAGCTCAGAGTCCACACATTGGCAAAGAAGGGTGCAGTAAATGTCCACTGCCATGAGTGGACATGTTTGCATGAAGGGATAAAAATAAACATTTTTACAACTAGAAAGAGAACCTAACAGCCATTTGGCTCCAAGTGAGTTACACTGGTCAAGAGTCCCCAGCAGACTGGGGGGGGGGGGGGGGGGGGCGAGGGAGGAATCATAGTAAAATAGTGAGTTAGTGATACAAACAAGAGATAATCTTATTGCTAGAATATTAAAACAGAGATAGGAGACATGGAAGCTCATAAAACACTATAATTCTACTAGAGCATCTCTTAAAAATATTTTGAATTAGTTTTTTAAAAATGTAAAATTTCTAGTAAGATAATGTGAAGGGAAACAAACAATATTTACATTTTTATAGAATCATTGTAAATAATTAGTAACTGTAAGACATGATTAACCTTCAACCAGTGCATAAAGACTTTGAATGTTTTTCATGACTTATCACTCTAAAATTGGTCGTGTTTTCAATTCTATCTACTGCTTGTTTAAAAAACAGTGAAAGAAATTGCATAATGTCAACTTGACATGACCAGAGCATATTACATTGGTAAATAATGAAGCATAACAATGGATAGACCACTAAAGATACGTATTTGTCTCCAAGATGCACTTAGTCTACAAGTCTGCACCTCTATCATTTAGTCTTTCTAACGAGCATGGGAAGTTATGTAAGAAAGGTGAAAACTAAGCACATCTCCTATTCTTCAAAAGATAAAATTATAGAAGACAGCTGCCAGTTCTATTCTCCCCTCAAAAGCCACATGAAACTAGTCATTAATGATAATGAGTTATACATGTGCAATGAGATGAGATGTGAGACTTAATAGTTTAAAGGCTAGGAGTGGCTCTAAGGAAAACATCTAGAACCTACAAAACAGGCTGAGCAATGCACCCCAGAAGACCTATGGTGGTTCTAAGTACAAGCTGCCATCTTAACAGCCTTTCATTTTACTAAAGTTACTCCAGAAAAAAAAGAGAGGAAAATACATACAGATACATTCTTTGTTATTAAAAAAACCCTAGCAATTAATGTGAAAACTGGCAACCCTTGTGCTTACTATTACATTACAAGCATAGTGGCTGCTGGAAAACTGGAGTAAACGTTGGTAACAGTGGACCATTGGTTTTGGTCTAAGAAGCAGACAGTATGGGTCAAAATGGAAAAAGAAAATAGCTCAGAGATTTGCTAAAATCTCTCAAGTCTGAATCCCTCTAAGGAAGATCAGTCATCTTGCTTCCACTGAGCTACTACTTTGCACACAGGAGTTTCACTGATTCCATGTTAAATTCAAATCATGAAACGATCTACTTCACAAAAAGGTTGGTTAAGAACATAAGAAAGGCCGTACTGGGTCAGACCAAAGGTCCATCCAGCCCAGTATCCTGTCCACTGACAGTGGCCAATGCCAGGTGACCCGGAGTGAGTGGATCCAACAGGTAATGATCAAGTGATCTCTCTCCTGCCATCCATCACCCCCCTCTGACAAACAGAGGCTAAGGACACCATTTCTTACCCATTCTGGCTAATAGCCATTAATGGACTTAACCTCCATGAATTTATCCAGTTCTCTTTTAAACCCTGTTATAGTCCTAGCCTTCACAGCCTCCTCAGGCAAGGAGTTCCACAGGTTGACTGTGCGCTGTGTGAAGAAGAACTTCCTTTTATTTGTTTTAAACCTGCTGCCCACTAACTTCATTGGGTGGCCTCTAGTTCTTTTATTATGAGAACAAGTAAATAACTTTTCCTTATTCGCTTCCTCCACACCACTCATAATTTTATATACCTGGAAGCTTGATTTTCTGGGTTCTGGCAGCTTGATTTAAAAATTATGCTAAACTGAAGTAAATTACTGATCCACAAAAACTAGATCAGGATTCCATTTTCTAGCTTGCTCATGTATTCCTGCTTTACCTTAAGAACTATAAATTATTTACTTCATACCCTGGCTAAGTAGAAATACAGTTTTCAAATCAAGTATGAAAAATCTCAGAAACAGGTTATATTACATTATTAAAAATGTAATCTCACTAGAATATTCAATTCAATTTTTCCTTGCCAATTAAAAAAAAAAAGTAAAAGTTTAAAAAAGATGATTTATTTAAGGCAGTCTCACACTGTCAGTAACGTTTTATTGGTAAACTATGGTGATACTGTTTACTCATCATCACAGTTAAGGATTTGCCCATAAATGGAAAAAAGGCTGAAAAATTACTGCTGTTATTAATTTTGGTCGATTAAAAGACAAGACCATGTGCACATTATATAGATAAATTATAGGCATGGATGGTAACATTACCTATTAAGGTTGCCCAACTATTCCTATCAGACTCTTTTCAGTTGGATATAACTTTTGGCTCACTTTATCTGTTTGGGCTGAAGTTTTCCGTGCTGGGTGTTTGTGTCAGGCTCAACATTTCTGGAAGATTTCAGACAAAACAATTCAGCTATTTTTGAGAAGGAGGCTAGGGAAAAATAGGCCCATGTTAAAATTCAATTTCTTTCAGAAGCTTGAGCATTCTCATGCTTTGGAGCAGAGACTTGAAATTTGGCAGGTGTAGCCTGTGTCAGAGTTGTGGCTTTTGCTGTTTCCATGAAATATCTTCCTAAATTTGGTCAAGTCTTTAAAAAAAATTACAGTTTGGACATGCTTAGTGGTGTCTTCTTAGACTTTAGCAGCCAATTCCCCAAAAATTTCATCTGCACTGAGCATGCTCCAGACTGGGGATTAGCAGAGATTTTCCTGTAATTGCAGTTCTCGGTTACTGTGGGCTATGTCGGGTCCTGATCCCGAGAGCAGAGAACCTGTCTCTTCTGTGCTCTCGATGAGCCCCTGCTGGCTTAAAGGAAGAAGCTGCTTGATACTGACGCAGCAGGAACAAAGAAGAACCTAAGGGAAAGGATATGGAATCAGGGGACAGATTTCACAAGGATCCAGGATGCTGGGAATGAGATTGGATAAAGAGTCCCAAAAAGGGGTTTAAGACTGGTATCCAGTGCGGACAGAGAACTGGGAATGGCAGGGCAAGAAGACTGGGACTGGGATGAGGAACCAGGGTGGTGAAGATACACGACTGGAAAAGAGACAGATTGAAGGGGTTGGGACAGAGGCGTCAGTGCCCACTAGAGCATGCTTCCCTCCGGAGCTTGGAATGGAAGCCAGGATTCCCGAGTCTTACCATTCCTCTGCTGCCAGCAAATTTCTGTGAAACCCTCCAAGAAAGTGTTCCATCTGCTTCTAATTGCTGGTCCACAGAGAGGATAACAACCTACCGTATATACTCGTTCATTAGTCAGTTCGTTTATAAGCCGACCACCCAAGATGGATACATAAAAATAGAAAAACTGTATGACCCCTTCATAAGTCGACCTTATATTTCAGGGGTTGGCCAACTTTGGCTCCCGCCCCGTTAGGGTAAGCCGCTGGCGGGTCAGGACGTTTTGTTTACTTGGAGCGCCTGCAGGCACAGAGCCCCTCAGCTCCCTGTGGCCGTGGTTCGCCATTCCCAGCCAATGGGAGCTGCGGGAAGTGGCTGGGGACAGCGAACTGCGGCCACAGGGAGCTGAGGGGCTCCATGCCTGCAAGCGCTCCCAGGTAAACAAAACGGCAATGTATTAGATATTCAATTCAATTAAATAATTCCATAGAGTTTAAGATAATCAAATTTTGGTGTACACCAGCTTATAAGCCGACCCCCCTCTTTGATTCTGCACTTTTTTACCAAAGACATTCAGCTTATGCACGAGTATATACGGTACTATTGCTATCATTTATGCCGTTAGCACAAGTAGCAGAGATTTAAGTGGTGGATCTAAAGGTTGGAACCCTGATGACTCGTGTGTGTTATGTGATGATACATGATGAATTTTCTGTTTGATTTTTAAAACCTAGGAAATTATACACAAAAAACTAAATCATCATCAAGGTTTCAGAGTTAAATGCTCAAAAGATAGGAAGTGCCAGAATTAAGGTTGCCTGTGCAAACTTAATTTGGTCCCCTTTTGTGTAGGTATTATCATAAAGCCTTTAACTACATCATCACATACTGTTTCCCCCTCCCAGGACCTCTGCCTCATACACTGCATAGGATGCATTTATGAGTCTATCTTTACAAATCCAAATTTGACTGCAATGTGCATGTATTATGTGCATATACATGTACTTGTGCGCGCATGCATACACACAAAAATACACATCAATTTCTTGATATGCCCTGGTAACATTATTAAATACATCTTCCTGCTTTTATCACTAAGACTCATCAGTCAGAATGCCACGATAATTGTTAGGAGAAAAACTGTCTGAAATGAAAAGGAGGCTTTACACTAATTCTGATACTTTGTGCGTAAGTAACAAAAGTCTGAATAATGAGTTGTGTGGGCATTTCTTTTGTTTTTTTGTTTTTGTTTTTATAAAGAAAAAGCATTGGTCACCCTCACAACAAAAACAGAGGTGACAATTAACTATTTCAAACCAGCTGGCATTCCAGTTTGGGGTTAAATAATTCCCAACACTACCTGCCTAATTTTTCACTTTAACTAATACTGGGCCATTTACCAGATTTACTAACAAACACTCTCACTAGTCTTTCATTAATGGCCCATAAATTGTAGAAAGGCAAGCATTAGGCAGTCTCTAGCCCACCAAAAACCCTAGGGGAACTACATGTGACAGGGGGTCTCTCATAACATGGTCACTATGGTTGAAAGTCTCTGAAGATCATTGCTGGTAAGATTTTTACCTATTCTTACATTTTACACTCTTTTCAAATCCCAGCTCCATACAAGCCAACAACAGCTGCTGAGGAATGTACCCTTTAGTA
This sequence comes from Chelydra serpentina, assembly GCA_037349315.1. Classification (NCBI taxonomy): domain Eukaryota; kingdom Metazoa; phylum Chordata; order Testudines; family Chelydridae; genus Chelydra; species Chelydra serpentina. Next base: position 14,555,575 of record JBAIAC010000035.1, read on the forward strand.
AATACGGAGGTCCCCAGCTTAAATATTTTCAATGGGGGTGAACATACCAATTTGCATCAAAGTCAGTGGTCTCCCTATGATTTGGGGAGCGGGTTACTTTACTTTGGCTCTCTCTATTGACTACCTGGCTCTACATCAGTTATACATAAAAAGTATCTATTTTTAGTTTTTAATTTTTCAAAGACAAAAAGCTGAATTATTCTGGTAAAAAAGAAGAAGATATATTTTGGATCATGGGGGTATTACTGACCAGACTGCAACAATTTAAAAAAGGTATATCAAATTACTGTACTTAACCAATATCTCTGAACAAGCAAGTCCAATATTACCACTTCAGAAACCTACAAGACAACAAGATTGGCACCATTCCCCCATCACTCATCTACACGAAGTACTTTATCACCAATGGCTAAACTGCATTTTATTTTTGAAGCCACAATCACTTTATGAGTAAAGGTTATTAAAAATGCTATTGACCCCGAGTGTGTGAAAGAAAATGCCATGTTCAGCTTTCAACTTTGAAACTTCACACCTCTGAACACAGAAACTCTTCCCAGATAAATGCATGCTCTCTCAGAATCAAATCAGTAGATACCTATCATCACCTCCCTTCCTTCTAGATCCACCTCTTCTTCAGAGGCCTGATGATTAGTTTACAACTAATTTAAAACTACACACAGTATCTGGTAGTTTCAAAATGCAATCTATTTTAATAGTGTGATGGTTTAGGTGAAATATATGCTTCACTGTCACAATCTACTTACTGTGTCTATGTAATAGCCCTCATCATCTTTGCATTCTTTTTTATCTGCTTTTAAAAGTGTCTTTGCATTATGAGTCATTGCTCAGGGGGTAAATGTATTAAGCAAGTTTTCCTTATGCTTCTAACCCTTTTATATAATAACGAACCCAGCACAGGTATATAAAAACAGCTTGTAATGGGAATGTGTCTTCAATCTAATTTATGGGAGGACTATGCATCTCTCCACAATGAAAACAACATGACAATAGCTAACTTGGGCTTTGCTAGAATACTCAAGCTGCTGTCTGAGCATACAAAGTCCTTAAATACCTCCAGTGCAAAATTGCACTTAAGAGTCTGTCAAGGTCTCTTAAATTTTGCTCCCCTTCACCCACATACCTTGTGAGTCATTTGCAGGGAATCTTAACTAAGACCCAGAGGTCAGCTTTGGACATATAAATGCCAAATATTTGTTTTCTCACTGTACAAGACTAATGGCAGAAAGCACTTAATGGAATCCAATGATCATATATTAAATTGTTATTGGTTGGAGGTAAACATTTACTTCTCTCACACCAGTATATTATATAATAACTTAGGGCTTGTCTACACTTACATTTTATAGTATCAGAGGGGTAACCGTGTTAGTCTGGATCTGTAGAATTGCCACTGCTTGCATCCGAAGAAGTGGGTATTCACCCACGAAAGCTTATGCTCCAATACCTCTGTTAGTCTATAAGGTGCCACAGGACCCTTTGTCGCTTTTACATTTTATAGTGGTCTAACTTGGTGGCTCAGGTGTGTGAAAAATGACCCCCCTGAGTGCAGCAAGTCTGAGCGCTTTAAAGTGCTAGTGTGCACAGGCTCCGAGCTAATCCCCTCGTGGAGGTGTATTACCAGGAGCGCTAGGAGAGCTCTCTCCCAGCGCTCGTGTGCGACCACACTTGCACTTCAAAGCAAGTGCTTTGAAGTTTTCAGTGTAGCCATGCCCTTACTGAACAATAAGGAAATATAGAAAAACGTAAACACTTTTAAAGGGCTGTAAAATAGTTGTAAGGTTCAAATAGACAAAACACTATTTAGGTTTTCTATTTTTCAGTATGTACAATTTAAGCACTTTAGATTCTAAAGCAGCCAAATGCTTTTATACATAAGGCAAAAATAAAATTAAATGAGTAAACTCTGTAAATTTGTTGCAGAAGAACCAGTCAGATTCTTGTTACTGAAATGCTTGAAGTCTATATCCGAGAGGTCAACTGGAATCTGGAGAACAGACCCCAATTGTCCTTTATTAAGCATCCCAAGGACATAATAAAAATAGTATTATTGCAGAAATAATATTTTCTTAATAATACATATTTACCATACCTTACTAACCCTTAGAATGCATAAAACAGACATTCTTTAAAAAAAACCACCTGAGAGCCAAACAGCTTAAAAACAATTAGAACTACTGGTGCTGGCATGAAACTGGCATCTAGGTAGACCACCTGGTCCAAAGAAAAGAGGGTTGTGACATGCAAATGCTACAGTGTGGGAATGGTATACAAATGTAAACAGAATGAACTAGTTTACAAGATTTCCCACTATTTGGAAAGTATATGTAATTAGCAGAGTTAGACCTCAGATAAAAAAAAAGTGTCAATAAGGATAGAGTTTAATAAGAGTTTGCGCTTTCATGCATCCTGCCAAAAGGGATCTCAACAACTCTCTACTACAGTTTATTACATTTCTTATAAATGACTTTCTATTGGTATACATGTACCCTGAGGCAACAGGTAATGGGAGTGTAAATACACATACAAATTAAAAAATGGCCTATCTGTGCACAGGGTTCTATCAAAAGACCAACTGATTAAAAGCAAAACAGACAATTCAAGTGCTGTAGTTTCCCTGTGAATTTATTGTTGTTTTACTTACTTTTTCTGAGTCCTGTGAAATTCCTTCCAAAATGTGCACTTGTTTCTGAAAAGCAAGGTTTTCCTAAGACCCAATTTATGTTCATTTCCACTTTATTTGGTGTTCAATGATCATCTTTACTTTGGCACTGCATTTTGCTAACAAGGATGAGAATCGTGACCTACTGCACAGGGTCTCAGCTTTTATTAATTTGCCAAGCTCAGAAGTTGAAGTTACTGGAGTTTGTTTACACTCTAAAAAGTGTGCATGGCTTCGCCTCACTTCAGAACCACTTGCATTAGAGAAATTCTTCTGCGTTTCTTTAAAATGGCGTCTGCTACCATTTTAGAACTCACACAGGAGTGGAAAAGAAACATCTAAAGCAAGTGAGTGATGTGATTTTTTTTTTTTTTTTTGGATACTGTCCAGAATGTAAAGGTTTCAAGGGCACAGCCAGAGCTTTCTTGGAATGGATAAATTGTAATTGCTGTTGCAGCTGCAACCTTAGGTAGAGCTCTGAGGATTTCAAACATACTACAGTCTTGTAGTATTTATGACAAATATAATAATTCAATTAAAGTTTAATATTTTACTTGTATTAATCTGTGTTACAGCAGAGCAGAAAAGCACACCACACTCTGACTCAAGGATTTATAGGTAACTCATGTTTTTCAGAGTCTTTTCAATGATTTCCATTGTGCATCCTTACTTCCTTTACGGAATGGCCTGCAAGACAGTCAGACAGTAGAAACGAGCATCCTGCCTCTAAAAAGCATTTAAGTTAAAATACAGACTCAAGCCATAATGGAGCTTCCTAAAATCTTGATGCTTTGAATGATCAGATCTTTAGGCCTCAGTGTTGCAGGGACTTCTTGCTTTATGCATACACACAGTTTCTTTGGTGTCAATGTACTGTGTGCATAATGCTAAGCACATAAGGCAGTCTTTAGTTTGGAGGATACCCACTGCTTAAAGAGTAGTGAGGTTTGAAGTAGGTAGAGCCAGGCTCAAAAGTCTAACATGGACAGGAGTTATGAAAAGACAAATTCTGATTTCAAACAGAGAATGTTTAAAACTGTTTGTCTCCTTTTAATATGGGAATGTAGCAAACATTCTTTTTGAAAAACTCTGGCAACAGTTTCCATACATATATAAAATAAACAAATTTTTCTGGAAACATATTTAGTTTACCAATTTTACAATACTGTATTTCACAAGAGAACACAAAGTCAATCACCAGCCAAAACATGAATCAAAAAGTTGATATTTTAACGACATGCCAATAATTTGTTCCATAAATATCTCACAACATTGGATTCACTGAAAGAGTGATATTTCTGCAAACAAATATTTTCTAAATGTTATACTGATTACAAGTGGCTAAGCAAAGTGGACAAACACAAAGCTCTTTAGCTGTGCATTGACTATACCAACCACATACCAAAAAGTAATAAAACTCGTACTAAGCAAAAAGTTTACAGTTACAAACATCACTTTAAAAAAAAATTAGAATGACATGCAACCTAGGTATAGAACAAAAAGGACCCCTACAGCTATAGATGCTATACTGTATACATGTAAAGTTATCATAGTAAAGATGTCTATTGCATGATAGAGTTCTGAATAGGACTGGGGCCTCATTATGCTAGGTGTCACAGAAAAACATAGGAAGACAAGTCTCCCCCCTTTAGAGTGTATAATTTTGTTATATTATCTCAACAGGTAGCAGTTTGCAGTCCCAGATTAAAGAATTGTCGCACCATGTGCACTATGGTATTTGGGGGCTCCCCCACCCTCCCAGGCTCTGTGCGGCAGGAGGACTGGAGGAATGTTGGAGAGCAAGTCTGCCTGGTTCCCTGCTCCTGCCCAATGGCTCTCACCCCAGCACACAGGTGGAGCCCACTACAACTACTCCTCCTTCCTAGCCCTGGGTTGTTCCACCCAGTGGTTGGGGGCTCCCAGGAAATGGGGGCCTTGTGCAAGTGTACTGAGTGCACACTGGTTAATCTGTGCTAGGCAGTATGGGCCAATTTCTACACCCCGACCTCTACTATCCCTTGACTCTGCCATCCCTCTGGCAAGAGAATAATACTGAAACCTTCTGATTCAGGGAGGCCAACAGATCTATTGCTGAGACACTAAATTTCTTTACCAGGAGTTGAAACACCTCTGGGTGTAATTCCCATTCTGGATGACCTAACTTTTGTCTGCCGAGCCAGTTGGCCATCACATTAAATTTTGCCTCAGATGCAAAGGTAGCAAATTGACTGCAGATTCTCCTTTGCCCAAATCACCAGAAGGCAAGGTTCTCTTAGAATGACTGTAGATGTATGAGATAGCTGAGGTACGGTCTGTCATGATCAGCACATGACCAAATCCAGGTACAGGAGCAGAGCCTTGAGAGCCATATTGGATGCCCTTTCATCAGTTTATGCTGTGCTTGTTTTCTTGTTTGGACCAGATCCTTTGGACAGTCCTTGACCTCACATGAATGACCTGAGAACCTCCTGGAGTGAGATATCTTCACTGAGGGGTGCATAAGAAATAGCGGAGGGAGCAATAAGAGGAAAGTATGTAGTGGCCTCATATGAGCACCGGCGCACTAAGAATAACCACATGGGAGAACACTTATCCCAGAATAGATACTCCCCTTGAGAAGCTGATTGTTTTGGTAAGATTTCTCTGCTTCACCTGTCTTTCTTGCAATAAGAACTTTGCATGGGACAGTGACTGTTCCCACTCAGAGATTGGGAGTATGCTGAGACTGTTAATTGATTGTTTCACAAAACCGTGGCTCTGCAGCATCTTTAATGCTTCAGTGGTACAGTCTAATACTGACTCCGGATGAGGCTTATATAAGGAGGTCAAAGTCACCTTGGAAGGTGTAGATATAGACCCCTTCCTGTCCAAGAGTTCATATTAACACTACCAGAACTTTCGTAAACACTTTCAGTGCTGTTGCTAAACCAAGGGGAAAAGGATGTCTATTGGTAATATTGTGCTCTGAGAGCAAAGCTTAAGAAGCGTTTGTGAGATTGTCAAATTGGGATAAGGATATAGGCATCCTTCGCATCTATTGTCACGCAGTCCCTTCTGCTGATGTGGATTTTAAGTTCTCCATCTTGAATTTTGATTTTTTCTTTTATGGATCTGCTGAGATACTTGATCTCTAGAAGTGCTCTGTAGCCTTCCAACTTTTTTTTTTTAAACTAGGAACAATATGGAGTAAAGACTTGTTTCCGCTGAAGAGGAGGGACAAATTTAATTACTTCCATTGGGAGTAGGATGTCTAGGATGGCTCTCTGCATGTTGACTCCTCCTTTTCCATAGGCAGAAGCCCTTAGGCTGTGAGATTTTTTTTTAATAGGTTGAGAGAGACCATACTTGCAATACTGTCCACTCACATTAGCACTGCTTGTGAAAATATGTGGGGGCACTCAAGATATTTCTACACTGCAATAAAAAACCTGCAGCACTGCATCTCAGAGCTTCGGTCAATTGATTCAGGCGATAAAGCTAAAAACTGTAATGTAGACATTGAGCTTCAGATGGGGCCCATGCTCTGAGATCCATCCCACTCAGAGGGTCTCAGAGCCCAGGCTCCAGCCTGAGTCCAAATGTCTACACTGCAATTTTTAGCCCCCCAGCCCGAGCCACACGAGGCCAAGTCAGCTGATCCAGGCCAGCCGTGGGTCTTTTATTGCAGTGTAGATGTACCTAGGGTGTTAAGATGACAGTTCTTTTGTTTATTTATTCTTGTTGGCCTGATGCCCCGACAGTTTTCACACTCGAAAGAGGGGGTGAAATTATGCTTACCTGGACTTGGCTGCCTATAAAGGCCACTCTTTCAGGTAGAAATTTTTCCCAATTAGAAATGAATTCTTGACCACCAGGGAGAAAAATGAAAATTTCTCTTTGGTTGTGACACCAGGGCACATTTTTTTGACTGGTGCACACCGAGGAACTTTCTAGCCTTACAGAATGGAAGCCAGAGGACATGTGGGAAAGAGAAAGAAATGGCAGGCCTAGAGGCCCCTCACAACCTGCTGGTTCTTCCACACCTGGACTACTGTCCCTCATCACTCCATAGCCATCTGCTGGGGGAAGGAGATGGTGGTGCTAGCAACGCATAGCAACCTGCAATAGAAGCTGGTAGCAATAACCAGGACACTAGGGCCTTGTCCCGCAAGCTGCGAATGAAAGCCCAATAGTTATGGCATGGCAACCTACAGTGGCAGCTGAGGACAATACCCCGATACATCCCAGTCTTCAGATATAGCAGGAAAATCCCTATCATACTATCACATACTCAAAGGGCATATGAGGAGGGATATAGAGCTATAGAGTCTCTAAAGCATCTGCAGTTCTCATTACTGTAGTTCACAATACTCAGTGCACTTTTTCTAAAAGTCTATTCTTGGTGTATTTTGGATGTTTGGTTTTTAATATTTTAGTCTTTAGCTATGATTTGGATTGCTTGCCTTCTTCTCTTAACCTTTGTGGGTTAATGTGTATGTATGCCTAGAGGAAACAGCATATGTCTACAGCCTAGTCTTTTCTGCATGGACTTGCCATGCAATAAGTACTCTGCAAGGGTGAAGATTATCTGCCCTGATGCACTCTGCAGATTTATGCAGGTTGAGGGAAACAGGTTTCATTTTGTGCCTCTAGTATGCTTCCTGGAGGAATCCTCCGAATCAGACCCTTCAGAAGATGAAAGGGACCAGGGACTGTCTTGTGTGTATACGTGATTTAAGTTGGAGTATTTAGAGGCATCTGTACAGCTGACTGACCTCTTTCTCATGCCTCCCCATGATCTTCCTCCTCAGGAGAGAGAAATTTCAGAATGATGGTTCCCTGGAGAGGAAGAGCAAGGAACTTTGAAGTTGCTCTTGAGAAAGAGGGGTTTTGTGCTGGACTGAGTCCAAAAGGGGGCATCCCAGGATCCCAGGCTTTGTTCAAGTGAGATTCTGGATGTAGCTTGGAGATAGGCTGACCCCACCCAAGAGGCAACAGGCTCCAACTCTGGACATTCAAAGGGATTCCTTGGCCCATTACTACACTGGGAGACAGCGCTGGGCTTACATTGCTGGCAGGAAGTAACCCTGAGCCACTGCAAGGCTGGACCTGCTGTGGAACAGAGAGACGGGAAAGTGGATAGGCCCTGTCTAGCTCCCTACTGTCACAGAACTGAAGAGGAGGGGCTACACAGCTGCAGTGGTCAACAAACATGGTTTTGAGCCCCGGCTCTAGCGATTGCTGGGAAGCTTCCCTGGCCCTTTGATACTGTGCTTTGAGCTACACTCCACTCGTGGGGGGTCAGGGGGGAGAGCCAGCGCTTGCTGGTCCTGGTGCTATCACCTGTGTCAGGTCCAGGGGATCCTGCTCCCAATGTGCTGCCATTACTTCCCATGAGCTCTCCTTCTGCCTCTGCCTGAGAAGTTCTATGGAGACCCAAGCCTCTCTCAACAGGCACAGATCTCCACACGGGCACTTAATCAAGAGTGGAAATGCAAGACACGCATCTAGTTTTTCCTCTCAACTGTTCTGCCATGCTACACTCTGCAAGGGTGAGCAGGGTGCACATAGAGTCCCAGCATCTGAGAGGAAAGGGAATCCTCTCTACTGATCAAGGCAGACCCTGACAGCCAGGAGATTTTAAGCCTGTCTCCCCCTGCTCCTTCTTTAAATTTGTTCTGCAGCAGGGAGGAAGGTCCTGCCTGTACCTACTGAGTTTCTGAGGGAATGGGCGGGCACAAGCCCACCCACATCTAAAGGCTTCCCCACCCCCGTCCCCTGCCAGAGGCAGATGAAAACTCCGGTGGTTTCTCAGAAGTGGAGCCACAACTCTCCTGTCTCGGATTAACAGGTTTGGTCTGCCTCCAGCATACCCAAGGTCTTGGATCTGCGGACCTCATTGTGAATAAGAAAGTTCTTTGAGAATCTAAATGTTTGAATTAATTATTATTATTATTTGCATTGAATTATCACCCAAGCAGGATCAAGGTTCATTTTTCATATAAACATATAGAAAGACACAGTTACTGCCCCAAATCTTACAATCTAAATGACAAGTATAGAAAGTTGCCACACCAACATGCTGCCTCCTGGCTGGATGTGGCATTGCAGCACCTCTGCCTCAATTTCCCCCACTGTCCTTTAGCCAACTCTGACTGTAAGAGGGTCCTGGGCCCCCAGCCATACCACTTTGCAAAGTCCTGCCCCCTCTGAGGCCACAGAGTCTTTTATCAAAGTCCAGCAGAAACATATATAAAAACCAAACCTTCCAGCCTGGCTGGGTTCAGAGGGCAGCCACCTTGTCAGAGGCATGCCTCCACTGCCCTAGACTGTCCTCCTGTCTAACCACAGGTTTCTTTTGTCTCTGTCTCTACCAAGGGCTTCAGGAAGGCTACAAAGCTTCTCACACTCTCGGTCTCCAGTTGGGCTTCCAGTGACCTATGTAGAAGCCTGTCTGCTCTTCTCTACTTCTCAGCCTTCTTTCATGCTGCTTCCCACAGAGAAGGAACTCTCCACTCCAGCTTCTCTCCCCGCCCCCCCCCCCACCCTCCAGTGCTCTATGGAAAAAAAAAATCCCCCCATCCCACCAGCTGGGCTCTTTCTCATTGGTCTGGCAAACCCTCAAGGTGCACCAAAGCGGTAAACCGGCCTCTCAGGCCCCTATTAACTCTCTCACTGCATGTGTGGGGTAAACACTAACAACAACTGTAACAACAGGAGGAAGGAGAACAAAGGTAAGAACAATTCATTCCTTGTTTATTATTCAAATATTTAACGTGAACTGTGATAAATGTAAAAAAGTTAGTGTACACATATATAGACCTCTTTAAACTTGGTAGAAGTTACAAAATTGCCTAATTCTGCTTGCTTTCTTAACATGAATAACCCCACTGACTCCAACATACTGATTCGCGTGAGTAAAGAAAGTAGGCTTGGCCCTGTGTCTTGAATTCATATAGAAAGATGTGTGTTCTTCAAACAAAAACATAATAAAGCCATTCAATCTGTTACCAATTTAGCAACAAAAGGGAGGGGGGCCAGAAAAACAAACACATGCAGAAAACTCACACAGAGAAACACAAGAAGAAAATCAGTCCGTCACTGGACACGTGAAGAGTATGGTTTCTCATTGCACTGCTTGCCCACAGAACTGCCTCTCTGCCTTACAGCCCAATGTCATCCTGCATAAGCCAGATTCAACATTTTTTTGTTATCAAAGTTGACCAAAATGTGGAGATACACACATGATTAAAAATATATGAATGATGGGAATTTAAAAATATATGAATGATGGGAATTAAAAAAGTTTAGAGACTACAAATCACACTTCCCAAAAACAGAAATCATTTCTTTAACCATTTTGTATTCTCATTTAATCAGAATCTGGATTTCCTGCTCCACCTCAATGAACTCACTCTTTAAAAAAAAAAAAAAACCCCTTTGTATTTTTTGATCAACAATAAATATAAGACATGCACATACATTTTTTCCTTAAATTCATTTTCTCCAATTCTAATTTGGCTGTGCTGTGCTCCTTGGGTATTAACCTCCAACTGCCAAGATCAGAACTTAAACTGCTGCAAACTGCTTTCTTTGAAGCCATACACATAATTTCCCCCCCAAAGCACAGATTTTTTTACTCTTAGAGAATCCTACTTCCCATTCCAAGAATGTAGTAAAGTGCCAAAACCATTTATTCTATGAAATGATTATAACGACCCCTGCAAATGAACACAAGCAATATGAAGAATAAAATAACCTTCACAAATGCCATAAAACTGTCTTAGCTATAGGTCTCAGATGTACAAGTCTCTTTTTAGAAATAATTTTCATAGTTGATCTATTATTGAAGTCTATAGTTAAGGTGTGGCACACATCCTTAAGCAGAATTGACTTTTTTTTTAAAACACCACCACAGATTCCTGGTACTCTAAATCATGGGCATTTGTTCAGAAAAAAAGCTACCGCAGTTAGAAAAAATACATTTGCAATAAAGGAACAAATATATTTATTTTTATTTGTCATTGACCTTCCTTTTTTACCTTTGATTTTATAAAGTGTGTGATAGACCCAGGCCAGTTTTGTACAACAGAATAGTCAAAGGCAGATATACTGGCGACTGGGTTAGCAGTTTTCTGTTCCCTGACTGACCACAGCAGGGGCTGCTCCACGCTAATGTGAACACCTGACTCTAATTAAGGCTCTGCTGCTGCCACTAGGGTCCCTGGACCAGAGCCTGGAGTAGAGGGCTGGCCTGGGTCCCCCCCAACACACCACTACAAGGGGAAGACAGGCCTCTGGAAGAACAGAAGTCTAAACTGTTCTGCAATAAGCCCATAGGGACAACAGACTGTGGGAGTTCTCTCACCAACCTCCTGGCTGCAAATGATGAAAAGGGCTCAGTAGACTGTAACCCTGGCCCTAGAGAGAGAAGGGCTATGTGGAGGGTCGCCTACCTACCAACAGCAGCGATCATAACTGAGAGCATGTGTTAATTGCACCATATGTAGACTAACTTTTTACCCCTACAGACTCGAGTTAAATTTTGGCTTAGTTTAAAAGTAAAACTGAGGTTTATGGCTATAAGCATTGGCCCCATTTCTGCTTCTCCCTGGAGAACTATATAAACCTGTCAAACTTCATTACAGGATGATACATGTTTATTCATGCACTTGTCAATGGTTTGATAAGAACCCAGCAAGCATAGGACATATGTCTATTCAGGCCTTGATCCTGCAATCAGATCTGCAGTATTGCCAACCTCAAGCGTTCCAAAAAAAAATAAAAAAAAATCATAACACAGGCCGTCTCCCACAAGTCATGAGTTTTTTTGGTTTTTTTAATTAAGTTGAATTCTTTTCATTTGCCTTCTGGTTTACATGTCTTTATGGTGCATTCAGGTCATAATTTTCAAGCTTTTCTCAGCAACCAGGAGGGATAGAAACTTACTTAAAAAAAAAAAAAAAAAAAGAAAGCTGAGATACTCATGCAACCGTTTGATTCCAGTAGCAAGGGCTTAAAGAAAAACAACAAATATCACAAAGACTTGAGATTAAATTGTGAGAGTTGCAATGTGGGCTCTGTTGAGGCAGATGCCTGTGCTTGTGAGAGACCCCAGTGACTTCAGCAGCAGACTCGGGGTCTAAATTCTAACTAATAGAAATCAGAGTATTTCAAAAGGAAGCTTTTAAAACTTGTCCCTTCTCCCTTTGGTCCTTAATGAAGAACCACAATCTAGAATTTCTGCTCAGACGATAATCATGACAGGAACACATTAAGAGGATCTAAACAACAAAGGTCCATAAGAGTACCTGTAGGCTTTTGTGAAAGGCCCGTTTAAACTTACTACCTTCTTTCATAGCAATAGGCTTTGTGTTGAGGAAAGTCTTCTCCAGAAAGTCTGGCTAATGATCCCTTCTTAGGCTTATTCTAGATTGGCTGATTCAGTTTACTGAATCAACATGGAATGCATTTTAGTCTACTGCTAAGCGGTATGTTGGCTACGTTTAACAAGACCTAAGCTAGCCATTTGTAGACTGATGAACATGCACATCATTAGAAAGAAACTTAGAAAGTAACCCCTGCAAAGTCTCTGGGTTTCCTCTTTGCATATTTGCAACAGGTAACCCTAATAGGGATGGATATTAACTTGTAGTACTTGCCAAGCACACAAGATATGTTGTGGACATTCCAACAGAATACAGGATTAGCTACCATTGATTTGAAAACCAGATTTCAGAATGTATTTATCCTTAAAATTTGTTATTTTGTGCTGTGAACATTGGCCTCAGATTCCCAAATCCACTGTCTGGGCAGAATTTGTTGAGTAGGTGATTGTGCTGTAGCCATAGGAAGGCCTAAAGCAGTGGTTCTCAAACTAGGGGTCGGGACCCCTCAGGGGGTCATGAGGTTATTACATGGGGGGTTGCAAGCTGTCAACCTCCACCCCAAACCCCGCTTTGCCTCCAGCATTTATAATGGTGTTAAATATATTTAAAGGTGTTTTTAATTTAGAAGGGTGTCTCACTGAGAGGCTTGCTATGTGGAAGGGGTCACCAGTAAAAAAGTTTGAGAGACACTGGTCTAGAGCAATGACCTGTAGAGTTCAGCTGTAATGTTAAATACAGAATATGAGGGTCTAATGCACTGGTTTAAAGAAGTCTTGTAATTGACAACTGGCAGGTTAGTGTTTTTCTGTGGAAATAGAAGTATATAATGCAAGATCATTTTAGCCAAAAGGAGGCTGAGTCTATATGGATGATCAGGTTTTTCTTTATGGCTCATTTCAGTGAAGTTTTATAAGGAAACTCTGAAAAGGGACACTGTCAACTTGGAAATCTCATTCCTGTTTGATTTCAGAAACAAACAGACATACCTATTTACAAGCAATACCCTCGATGAAGTGGGTACTAACCCACGAAAGCTTATGCTGAAATAAATTTGTTAGTCTCTAAGGTGCTACAAGTTTTTCTTTCTTATTTTCATTTTGCTGACACAGACTAACATGGCTACTACACTTAAACCTAACTGAAGTTAGTAATATATATGTACGCTATTTTTTCAGTGTGTTTATTTTGTGCCTTTGATAGCACTGTGTGTATAGTCACTTTTTCCTTTGCTAAAAAGACACATACAAGCAAAAATCAATAAGGGATCAGAAAACATGTTGCAATTCCTGTTTTTTTTAAAAGGAATATTTTAAAAAGAGGCAGGGCATACTACTTAAAGGGTAGTTTACTACTCTGTTTAAAACTGGAACCAATACAAAAAATAAGATTTGAGTCTAGTAGATTGTAAGCTCTTCATCAGGGCAGAAACCACAGCTTTCTGTTGGTCTACAAAACACCTAGTACAGGCTTATCTTGACTGAGGTCTTTGGGCACTCCTACAATCCTATTAAACTTACATGCAAACCAGTTTATTATGGAACTTTAACTTGCAATACCATTCTAGGTTCCACTTCCAGGGAGTTGTGCAGTGAAGAAGGCAGTCAAAAGATAAAGAATGTGTCGTCGTCATTTTAGATTTTGGCCTCAATCCACCTGATATAAGTCTAGGATGGCTAGATTGTCCATTGAGTCATATGATGTTCAACTGACCCCATGTTACATTGGACTAGTTATTGTTTTTCAAAATTTGAACATGACTGCAGAGGCTCAAAAAAACCCAGTAAACAAACAATCTTTTTGAAATGAGATTCACACGCAGAAAAAATTCCCCTCTAAAGCTGCATCTACTTTTGAGCTGGTACAGCTAAAAGCGATCACATTCACTGCTGGAACATAGTTCTTCAATGTTATCTGATGCCTGTTAAATATTAAAATAACATGTCAACGTTCATTCAGTATCTTTTGTGCCATCAAAAATTATGCTTCGATTTGATGGAAGGTAAGGGGAGAAAGTTTGACCTCTTTCTTTCACTGCCAGCTCTGAGTAAGCAATGAATCAAACTGGTGATGCAACTTCCCTCATTAAGGAATACTGTATTAGGTTACTAAAGCATTTATTAGTGCCTTGTCATAACTCAGCTTACCCAATGCTCAAAGTGTGATGCTGCCTGCTAAAATATGCAAAAAAGACACCAATTAGAGACAATGGAAGTCCACTAATCAAATTGGCTATTATTTCTTTAACAAACACAAGCTTTTTATTGTAATCCTGGCTTCCCAGTGCCATCCCTTTTAATGACAGACAGAAAGATGTGATCAAGAATGTTTATGATACAGATTTGGGTCTAACAACGAAGATGTATAGCGGAGATTGATGCTCGATGTATTGATTTTCAGCATGTCCACTTCTCTGAAAGGGAAAGTTTCCCACCCCCTCTCTAATTTCAGACAACAGGTCTATCATCAGTAGGTTTTGGCCTCCACAAAAGTAAATTTTTAATTTCAAATTTAATGCTGCATCCATTGGTCTTTAGATAGGGCTTGATAGTTAAAATAGATGATGACAAAAGGAGCCCCTGCTAATGGAAAACCTCCGTAGAAGCAATATACACAGCTCATAACTGTAGGGATAATAAGGGAAAGCACTATAGTGTAAGTAGAAAGGATATCTGGAGGTTTCAAATGTCTTACACACTTGGAAGGGAAAGAATTGGTTTAAAAAACCCCACAAGATTTACAACATTGTAAGTTCTGCTGGGAAACAAGTAAAGTCTTATTATTTTAGTTCTGTGTTATGTATGATTGAAAAATACTGACAGGCATTAGAGGTCAAGATTGAGGAGCACTGGCAGAACAGCCCAGGGAAAATTTGTATGCTGCCAGCCCACATACCTGAATATAGCCAATCTAGATCATGAGCAATACGTTCATTTAAAAAAAATAAGCAGTTTTAAAGTTCCAGAAATAGGTGATAAAAATACAATTCTTTACCTCCTCAAAGGACAATGTTAATTATTGAAGAGCAGGTGGTAGACCAAATTCAAGGATCAATGGGTGAACTGAATGCTTGTCTTATAAAACCAAGAAATTGCTAAAAGACAAAAGAAATATGAAGGCATGCTGCTAGGCTCCCTGAGGAAAAGACCAGGCTGCCCTGCAGTGAAGTCTACTGTAGGTTATATTTAAAAAGAGTCCCCATTTTTTTTTTAAATATGGTGTACATTTATAAGTTAGTTCATATCAATTCTTTGTGAATGTATATTTCAAACCATGAAACCCAGCCAGCGCACCAGAAAGGTATTTCTCTCAATAAGAAAATAAAAAGCTTTATGAAACCTCTCTTTAATTACCCAATTTAATTTTTGCAAGTGTCCAGCCACCTGTGTTGACATCAAAGTTGAACAGGGAATTTAAAAAAACATTCGAACAAAAATGTGTAATTGGTAGTTAATTGCAATAAAATATATTTACAAGTTGGTGTAATATTCTGAAGAAAAACTACATTACCACAAACTTATAAGTATGCCCATAGTTTGTGTATTCTATGCACTTGTAGGTCAAATTCATGTCTCTCACTGGAGTGCTATAATTATACTTGGTAACACCGCTATAAAGTTAATGGTATAATTTCCATTATTACATCTATGTTTAGTAAATTGTTCATCTGCTTTTATTCCATTTGACAAACACATAAATAATTAGACTACCATCATGATTCACCACATCTGTCATCTACTCATGGGCTGTGGACAAGTGTTTTTCCGGAGACCACTTGCCCAAAGTATAGGAAACCGTCAAGGTTAAAATTAGCTTTGTATCTGTGACCTTTCATACAACATTGTCATTTTATATAGCTTCCTTTTTCAAAAGCACTTTTGCAAGTTCTAATTATAAAATACTAGCATATTTATAAGGTGCAAAAACTATTGACTGCACTTTAAAAACATTTAAAAGTCTAAAATTTATAAACAACACAATTAACTGTGTATTGAAAGAAAAATGTGAACCTTTGTGGGAGTCTTACCTTTAAAAAACTCTCAAAATTATTATGTGCTTCATATTGAAGCGCTGTTGAAACCACTGGACTCCTAAGTACCAGGTTTAAAACAAATAAAAGGAAGTGCTTCTTCACACAACGCACAGTCAACCTGTGGAACTCATTGCCGGGGAAGCTGTGAAGGCTAAAACTATAACTGGGTTAAAAAAAAAAGAATTAGGTAAGTTAATGGAGAATAGGTCCATCAATGGCTATTAGCCAAGATGGTCAGGGATTCAACCCCATGTGCTGGGTGTCCCTAAGCCTTTGGTTGCCAAATGCTGGGACTGGACTATAGGAGAGGGAGCACTTGATAATTGTTCTGTTTCCCTTTGAAACATCTGGCTTTGGCCATTGTTGGATGACAGAATTGGGCTAGATGGCAATTCTTATGTTCTATGCCCTATTAAATTGAAGCAGGCCATCAAACACACCAGGTAGTTTAGCAAGAGTATTTGTGTATACATCTGTGTGTTCCATGGTGGTCAAACAGGCTATAATCCCCAACTAGTAAAAGGTCTATCAAATTCAAATCCCATCTACACTATGAAATATACAGTACTGTTAACACAGTAGTGTCCTGACATTCAGGGACTGCTTACATGATGACACTTAGGAAAGTTAAGACAAATTAACTAAAGGGGTAAATTAATGCTCAGAAGTTAAAGCACATTAAAACCTGTGTGGATGCTCTCATTCAGAAATAAAGTGGTCTTAGTTCACTGTAGCTTAATCTTCCTTAAGGACTGTTGGTTCTTTAGGTCTTTGTAGGTTTTTGAATAGATCTTGTAAGAGGCACATGGTATTTTTTTTAAAAGCCACAAATTAGCATTTAAAATATAGACAATGCATCAGGACAGAAGATTATTCCATGTAGAAATCAGTGTATCTCATTAATTTTTTCCTTTTTCAGTTCCACCACAGCCACCATTCTGTACTTCCTGGTATGATCAAAACATTGCATTCGCTGAAGCAATTCCACTTAAAACAAGTAGAATAATTCTAAACTCTGGCTTTGCAGACAATGCTATTTCAGTGGAATTTTTAACATTGCTACTTTGCATACATTTTCATTTAATGTAAAGGACTTTAGTTCATAGTCAACCACTATTTCCAATATACTCTGCAGAATATTACTGCTCATATCACAAACAATTCCCAGTTTGTATTTCTGTAAAAATCTAATTTTTAAATCAACTGATTTTCCAAACCTACTTATATGAGGTATATTTCTCAAGTTAAGTGCTTACCTTGATTCCATTAACTGCTATATATTTATTGTTCTGTAGACACTATGGTTTGACTGTTGTATTTCTTGGTTACCAGCTATACAACTTTTTGCACTGCTGTAGCAGCCCATTCTGCACACACACAAACTTTAGGCACTTCAGATTTTCCTATTCTCTATTTTGTAAAGTGCTGTATACATTTATAGCACTACATAAATAATTCTCGGTACTACAGCCAAGCTGGAAAAAAAACACACACCAAGTTTGTGTGCGTCTCCAATTTTCCCAGGAAACAGCAGTAAGAGACAATTTAGAGCACCATGGGATGGTGTGAGGAAAGAAGAAAACACACCACACTATTAAATATCACATTGACCCACAACTGCTGTGTTGGTATATTTTTTTTAAAGCAATTTTATTGTGTAAATGCACTTTGAGACTTGGACAATAGGTGCATGTTTATAAGTTACAAAATAATTTTTAAATTAATTTTTAAATACCTGGCTAGATTTTTGGATTGTCTCCATATGGTTCACACCTAAGTTAGTATTAACTAATAGAAAACACACCCAAAATTCTCAGATCATATTCCCACGATTCTTAAAGACCAATTTCTATGCTTCACTTTAAATCCAGATGGTTGCTATGTGAGAAAAGATAGCAAAAGCCACAAACTTCAGTAGTATAAATTTTCATAGCTATTGTTTTGCACAAAAACAGAAGTCCCACCTGTAGGAGATAATTTTCAAGACAGCCTGCAAGCAGAAACTCAAATGACAATTTCTCTTTTCTATAAGAAAAAAGGACCTTTGTTTCCTCAGATACTATCAATAAACATCACACTTTCTAGATTTATGGCCTCCATCTGTGTACCTCACAAATACTTAACATAGAAATAACACTTTTTCTTTCTTCCTTTCCAGCCTGTAGGAGAAACGGCTTGATTAGTTTATATATAATACACACAAACACTTATGTCCTAAACAGGGAAAAGGCCAGTTCAAAGAAGATGAGTTTTGGATTTCTGAGGCCAGTGATCGTTCTTATCTCTCAAGAGAGAGTTCCACAATTTAGGTCCAACTCCTGTGGAAGTTATTTCTGCATCACAAGGTTCACAGTTTCATTCTTCCAGTGGAACATGTTGTGGGACCACATGATTATGGATGCAGAGGTGATCCCTCAGACAGCTAGGCCAGTTACATGGAAGTCTGAATGTCAGGGCACAGACTTTGCACTGGTTCCCCATTTTATACTCTGGTTAAAAGAGCAGGTCACCAAGTGTGTGCTTTTAGGAGGAAACAGGTAATCTACTCTTCTTCCAATTCTCCCTGCTGATCAGTGGGTATTCATTTTCAACCATAATTTTTTCAGAGTACTGCAATAAAAATACTCTTAAAAGAGAAATTGGAAATATGTGCCTGAAAGGAATGCAACAGCAACTGCTGCTGCAAAGGGATTAATCTTCACACAAAAGCAATAACTAAATCACATATCAATTGTATATTTTAATATCTAAAATAATATCTTTTCCTACTTTTAAGCATGTAATTCCTATTCTCTCTCTCTATCTATACACACACACACACACACACACCCTACCTAAAGTGTTCATCATCAGGCAATTTCCAGCTGAGTAAAAAAAAAAAATCTCAAATAAATAAATGGGACAAGGACGGACGATTGGGCCAAGGGTGAAACCCTAATCACACTGAAGTCAAAAGCAAAATTCCCATTGACTTCAATAGGGCCAACATTTCACCCCAAATATAACCTAACACCCTTTTCTCCTTGAAATGAGCTCCCTCCTCATGCTCATATTCTTGCTGCAACCATTAATTTACATTCCACATTTAGCCTACAAAACATAATCACACGGTGTGTCTGTTTTGTTTTTGTGACCAATATTCTGGCAATTCCATACATTTTCCAGTGTCATGTCCTGTTTAAGAATCCCAAATGATGGGGTTTAACCCTCTTCCACTGAGAAATTATTTCCCAGTCTAATACAGCTCACTCTCAGCCATATGGAGACGTACTATTGTCTCCTTGCTCCATAAGAGGGTACATGAATGAAGCCCAAAACGGCATTTCTCTGCTGACGTATCATTGCAATCTCGTCTATTATGCTATTTAACATTCCCCTAGGTCCTGCTTTCCAGATTTCTCTTAGATGTTTCAAATTACCTTTTTCTTCTCAAGCTGTAGAATGAGGCTGCATTTTCCCATGCTGAATGTCACATTATTTCCTGACCACATTGTTAATCTATGCCCCTTTGTATTCTCTCTCTTCCTGCTTTGTGCTCATAACTCCTCCCAATTTAGCACCATCTGTGAATCTCATTAGCGTGTTGTTTACTCCCTCCTTCAGAGCTTTAACAAAAGTGCCGCTAACACCCATCCCTGCTTATCTGTACATGTTTGTCTCCACATAGTCATAGAAAACCTAGCAGGAAAAGACTTCAACACCTAGCAGTTCAGAATTGCTCCGTACATTACCATCAAGTTGTATACACTTCGAATGATTGGGTGGCTTTCACCACTCTTTTGAGATAATTTCCCATCTAACAGACCTCACTGTCAGAAATATTTTGTGGTCACAGTATTCAGACTTTTCCCCCTCCTTAATTTCATCCTATTGGTCTGAGTTACCATTTCCTCCCCCCAAAACCTTGAGAATGGAGAAATCTCTCCCACACATTTCTACCAGCTTTACATTACATTAACTAATGCTGGAGTTATAAGTGTTCCAGTAGAATTGGTTAGGATGTCACAAATACAAGATTTCATCATCTTTCAAACCTGCTAGTGGCTCCCCCCTTCTCTACCGCATCAAACATAAGCTGATTGTATTCACTTTCAAGGCTCTTCACCGTCAATCCCCACCGCCTATCATCCCTCATGTGCTACTGAGTTGTCAGTCCTTGCTTCTGTTCAGCCCATGATGCCAGCCTTCACTGTCCATTTGTCATATTTTCAAACACAAACCTTTGTGCTTTCTCTCATACCACCCTTCATACTTGGAAGGCGCTTCCTATAAACATCCACAAAGCTACCTAATTATCCTCTTTCAAAACACTCTAAGAAGAGCCCTTTCCTTTGCCATTATGTCTACTTAAAAACAAACAAACAAACAAACAATGATTAGGCTGCGCTACTGTGCAGAGACCACTGCTTATCACACTGACCAATATTGTCTTACTGTTTATTTGTACTCCCCCATCTATGTCCATTTGTTGCCTCTTGTATAATACTAAGGTTGAAGCCCCTTGGGACAAGGACCATCTTTTTGTTCTGTGTTTATACAATGCCTAGCACAATGGGATCCTGGTCCAGGACTTGGGCCTCTATGCACTACAATAATACAATTAATAAATTATTTGTGTTATTAACTATTATTTGTATTATTGTAGTGTCTAAGAGCCTCTGACCTGGACCAGACCCCAATGTGAATGGCACCGTACAGAGAACAAAAAGACAAGTGTCTTTCAGAGGCCTTTCCATGTACGCTTTTATTTGGGACATAAAAGTTTGTAGTCCTTGTGGTTGCAAAAAAAAGCCTTCCAAATGTGAAGGAAAAATTATTCGCCTTGCGCAGTAACTGGAGTTCTTCGAGATGTGTGTCTATATGGGTGCTTCACTTCAAAGATGCAGGGGGCATATGTGCTCATGATCAGAGACTTTCGGTAGCAGTGCCCATTCATCCTGCACATGCACCTTACCCGCCTCATACCCTATACTGAGGAATTATAGGGCTGCACAGACAAACTCCCCTCAGTTCCTTCTCCACCACAAAGTCCCCCAGATAGAACTCTGAAGCAGAAGGGAAGGAGGGTGGATAGTGGAGCACACACAGGAGGAGACATTTCAAAGAACTCTAGTTACTGCATAAGGTGAGTAACTTCTCCTTTGAGTAGTGTCTCTATGCATGGTCCACTTCAGGTGACTTCTGAGCAGTAGCCATGAGAGGAGAGCGCTTTGGAGTCAAGCCTAGTACTGAAGAAAAGAGTGCATTCCAAAGGGCAGTATCTAATCTAATAGAATGAACCATTGCATAATGCTTGGAAAGACCAAGCTGAAGCCTTGCAGCTCTCAACAATAAGAATGTGTTTAAGTAATGCCATAGAAGTAGACAGAAACCTCGCAGAATGAGCTAGCACCCTAGAAGGGGAATATAAATTCGCAGATTCGTAACAGGAAATAATATAAGTACAAATCCACTTTGAGGGTCTTTGGATAGAAGCTGCAGACCTGTTGGACCTTTCAGCAGCAGAGATTAATTGTCTGGAAGACTTTCTGAATGATTTGGTTCTGTCCAAATAAAAGGCTAATACTTCTTGATGTTTAATATATGGAAAGTAGCACTTCCTTGGTCTGTTTGGTTTCAGACAAAAAACGCATAACTTGGTTAATGAGAAATTCATGCGATACTTTGGGTAAAAATTTAGGGTGCCGTCATAATGAGGCTTTAAGAAAACTAAAGCGAGTGTCCACCATTAACATTCCTATTTCCCTGACTCTTGAGCAGAGGTGGTGGCCACCAGAAGGCCATTTTCATTGAAAGGTGAAGGGAACAGGTTGCCATCAGTTCAAAGGGGGGGTTTCATAAAGGGATTTAAGTACTACATTTAAATCCCATAGAAGGGTGGGTTCTCTAATCTACAGAAAAAGGTTCCTCAATCTTTTAATGAATCTTCTTGTTCTGGGAAGAGCAAACACTGAAAATCTCTCAACCAGGGAACAAAGTCATTATAGCTGCGACTTGTACTTTGATAGAGTTCATAGATAGCCCTGATCCTTTTAATCCCAACAGATAATCAACGACAACAGGGAGGGATGAGTGAACTGACTAAAGGCATTGCTAGATACACCAGTGGTGGATCTCTTACATTTCTGGAGGTAAGTATTAGGTGTAAATCTTTTCCTACTGTTTAATAACACTTGTTATACCTCTATGGAAGACTTTCTATTACCATGAGCAACTGAGTAACCAAGCCTTGACAGGAAGGATTCTCAGGTTGGGATGGAGCAACCAGTAGCTTGAGGGAAAAAACGTGAGGAAATCGGTGGAAAATTGATCACTGTACAAACTGTAAGGCAAATCAGATAAGGGTACCAGACCTGTCTGGGCTATGCCAAAGCTGCCAGAATAACCTTGGCTTTGTCTCACTTGATCTTGTTTCCCACTTTCAAAATTATGGTGTTGGAGGAAATGGAGAAGGCCGCTTGTTCATGGAACAGAGAAAGCATCTCCCAGAGAGTGGGGGCCCCATCTGCCCCAGAAATACAAATGTTTGTATTTTTTATTGGTGATTTTAGCAATCATGGAAACCCCCAAATCAGAAAAACCTAATTGAGAGTCCTCAAGTCCAACTCCCAATCCTTGTCCTGTGAGAAGTGCCAGTTGAGATAGTCAGCTGTGGTGTTTTGTATGCCCAGAAGGTAAGCTGCCAAAATGTGGATGCAACTGGCTATGCACCAGTTCAATAATGTAGCTGCTATACCACAAAGAGAAGGGGATCTCATCTCATACCCCTCTGGTAATGGATATAAAACATGCAAGCTACATTGTCTGTCATGATTTAATGGATGCATTCATGATTAATGAAAGGAAGTGGAGATAGACATTCCTGACCACCCTATACTCCCAGAGGTTGATGGGTAAATGAGATTCCTGTGTAGCTCACTGGCCCTGAATGGTGTGTGTCCCTAAATGCTCTGTTGTTATGGTGATGACTGGAAAATGTTTAATGAAAGGAACACCTGCACAGAAATTGTGGGGGTCCTTCCACCAATTGAGGGAATCTTGCATTTGTTGAGGGACCAACACCAATCTGTTTACACCGTCTTTGTTCGGAGTATAAACCATTATGAGCCATTTCTGGAAATAGCAGAGACATAATCTGGCATGTTTCATCACAAAGGTACAAGTTGCTGTGCGTCCTAGTAGCTGAAGACAATTTTAATTGATGTCTGTGACCTTATTTGAATCTTTGCAATTAGATTTATTAAAGCCATAAACTTGTTCTCAGAAGCTAGGTTCTGATGGTTACTGAAACTAATGGGGCTCCTATCCTTTGTACTGGTGTCAAAGTGGACTTTTTGACATTGAGCTGGAGTCCTAACCCAAGAAACAGGGACAATCTAATCCTTATGACTGAAAGAACTACATTGTAAGATCAGCCTTTGAATAGCCAATTGTCAAGGTGTGGAAAAACTAACAAAGACAGGCGGAGTCTACTGCCAAAACCATGGAGAATACTCTTGGAGCAGGCAAAGGGCCAAAAAGAAGGATGTGATCATGAAAATGATTTTTGCCAAAGAAATTTCTTGTGAGATGGGAGAATCACAATATGAAAATGTGTCCTGAAGGTCCAGGGCCAAAAACCAATCACCTGAAACCAATGATAGACCCTTGATCGGTACATCAAATTGACATTTTGAGGAGGATGGTGGGGTGGCTGAAGCAGGTGTAGTGGGTTGTCTCTTTCTCTGAAACTTAGTCTCTTCCTGGGAGGCTTAGTTAAGAACTAGAAAACTGGAGCAGGATCTCTGGGTCATCTGGATCTACTATATCTCAGTTTGCTTGCAGGTGTACAAATCCCAAGAAATCACAAGATTGCTCTGGAGTCTTTCGAAGTATGCAATGATTCGTCAGCTCTCTCAGCAAAGAATTTTATCCCATCGAAGGAGAGGTTCTCAACTGTATTTTGGACCTTCCTAGGGAGCCCAGAGAGCTGGAGCCATGATGCCCAACACATGACAACTGCAGTAGAGATGGAACAAGCCACAGTGTCAGCTGCATCTAGGGAGGCTTGTACAGTCACTCTCATCAAACAGCTGACTCTTGCTTATGATACCCTGGAACTTTTCCCGATATTCCATCAGGAGATATTCAATAAACAAGTTGAATTCTGAGTAATTGGTATGACTGTACTTTGCCATAGGAGCTTGATAGTTCACGATCCTGAACTGTAGGGCTGCAGGTGAATAAGCCTTACAGCCAAAAACATTAAGGCATTTTTTTATGTGTGTTATATAAAGCTGATTTAGAGTGGTGCTGTCTGCCACATTTATTTACACCATCAGCTACCAAGCAGTTAAGTGGACGATGCAAAAATAAAAATTAGGAGTCCTTGGCTGATATTTAATTTTTATCAGCACACTTACATGTAGATCATGCAGTTGCCGGAGACTGCCACATGGTTTTGGCAAGATAGAGAATGGCTTTGCCCATAAATGAAGACCTTTGTGCAGAGGGTGACATATGTAAAACATCCAGGAGTTTGAGCTGAGACTCTCGGACCTCTTCTAATGGAATCTGCAGTGAGTCTGCAACCCGTTTCATAAGGTCCTGAACTTGCTTACAGTCATTGGCCATTAAGAGTGGGGGAGGCGTAACAGCCTCATCTGTTGAAGATGAGATGTTAGTTTGTTGAGTAGCTTCCTGTTCTTCAAAGGTCTCTTCCTGAAACTGAGGTGGCTGAGGAGGAACATATAGGGTAGGAGGCTGCTTGTCTTGACGAGAAATACTAGAGGCTCATGAAAACTGCTGTCGGAAGGCAGCCCAAGGGTCCCAATATGGTCACTGAGGGGAACAATAAGGCACAGGAGGTGGCATCCATTGTTGCTCATACTAAGGAGGTGGAGCATGAACATGTCTGTCATGAGAACAGTCCTTTTCCCTGTCAGTATTAGGAAGGTAGCCCCTGTACCGGTAAGCAGGGGAGTCTTGCACCGAAATGTTGAAGTCAGATGAGAGGTCCTTCGCAACATTAAAGGGAAGAGCCCCGCTTAGTTCAGAAATTGGTGCGGAATTGGGGAGTACTGGAGAGAACTGCAATTCCAGTGGCCAGGTCACCTTTGGTACCAGTAAGTACACCTTAACAGGGGAGAGACTAGTTCAGAGACATACAGGTCCTTAGAGTATCTAAACTCTTGAGCTACTGGATGAGGTGCCGGAGACGAGAAAGAGGTCTGCTACAATGAGTCTCCTGTAGTGGAAGTCATTGGTACAGAAGATGCTGACTGTCTCAAAGAGTAAGTAGCATAGAAAAATCAGGATGCATCTAACTGGAAAACTCATCGTCTTGATTCCACTGAAAATATGTTCAGATATTTTAAAATATGAAACTTTGGAGTGTAGAGGAGATTTCTGGTTGAAGCTGACTGGGAAATGGAAGCATTTTCACAGCTGCCAGGGAATAAAAGTTTTGTTTGCAGCTGCAAGCTTTTTCATGGAGAGTTCAGGCAAAAAGTCTTTTCCTTCTATGACTTGCCCCAGCTTTCCCCAAATGGCACAAGAATTAGGAGTGAAATCCTGGCCTTATTGAAGTCAGTGTCAAAATGCCCATGGACTTCAACAGATGCTAGAGTTCATTTTAGGAATGTGGCAGCTGTCTCGTAGTAACAGATCAAGAAGCTTCAAGAGTAATTCAATCAAAGAACAGACTGCAATGCTGTTCAGGATTTTCAACACTGATGTCAATAAAGAATACTTGGCTAATAGTGAATATAATTGGGGTCTAAAGGACAGGATGTTAATAAATAGTAAGTACTCAATCATTCTATAGCTCTGTTCAGGTTCACAGCACTTTATGTAATTAACTAACCATAACATGTCTATGAGCTAGATTTTTTAAGCAGATTTGGAAACTGAGGAAAAGAGTTAAGTGATATAGCCCAAAGCTATAGAGGAAGTCCGTGTCAGACTGGTTCCTGGCCACTCATTTTCCAAAGATTCAAACTATCTATGATAGATTCAGATGCCATACAGTCACCAAAGAAGCTTTAAGAACAAGGTTTCGGTGTAGTAGCCGTGTTAGTCTGTGTCAGCAAAACGAAAATAAGAAAGAAAAACTTGTAGCACCTTAGAGACTAACAAATTTATTTCAGCATAAGCTTTCGTGGGTTAGAACCCACTTCATCGGATGCATGGAATGAAACATACAGTAGACAGATATTTATACAGTCAGAGAAACATGATAAGGTGGAGGTGCATAGACCAACCTTAAGAGGCTAATTAATTGAGAGGAACCATAACTGCAGGGGAAGAAAAAACCTTTGAAGTGATAAACAAGGTGGCCACACAGGTATGAATGAGGATCGTTAACTTAAGGGAAATAGATTCAATTAACGTAATGGCTAAGCCATTCCAAGTCCCTATTTAATCCAGAGATGATGCAATCTAGTTTGCATATCAATTCGAGTTCAACAGCTTCTCTTTGAAGCCTGTCTTTGGAGTGAATCTGTCACAACACTGCGACCCTCAAGTCTGTCACTGAGTGGTTAGGGAGGTTGAAGTGTTCTCCTACTGGTTTTTGAATGTTATGATTCCTGATGTCAGATTTATGTCTATTTATTCTTTTGCATAGAGACTGTCCGGTTTGGCCAATGTACATGGCAGAGGGGCATTGCTGGCACATGATGGCATATATCACATTGGTAGATGTGCAGGTGAATGAGCCTGTGATGGCGTGGCGGATGTGATTAGGCCCTGTGATGGTATCACTTGAATCGATATGTGGACAGAGTTGGCATCGGGCTTTGTTGCAAAGATAGGTTCCTGGGTTAGTGTTTTTGTTGTATGGTGTGTGGTTGCTGGTGAGTATTTGCTTCAGGTTGGGGGGCTGTCTGTAAGCGAGGATTGGTCTGTCCCCCAAGATCTGTGAGAGTGAGGGATCATCTTTTAGGATAGGTTGTAGATCTTTGATGATGCGCTGGAGAGGTTTTAGTTGGGGGTTAAAGGTGACGGCTAGTGGTGTTCTGTTATTTTCTTTTTTGGGCCTGTCTTGTAGTAGGTGACTCCTGGGTACTCTTTTGGCCCTGTCAATCTGTTTTTTTACTTCAGCAGGTGGGTATTGTAGTTGTAAGAATGCTTGATAGAGATCTTGTAGGTGTTTGTCTCTGTCTGAGGGATTGGAGCAAATGCGGTTGTATCTTAGAGCTTGGCTGTAAACAATGGATCGTGTGGTGTGTCCAGGATGGAAGCTGGAAGCATGTAGGTAAGTATAGCGGTCAGTAGGTTTCCGGTATAGGGTGGTGTTAATGTGACCATCACTTATTAGCACAGTGGTGTCTAGGAAATGGACCGCTTGTGTGGACTGGTCTAGGCTGAGGTTGATGGTGGGATGGAAATTGTTGAAATCATGGTGGAATTCCTCCATGAACAAGGAAGAACAAGGAATCACATATTATCTATATAGCCTTTGAAGTAATGACTTGAAGGCACAGATATGATGATTCTGTTGTACAGCTAACGGTATGATTCATCTGAGAAACATTTAAAAAATATCAAATTGATAAAGAAGAAAGTCTGCAGGCAAGGAACAAAGTGAGCAGTGGTCCCAGGCTTAACTCCCTGTTCCACTAAGCTCTTGTTAAAGCCTGTGGTTAAGTGCATGTTTTAAGAGGGATTAACTTAAAAACAAATTTATGGCTGTACATGCAGTGGATACTAGTTATGCAATTAGGCATTACTTGTAAATCTGTGCTACGTTTGCCCTGCTTGCACCCAACAAGACACATTTAGCCTTTATAGAACCATTTCACAGTAAACAGACAGAATGTTTGTGATTTCTAACTTGTTAAAAGCAGCATTTCATATACTTAGTAACAAGAGTGTCTAGTTGAGAGAGGAGAGAAATAAACTAGTTTTTAGGAGCTACGCAAAATTGCTATAGTTTTTAGGATTCAAAGTCTGTGTGAGTCACTTTCCAAAGTTACAAAGTAACTTCCACAGTTGTGATCAGCAAGTAGATTAGCAGAGTTGAAAATGCAAAGAAATAGCCAAGAAGTTACATACAGTATTTTGTTCAAGATACAAAGTTAAATTACTTTGACTACAAGTATTTCAAGTCTCTAAAAGTAAATTAAATGGCTTTGTTTTTATATCTGTATGTATAAGCAGCCATTTGTAAAAGTGTAAGTTTACATTAATATCCTAATACAATACCCAGCTAAAGAGGCTTTTTATATCACTAGTCAGCATCAACCCACACTATATTTAGCTGCTAACAAATGTTGGTGTACTTCAGAAGCAGATATTTAAGTGCGCTAGGAATCTTTCAGTGCACCTTTGGTGTATATTCCATACATGTCTGGTTTGGTTTTCCCATTTATTTGTATTTTATTTTTTTAATTTAGGGACCAGTCAAATAGAACTTGATCCTGCAAGGTGCTGAGAATCCTCAAGTCCCACTGATTTTAATGGGCAGTGATGACATCTTACCAGATCGCACCTCTAGTATGGTTAAGAGCACTAGCAATTTAGTGGTGCACTACATAATACAGTTTCAACAGCCACTAAAGTGCCAAGGCATCAGGAAAAACAAACAAACATCTAAACAGTTAATACTAAAATGACAGTTTTGCAATCTGAGATCATTAAAACATCTAACATAGATTAATGTTATATTTACTAAGAAATCTGGAATTGAAGGGTGCAACTTCCACCTAACTGGTTTTCTTTTGCAATGGACAGAGAGAAAAGCCAAACAGAGACAAAGGTCTGTAGTTTTTCATCTTAGTTGTAGATGGCTTATTTGAGTGAGCATTTCCCAGCACTGATAACTTTTAATTTTATCACAAGTCTCAAGGTTTTATCACAACTCTTGCAGTACTAGGCATTTTTTTTTACAGCCCCAACTCATGGAATTACGTGAGACACTCAGCTTCCATTATTTAAAAAAAAAAAAAAAAAGTTTCTAGTCTTCAGCTGTAGGTATAAAAACTTGAAAATCTATGAACTCTAAAAGCTCAAACTAGAAAACAAAACACAAAACACAGCATATTATTATTTTTCAACATCTCACGATTTTAGGGGCCAAATTCATATTTTCAGATACCTGGTGTTAACAATACTTATTTCCTTCCTCTTGAAGAAGATTTACAATTTTAGGTCCTGACTATGTAGCTGACCATCTGCAGGAAGACATACAACCCTCCCTCCTCCAGTCAGCCCATACCTTCAGCCCTCTTGTCAAATTTTCAAACAAGCACCTTTATGCTGCCCCTGATGTTTTGGCGTACTCCCCATAAACATCCACAAAAGTAACTCATTCTCCTCCAAATCCCTACATAAAAAACTCTCCTTTGCTGTGATGCTTACAAAAATCTTGACAAAAGTTAGTGTTGATGTGCAGACCACATCCTATCATGCTGGCCAAAACAGTCTCATTGTTTCCTTGTATTCCTCAGTCTGTATTATCTGTTGTCTCATCTTATATGTAGATTGTATGCTCTTGGGGACAGGGAATATTTTTGTTTTGTGTTTTGCACAACTAGCACAATGCAGTCCTGGGCCCATCCCTGGATTTGTAGGTGCTATGATAATACAAATGACGAATATTAAGTGTGTAAATATACTTCAGGCATTTTGGTGTAGGAACTGTCTCTCTGTGTGTGTACACAGTACTCATCAAATTCTGAGCACAACTGGAATATAATTTGATAATTTTAGCTGGTGGCTGGGAGCACAGAGTGAGTAAACAAAGGGAATTTATCACAATGATTTCTGTATGTCGTATGTTTGTTTACACTAAGTTTTGTACTTACTAAAATAAAAAGCTTTAATGTTTGAAAACTGTTTAAGATGTAGAATGAATAGTTTGATATGCCCAAATTGTGTGAAAATCAAGCAAGATGTTTGGGGGAACAGTAGAGGGTTCTTACGAGAGT
This sequence comes from Chelydra serpentina, assembly GCA_037349315.1. Classification (NCBI taxonomy): domain Eukaryota; kingdom Metazoa; phylum Chordata; order Testudines; family Chelydridae; genus Chelydra; species Chelydra serpentina. Next base: position 14,585,563 of record JBAIAC010000035.1, read on the forward strand.
AGACAATCGTGAGAATACTGTCGAAAAGCTAGAGACAATGAATGTTGGGAAAAGTAGTTCTCAAGGACTATATTCCCTTTAAAGCAAGATTGTTTTACTCATCTGTATTACTGCTGGACCTTTTTAAAGCCACTAAATAGTGAACATAGGTTTACACAATGTTATAGGGAAGAAAAAAAAACCCCATCATATGCATATCCCTCAAACTTGAAAAAGGACAAGGCAATTCAACTGCAACAAAAGGACTGGTAAGTGTACAGAAGGGAGCGCATGCTATATGCTCTAAAGTGTTTTAATATGAAAATATATGTAATAGAAACAACATTCAGAACATTTAGATATATTCCTCACAAACAAAAATGCCTAATAAATTACTTTTAGTGTTCCCTTCAGACACTCAATTTAATACTGAGTTACAGTATGAAAAATCTTTTCCCAAGTGACTTTAGAGGAGAGGCCCTTCTTCCCCCTTCTCTGCCAAACAAAAATGTGAAACATTTTATCCTGTAATTTTATTTATTTTGTGGGACAGAGGGTGTTATAAATGAAGGAACCTCTTCTATTCTCTCCTCAGCCTTTTAGAATCTTGCTACCGCCTCACAAAACATATCCAGCTGCTAAAGCTGTTCTGTTTTTCCAGACTCCAGAATGCTGAATCTCCTCTGTGGTTAATGCCAAGCAAATGTCATTTCTGCATAACTATCTAGTTTATACTATTTGGTTCCACTACCATAAAAAATGCAAAGCAAGCACAATAGTTGCCTGCAATGCATACTGTTGTGAAATAGTACTGTTTGGATGATAACGACCCTGTTAAAATAAACCTTCCCCCACAGATTATAAAGAGGGGTTAAATTAAGTTGAAAACAGGACTTCTATAGAAGGCGTTAAGTAGGCCAGCCCCAAGGAATGTTTCATAGTTTCAGTTTTATTGCCAAGGCATTCATAAACTTCCTACTTACCTCAGTTAGCACATAATGCTTATTGAAAGCAAACTAAAGGGACAAAAATAGATTGTATCAAGATTTCTATTTAAGTAATAGCATGTATGCACAGTACAGTACATAGGTATTACTGTATATATACACAGTTAATCTTAAAAGGACTTTTGTTTCACCATCCAAACAGACTAAACTCCTAGGTACATGCAATATTAGGTTCAAAAGACACCATCAAGGCTAGCGAGACTAAAATAACCTGGCCTATTTTACACAGTCGTCTGGGACTGAAGAGCTCACCATTTGGAATGCAGAATACAGAGAGAGAGAGTGAGAGAGAGAGAGAGAGAGGGAGAGAGGGAGGGAGGGAGAGAGAGATCCTTGTTGTTCAGAGCAAAAACAAGAGGTACGACTGTGAGGCCTAGCATACTATTAAAAGTTTTGTGAGCATAGCTATGTCTGTTAGGGTTTAAAAAAACCAAAACAACAAAACCCCTATACAGCTATGCCAGCAAAAGCCCCAGTTATATAGGCAAAAAAGCCCTTTATAGCTTATTTCGTTTGGGGGGACTTGTATAAACTGCATCTCCACAAGAAAGTTTTGCTGATGTAGCTATACCAGTATACCATTTCTAATGCAGGCAAGACCAGAGTCTCATTGTAATAAACTATGTCATCTACAGTATATACAAGATGCGTGTTTCATATACCCAAATTACCAGTTTATCATGAATCTCTCAGTAAGCCAAGGTTATTTTAACAATTTTCTAAAAAGCAGAATGGTTTTATCTGAGGAGGAGCAGAATTATATCCTTGTAATCCTGAATAGTGTAAAAACACCACAACACATCAAAAATCAATCAGACACAATTCTCAAGGTAAGCCAACTACTAGGCTACCAACCTCAACACTGTCCCTACGCAGTTTCCAAACAGTTTCAGAAAACATTTCTTGCACATTAGTATTTGATTATCTCCACCCCCCATTTTTGTATTTATGCTAGAGACAGTATCTAGCAAGTTTTTCCCAGAGAATGCTGCATTTGAAAGGAAATGAACGAGTTAAAAGACATTTTTCTAACCCTGAGTGCAAGCCACAAACTTCAAAGTAACCTGGATGCCAGCTGGCAAAGAGCCTATTTACAGTAAGTTTACTTGCTGTCTACCAATCATAAATACAAAAAATGAATCCATGAATCCAAAGAGAATCAAGGCTTCTGCTAAAAGAGAAAAGAAGAGCAAAGCAATGATCCAGACATTCAACATTGATTAGCATTTTTGGGCTGTTGCGCCACACAGATTGCTGTTACAATCCACATTACAATCCACAGTTCCACATTAATGTAAGCCAACACTTTTTTTAAAAAGATGTGTAGCAAACTGCTATGTTAACCAAGCTAAGAATAGACAACCTATATATCAGAAGAGGCATAAATATTTAGGTACAAGTAGGAAGTGTGTTGTTAAAGACAGACAATGTTGCTGTATATGCTCACATTTAAAGGGTAATGATTATACTTTAAGATATATGTGGAATTTTAAGGCTATATTTATTCTTTTTACTATTAAGCTTTTTATTTATATCTGCAGTATGTGTGAAAGCAAAATAGAAGATTTATTCTTCCTTTCCCTGAGGTCAGGGCTGTGTGCTCCCCAAGCAGCGAGTAGGTAACCAGACAGAGCATAGCAAGGAATGTATCTCCTCCAGTTGCTTACTTTTGTAATTTTCATTTTAAGGCTCACAATATTCAGTGTTTTTCTTAGAACCCCAGCAGCTAGAATCTGGTTTTGCAAGAATCTCTGATTTCATTTTTAAAAAGATTTATCAGTCATGGCTGCAGAGAGAAGCTTGAAAGTGTGAACATCAGAAGGCAAATAAAAAAAATCCAATTAAAAAAAAAAACAACAGAAAACAAAGTAAAACTCAGTTTTTAAGCCCGTCTTATAATTTTTGAGATCTTGGGGTTGGCAATACTGTGCCTGGCTGTTAGTTACGTCATTGACTGTCGCAATGTCATTGACTGATCTTAAATCAGGGGAGATTCAAAAGCCTTTCAGTTCTCGTGTTTTCTCTCTCACACACACATTAAATAATTGTGTATGTGCTATATTCCTGTACAAATAAAACCTAAAAGGATTTAAAATAATTAAAAAAACAAAACAAAAAAACCACTGTCCTTATAATTCCTAAACTAGCCAGTGAACGAAAGAACAGAAATACTGCCAAGGGTTTATTTTGCACTCCAGTATGTCCAGAACAAGATTCTGTGATGTAAATCAGGAAAGCATACTGTGGAGCCTACTTTGCTCTGTTAGAGGAGCAGAGCACACTTCCAGTTACTGCTTGGTGATACCAAGATAGATGGCATGCCTAACGTACAGACCACTCTTTTGGGGCACACAGTATGAACTTGCCATTATATAGACACATCCTAGGATTAATATTCATTCACACACACACTCTTTTGCAACTACAAAGATTTAAATTATATATAGTTTATTGTTAATGTTATTTAAGCAGATTAGTTCAGTATATTTCAATGCTCCAAATTTTACAAAATAAGTGTTCAGTAACACAAACATGGTGTAATAGTTATGGGGTTAAGTGGCATTCAGGTTTCAAAGGACCAGTTTCTTACAACCAGTCAAGGCTTCTAGCACTCCGGCAGATAAGTACAAGTGCTTTCAGGACCAGCAGAAGTTTAAAAGCACTGATGTTGGACCACTGATCAAAAAGAGAAGTCTTCAATCCCTTTATAGGCTATCTGTATTCATCTGGGGTTGGTGGAAGGTCATAGTTTATTTGGCAAGCATATACTCTGTGGGTAATTGTAACTAGTGACTCCAACTCCTTGAGAGCTAATCTTTGTGCTACTACAGTTCCAGCCCAGAGCACCCTCCTACACCCCAAACTCCTCATCCTCAGCCCCACCCCAGAGCCCACACCCCAGCCGGAGCCCTCACCCCCCCCCCAACCCCCTCCCGCACCCTGAACTCCTCATTTCTGGCCCCACCCCAGAGCCCAAACCCCCAACCAGAGCCCTCATCCCCTCCCGCACCCCAACCCCAATTTTGTGAGCATTCATGGCCTGCCATACAATTTCTATTCCCCAACGTGCCCCCGGGCCAAAAAGTCTGCCCTCTCTGGTGTAGCTAGTTATCCACTCCTTGTGCCCCTTCTGTATTGTACTCTTCATCAGCCAAATTCTAATACAAAATCTTAGTGGCACTAAAGCAGAATAACTTCCTAAATGTACAGCACGTGTAACAGTCAAATGTGCTAATCCAGTGGTCCCCAATGTGGTGCCCACCGGGGCATTTATGTGCACCCGCCGTCAGGGCCGGCGCCAAGGAAAGAAGAAGAGAGGAGCATCCGCCGGAGACGCGTCGCCACTGAAATGCCGCCGAGGAGCACTTCCGGCGGAGAAGCTTTTGCCGAAATGCCGCCGAGGTGCGCTTCTTGCGGATAACCATTGCCACCGAAATGCTGCCGAGAAGTGTTGCTGCCCACCCCACTCTGATGAAGGGATGAATGTGCTCTTGGCCACAGAAAGGTTGGGGACCACTGTGCTAATCTGTTGATATCAGAGTGTACGGCAGTCACTGACAAATATGGCAATTTCCTGTTGGGGAAACCTTACTAAATTAAAGTTTAAATGTTGTGGGGTCCACTGTACTAAACAAATGGTTTATATTTTATTGTGATCCAGGATTCTATACTTGAGGGGGAAGATGTGATAGATGTGAGACTTGGGGGCATAGGCGCCGACTTTGTGGGTGCTCCGGGGCTGGAGCACCCACGGGGAAAAATTGGTGGGTGGGCAACTCCCCACCTGCCCTGGACCCGCGGCAAACTCACCGGAGCACCGGGAGACGTTGCGGGGCCCCGCCCCGGACGCTGCGCAACGTTGCGTCGGGGGCGGGGCCCCGCAACGTCACCCGGCGTCGGGGGCGGGGCCCGGCGTCGGGGGCAGGGCCCCGCGCCTGACGCCGGGCGTCAGCACCCACCGGCGTAACAGCAAGTTGGCGGCTGTGCTTGGGGGGGGTTTCAAAGGACTATATTGAACAAGAAAACACTTTTTGTTCCAAAAGTCCAAAGTGTTTTTCCCAGAGAATATCAAAGGTGGGGTGAATGCAAATTCCCTACCTCCTGTTCTGCAAAAACTCAGCCTTATCAAGCTACACCCTGAGGCCTTTGTCTGCTGATCCTGTCACATGACAAGGGCCCTATCAAATTCACAGTCCATTTTTGTCAATTTCATGATTTCAGCTATTTAAATCTGAAATTTCACAGTGTTGTAATTGTGGGGGTCCTGACCCAAAAAGGAGTTGTGAGGGGGACAAGGTTATTGTAGGGGGGGTTGCGGTATTGCTATCCTTACTTCTGTGCTGATGCTGCTGCTGGCAGGGCACTGCCTTCAGAGCTGGGTGCCCGGCCAACAGCTGTCACTCTTTGGTCTCCCAGCGCTGAAGTCAGAGCAGAAGTAAGGGTGGCAATACCGTGTCCCCTCCCCAAATAACCTTGCGACTCCCCTGCAACTCCCTTTTGGGTCAGGACTCCCAATTTGAGAAACACTGTTCTCCCCAGTGAAATCTGCATAGTACAGGGTAAAAGCACTCAAAAACCAGATTTCACGGTACGGGATGCATTTTTCATGGCCATGAATTTGGTAGGGCATGACACCAAAATCAAATGCCCTAATCGTATAAAGAAAAGACCTAACTATTGATGGTTGTTCTAGTTCTGAATTTGTAACAGCTATGATTTTGTAACCACAGGATACCACATTGGTCTTTGTGTCTTATAGTGGACTGCTAGATGGGTTAGGGATTATTTGGATTTTATGTAAAAGGGTAAGATGTGGAAAAGTTTCAGACAACTACAGTAGAAAGGTGGGATCGGTAGACTGAGAGTGGATGCATTTCTATTAAGGTTAAATTGGTTATACAGTTTTACAGCAGGGAATGGTGTAGTTGGGTTATACAAGAAACCTAGCTCATAAGAAATGCAGAGCACCCACAGTACATGGCTGTAAGGGTGGCTCAGGCTATAGTTATAGAACAATGAGGGACAATGGGGAGTAGGATTGGGCAAGATGAAATTGCCTTTATGTGGAATCTTAACTTCTATTTCCTGATTTTCAATCTATGACATTCTAATGTGGTTCTTTTTGCTTAATGAGTGTTTTATTCCAAGTAGTGACTTCATAAAAATGAAATAATGGGGCATCATTTATTTGTGATTTCTGATCAAATCTGTTCCATTTACAATGTAAAGAGATGTTTATTTTTTTCTAACGGCAAGCACTACACATTCTACCTGGAATCTAAACAGCTGGATGGATTATTTCTGGCTCACATATCACCAACAATAATTATTCTACAATCAAAATGGCATCATCAATTCTCTCAATACATGACCTGGGATAGAGTACAGCTCAGTTTCCAACTGTCTTGTATCTGCAGCACTAACAAGATTAAAAGATAGTGAAAAGTAACACTTTCATACTACATATATTTTTACACTAGGATAATGATTCTTCTGCCTCCTATGCACATAGGATTTTTCTTATTTCCCAGCAAGTATATTACACAGGTGAACTATTTGTACTCCAAGACCTTCCCAAAGAGTGTGCTTCTAAAAGCACTAAAGAAATTTCAAAACAAGAGAAGTGACAGATACATGGGGAAGATACTCCTAGCTAAAGAACATCACACTGAAAGCTATGAAGTGACCCTGTCTTTACTACACCTTCAATAATTAATAAATAATAAATGAAAGACGAAATAGAGACTTAGCCAAATCAACAGATCCCATAGAAAGAGTAACCAGTCAAGAAAATATTGATGGATCAATACTGACAAAAGAACTAGCTCCCAACACACACACAGTTCAAAACCGAAGTACTGTATAAAAAGAATTACAGTGATATGGGAACTCTGCTTTGTGTATGTTTTATATTTATATTATATATAGAATATATATGGTAAGAAACTGGCCCCACAAACTCCAAACAGAAACTTCAAAACAGAAACTGTCTATAACAAATTCATGAAAATAATCTAGAGAAAAAAATTGCAAATTCCTTATATTTGCATGATTGAATCCAGGAAACGGCAAGCAGATACCACAACAACGGGTGCTATATTAAAGCATACCAATGTGATAATGTTGTCATCAGCAACTTATTGGCCTTGCCTCATTTGTGCATATGGCAATTTCTTGATATGATAAGCCAAATTATGTATTAAGTTCACAGCAACAAATATGAAGTCAGCATAACAAGCTTTAGCAATTTAATGTGTGCATCAGTTATTGTTAGCCTACTCAACCACATCATAAGTTCAAAGCCTTTATTTTATAGATTTCATCAAAGCCATGTTTACATTTAAACTCAAGCATCTACATACTCTTCAGCATCAGAAAATATCAAATAAACTCCAGGTAATTCACTGTTTTTTCCAGAGTGAAAAATAAGTGCAGCTTTAAATAGCAGCAGAAATCAGGATTTTATAACTAAATGTAGTGCACCAAATGCATTTGCTGTCACTTAAAAATAAATAGTTAAGACTCCATTTCCATAGTATCCAAATACCTAGCAATCTTCAATGTATTTATCTCCACAATATTTTAATAGGTTGGGAAGCACCTTTATCCCCATTTTACAGAACCAAGGCACAGAGACACTAGGGGACAGATTTTGAAAAGGTATTTGGGACCCTAGGTATATTTAAAAATCTGGCCTTAAGTGCTCAAAGTCACACAGGAAGTCTGTTGCAGATTATTGACCTAAATATTGGACCCTATTTTTTACAGTGCCCAAAAATAAGGAGGCAAGAGATAAAAATCTTCAAAAGTACCTAAATCCCACTGACAGTAAGTGGGAGTAGGTAACTTAAGTAACCTTTGAAAAATGGGATTTAGGCATGTTTGAAAATTTTACCCAAGTTATTTACCCTGAAAGAGTCTAGGTTAGACTTGTTATGACCACGGGTAAGTAACAAAAAAGTTACCAAAAAAAAAAAAAAAAAAGTTGCAATAAGAATCATAGAATCTCAGGGTTGGAAGGGACCTCAGGAGGTCATCTAGTCCAACCCCCTGCTCAAAGCAGGACCAACCCCAACTAAATCATCCCAGCCAGGGTTCTCAAGCCTGACCTTAAAAACCTCTAAGGAAGGAGATTCCACCACCTCCCTAGGTAACCCATTCCAGTGCTTCACCACCCTACTAGTGAAAAAGTTTTTCCTAATCTCCAACCTAAACCTCCCCCTCTGCAACTTGAGACCATTACTCCTTGTTCTGTCATCTTCTACCACTGAGAACAGTCTAGATCCATCCTCTTTGGAACCCCCTTTCAGGTAGTTGAAAGCAGCTATCAAATCCCCCCTCATTCTTCTCTTCTGCAGGCTAAACAATCCCAGTTCCCTCAGCCTCTCCTCATAAGTCATGTGCTCCAGCCCCCTAATCATTTTTGTTGCCCTCCCCTGGACTCTTTCCAATGTATCCACATCCTTCTTGTAGTGTGGGGCCCAAAACTGGACACAGTACTCCAAATGAGGCCTCACCAGTGCTGAATAGAGGGGAATGATCACGTCCCTCAATCTGCTGGCAATGCCCCTACTTATACAACCCAAAATGCCATTAGCCTTCTTGGCAACAAGGGCACACTGTTGACTCATATTCAGCTTTTCATCCACCGTAACCCCTAGGTCCTTTTCTGCAGAACTGCTGCCCAGCCATTCGGTCCCTAGTCTGTAGCAGTGCATGGGATTCTTCCGTCCCAAGTGCAGGACTCTGTTAACTCAGCATATCTTGAATGGTAACTAAAACTTGTGTGTACATGAATCCACACACACTAAAATGCAAATTTAAGAACTTCTGTTTAATAACTATACATTATTTTTCACATACATATACACACAATATATACTTACATACAAATATATGTAGTATGAATTCATTCATTTCTGGTGACCCTCACAACAGCAGGAGCGAGCTTTTAGGAGGGATTTGAATGGAGAGAGGGCAGTGGTTTGGCTAACAATTTAAGAACAGCCTGCACAAGTATCCAACAAATCTTTTGAACTAATTTAATCTGTATTCTTCACAGATACAGTATTTAAGATTTGATCAACATTTTCAAAAACGGCTGGCAATTAACAAGTATGTACAAATACACCTACACTAATCAAAAGGGAGGGTGACTTAAGGTAAATTTGCCTGCTAGTTCTCTGACAAAAATGTGGTATGATTATTAGCAAGAACTCTTCATTCAGTTCAATAAGGATTAGGAAAAGCACCCTGTCTGGAAAGAAAAACCAGTTGTTAAAGTGCATCAATCCAAAACTATGTTCAATGTTTTTCCATCCAAGAGACAGCTCTACCATATGAATTCCAATTATGGGAAACTTGATTAAGATGCATGAATGTTGAGAAGCTAAAATGTAATGCAGCCTACTGTATATTGGCTGCACGTATGGAAAATTATTTGTACAGTCTTTTTAGATTAGTGCCGAGAGAAGAGGATTTAGATGGAGAATTGGCTGGATCCCAGGGTAATGTTAACTATTTGATGCCAGGGGTCTGTGTATGTTCATTCCAAAAACATTAATCAGCGTTCCTTCCCACCTCCCAACCCCACTTCCCCAACAAAATGCCAGACTTGGTGCAATCGGTTTTAAAACTACAGGAAGCAAAAAGCAACATGAAGTACAGCTATGAAAAGAATTAAGTGTCTGTATAAGAGTAGAGAAACAAGAATGCTGAACTGGATCCTTCGCTTTTAGAGAAAAAATATGGAGTTAATGACATTGTTAGAATAACTGCAACATTGTTTTAACAAATCAAAAATGATTAGGAGTTTAAAGTACCAGGACACCACACACCAAAGCGGGAATAGTACAACAGAGCTGGAGAAGGTTGGCAATATTAGTGGAGGATAAGGTTAAAATCTGTGGATGAATGATATGAATGTTTTGGCTGACACATCAGAAACAGAATAAAAATTAAGGACAATAGAGAGTCATAATTCTTGAATGTTGCTATATCAATCTGAAGCAGAAACTAGAGGAAGATGATCAGGAAATACTGTAATGGATAGATATGCCAATCAAATGGCCAGAACTTTGATCATGGGAGATTTTAATTACTCACATTTGTTTAGAACTACAACAGATACATAACGCAGACGCAGGACACAGGTTTCAAAAGTGAAATAATTTTCTTATGCATAAGGCCCTACTTGAATTGCAGGATGACTGTCAAATAATTGCTGCTGAGTTGCGACCAAGACATGGAAAATCATGGAAAAGTAATAGCTGACCATTACTAATTGCAGTAATTTGGAAAAGTCAGATCACTCAGTATCAGTGACCTATCCTTTTCATTATTTATTCCTCTCCAAATATTTGTCATCTGACAAATTAATCAGTGATAATTTTCTGTTTTCTTAAATTGTTAAAAAATATTAAATGCAATGGTCCAATGATCATTATTTTATTGTACTTGAAATCCTCATGAGAGTAAATTATAGAATATTTCTGATTTATAGAAGCAATTTATGAGTAAACAAAAAATATCCTAAATAATTTTGACTGGAATCCTATCCTATACTATTGCAAGAAAGTGATAATTTAAGAAAAAACTTTGAAACACCAATTAATATTCATCCCAGCATAAATGAAGAAGGGAAAAGAAGCCAGAAAAGCTGAAGCTTTTTAAAAAATGTTAATTATTTGGTAAAGTATATTAAAATAAACAGCAAGTTAAAAATCAGGAGTGAAACAAATACTACATATTAAAGTGCAGATGTTAAAAATGCAGAAATCTCAAAAATAGAATGTATATGAAAATTTTCAAATTAACAGAAAAAAGAAACTTTCCTGCACTACCCAGGGCTACACTGGGGGGGGGGTGTCGATCTACGATACGCAGCTTCAGCTACGTGAATAACGTAGCTGAAGTCGGCGTATCGTAATCGACTTACCTGGCCATGAGGACGGCGGCGAGTCGATCGCTGCCGCTCCCCCGTCGACTCCGCTTCCACCTTTCGATGAGGTGGATTTCCGGAGCCGACGGGGAGCGCTTTCGGGGATCGATTAATCGCGTCTAAACGAGACGCGAAAAATCGATCCCCGAAAGATCGATTGCTACCCGCCAATCCGGTAGTGAAGACAAGCCCACAGCACTTCAGTGTACACAGCAATGTAATTCCCACACCCCCATAGTCCAAACTGCAAAGCCATGTAGACAAGTCCTAAGTCACCCTGGAAAATGGGACTAGAATTACCATGAATATAGCTCATACGTGCTCTCTCTCTCTCTCTCATATACACATCATTCTGATCACTTGGCTTGTATTTTACATTCACTTCTCTTTGAGGCAGGGTCTTGCTCTTATACAAACACACAAACCAGATTGTACTGCAATAGTGGCCCAGCACTCCAAACAACTAAATTATCAAAAAAAGCCCCAAAACCCTTTACAGGTGTTTTATGATAGTTGATATGAAACTGAGTAATGGACACTGAATAAAGGACATAGATTTGATGCAACAGCTAAGGCAATGTATATAGGAGCAATCTACCATTTAAATCTTTGTGAATTTTTAAACCCTATGTCCATCATCTTAAGAGAGTCAATTACAACATTTAGAACCATAAGCTATTAATAAAGTCTTATAGGGTTCTGGGTGCAATCCAGACCAGTGAGGGGTGCACCTATGTGCACCTTACAATGCCTTGCTGCTATAGCTCCCAGCCTGGGACACTCAACTAGCCTACAAGCCTGCTGGTCATGTGTGTGCGTGTACGTGCGTAGACAGCTCTGGTTCAGCAGCAATGACCCAAGCAGCTTATCTACACACTTGCTTCCATCAGCCTTGGTTACAACTGCAAGGTGACCCCACCACACTCCCATTTCAGTTTCCCCAAAACTGTGTGCTCTGTAATGTCCAGCGCTCTCCTAGACAGTTCAGAGAAATAATATGGTCCGTTTGTTCCTCTAAAGACAAAAGCTCATCACAGCTTATTAATTTAACTAAGATAAATACACCCTTCAGTTTAAACAGCATTGAGTTGGTTTATAGTAAAAATATAACAAACTAACAGTAGGACATAGGTTAAGTGATGCCAAATAAAGCAAACAAAGTTAGAAAGTGTTACAAGCAAATAAAAGTGAAAATTCATCTGTCTAAAACAATCTAGCAAGATACAAGGTTTGTTCACAATGGGTTTCTCTCACCAGTCATTCTTCTTCTCAGCCATGGCTGACTTTCCCTCAGTCAGGACCTTCCACAGAAGTACAAGGTGTTGGCTTCCCTTGTCTTCTTAGGTAAAAGATCTTTGTCTAAGCAGGTTTCTCAGCCATATTTAATTCCAGAGACTCCAACCCTTTCTCTCCCTATGCTGAAGGGCCCATCTTTCTCAGGTTGCAAGAGCTCTGGCCTCTTGTGTCTGTCTAGTGATGGAAGCCAAAGATGGCTTCTGTCTTTGCTTATCTCTTCCAAAGTTAAAATACTGTTTCAAGAGATAAGATGACCTTATGCTGTTCTTCCTTTTCTGTGGGCTTCCCATCCCCTGTATGTAAATAGGGTTTTCATTGTTTTGATTCCACCACACTTAAATTATATAAGAGGCAGGTAAACAACTCCTTCCCTCCTGTCTGGAAAGGAATCTGTTTCTTCCTGTTAGGCCACAACCTTTAAAACATATCATTACCTATGCAAATTTCCTCATATAGTGTTAATACACATTTCACACTGAAATTTATCACCAGTGTGTCATTAGCTTCCAGACAAGACCTCATTCTAGACAGTCATATAATACAGTAATATTGTATACAGCCAATTCAACTGTTCATCCCCTGAGGTTCAGCCTCCCACCTGCTCCTATCTTTACAGAGCAGTAAACCCCTGAAATGGATTCTTTTGAGGGTTACCCCTCAAAGTAAAATTTATTCAAGCTGTGAAGGCGGCAACATGGAGTCTGGTGGCGAAGGAAGCTCCATGCTCTTTCCTCTCCAACTTGCGTTTACTGAAAGGCAAATTGTTGTGTTTCCTGCCATCTCATCCCACGGTTGTTCTGATGGGCCTATTTATTCCTTGTATATAAACTGAAGTAAATACACATTACTCTGTTTAGGATAGACCTGTTTATCAATCCCCAAACATACCTGGTTTATACACATTTTAGTCATAATTCTAGCATGTATCCATAACTTGACAACCACAGAGTATGTACATCGTGCAAGAACATTAATGATCCGTGAGTTATTAGTTTTCAAATGATACTTCACCACACACATTTTGTACCAAGATTATTATAATATTGTGTAGGCCAGGGTATGAATACTTGGATGCTTAGTGTCAGAAAATCATAGTGGAAGTAAAATAGAATCATTTTCTATCCATGAATAAAAGTTATGTGATTTCAAACAGATGCAAAGGGCAAGAAAAACAAAACTGATGCTTGGACTAATTCAGATGGAAAGATCCTCATTCCCCTCCACCTCCCAACAACGAGGAAGAAATCACTGGGCTGATTTATATGTATCCTTAAGTGCATGTGCACTTCTGCTATAGTGTTGGTTTGGTGATGTAGACTAAGGCTATCATTCAAATGGAAGTACTTCCAACAAAGGTAAGTAGGACACTTAAAAAAACAAGAAACAACAACAAAAAAAGGGTTCCACTGAGAATTACCAGAATGAAAAGCAAAAACTAAACAGTTTGCTTTGTGAGCAAAGTAATTATTCTAGACTAAGAGTGATTTATTGCAAAATATAGTGTTGACTGGGGTCGGCACCTTTTAGAAGTGGTGTGCCGAGTCTTCATTTATTCACTATAATTTAAAGCTTCTCGTGCCAGTAGTACATTTTTACCTCTGGGGTTCCCGCCGCCGGCTCCTGCCAGCCGGGATCTCAGGCCACTGCCAGCCTGAGTTTCCCTTCACCCAGGCCAGCAGCGGTTGCTGAGTGGGGCCGGCAGCTGTAATCCCAGAGCTCAGCCCTCCCCTGCTCTGGGGTTGCAGCCACTGGCTCCTGCCACCCGGGGTCTCAGCCCGCTGCCAGCCTGGGTTCCTTCACCCGAGCCAGCAGCGGGCGCTTGGTGGGGCCAGCGGTGGGACCTCTGCTGGCAGGAACCCGCAGGGGAATCCCAGAGCGGAGGCGGGCTGAGCAGCTCAGTCCGCCACAGCTCTAGGGTTCCCGCCGTAGGCTCCTGCCAGCAGGGGTCTCAGCCCGCTGCCAGCATGGGTGAAAGAACCCAGGCCAGCAGCAGGCGCTTGGTGGGGCCAGAGGCAGAACCCCTGCTGGCAGGAGCCTGCGGGGGAATCCCAGAGCGGGCTCTGCGGGCTCCTGCCTGCTGGGGTCTCAGCCCGCTGCTAGCCTGGGTAAAAGAACCAGGATAGCAGCGGGCACTTGGTGGGGCCAGCAGCAGGACCCCTGCTGGCAGGAGCCCGCGGGGGAATCCCAGAGCGGCGGCGAGCTGAGCCGCTCAGCCCGCCGCTGCTCTGGGATTCCCCCGTGGGCTCCTGCTAACAGGGGTCTTAGCCCGCTGCTGAACTGGGTTCCTTCACCCAGGCTGGCAGCAGGTTCTTGGTGGGGACAGCAGCAGGAGCCAGTGGCAGGAGCCCACGGTGGGGGGGGGGGGCGGGACTGAGCCGCCGCCCTGTGCCGTCAACAACTGGCTCATGTGCCAGAGGTTGCCGACCCCTGGTGTTAACCCTGGAATCTATTACAGGTCAATTTCCCCTATGCAGACAAAGTCTAAGCTTTCTTATTTCCCTTCTATATATTTTTTAAGTGCCGTGTGATTGTCTACCCACGTTAGGAGCTGTCATTGTTTAACATTTACCTGCTCGTGAGAGGCTTGTGAAATTGTGTAGTATTGGGATAGATGGGAGGAACAGTAGGCCACGGTTACTGCACATGATTCAGGAGCTTTACACTTTTAGCTTTAAGACAGCGTTATGGGCTCATGGGACAATCTCAGCCAGAAATAAATTCACAATAAATAGAACATTTGGTATGATCTTAGAATTCGATGAATTAACGCAGTTAACTTGTGTTCTTCCCACTAGCTTTAAAATTGGAGTTTCATTTCATATTCAGATCACACGCATCCTTTTTCAGAAGCAATTTAATATGCTCTATTTTCCACTAGCTGCGTCTGGTGGATTTTTGTTTTGCTTTCTGTTTTTCTTTGTGGCAAGGACTTAACACAGCAAACTAAGTAGTACACCTAGCATGAAACCACAACACTGTAATAAAAAGTTAAATGTAGGGTTTCCCTAAAAGTCCTAACTACTAGTGGCTCAAATATAGTTTTGTTTTCTACTCCTTTGCGTTTTCCTCCTTTCGAGTGAGCCCTCACCTTTTAAACTTGAATACAGAAGTAATCAATTTAAGATGCATTTTTAAATTTCCATTTTTGTAGATATTTGTTGACTCGCTACTCACCTTCTTTAAGATTTTGGAAGATGTCCTAGGCTATGGCTACACTAGACTGCTTACAGCAGCAAAGCTGCACGTCTCCCACCGACCTAATTAAGCCACACTCAACGGAGCAATGTTGGTGGGAGCAGCTCTCACACCAACACAGCGCTGTCCATACTTGTGCTTTGGTCGGTGTAACTTATGTCGCTCAGGGGTGTGGTTTATTCACACTCCCGAGCAACATAAGCTATACTGACATAAGTGACAGTATAGACATAGCCCTAGTTGTATATTTAAGTAGAGTATCTCCCAAGATTTTAGAAAGTATGAGGAGCAAGTCAACAAAATTTGACTTTTCTTAGGTGCTCATCACTACAGTGTCTGAGTGCTGCACAAATGAGTATTTTCACAAACCTAACTGAGATGAGTGGGTTCTCTTATTTGGAAAGAATGCAGGATTTCTATTTGAAAGAAGTTTTAGGAGAAAAAGAGGTGACACTCTTGTGAAATGTAATGTTAGAGTAGAGACTGGCCAGGAGCAATGTTAAATAATCCCAAATTGTCGCCAGGAATGGTCTAATCTACGTCAGCCAAGGAAAAGGGGACCCAGCCCATTTCCTCTTTCTGCAAGAGTTGAGCATGCATTTCTGTTCTGAAGGTTGTGACAAACTTAATACTGTACATCTGCTTTCGCCAAGGTTAACATTATTCTAAACTTTTCCTTTGGTATTTAAAAACATGTCAGAGACCATATAAACCTTAGCTACTTCAAAAGGATTTAAGAACTCCTCATTGGTTCCAAACTCATCTGACCTCCTAGCTGTCTACTTGTCAGTAACTGTTAAATAGCTAGTATGACTAACCATACCACCTTGAAGGCATCTTGATCATAACTGCTAATTAAAAAAAGGGAGAGACAGAATTGAACAGAGTCAAATTAATGCTTTACTACAGGAAATATTTGCGCTGATTGCAAGCGGTAGGATTTTTACATCCTTTACATTTTATTGGCAGTGTAGTGCATCATACATAAAATGCTTTAGTTAGAAAAATATTTGAATAGTACTGTCTCCTCTAAATTATAGAAAGTTAATTCATTTCAAATGTTCTACTAGCTAACTAATTTTCAGGTAGATGGTATTTTGAAAATGGGTTCTCATTGAAGGCTAAGTCAGAATTGGATGCCTGCTTTCTAAGAGCTGGTCCACACTAACCCCGCAGTTCGAACTAAGATACGCGACTTCAGCTACGTGAATAGCGTAGCTGAAGTCGAAGTATCTTAGTTCGAACTGAAACACACTTACCTCGGGTCCACGCGGCGCAGGCAGGCTCCCCCGTCGACTCCGCGTACTCCTCTCGGCGAGCAGGAGTTCCACTGTCAACGGGGAGCGGCTCTGGGATCGATTTATTGCGTCTAGACAAGACGCGATAAATCGATCCCAGAAGATCGATTGCTTACCGCCGAACCCGAAGGTAAGTATAGGCGTACCCTAACTAATTTGGGGAGGCTTAAATAAGTTGACTGGAAATAGGTACTTCCCAGAAGCAGCAATGTGAAAATTCCCCAACTGAAAGAGAAAGATGTATTTTGGGAGTTATGCAGCTACGCCATAACAGAGATGGGATTAGAAAATATGCTTGTTGGGGTGGAAGAGGAGGCATTCAGCTCATGAATTCTTCAACAAATCATGCCTGTTTATGAAGGAACAGGAGTTTTCTTCCATCTCTTGTGCATTTTAGAGTAACACAGAAACTGTATATAATTTTAGGTAGCAAAAGAAAAGAGTATTAATTTTAATGTGCTTAGCATTTTATATTGTCTAAGCAAATAGGAATATACAGAAAGCATAATTAAAGGTTATTTTCCAAAAAAACCCACCCAAAATCATCAAAAGAGTTAGAAAGGATAATGGTCAACACAAAGAAAACATATCATTGTCCTCCTGTAAACTTTGATTTGACCTCTATGTGCTTAGTAATCTAGGGAAGAAGAACAGATGCTAAAGTTTCTTTGCTTATACTATTCCAATAAACACTGTTTGGTTAATCTATACTGTCTTCTAGGATTTCTTCCTATGTTGTTCTCAATTTTAAACCACTGTCTTCTGACCAATAAAATTTTTAATGTTCTCCAAATCTCACTGAGATTTCCATTAACTTCAATCAAACCCTTAAGGTCAGCCATTTGCAGGGCATAGCTATATGCAAAGAGAAATAAAAAGTGGACTGTTGGAATGGATTTGGTCTTTATCATCACAAAGCTGGAGCTATGGTGTGTAGGTTTCAGAGCACTGGCACCGAGTTCCAACATTCAAAACTCAGTCCTACATCCTGCATTTAATTCAGACTTGACATGGTCTCTTTTCCTATCAGGTTCTTCCCAACTATGGGTTTCAACAGCAAACACACAATTATGCTGGTATCACAATTTAAATAGTTGCTTCTTTGGTTCAGAACCAAAGACCTCCAATTAGCTTAGGTTAGCAGGTTCATGTCAAAAAAAAAAAAAAAAAAAAAAAAAAAAAAAAGGAGTCAGGATCAGAGTTATAACCAATTTATTTGTGCCTGAAATGTAAGTGATTCCTCACTTAAACTTCTGTATTAAAACACTGTGTAAGTAGGATAAATTCATATGCTGCTGGAAGAAAGAAACTCCAGTTTTACGAGTATTTAAAATCCAAACAAAAATACATTGTTATAATTGCTGAAACCCAAGAATTTGATGAATATATGTAAATAATATTTCCTCTAAAAAGTAAACACTACATAATCATTTCTTACCTAAATCAATGGAGATGGATTGATTACAAGCAGATTAAAATAAAGAAGGTAACTCAAGACATTGAAGTTTTGCTCTTAAAAGCAACTAAAAAATGCACCATAGAGTAGAACCTCAGAGATACGAACACCTTGGGAATGGAGTTTGGAACCAATGAGGAGTTCTTAAATCTGACAGTATTCCTTATATTTGTACTCACTTAAAATCTCTTTCTTTGCAATTAAATGAGCTTGTTTTATTTTTATTCTGGATTTATACCAATCCAGCGCTGTGTTTGAACTGAAGTGTTTGGTAACTCCAGTTAAAGTAACAAACGGTAAGATACTGATTCATTAAAAGGAGCAATGAACTTTAACATTCCTCTGATTGTTCCAGGACATTTCAGAACACACATTTTTGAGGAAATTCAGGTCTTGGGAGACTGTGTGGAGTCTTAATCATTTTTTCAAATGAAAGGTTAACCCACTAATTATGAATAACCAGTTTTTCCTTGTAAGAATTATGAAATTCACAAAATGTCAGATATGGACATTCAATATGCAGCTTGCTAATATTTTAGTAAAAGTTGTAAATCCACTCCTCACTGTAACTGTTATGAAGCTAAGAATGTAAACTGAGGCTCCCTAATCCTTGAAATCTATTCTAAGTTTTCATAGAATCATAAAATATCAGGTTTGAAAGGGACCTCAGGAGGTCATCTAGTCCACCCCTCTGCTCAAAGCAGGATCTAATCCCCAACTAAATCATCCCAGCCAGAGCTTTGTCAAGCCTGACCTTAAAAACCTCTAAGGAAGGAAATTCCACCACCTCCCTAGGTAACCCATTCCAGTGCTTCACCACCCTCCCAGTGAAAAGGTTTTTCCTAATATCCAACCTAAACCTCCCCCACTGCAACCAGGGCCGGCTCCAGGCACCAGCTTTCCAAGCTGGTGCTTGGGTCAGCATCCAGATTGGGGGGGCAGTCAGTGTCCCACGGTGGCAATTCGGCGGCAGCTCCGCCGTGGCGGCAATTCAGCGGCAGCTCCGCTGCTCTTCCCATCACAGCGGCAATTCGGCAGTAGCTTTGCTGCTATTGCGGCGGCGGCAATTCGGCGGCAACTGCTTGGGGCGGCAAAATTGGTAGAGCTGCCCCTGACTGCAACTTGAGACCATTACTCCTTGTTCTATCATCTGGTACCACTGAGAACAGGCTAGATCCATCCTCTTTGGAACCCCCTTTTAGGTAGTTGAAAGCAGCTATCAAATCCCACCTCATTCTTCTCTTCTGAAGACTAAATAATCCTAGTTCCCTCAGCCTCTCCTCATAAATCATGTGCTCCAGCCTCCTAATCATTTTTGTTGCCCTCCACTGGACTCTTTCCAATTTATCCACATCCTTCTTGTAGTGTGGGGCCCAAAACTGGACACAGATGAGGCCTCACCAATGCCGAATAGAGGGGAATGATCACGTCCCTCGATCTGCTGGCAATACTCCTACTTATACAACCCAAAATGCCATTAGCCTTCTTGGCAACAAGGGCACACTGTTGACTCATATTCAGCTTCTCATCCACCATAACCCCTAGATCCTTTTCTACAGAACTGCTGCCTAGTCACTCAGTCCCTAGTCTGTAGCAGTCCATGGGATTCTTCCTTCCTAAGTGCAGGACTCTGCACTTGTCCTTGTTGAACCTCATTAGATTTCTTTTGGCCCAATCCTCTAATTTGTCTAGGTTGCTCTGTATCCTATCCTTACCCTCCAGCGTATCTACCACTCCTCCCAGTTTAATGTCATCTGCAAACTTGCTGAGGGAGCAATCCACGCCATCCTCCAGATCATTAATGAAGATACTGAACAAAACCAGCCCCAGGACCGATCCTTGGGGCACTCCGCTTGATAGCGGCTGCCAACTAGAGATGGAGCCATTGATCACTACCCGTTGAGCCCGATGAGCTAGACATCTTTCTATCCACCTTATAGTCCATTCATCCAGCCCATACTTCTTTAACTTGCTGGCAAGAATACTGTGGGAGACCGTATCAAAAACTTTTCTAAAGTCAAGGAATAACACGTCCACTGCTTTCCCTTCATCCACAAAGCCAGTTATCTGATCATAGAAGGCAATTAGGTTAGTCAGGCATGACTTGCCCTTGGTGAATCTATCCTGACTGTTCCTGATCATTTTCCTCTCCTCGAAGTGTTTCAAAATTGATTCCTTGAGGACCTGCTCCATGATTTTTCCAGGGACTAAGGTGAGGCTGTCCTACAGTTCCCCAGATCATCCTCCTTCCCTTTTTTAAAGATGGGCACTACATTAGCCTTTTCCCACTCATCCGGGACCTTGCCCGATCGCCATGAGTTTTCAAAGATAATGGCCAATGGCTCTGCAATCACATCCGGTTACTCCTTTAGCACCCTGAGCTGCAGCGCATCCGGCCCCATGGACTTGTGCTCGTCCAGCTTTTCTAAATATTCCTGAACCACTTCTTTCTCCATAGAGGGCTGGTCACCTCCTCCCCATACTGTGCTGCCCAGTGCAGTAGTCTGGGAGCTGACCTTGTTCGTGAAGACAGGCAAAAAAAGCATTGAGTCCATCAGCTTTTTCCACATCCTGTCACTAGGTTGCCTCCCCCATTCAGTAAGGGGCCCACACTTTCCCTGACCTTCTTCTTGTTGCTAACATACCTGTAGAAACCCTTCTTGTTACTCTTAACATCCCTTGCTAGCTGCAACTCCAAGTGTGATTGGGCTTCTTGGTTTCATTCCTGCATGCCTGAGCAATATTTTTATACTCCTCCCTGGTCATTTGCCCAATCTTCCACTTCTTGTAAGTTTCTTTTTTGTGTTTAAGATCAGCAAGGATTTCACTGTAAGCCAAGCTGGTTGCCTGCCATATTTACTATTCTTTCTACACATCGGGATGGTTTGTTCCTGCAACCTCAATAAGGATTCTTTAAAATACAGCCAGCTTTCTTGGACTTCTTTCCCCTTCATGTTATTCTCCCAGGGATCCTGCCCTTCAGTTCCCTGAGGGAGTCAAAGTCTGCTTTTCTGAAGTCCATTTTTGGATACTGAGTATGGGACCCCTCAAGTTCTTAAATATTTATTCTCTGTTTAGGAAGAACAATTGGCATAGCCTTTTCTGTTACGTGAAGTATGGTTATGCCAATTGTCTCTAGATAAAAAAAAATCCCACTTAAAACTAAAGGAGAAAGTAAACATTATCATGAAGCACATCCAACCCTACTATATAAGGCATTTTATACATACCTCAATTAAACTCAAACTGGCCACAAAACATGGTGCTACTTTACAAGTGAATTGATGGATCTGATGTAGACAAAAGTAACTTTTACCAAAGGAAGCTGGTATAGTCATGGCAGATGCAAAGGGCAACATAGACAGGCTCTCTGGAGAGTTTTTCCATGAATTTCAATGGAAGCAGAATAGGGCCATATATGTACCTTTCCTATCTACTTACTGACACCATTCTAATTTACTTCACATTTTAGAGAACTAGGCCACTAATCTCCTATATTCTGGAAAATATTAGAGGTTTACATAGCAAGACTGACTGTAAACAGCGGTTTGACTTAATTTTTAAAATTTTAGGAATTACCTTTGTATAAGCCAGTGGTCCCCAAATTGTGAGCCCTCACACCCCCGGAGACGTGGAGGAACATTCAGGGGAGGGGTGCAGCAGGGCCCAGGCCAGCACGCACAGAGGGTGGGGAAGGAGTGCCACCCAGCCCCACTCTGCCCACAGTTCCACTCCTGGCTGCGGTCCCAGTTGCAGCTCTGGCCCTGGCCTGGGCCGGGAGCGGGGCCAGAGCTGCAGGTGGGGCCACGTCGGGAGCCTGGGGCCACGAGTGGGAGGGAGCCAGGGTGGAGCTGTGGGCAAAGCAGGGCTGGGTGGCGCTTCCTCCCCACCCAGCTGCAGCACTGGCCGCACTCCCAGCCGTGGTTTCTCTCCCAGCCCCCCACTGCGGCTCTGGCCCCGGCCTCTGCCGCTGCACCATGGCTTTGGCCCTGGCCATGAAGCCCCAGCCTAGCATCCCATCGCAGCTATAGCCCTTAACATATTTGAAGATTTACCAAGTCTCTCTCCCCGCTCCCCCGTCTTCTTTTCTCAAGAATAAACAAGCCCTTTTTTTTAAACCTTCCCTCAAAGTTCAGATTTTCTCTACTCTAGACCCTCTCCAATGTATCCACATCTTTCTTAAAGTATGGCACAGATTCTAGATGAGGCCTCACCAGTGGCAATTAGAGTGTGATATTTACCTCCCTTGTCCTACATACTACACTCCTGTTAATACACCCTATAATATTAGCTCTTTTAGCAATTGAACCAACAATATGATGCATATCCCATTTGTGATCCACTAGAACCCTAAGATCCTTCTCAGCAGTACAGTAACCTACTCAGTTATTCCTCATTTTGTAGTTGGGCATTTGATTTTTCCTTCCTAAGTGAATGACTTTGCACTTGTCTTTACTGAATTTCATCTAGTTGATTTCATACCAATTCTCCAATTTGTCACAGTCTTTTTGAATTCTAATAATGCACTTTCGACCCCTCCCAGTTTGGTGTCATCTGCAAATTTCATAAGCATTCTCTCTATTCCATTATTCAAGTAATTAATGAAAATACTGACTAGTACCGGACCTATGACTGGCCCCTGAGGGACTCCTCAAGATATGAGCTCCCAGTTTGACATCAAACTATTGATAACTGAGTATGGTCTTAACTAGTTGTTCACCGACCTTACTAGACCACATTTTCCTAGTTTGCTTATGAGAATGTGTTGTGGGATTGTGTCAAAAGCCTTACTATAAATCAAGATTTATGACAATGAAGGCATTGTAAATATATATTTCACTCCTAAATGATCTGATTTATATACTGCATCATCCTTTACTGATAGACCATTCATTTGACAGCCAACATCTTCATTTAACTAATTTCCCCTCTAAAGGCATACTACACATCCTCTGCTCTTAGAAAACGGAGAATGAACTTATATTTAACAGCTGAATCAAGACAATACAGGATCCAAGTTCCTACACAGCATCATAACTCATGCGGATTTCAGTTTACCTTGGT
Source organism: Chelydra serpentina (assembly GCA_037349315.1). Lineage (NCBI taxonomy): Eukaryota > Metazoa > Chordata > Testudines > Chelydridae > Chelydra > Chelydra serpentina. The sequence goes on from JBAIAC010000035.1 coordinate 14,608,798, forward strand.
AGAAAACCAAACAAGTGAAGCGATAATTGTTTTTACAGATCTGTTCTATCCAGGAAGCTGGACCCGTTACTAGATAATGGCTACCATATGGTTCCAAACAATGTTGGTAACAATTCTTCTATAGAGAGTTCCGTTGAAAGAGCACTTGATCCACTTTTAGACAGCACCTTCATCAATTCTTTTTGGGGTAATGGAACTGTTGGATAGTTCCATTTTTTTTTAATACTAGTAATCTGAATGTGTCTTTCAGTGATGATTTAATCTACTTATCAGCCCATGTCAACTTGGCTCTTCAACTGGAATAATGACAAAAAACAGAAACTATGTCCTGTACCTTTTTTTTTTTTTTTAGCTTAACTATGAAACCACTGTCATTTGTTGAGGGAACAGTACGTAGTCATGCTGGCCTTTTGAAATTGAGAAAAAATGGTCATTAATTTCAAACCATTTTAGCAAGCATACCTCCACACATGCTCAATTCCATCATACTTGTATCCATTATGAATCCATTTAGCTATGCCGTTTTGAAAAATAAAGGTGTAGATTAACTCCTCTTCTCCCCTATCATATATATTAAGTGTGCTGTTCATCCTTACATTTGCAGATCACCAAAGGAAAACTACTTAACCACAAAAGCCAACTTCCATAATTAGTGGATTACCAATTAATTTTTATGGATCTAATATTGCCACCCTCATTCATGATGAGTGGGTAATACCTCACTTAGAAAAGTTCTACTGGTGACAGAATCTGGCCTTCTCGGATGCAAAAGTAAAAAACAAATCTCAACTATGAAACTGGAATGATATTTCACTTGCTTTAGGTGACACAGTTTTTGGACCTTAAAGCAAATTGCTGATTTTTAGTAATGAAAATTTGAGGAACAGAAGGCAAATTTAGGAGCATGACATGAATTTGAATTACAGAAATTAGATATGGAAAACAGTTAGGTCATTTAATCCACCCTACTGTCAAAGCAAAACAGCCCTCCACTAAATTTTTTCAGAATTTTGTCCAGTATTAAATATTGTTTTACAAATGTAGCATCCAACCATAAATTCACAAAAATTATGTCGTCTCAGGCAGACTGAAAACTTTTAAGTAGACATCTTTCAAAACTCAAGTTCAACATGACTTTTAGCCCAAGATTAAAATGAAACCATAAGAGCCTTGGCATGCTGGGGGAGAGGGGTTGTCCATCCTGATGACATGGACTAAGAGCATGCAATGCTGCTTTTGAATATAATGAGCAATGGAAGACAGACAAGATCATTGTAAGACTGAAACTCTGCACAGAATCAAACCACTTCATGCTCAGGATTTGGTTCTGTCAAACTCCTGGAGTTCATAGTAGCAGAGGCTTTTATTCTCGTGCTGTTGTCATGGTCTGTCATGGCTGGCTGCCCCTTTGTTTCACTCTGCCTCCTGGGGACTGGGGAAACATAAAGGTGTTTTATTTTGGGGGACCCAACCCCTTTCCCTGGAACTCATCCAACAGATGCTTCCTGGGGCATGGGTGACTTAAGAAGATCTAGTTCTTTTTCTGTCCTATGTGGTCCATATATAATGGCTCATCCACCTTCACTACTGTTGGGGAATTTGGCCCTCATCCACTGGACCCATTGTTGGCCTTTGCTCATTACCCTGAGCACGGACCCGTATTTGGTATTACCAACTGGGGCCCACTGGACTGGGTACTCGTGTGGGCAGGGACAACAGCAGCCTGAAGCACAGCATCTTACACCACTACCACTTGCTACCCTGCAGCAGTAATATTCTAATTTGATGTCCCATAGTGACTCATTTGGTTCTCTCAGGCTAGTCCTTCCTTGAAACTACATAACTAGCAGTTCCTTTACTATTTACATAATGAAATTAACTAAATGAAACCAACTCACAGCTTGCTCCTAGAAGGATGTCTTTGCAGCTCAGGGGTGAGGTCATTTACACAGTAATATTGGATTGTCCGTATGGCTGCCTCAGTCTTCTATAATTCCAAGAGCATGGCTGGTCTGCCACAAAAGCAGCCATAAGGGGGAAATTCAGCGCTACGTACAACCTGTTAAAGTCACATTCTCACTACTCTATCCAGTGTACTTTAAGGTTGTTCCCGCAGGTGAGCAAACAGGAATAATATTTGGTTCTAACCAGTTATACATAGGATGCCATTATCCAAACATTTCCAGGCTGTCCATGGGAAATAAAACCAGCACAAATAAACAGCGCTACATACAAAAGATGTAGAGGTAGCGAGATAAAGAGAAACTGAAGCTGATCACATAGCCTAGGGGAGAAGGGATGATCTTTTAAATTAATATTTTTGCTTATTTGTACATTCTTGGTACTAAACTTGCCAAAAGTGTTTTTGGAGAGTTCTGGTATCCGATTGCAGAATTAAATATTTCTATAGTTGAGATTTTTGAATGAATTCCATATTTAGTTTTTGGTAGAACACATGATGGCCATTTCCCCTGCATAGTTGTTATACCTTAAAATAAAATAATTCAGTATGTATTTACACAGCTCACATTAGGACATCCATCTACTATTTTGTAGCTTGAGTTTGATTGCTGCACATCAGTTTTAAAAGGGAATTGAAAGTACTTTAATCTGCTAAGGCCATTGTTCAAAACTGTGCACTACTCCTGAAGCAGCTGACATGACTGTCACCTAAAATAGCATTCTTTAAAAAAAATATTATTTGTATTATAGGACCTAAGTCCCCTAGTCTAGGGCCAAAACCCCATTCTGCTAGGCACTTTACACGCACAGAACAAAAAGACAGTCCCTGCCCCCAAAGAGCTTACAAACGAAATAGACGAGAGAGACAGGGTGGGGAAAAGAAGGATAACACACAGAGTGAACAATGTGATGGTGGCAAACAGTACGTTAGTTCCACATTTCTCGTTATTTCCCTTCTTTTAGGTGGGTATACTTAGGCGGGGATAAGCTAAATAGAAAAAATGGGAAATAAGAGGGGACAGGGAAGAAAGGAGGGAGGGACAGAGGGGACAAGGTAGGGAAGAAGAGGTAAAAGGGGCAGGAGTGGAGTGATGCTGAGGTGAAGCGACTGAAGGAGGCAAAGAATTGGACCAAACAGCCAATCAGCACAGGACTGAGAAAGTACAGTAAAAGCAAGAGAAAGTTCAAGGGCATACAAAAAGCTATATTCACTGCACTACTTTAAATGCAGCAGAGGGTTGCACCACTAACAACTAGAGGATGGCAAGTGAAGGAGGAAATGATTTTCATATTTTATTTGAAAATATATGAAGCAACAGGATCTTGTGGTTAAAGCATGAAAATGGAAGTCATGAGATCAAAGGTTCTTGCCCCAGCTCTGCCACAGAGTTTCTATGTGACCTTTGGCAAGTCAGTTAGTCTCTCATGCCTGTTTTACAGACTGATAAACTGGTGGGAAAATATCTCGGAAGTGTGTTGTGAAGCTTAACTCATTAAAGTTCATGAAGTACTTTAAGATCCTTAGATGGGAAACTTTACAAAAGTGACATGTATTAGATCAGTGATATCAAACAGATTTTCTTGAAACTTTTAAGTCTACACTTCTAGTCTGTTATGGATTTTAGCTCTTTATGCCTTAAAAGATTTTCAGTTATCGACTGAAACTTTTAATATTCTAGTTTTTACAACGTCCAGTGCATTTAAATGCCATTAGCAATGGATTTGGAAGGTGGCATTAGTAAACACAAGAGAAAATATGGCGCTAAAACTAAAAAAATCTGTAATTATCTATGGTATCTAAGTAAGTCTCATCATTATTAGAACATAATTGCAGAAATTAGTTTTAAAAAAATCTGAAGAAGTTAACACATTTGTCTCACAATATTTGTAAAAAGAGAGTTGCAGCAAACTTCTGATTACTGCAGTTTCAAATAGCAAATAATACCACATACAGTATTACAGGGCAGCCCATTGCTATCAGAAATAACGTAAACCCAGTGCAGCACTTGGGGGAATGTGAAGATAGTGTCTTGCCTTAAACTAAAGAGACTTAAAGGTTGGGGGAGGGATAGCTCAGTGCTTTGAGCATTGGCCTGCTAAACCCAGGGTTGTGAGTTCAATCCTTGAGGGGGCCATTTAGGGATCTGGGGCAAAAAATTGGGGATTGGTCCTGCTTTGAGCAGGGGGTTGGACTAGATGACCTCCTAAGGTCCCTTCCAACCCTGATATTCTATGACACAATGAAATATAAAGATGCCTTACATTCTTCTCCATACTAGTGACTTTTTTGTTGTTGTTTATTTTGAACCTCCAACCCTCAGTAAACACTGACACGCAGTAGCTGTTTAGTGTACATGGACATCTGATACCAACATAAGTGGATGATTGCTAAATTCCTTAAACCATCTCATTTAGCGTGTCAGTTTTGGTTGGTACAGACTGTGTGGAGTAACTCTGGACTCAACACTTCACAGTTGAAAATACAACCACAGAACCACCTGATATGGAGGACAAAGCTTTGTTTTATCTTCCATCACCCACACGGTTATTTTAGTCTAGAGTTAATCTGTGACATGTAGTATAGCTAAATATCCTGAAAAGGAATTAATATATATCACAGTTCTGCATGCCAATATACAGGCAAAACTGTGAGGTTTTCTCTGAATGTCAGGTTTGAATGTCAGGCTAGAGATGGTTATGCAGTATATGTGATATGCAGCACTTAATTGGCATCACAGAAACTTGAAGGGATACATCTCATTACTGGAATGCTGCTAGAGACAGTAATAACTTGTTTAGCAGTGTTTTCTATGTAATGCTTTTACCTTAAGAACAAACAGGTTTGCTTACCAAAAACTGTGTGGGAACTTGTAACTGTTGACAATACACTGCTGCTCATAGGCCTCAGAGAGAAAGCAAGGCACAGGCGATGACGACCTTTACGCAGACTGACTTCCTGGGGATATCCACAGTGTAAGGCAGGGAGGTGTTCACACATAGACCCCAGTCAGTAGGAAGAAAGACAGGGGTCTCTGCCAAAGAGAGATTGCAGCTAGGAACCAGAAACCTTAACCAAGGGTCCTCCAGAGACCACAGAGGGGGAATATAGGAGCAGTTATCCTCAAACTGTGACATCACTATCCCCAATTTACAGTTGGATAAACTGGGGCGCAGAAGGTGAAGTGACTTGCCCAAGAAAGCCAATGGCAGATGAGATTTTAAAAGTATTTCATGGATTTTTTAGAAAAATTAATATGCATGCAAATATTTCAATGTTAAGTTTCACAAAGTGTAATTTTATATATGTAACAATTATTCAGTATATGGACTCTGAAATGAAACAAATGTATAGAAGCCCCAAACTTGCATCAGGATCAGATAGCAAGGATTTCTATGCTTTACAGTGCTTTCATCAATCCTGCAGTTAACACCATGGAGGCAGAGGCCTACACACATGTGGAGCCCATTGTAAGTTCAGGGCCACAGTTTGCTTGCCATATGTTTTCTGTATAAGACTGAAAAAGCGACATGATTACTAGAGGGTTTAGAAACATCACTGGATCATTGGTAAACAGGCTTTCAACATTTACTGCTGAAAAATTAAATGATCTCTCCTCTTTTTTAAAAAAAATATTCCCTCCTATCTTTGTGGGGGTGAGAAAATCTTTCAGAATTCTGAAACAAGAGAGGAAAATCTCAGCTTCACAGCTGGGCCAACTGCCAACTCCTAACCAAGGGAACTGAGTTTGTTTGTGATCACAAATGTGTATGTATTTTCTGCACTGTCCCTCCTCTCTGCCTGACTACTCAACATTCTTGTGAACAAGGAGGGTATTGAGATTTATAAGAAACTGGTCTCACTGAAATCTTTAGCAGAAGCATCCATTTGAATACTCAGAAATAGATACAGAATGGTAGACAAAAGTTTGCTGAAATAAGAAAAACGAAAACCCATAATTTAGTTTCACCTATGGCATAATAAGTTCAATATAACGTAATTTTTAAAATGTTGATTTATAAAGAGCGACTTCAATCCTTGTGGCCCAGTTTTCTAAAGTGCTGAGCAATGGGAGCTGTGCCTACTCAGAACCTTATGGTTTCAATGTAACATTATCTATTTAAGTAATCAAGTAATGACGACAAACTATGCAGAAAGTCTATTCAAACCAGCATTCCTACCTGATACTGAATATTCCACATGTGGTGGTTTTGTGATGCACTACTCATTTGTGACCTGGGTTTATACCAAACTAAGGAACTGCATGTTGACTGCCACACTGTAAAAAGCAACTGCTTCACCTTCCTGAATGCTAGAATGTTATTAGAAGGCATGCAACTAGAAATTTGAAGTCCCCAAGAACTTAAAGCAACTGTATAGTAAATTGTTCCCTGTGAACTGCTAAAATGCTTCAGATTAAGTTTTCTATGACTATAATGCATAAATATAAGCATGATCACCAGCTGTTTGACACACACAAAGTAACTGTAAAAATCCATCACATAGAGAGAAGACTGTACTATTAGAAAACTCCACTTCACAATTAGATTTTGCAACTAAATTATATAGCAATGCACTTAGCTCATGAAGGGTATACTGCTAAAGCATACTGCTTTCGGACACAGCCAGCACCTTGATTTTGGAATGGCAACTACTTAAAGAGGAAGCAAACACTTATATAGCTAAAGCACACAATCTGACCTGACATTTACTAAGATATATGAAGGGAAAAAGTATAAGATCAAAGTATCTTTTTAAAAAACACTTCCACCACTAGGTGAAGTAGTGTCTTACCGATGAATATTCCTATTGTACTACAAAGATGCCCAGAGCAGGTCTACACTTGAAACACTGCTGTGACTCAGCTGCACCAGTGCAGTGCTTCTCACATCGGCTTAGTTAATCCGCTCTGAGGGTACGTCTACATTACCCACCAGATCGATGGGTAGTGATCAATCTATCAAGGATCAATTTATTGCGTCTACACTAGACGCGATCAATCAATCCCTGATCACTCTGCCATCGACTCCTGTACTCCACCGCGGCGAGAGGCAGAAGCGGAATCGATGGGGGAGCGGCGGCAGTCAACCCCACGCCGGGAGGACACGAGGTAAGTCAACCTAAGATACGTCAACTTCAACTACGCTATTCTTGTAGCTGAAGTTGCGTATCTTAGGGCGATCCCCCCCCGCGCCAGTGAGGACCAGGGCGGAGAGAGCCAGTAGATATGTCGATGGGAGAAGCTTATATAAAAGAGGGAAAAAATATCTAGAAGGTTGAGTATGTGTGAGAGAAGGAGAAATAAATACCTCGTACTAAGCAGCATTTTAGAAACCAGTCACCACAACACTTGTTTCTTAAACATTTATAATAAAAGGGTATATAAAGATATATAAACGCCACTAGTGACAGCCTCCCCTTCCTTCAGTCCATTAACCCATCTCCTCATAACTAACATTTTGATTTTAAAATCAATCATTGTGATTTCTCTATATAGCATACACTATACAGACTAACTAGGATTCTGATTTTGTGGAATTACTTTCCTAAGAGTCATTTGAGAGAGGTTGAGATGAAGTCAAAGACTTGGCATTCCAGTTACAGTGAGGACCTGAAGAGGACTACTAACAGAATTTAAATCTTCTGACACACCAGATATTCCAGCTGTACTGATTCATTTCCCCCACACTGGGGTGTTGTTACCTAATTACAATATCTGTATTACTCCCAGAACACAACATTGATAATTGTATCAATTCTTGAAAAATACTTATGAACATTTTACTTACTTAAACCAATGTTGTAACATAAATGGATTCCTCATTAAAGTGAAGAGAGTTAGAAATACTCTGCCATGAAGACCGTTGAAATAACCCATATATTAAACCATACAGTATCTTATTACTTTAGGGTGCATCAGAATTTCAATTCTGATGTATGCTCTGTCAAGATTTGTGAGACAGGCTGGAAAACCAAAAAGACAAACTCTCTCAATCTGCTGTACAGTGGAAAGGAATTCTAACTTGTAATTATGGAACATGACTATACCTCCTTTTTGCAAGTCAACAGATAGTTTTATTCACCCAGAACCGAGGATTTTTCACACCCAGCCTTATACTCATGTTGCAGCTTGCCTTTTCTTCTTTAGCTGGTAATAAACCCATTTCAGAACACCATAGTTGAATACTGGATGACCTTTCTGAATGAGCGAGCACCATGGAGAAATCCAAATACACCAACTCATACTAATATTTCTTTTTCTGTATTGGCTTCACTCATCTGGAACACAGGTTACATCTAGCAGAGCCCACAAATCCCAAGTGGGACTACAATATTCAACAAAAACTGAACCAAGCAGCCTTGGATTACAGCCTCCAAGATTCTGCAACTAATTGACACAGCTAAGAAAATACTGACATTTGAAGGAGTGGACTCACCACCAGGTGGCAGCCTAGCAAAATCTCTTACTGCACAGGAAATGATCATTGCTTTGGTGGAATGTGGCTTGACTCCCAGTGAACTGAAAAGGACTTGGGCTATGAACACTGGCAACCCTACTGAGAATTTAGAGAAGGAGACGGGTTCAAAATTAGAAGAAAAACAGCCAGCGGAGAAGCAAAATTAAGTCCTAGGACTGATAGGAGACCTAGCAGCCAGGCTTAGCACTGCACAAAACTTAGAGGCCATTGCATCATAACCTATCAATAAATTCCCTATATACACCGCTGCTAACCTCTAACAATAATGCCAGACCCCTCATGACTTTAAGTGCTGCTTCTCTCTCAAATTCTTTATGAAAGAATTTCAGTACTTGAGAAATAGGATAGGGCCCACCTTGAGAAATAGAAAAAGTACCCAGAAAGACAACTTTCACCAAATTCAATTTAAATAATCCTCTCACTAATTAAAATACTTTCAGGAACTCAGTAACATTTTGATGACCTGGCACTCCAGGAATTGCCTCTCACATACCAAGTTTTAAGTTGCAGCTAGTCCAATACACCAAGAGCTACCAGCCCTGATGCTAGAGGATATGGGAGTCAGGAGGAGAAATCTGACACAAAACAAATACAAAAAAACTTTCAGATACAGTCAGGCGCTACATGGACCCGCAATCCTTTGACTGACTTGATGCCAAAGGCAATGCTTACACATGGCCATTCTAGTGGATGGAAAAGATATCCTCCCGGTCAGGAGCAAAAAAACCAGCAGATTTTTCCTTGAATCTGAACAGCCACACCCCTGGATCTTCCTGCTGTGGCAGCAAACAAACAACAAAAGCCAAACAAAAGCCTAAATCAGGACATCATAGTTCTTAGTGCCAGACAGCCAGAAGTGTTCCTACATAGTGGGGAGCGCCCTCCCCCTCTAGGGAACCCAAGCACTCTTCAGGAGAGGAGTACTTGCCCTGAGCCTACTCCAATAGTGTATGAAGAGGAGAGCATTTGCTAGCTCTCAAGGTGGATAAATACAAGTTACCTCTCTGGAAACTAGAGCTGATGAGATGGACAGGAAACATGAGAAGCAAAGGCCATGGCACCTGAAAGGGAATAGTGCCTCCTGTTGCCATCACACCTGAAACCATTTCCTAGTAGTGCAGTCCTCTAAATGAGGGAAACAAAAAATAATTACTACGCCCTCCACCTGCCTCTTCAAAAAGGCACCATTTTAAGTAGCCTCTATTGATTTCTTCTCTTGATAGAATAAAGTGCCTACTCTGGTGATCCTGCACATCTCTACCATGCTACTTTGAAGATCAGAAGCTCCCCTCAGCAGTAGAAGAGTAGAACGTTCAGAAGAAACTAGATAAGCAAAGCTAATTGCCACATGTGTATGGGGAGAAAAGGGATGCAAAAATCCTCCCAGTTTAAATTGGTAGATCTACTCATTAATTGTCCTACGTGTTGATTAGAGACACAGGAATCGCCATATCAAGGCAGATCAGTGGTCCATTTAGTCTAGTTTCTCCTGAACCACAACTGCCCATGCCCAGTGCTTCAGAGGAAGTGCAATTAATCCTGCATTAGGCAATTATACAGTAGATTTTCCTGAGGTACAGATTATTATAAACCTTCAAACGTTAGATATTAGTTTAAGCTCAGAAGAAAGATTTTAATCTGAGCCATATCTACATTCTTTGTTATAGCAAAAATACAAATTTCTGCAGAATTCATTTTTGATTAATTCTCATAATACATAAAAAACTAATATCAAAAGAGAACAGGTTTTTTGTTTTGAATGTAGAAGAATTACAAACTGGGATTTAAATAAAGGTTCAATTTATCATTGTAAACATTTTTATGTTTACGATTTCCATTTGCTTTCTCCAAGATATTAAAAAAAACCCAAAACTATGCAGGTTAAAACTATAAACTGGTGTTTTGACAGTGTTTACGGGTGTACACAAATGATACTGCATTAAACTTCAGGAATAACTGGAAATCTATTATAAAACCAGTATGATAAAACCAACTATTATAAAACCAGTGAAGTTAACCATAAATCAAAGATGCAGCTAACTAACAGCAAGACAGAAGACACTTTCTCAAAGGCATCAGTCCTTTGAGAGATCCTGTGGTACCTATTTAAACCAGGGAGTTGGCAATTCTTTAAATGATCACATCCATTTTATTCTAGTTTGTTGTCCTTCCATACATCAATTTAAGATCACCGGAAAGAGGTATTAACTGGCATACTAATTTCTAGAATAAAAATTACATCTACGTACTTTAAATCCATTCTGACTAACAATGAGCTTCAGTCTGTGTCTTGCAAATTCTTCCCCTTAACAAATGCTTAGCTTTACCTCCAATTTAAGACATTCTTAAAATGCCATCTACAAAGTGCAAAGAATGCCTTTAAAAAATAACCGCTCACCTTTAAAATATCAATGTTTTCATGGGTCCACAAATAGGCAGATTATTTTGAGTGTATATTTTAAAGTACATTTCTGTGTGCCTCATACCAGCTACAAGTCCAATACTTAAATAATCAGAAGGTTATAGAAATATAAATGGAGATATGCCAATCTCCTAGAACTGGAACAACCTTGAAAAGTCATCGAGTCCAGTCCCCTGCCTTCACTAGCAGGACCAAGTACTGTCCCCTGACAGATTTTTGCCCAATGGCCCCCTCAAGGATTGAACTCACAACCCTGGGTTTAGCAGGCCAATGCTTAAACTGCAACTCCTCCGTTATCCATCACTGAGGTTAAAAAACTGCTTTTCATCTCTGTGCTATTTATCTCAAGCTCTCTTGATGAATGACAACACTGGATATATCTGCTGAAAGAGAGACCTCTAGTTAAATGTTGGTATATTGGTGGCATTGAGAAACAGGGGGAGGCTAACAATGTATGCTGAAATGGAGTTGAGATAGAATTAAGCTCTTCAGGATTCCACACACGGGTTCTTGGTGGAGAGAAGATGTTACCCACCAAAACATATTGGAATTTGTCCAAGAGAAAATGAACCCGATGCTACAATGTCCACCTCTGATAAATCTTGAAGGCGAGTTTGCAGCACCCTGTGACAGACTGGGGTGAAGATTGATGTCTGATATATCCAACAGTATAATCATGAAAAAAGAACAAGGAATACTTGTGGCACTTCAGAGACTAACGAATGTATTTGGGCATAAGCTTCCGTGGGCTAAAGCCCACTTCATCAAATGCATAGAGTGGAACATACAGTAGGAAGATAACACACAGAGAATATGAAAAGATGGGGGTTGCCATACCAACTCTAAGAGGCTAATCAATTAAGGTGGGCTATTATCAGCAGAAGAAAAACTTTTGTAGTGATAAGCAGCATGGCCCATTACAAACAGTTTACAAGAAGGTGTGAGTAATGATCCAGTCACTCCCAGTCTTTATTCAAGCCTAATTTAATGGTATCCAGTTTGCAAATTAATTCCAGTTCAGCAGTTTCTTATTGGAGTCTGTTTTTGAAGGGTTTTTTTGTTGAAGAATTGCCACTTTTAGGTCTGTTACTGAATGACCAGAAAGACTGAAGTGTTCTCCTACTGGTTTTTGATGATTCCCGATATCAGATTTGTGTCCATTTATTCTTTTGCGTAGAGATTGTCCGGTTTGGCCAATATACATAGCAGAGGAGCATTGCTGGCACATGATGGCATATATCACATTGGTAGTATAATCATGCATGCTCATCCTCTGCCCATAATGATAAAGAGAGATCCATCAAGTGGCATATCCCATACTGTACGAAGAATGTTGGCAGCTGAAATCCCATGCAGAGCCTACCAGCCTTTCTTGTCAATTTCACAGCTCCAGCACCAGCTGTGAAATTGACAAGAATGACAGTGAACAACCAGCCAATGTAAATAACGCAGTGTCTACACAGACACTGTGTCGCCCTAACAACACTGAAATAAGCCCTATGCCGCTCATGGAAATGGAGTTATTATGTCGGTGTAGTAGGGCACTTAAAGGGCTTGTCTACACTTACCGGGGGATCGATGCGTGGCGATCGATGTATCAGTGGTCAATTTAGTTGGTCTACTGAAGACCCACTAAATCGACCTCAGATCACTCCCCCATCGACTGCAGTACTCTGCCTGAACAAGAAGTGCAAGGGGAGCCAACGGGAGAGCATCTCCTGTCGACACAGCATAGTGTGGACCCCGCAGTAAGTAGATCTGAGTACGTCGACTTCAGCTACGTGAAAGTTGCGTAACTTAGACTGTTTTCCCCCCGTAGTGTAGACAAGGCCTTACATCGGTGGGAGCAAGGCTGTAGTTTAGGCTCTTGACATAAGGCAGATTACATCAACCCAATTCTGTAGGATAGATCAGGCTACATTAAAGTAATCATATCTACGTCTAGACAGTATTTATACATATTAAATATTTAATAAGGAAAAAAATTATTAAGTGGAATAGCTGGCTTCCAAAGGCAAAACAAGAGCAAGACAACAGTATCCATCCCTAGGCAAATATCTAATACAAAAGCAAAAATAATCAGGGTCTATTTTTGTTGTTGCAAGTTTTAAAGCCTGTTTTCTATAGCACAGGCTGATAGAGTGTTAATTTCAATATATGATCATCAGAGTTTTCCATATGTGCTTCACAGTTCCAACCAACATGTGACAAATCATTTTGTGAACAAGTGGCCATTTCAACAGTAGCGTTCACATCTTGGTGACCAAATGAACTTTTACATTTTTAAATTCTGCTTCTGATCATAAAACAGATTGAAAGTTAAGCCTTTACAAGGGATGTTTTGTTAGGAGACACAGCAATTGCTAAATAGTTAAAGACAGAAACAGTGAGAAGGCTTATCCAAAACCCTTGGAGATAAAGTTCCTGTTAGCAGGAAAAATATAAACATGTAAGGATGCAACTGAAAGCATTATTTTTAACAGTTATGAATTAAGAGTTTGACCAATGAACAGTTATCCTATCCAGATAGTATTTTATTAGCTGCAGCCAAACGAAGAATAACTAAAAGCATTTATTTTTTAAAAGGTGTCTGGATTACCATTTGAAAGTTGGAATCAAGAGTAATCTTTATAGCAAGTTTGGAATTCAAAACTTGGGTCAGGATTCAGAATTATGTTTAAACTAACAAGCTCACTAGAAAGGGGACAGGCCCTTTTCCTTCCCGGTGTAACTGACTTCTGCTTTTACTAGCAGACATGAGCGATCTAAATAATTTATAGTGTCACTAGTGGTTTAATTTTTATTCAATACATATGCACAAGACATTAGCCAAAAATGTGTTCATTGCAAAATTATATTTAAACCATCGCCAGCCATTCCTTCTGGTGTTTTTCTTGACACAAATATAACCGAAGTAGTACTGCACTGAAGGAAAAAGGGTGAAGAACTTAGCCAAACAGCACAAGAACCACATAATTTTTACTTTAATCTTTATCAGGGATGGTCCACAGGTGTTATTTATCTGAAAATCGATTGAATAGACTAAAAATAAATCTAAGCAGAGACAAAAACTGTCAGAGAGAGGGATTTTGCCCTAAAAGAGAAATATTAAATACTCTATGCTGTAGCACTCCATGCTAAGTGAGAAACAAAAGAGATGACTACTAGCTATTCTCAAATTTGTAGAAGAGATGTTAGTTTATTTTCCTCTCAATGTGTACATGTCACTCAATAGCTTTAAGTTACCAGTTTCTTACAAATTAATCCCTGAAACCACTAAGTTTAAAAAACAGTCCACACATTCCCTTCCCTAAAAGAGTTATCCTGCTTCACCATGAATTTAAAATAGTAGCCAAAAAAGCAAGTAGGGCTACTTTTCCATATTTTTAATCTTCTACCATTGGGAGCAGGGAAGAGGAACCATAGGTTCCCTTGTGCTCCACCCTCCCTTGCTTAAAACCTTAATAAAGAGCTATAGTTATAAACGCTGCACTTCAGGGACACGCTGTTTTGTACAGTCATAAGAACACTGTTGGAGCTAAAGAAATAGTAATACACAAGCATCAAAAGGAATATTAACTCATGTCGTATTCAAGGCAAGTCTCAGACAAAAATATAAACAGATACATTTTAGATTACTTTTGGGGCTTAAACTACAGGTTAAGTAAATTCCCTTCAGATTCCTGAGGCTGCCAACAAATCATTCAGCCCCTAGCATAAACCACAGCATCTTTAATACTGCTCTAACTTGCACCCGGCTCCGGTGGCCCCAAAGGAGCCACTCTGGTAGCTAGGGATCACCAAAGTAAAGGAAAATAAATCGGTGATTTTAGAAATCCACACATTACCTGAAGAACACACATGAAAAACTATAGGAAAAGTAGAGGTGGAAGCTTGTCTGCATTCATCAGACAATTAAATTGCAGTGTAAAAGGCAGCAATCTTTAATACATTAATTTTACACACACTTGTAACTGCTGCTTCACACACAACTGACTTTTTTGAAAAACTATTTAAGTAAATAGGATTTGTTTAAATTGTAGTTTTATGGTTATCCCCAGCTGAAGAGTAAAACTAAGCTGTAAAAGTTCAATCTACTATTTAAAAAACGGTTAAAGTATAAACAACACAGCATGATCAGATTGTTTTCTATAATTAAAACTAGGTTTAAACAGGGATCACTGTACTGGAAAATCATGTAGACTATAAAAACTCTAGTCAGGGCTATACAGCTTTTCATAGAAACCTACTCTGCTCTCCTCCTAGTACAACTGGGTATTTCAAGCACAAAGGGACAAAAATGGATTAAATCTTGCATAACTGATCATTTAATGTAAATGCCCTGAGTTTCATAATATTTTAAGTCATGTGCTATAAAAAATTCCTGATACAAATTTTCAGCGTATTTTTTAAAACTATAAATATAGTATTATTCCACCAAATTCACATAATCAAGACACACACTGTAGTCCTAAATCCCACATTGCAATACATCTATTCTTTCAACAAGTTTACTTCTGTATAAAAGGATACATTTCAGCATGTGTACCATAGAACCAACACACAGCAAATTCAGTCATGTTATAGATAAGATGTATTCACTGAAGCAGCTAAATCAAAAGTGGGTTTAAGGTTTAAAAAATGAGGTGGAGAGGGCAATCTTTATCATCCATAATTAGCCAAAAGAACCTCACAAGCAGGAATGTCATTCAAGTCTTTAAACTGTTTAATTTCCCCCCAATCCGTCCCACCCCATCCTTTTAGAATCCATATACGTTTTCTGTCCAACAGCCTACTTTCATTTTTCATTCAAACATTCATTTCAGAATCTATGAGGCTGCTGACATCAATATCACCACAAATTAGCTCTGACACAGTGGAGTCCACCTCTGCCTTCTTTGAGAAAATGGTGAGTTGTGCTTAGATCAGGTGGTGGATCATATTTTCCCCTATTAAGCACAACACTAAGTATTCTGATTTTTATACACTGCAGGCTATATAAATAGAATGCTGAAAACCCAGTGAGCCACCAAGTACTCAGTTAAAGATGTTTTTAGTTTTCTTTTTAGCACTAATTACTCTAAAAGCCCCTCACATATTGTGAGACTGAATTTCCTGAAACAATTAGCTTTGAAGAGTCAGGCAGCTGGCAGCAGAACCTAGGCACCAAAAAGACGGACAGCAGTTGATAGGTATAAGGGAGGAGGCAGAGAGAAAATTCATTTCAGAAGACTTGCTAGGGATCAACATGAGAACAGGTCAATTAAAAAAAAAAAAAAAAAAAGAAGTTAAACCCCAACTTTTTTTTCCTTACCTGAAGTCAGGTGATTCAGCCCTCTCCCAATTATTCCTTCCTCTTGCCAATACCTACATGGGGGGGGGGGGGAGGAGGGGGTTGTTTGTTTTTTGAGGCAACACCTCTTGACTGCAACTGACCAGAGAAACTGTGCCTAATGGGATATACATTTCCATTTTTTGCTTCTTCGCTTATGGTCTTTGGCCTCTTTTCTCCTTCCTTACCTTTCCCATTAGCCATTATCCCCTAATGTCTTCTAGCATTGGACATATGAGCAGATCCAGGGCATAACAAGAGAAGCACTACCAACGTTAGGACCAGCAAGGCTTGAAAAAGTGTACACAACTTTCTAGCTCCTGGCCTACTAGACAGGATGGCTCCCACAGAGCCAAGTCTGCATCTGAGAGGAATAGTATAGTCATGTAGTGGATTTAATTGTAACATTATCAATGTAATGGTTTTGGAAGTTAACTTTTTACTAGGGCAGGATGAACTATACAAAGTATTTATTGTAGTTTTGCAGTAAGTTTCACTGGTATTTATGGCATATATTTGTGCTAGTCACACATCACAAAAATACATTATTCAGTGAAGTTAACTGAAAAATACATTTTGTGAATACTATTCACTCAACCATGTTTGATACATTTTCCCCTAGATTTCATCCTCCTTTTTCTGTAAGCGATCAAGGTGTATCTTCTCAATTGCCTATATCCATTTCCTCATTCTTTTCAACTGATTCCTCCACTTCAGCATGATTACTGACTCTTCCTGTCCAGCTAATAGCTACAGCTCATCTTTCTTGATGCTCAGAATTTTCATAAGCAGCAGAAGAGTGAAAGTGAGGAGAGATTAATAAGACTGGGACTTTTCAGCTTGGAAAAGAGACAACTAAGCGAGGAGATGACAGAGGCCTATAAAATCATGACTGGTGTGGAGAAAGTAAATAAGGAAGTGTTATTTACTCCTTCTCATAACACAAGAACTAGGGGGTCACCAAATGAAATTAATAGGCAGCAGGTTTAAAACAAACAAAAGGAAATATTTCTTCACATAATGCACAGTCAACCTGTGGAACTCTTTGCCAGGGGATGGTGTGAAGGCCAAGACTAAAAAAGAACTAGATAAATTCATGGAGGATAGGTCCATTAATGGATATTAGCCAGGATGGGCAGGAATGGTGTCCCTAGCCTCTGTTTGCCAGAAGCTGGAAATTGGCGCCAGGGGACGTAAGAATCGATGATGACCTGTTCTGTTCATTCCCTCTGAAGCACCTGGCACTGACCACTGCTGGAAGACAGAATACTGGGCTAGATGGATCTTTGGTCTGCCCCAGTATGGCCCTCTTATGACTCTTGTCAGTTTTCCTGCTTCCACGAGCCTTCTGAACATCAGAATTTGAAAAACTGCTGTGCTACAGCTCGGAAAGCTGAGGAGCACACTGTCTGCAGGCTTAGGAATACAGTACTGCATCAGTTACACCCAATTCACATTTGGAAGGCTATTTTCATAATCATAAGATCTAGAATTTTCTTAATTTAAAGTTTAGATTCTGCAGAAAACTGACAGCATTCACCTTCAAAAGCTTTATATTCTACATGGGCAAATAGACTTTTCCAAGTCCTGATTACCACTGATCCCCCTGTAAGACAATATGCTAAGAAGTTGAAATATTTTAAAAATTGCCTTACATCAATTCAAGACTACAAGCCGAGGGACCAAGTCAGCATTAAGTGTTTCCATTAAACAACATGATTAAATACCATTTGACCAGAAGAGAAGCTTAACATATATGTTTAATCAATACTTAACAGATTAACTATGCTAAAAACAAAGAGGATATGTCTACACAAGACCTTATGCCAGCATAACCCTCTAGTGTACATGCAGCATACATCAACAGAAGGTGTTTGTCAGTGTAAGAACACCACCTCTCCAAATGACGTTAACTATGCCAACAGAATCTTTCTTCTGTCAGCATAGCTGCAGCTACACCGCGATTTTTGTCGCACAGCTATGTCACTAGGGTTGTCTAGCCTTTTTACCTCCATGACTGACAAAGTGATGCTGGTATAAGTTTTAAAAGTAGACCAAGCCATAGACTAAAATACTCTCAAAGCATTTTTTGGAACATAAGTTTAGCTATTCTCCTCCTCCACCCCATCAATATAGTAAGTACAGTCAAAATCCCAACCTTGACCTAAAGAAACCAGCTTCTCTAGAAATAAGGAGAGTAAAAGCTTCTTGGCAACTATTCCTGTGACAGGTGACCAGCCTCGCTATATTTTTTTACCTTTGGCAAGTCTTGTCTATAAAATATCAATTTTTAAACCAGCAAAAGCTTGGACTACGCACCTGTGTCAACACTTAAGAAACAGAATTTATATTATTTTAACAGTACTGTGCCTAAAACTCATTAGAGACTAAAGGACAATTTAAACAAACGAAACAGTCTCATTTTCAGTTGAAAAACGAAACAAAAAGACCGTATTTCTGGGAATGGATTCACAATGTTAGTAGTCTATTTAAAATCAGATTAAGAAAGTATTCTATCCTCACCTCCCTCCCCAGACTGCATTTGGATGTTTCAGGTTTACTGACAAAAATCCAGCTACTGGTTTCAAAAGTTCCCTTTCTTTCTCTGTCTTAATTAAATTCATTTGGGGGAAAATACATCATCTCAAAGTATGCAGAAAGAAAGAGTTAATGACAGGTAATGAAGTCCTGTGGGAAGTGGGAATGTCAGCACTTTTAAATAAACCATTTGTCATTTGAACAATGATGGCTTACCAGTTTTGTTTTAAAGATGTCATTGATCAAGGCTAATGTCTGGCTACAACCCTATAGCTTTTTATCTGGCAGGGTGGATTAAAACAATCGATAATTTAAAAAAATGGATTTTTTAAATTAAATTAAATATAGGTTAATTTAACAACTATTAAAAATTAAATTTGAAAGTGACAACCTATATTAAGGCCCACATCTATTCAAATCATTTAAATAAGTACAAAAAAAAATTAAGGAGTAGGTTTGCTGCCAAGTTTTAAAGAAAGTCAGACCGCTGAACTGGAACCAGAGTTTGTTGAAGTGCTAAATCAGCTTTTGACAGCCGTAGCCTCTTCTGCAGGTCCAGAGAGAATATTCAGTTTAATCAGCTAGTTCGATTCAATGACTAGTTCATGCAAAGTTAAGAAACCAATTGGGAGTTGAAAAAACAGAAAAGTTGTTTTCCTCTTCCAAACTATGAATATAAACTAGGTGTGAGAGGATGAGATCTACTAGTTTTAAAATCCTGAAGAACATGGTGATCAGAAACAATCAGTTTAGGTCACGAACTACAGATCATACTTTGTTTAATAAACCAGTTTGTTTTAAATGCATGTTAAACTTTTTTTTTTAATGTATGTATGAACACTTTTAAGGTAGTTTTATTTAATAAAAAAAATTAAAATGCCAATTTAGGGCATTTTTAATTGAATTTGAATTTCAATCCAAATTAGATTATGTGACAGATGTGCATCCTCCTGGTTAGAAAAAGCAGGGTGGATAAAAATCAATGGTTTTTTTTTAAATTAAAGATAGTTTTAATTAAGATACGTTATAGCTCAAAGATATCTCATCATGGAATAGAGATTATAAATTCTCATTCTATAGTATGAGACAATATATTCATGTAATGTTTAAGAAAAGTTTTATAAATGAGTTCCAATAGTTCATGGATTAGGGACCCAATTTTATGGAGTTCCAGGGGCTTCTATATAGATTATTTAGGTTAATCTTTCTATCTACCCAATGGGACTCAATGCTCAGTATAGACGATACCATCAGAGATGCTTAGTTTTGCAGTTCTCAAACTGTGAATTTGTGTCTCCAGAGATAAAATGCTTGTTTGTTAACAGCACAAATGTTTTTAAATAAATAAATAAATGTAAGCAATAACAGACCTCAACCCTATTGTCCCGCTGCAAATTTGTGTACACAGAGTCAATCCCTTACTTCTTTCTAAAAGTGCAAAGTTTCAAAAAGTTCAATGAATAGAAGA
Source organism: Chelydra serpentina (assembly GCA_037349315.1). Taxonomy (NCBI): domain Eukaryota; kingdom Metazoa; phylum Chordata; order Testudines; family Chelydridae; genus Chelydra; species Chelydra serpentina. Next base: position 14,628,997 of record JBAIAC010000035.1, read on the forward strand.
TTGTTGGGGACGGAATAGACCTGGACAAGGAGAAGAAGTCTGGAGATAAATGTGAGAAGGGAGGGACAGGCAGTAGAAACAAAAGTGAAACTGTTTGAGCAGCATATTCCAGAAGTCTTGAGGTCTTTCTGAGAGTAGCCTTCATTTATTTGAGGTCTACCATACCATTCTCTCACTAGAAGGGAAAACTACAGCAGGCCATAAAAGAGACCCAGTTTGGGAATATTTTAATGAAGTTCCTCTACCTGTGGGTAAGACAGGCATGCATGCAAAATGCAAACAGTGCAACAAAGAAATGCAAGGTCTGGTTGCCCGAATAAAAACATCATGAGAAGTGTTCCTTCTCAGGAGGAAGCTTCGTTGAAGAGGATGAAAAGAACATGTAGGATCTTCAGGTTGGTAACAACCAACAAGAACGCACTTTCATGTAGAAATCCATGATTAAATTGAATCTTCCTGACTAGTGATTTAAATCATGATTTAAATCAATTTGATTTAAATCAAATCCACCCTGGCAAAAAGAAGCACCACATTTATTGTAAAGACTACATTTAGTTGCAAACAACATGTTTTAATGGTTGCCAACTAATGAGAATCAGTCTCTTTAGGCAAAAAACTAGGAATTACAAATGCAAAACCTAATTAAAATCAGTGATTTCAAATCACTTTGATTTAGCTCAATCCACCCTGCCTTCTGTTATGGGTCCCATCCTTCAAGGGGCTTCACTGGACACTAATATGGAGTTTGATTAGTGAAATACAGTATTTCCCAAAGGAAAATTTTAAACACATTGCTCAAGTCTGCCTCATAAGGGCAGCAGCAACAAATATGAAATGCTGCTCTTTTTATTTAATTTGGACTAGATACATTCTACAAACAAATTACTAGAAAAGAACACTAAAGCAACTAACCTAATGACAAAAATATAATACATAAAAACATTGAAATAAATACATCCAACTAATGCATTTCTCATTAACATATTTAAATGTGAACTATTCATTCATAACAACCAAACTGTAGTCATCCTTAACTTCACCCTGTAATATAAAAGTGAAAAAAAGAAAAAAAAAATCCACTAATGACGTAGGGAAAAAAAACCTTAAGGGTGATCTGACAATTTACACAGCGTTAATTTATAGATTATTATTTCCATGTGGATCTTTACAGTTGGATTTTTCTACACTTGTCTACTGAAGTTAATATCCCAAATTTGAAAGCTTTGTTTTTCTTATTCGATTACATATTGGTTTTATAATGGTCACCATAAAATTCAACGTATGATTATTTTTAATGTGCAAGGAAATTAGAAGTCTCAAGGGCTGCCACCACAAAATACTGTTAACTTATCAAAAGGAATAATACAAGGACTCTAAATATTCAAAGAGCAGTATTTCCATTCTGGTATAATTCTAGTAGCTTTCTCTGAAATTTCCCAGGTTCTTTACACCACAAATTGCTGTAAAACTCTTACAAAGAAAAAAAGACATTTGTGATTTTTTAAAAATCCAATACTGCCAAGGAATTCCAGGAACAAAGCTGGTAAAAGGGTCACTTCCTGAAGCATCAACTACACATACTTGAAAACACAAAAAAACTACGACAAGCAATTTATAATATGCCTCATTTCAATGTGAATGGAAAAGGTGTCACTTTGAAAGCTGTATCTGTACACCAGTAAGATCTCCAGCCACTAACTTGTAGCTAGCAGAAAACTAATACAGTATCAAAAATTCAACAACAAAAAATCAGAAATATGTTTTCTTCATAAAAACTGTTTATGCATAAAGCCAATAGTTGTAGATTCCTAAGACTACACAAAAACTCAGTGAAAGCTGAAAATTCATTGAGACAGACACCTTAAACAAATGTTCCTATGAATACATACTGTATAAGAAATAAAGAACTATTGAAGCCATACCACTTTAAAATAGGTGTCCCTAATAAGGTTAGGTCAAGCACCTGTGGTGTGAATGGGTAAGGAGGAAATGCATGGCTGCTCACTGAAAGAAATTGAGAAAAAGTTGGCACTACCGTATGTCTCTCATCCAGGAGTGGCAAGTGTTATTTCCCAGCTATTAGAGACCGCAATTCAAGAATACAGATAATTTTTTTAAATGGCCATCCCAAAATAACTTTTGGAGGTATCAATTTTAACAAAATGTTTATTTTTATTTGTGAATCAAAATGTTTCTCTGATTCAGTTCCACAGTTAAATTCTGCAAACCTTGATTGCCAGATGAAGCTGAATCTTACTGCAAATACCCTTATCTTTTATATGTTGCTATTAAACAAACAACTGCTATGGATTTCAAACTTGGAATTTTGTTGTACTGTACCGTAAATACGACACCAAGATAAACCTAGTTCAACTTAAAATTTAACTCTACAAACTTTCCCAGCAAGGAAATTATTTTTGTGCTGAACATTCAGAGTAACACTGAAAAGAAAAGAAGAAGAAAAAAAAAAGATATTAAACCCTAATTCCTGAAAGTAAAATGGCTTTTACATATGCTTACAAATTGGTCTGAATCATTTTGTGTAGTAGATCTCTTTTGAGTCGTCATATTTTCCCCTTATGTAATCTATTTTATAGTGTGCTTTATAAACAGGATGCCAGTAATTTTCTTACACCCATAGATGAACAAATAAAATCACTTTTCTTCTATACTGTGTATGTGAAATGAAGTCTGCTATGAAAACCATGGGTTACAAATGAGAGAGAAAAGATGACCAACTTTAAAGAAAAGTCAGCACATTTAAATTACAATGCTGAATAGCTATATTTCTAATATTTTAATAAAATCAGAAATAAAACTACTCTTACCTCAAATAGCCATTAGAGAAAACAGGTCTGCCAGAAAAGTTCAGGGTTCCCAAGGGGGTCATATTGTCATCCCCAGATCCCTGGCACCTATTCCAATTTTCTGAACCAGCAGGAAGAGACGGAATGACATTAAAAACTGGTTTCTGATCCTGCTGTTGAGAGAGAGATGCGGTATTCAAGTCATAATGATACAATTGTCCTCCAGAAGTACTGACACCATGGACAGAAATGGCAGACATTTTATTACCCATTAGGTTAGACCCAGAAAAATTAGCTTGACAATAAACTGGGCCCATTTTCTCTTGTTTTATTACCCCAGGGGTGCAAAGTTCAATGAAGTCTTCCTTTTCTGTCTTCACTTGAGGCATCTGCATTTTGGGGCTGGGTAAAAGATCTCCACGTGCATTTATTTTAGGCTTAGTGTCTGGTAAAATGGGAGGTTTGCAATCTTCACTTGTATTTCCTTCCAGGAGAAATGCCTCATCTGCAGTCATAGGAGACAACAAGTCCCCTTCATCTAGCAATGGGTCCAGTCTCCATGGGCTCCCATTTGGTTCCTTACCTGGTGACACTGATGGCAATTCTAAATCTTGCAGAATATCAAAGGTGCTTTGGTCGTCAGAAAACAACTTCAAGTTGCCACCATTGGTGCCAGCCTGGCCTAAAGGGAGATTGCTGTTAGCCATAATTGAGAAATCCTGCTCAAGAGGCACCCCGACAGATACTGTCCCCTTTGAGGCCTCTGCCAGGCTTGCGGACTTGTTCAGGCTTGCAATACTTTCTTCCAAGAGCCTGAAATCGGTTTCCCCAGACGAGATGCCAATTTGGCCCTGCTGTGGAAATCCAAGTTCGTTTCCCATCACTTTTGACTCTGTCTCCCCCATATAGAGTCCCATTGAGAGCAACACTGCCTTGGAAAGATCCGGCTGAGGTGCATTGCTTACTTGTCCTTTTGAAAAGTCACCCAAAACAGGCTGCTGTTTAGAATCCGACTGAGAAGACGCAGGCAGGGGAGATGTAGATGCAGGAGCCCTGACAATAGCTCCACCCCTGAAGGTTGGATGAAAGTCCATCACGGTCCTTCCTTTGTCACTGAAGTGCACATTTTTCCCTGCTTCCTCCCCATCCGAGGGGTTTAGTGATTCTTTGGGGTCCATTATTTTAACACTGGCTATTAAAAGAAGAAAGATATTTGTGCAGTTAGCACAGTAGAAAATGTTTTCACAACACAAGAAACCCAGATTAGCACCATGGTGAACCTAGTTTAGCCACAGCAGATTGATTTTACACAAGCCTAACATTTCTTGCTGTCACTGAACAAATTTGACTGCTGGTAACTATAATGTTGACTATATTTAAAAGCTTTTCTGAACTCTGGTTCTGTGGTAATAGCAGGCAAACTGACTTTTCCCCCCTCCCTCCCTGCAGATTAATTTTTCACAATTCCACCTATCTCAGCTATTCATCTGCCCAATTGAAGGAATATCAGATTAATAATGTCTTTAATTAACTAAGTTACAATTGATTATGTGCGTGTGTTTTTAAATCTTAATTAGGCTTCAAATGCACTTTTCTTTTTTAGAAGACAATATATTATTACAACCTCCCTTTCCAAATCAATCTCCCCTTTTTCTGGAGACTTCAGATGCATCTGCTGGCATGGGTAAATCAATGTTAGAATTCTCCAACTGCTTCCTCACAAATTCCCCACTGCCTGCCTAGAGACACAACCCAATTGTTTTACTACCACTCTCTGATCTACTACTGTAACCTTTCCATATCCATATCCATATAAAATATAAAATATAAAAAAAGATGGAAAGTTTGCTAACTTCCAATCAGATGATCACTGCTTCCAAAGAGTTTCAAATGTAACTTATGTACCCTGAAATCTGAACACAAAATGGAAGCTTAAAAAAAATACAACCCTCATTTCCTGATCTTCCAATAAACATCTAAAAGAAAAATAAAGTCTTATTTTGATTACTTCCAATACTACTATGTAAATTTCAACCATGCATACTTCCTTCCTTAAAATTTATGATCAGTTTCATAGCTGTTCACTTATGGTGTTGAAATAATTAGCATAGTATGGTCTCTTAAAGTGTTCACAATAAACTTACATCCATCTTAATTTTAAACCCTCCTCATTTTGGGGCCCATACTGATCAGGAAAATAAGCCTCCCTGCCACTGCTGCTATGGCTGTCTGAAGAAGCTCATGCTTTCTGCACACAAAAAGTTCAGACTGCAATCAACAATCAATAGGAGTCTATTATGTGCAAATATATTTTCAAATGTCAATTTAAGACAACACGGATTAAAATTTAATTGTATGGATGACCCCCGCCCCCGCCAGGTTTAAAAGCATGAGCTTTCTTATGCCTCAAATAAAGTTAACATAAAGCATTAAAATACGATTTAATATTGCACAGAAGAATCTTCTAGCTTCCCCTCACCTTGCGGGGTGTTTAGGTGAGAACATGTACGTACACACACACGCTCCCTAATGTATTTCCACGCCGCTTTCCTGACAGCTGCCACCAAACTCGAAACCAAAACAGCGAGTGCAAAATCGAAACGAGTCCTTCAGTAACAGCCTCTCTTTTAAAAGTTGCAAGCGACACTACAATATTATTCGGCCATTTAAAGTAAATGCCACAATATAAATCGGGGAAAAAACAGGTGGGGGGGGGGGGGGAAGAGCAGGGAAGGGAGGAGGAGCAGGAGAGAACTGGAGTTATTGCATTTGACAAGTTTGCAAAAACCCAATGTCATAACGCAATAAACCACCCAAAAAAACTAGCATGCCAAAAAAACTAGCTGCACGATTCGGTTTAACCGGGAGCGGGAGGGGGAGGGATAATGAGATTGTGGGGGGGTCCGCTAATATTTAGGCTCGCTGAACTGAAATAAATCCCCCTGTACGAAGAGCAGTTTTCAGAGAAGAAATGTGCCGAGACCTGTTGAGCTGTCTCCTGGCACGCCCACTTCTGCCAAATAACACCAGCTATTGCTACAAAAGTCGCCAACTCGGGCGCTTTCCAGCCCCTCTCGGCTCTTTGCCCCAACCCCAGAAAACGATCAAGCAAGCAGCCACGTTTGTTCGTTGGGGGGGAATTCTTCATCGTTGACAAGACCATCGGGCACTAGAAATACACCACTGCAACCGAACAGAGCGGAGGGGGGTCACCCCCGATCTTCAGGGAGGAAATAACTTGCACACACAAACCATCGGCTGCTGGGTACAAGAAGCATTTAAGTGGGTCTCTTAAAAGGTGGTGGCTCGGGCAGGGGCTTTGCGCGGCCGAGTCACCCCACTTGTCCCACCTCCAGACTGGACGATGACGACTTACAGCCAAGCGGCCCGAAGGAAAGGGACGGGTTCCCCGTCCCAGCCCCGGGCTCTGACAGGCTCGGACGGGGGGCGCTTGGCGGAGCTATCACCCTCCCCCCTTCTGCCCGAGGACGCGACTCCCCACAGTTCCCAAAAAGTTTGAGGCACCCACCAAAACGGGAGGCGCCCCTCCCCTTCCCCCCCCTGCGGGGCTCGGAGCCCCCTCCCCGGTCCAATTCCCCTTACCTTGTCTGGGGGGTGGGGGCCGCTGGCTCCTCTAGCCACCCACGTCCATGGCTCCCGCCGCGGCGGCGGCGACCGGGGAAAGAATAAACAACTCGGCGCGCGGAAGGAGGAGTGGTGAGGGGCGAGCGCGGGGGAGGAACAGCCGCCCCTGCGAGCGGAGACAGAGCCCGAAATCCCACCCGGCCCGAGCAGCCCCGCGCCGGAGTCGGCCCCTCCAGACACTCCTCCCGCCCCTGCCGCCTTCCTCAGCCGGCGCTGGCGGCGTGAAGCCGCCTTCGCCCCCTCACGCCCGGACGGACCGTCCCTCCTTGCCCCGGGCAGCCAGCGACTCCAGCGGCGCTCGGCCCCGCCACAAAATGGAGGACGGCAGCAGCCGCCTCCTCCCAGACGTGCGGGAGCGGGAGCGCACTCAGGCAGGGAGGCAGCGCTGCGCTGCGCTGCGCTCGCTCGGCGGAGAGGGGCAGTCAGCGCTCGCTCGGCCCCGCGGGGCAGAGCCGGGGAAGGACACGGGGGAACGGTGCAACCTGTTGGCTGGGCCGGTCAACTGCGCCCGAGCCGCCCTCCCCTCTGCGCCGCTTTACTCCCTCGCTCCCGTTCCCGGCTCGGCCCCCCGCCCCTCCAAACTCTCCCCGCGCGCGAGCTGCTTTCCCCCAAGTTCCTTTCTGCGGCTTCCTTCTCCTCGCGCCCCTTCCGCTCCTGCCCCCTCCCCGCCGCCTGCTGTTGGGACAGGGCCTCCGACTCCTCAGCGCTGGCTGGGGCGGGGGGCGGCTCCGGCGAGGCGGAGCTGGCCTTGCGCAGGGCTCGGGCTCCGGGCTGGTGGGGCTGGGCTGGCTCTCAGGGCAGAGGCAGCCCCTGGTTGGTCACTGGAGGGGAAGCCACCGGCTGCCCCGTTTCTTCCCCTTCCCACTTTATCGTTTCCTGGGCTGAGGAAGGCGACACCCGCCCGAGAGGTGCCTGGAGACCCCCGCTCCTAGGGAGGTGGCAGAGACTCCGTCTTTTTGCGTGGGGTGGGGAAGAAGGTTACAAGCGGCTTATATACACACACACCCTTTTTTTTTTTTTTTTTTTTTTTTTGCATCAGGGGAGGCTGCCTGGTGATCACCTCTTTCTCTCCCTGTTACACCGGGGAAGGTTTTCTATGTATGTCAGTTACTGTGTTTCCAGCATGCCTGTCACCAGGGTAGCTGTAGAGCCTTGCGCGGATACAGAATTTTTGTATCCGCATCCAATCCGCAAAAATGACCCGCGGATTTGCAGGGCTCTAGATATCTGAACATCAGAACCTCTGCTCTGTATTTCCTCCTTTATCAGCTCCTGTTGGTAAGGTTGATCACTCCTTGCTCTTTCACATATTCTCTCAAACAGACACGCACCCCTTGTTGTGGCTGCCTTGTCCTCTGATCCTACCTCACCAGCTGTTCCACCCATGTTCCCCTCCCTGCCACTGTCCCTCAGACTTCTCTCCTCAGTTCTCTCCTCTTCTTCCTCCAGTCTTTCCCTGGGCAAACTCATCCATTCCTATGGTTTCAATTATAATCTCAATGCTAAGGGCAACCAAATCACACTCTCTCTCTGTGCCAGGACTGTCTCTCTGACATCTGGTCTTGGGTGCTGCACCATCATCAGACCTCTCAGCTTAAACAGATTTTCTGTTCAAGTTAATTTTTTGTTTGTCCTATGGGCAGCTCCCACTTCTTCCTATTCTTCCTACCAGTCAAGCCTGTCCCTGGCAGCATATTAACAGATCTTGCAGGGACAGAGAAATCAGTGATAGAGGGTGGACTAATGCTGTTTCAGCCCTAATGTGTTTCTACCTTCAGTAGCACTAAAGAGCATTTCTTCAAAGTAGCAGCACTACCTCTGCTGCATGCTCCTGGCAGCAAGGAGCAGCATTGAAGAGCGAGCCCAGAATAGGCCGTGCAATGGGGTAAATTTGGGAACAATTCTGGAGAACGAAAACTTGAGCTGAAGAGAATGAGAGTCCAAATCTTGGAGGGGGGATTTATAGGGCATAAAACATGGAGGAGGAAGATAAAAAATGATGCATGAAGGGTAAGATTAGGGGAGGGAAGAGAGTGGTGAAGAGGGTGGAGAGAAAGGAGATGGGGGGAGACACTGAGGACCTGCCCCCTCATAAGCAATGGCAGTTTAGCCATTCTCATCAAGCAGGATTGCTCCCTTCATACTAGAAATGGCCCCACCCTTTACAGAATCATTCTCTCCCTTCTCTGGGAACCTACCAATGTCCCTTTGAGTTGAGGCTCTGAATAGTTTTGGGGGGCAGGGCTGGAATGAAGCAGAGCATTGTCCTCTCACTTTAGCAGTTTTATGTAGGCTGGCCACATTTCTGCATTGAAATCCCTGGGAATGTATATGGTCCAGGTGGGAGTTGCATTCATTCTCTGTCTGTGGCTGCTGATGAACAGCTGCAGGAGGGCTTAGCCAATGGCAATAGGAGGCAGCAATGATGAAGTGTAAAGACAGCAGTTGTCACTTTTCTCCAAAGATCCCCTGTGCATCCCCTGGATATGTATGTTTGGGAGGCTTTGCATCTGAAAACTCTGCAGGGCTCCAAACACCATTACCTTCATGGAATGTGTAGCAGGAATCGCCAAGAGGGGAAACTATGATTTAGGTAGTTTTTTGCGTAGCAGGAATCGCCAAGAGGGGAAACTATGATTTAGGTAGTTTTTTCCACAGCAGTGGATGATCTGTACATTAGTTTCACTGAAATAGCTATAACAAGCTCTGAACAGATGAACTAAGATAGTGGAGGGTAAAACAGTGAAGGGATACTGCTCAAATAGTAAAACAAAACAAAAACATACTAGGCTATGCCTTTCAAATTAGCAACTAAAGTTTATTCACCTTGTTATGGGGATCACAGAAGTTGGAGCTCAGCTAAACCATCAAGTTCATCCCACTGCAAAGGCTGATAGGAAACTGCAAAAGAGAGACAAAGATTCAAGAAAAACACTGATGCTAAACACAATATCCCAAGAGTATACTGGCACCTGAGAAGTAAGAGGTGATAGGAAATGTGTTGCCTCTTTGGATGTGTAAGGCAGGTGATCCTCTTTTTCTGGTGGACTTGCTATAATTCCTGAGGATGACTGATACATTTGTGTGTGTGAACAAGCAGCAGTTGTCCAGCTATGAAGATGACAATCAAACTAACAGAGACAATTGACCATAGTCTTCAAAAGTGATTAACAAGTGCTATGCACCCTCTGAAAAATAGGGCTTCTTTAAAGTGTTTTACATTAGGCACATAAAATCAGTAGTCATCTTGAAAATCTTTGCCATACTTCTCTCTTTCTATCTAGGTCCTTACAGGGCCCTAAGCACCATGGCACCTGGGCACCTGCAATTCTCTACTGATATTGTTAGTATCCCTTCCTAAGCTTGCTGGTGTTAAATGAAATGCAGTGTTTATTATAGCATGTTGAAAAGGATTTCATTTAAAAAAAAACAGATTAAGATCTGCAGGCCCATGTGGTTCATGACATCTCTGCTCACCATTTTTAGATTTTAAAAACTCTGATTTTAATTTTTAGTAGAAAAAGAGAGACTTGGTCATTGACTCTTGATTTCGGAAGCTGACCTTTAAATAAAATAAAAGCATTCTACTCTCATGCCTCCACAGGGGATAACAGAGATATAGGAATATTTGTGTGTGTAAAGTCAGAAAACCATCTTAATCTATTCTGATTTCTTTAGAAAAGTGATGGTTAATTCTCTGAGCATGGGTGATTAATGGCTTTTCTTTTAGCAGGGGAAAAAATGGAGGAAAATGCTGAAACGATGCTTGGATTTCAATTGTACTGTTCACAAGCAAAACATGTCAGGCATTGTAAGCACTAGTTGTAGTAATATTTGAATTAAAATTGTTTAACATATGTGGCCACAAAGCAAAGAAATATTTGTCTCCTCTATGCTTTTAGATGTTGGGGGGCATATTTGGGGGTGCAGGGTTTCTTAGCTAAAAATTGACATGCAGCTAAATGCTCTGAACTCTTAAAAAGAGACAAGATTTTTATCTCAAATGTTTTTGAATGTTACATTTTCAGAGAGGATATTAATATATATCTAAATATGCAGTGTAAATGCATACAATGAGTCAATTTCACATTAATTTACATCACAGTTATTGGACAAAGGCACTTTAAATTTTGGACTGCCAAATATGAAATGACATTGCAGTGCAGGCCTTTACGCTTTTTGGGAATGATGCAATGGATTTGTAACCTGAAATAAAACACATGCCCCATGCTTCCCACCAGCAAAAAAAAAAAAGCTGGTGGGAATGGAAGAACAAAGTTACAATATCCATGAGTATTGAAGGAATCTTAGGAGGAATGTGTTACCAGGTGCTCAGAGGCGACCAGGCACTAAGATATTATGATGGGCTATATGAGAACCTAGACAGATAAGTCACAGAAGAGGCTATGTGAAGCACTAGAATTCTTGGGGGGAAATCAGGGATCATTGCCGTTAATCATCTAGGTCTTCACATGGAAGGCTTACTTCAATTTGCTGATATGTTGATACCTTGCTATATGCGCTGGACTACCTTGTCCTACACACAAATCCATCTCTGAAAAATCAGAGTCCAAATGTACAGAGTAGATGTAGATGGGTATCTGCTAGTTTGAGGGAACTGGGACAGACTAGCACATGGCTTCACTCCTCTTCAAGGCAATTTGTGCTCCAGTTCCTGCTTCTTTCCACCTCCCTAAGTTGTCCAGCAAAGGGGACACGTTTAAAAAATCACACTAAAATGCTCTTTCAGCTGGTTTTGCATTGTAGTGTGTAGGACATTCTTTCTGAAATGAACAATAATAATACCATAGACTAATATTTCGCTGTTTATCCAGAAGAAACAAACTTTATCTTGCTTACAGAATATATAGGAGCATCACTCAACATTATACAACACTGTAGGACAGTGAGCAAAGAATATCTTTCTCATTTTAAAATGAAGAGGACATTTAGGTAGATCTGAATGTAATTTCCTGTAATATAATATGATCAGCATAGGAAGGCATTACCTTGCAAGGTGGTGCAATGCCTTGCTTATTACCTTTTAAACATCAGAGTATTTGTTATCAGGTTACTCTTCATAAAGCTTGTAATTTGCTAGAAAGTTGCAAATCAGCAGCAAAAGCAGAAATTCATGTTAGTTTTAGGTGAAAAATTAAGTTCATATTGCTCATTGTCCTAGTGCAGTGGTTCCCAAACTGGGGTTCGTGAACCCCTGGGGGTTTGCGAAATGTTACATGGGGTTCGTGGGGAAAAATTCCCTAATGGCAGACAGAGCTGTCCCTAGGGACCCCGGGCAGCATGGGGCCAGCAGCCCAGAGCCCCTGGACTTCCAAGAGCTAAGCAGATCAAAGCAAGCATATCTATCACATTGAGGAGATTTAAGCTTGAAGACTCCTTATAAGAAATGGAAAGGGAGGTGGATATTTTTTATTGTTTTTAAAATTAAATAGGCAGCTAGTATTGTTTTTAAAATTATTATGAACAAGTTTAAGGTTCGTTGTAACGAGCAATCTAGGCAAACAATGCACAAGACCTGAATGCTTATGTAGGAGGAACTCTGAGTTGGCTTCTTAAATATCTTCATGCTGTTTGACATTCGATACTCCTTGATGAAACATAGGAGCCTTGTCTTATAACAGGCTTATCAAGCTACAAAAGTGAGATCTTGGAAGAGTGTTGCCGTTTTCATAATGTAATAAAAATACTATAATGATGAATAATTAATAATAAATAGTGTGTAATAAGCATGCCATAAAAACATAAAAACAAATTTTATATTTCCAAGATCACTGCTTTTATAATTTATACTCAGGTAAAGGAGAAAATCCCTGGAAATATTCCTTTTTAGGAGGGGGTTCGTGAGACTTGACATTTTATTGAAAGGGGTTCACAGGTTGTTAAAGTTTGGGAACCTTGGGAACCTTGTCCTAGTGTCACTGCAGTGCACATGCATTCATTCAGATTTTTTAAATGAGCTCATTTTTAACAGATTTGTATACAATAGAGCAGATGAAAAATTCATTGCATCTCCACTTGGATATATCTACTTTTGTTTTCAGTGTATAGCTGGTGCTAGAAAAAATTATTATTGACTCATGGTTCTGCTAGCTACAAGTAGGGTGACCAGATATCCCGATTTTATAGGGACAGTCCCAATTTTTGGCTCTTTTTTTGATATAGGCGCCTATTACCCTCCACCCTTTGTCCCAATTTTTCACATTTGCTGTCTGGTCACCCTAGCTACAAGTGCTACTGAGACTGAGCTAGTGCAGAGCCCACAGCTTCATGCACAGGAGCCCTTCCAGAGTGGTGGAAGTATAAAGCTATCATACTTCCACATCTTGCTCACCTGGCTTCTTGCCTTACTAACGTAAGTGATCCAATGTGATTGAGCAAAATGATGCATGATTTGTCCCTTTGTTCTCCTTCAAAGCGCTGCACAGAAGTTTCTTAGCTAAGCTAGAAAAATGTGTTAGCTAATGCATTTTGACTTGCGCTTTAACACACTAGTGTAGACTGGGTGGTCATGGTCAACCTTAGGTTAAACCTTGTCTTCCCTAATGTATACAAATGTAATACATTAGACTGGATGTCTTTCTAAAAGCTATGCTCTAGCTCAATAAGAAGTTAAAGATTGATGGAGGAATCTGGTGTGACCAGATGCAAGGACCCGAAAATTGGGACTTATCCCCTCCCACCAGACTTGTTGAGCAAAAAAAAACCCAACAACAAAAAACCCTCTCCCGCCGCCTGACTTGTTGAGCAAAAAAAAAGGAGAACGGAAGAAGCCTGGATATCGGGACAAATGGCGTCCCGACCATGCATCAGTCGGGACGCGGGACAAAAGAAGAAAAATCGGGACGTCTGGTCACCCTAGAGAAATCACTGGATGACACCTATGGAGTGCATTATGCTGGTAGCCAGACTAGATGATCAAAATGGTCCCCTCTGGCCTTAAAATCTGTTAAACACATTTCAAACACTTCCTATTGTCTAAAGTATCAGAGGGGTAGCCGTGTTAGTCTGGATTTGTAGAAGCGACAAAGGGTCCTGTGGCACCTTATAGACTAACAGAGGTATTGGAGCATAAGCTTTCGTGGGTGAATACCCACTTCTTCGGATGCAAGCAGTTGAGCAACAAAAAAAACTGCTTGCATCCAAAGAAGTGGGTATTCACCCACGAAAGCTTATACCCCAATACCTCTGTTAGTCTATAAGGTGCCACAGGACCCTTTGTTGCTTCCTATTGTCTAGTGAGGTGTGACAGCGTACAGATTATGTCTGTGCAGTGTATGTGAATGGTGACTACAGCAGATTCAGATTTCCAGATAACATAGAAAGGCTTGGGTTCTTGAAGTGTAAACCACCTAGAAGTGATTCTAATTACTTAAGATAATACTCTGTGTTTTGTACCACTCTACCACCTCTAATCTACACTCAAACTGAAATTATATGGAAGTGACTTGTGGTCAGATTAGTAACAATTTTATTTTTACATTTTAGAAGTGTATATAGCATGCTGACCAATCTTGCACTGAACCACTTCCTAACACTGCTCTATGAAACCTGACCCAGAGGACTGCCTATCCTAGCATTACCACCACTGTTACCACTACTGGAGCTGCACTGATGGGCATGCTATGGTGACAAATTTGAGGGGGAGGGGAGAGAATCTAGTGTGGGTGATGCAACCAGAGCAAATATGCAGTTCTAACTGTGCATCAGTTCAGTTCTTGGCTTCTCTGTTCAACTAAAATTACCCATGTGGGTTCCAATGCATTTAATCTGGTTTATTTTTTTCCTGATGTGAATGACAGTCTTCTAGGAGCTGTACTAAGACCACTAACTCATTTCACATAGCTTTTCTGTGGCCTGTCATACTTTGCTTATTTACTATGAGCCTAAACAGAAGGCATACTGGTGATATTTGCTCATTTGATTTTAAATCCCAGATGGAATTCATGGTCTACATGTATCCTAAGTCCTCTGCATGATCATTATATCAAATCTGTACAATCACACCCTTCATACAAATGTCTTATGCTGCTTTATAAAAGAATGACATATACAAGCAATTTAAAAGGTTAAACTAAAAGGAGTATGTTTTTGTTCATCTTAAAACGTTTCCAAAGACAGAACAGCAACCACAAGTGGATGAGGAGTTAAATCAGAATAAGAGGGAAAAGCTCCTTCCACAAGCTTAGAAGTTTTAATTTGAGGAGGTTGTAAATGGCTTGGGGAAAAAAGAGAGTAAAAAACTGGGTCTAAAAAGCAGAAGCAAGATCACAGAGGTCCAATGTGGCTTCCCCATGAAGTGTCCTCCTATGGAATCAAATTCTGCTCTCAGTTACACCAGGAAAACTCCACTGACATCACTGAAGAATTTGGCCTAGAGTCTTTAAAAGTCAATCCATAGCTCTCTCTGAGAGAATTGGAAACCTCTCAAAACTGATGTAATGCCGTCTGGGGCCTACTTCTGGTGAATATCCAAAAATATTAATATCTGGTGAATGCAAACTTATTCCATGAGCTGCTACAGATCAGAATGATTTGCAGTTATCAAGACATTAGGCTAAAAAAAAAAGTATCAATAAGTGATTATACATTCCTTGAGACGCTAAAACTCACAATATAACAATATTTCAAAGACAGTGATTGGTAATGTTGACAGCCTAATAAGGACATTAAACAAAAGTTCATTATGTAATGTGTGGATGTAGATAATATTTAATCTAGACAGTCATTTGACCATTAAAGATATAGTGATCTACAGAGAAAAAGATGTGTGCATTTACAATATTCTAGAATGAACATCTAAAAGGCCTTTCTGTCAGCACTGAAGGACTTTCTTGTGGACAACCAGGAACAAAACAAAAATACTGTAAATCTGTCTTTTCTGGGCATTATTCTGGGCTCTACAGAGAACCCTATATTTAAACTTCAAAACTATGTGTATTATGATCTATCACAGATCATAATACACATAATATTGAAGTTTAAAAATGCATAATGTGAATGGAAATGTGTGTAGATAAGCAGGCCCAGAGTTATAATGGGGAAAAATGTAGCACCCACACTAGAAGTATGGAAAACCAACAGTAGTAAAATGCTGCCATGTAAATAAGTTTAAATACTGAAGGAAAATTCCTTAGTTACAGGCTGCTGACAGGGAGTTATAAGAGTAAAACTGACAAATGGGTCACAGACATGGAGGCCACTGAAGACAGAACTAAATCATTCTTAGTGCTAGAAGTAGGATAGAAAAAACCCGATTGAAGTTTTTCATGTAAATCATTTGCTGAGATGCCCATGAAGCAAGATAGCAGCTATCTTCTACAAAACCTTCATGAAATCAGAGAATGGATTGGCAGCTCGCAATTAATCAGGGGTGTGTGTGCAAGTTTCAGATGATAGTCTCTACTTTGTTCAGATAAGACCGAAGAGTATATTAGGTAAGACAGGGGTGGTCAGCCTGTGGCTCCGGAGCCACACGCGGCTCTTCAGAAGTTAATATGCGGCTCCTTGTATAGGCACCGGCTCCGGGGCTGGAGCTACAGGCGCCAACTTTCCAATGTGCTGGGGGGTGCTCACTGCTCAACCCCTGGCTCTGCCACAGGCCCTGCCTCCACTCCACCCCTTCCTGCCCCTCCCCTGAGCCTGCCATGCCCTCGCTCCTCCCCCCTCACCCCCAAACCTCCTGCATGCCACAAAACAGTTGATTGGGAGGTGTGGAGAAGGAGGGGAGGCACTGATCGGCAGGGCTGCCGGTTGGGGGGAGAGCTCATGGGGGGCTGCTTACGTATTACTGTGGCTCTCTGGCAATGTACATTGGTAAATTCTGGCTCCTTCTGAGGCTCAGGTTGGCCACCCCTGAGGTAAGAGATTTCAGGTTACAACGGTTAAAGCACTCAGATAAGCCACAGATGACATTCTTGACTTCTGCAGTAATTAATAAAGGTAATGTGAATAAAAAATCAGATGCTGAATAACAAGAACTGTACACCAACATAAAAGGAATAGGAAATGAACACATGGTGATTGAATGTACATAGTGGTCATTTTGTCAAAAGAACAGCAGAAGCAGCATAAAACAAAAACTTACTAATTAAATATTTGCAGACATCAGGAATTATATGAGTGCTATTCAGAATTTTAGAAAATAAAGAGCTTGAACTTGGAAGCAGGTTAATAGTTGTACTAGATCATATCCAAAAATAATAAAATCAATCACATTTTCCTTAGAACATCTTGATAATACTTCAAAACAGAATGGGGAAGGTAATGTAAGTAGCTTTACACTAATTCTTCAGGCCACCCAGCAGCTTCTTAAAAACAAAACAAAAGAACTTTACATTCAGTTGAGTACCAAGGACTGCTAGTAGTAGACCTATGGCTTTGCAAGTGGGGTAGTACTTGAAAGCAAAGTGAAAATAAAAATTATGAAAATGAGTTATGCAAATTTGCTGCCTCTCCATGAAAGGCAGTGAATTACACACTTTTTAATGCTTTACATAAGCAATAATCTTCAAGGTCTCCGCTGTCTTACAAAGAGGTCAATTGTGTTTCCTGTCAGTTTGTAAGTGCCTTAGGTCAGTTCTCAAATAAACATCCATGTCCTTCAGCCAGTCATTGTCATGCATCAGTAGCTTTCCAGGTGAGCCCGAATGGAAAAAAAATGTTCCCCAGAAGCTGTTTTCACAAGCAGAGTAACAAGTATCCTTAAGTATCAGAGGGGTAGCCGTGTTAGTCTGGATCTGCAGAAGCGACAAAGGGTCCTGTGGCACCTTATAGACTAACAGAGGTATTGAAGCATAAGCTTTCGTGGGTCAATACCCACTTCTTCAGATGCAAGCAGTGGAAATGTCCAGAGGCAGATATAAAGTATCCTTAAGAATCTCCAATCCTGCAAGCTCATTCACATGCACAGTCTTCTGGGTAACTTCAGTGGGGCTCTGTGCTGGCATAGGGGTCTTGCAGTGCACTCCCGCCCAGCTAACACCGCCCCCCCGTGTGTCCTCCCCCCCGCCCAGCTAACACCGCCCCCCTCCCCACAGCAGCCAGTCCCCACCCCGCGGCTTCCCACCCCCCATGGGCTGGCAGCTCAGCCCCCCACCTGCGGCAGCCTCCCCCCGCCCACTGCGCCTCCCCAGCTCCCGGCTCAGCCACCCCTCCCCCCGGCTCCCGGCTCAGCCGCGGAGCCGGGAGGCGGGCAGCAGCTGCGGCCAGCCGCCCCTCAAATCGTGGCGCCCTAGGTGACTGCCTAGGGTTGCCTAGTGGGTGCGCTGGCCCTGTCTGTTGGTTTGCTCCATCTTGCATCTCTAGTTTAAATTTCCTGTTCTGCCCTAGAAACTTCACCTTCCCTAGAACCTGCTTTCCAACAGAGCCCTGTAGTCTGCTCTCTCTGCCCCCCAGCATGCTGGTATCCGTAAGGCTCACTCAGCTCCAAATGAAATTAAGAGTCTTTCCATGGACTTTAATGAGAGATGAATTGAGGCCTTTGATGGAAGTCTGGCATTGAATTCAATCAGCTAAATTGAGGTAAAACAGGTTAGCCTGGATCTATACTAGGGAAAGGGCTGTGATTAGATTGGGTTAGCCAACACATGCTACACTTAAAAAAAAAGGGAGCAAAAGAGTGAAAAGTGTGTGTGTGTGTGTGTGTGTGTGTGTGTGTGTGTGCGCGTGTGTGTGCGTGCGCCAGATAGCTGTGCTGGTGTGAAGGGTCCAATTCTGTGAGTGGCTGAACCCTTTGCAATGGCAGGATCAGGCATGAGTAGAGGAGTGAGATTACAGGAAAAGGAAATTGCTCATCAGAGACAGGAATATGTGCACAATGAAACTTAAAATCTCATCATATAATCAAATATAAATGCAAGTAATGCCAAGAGCCTGCATATGATGAGCCACCAAATTCATCATAGCCTTATAGTGAACAAAAAGCAAGTTCATACCTGGCTAATGAACCAAAACATGGGGCCGGAGTAACTTGACAGATCCACTAACTCCAGTGCTGTTGTGCCTAGTTACACCAGCGAGAATTTGGCCCATAGTGTTTAATGGAGCAACGAGAACAATGTTGATTGCTGAATCTAGCAATCACTAGGATTTGCATTGTCAAAACATTGAGGTGTTTGTTTGTTTGTACTTCTTTTGTAAAAAATACTAGACATCTCAACTGTATTGAAGATTATCCTGAAAAGGTTTAAGTTCTACTGAAGAGGCTTTCTGGAGAGTCGGATATAGTACAATAACAAACAGTTGAAATGCTGTGACAAATAAGACAATAGAAATGCTTTATAAAGAAATTGAAGGAAACTTAACTGGTTTAATTGAGGAGAAGGAGCAGCAGCATTTTGAAGAAGTCATTAGGGATGAAGTCACATACACCAGTGCACACAAATAACTTTGTTGTTTTTAAGTTTTCTGGAAACATCTGGCAACAACATGCAGCAAAGAGGAAACTTTTCTGTTTTGTGCATCAGTATCTTGCTGTGAAGAGAAGAAAACTTTAGCTAATTACAGGATGCCTGCACAAGAACAACCACCTTTATGTTTCACAACTAATTTTTCCTGTGATTCAATGTCTAATATAAAACTGGTGGGGTACAATGTGGGGAAAGCGTTGGATAGAATACTGTGTAAGAGAGATGAAACTCAGCCATTGGCAAAGGGGCCATACAAGGATCTTTGTGCTGCAGAAACCCCACCCCACCAATACTGTATTTAGCAGGGCAAGGAATGAATTGGCTATGCACCGAGGCTTTCATACCCCCAGCATGTTCTCTTCCAGCTTTGAATACGCTGGTATTGAGGGGAATGCTGAGAGAGGGGCCAATGATCCAGAGGCCAGGAACATCTGCATAAAAGAGATACATATATAGCCATATGTTATAAGTTGTACAGCACACAACAAAAATAGCATTTGAATATTTTATATGCTTCTGTGGAAGAGTCTGGAATGCTTCAGTAAGAACAGTGTTGTAACAGGAACCCTAAAATGGAATTCAAAAAACAGCTATGACGTTAATACAATGCACGTTCAAATTCATAGATTCTAAACCAGAAGGGATCATTATGATCATCTAGTCTGACTTCCTGTATAACACAAGCAAGAAAACTTCCAAAATTATTCCTAGAGCAGATCTTTTAGAAAAACATCCAATCTTGATTTTAAAATTGTCAGTGATGGAGAATCTACTACAACCCTTGATAAGTTGTTCCAATGGTTAATTACACTCACTGTCAAAACAAATTATGCCTTATTTATAGTCTGAATTGGTCTAGCTTCACCTTCCAGCCATTGGATTGTGTTATACCTTTGTCTGCTAGATTGAAGAGCCCATTATTAAATATTCGTTCCCCGTGTAGGTATTTATAGACTAACCAAGTCACCCCTTAACCTTCTCTTTGTTAATTAATATACATTTGTATATTGTAGTGTAATCCTCATGTGGATGATACATTTCAGGAATATGGAACACAATAGATGTTTACTTGTTTTATTTTAAAGTCAGTCCTATCTTTCTGAGTTAGTAATTTCAGGAAAAGTTTAATAAATTTGGAACCTGTCACATTAAAGTGGAATTCTAAGTGAGTAATTTGCTAATGACCTAGGTAATACTAACAACAAATAAACAATAATGACACCAGTGTCAGAACCTGTTTCTAAATCACTGTTTTAAAAAATGTCACAGTCATCAGCATCTTTCCACGTACAGACTCAAAAGAATATATGATTCCTATTCTGCATCCGTTAGGATCCTCCAGATCTCTCACTGACTTCAATAGCAATGTGGGGTGCCACAAAAGGGCAGAAGGCATTATCCTGCAAAATGCTGACCACTCTGAACTCCCATTGACTTGAATGGGAGTTGAGGGCAGTCACTATCTTGCAGTATCAGGCTCTCAGTAGGTAAATTTATAGCAGGACCGGATCAGAGTTTTCTCTATTTTTTAAAATTGACTTTCTCTTGTTCCGACAGCTTAATTTACCTAGTGGTAATTGATATCATAACAGTGACATTAAACTATTCCCAGAGTGACAATTCAAATATAGCCTGCTCAATACCTTGCTATAATCACATGTGTGTAATTGGAATACTTTTTAAAAACCTGAATGCAGGAATAAAAAATCCCTCTGTCCTTAAAGCCAGAGTCAGACATTCCAGTTTCCATCTCAGATGCTCAAGCTGCTGCAATTTGTAAATGCCTCATCATACAGAATTATGATAAAGGTTGCTTTGAAAGAAAAAAGCAAAATCAATTAGAGCCTTTTGTGCAATGAGAGTGGCCAAACATCTATTAAGATGCAAAGATCATCCATGGATATCTGTGCCACAGCCATTCAGCTTGACATTTTTTTAATAAAAATCATACTGCTTCCAACAAGTGTTGGCAGCATATACAGCACAGAGGCACATTAATCCACATCTCTGGCACTGCCTGAAAATGCCCCGCCTACTCTGGCAAAGGGGCCTGATAGACTCAACCTACTTCTGAACTTAGACCATCAAGCACACATGCTGCTTAATATATTCTTCTGCTTAATCTGAAGAAGTGCTGGACCATGCTAGGAAAGTCTGACTTTTAAGGGCATCTACAGCCTCCCTCATAAGACTCATATCTTGACCTAACATTTTTAAATCAGGGCTAAGAATAGACTAGTGAGCCTGCTCTATATGGGATACTTCTAACCTTTAGTATTGGTATTGCTGTAGGGCCTAGGATCCCCACGATCCCATTGTGCTAGGCGCTGAGGTTATTTCTCAGCAAAACTGCTATTTTCAAGCAGTCATAAATTTGTCAGAAAACAGTTCTTTCAAGCTGAAAATTTATATTCATGGTCTCAGTGTGATTTTTTTGGGGGGTAGGGGAGAGGACAAGATTTGCTTTTAATATTTTGCGGGGCTCAGGGAACTCAAAAATAACTTCTTTTTAAACTCTGAAACTTAGCATGTCAGTTTCCAAAGAGAACTAATTTATTTTCCCCTTTGCCCTGCCCCCCCTTTTTTTTTGCAGTGGGGCAGGGAGGAGGGAGTGAAACTATTCAAACTGACAGGGTTATTCACTAGTATAAATGATGTATGTAATATGGTCATTATGAGGCAAATCCTGCAGCTCCCTACACAAGTGTGAACTACTCAGGGGAAAACACTGTATGCAGGAGGCACATACCTGTTTTGTTCTCTAACATGATGTGATACTTGTGTATCCCTGTCCAAATAAATATGCACAGACTGGCATATATATTACAAGGATAACAGAGGCAAACCAGAGAATGTCAAATTCTGTCTTGACTTAGGCCTTGATTCAGCAAGGCATATAAGCATGTGCCCAACATGAAGTGCTTTATGTCATGACTTCAGTGGAATACTCAGTTGCTTCAATTAGGCACCATCCTGAATCAGATCTCAAAGAAGGGCAAGATATTGCAGAGAGCTTTACACCACATAGCAACCTGCATTCAAATTACAAAGGGACAATAATGACAGATGGGGGAGAAATAAAACCCCAAACATTGTGAAACCCCATTGCGGGTGGACTGTACCTACTTCTGAGAGATACTTGTAAGACATTAGGAGTAAGTCATTAGGCTGAGATTTGGGAGATCTGTGTTCAAGATAGTTAGCCTCTTTGCCTCCGATTCCTATCTATACAATGGAGATAATACTTGCCTTCCTCATCTGCTAGGTCACTCCAATCCTTGACTCTGGGAGCCAGCCTTACCCTGGTCTGCTGTGAGAACCCCCACTCCTGGGCTGTTCACACACAGCCTCTGGCATGTAAGCTGCTCCTTGGACTGTGCAACTGAACGACATTAGCCAATATCTCCAGTCCCAGACACAACCCTAGGAACCTCCATCTTGCAGTGTCCAGTTATGCCCACTGGACGCTGAAAGCTTATATGAGTTTGTCAATTTAACAAAGAAATTGATATGTATCAGGCTTGTTATCCCAAGGGGAGCCTCTGACACACTTCAAACAAATACACTGCTTCAGGTAGAATAAACAAACAGATTTATAAACTATAAAGATAGATTTTAAGTCATTATAAGTCAAAGCACAACAAGTCAGATTTGGTCAATGAAATAAAAGCAAAACAACACTTTCAGTGCCCTTACAAACTTAGATGCTTCTCACCACAGGCTGGCTGGTTTCCCTTCAGCCAGGCTCTCCCCTTTTATCAGCGCTTCAGTCACTTGGTGTGGTGAGCATTACCTCATTGCAGTTCCAAACTGGCCAAAGGAAGGGGGGGTTACTCACTCCAGAGTCCAACAGATGCTTTTGTTGCTGCTTAAGCCAGCGTCCTTTGTTCCTGTGAGGCTGGGCTGGGTTTGTCGCATATCTCCCCTGATGAGGTGTGAACTGCCTCTCTGCTCTTGGAGAGTTTTTGCCTGGGCTTATTTTAAGCCATGAGGATACATTTTCAGCCTCCTAACCACATACATGAAATTATAACCTATAACATTACTGTAACAACAATGCTCAGTGCATCATCAGCCTTCCGAAGACACTCGACATGACAAACTTTGCATTGGATACCACACAATCATTTTACAAGGATGAACATGGGGGTGCTGGGTGTTCCCCTGAGGTACAGAGTGTCACAAAGGGTTTTCCCTCCAATTAAAAAAATATCAAATTTTGTATCAAGATGTCTGAAAAAACCAAACACTTTTTCAGTTTTTTTTCATGAAATATGCGTAACCATTTTCCAACCAGGTCTATTCATGATTTTTAAAAAGGGAGGTCAACTGTGAGATAATTTAACAAGAAACAACAACATACATTTTAAGAGCACAGCATAAAACAAGACAGGAAAAAATATAAACAGAGAATGAAAGCATCATGCTTAAAATATTACACATGCAGTTCTCTCCCCCACTCAAGATTGTGAAGTTTGCATCACAGTCATATCATGACACACAGGTAAAAGACTTTTTTTTTCTCCAATGAAATCAAATATTTTTTGGTTCTGAGTAAGATTTTGAAGCACCAATTAAAAAAAGGCAGACAATTTAATTGCCAGCCCTTGAACTCATCTATTTTCAGCAACAACAACAAAGTCTTACAAACTAGTGACAAGAGAAAAGTGATTACTATACAAATGTTGGAGACTGAGTGGAGAGGGGGAAAATAAAATAGCAGACTTCAAATTGTGGCTGCATGCCAGACAACAAAGAAAGAAATCTATGAATTCAAGGTCTCCATATCTGTTATTTTCCTTTGCTAATATTTCCACCAGGAAAACAGTGCAAAAATCAACTACCGCCCAGCAAAGATATCTCTGCTTAGGGAGAAGTGTGGGAGGGGTATTGTGGGAAAGACAGGAAGAATCCCTCAGCGAAACTGAAATGAAATAGCAGAGTCTTTTCCTTCTATCAAAACGCTCATGCACACATCACCGTATCCTTGAGCATACATCTCAAGGAAATCATTTACATAAATACAAGGGATCACACCGCCTAATACAATCTTCAATTTGTGTCAAATGTCAGCAAACAAAGCAAGCACAACTCGGGGGAGGGACAGAGGGGAGAAATATCCATTAATATTTTATTGTATGGGAAGAACTGCTTATTGCATACTTTGTAATAGAAGTACTGCAATAGAAGCCAACAACAGCATAAAAATACTGCACTAGACGACTAGTGCCATGTCCCCAGTAAGGAAGGGATTAACTCCAGCTTTCCTTCCCTTTCTCTCCACACACACTGATACAGGGAGGTGCTCAGGGCATGCATACGGAATGAACTTCACACCCTGATTCGGAGATCTGGGCGAACGTGAGACTGAGGGTGATTTTTCTGGAGGTTTATTTTTCCTTGTTGTAATTTGTTTTAAAGTATAATTATAAAGATTTGCTTCTTCTGAAGCATCCTTGCTGATTACTGCAGTCTTCTTTCTCCTGGATAACACCACCAGTTTATGGTAACCATTCTCTCTCCATGTTGTATCATCACATGATAGCTGCAAAGGCACTTGTGCTGCCTCCTATGAGAAAAGGTTGGTAGCAGAAGAGGTTACTGTGAGGGACCCATAGCTTTGCAATTCACTCCCTCCCTCCTTGGTTTGAAACAGACAGAATTCAGGGACGTTCATGGCACCCTGCAAAGCTTGTATTTTTCCCTAAGCATTTGAAAAGGAGTCTGGGGGTGTAATTCAAGCTTTTGAGTCTCCTGGTTTGCAGGTAGCAGATTATATTCAATTATACTGCTGCATTTCAGTTATGTTAGGGCATTTATTTTTCTGGTACTTTTAAGTTATATCAAGGTTGCCAAGAGCATATGGATACATGCTGGTTGTGTGTGTGTGTGTGTATACACTTATCTAAATAAATGTATTACTGCAAAATATGCAGGACCAGATACTCAGGTGGCATAAATCCGTGCAGGACCACTGAAGGCAACATAGCCTTGTGGATTTGCACCAGCACAAGATCTGTCCCCAAATGCAGATACCATGGAGTCTGACTCCTTATTCATTGACACCAATGGGAATTTTATCTGAGTACAGACTGAAGTAACAGAACTTGCTACTCCTTATTTAGGCTAATGGTCCGATTGAAGGCCATTGCATTACTCTGCTAAGGAAGGGTTTGCAGGAGTTGGCTCTTGATGTCAGTGTTAAACTTTTCCAAAAAGATTGCTATTAAAGAAAATATTGCTCCATTGTTTTTCCATGCATTATGTGAAACATATTGGTTAATTTTCATGTAACAGAAGGTTGCACCCATTCTGTCACAACGTGAGAGGTTATGTAAGGGAAAAGCGCTGCAAGGGAAATGATTTATGAGACTACAGTAACAGCAGAAAGGTCCAGAGTTATTATTTGCAGTGAATTATTGTAAACATTTCCTGCATAAAGATCTCTGGGCTGCGAACACTACACAAAGTAACAAAAACCACTGTGCTACATATTATTGTGTCCTTTACTTCAGATGGGGATATCAAAGCTTGTGCATCTCTTGATTTGCAAAGACTGCCCGATCACATTTACCTACAGAAGATTATTAAATACAAACCAAAATATTTAAATCTCTTGTTTCCACATCATCACTCTTCTTTGGGTATATTGATTGGTATCAATCCTCTGTCACCTGGACCTACTGTTGGTCACTTCAAATTATTCAGTGAGTGCTCTCA
Organism: Chelydra serpentina; assembly: GCA_037349315.1. Taxonomy (NCBI): domain Eukaryota; kingdom Metazoa; phylum Chordata; order Testudines; family Chelydridae; genus Chelydra; species Chelydra serpentina. The sequence continues at coordinate 14,654,597 of JBAIAC010000035.1, forward strand.
CCCTGCATTTGATTTAGCTGGAGAAGCAAAGGGAAATACTGAGTGCCTTATTTCTGCTCCAGACCATTTTGGAATTGATAAGTATGTGGAGTGCAAAATAAAATAAAGAAAAGAGAAAAATACATGAAAAACTGACAGAATTAAGGATATTTTTAAGTGATTGGTCTGTAGGTGATTTGCTCTGATCTGTCCAGCAAATATAGAATAACTATCAAGTTGTTTCCAGAAAATTAAGAATATTTAGCATTTACAGAGCACTTTCCATGTTCAGTTCACTGTACAAATATTAGCTTCCTTTAGCAATGGGAAACCCCTAATGACTTCAGTGGGAGCAGAATCAGACCCTTAATCCTCTCAACAGCACCTTGAAGTAATATATTCCCCATTTTACACATGGGGAAACTGAGGTACAGAGTGCTGAGTTTTCAGCTATAGCCACACTGTGGATGGCACAGTTTGGGGGAAGGGAGAGAGGGCAAAGATATTTACCAACTTTATACAGTTGATTGTGGATCCAGCTTGACACCTGGTGTAATTTAGAGTGGACTTGTAATGCCTTCAAGGGGGTGTTCCAGCATCACTGGAGATAAATAGCACTCAATATGCCTCTCCCAGCTCTACACCACTTGGCAATCTCCTGCACTGGGGAATAGTGTAAAACCAGATCTCCTATTATTGACCTCAAACCACTAGATTGCACCTCTTTTCAAACATGGTTTTACCCATTTTTTTATGGTTAATGGGCCTATACATTCAGTTACTGCACACTTAAAACACATTCTTGGCCTGATTGTCCACCACCCTACACCAAGTGGGTACAAATTTAGTGTGAAATATTACCATTCTAGCTTGGTACCATGATACATTCACTTTGCATCCATACATTGTCAGCAATGACTGCACAAAGTGTAGGACGGTGGAGTACCAAGCCTATTGCCCTCCATGGGAATTATGGGTATGCAGTTCTGCAAGATCAGGCCCTGGACTGCTAATGAAACATTGTAAATGAATGAATGAGTTAATATAGCAATAGGGAGAGGGAGGTGAAGAGAGAGCTTATGTTTGAAGAAAGTGCTAACAAGTGGATACGTGACTCAGTTAGCTCTGAAGTAATTTGTTTTGATTTTGGAAAACAAATAATGCAGATGGAAAAAAAAGAGGAGAGACTACTCCAGGCTGAATGAATGTTTTAAGCTTATCCCAACACAGGAGGAAGTTGAAGAAAGAATTGTTTAAAAATGCAGGGAATATGGTGAATGGGTATGGCTGGAGAGTGGGAGTCAATAGAGCTGGATTCTTTTCTCAACCAGGTTTTTGACTTTCTGGAGGGTCCTGATTGTCTCAGGAGCTTCAATCCCATTTTCAAAAGGGACTTAAGCACTTAGGCTCCAAAGTCACTCAGATGCTTTAAAAAAAATTACCTTTAGCCTCTCTAGCCCTTAGTTTCCTCTTTTATAAACCTTATTTACCACACAGGGCCGATACAAGGCTTCATTCAATAATGTTTGTAAAGCACTGGGAGATCCTCAGATGGAAGGGACCAGAGAAGTATTATTAATAATGATAATTATTAATACTAATTGTTGAGACTTTTTTGCCTCTTGTTCAGATGGGGGAAGGAAGAGTCTGCAAAGAGCTGCATACAAATTCTGATTTCTATGCAGAGGTCTGTAGATTTGAACATATTGCCACCAATAGTCCTTTTATGCTTCTATTAAAGGTCAGGACACACCCTCTATACTACTACATAACGAGGCCCAAGACTTGAAGTCATTGCAAAAGAAAAACAGTCATTAGTTTAAAATCTCTTTACCAGAACACTACTTGGTACAGTTCAACATAACAGCTCTTGAAGAGCAGGGCTTAATCGACAAGAAAATTAGAGGCCTGGCGATGGCAAAAGCCTGCATCTCTCAAATTAGTCTGACTAGTAACTAACTATAGGTTGCAAGGACTTCCAATTGCCTATTAATGCTGTCAACTCTTATGAGATAGGTGTCTCTTTAACCCCTCCTGAATGGTAGGTCTTAAAATGGTAAATTTAGTGCTCTTTAGCAGCTGAAAGGGACCTTTTTAATAGTTTGTTTTAGTGAGACACACATACAAACTGATTTTGGGCACCCAACCAGCTGCTACAATATTTGAGAGTATAGAATGCAGAGTCTCCTATTCCTGAATGAAAGTGAAAGCAAGCTGAACAACTCCTTTTGTACTTATCTTTAGCCTAAAAGTAATGTAGATTAAACCTCTGCTGCCCCTCCTTATAGAGAGATTGTCTTTCCTGGCATAAATGCCGTCTACAATCTGAGAAATTACCTTTCACATGGCACATTGTATAGTATAACCTTCAACTGTTATATCTCAAAATAATGGCATTCTTCTCTGGCCATTTATAAAGAAAGGGCTTTGTTACAGTTGAATCCCAAATAAAGTATACAACATATCCAAAGCAAACTGCTTGGGTTAGATAACAGAAATGGGTTACATTTACTTGGAAAGCAAGTATATTCAAAGCAGATGGTATGCAGTTAGCATTATATAAACACTTAATAATAACTGGCCAATAGTACAGAAACATATAAATGTACAAATTCAATTAGGAAGGCAAAATAACAATATAATCTGAATTACTGAGCTAGCCTAATACATTCTAGCCCTGAGTTCAGAATTTGTTTGAATTAGATGAGAAGCTATAATCAGATTTAAGGTAGGTTCCATAAACTTAACAGATATGAATGAAATAGATAATGATTTTCATTCTTGATTATGTGACCAGGGTTAGAAATGGAAGATAGGTGTGTAATGAAAATAGTTGGCTAATGTATTTTCAGCTTGTCTGATGAAGATTAACACCTTTTTAAAATTCTCTTTTGTTAGCAAGGTTAAGAGGAGTGTCTTCAAATCTATCTAAACCGAGATACAGAAACTGACAACCTCAAACACACATTTCTTTCCACAGCTGCTTGATCCATAATTTAATCAGTAACTGAGTTTTGTAACTTGTTTGTCAAAAGGTAAAACACCTACCATGTAGAAGTAATGCCATGGTAATTCCTTAATGTGAGTGGATGCTAAACCACTAACCAGAATATATAGACCTGTTGGGTATTCATTCATAGAATCATAGAATCTCAGGGTTGGAAGGGACCTCAGGAGGTCATCTAGTCCAACCCCCTGCTCAAAGCAGGACACACCCATAACAGCTAGAAACTTAATTTAGAATGTTTGAATTGACAGAGTGAATAATGTCAGGAGGATCTAGGTGCAGAGAAGAAAAGCCTACCACCCTCCCCTTCCATCTAAAAAAAATATAATAAGGATATTTCAAATGCAGTGGATTTGGGCCAATGCAATTGAGTCATCTTTATAGATTTACCCAAAACTTTTGACCTCTTAAATTATCGACTTCCACTTCAGGAATGCGGGAACATTAGACTGAGTGATTCGTTAGATTAATTAAATAGACTCTTAAATTGTAGCCCTCACCACTACTAATCAGCTATTTTAATCCTTTTAGTTCAGATCTGAAGGGCGAGGGTGTGGTTTAGAGGTCACTGACTTTCTATATTTTACTTTTTGCTGTGACCAAAGTCACTTGTGTGCAAGCAGTGACACCACATACTTTACAACTTCAAAACAAGGCTACAGATCTAAATAATAAATAACACCAGAGGCAAAGATAGGTTAAGAGGCAAAAAGATGAAAAGATGGGACAGATCCTCAGATGAGGTAAATCAACATAGCCTTATGGAAAATATGGAGCTATGTCAATTTACACAATCTTGAGGATCTGGCCTGATGTTTTTAATCTGAGATTAAAAATGAAACGGAGAGTCAGTGAAGTACAGAGGTATTAGAAGTCTATTCCAGATTACAGGAATTGCACAGGAGAAGACTTTTGCATCAATAGTGGCAAGACTGGTGAGGGACTGAGGAGGCTGGTGCTAGACAGATAGAAGAGCAGGAAGGTTATTACAAAGAGAAGGCGCATAAGTAATATTTGCCTGCATGGAGGTGATATAATCATAGACCTAACCTATGGCCTTTGCAGCTGGAGCTAGGAATGTTCAATCATATTATTTACTGAACTCGTTCCTAGTTTACTTGGAGTAAGACACCCCTATAGACAAACACTATTGAAATCAGGCTAGAAGCATGCTCAAAGTTTTGTGAGGAGAATGAGTGTCTTGTACCCTTTCCCTCTGGCCAACACACAGAGCATCACTGATAGACTCTGGAAGGGACATTTATAGCTCTCCCAAACCTCACAGCCAATTGTGACAATGTAGGGTCTTTGAGGGAATAAAATTTTTAAGAGGCACTCAGAGATATTTCTAGCAGCTAGATCTGAACTCCATGGCTTACACATACCTTTATGATAAGGTTGAAACAAACCCAAATCTCAAATACAAACACTCCCAAGTGTGAGGGAAGTTTAGAGGTGGATTTGAACTCGGTAGTTCAGGCCTCTCTCTTATACTATTGTTATGAGAGACAGTTTGAGCCTCTTGTAGTGAAGCCTAAGGAGAACTAGATAACTGATTATCATCAATACTTTATGTGGCTGGGCTCAGTCCTTACTCTTAACCAGTAATGCATGAACTCTGCAACTCTGAAGGCCATTATGGACAACTTGCCAGAAGGCTGCATTTAATTTGCATACCAAATCAATGTTTTCTTTTCTTTTTTTTTTTCTAAAGAAAAACAATAGAAGAAAATGGCCATAATATTTGCTCATACTTTTGCCTTCTCTGGTTGGTGCAATGCACAGAAATTGCTTGTTAATTAGCATTAGACCTTCAGATGATTAGCTTTGTGCTCACCCTGCAGTTACATAGCGACTGACTGCATTTGACCTATAGGCCACAGGTTGGTCACCAAAGCAAGTGGCTATACTTCTGGCTGTAGTGGGACCAAGGAAGTCATACTATATGACGTTTGATGCTGCCTTCAGATTTATGCAGTGCTTGGATTCTGCCAGTACCTGGCTGAATCAGTGCCTCTCTCAACAAGATGTCTTGTTCTCTAAAATCCCATTCTCTTTCACTATTTTTTTTAATTAAGTTTCTAGCTGTTGTGGTGCAAAGAAAATATTTTTTTAAAGTGAACCAATGTAACCAGTTCAGACATGTCTGTGTGACTCTTCAGAGGGCCTGGAACAATCTTTCTGAGTGCGCCCCTTCTCAGTGAGGAGTTAATATGGATGCCCAATTGTAATAGGTTCGGTTGTACCTCTCTGGTGCCCCCTTGGGATGAGGGGAGAACTTCTTTTGCCTTGGACACCCGTCTCTGGACAGTGGCTTGACTGTAGACTTGGGGTACAGCTCTCTGGCTGTACCTCTTAGGGAGTCTTCCTATGTGTATGTGTGTGTGGGTGTGGGTGTGTTAAAGTAGTGCAAAAGGAAAATGGCAGAATACCGCCATGGCCCACGAAAAGAGCTGGGGCCCTGCAGCCTCACACACGGCAACGGCCAATAGTTCTGGGGAAGAAGGACTGGGCTCCTTAGCTCTTGTGTGTCCAAACAATCAAGGCTGAGTCCCAGCACCCCAAAAATAAAAACAAGGAAAAGCTGGTCCCTCTGCTTCCTCAGAAGGCTCAGGCGGCTGGTGATATCAGTTTCCCCAGTAGACAGCTCCTGGGGCCAGGGAGCTCTGTGCACTAGTTCTGTGTGCTCCTGAATGCCACCAAGTCTGAGCCAGGACCCTTCCTTTTAAGGACCTGCCATTCTCCAGGACTGATGAGTTTTACAGGTGCAGCAGGTGGGGTTGATTGAGCCTAGAGGCACTCTTTAACCTCTTCTTAACTGAGGCAGGGAGCTGCCCCACCACTTCAGTGATAATATAGTAGTCAAAATGGTTAACAATTTAATTTCTCATGTAATAAAGGAAAGGGATGTTCACAAATCTAAACAGTTTACTGTGAGTAAAGTCTCATGGTGCCACAAGTGGGTGGCATTTGGGAGATCTCTTAGCCACCCCACCCCCACCGTCAACAAAAAGCCAAATCCAATGAGCCTAGCAGAGCCCAGAGGCACATTAAAGCTCCACTGAGAAGGAGCCATGTTCAAGGAGTCCAGCAAAACTCGGAGTTGTTAGATATTTTCAACATCTATCTGTACAATCTATTGTGAGCAGCATCTCATTTTGGCAATTCGTATATATGGAGTTTAGATGAGAACCACCACCACACCACCTTTTCTCCTTCTCTCCCCTGCCACCTTGTTTGATTAGCCACATAAATGCATAGCTTGTAAAGTCAGCTCCTGTGTTCAACTACACACACACCAACCATGATTCTGCAGTCTGATCTATACAGATGGGCCCCTGCGCCACGTGGGCCCCCTGTTGATTTAATCAGGATTGTGTGCCACTACAAGGGTCTGTCTGCATGTATCAAATTGCAGGATTAGACAATGGGCAATGCAACCTTGTGTGTTAGTGGATAGGACTGAGCTGTGCATTTTTGGATTATTATGCTCTTTTATGTCATGAGTGTATTTTACCTATTATACATTTACAGATGTGTAATTTTGGGGGGCATTCACAACTGCTGCAAAAATTAGATGTGTTCTATGCAGTAAGTTATATCGATTATTAAAAATCATATATCACTCACCATTGCATTTTGTTTAAGACTGACTTGCTTACGTTCAGCTGTGAAAAGGAATTGTCATCGATACTTATTTTATAAACATGACCATAGTAGTAAGCTGGGCGGCAGGTTAACTTTTTTTTTAAACTGTAATTCTGCACTGTGCTTTTTATTTTATTTAGTTAATTTATTTTAGAATACTTAAGATTTGGGGTGAAAAGGGAATGTAGAGACAGATATGTTGGTTTGCTTGCTCGGCCGCAGATGGATGGAATCAATTTTCAGAGTCCCTTAAACTGTCAGCACTGAAAAGTTTCTCAATGTATTTGCTTACTTACTTGATGGAACCTTGCCAGATCTTCTAAGATTACATAGAATAATTTATTGGCATTACTAATTTTTTTTTAAATAATGTTATACGGGCATTGTATTGTTTGCATGTGACTATGCTATTTTCAAGATGCCATACTTAATGTAATTATTAACCACATTTGCTGTTTCCTGGGTCCCTCCTTGCAAAAGTAAGCTATTGCATCTCATGAAGCTATATACTAGTTAGTAAAAGTTAGGAGGGAAAAAAGACTATATCCACACAAATTTTCCTAAAGCTCTTTCATTTGACCAGAGAGCAAACTGCCCAAGAAAGTTGGTGATGAAGTCATTCCCATCCCTTCCAAAGTAGGTTTTTCATCTCTTGAATCACCAGTGCTGAATGAAGGTGTGATGGGTTATAGCATGCCCCTTAGGAAGCCACCTGATGTGCTGTGATATCACTGAGTCTACCTGTTCTGCCAGCATGGACCCCCTTTAACCTGTCTTGCTGAGCCAGGCTATTAAAGCCTCCTCTAACACACACACACACAGGCAGGGCCACACCCACCAAGGAAAAACACCTGGAAGCAAGAACTGAACTGCGGGGGAGGGGAAGAGGAGGAAGGATGGAGCCCAAGCTCGAAGGGCGTCCAACTTGTAATAATAACTGAGGTTTCAAACTGTTGTCCAGTGCATCTGCCTTTCAAGGCTTTCTGTAATCTGCCTGCAACAATATCTAGGGTGAGAACTACTATTTGTAACCAATTTCTTTAGTGAAACTAGCTTAGTTTGGGTGTTTGGGTTCATTTGCTTAGCAATCTGCTTTGTTTTGTTTGCTACCCCTTTTACCCTTTAAAATCTGACTTTTGTAGTTAATAAAATTTGTTTTGCTTATAATATAACCCAGTTTCTGTAATTTCTAATGGGGGGGGCAAGACGTTGTGCATACCTTCCTCTACATTGAGGGAGGAGGTGGATTTCGTAATATACCTTTGGATCTACACTACAAGGGAGGTGGACACCTGAGTGCTGAAGCAAGTCCCTTAAGCTGATCTGCAGCTGGTGTGGCCCTGCCTCTGTGTTTGTGTTAGAGGAGGCTTTGATAGCCTGGCTCAGCAAGACAGGCTAAAGGGGGGCCTATGCTGGGAGAACAGGTAGACTCAGTGGTATCTCAGCACATCAGGTGGCATCCCCAGGGGTCCAACCCATCACAGAAGGGCTTGAATGTTATTTCACTACCACTACAACTTCCTCAAATCATGCCTATTTTGGATCAATAGAGGGCCATAACAAATTATGCCATTGCTGAATAAGGAGCGTGGGAAGACATACCTCCACGCATGATTACCATTCCTACTTATTCTCTTTGGCCATCTTGCTCTCAAGATGTTCAGTAAGTGACAAGAAACATTGGATTAAACACACTGGAAAGCCAAAGGAAATGCAACAAAACCACTATGTATCCAGCCCATTCTGCATACTAGCTCCAGCACCTAGTTTAGTTAGCTCTCATGAAATTGTGCTCACTGATATTGGGGAAAATAGATGCATATTGGCTGACTTGAAGGCCTCAGCTATTCCCAAATGTTGTCTTTGCTAGACAGAACACAATCTGCAATGCCTCTTTCACTTTGTTCATTTCACAGATATTTACTTCCTTCCTGTTGAACTGACTTCTTCAGATAGTATTACTTTATAGAAAACAATGTCGATAGACATATTGTTTTGAGTCACATGACAATGAAAGTAAATGAAGATTTGAGACTCATTTTGCCAATGTCACTAGAAAGCTGGGACAGACCTCTTTATTCAGTGAAACCCTGCACTTCATGAGCCCCAGAACCTCGTGATTTAGAAGCACTTATAACTGGGCACTGATAGGAGTAGTTCCAGTGAAGTCAAATCTTGAGAGGTGCGATGCATCCACAATTCAAACAGACTTTAATGGAAACTGCAGGTGCATAGCACTTCTCAGCATTTGACCCAGAATTCTCTTTACACCAATATTCTACATGAGGATGGACTACAAGCTGTCAGGAACAGTATCCCTAATGAGGCCACAGTACACCTGGTGGCTGAGCTTTGTGACTTGGTCCTCACCCACAACCATTTCAGATTGGGGGACAACTTATACCTTCAAAACAGCGGCCCTGCTATGGGTACCTGCATGACCCCGCAGTATGCCAACATTTTTATGGCTGACTTAGAACAACACTTCCCCAGCTCTCGTCCCCTAGCGCCCCTCCTCTACTTGCGCTACATTGAGGATGTCTTCATCATATGGACCCACGGGAAGGAGGCCCTTGAAGAATTCCACCTGGATTTCAACAATTTCCACCCCACCATCAACCTCAGCCTGGACCAGTCCACACAAGAGATCCACGTCCTGGACACTACAGTGCAAATAAGCGATGGTCACATAAACACCACCCTATATTGGAAACCTACTGACCACTATACATAACTACATGCCTCCAGCTTCCATCCAGGACACATCACATGATCTATTGTCTACAGCCAAGCCCTAAGATACAACCAAATTTGCTCCAATCCCTTACACAGAGACAAACACCTACAAGATCTTTATCAAGCATTCTTAAAACTACAATACCCACCTGGGGAAGTGAGGAAACAGATTGACATAGCGTGACGGATACCCAGAAGTCACCTACTACAGGACAGGCTCAACAAGGAAAACAACAGAATACTGGCCATCATGTACAGCCCCCAGCTAAAACCTCTCCAGCACATCATCATCGATTTACAACCTATCCTGGAAAATGATCCCTCACTCTCACAGACCTTGAGAGGCAGGCCAGTCCTCGCTTACAGACAGCCCCCCAACCTGAAGCAAATACTCACCAGCAACTACACACAACACCACAGAAACACTAACCCATGAACCAATTATTGTAACAAACCCCGTTGCCTACTCTGTCTCCAGATCTACTCTAGTGACACCATCAGAGAACCCAACCACATGAGTTACACCATCAAGGGCTTATTCACCTGCACATTTACTAATGTGATGTATGCCAGCATGTGCCAGCAATGCCCCTCTGCCATATACATTGGCCAAACCAGACACTCTCTACGTAAAAGAATAAATGGACACAAATCAGACATCAGGAATGGTAATATACAAAAGCCAGTAGGAGAACACTTCAATCTCCCTGGACATTTAAATAACGGATTTAAAAGTAGCCATCCTTCAACAAAAAACAAACAAAAAAAAACATGTCAAAAACAGACCTCAAAGATAAACTGCAGAGCTACAATTCATTTAGAAATTTAACACCATTAATTTGGGCTTGAATAGGAATTGGGAGTGGCTGGCTCACTACAAAAGCAATTCTCCCTCTCTTGGTATTGACACCTCCTCATCAATTATTGGGAGTGGACCACATCCACCCTGATTGAATTGGCCTTGTCAACACTGGTTCTCCACTTGTAGGGTAACTCCCTTCTCTTCATGTGTCAGTATATTTATGCCTGCATCTGTAATTTTCACTCCATGCATTTGGCCTTGGCTACACTTACGAGTTACAGCGCAATAAAACTGCCGGCAGCGCTGTAACTCATTAACTGGCTACACTTGCAAGGCACGTGCAACGCTGTATCTCCTCAGATACAGCGCTGCATGTACTCCACCTCTCCGAGAGGAACAGCTACTGTTGCGAAGTGGGTGGAACGTTGGTCTTTCAGTGTAGCCGAGGAACAACGCAGTTACTGATCTCCGGAAGCTGCTTTGTTTTGAAACGGCACTTCCGGGTTGGAGTTCAGAGCTCCGTTGTTGAGGTGCTTTACAAAAAACCAAACACAGCTACTGTTTGCAGGCGGGGGGGGAGGGGAGGAGAGGGGAGGGGCTCCGTTAGGAATGCCGGCAGCAAAGTTGCCTTGGACAGAGACGGCGTGTGGGGTGGGGAGAAGAACGGCGGGGGGGGAGGGGGAAGGCTCCATTTCCTCTCTTTTATCTGCTCTTTAAAAACAAACAAAGCCCCTGCTGTTTGCTTTCAGTGATTGAGAGAGAGGCAGGGGATGTGGAGGTGTGGAAATAATGAGCTGACACTCTGTGGAGATTTCAAAAACCCACTCTGTCTCCAAAAACGCTCCCTGTCAAAGTCCCCCTCACCCCCCCCATTTGAAAAGCACGTTGCAGCTACCTGAATGCCCATAATGCACTGCTCCCAATACAGCTGCAAGTGCCGCAAATGTAGCCATGTCAGTGCTAGTTACTGCGCTGGCGGCTGCCAGTGTGGACAGGCTGCAGTGCTTTCCCTACTCAGCTGTACGAACACGGGTTTAACTAACAGCGCTGTACAGCTGCAAGTGTAGCCAAGGCCTTTGAAGAAGTAGGGTTTTTTACCCATGAAAGCTTATGCCCAAATAATCTGTTAGTCTTTAAGGTGCCACCGGACTCCTCGTTGTTTTTGTGGTTACAGACTAACACGGATACCCCTCTGATACTTGTTCCCATCTCTTGTTTTTCCTGTGACAGGGAGGATGGACATGGCTGTATGTTTGGTACATCAAAAATAAAATATTAAACAATATTCAGAGAAAGGAAGTTAAGAGTCCTAGCATAAACACTTATGCACATAAGTATCTTTATGTATGCGAATAGTCCCAGTGAGTTCAACAGGACTGCTTTCATGTATAAATATTTGCAGCATCTGGCCCTTAATTTAAACCTGAAAGCAAATAAACTATAATTTCTAAGTTATTTTTGATGTCAATGTGTAAAGCCAATGTCAAAACAAAACTCTCAAGTAATATACTACTGCATAGTTTCCAGGAATATGATCCGATGATGATGAGATTTACAAAGAACTTTACCCCAGACACAGTGCCATGGATGTGCAATGGAGTCTCCTTGCCGACTGTTTTTTCCCCCCAAACAGAATTCAGTTTTTAATAATGTTAGATTTGCACATGGCTGAAAATAATTGTTCTATGTCTCTGTCCGTAAAGAAAATGGCGTCATTTTGCTGATGCCAAAGCCATATTATTCTGGAATCTTAGGTCTCACAAGCAGGCATTGAGCTGTGTCAGTATTTGGATGGTAGACCTCAGAGGAACACTAAGCAGCTGAAGGAAGTGGTAATGTTGATTCAAAAGGGGGAGATTCTTCCCTTCCAGTCAATACTGACCCAATGCATCAGAAAGAGAGGGAATATTGTACTGCTGGAACGGCTGTCTTTTGGATAAGATGTAAAACTGTATATTACCATTAGTCCAGTTTAAAGCTCTCTCAGATCTTCCAGGATGAAAGAGACTATATAATATTCTATATTTATTAATAATAATGTACACACGCTTTTGTTAAACAGCCAAATTTCAAGATCTGTTTACCTGGCTTTTTGGAAACATTCCCATTTTCTTCTCTGTCTGACATAGTATGGTTCTGAGACAAACTGAGTTTGAACATTTTGGTTTCATTAATGTAACTTTTAGAGGATTATACAACCCTCCTAGTGGCAGGAGCTTGGGAGCCAGGAACTGAAGCCAGCTTCAGAGCTGGTGTCGGAGTCATGCTGAGGGTCAAAACCATAGTCTGAGTAAGGAATTGAGCTGAGGGTCAATACCAGGTATCAGGATCAGTGTTGGGGTGCCCGAGGTCAATCAGGGGTCAGGATTCAAATCAGAGCTGAGGTCCGTACTGGGAGTTCAAAGGCAGAGAAGCAGGACAGTCCTGGCAGCTAGCTAGGAATGTAGATTATTGCCTCGCTCCAGGGGCTTATATAGGATCAAGGAGGCACTCAGGGATGGCTAAGAAAACTATCATCAGATCACTCGAGATGGAACGTCCTGTGGCATTCAACCCCTGAGAATTCTGAGTCACAGGTTATAGCTGCTACTAGGTGGCAGTGTAAGGCTGTTGGTTGTTGGGGCACCTTACAGGGCTGGGTTCAAGTCCTGTTACTCTGGATCAGGACCCCACTTCTCATCCATGATGATTTATAATCCCCTCTGATTTAGTAGAGCTGTTCAGCTCAGCACATATAACCAATTTCAGGTTAATAGGAGTCTTCTTTTCCCAGTTTAGAAAAGAAAGACTGTAACCTTCTTAGCTGTGATAGCTGCACCATAGCCGATAGACCTGTCACTGGGACTCATCTTTGGGCTGAAATGAAGCTGGAATATGTTTAATGGTAAAGAAAATAAATTTTATTATGTATCTAGCTAAAGCAACTCTGTTTTCCAAATGGAAAACATTGCAGTCATTTCAATCTGCCGTAACCAATGCCATTTGACAAGCACAAATAGAAAAGAGCACAGAACTGCGCACATAGTTTATTAGTTCTAAAAGAGGCAATTTTTTTCCCTTAGGGCTGAATGCTCTTTGCCACTGTACAATGTGGAGAGAAGCAAAAACAAGATAAAAAAGGACACTCTGGTGGAGCAGGTGGAAGAGAAAGGTGACTATTGTGAGGGCTGTTATATATTCCCATCCACAGAGTAAACATGTAGCTTTTTATCTAGATATAGTTTATTTAGGCTGGGATTTTCAAAAGAGCCTTTCGACAGTCCATGAGATTAGGGCACTTAATGCTCTTCTGCCATTTTGAAAATTCCAGCCTTAATATATATATTTTTTAGAAAAAACCCTAGATGCTTCAGTGACGAGTACCCTAGAAAAGTCTCTCAGCATGTCACACATGAAAACATTTCCCAGCACAACATAGGAAAGTAGGAAAACTGATGACTTATTGAATATTAAGGAAACAAACACAGAACAAATACAGTCACCATAAGATATGGCAAAATGCTAACACTGAGCGGCAAATTTGCCCCTCAAAATAGCAGCTGCCCTTGCAGACTGGCAGATGCCTTAGAAATGTAACAGTGCAGGGAAGAGAAAACAAAGTCATAATTACACAGCTACGTGCAATACAGGTAGCACATTTCCCTGCTTCAGCATAGCTCCTGATAGACTCTTGCCTGGCAATCACAGAATCATTGAAATATTAGAACTGGAGGGACCTCGATAAGTGTCTAGTCAGGTCCCCTGCAATGAGGAAGCACTAAGGGTATGTCTACACTACCCGCCAGATCGGTGGGTAGCGATCGATCTATCGGGGGGTCAATTTATCGCATCTAGTCTAGACACGATAAATCGATCCTCGAGCACTCTCCCGTCGACTCCTGTAATCCATCGCCATGAGAGGCGCAGGCAGAGTCGACGGAGGAGCAGCAGCAGTTGACTCAGTGCTGTGAAGACGCCGCGGTAAGTCGATCTAAGTACGTCGACTTCAGCTACGCTATTCTCATAGCTGAAGTTGCGTATCTTAGATCGATCCCCCCCAATGTGTAGACCAAGGCTAAGTATTATCTCTAGACCATCCCTGAGAGGTGTTTTTCTAAGCTGCTCTTAAAAATCTCCAGTGACAGAGATTCCACAACCTCCCTAGCACTGGTCTACAATTTTTGAGAAGTCGTCTGCTTCAGAGATAAAATGTGCTATTTAGTATGTATTTTGATGTGCTGAATTCAAATATGACAATTAAAACAAATGATTGGCTACTGTTTCTAAGATATTTAAGTTTACATTTTATGTCTATGTATATTGTGTAGATAGTAGAGTTTTAATCATAAATTGTAAACCTAGGTCTTTTCATGTGTTTATGGTTGCTTTACATTTACATTACTATTTCACCTGTCCTGTTTATGTAACACTTAGAAAATCAGCAAAGGGGTTATATAAATAAAATGTATTATGAAACAAGGGGCAAAAAACTATTATGTACATAGTTTAGTCCTATTCAGTGTCTACTCGGCGCTTCTTGGCTTGTCTCTTGTATTCATTAAATGGAGCATCTCTTGTCACTGTCCAGCAATAGTCTGCAAGCATTGATGGGCTCCATTTGCCCTGATAGCATTTCTCCATTGTTGCAATGTCCTGGCGAAATCGCTTGCCGTGCTCGTCGCTCACTGCTCTGCAGTTCGGTGGAAAAAAATCTAGATGAGCGTGCACAAAATGTATCTTTAGTGACATGTTGCAACCAAGGCTTTTGTATGCCTTGAGGAGGTTTTCCACCAACAACCTGTAGTTGTCTGCCTTGTTGTTTCCAAGAAAATTTATTGCCACTAACTGGAAGGCTTTCCATGCCTTTTTTTCCTTGCCATGCAGTGCATGGTCAAATGCATCATCTCGAAGAAGTTCACGAATCTGAGGACCAACAAAGACACCTTCCTTTATCTTAGCTTCACTTAACCTTTGAAATTTTCCATGGAGGTATTTGAAAGCTGCTTGTGTTTTGTCAATGGCCTTGACAAAGTTCTTCATCAGACCCAGCTTGATGTGTAAGGGTGGTAACAAAATCTTCCTTGATTCAACAAGTGGTGGATGCTGAACACTTTTCCTCCCAGGCTCCAATGACTGTCAGAGTGGCCAATCTTTCTTGATGTAGTGGGAATCTCTTGCACGACTATCCCATTTGCAGAGAAAACAGCAGTACTTTGTGTATCCAGTCTGCAGACCCAGCAAGAGAGCAACAACCTTCAAATCGCCACAAAGCTGCCAATGATGTTGGTCATCGTTTATGCATCTCAAACGTTGTTTCATGTTGTCATAGGTTTCCTTCATATGGACTGCATGACCAACTGGAATTGATGGCAAAACATTGCCATTATGCAGTAAAACAGCTTTAAGACTCGTCTTCGATGAATCAATGAACAGTCTCCACTCATCTGGATCGTGAACGATGTTGAGGGCTGCCATCACACCATCGATGTTGTTGCAGGCTACAAGATCACCTTCCATGAAGAAGAATGGGACAAGATCCTTTTGACGGTCACGGAACATGGAAACCCTAACATCACCTGCCAGGAGATTCCACTGCTATAGTCTGGAGCCCAAAAGCTCTGCCTTACTCTTGGGTAGTTCCAAATCCCTGACAAGGTCATTCAGTTCACCTTGTGTTATGAGGTGTGGTTCAGAGGAGGAGGATGGGAGAAAATGTGGGTCCTGTGACATTGATGGTTCAGGACCAGAAGTTTCATCCTCTTTCTCTTCCTCGTCTGACTCAAGTGAGAATGATTCTGGTGCATCAGGAACCGGCAGTCCTTCTCCGTGGGGTACTGGGCATATAGCTGATGGAATGTTTGGATAATGCACAGTCCACTTTTTCTTCTTTGACACACCTTTCCCAACTGGAGGCACCATGCAGAAGTAACAATTGCTGGTATGATCTGTTGGCTCTCTCCAAATCATTGGCACTGCAAAAGGCATAGATTTCCTTTTCCTGTTCAACCGCTGGCGAAGATTTGTTGCACAAGTGTTGCAGCATATGTGTGGGGCCCACCTCTTGTCCTGATCTCCAATTTTGCAGCCAAAATAAAGGTGATAGGCTTTCTTAACCATAGTGGTTATACTGCACTTTTGTGATGCAAAAGTCACTTCACCACAAACATAGCAGAAGTTATCTGCACTGTTCACACAAGTACGAGGCATCTCTGCTCACTTTGGCTAAACAGAAATGTGTCCCTTTGCAAAATCAAATACTGACAAATAAGAGAGCACGACACTGTATGATTTCTAGAGCTGATATAGGGCAATTTGTTCAGCAGAGTGATGTGAGCTTCGTTATGATTGCATCATTCATGACTTCTAGGAATAACATGATGCAATTCATATCATGTATGACGCAATACCAGCTTCAGATTGCATCATTCATTGTTTTGCCTAAAAAGCAAGTACTGTCCAAACCCAGTCATAGATTTATTCATAGATCCAGTCAAAGATGTATTTTAGTCATTTCTGGTTTAAATTGAGATCCCTTCCCTTTATAACTCACTTATCCTCCGCCATTCCCAAGTCAAGGGTCATATATACTGACCCAATAGCATGTCTTGAAAACTAGAGCCAATCAACAATTTTAAGAATCATTTTCGTTCTCAGTGACCCAGAATTAGTAAAGTTTGACTACATTTATTTCAGAAGCATTTTGGCTGTAGAGCAGTGTAATTTGTTCCAGTGTTTAACTACACTGACAGTTAGGAAGTTTTTCCTAATGTTTCCAACCTAAATCTCCCTTGCTGGAATTTAAGCCCATTACTTCTTGTCCTGTTCTCAGGGGATAAGGAGAACAAATTATCACTCTCTTCTTCATAACAAGCTTTTACGTACTTGAAGACTTATGTTCCCCTCTCAGTCTTTTCTTCTCCAGACTAAACAACCCCAATTTGTTTAGTTTTTCCTTGTAGATCATGTTTTCTAGACCTTTAATAATTTTTGTTGCTCTCCTCTGGAATTTCTCCAGTTTGTTCACATCTTTCCTGAAGTGTGGTGCCCGGAATTGGACATAATACTCCAGCTGAGGCCTTATCAGTGCTGAGTAGTGAGGAAGAATTACTTCTCATGTCTTGCTTACAACACTTCTGCTAATACATCTCAGAATAATGTTTGCTTTTTTTTTTTTTTGGCAACGGTATTGCATTGTTGACTCATATTTCAGTTGTGATCCACTGTAGGCCCATATCCTTTTCTGCAGAACTCCTTCCTAGGCAGTCATTTCCCATTTTGTATTTGTGCAATTGATTATTCCTTCCTTAGTGTAGTACTTTGCATTTGTCCTTATTGAATTTCATCCTATTTATTTCAGACGATTTCTCCAGTTTGTCCAGATCATTCTAATCCTGTCCTCCAAAAAACTTGCAACCCCTTCCAACTTGGTATCGTCTGCACACTTTATAAGTGTACTCTCTATGCCATTATCCAAATCCTTTGCAAAGATATTGAATAAAACCAGACCCAGGACAGATCCATGTGGGATCCCATTCGATAGGGCCTTCCAGCTTGACTGTGAACCATCGATAACTACTTCTGAGTATGGTTTTCCAATCAGCTGTGCATTCACTTTATAGTAGGTTTGTCTAGGTATATTTCCCTAGTTTGCTTATGAGAAGGTCATGTGAGACTGTACCAAAAACATTATTGAATGTGAGATATATCACATCCACCGCTACCCCCATATCCATAAGATTTGTTACCCCCGCCAAAGAAGAATATTAGGATAGTTCGCCATGATTTGTTCTTGACAAAGTCATGTGGACTGTTACAAGATAAGGTGGTAAGTAGGTGCTTACATATTGATTGTTTGATTATTTACTCCACTAACATGCCATGTACTGAAGTTAAGATGACTGGTCTATAATTCCTTGGTTGTCCTTATTCCCCTTTTTATAAATAACTTTTGTTATTGTATATGCACACCTGGGGAAATATTGCTGGAACCATGAGGAATGAGGCTAGAAAGCACTCTATATGGCATGGTCCAGGTTGAAAGGGTCTAAGGTTCTGCATCAATTCACTTCAGAGGCTAATGGTGTCCATTGCAGCATTACATAAGAACATAAAAATGCCTATACTGGGTCAGACCAATGGTCCATCTAGTCCAGAATCCTGTCTTCCAACAGTGGCCAATGCCAGGTGCTTCAGAGGGAATGAACAGAACAGGTAATCAATTGATCCATCCCCTCTCACCCATTCCCAGCTTCTGGCAAACAGAGGCTAGGGACACCATCCTTGCCCATCCTGACTAATAGCCATTGACGGACCTATCCTCCATGAATCGATCTAGTTCTTTTTTGAACCCTGTTCTAATCTTGGACATCACAACATCCTTGTGCAAAGAGGTCCACAGATTGACTCTCCATTAAGTGAACACCTACATGTCACAGGGTGAGCTTCCCTGTAATGCCTCTCCCCACGCCTGACCTCCCTGCCTCAGCTTCCCTTCTCTCAGGGCCCCTTAAAAATTCCACAGCATCCAAAATTCCACAGAACCCTGCTGGGGTTCTACTTCATGAAATTAAAATAAACTTGAAATAGAGTCTCTCCCCTGGGCTCAGGGATTGCACATACCTTCTCCTTGGGGCTTGTGAGCTCAGGCCTGGCCTCTATGGCCTGTTTCTCTCCCTTTGGATTCAGGGGGCTGCACAGCCCTCCTAAGGGAACTTTTCTCTGTGAGCACCTATCTACAACTGAGCCCTGGTGGTCTTTTATCAGCCCCAGGGGCACAGGCGCCGACTTTCTCTGGCGCCGGTGGGAGCTCACGCCCAGCGTCGGGGGCGGGGCCCCACCCCCCGACGCCGGGCCCCGCCCCCGACGCCGGGTGACGTTGCGGGGCCCCACCCCCGACGCCGGGTGACGTTGCGGGGCCCCGCCCCCGACGCCGACGCAACGTCGCCCAGCGTCGGGGGCGGGGCCCCGCAACGTCTCCCGGTGCTAAGGTAAGATGGCGGCGGGCCCTGGGGATGGCGGGGAGCTGGCCGCGGGTCCCGGGGATGGCGGGGAGCTGCCGGTGGGTGCGGAGCACCCACCAATTTTTCCCCGTGGGTGCTCCAGCCCCGGAGCACCCACGAAGTCGGCGCCTATGCCCAGGGGCTTATTACTCAATTTACTACCTAGATGGGCTTGTTCACCTTAAATCAGCTCACTTGGGCCTGGACTGCCCTTAAAGGAGCCAGCAACTTCGTGACACTCTGCCTTCCCAAAGAGCTTTAACCCTCCTAGAAAGGGAGTTAGTGTGCAGATACTGTATTGCTAGAGGACAATAGGGCAGGTTTCTAACTAAGGATGTGTCTACACTGCAGAAAAAGCCAACCAACCAACAAAACCCCTAGGTATTCTTAACTTGGGTTAGCTAATTGGTGTTAAAATAGTGAAGTCACAGCAACTCAGCTTTTAACTTGGATTAGCAGCTCACGTTAAAGCCAAAGCTGTAGAGGAGCCTGGAGCTTAACTCAAGCTTCTAAAAACAAACTGCCAAGTCTTCAGTGCTATTTTAACCCACATTAGCTAACCCAAATTGAGACCACACCCTTTTTTTGCAGTACAGACACTAATGCAAAAGAGTTCAAGATGCCACAAGAACAAACAGATGGATTTGCAACAAAAAAGAATAAAAAGATGTTAAAACATGCAGGCACTCAGAGGGCAGGTGAAGATCTAATGGTAAATGCACATAAAGAATGCAATAAATCTGCCTTTGGAGGGACTCCAGGGGCCCAATTCTTTACAGTCCCCTGCATCTGTGCACCAGTGCAAAGTAGGTACAAATTGTTACTACCTTGATTTAGGAGAATTTTTCATTCCCCTTTTAGTCGTTTTTGCCCTGGTATAGATAACTTAATTAGGTACCTACCAATGGAGAATCTAATCCTGGTTGTGCACTAACAGAGAAGAGCCAGAAATTTAACCAAAAAATCCCAAAGTGCATTAAATAGCCTGACTAAAAACCCCTTCCCCTCTCACTAGCACAATTTTCATTCTCTTGGCTTTTGTTAAAGTATCATTTGGCTAGTTTTCCACCATCATCAAACTTTCAGGCTGAATTTCTAGCGTAAAACACAAGCAGAGAAAAACCTCTTTTCTTAGAAGGGAGGGGAAAAAAATCCCCTTTCAGGCCTTCTTTATACATCATAAAGACATTAAAAGGGCCCACACTATTTTGTTCCTTTGCAGGTCTCCTTTATGTTATTAAGACAGCATTTTTCTTATTTTGGAAGATTCCATGACACAAATATGGGCTTTCTTCTAGGATATAAAGAAATTAAGGTGGAACTGACCATAAAGACGACAAAACACTTTGCAGAACTACTTCACTAGGGCTTGTCTTCACTACAGGTGTAAGTCAATTTAAGTTATGCTACTCCAGCTGTATGAATAACGTAGCTGTAGTCAACGTAGCTTAGATCGATTTACCCGACTGTCTTCACTGCACTGCATCAATGAGAGGTGCTCTCCGGTCAACTTCCCTTACTCTTCTTGGAGAGCTGGAGTACCGGAGAGAACTCTGCTGTTGATTTAGCGGGTCTTCACTAAACCTGCTAAATCAATTCCTGCTGCATCGATTGCAGCAGCATCGATCTCCCCATTGTGAAGACCAGCCCTCAGTGGGTCAAATTATTCTCATATCAGGAAAGAGATAAAGGATCAAAAATTTCTACTGGTGTTAATTGTAGGAGCATTGCTTGGAAAGAAGTAACACTTCCGTTTAATGGCTGCCTGTCAATGGGAATGAATATTTATAGGCATGCTAAAGATAGTACACAGTGTAATATATGTGCTTTATGGATAATTTATAAAGACTTTACTGCAAACAAGTCACTTTGAGAGTCATAGATTATAAAGCCAGAAGGGACCATTGTGATTATCTAGGCTAACCTCCTGTAGAACACAATTCAGAGAAATCCTATGGCCTAATTCCTGCTTGCACTAGAGAATTTTTTTTTTTTAAACAATCTTGATTAAAAATGTTCCAGAAATGGTGACTCCACCACGACCATGGTTAAGTTGTTTCCGTTATTAATTACCCTCATTGTTAACATTTTGTGTCTTATTTCTAGACCAAATTTGTGTCACTTCAACGTACAGCCATTGGATCTTGTTATATCTTTGTCTACTAGTCTGAAGAACTATCTGTTATCACAACTGAAGACTACTACAGTAAATCCATTTACTAGCCCATTTCATTTTAAATTATATAGATGATTATTAAGTCATTTAGAACAAGCCGTTCAAAACACAGAATACATTTTATTAATTTAAAGTGCATTACATTTTTTCTATGCTGTGAACATTTTGCAAATCATTTGTAAATTACACATTCCCATATCCTAATAGACTATTGAAAAAATATAACCACCATTTGTAACTCAGTTCTGCTAATGTAACACTTACAATAAACTACTACCCACAAAGATAGTACCATAGAGGAGACAATGATTGCTTTATAACCTTCCGGGCAGCGGCATACGTGAGTTTAATATATCTTATGTTTGTTGTTGCTGTTGGGAAATCTGGACACCAAGGAGCTAGTTAAATTGATTCCTTAAATATCTATACATTAGATTGGGCGGGGGGGGGGGGGGGGGGGAGTTGTGACCTAAAAGAGCAAATTTAGAATGATTTTACAGTGCTTGTTACAATTTTGACCAACCACCCTACTTTCTTTATTCACAACCATTCAAAACTAAGGTGGCAGTACAACTTCCCTTCTTGCTGTTACCAGTAAAGTTCGCATTGGGTAATAAACCGGAAATCCCTCCCATCCATATATTAATAACATGGAGTCAGAAACGTATCAGGCTGTGGGGCTACTTCTGTCTTTTGTGTTTCTGGTCTGTGGCAGGCAGCTCCTCTGGGAAAGCATCAAAAAGCTCCTCCAAGTAGGGACCCACAACGTGCTGCAGCTGCTCCCGTGGCAAAGCCTCCTCAGAGACTGATTTGGGCACAAGAGTCACTTTGTCAGCCTCATCTGGTGCATGCTGGCTCCCCTCCAGTCCTATACTGGATTCAGAGGAGTAACGTCACTGTCCCAGCTGACCAGGCTGTAGGGAAGAGCTGGTGGCTCAGTGCACAATACAATACCCAGCACCCGGTCAAACTCCTCATAAAAAGGGCAGGATGGTGGCGAGTTCTCAGAGGTGTGGTTCTCATCCTGGCTTTCCAGTGTCAGTCTTGAGCCACTTAATCTGCTCCCTGCACTGGTCACTGGTCCAGTGAATTCTGAATGCAGCCAGCTTCTTCGCTATTACACCGGCAATTAACCAGAATCTGGCTGTGCTCCCATTACCAGCTAGCAGCATGCTTGGCAAAGGACTTCTTCATGCTGGTGGCCATTACACATGCAGGAGAAGGTTCACTTTGCTTGCAGCTCAGCAGTCAGAACAAAACAGAAAAGTTAAATGCTGAGCAGCTGTACTTGGACCAGAGGGGTTGCTTACATTTCCTGGGAATTGATTGGGCAATCTTGGGATAGGAAGGAAAAAGGGCACTGTCCCATGGGATTGTGGGATAGCAGTAGTGGACTCTCAGGATCCAAGTCTGTGTGGCCCAGGCCTGAGTTGTGCCCACACTGCAAAGTGATGGAGTTTGGGCCCAAGCCCCCAGGAAACTTGAGCTCAAACCCTTCTATCCCTGCAGGATCTTGGGGCCCGGGTCCAGGCTTAAGTTAGTCAGAACTGTGTGTAGACAGAATGGGATTTGTACATGGAGTCTGAGCCAAGGCTTACCTTGCAGTGTAGATGTACCCTCACTCACAAAGGATTTATTCTGATTCCCACCTTCAATCTTAATTCCCTAAAACATTTAAAGAAAGGTTTCCTTCAATGCTCTGGACATGTTTTCTGAAAGGTAGAGATTAAGAAAACCTCAAGTAGTCTTACTTTATTAATCTCCCTGCCTTTTAAACTTTCCTTTTTTTAAATCTCAGGCACATCTTCCATTTCCCTAAAGGAAACACATTCATGCTGATTAGAAACCTTCTCCTCCCGCTTGCCACACTTTTCACAAAGTGTAATCAAAATGTAATCACAAGCAAATTGCACAATTTTTTATTCCATGTTTTATGCCTTAAATTTGGCTCACACGCTCTGTCAGGTCAGTAGGCAGCCCCTGTCCATCAGTGTTTTTGTCAGAAAATTGGTTGTGTTTCAGATACTTTTGTTTACACTCTTTCAATAATACAATAGGTAGTCACATTGTATGGATTGGTTTATGTAACTCCTTTTAACTGGCAGGAGAAGGACTAATGCAAGATAGTTTTTCCCCAGAGGAACAGCCTGATGATCCTATAGTCAACTGATAATCTTTTAAATTCACTGAAAGAGGATTTATTCAGCAGGTATTTAGTGTTACTAAATATGTTTTAAATAATGTATTAAATATTATTAAATATAACAGTTATGTTCAGTGTGATAAATAAAAGCACAGTAAGATACAAGAGCTTAGCTCCCTCTCCCTCTGGGCATCGTTTCCCCCCTTCTTTCTATTCTCAGTGCTGTGGTCCCAGTCTTTTAAGGATGGATTTTCTCTTACTTCATCTGAACTGTAAGGTTTGATGTAGGCTTATTCCCACATAACTATGTCTATCAGGAATGTGGAAAAAACCACAAGCGATATGGCTATGTGAACAAAAACCCCAGCGTAGACGCAGCTATGCCAACTGAAGAGTGCTTCTGTTGGCATAGCTAACATTGTTCAGGGGGGTGATATTCCCATACTGGCAGAAAAACTTCTGTCGGAATACTCTGCATCTATTCTCGGGGGCTGTGCTCAACATAGGTTTGTCTACACTACATAGCCTAAGCCGGACATAGCATGAAATGTCCCTCACGTTCATAAGGGGCCTGATTAATCGTGATGAGCAGCACCTTCTCAAACTATTCTTTGACTGTCTTTGATGGCACTACTTGTCATGTATACAGGTGGCAGAACTGATCTCCAAGACAGTAATATATATTAAATACCTTGTTAAATATACAAACACCCTCTCAGCTTCTTCATTTGGGCCTCCTATTTACTCCCTGTGTATTCTCTCTCTCTACCCAGCTACACAAACTCTGTGCCATGGCTATCTTTGACCTGCAGCCGTCAAAGTGAAGTAACTACCTATATGGCTGAAAAGATGATGCAAACTGCATGTTTACTTTCTCTCAAATATTGAATATTGAGCCTTGGAGTAAGAGGATTGTTGAAAAACCTCAGAATCCTGAGTGACACTGGATTGGGCACATCCAAAAGTTTGATTTGCAGATATATTATGCACCTCTTAGCATATCCTAATTTTTTTTTCTCATCAGTGGGCTCCTAAAATGTTGTGCACATCACTACACCAGCACCACAATAGGGCACAATTGTTGGTTCTCTGCTCCAAAGATCCACTTTTTACTTAGCTCACGTCTGTGAGGCCTGAACAAAACTGTTTTTGTATAGCACCCAAATACTCCTGGAAAACCTGCAGCTCCTATTGCACAATAATTTCTAGTTTCTAGAAACTATCTGCCACTAATAAGGTAAGAGCTTGCTTAATAGTTCTGCGGGGGTTGTTACTTTTGTCTAACTAGTTAGTGAACATAACACAGCTGAAACATTATTCCTTCTCCTCGCAAGGAAGTTGGTTAATCAGGTTAAATGTCTCCTTTAAGCCCTCATCCTTCGAACAATTCCCCTCCAAATCGTCAGCCATTTCTTACCTCGTTTCATGGACATTTTTCTTCAGCTCTTTTTAGGAGAGAAGCAGAACTACAAATCTGGCTCGATCTCCTGTTTTTATTTTCCCCAGAGAGACAGTTTCTCTAATGATAAGAGACTTCTATTGTTGTGGTACACTTGTCTCACCTCAGGCAATCCCCTACAATTTTCAGCAAGATAAACCCTATCTCAGGCAAAAAGATGCAACCTTAGGCAAAACCACATTATTAAAAAAAAAAACCCCAAACCAAACAGTAAGTGCTTGAAAATTAAATACATTGCACAGCACAGCAATAGCACTATAATCTTTAGGCAACAGCACTTCCCTGAATAATGTGTAAATGAAACCCTGATCACGCTGACACACACAGCCTGCTTCTTATGTCACAACACAGAAATAATGATAAATGTCACAGGCGGCAATAGTGTTACACTGGTAGAAAGCTGGTGTAAGCACATACAGAACCAACACCCACAGTTCACAGAAAGCAGTAAACTGGCAAAGAGAGCTGTGTGTTTTGTCGCAGATATTTCCAGATCGGACTATAATGTTATCTGCCCAGTCAGTCCGAGTCCCTCCCTTGCCCTCCCCCCGTTCCACATCTGATCTCAGTCTTTACCCACCAGATTCCTTGTTTCTCTTCCCCTCCACACTCCCGCTTCCCAGTTTCCATGCCTAGCCAGTCATAGTCTTCCCCCCGCTCCCAGTCTTCCTGACCTCCCTTACTCCCTTCCCTGGAGTCTTTGTCTCAATCCACTCCCTCTGCTACCTTCCAGGGCCAGTTCTTGTCCCTTCAGCATTCCAGTCAGGCATCCTCCTCCTCCATGCAGCCTAGGTGCCAGGCATTAGAGCACTGAGTGCACACGAGACATAATCTCCCTTCATACCAGCACCAGTAGCATAGCCAGGGGGGGAGCAGGGGGAGTCGCCACTCCCCCTATGAGCAGAAGCGACGCCTTAAAAAGGAAGCGGTTCTGCTAAAAAAAGGCGCCGCTTCTTTTTAAGCGCCGCTTCTTGCACTCACCCGGCGGCGCTCCGGGTCTTCGGTGGCATTTCGGCGGCGGGTACCACCGAAGACCCAGAGTGAGTGAGGACCCGCCGCCGAAGTGCCGCCGAAGACCCGGCACGCCACCGGGTGAGTACAGGGGGAGGTGCCTTTTTATAGCGCCGCTCCCCTCCGGACCTGGCTGCGCTACTGACCAGCACCACAGCAGTAATTGCAGGGAAAGTCCTGCTCAGCCCCTGAAACCGCAGGATGGAGCATGCTCAGTACCAACACTATCTCTGGAGAATTTCACTGCCAAACTCTAATAAATTGTGTGCAGTGTTGTTGTAGCCGTGTTGGTCCCAGGATATTAGAGACAAGGTGGGTGAGGTAATATATTTTGTTGGACCAACTTCTGTGGGTGAATAGCTCAAAAGCTTTTCTCTCTCACCAACAGAAGATGTTCCAATAAAAGACATTACCTTGCCCACTTTGTCTGTCTAAACTCTAATAAATCACTACTGAGCATGTGCAAACTGCAATTTTTCAAAAGCTTATTCTTTTGCCAGATTTGGGCAGTTTCTCAAGGGAAGAGCCAAAAACACATTCCCGACTCCCAGGCAACACCCCTGCCAAATAAAGTCCCTCCTTCACAGCAAAGGGGCACTAGAGCTTCTCCATGATTTTTTTTTAACATTACCAAATGACATTTTTTCTTAATCTTGTTCTTGGAAATGGTTGAACCATTTTTGCTGAAGCTTTCCAGAAAAATTCAGCTTGAGGTAAATACCCAACATGGAAAGTTTCAGCCTGAGCAGTTACAGTTTAGCAAACGTATAAGCAACTGGATCTTATGTGTAGTGTGGAGCCACCCAGCCCACCTATTATAGTCATAGTCCTTTTCTAAAGGAAGAAAGAAACTTGCTGCACCAAAGTAGCTACCTTCAGCACTAATGTTTTATTTTGTGTGATGAGGCTACTAATAAATAATATAGTAATAGCCTAGCTTATTTATTATCTATTAGCTTCAAACCTGGATTATTTTTGCTATGGTCTCTGAATTACTAACCAAATAGCCCTTAGCTAAATGTAGGGATGAATGTCACACACTCATTTACTACAAATGGGCTGAACAGAAATGCCAGCTCAGGGTTAGCAACTCAAACCTATCCCTGTCATAGGCTGAACATTGAATTTCAAGAGCATTTTTTTTTAAATTCAGATTCTGAACTCTCCTTGAGCTGGGCAACATTCCGACCTGGGGTCTGAGTTGTGGCCCATCTCTAGACTTTGCCAGTTTAGCAGCATATTCAGGAATTTTGCTACATTGCTTGGACAGGTGCCCCATTCTTCCATGTTGTAATTTTCCATTGACTTCTGTTAGCTGTTGTAGCCCATTAAGTGGGTGGGTAGATGTGGGGTGATTCTACCTCCACCTCCACAGTTTACTCTTATTGCAGATGAAAACATTATTCTTTGTACTGTAACGAATACTCTTGTAGGGATTACTTTGTTGCTGTAAATACTTTGTCTGTTGAACTGATAAATACTCTTTAGTTGATTGTTACTATTTGTGACAAAGTTCCTCCTCTACCTCGGTGGGTCCTGCGCTTATTGGCGGATTTTGCTTGCCTCAGAGATCTTCCCCTCTAGTAGAATCCACAGTCCAGGTTAACTCCTCCTGTGTCTGATCAGGAGTTGGGAGTTTTGGGGGGAACCCGGGCCTGCCCTCTACTCCGGGTTCCAGCCCAGGGCCCTGTGGATTGCAGCTGTTTAGAGTGCCTCCTGGAACAACTGCACGACAGCTACAACTCCCTGGGCTACAACTCCCTGGACTCCTCCCAACACCTTCTTTATCCTCACCACAGGATCTTCCAACAGTACGCCCTCTTACTCTCAGCTCCTAGTGCCTCTTGCTCCCAGCTCCTCACACGCAACCTCCTTCCACAGCTCCTGACATGCACACCTCACTGGCTCACTGGGAGGCTTTTGACTAGTTTCAGCCAGCCCCTGATTGGCTGCAGGTGTCTCAATCAACCTCCCTGCCTTCTGGAAAGTTCTTAATTGGCCCCAGGTGTCTTGATTAACCTGGAGCAACTGCCATAAGGTATCAGGGATTTGTTTAGCCTGGGGCTAACATACTGGTTCCTTACCACTTTCCTATAGCCCTCTGGCCTTGCCCCGTCACATATTGTTGTTGGGGCTGCTCCAAGATCTGTGCAAGTTGTTCTTTCTTTCTGACCAGCATACTGACACCACCACAACAGATTTGTCTCCTCCCTCTACCTTCTTTTCTCCAGTAAATTTCCAACTCCGGGGTAAAAGCCTGGCCCCATTAGCATCCCTTATTTTTTTCAGAGTACGCTTTTATTTTCCTCCTCAAAAAGACTTCCCATAGTAAACGTGGCAGCAAAGTCTGTGCTTCAAAAAATACACATGGATTCTTAGAGCCAAATTCCACTCGCCTTACAAAACATGCTTAAATGCTTTTTCTCTCAAAATCTTCTCTTCTCTCCCTTTTAATCACCTCATTTTGAGCTAGATTGTATGTCATTAAGGCAGAGCTCTAAGGAGGGGTCAGTATAGAACAGTGCTATTCCAGGGGGAGCTTTGGGTAGCATTGTGTCTCCTGGGGGAGCAAGAGTTGTCACTGAGATCTGACTTTTATAAAGCTGTCATCTCTGAGTCTTTTCAAGTATCCAAAGTTATAGTTCTTGAGTTGTTCAGAATCATAACATTAACACCCCAGTGTAGGGTGCATGCATAGCTGAGGAGTTGGGCACCAAATTTTCTTAGCCTCCTCTGAAAATACTCAGCAAGAAGGAGAGGAACACTTCAAAGGTAGTGTTCCAAAACCTGCAACCCTCTCCTTTGATTTTTTACATTTATGCTACTCAGTATAGTGATGGTGGAAGGTTAGAAACAGAGCGTGTAGGATATGCCAGATCTGCTTCAAACTGCTATACACTTGGTCGGTCCAGTGTATTTATCCATACCTATAACAGTTAATATAATATCATAAACAGGCTATTTGGTGATATTTTGATAGCTGAACTTTGAGGGAGTTTTATAACGTGTTTTCTTACATTCACAGGAGACCTTACTCCGTGTTTGCATATGTGGGGCCAGATCCTGGTCCAAATGAAGTGAACAGCAGAACTCTCACTGACTTCACCTTCCCAAACACCATAGGGACAAATTCTGTTCAGGATACACATGCACAGTGTAGATGGTCTTCAGTAGGTAACCAGAGAGTTCTTACACTGGCAGACCTAGGTCCCATATATGACCAGCTTTTTATCCAAGTGGATCCCATGCATTTAGCTTTATTTTTGTAGCTGATCATCTCTCCAGTCTGTACATTTATTACTAAAGTGACTCTTTATAAGACTATTTTTGCAAGGATGAGTTGTTTATATGTTATCAAGGAAAATGTCTATTAAAATAGGGACATTTTTACTGGCTGTAAGACATTGAAGGTTTCTTGACCCTCTCTTACAGTAGAAACGTTGGTAGGTTCACTTAGTTTTATAAACCATTTGTCAGTTCAACCATTGGTACATATTACAGCACAGGACAGCAGTTCATGGAACTCCAATTATTAGCTTGTATTGCATCATTAATTCCCTCTGCACTGTTTTGAAAAAGCATTTTCCAGAATCATGATGGAGGATTGGGAAAGATGACAGAGCTTGCCTGATTTTGCAAATTGTTACCTTGATTTTAATTGGGCTATTTCCATAACACTTGGACCGTTTATAGTACTTTTCGTCTATTGATCTCAAGTCACTTCAACAAAGGTAGGTACGCTTTATTATCTTCATTTTACAGCTGGCAAAACTGAGGCACAGAGCAGTAGCGTAGCTGGGGGGGGGGCGGGAGCAGAGGTAGCAACCACTCCCTCTGTGAGCAGAAGCGGTGTCTTAAAAAGGAAGCGGTGCCTTTTTTTAAAGGGGGAGCGGAGCTAAAAAAAGGTGCCGCTTCTTTTTAAGACACCGCTTCTTGCACTCACCTGGCGGCGCTCCAGCTGTTCGGCGGCACTTTGGCAGCAGGTCCTTCACTCGCTCCGGGTCTTCGGCGGCATTTCGGCAGCGGGTACCACCAAAGACCCAGAGCAAGTGAAGGACCCTCCGCTGAACAGCTAGAGCGCCGCCGGGTGAGTACAGGGGGAGGTGCCTTTTTTTAGCTCCGCTCCCCCTGTACTCTGCAGCTGGCTATGCGGCTGGCACAGAAACATGATATGACTTGCTGATGGTCATATGCTAAGCCAATGCAAAGATGGACACAGAATCCAGATCTTGATTCCCAGTCTGGTTTTCTATCTACAGGACTATGCTCCCCTCACCAAAAGGGTTTGCAGAATCAGGACCTTCATTCCCCAGTACAGCCATGGGTCAGAGCAAGGCAAGGAGAGAAGATGGTATTGAAACCCTCTTATTCCAACATAAACAGTAGGGCAAGATTCCTCCATAGCAGTCAGTCGGCCATGACATCACATCCCCAAGATATGGTCAGCTCTTCAAGATTTGCATCCAGAACTTCATGACTAGGGCATGAACTGGGGTTAGCAGCATTCACTAGTCATGGACTCAGGCTAAACCGCCGAAGAGGATCAGTAAGGGATGCTTTATCACCTTCCCAGTCCACCCCATGGAATTCCATTCTGCCAGGAAGGACTCTCATGACAGATGATGCACAAGCAGCATCTCTGCCTCAATCTGCTGCTTATGGCACGATTTACACCATATGAATATTTGCAGTCTAGAATGGTAGAGATTGTATTATCATTCTTAACAGCTTTTTATAGGCTCCCCACAAGTGCTGCCTAGTGGTGGGGCAAGGGCGTGACAACTGCTCTTCTGGCTTGGTGTCACCTGGTTGATAGTCGCTCTCACCCTGCAATGGGTTGTCCCCTTCTGTGACTTGGTCCTCCATCTGGGACACAAATTGTGTCCACCCTTCAGGAGTACATAAGAGTCCAACAAAGGCTAGTTCTACTGCCAGGCAAAGGGCTTTAGGCGTCACTCAGCTGAAGTCCCACCGTCAGGACTCTCTGGGATATGTAGTCTTCCTAGTTCTGAGTCTGATACACGGGATAGGCTTTTTGCCTTCATCCCATCAGGAGGTGGGTAGAGGAACCCAGGCCCTCCCTCTCCACTGGGTTCTGATCCAGGGCCCAAAGGTAGGCAGCTGAGTCCTGCACCGTGGAATGGATGTGGCTGCCTCACTTCCTATGTCTCCCCATACAAGAGGGAAGAGCGAAGACTTGCAAAGAAAATAAATCAAAGAAGAAGTCCCAGACCTTGCAAATGTCCAGAGTCCTTTCCCCTCAGTAGGCCAGGTAGTCCATCAATAATTAAGGTCCCAGCCTCTGGGCCTCTCATGGTGCTTCTTCTGACTGCCTGCAAGTGAGCGACTCTGCTCTCCTTTTAAACTCCTCCTCTAGCTTGTGCAAGCTTTGAAGGTGTGGTAGGGCAGAGCTGCCTAGATCCAGAGCAACTCCTTAACCTTTTCCTCTCTAGTGTGGGGTTGGTACACAAGCCACACATGCATTGACAAGAATGCAAAAAAGTTAGCATCTTTTAGATAAAGTTTTTAGATTTACAAAGGAAAACAAGAAGTAGTACATGAAGGGAACTACAAAGAGCAATGACTCATAGTGAGATGTTTAAAAGTATAGAAGGATATGTTAAAAGAAAGGACTGCAAGTTAGGGAATCCGAGTTCTGTTCTTGGCTCTGCCACAGTCTTGCTGTGTGAACTTGCTCCGGTCTCCACACTGGATATCTCCAGTTGTAAAATGGGGACAATGCATACCTCACAGGATTAGGAGGCTTGTGTGTAAAGTGCTTAAAAAATTCTCAGATAGAAGGTGCTATAGAAATGCAAAATACTATGTGACAAGTCAACCTCAGAGAGAAAGGAGAAAAAAGTAGTTACTTTTACTGGCTGTATTATACCCTATCCCATGGGCTGCTGGGGAGGGGTGAGGGAAGAGAACATAACTAGGTCACTGGAAAGAAACAATGAAATTATAATTAATTAATTTATGTGAAATGAAATGGTTCACAATATCTATCAGTGACTAGTAAGTTAATTGTTTAACTGCTGTTTTGGGGACTTTGTAAACAATTTAGGGCAACAGCAAGTAAAAGGGCAGGATGAGAGAGAGAGAGAGAGAGAGAGAGATATGTATCCATATATATATGTTTTCAATATATATTGAAAGATATTCACCAAAAGGAGTCAATGTGATTTTAGAACTGATGATGAAGCAGAAAATAAAAATCTTAAACCTAGTTAAGGAGATACTCTCTGCAGCTATCAAGAATGAGCTAAAAATAGATAGCCTTGAATAAGCAGTGCTTCAACCTGCGGACACTACTGGATCTAGCAAAAGACAATAATGAAACCTACAGTAACTGTGTGGAAAACAAACCTACAGTATTTCTGTGCCATAAAAAGAGGAAAGCCTTTGAAGGATGTTCATGTAGGGAAGTTACACAGCTTGAGACTTCATATTTAAATGCAAATCAGAAATAGTTTAGAATCATTGACCTTGAACACATTCAGCTACGATGGCAATAATAATAAAAAAAATGTGATGGTTCCTCACTTAGTCCATCGGTTCAGCATGAAAATGTCATTGTTATCTCTTTTTGTGGATTCTGGAGTGACTCTGAAGTCTAAAGCACGTGCATGCTCATGAGCAGATCAGAGAGACAAAGTCATTGGTGAGTGTCTTGGTAGCTATAGCAGTGGTATGGCGCTTTCCCCTTGCAGCTAACAGTCGATTATGTCCTCTTCAAAGGCTTGGAAAGCTCTGAGTGTTGTGCATTGTCATGCTGATCTATTTGATGCAGACGTCTCAAGATCATCTGGTTTTATTGCACCAAAGTGTATGCTGATCTTGATGCTGTCCTTGTAGTGCTTTCTGGGGTGGCCTTAATTCCAATGTCCTTGTGCCAATTGTCCATTGAAAATTTTTCTGGGGAGTCGATGTTCAGGCATCCTAATGATGTGTCCAACCCAGCGTAGTTGGGCTTTTACCAGCATGGCCTCGATGCTGGTGGCATTTGACTTTTGGAGAACCTCCAGGTTGGCAATTTTGTCTTGCCAGCGGATCCCTATAAAGGTGTGCAGAGACCGCATATGGAAGGCCTCTAGCTGTTTGATAGGCCATTTGTATGGTGTCCAGGTCTCACAGCCATAGAGGAGAGATGTGAGCACAAAAGCATTATAATGTTTTATTTTTGTTGAGAGGGTTATGTTGTGGGATTTCAGGACTTTGTTGTGTAGCTTTCCTAGTGACTGAGAAGCTTTTTGTATCCTGTTTGTGATCTCATTGTCAGGAGATCCATCACTGGAGATGTTGCTGCTGAGATAGGTAAAATTATCAACTTCCTTTAGTTGGATTCCACTAATGGATATGCTGGGGATATGGCCTGGAGTGGTGAAGATGATTGATGCAACACCACAGTTTTCTTCAGGCTGATTGTGAGGCCAAATAATTTTGATACTTCAGCGAAGCGATTTACGATGCACTGGAGATCTCCCTGTGTGTGCACAAGGAGGGCACAATCATCCGCAAAGAGTGCCTCTCTTATTAGTAATTGACGTTGAAAAAATTCAGAAATGATGACAATAATAATAAAAAGAATGTGATGGTATGAGTCAGAAAACAGAGGTTTCTGGATGTGGGGTTACTTTTTGCTTTGATCATTTATGTAAATGTATACTTTGTTACTTAAAATGTACCAAAGTGTTTCAAACTATATCACAGTATTAAAAGGCACCTTATACACAAATCTGATGGGAAATATCAGCACAGTACCCTACATGTTTGAAAATAGTAAAAGCCAGATTTCAAGAGTCAAGGCATGCAATTTAATAAGCATAATGCATGTGCAACTGAGAATCTATTTGTGCAAGCAATTACAACTGCATATGCAAATTAGGTAACTGCACGCACAAATAACTGGATCTGATTATATACATATCTGAATTTCCAATTTGCATATGTAATTAGTTATACATGCACTTATACTTCTAAACGTTAAAAACTGGACCTTAAATCTATAACAATGAGCTATAAGCTTCTCACCATGTAGATTTTTCTGTGCTCACAACTATACATATAGCAATGGTGAGCATGGACACTTACCCCACTTTTGCTTTTCATATGAAAATTTGACTATTCTCTCTGAGTGGAACATTTATAAAGGCTTTGTGAAAGTTTCCAGTAAAAACATCAAGTTTTGTTAAAAATATTTTCATTTGAAAATTTTGGACAAGCTGTAACTGAGAGCATAAAGGGTTAAGTAGATTTTTAAAGGAAGTCTGCAAGGTGTCTTAGTTGTGAGAGTTTAAATCTCTGGCAAAAACAGTTCATTGCTGTTAAAGTTAATTAGCAGATTTAAGCAGATTTATCTAAGAATGCCAAATTTAAGATTATCTCAGGCTATTGGGCTATTATTGTATACATGGCATAGTTCTTTACATTGACAAAGAAATATAAAACAAAAGTGCTATTGGTGTAAATACTTGTATGTCGTTTGCAAATTTATGTAGATAAAGTATTATCTTCCTTTCCCAGCTTGGGTAAGTGGACACTTTTCATTGCTAAACCTATGAGAAAAGGGAGTAAAATCAGCTTCAAAAGGGCCTTGTCTACATTTAATATATAATCTAGTATGCCTTTTCAACCATAAAGGACTTTGAACATATTTTAGTAAAGAGAAATTACTGCAGCCTTGAGCAGCAATAACTTATGCACCAACAATTTACATGGGTTATATGCATTTATTTCCCCTGCAATTCCATAAAACATGCATATTTGCCATGGCAACCTCTTCATAACATGTCAATATTCCATTGCTGAGATATAGAACTCCTTCTCCAAAGAGACAGTCACAAAGGTCATTGGGGCTGCTAAACCTTTAGTGACACGGTGTGTGTGATTTAGTGATAAAAGGATTTGTTTTTGAAAATATACCGAAAAGACTTGGATATGCTCACTAGAAAAACAGAGTTAATTTTTTTCCCAAATACTTATTAGGGAGATGGTAGTTAAGAGCTCTTGTATGGCTAAAGGTCATGTTACCCTCATGCTATTCTTTGTATTCTTACTTTATATATATATATTTCGTGGTAATATGAAAACACTTATAAAACATTAATTTTTTTAGGTAAAAGATGTATTTAAAAATGCAAAATATTGAACTGAACAGGTAACTTCATATTTAGATTATGTAAATAATATCCATTGTAATTCATAGAAGCCCACCTAACGGAGTGGAGGGGTGGGGGAGGAGGAGGCCCTAGGCTGAAATGTCAGTCATTTTGGCCAGTTCACTCAACTAATCTCTAATGTGTTAATCTCTCTCTCTATCTACATTCTAAAGCTATTCTATTGCAATAGTAGGCGATACAGAATGCTATACAAAAATTAGGAACACAGAACCAAAATTCTCCTGTCTTTCCTCATTTTAAGCTACTCCCCAAGAAGGGCTCTTCATGGTTGATTGTCTTCCCTGAGGACTATTGCTGGGATTCTCCATAGCTTCACTGCTGTGGGAAGATCTGTGCAGAAATATGGGTCTTACCTCATCCTCTGAAGCTGGCCAGACTTGAGTTCCACATCCAAGGACTCTTCACTGAGAATACCTTGTCCTTGGCCAATGTGGGTTTCAACTGTGGACCTTCAGCTTGGTTGCTCCTCTTGATTGCAGATCTGCAATTATGAGAAGAGATTGAGATCACCATGAAGCTACCTAAACCCTAGCCCATGTGCTCTAAACAAAGTAAGGCTGTTAAAGCTATATATTATATTGAAAGCTCTTTGTACGTTTTTCTCTTTCTGACATTTGTTAATTTCTCTCGTCCTTTAGAACATACGGGTATTGCAGCTCACAAGTTCCTCTATCGAAGGAAATCAGAACACTAAGGAATTTGACATGCTATCAAGTGATCTGTAAGATCTAGACACAATGAGGCTAGCCAAGGGCTGCTACTTAGCCTTAACTCTGAAATCCATTGCTGAAATCCAGTGTAATTAAGGTAGTTGCTTCATAAGCTTTCAATGAAAAAACAAAGATGCCTTTATGAACCTTTTGAGCAGTCATATATATTTTACTCTTGTTCCATATTTGGAACACCTACCAAGGAAAATTTTGTGTAATTATTATGGACCTCCTTGTATACTGCTAACTTGAGCAGCTCTAAGTTTGTATTTGGTGCAAATACAAACTTAGTTTGTATTGAAATCTACCATCAGTTTGCTTGAAATCTATTCTTAAACAGAGAAAATCCAGGGTCAATTATTCTTCAGTGAACTGGATAGATAGTTTCAGGATTGCACCATCATACACCTACACAATTTAGGGTGACCATATTTTCCCAAAGGAAAAACAGGACACTCCATGGGGCTGGCCCGAGGTCCCCCTCTCCTCCTGCATGCGAGGCTGGCCCGAGACCCTCCTCCACCACCTATACACCCACAGGGCTGGCCTGAGATACCCCCCACCCATGCTGCCCGGCTGCGTGGTCCGAGACCACCTGTTACCTGCTTATGCATGGGGCTGGGCTGGCCCGAGACACTCTCTTGAGCCATCCCACCCACGCTGGGCTGGCATTGCCACTTGCCCTCCCCTCCCCATGTTCCTCCGCACCCCGGTAGGGGTTGCACCCCATCTTTTTGGCAAAATTGTGCATTTGTCCTGTTTGCTCTTGCCATCTGATGATCAGTTGGCAAGAGCAAACAGGACACATGCCCAGTTTTGCACACACACACAAAAAAGTCGGGACAGCTGGGGCTTAAAAAGGGGACTGTCCCAGCCAAAACGGGATGTATGGTCACCCTAATACAATTGGACAAAGAAGGCAGCTTACTGATATATAGAATGGGCCTGGTTCTCCTCTCCACCACTCTGGCTGTGTAAAGTGACCATAAAGTCAGTATAAATTACATTCACACCTGCAGTAAGGCCTCTTATACTGCTCTGGAAGAACAAAGGGCTAAGAGTGGAAAAACTTTAAACATCAGGACTTTGAAAAAGATTTATTTTCCTGGGCAGTGGGAGGAAGATGGGAAAGACTGATGATGGTAAACTGTTTTCAATATCTCCTGGCACAAACTGTACCCCACAGAGCTAGCATTAGCATTTTATTTTACCCAGTAGTAATGCAAAGGAATCTACAAGCCTGCATCCTGTAAGACATTCACTTAAGCAGTTATCATAAGTCTTCGAGGACTGTGAACTCTGGCACAGATGAATGGCCTGACAGTCACCCTGAGTTTTGGGGAACTAGGAAAGTGTTTTTAAGGGGGAAGTTTATACGGGGTAACCGCATGTGAGGCCAATAATATAATGGATATTTGCTCACATCATGCAACCTCCACACATTTTGGCAACGTCAAGGTTCATTGCTCAAATTAAGCTTATTCTATGGAGCAGCAGATTTGTAGCAAGCAAGGACTGAGACGCACTGGCAGAGTGTCATGAGGAAGCCCACTCCATATACTGTGCAGGCAGCATGTGATTGTAATTAATACAAAGGAGTCTATTTTCATGAGCATTAAAAGTAACCAACCCCAGCCTCACAAACAAAATGAAGATATATATGCAGCTCTAAACGTAATGCATTTCATTTCTCTCTATGGTCCAGTTTTCCGAAGGCTGTAATCTCTCCAGATTGTAAATCCTTTATTCACACAGATAACTGCCCATCAGAGTAGCCCCATTTATGTATAGTAACCTACCATAAAGCTTGTGTACACTGTGCATTAGTCCGCACTAGAGGGACGTAAATTCTAGTGTGCATTGCACTATTTGGGGGGAGGGATAGCTCAGTGGTTTGAACATTGGCCTGCTAAACCCAGGGTTGTGAGTTCAATCCTTGAGGGGGCCATTTAGGGATCTGGGGCAAAAATTGGGGATTGGTCCTGCTTTGAGCAGGGGGTTGGACTAGATGACCTCCTAAGGTCCCTTCCAACCCTGATATTCTATGATTCTATGATTATGTACTAACTGGCCCGCACGGATGGCTGTGCAGTAGAAGTCCCTAGTCTGCATTAATGTCGTACTGTTTGAAATGGGACTAGATTAATGCGCAGTGAAGAACTCCTAATGTGCGGCAGCAGAGTCCACACGAACCAGTTAGCAAGTGACACCCCAGTGTGCACTAGAATATACACCCCTATAGGCACTCTAATGCACAGTGTAGGGATGCCCACAGCGAGTTGTTAAATGATGA
Organism: Chelydra serpentina; assembly: GCA_037349315.1. Classification (NCBI taxonomy): domain Eukaryota; kingdom Metazoa; phylum Chordata; order Testudines; family Chelydridae; genus Chelydra; species Chelydra serpentina. Next base: position 14,692,721 of record JBAIAC010000035.1, read on the forward strand.
AGTCCAGCGAAATAGTAGGTGATTTAGTAGGTTACTGATTAGGGGATTCAATGCAATAGAATGACAAGAATTTATTGTTGAAGTTGCACCCCATTGTGATGTTTCCCTGCAGGGCATAATCTCCTCATTTGAATGGGACTATACAGATGAACAATTGTTCAATGATGCGAGGAAAGGTTTTGCAAGCTTTCCTCTCTCTTAGGAAGTGTTAGCTTTCAGAAGGAAACATCATAATATACAGCCAGTTGCTAAATATTTCAAGCACAGTCGGTCTCAAAACTGACAATTGAATGGCATGCAAGCTTGTTAATTAATTCTTGCCATTCAAATTAATTGAGTCATCTAGTCAATAAGCTATTACCTAAAATGCTATCTGGATGGACTTCACCATTATTTACCAACAACTGTACAGAACATTTACTTTGGACCCAAAAGGGAACATAAATTTATGCAAAAAAGATTTTAGTGGAGAACTCAACATTTCAGATTATTTTTTATGTTGAGTTCAGAAAACTGGTACAAAGTCACATGTTGGTAATAGCCAGTGGAATATTGTGTGTCACAATTCAAAAAGGTTTGTGGGTGAAATCCTGATCTTAATGAAGTCAATAGGAGTTTTGACTTCAATGGACCCAGGATTTCGCCCTGTATCTTTAAACGTTTATACATGAAAGAATAATGTTATGAAGAGATTATTAGTAAAGACTCATCTACAGTATCTTGGGATACCTGAAGCACAAACTCTTCCAAATATATTGTAGATTATGAACCACCCCAGGAGTATATGTAAAACTTTTGAAAGGCAGTATGTTCCTGGAGAGGTGTATCACACCCTTTAATCATCATTGTTTGCTACTACATGTAATTCCCAAATATACTACTTTCATTGGGCAGTACTTAGACCTATGGGGAGAATCCAAATAAGAGGTAGTTGGGCAGGCAGAATAACCCAACTGTAGTTGCATTCTGTGCATAGTCTGTTTGGACAATCTGTTCTCATTAGGCAGGATTATTTTAGATTCAAATCCAACTAACAGCTTCTCAAGTGACAGAAACATCCTGTCAACCTAGGCATACAAACAGTGTGTAAATGATTACTACTTGTTGAGTCCTGACCATGTGTTTAGCACTATCCAGAACACAGAGCTGGGGAATAAGGACATGAACCTGCAAAACCTCAGTCATGTGAGACTTCAGACAGAGGGACCAGTTGCCTGAGTAGGGATGATTTATGTGAGTTTTCAGGAGTGGATATACTCTAACAACTAGTTCCTGTGCCTTACAGATTGTAGACCCCGTGAAGCAATCATGAGCAGGGCCAGTGGGTACTCCCACAGTATAGATGCATTATAATGATATCATATTAGATCTTACTTTTCAAGAGAGAAACATAGTAAAATCCTTATCAGTGAATGCATGAAGAACAATCTTGTTGGTTGGCTGGTTTGCTTTTTTAAGGAAACTTCTAGCTTTACCAAGGCAAATAGCAATAGCAAAAGAACCTGTCAGACAAAGATGCAATTCTCCTCTCTCCCATATTACGTTTAAAAATGCTACTTAAATCTAAACAAATTAAATCTAAACGACCAGACCTGTTAGAATGATGCTTTTGTTCAACAAGATGTATTTAATAAGAGCCTTACAAAGAAATTCTGCTCTTTTCATGTTGATAAAATAAATACTTGTGAGTCAGTGTGATCATTACTTTGATGCTGAACAGAGGTAAGCAATTAGCAATGGCAATAGAAAAGGCACCTACTGTATCATGTCTTCCAGTGTTAATTCACAGGAGGGAACAAAGAAGATGCATGCCATGGGATTCTTTAGATCTGCAAATAATGTTACTGGGTAATGAAAACATAATTATGTCAGTTAAAAGAGAGTCATACGGTGACAGCTTTTGGTGTTTAAGAGTAAGCCTAAAAAACCCTGTAAGCTGCAAGAAGACATTTCCACCTCTTGAACACCGTAAATCACTCTGACTACGAACACTGGCACACGTATAAGCTACATTTTCATCAATGAGCTTTCCACATTCCCAAGTGTATCATAAATACACAGGTGCTCAGAATCTCACAGGATTGAGCTCTTAGTTGCTGTGCGTCCTATTCAATTAACTAGTACCATATGGGCACAAGGGCACAAGTTTAGGGCCTGATTTTGCTTAAGACCCATTTCATAATTCGAACCCGCTTCAGTCTGACCATTTACCTTAAAACCAGATTTTGTGCTGTGAGCCAAATCCTGCCCTCTACTGCATTAATAGGGGAAAGAGGACATAGGGAGATGCATTCCCCTCCTCCGCCACCGCACACTGCAAGAGCACTTAAGAGTGCCCTAGGATGGGGGAAGGAAGCATATACTGCCTGGCCAGATTAATATAAGGCATGGGTTGCTAGCTTGGAGCACGAGTGGGTGCTCTGGTTTTCTCCACGTAAGCTGTGGAGAGAAGCAGGCAATAAACTTTGTACAGTAACAAGTGCACCTCACCGAGTCTGCTTTCCCCCACCCTCCATGGTCTGGACTCAGATGCATTGCCATGGTGGCTCTGGTTCCAACACTCCATTCTCCCGTTCCATCCAATGCAGCTCCAAATAGCCTGGGCAGAATTTTCCCCTGTATGCGTAAGAACCATGGAAGCTGTTTTCCAAACCTTGCTTTGATTCAGTGGTGCTGGCACAATTTTTATAGTAGGGGTGCTGAGAGCCATTGTAAACCCTGTATACGATGGAAAGCATAATTCAAGCCAGGGGGTGTGGCAGCACCCCAGCACCCGTAGTTCCAGCACCTATGCTTTGATGCGTTTTTTTTGGTTATTTCAAGCTTTATCTTATTCCCCTTATTCTTTTTTTCAGGCTTTCTCCATTCTAAAGTTATCTGAGTAATCTGGTACGAGATCAAAAATGTGCTCCCAGATGTATTATACCAGTGGTGGGTGATGAGATCTTTCTATATTACATATGTTTACGCTTTAGTGTATTTATTACTTTGCCAGTGCTAGCCCATTGGAACCTGCCCAGATTCCACTAGCTGCTCCACAGGGGGCTAGAGGAGGGCCAGTGAAATGCAATACATTGTTGGTCACTGCCAACATATTTAAACATTTTGTTTATTGAGTAATTTATCTTTGGCACATTAGGAGGTCATTAAAGAGAACTGTGCTAGAGAGGAATAATTGCTGTTCCCGTGATTAAGTTGAAATGAATGCAGATGTATGATTAACAGGACTTTGTATTTATATAATATTCTCATCATATAAATAGAGTTTCTGTGTATAATACTAAGGGCAGAGAGTATGAATCATTCATATGGTTTGTGTGACTGAGTGAATTTTGGCTTCTTCTGTATTATCATCACTGAGGAAATGGGCTGGAATTGGGGGAACTATTTGTCACAAATCTGACGCAGGGGAATTTAATGATTATTTTCCATTTAGAAGCCATAACCCAAAAAAGGTTCTTATTCAAAATTACATCAGAAGAGTAACCATTTCCAGCAGGGGGATAAGATAAAACATGGTTTTAATATTAGTGTATGGAGTTCTTTGTTCCCTCAGCAATAATGAGCCTTAAAATCCTTACTTGGGTTTAATTCCTTTTTGACATCAATAGGAGTCTGTCTCTGCTCAGATAGAACTATCAAGCTAGAAAGGACCCATAGTTTGGCCAGGTAAATATAACAGATTATTATAAATAGGGACCCAAACAAAAAATCCTTTTCCAGACACCCCTGAACTTTGGGGAGTTTAGATTTGGATAAATTGAGGTCCACATCCAGAAAACTGCTAAACCACCCTTCAGAATCCCAAAGCACCTCCCAAGCCGTGAACCAACCAAATCCCATGACGGCTAGTGCTGTGAGAGGAAGGGGGAATGTTGTCTGGTACCCCTTCCACTCTGGTGCTTTAGAATGGCACAGAAAACACCCACAGCTAGAGTATTCAACAGGTGGAACAACTAGCGGTTGGCCTGTAGGAGGAGGTGTTTCAGTGTGGTAGGTAGCCCCTGTGGCTAGCATTCTGCTAAGCACTCGGCAGCAATGGCTGATGCATGGAAGAGGCTGCCTATACCCAATCCATGATAGTTCACTTGCAGAGTATAGGGCAGAAAACAGACATGGACCCATTTTTTCAGCATTCATATTTGGATGTAGATCGAAACGTCTCTCAAAGAATCACACCACTTGTCAGTGAAATGCAGCCACCTCAGAGGCAGGTGGGAGACAGCTACTACATAGGACACTGTTCACCAGCGGAAAAACAGGAGTATAGGTGGCTTGCCCTTAAGGGCTATAAGGCCGGGGGCTAGCCAACCCTGATTACTAAAATGGCACACCTAGGTTGGATCAGGCAATTCCCTTCCATGTGCCTGCAGCAAAGGGAGAAGATTAGGAAACAACAGGCAGTAAGAAAGGCTCCTGCAGGGAAGACCTAGGTACCAGGCGGTTTGGAAGTCAGAGCCAGAAACCTGAGGCTCCAGCCCTGGAGGACCTGGGAATGACTCACCAAAGCAGGAAAGGCCCCAAACCAGAAGGCCTTGGAGTAGGGTGAATTGGAGATTGTTGGGAGTGAGCAGGCTCCAGCAGAAAGATGTGGGGGTTTCCTACTGAGACTACAGGCATTAAAAGCCTGGGAATGGCCCAACAAGAGGGTAAAACCTATGGACTGTGGGTTGGCACATTGAGCTTTATTTTGGAGCTTTATTTATGTGGATCCCCCAAGAAGAGGGGTTAATGGACAAGAAAAGCCTGTGTGGAGTTTTAGAAGCCCGTCAAGGGGTGCACAGGAAGTGGCTGACTCCACTACAGGGAGCATTTTAAAATGAGGGACAGTGGGGCAAGTTCTTGCCTTACTGAAAAATCCCTTGGGATCCTAAACATTCATGCCCCCATGTTGAAAGGTCTAATCTGAAATACACCTACACTATAACCTGCATAAAACTCTTATCTAGCTTGGAGCAGCTAAAGGTTGAGCTGACTGGTTAGCTTGGAATCAGTGATTACAAGAGTCCAGGTATTTCAAAAATGATGCTTTCACCATTAAGCAACCTCCGATCTAGAACAGTTTTTGCCATATAAATAAATATCTTTAGTTGAGTCCCCACAAATCTCCACAAATCCTCTATCCATACATTCACCAACATAAAAATCCAGAGGGGGGAAAGGACTCTGTAGTCCATGTATTCATGATGCAGTATGGATTAATGGGCTGCAAATATGAGTTTGAGTCGTCATTCTAGGAATTTCATAGGCTAGTATTCCCAATCAGCACCCATCTTATTTCTAGGGAAATGAGTTCTCCTGGAACTAGTGAATGAAACTCTGTACTGGCAGCCAAAAAGATCATATTGACAGGACCAACAGAGAAAACCAGAGTTGAGGAGGAGGAGGAACTAATGTCCTAGAAATGTAACTAAACTGGGTTATCTACTGGTAGCTGAAAGACATTGTTTTAAATGAAACAAGAACCTCCACATACTTATATCAAACATTTTGAACTCTACCAAATGAATTCGATCTTTGAGCCCTAGTTCAGCAAAGTACTTAAGAACATGAACAATTTTAACATGTGCATTACTGAGTTGCTTCCCTCTTCTGGTCATGGGTCTGCTTCAGTTTCCTCTTGGATGGGGGGACTTGCTGTCTCTCCCTGCTGGTCCTTCAGCATCCAGTTCTGTTGGGTTGATGAGGTGACTTTACAGAAGGGGTGCACTTTTGTGAGTTAGCCTGAGCGCTACAAACAAGTTTTTCACCCCACTTTCTCAGGCTTACTCTCCTCCAGCTAGACAGATTCTTTACCCTTCTCTAAGGACCCCAAATTCCCTTCCCTCAGAGGTATCAGCTTGCTCTTCTCCTGGAGGCACCCTTGAGTTGAAGGGGAATTTCCACACTCCCACCTCCAGATGGCATTGTAGGGGAAGACAGATTCTCTCTCTACCCTGTGTTTCATTCCAATGACTGTGGCAAACACAACAGTTCTACTTACTCCTTCCTGGATCACAGCCATCTACTAGAAGAAGTAAAAATGGTTGATTGTGTGTTACAGACTGACTGGACTGGTTCCCCAAAGTTCTGAGTGGCCTTGATGTACTGCAGACACAGATGTGAAGTTACTAAATGACTGTGGATTTGTTGTTAAAATATTTTATGGTTAACTTGTAAAAGAATCAGACACGTTAAAAAATCCTTGAATGAGAAACCTTAATTGTAATAGGAAACATAGCTGCAAACTCAAAATGAATTACTCTAATTTCAATCTGATTGAGAGAATATGTTTTGCATTCTCATAGTTTCCCTATCCTGGTTATTACATTTGGAAACATTGCATAGTTGTGGTGACGTCGTCTTGGTTGCTGTGGGTTGCACTAGAATGGCACTCACATCACATATTTGTCACTGAGATATTTAATATTTCCAAAACACAGCTAATAAGTATAAAGCATTATCCTACAGCTAGAGGGACACATAAGCCCGATCCGATTTCAATATTGGTAGGAAAACCTATTAAACCTAACTGATTTACTCTATTAATTGACCAAAATTATTTTAGCTTTGGCCCTGCTCCTGTTCCTACTGCAAGAAATGGAAGTTGTGTCACTGAGAGCAGTGACAGTAGGGCAGATACTAGGGCCCCAGTTCAGGAAAGCACTTAAGCACTTGCTAATTCCATCCATCAGGAAAGCCCTAAGCATGTACGTAAGTCCCATCATATGCTTAAATAGCATGTTTAAGTGCTTTCCTGAGCAGGGCTACTTTCCTTACAACTCTAGTGACTTACATTTTTTTATCTGTTATTTGACTCCAAGGGAGTTGCATGGGATATATAAATCAGCATAGAAATTATCTTTACAACTGAGACATGCATGAAGGATGATTTTTGATACAATTCAGTATTAAGTGAATTACATTTTTCAGAGTTAAGAGTGCTGTAATAATTAGAAGGGGAGAAAAAATACTAAACAAAAGTTGGATAACGAATTCCATCCATCATTGCTGTGATAGACTAAAGGAATGAATGTTTGTGTTCCACTGGAATATATTACTTATGTTAAAGGACATCCAGAAATATTTAAGACAATATGGGATCCATATATGGACTTGAATATGTTTAAGTATATGTTTGAATTTACTGAAGATTAATAGACTCTACAGTTACATGGATTTATACTTTTTTTTACTGTGTATAAAGATTTCTATAAATATCTATTTTCTTGCTCTTTTATAGAAATTAATATTTAAAATGCATGAACCACACAAATGATTTTAGAAACTATCCAAGACAAAGACTTCAATGTATATGCACCTTTGTTACAGTGCTATTGACAAGGAATTGGTGGAACAAGATAGTGGTGTCCAATGGGCTACAGACACCTTTCCTGTACCCACAGAGCTTCATCATGATTTACTTTAAGGGCAGTCCACTTCCATTCCCTTCAAATGGAAAAGTGGCAATTCATTGAGTGGTTAGTTTGCTGGAATTAAGGAATTTTTTAATATACATTTTAAGAGAACTGCAACACTGGATCTGAACACAAGTGAACCTTGGGGATGTTTATCTTTGTATGATGTCCATATTTGGAGTACTGGCACAGAGAATTCTTACCTGCTGTACCTAACCAGCGTTATGTCTTTCAGGGTGGAGGAGATGCTAATGGAACTACTACCTAAGTAGCAGAATTGCACTTTAGTTATTTGGGGGTATTTATAATGGTATCTTTATAATTTTTGTTTCTCTCATGTCCCCTTCCCAATCATAAAGTGAATTCCCTTCTCTCTCTCTCATTTTTATTGTTTTGTTTTTTCAGTAAAAGGATACATGTAATATTGGTCCTTTTTTGTGCATATATGAACATCTCTCGGTCTAGGGCTGGGAAAGCAAGGTTGAGGGCATCAGGCTGGAGAGAGACAGGAAAGAATGGTAGGTAGATAAGCAGTGGATTAGAACAGCTGGGGAGTAAAGCCACCCTTCATATAGTCCCGGATGTGGATCTATTCTTAACGGCGGTTGTTGTCAGGAGGCCAGATTCATACGGACATATGTCTGGCAAGTTTGCCAGACTCATTTATAAACCAATGTGGGTTACGTACATCCCTACTGCATTCATGGATTTCTTAATTTTGCTTAAGGGTGAATTCTACCATTAAAAACTTACAGATAATTTTTTAAATCTAATATCTCCACCCTTCCCCTCACTCCTGAGCAGATAAAAAGCAGTCTTCCTTGGTGTAACTAAGCCATAGAAAACAATAAAGCCTTTGTCTCTGTTGGCACTCTGTCTTCACTCTTGGCTCCATCAAGGTTTCTGTTTTCTAGGGGTGTGGCGCACTACAGCCAGATGTCATACACACTCATTTTGAACAGCTGCCTCTGTTCTCACATAGGGCCGTGTCTACACTAGGGACCTTCCAGCGGCACAGCTGTACTAATGCAGCTGCGCCGCTGTAAGATCTCCCATGTTGTCGCTCTATGCCGACGAGAGATCGCTCTCCTGTTGACCCAACAAGCGGTGGTAGCGATGTCAGCAGGAGAGCGTCTTCCACCATCATAGTGCTGTGCACACTGGCACCTCTGTCCGTGTAACGTATGTCCCTCGGGGGTGTGTGTGTGTGTTTTTTCACACCCCTGAGCAACATAAGTTACACTGACAAAAGTGCTAGGATAGACATAGCCTTAACTACTCCTATGTTGGCTCAGCAGTAGATCTAAGCCTCATCTACCATTGGCATGGAGATTACCGCCAACATTTTATATCTGGTATAATGGCCATTCACAGTGAGGTTGCCAGATAGGAGAATGCTGAGAAACTCAAGATGGCTCACTTCACCCTATTGCAGCACACAGTCCTGCACCTATCACAGCGGAGGAACAAACCTATTTATGCACTGTTTCTTTCCTGCTGGTGGTTATGCAATGCTTCTTGTTTACAGAGCACAAATTGTTCTAACAAACAATTAAAACAGAATATAGCACATGGTTACAAACCCCTGAATATTCCTATCCACAGACAGAGAGCTACAGTGATCAAAAAAGAACGTGGCGTTGATGGCACTATCTAACTAAAGCGAATATATTCACTGATAGAAGGTGAATCTCCCTCCTGAACTGGGTGACACCTTGTTTGCAAATTGCCCTGTTACACCTTGGTGTTGCAGGAGTCTGATGCAAACATGTGATCATAGAATCATAGAATATCAGGGTTGGAAGGGACCTTAGAAGGTCATTTAGTCCAACCCCCTGCTCAAAGCAGGACCAATCCCCAATTTTTGCCCCAGATCCCTAAATGGCCCCCTCAAGGATTGAACTCACAACCCTGGGTTTAGCAGGCCAATGCTCAAACCACTGAGCTATCCCTCCCCCCATGTTATGTTGTTATGGTGTTATGTACTCTACCTGAAATCTCAAGACACAGCATGGTGGGTTAAGGACAGCTTTCCCCCTAATAATCTTAGTGTTTTTGTCATTCTTTTCTTTATATTTGCCAGTGTGGATAGAAGTGCCTTATGGAATACAGACAAGTACTTGAAATAATACATTTGGGTAAAGTGGAAGACACAAGAAGGGTCCAATACACAGACTATGGAAGTCAATGGAAAGACTCCTATCGACCTCAGTGGGCACTGGATCAAGACAGCCTTTCACTGAGCTGTTTCAAGTCATAGTGTAGGAAAACATGGTGCTCCTTTGGATAAACGTTAATTGAAGGGTGTCATGAATAGTTGCATCACAGATACATTTAATGGTCACTAACATCGTAAACTTTGACCAAATTTAAATGTTGTAAAGGAAGTTTTTAGTAAGCCAAAGAACAATGTTCCCACAATAAACATTCTGATGAAACCAGATGTTTATTAAAAAAAAACAACCTTCCCCAATGCCCTGCAATGTCTGAAACCCAAACACTGCAGCACTGAAAGTGAAACTGCCTAGTAGCAAAACCAAAATATCCTTAATTGCTTTTCATTGTCCACACTCAGTTGTTATTCAATAATATACATAAATACATTTGTTTGCATGATTTTTAACTAGAAATGTCTTATTAAATTAGCTAACATACTCAGACATGCCAGGAACAGGAATAGACTTTTAGCATAATATCCTTTTGGGAATACTCAATGCTCACTCCCATAATGCTCAGAAGCACAGTGATGACCCAGGATGATTGGATCATGGATAAATTGGCTGAGAGATACAACTAATTTTAAAATTACCCATTACATGAAACTGCTAAAATAGTATCAATTTTCAGAAACTATTAAGGTTCCTCTTAAACTTGAATCTGATAAGAGGCTTTTACTCATTTGTTCATACCTTTAGACAAGCAAAAAGATAACCAGCCCTTTTATGAAAACAACTATGACAATGCGGAACTGAATATTTTGGTTTTCTCATGAAAAAAGATTGGCCGTGGAAATATCTTTCCACCCTACAACATGTATATGCATCTCAATTTCTTTTGGGGGGGATTACAAACGTTTTCTTCCTGCATGATATTTGTGAGAAATGGAAATACAATTATAGTGCCACGTTGTCTTGTTTTGCATGGCACAATCAGCATAGCCTCCTTGGCCTAAAACTGGTTTAAATGACCCAGGGATGATCACCCCATGGAAGAGTGAGCCTCTAGTGGCGCACAGCTGCGATAGGCCTCCTCTACCACCCTGTCTCCCTGCTGCCTGCACAGCAGGAGAAAAGAGGCATCACTAGAGGAAAGGAGTTGCTGCCTGTAGGGTAGGCAGGGCTGGCTCCAGGCACCAGCCGCCCAAGCATGTGCTTGGGGCGGCACCTTCTAAGGGGCGGCCATTCTTGGGGTGGTGGAGCAGCGCTCAGGTTTTTTTTTTTTTACTTTGGCGGGGCGGCACTCGAGGGGTGTTGTTTTTTTGTTTCAGCGGGGCTCCACTTGTTTTTGTTGTTGTTGTTGTTGCTTGGGGCAGCAAAAAAGTTAGAGCCGGCCCTGAGGGTAGGCCAACAAATAAGATTTCCATGACCCAAAAATTGTTGAGGTTTTGATATTTGTTTCTGTTCCACATTGGAATGAAGACTAGACTTTTCAAAAAATTCCCAGTAGCCTGGTGGTTAAGGCACGTGCTAAGGACTCCCAAGTTTCAGTCACTGCTGCTCTGCCTGACTTGGAGCAGGGACTTTAACCTGGGTGTTCCACATGACAGCTGAGTGCCCTAGCCACTGGGCTACTGGCTATTTTCTCTCTCTCCTCCACAGCCCCCCTCCCCTGCCGCCTTCCCAGGGGCCTGAGAAACTTTCCCAACACATTTTTGTCAAAAACAAAATGTTGCCACTGATAGTTCTGGTTTTGACAAATCGGCATTTTCTGTCAAAAATCCTTTTGTTGAAAAATTCCCAACCAGTTTTGCCACATTTGCACTGGCAGTTCTCTGTGGCCTTTGCACCCCAGAATATGTTAGAGCAGCAAACCAGCCCAGTATAGAGCAGCCCCAGGATTAGGAGAGTGAAGAGATGAGCTCTAAGTCACTTTGAATAGCATCTCCTGGCTTGTACTCTGTGCAGATGAGCTGCATCCCAGGGTTTACTGTGTACATTCCAAAGTTGGCATAGGGACAATGCTGCATTCCATTATGTCAAGTCACGGCACATATGCATTTTGCCCACCGACTTCAATGAGACTGAGCTGTGTTAAGCACCCCCTCTTGAACAGGGATGCTTTTCTGAATTGAGGCCTTACTTTTCACAGTTCTGTAATATATACTCTCAGTGTTCTGCAGATAGATGCCCCAGGATAGCATGTCTCTGCATGTCATCACAGTCTCAAATCACAAAACCGTAAGCGAACCATCATACTGTTTTCCCCAGTTTTGTAGGTTGTTTCATTAACTCATTAAGCAATATTTGTAACAAGCACCCCACCGATCATCTCAGAATGGTCTTCACAGTTTGACAAAATGACTAGCCCCTTCAGTACAGCAATCACGAGCCTGATTATAGGCTCTGATGAACCCGTCATATGTAACAGTTTGATCAACTGAGTAATGATCTCAAGAATCTCATGAGTGATTGCATATTGTGAAGGCCAAGACTATAACAGGGTTCAGAAAAGAACTAGATAAATTCATGGATAGGTCCATCAATGCCTATTAGCAAGGATGGACAGGGACGGTGTCCCTGGCCTCTGTTTGCCAGAAGCTGGGAATGGGCGACAGGGGATGGATCATTTGATGATTACCTGTTCTGTTCATTCCCTCTGGGACACCTGGCACTGGCCACTGTCGGAAGACAGGATACTGGGCTAGATGGACCTTTGGTCTGACTCAGTATGACCATTATTATGTTCATATGTTTATGTTCATGCCAGATCCTCAGCTGATGTAGTTAGCAGAGCTATGCCAATCTACAAGAGATCATCTTGACTTCAATAGACCTATGCTGATTTATACCAGTGGAGGCTCTGGCCCAATAGATATAATGTATTCATGGACATTTGAGAAGAATGTTACATTTCAATAAATCAGTAGTACTTCCGTGGTTTCATGAAGTAGTTTACATCTGATTGGTATAATATCTACAGCATAGGGAAAGATCTAAAAGAGGAATTTTCAGCATGCAAAATTGTCAATGTCATTGGATACAGGAGACTCCAGGATAGATATATTTTATTAAGATCTAGTCACTGTGGGTGGAACCCAGTCCACCTAGGTAGAGCAGGGAATAGAACCCAGGACTCCAGCCTCCCTAACCCCTGGTCTAATCACTAGCCTAGGGGAAAATGACCAATAATAGAAGAGAGCATTTGCCCCAGAGAAGAAAATATAGAGGAAGTTAGAACTCAGTGGACTACAGAAAGGCAGATCCTCTGCTGTGGTCAATTTTCATAGTTCCACTAAGGATCTACTCCAGAAATTGGATTTTAATACTATTTCCTGCCTTCAATATGTGAATAAAAAGATAAACATAAGAGTTTAAAACAGTTTAAAATGATGAAAATGATTAAGATGAATCAATATTCAACTGCATTGGGAAAGCTGTATCCCAGTTCTCAAATCCACAGACTTTGGGAACTGACTTCTTGAGGCTTCAAACATAACTAACCATGGTTGGGCTTTGCAGATTAGGAGGGGGAAGCATTCCTGGAAGGAGGGAGGGATTAAGATATGAGAAGAATTTTTACAGTAAGATTTTTGCTAACTCAAAGAATGTTGACATTTTCCAGGCTCTCTTGCAAGGGCCTAATCCTGTAAACTGCTGAATGCCTAATAGAGGTACTGTGAGTGCCCTCAATTCCTTTGGGCACTCAGCACCACATAGGATCAGCCCCACAAGAATTCTCCTGGAGGACATTCAATGTAGAGCGTGTATTCATGTCTGCAGTTGCCAAAGGGTGAAGTAATTTCGGGAGGAATTTTATTTAGCCAGGGAAGATTTCTGGAAATATTTACAGGTCAGCGATTGCATGTTTGAATTCTTTGACAAAAAATAAAGTAATTGCCTGCGGCTGAGCTTGAAGAGCTTTGTAAATATTTCTTCAGCTTTTCCACCCCCAGCAGGCTTTTATTATGCTGTCTTGATGGGCGCAGACAAATCCCCCAAGTTAGAGAGAGCTTGGGAGTTGGACTTGCATATGGAATTTTTCTCTGTTGAATGGAAAGCTGAAATTTCTTTTCAGTCTAAAGCAGACAGGGAGAGAAAGTTGCTTTTATTAAACATAAGCAGAAAGCTAAACAGAAAGATTGGAGATAAGCAATCAGATCCCATCTTTTATGTAGCAATGCAGAAATGTCAGTTGTGAAAAAAATTGTAAATAAGAATTGGTTTGTCAGACCTGTCAACTCCACTCTGATGCAAGAATGGAAGTAAAGATAGTTATTATAGGCTCTTCTGGGTAGGAAGCATGTCTGGAAGATTAGCTGTCCCCATACACTTCAGACAGAGTTCAAAGCCTTGAGGCCAAACTACCCCAAGGGGCTGGAATCCTGGCAAATTGTTCTGTACATTTGCTGAAGTTATGTGAACCCAAATTAGGTGGTTTCCCTCAGCATCCTGCTGCTGACTCCTTATCCCATAACTGTGCAGCTCACATTGCCCCCTGCAGATTGAACACTTCATACCCCATATTGGCAAAACAAGCCTAGAGAGAGCTCAGGTAGTTTCCACATGCCCCGGTTTCCCAATAGGTAACTGCATGCACAGTGAGCACTTATAGGTAGGTGCTGAGACTCCAGGTGATGGGCACTGTATAAGGTACAAATACCTACTCCATCCTCTCTCTATTCAGTGGGTTTTGGAACCCATGTCCCTTGCCTAGCGAGTGCCGCTTAGTTGATGGTGAGTCCCTCCATCATAACAAAAGGCAAGTACAGTTCCACTGTCCTTAATTCACATAATCAGGATAATAACAGTTTATTCTTCCTGCCCCAATAACAGAGAAACTGGGGCTCCTACAGCAGCCAAAGTGACCAACTAGGCGGGGTTGGTGTGTCTATGCAAATGAGATCAGCCCCTGAAGTTCTTTTCCACAACCCGCCACAACTCACCACCAGATGTCAGGGTAAAGCTCATCCTGACTCTGCTTACACTTATTTTAATGGTTTATAACCAAGAGGGGTTGGGATACAGGGCTCCTGCCTTGGACAAGTCACATAGCCTCCTTGTCTCAGTTTCCCCCGTTGTGAAATGAGATTAATACTTTACTTCATCACAGGGTGAGGGAAGGGATGGTGGTGATTTAAGTTAATTTTTGTTTGTAATGCAATTGTTTGAAATCCTTGGATGAAAATGATCACCTGGATCGATCGGACTTCAGCTGTCATTTAGACTGCGCCGATCACAACACGTCTGCCATTCTTCTCGCACTCTTGCATTTCTTCTCCACGTTCGTCCGAAACGTTTAACGATGTCATCTTCCCATCTTCTTGGAGGCCAACCAGGGGGTCCTTTTCTTCTCCTCCGTCAGATGGTTTAAAGTGTCCTCCTTTGCCAGTGACCTACAATTGTAAGTACACACAGCGAGGATTGTCCTTTTCCATGTTGGCCTAGCACCTGACATTTTTAGCAACCTCTTGTCACTCAATTTCCGCTCCGCCACCATAGAACGTGCATTTACTCGTGTTGTTTTAGCCGTTAACTTCAAGCCATCCCACTGGCTAGGTGGGCAGGCATGAGTACCTCCTCAAGCTTAGGTAGCCTTCAACCTGTAAGGAGAAGGAAAAGCGCTCTTTCCTCTGAGAGAGCAACCCTCTTCCCTGGATTGGATAGTCCGACACCTTTGTAGCATGGTAAAACCTACCAGGGCATACGCCCCGCTACCATAGCTGTCAGACGGCCAGGGTCACTGCTGCACCACGTTGAGGCGCTGAGGTAGGATTTTGCAGCAGATGAAAATGATAGTAAGTATTAAAAAACTCAGTTGTTCTTACATATCTTTATGGGCTTCTGTACTCTGCATGTGAGAAGGAGTTGCTCAAACAGAAGAGGGACAAAGGATCTTGTTTTACTCATACTATTTGGTGAAAAGGCATGGATGAAAAGCATAGCTTACTTGGGAGGAAAAAAAAGACATTCTTCACTTTATCTACAATCAAAACCACTACATTCCTGCACAAACAGGTCTTCACCTTGTGACGCCAAATTGCTGATAACTGGAAAAGTGCCAGAAAACCAGTTGTGTGCGCATGTGTGTGCGTTATTGAAATACATACTTCAGTTAACTGATCTGTGGCAGCTTCAGAGGGATCAGCAGTTACAGCATGGGACTGAGAGCCAGGAACTCCTAAGTTCTAAACAAGGCTCTACCAATTACTCAATCTATGGCCTTGGGCAAGTCACTAACCCTCTGTGCCTCCACTTATGCATGAGGGAGAATGTCTATGTCACAAGGATGTTGTGAGGAGCTATTAGTCAATATATATAAATCACTTTATTCACACTGAGTATTGAGTGATAAATTCCTTTAAACAGCAACGTGAAAATGGTGGTATTTGAAGATAGACTGAATTAAATAGCAAGCCTCAGACACTTTGTGGCACCTACTTGATCCATTCTTGATCAGTAAGAAATCCATGAGGTTGATGCCCAATTCCCAGAGATACAGACAAATCATGGCAAAGTAATAGTCTTTGTCAGATCCAGTTACATTATTCCTGGAGCTATCTACAGTACTTCTGGAGGTGTTACTTCTGGGAATTAAGCTCAGATCTGACTTCCCATATATCCACATGTCCTTATTCCCTAAGGGTTAGTTAGGTACTGGGCCATAAAATAGCTATACCGTAGCATCCTGATTATTCAAACAGCTTGGGCAACACCAAATTTGTTTGGTTAACTGTGAGTTTGTATGTACTGGGAGTCAAAGACATGAGATTGGGAAGATTTGAAGTCTGGAGGTTCATAGACTAGTAATTATGACCCTACTGGATTTCAGTTCTGGCTTATCTCAGGAGAATGAATTCACTATGAGGAGACCATCCACCCAAGTATGGCTGTTCACAAATATTTTAATCATGCAGGTACAGTCTGTTTTTAAAAATTGGGTTTAATAGAATTAGAGTCTTTTTTTGTCTGTCCGATATTCTTCATAACAAAAACCAAATGTGCTCCCAACAGAGAGACCAGGGTCCAGATAGGATTTACCATTTAAGTTGTGTACTTGACAATTTCAGTGCAACCCCTTTCCTTTGAGCATCCTGTGTATTTGTTTTAGATACTTTACATGACATTTAACAGCATGGAAATGCCGTCACCAATGATCCCAACTCTCTTCCTTGAAAATCACCTATGTGAAATCTTCCTACATTAACCTGTCCATTGACTGTCTCTACACAGTGATCAGACAGGAAAACCTCTCATCAACCTTCCCCTCCCACTCATTATAAACTAGCATTAGTAGTTGCAACATGTGAATATGTCATAGCCAGATTTACCCATGCGATCTGAACACTATTCTCATATTGGAACAACAATTCTACATATTAGATTTGAGTTAGACTGAATGCCGCTCACGGCAGGTGCCCCATCTCCTATATGTTTTCTAATATGCTATGCATACATAAATAATAATAACAATAATGAACCAGGAGCAGGTTTTATTACCTGGCAAAATTATCTGAAGACAATTGTCTCTTACATGGATACCCTGCCTTCTTTCACTTTGGGCTCTCATCCCAAGCAGTTACTGCTTCCTTATCCTTGTTTACTGGTGTCACTACACACATTTGGGCAAAGCAATAAGGAGAAACCTCCTGAATTTTTCATGTGAAAAGAGAATTCTATGGAGGCAGAATTTTTGATGACACTGACATAGGGGGGTGGAAGGGAAGAGAATTCCATATTGTAGTTCTGTAAGGACATTTGGGAAATACATTCAAGTGGAGAAGTTTTGTCTTGGGCACAATAATTCTGTAAATTCAAATATAAAAGACAGTGGATAAAAATAGGCCTGTACCTATTACACTGAAGTTGGACTAATTGAAAATGGAAGTTTTGTTGAAGTCATATTGGGGTGGCTCCTGGGATGATAAAGAGAAGTAAAGTCCCCCTTAGGGAATATGCAGTGTTGGTCTCCTTTGGAACAGTCTACACTGAAATTAACACACAATGGCTGCCACTTTCAGAATACAGCAGAGGTTTTAGAGATTAGAAGGTATAGTATAGAAACGGGGGAGGGATAGCTCAGTGGTTTGAGCATTGGCCAGCTAAACCCAGGGTTGTGAGTTCAATCCTTGAGGGGGCCATTTGGGGATATGGGGCAAAAATTGGGGATTAGTCCTGCTTTGAGCAGGAGGTTGGACTAGATGACTTCCTAAGGTCCCTTCCAACCCTGATATTCTATGATTCTATGAATACAGAAGAAGAATTGTCACAGTTCCATAGATACAAATACCAGACCAACTTTTTTGACCCCTCACCACCAGCGACATTGTGTAAAGAACAAAATGAAAATGTAAGACTAGAAACCACCACGTTTTAGGTTGATTTGATGTGGTGGCCCAAAGTTCCTTCCTAAAGGCTTATCAAAAATATTTATAGGATAAATGCTAAAATAAAAACAATCACAAGTATAATTCTGATGAGATTGAGCAGGAGAAGCTAAAATGTAGAAGCTAGAGGATTGACAGACTAAGCTAACACCACAACTGTTGTCATCATATTAAAATGATATCAGGGGACTATATTATTAAACCAACTATGGTGTGAAATCAAATCTTGTAATTTATAAAGGAAAAAAAAATGTTCCTGGCATATAGACAGCTAGTTATGCATGAGTGTAATACATACAAACCACAATGTTAGAAGAGTCCCAAGAGCCAATAATTCTGCAAATATAACTTAGTAAATATATTCAAATGAAACTCCGCCATCGTTTACCACACTCCCCAATCATTTATTTGCATAGCTTTCTTTAGGGGGACTTTTTTTCCTAGCTAACTTTCATCATCATTTAGTGACATGAAAGCCATTAATATAGGCTAAAAATCATTGCCCACATGGCTGTGAGCAACTGTAAAGAGCAGACATTTGCTGCCACAAACAATTTCATCATAATTATCCTTCAGCAAATGGCTGAGTTCTGAACATAGTCAGAATGTTTTCACCTTTCCCTGAAAAACTGTGCAATTCAGCTAAACAACTGGTTCCTGACACGGCACTAAAGATTTTCACAATACATGTTAGGGAAACTGCTTCAAGTGAAAGTTCATTTTTACACCATTTCACCATTTAATAGTTTGAACAAAAAAAAGGACCAGCTGGGGGATTCACCCCTACTTGGTGTTGAATACAGCCATCTAGCCACATTTCTTTCAAGCTTCCAAAACACAACAGCCAAAGTTCCTTTACCACTGGCCTTGCTTTTTATTCTCACGGCTTTGCTCAGAACTTCACCATGATTGGTCAGGGCATGCCAGTAAGTTTATGTCACCCCATTAGCCATGTTTGCCTCCCCACTAAGCCCACCAGTATTGTTCAAACTATTGGTCCTAATGGTGCTGCTCAGTGTGAGGCATGTTACAACTTACATGTTACAACTAATAATCTAGTCCTCTGAGATAATTTTAATCTGATAACAGATGTGGTATTAGTTTAGTCTGTCAATCTGACAGCTCCTATATGTTAGCTTCTCCTGCTCAATCTCATCAGAATTATACTTGTGATTGTTTTTATCTTAGCATTTATCCTATAAATATTTTACAAAGTAGAATTTCCAGCAGGTAGAGGAAGGAGGAAGAGTCACCAAAGGAGAAAATGGAGTGATCCAAGGGAGGGCAGCCACACAGATTTCAGTAATGAGAGATTTGAAACAGGGTGATAATCGGAATCATTAGGAGAAGCTACTGTAAGGTGATGAGTCATCCCTGAACTAGAGCCTGATTAAGCCCCATGCACTGATGAGTCATTCCTGTGCTAGGATCCAGCCAATCCACAAACCAGGAACTGGTCTGGTGACTCTAAGGGCAGGTACATAAACCTCACAGGAGGAACAGCAGTTCAGTCTGCTCAATGTCACTTCAGGGCTTGGAACTCTCCCTTGCCTGATAGTGACAGATGCCTCAAGCCTTGCTCTCGCTCTTGCATCACTCCAACCCTGCTCTGGACTCCTGATTCTGGTGCTGACCCCCTGGCTCTGACCAGTAGGTCTGACCATCCCCATCACAGTTTTTGACAGCTGCCTCTTTGCTGTCCTTCAAGGAGGCATTTAGAAACATTTTCAGGAAGTGCCCCAACACCTCCCCAGTGGCTTTCCCCATCCAGGAAAGATTTGGAACGAATATATTGACTCATTGATTGCAAGGTCAGAAGGGACCGTCATGATCATCTGTGTAAGTCGTAGCATGCTCAGAAGGACAGGGTACATCAGCTGGTGAAACTCAAGAAAAGAAAAATCTACACGAGTCCACCCAAGAACTGATTCCACTCTCATGGAGGCAGACAGCTCATTCTGAATCACAGTGATCTTATCATCACAGTAATAAACACTGAATGGTCACCAGATGCAAATAACTTAGATTAACCCAGTTGTTTATTACCTAGCATAGCAGTCATGGTCAGAATTTTACAGATACTTCACTTTGCTTCCTGGACAGCCTCATTGTAAGATTTGAAAAACACTTTCTGCCGCACTCAGTCCATCTCAGAACAAGATTTCAGTCAGTAATCCCATCTCTCATTTCAAGTGTCATGGCTCATCTGAATCCCATGATGACATGGGAGGATGAAGCTGAGGAAGAGGTTATTTAGAAGCCAGTGTGTCAATGATCAAAGACAAGAGATCATTCTACCCAGCCATCAGTAGACCATTCTGGCAGTATGCCAATATTCTTCCTCAGAACCCTCTAAGGCCCATCATGTTCCATTAACCTCAGTGGTAGGACATCAGGTCTTTTACTCAACAAGAAAATTGTTGGCCTCAAAAAGGATGGGGGTACTGGTTTGACATAGCAAGAGCACAGCCTGTACCCTTCTTACTCTCATTCCCATCCCAAAACAAGATCCCGAGAGTGGCCATCTATGCAAATTAAACCTGGGGCAGTACCATCCTGGCCATGAGATCCTGAGCCTATCCATGATTGCTATTGTACACATGAAGTCACCCCCGAACAATTAGCTCAGATGACTTCAAGGTCACTGTGCTGCAAGGTTACCTGTACAACAATACAAGTTCTATCTTAATCCCATTCTGGGACTCAGGTCCCTTGAAACCACTGCAAACTGCATGTCCTTAATACATACATTGTGGGTGAAATCCTGGCCCCACTGAACTCCATTAGTGGGGAACATGCCCCTTTGTGACAGTGCTACTGCCACACCATTTCCCTAACCCTCTGTTATTTCATGTTGACTAGAATGTCCAGTTGAGCAGCAATGGACTGTGCACCTTATCTATCCAGGTTTCTGCTATGTACGCAAATTCAGGGGCATCATCCTTAATAAAGGTTGTATAAATAGATAATGCAGGTAAAATGCAATAATTTGAATATATCTGAACATGGCCCTGCCAAATTCCTGCCTGAAAACAAGTGATTCAAATAGAGGATGCTTGATAGCCTTTCTACCCACTTCATTCTCATATGCAGAATAATAAAATGGATTTAAATTTTGGCTATATAACTTATGAGCATCTGACCTGAATTATCAGTGTTGAAAAGTGGGTGGGGATATTTTGGTAATTCTTCATTACTTAAAGGTAAAGTGAGCTAATAGATATTTTACCTGCTAATATGATCTGGAATGTTGTTTCCCCAATTATCTCAGATGCCAAACACTTGAGTGAAATGAGGATTATATTGTTTATTTTATTTGTATTGTCCCAGCTTGGAAAGGAAAATTTCTTTCAAAAGTGCTCCTAAAAGGAAAGCCAAGTTGGGCTGTGAAATGCGAAAGTCTATGAACTGGCTAAAATGCTCCTGCTGTTCTAGCAGTCCCCTTAGAAACATATATTTATAAGTGAACATGCAAATACTGTATGTTCCTCTTGAGGTTGTAATTAATGTATTTGGGAAGGGAATCAACATACATTTTTATAACAGTGAATCTTTATGTGAAGTTAAGTCACCTTTAAAAAAAAAAGTTAACTGTGAAAAAATAAAGAATAACGACCAGGCCATATTTATGAACATAACACCAAGCTCATTTTCTTGATATTTACTGTGGTCCAAATTTTCAACAGAAGCCTCTAATTTTGGGGGCCCAACGTGAGAACTCTTGGGCCTATTTTTCAGAGGAGCTCAGTACTTGAAAAGCCAACTAACTTCAGAGGGAGCTGCAGGCTGCTCAGCACATTAAAAATCAGGCCCAACGTGTCTCAAGCTGGGCATTTGGATCCCGAGGCACCCCAAGTTAGAGGCTGCCGACTTGGTATTGGGCAAATTGTTCAAAGATTTGGCTACAATGTTACTGTAGGTTGGTCTGGCTGAACATATTGCATAGCACTAGTGTTAGAGCCGGAATGAAGAGTCAATGCTCATGCACAGGCCTGCGCTCAGGCTGTGAGATCATAACCGTGTCTAACTAAAACCATCATTTGTTCACTTTACAAGAGTTAATTTCTAGATGGTGAAATCAGGCCCCTATTGCAGTTCATGGGAATTTTCCAGTGAGTTCAATGGGGCCAGGATTTCACCCACAATGTATTCATTAAGCACTTGCAGTTTGCAAAGGCTTCAAACAAACCTTTTCCTTTGTTTTAGTTTCCTTGAGATTTGCATGCTGCAGTTTCGTTAAGCAAAACTCTACATGTAGCAGTGCAGATTCACAGTGGTGATACTTGAGATGAGATTCTACCTGCTAATGATTTAGCAACATCCTTTATTACATTGAGTGATTTGCGCAGGTCAGTGAAGCAGCTGGTAAAAATCCTAGGGAAATGTGATATTTCTTCTTCATTCTATACAGCAGAAACGTGTATGCATGTGTGTGTGTAAATATATATTTTTTCTGTTTTCTGAATCATGTGTGTATGTATACATATATATATATATATATATATACACCCATACACCCACAGTTCAGAAAACAGAATCCACGAGGAACAAAAGGTGCAGAGTGGCACTTTATTATTTATTATATTTGTATTAATATTTTAATTTGACAAAATACCATAGTTGTACAGCAGGAAGGATTAACAGTACTGTTCTATTAGCCAATTACAGCACAGGGTGGCTTTACACAAAAAATGCTTAAATGTTCCCATGGTAGTTTTGCCAATTGTGTCTTTGCTTCTTCTAGTGGATATATGTCCCCCATTTCCGTACCCCCCAAAGTGAGTCTTTAAAGGCTAGAAGTCATAGCAACAAGTTTGCCAGCCCTATACTTCGTGTATAGGTGTATGAACACACATGGCTCTCCAGCACCCTGGAACATATTTGTCAAGAAAGGAACATCTAATATAAAAATTTCATGCACCAATGTCCTTATTTTCCAACTAATTTATAAAATAGTGGGGTTTTTTCCCCTCTACACTAATGGCCTGATCTAAAGTCCATCAAAATCAATTGAAAGACTCCCATTGACTTCAAAGCCCAGTGGGCTTCGAATCAGTCCCTAAGTGCCATTTTGTGGTGTGCCACATTCAGATGTGTTTTGAACTTGTAACAAAGCACTAGTGGCACTTCTCTTTAGCAATGTAAGCGCAGAGCTCTGGAAGAGGCGGAATTTGTCAATAACCAAGCAAAGAAACAAAGTGTTTGTCATATGCTTGTTTTGTAGTATTACACAGTCATACCTATTAAATTCCTGTGTTCCTATTACATTCTCAGCCTGTCATTATTAGCTGGTTTACGTCAGTTGTACATCTGCAATCCTTAATTTTGTAGCACTCAGGATCTCAATTTATTTTTCAGCCAACTGCTTAAATGACTCATCAACAGGAAACATGGCTTTAAAAAAGTCAACAAAAAAAAAAAAGATACATTTATGTCAGGGATAGGAGGCTGTAGGATTTGCTAGGAACAAGATCACTTTTCAGAAAGAAGGATGTTTACCTACATTTTCTCTGCTGCTACGGTAACTGAGAGAGAGTATTGTTGTTTTGTTTTTAATTAAACTTTTTAGCATTCATCTCAGCCACAGTATTGACTTTTTAATATATGAATATTAAAGTGCACATATACTTTATACTCCACATTCTGCATTTATTCACTGCAACATCCAGGATTCTCTCCGGCAAACTGTGTTGTACATTTTCAACAGCATCCTCCACTTCAGAAAGGACAAGGGAGGCAGAGGAAAACATTGCCTTAACCCACTGTGTCCTGAAATTTGTATGTGCTCAGCTCAGACTACACATCTTCATTGATAATTATGCTTCTCACTCATTCTGCAGCAGCCAGTGATTTCAAAACACTGTGCAAATGTTAATTCTCGCAACATCCCTGTGAGATAGCCAAGTGTAATCTCCACTTTAGAGATAGGGAGACTCACTGCCAGAGGTTAAATATATGTGCTCAGACACTACATTAATGTGCTCCATATAACAACTAACAGTCATTGTTAGAGCCAAGAATAGAACTCAGGAGTCCTGACTTCTGGTCTCCTATAGTAACTACTATACTGTGGGAATTTAAGAATTGCCATACTGAATCAGGTCAGATGTCCATGTTACCAGTACCAGATGCTTCAGAAGAGTGTGTCAGAAACCCGCAGTAGGTAGATGTGGGATAATCTGCCCCAATATTAAGATTGGCTTGGTAATTCTGGATATTCTTGTGGGGCCAGATTTTAAAAGGTATTTAGGTGCTGAAATAAAGCAGATAAGCATCCAATGGGATTTTCAAAAGTGCCTGGGCAGCTAAGGGAGTTAGAAGCCTTTGAAAATCCTACCAAGTGCCTATCTGGATCTTTAGGCACCCAAACACCTTAAAATACTGGTCCGTTATCTGTATAAATAACTATCCTGCTTTTCCTTATTACAAGGCTTAACTTCCCAAGAAATTACTTTTCACTTGGTAAGCACTAACAATGTGTTCAATGCTGTACAAGTTATAAAAGAAGATGCAACAATGAGCTTACGAGCTATTGCAGACAGACAGACAAAGCATGCATTGGGAGACCCAGATGATGGTGATAACTTAGGTCTTGATCCTACAATGTGATGTGTGTGGTTAGACCACTGAGCCTGCACAGCATCCCACTGAAGTCAATAGGGCCCTGAATAGATGCAGAGGTCTGCCTGTGTGCAGGACTGGGGTATTAGTATTTTTTTCAGATGGTGTGGTCATTGATAGCTTTTACATGAGAACATCGAGCTTATATTAATAAGGTAATAAATTGCCATCTGGCTAAGCTGACTGTGTGTAAAGGTTAATTGAAACAGGTAGCGAAGCTTACAATAGGATCCATGTGATTTAATTTATATTACAGTTTTCCCTTTGAACATGTTGCATACTGTTGAGAAACCAGTAAAAAACCCACCTCTAAATAAATACAAATAATAGCTTAATAAATTGGGCTAAACCTGGCTTGAGTGTTGAAAAACATGTCTTATAGGGCCTCATGCAAGGTAATATAAAATAACTGACTAGATTTCAGTAAAGACTAACTGATATTATTCATATATTACTCAGAATGACTGGGCCATTATTCTAATATTTTCTGTCCTATTTGATATTCTGGAGAGTGGCAGAGGAAGGTGCATTTACAACCACAGGAAATGGTATGAACCATTTCCCCAGACTATTCCATTTTCCCTCCTTCTCCCCTCTTTTTAATGAGCTTTATTGAAATGCAATTCCATTCACACTTGATAGAGACTACATTTCACAATGAGAAAACAGAGCAATGGGAGGCAGAAAGTAGAGCGCTCTCTGGGCCAATGTTTACCGCTACTGATTTGGCAATGGAGATGTCATAAGGAGAGGCCCCTTTGTGAATATTTTCTTGTGGCCATTCTTAATGAGGGAGAAAAGAAATGTTGGTAAACACATCAACTACAGAACTTCAAAGCCTAGTCAGTATTGGAAACTCACCAGAGAATTCCAGTAAATCAGTATACATTTACTGAACTCATGGAAGGATTTATTTAATTGGCTATTAGAGCACATTGTAAGTATAAGGCACAAATAAGCAGAGCTGGGCAAATGCTGCAACATTTTGCCATGAATATTCACTTAAAAGGAAAATTTGCTTCTCATGTGTTTGTGCTCATTTGGGCGTTTGTTTTTAGCAAATAGCTTGGTGAGCAAGTACACTGGCAAGGATGTTTGCAGAAACAAATGTTAGAGGAGGTTTACAAAAAGAACGTCTTGAACTTATGAACTTGAATATTTTGCCAAAATCTTGATTTTCAGAGTTATGGTCAACCAATTAGGGATCAGAAGCAATGCCATGTGATCAAAACTAACCAACTCAGTTTAAGGACAATCTACAGGATAAAATGTTCAAACTGTTCTAAAAAATGATCAAAGTCCCAATCCTGTAAAATATTCAGCATAGGAGGACCCCAGTGCCCATGTGAACCCTCCACCATTCCCAATTTAACCTTGGCCTCCTTCTGCTTTCACCTCTACCCCTACCCAAACTCTGCATGCCAGTTTCAACCTTAAACCTTTTCCAAAGCATCTGTTGGATCAAAATTCAGCCTTAACGGGGACCACCTGCTGACTCCAACCATAACTCCATCCTCATGTCACCTCTTGACTACAACTATGTTGCTAGCGTAGGGTGGGCAGCCAGCTGTAGCTTCAGCCATATCACTAGCCTGGGGTTAGACACCAGCCCAAACCCAATCCTTGCCTGGGCCGCATCCTAGCCCCAGCCCTAATGCTAGCCTGGGGCCACTTTTGCCAGGCCGAACCCTAACATTAGCCCTTTGCATCTCTTGGTTTCAATGCTAGACCTGGCCCATGGTTACCTCTCAGACCAATGCAATATGTAATTTGGAGCAACCTGCCAGCCCGTAACATAACCTCGCCTGTGGACACTGGCTGGCCCAAGCCTCAAAACATGAGCTCATTCTCAGTAAGGACTCAGCTATGCAGAACAGCCTATAGAATATTCAGAGTACAATAGGCAATTCTGCTCTTGTGCCTGCTGAAAGCCAGCAATCCCTCCCTACCTAGTATTTCCTATTTTCATCGTCCCTGGCCTTACTCAGACCTCCATAGCCTTCTTAGAGGATCAGCCTCACAGTGCAAGAGAGAACACCCTACACCATTCATGTACAGATTGAGGAGTATGATCCTGGTGGCACTTCCACTCGGAGTCATCCCCAGCCTTACTCTGCAAAAAGGTTTTTTACCATTAGATCAGCCTTGCAAAATTCTACTCACCCACTCACTCAGCCTGGGTGAGTAACTTTTGGTTTGGGTTTTTTGTAGGTAAATATAATATTGTTTCTTCACTCTCATGTATAGGACAAGTGAATAGGTTTTGTTTCTGGATTGGTTAATTTTCATGATGGCGCTTAAGTCTGCATCACAGTCTGTGCCTAGTCACTTTATTAGTTGCTTATCCATTGTAGGATAATGCCCTTTGGTCCTTTACTCACTGACTTTAAGGCCAGTAGGCTGTTAAAATTGACACAGGTAATATCTACTGCATCACCCCTTCTTGCTTCCTCCATGATATGCTATAGAAATTCCTAGCAGATTTGGCAGGCAAAATTTTCTGCTTTATTAAAAAAAAGTGGACTATTTTTAAAAAAATCAGCTCAAACTCCTCCAGCTATTGTGTGACATCATCCTCTATTAATTTCTGTAGACTCATTTACCACTGAGATCACCCCTACTTGTGTATAATTTCCTGTCTCCTTTCCAGTTTCTTTAAAAAAAAAAAAGATTGGGGTTAGATATTTGCTCCCCTCTATCCCTCGATAACCCTTCTTCTCTTCAACAAGCTGTTAGAGAGTTGATGATACAATATGGATTCTTTTTAAGAAACACTTTTCTTTCTGATTAAGATAGGAGTATGGCTTATATATTAGTGCTTTTCTGTTGTTTGTCTTCCTTCTCTATTGCTAAGCAGGACATTGCTGTGTGTTGAGAGGTCATGTCCTCTTGTTTTTCCTCTACCTGAAGTCATAACAGATTCTATGTTTGTGATGTTATAGTTGGTTCCTGTGTAAATGAACGTGATGTCACAAACAGTGGATTATGTCTTTCAGTGAAGAACAAGTAGCAAGAGTGGAGGTGATGTTATCAAAATTACTTTCCTTCTGGGCCAGCCCTTGTGATTTGCATCGACTTCCCAGTATTTGTGCCTCAGGATCCCAATTCTATTTTTATATTGATCCTTGATTGCTTGGATCCCAGCCTGGCTAGTCTTGTTATGATGTATATCAGCTGGGCAACCCACTATTTGATTTTTTCCAGGTCATTACAAAAGATCATATTATGCGTCCGAGTATGAAATCTCTCTCCAATCTCTTACAATCAGGGACTATACTTGTTTGTATAACACCAAGCACCTTATTGGTGCTAAACAAATATGTGCTAATAATATTCTCTTCCTAAGTCTAACTACTTCTGATATCTAGACACGAACTGGTGTCTAACCATGAGCTGAATGTGTTCTTTCGTATCCCACTACTGTACTGGATTGTCCACCCTGGGCCTTTCATTTCAAGGTTTACAATGTTGCAAGCCTATGAATCTGGCCATCACATACTTTGTCCTACTACTAAGCTGGCCATACAGTATTATCATCTTACTCTCTATTTGCTGTCATTCATCCCCATACTTTGGTCACTGTGTTATAGATTATAGTTTCCCTCTTTCTGTGGTGCATTCAAAGTCAACAAGGGCCTCACTGACGAGCACCCCCCCCCCCCCGCCTTCCCTGATTTTCCTTAATACTTCTTAATGTGGAACATGCGGGACTCACCCACACAGTGCCTCCTGCTGGTCATCCAGGGAATTAGCTCTTTCCAGCTCGGAGCGCCCTCTGCTGGTCGCTATCCCACTCATCATTGGCCTCCCGTACCCCAGTGCCCCTTTGACTGGGGTGCTGCCCCCTGGCAATACCTCCTCAGTCACTGGATCTTCACTCCCAGGGGAATCCATCCACTCTCTAGCCTCACCTTGCCTCAGCCTATGGGCTACTGCCAGTCATCAATCATCACCCCCACTCACTGAGGCAGACTGCTGTCTGTATTAGCCAGTCGTCATAGGCAAGGGAGGTTTGGACCTGCTGCCTTTACCAAGATCAAGTACCTCCGTGGGCTTTGGACAAGGCCCTGCAGCCTGGGGAGTTGCTGGCCTGGAGTGCCCTGGCTCCTCTGGCCTTCCCCAGCCCTGCTTCACTACAGTACCCTTAGGCTCCCAAGGCAGCTAGGCCCATCTCCCTCCTCAGATAGAGGGAGACTGCTCCTCCAGGCCCACTGCCCTCTTATAAGGGCCAGGTGGGCCCTGATTAAACTGGCCACAGCTGTGGCTGCTTTCCCAATCACAGCCCTCTCCCAGGCTGCTTTAACCCCCTCAGGGCAGGAGCAGCCACCCCACTACAGTTACCAATCCTCTTCCATTTTCTCCCTGTGATTCTTATGCATTTTGGTGCTCCATGAAGCAATACATCATGCCCTGAATGCCTAAAATCAGCCTTTCAGTGATTACCAGTATCTAATTACCCACTTAGATACAGTGTAAATTAAACACAGTCACCCTTAAGGAGGTGCTTGCGCGCACATGCAGGGAAGCTCTTAAGATAAACCCAGGTCCCAAAGTGTTACATCCCACAAAGAATGATTTCAACATTTAAATTCAGAAACTCAATTAAATATTTGTCCACACACAGACTCCCAGCAGAGAATAGCCACAAACAGAAGCACCAAAACAAACCCATAAAGCCAACTACACATAGCACAAGCAGCACTCCCCCAAAACAAAACATCCAAAGACCAAAAGTAAAAGGTAGTAGGATAGCTATTCCTGGGCATGATTATTCGCTCCATAGGCTGGCAGAAATAATATGGGGGAAGCATATTCAGTCCTTGAAATCCCCAGAAATCCTTGGAAGGGAGTGTTTGGTTTGGCTCAACAGTGCCCCGGGCATTAAATTAGGAATTCTGACAGTCTCCAAAGGGAACCCTTCCAGTCTTCTTCATCTGGAAGCATAGTGACTGCACTGCACCTATAGGTTGGGGATGTAAAAGGGGGAGAAAAAAGAAGGGAATCCTCAACTCTCTCACGGGAATTTAAAGTAACTCCCCATCTCAGCGATAGTAAGTATCTTAGCAAGATAAACACAACACAGAATAGACAAGATATCCCGCTTGGCTTTCTGTTTACGTAACAGAGAAAATGCTACAGGTATATGGGGAAATTGTTTCCAGGCACTGGGTAGAGTTAAGTGAGGCTGACCTAACACTACTACCCAGCACTACTTACTATCCTATGCAAGGCCTCAATCTGCCATTGCCCTTGAGCCTTGAGTTGACCAAATGCATTGTAGTATAGGCGATACTGTACACACAGTAAATGGTTTGGAAACCGCATTACATGTTGGTGAGTCTCAGCTGAATTGGGTGCAAGGCAAGTTGAATGACTCACTCTGTAGGTATTTTGGCAGTTCATGCGGATAGTGTGTATTTGTACTCTGCCCATCTGTAATGAAAATACGCCAGAGATGGACGGATAACAGGAGAGGAAAACAAAATAGGTATGTTTGAGTGTCTGTTCCACAGTAATAAGGTTGAAAGTACAGAAGTTATTTATGGAGTTGCTTAAAGTAAAAAAAGCAACTTCTTTTCATTAAAAAAACCAAGAGTCAATCAAATTGAAACTAAAAGGAAAATCAACTGTAAAAGACAAAGGTTTAAAGAGGAACAAAGTGGCACTTGGGTAACATTAATTTAGTATTCACCTGAATTTAGGGGAAAAAACCCAACATGTATAAGGCCAGATCATCAGCCCCTGTCCTAAAGTGCAAAACATCCAGAAAGGTGCCCTCATGGGGCAGTTGGGGATTCTCCTGCTGTAGGGAATCCCCAAGTGTCATAAACCTGGTGGAGCAAACTCTATGCCACCCACTCCTGGCTCCCACCAGAGGGGGTGAGGCAAGCACACATGGGGGCATAGCAAGGGTGCTCCAGTGATCCATGGCTGGTGAAATGTTCATGTTGGTAGTGTAACTTAGAGCAGCCCTCAGGCCCTTAGCTGGCCCCAGAATTGGGGAAGCAGAATGATGGCTTAGAATCTCCTTTCAATCCATCCCTGAGTCTTGCACCAACACAGTTCAGCCAGACCCAGGAATCTGGCCCATAATATCAGTCTTTATGATGGGGTGGTCCAGATTCTGATCTCATCTACATTGGTGCAAATCTGGAGTAAAGCCCCCATTGAAAGTGGAATTATACTAATATTAATATTAGATCAAACTCAGACTTTATATGCCCAGAACATGTGAGGAAAATAAATTATTCCTGCTGTCGTCATTGAAGAGTGGCACATTGGTCTAGTATTGGTCAGTGCACTATTAAAATATCAACATTTGTCAGTTGTCATGGTTTTTCCCTGGAAAAAGTATAGTGAAAATCTGTTGAATCTTGGCTGTCTCTGACAGGTTTCAGAGTGGTAGCCGTGTTAGTCGGTATCCGCAAAAAGAACGAGGAGTACTTGTGGCAACTTAGAGACTAAACACATTTATTTGGGCATGAGCTTTTGTGGGCTAAAACCCACTTCATCAGATGCATAGAGTTGAACATATAGTTGGAAGATATCTATCGAGAACATGAAAAGATGCGGGTTGCCATACCAACTCTAAGAGACTGATCAATTAAGGGGAGCTATTATCAGCCGGAGGAAAAAAAACACTTTTGTAGTGATAATCAGGATGGCCCATTTCAAACAGTTGACAAGAAGGTGTGAGTAAAGTAGGGGGAAACTTAGCATGGGGAAATAGATATCAGTTTGTGTAATGACTCAGCCACTGCCAGTTTTTATTCAAGCCTAATTTAATGGTATCAGTTTGCAAATTTATTCTAGTTCAGCAGTTTCTCGTTGGAGTTTGTTTTTGAAGTTTTGTTGTTGAAGAATTGCCACTTTTATGTCTGTTACTGAGTGACCAGAGGGGCATTGCTGGCACATGATGGCATATATCACATTGGTAGATGTGCAGGTGAACGAGCCCCTGATGGCGTGGCTGTTGTGATTAGGTCCTATGATAGTGTCACTTGAATGTGGACAGAGTTGGCACACGGCTATGTTGCAAGGATAGGTTCCTGGGTTAGTGTTTTTGTTGTGTGGTGTGTGGTTGCTGGTGAGTATTCGCTTCAGGTTGGGGGGCTGTCTATAAGCGAGGACTGGTCTGTCTCCCAAGATCTGTGAGAGTGAGGGATCGTCCTTCAGGATAGGTTGTATGTCTTTGATGATGCGCTGGAGAGGTTTTAGTTGGGGGCTGAAGGTGATGGATAGTGGCATTTTATTATTTTCTTTGTTGGGCCTGTTCTGTAGTAGGTGACTTCTGGGTAGTCTTCTGGCTCTGTCAATCTGTTTCTTCACTTCAGCAGGTGGGTATTGTAGTTTTAAGAATGCTTGATAGAGATCTTGTAGGTGGTTGTCTCTGTCTGAGGGATTGGAGCAAATGCGGTTGTATCTTAAAGCTTGGCTGTAGACAATGGATCATGTGATGTGTCCTGGATGGAAGCTGGAGGCATATAGGTAAGTATAGAGGTCAGTAGGTTTCCGGTATAGGGTGGTGTTTATGTGACCATCGCTTATTAGCACTGTAGTGTCCAGGAAGTGGATCGCTTGTGTGGACTGGTCCAGGCTGAGGTAGATGGTGGGATGGAAATTGTTGAAATCATGGTGGAATTCCTCAAGGGCTTCTTTTCCATGGGTCCAGATGATGAAGATGTCATCAATGTAGTGCAAGTAGAGTAGAAACAGACACCAACGAGAAACTGCTGAACTGAATTCATTTGCAAAATGGATATAATTAAATTAGGCTTGAATAAAGACTGGGAGTGGCTGGATTATTACACAAACTGATATGTATTTCCCCATGCTACGTTTCCCCCTACTGTTACTCACACCTTCTTGTCAACTGTTTGAAATGGGCCATCCTGATTATCACTACAAAAGTGTTTTTTTCCTCCTGCTGATAATAGCTCACCTTAATTGATTAGTCTCTTAGAATTGGGGCAACACCCATCTTTTCATGTTCTCTCTCTATATAATTTTCCTACTATATGTTCCTCTCTATGCATCTGATGAAGTGGGTTTTAGCCCACGAAAGCTTATGCTCAAATACATTTGTTAGTCTCTAAGGTGCCACAAGTACTCCTCGTTCTTTTAGCTATCTCTGTGTAGTAAATGCTACCAAATACTGAGATCTGAATGATGCTGTTGAATCCAAGGAGGCTGGACCTGATGGGGACTCTGCGGAGGAGGGCCTCTCATCTCCACACTGCATAGAGTAACTAGACATAATTATAACCATCAAAATGCTGCAATTTTGCTGTCAGTTTCATTAGTGCTAGGCTAATGCAGTAACAACGCTAACAGATTGTCACACTCAGAAGCTGTTAACGTGGACAGTGGAACTTATAAAACCATGATTGAAATGAATGACAGGAAGGAAGGCTAAACAAAACAAAAAAAGGTTGCCATGACAGTAACAGTAAAAGAGATAGCTCAGCTTCAAGACAAGTAGTTAGGACATGGTAAACACAAAGCTGAAGGCATTTTGAGTGTATAAATCCCAGTTTACGGTTGCAGAAGTCTCTTCGGCTCGTGTTGTACTAACAAATGGACAGGAATTCAAGAGAAACCTCCACTGTGTCTGACATAATAGTAATGTTGGCTTCCTGCTGCAAAACTTGGCTAAGCTGAGGGCTTCCCGTGTACCATACCACAGAATATATGGCAGCATAAAATAGCACGATTTAGGGCAAGGACTGACAGAGTTCATTAAGGGCAGATTGTGACATGCTTTTCAGACATCACACAGGGATAGAGAGGCCCCCAAAGCGAGCCATTGACTGGGGTGGAGGGAAAGTAGTGGACAGGAGAAGGGAATGGGCAGACTCTTGGTTCTGAGCCCCGGCCATCAATATGCCAGCCAGTGCAGTTGAGCTTTTCAATGGTAAAGTAATCTGCTATAGGTATTATCAGTGCAGCATCTAAACACTGCTTAGATATTAGACAAATCCTATTTGGCTATGCAGTTGTGCCTCATTATGGTTCATTTCTGTACTTCCCTAGTTGTCCTCATCTTGGAAACTTTTCATTATTGGCTATAAGTCAAGGACATTATTAGAAAAGCCTTTGGATAGCTGGGCGTTGGTTTGCCTCCTCCTGGAAGTATAAGAACATATAAGAACATCCATACTGCATCAGACCAAAGGCCCACCTAGTCCAGTATCCGGTCTTCTGACAATGGCCAATGCCAGGTGCTTCAGAGGGAATGAACACAACAGGTAATCATCAAGTGATCCATCCCCTGTCGCCCATTCCCAGCTTCTGGCAAATAGAGGCTAGGGATACCATCCCTGCCCATCCTGGCTAATAGCCATTGATGGATCTATCCTCCATGAACTTATCTAGTTCTTTTGTGAACCCTGATATAGTCTTGGCCTTCACAACATCCTCTGGCGAGGAGTTTCACAGGTTGACTGTACGTTGTGTAAAAAAATACTTCCTTTTGTTTGTTTTAAACCTGCTGCCTATTAAGTACTACATGGATTTTCATATGAAGACCCTGTCAACTGAAAGTCTACTCCCGAAAAGACAGAAATATACCTCTCATTCTTTATGATCTTATGCTATACCCAGTAACAGATTATTTACTTCCCTCCCTGGAGCAAGGAGTTATGGAGTCACAATTCCCTTATGTTCCCGGGGCAACTTAGCTACATACTGCCCCTTGCTCAGGGCAGATTGTTATTTAACTATGTAGCTGCATGAAATGCAGAATCATGCCCCTATGAGCAAATCAGAAGCTCAGTTTGTGAAACACATACATCCAAATCAGTCAAAGGAAGCTTTCTTCATGCCATTCTTTAGTACTCATAATGGGTGGGATCTGCAGTACTTTTATGACCAAATGTCTGTTACCATTTATATTTCAAGCCAAGCAGTTCAATGGCTCATCTACAAAAATTGTCCAAATGCTGGACCATGTATTTCTTTAACTGAGATGAACTGGTATTTATTAGAGAATGGCTGATGGGGAAAATGACCTGAGTACTTTATTTTGAATGTACCAATACATCTTCCATTTATATAGCACCCTCGACCCAGAAGGGTTCCCAAATCACTTTACAAACTTTATTCATAACAGAGTCAATTTCACTCACCTCTGAAAAGCAGACACAGGAAAACAGAAGCTGCTCAGACAACAGTTTAGGACAGGAAGTGAAGAAAAATATAGTCTCCACGTGAAAGTGCTGGGGAGAGTGGGAGCAGTATTGGAGGTAACCAGAATGCTATTAATCAAACTGGAAGCTGGCCAATAGTTTTGTGTTTGTTTTCCCATTTGTGTTTTGGCATCTGAAAATCCTTTTAAGGACCCGCTGAGTTTTTTGGTGCAAATTGTAATTACTGCTCTTGCAAACCAGCACTCATCTTATTTAGTATAAAAAAGATTGAGGACGGAAGTTGCAGCTGACATCACACAGAAGGGGACAATACAGTCTGTAGTGAGCATTATATTGCTAAATAAGATAGGAACATAGTTTGTGGTAGGGAACTGCTTAGCCCACACAACCTGATTTTACCTGTAAAGATGTTAGGCGTTGGAGCCAACTTGGGTATAGCACAACGCATATCTGACCAAGTCAGTGTTCAATTCAAAAAGCATCCCTCTGATTCTGCTAGGTCCCCCTAGCAGCAGTTGGAGTAAGGGAATTAACGAGCAGGATTTGTTCAACCTTTCATGGAAACACAGAGTTTGTTTTAATATATTGAAGGGTGAAAAATAAATGTGTGGTTTATAAATATTTGCATCCTATAATTGTCTTTAGGAAAGATCAGCTGGGTTGAATCTCACCGGGGCCATTTCTTTCCTTCCTGGGAGGGACAGCAGAGTTGTTAACACATTTCATTTCCACCACTCAGCAGCTAATACATGATCTCTCAGTCTGATCACACTTCTGTTTCAAAATGGCACTTCGCAAAGGAGAGCCTCTAACCTGACATTTTCCCTTAACACTGGGGGTGCTGGGAGGAATGGTTTACCCAGATATGTGAGCAAGGGGCTGGAAGTCTCCTCAAAGTGCAGCGAGAAAGCTTTTGGATGATGGGAAGGGGGGTCGTTTGTTGGTGGTGAAGGGAGGCAGACAAAGAGATAGAATATAAATGTGAATTGGGTTGCTAAATGTGAGACGCCATTCTTGGAATGATGGAAGCAGCTGGGGATCTGGGACTCAAATTCAACATCTGAATTTAATGTTGGCATTCAATACAAAAAGCCAATTAACTGTTTGTGCACGTTCAATCCACCACCTTCCTCTGGATTTTGAATTGGACAAAGGATTAGATTAATTCTGGATTCCCCAAAGGGTGGTGAACCTAATCTAGGACGAGTAGTGGTGAAATAAACAGTCTTGTATTGAACAGATAGTGACTTCTAGCTACTGGGTTCACCTACTTGCCTGGCTAATCCCTTCCTGCTTGCAGGAAGCCTTTGCAGGTTTTGTCCCAGCCATGGAGGGTTTTCTATGGAGAGGGGTAGAAAAGGAATGAGAGGAGGAAGAAAAGATGAGCATGAGGCTTCCCTGCAGGAAACACTTGAAAGAATTTAAGGCTGTATTAACTTTTCCAGGGGCCCCTCTCTGCATCTAAATTCTGAGCTCAGATGAGCCTGACCCAACCTTCTGAACTTCAGGAGAGTTTGAATCCAAATTTTATGACTTGAGCCCATCTCTAATTCCAAGTCTTTATCAATACAGCATTACTAGTCTTTAGGGTTTTCTCATTGCTTAATGGCAGATGCTGTAAAGCAAAGATTGTAATCTACACTGACTCATAGAATTATCACCAGATAAATCATTCTGAAAGTTCAAAATGGATAGAAGGTAAAAAAGGTGAGAATTTCTGTCACAGAAGGAAGGTTGTGTTATAAGATCTCCTGTATTGTCAGGAGATTATAATGACATGTTCTGGGAAGAGGCCACAAATAGGAAAGTATATGCTAATCATGTTACTAAAGAACAAACCCTATGCTCCTTCCACCCGCAAATGAATGAGATTTGTTTATTCTCAGTGAGTCATGGAAACCCAGCAGCTGATTGTAAGAGATTCTCAACACCCACTGACTGCAGTTGCATTAACCTTCATTGATTAGGCCCTATATCAGTGCCATTACAACTTTACTATTATGGTATAAATTCTGGTCCCAATGAAGTCAGTGAGAAGTTAGTCATCAACTTCAGTGGGATGAGGATTTGGTCCTGTGTGCTCCATTGTAATCTTGAAGCTCTGACTGTGGATGGAAGTATTGTGGAGAGAATAGCAGAGATACAATGTGGGGTGGAGGATGAAAAAGCTTTGATAGCACGGGAAGATTTTAATAATGTCTATTTTTATTTCCTATAGTGGCCAACCATATGATCTAATAGGACATAATGGGAAGACTGGATTTAGTCACTTGCTTTATTATTAGGTCTTGATGTACTTCTGTCAACTCCAAAATACTCATTGCATGTAATTAGGAAGATTAGAGTACACAAAACAATGATGCAGCTCAACAAGTGCCAGTGGGAAAAAGAGCCCACTTAGAATACAGTCTCAAAAGTGCTGGGCAGAGGAGGAGCACTACTTGAAAATGAGAAAGCCGGGATGGTGGTTAATAATGAGGGCTAGAGCTTGAAGTGGAGAAGATTCAATGTGATAATTCTACCTCCTCCCAAAATGAACCTCTGGTGTTTATTTAGATGTTTGGAGTAATGTTAGTACGAATTTCCCAAAAATCTGACACATACTAAATGGGATAGTTAATTTCAGAACTTTATAGAAGAATTTTAAAAAGGACATGGAGATAGAGGTGGTTGTCTACATGAGACAAATTGTGACTGTTCAAAGGATATAAAACAGTCTGGTCATTTATGCAGAAGAACTAATTGCCATATAAAAGAGGGCTGATGATATAAAACCTAATAAGCCAGTATTTCAATCTTATTTCCTTAAGCATGCTCCAATTTATTTGAACAAAAATACCAAATTGTAGAGTAGATTTAATGTGAAATAAGATTTCTGTATTTGAGAGTAGCTCATGTTAGGATTCATGAACTAGATAAGGTGAGAACTAAAAGGATTAAGTGGGATGAAAAGTTGGAAAGAGGGGCATTTCAGAAAGTTTCTTTTAACATGGCCATGTGGTAAAAACTGGGGGATAAAGACAAGAAAGGAAAATGAGACTGGAACTGCATAACAAAGAAAGACAGTAATGAAGAGCATAACATAATGATGGAAACATGCAACTAGGAGCCAGTGCTCTGGGATCTGTTCCCAACTGCACTATCAACTTTATGACTGTGGATAAAAACAGGATCAGTTTCCCCATCTGTAAGTAGATACAATTACAGTGTAACTAGGAGCTTGTATAAGACAGTCAAATAAAATTGCTCCAGTTTGATTCACAGCTATTTGTGGGACCATACACTTGTCCAAAAATCACACAGCGGGTCAGAAGCACGAATAGAACCTAGGATTCATGATTCTCACTTTAGTGTTGTATCTACTGAACCAGGGCCATCCCACAATATTTTGGCACCTGAGGCAGGGAGCTCAAATGACCGCCCCCAAACCCACTCGCTTGGGCCAAAACTTTGAAAGGTCTCAATTCTGCCTTCTTCTTGTTCTAATCCTCTCATGGTACTGCTCTGCTACCTACCCCAATAAAGGAGAACTAACAACTTAAAATGCCTTGTTCAAAACTTTTAAGTAAAACTTAACTTTCAAACGCCTGAACAGCAAATGTAATTTTTCTTGTCTGCATAGTAAACACTGGTATTTTTATCTGTTTGAATAATCAAAGTGGTGCTTTCTGTGCCTTCTTGGTTGAAAAGATTTGAACTGCTTCCTGAAGGTCCACAGTCTGGGCCAGCTCATGCTCTATTGAGATGGTTGCAAGGCCGACCAGCCTCTTCTGTGTCATTGTGGGGCATAGATGTGTTTTTATTAACTTCAGCTTGAAGAAGCTGTGTTCTCCACTGGCAACTGTTACAGGAAGTGTTAGAAGTATGCACAGAGCAACAACAGCATTTGGAAACAGGGTGGGCATCTTATTTGTGCACTTATAGTCCAGAGCAGCCTTTGGTCCTGCTGAAATGTATCTTGAAAGGGCTTTCAGTTCATCACCCAAATCACTTCAATATCATGCATGTCATCATGTGTCACTGTCTCTAGTGCCCTGCATTGCTGGTGTAGGTCTTCAGGTATAGTGAGGAGTTTTGGAATATCATACAGCATCCCAAATATACTGCTGCATTCCTTGAGCTGCATGAAACATTCTTCAACTGACTGTATTGCACAATCTAGCACCTAGTTAAAGAATTCAACTTTGAATTGTTGTTTGGGGTCTCTTATGGGATTATCCCGTGCCTTGTAACCAAAATGTCGTCTTCTTCGGTGACTCTTGTATCTTGAATGGGTGGGAAAATAGCTTCAGTGTGAAGTTCCTCTGCCAACTTCTGTGCACTCTTCAGAATGTTTTGAAATCCCTCATCTGACCGGTAAGACTGTAGGTATGACTTTGCTTTGTCCCGTTGTTCCATTGCTCCAGATATATCAAGGTCAACACCTTGGAGTCTCTTGCTTACAACATTTATTTCAAACAGTATGTCATGTCACAACACTAAGCCACACAGAAATGTGAAGTTATGTATGTTTCTGGTGATTCCATTTCCCTCTGCCACTGTTCTCCCACGAACAGTTCCTGTCATTGCGTTATCCTCCATAATGGCAACTATGGCATCATCTATCTTCCCAATTTGGTGTTTGATAGGCTTTATCACCTCCACTCGACTTTCCCATTGTGTGGCACTCAGTGGTTTCAGTGTCAGATAGGATGTTCCCAGATGTTGCTTCAAAATTTGCCATCAATGAGTTGATGGAGAGAGAGAAAAAAAACAAAAAAAAGAGACAGATGCTTTGAATTACATTAAAAAAATGTAGCAGCCTCACTAGAAGCTGATGCTGCATCATCGACCACCAAGTTCAATGAATGAGAACTACATGGGACAAAAAAAGCTCGAGGATTTAACTCTCGGATCTGTGTCTGCACTCCTCTGTTCTTTCCTCTCATGTTGGCACCATTATCGTAGCCCTGACCTCTCATGTCAGCTATCGCAATTCCTGTATATTCCAGCTTTTAAAGAAGCACATTTGTCATACAGCTCCTGTAGTATCATCAATGTTAATAAATTCTAGAAAATGCTCTCTGACAGGCACCATTCAGGGACATTTTCACTAGGTTCTGTTGTTGTTACAAAACGCACCATTAAAGTCATTTGTTCCGTATGGCTGATGTCAGGTGTGTAGTCCAGAATAACAGAGAAATATCTTGCTGACTTCAGATCTGCCACAATCTTCTGTTTGACTTTTGTTGCCAGTAACTGTATGATCTCATTTTGAATTGTTCCTCCAAGGTAGTGGTGTGTGTACATTTCTTGGGTGGTGACTCTTCTTAGATGCTCCTGAAGTACAGCATCAAACTCACCCATCAACTCCACAATTTTAAGGAAGTTTCCATTGTTTGGCACATACAGCTGATCTGAAGTGCCATGCAGTGGTAGGTTTTGGGTAGCAAGCAGTCTCACAATGGCAATGAGCCTTTTCAGAACATTTTGCCAGTAAAGAGACTCTGATGCAATCTTCTCTTGATGCTGATCATCTATGGTGGCCTTTAACCTTAGTCTGATCTCAAGCTCTTTCCACCTATGGAATGCTCTCTGGTGATTTGCTGCCTTCGCATGGCATGCCAGATTTCTAGCCAGATTTTTCCAGTCCTTTGTTCCTGTAGAACCCAATGTGGCTGGAACATTAGATTGGAAGAGCTTGCAACAAAACAGTATGCAGCATTCTGGGTTTTTGAGTACATAAGTCACGGCCTCTCCACTTTGTCACCATTGGGGATTTCACGCCAGTAATGTGTTGGATGGAAACTTCTATTTTCATTATCTTTGAGGAACATGACATTTTTCACTTGCTGTGGCCCATGCAGTACAAGGAAGTCCCTCAGGCTACTGCTCAAGTGGGTCCACAGTCCTGGATCATCTAGACTTAAGGAACTAAACTCAGCAGCAGCTGTTTCTTGCACCTCCACCACACGCTTCTCTGATCTACACTTTTCTTCAGGAATGTACATGGTTACATCCATTTGAGATGGAGATATGGATGCTGCAGTAGCTGCCAGGTCACCTGCACTCTGACTAACTGGAAGATCAGGCATCTCCTCACCATTAACATCCTCCCTGGGGCAAGAAGCCTCACCGTGAACATTTGTGTCTATGTATCTCAGTAGAGCTCCTTCCTACTTAGATAGAAAAGCTTCCTTTGCTTTCTTTCTTTTTCTGAATGCTGCCCCAGAGGGGCATTTTCTTCTTTCACTCATAACTGCTGTTTTGTGCCAGCTATAGTGGCTCTCAACACTCAATTGAAGGGGACAAATAAGCAGGCTGGTAGCCAGACCTGAGTGAGGGAAGATATCTTAAGGGCCTAACTGGCTCCTACTACTTCAGTTGACTGCCTGTTCTCCTCAAGTGGGTTCAGGGAAGCAGCAGGAAACAGAAGCTCTCTGAGAAGCTGGTGTTAATCAGTCCAGGCTCCTGGGGGTGCTAGAGAGGTACATAAGAGGCTCCTCCTCCTCTCTCTCCCTGCAGCTCCTGCTGCTTTCTGTTATTCCCTCTCCCCTTTTCTCCTGCCTGCCTGTTATGTCTCTTGTGCCCTCCTTCCTCCAGCAGAGCACTCCACCATCTCTGTGCATCTAGAGCACAGAGAATACATATGCACCAGCAGCACACACAATTTTCTACACTTTGGGTCCTAGTGGCGCCCCCGCCCCCCCCGGCCACAGTCTAGCACCTGAGGCGGCTGCCTCAGTTGCCTCATGGTAAGGCCAGCCCTGTACTGAACCATGCAGCCTCCCAAAGAACACGGATCCATAGGTAAATTAATTGTTTGTCAAAGCACTTTGAGATCCTTGGATAGATGGTGTTATGGGATTATTATTAATTATGAATACAAAAGCTATTCACAAGATCTATACAGGAGAAATGAGAGTCTTCGTCTTCTGTATTAGTCACTGCTCAATTACAGCTTAATTCAAAATCACTGATACAAAGGAATAAGCCTGTGCAGTTACTATAATGCAGCATGCTATTTCCTTTACCCCTCCATCTTATGTTTGTAAGAGGGTGGCTTGCCCTTGGGCTGGAGAGCCTGGGGCCAAGCCAACCCTGATTACAGAATGAGCCCCACCTGTGGGGAATCAGGCAATTTCCGATAAAGAGCAGGAGGTGGCTGCTGTAAAGGGGGGGGGGGCGTGGTTGCTCAGGAGGCTGCAGTGAGACTGTAGAGAGTGAGAGGCTACTGCAGGAGGAAAGATTCTGAGACCCAGGGAATTGCTGCAGCTAGGAAGGGCTGGGAGTAGCCTGCTAAGGCAAGGACTCTGGCCAGAGCAGGGGAGTTTGGGCTGCACCTGGCTGGAGGGAAGCATTGTGTGTTTAGTTTTGAATGTCAAGTTAATCAATCAGACCCTAAGGTGGGCTTTTGTGACTGGACTGGAAAAGGGCTGTGTGGAGTTTATTTGGGGATCGAAGAATGGAATCTGAGGTGAGGGGCTGTCCTGAGGCCATTAGGCCTTGAGGCAGCTACTCATCTAGACTGATCATGTTTGGGAAGCCTATTAGTCTTTTCTAGCATCTGTTCAGTAAGCCACTCTAACAGTCATTAAAAGAGCTGGACAACATGTCCGTTAACTTCATGAGAGCAAATGGAAACCAGGGGGCCAAGAATGTAATGGCATAAAAAGAAGATGATTAGCAGAGGTGAGAGTTGACCATATAAGCAAAGTGGAGGATGCATTTGATGATTTAACAATGCGTGAGGTCATGCAAATGGCACTTGAGAGCTAGGTTCTGACAGGGTTTTGAATAATTACTGTTATACGGTAACTGTGCCCACTTACCAGTCCCCTCTACTGGATAGAATCTGAACTGCTCATCTATAGACAAGGGTTGGATGATTAGATTTTTATCAGTAAACATTGATTTCACCACACACAAACTGATTAAGTGTTTTCATGGATAATAATGAAATGTATAGATAGGCAAAGTAAGAAAAATGCTGCTTGAGAACTGAGTTTGTTTTAAGGATATTTATTTTGTATCATTTGACACGTGTTGACAATTTGTATTTTAAAGGTTATAAAGCTTTAATGTTTTGAAACTTAGCATCTGTGCTTATTAAATATTATTGTCTGACCCCTTCCCCCTCACAATTTTCCACAATTGTAAAAATGTATAACACAAAAATAGAAAAAAATGCTTAAAAACAAACATTGATGGCTGTTGTAATTATTTTAAAAAAGTTGAATTGTGCCAACCCTGCTTATACGTTAATAGTGTATAATCTATCTAGATATAGTACTTATATGCGCCCTACTACGTGAGTGTCCATCTTTCAATGTATATATCCCTCCCAATACCCCTGGGAGAAAAGGAAGCATTTATAGATGGAAAACTGCAGCCCAAGTGTCTTGTGCAAGGTCTCATAGGAAGTATATGGTAGAGGAGGGACTTGAACGATGGGCTTTTATGTCCTAGCCTATTGCCCTACCCACTAGACCACCCTTCCTTTGGAAGACCCTTCTTTAGCGCAAGGGGTGAGGGCCTAGGCTCCATTAGCTCTCCCTGCTGTTGCTGTACAATTCTTAGCAGTCATAGATGTGCATAATGTCTGACTATCCTGAATAATTGAGGCTGACCACTGAAATCTGGGTGCTTAGAAAGATCTCTTTTCTAAAAACTCCAGTTATCTTGATGCCTGATGTAGGATGAGGTGAAGGAGACATGTATGGGGCGTGTGTAGAGAAATGTCAGCTTATTTTGGCTACCCAACCTACAACACTGCAACCCATCCACAGTGGCAGCTCTTAAAACATAGAATTCTTCCAAAATTTAAATGTATAGAGACACAGTGTTTCCGCACGTTTGTCACACTCAAACACCTACACATTCAGCCAACTTCTTTTGGCTACCTGGGAAATATATTCAATGAAGAGATTAACCAAAGAAGTTTTGCAGACACAGAAGAATCCTGAGTTTACACTGCATCTGTACACATACTAATTGGGCAGATTAGATATATTGATCGCTAAAAATGTTTAGTTACAGCTGCAGTGAGGAAAGTCATTAGATATCTGAAGATGGAAGGTGACAAAGGCATGACTACAAAATCTAACTAGGACAAAACAGACAAATCCAGTGCAGTATATATTTAGGCTACAAGAAACACTAACACACGCAATCATGGGGTGGGGTTTTTTTTTTGTTTTTTTTGTTTTTTTTAGCAGTTTCATAGATGGCTCTATTCATGTTGTGCTTTTAGCATATACAAAAGATATGCCTGGAAAGCTTTCAAGATTTTTTCTAGTTGATTTGCAGTGAGTTGCAACATCAGAACAATTTAAAATTTGAAAGAAAAAGAAAGAGCTGAGAACACAAGGTAGAGTAGGGGGCATTTTAAAATGAACCAAAGCAGCAAATACCTGAATATGAAAGAGCACAAACCCAGCTTGTTTGTAATGGACAGTCAATCCAATTGGTTTCTGTGGCTACAATCCCATCTTAAATTAGTGTTCAACTGATACACAAGTGCAACATTAC
Source organism: Chelydra serpentina (assembly GCA_037349315.1). Taxonomy (NCBI): domain Eukaryota; kingdom Metazoa; phylum Chordata; order Testudines; family Chelydridae; genus Chelydra; species Chelydra serpentina. The sequence continues at coordinate 14,736,940 of JBAIAC010000035.1, forward strand.
TATGTGATTATTGTGAAATATTTGCTTACAGACAGCTTCAGCTTCTAATACTTTTTTACACTCAGGAGACAGTGTGCAAGATACTTCTAAGCTTCACATGTAAAAACATGTACAGAAATATTTTCAGTTTCCAAAGAAGCACCTCTTTACTCTGAAAATGAGAAATCAGAGGATTTTAAAATTCCAGTTCTGGCCAGGGAACTTCTAACAAGTATATCTATAAGGACTCATAATAATGACCAGATGTTTCAACTTGGCCTAGATAAATTAAATGAGGGAGAACAGCCAGTCCTCTTTCATGCACAAAAGTCAGATGCCAACTAGTAATGAAGAATAATGATTGAAAAGCAAATCTCTGGTTTTATCTAAAATGCAAAATTGGGAACCTAACCAAAATGAGTGGTAAGTTCTAGGTCAAATATTTTGTTAGCTAATTTAGGACAGGCTACAGAGGTTGGAATAAAATGCATGCAGTATATTCACTTTACATAGAATTATATTCATAGCCTCATGAAACGTAGTCACCCTTGCAGGGTTATTTTTCTAAGACCTTTTCCCAGTTCTCAGTACTGTTTTACAACCCTCTGTGAGACTGTGTACTATGGACAATTGTTCCTTCTTGTTTCAAATATCCTTACGACTGATCCTGCTTTTGGATCCCTACTCCCTCAAACTATGGAGATTTAAATGTGAGATTTAAAACAAAATGCAACTTCAATTATTCAACGAAATAGAATTTTCTATAACCTTAGCTTTATGACTGAGTATTTCTGAAAAATAATTTACAATAATAAGAGGGGAATGATTAGTATGCATGGACTGGAGGTCTTAAGTGAGGGACATCCTTAAAAGAGTGTGTCTACAGTCATTCCCTATACATTATACTTCCCATCAATAACTTACCGTTCACAATCATTTGGATGTGAATAGTTAGAAATTCATTAAGAGGTATTTAAAGACTATAGAATAAACTAGAGTAGGATGAATAATGGAAAAAAATTATTCTGAGAAAACATGCTCACCATTAATATTGTTTGCAGAGTGCTATTCATCCACACAGAAAGCCAGTCAAACAATGAAAACATTTGTGTGTGTTTATTTGATGAAAACATGACAAAATGTGCAGCAATCACATTTGATTAGCTCTCATTTTCACTTTTATTTGATCTCAAATATGAATGTAAAACAAGCAAACAAATCATTGGAGAATTCTAAGCTCAGTAGGGATGCTCAGCCAGTCACTGCAGTTGTCTGGTTGAATATTCCAAACATACCAAGTCAGGTGTCTTGCACCAGAACTTTGAATCCCATTTTAAGATTATTAGAAGGCAGGCACAGTTAAGGGACACCCTTATGTTAAATAAGACATTTAACACATACACCTTATCTACACTGCTGTATTATACCATATTAGTCTAACCTGAATTACTTCCATTATTTGGTAACATTTCCTTGAGCTTTAGCTTCACATGAATCTCAGTTTTTCTATTTTATTTTACATTTAATCTTACTCTGACCCAGGCCCTCTCAGCGGTCCAGAGAGGCCCAGGCCACTTCCAGCTTTTGAGGCCACTAGCCATAATAAAAATAAAAAATGACGACACATGAAAACAAAATAAGGCACCAAAAAAAGGAGTGAGACATAATTTGAATATTATTTTATTTAACAAATGTTTTTCTAGCCTTTTCTGTGCAAATGCACTAACTATTGAGAAAAAAAATCTAGCTTTCATGCAGTGTCACAGTTGATATTAAGCATGGCGAGCCCATTCAAATTAACAAGTGTCTAAATTTGATGCCCCCTTTGATCTTGAGGCCCAGGCCAAATGGCCCTCCTGGCCCCCCCCTCTGATTGGCCCTGCTCTGACACTATTTTGTATCTTTATTATGGAGCTTGTTACACAGCAAGTGAGTTAACAATATCACCATCAGAGGGAGCTTTTCTACTGACAGAGAAGAACTTTGTTTCATGGTAGTTATTACACACTGGTTATTTCTGCACAGGCCAACTGGGATGAGACATTTTGCATGAGAGGGGCATGGATCAAACCTTAAATCCAAAAAGCACTGAATTTTGAGGAGTTCAAAATTCAGATCCTAGCTTTGCTGCTTGGGTTTGTCTTTAATTTATGTTAATTTGGGGGACAAAATGACACCAAACAGTGTGGCCAGTTGTTTAACAGAGTGGGTCGGGTTGCATCAGAGAAAGAGATGATGTCAATCATAGTGACAGGTGGGCCTTTGGTATCTTTCTTCTGAAACATCCTTTTGAGCCACTGACATATACTTTGATCCAGTTGCCGTTTTGCTCATTTGGGTTTTATTATCCAGTGCTCAACCTTAATTAGTAATGAGCACCAGCAATGGGAGTGGCAGATGTTCGGGGTCAGACCCAGAGGAAATAGAGATAGTGATGGTGGTGGTTGCATCTGAAATATTTTTAATTTACTTAAAAGATTCTGGTGATGTGTTATCTTGATTCCCCCTCTCCTTTTTTTAAAAGGCAGAATATGTGCCAGATGCACAATAGCTCTAATAGAATTTATAATGTTTAACTGAAAACCTGATTCTGCTGTCCCACCAATTTTATTCAAGCATAGATTCCATTGACTCCAATGAGTTTGCTCCTGATTTACAAATGTTTCCATGAAGTAGGATCGGAATCTGGTCCCAGATTTAAGTGTAGTTTGCCACAAACAAATATTTGCTGTTTTTTGGGACTGGAGACAGTAGGAATTTGAAAGAATCATCCATCACTCAAGAGTAAATCTGAATTGAAGGCCTTAAGGCATGAAACTGCAGACAAATATCTCGGCTAAGTGCCACCGTCACAACTGTTAGTGTAAACACTGAAAAGAGTTTTGTATTTAGCCAAAATATTAGTTTACAGATTTTTTTTTTGCTTTAACCACATACTGTACAGTAAATTGACCTACTAAAGCATTTTGTTTGATGATAATTTTATAAAGCTCTGCTATTTATTTTGTGGATTTTAAATGTATGAGTAGTTGGCCTGTAAATCCTTCTCCAGTAGACTATTTGGAGAGGAACATTACCATATGTTAGTGGAATGGCAACATCTTTTCTCCCTCCCCTTGGCTTGCCTTCGCTTCCCGCTTCCCTTCCTACAACTTTCTCCTCCTCCTCCTCCCATCACAGACACAGAAGTTTCTCATCTGCTCTCCTCCTCTAACCCCTGCCCTTGTTGTAGTGACCCCATCCCATCTTCTGATCTTCCTCATGATCACTCTCATCCCTGCCCATACTCCTCTGGCTCGTTCCCCTCCCAATACAAGAATGCTTTAATTGCTCTCATCTTAAAAAACCCACCATTGACCTCACTTGCCTCTCCAACTACTGTCCCATCTCCCAGCTCACTGAATATACTGTCTACAGTTGCTGTCTGGAATTCCTCTCCTCCAGTTCCAACCTAGACTCTCTCAAATCCAGCGTCCAGCCTTTGTACCCTACTGAAGCCACGCTTGCCCAAGTCTCTAATCACCTCTTTCTAGCTGAAGCTCAGAACCACTACTCTATCCTCATCCTCCTTGATGCCTCCAAACTCCTTTGACACAAAGAACAGGAGTACTTGTGGCACCTTAGAGACTAACAAATGTATCTCAGCATAAGCTTTCGTGGACTACAGTCCACTTCATCAGATGCATAGAATGGAACATACAGTAAGATGATATTTATACATTTAGAGAAACATGAAAAGGTGGAAGTACCCATACCAACTGTAAGAGGCTAATTAAGAGGAACTATTATCAGCAGGGGAAAAAAAACTTTTGAAGTGATAGTTCATCATGCTCCTCTTCTTCAAATCTTGTCCTCCTGTGGCTTCCCTGACTGTTCTGTTAACTCACTCTGTTCTCTCCTGGTGCTCCTTCGGACTTGTAATCACTCCTTCAGCAGGACCTTCAGAGGATCCTCCTCATTCCCCTCCTCCCCAACTTTTCTGGGTGTTCTACAAAGCTCTGTCCTTGGTCCCCTTCTCTTCTCCCTCTATACCTCATCTCTGGATAACCTCATCTGCAAACTCAAATTTAACTATTCTCTGAATGCTGACAACTCACAGATTCACCTCCCTACTCCAGACCTGTTCCCTTCTGTCCAAACTAAGAACTTGGCCTGCCTCTGTGACATCTCCCTGAGGAGGTCTAACCATCAGCACAAGCTCAACACAGCTGAAACAGAACTCTTAATCTCTCCTTCCCCTCATCAACTCCTTTCTCAGTCATTCTGGAACCTGCTTGTTAATCAGGCACAAACTGTGTATCATCTTTGAATCAGACCTCTCTCTGAGTCCTCACATTCAAGCTATGTCTAAGTCTTGGAGATTTTTTCTGCATAACATCTAAGATAAGGCTTTTGCTATCTATCCACACAGCTAAATCTCTCATCCAGGCTCTCATCCTCTCCCGTCTTGATTACAGCAACATCATTTTCTCTGGACAAATTCAGTCTTGCCCCACTCATCTCCATTCAGAATGCTGCTCAAAGATCATTCTCATAGCCTGTTGCCTTGACCATGTCACCCCTCTCTTAAAATCCCCTCCATTAGCTCCCTCTTCTCTACTGCTTCAAACCTAAGCTGTTTGTATTCACTTTCGAATCCCTTTATGGCCTATGGCTCCCCCTACCTGTCACCTCTCATTTGCTATCAAAATATTGAATCCTACTACCATCTTTTATTGCCTGCTTGTTACGTTTTCACACTGACACCTTCGTGCTTTCTCCCAAGTGCCTCTCAGACTTGGGAAGAGCAACCCATAAATGTCTGCAAAGTGACCTCGTTATCCTTCTTTCAAAACCCTCCTTAAAACAACCTTTCGTCTACCTACAAACAACGTGACAACAGTTAGGCCACTGTTGCGCTGGTACCACCATATATGACATTGACTAATATTGTCTCATCGTTTCCTTTTACGCCCCGTGAGTCTGTCTATATCCATCTGCTATAGCTTGTCTTATACTTAGATTGTAAGCTCTTTGAGGCAGAGAATGTCTTCTTGTTCTGTGTTTGTACAGAGCCTAGCGCAAAGGTGTCCTGGTTCATGACTAGGGCTCAAAGGGGTTACAGTAACATTAATTATTATTAGTAGTAACAACAACAGAAGTCTGAGATGGTCTCAGATTTAATGTATGCCCTTAAATGTATGATAATTTTGCCATTAGTACTTCTCTCTCTCAAATGATACCTTCATTAACCGATGAAATAGATTTGATTATATACTAGTTTATGGAAAAGATTTTCAAAGCCACCTGTGGGATTTAGGTTAAAGTTAATGGGATTCCAAATCCCCCCTGAGGTGGTTTTGAAAAATCTTACTATGTGCTTTAGATATATTCCCAGAACAAACAATACTGTGTTAAATTGGAGGTAAGGATGATAGAATATATCAGTAATTTGAGGTAAGAAGCCCTGGCAAGAATCATGTCATTATCACTAAAACAAGCAATGCAAACCCAACTCCAAACCTGAAATTTAGAGATCATGTTAAGGTTAAAAGAAATCAGAATACATGAAAGGCATGAAAAAGAATAGGTAAGGCACCCAAGCAACATTAACACTGTCTTGCAGTGATGCCCTGATGGATAAATTAAAAAACCAATCCCTCTTTAACAATCAATTTAAATCTAAACTGGGTGTCAACTCAAATAATTCGGGCTTTTGTCTGAGTACCGATGGCAGGATTTAAGTCTCTCGGGGGAAGAGGGGGAGCCATTCTATTGAAAAGTGCTCCATTTCCTACATTCATTTATGACACATGATCTGGCATTCTCAAAGCTTTACAGAAAACTGTGATTGTGGTTTCATCCATCTTTTTCTCAAAAGAAATTATTTTCATCCTATCTAAACCTGGTTTTTCCCTCTTCGTACTTTTAATTCAGTGCTCTTCCTGGTTTATAACATACAATGGAGATGCAAGGACAGGAAGGCTCTTGCTATCACTGGGTCCCCTGCTTTTCAGAGGTTAATGGTCTGCAGGTTTGGGGAATGTTAAGGCCTTATCTCTGGGAGAGCAGCCTGCTGATGCCTACAGAAAGCAGACTCATTCTCTAGGCATTCTCTCCTAGCATGCTTGGGGAATGCCGAGAGTTCATTTTTCACAGCAGACATGGCATACAAGCGTTCTGGAAATCCAATAACCTTGAGATTAGATCTTACAGTATTACTTAGGTTCCCTGCCTAATCTTTTAAGAGTTTAATATCCTTCAGAACTAAAGTTGTCACCGTTCCTGAAGCAGCAGTACAGTCTCCTGTTTCATTAATTAGGTTTCTGATCCCAGACGATGACCCTACAGACCTTTTCTTTTGCAAGGAAATGCCGTAGATTCATTGGGCTAGATTATGCCATGCTCTCCTGTGACTGTACAGGGGTGTAGGTGGGAATAAGACCACACCCATTTGCACACACTGGCCACAACTACAGCTGTGGTGACCCAGGGAGTATGTCCAATGTGTTCACCCAGGAAGCTGGGGGAGAGAACAGGTGGGCAAAATGGAGAGTAGGGCCACAGTACCGTGCTTCAATGGATTGAGCAGTGGAGCTGGCTGGTCAAATGGGAGGAAAAAGTATGCTACCCCTTACAGTAGTGTGGGAAATTATTCCCTAGTGGTGCAAACAGGGAGCCCAGATAGGTACTGTGCACACTGCCCCCTGATGCTTCCTTTGGGCAGTGCACCCACACATCGCCCCTTACCATGGGGTGCATGCTAAAAAGCACGAGAGGCCACTGACCATAATTGTTTTCAGATTTAAATGTCCATGTCCCAAACTTACTTCTCTAATACTTTGAAGCATGACACAACCTTCTGAGAGACCATATACATGGCTCTATGTTTTTTTATCTACTGTAATTTTGCTCTTTAGAGGTGGTGGGAATGAAAGGTAGAAGTCAGCTATAGTTTTAATGGGCTGATTCTGCCAACTTTATACCTGATAAGTAGTTCCTTTCACCTTGGAGTTGTCCCATGCATATGAAGTAAGGAAACATTCCATGTGAGTAATGGTGGCAGCATCTGGCCTTTAGTCTTTTTGTCAATTTTCTAGTCACTCTGTTCATTGCACCATCCAAGAAGTAGTAAGTGTAAAAGACTTCTGGTGCCCCGCTTGCAAGCCTCCCTAGGCAGAAATGATGGACATATGCTTTTCTAGAGGGAGACTCTCTCATTTAATTCTAAAATTCAAATTTTCTGAAGGTGGTTAATAACTTACAGCAATTTGCAATTTCCATGCACTCTGGCTGATCTATTGCATCCCTCCCTCTGTGTAGCCATTACCTCCCACAGACCTGTCATTACATTCACTGGGCCAAATCAGTGCATAGGCAAAACTCCTCCTGAAGTCAAGCCAGTGCGGTTAGATACAGCTGTGTGTTAAAATAAAAACTAGACCAGTCACCAAAAATATGCCGCCAAATGAGGAAAGTTGTTCTGAGATTAAAAAAACAAAACAAACGTATGTTGCACGTGTATGTACTTGACTAGGAGGAAGGGACTGTGCCGTGGGAAGGGGACTGATGGGATCTATAGTCTCCTGCTTAGCCAGATCATCAGACTTCTGTGATTCTACACCCACATACCTTTCAGAAGCAATGCCTGGGGTTTGATTTATGTGAAGCCACCTCTTAGTGATATTAGTGGAATCCACAAGGCTAGATCCCAGCAATCTGATTTGAAAATGAATCTAAATAGATTAATCAAAATGAACACACAAATGAAACACCTGGAGGCTGATTTTCTGAAGTATCCTCACAAGCAACCACGCAAACTCCCCGCCAGGAATTTATGGCTGATTCATCCTTCTAAAGCAGGGTAGTGTACTATAGGTAATAAAGCTTCAATTGGGATTAGGTCAGATGAGGTGGAAATTAGAGAATCACTGTTACTAACTGTCATGATTTTAATGAGAGTCATAATATTTGTTTATTTCCTTAATGTTTCAGCTCTCGGAATAATTTAATTACATGAGAAAAAATCTTAAATGATGAAAACAAACCCACAAAATATGCTTCTAGATCTGATGGTTGCAGAGAAAAGCTTGAACATGTGAAACCTAAAGGCTCAAAACCCAGAAAGCAAATAGCAAGAGCCCAAATTTTTAAAATCTCATGATTAAGCCATTTTCATGAAGGGGAAAGGAGGAGATGATCTGACTCATGCTATCTGAACATGTGAGGTTGTCAATGATGGAAAATTTCTAACCTTAAACTCACCGAGTTTATGCGATTTATGCCTCATAACACAAAAGAACAGAGGAGATAGGTTCTGTTGGCAGTTAATCTTAGTTAGAAATATGAGGAATTAAAGTAAAAACAAACAAAATAAGAACATTTGCAGACAGCATAAACTCGTAAATACCATCAAGACAACCCTTTCAGGCCAAATTGTACACACGGGTACACATGTACACTCCCACCCATGTAGCTGTCCATTACTAGCAACAGTGGGAAATTCTTGTAAAACTTCCCTAGTGTAAACAAGACTATTTTGATCAGTACTAGAGTGTAAATGTGTTTCAAAGCTATGTTCTGTGACTTTATTCTTAAAACACTGAGTCAAACCGTGTTATAAACCTCTTCATCTGGAACTACGTTTAAAATGAAGGTGAGATCCTCAGCTGGTGTAAATCAATATAGTCCCACCGACTTCAATGGTGCTACGTCGATTTAGACCAGCTAAGGGTCTGGTTTTGAATTTAAACATGGTCCCCTAGTATCAATTTTGGCACAGTCTGAATAGGGCCAAAAAAATTACTGAGCAAGACAAAATAGTGGAAATGATAACACTCCAACTATACCCACTATTGTAGTCCTTTGCATTTTACTATTAGATAGAGGAAGTGATATTAAAAGCTGGCAAACAAACCTTGTCTCCCAAGGGAATAGGCTACACATTTTCCCAGCTGGTCGAAAATAGACCCAAGCATAGCAATGGACATTTGTTTTTAAACAAAGGATTTATTTGTAAGTGGTGATGTGGTTTAGACTTATTGTTTGGAAAGACATTGGTAACTCAGGATTGATAACTATTGGGGCTGCAATTTAGGAAAGCAGGAGAGCACTTAAGCACATACTTAACTCTATTCCCATTCAGGACAGCACTGTGGTGTTTAGATGTTGCTTATAATTATTAGAACTGGGAGCACTGGCTGCTGGGAGTCTGTAAGGACAGGAAACAGGAAGGAGGGAAGAGGGAGTTGAGAGGCTGGGTGCAGCAGCAACTTGGTAAAGAGGTTTCCCCTTTAAAATAAAGACCGGTTGAAGTTTGTGAGTACCTTGCATGACTGATACAACAAGCACTTAACTACATCCCTAAATTTGGGTGTTTTTATTTATAGGATCCTATATTAAAAGGATTGTAGCGGGGCAGGACTCACCCAGCGGCACCTTCTGCTGGGTCTCCAGGGAATTAGCGTTTTCCAGGCCAGAGCCCCCTCTGCTGGTCACTGTCCCACTTGCTATTGGCCCCCATGTCCCTCCTGGACCCCGGTGCCTTTTTGTCCAGGGTTCTGCCCCCTGGCAGTACCCCTTCAGTTTGGGTCTCCCCTCCCAGGGAAACCCATCCACCTTGCCTCAGCCTATGAGCTACTGCCAGTCATCATCATCATCAAGCCCTGGTTCACTGAGGCAGACTGCAGTCTGTAATAGCCAGTCATCATTGGCAAGGGAGGTTCGGACCTGCTGCCTTTACCTAGTCCCAGTACCTCCGTGGGCCTTGGAGAAGGTCCTGCAGCCTGGGGAGTTGCCAGCCTGGAGCTTCCCAGGCCTTCCCCAGCTCTGCTTTACTTTGGTACCCTTAGGCTCCCCAGGCAGCTAGGCCCATCTCCCTCCTCAGCTAGAGGGAGACTGCCTCCAGCTCCTGGCTTCACTGGCCTTTGTAGGGCCAGCTACGGTCTGATTGGGGCGTGGCCCAGCTGTGGCTGCTTTCCCAATCAGCTTGCTTTTCCCCTTCACAGCCCTCTCCGGGGCTCCTTTACCCTCTTTTGGGCAGGAGCAGGGAAGTCACCCGCTACAAGGATATACAGGCCATTGAATATTGTGGCAATAGTTTGGATGATTAGGATAAAGTTTGGATAGAACAACGGTAATAATGGGACATTATCAAACTTGGCAAGCCAGAAAAGACTGGGGAAACAAAACAAAGACTTTTTGAACCAACAAATCTTGGTAATAAACAGGTATCAGGTTCAAAACAAACAAAGAGAAATCCAAAGATCAATCAATCGTTCTTAATACTGTTTGGTTCTGAGTCCAATGCCAAAACAAGACCAACACTGCCTAAACATTCCTTACCTGGTGATATGCAGAGGATATTTAGATAATTAGCTGGGTATCACAAGGTCCATCACCTCTGGAAGAAACCAAGATTAGCTATTGGGCAAATGACTGAAGGATAGTATCATGCTCAAAGCATTGCTAAAAAGGGTTGGATCAGACCCATAACAAACTGCACCTCCAAAGAAAGTACAACATTTTTATGGTGCCCCAAACATCTTTTATTCTCAGTAACTGGTACATGGCCCCAAGAAACCTAGCTAAGGATATAGATACTGAAGTGCTAATTTGTTTTCTTAAAGGAAGCAAAGAAATGTGATTTCTTAATCTAGTAAAATAGCACTTAATTTGGACTTTACTGATTTCCAATGGACTCATTTGAGATTAATGATACTAATCACACATGTCAATTAGTATCTCTTCCTTTTTAAATAATTAAACCTGGAAAATTGTATGTTATTTATTTGAACTTTCTGTGTAAATTCTAGCAACTCCCTAAAGGACAGAATGTCCAAGATAGATATTTGGTTAGCTACTAGGGCCTTTTTTTAAAAAAAATTTGGCATAATCCTTTTGGAGGTTTTTTATATCTGGTTAATTCATAGGAATGAGATGTAGTATTTGTTGTCACTTTAAATGTGTGTGTAGGGGGTAGATTAGATAATCCAGGAGATCGTTACTAGCACCACAGGACTTGCAGTCTGTCTTTGTTTTATTATGGCATTTTTATACTTAAAGGAGTGGCCATCCAGCCTGGTATCTGATGAGTGCCTGGATCATTTCAGATTTTATCCAGTTTTTACAATTACCACACGCAGCCATTTTGCATAAGAACAGGCAGAGCCTGACTTCCACCTTCCTATATCACTATGCTCAAGCTCAACCACAAGATATGGGCTTGATGGATGCATCGCTGGGTAAAATTCTTTGGTCGGTGTTACTAGATGACCCCAGTGGTCCCTTCTGATCATATAAATCTATGAATTACCACTTGAGGGATAGCTCTTTTGACCTGACTATTAGATTAGAAACCACTAGTCATTCTTGAGAGGTGGGAGGTGCTTGTTAACTGAGTACACAGTTTTACAAAGGACTGAAAAATATTATCGAGGACTTTGGAAAGGCCTTAGAAAAATGACACTGCACTTTGTGGGTTTTCACATTTTTTATAACCGTTAGAGGGTGGTGAATGGAATTTCATGCAGAGTGAAAGTGCTACGGGTGGTTTATTCCAAAACACATGGATAAGTGGTAAAATCTTACAATCTCATCCTTCAACTCAAGCATCTGGCCCAATGCCAGGCAATTGCTTGCTATGGTTATCAGACATGAAGATTGTATACACATATGATGCTTTTCACAGGTACTAATGGCAGCAAAGGCTGGGTCCATTCTCCCTAGAAGTGTTTCTCTAAAAGGAAACTGTGGCTCACGTGCCCACCCAGAGCCATATTCTGAGAAAGAAAAGCACATTGAAAAACATAATCCCAACTATCTATGCAAAATGATGGGGTCTAAATTAGTTGTTACGACTCAAGAAAGAGATATTGGAGTCATTGTGAATAGCTCTCTGAAAACATCTGGTCAAGGTGCAGCAGCAGTAAAAAAAAAAGCTAATAAGGTTCGGAACTATGAGGAAAAAGATAGAAAACAAGACGGAAAATATCATAATATCACTATATAAGTCCATGGTGTGCCCACACCTTGAATACTAAGTGCAGTTATGGTTGCCTCATCTCAAAAAAGTACATATTGGAATTAGAAATACTACAGAGAAAGGCAACAAAAATTATTACAGTTATGGAACCATTTCCATATGAGAAGAGACAGAAGACTGGGACTATTCAGTTTAGAAAATAAATGATTAAAGGGAATATGAGGAGGGGACATGATAGAGGACTATAAAATCACAAATGGTGTGGAGAAAATGAATAAGAGATATTTGCCTCTTCACATAACAAAAGAACCAGGGGGTCACCCAATGAAATGAATAGGCAGCAGGTTTAAAACAAACATAAGGAACTACTACTTCACACAATGAACTGTCAACCTGTGGAATTCATTGCCAGGGGATATTGTGAAGGCCAAAAGTATAAATGGGTTCAAAAAAGAATTAGAGAAGTTCATGGAGGATAGGTCTATCAATGGCTATTAGCCAGGATAGTCAGTGATGCAACCCCATCACTGAGGGGTTGTGAGGGTCCCTAAACCTCTGACTGCCAGAAACTGGGACTGGAGGACAGGGGACAGATATCTCAAAATTGCCCTGTTCATTCCCTTTGAAGGAACTGGTGCAGGCCACTGTCAGAAAACACAATACTGGACTAGATGGACCATTGGACCTGACCCAGTATGGCCATTCTTATTCGTGTCTCTGGGAAATTCAATAAAACCATCCCCATTACCTTTGCAGACATTTTCCTCCCACTTGCAAGTACTCAAGAGTCCTCAGGAGCATGGGAACACAAATATATTTTTATTTGCATAAAAGAAACTGAGAAACCTAAATCAATACACCACGAATTCAACCAATGCCCCAGTGCAAGATAATAACTATCTTGCTGATGGAGATACAGAATTCTGTCCCACACAAAACCCACTCACCTAAAACTCCGCTGTGACATTGTACTCCATGCGATTTTATGAAAATATGCTTATGAGTGTGAATATAAGTAACTAGAATATGCTTCATACAAAAGGTCTCTTACAAATTTTACAATCTACTGAGTGTGGTCATCCTATTTGTATAAATGTATCATTCTTTTATCTGAAACTAGAAATATGAAATATAACTCTGAGGGCCTATTGTAATTATGCAAAGTGTGAGCCATTAATGGTGGTTTGGAATCTTGATGGCTCCCATCAGCTAGCACAATTGACTGTAGATGGCTCTGTTTATTTGCAAGCCTTCCTGTGAGTCAGGCCAGGAAGAATGAAGGCTTGGGGTCTCACAGGACATGTGTCCATGTCACCTGGTACTAGAATCCATCTTAAACCTGGGCCTTTTCCATTTAGAAGGAGGGGTGGGGACCCAGAGAGACAAAAGATTCCTACCTTGTGCCAAAGCTATATAAGGGGGTGGAACAGAACAAAGGAGTCTGCAGTCATGAGAAATCCCCTAGCTGAGCTGGAACAAGGACTGTACCAGGGGAAAGGATTGGGCCGAGACTAGGAAGGAGTCCAGTCTGTGACAGAAGCTTATTGGAACATCTCTGAGGGTGAGATTTTATCTATACTCAGTTTCTTAATGTATTAGGCTTAGACGTGCGTGTTTTTGTTTTATTTTGCTTGGTAACTTACTTTGTTCTGTCTGTTATTACTTGGAACCACTTACAACCTACTTTCTATATTAATAAAATCACGTTTGCTTATTATTGAACCCAGGGTTAGTAACTAATACCTGGGGGGAGAAAACAGCTGTGCATATCTCTCTATCCGTGTCATAGAGGGCGGACAATTTATGAGTTTACCCTGTATGAGCTTTATACAGAGTAAAATGGATTTATTTGGGATTTGGATCCCATTGGGAACTGGGTATCTGCGTGCTAGAAACAGGAGCACCTGCTAAGTGGTTTTCAGTTAAAGCCTGCAGCTTTGGGGGCTGTGGTTCAGACCTGGGTCTGTGTTTGCAGCAAGCTAGTGTGTCTGGCTCAACAAGACAGGGTTCTGAAGTCCCAAACTGGCAGGGAAAACAGGCTCAGAGGTAGTTTCAGCACATCAGGTGACAGTCCCAAGGGGGTCTCTGTGACCGAACCCATCACATCCCCTTTTGGGTCAAGTTAGTTCCAATGGTAGCATCTAGTGGTGGCTCTCTTCCACTGACCTGCTCCTGCCCAGCAAATATTGGGCCCTGCTCCACTGTGCAACTGTCAGGTCCCGTTCAGCAATGTCAGCTCTCCTTCCACCAGCATGGGTGGGCTCAGCCATGAAATCAGCTCAGCACTGCCTCCTGCCTTGCTGTAGATTCAGCTGTGCTCTTCCTGCTGGTGTCTGGTCTAGCTCAGCAGATTCCTCCACACAGGAAGCAGAACTTCCAGGTGGGGAACTCGGTGTAAAGCAGGTCGTCAGAGGGATCCTGGGTAGCACTCCCCAGCTCTGAGGTAGAAACCTTTCCCCTACTTACTTGCTGAGCCTGAGCTTCATTAAGGCACCCAAATGTCCATGCACTCAGGATGACCCCTCACCCAGGGCATATCCTGCACAATCTCTATGCCCTCTCATGACAAAGATAAATAGTCTATTATCACATACACTTATCAGAACATAAACAAGTTTCAACCAAAACAACACTCAGGTGGAATTATGTGTAAACATTACAATTCATGTAAATGGAGCCAGACAGAGCTGGCTTTCCTACTTCTCTATTCCTCTAGGTCTTTTAGCCTTTGGCCTTATTCACATGCTTTTATACTCCTGTATATGAGGTAGTAGCCTTTTTATCATTAAAATGTCCACACAAAAGTTATATGTTAGTATAATTTTTTTTAAATTTTCTGGAATGGGGGAAGTGAGGGGAGAAACAGGGAATCATCTACAAACCTCCACTTATTTATCTTCTTGTTCCATTGAATCTTTTGGGATGATTCTTTGGCAAGACAGCACTTTTCTTCATTGCATCTCTCTCCTCTGTTACTATGCAGCCTGAAGGATGGTATCTAAACTCTAAACAGGGGTCAGTGTGTCAACATAAATCTCTTTTCTATGATCTCAGTGAATAGCAATGCTTCCACAGCCTAGCATTAAGGTAAAAATATTTCAGAGCATTAAATATGAGCAATCCACTTTAGAAATCCTATTCTGAAACTGAATGGAGCAAGCCATTCAACCATGCAGCCTTACAGTGCTTTACCAATTATACTAATTAATAAGAGTTGTATTGTAACAGTGATTTGCAAATGGGTGATGAGGGTCTGTAATTCTTCAAGATTAGTGAGATAAAATGTTCAGTTGCTAAGGAAGATTAGATGGAATTATCCTTTGTAGCGCCCTTTAAAATGGATTAGTCACCGCTCATCATACTGGTGACATGCATATCACAATAACAAGATGTTAGCCTGTTACAAAGAACATTAATTTTGTTTTAAATGTGATAATAGAACAGAACTCAGCATTATAAATTACTAGCCAAGTGATGATGTTGATTTATTTAGTATTATACAGTAACAGGCTTTGCTAATATAAGTAAAATCAAAGGATGTTCCTACATTTTGAGGGTCAAATATACAATAGGAAAGTCCTTCATCGTCACATGATGCTTCAGATGTCGAAGAATTTTGAGGGTCCATCCTTTTTATCCTTCATCCAAATGGAAAACCAACTCCAAAATGTTTAATAGAAGAGAGAAGCCCTGCTTAGAGAGCTGGCTTCAGCCACTTGTTCAGGCAGAAAGGGGGAAAGGACTTATGAAGAATGGAGTAGAATGAAAGAGGTGGAATTGTAAGAGATGCAAATTATTCATGCAGAGAGAAGCAAAGGCAGGATGGATTGATGTAATATAGAGGGCAAGGACAGGTGAATGGAGTTTTAATATGACTAATTTTTTTAAGAACTGCTTTCTAATTCCTGTGTTACTGATTATGTATGTTCTGTATCTGTTCTGTATGTTCTGTGTCTCATATTACAGCTCTTATATTATGGGTAACTATAGTTCAGTTTCCCACTGGTAGCTGTGTCTAATAACAGAAATGCTATCATCATTGCCCAAGCATTGATGCACGTTGCACAGAAGGGCAGTTAACTACCAGACACTAAAATGTCAGCGTGCTTTTATTTTGGGGTGTCTATTCAATAGGAGGAGGGAGTCTGAGTGCTGGTTGAAAAATGTGTGTGTGTGTGTGTGCGTGTGCATGTGCGTGTGCGCGTGTGCGTGTGTGTGTGAGAGAGAGAGAGAGAAAGAAAGAAATGTATCCCACTTCTTTAACCTGGAAAACTTTGAAGTTTGGTTTTTTTGGACTAGCTCTGCTGAATTTGCTGCTGTAGCTGAGAATAGTGAGAGTCTGGGCTCCTCACCTTCATCCCCGTATCTCAGTCCTGTCTTACAGCATCCTGTCTCTTCTGAGGAGTGAGCTGTGCTGAACTTTGAAGTGGATTTCTAGTTTGGGCGAAAGGAGATTAGGAGGAGACATGCCCGCCGCCACCAATCGCTACACTTGTTTTTGCAGCGGTGGCCAGATTTAGAAAATGAAAAGCTTTCCAGTAACTACCCACTGCATCACCTAACTCTGCAAGGTTGTTATCATTACTATAGCCCTGTTTTAGGACTTAAATTGATTTGCAGGAGATAGGAGATTATTATTCAGCATGGGCAGCAGGGGAGACATTACAAAGAGGAGCCATGGGCAGTTTAATGGAGGCATGGATAAGGGCTTGTTACACAGCGTGGCAAAGCACAGCAGAGGAGTGTGAGTTGTATCTCACTCTAACATGTTGTACTCTACCTGTCCTATGTAGACTAGGCTGGTGTGCCTAGGTACGTGAACTAGGTATCTTTTAGAGCACATCAGCAAGATCTATACAAGACAGTTAGAGCACACTAGATTGCTATACAAATCACAAACTCCTGGTGCACTTTGCCGCACTATGTAGACAAATGGTGAGTAAACAACCCGCTGCCTCAGAAGCCTCTGTTGTACATCCGTTAGCTGAGGAGACAGAAGTTGAATGTATAAATATCATCTTACTGTATGTTCCATTCTATGCATCTGATGAAGTGCATTGTAGTCCATGAAAGCTTATGCTGAAATAAATTTGTTAGTCTCTAAGGTGCCACAAGTACTCCTGTTCTTTTTGCTGACACAGACTAACACGGCTGCTACTCTGAAAGAAGTTGTAGAGTACATACTTCTGCTATCATAGACTTACCAATGTTAGAGCATAGGAGCTTTGGGAAGAGTTTCATAACTGGTAGCACCACTCTGTACCTGGTCTAGAGGCCTATGCCATAGTCAATGGCATGGCTGTATGCTTCAGCCAGGAGCAGTATTCTGGGCTTGAATTCGTGGTGTCAACCTTGACCCTGAACCCACTGGTATCACTTGTCTTTACATGAGCCATCTGCCCAAGTATGTAGATGCAACTAAGCACCTAAGAGCCAGCAAGCTCTATCTGCCTCTTTACGAGAGCAGGGCAACATTTTTCAATGAAAGTTTTTTGTGAATTTGGTTTTTGGGGGGGCTGCTTTTCGGCCAGCTTGTGAAGTGGTGGATGCTTTTGGAAACGTCAACATTTCAGCAAAACATTTTGAAAAAAGTTTGCAACATTTTTTTCTGCATTTTCACACAGCTCTAGTCTTCGCCCTTTTTCTGTATCAGTGTTCTCTGTTTTTGATCTGACATAATTGCCTTTGAACTGGTAGAGTCTGCCCTATTCCTGAACAAATTATTTAATTTTTACTGGACCCAACAGCATCAACCTATACATCAGCCTGTAATATCTTTGTCAGAACCAGTTTATTGTATTGAATGAAGCCAATATTTTTTCCACAGTTGCAGTGGCATTAACTCATACTGGAGCCAATATTCTCTACCTTGTTTGACTTTGCTATTTACCTTGGACCCACACCCAGGTCCCGATTGTTGCTACTAACATTATAACTAATGCTCATATGATCTAAAGTTCCCTCCACGTAGCCTTAGTCCACAAGTTCTGGCTCACATCAAGGTCAGTGATGCTACCTCATATTAGCCTTCTCCAAAAATATCCCCATAACCATATCTGAGCTGGTGGCTTTCCCTCCAATAACTAATTCATCCGCTTGTACTGCCTACAGTACTTGTAACTAGTGCACCAAACCAGCAATATCTATTCTATGCCCACTCTGTGCTTACAGAGGCAGCAATCATTTTGTAACAAATCTTTGGCCACCAAGGACTTAGCAGTTATTATTGTGCTGCACATCGACTGCTTCGGCTACCCTGGCACAGAGAGGAAACACAGGCGCCTCCCTTTTCACCTCAGGGAGAATCTCCACCACCTGTCAAGCAATATAGGTCATCTCTGAAAGTTGTGAGCAGTCTGATTTCCTCCATGTGTATATATATATATACACGCAGATGTATAGAGATTAAGGGCTTCTCTACACGATGCAGCAAAGAGCTCTAGAGGGGTGAGATCTGTAGAGTACTCTAACATGTTGAGCTCTAACTGCCCCATGTAGAACGTGCTGGTGTGCTCTAAAAGGTGCCTACCTCACGTTAACATGATCCTGTTAACATGAACTAGGTAACTTTTAGAGCACACCAGCAGGGTCTATATATATATATATTAGATTGATTTCCAAATCACCCACCTCTGAAGTGCTTTATCATGAAGTGCAGACGAGTTCTTTAGCCTATAGACAGGATAAATACTCCCTGTAGCCTGCTGTTACACCCTCTCTGATGTCACTATGTCCTTTCTGCTACTTTTCCCCTCAGAAAGAACTCACAAAATGCTTTATGTGGTTTCAATTAAAACACACAGTAAAACCTTCCAGCGGTTATTTCCATTGGCAGCTCATGAGATTGTCTCGACTTCCCCTCACCCCCCAACCTCCGCCGTTCAGTTTAACACTGGCACAGATAAGCGCTCATTTTTCACTTGAGCAAAGAGTCTAAATACACTTCACATGGTGCAAAGTCCACATTTTATCAGAAACTAAACAACATAAAATAAAATGATCAACAGACAATAACACGTTAACTTAGCTTCCACGCAGATTTGAGAACCATTCTAAAACGTTTTCCTTCTTACAGTCACTTTTCTTCAAGGTGAAAGAGAAGCTACTTTCTCTAGGAGGTGCAGTGTGTTTTTACCCTCCTGTGATTTTGATTAGAGGTCGTTAGATCACACAAATGAAGACATTAAACAAGTTAAGAATTCTGTTCTTTTTGGCTGACGCTGAGAGAAATGTAAAGGCAGTGAATATAGGGAATGTAATGGATCACTTCACTTCTTGCAGGAGATTAAATATGTGCTATTCAAAAATACCTAACGTACATACTTTTCTCTGGAAAATGAAGGCAACTTCGAAAGTTGAAGGTGCCAGCCAGGGATAGGATTGATGCTACAGAGGCAGCATGGTCAGTCAAGGGAGCTGTGTACAATTTTCATAAGAAAAACCAAGCAAAGCTTTCCAGGTTTTGGATTTTGCCACTAACCCAAAACTCAGACCAGGCTCATGAGGCTTTCAGCAAATCTGAGCCAAACTATGAGCAAATTTCAGCTGGATGATGCACAGCAAGAGAATTCAGTTCCTGATGTGGCAGAAGAAGAAATATTTCAGCACTCTCTAGAGACTCCCTTTTGGCCCACCTGGGACCAGCACCAACAGACTTCAGACTTTTAATCCCTGCCATTAGAGTCGGGGGAATGAGAGAAGAGGAGTATCTGCTCTGACATGGGGCCTGAGGAAGAATTTTTATTATTCATAGACACAAGGCCACATGCATAATAAGCATGGCAGAAAGTAAGAGTTGCTGAGAACTAGATGTGACTCCTCTCACCTGCCCTTAGTACTTGAAGTGTAAAATTTGGTCTGTATTAATCCAAACACATTTACTATCAGCCTGGATACTTCTTCCATCTTTCAGTTTCATCTACAAAGCATGCATGTATCAAAGAGCAGCATGTATCAAAGAGCAGCTGATGGCTCACAGGAAGTTATGGATAAGGAGTTATTTAGAAAATTTCTGTTTTGCAGGGTCTCAACTCTTCCCTCAGTCCTTATGAAATCTGTGTGAAAACGGGATCTTGTGGCTTAATATTTCCCCTATTTCTACTGTTTATTTCCCACCTGAGGTCACAATTCTCAGTGACAACATAATCATTTCCACAGCTGCCAACTGAGATGTCACCCACAGAATGATGAATTCCAGCAGGGAATATACAGCAATAAGATACCATTAAATGAAAAATGCATTAAAATATGTATCAGTAGAAGCGTTTTAATCAACTTTCCATCTGGTTACATCATTATTTTGATCTTCCTTAAAGCCAAAGTGCTAGCACATTCATCTTATGAGAGGCAAAACATCAATACATCAGCATCTAATCTAGAGTTCTGCTTCTATGGAGATACTTCTTTGTCTAAGGGTACGTCTACACTACCCGCCCGATTCGGCGGGTAGAGATCAATCTTCTGGGATCGATTTATCGCGTCTCCTGTAGACGCGATAAATCGATCCCAGAAGCGCTCCCCGTCAACTCTGGAACTCCAGCTTGGTGCGAGGAGTAAGCGGAGTCGACGGGGGAGCGAGCCTGTGCCGCGTGGACCTGAAGTAAGTAATTTTAATTCGATCTAAGATACGTTGACTTCAGCTACGCTATTCTCGTAGCTGAAGTTGCATATCTTAGATTGACCGCCCCCCCCCCCCCCACAGTGTGGACCAGGCCTTAGTCTTTTCCTTGTGAGCAACAGCATCTGCTCTCAGGACAGGAGGAAAGGGGAGGAAAAGGTGGAGAATTTGCTTTGGAGTGGGGGCTGGGAAGAGAGGAGGAGACACATGAAAACTAAAAAAAGAAATGTTGATGTTTTAAGTTGCAGATGGTGGCATTTTAAGGAGTAGCTGAAATTGGCTGAAATTTTGCAACTGTTTTAAATTCAGCTGCCAAGTTTTGTAAAGCAAAACCCAGAGATTCCTCTAATGGGGAAAAATCAAATGCTGTCTCAGATGCGATGGCTGATATTCTCTCACCAGTAACTAGCCTGCAGGTAGACAAACATATTTAACAAAGTGCAGTGCCAAGTGACTGGTGTCTCTCTAAAACATGTCTACAGCGAGGAAACCCAGTGGTTTAGTGGTAAAGCCATGGGAAACCTGGGTTCATATTCTAACCTTCTGCTCTTCTTTGCAGAATGGGTAGGAATATAGTGTCTGTATATATGTAGACAGAGATGTGGTTAAAAAATATTGAGAGCTTCTGGGCGCTGAACTCTTTTGAAAATCTGGCCCTAAATGACTTTCCAAGATCATATAATGACTGACAGATCTAGGATTAAAAGTCTTGCACCTGTACTACTAAATCGCACCTCTCTCTCTCTACACACACACACACACACACACCAATGGGAGGTGCTGGAGGCTGGGAACTTTTTGAAAATCTGTCCCCCATGAGCATATTTGAAAATCTGGCCTCTCTGCCTTAAAATGGAGATGACATTTACCTACCTCACAAGAGTGTGATGAATTAAATCATCAATGTTAGCAAATTGCTTTGCGGAAAGAGTGCTGAATTATTATTATGGGGGTGAGAGGTTTACAAGCTCTCAAGGGGATTGTGAGATTAGTTCTTAGATGGGCAAGGAGCTTTATGTTATTCTACAGTGACCTTTGCTGAGCGATCAGAAGTGTCAGAGAAAGAGTTATATTGTCATAAGAGGATTGAGGAAAATTACTTGGGATTAAAAATAGATCTCTTAGAAGTCACACAGGCATTACCTCTGAGCACTCCTCTCATGTTCCCCAGCCTAGCCTAGGTCAATGGATTTCATGTTCTGAAAAGGATCCTCTGACTGGAACAGACCCAATCCAAAGAACAGAGCCTGGTGTCTTTTCCTCAGATCTGGGAATGCATCAAGCTGGGACAGGGTAACCGAAGTGAGACAGCAATAGTAATAGCTTTATAGATCAACTTAGTAGACAGGGAGAAAACCAGAGGTGGTTTTATTTGACACCACCTCAGGCAGGTTTTCACATTGCATTGCATACAGGTTCCATTTAATCCCAGCCAGCCAGAATTTCAGGGGCTTGGAAAGTGGGGTGAGCTTTGGGGGGGTGGAGGGGAGGAGGGCAAATCTCTATTAGGAAATATTAACTTTACTGTATTTCTATTATAAATGATACTGATTTCATAGGATGTTCCTTGAAGCTTTCAAAAAGTTGTCTAGGAGTTAAAAAGACAGAAAAAAGCCTGCTGCATGCCACTGAAATCACCACCTCCCAATAGTTCAGATTCCAAATATTCACTAAGTACAAAAGCCTTTTTCACAAGATTGAAATTTTTAAATAAACCATGCAAGCTTTTCCCTGGTTCCACACCCACACACTGGTCTGGCCTTTGACCACATGTGGTTTCAGTCCCTCAAATCTGGAACCCATACATGGCTACCTGCTTTATTCTTTACAAAGGGGAAGTTGCTAATGAGCAATAATATGCCAAATGGGCAGTTTTCCAGCTGGGCTGTTTGGTGTGTTGGACAAATACTAATGGTGGCTAGCCAACAGAGTGTGCAATGGAGGTTTTTTGGAGCATCCATCCTTGCTGTCAGGGTAAACATATTTTGCTTTTCAACACTAAAATTTAATATTGAATGACTCTGTACATGTTCCAGATTAGAGATGAGCGTATCAAGTTGAAGGGAAACATGTTTGGTAAGAAACTGTGTACAAAATATATTTCAGAATTATTTGGTTTTTGATTTGCATGAACAACAACTTGCAGGAACCAGATGCAATATTTTTCAGCTGAACATACTGCTATAGATCGGGTAATTAGGCATTCGTGTTTGAATTCTAGTTGTTGCATTAAGTTATGCTAAGGCTGCTTCCACTGTGTTAGGCTAAATCATGTTGTCTGTCACAGCAATGAAAAGAAACAGGATGTGATTGAGAAAGTGTGAAGCGCATTTGTCTTGCATGAGATAGGAAGTTGAAAGTGTGCAGAATCTGGTTTGCATTTGTCATGCCAATGTTGGTTATGATTACAAGAAGTTGGTAATGCATCTGCCTTCTAGTGTGGTGGAGAAGCAAATGTAGAGAATGACTAATACTTTTGCATTTTTAAAAATTAAAAGAAAAAGCTTCCAACTTACAAAGGCAATGTTTTAGAAGGTTTTAGGGTTTTTAAATGTCAAAATTAACATTAGTGCCTGCATCAGTTTTGTTGTTAGTCGATTCATTTAAGTATCTGGTAAATCAACATTCAAGACAACATCTCAAAGCACTGCACACACGTAGCCTGCACAATAAATGAGTCATTTTCTGAACACTCAAGTCTTATTCTAAGCTTGGTTAAACAGCAATTGCTTAAACCTCATTTTGGTCTCATTCTTAGTTATGCATGTAGATGCTTGGCAACAATCCAGGCACAGCCTAACTGGGGTGACTGGAACCGTGAGTCCTTCACCATGGTCTCTAGATTCTGGCATCACTGGAGAAGTGTCTGTTCTAAGCTAATGTTAAGGACATCCTCCAAATCAGCTGGCAGTAGGCGCGGGAAGGGGCATATCCAGGCATATTTTTACTCTCAGTCTTCTGGAAGGCAGGACGATGTGCTACCAGGCTGGATTAGACTTATTTTAAAAGCATACTCAGGGAGGGGGCTGTAGTCTTAATTATTTTTTCCAAAGTAAATTTATTGCTGGTGCAAGTTTCCAGGCAGACAGCGCTGGAGGGGAACTGCAGGTACGGTGGTTGTGCTAAAGATATGCCCAACGTTTTCTGGGAGGAATCCCTTTCAGAGTGAAGGCAGTTCAGTCTACATGCCTGAGTGTCCTAACAAAAGGCGCAAATCCACTGAGAACTGCCATCGAGCTGAACTCATTTCACAGATGCCACCAACACCTGGAGTGAATCCCCTTCACATTTCCCAAGAGACCCAGTCTGCCAGTGATACCCAGCCTTACAAAGGCCTTAACTCCAGCAGATTAGAGACAAAAATGAAAATAAATTCATCTGCACTACATCTAATATTAGAGAGGGAACAGATGTGTGTGGTCGGAGGAACGCCAAATGTGGTGTGGATAAGAAGATAACGTATGAATAAAAACAACAACAAATGTGTCAAGTAACGTTTAAGGAAAGCTTAAGTGGAAGGCTCAGCAGAACGTGGACTACTTTAGCCACTGTCCTGGTAGAAAGCAACTGCCTGTAGACTATAAGATTTAAGTCTACATTAAAGCGCAGGACAGGTTGCACCTGCCATTGGGATTCCTACCCCAGAGTGCTCCCGAGGCCACGGGCCAGACCCCACACAGGCTTTTGCTTTGTGGTGTCCAGCTGTTCTACCATGCCAGTATAGTCAGGGGCGCAGCCAGAATTTTGCTAAGAAAGGACCCAGATTACCTGCCTATTCACCCCAAATTTGAGTGGTGTTGCCAATTGGTCAGAACAGCGCTCAAACTCGGCCCACGCCTGACCGCCCCTCCATCACACCAACAGAGAAGGGGCTCTGATGTTACACCACCCTGCTCCAGTTAGGGGCCAAGGGAGGGGCCCAGGCCCCCTGTCCCTTTCCACCATTATGCCCCTGAGCATAGTCATAAGAGGCTCAGCCCACTTGGTGAGCCCTGGATTGGTTATACCCTCCAGGGGATGGTCTAAGACAAACAAAACAGTCCCACAGATGTGGAAAAGCTTCCTTCTTTCAGAGGACTTCTCTTAAATGGTGGCTGGGTTTCTCCCTCTTAAGCGCCTCTCTCCAAGTCTGACATCTTTCACAGGTGTGGCAGGGCGGGACCACCTGATCCCACATTAGCTCATTAACCCTCTGTTGCCCAGTGTGGTGTTTGTATACCCCCATCACACCCCTGTAGTCACTCCATCCTGCTGATGCAGAATTAAGTCACTACAGTGAACCAGATTTTCCTCTCAGTGTAAAATCAGGAGTAGCTTCACTGAAGTCAGTGGAGTTACATCCGGTGTAAAACTGGGGTAAGTGAGATGAGAATTAGGCCCAGAGTATTTAGCCACACACAAGGCAAAACAAGCCAGAGGTAGGTAATGAAATTTTTTTTGTTACAGATTTTTAGCTAAATTTCTTTGGACAATAAGAATGTTAAAATCTAGTCTGACCCTGTTTAAAGATTTCTCTCTCCACTTCAAGCTTCATGCCTTTCACAAGGCAGCTGCTTTCAGCCAGCATGAAGTTAATAGGAACAGCTTGTACACCTTAAATGCTGGTCTAAGAGCTGAAAAATGCAATAACAGTGTTCAGGTTAATGAATATGAATTACTAAAACTCAAGAAGAAGACAACACTAATCACTAAATCAACGTAACTTGGAGCATAGTTTTGCCCAGCAATTTTCTTCCTGCTGACATGGACAGAGAAAGCCGGGTAAACGGCGTGAAAAAGATATTGGTCAGATATTTCATGATTTTTAAAAAATATTTATGTCAAATTATTCAACAAATATTATGTTACCAAGCCTGGTGATAAATTCTTGGAGCAAATTGTGTGGGCTTCACTTACTACACATCTGCATTTGACACAACAAACGTTCAGGTGACAAACCCAGGCACAAAATGGCCAGAAGAAATGTTATCCACAGGCCAAAGGAGGCAAAAAGACATTCCACCATCATAGTAAGATTCCCTTTCAAATACTCTTTCATAAAGCTCCTGAACCTTTGATCCCACACAAATGATCCCTCTGCAGCAATGATGTTTTTTTATCAGCAAAGTCTCCCATGGGTGGTAACACTGGACAAAGCATAGCGGGGCACTTACAGAGATTTCTCGTTCTCCCTATCAATGAAGATCTTGATCTCCTCTGCAGCAAGGGTAGCCTAGTAAATCACATAAGCGGGCTTTGTGGACAGATTTAATTTTAGCTCTGAATTTTCCAGCTGTGCATGTCTAAAGATGCACATGCTTAACTTGCACATGCAGTTAGAGTGCTTGCATTTACACACATGATCTTAGTTAGCTAACTTGCCAGCTCTGTATGCAATTATCAGAGTTGAACAACATGGTGCACATGCATTTTGCACAAGCAACTGAGCATCCACAACTAAAAAGAAATCTAGGCTTGTGTTTAAGAAGTGACTTGGAAGTGATCAGTTTAACCCATTGAGGAACATAGACAAGTAGCAAAGTGGAAAAAGTGGAGGTGGGCCATGTCTGAAATGCTGCTGAAAGGTGCTATTCAGAGAAGCTTTCCACGAGCTATAGGAGAAAAATCAGGGCTTGAACTGGAAAAAATAAAGTAGTGGTATTCTCCCAAACTCCACCGACAAGCCAAGTTCTGACCTAGAGATGCCAAAGTGAGATGTCACTCACAGTATCATATTTTGAAAATCTGCACATAGGCTTTGCTGGGCTCCTCAGAAAGATTCAGATACACCGATGGGCATGGCCACATTGAAGAGGAAACACAATGTGCATCTTCTTAGAGACCCTGTCAAGAGGTAAAGAGCTACCAGAGGAAGCCATCTGCAGTGCACAACAACAAGCTCTATTGGTCCTACAAAACCCAGTAACTATGCTACATATTCTTGAGTGCCATCTACTGGCTTATTTACAGAGCAATCCTGTAACAGCCTCAACTTCCAGAGACATAATGAAATCAGAATCTCAGCTTTCATTTAAATGCCTGCACAGAGAAGAACAGCAACCAAGGAAGAAGCTGCCTGCACCCACAATCACCACTGGTGCAGACCTGATTCCCACTTCTTTGAGGTGGCAAGTGTGGGCTGGTTGTGAGGCTTGGATGCCCTGCTAACTTTTGTGGGATTTGAAGCCCCTGGGTGGGACTCAGATACACCATTCTTCTAGCTTTTTGACTCCATAGGTTATACTGGAGACAAAAAAAATAAATAGCGGTGGCACTCTCCCAAAGACCATCCAACATCAAACAACATTGCTCACAGTACATTATGCAGATTGCGATCCTCGTTTTTGTTCATGCTTTGATAGCAGTGAAATAGTTAATTTTAATATGAACCTTC
The DNA here is from genome assembly GCA_037349315.1 of Chelydra serpentina. Lineage (NCBI taxonomy): Eukaryota > Metazoa > Chordata > Testudines > Chelydridae > Chelydra > Chelydra serpentina. The sequence goes on from JBAIAC010000035.1 coordinate 14,763,871, forward strand.
TTATCATTGGGTATCAGTATTATCACCCCATTGAACTGAATGGGGAAGTTCACACCTCTCTGAGCTGTTGTATCCGGCTTCCTGCAGATACAAGCAGGCATCAGTGCATTGGGTCATGCTCATTTCATATTTTCTAGGTTTTTCTGTGCAACCATAAAGGCTAGAGTTTTTTTTTTAAATGAAACAGATTCCGGAAAACAAGTTGTAGACTCATAATGAGTGCAGGGTGGTCGATCCAGCCCAGTTAGGACCCTAAGGAAAGTAGTGGTTTAGAGTATTTAAGGAACAAGCTGAAACAATCTTTACACGATTAGCAATTATCTTTAAGAATTCATGGAGGATGATTGAGGTCCCAGAGAACCGGAGAAGGGAAAGTGTTATACCGATCTTTAAAAACAGGGGGAAAAGAGAACCCCGGGAATTATAGACAAGGTTGTCTAGCTTTGATATCTAGAAAGATACTAGAACAAATTATTAAGCATTCAATTTGTAGGCACCTAAAGGATACTATGGTTATAAGTAACAGATAACATGGATCTGTCAAGAACCAGTTATGCCAAGCCAATCTAATTTCCTTCTTTGACAGTGTTACTGGCCTAGTAGATGCAGGGGGAGGGGGAAGCAGTAGACATGACCCATCTTAATTTTAGTAAGCTTTTGACACAGTCCCCTTAGCGAACTAGGGAAATATGGTCTAGATGAAAATACTATAAAGTGGGTGCAAAATTAGTTGAAAGACTGTAAGCCAAGAATAATTATCAATGGTTCGTTGTCCAATTGGGGGGCGGGGGGAGAGGGTCATATCTCGTGGAGTCTCAGAGGTGCGGGGAGTCTATCTGCATCTGGTACTATTCACTATTTTCATCAATAACTTGGATAACAGAGTGGAGAGGATGCACTTGGGAGGACAGGATTAGAGCTCAAAATAACAGACAAATTGAAGAATTGGTTTGAAATCAGCAAGATGACATTTAAAGATGAGCGCAAAGTAATTCAGTTAGGAAGGAAAGAAATAATCAAATGCACAACAACAAAATGTCTAGGAAGTAGTACTGCTGAAAAGGATCTGGGGTTTATAGTGGACAGCAGATTGAAAAGAGTCATGCAGCTGCAAAAAAGGGTAATATTCTGGGATTATTAACAGGAGCGTTGTATGTATAACATGGGAGATTATTGTCCTGCTCTACTCTGCACTGGTGAGGGTTGGTTGGAGTGCTGTGTCCAGTTCTGGACACCACACTTTAGGAAAGTTATGGACAAATTGGGGAGAGAGAGTCTAGAGAAGAGCAAAACAAAAAAAAGTGATAAAAGGTTTAGAAAACCTGACCTATTAGGAAAGGTTAAAACAACTGGGCATGTTTAGCCTTGAGAATGTTATAAAGAGGACTGTGATCAATTGAGCTCCTCGTCCATTGAAGGAAGGACAAGAAATAATTGGTTTAATCTGTAGCAAGGAAGAGTGAAACGTTTTTTTCCCTAATATCTAATCTAACTGAACTATAAAGATAGGTAAGCACTGGACTAGGTTTCCAAGGGAGGTTGTGGAATCCTCATTGGAGATTTAAAGAAGAGGTAGGACAAACACCCATCAGGGATAAGCTAGGTTTATGTGGTCCTGCCTCCAGCCTGTAATGGCGCGGGCCTCACCCAGCGGCACCTCCTGCTGGTTGTCCAGGGAATTAGCTTTTTCCAGCCCGGAGTGCCCTCTGTTGGCTGCTGTCCCACTCACCGTTGGCATCTGTGTTCCTCCCTGACCCCCATTCCCTTTGATCTGGGGTGCTGCCCCCTGGCAATACCCCACAGATCTGGGTCTCCCCTCCCCCAGGGAACCCTCACCCTCTATCCCCACCTTGCCTCAGCCTATGGGCTACTGCCAGTCATCATCAAGCCCCCACTCCCTGGGGCAGACTGCAGTCTGTAATAGCCAGTCATCACTGGCAAGGGAGGTTTGGACCTGCTGCCTTTACCTAGTCCTGGGCTGCCCCTTCACAGCCCCAGAACTTGTTCAGGCCTTGCAGCCTGGGGAGTTTCCAGGCAGGAGCTCCCCAGCTCCTCTTGCCTTCTCCCAGCAGTGCCCCACCTCAAGTCCCTGTTTGGCGCCCCAGCAGCCAGGTCCTTCTCTGACCACACCCAGAGAGAGACTGTTTGCTCCTGGCCCACTGCCCTCTTATAAGGGCTAGCTGGGCCCTGATTGGGGCATGGCCGCAGCTGTGGCTGTTTCCCCAATCAGCTGAGGCTTGCTGCTTTCCCTGGCAGCTGGCCTCTCGCAGCCTCAGCCCTCTCCCAGGCCTGTTTTTAAGCCCTTCAGGTCTGAGCAGGGTGATCACCCCGCTACACGGCCCTATAATTCTCTGATTCTAACTGCCACTGAAGACAATGGAGGTTAATGTCACTTAGGATCTCATAGGAAGTGCATAGCAACTTGAAGGGCCACACCAACAGTTTAGTGCACTAATCTTCCATATCTGAAAACCTGGGTTCAAGTCTTGTTTCAGGACACAAATAGCAGAGGACAAAACAGTTTCCTCCAAATCCTCATTTGCCCTCTAAACATGCACAATGGTGGTAAAGAGCAAGGTTGAGAAACCTTTACAAAGGTATGTGAGGAAGCCTGCATAGTCGCTAAGGCAACGCACTTAGTTGGTTTGTTATTTGAACGAGGGACTAGTTTGTTAAATAGAACTTGTTTTAATTTGGAGGGAGAAAACCTGGGTAGAAACATATGAACAATCTGCTAAACTGAAAGCTACAAAATGAAGGATTTTCTCCTGAATGTCCAATTACGATAAGAAGAGCTTGCAGTCTGAAGGGATATTTGAAGATCTGGGTTCATGGTCATGTAGGATACAACATGCCTTTCTATTGATTTTTTTCACCATTACTTATAATCATTGTGCTGGGCTATACAAAAAGGTAGAAACAGAGCTAACAGGCAGCAAAATAAAAAAACAAGTGACACAGCTGCTTAATGCCAATAAAATAGCTACGTCTGACGAGGTTATCAAAATGTCAGATGTGCTTGGCGAGCTGACATTTTTCCTTGCAAAACATAACAGTGAGCCAGGCAAGTGGAGTGAGTTTAGTATTCACTCCCTTTTCTGACCCAATTCTTTAGAAAGTCTTTTTAATTAGTAGTCTTCAGTTTGCATCATTAGAGAAGTAAAATGCACCCAGGTTAATGGCTCCATTGATTGTTGGGTTGGGTTATTTTTGCCGTTAAAAAAAAATTCTGTAGTGCTAAAAGAAATAGTGGTCTCCTGAAGAAATATTTTGAAGGGATCACTGTTTTGGAAAGTTTTGAGGCTGTGTGTAAAATTCCTGCTACAAAGTTAGTTTTCTCAGTATTTTTGTTGTTGTTGTTTTTAAAGGGGCTTTCGTGGTTGAAAGGAAGGAACTGGTTAAAGGGGAGACTGCCACAGGTCATGCAGAAAGGTGATCTGTCAGGCTGGAGGGAGGGCACTAGGGGAGTTCCTCAGGATCTGTCTTGGGACTAATCTTATTTAACATTTTCATTAGTGACCCTGGCACAAAAAGAAGTGTGCAAATAAAATTGGTGATGATACAAAGTTGGGAGGTATTGCCCATATGGAGGAGGTCTGGAACATCCTTAAAAGGAGATTTGAACGACCTTGAAAATTGGAGTAATAGAAATGGGATGAAATTGTGCGACAAAAGAGAAGAGCTAGAGGTGTTGGTTGATCACAGGAAGACTATAAGCTGCCAATGTGATATGGCTGCGAAAAAGACTAATTTAATCCTAGGCTGCATCAGGCTAGGTATATGCAGTAGAGATAGGGAGGAGTTACCATTATACAAGGCACTGGTGAGACTTCAACTGGAATACTGTGAGCAATTCTGGTCTTCCATGTCTAGCATTGATGGATTCAAACTGGAGAGGTGCCGAGAAGGGCTACTACATGATTAGAGGAATGGAGAATGTTCCTTATGATATGAGATTTAAGAAGTTTGCTTGTTTAGCATAAGAAAACGAAGGATAAGGGGAGATATGACTTCTCTCTATAAATTCATCTGAGGGATAAACACCAGGATGGGAAGAGAAGGTATTTAAGCTAAGAGCTAATTCTGGCACAAGAACAAATGAATATAAACTGGCCACCAATAAATTTAGGTTTGAAATTAGATGAAGATTTCTAACCATCAGAAGAGTGACGTTCAGAACAGCTTTCCAAGGGGAGTATTGGAGGCAAAAAACCTAATTTGTTTTAAGACTGGGCTTGATAACTTTATGGAGGGGATGGTATGATGAGATTGCCTAAATGGGCAAATGGCCCACCCATGACTGCTATTAGCTAATAACTTCTACAACTGGAGATTGGGGACTAGATGGGGAGGGCTCTGAGGATATGTCTAATTGCAGTGTACACATATCCTGAGCTCCTAGAGAATTCTTTCCCAGATGTCTGGCTGGTGGATCTTGCGCACATGCTCAGAGTCAAACTGATCACCATAAATGGGGCCAGGAAGGAATATTCCCTCAGGCCAGATTGGCAGCAACCTTGGGGCTTTTTGCCTTCCTCTGCAGCATAGGGCCTAGGTCACTTGCTGGTTTGAATTTGAGCAAATGGATTCTTTGTAACTTGAAGTCTTTAAATCAAGAGTTAAGGACATCAGTAAGTCAGCCTGAGGTTATGGGCCTCCTACAGGAGTGGGTGGGTGAGGTTCTGTGGCTTGCAATGTGCAGGAGGTCAGACTAGATGCAAAGCCAGTTTCTTTCCTTATTAGGAGGCTATCTCATGAGTGAGACTAAAAGGAAAGATGAACATGTCTCACGCAGAGAATTAATTACTCTAATATGCAGAGGATCATGGATGGGCACAGGTAATCTATCAAGATATATATATGGAATGTGGATGCCTGCGTGTTTTGAGTCATTATATTCTGCCTTCTGAAATTGCCCATGCAGTTTCATTTGGATACAATATTCTTCACATCAAATCCTGTACGGTTTTGTTTTTGTCGTGTCAGTGGAGCTATGCCAATTTACATCCATTTGGAATCTGGCCTTCTATCATTTTCGACTAAAAACTCCCTGAATTACAAAATAAGGAATCTTCCCCCTTCAAAATTATAACCGCTTCCTCTGGCAATTTCGCTTTCAAAGAAAGTAGCATCAGAATAGTCATTTAACCTTCTGGGCTAAACAATCCTGCAGATAAAGGCCATGCCGACTTTGCAAACAAAAGTTCCTACTTACCTTCAGTCTCCCACTCCTGATTCCAACTCTGTGTCCCATGTAGTCCCTATACTAGGATCACTCCTACTGGTTTACTCTGTATTCAAATTCTCCCCTTCAAGTTCCTCATGAAAACTAACTTCTAATTTTTCCCTTCCACCAAAACAAAAATGGTGGAAGGGAAGAATTGAGAAAAAGGGAAAAAGGGGGGATAGTAAATATACTTTCAGAAAGTCCCAATTAAAACAGCAGAATAAGCCACATGCTAAATGTTGTCTACTAAGGGATTGATCCTGAGCCCTCTCAACTCCCATTGGATCAGGTGCTGGAGGCAGGGACCATGCCTATGCACCATCTGGGAAGCAGCTCCCACACTTTAAGCACCATATAGAAATAATTACACACAGAACAAAAAAATCCCTGTCAAGGTTGCAAAGTTGCACTGTCAAGCACTCAAAAGTTAGGAAATGGCAGAATGTAAGTTGCCTGTGCCCAGGTGCCTTGTCCTAATCTACTTCTCCCACCCCCAGATCCAGCTTTTGTCCTCCCTGCATTTAAATCAGACCTCTTCCCCTCCATGCTGCCTTGTGTCAATAGGGAATCATTGAGAACACAAGTAAGACAGACTCTGTGCTCTCAGTTCTGGTACCTGGCCCTGGCACAGCCCAGAGCTGTGATTATAGGGAAAGACCACACTCAGCATATTCCAACTGGGGACAAGGTCTTCAAGGAATTTGGCTGAAGCTCTAGCAAACCTCCACTGCGTATGTACAAACTGCAGTTTAGAGGCATGTAATTTGGCTACATTTGGGTAGATTGTCCCGGGGATGACAAAAGGGACATCCTGGCATAAAGGCCACCTCCCTGCCAAATTTCACATCCTTACTCTAAAGCATGGAAGTGCTAAAGTATCTCAAAAGAAAAGACTGACGGAATTTTATTTTAACATGGACAAAACAAGCTATTTTTCCCTAGTCTCATTCTCAGAAACAGCTGAACCACTTTGGCTGAAGTTCTTCAGAATAATTCAGCCTGAGGAACCACCGAGCCTGGAAAATATCAGCCCAAATCATTAAAGTTTGGTAAAGTTTAAGCAAATGAAAACAGGGGCTTATAACAAAGTGTCCGACAACCTTAACTGTAAGCAGTGCTACCAGTGCCACCTATCACAATATGAAAGTTGTGGCCACAGATTGCGGACAATAAACCATGGGGTTTGGAATGAAAGTGCAAGACCCACTCCTGCTGCTGAGCTAAGAAGTCAACCAGCCTGTGATGGCACAGTTGTGTGGCCATCAGGGATTTGATCAATTAAAGAAATAATAAAACAAAACAGACTTTCAAATGCTCTGGCACCATAAGCCTGCGCAATGCATGTAACGGCATGATTTTATATCCATTGTCTTTGTCCTCCCTCCCCAATTCCACTTCAGTTGTCTAGTCACAGTCACAATTTAATTTGAAACAAGCAGCAACAAGTACGTTCTCTGGGGCAAGGCCTGTCTTCCATATGTTTGTGATAAGTGCTAAACAATGAGGCCCTAACCCTTGTTACGGTTTTTCACGATTTCTGTAATATAAATAATAACTGTTTAAAAATAAAAGAGGATACAGCCGATTTGTTGTTTACAAATATAAAGGATGCCTCACTTTTCTGAAGCTCTGGTTCTACATTTTGGAAATATGTCCTTGGATAGACTTCTGCAATATACATAGGGAGTACAAGGCTGTGATCAAGGCAACACAATGCAGCTGGAAGAGGAGCACAGAGAAAAGGAAGTGAGAATATAGCACAAATTACACCCATCCATTCCTACAGGTTTCTGGAACAAATATAGAGCACCATGTCACGCAACCACTATTTTCATTGCTGGACAGGTTCTCTTAATTGTTGCTTGTATTTTTTTATGACAGCCATCAGCAAATTGAGTTCAATGGGTTCATTCAAGAGCAAAGACTGCCCTGATTGTTCTAACCTTGCTCAAGTGGGTGCGAACACAAACATGGAAAGATTGTGAAACAAACCGCTTTAAAAATAAGCCAACAATAACAACAACAACAAAACCTATCACACATCTGCTGCATGCCCTGGAAGTTCTTCCAAAATTTGTAGTTCCCATCAACAGATGACATTGTGCTGTTAAATAGAGCATTACTTTGGCAACCGTGTTTACACGTCTTTGGTTCAGGAGCAATTGGTGCAATGACTTCAAGGGCGTTGGTGATGGAAAATGTTTGAAACTGAAGGGAAAAAAATTCTGTCTGTTCTGTATTGTCCTTGAGGACTTTACTGTGTGCTGTCACTTCAACTGCTTAGCAACAGATTGATAGTCTCTCAAATCAACCATTTCAAAGCAACGAGCACAGTATAAAATGCTTTCGGTCCTAATTCAAGAGATGCTAATTGGGAAGCAATATAAGCATCAGTCTAAGGGTTTTTAGATGTAGTTAATTATATCAGGGACAACATGAGAACCATGACCACAAATAGCTTTTTTTTTAACCCTCAAAGTCACATAGATTAGCAAATTAGCAATTGCAAAAATGTAATAATCCAAAATTAAAATGAGTTGGCAAACACTGTTGCAAAGATAGATTTGTGCCAGAGGAAATGCTAAAGAAATAAGACATGGCACCTTTTAAAAATGATTTGCAAATTTTAATCCTAGTTATACTTATTTTATTATAAAAATATCATTTCTTAGTCAAGGGATACATTTCCAATAATTTCCTAGTACAGGCAATCCTCGAGCTTACAACGTTCGACTTACAACAAACAGCACTTACAATGCTTCTAAATTGACTGATTTGACTTACGACAATTGGTTTCAACTTTACGACACTCTGTCCCGCAGTGGAGTGGATTGTGGTTCCGTTTTACGACGTTTTGACTTACGATGCAATTTTCAGGAACCAATTGTGTCGTAACTCCAAGGACTGCCTGTAGTTTGTTATTTTGATTTTTGCATATATTTTGGCAAAGTTAGGATAGGTGGCTGCTATAGTTGTGTGGGGTAAAAGGAGAGGGAGTGATAGCAGTTAAAATAATGTGTGTGTATATATATTTTACAGATCATATGGAGAACAAGCAAGATCCCTGAATTGCTCATATTCAGACAGTCTATCATTTGGGTTTTCTGATAGAGGTGGAGCATTTAAGGAAAGTGAAATGTTGGTAAGGGGTATTAGCTGGAATCCAGTGAAATACATTTTCAATTCTTGTTTTTTTAAATTAAGTTTTTATGTTTGCAATTTTTAAGGACCCAATAGTTATGTGGTAGTTCAAGTAAACTGCAGCCAAGAGATGGAGACCCAACCCAAAAATTCTGTGTCCAGACAGCTGGTTGAAATGATAAAAAGGCAAATGTCATCAAACTACCACCAAAAGGGCATCTCAAAGTTCAATCAATAAATTCAAAAGCACTCTCTGAGTGACTCCCAAAACCACTGGTTCCTCTCTTTAAGAGAGCAATTAGTCACAGCTGAGACCAGCTCTGTTTCTGCATGGCTGGGTTCCTTGGAAATGCAGTGTGGACACCTTTAACTCTTTTCCTGCCCAAAACAAGATGAGATTATACAATTCATAATAACTGCAAGGTTTTCTCTTACATTTTGTGCTTTGGTGCTCAGATAACATGCTGACAATAGAAGTAAAAATGTTTGGACATAATATATGCTCCCTATTCTCTTCTGTTGTGATTTCTTCTTTGATAATTCCTATTGAGCTGCCCTTATTTGCTTCAGCAAAATTCTAGACAACGAGTCCTGTCCTGGTTACTAAATAATCAATGCTACAGTGTTTCTTACTGGAACCCTCTGTTTCTGCAGCTATGTTTTTTTCTTTCTGCAGGGAAGTTTGGAAAGCTTTTGAGGTCCTCTAAACTGAAGTTTCCCTATCAGTCAATATGGCAGCAACCAACAAGGTAGCTATTACTCCAGGTCTCTAGGTGCTGTCACTGAACCCTCCAGGGCTGAGAGGGTTTTAGATGTTATCATTGTCAGTCCTTCTCTGGCAAACTGAACAGTCGCCTGGCTCTGATGTCTTTTGGGGTCATTATTATCACAATAGCACCTAGAAGCCCCAGTCAAGATCACGCTAGAAGCCCCAGTCAAGATCCCCAGTGCTAGGCACTGAACAAACTCAGAGTAGGCAAGTTTCTTTCTCTGTTATTCAAGGCATTTTTACCATATTCATTATGATGGTGTCTGGGCACCTTGCCAGATTCTAAGAGTTGGATTTAAAGGATCAGTTGCTTTACCACCCCCCTGGAGGAAAATGAAGTGAGTTTTGCATTTTTCCCTGAAGTCAAGGAGGGTTTGCAGTCATTCTAACCCCTTGAAGCCAGTTCCAGAGCGGTGGGCCAGTTGCTTAAAAAAGTTCTGTCAGCTGCACTCATGAGTCTCACCCACAGCGTCTCTGAGGAACTTAGTTATCCTGAAAGGTCATAGCTGCACCCAGAGACATGGCACCCAAGGTAGTGCATACCAATTTCATGAAAGGCCTTGAAAATCAAGAGCAACATTCTCTGCTGTGCTCGGCTAGGTACAGCAGCGCAGGATGCTGTCAGGGAAGCACTTATGGCTTACTGATTCCCCGCATCAGCACTAGCCCCAGTGCAAGTATGGCTTGCTCTAAACTGCTCGAGCCAGACATGGTCCCTTAGGCACTGTATTCCAGCTGGGGGTGGCCTGAGCACATGGTGCTTCAACCAGACCCCTAACCACTCTTTGCAAATACCCAACATGTGTCCCTCTGCTCCCAACATGCCCTCCGTGCTGCCTTTTGTTTCTTCCAGGCATCGGGGGAGTATAGTAACCAGCAGAGATGAGCCAAATACAAAATTGTGATCAAACTAACTCCTTTTCAACAGTGACACATTGTACATGTCTATCATGGTGCTAAGCAGAGGGGTTTGGAAAACAACCAACCCTTACAATACATATTAAGAATATAGTAACATTACCACCATTAACTGTACCTGATTCCTAGAAGGATTGTCCTAGGATACCTCTGTTTCAGTGTTCAGTCTCATCTGCTAAGCCTCCCTATGACCAGAAAGCTGGGAGAAGAGAAACTGTGCTCAAGACAATGCAGGACAGTTCATAAGCACTCTAGGGAGTTGCCATTATTCAGTGGCAAATTGAAACTCAGGGGTTACTATCTGCCCATTTTTGGCATTTGTTCTGTCATCTTATGGGACCTATTGAGCTATAAGAATGGGAAAATGACGGTGACCAGCACATTAACTTTTTGTATATTTTATATTCATCTATTTCTGCATTTCCTGATTTGGGCCAAGACCAGAAGCAGAAAGGCAGAAATACAGTTAGGGGGTGGAGGGCGGGTGAGAGGTAGGCCTATTACATAAGCACCACCTACATAACAGCTAGTTGAAAAGTTTTTTTAAATCACAAATGACCCTTTTTCCAAGTTGGAACTCCTCATGACATTTTAACACCCCCCACTTTTTTTTTTTTTGACATGGAAAATGTAGTCTAGTTTTGCTTTTTAATTTTTTTCATCCCCTACCCTTCTGAGGGGAAGGAGAAGGGGGAATGAGAGGGGAAAACCCAAAAACATTTTGTTTCAAAGTTTTGTGAAAAATTTGAAATACAAATTTTTTATGTTTTGAAACTTGTGAATTGAAAGTTACTTCAACATTTTTATAATTCTTTCCACACCATTTTCAAGCCGCTCAGATATAGCTGTTATATGACACACAGTGAACTTCCTCCTCTGTCTGGGTTTCTCTCTCTCTGGTCCCTGCTCCCTTTTCTCACAGTTTTTAACTTCTAATTTCCACTCTAATGTTCTAAGTTTATTTTTCCCTTTCAGCCCCCTCTCTTACTGAGAGAGCCTTTTACCTCCATTACCAAATCCGTAAAGGGAGCTTTTTGGGTGGTTTTTTGTTGGGGTTTTTCTTAAAATTTAGACCATTTGAAAATAATATACCTGATATATAGCTGATAAAATCACTTAACAAAAAAAAAAGATTTGCTGGACTCTATAAAGGTGTGTTTCTGGCTATAGTTAGGGAACATTCATACTGAGAAGGAGAGAAAAAGCTACAGAGAGAATCCTTTGTGTAAGCAGTCAGTACTGGATCTGACTAGGATAGGACTTCAATTGGAGACTTCCAAGGAAAAGCTCATGTGCTTCAGGAATTAGTGTGGGAATCTGGTGGGTAGTACTCTTGCCTCTGAGTCAATAGTGAACCACACCTCCATTGTGGTACTACTGAAATTTAATATTGAATCCCTGACTGTCTGTGGATGTAGACAGTAGCGTAGCCAGGGGGGAGCAGGGAGAGCGTCCGCTCCCCCTTGAGCAGAAGCGGCGCCTTTTTTTAGCAGCACTAAAAAAAAGCGTCGCTTCTTTTTAAGCGCTGCTTCTTACACTCACCCGGCGGCGCTCCGGGTCTTCGGTGGCATTTCGGTGGCGGGTACCACCGAAGACCCGGAGTGCCGCCGGGTGAGTACAGGGGGAGGCGCCTTTTATAGCGCCGCTCCCCTGCGCTCCGGACCTGGCTGCGCTACTGGATGTACAAGGTCCCAGTGGTACTTTTCTTAACTGAACTTCCCGTCTGAGCCAAATCCCAGTTTTCAAAATTATCTTCTACCTCCATAAATTTCACCTAGCAGTTTTGATTAGAAGGGGCTACATTTCAGCGATGAGTGAAGTGAATAATTATGGGTAACCCCTTAAAGGGTTTGGAAGTTCATTCCACAAAACCACCCAGAAATCTTGATACTTATCTGAACTTCTTATGTTTGCATAATTAGCCTGGCAATCTCATGAGAACAGGCCCTCTCGGAAGACTTCTAGTCCTTGCTCTTTTTCGTTGGGTTAAATGCAGCAGAAAGCAGTATTTTGATGCTCTGTTTTAGGCTTCAGCGAACAATATGTGAAGCACTCAGAGGCATCATGAACATTTAAAAAAAAAATCCAGTCACTTTTGAACCTCATACAAGGTTTAGCATGGTTTGGTTCACATTCTGGATGAAAGTTCTATCTCAAATGGGAGAAAAACTAGACATACTAATACAGAGGGGTGTTTAATATGATTCCACTTATATGCTAGTGTAATTCCATTTCCTTCTTCAAGTTACTCCTGGTTTACCCTTGTAATTGAGTGGAGAGCCAGGCCCCTACTTTTTAAAGTGCCGTCCAAATGGGCTTTATCAAAAACACACTATTTCCCCTCTCTGTGGTCTTCTACGGCCTCAGCTATATTCCTTTAAACACGTGCTAATTGAATTTCACATCAGTCAGCACTAGGAACTAAACTGAGCCCATCTAATTTAATGGTCAGAAGATTAACAGCACTGTATTAGCCAGACCTTCTAACTGCAAATGCTTTCACCAAAGCAAGCAGATTGTTGCACAGGGATATGTTTTCCTTGCTTAAAAATAAGACAGCTTCATATATCATTGCTATTAGTAAAAATGCTAATTTAGCAACTATAACATTATTAAATGTTTATTTTTCATGCAAAAAGCTGTTCTGTCATTTTAAATAGAAATTATATGAAAACCCAGTATTGGAATTTCTTTACTTGGTATTTTTTTACATGTTCTATCAGCCTAGTAAATAAAGTGAGACTGTTGAATTATTATTAAACTTTATCATTTATTAAGTGTGTTCATAGTGGAGGAGAACTGTGCAGCCTGGAAATACTCCAATTGGGAGGGAGAGAGACACATGTTTCTGCCCAAGAGAGGTGATGTCTGGGGAGCCAGAAGCCTAAGAGTGGATGCCCTTGCTGGACCATGAGAAGGAAATATAGGTGCAGTCACTCTGAATGTGACAAAAGGCCTCTCCAATATGATCTCCCTGTTCTCCCCACTACATGGTTCCACTTTTCCTAGTGGCCCTCTCCTTTAGCCCTCATGGATGTGAGGCACAGCATTCTGTTTCTTTGCAGAGAAGACATAATTGCCGTGAAGCTTGGTTTGCTAAGGACATCCACTTTGAAGACTTAATAGGAACGATTAAGTTGAACATGGACCTCTACACCTCAAAGACACATTCCACTAGCAGGGCAGATGAAGCTTTGACGGGCTACAATTTGCAATAAGAAGGCTGGTAAAGAGACTCACCAAAAATGAAACTTGTGGTATTTTAGGAGGTGCATATTTACAATTACTACCATTTTAAAAACTCCCCACAGCTCACCTCCTTATCCTAACTATCAGAGGGGTAGCCGTGTTAGTCTGGATCTGTAGAAGCTACAAAGGGTCCTGTGGCACCTTATAGACTAACAGAGGTATTGAAGCATAAGCTTTCGTGGGTAAATACCCACTTCTTCGGATGCTTCCACTGCTTGCATCCGATGAAGTGGGTATTCACCCATGAAAGCTTATGTTTCAATACCTCTGTTAGTCTATAAGGTGCCGCAGGACCCTTTGTAGCTTCTCCTTATCCTGTTATCAGAGGAATTCTTTATCCACTGGGCTGCATCTGCTCATTCCTTTTTAGACCACAAACCTTGCGGAGATAGGGATTTGGGTTTTGTTGACTATATTCCGCTTGTAATAAGCTGCCGCTTTCAGCTGCAGCGCAATGGGCCTGATTCTTCTTTCACTTGCACTGCTCTAACTCCATTGAGTTCAGTGGAGTAGCTCCTGAGTCATACGAGCATATGAGCGAAGAGAATCAGGCCACAAAAGCAACTGGGATGGGTATAGTTTGATTTCAGGAGTGGTCATATGGCACGTATTCAATTCTGTGGAAGGCAGAATGTTGGTTTAGTGCATTGCTAGCTACAGAGCCATGTGATGTGGCTTCCTTGTTTAAACCAGACACATATGTTTACCTTAAGCCTTTCTTAATGCACGCCTCACCTTAGCATCTAGGTACCAAGTGTAGGATATATTGGCTATGAAAGCAAAATACGACCATTGGAGTTAGAACTTGGGGAGGGGACTGCGGTGATGGACATCCAACAAACTTAGCACCAGTTCGAACCTGCTGCATTCTCAGCGCCTCGCGCAGAGACATGCATAGGACAGTGTAGTATCAACATTCTAATTATACCAGCCACATTTGCACTCCATTTTTCTATTCCTGTATCTAGCAATGCTGAAAATCCAGCCCCTGGGATTGTTTAACTCCTAAATCTCCTTTTAAACCATAATTGGCAGTTCCTAAATAAGCACTAATACATTTTATAAGAGAAAAGCAGGAAAAACTAGTTATATGTTCCTGAAGATGAATAGATTTCAGCATTTCATACTAAGGCCTGGTGTAATGAGGCATGTGTCTCCCGACATGTGTAAAATAGCTCCTGATCTGCCTCTAGAGAGAAAATAATTGTACCAACCCCATTATTACTTTAAGCCAATTACCTCCGATTGCAGTATTAAATATTTAATTACACAGAAAAACCAACTCATACAGCCTCAATGACCTTGCAAGACTCATCCTACAGGAAAAGCATGGTCCTGTCATGAAAGTAGCTTAAAATTTGTTTTAAAGAAATTGAAGCTGTGGTGCGTGTGGGGAGATGAAGTGGAGTTATGCGCTGAATCCTGCAAGAGGGTGGCAGATTTCTCCCCCTCCCCATCCTCCTCCCAGCAACCCCTGGAGGAATTTTGGCTGAATCTGCCAGAATGACTTCTGGGGCTCACATTGCAACATGGCCCCTTCCCACTGCCTCCCACCTATGTCTTAAAGGCACATTCTGTGCATATAATCAACTGGAGTCTGACAGTGGCTGAATACTGATATTGAAAGCACGCTACTGGTTTATGTACTGTCCCAGGCTTTCCCTATGGAGATGGACTGAGAGAAGATGAGGGTGTTGAGGAGGAAAGCTTACAGTGTTCAGTTGTGGTGAATTTAGAGTCCTTTTGCAGGCCAACTCTGCCTCAATCTAGATATTTTAAAAATATTCTATGAACATCTAGAGCTCGGGCCCTTATTTTTTTTAAAAAAGTCGTTTTGGGAAACGGAGTTAAATAGAACGAGAGCGAATTCTCTTCCCATCCCTTCAGAAAGGATTAAGAATTTATTTTTAAAACTCCAAACCTCTGTTTCGCACAAGGAGTGATAACATGAGGATTCAGTTGTAGCATGCCCAGGTTATAAACAAAATAGAATCAACCACATATTGATTTAGCTGAACACATGTTTATTTCAGGTCTTTAGAACTTCTCACACAAGGATCCATGGGTTAACTGCTGCTTGTAACTTTTTTTTTTTACAGGTATGTTTTAGATTATATGCTTGGCAATATCAATCTTACAGTCACATTATTTATTCATATAGTTGCTGATCCAGACAAAAAGGCATGTCGGGGGTTGTTTCGAGCTACTCTTGCATGGAGCATTTTTTAACTACAGGTCTCATTTTTAATAATCTGTCCCAAGATCTGCAATAAACCCTTGCAAACTCTGTTGTGGGCGGTGTCTTTTATATTCCAATACAAAGCAAAACAACCTTTTATACAAGGCTATAGGTAATAAGGACTTTCCTGCTGGAAACAAGTGCAGCTTCATAGCTCAACGGTGACTAGGCCCCCAGTCCTTAGGGCAGCAGACCAGTCCTGGGAAACAGGGTTATTTTAGAACTGTGCTTGCTGGTAAGATTACCTGCAGCACCCTTACAGCACCCAGGAATTGTCAGACAAAGTCCCTCCCTGGTCACATCCCCAATTCTATTGTCGATATAGGAATAGTTACATCCACCCAATGCATTCTGGGAATTCTTATACCAAAGGAATGCTTGAGTAACTGGTCAGACCAGCTGTGCAGCTGCTTTGTACTCCCAGACTGGTATAACACCGCTGCAGTGGTGGCCAGGTTCTTGCCCATTATATTTAAGATTAGCACTTCTTAGAACTAGGCAGAACTTACCTGTTCTTTCCAGTTCTAACCTGATTTTTGAGTATCCAGTGGAGAGCTCATCAGAACATTTTAAATAATAAATTTCAGTGAAACCAACGTGTTTCACTGAGATGTATCGGTTTCAGCAAAATTTCTGTTGGCAAAAGGAAGAGAGAGTCGCACTCTATAACCTGGCAGTTAATGCACTGGCCTAATTCAGAGCAGGGACTTGGGTTTGGCATATCCCAAGTCAGTACCCTAACCACTAGGCTACAGACACACAGAGCCCTACCTGGAAAAGCGCAGGTTTGGATCTGAAGATGGACATGTCAATAATTCAATTTTTGGTAACACATTTGAATAGTTTTGTTTTTGTCCCAATGCAGAATGCGAAAAGAAAAAAAAGGTCATAGCCTTGAAAGTTGCCACAAAACAGAACTGCCCTCTGGTCACCTCTGAGCCCCGGGTTGGTTCCGAGATCCTAAGCCAGGCCTGCACAACATGCGGCCTGGGGGCCGCATGCGGCCCGCGTGGGCTCACTGTGCGGCCCGCGGGGGGGTGAGTAGGCAAGGGGCAGGGTGGGGCAAGCCAACGGCCGGCGGGTGGGCAGGCTGGTGAAGAGGCCAGTGGCAGGCTGGGGAGTGAGGGTGAGCCAGCGGCAGGGGGCAGCGGCAGAAGGTAAGAGGCCAGCAGCGGGCAGGCAGGTGAGCTGGCGGCGCGGGGGATCCGGTGAGCCGGCAGCGGGGGGGACTGAGGAGGCGAGCCGGGCGGGGTGGGGGATGATGAGCCGAGTGGGCAGGCAGTGGCAGGTGAGCCAGGCTTCCACACCCCAGCACTGGGGAAGGAGGGGTTGTTTCTGCAGGGCGGGCGGTGTTGGGCAGGGGGGTTGTTTCGGCGGAGCCGGAGGGTTTCAGCCCTCAGCTGTTTTCTTTGGAGTAATATGGCCCTCGCCGCTTTATGAGTTATGCAGGCCTGTCCTAGCCCATGCACCTGAACAACTCTTCTTGCTCCTAGCTAAGTGTCAAACCCTTTTGGAAAGGCAGGAGCTAGGTCCACGAATGGATACTTTTCTCTAAGCAAGACAAGCCCTCAGTCTGAGACGCTATGGAGGAGACCCCCACATATAAGGAGTTACACAATAAACTCAGCCCCCTAAAAACCAAATACAGAGATCCATGCTCTCTAAACAGATTGAGAGTCCAAGCTGCTCATCCCAGCCTGCTGTTCTATTTAGGGTACAAATCAACTCTTTGCTGAAGTCACAGTTGCTGGCCCCTGTTTCATGGACTTCCCAACTGGGTTCTACTACTCCTGGCTCAGGCCTTTCTGCAGGAGCTTCCAGTTCCCCTTCTCTTCTGTTTGACTGCATAAACCCAACTGGCACCACAGCACCCAACAGAACCTCTATACCAGCTCACTGGCCCAGAATGAACCATGTGAACCCTCTCTGTTCTGTAGTGACATTCCTCCCATCCAATGGTAATCAGGTGGATTGGCAGCAATTCCTTCTTCTGGTTCTGGAGTGACACTCCTTTCCCATAGGGTCAGGTGGTCAGCAGCCAATCTCCTATTGCCACCCTGGCCACAGGCGCCAACTTTCTGTGGTGCCGGTGGGAGCTCACGCCCAGCGTCGGGGGCGGGGCCCCGCTCCCGATGCCGGGCCCCGCCCCTGACGCCGGGTGACGTTGCGGGGCCCCGCCCCCCGACGCCGGGCCCCGCCCCCGACGCCGGGGGACGTTGCGGGGCCCCGCCCCCGACGCCGGGTCCCGGAGATGGCGGGGAGCTGCCGGTGGGTGCAGAGCACCCACCAATTTTTCCCCGTGGGTGCTCCAGCCCCGGAGCACCCACGAAGTCGGTGCCTATGATCCCTGGCCCTACAATGAGTGGAGCAGGCCTGCCAAGGGCATTGCCCTCTCTAGCCCATGCGAGCATTTCTGCGGAAGAGAGGGGCTCTGCACAAGTGGGTTACTTCTAGAGCTCTGATACTGTCTCTTATGGATTTTGCTCATTTACCTTTTGGCAAAGGCTGTTTAAAAAGCTGTAGCACGGCTGGATGTTCACAAGGCTGCCTGATGTATAGCTACTGAATTCTTCAATAGGCCAGAAGGGTATTCTCATGTAATAGGATATATCGGAACCTGAAAAATAAAAGCCACATCTCCTAATAGCTTACAAATAAAAATGATGGAAGCGTAGCTCTCCACAGTTTTTGCAGGCCAGCAGCACCCACCTCCATTGAAACAGGTAATTTTCATAACATGCAGCGATCAGTATGTTTAGGTAGATTAGTTGTAGCTACATCTCTTTAAGACCAGGTGATTGACAGCGGTGCACAAATCTATGCTGAGTGTAATACTTTAAAGGTGCAATTCCCCTTCAAACGTTTAGCACTGTAGCAAAGCAGATCAAGCAGCTCTTTCAGTTCAGACCTAACAAGTCACCCAAATTCAACTGGATCCAAACATTTTCCTCTTTGCTTCCAATTATCTGACCTCTCAGGGGTATCAAAGCAGCCTGTGTGAAGCTGGTTGTCCTTTCTCTCCTCAAAGCTCTCATAACGGTTTGGGTTGGTGTTCTTTGCTCTTTTTAAAGGTGGGGAATAATTCCAGCATGATGAATAGGGATTGATAGTCATTAGTTCTTCTACACTGAGATGAGACTATCCCTATATTTATTTTCTCCCTCTTGTCATTTAAGTTGGATGATAAACCAATTCTTAAATTACACCCAGTCAGCTTTCACCACCATCATTCTTCCTGCAGGGGTGCTTTCATCCTTTGCCTGTGAAATCCACTCCTGCACGGAATCAAACAAAATGAAGTGTGGCATTGGGACAGAGGTTAACATTGCTTCCTTTTCTCTAGAATGGAAATGGGGAAGTTTGAGGCAGAAAACCATCAAACAACATCAATTGCTCTCTTGCTGAAAACAAAAGAAAGCCTTTGTATATAATCCAACATGGAGGCACATTCTCCTCTCCTAATATCTCAGTGCATTTTCAGATTTTAGTCATACGTGCTTAATCTTCAATTTTAGTGTGGTTGTAGGTATGTGTTGGGCATTACTTTTTCATTTATAGCACACCTTGTCTGTTGAAGTGGCTTGTATGCCACTGTACCTTATAATGGGTTCACATGAGAAACATTGCATAAGGTCTGCCTCTTTCCCTATATCTAGTTTGATGAGTGGAATTTTTCCCCTGACTGTCCTGCATGGTCCGATCACTATATGCCAATTCGCTCTTGTGGCTGATCTTGCAGAGCTGCTCACGGGGCTGTGGGGCAGGAGTTATGTTGGAGATAAAATTCCATTTCTGATTCCATGAACATAGCTGGCTGAATACTGAGCATATGTCCACGTACATTAATCCAAACTGTTTCTTGGGTTGGCCAAAGCTCCTGTTACTTCAGACTATAGAAGATTTCTGGCTGCTTCCTCTTTCCCCAACTCATGTTCATTTTGCAGATGTCTGTAAATGTTTTAGCCCAAGAGTCTGTGTGTGTATCCACAATCACACACCCTTTATGATGCAGACAACACCAACTGAATAAAAGGCCAAGGGTGCTGACAACCGTGACATGACTGTGAACGCTGAGTAAAATACTAGAGAATATTAAATAAACCCATGTCAAATACATATGGGCCAGAATTCTCACCCCCAGAGCACCCGACAGAGCCTGTTTCTTGGTGTTTGTTTATCAAGACCAAAAGACATTTAAATCTAAACAATAGCTTACTGCAGTCTTCCTGGTGCGTATCTTGCACATCTCCTGTTAAACATCTTTGGCAAGTGGATGAACTTTTATCTTTTCCTGGGGATGTTGTTTACCATTCACCGCCTGTAGATATGATTTAGCTTCTACCAATGAGACACAGGCAGAGTAGCAACTGGTGAAGGCCAAGTGAAAGCTGCAGTTTTAAATCACATTGCTATGTTTAAAGTATTTAAGGTGATCTTTGAATTTAAAAAGATCAGATCATGGTTCTGGGAAAAAAACATGAACAAAACACACCACCAGGACTAATCTTATCTTAGTGCTTGGAAGGGCACAGGGAGGGAACGTTACAAAAATTAAAGATTTTCAACAACACACAAAAAATCCAGGTAAACCTGATTTACAGTTGAGGTAAAATGTTGATTTTTTAATTGTATTCATATTTTGCATTTATGCAGAGAGACAAGCTTGGTTTTAATTATACTCTCTTCTGAAAGAAACCAAAAATAGGGAACTCATTTCAAAGATGGCTGAAATAGAGTAGATGCTTCACATATGTAAAAAGACACTTGTTCTCTCAAACGCCACTCAGGAAGGCTCAAGCAAGGAAAAAAGCAAAATTCTTAAGCTGGCAAAGGAAAAAGGCGATGTCCTTTGCAATTAATCAGAGAAAAGTAAACACATTTTATAGTCAGCAATACAATATAAGTTAAGGAAAGTATCTGATAAAATCCAGCATTGTTTGGGATATCTGATACTGTTCTCAATTAGTCTCAACTGCACAGATTATTTCCTTATAAGGTAGCTTCAGCTAAAAGGAGACTCAGAAGTGTTTTTTACAGTAAAGATTAACTGCAAATGATTTAAAGTGATTGTAATGTACCTTGCATTGTTTAAAAATGGACTTACATTTTTTCCAATTTAAAAATGCGTAGAGAGTGTATGAAGCACACATTCTTATAATTTGACTAGTGCTCTGATTTTTCCAAAATCAAGTAAACTAAAATGGAAGTTATAAGGGACATCATGCTCTTTTAAATAGTTTCAAAATATTGAGTGGATTAAGTGTCTTTAAGGCAATCATAAATCATGCAGTGCTTAGCCATGAGCACGAGAGGAAAGTGAACATACAAAAAAATTGAGCTAGTTCCTTAGTATTTGCATATTACTTTTTAACCATAGATCTCAACGTGGTCTAACAAAAAGTGGAGAAATATTTTATAACCGAGACAAGTGACTTGCTCAAGGTCATACACCAACTCAGTGGCAGAGGCAGGGTTAAAATTCATGTCTCCTGTTTGCCAGCCCTTTTTGCAAGCTTTTAGATCACAGAAGTCCCACCTTGGTCATTTCATAATGAATAAAACATTTCCCATAGTCACTTGAGTGTTTAGCAGTTACTGTAGAAACTCTAAGAGTGTCCACGTGCAGTGGCAAGGGATAACAAGCAATGTATCTCAATTAAAACACAAGGATATATGCTAGTACTATGGTGTATTTACCAGAGACGCCAGAAAAGCAGGGAAATTTCTGGATGCCTAAATTCCATGACAGGAAGTAGATCTGGTGGTAGGTACCATGAGTAGGACCGTAGGTTTATCACAGAGGGAAAAATGTTATGGATACTATGATTTTCCTGTTTGTACATGACTTGTCTTTGTGTCCGTACTTCTAATAAACTCACCAGGCAGTGGTGGTTCATGCAGGGCTGGGCCTGGCTCTACATGCCAGGTGTTGTGACTGTTCACATGTGGCCCGGTCATCCCTCCATCATGATGGGGGGTGGGGGAGGGGAGAGCGCAGCTGGGCCAAATTTGAGTGAATGGCAATGAGACCTGGTACAAGGGGTCACAGTGCCATTCAAGTTTGGCCTGGCCACCCCGGTGTCATGATGGAGGGGATGTGGCTGGGCCAAATTTGAGTGAGTGGCATTGCTACCTTGCATGCAGGCTTGCAGTGCTGCTCAGGTTTGGCCTGGATGCCCCTCTTTTCATACAGAGGGATGGCAGGACCAAACCTGAACGGTGCTGTGACTCTGCATGCAGGAGCGGCACCAGCTTTTTGGCCACCTTTGGCGGCGCCTCTGTGAGAAGCTGCCACCGAAATGCTGCTGACGTCCCCGGCGGCTGAAGAAGCTGCCGCCGAAATGCTGCCAAGGACCCCGGCGGCTGAAGAAGCTGCCGCCGAAATGCCGCTGATGTCCCTGGCGGCTGAAGAAACTGCTGCCTAAATGCTGCCGAGGACCCCGGCAGCTGAAGAAGCTGCCGCCGAAATGCCGCCCCCCGAATCCTGGCATCCTAGGCAACCGCCTAGGGTCACCTAGTGGTAGCGCCAGCCCTGTATGTGTAAGCGGGGGAATAGTCCTGCTATTGTGGGGAACTTTCCTCGTCTCTGCACTACCCCGGTGAAATGGGCTAGCGGAAGGATCTCAGTCCTCGCTCCCACCTCCTCTACCCCAGAGGCCTCCCTACCCTCGAGGACTCCCCTTGTACTCTCCTGTCTGGCAGAGTCCTCGTAACCCCAACAAGGCTGGGCCCAGGATTCCTGGGGGGATCGACCCCCAACCTTGCTGTGGTCACCTAGGTCAGGGGCTAGGGTGTCCCCACTCCGGGGTACTCTCTCTGAACAGGATGCTTCCCTGACCCACTGATCACTGCATACAATTCAAAGCAAATGCAAATTATTTAATTAACAATTAATTTGTAACAGGAATAAGGAAAAATGGGAAAGGCTAATGAAAACACTTCACCCCGCTCTGTGGCAGGGAACATCACAACAGTGTCTCTGCAATGTCAGGGCAGTTCAGTCTGTTCCTTTGTAAGTCCCAGGCTCCTTCTCAGGCCCTGGCTGTGCTGCAGGGACGCTGTGGCTTGGACACTTGCTCCGGCGGTGGCCACACGCTCGCAGGCTCTGGGTGGCAGGACCCTTCTTCCCAGCGTCGCCCCCACCCTGTCGGGGTTTAGATCCCCCTGCAAGTCTGGCCTGCAGGGCCTCTTGGCTGAGGCGTCTCCCTGCGCTGGGCCCACTGCCCAGGGTTCCCCTCGCTCTCCCCAGCTGCTCACCGCACCCGGCTCCGGACTGCTCCAGCCCCAGCTCCACCGCTCTGCCTCAGCTCCAGCTCCTCTGCCTCAGCACGGCTGCTGCTGCCCTGGCCCCTCTGGCTGCTGCAGCTTCTCCCCCAGGGCAGGTCTGTGTCTCTGGGCTGCACCTCTGCTCCCAGGGCAGGTCTGTGTCTCTGGGCTGCTTTTCTGGCCCCTCCAGATCTGGCCCAGATCAGCTCTGGCCTCTGGCCTCTCCTCAGCTCGGCCCCACTCACTCTGACTCAGGCAACTTCAGCTCACACGGAGGACGGGATTCACCCTGACCTCCTGACTCCCTGATTCGCCTGCCCGCCCTGTCAATCAGAGCTGACCTGGAGCATTGGCCTCTCCCCATTGCCCCTGAGAGCTCTGAATGTTAGTAAGGGGATAACACTCCCCTTACATTCCCCCTTGCTAAAATTCTGCCACAACCACAAGGTTTACACTAATACCTCCGGATCCATTATTAACAACATATACCCACATCATATCAAACCCATTAACATCAAAAGAACATTTAACATATTAAACATTTCACATCTACTTCTTCATACTATACATAATGATATTAATTAAAACACTACATAGAACCAATAACATAATCATCTCTAAATTTAACAGGCAGTACACCCTTACTAGCCCTCTGGGATCTTCTTAAATCTGGTGGTTCATTACCCATATTTTCTATTTCCCTGTCCTTGGGTAATACTGGGTCAGCTTGAGGGATCTGGCCATTCTCATTAGGGTTTGGGTTTGCCCCACTCTGTTCCCCTCTGTATTCAGTTTGTGAGACTAGAACCATCCCCCAATCGGTTTTTCTCTCCTCAGGGTGTGCTGATGTACGCCTCCTATGGTCCCTGACTGGACTAAGGGTATGTCTACACTACGGGAATAGTTCGATTTATCTTAAACCGAACTTGTGAAATCGATTTTACAAAGTTGATCGTGCGAATCCACACCAAGGACATTAATTCGAGTTTGTGAGTCCACACTAACGGGGCAAGCGTCGACAATGCAAGCGGTGCACTGTGGGTAGCTATCCCACAGTTCCCGCAGTCCCCGCTGCCCATTGGAATTCTGGGTCTAGCCCCCAGTGCCTTCTGGGGCCAAAAATGTGTCGCGGGTGGTTTTGGGAACCTGTCGTCATTCGACCCACACTCCCGCCCTCTCTACGTGAAAGCGCTGGCGGGAAATTACATTGCGCCCTTTTCCGGTGATTGACAGTGCGGACGCCACAGGACAGCGAGCATGGAGCCCTCCGCGATTATCGCTGCTGTTCTGTCCGTTGTCAACACCTCGCGCCTTATCGTCCACCTTTTCCAGAGGCAGATGCAGATAAATTTGGCGAGGAGGCAACGGAAGCTCCGTGAGGACATGAACTCTGAGAGGGGCACAGACCTCTCACAAAGCACGGGACCCCGGCCCCTAGACATCATGGTGGCAATGGGTCACGTTGATCCTGTGGAACGGCGATTCTGGGCAAGGGAAACAAGCACTGACTGGTGGGACCGCATAGTGCTGCAGGTCTGGGATGAATCCCAGTGGCTGAGAAACTTTCGTATGCGTAAGGGCACTTTCCTGGAACTTTGTGAGTTGCTGTCCCCTGCCCTGAAGCGCCAGGACACCCGGATGCGAGCTGCCCTGACTATCCAGAAGCGAGTGGCTATAGCTCTCTGGAAGCTTGCAACGCCAGACAGCTACCGGTCAGTCGCGAATCAATTTGGAGTGGGCAAGTCTACCGTGGAGGTTGCTGTGATGCAGGTAGCCCGTGCAATCGTTGACCTGCTGCTCTCAAAGGTAGTGACCCTTGGAGATGTGCAGGTGATCATAGATGGCTTTTCGGCTATGGGATTTCCAAACTGCGGCAGGGCTATTGATGGGACACACATCCCCATCCTTGGACCGGCCCACCAGGCCAGCCAGTACATTAACCGGAAGGGCTATTTTTCTATGGTGCTGCAAGCACTAGTGGACCATAAAGGACATTTTACAAACATCAACGTTGGATGGCCGGGCAAGGTTCATGACGCTCGTGTGTTCAGGAACTCTGGTCTGTTCAGACAGCTGCAGGAAGGTATTTTCTTCCCGGACTGCAAAATAACTGTTGGGGATGTGGAGATGCCTACAGTGATCCTCGGGGACCCAGCCTACCCGCTAATGCCCTGGCTTATGAAGCCATACACGGGCGCCCTGGACACTGAAAAGGAGCTCTTCAACTACCGGCTGAGCAAGTGCAGGATGGTGGTGGAGTGTGCCTTTGGCCGTCTGAAAGGGAGATGGTGAAGCTTACTTACTCGCTCCGATCTCAGCCAAACAAATATCCCCATTGTGATCGCAGCTTGCTGTGTGCTCCACAATCTCTGCGAGAGCAAGGGGGAGACGTTTATGGTAGGGTGGGAGGCTGAGGCCAGTCGCCTGGCTGCTGATTACGCAGGACACCAGGGCGATTAGAAGATCACAGCGGGACGCGCTGCGCAGCCGGGAAGCTCTGAAAGCTAGATTCCAGAGCGAGCAGGGCAACCAGTGACTGTTTCGCTTGTTAAAAGTGAAGGTGAACCAGCCCCCGTTTCTTTACCCGGTCACCGTTGTCTATCCTCTACAATTACCAGCACCCTTTCCCCCCCCTTCAGTCCCCGGTTTAAAAGTATAATAAAGGAAACATTGTTTATTAAAACCGTCTTCTTTATTAATGATTTCTCGGTAAAGTGCTGAGACTAGGACAAATACCGCGGTTGGGGAGCGGGTGGAGTGATGGAAAGGGCGCTTCCCAACTCGGGGAATGACAGGCTCCTGCTCCCTGAGCAGTCCGCAATGGTGTACTGCTTGTTTCAATGGAGCCTGCAACCACTCCTGTTCGGAAGTCTGTGAGGGGGGGCCTGTGTGACTTCTTTGCAGGGGATTGCGGCCACTGATCCCCTGCTGCATGGATCTGTCATGCAGGCTATTGCCTGCTGCCAACGATCTGCAGCCACCCTCCACCACCTGAAAGTGACAGCCCCCGCCCATAGAGAATAGGAAAACCCCCTCCTAGAATGGCAACTGTGCCTAGTGAATGCTATGTGATTGTGACTTTCTGATGAACCTTTTCCCCTGTTCCCACCCTGTTATCTGCGACTATCGTCTCAAATCACAAACCACCCCTCCCCTCCCCCACAATACAACAGCCCTTTGAAAGACAGTCAAGGAATCAGGACTGTTCAGAACACAATTTTTTATTAAGGAGAGCAACATTTTAGGATGACACTTGGACGGCGGCTGGGGTGGGGTGCGTTTGGAGGGAAGTCAAGGTCCCATCTATATTTTTGGAAAGGAGAGCCTTCTGCTACTGGAGCAGTCCGCAGGGGTGGAGTGATTTTTTCCTCGGCCCCTGCCTCCCCTTGTTCTACTGACTTTGGGTGAGGGGGAAATTGGACTTTGTGGCAGTGGAGGGCGGTTGGAAAGAACATACAGAGGTGCCCTTTCCTCCATCCTCCGTTCCTGCAGAACGTCAACAAGGCGGCGGAGCGTATCAGTTTGCTCCCGCATTAGTCCAAGCAGCGTTTGAGTCGTCTGCTGGTCTTCCAACCGCCACCTGTCCTCGCGAGCTTCAGCCCGCTGCTCCCGTTCACTGACTGCTCGCTCGGACCTTGAGACGTCCTCTCTCCGCTGTGCAGCATCATTTCGGGAACAGACCATCAGTTCCGAAAACATGTCGTCCCGGGTTTTTTTTTTGCGCCGCCTGATCTGCGCAAGCCTCTGGGAGGGCGATCCACGGGTAGGGAGGGAGACACTCACAGCTGTGGGATGGGAGAAAGGGAGTGAATTCCTCAGAAAGATACATTTTCCCGAACAATGCCTATACCCTTTCCCTGTGAACAAGACCATGCATACTATCTATCACATGTGCACTCAGTACAAGGTCGAATATTATGTATTTGTATTAACTGCCAGGGGTCCTGGTGTTCAGATCACCCAAGCGGACCTGGACACTGCAAAACTGCTCCCTGGAGACCATGGTAAGTCAGTGCCTTTGGACTGCTGTGACCTAACTTCACAGCAGTGCGGTACTCCCATGTTTCAAGCACAGGTCCTAGCGGTGGCCATTTCCTGATGCCGGCAAAACCGCTCGGCTACAAGGGCTCGCACACACGTTTTCCCTCCCCACCCCCTCCGCGGTGCCGGTACCGGGAACTCTCCCAGCCCGCGACCCACCGTGGTTTAACTGCTCGCCTACCTTCCCCACCCCCTCCGCGTGGCCGTTCCAGGGAACTCTGCCTGCCTGCGCTCCGCTGTGCTGAAACGGCTCAGATACGCTCCCCACCCCCTCCGCGTGGCCGGTCCAGGGAACTCTGGCTGCCCGCGCACGGCTGTGTGCTAACGGCTCTCCTACCCTCCCCACCCCCTCCGCGGGGCCGGTACCGGGAACTCTCCCTGCCCGCGACCCGCTGTGTTTTAACGGCTCGCCTACCTTCCCCACCCCCTCCGTGTGGCCGGTCCAGGGAGCTCTCCCTGCCTGCGCACGCCTGTGTGTTAATGGCTCGCCTAGCCTCCCCACCCCCTCCGCGTGGCCGGTTCAGGGAACTCTCCCTGCCGGCGCACCGCAAAGTTTCTGCGGTTAGCCTCACTGCTACCACCTGCCCCCATGTCTGCCAACCGCCGGTTGTCGTTCTTTAAAGGAAAAATCAAGGAGTCACTATACTAACAAAAACACCCATTCAAACCAGGGCACCATGACTGATATCACTCTGATGAGGATTTCGGAGACAGAGAAAGACCGCATGCTGCGTGAATGCAAGCAAACCCCGGGGCCGTATGCCACCATGCTATGCAAGGCAATGATACCAGAGTACCTGCAGCTTCCATGGCGCGGAAAAGTATCCTACCATGGAGGAGATAGTAAGGCCGCTCTCCCTGGGAACCTGATGCAAAAGCTTTCACTGTACCTACAGGAGAGTTTCGCGGAGATCTCCGATGGGGATTTCTCCTCTATCCCCATACATATTGACAGACTATTCGAGTAGTTGCCTTTGAAAAGATTGAAAACTGAAGCGCCTATTGCAAAGCAAGCAATAAAAACACATTGATAAGAAAGCAATGCCTATTCTATTCAAAATAAATATTTAAAACACCGACCTGACGATCCTTCGCCTGGGTCCTGGTCTGGGCTGCTGCTTTGGGAGGGTTCGTAGGGGAGCTCGGTGAGGGTGATGAACAGATCCTGGCTGTCAGGGAAATCAGCGTTTAAAGCGCTGTCGACTGCCTCGTCCTCCTCCTCTCCTTCCTCCTCTTCACCGTCTGTGAAAATGTCAGACGACGTGGCCGTAGATAAGACCCCGTCGTTAGAATCCACGGACACAGGTGGTGTAGTGGTGGCAGCACCACCGAGCATAGCATGCAGTGCCTCGTAAAAACGGCATGTGTGTGGCTGCGATCCGGAGCGTCCGTTGGACTCTTTGGTTTTTTGGTATGCCTGTCGCAGCTCCTTGATTTTCATGCGGCACTGCGTTGCATCCCGGACGTATCCTCTCTCCGCCATTGCCTTGGAAATCTTCTCATAAATTTTCGCATTCCGTCTTTTGGATCGCAGCTCCGAAATCACGGACTCATCGCCCCACACAGCGATCAGGTCCAAGACTTCCCGATCAGTCCAAGCTGGTGCTCTCTTCCTATTCTGCGATGTCATGGTCACCACGGCTGCAGAGCTCTGCATCGTTGCCAGTGCTGCTGTGCTCGCCACGATGTCCAAACAGAAAATGAGATTCAAACTGGCCAGACAGGAAAAGGAATTCAAATTTTCCCGGGGCTTTTCCTGAGTGGCTGGTCAGAGCATCCGACCTCGGATTGCTGTCCAGAGCATCCACTGAGTGGTGCACTGTGGGATAGCTCCCGGAGCTATTAGCGTCGAATTCTGTCCACAGTAACACGAATTCGACATGGCCATGTTGAATTTAGCGCTACTCCCCTCGTCGGGGAGGAGTACAGAAATCGAATTAAAGAGCCATTTATGTCGAAATAAATAGCTTCGTAATGTGGACGGGTGCAGGGTTAAATCGAGTTAACGCTGCTAAATTCGACATAAAGTCCTAGTGTAGACCAGGCCTAAGAGTGCAATGTTTAAGTTGATCCCTATATACTAGTCTCTGAGGGCCTCCTCGCTCAGGCCGGATGGTGTAAACTGGTAGCTCGGGATTGTTGTGAGCAACTACAATGTGGGGATTTGACTCCCACTTGTCCTGTATTTTATTACGCCCCTGTTGTCCATGGTTACGAACTAGTACACGGTCACCAGGCCTGATGAGAGCCCCACTGGACTTGCGATCATAAGTCCTTTTCCTACTTTGGGCTGTGTCTTTAGCTGTACGGAGAGTTGTCTTTGGCCTGTAATGGACACCTTTGACCCCGTCATCAAAACTGGTCACCTCATCATTAGAAAAGGCTTCTTGATGCTTCTCTGGCAACACCCTTAAGTTAGCCACCTGTGCAGGAATCAGCCCTTGGCATGCCGCTTGAACTGGAACTGGCAGTCTGCCACCACATCTTTCTTGAGGAAAGGTAACTTGTTCTCCCTTCTCCCCAAATGTTACCTTCACCTGAGGGATCACCTCCTCAGGCTGCAACTCCATAGCCTTCACGCTTGGGTTGAAAAGACTCACTGGTACTCTTCCTTTGATGGCACTAGTCAATACATTGGCTGACTGAAGTCCCTTAGGTAGGCTTGACCCAGATGTAGGCTCTACCAGCACTCGATATTCATTGGTATTTCCTGGCATCCAGCAGCGTTCATGAAGGATCTTCTCTCTCCAAGGAGAAATAATGGTCTTCCGGTTTCTGCCGACTTTAACATTTCCAATCCACTTTGTGGGGCCCAGGGAATGACTCTGCGTCTCCGCTCGAGCCAGTACTCCACTCAGCACAGCATTCTTCTTAGCATGCCCATGACGGTTCATCCTCCTGGTTCCTTTTACTGGCAACTGTAGCTCTTTCAGCTCACTAATGATCTTCATCCCTAGAATCCCTGGGACTCCTTCTCCTATATGGCTCCCTTCAGAGGCCTTGTCTTTCAGGATGAAGATGCATTTTCCTGGCAGTGTCTGGCCCATGTAGTCAATGTCTGCTTCGAGGCATCCCACCACTGGGATTGCCAGTCCATTAACTGCTGTTAGATGTACAAACTGTGTGTTGTGCATGGTCAGCTCTGTCTTTCAAATATTTTTGAAAATGTGATTCAGTAATGGTGGTGACTTCTGAGCCAGTATCTAACAAACATCTGGTTTTTACCCCTGCTATACATACTTCAGCAGTTAGACAGTCTCCAAATGCTCGCTTACAGAAGTCACTAGATATGCTGGTGCTGCCCATGTTCCTCTCAACACTGTATGCAGAGTGATTTTCCACCAAGGACAGGCCTAGGAATCCTTCTGCCACTGCTTGGCCTTTTACTGTAGATGGACCACTCGCTCCTGGTGCCCCATCGATTTCGAGTGCCTGGGACTCTGGTCTCCTTCTCAGTGTACAATCTCGGCTAGTATGTCCTGGCCTTTCACAGGTGTAACAAATGTACCTCCCTAGCTCATCCTTCAGTGGAGATCTTTGGAATCCTGGAGCTCTTGGATATTTTGGCACATTAGTGGAGGTATTTCCTTTCATCACCTCAGTCATCACTTTCATCATCTCCCCCTGTTGGACAGCCAGTTTTTGGACAGCTTCACTTAGGCTTTCCAATGTTAGCTGTATTTGGGGTAGGGCCTTTTCCCCAGCAGCTGCATTCACTAGGCCCCCACTTTGTGTATGGGGGTTAGGCTTGGCCCTCTCTGCCCCAGGAACTTCCTCTTCTTCTGACCACATAATGGCAGCCTGCATGAGTTCATGGAACTTTTTACTGGGCTCTTCCTTAAACCTCCTTTTCATTTCACGTCAGAGGGAGTCGTCCCGGAGCCCCAACACCAACTGCTCTTTTAGAAACATATCTGGGTCTGGAACTCGTTGAGAATCTTGCCACTCCACTTTGCTCATTCTCTCCTGAAGATCATATGCGTATGCCCAGATAGTTTCACCGGGCTCCTGCTTTCTCTCAAAGAACTCCTTTAGTCGAGTTCCAATAGGTACCTTGTCTCCGTACACTTCCAGGAGGAGTTCAAACACCTTTTTCACATCTTTCTTGTCTGCCATTGCCATGAACTTTACTGTGGCCTTCGCCTGGTCCTTGAGGTGTTCCTCTATGAAGTCCACATGGTCTTCCTCAGGTACTCTTAGCACACGAAGAGCCGTCTTCACAGACTTGACCCACTGCTCTACTGTAATGTCTCCTGCTCTGGTCAGGAAGCCACCAAACTCTGTGACTTTCTGCTCCCGTGGGACATAAATAGTAGGGGGTTTCTTAGCTTCTGCTGCCTGTTGGTCTATTACAGCCTTAGCCAGTGATAAGGCTTCTCTCTGTTCTGTTCTAGCTTGTTGTAATGCCTCAGCTTGGTCTGACAATCTGCACTGAAGTTCAGCAACCTGGGCTTGTAGTTGTTCAATTCGAGCCATGGTAGGGGTCTTGACTAGGCCTGGACAGTGCTACCAGAACTCAACCAGTAAACCAATGGGGTGGACCCTGTGGATAGGATCCTGTTCGTGACGCCAATTATGTAAGCGGGGGAATAGTCCCGCTATTGTGGGGAACTTTCCTCGTCTCTGCACTACCCCGGTGAAATGGGCTAGCGGAAGGATCTCAGTCCTCGCTCCCACCTCCTTTACCCCAGAGGCCTCCCTGCCCTCGAGGACTCCCCTTGTACTCTCCTGTCTGGCAGAGTCCTCGTAACCCCAACAAGGCTGGGCCCAGGATTCCTGTGGGGCTCGACCCCCAACCTTGCTGTGGTCACCTAGGTCAGGGGCTAGGGTGTCCCCACTCCGGGGTACTCTCTCTGAACAGGATGCTTCCCTGACCCACTGATCACTGCATACAATTCAAAGCAAATGCAAATTATTTAATTAACAATTAATTTGTAACAGGAATAAGGAAAAATGGGAAAGGCTAATGAAAACACATCACCCCCGCTCTGTGGCAGGGAACATCACAACAGTGTCTCTGAAATGTCAGGGCAGTTCAGTCTGTTCCTGTGCAAGTCCCAGGCTCCTTCTCAGGCCCTGGCTGTGCTGCAGGGACGCTGTGGCTTGGATACTTGCTCCGGCGGTGGCCACACGCTCGCAGGCTCTGGGTGGCAGGACCCTTCTTCCCAGCGTTGCCCCTGCCCTGTCGGGGTTTAGATCCCCCTGCAAGTCTGGCCTGCAGGGCCTCTTGGCTGAGGCGTCTCCCTGTGCTGGGCCCACTGCCCAGGGTCCCCCTCGCTCTCCCCAGCTGCTCACTGCACCCGGCTCCGGACTGCTCCAGCCCCAGCTCCTCTGCCTCAGCACGGCTGCTGCTGCTCTGCCTCCAGCTGCCTGGGCTGCTGCCCTGGCCCCTCTGGCTCTGGCTGCTGCAGCTTCTCCCCCAGGGCAGGTCTGTGTCTCTGGGCTACACCTCTGCTCCCAGGGCAGGTCTGTGTCTCTGGGCTGCTTTTCTGGCCCCTCCAGATCTGGCCCAGATCAGCTCTGGCCTCTGGCCTCTCCTCAGCTCGGCCCCACTCACTCTGACTCAGGCAACTTCAGCTCACACGGAGGACGGGATTCACCCTGACCTCCTGACTCCCTGATTCGCCTGCCCGCCCTGTCAATCAGAGCTGACCTGGAGCATTGGCCTCTCCCCATTGCCCCTGAGAGCTCTGAATGTTAGTAAGGGGATAACAGTCCCCTTACATTTGCATGGCCGGCCGCAATGCTGGAGCAGAGAGCCAGGCCAGCCCTGCAGGACAGGAGCTACCGCTGTGGGGAGTGGGGGTGGGGGTGGGAGGGTGGGCTTGCTCTCTAGCCCCTGACCATTCCCCACAACCCCTTCTCATATGTCATAGCATTTTTTAATCCAAAATATCACAGAACCCATGACTTTAGTAAAAGTTACCATGACTGCTTCCTGATTTTAAAATTTAAAATATGCTACATTCATAACCAGGACATAATGCGGCTGATTCGCCTTTCACTTACAGCAATGGGAATCAGGAGTGACTCCATTTATGTTAATAGAGTCACAGTGGGGTAAAACAGTAGGTTAATTAGACCTGTTACATTTCTACCATCTTATGAGGAGGTCATATGAATAAGAAAGATGAATATAAATCAGTACTGTCTGAGCAGTGATTGACTTTGGAGCACGTTTTGTACTTCTCTAGATCAATTTTGATCTTATGATAGATTAAGATGATCTGAATGAGAGAATCAGTTTAACATATTTTGCCCTCTCCAGGAGCTAGCAGAAGTGGGAACACACCTACTGAAGTCCGTATTTAGGCTCCTAAATAAGTGACCTAAAAGTTAGGTCACTTATTTAGGTATTTAAATATGTATTTAAAAGCCTAACTTCAGGCACCCGCTTTTTAAAATCTTGGCCCAGGTTTTCAAAGGAGACAACCTATTAGATGAGGGGACACAGACACAGACAACACCAAATAGCTCTTACATAGCACTTTTCATCAGAAGAGGAGGTGAGTTTCATTATCCCCATTTTATAGATGGGGAAACTCAGGCCTGGGGTAGTGAAGTGACTTGCCCAAAGTGACCCAGCAGACCTGGCAGTGTCAGAAATAGAACCCAGCTCTTCTAAGTGCTAGCCCAGTGTACTATCCAGTAGGCCACACTGTTATTATAAATGGCTGGACTGATAATAGACTAGAGCAGCGTTGTCCAATACGTTCGCCACTAGCCACATGTGGCTAATAGGCTATTGAATTGTGGCTAATGCATGTGTTTTTTTTTATAATGTGGCTTAATGTAGCTTTTTTATAATGTAGCTAATAAGAAAAATTCAAAACCACAAGTGTGGCTAGCAGTATGGCTAGCATCGAATTTCTATTGGACACCGCTGGACTAGAGGTTAAGGAAATGTTTCTGGAATTGAACACTTCACTGTATTCATTTACAGTGGCTCAAAGCCAGGCAGCTGTGCACAGAAACAAGAGAATAAACCAGAACATCAACAGGATATTACTCTCCCTCTTTTGAATACTGTATTTTTACTACCTACTAAGACCACTCTCTGCCTATTCCTGGAGGCATCAGCCAAGTATATGTGCAGACAGTGCACTCCTCAAAAATCTAGATTGCTTAAAACTAGAAATCATTACGTTTTAAGCAAGCAAAAATGAATCCAATGCCAAGTTCTGTAACAGACAGAGCTTGGCTCGCATTTTCCAAAAGGTCCAGCATCTAAGCTGGTTATCGTAAGTATTTTTGCTGATCAGTAAACACAGTGTAATTTGTTGTCCTAGCGATTATTTGCAATTAAAAACTTATTAACAAAGTGCAATGATAATGAGAGGGATAAAATGCCAAGCTGTGGAATTACTTAATTATGTGAAATAGTTTTACCAAACCCCAGGCTCCATGGAACATTTTTTTCCTCTCTCTAACGAACAATCAGTTCTTGTTGAATTCTAATTAGCTTCAATAATGTTGATCCCACTAAAATATTAGTGGCAGAAAATGCAAAATGAATGTTTCCATTAAACAACTGCCTTCAGGTACAAATGAGCTCTGTAAACTGCAGAGTGAATTGCAGAACTTTTAAATCTCCGGCAATCACAGAAGACAGCTGTAGATTATCTTTAAGGGACAAGAAGTCTAACTCTAATGGCGAGGTGACACAGAGAATGATACATTGGCTACGTCGATACTTGGAGCTAGGAGTGTGATTCCTAGCTTGAGTAGACATACAGGCGCTAGCTCTGAATGAGCCAGTGCTCTAAAAATAGTAGTATAGCTGTGGTAGCATGGACAGCAGTAAGTGCTGGTACAGGCTAGCTGCCTGAGTACATACCCACAGTGTCCTGGCAGGTTTGTACCGGTAGGTGGCTAACCTGTGTTCACCGCTGCCTATGCTACTGTGGCTACACTACTAGATTTAGCATGCTAGCTTGGTGAGAGCTAGTGTAAGTATATCTACTCAAGCTGGGAATCACACCCCCAGTTCCAAGTGTAGACGTAAGCATTGATTTAGTAGATGTCCAACCAAGCATTGTGATGTCCAAGGTATCGCCCAGCGTTTGCATGTAAAGCAAACTCAGTTTGGATACTTAGGCTTGTTTTATCTGGATATAGGGCTGGAATTTAACAAGAACAGGCTTGTAGGAAATTTTCTGGCTTGATCCAGGTTGGAAGTGTTTCAAGAATAGCCTCTCTTGTGGTATTTCAGAATTTTTGCTGAGATCAGGAAGTAAAGAGGCATATCAAAGTGAAAAGAAAAATCTTCCAACACCCACTCCCAAGCCTGAAAAAAAGAAGAGTTGTGATTTGAGTGAAGGTTCTGGTTAATTACATAAACAAGATCACACCCAATTTCTTATTGCTGGGTAGGATGAAGAGTGACAGACTTATTATCCCTTAATTAGTTTCACCCCAGGATTCTAGGTATTCTCTGTTAGACCATTAGCTTAGTCCCCCTCTAACGGATGTTTACCAGCTTGCTGTATGGAACCCAACCTTTAGTTCCCAAGTGCTTTCAAACTCAATGGGTCTAGCAGGTTGCAATAATAAATGATACAAAACAAAATGAAATTAATAAAATGACCAAGACATATTCCCAAAACTGCCACATCCCCTGAAGTATTAAGAAGTTTAATTAATGTTGCAGATGTTCAGGCTAATTTAGCTATTTGCAAAAGGCAAAATTGACTAGTTGTTAAAGGTGACCATGGTAGAAATGTGTGAAATACTAAAATCAAGTCCAACAAACACAAGTTCTGAATATTTTGGAATTTGGGATAAGTACAAAAATGGTCCTATTTTTCAAATAGAAACAATGTTTTTAAAAATTCAAGTACTGAATTATTGAATTTTTTCCTAGGCATGAATAATTTTTTAAAGCAAAAATAGGCAGAACTAGTAAAACAAGGCCTATTTATTAGCAAGTAACTATATAAATAAAACCATATGAAAACTCAGTTTTCCTGTTTTAGATGTAAAAATACTAATTTTATTTAATTTTATGTGAAAAAGTGCCCAATAGCACCCCTACCACTGCTTGCACTTAACATTAAAAAGGTTGCAGAGCAGTTTTTAAACTAAGAGATGGGGGAAAGCCGACTGCTGCAGAGGAGCACGTGGATTGGACAGAGACTTCTCTTAGAGGAGCGTTATTGATAGAGATTCTCTAGGATGCAATCGGGAGAAACGGATGGAAGAGGATAAAGTATAGGCCAGATCAGACGAGAAACATTCACGTAAAAAAGAATCCGACACATCAGAAAAGGGCAGACAAATAAACAGTGACAAGTTTTTAAAGTGCTTGTACACAAATGCTAGAAAGCTAAAAAATAAGATGTGTGAACTAGAGTGCCTCGTGTTAAAGGAGGATATTGATATAATAGGCATCACAGAAACCTGGTGGAATGAGGACAATCAATGGGACACAATCATTGCAGGGTACTAAACATATCGGAAGGACAAAACAGGTCATGCGGGGATGAGGAGTCGCACTATATGTGAAAGAAAATGTAGAATCAAATGAAGTAAAAATCTTAAATTAATCCACATGTTCCATAGAATCTCTATGGATAGTAATTCGATGCTCTAAGAAGAATATAGCAGCAGGAATCTTATCGACCACCTGACCAGGACAGTGATAGTGAGGATGAAATGCTAAGGGAGATTAGAGAGGCTATCTAAATAAAGAACTCAATAATAATGGGGGATTTCAATTATCCCCATATTGACTGGGTACAAGTCACCTCAGGATGAAATGCAAAGACAAAATTTCTCGATACTTTAAATGACTGCTTCTTGGAGCAGCTGGTACAGAAACCCACAAGGGGAGAGGCAACTCTTGATTTAATCCTGAGTGGAGTGCAGGATCTGGTCCAAGAGATAACTATAACAGGACTGCTTGGAATAGTGACCATAATATAATAACATTTAACATTCCTATGGTGGGAAGAACACCTCAGTAGCCCAACACTGTGGCATTTAATTTCAGAAAGGGGAACTATGCATAAATGAGGAGGTTAGTTAAACAGAAATTAAAAGGTACAGTGACTAGAGTGAAATCCCTGCAAGCTGCATGGACACTTTTCAAAGACACCATAATAGAGGCCCAACTTAAATGTATACCCCAAATTTTAAAAAACACAAAAAGAACTAAAAAAGAGCCACCATGGCTTAACAACCATGTCAAAGAAGCAGTGAGAGATAAAAAGGCATCTTTTAAAAAGTGGAAGTGAAATCCTAGTGAGGTAAATAGAAGGGAGCATAAACACTGCCAAATTAAGTGTAAAAATGTAATAACAAAAGCCAAAAAGGAGTTTGAAGAACAGCTAGTCAAAAACTCAAAAGTTATATAATAACTTATATAAAGTTATAATAATAACAAAATGTTTTTTAAGTACATCAGAAGCAGAAAGCCTGCTAAACAACCAGTGGGGCCCCTGGACGATCGAGATACAAAAGTAGCACTTAAAGACAATAAAGTCATTGCGGAGAAACTAAATGAATTCTTTGCTTCAGTCTTCACGGCTGAGGATGTTAGGAAGATTCCCAAACCTGAGCTGTCCTTTGTAGATGACAAATCTGAAGAATTGTCACAGATTGAAGTGTCACTAGAGGAGGTTTTGGAATTAATTGATTAACTTAACAGTAACAAGTCACCGGGACCAGATGGCATTCACCCAAGAGTTCTGAAAGAACTCAAATATGAAATTGCGGAACTATTAACTATGGTTTGTAACTTGTCCTTTAAATCAGCTTCTGTACCAATGACTGGAAGATAGCTAATGTAACACTAATATTTAAAAAGGGCTCTAGAGATGATCCCAGCAATTACAGACTGGTAAGTCTAACGTTAGTACCCGGCAAATTAGTTGAAACAATAGTAGACTAAAATTGTCAGACACATAGAAGAACATAAATTGTTGGGCAAAAGTCAACATGGTTTCTGTAAAGGGAAATCATGTCTTACTAATCTATTAGAGTTCTTTGAAGGGGTCAACAAACATGTGGACAAAGGGGATCCAATGGACATAGTGTACTTAGATTTCCAGAAAGCTTTTGACAAGGTCCCTCACCAAAGGCTCTTACGTAAATTAAGTTGTCATGGGATAAGAGGTAAGATCCTTTCATGGTTTGAGAACTGGTTAAAAGACAGGGAACAAAGGGTAGGAATAAATGGTAAATTTTCAGAATGGAGAGGGGTAACTAGTGGTGTTCCCCAGGGTCAGTCCTAGGACCAATCCTATTCAACTTATTCATAAATGATCTGGAGAAAGGGGTAAACAGTGAGGTGGCAAAGTTTGCAGATGATACTAAAAAGCTCAAGATAGTTAAGACCCAAGCAGACTGTGAAGAACTTCAAAAAGATCTTACAAAACTAAGTGATTGGGCAACAAAATGGCAAATGAAATTTAATGTGGATAAATGTAAAGTAATGCACGTTGGAAAAAATAACCCCAACTATACACACAATATGATGGGGGCTAATTTAGCTACAACTAATCAGGAAAGAGATCTTGGAGTCATCGTGGATAGTTCTCTGAAGACATCCACGGAGTGTGCAGCGGCAGTCAAAAAAGCAAACAAGATGTTAGGAATCATTAAAAAAGGGATAGAGAATAAGACGGAGAATATTTTATTGCCCTTATATAAATCCATGGTATGCTCACATCTTGAATACTGCGTACAGATGTGGTCTCCTAATCTCAAAAAATATATACTGGTATTAGAAAAGGTTCAGAGAAGGGCAACTAAAAATGATTAGGGGTTTGGGACGGGTCCCATATGAGGAGAGATTAAAGAGGCTAGGACTTTTCAGCTTGGAAAAGGGGATACTAACGGGGGATATGATAGAGGTATATAAAATTATGAGTGGTGTGGAAAAAGTGAATAAGGAAAAGTTATTTACTTGTTCCCAAAATATAAGAACTAGGGGCCACCAAATGAAATTAATGGGCAGCAGGTTTAAAACAAATAAAAGGAAGTTCTTCTTCACACAGCGCACAGTCAACCTGTGGAACTCCTTGCCTGAGGAGGTTGTGAAGGCTAGAACTATAACAGGGTTTAAAAGAGAACTAGATAAATTCATGGAGGTTAAGTTCATTAATGGCTATTAGCCAGGATGGGTAAGGAATGGTGTCCCTAGCCTCTGTTTGTCAGAGGGTGGAGATGAATGGCAGGAGAGAGATCACTTGATCCTTACCTGTTAGGTTCACTCCCTATGGGGACCTGGCATTGGCCACTGTTGGTAGACAGGATATTGGGCTGGATGGACCTTTCATCTGACCTAGTATGGCCGTTCTTATATTCTTCTGTACCAGACAGCATAAATGTGTGTGTGAATGCTTGCAGGGGAGGAGGGAGGAAGCAACCCTTTAGTGGATTGATCTGATGGAGTGGAGATTCTCACACCAGGAAGTGTTTGATAGTAAGGGAAACAAAACTGGATCCTGGCCCTTTAAGTGTAACTCACTTCAGCCACAAAGGGAAGTATGAGTGGCTCTCTTAATTCAACCAGTCTCACAGGTTCAGTCCAATAAAAGATATTACCTCACCTACCTTGTCTCTAACAGGAACAAGGAACTCTCCCTTGATCTCCTTTCTCCCACTCCTCCCTGCCAGCCTCTGCCTTTTCTAGTATGCTAAGAGATTAACCCCCCACATGCTGGGCCAGACTCACTACCTTGAGGCAGGCATCTATGATGGATCCTTCCTTTAACCTTTTCCTCAGCAGCTTCATGGCAGGACATCCCCATAGCCCTTCCCAGAAGTGTAAAAAAGTAAAATAGGATAAAACCTGATTTAAGTGAAATAATCTCTATGTGGATTGGGCTCTTTCAAAAAAAAAAAAAAAGAAGAAGACATTTCTCTTCAAATAACCTAATATGGTTCAGGCTTTCGTTAATGGACAGATCAGAGCAGGAATTCCTCCGAATAAAATTTGTTAAGAAAGCCTTTATGCTGAGACAGAAAATAGCTCCCTGCATTTAGTGTCAAAAAGTTGGATATAAGTCTTGTAGAATACAGGCTTTGTTCTCTCCTATGTCAAATTGGCCTGATCTCCCTAACTCTGAAATATCTAACTGTAGAGTATTGTTAGTTACGCATCTGTACGAATGAGAGCTGAGTTAGCACGCTTCTCCCTGTAGCCTTTTCTGGAGCAAGTGGAAGCAATGAGGAAAGTCACACAGTTTTAAAGTTATGTCCTGGTTCAGAGAAGGCAATGGAAAGAGCTTACAGAATTAGACATCAGTTTCTATTTTTTGTTGTTGAGGCTGTAAGTAGGATGTAATCTCCCGTGATGCTGCTCCCATCATACCATGAACTGTGTGCAAAGCCTGTGTCGGCTCCAGCTGGCTCTTGTTTTATTAAGAGGAATTTGCTGCAGATTCCAGAATCTATAGTCAGTTTTTTAAATCTCTCCCCCAGAGTCCTGCAGAGTAATATGTTCTGTTACAACGTTACAACTTCCTCCATCTCCTTCCACTGAACTAAAAGGCAACACCAATAAGAACATAAAAATAGCCATACTGGGTCAGACCAAAGGTCCATCTATCCCAGTATCCTGTCTTCCGACAGTGGCCAATGCCAGCTGCCCAGAGGGAATGAACAGAACAGGTAATCATCAAGTGATCCATCCCCTGTTGCCCATTCCCAGCTTCTGGCAAACAGGCTAGGGACATCATCGCAGCCCACCCTGGCCAATAGC
Source organism: Chelydra serpentina (assembly GCA_037349315.1). Taxonomy (NCBI): domain Eukaryota; kingdom Metazoa; phylum Chordata; order Testudines; family Chelydridae; genus Chelydra; species Chelydra serpentina. The sequence goes on from JBAIAC010000035.1 coordinate 14,804,429, forward strand.
CATTGATGGACCTATCCTCCATGGACTTACCTAGTTCTTTTTTGAACCCTGTTATAGTCTTGGCCTTCACAACATCCTCTGGCAAGGAGTTCCATAGGTTGACTGTGCGTTGTGAAAAGTCCCAGTCTTATTAATCTCTCCTCATATGGTAGCTGTTCCATACCCCTAATCATTTTTGTTGCCCTTTTCTGCACCTTTTCCAATTCCAATATATCTTTTTTGAGATGGGGCAACCACATCTGCACACAGTATTCAAGATGTGGGCATACCATGGATTTATATAGAGGCAATATGATATTTTCTGTCTGATTATCTATCCCTTTCTTAATGATTCCCAACATTCTGTTCGCTTTTTTGACTGCTGCTGCACATTGAGTGGATGTTTTCAGAGAACTATCCACAATGACACCAAGATCTCTTTCTTGAGTGGTAACAGCTAATTTAGACCCCATCATTTTATATGTATAGTTGGGATTATGTTTTTCCAATGTGCATTACTTTGCATTTATCAACATTGAATTTCATCTGCCATTTTGTTGCCCGGTCACCCAGTTTTGAGAGATTCATTTGTAGCTCTTTGAAGCCTGCTTAACTATCTTGAGTAGTTTTGTATCATCTGCAAATTTTGACATCTCACTATTTACCCCTTTTTCCAGATCATTTATGAATATGTTGAATCGGACTGGGCCTAGTACAGAACCCTGGCGGACACTACTATTTACCTCTCTCCATTCTGAAAACTGACCATTTATTCCTACCCTTTGTTTCCTATCTTTTAACCAGTTACCAATCCATGAGAGAACCTTCCCTCTTATCACATGACAGCTTACTTTGCTTAAGAGCCTTTAGTGAGGGACCTTATCAAAGGCTTTCTGAAAATCTACATATACTATATCCACTGGATCCCTCTTGTCCACATGCTTGTTGACCCCCTCAAAAAATTCTAGTAGATTGGTGAGGCATGATTTCCCTTTACTGAAACCATGTTGTCGCTTCCTCAACAACCTATAGATGTTCATCTATATGTCTGACAATATTGTTCTTTATTATAGCTTCAACCAGTTTGCCCGGTACTGAAGTCAGTCTTACAGGCCTCTAATTGGCACAGAAGCTGATTTAAATGGTAGGTTACTGACTACAGTTAGTTGTTCTGCAGTTTCACATTTGAGTTTCTTCAGAACTCTTGGGTGAATACCATCTGGTCCTGGTGACTTATTACTGTTCAGTTTATCAATTTGTTCCAAAACCTCCTCTAATGACACCTCAATCTGGGATAGTTCCTTAGATACCCTTGTCATCTAAAAAGAATGGCTCAGGTTTGGGAATCTCCCTAACATTCTCAACTGTGAAGACCGATGAAAAGAATTCATTTAGTTTCTCCGCAATGGCCTTATCGTCTTTTGAGTGTTTCTTTAGCATCTCGATCGTCCAGTGGCCCCACTGGTTGTTTAGCAGGCTTCCTGCTTCTGATGTACTTACAAATAATTTTGCTTACTTTTTGAGTCTTTGGCTAGCTGTTTTTCAGATTATTTTTTGGCCTTCCTAATTATACTTTTACACTTCATTTGCCAGAGTTTATGCTCCTTTCTATTTTCGTCATTAGGATTTAACGTCCACTTTTTAAAGGATGCCTTTTTGCCTCTCACTGCTTCTCTTACTTTGTTGTTTAGCCACAGTGGCTCTTTTTTGGTTCTCTATGTTTTTTTCATTTGGGGTATACATTTAAGTAGAGCCTCTATTATGGTGTCTTTAAAAAGTTTCCATGCAGCTTGCAGGGATTTTACTTTTGGTGCTGTACTTTTAAATTTATGTTTAATTAACCTCCTCATTTTTGTGTAGTTAACAGTGTTGGGCCGCTGTGGTGTTTTCCCTGCCACAGGGATGTTAAATGTAATTATATTATGGTCACTATTACCAAGCGGTCCAGCTATATTCACCTCTTGGACCAGATCCTGTGCTCTACTTAGGACGAAATCAACAATTGCCTCTCCTCTTGTGGGTTCCAGGACTAGCTGCTCCAAGAAGCAGTCATTTAAAGTGTCAAGAAACTTTATCTCTGCATTCCATCCTGAGTGACATGTACCCAGTCAATATGGGGATAGTTGAAATCCCCCATTATTACTGAGTTTTTTTATTTTAATAGCCTCTCTAATCTCCCTGAGCATTTCATAGTCACTATCACTATTTTGGTCAGTTGGTTGGTAATATATCCCTACTGCTATATTCTTATTATTCGAGCATGGAATTACTACCCATAGAGAGTCTATGGTACAGTTTGGTTCATTTAAGATTTGTACTTCATTTGATTCTATGCTTTCTTTCACATATAGTGGCAATACAACTGCAGGGTCCAGTCTTTACTTAAGCTGAACTCCTGCTGTCTTCAGTTGGGGTTTTTGAATAGTATCGTGGATCTATTACCTCATCTCATGGCTTTGGCTGCTGTTTACCTTTCAGGTAGAAGGTGGCTTATTTAAATTGTAGACTTTTGGGGGGCAGAGACTGTCTCATTCTGTGTTTGTACAGTGCCTACTGCAGCAGGTATCCCCATCTCGGTTGGTCTCAAGGGGCTACTGTAATACAAGTAAATAGTAATAGTTATTATTATGCCCCCCAGCCGATGTAACCTTCATCACTTCTGGGGTATCATCATCCAAATAAACAAACAGCCCGCCTGGCTACAAGAGTCTGATAGAATAAATTGTCTCTTCGTCACAGTTGGCTTGGTTTTATCTATTGGCCTTGCTTAATTTATCGAACAACAGAAAGTGTATTGTGAAACATTTACATTTAAAACCATATGAATCAGAGCCGGCTGTGGTTTTCCTCTTCATCAGATATTTATTCCCAGTTATTCTCCTGAGCTCTGACTCATCCGGGGGGTGGGGGGAGGGCAGTGTACAAAGATCAACAGGTAACTAAACAAAAAGGTCCAAGTTCAATTGTACCTGGATGGATCTTTGGCTGCTCTGGTCCCAGGATTTCCACCAGGGTTATGACCAGCTCCCATTGACTGTACTGGGGGCTGGGAGAAGGGGAGCTTCCCCCTTCCTCTTCTGGAAACATGCACTATACTCACCCTAGATTTCTGCAAGCTGTGTTGCAATACCCAGGGTAACTCCCTTGGCCCAGACACCTCTCTAAATAAGGCCTTTGCACACTCCCGACATAAACAAACTCCCCTGCTGGAGCTTTCTCCTTCCAGGGTCTCTCAGTGCTGGCTCTGTAAGACACCTTCAGTCACTGCCCAGGCTCCATCTAGGGCCCATCTTGGAAAGGCCCAGCCACTCCTGCTCTCTGCACACTTTATAGTGAGACCCACAATCTTCATCCCAGTTCTGCTCCTGGGGAAAAGAGAGGTCTTTTATATTCCTATCCCCTTTCCTGTCATGAATTACTGCCACACCCACAACTGCCATCGGGCCTTCTGGGTGATGCCTTGGTTTAGGGTGACCAGATGTCCCGATTTTATAGGGACAGTCCTGATTTTTGGGTCTTTTTCTTCTATAGGCTCCTATTACCCCCCACCCCCTGTCCCGATTTTTCACACTTGCTGTCTGGTCACCCTACCTTGGTTGCTTCAGCAAAATTGTGCCAAGCCATAAGCTTGCCTTAAAGGGCCCACCACGCTGTTACCCTGGCCTTCCTTACATGAGTTTGCAAAGTCCAAAACACAGTGGGAAGTGCAGTGCTTCTGCTGTGCAGCTGGGCTGTGATGCAGAAAGAGCATGTGCAGTGTGGCTAGAGGGAAATGTCTGTGTGCTGTGCTGTGGATCTCACCACCAGCTCTGTGCTACTCACCCTTGAAGGGGGAATGCACTGAGCCACAGTGCAATCAATGGATGGAATAAGTAAGGATGTGAGGTGTGCTTGGCCTCTGTTTTGGAAGGCAAGGTTCTGGGTAGCAGGCAGCAGAACAGACTGAGTGACTGGCCCCCTGAAGGCTCCCACTACTCTTAGTGTAGTTGTTAAATACAAGTTCTCTGTGACTCAATAACAAAAACAATACAATCAACAGCTCCATGCTGAGCATGGATACACTGTCCCAGTACCCAGCATCAGAAGAAGCGGCAGCTCATGTGCTTCCTCTTTCCCTTGTTGTGAATATGCCCTGGTCCCATTTGCTGGCTGGGGTGGAGACAAGAATATTCTCCCACCCTTTGCATAGTGTTTTTTACAGGCAAAGCCCTATAACTTGAGCTTTGCTTGTGGGACCAAGATCTGACCTTGTGCAAAGACTTCATGTCTGGGCCCATAGTCACAAACAGCTGTTTTTGGAGAAGGAATTAATTTGGATACATACAAATTGGAGCTAGGGTACATTGCTATCCTCCTAGTACTTATCCAACCGCTTGGTGTAGAATAACCTACACGCACAAAGGAGTATGATTAAGATGAATTGCTCTGGCAAAAATTGCTGGATTGACATCCCAGGACACAAATCCTAGGTTTATCTACAAAACAGACATAGCAGCAGAAGTACACGTTTTCATCAGATGATTCTACCGGTGTGTCTCAGTGTGACTTAGAGCGGCTATCTATAGGGAGATCATGTATTGCAATAAGCCCTTACGGTGAGCTTCATGCTGTTGCTATATGTTTGGGAAGGCAATTATTCTGCCCATTTACCATTCTCCCTGCCTCTTATCCCATTTTGGATTAGAATTTCTCAGTTTGTTTTTGTTTCTGTCTACATGAGTGATGAGGATTTAAAAGCATGAAGCTGCATGAAAACACGTAAGGAGATTTGTTTCCCTCTCTCGCTTAAATTTCCTGTTATGAAACCAACAAGCATCCTTCTTTAGACATCACATCATAATTACCCAGCTCAGGATGGGGGAGGAGGGAGTTTGCATCCCACATGTGACATTCAAGCTCCTTTCACAGGCTGTACACTTCTGGGTTTGCTTTTTCCTACTACCCCAGGATCTCTTTTATAGTTTCCCATGATTGTTCATTTATGCTTTCAGACTTTGGATCCAAACTGCTTCTTATGCTTTGGTGATTCAATCACATGTGCAATTTTCTCTCTTTGTGGGCAGAAGGTTTTATCCTGCAGCTCATAAATTAATATCCTGTCGCACCTAACCCGCCTACATCTTCTGAAGCCCAGTCACTTTCCTGATTACCTTGCCTTATCCAATATACTTAGCCAATATCTCCTTTTGGAAACCTTGTCTCATACAAACTCATTTCTCTTGCATAGGGAAATCACTTTGTCCTCTTTTCTGCTGGAACAAGGCCCAGTCATCTTTACCATTATTGTACTCTAGGCATCTTCTCTCATATTTTATTTGGACAGCATAACATTTGGGAAATAGAGAGGGTGGATAATTTTTAGTGGCTCCCAACTTTTATGCCCTTGGGACCTCAGATTCAGCTCTCTCGGTAGTTCAAAGGATTTCTAGCAGTGGAGATGGTACTTTGCCCTCTCCAGCCTCTTTGCACAGTGTGAGGAAACTTCACTCCTCCCTGGCTTCTGGGAGTGGGTGAAAGAGCTTGTTCTCCAATGATGGGAGCTGGGCTCTGTACTTCCTAATCTGCTTGATACCAGCTCAGTGAATAGAATGCCAGTTAGCTGGTCCTGACACCGTACAGTGTTGCTACCCTATTAAAATCTGCTGGCAACCCACCTCAGGGCTGTTATCCACAGGTTGAGAATGACAGGGAAGGTGGGGGGTGGGGTGTTCATTTAGAGCAGTCGTCCCCAACTGGGGTTCGTGAACCCCTGGGGGTTCGCGAAATGTTACAGGGGGTTCTCAGGAAATAATTCCCGAATGGCAGACAGGGCAGCACGGGGTCAGCAGCACAGAGCCCCTGGACTTCCAAGAGCTAAGCAGATCAAAGCAAGCATATCTATCACACTGAGGAGATTTAAACTTCAAGACTCCTTATAAGAAATGGAAAGGGAGGTGGATATTTTTTGCTGTTTTTAAAATTAAATAGGCAGCTAGTATTGTTTTTATATTATTATGAAGAACAAGTTTAAACTTTGTTGTAATGTGCGTTGTTTGCCTGGACTGCTCAAGACCTGAATGCTTGTGTAGGAGGAACTCTGAGTTGGCTTCTTAAAAACTGTACCTTCATGCTGTTTCACATCTGATACTCCTTGATGAAACCTAGGAGCCTTGTCTTATAACAGGCTTATTCAAAGTGATACAAACTACAAAAGTGAGATCTTGAAAGAGTGCTGCCGTTTTCATAATGTAATAAAAATACTGTAATGATAAATAATAATTAATAACCGATAGTGTGTAATAAGCATGTCATAAAACCAAATTTTATATTTCCAAGATCATTGCTTTTATAATTTATACTCAGGTAAAGGAGAAAATCCCTGGAAATATTCATTTTTAGGAGAGCGTTCGCGAGACTTGACATTTTAGTGAAAGGGGTTCGCAGGTTGTTAAAGTTTGGGAACCACTGATTTAGAGAATCTTTCCCCTGGTTGAGAATGTAGACACCAGTAACAGTGGTAGTATTTAGAGAAGACCAGACTGAAATGCAAAAAAACAACAACCCCAAAAACCCTTAGAAATCTGTACGGGAAGATGGAAATCATGAAGTGAATTCACTAACTGGAAATCCCATCAGTTAGTCCAGTTCTATTTATGGTATCAGGAATACTCAAAATATGAATATTGCATGGTATTGCTACATTTTACAGACTTGCATTCTTCTTGCAGTAGTGATGCCTTCAATCAGTGCTTCTGTTAGTGAGTCCAAGTTCTCAGCTAGAGCTTGTGACTCCATCCCCTTATCACAAAAGTCTTTGAGATTGATTAGCAGACTCAGCATGAGAGTCTAATGTCATCCTTCCAAGTGTAACAGCATCTAACTTTGAAACAAATGAATCACTTCCCCCGCCTCCCGAGGCTGAATTGGATTAAGTACAGTATGAAGAGAAACTGTACTTAATGGGAAGAAGGATAAAGGAGTTTGAGGCGCAAGTGGTGTTCTCGTCCATTCTCCCTGTGGCAGGAAAAGGCCGGGGTAGAGACCGTCGAATCGTGGAAGTCAACGAATGGCTACGCAGATGGTGTCGGAGAGAAGGGTTTGGATTCTTTGACCATGGGATGGTGTTCCAAGAAGAAGGAGTGCTAGGCAGAGACGGGCTCCACCTGACGAAGAGAGGGAAGAGCATCTTTGGAAGCAGGCTGGCCAACCTAGTGAGGAGGGCTTTAAACTAGGTTCACCGGGGGAAGGAGACCAAAGCCCCGAGGTAAGTGGGGAAGTGGGATACCGGGAGGAATCACAAGTAGGTGAGTGCAAGAGGGGAGGGCTCCTGCCCCATAATGGGACAGCAGGACGATCGGTGAGTTATCTTAAATGCCTATACACAAATGCAAGAAGCCTGGGGAACAAGCAGGGAGAACTGGAAGTCCTGGCACAGTCAAGGAATTATGACGTAATTGGAATAACAGAGACTTGGTGGGATAACTCACACGATTGGAGTACTGTCATGGATGGATATAAACTGTTCAGGAAGGATAGGCAGGGCAGAAAAGGTGGGGGGGTTGCGTTGTATGTAAGAGAGCAGTATGACTGCTCAGAGCTCCAGTATGAAACTGCAGAAAAACCTGAGAGTCTCTGGATCAAATTGAGAAGTGTGAGCAACAAGGGTAATGTCGTGGTGGGAGTCTGCTACAGACCACCAGACCAGGCGGATGAGGTGGACGAGGCTTTCTTCCAGCAACTAACAGAAGTTACTAGATCACAGGCCCTGGTTCTCATGGGTGACTTTAATCACCCCGACATCTGCTGGGAGAGCAATACAGCGGTCCACAGACAATCCAGGAAGTTTTTGGAAAGTGTAGGGGACAATTTCCTGGTGCAAGTGCTGGAGGAACCAACTAGGGGAAAAGCTCTTCTTGACCTGCTGCTCACAAACAGGGAAGAAATAGTAGAGGAAGCAATAGTGGATGGGAACCTGGGAGGCAGTGACCATGAGATGGTCGAGTTCAGGATCCTGACACAAGGAAGAAAGGAGAACAGTAGAATACAGAGCCTGGACTTCAGAAAAGCAGACTTTGACTCCCTCAGGGAACTGATGGGCAAGGTCCCCTGGGAGAATAACATGAGGGGGAAAGGAGTCGAGGAAAGCTGGCTGTATTTTAAAGAAACCTTATTGAGGTTGCAGGAACAAACCATCCCGATGTGTAGAAAGAAAAGTAAATATGGCAGGCGACCAGCTTGGCTTAACAGTGAAATCCTTGCTCGTCTTAAACACAAAAAAGCAGCTTACAAGAAGTGGAAGATTGGACAAATGACCAGGGAGGAGTATAAAAATATTGTTCAGGCATGCAGGAGTGAAATTAGGAAGGCCAAATCACACTTGGAGTTGCAGCTAGCTGGAGATGTTAGGAGTAACAAGAAGGGTTTCTTCAGGTATGTTAGCAACAAGAAGAAAGTCAAGGAACGTGTGGGCCCCTTGCTGAATGAGGGAGGGAACCTTGTGACAGAGGATGCGGAGAAAGCTAGTGTACTCAATGCTTTTTTTGCCTCTGTCTTCACAGACAAGGGCAGCTCCCAGATGGCTGCACTCCGCAGCACGGTATGGGGAGGAGGTGACCAGCCCTCTGTGGAGAAAGAAGTAGTTCGGGACTATTTAGAAAAGCTGGACGAACACAAGTCCATGGGGCCGGATGCACTGCATCCGAGGGTGCTAAAGGAGTTGGCCGATGTGATTACAGAGCCATTGGCCATTATCTTTGACAAATCATGGCAATCGGGGGAGGTCCCGGATGACTGGAAAAAAGCTAATGTAGTGCCCATCTTTAAAAAAGGGAAGAAGGAAGATCCGGGGAACTACAGGCCAGTCAGTCTCACCTCAATCCCTGGAAAAATCATGGAACAGGTCCTCAAGGAATCAATTTTGAACCACTTAAAGGAGGGGAAAGTGATCAGGAACAGTCAGCATGGATTCACCAAGGGCAAGTCATGCCTGACTAACCTAATTGCCTTCTATGATGAGATAACTGGCTCTGTGGATGAGGGGAAAGCAGTGGATGTGCTATTTCTTGACTTTAGCAAAGCTTTTGATACAGTCTCGCACAGCGTTCTTGCCAGCAAGTTAAAGAAGTATGGGCTGGATGAATGGACGGTAAGGTGGATAGAAAACTGGCTGGATGGTCGTGCTCAACGGGTAGTGATCAATGGCTCCATGTCTAGTTGGCAGCCGGTATCAAGTGGAGTGCCCCAAGGGTCGGTGCTGGGGCCGGTTTTGTTCAATATCTTCATCAACGACCTGGAGGATGGTGTGGACTGCACCCTTAGCAAGTTTGCAGATGACACTAAACTGGGAGGAGTGGTTGATACGCTGGAGGGTAGGGATAGGATACAGAGGGACCTAGACAAATTAGAGGATTGGGCCAAAAGAAATCTGATGAGGTTCAACAAGGACAAGTGCAGAGTCCTGCACTTAGGACGGAAGAATCCCATGCACTGCTACAGACTAGGGACCGAATGGCTGGGCAGCAGTTCTGCAGAAAAGGACCTAGGGGTTACAGTGGACGAAAAGCTGAATATGAGTCAACAGTGTGCCCTTGTTGCCAAGAAGGCTAACGGCATTTTGGGCTGTATAAGTAGGGGCATTTCCAGCAGATCGAGGGATGTGATTATTCCCCTCTATTCGGCACTGGTGAGGCCTCATTTGGAGTACTGTGTCCAGTTTTGGGCCCCACACTACAAGAAGGATGTGGATAAATTGGAAAGAGTCCAACGGAGGGCAACAAAAATGATTAGGGGGCTGGAGCACATGACTTATGAGGAGAGGCTGAGGGAACTGAGATTGTTTAGCCTGCAGAAGAGAAGAGTGAGGGGGGATTTGATAGCTGCTTTCAACTACCTAAAAGGGGGTTCCAAAGAGGATGGATCTAGACTGTTCTCAGTGGTAGAAGATGACAGAACAAGGAGTAATGGTCTCAAGTTGCAGAGGGGGAGGTTTAGGTTGGATATTAGGAAAAACTTTTTCACTAGTAGGGTGGTGAAGCACTGGAATGGGTTACCTAGGGAGGTGGTGGAATCTCCTTCCTTAGAGGTTTTTAAGGTCAGCTTGACAAAGCCCTGGCTGGGATGATCTAGTTGGGGTTGGTCCTGCTTTGAGCAGGGGGTTGGACTAGATGACCTCCTGAGGTCCCTTCCAACCCTGAGATTCTATGATTCTATGAAACCTTACAATCAGCAGGGCAGATTTACAGATCTAGAAGAAAATTCCATCATCACATTTCTGCTATCTCTGTCACCACTGATCAACTCAGACTTTGCACCCTTTTCTCTTGTACTTGCTTCCTTTCCCATTCCTTCACTTAGGGACATAACTAACTTTAAAACACACACACACACGCATGCAGAAAGAGAAGTTAAAAGTTGCCTGGAGAGTGAGGAAGGAGTAAGAGATGTGGAGGCACCACCAAATAAATTCATAGGAAAAGAAAACAAGGAAGATACACCATGCTGGGCTGGAGGTGGGATCCAGATGAACCCAGGCCTGTCCATCAAACCCATAAGGAGATTGAGGGGGTGGGAGGGATAGCTCAGTGGTTGAGCATTGGCCTGCTAAACCCAGGATTGTGAGTTCAATCCTTGAGGGGGCCATTTAGGGATCTGGGGTAAAAATTGGGGATTGGTCCTGCTTTGAGCAGGGGGTTGGACTAGATGACCTGTTAAGGTCCCTTCCAACCCTGATATTCTATGATTGGCATTAAAGGAAGTAGCTGGAAGGATAGGGGTGCTTCAGACACTTTTAGGGGCAGATCCTCCATTGGTGTAACTTGTGACAGCTCCGCTGACTCCCATGGAGCCGTGACAATTTACACAAGCTGAGGATCTGCTCCTTAGTTTTTGCCCAGGGCAATGGAAAGAGATGATCTTGTGTTGTCTATAGTGTTATATTAACAGAAATAGAGAAAGAGGTTTTAAAAAATACATCTAATAGGTTAAAATGTATCTGATGTATTTAAATATGCAAATACAATCCATAGACTGTTCTGGTTCATATGACCGTAATGTAAATATTTTTACAATGCACTTTCTTTTGTTCAATATTTGAAACCAGGCCAATTTAATACTACGTTTGTGTGTATGTGGACACATGTATACACAGATGTGCCCTGGAACTAATTATTTTCCCTGAAAGTGACACTAGTAAATATTACCATTTCATTCCCAAACTATGTATAAATTGCCACACTGAACTGTTTGTGTGGGTAAAATTAACTAATGGTTATTGTTCTTGGCTTTTTAACTTTAAATGCTAAATTACACACAGGCATGCAAAGCCTTTGCATCTATCTTTATGGAGTACTTGCCCGAACATAAGCATGCCATATATATACAGTATAGAAATATATGTGCATGAACTACAATATCTTTTATAGGATATTAACATGAAGGAAGAAAACATTATTTTAAATAAGGTCAGACAACAAGAGAGAGCAGAAGAATGTCAATTTGTCTGACTGGTGGAAATACATCACGCAACAGATTTAAAACAGACTCTGACTCCTGCATGTGCGTGCACACACACATGCATATGAAAATGAGCAGCAAAACCACATGTGCACTCTGCAAAGATTTGTTAGGCCTATTGTTTCAAATGTCAGCATCCTTGTTGTTTATCTCCTGTTTAAATCTGTTATTCAGATCTATTGACTGGGAAGGTTAATATATATTATAGTGCAGAAGTTTTTATCAAGTAGAATTCTTGTAAAAAGCAGCAGAGTAATTCTGCATCAGTAGCATTAGTTCTGGGTGAATATTGTAATGTATAAATTATGAATATCTGTTCGAATGAAATCTGCAAATTTGCTATCAGTGATCTCCTTTATTTGCTTTCTGTGAACACCTGCATGAGTGAATTTCTGTTCACAAAAGTGTTTGCCAAGAGAAAGTATGCAAACAGTTATGTGAATATTTACATGCATGAGCATTCATGCTGGAAGCGTTTGCATGGGTTCATCTTGAAAGCCGTTTGTAGATCTGGGAATCATCCAATCAGCAAGCATCATGTTACTTAGGAAACCAACCACTTGTTATGAAAAGAGAATATATGAGACTACTCACGGGAACCAATCCAGAGGCTGGAATACACTCACATGTTAAATTATTTGTTAAGTAATAAAGAAATCGGTACAAATCTAAGTCTTTTGGTGGGTAATTCATGAATAGAAAAAGGGGCTAAATTCATCACACAAACTGTTTATAGTGAATAGTTTGCCCAGTTCTGGTTAGCAGATGTTAATTCAACCCTCAATTTCACAGAGATTCATAGATTTTCATCGAGGCACTGTGCAGATTTGAAGGCTAGAAGGGTTCACACAAACCAAAGGACACGTCTACACTTACAAGCTTATAGCGGCACAGATGTACCAATACAGCTTTGTCGCTGTAAGATCACTTGTGTAGCCATGTTATACTGACGGGAGAGAGCTCCCCCATCACCATAATAAAACCAGTTCAATGACCAGTGGTAGCTATGTCGGCAGGAGAGAGTCTCCCACCGGCACGCGAAAGCTTATGCCGACAAAACGTATGTCGCTCAGGGGGATTTTTTTTTCCACACAAAAGTTTTGCCGACATAAGTGCTAGTGTAGACATGGCCTAAGTCTTGATTTAAAAATTGCCAATGATGGAAATGAATTTAGGGCCCAACCCTAGAAGGTGCCAGGCCCCCATAACTAGAGTTGAGCAAATAATTGGTTTTTCAGTTTGGTGGCCTGAGCAGTTTGTTACACCAGCGTCAATCGGGAATAACAGTACCGGAAGAGATAGACAGGTGGGTGAGGTAATCTCTTTTATTCGACCAACTTCCATGGTGAGAGAGACAAGCTTTCAAGCCACATACAGCTCTTCTTATGTGTGGCTCGAAAGCTTGTCCCTCTCACCACAGAAGTTGATCCAATAAAAGGTATTAGCTCACCCACCTTGTCTCTCTAATATCGTGGGACTGACATGACTACAACTACACTGCATACTGCTGGAATAGAGTTACCTTCAATGTATAACGGTGTAAATGGGCACAACAATTGGCACATATAGGGCTAGATTCATTGTGAAAATTGCTCAATCCTAGTTTAGGGGTCACTTTGGAGCTACACGTTCCCTGGAGGAGCACTAGGTCAGATTGCTTCTCCTGGCATGTGGATCCAGCTTTGGGGGCCGAGGGGGGGGGGGGCGTGTCTAAGGAGATGGAAAGGAAGTAACTCTCTAGGTAGTTTGACCCCTGTTAGGCACAAAGGGCAAACAGTCCCTGCACACAGAGACTGCTATTGTGAACGTCCCTTGTGTGGGCCATTGTGAAGGGAGGGGGCTTGTGTGTCCCTGCCAGGACAGCTCATAATGAAGCCCATATTTTTTGGGGTGGGGGCATGGATAGGTATTGATAGGTATATTTTTACAAGTGAATGTATGTATGTATGTATGTGTTTGTGAGTCCTTTAAGTTCCCGGGCTTAAGTGTTCTCCTTAGTGAAGTAGACTGGACAGTCATTACAGCTATTAGAACTCGAGTGCTCAAACCAGCGGCTTACAATGTTTGGAGAATGAAGCTATGCACTATTACTGTACATAGAAAGAGCTCTGACTGCTATTAATCATTAATTACATTTGTTCTGCATTTATAGATAAACAGCTCAATTTGGAAATGATTTATGCATGGCCTTTAGCGTCCCCCACATGTAAAACATGACAGTGAAAAACTAGTTTAATCTTCTTTAGAGTAGCTAGTAACTACTCATCCTGCATAATATAGGCACATATTTCCTAAGCATATACCTTTTTCAGAAAAGGTTTCAGACATTGCTTTCTTCAGGATGCCAGCAGTCTATTAAATTTTCACTATGCTACCTGGTGTATGTCCCCATCTCTGAATAACAGCAGTTTAAGATTATTTCCCCCCAGGAATTATGTTGGTCTTTGTCAAAGGGGGTTTTGAGTCCAAGGCAGGCAGTACTGCCTAGTGGCTATACTCCAGACTGTACTGCTCAGTAGCAAGAGCCAGTGGCCACCTTGCCTAGTTGTGGAATTTGGCGGCTGTGTTGCCCAGTGGCGAGAGACAGCGGCTGGGGGAAAGAGGAACACAGGCCTCCCGTGCTCCAACAGGTTCCAATCCAGGATCAAAAGAAAGAATAATTCATTATGGGTGGCCTGGAGACGGGCACCCCTGCACCTGCTCCCTGGGCCACTTCCTACCCTGGCTTCGGATCCTCTGCTGGTGCCACGGTTTGTCTTGGGGTCCCCTCGAAGTTCTCTCAGGCCACTGTCCAGAGAGTCTCCCTCCATCTGCAGCATGGCTGAAGGGTCTGCAGCGGCTTGACCATAGGGCCTGGTCCCAGTCTCTGGGAGCCGTGGTGGCTTCTCTGCAGGAGGCTAAAACACCCAGCTACTCTCCTGCCCTGTCCACCAAGACAGAGCTGAGCTGCTCCCTTTTGAACTCTGTCTCCACTGTGTGCATGCCCAGCAGGGGCGGCAGGGCATGGCCTCCTGTGTCCAGAGCAACTCCTTAACCCTTGCTTCACCTGTGTGGGGTTCGTACACCCCATCATTGTCCTGTTATTAATTGGTCTACCCTGGTATGAGGGAATAGGGAAGACAAGAATGTTTCATAAGTGCATCTACACATTTTTTTCTGTAGATGAGAGAAAAAAGAAAACCCATATAATGAAGATGGATATTATTTGGAGTCTTTTAAAAATATTCTAAGTAGTCTCTGCCATGTTAAAAGTAAAACATTCAAAATGTTTTTAAAAGACACAAGTAATAGAAAGTAAGTGATGACTTTGGGAACTTAATTAGGTTTCTTACATGCAGTATGTATTTCTGGGCCATAAATACATTTGACAATTATGTTTTGTGGAAACATCAGTATGTTTGTCCTCTGCATCTCTGGGCTTTTAGTGCTTCCATTTAGTATTGAAAATCAAAAGGACGAGAGAGCTTTTCAGCCAGATGGAATTGAAAAATGTTCACATTAGTCAGAGACCCCTTATTTTCCCTCATCTGTTACTCTGGGTGCCCTAGTGGACTATAAATGTGAGTAATGGAATGAAATAACATAAGTGAAATATTACATAAAGCTACTTTCTGTTGAGATCTAGTTGGCTGTGGGATAATCTCCTAAAAGCAAGGGTAAACTGTATTGGACTGGGCACAGCAGTAGAACACATAGTGTAAGAGAAAATCCTGCATTTCCATAGAAATGAACTGCATCATTTATTTCACCTGTAATTACTACGATTCTTGTTCAGGCACTAATATTGCAGAAAGCTGTACGTGGGCTCAGCAGTCTGCCCACAAAGTGCCTTCCAGATTAGGGGCACTAGTACCCACTCCTCGATTATTGGTGTTATGTCAGATAAAAGCCCTCCCTCTTCCCCGCCGCAAGTCCCCAGATCATTAATCTTTATTCCCACCTGGCTTCAAAATTGGCAGATGCCCTTGTTTTCCTAATGGAATAATGGAGACTCCTTGAACCTTACAGTAGTTTAGTTCAATCCTTCAGATTCTAAACGGAGGTTCCTTCTACCTGTCTCTGTGTTTGCCCAACTGGAAGTTAAAGATTGAATGGCTCTTTTCCAGGACAATATATTGAAGATAATTCAGCATCTGATATGCCTTTCAAAATAATAGGTTCAAATATCAAACCTTGCAAGGTGATACATAGCACAGTCTGGCCCCAATCCAACAAAGCCCTTAAGCGCATGCTTAACTTCAAGCATGTGTCTAAAG
The DNA here is from genome assembly GCA_037349315.1 of Chelydra serpentina. NCBI lineage: Eukaryota > Metazoa > Chordata > Testudines > Chelydridae > Chelydra > Chelydra serpentina. The sequence goes on from JBAIAC010000035.1 coordinate 14,820,154, forward strand.
GGAGTCCTCAGTGAGCTGTATGGAAGTGCATAAATGGCTGTTGCGTTTGCTTATTTATTCACCGCACTCTTATTGAGTCTTTAATACCTAAGGGCCATTTTTGCAGTCTTTATTCAAGCAAAACTGTATCGAAGCATATAAGTAAGGATGATAGCAGTGTTCCATGTGATTGCAAAGTACTTTAACCTTCAGGTAGGAGTTTTGTTTGGCTTTGGCACTGCTGCCTGTTTTGCTTTATTTTATTCCTTGGTCATCCTAGAAGCTCGGCAAGAATAATTTCTGAACATGAATCTTTACTGTGTGTGCGATGCTAGCTTCCATTTTGGTAGAAACAAAATGATTTTTAATTAAGCTTTTCTGGGAGATCGATGGTTAGAATTTAAATCAAACACAAAAAAACTGGCTGTGAAGCTAAGAAATAAGTTTGGCAAAACCCAAAATGTGAAGAACTTGCTAGGGATTGTACCAAATCCCACACTTCACTGATGCTCCTCTCCCTGAAAGAGCAGATGTGAACCAAATGTGATTCTCTTTAATGGTAGGGGTGGGAATGCAGAGAGATGAAACCAAAAGGCCTCCATTTCATGGGTCAAATGTTAATCCCTAGTGCAGGGGTCGGCAACCTTTCAGAAGTGAAAATAAGAAAGTCTCTAAGGTGCTACAAGTTTTTCTTTCTTATTTTCATTTTGCTGACACAGACTAACACGGCTACTACACTTAAACCTTTCAGAAGTGGTGTGCCGAGTCTTCATTTATTCACTCTAATTTAAGGTTTTACGTGCCAGTAATACATTTTAACATTTTTAGAAGGTCTCTTTCTATAAGTCTATAATATATAACTAAACTATTGTTGTATGTAAAGTAAATAGGTTTTTAAAATGTTTAAGAAGCTTCATTTAAAATTAAATTAAAATGCAGAGCCCCCCCGGACCAGTGGCCAGGACCCAGGCAGTGTGAGTGCCACTGAAAATCAGCTCGCGTGTCGCCTTCGGCATACGTGCCATAGGTTGCCTACCCCTGCCCTAGTGTAACACCATAAAAGTCAGTGGCATTATGCCCAGGGATTAATTTGGCCCCATGCCTTACCTTTTGCTTTTACTACATCCCCGTTCTCCCTGTTCTTTTGTGATTCTACTTATTTTCACCTCAGATATTTAAGCTCTAAACTGTTCTTTCCACTCATTATTTATAATGAAAAAAACCCAATGCTTCTATTAACATTTCTTCTTCTGTCTCCACTTTAACAAATGGTGGTGCAGGCACAGGACCCACTAGAGGAAGAGGAAGTGGTGAAAAACTCTCTTGGCACTTTCATGAGACAGGACTTTCCTGGAAAGGCTTTGTCACATTTGTTGTTGAGAAAGAGATAAAAACAGAAGTGCAGAGGCTGATCAATGCAAACGCTGACAAAGAGCTGCAGCTACAGAAACTCAAAGGACCAGACTGAATCTGTCATGTGGTGGGTGTGCAAGGGGTGACAGGCACAAGAACCCTCATCCATATCACCACCTAGGATGCACTAACGCAACACTACTGCAGTTCTTGCATTCCTCTGAGCACAAAAGCCACTCCCTAATAGTGAGCCTTCTTCTCGGAATCTGCCACTGTTCTGTGCAAAGTGCACTTTGCTCTGCCTGGATTTCTAGCATTAGTTGTTCCCATGATCTATGGCATAAATCAGTAGCATGTGAAAGGAGAATGGATGGTTAGTGGATGGATGAAATTTCTCGTCTGATTCACCCATGCCCAATAATAATTTTTTTCAGATAAGAGGTATCCCACTAATAATTCCTCATCTGCTTTTTACCTAAGTGTAACACTGCAAACCCTTCCTCTAGCCTTTTCACAAAGAGTCCCATCAATTTCAGTAGGAACAACTCCGTAAGTAAGGATTGCTTACGTGAGTAAGTGCTGGCAAGTTCAGGCGGCACTAGGACTACAGAGATTTCCTGCACACAGGACCCAGATAAGGTGGTGGATATTGACATATTAGAAGGAGGCAGACTGTTGAAATTTCGTTTTCACTTTTACATGTGACCTTTAGTTCTTAAATCATAATCTGTCATTACGCATTATTAATCCAGGTGCATTCCTCTTTAAAAGGTTGATGGCATTGGGGTGCTGCTGTTTAGTGAAGGTTTGAGAGAGGATGCTGTTTTCTCTTTTCTCCTGGCTGAGTAGGAAGGCAAAGGTGACTGACAAAATGATTAGGATTTTCTGCCTTGCATTACTAAAAGAATTCTCAGTGAAGGAAAACAATGTTTTTGACCTTTTATCTGACTTCTCTCCCTCTTTCTAACAGACTAATTATAGGCTTTTGCCATTCGAGAATAAGTCAAGTTTTAAGACTACTTTATTTGACAGATGGCATTAGTTATTGATTATATTTTTTAACCTCTTTTTATTCCTCCTAATATTCTTTTAGATTTTATTTTAATTTATTAAGAATTTTAAGACTACCTTATACAATACATAGCAACAAGAAATACAAGAGACGATGGCCCTGATACCCAGCAGTCTTAATTCAGACTCCCTTTTTGTCCTCATCATGAATTGCGGTTACCTTTTGTAGCATGTAACCACTTGATAATGTCCACAAATCACATAGTTAGATGTCATAGAGCTAGATCCTGCAAGGTGCTGAGCAATTGGTGAAATGGTGAGTAACCCAGCTCCCATTGAGATCAATGGGAATTGAAAGAAATTGCTCAGCATTTTACAGGATTGAACCCTAAGTACTGTAAAATTAATCCCCAGCAGTTACCATCTGGAATCATTTGCAGGCACAAAAAAGTTCTCACAAATTGGCTGCAGATTGCTTTTGAGAACTGAAAATCAGGCCCAATCTCTCAATAGTATTCGATCTAGCTAAATACATAGATACAGAGAGATAAGTAAGAGTGTCTTTCTCTCTCTAAAACATAAACACATTGTTATAAGGTATATTTTAAAATGTGCAGAACACTAGAGAGCTACAACAACAGTGTAGAATAATACACATTTACTCTAACAATTTTCATAGCTGCATTTTCTAACAAAGGAAAGAGAATAAAGAAGTACAATGGTACAGATCTGTATTGATATGTATGATTTGTTTATAATTTGGTTATATATTCTTTCAACAGAATCAAGATTAGACTTTCCATTTTTGTTTGGAAGATATCCCGAGCAGGATTTTACTTCAAGACCACTAATCATAGTTAATAATACAAGAATTACAAACTGCACAAACAGTACACAGCAGGCAGAAAGCAAGCTCTGTGCTCAAGGCAACAATCCCTCTTCTTCTGTCTTTAGCCTCAAACCAGTCCCTGCCTCTGATATGTAGCTAGCACTCCTAAAAAGGCATGATTTGCAACTGCACATTAATTCTCCTAAACATGCTACACAGTCAAATTTGATCGGCTAACTACAAGCTGTTGCATAAAGATGATTATAAAAACATTCTTACTTTGGAGATGGGCTTGAACTGAAAGGGATACTCAGATCTTGATCCAAATGCAAACTTCACGGCTTGGATCTTTCTCTATAAATACACCAAAACTTCATTGTGAAGCCATTAGGGTTACTACACACATAACCATACCTGACACAAGAGCAAATACATGAAAATTAAGCTCCCTAATAGTATCTGCTCCACTACACAGAAGCACGTACCTTACCATTACCACTACCACTATCATTCATCACAGCATCACAGGCCATTTATCACAACCTTTTCACCATTCTGCATGCACCCTTTTATTAGGTTACTTTCCCCCTCCCCCTTCCGCAACACTAGTCATTGTGTCTGCTTGGTGTAGTCGTTGATTGTGTTGGAAGTGGGTAGTTTGGTAAAGGTATGTTCAGAAAGGTGCTTAAAGGATGTGATGGAAGGGTGGCATCCCTGAGAATTAATGCTGCAGTATGTGGTCTGTGGTGTGTCAGTTGTGGTAATAGGAAGGTGTGTGCTTGTGGGTAGAGGAGTAGAGGGTATAGATGTATCGGCAGGTGGCTTAACTTTTCATGTCATTGCCTTTGAGAGTCAACAACTCAGGCTTGTGTGCACCTGCCCCAATCAACCAATCAGGCTTCTGAGTGCCCAGTGCCCCACAAGCAGACTTGTTTGTGATCAATCCCCTCCCCTCAATTGCATTTGGATGAGCCCTTCCCCCAGTCAATCAGGTTGCTGTGTATATCCAGCCTCGCCCTCACAATCACTTAAACTTGTCTGTGCCCCACACTGAACAACCAAACATGTCTGAATGCACAGCATATAATTTTCCAGTTATAATGTGAATAATGGCTTTAAAATAACTCTAAATCCAACATTAAAAAAAACAAACCAATCTCCTCCCCCCCACGCCCGATCTACTTAGGACCCAACTTCCTACCTAGCTCTGCTTAAACTGACAATATTTCTAAGAAGTATCATTCAACAATGAAAAGTAGAACAGCCAAGAAAAAAATTGCACTAGAGCCCAAATTTCTTTCACTAGAGTATGAATGGAAAGTGAATATAAAAAAGGTATGTACACATTAAAAGAAAATTCATTAAAATAATTAAACAGATATTTGTGGGCTTTCTTTGCAGTATTCACTTAACTCTTTTAAATACGAAAAATGTATTAAAAACATAAGCCCTGTTCCTGCAAACATATACACATGTGAAATAAGTTTGCATACATGAGCAGGCTCAATAAATTCAGTGGGATTAAAGGTACTTATGTATATGTATGTGTGTATACAGGCATATAAATATACATAATGGATAAAAGGGGATCTGTATAAAAGATGCATTAAGAAAATCATTTTTACTTTCAGAATGAAGACCATTTTCAGTCTTAGAATCCTGGAATCAATCCCTATGTATCTACTGATTCCTGTAAGGATGAATTTGGTCTCTTGTAATAAAGAACAAGCTTCTAATTGAAGAGGAAGTTGTAACTATCTTGTGTACCTATTCATCTCACTTTATGATTTCCCTCAGATTTACGTAGGTTTAGCCCTGCTCACAGTTTCATGAATGACGTCTTCCTTCTTTCCTATACGTCTGTCTGCTAAAATCATTCTGATTGCAAAGAATTTGCTTTGGTAGATACAAGATGAGTTTGACAAATGCATCTCTCTTTTCGGGATATGTACTGGTTGCTTTGTTGTCTGCTCCCATTTTGTCATAAGCCATCTCACTGATCTTGATAACCTACACAATTATCAACCCATTGGAAATCTTTTACTTATTTTCCTGAGGCGCCAAAATTTTCCCTCTGGTAAAAACTCATCTACTGAAAATATCACTTCCTATGACCATCAGCATGCTTTGTGGAGACAGATTTAATTCATTTTACAATGTCCTGAGCTACTGTGAATACCGTTTCTCCTTCCCTCCCCCAAATGTTGTTAGTATATGAAGCATTCATATTAGATGAAGCATCAGTACTGAACTCCTGTACTCAAGACTATGCTAGGGAAATGGATGGCTTGTAATAAGTGCAAACTGAGCTATTCCCTCTATGTCACTTGTTCACATCCATCCCAGTGACTGAAAATAATTACTATCTGAAGGCGGTTTGGTTGCTTATATGGAATAGATTCTACTAGGTGGGTGCCTGCTCATTGACAAGCACTAGCAGTAAGACCAACATTTGAACAGGCAAAGTAGATAATTCCATAATCGTCCCTCCCATTTTGTATTATTTAGTGGGAGGAAGGATAATCCAGAATTTTGGGTGCTAGCTGGAGACCTGAATTCGATCCCCTGCTTTGTTCAATTCTCTGTTCCTGGGGGACCTCAATCAAGTCAGTTTATCTCTCTGTGCCTCAGTGCCCCATCTGTAAAATGGGGATAATAGCACTGCCCTACCTCACAGGGGTGTTGTGAGGATAATTACATTTAAGACTGTGATGGAGCCATATTTTCACTCTCTGTTTTCCATAATGCATGTGGCAAGTGGACCACCTTACCTCTCAGTCTTGCTAGTGTGCCGCACTCTCTGATTTCAGCCACAAACTGAAGTATGCAGGACTAAAACATGCAGATGAGCTGTACAGGAGCGCCAAAACTCAGCAGGAATTGAGCTCCTCTATGTCCACCCTTGTGGAGCTTAGAAGCTCTGAGGGACTTGCCACCAGTCCTGAAGAGATTAGGAAATTTCATCAATAGCAATATATGTTGGCCAAAAGTAGGGTGACCAGACATCCCAATATTATCAGGACCGTCCCAATCTTAGGGGCTTGTCTTATGTATGCCACTATACTCTCCTCTGAAAAAATAAGTGTCCTGATTTTTCACACTTGCTATCTGGTCACACTAGCCAAAAGTGCATGATTTGACCTCAGGAATACTGATGCCATTAGAATATCTTAGTAGAATTATACCCTTGTATAATTTTACGGCTGTATTAATTACAGTACAACTTCAGCTCAGTGGGTCAAGCAGGAGTGACACTGTATCTCTGTGACGTTATATCCTAGCCACTGTTATACAAATAAATAACAATATCAAATTTAAAAAATCAGGAAAGAGTTTTGATTGCATTACTTTGTACTCTATCTTAACATTACTGTTTCTGGTTAATGCTTTCCTTCCAGCTGAATGCCATAACACATACATAACACATGATGCTTGATACTGTTTATTGCAATATAGGAAAGAAAAGAATCAGCATTATATATACAAGTTTACTCTATTGTACATTCATGGTACATAATAGCTGATGTTCAAATAGGGTCACAGAGTAGTTGGGGAAAGGAAAATAGTAAGGTTATATCCAGGAGTGATGTTATAATCAAGGACACTAAAACCTCAGTTAATTGAATGGAACAATGGGTCAGTGTCTTCAAAGGCAGTTGTGCCCAGGTAACAAGGAGTACAATTTGTTCTCATAAATGTATTCTAATATCTCTATATATACACATATGTGGATTTATACTGTAAATTTGTTTCTATACAGCAATTTTTTTCTAGTAATTAAATAATGAATAGAATTGCCATTTGTTCTAAGGTGGGAAGAAAAAAGAAAAATACTTTTCCATTATTCATTTGGTATCTCTAACCCAGTCCATGATAGATAGATAATACATTCTGCCGGGGAACATAGCGAGAAAAAATGTTGGAAGAATCATAAACAATAATAAAAGGAAATGCAGTTCAGGTTTACGTGTGTATTATTAAGCAGAAAGTACAGAAGGAAAACATACAGATATGAAGACTAAAGAATGGTGCAATCAGTATTGATACAAACATGAAAAATAACATGAGTACTGTACAGTACAGCGGGTATTAATAAAATCAAACAGCCTCATTTTTCAGCTGTTGTTAAAAAACAAAACAGTCATAAGGTAGACCACTGTTCCCTCTAAGCTGTGCGTGTGTGTGCGTGCACACAGATTCTAAACCCCACGCACACGGTGAAACACTGCGCGCACAAAAATTTGCACAGAAGCACAACAATTTGTATGGAAGACATTTTTTGCGCACACGACCTGTCAAATATTTGCACAGAAGAAATTTTTTTGCGCACACGGCCTGTCAAAAATTAGAGGGAACATTCACGTAAGTTAGTGTTCATCTTTGGGTCTTTCAGGGGGCTAGTCAGTGATGGCCAGAAAAGCTAGAGAGGGCAGACTTCAACTCGTCTTTTGGCCTGTATAAATACATGTTTTTATTACTGATTTCTAAATGTTTCCTGCAAGTGTAGGTTACATTCACTTGTTCATTGTCTTACTTACATGTTAAGCTCTTTGCATTAGGCACCACCTTGTACTTTATGTTTGTACAGCAGCTAGTACAATGGGGCACTGATCCAGATTGCTGCCTCTAGTCATTATAGTAATAATAAACAACAAAAACAACCAAACAGGTCTGGAGTCTCACTAGAGTCTCTTGCATCTTTTTTTGTACTGTTGGAAAGAAGCTGTCATCAAAAATGTTCATATGAATCCCATACTGGCATCCTTTGCCTCATTGCAACATTTCCAAAATTTCCACTTTCCTACTGTGCTTGAAACTTTACAGCTCCTCTACCACATTTTGACATTTTAAAGCAAGCAAATATGTAGAGAAAATTCATCCATATTGTTAGATGCTCATTGCAATTTGTTTTTGTTTATCTTATTGTGATGCAGCATGGCCAGAAGGCAGCAGGAGAGTGATCTAGGATGAGGAGAAGCCTTATTCCCTGTAGATTAATTAAAAGCACCTGAAACCAATTAGAGCACCTGAAGCCAGTCACCTGATAAAATCCCCCTGCTTCAATCAGCCAGAGGAGCAGTTGGAGCAGAGTGAGGAGGAGCTGGAGCAGTTTGGAGGAGTTGAATCAGAGTGGTTTGTGGTGGAACAAAGAGCAGTTTGGAGGAAAGCGGAGGAGAGTTTTGAGAAGTGCTGCGGCGGGCTAAGAAGACCAAGATCCTAGGTAAAGGGACACCTGGCTTGTGCAGAGGGAAGGCAGGAAGCCCCACAAGCTGAAGGTCAGGAGAGGGAAGTAGCCCAGGGGAAAGAATTACTGGTACAAGTGGTTCACCTGCTATCATAGGGCCCCTGGGCTGGGACCCGGAGTAGAGGGCGGGCCTGGGTCCCTCCCTCTCCACTCCCCTTCTCTGGGATACTAGTAGGATAGCTGTTACCCCAGTTCAGGGGCAAGAAATGGCACCCTGAAACCCCCCCACTAGAAGAGAAAGTGCGGGACCCATCATAGTAGTGCTGGCAATTTGCCACACGTGGTGTCAGGGGTGAGATCTCCGCGCTGGAGACTTAAACCAAGGTTAGCCAAAACAATCCAGTCCTTAAGATGGATGATGTGATCAAGGCCTTAATACAAGTCACCGCGGCCCAGCAGGAGGCTACCCGGGTCCAAGCAACCGCCCAACAGGAGGCGACTAGGGTACAGCAAGAGCCTAATCGTCTGTTGATGAGTCAGGCTGCCCAGGACCGAGCCCTGCTGCAGGAGCTGGTGAACCAGATGAAGGCCCTTATGGAGCGAAGCCAGAACTGCGATGGGACCCGGACTATACGGGCCAGCCACTGCCTACAGAAAATGACACAGGAGGATGATGTGGAGGCATACCTCCTGGCTTTTGAGAGAGCAGCCCTGCGGGAGGCCTGGCCCCGAGAGCAGTGGTCCGGTATCCTTGCCCCGTTCCTTTGTGGGGAGGCCCAGAAGGTATACTACGATATGGCTGCAGAGACTGCAGCAGATTACCCCCAGCTGAAGGCAGAGATCCTGGCCAGATCCGGAGTAACTACGGCATTGCGAGCCCAGAGGTTCCATGAGTGGCAGTATACAGAGGACAAGACACCCAGATCGCAATTGTTTGACCTGATCCGGAAATGGCTGCGCCCTGAGGCCCTCAGCTCTGAGAAGATGATGGAGCTCCTGGTACTGGACCGGTATATGAGGGGGCTACCACCAGACCTCCGGGCTTGGGTTGGCCAGAATGACCCCTCCACCTAAGATGAGTTGGTCTCCCTCGTGGAAAGACAGCTAGCACCCTGTGAACTGTTCCAGACCCCAGGGGGTGAAACACAGCAATCCAGGAAGCCAGCCCCAAACCCAAGGTCCCGGACCGGTGAGAACTACAGGAGAACTATAACTGGGAGGAAAGACATTGAGGAATGGCCCGAGTCCAAGAAGGGACCTGGGGGTTTGGGAAGAGAGGGCTGGGGGTGCCGACCAAACAGCCCCAGGCAAAGGGCGGCAACTGGGATAAGGGGTCGGTGTTACGAGTGTGGGGAATTGGGGCATATAGCAGCCCAATGCCCCAACAGGGAAGAGCCTATGCAGTGCAATCTAGGGGATCCTGGGGAACAATGTGGCCTAATTGGCCTGGTAGGGGTTGCAATGACCCCACATGGGTATAAAAGGTCAGTAAAAATGAATGGTATTGTGACCACAGCATTAGTAGATTCCGGGAGTGCTGTCACACTGGTCTCGGGGAAGTTGGTGGGGCAAGACCAACTAACCCGGGCCAAAACCACAGGGGTAACGTGCGTTCATGGCACCGTAAATTTATATCCCACAATCCCAGTACGGATTGAGACCCTCGTAGTGTTCCCCTGGATAACTGCAGGGGTGGTCCCTAGGCTCCCCTACCCGGTCTTAATCGGTAGGGACTTCCCTGGGTTTGAGAACTTACTCCCCCCCAGTAGAGTCAAGGGAGGGTAGCAAAACTTGGGCTGAAATGGAGGCACCTACAGATAGCCTCACCCCAATTTTTGCTGAATTTGCCCCAGAGCTATTCTCATCCCCTGGGAAACCCCGAAAGTCTAGGCGGGAAAGGAGGGCAGATAAAAGGCTAGGGACCAGGATTCTAGCAGAGAACCAGAAAGCCTCCCTTGTTGGTAAGCGAACCCGTTCAGGAGGCCAGGAGACAATTCAGGCCAGTGAGGACTCAGAGGCAGTTCCTAGCCCAAGTAGGGGCAACCCAGGGGGCGGAGTAGAAATAGGCCCCCTGGAATTAGGTCAGATCGGTACCGCCTGTGAGAATTTCAGGCAGGACCAAGCCAATGACCCGCTATATGCGAATGTGAGGGAGGAGGTAGTGGAAGTAAATGGTGTACCTGTGGAAGGAAAGACCAAAGGCCCGGGGCCGTATTATGTGATCAAACGTGATCTGTTGTACCGAATAGTGCAGATCCGAGGGGAAGAAGTAGAGCAGCTCTTAGTCCCAAGGAAACACACAAGGGCAGTACTAGAGCTAGCTCACAGTCATTTATTTGGGGGATATCTAGGAATAGACAAGACAGTGGATAGAGTCCTAAGAAGGTTTTATTGGCCAGGAATATGTGCGGAGGTCCAATGCTATTGTGCCTCCTGCCCAGAATGCCAGTTGCATAGCCCCCAACCTCACTTGCGGGCCCCATTAGTACCTTTGCCTATTATTGAAGTCCCATTCGAAAGAATAGCCATGGACCTTGTGGGCCCGCTGGAAAGATCCGCACGGGGCCACCGAAATGTACTAGTCATCCTTGACTATGCCACACGGTATCCAGAAGCCATTCCTTTAAGAAACCCCACATCCAAGGCAATAGCAAAAGAACTACTCCAGGTTTTTGCCAGAGTGGGCATCCCTAAGGAGATCCTGACTGACCAAGGAACCCCTTTCATGTCGAAATTAATGAAGGACTTATGTACCCTGCTCCGCATCCATGCCATACGGACCTCAGTCTACCATCCTCAAACAGATGGCCTGGTCAAGAGGTTTAACCGCACCCTTAAAGGTATGATCCGGAAGGTGGCAGCACAGGACGGAAACGACTGGGATACCCTTCTACCATACCTAATGTTTGCAATACGGGAAGTCCCCCAGGCGTCCACCGGTTTCTCTCCCTTTAAGCTACTATACGGACGCCACCCACGCAGAATATTAGACATCGCCAAGGAGGACTGGGAAGAACAACCCAACCCAGGAAAGAATGTCATTGAGCACGTGACACAGATGAGAGAGCGAATAGCTCGAGTAACCCCTATAGTACGAGAACATTTGGAAAAAGCACAAGAGACCCAGCGGACATATTACAACCGCCAGGCGAAAGTACGGAAATTTCAGCCAGGAGAACGGGTGATGGTGCTAGTGCCGACAGCAGAAAGCAAACTCCTAGCCAGCTGGCATGGGCCGTATGAGATAGTGGAAGCCATTGGGGAAGTGGACTATAAGGTCAGACAACCAGACCGCCGAAGACCAGAGCAGATCTAAACTTGCTGAAGCCCTGGCGTGACAGAGACACGTGCCTGGTCATTCAGAGAGCTCCACCCCAGACGGACGACCGACAGGGGCAGGTGAGGATATCCCCCGAGTTAGCCCCAGAACAACGAACAGAGGTCATTGATATGATCCAACGGAACCAAGATGTGTTCTGTACACAGCCGGGCCGTACGACACGGGTCCAACATCATATCGTCACCAGACCCGGAATAAGGGTGACGATAAGACCATACCGGATACCGGAAGCTAAAAGAGAGGAAATTAGGACAGAAGTGAGGAAGATGTTGGAATTTGGGGTTATTGAAGAATCCCACAGCCAGTGGTCCAGTCCTATCATCTTAGTACCCAAGCTTGACGGCACCTGGAGGTTTTGTAATGACTTCCAGAAGTTGAATGAAGTATCCCAATTCGATGCCTATCCAATACCACGTGTCGACGAGCTAGTTGATCAGTTAGGCAAGGCCCGATACCTAACCACTCTGGACCTGACTAAAGGATATTGGCAAATTCCCCTGGCCAAGAACGCCAAGGAGAAGACTGCTTTCTCTACACCTGATGGCCTATTCCAATACACTGTCCTCCCTTTCGGACTCCATGGGGCCCCAGCAACATTCCAATGACTTATGGATAAACTGTTGCGACCCCATGCCAGGTATGCCGCCGCCTATTTAGACGATATAGTCATCCATAGCCCTGACTGGGAAACGCACCTAGTAAAAGCAGAAGCGGTACTAGACACCCTGAGGAAGGCTGGCCTCACTGCTAACCCTCTCAAGTGCGTGATAGGACTAGCTGAAGCCAGATACCTTGGGTATGTAGTAGTGAGAGGTTTGGTAAAACCCCAATGGAACAAAGTGGAGGCAATACAAGATTGGCCTTGGCCAATCCGTAAAAAGCAGGTCAGAGCATTTCTCGGGTTAGTAAGGTACTATCGGAGATTCATCCCTCATTTTGCCACGAGAGCAGGGCCATTGACTGACCTGATAAAGGCTCGGGGCCCCGAGATAGTAAAGTGGTCTGATGCAGCAGAAGGGGCATTCGCAGATTTAAGGACAGCCCTTTGCTGCCATCCAGTACTCATAGCCCCAGACTTCAAGAAAGAATTCATTCTACAAACTGATGCCTCGGAGGTAGGGCTAGGAGCCGTCCTTTCGCAGATGGTAGGGGAGGAGGAACACCCGATCCTGTACCTCAGCCGGAAGCTCCTCCCCAGGGAACAGAAGTACGCCGTTGTTGAAAAGGAATGTCTGGCAATAAAATGGGCCATGGAAACTCTCCGTTACTACCTACTGGGGCGGCGATTTACCCTGGTGACAGACCACGCCCCGCTCCAGTGGATGCACAGAAACAAGGAGAAGAATGCAAGAGTGACTAGATGGTTCCTATCTCTGCAACCTTTTCATTTCTGAGTACAGCATAGGGCCGGAAGCCAACACGGCAATGCAGATGGCTTGTCACGAAAGCATTGCCTCTCGTCCCAAGTTGCCCAACCCCATGGTGTTGAGCAGGGGGGGAGGATATGTGATACAGCATGGCCAGAAGGCAGCAGGAGAGTGATCTAGGATGAGGAGAAGCCTTAGTCCCTGTAGATTAATTAAAAGCACCTGAAACCAATTAGAGCACCTGAAGCCAGTCACCTGATAAAATCCCCCTGCTTCAATCAGCCAGAGGAGCAGTTGGAGCAGAGTGAGAAGGAGCTGGAGCAGTTTGGAGGAGTGAAGCAGAGTGGACTGGTGGTGGAACAAAGAGCAGTTTGGAGGAAAGCGGAGGAGAGTTTTGAGAAGTACTGCAGCGGGCTAAGAAGACCAAGATCCTAGGTAAAGGGACACCTGGCTTGTGCAGAGGGAAGGCAGGAAGCCCCACAAGCTGAAGGTCAGGAGAGGGAAGTAGCCCAGGGGAAAGAATCACTGGTACAAGTGGTTCACCTGCTATCATAGGGCCCCTGGGCTGGGACCCGGAGTAGAGGGTGGGCCTGGGTCCCTCCCTCTCCACTCCCCTTCCCTGGGATACTAGTAGGATAGCTGTTACCCCAGTTCAGGGGCAAGAAATGGCACCCTGAAACCCCCCCACTAGAAGAGAAAGTGCGGGACCCATCATAGTAGTGCCGGCAATTTGCCACACTATAAATTGTATTGGAGATTCATTAATTTGAATCCAGCTTTTCTATTGTATTAGAAATCAGGTTAGATTATTTCACTGAATAGACCTTAAGTACCTATCCATGTCCTTATAAGAGCTTTACACACACCTGGATTTTAGATTTAATCTTTCAGGTGAAAAAAACCCTCAGTCTCAGGGAAGACCATGTTTTAACTATATACAATCTTTCGGGTTTACTATTTTTAACAACTCAGATTACAGTAAATGCAGAAAAGGAAAGGAAACAAGCTATGGAAAGTAGTGACATTTCATCTAGGCACAATTCTTAACTTGCAGTAAGGTCCCCATGAAAGGGCTATCAGTCACAGGAGAGGTGGGAAGGGGTGGGTGGAATGGGGTCTTGGGGAAGGGATGGAGTGGGTTCGGGGCCTGGGGCAGAGCTGGGGGATGAGCACCGCCCAGCACATTGTAAAGTCGGCACCTGTGGTTATAACTACCTTATATACACCACCACTCAGGGCTTGTCTTCACATACAGGGCTACAGAAGCGCAGCTTTAGTGAAGATGCTACTACACCGATGGAAGAGCTTCACCCGTCGCCATAGCGCTGTCTACACAGAGGGTTAGGTCGGTATAACTACATCACTCAGGGTTATGGATTTTTCACATCCCTGAGCAATGTAGTTTTACCAATAGAGGTCCATAGTGTAGACCTGGCCTCAGAAAGCTAAACCTTGACTGTATCTCTTTTTATTACATAACAAAAATGTTACTGAATCTAACGGTGATGGTCTAAAGCTACTGCTGCACCACTATTATTCACTGGCCTGGTTTGAACCTTTACTGTTGAATATTGAAATGTTTCTAAAAGGCGCAAGTTATAGTTGGGAATTAAAAGGCAAGAAACCCTAACAAAATAAGAAAAGTTCCTAGTGCACAACAGCATATAAAAGCATCGGTGTGCTAAAGGCTTTCTTGCCCTCTTTAGTAGTCCATTCACACCTCCCCTCCCCCCCCCGCCCCGAAATCCCTTCAAATGAGGGTCACGTTGCGGTTAGTTTATTTAAATACCTGCCTAGTAGTGTTTGTTTTGGAGTGTTAAGAACTAATGGCTACCCAGAAGGATGTTATTGATTGCAGCATCTGGGGCAAATTATGACCACCACTGTTCCCTCTAAGCTGTGCGTGTGTGCGAGCTGTGACAGACCCAGACAAGTGGGATACAGAAATCTCAAAGAAGGCAAATATACTGGCCATTGGATTAATAGTTTTCTCTTCCCTGAGTGACCAGAGCAGGGGCTGCACTAGAACAAGCAGGAACTTTCTGGAACCAATTTAAGGCAGGCAGGCTAATTAGGACACCTGGCGCCAATTAAGAAGAACCTGCTAGAATCAATTAAGACAGGCAGGCTAATCGGGGCACCTGGGTTTAAAAAGGAGCTCACTTTAGTTTGTGGTGTGGAGTGCGAGGAGCTGGGAGCAAGAGGCACACAAGGAGTTGAGAGGGAGAAGAGTTGAAGGACTGAGGAGTACAAGCATCAGCAGACCATCAGGAGGAAGGTCCTGCAGTAAGCGTAAAGAAGGTATTGGGAGGAGGCTGTGGGGAAGTAGCCCAGGGAGTTGTAGCTGTCACGCAGCTGTTACAGGAAACCCTATAGACAACTGCAATCCACAGGGCCCTGGGCTGGAACCCGGAGTAGAGGGCGGGCCCGGGTTCCCCCCAAACCTCCCAACTCCTGATCAGACACAGGAGGAATTTGACTGTGGGTTCTACCAGAGGGGAAGATCTCTGAGGCGATCAAAATCCGTCAACAAGCGCAGGACTCACCAAGGTAGAGGAGGAACTTTGTCACAGTGTGCACACAGATCCTAAACCCCGGGCACAGGGCGAAACACTGCGCGCACAAAAATTTGCACAGAAGCACAACAATTTGCATAGAAGAAATTTTTTGCGCACACGGCCTGTCAAAAATTAGAGGGAACATTGATGACCACCTATTGCAGGTGGAGACAGCCTTCTGGAAGTAGAACCAGTGTGACTGTGTTCTGAAGGAGGAAATGGAGGGAACTTCAAGATTTGTAGAAGCTGCGCAGGGGGTGCATGACCTGATGGTGCATGCATACAACGCTCTGTCATCTCTCTGCCAGGGCCGGCTCTACCTTTTTCGCCGCTCCAAGCGGCAAAGGAAAAAAAAAAAGCTGCCGCCAGCATGCCGCTGAACAGGGAACCAGAGGAGCTGCCGCCGGCGTGCTGCCGAAGACAGAGGACCGGCAGAGCTGCCGCCAGCATGCTGCTGAAGGAGCGGCCGCCGGCATGCCGCCGCAAGCCGCCGCAGTACCGCCCTAAGACTGCCCGGGAAGCTGCCCTTTCCCATTTGCTGCCCCAGGCACCTGCTTGCTAGGCTAGTGCCTCGAGCCGGCCCTCCTCCCTGCAGTTGTGTAACCCACACACCTTCTGGGTGTGGTGCTCTGTCCCAGCTAGTGGCACCGAAACCACTTAGAGAGAGAGAGAGAGATAAAATGAGTCTGCTCTACAGCCTTAGTTAAGAGGCAGATGGCTTTTAGCTCATGTGGAAGAGGCTCATGCACTCCGCTCCAGACGTCCCAGGTTCGATCCTGTCCACTGACGACTAGGGTCTGTCGGTCGGTGTTATATGGCCCCTCTCATTCTTCATCCCCTCAGAGAAGACAGAACACTGACAGTGGCAACGACTTCAGTCAGAAGGCTGGAGAAGCTTCTCATTTACACTTCCTCATTATGGTGCTGGAGTTCCTTTCTTCCCTCTCCTCCCCAATGTGGAATTTGCCACTATTTAGCCTCAACGACTAGGGCTGGGTGCCCAGGAAAGGATTTTAAATGGACAGATTTGATTGCTGATTAGACTGGATTTTGCTGGCACTGTATTTCCTAAAAACCTCTTAGAGATTCACTAGAAAATATGTGACCTGGATGTCTGAATCTATTCACTGATCGGAGGTGAAAGCATATTTGCCATTTACCAATATAGAGCAGAGTGGAAACCTAATTCTTCCCAACCCTTTTAGGGAAGGGGCGGGAAGAATTAGGTTTCCACTTTGCTCTGCATTGGTTTTCTTCCAGAACATTCTCTCCCTGACGCTAGTAGAACACGTACAATAGCAGTGTTTCCGCCTTTGTCATAGAACAGAGGCGGTGGAGAATGAGGGAATTATGTGTAGGGCCAGGAGTTCAATCAAAGGAGGGCTGTTATGGGAGACGCCAACAGGAAACAAAACAGTGATAAAGCTAAGGCTCCTTGGGAAATCAATGGAGAAACTATTGACTGGGGAAATCCTCAGCCTGGCGGCAGCTGGTCTAGTGACTTTGATTCTTCCCAGATCAAAACATAGGATCAAAGGGGGATCCTAAACCTCAAAGATACTGGCATCAGGGAGGAGGAGGGGGCCAAGTGAATTGTCAGCAGACAGAGACTGACATCCAGACTGACAGAGGCACCCAGGGACTGCAGCAAGCAGGCTGGCTCTCCCAGCCCAGAGATGAGAAAAAGTTGGACCCTCCTGAGCTATGCATAGAGAGGTTAAGCTTTGGAAGGAACTAAGCACACAGGAAAAATGGGTTAACACTACAGAATCCTAAATGCTGTGTTTCCTTTGACAATGAAATGCTACTTTGTTTTGAAGATGTTTCTTGAGTCACTTTAGTCAACTCCTTTCACAGGTCCGTGGAGAAAAAGGGCCAAAGAATCAGTTGGGCCTCTCAGGTTAACATGGTAGGTAAACATGGGGCTGCAGGCCAGAGATCCAGTCTAAGAGTGAGTACACCAGGGAGTTCTTGCAGAGAGAGGTGTAGGAAACCAGCCCTGTCACCTGAGGAGGTGCACTCAAGAGGGACTAAGGAATGGCTCGCCTGGTACCCGTGACAGATAGTAAGGCTATCTCAGTGAAGAGCATTGCAATTCTTCGACCAATCTGGGGCTACCTGAATCCAGTGAAAGCTCTTTACGAGAGAGGAACATTAGACAAATCAGAGACGTGCAAAACCCCGCTCCCCATAATGCCTCAAAGAGCGATGGCTCTCCTGTATATAGCCATCATTTTAAAATCTGTTTGTTCAAAAAGCCTCTTTTGAACACACAGGATTAACGAGTTCCTCTAGCCCCCACAAAGAAAGTAAGGATGGGGCAAGTTTGCTACCCGGTTTGTGATACACTTTCACAAATGGTGAAAATTAAGTACATGGGCTGCTTTACACAGAGCAGCATGTGTGGCTTTATGCCTAGTATCTTATATACCACATGACAGACCCTCAGTGAAATAATAATACTCTGCAATCTCTGTTAAGATTCTAGTTCAAGCAAGCAGTGAAGAAAAGGTTTAGTCTGAACAGGATGGCATGCTGATGGGAAAATGTGCATGTGTACCTATCAATGGTCTGGTCACCTCAGACGCAGACTTGAGTATACCAGAAATTATTATTAAGCGGATTGGCAGGCAGCATCCTGAAAAGCTGAGGATTTATTTTAGGCCACAGGAGGATTGTTTATGGTGTCACAGACATTTATTAGTGTTTTCTCAAATTACACTTGCCATATATCACACTGATTACATCAAGACATGCCTGGTGGCAGGTAACACAAAGAAATCCATGCAGGTATGGCAATGCTGTCTTTGTACCGTACCTAGCACAGTGGGGGCTCCTAGGTGCTATAGGAATATAAATATATATATCACTCCATTGCCTTACTATTTCTCCATGTCTTCTGTTGGTCATATCATGGGGCTTCTTTCTAACCCTTACTCTATCTTCTTTTGCACTCAAAAGCTCATCAATATCATGGAAACTCCAAGAGGCAAAAGAAAGACACTATAAATGCTACCTCTGGCTCCTCCAAATAAGCCCGGTAAGTAATTTAACAATTTGTATTGCATTTGCATTAAGAACTCTCCAAAGCATGTAATAAAAACATTTTGAACAAGCTCACATATGTATTTTTTTCCCTTCAGAATTGGCACTTAATTGCTTGCAGACATTTGCTTATCCAGCAAGTGAAGTAATCAACAAGAGAATGAATCTTATTACTGGATGCATGGTCAATTACCCACTAGTTAACAAGAAAAGTTGTTATGTACAGCAGTAAGTTAATTAAAATTTGTCCTATTTAGAATTTCTCTAGCTTCTCAAATACTTTCATCACAGTTAAATAGCATAATTAGCTAATTAAAATTGAAACCAATTAAATCAGAGCCTGAGTTGTTTGAAATAGTCTCCCTAGCAAAACTGGTTTAGTCTTAGTAATATTGCCTTTGAAAATGATTTGCTTCACATTAGAATAAAGGTGTGTCTTGCATGAGTACTGGTGAGAAACTGGTCTTTATTTACTGGCCTCAATCAGAACACTGGTCAGGAGTCTAAAGGTCCCATGACATGGTTTGTCTCCACAGACTCCAGTGGCTAATGGTAGAATAAAATGAACAGATTTGCCTTAGTGTACTTTTATAGACTTATATTTCATAGCTAATAATAAAAAACATTCAAGTGTCACATCATACCTCTCATTCTGTAATAACAGAAAGCTTACTAATCTGAATTTTTCTTAGGAGCCACTTTAATATTAAACTTAATTATATCATCTCAGTGTTCCAGTATACCCACCAGGTGCAGCTTTACAGTATGTATAATACATTATCTCCAGAACATGGATCGGAGCTTTGATTTCAGGAGGTTTTATGAGAGAAGCAACGAGATCTCGACAGCAGTCTGCGCTTATGCATAGTTTGCCAAAAGGTCACATTGAATGTGATACCACCAGTGTTGCAGACACTTGCTTTCTTTAACATCGCCCACAGAGAAAACCCTAAATTTAAATGTTAATTAGTACTTACAAGGAAGTTATACATTCAAACCTCCCACTCTGGCACGTTTTAAGGCAAGCTAATGCTTAGTTTCCTATGATTACAAACTAAATATCTGCACAGTTATGACCAAGGAAAAATCACGCACTCTTTAGTTATGTGCTCAGACAGTTGCTCTGATGCATAGCAGATGCAAGAGGTTTTCCATGGTAGATATCATACAAATAATATTTGCAATTTGACTGATGCCTTTCTGATTAGATACTATATTAATGAAAATCATTCAAAGGATAAATTGACCATTGAAGACAGATGATATGAGGGAACTATGAAGGACATGGTGCGGCTCTGTAATTTTTGAATATTGTATGTTTGCTTGCTGTAAGGGATGTTTACTGTATGAATGCATTGGTTTAATTTAAAGAGCAGCCTATTGAAGAATAAAAGCAAGTAGGAAGGCAAAACAATGACTTGAGATAAAACATACCTCAACAAACACTTCACGGTGGCAAAGAGACAACTCTACCTTCTGGGCTCCAGTCAAGTTGCACACCTTGTTTTGCCAATGCTTGCAACTAACAGATCAAAACTATTGTAAACAATTAAAAGAACACTCACTCTCATTCAAGGGGCTGGGGGATAGTTTTGGGCAGACAGATTCACACCTACAGACAAATCCATGCAGGAGGGTTTTAAGAAGCTAGGTTCCTCTCACAGGACAGAAGGGTTTAGGTCACCTAAAACAACAAAAGGTCTGCATGTATGTCTAAAATACTTTTTCACTTATGTTATGCCTTGTCCCAACTGTTAAGATTAAACAATACTTTGGTTTAAGAAGGTTGTCTGATGACTATATTTCCCACTGGTCACAAGCTCCTGAAGGGAATAGCAGCACCCTGAGGGACCCAATCAGACCTTCTGGAGTAAGCATGATTCATCCACAGGGTACCCAGTCTTACGAGTCAGAAAGTTGCATGATGCTACATCAGGAGAGGTAAAGGCATGAGGCCTGTCACCTGAGGAATGCACTCAAAGAGACCACAGAGGGGTCAGAGGTGCTGCTAGCTCTGTACCTGTGACAGGAGCAAGCATCCAAATAATGAGGAAAAAGTGAAGAACTTCTGTAATTTGCTGTTGTAGCATGGGTCTAGCTTTGGAACAGTGCATGGGATGACTGCTGCTTATCATGCCCATTATCTCACTATTATCTTGTGTGCTCTGCTGTACGTTTGTTGCATGTCTCTCTGTAAGCTCTTTGAGACAGTGACCATCTTTTTGTTATGTTTGCACAGTGCCTGACAGAATGGAGCTCTGATCCATCATTAGCATCTCTATGCACTACTAGTAATAAAACATCACCACCAGCAGCAGCTTGGAGTGAACCGGGCAGAAATGATTCAATCAGATTCGGTGATCTTTTTGCAGGTTCCCCACTGCCCCCTTATGTTCCATTTCATTCTTTGCGAGTTTTGTATATTTCAGGCAAATCAAAGAGATTTGTAAAAATGTTTTGGGGTGGTGGTGTGTCAAATTGACTACAGGGGGATGGGGAACCCAAAGTTCCAGAGTTCTGGTGCTTGGTAACTCTTGGCAATTTCTTGACTCTTGCTAACGTCTGACTCTTGAAAATTGATGTCATTATAATAACTGAAGACAGCGATGCTGACTTCCGTCAGCGTCGCTGGGTGTTGACGCCGGGCCCTGTCCCCGACGCCGGGCGACGTCGCGGTGCCCCGCCCCCGACACCAGGTCCCACCCCCGACGCTGGGCGACATCACGGGGCCCCGCCCCCGATGCAACGTCGCCCGGTGTCGGGGGCAGGGCCCCACAACATCGCCCGGTGCTGCGGTAAGCTAGGCGCGGGCCCCGGGAATTGCGGGGAGCTGCCGGAGCACCCACCAATTTTTCCCCGTGGGTGCTCCGGGGCTGGAGCACCCACGGAGTCGGCGCCTATGACTCAAGACAAGATTCCCATCACTTCACATGAATGGCCTACTTAGGGTGACCAGATGTCCCGATAAAATCGGGACCATCCCGATTTTTTATTGTTTGTCCCGATTTCCGGTTTTCCTTTTTTTTTGCTCAACAACTTCAGGCGGGAAGTCCTGATTTTCGGGTCTTCTCATCTGGTCACCCTAGGCCTACTCCCATTAGGGCCAAAGTACTTCCATTTACTAACTAGGTTACTTAGGGTGAGAAACAGAAAATCATAACTGGCTCCTGGCAATCACATAGACACTAATCATGTGAGAAAGGGCTGCTCAATCCCACCAGATTATTTCTACTCAATCTTCCTGGGGCAGTTTAACTCACATTCAAGGATTTTCTGGAAGAAGGCTCTTCTTCTCGACAACAGGCTGGGGTATGGGTTCAGTGCTAACACACCTACTGCCATCTACTGCATTGTCAGCACTACTTCCTGAAGCCCTGGGTTGTTCATTTCAGGTCTTGGGTATAAATACTGGTCCAGCCCAACCCTCCTTTGGCACATAAACAACATGATGTTACTAAAGACTGTTTAATTTTAGAGCTGGCTGAAAAATGTCTGAGGGGAAAAAGAATCTGAGACATGAGTGAACTATTTCAACAATCTTTCATATCCAGCTCTAGTTAATATACAATATGTGTTATTAGCCGTGCATTTGAAGACTAGTAAATGTATTTTCTAAATAAAGGGATGCTGGGTACTTCTGAGACTCTTCATCATTTATTTAAAGATCTTCCACCCCCCACTCCACTTTGAATAACTTCTCCTCCCCCTCCCCCACCTTTGCTTCATTTAAAATTTTCTTTTATGGCAAGTGGTTTGGGGAAATGCGTGCAAGTATGATTCATCTCACTCACCGCTTCGCTTACCGTATTTGGCTTCCTTTCCAGATGCAGTGCTGTGCGCTGTACCCTAGAGTTTAACCTCTACAGTAAATTCCCAGTTTTGCAATAGTTGTAAAACTGCTCCCTGCTTCCAAACCCCGCAAAGAGCCTTTTAGTTTGCAGGCAATAGTAAATACTGCATAGATAAAGTTGTTAAATTCTACAGTATGTATGTAAGAGGCCTTGAGTGCTTCAGAAATGCAAGAGCCTTTGAATTAGTAACCCCTGAAAGATAATCCATTTACTAAAACACTAATGTGACCTTAACCAATCTTCCAGCAATCTTGTAATCTCTTAATCTGATGAAGTATCTTGACCTCTTAGTGTTGGAAGAAATGAAAGATAGTATCTTTACTGCATTTGCGCAAAGCAGGTACTATTCAAACACTGAGACTTCCATACAAAATAATATACTTGAAATGGCATTTTTGGCAGAAGCGCCTTTGGGTAGTAAAAATGCAAAACTTTATTTCAGGGGTGACTGAAGTTTATCCAGCTTCTTGGTTTTACTTTTATTTTTGGTGCTATTGCTTACTTTCCAATTGTGAAACTTCCCAGGTTGCTGAAAAGGCAAGAAAATAAGGGCAATGTTCATTAGAAATTATTAATGGGATTTGTACAGTTTTTATGATTTTCCCTCCTGTTCTTCAATTTGAAGCAGGGAACCTATGATTCTCTCTTTTTTTCTCCCTCCTGTTCTTTTAAAATAACTGTTACAGGGTATTACTGGATTTAACACTCTACTTTGACAATAGAGAGGACTGCTCCCACTCAAAAGCTAACAAGAGCTGCAATTTCTGTAAAAGTGTCTTTTCAAATGTATTTTGGTAAGTTTTTAGCACCTTTGAACAAGTATAAATATTATTTACGCTTTAAGGCTACGTGTGCTGTGGGATGTGCAATTCACTTCTTATAACACTTTTATCCAGATCCCATAAGAAGAAACCTTGTAGTATCAGTTTTAGTAACCCATTCTCAGGAACGGTATACAGGATAAAGCTTAGAAGCCAGAGATAAGCCTAATTTATATGCTCCTATTTTTAAAGATTCCTTTTAGTAAAGATACCTAATGAAGTCATTCACTTTTGACATGAGTCCCAGCTCTCAGATTTGTGGGCAAAAACGGCTCCTCCTCCTCCAACTTTAATGCAGCACAAGAAATGTATTATTTTTTCTGGATGGAAAAATGCTGATTTTACATGATTTGGGCAAGAAAGCTATTTTTTATTTCAACTGGAGTTGCAGGTGCTCAACACCTGTAATCAGTCCGGATAGTTAGGTGTCTGACTATTAGAGCTGGTTGAAAACAGTTTTTCCATCAGAAAATGCTGATTCAATGGAATCAAAAACATTTTGTGGGAATGTGTTAATTCTGTTGAAACTTTTGATGGAAACTTGCCTGCCTGGTTTCCGGACAGCCCACCCAAGTCCTGGAGCTCCCCAGCTCTGAGGAAGCCCATGTGGCATGCTGCTGGGGAGCTAGGCAGCCTACCAGGGAGCCTGGGAAATATTTTGGTAAGGCTGGAACAAAATTTTGTTTTGATTTTTCCCCCCAAGATGAAATTTATTAACAGGAAAAAAAATTGAATTCCAGGCTTTCCTGCAGAATGGGAATTCTGGGCTCTGACTGGCTCTACTGAATACAGATTTAGGAGCCTGATTTTTAGGCTAGTGTGACCAGATGTCCCGATTTTATAGGGACAGTCCCAATTTTTTGGTCTTTTTCTTATATAGGCTCCTATTACCCCCCACCCCCTGTCCCGATTTTTCACACTTGCTGTCTGGTCACCCTATTTTAGGCACTCATATTTTTAAATGTTGACTTCTGTAACTTGCTCACGGCCATGCAGGAAACCTCTGGCAGAGGCAGGAACAGAACATATCTCCAGACACACAGATCCAGGAAGTAACCAGAAGAATGCCCTTCTTAATATGCTCAGGCATTGTCCAAAGTCAACACTGAATATCATGATTTAAAAAAAAAACCTTTAAAAGACTCCTGTGGGACCAACAATGCATAGTTAATATAAGTTAAAACATTTTTCTAATAGGTAAGAAAAGTAAAAAATGGAAAGCCCAGAGATTGGCCAGGTGAAGCAGAGTTGCCAGTGAGACTCTGAAGCCCACATACATATATAAAAATTAAGTTAAGAATCAAATACTTTCCCCATCTCCAATACATATTGGTCACTATTCTTGAGGACCTTTAAAAAGAACCTTTAAAAAGGAGATGTTTCTTCATAGGAGTATTTAAACATCCCCATGGAAAAAATCCTTTTTGATTATATGCCCATTGCACTCCTAAACTACCAGCTGAAAAGAATGACAAGTGGGAAATAAATGTGGCAGATTGATCTAGATCCAAACTCTACTCATAACAAATGGCAAGATTAATTTCAACAAAACAGTAATATATTGGTACAGTATGTATGAACCTCTAAGCACTAAGTAAAATTGATTGAATCATGGTCATATCCCTGTAGAAAAGTCTTCCTTCCATAACGGAGGATTACCTAGGTTCTCCAGATGGCACCTATCAGATGATACATTGATTCTTAGAATAGATTGTGCACTCTTTGGGGAGAATTTTTGGAGGACAGTGGGAATTACAGTGAGCAAGATAAATGATGCTCCTTTGATTTGTT
Source organism: Chelydra serpentina (assembly GCA_037349315.1). Lineage (NCBI taxonomy): Eukaryota > Metazoa > Chordata > Testudines > Chelydridae > Chelydra > Chelydra serpentina. Next base: position 14,845,284 of record JBAIAC010000035.1, read on the forward strand.
CCCCTAATGTCCTCCTATTACAATAAATAAAGTCACATTGGAGAAATATTTGAGAAAATTTATTGCTATAGCTTTCTGGTCAGCCAAAAGTGATATTTTCAGGCTTTGATGTCTTATACACCTCCTGCTCACAGAAAGGGGCTCACCAACACTTGTAATTTAGTTCTGCTGTGACAGGGGCACTCCATGCAAATAGAAAGACCCAAGATTTACATAAGATTTGGAACACCTTCCTGGATCGCTTCAAAGAAATAAGGTAAGATTATTTTAATATTTGGAATGTTATGTCATCTAAACCACTACTCTTCATCATTTGCCGTTTACCAAGTCAAAGCACACCTTACGCCCTCTTTCTGATGCTGGATGTAATTAATGTTCAGAGACACAAGATGGGTGAGGGAATATCTTTTATTGTATCAGCTTCAGCTGGTGAAGGAGACGAGCTTTTGAGCTTATGCAGTGCTCTTCTTCAGGTCTGGGAAAAGTAATCAGAGATCAGTCTACATTTCAGACCTGTATCAGTATAAGTACATCGCTCAGGCGTGTGAAAAATCCACATGCCTAAGTGACGTAGTTATACTGACCTAAATTCCAGTCGCAGGGTGTCGGTCTATGGAAAGGGAAAGGAGGGATGGTCGCCCCCTTCCGGTGGTGGCGATTCCCAATAGTACGTGTCTGCATAGCCACCCTACCTCTCAGGGCGGTAAAGCCCAGCAGCCAATGTCTATAGAGCTGCCACCTCCTTCAGGGTAGCGAGGCCTAATGGCCAGTGTCCTTAGTCCCAGGTAGTAGTACCTGACATCCACAGTCCTATACAGAAGTGCTCAATATCCTCAATCTCAGGCCATAGTACCTGGTATCTAGGGTGGTTACAACCAACCAACCAACCTGGATCCTTTGGAATTTGGCGAGCTTGACAGATTCAGATCTGGTTCTGAATTTTCCACCTTGATCCTGTTTCTAGTTTCTCAACCATTGGCAGAGAAGGTACTGGCAGCCAGAGCTTCACTGTAATAAGCAACAGGCAGGGCACAGGAACCAAAGATCTAATCTAAGATCAAAAAGATCTTTTCTGGCTCCTTAAATATCATCTAGCTGCTTACAACAGGGCTTCAGCACTTGTGAGTTGAGGTGTGCCACTTTGAAACACAGCTCTATCTGAGTAGGGATAGAGACACCACTCCCTGTTAAAAGAAAAACATATTTGATTGACTAAGTGACCAAGAGCTGAGGGGGGAAAGTGCCAGAGAAGGGGAAGAATGGATAGTCTTCCACTTTGTCACGTTTACTAAACACATTCTGTTTCTGACCCATGCTAGTGCTGGAGTATTTCTATAATGTTGCTCCCGAACCTAGCCTTGTGTTCAAGCTAATGCAAACATTTTTATGATGAAATTGCAGAGACTTTTGTCAATTTTATTTTATTCCCAGAAATCCTTTTGAAAATGCTAACTTTTGAAGGAGGGAGAGACTGCTTCCACCTACCTCTGACTTGCTAAATATGCTATTATACTGCTCATGTCATGTAGCATCAATTTGGAAATACATTAGTGTTGGCTCTCTGTATAGAAAAGGATGCAAGTCTAATTTCAATATGGATCAATTTATTTCTTCTCTGTTTTACTGGGAAAATTGCACACATTCAAGTGTGGGAGTTACTAGCAAACCTACAAGTATCCCTACAGATTCTCTGTCAGTCTTTCTAGTTTGTGCTTTACATCACAACAGAACCAAACCATTTAGGTTTACATGCATATGGGTAGTTCAGCTATTGATATACAGGGAATAGTAGATCTATAGCTATATGCAGCCACAGGTTATTGTATAACCAGAACTACAGCTCCCCCCTTTGGTTATCGGAAAGGGGTGCTGCACTAATAAAAGACCACTGCAAATCCCCACTATACCTAGGGGCTAGAGCTCAGGCCACAAAGGGTATGTCTACACTGCAATGTAGCCGGGCTCAAGGCTAACCCCCACTTGCGTCTATACTGCAATTGCACTAACACAGGGCTCAGGCTTAGATTTGCAGGACCCTGCAGGGTCTGAGCTTGAATCAAGACAAGGTCCGAGCCTTATTGCTTTGCTGTGTAGCTGCAGCTCCTCTTGACTCAGGTCCCAGGAGTAATCCAGAAGTATCCCACAATTCCATGGGACAATTTCTATAGTTCTCTCTAACCCAATAATCTGCAATCCACTCTATTGAAAACAGAAGCCCCTCCCTACCCTGCCCATTGGCAAACAGCAGCAGCTCAGATCAGCATTAACCCATTCTGGTCTGATCACTGATCTGCAAGCACACTACCAGACAGCCTCCTGGGTTTGCAATGGAGAATAACTCCATCAAGCCTTTTGCAAAGTGAGCTGTTTCCCGGTAATGTGAAGGGTGGGCAGTAAAGTTTTCCCACAGTGCACCACATTCTTAGGGCTAGAGAGGCCACATTTGGGGAGGGGGAATGCTAGGACCTCTGGGAAACTTTGACTCAGGTCTGAGCACTGCAGTGTATGAGGCTGGAGCCCTAGGTACGAGCACAGGTCAGAAAATTCTTAACCTAGGGTTAAAATACAATGTACCCGCTCAAACCCAGGGTTCCCTGACACAGGTCAGCTGACTTGAGTCCCACTAATCCTGGGCTTACATTGCAGGCTAGACATACCCAAAGTGGGTGGAGCTGGCTTCACAGGAAGCGTGCTTACAACAAATGCTTTGAAAATATAGCTGTGCAGGTCTCATGGCCTGAGCTCCTTGGATATGTGTTGATAAAGCACTTCCTCCAGGCAGCCTATACTTCTGTGGAGCCCTGGCTGTAAATTTAAACCTCTCCACCCCTGGATGGAACTAGCCCTGAAGGAAAATTGCTCTGTGGTACCATAGGCACAGGAACTAGGGGTGCGAGGGGGGATGCTGCAGCACTCCCGGACTCCCAGCTCCATGGCTGGGCTCCCAGCTGCCGACCTCAGCTCTGGGGAAGAGGGGGGTGGACAGAGGAAAGGAGGCTGGTTTTCAGCACCCTCACTATTAAAAATGTTCCAGCACAACTGTGTGATACTGCTGTCTCCTTGTCACCTCCATGCCAACCTTCTCTGCCGCAGTAGATGAATCAAGCCCATAATGTTTCAATAGACTTTTGACTTAGTGCATTGCTAAAGTTTGGCTACTGCCCAGTTTCGGGGCTAAGTGGAACAGATGCAAATTGAAATTCAATGGATCTCTAATAATTTTGTCTCTTTGTTCAGAATGTTAACTTGAAATGAAAATCTGATTTTATCTATATTTATATAGAGATGTGCAGATAACGGAGTCTTGGTTTAAAAAATATAACAAAATAAATACATCATTTTGTGCTGAACAAAACTTGTTTAGTTTTTGAGCTTCTTTATGTTTTACTTTTAAAAACAAATCTGAAAGATTTCTAAACTAAAAGTTACTTCAAGTAAAAACATTTCATTTAGAAAAGGTCAGAATGAAACATTTTGATTTTTTTTCCTGTTTGTTTTCAACCAAAACAAGTTGGCAAATTTGACATAAGTTCATGAAATGTTTCAGTTGACCTGAATATGCATTTTTTTCTCCCCCTCCCACCAAAAAAAAGTTTGGTTCAAAACATTTTGCCCAGCTATTTATTATCACAGAGTAGATGTCCATCATACCGTGCAGATGGGGTGGAGTAGGAAGGGGGTGGCAGGCCAATAACAGGGACTAATCAGAAATAATCATCAACACCGCTTATATCAATGAGTACTTTCAAGTATGAGCTATAGGAGTGTGTCTTTGTGGAGGAGATGGGAATAAAAGGGTATTCCATGGAGATAGAGCATATTAATACTGAGGTAGAATTTTGGTGGGAGGAGGTGTGGGTGCGATTGAATTTGGTCCCATTCTGCCACAGCACAGGGCAAGCAATAACAACGTCAATGGGACGATAAAACCAAAGCCTGTCTGAGGTAGATAAAAGGGACTGTGGTATCCAGAGTCAATGGCAAATAAAAATATCCATTGCACTTGTTATAGCATTGTTCACCTGGGGCCATCAAAGCACTCTACACATAGTATTCGATTCAATCTCAGAACAGGCCTGTGAGGTAGATACTCCAAGTATGATCATTTTACTGATGGGGAAAATGAGGCACAGAGAGGAGGTTACAGTGACGGGCATGAGTGACAGAGTCAGCATTAGAACCTAGGAATCCCCAGTCCCACATTCTTTCCAAGTCACATGCTGCATCACATGATCACGAGTAGTGTAGCCAGAGGGGGAGCAGGTGGAGCGGCCGCTCCCCCTGTGAGAAGAAGCGGCGCCTTAAAAAGTACCGCCCGAGCCCCGCTGCCTGAGCCAGGCTAGGGCAGCGCTTTAAAAGGTCCGCGATTCCTCGTGGCTGCAGGAGCCACGGGCCCTTTAAATCCCCGCCCGAGCCCGGCTCCAGCAGTGGGGCTCGGGCGGGGATTTAAAAGGCCCACGGCTCTTGCAGCAGCGGGGAGCTGCGGGCCTTTTAAAGCGCCGCCGGAGCCCCACTGCCAGAGCCGGGCTCGGTCGGGGATTTAAAAGGCCCACAGCTCCCAGTGGCTGCAAGAGCCGCGAGCCTTTTAAAGCGCTGCCTGAGCCCCGCTGCCAGAGCCGGGCTCGGGCGGTGCTTAAAAAACCCTAGGGCTCCTGCCACTGCGGGGAGCCGCGGGCCTTTTAAAGTGCCGCCCAAGCCCTGCTGCCGGAGCTCCAGCGGCGCTTTAAAGGGCCCGGGGCTCCCCACAGCTGCTGGAGCCCCGGGCCCTTTAAATCACCTCTGGGGAAGTTGGCAAGGTCAGGCACGGGGTACTGGTTCTTGCTGGTCGCCGGAGGCACTGCCGGGTGAGTACAGGAGGAGCCTGGGGAGGCGCCTTTTTATAGCGCCGCTCCCCCTGTGCTCTGGACCTGCGTACGCTACTGATGGTCACTCCCACAGATTCCGAGCCTTATCTCTGCACCCAGTCCCATTTGACATTTTCATTAATGCGACTGTCCTCAGAGGACATGGAAAGACACTGTGGCCACCCCAGAGAGCTTACAATCTAAATTTCAGACATGACAATCTGAGTGAAGGTGACAAGGAGTTGGGAGAGGAGGAGGTGAGGAAGGAAGAAGGATGAAGCAGCAGCATGATGTGGTTACTTGGTTGAAGGCACGTGCACTCTTAGTGGTGTTACTCCAACCCCCCTACTGTATTTAAAATCAGAAAGATGGAACTGATTCATGAAGCAGTGTGGCCTACTGGAAAGAGCACTAGACTAGGACTCAGGAGATCTGAATTCTATTCCTGGCTCTGCAGCTTGCTTAGTGGCTGACTTGGGAGTAACACATATAACTTCCATGACTCAGTTTCCCCATCTGTAAAATGGGAATAATGATACTTCCTTTATAAAGCACTTTGCGCTTTTTTGGATGAAAAGCACTATATAGCAGTCAGGCATTATTACTATTAATTCTAGATAAAGATGAATAAAATATAAAACTCTCCCAGGGGTTTATTTGCAAGCCTCCCACTGCTCTACTGGATGAGGATTTTAATCCCTTATCTTCTGATTCTTCCCTTGCACCTGCTGTGCTGCTGATGTCCATTAACATTCTGTTGGAATCAGTGGAAAGTTAGGGCTTACATGGTACATTCTGAATCAGACATATAATTAGTAGTCTGCATGCGAACATTAGAAAAGCAGGATGCTGAGTGAGGCTTTTAGTAATCTCTCCTCACCATCCAGCTGCAGCACTCAAGGAAATACACTAATTAAGTGCAAAGGTCAGTTGGTCAAACCAGACATGGAAACTAATAAACAAATGGAGAGTAAATATTTTGATGTAGCTCAAATTTCTGTAGACATAGCTGGCCTTGACCTGAGCCACAAAATGAACGCTATCATCATCGAACATTAGCGGATGTGAACTGGACTGTGAAGGAAATACTATTATTTGCTATTGTCATGTTTATGAAACCTACCCTTGTAAAATCCCAGCCAGCTTCACAAATTAACGTACGGCTCTTACAGCTCGTAAAAACGGTTTCTGAGTAAACAATTATGAGAATTCATTTCATTAAGACGTTTTTGATGATTGAATTTAGGTTGATTTTTTTTTATTGCAGTGCTTGGAGAGTTAAACACACAGCTCCTGAAAACAAGAACCGAGGCGTACAGCGTGAGAAAAGAGCCAAGGCAACTTGGCACAGCCACGCATAGAGAGTGTAAGTCAAGTGGGTACTTAGCTACTCACACCCTTACCAACTCCTCTTCAGAAACACTTTGTTCCTTCTCTCCCTGTGCCCCAGGTGCATAGAGCATATAGGACACCCAAGATCACTGAATCAGAAAGTGCTGATTGGCTGATATTGTGTGATGCTTCTCAGGGGTACCCAGAGTTCTGAGGTACCTCACCACTGTCTGTCCATAGCCTGAAGTACATCTGGGCCTGCTGTTGATCAGCTCCCTGAAACCACCATCCTCTGGCAGCACAAGCACTACCTTACAGGCCTCTGCAGGCTTTGCTTTCTCTGTACAGGTAGCAAGAGACGCACACCAACCCCCCCGAAAACTCAGAATGTTCCCTGCAGCATCCAGTCCCTTATCCACTGAACATTCAGAATTAGCAGGCCTGCTGTTCCCAAAGGAACAAAACACATCAGCTTGTAAGATTCCACTCAGGACCATTATTTTACTTAGCTTAGCACCACAGCACGTATGTATGTTTACAGTGAGGAATACGTTTATGATCAAAGAATGGAGATTCAAGCAGGGGAGCAGGAATGGGGGGACGCCAGGGGGTCATGGCCCCATTGTTTTTAAAAGTGGAAGGGTATAGCCCCTTACCCATAGTCCCTTACCAGCCATAAGGGTGAGGGACTGGGGGAGGGGGCAGAGAAGAGCGAGCAGGGAGTGGGGTCTTGGTGGGAAGAGATGGCACTCAGGGGAAGGGGTGGCACGAGGGTGGGGGGAGCTATGGGGGAAGGAGTGGAGCAGGGGGGCAGTGCCACGGTTTGGGTGCCCATGGCCCCCACTTTTAGCGGGCTTCCGTTATTCCTGGATTCAAGTACTGGTGAGTAAGAATACTGTAAACAAATGGTTACATATAAAAACAAATTCATAAGAGGCTTTCTCGAGACTAAGTTTAACTAACAGGTTAACTTCTTATCTAAAGAAGTTTTATCTCACCGAAAGTTTTCTTCAGCATTTTTAACCAAGCCTGGTTGAGACCTTATTTAAATTGAAGCAAAACCATTGTCCTTTTACTTCCTCATTTAAGAGTGCCTGGGAGTCTTTTCTGTCTCCCAAATATAATCAAGCAAACCGGTGACAGTGCACCTCAAGATAAGGTTCTCACCCTCCCTTCCCCCCACAAAAAACCACACCCTGCTGTTTTTCTCTTCCTGTTTGATTCTTTCTGAAGTTCTGACAATCCTTTATCTGCATGCAGTTCAGACTGGTGATAGGAAGCCCATAGAATGAGACAATCCTTAATTTACATGTAAGCAGATAGATGGCAGAACACCTGTTTTATACCTTTGCTGCTGACCAGACCTCTATACAACCTAAGGCCTGGTCTACACTAGGAACTTACTATGGTATAGCGAAGTCTCTCAAGCGTGTGGATTTTTCACACTCCTGAGAGATGCAGCTATACTGACCTAACTCCTGGTGTAGACCAGGGCTAGGTCTATGGGAGAATTCTCCTGTCGACCTAGGCCATATCTATATGTACAGCGCTGCAGTGGCGCGTCTGGTGAAGACGCTCTATGGTGATGGGAGAGAGCTCTCCTGTCAGCATAATAAAGCCATCTCTGCAAGCAGCAGAAGATATGTTGGTGGGAGACGCTTTCCTGCCGGCATAGCGCTGTGCTCACGAGTGCTTATGTCAGTCTAAATTATGTTGGCTGGGGGGGGGGGCGGGTTTCACACCCTGAGTGACATAAGTGACAGCTGACATAGGCTGTAGTGTAGACACTGCCCTAGCGGCTGCCTCTCGGGGAAGTGGAGTACCTACACTGATAGGAGAAGCCCTCCTGTCGGTGTAGGTAGTGTCTTCACTAAAGTGCTGCAGCTGCACAGCCGCAGTGTTTTAAGTGTAGACAAGCCCTGAAAACATATTTTCAGTATGTGTAGACACTTAACTCCTTACACAGTATCTACACATGCATTTCACAATCGTACTGAAGACCAATGTGACACTGGCTTTCATTTGAGACCTCACAAGACATTCCTTTGGTGAACTAGATTGTACACACCAGACTCATGAGATTTCCATAACCCCCTGCACACCATTGAGAGGTTGTTGGGTCACAGTCCTTCTCAGAAGTAACACCTTTTGGACACATGAACACATGTTCTACTAACATGGAAGGAAGCAACTAACTTCTGTGGCCCCAAGGGAAATAAGTCTAAAGTATGGTGGAGCAAGCCTGACGCAGAGACTACACTTAAAATGCTACAGTGGCCCAACTGCAGTGCTGTAGTGCTTCAGTGTAGACACTTACTACAGCAATGGGAGGGATTCGCCCCCATAGGATATCCGCCTCCCCAAGAGGCAGTAGCTAGGTTGACAGAATTCTTCTGTCAATGTAGTGCTGGATATACAGGGACTTATGTTTGCTTATCTATTTTGTTCAGGGGCATGGGACAATCTAATTTTCCAGTATAAACCAGCCCTCACTCTGCTATTATATATGATATTCCAGAATAATATCAAGTATATTACACTAACACTGGGTGAATAGTGAAGAAAATGATTCACAAATTTAAGTTTAAATGGGAAACCCTTTCACATTCAATTCCTGGAAGCTTGAAGTTTCCTCAAAGAAGTGAATTTTGAGCTAAAATCTTAATTGAAAATAATTTTCAAATTGCACAGCCAACCAATAATTGAATTTTGAATTTAATTCTCATGTAAACTATTTGAAAGTAGCAAGGGCTTTGGCTAATGAATCAATATGAGAATTTCACAGGACACCTCGCTCTCACCAACCTCATAGGAGATCTACTAAGAGTATCCCAGCTGGAGATTTCTCCTTGCATACTGTATCCTTCATATTTATTTTTCCCACCATTCTTTGTAGAAACATCACATATAAGGAACATGACATTCCAGATATTTGATCACGGCTGACTGACTCATTGGTATTGTGCGTGTAAATCCCAGTTTACAGGGATTAAAATGCGACCGTTATCTTGTAAATCCTGTGTACATTTGCTAGTTATTACAATTAAGGGACTTGTATGTTAACCAGTGTGTACAAAGACAAGAAACCTTATTGCCCCAGTAAAAACATGAAGGTTTGAAACTCATTATCTGAGTGGCATATTCTAGCTCTTAAAAACCCAACATCCTTAATCTAGTTGATGAAAGTGACATCAAAGCCAAACATCTAGGAATTGCCGTTGCAAATTCAAGGAAATTATTAAAGATTGTTATTTCACTTTATTAAGGGTAGTCGCTGTATTTATTAAATTAAAAAGTATCCTCATTTGATACTTTAGATGGAGTTTTTTAAAAGTTAGTACTTAATTTCCAATCTAAATGAATAAACAGAGTCAGAGATTAATTGAAAAAGTCTTTCCACGTCTACTCATTGGTTCTATGAGAGCCATTTTTTAAAAAAACTTTGAATATTTGAGGATTTTTTGTGGGTGTCATGGTCACAACTGAACAAACTCCACTGAGACATGCAAAGTGAAATTGTTGGTTGGATGGTAAACTCATCTGATTAGCAACACAAGAGACCAGATCACAAACTTGACAGACAACAAATCTGCTAATGTCTCATGAGATTCCAACATCTCCAAAATACAAAAAATAAACATGTCTTTCAATGTTACAAGTTAAATTGGGTAGATCTGCTGTGACAACTCAGACTACTGACTAGGGATGCCAGTGACTGAACAGTTTTAGATTTTGCAAACGTCTCACATTGTTTATTTAGCTGTGTGATGATCACAAAACTAATTCACATTTGTAAATTTTCATTCCCAAAGAGATTCTATTAAAAACAATGTTTGTCTAGGTAAAGGAAAAGCCATGCTACATATTAGGAATAGAGGAAGACCAAAAAGCTGGGTGCAAGACAGTGCCCTGTGTGTGTGTCTATTGTGTGTGTGTACACACACACACACTAATTCTCAGGTCTGTTCTGATTGCTTTTCAAGAAATATGCACAATTTTCAGAATTTCCCTCCCTTTCCCCCTCCCCCAATTTAAATGTGAGAAAAATTCTCTCTCTCTCTCTCACACACACACACCACAAAATGTAACTTGTAATGGGAATTGGTAAGTATTTGGCTTCAGTCATGTAAGAAAACTGCTTATAGTAGTGAAAGATCCATGATCCAGTGGAAGACTGCTTGCCCCTCCTGGGAGGGATGGCTAATGCCTTTGAGGCGTGGCACTCTCTTTAGCTCTGTGTATGTGTGTGTTTCAGAGAAGGGAAATCTTAGCAACAACCAAGCATAAACCAGCTCTAGACCTATGTCTAAGTTCTTATAGGAAATTTCTTTTACCCTGATGTGTTGTCATGGGGAATTACATTCTCTTTCATTGGTATAGCTAATCCTTTGCATAAGTGTTGATTTTCTCTGGAGCTCTGTGGCATATCCATTAATATACTTTTCACTGATCAAGTGGTCTAGTTTAAATTGTTATTGTAGTTACATCAGTTTGGAACTCAGCTTGTCAAATGATAACTCTGGCTATTGTGAAGTATATTGTAGGCAGGTGTTGTGCAAACAGCTACTCCCACATGCACATACACGTGCGTGCAACACACAAGAATAGAATTGTTTCATTCAGCAACAGCTGAGACATTCATTCTGCTTAGCCAGATTAGCTTCATCTTGGCCTCTAAATTCATTAGACTAATTATTGTCTGGAACCACCTTTGTATCGTCGCAAAGATTAAAGTATTATTCCTGCATAAGTATGTACAGGGTAGCTGAAATTCACGGTGATACTTGCAAGGTCCTTTGTTTTTCATGTACGGTATGCATTCTGATTTATTTATATTTTTCCTGTGCCTGTTTTCCTCTGATCAGAGATCTGAGGCATTACCAGTGATGTAATTTGTGAAACATTTAAGAAGATGTTTTAAAAGAAATGGAAAGGCACCTAGGAAATCATAAATCAGTAGAGTTAATAAAGACTTTAGAAATTCAAAGATTAATCTAAAAGGAAGATTTAGAAAGGCTATCCTGGCATCTGGGGGGTAGGGGGGGCAGGTAGAATTGCAAAAGAGACCTGAATGATATTGAGAAGAACCCTCCTCAGTGCAGGGAGGGGAATAAGGCCACTCCCTGCAAATGGGGGTGCAAAGAGATAGAAGAGGGAATGAGGGGAGATATTGAGAGTTGGTGGGGGAGGACGCACCCAGCTACAGTCTTGGCAGGAAGGTCCCGGTTGTTCCTACCTGCTCCTAGGCCCATTCCAACCACTCCGGGTCCTGTTCCCCAGGCCAGTCCTGGGCCCATGCTGGCTGCTTCAGAGCCCACAGGGTGTGTTCAAGGTTACACAGAGTGGAGCTTCCATAATATTTCCATTGTGGGCGGGGATTAGCCCCCACTGCCCCTGCCTGAATGTAAGCAGAGGTAAGATGACTGCTACATTTCTCTGTTTAGCAATAGGGCCCTGAATCAGCAAAGCACTTCAGTACATGGTTAACCTTAAGCATGTGCTCATTGACGTCAATGAGTCTTAATTGTGTACTTAAGTGCTTTGCTGAACGGAGTTAGGTTATTCATGTGCTTAATATTAACCATATGCTTATGCGCGCTGCTGAATTAGGGCCCTGCAACCAAGTGTGCCTCTGTGGTGCCCCCTGAGTGCACAACTCACCAGCCACAGCTCTTGGCTAGTAGGTCACTAGCTCTTGTGCAGTCCAACGTAGTTGTGCTTTAGCCCTCCAGCCAAGGCTACTTCAGACCTACCCCTTCCCAGGTGTTAAAGTCCAAAAGAAACAAAGAACAGCACTCCTTCACCACTATTCAAAATAGGGCTGTCCAATGAACCTTCAGCAGGGCCCCACCCTTCTATTGAGGGCTTGACTACAAACAGTCAGTACTTCAGCCAGTCTCCCTGAGTCTGGTTATCCCTTCTAGCAGGAGGCTCATGGACCATCAAGCTAGCTCAGTCTCTAGGCTGCAAGGGCTTCTCTCAGTCTGTAAACTAGACCAAAAAAAAAAAAAAAAAAAAAAAAGAGAGAGAGACTAAACCGGCAAGAAAGTTAGTGGACAGTAGTGAAGGAAGTAAAAGTTGAAAACATGCACCATGGCTGGGCAGAGGCCTCAGCTTGTGTTGCTGAGTTAGCGAGCCTGAGGTAGCTCCTGTTTGGACATGTGGGATCCATATCAGGGCTTTTGAACATGCGAGGTGAGTGGGCCTGACTCTTGTTCATGGCCATGCCCTGTTCATACTCCTTTGTTCCATGCACCCACCTGGGTGCTGAGGGACAGATGTGTCTACTCACACCCCGGTTTTGACAATGCCTCGTACAGCCAGAGGAGGCAAAGCAACCACTTTTAGGAGCCTAAATGGCCAATTTCTCTTGCACAAGATTCTGAGAATTCTGTCTCATATTTCCAAATTGCTCCATGTCTGGACTTTCCCTCCGAGAGATTCTCCAACAAACAACTCCTAAATATATCAACAAGCATATTTTAGGTTCAGCTGTTGGCTCTGCAGTTATCCATGTGCACCACTGCATTTATGGGGCTGTTACCAGATTCCTTCCCCAGGATGCCCCCTAGATGAGGCCCCTACACTCCCTGGCCCTCTGTTCTGTTGTGTCCATGTGTTCCAAAACACCAGTCCAGTTGGAAGAAGCTGAGCCCTGAACAGTTTGCCCCTTTCAGGGTTGTCAGTGAACACAAAGAGAAGCTAACACAAATGTATTGGCCCGCAGGTGTGGTAAAGCTCTTTCTTCAGAGTGCCCTGTAAAGCAGTAGCCCCAACTAGGGTCACAGGCTAAAAAGGAGAAATAGTCCTGCCTGCATCATGATGCAAATCAGAATGGGTCCTAGGAGACGTCAACTTCCACAGAAGTCAGTGAGAGCTGAGGGTACAGGATCAGACCCACTCTGATTTGTTTTCTCCAGTGCTAGCATTGCTGAGCTAAAGGAAGCATCCCCAAAGAATAGGAGACATAAGCTGCCGGATTTCCAAAGTGCACAGCATTGGCCTAATTATGCGTCAACTGACGCAAAGGGCAAAACTCATGGATTTCAATGGCAGTAGAGATAGGGCAACATTGGAAATCCCACCCTAGTGCCAACAGTGGGAATATCAGCTACCTTCTTCTGCTGAAACCTACATATCCCATGGAAGCAGCTTCCCCCCTCTGTGCCCCCAGTGTGTTAACTTGGCCATGGTGGGAGTTTTTCCTCTTTTCACTCTGACATCTGTACTGAGCTTTATCTTATATTTAGACTTAAAAATATCCTGCACACAGATTCATGGCAGAACATAATAAAGAAAAGTAAAATCTACAGGCATTGGGGAAAAAAGTTTCACTTTGCTTCCATTTCAGACTCACAAAAGCCTACTGCTCTCCCTTGCTGTGGTCGGATGGAATGCATCTCGAAATACGATGCTGTTTTATTTTGGTCCTTCCCAACATTCCCTGATTGGGCACCGATAAAAACATGAAGTATAATATGTACAAGCGCACACACACACAAAAAATAATCACTCAACAGTAGGGTATTGTCTATTGTCCATGCTCCAGCACCTCCTCAGTGTCTTGAATGCCCCAAGGAAAGATTACAGAAGTACTCGTTTGGTTCCCAGTCCCTGCTGCCTACCCGTTTCTCTTAATCTTGACATCTTGGCTCACTTACAAGCCAACCCCCTAATATACCCTGAAATAACCTACACCACACAACTCGAAGGAGATTATGACACAATATATCTATTATGGGCCTGATTCACACCATTCTGGAAGTGTAAAGGGGCCTTCATGTGAATGAGCCCTATATGGCTCATCTGTGAAGCTCACTGACCTTTGAGGAGCTCACCATTTCCCCCTTCACTTTTTATTCCCCTCCCCACACCTTCCCTCTCAGGACCGCAGTAATGCTAACATGAGCCAACCCTCTGAGAAGGAGAGCATGGGACTCTCCTTTCAGAGCTTATCAATGCCAGCCCTGACTAGTAAAAAGGAAGTACCGTCAAGTGATACAAATACCCGCTCCCCAGACTCCCAGAGCTCTTTCCCCACACAGCCTGCATCAGCCAGAGCCAACAGAAGAGAGAATAAATTTAGGACCTTCCAGAAACCCAAATGGACCCAGAAGAGCCTGCCCATGGCACCAGGCCCAGCAGCATCCCCTCCATATGGGAAGCCACACTGACTAGCCAGGAAGAGCTTTCAGGGAGCAGGCTTTGGAAAACCCCAGGTTCTCAGAATTCCTTCCTCACATCAGGCAGCACCAGCTGAAGATTCAGAAAGGTCAGTGAGGCCCTTTCATCTTAGCTCTTGCCACACAGACCCCAGACCAAGAAAGCACTGAGCCCAGAGATAGCCATCCAGGGCATTGGTTCCAGAGAGATATTTTCCATCTGGCCGCCTCCTGACTTCATCATATTATCTCTGCTTTTGCCACTTAAACTATGGAGATTGATTCTCATTTTCTGTGTTGCCATTGGTTGTTTGCTCCACTTTCCTTCCATTCTTCTTCTGCCATTGCAGCTGCTTTGCTGCCCCCACTATACCTGCCCATTAGGCTTCTCACCCTCTTTCTCTCTTTCCACCCATCATTCCTTTCCCATTCCAACTTCTGCATTCCATTTCACTTCCTCCTTTGTCTTCACTCTCAATCTCCATGGTCTCTTCCTCCTCCCACCATTCACCTTCAGCATCAGTAAGTGCCTCCCCCAAATAAATAAACCCTAAGTTTTCATAATTTAAGTAAAAGAGCAGCTAAAAGCACTCTGTAGCAACAAAATCCCCATAAGATTTTACCTACATGGGTGCATTGATCTTTAAGCAGCCACACAGTCTTGCTAGAATAGCCTTGCTTTGCCCATCCCCTTTGTTTTTTGTGGATCCATTTTCTTAGATTGGAAACTCTTCAGGGCAGGGGTTATGTTTTCTCTATAATTTGTAAGGCATCTAGCCTACTTTTGAGTCACTGTAAAATAAAAGCATCTGAGCATGCCAACTTCAGAGTGCTCCCAGCTACTGGCAGGCAGGGTTGCAAGGGTCCAAACACGGCAATCAAAGCCAGATCTTCTTTTTGGAAAAAACATTACCACCACCAGGTCGCTGGACTGGTGCCTTTGACACAGTGCTGCTATGTTTCAGCAACCCTGCTTGGATCCTTCATTTCAAACACTTTGAATTTCCTGAGGGTGCAGTGCTATGCCAATTTCTAGCCTAGCTTTTCATTCCAGGCCCTAATAGCAAACAGCATTTTTTAAAGGCTTGGAATGAAGAGAAAATAAAATGGGGCAAACAACAATGACCTACTAAAGAATATGAGCAAGGTGGGGGTCTTGCTAAACGATAAATAACCAGCAACAGCTCAGTGGAGATATCACCAAAGAAAAAAACGTATTGAGTATGGAAATCTGCTTTCCCCTTTCCCTAGGATCACAGACACTTTCTTTCTCTCCCCTTAAAAACAAAACAAAAAACAACCGAATCAAGTATGCAAGTACTGGCAACTTTCTAACTTGCTTTCCGTCCAAACCTAATGGGCAAATGGCAGGGATAAGGTGAGTTTTTCCAGTCCACCCTAAACTAGAGTTTGATCCTTTGGTATCCAACATGAAGCTTATTGCAGCTTTTGAATGAGCTCTGGGAGCCCAACGGTTTAGCTTTTTGACCAGTGGTGATTTAGAATACAAATTATGTGAGCCATCAGATCAGTACAGCAACATTTTAAAACAGAGAAATGCAAGGCACTTCCTCTGAAAAACAAAATGCCAGCTCCTTCTATTTAGTTTAAACAGACCCATGCATATAAAAAACTGCCAACCAGACAAGAGGGTTAAGCAGCAAGGTCTGATTCAGGTTTGGTTTTGATTTAAAAAATCGGAGTCAAATTTTCAATACAACCTCCACATTGTTGTACATCGAATTGCATACCTGAGTACTTGTTTATGCAATTTTGGGTGCCCTAAAACTTGGATTTGTGCATGAAAATGCCACTTGTATAGCTAGATATGTATTTAGATGTCTAACTACTTGGGGTGAAATCCTATTGTCAATGTGAGTTTTGCCATTGATTTCAATGAGGCCAGAATTTCATTTCATGCAACACCTTGCGAAATTGCACACCAAAATGTCATTCATACGCAAAATCTCAAGGCTCTTTATAAATCAGTTCATGACCATAGTAAATAAAAAAATATTTTCAAGTTGAAGATCAAATTGTTCCCCTTCAAATTCTGATCTGAGACACCAGTATAAATTCAGAGCAGGTCCATTCTGCTAGGTGGAGTTATTTTGGATTGACATCAATATGACTGAGATGAGAACTTGGCCCATAGTTTTCATGAACTAGCTTTAGTGAAGTTCAATTGTACTGAGTATTTTAAGGACATATTTTTTTAGTCTGTAGTAGGTACAATTAGGAATGTTTGTTGCCACTTAACAGAGAGAGGAGCTGAACACAAAAACTGAATATATGTAGATGTTTGGGCCACAGGGAATACAATGCTTCAATTGAAATGCTAATAAATGCATTTCCCCTTCCTTAATTAATTGGTTAAATAAACAGTGAGACTGGGTGAAATACATCTATGATTATTTAATACACAAAAATCAAGAGGGTTGACTGAATAACAATTACACAATTAACACGCAATAAAGAACACTTGAGTTTTAATTAATCGTTATTGGCACTGCAGTAACTTCCACAGAGAATCTATTTCGATTCATTTCATAGGCAGGCCTTTCAAGTGCATGTAATTTTAACATTTGGTGTCCAATATAAATCCACTTATTAAAACTGATAAGATACATGGGTTTAAAATCAAATATAAAGGGCAAGTACACTTTGGGAGCTAATTTACCTCAGTAAAAAGGTGTTACTATCTTTGACTGAACATATCAAGCTTTCTTCCCTTGGTCTTGCTAACCTGCCATTTTAAAACAGTTTTCTCTCTCATAGCTTTTAGAATACTAGAAGAATTATTTCAAGCAATAATATCCAACCATTATTTGGGGTTTAAATTCTGTCTTGCCAATGGGAGAACAAAAATAAACAAACTGCACTACGTTTAGCTGGCAGGCTAGACTGATAGTGTGTGGCGGGTTCCTGGCACTAGTGCCTGGATTAAGAATTTCAGACCTGTTAATTTTTCCTGCTTTGATGAACTGTTACATGCAGCTACAGAAGAGGCCGTTTAGTAAATGTCTGCTGAAGAGAATCTTGCAGCATTGTGCAGAGGGGGATGGAACAGGAAAACTCTAAACAATTGAAGAAATTATCTTCTTGCTGTGACGCTAGCGTGACCAGATGTCCCGATTTTATAGGGACAATCCCAATTTTGGGGTCTTTTTCTTATATAGGCTCCTATTACCCCCCACCCCCGTCCCTATTTTTCACATTTGCTGTCTGGTCACCCTATGTGACGCTGGCAAATCAGATGCCAGCTCTTGCCAAGACCACAGGTATTAGCTAAGAATTGACAGACTTATAGTTGGAGACCAGACCAGCTCACCTGTATGTTAGTTTTGCTCAAAATAGGTATTAGTCTCATCAGAATGTATTTAGTGTATTTAGTTTAAACTCTATGTCTTGTAAGTTGCTGCATGCATTAGTCTCACGTGTAATGTCAGTATTCCATGCTATAAGAAAATAAGTAAGTTTTGCTTTATAACTTTGAAAATGTTTGCTCTGAACTGGTGAACCCAAGACATGGGAATTGCCTCCCCAACCCCACATCCAGAAGGACTTTCAAAATCAGATGGGCCATCAAGGAACATCACAATAGAAAGGATTGCTTAATGGCCCTGCCCCACCTTGGAAATGCTCTGTGCAAGGAAGCGTCTCCTGTGGACTTGGAAGCTGAATGAAAGAAATAAAACAAAGTAACAGGAAAATTTTCCCTCTCTCGCTTCACTGTTTGAACTCTGAGGGGGCCAGAAATTCTAAACTGAGGCAGAGATCCCCAACGGTTCCCTCCTGGATCCATCCTGAAAGACACTTTGAATGAACACACCACCAGATTGGGTTGTCTGGACTGTCTTTGACAGTCTGCCCTGAGGTAGGTTCTCATAGTCATGAGCCACTCCAGCCAGCGTGACACTTGCTTTCTGGATATTATTTTCTTGTGCGTACTACAGAATTCTCTGCTTTTCATTGTACATCTCCTGTACGAATTAAGTTAGCACAGGACCCAGTCTGTCCCTGCAAACAATTGAATCCTAGAAATGTAGGGCTGGAAGGGACTTTGAAAAGTCATCAAGTCCAGCCCCTTCCACTGAGGCAGGACCAGATAAACCTAGACCAGGGGTTCTCAACCTTTTTCTTTTTGAGGCCCTCCCAGCAGGCTATAAAAACTCCACAGTGCACCTGTGCCACAACAACTGTTTTTCTGCATATAAAAGCTAGGGCCAGGGTTAGGGGGTAGCAAGCAGGGCAGTTGCTCAGGACCTCATGCCACAGGGGGCCTTGCGAAGCTAAGTTGCTCAGGCTTTGGTTTCAGCCCCGGATGACAGAGCTTGGAGCCCCGGGCTTCAGCCCCAGGCGGTGGGGCTTCAGCTCTCTGCCCTGGGTCCCAGGGAGTCTAATGGCAGCCCTGCGTGGCAGACTCCTTGAAACCTGCTTGTGGCCCCCCAGGGGGCTCTGGACCCCTGGTTGAGAACCACTGACCTAGACCATACCTGACAGGTGTTTGTCCAACCTGCCCTGAAACTCTGTCACTTATGCGGATTCCACAACCTCCCTTGAAAGCCTGTTATGTTCTTACATGCTCTTATAGTTAGGCATTTCTTAATACCTAGCCCAAATCTCCCCAGCTACAGGTTAAGCCCATCACTTCTTGTCCTCCCTTCAGTGGACATGGAGAACAGTGAATCATGTTCCTCTCTGTAACTGCCCTTAACATACGTGAAGACTGTTATCAGGTCTCCCCTCAGTCTTCTTTTCTCAAGATGAGTTTGCAGCTCAACGCACAAAGTAGGAGTGAGATAAAAGCCCCAAGCAAGAGGAACTAGGTAGCTCTATGCTGCTTGGACTCATTGGGGGGAGCAGGTCACAAGGTGTTTCTAGGTATAAGAGACCTCCACCTGCTTAGCCCAGGTTAGCCCTAAAGGTCAAATAAAGCTTGTTGATTATAGAGGCCTACATTACCTTTTGAAACCTAAGACTTAGTCTTTCATGTCTCTATTTGCTTGCTTTAACCTTGTAAATAAATACCTCTCTGATTTCCTTTTCATATTTAATAAACCTTTGTATAGTTTACTGAAGGTTTGGCGACAAGCTTTGTCCTTGGTGAGAGACATAGAATTGACCTGGGGTAAATGATTGATCCTTTGGGAGGAGGAGTAACCTGAATATTGCTCAAGTATCAGAGGGGTAGCCGTGTTAGTCTGGATCTGTAGAAGCGACAAAGGGTCCTGTGGCACCTTATAGACCAACAGAGAATATTGCTGTGATTCTTGATGTAAAGGGCCATCTTTCACAGAGATATGCTCACATGGGTGGCAAGATGGACCTGTGTATCCAGGGGGACTGTCTGTGACTCCCTCTTAAGGCTGCTAAAGTGCTTGGGGAGTTTGCACTTGGTTGGTGAAATATAAGTTTAGAATTTGCAACCAGTTAAGGGTTTGTGCTCCGATTGTTAACAGTCTGCCTAGAGATTGTACTCATGCTCTTGCATAACCGCTTGGAGCATTACAATTCTTAATATATAATGCAATATTGCTTCCCTTTTTCTCTTGCCAGCCCTTCCTAAATAGGCTATGCCTCTCTGTACCAATATCCCAATTGTGAGACTTATCCCACCAAGTCTCAATGATGCCAGTTAAGTCATAATTTAGCTCATGTACTAATACTTCCAGTTCTGTTTATTCCCCATACTCCTTGCATTTTGTATAGACTTCTAAAATATTGGGCACATTTCCCCCACTGATTTCCCTCTTGTTGCTCCTATGACCCTGGTAATTTTCCATGTCTCTCCCTCACCTCCAACGTCTAGCCCTCTGTTAAGATTGCCTTTTTTTATGCTTACCTGTGGGCTTTTGTCACCTGCCCCCTTGGAGCCCATCTTAAAGCCCTTCTCACTAGGTTGGAAAGTTGGTGCCAAGAAGATGCTTTTCCCCTTCTTGGTGAGGTGGAACCTCTCTCTTCCCAGCAGACCTTTTTCCTGGAACAGTATTCCATGGTTGAGGAAGCTGAAGACCTCCTGTCAACACCATCTGTACCATGCATTCATCTCCAATATCACCACTGTATGTGCAGTAGCCTTCTCCTCTAGATTTCCTGCCATCTGGAACTGCTTTTTTAGGAAAATCCTATAAAATCTGAGAGTTCACTAATAAAGTTCTATATAAACGTATTTCAAAATCATACAATTTAATAGACCGCTATCTTTTTAGTGAAGGTATATACTTTTCTATTGTATCCTGCAGGATGATGGTCCTAAACACCTAGAGAATGGCTATATTCTACCAAATTCCTAAAGGCTTTTCCCATAAGGTTTCCCATAACTGTTCCCAGAGAGTAGTTGTCAGTGGTTCACAGTTATGCTGGAAGAGCATAACAAGTGGGGTCCCTCAGGGATCAGTTCTGGGTCCGGTTCTGTTCAATATCTTCATCCATAATTTAGATAATGGTATACTGACCACACTTATAAACAATGTTCCCTCTCATTTTTGACAGGCCGTGTGCGCAAAAAATGTCTTCTATGCAAATTGGTGTGCTTCTGTGCAAATTTTTGTGTGTGTGGTGTTTCGCCGTGTGCGCGGGGTTTAGGATCTGTGTGCACACACACAGCTTAGAGGGAACAGTGCTTATAAAGTTTGCGGACGATACCAAGATGGGAGGGGTTACAAGTGCTTTGAAGGATAGTGCTCTGTGAGAGTAAGGGGGAAGACGTTTGTGTTGGGGTGGGAGGTTGAGGAAAATCGCCTGGCGGCCGATTTTGAGCAGCCAGACACCAGGGCGATTAGAAGAGCACAGCTAGGCACACTATGCATCAGAGAGGCTTTGAAAACCAGTTTCATGACTGGCCAGGCTACGGTGTGACAGTTGTGTGCGTTTCTCCTTGACGCAAACCCGCCCCCTTTGTTGATTTTAATTCCCTGTAAACCAACCACCCTCCCCCATATGATCACAGCTGGCAAAGGAAATAAAGTCACTATTGTTTTGAAACCATGCATTCTTTATTGATTAAAAAAAAAGTGAGATAACTGACACGGTAGCCCGGGTAGGGTGGGGGAGGAGGCAAGGACAAGGCCACATTGCTTATTGTAGCCACACTACAAATCAAAACTTATTGAATGACAGCCTTCTGTTGCTTGGGTCATCCTCTGGAGTGGAGTTGCTGGGTGCCCGGAGCCTCCCCTCTCCGCGTTCTTGGGCCTCTGGGTGAGGAGGATATGGAACTTGGGGAGGAGGGCAGGCAGTTATACAGGGGCTGCAGCGGCGGTCTGTGCTCTTGTTGCCTTTCCTGCAGCTCCACCAGATGCCTGAGCATGTCTGTTTGCTCCCCCATTAACCTCAGCATCGCCTCCTGCCTCTTCTCATCGCACACACTGTATTTCCTGGCCTCTGTCACTGTATGCCTCCATGCATTCAGCTGTGCCCTATCAGTGCGGGAGGAATGCATGAGCTCGGAAAACGTCATCGCGAGTGCGTTTTTTTCGCCTTCTAATCTGCGATAACCTCTGGGACGGAAATGATAGGGGGAGCGTAGAAACATTTGCACCTGTGGGGGAATAAAAAGGGAGAGTAGAATTTAAGCAGATACATTTCTGAGAACAAAAGGGAGACTCTTTCACAGTGAATCAAGCAATTCACAGCAGACAGCACATGTGCTTTAGGTACAAGGTCGCATTTTGCCTTTTATATTGAGCACCTGGTGATATGGTGACATCACACACGGCTGGGCAACAGAATTCGGTTTCCAGGCAGCCATGGTAAGCCAAAGGGTATGCGGGGTTGGCTTCTTCTGCCTTCATGACATGTGGGAATAGTTTCAAACTGCGGCGCCCTCCTTTCCCATGGCAAGCAATGCCAGTTGGGTTGGCCATTTAAAAGGAGTGGCTACGGTTTTCAGGTGGATGTGCAGCACACCACTCTCCCCACCCCACCGCATGGCGATTCTCTGGGATGATCCCTTCATCCCTCCCCCCACCGCATGGCTATTATCAGGGATGATCCCTTTTAGCCAAATGCAAACAGCCCAGCATGAACGGGGACCTTTGACTGTTCCCTTACAAAAATTCCCCTATTTCAACCAAGTGACCATGAATGATATCACTCTCTTGAGGCTGACACAGAGAGATAAAGACCAAATGTTGCTTGAATGCAACCAAAACCCAGGAGCATTCGCTGCCATGCTTTATGCTGCAATGATTCCAGACTGCTTGCTACTGGCTTGGTATGGTAAAGTGTCCTACCATGGAGGACGGAATAAGGCAGCCCTCCCCAGAAACCTTCTGCAAAGGCTTTCAGAGTACCCCCAGAAGAGCTTCATGGAGATGTCCCTGGATGATTTCCACTCCATCCCCAGACATGTTAACAGACTTTTCCAGTAGCTGTACTGGCTGCAGTTGCATCCCAAGTCTTCAGGGCAAATCAAACATTAAACACAATTGCTTTAAACCCTGTAGTGTAGTTATAAAGGTGCACTCTCCAGAGGTGCCTTCTCCGGCTTCAGGGTCCAGGAACCCACCTTGGGAGGGGATTGGCTCCAGGATGATGAAAAGGTCCTGGCTGCCGGGAAGAACAGATTCTCCGCTTGCCTGCTGCACATTCTCTTCCTCCTCCACAAAGTCCTCCTCCCTGTTGCATGTGACTCCCCCCTTGCAGGTGTCCATGGACGATGGTGGGGTAGTGGTAGGATCTCACCCCCCCTAGAATGCGACGCAGATGATCATAGAAGCAGCATGTATGGGGCTC
Source organism: Chelydra serpentina (assembly GCA_037349315.1). NCBI lineage: Eukaryota > Metazoa > Chordata > Testudines > Chelydridae > Chelydra > Chelydra serpentina. The sequence continues at coordinate 14,868,361 of JBAIAC010000035.1, forward strand.
TGACCTGGAGCGACCGTTTGCCTCCTTTGTCTTTTGGTAGGCTTGTCTGAGCTCCTTAACTTTCACGGGGCACTGCTGTGTGTCCCTGTTGAAGCCTCTCTCCACCATGCCCTGTGCAATTTTGGCATATATATCAGCATTTCTTCTTTTTGATCGGAGTTTGGCCTGTACAGATTCTTCTCCCCATACAGCAATCAGATCCAGTGTCTCCCATTCGGTCCATGCTGGAGCTTGTTTGCAATTCTGGGACTGCATGGTCACCTATGCTGCTGAGCGCGTCACGCTGACCAAACAGGAAATTAAATTCAAAATTTCCCAGGCTTTTCATGTGTACCTGGCTAGTGAATCGGAGTTGAAAGTGCTGTCCAGAGCGGTCACATTGGAGCACTCTGGGATAGCTCCCGGAGGCCAATACCGGTGAATTGCATCTGCACTACCCCAAATTCAACCCAGCAAGGTCAATTTTAGCGCTACTCCCCTCGCCGGCGAGGAGTACAGCAGTCAATTTTAAGAACCCTTTAGGTTGACAGAATGGGGTTGGTTGTATAGATGTATTGCTTATAAAATCAACCTAATGCAGCTAAATTCAACCTAACCTCATAGTGTAGACCAGGGCTAGGAAGGAGTACTGCAGAAAGGGATCTGGGGATCATAGTGGACCACAAGCTAAATATGACTCAACAGTGTAACACTGTTGCAAAAAAAGTAAACATCATTCTGGGATGTATTAGCAGGAGTGTTGTAGGCAAGACAAGCAGTAATTCTTCCGCTCTACTCCACGCTGATTAGGCCTCAACTGGAGTATTGTGACCAGTTCTGGGTGCCACATTTCAAGAAAAATGTGGACAAATTGGACAAAGTCCAGAGAAAAGCAACAAAAATGATTTAAGGTCTAGAACAGTGGTTCTCAAAGCCGGTCTGCCGCTTGTTCAGGGAAAGCCCCCTGGCGGGCCGGTTTGTGTATCTGCCGCGTCAACAGGTTCGGCCAATCGTGGCTCCCACTGGCCGCGGTTCACTGCTCCAGCCAATGGGGGCTGCGGGAAGCGGCGCGGGCCGAGGGATGTGCTGGCCGCCCTTCTCTAACTCCTTTGTTTCTCTTACTTTGAAAGTAATTGGGTTTGGGGTTATAGTTATCTGCGCAAATTGCTATTTTATTTTCTAGGCTATATGAGCTAAGCAAATAGGACGGAGACTTACCGAAATCTGCAATGTACTGTACTGATGACCTCAGAACCAGTGCTAGACATACACAGACTAAACAATTGCTTAGGGCCCCAAGCAGCTCAAGAGACCCCCCTATTATGATGTGTTGGAGGGGAGAAACATTCCTGCATAGAGCCACCAACAGGCTCTGGATGACTTTATCCAGAATTAGAAGGCGTCTATCTCTGTGATCACTTCATTGCTGCTAAAGGGCCAGGAGTCAAGGCAGTAGAAATTTGGTGAATTTCTCTCTCTAACAATAAAATCATTTGAATTCTAGCAGGGTGAGTGTTTTTTTCAAAATATGCAGCATTTCCTTTTTGTTTTTCTTGGCTCTGAACTTGTATTTTATTGCCACATGTCATCATGACCCGCCAAGGCGCTCTCAAAATATGTTTATTAACTTATTAAGCTAACAGCATATTAAAGTGGTGAACAGCAGGGTCAATAGAAGTGTGTAGGAAACTTTGAGAAAAATCTGCAGAGCTTGGATTTTTCCCAGAATGAAATAGTTGCCTTTAAAGAGAGTCCACACGATAACGTGTCTGATCAGCAATGAAAATAAAACAGGTTCTGGAATATATAGAACTATACAATGCTGCTCACTTCCCCTATTCAATCTGATCTAGTCTACCCCTTTATGGAAATAAGTGGCTGATATTCAGATCCAGCTGCCTGATCCCATTAAAGTTAGTGGAAACACTCCCACTGATTTCCGTGGGTTTTGGACCACACCCAGCAGTGCTGGAATAGTTATTATAGTGGGGGTGCTGAGAGCCATTGATCCCAGGGCCGGATGAACTCTCCTGTGAGCTTGGGGCTATTAGATTTTGTGGAGCCCCTGTATACAAGTCTTTTTCCTAATTTAAAATAAAATTATCACAAGTATGGCATCGAGGCTTTTAATTAACAAAGCCGTTCTGTGGTTACATTTCAGTCTTAAAACATGTAGTTAAGTTAATTCAAAATCACCTACGTCTTACCTTAGAACAGCTGTTATATTAATTTCTTTCTGGGAGGGAGTTTGTGTGCAGGAGGGGGCTCCAGGCTGGGGCAGAGTGTTGGGGTGCGGGGTGCAGGCTCTGGGAGGGAGTTTGGGTGCAGGAGGGGATTCTGACCGGGGGCAGGGAATTGGGATGCGAAGTGCAGGCTCCATCCAGGAGACGCTTGGCACAGGCAGCTCCCGGTCGGTGGTGCAGCAGGGCTCAGGCAGGCTGCCTGCCTGCATGCTGTGGTCCCACCTCGCACCCGGAAGCGGCCAGCTGCTGGCACGTCTCTGCGCGACCCTGGAGGGGAGGGGAGGGGAACAGTGTGTCTCTGTGCATTGCCCACGCCTGAAAGCACCACTCCTGCAGCTCTCATTGGCCGGGAACCAGCCAATCGGAACTGCGGGGACAGCGCACGGAGCCGCCTCCCACCCTTCCCCGCCAGGAGCTGCAGAGCCATGCCAGCAGCCGGTCACTTCCGGGAGTGGCATGGGGCCATGGCATGCAGGCAGCCTGCCTGAGCCCTGCTGTGCAGGGGCCCCCCTTAGCCTCATGGGGGAGGACCTGGGCTGCAGCCCCTAAAGCCCCTGCATTAATCCAGCCCTGATTGAGCCACACTGTAAACCCTGTATATAATGGAATCCACTTGAGGTCAGCACCCCCAGCACCCCTACTTCCAGCACCTATGACCACACCTATTGCTGGCTGGGGGACAACAATTCAGTTTCACGGCAACATTCAAGGGATGCGTGGCCTGATGCTTATGACACTGACCTGGGATGTGGGAGGTTCAAGCCCCTATTTTACCTGATTCAGAATGATCTGGGATGGAAAAAGCTCTGCTCTGAATAAGGTATAGCAGGGACTTGAACCAGGATCACCTACATACAAGGTCATTTTCCTAAGCATCTGCTCTAATTGCACCCCACATGAACAAGAGGGTGCATATTAAAATCTTTACATAGCACTTCTCAGCACAGGCAAATGTGCTCCACTGTAGATTTGTCCATGGTCAGCAACATTTGAAAAGGTTTGCTAATGCAGAATTGTCCACATAATTTGAAGGTTTGGAGGCCTTTAACCCCCATTTCTGGAGGTGCAGCACTTAGATACTCTGGTCACTGTTGCTATGGAAAAACCCAAGCTGGATGGACAGACAAAAAGGTAGATCAGGCTGGAAAATGGAAACATGATTTTGCCAAACATTCTTCTGTTTTTTCAAAGAAAGTATTTTAATGTTTGGAAATTTCTGGTAGGCATTGCATGGCAACCTGCAACCGATGGGGCAAGGTATTTCTGTGGTGATCAGATGGATTATACACTGAGCAGCAATATAGCTTTGAACCTGGGAGATCCATTTAAAAGAAAAACAAACAAAGCTTTGTGCACAGAAAAACTGGGGAAATTCGATCAAGGAACATTTTCCAAGCAGCACCTTGTTAAAGAAGTTGTTCTTATCTACTCTTTCTGCAGGTAAATCCAAACAACTATGGTAAAAACAACAAGGCCACACAGCAATTTACGTGTTTTAAGTACTTTTAAACATTACCCCTCAACATTCCTCTGAGAGACAACTGGTTATATTATACCCATTTTACAGACAGGGTGGGGAATCCAAGGCACGGAAAGGTTAAAGGGAATTGATTACAATCACACAGTTTGTCAGTAGTAGATCCTGGATTAGAACCCAGTATCTCCCCTCTCACAGGCCTGTATTCTAACTTCTAGACCATGGCATCTTAGTTGCACGCAAAGCAACGTGGGTACATGGATTAATTCCAAACTTCACAATTGAAAGTATGTATTCCTTTCAAGCCATGCCCCCATGTACTCGCTTATAAAGCCTGGCAGCCGCTTGTTTGCTGTAGCAACAGAACACCAAATACCCACTATGCATGCCAAGGGCAACATACAGTTTCTGCTTTGCAAGGCTGAAGAGGGATTCTCTCTCACCCATTGATGGAAAAGCTGAAGTCTGTCCTATTTAAAGGAAGGAGTCACACCAGGTGGATGGCATCATATTTGTACAGCTGCAGATCCTTGCTAAATGTGGGCCCCTTCAGAGGGACTTTGAATCTCCTGAATAAAGAATGAACAAAATTGCCATGTCCAAACACCAATGTTTAAAATGTACCTATAGGCAGGAATGGAAATGTATGCAGCAAAACCCCCTTTAAAGAGAGGCATTTATAGATTAAATCCCATGGGTGATGGGTTTTTTTTTTTTAACCTGGAGCATGTTTACACTATAAATAAAGAATCCTGTCCTCAGAATCAAATCGGAATCAGAAAGAAATGGCATCCTAGAAGGCAAGGTTGTCTAGACAGTCCATAAGCAGCCTAACCACATGATGGGCCCAATGGCAGCTGCAAAGCTGTCAAAACACCACCTTGTGTAATCTGTCACTGAGCCATACCCAAAGCTAAGCCTTTTTGCGCACTGTGAATATTATACAAAATGGGGAACAGGAGTAATACAATGTAGGAAACAGCACTCTGCCTTAGCCTGTTTGGACGGAGTCTCCAAAAATGTAATTACAGCATTGAGTTCATGAATTTAGATTGGCTCCCGATGAGGGTTGGCAGAAAGACCAGAGAAGATTTTCCAACATGCTTAAACTAACTTATGCGTTATTGAGAGCACTAGAACACCAAAATGAGGATTGTGCATAGCCAAATTTGTTCCTCCTTCTGGATAATCACAGAGACCTGTGGAAAAGGTGTTTGCAAATAGTGACTGTAGCGAAATCCTCCCTTTCCTATGGATTTGGTAAAAAGCGAGCAAGGGAATGTTGACTGGTGCATCTGTGAAAGTGTGTACGTTGAGAAACGGGTTGGGGATGCTAAAAGCTTGTTCCATCACCATGCACTGTGCACATCATGGCTGGATTGTGTGGCTGGTACACAGGGCTGCACCGGGGAACTTCTTCAGCCACCCCTTAAAAGAGCTCTGGGAAGAGCTCTCTCCTTTTAGTGTGTCCAGACAGTTCTGTGGGCCACTGCGGGAGGAGAGGGGTGGCACCACGCTACTGCCTCCTCCTTAGCATTCCACTCCCCTGTGGCATGCTCTGCAGAGAAGCACCAGAGTGAGCAGGTGCTGCAATTGTAAGTGGCCTTGGGTGGGTCACACAGGAGTTCTGCAGCCTTGTCACGCAGGTGCACCTTCCCAAGGGCCCAGTTACATCTGGTCCATCTGTGTGCAATCACTGCCGGGCAGTCTACGAAGAGTTCTATTTTCCAGCAGTTTAGCTTAAAAAAAAAAATCCAGTCCAGAAAAGTACAATATAACTTGCTGCCCTTAAAACTCCTGGTGCATCACGTGGCAGGTGCAGTGGCCTATGGCTTTAAACGAAGTGGCTTTCTGGTTCATTTTCCCTATAACAGCAGTCCTAGAGTGGAAGGAATGGGTGGTTTGCCTGCGTGGGTCTCCATTTTGCAGAATTCCCCCTCAGGAGAATTCTGTTATGTTATGTCTCATATTGCACTTTGGAAAAAGTGTGCATGGCTAACAAAAAAACCAACACCCTGTATTCATCTCTGACAGCCAAATCAGAGATTCAGGTTGCTCTTAGATCAGTGACCTTCAATTAATTTTGTTAGTCTGCAGCATCTCCACTAAGGAACAAAAACGGCATGAGCAGCAGTGGAAGAACAAGTAGTAACATCATAGTAATAAATCAAGTGAGCAATAAACAAAACTTACCCATATTGCTGCTCTTCTATGTGCACTTTGTAAATATAGTTAAAAATGGGGGAAACCAAAGAAAACACTGTATGGACTAACAGAATGAACCACCATCCTCTGCACAGTCCACCTAGTCCCTTAGCAAGCAGTGGAATGGGTCAGGCAGAAGAGGAGTTGAATCCACCTTAAAACAATGTGAGAAGCTGCATGAAAAGAAAAACCACCCGCCACCATGCTTTTTTTTTTTTTAATCTAGGAAAAATAAAAAAGGGACTTCAGCAATCACTGGGGGGAGGCGAGGGGCACCTGTTTTTTGCAGGTGAGAATTTCTGCAGTATACTGATGGAGTCTATCCAACACCTCCCCCCAGCTTAAGACTTTTGTTTTCCAGTATTACGGTGTCATCTAAACTCACTGCCATGGCACAGCCAGACCCCTGTGGACAAATCTATACAGATCTCTTGGCATGAGTCTGTCAAGATTATGATTAAAGGGAAAGATACTTTTGGTGACGACTAGAGGAGACCAATTCCACCAAAACAAAAAACTTCCATGTTGAGAGAGCCACTACTGCCTCTTTTTAAAATAGTTTCCTTCCCATTCATGAGAAGCTCTCTCCTCCCCTTCGAGTGGTCATTTTGGATTGGATTTTACTGTGTCACCACAAGCTACCTCAATCATCTGAACCAACATATATATCTTTCTAACAAGAAGCTGCGTCATACAACTTTGAACAATGACAGCTATCAGGGAATCTTAAACCAAAATCCTTGTGATCCACATCACTGCTCCAGCCACCATGCCTGTAGGTTCCTTGGTTTGTCAGTCAAACCTGAGAGAGCATCAAGCAGCCATCTTGCAACTGTTCTTGCTGGCTGAGTCAGTCAAGGGTTCCTACTACATCTCTACTCCCCACCCCCAGTACAGGGCTGCATCTTTAAGGCATAATCAAATATACTTGTTTGTAAATAGTCTTCAGGGCAACAGAAGATCACATTCAACCATAAAAGCAGATGCAAGTCCCAGTAGAGTCAAATGGAGTTGGGTCAGCTTACACCAGATCTAAATTTTGGGCCAGAATATGTAAGGCCCTAGGTCGGCGTAATTCCAACTATACATTCAGATGCTGTCATCCAGTGAAAAGGGTAGAGAATCTTCCTTGTGGTACAGAATCAGAGAAGAAGATAGTTATGAGAGGGACTGTTCAATGAACAGAAATTGAGAAAAGTTCCTGGAGGACATGGATACAAAGACAAGTCAATTAACTACAGAAATATATGTTTATTATTATGCATTACAATAATATTTCCAGGCTTCTGTCGGAATCAAGATCCCCATTATGCTAAACACCATACAAACACACACTCTGGTTAGAGACAGTCCCTGCCTTGCTGGCCTTACAAAGAAGTTAGGTGTAATATAAACCTTGACTTGTAACACCAGTACTAAATAGATTTGGCAATGAGGTCCTGATATGCTACAAGCTTTAGCTATTTCAAATCTTTGGAAAGGCTTTCCTTTAGCAGCTAGCTTTTCAATCATGGTGTCAACTGCAGCTAGTCAAAGAGCATCAACAAGGGGCAATATTGTCTGATTTTGATCACCTTTATGTTTTCTGGCTAATTGTATCCAACTTCAAGATGGCTAATTTCCTATGATGGTCAAATACTTATTTAATAGACAACTAGATTTGTCTAATTCACGTCACATCATTCCAAAATGGATCTTCATCCATAAACATTAAAGATGCAGTAGGAGAAAAGTCTGAGACTCAGGTTTGTCTTTGCTGAATTTGAAAGTATTTTTCCTGGCTTCTGCACTAGCATTTTTCTTTTGAGTTCTTTCACTCTAGGCCAAATTCACACCTACAACAAGGTATGACTCCACTGAAGTAAAAAGTATCAACTGTTCTGCAGTTCCACACGAGCCACCTTTCTTCACCGTCCTTGTTTTCAGTGTTGTAATAGTTCCTTGCTGCTTCTTTTACTTCAGTGTGGGTTTGTTGCAAGGAATTTCTCTCCTGGAAAGACATGCCCTGTGATGAGTTAGACCAGGATCCTGCACAGTGTGAAGCAACACTTACAGGTGTTCAACACCTTGCATAATTGAGTCTTTAATGAAATACCCTAGAGCATCCCTTAATGTTCAGTAGTGAAAACATACAGACAGATACAAATTGGACTGGTTGGGAGAGGGAGGGAGTTGCAAGACTCCTGAAAATGATTTATTTCATGTTCTTTAAATTAATACCAAGCAAGACAATTCTGCATGTCAAGTGATCCTACTGTACATCTGCACCTCAGTAACATGCCCTGCAAGTGTTAAAGATTTGTAAGCAGAGTGAATTAGTTTGTTTTGCATTTACACTTTCCTTGTAGAAAACCTGTTCATTAGTGAATGAGAAATACAAGTATCAGAGAGGTAGCCGTGTTAGTCTGGATCTGCAGAAGCGACAAAGGGTCCTGTGGCACCTTATAGACTAACAGAGGTATTGAAGCATAAGCTTTCGTGGGTCAATACCCACTTCTTCGGATGCAAACTTGAGACATACAAGTTTAGACTGGAAAAGAAATTCACCAAGATTCCTTTTCTGCTGGTTTTTATTTTTGCTCTTCATTATTCCACTCAGGTTGGAAAAGAAGTTTTGTCCTGAAGAAATTCTCTGGGGTTGGGTGGCTGTCAATCACCATAACAGAAAGATCTACAGTCTAATCACAACTGGATAGCAGCAGGTTTGGCTAGTTTTTGCATACTTTCAATGGCATTATTAAAATACCATTTCTATGCTAACACCTATAAGTCACAAAGTAGCAACTGTAAGTTTGCATCTTTGACAGTATTATCCCTTCCAAGGGAGAAACAACATTTGTATATTCATAGCCTAGGATCTATACAGTATTGTGTCATGGCTGTAACAATTCTTCAGAATAAGCTAGTTTTGAGTGATATATTGCAAAGTGAATTAAGGGGAAATTTCATTATGTAGAGTAATCATGCTTGCACCAATATCTGAGTGCTTATTCAAGAGAGGAAAAGTCAAAATCAGAACAAACCTTAATTATTCAGAGACATGGAAGGTTAGACTCTTACTTGTTTACTTAGCTGCTTTCATTAGAGATCAGAAATACAACACAAGTTTTAGAAATGTGAAAAAGAACCACTTTATAGGTCTTTGGATAAGTCACTTAAAAGGCATTGTGGGACACTTTTACTTGTTTACTAAACAGGCCACTAGGGTCAAAGAGAAAATAAGAATAATTGCTGCACAAGCTGTTATTTCTAAACATATTCTCAAGCTGCTCTTTAGGACGAGAATTGCGCCCTTATGAATTCTGCTTGTAAATGGATACAGCTACTTGTGTAACCAGAAATTGCGTATACATTTTGTTGGAAAAGTATTGCATGTACAAAATCAGCAACATATATTCTAATTCCAAGATCAACAGACTTGGAAGATAAGGAGATTCTAGAGTCATTGACATGTACAACTTCCTTGCCTACCCAAAGCTCTCACTGATTTCACTGACACACAGAACTGGGCTCAGTAACTGTGTACCACCAGTATAGGTTTCATTGCAACTAGGCTAAATACCTGTCCTCTGCAAAATGAGTCATGTGGGGAGATCTGGTTTTCAACACATTGTTTCACTGTGTGATTAATACATGGTTCTGCCTTGTGTATGGGACCCATGAATGTTCTGTTCATGAACGTGTTGCTTCGGTGACCAAATCACACTGCGCAAAATGAGTGAATAATAAAAAGAGAACAATTTTCATCATCCTATACATTGCTCACAAACTGACCAGTGAAAGATTACAAATAGTAAATACCCACAGAGGATCCAGATTGAAGAAAGGACTAAATGTTATTCACAGCAAATAATTTGACCAGTTCTAACTGGGACACTAGACAGATGGCAATGCACTCTGCTGATAGGTCATGCCTGAGACAGCAAAATAGTTCCAGAAGAAACATCCAAAAAGGTTTGATGTTCCATTAAAAGTTTCCATTTTAAAGAAATGTTTTATTGCTTTACTTGAAGGTGCTCTAATGGATTTAGTGTAAACTCTGTGGTTTTCATGGATGTGTATTTGGGATATCTGCATAAATTATGGAAATATTTCCTTCTGAATTCAAATCTTGTCACAAAGTATATTATGGAAGCACCATAGTGACTGTACAGTTAAGAATGCATTGAGGATTTGCACTTTAATCCTGCTTTAACTCTTTCATTGTGTATGAATAATATAGTGCACCCTCCACAAATTTACACTGAGTAAAGAAGGATTTTTCAGAGAATTGCCAAGCTAATCAATTGGTTTATGAATTAACATTTTAAAAAGGGATTTTATGGCATCTAGCCTTTTTTTAAAGTTCCTTTCAGCACACTCATTCCTAACATGAGAATTGAAAATTGACTGCATTCTAGATTGTAACGTACTTTGAACATGTAGTAATGTGTTAATTTTGCATTTATTTAAACTGTTAGTTATAACTATTTCTGTGTTATGATGGTGGTAGATCAATATTTGTATTGCTAAATGTTACCATAATTAAATATATCGGTTGTCAAATGGATCCTTCAGTAGCTAAACTTCCATGCTTCTTTTACATTGTTTCTAGCCCTTGTGGTTCTGAAGAACCACATGACAGAATAACACCAGCTAGTCTTTAATGCAAACAGTGGAAGTTTCATTCTCCAAAAAGACACTAAATTCCTTCCTCTCTTGAGTAAGGAAACCGTGGTGGTAGGGATTAAGACTAGGATTTTCAAAGCGGCCCAGTAGAAGTCAAAATTCAATAGGAATTGGGCACTTACTTATCTGAAGGTCTTTTGGAAATCCCTGTGTAAGAATCAGGAGAAAGGATATCAGGTTCTAAAAAGATGTCTTGTTGGTGGTGCTTCACTAGAATTTACCCAGACTTGTTCCCTATAAAGCAGGTTATATGTAACCCCCATTGGAATCAAGATTAGGGATATGAGAAAAATGTCTGCACAAATGACAAACTGATTCTGTTTTTGTCACTTTATGATCTATTTATGGGATTATTCCTATATATAGGAGAGGGAATGAGACTGGGGAGGAAAAGGACAGGGGCCACAATCATCCTCTGATGGGAAAAAGAGGATTCTACTCATGAAAAAAGCTCTGATATTCAATGAAATACCAAAAAAAAAACCCACAGGTGAAATTACTAGGTTGGATAGTCAATAGTTATAATTTACAGTTTCCTATACATATTTGGTGTGTATATATTATATATTATCCATTCTTTAAGAAAAAAATGTTCAGAATTTGCACCCGCCACACTACTTAAGGTACCTCTCTAATCTCGGTTAGGTTTAAAGTCCACCTTTCTTAAATACATTTAAACAGAGTCCTAATCCTATTCCCAGTGAAGCCCACTGCAACACTCCCATTGATTTCAAAGGAAGCAGGATTGGGACCTTGGATTCTGTATGTCTTGAGCATAAACCACATCTCCCGGTTGACTCTATACAGTGCTAAGCACAAAGTTGTTACACATTAAATGAATAATAATGAAACAGTGAAATATCCTCAAAAACATTTGTTTCCTGATTTTCTGATGCTAGGTAGGGGCTTGATCCTGTGCACATTAATGTCAATGGCAAGACTCCCATTAACTTTAGTATTGCAGGTTCAGGACCTAGGTGAGCATATGTATTACCAGCTGCTTGAAGGTTAATATTCATATATGTGTGCACATAGCTAAATAGAGGTCTATCTAGGCATGTGAGTGAAACTCTTGAACAGTGTACATCTTGAATTGTACAGGCAAAGTAATTGTGTATTTGTATGCAAGAAAGCACATACTTGCCTACAGCCTGAAGTCAGAACTTCTGAATTTGGATTTGGCTCAGATAAGAAACCAAAAGTTTGGAAGCTTTTCAGAAGCCATCTAAGTGTCCAAACATCTGGCTTGCAAAAAAAAAAAAAAAAAAAAAGTTGAGAATTTCAAGATAGTGTTGGTTTTGTTTTTTTGCCAGATTTCTAGAATAAAATTCCTTCTTCTGGTTGAGTTGCAAGTATTTTGGCATTGTTTCCCTTGGTATCAGCCAGTATGGGGCCTTCAGGGAAACTTCAGACAACAGTGTCATTCCTGGCAGGGAAAAGATGGACTTGTCTGCAATAAGTATAAAGGGGATTCTTTACTGAGAGTTCTGGAAACAGACAAGACCCTGTGGTTCTCTCAGCCCTCGGCTAACACCGCCAAGAGTCACCATGCGAAGTCTTCTTAAATCCAGGCCTCAATCATGCAGTCATGGAAACAGTTTCTGACTCTGCTATTCCTTCCTGGATAAGACGACCCAGGTCTTTTCTGCCACAAGCTTCAGTGATACAGCAAACATTAGCTGTATCCTATTGAACCTCTGAGCACTCATTTGGCTGGCAGTCTAGAAAATGCAAGCATTTTCAGGGTTAAAATTTGCTGCTAAATTAGTGCTGGCATACTGTAGTGTAAGTATGTTATCATCAGCAAAATGCGCACTGTGCAGATTTGTCCTGCTACTCCCAATGTCATTTGGTTAGTGAGACCTTACATCACTACAGCTAAAAAAAGTTTCATGGCCAGCCAAACGTGCTTGCTTTAAACATATAAAAACACTTTAAGCCCTTATTACATTTTCTACACCTCTAGTGATTTTCAATCCATGGTCAGGTGTTCCTCTTAAACTTCATTCCATTATTTGACAACACTCAAAATAAAATATTGATCAGAACCTCATATTCCATTTGTCCTTTATTGCCTATTTTAAAGACAGCATCACCTCGGCTCTGCACGAAAGGAGATGCTGCTGCATTACCTGTTTTCATAAACAGGCTTCCAGTGACTACTCCTTTCTGTTCTCTCAACATGGGAGGGTCAAGGTGATGGAAGATAAGCAAGAGCAGCCCTTTGATAAGCTAAAGCACACAAAAAAGGCAGACACAAGGGACGAAAGCAGGACCCGTGACAGGGTGCCAGGATGCTGCCCCACTCTGTTAGGTGGTGTTGGAATCCTGCTGGGAACTGCAGGTTAGTTACTGATGACTTGCTGAGGCCGGTGCAGCTCATTAGAATCCTCTCTGAACAGAAGAAACATGGAGGTAGTCCGGGGAAGAAGGCTGTGGGAAATATAGGGCTATGGGAAAGGAGACGTAGAAGTAACCAAGCCTGGGGCTCAGTAAAAATTATTTTAATGGCTATTTTTGCCAATCCAGTTGAACCCCCGGGCCAAAAAAAAAAAGAGGTTTTGTGTGTGATTTTTATGGAGCTGGGAACTCTACCAGAGTACAGGCCCCTCAACAGAGTAAGGAAGAAGCGAAGTTATTGTAGCATGCTTCACCACTATCTCTGAGGTAATGTGTGTTTCTGTGGGCCCGATGGAAGCTAACTCCGTGCCAGTTCAGCATGATTGGACTCCATGGTGGAAATCCTGGAACCATTTAATTAAATGGAAAAGTTCCCATTGACTTCAATGGAGCCAAGATTTCACTCCATGCATCTGGTTGGGCCAGTCCAGGGAGAAGTGGCAGAGCCAGGAATGAAATGTTTTCTCTACTGAGCTCCTCTCTGTATTAAGACTTTCCATTCTATTGCAAATTACAGCTGTACTCACACATGCCCCACTAGAAGGGAAATAAGTGGCAAGCAAGTATGGGGACCAACTTGGCTCCAGAGGGAACTTTCCTGTCACCTTTCTTGGGACAGGAACTCGTGTCCTCCTCCCTCCAGACCAGAGATTGAGGGTATGTCTACACTGCAAAGAAAAACCTGCAACACTGAGTCTCAGAGCCCAGGTTGATTGACTTGGGCTGAGGCTGCAGGGCTAAAAATAGCAGTGTAGACATTCAGCTCGGGCTCTGAGACCCTGCTCCCGCTCAGAGTATCACCTGAAAAGCTGGTGATACGTTAGTATAACCTTTCTGCCAGATAAAGGGATTCAGTTAAAAGGACACTGAGGAGTCTTGTAAAACCACTTCCTCATATTTTTTTGTCTGAAATCAATTTCGCAAAGTCCCTGAAATTTATTAAACAGCTATGGAATTTATTTACAAACAAATGATTCATTGATCTCTCTCCCACCCTCCCCCATTGGAAAAAAAAATCGATGCAGCTCCCAAAGAATTAAGACAAGAAGAGGGTAGATGCTAGCTTTGAAATGTAACATAAAACCCAAGACCTTGACCTGTTGTGCTCATTAATGAACCCACATTAACTCCTGTGACCTAGCAAACTTTCAATTTGTGCAATTGCATTCTGCCTTTCTGTTGCTGTCAGTGAATAAGGTATAAATTCCCTGTCCTATATAATTGTTGTGCACTTTTGCTGGTACTGCGATATTGACTGCTGCATCCTACATTAGAAATGGCTGAATTTTAGTGGTGGGAAAGGTGATCCTAACATACCTGTTGGCTGGAATTCTGCAAGCACTTTGATACACAACGCACGAGATAAACCAAGAAGGAATAATAGTAATACTACCACTAACATTTATCTAGCCCCATATAAAAATATAAGGCCTCAGTCACGGTAAATTAACTTCACCCCACGCTAGCAGCGCAAAAGGGCCTTATAATTTTACATCCACTTCAAAGCGTCTTTTTACGGTCAGAGAGGTATAAACATAGCCTTTACATAAGGATCCCATAGTCTACAAATTCATGTGCAAAAATTAAATATCTTATAAGTAAAATAATTAATAATGAGTAACCTTACAAATAAATCATTGTCAACAGCCCAGCATTTAAAAGCAACCTTGGAATCTGAGAAAGGAGAAGTGGTAGAGACCAAGTCATCTCGTCCACCAACCCTTAACAGTTGATTACCTTCTCAAAGCAATGGGGAGAACAGGAGGAGTCGCAATCTCTTAGGCAGCTCCAGGGGCAGCAAAACAACCCCTATCCCTTGCGTGGGGCCAGAGTATAATGTCATGATCTAGCCCCAGATAGATTTGGCCATCCAGGTCAGAACTGAGGAGCATGCGTTAATCATACAAGTTTTGGGCTCCACGCAGGAGTAACTAGGTGAAATTCTGTGGCATATTTTATACAGGAGGGGATTCTTGATCTAATGGTTCCTTCTGGCCTTAAAAATCCATGAAGTTATGAAAGATTTGTACAGTACAATGTGGAGGAAATTTGCATTGCTGCTGACCTGGCCATGTCTGTTTTGTGGATAATGAGCATTTCAATTCTCAGCGCTACTAGTCTGGCATCTTTCAGTAACTCTGAACTGACTATACAAAGATTGCAGGTCATTGGCTTTAAGTGTCTGAAGATGGGTGTCAGGAAGTGTTATAAAACACATTGGTCAGAATTCACAGAAAGTTATCCAGCCAGCAGTGTGTAAAAACTGGGTTTAAATCACATCTACAGAGCAGGGCCAGAGCAGTTGGTGTAAATAAGCATTGACAAGTCTCACATTCTCTGAGACTGTAAAGAAGTTCTCCAGGTCAACCAGTTTCTCAACCCAAGTTCCTTTATTACTGAACTTTCTGAATTCTCAGAGCCGGGTAATTAAGCATCCTTCCTACAGATCCTATCACATTTAGACAGTAGTCACAATCAAACATCTTTTTATGTTCCCTTCCAGGCTATTTTTCCTCAGAGTAGTTTGGATTCTCCACAGGTTTTAATACACGCACATGTGGAATTGCTTTCTTTGAATTGACTCATTAGCTTTTATAGATCTAGTGACAACACTTTGAAATAATGGCCTAACCATTATTCATTCTTGTGACATTTATTTTAACAACATTAATCATAATGAAGTCACTTGGTATTAATGTACATGGCAGAAGGACTTCTATTGGCTTTCCACTGCATTCATTAGCTAGGCCATTACGTTTATTATTTTTCTAAAAGTTAATTTAAATTGAGCATGAAAGGTGTTAGACTGAGAAGACGGGAGACTGAAGCCCTCTAGTTATCTACTGAACAAATGTGTCATCTCCCAGCTGCGTGAAGGTGTTTCAATCTCTGGATCGGCCGCTGCACTGGGAATTATGAGTCCTGGGTGCTAGTCCCAGCCTTGCCCCTGGCCTGCTGCATGACCATCGGCAAGTCACGTCACCCGTCTGTTTACCCTCTCCCCTTTTAGCGCCTAACCAGACACATCATGTATAAGGAACTGTTTCCACAGGGACTGTCTTTTCCCATGTGTTTGTATAGTGCCTGGTGCAACTGGGTTCCAAACTCAGATGGCGTCTTTAGGTGCTATAGCAACAGAAATCACTAATAATAAATACACATATGCATTCGGTCTCTGGCATACTGTCAACAAAAAGTGTACAGTGGAGCTAAAGCCCTGCGCCTCTGAAGGGTCTGACATCAATCTCCTTCCTTTGGGCAACCTTTCCTCCTCCTTACTGTGGACTCAAGGCTGCACGTTATTATATTTTTTTAAAATCCCATTGAAAAAAGGTTCAGTTTGCGCTAATCAAACGCCACTAGTTCATCAGAAAACAGTTCTTTTGAGGTATAGTAAAAGCAGTGAGACTAATGCAAATTCTGGCTCCTTTCTCTGCATTATGGCACATTTCAAAACACAGTTTATAATAATATGCAAGTGTATCCCTGGATTGTCATAATCTTGGAGGAGATATTTGAAACAGCCGGCTGCAATGTAATGAAAGACTGTACTTGGACTGGAAAGAACCACATGTAAAGATAAGGCAGAATGTGGAGTTCCATATGATCACAAGCCTAACCTATACAACAAAGCTGTAACAAATGTTTACATGGCTTTTAGAATGTTTATAAGACTTTAAAAATATTATTCTTGGATCCAGAATTGCACAAAGAGAACCTGCTTTAACAACATATTTAAATGTTACCTTAAACTACTTGCAATGAGAATATTTTCAGTTAAAATATTCCAGGCCTGTACAGGAAGAGAACTTTCCAGAAATGATGTTGTGACTAAGACACCCACATGATATTGGAATGACTCAATCTGAATGCAACAGGCGATATTACAGGAAGCTAAACTATTCAGTAGTTAGACCACAGTCCATTTCTCACCTTCCCCTTAAGAGGCTATGAGAAGAGAACACTGCTCAGCAATTGGACGCTTATTTCTGATGTATTCTTTCACACACGTAGCCCATGGTGTCTCCACAAATGCCTTACGCTGAGCCATGTCAGTTACACTTCAGCCTTGCTGGGTCCTCCCCCATACAAGGTCAATAGTCCTGTTTCTGTTTGAGTGAAAATGTCATGAACAGATGTTTAGTGCATTCATTTACATTCCAGCAGAACATTCTGTCGAGGAGCAAGCTACAAGATGCTTGTCAAGAAACCAATCAAAAGTGGGACTGGATGATGGGCAGAGATCTGCTTTGTCCAGTGTTTGATAAAACTTTAAAAGGAAGTCTGCAGCTTGCAACAACACATTGCAAATGTTACACAAACTTGCACCTGCCCTCTCAGGGCTGCCTATACAATAGTCTGGGAAGGAGACAATTTCACAAGCTTAACAGTATCTATTATTATTATTTTGGTGTGTTATAGTTGCAGTATGAAGGCTGCTTAGATTTGTATAAAAACACCCTACTTAAATTTTAAAAACAGACTATGTGCATTGGAGAATTAAAATGGTTTTAATGAATTTTGCTATTATTAAAAACACTTCCCCCCTTTGATAAAGGCTAGCATCAAAGGATCTCAAAGTATTTTACAGATATCAATTAATTAAGTCCCAGAGTATCTTCATAAGGTAGTTCTCACTATTTCTTGATGCATATGGAAAAGGCACAGAGATATAAGGGGACTTGCCCAAAGTTGCCTAGTCAGTGAGTAGCAGGGGCAGAATTGAATCAAGGAAGCCAAATTCTTCATTCACTTGCCAGTTATACCACCTCATTGACGTTAATGATAGTATACAAGGTGTTCCTGAAATCAGCACAGAAATTAGCCCCAGAACTACACTCTGATACACCCTCCCTAAATCACAAAAAGGGACATTTTCAAACATGTTCTGTAGAGGCCATGTAACAATAGGCAAGAAAGCATTTAACAACCCCCCTTCATCGCCCCCCCCCCCTCAGTAATGTGGTAGGGGATTAACCTTTGAAGCCCTGTCATGAGAGTTGGGCTAGGAAATAAGAATTCAATCTCTTAATAGCACCCGTGTGTCAGACTTCAGAAGTCAAATTTGAAATCCATGGGACTATGTGCTGCAGAATATGGCCTCAAATGAGTATCCATAATATTACATGGTGTTGTCCAATCATATATGCGTCTAGGGGCCAAAACCATGAGTTTTGCAGATATTTGAATGTGCAACAAGCTGTGGGTATAAATTGAGAAACTAAATTAGGCCACTTCAAAAATATAACCTGAAACAACACTTTTCAGCCAATGAGCTCTTTTTCCTTCCAACACAGAATGTTACTCTTTATTTATTAAACTGCCCTAAGACTCCAGCATTTATGTTATTTTAAATCTTAATACAGTAACTCCTCACTTAACATTGTAGTTATGTTCCTGAAAAATGCAACTTTAAGTGAAACGATGTTAAACTAATCCAATTTCCCCATAAGATTTAATGTAAATGCGGGGGGTTAGGTTCCAAGGAAATGTTGGGGGGCAGACAAAGGGCATTATATACTGTACAGCACCGTACTGTACTGTGGGTGGGAAGTGCCCCTGGCATACCCCACACAGGCACAGCCCGCTGCAGGCATGTACGCTAGGAAGCACCTTCGCAGCAGCAGTGGCAGCTTACCCGGAGAAGAACAGGCGTCGACTTTGCCGGGGGATGCTCCAGGCCCGCCTCTTCCCGTCCCCGCTCAACTCCAAGCCCACCTCTTCCTACCCCCACTCCACCTCCTCTCCGGAGCACATCACATTCCCGCTCCTTTCCCCCCACCCCCCGAAAGTCCTAAGCGCTGCCAAACAGCTCTTTGGCGGTGGGGAAAGCGCTGGGAGGGAGGGGGAGGAGGCGGAGAAGAGGAATTTGTGCAATGCTCCCTTGTAAAGTCACTGCTTTTCCACAAAATCTTACAAGCAGTGGACAGAGCAGGCAGCCAAATGACATTAGAAGGGGGCATTGCACAACTCTAAATGAGCATGTTCCCTAATTGAGCAGCAACGTAACTTTGAAATGTTAAGTGGGAGAATGTCAAGTGAGGAGTTACTGTACTGTTGGCTCACAAGAACCAAATAATAATGTCTTCCTTTTATATGAGCAGACTAGAATACGTTTATCACTATTTTATTAGGATTAAATATTACTATATTTTATTAGACATTTTTAATACAAATCCCTTTTTAAAAGGTTTCAGTTTATATGTTTGAAGTTAGTGTTCTAAGTGCCTCGTGGTAAATTTTAATTTAATAACTAAACAGATAAAAAAAGACTCGCATCTCAAATCTGATGGACATGTAAATGCTGAAAAACAAGATCTGTTTAATTTATTCACCAAAGGGAGTTGGTTAGTACAGACTAAACATGAGTCACAGATGCAACAGCATACATTGTATCCTTCTCTAATCACTTGAAAACATTGATATATTTGGCTCTGTTAACAAATGCATACATGCTTTGTTCTTCCTCTGGGGAGGTGAGAATCAGTAATGTTCCATGTTGCTCTAAGTGGTAGATATGAGCATTCGTTAATCCAAAAGCTGTGCTGAAGTGGTTGGGCAAATTTTCAGATTATGATCTTGGTTGTAACGGGGGAATGGGTGGGGACCCATTCACAGTGTTTCTAAAATGTGTTCTTGAAGGAAGTATTAACCGCAAACAGTGATGGGGCCAACACAAACATACAGTGATGAGCAATATCCAGGCTTCTATAGGGGGCTTGTTTTAGGCATCAGATTGAATCAAACAAATCCAGATTAGAAATATGTTTTGTTTCACTGGTCTCCATGAGTACCAGAAAGGAGTCATGAACAGTAATACCTGCAGAACAGCACCTGCTAACATGACATCCTTACATTCATGCATATAAGCCCCATGCCATAGTTTGTATATACAAACTAAGCAGACATCCTTGACAAACTAGTCAATGCAACATTTTTAGTGTGAATGAAATGAAACCAGTAGTGGGGGAAATAAAAAGCCCACTTGCAACTTTCGTTTGGTAAAAATATTCAAATATTTGGGTGTTTATTTAAATCTTCAAGTTATCCATCTCTTCATTCTGAACGTTGGACTGGAAATCTCACAGGAATATCTTGTTATATCTTGAGTATTTCCTGCTTCTGCCAAAAATATCATGGGAATGTTAAATCTGCCTTTGATCTGGGCTGGAACTGAAAGGTGTAGGGATGCAAGAGAACTAAAATATGAGGTAGAGTGGTAAGAACACGAGACAAAGGATTTCATATTCCAAAAAAGTTCCAGATTGAGCAAAGGTTGGACCCTTTCCTTAGACTATCCAAACGGGTTCATTCATCCCTAATAAAACTAAGATGTTTAGAAGCAATAAAACTAAATACAAGTCTTAACCAGTCCCTCATTCGAATTCCGAGGTGCATATATACAGATTTGGGTATGAATTCTCATATCTGGACCCATCTTCTCCCTCCTGTTTTAGTTCTGTGTCATATTCAAAATCAGGCCTGTTTTCCAATTCTGGCTCATGTACAACCAAACATTCGTGAAAAGAGCTCATAGTATTTTGGTACCACTCCTTTAGTGACAAATGCACAAACAAGAGTCGTGCATGGAGGATGCAAAAAGGTCAACTGCTCAAGGCTGAACGTAGGAGATGTTCCAGGAAAGGATATTCTATGGAAACACAATTCTGCACATTGGACAATGTGGAATTGGATCTTAACCTCAACTCAAACTTTAGAATGATATATAATGCAATACAAAATAAATTCAAAACATTTCATTTTTTCTTTCAATGAAATTTTGTTTTGTTCCAAAAATGGGACTTTCACTGCCAGAACTTCCTTCACCCCTCCCCATCACAAATGAAATTTTGCAAAATTGATGTGATGTTGTGAAGCGTTTCAGTTTTGATGGAACTGGATTTTCCAATGGAAAACTCTTCTGCTCAAGTTTTTCCAGCCAGCTCTATGCATAGCACACTGAAAGGATAGCAGTTTTGCTTCATAGGACATCAAAAGTGCAACTACGATTAAGATGCAGGTTGCTATTAATGCTTCATTTGCTTGGCTTTTAGGAAAGTAGCTTTGGAGACTATTGGCACACATTTCTATTACCCATATTAACAGAGGGAATAATATAAACAATGCTAAAAACAATCATTCATATATAGCACCTGTGTACAGTATTAATTACAATATGATACAACAGTATTATTTACTATGATACAACATAATAAAGCAGATATTCTTCTAGAAGAGCTTCACTGAATAAAGCAATCACTAAGCAACACCCACCATCCTGGAGCAGCATAATTTCTGTTTTACATTAGTTTCTCTGCTGCCAACATCAACTACGTATCTTTTCATCAGTATTTGGCACCACACTGGCATTGCCTATTTTTCTCTTATGTGTAGTCAGAAGAGCTTTGTACAATATTGAGGTGCCTCAGCTTTCTTCATCTAGCTAGCCCGAGAGGGGAAACATTAATGTTACGGCAGTTATTACACACATCTTTGCAAAGTTTTTGATTGGCATTTTATCTCCCCTAGCACAATAAAAGGAGAAAGGTTTTAAAAATATGCTCCCCTTTTTTAGCAGTAGCATTTGAAATCAATATTTTCCATTACTTCTGTTAGCTGTGACGAAATATACGGTAACATTTCAGCTGTTAATATCTTATGGCCTGATCTATACAGAATATGTACGTTTGTGGTCTGATTGCATTGATTCCTCATTTGACATATGAATGAGGCTGTTGCACAGTAGTTTATAGGTACCACTCAGGAGACATGGAGTTAGACTACAGCAAACTTATGGATGAACAGTAATTGCAAACATGTGCATACTTGTCTCAGGGAGCTGCATGAACCTTTTTGTGGGCTATAAACCCCGCTCCAGGTTTCATCAAAGACTAATGCCTCACACACAGAAATAGCATCTTTTCCTTAAGGCACAGGAAAAAAAAAATCATGGCTTTCACACAGCGAGTACTTTTAATGAGAGCTAGAAGCGCTTCCCACAAATTCTTGGTAGAGGGGCAAGGGAGGAGTGGGAATGGTAGAATATTTTAATTATGCATACAAGGCATGAAAGAGCATGTCACCCCCCCCCGCCCCGCCCCATGGGAATCTATATTCCCTAATGTAGCTACTATTGAAGCCATATCCATACATCTTACATCAGACACATTTACACCTAATGTACCAGTGTAAATATTACACATGTACATGCCTTAACCCTGGACATCAGCTGGTGAACCTCTGTTGCGGTCAATGGAGTTATGCCAATTTACACCAGTTAAGGATTTGGCTCCTAGTTTCTCTTCTTGTCATAATGCCTCAGCTCTATTGTTGTCAAACAGAGCTTGAAGTCGGTTGTGGTATTTGATAGTCTGAGTATAAAACATTAAAGGAGAAAACAAATACGCCATCTTAGAACACCCCTGTTTGTATTGTACATTGCAAAAGAATTTGCCATTCTACTCCACTGACACTTGACACACAAGTGACTTATATTTTGAGATCTCTGGAATACTAGAAATGTTAATAAATTGCACAAGGACAACTTATTCAAAGCAGAGTGAAACAGGTGTACTCACAAAGGGTATATAAAATCTTTGGCATGAGCAAATACGCATTTGCATGCGCAAAAGAAACAACACATTCAAATATCTGTTTGCATCTTCATGTACTCATTTTGCATGGACACGTGCAAAAGATTTTGTAGATCCATGTACATTTCTGAAAACGTATCCAAAGTACCCTGCTTCGAAAATTTGGCCCTGTAACAGTGCCGGACTCACCACAGTGGCACCTCCTGGTGGTTGGTTAGGGAATTAGCTCTTTCAGCAGCACGCCTTCGCTAGTGGTGTCTCACCCTCCGTTACTTTCTCAGTCTCCACCACCCGACCCCCGTCACTCCCAGACCACGGCTTCCACTTCTGGACACTGCCCTCCAGCTGTGCCCGCTCTGCTGGCTCTCCCCCGCTTCCAGGGGACCGGCAGCTTCTGGTTCTCACACTTGCCTCAGCGGCTCACTGCAATCCTCAGTCTAGCCCCTTCCTCCAAGGGCAAACTGCAGTCTGGCTTAGCCCCTCTCATCACTAGCAAGTGGGGGAAGAGAGGGGACCCCGACCCAAGGACCCTCTAGTAGCAGCCACTTACTTTCCTCCTCCAACTCTCCTCTACTGCCTGATTCCCTGAGCCACTTCCCCATATCCCCAGCACCTTCTCTGCCCCTGTGTATCAGGGCCCCACTCCGGCAATGTCAGCCTAGAGCTTTCCCAGCCTCTGCTAACCCATCCCAGCCCTGCTCTGTCTTAGGGCTTGGCTACACTTGAAACTTCAAAGCAAGTGCAAGTGTGATCGCGCACCAGCTGCAGGTACTCCACCTCTCCGAGGGGAATAGCTTACAGAGCTGGGAGCGCGGCTCCCAGCGCTGGGGCACTGTTTACACTGGCGCTTTACAGCGCTGTAACTTGCTGCGCTCAGGGGGGTGTTTTTTCACACCCCTGAGCGAGTTAGTTGCAGCGCTGTAAAGCACCAGTGTAGCCAAAGCCTTAGGTGTTTCTTTCTCTAAGAACCAATTCTTCTCCCTTTGCCCCCCAGGGAGAGACTAGAGTCCGCTGCCCTGTAGCCTTCTTATAGGGCCCAGCCTGGCCCCGATTGGCTGCTTTCAAGCCTCCACTTGATTGGCTCCCAATAAGCCCTTCCAGGATTGGCTGGGACTCTGTGCAGCCTCTCTGGCTTGCTTTAACCCCTTCCACACCAGAGTGGGGCAGCTTCCCCACTCCCAGTCCATAGTGTAAAACAAACAGCCTGTGATGGATTCCAAGTAAAAATGATCCCTCAAGAAATTTTTAAAAAATTCCTTTGTTGTCCCAATACTTGTTTCTACCTCCCTCTGTAAGGATGGAATGATCTGAAGCCATATGCTGTGTTGTTGTTATTATTAATTGTATTAAGGTAGCACCCAGAGTCCTACTGTGCTACAACCTTTGACCTAGCCCCACAAGCCCAAATTGACTGTACCTTGGCAATGTGTGCTATTAGTCTGATTTGTATACAGTCGACAGGGGTGACTTCCATAAAAAGACAAACATCAGTCCCCTTTGTGAAGATGGGGCCCCAGATCTGATTAACTCTGAATTTTGGTGGCATTTGAAACCTGAATTAAGAACCAGATTTGAATGTTGCAGGTGATTCCTAGCTTTATACACAGGCCGAATCAAAACCCAGTTTGACCATCCTGTCTTTGAGGAATTGAAAATACAAATCCAGACCTTAATTAGGTGTCTTAGGCCCATCTACACCACCACTCTGAGATGTCAGACTAACATGCAAGGCAGTAGGTAAATTCTGCAATAGGGCATTATAATGATTGATGGAATGTGGACAGCAGTTTGTTGCTTGCTTTCACTGTGGCATACTTGTAACCAACTAGTATGAATGCCTACAGAAAATAAAAGCCCTACCACTAATGACAGCTAAAGTTCATCCTCATTTATATCTGGTGATTTGCAAGTGAAGGTCCTAGATAGTATCCCTGATAACACATGTATATGGTTTAGATGGCATCTGAGATTCTGCATGTAGGTAGCCTTGGATTTCTTAGAACCTATGAACCTCAGAAATATTAGATATTTGCAGACTAAAAATCTGTTCTTTTATGAAGTAATTGTCTTGTGCTTGCCCACATGGGGAAATAGCATGGAATAGGTAATACAGCATAGCTATTTTGCACCTGATCCCCATTTGGTCACTCTTATTCTGCACTAGTGGAGGGTTTTGTGATTGTTAAATTCAAAGGGATTTGGGTGCTTAATTCTCTAAAGCTCTTTTAAAAATCCCAGTCTGATAATACCACCTTCTTATATAGCCCTTTTCATCAGCTGATCTCAATATTCTCCACAAAAGGAGATTGGTATCCTTACCCTCACTTCAGAGAGGGGGAAAGTGAGGCTCAAGGAGGTGAAGTGAGTTGCCCACGGTCACCCAGAAGATCTGTGGCAGAGCCAGGAATAGACCCTAGGTCCCCTGAGGCCCAGCTCAGTGCTCTATCCCACTAGGCAATGCTGCCTATTTTCACATAGGCTACTTTGAATCATCATCAAGTGGGAACAATTTTCAGTCGCTGCTGAGCTGGGCTATATTTGAATTGGTGAATTAGAGGTGAAAGATTATAGTCTATTACCAATTCCCTA
Source organism: Chelydra serpentina (assembly GCA_037349315.1). Lineage (NCBI taxonomy): Eukaryota > Metazoa > Chordata > Testudines > Chelydridae > Chelydra > Chelydra serpentina. The sequence goes on from JBAIAC010000035.1 coordinate 14,893,515, forward strand.
CTGTCTTCTGTGCTAGAGATGAGCTTACTCACCAACTAGACAATAGTTTACTAGGAGACATTGGTTTGCCATACTATTAGTCACTGAGTTGTGAATTTAGAAAGATAACAGCATGCTGGAAGAACTTGAGGGAAATGACTAGTGTGTCATTAAGATAGCTATATCATTTCCAAGGAACCTGCATGCATCTATCGTGAAGATTAGGTACATTTGTGCAATCTAACACTGGATCTGAAGCTTCCCATAATTTAAAGAACTCTGTCCTTGAAAATGTAATGACTATAGTATCTCAGGTAATGGGCATATTGTTAAAAATCAGAGATGTGAAAGTAATATGACACTTATCACCCATAACTGGCAGTGGGTGTCAAACCTTTTTACCTGCTGACATGTCAAAATATATTTTTCCAGAAGATAAGCAGTGAGAGAAGATCACTCTGGAAATTACATCTTAGCTCCAATGAATCACATTTTCCAGCCTGAAGGTACTCACACTGAAAGTACCAGTGCAAGTGATATGCAGTGTGTGGTCAGGAGCTAAAAATATCACCTCTGACACAGGGCTGCTGGATTCAGAGATACACAAATACTGTTTCTGGTGTCCTCAAATTTTCACTAAAATGATCACAACTATCCACATACTTTTCATCTCCCACTTCCGCCATCATCTTGTACTCACAGAAAGTTGCATATCTTACACATACTGCCTATGCAGCCGCTCTCTGTGAGAGTGGTGGTGGTCTCCTTTTCAGGCACGCACACCTGAAACCATCCTCAAAGAACAATCCAGTATGTATTGTGCTTCTTCTTTCCAACTCCTGCCACTTCAGGACCTGCCCGCACCCAGTAGGGTAGGCAGGTCTGGAGCACAGGGGGAGCGGCGCTACAGAAAGGCACCTCCCCGCTCCCCCTGTACTCACCCGGCGGCACTTTAAAGGGCCCAGGGCTCCAGCCGCTGTGGAGCCCCGGGCCCTATAAAGCGTCACTGGAGCTCCAGCAGTGGGGCTCCAGTGGCGCTTTAAAAGGCCCGCAGCTCCCTGCAGTGGCAGGAGCCCCGGGCCTTTTTAAGCACCGCCGGAGCCCGGCTCTGGCAGCGGGGCTCGGGCGGGGATTGGGGAGCTGCCCGCGAGCCTTTTAAAGTGCCACCCGAGCCCGGCTCAGGCAGCGGGGCTCGGGTGGCGCTTTTTAAGGCGCCGCTTCTCCTCACAGGGGGAGCGGCTGCTCCCCCTGTTTCCCCCCCTGGCTACGCTACTGCCAGCACCACGTCCCACAGCCCCCATTGGCCTGGAGAGGCGAACTGCGGCCAGTGGGAGCTGCGACTGGCCGAACCTGCGGACGCGGCAGGTCAACAAACCGGCCTGGCGCGCCAGGGTCTTTCCCTGAAGAAACAGTGGACCACAGTTGAGAACCACTGCCATAGCTCATCTCATCTCCTCCTGGATGTCTCAAAGTTAGCCTCAAACTTCATATGGCCAAAACTGAGCTCTTCATCTTTCCTCCAAAGCTCTTTCACCACTATCATTATCTTGATTAGTGTAACTTCCCACTGCCTGGCTTCAGACACTGACATAGCTTCCTTCAACCCATTCAGAATGAACCAGCTAAAATATTTTTTGCTCATTGGTTGGACCAGACACATCACTTTGAATCACTCAAGTGCCTGCTCCTGCTGCAGCACCTCAAGTTCAAACTTATTTCCATCTTGTCTTCACCTCCAGCTTTCTCCATAACTCTACCCTCCATGCTGAGATGTCACCCCACTGCCCCCTCTAAACCACCACGAATACCAGCCTTGATACATGCTTCTCCCACAACCATCTTTGTGCTTTCGTCTACATTATTCCCTATGCATGCTATGATCTTCCTGAGCTGATTCACAAGGGCATCACCCTCTCTTCATTCAAATCACTCCTTAAGACCTATCTCTGCATGAGGTCTATAAGAAGTTAGACAACTATGTAAAGTAGTAAAAGGCATCTGTTTACTCTAAAAAATGTTCCTTCAGGCTATGCAGTAACCCTAATTGAGCCATAGCTTATCTTATTGTTGTCCTCTCTGCCCCATTTCACAATGTCATTATCCCCTTATGTTATATCTGATATTATCTTGCAAACTTCTTTTTTTGGGAGGCACCTGGCGCACACCTGTAGAAACAATAGATTAATATAATAATGCATATTGAGGGAGAGATGCCTAAAGTACCCAGTAAAGTTAAATATTCAGTACTTTTATGGACTCTACATGTCTTCCATAAGTTTAACTAGCTAACTCTTTTTTGTTGTCCTCTCCATCTCCTGTGCTGGGTGGTGGTTGTAATCACTCCGTCATTAAACACAGGACAAATGTAGCTTATCTAGTTGTTGAAAAATTATAGTGGTGGATGTATCCATAAAATGAGTATTTTATTTTTCTGCATATTTACATGAACTATGGAAGCTGGAGCTTGTTTATTTGCTAAAGGTCCTATGATTAAATTATTTATAGGAATTATGAATTAAGAATGATGAATAAACATGGATGACAATTAATAGATTCTTTGTTGAATTCTCATATGGAACCAGATGGTCTACTGATGCATGTAAATAGATCATTTATTTCATTTAGAAATCTGAATGCTGAATAAGGAATTAGATATTTATAATTAAAGAGCTTACCAAATGTTAAAGCAAATACAGAGTGGAACCAGGGGAGCAGATTTTTATTTATTTGTCAGATGAGAATAAATTCAAGAACTTCTTCAGAACTGATATTTTAATTGCATCATCTCAGTTCATCACAAACCTCAGTACTCTTCAAATAGTAATTGTTATTTGCAATTATGTTTACCATCAAATCATAAAACATATTTATGCTACTTCTACTTCCTAGCATAATATACAAATGTTTTTGGTGGTTATTAACAGTTTATTTTGTATGGTTTCTTCAAATACAAACCAAGTACAAATTGATCACATCACAATAAATGTCAGCGTTAAATGGAAAAACTAATCAAATGAACAGCAGTACAAAGGTACATTTATTCTTTGATGCACCATCATTTTGCTACTCTGTTTCTTTAAAATGTCTTCAAACAAAAGTAAAATACATGTGAAACGTCGACACCATGTAAAGGATGCTGTGACGTTTGCAAATAACTTCTGTAACAACAGTTACTAAGGCCTTGTCTACACTGGCAAGTTTCTGCTCAGTAAAGCAGCTTTCTGCATTGTAACTCCCGAGGTGTACTGCCAAGCCACTTAGTGCGCAGAAACTGTGCAGTTGCAGCGCTGTAAAAACACCCCAACAAGAGACGTACAGCTTTCTGCGCCAGGGCTACAGTGCCAGTGTAGACACCCTGGTCTATTACAGCATGGTGATTGGCCTCCAGAGGTGTCCTACAATGCCTGTTCTCACCTCTCTGGTCATCGGTTTGAACTCTACTGCCCAGCCCTCAGGTGACCAACTGTGAGCCCAGGTGACCAACTGTGAGCCCCACCCCTTAAATTCCTTGGGAATTCTGAAAGTCCCCTTCCTGTTTGCTCGGTGATACATGCAGCAGTGGCGTCGCCAGATGGAGAGAACAGGGGGAGCAGACATAAAAAAAGGTACCACCCGCTTGTACTCACCCGGTGGTGCTCCGGGTCTTTGGTGGCTCTTTGGCGGCACTTTGGCAGCGGGTCCTTCACTCGCTCCGGGTCTTTGGTGGCACTGAAGGACTTGCCGCCAAAGTGCCGCTGAAGACCTGGAGTGCCACCGGGTGAGTAAAAATTAAAAAGGCGCCAAAAAATGTAAAAGGCACCACTTGTGCTCAGTGGCCGCTGCCCCGCTCCCCCCCAGCTACACTACTGGCATGCAGTGGTCTCAGCACATCTTTCCAGGTGACCATGCCTGCTCCACACACAAGGCGATCCCCCACTTGGAGCAATGCCGAGCTGCTGGACCTCATCAGCATTTGGGGAGAGGAGGCTGTCCAGTCCCAGCTGTGCTCAAGCCGTAGGAATTATGATACCTACGGACAGATTGCATGATGCATGACAGAAAGGGGCCATGACTGGGACACACTGCAGTGCAGGGTCAAAGTGAAGGAGCTGTAGAACGCGTACCACAAGATGGAGGAGGCAAACCGCCGCTCCAGTGCTGCGCCCACAAGCTGCCAGTTCTACAAACACCTGGACGCGATACTTGGTGGTGAGCCCACCTCCACTGCGAAGGCCCCTGCGGATACTTCCTCGAGAGGAGGAAATCTTGGATGAGGATGTGAAGTGGGAGGAGGACCGAGAGGCAGAGGATGACTTGGAGGTCAGAGATGCATGCAGCCAGGAGCTCGTCTCCACCCCAGAGGAGACTAGCCAATCACAGCAGTTGGAGCCTAGCGAAGCGCAAACAGGAGAGGAGGCCCCTCATAAGTGGCTTTGATTTTGGGAATCGCTGAAGCGAGGTGTTGGGGGCAAAGGGGTTGCAGAAAGCAGGCTTGTGTCTGTATGATGCACGCGTACCATGACATGCCTAGTCTGAGCAGCAGAACAGGGTATTGATTGACTCCCTCACTTCACGAGAATCTGCCTCAGAGATCTCCAGGAAACTCTCATGGAGATACTGGGCAATCCGCTGCCACAGGTTCTTTGGCAAAGCTGCTTTGTTTCTTGCCCCCATTAAGCGTAACTTTCCCGTCCCACTCTGCCATCACGGGGTGGGGTGGGATGGGGAAACATTGCTGCACACAAGTAAATTGCATAAGGGCCAAAGCAGAAGCCGCAGTCTTGGAGAAGACCCTCCCTTGATTCCCTGCTCACCCTCAGCAGCAAGATATCTTCCATAATGAACACAGCCTGTGGAAAATGGGACAGTAATGATTATAAGGCCCCCACTACAGTGCTGGCTCTCCCCAAGAGCCAAGTTCCCAGTGTACAGTATGGTCCTGGAACAATGATTTCCTCTGCACCTGCAGTTACTCACCATTTGGGGGGGTCTTGTGGCTCATGTGTGCTTGCCAGGGGTCAGCCAGTTATTGATAAGTATGTGAATAGTGGCTGTGTTTGAAATCACTGAATAACACAACGCAAAACCAGCTCGAGCCCCCACCCAGTTACCTGGGGCAAATATATATCACCCTCCCCCGGGCGCCTCTAAGAGGCAATACTTCCCCTCTCGCAATCACAGAGTCTGAGTGTAGCAAAAGCTTTTTAATGACAGAGAGAAACAATGCGGCATTATGTTGGGAAAACACCACAAACAGGATTCATAACCAAAGCGTGAGCGACAAGACCCACCCCAGAAAATTGGCCCGTGTCGTCTCCCTTGGTTACATATACACATATACATATATATATACATACATATACACATATACATATTGTGACGGGGCAAGGCCAGAGGGCTATAGGAAAGTGGTAAGGAACCAGTATGTTAGCCCCAGGCTAAACAAATCCCTGATACCTTATGTCAGTTGCTCCAGGTTAATGAAGACACCTGGGGCCAATTAAGAATTTTCCAGAAGGCAGGGAGGTTGATTGAGACACCTGCAGCCAATCAGGGGCTAGCTGAAACTAGTCAAAAGCCTCCCAGTGAGTCAGTGAGGGGTGCATGTCAGGAGCTGTGGAAGGAGGTTGTGTGTGAGGATCTGGGAGAAAGAGGCACTAGGAGCTGAGAGTAAGAGGGCGTACTGCTGGAAGATCCTGTGGTGAGGATAAAGGTGTTGGGAGGAGTCCATGGGGAAGTAACCCAGGGAGTTGTAGCTGTCATGCAGTTGTTCCAGGAGGCACTCTAAACAGCTGCAATCCACAGGGCCCTGGGCTGGAACCCAGAGTAGAGGGCGGGCCCGGGTTCCCCCCAAAACTCCCAACTCCTGATCAGACACAGGAGGAGTTAACCTGGACTGTGGATTCTACTAGAGGGGAGGATCTCTGAGGCAAGCAAAATCCGCCAATAAGCGCAGGACCCACCGAGGTAGAGGAGGAACTTTGTCACAATATATACACATATACACATACATACAGAGAAAATGTGAAAAGGTGGAAGTTGTCATACCAACTCTAAGAGGCTAATTAAGATGAGCTATTATCAGCAGGAGGAAAAAAAACTTTTATAGTGATAATCAAGATGGCCCATATCAAACAGTTAACAAGAAGGTGCGAGGATACTTAACATGGGGAAATAGATTCAATTTGTGTAATGACCCAGCCACTCCACTGATTTTGAGAGCAGAGAATCCAGAGGAGTCCAATCTTGCCACATTTCCTGTAGCTCCATGGAAGGGACTTCCACTGTGTCAGGGCTGGGGAACATGCTAGGAGACATTGCCCCTTTCCATGGGGATCAGACCCCCAGAAGTTTTGTAAGAAAAATGAAAATGTGCCCATTTTAAGTTCAAAGGGGACTCATTTTTCTGCCACAACATTATACACTTTCCACATGGCACTTCCTTAAAAACACCAGGATAGACCAAAATAAAGGGACATAAGCAAGAAAAAAGTAATTACATTCTAACCAGTGATAGACCAATTTTGAAGACTCGGGAAGTTAAGGGTAGTTCAGGGAGGTTTGGCTAAGCATCTGACCAAGCCTCAGTGCTTTTAAAGTTGGCCTTTAACTAGTCAGGATTCAGCCTGACATGCTGTTTACACATACAGGGATTTTAACAGTTGCTCTTCATGGGGAGCTGGAGAGAGAAGCTACTGTTTTCTTGACCGATAACATGGCTGTCAATCTTTTTCTAAATGAGTCTTATGGCTTCAAACCTTTCATCATTTAGGATTATAATGCAGGAGTGAGCAAGGTAGTAAGCAAAAAAAATTAAGTGAAAAAATGAGCGAGACATAACTGACAGAGTGTAAGACACGGGGGGAATTTATTGATCCCGCACATTAACAGCAAAACACTGTTGATCCCATTAACAGCAAAACGCCGCTAGATTACAATCAAATAAGCGAGCAGCAAGCTTTAGGGAGGAAGGTTCCTTTCCGTTTCAGAAGGCATCAATCTAAAGTTGGGTTTCCCCAAACTTTGATCCAAAATTCCTCCAAGAAGCACAAGAAAAATCTCCTATGTAAAACATAATTATTTGAGAGCATGCACATAAGAGGAAGTGGGGGGTTTATTTGAGATCGTGTAAAGTGTCTTCAGTGAAATAAGTTGAAATAGTGGCGGCTCTTTGAAGCCTAGCCTGTATTAAGCACATACTCAGATCTAGTCTCTTGTGGATGGATATCTGAATTGGCACTAAGTGGTACCATTGTCAGAACTTTGAGCAGAAATGCAAAAGCCTGAAATCCTTGGTCTAAGTGCCTGCACTGGTGTGAGGGAATAGGGAACCTGCCTATCTCACAGGGATGCTGTGAAGTACTGTCCCACCATTTTACAGATAGGGAAAAGAGACTGACTCGCCCAAACTCACACAGGGAAATCATAGCACGCACTAGAGAGAATTGAACCCAGGTCCCCTGAGATCTATATTAGTGCCCTAACCACTGGACCATTCCTCCTCTATAAGCCACACTTGCGTTTGTTGTTGGGATGTTTCAATAATCCTGGCTGTTTTTTTAAAAAATAACTTAGCTACAATTCTTTATGAATTTGGTGCTTCGTACTTCTGTTACAAGGAAATAAAAATATACATCCACCCCTAATATAAGTGAATGGGGTCAGTTCACAGTTACGGCTCTTCCAGAAAAATACCCACCTTGCACACACTCCATCTGTAGCCATTACCAAGGTTCAGCTTTGGGCAGAAAGGGTGGAGAACAGATTCTCTAATGTTTAACAAGACCACAACGGCTCTCCAAGTCATGCAACGTACTTGGACTTGGATAAGAATGAAGAGTAGCTGTCCCTGTGGTAAAGCAATGGCAGCCCCTAATTGTATTGCTTTTGGGGAAGCTGGGTTGCACTCCTCTTTCTGAATCAATGGCTCGGAGTGGATCACTCAGACTGAAAGCACTTCCTGAGTGACAGCCAACCAACTCACAATTAGCATCTACCCTAGCCTACATGAGGAGAGCTGCCAGACTCTCGTCTAGCTATCCTGGGTGGAAGTCTCACACTTTCTTTTTATTTTTTTAAACTGCACAGCAACATTTATTGTTCCAGCCTGGAAAAACATCCCTTTTAAATTTCCACACAGCAAAGCAAGTTAAAAATGTCTCAAATACGTGATAATTTAAACAAGAACGTGCAAAAGAAACCCTGTCACAACAACTTATTAGGCCTGATGACTTTAAACCCATGGGGTCTTTAATGAATATCAACCAAGTGTCTTTGTTTGTAATCTGCAAGCTGTTTTTCTACAACCAGAAGGTGCAACATGTTTTCCTTGACTCAGGTGCTGCATTTACAAGAGAATAAAGATTTTCTCTGCTGAGACAGCAGAACCAGGAAGCAGTAACAAACAGTGAAATATATTTGGTGTTGTGTTTTATCACAGTTGTGTGATCAGTAGATACACCTACTTGTTTCAAGGCCAGGATTTCTAACTGGATAAGTTACCAAATCATTGTTTTTATTGCCACACACAGACTATGGGTTTCAGAGTGGTAGCTGCGTTAGTCTGTATCAGCAAAAACAACAAGAAGTACTTGTGGCACCTTAGAGACTAACACATTTATTTGGGCATAAGCTTTCGTGGGCTAAAACCCACTTCATCAGATGCATGGAGTGGAAAATACAGTAGGTAGGCATATATACACACAGTACATGAAAAGATGGGAGTTGTCTTACCAAGTGAGGGGTCAGTGCTACAGTGGGTGTATTATATTATGGCACCATTACATAACCAAATGTAACCCAGTACACACACTGGCATACTAATGTAAGTTAACATAACATAAGTACGGCTTTTCATTACGTACTCTAATGCAATGTACTGCAACATCGTAAAAACAGAATCTAAACATCTAAAACAATAGTATTCATGTGTCTTAAGTAAATGTCTCGCCAGAGGTGTAAGTGCTCCCTCTAATGTTAGTAGCTAATTGTAGCTCACTGGTACTAGCTGCTTACACATTGTTTATAATCGGAGATGCTTTAAATATGAGCGAAAGTGCATGAGGACTTTTTTCATTTTACAATAAACACAGTGGTGTTCACAAGAAATGATTCATGTTTGTCAAATGGCAACATTTTCTTCCTTGAAGTGCATGGGAATATGTACTGTGTAGGAAGGCTTATGAAAGCAAATTTGAATCTACTATACACAGTCTTGTGCTATTAACATTGCTTGGGGAACATTGAGTGCTTTTTATTGTCTGGGGAAAAAAAAGTATTTTTCTTAAATGGGGAAAGGCAAGTGATCCATCTGTCTAAAGCTTTTTGGGGGGCCTTTTTAGATTTTTAAATTATCCGTTTTGTATAGGATTAATATAGGATAGCTTTCTACTTGCATACAGTAAGTAGATAGTGCATTTGTAGCATAGCAACATACCAGGAGGCATAGTCAAGTATGCTGTTATAGGTATGGACCAAATGTGCACCTCATCAGAGGTTAGCTTTTTCAGAGAACAAAGAAAGAAAATGCTGCAGTCAGGTATGCATGTAAATCTGGAGTAATCTCTCTGAGTTCAATGTGGTTACTCTGGGTTTATCTGGCGTAACCAAGAGGAGTTCACCCTATTTCTTATGCTTAGGAAACAGAAGAGAGTTTGGTGCTAGGAAAAGGATAGAACTAGTGTAAATAAGATTTATGGCTTTTGAGAGAAATGGTGTTTGAAATATTCAGCATGGTCCGAAAATAGAAAGTTTTACTCCTAGTAAAAATTTATTTCACAAGAGGCCTAATTCTTCTCAGATCAGTGTAAAGCGGGAGTAACAACTGAAGTCACCCCTTTGCAGGGTGGGCATAAAACGCTATCAAAACAGAATGGATAGCACTTCATACTCACTTTACTATACAAGATGGAAGAATCAGGGCCAATGGGGATATGCAGATGTAAAACCAGTGTAAGTGTGGCCAGATACATGCCCCTGGTTATTATTTTGTCTAACAATAGTTGTATGGAAGTTTAATTTGCTAATATCCTAGCACATTATTCCCAAAGGAAATTAGACTGAAAGGCCCTAGAGAATTTAAACTGTTTGATATTTTGTAAGGCAAATATCAAATTCTATAAACATAGATTAAAATAGATTAAAAAGTCTAAGTGTTGTTTATCCTTTCTCAGTTTGGGAAAGAGAGCTATAGTTAGTCCATTAGGACACTTACTATCAGATTTGCACTGACATCAGAGTGTCTCCAGAGAAGTCAACTTCATCTAATTGAAGACTTCTTTGTATCAGGCGTCATTATTTTTTTTCTGAATTGGACGCACATAGATTTCCATGGAGAAAAGTATGGCTCAAAGGGAGTCGACTATTCTTGGTGAAGAGTCATGGTTTAGGATTTCCAATAAACCTAAATTAAACTGTGATCATATCAGATGCATACCAGAAAGCAATCTATTCTTGATAGTGAAACATCATACTTTGAAAGTGAGTTCTTGCATCTATTTCATAATCCAGGAAAAGTGAAAGTGGCTGTGTAGTTATTTCCTAATTCTTCATGGGAGAAATAAATCAGGGATTATACATTTTTAATTGCATTTATTCTGGGAACTAGCTTTGTCAATGACATCAGAACCTTCAGTTGTGTTGTGGCTCTGTCCTTCCCATAGCTTATATAAATTGCCAGGGGTTTTGATTAAAGGATCATTAAGTCAGAAATAGAAAATTCCAAGTAAGCGATGTTTAATATTGCCCTGGTGATCAAGAGTACAAAATTGTAATACTTGCAGCCAGTCAGACTTTAGACACCTGTCCTTATGCGTTCTATCTTGATATACATTTTAAAAAAAAAACCAGCAAGAAACAGCTAAATACAATATCAAATTGTGACTTCAGGAGGAATTTTAGGTAAACAGAATTAATATATCCAAACTAGAATTTGGCTAGGGCATGAGAACAAAAACCTACTGCTGGGGGGAAATGCCATGGGATCTTAAGTGGCCACAACTGGTCAGAACTTCAACTTTAAATTTTCCTCCAAAAGATGGAAGTGACCCTAGCGGTCAGGGCAAAGAATCATAGAAGTTAGAGATGGAAAAGACTTACTAGGTTATCTTCTCCATCTCTGTCCATGCAAGATCATTTTGATTCCCAACTGATTAATTTACTCACAAGTGTTTTGCTCAAAGCATCAGAGTAATGTAAGTAGTGCATTGAAGACACCCACATGCTTAACCCCCGCCCCCAAGTTAAGTGCTTTGCAGGGTGGGGATCTAAATCAAGGGCTCTGAAGTCAATGGAGTTGCACCAGTGTTAAATTGATTTGAGATCAGAATCAGACCCTAGATCTCATTCTGAAACTTCGTTTTTCTTTATTGAGCCTAGTTTATACTCGCCAAAGTATATTTTTACTCTCAGGCCTGGTGTAGAAACAAGTTTTTTACTGGTACAACTATTTTGGTTAGGGGTGAGATTTTTTCAAACCACAACAGTTATACTAGTACTACCCCTAATGTAGGGAGTTAAATCAGTATAAAAGTGCCTGATACCAGTATAGTTTATTTCCCTTTCCATATTAAAATAGCTGTACCAGAATAAAGCACCTTTCTAACACATTAGAGAGGGGTACTATCCCACTTTAACTATATTGGTATAGCTACAACTGGTACAAACTTGTGTACTGACAAGCACTTAGATTAGTTACATGTAAGATTCCATTCTCTTTCCTTCTCTTTATACACATAGAAAATCTTTGTGTACCAAATGTACTATTATACTCTTAAATGTTCACCGAAGAAGATACCTCACAATGAATGGTGAACAAGTTTCACTTTCTTAGAGCTCTATGGTTCTTCCTTTCCTTTGATGCTGTGTGTATCAATGGATGTCACATGCAGGATGTACTTTTCGTGACTTTCGAAGTTTGACAGGAGGAGAGTAAAATCCAGTACTAATGTCAATAATCTGCTGTAACCCCTTCCTTATACAAAGGACAAACAATTCAAAATCTGACTAGCTACCATTTTATACTGTACTCATCATCATAATAAATTAGGGGGGAGGGATAGCTCAGTGGTTTGAGCATTGGCCTGCTAAACCCAGGGTTGTGAGTTCAGTCCTTGAGGGGGCCATTTAGGGATGGGGGGGGGATATCAGTACTTGGTCCTGCTAATGAAGGCAGGGGACTGGACTTGATGACCTTTCAAGGTCCTTCCAGTTAAGAACATAAGGAAGGCCGTACTGGGTCAGACCAAAGGTCCATCCAGCCCAGTATCCTGTCCACCGACAGTGGCCAATGCCAGGTGACCCGGAGTGAGTGGACCTAACAGGTAATGATCAAGTGATCTCTCTCCTGCCATCCATCACCCCTGTCTGACAAACAGAGGCTAAGGACACCATTTCTTACCCATTCTGGCTAATAGCCATTAATGGACTTAACCTCCATGAATTTATCCAGTTCTCTTTTAAACCCTGTTATAGTCCTAGCCTTCACAGCCTCCTCAGGCAAGGAGTTCCACAGGTTGACTGTGCACAGTTCTAGGAGATTGGCATATCTCCATTAAAAAAAAACAACCTAGAATAAATAAAAATCGGTGATTGGTATATATTTGTTATAACTATCATATTTATATGCTGCCATAAATATACATAGCATTTTACTGACCATTAAAAGAAGAAGGGAGGCAATTCTGATCTCACTTGCATCAGTGTAAATGAAGATTAAGTTTAAATTGATGGTACTACACTGGGACAAAATCCATTTCAAATGAGATCAGAATCAGGTCCATATACCAGTCATAAAGAGCGAATAGTCTAATTACATTAAACTAACATCAGTAAGAAACCCCGCATTATCGCAGTCAAGTAAATGCATCCATCTGATCAGAACATATATTTAGTTAGCTTTTCCCCTTACATGTACTAGCTGGCTATGTAGTGACATAACTAGCACATAAAGAACATGGCAACAGTGCTATATGCATTGGTCCTGTGCAGTACTGTGCTCTACCTGCATGAAACTTTGTTTTGCATGAATTTACCAAAGCTTATGATCCATTTATCACACAATCTCTTAAAAGTTTTTTATTCTAGTAACATTGGAACATTGGAATATTAAGGCAGGTGGTCCCAAGATATAAAAAATAAAAATAAGAGAAATCACTTAAAAAGTTATTACCTCATCCACCTTCTTGTTTAATGCTACCATCCTGAAATTGTATCTTAATCCTCACTAAAACTTTCCAAGTATGAGCTTGGAAATTTACATTTTTATTTTCTGCCGATTATACATTTTAATGCATTAGGCTAGGAGGGTCAGGTAAAGTTTGTTTTGGTTTCCATTCCCCCTTTTCCCCCATATAGTTTTCCAACAGTGCCACCTGCAGCAGCACTTTAACATTGCCAGTATAGACTAAGAGGTCTTCATCTTTACTACAAAGTAGCCTTCCTCCCCTCCTCACAGGTCAGTTCCATTTCTCAGCCAGTTCTGAGTTGCGTACAGTTATGGTGACCATAGGCGCCGACTCCATGGGTGCTCCAGGGCTGGAGCACCCACGGGGAAAAATTGGTGGGTGCTGAGCACCCATTGGCAACTCCCCACCAGTCCCCCCTCCCAGCTCACTTCCACTCCACCTCCTCCCCTGAGCACGCTACCGCCTCCTGCTTCTCTCCCCTCCCTCCCAGGCATGCCGACAAACAGCTGTTTCCCGCAGCAAGCCTAGAGGAAGTGGGGAGAAGTGGAGTGGCGGCAGCGAGCTCACGGGAGGAGGCGGAGCGGAGGCAGGGAGCGGTTCCTCTGCCCCCCCCCCCAGGGTTACTTCCTGCGGTCCTCCCCCTGCCCCCCTCTGCCCCCGCTCACCTTCGCTCCGCCTCCTCCCCTGAGCGTGCCGCCGCTCCGCTTCTCCCCACTCCCTCCCAGGCTTGTGTGTGGCAAGCCTCGGAGGCAGGCATAGGAGGGGAAATACGGCATGCCCGGGGGAGGAGGCGGGGCCGGGGATTTGGGGAAGGGGTTGGAATGGGGGCGGGGAAGGGGCGGAGTTGGGGCAGGGCCAGGGGCAGGGAGGGCGCAAGCACCCACCGGCGCCTGGTAAAGTCGGCGCCTATGATGGTGACTCCCAAAATTTCCACAGAAGGGTAGAAGGCGTATGCAAAAGAAGCTCTGAAGCTATATTTCCCCCCTGTTCACCAACAGATGGAAGCAGATAGCTTCTTACCCTCCAGTGCTTCAGGCCACAGGATTTACAATAGCAAGAGAGATGAAGGATGGGAGAACAGCAGTTTTATCCCTATTTTACAGAAGGGGAACTGAGGAACAGAGACTAAGACCCAGATTTTTTAGGGTATTTAGGCATTGCTCTGCTCAGCCTTGCAAAGCCTAGCTGTTTACTGGGTCTCATTTTCAAAAACGACGTAGGCACTGAAGGTGTAAGGTGTGGGTTACCTAGTACCAAGTGACAAAAATAAAGAATTGAGGTGGGGGAAATGGAATTCTAGCATTTTCAGTCTCAAGTCCATCGTAAAGCTGAGCCAAGCTTGCTCTCTGCCAGTGAACTCAAATTTTGGAGTTGTGCATTCTCCCCCTCCAATTGGTTAAAGCTCTGAGAGAGCTCTACAATAAACACCATCATATGGAGATGACTCAGAATTGGCCTCATTGTGACAGGTAATACTTCTGTGGCACCGCAAGAAATTCTATAAGGCAGTTTTACTACGTTAGAACTTCTGAGTTTTGTGACAAAAGTCATCCTATAATTGACCAAGCATTTGTTCTGGACACTGGGACAAAACAGTCTGTTGAAAAATGCCATGTCTCTAACTTCCATAGATGTGTGGATGACATCAGAGGTGGTCAGATGTGACCTTGGCTTCCCAGCTCATATGGAGGATGGAATTGTTTTAATAGATTATAAAATCACCATGGAGAGGGAGCAGTAGAGCAAACACATTTTAATGTAACTATTAAATCTTCAGTCAAAACCATCATTCTTTCACGTTCTATTACCACCTATAAATTAGATTTTACTCAAGCATAATAGCATATACGGACTTGACAATCTCTTTAGGTCAAAATAATTTAAGGATTGGAATGTTGATTTCCCCTTAATTTCAGAAAATAACGTTGGTACAGAATTATATGAAACTAATCATTTAGGTCACAGTTCAGCAAAGCACTTAAATATGTCCCTTAGGCCATCTCAATTCAATAAAACACCAAGCATGTGGTTAAAAATTAGGCAAGTACTTAAGTCCTTTCAATTCAAAGGACTTAAATACCAGTTTAATTGTGTTGGTGACTAAGGAGATTAGTCACAATCCTATGGAGATGATGAGCCCTCAGTTTTTGCTGACCTCAATGGGAATTGGTCACTCAGTAACTCAAGAGTTCCCAGATCACCAAAGGTCTTTTGGCACATTCAAGTCCTGAAGTCAATGGGAGTTAGGTGCCTGAACAGCTTTGGTGGTCTAGGTCTTGGAGCCCACATTCTTCCTGACTCTTAATATTGCTTATTGGTACATGGGGGTAGCTTTTCAAAGGAACAAATGGGAGTCACACACACAAACGATCATTTGGTATACATAACACAGATTTTCAAAGGGACAAATGGCAGTTGGGTGCCTAAATCCCATTTGTCCCTTTGAAAATCTGTGTTATGTACACCAAGTAATCATTTGGGTATTTCACTGGAATCAAAGTATTATTGCTAATACCCTCAGTTTCATTAGGTAAGAATGTCTTTTTCTTCTCCCACAGCTAAACAAAACACACATTATTAAATGCTATAGATGCCCGCACAGTGATAAAGGAAACCATGAGAACAAACAAACAAAGTATGATCAAACACAAAGATTTTCTTCACACAAACAACCAGGAATGTCAAACTGAAAAAATATTCAAGGGGCCTTCCTTTCCTTTTCTACACTCCTTTGGTCCTCCCGTACGAACATGATGGTAGCACCTTTGATATTAGCTCTCTCACAGAGGGTGTAGTTGGAAAACATTCCTGGATTCTTCCCAGCCACTTCACTGCACTGAGTAGCATCTTCATCCTGCTAACGTTTTATTTTTAACACCTCTAGTGAGGGCGAGTCAACTCCTTCATGATGGGTTTAGGTGATTGCCCAATTGCGTTTTCTTCTAATCACTTAGGACATGGTTCTTCCTTGCCTTGTACCTTGCGCTGTCATTTACTCCTATGCAAAATGTGTGAAAAGTACAAATCAATGGTGTGACATGGAAATGTATCATTTTACATTCCATTTGTACAGGTACAAGTGATTACACATGGTGAAGACAGGAAAATCAGGTCTCTCTGGTTAAATTCTGTCCTCAAAATGAACATGCCTGACTCCCATTAAAAGCTAAATTTTGTCAAAGGATGAACATTGTAAATATAGTTTGCAAATACACTCCTTTTCTTATGCTCAAAAAAAAAAAAAAAAAGGAAGGAAAGAAAGGAAAAGAAAATTAGTGTAATAATATTTACCTTCCTCAGAGGAAGTTTTGATGCTTAATATTTTTCAAGTACTCTGAGGTGCTTGGATGCAAAGTGATAAGTGCAAAGTTTTATTATTATTTACTAGAGTAATCAGTTACTAATGAGTAGAAATTCAAATTGCTGCCAATACATTTATGTATTCAAAAGTATCTTAAATGTGATTTTTAGAGCTGATTATTCAGTATAAGGGTTTGGGTGCCTAAATATCTTTCAAATCTGTAAGGCCTGGCTCCTCAAATTGACCCCTCCACTTGATGCAGATGTGCCCATGCTCCATCCCTACTCAGAGTGCTGACATCCAATCCTCACCCCTGCATTACAGATCCCAACACCAGAGACACCTCTGCAGGGCACTAGAAAAGGTGAGACCGTGCTATCACTGGGGTATCCAAGATCTGTTCAGGCAGGAAGGGTGAGAGCTCCATGCATGTGCTGGGGCCAGGGCCGACGCGCCCACTAGGCGACCCTAGGCGGTCGCCTAGGGCGCTAGGATTTGGGGGGTGGCTGGCCATGGCTGCCTCCCGCTTCCTGGCTCCGTGGCTGAGCCGGGAGCAGGGGGGGCGGCTGGCCGTGGCTGCCTCCTGCTTCCCGGCTCTGCGGCTGAGCCGGGAGCTGGGGAGGCACCGCGGGCGGGGGGGCTGCGGAGGTGGGGGGCGCGGGGTGGGAGGGCTGGCGCGGGTGGGGGGCGGGGGGATGGGGAGCCGCCGCGGGGGGGACTGGCTGCCGTGGGGGGGTGGTGTTAGCTGGGTGGGGGGCGCAGGGCTGGTGCAAGGAAGTTTCGCCTAGGGCGCGAAACTTCCTTGCACCAGCCCTGACTGGGGCATGTGCTGGCTCATCATTTTGTGTTTAGGTCCTATGTACACAGTGACTGTTTATGCAGCTCATCGGTTTATGTATCTATTTTTAATAGGACCTGGGCAACATTGAGATCCTTCAAAGCTTAATTCTTCAATATCTCTTTAAATGATTTGGCAAGAACTGGATTGGTTTTTTTTTTAAATCCCTTTAATCCTACTTTTAAGAGCAATCTCCTGCTACTCCAGCAGGCCAGACAATCACACTTAACATGGAATTAGATTAATTATCTAGTCATCAACACTGTGCGTTGTTTGCTCCAAGATCCAGAATCCAGACAAGAGCACTGACCCAGCAAACCACAGTCACATGAATAACCCTGCTGAAGTCAGAGGGTCTATTCATGTGAGTATATATTACTCAAGCAGATATGAGTTGAAGGATTGTGTTTTTTATTAGTAGAATTTCTGAGTTTAGGGGCCTATTGCTCTAGACACTAGCCAAACACATGAGACTGTAAACTTGTTGGAGCGGAGACTATCAAAAATAAGACAAAGGCTTGGAGGGGAACCAATCACAGAGTGGGGAAGTGAATTACCCCAGGGTCATGCATCAAGTAAGTGAAAGACTTGGGAATGAAATCAAGGTCTTCTGGCTGGTTCCTACTCCAGTGCCCTATCCACTACAGTGACTTCACAAATAACTCTGTCAATGCTGATTATCCTCTTTGTAAATTGTTCAGTGCATTCATAATCCAATGCAAAATATTATGATACTTTCCATCTGTTTTCAACTCTAGGGCTAGGAAGATTATTTGTACTTTATGCTTCTTTTTCCTTGTGTACTAAGTTTGAATAAACAGACCATTACTAACGCTCCCCCAACCCCCGACATTTAGCTATCTGTATTTTCACTCAGTATGAATGCGAGATTGTCAACTGGGGTTTGGCATACATGGAATATGCAGGCATCTTGGTAGCTATTATGTAGCACAGTGCAGCAGCTGAAAATAGGTCAAAATGTAGGCTTCAAACACACGCTCAGCCAGGGGATCAATTATTTTTTGTCAAGGTCCAAATTTCTTGGTCAAGGTCCAGACTCCAGAGAAAATACAAACCCAATAATAATAAAAAGATTTTGCAGTCATTCAAAAGTATCTGGTAGTCCGGATTTGGCCTCCGGTCTGCCTATTGATTGCCCCTGCGTCAGCTTTTATTCTTTGCACTTCCATGAGATGGAGAGACCAAATGTAGAAAATGTGGATTTGGGAGTCATACCATACCATATTTTTGCTTACATATCAGACAGGGAAAATACACATAAGATAACTAGCTGAAATACACATAAGATAACTAGCTGAAATACACATAAGATAACTAGCTGACTTGAAATAAGACATTTCTCATAAACATGCACATTTTGTTTCATACAGACAAATGAATGAGGCTTCCTGACAGTAGCGTAGCCCGGGGCGGGAGCAGGGGGAGCGGCTGCTCCCCCACTGAGCAGAAGCGGCGCCTTTTTTGTGCTCTTTTGCTCCTATGCTGCAGCCAGAGCGGAGCATTTTTTTTTTGGCTCCGGCGCCTTTTTTTGCTCCCGACGCCTTTTGCTCCTATGCTGCAGCCAGAGCGGAGCATTTTTTTTTTGGCTCCGGCGCCTTTTTTTGCTCCCAACGCCTTTTGCTCCTGGCGCCTTTTTTTAGCTCCACTCCCCCTGTGCTCTAAACCTGGCCACGCCACTGCTTCCTGAAGTACTAATGTGATACGTATTCTCCAAGATTTTACCCTTGAATTTTATCAACAAGGGGCCAGTTCTTCCATCCTTTGTTGGATGCACAAGGTCCCAAAAGCAGCAGCGCCATCATGGTTCCATTAGCTGAAGACTGTCAAACCACGGAGATTTCATGGAGAGTGAAAAGAAAGAAAGGTGAGAGATAGAATTGGTTAAAGGAATCAAATACATACAACAATTGCAAAGTTCTTGGTTCAGGCTTGTAGCAGTAATGGAATAAACTGCTGGTTTGAGAAGCCTCTGGCTGCTTCCAAATCATTGGAAGGACCTCAGTCCCTTGGTTAGAATGCTCCCATTAGTATAAGTCCATAGGCCAGAGGTTTGAGCAGGAAAGAGGCTGGAGCAGGACAGAGGCAAAATGGAGATGTTTCCAGGGCTTTTTATCTCTTCTGCCATGTGGAGGGAATCCCAATGTTGTTAGTGTGGAAAATTACAGTAACAAGATGGTGTTTGGAGTCATATAGACAAGTCACATGTTCATGCATGATTTCACCTAGTCACAGCAGGAAAGTCCATTGAGAGTAGATAGGTGTCTTCCATTATGAGTTACGTATCCTTTAATGGGCCATTCTACTTGAATTGTTCCTTCAAGATGTGCAGGCTAAATACCTTGTGGGCATTACCTCAGGAGCAAACATTTGAAATACAGGTATAGACAGGGGTGAAAGTAACTTACCAGTACGCAGGGCTGGGGTCCTGAGCAAGGGGGGTGGGGCCTCAGGCAGAAGGGGTGGGGCCTTTAAATCCCCAGGGCCCTTTAAATTGCTGCCGCTACTTCAGGGCTCCGGCAGCAATTTAAAGGGCCTGGGGCTGTGGTAGCGGTGGCTGGGAATCCCGGGCCCTTTAAATCACCGCAGGAGCCCCATGGTAGTGGTAGCTGCGGCGGCGGCCGGGAGACCTGGGGCTCCAGCGGTGATTTAAAGGGCCCAGGCTGTCCGGAGCCCCGGACCCTTTAAATCACTGCTAGAGCCCCAGGGCTCCCGGCCTCCGCCGCCACTACCCCAGAGCTCTGGCAGCGGGCCTCTGGCGGCAATTTAAAGGGCCTGGGGCTCCGGCCGCTGCCGGGAGCCCAGGGCCCTTTAAAATGACTGGCCTGGGGAAGCTGCCCCCTGCTGGTATGGTCAGCTGTGTACCAACTCTTGCCAGTACACCGTACTGGCTTACTTTCACCTCTGGGTATACAGCCAATACTCATAACTTCAAATACAAAAATGATACATTCATACAAATAGCATAATCATATTCAGCAAATCATAGCCTTTCCATAGACATCTTACATGCCCCATTTTGTACAAGATTTGTTGCAAATATATAACTGTGGTTGTAACAATGATCTATATGGTCATATTTTAATCAGATACCGTCACAGTTGGTGACTATTGATTGCCCAAAGGTACCTGACTCACTGGAGAAGTAGCTGAAATTTCTAATTAGCTTTTTTCATAAAGCTGATTAACAGCATTTGGAATGTGCAATCAACAGGAGTTTGTGGTGCTTGAATTATATCTTCTCTTGAAGTTGATTTATTGAGAAAACCAGTCAACTGTTAAAACACAGTAAGTTTGCTTAGCTTCCCATAACGAGTGTATGAACTGAAGTATATTTGCTGTTGCAGGTCTGCTGCAAAGATCTCACAGATTGAAATGCAAGGCCTCCATAACTTCTGCCTGGGAGATATAAGACTGCCCTGGACAGGAGAATGAGCACAGTGCGGTATTATTCAGTGCTGCCATACTGAGAATTTGTCTGTTTCTAGTTGGCCAGAGTATATATGGTGCCCAGGTGAACACTGCACCCTTCATTACCTATGCAAATCTTTGGATACTATACCTATGGTAGTGCTGAGTGGATGGAGTTCCTGAGATTTGGGGGATTAAGCAACTCTCTGCAGCTGTTTTAGGATGACACCTCTTTCTGGATTGTATTTATGGTCCATGTGAGACTTGGCAGGCTAATGCTTGTATCATTGAAGTCATTCCTCAGCTCGAAACAAAACCAAATGATAATTTGATTGTTTCTCATATTGTATTAAGGAGAAAGTCATCAGTTTATGGTTACAACTGATAGGTAGATGGAGATTGGATGTCTCACTCTATGCTGGTATATATGGACTTAAATCGACATCTTTCAGGTTTTACTTGGGTCGGTCTGTTAAACTTCACCCTCGGTTAGTGCACCATTCAGAGCCCAATCCTGCATCCCACTCTCATTGCAGACAGCCAAGGGGGAATGCTTGTCCCCTTACAGGATTGGGCCCTCAAAGACCATGGCTCGGATCCTGAGAAGTGCTAAGCACCCATTGGAGTTGCTAAGTGCACAGTATCTTACAGGATTTGGCTCAAAGCCAATTACAGATTGCACGGCAGATGCTCAGCATGTCAGGTGCTTGGCACGTTAGTGGCCTTCAGTCAGGCTGGCTGTTGACTTCATTTGGACATTCCATCACAGCCCATCTCCCCATTTATAAACAGCAGCCTTTTCCCTGGTGACCGTCTGGGTGGGTTTGTTTTATTTTTTTATACCTGAAAGATGATAAATCCCTGCTAGGAAATTATCAGAATTCTCTCTTTTTTTTAAATCCCTCACTCCCCTCCCCATTCCTTTTAAAAGTACTTTTAGTTCATTTCTTTTTTTAAACAAATTCAGTCCTGACTAGGCCTTACGTTTGTTAACTTAAAATCACCATAGAGACCCCTGCATTTCTTATTTGAAATACCTTTTGCTGAATTAGAATTTACTCTGCTTTAAGAGCTAACATTGGCAGACAGCTCTCAGAGAGAGCCTGAAAACTGTAAGAGGATTATCTGGGGGTGACATTGGGTTTCTGTTGCATCCCAGAACTATCTGTTGCCTGATAAACCCTCTGTGGCGGGGACGGGGGGGGAGGAAGAGAGGGCATTAACTAGTTTTGTCTCAATCTTGATGTTTTATTATCACTTGCAGCCGCTGTCAGGCAGCATAGGTTACTGAGTCTCATTTCTAACTGTCCTTGCTATTGACACCTTGGGCCAAATTGCCCTTAGTTACACAGTGTGAGTTTAGTAGAGTTATGGGAGGCAAAATGTATCACTTTAATAATTCTTAGTCAAGCATTTCACCCGTTCAGACAACTGTTGATGTGGCTATGTTTGTCAGCTCCAAAAATGTGCAGCTTCCTTACTTTTCCCAAGCTTTTTAGACGTGATTTAAATGAGATGAGGAATTAAAATAAGGTAAGCAGGTTTTCCCTACTCACTAATCCATAAACCTTACACAAGTGGAACAAATACTAGTTGTAGAAAACTAATTGAAGGCAGATTTTAGCCCATTGTATCAGTCAAAGATGGCATTTGTGAGGCAATAGACTGATTTTTTAATTCTCTTAGCTTCCTAGGAGCGCACTATACATACAGAGCCATCCTCCATTCTTCTATCCTTCCAAAATATACCCGATATCTTTTTCCTCAGATCTTGCAACCAACTACTTCTCAGTTTCTAAAATCCCTTCCTGTCTGACCATTTCTCTTCTGAATGCATACCAAGCCACTGCCTGAGTTGACTAGTTGAGCTCAGGAAATCTGACTGCCTTCTAAGTGACTCTGAATATTCAGGTAAGTGTGTTTAGTTGGAAGATTACTCAATCAGCAGACTCCACATGTACAAAATGTACTCCTGTCTATTTCTAATTAATTTAAACCGTGGTATTGGCCAGCACTCTGACAGTTTGCCATGGCATAGCCTTAACATTTCTCAGGCATATTGTCTGGCATGTTACTGAACACAGAAGACAATGGTTTTGCCCTCAGTGGGCTTAATACACAGACAAAAGATACAGGCTGGTATATTGTAGAAGGGTACAGAGTGTTGTTTCAAAGAGAGAGAGAGATAATGCTTCTTGTGGTAAAGTAGGGCTCCCCAGAGGAAACGTTTTAAGGAAGAATATACGGAGAGGAAGCACATGGTTGTAGGGACAGGCAAAATAATGGCACAGCTTCAGCAGGAGAGATTGAGGGAGTACCCCTCCCCACCTAAGAATACCCCATAGTTCAGATGTTAGAGCACGCTCTCCTGAGAGGTGGGAGATCCTAGTTCAAATCCTTTCTCTGCCTCTACCGGGGAGGGAGGAATTGAACCTGGGTCTCTCACAGATTAGGTGAGTGCCCTAAAAGTGAGCGTGAATGCCTGCTCCTCCCCCCGCCTTCCTCCTGTGTGGAGTGAGGCAGGTGTCTAACTCATTCCTGCATGAAACTACATAGGCACTTAAGCTGGGAGAGGGGTTCCTGCTGGTGGATCATAGCGCAGCGAGGCGCCTGTCACTGAGAAAGGGGCAGGGCTTAGCACATCAGAATCTCCCCTTGGCTAGTTTAGGTAAGGAGCTGCTGAGCACTCTGGCTTTTGTGGATCACATGCTAAGGTGCTGGGAGGGACCTGTATAGGGAGCCTTACAGGGGGCTCTGTGGACTGTCGTGTTGTTCTTGTGATTTTCTAGGCATGTAAAAGTTAGGTGCTGTGATGGTAGTGTTGCACCCCTTAAGTCCCTTCATGGATTCCACCCTCTAAACTGAAGGCTGAAACAAGCTCTCGAGTATAGTGGCAGGAATCTATTAGATCAGGGGCGGGCAAACTTTTTGGCCTGAGGGCCACATCAGGTTTCCGAAACTGTATGGAGGACTGTGCCTCCCCAAACAGCCAAGAGTGGCCCGGTCGCCGCCCCCTATCCAACCCCCCCCCCCGCTTTTCGCCCCCTGAACACCCCCAGAACCCCTGCCCATGACTGTCCCCCGCCACCCATCCAACCCCCCCATTCCTGACTGCCCCACTGGCACCCCTGCCCCCATTCAACCCCCTGTACCCCACCATCTGACCGCCCCAACCCCTATCCACACCCCCGCCTCCTGATCACCACCCCAAAATCCCCTGCTCTCTATCCAACCCCCCCTGCTCCCTACCCCCTTACCGCGCTGCCTGGAGCACTGGTGGCTGGCGGCGCTACAGATGCGCCGCCCAGAGCACCAGGACAGGCAGCCGCGCCGCCCACCTGGAGCCAGCCACGCCACCGCGCAGCACAGAGCACCGGGTCAGGCCGCTGCTCTGCAGCTGCGCTGCCGGCAGGAGTTCGCCGCCCCACCACCTAGGGTGACCAGATGTTCCGATTTTACAGGGATAGTCCCGATTTGTGGTTCTTTTTCTTCTATAGGCTCCTATTACCTCCCACCCCCTGTCCCGATTTTTCACACTTGCTGTCTGGTCACCCTACCGCCACCCAGAGCATTGCGCCGGCCGTGCAGTGAGCTGAGGCTGTGGGGGAGGGGGAACAGCAGGGGGGGGACCAGGCAGGAGGGTCCCGTGGGCCATAGTTTGCCCACCTCTGTATTAGATCCTTCAAGGAGTGTCCACCTCTAGTCCTCTTCTGCTAATTTAGGAAATTAAGTTGGCACGATTTTATATAGGCAAAACTGTCAAGATTATTAACTTGGTCAGAAAAGCCCTTGAAAGAAATAGACACTGACCTACTCAAAATTCAGCTGACGCTCCCTACCCTTTTCTAATGTTTAAGCTTTTCTATTGATATTCTAATTTTTTTTAAAAAAAGAGGCCTGAAACCCTTTTGATTCTTTGCAGGTCAAATGAGGTAGTATTAGTAAGCACCATATGGAAATTGTTTTACAGTTATGGATACGATTTATTGTGCTTGTGTGGAAAAGTGGATTCATATTAAGGATAAACATCTGTGTGACAAATGCAATTCTTTGGACACATGGAATAGTCAAAAACAATTGTATCTTTATGAGCTGGATAGGGATTCTATTCCCAACTCAATAGGAAAGCTAAAAGACGTTTCCTCTGTATGAGCGATGGTGGGCTGGGAGGAAGAGGAGAAGAGGGGAAAATAATGCAAAAGCATAATGTAGATAAGTGTGTGGAAGTTTCACCCCAAGTTGGGGGGAAATAGCATAGAATGATTAGCCTGGCTTCAAGAGGTCTGGCAAACAAAACTGCCAACAGTAAAAGTTACAACCCAGATTTAGGTGAAGGGTCACTTGCCCTCACTCAAGAGCTGACGTGAAACTAGGACTATGAGAGGCAGGGCCTGCAGGAAGGGCCTAAAGGTATTTTTATCTTATCAGGGGTCCCATGTGGAAGATGGATGAGTGTTTGGTAATTTAGACCTGCAAATAAGCTGCTTATTGACTTTATGATGTTGTCATCTGTAATGATTTTGTTCTGAATAAGTAGCATTTTGCTTTATGAAACATGGCTGGTCACTAGTTAGGGTTGCCAACTTTCTAATTGCACAAAACCAAACACCCTTGCCCCACCCCTTCTCTGAGGCCTGCCCCCCCCCCACCCAGTGGTTCACAGCCAACGGGAGCTGCGGAGCCGGTGCGGAGGAGGGGCAGCATATGGAGCCCTCGTGGCCATGCCTCCGCCTCGGAGCCGAGGGACATGTCACCCGCTTGCAGGGAGTCGCGTGGAGCCAGGCAGAGAGCCTTCCAGCCTCGTACCAACTGGACTTTTAACGGCCTGGGTCAGCAGTGCCAACCGAAGTCACCAGGGTCCCTTTTCAACCGGGTGTTCTGGTCGAGAACTGGACATCTGGCAACCCTATCACTAGTTAACCCTGTCATTGCGCCTAAGAGAATGGGACAGTAGGTGCTTAACTAGAGTCAGACCAGCTAAGATAATTACAATGAATTGGAAGAGTCTGCAGCTTATTGCCTTCTTTGTAAGGAGTGGATTGCCAGATCCTACCCTGAGAAAGGTGATGACTGGAAGATACCCCACTTTCGTTTGAAGTTTGCCAGAGGTACAGTTATCACAGGAACTGTGACAATCTATAATTTAAGTGAATTTATTTTCTGTTGATATGTTAGTGACAAAAATAGTGTTTAAAAAGAGATTAGTTTTCTTCAGCTGTTTGTGTTCCTTTCATATTAATTTTCTATTAGTACTGTGAGGAATACTATTTATTGGCAGGAACACCTAGGGAAACTGTACATTAAGCTAATATTACAGACTGTTTGTGAAAGTGATTGTAGAATATAACTATTCATACCAAGTACTGAGTCTAAGACACCCATCCAATCATAGAACAGAAACACTACCATGTGACGTGTTCAGTTCAACCTAACCAATAGAGCACAAATTTCTAATAAAAATACATGGGATGGACTGGACTGTGAAGAACCTACAGAGCAAGAATTTGTGACTATAGCCAGTGAATAAATTTGAATGAATGAATACATTCAAGAATATCATAAGCCAATTTCAATAAGATAAAGGCTAATTTCTTTTCCCACCCCCAGTATGAATTATTCTCAGTTGCAATTTTAAATCCAATCCTATAGAGAACATGAAACTTTCTTGTCCAACATTTTTCAAGAGAGTGGGCCAAATTCAGGCCTAGTTTAAACAGATGCAGGTCTACAGAAACAGTCACTCTTGCTCTCTTTTCTATCTGTCTTTTGTAATCATTGTGGTATATGGAGACTAGTTGCAACTGCTTATGCTAGATCTTAAGATACACCTATAAATCCAACTACCAATACACACCAGATAGACAATAAAAGCATGACCTGCTCCCAAAATGTTCAGAGTGCTGAACAAGACTAGCAACCTGCAATGCTTAGGACTAGGATTCTGCCAAGAGGTTGAGAGAACTGAATTATTCGAAAAACATACAGTAACCTGCCAGGTAGAAACACATACCCCTTCACTCCAGATGACCAGCATTTCACCCTGTGACAGCGTGTATAAACCCCACACTGGACAGGAGGGGGTTGAGGAGCAGCTCTAGGTTAAGGAGGCTCCGCCCTTCTGCCCTTACAGAGCATGCTCGGGTTGGAGGCGGGGTTTAAAAGCCTGTCAGTTGCCAAGCAATTCAGTCAGAAGCAGGCAAGCCAGGGAGGAGGAGTGGAACGGAGCCCACACTGATCAGAGGAGCCACAGCACCCAGCAACTGAGACTAGGGCTGGAAGCCCAGAAGGTGAAGCTGGCTTGAGACTGACACCAAATGGAGATGGGTGAGCCACCAAACCAGCCTCCAGGGCCCTGGGTTAGAACCCAGTGGATTGGAAGGGCCTGGGTTCCTCTACCACTGCACCATAGCCACTAGTAGGATTGCTGCCCTGCAGACTGTAGCCACTAGGTGGGAGATCCCTGATCACACACCCCAAAAAGGTAAAAGATAATAGGATTGATTAATTCTGCTCATTGCGTGAGGTTAGTGGAGAAAACAGGAAAAAAGCCTTCAAGTTCTAGAGCCTTTGGTTATTGCTAGTTTCCTAGCAGCAAAAGAAAAATTAAGTAAAGTCCCATTACAGTGCAGCAGAAAGGCTGCAAACCTATTACTGTACCAAGGGCTTTGAAATAACTATTTTTCCCATATCACAAATTAATCATTTTCCTTCAGTAATGGAAATATTTAATTGTCTTTTTAATGGGCTTTGATCTGAAAGCTTCAACAGTCAATGGTGAATCTAAAGCCTCACTGGAAATTGATTTTTTTTTTTTTTTTTTTAACTAGAGTGAGTTTAGAAATCTTTGTATCTACAAACCCTTGGTTTAATAAGACTCTTCAAGAAAATTTCATGTGGATTATTATTTAGGCATCCAGAATGTGCTCGGTGACATGAAGTAAAAGGCATTCAATGCCCCAAAGCTTACAGTCAAGACCCTGGATCCTGCGGACACTTACATCTGAGTAACTTTACACATGTTTGTACAGACACTGAATGGACTTATGCACATGCATAAAGTTAAGCATGTTTTCAGGATTGGGTCCTATCTTGCAAATATTTATATACATAAATAACTTTAGCATGCAAGTAATCCTCTTTTGGGAGTGCTGTAGTCAAGTGTTTGTAGGATTTTAGTTTAAGAGGCAGAAATAGAAAAATGAACATGCTGGGGAGCCCATATTCAATAGTAGCTTTGAATAATCATGTGTACATATGAAGCTTGTTTTATGAACATGCATAGCATCGCAATTTTACATGAAAGTTTGCATATGTATCACAGATGCCAGTGATTTCATAAGTGTGTATATGCCCATATCAATCCAATAGATAAAATACTTGAGAAAGTATTTGCATATCAATTATGTATATTTGTTTCATTGGACCCATCATTTTTTCTATCTAATTAATCAATTGCTTTGCACTCAAGTAGGAGGATCTGCTTTGGCCAGTGACTTACTCTTTTAGTATAATGAATTATATCAATACAAAGTCCTTTAAGCATTTTACCAGCTTTTGTAAATAGTTTGCTTCACATGTGAAGAGCCAAATGTTTACCCTGTTGTATGTTCTAAGGGGTAAATAGTTGTCAGCCATTTTATTACAAACCACTATTTAAGTGTAAACTCTGATCACCATCATAAAATGTAGCACTAATTGTAGAGTGCATTGTAATTTTACAGTCTGCTCTGAATAATGCGCAGCACTCATCTCACCACCCCAGAAGCAAACAAGGAAATGAAATTGTCTCAAGACACTTGTGGAAGGAGTAAGTTATTTCACCCCCCTTTTCATGAAGCAGCCTATTTCCCACCACAAGACTAGCCAGCTGCTTTGGCAGGTGAATAGAGGGGGCAGGGCTAGAACTCCTGCCATTCTCCCATCCTTCTGACTCCTCCCTGAGCTAGGAATAGTGACAAGTCACTACCCAGACTCCGGGAGCAGAGCAGCACATGGAGTCCAAAGCTAGGGTCCAATATGGCAGACTGATAACTGTCCACTACCAGGACTCAGACAGGGCTGAAACAACTACCATCGCCTGTAACATTACAACAGCATGGTTTCTCTAGCAGCGATATCTCTGAATCAGGTGGGCTGATTACAGCAGAGTACTTAAGCTCCTAGCATAGGTGAGTTAGGAGCCTAAGACCCATCAACTTCTAATGAGACTTAACACACAAGGCCAGATTTTTAAAAGGTATTTAAGCGCCTAAAGATGCAGATAAGCAGCTAGTGGGATTTTTCAAAAGTGCATGGGTGCCTCAGTGAAATCAGTGTGACTAAACACAAATACTTCTGAAAATCCCGCTAGACATCTAAATTCTCTTTAAAAATCTGGCACCTAGTCTAGTGCCAAGGTGCATAAATTCCATGGAAGCCAATGAAAAGACTCAGCACCTTGCAGGATTGAGCCCTGGGCAGATTTTTTTTATTGGTGTTTTAGTATTTGAATATGTCCTGCAGTTCTTTGGGCACCAGTGTGTATTGCAACACTTGGGAGATACCACCATATAAGAAAATACTCAAGTCATCAGAAGAGATGTTTCAATTGTAATACTGCCTCAGAGTAATCAAATAGTCAGCAAAATTTGTCCCCGCCCCAACTCAGTCCCTCCCAGCCTCTATTCCAACCTCTTCCTCAAAACCCTGGCCCTGCCTCTTCCCTGCCTCCTCCCCTGAGCGTGCCGCATCCCTGCTTCTCCCCCTCCCTCCTGGAAAGTCCTACGGGAAGCGCAGGGAGGTAGGCGGAGGAGTGGGGATGCTGCAGGGTGGGGAGGAAGCGAGGAGGAGGTGGAAGGGGGGCGGGGGAGCTATGGCGGACTGCAGGAAATAACTCCGCAGGCCGCATGCAGCCCATGGGCCCCGTGTTTGAGACCCCTGCCATAGGGTGACCAGATATCCCATTTTTAAAGGGACAGTCCTGTATTTAAGCCCTCCTATAGGTGTCTCGATTTTTTTTTTCTCTTAAAAACAGGCAAATTGTCCTGTATTTTCTGTCTCCCTCCCTCCACCCCCATCAGTACTGGCAGGTCCTGCTGGGGGCTGGATCCCTGCTCGCCAGCCACCTGCCCACCAGTGGTGAGTGGGGAGTCCAGTGGCCTTAAACTCTATGAAAATTCCCATGGAATGTAGAATCTTGGGACTGGGACATAAACAACTAGAACATGTGGCTTTCATTTTTGTTTCTTAGGTTGGTACAGTGCATTGTAATGTCAAAGCTTGTAATGGCCTGGTGCTATGATGGACTGACATTAAAACCAAGGTGGTTGAGGACAAATAAATGTTGGCAATAAAAAGAAAACTAAAAGTAAATCTTTGTCAAGAACTAGTATATGTGGAGCAGCTCTCTGGGGAATTGACTAGAATGGTTAATGGAACTGGAAGATTAGTTGGAAAGCAAAGCACCTGTTACCTAGGGTAAGCACTGAACCAAAAAGAACGTGTAGCCCTGGATGTAACTTTACACAGAGACCAGATGTGCTAAACACTGCACAGCCAAATGAAAAATAAATTGTGTGTGTTTATTAGACAGTGTTAGCTTTTGTATTTAACAGCACAGCAATCCAGTAGGTGTTAGGGGTTAGTTAACTCAGAAATGTGGATTCCTATGGATAAGAAGGTGAATACTAAAAGAGAAGCTTTAGCTACTCCAAATTGCTTTGCTGAAGAATGAAATAAATATATGCTTCTAATTAATAATACTGTCCGCTCTTTGACCTTTGACAATTCAGTTAAACTGCATTTTGAAAAACACAAAGTTCAGGCCCTTGATAATTACTTTATTAACTACAATTTTAGCTGGATTTCTTTTTCTATTGCTCTGTTTAAAGTTGTTTCTGTCAGCATTAATTTACATTCTCCTGCCATTTCTAAGCACCCACTGTGAGGGAGATTACAAGGTGCCACTTCAATTCATTCCATGGTGCCCTAGTTTCCTCTGACCCTGCTTTCTCTTTCGAGACTGTGTGAGACTGTGTGTGACTCCAACATCGCACTCATGAAGAAAAGCAGCAGCAGTGTTACATCTGTCATATAGATGACATGTTTTTGCACACAATATTGACCTGTGCAATCATGAGCATGGTGCAAAGGTGACATAATCTAGGTTTCCAGAGTTTGACAGATTTAGGACCAAATCCTGAGGTCCTTACTCAGGCTAACCCCTAATTTTGAAAAGTGTTAAGGGAGATAATGAGATACTGGTGGATTTCAACTGCTGGAAATGTGCATTCAGTTCCTGGCTCTACCACACATCCCCAACTCCCAGTCCCGATGGTACGTTATAGCTATGAAAAGCATCAGTCCAATCAACAGCAGATCACTGGAATGACTGGCCCATGAGATCTTTAAAAGCTACATCCCATTTTACCACCTCTTGCTGACATCGGTATAGCTTAGCTAATATTAATTCAAACCCTTGTAGCTCATGATGAGTCATTTTACCCCATCTCCATTGAGCCCACATCTTTCCACTCTGCAAGTTATCTTTAATCTAACCAGCTTGCCTGACCTTTTCATGGTCACAGTGATGTCTGTCAGGCTTCTCTTTTGACCTCTACCTCTAGATGCTCAAAGTACTGGAATGTATTCAACACATGAATTGCCATGGTACATTGAATATCATTGGCTAAGCCATCTGAAACTTGTGCTACTTTTGGGTGTGGTTTAACTGTACTACTTCTCTAAAGCCATTTCCTTTATTTAATCCTTTAAGGTGTCCGTCTATGAATAACCTTGGCATTAACACATTTACAAGACCAGTTCTAGACATCAATTGAATTTAGCAGGATCCCAGTTTCAAGTTTATTCACTTCTCCATTCTGCCTTTTTTGTTGTTCTTTGAAACCTTATTTGACTTGTTTATCTGCATATTGCCTTAAAAAAAGAGGGATTTTGAATTGCTGACAGTCTGACATTTCAGTAAAGAATGCCATGTGTCTGGCCGTTTGATGCCTGTGCTAGCCTCCATTTCTGGAAATACTATAGCAGAAATTAAATATTCATACTAATTTTACAAGGAGACAAATTTAATTGAAGTTGGTCACTGATGTGCTCAGTCAAGGTTAAGAAAAAAAAGTTTTGGCAACCAATCCAGCACCTCACTTGTGCTAGTAAAAATGGCAGGACTGGCTTGGTCTGCACTATTGTTTATCTAGGTTCTAGACTGTTTATCTGTCTTGATTCTTATACTTCACAAGGAACTGTAGTCTCACATTCTGTCCACAAGTAAGGATTTCTAATAGCAAGTTCATGGAGAAACTTTGGCGTTGGCTCTAAAGTGAACAGTTACATCACCACTAAAGATATTGTAGTGATACTTAACCACTTAAATAGCTTTAGTGTGTTTTTTGTGATGGAGAGAGCAAGAGACAGTCCAGTTATTTTTATAAAAATGTTTCCACAATGTTTAAAAATCACTCTCATATGTTATGACACAGTTACAAGCTTTTTACAAACAAAACAAGTTATTTCAGTTCTCCAGAGTAAAGAAATGGCTGGTCAGAAATACATGACATGCCCCGAAATATAACCATTTAGAAAAAGTCAAGGTCAGCCATTGGAAAAGGTTCACTAATAAACTACAAAAGAAATGAAGGGACAGACAGACTGTGAGTGGGGCTGACTGCCTACAGTTTCCATTGACTTCAGGTATGGATGGTTGATATCACGAACTGGTCCTAAGTCTGTCAAGTTTTAGTCATTTTAATGGCTAGGTAATGCAAGACACCATTAGGATTGGTTTCCTTTAGACGTCAAATTGTGGATTTATAATATAAATATTGGCTGGTCTTAATCAAGTTCACTCTAACTTGGCTGTTTATATAGAAGTCTTTCTATGACCTTTATTTTTTTATTATTTATTAAATGTTTCCAATCAGATACCACTTTTTTTTGGCGGGGGGGGGGGGGGGGGGGAATATGCAGTGAAAGCAAAATGTATCCGTGCCACAAAAGCAGTAGAGCAGATGTTCATGAGACCTTGTTCAATAGAAAGACAATCCCCATGGAATTTGCATCTAGAGAACCTCATACACCAAGAAACAGGCTGTTTTAAAATTGAGGAAAACAGCTAATATAGGGTTTCCTATAGTGAAGTCAAGAAAGGAACATTATTTGAACTCTCCAGTCCTTCTACACAAGTGTTAAAGTGCATTCATTCCCCAGGCCAAGCAAAGCTCAACTACAGTACACTGATTTTGTTCATAAAATATTGCAATTTACTTTGTTTGTTTTAACAAGAGGAAAAGATAGCAAAGGTAAAGGATCATTTATTCAAACACCCTCCACCTCCCCTCCTTTTTTTTTTTTTTTTTTTTTTTGACATTACAAATCAGGTTGTCAGTAGGCCTCCTTTAGTCCTCTGACATAATTTGTGAGCACAAGTGAGTATTCCTACAAAACCCTATATTTGCATGTGTGTGCACACAAATGCAGAATGCATATGCAAATGGATGTGACAGTTTGGGGGACCTGTTTATGTTCAACTTATGACTGATTTTATGAACTATCTGTATATATGCCCTTGCAATAGTCTCTGTGGTATTCTTGCATCATATTTTTTTGTGGCGAGGAGTGGGGAACGGTGCCTGGGTGGCTGCCTCTGAATGTAGGTCTACATGGCAATAAAAGACCTGTGGCTGACTTGAGTCCGATGACTCAGATTCATGGGGCTCAGGCTGTGGGGATGCTGGAGACCCTGTGAGGGGGGAGGTCCCAGAACCTGGGCTCCAACCTGAGCCCAAATGTGTACATTGCAATTTTATGCCCCATAGCCTGAGCCCCATGAGTCCAAATCAGGTGGCCCTGGCTGTGCCATGGGTCTCTTATCACAGCGTAGCTGTACCCTGAATGGGACAGTCATTAAGGACCATCATCAACATGAAAGCCTTGCCCTAGCAGAGGAATGGAGAATGAGGGCAGGGGAGCAGGAGAACCAGCTAGGGTTAGTCCTAGCTTTTTAAAAACACAGACTGGGATGGTTAGAAACATAAAGGGAGTTTGGGGCACAGGAGTCTGAGGGCGCAGCTGCAGCACTGTAGCGTGTCTGGTGAAGACGCTTCAAGCTGACTGGAGAGAGCTCGCCATTGGCTTAACTCCACCTCCTCGAGAGGCAGCGGCTATGTCGGCGGGAGAGCTCAGGGATGTGGATTTTTCACACCCCTGAGTGACGTAGTTAAACCAAAGTCAGTATGTGGTGTAGACCAAGCTAGAGTGAGAGGGGACTCCATGATCTGGAAGAGAAGCCTGAGCTAGAGGAGTGAGCTCAAGAAGAGGGAATTCGGAACTCTGAAAGGATCCTGACCAACTCCAAAAGAATGCTCAAGGCTGGTGAGGAAACTGAGGCAGGGGTATTGCTTACAGATGTTTCTTATATTGCCAGGACCTGTATATCTTCTGCTGCCAAAAGTTAAGAAGAATGATTGGTTTTAGAAATCCCTCTGCAGAGTCTGTCTTATGCTCTCAACTACCATGTGTCCCTGAAAGGTTAAACAAACAATAAACCAAAGCTCCCCAGTGTTCCACCGCGGGGGTGGGCATAGGGTTGCCAATTTTGTAATATTTAAAAACCAGACGCTCCAGCAGGAGTGCCGGAACCTCATCTGCCCCGCCTCTTCTCTCCCCCCTGCCCCGGCCCTGCTCCTGCCCTGCCCCTTCCTCAAGGCCCCACCCTGATTCGCTCCTCTTTCCCCCTTCCCCTGTCGCTCACTCCTCTTCCCCACCTCTGCCCGTGTCAGAAGGGACTTGCCTGTGGAGCCGGGCCTGGAAGCTGCAGCTGCCCAACACAGGTAGCAGGCAGCCCTGGCTAAATAGGGGCTGGTGTGGGTAATGACTTGGCACCACCCCTGCCTGCAGTAACTGGACTTTGTGTATCCAGTCAGTAGATCTGACCGGACACTGTGAGGTCCCCTTTTCAACTGGAGTTTCCAGTCAAAAACTGGGCACCTGGCCACCCTACATGGGTATGTTTAAGCTACTAGAGTCTCTGGAGGTTAGAGGGTTCAGCACTGGAGGGTGTTCACCTTTGAGAAGGGGTACCAGACAGGAGTCTTTCTTCAGCCTGTAGGCTCACTCCCTGGACAAAGAGAGAGTGCCTAAAATGTACCCAGACCCAGGAGAGCTAGGAAGCACACAGATCCACACAGGTCCAAACACAGCAACCTGGTGAATGCCCAGCAAGGGGGAGCTTGGCCAGGTCTGAGATAGGACACATCCATGAATTCGGTAGACATATAATATTAGTAGAGGATGTGGTAAATTTGGCTCTCTGCCTCTGGGTTAGTGAATGGTTACACAGCTGTCTGTGCCCGAATGCAAAAAAAGACCACGGCTTCTGCAATATTGCCAATTGTTACAACAATGCTATACTGCTTCACCTCGAGCTCTTATCAACTCTCACAAGCTCAGTGTGGTCAGTATTTGCATCAGAGTTCAGTCAAATCAGACTGAAGGTGCTGCCAGGAATGGGTTGGATTCAGTAAGCACCGCTTTAAGCATGCTGCTAAGAGGCACTGTGCTGTGGAAGTTGCTTACTTACAAATAAGCTAGAAAGGTAATTAATGGTAAAAAAAAATTGGTAATTAAAATTCCCATGACTTTTTCCATAAGAAGTTATTTCCTGTGTCAAATTCAAAGTTAGATAACTGAATTCTGCCTCCTTAAATTCCCCTAGATTTTTAATTTTATACAGTGTTATTCTTCACTTCCAAACTGTTATGTAGCATTTAAAAACTCAAGGCAAACAGTTCTTGTATACAGATGATTTTAAATACTTTGGGGTTCTTAAAGGTGAGAAAAAAGAGTCCATAGTTCTCTACACTTTTATTGGACATACATTGCATGAGTGTATTGCTTTCTCTAACTTGGATGGAACAGTCAATCTTAATGCTCCCAAATACTTTTTTTCCATAAAACTTAGGCAATGATAATTTCCTATCTGAATGTGTAACTTGATCATTCTGCTTAGTCAGAGAACACATTCACAGGATGTTTCTCTGCTATTGTCTGATCTAATTCTGCTTGTATTCACATTTGCCTTGAAAAAAGTTGATAATAGCTGCTGTCAGCCAAGACTTATCTACATCAAACTTTTTTCTATCAGACATGACCCAGCCTTGAAATCAGTCAAACTGGGCCTTAAGGCCTTTTTTACTGGCTGTCTAGGAGATTAGTGATGTGGTTCATAACATTTCCCCACTTCCTTTCTTTAGAGCTGCCTGTTCTGTCTGGGTTGTAGAGCTTCTGGGGTACCATGACATGACCTTTTTTCCTTTGCCTATCTCAAGTTCCTCTGATTGCCTCATTTAGGTAGATGGTATTCGTCCTAGCTTTCTATCTTATATTGCTGTGCACTGTAAAACAATTTATGTGCCTCTCCCTGGAGATGGCTTCAATTTGGGGCTGGGTGAAATGATTCCAGTGTATGTCCTTTGGGATAAAAAAAGCTAAATAATGTGGGTCATCATCATTTGACCAGGTAGTCATGTTCCCATAATTTGTCTCGCCTGTCCTTTTCTCCATTGTGGAATCAAATTGTATGTTCATGTACCCTCCTGTTATGGATGTCCAGGGCCTTAATTTATCACTTCCTCTTTTAGGAAGGCCTCTAGCTAAAAGGTAAAGCTTGATAGATTAAACACTTCAATTTTCTCTGAAACATCTGAGTTTCCTAGGCACCAAGAATAGATTGCAAAGTTATTG
This sequence comes from Chelydra serpentina, assembly GCA_037349315.1. Taxonomy (NCBI): domain Eukaryota; kingdom Metazoa; phylum Chordata; order Testudines; family Chelydridae; genus Chelydra; species Chelydra serpentina. The sequence goes on from JBAIAC010000035.1 coordinate 14,929,963, forward strand.
TTTTTTGTATTTCCTTGGTGAGAGATGTGGGTGAACTTTGAATCTCTGTTAATTTTGCTTTGGGGATGCTCTGATTTTATTTGTTAAATTTCATGGCAAAAGCATCTAGCAATGGACCTCAGGTTGAGAACATCATGCAAATGAAATGAAGCAAAACTTAGCAAAGGGGTCTTAATACCCCTTTGAGTGAATACACTGCACTTTTTATAGAGGTATAGTATGCTACAACATATATTAGGGCAACCTAGATAATAAGACATGATTGATTATAAATGCTGATGTAATGCTTTTCTAGTCCCAGTTGTATTTTCATCCTATTGTGATTAATACTGGTAAAAGTACAGTAGCTTCCTCAAACACCTGGAACTTTGACCTTTTAGACTGAAAAAAATTGCATTTTAAAATAAGATGCATATATCTTTCCCCTATAGAACCCACTAAAGTATGTATCCAAATCCAGGTATTTACAGAAACATATTGCAACCACATACTTTTTTTAAAAATTATTATTTTTTAAATTTAGTTTAAGGTTCCTTTGATGTGTTTTCAAAATAGCCACAGAGGACAAGTTACAGCCTTTTCTGAAATAAAATGGCTATTTTATTCAAGGTGGGTTTTGCCAGAGTAAAGGATGCAGGATTTGGCCTGAAGTCAGGAGCAGCAGAAGTGTCCTAAAAGTGGGGGGGCCACAGGCACCCAAACAGTGGCCTATCTCCCCTGCGTCACCTCTTCCACCAAGGCCCTGCTCCCATGCTGCATCTTTTTCCCCTCCCCTCCACCCAAGACCTCACACCCTGCTTGCTCCTCTTCACCCTCCCCCCGATCGCTTGTCCTTAGCACTGGCAAAAAGTGGGGGCCATATCTCCCCCGATCTAGCATCCCTGCCTGAAGTAAACTTATCATTATTTCATTATTATTGTATTACACCAGTGCATAGAGGTCCTAACCAGGAACAAGGTGCCTTTGTGCTAGGGACAGGCCAAACACATAGTCCCTGCCCCAAGGAGCTTATGGTCTTTCTAGAAAAGACCAACAAAGTGGGAGGAATAAAATGTCATTCTGACAGTTGTATCATGGTGATGTGGCATGATGATTCACAATCAAAATGCAAACATTGCAATGCAATGGCTAAATGTGTTCCTTTAGATCAGGGGTCGGCAACCTTTCAGAAACGATGTGCCGAGTCTTCATTTATTCACTCTAATTTAAGGTTTCGCGTGTCAGTAATACATTTTAATGTTTTTAGAAGGTCTCTTTCTGTAAATCTATAATATATAACTAAACTATTGTTGAATGTAAAATGTTTAAGAAGCTTCATTTAAAATTAAAAATGCAGAGCCCCCCAGACCGGTGGCCAGGACCCAGGCAGTGTGAGTGCCACTGAAAATCAGCTTGCATGCCACCTTTGGCACACATGCCATAGGTTGCCTACCCCTGCTTTAGATCATTAAGTGTCATCCTGTTTGTCCCTTTTAAAAACTGGGACAACATTCGCTTTCTTCCAGTCTTCTGAAACTTCCCCAGTGCTTCCCCAGAGTTATTAAAAAGCAACATTAATGGTCCAGTGAGCACCTCAGCCAGCTCTTTTAAAACACTTGGATGCAAGTTATCTGGACCTGCTGATTTAAAAAATGTCTAATTTTAGTAGCTTCTGTTTAACATGCTCCAGAGATACTAGTGGAATCGAAAGAGTGTTATCACCATATTATGAGTTTATACTATCTGTTTTTCCAGACTAAAGTACTGGATATCACCACTGCTAGGAGTCTGTTTTCCCCTCCCACTCTTCTCCCAGTCCTGTGGTACCAGGTATTCCAACTTAGTGACTCAGGATTGGGGACAAGACAAAGAAGAGAGTGGTAAATTTCCACTGAAAGGGGAGAGTAGGAGGGAAAAATGGTGTGGAGAGAGACTGACTGATGTAGGATAGAAGGAAGGAGAGCTTCTCAAACTTAAGTGTTCCTCCTCGGTCACTTAGACATTGAAGAAAAGAAAATGCAAGAACAATAACTTCATGTGGAAACAGGCAATGAATAGAAAAATGAATCTCACCATCAATTTATTACCGTGACCTGCCTGTACAGAGAGAGAGTCCAATATATAAAGACATGTGTGCTTCTCATGAATACTGCCCCTCCTTCCACCTTTAATCCATTAATACTGACATTTTCAAGCTACTAAGAACACTGAAATAAAGGGCACTTTTAGAAGTAGCACAAAAGGGAACTTTTCTTGGAAAGCCATTGGATGAGCAAGGGTGGCTGTGACCCTGAGTTCTAAATGCAGTGTGGGGAGACAGAGAAGCATAGGGGTTGTTGTACAAATTCTATTGTGTTGGGTTATATAAAGATTCCGCCATTCAACAGCCTTGGTGACACAGCCTCCTGTAGGGAAGCTGGTTTTAACAACAAAACCTTAACATTTAAATTAATAGCTGCCCCCACTCCTTAGAGATGAACCCTCAAATATGACCCTCATACCTGTAATAATGTTTGACCGCTTCAAGAAGAGAAGTAGCACCTAGACTGGGACTTGTGAAATCTCACATGTTCCATTTCTGGCATAGGCTTCCCATGTGACCCTGGGCAAATTACTTAATCTCTATACTTCATCTGCCCATCTGTAAATTACAGATAATACTTCTTCTCTCCCATCCTTTGAGTTGACTGTAAACTCTTGCTATATGTATATACAACACAACACCTACCACAATGGGGTCCTGATCTCTTTGGGGCTTGATGTTATTGTAATATAAACACTCTTACAAATAACTCTTACAGTCTCCACCTAGATGTTATTGTTTAATAGTCCTCATTAGACCATTCAAGAACATCACTTGCTTGTCCTCATTCCCTAGCAAGATTATTAGCAGTTTGATTCTGCAAAGGTGCCGATTGCTGTGTCCAGCATTGCACTTAAGTATGTGCTTAGCTTAACTTCATTCATGCATGTGTGTAGTCCTGTTGAAGTCAATGGGACTATCAAGTGCTCAACGTTACACAGATACTTAAGTGCTTTGCTGGAGCAGGGACAAAATGATGAGCACCTTGCAGGACCAAGCCCTAGAGCAGTTCTAGAATTCTCACCAATTGGAGTGATGAGAGTGTTAGCTGTGCAGGTTCCTAGCAGGATCACTTCACATCATAATCTAGTTAGATAAGAGTGGGAACAGTCTTCTCAAGGTTTTGCTAATTTGTTGCTCCACTGAATGATATCCTTGCTGCAGCCTATCGTCTTCAATGATCATTACAGCTAGCTCAGATCAGTACAGCTGAAGGGAATTGATTTGCTTGCCTCGCTAGCACATTCACGTGCAAGACTTCACATCCACGACAGTTTAATTAAGAAGAAGAATAGGACAGCAGCTGCAACTGGGATTTTAACAAGACTCCTTTTTTTTTTTTAAGTTGTTTCAAGTATGTTTTGAGTTGATAGTATTTTATGCATCTGACTTAAGTTCAAAAGCAGCACCTAGTGGTAAGCAGTACAGTTGGTTAGTTGTAACTCAGTATTTGTGATTCAGCACAACTCTAAGATGTGCAGCATACTGTTGCTAAATTCTGTGTCCTCAACCTCCACAACAACTTTCTTATTTAAAAAACAAAACAAAAACAAAACACCATTTCAGGCACATTTCTTTTTCTAGAGGAGAACTAGCAAAAGAGAGAAAAATACAATTAAGTAAAATAGCTAGTTTCTCTCTCTTTCTCTCCATCTCTCTTCACACAATAGGTAAGAGTCATTTCTGGACAGCCACAGCACACAGAATTCAAAAAATGTGATGGAAAAGACCTGTTAAGTCCTCATGCCCATTAACTAGATTATAAAATGGTCGGAAGGGGTTGAGCGGGGCAGTTACTATTTGTCTGTACAGGAGCTAGTACAATGGGGTTGTCAGGGTTCCCTCCCCACTCTGAACTCTAGGGTACAGACGTGAGGACCCACATAAAAGAACCCCTAAGCTTATTTCTACCAGCTTAGGTTAAAACCCCCAAAGTACAAAATTCCCTGCACCCTGAGAAATGCTACTCTCGCTGCCACCATCTAATGTTTTAAAAAGGAACCTGGTAAAGGAACCACTTGAAGTTCCCCTTCCCCCCCAAAATACCCTCTCAAACCCATACACCCCCTTTCCTGGGGAGCTTGAGACTAATCTCCTAACCAATTGGTTACACAGTGATCCAAAAACCCACCCTCGGGGTCTTAGAACTATAGAAAACAGTCAGCTTCTTAAAAGAAGGATTTTATTAAAACAAAGAAAGTAAAATCATCTCTGTAAAATCAGGATGGTAACTATTTTACAGGGTACTCAATTTCCAAACTCAGAGGGATTTCCCCTCTGGACAAACCCTTAATGTTACAGAAAAACAGGAATAACCCCTCCCTCTAACACAGGGAAAGCTCCCCAAGCAAAACAAACAAAACCTATTCGCAATGCTGACTAGCTTACTTTAGAACAGGGAGGTTGGGTTGGAGAAGACCGATTTTCTGCAGGTCCTTTTAGTCCCCCAAGATCACTCAGACAAAAAGCCACACACAAAACCTTCCCCCCTCCCAAGATTTGAAAATATCTTGTCCCCTTATTGGTCAGATGCCAGCCAGGTTACCTGAGTCTTAACCCTTTACAGGTAAGAGCATTTTATAGTAGTGTATCAGAGCTTCTTAATCCCTTCCCTTTATATTTATGACAGGGGTCCTGATCCTTGACTGGGGTTACTAGCTACTACCATAATACAACAATGACTACTAATAGGCCATGCCCTGCCAGTACCCTACAGTATAATTTTAGTTTTGTCCAGCCAGATTTTAAATGATCCCCATTATGGAGCTCCAGCTGCTTCTACTGGCAAATTCTCTCCTCCTGATGACCATTTATAATTTTCTTTAATTGATTTTATTTAGAGGTGCACAGTGCATCCAAAAGGTGAAAATCCTAACCAAGCATTTGTGGTGTTGTAGTTTCTTTATTTATCTAGGTTCTCTCATGACAACCATCACCATGGTATCTGGGTACGAGTTTGAAGTGGCCAGGAGATTAAAATTCTGAAGATATGCCTGAAGATATTCTGACAGTCACTGGACGTCAAATGTCTGACTTGTTATGGAGTGTGGATATATGAGGGTGACAGGGAAATTACAAAAATGAGTTTCAAATAAGATTTTACAAAGTGCTCTTCAAAGGAAAGGTAAAAAATCCATAATTGATTTACTTTTAATATTTCAGTTGTCATAATTTAATGTACATCTTTAAGTGGTGTCTCTTATTCTTTGCCCTATATTTAGAACTCTTGTTACCATAACGACATAATACATTTTATCATATAGAAAACCTATTTTAATGAGTTTGTTCTTGAGTGTTTAGAGTACGTAGGAGACCGTAGGCCTAAGGCTATGCATTGAAGGAGATGTGTGTTGCATATTCTGATTTATCTTTAGGTGCACCTGGTACCAGAGTCAAAGGGGAAGTGTAATATGAGGTCAGGGATGGAAAAAAATGCAAGAAACAGAAGCAGGGCTGGCCCACAACATTTTAGCACCTGAGGCGGGGAGCTCAAATGACGCCCCCATGCCTCCTCGCTTGGGCCAAAACTTTGAAAGGTCTCAATTCTGCCTTCTTCCTGTTCTACTCCTCTCAAGATACTGCTCTGCTACCTACCCCAATAAAGGAGAACTAACAACTTAAAATGCCTGTTCAAAAATTGTAAGTAACACTTAACTTTCAAACACCTGACCAGCAAATGTAGCTTTTTTTGACTGCATAGTAAACACCGGCATTTTAATCTGTTTGAATAATCAAAGTGGTGCTTTCCGTGCCTTCTTGGTTGCAAAGATTTGAACTGCTTCCTGAATGTCCAGTCTGGGCCAGCTCATGCTCTATTGAGATGGTTGCAAGGCCGACCTGCCTCTCCTGTGTCATTGTGGAGTGTAGATGTGTTTTTATTAACTTCAGCTTGGAGAAGCTGCGTTCTCCACTGGCAACTGTTACAGGAAGTGTTAGGAGTACGCACAGAACAACAAAAGCATTTGGAAAGAGGGTGGTCATCTTATTTGTGCACTTATATTCCAGAACAGCCTTTGGAGTTGATCCTGCTGAAATGTATCTTGAAAGGGCTTTCCGTTCATCACCTAAATCACTCGCATCATGTGTCAACACTGTCTCTAGTGCCCTGCATTGCTGGTGTAGGTCTTCTTCAGGTATAGTGAGGAGTTTTGGAGCATCCTACAACATCCCAAATATACTGCTGTGTTCCTTGAGCTGCATGAAACATTCTTCAACTGACTGTATTGCACAATCTAGCACCTAGTTAAAGAATTCAACTTTGAATTGTTGTTTGGGGTCTCTTATGGGATTATCCCATGCCTCGTAATCAAAATGTCGTCTTCTTCGGTGACTCTTGTATTCTTGAATGGGTGGGAAAATAGCTTCAGTGTGAAGTTCCTCTGCCAACTTCCGTGCACTCTTCAGAATGTTTTGAAATCCCTCATCTGACCGGTATGACTTTGCTTTGTCCAGTTGTTCCAGCGCTTCAGATATATCAAGGTCAACACCTTGGAGTCTCTTGCTTACGACATTTATTTCAAACAGTATGTCATGCCACAACACTAAGCCACACAGAAATTTGAAGTTATGTATGTTTCTGGTGATTCCATTTCCCTCTGACACTGTTCTCCCATGAACAGTTCCTGTCATAGCGTTATCCTCCATAATGGCAACTATGGCATCATCTATCTTCCAAATTTAGTGTTTGATAGGCTTTATTGCCTCCACTCGACTTTCCCATCGTGTGGCACTCAGTGGTTTCAGTGCCAGAGAGGATGTTCCCAGATGTTGCTTCAAAATTTACCATCAATGAGTTGATGCAGAGAAAAATACATAGATGCTTTTAATTACATAAAAAAATTCAGCAGCCTCACTAGAAGCTGATGCTGCATCACTGACCACCAAGTTCAATGAATGAGAACTGCATGCGACAAAAAAAGCTCGAGGGTTTAACTCTCAGATCCATGTCTGCACTCCTCTGTTCTTTCCTCTCATGTTGGCACCATTATCGTAGCCCTGACCTCTCATGTCAGCTATCGCAATTCCCGTATCTTCCAGCTTTTTAAGAAGCACATTTGTCATACTAACTCCTGTAGTATCATCAATGTCAATAAATTCTAGAAAATGCTCTCTGACAGTCACCATTGCAGGGTCATTTTCACTAGGTTCTGTTGTTACAAAATGCACCATTAAAGTCATTTATTCTGTATGGCTGATGTCAGGTGTGGAGTCCAGAATAACAGAGTAATATCTTGATGACTTCAGATCTGCCACAATCTTCTGTTTGACTTTTGTTGCCAGTAACTGTATGATCTCATTGTGAACTGTTTTTCCAAGGTAGTGGGATGTGTACATTTCTTGGGTGGTGACTCTTCTTAGATGCTCCCGGAGTAAAGCATCAAACTCTGCCATCCGCTCCACAATTTTAAGGAAGTTTCCATTGTTTGGCACATACATCTGATCTGAAGTGCCACGCAGTGCTAGGTTTTGGGTAGCAAGCATTCTCACAATGGCAATGAGCCTTTTGAGGACATTTTGCCAGTAAAGAGACTCTGATGCAATCTTCTCTTGATGCCGATCATCTATGGTGGCTTTTAACCTTAGTTTCATCTCAAGCTCTTTCCACCTATGGCAAGCTGCCTTCTCATGGCATGCCAGAAGGTGATTTGCTACCTTATTTGATTTTTTCCAGTCTTTTGTTCCCGTAGAACCCAATGTGGCTGGAACATTAGACTGGAAGAGTTTGCAACAAAAACAGTATGCAGCATTCTGGGTTTTTGAGTACATAAGCCATGGCCTCTCCACTTTGTCACCATTGGGGATTTTACACCAGTAATGTGTTGGATGGAAACTTCTATTTTCATTGTCTTTAGGGAACATGAAGTTTTTCACTTGCTGTGGCCCATGCAGTACAAGGAAGTCCCTCAGGCTACTGCTCAAGTGGGTCCACAGTCCTGGATCATCTAGACTTAAGGAACTAAATTTCAGCAGCAGCTGTTTCTTGTCCCTCCGCTATACTCTTCTCTAATCTACACTTTTCTTCAGGAATGTACATGGTTACATCCATTTGAGATGGAGATATGGATGCTGCAGTAGCTGCCAGATCACCTGCACTCTGACTAACTGGAAGATCAGGCATCTCCTTACCACTCTCATCTTCATTGGGGCCGGAATGTTCACCGTGAACATTTGTGTCTATGTATCTCAGTAGAGCTCCTTCCTGCTTAGATAGAAAAGCTCCCTTTGCTTTCTTTCTTTTTCTGAATGCTGCCCCAGAGGGGCATTTTCTTCTTTCACTCATGACTGCTGTTGTGTGCCAGTTATAGTGGCTCTCAACACTCAGTCGAAGGGGACAAATAAGCAGGCTGGTACCAGGCCCTGAGTGAGGGATGATATCAGCGTCTTAAGGGCCTAAATGGCTCCTACTATTTCGGTTGACTGCCTGTTCTCCTCAAGTGGGTTCAGGGAAGCAGCAGGAAACAGGAAGCTCCCTGAGAAGCTGGTGTTAATCAGTGCAGGCTGCTGGGGGTGCTAGAGAGGTACACAAGAGGCTCCTCCTCTATCTCCCTGCAGCTCCTGCTGCTTTCTGTTATTCCCTCTCACCTTTTCTCCTGCCTGCCTATTATGTCTCTTGTGCCCTCCTTCCTCCAGCAGAGCACTCCACCATCTCTGTGCATCTAGAGCAGAGAGAATACATAGGCACCAGCAGCAGACACAATTTTCTACACTCTGGGTCCTAGTGGCGCCGGCCTCTTCCACCCTCCTCCCCTCTCTCCCCCCCAGTCTGGCACCTGAGGCGGCCACCTCAGTTCACCTCATGGTAAGGCCAGCCCTGAACAGAAGTCCGGGTTAAGCACACAGTCTCCTGACTAGCACCATTATAGGGGTAGCAGAGCTCGACGGAATGCTGGATATGCTGAGAATGAATAGATTAGAGAAGCTACAAACCCAAAGAGGCCATGTAATCAGTAGGGTTGCCAACCCTCCAGGATTGTCCTGGGGTCTCCAGGAATTAAAGATTAATATTTAATTTGAAGATTGTCATGTGATGAAACCTCCAGGAATACATCCAACTAAAATTGGCATCCTTAGTAATCAGTAGGGTCTCAATTCAGAGTCCTTGAAATGCTGTATGTAAAAGTAAGTGCCTGATCATGCAAAGTGCTATCTGCTTTTCATAAGATGTTAAACCCTCACTTCTTATCGACTTTAGTGGAAGTTGAGGGTGCTCAGCATCTGGCAGGATTTGGCTCAAAAAAGGAGTGCTTGGTTTAAAATGAAACTCACCAACTGTAGGTGGTAGGGTTTGCAAGCAGACATTCAAAACCAATGTGCTGCCTGTTTAGTTCTGGCCTGTCTGATTTCTTCTGTATATTTTTCTATCTCCTGAAGTTCTAATGTTTTATTGTAAAAAAATAATAAATTCAGTGGCAGCGGCCCAGTTCTCCTGGGCAACCCTGCAATTGCAAATCAGCACACACAACCACTTCATAATAAAAGCAAACAGCGTACACCGCTTAAGACTCCTGCGTACGCCTAAAAAAACAGTATGCAATTGAATTTAAATAGATTTTGGTTTCAAGTAACGGAAGGGCTATTACTAAGAGTGAAGAAAAAATTCATCAAAAATTATGGAAAGCATCTTTATGGTTTTCTTTGTAATTGTTGTTTTTTTGTTTGAAAGCTAACTTTAAGGAGCCACTGCATTTTATTTTTTTTAAAGCTGCTACCTTTGAGTCAGTTCTTGTATGGCATATTAATTATGGCCAGAAGTAGCACAGAAATGTTATTCCTCAAGAAAGAAGGTGTGGGAACTCGGTTGAAAATAGACAGAGCTGTGCCCTCACTGAATTCCTGCTTTTTATAGAGCAGAAATTTTTTTGGTTTCAGAGCATATACAACCTTTATCATTCTCAAGATAACAAAGTATAGTAGTTAAATGAGTGCAGTTATTGTGTAGGCAGATGTAGAAACTATTAAAATCAGTCCAACATTTATTACACGGGGAGGGGGAATGTTTGCCAGATATCATTATCCCCCCTCTTCTTCTTCTTCTTTTGTTTTTCCCCCTTCTTCTTCTTCTTTTTTTTTTTTTTTTTGTGACATGTCTTTTTTTCTTCTACGAGAGAGTGACAGAGCCTTTAATGCATAAATGCTGGGTTTTGTGCACACAGACTTTGTTGCCCAAAAGGCTACCATTAACCATTTATTATCAAGGTCATTCATCTGATGGGGTTGTGGTACATCTCCTAGTCATTCAGATGCATCAGGTGGAGATTTCATAATCTACTAACTTTCCAATATCTGGGAATTATTTTTTCTTTCAACTCCTTATGTTTAGGTGTCATGCCAAGAACTGACATACTGCCAGATATATATTAAAGTATTAGCAAAGGCTTCTGGAATGCAGAGTGCAGGGCCAAACCTATTTCCTTGCTTCATTTGGCATTGTGTTGTTAAAAATGTTCATGATGAGGCTTTGAATGACAACAGCGTACATGTAAATGTTTCATTTATTAAGCAAAAAAGGAGCAGCTCTTCACGAGGGGAGAACTGTATGCTTCAGCCTTAAGTGACCTGACTGCACTCTATAAATCAGTGTCCTCAATCAGCTTTAACATACATCATGTTGAACATTCCAGGAGAAAAAAATGTTCATATTTTGAAGCAGACTTAAAGAAACCAGAATCCTTTTTAGGAATGGTAGGAGAATATAGGAATTATTATCCCAGATGAGATCACCTAGGCCTTGTCTACAAAAGCAAGTTTCTGCGCAGTAAAGCAGCTTTCTGCATTGTAACTTTCTGTGCAGCACTGTACTCCAAAGGAGAAAGTTGGATATGATACCTGGACATACACAACTCCTTAACCATCCTGGGATCCCACCTCCTCTGGGACCCAGGTTCAATTCCCCCTTCTCTCCCAAAGAAAGAAAGGGTGTGAACAGAGGTCTCCCATCACTCAGGAGAGGGATCTAACCACTGAGCCATTCTGATGTGCATGGGAGGACTCCCCCAGAACCTGGGTGTCCTACAGCTCAGGTGAGTGCTCTAACCACAGGGCTTTAAAGTTGTACGGAGAGAGGCAGCACTACTGCCTCATCCTCCTGTTTTTTTGTGGGGCGAGGCAGGTGCCTAACTCGTTCCCACAAGAAACTATTTAGGTGCCTAGCCCACCTGATTCCAGGAGGTAGGTCCCTATTCAGGGATTGCTAAGCAGAGAGGGGTGGATCTTAGGAAGCTCCCTACCTAGAGTGCTGGCTTGTATGAATCATATTGGAAGGCACTTCTCTCTCCCAATTCATTGTATACGGAGCCTAGGCACCTAACTTAGGTTCTGGGGATGACGTTGTTCCAGTGATTTTTCTAAGCACCTAAAGGTAAGGTGCCATGATGCTGAGCATTGCAATGCTTGCTAAATCCCTTTGCAGATCCAGGCCATAGCACTTACTTGATCAAAGAGCTATGCAGACGTTTATTAATTAATCACAATATTGGATAAGCAATAGGGTGAAGGCACCCTTATTATACTGTGATTGTATTTTCTCAGTAAGACAATATCCAAAGGCAGAAACATCACAGCCTGAAGTGAGGAGTAGGCAGCAGTATGACCAGGGAATAGGCGCTTGAACCGGGAGAACTGGCTTCTAATTCTAGCACACCTGTTTGGTGTCCTTGGGACAAGTCTCACCTCCTCGTGTCTGTTTCCCCATGCATGATATGGTGATAATAATGCACATGCACTTTGAGGAATCTCCAATGGCTTAACAAAGAGAAGAACTAAGAAGTCTATTTTTTAAACATTAGGACAGATCTCATGTAAGCGTACTGTCACTGAAGTTCATGATTTTTCATTGACTCTCTAAGTTTGCAAATCCAATCTCTGTGCTTCTGATTAGTGCTTGAAAGTCAAAACATTTGCCATGATTTCTCACACTATTTGATACCTTTATTAGCTTTAAATATAAGAGCTTTGGTGTTTAATGTGAAAATACTGAAAGGGCCTGGGTAGATTAAATACACGAATTTTCCACTTCTGATTACCTGGATTTGCACCGCAATGGCCATTTGCTTGTTGCATAAATCACCCCACAATTCATCAGAATTGTTCACCTCTGGCGTGAGAGAGGCTGACAGGGGAGGGAGCAGGATGTGCTATAGGTCCCAATTAACTTAAGATATGTTGGCTGAGGTGGGGGCGGGGGGAGAGGGAGACAGGAGTGGAGTAATGGTGGGGAGGGTCAGGGTTTGAAAATCAGCGGAGAATCGCTTTGGCAGAGCTGTAGAGATGACTAAATGAGTTGCACATGTGTTCAGGCCTAGTCTTCTTAATTCCTTTGGGGAAAACGTGTATAGCATCTGCATGTATTAAACCTCTCTCTAATCAATACATTCAGTATGTCACTTTCATATACCAAAATAACCCAACCCTTCTTGACTGTTAGTGCTTCAATATAAGGTTATAGGAAACATGGCCATAGCAACCAGACTAACGTAGCTGAATGGCATCCAGACATCAGCCCTGCGTATATTAGAATGAAACAAGTTCTCTGCAAGATCACACTGCAGGTTTTCCAGGGAAGATATCCTCATGAAACTAACTTCCTGTTGAATTACTATGAAAACTAAAGGGGATAGTGTTGAGAGCTTTAGTATGGGGGTATTAAGGGTAGGAAAGATATAGATTCTATACCAATGCTCTAGTTATTATCCAAAGCCTCCTGACTTCAAGATTGTATCCGGTCTGTATTTTCCCCTAGGTTCTGGGATTCTGCAATGATTCCTTTGAAATTAAGAATGTAAGGAACAAGAAATGGCCAAATGTGATTATTCCAGGGACTACTTAGAGATCCAAGTTTAAAAAACAAAAACAAACACACACCCTCAAACATATTTCCTGGAAATAAAAAAAAATAAAAAAAGGGAGAGAACCAAATAATATTTCAGAGCCACTTAAGGCACAAAAGAATTAGTGTTCCCTCAGAGAATTCTTCTCACACACACACACACACACACACACACAAAAAACCCCCAAACAAACAAAACCTTATAAATCAATAACTCAATTTCTCCTACAGGGTACAGAAGAAAGAGAATGAAAAATAATAATAATAATCTCCCTCTTATATAGATAGAAAACTTTCAGATACTATAGTGATGGGGAACTTCTGAATACCTACAAAAGATGCATCAATAGAGATGTATTACCTTTCCTTTCTGCCCCACAGGAAGTGGTAGAAATTCATAGTTTAGCATATTGAAAAGTAAACCGGACAGAGCACAGTAAAGAACAATCCTGCATTAGCAGGGAGACTGACCATGTAACTTAAAAAAAGCATTATTTTAAATTGCCAGTGTTTTAAAACCAACCAAGGTTCCAAGCCACCAAATGCACGCGTAGTTTCCCTCATGAGCATAGGCCAACTGAAACCAATGGGTGTCTGCATGTTGATAAAGTAACTCAAGTACACAAGTCTGCGGAGGACTGGGTGCCTGTGATTAGAACACACAGTAAGAGCAGTTTGCAGTTATTGCAACTGTGGTACAAATAATAATTTTGCATATTGACTTGTCAATGATATTTCTGACAGTGTATTGCACATAATGTACAGAATGAATGGGATTTATTTTTAATGACAAAATTAGTCAATCTTATGACCTTTAAAAAGCACGACACAGTATTCAAAATGTATTATATTGTAATTATGAACATTGGGCAATTTTTAATACAGTTTGAATAGTTCCTTATCTCATTCATATATTATTCATGGTGAATAGTAGATTGTTGTAATAACATCTATTTGATTATAAGTAAAAGATGAATATCTGGTTTCATGACCTGACAGTTTCAAAAATTAGGTTTATGAACATTTTTATTGCTTTTATTTTTGGATAATGATTGTCTCAGTAGCTTTCTGTCACACCCAGACATATACAGCACCCTTCCTCGTCTTGCAAAAATGTACAACATTCATTACTGCTGTTAACCTTTCTAAGCACTGGCCCACATAGTCAACAGTGAGCATAGTGTGGGTGCCTGCAACTGCTTGCATTTTACTCCTGATTTTGCAAAGGGCTGCGCCCACATGGTGCCCATTGCAGAATTGGATTTAAACACTCCCTTTTGCATGCAGTTACCTTATTTGTGTTCCCATCAGTGTACTTGTTCTCCTTTTGCTTGCAGTGATTCTCCACCTATGTAACTAAGTTGACTTCAGGGGGCGTTATTCCTGATTTACAGGAGTGAAAGGAGAATCAGGCCCTGGGTATGCAAATACATATGTTCCTGTTGCACTCCAGGGACATATATATTTTTGCAGGAATACTTATGACTCTCAGATTTTAAAATGTGGCGCTCAGTATTTATTCAGTCAGCCTATCCTGCTACATTCTGTTTTCTCAGGAGGAGAGCCAATACAGGATGCTTATGTTGCCAATGTTCAAACCTTCCCCTAAAAGTAGAACAGTATCAGTTTAACTTGAAAGCCTTCCAAGTAATTTATTTTTTTTAAAACGATTTTCACAAGCAAAGTCAGATATAATCTTTCTTTGAATTTTCCAAGTGACTTAATGCTGCTTCTCATCTCCCTCCATCTTTTTTGGCTTCCTGTCCATCTCGTGTGAGCTACAGCTTACTGTAGCTAGCCTGTCCACAACTCAGATCTGATTTATAAAGGCAAAACAATTGCTCTGGGCTACTTCCTAGCATTGTACTTATCACTAGTGATGCACATTGCTTTATTTTTAGTGGATGAAAAAATGACAATAGTTAGTTCTATGTTAATGAGCAAGGCTATGCATTGTGAGGATTTGTTACCCACCGAATTATACTTTGAAAGGTTTAGGCTTATAAAACAAGTAGCTTATTTTAAAAATTATTTATATTTTTAAAGTGGTGTATGTTGTTGTATACTGCACCTTTTAAATGTAAAGGAGTTTCCTTGTCTGTTCAGGGGCAACTGTATTGCAATTCAATGGCAAAATGTTGCTCAGGCCCCAATCCTGCAATGAGCCCTGTATTTACTCATACTGAGCTTCACTGGACTTTAGTAGGGGTCCACCTACGTGGAGCTCCTAGAAGGATTGAGGCATTAGTTACTTGTCTCTTTCCCAGAGATTTCTATATTTTCTTTATTACCCATTTAAAAAAATCTGTAATAAAAACATGTTTTTCCTTTATGCATGTGAAAAATTGAGCTTGGCTTTTGTTTCTTTCACTTCTCTATGATAGGAAATATTTCTCAATTAAGCCCAATCTTTCTTTACAAAGCAACCTTTTCAACTCCCTCACATCAACTGCACTGAAATAAACAGAACACAAAGATCAATAATGATTTTTTTGGTAACAGATCTTTTATAACAACTCTTCAGGTACAAGCAGGCTCAGGTGTGTTCTGGACAAGTCTACCTCTCACTCCTCTATATAAATGGGAAGGGAAGGAACAGCTATTTTTAAGGATAGGGCTGTGAAAAAACAAGGCTAGGTTTTCTCAGGCCTCAGTGTAATAACTGGATTCTTTCCTTGTGTGGAATTTCTTTGTTCTGTTTCATTGCTAAGGTCCTGATCCTGAACACACTCCTCCATGTGAGTAACTTCATGCACAAAAGTAGTCCTACTGAGCTTAATAAGGGTATTTGTGGGTGTAACTGTTTGCAGGCTGAGAGCCCCCAAACAGGCTGTAATTCCTAATAGGCATATAGAAGTCTACATGTCCATAAACAAATTGTCTTAAGATGTAGGCTGATGGGATGAGATGGAAGGGAGCCAAGAGGAATGCCTTTAGGAAAGAAACATAGAATCATACTACTGGGCAGGGCCGCTGCAAGGAAGTTTCACGACCTAGGCGAAATGTCCTTGCACCAGCCCTGCGCAGCCTCCCACCCCCGGCAGCTCCCCCGCTCCCAGAGATCAGCCTCCCCCCTCCACAGTGCCACCCCCCCAGCCAGCTCCCCCACCCACAGGAGCTCAGCCTCGCCACCCCCCCACAATGCCACCCCCCCCCAGCATGCTCCCCCGCCTGCTCAGGCCCCCCCCACCTGTGACCCACGGAAGCTGAGCAGGAGGGCGGCTCGTGGCGGCTGCCCCCGGCTCCCCGCTCAGGCGCTGAGCGGGGAGGGAGGGGGGTGGCTCGTGGCGGCTGCCCCCGGCTCCATCAGGCGCTGAGCGGGGAGGGAGGGGGGCGGCTCACGGCGGCTGAGCAGGGAGGGACGGGGAAGGCTTGTGGCGGCTGCCTCCGGCTCCATCAGGCGCTGAGCGGGGAGGGAGGGGGGCGGCTCATGGTGGCTGCCCCCCAGCTCCCCGCTCAGGTACTGAGCGGGGGTGGGGGGATAGCGGGGCAGCTCGCGGCGGCTCCCCGCTCACCAGCTGAGTGGGGAGTCGGGAGGCAGCCACCGGCTGCCCCCCAACTCTTGGCGCCCTAGGCAACTGCCTAGGGTCGCCTAGTGGGCGCGCCGGCCCTGCCACTGGGGAATTCTGCACCCCAGTTCATACCTTCTGCAGATTTCTTGACTCCCCTGCAGAAAAATGGGGGAGCCAAGATATCTGTGGGGCGCACACACACCCTTTCCCGTGCAGCCCAGGACACGTCTTCTGGGAGCAGCAGAAAGCAGATCACGGACACACGTGGGCACGGCAGATCACGCGTGCCCGCGTGTGTCCATGGAAAGATGTTAAGGGGATGGAGTTGGGCACCTGCCTGCATGCTAACAAGTGAGAGAGACTCACCCTGTCCCTCTCACTGGCTGTTGCTGAGTCCGGGGTTTGGAGTTGTAGGGCCTTGTGAAGCAGGCTCTGTCCCCCAGGCAGAGCAGAAATGTAACAACTAAGCAGGCAGGCTGCTAATGTTCCCATCGTTAGTTAATTGTTCCCATTTTTAGTCAATTAGGGAACCTTTACCTTGCCAGAGTGGTGTAAACGAGCCTCATTATAATTTGTAAATGACAGTAGCAGAATCCTCAGCTAGGAAGGTCTATGGGCTTTCTCTCTTTTTTTCTTGTGCCGCAGAGGCACAATGGGGTAAGATTACAGCCCAGGATCTATTTTACTTATCCATTAAAAAAAAAAAAACGCAGGACAATGATTAGCAAAACTGTATGACTTTCATGTGTGAAAGTCTGAGCAATTTAAAGCGACATTCTACTATACAGATCAACAAACACCAAAATAAAAGTAATGTAATTTAAATGAAAATCCAGGATTATAACTGGAATGCAGGGTTATTAGTCACCAAGTATTTGTAATTTAACTTCAACATTTCCTAAACATATGAAAGTTATTGTGATTTTTCCCCCCCTGTATGGTAATTTAAATAAATTATCAAAATAAATGAAACTGGTGTGATTGTATTGCATTACTTGACACACACAAAAAAGAAGAAATTTGGATTTTGTTGGTGCGGAATTCCCCCAGGAGTGTCATACACTATATATGTGTAGTTCTGATTTATCTGTAACTGGGAAAGCTAAAAAAGTATACTTTCAGAACTGTTCCCTGGCTTTCAATATTATTAACTTTGTAGCCAGGGAACATTTTTCATTTCTCTCTTTTCCTGTGTTTTACATTGTCATTTGCTAAATGTATTATGACTTACTATTTACCTCACTCTGAAGCTTTGAGACCTTTTGTGGCTTATCCGTGTCTGGAATTCCTCAAATAAAAGTAATTGTATATTTGCAATAAATCTTATGAAGAAGGAAAGGGCTAACACATGCAAAATGTAATAGTTTTCCATATAGGCATCTGTTTAAATGATCTGCAGTGAAGTACAGTAGCAGTTAAAAAGGAAAAGGAATGACTTATTCTATATCTTGAATCCATTAAAATCTGTCTTTACTAATGGAAAAAGTTAGAGCAGGAAAACTATTAGTTATTTAATGTATGGACGTCCTTGGTGTGTTTAGATCCTAAGGTCAAAAACCAGTAGGAGAACACTTCAACCTCCCTAATCACTCAGTGACAGACTTGAGGGTAGCAGTGTTGCGACAGATTAACTCCAAAAACAGACTTCAAAGAGAAACTGTTGAACTCGAATTGATATGCAAACTAGGTTGCATTACCTCAGGATTAAATAAGGACTTGGAATGGCTCGGCCATTACGTTAATTGAATCTATTTCCCTTAAGTTAACGATCCTCATTCACACCTGTGTGACCATCTTGTTTATCACTTCAAAGGTTTTTCTTCCCCTGCTGTTATGGTTCCTCTCAACTAATTAGCCTCTTAAGGTTGGTCTATGCACCTCCACCTTATCATGTTTCTCTGACTGTATAAATATCTGTCTACTGTATGTTTCATTCCATGCATCCGATGAAGTGGGTACTAACCCACGAAAGCTTATGCTGAAATAAATTTGTTAGTCTCTAAGGTACTACAAGTTTTTCTTTCTTATTTTCGTTTTGCTGTCATAGCAAAGAAGCTCGGTGAGAGTTAAACTGCGTTCTAAAAATGATGGTGATGTAAGAATGAAGTAAAAGTAGCTTTATTATCCTCGTTCTCGTGGATGTGTGTGCAGATCATTTCAGAGGAGCTGAATTCAGAGGCTTTAGACCATTTCTGTTCTGTCAGTACTTAAATTGTAAGCTCTCCGAGGCAAAGACTGTCTTTTTGTTCCGAGCACCTTGCCCAATGGGGGCTTTGTTCAGGATTGGGGCTCCTAGGCGCTGCAGTAATTCAAATAACAAATCCAGGACAACAAAGTTAGTCTAAGATCTTGTCTACGCTTGTGGCGGCGTGTAGGGTATGTGCAGCTACATGCCACAGTGACAAACAGGCTGCATCCGCACTGCAGCATGTGGCTACGCACCAGCAGTGAAAGGCTCTGCAGGGGGAAGGCAGCAGGGGTCCTGCAACAGGGAGGCAGTGGGACACTACACTGGTAAAAACAGCAGTGTAGACATGAGAGGCACTGCTGGGCATGTAGAGCTATGTAGGATGTACACCCTAAGGTACTGGTGTGGCTGTTCTCTACTTGCCTAAGCAGTGCCTCACCGTCTACGCCAGAGGTGGGCAAACTATGGCCGGCGGGACCCTCCTGCCCAGCCCCTGAGCTCCTGGCCCGGGAGGCTAGCCCCTGGCTCCTCCTCTGCTGTGCCCCCTCCCCCGCAGCCTCAGCTCACTGCACTGCCGGCGCAATGCTCTGTGCTGCGCAGTGGCATGGCTGGCTCCAGCCGGGCGACACGGCTGCCTGTCCTGATGCTCTGGGCGGCGCAGCTGTAGCTCCGTCAGCCACCGGTGCTCCAGGCAGCGTGGTAAGGGGGCAGGGAGCAGGGTGGGGTTGGATAGAGAGCAGGGGATTTTGGGGTGGTGATCAGGAGGCGGGGGTGTGGATAGGGGTCGGGGCGGTCAGAGGCTGGGGAACAGGGGGGTTGAATGGGGGCAGGGATCCTGGGGGGGCAGTCAGGAATGAGAGGGGGGGTTGGATGGGGCAGTGGGGGGCAGTCAGGGGCGGGGGGTCCGGGGGCAGTCAGGAGACAGGGAGCGGGGGGATGGATGTGGCAGGAGTCCCGGGGGGGCTGTCAGGGAACAGGGATCGGGGGGGTTGGATGGGGCAGGGGTCCCGGGGGGGCCATCAGGGGGTGAGAAGAAGGGGGGGTCGGATAGGGGGCGGGGGCTGGGCCACGCCTGGCTGATTGGGGTGGCACAGCCTTCCCTAACCAGCCCTCCAGACAATTTCGGAAACCCGATGTGGCCCTCAGGCCAAAAAGTTTGCCCACCCCTGATGTTTATACCTATGCTAGATGGGCATGCAATGTAGGTACTCTGCAAACCATTGTAAGTGCAGACATAGCCTAAGATTTATGCTGGTATAACTGAGACCAGAATTCAGGGCGGTAGCTGTGTTAGTCTGTATCAGCAAAAACAACGAGGAGTCCTTGTGGCACCTTAGAGACTAACAAATTTATTTGGGCATAAACTTTTGTGGGCTAAAACCCACTTCATCAGATGCATGGAGTGGAAAATACAGTAAGCAGTATATATATACAGCACATGAAAAGATGGGAGTTGCCTTACCAAGTGGGGGGTCAATGCTAAAGAGGCCAAGTCAATTAAAGTGGAAGTGGCCTATTCTCAACAGTTAACAAGGGGTGAATATCAAGAGAGGGAAAAATACTTGTGTAGTGCTAAGGAGGCCAATGCCGACGATTGCATTGGCCTTGTTAGCACTACAAAAGTGGTAAACTACAATGATGTAATTGAGAGAGAGAGAGAATCAGACACATAATTTGTGCATAGACCAATTTGTCATTATTGTGAGACTCTAATTTTTTCTCGATATGTAAACGTCACGTATAATTCTATTGCTCTAGTCTGATATGACAATGAAGTTACCCAGGGTGCAGTCCACAAAGCCACTTAGGGTACGTCAACACAAGGATAAAACAAAAGACCTGTGGCACAGTCATGGCTGGTTCATGCTGTGCAAATATTTAGGCTCGGGCTGGAGCCCAGGCTCTGGGACCCTCCACCCTTGTAGGGCCGCAGGGCTCCCGCCCGAGCCCGAACATCTACACTGCAATTTTTCAGCCCCAGAAGCCTGAGTCAGCTGACTGGGGCCAGTTGTGGGTTTTTTATCCCTGCGTAGACATAGCCTAAGCCAGGCATCTAACCTCCAGAGTTAGGAGCCTACATCCCCATACGCAGCACTACGGCAATCCTCAAAACTCCTGCTTGCCTGTCCCGACTCTGATGGTGCCTAAGCTCACTTGGTGCCTAACTCTCCGTTATAAAAGTTCCCTAGGCACCTACGTTTTAGAACCTGGGGCACGCGCACTACTGCCTCCCAGAGAGACTCATGAACTGGGGGAAGATAGGTTTTCAGCCGCCTATGTCATATGTGGGTCCAATCTGGTAGGCAGCCTCTGAACACACCTACTGGATTCAAAACTGAGGAGGAGGAGGAGATGATGATTAGAACACATGCCTGCCAGAGGTGGACTAAGGATTTAAATAGGGTCTCCCACCTTTCAGGAGAGTGCTCTAACTACTGAGCTATGGGATATTCTCATGTGGATAAATAATGAAAGAGGGACTGGACCTGGGGTCTCCCATCTCCCGAGTGGGTGAGTGCCCTAACCACTGTACTACAGAGTCATTTTGTTCTTTCTGGTACAGAGTGAATAAATACTTAAATAATCATTGGGCATGCTGGCTTTTGTGGATCACGTTCTAAGGCACTTATCTCTCCCCATTCATTGTATAGGCAGTGTTGTTCCTGTGATTTTTTTTTTCTAGGCACCAAAATGTTAGGCATTGTGACGCTTGGTATTGCAACACCCAAGTTCCTGTGTGGATCCTACCCCAACAGAATATCAGGCTAGTAGGCAGGAGTGGAATGAGAAAAGATCTTCCTCTTTAAAATAATTGGCCTTCAATGGTAAGATTATGCTATTTTAACATGTCTGGGTTTTTTGTTTGTTTGTTCTTCTCTGTTGAAGGACCAGGGCTTCAAAATTGGGCTCTAGATTGTGTATACATTTGAATAAATTGAAAATGGATGCAATATAATGAAACCACTGAGAGATACTGGGGACACGTTAACAAGAAACAGCTGGATGGCTAAAGGGCTTGGTAATGCTATACTGGATTTCTTTATTTCTTGACCACCATAGCAAATCTAGTGCAGGATGGTAGATAAATGCATTTAGTTTAGGTAACATAGTTAAATAAGCAGAATTCCTGGAAATTATAAAATAGAAAGAGGCTGATTTTTAAAACCAAGCGTAGCTAATCAAGTGATATGGACCATTCCTATTGAAAATCATATTTAAGCTCTCTTGTTTCCACTCGGCAATATGTTCAAAGGTCCCTATTTATTTCTTAACAGTAAGAAAGGGCAAGTATCGTTATGAAAGGGGTCAACTGCTGTGAATTATTATATGTATTCACAGTTATAGAAATCAAAAACTAAGTGTGCTGTATTCATAATTTCATTAAAGTACATAAATTTAGTAAAAAAGTACTGAAGAGACAAATCACTGAAATTGATTCCATTTGTATCACAGTACCTGGCTTTTGCCTCATATAGTCAAAAATGAAATTACTTTGCTTTGCTTCTATCAGTTTTGTCTGCAACTTCCTTGAAAGAAACCAACCCCCAGCCCACTACAGATGTATATAACATTGCTGTGTGCCCATTCTAAAATGATCCAGATTTTTAATTTATGAACTGAACTTCCATTCCCGGCCAATGGGAGCTGTGGGGGGTGGTGCCTGCAGGCGAGGGCAGCACATGGAACCCTCCCCCCACCACCCAGGGGCAGCAGGGACGTGGTGCCGGCCACTTCTGGGAGCCTGCCTTAGCCCCGCTGCGCCACAGGGCTGGCAATCCTGTGGGCCAGATTGAAAGCCCTGACGGGCCGGATTCAGCCTGTGGGCCATAGTAGAACATTGGATTTTCCCTTGAAAAATCTTTATTTAGGGAAGAATAGAGATGTGAAAATGTATGCCACCCGTAGACACTTAAAAATCCAGTACTGTGTCGCCCATAGTGGGAAGAAAAACAATCACACGATGGCTTTACCAGTACTATTTTATGCCACTACTTGTTTGTATGGTGATGTTTAAACATGTTTCAAATCAAGAGAGAAATGGAACAAAACATTATTTCATCCAGGAAAAATGTCAGGTTTCTGGATCTGTTCCAGGTGACAGACCAAAGATGGAAGCAACTTTATTTAAAAAAAAAAAAAAAGAAATTCTCACAAAGTGATGCAAATGTTGCTGCGTTTTTTCCCTACTAACATATATAGACCAGATAGTCCACTCCTGGGTTAAAACCCATGGAAGGAGGCTTTGTGGGGGGAGTCTCTTACAGAGATTTTCCTGCATTGTCTTCTTGTGTGGAAGGTGAGATTGCCTTTCTCTGCAGTATGGGGTGCAGGTCACATGCGAGGATATATCTCACTTAATTAGTTCCCTGCACTGGTAGGGGCCTTGGGCATTGGTGCACCTTTATCCCTCCTGCCTCTGCCTGTGGCAGTCCTAAGGACTGTAATACTTTGGTCTGACTGTAGTTGTTGGGCTTGGTGGTATTCAGTGGCCTGTGATATACTAGAGATCAGACTAGATGATCTGATAGTCCCCTTTGACCTTAAACTCTATGATCCACGGGGGGGGGGGGGGGGGGGCGGTCAGAACAATGTGAGTAGAGACCCTGTGCCTGGAACCTGGCCTCCAGCTCTCTGGCAATATGGCTCCCATGGAGCTGTGCTATCAGGACATCCAGGAAGCTACATCGAAGGGTAAATCTCATGGTGTTAACTTATGGGAAAACAGCATGTTAGCCCCCAGCCCATACTCTTCCCTTCTTCCCTCACTGGATCTAACTGGTGGGGGTGGTGCCATAGGCACCAACTCCGTGGCTGCTCCAGGGCTGGAGCACCCATGGAAAAAATGTAATGGGTGCCCAGCAGGGCCGGATGAACTCTCCTGTGGACCGGGGGCTATTAAATTTTGTGGGGCCCTGTGTACAAGTCTTTTTCCTAATTTAAAACAAAATGATCACAATTATGGCATCAAGGCTTTTAACGCTCTACTAAACTTGCCTTTTAATTACCATAAAGCCATTCTGTGGTTACAGTTCAGTCTTAAAACATGTAGAATATAGTTAAGTTAATTAAAAATAGCCTAATTCTTACCTTAGAACAGCTGTTATATTAGTTTCTTTCTGGGAGGAAGTTTGGGTGCAGGAGGGAGCTCTGGGCTGGTGCAGTGTTATAGACTCATAGACTTTAAGGTCAGAAGGGACCATTATGATCATCTAGTCTGACCTTCTGCACAATGCAGGCCACAGAATCTCACCCACCCACTCCTGCAATAATCCTCCCACCTATGTCTCAGCTATTGAAGTCCTCAAATCATGGTTTAAAGACTTTAAGATGCAGAGAATCCTCCAGCAAGTGACCCAGGCCCCATGCTGCAGAGGAAGGCGAAAAACCTCCAGGGCCTCTGCCAATCTACCCTGGAGGAAAATTCTTTCCCAACCCCAAATATGGTGATCACATGAGCATGTGGGCAAGACTCACCAGCCAGACACCCTGGAAAAAGTTCTCCATAGTAACTTCTAACATCCCATCACTGGCCATTGGGCCTATTTACCACTGATAGTTAGAGGTCAATTAATTGCCAAGATCATGTTATCCCATCAAACCATCCCCTCCACAAACTTATCTAGCTTAATCTTGAAGCCAGATAGGTCTTTTGCCCCCACTGCTTCCCTTGGAAGGCTGTTCCAGAACTTCACTCCTCTGATGGTTAGAAATCTTCGTCTAATTTCAAGTCTAAACTTCCTGATGTCCAGTTTATATCCATTTGTTCTTGTGTCCACATTGGTACTGAGCTTAAATAATTCCTCTCCCTCCCTGGTATTTATCCCTCTGATATATTTAAAGAGAGCAATCATATCTTCCCTCAGCCTTCTTTTGGTTAAGGTAAACAAACCAAGCTCCTTGAGTCTCCTTTCATACGACAGGTTTTCCATTCCTCGGATCATCCTAGTGGCCCTTCTTTGTACCTGTTCTAGTTTGAATTCATCCTTCTTAAACATGGGAGACCAGCACTGCACACAGTATTCCAACTGAGGTCTCACCAATGCCTTGTATAACGGTACTAACACCTCCTTATCTCTACTGGAAATACCTCGCCTAATGCATCCCATGACCGTATTAGCTTTTTTCACAGCCATATCACATTGGCGGCTCATAGTCATCCTGTGATCCACCAGTACTCTGAGGTCCTTCTCTTCTGTTACTTCCAACTGATGCGTCCCCAGCTTATAACTAAAATTCTTGTTATTAATCCCTAAATGCATAACCTTACACTTCTCACTATTAAATTTCATCCCATTACTATTACTCCAGTTTACAAGATCATCCAGATCTTCCTGTATGATATCCCGATCCTTTTCTGAATTGGCAATACCTCCCAACTTTGTGTCATCTGCAAACTTTATTAGCACACTCCCATTTGTGGTGCCAAGGTCAGTAATAAAAAGATTAAATAAGATTGGTCCTAAAACTGATCCCTGAGGAACTCCACTAGTAACCTCCCTCCAGCCTGACAGTTCACCTTTCAGTATGACCCACTGTAGTCTCCCTTTTAACCAGTTCCTTATCCACCTCTCAATTTTCATATTGATCCCCATCTTTTCCAATTTAACTAATAATTCCCCATGTGGTACTGTATCAAATGCCTTACTGAAATCGAGGTAGATTAGATTCACTGTGTTTCCTTTATCTTAAAAAAAATAATAATCAAAATGTTCGATAATTGGAATCCTACTTTGTACAGGCTGAGTCTGGGTATGGGCGAAGTGATGAGGTAGAGGAGAATTAGATAAACATTTCTGATTTTGCCCTATATCTGTTCTCTAGAATACCCCACTCGACTTCTTGGGTATTGTCTATTCCAAAACACACAAACCTCTCTTGGGCTCCTCCTGAGAAATGCTACATTTTTCTCAGCTCCCATTTAAATCAACAAAAATTGAGGACCTTGCAAGGTCAGGCCTGGGCGTTTTGTAAATAGGAACTGAATGGATGCTTGGCAGAATGTGGTAAAATGAATTTGGTAGGAAAGAGCTATGGAAAGAAATGTGGTGTGGTGGATGCTGCAGTTTTCAGATATCCTAACCTCAGGTGAACTGATAACTGGAACAAGAAAATCATCCTGAATTCGAATGTTTCCATCTATGATTCTATAAAGCAGCCACAGTATCAATAGAGTTTTGCCAAGATGCTGGATTATCTTCTCTTGTTGACAATTAATATTTGAACCACCTACTGAAAAATCAGACGACTGACTTGTTTTAATAAAGTGAATATTAACTGAACAAAACAGAAGGCACTAAATTCATTAAGGTTCCCAATAACCTGCCAGGAATCTTCAGTGTTTGTCTCTATGGTGTGATTATAATAAATCTGAGCTCCAACCCATTTGGATAATTTAACAGGTTATTAGAATTCTTTCTTTCTTTTTCCTGTAGGCAGGGCATAGTTTATTTATTAAACTGAATTTCTGGTGTCAACATACCTTTCAAATTGAATAGGAACACTTCAAAGGTTGGGGATGGGATTGGCATTACTCTATCACAAATAAAACCCTTTTCTCTGTAGAAGAGGCATGGTTCACATTGCAGAAGGGGGAGGCAAGGACTCGGGTGTTTCTTGATCCTGATACTGACTCTCACTGTAGTTTTGGCCCAGTTACTTAATCTGTCTGCCTAGGTTTGTCTCTGTGAAATGGAGATAATCAAACTTATGTGACTGTGTTATAGTAATGGTCCAAATCCTGAGGTTTCTGATTCAAGTAAATCTCCCACTGATCTGAAAGGGAATTTTGTCAGAGTGAAAATTGAATATTGATCCAATTCCTACTGAAGTCAATAGGAGTCTTTCATTTGACTTCTATAGCAGCTGGATTTGGCCCCAAGTTAAAACCTCAGGATTTGGTCCAATGATTAAAAATCGCTTTGAAGATGTGCACATGAATTGAAATCTGCTGACTTAAAAGTGCACGTCAGAAATAAAATCCTTGCTGATGCATGCTGTTTTGCCAGTGGGTCTGGAAAGCATGTGAAATAAAAGACCTAGATTAGAGCTCAGCTGCTTCACTGGAGTATATTTTACTTCAATGATTTATTTGTGAGATTCCTCAGAGCAGAAAAGCTGGGTGAGAGGAGATCTATGTGAAGGTCTTGAAGGTGCTGGCCAAGGTGTAATAGCATGTTGTAATATATTTAGCAATTAATGTTTCTGTGGTTTGCAACCCACATGAGAGGGGAAAGAACACCCTGTACATGGGGAGCAATTTAACGCTTTGGGCAAGAGAGCAGAAAGATTAGAGGTGGGGCATTTTCCTGGCTTTCTCATAACAATAAATCACGGTTTCATAGACTTCCTCCCAGGAGAAGAGACAGGCAGGGTTAAAAGACTATTTAGCTTGATCTGGTCCAGAGCGTGATGGTAACTTCATGTCAAAACAAGGATTGTGTGTAGCGGAAGAGAAGTGGGATCATGGGTAATGGTATTGGTCTTTCCAATAGAACCACACAATGCTACTTATTTTCTGGCATCAGCTCTTGAAATGTGCATCTGCTTTTATACATGGCTGGGACAGCAAGTGGATCTGGTAGATGAGAAAATAAGGCAGGTCGCCAAGAAGAAAACTAGATTTCCCTGTGTTGCTACAAAGGGGGAGGAATTAGGGAAATCAACATTCAAATATCAGTAGTAGTGATGTAGAGCGTTACTTGGCAAAGCAACGCTATTACTATTAATGATGTGGTGGAGTTGGGGTGTGTGAAGGGATGGAATGAAGCATCTCTTAATAAAGAGGAGAAATTGCAGAGGGAGACCAATTCAAGGACACGAATGCCTCATGTTACACAGGTTTCCACTTCATCAGAATGTCTTTATTAATGAACATCAGGAAATCCTTGCTTTCTTCCTTCAATATTTCCCACACTGAAAGCAAAGAAATCAGAAGAGAAATAAGAAAACAAACAAACATAAGAGCACAATGCTTAAGCCTTTTCCAAAAGTATTGAACTGATGTCTTGCTAATGGTTTGACAGCTTGAAGTAGGAAAGAATACAGGATAAAAAAGAGTTGGTAACAGTGAATAGATTCTATAGCAAAGTTTTCTAAGTAGGGGGCCTAGAGGGCAGGCTAGAGAATTCATCCTTGGAGCGCAAGCTGGTGACTGGGTGCTAGAGAGGTCCAGTGGTTAGACTAGTAAGGACTTGGAAGACCTGGGTTCAAGTCTCTGCTCCTTAAAAGACTTCCTGCGTGACCTTGGGCAAGTCATTCCACCTTTTTTCTTTAGGTTCCCCATCTGTAAAATGGGGATAATAGCACTTCCCTTTTTCACAGGAGTGTTGTGAAGATAAAAACACATTTAAAGATTGTGACGTGCTCAAATACGATGTAATGGGAACAGATAAGAACCCAAGATAGCTTCTCTGCCTTATTTACAGCCACTAAACAGAAAACTAAAAACTTTTTTTTCTTCTCACTTCTCCATGTAAGCCATTGCTTTAGTTGCCATAGGGATGTTAGCAATTGCAAATAGAGGGTGGGGGGAGGATATGTCTTTATGAATGGAGGGGGGTGGTGCCACACTATGGGATCCACACTATGAAAAAGTTTGGGAAGCTCTGATCTGATGTGTTACTCTGGGAGGGGGGAATTACACTGAGCCCAATCAAAATCTTTCTTGACTTTGTTGTGGTTGCCGAAGGTGAGGAGGCTTCCCCTGTGAAAGGGAAGAAAAACTGGTTCAGACTGCAAAATTGGAGCACTCAATGTACAACATGAAGTGGCAATGCTTTCTCAGTCATCACCAGGGTTACCCAGTGCACTGAGGCTTACAACAACATCTGTGCTAATTTGAAAGGCCATGATTGAAATGAATCCCTTGTTCTGTGCAGGAATAGAAATCTGAATTGGTAAAGTTGTGAGTTAACTGCTTGGTAATTGAATTCCTATTGATGTCGCTGGGTACAGATGAAGAAGGAGGACAAAAGGCTTTCTTGTGATCAACTGTGGTAGATGAGAGTGAGCACTACTGCATCAGATATGCTGCAGGCCCACCTAGTGGAAACCTAAAACATAACAAGTCCTAGTAACTTCTTTTTCTTTTCTTTTCTTAAATGTGTGGTACAAAATACTTTAAGCCATGCCATTTACGTTTAGTTTTTAATCTGAACCATTTACACGTGTATCACCTGTGCTGTTAGCTTTAAAAAGCCTTAGAAAACACAGAGATATTATTTTAATTAAAAATAAACCAAAAACCCTCTGAACTAATGGAGGAAAAAAGCCAGTGGTAGAGATTTTCAAAGGCACAAATAACAGTTAGGAGCTAGATTCATAAGGGAATTTAGAGGTGGCGATGCTGAGCATTGCCATGTCTAACTGTTAGGCACCTAGAAAATCACTGGGATTCACAAAGCTTGGGTTAGACACCTTGGCTCCCTATACAAGGAATGGGGGGAGGGATACGTGCCTCAGAATAGGCTTCACAAAAGTCAGCTTGCTGGGTGACACCTCACCTAAACTAGCCAATGGGAGGTGCCAAGTTGTGTGCTAAGCCCCACCCCTTTCTCAGGGATAGGCTTCCAGGCTGCACCGAAGTGCCTATCTTTGGGATTCTCTGCTGCAAACCGTCTCTCGCTGTTAGGCGCTACACTGTTGTGGCAAGAAGCTGGGGAGGAGGAGGATCTCCCTTGTAACTTTTAGCCCAGTGGTTGGGGTACTCATCTGAGATATAGTAGCCCCCCTTTTCAAATCCTACTTCCTCCTGAGGAGGAAACGGGAATTGTCATCTCTCAGGAGAAGTGCCCTAACCATTGGGCTATGGGATATTCTGATGTGGGATTCCCTCAGTCTTGTCTGTGAAAGCTCTTCCAGTTTGGATTAATAATGAAAGAGTGATCGGGACAAAGCAAGGGGAAAAGCAAACTTGTGCATGACTTGGTAGCCTGGTGGTTCAAGCACTCACTTGGGAAGTGGGAGATCCAGTACTCTTGCTCCAGTGTCCTTTTAAAAATTATTAATCCACAGTGGAACCGCTAAATCCTTTTGTGAATCTAGCCCTAGGTGCCTAACTGACATTTGTTCCTTTGAAAATTTACTCTAAGATTGGACACTTGAGGCTGACTTTAACCCTGCAGCCTTCTGGAGTCTGCAAAACTTGGCTGCAAACCTGCATCATTAGGCTTTCTTGGGAAATTCGGTAATTTTGCTTTCCTCTGGGCCTGAGATACCAGAAAAACAACCTCTTTTCCAGTGTTTCAGCAGAAATAAGGAAGTGTAGAAGTGCACAAAAAAGTAGAGGAAGAAAAATTGAACTTAATACTTTCCAACCCCCAGAAGGAGTTGGTTCAAGTTTTAGGCAACAGTTCATGTCTATTGTTCTTTTTCTTTCTGGATGGAATAATGCACTAGAAATCTCATGAGATTTCCAGCCCAGCTGTTTTTGACCCAAGATGTTTATCCGGCAAAAATATTCTGAGATTCCTATTGCTCCTTGAGAGCCTTCTCAGAGTGCTTCACAAATAGGCTTTGCACTGTATTTTTATGCAATACTATTTGGAAATCACACTTGTTATGTTCTTCTGAATTCACCTGTATGAGAGAACTTAACAGATGGATTATAGCAAAAGTGCATCTTCACACCCTCAGCTATGAGTAGCCTACCTAAAAGCAGGAATACCAAATGGTGACTAAAGGAGACAATTTCATTGCTGGATCAGAATTAGGCTCTTAAACAGCTGAGGCACCTCCACAGCTGTGTCCCTGAGCTTTTGTTTAATGTAGCCCTCGGCGAAGGATCAAGTGGGTTATGTTTTCTTTTCAATTTCTTGTTATAAAAAGTTGCATAGTATGAAACTAAATTATGGTTCTAGGCACATGTGCTGGCTCAGCAACTTATGGGGAGATATGGTTGTAACATAACTGTGAGTACATGTTAATGAAAGATTTATAGCCTTGGAGGCTGAAGTCTACAAAAGAAGTACAGGCAGAGGCAACAGCTATGGAAACTTTTCCTTTGCAGCTCCACAAGTTTTTTGGCCAGGACACGGTTAGTTATGCATGTCTTCACAGATTAAGAAAAAAACCTCAAACTTATTAGAACTGGTCTGGACACTTTTACCATCAAAATTTTTGACAAATAGTAACACTTTTGTCAAATATTTTCTTTGAAATTGTCAGGTTATTATAAAAAAAACTATTTTTAATGAAAATTAAATTCACCCCCAATAGATGCATTTAATTAAAAAGCCAATTTTTTGTCAAAACTTCTTTGTAACTAAAATTTTCAATCAATATTATGGTGGCTAAGATGTCCTGATGGGAGAATTTGAAGAACTGAGTAGTGTGGACAGATAAAGGGCCTGATTCAAAGCTTGTTGCAGTCAAAGGAAAGACTCTCATAGACTCTCAGTGGACTTTGGATCAGGTCCCAGATGAGGAGATCATTTTAGCTGTGGCATTTTAGGTGGCTATCAAAGAGGAGGAAGTTACAGTAAGTAGGTCACGTTAGCAAGCCAATGGTAAAAAACCAAACCACTGACTTAAGGGGATTGTTTTCCCTCTAGTACGTCTAAGTAAGCAAGTTTTATCGCAGTGAATTCTGTGTTTAATAACTTTCATAAAACAGATATTAATCTTTGTTCAGACATTGTACTCTTAGGGAACCATCCGCTAACTGAACGTCAGTCAGTCAGTTGGGATTTAAATGTTATTAACTTGTAGACATGTTAGAGAAGGCCATATTTGTCTCAAAAGAACGGCCTAACAACTAGGTTATGGAATATTCTGATATGGATCTCTCTCAATCTCTCCTGTTAAAGTTGTTCTACTTTAAATATGAGTTGGCCCAGAGAACATTAGAATGACTCTCTATCCTAGTGGTCGGGGCACTTGCTTGAATTGGCTGATTCCTGATCAAATATCTTCTCCCCTTCAAGCAGGGTGGGGGGGACTTAAAGAAGGGGTATCTCACAGCCTGGGTGAGTACCCTGTGTACTAGGCTACAGGTTATAAGGAAAGGTCTTCCCCTCAGCTGTTTTGTGTATACTCGCATGGTGTGGGGGGGCTCAATCCAGTAGAAAAGCTTTGAGGAAACCTACTGATTTGGGCCCCTGCACGTGAGAGGAAGATGAACGCCTGTCTTCTCCAGTTGGTGAATCAGTCTGGGGTGGAGGCAGGAGGTAGGTACCTAGGTGCCAGAGGGAGACAGCAGTGCATGTGCTCAGAGGCAGGAACATAGATGTCTAGGGAATTTTTACTGCAGAATCTTAGGAGCTGAGTGAGTTTAAGCACCTATAAGATTAGGTGGTAGCTGAGTGGGAGTTTTGCAGATTGCAGTAGTACATAAAAATGGGACTTAGGTGCCTATGTACCTTTGTGAATAGCACTCTGTGTCTTTTGATGGGTGGGTAAAATATCACTCTCTTCCATTACCATCAATAATCATGATGAGTGCAGGTGAGTTGATTGTCTGGGCTTCCAAACAATTTTGTGGGGCTGTGGTATGCCATTTAACAAGAATAAGTTGGTTTTTTTCTTTCCTTTTTAACCATTATTGACTCTTGTACAGTGTTCCCTAGGGTGACCAGATGTCCCAATTTTATAGGGACAGTCCCGATATTTGGAGCTTTTTCTTATATAGGCTCCTATTACCCCCACGTCCTGTCCCGATTTTTCACACTTGCTGTCTGGTCAGCCTAGTGTTCCCTCAAATTTTTTCCACCTATGTGTGGAATGAATTTTGTTATGTGCATCGATATGGAAGTGATGTGTCATACATCACCTCCATATTGGTGCACATAACAAAATTCATGTGGCGAAGTGGGGCCATAAAAGATCAAGGAAGTCTATGCCAAACATTTAATCTTGAGATAATATAAAAGGGCTTTAAACGAATGTCTTTTGGACTTGTGTTTTGGAAACCAGAAAATACTGCTTTTCCTCCTCCCCGGTGTAGGAAACATTACTTTTCTTCTGTATTTTGAATGGAGTTGAAATGTATCTATTTTATCAAGCTTTCCATAGCAGGGCCATACTGTAAATGCTTTTAAAACACTAACCCAAATACAGGTTGCCTCTAAACCCCTTAAATATTTAGTTCCAGATCTCTCACCTTCCCCAGAGTGTGAGGTTGTTAGGGCAAACTAATGGGAGTTGGGAAGGGTGGAAAACAAACAGGAAGAACTGAACTGAGAGAAAAAATATTCAGAGGTGAATTGATCCAAATAAAGGCCTTGCCCATAGTTCTGAAGACAATTAATGAGGAAGGGAGAGTCCAAGAGAAGAAGTCACTAACTGGGGAGGCCCTCACTTGGCCTGATCTAGTTCACAGAGCAGACAGCAAGAAATGTGTTTTCATGTTGCTGTTGGGAGGCATAAGCAGAGATGATCATTGGGTCTTGATCAGAGGGACTTACTATATGCTAGCAACAGAATAGATGGCTGCTTTTCTTCAGCAATTTCTACAGCACCACTTATACCAAAAACATCTTGGTTTGTGTACTAGCATAATCAATGCCTGAAGAGCTCTGGGAAGAAGGTTAGTTTAAACAGATGCAGCAGAGGGAGAGCATGGTGTCTCTCTTAAACCTTTCATTTGGCAAACCCTTTAAGGGGAAAAAAAGCCAATTAATGTGCTTAGAGCAAATTCTCTGAGGTTTAATTTGAGAGAGTCATTTAAAATGTTACGTCTTTGGTTAGAGCTGTTGGTATCTGTACAAGCCCACTCCATGCCTGCTATTGTGTTAACCCCAAAGTTTATAGTACATGGGAACAAGTGTGTTGGATTGTTTTATATAGTCTGTGACTAGTTACTTGTCATATATTTAATATAAAAATGATCATTTTAATCAATATTAAGCCCATAACTAGTTAGTGTTGTGGGGCCACCTGGTAGACTCTAGGACAGGGGTGGCCAGCCTGTGGCTCCGGAGCCGTATGTGGCTCTTCAGAGGTTAATATGTGGCTCCTTGCATAGGCACCGACTCTGGGGCTGGAGCCTACAGGTGCCACCTTTCCAATGCTCGCTGTTCAACCCCTGCCTCTGCCATGGGCCCTG
This sequence comes from Chelydra serpentina, assembly GCA_037349315.1. NCBI lineage: Eukaryota > Metazoa > Chordata > Testudines > Chelydridae > Chelydra > Chelydra serpentina. The sequence goes on from JBAIAC010000035.1 coordinate 14,963,593, forward strand.
CCCCCACTTCACTGCTTTCCCCAAGGCCTTGTCCCTTCCCACGCCCTTCCCTGAGCCTGCTACACCCTCGCTCATCTCCTTGCCCCCAGAGCCTCCTGCATTTGCGTGAGGCACAGGGGGAGGGAAGGGAAGCACTGATCAGCAGGGCAGCTGGCAGATGGGGCGGGGGAGCTGGTGGGGGTTCCTGACGTATTACTGTGGCTCTTTGGCAATGTACATTGGCAAATTCTGGCTCCTTCTCAGGCACAGGTTGGCCACCCCTGCTCTAGAGAAGGATGCTAGACCAGTATGACATAAGGAAATGTTATTTAAGTACAGGACTGGCTCAAGGCCAGGTAAGACAGTTATGAAATGGCAGACAAGCAGGGTCATGACCAGATGCTTGCTGTTCTCCTAGCACATATGCAGAGGTGCCACATTTCAGTTTCAGATATGATGGAGAGCTGGGAGACAGAGGGGTGGGAGATTGCACACATCTTCCCATTTCTCCCTTTCCTATAGTCCAGCATCGCAGACCTTCACGCTGTTAGGAGCTGAACCACAGAAGCCACTTGCAATCACAGTCCTTTCCTCAACCACAAGTTCACTTCCTCCTCTAACACCAAACTGTAGGCATTTTACAGCATATATTAAAATGACCTCTCAGTCTGTAGTGGCCTGTGAGAGGGAATGAGTTCCTTCATGTGGAAGATCCTCTTCTGAAAATATTCTACGGTAGTGCCCAGGAGTTCAACAGGGTGTGTGTGTTCTGTGGGAGGGGAGTAGGAATGACCACTGGAGCTTCCTAAAAGGTCAAAATGATCACAACATATACTAGGGAAAGAGGTGGTTTCTACTGTGGCTGACTCCCAAACCATCTAAAGTCTTTATGGATAACAATTTAACTGACCAGACTGCACAGACAACAGTGCTGCTGTGACACTTAGGTTGGGTCTACTAGGTAACTAGAACTCTATTGACAACTGAATTATGTCCTAGCAATGGCTTCTGAATAACAGCTGCCTCTGTTTATTTAAAAGTTCCAAATCAATTAGTGGTAGATTAAAACATTTGTTCTAAAGATGTTTGTTCATTATAGGCAGAGACAAAATCCAGAATAGATAGTTTTTATATTGGGCATAACGTGAAGTTCAGCCCTTGCCAGAGTTGTTACATAGAGAAATCAAATCAAATTGCAGGCAATAGGTACCTCAAAGCAAGTGACCTGAAAACAAAGTTGCAAAAATATCACTTTTAAATGGACAAGCTGGAAGAAAGTAACATGAGTGAGGGCTTGTCGCCCCTCCCCCACAGCCCAGGTGGTGCTGCAGGGAGAGAGAACTGACCATGGCGGAGTTTGAAAAGATAGGGAAAACATAAGTTCTAAACTTTTTTTTTTTTTAAGTGATATGCTAAAACCACATTTAGGTCTCAAAGGTTAGTGTGTGAACATGCATTCCTATGTATTTGTGAAAGATTCCTTCATATACCGCATTGTAGGGTATCTAGGGTTGGGGTGACAGAGAACCTAATTATGGGAAACATAGTTCATTTTGGAGAGCTGGATAAATTAACTCAGTGGAGTCATATTACCTACTCGTTTTTGGAAATTCATAACATTGAAAGTAAGGCCTGTCAAACTAATTCAGGCCCAAAATTTAAATTTGGCTTTTAAAATTGAATTTACAATTGAAAAAGGTTCAGTTAACACACTTTAAAAATTCACTTCTGTAGCAATGTGAACCCTGATACCACAATTGTGCTAGTACTAGTTTATAGGAACTACCCATTGAATTTAACTAGTCTAATTTCACTGTCTGACCATAGTAAAATGCAAAAAGTGAATGAGGTTTTATTGGTAAAACAGTTTTTGTGGAGAGTTTTATTCTGACAATGTCCCTCTAAATGTCAAAACCTATGTTTTATGAATCTACAAAAACGTGGTATAGAAATTTTAAATATTTTCTCCCGTTGCTTTCAAGTTTTCCCTTTCTATAAAAAGTTAAGACAACTAGTAGACTAGAACAAAAAAAGAATGAGTTTTCTTCGCACTTAATTTTCTTATTGTGCCACAGTGTCAGAAAAGTTATTTAAAAACAGTTTAATGCATAATTAATCACCATGCCAGCTATCTGCAGATTTACTGCTAGTTTTCAAACATTAAACATATTCAAGATAGGACTAATTAGTCCGGCTCTCAAAAATGCAATACGAGTTTTAGAACCTAATGTGCTCAAAGTATTTGAGCTCTGAAATTTATTAGAGGAACAGTTCTGTAATTAATTACTTCTAATTTAAAAAGGTAATCATTTTAATTTACTTGCAGAAACACAGGACATTGTGCTCCATCAGCAGATAATGTTCTTCATTAAACAGAGTAGGAACTTTGTGCACTGGGGCAGCTGTGGTATTTCCATCTATGATGAAAACCAACTACAAAATATTGAAGAAAATGCTTTTAACTTTATGACAAAGTAAAGAAAAGTGATTTTCCTAATATTGGTTTGGATCATTTGTAATAAGACACTGAAAGGATAAGATTATATTGACAATCTTGACTACTCTCATGAAATTTTTTTTTCAAAGTTAAGGCATATTATATATATATATATATATATGTGTATATATATATATATATATATGTGTATATATCTACTATGACTCATAGCATATAGCTGTACTGTATTATAGGACACTTCAAATCAGTTTTGAGAAGTCTGCTACACTGAATTAATAGTATGTGATAAGCTAAGGATACAATTCTCTCCCTACTTTTTGTGAATATGGGAGCATCTACAGTTCCCATTGATGGCAGTTGCAGATGGGGATGTTCAGCATCTCTGAAGAGCAGGCCCAACTTCCACAGATGTTACTATGAGATGGTTACCTATACTCCTTTCCCACAAGAGTGGGAGAAGGGTTAACACGTGTCTCTTGTACTGTCCCTTTAAAACTCACCATCCATGCAAGGTTAAGAAGACACTTGCAATGTTATGATTAGAGCTTGCATTGAAAACGGCAGTAGCTTTTAGTACCCGATTGCTTTGTTAAATCTCCCTTTAAAATAAGACCTATTGCAAACATAGAACTTACCCACCCTTGTGTATTCAACAACTGAATTTAACAAAAAAAAAAAAAAAGGTTCAAAAGTGCAGCCAGTTTGTCAAGAAGTTATTTCCAGGATGACTGCATTACCTTAGCACATGAGCATTAACTGAAAGCAAACTGTTGAAATGTAAACACTATTAGGGCAGAGAAGGAAAAGTGGAACAATCATTTAAGGTAAAATAGATTACAGCTTTGCTTCTGTTAGATGGAGTAGTATTAATATTTCTCACCAGGGAATACATAAGTAAGTTGGCCTTGATGTTTACACAGAGCAGTCCTTCTGGGTAGACCCTTTCCTAGTCATTGTGCAAGACTAGTGAAAGAATACCAGGAAGTATTTTAGTTACACAAGTTTTTACAACAGCTACTTAAAGCAATGAACTGTAGTTTCCAGACATGCAAAATTTAAGTTTTCAATTTATGTAAAAGTATTTTTATAACCTCTCTCTATAATATTAAAAGCCAGTTGAATGGTAAGTCATTTTCCCTCTTTTAGTCCTATCAAAAAGTATTTAAAACTACATGTATCTGACTTGCAATTCAACTCAAACTCAACAAGTAGATTACACTATCTGATAGTTACATTGGTATAAAACTGGAGTAACTACAATGCAGTCAACTGTTACTCCAGATTTAAACCACCGTAAGAGCAAAATCTCAGCCATGAACTTGTATTTGATAAGAGCTTTTACCATTTCACCAAGAAATATTTCCAAAACAGGGACAGAATTTGAATCTTTAAACCAGACTCTACGCCTAGAAAGAACAATTTCAGAACCTCAAGTGTGTAAAACAAAATTAGAATGGTTTCTTTCATGCATGTTTTAAAAATAAGCAAAAAGTGTATAAACTAACACTACCCATCTTCCCTTTCCTACTTATTTTTTTCCATGAAATTATGACAATGCTGAGTCTGAGAGTTGACTGTTACCAAAAACAAGTTTATGCTTTTACTGCAATATTAAGCAGAGTAAAAGACTAATTCAAACATATCAGAAGAGTAACCAGAAGAAGAGGAGAGTATTGCTGTTGTATTTAAGTGTTGTGGTTTATTCCAATGTAAAAGTTCCAATTTCATTTTAATAGCTGAAGTTCTCTAGTCGTTCTGAACATTCAAAACCATAAAGCAGAAAGAGGGTTAGAAAGTCAACTCCAGCACCATCTCAAAATTATTTAGGGGAAAATTTAATCAATATGCATCAAATGACCTTTACAATAACTGCAATACTGACAACCATGGCATTTTAATATGCTTTTCAAAATGGTGGGTTTTTTCCCCTGGAAGTAAATACTTAAAAAAAAAAAAAAAAAAAAAAAAGTCTTCTACCCTTGAGCCATTAATATGTGCATTATTAGAACAAGCTCCTGCAAGTAATCTTGGTAAACTTGGCCAAGATAAGGTATAGCCATTTAAACTGATGCTAACATCTAAACACAATCACATTTCAAGTTTGAAATTTATTTGTATACTTTTGACTAAAGGATTTGTTTTCAAATTAAACAATTTAAATTGCATATCGAATTCTGAAATACCAACACATTGTATAAATAACAGCTTAAAGAGTATTTGTTAAAGTACAGAAAATATGCAATTTTCAACTTGCTTGAGAAACTCTTTGCAATAGAGGTGACAGGAACTGGGTTGGCCAAAGATTGTTTGGGGTTTTTTTTGAATAAAGACTGCAATGTCTGTAGTTTCATTTACTTTTGCTGATTAAAAACCTACCAAATATAACTACAACCCCACTTTTCCTCCCGCCCCCAACCCTCCCAAACCCCCCCAAAGTTACTTTTCTAAAGGCTGTAGAAATGGTAAAGAAACATTACATATTTAACTTTATAAGCATGAAAACTTAAAGCTATAGACACTGCAGGTCAATTCAAACAGTATTCAAGAGTCCTATAAAAGTGAACGAGACATGTTTCCATTGCTCCATCAGACAATTCAAGAGTTAAGTTTGCATGATAGCAGCGACGTAGCTGTTTGCTGGTCCGATTAAGTGTTCCAAGTTTTTTGTCTCTTCAGTTTGGCCTACTGAAGTCCAGTAATCAGAATAGTCAGTTCAAAACACAGAAATAAGAGCAAAGACTCCATATAATAAAGCACAGGGATATGCTACTAGAAGCTGTTGTCCTTCCATTGCTAAGGCAGAAATGAAGATTTTGGAAGCAGAAAAACTGCACCATCCAATAATTCCAGCAGTGAGAATAATTCCCATCATTCCCCTGTAACATACAAGAAAAGGACAGTTTAAAAAGGGGTGTGTGTGTGTATATGCTTAGACGAATGCAGGAATTAGCATATTTTCTAGTAAGTTAAATATGCTTCAACGGGTGATTGTTTTTAAACTTTATACTGAATTTTATCATTGAGGGTTTTTAAATAAAATGTACATGGAATTTCAGTAAATATAAAATTAGTATTATTCAGTAAAGATTTTAGAATGACTAGTAAAAAAGACAAATTAAGTTCTAAGTACAAAAAGGTTTAGAACTGAGTAAACTCAAAACAAGGTGTTCCTTTGTACTTCTGTACAAGTAGCTTTCTGTGATGAGTAATGAAGTTAGTGATTTTCTTTGTGCTGGGCATTTAACTTAGTTTTCCAGACTCAACATTAATTAAAATGTAATCCATATTTCTTAAATCATTTTAGTTTTCTATATCCTGATATACAAATTGTTTGACAAATAAACATGTCTGAAATATACTATAATTTGACTCTAAAAGTAATTTGTAATAACTGAAAATGGATAGTGAATAAGTGTTCATGCTGTATAAGCGTTTACGTCATTCGACAAATCCATTATTAATATAGTATAAATTCCATATAACAGAACTTTCCCCCAATGGGAGAAAAATCCACAATATATGGAAGCAGGATTTTATTATAAATAGTTAGTATTGATACTTACTGCAAAGAAAATATAACTGCAAAACTGGAAAGCAGGATCATAGGAAGAAGACAGTATCCCAGGACACTAGCAACACAGCCAAACGAGACGCCCGTCATGCTCATTAAGTTCAGCAGGCAAAACATTCCTAAACATCCAATTGCACTAATTCCATACACATACCCAAACTGAATTTTACCAACCTAAAGATGAGAGGAGTAATAAAAGTTAAACATGTTTTGTCTTAAAGTTGACTAAATACTCCATTTTACAAATAATAAGGAGAGTATAAGATTGTGGTAATCTTTGACCTAGGGATGAATCTGGGGATAAAAATGAAGAGGATTAAGAAAGGTATCCCACAAACAATCCAGAGTACTTGTATACCGAAATGTCCAATAGGCATATTTCCCATATCAGTTTTCAAGTACAAAAAGTGATGCATCTAACCAACTGCAAACTTAGTGTGCTTATGTAAAATGTAGTTCTAGTTGGGCTACAAAATCTTATGAACTCCACTTGATTCACTCCATTATATTTGCATATTGATCCTACTCTGAAGATTATCTGTAATTTTTTTTATCAGCACCTTTACTGCAGCAATGATCAAAGGCTAAATAAAAAATGTAAATTAGCGATGCACTGAAAAATGCTGTATGTGCCATAACTCTTTCCATCTCTGCCAATGATTCAGATTCTTGATTTTTGCCTCAAGGGGGTAAATTGTTTTTTGTGAAGTGCCATGCATAGCTATGGCATCATAAAATATTTCAAGTTTTTTGTTTCCTATCTAGAATTATTTGTGGTCTTGTAAAATAGTGTTAATACGCTATTTAAAAATCGGATTCCATTATATTTAGGTATGTATCCTCTCAGAGCATGACTTGGAATCACAGCTTAAGAATGCATCCAATATGGACAGATCTGCGTGACTGCATTAGATTGGCAGATAGGGAAGTATTTGAACTACAGCGCTCAAAGCACAGGGAAGTCATTCTTTAATTTTTAGACAGACCAAGAAAACTGTACCAAATGATTGAGTGCTATACAGACATAGTGAAATATCTGGGAAAAGCAGGCTGTGTCACACTGAATTCTGGACCCAAAAGCAGTGCTGTTCAGAGGCAGTATCAGCCAAGTGACTGACATTGCAAAAAATTTAAGACATTCAATAAACAGAATCCTGAGTTTTATTAAGTGATTACCCACCATTGTAATATCCTCTGATATGCCAATGTCTCAGCTGTTTTCATTTCAGTGTATTTTCTATTGTCTTAACCCTACCTATTATGCCTACACATGACCATTTTCAGATTAGTTTTCAATTCACTCTCAAACTGGTAACACATACAAGTGGTTACTTTCTTTACTCTGGAGGTGGAGGGCTCTGAGTTACTACCAAGAATTCTTTCCCTGGTGGGTCTTGCTCACACACTCAGGATCTAACTGATCACTATATTTGGGGTCGGGAAGGAATTTTCCCCTCGGTCAGATTGGCAGAGACTCTGGAGGTCAATTTTATTCCACTTAAGTTTAATGGCAAAACACCTATAGCAGTGGTCACCAACCAGTTGATTGCGATCGACTGGTTGATTCGAGAGAATCTCCCAGTTGAACACGATCTCCAGTGGTGTAGTGGGGCTGCCACTAAGGCAGGCTCCCTGCCTGTCCCGGCCCCAAACCACTCCCGGAAGTGGCCAGCGCAGCCCCGGAGGGGGCAGGGGTCTCACTCTTTGAGCAGCTCCTGCCTGCAAGCACCGTCCCCGAAGCTCCCATTGGAAGGGAACGGGGAGCTGTGGCCAATGGGAACTGCGGGGGCGGTGCTTGCAGAGAGGGGCAGCACGTGGAGCCACGTGCCCCCACCCAGGGGCCGCAGTGGCACCTTGGCCCCTTCCGGGTGTGGCGTGGGGCCAGGGTAGGCAGGGAGCCTGCCCTAGCCTCACTGCGCTGCCGACTGGGAGCTGCCCAAGATAACTGCTGCCTAGCGGGAGGCCATACCCACCCTGATCCTCCTCCTGGAGCCAGCACCCCAAACCCCCTCCTGCACCTCAACCCCCTGCCCTAGCCCTGACCCCCCGTTCCAGAGCCAGCACCCTGCACCCCCTCCTGCACCCAACTCCCTGCCTCAGCCCTGAACCCCCTCCTGCACCCAAACTCCCTCCCACAGCCTGCATCCCTCACCCCCTCCTGCATCCCAGCCCTCTTCCCCAGGCTCAGTCCAGAGCCCCCTCCCACACTGTAAACCCCTCGGTCCCAGCCCAGAGCCTGCACCCCCTCCCAAACCCCAACTCCAGCCCGGTGAGAGTGGGGGAGAGCGAGGAATGGAGTGAGCAGGGCAAGGCTTTGGGGAAGGGGCAGGGTAGATCCTGGGTTGTCCTTAAATTCAAAAAGCGATCTTTGGTGTAAAAAGGTTGGAGACCTGTTCCCATCGAAGCCTATAGGTCAATCAGCAAATATTAATAGTTTTGGCCATTGTTTTGCTGAATTTGTGGTAAAACCACGTCAACTAATGCTGACATTGTGGTGGTGTCGACCATGCCTAATGTTAACCATATCAATATAATTTTAAAAAGTAATTGAATAAATGTGAACCTCCTTCATTAGTCATTTTTTTCTGAAAGGCAATCAGCTAAAGGAACACCACCAACAATAAACTTAAGTATACTGAACAAAGAAATACTAGAATAACCCAAAGTAAAATTTCAGTGCATCAGAAACTGGCATGATAGAAAAATCTACTAAATGTATAAACGGAATATGTATCAAGAGCCAAAACCATGGATAAGGCAACCAAATTAAAACATTTCGTGCAAATAAAACAATTACATTCTATTGAAACTGTGTTTCTGACAGCAAACAAGACATTTTGATTTGTACCAGGAGAAGAAATTGAAATACAGTTAAAATTGAAGATTTAACTTTATAAAACCAAGGACAATGAGACATCTGATTTCCGCCCCTCCCTCCCCCCCCCCCAAAAATTGTGACTATGGTCCTCAGTCTTCATGACAACAGAAGCCATATTCACAAAAGCAAGATATGCAAAGAAACCACTACATAAAGAAACATGGCACATTACATACTGAGCTTGAAGCGCCAGACCCAAAGCATGGTGAGGACAATGGAAAGACTTCCATCAAGGGGCTTTGAATCAGGCCCAAAATCATGTACTAATGAGCCACAAATCCTTGCTCAAGATCTGTTTTGTGACGTCCAGGCCATGGACATTCTTATGAGACCAAGGATAATTTAGTTTTTCTCAATGTTTTTGGACTATGATACACATTAATATTTTGCAATCTATATCTTACCAGCAATAACGTGGCTCCAAAGGCAAGACAGAAGACCATTGGTCCTGCCAAATCAGTCTCATTCATGATGCTGCCATCTGCTACTTTTAATGGGTGTAGCACTGTTAGTGTCTTCTGCCAGATGTGGTCGAAATTGATCCCTAATTCTACAGGTTACATGAAAAGAATTATGCAGATTTGTTTCCCTTTTTATTTCTCCTTTGCCCCCATTTTCTTCACCATTTCTTTTTCCTGCCCCTTCTCTTTCAAACCTGCTCCAGACTGAAGGCAAGACATGAAGGTTATCAAGTGCCATTGCTTAGATGACCAAAGAATGATAAGAGACATTCCATCTCTCCTTTAGGGGGTTGAGCGCACTGGCTCTGTGGCACTCCATTTCTCAACTACTCAGGAGTGAGGGACTGCTAGTCTCTAAGGCCCAGATTCTGCAATCAGATCTCCTTGGGATTGCTTCTAAAACAGGATTGCTACATGACCCGCTGCATGGTACAGCTTTGATTTACCAGCTCAAGGAGTGGGACACTATGTACATAGATTAGTAAACGAATTTTGCTTAGTACTAGAATGTACATGATCTGCTTCCGTCCAAAGTTTACTTCCCTGGTCATTAGTAACAGGAAAGGTAATTTGTCTTAAGTTCTGACTGAGAGTATAACAATGTAGAAAGAAGGTGAAAAATCCAGCCATCAGTCCAAATATTCTCAATATCTATCAATTCTGGCACCTTGCATTCTATGTAGGACATATCCTACACATTTATTACTCCCTTCCTCATATTAGAATTTGGGTTCTAAACACCAAAGTCAGTTATTTATAATTAAAGAGGCACTATCAATTAAAAAAACACAACCTTTTGTTGTTGCAAATAACACCTATTATAACAGACTGAGGGAAAAAAATCTATGTTTTTATTTCCACATTTGACATAATGCTGCGTACAGTCAATTTCCCATTTAATTTGCGTGGCTTTCACAGACCAACAGGGGAGAAAAATAAGAGAAATTGGCTGGGGAACTCAGAGGCAGGCAGGATAGATGCAATTACTTCTAAATTTTTTTTTTTTTTAGTTAACTTTAGTTAACCTTACTTCTCAGGTTACCCCAAAGTTAGGGGCAGTGTTGGAGATGAGTAGAAAAGAACAAGTTATACCTTCTAGTAAGGGTGGCTCATCCTCAAAATTGCTTCCATAGAAAGACTGTGCTGTAGTTGGAGTGTATGTTTGTGTTGGCTGGTAAATCTGCCCTGTGTAAGGCTGCTGTTGCTGCATCATCTCTGGAGGGACAAATCCACTTTGCTGAGAGTAGTCATAGCCACTATATTGTCTGTGAAGAACAACATAATATTACTGGCAGGCACAGGGTTTTTTTAAACCTTTCCCCAGTCACATAAAACACTCTATAACAACGTAGTATACACTATATAATCTTGTTTAGCTAATTTTTTAAGTGAAGTTAATTGCTCCTCCCACCCTAAATGTGTAGCTGCACAAATGCACTCACCCCAACCCACAACAAGGAGTAAAGTGTGACTTGAAAAGGTATATGGGTTTATGGACTCCTTATCTCAAATTCTCTAATGTAAGTAATCAGGTCAAATCTTGCTTAGCTTATAAGATTTTACACCTCTTTACCATCAGATATCACATAGTATAATACAATTTAGAAGCCTACAAGTAGTAGCATTTTCAGGCCAAAACCAATCCAAGCCCATTTCATTTGAAAATATAACAAGATTGGGCCTACAGAAGACCAGCAGAAGTTATCTGTCAATCCAAATATAGCCCCTTCGGTTGTATATCTGACTGCTATAATTTATCAAATGACAGCATGAATTTATACTCAGTATTAAATCCTATATTTAACAGAGCTCCATCTTGACAGGAGATCCAAAGCCTTCATATTGTTTAAACTTCTCGTATAATATTTCCATAGAGTTGAAAGACAGCCTAGTCAAACTGACTATCTTCCCCCTTCCCATTTAACAATTGTATCAGACACCACTCTTACCACACATGTGATGAGGATTATGACATTCAGAGCATAAGCACACATTATGACATCTACCATCATGACCTGATGCAGATGACAACCTTAGCAATATTTCAGTTTCTAACTTAAATTTTCTCAAACCCTGGTCACAGAAGACTAATTCTGTGTCAAGTTTGCACTTTTGAATACCGTGTGCTTGCACCCACACACTTCAAAACAAAAAGATTTTAACACTACTATCTCACAGGTAGCCTGAAACTAGTACTGCAAAATCTGACCAGCAAAGAATCACTAATGTGACACCCAGAGGGGTACCTAATCACTTCTGAGAAACCTCTTATGGATGTTACATAAAAATACTGTTATGTTGTATATCTAATAGAGTGTTGTTCTTCAATAGGTCTTTTCTCCACTCATTATGTAAGTGTAAGTACATTGTATAATTTAATGGTAATAAGTTCTTTCTGCACATCAATGAAAGAAACTGCCAAGACTGTACAGAGACATTTAAGAAAAAATGAATAACTTCATTATAAGGGTCTGTATTTTCCCTCTCTCCATCTGCTCAAAACCCACACCCAGAAGGGACCCTCCACAAGCAAATCTCCTTTTCAACCCCTATGGAAGGAAAACTCAGACACCTCTGCAGCAATGTGATCCTCTGGATCCTCCTGAATGTGCACTGACACATTTACTTCTCTTCCCTACTCCCTTTCCGCCACCCACACAGAAATTCCCCTAAGCCTACATGCCTTCTCTCATAGATGAACACGATTTGTTGGGGGAAGAGTCAATATGGCTTTTTGGTGCAGGGAAATCATGTCTCACCAATCTATTTGAATTTTTTGAAGGGAGTCAACAAACATGGACAAGGGTGATCCAGTGGATATAGTGCACTTGGACTTTCAGAAAGGCTTTGACATGGTCCCTCACCAAAAGCTCTTGAGCAAAGTAAGCATTCATGGGATAAGAGGGAAGGTCCCCTCACGGATCACTAACTGGTTAAAAGACAGGAAACAGATGGTAGGAATAAATTAATCAGTTTTCAGAATGGAGAGTGTTAAAGAGGACTGTCCCCCAGTCTGTAGTTAAATCCAAAGCAGATTATGAAGAGTTACAAAGGGATCTCAGGAAACTGGAGAACTGGACAACAAAATGGCAGATGAAATTCACTGTTGACAAATGCACAGTGAAAAACATAATCCCAACTATATATACACAGAATAATGGGATTTAAATTAGCTGTTACCACTCCAAAAAAAGAGAGAAGATCTTAGAGTCATTGTTACTACTTCACAGAATCATAGAACTGTAGGACTAAAAGGGACCTTGAGAGGTCTTCTAGTCCAGTCCTCTGCACTTCAAGGCAGGACTGCATATTATCTAGACCATACCTGACAGGTTCTTAAAAATCTCCAATGACAGATTTTACAACCTCCCTAGGCACTTTATTTCAGTGCTTAAATATCCTGACATTTAGGAAGTTTTTCCTGATGTCCAACCTAAACTGCCTATTGCTGCAACTTAAGCCCACTGCTTCTCGTCCTATCCTCAGAGGTTAAGGAGAGCAATTTTTCTCCCTCCTCCTTTTAACAACCCTTTATGTACTTGAAAACGTATGTCCCCCTTCGGTCTTTTCTTCTCCAGACTAAACAAACCCAATTTTTTCAGCCTTCCTTCATGGGTCATGTTTTCTAGACCTTTAATCATTTTTGTTGCTCTTCTCTGGCCTTTCTCCAATTTGTCTACATCTGTTCTGAAATGTGGCACCCAGAACTGGGCACAATATTCCCCTTGAGGCCTAATCAGTGCGGAGGAGAGTGGAAGATTTATTTCTCGCGTCTTGCTTACAACACTCCTGTTAATACATCCCAGAATGATGTTAGCTTTTTTTGCAACAGTGTTCCACTGTTGGCTCCTATTTAGCTTGTGATCCATTACGATTCCCAGATCCCTTTCTGCAATACTCCTTCCCAGGTAGTCATTTCCCATTTTGAATTGTAATCCTATCCTCCAAACCACTTGCAACCCTTCCCATCTTGGTATCATCTGCAAACTTTATAAGTGTACTCTCTATGCCATTACATAAATCATTGATGAAGATACTGAACAGAACCAGACACAGAACTGATCCCTGCAGGATCCCACTTGATAAGTCCTTCCACCTTGACTGTGAACCACTAATAAATTCTATCTGGGAATGGTTTTCCAACTAGTCCTGCACCCACCTTATAGTGGCTCCATCTAGGTTATATTTCCCTAGTTTATTTATGAGAAGGTCATGCAAGACAATATGAAAAGCTTTACTATAGTCAAAAAAATACCATATCTCTCCCCCCCATTCTGAAAACATCTGCTCAATGTGCAGTGGCAGTCAAAAAACGGTAACCATGTTAGGAATCATTTGGAAAGGGAGCAATAAAACAGAAAATATCATAATGCCACTATATAAATCCACGGTACAGCCATATCTTGAATACTGTGTGCAGCTCTGATCACCCTATCTCAAAAAACATATATTAGAATTGGAAAAGGTGCAGAGAAGGGTAACAAAAATGATTAAGGGTATGGAACAGCTTCCATATGAGAGGAGATTAAGGAGATGGGGACTTTTCAACTTGGAAAAGAGATGATTAAGGGTAGAGGTCTATAAAATCATGAATGGTGTGAAGAAAGTGAATAAGGAAGTGTAATGTACTCCTACACAACACAAGAATCAGGGGTCACCCAATGTAATTAATAGGCAGCAGGTTTAAAACAAAAGGAAGTTGTTCTTCATACAACACACAGTCAACCTGTGGAACTTGTTGCCAGGGGATGTTGTGAAGGTCAAAACAATAACTGAGTTCAAAAGAGAATGAGATATGTTCATGGAGGATAGGTACATCAATGGGTATTAGCCAAGATGATTAGGGACACAACCCCATGCTCTGGGTGTCCCTAGTCTCGGACTTCCAGAAACTGGGAGAGGATGGCAGGGGAGGGATTACTCAATAATTGCTATTCTGTTCATTCCTGATGAAGCATTGGGCATTGGTCACTGTCAGAAGACAGATTACTGGGCTAGATGGACCACTAGTCTAACCCAGTATGGCCATTCTTATCTGGAACAGTTTTGTTGTGTGTGTGTGTGTGTGTGTGTGTGTGTAAGTGTTAGAAATCTAAAGAAATGCAATCATAGACAGGGTAAAATAATACTATACAAGTTAGAGAATGGAAAAAAATGTACAAATTACTTATTGTATGGTTCTCCGCCTCCACTGTAATCATAGGAGTGTGTCTGGTCATCAATGCTATAACTTGTTTGGTAGAAATCTGTATTGAAGTTGTCAAACCCAGACATTGCAAATTATCTGTAAAATAAGAACATAAAGCTCATATGAGTGATAAAGCTGTACTTTGGCCTCTGGCTGTCATACAACTCTAATACATTGTTGATGCGGCTAGGGACAAATATTTGCTAGAAAGCAGGCAAACTCAAGACCGCACTGAAAATGATTGTGATACCCAAATAAATCTGTTAGTCTTTAAGGTGCCACCAGACTCCTTGTTGTTTTTGTGGATACAGACTAACACAGCTACCCCTCTGATATATGTGATACTTTAGAAGATTGTGTATATATCTGTGTGTGTGTGTAAATGCATAACATTTTACAGCGCCGTAAGAGCTCAAAACATGTAGATTATAATGGATATGGGATGAGCGTTTCCTTCCAAATTACTAACACACAAGTTAAATGTGGCACCGGTATGATTAATAGTTACAACTAAGGTGCTACAAGTTTTTCTTTCTTATTTTCGTTTTGCTGACACAGACTAACACGGCTACTACACTGAAACAAAATTGTGTTGCCCACACAGCACGTTCACGGCCCTGACACCCCAATCCGCACGCTCGGAGTCGGGGCCCATCCCCAGGTTACTGCGTGCCACTGTCTCGCACGCAGTAACCTGGGGCCAATCTGCTCACGCCTGTGTGCCTCAGTTTCCCCCTCTGGAAAACGGGGACCCCGACCCAACCTCCCGCCGGGGTTCGGAGCGGGGCAGCGCCAGGGAGAATGGGGTGGGAAGGGGCTCACCGTTGGGGTCAAAGGAGCGGCCCCGCGGAAGGACACGGAACTAGCGGCCGCAAACTCACCTGGCAACCCCTCCTCGCAGCGCTGAGAGAACCCCCACGGCTGCCGCCCCTCACCCGCCTCCCGTGCGACGTGTCACGAAACAAAAGAACCCCTTCCGGCTCAAGCGGGACGGAGCATGCGCAGCGGCGGTTCCGGCCGTCCCCGAGACCTTCGAGCGACTGAGCATGCGCCGTAACGCCTCCCGGGCGGCGCCGGTTGAGCATGCGCCGTGGAGCGTGTTTGGCGCAGTGAGGGTCACGGTGCTGGGGTTGAGAATGGGGTTCTGCGTTGTTCGGGGGAGGCGGGAAAAGGGGTAGGAGAAGCGGGATGGGCGCGGGGAGGCGTTGGCTGCCCCTGGGTTTATTTTGGTTGGAAACAATTAAATTTCAGCGAGGAATGGGGGAGGGGCGGAGGCTGCCCAGGGAGGGCGGGGGGTTGGGATTGCTGCCCGGCTCCAGTTCGTCAATGCACACACCTCCCCTCCCCCTCTTCGACGGGTCCTCTCCTGTCATGGCTCCGGCCCCGCTGGAGGCTGCAGCCGCTGTAGCTGCTCCCGTTGAAAATGAATGGAAACGTCCAGCGTGAACCAGCGCCCCACATTGTATTAAAAGCGCGCCTGCAAATGGGAACGGGATCTCTGTGAGAGAAACGATTGTTTGGGGGGCGCTATTGCATAAACAAGGTTCTTGTGTATTGTTCCCTGTGCTCCCCCTGTTTTACATCACTGAAGTGTTGGGACTTCTCTTGAGAGTGTTCCTCGGCCCAATAGATCTCACTGTTTGGAGATGTTTTCTGGTTCTGGTATCCTTTCCTTTCTCTCTGATTGATTCATTATTTTACTCTTCCCTGCATATTTATACCTGCCCCATGACATTTCCACTGCATGCATCTGAAGAAGTGGGTATTCACCCACGAAAGCTTATGCTCCAATACGTCTGTTAGTCTATAAGGTGTCACAGGACTCTTTGTCGCTTCTATTATTTTACTAGTGATTGAAATGAGATTTGCCTATGGTAACTGACATGATTGCAGAGGCCACGCGTAACTGTGTGTGGGGGGCACAATTCTGAACCCACTCCCCTCGAAAAAAAAATTAAAAATATAAACCCTGACAGAAATCTGGCAAGCATATGACCTCCCCCACCTCACCGCTGCTTGACTGTTTCAGGGAGGAGTAGTTTAGGTTTCTGTTTTTTGTTGTTTTTGTTTTTTCATTTTAATGATTTTATATTTTTGCAAACTTCTTGTACTTTCCATGATTTTAAAAGAATAACGCTAGTCATTGGTTCAGAGAGTTAATTATCTAACTCCCTGGGTTCAAAATGTGCTGATTTTTATAAAAACTATCTTTTAAATTTTTCAGTTACCTGTTTGTATTTTTCCACGAGTGACTGAACATATTAACTGATTATGAGATGGTAGCACTTATGAAATAACAGGGTGGAAAAATCATTGTGTATTTCTGCATAGGAGAAAACAAGATTTAATAGCTGAAGAGAAAAGATTAAATCCAGATCTAAAATGTTTTATACAATGTTAATGTGAATTACAGTAAACTTTCACAGGAGGGTAATACTACATGTATCACTAGTACATATACTACTATATATGTAATATATATACACACATATATATTATCATATCAGTTTGCTCAGGTTGGTAGGGCTTTTTAATTAGAACTTCTCAGTGTTCTTTTTGCCACTGCTTCCCACAGTGTTATCTTGTAGCCAAATTTCCGCAGATTATCATTAGAATTTAACAGGATTCAGTATTTGCCTTTAAGTGTGCCAGCTTGTATTAGTCTTACATGATACAATATTACTAGAACTAGCTGCACCTTCTGTTGATCCAAGACAGACCAGATGTCCCGATTTTATAGGGACAGTCCCGGTATTTGGGGCTTTTTTTAATATGGTCTCCTATTACCGCATGTCCCAATTTTTCACACTTGCTATCTGGTCACCCTAGACAGACTCCATAATAGGAACTTTGGAGAGTTTTTTTAAGAAGAGATTTTCACAGACATAATAAAAATGTTGGTTATACCAGTGGGATTGTGGGCATTTCATCTAATGTCTTGTCACATATTGTAAACAAAGATGTTATTAATGTGTAAACATTGCAAGCTGGAGACCCAGAACAACAGTGCTAATATTAGTGGTTATTTTCACTTTTTAAAGTGAATCAAGTGCTGATAAAATTACATCACTGGAAACCGAAAACTTTATTCTGATCACAAGACTGTTTTAACACTGGTGTAACCACATTGACATTGTTGGTTTACACTAGGATAAATGAGATCAGAATCAGGCTCAGAAATCCTATTTTTATGCAAAGGTATAGCATGTGTTGTGGCAGAGCAAGCTTCCTCCACATGATGACTCCACCAATGTGCCTCAACCCTGACATGGTAGAACCACGTCTAGGGAATAGAGTTTAGTTTATTTTCCTTGCCTGTTCATTCTTTGGCATCTTTGCTGAGGCTGCCAATAAGCATGCCAATTAGTAACTGTGGTGATATTTGTTATGTTCCTTCTTTCCAGTATTATGCCATTAACTCCTTGCAAATAGGCTATGAGACAGCCATTAGATAGATGGTAAGAAGCCACTGTTCTTAATGAGACAAAAATTAACAGTGACATCGTGCTTTAACAAATTCACCCTTCACTTAATAACAGTATGTATTGTAGTGTTAGAACACTAACTAGTTAATCTTCATACGAAACCTGTTATATGAATTTTTTTTATCTCCATTTTACAGACTGGGAAACTTAGGTAGAAAAGTGAAAGGGGCTAGCCTCTGGGGCTAGAGAAAGTTAGCATCAGGACCAGAATTAGAACTCAGGAGTGTCTATTTTTAAGTCTGTGCTTATACCACTGGCTCATGCTACTTACTTATGCATCATACATAAGGTTGCTTGTTTTGATCATCTTTTGAGACTGACCTCATGCATGACCTTCTTTAAACAGAAAAAATCACCAACCGTTATTTATACAGAACTCAAATCACCACAACAAAAATCACCCTGTCAGATTAAGAGATCCTGTCTGCCTATAAGTGTGGTGTTTTTCAATTGGCAATCTCATATTAAAAAAAAGTCATGGGAAATAGTGTGCTATCAAGTGATAAGCAGAACCCCACTGAAGTTGATGGAGAGTTTTTTCTTAAAATGTAATGGCTTGAAATGGCCTGGTTTTAGATCTCATTTCTTTTTTAGGTTATTGAATCACAATTTTTGGTATTAAAGAAAAAGTGTCCTCATAAAGCATAATTTTTTTATGTTGCTGTTGTAATTGCAAAAAAGATGCAAAAACTAACCTGGTAAAACCAACCAAACAAAAAAACTCGTCAGGAAATCTACAACTGAAATTTTCCCCTTTACATTTTATACACAAGCCTCCTGCACTAAGGAATTGCTTGGGAATTTAATCCTATGGAGATTTTTAATGCAGAATTATAATGCTTTCAATATTCTTGCCCCCTGCTCTGCTGCTATTGAGGTTGTCTTTGAAACTCCCATTCAGCTGACTGGGTGTATGATTAATTTTTTGGTCTATAATAAGAAGCTTGAGAGATTTTTAAGTGCAGTATTGTGAATCGTATAACTGTAATACATTTCAAACCTTGTCTTAGTCAGCTAATGATGCACTTGTGATTTTCTTTCTGTGTGTATGGTTAGTGACTGAAATTTAAATAACATTTTAGTCAATACATTTTCTACTGAGTAGTATTTAGTTCATTTTTTCTTCAGTTTCTGAAATAGCTGATTTACAACATGTAAGAGCAGTAGCTCAGGGATGACCAGACAATACATGTATTAAAAGATTTTTTAAACAATAATTTTAGAGACTTACTGTGATATTTATGTCAGTGTTTTGAAAGAAGATCGCCCATTCCTCATGAGTGAAGAATGCAGGTTTTTTTGATGTTGCTGTGGATACCAAAGGATTTCATCTTGCAAACCTACCTTCATGTGAATAACATTATTGAAAACAGTGAGGCTAGTACTCATGCAAGTAAGAGTTTGTCAGCAATGGTGATGTTTATTAATCAAAATGTGCCAAGAACATACTTGTACCCAGATTTAAGTCTTTATTTGGGACATTGCCTGGAACACTTTTTTGTGAATCCATTAAATCACCAAAATGTTTGTGTTCATGTGTAATTGTTATTTCCTCCTGTTTTATACTGCGTGATGGATGTTGCAAAGTGTTCTTTGATCAATATGTCTTGCCTGTTTTTACTGCATGTTTAAATCTTCCATTTTCCATCAGAGGATGAGTTTTGGATTTGCAGATGTCTGATTTATAGTGGTGTAGACACTATCTTTCCCATAATTCAGTGTGTCAATAAGAAGGATCACATAATCTTGAACTGCAGATACTGCAAACTGATAAAATCTTTATGTTTATATATAATTTACTTTCAGTTTGAATTACAGGACTTAATTTTTGTTTTTTTGCATCATATAGAGCAGGGATCTCAAACTCAAATTACCACGACGGCCACATGAGAACTAGTAAATTGGCCCGAGGGCCACATCACCGAAACCTTTTCATACAATGATACAAAAGTATAGTCAAAAATGAAAAAAATGAAGAGTAATATAGTATTCTGTTAAAAGTCAATGTATTAACTTTTTAAAAACTGTAATGCAAAAAGGGGTTTTAATAAAATATAAACACTCAGTAATGTTTAGAGCTAGGCTGCCAGTGGAGTCAGTGCCTATTGCGGGGGGCAGGAAATAACTGTGCGGCCCATGGGCCGCGTGTTTGAGACCCCTGATATAGAGGGATGTGGTAAAGTGTCAAGTCTCAGTACCTAGTAAAGAAATAGAAAACACAATACAAAGTGGTTAATAAAGAATTTGGAGATTAATTTTACACCATGTTTCCAGAATGTCATGCACACACACACAAGTAACATATAGTCAATGTTAATTATTTTACATTTCAGAGATCTCAGAGCTGGGTTGTTCCCCCCCTTCCCCCCCCCCCCCCCCGACTTCCTGGTAGTTCATTTTCATACTTGATAGCATGAAGAAGTCAAAGCTGTCTGTTTTTCTGCTGATGCATGAGTCTACTGTAGATAACTCCTATTAATGAAATGTTATGACTTATGCATTTCCCATGCATCAATGGAAAACAAGCATCGTTATATATTCTGATATGTTGCATAATTGTTGCTCATTATGAATCCAACCCTGCTTTAGTTATGCATTGTGAGTTTGTATAGTGCCTAGCACAATGGGTTTGAGGCCTTTAGGAGATACTGCAGTACAAATAAATAATAATAATAATCTAAATCTCACCTTAGTTCATTTGAAGTTTTGGATACACAAGTAATGCAAGACCAGGCTCCAGCGGGAGTTAAAATAATAAAGAATTAATAGTCACTATGACCCACCTCAATGGGAGTTAGGCACTTAAATATATTTGAGAATCTGGGTTTATGTCCTTTAGAAATCTTAATTGATTTGCATCTCAGATTCTCCATCTGTGAAATGGGAATAATAATAGTAATACCCATTTATCTGAAAGGGGAGTTGTAAAGTGCTATATTATTGTTAAGTGTTATTTTTTTATTTTACTGACCCATGTCAGCCCCCCATGCATAGGTCAATGTGAAATGTGTCTGGGGCAGACCAAGCGGGAGGGATCATGGGATTTGCTTTATATGATGAATCCAGTGAATCTTCCACACAACCCAAGTAGAGTAGAAGGGCTGGGATAGCTATTCCAGGTCATAGGCTAGAGTATTGGAGCTAGAGGCTTTGGAAGCATGTGCTGTAACCTCATGGCCTGGCTATGGCTTACCTCCCTAACGCTTCTCTTGCTCTGTTTTACTCGCATAAAGCCAGTTCGCTTAGGCTTTATGTGGGTGTTGTGAATTTAATTCTTAGCGAAGATTTTATTTTTAATATAACTTCTGAAGCTAAAACACACAGATTATCAGGTTTATAATATGAGCCAAGTTCACCATGTTTACTTATTTACGCTCATTGCAATAACCAACTTTCATCTGGAGGTACACATTTTGGTTTTATCTATGGAATATGAGCACAAACAGCACAAGAGAGAAAGGTTTCCACTTTAATGTTAAGGTATATGAGGTTGCGGTGGATTTTTTTTTAATGTAATTTTATTCTGTTGTGAACAGTCTCTGCCTCCCCAGGGTATTTGTTCTGTTATTCATTAAATGGAAAACCAAACCAAACTGAGTGTTATTGTTGCATCCTGTGAAACGGGGAGGGGGGGGGAGGGAAATATGGATAAAATCCCTCTTGCTTACTCAAACAGAACTCTCATTGGCTTTAAAGGGGAATTTTCTTTAGGTAGAACAGCACGATTTGGGCCTACAGCTTGTATACTTTGTATAAATAAATGTTCATTTGACATTTTTCCTGAAGCTCACAGCTTTGTAACATGAAGTTGTTTTACCTACATGGGCTATGATCTACCAGCCTTAGATCACCTATATCAATGGTTCTCAAACTTATTTGGTCAGCCCCCCCCCCCCACCTTCTTTGTGTCTGTAGTTGTTTACTCCCTCCCTCCCCCAAAGTACCTACACTGCTACCCAGTTACTGAAGCCTGAGTAGACAGCAGTGACTGCTGGTCGGGCACCCAGCTCTCAAGGCAGTGTCATGCCAGCAGCAGCACAGAAGTAAGGGTGGCAATGTGAAAAGTGATACTTGTCAATATCACTTTTCACAGCAGACTTAGTGCTCCATTGCCACCCTTCTGCGCTGCTGCTGCCACTCTGGGACTGACTGCTGGAGCCCCACTGCCTCCAGGTTAGGGATTTGGGGGCGGGGTGGGGAGGAGACCCTGAGCCCAGGCTGCTTCCTGGTGAGGGATTTACGGAGGGGCAGGGAAGGAGAGACCATGCGGCATGGCTCTGGCTGTCTCCTTTATCCCCATCTCCCGAGTGTCCACAGTCCTTCTGCATGAGCCCCAGCCACCCAGAGCTGACAGCCAGAGCTTTTTTTTTTTTTTTTCCCCCTTTAAAGAAGAGTACAGAGTACACAGCTCGCACCTCCCTTGACACGTTCC
Organism: Chelydra serpentina; assembly: GCA_037349315.1. Classification (NCBI taxonomy): domain Eukaryota; kingdom Metazoa; phylum Chordata; order Testudines; family Chelydridae; genus Chelydra; species Chelydra serpentina. The sequence goes on from JBAIAC010000035.1 coordinate 14,986,045, forward strand.
CATACCGCCCTTGGGAGGCATGCTCTATAGTTTGAGAACTGCTCACCTAAATTAAGTAGGGTAAGATCTGTTTAGCACTTAGATGGGAGAGCTCACAGGAAACTCCATATGTTGTAGAAAGAGGTTGGTAGCAGGTGATGGTTGGAAAGGAGACATTGCTCTTTGTGTGATAGCACTGAACCAAGTCTCCTTCGTAATGTCAGTATTCAATTAGATGTGACATATTTTGGAGGAGACAAAATTATATCCCAATCACTTTTGGTTATTGAAGCTATCACACTGCTTCTTGCAAAATTCCATTGTTAGAGCTCCCGTACTGGCAACATTCCTTTTTTTTTCATTCTGCCTTCTTAAATTCTCTCTGCAGTTTCAATTAGTTCTGTCCTTCACTTCCTTTCTTACGGGGTTGCTGTTGAGTACTTATTAGCTGTTGTATCCCACCACAGAAATGAGAGCAATTCTTTGATGGATAATTGGTTTTGTTGTTGTAAAATACTTTAGGATCCTTGAGGATGAATCTCACTATAAAATACAAGCTATTATAACTATTTTTCTACATAAGCAAATGTCCATTTTCAGTATTATATATACTGTTTTCTTGTTAAACTTAGATATAAATGTTTGGAGTCAGTAGAAAAACTTTATAGATCCTAACACATAAATAACCTTATATATAATTCTCTGCAACTCCATTAGGTTAAGTTAAAATTGCTACCTAAAATATGCCAACATTTACTTCCCTCAAAATTCATCTACTGGATAACGCTATGATACAATATTTTGATCTGGGAATGATAAGATAAAATACCAAAAAATATAAAAAATCAGGAGGGAAATTAATACTAGAAGGCCTTAACTGATTGTTAATAGTTATTTTTAAAATGTATGTAAGATAATTTTCTAAAAAAAGGAAAAACTTTGCATTTGATTAATTTTTGTATCTGGTGAATTTCTTTGAGCAATGTTGTCTTCAGTATTCTGTTACTTATAAGCAGGGATTGTGAGCACATGGTTAAAGCTCAGTGTTGGCAGTCTGCATTCTTTGTTCTATTCCTGTCTCTGCCATTGGCTTGTGTACTCTTGGGCAAGCCACTTAAGGTTGGATTGTCCTACCCTTTCTCAGGTTCTCATTAAAGAGAATGGGACTGTTAATGTCGTAAGTCCCACTTCCATCCCCACATTGCAGAGGAGCATGCTGTATCTGAGAGCTGCAGGGGCTGAGCAGGATGATCCTCCAGTGGACCAGGCACAGGTGCCAACTCCGTGGGTGTTCCAGGGCTGGAGCACCCACTGGGAAAAATTAGTTGGTGCTCTGCACCCACCGGCAGCCAAGCTCCCCACCTCAACTCCGCCTCCTCCCCATAGCGCACTGCATCCCTGCTCCTCCACCTACCTTGCAGCCGCCAAACAGCTGTAGCAAGCTCCAGGAGGGAGGGGGGAGGAGCAGGAACATGGCGCGCTCGGCGGAAGAGGCAGGGCCAGGGTGGGGATCTGGGGAAGGGTTTAGAATGGGTTGTTACTGTGGCGTGAAAAATGTTTCTCTGAAGTCTGGACCTTGACTGTACCTTGACCAAAAAATGTGGGCCTTGACAAAAATAATTGACTACCCCTGCAGAGGGATGAGTATGACAGATATTGAAAACACATGCAGTATCTGTGAGGTTTTAACTTTATAAAGGCTGTCTGTATGGTTGAGCCAGACCTTGAAAGCATGAACACTTAAATACTATTATACTGAGATGGGCCAGGTGCTGTGAGCCTGTAGAATATTCATAGATCATTGACTCAATACATATTATGTCTGTTTGTGTGTTCCTGACTTGCTGGGTGGATTTCACTTTGAATTGGAATCACCAGGCGGTGATTAATCCACAATTCTAGGGCTGGTTAAGCAGATGCCCAACCTTTGAATCTTTGCCCCCTGGTGAATTGAGCAGTGACTGATTTTACCTGTTTCAGGAGGCCTGGGGACAAAGGCTTTTGGGGTATAAAGGGTCAGGAAGACCTACATTTTGATCCAACAAATGGACACCAGCCTTTGTCTAGGGATGGGAAACCCTGCGGAAGGATTGAAAGGACTGGAACCTGCAGGACTATAGGACTGAGGGGACGGCCACTGGTAAGCCTAAATATGCATTTAGATCTCTTTTGTTTTTTCTGTAAGGCTTTTATCCTAAAATAAATATACTCTGCTTTGAAGGAGCTATTTGGTTACTTGTAACTGCTGGCATACACTGGTTCCATATAGCCCTTGGAGAGAAAGCAAAGTGCAAGGCCTGGGCTATTATCAGATCTGCTGGGATAAACACACTGAAGTGCAAGAGAGCTGCAAGCTTAAATCTGAAAGGGAAAAGGATACAGGCCCCTTCCCAGAGAGGCGATGGCTGAAGGCCTGAGAGGGCATTCCTTGTGCAGACCAGCAGGGCTGTTGAAGGTGTATTTACCCCAAACCGGGACAGTGAGGAGCCAGGCCTGGCATAGATGAGGGAAACTCAAAGAGTCTGGAGTGGGGACAGGGACAAGTGGCTGAAGGGCTAGGGGGACTGGAACTGGGATGTGGATCTGAGAAGACCAGGTTTGCATAGGGGGCAAAGAGCCAATGGAGGGGTGGGGAGGAGAATGACAGTCTGTGAGAAGGAACTGAGAGAGGCTTGCAGGGAGACAGGCAGAAAAATGGACAGGGTGGAGGAGCCAGGAACAGAGGAGGTCAAGTTTGGAGAGACGGTCGAGTGAAAAAAAAAATAGTGTGTGATCATATAGTTAAAGACTGTATCATAATGCATATGCACAAAGGGACTGAATTTGCACAGGCAACCTTATCTCTAGCATTCCTTAACTTTGGAGTGCTGAACTTTGCAACTGTAACATTCTTTTAAAGTAGTTTTTGTGGGTAATTATATATAAATATTAAACACAACACTAGAATAGTTTCCAGTGCTCTCAAATTGTATAGCTACTGGCCTGCTGCTAATTTGTCCTCAGAGCTTTATCTTGCATTCCTTTGCCAGTTGCTCTGTTTACTTGTTCCAGTATCATCATTTGCTCCCCCATCTCATTGTAGGGCCAGGGGAAGGGGCATATTCTCAGACTGTGTTAATTAGGGTTTGTTTTTATGAGCTCTCAGGTAGAGCTATTTAATACAAGAGGAAGCAAGCATTCACTGCTGACTAAGATGAGCTTCCATGTGGGCAGAGACAGGGAAACCCCCAGCTGAGGTAGGTTAGCTGAGAATTCATAATTATATGAATCATAATTGCAGGTTTGTTATTGTTGCTGAATAAGTGCATGGTAATAAGGATCAGAAAATGTGTTAATTGGGCACTTACCAACACTTACAATCCCCACTGCATGTGAGTCTGACTTGTATATGCACATTGGGATTAAACATTTGCCAGCTGGGCACATGAGCTTTAGAAAATGTAAGCCTTTATTTTTGAAATAGACGCACCTTTTTCTTTGCCTTTGCGATTCCTTTTTTGGAATATGTTCAGAGTTATTTTATTATGAAGCTCTCCACTATGTAATGATCTCTTAGGGAGATTACTGTGCTCAGATTTTAGTTCTATTGAAGTCTTTTATCAAATCTTCGTTATACAACACACCTTGCAATGAAATCTAAATGCTGGCTCTCCTAAGAGCAGTCCCGTAGAAAGTATGCACTGTGTCCGTGGAAACTGAATGGAATAGCAGTGCTGGAATTATAACCACAAGTAAGGCACAGATCAGCAACCACAGCGCAGGCTTATTTTTGCAGTTTTGTTTTGTTACAGTTCACTAGACAGTTAGCTAAGAGTCCCCAATCCCAAATCTCAGTCTGCATACTCTTTAATTGTGATTTGGTGATTAAATTTTCTGTGGTCATAAATCTATTTGGGTTCATTTAGATTATTAGGCTCTGCTTACAATTGTAGGTTAGGATAGTGCTTTTGTTATTTTAGCTTTCTCTGTCTCTGTTTGCACTAGGCAGAATGACATTACTTCAGTGCATACCCTGGCCACTGCAATGGTTAGGGAGAAATTCATTCTCATGTGCAGCAATTCACAGTTGGCTAGGTGCATTGGAGAGGTTTTCACCATCTTATGAAGCACCAGGTATTGCCAATTGCCAAAAGTAGGATTATGGATCAGTATTAGGGGTTAAAAAGGTACCACAGTGATGAGAGCAGTATATGAACCTGAATAAAACAGGGGTTCTCCACCTGGGAGTTGGGAGCGGGACTCCTCAGGGGGTCGCGAGGTTATTACATGGGTGGTCGTGAGCTGTCAGCCTCCACCCCAAATCCCGCTTTGCCTCCAGCATTTATAATGGTGTTAAAAATATAAAAAACATGTTTTTATTTTATAAGGAGGGGTCACATTCAGAGGCTTGCTATGTGAAAGGGGTCACCAGTACAAAAGTTTGAGAACCACTGGAATAGAATGTAGGGGGGAACAGTAGGAGACATCTCCCTTCTCCGCCTCTGCCTAACATGGAGGAGCTGTTCTCCAGTGTTCCTCTTCCTCCTTGGCTAGTGAGGTGAGGATTTACTGAAGTGGGAGCAGCAGGGGGAGCTGATGCCAGGTTAAGACGTTTCTGGGCCTACCAGTAGGTGGAGCAGCATGATCTGCAGTCCCTATGCACCTCCACAGGAATAGCTATCCACCACAAGGGAGAGAGAAGAAGGTAACCTGCCACCACCAGCATCCTCTCTCCAATGGAGGAAAGACACCAGCAGGCAGAACCAGTATGATACGCAATACATAGAGATTTTGCATAGCATTTTCATTTTGAAATGTTTTAAAATATCTAAAATATAGGACATTTCATTGGATATTTCACAAATTTCTGAAGAAGGACCTTCCCCGAATCACTATATCTATTTTGTTTTTCTGTCACTATAGACTCTCTATTCTGGTCATGCCTAATTGATGCTTTTATAGGAAAGGGTGTGGTCAAGGATGTGACCCTATCCAGGTAGGCATGTGTGCGTGCACACACATACACACTACCATTGTACATAAATCTGCATGGGGACATGAACTCCTTCAGATACTTTTCTTCTCTTGTCCTTTATTGATTCTTCCTGTTGCTGTAAGATGACGGTGCACTGCTGCTGGCCCACATGACTTCAAGAGCCATGATGATGACAGCCACCAAAATTGTCAAACTCCCTCTTTTCTTTTGATTTTCTTTCACCCTGGAAGTTACCTGATGTGGAGATTCCTGTGTGCCCACTACATACCACATGTTGTGGTTCAAATCCTAGAATCCGGCGAGCAGAAGTGGCTGGATTGTATGCTAGGAATTCTGTAGGTGCTTGGATGGGGAGGGGTCCTGCCAGCATGCTATAGAGCTGCAGTGGAGTAGCCCCTGTTTCTGGTGCACTCCTGCTCCATGCATGAGAATTAGAAATTGAATTTTAATTGGGATATCTTCTCATTACTATTACCAAATACATATTATGCTCCATCATAAAGACATACTTCCAAACAAAACAATCCCCCCTTTGGTCTCTGGAATAAAAGGACAGATAGTTGTGTGCTGCAAACCTCAGCTCTGTATCCCTTTCTGTGGACACACATTTCAAGAAGGCTGTTATGAATAGTCTCTGTTTCTTTTTTCCTGGCTGCATGTGCGTATTTCAGAAGCTCATTAGGAGTAGGCTCTATTGTTAAAGTTCTTTTTCTGGGTAATTTTACTCTGGGTAATTTGGATGATACAATGCAGATGCTTCCGTAATAATGCCTTCTTTATATCTATCTTACCTAAAAGCAAATCTGAGATGTTCAATTTATCAGTAAATCTCAATGGCAGATTTGACAATACTCTTAATTTTTGACTGATGGATTGTCATTTCTCTCTGACTTTCTTCTTTTAATTCTATCATTTTCTCAAATTAAAGGTGCATGAAAAGTGTCATCCCTTCAAAGTAGTCTTTATTTGCCATCATATAAATCTAATGCAGGCCTTCACTTTCAAGTTGCTGCCATTTACATGGTCTTTTGGGGGATTGTCTAACCTTATTTCAGAATAAAGCATTTGATTTTTCAAAAGCCTGTCTTGCACACCTTGGTGTTTTAAAAACATATTGCAGCTATTGAATTTTCATACCCCAGAGGATGAAAGAGAAACTGTTGTGCTCCTGTCAGTCGAGGAAATCATGTGTCCTTGAATTCTTGCTTGGGGAGAGTCAACTGTAAAATGGAGACATGCCAGATCACAACATGCTCCTTCCTTTTCCCAAAAGGTCGCCCTGAGGAACCTACTTTAGAAGTAGGGACGGACACCCCTACAGAGTCTGCAGTAGTTTGTTTTCCCCTTCTCTACAGGTTTGTTTATGTGGGCAATAGCGATCAGTAGTCTTTTGAAAGAAGGCTGCTAAACGAGAATCTACTATTTCCCTTTCTTATATAAGTGTGGCATATCACTGTAGTATCTGAGCACCTCACAATCTTTAATGCATTCATCCTCATAATACCCCTGAGAGGTAGAGCAGTACTATTTTCCCCTTTTACAGATGGGAGACTGAGGCCCAGATCCTCAAAGATATTTAGGCACCTAATCAATGGGAGTTAGGTGCCTAAATACCTTTGAGGATCTAGACTAGAGAGACTATATGACTTGCCTAAAGTCATAGAGAATGTCTGTGGTGGACCTGGGCATTTTATGTGTGCATGCCCCAAGTCCCAGGCTATCACCCTAATCACGGGCCATCCTTCCTCTAATTCCACTTGTTCCTCCTATGAACATGCCACACATGACAAGGCTCATATGCTGTCCATGCAGTGTTTTTCCTGGGAATTGAAATGGGGGGGGGGGGGGTGAGGGCCGATGAGGGGTGAGACTGTAAGGGTGAAGGTGGGCTGTATGGCACCATAGTAAAAACTGAAAAATGATTCATGACCATTTTATTAGCTTTAACTCATGTTTTAAAATCATCACACACATTAAAGTTGGCTACTCAAGCCTTCTGTAATGCACTACATCAACATCCTTCTTGGTTCCTTGTTATAATTTTGCACAACTCTGTTAATGAACTTCTTGAATGCACTGCGTTCATTTTTGCTGGCTTCTCATGTGTCCAGTACTTCCATTCCTTCAATTGATATGCTCGTTAGTTCATTAACATGATCAGGCAGAAGGCGACTTATTTCAGAACACAAAATTCTATTCAATGACAAAAAAGAATGCTCAACTGTAGCTGTTGTGACTGGGAGTAGCAAGAGATGATTTTCTACTTCTTTCATCCTAGGAAACATAGCACAAAGATTGGGTCGAGCCACTAGTGATGATAAAAAAGAAGTTGAAGTCAAATCTTCATTCATTCATCAGATGATCGTTCTCTCTGTGTTCAAATTCTCTATTCTGTCCTGATCAAATGGCAGCCCCATTGTTGGTAGTGCCTCACTCCACTTAACTGTTGGTGTTTTATAGGACAGGGTTCTGTAAAAGCTACATAGAATCATAGAATATCAGGGTTGGAAGGGACCTTAGGAGGTCATCTAGTCCAACCCCCTGCTCAAAGCAGGACCAATCCCCCATTTTTGGTCCAGATCCCTACATGGCCTCCTCAAGGATTGAACTCACAACCCTGGGTTTAGCAGGCCAATGCTCAAACCACTGAGCTATCCCTCCCCCAAAGGTTGAGTAGAATCCAGAAGTTGCTGTTGTAGATTTGTAAGAATCAAGTTTGTGTACTTTTTCATCTGTCTTAACAAACACTACTTGTCCTCTTCACTTAAAGAGTCAATATAAATGCCATCATTAGTCAACTTCTGGACTGAAGTCCTTTGTTTCTTTCAGTATGTTTTCAGTGGATATCTCTGATTGATTGATCCAACTGTAGCTTCTATTGCTGGACAGAGATCTATTACTGTTGTAGCAGATGCCTGGATGGTATTGTTTAATGACCCAATTGGTTTCATCAGTAGACTTACAAGAGAGAGAATGGTAATGGTCTTTGCTGAATGAAGTAGCAAAAGTAGTCCACCAGCCTCAGTACTTAGATCCATCCCAGCTTGGTAGATACTTTCCAAAGCCAGTAATAACAGTTGCAGTAATTTTAAGACAACAGCCAAGGATCGCTCATGAGAAAGCCAGTGGGTTTTCCCAGGTTGGACTAATTTGAACTTCAGTCCCAGTGTATCTTCTATTTTTTCCAAGATGTTCAGTCTTTTTGGGCTCTTGCTTAAAAAAAAATATAATGAAGACATTAAATTTATGGCTTTTTAAATGTCTTTTGAAGAGTCTGCAGCTCGTACTAGTGCTAGCTGGAGTAGATGGCCTCTGCAGTGTGTATAGGAGAGATTAGGGTTACACTTTTTTCTGAGCAAAGCTTGTACTCCATATGTCTTCCAGAGAAGTTTGCAGCTCCATCAAATGCACAAGCAGCCATCTGTTTGAGGTCCAATTTACAAGCATTTAAGTCTTCTTAGATGTGGGTTGTCACAGATGCAGCCGACATGTCTTCTCTAACTTGAACATCTAGAAATGCATCTACTGGCCTACAACTGACATCAAGATAACGTACGCAATGACTTAATACTTGACACCCATTTGCATCGGTGCATTCATCCGCATGTATGCACATTTTTTGAATGTGGTGAGAGTTTTTTTCACGTTTTCAACTGCTGAGTCTTTCACTGTTGCACGGCATGCTTCTAGTCAGTCAGTTCAGTTTCTTGCAGAAAGATTGTGAGCATTTGCTGGTCTTGTTTGGAACCAGTGTCCAACTTCAGGATGAACAAGTGATAATGCACTTAACATTGGCCTCCAGTTTGCAGTGTGTGGTATATCTTGCTTAAACAGAAAGTATAATGTCATGGCCATGTTTATTCTCATGAATTGTGTTGTGTCTCCAGCATTCTTAACAGCCTCATTTCTGCATGTTGATGCAGTCCAAAGGCTTGGTGGTTTGCAGTCTTTTCACACAGTTTGTCAGCATTTGCTTTGCTGATCAGTCTGGCAAACCAACAGGGTTTCTACTCTAACGTTTCTGCTGCCCCAAGTGAAAAAAAAACCAAAAGCCCCAAACGCCGCTCCCCCCAACAAAAAAAACACCCCCCCCCAAAAAAACAACCCCCATCTCTTGAAGCGCAGGCGGCATGCCCACGGCCCCCACTCTCCCCGGCCAGCAGGGAGCGAGCGCAGTATGCCGGTAGCCCTGCTCTCCCCGGCTGGAGCGCCGGCAGGGAGCAAGCAAGGCATGCCCGCAGCCCTGCTCTCCCCGGCTGGAGCGCTGGCGGGGAGCGAGCGGGGCATGCCTGGGAGGGAGGGGGAGATGCGTGCCGTGGCCGCTCGGGTTCTCTTCTCCCCCTCCCTCCCAGGCTCTTAAGCCTGGGAGGGAGGGATAGAAGCGGCGCACGAAAGCGGCACAGAGCGGAGGTGAGCTGGGGCGGGCGGGCGGCCGGGGCACATCTCTAGGGGCGGCATGGCCAGTGCCAGAATGCCGCCCCTAGAAATGTGCCGCCCCAAGTCCCAGCTTGTTTTACTGGTGCCTGGAGCCGGCCCTGCAAACTAAGCTCCTCCACTTTTACCAGTTATAAATTGGGAAGCTTTCGTAAGCTTTTTTGCAAGAGGTGTACCAGTAGCTGTCTTTTGTAACGTCAATAAATAGGAAAACTTTGACCGACAAACATCAGGAACTGCCTTTAGAATTTGGAGACACTGTTTCTTCAGTAGGTAGATGTATTTGTGCTTCAAGCTGGTCGGCTGTAGATACACCACTTGGACGTTCAAATGACATTGATATGTTCTTGGTGTGTTCTTTACCTTGGTTGATTTTTGTGACATATGAGTAAAAAAATTGTTGCATTGTTTTGTCTTTTTGTTTTCACTTTGGCCTGCAACATATAAACGAGATATGAATAAATTAAATTACATCAAAACACATGACAGTTCTAGATTTCTAAAACAAATATACATTTTTAAAAAATGTATTTAATTTAAATTGACTTTTGAAAAGTAAGCAGTCATGAGAAGACCTTCCCTCTTATCCCATGGATCAGTAACTGGTTAAAAGATGGGAAAGAAAGGGTAGGAATAAATTATCAGTTTTCAGAATGGAGAGAGAAATAGTGGTGTCCCTCAGGGGTGTGTACTGGGACCAATACTGTTCAACATACTGTATTCATAAATGATCTGGAAAAATGGGTAAACAGTGAGGTGGCAAAATTTGCAGATGATACAAAACTACTCAAGATAGTTAAGTCCAAAGCAGACTGCGAAGAGTTACAAAGGGATCTCAGAAAACTGGGTGACTGGGCAACAAAATGGCAGATGAAATTCAATGTTGATAAATGCAAAGTAATGCACATTGGAACACACAATCTCAACTATACATACAAAATGATGTGGTCTAAATTAGCTGTTACTACTAAAGACAGATCTTGGAGTTATTGCAGATGGTTCTCTGAAAACAGCCACTCAATGTACAGTGGCAGTCAAAAAAGCTAATGGAATGTTAAGAACCATTAGGAAAGGGATAGATAACAATAAGACAGAAACTATCATAAAGCCATTATATACATTGATGATGGTGTACACACATCTTGAATACTATGTGCAGATCTTGTCACCCCATCCCCCAAAAGATGTATTGGAATTGGAAAAGGTACAGAGAAGGGCAACTAAAATTATTAGGGGTTTGAAACAGGAGGAGAGATTAAAATGATTGGGACTTTTCAGCTTGGAAAAGAGACAACTAAGTGGGGATATGATAGAGGTCTATAAAATATTGACTGGTGTGAAGAAAGTGAATAAGGAAATGTTGTTTAATCCTTCACATAACACAAGAACTAAGGTCACCAAATGAAATTAATAGGCAGCAAGTTTAAAAAAAATAAAAGGAAGTCCTTCACACAATGCATAGTCAAACCATGGAACTCTTTGCCAAAGGATGTTGTGAGGGCCAAAACTATAACAGGGTTTAAAAAAAAAGAACTAGATAAGTTCCAGGAGGATAGGTCCATCAATGTCTATTAGCCAGGATGGGTAGGGATACAACACCATAATGTCCTAGACTCTGTTTGCCAGAAGCTGGGACTGGATGACCGGGGATGGATCACTTGATGTTTGCCTGTTCTGTTCATTCCCTCTGAAGCACCTGGGATTGGCCACTGTCAAAAGACAGGATACGGGGCGAGATGGACCATTGGTCTGAACCAGTATGGCTATTCTTATGTAAAAATTAATTATAATAAAAGTGTTTTAGTTCAGAAACTCCCCAAAATAATGACCTCTCAAGATAGCAACAATGTGAGATAGCGACCTTGGCAAATAATGCATTTTAAAAATCTTGGCCTACTAGGAAACACATATTTATATAAGTTTCCCAATCACAAATCTAGCATTCTGGAGCAAAGTCACTAAAACATAGTCCAATAAACATAAGAACGGCCATACTGGGTCAGACCAAAGGTCCATCTTGCCCAGTATCCTGTCTTCCGACAGTGGCCAATGCCACAAATGTTCCTTTAATGTGCCCCTCACTTTTCCCTCCACCGCACCCAACTCATTGTTGTCCTTTGTCAGTGTAGACTCAGAGGTGCTTTCACGTGAGTTCACCTTCTAGGGGGTGGGGGAGAAGAAAGCACCTTGCTCTTTCCTCCAGCCGCTCACCACTTGCTCTGGCCACTGTTGTTCGTTGTGCCACTGTTCATTCCACTGCTCTGTTGCCAATGGCCCTGCACTGTCACCTGCTGCCACCAGCCACTGTGACCTCTGTGAGGTAGTCTCTTGAGGTTCCACCCATCTCTCAGTGGGGGAAAATCACTACTAGTGCAGGCATGGCAGTCCCTTCTACAGAAACACTGTTCCACAGCAGGTCTAAGCACTTAGATCTGGTTATCAATTATTTTTGCTCTAGTCATCATTTAACAAAATAAAAATCTCTATAGAGCTGATTAGGCTCCATCTTTAAACAGTGGAAAGGGGCAGGTCAAATAGTACTTGTGACTTTTAGGCAAAACACCTGTCCCCACCCTCTCTCTCTCTCCACTGGGATCTGACATCTGAACCCCCTGATCAGCGAGTGCATTTCAGCTGAGGATGACTCCCTCAATCAGGACAGGCTAAGCACAGTTCTGCTGCTCTTTACTCATACAATAAGGATAACAACATTTCATTACTCCCACATTCAATACAAAAGTGATTTGTAACCCAACACCAGCCAAAACTGATCACTTGGGCAACACAGCTCTGTCTGCTGGATACCTAGGCAGAATAGATGTGTTCATGTAAATACAGTCTGGTCCTGAAGCCTTTCCCCCCAGGCCACTAGCTCATCAGTAGCTGTCAGTGGAGAGCTCATTTAGACCTTACTTACAAATCATAATTTGAAATTATTAGGTTGGCCAACATCACCAAAACAAATGTGCCAACATTGTCATAAAAACAGCTGTGTGAGGAAGCTAGTCTTTCATACTTTTCAAACCTATTATACTTTCAGGTACAGGTATTTTATCATATACTACATATAATATTAAAGTGTGTATTAATGTTTCAATTTCAATTCAAATTTCCAACTAATGGCTAAATTGGCAACACTGCATGTAACTAGTTGACAATTGGGGAGGGGAGGTGTTGGGGAAATTCAGGGGGGAAGTATAGGGAAATCTCCGTGTCCATGAGCCATAGGATGCCAGGAACCAGGTAGTCAAGCAGAGGCAAGGGGCAATCCATAGGCTCCAGATGATCTCCCAAGAGACATGACCTTCCCCTCTGTCACTTCTGCAGCGGAGAAAAAAGGTTCCCCTTCTTCCTGCAAGAATTAGAACTCAAGGCATTTTCATCATAGAATATCAGGGTTGGAAGGGACCTTAGGAGGTCATCTAGTCCAACCCCCTGCTCAAAGCAGGACCAATCCCCAATTTTTGCCCCAGATCCCTAAATGGCCCTCTCAAGGATTGAACTCACAACTCTGGGCTTAGCAGGCCAATGCTCAAACCACTGAGCTATTCCTCCCCTCATCCCTTCATTACTACATGCGAGTTATTCCCGTGTTGGGAGACAAGGGCCCTATTTTATTAACATGAGATTATGTACAGTACATAAACACCTACTACACATTGAGGATCAAATTCTCTCTAAGTTGCAACACTGTGTATCCATTGATTTCAGTGAGGTTGCACTAGTGTAAATTAAAGGAGAATTTGGACCAGAGGCAGAACAATACTCTTAGCTCTATTGTGGATAAATATGTCACATTTTAAGAGGGCTTTGAAATCAGGTGAGAATTTGTCAGATAAGGGGTATGATAAGGAAATATTTTTGGACAGAAATAAAATTAAACTGCCTTATAAAAGGGTAATTGGATGATAAACAGGACAATTTCTTTACAGTTTCAATTAATCTCTGCGTGTTTGTGTGAATGTGGATGAGATCTCTGTCTACCCATGGGTCTGTGCAGCAGTGAACTATTGTGTCACTTACGCACAGGACCATTTGTATGTCAAGCCATGCTATTGAACAGAACGAAGAAAATCCTAACTGGTTTGCCAACAAAGGATACATCAGTTCCTGGTTGTCATTGCACATCAGACAATATTTCAGTCACTGAGTTTGATCGAACATGCTTCCCCTTGCTGTCAGTTTCTGAAAACCTGGGCCTTGTGTGATATGTTTGTCTTTTGGATGGTGGTTAATAAAGGTAGCGTGCAGTTTTCTCTGCAGAAGCTGTGCAAACATCCTGTATTTTACATGGTGAAGAAACAATGTTTTCCCACATCCCATATTTCAGTTGCAGGCTCTTTCCCCTTTACATCTTGCCCACATGCTGGGCAGCTGTAAAAGTCAGTCTTTTCCGCTCTCTTCTGATGAACGTACAGTATGCTCTCAGCTTATGAATAAAAGATGTAGCGCAGAATTTCATAATGCCTGACTATGTATATTTTAATGAATTGTACTTTATGGTATTCAAGCTTTTTGGCTGGCAAGCCCTTTTCTGGGACAAGTCTGCCATTTCATATTTCTTCAAAGTGAAAGATTTTATTAGGACTTCTCATTCACAAGAATTGCTGAGTTTCAGCAGGTGAGACTTTTACCGTATGTAACTCATACTGCTGTATCAATAGGAAACTTATTATTTCAACTGATTGCTGTACATTTCCTTGTCATATTCAGAACTTGGCATTCTTTGTCAGTTTTCAAAGCTCCCTGAGTGATGTGAAGACTGCTGAGTGCTAGAAAGTGAGCACTATGCATGTTATAAACATTTCTAGAACCACTTATTTTATTTAAAGGTACATTACTTTGGAGCAGCTTGGAGTTCTCACCTTCAAGTACTCTTTTGCTTCTCTGTGAAAAGAAAATGTCACAGGTTTAGATTGGAGAGTTGATTGCAATAGCCAGAGTTTGTCTACTGGAGTTGGTGTCTGATTCTCCTTTACAGTAAGGCTTCTTTATAGTGCTCTGACAGTATAAAGGGTCCTTAAAGTGTATATAAAGCTTAATGTAAATGCTCCCCAGAAATAGCACCATATGCTGTGATTTGCTTCTCTCTCATAATATAAGCAGGGTTGGGTTGGATCAAGACATAAATATGAAACTGCCAAAGAACACCAAGTACTGCAGGATATGGCACTTTTCCCTCCCAGTCATTTCTGAATCAGTGGTGATGTTAGAGAGCACTATGCTGCTGGAATGTGTTGTCTTCTGGGTATCACATAAAAATTAGACCCTGATCACTTGTAGTCATCAAAGTTCCCGACTCCAATGTCCCAGCCAAATTCCAATTCAGATTATTATATTCTCCCCCTCAAAATTCTTTCTTAAGTTTCAGCTGGGTACTATATTCTTCATTTACTATCTTAAACTATTGTGTAGTGTTGCTGTGTGCTGTTAAACAGCTTCCACATTTCACACTGTAGATACATCTTTCCTCCAGCTGCTCACCACTCACTCTGGCCACTGTTGTTTGTTGTGCCACTGTTCATTCCACTGCTCTGTTGCCAATGGCCCTGCACTGTCACCTGCTGCTACTAGCCACTGTGACCTCTGTAAGGTAGTCTCTTGAGGTTCCACCCATCTTTCAGTGGGGGAAAATCACTGCTAGTGCAGGCTGGGCAGTCCCTTCTACAGAAATACTGCCCCACAGCAGGTCTAAGCACTTAGATCTGGTTATCAATTATTTTTGCTCTAGTCGTCATTTAACAAAATAAAAATCTCTATGGAGCCTAATCAGCTCTATCTTTAAACAGTGGAAAGGGGCAGGTCAAATAGTACTTGTGACTTTTAGGCAAAACACCTGTCCCCACCCTCTCTCTCTCCCCACTGGGATCTGACATCTGAACCCCCTGCTCAGCGAGTGCATTTCAGTTGAGGGTGACTCCCTCAATCAGGACAGGCTAAGCACAGTTCTGCTGCTCTTTACTCATACAATAAGGATAACAACATTTCATGACTCCCACATTCAATACAAAAGTGATTTGTAACCCAACACCAACCAAAACTGATCACTTGGGCAACACAGCTCTGTCTGCTGGATACCTAGGCAGAATAGATGTGTTCATGTAAATACAGTCTGGTCCTGAAGCCTTTCCCCCCAGGCCACTGGCTCACCAGTAGCTGTCAGTGGAGAGCTCATTTAGACCTTACTTACAAATCATAATTTGAAATTATTAGGTTGGCCAACATCACCAAAACAAATGTGCCAACATTGTCATTAAAAACAGCTGTTTGAGGAAGCTAGTTCATACTCTTCAAACCTATTATACTTTCATGTACAGGTATTTTATCATATACTACATATACTTTTAAAGTGTGTATTAATGTTTCAATTTCAATTCACATTTCCAACCAATGGCTAAATTGGCAACACTGCATGTAACTAGCTGACAATTGGGGAGGGGAGGTAGCTTTAAAGCCATTCTGGGGGATGGAATGTGATATATTTCTATATATCTACTATGATTGTTATAGTTTTAGGCAAATATGTACTCTTTACTTTAAATAGTCAGTGTTTCTTTATTCGAGATAGACACCCACAATGTTTGTCTTACACATTAGTCCAATGAATCCTAGAAAGCCTTAATGTTGTTATTCCACTTTGGCAAAAACAATTGCATCTAAACGGCAATGTTTCCAGGAATGATGTCACACCATTGATTTACCGGATTTGAGCATAGCTTTCCTGTCACTTTGGAAGCTACACTTTATGCCAGGACTAAATTTTCCTCCAGGAATATTGAAAGTGGTTCTGGTATTAGTTAAAAGGAAGAACATGTTTCATCTTACTCCTTTCTGATAGGTGCTGCACGTCTTCTACATTGGATTTCAGACAAGTTGTGGTTTTACACTGGAGTAACTAAGATCATAATTTTATACCTGACCTTATATATGTATATACCTTATTTTATGCTTGGCTTTGAAGCTTTATATGATGCTTTACTAAGGAAGCAATTGTACCAGAAGAAATCGCATTATATTTCAGCATTGAAAAATCCCGTTTAAAGAAACAAGATCTTGGACTGAATTTATTATTTGAAAAGTGTGAATGCATTTCTAAAGCTGTTATGACCAGAGATTCTAAAGTAATTGTTCTTTTCAAAGGGCAATTCTGATTATAATGTTTCAAAAGGACTTAGAGCTTAAACACATAGTGTTACTAATCACACAGTATCATTGCCAGAGTACTTTGTGGGAATGTTTACAGGCATCACCATGCTCTTTATTGGAATCTGTTTATCATTGAGACACTCAGTATAAAGTGAAGTGAGGCAGAGTGAGCCTGATGCCTCTACAGTACTTCCAAGACATGCTCTCCCAAAAGTTTGGAAATGGAAGTCAGATCTTACTCACTTTAGCATGTTGTGTAGTCACTAGGAGCAAATTTAGCTCTGGCATGAGCAGACTCAGCTTTTACTGACCAGTGGTGAACTGATCCTAAAATTCCCACGCAGTCTGTAGGCCGTGATTGGCCTAGTCTAGATTGGGATAAAAGATGTGTTGTTAGAACATTAGCAGGTTCCACCTAACATATTTGAGAACTCTAGAGAGTGTAGACAAGGCACACTGCCTTTAACAGGTGCTAAACCGAGTTAAATCCTAGTGGAAGCCTACGCATCAATCCAGCCTAAACTCTACACCACCTTGTTTGTACTAGGCTTTTCTAGTGTGTTAATTCAGACATGTTAACTAACATGTTCTAACATCACATCTTTAAATCCTAGTCTAGACAAGGCCCTTGTGATCTTGACATGGTAACTATTACATTGGGCTTTACTGTAATGTATCAAATCACTGTGTTGGTATTTTATGTAAATAAAATCATGGATACATTTTCAAAATCTCAGTCTGGCCTCTGAAATTTCAGGCACAACTTTGAATGAGCAATTTTTGATTACCCCATTTTTGCAAGCACAAAATCTCAGATTGAGTACACAAATTAGTTTTGAATGCCCCACGACAGGTATAGACAACTAAACCATGCAAAAATACAGTGATGAAAATGGAGTTGTGCTTAAAATTGTGCCTTTGGTTTTTGAAACTAAGACTCTTATTTGATTATTATACTTTCAGAGAATTTTGAATAGCATTTCTTTTTGGGTAAAGATGATGTGAAAGGCATAGGATCTGCCTTTCAATGCATATGTCATTTCAGGGTGATATTTGTTATAAACCGTTACAACATGTACAATTATGGCTTCGATTTAACAAAGCATTTAAGCATGTGATTAAGACCTATTGACTTAATTTTAAGCATGTGTTTAATTTTTTGTTGAATAAGAATGGACTTGAATATGTGTTTTCTGATTGGGGACCTATATAATTAGAAAAAAGTTGTTTCCCCAGCAATGTATAATTTTCTTTGAATTTCGGACTTAATTTGAATAGCTAAAAACAAAAAGCAAAAATAGTTCACACGACAGTGGTTCCTGGATAAAAGTTGAAAGTTAGCTAAAGATGTAGAATTACAGCCATCATGTTCTTAAAAAATGTAAGTACATACACAAACCATAAGGTGGCGATGTAAGCATGCTAAATAATATACTGTAGGTTAGTCTTACACTGAAAAAAGTTATTGAAACGACAACAGGTTAATGTGTTGGTTGAAGAGGCTAAATTAAATATAAATAAGCAATGAGAAGTTTATTAATGTGCTGACCATGTAAAATGACCTGAACATTATTAGCAGGGTGCTGATTAAATGAGGCATTATACATGGAGATACTTGTATTTTTACAACAAATTAAAGATTAAAAAGGTTTAAAATGTGAATTAAAAGTTGTGCATGCCTGGATGAAATCAGTGTGTAAGTACTTTAGAATGCCTGATTGATATGAATTCTATATATTAGTTGGCACACGATTTTGACCATGTTTAAATATACTGAGGCTGATGCTGATGTGACCTTCACTGTTGTGAATCATAACTTCAGTGGAAGCCAATGGAGTTACACTGGAGAGAGATCAGAATCTGCCTCATAATAAAGGAAGTAAAATATTTCTTAAATTATAGGTTTTCTTGTCATTCAGCAAGGTGATTGTTTCAGGCATATTTATGAGCCAAGAAATTTATTTATTTTGTCGAAGGACTTGTCTAGATGGGAAAGTGAGCAATGTTTGAAAATGTTTCAGCTAATATGTATTAATTAACATATTGTATACCATTTAGTAGACATATAGTAGACAAAAACAGCGGTGTTTAAAAATGTATTAGGTGGTCATGGTCAATCCTAGGGTCTACACAGGGCCAAACAGACACGATCATGGTTGAACTACTGGAAAACAATGTCCGTGATTCTCCCCTGCCTTGCTGATGACAATCCTACAATGATGTGACTCCACTGACTTCAGTGGAGTTGATGCTGTTTACACCATCACAAGTGAGAGCAGAATAAGGCCTTCAGCTGAACAGTACATGTTATATTTATCGCATTGCCTGAAGATTTGCTCAAAACTATAATGGCCCAATAAAGCTGATGTACCAATAAAATACAGCTTAATTAACACATATTAGCTAAAATGTTTTCAAACATTGCTCATTTTTACAACCCCACAAGCCCTTTGACAAAGTCCCCAGGGTTATTTTTAACTTCTGTGTTAGAAATCCCCTACAAATTAGTTTAACTATGAAATTACAGTTCAGTGGCAAAATTGTGCTCCTATTCTGATTATTTTTTTAAAAACTTGCTTCTCTCTTGCCTGTTCTACATTATTTTTATAATTGGTTCCAGTAAGTTCTGTGTCCGGGAACTGAAAGATGAATTAACCTATTGTCATAAAATATAGAAAAGTTCATTTTGCGTCTTTACGCATGCGATCATTTTGCTCTGTGTGTCCCTGAGTAAAATCACATTTGGTTCTGTGCTGTATAGGTGGATGATTTTTTGGTATTGTAGGAGAAATAGTTGTAATGCTGGAAGATTAATGAAAAAAACCCTGTGCTTAGAACGGGAAAGAACTTTATTTGAACTTAAAAAACAGAAGTCTGCAAAAGAAGCAGCAATTGGAATCTCTCTGTCCATCCAGAGGATTAAATGGAAAGTCGTAGTTCAACCTTCCCTGGAGGAGCCTCTAGCTGCTTTGAGAATAGCTGTCTGTGGCAGCATTGGGCAGTGCTGCTGCTTCTGTAACTTGTTAAAAAATAAAAAAAGGAAAACGAACCAGAAAGTCCCCCTCTAGGTTCTTCGTTTTCTCAAAGCCATATTCCTTTAAGATGATGTAATAGTCATTTCCCTGGATGGTTTCTTCCCTGCACTGCTGAAACAACAGCATCTGAACTGCACTGGGAACTGTGGAACCACCCAGCTCAGCAGCCAGAGCAGCAGCTCGGGCAGCAAGAGCAGACCAAGCAGCTACCCTGGGCATCCTTTCAAACGGCTGCAGGCTTGTCTTCTCTTCCCCTTGCTGGGAACATGGGAGCTCCTTTGCCCTTCCTGCCAGGCAGGATACCACTTTGGGAACCCACTGAAATATGTCAGTTCTTTTCTCAGATTCTGGGGTTTCTGCAAGTCATCTAAACCAAGGTCCTTTCTGAAACTCTCTTTTAAGGATCCTGATTGGGATTTATTTTGTGTTTTTTTTCCATCTCAGATATTGTTCTATATATTGGTTTTTCATCATTACCCATCCCGGTTAACTTTCCTGTGACTCAGTTTAACTCTTGAGACCTACGTGGATGGCTATTAAGAGCACTTTCTTACCTTTTCTGTCCCTTTCTGGGGTTGGATTTGATATTAACTGGACTCTGTATGCCTGTGTGTGTTCTGATTGCTCTGAAAATTTTCTTTCCTTCACAAGAACTATTGTAACCAAGGTAAGACTTGATGCTCTCTCATTCTCTCATCTGTAAAGGCTCTAAATTAGACACTTGTTTAAAGTTGAGGTATGTATTTTCTTGTTAACAAAATGTTGCCATATGCATCCCCTCCCCCAAACACGTTAATTATTGCTTGGGAAGAAAAAAAACTTGTCACAAAATTTATTTAGCAAAATATCTTGATTTTTCTCTCCTGCAATCAGTACTAGAGGGGGCTTTGTGAACTGACCTAATTCCCTCTATTTTAACTTTTATGATGCTTAGGGAAATAATTGTCTTATTTTGTTTTCCCCCTTCAACAGACCTGTGAATAATCGTAGGCTTGGCTTGATCTTGATTTTTGGGACTTTGTTGGAAGATCTGATTGCATTTCATGAAGTTATTGCTCTCCGTTCATTGTTTAGGTTTTAAGCTGCTTTGCCAGCTTCCGTGACATAGTCACTTCTGGACAAATCTGATTTTTTTTTTTTTTAAATAAACTAACTTTTTGTGTCCCCCCCCCCCTTTCTTAAATATTATGAGCCCTTTTGGGGGTCTGGTGGAGGAGCCTCGTTCTACTCTTTGATGTGATTGATAGTCCTGCCATTCTTTGTGGCTGATTTTTGTTTTAAAATACAATGGCTTTGAGTGGAAACTGCAGGACTTACCTCCCTCCTAGAGAACAAGGGGCTGGTCTACACTCCTTCCCAGAGGTGGTGGAGCTAAACGTAGGTGGTCAAGTATACTTCACTCGCCATTCCACCTTGGTGGGCATCCCCCACTCCTTGCTGTGGAAAATGTTCACCCCCAAGAGAGAGACAGCCAGTGATCTAGCTAAGGACTCCAAGGGAAGGTTCTTCATTGATAGAGATGGTTTCCTCTTCCGCTACATTCTGGACTATCTCAGGGACAAGCAAGTGGTCCTGCCTGATCACTTCCCAGAAAAGGGAAGGCTTAAAAGGGAAGCTGAATATTTTCAGCTCCCAGACTTGGTCAAACTCCTAACTCCTGATGATGTCAAGCAAAGCCCCGATGACTATTGCCACAGCGACTACGAGGAGGTCTCCCAAGGCAGTGACACAAGAATATGCCCCCCATCGTCTCTCTTACCTTCAGATCGAAAGTGGGGTTTCATTACCATTGGGTACAGGGGGTCGTGCACCATGGGCAGAGAGAGCCAAGCTGATGCCAAGTTCAGGAGAGTCCCGAGGATTTTGGTTTGTGGAAGGATTGCTCTAGTCAAAGAGGTCTTTGGCGAAAGTTTGAATGAGAGTAGAGACCCAGATAGGGCACCGGAAAGATACACCTCCAGGTTCTATCTCAAGTTCAAGCACCTGGAGAGGGCTTTTGACATGTTGTCAGAATGTGGATTCCACATGGTGGCCTGCAATTCCTCAGTGACGGCTTCTTTTGTCAATCAGTACACAGATGATAAAGTCTGGTCCAGCTACACTGAATATGTCTTCTACCGTAAGTACACGAGATTTGTAGGGGAAAATAATTATCTGGTTAAAGCCTGTCTCATTTGGTGTGCATTTCATTTTCAGAGCACTAGCAGGTTTGATATCATTGTCTCTGCAGCTGATGGAAGTTCTCTTCTGACTAAACAGAATCCAAGGGGTTATGCTTTAGTTTAAGCTTTTAAAATGTAAATTAACACTGAACTCAATGGCATGGTCTTGGCTAGGTGGCAGCACAGACTGCCAAAAGCACCTTTTCTCCCCACAACCGAAAGGTGTTGCTATCCGAGGCTTTGTGAATCAGCCATTTGTCTGCCTTACACACTTCCTGAGTACTCCCTGGATGTAATGTAAGCCTTGCAAACACACTGTAGATTTAATTACAGAAAATCTTCAAACGAGATTCCATATACAAAGGTAATAGCTGTTTGATAATAGGCACAGTCAGCCAAGCCATCTGTCAACAAGGCTGACACACTCATGCAGGGAAGTGGAAAAAATGCAGTCGTGCTGGCTCCTTTCCAACAGGGATCTTTTTCAGAACCAACTTATGTTCTTTAAAATGAGGATTCATTCAGTGGATAGATAGGCAGGTGGCTACATGCTATTATGAAACACGTTGTGAAAGGCAGACCCTTCCTAACTAGATGGATATGTCCTGGAATCACATCAGATCACATACTGTTGTACTAATTTTGATCTGATAGCTCTAGCAGGCTCATTAACTTCCTAAATTGATATTCAGCCGGGGACACGGTTACCAATGGTAACATCAGGGTAATTTTGATTCCATAAGCCTGTATCACAAAATCATCCCACAACTCCGAGACTTAAATATTCTGGAAGTGGGCTAGGCTATTTTACTTTTGCTTCCAAAAGGTAAAGGAGAGAATGTTTCCCCTGTCCATTTGCACAAGTGGATTTTATCATCTTTCAAAAATCATGTGTTGGGGCAGAGGGATAGAAAGGTGAATAACAGCTACTTGTCTCACCTGCTACTCTGTATAACTATTGTAGTCCTTATATCCCCCGTAACATGAAGAATTGACTGTGTTGAAAGATGCCCAGAATTTGAGTAGTTTATTGACATGTAATAATCTACAGTGCAACACTAGACTGAGTACCACCTATTCCTGTTACTAAGCTCAACAGGCAGCCCAAATCTGCTTATGTAATAGTGCTTAAGTTAGCTTTCCAATAAATCTACGCATATCAAAAATACGGGAGGCTTTTTTGAACATTCTTGGTAAAATACTTCAGCGGTCTTGGATCAGCTCAAGCTCAAGCTGAGCTGAATGATTTATATGACTAGGTTTCTAATATTTGAAATCAGTATCTGACATGAAGTGACAGTAGAATTAGAGGAATTCCAGAAGGGTATGGTAGTAAATCATATATTTAAATTTAAAAAAAATCAGAAAAATCTATAAGCTTGCTGGAATTTTACCAACTATTTTAAAAACTGAAGCAGGACCCAAATAATGTTACGTTAATTAGCAAATAGAAATCACTGTTGTCTTATATTCATATTCTTCAGAACTTTATCCTTCATAGACTGTGCTAGGTATTGGCTTTCTTTTTGTGATTATTAGTGATGGTGCTTATATACTAAGGTGATAAGGGCCTTAGAAATAACTGAGAGCAAAAAGAGAGTGTGAGTGTGTGTAATGAGCTTGATCTAACTTCGCTTCCCTAGTCCATCAATACAGGCTTGATCCAAACCTACTGAAGTCCCTGGAAAAACTCTCAGTGAAAAACTCTCCAACAGGATTTGTGTCTGATCCTATCTGAACACACTTCAATTTTGTGGATGTTTGAAATTCTAACCTAGATCCAGACCTGAATTTTTTAAACGGTCCCTATCTGTATAATGGGCCAAACCAATGACCACGTTGCAAACTCAGCCTGCTCAATCTAGATCCAATTCAGACTGTTGTGACTAGTTTGTCTCCAGTTACTGTAACGATTGCCAGTGTTGAATTGCAGGGATTTTAAAAGCTGCATGTTCATAATCTGGTCATGGGCAGAGCTAATGTAAGAACAGAGGCAATACATATAGATTATGTATAGAGTGGAAAAAGCCCTTTCACATCTAATCTCCAAAAATCATCTTTTGAAAGTTTTGAGGACCAGTAAAATTGACAGCTGGCTTTCTAGTGGGACATTACAACTTCTGTGCAGCTGCTTAGCCATAATTATTTAATTAGAAACTGCCAACTGTGCCTATATAAGCATTAATTAATCAAGCTGTTGTGCTCAGGTTAATGGGCCGAAACCATGGGAGGTGGTCTAAAGCAACTTGTTACTGTAGTTATGTGCTAAGATGTTCTTAGCAGAGCAACTTAACTACCTCCTGTGAAAATGTAAAGCTCAGATACTCCTCGGAGGTGGGGAATGGACATGACAGAGGTTCATTTTTAAAAGAAAGAAGAATGGAGGGAAAAACCATGTTGGTCTCTGATTAATGTATGTTCCAGATGCTTGGAATCTGAAAGCCCATAGTTGGCATGCAGATAAAGAATATCCTGCATGTGGAAATTAATCCATTTGAAAGTAATGAGCTGGACCGAAGACAAATATGCAAAGTGGAAGTTTTCCAGATAAGCTAACAGCTACAGACTGTGCAGTCAACAAAATGTAATGTTAATACTAAGGGACATGTATCCATATGTAGGTACCATTAAGGCTAATGGGAGATTCATGTTCACTATGGGTTAAATTTCAGGGGCCACAGAAAGTATCCAACATCACAAACCTGCAGCTGTGTTGCTGAGAAGGGCTTCTGTCCCTCCCCCTTGTGTGTGGTGTAGCTGGGCTCCACTCCAGTTTCAAATAGGCCAGTGCAAAGGGGAATTTGGAGATGGGCTATGTTTGTACAGTGGGTCCACAATTAAACAGATCCAGGGACTGCAGTATCTGTGTAGGGAGTATGCAATTCCTTCTCAGAGGTGGGACAGATTTCTTTTCTCCTATTCCACCCCCTAGTTTTCCTGTGCTAAGGTTGTTTAAGCAGAGTTTATATTGGCAAAGGGTGAATTTGATCCAGTGAGAAGAGTGTCAACCTTTCATGTGCTTTCTCTACTACTACTTTAAGTACAGATATTCCGGAATTAACACCTTACATCCAAACACCCTGATCTTTTAGTGTTCACCCTCTGCACTTGGATATTCCTTTTTGAAATGTTTTTCAATCTTTGCCATAGACTGAACCAAAAGCTTGGGTTTTCCGATACCCCTTAAACTTTGGTGTGTTTTGAAATCTGGAACTGGGTCAGAATTTTGTGGCTTGAGTCCCTCTAATTTTAAGGCAATGTGTACATATAGATTCCCCCCTCTTATTAAAGGAACAGATTACAGAGTAAACCTTTCCTCTTGATTCCAAAATTACACCCTTGCGAGAGCAGTTGGCTTGGGTCTCACACAAAGATATCTGTGAGTTCTTAAACCTGAAGTAGGAGAGAAGAGGTTGGAAAACTGAAAAGCCCCAGTTGTAAACATGATCTCAGTGGCTTCTAATTTGTGTGTGTGCGTTTGTATACCAGAGTGGTTCGGGGGCACAGGGCAGAGGAGAATAGCAATGTGAAGTGGGTTGGGGAGAGCTACACGATCCATATCCATTCTGCTCCCACTGCAAACAAGTCTGCTGCTGTAAGTAAAGTAGCAGGGGGTTTCTTTAAAGTCACTGGCACTCACCTTCTCTCTCGGCTTCTCAGTGGCCTCTCATGTAGCTGGCTGTGGGAACAGCTCACGTGCAAATGGCTGCAAGTTGAGACTGTAGCCTGCCATGCTAAGCTCCTGTTCTCTCCTCTTGCAGCTTTCATAGCTGTGGGTGGCACCAACTAATAACCTGATACACACCCCAAACAACAGGTAGCTTTCTGTTGAGTTGGAGGAGGAGTGGAGAGTCAATGAAAAAGAAAAACACAAAAAACTGATAGGAAAAAGAAGAGAAAATACAGAAAAGAATTGGAGAGAGAGAGAGAGCAAATGAACAGACAGAAGGAGAGACAGTAACCACTGCCAAAGCATGGTGGAAGGGGACTTGGTGGGGGTGCCCATCCTCCAATATATTCTAATGATTTTTTCCAACAAGAAAAGGTTGGGGGAGCCACTGAACTAGACTAGATTATTGTCCACATAATGAGTGCAGAGATACATGCAAATAAATTATTCTTCAAGCTATTTTCCAAAATCTAAGCAAGCATGAAAGTTACTTTTAAATTTGAGGAAATTATGCACATTTCCTTCAGCCTAGCCTTGAGTAGGCCACTTCATAGCCATGCATGCAGAGCATCTCAAGTAGCTGCAATGTTCAAAGGAAACTTTGAAACATCCATGGCAATATGACTGTAGGCAGAAAATTAATTGACAGGATCCTTGCTCCTTAAAGACATGCTCTGCCGCCGCTCATTATGGCAAGAGTTGTAGACTTTGGCCCCATTCTCACCTTATCCTTTTAACAAAATGATGTTTGTTGGGGTATTTTTCTACTTTGATGATAGCAGTTTGGTATAAAAAGATGGTTGTGGAGTATTCTCAAATTATCTTCAGTTTAATGATTATATCCTATTAAGTGGGGTTGGATGGGGGAAGAAGTAAAGTAATTAGTATCCATTTAGAATTTAGCTTGATGGCCTTTAACTGAAAGTGCAAATATCACATATATAATCTGTATGGTATTCATATGGCATATTTTACCCGAGATTCATGTAACCAGCTGCAGCAGCAGGTCAGTGTTTTCATCTGAATACAGCTGAAAGAGCATTTAATTAGTGTGTGTGTATATACTATAAATAACTTGAGCCTCAAGGCAAAAGTTTGACAAACAAAATTCAATGCAAATGTATTTTGAAATCCACAAGATTTAAAACCACATGGATTAGGCATAGAAGAAAAAGCTATTAAATTATCTTATCCATCTTTCTGCCTCTTCAAATGGTTCTCTTTAGTATATTTTCTAGTATTTTCTTCAGTCAAATTTTAAATGGCTTGAGTGAAGAGGATCAAAATGACCAGAAAAATAACAAAATGAAACCAGGCCCTGAGAATGATTCAGTCTTCAGTTCCTGCTGATGTGAGATGTTCAACGCCCCCATCTGCCCACCGTGTTGCCTTCAGTTCATCATCATCATTATCATTATCTATGCATCTTATTCTACTGCTGAGTGAAAAGCTTATTCAGCAGTGCTCCTTGTCCTTCATGCTGAATAAGAGGCTTGTCTGAAGTCTCAGTAGGCTTCACTTCCGCACCTTGAGGAGGGTGTGATTCTGTTAGCCAGCTTGATAAGGGTGTGATTCTGCTTATGTTACCACCAAATCAGGAGGTTTCAAAGGCCTTGCTCAGAGGCACTGTGTCAAATTTGGGTGAAGGTCAAATTGTGTCCAACTTGTTATCTAGATGGAATAGGGTGCTCTTGAGAATTTTGCCATAGTGGAAAAGTCTGGCTAGAGTCAGCCCACTGATCAGAAGTTTGATTATTTAGATGTTGATACATAACCTAAATCTAATTTATTCTAATCTGATTACAAACAAATTGACATAAAGATTTAGGTTAAGGTCTCATCTCAGCAATTATGTGAAACAAACCGTCAAAAAGTGGATTTGCTGGTTTTAAGGAGTCTAACTTCATTGTTTTGTCTTCATGCTTCTCCAGTCATATTAAACTCAGGGGTTTCAAACTCAGATTACCACGAGGGCCACATGAGGACTAGTGCATTGGCCGGAGGGCCGCATCACTGACCTCGCCCCTTCGCTGCCCCCACTCCACCCCTTCTATTAGGCCCCACCCCTTCTCCGCCTCCTCCCCATAGCGCGCGGCTCCCCGCTCCTCCCCCCTCTCTCCCAGAAACCGCGAAGCCACCAGACAGCTGTTCTGGCTGCGGGAACTGCATGGGGGTAAAAATAGAACCTTGGAGCAGCGCGGAGGGAACGGGGATCTTAGCGATCTTAGCAGCCACAGAACATAACTGGGGGTGAGGGGAGTTGGAGGCCACAGAACGTAACTGGGGAGGGGGACGGGGTGAGGGGAGTTGGCGGCCATAGGACGTAACTGGGAGGGGGGGCGGGGGGAGCCTGGCGGCCCGCCTATTCTCCCCCCCCCTCCCCCCTGTGCACACGCTTCCCGCTCCTCCCCCCTCCCTCCCAGAAACCGTGAAGCCGCCAGACAGCTGTTCTGGCGGCGGAAATTCAGAACGTAACTCGGCGGGCGGGGGTGGGGGGCGCGGGGAGGGCCGCGTGTTTGAGACTCCTGATCTAGCTATTGTTGTTCAGGAGATTTAAAGCAGGAGATGGCACTATTGGTGCAGGGGTGAAAGTAAGGTAAAAGAGATACCAGTATGGGGGCCCGACTCCAGGCTGCCAGAAGGGGCGGGGCCTCAGGCAGAAGGGGCGGGGCTGGGGTCAGCCTCCCCCAGCCAGCCCATCCGCGCTGCCTGGCCCACGTGGCCTGGGGCTACAGTGGCGATTTAAAGGGCCCAGGGCTCCAGCTGCTGCCACGGTAGCGGTGACTGGGAGCCCTGGGCTCTTTTCAATCACCAGGTCCCAGGACAGCTGCCCCTTTTGCGCCCCCCCTCCCCCCCCAGTCAGCAGGCTGGGGGGCGGGGCAAAAGGGGCAATGATGTTAAAGTACTGCCATGGCAGCGCTTTAACGTCACTGCCCCTTTTGCCTCCTGTTGTTGGCTGCGTACAGGCCAGTACCAGTGGCCACTTCTTACCGGTACGCTGTACTGGCCTGTACTGGCCTACTTTCACCCCTGTAGTGGTGTCTTTCTAAATATACAGTACTCACTGTGAGCAGTAGTTATCTTAAATCTCACCTTGGATATATCCTGTGTAGACTTGCATGTTTAGTATAAATAAGTAGACCTATCATGTTGCTGTAATTAAAAATACCATGTAATTCCTGGTCCAAAATTATTCCACATTGGGGAATGTAATTTGTACTGACCTGCTTCAGTGTCAGGCTGATTTCTGGGTGGATTCACCACAAACAAAGGCACTCAAGATTGTTACCTAGCTCTCCATTGGGGAAGAAGAGCTCTGAGTTATAGTTGGGGCCCTACCAAATTCACGGCTGTGAAAAACTCATCACGGACCATGAAGTCTGGTCTTCCCCCGTGAAATCTGGTCTTTTGTATACGTTTACCCCGGACTATACAGATGTCACGGGGGAGACCAGCGTTTTTCAAGCTGGGGGTCCCGACCCAAAAGGGGGTTGCAGTGTTATTGTAGGGGGTCACGGTATTGCCACCCTTACTTCTGCACTGCTGCCTTCAGAGCTGGGTTCCTGGCTAGCAGCCGCCGCTCTCTGGCCACCCAGCTCTGAAGGCAGCGCCACCGGAAGCAGCAGTGCAGAAGTAAGGATGGCAGTACCGCAGCCCCACCCTACAATAACCTTGCAACCTCCCCCAACCCATCTTTGGTTCAGAACTGTTACAGACACAACACTGACATTTCCAATTTAAATAGCTGAAATCATGACATTTACAATTTTTAAAATCCTATGACCGTGAAATTGTCCAAAATGGACCGTGAATTTGGTAGGGCCCTAGTTATAGTTAGTACTCTTGTGGAGTCCCCCTGGCAGAGGCTGCATCCTTTTGCTGACTTTCTGCTGCTCACTCAAACCTTCTGTCACTTGGGCTCTCTAACTTTGAGTGGTAATTTACCTGATTGATATTGTGCAATCAGCTTTTAAGCAGAATAGGCCTGTGATGAAATCTTAAAAGTAGGTGTCATGATCTCTATGAAAAAATCCCATAGACTTTAACAAAGGTAAACACAATAGAGTTGTATGGTATTGTAATTTTTCTAGAAATTACTCTAGAGACCTATAGAATTTTATAAAGGGTGATCACCCCTCTATAGGTATTTTAGCCATCCTATAAAATGTGTATAGTTCTTTATGAATCCCTACAGGATGGTTTAGATAGAGGTTATAATTTTCTAATAAATTATTTAGAGGCTTTTCCATGAAATGATGTGATCTTTTCTAATCTGAAAAGGGACTATGTAAAAATGGCACCTTATGTAATGCTACGGATCTGCTGTGTATCCCAGCTCACATTGGCTTACGTTAGTGACAAAACATTTTTACTACTCTTTCCTTTTTGTTAGCACCGCAGATCCACGACTACTTGAGGAATGTGAGTTGAATTCTCTTCTGGCTTGGGTATCATCAACAAAAATGTTAACTATACCTTAAGGACCTAATCCAAATACCAGTGAAGTTAATGGAAAGTCTCCTGTTGAATTCAGTGGACTGTGGATCAAGCCCTACATGCAAAGCAAATTTTGCCTTCAGTTATGCCTGCAAAGCCTGTTTTTCTGCAGTGGGGTTAACAGGTATAATTGAGGACAGAATCTGATTTGCAGAATCTTTATTGCTGCTGCTCATGTACAAGCCATAAATAATCTGGTTTGACTTCCAGTGCCCAGTTTGAGTTTTCAGGGCTGGCAGTTAGAAAAAAAACATTAGTTTTAATAGTAAACTAATCACATTTGATCTGGATGTCATTGAGAGGCACTAAACATGGGACCTCAATGCCAGTTTCACAGATTCACTTTTGAGATTAGAATTGCATTGTAATTTTATATAATGTATGTAATAGTTCTCTGGGGAGTTTTAGCACCAATCTCCCTGGAAAAGACATGGAAGAAAGGAACCCTAACACTGAACTCTTTGAAGATACTGTGGGAGGAAAAATTCCAGTTGCTGAATTCCCTGAAGAGAATAGAATTATAGAAATTAGAAATGGAAATGTTTGACTGTCATTTTATATGTTCCCTGAGGACCAGTTCAAAATTGTTCTCAACAGTCTGTTCTCTGGTGCTTTTTCCAGTCTGATGACTTCAGATTTTATTTTAAAAAGTTGGCAGGAGTGTAGCTGTGGTTCTTTGAGAGAGACTAAATAGGAAAGAATAAAAGAACAAGAATGAGAGAGCACAGTGAAGCTACTTATTTTAATTAGATTTTAACAAACTTACGAAAATATACAGACAAATGTTTCACTGTGGCAATTGTTTTTCAATTCTGGAATGATTGGAATTTTTAGCAGCAGTATTTTCCTTTACTTCTCATTTTCGCAGCTTTTCAGAGGCTAGGATAATGTATGGCACACTTGGAAACTGGAAGCACAATTTAAATTACATGTTCAGAATGAATTAGAGTAACCTTTTATGAATCTTACCATAAAATGTATTCTTCTTGGTAAAGAAGGAAAATAGTTATTGAGTGGGTTAGAGTTGGTGGAATGATTTAAATTGTCTCTAAAAATGAAGTGGGGATGAGTATGCCATGCTGAAGAACATTACATGAGTGATTTTTGCCTTATCGCTTTCAGAGGATGTGAACAAGTTAGTATAGGGATAAAAATAAACAAAATTGAAGACAAATAGTAAGCCATATCACGCTACCTATTTTAAGCAAATTTTCCTATTAATGCATATGATTTTAAGTCAGTGTATTACACATGTAGTGAGCCATATTGTGCTATTATGACTCATTAAAATAGTCCTACTTAAAAATTGATGTCTCAGTATGGCCCACTGTTTGCCTGATTTTTAGAGTTGCTGAGTACCTTCTAGTTCCCAATGAAATCAGAACACACACACTCTGTCAAGTAAAATGTAAAAGTATAATAAGGAAGGCCAAGAAAGAATTTGAGGCGCAGCTTGCTAAAGATGCAAAAAACTAATAATAAACAGTTTTTTAAGTACATCAGAAGCAGGAAGCCTGCCAAAGAGGCAGTGGGGCCACTAGATGACAAGGGTATTAAAGGAGCACTCAAGGAAGACAAGGCTATTACAGAGACACTAAATGAATTGTTTGCATCAGTCATCACTGCAGACGATATGGGGGGGAATACCCACATCAGAGCTATTCTTTTTGGGTGACAGATCTGAAGTACTGTCCCAGATTGATGCATCAGAAGAGGAGGTTTTGAACAAATTGACAAACTAAACCGTAATAAGTCACCAGGACCAAACGGTATTCACCTAAGGGCTCTGAAGGAACTCGGATATGAAATTACAGAATTACTAACTGTAGTATGTAACCTGTCACTGAAATTAGCCTCAGTACCAGATGACTGGAAGAGGTGATCCTGGCAATTGCAGGTTAGTCTAACTTCAGTACCCGACAAATTGTTAGAAACTGTAGTAAAGAACAGAATTATCAGACACCTAGATAAACACAATTTGCTGGGAAAGAGTCAGCATGGCTTTTGTAAAAGGAAGTTATGCCTCAAAATTTATAAGAATTCTTTGAGGGAGTCAACAGGATTGTGGATAAGGGTGATCCAGTCTATATAGGGTACTTGGATTATCAGAGAGCTTTTGGGGCAAAAATTGGGGATTGGTCCTGCTTTGAGCAGGGGGTTGGACTAGATGACCTCCCTTCCAACCCTGACATTCTATGATTCTATGACAAGGTCCCTCACCAAAGGCTCTTAAGGAAACTAAATAGCCATGGGATAAGAGGGAAGGTCCTCTCATGAATCATCACTGATTGAAATATAGGGGGAAAAAGTTTTGGAATAAATGGTCAGTTTTCACAATGGAGCGAGATGAACAGTGGGGTGCCCCATGGATCCGTAATGGGACCTGTGCTGTTCAACATATATTCATTAATGATTTGGAAAACGGGGTGAACAGTGAAGTGACAATGTTTGAAGATTATACAAAATGATTCAAGATAGGTAAATCCAAAGCGGATTGTAAGGAGTTATAGAGAGGGAGCCCACAAAACTGGGTGATTGGTCAACAAAATGACATATAAAATTCAGTGTTGGTAAGGCATATTGGAAAAGTAATCCTGACTATATGTAACCCTTCTGCCACGTGGAGCCAGCAGCAATGAGGGCCAGGTTTAATATCTAGGGGTTCCTTTTCAACAATACAACACATAACCAGCTCGAGCCCCTACCCATTAACCTGGGAAAATTCACACCACCCCGGGCACCTCTGAGAGGCAATACTTCCCCACTCACAAGCACAGAGTCTGAGTGTGGAAAAGGAAACTTTTAATGAAAGGAGGGAAGTCACCTGACATTAATTAGGGAAAATGCCACAAGCAGGATTCATAAACCTAAAACTGTGAGCAGGACACCCACCCCAGAGTGGGACAGCGTCTTCTGCCTCATGTTCTTGAGTTCTACAACCAAAAGTTCCTTTTCTGTGCCCCTCTGCTCCCTCACCATACCCCACTCACAGTGGTTGTTCTTGGTCAGTGATGACCCAGGGTCAGAGGTGCATCTGTGTGAGTTCCTCTCCCACCAGGGAAGAAGACACCTTGCTTGCTCTGCCATCTGAGCACTTGCTCTGGCTGGCCGCCCTGCGAGCCGTGGTTCCTCTCACCAGTCACCTTATGCCACATGCTTCTCTGCTGTGACCTCTGCAGGTCAGTCTCTCGGGGTTCCACCCAGCTATTAGTGATTTTCAGCTCTTAGGCTGGGCAGAAATGCTGTCCCACCACAAGTGACAGGAAATATCATCATGCCAATATATAAATTCATGGTGTGCCCACACCTTGAATATGTGTCCAGTTGAGATCACCCTATCTGAAAAAAGGTATAGTGGAACTGGAAAATGTTCAGAGAAGGACAACAAAGATGATCAAGGGTAATGGAACAGCTTCCAAACAAGGAAAGGCTAAAACGATTATGGTTGTTCAGCTTAGAAAGGAGACCGCTAAGGGGGGATATGTTAGAGGTCTATAAAATCACAAATGGTGTGGAAAAAGAGAATAGAGTAGTGTTATTTACCCTTTCACACAATACAAAAAGATGGGATCACCCAATGAAATTTAAAAGGCAGTAGGTTTAATACAAACAAGAGGAAGTACTTTTTCACACAGTGCACAACTAATTTGTCAAACTCATTGCCTTGGGATGTTGTGATGCCTAGAAGTGTAACTCAAAAAGAACTGAATAAGTTCATGGCGGATAGGTCCATCAATGGCTATTAGCCCAGAGGGCCAGGGACCCAACCCCTTGCTCAGGGCGACCCTAAACCTCTGACTGCCAAAAGCTGGAAGTGGAAGAAAGAGTTGGATCACTCCATAATTGCCCTGTTCTGTGCATTCCCCGGAAGCTCTGGCATGGACCACTGTAGGAGACAGGATACTAAGCAAGATGGACCATGCTCTGACCCAATATGGCATCTCTTATGTTCTTATGTCCTTGTCATTAGCACAATGCATGCTATTATTCTTGGTTTCCACAGGTAAGCTTGTTATATTAGCCTCCTAATAATATTTTAAAAGATAACTAATAATCTGATGACGTGATAAAACTTTTAAATTTTAATACCTGGTTATGGGCATTGTAGAGATACCCATAAATATAAACTGTTCAGTTAGAATGTAATTTCACTGACCACTTTTTATTGAATATCAGTCACGTACGTGCCTTTTCATGTATAAGCCGAATGTTGATGTTGAACACTCTACAGCTGTAATAGACAAACAGGCTTAGGAAGCTGGTTCTTAAATTGGTAATATTAATAATTTTCTAATGCTTGTTCAGAATCTTCTGGCAAAGTGATTAGCAATTTCTAGTGGCTCATTGATTAGCTGCTGCAGGCAGTCAAAAAAACTATAAAATAATGATAATAAAGAAAACCGTGCCCATCTTGGTTTCTAATCCATCCTAAAACCCCCTTATAAAAATGACCTTATTTAATGAACAGCTGAACACTGTGCTTCAGCTGATTACTGGAGTGTTCTGTTTGCTTCTTTTGGGCTCCTGAGACTACTGAAATACTGGTGCTGTGGGCATGGTCAGCACTTTGCTCTAGGTGTTGAGTGCCTAGATGGTTTTTGCATTGCTTGGTAGTGACTCCTGGGAAGAAAATACTTAGCACTGTAATGTACCTGTTGGGTTTAAAAGCCAGAGGCCCTGATGAAGTAATACCAAATGGCATCTTAGTGGTGTTCAGCAGAAAGGAAGGGGAGAGCCTTGAATTCATCATACTATTTCAGTCCCCCTGAAATGAAGTTTTCCCTAGAGTCAATATGTGAATTACTTCAGTATACTAAGAGGCTTAAGAAACAATTGCTGTTTTTCATTTTTCACCATTCCTAAAACATCCTAAACTTTTATTTTATTTATAAGTTGCAAACATTCTTGGAAATATCGTTGGTGCTGTCTGTTTATTATAGAGGTTTAAAATGCCCCTTTGAACTCCTGGAGGCAAAATTATTGAATAGGTGTTTTGTTTTAATAAATTTGGTAGCTCAGTGACTAGACAGTGGGTGTTGTTAATTTCCTTTATTGTGCCTTCCAAACACTGTAACCAATTCACTTTACCAGCTCTCTTTTTATTATAACTGGCCCTTAACATATTGCTCCTCCCATTGAAACTACTTTTTGTAACCTCAGGAATAGTTTGAAGCCTGCTTTCCACATTCCAAATCTTCCCCACTCAAAAATCTAGCCCCCGTTTCTCACCAATGTTGTAACCTGTAAACCTATA
The DNA here is from genome assembly GCA_037349315.1 of Chelydra serpentina. Taxonomy (NCBI): domain Eukaryota; kingdom Metazoa; phylum Chordata; order Testudines; family Chelydridae; genus Chelydra; species Chelydra serpentina. The sequence continues at coordinate 15,021,197 of JBAIAC010000035.1, forward strand.
AAACTGACATGACAGTTCTGGACTTAATATGGAGGTTCCATGCTTGGCATGAAGATTTTGGAATGTAATTGTTATAGAAATCACAGGCTGCATTTCAGGGATAATGTAATCTTGCAGTATAAGGGTGATCTAAATCTGAACACAGCTAGTTTGGGAATGGAGTTCCAAACACTCTCTGGGTTTCTAAGCCTCTATCCAGATCTTGTAAACCTTATTCAGAGGAGCATTCCCACTCTCTGCAAACCTTTGGAGGGAACCTTAGCCCCATTTCAAGTGCACATGGATTAAATTTCCAGCACATTTCAGTTTATATTTTTATATCAAAGCCAAACCAAGTTGAAATTGAACAAACTGTTTCATTTATTCAAAGCCAAAATTTCAGAGCAAAATTTGATGAGTGAGACTTTGCTGAGATAGAATCTGAAGAAGTTTTTGCAGGTGCCCCTTTTAAGGGAACCTATTGAGTTCCTCTTAGCTCAGAGTTTTAACTGGTAATATCAGAAGGTTCAGATATTTACTGCCAGATTTCCAGAGGTTGTCATGAGAGCTGCATTTGAAAGCATAGTTGGTTTTCTGCAGATGTATACTTTGTATACTCCTTTCAAAATAGATATATATTTTTTTTGGTCTCACTGTGTGAATGTTTTAGGAACTTCATTAAAAAGGAGGCTTGGACTGTGAATAAAAAGATAAGATTGTAATTCTTGAAAAAGTTTAAAGACCTGCTGAAAAACAGTTGCAAAAAACGTTAATTGTGACATGTACAGTTACTACATTGTACTGAGCCCATAAGGAAGTATTTGATGGGTTTGTGCTAATTCACAAGTACTTTGGCTTTATTTAGTTTACTGTCTAGTTTTTGAGGCGATCTTCAGTTCAAATTGGAGCAACTTTCCAAACTTTAAAAAAACAAGTACTTTTGAAAACATGTGGGATGCGTGGCCAGTGCAGAATGATTATATCACCTTCAATTTCATATGTTGCACCACAGCACTGAGGCATATTGTACCACTGATTTTTCAGCAGAACTCCCTTTCAAATTTGTAATTTCCCAGGAAGTCAAAGGGGAATTCTGTTTCAGAATCAATGGCACAATAATAATAATACTTTGCATTTATATAGTGTTGTTCATCAAATGGTGTCATTTGTATGATTTTTCTGGGCTTCATAGGTATCATTCATATTTTATGTAAAAACCCTTGGTATTCAGTAAATCAAATAATTACAGTAAGATAGAAATGTATAGCAACAATAAAAATATTTCCCCCTCAATACAATATACTTGCCCAAACCTCACTGTAATAGATTCCATACATGCAGTATTTTTATTTAACATCTCTTCTTGCCCTCTCCCATCCAATAGTTCACTCACTCAGTTCTTCAGCTTTCCACCAAATGGCTCACTGTCCCAGTAGTATAGCTTTGGTGGTAGAGAGGTAAATATCCACCTAGTGTTAATTGGCATTGCACCACTGACTTCAGTGGAGTGGCACCAATATATAGCAGCTGAGGATCCGGCCAAGAGAATTTCTAAAGTATTTTATTACTGTACTTACTTATTGCTCTTATTGTCCTGTGGCAACAGCAGCTGGCTTCTCAGCATGCTCCTGGAACACTTGGCCTTTAGGTTTGTCAGAGAGTTATTGAACCCATTGCTTGACTAGGCTCTTTCACTCTCTTGGACATTATTTGTCTTTAACCCTTTGTATATTCCATATATTTTTCAAGACCGTCCTGTACTTCCTCTGGAGCAGCAATGGTGCATCAAGACCATGTCTTCTAACCATAGGGCTATGCAGTATCTCTTAGCAAATTACATTATGTTCATTCTACAGCAGCCGTTAGACTAGATCTTCATTTATGTATTGAATTGGTGCATTTCTAGGACTTGGGGAATAACAGTTTGTCCCATAGGTGCCGACTCCGTGGGTGCTCCGGGGCTGGAGCTTCCATGGGGAAAAATTGGTGGGTGCTCAGCATCCACCGGCAGCTTCCCACCGGCCCTCAGCCCGTTACCGGAGCGCTTACCTTTCCACCCGACGCCGGCCGACGTTGCGGGGCCCCACCCCCAACGCCGGCCGATGCACCCAGCGGAGCCGACGGAAGTCGGCTCCTATGGTTTGTCCCTCTCATAACGCCCACTGTGACGGTATATAGGGATTTATTGCTTTCATTAATATTAATTTTATAATACCCATAGGGTGCTAGGCATTTTATAGACAGATGGGAAGACAAGGTCCTTGCTCCAAAGATCCTATGATCTAAACACTGTTTGCTTATGTCCAGTACATTGATAATTTTCGAAGTAGATCTGTACTCTAGTCCAGGAATGTCCATATATGTGAAGTACATATTTTGGACCTATGCTTAAGCACGTGTGGCTTTTTACATGCCTGTCTGAGTTAGATGTGAAAAATCCTGTGTGCATGCACACAGACCGGTTTGCATACAATCTGAATATGTATAACCCCAATGTGTGTGCATGCTCTGGTAGTTTTGCATGCCCATTGGTGTTTTAAAATGTGCATTATAGGCATGTAACTCTTCGAAAATATGGACTTGCGTTTCCTCTGTGTATTAGGAATGAATAAGCAGGTTGTCTGCTCTGTATCGACAATATGCACATTCTGCCCAGTAACCTGTATCTGAGCCATTTCTTTGTGAACTCATGTCGTAGGGTTGCTTGATGAAATGCAGTTCACTCAAAACAACAGAAAAGGCCCAGTAGATGCTGAAGTATCTTGGCGTAGGCCCAGGGGTGGCTCTGTTTTTTGCCAGATTCGGTGGTGTTTCTGCGGGTGATCTACTGGTACCGCGCCATTGGCGTGCTCGCCGCCGAAACTGTGGGACCGGCAGACATCCTGCAGGCATGCCGCCAAAGGCTGCCTGACTTCCGCCCTCACAGCGACTGGCAGGCCGCCTCCCTCAGCTTGCCGCCCCAGGCACGCGCTTGATGCGTTGGTGCCTGGAGCTGCCCCTGCATAAGCCAGGCTCATCCATCTTTTCCTTGTCACACACACATGATGTTCTGATTATTCAGCATAGGCTGCTAAAACTAATGGGCAGTGGAGTTACAACAGTGATAAACTTCACCTGTTTGAAAAAGTTAATTAGCTTGATGTTCTCCATAAAAATGATAATTTATAGAATAACCCTGAATTCTCTCACAAGAAGCCATTCATGATCTGACTCAGCACTGCAATTAAACAGCCAATGTACAGGTCATCCTCCAACACTTCTAGATCTTCAAGGAGCAACACTGATTGATTGAAACTCAAGCAGAGAAATTTCCATGTTTGTCCTCTCAGGAGGTTGGTTAAACATGCAGATGCAGTAAGCTGCATCTGAATCTAAACAAATGTATCTACAAAGTAACCAGAAAATTCTTAAGAGCAAGAAAAAACAAGCTACCAAATAGATGGAACAGTTCTATTATGTATGACTTTGCAGATATTATGCAGATGCAAAGAAACCTTTCTTTGTCTCTCTTGCATCCATGGCATAAATCTTTAAAATTCTTTGTGTTGCAATCAGCAGGACCCTTGACTGTGACTTTCACCACCAGCTGTCTAACTGTTTCCTTTCAAGTAAACTATCCTGTATCCTCTATAAACTGTGGTGACATGGGAAAGTAAATCCAAGCGAAAGGGTGTTTAGGAAGCACTGTATCAATAGTCATATTAAAAAGTTCTAATGACCATTCAAATATTAGATCACTTCCAGCCCTCTTCTGAACACTGGATCCAGAGTGTGACCAACTACGTAGGAGGGGCAAGAAGTTACCTGGAGCAGCCTCATGGGTGCTACGAAAGCCTTGAACGTTTGAGTCAAATCAGAAAAATCATTACCTGCATAGACAGACAGTGAAGTCAGCTAGAATCCCCAGTGCCACAAGTAGGGTTGTCAACTTTACAATTGCTAAAAACTGGACTCCCTCCTTGTCCCGCGTCTTCCCCTCTTGCTCCGCCACCTGCCCTGCCCCGCCCCTTCCCCACCGAAGCCCTTTTCCGCCTCTTCCCTCCCTCTGTCGCTCACTGATGTCCCCCTTCTTCTTCTTCCTTGCTGAATCCTTTCTACCTCCCTCCCTGCCCCCAGCTGGGCTCCCTCTGCTCTGGAGCTAGGATGGGAGCTGCAGCCTGACAAGGAGCCTGCTAAGTGCTACCTGCCCACAAGATGCAGATAGGATGCAGCCTCAGCTGAGTAAGGGCTGGCGCAGATTGATATCCCTCGGACTGGTGTCCAACACATCTGAGGGGGGCGGCCTGCTGGTCGCTGTGAGGGTGGCAGTCAGGCAGCCTTTCACGGCATGCCTGCGGGATGTCCGCCGGCCCCACAGTTTCGGTGGCAATTCGGCGGCGGGCACGCCAAAGGCGCGGTACCGGCAGATCACGCACTGTAAGATAAGCAAGTTTTATCACCAGGTGATGGAACTGAAATATTGAGCAGGTTAAGTGGCTTGTACAAGGTCATGCAAGAAGTCCATGACCGTCTGATGGCCTGGATATCTGCAACAGAATGGCTACAGTAGAAAGGACTCTGACCTGAGCAGGGGAGTTTGGGCTGTTCTCAGTTGGAGGGAAAACTTTTGTGTTTAGTTTTGAACTTAAAGTTAATATATCAGGAGGTAACTGATAGTGGGAAAACCCCTGGGTTGAGGTTACATGGGGATCCAGGAAGGGAAACTGAGGTGAAGGGGTGTATGTAGGGCTGCCCTGAGGCCATGAGGGGGCATTGCTGGCAGCCACTTGTCTACAATATCTAGGACCCTACCAAATTCAGGGTCCATTTTGGCCAATTTCACGGTCATGGGATTTAAAAAACCATAAATTTCATGATTTCAGCTACTTAAATCTGAAATTTCACGGTGTTGTAACTGTAGGGGTCCTGACCCAAAAAGGAGTGGTGGGGGGATCACCGGGTTATTGTAGGAGGGGTTGCGGTACTGCTGCCCTTACTTCTGCGATGCTTCTGGCAGTGCCACTTTGAAGGCAGCGCCGCTGCCAGCAGCAGCACAGAAGTAAGGATGGCCTGGTGTGGTATTGCTCTTACTTCTGCGCTGCTGCCTGCAGAGCTGGGCCCTCAGTCAGCAGCCGCCACGCTCTGGCTGCCCAGCTCTGAAGGCAGAAGCACAGAAGTAAGGGTGGCACGGTATGGTATTGCCACCCTTACGTCTGCGCTGCTGCTGGCAGGGCGCTGACTTGAGAGCTGGGCGCCCGGCCACCAGCCGCCGCTTTCCGGCCACCCAGCTTTGAAGGCAGCGCAGAAGACAGGATGGCAATACCGTGACCTCCCTCCCCAAAAATAATCTTGTGACCCCTCCCCCACAATCCCCTTTTGGGTCAGGACCCCCACTTTGAGAAATGCTGGGCTCCCCCATGAAATCCTGTATAATATAGGGTAAAAGCACACAAAAGACCAGATTTCATGGTCCGTGATGTGTTTTTCATGGTCGTGAATTCGTTGGGGCCATAACAATATTGCTTGACTCTTAATTGGATATTAAGCCACAATATCATTCTTCCCTCAAACTCAGGTCTTGGCCAGTCAAAACCTATTCTGCTTACCTTTAAATAGTCAGAGAATATTTAAATACAATTTCTGATAAAAAGATTTCTTTCAGTAATGATTTTATGAGAGAAAATCATTTGCCAGGAAGGATCCTGTAGGTCAAGACAAAAATCTAGGGATATTATTTACTGCAAAAAGGACTGAGAAGCTAACTTTTGGTCTAGCTGTGGTAGGTCAATGGCTATCAACATTTCAATGGAATCTTGTGGGAGGAACTAGACCCATCATCAATACTTCATTAGGTTCCCCCAGTGAAATCTGCAATGTGTGGGTTTTTACTAGGATCAATGCACCTGCTTCTCTGTTATCTTAACAACCAGGGAGCCTTACTCTGCTCGCCACAGGCCTGAGAAAGGTGCTTCTGATTTTAGAAATCAAACCTCTAAACATGCTTAGATTTTCTCATGTTATAAAGATGGAGAGTTTTGTGGCCATGGTATTCTCTACGTTAGGCACTAGGACTGCCCTTTATGATAAAAAGAAATAAAATAAATAAATTCCATCCCAGAAAATCTGAATTTGAATAATTTGAATGTAAAATGGAAACGGATATTACAGTCTATTTCTCTTGTTTTACATGTGTTTAGATCTTTTGTTTGTGGGATGGATAATTAGTATAAGAACCCATTTAACTGTTCTAAGATAAAGCAGAATTGCCCAGGTATGGAATTTTGCAGACCACTTTTATCAACTCACGATAAATCTGTGTGCATAAGGTGACCAGAGAGCAATTATGAAAAAACGGGACAGGGGGTGGGAGGTAATAGGCGCCTATATAAGAAAAAGTCCCCCAAAATGGGACTGTCCCTATAAAAACAGGACATCTGGTCACCCTATGTGTACACTGTATACTGGCAGATCCAGTGGAGACAGTTACTGATCATGAAGGAATCAAAATCAATCTCTAATTTTCATTCTCTTTTTTAATTTCTGTAATTCTTGATTTGTACCTAGGAAACAGCAGTATTTACTTAATAAAACTCTGAGATTAAAAAAAAACCAGTCTAACCTTACACAGACTAACCCAGTGTAGAAAATAAACTTTAAAGTCTGTAGAAGATGATCCATTTTAAGCTCCAATAATTGTATTTTTTCCTCAACAGCAGCTCTCAGAGTCTCAGTTATACTAATACTTAACAGGTGGTGCATTAGCAGCCAAGTCATGTTAATGCTTGGAAAATGATGGATTCTTTTCTCCTCCCCCCCCCCCCCCCAGCATGTCTTTAATCTCTCATTTCTAAAGACAAGATAAACAGTTCAGACCTCCCATTTGGAGCAGCACCAATCCATACATCTGAGAAGGGTTTCTTCTCTTTTGCCCAGGTGTTGCAACAATTGCACAGCTTGCCATTCTAAAATTAACTCCACTGCAGCAGCAGAGAGCTTTGAGACTTGTTTATTTGTATAAAAGATTTTAGTGTGCAACAATAACAAAGTTGGGGCCAAATTCAGGCTCGATGTAAGCAGTCAAATCTCTGACTCCAGTAGGGGTTGCTTCTGCTTTTAATTAGGTTAAAATTCTCCATGAATGTTGTTTGTTTAAACATCTTTTAAAAAATAAATATCATTCTTATATAACGTTTTGTTGGGTATCCACAATAACTAACACATCTGAGAGGGGAAGGGAAGCCCAAATTTTAGGTGTCAAGGAACTTGTTCTCTCACAGGTAAGTAGGGAGAATTTTCAAAAGAGCCTAAGTGATTTAGGATCACAAGTCAATGGGAATTGTGTTCCTAAACTACCCAGACACTTTTGAAAATTGCATCTGCAGAGTACAAACTGGTGAGAAAAATTCTCAGAGAAATACTTTGGTATTGAGCAGAACAAAGGGGCTGAAAAACAGCCTGGTTCTCAGTTTATTTGGTTGCACAGAGCTTCATCCAAACTAGTGTCAAGTGCAGCAGTAGCTGAATGGGGCTTTGACTTTAACATGAGGTTCAAATATTCCACAGCTGAATACACTAGTGCTAATGTGGAAGTGCTTAAATGCTAGTATTTATTTCCTTGAGTGTCTCAGTGAATCTTAGCAGCAGCCTAACATGTTTGCACTGACGATGAAGATACAATAGAATCTCAGAGTCCGAACTGACCAGCCAACCACACACCCCATTTGGAACCGGAAGTACGCAATCAGGCAGCAGCAGAGATCACCAAAAAAATCCCCAAAAAACCCAAATCCAGTACAGTGCTGTGTTAAATGTAAAGTATTAAAACAATAAAGGGAAAGCAGCATTTTTCTTCACCATCGTAAAGTTTCAAAGCTGTATTAAGTCAATATTCAGTTGTAAACTTTTGAAAGAACAACCATAATGTTTTCTTCAGAGTTATAATCATTTCAGAGTTATGGACAACCTCTCTTCCCAAGGTGTTCGTAACTCTGAGATTCTACTATATGACCCAAAGCTATGCCAAGTTACATTATGTAGATATTAACATGTTGGGCCTAACTTTGTAGACTAAAGGTCAAGGCACCCTTTTTACTACAGCTAGAGCCAAATTCTGCCTATCTCATAGAACAGAATCTGGCTAAAGGATAACTACTTTCTTATGACAGGTTTCAGGGTGGTAGCCCTGTTAGTCTGTGTCAGCAAAAAGAACGAGGAGTACTTGTGGCACCTTAGAGACTAACAAATTTATTTGGGCATAAGCTTTTGTGGGCTAAAACCCACTTCATCAGATGCATAGAGTGGAAAATATAATAGGAAGATATATATATAGATAGATATGAGAGAGAGAAAAAAAACATGAAAAGATGGGTGTTGCCATACCAACTCTAACAAGACTAATCAATTAAGGTGAGCTATTATCAGCAGGAGAAAAAAAAACTTTTGTAGTGATAATCAGGATGGCCCATTTCAAACAGTTGACAAGAAGGTGTGAGTAACAGTAGGGGGAAAATAGTATGGAGAAATAGTTTTTAGTTTGTGTAATGACCCATCCACTCCCAGTCTTTAATCAAGCCTAATTTAATGGTGTCCAGTTTGCAAATTAATTCCAGTTCTGCAGTTTCTCATTGGAGTCTGTTTTTGAAGTTTTTTTGTTGAAGAATTGTGACTTTTAGGTCTGTAATTGAGTGTCCAGGGAGGTTGAAGTGTTCTCTGACTGGTTTTTGAATGTTATAATTATTGACGTCTGATTTTTGTCCATTTATTCTTTTGCGTAGAGACTGTCCGGTTTGGCCAATGTACATGGCCGAGGGCAGGGCCGGCTCTGGCTTTTTTGCCTGGGGCGGCAAAAAAGCCACCGGCCGCCCCACTCCCCCAGCCGGGAGTGCAGCATGCCCGCCGCCCAGCTGCCCCGTCCCGGGCGCCGGCGTGGAGGGCGGCATGCCCGCGGCCCCGCTGCCGGATGAGGCGCCGGCGGGGAGCACGGCATGCCCGTGGCCCCGCTGGGGCCGGGGCAGAGAACGAGGCATGCCCGCAGCCCAGCTCCGGGTGCCGGCGGGGAGGGCGGCAGCATGCCCCGCTCTCCCCCGGCTGGCCGGAGGAGTGCCGCAGGGAAGGCGGCGGCATGCCCCGCTCTCCCACAGCCGGCCGGAGGAGCGCCGCGGGGAGGGCGGCGGCATGTCCCCGCTCTCCCCCGGCCGGCCGGAGGAGCGCCGCGGGGAGGGCGGCGGCATGTCCCCGCTCTCCCCCGGCCGGCCGGAGGAGCGCCGCGGGGAGGGCGGCGGCATGTCCCCGCTCTCCCCCGGCCGGCCGGAGGAGCGCCGCGGGGAGGGCGGCGGCATGTCCCCGCTCTCCCCCGGCCGGCCGGAGGAGCGCCGCGGGGAGGGCGGTATGCCCATGGGCCATGGCCCTGCTCCCCCAGCCGGGCGGGGAGGAGTGCCGCCCCCAGCGGCTTGCCGCCCCAGGCACGTGCTTGCTGCGCTGGTGCCTGGAGCCGCCCCTGGCCGAGGGGCATTGCTGGCACATGATGGCATATATCACATTGGTAGATGTGTAGATGAACGAGCCCCTGATGGTGTGGTTGATGTGATTAGGTCCTATGGTGGTGTCACTTGAATAGATATGTGGACAGAGTTGGCAATGGGCTTTGTTGCATGGATAGGTTCCTGGGTTAGTGTTTTTGTTGTGTGGTGTGTGGTTACTGGTGAGTATTTGTTTCAGGTTGGAGGGCTGTCTATAAGTGAGGACTGGCCTGTCTCCCAAGATCTGTGAGAGTGAGGGATCGTCCTTCAGGATAGGTTGTAGATCCTTGATGATGCACTGGAGAGGTTTTAGTTGGAGGCTGAAGGTGACGGCTAGTGGTGTTCTGTTACTTTTTTAGTTGGGCCTGTTCTGTCATAGGTGACTTCTGGGTACTCTTCTGGCTCTGTCAATCTGTTTGTTCACTTCAGCAGGTGGGTATTGTAGTTTTAAGAACATTTGATAGAGATCTTGTAGGTGTTTGTCTCTGTCTCAGGGATTGGAGCAAATGTGGTTGTATCTTAGAGCCTGGCTGTAGACAATGGATTGTGTGATGTGTCCTGGATGGAAGCTGGAAGCATGTAGGTAAGTATAGCGGTCAGTAGGTTTCCGGTATAGGGTGGCGTTTATGTGATCATCGCTTATTAGCATTGTAGTGTCCAGGAAGTGGATCGCTTGTATGGACTGGTCCAGGCTGAGGTTAATGGTGGGATGGAAATTGTTGAAATCATGGTGGAATTCCTCAAGGGCTTCTTTTCCATGGGTTCAGATCATGAAGATGTCATCAGTGTAGTGCAAGTAGAGTAGGGGCGTTAGGGGATGAGACCCGAGGAAGCATAAAAGTCGCAATTCTTCAACAAAAAAACATCAAAAACAGACTCCAATGAGAAACTGCAGAACTGGAATTAATTTGCAAACTGAACACCATTAAATTAGGCTTGATTAAAGACTGGGAGTGGATGGGTCATTACACAAACTAAAAACTATTTCCCCATGCTATTTTCCCCCTACTGTTACTCACACCTTCTTGTCAACTGTTTGAAATGGGCCATCCTGATTATCACTACAAAAGTTGTTTTTCTTCAGCTGATAATAGCTCACCTGAATTGATTAGTCTTGTTAGAGTTGGTATGGCAACCCGATCTTTTCATGTTGTGTGTGTGTATGGATGATATATATATCTTCCTACTATATTTTCCACTCCATGCATCTGATGAAGTGGGTTTTAGCCCACCAAAGCTTATGCCCAAATAAATTTGTTAGTCTCTAAAGTGCCACAAGTACTCCTTGTTCTTTTTACTTTCTTATGCAGTCTCAGCTCCTATTGAAGTCAATGGGAGCCATGAGTGCTCATCAGAAGTTAGAAAATACTGAAGCAGGGTGAAAGAAAGATTTTGAAGACTTTCAGATGGATTGAGCATTGTATAAATACAGTCCAAGGGTCATGAACCTGCATGAATCCAGAACTTAGGAATGTTTTGCTAGTGGCATCAGTGAGACTGGGGTTAGACCTGAAATTTGTATAAATAAATCTATGGATTTTCTTTTATTAAGGCTATCAGTATATAGATTGAAACACAAGATATGGCACCAAGCCTTGAGGAAAACCACTTCTGAAAGGTCTTTCTTACCTTGTCTCTGCTAATGAACATTGAAATGCAGCAATAACTGATCTTTCTTTGGATGAAAGCTAAAAGCTACATGACAGGCAGTAAATAAATAATTGCAGGGAAATATATCCATCAGCTTCTTTGAGGGAGAGAATATAAATTATATTTCATGAACATGCTTATCCACTCCCATTGTTCTGAAAAATATACTTGTGTTATGTGTTTAAGGATGTACTCGTCTAACTCTCCTCTCTCTCTCTCTCTCTCTCTCTCATTTCCTTATATGATCCCCATCACTGTAGTATCCTTGGGAAGAGAACAGAGTCCTATGGATTTTTTTTTAACTGACTGTTTTAAAATACATATATGATTTTACGTACACCATAAAGACAGCCCAAAAGTTATTCTGCAGCAATGGTTAGCAGATTCTGCAGAATTTTATGTTTATCTCCGTTTTCCAGTGAACTTCTCCCACTAGGACCAGTTGAAATTGTTTGCAGGCTTTCAGCTGTCTCACTAGCATTATGTAATTATAAATATAACTTAGTCATACTACCCTCTATATTTTTTAAACATGAATAGCTGCCATATTTTATTATATTAATGATGATAGTTTGTACTGTGGTAACTCCTAAATGTGATAATCAGGACTGGGGCCCATGGTGATAGGTGTTGTAAAATTACTGCTCACCAGAATTTAAAATGTATTTTAATATGTAAATTAAAATTACTGACACATATCCACTAGTTGTATATATTAAAACCCAGCAACCTGTTTGACTCAAACCTTATGAGCACTTAAAATCTGCTTTGCTTTGAGTTTGATCTTCATAATATATTGTAATTTTTTAATGCCCATTGAGACATTTTGCAATTTTTTTTCTCTCTAGCTGGATAGCAATAAACTTTTGAAATCTGTTGTTTTCTTGTAAATGTTGTATTCAGATTTGAGGACCCACCTTCAGCTGAGAGTCAGGAATGAGTTCACAGGGAACAAGTTGCCTGATGCAGGTCCCATGATATGTCTCTCTCTTCTTGCTACAGAGGCCAGCAAATCCTGCGTGAATCCAAGCAGATTTATTTGAATGTGCATGACCCTGTTGGCCCTGAACTTTGCCTGTGGGTTTTGCAGAGCCATGTGCAGAGGTGTTCACAAAACGCTAAATTAAACAGACAGATTAATGATGGGCCTAAATCAGAACTTCAAACACAGTTCCCCTTGAACTTCAGGGGGTTTAGTTTGGAATCCCCAAGCCCAATGCGCACTGTAGTCTTGTTTCTGGGTCAGATCTAAACCAGTTAGAACCAATTTTTCAGATCTGGTTTGGATGTAGCCCAAGATGATAGAAATGTTATAAGACCATTATCTTGTAAGATTCTGACCATATCTCACTGCAGCAGCTTGCAAGATTTTGGTGCCATCTCAAGTTCTGGGTCACCCATGAAGTTGTACTCCAAACCCTAATCTAAATCGTATTGGGATCTAGATGCAGATACAGATTTGAACACCTACATCTCTTTCAGAGATGGTCCAAAGAGTTGAAGATGGAGGTGTAGTTGATACTAAATTGACTTCGTTTAGAGGTGGACAGGAGCAATTGGACTTCTATCCCCTTGATCATGCAATAAGTGGGTGATTTTAGTCATTGCATAGGGTACGTCTATACTTACACGTCCGGTCGGAGGCGCGGGATCGATGTTCTGGGTTCGATTTATCGTGTCTTGTCTAGACGCGATAAATCGAACCAGGAAGTGCTCCGCCGTTGACGCTGGTAATCCAGCTCGACAAACGGAGTAGGCGGAGTCGACGGGGGAGCCTGCGCGCCGCGTGTGGACCCCAGGTAAGTGCTTTTTCATTCGAACTAAGATAGTTCGACTTCAGCTACGTTATTCACGTAGCTGAAGTTGCGTATCTTAGTTCGAATTATGGGGTTAGTGTAGACCAGCCCATAAAGTGACTTCACACGTTATCTCAACAGTGAAGGAAAGATTCTTTGGGCAGCCAAAGAATGACAAAGAGGCTGTTGGTGCTGGGAATAAATGTACTGCACCACAATCTGCAGAATTATTTCTTTTCTTGCTGATCATCTTGTATATTGTACAAATTGACTTTTTCATATCTTGCCGTGAGAGGGCAGTTACCTGAGTTCCACTGACGGCATGTGTCTGTTTATTCCACATCAGGGCTAACAGCAAGCAACCCCATTCATTTTGCTCCAAGCTGGCTGCCTCTAGTTCCCCATCTCATTAAAGTACGGTAGCAAGTTATTTGGTAAATGAGGAGACTGCTGTCCTTGCTAACATAATTGTGATTTGGCATATTGGTACAGTATTAAAATTCAAATTGAACAGATGGTGTCAGGATTTAAACTTATGCTTATGAGATGCAGATGGGCCAAGTAGTGAACTTGTGTGCTAGTTATTTTTATATTGAACAGGTTAAGCACAAATTACTTTATGATTATTATCATCACCGTGCTTGTCATTTTAGGGTGGTTTTTTTTGCAAATGCTCTAATAACTTGTCTCTTCCTTATAACTCTGTGATTAAAACATCCCCATCCTATGCCTAAATATCATTTCCCCTCCACCCCCCTTCATTCCCTCTCTCCTTCCCAAGGCCCTTTTGATTTTACCTCAATCCTGTTGCTGGTGTCCTTGAAACCCTTGCAGGGAGAACTGCAAGAGAAGACCTGATGGGAGCAATTACAGTTGCGTAGCTCTCAGGAGGTGTCAGTGCTGTATGTTCAGCTTATTCCCCTCCTGGGGAAAATTGCCCTCTTTGTAACCAAGGAGAATAAATCCCACGCCAGGCTCACTGAAAACCAGACACGCTGAAATCTCTCCACTGGGCTGATTCCCAGGAGGGGGCTTGGGCAACCAGATTTTGGTAAATGGAAAAAATGAAAGACTGTTGTAACCAAGGAATCTTGGGAAAGATTCTGAGTCCAATTACATTGTGATAAGTCCAAAGTTACTGCAGATTTACATTGGAGCAGAATCTGGGCCCTGATGTCGTAACCCTGTTTCAAAACAATATTAAAGAGAAATAGGTTAAGAGAAGACCTTTAAAAAGAACTGTCCTTCATTCTCTTTATTTTCTGTCACAATTTATAAGACTATGCATTCATTTATAGAGAAGAATAAAATAATGGGCCAAGTTCTCTGCTGGTGTACATTGGTCCAGCCCAATTGAAGCCAATTTCTGAATGTACTGTATCTTTTATGTAGTGATATCCAGGTGCTTTAAAAACCTTAATCATTTCTCCGAACACCCTGTGAAATAGGTAGGCAGGTGGAATACATAGCTTCATAAAGTGAAGCACAGATTGCTCACATGGTATGGCCAAGATCATTCAGTAAGCGTAGAGTAGAACCCAGAACACTTGATTTTCAGTCCCCTGCCAGATCACCGCACAGCATTTAGCCACCGCATCTGATTCACAAAAGCAACATTTTTATAGTAAGAAAAAATACAGTATCTGCATCTTCAGGGTTTATGATAGTGGTTGGCTGTGTCCATAATTCTACTGTGAAAGCATAAGCCAGTTTCTCGTTAAGGGTCCAGTCCTGCAAGATACTGAGCGCCCTCTGCTTCTACTGATTTTAAAGTGAGCTGAAGGTGCTCGGCACTGTTCAGGATTGAGCCTTTAGAAGAACCCATAATTTCCAGCAGTTAATTAATTTTGGAAAATTTCTGTGCCCTGAGATGAGGCATAAAAAGTTACATTCCAGGGAAAAAAAAATTTAAAATCCAGTTAGAAGAACCAGGAAGAAAAGTTACTGTTTGCAGGGACTTTATGCCACTTCTATAATTAGGAAAAAAAATCCATACATTTTCTTACGTTAAAATTGTGCATTTTGACCCCATGTAACAGTAACCTTTGGAGCCAGTGGATATTGACCCTTCTCATTTGACAAGGGAATTAACCTCTGAAACTCTGACTTAGGACGGATGCCTGGGGCCAGCAAAAAATAAAGTCAAGTCTCTTACCAGCCTTCCTGTGTGTCACACATTTGTTACATCCTGGCATTAAAGGCCATGGAAAACATTTCCTTGAAAGAAAATGCAAACATAAGGCACAAGGACAGATGATACAGTTGCAGGTACATGGGTAATATGGGCCCATTTATACTTTCCTTATGCTTGTTGCCATTACCCATGTCTCTCACTTTAAATGTAAAAGTCTCCCTACCCAATATCGCTGCCTACAATGTTTTAAAACAGAGGAGCTGTGGTAGCCCGCATGATTCTTATGCATATTAGGAAGGGCTCTGTTGACCAGTTCAGAAAAGGGGCTATATCCTGTTCTCCCAATTTTCTATTGAGGGGGGGATAGAGAACCAAAGGCATCTTGAAGGAGTCCTATATCCTGAAGTCCTAATTCAGAATCCCATTCCCTCCGAGAGTTGCATTGGGAACTTATTGTGCTTTTCTGTAAATTGGATCAGAGAATCCAAAGGAATTTGGCTTCCCCCTCCCCCCATGCTACTCCTGTTGTCCGCTCACCAGCTCTCCACTCCTAATACATCCGCAGCACTAGAGGCACCACAGCTAGCTTACCGAGGGCTGGGTAATGGGGCAGCCTGCTTTGAGAATGGATGACACTTATGCCCTGCCATGTCCTCCCCGCTGGCATTATCCATGGGTGCAGGCTCCCCTCCTCCACAGGAAGCAGATGGAATTATAGGATCTCAGGTTTTACTCAGGAAAACCCAGTTTTCCAGGAGCATATTGTGTTGGATTTTCAGCCAATCCCATGTGATCTTCCAGGTGCCTAATGTACAAGTTCCTAAATTCTGAATGATGGCCAGGTGAGCTTGTTTGGTGTCATTAGGGTCATCAGGTTAAAGATCAGCCTTTTTACAGAGTCCCAAGATTGGAAGTTACACTCCTAATGAGCCATTCAGATTTATTGAGTAAATAAGCAGCATTTTTACAAAGCCCTTAAGTATCTATTTAAATGCTAATCTTAGTGTTATATTTTCATTATCTTTTTTATGAAAAGACCCCAAGTTTATATTCATATAATAGTCAATTAGGTAAATAATGCATATTTTAAATACTCCAGGGCAGCTCCTGAGTTCACTTAAACCAGCAGAGCAGTTATGCGGAGTGTGGAACTGAGTTCAGAGTCAGGCCAGTACGAGAACACACATACTTTTTTTTTTTTTTTTTAAAAGACCTATTTGTTTGGCCCAGTTTTTAATTGATTCAGTAATAAATCAGGGTGGCTATTATGGCAGGATTGGGGTTTGCTTGTATTTTTAAGGGGCCACTCTTAGCAATCAATGACAAAACTCTCATTGACTTAATTGTTATGATTTGTTTCTGAAAAAGCCCATGCTGTGTTAACTGCTTTCCTGAAATGAGGGCAGGCACAGTCTCTACCACCAAAATAAAAGAGAGACCAGAAAAACAGACACGGCATGGGACCAGGAGGAGGCAGATTGTTTTGACTGATGTGTGTGTTTGGGGGTAGGTCTGAATACACATTTCTAAAAAAAATAAGGGCCTTGATTCATCTTCTTCTCACTCAAGTCTGTGGTTGGATGTTCTCCTCCTTTGGGCTTCCAGGAGAGAGACCATCTGTGCTGAAAGCGTCACAGCCCAAGCTGATTCCTTGGCAGAAAACACGCTACTCCTGTGCTTGCTGCAGGGAAAGATCCAGAACTAGCTGCGGATAAAGAGGTGTTCTTGGCCGGAAGCCCTTGTTACCATGACAGTTAACTGAGCAGGAGGTCACAACCTGGTGACCAGTGAGATGGGCTGAGAAGTCACAAAGCTTAAAGGAAAGAGCAGTTCCAAATAGCAGAAGAGGGGAGTTCTCTGTATTTTGGACAGTTTCTTTCTTGCCGTAGCCAATGACTGTGAATGATGCACCCTGGGAACCTAAGAAGAGACGTCCTTGGTGTGTCCTATGCTGTTTCCCCCTCCCTCTCCTGATGGCCTAAATAAAGACAGCATCTTGGGCGATGTCTTCACTCGACATGCTCCAGCAGTGCAGCTGCAGCTACTCTGCTGTAGGGCTTCAGTGTAGCCACTCACCACAGCGATGGGAGGGGTTCTCCCGTTGCTGTCGTTAATCCATCTCCCCGAGAGGCGGTAGCTAGGTTGATGGAAGAATTTTTCCATTGACCTGCCACTGTCTATCCTGCGGCTTAGGTCGGCTTAACCATGTTGTTCAGGAGCGTGGATTTTTTCACACCCCTGCGTGATGTAGCTGGGTCAACCTAACTTTTTTAGTGTAGACCTGGCCTTAGGAAGGGGAAAGACTCTGGCCCCAGTTCTCCGCCTTTAAGGAGGCAAAGCCCAAGAAGCCGCGGGAGCTTTTGTGCCTCCAGTTTATGAGTCTGTCCCCCCAGTGCAATGGGTCTCTTTTAAGTGCTACAGAGGAGGCAGTGTTGCCCAGTGGATAAAGCACATACTGGGTGTAGGAGACCTGGGATCTACACCAAGCTGTGCCACTGGTCTGATGCATGATCTTACGCAAGTGAGTTCACCTCTTTGTGGCTGAGTTTCCTGGTTGGTGTAAGTGCTTGGAGCTAGGGATAAGAGCTGGGTATTATTCTTATTAGAGCAGCTTCCCACAGCCAACGTTGGACACTGCCGAGCCAGAAGAGTCAGAGTGCAATGCGCTGGCCATGCCTGTTCCTACCCCCAACATGCTTCCTTTTGCCGCAGGACCACAACCTGTGCAAGGTGTGTAAGAGGGTGGCCTAGGGCTGCTTTGCCAGCCCTTCATCGTAAGGGAAGCTCCTTTATGCAGGGGCTATTATATCACCAGAGCAGGGTACAGCAGCCACACCAGGGGAAAAAAAAGAATTAATATCTTTGCCATTAACCATTATCCATTGTCTGATATCCCTTCTGGGGGAGAAGGCTGGGAGTCTTACAAAGTCATTAGGTGTTTTGCCATCCAATGAGACTGCAATGAGGCCTTTTATGAGATCATTGTTACAAGTAAAAGGAGATTAAATAAAAAGAACATGTAAAATAAAGCCAAGAACTCAGTCTCCAAAATCCCAATGCATGCAAATTATTTTACAGTAATTAGTAGCTGTCATATTGGCACCACAGGGGATGGTTAGTGGTTTACACTTCAGGTTTGAAACGCCTTACTTGGAACTGCAGGTTCAAATGGCTGCATGGCTGATTCAGCTCATTATTTTTCCAAGCCAGATAAGCAGAGTTCCAAGTAATATATGGTTAGGTTCTCTCTAATAAAAACTTAATACAATCAGAGCTCATCTGCTGGACATGGGCATTAAGGATCCCAGGGCACTTTTCGTAAGAGGAAGGTTTTGCTAAAGTTATTCCTTGCCACCACGCTGGTTGTGCCCCATTGCACTCCATTCCAGAAGTGACTGCATGTCGGTGGCAGGTCGAGTGATTCCTATTTGGGGTCCTACAGAATTTGAGGTGCTATAAAACATCAGATATCATTTATCTATAATTATCGTTCTGCCACAGATTTGTCCTGGTTAAGGCTGGAATGTATTGTGAACCCACCCATTGTTCTTAGGTAATGTAGCCCATTTGCTTTTCTTCCAGACTACCACAGAAGGCTGAGCCACCAACGGTGTAACCTACAAGATGCTATTTATAGGTATTGACAGGTTATTTAAGGACACAGTTCAACCTGTATTTTGCACTGAGTGGCTTTTGTGGACATTTAAATATTTAATGAGGTGTAGGTGGGTGATGGGAACTTGTGTATGATTAACAATTAAAATGCTGTATATAAAAGCAACTTATGTCATCACATCATCACTGTCACTTCCTTACTGAAGGCGATATTTTTGTCTTTTTGCTTACCTGATGTGGAGTGAATCATGAGTCAGTGGCAGAGGAAAAAGTACAATGCACTAATTCAATCTGCCATGTTTGCCTCTGAAGCATAAATATTTGAAAGTTTGCATTGCTATTTCTAGATGAATGGATTGAGTAGCTATGAAATATTAACTTCTGCACTTTATGCTACGGTGGAAACATTACCTTCAAAAACAAAAACACTGTGCTCTGTGAAACGTGAAAGGTATCTTCCCCTCCCTTCCCTCGCCAGTTTTTCCTCATTTAACGCTTTGCGGTCAAAATGATACAGCGGGAATTGGCCTCTCTGAGCCCACAAACTGCAAAAACCCCTCATGGTTCTTCTTTCAGATAATAGCTGAGTTCAAAGATGAGCCGAAGCAGAATTCCCTTTCCTCAGACTTGCATGATCTCCCAGCTTGTACGGAGCCACATAGTCATTGCTCTGTTTGTGCCCTGTCAGGGATCACACAACCAGCACTTCAGTATGCATGCTGGAAGTTTAAAGCGAGTATTTTTACCCCCCTCTCTCTCTTTTATGTTGCTGCTACATAAATAAGAAAGTGCATAGCCTAGTGGGCATTTTCCTTTCATCATGCAGTGGCCTCTACAACAGAAAACTTGTCACCAGCTCTCACAGCAGTATGCACCATCTGTATAAAATTGGTCTTGAAAGCTAATACTGAAGCACTGTATTATGAAAGCAGCTTCCCTCACTCATACAGGCTTATCATACAGGCTTCAATAGCACTAAATAATATTGGGATAAATGATGATGGGGAGAGAGGTCCTAATAATTCAGGACTAGCATATTTATGGACCATATTTCACCAGTATCTTGTCAATATAATTGAGATTGGGTAGGGTGACCAGATGTCCTGATTTTATAGGGACAGCCCTGATTTTGGGGTATTTTTCTTATATAGGCTCCTATTACCCCCCACCCCCAGTCCTGATTTTTCACCCTTGCTGTCTGGTCACCCTAGGTAGGAGATGTTCCCCTCAGGATAAGGGCAGTTATTGGTCTCATCTCTGAAACGCTCTCCCTTGCAGATGCCTCCCAGAGGCCTTCTATGGCTGACAGATTCTTCATGGTTATGTGAGAAGGTATTCTGGGAATCAATTTAAAGTGCTCACTAGACCACTAGTGATCCACAGACCACAGTGTGCAATCCCCAATGTACACCAGGGGATGCCCAAAGTGAGGCCCATAGGCTTGGTGTACTGTAGTCCTCAGCAATGAAAGAGACGTTTTTCACATGTGTTGTCTTCTGCAGAACAGCTGCATCATGCTCTAGGAGCTGAAGGGTACATTAATCTCCGACTTCTGTTTGATCCCATCAGTGAATAGGAAGAGAGAAAGGAGGTGACTGTGAAGCAGAAATAAAATCACATTTCACACTGAAAAAGATTGTGCAGTAAAGCAGGCGAGCTCCCAGGGGACAGGTGAGCAAAGAGGTAGCAGCATGAAGTAGTGTAACATGCCAGTAGGAAAGAGAAGGAGCAGCAGCGTGGCGGGGAGGCAGCTGCTCTGGCTGAAAGCCTCATTCTGTCGTGACCATGTGGCTCAGCCATCAAAAATATTTCTCTGTCTCTCTCCTACATAGCACAGCATTCCTTGTACGGTAGGCATGTTTGAGCTCACGACCCCAGAGAATCCTTTAAGCTGAGGAGGAAGTAAGACGAACTTTAGAAACAGTCACCAATTAAAGTGACTCTCTGATTCCTGCAGGTCAGTGAAGATCAGATGGGCCAAATTCCACCCTCATTGAGGGTGAGATTTTCACACCCCCTTACTCAGTCACAAGGGTTGTCTCCCTTGCTCAGATTTTGACCTTGCTGGGCTTCATGTCCACCACTTTCCACCGTGAGCGAGTGGGAATAGTTTTGGCTCTGCCCACATCTCTACTTGCTGGCCAGAGTAGTTGGCCAGGTGCACAGTGGGCAGGAAGTTGCTCCACAAAAAGGGGTGAATAACTTACTCCTCCACCAGAATGAGAAAGAAGCAGAGAGCAGCACTCCTTCTGTGAAGCCCACATACAGTTTATGAAAATAAGCTTGTTGTTTAACATTGGGAGGGTTTGAGACGCCTTCTGTCCTCTACTCTGTTGCTGAAAAAGTGGCACTATTTGTGAAAGCAGCAGTATAGTAAACGTTTTCAGAGATTTCAACACAGTTTCAATTTAGTATTGGTTTTATAAGCAGGAGAACACTTTCCCTACTTTCTTTTTAAACATGAAACCTTTTGTTTATTTAGAAAAGTTCCTTCTGTCTGTAGAAGAGCCCTGTGTATACTTATGTGTTTCATTGGTGGGTGTTGAGTTGCTAGGCAATGGCGCAATACCTCGTTAAACCACTACATTGAAAATGTGGCCAGCAGTATAACATTAACAAAAAAGGCTTGTGGCATAAAGTGATGTATTCTTCGCATGCAGGAGATGCAACGTGAGAACAATCTGCATTTCAGATACAAGTGGCAAGCAGTTCAGGTTGCTGCATTTAATACAATCGATAACGCTTTCTTTTTAGTGGGAATTTGGAAATGTCCCTCCTAGGAGGATCTAAGAATCTGTTACTTGCAAAAGCCCTGCCTATATCCTACCGAGAGCTTAAGGCGTGATCTGGTCAATTTAGGAACCCTCACCCTTTCCCTTCTGAGGGCTCAGGGTTTAAGGCACCTATCCTCACCCACGGGGCTCAGGAAGAAACCTGGTCAGTTTAAGTACCGACCCTTTCCCTCAGGGCTCTACGGGGCTGCAGAACCTTTTCCCAGTGAAAGAACCTTAAACAGCTGTGCTCTAAACATCTATTTATTAGCAACACACAGAGAATACATATACCACGCAAATCTCTTATGCTCCCCACTCCCAATATACAGACAAATTTCACCCAATGGCCAGTCAGGATCCACTCATGTAGGGGTTCCCAGCGATGCCTCTGCACGTCACAGTCGTGCAGAGGGGTCAGAGTTCCAGCAACTTGGTGTTGAACTTCAGTCTGGAAATGGTTCCCAAAGAGCATTGTTTTTCATTTACATTATATAGGTAAAACTAGGTACCGCCTTCAAATTTATTAAGCCTATCACATCATTCCACACTTCTAAATAACAAAAAACTTAATCAATTACACACTGGCACCCATGTGTCCTCCTTCCTGCCCAAGTTTTTACATTTTATCTTTCATGCCTAAATTGTAACTTAGTTGTGACCTTCTCTGTTTATGCAAATGATCAGCATAAAAATGCTGGTTAGAGTTTATCTTACCATTTGTTGAGTCTCTTTCTGTATTGTCCCTAATTTCCCAGTGCTTGGGTGTCTCTACTTTACACCCTTGGTAGTTATAACTCTCTGAGGTGGAGGTGCTTTATCAGCAGCAGAACATTCTTTCCCCCCGTTTTAGTGGTGAACTCCCTGAGTTTCACCCAAGGCTGGTTTAATATGGGGGTGGATGGGTTGATCAGGTCTCAGACCTACAAATCCATCATGGGTCTTAGAAAGAAAAGCTGAAAACTTCCCAAGATATGTGAAGTCTATGGTCCTTTGTATATTAGTGCTGAAGCTGTGTTAGCCAGACTTGTTTAAATGTGAATTTTGCTAATACTGTTTCACTTCCTAGTGTAGACAGAGCCTGCATGTAATAAACATTTAACAAAACTATCTACAAGTATAAAATGGCTATCACACATTCACATGCTGCTTCTTGCATTAAGCGTTTGATTCTGACACTAATCAGTTGCATCCCTTCCCTTTCACTGTTGGTACAGTAAGGCCAGTGTACAGGATATGTTTTGCTGAATATCTGTATTCATGTTTGAGGTTACTGTACACCGCATTTAGGGGGCTATGCTGATAATCATGGCTTCTCTGCCTTTTTATCAAAATAATTGTCTTTCTGGCTACAGGTTTCGATATCTAACTTGTCATTTGTCATTGTAGCTCAGTGGTTTGAGCATTGGCCTGCTAAACCCAGGGTTGTGAGTTCAATCCTTGAGGGGGCCATTTGGGGATCTGGGGCAAAAATTGGGGATTGGTCCTGCTTTGAGCAGGGGGTTGGACTAGATGACCTCTTAAGGTCCCTTCCAACCCTGATATTCTATGATTCTATGATTGTGCATATGCCAAGTGTAGCCATGCAGTGAGTTGTATGGGTTCGGGAGTTTAGCCTATGGGAGTTTGCCACAGTGACTGTTGTGTGTTTGGACAGCAGAATGGGAATGTGCACACACGTTTTTAGCCCTTCTTCTGTGATTGCAGCTGCCCAGCTATTATTGCTGTGGTCAGGTCGACGTTCAGGTATCTCATTGTGACTCCTGTATTAGTCATTAGGCCATTTCTCAGTTGGCTGTGAAAATATTGAAGAGGAACAGGTGGACTGGGCCTTAGACTCCACCTTACACTGTACAGCTGTTCCTCACTGGAGTGAGGGGGTTACATGTTTTATACAATTCCTATTACTCCACTTGCTTATTTTAACTCTGAGGATCTTATGCACAGGGTCATAGGAGAATAATAATGCTTGACATAGTCATAGCTTTACAATGATGGGCGCTTGGTTTGCTCTCTGCTTGAGTTACAGCAGCCTACGACAGTTGTACTTTATGCTATTAGGCCTTGTCTTCACTACACAGCTTTGTTGGCAAAAGGCAGGTGTAACTGGAGTTAAATGTCAGCTGCTTTTCACATTTCAGTTGAAAAACAGCTGGCAGTCTAATAGGATGCCCACGGAACGATGGGATTGAGAAACGTGTATCATGTGATGCTGTACCTGCCCCATGAGGCATTGCAAATCTTTCCCAAAGCACCTTGCGGCCTGTTGTACAGTGGGGTAGCTACCCAAAGTGCACTGCTCTGTGCAAGAGCTGGCATGGATACATTCCGCCGACACAAGGCGCATAGTGTGGACATGCAACAGCAGTTTAATTAAAGCGCTTCTTTAATTAAAGCAGCATAACTTTTGTCAACAAAGCTCTGTAGTGTAGACAAGGCCTTAATAAGCCATCTATTGGGTTGCACTGCACTCCATCCCATGTGATACAACCTTTCTCCCTTTTATAGTTGGCACTCACACACCACTCTTCCTCCCCATTTAACTCCACTTATACCTGCTTTCACCAGTTTGTAATCCCATGCAGGTCTTTTCAGCCCTCAGCCTCACGTTTTACATCACCGTATGCTGCTGCATGATGACCTGAACTTAAAAAATGAAGTGGGTCACACACCAATGAAGTCAGTGGACATGCATCTGCTTGCACCTGGTCTGAATTTGGCCCTTAAGTCCCATTTAAGTCTTCAAAATAGAGCTAATGTGAAATTTAAGTGATGCAGAGGCCTTATGTAGGTCCTGTGCACAGGAGTGACCCTTACCCCCAAAGTAAATTTCAAATGATCATAGAATCATAGAAGTGTAGGGCTTAAAGGGACCTCAAGAGGTCATCTAGCCTCCTGTGCTGAGGCAGGATCAAGTATACCTAGACTATCCCTGACTGTCTAATCTGTTCTTAAAAACCTCCAGTGATGAGGATTTCATAACCTCCCTTGGTAACGTATTCCAGTACTTAATTATTCTTATAGTTAGGAAAAACTTTCTAATATTTAATCTAAATCTCCCTTGCTGCAGATTAAGCCAATTACTTCTTGTCCTACCTTGAGTGGACATGAAGAACAGCTGATCATCATCCTCTTCATAACAGCCCTTAACGTATTTGAAGATTATAATAAAGTCCCCACTTAGTCTTTTCTGAAGACTAAACATGTCCAGTATTTTTAACCTATGAGGGTCAAGTTTTCTAAATCTGGTATCATTTTTGTTGCTTTCCTCTGGAATCCCTCCAATTTGTCCACATCTTTCTTTGAAGTGTGCTGCTCCACGCTGGACACGATATTGAGCTAAGGCCTCACGAGCATCAACTGGAGAGGAACAATTACCTTGTGTGTTTTAGTTCCAACACTGGTATTAATACTCCCCAGAATGTTGTTAGCCTATTTTGCAACTGCTTCACATTATTGATTCGTATTCAATTTGTGATCCACTGCAACCCCCGATTCTATTCAGAAGTGCTATCACCTAGCCAGTTTTGTACATTTGATTTTTTCCTTCCTAACTACTTTGCACTTGTCCTTATTGACTTTCATCTTTGTTGAATTCTCCAATTTGTCAACGTCATTTTGAATTCTAATCCTGTCCTCCAAGTGCCTGCAATCCCTCCCATCTTCATGTCATCTGCAAATTTCATAAACATACCCTCCACTCCATTATCCAAGTAATTTAATGAAAATATTGAATAGTGCCAGACCCAGGGCAGACCCCCGCAGAACCCACTAGACACTAGATTGACAGCAAGTTGTTGATATCTACTCTTTGAGTTCGATTTTTCAGCCATTTGTGCACCCACTATATAGTAATTTCATCTAGACCACATTTCCCTGTATTGCCTGTGAGTATGTCATGCAAGAGTATGTCAATAGCTTTACTAAAGTAAACGATGTACTCAAATGCGGTATTGCAAATTCCCACTGTGTTACAGAAATCATCCGCCCAAGGAACAGAAACAGTTCCATGTAATTTATGTAAGTAGCCAATCCAGCATAAATTGTAAAATTCCAATATCCACGCTCACAAAGTAAACCATTTTCATGGAGGAATTGAGGAAAAATTGTGGAGGAAGATACCTGGGAAATTCCTAATCTGTTTCTGAACATTTCTCAAATAGAAAGGGAGTTGGGGGGAGACAGTGAAATTTGATAAATACATTGTTAGTTCAAATTTATTTGTTCAGCTTTAATGACAACTAATTAAATACCATTTTTTTGTTTATGGATGCAGTTGTTACAAAGCTGTGGCTATAGCAGAGATCAAAATATTGTTTGAAAAAGTGATAGAAGATTATATTTGCAATCATTCTATAGCTCGAAAGCAGTTTTAAATCAGTTTGTACTGATAATTGAAATATAATGCCTATTCTTGCTTGTAGAGATCCTGATTGGATCCACATTTAATGTGCTTGTTCCCAAGAAATGAAGTGACTGAAGAGAACAGATTAAGTTAAATGTTAATGAAACCTTGAAGTATGTTTTGTGCTTCTTAGGGAGAAGGATATGCTCTATGAAGAGCTTTGACTTACTTCAAAAAGGATTATTAGGTATTTGATTGTTTATATTCCTACCTATTTATTCAAATGACGGTTCATGCATATGGCACGAGGGCTTACTTATCAGTGTACTTTTCTGGTTTCTGCGATACCTTAGGGCCAAATCCTGGCTCAGGAGTCTGAATGACCTATAGTCCGTGGTATTTAATCAGCCTTGTGGAAGATTGTAAAGTCATCTCCAGGTAAACAATAGGAACACTTAGAGAGGTGCAAAGCCCCCAAAACATGTTCTAGATGGCTAACTGAGGATTCCCCTGGCAGGAAAGAATCTTTCCTTGGTATAAAGCTAAATTAGCCAGATCTATGCCATGCCCTTCCACTCCTTCCCCTGCACCACCCCCATCCAGGGCCGGCGCTTTCACTAGGTGACCCTAGGCGGCCGCCTGGGTGCCAGGATTTGGGGGGCAGCGGGTGGCTGCCTCCTGCCTCCCGGCTCCACGCTCGGCTCAGCGGCTGAGCCGGGAGCTGGGGAGGCGCCGCGGGCGGAGGGGCGGCCGCTGCGGCCTGCTGGCGGGGGGCTGAGGTGCCGCGAGCGGGGGGGTAGGGAGCCGCAGTCAGGGGGATGGGGAGCTGGCTGCCGCGGGGTGGGGGGTGGCGTTAGCTGGGGGGGGAGTGCGCATGGCCGGTGCAAGGACGTTTAGCCTAGGGCACTAAACGTCCTTGCACCGGCCCTGCCCCCATCATAGGGGATGAACCTGCCAGAGCTACTGATATTTCAAGGGTAGGAGAGGGGAGGCTGGAGTGCACTGCACTCTGATGATCCTTGCTGGTATAATGGCACATGGTCAGCACCAGGATTGGGGGAAGGGAGTGCTTGGAAAAGTAGCTTTGCCTTTGCCTCTCTAACTCAGTTGTGCTAAACTTTGTTCCAGTGCGGTGCCACTAAGGATTTAGCCTATAAACTTTGACTAAGTTAAAAACTCTGGACCCAAAGCACTTTCTGCACTGCATCTATTTAACCTATAGTGACACAGCATCATCCCAAAGAGGCATCAAGCTTGAGAAATTCAAAGGGACATAGTTTGCCAAAAGCTGTTTGAATATATGGTATCCAAGTTTTTACTGAACTACTAAGTACCTATCCAGTTTGTATTCAGGTGGACCTAATGCATCTGCCTGAAAATACCACCTCATATACAGCTACCTTCTTTTATAGGAAAGGAAAAACGCTGAACTCGTCTGATCATCTCTTGATGATTATTAAAGCGTAGAGCTTGCATATACTAATCAAAAGACCCTCGGTGAAAATTCTTAAATTTTTCATAGCTCTTCTGGGGCTTGGACTCAAACTGAGTTGCAAAAGGTCATTGCACTAGTCTTGCTAAATAGTCCCATTTCAATGATTCCTTTAAAATATTCTCAGAACGCACATGCTCACGTTTTATTTGTTATATATTGCACACCAGGCATCCTAATGGAATTTGTGACTCCCAGTCTTATTCCTGAATTGGTTTTGATAATTGGCTTTCAAAAGTTAATGGCATAACCAACCAATCAAAAATCAGTGAAAATTCTCCATTAGATCCAAGTATGGTTAGCATGAACCTCTTGGGTATGCCACCTGGAGATTATTCTACTTCTTCCAAATATAAATTTTTCCAATTTCAATTTGGGTGCAACTTTAAGTATCCCATTCTATTGGAAATCTGAAAAGGTCACAATAATACATGCATGGAATTCAGTAGATTACCACCAGTGTAGAACTGGTTTATAGAATGAGAAACGGAAGCAAGAATTTTCTTAAAATATGTAATCCTTGATGAGATGAAGGATGGCAAAAATAGGCTGTTCTTCTCAGTGTGCTCTCTGTGAGCGCAAACATTTACTACTGGATGGGTTATTTTCAGCAGTGAGCATATGGCCTGTTATTGGGCCTGGCAGCACTATCCTCCAAGTTGACTTGCTTTGGCGTATCCCTTTATGGGCACTCTATGAGAAATGGGGCCCACCCCTGGATCAGTTTGCAGGACTGGGCACGTGTTTGTAAAATTGAAGGCCTGTTAGTATCCCACTACTTGTATGGCAGCAGTATGTAGGGTTGCCAGGTGTCCGGTTTTCGACCAGAACGCCCAGTTGAAAAGGGATCTTGGTGGCTCTGGTTGGCACTGCCGACCGGGCTGTTAAAAGTCCGGTCGGCGGCACAGCGGAGGCCCGGGGCTAAGGCAGGCTCCCTGTCTGCTCTAGCTCTGTGGGGCTCCCGGTCACTGAGGCTCCATGGCACATGGGTGGCCAGGGAGGCTCCGTGCGCTGGTCCCGCCCCTAGAGGTGGCTCCACAGCTCCCATTGGCCAGGAACCGCAACCAATGGGAGCTGTGGGTGAGTCACCTGCAGGCATGAGGGCAGCGCTTGGAGCCTCCCTGGCCGTCCATGCACCTAGGGGCTGCAGGGACCTGGCGGTCGCTTCCTGGGAGCTGTGGTAAGCACCACTGGGACCCCGAACCCTCTCCTGCATCCCAACCCCCTGCCCCAGCCTGGAGTCCCCTCCCGCACCCAAACTCCCTCTCAGAGCCTGCGTGCTGCACCCCCACAATACCCTACCCCAGCCCTGAGCCCCCTCCTGCACCCCAAGACCGTTCATCCCCAGCCCCACTTGAGCCCACACCCCCAGCTGGAGCACACACCCCCTCCTGCACTCTGAACCCCTCAGCCCCAGCCCAGAGCCCCCTCCTGCACCCCAAACCCTTCATCCTGGCCCCACCCCAGAGCCTGTACCCCCAGCTGGAATCCTCACCCCGCTGCACCCCAGCCCCCTGCCCCAGCCTGGAGCCTTCTCCCACACCCCAGAGCCCGCATCCCCAGCTGGAGCCCTTACCCCCACCCCCAACCCTTGCCCCAGCCTGGTGAAAGTGAGTGAGGGTGGGGGAGAGCGAGCGAGGGAGGGAAGAGGGATGGAGTGAGTGGAGGCGGGGCCTCAGAGAAGGGGCGGGGCATGGGTGTTGGGTTTTGTGCAATTAGAAAGTTGGCAACCCTAAAAGTGTCGCCAGCCATAATGATTAAAAAATCATGTGTCATTGAGCATTGAGGGGTCACTTTTAATGCTTTTCTCTGCAACCATGAGGTCTAAAAACTCTGGTATCATGAGCCTTGTAGTAGAATCATAAAAGTTGGCAACCATGCAGCGGTAATGTATGTGATACTTTTTATACTCACCTCAATTAAGAAAAATAACCTTCTTCCCTTCCCCCCACACAACCAACAGACTGGTCCCTGATTGGAAAATTGTTAGCTTAAAAATCATGGGCCTATTCCAATTAATATCAATGGGAGTTTTGTCACTGAACATAATGGGAGCAGCAGGCCCCAAGTAAAATATGTTTACTTGTCTTACTAATTACACCTTAGATTATTTAAACAGAAAAGACTCCAGTTTGACTGTTTGCTGTTTATTGTGTTTGCTTTTTTGCATATCTCGCTGCTTGGCCAATAGCAATCAATGATTAAAATTTCTCTTTTCTTCACAGTGTGAAATTTCTGCAGGTTCCTGGTGCTGTGATGTTTGGGTTGCAAATGCTGCAGAGTAGTGTGTATTTATTGAAAAGGAACTTTAGATATACATTTTAAAAAATGCTTGGAAACATTTCTATTGCTCTTAGAGTTAGTAAATGCTTATTTTGGTAAACCTTGAACTTAGGGCTCCATTTGAGCTTTCCTAGTTTCTCTTGCAGCCCCAAACAGGTCTGTACTCAATCTAGTCACAGTGCAACAGGTTAGTACATTTACATGCAGTGAGTAGCTGTCACTGTAGTGTGCTAACATACATCAGAAGAAGTAATTAAAACAAAATGAATCACTTGCTATAAGTGAAGTTTATGTGAATTGAATGGAATGTCGTCAGAGACTGATTTATCTTCTAAAAATAAACATCTTGGTTTCCCATCATCATATATTCTGATAAATTATTCAATTTGGCCTCTCATTTGTCTAGTAACAGGAGATCACCATCCTGTGACAATGTTCTTAGTCCGATTGGCATTGTCTCTCAAGTAACTTTTGAAGTCTGTAAGAATGGATCACATCATTAATAATTGTTGCCCATGCCTTTGAAATCCTCTCTTTCTTTCTCTCTCTGGCTCCATGGGTGAATCTCTCTCTCTCTCTCTCTCTTTCTCCAGCCCTTTGTTACAACCAGCACCATCTATGGCCCATCCTTATGCTTTTGATACTGCTTTTAATGCAAAAATCACAGCACATTTCATCCCTGGTGGAGTTAGCTTTAGTTAAACAGCATAGAGTGAAGATAATCGGTTATATGTATGGGGAAGGGGATTAGATGTGAAGTTAAGATCCACCATCTGATCTGAATCCAAACTTTCCCAAAGCTTGGAATTGTGGTTTGATCAATTTTAGAGATACAGTAGAACCTCAGAGTTACAAACACCTCGGGAATGGAACTTGTTTTAACTCTGAAATGTTCGTAACTCTGAACAAAACGTTATGATTGTTTTTTCAAAAGTTTACAACTGAACATTGACTTAATACAACTTTTAAACTTTACTCTGCAGAAGTCAAATGCTAATTTCCCTTTTCTTTTTAGTAGTTTACGTTAAACACAGTACTGTACTGTATTTTCTTTTTTTGTCCCTGCTGGTGCCTGATTGTGTACTTCCGGTTCCAAATGAGGTGTGTGGTTGCCTGGTCAGTTCGTCACTCTGGTGTTCATAACTGTGAGGTTCTACTGTAAATCTAAATTATGAATTTCAGTGGGGATTAACTGATGTTCCAGCTCCAGGCTTTCAGTACATACAGGGTAAAGTTGACTTGATGAGTCTTTATTTGGTTCCAGTGTCTGATTGAATTGTACAATTAGCTAAATGATGGCAGCAGTTCTGCATAAACTGCAGAGCATATTCGCTGCTTAGGTGAGACTATAAGAGGACTTCAGTTTTTGAGAAATGAGGATAAAAGAATCTGGGCAGCCTTAGACATGACTATTCTGTTTGATCTCTTACTTGCTGCTGAACTGCACCAAATTCCAAGCTGATGTGAAAGTGAATCCTCTCTCTTCCGCTCCAAAGAGTTGCTAAGTCACTGCTGTTTCATAATGTGTTTCCTTACCAAGTGTATTGTACACAGACTTAGATAGACAAGTCAAACTGATCATCAGAAGAACAGATTATTGTTTTTCTTTTTAAAGCCATTCGGGCTTTCCTGTGATTAACATAATAACAGGGAGCTGTCTTAATATTCTGCTGCGTTGAAGGAAAAAGAATGCAAATAAGGCATTTCAGACATCTGCACTGCCGTTGTTAACAGACAGTTGGTCCTCCGCACATGTTGGTCAGCTGCACATCATTAGTACAGCACCTGAAGTCTTCTTTCTTTTCCTTTCCTTTGAAGATAACAGCGCATACTCTGAATGCTGTGTCTTTCTTCCTTCATAATATAGCTGTTATAGAGAGAGAGGCAGTGGGGAGAGAGAAGGAAGTGGGGACTGAGACTAGTAATGTTATAAATGGAAAGCGTGTTCAGTCTAAATTGTTGCTGGTTTGAGCAGTCATTTTTACTTAGTCTTATTACAAGCTTTCATTAGGATTTATTCCATTTTTTTGAACTCAGGAATTCTTTGCCAAGCCTCTGCGCTTTCTTTTCCTAATAACTTGCCGGATGTTGGTATCTGTTTGATATAAATGTTGTTAGGTTGATTGGAACACAGAAGAGTCACCTCCAAGGCATAAGTGTACCGGTACTGTTCAAATATTATAAGAAGTTTGAGAAGGATGAAATGCGAGAGGGACTCAAAAGGAGGCTAAAATATGCATTTCATTGAAGCTAACAATAGAGAAATTAGCCTTTCGTCTATTTCCACTTCTGACTTTAAAAAATGAGCTTCTGGCTCTTTAAATTACAGTGCAGCTCATGGTGAGACATTACTTAACTGAATTATTGATAAAGCTACAGCAAACTGCAAACTCTGGCAAACAAGCCCTTTAAAGCTTACAATCCATCGGTTTATTTTTGTCGGGTAGGCTCAGTCTTCACCCAAATGCTTCCATTCATCTCAATTGTGCAGAAGGATGAGCCCTGAAAATTCCTTCCCAAATTTGGTCCTTCAGGAAATTCAGTCTGCTCCCGAGCACTTGCTGCTGAAAGCAAAGCAAAGGAATATTTAGAATGAAATCTCTACACCAAGATTTTGCCTCAAGCCTGCATGCCGGGGGCAAGGTGCGTAGCTTGGAGTCTGGTGGAAAGCTTGTGCTATGTCTCCTGGAAGTAGGCCTCACTCAAGACTTGTATTGAGAACAGAAACTTAATTCCAAAATTACAAGCAGGCATGTAAATGCTTGGTGTTTCCAGGACATAAGGAAGAATTATACTGAAGACACACACAGAGCCTGGTTCTGACTTCACTTTGGTTTTTACCCAGGTGCAGTTGAAGTTCTGATTCTTATCAGAATCAGGCCCACATTCTCTTGGAGGAGGGATAGCTCAGTGGTTTGAGCATTAGCCTACTAAACCCAGGGTTGTGAGTTCAATTCTTGAGGGGGCCATTTAGGGATCTGGGGCAAAAATCAGTCAGGGGACAGTGCTTGGTCCTGCTAGTGAAGGCAGGGGACTGGACTCAACTCGATGATCTTTCAGTTCTATGAGATAGGCATATCTCCATATATCTTGTAAATGTGCATGCATAACACCCCAGGTATTCATGAGAGAAATGTGCATACATCATAGAAAATCAATCACTTAGGACCTGATCCTGCCAGGTGTAGATAGCCTCTTGTAATGTGCCAGCTTTCTCAGCTCACTAGAAATATGTTTGGTCCCAGTGTGGAGAGAGTACTAAACAGGCTGACATCTTGAAATGCATGTGCAGTGCTTGCCTGGCTCTTTTGAGTCCTTTGCAATACTCCTGTTCGCTATACAGTGCATTTCTGTCACCCTTGACTTCCCTTCCGAATCACATCTTCAGTAAGCCCATCTTTTTTTTTAAACAAAGTCCAATAAAGCTATAGTATCTCTGAAAGCCAGTTGTGTTTGAACTGTACTTCTCAGTAAATCGACAGTTCTCGTTCCCCTCGTTCTCGTTCCCAATGTGAACATTGCTCAGATAACACAGTATTCACATTAAAAGATTTCTTGAAATTCTTTAAGTGCACATTAAAATGCAAATCGGTCTTCTTATTAAAGATTTCTGGAATTTCTCTGACAACACATTTAAATGCAAATCGCTGAAACGTAGACTCAATATTAAAAACCAAATAATTATTTGATCCACATGCTGAAATTAAAATGGAAAAGCTTTATACATCTCGGTAAAATCAGTGCAGTTTTAAAAGTATATCTGAGGAGGCTCAGCACAAGGTCTATTTGGCCTTCTAGACACTGAGTCATAAGCAGAGCTGGGTGAACAGTTAATGAAAGACCAGCCTTTGCAAATTGGCTGGCCTGGAGCCAATAGATGTCACACAGGTTTGAGTTCTGCAGTCTTGATGTTGGGAGGTTACTTGTTTTCCATTTCAGTGTTGTTGTTTCTCAATGTCAGTTCAGAACATCCCTTCGGTTGGCCCTTTGCAGAGAGAGAAGGAATACGCTGGCCACTTTCCCCAAATGGCCGTCCTGCTCCCGTGCTTCATTATTGGAATGGGCTGGACATGATTGTTTTTATGTCATAACATTTCTCTGGAATGTACATGGCCTCACATTGTAATGTTGACTGGATTCTGGTTTGCTGAACCTTGTGGCTAGGAACCTGTAGCTGAACTTGATGTTTCTGAGGGTTATATAACCCTAATAAAGCTGTTCTTTAAAGCTTCTTCTGTCTTAAGTGGGACTCAATTTCCGTGCCTCATGGGGTTTTGAGATGGGAGAATTAATAGGGATTTTCTCCGATGGAATGCAGATGTTAAGATTTCATCTTAAAGTAAATATTCTAACAGGATTAGGTCCTCTTCTTGTCCAGGTTGGAGACAGAGATGCCATCAACATATGGGCAGGGATAAGAATATGGGGGCCCACAACTCTGCTTGCATTAGCTCAAAAAAACTTAAAAACACACAGGAAGCACAACTGGGGCCAGTGGCCGTTTTAAATGTGAGAGAATAGAAGTGATTACGAACGATTTTGTGGGAAAGAAGCTCAGACCATGTTTGGATTTTTAAAGATCCCCAAAAAGCACCTGTGAGTCTGTGGGTGTAATTCTGGCCCCATTAGAGTGAGTGACAGAACTTCCACTGACTTCAAAGGGACCAGGATTTCACCCTATGTTTGGAGTCCAGTCCTGACAGCAACAGTAATAAGGGGACACAGTCAACCTGGTCTTTTAAAAAAACAAATTTAACTAATTTTAAATCATTTTTTTCTGATAGAGCACCCCTTAAAATGTATAGTTTGAGTTTTTAAAAATCCCTTCTAAAAATGTACACGATTTTTTTCTGTTCCCCTGCGGTGCTTATTAGGTTCTTTTGGGAAGGCCCAAGAGCAACAATACAAACATGCTTTCCCCAGCACTCCTTTCCTCCCTGTGCCCACAACTACCTGCTTCCTCCTCAGTTTCAGCTTAGCTGCTGCTGTTACTAGTGAACACCCTCTTGCAGAGTTGGGAGAAGAGTGTGCACACAAGTTCCCCCAGAACAGTGCAGTAGAAGGACGCAGTGAAGGCTGGGTGGGAAATGGATTTCCTGTCCCTCAAGAAGTTTTCAGATTTGGATTTTTTTTTCCTCCATCCTGAATTGGGATGAAAAGTAGAAAACTCAATAATTTTCACAAACCGACAAACTCAAAAATTTGATTCAGGAACATTTCACTTTGAATTTGACCATTTTTCCTCTTTTTTTTTTTTTAAAAACCTTTCATTAGTCTAAATGTCCTAAACTTTCTAAACAAAATCATTTTGACTCAAATCCCAAAACTTTATGGTTTAACAATTTCAAAACTTTTTTTCCCATTTTTTTTTCAAGCTGCGAGCTTAGTTGAAGCTGCCAACAGTTTCAGTTGTGACAAACAGGCATATTTGGGCAAAAAAAGTTTGTTGAATAATTCCCGACCAGCTCCAGATACAATAGACCATCCCCACAAAATGCTGTCCAATGGACTACGTAAGCAAATGGAAGAAATAGAGAAAAATATTTTTTTCTAACATTTCTGTTCTTAGGGATTATGTGTAACAATAGTTGGTTTAGCATTTTCAGTTGGAACTGCGATTGTCAAGTGGACAGTATCCCTTTAACTGCATTACCTCTACATAGATATACCTGGTACTCTGGAGAAAATGTACCTCAAGAGCTGGGAGAGTTCTCACTAAGGCCTTGACTTAGCAAAGAATGGAAGCATATTGAACACAGGATACTAGAGCAGATGGACTCCGGATCTGATCCAATATGGCAGTCCCTGTGTTCCTACGAATCAGAGTCTGAATGCTGGCACTTAAAACAATGCCACCAAATGCTTTTGCTATTGCACTACATATACCGCAGCCCTGTTTGGCGGTGAAAGGGGTAGCAAAAACAAAAGGGGTCAGAGTTAAACATTTACAGAGTGAGGGACGATCCTAAGAAATGCGGCGCACCTGCTGAGTATCAATGAAGTCAATGGGAGCCGCAAATGCTCAGCATTTCTTCAGGACCAAGCCTATTTTATGCAGGAAATTTCCCATTATGCCATTACCCCACCAATCCTCCTTTGCTAAAATCACCGAAAAAACCCAAACAGAGTACCACTTGCTTATGCATGTTGCTGAATTATCTTCACCCATAGGACCCTGATGCAGGATACGGAAGAATAAGTTAGGATTCAAAACTTGTACATTCCTTGGCTGATAATAGGAGCCCTTTCCTAAACTGATTAGATGATATGCTTTCTGCCCTCAGTGCAATTCAGCAATATGACATACCTAAGAGCATAATTAAAGGATTAAAATAATATAAAATAATCAAGTGATGTGATTTGTAGGAAGAAATATGTTATTTATGTTAGAGTTGGTTGAGTAGAATTTGAACCCCAAATGAGATGAATTTAGCCTTTGTTTGTTAATCATAGGCAAACCATTGTTGATTTCTTCAACTTCCTACACTATTAATATTCACTGAATGGTTTGAATTAATTTCCACGCTACATGTGTTTCACAAGATATTTGCTCCAGCTGTTCACCATTTGTTGTTCATGACTGGGGGACTGTGATTTATCATATGGTAGTATTTCTGTTCCCCTGTTGCATGGTTTAGTGCTTTAACAGGAAGAATGAGGTTTAACATACTTCTGGAATAAATTAGTTAAACATTAAAGTTTCACAAATATTTTCATGAACATCAGTTGTTCAAATATTCACAAATGATTGTGTGAGCCCATGCAATGATTAATATGTTCCCAGGAATCGAAGTGACTCAAATAGGAGTTGTTTATTTACAAATATTAACAAATCTGTTTCATTATTCCACCAGCTCTAGTCAACAAGAGCAAATGACAGGCGGCTCCGTAGTCTCACACTGTGATGTTGATTTGACACATCAATTTTTATTAATGGTTGATGTGTATCTAACAACTCAGATTCCTCTCTAAAGAAAAAAAAGTCAGATTCTTCTCCCATGGGTGTCTAATATCCCACAAACAAGCTTTATAAACACGAAGGGCTTTATCAGGGATATTTGCACTTCAGAAACCTGAGATTTTGCTTAGATGTCGATGGTTATGATATTTCATGTGATAATCAGGGCCTTTTTATCTCAACTGTTTGCCGCTCAAATGCTTCTTGATGAGGATGAGCAGAAATGAACTATTTTACTGCTCAGCATATATCAGCAGCAGATTTTATTTAAAGAAAAAAATTGCTTTTGTCACATTTTCAAAGATAGATTTAAAAAAAACTCAGAGAAGTGGTATTGTTCAGATATTCTTGTAAACAAAATTGAATCCCAGGGACAAAATGAATCTAGTCATTTCCCCCCCATGCACTGTTTTTGTGCTTACATGACAAATAAGTATTATTTCCAAATAATATTGAATGATATTGTACAGACAAACTGTACTGTAAGCTGCCAGTAATTGCTGCCTGCTATATTTCAGTATTTTAAAAGAAATTAAAGAACAGGACAAATTTCTTTCTTGGACATATGTAGCCAAGCGTCATTTGTCTTTTCCCCTCCTTTCATAGCAAATGCTTTTGTGCTGTGAAAAGCAAAGCAGGCAAAATATTGTAAATGACAGAAAAAGGGGCTAAGTAGGTGGGAACCTTAGGAAAGTGTCCAGAGACAAATTCTCCTTTGAGTCTCACCTGTGTAAATCCAGAGTAATTCCACTCACTGGAGTCAGACTGGAGTTACTCTGGATTTACAGAGGTCTAAATGAGAGTAGAATTTGGCCCCCATGCCTCCAAGAACCCAGTTGCCCACTGCCTTGCACTTTGTCATGTGTTTACATTTCCAATGGTGCAAAATGGTAGTAAAATGCTGACAAATCAGAAAAGTAGCACTCTGTGCCCTTTTCATACTCGCTGTGCACAGGTGCCAGTGGTGGCATAAGGTAGACAAACATGCTCAATTTTTTTAACATAGTCTGATATCAAAGGAATTGAGAGTCAAATTCTGTTTTCACTCATTCTGGTGTAAAAGCTGGAATAATTCCAACGACGTCAGGGGTGTTTCAGCTAAATTGTGTTTCAGTGGGCAGTTTGAAATGCATCTCAGAGAAACACTTCATGTGCATTGCCACAATTCAGCATTTAGTAGACGCATGCAGGTGAGATAGCATGGAGTCTAAATTGCTTCACAGAAGATTGATTCACTGCCTATCATAGCTGATGCCATTAGTAATATGAGAGCATATCTGAGGAATCATTGGTGACAGCCAGCAGCGTGCTTTGAAAATACATGCACTGCCGGTGTACCACCAAAATACTTGCATCAATCAGATAATCCTATCAGCTAGGCTAAAAACCTAACCAAAAAGCTCCATGAATCAGATATTCAGCATCATATGAAACCACGTGAAAAATGACAGGAGCCACAAGACTAAGTATCCTCTCCCCAGTGATCAGAACCACTGCCATCAAACAAAGGAGGAAACGTCACAGAAACATCATTACAGATGGAGCCCCAGTGACAGAATAATTAGGGTTGTTGAATTGTAGGGTGACCATATTTCCCAAAGGGAAAATGAGACACTGCATGGGGCTAGCCTGAGCCCCCACCCGCCCGGGGCTGACCCAAGCAGCTCACCGAAGTCCTGCTCCCCCATCCCCGCGTGGGGCCAGGGTCGCTGCTCACCTGAACCTGCCTGCCCCACCCCGTGTGAGGCTGGGGCTGGCATCGCTGCTCGCCCAAGCCCTGCCTGCCCCTCACTGGAGCCCTGTCTCCTGCCCTGCATCGCTGCTTGCCCCCCTGCACATTCCTCCATACCCCACTTTATTGACAAAAGTTGGCATTTGCCAAAAAAGTTCGGTCGGCCGGAACAGGGCTTAAAAAAGGGATAGTCCTGGCCAAAATGAGTCATATGGTCACCCTGTTGAATTGTTTCCACTATAATCCCCGGTTTGATCACTTTCCGAAAGTGTCACCTGGATGAAATTTTACAGGCCCAACATCTGCACCATGGACAATTTTACTAGAAATTTTGAGCAGAGGGGGAGGGGGAAATTAATTCCTCAATTTATATCTACTTTTCAAAACAGCTTTTACATCTGAAATGGCTGGGAGTGGGCGGGGGTGAAATTTGGGGAGGAAGTAGCTCCCCTGGGGAGAAATGGCTAAAGTGTTCTTAACTTTTTGGGCCAAATTCTGTTCTGAGTACACCATTGCAACTCCATTGATTTACATGGAGTTGCAACAATGTACATGAATGAGATGAATTTAGCTTCTTATACATAGAAGCAGGGCTGCAGATGTGCAAGTTTCCTAGCCTGGGCCATCTTGTACTATGGACTTTGAAGCCGAGCTCCCATCGAACTCAGAATAGAGTTCAGCTTTAAAAATCAATGGAACAATCAATGTCAGATTCTGCTCTCACTTAACTTCTGATTTACATGGGTGTAAAGTCCATTGATTTTACTCTGGCGTTATGTGTAATTTACACGGCCATTTACATCATCTCAGAATTTGGGACAGAGTTGTCCGTGGAGTTGCTCTCACTTACCCCAGCATAAGCTACAGTATTTTACTCCATGCCTGAGTTTGTCCAGCACTGTTGTCTTAGGAAATGTTTCCCAGACTGTGCTATGGACATGCTGACCCTGATCCTGATCTCCTTAAAGTCAGTTAGAGTTCTGCCACGGACTTTCAGTGGGAGCAGGATTGTTCCGCTCTCCTCCAGTCAGGGCCAGCTCTAACTTTTCTGCCGCCCCAAGCAAAACAAATCAATAAAAAAACCTAAGCCCCAGGGGGAGGGCGGCTTGCCCGCGGCCCCGCTCTCCTCCCGGCCGCAGCGCCGCCGGGAGGGCGGCTTGCCCGCGGCCCCGCTCTCCCACCGGCCGCAGCGCCGCCGGGAGGGCGGCTTGCCGGCGGCCCCGCTCTCCTCCTGGCCGGAGCTCCGCGGGGAGGGTGGCATGCCCGCGGCCCCGCTCTCCTCCCTGCCAGAGCGCTGGGGGGAGGCCGGCTTGCTGGCGCCGGGGGGAGGGCGGCATGCCCGCGGCCCCACTCTCCTCCCAGCCGGAACGCCGGTGGGAGGGCGGCATGCCCGCGGCCCGGCTCTCCTCTGGCTGGAGTGCCACCCCGCCCTAAGGTGCCACCCCAAGCATGTGCTTGGTCGGCTGGTGCCTGGAGCCGGTCCTGCCACCAGTGGATCCCTTCAGTGACGGGGTGTATAGAATACATCCAGATATTGGCAGAGAATGGGTTAACTCTCTCCTCCAGCTAGAGGTAGGAGGGAGAGCTGGACCAGCTGTGAAAAGTCAATTAATTCCCTCAAGCATTGTATAAGTGGGATGTCTGGCAAGAGGGTATGATCTGTAGCTGTAGGTTGAGGAGTTGAGCTGGGTGGATTGAGTTCCTCTTTCTCTCTTGAGCAGAGCTGAAGGGACTCACATTTCAGACCTTTGTTTTGTGTGTGGCTGGAACAAACCTCTCTCTTTTTGCTGTTAGCTTGGACTCTAGCTGAGGGCGAGTGAGCCTTGTTGCCTTTATGTGTATGCTTTACAGTACGAGGGATTTCTCTACATTTATTTCTCTGTTTTACCATGAAACCCACTCGAAGGTTTTTAAGCATAGTAGTGTTGTTGTATCTTCCCAACTCCACCACAAGAGAGAGGGAGAGAGCCGAGCTTCAGATGTGTTTATTAACAAGAGCAAACCCTCTGCTTTTCCTGAGGTTCTCAAGCAGAAGGAGATATTATGTACAAAATCAATTATTTGAAAGCCAAAATGTTGAGAATCTCCTCCTTCAAACTGTATCAGAGCTTATATTTATTCTTGGCAGTCAACTCTGGAAAGGTAGTATCAGGACAGTGAGTCTTATGAGACATCCCTCAGTTATAACTGGTCTTAAGAAGCATAACTTAAACACACACAAGCCAAGAAATATAAAAATCTTAATGACTCCTGAACATATCACTCTGTGATTCATACAATACAGGTTGTATTAGAAAATTCATTGTTTTTGATCCAGTAAGATTTACAAATGTTGACAACAAGCACAAATGGGCTATTGATGGCTGGGCTTTATTTCTGGGTTTGTCCTTTCTCAAGAAACATTACAAGAAAGATAGTAATTAAATCAAAAACAACCCCCCCCACAACTCACCTTCATATACTTTATAGCTATTTAAAATGCGACGTTGATTTTAATGAAGATCTGAGCTAATTGTTTATCAGTTTGGTTCTTTGGGTGTGCTCCTCCCCAGCATCAGTGTTTTCTGTTTCATTGAGAGATTAAACAATTTCTGGCAGTGCTGGGAATTCAGAGGAAGCTCAGTTCATAAAGGTCAACTGTCTTCTGGAGCAAAAGCAGCTCTAAATTACTTAAGGAAAACGTCACAGCTGCAGATCATCTGACTTATCTGACCCATTTCCAATGGGTGGTCTCAGGCAGTGAAAACTCACTTTGTGGGTAAGGAAGAACACTCATTTATGGAGGTACCTGAGCTACTGCCAACCAGTCTGACCTATCCGTAGTAAGAGAGGTTAATTGTGGAAGCTTTACTTGCTAATAGCTTCCTAACTCTCACAGACCCAACATCTGACTATTTGTATTGACTTAAAATTCCATTTCTCATTTGTACTTCCTCTTTAAGTGCTGCTTAAGCATGTTGATTTCATTCCCCCCTCTTATACTGACTTAGTATAAAAGAAAGAAACCTGCTATTTATTTATTAGTACCTCAGTCTTTTCCTACAGGGAGTTGTGGCTGTGCCCAGAACTTTGCTTGCTACTGCGTTTTACCTGGAGGGGAATGAAGTAATTTACAATCACTAGCTATAAAACAGCCCCATTCATCCTGCTGTATGAAAGCAGAACGCAGATCTAGCCATTTCAGTCAGCATTACATTTTCCAGGTCTAACTCTAATGCCTTTCTACTAAGATTTTAGGAAAATTGAAGTCCAAGGCAGTGTGCATGCAGTGCCATAAAAATTTCCTGAGTGCCTAAGCCTGTGTAGACATCCATCTATTGGGACTGCTTATTATCTACCTCTCATCATTCTTTCTTCCTTTGACTGGTAATCACCTGTCTTGTGAGAACATATGCTTTTCAGGTTCCAAATTGGTCTCTGCAAACAGTTCTTTCCTCCCTTCATTTCCTTTGCTCTTGCTTTCGCCTATAGCACAAGGCAGGCTACCCCCATGGTGTTATGGAATCCACTCTCTGCATTGGAGCTGACTGAGCAACCAGAAGTATCCAGTGACTGGAATTCACCTGAAGTTTCTTTAAATAAAAATAATTTAAAAAAAGCCACAGACCCCCTCTGCCCCCAACACATTTCCCTTATTAATGCACAGGATGCATTTCTCTTAATAGAAATCACCCAGCCCACTCAGCGTACCCTAGGTAATAATAGCCAAATGCATTTGCTCAAATGTTCCTAGAACAGTATTCAGTACTTAACAGTATTTCTGTGAAGCTGCCTTCTGTGCTCTGGGGGAAATGCATAAAGAAGCAGTCGGTGGGAAATGGGTTAGAAAAGCAACTTCATTTTCACCATATCACATCATTGGTAGTTTATTTTATTTTTTTAACCCAAGGTATTAAAATCTTCCTGTCTTGGCAAAGGGTTCAAGGGTGCCAGACAATAGGTACCCTCACTGAATTGCAGAGTTTAAGGCCCCAGTTCTGCAGTTG
The DNA here is from genome assembly GCA_037349315.1 of Chelydra serpentina. Taxonomy (NCBI): domain Eukaryota; kingdom Metazoa; phylum Chordata; order Testudines; family Chelydridae; genus Chelydra; species Chelydra serpentina. The sequence continues at coordinate 15,063,435 of JBAIAC010000035.1, forward strand.
GCTCAGCACAGATGGATCCAGTCACTCACACAGATCTGGTTACAGGATTGGACCCAAAATTATTAGCATTTTAAAACAGGAAATTTCCAATTTTTAGAACAAACAGAAACCTAATGGCACATTTCTTTTCATATTTATGCTGCTTCTGTGAACCCCTTCCACAATTCTCAGTTTTCTCTCCTTCCGCTTTCTTCCGTGCATCCTAAGCCTTCCACTGCTGCTTGGTCTCCCAGATATCCTTGAGTCTCCTTGGCAATTTTCAGTGCTGTGTGTGATGAATGTCCCCTGGTTTAGACGCTGGTCTCTGATTGGGTGATTATCTGAAGATTCACAGTTCAGTAGACTTGCACAAGCAATTCCATTCTGGAAATTCACTCTTAAGACTTGAACTGAAATTTAAATCCCGGACAAGGAAATGGGGAGACAAGTGGACATTGAAACAGGAAGTCCATAACTCGGTTGGTTGTATCCGGACTGTCAAACAGCTCAGTTCCTACAGCTGTTAAAATGCTAATGTATCCGACATGCAAGCATTGTAACATTTAGTGTGGTAAGTGAGGGAAGAAACAGTAGGGAGGATACATAGTTCTTGTTTTTGTTTTGTGAGACTCTGTGTGCCTACAAACTTGCCGTAGCCAGTCTGGGGCCAGCATCACAAGAAATTGGGTGTGGCAGACACTAGATGTACTCATTAGATATGAAGCTGCTTGGGTGATTTCCATTGTGGGCAAGCAGCTTGGCAGGACACACCCAGAGTCACTCATAGAATCAATAGGAACTCAAGTGGAGGTTGGATGGGGGGGGAGTATATACATAGAAGGAGTGGGAGCCTGACTGAAAAAAACAAACAAAAAAACCCTTACTAGTGGAGCTGTGCAAGGGCCAGAAGCATCTAGTATAAGGATTGTATTCCAGGGATTTAGGAAGTTTGTTGGGTTTAGACTGCAGGCCACCTCATCCCACCGGAGAAGAATAACTGGACTAGAATGATGTTAGGTTGCCCTTGCACAGACTCAATGGAGTTTGAAGAGACTGGGATTATCACTTCTTTCCCAGATTTTCAGGTGTTTACATGCCATACAAAGGGCTTGGGCACCATTCCACAGAGACAGAAGAATAAATCGTCTCAGAGAAGTGCCCATGGGGAGGTATGTATATGCATGTGCATAAATATATTGTGCATTTGAACTTGTAAAAGTAACAAATACAAAAATTGGGGAGCCCTGCGCTGAAAGTGTCATCTTTGAATGAGTTGTTAACTATATTCACAGTTATCTCAAGGGTTACAAGTAAACTATTATGTATTCGTATATACAGGAACTCCTCGCTTAACGTTGTAGTTATGTCCCTGAAAAATGTGACTTAAAGTGAAATGATGTTAAGCGAATCCAATTTGCCCATAAGAATTAATGTAAATAGGGCGGGGGGGGGGCGTGGTTAGGTTCCAGGGAAATTTTTTTCACCAGAAAAAAAATCTATATATTATATAAATATATATACACACACAGTATAAGTTTTAAACAAACAATTTAATACTGTACACAGCGATGATGATTGTGAAGCTTGGTTGAGGTGGTGAAGTCAGAGGGTGGAAGAGGGTGGGATATTTCCCAGGGAATGCCTTACTGCTAAATGAACTAGCTTTTGGCTGAGCCCTCAAGGGTTAACACGTTAATGTAGCCTCACACTACAAGGTAGAAGGGAGACACAGCATGGCAGACAGAGACAGAGACACACATCCTGTGTGTCGGAGAGGGAGAGAGATGTGCACTGCTCCTTTAAGTGGATCAGGAAGTTGAGACAGCAGCTGCTGCTGCCCCAAGCTCTCTCTGTCTGTCTCCGTTGGTGTCCCCAGCCTGCTCTATATGAATGGAGAAGGGGTAAGTGGGGTGCAGCAGGGCGGAGGGGGACACCCTGACATTTGCTCCCCTTCCCCTATCCCCCCCTTCCCCCGCACAGCAAGCAGGAGGCTCCCGGGAGCAGCTCCGAGGCAGAGGGCAGGAGCAGCACATGGGGGGAGGGACAGCTGAACTGCCGGCAATTGCTAGCCTGCTGGGCAGCTGCTGCACAGGGAATTTAGGGGAGTGGAGGGAGCTGATAGGGGGGCTGCCGGTCCACCCTGGTTCCAAACCCCCACCAGCTAGCTGCAACGGGCTGCTCTTCCTGCAAGCAGTGGACAAAGCAGGCAGCTGCCAAACGAAGTTAGAAGGGAGCATTGCACAACTTTAAACGAGCATGTTCCCTAATTGATCAGCAATGTAACAATGAAACAACGTTAACCGAGACTACTTTAAGTGAGGGGTTACTGTACTGAACATTTTCCTATAGAGAGTTTGTGCCACTCTCTTGTCAGCAATATAATAGGAATACATAAGGAGGTAGATAGATAGATAGATAAATAGAAAAAATCCTGAAAAGACTATGATCTGGGCTATACCACAATAGAAAGGTCAACTGAGGTACAGGAAGGGGAAAGAAATGCTATATCTGCTGTTAACAGAAAGCTTTCCCCAAACCTGATACACTAGGGTAACCACAACTGTATTTTAATAAGTGAAATATATATTTAAATTTTTGTAGACACTGTATATAGTTAAACACGAACTGAATTTAGCTTTGAGCAGGTGATTCCTTGGTAGCTATTTTCCATTAGTGGAAGACTCTCCAGTTAAGCTAAATACGCAGTAGTTAGTAATGTAAGCCGTGGAGTAATTTGAATGGAAACTTCATTTTCTCTTGTGGATCAACATCACTAAGTTTTATCTTGTTTTGCTTATTGTGACATTAAAGCAAAAATAATGACAGAGTAACAAAAAAAGATGATACATTTTTTAACATCTATTGACTTTCTTTCTTTCTATTGATACCAGCAATATATATGCTGACAATGCCATAATACTTTCCAATTACAATATTAGTATATCTCTAATATGCATCTGTTGCTGCAGCTACAAGTCTATAATAAGACATGCAGTCGCAGTCAGTAGGTTTTAATTTTTTCCCCTTCAGATAGGGCTCTTTGTACATTTATTATGAAAGTGATTCTGATCTGATTTATCCTGTACAAAGAAATTTCCAATCTGCAGAATTTGTTACAGGCATCGTTTCCACTAACTGCAAAATAACTGCACATGAAAGATTCTAGGGAACATTGCTAATAGCGTCATGTGTCTGTTTTTGATTGGCAGCTAAGTTTTTTTGGTTTTTTAAACCTCCCTTCATTTTCTTTCATGCAGCACCCTCAGGCTAACACAAATTCTTAGGCTAACAGTAACAGGTGAAAACAGGATGTGATGGCATGACAGATCTCCTTGAAGCAGGGCCCTGTCAATACCAATAACTGCTTATCTAGTTCAGTGGCGACCTCTCCCTTTGAATCTGTGTGCCCTCCTTCAGGGGACAGACTGTATTGATGATCCAGACAGAGCCACTGTAACTGACATTTCTGTACCCAACCGGTGGCTCAAGAAATCCAAATGTATAATATCACCCAGGTGTAGAAGTCGCTACATAAAATGAGTGCTGACAGGAACCATACCACTGTATGACCACTGAAGTATATGATGCTAATTTAATTTTGGCTGCAGAACATAGAAAGTAAGGAATTGTTCTAGAAAAATGTTAATATTGCCCTTTATGAAAAACCATCTGTGACGGTGTTCCCCATACAACTTTATGGGGAGATGCTTATAGATGTATATATGTAACTAAAATATGTTTTATGCTACATGTGCCATGTAACATATCTCTGTGAAAGTTATGACCTACTGAATTTACTCCTCCTGTTTGTATGCATGTGTCATTGTTGTAGTTGGAGTTATGAAGATTGGTTTTATATTTGCTGGTTTTGTACATAGCCTTTGTAAGTGCATAGGATCATCTTTGGAGCAAAGAATGCCTGTTAAATGCGAGCACTTGACAAGACAAAAGACGTTGCAGACCCCAATCCACATTGGGGCTGGGTCTGGAATGCAACTGGTTAGACTGGTTAGGGCGCATGGGCAGGTGACTTGCCCATGTGATCCCAAAACTCCAGGGCAACTGGATCCTACGCAGAGAGAGGAAGAAAGGCTATAAAAGCCCTTGCAAGACCCTTCCATTTTGTCTTCAGCTGGCTAAAGGGAGAGGCTCTCCACCCCCCCAAGGACATTCCTGAGGGGAACTGAACAAAGGACAAAGACACTAGGGGGGGTGTGCGGCTACTGGACCTAGGCTAATTCTACAGCCTGTAAAAAGGAAAATATCCGAATCTGGTGAGGCTTTTATCTGTGTTAACTTTGAATAGACATAGACGTGCGTGTTTTATTTTATTTTACTAAGTAACTTGCTTTGTTCTGTCTGTCACTAATTGAACTCACTTAAATCCTAATTTCTGTACTTATTAAAATCACTTTTTACTTATTAAGTTTCCTTGTGTACGCGTTAGTGCCTTGGGAAAGCGAACAGGTGTGCATACCTTTCTATCTTTGAAATAGAAAGCGAACTATTTATGAGTTTACCCTGTATAAGCTTTATACAGGGTAAAACGGATTTATTAAGGGTTTGAACCTCCTTGGAGTTGAGCAGCTGGGTGTCAAAGGCAAGAGTGCTTCCAGGGGCCTTACAGTGGTGAGCGGACTTGGTTCGGACCTGGGTCTGTGTTTGCAGCAGATCAGTGGAATCTGGCTCAAAACAGACAGGATTCGGGAGTCCCAAGCTGGAAAAGGCCTGGAAGCAGGGGCAGAAGTAGCCTTGGCACACCAGGTGGCAGCACCAAGCGGGTCTCTGTGGCGCCAACCCGTCACACCATCTTACAGAAAATAGACAGTTTGTTGAAGATTCTCATGCTTCCGATTACATGCTTCCGATTACTAGAATGTTTAGCTTTTTTTGTGTTTTAAATAATGCTTGTTTATATGTGCTGCCTCATTCTAAGCATTCATTACTCTTTTTAAAGCATCTTGAGGGGTGCATTCACGGCAGTAAATAAACTGATGCTGCTAGACAAACTTTTTCAAAATATAAATATCACTGGTTAATAAAACATCTTTCATGATCCTTTTATCTGAAAACATTACAGCATTTAAGAACTATTATGATGATATAAATACCTATATAGATAAAGAGTTAAATAATGCTTTATGAACATTAAACCTCCAAGCCGTGGGTAAGTATTATACCTATTTTACAAACCCAGGTACAAAATGGTTACATGTCTTGCTTAAAGTCATATAGCAAGTCAGTGGCAAAGCTGGGAAGAGACCCCCTATATTCCTGACTCACAGGCTATAGCTTGACTCATTGGCCACACTTCTCTACATGTAGAGTTCATCCACTAGTAAAACTCTGCTACATATCTTGCAATTTATGCACGATCATGATTCCTACTCAAGTGTCAAGATTACTCCCATATGTTCATGAGTGATATCTCCAGCACTTAGGATCAAAAGGTTGTGAAAGCTTGATATAAATTAACTGCTTCCATTTACTACTGATTCACTAAAGGATTCAGTTTTAATCATTTCAGGGAAGGGAGAAAATTGCCATGTGTATGATGTTCATTGAAATAAATCATGTATGCTACCGTCGTTGCAGTCGATGGAAGGAAAGATTTTCTTATTATAGATTCATAGATTCTAGTGCTGGAAGGGACCTCGAGAGGTCGAGTCCAGCCCCCTGCCCTCATGGCAGGACCAATTACTGTCTAGACCATCCCTGTTAGACATTTATCTAACCTACTCTTAAATATCTCCAGAGATGGAGATTCCACAACTGCCCTGGGCAGTTTATTCCAGTGTTTAACCACCCTGACAGTTAGGAACTTTTTCCTAATGTCCAACCTAAACCTCCCTTGCTGCATTTTAAGCCCATTGCTTCTTGTTCTATCCTCAGCTGCTAAGATGAACAAGTTTTCTCCCTCCTCCTTATGACACCCTTTTAGATACCTGAAGACCGCTATCATGTCCCCTCTCAGTCTTCTCTTTTCCAAACTAAACAAACCGAATTCCTTCAGCCTTCCTTCATAGGTCGTGTTCTCTAGACCCTTAATCATTCTTGTTGCTCTTCTCTGGACCCTCTCCAATTTCTCCACATCTTTCTTGAAATGCGGTGCCCAGAACTGGACATAATACTCCAGTTGAGGCCTAACCAGCGCAGAGTAGAGCGGAAGAATGACTTCTCGTGTCTTGCTCACCACACACCTGTTAATGCAGCCCAGTATCATGTTTGCTTCTTTTGCAACAGCATCACACTGTTGACTCATATTTAGCTTGTGGTCCACTATAACTCCTAGATCCCTTTCTGCCGTACTCCTTCCTAGACAGTCTCCTCCCATTCTGTATGTGTGAAACGGATTGTTCCTACCTAAGTGGAGCACTTTGCATTTGTCCTTATTAAACTTCATCCTGTTTACCTCTGACCATTTCTCCAATTTGTCCAGATCATTTTGAATTATGACCCTATCCTCCAAAGCAGTTGCAATCCCTCCCAGTTTGGTATCATCTGCAAACTTATAATCCATTAGTGTCAGGAAAAAACAACAACCAAAAAATCCCCAAACAAAACCACTGATACTTTTTTAAAAAGTGGATTTAACATTAGTTCTGATTTTACTAACCTTTTTTGGAGATACATAGAATAAAAGGCTAAAGAATGAGTTTTATTATTTTGTTAAGTATGAAAATCAGTAAAATGTATAGGAAATCTAATTTATTTCTATGGATCATTTATCCAGCCTTTCTTCCCCCCTGTATTATTTAGTATTCACATTATGTAATAGACCTAGGATAGGTCTTAGATAGATATCTTGGATATCGATAGCTGCTTTCAGATGATAATATACTCAGCTAACTACCAGCATTATTGACATGCAAGTTCAAGGCAGTACAACCAAGGCAAGCAAATATGCTCTTAAAAGCCAGGGAAATTTTTTAATTGTGTATTTATTTGGATTTATAAAAATACAACCAACCCAAAGTTTTGTGTGAATAGATACCAACTCCTGTAAACTTATTTTTCAGGAGGGGCCACAAAAATCATAGTATAGCCTGTGATTTTTGAGGCCTCAGCTGATGTGAGTAACTGCTCTTCAAAGCTTTTGGTTTATTTTCTGTACCCATCTAATTCAGTATTTTAAATATGGACTCTTAATACCTTCTCCAGTATAAAATCTCGACGTGCTAATTTGTGTTAATCTTTCTGTGCTCACTGCTCCAGCCTTTGTGCAGCATTTGTATTTTGAAGGTGTTGTGTTTGTTAGCCAATTGTGCACCAATAGGAGATGATTAAGCACTTTCATCAGCAGTGCTCAGCAAATTATTTGCAACAGATTGCAACTCTGCTGAATACGCGTCATCACCTCCCTCAGTCTCACAAGCCAAGCCCACTGCTCTTTATCCACTGGGGAGCATAACATCAGAGAAAAAAGAATACTAATTTAGGGCTGTAGCCTTCCACGGATCCCTTCATAGGACTGACACTGAAATCAAGTGGAGTTTTGTTTAAAAACATCAATGGCACGGTATGTTCAGTATCAACTCAAAGTCATACATTTTGCCGGGGGAATAATGTCTTAGCGGCTCATACTGAAGCATTGGGCAGGGGCCAGTGTCCTGCTTCTTCAGCTGCTGCTGCTACTTGTATTTTGGAGTCGTCTCTAGTAGATGTGTGTTACATAATTGAACGTCATGCCACTGCATAAATCTCCTATGTAGCAGATGGGAAACACTGTTTCCCCCAGTGCTTGCTTTAAACACTGATCATTTTCTAGAGCTGAATGAAAATTTTCCATAACTTTTTGGGGAAGGAAATAGCTTTTTTTTGAGGAAACGTAGCTTTTTGACAAAACAACTTTTGTGAAAAAATAACCAATTTTCACGGAAACAGTTTAAGTTTTCAGCAGCTGAAAATATTCAAAATAACTTTTAGATGAAAATTAAAAAAATAATCTTCTGCACTACTCTGCTTTTCCTCATTTCCCCTTATATTGGTCAGCAATGAAATGTAAATAAAGAAAGGAAGAAAAGTGTAATCTTCTGAAGTGGGACTGTAGTGGCATGTAAAGTAAAGTGTCTTGGCAGTAAAGAACTTCACCATGTCCTGTAACTCACAGTAATTTATTACACTTGTCAGTGAAGAGAGGTAGGATACTATCAAACAACTGAACAAACAGTGAAAAGGATAATAAAGGTGCAGAGAATTGCTTCGTATTAACACCACAACAGAAAAAATATATGAAGCGCTTCAGAAGTGAATCTAGGACTTGTAGCTTCATCCACTGAAGATAAAGGGCAATGTCCCATAGATTTACATGGCACCAGGATCGAATCTCCGATATTATACTGATGCTAGCTAGAGAAGTTACATTTTAAGGGCCAGGGTCAGAATCTGTGATTAGTTAATCCATTGATTTTAGATAGAATTACTCCAGATTTACACCAGGATAACTGAGAGCAGAATCTGATCCCAGGTTTTTAGAACAGTGCATAGTAGGATGGGTAATCTGAATAACTGTACTTGAAAATGACTGTGTAATCTGAGGAACTGTACAGTTATGTTGAAAATGACTACTTAGATGTATAGGAACTCATTTCTATGAGTGGGTATTATGTTTGTGTGTGTGATTGCCATAATTACATGCAGAAAGTATCTCTGCATGCAATATTAACTATCTAGGCCTAAAATGAGAATAGAGTGAATTAAGTTAAATTTTTAAAAAATGCAGTTGTATTCTTGTTCTTACTATGCACACTGTTATCCTTAAAGTTTGAACTAGCCTTAATGGCAACAGTAATTTCTTTTATTATTTTGAAAATTGTGAATGATATTTATTTAAACTACGTTTGAGCCTCTGTACAAGTCTGCAAACACTGGCATACCCTTGCTACTCCAGTTCTGATCCTCTCTTGAGCGGCTGCTGCTCATCAGGACAGACAGAGAATTGGTTTTATGATGTGGGACAAAGTGAGACCAGGATGAGAAAACAACCAGAATTTGTATTTGTGATGTGAGTTGATGTTCTGTACCTTGGTTTCCTCAGATAGAGCTTCCCTCTACTGGGCACTCACATGCCAGGATGATGGATGCCAAATAAATGCTCATAATAACAATAATAACTCCTATGGAAAGGGTAATTTTAAAATAATGGTATGAATACATAGACTCCTATGTGTGTTTCAGCATGTATCAGTTTAGCTTAACAAGCATGAATGATATATAGAATATGTTGCCTGTGGGAAACATTGTGGATTAATGTAACAGGATGTGTGTCTGAGGGCTGAAAGAGGCTGAAGAGATGTATACGTTTATTTTGTCAAGTGTAATTTTATTCTAAGAAGATATAAGTATGTGCACATAATGGGATTCCAAGGCTGCTATAGTCAATATCCTTTGTTGCAGAATGGTAATTGCTTTACTTTCCTGCTATTCATGGACTCATTAAGTCCACATAGGGCAGAAGTCTGATCTTACCATCTTTTCTGGTTGCCTTTTCTCCATTAAAGTCATTTCCCTCAGGCCATCTTTCAGCCAGAAGATTTATCTAACTTGCAGCCTATGTACCTGGTGCTCTACATTTCTGCATTTGAAGATGTTTCAGTTATGTTCTCAGTTGCATATCTCTTCATTTCCATCAGCGCTTCAGGGCTTCAATATCAATGAGTGCTGGTTCTTTCCTCCTCCAGGAAAAGTAATTTCTAGAGAGGGAAAAAAGAATGCAGGGCCTCAGTCTGAGCTCAGTGACACCAGATTTAACTCCACTAAAAGTCCATTGAGCTGAATGGAGTTGGTCCTAATTTATACTGGTGTCAGAGCCAAAGAAGGCCCATTATTGGGGGAGCTGTTTCTTCACTGGTAACATAGGTTAATTTCCTCAGTATTTTTTAATAACTAAATTTCATTGAGCAATTTTGCTGAGTAAAATAGAGTAACTATGTGAAATCTCATAGTAATGCATCACATGTGAGAAGACCATGCGCAACATCACAGTTGCTGCCATATGTAGCTCTAAAGCACCACTGACTTATCAGAAGTAGCTACCAGGTAGTCATGGGTTGAAGACAAATTGATTCAAGAGCCCTTTCAGGGAAACGATTCTTCAAACGCTACATCAGAGATGCTTCCTATTTCCCTGGCTCTTGCAGTAGCCAGGGTCAGAAAGACAGAAAGAAAGAAAGGAAAAGATTGTAGATAAGTGTGACAATCTCTTTCTTTCTATCTCTCTTGCTGTCTTTCTTTTTTCATCTCTGTTTATGGTCCTGTATAGATTTCCATATATTCTATAATCAGAGATGGGTTGGCCTGCAAAATTTCCCAGAATTTGTGATATTTGGGTCACCATACAAACGGTCTAGTTGCAAGTTTGGAACTCAACATAAATGTTCACCAAGGTCATTCAGATAGGGTCATGGTTGTTCAGATATGGGTCATTGGTTTGGTTCATTACAGGGAAACGGGCCAATCACAAAGAACTGATCTAGTTCCAAATGTTTCCTAAATGTGGGGAGTGCTTGTGGGGGACAGTGGGAAGGGTCTTATCTCTAGATATAACATGGCAAGTAGGCATTAAGGAAGGTGTCAGAACACTAAAGATGATTCTACCATATGACATTCCCTGCTGACCCTTGTACAGCCACATCATATACCTACCATGTAAGAATTCTTTTTTAGACTTCTCACTGACCAGCTCACGGCTTCACTGAGAGTAGACTGCAGATGTCTATAACAGCACTCAGTGATAGAAATATTTGATGCTCTGCTCATCCATCATTCTTGGTTCATGCCCTCAAGATCCATACATCCTCATTTTATGGAGCTTCCTTTCTGAAGATGCTGCAGTGTAGCATACCTGAGATAGTAGCAATTTTCTTTTCTGACCTGTATTGCAGTGCAAACAGCACTGTCTCACTCTGCTTCACTGATCTCTAATGAGGAAAACTAATGGGATGTAGTTATAAGTTTTTGTCAAGGAGTGAATATATGGTAATATGCATAAGTATTTGTCTATAGTTTTATCTTTCCATAGCCATGCTAATATTCCATTTGGTCTTTGTCACAGTGAAAATATCACTTCTCTATCTAATCCTGCGTCTATGGATTTTCTGAGTGCCAATTAAATTATAAGCAATTCTTTGATTACACAATTTCCACTGGCTGCTTCATTCTCCACCTTGTCTTTGATGGCTCATAAGTGTTACAGGGTGAAAGAACTGCATGTTCAGGGAATTTTCTTAAAAGCTGATAATTGTTAATTTCCTCATCGATTTGTTACTTTTATGCATCCTCTCTACGATAGGTTCAGAGACAAGAGGGTCATACCATAGAGAAGGTAATGGGGATCATAGACTATTGTGTTTATAATGCATATGCCAATTATGAATGGAAACTTTCATGCTACTGCAGGAGAAAAACAGTAAAATTTGCCTTTTTTGCCGCAGTGACATCAACATAGTTCTAATCAGCTTAATGATCTCACTGATTTGCTTATTTTTAATTCATTTTCCATTTTATTTTTTCCTTTGGTTGTGTAGTTCTGTAATGTAATTATCTTGTATTTTAGTTTGATGACCTTATTTTATTAGTTAAGATGTTTTAATTACTCTAGTTGCTGTGTGTGTTGATAATTGCTCCATATTACGATAATAGTTTCAAGATCATGAATAATATGTAGGACCTCATCTTCTGAGCCATTATTAATTTGTATTGTAAACTGCATAAGAGATTTAAACTCATTTTAAGGCTCCCTTTGCTGTGTAGAGATAATATAATGGGTGTGATAAAAGCGATAAAATTCCCATCTCCAGCCCTCTTTAGATTTCACAACAAATGTCTAATTATTTCCCCCACAATCTGACCCATTCTGAACTTTGTTAATTTGTGATATAAAAATCCAATTTCCTGTTAATATTTCTAAAATATATTAATGAACCGCTCATAAAAATTAAAACCGTATACAAGATAAACATAATGGGCCAGATCCTGAAGTCCCTCCTTGATGCTAAATCATGGCATTGACACAAGTCCTGCCTTGTTGTGTCCGGCAGGAGCAGACTCTGAGTCATAATCAGCCTTTTGTTCTCCCCTTGATCTGGGGGGCAGGTAGCCTGCCCCAGGACTATACCTGGCACTGTGTACTTACACTGGTGCAACTATGGTGTCTAGCACTTGGGGTTCCTTGGTCCATTCTTCTCCCATTGCTGCTCAGGAGAATCTTTTGACTGGAAGTTGGCAGATTGTGTTACTTCTGTATTTGGCATTGATGCTACAGCTGCTGGAATACTGCAATTCAACAGGGGTGCTGATAAATTGGCGAGGGTTCAGAGAAGAGCTTTGAGAATGATTAAAGTGAAAGATTCACGGAGCTCAATCTATTTTGCTTAACAAAAAGAAGGTAAAAGGGTGACATGGGCACAGTCTGTAAGTCCCTATACGTGGAACAAATATTTGATAATGGGCTCTTCAGTCTAGGAGACAAAGATATAACAAGATCCAGAGGCTGGAAGTTGAAGCTAGACAAATTCAGACTGGAAATAAGGTGTAAATTTTTAACAGTGAAGGTAATTAACTGTCAGAGCAATTTATCAAGGATTGTAGAGGATATTCAATCACTGGTAATTTTAAAATCAAGAGTAAATGTTTTTGTAAAAGATAAGCTCAAGTATAAAATATTTTGTAGACATTCTCTGTCCTGTGTTTTATACAGGAGCTTAGACTAGATGATCACAATGGGCCTTGGAGTCTATGAATCTATAAACCATGGGAGTGGGGGGAATGAAGCCAAGATTTTGCCCATTATCCTTCCTTTCCTGCACATTCCTATCCACATGCATGGAGGGGATGTAGCTGCTCTGTGAAGACTGCTTTCCTTCCCATGTAGCTACCTACAGCTGGATAGCCTGTAAAGGGGAGCAAGGGCTGGGCAAGATGTGCCAAGTTCTTCTCTTCTCTTCACTTCACTTTTTAGTCAGTGCAAATTCTCACTGAATCCAAAGACTTCATTGACGTGTGTAGAGACAAATCCTGGAGTCCTTACTTACTTTTTACTCCATTGTTACTCAGGCAGAACTCAGTAAGGATCCCAGAATTTGTCCCTATAAAAGTTTAAAAAAAATAAAAAATTTTTATACAGAAATATAAAATAAGAACGATGGGCCTGATCCAAATTCCACTAAGACAGTGGGCATTTTTGACTGATTTCAGTTAGCTTTGAACCAGGTCCAGGGAGCTGTGTCAGTGACTCCCAATTTACACTTGTGACTTTCCAGAGTAACTCAGTGGTTTCCAGGGACATACTCCAGATTGACACAGATGTAAGGGAGAGTTGAACTTGTCCCAATAAACATCATAGGGACGCTACCACAACAAAAATCCAGTTAAACATCTCCTTCCTTATGTTAATAACTCCTTAGATTATTTAAAAAAACAACAGCCCTCTCAACCACACCCCCTTTAGCAATCTAATGTACTTTGCACCATCTGCACTCTTTAAAAAAAACTTTCTGCATATTACTACATTTGGATAACCAAACTAGATGGACCACTTTCCCTGTTTGTATTCAGTTTCTCTTCTGGTTCTTCTGAACTAGCAGAATGCTGTGGGTGTTGTTGTGTTTGAATTTCAAGAACTGCATGGGAAGGGTTACATTTAAAAACAGGCATTATTTTTCACTGTAAGGCATTTCTGTTTTTGTTTTTTTGAACGAAGGAAATGATTCTAATCATTTAAAGTAGGATAAAGAGAAATCGCCCTACTGAGTCAGGTCAGTAGGGCATATAATGTCTAGTTAATGTTTTAGACAGTGGCCAATACCAGACGCTATAGAGGAGGAGGCAAGAAACATGCAACAGGCTTTTGTGAAATTACTTACCCACAGAGAGAGTTTCTTCCTAATCCCCATTAATCAGAGGTAGGTTTATGCCCTGAAGCATGAAGGTTTGTACTCTTGGATTATTTATTTTAAGACTTGCTGTTGTAATTATGATATTCCCATTATCCATATAAATGTCCAATACTATCTGCTGATTCCTATTAAGCGCTTGGCTTCAGTGCTCTCTTGTGGCAGTGAATTCCACAAGCTAAATAACTTTTTCATGTAATATATATTATTTTATAGATTCTAAATTTGGGGCTTATATTGCTTGTCTTTTGTCCCTTGAAAAATAAATTAAATGAATCAAATGCAGCTTCTGAAAGACATATCTGAAGATACCTGTTACTTCACCTTTCTTGTACACTGCAGGACTTTTTAAAAGGCTAAAACAAAATGGCATAAAAGAGGGGAAATCCTTTGTATAAGGCAGAATTTACTGACATTTATGTATCACTACTGAAAATATGGCATTGAATGAACTTGCTCTGCAGTGCCTGAGCTAACAAACAGGAAGAGAAACAACAGAGAAATCTTAATAATTGTTTGAGTAGGAGTTAATTAACCTGCATGAATTTAGCTAAGTAGGCCTAGAGTATACACTGTCTTCATTTTTCATTTATATGCAAAATTGTTCCATAGTCTATCTGTGCATGCTACTTTGGGATTTTTATTAACTCAGGGTTTTCATTAACTGCTTATAATTAAATCTTTATGCACTACAGTATATATTGCATTTCTATAAAATATTGATAATGGGAAGCAAATATGTTTTTAGGATACAAAGAAGTAGGGTAATCTGGTGTTTGTTGTAGTACTGCACCAAGTTGCTTTTCCTTACTCTTTGCGTGCCACAGAGTAACTCTTACCCTTCATATTTGGACACTTTCAGTTCTGGAATAACAGAGGTATTGGCAGTCTTTGTATGGGAATATTTTCATGACTATCCACCACTGGACTGCGGTGTCACTTAATTCCCATTAGCACCAGCCTCAAGAGATATCTCTTTTCGGGAGTAGCATCTATTGGAAAGACCCAAAATAAAAACATTAGACAAATTTATCCTTAGAGAACCTAGACTGACATGAAATGAGAGGGAGATAACCGGTCTGGCGTCTGTTACGGAAAATTGTGCCTCTCCAAATCTACTAGAATTCTTTGAATGTGTCAGCAACATAATGGATGAAGAAGACCCAGTTGACATTTATTTGGCCTTTCAAGAAGCCTCTAACAAAGTCCGTCACAAGAGGCTACTGAGGAGATTGTTTGCTCACAGGAGAACAAGTAAAACACTTTCATGCATCTGAAACTGGCTAAGAGACAGAAGGCAAAGAGGATAAAATGCTCACTTTTCAACATGGCACTAGGCTGGCAGTGCAAGGTGTCCTCTTGCCCATGTCCCCCTTGCCACCCAAAGAGCTGGGGTTGGGAGAAGCAGCAATGAAGACAGTGTAGGAAGGGAGAATAGCAGGGAGCTGCATGAGGATACAGCTCATGTGGGTGGAAAGGGGGCAGTGAGGAGCCAGAGCCTACGGTGGGAGGACAGGAGTGAAGAGACTGGCAACCTCTGTCTCCTGGCTAATCTCACACTTCCTCTGAAAGCATGTAAAAGTGGCACACTGTGGCTGGTACCAAGCAGCAGTGGGGGTATAGAATTCATACCTCCAATCCCTTGGAAGACCAAGGGCTGCAGCCCAGCTTCTGCAGAGCTTCTACTTTAAACCTTAGGCTGGAACATCAACTACGGCTGCTTCTCACCCTATATTAGGGGTTAAGACCACTGGATCTGTGCAGCTCCCACTCTCAAACCTCCCCTATATGCCAGCCTGTTTAAGACCAGTGTGATGCCTTTAGGGGTCTTTAAGGAGTGCAGAGACTCTGCCCTAACACGGCCCCCTAAGTACAGTGCCACTAAGACATTTAAGGGCTACAATAGTCAGTTTCACCTAACATGAAGTTGGCAGCAGGAAGTGTTAAATTCCACTATAATCAGTGGATTTTCATTAATTCATGAGCTTTGATTGCTGCCACAATTAAGTCAAAGAAACACAGGCCATACAAAATAAGCATACCATAGAAGTCAAGCAACAAAAGACACATACAACAGCAAACATCTCTGTCTATGCATTGCTATTTTTCTCTGATTTATGCCTTCCGTCATGGTCTGTACTAGCTCATCATGGGTAATGTAGTGTTTAGCATCTGCCCTATTAAATTTCATTGTCGGTGTTTGTAGCTCAGACTAGTAAAATAAACTGGAAATATTTGTGTCATAGACCTAACAGGGAAATAAAATCTGGGAGATATAATAGATTTGATCAACAGCATAAAATGGTCTTCATCAAACTATTTCCTTGGAGAAGTCCAGTTGTAAATATTCTTCATCTCCCCATGTTCACTAATGCAGTATGGCCCTTAGGGAAGTGATTCTCTTTGCCAAGAGAGCTGGCTTTGTTGATTTCCCACGTTTGTGTGTGCAAATAATTCAGAAAAAGAGAGAGTTGGAGAAAAAAATGAGTCTCCATATTTTACTATGAAAGATTTCCTAAGGAAATAAAATAAAAAATAAAATAAAATATAGAGAGAGAAAAAAAAGAGAAAATAAAAAAGGCCCTTGGCACCAGTCAATAACATATCACACTGAATCTGTGGAAAACAGGCATACTGTGTTCAGGGAAATGCAGCTTTCATTTCCTTCCTCCACTCCTTAGTGTGATGTGAAATATTGCATCCAGTGCACTAGGAAGTAATCAAGTTTGTTTAAATTTATCAGGATTTGGTGAATTTCCAAAATGTTATGGGAACTTCTGAGAAACAAGGAAGACTGAATAAAAGAGGCCAAAAGCCAAATTCATTATTGGTGTAACTCTAGTAAAATGATTCGCCCTATATGTAGGCAGAGAATTAAACCATCTAGTCTACATTTATTTGTGGAAACAAAGTTCATTACAGCTTGATACACATGCCAAAGCCCAGTTGCCATGATGGCAATTTTGGATGTTTTTGGCCATGAATAACTTTTGTCTCCTTAACTGGGTTTGTTTGAGAAATGGAAGAAATAGACTATTTTCCTGCATTTGGTATTTCTAATACTTGATAAAATATTGATTTTTAGGAATTTGTGCAGATATCTCAGATGGCATAAATCAGATTAACTCCTATGTCGTCATTGGAACTACACTGATTTACATCTGTTGAGGATCTGGTCCATAGGATTTTGTGGATTTTTTTGATGATGGATCTTTTTATTAGTAATGAAACCTAGTGTTAATAGAGCCCTTTGCAAATGTTAACTTATTAGTCTTCATAGCAAAAGCTTAAATTAGTTGTTCAGGATCACACAGCTAGTGCTTAGATTAGAATCTGGGAGCACATGGCTACCAGTATGTGTTCATTTCCATTAAACCATGTAAATGTTTTCATTTGGAATGGATTCAATTCCCGTGGTATTCATTATAGATGATAAATGTTCCTGAATGATTTAAAGGGTCAGTTCAGTTTGCTTTAAGATAAGCACCCAAAAATGTGGAGGCTTGTTTTGAATGCTGCCAGGTTGAGGTACAGTAAATATAGATGTGATGGGGGGAATTTCAGAAAGATTGTGCACTTTCCAAATATGCTGCATTATTAGAAGATGTTGAACATATAACAGTTATAACATTTGAACAATATCTGAGACTTTGTAAATCTGTGTGAATTAAAAACACCTGCACAGGTACAGTTTAAGAAGACAGATTGTCAGAGTTAATTACTGGGCAAAGGCATGACAAATTCCAAATGAAAATCAAAAACTTTCAAACTTGGCATTTTAAATGATCCGTTATAAACCCGGATGTAAAATGGCAACTTTGCTGAAATGTCTCCAAAAAATAAAAATTCTGTGCGAAAAAGCTTAGAACAAAATTGTGCAAATATAGTGAAAAGTTGATAGTAATTTTCTCTTAGATCCAATAATGGGACATGAAATCTTCCACTTCTACATCACTGGGCAGGTTGTATTGACTGAAAGTTGTAGCAATTCAGTGGTCTGCATGAAACTATTTGGTGATCTCAATACAGTTTAGTTGACAGATGTCTACCTCACAGAGGTCACCAACAGAGAGAGCATGGAGACTGCGCTACCTTCTAATCCAGAGCAGTGGTTCCTTTAGGTTAGAGAACTGAGGGAGGAGGGAGGAATCTAGCATTGCTTCTGCTGAGCCAGTAGCGTAGCCAGGTTTAGAGCACAGGGGGAGCAGAGCTAAAAAAAGGCGCCGGGAGCAAAAAGCGTCGGGAGTAAAAAAAGGTGCTGGGACCAAAAAAAAAATGCTCCACTCCGGCTGCAGCGCAGGAGCAAAAGGCATCAGAGCACAAAAAAGGCGCCGCTTCTGCTCAGTGCGGGAGTGGCCGCTCCCCCTTCTCCCCCCCTGGCTATGCTACTGTGCTGAGCCTATTCTGTAAATGAATGTAGGACTGTTTTCCAGTGCTGCTAATCTGGTACCTTTTATCACTACTGAGTTGACTTTTAGAAGGAGAGAAACCGATCTAACCTCTAGACTTCCAAAGAAGCCCTTTCTGTGTATGTGAATCAAGCCTTAAATTCTCAGTCTTCTGCTGAGTATTACTTCAGCCTGATCCAAAGCTCATTGAAGATAATGGAAAAGCTTCCTTTGACTTCAGTAAGTTTTGGATCATGCCCTCTATTAGCCAGGTGCTGACTTTGCTGTACCCATGGCTCAAACAGCCAAATTATAAGGCCAGGTGTAACTCCAAGGAAGTTATTTCAGGAGAGTGGTCCTGATTCTTATTGGTCCCTTTGCACCATTCTGCCAGGGTGAAGAAATCACAAACTAGGTGCCAATGCTCAGTGTACGTGAAAATCAGGACCAGTGAATTTGACTCATAATATTTTTGGAAAGGACAGGTTCTCAACCTCATTGTGTTGTGTTAACAGCATATGACTTGGATACTCACTGGATACCAGGGTGACTTTTATCCAGGCCAGGCTTTACGTGTATGACATGTAAGCATGTCACCCATCAATATTAAATCATTTGAGCTCAAGGTACTGAGTACTCAATTTCTCCAAGACATTGCTCCAACAGTGTTCATTTATTTGGAACCTTGTTTGGGTGCTTCTCTCATGTAACAAATCCAACACTGGGCAAAAATAGATTCTTGTAGATAAAGTGCTTATTCCTTCCCCCCTGGATAATGTCTGCACAGCTGATCCTCACTGACTAGCCCAACCCAGGTGTACTGGAGCACACAGATTGCTTGCTGACATTGAACTCTTACTTCTTATTAGCTTGACTCGCTCACTGAGGTCGGTTTTGGTATAATAATTTAAAGGCTGCCTTTGCTGTGCACTCTGGCAGGATTTATGGCCCCAATAGCAGAGAATAAAAAAAAAAGTTCTCCAGAGTTTTGTTTCTTCAGGTTAGTGTTAATGTACTAACCATATTTATGGACTGGCTCTGTGGAATATAAAAAGTAAATCAGCAGTAGAAACTAAATGATGGTTCATGTTTAGAGCTGTGTAAGGTTTGCAAGCCAGCAGCTAGGAAATTGGGAAATATCATGAATGCCAATAAAATGTTTCATCGATTCCAGCATCAAAGAAAACCAGAAACCGCCCCCCAAAACAGAACACAATGACCTCCTCTCTGCCCCTCCTCCCAGCTTCCCCCACAACAGTTAACAAACTTGATCTTTTTGGCATAACAGAAAAAATGGGTAATAATGATCCCTGGTGTAACTCCCTGACTAAGTCATGGCTTTGCTATCATCTCCCGTAACTGAAAACAGTATTTCTTTAATTATTTAGATTTATAAAAATAGAACGCAAAAAAGTGTGTGTGTCAGGGTCTAGGCACTTTTATCAGTTCTTTAAAATATAATTCAAAACATGAAGGCAGACTCAGCAGCAACTTTCACTCTATATGGCAGTAACTAACTAACCCTTAGATCAAATCCATGAAAAAGAAGCCTCTCTGAATATTGCCCCCCTAGACAACAGTCCCTTAAAAAGGTGGGATTTTGCATCATGCCTTGAACCCATATTTGGGGGATGAGCTCTCCAGAGCTGAGAGGCCCTCACAAAGAATGCCCTGTCAGGGGCATTCTCTTGTTTATATTGAGGGATAACCAACTGATTTTTGTTGAGGCAGTATAGTTCTCTCTGCCATGCTGGACGCTGCTCAGACATTCATAAGTATCTTGCTAATCTCTGTCTATACTCTCATTCCAGCAATATAGTAGTTCATGATTTAATGACCAAAGGAACCGGGGTGGGTGGAGGGGAGAGAAAAAGAAAGAAAGAAAGGAACACTATCAGAACATTGCTCATTGATAGTACTTGGAAATATTGTTCTTAAACCATAAACTCAATGGCATATGTAAAATAGTCTATCTTCTGGCATCAGTAAATTGCTCTTAGAATAATTATATTATGTACTTCAGTGCTTCTTTGATAAGATATAATTTATCTGAGGTGATAGTATCTCAACAATCTCTGATGTTTCAAATCTTTTTACAGAGGAAATTTCCACTGATTGGATCCATTGGTTAAAGCCCATGGGAGTAAAATATGCTTACTGTATTGAGGGGGAAATGTTACTTGCATCTTAATTAAAGTGACCCTTACATGTAAAGCATGATGCATTTACATTATTTGCAAAGTAATGGAGCATGTCTATTGCTTTCCGTAGCAGAAATGGATTAACCCAATCCACTGTTCTGAGACTGGGATGTTGTCCCCTGGCTTGATCCACTTAAGGAGAAAACGAACAAACAAAAGCAGCTTCCCCACCTGAGCCCCTGCAGACTGCCAAGGGTGCAAAACTGGAATTGTTTAGCAAGAATTCATTGGCCATATTTTCCAAGCGATTAGAGCCTCCATTGGATCATGTTGAAATACATGAGTGAATTACATTGAAACAAATCTGGAAAAATGTTCTGAAAAAACATCATGTTGCCCCTTTCCTCTTCATCTGATGGGTGGATGCTGAACCTCCCCTTACCGCTGCTCTGGCCCCTTAGGCTGTTCTCTACCATGAGTAGATATAACAGCTGCTCAGAAAACTGAAAATAAACATTTTGTTTTCTTTTTTCATTGAAATTTTTTGTCAAAATGTCCTGACAAGCTCTAGTAAAGATACCATGGATTCTTAGAGGATTCAGACTTAAAAATAAAATGAGCAGTGCCTTTTGCCCACTACGTGTCCCTGGATTCTATAAATGTCATGTTTCTTGGCTCCTTTCTCTCACTCTACAGCAAAGGTATTTGAAATATTCACTTCAAGGTGGTTGTAGTGAAGTTCCATATAAGGTAATTGTAGCATAAATCAAAATTGAATCACAGAGAGTGGGCTGAACATATTGATAATGATGATGATAATGATGATTTTATTGGCTCAGAGCCAAAATCCATTTATGTTAATGAGTATTTTTCCATCAAACTTCACTGGGCTTTAGATGAGGCCATAAAGCACTTTTAATTTTCCAAGCATTTTCTATATAATTAATACCAGCACACACTGGTGAGGTATTATTACCCTCATTATGAGATGATGGGGAGAGAAATCAAGTGACTTAGCTAAGACCAGAGAGCTGGGATATGAACTCTCAAACCTGTACTCAGATCTGACCTCTCTTATTATGGTTAGCATCGTTGGCATTTTGATCCTCAGCATGGCTAAGCTAGAGAGTTAACACTCCCTTGAGGTGAACAAAGGGGGGACATGTGTATGGGGTATTTTCCTTGCGGCTTTTCTTTTAGTCTTGCTGGCTCTCCAGTTTTCTTATTTCATTGTGTTACTACAAGAAGGAGTCACAGGAGCAACACCATTTTTATTAGGTGACATCTTTAAACAAAACAATGTTTTGGCATAAACACAGTGCAGCCTGGATTTTAAAAGGGACTTGGACAGTACTGAAATATTTGTAAAATCAGGGCTCTGTTCATTAGTCTCCAGCTCATTTGCTAAGACATTATATGGGTTGATTTCCAACACTGGTAGGTTAGGAGCTATATAGCATCATAAACAGCAATAACAAAATTAAGCAAATACAGGTGGTGTGGGATGCAGAGCATTGTTTTTCTTTTTACTGCGACGGTATTAAATGTTGCTGCTTTAAAACTGAACATGCCGTACAAGAATTTGGCGAAGAGCCAAGAATAGCATCCGCATTTACATTGTGTAAATTGGAACGCAATCGATCTCTAGATGGAATCCATGAATATCCAGCATTAATCCAACCTCTATGCCCCCAAAGTAGTCTTCAGACATGTCATTGTGAATAATGTTGTTATTGTGGATAGTGTACGGCTAAAGCCTCTTTCTCCTTGTGCCCCAGTTGAACTGACCATCAAGGGACTCTGAAATGCATTACTGTATTTGGAGTATTCTCTGCCAGTGGCCTCATTCTGCTCTGTAGGGATAAGCGTAGGATGGGTCGAAGGAAAGGCTGATTTTTTACTTTGTAAACTTTTTTTTTGCTAGCAAAACTGAGTGGGTTGTTTTGCTGGTGAGAAAAGGACAAGGATTTGTGTGGATTCTCAACTACCTTGAATGATACACAGAGCACAGTAAGCAAATCAGACGAGCATTTTTTTGAACTACACTAGCCTTCTGCAGCTTACATTAGCTTTCTACTCAGACCTAGCATTTTGTGAAAATCGGTGGTTTGTCTTGGTTCCTTTCCAACAATGAGTTTTGGGTAGAACTAAATTTCATACCACATGGAAACTGGTTTCATGATGAAACCATATGAAAAAGTAAATGTTGGATGGTGTTAATGTACTGCCAGAAGTTGTCTTTAGTTAGCTCTAAAGGCCTATGAAGCTTAGTGACTGTCTTGCCAAAATCTGAACTGAATTTTATGTTTCTTCTGTGCCCTGAAATCAGACAAGTTCTTCAAGTCTGGGGCTTTGTAACAAAGATTTGGTGCAAGGCTACAAAGGACAGCACAGAAAATTGTCTTGTCACATGCACCCATATAAATATAACCAGTATTGCCAGAGTCTCAAAACGTCACCTAATTTGCATATAAATATATAGAACTTTTAAATAAAAAATAAATGTATGGAACCATAAATATTTGCTTAGACAGTGTTATTGATTACACTTCTGCTCAAGGGACAATAGCACATGTGCTGCAGATACATGAAGCACTAAATGGCAATATTTTAATGCCATCCACTGCAGTTGTATCTTGCAATAAAAACCTGCATCTGATCACTTTTTATCCTCAACCTGTAGTTACAGGGACACGGTTATCAGAGGCTGCAACGTATGGCCTAATTAGCTATATTTGTCCCTGGGACTTCATTTTGGACATCCTTGGTATAAAAAAAATAGAGTGGCAGGCAGTTACCACTGTAGCATTGCGAGGCATCAGCTGTGTGATACCAGTCAAACCAAGCTTCACGTTATTATGCAGCAATTTTTTTCTGTCCCGCTCTCTCATATAAAATAAGTGAACCATTAAAAGTGACCCAGTTCTCCGAACCAAAAGGAACTGAATACCAACAGGGAACTATAACTAGTGAAAGGAAGCCTAGGGCAACGGGCACCTTTTGTTAAAGCATCTCTCTCTTCCATCTCCTCTTTCTTTGTTGGATCAAAAGATGAAAGAATTCTGCCTAAGTTCCGTCTTACTAAATAAACTGATATACTCAGCTTCCACAATTACATTCCTCTCTCCCTTGCCGTTAATGTCCCTATAAGTTCAACACAGTGTATTAGAATAGTGTGGACCCTGGGTGGGATTTTCAAAAGTGCTCAGCATTAGCCTATTTCTGCTCCCATTGAAGTCAAGGAGTAGAGCTAGGCCAAAGTCAAATGCTTCTGAAAGCCCACCCTTGGAGCCCACATGACCTTCAGATAATTGCAGGTTTAACACAGAGGGCCAGGTCCCCAACTTGTGTAAATTGTTGCAGCTCAGTTGAAGTCAATGGAGGTATGATAGTTTACACCTGCAGAGTATCTGGCCCTGAGTAAAGACATAATAAAGGCAATAGCCCTCTTGTAATCCTAGCCCCCCTTGAATGGCAAAACACCCACTGACTTCAAAGGGACCAGATTTTCCCCTACATTTTTTTTCTTTCTCAAATATGAAATTGCAGAACTACTAACTGTGGTATGTAACTTATCGCTTAAATCCGCCTCTGTATGAGGTGACTGGAGGGTAGCTAATTTAACACCTATTTTAAGAAAAGACTCCTGAGGTGACCCCAACAATTACAGTCAGGAAGCCTAACTTCAGTACCAGGCAAATTGACTGACACTATAGCGAAGAACAGAATGATCAGACACAGAGATAAACATGACATGTTGGGAAATAGTCAACACAGCTCTTGTAAAGGGCAATCATGTCTCATCAATCTATTAGAATTCTTTGTGGGAGTCAACAAGCATGTGGACAAGGTTGACCCAGTCGATATAGTGTACTTGGACTTTCAGAAAGCCTTTGACCAGGTCCCTCACCAAAGGCTTGTAAGCAAAATAAGAGTCATGGGATATGAAGGAAGGTCCTCATTCATGGATTAGCAACTGCTTAAAAATAGGAAACAAAGGGTAGGAGTGAATGGTCAGTGTTCACAATGGAGAAAGGTAAATAGCTGGGTCCCCCAAGGATCTGTACTGGGGCCTGTGCTGTTCAACATATTCATAAATATGAATATTTTCATATTTTCACCGGGAAAGGCGGTGAATGATGAGGTGACAAAATTTGAAGATGATACAAAATTACTCAAGATAGTTAAGTCCAAAGCTGATTGAGAAGAGTTACAAAGGGATCTTATAAAACTGGGTGACTGGGCAACAAAATTGCAGATACAATTTATGTTGATAAATGCACAGTAATGCATATTGGAAAAATAATCTTAACTACACATAGAAAATGATGAGTTCTAAATCAGCTTTTACCACTCAAGAAAGGAATCTTGGAGTCACTGTGGATAGTTTTCTGAAAACATCTGCTCAATGTGCCGTGGCAGTCAAAAAAGCTAACAGAATGATAGGAACCATTAGGAAAGGGATAGATAATAAAACAGAAAATATCATAATGCCCCTATATAAATCCATGGTACACCCAATCTTGAATAGCGTGCAGTTCTGGTCACTCCATCTCAAAAAAGACATATTAGAATTGAAAAAAAGTACAGAGACAGGCAACAAAAATGATTAGGGGAAGGGTACAGCTTCCATATGAAGAGAGATTTAAAAAACAACAACAGAGACTGTTCATCTTAGAAAAGAGACAACTAAGGGGGGATATAATAGAGGTCTATAAAATCATGAATGGTGTGAAGAAAGTGAATAGGGAAGTGTTATTTATCCCTTTGCAGAACACAAAATCTAGGACTCAACCAATGAAATTAATAGGTGCAGGTTTAAAGCAAACAAAGGGAAGTAGTTCTTCACACAACACACAAACTGTGGAACTTGTTGCCATGGGATGTTGTGAAGGCGAAAAGTATAACTGGGTTCAAAAACGAACTTGCATATTGCAACTGATTTAAATTTGGCCTTGCTCTTCTTGATGGAGTGAGGTCCCTTGGAATGTTCTCTACTCAGCAGCATTCAAAAAAAAAAAAAAAAGAGAGAGAAGAATTTGAAAGATGGCTCAAGACAATTTTAGAACAAAGGACATAAAAGATGAAGTTGCATATGGGAATAAATTATCAAGTAAGTGTAGTGGGTTTGCTCTGTTCATCTTTTATTCATCCATTTTTTAGTTATCATGCGCATGCAGAACATCTGTTGTGATGTGCGAATGTGGACATACAGTCCTGTATCTGTCTGTGAATAACATACCAGCCTAAACTTCACATTGAATTAGGCTTTGCTCATTGCTCTCAACCTTTAAAATGTAATATACTTAAGCTTCATAAGCCTTTGTATTGTGAATAGGTTCAGCTCTGACACTGGTCTTCAAATTAGAGATGTTTTTGAGCTGTTACTAAAATGTCCACTAGCTGCTTGTGCCACCTACAGGTACCTCCAAAATTATACTCATATACATAATAGCTGTTCCAACTGAAAGTGCTGTGGTTCTACTCTAGGAAGTACCTTTTCTGCAATAGCTCTGGTACTGAATTCACCTATGGCTAGATCAAAATCTCACTGAAATTAATGGAAAAACTCCCATTGATTTCAGGGGCCTTTGGATCAAGTCCTAGTCATCATGTTCAGTGCAGCCATTATGTTCCTAAAGGGAGCAGCCCCTTTGAATGAAACATTATGGCTCCCATAACAGGTAGGTTCTCTATCATTACTTGCAAAATTCCCATTAACTTCATTACTACAGACACTCTCCTACCATCTGCTTTCAGGAAAGTTCATCATGGGATACCAAAATATGGATTCTGTGTCTAGGTGACATTGTAGATATTGTCATTTACACCATTCTGTGGTAGCAGTTTATACTCGCTTTGTACTCACTTTGTGCTGGTATGAATGGCTACTCAAGGTGCCAGGCAGAGGAGAATCAGATTCTCACTGGGACCTTTGGTCTCGGTGGAAGTTTAGCGGGAATAAAGATCATTATGACTTTGCCATCAAGCTTTGTGATCCAAAGCCTACTGAAGTCAACGGGAAAACGTCTATGAACTTTGGATCAGGCCCTCAGTGCTGGATTTACTTCACCACTGCAGAACAGATCCTGATTCTTAATGCATTTTTTTGTCAGCATCCCTGGGGTTTTTATTTACTTCGACTGCTTTCTTTGCACACTGTAGTGATTCATTTTGTTGAATCCTTGTCATGTTGTTTGAGCTAAAATTGCGTTGCAAATGTACAGCAGCTATTCCTCTCTCTCTCTCTCTCTCTCACTCTCATTTTTAATGTGGAAACAGGGATTGGAAGGATAAATTACTGTAGTTCCCTTCGAGCACATATTGATGAGAAGCAAACAGTAAAACATCAAAATAAAGCCTTTTTTTCCATAGTCCTTTTTAAAGCAAGAATATAATTATGCTCCATGCATCTTGTAAGCGCACAGATCAAAGAGATTAAGTAATTGCTCTTGGCATTTTGACTATGGTTTTGAGTGGCTGTGTACTTGCACTGGCATACAGTATTTATAATGATGTCACTGGGAAGTAGCTGTCACCTCAGGGAACTCCTCCTTCTCCCAGGAAGTGTTCAGTGTGAGCTTGGCTTGTTGGCATAATAACAGCGCTTGTATGCAATTACTGCCACCTGGAAGACCCGGGAATGGGAACTGAATCAGTTTTACAAACCCCTGAGGAGATTGAAGCTGGGTCCTCTCCATAGCAGTATAAATTCTGAAACAGGGATATGAAACTCTTCTATATTATAGCGCACAAAATGCCTCTGGTGCTGAAGCCTAAATAGATGGTCTTATAGAAAACGTTTCCCACCTTAGGTTGCTGTTCTGCTTATTGCAGCCATTCTGGTGAAAGGGCCTTAGCCAAAACATTGTGTCTCAATATTTTTGAACTTTCAGGGTGTTTGAAATACAAACCAAGCTCCAGACCCACATTTTCCAACCTACCTTAGCAATAAGCTGAGTCAGAACCCCAGATCTGAATACTTCAAAGTGCTCAAAGTCTGTTTTCAATCTGAATTTTGTAGCTGGTCCCATCTGTAATTTCCACTCTTTCTGAAAAAAAGAATGTGTGAAACACAGGGCAATGGAAAGGGGAGTAATATATATTACTGCTCAATAGGGTTGGTCACAGTTTTAAGAAATGGGGGGGAATGTTGAGGATGTTCTTACAAAAAAAAGTTCCTGTATTTTGAACCAGTCAAAACTTTTCAGATTTTGAAATTTCAATTTAATTTTGAATTAAAACCCCCACAACCAACTAGGAAAATGTTTTTTTTTTTTTTTAAATAAACCATGAATTTCCTCCCCCTCTCCTTATTTGACTATGTCTACTGCTTGCCTCTTGTGGCAGTCTGAGAATAAATTAAACCTTTGATTTTGAAGGTAGATATTTTTTAAAGAAACTGGGTAATTAAAATTGTTAAACTTTTGCGTAAGTACTGGCAGCTAAATGTATGTAAATATTTCTTGTAGAATTGTAGAAAATAGACATGAAAGATGCCTAGTGAATGATAGTGGATGACAGATAGATGGATGAATGGAGAGAGAACTAGATAGTTAAACAGAAGAAGCATTAGTTAAAACCTAGGCAAAAATTGCCTTTTTTTTTCTTTCATGAGTTTTAATATATATATTTTCCCTTTCATTATGGCATGTATTTTCATCCCTACTTTTTTGCAGCTTTTGACAAAAAAACCATATTTGCTTAAAATGAACTTAATTTTAATTGTAACAGCATTCAGAAAAATCCCAACAACAAGAAAACAAACAAACAAAATGAAGATGCTTTTTGAATGGTCAGGGCCGGCTCCAGGCACCAGACTAAGAAGCATGTGCCAGGGGCATCACATTCTAAGGGGCGGCATTCCGGTCATTGTTTGGGCGGCACAATTCGTCCGCCCGTTGTTTTTGTTTTTTAGTTCGGGCGGCGTTTTTTGTTGTTGCTTGGGACGACTAAAAAGCAAGAGCCGGCCTTGTGAATGGTGTTGCATTTTATTTTATTATGACTATTTTGCACACTTTGCATATGAAGTGTTGCTTCTCCAGTGGCCAAAAAGGAGAAGACTGTGTCCAAGTCAGAAATCCGTCAGGATTCCTTGTTCCCATGTCAATCATCACATCATTACACCGCAAAGGAGTTGGAAACCTAACTCCTTTAGATACTTGAAAATTCCATCCTACAGTTCTCTTTCAAACGAATGCATCTGTAAATGCACCAGTGTAGTGTAGATTGTAGATCTATGTTTCTGCCAGATCCTACCCTTAAAACTGTGAGAAGCTCTGGGGAATGGCTAAGCAGAAGGTTTTTGAGTCATGCTGCCTGTACTGACCAGGATGATTCTGTGAGTATGTGATGCAACACACTGCAGTGCTTCTTAAAACAGCTCCAAAAATCAGCATCATGAGTGCCCCAGCCCTGCTGCTAGTGGCAGCATGCCTGCAAGGATCAGGGCTTTGTTTTAACTATGCCTTTTGGGACCACTGAGCCCAGGCTTGTTAGTTGTACAGCCTGTCTAATCCTCAAGGACACAATTGGTCCCTATTCTTGCATGAATGACCCTCTTCTCTCCCTCAAGGGAACACTAGTCCAGAACTTTGTCTCAGGTCATGGGCAGAATTCCTCTCTTTGATCCACACTGCCTCTGACTGATGCACTGTTCCCTGCGTGTAACTCTCAGTGTCCATCAGTGTATTGAACAAGCAAGGAATACGCAGTAGAAAGATGCAACATAGATAAGAGCTGCACGGTGTGGATCAGAATGGAGAGTCTTGCCCTTGGTGCCCAGATACAATTCTATAAACCCATCTGCTACCCTGCAATGCCCTCCTTTTGGAACAGAAGCTTTAACTAGTCTTGCCTCCACAAAGCAGTAGCTTCACAGGCTCGCCCAGCCAATAGGTAAACTATCACAAGAGGAGGAAGGAGGAAAAGAAAGCAGAACAGATGAGGGGAAAACAATCAGTTAAAAGAGAGGAAGAAAAGACTCATTTGTATGTATGTGCTCTATACTGAGCACTAAACACTGAGCAAAAGGCAGGTCTGAACTGCCGTGGGCACTGGGAATCTGTCCGGATGGGTGAGCAAGATGTTGAATAACATCAAGAAAATCATGTCAGCTCTTAATAAAAACAGTGGATAAGAGTTTGTTTGACCTAATGCTGCTTTTAAATCAATACACTTAGGACCTAGTCATTTGCCCAGTCTGCAAGAGCCTATATATAATTCTGGTTCTAAAATTGGCCGTAAACAGATGGGATGGGTGGAGGTGATGACAATGAGTGGTGTGATGACTACATCCAAAAGTTTGTCCTTCAGAAGAAATGAGGGTCATGAACACTGTGCTGGCTATCGCTTCTCCTAAGGTCTGGGCCAACACCCGGGGTGGGGCAGAGAGGCACAGCTGATGCTGCCTTCCGGGTTTTACATGATAGCACAGAGTCACCTACAGCACTAGCAAAGCAGTTCTTGATTAGTGCAGGGTAATGAGAGCCAGGGAACACCAGAATTTTGTTCCTGGCTGCTGCCAGTTGACTATGGGCCAGATTGTGACCAACTGCTACCCAGGTGCATGCCGGAGGAAAAGGGCTCAAGGTACACTTTCCTGTTTGTGAATACACAAGTGCTTGTCACATTTGCAGTTCTGTGCATATCTCTCTATCAGTGTTATAGAGAGTGGACAATTTATGAGTTTACCGTGTACAAGCTTTATACAGAGTAAACCGGATTTATTTATATCCCATTGGGAGCTGGGTGTCTGGGTGCTGGAGACAGGAGTACTTGCTGAGCTGTTTTCAGTTAAGTCTGCAGCTTTGAGGGCGTTGTTCAGACCCTGGGTCTGTGTTGCATCGGGCTAGCATGTCTGGCTCAACAAGGCAGGGTTCTGGGGTTCCAAGCTTGCAGGGACAACATGCTTAGCGGTAAATTCAGCACATCAGGCGATAGTCCCAAAGGGGTCTCTGTGACCGAACCCATCACAACTGGAGATGCAACTTTAGGAACTAATAAGATGCATATTTTCCCATTATAGTTCTTGTTAAATTAAGAAAAGAGCCAAGGAAACAATAAATTAGTCATTGAAAGAGAGATGTTTAGGGGCACAAAGGTTAGTGAGGCACCCAGGTTTCAATGGGACTTTCAGTGAAAGTTGGCCACCTAACTGTCTTTTGTGCCTTTGAAAATCTCCCCCTACATGGAAAAATAAGAATCCTTTCTTATCCTTCCCTTTTTTCCCAGTCTAATAATTGTTATACTATGATTTCATGGAGGTTTAGTAATAGTAGGAAGATTTGAGCTACTATGTGTACACCTGCAAGTCTTGAATCTGAGCCATAGCTATTGCTTTGCTAAAATAAAAAGTGCTTGCCAGGTGCACTGGCTGCAGCAAATTTTACCTTCACTGATTCAGGCTATTTTCTCTTTGGACTAATCAAAAGACTCTTAGATCAGACTGAAAATTGTTGTTCAGCACACTGCGCACAATACCAGACTACAATTCTTTTTGCTTGCTCAGGGATGTATATCAATCACTTATTGTGACCCTAGAGGCGACAGGGTTAAAATGCAGGGAAGTGTACTTTATCTTTTGAGGCTTAAATAACTATCATGGCATTTATTAATGTGTAATTACATAGTCATTACACATTTATGCTCTACCGATTAAATAATTGGAGTAACTGACTGTGATTTATCATGTGTAAGAACAGTCTGGCGTGCTCACAGAACCATGCACTGTAATTAGATCGTAATTGGCATGCTTTGAGTAAAAGTAGTAACCAATAAAATGAAAACCAACAAGTAATTGCTTTATTATTATTTTGAGAGATAAATTGTTTCAGTGAAAACAACTGGAGATAAACAGATGAATCTTTAATTTAATAGGGTAAGCTATTCTTCAACTAAACCCCCATTGCAGTACTTGTCAGGACTGCTTGGAATCATCCAGTCTGTTTGGGTTTTTTTTTTGACTTCCTGGCTTGTGCAATGGAGCAATTGATATTAACCAGAGGCAACACCACGGGGAACTTGGAGAACACACTTGCCTTTCAGAGGAGCTGTCTCCTCCAAGAAACTAGAAGGAGCAATGAAATGAATTGGATGACCCAGCCTTGTAGATGCTGTTGGTTTTGATGGAGGATAGCGGATCCTTTCCTGTATTCTCTGATGCGCGCTCGCGCTCACTCGCTCTCTCTCTCTCTCAGTTAACACATCCTAATTCCACTTCAGGTTATAACTGTAAGACTATTAGTTGGGCAAGTAGCAAAAACTGTTGCTGAAATGGATCTTTAATGGCCCACAGTTAGGCAGATTGTTACCAGTACCAGTGAAAATTCAGATACAATGTGCTCAAAGCACATCAATTTATTTGAGAGAGAATCACACAAACAGTAAAAGGTTATACAGTATGTCGTCTTATTAAGCCTCAGTTCCCCAAGCATAAACCCTAAATAACCATGTTGGCCCTACAGAGTATCCTGATTGGCAAACAAAGCAGGTATAGCTACCAGTCCTAGATGGAGTCTTCTCTTCTCTTCTCAAGTACTTGGTCTGTCAAATGTCCCCCAAAGCAGGGTTTTGGCTACCCTGAGGGCCTCTGTTCCAAAAGTCCCACAAAAGTCCCTTGTAGCAGGTCTACTCTGAGACCCTCTGTCTTAACAGTGTCACGGATCTCTTCAGATATTAATTGGGAAGCTGCCACTGCATGTATGATATTCTTAGTATTTATAACCCTCGCTCTCAAAAGAGTCACATGCCCCCCAAATATGCCCTGTCAGCATTTCATTACTTGTTTTTCTAATTAATATTTTGGAAGGGGGCAAAAAGGGACAGACCAAAGGCCATTTGATGTTTACTCTCTCATCAATCATTCCCTTAAGCCAGTGGTGGGCAACTTGTGGCTGCACGCGGCCCGTCAGGGTAATCCACTGGTGGGCCGCGAGACAGTGTTTACATTGACCATCCGCAGGCATGGCCGCCCTCAGTTCCCAGTGGCTGCGGTTCACTGTTCCCGGCCAATGGGAGCTGCGGGAAGCGGCGTGGGCCGCAGGGATGTGCAGGCCGCCACTTCCCGCAACTCCTATTGGCCGAGAAAGGTGAAACGCGGCCACTGGGAGCTGCGGGTGGCCATGCCTGTGGACGGTCAATGTAAACACTGTCTCGCGGCCTGCCAGTGGATTACCCCGTTGGGCCGCACCACTGATTTAAGCTCTCAGTGTGGTGCTACCTTAAAGGGTCATTTTGACCCAGGTCAGTTAGTACCAAGCTCACTATTTACATATTTCCTGTGTATTTACTTAGTGAACTGGCCATCGACTGACCATGACCAAAATTCCAAGCTGAAATACACACACACACACACACACACACAGAGCCTCTGGTTAACCATTCATAATCCATAATTATGTCAGCATTCAAATGCAATTTCAGCATACTATCTGATTCTAAGAGACCTTTGTTCCCAGAATCCTTTAGCAAATTCAGACGTACCAAGCCTTGCTACATTCATATCAATCACAGTAATTCCTAATAATGATTTGACAGCATCCCACCAGCTGTCATTCCAGCAAACACTTAAATGGGCTGTTCAGCTCTGTAAAGTTTTCTTTTCCTTTAAAAAGTAATCACCTGCATGTTTTTCCACCCTTCTCACGTCCTTCTTTTTCTAAAGGCTGAAAATTTCAGAATGACTATGCCTGGGAAACGCCCTTTGCCCAGGAGTAAAGGATTACACAAGACAGCAGAGAATCAGGTCCAGTGGGTAATTGGCAGTATTGTGGCCCCTGTGCAGTGGATGGGCCAGCGTATAGAGGCTGCAAAACTGGTGGTTCTCCCTGAGAAGTAAGGGGAGTTCTGTGGTAGTGTAAGGCTAGTGAGTGGATATAACAGCTTGCTTTCCAACTCCTAGCACAGAGACACACTAAGGCCATGTCTACACTCTGGGCACTATATCGGCATAGCGATGGCATCATAGCAATGCTGGCATAACCTTATGGTATAGACACAGCCTACACTGATGGAAGGGATTTTTCTGTCAGTATGGGAATACCACCTCCCTGAGCAATGCATCTACACGGTGCGTTACCATAGCAATGTTGTTCAGGATGTGGATTTTGTCATGTCCCTGAGCGACGGAGCTATGTTGACCTAAATTTTAAGTGTAGACAAGAACTAAAGGCCTAGCTGGGAGCAGTTTCTGGGAGGCGGCATGGCAGAAACACACTGCACTCTGATTGTTTTGGGCTGCTGGTTGGCTCCTCAAGGTCGTTGCAGGCAGCATAAATTAGAGCAACCGCTGGGGCTGTTTGAGCATTGCCTCTACAGTCTGGGAGGCATAGGTGCCGACTTTCGTTGGCGCCGGTGGGTGCTTGTGCCCCCGGCCCCACCCTAACTCCACCCCCAGCCCGCCCCTTCCCCAAATCCCTGCCCCTGCCTTCTCCCCCAGGGAAAAATTGGTGCAGCTTCCCCCCGGCCAGGGCGGGTGCAAGGAAGTTTTGCGCTCTAGGCGAAACTTCCTTGTATGAGCCTTGCGCCTAGGGTGACCAGATGTCCCGATTTTATAGGGACAGTCCCGATTTTTGGGTCTTTTTCTTATATAGGCTCCTATTACACCCCACCCTGTCCTGATTTTTCACACTTGCTTTCTGGTCACCCTACCTGCACCCCCGCCACTAAGACCGCCCCCCCCCCCACAGCAGCCAGCTCCACCCCGCAGCTCCCCACCCCCCACGGCGGCGGCTCAGTGGGCTGCAGGGGCAGGCGGCTCAGTCCCCCGCCCGCTGGCCGCGGGGGGAAGCGGCTCGGTCCCCCGCCCGGCCGCAGGGGGAGGCGGCTCGGCCCCCTGCAGGTTGCAGGGGTAGGCGGCTTGGTCCTTCGCCCACGGCAGGAGGCTCGCTCCCCGCTGCGGCGGCCCCCCATCCCACCCTGCCAGCGGCAGCTCACTTTCTGAGCAGCTCCTCCGGCGGCGTTTTGCTTTCCCCTGCCGCCCCGCCCAACAGCTCAGAGGTGGCGGCTGGGCTAAAAAAAGCCGCGGCTTTTCGCCCGGAGGTGGGAACCGACCGGAAGGTGAGTTGAGCGCGGGTGGGGAGCTGGTGGGAAGCTGCCGGTGTGTGCTCAGCATCCACCAAATTTTCCCAGTGGGTGCTCCAGCCCCAGAGCACCCACGGAGTCAGCACCTATGCTGGGAAGCACAAAGGTGATGCACAGACACCTTTGTCTTGCCCTCGGGCTGTGCTGAGTTCAGCTTAGCAGCAGTTCCAGAAAAGGACCAATGTCTTTATACAAGTCAATTTCCATTGTAAGGGGAGCTGGTAGGGGCCCATAAACCTGGCTCAGAATTGATATAGTACAGGCTCTTTAGTAATAGTACAGAATGCCAATAGATAATTATTCATTGAAATCACCATGGTTTCCATTCAGTGAAGCATTTAAAGTCGGAATTCCAAAAATCCTCTGGTGTATAGGGCTCCCGAATGCTTTGTGTCTAGGGCAACTGCCCCTGCTGCCCATTCATGGTCACGTGGGAAACAGCGGATCTGTTTCTCTAGAATCTGGAAGGTGCCTACAGCCCTGAAAAGCAGAATTTTCTCCCACGACTGCTAATTAGATCAATAGGGATCTTATTCACAAGTTATTGAGAGAGACAGTCGTAAACTAATTAAGCATACTCTGAGCAATACTTTCTCTTCCTGCCATCTATTTCCTGTGTGAAGTTAAAATAACCTCAGAGTGCTCTAGGCTGAAGCAATGGCACAGATCATTTGCTGCAAGAGGATATTTTGTAGCCACTTTAATTCCTGTAATACCTTATGGTACGCGTAATGTTAAAGAGATGAGAAATGGAAAGTGATTAGGCTGCAGTCTGCGAGGTGATGTTTTGCTGTATTCACATGGATCAGGATGCCAGCCAGCTCTGAGTGAAGTCAGTGGATAACATGGGTAAAGGGTTAAGACAAGGCAGATTTAACTCACCTGAGCACTCTGTTTTGCACACACCGCACACTGCAACAAGCATTTAACAGCAAAATAAAATACCCTGAACATATGCATCCGAGCGAATGCCTGCTGGGATGCTTGCCCAAATGGTGATCTATTGCATTAGGATAATTAGAGAACAACACTATTTGCTGTTTCAATAATTTTCTGTGTCAAATATTTTACTGTTAATTTGAACACATGGGGCTTGCTTTAATACTGTTTAGAGCTTCGATGTTAAATTACATTTTCTTCAGATGCGTGATAAATCACTTAATGGAATTTCCCAAATGTTTTAAAATTAAGTTTATATTTTCTTAAAGCATGTCAGTTTCATAGCTGTAATGGAAATGATGTGAGGTAGCTAGGGAGCTTTCACAGCCTACAAACTTATTTCTCTACTTTACTCTTTAAATCCAATTTATACAGAAGTCTCTGCCCTTCGCTGTGTGTGTGGAGGGGTCCTCTCTGTGGACATGAAAGATCCTTTGTGAAGTGCATGTAATACCCATTAAAGGGTTAATCAGTTCTCAGTAACTGCTAGAAGAGATGGGCCAACGCAGGCAGCTGAAATCTGAATGCGTTTAAATTCCAAAAGGGTCCAGTCTGCTATTGCTATTTTGTTCCAGGCTTTATCCCAAATCAGAAGGGACCTTGTTTCCAGTTCTGGTTTTGATGTGGTTGAAATCTCAGCCGGATAGCTGTTCTCCCATGGCTGCAGTGTTGGTAGAAGTCTTGTGAGGGTAGCTAATGTCACTTACGGGGCTGCCCACGGTGCTGCTGCTTTGGCGTGGTGAGTCAGCAGCAATACTGACTTCACACTTCACACTCCAAAATCTCAGTGAAGAGACACTGAGTTCCCCCTCCCACACCAGGCACCCTGTACAGCTACAACTCCAACTCCACCCCAAACCTCTGCCTTCCCTGACGTGCTACCCATTCCTGCCAACTCACTTGCTCTCCTCAACCCTCTCTTCAATCCCTCACCCCCCACAAACCTCTGCCTTCTCTGACCTGCTACCCATTCCTGCCAACTCACTCGCTCTCCTCAACCCTCTCTTCAATACCTCACCCCCCCAAACCTCTGCCTTCTCTGACCTGCTACCCATTCCTGCCAACTCACTCGCTCTCCTCAACCCTCTCTTCAATCCCTCACCCCCCACAACCCCTGCTTTCTCTGCCTGCCTCCTCACATCCCCAGAGAATCAAATTCCACATAATTACATACAGTATGAAAATGTCCTCTTAAGAGATATTGAGCTGCAGTTGGAGACAAAATTCACTCATTAAAGCATGACACAGAGGGGTGTAAATCTCAATGCCCCCAACAGGCTCATATGGAAGAAATAAAAACAAAGGAAATAAATACTGCTAGGAGGCTTTCAGCACTGTGGGAAATAGGGGATGGCATTTCAAGCTTGTTTTCATTTGGTTTAAAAGCAAACTAACTGTGCAATGCATCTTCCAGGCTTACACATCTCATGCTTCGTAGTACTTCCTGTGACTGCCAGCCAAGAGAACCCTGTTTAGGGAGTGAGAGAGGATTTCAGGCCTCAGACAGAGGGAGGCTAAATGTGTCCCTAATGGGCCATGTTCACCCACTGGCAAAAGGAGTCCGTGATCTTGCTGCTTTTGCATGCCTGCTGAGTGGTGAAAGGAGAGGCATTGAGATCATTTACATACCTTTCAGCTCAGTCAAATGAAAGCCATTGCAATGACAGTGTCCTCCTGCAATGGACAGAGGAGGGGTAAATGAAGGAGCGAGACCTGGAGAAAAGAGTGCACAATCCCGCAGGCTCTGGTTTACTGTGAAGAAAGGGGTTCAGCTAAACCAACAGGCCAAATGGCTTTTAATTCAATAGAGAGACAAGGTGGGTGAGGTAATATCTTTTGTTGGACCAACTTCTGTTGGTGAGAGAGACAAGCTCTTCTTCATCTGTGTGTGGCTGGAAAGCTTGTCTCTCTCTCCAGCCTCAATTGCGCTCACTGATATCAACACAGCTGCAATTATGCTACTTTTAATTCAATAGTCATGTGGCCTGGTTTTGTTTAAAAGTTGCCCATGGGCTGTGAAGGCCTCCAAACACGATCCTACGTAGATAAAAAATATCAGGATCGAGACCCAGGCTTTCAAAAGATGAATTGACATTGGCAGAACTAACAGCACAGGATGCATGTAACTGACATCTGCCTTTGTGTTTGGGTGCCTGCTCGCTTTGTCCTTGACTTCTTTTCTGACCATGCAACGTGACTGTAAAGTTGGGTAAGGGAAGCAGGGATTGTAAAGGTTCTATTCTCACTTCTAGGATTTACATGTGTCAGGTTTTTCTCCCCTGCCTGGTCCACCTGCAAAGCATTGTAGCCAAAGAGAGGCTAGCATGCACAGACCTAGGGTCAGGCTGCCGTCAATATTTATCCATGAAAATATTTGCAAATCACTTGTGCTATCTATCTGGCTATGTCACACAGTAAACTCAAAGTAAATGTGCTTGCTGAGGATCAAGTAAGTGGACCAGGAAGCTTCATGCTGTCTGCTGAAAAAAAGCTTGTTGGTGCCTAATATATTTCAGAACAATTAATCCATGTGAAAAATGCTATAAACACTCCGAAGTTCAGTGAGACTGACTGTTCAGTGACCTGCTTCATGTAACTGAATGTCATGGAGATTTGAACTGCCAGATGGCCTCGTTAACACACACAGACATATTCTTCCGAAACTGAAAAATGTTTGGAGACCAAATCCCAATTACTGGTTTATGTGGATCTGTTTTCCCCGTTTCTGTTTCCACTCTCCTTCCTTAGACATGTGCTAGGAGAGGAGATAAATGCAGGAGGAAGACGAGACAAATAAAAAACCTAGATGTGTAAGAACTGGTCCTGGAGCTGTCAGTATATATAGTTTGCGTGATGCTGGAATCTATACCGTACAATCTTGTTATGATTACTGCATCCTCCCTCTTCTTTTGTGTATTGAATCTTTTGTGTTAGCTCTAAGTACTTTATCTAGTGCTTTCATAATAGTTTCATCCAGGTAATCAATATTTAAAGAGATAACAATTGCTCATTTTTAGAATTTAAGGTACTCATGCAGTATTGCTCCACGTAGGTGCTTTTATCTGCACTTTATAATGTTGGCTTATATTCATCATAGTCTTTCTTTCTTTTCTTCTTTGAAGATGAATTTGGCTCTCTTAATGTGTGTACTGAAATGAGGATCATAGAAAATGTATTTTGAGGTTAAACAGCCATATCATAGATATGTATTTATTCTAGAGCTAGGTGGACAAATGTACTTGTTGAATATTTTTTTAAATCACAAAATATACTGAATAAGTTATTCAGTGAATAGTATTTGGCTAGCATTAATTTATACATATTTATCTTACTATGTGTGTAGAGGATTAAAATAATTCAGAGGATATATACTATATGGATATTTTATAGCTGTTAAATATGAAGAGCCTGATTGTCATTTACACTAAGGTCTGGTCTACACTACAGACCTAATATCGGTATAATTATGTTGTTCAGGGGTGTGAAAAATCCACATCCCTGAGAGACGTAGTTATACTGACCCAAGCCCCTGTGTAGACAGCGCCACGTCAACGGGAGAACTAGGCCGATAGGAGAGCTCGCTCCTGGTGGCTTAGAGCATCTTCACTAAAGTGCTACAGCTGTGCAGCTTTAAGGGTAGACTTGCCTTTAGTCTCTTGTAGTCATTCTAAAAGTGTAAAGGGGCCTTAATGTGGGAATAAATTACATTTGCACCTACTGTGAGCCCTTTGACGCTGCCAGAGTGGTGCAAATTGGCCTTAATGTAAATGAGAATCAGACCGTAGGATTCTTTGTGTCCCAACTATGCAGTTCTACCCAGACCGAGCTCACATTGAAGTCAGTGGACGTTTTTGAGCAAGGACTGCAGGATTTAACCTCAGCAGGTGGAAATTGTCATAGCTTCATTGACTTTCATGTAGCTATGACAATGTACATGAGCTGAAGATCTGGCCCTATATGTTGCTGTTAGTAAGCAGTTGTTACTGCATTGAAACGATGCATCTTCAGTGTCACCTAGATTCAAAAAGGCAGTTAGCACATGCTGGTTAAAGCGGTAATACCCGTTTTAGCCCTTTTGGGGCAGGACCATTCTATAGAACTGAATAGAAGATAATAGTCCTGCTATAGAATTTTATTAGACGGCTCAAAAAACCTACAGAAAGATAGCATTCTTTATTAACTTCCATAGATTTTTAAAGTGCTTTCTATTGAACGTGAATATATTTACATTCTAGAACCCTACAGTTTGAATCTCTGTTATCTAGAGTGTTTTCCATAAGGGCATGGTTGATGTTGTAAGGCAGAAGGCCAAAGGATGAGTGACATTAACAATGCATGAGATGCAATAATCCCTCAGAAATGCACTGCCTGGAAAGTCGTTACACTTGTATGTCTACTGACAAGGGTCTGATATCACTGACAGCACATCAGGAAAAATCTATGGGCCACATTCCCTGCTTTGCTCAGTTTATGCTCAGTGAAGCAGTGGTGGGAGAAAGACCATACAGGAGTAGGTTACAGCTCTCTGATTCTCTGCTTGGTCCTAATGCTGCTCCAACCTGTGCATGCAGGCAGCATGAATCCTCAAGGGACTGTCCACCAGCTGAGGAACGTTGACTTGCAGTGCTATGCCTCTTTCCCACCCAGATTCACACCCAGCTCCAGTGGCTATGGGGAGGGTCAAATAGGAGCTAGCTATATCTGACCCTGTATGCCCATGGTTTTCCCCCACACCAGGAGAGGTTTCTGCTCTCTTTATGCCTGCCCAGCAGTGCAAAGGAACCAGAGTGGGCAGAGAATCTGGTTCTAAAATCCTTTCCTGCTAAGGTAACAACTGTGCAATAAAATGGCATCTATTTCCTAGCTGCCCAACTCTGTTAAATATGTTTATTTATATTAATTTGTTATTTATTTAATGTCCTAAGAATCATCCAGTAAAGTCTAAGTGAAATGCATAGATAAGCACAGTTCTTATGCGAGGTGTCACTGTGATAGCATAACAAGTTCAAGAAGCCTTTGCTTTGGTAATGGCAGCGAGACAGACCTGTAGTTGTAAATTTTTCATGTAAGGGACTAATGCATCAGACATTACAGATCGGTGCCAAAATATTACTCGGCTATTTGTTATGCTTGACTGCAATAAAGACAAACGATTGCTTTGTCTTAGGCAGTATTTGGTAATATACTGGTCTCAAGATAAGACTTATCATAGCAGAAATGCAAGCATCCATGAAATGAAATTTCACTATATTAAATATTTTGTATTAAGAGGTTTGTCTCCTATAATAGATACCAGTTTATTTTATTTTTCCAGGAAATGGGATGAACTGTGAGGATCTGTTATGAAATGTTAACCCCAGGATGATAGATGTATTGTCTGCCAGCCCAAACATCCGGTCACAAATATTATATGCACTGTAATTCAGGAGCCCAGGATAAAATGTCAGGTTTTTTACCTTCTTTTTCTAAAGTAGGGAAGTAATCATACCAGTTAGATTCAGGTAAGTGTTCTGCATGCATCTCCCACATAGTTCTGCCATTGTACTTCAAACTTGACATGCTGTATACCCTGCAATTCCAGTCCTGGGGTCTCCATACACCTGTACTAGCACATGGGAATACTGGTTTGTAGCATCCTTTGCAATTTCATGTCCTGGCCCCTTTTGAGCACTGGCTGCCAGCCATGGGCGGCGGGTATAATAGGCAAGGGGAGGCATTGCCTCCTCTAGCGCAGCCATCCCTGCTGCCCAACACCTGGGCTGTGGTGCCCCTCCCCAACCTCTTCCCCTCCCTGCTCTGACTCTTCCCTGAGGCTCCCAGGACTTGCTGCTGCTGCCTGTGGTGAATCTTCCTCCTCTCCTCTCCTCCACCCATGCCCTCCTCGTCTCTCCTCCCCCCACCACCACAGGGTGCGGTGTGCATGTGAGAATGCCAGTGGGGAGTCAGTGGCAGACGGGGGAGCGGGGGGAGAGTGGGGAGTGGAGGAGGTGAGCAGAGGGGAGCCCTGAGTAACTTTACACAGTGAAAAAGCCTTCCAGAGACCTAGTAGCAGAGATCACTGAAACTGTTAGAGCCATTAAAGTGATAATGAAGCCATTTGCCAACGCCCAGGAAGCCTTTTGCCACATTCAGCTGGCTTTTATATCGTAGGAAAATGTGTTATTGGGGTCAAAACAGTTTCCAAATGACAACCCATCGGTTATTCTCTGTACCCAGTCTGCTAACCTGGCTCAAGGAGGAGCTGACATAGCCAGTGAGTTTATTTCTTGATCTAGTCATTTTATTCAAACCCAGTTTCAGTAAACGAGTCTGACAGGGAATTCTGTGATTAAACGACTGCGTTAATGCAGGCTGTCACTGACAAGCACGTTTTCAAAAGGAGAGATTAGGCTTCAGGTTGGTGCAGGTAGCCTGGCCTTTTGTCTCTCTCTATACAGCATACACCGAACTCCTTGCCATGCAATTCTATCTGGCAAGTGAGCTATATCTGTGGCCTGTTCGGTTCCCTTGGGGAATGTTATTAGTGCTTTAAGGTGAAAAGGGAAGAGGGTGTCATGGGGGGGTCAGCAGCAGGATGAGGCGAGTGGTGAGCCAGCTGCACAGCAGTTGGTGGTGGTGGGTCTGTGGTGGGCGGGGAAAGGGTCTGACGAGGGGGGGCGAGGAGGCGAGCAGCAGGTGGGCGAGCGGCTGGAGGGGGAGGAGATGAGCGGAGGGGGGGATCGGGGTGGTGGTGAAGAGATGAGTAGCGAGTCAGCAGTGGGTGAAGGCGGGGCCTGGGGCAGAGCAGGGGTGCCGTGTGGGCGGGGCTGTGGGCGAAAGAGGCAGGACAAGGAGCTCGCCTCCCCCAGGGGAAGTTTCACCCACTGCCCATGCTGCCAGCAGTCCTGATTTGTGCTAAATTTCATATGGTAATTTTGTAAAGTGGACACATTATCTGAGGGTCAGCAGCTCCCTTTATAAATTACACCCACTATGAATTTGTACTCTCTCTGGCACAAAATACCAAGTCTGACCCTAGAAGTGGAAGACATGTGGAGCCTGATTCATCACTGCATTACCATCATTTATGGTGGTGTGGTTCTATCGATTTTTACGGAGCTAGTATACGGAGTTGGTATAAAACAGATCTAACTCACCGACAAATCAGGCCCAAACAGGCTAATAGGAAAAATGGGCTGGCCCACCCTGGGCAGGGGGGGGGTGGGGAATCAATCTAAGATACGCAACTTCAGCTACGTGAATAACGTAGCTGAAGTCGAATATCTTAGATCGATTTCAAAAGGTACTTACCCCGGTCCACACGGCAGCAGGCAGGCTCCCCCGTCGACAGCGCTTCCTCTGCTTGCGGAGCTGGAGTTCCGGTGTTGACGGGGAGCGGCTCTGGGATCAATTTATCGCGTCTAGACGAGACGCGATAAATCGATCCCAGAACATCGATAGCTACCCGCCAAATAGGTCGGGTAGTGTAGACATAGCCCTAGGACTGTGGGTCTGAACTTTTCCAGACTACTGTACCCCTGATTTGTCTTGCATACCCTAAGTTTCACTTCACTTAAAAACTACTTGCGTACAAAATCAGACATAAAAATACAAAAGTGTCACAGCACATTATTACTGAAAAATTACTACTTTCTCATTTTTACTATGTAATTATAAAATAAGTACAATATATATTTTCCAATCAATTTATCTTTCAGTGTGATACTTGAGACTGTTTTTCACCTGTGAGCCTTGTCTGAAGCCCGAGCCCCAGGCAGCGGGGCTGAAGCATGTAATTTACCTTTATGGGGCCCCTGTGGCCGGGGGGCCCCGGGCAATTGCCCTGTTTTCCACCCCTTCATGCTGACCCTGCACTTGCTATCCCCCTAAATCCATCTCGTGGACCCCCCCCCCCCAGAGACTGCAATCCCCAGATTGAGAAACGCTGATCTCGATGAGTTGAATACCCCCTGGAAGACCTCTGCGTACCCCTGCTCTGAGAACCACTGCTCAAAGACAGAGTTTTTCTGTGTCTCAATAACTTATATAGAGCTAGTTGGAAAATGTTGACACATAGATTAATGTAAAATGTAAATTATTTTTTTTTGCTTTTGTATCCTTTCATTGTTCCAGCCAGCGCTACACTCAAGGACTTGATTCACCAGTGTGCTAATTCCATTTTGTGCTGGTGCAACTATATTGAAATCAACTAAATTGAAGCCAATGTATTTACTCCAGCATAAAACTGGAATAATATAGTAGTGAATCAGGCCAATATATTTATCACA
This sequence comes from Chelydra serpentina, assembly GCA_037349315.1. Classification (NCBI taxonomy): domain Eukaryota; kingdom Metazoa; phylum Chordata; order Testudines; family Chelydridae; genus Chelydra; species Chelydra serpentina. The sequence goes on from JBAIAC010000035.1 coordinate 15,107,123, forward strand.
TTTGGGCTAATAGCAGCCAGATTCTATTATTATTACCTTCCTTTTGTTGTTGAGCCAATACACCTTTCAACAGCCAACCTATTCCAAATAACTTGGTGCTCCAGATTTGAATCTCCTGTGTGGACAAATAAATACAGACCAGAAAACTCTGAAACAACCCGATCATTAATATGGGGGCATGGATGCTCTTAGAATATAATTTATTGGTACTGGAAGAGAGGCTCAGGTTGCAGCATTTGATTTTCATCACGTGAAGCTGAAATAACTGTAACACAAGCACTTCAGCTGAGTTCTGTGTCCACATCAGTGAGCAATTCAAGGGAAAATTACCTCCAAATAGCAAACCCAAATCTGCCCCTTCTCCAAATCTATGAATTAACCAAGCTATTTCCCCCATATTCTGGAAAGAGGGGGAAGAGAGAGAGAGATTGCTGTTATTTGTATTTTTTTATTTCTTAGGTGGTGCTCAGATACTGCAACTGGGTGGGAGAAGGGAATAGAAGTATGGAGAGAAGAGAAATTTAAACTCAGTATCTCTTTTAGTATCAATCCCTTCCCTGTAACTGCTAGGCCATATTCATTCATCTAGGCAATGGTCTTGAATTTTTGGGAGGCAGCATAGTCTGGAGGAAGGGGCAGAGAGTTGTATTAGGTTTTGACCCTTCTGTTGATAGTACATTGACAGACTGCTGCTCCTGCAAAGAACCCACCTAAAGTCAGTGAGGCTCCATGTGGGATTAGCAATGCACCCACGTTGTATCAATTGCAAGATCAGGGCCTTCGTTGGAAGATCCTGACTTCTAATCCTGACTCTACCACTGATATATATAATAACAGCATGGATTTGTCAAGAACAAATTGTGTCAGACCAACCTAATAGTTTTCTTGACAGGGTAACAAGCCTTGTGGATAGAGGGGAAGTGGTAGATGTGGTGTATCTTGTCTCTAGTAAGGCTTTTAATATTGTCTCGCATGATGTTCTCATAAACAAAGTAGGGAAATACAATCTAGGTGGAGCATCTATAAGGTGGGTGCATAACTACTTGGAAAACCGTTCACAAAGAGTAGTTATCAGTGGTTCACAACCAAGCTGTAAGGGCATATCAAGTGGGGTCCTGCAGGACCTGTTCTGTTCAATATCTTCATCAATGATTTAGAGAATGGCATAGAGAATAAACTTATACATTTTGCCGATGACAGCAAGCTGGGAGGGGTTGCAAGTGCTTTGGAGAATAGGATTACAATTCGAAATGATCTGGAAAAACTGGAGAAATGTTCTGGAGTAAATAAAATGAAATTAAATAAGGACAAATGCAAAGTACTCCACTTAGGAAGGAACAATCAGTTGCACACATACAAAATGGGAAATGACTGCTTAGGAAGGAGTACTGTGGAAAGGGATCTGGGAATCATAGTGGATCCCAAGCTAAATAGGAGTCAACAGTGTAACACTGTTGCAAAAAAAGCAAACATCATTCTGGAATGTATTAACAGGAGTGTTGTAAGCAAGACACGAGAAGTAATTCTTCTACTCTACTCCGCACTGATTAGGCCTCAACTGGAGTATTGTGTTGAGTTCTGGGTGCCACATTTCAGGAAAGATTTGGACAAACTGGAGAAAGTCAAAGAAGAGCACAGAAATGATTAAAGATCTAGAAAACATGACCTATGAGGGAAGATTGAAAAAATTGGGTTTGTTTGTTTAGTCTGGAGAAGAGAAGACTGAGAGGGGACATGATAACAGTTTTCAAGTACATAAAAAGTTGTTACAAGGAGGAGGGAGAAAAATTATTCTCCTTAACCTCTGAGGATAGGACAAGACGCTATGGGCTTAAATTGCAGCAAGGACGGTTTAGGTTGAATGTTAGGAAACACTTCCTAACTGTCGGGGTAGTTAAGCACAGGAGTAATTGCCTAGGGAGGTTGTGGAATCTCCGTCATTGGAGATTTATAAGAGCAGGTTAGACAAACACCTGTCAGGGATGGTCTAGATAATACTTAGTCCTGCCATAACTGCGGGGACTCTATTAGGTGACATCTCGAGGTCCCTTCCAGTCCTACAGTTCCATGATTCCAAGGGCATTTGCTTTACTGCTGTTAAAAAAATTACTTTGATGCCTATGCATTGACTACAGATTAATCTGAAACCCCATCCTACGATCTCATGCAGTTTCCCACCAGAGCTTGTGACAGCTGTTGCACTTGTAATGACTGCCAATCATTATTTCCTTGAGAATAATGTCTATGTTCACATTTTCTCACAGTAATACACTTTTATGGCATTGTGTTGTCACATGATAATGGTGCAATTAACTGGTGTCCCTTCCGTAGTGAATATTATAAATGGTTATCTAGCACGAAGTGATCACCTTGGGAGGTTGCAGTGAAGTATATAAAGCAAGCATCAGTGCAACATATGTCATATTCTGGAACCGCAGCATTTGGCTGCACAAATATATGGGCATATTCTGGCCAGCTGTGGCCCCATGCAAAGCCCTTGCGGATTCATCCTGTCCAGAGAAGGAGGGAACTGCAGAGGGATGGGATGTCTAGATACCATTGCTGGGTTCAGGTGTACATGGACCAATTTGATGACTATGACACCGACTCTTAGACTCGACCCTGAAATTGGTCCACTGTGACACCTGTTACAGAGGGTCTGTGGAATGTCTTCTCTGTGGGCTTTGTGGATAGTTAGAAAAAGATAAACAACATCCAGCCAGCCTTCCCTTTTTGACTTTCTGTCAAGCTTCTATGTTTACTATGTTTACAGAATCTGGCACCAGGTGTTTAGTTATTGTTAGTGACTAGTATGTAGGGTGTTAGGTTATTGCACTAGTCTTTTATTTCTGGGTTTAAATCCTGACAGAGGTCACAGCTAGAATGTAACTGGGTGTCTCATCCCAGTGCCTAGAAATCATTCTTTATTCCTATTGTACAAACACAGGCCAATGTCCCTCTCCTTGCCCTTGCTTCCAAGCCTCTAAAACTCTCGCTAAATTCACTCCCCAAATGGTTGATTTTAAAGGTCGATTCAGTAGAGAGAAAGCACGTTAATATGAAGACCTATGTTTGTTCTACCTGAGAGGTTTTGTTGGCTCTAAAGGCAGCCATGCCATTTTTCATATTGTCTCTGTGCCAAATCCTGAAATCCCTGCTGAAGCTTTACTCAAGTGTACACTCTTTGCAGTGAGAGGTACTCTAGGTTTTCACAAATGTAACTGGGTTGAGGTTCCTCTTGTTTTATGTCTGAGAACAGAATTGGACCATTGGGTGTTTTTCCCTAACAAAGATGAAATAAGAACTGAGTAATTTAGCCAAAATTAAGGATATAGCTCAAAGAGAGTTTTGCCAAAGGATGGACGTTAGAGTTTGACCTAAAATAAGTCTGGCTCGTTTATCAAAAAGCATCCTCCAGTTTGTGGGGTAAAATTAATGTACGAAAAATGAATGCCCTTCCCAGAACTTTGTATGTCCTGAGGGGTCTCCCTGTTTCTATTCTGCAAACATTTTAAGAAATTCAACAATATTTTCAGAACTTTCCTTCAGGGCTGAGGTAAGAAACCTAGATTGTCTCTGAACAAATTACAGCTCCGCCTATCACTGGGAGGATTTCATTTTCCCAACTTGGAAAATTAACGTATCTCCTTTTGTTAAGCGAGGCATCTTTGTGGCTATTAGATATGACCTACAGACCCCGCCTTGGGTTCACATTGAATAAGAATTGTTACACACTCACTCCTTTTCAGGTATTGTAAGATCAAATTATTATAGAGTTGATGGCTCCAGAGCTCCCACAATAATGGCTGAAGCAAGGTTGGTCAAACTTGGCTGAAAAGTTCAGCTTCCATCCATATTTCCATGCAGAGGCAGTCCGCTGAGGCAATCTTATCCTAAAAATCAGTGACAAAACCTTGATGTGGAGGGTTTGCATAGACGGAGGAATTATGACTGCGTCACAGCTAATTGACAATGATAAATTTAAAACCATTTGTAGTTCTTCGTTAACAATTTGGCTTTCCCTGCTCCAGAGCATGGAAACATCTCCAGTTAATGCATTTGCTTATGAATCCGTGTGGACCAGATGCACTGGGAGCTCCAGAACCGCCAGAACTTTTATTATTTTAAAAGAATCTTCCTGGATTTATTGGCCAATGGTATCTTTTTATGATTTTCTGGCCCAAAAAACTCTGCCACTGATTGATAATTTGTGAGTTGTTTGGAATAGAGATTTGGATACACTGCTATCTCTGCCCCAATTGAATACAAATGTATCTAATGTTAAAGCAACTATAGACCAGAGAAAGATGTTTTTGTGAATATATTTGTCTCCACATAGACTAATGGTAAAGAGGGCTTATAAATGCTGACCGATGTAGGAAGTGTGACTCCCTTGGTGCTACATTAGCTCATCTGTTTTGGGAGTGCCACTGTATCAAGAGTTTCTGGTATGAGGTGGGATAAAGGACCAATGTGATATTGGATGCTAAGTTGGAGCCCTTCCCCTTAAATTTTACTCTTGGATATATTCCTGATACATAGAGATTACTAGTAACAAGGTGGCCTGGTTCCAATGTGCCTGCCGCTTTGGTTGCTAAAAAATTAATCCTGCAAAAATGGAAAAGTCGATCCCCACCAAATATTGATGCCTGGCTCAGTGATATGGCTGACCTTGCAGCTAAGGAATGGCTGGCATTCTGCCAAAAGGGAGTTCCCGAAAAATTCAAAGCAATTTAGGCTGACTTTTTAAGAAGTCTATGATTAACATAAACCCTGAAGATAGATATGTCGCTCCCTTCATCCCAAACCTCTTTGTTTACTAATATGTATGATGATGAATCTGGTATTATGCTCTATTTGTAGTATTGGGAAAAATAAATAACAATTATAAATAATAATAAAAAAATCCTTCAGATATCTCAGTTTACGTGCAAAAGTTGCACCTGGAGTACTAATAGGCATCCGCAGCTATTCCCACGTTCAGTGATGCCTGGCAACTTAACAAAACACAAGGTCCTCAGGAAAGCAAAAATAATCTGAGGACTCTCTTAATTAATAGCTCAGGATTTACAAAATTGCCCACTGTCGCTGTGACTCCTGACTTGATCTTGGAATTGAACTGGTTTCTTCCATCCTGTACATTGTAACTTCCCATCACACACAGAACTTCTGCCTTTGGCCTTCCTTCTTTGACTGTATTGAGTTATTCGGTGGCAGACGAAAACCCCTTTGTAATATTGAGGTCTACCTATCTGAGGAGTGGGTGGGATTGAAATGTAGTTTTCCTGTGCCAGTGAACTGCATCATGTGTTAATAAGCTTTTTACTTGGCTAAATTACTTTGTTTCTATAGCTGATCTGAAGGCAAAAAGGCCCTAGAGGATGCAGGGGGAAGAAGGAAACATTCTCAAGTAATTAGAATGATTAGAGCAGCTGAAACCCCTGCCTTACTAAAACGGCATTATTTTCTCAGGAGATTTGTACTATACGATAGCCTACATGGCTTTATTATGGATGTTTTCCAGTCAAGTGGAGTCTGAAAATCTTTCATTAAAGAGAGGCGTAAACAGCATACAATGGAAATTTAAAAACACATGAACATTTACCAGCCCTGGGCTCAGTTCAGTTATCTCCTAGTTCTAATTGGCTTTGTTGCACCTGTCTTGATACCAAGAGGTCAGATTGACTTCCAATGAGTTTAAAGCAGTGAGGAAATAAAGGACATTTGGATAAAGAGCTAAAATCAGAGTAATGCAAAATATAGGTACATATCCTATCTGTCTGGTTGAGGGGAGCACAGTAGAAAATGCAATTGATGCAAAATGTCAGTTACAAGAACTGATTTTCTATGGATCAGTTACTCATTGACATGAGATGTTTCAGTTACGCACCGAAATCGGTGCCAAAACTAAAGGTTTCTCCATATTGTGAATCTCTGTGGTGTATACAGTGCTTGTCCCACATTTGCAGTGTCAGCCCCATTCACAGAATGAATGTAGAATATGCAGTTGATATTGCTGACCCTACTAGACTCAAATAACAGCACAGTAACTTGCTTTGCCTCACTTCTGAGGTTTCCAGTCCCTTTTAATCAGGATGACCATTTATTAGTATTGCTATTAATTAACGATTTGTTAAGCACCAGAAAAAATGCTCAGCTCAGTACCCCACAAGACACAAAATGCAGTCAGTCCTTGTGTGACCGTGTCTAGATTGGGAAAATAGATTGTGTTTAAAAATGCTAGCCCTAAAGGGGGAGCCTCATGTTGACCACTTGAAATATTTTACTGTCCACACTAGTTTAAAACTGTGTCAGTTAAAATATGCTAGTTGATATGTTAAATGTGACCTACTTTCCTAGATGATGGCCTCTCTGTGGATAACCAGAAGGACCTGCTAGAGATCATCTTTTTCTCTTCTCCAGACACTGATAGATAGCATCTGTGAAAGCATCCTTTGTAATTACTTTTCATCCTAACTGTCCATGAAAGAATCCCATTGCTAATGGTGTTCTATGGGGTGTTTGGAGTGTAACAAGAACACACGAACAGCTCTGGCGAGTTCTCTGCTCCACACTCATGGATTCTGTTTAAACTAGCCTGTTTCCTAGATACTGATGCTTGTTTTCTATTAAAACGCACATTCAATGAAAAACAAGTTTTGAAATAATTTAAGGGACGCTCAGCCCTGAGGCTACTCTACATTATTAATGATTTGTATTGCAGAAGTGCGTAAAGGCCCCCATCGGGGATCCCCTATGGGGATAGGCAGTGTACACTCATGCATAACGAAAAGTCAGGGCCTGGCAAAAACAGCTTAAAATCTAAACCCTGGGTCCTCTCCTGGTCCGCACCAGCCCCGGGATTGATCAGAGAATAGGTGACATAAAGCTGCCCTTGCTAAAACCCATCTTGAGTTGCACTGTCATAGCCCAGGCATGGGGTCAACATTATAAAGTACTAGGTAAATCTTAAACCTCTCTGGTATGTACACAAAACTCACCAGGTGCTGGTAACCCTGTACCACAGAACTCCAGCCTACTTGGACTTTTGTCCCTTGCAAAACTTTTCAAAATATTGGCAGATCTGCAAAGTGCCCAGTACTATCAACTGAGCTTTGCTCCTCCTGAAGTAGTTGGCTAGGCGAGGGGCAGGGTTTTACAAATCTCCCTTCCCTCCCTATGCCCTCACATAACCCACACTTAATTCCCATCAAGGAATTGAGTACACATGCAGGGAAACTCACTTGAGAATCATATTCCATCCCAGTATTGAACATCTACAGTGAATGAAGCCAAGAAATCCATCTCTCTTCTTGAAAGAAAAAAATAAAGTCTTTGGTACTGTAACATTAGCTGGTTTCTTAATGTTTGGCAATCAATCTTTGTTCTAATGCTACAATTATAGCCGAAGAAAATATATCCTCTCCCCTCCTCCCTCGCCCCTTTTCCCCCCCAGGAACTTACTGTTCTGTGGACTAAGACTGGAAAGTATGCAGGGATTCATGGAGTATAAAGGAACTGGATACACAGATATCCCTTCGGGTTCTTTCATCAATGTATCTGCTAAAACAGTTTTCATTTTGTGGGTCTGAATTGTGGATGTTATTGAGAGAGTAACTCCAATCAAGATGGAGTTTTGTGGGCACTTTTGGTTTTACTGCCCAAAGTTATGCCTGAAATTGCAGCCTTTTCCCCACCCTGCTAGCCAGTGAATATGTTACCATGATGCCTGTGGCAAAAGAAATGAAATAAACTGTGATTAATGAACAACAGGTCATGCATTTTCAGATAACCAAAAGAGATTAAATTCTTTTCATCATGCTAAAAATGAAGTGAAGATGTAAGGACAGAGTTTATGTAATGGTAATATGCCTGTTGTTATCACAGGTTTTTCAGGCCTAAAGGAGACCTGCCCTGTAAGATTAATATAGAAGATTTAAATAACAACGGGAGATGTGGATTGGGACTGAAATTGAAGTATCTAGTCTGTAATCGCAATCGTAAGACAGTATTCGATGTTTGCAGAGAGTAATGGTACAGCCCATTTATCATTGCAGCTAAATAGTTACCCACATTTTAATATTTTATAAATAGGGCTCTACCAAATTCACAGTCCATTTTGGTACATTTCACGGTCATAGGATTTTAAAAATCATTAATTTCATGATTTCAGCTGTTTAAATCCGAAATTTCTTGCATGATGTTGTAATTGTAGGGTCCTGACCCAAAAAGGAGTTGTGTGTGTGTGGGGCGGGGGTTATTGTGGGGTTATTGTGGGGGGAGGGGTTGCGGTACTGCTACTCTTACGTCTGTGCTGCTGCTGGCGGTGGCGCTGCCTTCAGAGCTGGGCAGCTGGAGAGCGGCGGCTGCTGGTCAGGAGCCCAGCTCCAAAGGAAGAGCTGCTGCCAGCAGCAGCGCAGACATAAGGATGGCGTGGTGTGGTATCGCCTCCCTTACTTCTGTGCTGCTGCTGCTGAGGGGTGCCGCCTTCATAGCTACGTGCCCAGCCACTAGACACCACTCTCCGGCCACTAGCCGCTGCTCTCCAGCCACCCAGCTCTGAAGGCAGTGCAGAAGTAAGGGTGGCAATACCGCGAACCCCCCTCCCCTAAAATAACCTTGTGCCCCCCCCCCACAAACCCCTTTTGGTTCAGGACCCCCAATTTGAGAAACGTTGGTCTCCCCCCCTGTGAAACCTGCATAGTATAGGGTAAAAGCACGTAAAAGACCCGATTTCACAGGGGGAGACCAGATTTCACAGTCCGTGATGCGTTTTTCATGGCTGCGAATTTGGTAGGGCCCTATTTATAAAACCTTAATATAAATGAATGAGCGGATTTTTCAATCAAGAAGCATTTGTTAGTGAAAAGTTACTGCTTCTAATCTAACACAGACAGACCTGCCTGCAAAAAACTGTATTCAGCCTTTACATCGAACTAGTTTAGTTTTATAGTCTTTGTAGGTAGCACCGGGTGAGCATGCAGTGATGGCACCTAGTGGTCCAAGAGAGAAAGTTCATAAGAAAATAAAGAAGGGAGGAAAAACCAGGAGGTAGAACCTAAGTTAATGGGTGTGGAGTGGAGGGAAGCAGCAGACAGTGGGGAGTGCAGAGATTCTCCCTTATAAAGAGCAGTGATTCCTTTTTTAAAATTTTGATATTTTAATCTTTTTTTCTGAAGTGTCACTTTGTCACCAAAGGTTTCTCCTAGGCTTAGTTTCTAACTGTAGTTCATACAGTGGCCATACATGGCATTGTAGTTTAAATGTGCATCTATTTTACCCATGGGAATGTCTGATACTGTATTTATGCATTCAATGTGAGATAGGCCAGTCAAGTAAAATTTCAAAATCCAATGCAAAACCAGTTAGAAATCCACTTGGTAGGGTTCTCACTTGTTTTCAGATTAAAGATCTGGAGATAAGTGGGGCATTGTGGGGGGAGGGATAGCTCAGTGGTTTGAGCATTGGCCTGCTAAACCCAGGGTTGTGAGTTTAATCCTGGAGGGGGCCGTTTAGGGATCTGGGGCAAAAATTGGGGATTGGTCCTGCTTTGAGCAGGGGGTTGGACTAGATGACCTCCTAAGGTCCCTTCCAACCCTGATATTCTATGATTGTGTATATTCTTCATCTCCACGATGTCCACAGACATGATTTTGATGAAGATGACTGACAGTGAAAGAATTAACTCTTTCAGGGAAGCGTTTGCAGTAATGTCACTTGAAAATGTCCTGCTTTTGATGCACAGTTCAGGCACAGAGGCCTTCTCTTAGGAAGCTATGTAGGCCATACGATTGTCGCTGGTTAGTTGCAGAACAGGTGGTCATTGGAATTCTGCATTGCAAACTTGAATTTTAATTGGAAAAGATTATTATTATCATTAACATGTCTATTACAGGAGCATCCAGAGGCATCCACTGGATCGGGACCCCATTGCTTTAAGCACGGAACTGTTCTTACTTACAGTTTAAAAGGCAAGACATTACAGGTGCATGAGACTAAAAGTTAGACGGAGAGGGAGAGGATGTGGAGAGGGGAATAATAGGATGTTTTAGCAAAGGTTTACCGTGTGCTTAATTCTTAGCCAATCAGTAGCAGCAATCAGATTCATCACCTGCCTAGCCATTATCAGATGCCTACAGATCAGTTTTCTGTAGGCATTACAGAAGAGGAGAATTTTGAGGGGTTCACAAAGGAAGATAAGGTGGAAATAGAAGATAATTTAAAATGAGAGCATACTGTGGCATACACCTGACCTTTTGCAGCTCTCATGAACTCTCCTGTTTCATACATATACAGAACCCAGTTTCTGAATCTCCAGAAAGGGTCAGCTCTTAAATCTACAAAGCTAAATTTGGAAATGACATAACCCCCTGTTGTTCCAATTCCCAGCTTCTAAAGTCTCCTCATTTCCCTTTACAGTTTCAGCCTGTCTCTGGCATCTTCCATTTCCCTTAAGATTAATTCTGAGGCACACAGAGATCTGTAGTGGCTGCTCTGTCACCCTTTCCCCAGCCACTGTTGAAGGGGGAATTCCTAGGTGAAAGGAGTTTTCCTAGGGTATGGTCAGGGTGTCTCTATATCCAAGTGACCCAACTGCTGGAAGAGCCCCTTGGGGCCATGAGTCTATGGTAGTTCACTGTGGGGATCAGCCTGGCTCCAGGTCCGCCTCAGGATTGGGGCAGTGTAAAGGTGGCATAAAGCTATCCCTGGGTCTTATGCTAAGCCCAGCTTCGCCAGTCCGGAGGATCTGGATCCACGTATACAAATAAAGGTATTTTAAAGTAGTATACAAAAAACCCCAACACCAATTCTTCCAGCAATGGAGCGCTCCAAAGAGGGCCACTGTGGGTACCATTCCAAAAACAGCCACTAGAATGAGTCACTCCATTAAGATTTCCTGTTCACTGTCATGATCAGTAAGGTAGGAGGATGTCCATGCAGCATCAGCTCAGTGAAAGATAACAGCAAGCTGTGCTACTCTGACCTTTTCAGGTTTTTTGTAATTTGACTTGTTGCCCATTCCCTACTTATCACCCAAGGGAAAGCTGGAATAAGCAGCCAATCAAAATGCAGACTAATGAAAAGGTCACGTTTCTGAGGTGTTTGAATTGTCATATCTGATTCTTCTTTTACTTCTTTGGACATTGTAAGCAAATTTGTTATTTATGGCTGTGCAAGGTACATGCACAGTGCAGGCAGGGACTGTACAAACTCCCGCTGCCTAACATTTCCAGTGAATCTCTTGTTAATGCGAATGATGTATATTTATACAGAGAGGAAAAATCTCCCTCCCCCCACAAAATGTTGTAATGAATACTGGAAATCTTTAGAGCCATATTTTCCCTTTACATTAGTTCATGAGAGTATTTTAGTGTCTTTGGGTTAGATCCTACAGTTCACACTCCCCCCCAGTTTCATTTTGAATTTCAGGTTTCAGCTACCCCAAAAACTCCAGTTGAAACAGACAATTGCCATCTGATTTCACATTGAAGCCGTGACATGAATTTCTCACTGTCATCACTCGATCAGCCCTCACAGAGAGAGCGCCGATCACAACACATCAGACATGTTGTTCTAGCCAGTCCTCCAACTACCCACTGGCCAGGCTGTCAGTATCACTGGACACCCGATTGACATAGCGCACAGCAGCCTAGAACTCCTGAGCGATCTGCCAACCGCAGCCTCCCAAGCAGCTGAGCTTACAGGCGTGAGCCACCACACCGGGCCATGAATTGCTAAAGTCTAAAACCCACTAAAAGTTAATGAAGAGACTCCCATTGAGTTCAATGGACTTTGGATTAGGTCTTTGATGCAAAGCCATACATTGTTTCATAGTTTCATTTGAAACTGGACTCGTGGTCTCAAAACTTAGGGTCAAATGTTGCCACCCATGTCGTATTTGAAGTAGCACATGACCCCTCTAGTAATTCCATTCATCTCAGTTACTGAACATGAATAAGAGTGACAAAATCTGTCCCTTGGTGAATATAGTCTGAATTTACTTGAAAATAAATACAACCTGTGTGTTTCACTTGGTCTCACGGAAACATTTCACACAACTTTTGAAGTACTGCATGTATAGGATGAATCAATTCCTATGGGAATTAATGTAATAAGACTAAATAACGCCATTAAATGGCAGCCATCTGCAGTTGCATTCTTGTGTACCTCCTTCAATGCCAGAATGTTCCCCTTCCTCAAGGGTTTTTAATCACCCAAAGGTGGCTTTGTTATTGTGTTTCTGTTGCTGAAAGTTGTAAACATTTAGAAAAATTCTTGCAGTCATGCAGCAATAGGTTCTTGTTGACATCCAAATCATCAAATGTTCAGAAATAATTTTTAATTAGCTCAAAGTCCAGAAAGTCAACATGTCCATCTAACTGAAAGGCCTAAAGTACAGCAGAGGGACAACACACTAAAAGACCAACCACAGTACACTAAATAAGAGAGACTGTCTGTTGGTAGGAAGTAGGGGTTAGCTATGACCGCAAAGCCTGTTTGTTCTACCCATCCCTTCCAGAGAGTGGGAAGGTAAGTATCCAGAACTCTTGTTGCTCCATCTTCCATTTGTGGAGTGTTTTGGGTACCAGAGGACCCAAACTTGGATTTCCTTCTGGCTTGAGTTGAAGACTGTGATTGGCTACTCATAACTATGGTGGTGTTGTCAGATGTTTGGCTGCATATGTTCCTTCTGAATGCAATCCCTGCTCTGTGCAGGTGGCTGGCACAGCGGACCTCGAGCAAACCGCCCACTGACCACAAGATCTGTTAAGGTACGAAGGCACACGGCCAAGTTTATTGTCACTGAAGCACGGTACTAGTATCCCGCAGACTCTATCGGACCACTAATACATGTATGCCTGTAACAATGGACCAGCTCAGTGAATGGTGGGACTTTCCATTCCCCCCTAGGCCAGAAAAAGACACTCCCTTTGAGGCTTCATTTTATACATCAATCCAAAAAGTTATGTATTGCTCCTCTGATGTGGTTAGTTACTGCCCCATGACATGGGTTGTTACCACCCATTACCTTGTACCTGTTGGTTCAATCAGAACATCTCTATCCATCACACTGTCATTATCTTTAGGAGGGGTCAGTATGTTCTCACTACCTTTGGGGTGTGTGTGTTTGTACCATACTTGGCATTGGGGTGTTCTGGTACCATCCTTCTGGAATGTTTTTGCGTGAGTATCCTGTACGTAGCCTTTCTTAGGAACGTGTGTGTTTTTGCAATACCAGCCCTGTTTTTGCCAGGTTCCGTGAGCTCACAGTCTGTCTCTTGCTAACTATTGCTTTTATATTAGCAAGTCTTGACCACTACTTTAGTTCAGGCCTCTGATCCAAGGGCTTATGTCTCTGGCTTTCTTCCTACTACAGGTGGATGGATGGATGAGTAGCAGGAGTCTTAAAAATATAAGAGAGGACATGTGAGAGAGATCACAAGTTCAGAAGCAAAACTGGGTTATTAGTAGCTGACAGCCATTGCTTTGGTGATTTATTATGAGAAAGGACTTAAAGGTCTCAGCCCAGTCTCACTGTAACTGGTGTCTTTGTGAATTTTGACAAAGAGCCCAAAGACTGAAGGGCCCTGGATATGGGTTTCTTACTGTAGCGGGGTGGAACCCGCTCCTGCCCGGAGGGGCTGGAAATAGCCCTGGGAGAGGGCTGAGGCTCAGAGGCTGGGCTGATGAGCAAGGCAGCCACAGCTGGGGCCAATTTAATCAGGGCCCAGCTGGCCCTTATAAGAGGGCAGTGGGCCTGGAGCAGACAGACACTCTCTCTCTGCCTTTAGGGAGAGAAGGGCTTGGCTGCAGGACCTGACCAGGTACCTAGGGTGGAGCAGGGCTGGGGAAGGCCAGAGGAGCTGGGGAGCTCCGGCCTGAGAAAGCCCCAGGCTGCGGCCTAGGGTTAGGCCCACTAGGTACTGGGGTTGCGGGGGCGACCCACGGGTAGGCTGAGGCAGCAGGTCCAAACCCCCTTTGCCTGTGATGAGTGGCTTATACTGCAGTCTGCCCCAGGGCGCGGGGGCTAGCTGGTGACTGGCAGTAGCCTACGACTGAGGCGAGGTGGGGATAGTGGGTTGGGGGTTCCCCTGGGGAGGGGAGACCCAGATCTGTGGGGTACTGCCAGGGGGCAGCACCCCAGTTAAAGGGGCACCGGGTCCTGGGAGGGACACGGGGCCAGGGAGTGGACAGGTGGATCACTGGCCTGCAGAGGGCGCTCCAGAGGCTGGTGAGCTAATTCCCTGGAGAAACCAGCAGGAGGAGCCGCAGGGGTGGTCCGGCCCTGCCACAAGTGGTGGAGAATGCGGGCATCGACGGTCCGCCCCTGATACAAGGGGCAGGGCAAAGGACTGTGGGACTATTGCCCGGACTGAAGAGTGCAGAAACTGATGGTGGAGAAGCGGAGCTCTTATTGGAGGGCCTGGGCAGCCCATCTGGCCGAGCGGCAGACGGGGTTGCTCTGGCTGCTGCGGCAGTGGGCACCCAGACCCTATGAGAGGCCAGGCGCCGGAGGCAAGAGACCAGTGCCAAGGCCTAAGGACTGTTTCGCGTGTGGGCGAAGGGGACACTTGAGGAAGGAGTGCCCCTACCGGACTGGAGCAAAGAGGCTCCCCTCCGAGCAGAATGGAACTGCAAGAGTGCCTCCTGGGAAGCCAACAGGGGGGCTCCAGACTTGTTGGGCCTGTGGGGAACCAGGGCATCGGAAGAGGGAGTGCCCTCGGGGGACTCGCAGGGCCCAGGCTAGCCCTGAGGTGGTCAGGGGAAGTAACTGGCTATGCTTCCTGTGCCACAAAGGGGGCCAGAGCAAGAGGTCTTGCCCTCAGAGAAGGAGGGGGAGGCCAGAGGATCGGGCCGGGTCCGAGACTGCCCCGAAGGAGGGGGTGGTGACGACCAGGGCCCTCAAGAAAGGATTGCCTGGGGCAGAGAGGTCCCAGATAAAGCAGGGAACCAACACTAGAGCCAGGAGGGCTACAGTGGGAACCCAAACCGAGGGGGGAACCCACGTAGGACTGGAGAGGTCTACGGTGGGAACCTCGACCCTTGAAGAGGGAAGCAGGTGGCTCCAAATGATGGAGGGCCTGCGGCATGAGAGGGATTCCTTGCGTGCCCAGCTGAGAGGGATGCTGGGGCGCTAGGGGTCCTCTCCTTACCACCCCCCCCCCCCCCGGTGGAGGGGATCTTGAGGTGGGGGGTGTGTAGCGGGGTGGAACCCGCTCCTGCCCGGAGGGGCTGGAAATAGCCCTGGGAGAGGGCTGAGGCTCAGAGGCTGGGCTGATGAGCAAGGCAGCCACAGCTGGGGCCAATTTAATCAGGGCCCAGCTGGCCCTTATAAGAGGGCAGTGGGCCTGGAGCAGACAGACACTCTCTCTCTGCCTTTAGGGAGAGAAGGGCTTGGCTGCAGGACCTGACCAGGTACCTAGGGTGGAGCAGGGCTGGGGAAGGCCAGAGGAGCTGGGGAGCTCCGGCCTGAGAAAGCCCCAGGCTGCGGCCTAGGGTTAGGCCCACTAGGTACTGGGGTTGCGGGGGCGACCCACGGGTAGGCTGAGGCAGCAGGTCCAAACCCCCTTTGCCTGTGATGAGTGGCTTATACTGCAGTCTGCCCCAGGGCGCGGGGGCTAGCTGGTGACTGGCAGTAGCCTACGACTGAGGCGAGGTGGGGATAGTGGGTTGGGGGTTCCCCTGGGGAGGGGAGACCCAGATCTGTGGGGTACTGCCAGGGGGCAGCACCCCAGTTAAAGGGGCACCGGGTCCTGGGAGGGACACGGGGCCAGGGAGTGGACAGGTGGATCACTGGCCTGCAGAGGGCGCTCCAGAGGCTGGTGAGCTAATTCCCTGGAGAAACCAGCAGGAGGAGCCGCAGGGGTGGTCCGGCCCTGCCACACTTACCCTTAGAGTGATCCCTCTAACTCAGTGTTAAAGCACACTGGACAAGCCAGTACAGTGAAACCTGACATTGCACACCCAATTTGTGGGTAGATTCCCTCGCCGCCCCCCACTAAATTCACACTAAAGCAAAGAGAGTGGCTGTGACAAGTTGACCTATACCTTGATCACATTATGTTACTGATGCTTTATGACATGAAGGACATGTAGGGATTTTTACTCGCCGCTGCAAAATGTATGTGCCTCATGTACCATTTACATTCACTTCAGGCAGCTCTTCAAGTGTTTAAATGCTTTGCAGTGTTGCGAGAGTTAAGTGACTGCTTTATTTTATTGGAAAATGCAGCTTTCATTTCACGTTAATTTTTGCATTCTCTGTGCCAATTTGCAACAGCTTGTTTCTCATCCCCACATTTGTTTAAAGCTCTCTAACAGACTGATTCATTTTTTCATGCTGTTTTTTAAGTGAGAGGAACATGACTTTGCACGTGGTCGGGAACCCAGATAAGCCTCCCTCTGGAGGCAGTGATTGGCAGCTGCCCCCGTTGTGCAGATGTGAAACTGGGAAAGCTAATTTTCCAATCTGACTTTCTAGTTTCTATTACTATCTGTCATTTTACACTGCCACTCTTTAAAGCCAACTCCTTGCCAGATGGAACTCTGCCTGCTTACAGGGTGTCTATTTTCTGCCACTCATGGATCATGACAATGTCAGACAATATGTCAGTAAGCTCCCTTCCATATCCTTTCTGTGCTGGATGACTTGGTGACATTATGTAAATTACCTGCCATCCAGCGGGGCACCTTCCTTAATGTAATGTATTGGGAGTGTGTGGCTGGAAGGGGGACATTGTATCCACTAAGGATAAGTTGCCTGTCATATGGATTGAGGTGGATGACGGGTTGCAGTACGAACGAATCATTTTGTGACCACAGATGATCTCTCTAAAGTGAACAGAGCAGCTAATGACCCATGAGAACAATATAGGAACTCCAAGTGCTGATATGTGAACTACTGGAATAAGTAAATCATTTGCTTGAGCTGAGTGACAATTACAGTTACAACTAGGAGACAACTCCAGTACCAATATTCCCTACCCTACACACACTTCCCACCAAGACAGGCAACTTAGTTGAACTGCACTAAAAGATTCAGAGGTCTGAATTAATATCCACAAAGTTTGATATACCTTATTCAAATTATCTGAACCCTTTAAGGCAGCACAAATGGATTGAACGCCCCATAAGAACTCTCTTCTTTCCAAGATTTCTGGCTCTTTATTATTGCTTAAGTGCTGACACGCTGCTCACTGCCATACAAAACTCAAAATACAGACGTGCCCTACCCCAAACAGACACAGAGTAAACAGGACACACTGGGAAACCCAAAGAAGGGAATGAATAAGTGTGATGGGGTATACGAAACTCACACTGGGCCTGAAGGAGCTAATGAGAGCTTGTAGGTGCAATCAGCCGTACATCCTGGTACACTAGAGGGAGGAGTTAAAAGGGATGAACCTGGCTCAGTTAGGGCCTGATTAGGAAGAAGAGCCTATCTCTGGCTGTCATGCTGGGAGAGAAGCTTGGCTGGAGTCAGGGAGCTGCGTGGATCTGCTGGCTGATACCTCCCTGGAGGAGGGTACAGGTACAACAGGGAGCTCAGGGTAGTTGGGTAAGAGCATCAGGAAATGAATCTGCCCAGGATTCTGTGCCCTGGTGGAGAGGTGAGACCCAGGGACCCTTTGGTGCTATCTGGCAGAGGGGATAAGGGGTGTGTAGGGGTTTATACGGATCTCCTGGTCTGATGTCTACATACTAGTGCACTGAAAGGGTGGTATGTAATGCCAGTAATGCACTGTTTGTCCTAATCATGGTGAGGTGCATTGTGGATGATATTTAAGGAGTGATGTATCTATACTGAACAGTACGTTCTTATGGTATGTAAGTTAAGATAGGTCATCAGAAGGTGCTAAACACGTTCTGTTTAGGAAAGAGGTAGGATATACTTATTTCTCTCTGGCTAGTCATTGCCCGTTGTGTGGCAGCTAATCAAGGTTGCAAATTTGACAAGAGATCACAAAATCAACAGGAAGGAATGTCCAGCAGGAGGATGTCCTGCTTATGACTAAAAGAATTCCTCTGGAATATGAGGAGAATGCAAAATCACAGTGGGACATAGGATATCCTTCATGGAGGAGACAAGTTGAGAGCATGCATTGTTTCATGCAAAAGAGATCATAAGCACTGAAAAACGCTGGGCAGCAATACTGTAAGACATGATAGTAATTGGTTAAGTACATTTAGGTTTTAGAAGGCATGTTATTTTATATTGTTGGCAGCCGGTATCAAGTGGAGTGCCCCAAGGGTCGGTGCTGGGGCCGATTTTGTTCAATAACTTCATTAACGATCTGGAGGTTGGCGTAGACAGCACACTTAGCAAGTTTGCAGATGACACTAAACTGGGAGGAGTTTAGTGTCAGGAGTTAAACGCTGGAGGGTAGGGATAGGATACAGAGGGACCTAGACAAATTAGAGGATTAGGCCAAAAGAAATATGATGAGGTTCAACAAGGACAAGTGCAGAGTCCTGCACTTAGGACGGAAGAATCCCATGCACTGCTACAGACTAGAGACCGAATGGCTGGGCAGCAGTTCTGCAGAAAAGGACCTAGGGGTCATAGGCGCCGACTTTCGTCAGCGCCAGTGGGGGCTCGCGCCCCTGCCCCCAACTCCGCGCCCGGCCCCGCCCCTTCCCCAAATCCCCGCCCCCGCCTCCTCCCCTGGGCGCGCTGCATCCCCCCACTTCGGCTTGCAAGTGGGGTGGGGATGCAACGGGGCCGGGGGAGGAGGCGGGGGCGGGAGCACGAGCACCCACTGGCAGCTCCCCGCCAGCCCCCACGCCAGCCCCAGCTCACCTTAGACTTTGCCTCTCGGAGGCTCAGCCTGAGCCAGACACAAAGTGGCAGCCCGCCGCTTTTCATGGTTCCCTCTCCAGCTGGTCGGGCGGGGGAGGGAGGGGTATGGAGAAGAGCAGCATATCTAGTATGGACTATTATGTCAAAAAATTGGTAAATCAGTTTTGAGGGACTGACCACAATCTTCGTACTAAATCTGAAATTAATCTAATATATCTTTGTATTCTCTGAGGTTTTCTATGAAATTTGTAGCCCGCCTTAACAGTCAACCTTAAAAGTTATTGAATGGCAGCAAGAGATCTAGTAGTTTCTAGAGTCCTAGAGTATCTACAGAAAAACAGCACAATAAAAAAAAAAGTGTATTGCTATCCTTCACCTGGTGTGTTCTTTTAGAGGATGTTGACACAAAGCCCACTGAAGTCAATAAAAAGACTCCCGTTGTCTTCAACGGCATTTGGATCAGGCTCTTATATATGTGAGAGATTGTTTTACTTCTGAAGTTAACTTTATTCTGAAATACAGGACAGTTAGTCTCTTTTTCCCACCGTTTTCAATGCATTTCCAGGCAGTAGCCAGTACAAAATTCCCTTCTTTTAATCTTTTAAGGCATCTGAAATGTCCTGAGTGTTTGTGTGAGCATTCATGAAAGTGCAGGATTGATAACCTACCTACATCTTTAATAAGTGTAACCCTTCTGCCAGGACAAGTTGACAGCAGCAAGGGCCAGGTTCAGTACATAGGGGTTCCCTTCTCAACAATGCAATGCAAAACCAGCTCGAGCCCCCACCCAGTAACCTGGGAAAATCTTATACACACCCCCTGGGCGCCTCAAAGAGGCAATACTTCCCCTCTCGTAAGCACAGAGCCTCAGGGTAACAGGAATCTTTAATCAGTAGGTAAACGATACCAGCCTTAAATTGGGAAAACATTGCAACTAGGATCCATAAGCCAAACTGTGAGCAAGACCCACCACAGCCAATTGGGCCATGCCCTGTCCCTTGGGTTCTTGAGTCCAGCAGCCCAAAAGTCACCCAAAGTCCCCAAAAGTCCAAGAACCCAAAAGTCCAGTCCCAGAGTTCAAAAGTTCATCTGCAGGGTGCTACACGCCACCCGCCTGGGCAGCAATGGGAAGGGGGGGGGGTAAGGGGCACCTTACGTAGCGTGAAGATGATTGCCTCACCCTCCGTGGGGCTTCACTCTGCTCCGCCAGCCGTCTCACAGGCCGCTCTGCTCCGCCAGCTGTCCCGCAAGCCGCTACAGCTGTCCCCACGAACTGCTCTGCCCCACCAACAGTGCCGCTCCACCAGCTGTTCTGCAAGCTGCTCCGACTGCAACCACGAACTGCTCCGCTCTGCCAGCAGCACCGCTCCGACTGTCCTCACGAACCGCTCCGCCAGCAGCACCGCTCCGACTGTCCTCACGAACCGCGCCGCTCTGCCAGCAGCACCGCTCCGACTGTCCTCACGAACCGCGCCGCTCTGCCAGCAGCACCGCTCCGACTGTCCTCACGAACTGCGCCGCTTTGCCAGCAGCGCCACACCATCAGCTGTCTTGCCAACTGCTCCACCAGCCACCCAGCAATTTATCTTCAGGCTCCCCCACTACTTAACACAGTGCTCAGTGATTTCAGCTCAGTGATTTCAGCTCATAATGCTTTTAGCTCTTTAGTGATTTCAGCTTGTAGTTTAGGGGAGCCCTAGTGCTCATTTGCACTATTAGCCCAGAGTGATTTCAATTCAGCAGCCTGAAACCAGACTCTCTAGAAACTCAACATTAGCTCTGATATTCCACAGTGGAGAGAGGAGGAGATGCTGCAATTGGTGTCTCAGACCCTCACAGGGGCCCTACACCACCAGGCATTAATACCTGTCCCCAGCCTCTCTCAATTCACTGGGCTTTGGAACCCATGTCCCTTGGCTGGTGAGTGCTGTTTAGTTAATGGCAAGTTCCCCTTTAACATGACAAAAGGCCAAGTACAGTTCCACTGTCCATGATTTACATAAGCAGTATAACAGTTTATTCTTCCTGCCCCAATAACAGAAATTCCTGCCCCAATACAGAAAACTGGGGATTCTACAGCAGCCCAAAATGCCCATTTGGGTCACTATGGTTCATACCAGGCAGGGTGGGTGTGCCTATGCAAATTGGATCAGCCCCTGGCGTGCTTTGCCATGACTCCCCACCAGATGTCAGGGTGGAGCTCATCCTGACTCTGCTTACATAAGGATAAAACCAATGGGGTTCTGAGGAAGTGACTCTAAAAACCTATAGAGTTTAATAGGAAGTACTAACCTCTACAAAAGTTTTTGTACCATTCTGTAGAATTCTATGGAAAAATTCTGTTCTGTTCTATAGGATGGTTCAAAACACCTATAAAGTTATCATTTTTATTTGATTACATAGGACTTTTTCATAAGAGCAAAACAGTCAGCAGCAGTCCCATATAATCGGCAGCAGTCCCATCTCCCACACATTATCCAGCTCCGAGGGACCACCTCTAAAAATGAATTCATTCCATTCTCTAGGCCCAGTAAGGAAAAACCCTATACTATTTAATAGCAGAAGTGAAGCTTTCTATAGCATTTTTGAATCCTCTATTAGAATGTAATAGAACATAATATCCCTGCTTTAGAATTTTATTGGATGGTTCAAAAGATTTACAGAAAGGCTACTGTTCTCTAGCACATTGCATTGGTTTGTAACAATAATAAAATAATGCTTGTCTTGTTCTCTTATTATGCAAGGGTTTATTGATAAGTGAGTACAAAGTGTGTTACCAGTTTGTCCTAGTGAAACTGCCTTTGCCTAGGACTTAATGAAACTAGAGATGCTATTGTCTGCTGGGTGAGGGTCAGAGGACTATGCAGGTTATATCTTCATTTATTCAGAGCTGAGGTCTGCAGTTCCTACACACCCAAAACACGCGTCCCAGAAAAACCTTATAAGCTTACACTTGAGAACAGACAAAAGCATCAGGCTTTGAGTTATTTATTTATTTTCTATTTGTCACAAGGTATACAATCTGAATGCAGAAAACCAAGGGATCCCAAACCTGCAAATACAGTTTAGAGGGAATTTGTCCAGTAATGCGTCTGGTACGCAAGGAGAGACCTGTTAGTAACTCTGATCTTTACTCAGCTGAAAAGATTTGTAACCTTGCACTTAGCATGTGTCTAGAGATCTGGCTTCTGTGCCCAGCCAAGCCATTCATCTGAAAATCAGCCAAGTCACACATGCCTCTTTGGCTGTTTTGCTTTTCCTGGCCATGGAGGGGTTAGAGAGACCTGAGACTGTTCATGTAAATGAGTCTGTCTCTGCATCACCTTCCAGTCAGCACTTTTCCTGATTCATGTTGTTTCAGAGCATCCTTTCCATCACTTGGGCACGGATGCTTTGTTTTGTTTTTTTTTAAATGTCATTTACTCCAGATTCCACTTGGATTTACTCCCACAGATCAGGCTCACAGGTGTTACTGATTCATTTAATGGAAATACTACTCACAGGGCCCAATTCTGCTTTCCCTTCTGCCCACAAAGCTCCCTTTAAAACAGCATTTACAGAGGAGATGAGACTTTGCTTGGTTTCCTACATTCATTTTTTATACATTACAAAAATAGAAGCAGCCGGTTATAGCGAAAGCAACGTGTTCACGTTAACTCGCTGTGTTGGAAAGAGCTTCTGACTGACCTACATAGAGACCTGCTTTGTGTGAAGGAAAACGAACAGGGCTTTTGCATTTCCTCTCCTTGTCAGATTGCCTGCATCAGCAGCAATGCCACCCTCAATGTACCCTAAAGCCTTGTTTTTCTGGAACAGAAAGGCTGCTCTTTGGGAGTGGTTAGAATTGTTCAGACATTTGATCACTTAATTGGTCTTGATACTGGTGCTAAAAATGCTTTAAAAGAACTGCTGGGTTTCTTTTTTTAATAGTGCAGTATGCGGAGGGTCTCGTACCGCATGGGTTTATATGATTCAGAATTGCTCTGCTCCAGAAGTTAAGGATGATAAACCAACCATTTATTTTTAAAGTTCAGTACACCACTTACAAGAAGAAGTAAACAACATTAAACAGAAAGATACAGAATTTAAAGCACAGCCTTCTTTCAGTCTCCCTGTGGTGAAGAGTGTTTCTCACACATAAACCCAGTTTATCTCTGCATAGCAGGCAACTTTTTTATGGGGGACATAGCAAAAGGATGTAAAAGTTTCCAGAAAGAGCTGGCCAGCTTCTTCCCCAAGAATGGGCAGACCCAGCTGTGTTCTAGGAAAAGCTGTGCTGCAAACAGCTTATACAAAATGACCGCCTGCATCTAAGGACAGGGCTACCCAGAGTTCCCATCAACACAACTCGCCAGATGCAGGCAGCATCCACCAGGATCTGATGGAACCTCAGAATTCTTCACTCTCTGCTTGGTGAGGTTGGCTTTGTGTTGCAGTTTGTTAGAGTCATGCTCGAAACACTCAATTAACAAGTAATATTCCTTCAGGAGTCCGCCCTGCAGGACTCCTCCTTATATAACATCCTTTCACTTTTTGATTTTCTTTGTAACGATAATGTCTCTCTAGCTACAATTGATTTCAAATGTATGGAGAACAAAAGCAAACTCCTGCAGTACAGCACAATATGACACTGAACAGCGGGGCCAACTCAGTAAGAATTGATGAGTTACCACCGCCCATGTTTTTATGGGATGTTGTTGATGGCGCTGGATGCATACACCTGACACTTCCATGTGCTTGCGATCAATTGGCCGATTTTCCAGGGCCACACAATGTTATTGTTAAGAAGTCGTTTATGAAAAACGAGGCTTGGTTTGATGCTATTGAAAACGCGCTGTTACTGAAAAGAACGAGTTATTTATTAGTGCTGGCTGTCAGAGGGAAATACCACAAAGGATTCTGTGTGATGCTAAGCAGGGAGTAAGCGGTAAATGCATTGCAAACAAGGCTAGCCATGCCATGCAGTAAATCATGATTCTGTTGTGATGTTAACTCCTGATAACTATGGAAATAATTCATGACACCACTCAAGAATGACTCCCGAGGATGCAAAAATGATGTCTCAGATCAATCAAGGAAGACGAAGCAGAATACACCCTGTTTGGTCAATAAATGTTATAGTCACAAGCCATGCCTCTAGGTTTGTAATCGATGTTTCCCCGTCATTGGATGCAGTTGGTTAGTTCCTCTCTTTGTGAAATATTTATGGTAAGCAAAGGACATTAGATTATTAAAGCTAAAAGAAAACCAAATCCTAGCAATTAGGGGATTAGTAATGGTTTTAATCAAGAAAAAGACTGTGATTTCCAAAGTAATTGTTTTCTTTAAACAACTTCTCCTGCCCCCAATTGCTATCAATAGTCTTCTCGGAAATGTTCATTTTTTAGTAGCAGGGACATTTCTTCCTGATTTGCTGAACTCTGGGATTCTCCTCCCCTCTTATTGTAGCACGATCCAGATGCACACGTTCTGGTTCATCTCATTTCATAATAATGGCATACATCACATTGCTGTTGATAACCAAGAAAACACCTGTTTCCCTGAGCTCTGCCAAGAGCATCCATGCTGTCCCAGACTGCAGAAGGGAATCTATAGCAAATTGAGCTGGACTTAGACACAAAGTACTACTGTTAATGAACTAATTGTCGGTTATTACATATAGGTAGCTAGTAAAAACTTCTTCATTACCTGTGTGACAGCGTTTAATATACATAGCTTCATCCTCCCTGATATTTTCCTACACAAACCTTAGAAGATACTACAGCAGACATTACAATAGGTTCTGTAACTGTTACCATCTGAAGGCTGTTAATGGCCCATGTGAAATGAGGTGGTTCAGTCAGTCCTGTTCTTACTGGACAGGTATTCATATCACAAAAACTACTGTCTCAAATGAGCCACATAAAGAAGGGAAGGGATTTGAACCTGGGTCTCCCACATCCTCGGTGACTGATCTAGCCACTGTTCTATTGAGTAAAAGGAAGATGGTAGCAATGCCACCTTCTCCTGGGCTTTTTTTTTTTTTGGTGGGGCTCGATCTGATATATGCTCTCTGAGCACACCTACTGGGTTGGGCCCTCCAGGCAAATTAGGCATGGGAATGCCTAGTTTGTGAATATCTCCAGGTCCTAAGTGGGCTAAGCACTGGGTGTCAGCACTTAGGCAGCTGTGTGCATGCCCAGCAGACATTTAGGCACATCGGGGGCTATACCAGTGGAAACGTAGGTGCCTAGGGAATTTAGGTATCTATAGGTTTAGGCGGCAGTGGAGCAGTTTTGTGGATATACATTTTGGATTTAGGCACCTAAAGGGACAGTTGAATGCCTAAATCCCTTTGTGGATCTAGCCGCAATGGGCCATGGAGACTGAACTATCTTCTTATCCCAGTTGGTGAGATGCATTGGCAAGGGGGGAACCCAGCCTTTCCCTGATCTAGGTTTGAACAGAATTTTTGTCTCCAGGACGGTCAACAACACGGTATGTGTGTCTCCAGGACTGTCATTCCAGCAGCCTTCATTCACATCTTAAATACTAAATGCAGAAAACTCTCCCTCCCACACACATTTTCCAAGTTGTAACTTGTATCGGTGATAACTGCTTGTTTCCTATTGTTATTAATTATTAATAATAATTTATGTAGCACCATAAATGAGTGTGGAGAGCAAGGAGGCATGGCAACATTTTATTTTTATTTTTCAATAATTTTGATGTTCCTTTTAAAGCATTTGTTCAACTTTTTTTATCCATTTAGATTTTCACAGTTATGCAAAATTATGGGTTTTAAACATTTTTAAATTTTGTATCTATTTACATTTTCCCAGGTGTGGGAAATGATGGGGGTCAGACAATAGTGGTGTGTGTGATAAGACAATAATTATTTAATAACAGTAGCTGTTGAGATACCAAAAGTTAAACTTTGTAACTATTAAACTACAGATGATCAACATCACATGATAAAACGTACAAATTAAATATCCTTAAATCAAACTTGACTAAGCTCTCAAGCAACATTTTTATTACTTTGCCTATCTATACATTTTGATTATTATCGATGGCTGATGCCATGGTTTGTTGACTATACCGATTTCCCCAAATGGCCCCTTCCTGAAGGGTTTACACAAGCTAATTTCCCATTGACCACAATAGGAATTCGGCCAAATGAAGGACTGTAGGATTAGGTGCAAAGTCTTTCCAGTGGTGGCACACACACTCAGTCTTATCCTTTCTTCCCATATTTCTGCTGCAAAACACTCGTTCTTCAACCTGTCTAGGTCTATACTAGATCTCCAAGTGGTCAGCTCAACATGTCATGGTGCTATACAAGCAATGCTCTTGGGAAAATACTAATTGGGGGCTATTTTAATCCTTGCTTTTTCTCTAGGTGTTAAAGTAAAATGGTTTTTCATTTCTTTTAAGAATCTGCGGCATATTTCCAAAGAACTCCAAAGAGATACAGGAGGTCAGTCTTTCTTTCTTCCCTTTGCAGAAAAGGGAAGGAGTTCTTTGCATTTGTGTCGTTAATGGTGGAAAAAAGCCCCAAGAAACTGTTTCACATTATGTTCAGTTCAACTGCAAGTCTTTAAATAGCTCTCAATTACCAATTGATTGCAATTAATTGGAACAACATGGGCTGACATGATGACTCCATATCTCTAGAGTCCTTTTGAATTTGAGTCCTAATTTTTAAAAAATTCAAAACAGAGATTCCCATATTATTGTAACCATCTGTCACTAATTTGCAATCTTTTTCTCCGAGAATTATGGCTTCCCGATAATACTCTTGTTGCCTTTGTTAATAAAAGCAAATGTCCACAACGAATGCTAAATGTTAAGCTTGAAGTTTAAAGGGGCACCATCAGCTGCAAAATCACATTTGTGTCTGTGTGTATGTTCTATGTGACACCTATGATTACTATTAAAAATTATTTCCTATCAGATCCATACTCCACAATCATGAATCTAAAGCAACCAGAAGCACAAACTGTTGTAGTGGCTAGAATGGAGACTGGAAATCAGAATTTTTGCATTTTTGGATTCTATTTCCAGCTCTCATTAGTTTGCTTTGTAACCCTGGGTAAATTAATGAGTATCTGTTGACTTAGCTTCCCCATATTTAACTAGGGGTAATATTTATCTCCCTTGCATGTCAGTTTGTGTGGTTATATTTAACAAAGATAACACTTCCCTTCATATGGACTTCTCACCCCTCTATTAATACAGCCCACATTTTACTTTTAAAATCGATTTTAAAAAATGAAATTATATTGCACCCCGCTCCTCGAAGGAATCTGGCTCACTCAGAACTCAGCAGTGCCAACCCCAGGCATTCAATATCATGAGTCTTGATTAAAAATAATGAGATTTTAAAATAATCAATTTTGTGTCTTTTGATTTGCCTTTTGATATTTTAGCCTTTAGTATTCATGTTTTCACACTTTTTCTCACAATCATGAGGGCCTACTTTTTTTTAAAAAATGAAATGTGAGATTCTCATAATCTCCTGACTTCAGAAGCTGGGACTTTAAGAAATGTCATGAGACTGATGATAAAACAGCTAGAGTTGGCAACACAGAGCACTAATTACAGTTCTCTCCCATGGTGCCCTACAATAGGATTCTGCTGCACCAGGGTTGATTGAAGAGGTCATGTGCAGGTGATTTTTATATCAGGCTAGTATGTGTACATGGAAAGGAAAGTTTAAACAAATAAGTATAGATATGGGATGGAATCCAACTTAGAAGGGCTCTGTATAGTGGATTAAAATTCAAAATGATCTGGACAAACTGGAGAAATGGTCTGAAGTAAATAGGATGCAATTCAATAAGGACAAATGCAGAGTACTCCAGTTAGGACGGAACGATCAGTTTTGCACACGTACAAAATAGGAAATGACTGCCTAGGAAGGAGTACTGCAGAAAGGTATTTGGGGTTGTCAGGGTTCCCTCCCCACTCTGAACTCTAGGGTAAAGATGTGGGGACCCGCATGAAAACCCCCTACGTTTATTTCTACCATCTTAGGTTAAAACCCCCAAGGTACAAAATTCCCTGCACCCTGAGAAATGCTTCTTTTGCTGCCACCATCAAGTGGTTTAAACAGGAATCCGGGAAAGGAATCACTTGAAGTTTCCCTTCCCCCCAAAATACCCTCTCAAGCCCATACACCCCCTTTCCTGGGGAACTTGAGAATAATCTCCTAACCAATTGGTTACACAGTGATCTAAAAGCCCACCCCCGGGGTTTTAGAACCATAGAAAAGAGTCAGCTTCTTAAAAGAAGGATTTTATTAAAACAAAGAAGGTAAAAATCATCTCTGTAAAATCAGGATGGTAACTATTTTACAGGTACTCAATTTCCAAACTCAGAGGGATTCCTCCTCTGGACAAAACCTTAAAGTACAGAAAAAACAGGAATAACCCCTCCCTCTAACACAGGGAAAGCTCCCCAAGCAAAACAAACAAAACCTATTCGCAATGCTGACTAACTTACTTGAAATATGGAAGGTTTGATGAGGCTGGTTTTGGAGGAGATTGATTTTCTGCAGGTCCTTTTTATCTCCCAAGATCACTCTGACTCAGACAAAGAGGCACACACAAAACCTTCCCCACTCCCAAGATTTGAAAGTATCTTGTCCCCTTATTGGTCAGATGCCAGCCCGGTCAGGTGTCAGCCTGGCTACCTGCCTTTCTTAACCCTTTACTGGTAAGAGGATTTTATAGCACTGCATCCGACCCTCTCCCCCTTCCCTTTATATTTATGACAGGGGTCATAGTGGATCACAAGCTAAATACGAGTTATCAGTGTAACACTTGGAAAAAAAGCAAACATTCTGGGATATATTAGCAGGAGTGGTGTAAGCAAGACACGAGAAGTAGTTCTTCTGCTCTACTCCACACTGATTAGGCTTCAGTTGTGTTTAGTTTTGGGCACCACACTTCCAGAAAGATGTGGACAAACTGGACAAAGTCCAGAGGAGAGCAACAAAAATTATTAAAAGTCTAGAAAACATGACCTATGAGGGAAGAATGAAAAAATTGAATTTGTTTAGTCTGGAGAAGAGAAGATTGAGAGGAGACAATCTCAATACAGTAGAACCTCAGAGTTACGGACACCAGAGGAATGTAGGTTGTTCGTAACTCTGAAATGTTCGTAACTCTGAACAAAATGTTATGGTTCTTCTTTCAAAAGTTTACAACTGAACATTGGCTTAATACAGCTTTGAAGGTTACTATGCAGAAGAAAAATGTTGCTTTGCCTTTATTTTTTTTAGTAGTTTATGTTTAACACAGTACTGTATTTGCTTTTTGTGTGTGTGTCTCTGCTGTTGCCTGATTGTGTACTTCCAGTTCCAAATGAGGTGTGTGGTTGACTGGTCACTTCGTATCTCTGGTGTTCATAATTCTGAGGTTCTACTGTACATAAAAGATTGCTATAAGGAGGAGGGAGAAAAATTCTCCTTAACCTCTGAGGATAGGACAAGAAGTTATGGGCTTAAATTGCAGCAAGGGAGATTGAGGTTGGACATTAGGAAAAACTTCCTAACTGTCAGTGTAGATAAGCACTGGAATAAATTGCTCTGGGAGGTTGTGGAATCTCCGTCACTGGAGATTTTTAAGAGCAGGTTTGACAAACACCTCAGGGATGGTTTTAGATAATACCTAGTCCTGTCATGAGTGCAGGGGACTGGACTAGATGATCTCTCGAGGTCCCTTCCCGTCCTCTGATTCTATGATTCTATGTCTCTGGAGAACCATCCAAATTGAGGCTACATCCTGCCACAGATTTTTATAGAAAAGTCCCAGTTGACTTCATTGACGAGCACTGTACTCAAATCCATAGCAGAACGTGGAAGAGAGAAGGGCAACTTAGGAAGCTGAGGTTGATGATACAGATGCTGCTGCACCCAGGTAGAGCCAGGTAGAGGAATTTTTCTGACACAATGTTTTTCCTTGGAAAATGCAGATTCGTCAAAAGTTACCAGTTTTGATGAATTTTTTGTTGGGACGGTTTCTCAAGTCTAGGGTGGAATTTCAGGGCAAACCAAACAGAGAGAGAGAGAGACCCCAGAATGGCACTGTGGATAGGAAATTCTGACTCAGGCAGAGTAGGGACTAAAACCTGTGTTTTCCACATCCTAGGTAAGTGCCCTCCCCACTGGGGTGGTTCTCTCCCTCTGTCTGTCTTTTCATGAAACATTTTGAAGGTCCTAATGTGGACTGAAACCAAATGTTAAAACCTTGACATTTTTCATGAAACACAATTCTTGTTTTTCGGCCAGCCCTATACCCATGCCACCTGTGACTGCACCTTGACTGTACAATAGGTTGTGTTACGTTGTTCCAGTACCTGACACCAGATGTCACATTTCCATGACTCCATAATTGTTCAGATGACTACTATCTCTGAGCATATGAGCTAGTTCAAAGCAAATTAAATGATTAGCAAGTCATGCTTTAGTTTTGTTAGCCTGCTGGATTTTTACTCAAGATACTTAATCCTATACCCAAATAAATCTACTGCACATCCTCTGGCCACCAACTCCAGAACAACAGTCAGTTACTTATGTGGCATATGTCATTGTTCCTAAGCTTTACTTTGGTAATTTTATTTAGACGGGGGCATTTTCTGCTGATAAATCTAGCTAGATTACCAAATCAGAATGTATTTATTAAAACACCAATTAGATCTTGCGCTCTCATCAATCACAAGACCTTTAATTCATGCGTGGATACAAAAACAGTTTGAGGTGTTGTGTATGCATGAATGAGTGATCTAAATCAAATTGTCACTTTACTAGCATTGCCTTATCTCTAGACCTGGAGGCAATCAATTTTTTATTTACCATAGGAATAATGTGTGATATTTTTTAAAAGCCTGAACGTTTAATTTTTTGGTGTTGAAAGGCAAATACTTGCTTTTCAGGGCTGAAAACAAAGGTGCAAACTAGAAGGTGATTTTAGGTGAAGCGAACCATAGTTAGATGAGTATAGAGAGTACTAGCATTAAGCCAAATAGCTCCTATCTGCATGAGTGAGAAGGGGCTAGGTCCTTCCTCTACTGCTTATTGATTTGGGCTGATCTTCTCCCAAAGTGATCTGTTTAGTTTTGAGTTGGGTTTCTTTTAAAGTTGAGATCCATTGCCAGTAATGACTTGTGTAGATTTTAAAAGCTTCTCCCAGTTCCTTGTCCTCTTGCTGTTTCTCACTGCCGGTGGCTCATCTTTTCTGCTGTGTTGGTTCAGCACCTTCAGAAGCAGTAGCTCCCCATTGATGGGCAGACGTTGATGCTTCCAATGTGTGAGGGAGAATGGAGCCAAGAAAGGAGAAGGCATAGGAACAAAGGTTGATGGGAAGGGAGAATAAACTAAGAGGAAGGGAGTCGTGGAGAGTGGATAGAAAAAAAAAGGGAAGCTAAGTAACAGCAGCAGAAAGGAGAAGTGAGGAAAATGGTAAGATAGAAAGGGAAGAGATGAGAGAGAAAGAAAAGAATCAAATGGGCAGAATGAAGAAAGGGAGGGAATGGGGTTATAGAAACAAAAAAAAAGGCGCTGAGGGGAAAGGGAGACAACTGAGTGAGGGGAATGGAGAGTGGGGCAAGAAAAGTAAATGGGTAAAACTGGGATGATCGCAGACCTAAACTAGTTCCTTTCCAGATATAGACTGGACCAAGGTGCAAGGGTAACTAGCCTATGATTGATGGTTTCTTTGACCTGTCTAAGAACCAGTCATCATTTCAAGCTATATCAGCTCCTGAAACTTCCGTTCTACCATATACCACTGGAGGAGTGGGAACCCCTGTGTACAATAACGAACAGCAGAACTTTCTAGAATAGATGGTTCATGAGACATCAGAACTTGTTTGCATTATAGCCTTCCATATGCACTGTGCCCTGTACTTATGGAATAACATCCTAGCTTGTGATCTAGCCAGTTGAGCTCTGTACCTTTCTGTGATCATTCTGTTAACGTTGGAAGCCATGTTACTGCACAGTTGTTATTCCTTTCTGAGAAAGAAAACTTGTTTATGTCCTTTGATTACCAATTCATTTTCACTTCCATATCTGTAGTGATACAACTGCCATTCATTGTTTTGTATGATAGTCTCAACCCCCACCCCTCAAAAAATAGAAAAATGTATCTGAAAAATTTAGAGGTTGAATAAAACAAATGCAACTCTGGAAGCAATGAGCTTTCACACCAAGAATGTAAGAGCATGAAAAGGTGGAAGTCATAGAATATCAGGGTTGGAAGGGACCTTAGGAGGTCATCTAGTCCAACCCTCTGCTCAAAGCAAGACCAATCCCCAATTTTTGCCCCAGATCCCTAAATGGCCCCCTCAAGGATTGAACTCACAACCCTGGGTTTAGCAGGCCAATGCTCAAACCACTGAGCTATCCCTCCCCCCCGAAAGTAACCATACCAACTGTAAAAGGCTAATTAATTGAAAGGAACTATTATCAGCAGGGGAAAGAAACTTTTGAAGTAATAATCAAGATGGCCCATTACGGACAGTTGACACAAAGGTGTTAAGGGTACTTAACTACGATACTAAACTAGGGGAAATAGATTCAATTAACATAATGACTGAGCCATTCCCAGTCTCTGTTCAAACCTGAGTTAATGGTATCTAGTTTGCATATTAATTCTAGTTCAGCAGCTTCTTGTTGGAGTCTGTTTTTGAAGTTTTTCTATTGCAAAATTGCCACCTTTAAGTCTGTCACTGAGTGATTAGAGAGGTTGAAGTGTTCTCCTACTGGCGTTTGAATGTTATGATTCCTGATGTCAGATTTGTGTCCATTTATTCTTTTGTGTAGAGACTGTCCATTTGGCCAATGTACATGGCCGAGGGGCATTGCTGGCACATGATGGCATATATCACATTGGTAGATGTGCAGGTGAACGAGCTATGGTGGTGTCACTTGAATAGATATGTGGACAGAGTTGGCATCGGGCTTTGTTGCAAGGATAGGTTCCTGGGTTAGTGTTTTTGTTGTATGGTGTGTGGTTGCTGGTGAGTATTTGCTTCAGGTTGGGGGGCTGTCTGTAAGCGAGGAAATTTCTCATTTCTGGCCCAAGCAGCGTGGCATTGCTGCTCGATCCACCGAACACTCATCTACATCCCACTGGGGGGGGAGGTGCTTCTCGCTTATTTAGCAAAACTGGGCATGTGTCCTGTTTGCTCCTGGCAATCAATGGCTATTCAGTAGAGCCGGTCAAAACAATTTCAATTCTGAAATCTTTCTATGAAAAACATAAGTGCTGGTTGGAAAATTTCAAATTTTGAAATGTTTTGAGAAAAAGAGACAAATTTGACCTAAAGTGGTCACTGAAAATGTGTTCCTTGTTCCAGCTCGACTATTCAGCCCTACTCAATAATTGATGTACAATGAGCTAGATTTGATCAGTTTCAATTGCACACCATATTTTGCTTCCTTTCCAATTCCCTTGTGCATTATACTGTGCTCGGTGAAACATCTGCTGCGTTCCATCTTGAACGTGAATGCATCCAAGTGGTGGCTAAACTGATTCATGTTGGCAAAAAGCATTGGGATCATGTGGGATAAAAGGAGTAGTGTGAATACCAGGCACCAAGAATAATTTATTTATTTAAATGAGAGTAATATTTGGTCTCTCCGCAGCCTTTTGTGGCAGGAACTGACCCACAGCACTGAGTATTTAAATTCCTAGAAATATTAGTACCAATGTTGCATAGAAATGGCAGTATCCAGACCTGTCCTACTGCTGCATATCACTGTCATATGGTACAAAACGCTTGCACTTTCTCATGTGCCTCCATAAAATCTAGTGTCATTTCATTGCAAATTGTCCCTGCATTGTATTTGTGTGTTCAGATATTATGCTGATGCGGAGCCATCTAAGTATCTAGATCTGTCTCTCCATCTAGTTATTTATCCATGCTTATCATCACCACAGTATCTGTGGACCTTTGTATCTGGGTTGGGTTTATAGTGTCTAGTCTCAGGTCCATCAATCATTCCTCACCAAATACTCTATTGATTTGGGGGTTTTGAGGTTTTGTGCTAATCTGGTCATTTTTCTTTGAAAAATCAGAACTGCTATCATCTCAGCAGATTTATATAGACTTAAGAGGCAGACTCCTTAGATGGGATGTTTACCCTAGCTAAGGGGGAGTGTCTGTATGTGTACATTGGAAAGAAGGAAAAGAAGAAGAGAAATGCTGGAAGGCTGATATTTTAGGTGTCAGTTATACATTAGAGATTTAATGATTCTTCAGAAATATTTCCATTGCTTCTAATAATATAATAATAATTACAGCAGTAGGAGAGAGATGTGCTGGGTTCAGGAAGGAGAGGCAAGAGAGCAGGCTAGAATTAATTAGCCCTTTTTATCCAGGAATCTCAAACCATTTAAACATTAATTAACGGATCCTGGTTAAATTAGTAGCATGTCCATTTTACTAAAAGGACAGATGATCCTGTGTTTAGGGCACTGGAACTGGGACTCTGGAGTTTTGGGTTCACTTCCTGACTCTGCCACAGACTCTCTGTGTGACCCAGGGCAAGTCACCTAATCTCTCTGTGTCTCAGTTCTCCAGCTGTAAAATGGGGACTGTAATATTTCCTTTCTTCCACCCTTTGTCTGTCTTTTGTATTTAGATTATAAACTCTTCTGAGGAAGAACCATATCTAATTATGTGTTTGTACAGTGCCTCGCACAATAGGCTCTTGATCTCAGGGGCTTATATGTGATAACTGTAAATACAACCACTAATGATGGAATCATAGAATCATAAGACTGGAAGGGAACTCGAGAGGTCATCTAGTCCAGTCCCCTGCACTCATGGCAGCACTAAGTATTATCTAGACCATTTCTGACAGGTGTTTGTCTAACCTGCTCTTAAAAATCTTAACTGACAGAAATTCCACAATATCCCTAGGCAATTTATTCCAGTGCTTAACTACTCTGACAGTTAGGAAGTTTTTTCTAATGTCCAACCTAAACCGTCCTTGCTGCAATATAAGCCTATTGCTTCTTGTCCTATCCTCAGAGGTTAAGAAGACTATTTTTTCTTCCTCCTTCTTGTAACCTTTTAAATACTTGAAAACTGTTATCATGTCCCCTCTCAGTCTTCTCTTCTCCAGACTAAACAAATTCAGTTTTTTCATTCTTCCCTCATAGGTCATGTTTTCTAGCCCTTTAATCATTTTTGTTGCTCTTCTCTGGACTTTCTCCAATTTGTCCACATCTTTCCTGAAATGTGGTGCCCAGAACTGGACACACTATTCCAGGTGAGGCCTAATCAGTGCGGAGTAGAGCAGAAGAATTACTTCACGTTTCTTGCTTACAACACTCCTGCTAATACATCCCAGAAAGATGTTCACTTTTTTTGCAACAGTGTTACACTGTTGAGTCATATTTAGCTTGTGATCCATTATGACTCCCAGATCCCTTTCTACAGTACTCCCTCCTAGGCAGTCATTTCCCATTTTGTATTTGTGGAACTGATTGTTCCTTCCTAAATGGATGAGGATAATGATAAATGTGATAAATATTATCATAAGCAACAAAGAACATAGGCTATAGTTACACAATAGGGGACTCTATACTGGGAAGCAGTGATTCTGAAAAAGATTTGGAAGTCATGGGGGATAATCAGCTGAAAATGAGCTTCCAGTGTGACACTGGCCACAAGGATTAATGCAATCATTGGATGCAGGGAAATCTCAGGTAGGAGTAGAGAGGTTATTTTACCTCTGTATTTGGCACTGGTGTGACCACTGCTGGAATACTGTGTCCAGACTGTGGTGCCCACAGTTCCAGAGGACTGTTGATAAAGAGACGAGAAGAGCCACAAGAATGATTAAAGGATTAGAAAACTGCCATATAGGGTAGACTGAAGGAGCCAAATCTATTTATTGTGACAAAGAGATGGTTAAAGGCTGACTTGATTACAGTCTATAAGTACCTACATGGGGAACAAATATTTAATAATGGTTCCTTCAGTCTTGCAGAGAAAGGTATAATGCAATCCAAGGGCTTGAAGTGGAAGCTAGACAAATTCAAACTGGAAATAAGGCATAAATATTTAACTGTGAGTATAATTAACCATTTAAACAATTTACGAAGGATTGTGTTTGATTCGCCATCGTTGACAATTTTTAAATCAAGATTGTTTTGGGGAAGTTCTATGGCCTGTGTTCTACAAGAGGGCAGACTAGATGATCACAGTGGTCCCTTGTGGCCTTGGAATCTTGGAATCTAGCAATCTAGGAATATTGATGGGTAAGGCACATGCTGTAGTAGTGAGGCATTATTTTAACCCTTTTACTGGAGGGTAAACAGGCAGGTTTAGTAACTTGCCCAAAGTCACCTAACAAGTCAATGGCAGAGTTGGGGAAGGAACCCAGTAGTGCTAGCTACCAGTCTCTTATTCTAATCAGCAGAGCCCATTCCATCCCCATGGCATCTGTCATCATTTGCTTCTTTGCAATGCACCTCAGCATCTTTAAATGAAGAGATGCCCCATTCTCTGCTACAGCACATCTGTTGCTTTGTATTCTGATGCAGGTGATGCTGACACACTATACCATCTTCTGAAGACTTTGCTTTTGTTCTTTCTTGCACTGCTGTCTCAGTCTAAAGTCCAACAGAAAGGATATGGTTACTTTTTGAATATAGCAAAGTACACCCCTCCCAATTTTCTGCACTCCTTCCCAGACTTGATTTAATACATCAGTACCATCACTCTTTCTTCTCACACAAGGAGCATTCTGTTTGTCAGGGGGAACATTCCTTCTGCAGAGCATTAATGTCCCAAGGATTATAATGGCTCTGAAGAATGAGTGGAAAATGTTTCTTTCCACTTTCTGACATCACCAAGGAGCAGCACTTAAACTCTGTTAATCTGTGAAATTGTTTTCCACTTTCCAGCACCCCAAAAGCAAATTGCTTTCCACAATGAAACAGGGCTATCTACCAATCTGGCCCTATGCTCAGGGAGATTACATCCCTATTGCAGTTCGTTTATCCCTTGGATTCTACCACACATGTTTATTACACAGAACAGTAAAACTCTGACCATTCAGACATTTTGTACCTTAATAGGCAGGCTTTCGTTATAAAGTGTAAGGAAGATTCCCAGCCTGTAAGAATGATGCCCCTCCTGGCTTTCTCAATACAATAGTTGCATTTTGTTACTTGATATAGTATTTAATGACAGAATTAATTGTCATTCACACTCTGAGGGTAGTTCATACTATGCACGAGATATAGTATTTATTTTTACAAATGATGTAGAAGTTCATAACTCACAGTTTAAGTGAGGAAGGAGGAAAGTGAGGAAAGAATGCAAATGATGTCTGTGAGGGCCATTGTATATCGCATTTATTTATACCCACCTTTTCAATCAGTTTTAATGGGATATTGTGCCTGTTGATGTGCTGCCAGGAATATGAATGCAGGTGGACAAATCAGATCATACGAAAGACTCACCCAAAGCAGGCTATTATTCCATTTTTATTGTGGTGATCAGCAAGTCTGCTTCATTGGTACAAATACCACAAGCCACCATCCAGCCAGCAATAGGATTACTATGGTGTTTAGTTTTATATCAAAGTGTGTAAAAAGAGAAACAATTTGCCTTTAGGTAAATTTTGGGGTGTGTCACCGTGCCTCAGTTGGTCACAGATGAGAATGCCAGATTCAGGACAAACTGCTGTGAAATAGGGCAGACTCACCCCCCACACTGCTGTTTATTCCATCATTATATTGTACCATGCCAGTAACAAAAGTAAACTTCTCTCTCACCACCTTGGTCAAGAAGAAGTCAAAAATGCAGTCTCCTTAGGCATTTCAGCCCTTATTTCACCACCCAGACACTAGACTTCATGATGAGTGGTTATTGAAAACCAATTTCATCAAACAAAGGGTTCTTCTGATCTCTGTCCCTGCCAGCAGGTAGGGGATCTTGGGGGACAATTACTGCACGGGTGGGGTGCAAAATAAACTTTATTAAGAGAATATAAAAACAGGGAAAATTCAATAGTGAGGGGTATGGGGTTTGTTAAGGTAGACAATTGGGGAGGGGTTTCTTTTAGTAAACAGGATAGGGGGTTTCAATAGTGGGGTACAATACAGTGGGGTACAATACAGTTGGTAACCAATTAACACTGAAGTATAAATGTAACAGGTAGCTAGCAATTTCTGTGTAAAGGGTGTGTCACAGCAGCATATAACCAACTAACAGTTATGGGTAAAATGTGTTAAATAACCAACAACTGTAGGTAAAAATGGGTCACAGTGGTGTAAATGTAAAATGTGAGGTGTGTTAGAGAGAAAAAGGAAAGTAACCAATGGGGTTTTTATGCTAGACTTTAGTAATGCAATTGAGGCTTGGAAAGGCAGTGGTAGAGAAATGAGGTTGGGGTGGGAGGGAAGACACGTGGTGGAGCAGAGACCAAAGGCAGAGGCGCTGCGGAGGGAGATTTGAACTGAGGGAGACACAGAGAGCAGACAGGCTGCAAGTTTAAACAGCAGAGAGACTGCAATGAGACTGGGGAGCTCGGGGGGAGACACGGGCGAGCTTGGGGGGTTTGGGCAGCGGGAAGACAGACTTAACCACAATTATACAGAACACAGTAAAATCTTATCTATGATTTAACTTAACCAAGACTACACAAGTTAGCAAGTAACAGAACACAATACAAACAATTCTTTAAACCTACTTAACCACAGCTATGCAAAATGAAATTACAATTTATCTAGACTAAAGACTAAACCTAATACAGACCAATGAGTTAGCTTGCGTCTGTCTGCTGGGGAAAGAAAGCCAGCAGTTAAAACAAGGGGAAGTGTGCAAGAGGTTTTTCCTTACCACTTTCCAGGACAGCAACAAGCAGAGAAAACTCGATTAGCTTACAATAATCAGGAGATCTTCAGGCACAAATTCGTTGTTCGTGGGAGGGGAATTTAAAACGGGGGTACGCTCAAAAAACAAATGAGAGCGGGGAGAGGGCCTCCCAAGACCCCTAGCTGATCAGACCAGGTGGCAAGGCAAGGAACTTCTCCAGGGGTCTGATCAGAAAATGTCTGGTTTTAAAGGCAAACTTAGGCAGTTTCCCACCAGTACTTTTGATTGGCTTCTTTGGATACAGGGGAGGAGAGAGAGAGCAGGGAAAACTACAGGTAAGCATAGACATGCCTGGGCAAGTTCTGAGCCACAGGTATGACTCATATGCTCAGCTATGTGGCCACTTTAGGTCTTGCATACCTGGGCAGAGCACCCCTACACCGAGCCCGGGTCTGAACAAAGAAGCTAGACAAAGGAGCAAGAAGCCTCCTCCCTAGGCAGAGCAATGGCTCCAGTTAGTCTGTACAAGCCATTTTCATGAGCAGGGCCAGGCTGACTTTGGTCAGTTCCATGGCCCGGGGGGGCGGCCACTATTGAAAAAGAATCCAGCAGGGGGACAGCTGTAACAGACAATCTCAAGAGATCAGCCACATACCCAGGTCAACGTATAACTCAGATCTGACCCAATAACCACGCTGCTGCCAATTGTTTAGTAACTAAAAGCTAGAGGTTTATTAATAAAGAAAACAAGAGAGTTAAAAATGGTTAATAGATCATATACACACAACAACGGCAATGTTCTCCTATCAGGTTTGTAGCAGTGATGTTATACACTGCTGGTTTGTAAAAGTCTCTGGTAACTTCCAAAAGACTGGAAGATCCTCAGTC
Source organism: Chelydra serpentina (assembly GCA_037349315.1). NCBI lineage: Eukaryota > Metazoa > Chordata > Testudines > Chelydridae > Chelydra > Chelydra serpentina. The sequence goes on from JBAIAC010000035.1 coordinate 15,146,640, forward strand.
CATAGTCCAATGTGCTCCTTTTAGTTGTAAATCCACAGTCCAGAGAATCAGAGCAGGAAAGAGGCAACATGGAGATGTTTCAAGTCTTTTATATCCTCTGCCTCCTGCGTGGAATTTTACTGTCCCAAACAAAGCTCACAGCCCCTATCTGTGGAAAGGTTTCAGTGTAGTAGCCGTGTTAGTATGTGTCAGCAAAAAGAAAATAAGAAAGGAATACTTGTGGCACCTTAGAGACTAACAAATTTATTTCAGCATAACGAAAGCTTATGCTGAAATAAATTTGTTAGTCTCTAAGGTACCACCAGTATTCCTTTCTTATTTTCTTTTTGTCTGTGGAAAGTTACTGGCACAAGAATGGAGTCCAGGGTCACATGAACATATTACATGTCCTTATACCGCTTGCTGACTCACAGGGGCAGCCATTGGCTATATCCCTGCTAAGACATCCACAGGAAGACTTACTGGGTGGGATAAGTTTCTTCTGTGGCCCACTGTGAGAGTTAAGTGTCTTTAATGGGCTACCAACGCATAGCTGTCTGGCGACCCAAACTTTGAAAACCACTGGTGTAAAGTATGGAGGTATAAACCTGTAGTCCACGAAAGCTTATGCTGAAATACATTTGTTAGTCTCTAAGGTGCCACACGTATTCCTTTTCTTATTTTCTTAGTGCAGAATCAGTCCCATTGGCCCCAATCACTTTGAGGTCACACTGAACAAACCTTGGAACAGATATGCCAGTGACAGCTAAAATGCTTGGGCTCTTTTGCGATCTTCATTTCAAATATTCTTCATTTTCTTTGTGAAGACGCATTCAAAATGTAAGTAAGCCTTGATTTTCAAGGAAGTTAGCACAGATTTTTCAGCAAAGAACTAGGAAAAGTGCTTTTGACTGAGTTCTGTAACAGCTTTCTACTAATTTGATTTTGCCCGTTTGAATATATTTCTGTTCTTGCCATGGGACAGTTTGGGCTCCCTTTGATGGTCTGTCAGCTGAATCCTGATAACTCTGGTTATTCTTTTGATTGAAGACTCCCTGTGTCACAGTGAACAAGTGAGCTGACCATGGCACTGAAAGCTGTGTCCAAATACCAAGGAGGTTTTCGTTTAATTAAAGACATTATTCATAGTCAGGGCTAGTGCAAGGAAGTTTCGTGCTCTAGGTGAAACTTCCTTGCACCAGCCCTGCGCCGCCCGCTGCAATGCCGCCCCACTCCCCAGCCAGCTCCATCGCCCGCGGGAGCTCAGCCTCCCTCACTGCCCACGGGCCGTGTGTGCTCAATCCACCCCAGCCATGGGTGCTCAGCTCCCCCCCACCGACCACGGGTACTCAGCCCCACCACCACCTACGGGCCACGGGAGCTGAACGGGGAGCTGGGGGCAGGGGGGCGGCTCACCATGGCTGCCCCCCAGCTCCCCACTCAAGCGCGGAGCGGAGGGGCAGAGGGGCGGCTTGCCGCGGGTGGCCTCCCCCCGGCTCCCTGTTCAGGCGCTGAGCAGAGGGGCAGAGGGGCGGCTTGCCGGAGGTGCCCCCGGCTCCCCGCTCAGACGCTGAGCAGAGGGGCAGAGGGGCGGCTTGCCGCGGGTGGCCCCCCCGGCTCCCTGCTCAGGTGCAGGGCAGAGGGGCGGCTTGCCGCGGGTGGCCCCCCCCGGCTCCCCGCTCAGGCGCTGAGCAGAGGGGCAGAGGGGCGGCTTGCCGCAGGTGGCCCCCCCGGCTCCCTGCTCAGGCGCTGAGCAGAGGGGCAGAGGGGCGGCTTGCCGCGGGTGCCCCCGGCTCCCCGCTCAGACGCTGAGCGGAGGGGCAGCTCGCCACGGGTGCCCCCCGGCTCCCCACTCAGGCTGGCAGGGAGCTGGCAGGGGCGCCCCCTCCTACGCTGCCACCGAAGATGCCCCAGCTTACCTGCGGGAGATCCGCCGGTCTGTCTGCAGAGGGCCCCTTCCGCCGAATTGCCGCCGAAGCCGCAGACCCAGCGGACCTCCCGCAGGCAAGCGGCTTTGGTGGCAGGGTGGAAGTGCTGCTAAGAATACCCTCCGCTGACGCCACGGCCCTCCCACAGGCAAGCGGAAGCGGTTTCGGCGGAGGGTATTATTAGCAGCACTTTAGCCCTGCCGCCGAAGCCTGTGGAAGCCGGTCCACTGGTCCCGCGGCTTCGGCGGCAGGGGCCTTCTGCAGACAGACCTGCAGACCTCCTGCGGGTAAGCTGGGGCGGCTTTGGCAGAGGGGGCGCCCCTGCCAGCAGTGCGCCCTGTTACAGCCCTGCCGCGGCGAGCCACCCCCCCGGCTCAGCCGCGGAGGCGGGAGGCAGCCTCTGCGAGCCACCCCCCAAATCGTGGCGCCCTACTTGGTAAGAGTAATGTGGTCAGGTAAGTGATGAGAACCTTCTGATAGCATTAGATTTAGAGGGGGACTGAAGAACTAGTGTGGGCAGAGGTGACTCAAGTGCTTCTATCATATATAAGAGCAGCGGTGGTTAAAAGGTCACTGTAATGGAGCATTTTGTGGCCGGTGGATGTACCATATGGTCTAACTGGTCTTTCTATGTCATTTCAATGAGGCAAGAACGGAATATGATCCTGGGCTGAACAGAGCAATGGAGCATGGTCAGGTGTATGTTAGAATTGTCATCAAGGCAAAGCTATCTATATAATTAGCTGGAGGGGGGAACATGTCATAGCAGTAGAGGTGGAAAATCTGCATGTCCCAGCAAGAGGCACCAAGGATTGTTGTGCAGTATTTCAATTCCAGCGAGGAGAGCAGCTCACACGATCTCTGTATTTTGCATTGCAACTGGTGAATCTGATGGAAGTTCATAGCATCTCCCTCTTGTTTTCTTCACAGCCTTGATGGATACTATAGCACTTTCTTCAGCGAGACTTCCTACTGAAGATGCAAACATGGACTAGATGTTTGAGGGGGAGGGAAAGGGTGGTATTCTGTGAACAGTCTCATCTCATGTAGTGAATGAATGTGTAAATTAACACAGACGGCAAGTAAAACACTTGAGAGCAAGTGCAAGAGGAAAGCGGAAAGTCATTAAAAGGCTAAATCATGAAAAAGCTAAAACATGGGCAGTACTTTATAAAAACAAACAAACTTTAATCATGGATTGTTTGAAGGGAGCAAAAGCATTCAGGGGGCCACTGAAATATTACAACTTCTATGGGAACTAGAATAAGCCATTTTATGTGCATCACTCCCAACTTCACGTTTTTCTAATTACATCTTTATTCATTTAGGCTCAAAGCAAATTTTCAAATTGAAACACAAGTCTGGGACACTATCTTGGGATGCCTAGGATTGGAGCCACCTTGTTACCTCCTGCCTCAGTGAGTGGGAGACTTGTTTGTGCTTAGCTGGGTGCTAGCTTCCTGACACCCTCCCCCCCAGTCTGTTAGCCACCCAGACAATCTCCTCAGACCTCTGCCAGGCCTTTACTTTATCTTGCAGGTTAACAATAGGTGCACCCCAAGCCCCACGCCTTTCTGAAAGCATCCCCCTATAGTATCTAGCCCCTGTCACTGGACACTCAAAGAAATAACCAGGTAAGCTGCCTCTGAAGAGACTGTGTAGACAGTTTGGCTGGCACAACTCAGGTTCAGGTCCTTTATAACTTTACAGCACTGAAATATATTTATAGTGGAACAATCATAAGTTAATTATCAAAGGTTAAGTTTTAAGAGATAGTGAGTAAGGATAATAAGTGGAAACACAAATGGTTACACATATAAAACAAAACATAAAACACAGTCCTAGATTTATACTCATCAATGGTTAACTTTCCTATTTAATAAAGTAGATTTCCTTCCAAAGATTAAGTCTTTGACAGAACTGCTGGTTTTCAGTCACAACCAGGATCCAAGTTTTCATGAATACCCCACGCCGTTCAAGAGGTTTCCTCTAGGAATGGATGACAATGTCTTACTTGTGGCCCAGTTACAGTCCAGAAAACCTTTGAAATGCCCTTCTGGTGTTTGTTCTCCTATGTCCTCTTCCCTGTTGATTTCACATGCCCGTATAGGTTCTGTATGCAGATGAGTCTTCCATTTTATTGACTTACAATGCTTCATTTACATCTGACCGAGAGATACGTATCTTATCTCCTGTCTGGAAGAAACCTTTTTGTCAGCTGCACCTGGGACAGTCTCTAAACATGTCTTTAGTACATACACACAGCTCCTTAAATATCATCTCTACATATATTTCACAATGATTATGAGGATCAGTATGACATACGCTTTCGTTAGATACCTCACTTCACCCTCTTTGGATAAATACTTATGAAAGCAATGTGTTGGATGTAGTGACTTTGTCAGGCCTCTCAAGAATTGCTTGGTCCTTTAACTGCACCCCTTCTACAAGGTGTCCACAGGTAGAGTTAGGAGGACTAAAGAAAAGAGTACAACACAGACAGCAGACCTGTAACTGAAAGCTGGACACCCAGATACTGCATCTCAGTCTAGCTATTTACCTAACCACAATGTATACGAGCTGACCCAGAAATGTCCCGATTGCCCTAAACTGCTAAAAAAAAAAAAGGCAAGCTGGCCTCTTTGTCTCATTCAGGTGACTAACAACCTCAGCCCAAACACTGAACAAGATTTTAAGCTTCCAAGTGAACGCACCAGGACTCTGTAAAGTCGTCATGCTTCACAAGTTTCAAAATGCAAAAATCTTCATTGTTGGTGCAGTGGGGGAGATCTTGGTTTTCTGATGACATTCTGAGAGGAGCGAGGCTGCGAATGGGTTGCAGCAGCCGGCTTCCCCAAAGTATCTCACTCTGTCCGAGACACACAGTTAGTAAATCCATCAAAACCAGGCCTCTCAATCATGTCAGGAGTGAGAGCTCTCTGAAGTGACCTGGGCTTCTGACAGATTGCCACTGTGAAAGAAGTGCTCTCAGGAATGCTTCAATGTCATGGATCAGATGAGGCGGAATGGGCAGAAATGATTCCACTGCGATTTCCTAACTTTTTTTCTAAGTAGCCTGCTTCTTCATCAAGGAAATGTTTTCCTGCTTAACTCTTTAAAACTTCCCCCTGCGACATAAACCAACTTTTCAGTGCTGGGAATAGTGGTAGAGTAGCAAACTCAGTCAGTTAGCCTTGACTGGGGTGTGTACAGGGTTAAGGCATATTAAGTTGTTGATAGTTTCACTATTTGGGAAGACCAAGTATCGGTGAGCTGGTTTGGGGAAAATAGGAATTAAACTTGAATCTACTCTGAGCACTCAAAGACATTTTCTGAGGTTCCAAAAAACAACAAAACAACCGCCCCCCCACCCCCACACACAAACAAACAAAAAACCCAACCAGTTCAAACCAATATTTGAATTATTTTTTGTTTCTTGCTGTATTGGTACTTGTTAATTAGGAGCTGGATTGAGACCACCAACTCATTTCACACAGCCCATCAAGCCTCCTTCATGTAGTATTGATGTGCAGTCATAGTTCTCGACTTGATTTGCACTGCTGGGCTAGAGGTGACATATTTTTGTATCCCATTAGCAATCTCCTGAGCCATCAAGTCCCACAGTAATTTTTCCTTCCTAATAGCAGTGCTAAGGATTTTATTTTTCAGTAGACTTTAAGGGTATGCAATTACCCATAATTCTGGGGTTATGGGCTGAGTCACTGCACTAGGCTAACTGATCATTTTCACTGGCTTTGATGTTGATCATTTTGCTTGATGTAACAGAGAGGGCAAATTAGCCACTTAAGATGATAAAATTATGGCTTCTATAATGTCTAAAATTTTAAACTTTCGTCTTCTCCTTATATTTTTTCTATATTTCCTTTTTCCTACTCTGCAAAACTTTATGAAAATTCTTAGTGAGTACAGATATTAAAAGAATATAGCACACGCTCCTACATTATGACTGTAAGATTGGAATTTAAACTTGAAAGAGAAGAGGAGGGTGGGGTTTTAAAAATATAAGTGAACCTGGCATATTACAGCCCATCTCTGCTTTCTACTATTCAGAGCAGGTATAAATCTGGACTGATTCTACTGTAGTCAACGGAGTTATTTCAGATTCAGAGTGAGATCAGAATCTGGCTCGAAGATTGTACCAATCTCTAAAAGAACATGACAGTGAAACTTGAGCCACATACACCTCATTTATTTTTGTTCAGTAGATTGTGCTGAATTGCTACCATCTTGCATTTAGTCACTCTTCTCTATGCATCATTCAATGAATTCATTTACCTGGTGAATGCATTTCTGACTGATAAATGTATAGTTGGTTCAGATTTTGGTTTTTAAGTTCCTATTGGCAGGGCTGCCTTTGAAACTGCTCAGAATCCTTCAATTTGTAAGCAGGGTATAAAAAGCCATTTTACTGAGCGCATATCTGAATGTTGGTTTGTCTAGAAATAATAATACTAATTTGCTTTACTTTAATAGCCCCTTCCATCCAAGGCACTCAACGTGCTTTGCAAAGTTAACAAATTCAGTCTGAATAGTCCCCTGGGAGGCCGGGAAGAAGGAATAACAATTCCCAGTGCATATATAGTGCTTTTCATCAACACAGCTCAAAGTGCTTTACAAAGTATCAGTATCCCCATTTTACAGATGCAGAGACTGACACACAGAGGGTTGAAGTGACTTGCTCAAGGTCACACAGCAGGCAAATAACAAAGCCAGGAATAGAATCCAGGTCTCCTTATTCCCAATCCAGTGCTTTATCCACTAGGCAGCACTGCCTCCATTGTATCTAGAGGGACAAAGAGGTAAGTAACTTACTGAAGGTCACCTACCAAGTCAGTGACAGAGCCAAGAAAGATACCCTGTTCTCCATACTTTTAGTCCTGTGCCCCATACTTTTAGTCCTGTGCCATTTCCACAATATCATCCTTCCCCTTCCAATTTAAAAATAAATGTCCTGCTTTTTTGGTATCTCTTGCAAGGTGGCTCCACGCCTGGCCTTCTGCCTGATATGTTCCAGGGAGTAGGCAGTGTGCTCTCCCCAGTTATGCAGCCATGAGGCCCAAAAGATTTCATTAGGTTCCATTGCTGCAACTGTGATGACTGCATAGCTTGTTCTGGAGAGAGAGAGAGATGGCCAGTATGCACCACATTATTTCCCCCCAGAATAAAATCTGCCTTCCCAATAGTGTGGTGCACATTAGGACCTCTCTGAGCCTCTGGATTAAAATCCACATTGCAGAACCCAGTGGAGCCTTTAGATTCCCGTTGCAGTAGAAAGGCATGTGAGGCAATTTATAGTTTGCAAAACCTATTTTTTTAATAAAACCTGCAGATTTTTTTTTTAACCAAAAGCAGTTTAGAAAACGTGAGGCGTGTGTATGTATTTGTTTCTCCTTTTTTGTCAATAAACTGAAACATGAACACAGGTAACTTTAAAAAAGGATTTTCCTTAAAAAATACTAAGCATTTTCCAGCTAACTAATGTGTGCATAACTGAGAAAAAATTGGGCCAAATCTTCAGCTAATATGACAGCAATTTACATGTGCTGAGGATTTGGCCCCTAGTGTCCAAAGTTAAATATATAGTAAATTATATTAACATATTGTTTAATATATTTGAACTCGACTGTAGCTTATTCAGTCTCACATGTTTGTAGCAATAGCAAACTGAGGCAGGTTTGTCCTGTATGTTGCACCTAAATAACTACTTATGTTTAATGAAATCAGATGAACCCTATAGCGAATGTCTGCTTCCCAGCTCAGTTGGTAAAAAAAAGTTGTTTAGAGTTTGAGAATCAGGGTTTCCAGGGGACTGTTCCTGCTTCCGATACTGACACATGCGTGTGTGATATTGGATAAGTCTCTTTCTGTGTCTCAGTTCTTCCATCCGTAAAATGGAGAGCGATATTGTCCTACCTTAAAGGGAGGTGGGGAGTTGTGAGGCTTCATTCATTCATGTTGTTAAAGATATTTGAGATCTTTTTATAAAAGGAGAAGGGCAAAGAATAATCTACAGCTACAAAAATGGGACAGTCTGAGGTAGGGTGACCAGACAGCAAGTGTGAAAAATCGGGACAGGGGGTGGGGCGGGGGTAATAGGAGCCTATATAAGAAAAAGACCCCAAAATCGGGACATCTGGTCACCCTAGTCTGAGGACCAGCTCCTGGGAGGTTCAGGGAGCCTTCGCTGAAGTCAATAGTAACTGAAAGTTGCATAGCAGGTGCTTAGCAGCATTCAGGCTTTGGCCCTGGGTGTGGGTCTGTCTGATCTGTTTTACCACAAGATGATCTACTTAGTCACAGCCAGAGGAAGGCAAGATCAGGTGCAAAGACGTGACACGCAGATGAAAATGAGAAAGTGGTACAGCACATGGGAAGGCAGTAATTAACTGAAATGCATATTTATCATAGTCTGTCATTGTTTACAAACAATGTAATGAATCCTGATTGTAGAATTAGACTCCAGGCACCCAGTCAATGGAGTCAATCAAGCAACCCCCAGCAGGTGTGCGGGAACAGACGGCCTAACCTAATAAGTGCTTTAATGTATGGTATAGAGAGAGACAAGAGCTGTGAAACTGGCCTCCATGGCATAATTGAACAGTCAGTGCTGTCTCCTTTCTGTTGAGCAAAAACATTTTTCTTCTTTCCAAACCAGGACTGTTAATTTCAGGCCAAACTCACCCAGAGTAGAATCAAGGACTGTTTTAGTTAGCTCAGTATACAAGCTGGTTAGGTTGACTTTCCCGGGTTGGCAGCTGAGCTCTTCTGGGTGGTGGTCCAAGTAGCTTCTCTTGACGGACTGTTGAGATAGTGGCCCTCTGGTCGCGTCTCACTAACCCCTGTTTCTCCCCATTTTGCTTCTCACCTCCACAGTGGTTAAAATAGATCCAAGAAAAGGAGGCGGGAGCAGAACAATCGTGGTGGCTCTCACCATGGGTGATGATGCCACATTGAATCATCATCTAGTGACAGGATGCAGCAAAGGGAAGAGAATGGGGACAGGATTAAAAATCTGTCTGAAAAGGTCTGCTGTCCCCAAGTAAGCCCATGCATAGGTGCTGGAACTAGGGGTGCTGGGGGTGCTACCACCCCCTGGCTTCAGGTAGTAACAACAACCCAAATACATGGTTTCTGCCGCACCCCCACTATAAAAATTGTTCCAGCACCACTGGGCCCCATCAGCAGCAAACAAACGTGTGTGTGTTCTTTGTGTACAGTTGGTGAGAGGCACATCCCTGGTTCTCCCCACTCCCTTCTCTACCAGGATGGAGTATTTGTATTGATAAAAAATCTAATAAAATGGGAATGAAGTGTGGGTCTGAAAGCTTCTTCCCCAGAAATTGTTCAAATACCTGATGCAGTGTCCAGCCTGTTAGAAGTTTAGGACATTTCAAAGAACACACGTTATGCAAAATGCTGCAGCCACTGAGAGAGTTTCCTTCTCTTCACTTCTGTGAGTGAATGGGGACCCAGCAGGTGGGACAAATCTTCCTGTAGAGGAGAGATTACTGCTTCTTCACCCCTGACAAGAGATTCAGAGCCTCCCAAATCCCCCAGCCAGGCATCAGCTCTTTCTGCTCCTTCCATTTCAAATTCCCCTGCCTGATGGCAGGGTCATCATTCATGAGTCAGAGAAGAAGGGGAGTTCAGGGAAAGCAAATTGCCCTAAGGCAAGGAGACTAGGGAGAGCTCTCCCTATGCTTATCCACACATTTTTTAATCCTGGTTTCATAATCCTGATCCTGAACCACTGAAGTCAATGGGAGTTTGGCCATTGACTTCAACAGACACAGTGGCCTTGTGTTCAACAGAACCAAGAATTTAAGTAAAGCTTTTAGAATCCACAGTGCCTGACAGGGGTCAAAATTACACAAAGTTTGCAAAATAAACTGGGCAACTGTGCATGCAGGCAGATCTTCACATGCACAAATATATCTCGTGCACATAAAAGAAAAGCTATCCATGCACGACTGGTGCTCACACTGTTTTGCAGATGATGCACTTACCTTGGAAAATCTTTTCCTTCATATTTCAGTTATTATTTATTTGCACATCATTGGCATGGGGGAAAAAATGGACCTGTTCACCCTTCTTGTGGCAAAACAGCCTGGGCCTTGGAATGACATTTAGAAAAAGGGACGGTGAGCTCTGAAATCAATGTAAAAAGGACTCAACTTGAAACTGGAATTTGTGGCAGAAATACAATGGGCAGCACTGTTTGAACTAACATTTGAAATACTGGTTAAGCTGCACAGTAATTAATTTGATACAGATTCGCACAAATAGATATTGTATGCATTCTGAAAAGCTGCTTTTCCTCCCCTTTTCTATTATCAGAAGATGGTCTAATGAAAACTATCCCTCCCACACACACACTTCATTAAATGTTAAAGGGCAATTCAATTTCCTCCCTTGCTTACTTCCTCTTTTTCTAGGTTTCCTTATGTACTGGTTTGACTAGTGTGATATGTTATCTTTATAATGATGACGCCATGGGGTTTTAGTGTAAAACCCTGAGGTTCTCACAGTTGTAGTCAGAAGCCAATAAAAATTACACTTATGGCACTTCATGTAGCCTGAAAGCCTGGGTGTGATTCTGATTTCACTGACACCTGAGTAATTTCAGAGTAACTCCAGTAGAACCAGTTGATTTACAGCAGTTTGAAACCAGTAAACTGGGCTCCTTGAGCTCCAAGAGAATGTTTAGCAGAGTTTCACAGCTTTCCCAAGACTGTCAAAAATATATCTATTGAAAGGAGAGAGAGCTATAGATTTTTTTCCCCCTCCTGTTGTAAATGTATTTTCAACATAGAGGATAAATGGGGCTGGCAATTGAAAGGTCCCTGCTTTTAACACGCCCAGTTGATTCTCTTAGGGCCGAATCCAGTGGTGTGGTGAATCAGTCAAGTTGTTTTCTTTGACTGGAGTTGTTTTGTATACTTTTATCTCTAGGCCAAAAGGAGGTCAGTGCCCGGACCATTTGCAGTTGATGAGACTATTTCAGTGATGCAATAATCATGGCAATGTGACAGAAAACTAAATACACAGGTTTACCCTAAACCACTCAGTACACAATATAAACACGACGGATTCTGATTCGGGGTTACATATTGCACTCCCAGAACTTCTGTCTGATTCTCCACTCAGAAGGAAGGGTTTAGAAGGCTACAGAAAGGTAAAGATCCTAAGGCTCTATGGGGAAAGATGAAGAGAACCCCACAGCTCCCAAGTAATCTCATGAAGCCCACATGCTTCTGTGCTGCTGTCCTGGTCTGTTAGCACAGATTCCTCAGCAAACCTCTGAAGGGTATAGAAGCGCCTCCTCTCTACCCAGTGCTGTGGGCCTTAAATCCTGCGGTGCTGAAGAGTCAGGACTCCAAGGTCTCTTCTAGTGGTCACTATGTGGTCACCCTGAGAGAAGGGTTCCTCCCTTGGGCTATGCAGTGAGTTCAGCTGCCATGCAGCTGCCTCTGGGCTCGGGATATGGCCTGTTTTCACAGTTCTGCTGTCGGAGTAGATTTTTAGTTTCTTCGTCTTAGCTTGGTTGTCATGTGCCCATAGTTGCTGAATATTCATTAAGTAGAATTAGCAATTATTAGATCTTAATTAATGTACAAAAGGCTTATTCTGTGTTCAATTAAGCAGACACTTCAAACGGTCTGATTGCAGTTTGGTCATGGCTCTTCTCTTGATGTGATCATCTTACATGGAAAAAGAGAAGCAACCCATAGGAGCATGGTGACTAGTTCTGTTCTCTTTATTGGCTTTCATGGGTAGTTTCAAATCAAATATCAGTGAGCCAAGAACACCCTTACAAATATTATAAAACTGGCTGAGAAATTTCAGGCTATTTAGTTGTTTAATTTGTTGGTCAGTCTAAAGAAGAGCGCTGTTTGAATTCTGCAGAATGTAATTTGAGAATATTTTCATGAGTAATACAAAATAGCGAATGACATAAAGACGACAGATTTGCCACTGCTAATAATCCAAGAACAAGAGGGCAGACTGTGAAGTTGAAAGAGGGAAATTTAAAACAAATACAAGGAAATACTGTTTCACACAATGTCTGATTGATCTGTGGAACTCACTGCCAAAATCACTGATGCCAAATCCGAATGGGATTCAAAGCAGGGTTGGATAACAAAAATAGACACTTACAGTAATGAATAACAACCACCACAAGAGTTTGAGAAGGGAGCTTCTGTGCATAAGCCAGCTTCTAACTTTGGGAGTTAACAGTACATTTTTCTTGTTTAGAGGGCGTGACAGGGTTACGACTCACCACCGCGGCACCCCCTGCCAGTCGGTCTGGGAATTAGCTCTTGGTAGTCCTGGAGCACCCTCCGCCGGTGGTGTCCCATCTGCCACTCCCTTGCCGGCGTCTGGACCCACATTGCTCCCGGTGTCCTCTTCATGACACTGCCCTCTGGTAGTGCCCCCTAGTCCACACTCACCCCCTTGCAGGGGGGAGGGGGATTAACAGCAGTCCTCTGGTGCACCCCTGCCCCAGTGACCAACCACACCCCAAAGTCTGGCCCCTACCATCAGGGGTCTGGTGCAGTATGTTATGGCCACTTCCCACGGCCCGGTGCAAGATAAGGGGGAAAGTGGGGGACCCAGGCCTGCCCACTACACTGGGTCCCAACCCAGGGACCCTCTAGCGGCTGCCTCCCTGCCCTCCTTCTCTCCCCTCATCTGCTCTCTCTCTCCCTGGGTCACTTCTCCACTGACCCCTTTTGCACCCTCTATACCCTTCCAGTCAGGGCCCACAGCCTGGCAGGTAACAGGCTGGAGCTCTCCTATGCTCCCCTGCATCTGCCCAGCACTGGCTGTCTGAGGTACTGGTCTCCTGAGCAGGAGACAGACAGACCTTCCCCTCTGAAGGCCTGGGAGAGACTCCCTACTTCTCTCCTGGGCAGCCTTTTTATAGGGCTGAGCTTGGCCCTGATTGGCTGTCTCCAATCTGGGCCACGATTGGCTCCCACTAAGCCCTCCTCCCATTGGCTGCCCATCTGTGCAGGCGCATTGGCCTGCTGCAGCCCTCACTCTCAGGGAGTGGGGCATCTGCCCCACTACAGAGGGCATCACATAACTGCCTACTTGCAGGGTTTCTTGCACCTTCCATTGAAGCAGTTGGTACTGGCCAGGGTCAAAGACATGATACTGAATTAGATGGGTCATTGGTGTGATCTGGCATGGCAGTTCTTACATGTCTAGTAGAAACAGTGTGCTCTGTTGTTTGTGATGCCATATTTTTCACTATTTGTGAGTATCCAGACAGCTGAGGAAAGCATTTCATCCTCATTTTAGAGATGGAAAAACTGAGGCAGAGAGGAGAATTGACTTGCACAGGGTCACTCTGGGAGTCCTGCGAACTGAACCCCGATCTTTATACTCCCAAACTGTGCTTTAGGCACAAGTCCGTCCATGACCTCTGGAGCTGATATTCTCCACTTCCTGTCCTAAACCTTTGCCTAGTGTCGTTCTGCACTGTTCTATTAAAGGTTGTCTCTTTGAGTCCCTAAGAAGGCTGTGTTTCAGTGGAGGCTAATGTGACCAGTATTCATGCAGTGTATTAGTTTAAATTTGTAAAGTGCTTTGAGATCCTTGAAGATAAAAGGGCCTGTGTGCACTAAATGCAGGAAATAATCAGAAGTCTCTTGTAGAATTCTGATCAAAGTATGTGTTCATGGCAAGGTGCTAGACAATATCCAGTTCAGGTGGGTACAGAAATCTTGCCCATGTTTACCAGTGACTGATCCATGTGAAGAGCATTGGGTAAAGAAGCATATACTTCGTTTGTTGCAGACCAAGGAGTCAGTCAGTGAATCATCCTATAAACTGAAGGAGAATAATTTGAACTAGATTCTTTCCTGTCCCACTTGTAGGACAAAATCCTGCAGTTCTTACTTAGGTAAAGCTGCCATTGAAGTCACTGCGGGCCACATCCTCAGCTTTTGTAAATTGGCATAACTCCACTGTCAGTACGTTTATACCAACTTAGGACTGGTCCACACTAACCCCCCAAGTTCGAACTAAGATACGCGACTTCAGCTACGTGAATAACGTAGCTGCAGTCGAAGTATCTTATTTCGAACTTCAAAGTACTCACCGCTGGTCCACACGGCGGCGCGCAGGCTCCCCCGTCGACTCCACCTGCTCCGTTCGTGGAGCAGGATTACCAGCGCCGACGGGGGAGCACTTCCTGGTTTGGTTTATCGCGTCTAGATAAGACGTGATAAATCGAACCCAGAAGATCGATTGGACTCCTCCGACGCGGCGGGTAAGTATAGACGTACCCTAAGAATCTGGCATGGAGATTTTGACCGGAGAAAAAGCTGCAGGATTTGTCCTAAGCAGGGAAACGAAGGCAATGTCTGTGTTTTGTTTTAACTTTTTATTGACTGTATTCGTGGAATGGGGTATACAATAAAAGGATCCCAAACATATCACTGGAGCAGCACGACAAATTTATAACAACTGATTTATTGAATTTCACCTTTTATGCTCTTTGCAAATGGATCATGAATAGAATCACAATTTTCTTGAGTGGACTTGTTCACTGAATATTTTCCTAAAATAATTCTTGGTCAGTAACTTGTTCACTGCTAGTTCAGGTGTCTGGTATTTAAAATTTAAGCTGTTTTGATTGCACACATAGGTCACATATTATGGCTTTGTTCCCTGACTGGATGAGCATAGCTCTTTAGAATCCGATTTCCTATGTGATTACTGAGGATTACAGATTCTAAATATGAACTCTCTGAATATTCATAAGTATTTGCTTAAAGTTTACTTCTTAGGCAAATAGTAAACTCCTTTGCTAGAAATTAGCTGAAGGGGTTAGGTGGAGAATGAACATAACTACAATGGGAGTGATGCATGGCCTATCTTTCTATCTGAAGATATTGGAGTAACATTCTCTCTCTCTCTCTCTCTTTTTTAATTTAGTTTGGGATTGAGAATCAACTGCAGAGCCATTTAATGCATAAATAGAGAATAATGGGATGAAGTCAAGGAAGGAAAAATTCAGGCTTGGTATCAAAAACTCTTCCTGCTGATGAGATCGATGTATTGATTTATGGAATGGCTTCCCAAAGGAAGTGGTTGAAGCTCCATCACTAGGAACACATTAAGCCTGATGGCACAAAACTCTAGAGACTGTGCTGTAGGGAAGAATCCTGCACAGGCAAGGAGCTAGGCTGAGTCTCTAACTTCTGTGGATAGCTCTGGGACTTAGGAGACCTGGGTCTTACTCTTGACTTGGCCACTGGCCTGCTGGGTGACCTTGGGCAAGTCAGTTTACCCCTTGTGCCACAGTTTCCCCATCTGTAAAATGGGGATAATGATGCTTATCTCCTTTGTAAAGCACCTTGCGATTTATTGAGGAAAAGTGCTATATAAAAGATAGGTAGGAGCAGCATTACTAAAATGGGTTTCCTCTTTACAAGTTTTAATTACAGAGTCATTGTCAACTTGAAATCTAGTCAATTAAACAAACAAGATAAAAGTAGTTACATCTCCTACCGCTGCTCCCGGTCTTCCTCTGCTAATTTTCATGGGTTTACAATGGCATTTTTCTAAAGATCTAAGTGTTTCCCTTCCATAGTTGCTTTATGAAAGATACACACCGACAATGGGGAGAAATGACTGACTGTACAGGGGAATACAGTGAAAGTAACTATGCACAAAGTGCTGTCAAATGCACAAAGTAAACACAGGAGAAAAGAGAGAAACTTATTTTTCCTTCTAATCTCTCACTTGTATCAAACTTAATATTTTCAGAAAGAAATGTGTTTTTTAAGTTAACAGTGTCACTTTAAGAAAGCTGTTTACTGGATTCCTGATATTTTCCAAGGGTCCAGTGTGCAGTCACGTACATCCCTATCAGCTAGTTTGCACCTGATGGATTTCTGCCTTTTGAACACTGGCGGTTGCTTGCTGGAATAAATCATTTTCTGTTTATGCAGTACAGGAGTTCTGTACCAGCTCTCTTCTTACCAGGAAACAATAGGTAGTTGCAGCAGAGGAAAAATGCCATCAAGTTAAAATGTCAACCACAATAAGGAGCTGCAAATCAATAAGGCTCGCGGATGTGTTTTTCCAAATTTCACACAATCAGTTTGTACCGAGCCTCGTGTGTGCAATGTCTTTTCCAGAGCTGGGAGAATTATAAAAAAAAATTCAATTTAGCCATTATTGACTTTTTCAGACTAGATAAAGAACCAGTCTTGAAGCAAGTCTGTGAATTAAATTTCGCCATACAGACTGCAAGACTCCTTCATCATTGACAGGGAACAGCAAGAAACAGGGTGGGGAAGTTTTTTGCCAACTGTTTCTATAATCAATGTGAACTTTGTTCACAGCTCCTAGCATGATGGAGAATTTGAAAGATGGGCGTGGCAGGTTTCAGCAGTGCATCTTTTTAAAGAAAGCATGAGCATTCGGTGAGCTTTGCAAAGTCCTGTTTCACTCCAGTGGGCTTTCTTTCTCATGGAAGAAAAATCAGCAGTTTCTATTCAGCTATATGTTTTAGTATGTGCCCAACAGCCATGGCCCGGTTAAGATTGCAGAGGGCCTGTGTAGCTAGCATTGGAGACAATGGCAACACTTCTGTTGCATTCAGTGGGCCTGATTCACCACTACCCTGCCCTTTATTTAGTCATTGATATCAGTGCAAAATGAGTGCCAAGTAGAAGTCAAATGCTACCATTCTGATTTGCGAGTGTTTTACACCCACACAAGGTTCAGAACAATGGCAAAAGAGGCCTCATTGGAACTGGAGCAGGACCTCTGTGCCCATGTTTTTCAACAATGCCCAGCCTGTTAAGAGAGTTCTGGTGTGTAAAGAGGCCCCAAAGATGATATGACTGTAGTATGGGCCTTTGACCACAGCAGCGTAGTGTCGTGTAAACGAGAACCCATCCCAAAGCCTCCATGAGCGAAAATATCAATCACTCCACAGTTGAACTGAAGCACTAAATGGCAAGTGATTCACAGAAGCCTCTGCAGCAGAAAGGGAGACAACCCTACATTTAAAGATATAGAACACAGAAAACAGAATGACATCTCCTTCCAGTTACTTAACGACAGCCTGATCAGGGAGGTTTTGTCTGTCCTCCACAATCTTTCCCTAAAGTACAAGCCGCTTGCTTTTCTTTCGGTTTCATTAGTGCTGTGTAAATTGCAGAAAAGCTCCCCTGGATGGGTAAAATGTGAAGTATTACATGTGAAGCACTAAAAGCCATGCCCAGTTTCTGTTTTATGGGTGGAATAAAGTGCCGGGTTGCTGATATAAGGCTGCTCTACGGCATGCTGAATTACATTTTTCTTGACCTTAATAATGGTACCAATCCGCACTAGTTGGAGGTGATAATTACGTTTACTGGGAAGATGGATGCTTGCAAATGACATTTAAATCCATGATTATCTCAGCAGTTTGGTCAGGAAACAGTTTTTGTCAATGCCAGCTTTCCTTCTTTGTCATGGATTATGGCTATTGGGCAGTTCTCCAGTAGAACATGAAAAAAAAAGAAAAGAAATAATACTCTGTGGCCAAGAGACATGTTGACACAGACAACCCCTCTTGCAGTCAGCTCCCTTATTTTCAGTATATGACTGTTGCATAACTTTCTTGCATGTATGGTGTGAGAAGTGTTTACTACACATAAATAGCCTGCACTAACTGGAACTTCAGTGCTGCTTTTTGTTTCTTTTTAAAAAAAGAATGAATAGCTACATTTAATTGAATGAAAGTATAGATATGCTGGTGATTAAGGTGATAATGTCAGCATCTTTCTGAACAGCAATTGCAGGCAGTGGAAGCATTATAGTCTGGATTTTATTTTGACAGAGAGAACATTTTGGCTGTTCCCTTGGAAGAAGTCATATTTCCCAGGCATTGGGGTATACTTTTGTGTGCGTGTACAGAGATGTCGGCTCCACTAGATTAAATTCTTTTCTCTGGGCTCCATTGTGAGAAGGATGCTACTTCTGAATGTAGATCTCACTGTTTGCCTACAATAGGGATATGTCAGCTGTCTCCAGCACATTCATCGCCTGTCCTGGACCTCAGAGAGCAGTTGTTCTTGCTCGTTCAACAAATGAGCTATCAGGACTATTGCATCATGCTCTAGAGTGCCACCAATGCATTACATGCAGGCGGGGGAGGTGGGGAGGAGGAAAGGGTTGTGATGGAACCACATGATGAAGCAGTGCACACTTGACTGTAAGGAGACAATGATAGAGAGCAGCAACAGTGTCCGTGTTCAAAATAACTTCATGTGTGTCCCCACTTGTGCTCTGCACCCAGCCAAGTAACTCAAATTCATGCATTAAGCAGAGGAGTTCTCCCAGCTTTGTCTTGTAGGTTTTTTGTGAGTGCTGGGCTTAAATCCTGGTCCTATTCGAAGTTAAGGACAAATTTCTTATAGGCTTCAATAACCCTAGCATGTTATTGTAGGGATGCCCACGATTGCTAGGTTGTATGCCCTTCCTTATTATTTTAGGACTGCCTGTCAGTGCTAATCTGCTCAGCTTGGCTTGTTGTTGTAGGGTTGCTCATGAGACTATGCTGTGCAGGCTGTTTTGTTATTGTAGGGTAGCTCATGAGTGCTAAGTTTTTTGGCTTTTGCATTTTATTTTACAAAAAGATAATTGCAAAATTCAGTAAAGACCGAAAGGATTAATGGACATTACAAACATATATAATCAAAAAAGATTGATAGGCTCAAAATCCAACCTATCTTGACAACATACTATTAATGGGGAAATTTGAATGGGACATAGAATACTATTTCATCAATCAACACCTGAACAGTTTGCATATCCTAAATAAAAAAATTCCTAGGTCTATGCAGCTGTTTCAGGGATAGCTTGATTTTTACTCTGAGACACCCATTCCCTGAACAAGAATTATATCTTCATTCCTTTCTCTTCAAGCATGTTTTGTTCCCTTCTGCCTGACCCTTTACTTATTAAATCAAAACCTTTGGAAGACCAAGCGCTAGAATGAGTTTCTGGACCATTTACATGTTGTGAGGCCATAACTTTGGCCATGAATTGGCAGCAGCTTAAACACTGGATTTTTGCTGAAGGACAACCAGTTGGATATTGGCTCCATTTGGTTGTCAGTTTATAACTTACCTTTTTTTTTCTGGATTAGTGATCTTGGGCTAGATCCTACAACCTTTATTTACCTAGGTAATCTGATTGGCACCAATGGAACTACAAATGTGAGTAAGGGTTGAAGGGATGGGCCAAAGGTTGAAGACCTTACTCTGATTTTACTCAGGTCTTATAGTCAGTGGGAATTTGCCTATGAAGAATCTGAGTGAGCATCTCAGGATTTGGCCTGTTAGTAAACTGCTATGGAGTTAGCAGCAAATAAAAACCACTCCTGAGATTTACCCGTGGCTTTCTGAAACAATCATCATTCACTTTTCAGAAAATAACAACATAGTTTTTTTGCATTAATATAGTGGTTTCACCTGAGGATCTCAAAGCACTTCTCAAACATTCCTTAATTAAGTCTCACAGCCAAACCATTTTACACATACATAAACTGAAACAGAGGAACAGATTCTCACTTGCACAAAGGGCCTCTGTCCTTCTGTTGCAATCTAAAGGGGCCTTAAAGTGAACATTAATGCCCCTTTACACTGCCAGAGTGGAATAAAGGGACATTATTGTTAAACTCGCTGGGCCTGATTCTCATTAAGGTCCTGATCCAGCAAAGCACTTCCACATGTGTGTAAGATGTTGGCCATATTGACTTACCCAAGTTTATACTGAGAAAACGTAGACTAGAACCCAGGCGTTCTGAGAGGCTTTATCCTGCTCTAACCACTATACTAGATTCCTTTCCTCCCCATTTTCTTCTGCTAGCACAAGTGTACTTAATAGACAGTAGTTCATTTGGTGGCATATGAAGGAATACCCTGCTGTGTGTGTATGACAGCCCAGATGTCTGTGCTTTTTGTAACCGCACTGTGTGCTTTGTTCCTTCTTTTAGGTGAGCCTTCAAGGTGGTCTTCATCCCATTGTGACTGCTGCTGCAAAAATGGCAAAGGAGATAAAGAAGGGGAAAGCGGCACATCTTGCAATGAACTATCCACTTCCAGCTGTGACAGCCAATCAGAAGCCAGCTCCCCACAAGAGACTGTCATCTGTGGCCCAGTCACACGCCAGCCCAACATACAGACTCTAGATCGGCCAATCAAGAAGGGCCCAGTACAGCTACTTCAGCAGTCTGAAATTCGAAGAAAAAGTGATCTGCTCCGAACTCTAACGTCTGGCTCCAGGGAATCCAACTCTAGCAAAAAAAAAGCAGTGAAAGAAAAGCTCTCTATTGAGGAAGAGTTAGAAAAATGCATCCAGGATTTCCTTAAAATCAAAATCCCAGACAGGTTTCCAGAAAGGAAACACCCCTGGCAATCCGAACTGCTACGAAAGTATCATCTATAAGAGCGGGGTGGGGCAGGGGGGAGATAACCTTATTACAATTTACAGATCAAGATCCTTAATGATAAGGAAATAAAAGGAATAACAACAATTTGTTAGGTCACAAAACAAATCCATCTTGATAGTACTGCCTAATTTGCCTATTTCACCTTAACATTTATAGTCACAGGGTAATGATATTTTTCAAGTTGTGGAAGCACAATGAAAAATGCTTTTGTTTGTAAGCTCCTAGTCTTACACAAGCTGAATATTTTATACACTAAAGGCACAACAACATCACCAACTAAAGAAACCCACACACAGATGCACCTGGTGCCGGTGGAGAAAGTCCTATACATGATCAGGCAATGGCCGGGGGGGTTCCGCAAACTACATGCCTTTTGAGTTCTCCTTTTAATTCATTTATTTGGAGGAGTCAGGGAGGGGCAGATGTACATGATTTAAAGGAACAAGCTATGCCGTGCCAGTTTACACGAAGGATGTGTATATATATACATATATATACACATGAATATACATATACATGCGTGTATATTTATATTGCATAACCAATTTTTCTGGTTCTCTCGTTATAACTGCACTTTCACAACAACAACAAAAAGCAATTGTTAGCACTCTGTGTGCTCCATTTCCCCTCTAGCTTTATGAGGTGTGAATAGTAGAAGACTGTCTCTCTCCATCTGTTATTTTTTGGGGCAGGGGGAGGGTTTGGAAGCGGAGCACTGGAAAAGGGTCTGTGTCTGTTGCAACTGTGGGCAAAATATTCCATGAGTTTTTGACAACGATGTATATTTGAATCTCCTTTGTTCCAACCCTTCTTCCCCAAAGCTTCCGGATGACAAAGGGTTTATTATGGAACGATTCCAATTGGAAAGGGGGATCCAGAGATGGCGGGTCAAGTCGCTGAGCCGGTGAGCTCAGCTGATTTATGGAAGCCTGCCAGACCCTGCTGCCAAAGAGTCTTTGGCCCAAACAAATGAGGAGAGCAGCCTCCCGTTCCCATCCGACACAGATGCAATTATAAGAAATTATAAACCTAACAAGATGCATTTTGTGCTCTGACTGGCAGGAAATTGATTGTTAAAATGGCAGGCACCACGCCATTCCAGCTAGATACATTTCAAAAGGAAATTGAAAATTGAATAGAAACCAAACACACTCTGTAATGGAAACTGCCTTATCAGCATCCTTTCTCTAGTCTGTAGGATAACCCGTTGGGTGGCAGGGTTAATTTAGTACCATTTGTTACCCATAATGTGTAATAAATGGGAAAATATCAGCAGGCTCAGTTTGATGGGACTGCGGGGAGGAAGGGATGCCGCACGCAGGCACAGCCGTACAAGAACCTACTGAGCCCAGGCAACAACAACAAAAAAGCACAGTCCTTCCTTGACAGGTTCGCCTACCTAACCACATCTTAGTTGTCATTCCGGAGCTAATTCTTTCCGCAGACCAGTAAGAACCTGATGTCCCTCCACAGTCCAGTGGGACCCAAAGGTCCCATGGATGGGATTTGAAAAGTTAAGAGTCAGGTAATGAAGGGGAGTCCCAGGGACAGACTGCATCTGGTGGGATGAAATTGGTGTCTGAACACTCTGTAAAGCAGTTACCTAGAGATGCATTGCATCAGTGGGTCCACGTGGGCCTTCCACTGGCTGCAGATGGGAGCTGGTTAGCTGGGGAGATTGGCACATGTCAGTCAACGTCTCAAGACATAAAGCGAGAGACACAGAAACTAATAAAGCCGATAGCTTTAAAAGCAGGGATATTGCCTTGTTTAGCATCAGTAACATTTCTAAAGCTTCAGTTTCACTATCTAGCATTCCCGATTCACAATGCTACAAGGGAGATGGCTTCAAGTGTGCATAGAAGAGAGGTACATTTGGATTGAACATAGTATATTTGAGTAGGTCTGAGGCCAAGTCTCCTTGCCTGCAGGTGCAATTTGCTCCCACATAATTTGCTCTTACATTTTTTTTGCACCTGCAAAATGAACTTTGGGGGCAAATCTGCATAATCAGGTAGGTAAAGGTACTATCCTTCGGATTTGTGCCTACCTTTGAACTGCAAGTGGAATGCAGGAACAGGTTTTGTGGGTGCTAATTGCATGTGCAAAAGGGAAGTGACGTATCTCAAACTATTGCAAAATGTGAGACTCTTGTGAACAGAGCTGAGCATGAACCAAATCCCCAGATCAAAACACCCTCAAATTACTGGGTTATGAGATCTGGATTTTGTAGCTTGGAGTCATCTCTAGTTAAGGTTGCAAGTTTACCAAGATGTTTTACATGAGAGAGGGATGCTAGTTCTAGTGATTCCTAATTATTGTGATGTGTAGAGTAAATATAGTCAATAAAAACCTGACTTGAGAAGTGCTGAGCTAAATTGGACAGCTCCACACCACTCAGGATCAGGCACTAAACTCATTCAGTTGTTAAAACACATGTTCACACTCAAACACATGCATTTCAGCTGCACACCTACCCACATTCACATGCCTGCGCACACATATTCACCTTTGCACATCCATGTGCTTGCACACATACATCCCTCTGCTTGCCACAGATTTGCTTTTCCTCGTTTTAAAAACAATTGTCTCTCTTGTACATTCACTCGTCCCTATTTACAGCTGCTGTACTGGAATCACGCTTGATATCACTGTGTTAAAAAGTTTGCCTGCAACTTCCCTTGTCTGTGTCGATGCAAAGCAAGAACCCTAGGCTGGCTCCCAAGCCATATGGATTGGCTTAAATGGTGCTTTTTCTCTTTCTTGTTATGTCCACACCAGAGAGCAGCTCCGTTGTCTCTGACCCTTTAAGACTTGGAAACTGTGATTTTTCTATTTTGAGCCAGTCAGTATCAGCCAGACATGCCAAATCGGAAAGTGAGCCTTTTGCGAGGTTTTGATACCATCCGGCATTGTGCAGAATCCTCCTCCACTATCAGTTCTGCTCTCTGCGAGTCACAAGGAAGCAGTCTAACATTAATTCATTGTATTAGCAAATGAGGGAGAAAAATGAGCAGAGGGTTGACTCTTGCTTCAGCAGGAATTTGTTTTGTGATTTCCATAGACCATTTGTCTACTTTGATAACGCAGAATGGCTAGAATCTGGCATCCTCAGCTTCAGAGTTTCACTTTTTCTTTTTCTTTTTAATCTCCAAAACATTGCATTACACAATATGAGGGACAGAGGCAGAGCGTACCCTGTTTTTCTTTCTTCCTCTCAGAGTTTGAATGGACTGGACTCAATTTGCACAGGACTGTACAATGATTAATATCTGCAGAAAAAATTAGACCAAATGAAATGCACCAGAATGGGTTTGATTCATGTGGCCTTCATATTTCCCGTTTTAGATGAAATGGTTATTACTCTGCACCACTACCGAAATAAGAGTCTTGAACTTTAATAATCACTAGCCGGAAAGCTTATATGTATATTCTGCTTTGTTACTGTAGGGTACTTATATAGTGTATCCATTCCTGGAACCAAATTTATCCCAGGGTTAACTCCATTGACTATGGTGAAGTTCCATCAGAGAGAGATTTGCTCCCTGGTGATTTCAGCTCTCCATTTCAGGTCATGCTCCTCATTATTTCAATTGAAAGAGTGACTGCTCCACTTGTGTAACATCAGAACAGACTTCCTGGGCCTGATTTTAAGGGATGTTTACAGTTGGAGCTGGAGGGGTGAGTCCCAGCTTGTGTAGACATAGTCACGCTAGCTCTCTCCGAGCTAGCATGCTAAAAATGCTCCTCGCTTAACTTTGTAGTTATGTTCCTGAAAAATGCTACTTTAAGCGAAATGATGTTAAGCGAATCCAATTTCCCCATAAGGAATAATGTAAATAGGGGGGGTTAGGTTCCAGGGAATTTTTTTTTGCCAGACAAAAGACATTATATACATATGCAGTATAAGTTTAAAATAATTGTAAACAAACAATTTAATACTGTACTCAGCAATGATGATTGTGAAGCTTGGTTCAGGCAGAGACGTAGTGGGGTTGGAGCCCGGGGCTTGTTTGGCTCCCCTGCTCCACCCGCAGCTCCTGCTGGGCAGCGGGGTCGGGGGCTTGCCCGTTCCCCAGCTGGAATGCCGGGCAGGCGGAGTGGGGTAAGCTCCCATGCCCCGATCGCACTCCCCGGCAGGAGCACACCGGGTGGGCGGAGCGGGGCAGGCCCCCGCACGCCAACACCACTCCCCGGCAGGAGTGTGCCGGGTGGGCGGAGCGGGGCAGGCCCCCACATCCCAACCCCACTCCCCGGCAGGAGCTGCAGGTGGAGCAGGGGAGCCATACAACCTTATAACGGAACATTGCACAACTTTAAATGAGTATGTTCTCTAATAAATCAGCAACCTAATAACGCAACAACGTTAACCGGGACGACTTTAAGTGACGAGTTGCCGTACTGTAGTCCCAGTAGCACGGCCAGCGGTGAGTGGTGGGAGAGGCTAGTCAGCCTGAGTACAAACCCTGTGAGTCTGTACTCTGGTGGTGAGCCCGAGTGACACTATTATATTTAATGTGCTAGCTCAATGAGAGCAAGCTGGGAATGGCACCCCCTCCCCCCCAGCTCCACGGGTAGGCATAGCTTTCATAGAATATCAGGGTTGGTAGGGACCTTAGGAGCTCATCTAGTCCAACCCCCTGCTCAAAGCAGGACCAATACCCAATTTTTGCCCCAGATCCCTAAATGGCCCCCTCAAGGATTGAACTCACAACCCTGGGTTTAGCAGGCCAATGCTCAAACCACTGAGCTATCGCACTGCCTTGGCAATGTAAAGTCACCCACTGTGAGATGGGTTTACAGTGCTGGATTGGTGTACGAGGCCTTTGTGAAAATGAGAATCTGGGCCCCTTAGTGAAATGCTTTTTGTCCATAAGAGTCTTAGGTAAATTCTTCTGTTTGGGCTGCGTGGGGCCTTCGGAAAGAGCTTGGAGAGCTCTGCATGGGAAGTATCCTAAATACAGCCCAGAGAGGACTAAACTCAAACTTGGCCCCGTTGCTGCCTGTATGTGTCACAGAGTTTGCCCAATCCCTTCCTGGCCTCAGAGCTGGGAAGCTGACGTGGAACTCGCGGCTCCTGCCCGGCAGCGTAAGTGCTGTACCGCTGTGCAGAAACAAACACCGGTTTTTACAGCCTGTTACTCAATGCAAGAGGAACCCTAAACATAGCAATCCTCTGAAATTAGGCACTTACTCCCAAAGACACAGTAGCATAGCCAGTGGGGGAGCAGGGGGAGCGGCCGCTCCCCTACTGAGCAGAAGCGGCGCCTTTTTTGTGCTCCGACGCCTTTTGCTCCTGCGCTGCAGCCGGAGTGGAGCATTTTTTTTTGCTCCCGGCGCCTTTTTTTGCTCCCGACGCTTTTTGCTCCCGGCGCCTTTTTTTAGTTCTGCTCCCCCTGTGCTCTAAACCTGGCTACGCCACTGCACAGACACACCGTTCCACTAGGAATATCAGCTTCAGAAAGGAGAGTAAGAAACAGCACGCACGGACTGGGTTCTGTGAGTCAAGTCACAGCAAAATAGCCAGCAGATCCTCCCTCCAGGTTATTGTTAGTTATGGCGGGGACTTAAGGAAGTTAGGTGCCAATTTTCAATAGATGATGAGTGCCTAGCTCCCTTAGACCCTTTTGAAAAACCGAGTCTTATATCGTCAGTTGTTTGCAGGAGCACCCATAATGTGGTGAGCGCTGCTAATGATGGAGGGCACAGCCCCTGCCCTGACAGACCTGCAATATAAGAGACAAGCAGACGAATGGATGAACGGCAAGGGGAACATGTACAAGGTAAAAGTGCAATGCTAAGTGGGATGATGGGCCAGGCTTGGATAGTAGGGATTGTTCAATGATATGGGGTTTATTAGGCATATAAACGATCCCCCCAGGTTATCCTCATTCTTGATTTGTACTGGGTTAATTTCTTGTAGGTGCCTGGGTATCTGAGGGAGAAATTTAGCCTGTATATTGGGGGTTGATTATCAGAGGCCCGTGCTTGCCTGCTCAGGGTCTGGGTGGTGCACAAGAAGCCACACCCCAATTTGCATAGCTATGCAAGAATTTCCCAGGATAGTAGGCCCTGTGCACCCTATGCTTTGTAGAGTGAAGGGGCTGTTTGCTCACATTCTTTACTCAGGAAACAAGATGTTGAAAAGGGGTGGGATGTTGGCCGTCTCCCCTCACACACTAGCTGCAGGCTGGTGCACCAGGGAAATTGTTCCCACCCACCCACTCCTTCCTCCCTCCCAGGCTTCCCCTCCAGTGCACACAGAAAAGCTGCAGAGAGATTTGCCTGTCTGTCTGGTGCTTCTCCTGCTGTGGAGTGGGACTGTCCTTCCCACTACTGCCTGAAGCATAAAACCACAAGCCTTAATCGTTTGCGGTATTGGTGGAGGGGTTGATATGTGCGAAGCTTACACTGCTTCTGCCTCTGGTGTGCACATTCTGTGGAGAGAGGACTTTGGTCTCTAGAAGTGTCACTCTGGCACCTTTCATTAACACTAAAGTAGAAGAAATGGAGGGGAAATGACATACCTCCTGATTAGGAGCTGTCATAGGCATTGTCCAGACAGGGTCATTTTTCTGTTTCTCAATGTGACCGTGGTAGTCACAATTCTTGCATTAGGATATTGACTCTCTTCACGGTACAGACTCTTTTTTTTCTTGTCAGCCTGATCTCAGCGCCGGCCTTTTCATTCAGTTACATGCAGCGATGGTTTAGAACTGAGCAGCAGGTCCTTTACCTGGCCCCAGAATAAACACAAGCAGCTGACGGTACTTAGCGATGTAACGAGGGGCTGATTTTTTTTTTCTTATGTGAGAACTGTGATATATAAACTTTGGAAGACTTGATCTGTGTGTATGTGTGGGTACGCACGCAGGCACACAGCACTTTATGGAGTTGTTTGTTCGCATCGATTTATAGGGCACAGGACCACGCATAGCGCTCTGTTAGACGATGCAGGAGAAATTCCTGCAGAAGGCAGGTAGCAGAATTGTTCCTCAGTTGCAGCTGTCAGAACGATAATGGAAGTGAAATGTTATCCCTACTCAAAATTTAAGGAGCCTTTTCATTTCACATGGGCCTTTCAAGCATTTCCCCCTGGCTATACAAAATGAGGTAGCAAACAATTGCCAGGGCTGTAGTCCTATCTATCCTTATGTATGTGAATGCAAAAACTGAAAGAGGGAAGAAGAAAAGATAGTAGAAAAAGAGAGGTAAAAAAACCCACAGAGGGTTTAAGGTGCATGGCTAGTCATGAAGATCCTGTTGGTCTGTGTTGCCCTGCATCATGCACAATACTTTACACTGGTGCAAAGAACCTATCCTTTCCACTAGAAATAAGCCTGCCAAATGGCAAAAGTCTTATTGACTTCAGCAGCAGCAATATTGTCCCTACAAGCATAGCCAATTGGGCTTAAGAAATTAGCCTATTTTGGAAACAATTATTAGGAGCTAAATTGTGCCCTCATATACCCATGTACAACTCCCATTTATGCCAATAGAAGCTTTATGTGCATACCTGAGGGGAGGAGTTGACCGTCAGCTATTTTGATTTCACTCTTAAAAATAACTGATTCTGTAATGCATCCCCGGGTTGGTTGTGTGCCTTTGACCTGGGAATTTGCCTTTGCAACAGAATTTTCTTCCATTGTGAATGTGGAAATCACCAGGCAATTCCCTTACAAAGTCACTTGTTTAAAATTTGCCAACAGTACATTCCTTTCTTCCTTAGTAAAAAAAAATATGTTTCTGGTTAGAACAAAAGATCAGACACCAGATACTGATAGCAAAAACGAAGCATTCTGTATTTGCAACTTAAGGTAACGTATCAGCTGCTTATAAATGTATACATATAGCTGCAAGAGGCATAAGGTCCAATCCAACTCCTGTTAAAATCAATAGCAAAAACTCCCAGTGATTTTTAATGGCAGCAGGTTTCAACTTGGAAGTAAAATATAGTGGAAAATACTTATTAGGTAAGGGCTAAGCTTGGCAAATTCCATTTGATTAAGCATGCTAACTTTTGGATTCTTATACATACAGGTTTGGTCTAGAAATAGAACCAGATATGTTGTGAGACTAGACTTTCTAGTAACATTTCCATTACTTTTTTGGCTTTAGTGAGGAAAATTATGTTTTTTGGATTATTATTTTTTTTTGCTATTTCTGTTTCTGGTTGATGCCAGGTAATACAGAGAGTGTGAAAATGAAATTGAAATAACAAAACTCAAAAGCTAATATTTTGAGCTCTAAAAATGTTTATCAAGCTTGAGTTTGGATTGACAATTTGGGTTCAGTCATTTTAATTTTATTTTTATCCAGACATGTATGTGCATTGTTAGAATATCTGTGGTCAGTTATATCATGGACATGAAGTCAAATTGCACTGCAATTACCTTTCTGAAATATTTGGGGCACAAACTGGATATTTGAATTATTTTCCACACATAATAAGGGTCAAATCCAAGTTCCTTTTGAAGTCAATTTCAAAACTTCCATTGAGTTAATTGGGACCAGAATAACAAATAAAACTTCTGTTAGTAATAAAAATGTGTGTCTGAGAGTGAGTGAGAGGAAAACTGTTAACCTTTAATGTGGCACAAATCCACCTGTATTACGTGGTGAAACAGGCCTATTACTTCTGTGAAGGCATTGCAAAACCAGTCTTTGGTTAACTTGTTCCCTTTTCTGATCTTTTAGGTACAGTTGCTGATTTGCTTAAGACATCGTTTAAAAAGTTCTGTTGTAAATAGCACAAGTGCACCTTGGAGTGAATGTATTCTGAATATATTATGCAGCTGCCATCACCTACCTTTCACAACCACGATGGTGTGTTGTATCCCTGTGGTATGGGAGCCATCCAATGATAAATTTGCCACTGGTATAAGTAGGTGCAACTCTGTGGGCTTCCGTGGATTTGTGTACTCTTCCTCAAGAAGTGGATTTGGCTTGCAGGTCCTAAGGTGGCCATCTGACAAATAATCTTGTCCCTTCTGAAGGTGTTTCATTTTCATAAATCCAAACACAGAGATATACCCCTAGATAAGCAAAGTAGAACTCAAAACGTAAATGGGAGAGGAAGGAAGAGCACAGGAATCTTCATAAGCCCCAGGTACTTTTTTCCAAGGTTATCTGTAAGTGCAGTACTTCTCAGTGTTGTGTAAATGATTCATAGCAGTGTGACAGTGGAGGGCAGGTTTTGTACTTTCATTCCAGTTCTGATGGGTCCATTTGGTCTTTTCCTTTGCAAAGAATTGTGCTGAAGTAGAAAATGAAAGCAAGTCTGATCGCTATTGGCAATGACCAGAAATTAACCAAGTGATCCCCCTCTCTCATCCCACCACTTCTTTGCCCTAAAAACCATAAGAAGGTAGTCCCATTTCTTACCCTTCCATACACCCCATTTCATCAGTGGTATGTATGCATGTAGACTTTACTTTACAAATACCTTATGTATAAGGCCCCATGTAAATCATGGTACAAAACATTGCCAGGTATCATGGATTGGTCATGCCCCAGGGGGTGTTGTATGTGGAGTATTGGAAAGGGACAAGAAAGCACTGTTCAAATCATTAAAGACATACTTTGTTTCTTGGCATTGATATTGCTAATGAAAATCGGCGTATGATTATGATGTTGTGAATTTGAATCTATGGCAAGAACAAATAAAAAGAAAGTGGTCTTTAGAACAGAAACAGAACTCCTTTTGATGTCAGTGGGGGCAGCATCGGGCCCAATTGCGTTAATGGGCAAAATTCTTCTCTCAGCGCCACATAGAAATCTCTGCTCTGGTTCACGCATGGCTCTCTCATTGACATTATCAATGGGAGCTCCTCACACGCAGAGAAACCGGAGCATAGGAGGGAATTTTAGAAGAAGATTTTGGCCTTTTGTCAGCAGTTGGTACTGAGCTATCCAAAAATTTAACTCAACTCTTTAGATTTCATAACGACACACAACCATAGAGGAGTAAATGCATCTAATGCAATATTTCCACAGCAAACATAGGAATTTGTATTTCTTTTGTGACTTCTGTGATATTGTGATCTATACGGGGCCTTGCTCATGTTACATTTTCTGACCTCATACAAGCACTTAATGACTTTGCCGGGCCTGAGTCAGTCTGTTGCACATTGATGTATATCAAGTGGCACCCACTGAATTACCTCTTCTACTTTCCAATGTGGTTCACTTGTACATAAGTGTAATGTCAACTTGTTTACAGGTTATTTTGTGCGTAATTGTAAAAAAAAAAAAGCAGTTTTAACTAAAAGTTTAAAGGAATCAACTTTACTGGAAGGTGTTTAAAAAAATGAATGTGCTTAATACAGTATAGACATCATTGATTATGGTCTCACATGAATGCATGTATCTCCATGTTGTCAGTCCCCACCAGTGAGGTTATTTGGCAATATTCTGCAGTCTGTGAATAGCAAATATACATAAACTACTGTGACTCTAGCAAATATAACTCAGTAACTGTTTTTACTGTGGTATGTAAAACATGTAGCTTTTAGCCTGCTGTATTTCCCTGTGAAAAATAAAATCCTGAAAGAAAGAGATGCTTGGGGGGAGATACCTGTGATCTGAGAGTAGTCATTCTTGGAATGGCATCTGCAGGACATATCTGGTCCAACTACTGGACAAACTGCCTATTTACAGAAGCAGTGGGTCTTCAATGGTAGATATAACTGTAGCTATTACCATTCTGCCTTAGCTGCACTTCTGGCAGAGAAACACGCGGTTTTGTTTAGAATCACTAGCAACGAAGAGAGCAATTAGATATTAATAGCGTCCCTATACTGTTTTAGTCTTTATACAGTAGTCTAGCCAAAACATACAGCTATCAGTATTGTGAAATTGTGTGGCTGCAAATCTGCTACTATTTAATGTCTCACCATTTAAAAAAAAATCATTTCATATACATTGTAATGGCACTAATTATAATAAATCATTTGGTATCATTTAATTGTCATATATAAAGATGTATACATGCTGACATGTTACACTATCATTTAGCACCAATTGATGTTACCTGTTATGGCTTAGACTGGAGGTAATTCCCCTTGAGCTCTGTTTCTTCCTATTTTAGTTTAGAGATGGGCCAAAAATTACCTGCCAATCCTTCTGCATACATTTTTTTTCTGATGTCACTGCTGAAAGTACTGCCATCAAAAGCAGCACTTGTGGGAATGACCTCATCTCATCAGAGACATGGACTACCTGCCACCATGATACTTCCACTGGGAAACTACATGTTACAGCTGAAACTGTGAGAGCTTAGGAAAGGAAAACATCTGAAGAAGGAGATATTTATTTTTCTTCTGTACTTTTTAATATGGCTTGACAAGGCATCTTCATTGAAGACAATGGGTGAATTACAAATGGGGGAAATGTAGGGCATCGAGCAAAGGAAGGGAAGGACCCATAAGGAGAGATGTGACACAAAGAAAAAGGAACAGCTGTGGAACATTCTCTGTGTTGGATCCCCTTGTCATCCACCCAAGGCATGTGTCACATTCCATAGCTGGATCAGCAATGCACACTAGCGCTCAGCTGTGCATAAGAGCAGTTAGATCTTTAGAAGGTTTCTCCCCTAGGTGTTGCAAAGATAGAAGGAGAGGGAAGCTGTTGGGGGAAGCGGGTGAGTGGGAACTATTTTTAATCCTTTCCCGCAACAGCCTTTTGCATTTGAACAGCACACACAGTTTGGGATTGCTGTCATATTTTTTTCTCCTTTCTGCACAGCTGTCTAGTGGATAATTGGAGCTCAATCCTGATATACTCATAATATTCTCTGGTCTGATTCTGATCTCACACTCCACTGATGTGACCCCACTGACCCACTCCCAATTCATGTCAATCCTAGTGCAATTCCAGTTAAGTACCACAGCTGCAAGCAATCTAGATATGAAAGAGGAAGGAGAAAGGCACAATTATGCACTCGTGTCACTGAGTTTTTCAGACAGTTATTTATCGTTGATACCTTGCTGATCTTCAAGGACCGTTCCTTCTGATGGCTAGTTCTTGAGGGATGCTGACAGGATCCAGGATCTGCAGGACTCTCTGTAAATGGTGTCCCCCCATGGAAGAGATGTGGCTACTGTTGCAAAATCCACACAAGCATATGGAAAGCAAAGTGTTTATGGAAGTTAAATGGTCTCAGACGGTGCGGTGTAGTGCAAGTGTGGTGCACTGCACTACTTTGTATATTACACCATATTTTGCCAAGCCTTAGTAACTGGCAGCCAACACAGGGCCGTGGCTTAGTAGCAATACGGGCCTGATGATCTAACTTATCTATCCCTAACTTATACGATTCTGTCACATTATTGCTTTGTGTTATCTGCTCTGTATCAGCTCTGTAGAACCAGCAATGTGGGTATGGTGGCCTTTAAATTGTTTCCTTTGTGGTTTCCAATAGCCATTATAGATCTCAGCTGATTTTTTTCTAAACTAACCAACTACTACATGGGGCTAAGGCGATGGTGTAGAATACAGAAAACAGGCAGGAAAACTTGTGAGGAAATGTTGGTAGATTGTGATGTTGTGAAATGAAATCTCTGACCAAGTGGCCAAACTGTCAGTGTGAAGCTAGGAGGTCCATCACTGTTCACTTGCTTCATGGCTTCATGTGCAGTTTCCCAGACAACAGCTGTCCACAGTCAGTCTTGATTTAATCAATGATCCATGTTAGTAGAGATGTAGGATTAGTGTAAGGCAGTGATTTTGAAAATACTGCGGCAGATAGTGAAACGATGCAGATAGCACAGAAAATAAAGAGGGACGTGACTGGCCTGTATTAGAGCTGAGTGTATTATTGTATTAATAATAATTTACTCAGTTGACTTCACTTTTCCTTTCTCTTCACTCCAGATAGTGTTCACCAAATGGAACGCTCAATCCACTGAAATGTTTCTTCCTAGTAAACATAAAGCAAATTCTACTAGGTATAGCACTATGTTGTGAACAACTATTTTGTAGTTATAAAAAAACAAATATTTTGATTGATTAAATGATAAACTGCAACACATCAGATGTCCTGAAAGAAGCTCCCTGGACACCAGGATATCACCTAAAAAACTGGAGTGGGCTCAGTAAAATAGAATTGTGTGGCCATTTTTAGACCTGGCCAGAGGACAACAATTCCATTTTGCAACAACTTGTGTCGTTTCAAAATGTATTTTTGGTCCACGTTACAGTGAAAACAAAACCTTAGAAACATTTTTGGCAACATTTCGGAACTGTGTCAAAACCCTGTTTTCCAGTTGAAAAGGTCGGGTTTTTCATTTGGGTCTCTCGCTGGTCAGAAGTGACTAGAAAACCCTGAGCTCAGAAAACCTTCCTATTGAAAACTTTGCCAAAATCGAAATGTTGTGGCTGCGATGAAACAGCATATTTTGATCAGCTCTAGTCCCTTTTCTTAAATCCCTTTTCGTCGTAGGAGTGAGCGCTCCATCGGAGTTCAAGGATGATTGACTTCCAGAAATCCCATTTAAGCACTATTTTAAAGTGAGGCACAGGCCTATACAGGGCTTCTGCATGGGAATGGATTTCAGACAGGAGTGAATTTCATCTGTGGAATACAAGATGAACCTCTTCATTCATACCACCAAAGTTCCTTTAAGACTTCTGAGTTCTTGAGATCTCATTGCTGACCTCACCAGATCTATGCTATTTTCATTGACTTGTAGGTCAGATGCACAAAGACAAAAAAAATCCCCCAGAATGTTTTAGTTTCACAAAAGTTCTTTGCTTTCACTTAATGTCTTAAGAGATCACAGAGCATAGTGCAGTATAGCCTTACTAATTCATTCATTTACTTTGGTTTTACTTAGTTAAGATAATACTTTATTATGTTTTAGTTGGTGCTTGGTGTATATTTTGCAAAAATGGTGCCGGTAATGATCTGATGCTTCACTATAACTGTGTCATTGCTACCAAATCTTTGTTAAGATGAGTGGAGAGACAGTCATTTTTTTGTTGTTGTGGATTATGCATAGTAGAGTTTAGCTAAATGCATATCAGTGAGGTTTGGCTCTGCATGTAAGGAACCTCCAGTAGAAGAAAAGCAATGAGGAGTTGTGATAATTCCCTTCAGTGCTCACAAAAAAACAGCTCTTCTTCTGTACTGACCAATGATATAAGGATGAGATACAACAAATGAGGAGGAAATAGAAACACTTTGAAATACCCTTTTGTGATTCAACTCACTCTCTGCCTCTCTTCTTCTTTCGCTCTCTCCAGCGCATGTGTAAAAAGCCCTTACACTGGGCTCTTTGCAGCTTAATCCAACTCTTCATCACTTTCTCAATCTCTGATTCTCTCAGAAGGGGAAAATACAAATACATTTAAAATTGCTCCTTTGGTTCTTGTTCCCTGTTCATATGCCTGTGCCATCCTTTCCCTTCTCAGCTCTACTGATGATCAAGCATTGGCTCTTGGTGTCCTGGGGAGGTCCAGCTGGTCCATGGCTACTATGTAAAGACCATTTTCAATTTCCCCTGGTGGTTGGTGGTGTAATTCTTAGCAGGAACTTGAGTTTTGATCTTTGTAGTAATCCTACAGGGGGTCAGAGGAGGATGGCAGGTGGTTTTTATTTTCTTTAATTTAAGGCTGGTGCTAATTTATAGTGGTTACAATCTCTGGCCAATAGTTGGCTGCAGTTGTAATCACAATCCAACTATGTGTTGTGTTGTATTGTACATGGGAGTAGAAGTTTTTTTTCTTTGATACCATGAGGTATCAGCAAGTAGTTCAAGTCCACCCCATCTCTGTTTATTAAATTCAAGTCCACCCCACCTCTAGATTGTAGGAAACCAGAAGCTCAGTAATTCCAACCTAAATTTTAATCTTATCCTGTGCTGGACATGAAATTATGAAACTTTATTTTAGAAGGCTGGACAGGTGAATGGGAGGAATAGCACTCAGAACGAGTCACTTGTCCAGATCTTTGTCAGAGGACAGGACAGCTTCCTGGAGATGTAGTGCATCTCTGACCTAGTAAATGAAAAGCTGTCGTAGCATTTATAATATGGAGATGGAGGTCTCTGATTGGCAGGTTACAGGTTAATACTTCGGTTACTCTCTCCACTCCGTGATATTAGCAAATGCCACAGGATGCAGCTTTCAGGCAGGGAAGGAAATAAGTTAACTGTCAGAACTGTCCAAAGGCTCAATATAAATGGCAGTAAATTAATACCATGTCTAAAAGCTCAGTAAAACTGGAGTGACTTAAAACCATGGAAATTGGCTTGCTATAATGCACAGTGAAAAAGGATCCTTTCTAAAGATTTCAGGGCTCAGGGGTGGGACTGGGATGGTTTGTGAAATCTCATCAGCTCTGAAAGGTCAGTGCATGCCCCATCCTGCAACAGTATCCTTGTCCTTCTTTAAAGATAGCAGGAACAGGACAAAGATGAGATTTACAGCAGGGATTTCAGGGAATAGAGACACAGCCATGCTGGCTCTAGCTAGCACAGAATGCAGCTGAAGTCTGCATCTCGCTGTCTTTCAGATTGCCATTCCTTATGAAACATACCAGGGGAGGCAGGTTCTTTGCGCAGCCCTTCAGTGACTTGGCTGGTGGTGACTATCCGTGGGGTCCCTTCTGATCAATATTTATGTGGAGGTGGCGAGAAAACTCTGTAAATACAGCAGGTTAAAAGTTGGCAAAGTAACTGCAGATCTATATTTAATGCAGCTGTTTCCCATGTTTTGTAGTATTGTTTTATTGATAAATAAAAATCAACCAAAGACCAAAAAAACAAAACAAACAAACAAACAAACCCAATAACGTGCCATTGTATGTGTGACTTGGGAATGGGAACAACTTTCTTGGTGGTACTGAAAGTATCAGGCATCGTACTGGGAGGCATATTGTCCTATTGGGTTCCGGGAAGTGGGCTAAAGGCCCACTGCTAAAGGACCCCCCCCCCCAGCCTAAGGGGAGGATGCACAGGACCTGGAATCCAAATGGGTTCGGGGGACAACTAATGAAATAACAGGGTCAGGGGTGTGGTCACAGGGTTAAAAGAAGGGAGCCTGACGTGGACACCGAGCAGAGAACCCCGGACAGCGCCCACTGCTCCTCAAAGGCGTCAAGGGAGCCCAGAGGAACTCTGCTCGGATGCGTGAACGGACAAAGGATCGGAAACAGGCCCCACAGGCACCGGAGCCATTGTGCTGGAAAGGTTCACGTTCCAGAGCAGGATTTAGGAACAACTGAAGGAGGGACAGCCCCAGAAGAATCCAGTACATGCTGTTGCACAACACTTTTTAGTTTGTTCTAGCTAACCCACCAGCAATGCTGGAGATAGTAAAGCTGCTTTACTTTACTTCCTACTGAGTCTTAAGTATTTCAGTTAAAGATTCCCAGTGACTTGAGAAACAACAGTAGGCTCTGCCTAGCTCACTGTACCCTTCTCTGAGGCCTGGTGTACATTGGGATTTGTCCTGATTGCAGCCACTGGTGGTCAGTTGCTTTGGTACAGCTCCTAATGAAACTCTTATATGTAAATGATGCACTATTCATTCTTTCAGTCTGGTGGCACCTTAAAGGCTAACGGATTTATTTGGGCATAAGCTTTCATGGGTAAAAAACCCACTTCTTCCATGCATCTGAAGAAGTGGGTTTTTTTACCCAC
Organism: Chelydra serpentina; assembly: GCA_037349315.1. Classification (NCBI taxonomy): domain Eukaryota; kingdom Metazoa; phylum Chordata; order Testudines; family Chelydridae; genus Chelydra; species Chelydra serpentina. The sequence goes on from JBAIAC010000035.1 coordinate 15,183,680, forward strand.
GAAAGCTTATGCCCAAATAAATGTTAGTCTTTAAGGTGCTACCGGACTCAGTAGCGTAGCCGGGGGGGAGCAGGGGGAGCAGCCGCTCCCCCTTGAGCAGAAGCGGCTGAAGCGGCACCGTTTTTTAGCAGCACTAAAAAAAGGCCCCGCTTCTTTTTAAGCGCCGCTTCTTGCACTCACCCGGCAGCGCTCCGGGTCTTCGGCGGCATTTTGGCAGCGGGTACCACCAAACACCCGGAGTGAGCCGCCGAAGACCCGGAGCGCTGCCGGGTGAGTACAGGGGGAGGCGCCTTTTATACCGCCGCTCCCCTTGCGCTCCGGACCTGGCTGCGCTATTGACCGGACTCCTTGTTGTTTTTGTGGATACAGACTAACATGGCTGCCCCTCTGATACTTGGTATTCATTCTTTCTCTTCCTGAGGCCAAACCCATCTGTTACTCACTTTTTTCCCTTTACCACCTAGGAAATGAACTCTAAAATTACTCAGTAATGACTTAGGGGTAACAGCAGGACGCTCTCCTCATTCTCTTGCTCATTTGTAGACCAACATGTCTAGGGAAGTAGATTTAATGGTCTGATTCTCTTTTTTTTTACTCATACACTTACACTGTGTAATCAGTTGATTTCAGTGGATTAACGCCTCATTTCCACCAATTGAAATGACAGCAAAATCAGGGCTATAAGCTGTGTATCTTATCCTGGGGCCACTATTATTCAAGTCAGCACTTTAAGATCATGCACATTTGTTGCCAATATATCATTAGTCAAGTAATGTTCTGTCATGGTAGTACACTGAAGTCTCAGCACTCCTGCTAGTTCATTAATTCATTCTTACAGTCATCAGGAAATGCTTACAGATGGGCTGCTTCAAACACAGCAATCTCTAGAAGCCATTTAAAGGCACAGTAAACATTTCCCTTACTCCGAATAACCTATAACCTCTGCAACATCTCTGTGTTGGAGTAAAGCAAATGGACCAGGTGACTTTAGATTCCATGGCCTTAATTTTCCAAAAGCTATTGTGATTTTTGGGTGTTCAACCTCAGCTAGCTTAAAGGGACCTGTTTTTCAGCGGTGAGATGCCCCTAGCCCTTCTGAAAATCAGGCATCTTTAAGGTGCTTGAAGGTGAGAGCCCTCAAACAGAAGGACAAGTTACTTTTGAAAACTTAGGCATTATAACAAGACCTCAGAATTGCACAGATACCATGGTGATGGGTATGGTACAAGAAAACAGACTAACAGATGGATAAATAGTCCCTTGTCCTTGAAGGGACAGCTCCTTCTTGCCCTGATTCAGCAAAGCCCTCAGGCACATACTTAAGACCATGCTTGTACAGCAAGGCACTTAAATGTTGTGCTTAACTTTAAGCATATGCTTACAATCCATAGAAGTCAACAGATAAAGGCCTGCACTCTCTGCCCTTGGAAATCCAGCACTTTTAACAAGACACTAACTGACCAAAAAAATACCGAACACTCAGCGTATTCCTTCTTAATTCCATCTAGTCACGGCCATGCCAGCGACATAGGGCAAACGTTCTCATCATTCTGCTAGAGACAATAAATGTTTGCTGACACACCTTATTTCATCAATTTCCCACATCCTTGTCAGCAGCTGTCTATTAAGGATGTTGCCCCTTGATAGCTCTCCAATTAAGACTTACGGATGGGGATGTTAGCACAAGCCTTACACCTGGCCTTAATGCACCCAAGGAGGCTGAATTCCATATTTGATCCCAAATTTCTGTTTCCCATTGGACAGGGAAGTTTTTGCATGCCCAAGACAAGGTTGTAAAAGCTATGGCCAGGAGGGAAAGAGGGAAGAGAGAAGAGACTAAATACTAAGAAACGGGTTGACATGCTAGTGTGAAATGCAATGCCATGCAGTGTGAGGTAAGAGCTTCTGTGTACTGTCTGGGAGCCGTGCGCTGACAACTCTAATCCTCCCTTTGGGAATCGCAAGCTCTTTCTCTTTAACAAGGTCATTGTTATGGAGATTCCTTGCTCCTCTTGTTTAACAGGAATCCTTCAACCACTAATTCCTTAATTCACTCCATATATGTACACCAGTTCTACACACAATACCGAGTTCCCCACTCTCCCATCTCATTAATACGGCTGCCACAATATATGGACATCAGAGTGTGGGTCACACTCTAAACCTTGGGTAGCACCTGGGAACGTACAACTGGATGATTTTTGCCCCCTGATTTTCTTGCTTTGATCCTGACTACTGTGCACTTCCTTGTCTCCCCTCTCCACCTCCACCCTCTCAGAGTCACTGCCAAAACAATCTCAGATTCTGGATATCCCAGTACATCTCTTACTCCAGATATCCTCCTAGACCAGGAAAATTGCTTCCACAAATGAACCAGTCATTAAAAACATGTAATAAAAAACAGAACTGTATCCTGTCTTTTCACCGGAGCTGGCAGCACAATGACACAGCAGACTCACTTTATTTGAAAAATGAAATATGGTTCTAATCCAAAAGGAGCCTGTGGAAATCAGATTGCGCATTTCAGTGTAAGTTTCTCTGTAACAAATATAGCAATCTACTGTGATTACTCTGGGATCACCAAGTTCAGCCAGAAGAGAAATAAGGCCCTGAAAATGAAACATACAAGCACTTGCCTTATTTTTGGAAAGTGAATGGTGCAGAGCAGCAGATGTAAAAGTGACCCTGAGATGAGGCATTCCAGATTTATTTTTTAGGTCTTGCAGGTGCAAGATGAGAAATTTATTGAAAGGACTTCAGAGATGTGGCTGCATGCCTCGGAACTGAATAGCAGAGTTACCGCATGTGAATTTTGAGAAGTATACCACATATTCCCATTGACAAGACTGCAGCTATGACATATGATAAGAAAATGACCTGCTTACGGAGACTTTCACCACTTACAGTGAGACATTAGGAAAGTTTCTCAGCTAGAGCAAAACCAATGCCAACCCAATTTAAATAAAATTTCAGTAGGGGGCACTCAGGGAGGTGATAATGAGATACAGTGTCTTTCACCTGAGAGTATGTCATTGTTTTGAATCCAACTCTGGTGTTGGTCATCACGCTGCTAGAGAAATTGGTTGGAATTCAGAGCCAAACAAGGATCTGGATCAGCAGTTTGGTTCAGGCCCATTTTTAAAAACCTAAAATAAAAAATGGGGGGAGGGATAGCTCAGTGGTTTGAGCATTGGCCTGCTAAACCCAGGGTTGTGAGTTCAATCCCTGAGGGGGCCATTTAGGGATCTGGGGCAAAAATTGGGGATTGGTCCTGCTTTGAGCAGGGGGTTGGACTAGATGACCTACTAAGGTCCCTTCCAACCCTGTTATTCTATGATTCTATGAAAACAACAAATACAGTTAAAAATTATACTAATTGGCACCATTGTTGACAGCTCACCAGACAGGTCATGGGCTTAGTGTCCATGAACAGCCCTCGCTTTTAGAAAGAGTTCTCCAGCCCTCTCCAGGTCAGACTAGATGATCATGATGGTCCCTTCTGGCCTTAAAGTCTATGGGTGAGACATATTGATGGAGTAAAGTGCTGCTGCCTGTGCTGTACTGTTTCTTATCGGTGACTCAGCACCTTTTAGAAGCATTGAAAATTCAGTTTAAATATTAATATAAAATACAACGCAGACAGGCAGCATGACTGAACGAACTGAGTTCCGACCTGAGCGTTAGGAACTCCTGAGATCTAATCCCTGCCTGTTCTACTGACTCTGTGTGTCCTTGGACAATTCACATAGGGACACATTTCCCAAAGTGGTCTGTTATTTTGGGTGCCTTTGTTTCTGGGTGTCTACGGGGCGGCTCTATGTTCTTTGCTGCCCCAAGCACGGGCGTCAGGCGGCTTTCGGTCCGCTGATCATGCGGATTCGGCAGCGTTTCTGTGGGTGATCCTCTGGTCCCGTGCCTTCGGTGTGCTCGCCACCGAAACCGCGGGACGGCGGACCTCCTGCAGGCATGCTGCCAAAAACCACCTGACTGCTGCCCTCACAGCGACCAGCAGACCGGCCCCCACGGCTTGCCGCCCCAGGCACGTGCTTGATGTGCTGGTGCCTGAAGCCACCCCTGGTTGTCTAACTTTAGACACATTGGGTCCTATTGTGACAGAGTGAACTGTCATGTGTGGGGAGGAAACAAATCCCCAAGCAGCTGATTCCAATTAACCAATCCACTCAGAGGCTGCTGGGAAAGAGAGAGAGAGAGAGAGTGTGTGTGTGTGAGAGAGAGAGAGAGAGACTGGGAGGCTGAAGCAGCTCCAGAGAAGGGTCAGAAGGAGAGACAAACACCCTGGGGAAAAGGTACAAGTCTGGGAGGAATGGGACACCAAATCCTCTTTAGAAAACTTTGGACTTTCCTGAGAGTTAAGAGACCTTATGGGGAAATGGGACTAAAGGCTTTGAGTGGAGATGATGATAAACTGAATACTGATCCCCCTTTTATAAGTATTAACAACATTCTCTCTGGCTCCTATTTTTGCTACTCCCTTCTCCCCCTTTTTTCTCTGTGGTCATCAGGACTCACCAGGTAATAGCTTGATGACACTCATATTTTGAGGGGGGCTGAGCTTGCACAGGCCCCCCTGGGTTCGACTGGGTGTGAGTTAGAGGAACTCATGTAAATGGATGTTCCCTAGCATTGTGCACATTTCAGAATGTGTTCAAAATGTTAGCGTTTCCATGAGTGACCGTAGCTTTTTTATGGCGCAAAGAGTAAAACTGCACTTTGAACTATTCGGGATATACGCTCTCCCTCCCTGAATTGTACAGCAGCTGTCCAATTTCATTTAGATTCTGTACCCTTCTTTGTTTTCTGCCCTACACTGTTGAGTAGCAGGGTTCCCCCCTGAACTGTCTCCCATGGTTCGCACCGTCAGTCCCCGTGGAGCCAGCCCCACTGCAGCCGCTGGCCCCAGCACTTTGCCCACTGAGTCTGTGTCATGCTCAGCCCCAGCCACCCACCCCAGCTTCAGTTTCACTCCCCATCCCTGAGAGGGGACCTGGGCAGCTGGAAGAGGGATGAGGCCAGGCAGGCCTCTGGGAAGAGCCTCGGTGCAGGAGCCAGACCTACAGCAGTGGCAAGAAGGAGCAGCACTGGTTAGCCTACAGGGAAGGATAGCTCAGTGGTTTGAGCATTGGCCTGCTAAACCCAGAGTTGTGAGTTCAATCCTTGAGGGGGCCATTTAGGGCTCTGGAGCAAAAAAAGAATCTGTCAGGGACAGGACTTGGTCCTGCTAGTAAAGGCAGGGACTGGACTCGATGACCTTTCAAGGTCCTTCCAGTTCTAGGAGATTGGCATAGCTCCATTTATTTTTTATTTAAGTTTGGCCCCACTGTCATGACAGTGGGGTTGCAGGGCCACAATTGAGTGAGTGGCATTATGACCTGCTGCACAGGGGTCCCAATGCCACTCAGGTTTGCCCCCCCCCCAGGGTGAAAAGGACACAAGGTTAAACCTGAGTGAGCAGTGGGCGGCCAGCGCTGCTGCTCCTCTCCGCTGCCAATTGTACATAACATGCTTATGGCTGTGGGTGCCACTGTTGTATAGTGTCGTGATGAGCTATTCATATCCATCCCACAGGGGCATGCCAGGCAGTGGTGGTTGAAGTCGGTAGCTTGACACTTGTGTACATAAAGTTTTTAATTGGGATCCTCCAGATGAATAGATCTATTGAAAAGTAAGATAGTAATTGTGAAGATTATTTGAGGAAATGTGAAAATGTAGAGTATTGGGGGCTGGTAGCACCAGGATATATTGAATTCTTTTCATGTCGGAAATTTTATCTGTGGACCCTTTGCTTTGCCACAAAACTATGAGCGGGCAGAGCCTGGTGAAACATATGGAACCGGGACACAGGAAAATACTAGACTTCAATTAGAACCCTGACCCCCAAATTCAGGGTAGGAGGGATCTGGATCTGATTTTTGGATTTTGATCAGCTATTAAATTAAGGAGTTAGGCCTTGGCTACACTTGCAGATGTACAACGCTGCGAGTTAAACCCGTCTTCGTACAGCTGAGTAGGGAAAGCGCTGCAGCCTGTCCACACTGGCAGCTGCCAGCGCACTAACGTGGCTACATTTGAGGCATTTGCAGCTGTACTGGGAGTGCTGCATTATGGGTGTTCAAGTGGCTGCAACGTGCTTTTCAAATGGGGGCGGTGAGGTGGAGTGTGACAGGGAGCGTGTGGGGGGAGAGAGAGTGGGTTTTTGGGGTATCCACAGAGTGTCAGCTCATTATCTCCTAAGTTTACACACCTCCACATCCCCTGCCTCTCTCTCAATCACTGAAAGCAAGCAGCAGGGGCTTTGTTTGTTTTTAAAGAGCAGATAAAAGACAACTCAGGGAAACGGAGCCCTCCCCTTCCCCCTTCTGCCCTTCTTTCTCCTGCCCCTCGCCTGCCGTCTCTCTCCAAGCTAACTTTGCTGCCCGCATTCCTAACGGAGCCCCCTGCCTGCAAACAGTAGCTGTGTTTGTTTTTTTGTAAAGCAGCTCCAGAACGGAGCTCTGAACTCCAACCCGGAAGTGCCATTTCAAAACAAAGGGAGTTTCCGGAGGTCAGTTAGTGCGAACCTGCTCAACTACATTCCAGCAACAGCGTAGCAGCCACTACACAACAGCTGTTATTCCTCTCGGGGAGGAGAAGTACCAGCAGCGCTGTACCTGAGGAGATGCAGCGCTGCACGTGCCTTGCAAGTGTAGACAGTTAGTGAGTTACAGCGCTGCAGTTTTATTGCACTGTAACTCGTGAGTGTAGCCAAGGCCTTAGGCTTTTCCGTTTCCAGGTTGGGAGGAAATACCTCAAGGAGAGTGGCTTTTTAAATTGTTCTTCCTTTCATGGACTTGTCTCTGGAAAGTAGCATGTCTCTCTGAAATTTGGGAAGATGGGTGTGCAAGCAGGTAGGAGGCCCAGCTGGTGGGGGGAAGGATTGTATCTCAACAAAGGAGGCATAGAGACTGAGTGAGAGGAGAGATGGAGGATTATGATTTCAAGGAGAGAGAGGAACTATTAAGACACAGCTGTGGAGGGGGAGAGACAGGCTCCACAGATGGAGACGGAGATAGGGACATGGGAGAAAGAGAGATTCTATTTGTGCCACAGGATACCTCAGGGGTGGATTGTGAGTGACACCAAAGCTAACATTCTAGTGACCCCACTCTTGTGAATGATGGGGGCTTTTCATCATTTGGTCACAGAGTTTTTAACACTGGAATCCATGTGTTACTTATTCCACACTGTGGAACAAAGAAGCTTTTGCTCCTTTTAAGAGTAAAGGACAAAACTAGTTTAACTGGAAGTCAGAAGGGCAGTGTGTCCTCAGGTTGATTGATATATGGGGTTTTGAACACCCCTCTCAGGAGTGCAACTGCAAGAGACCCTTGCAATGTTGTGTAAAGCTCACATTTTCTTCACAGATGGAGAAGATACATTTAGCGTAAAAACAATAATCCCACATCTCTGTTTTGATAAATGGTATGTGTGAAGCTACCAGTGAACCTGAAACCGTCAATTTACTAACACAAGCTAGCAGGTTGCATCACTGGGAGGGTCTTTCCACAGCTAGTTTTCTTTGTGATGGGAAGTATTAAAGCTAAAACGTTCACACTAACTGTTCTCTGGGTTTTTTTTTTTTACTCTGAAAGAGACAGATACTGAAACAGTTCTCCTTATACTCTCTGATTCAGTGTAGTAATGAGCACTGGCACCTATCTGAGCTGTCTATGGTGTTTATTACATACCAAAACCAGCAAGGTTTCTTTAGCACCTTACATGCAAGGCTCTGAAACCAATTACAAAAAATAATAAGTGAATCCTATGGTCACCCTGTGACTTAAGTTAATATTGCTATAACTGTTTTCCAGATGGGGCAATGGAGACACACAAAGTGTAAAACAACATTTTTATAATTGGCCACTAACTTTGAGAGCTTCAACTTGTTATATCCTCATCCTGGTTTTCAGAGCACCCTTAGCTCCATTTGAAGTTAATGGCAACTGCAAATGCTCAGCTCACCTTTGGCCTTAAGTGTATCATGTTGGGCACCCAAAATTAGTGGACACTGTACAGTAGCGTAGCCAGGTCTTGAGCACAGGGGGAGCAGCGCTATAAAAAGGCGCCTCTTCGCTCCCCCTGTACTCACCCGGCGGCGCTTTAAAGGGCCCGGGGCTCCAGCCACTGTGGAGCCCTGGGCCCTTTAAAGCGCCGCCGGAGCGCCGGCAGTGGGGCTCCAGCGGCGCTTTAAAAGGCCTGCTGCTCCCCGTGGCTGCAGGAGCCACGGGCCTTTTAAAGCGTCCCCTGCCCCCAGCCCGGCTCTGGCAGCGGGGCTCAGGCAGGGATTTAAAAGGCTCGCGGATCTTGCAGCCGCAGGAAGCTGTGGGCCTTTTAAATCCCCGCTCCGGGACATGGGGGGGGCACTTTAAAAGGCCCGCGGCTCCCCTCAGCGGCAGGAGCCACGGGCCTTTTAAAGTGCCCCCCCCCAGCCCCGGCTCTGGCAGCGGGGCTGGTGGGGGGAGAGCTTTAAAAGTCCCGCGGCTCCCCACAGCGGCAGGAGCCACGGGCCTTTTAAAGCGCCGCCCCAGCGGGGCTCGGGCGGCGCTTTTTAAGGTGCCGCTTCTCCTCACAGGGGCGAGCGGCCGCTCCCCCTGCTCCCTCCTGGCTACGCTACTGACACTGTAGCAGAATCAGAAATAGAACTGAAATCGCCATTGCTTTTAAACAGGACTGTCTTCCCTCCCAACTCTTGTTTAAGTCAATGGGCCAAATCCTCAGACATGCTGGGCAGCACTCTGCAACAGGCCCTGTATTTAGTGAGGTCAAGCAGTACCAGATGAAGGTAGATTCCCCTTTAAGGTGGAGCATCTCTCTGAAAAACATCAAAAAGCCAAGATGAACGACTATGCCCTATCATGCATCGGTGTTCATGAACCAAGGCAGTGAATGAATAATAGATCACTTAACTCCAGCTATTCATTCTTCCAGCTGAGGGCTCTCTGGACACACACTACTTTCCCTGATCTCATCTGAAATGAAAGAATTAAAGCATAAACTCCGCTTTGTAAACTACACCAAATTGCAGAAATTAAGCAGCTAAATGGTTGAACATCAAAACCCCAGTCTCACTCTCATTTAAGTCAATAGCAAAACTCCCATCGACTTCAGTAGGAATAGGATCAGGTCCTACATTATTTGCTGTAGATACAATCCTCTCTAATGTTCAAGATGTAACAGGATTATTGGTGTGATATTGATTCACAGAGCAGGAGTCTTCATCTGTGATAACTTCACTAAGCGTTGACAAATCATCCCCAAACGCTCAGCATTTTTAAAGCATACCAGGTCAAACAAAACAGAGAGTAATAGAACTGCAAGTAGATTAGCTGGAGCCCAAAAGAAAGCCTTTTTAAAATGGTTTCATCACAGGCTCATTAAAACCATTGAACATATTAATACTATAAACATGTTGTCTGTGGTATACATTTTGCATTAGAGATCTGCTATATTAATAAATAATGCTTGGCATTAAATTTCCATTGTGCAAAATATTTGTAGGCTTCGTAGGCCTTTATAGAGGGGGTACCTCCATCTGCTTATTTTACATAAGGGGAAACCGAGGCACAAAGATTTGAATAACTTCCATTGGGCATACAGCAAATCAGTGGCAGAACTGTGAATAGAGTCCATTTCACCTTATTCCCAGTCCCGCTGGACCATGCTGCCAAATGTAGAAGACTTTACTCATGACTTTACTAAAGAAAAATGTTGACTGATTTCTTTGAGAGCAAGATTCAGCTTTGACTTAGTGGCAGTACCAGGACTAGAACCAAGACACTGCGACTCCTAGGTCTCCCCATGATCCCCTAGTTAGAGCTTGATGGAACCAAACCCAGCAAACAATTTAGGCTGCAAATGTAACCTGCTTTTCTTTATATGAAGCACCCATAATTGGACGTTGTTTTACACAAGTAAATTTTCGGACCCTATTTAATTAAAGTTAATGTAAACAAAGGTCAAACCATGGATTTGTTATGAATGACAGACCACAGCTGCTATGAAGGATATCTGCCATTCATAATTCACGACACTCTATCTGCTCCATCACTTGGGATTGTTGCTGCACCCTGATTGGATGATGACTGAAAATTTTATAAACAGGTTCAAATAAAGTCCCTCCCATTCTCACAAGTAGTTGTGCTCATCTGGTGTGAATATACATTGAAGGGACAGTTTGTTTGGTTTGTTTTATAACAGTACCTAGCACTATGGGGTCTTGGTCCATTACTTGGGCTTCTAGGTGCTACAATGATACAAATTCATAATAATATATTCCCATGGGTAAGCATGACACATTAATTGCCTATGAACATTCTTGCAAGCCCTAACCCTAACCCCCACCCCCGAAAATCTCTTGTATGAATAGCCAAGGGAAGCCAATGGAAAAGTCAGTGAAGGAAAATTCAAGGGTTTCCCCAAGTGAATGTTCCAAATCCTTCCCCGCGACCCTCCCCAGTATTGCCTCAGCTCTGAGCTGGACTATAACTACAGGTAGCCCAATCTAAAATGGATGCAAAGGAAAGATGTAGGCTAACTGAATACTGGCAATCACTCTGCACAGAACTCTGGTTGTTTCACGCTTCTGCTGAGGTTATTTCAATTTCTAGTGGTCAATCATCGACAGCAACAAAATGACTGAAGGTAAGTGTCCTCATCGAGTGAACTGAGACAAACAAAGCTAATCTTTTCATTCCAGACTTTCACCCTGCAAGAAGAAGGTGCCTTTGGCTTTAAAGGAGAGAAATGAAATCCTCCTAACATTATTAACTTCTGCCTCCCCCCCCCACCTTTTTGTTCCCTTGCTTATAAATTGTGATAAAATGAAGATAAGCTAGAACAACAGATGAACAATAAGAGATAAAGGGCTTCAAGCATGGAATGGACTATACACATTGATTTCAAAGGAATAAGTGACCTTGACTGCACCTTTGAAGACAAATCAGTTTCATTCCTTTATTTATTCACACCCCAGAAATTAAATATAATACAGCCTGTTATTAAAATGGCTCCTTTGCATTCCATCTATTTGCAAGGCTACATGTATTTGTAGAGAATGTAATGTTATTTATAGTATCATTTCCACTTTGTGATGATGCCTTCACATTATCATTCTTGAAATATTTTTTATTAAAATGTCCCAGTTAATTACAAGTAAGATTCAGCTAAAATAGCCGGGATTGTACAATTTTAATGTCACTTATTGTGTAACGTATATGGTTCAGTTATATTAACAATGCACAAATAAATGGAATCAAGGATGGTGCATTTTCATCCTACCTCAGTACTTATGTGCTTCTTTGTACCTATAGTTGAGGTTTTATTATTTTCAGACTTAGCCCAAAGAACTGACAGTGACACACTCATAATTACAGGTTTTAGTGTAGTAGCCGTGTTAGTCTGTGTCAGCAAAAAGAAAATAAGAAAGAAATACTTGTGGCACCTTAGAGACTAACAAATTTATTTCAGCATAAGCTTTCGTGGACTACAGTCCGCTTCGTCAGAGGCATGGAATGGAACACTCAGTGAGAGGATATTTATACAGTCAGAGAAACATGAAAAGGTGGAAGTAACCATATCAACTGTAAAAGGCTAATTAATTGAAAGGAACTGTTATCAGTAGGAAAGAAACTTTTGAAGTGGTAATCAACATGGCCCATTACAGACAATTGACACAAAGGAGTTAAGGGTATTTAAGGGGGCGGGGGGTATAAATTCAATTAACGTAATGACTGAGCCATTCACAGTCAATATTCAGACCTAAGGTAATTGTATCTAGTTTGCATATTAACTCCAGTTCAGCAACTTCACGTTGGAGTCTGTTTTTGAAGTTTTTCTGTTGTAAAATTGCTACCTTTAAATCTGTCATTGCGTGATCAGGGAGGTTGAAGTGTGAAGGTTGACTGTGAATGGCTCGGTCATTACGTTAATTGAATGTATTTATTTATTTAATTTATTCTCCCCCTTCCCCCATTAAATACCCTTAACTCCTTTGTGTCAACTGTCTGTAATGGGCCATGTTGATTACCACTTCAAAAGTTTCTTTCCTACTGATAACAGTTCCTTTCAATTAATTAGCCTTTTACAGTTGATATGGTTACTTCCACCTTTTCATGTTTTTCTGACTGTATAAATATCCTCCCACTGAGTGTTCCATTCCATGCATCTGACGAAGCGGACTGTAGTCCACGAAAGCTTATGCTGAAATAAATTTGTTAGTCTCTAAGGTGCCACAAGTATTTCTTTTCTTACACTCATAATTATTCATTATAATCATTTATGTTTTATCCCAAAATGCACGTTGTTTTTCGTTCTACCATAAGATGCTGTGGAGTGTTGTGGAAGTGGGGTGTTGAACACTTGCTGTGTTCTACCCAAGAGGTGGCTGAGTTTCATCAATGGCTGCAGTGCAACGTATGCTACTCGTTAATTTGAAGTCTATATCTACAGATAGACTGTTCACAGTATATGTTGTGATGATATCCACATAATAAATGATAGAGCTATGTGATAAATAAATGTCTTATTTCACTTTTAAAATCACAGATGCTACTACTACTTGTAACCACCGGGCTCCTCATAGCATCTCCCCTCAAAGTACTAACCTGGCCCAAACCGACCTGACTCGTGAGATCTGAAGAGAGCTCAGCTTGAAATGGTATAACTGCCATAAGTGACACTGAGTACATATGCAAAGCTGCAGTTTCAGAACAATTATAACATAAGTGTGATCTCCAACAGTTAATGTGAACAAGTTGCTTTACTTCTACATTACAGAGTTAAACAGCTTAAAAAGGCGACAACAAAAAAGCCTCTGCCGACACATGCAGCAGTAGTAGAATTGCAAACTAAGTATGACTGAGTCAATCATCACTCACCTAGGAACAATTCCATCCTGAGTGGCTTCACCCCATCCTTTTAATCCAAGTGATCTCCCATAGGCTGTAGGGTGGACCAGTCTGTCTATCACACCCTCCAGCTGCTGAAGGCTTCCTGAAGGCTGGGACGCTGTCTATACGTCCCTGGCTCAACCTTCACAACCCACAGCATCTTTGTTTTGCTATCACGGAAAGGGAGGGTGGGGATTCAAGGCAATTTACTTTCGTGAGTGATGCTCCATACTGTAGATTTACCTACTTCCTTTCTGACTCAAGATTCGCACCCTACAACTACCTTCTGCACCCATGTGGCTCACCTGATGAAAACACACACACAAATTACAGCATTCTTTCCCAGAATGGCCTGTATTAATCGCCTAGTGGACTTTTTCACTGAATATGTGAAGGGGAAAACAAGCGTCAATGTAGAGACAGATTGCTGGCTTATTACCTTTGGGGATGCTCCCCCTTTAACATATGTCACCCTGCAGAAATCAGAGAACTCCTATGCTCATCAGAACAATGTCCTCAGACAACCAAATCCAACTGTTCACAAAGCAATTCCACGACCAGCTGACCCAAAAGAGTCTGGTCAGTTTCACCTCACTAAATGGTTAATTAAAGATCTCAGCAGGGACACTGACTCATTTGGTCCTTTTTTGATTATTGTTTTGGGTTACCAGACCTCACACAGATGGGCCCCAGAGCCCCAGGAAGCAATGCCTTCAATCAATCATCACTATCAGTATCAACATCAGAAGCAGAAGCCTTCCGAAAATGTCATCAGAAGGTAAAACTGCTATTGACCTCAAGAAGAGCATGATTTGGCCTTCAGACATAGACAGGAAGATGTCTTTAGCCAACCTAAGCAAAGGCCATGCACATAACACCTACCCACATGTCCACCTTGTTTTCTCCATTTTTGTCTCCTGTTTATGGCTGTCGTTCTGAGATGAATTATTCCATGCCCATCTGTTGCCACTTGTGTTAAATCACTACAGATTGCAATTTAGTTCTCTTTTGGTGTCTGCAGATTTAGTTTATTGATTAGATTATCCACCGAACAGACATTTTTTGTCATGCTCTTCATGCACGCATCCATGCTTGTTTATATAACTTTTAGCCTGCGCTGTAGCTCTGAGGTTTTGCCTTGGGAGTCCTGTTTTAAGAGAATGGATTGATTTAGCTTAACAATCAGCCTGTTTTGTCTGAAAATGACTCACACACTTGTCAAATAAGGTTACATGTGGTGTTGTATTTTATGCCAATTCTATCCTTCCATATCAGCCCGCCCAGTCATTCCCTACCTGCTTCAGTGCTGCTCCTCTTTAATTTTTTTAACACATATCACTGGAGGTGGGGATTGGCTAAGTACGTCATGTCCCCTTTCTAGTGACAGGCATAATGGATAGGAGCCCACTACTATTACCACCTAGTTGAGTTATTCTCTCAGCTCAAGTGGTAGAGGTGTCTATTTTTGTTATTTGGCTGTCTGGTGTCCAAGAGCTTTTGCAAAGTCGTGGCCCATACAATAATATGAATGCGTGTATTGCTCGGGCTCAGTTTCCCTGGTAAAGGGAAGTATATAACGCACTGGATAACTGTGATGCATCCCCCTCAAGTGGCTAGTCCAATTACATAGGGGCTAGTCTACACTACCCGCCGATTTGGCGGGTAGCAATCGATCTTTTGGGGATCGATTTTTCACGTCTAATCTAGACGCGATAAATCGATCCCAGAATGCGCTCCCCGTCGACGCCAGTAATCCACCCTGACGTGAAGCGGAAGCGGAGTCGACGGGGGAGCACCAGCCTTCGACATTGCAGTGTCTTCACGGCGAGGTAAGTCGAGCGAGATACGTCGACTTCAGCTACGTTATTCAGGTAGCTGAAGTTGCGTACCTTACATCGACACGCCCCCCGCCCCCCGTAGTGTAGACCTGCCCTAAGAGCCTACTAATGCCTCTACCTAATGGAGTTACGCCTGTAGCTGAGAGTCAAGGCCTGGCCTGAAGATCCCATGTTCAAACCCTGCTGATGGCTTAGATACCATTACACATGGCCCCTTACCACGGTTGTGTGACAAAGTGGGGGATTTTCTTAATGTTCCGTATGGATACTGTGTGTGTCTCAGTTTCCCCTAGGTGTTGCATGATTAATTAGGTGGTGAGACAAGGGTATTTGATCTTTGCTGAGACCTCTACAGGACCAGGTGTGACTGTTGTCTAGCTGCCTGGCCCAGACAATGGCTGGATACTTTGTAACCTGGCAACAGAGGACCGGGGAGCCACCCTCTGCAAGAAGCCAACTGGCTGCGATGAGTTGGAGAACAAATTGCTGAGGTGGAGGCCGGGTGACCCTGTTTGCCCAGGAAGAGGAACAAAGGACAGAGGAGGGGCAAATGAGTGTGACGTAGGTGGGTTGCTGGAATGGCACACTCTCCCCTTTTGGGTTCTTGGGGTCTTGCTGAAGGCTCTGAGGTTGCTCCCAGGAGGCCATGAAGTCAAGGTTTACCCTAGTGAGAGTATGCCCTGAGGTGAGGGGTTGTCACATTATACTATGGACACTTATGCATTTAGCCTATGAGCACTTCTAGGAAGGGATTGTAGCTGGCCAACTGTAAAGTACAATGCACATTTTCCAGCACTAATGATAAATAAGAATAATAAAAAAGATGGTGGTAATTCGGCTAATGAGGCAATATTGAATCAGTTAGAAGGAGTAGTACAATATGCTAGGGATCCTCTTCCCCATTAAAATAAATGTGGGCAGTCATGTGAGTAATCCTTTCCTGTTACCTTGATGTGTTAGTTACTTGTCATCTGGGACTGGATTCCCTAGTCTGATCAAACTGCTCAGTGGGGGAGGCGTGATGGTGTTCCACCTCCTTTTCGCTCCCCCCAATCACGGAGCCAGTCAGGCCCACAGCATAAATTAGAGCAGAATCTGGGCTGCTCTATTTACACCCAGCTAGGGGGGGGTCACTGACACTCTGCAATGCTCCAGCAATGACTTCTGTGCCAGGACTGTAGAGCATTGGCGCTCCACCTTTTTCTTTCTGAGCCCCCTACCTCCCCTCCCCCACACAACATGTTATAAAAACATCACAACCCAGCTATGCCACAACATCTGTTTTTCTGCATATAAAAGCAAGGGCCAGCATTAGGGGGTAGCAAACAGGGCAGTTGCCTGGGGCCCTACACCACAGAGGGCACTGCAAAGCAAAGTTGCTCAGGCTTTGGCTTCAGCCCCAGGTTGTGGGGCTGGGTGCCCCACACGAGGCAGGGCTTCGGCTTTCTGCCCTGGGTTCTAGCGTGTCATAGGCTGGCCAGGTTTGGCGGACGCCCTGAAACTGGCTCGCGGCCTCCGCCCAGGGGCCCCAGACCCCTGGTTGAGAACCACTGTGGTAGAGGATGGTCTAGGTGCTGTTAACCTAACTCTGTACTACCTAGGTATTATTCTGCACAGTGGGCATCCTCAGGGAGCCAGTTAAACTGGCTTTCCAGCTCCTGTGTGTTGCCAGAGTGAGCCAAGGCAGATAGAACAGACCAGTGACTCCATCCTTTAATCTGGTAAATCAGGAAAGGATTATTAATTGAAGTAAAATTTCATTCTGTATAGAAAATAAAAATAGCCTATTAACTGAGTGGAAGCTCCTGAATGTACCAAATGCAATATGGCTCTAAGAATTCACCCTGTGTCCTGACAACTTTACCAGGTACACCTAGGAGCCCTAGGGTGCTGATTATACCCTGTACATGCTGATATTTAGTTGAGAATAATTGCATCTGTTGTACATAACAAAGAAACTCTACCAGAACAGTTCTGTCAATATGGATGAAGTCTCTATCAATGCAGTATCTAAGGCGTCAATGGTTGTACTCATGCTTAAAATGAAGCACCTGCTTAAGTGCATTGCTGGATCATGGACTGAGAGTTGTACATGGATTGAATAAAATATATAGAGAAATGATCTCAGTAGGAGTCTTGTGTAAACTTGGTGTAATTTTGGGTGTAATCTTGGTCTCTCAATTGAGTGAGAAGTCAGGTATCAGCAGTGCACTAAGATTAATTTTGGACGGTTATTTACAAGTGGGCCAACAAAATAACTTCCTTGTTTCCATTTAGTCCAGTACCTACAGTCATGCTCAATAAGGTTTCTTTTTAAAAACATACTCCATAAAATACATAGCCTAATGTGCATTGCTAGAAAATGGGGAAAATCCCTTCCTAACCCCCCCGCCCATGATTAATTTATGCCCTGAAGCATGAGGCTCCCTCTCCCATAGAACCTTTTCATTTATTTATCACAGCTGCAAATGTTATTCCAGTTTTCATAAATACCTATTTTTTTGAAATTTGCTGCTAAAGGCCAAAGCATTTGAGATCTGGTTTGTGTGACTATTCCTCTAGGCAGACCCAGTTTTCATCCTGCAGCTGTGTTTTAGCACTAACTAATAATCACTTCCAAGTTAAACCTTCAAAGGAGTCCCAGATCATGTATTTCAATTCTCTGAAAAATTTCCCTTAACTCCTTAAAGTTAATGATCTTCTATTTCACTTGCCACATATTGCTAACCTTATAATAGCAATACACTAGAGCGTCAAGACATTTTATAGTTGCACTGAAGGAATATTTGCATAATTATTAGTGTATAATCTGCTTTAATAGCGCTACTAATTATTTTTTAATATTACAACTAATATATGTGTTGTCATACTTGGGGGCTATGAAGTATGGACAATTCTTCAGTTGAACTGTATATGATGGAAAAGAAAATGCATTTATGCATACCAGCGCTTCAACTTTTGTCTAGTATAGTGCCAATGTTTTTAAACTAATGCTGACACAATATGTGACTTAAAGCACACAAAATTACGATGTTCTCATTCATGTGCTCCTCACTCTGCTGTATATTATGGCTCTTCCGTTTCTTTCTCAGAAGATTCCAATATTACTGGGAATAGTTGACAAAACACAATATTGGCAAGGTGCTCCACCTTCATAGTCATGCGGAGGGTCCTTGGTTTATTGTCTCTGGTTTCAAGCATTGAAGATGCACTCTGAATGAATGCTCAGGTAAGCTATTCATAGCAGCTTTGGTCATAGCATAGAAGGCCTGATTCACCTCTGCTGTTTAAGGCACTGTGGCAGGAACTGAGAGGAATGTGTCTCTCTCCTGTTCAGAGAATAGTGGGGATGGGTGTGAGCCCTGGCACAAGTTAGGGAAATAGAGTTGCACCTATTTGTGCCCCTGCTCCACTGCCCAGTATGAGGTAAGCAGGGGCATAGAATCAAGGTGGAGGAAGATAAGAATGCCCCAGTTCCACGCTTCTCATTGCCAAATCTCCTCCTCTCGTCCTACCCCGCGCACTCCTGCCCTAAGGGTTGCATGGAGCTGCCAGAACCAGCTCTTCCCTTGGTGGTAGGAGCCTCGTGCTCTGAGGGTATTCCTTGGCGGGGGCTCTAACTCTGTGGTCTCTTTTATAACAACTTTTCGCACTTCTCTGAGAAAGTATCACAAAGGCATTGATGACGTTTTTCTAGCGGTCCTTTGAAATGCTCAGCCTGAGCAAATCTATTTGTTGGGATTTATGTTTTGCAAGTAGACTCTAAACTATGACTAAAATAACCCATGCAGCAAAAGATGTAAGATTTTGTTTCAGTGTTACTTTTTATACCATACATTAAATAAAGAAGCTCAGAAAGAAATGCACGTAGATAAGCAGTAGTGCTTAGAACTGCAGCTCTTTGACCGGCCTGCTGGGATCATGCTATCCATCGTATTTACTGTATGTTATTTTTTCGAAACACAGGCTTCCTTTAACAGATAAGCACAAACCGGCTCCTGTGTCATTAGCAAGGTACAGAAACAATTGTATTCCTTCTGACACTGGTTCTGGTCGATCAGTTACTACAGAAATCAAATGCTGTTTTTGTTGTAGTGCAAATGTCTAATCTCAAATTGTTTGGTGCCTACTCAGCTTTGATTGTGTCTGCTTCATCCTTCTTTGCAAGGAGCCAGAACAGGGTCCATCTTGGGATTACATTTGGAAGCAGCACAGTAGAATTAGCTCTAGTGAAAAAAATAAAATAAAAGCCTTGACATAGCTGTTATTCAGGCAGAAACTGTGTGTGTGCTGCAAGAAAACTGCTAGCCAAAGGAAGGACAAATCTGGCCTGCTTCTCACCACAGCTGTTGGAAGCCCTGTCTACATTCAGCCTGCATTACACTCTTGCTCAACAGCTTTGCCAATTCCTGACAAACATCACATCGAGTCTCAGGTCTATTATGCAGCTCCTGATAAGAACATTGAGGGGGATATAGTCACAGAAGTTAAACAGCTGTGGTCACATGATTTCTGCACATTCTGTGCTGGGGGTGGGGAGTCAGCTCTGTCTTATTATTGACACCGCATACAGGTGTTTTCCTTTTAAGTCAAAAGCTTGGAATTGTAAAAAGCCGAATGACAAGAAGCCTCAGCCACCAGTTGCACTTGTCACTTAATTTGAGGAGGAAAGCGGCCAGTTGCCCAAAGTGTTTTACAGACGATACAGCCCATCAACCACACTAGCCTTTCCAACTGCAATATCTCTTTTCACCATACAAATTATTTCTGCTTCCCATGAATGCTCTTGTACCCTCTTGTCTAAAATGAGACAAGAACTATATTTCTCTTCTACGGATGAAATTATTTCACCTGCTTATCATCTACATCCAGACTGCGACAGTTTTTGGTTGTTTGTTTTGCTGCTGCTGCTGCTGCCGGCAGAAAACCTGACCCAGAAAGTATTGTTAACGCATTCAGAGATGCAGGGTAGCAGTGCCCACTGAGAGCATTTCAAAGACAAGGCAGTAAAAATTGGCATGATCGCTTATTGTTTGTATTAGCACTACTTAATTGGATTATATTCGCGCCTAATGGCCACAACTGAGATTCAGGGACCTAGGCACTGTACAAGCACATTGGTTTTGCAGTACAGGATCTCCTTGCATGGACCTTGGTTATGTAGGCCTGAGAAAGGAGATAGAGGGTTCCAGAGAGAGCAATGATATTGCCTGTGTGGATTCATTAGGTAACCCACCTGTTATGCAAATCCTAAATTAAAATACATCTTTTTATTCAGACATTTCACATTGCTTGGAGAGCGCAGGTACTGATCATTACACCGTACAACCCATCATATTACATTACAAATCTTACCATTTCCCAGGGGATCATAACTCTTGAGTATGCTGAGCTGCCAGTAACTGAGCAGTGCTGACTGCTCCAGTAACATGTAGCAGGGCAGGGAGAAGAAGGATAGTCCAATGTTTAAGGCATTAGCCTTGGAATTGGGTAAGTCACTTAGCATCTCTGTGCCTCCGTGCCCCATCTGGAAATTGTGGATAATAGCACTTGCCTGCCTTAGAGCAGTGTTGTGAGGATAAATATACTAAACAAGAATGTGAGGTTCTCAGCTAGTATAGTGCTGTGGCCACATAAGTACCATAGATAGTGGTTTTGAGTCAAAACTTTCTCCTTCTGCCATTTTGCAATCCGCTTATATTTGCTAGATAAACAGTCATGCCAGGTTTATTTTATTTTATTTAGATTCTTCAAATATACATTGATTAATGTTCCTCTTCTTAGGGGTTGGCAAGACTAGAGGCGATTGTTCTGAAGGCAGGAGAATAATGTTCTGTATAGTATCTGCCACTGTGACACATTACAGAAATAATGTTCTAAGGCTAACCTGTACTAAATGGATTTTATATTTAACTTGTCCGCAACAGCAGTCAAGGTATAACTCTCATTTCTTTATCAAAATCATTATGAAGACGAACTTGACCTGTAAAATCTGGGACATAAATATGGAAAGTGCTGTTGATATCCCGCCTATAAAGTGGCATATCTTAGGTGTATTGTAAACGTATTGTTAGAACTGTTTAGTCTATGCTGTTGTGTTTATGAGAATTGTGAAAGCTAGGTTAGTAACATATCAATGTAACTTGTGAGTGTTCCCAACTCTGAGACTGAAGGTTAGTACATTTCTGTTCCATACCAGGCCTGAGCTCATCCTCAACAGTAACATCATTGTGTATTATTAGGCATGAAGGGACTTGAGTGGTAAATACTCCATCCTTCAAATAAGACATTGAATGATCCTTTATGTCTGTCTTGATGGAAGCTAAAGGCTCCATGGCAATTCTGAACAGCAAAAGAGATGACCTGGTTGTTCCAAATGGCTAGTGTTCTTTACTAAATAAGTTCCAAGGATCAAAACACTTTGAGAGTTACTGCAGCAGTGGGTCAGATACTTGGATGTAAATCAATTTAGCTCCACTGGCTTCAAGTTACCAACTACAGAATAGCTTTAAAAAAACCAACTATTTTAAAGGCTTTGCCTTCAATGGTGCTATGTTGAAACTGCCTTAGTTACTCTGAGTCATTCTCTTCCTCTGTGCTCAGCTCCTCCCACTGAAATCAATGGCGCTGCTGAAAGGCAAATTTGGCTCTTTGAGATAGAAAATGATAAGGGGAAACAGGAATTTGATAGGTGTGGTGAAGTGAGCGGCATAAGTCCAAGGAGGGAGACAAGTCAGTATATATATATTAGGAATTAAATAACCTGATATATATAGTTGGACTTAAGAGACACTCTGTGAAAGAGGAGGGATGGGCCTCTGGTTAGGACAGTAGTCTAGGGCAGGGGTCTCAAACATGCGGCCCGCGGGCCACATGCGGCCCGCTGAGTTATTTCCTGCGGCCCGCCATAGGTGCCAACTCCACTGACAGCCAAGCTCCAAACATTACTGAGTGTTTATATTTTATTAAAACCCCTCTTTGCATTACAGTTTTTAAAAAGTTAATACATTGACTTTTAATAGAGTACTATATTACTCTTTATTTTTTTCATTTTTGACTATACTTTTGTATCATTGTATGAAAAGGTGTCAGTGATGTGGCCCTCGGGCCAATTTACTAGTTCTCATGTGGCCCTTGTGGTGATTTGAGATTGAGATCCCTGGTCTAGGGCTTATGAGGCCTAGGTTTAAGTCCCTGTTCTACCTCAGACTGCCTGTATCATCTTGAGCAAGTCACTGTGGGCTACATTTTAAAGGTGTTTAGGTGCTTAAAGATGCAGAGAGGCACCTAGTGGGATTTTCAAAAGTGCCGAGGTGCCTAACTCCCAATGGCTCCTTAGTCTCCCGTGTCTCAGTTCAGATCTGTAAAATGGCACCTCCCTAGCTCCAGCAGTGTTATGAGGATAAATAGATTAAAAGATTGTGGGATTCTGTTACCATGGTGCTGGCTGCCATATAAGTACCTTAGATAGAAAAAAAACCTCTGCTGAAACCCACTTCAGCAGAGATGCTATCTATCTATCTATGTATGTAAGATTTACAATTCTTAAGAGATGCTGTATAGTTGTGAATTTGACTGTGCACATAAGATCGCTGGGACAGTGAGGCTGGCAATGTTATTAATGGAGAGCAGAATAGCTACTCTGCACTTGAACAGCAAACACACGTGTTTAACTGCCCAGAAGTGCTCTTTCATATGTCTTGAGGCTTGTTTTTTTGGTTTTCTTTTCTCTATATACATAGGACTGAAACATAGTGGGGACTGTTTCGAGTTGGCTAACTTCTGTTGGTTATCTTTAAAATTCAAGTACAGATTTATATATATAAATAGATAAGGATGATACACGTATTAATACCTCCTAGGATCTGATGTACCCTCACTTCTCCTTAGTGGAAAGCGTGGTTATAATGAACAACCTTCCGTTTGTTATTTTACTTATTATACTCCTGGGATTCCAGACTGGTGAGGCACTGTACGGTGCTCCAAATTTGTTCTTGCTTAACAGCTAATAAATAACATTAATTACTAGCCTTTCAGATACCTACACTCAACTGCAGTAGCTGTTTATGACTTTTTTAAGAACAGGCCCTGTCAGAATAACATGATTAAATGTTGCTGTCACGCCTAAAAATTGTGCTGCATACTATAATCCTCAAGTTTTTTTCAACAGTTTTGATGGCACCTTATTTCCATAATAATAGATAAACAACCGTGTGGTACAAGGCTATAATTTCATTGATTGTTCCAGGCAACATCATACACTATGTCAGTTGATGTTCCTCAAGTGATTTTTCACTAGCTTCTCAAGATGGAATGTTCCTGTATTACATTGTTTCATATTTTACATATAATCTCTTTACAGGTAGTGGTCTCATAATAAAAAAGCTTCTATCAGAACCTCATACTGATATAGTGTGATATCACATCTGTACTACAGAGGATGGGCTCAGTTCACAGGTGTGCTGAAACAGGGCTCAGGACACCTGGTTGGTGAGAGAGGGCAGAGATAGCTTTACACCATCTTTGTGCTCCCCTCCTCCCCCAATTATCATGAGTCTTGGCAGCATGAAGGAGACTTACTAGGGGCTGAAGATCTAGCCCCGTCACTTTGACCCCTGGGGCCCATATTGTAAGGAGGAGAGGAAAGGCTATGCTGCAACAAAAAGCCCCCGAGTCATTCTGGACGGCTTTGACAATGTGCAATGTATAACCCCTGGCTGATTCAGAGGATTGGTGGGTTCACAGCCTTGCTGGCATTTGTACCTCCTGCCCACTCCCCCACCCTTTGTACACCCACTCAGGGCCAGTCACACGTTAACGCTACTGTAACTGTGTCTCAGTGAGCCACAACTGAGAATGCCAAATTCAGGATGAACTGCTGAGAAATAGGGCAGATACACCCCAAGACTGGTGGCTAATCCCCCATAGGGTATACCAAACCAGCAACAAAAGTAAACTTCTGTTTCACCACACTGGCTAACAAGAAATTATAAAGGCAGTTTCCTCAGGCATTCCAGTCCTTGTATTACCACTGAAAACACTAGATTTAGGGATGGGTGGATCTTTAAAACCAATCTCTTCAAATAAAAGTTTTTTCTGATCCCAAAGGACCAGCCACACACCCAGGTCGGTATATAATTTAGATCTTACCCCAAAATCACGCTGATGCCAATCCTTTAGTATCTAAAATCTAAAGATTTCTTCATAAAAAGAAAGAAAGGTGAGAGTTAAAATTGGTTAAAGGAATCAAATAAATGTAACGTTATTGGTTCAGGCCTGTAGCAGTGATGGAATAAACTGCTGGCTTAAGTCAAGTCTCTGGCTGCTTCCAAATCATTGGAAGGACCTCAGTCCCTTGGTTAGAATGCTCCCATTAGTATAAATTCATAGTACAGAGGTTTGTGCAGGAAAGAGGCCAAATGGGGGGGAGGCGGGAGTTCCAGGGCATTTTATATCTTCTGTCATATGAAGGGAAACCAATTGCTCTTACTGTGGAAAAGTACAGTAACAAGATGGTGGTTGGAGTCACATGGACCAGTCACATGTCCATGCATTTCGCCTAGTCATTGCAGGAAGCCATTACCTATACTTCAGATGGAACATTTGCAGGACAGTCCATTCAGTGTTGATGGGCATCTCCCATGGTCCACTGTCAGTTAAGTGTTTCTTGATGAGCCTTTTAATTTGAATAGTCCCTTCAACATGTGCTGGCTAACTACCTTGTGGGCGTTACCCCAGGAGCAAACATTTGAAATACAGGTATAGAGCCAATACTCATAACTTCAAATACAAAAATGATACATTCATACAAATAGCATAATCATAACCAGCAAATCATAACCTTTCCATAGACATCTTACATGCCACATTTGTACAAGATTTGTTGCAAATATATAACAGTGGTTCCAACAATGATCTATATCGTCATATTTTGGTCATATGATAACATCACAGCTACCATGACTTTTTATGTTTTCCAGGCATCCACAGGTATTTCTAGAAACCATATCTAATGGCATCAGTCACCTGTGCATGCTACCAGACACTGATGGTTCAGCGTGAGCCCCTGTACTACAAACCAATGATCATGGTTCTCCTTTGTAAATGACACAGTTGTAATGAGTTAGTTAATGGCTTACGGATTAATAGATTTATTGATGCAATTTGGCTGTACATGGCTAGGATGAAATACTGGTGTGTTTATAAAATATTTACATAGCTCAACATTTTGCTTTGCAACGATGGAATGGGAAACAATCAAACAATGTGGGGTCTTTGTCAGCACTGTTTCGCATGCCAGGTTTTTATTTTGTTTTGCCATGTCCCTACATTAAGTTTTCCCTCGTGCTAAATTGATCCAGATAATTAGTTAATAATTATCTCTTCAGTGTAAAATCAGATTTCTTAAACTAGCACAACTGGCTGGGAATTTAAGATTATGCATAAACCTGTGTGCATTTGTCTGCTCCGTATTTAAGTCATTCCACTATTCATCGGAAACCTCATCAGGACAGATAATAAACCACTTCATGAACAGATGTGCCACTTATTCATCTAGTTCTGTAATGATAATGAAGAAAATTTAATCTGGAGTGTCTGTGGAAGATGATCTAAAAGACAGATTGGTATGAATAATAAAGACTCTACACTGGAATTTAAAAACTGACATGAAAAGGCAATCATTAACTACTCTACAATGCCGCCTTTGATATAGTCCAATTTTGTATAAAAACAAGCACCTCTTGGGTGTTGGACTCCACAAGGCACTACTATTTCTACAGATGTAAATGTTTTAAATTGCTTTTACTTTAAAGGAGAATAAAGGATAAATTCTTTTACAGCTGGAAGCAACGTCTGACATTGCAAAATGCTGAAAATATGTTCAAGAGAGATTGGAGAGTTCAGACATATTCAAGGTGAACTGAATAACACGTGTAACTGAATGTTTTGTCTGAGAAATAAGCAAATGCAGAGACAAGTGGATATTTGTGAAAGCATCTTGCGCTGGACAATGATTTCCTCCATTCATTGGATATATACATGTATAGTTGTTTTGGACATTGTTGCCTCATAAATACAGCTATTGATTCCTGTCAGTACAAAAAAGGCAGTATTGCAATATAGCCAAAAGACACTCACTGAATAAATGGATATTTACAATGAGCTGAATGGAAGAGTAGAGTCACATGATTTCTGTTAACCTTAAAAAAAGCTGAGCAGCTAAACACCATCTGACTCTTTGAAGGAAAGAAGCCACTGTATTTAATGCTGGTGAAAAGTACCAGACTGACAACGGTGAAGAATAAAGACCAGGCAAAGCACAACCCATGGCAGTGCAAGATTCCTGACCTAAAGGGACCAACCGTAGGAGTAAGAGAACTGAGGCCTGGTCTACACTTAAAATTCAGATTGTTGTAGCTATGGCACGCAGGGGTGTGAAAAATCCACTCTCCTGACCAGTGTAGCTGTGCCAGCCTAACCTAACCCACAGTGCAGATGCAGTTATGTAGATAGAAGAATGCTTCTGTCAAACTAGCTACCATTGTTCAGAGAAAACCGACGAGAAAACCCCTTCCATTGGTGTAGGCTGCATCTACACTACCGGATTATGTTGGCATAACTACAGTGACATAGCTATGCTCGTATAGTCATAGTGTAAACGTACCCTTAGTCTCCATGCTCCATGCCCATGAAATCAGAGAAACACAGGTCTTTAGGTTGGCCAGAACAAGAACATGAGCCGGTTGCAACTGTACAGCTCATGGTTGGTATGTGAACCAGACCAATGGGAACGTTAGCTGTATGAAAGCGAGAATGGGAACTTTCTCACAGCTTTACCCGGGAGTAGAATAGCAGGGACAGGGAACTGTAGGGCTGGATGAATTGTCATTGGCAAAAACACGTTGAAAAATCTGGCACTGGATCTTGGAAGTGAATGAAGGTAATGGGACCACCCACACATGCAATTATTCAGGAAAGCACTGAAGCACATGCTTAACAGTTAATAGGATTTAAGTATGATTCCTGAGCGGGGATGCATTCCTGAACTGAGACCATAGTAACATGCTACTTAGGTAGGATAAGGGAGGCAGAATCAGGCTCTGGTTCACTAGCACCTTCAACAAAGAAACAAACAAACACTGAACAAAATAAATAGATGTTTGTGTTTAATCAGAATGCTGTTAGAAATGACATGCACAAATACCCAAGATATCGCCCCCTTCCCCTGGAGTCTCACGGCCCATGTATATTCTTGCACTGTATTCCCATAAGTCCTTAACACTGACAGAATTAAAATTATTCCCTGTAGCAAAGGAACCTGAGGGGAAAACAGGCCAGTAATAGTAAATCTTTTTTTAACAGTTTGTCAACAAAAAATGTTGCATCTGGCAGTAAGAACATTGCCAATCTCTTTCAGCATCTGTCTCAGAAGCAACAGCAGCAGCAGCTGCAGCAAATTCTGGGTTATAAAGATGGGATACAGAAGTATTGTTTGTGAGAGGAATTGTGGAAGTTGGGTCAAGTTCCTCCCTGGTGTAAGTATTGAAACCGGTGGACATTGCACCTGCTTACACCAGGGTCGAGATTGGTCCTTAGCTTTGTGTATTAGAACCTATTGGATAAGTGCCCAGAGCCTAAGATTGGCACCTATAAGTCATATTTAATAAATCTGGAAAAGAATGGGTCTCCTTTGCCTCACTTGAACAAACAGTCTCCTTTATCTCATTCTGTGAACAGCTGGGGTCCCCACACAAAACACACGCACAACAGGGCCTTATCCATAATGTGTGTGAACAGGAACAATCAAAGTAAAGTGGAAGCTATGTTGAACTGGGAGGTTGCTAGGGGTTTGAACTGGGGGCTGTGGTAACGGAGTTCCTTTTATTTATTTTTGTCTCTTCTCAGGGGTTTCTTTTGAAATTCAGGGACACATCCTGGTCATCCTGAAGCCCATGTGAGTTTTGCCATTGACTTAAATGGAGTCGGGATTTGATATTCGACTGGAACTCTGGCCTTGATTGGTGCAGATACATCTTTGACTCAATGGAATGTACTCTTCATTCTTACCATCTACTAAGGCAGACAGGACCTTAGATGTCCTTAGAGTAGATGCTGTATGGATGCAAACCCCAAATCATAAGAGTACAATTATACCAGTAGCGGTACACATGATTATTATTTAACACGTACATTTGTGCTAATGCTGTTGTAGTAATTGGGCCTACAAATGTTCTCTAGTTGTGAGTAACGGTTTATGAACTGTCACAATGGTGTATTGTATAAAACTGTTTAGGAAAAGGTGTGAGAAGGAGACAGGCTGAATTAATTTAAACTGCAAGAGTTTACTGAGGCTAGTCAAGAATTGTATTAAGGTCTGTGTTAAGATTATGACTGGTAAACAAGAAGAGAGAGGACTGGAAATCAATGGACCAAAATTGAAATTAGGCCTAATTAATGGGGAAAATTATTCCATCCACTGCCTTTTGGGGGCTCTAGTGGGAATGCTTGACCATCATTACTATACCAGTGAGGACCTCAGCCTGATACATGTGAGATCCTGCTCTGTCTTCCTCCCCATTCGTGTGTTCCTTTCCATCCCCCACTATCCTCCTCCTGTTCTCTCTCTTTCTCAGCGGTACTGCACAGTAGCACAGTAAGATGAGATGGCTCAGGCAGCTCTGCTCAGTCTGAGGGCTGGTCTACACTACCGAGGGGGGAGCGGGGAGCGATCTAAGTTATGCAACTTCAGCTACGTGAATAACATAGCCAAAGTCAACATACTTAGATCTACTTACTGCGGTGTCTTCACTGCGGTGTGTCAATGGGAGACGCTCTCCTGTCATTTCCCTTTGCACTTCTTGTTGAGGTGGAGTACTGGAGTCGACGCTAGAGTGATCGGCAGTCGATTTATCGTGTATATACTAGACATGATAAATCAACCGCTGCTGGATCAATCGCTGCCCATCAGTCTGGCCGGTAGTGTAGACAAGCCCTGAGAAGGACCAGTGAAGGAAAGGGTCCAGGCCAGATCAATCAGATGATATCCCTCACCGGGGAGGTGAGCCGGGGTCCAACCTGCTAGCCCAAAGCCTGTGACTGACCAGCCATTCTGTATCCTGAGAACATCAACAAAAGCTGTATTTCCCCCCATCTTTATTATCCTTTCTGTGTCGGTCTGCATTCTTAAAAGCAGGAAAGTAACTATCATTCTCAACCCAGAATTGAACAACAGAAATAACCCTTTCTTCTCCATCTAGGAGGACTGTTTGACTGAATAAAAAACTTTAACCAGTATCCACCATCTCCAAAAAGAGACTTAGCTGGATTTTGTTTTGTGTAATGACAATTTCAGTGCTTTGATGTCTTGTTTTGATTCCCCTCCCCCTACTCGTGACACTCTGTACCTCAGGGGAACACTCTGCACTCCCATATTCATCTTTATAATATGATTGTGTGGTATCCAATGAAAAGTTTGTCATGTCAGGTGTCTTCAGAAGGCTCATGATGCAATGAGCATTGTTGTTACAGTAATATTATAGGGTGTAATTTCATGTATATAGTTATGAGGCTGAAAATGTGTCATCATGGCTTAAAACAAGCTCCGACAAAACTCTCCAGGAGCAGTTCACACCTCATCAGGGCATGTATGGGACAAACTCAGCCCAGCCTCACAGGAACAAAGGACAGCAACAAAGGATCTGTTGGACTCTCAAGTGAGTCATCCCCCTTCCCTTGGTCAGTTTGGGACTACGATGAGATAATGCTCACCTGACTCTGACGGTGGGGGGGGGGGGGGCAAAGCCAAGAGGGAAGAAAGAACATGATAAAAGGGAGAGATGTTTGCCATGCTCTCTCTCTTCCACCTATATCTACAGACACCACCACCAAGAGACTGAAGCGCTGATCAAAGGGGAGAGCCTGGCTGAAGGGCAACCAGCCAGCCTGTGGTGAGAAGCATCTAAGTTTGTAAGGGCACTGAAAGTGTTAAGATCAGCCTAGAATGCGTTTTGTTTTTATTTCATTTGCCCAAATCTGACTTGTTGTGCTTTGACTTATAATGACTTAAAATCTATCTTTTGTAGTTAATAAATGTGTTTGTTTATTCTACCTAAAGCAGTGTGTTTGGTTTGAAGTGTGTCAGAAACTTCCCTTGGGATAACAAGCCTGGTACATATAAATTTATTTGTTAAATAGATGAACTCATATAAGCTTGGAACGTCCAATGGGCATAACTGGACACTGCAAGATGGAGGTTCCTAGGGTTGTGTCTGGGACAAGAGATATTGGCATGTGTCATTCAGTTGCACAATCCAAGCAGCAGCTGGCCAAAAGTGCTCACTCACGTAGCTAGGAGCAGCTTACATGCTAGAGGCTGTGTGTGAACAGCCTGGGAGCGAGGGTTCTCACAGCAGAGCAGGGAAAAGATGGCTCCCAGAGTTGAGGACTGGAGTGACCTTGCAGATCACTGTCCAGATAACACCAGGGGAACGTCACCCCCCCCTTCCTTTTTTCTTATGTGTGTATTTCAGTCAATACATTTCTAATCTTTGGCATGAATTTCCTAATGTGCTTGCCATGGTACTAAGCAGGCTGTGGTCTCTGTATACCAAATTCGGAACCTTGTTTAATATTGGACAGTTTCAAAGTCAGGTTAACAGCTTTGACTCTTTGGTCCCCTCTATTTCATCTAAGTTAATACAATAGTGCCTAGAGGCAGCAACTACATAAGGAATCCATTTTTTCTAGGCACTGTATAAACATTGTATAAACAAGCCTCCTGCCCTGGAAAAGAATACTGAGTGCACAGTGTTGAGGGAGCTGAAAGAAGCAACTATTGTGAAAGAAAACAATGCTAATGAGTGAGTCCTTGCACACAAACTGGCCAAATACCACCTGGGGACAAGATGATGGAGTCTTCACCCCTCCTCATTGATCAGTTGTCCTCTCTTATCATGTTTTCATACAGGTGTAAGAATTCAATATGGATTCATTAGAAGGCTAAGCAATAGATGAGAGAGGAAGCTCTAAGTTCCATTGCCTGGAAGCACGCAGTGAAAGCCATCGGTTCTGTTTCCTTGATCAAAATGAAGTGTAAGTCAGATCGACAGCAGCCACCCGCTAGCAGTGTCTAACTGAATTGCAGTAACGATTCAGCGAGCCCTAGAATCAGCAGTCTAAAGGGTCTGAGATGTCAAAACAAAAATGCATTAGAAATATTAGTTATTATTTTGAATAACATCAAATCTTTGCTGAACTTTCAAAGGGCAGTTGTTTCCACTGTGTTGCAAGAGCTCAGCTTCCCAAGGTTAGCAAGGACTGGGGCGGAAGGATACAATGCTTAATCTTTAAATGAAGTAGGCAGCATTTTAAGAAGTAAGTAGAGTATTTTACTACTGCAATAGCTTCACTGAAGATACACCTTCCTGAGGGCAAATAATTAGTTGAGCCACTTATAGCTATTTGTCCATGAGAATGACTCTGAAACTGGTGAAAGTTCACAGAGTGCATCATGTATCACCATCAGAAAGCAACAGATCTATTTCTCTCGATGACATGGAGGTGAAACTGATGTTCGTACAATGAGCAAAATATCATTTATAAGCCTGAATCAGAAGCGATTGTACTGACCTAAGCTAGATGAATAGATGAAGAATTTATAGGCACAGTTGTTGCTCTTTTGGGAAAGAAATGCTAGACCGTATACTTCAAAAAGTTGAGGGAGAATTTGGTACCTTTGGATCTGTGGTACTATACAAATAAATATATCCATAAAGGAAGTCCAGCAGAGTTCAGTGCAGAATTACCCATGTGTTGCTGCACTCACAGAGTTTGCAAAGGAAATGAATAAGCCCTGAGAACATTTAAATGACGCTATATCTACATTTTCAAAGTGCTGGGGACAGAAGACCAAACCATCTGTTGTTGCTGGCAGCTGTCACAGATAATACAATATTGCAGAATATGTAAGTCCCGACGACAAATTGTGAAAAAATCCCATTTAAGGATGATGAGATATATCTGTTTAGTCATATGCTTGATGTGTACCATACAATAGGCCCATGTTTACGTTGCTACGGTATAAATAAGTCCTTGAGGCACACATGTGGAATATAGGGCCAAATGCTCACTCAGGGAGTCAGCATGCACAGCATGCACACTTTTCCTCGCCTGACTGCAACCCTCTTGCCCCATTGACTTATATTACCGAGGGGTTGCTATGGATTGATGCACCTCTCTTGGCTTACCTACATGGGAGGTAAAGTCTTTCTGGCTGACTGACAGCTGAGGCGTCGGGGGGGACGGACGACGGACATTTTGCCCCTGCCAGCAGAGTTGGCCAACAGATAGTTTACAAATAGGGAAACTAAGGAACAGGGAGGTTTGGTGACTTGTCCAAGGGGACACTGTGAGTCAGTGGTAGAGCTTGGCATAGCATCTAGGTTGCCTGGCCTCTATCCCAGTGGCTTAACCACAAAACTATTCCTTCTCCCCATTTCTTTAAAGCCTGTTTGGACCAGTCCTTTCACCCTTGGTGTTTGTACCATTTTGGATATCTCCCCCCTTTGGCATTACAGCCGATCGACAGACTGAACCATCTGATAGTGGGTCATTCTGTTTTTTAAAATCCCGGAGCAGCCTTTCATGCACAAGACATTATTTAACTTGTGAATACCTAACACTTCAAGGCAAAAGGTGGCTAGCTTTGAGACCCTGTTTTCTCACCTCTCTGCCCTGGCAAAAGCCAGTATTAAAATAGCACCACGTGTTCCATCATGTATAGTGGAGCCTACTCTCTGTGTGGCTGTAGGTAGAAAAATGCAGCTTTGGGGTGACCAAAACAATTTGTGAATCTGGGTTAAATTCATCAAATTGCTTTGATTGGGGAAAAAAAAAGCCCTAGAAAGCAAAATGTTCATTTTTGACATTTTCAAAAGGAAACATTTAGATGCTTTTTATTCAAAACACTTTTACATTTTGCATTTTACTGAATTTTATAATACAATTACAAAGTTTTAAAACCCTGAAAATGAAATGACTTTATTTTTTTATTTGGCCATTAAATCAAAACCACAAAACTAAACAAAACCAGTAATTTGCACATCTATGGTTATAGGGAAGGTTCAGTGCCTGTTTGTTAAACCAGATTAACTATATTCGCGACAAATGCATTCTATTCAACTGAATCAGTTCTGGGCATTTATCGGCAATTAGGTTTCCTAGTCCTTGAATCCAAAGAAATCATAGGAACATGTAGGTTCCCTATATGTATTCCTGGGAGGACAGTTGATTGTTCCTTATTTGGCTCCCCTCCAAATCAGCTCTGGCAACAGCAACGTCCCTGATTATTTTGACACCAGGCATGAACTGCTGCAACATTGTTAAATCTCATTTCAAAAACAGGCGGATAGTACATTAGCCAGCTCTCTTTTCAGCAGATCATTTTGCCCCAGAAAGAGTATTGAGACAGGTCATGCCGCAGTGGTGTAGGCTTTATGCATCATACTTCCCCAGCATGCATGTGCTTTTTGCAGTGTAGTGTGAGCCCAGAATGGTCTAGTTCCAAGTACTTGTTCCTCTATAACACCTTTCATACGCCAGGTAGATTTTTACAGAGCCACAGGCTAGGTGCCAGTGGTACAGTGACTGTATGATCAAGTATGGTCATGTCTGCTGCACTCTGATGAACCCCCTTTCCCTCACCAAGCCTTGGATATTACAGGAGAACCTATTTCACTGAGACAAGAATTGTTATGCAGGACAGCAGGCATGTGCAGCAGGAACAGTTGTTTTAACATCTTAATTGAAAGGGCGAAAAGTCTTTTCATCTGTACAGCCATGGGGCATAGCAATGGTCATCTGGGATTACTGCACATTGTCCAGTCCATTAAAGCTTTAAAGATTCAGGCCCTATATGTGTAATGTAGCACATTTGGGGAAATGGCTGTCCGTTCTATTAACCTCTTGCTAATTTGGTGGCTAGCTGCCTGGAATCTATGCTATTTATACCTTTCCCCCTGACATTCACATCTTCCAATGTTGGGAGCGGGGGATGTTCCTGCGTTTGAAAAATAGGTTGTAATCCCCATGCTCGCATATGCTCTCAGCCTCCCCTCTGCTGCCACGTGCTTTTGCTTATTAATTGCTACTACATTAAGGACACCAATTTAATCTTTTTTTTTTTTTTCCATTTGTCCAGTGCTCCCTTCCTTGCTGGGTAGCGAACACAAGGAGCGTCTGCCAAATATTTGAAAATAAAAGAAAACCCACAACACTTTAGTGGCGGTTTAGCTTGTTTTATTTTTCCTCTTAAGGTTTGCCAGAGTGAAGTTAGTTAATGCCCTGTTCCTGCAGAAAGTTAAGCAGGGCAAAATGCTGTCAACTCTGCCAATGCGTTCAAAGGAAAACAAAGAGCAAGTGTTAACTACAAGAGTAATTGATGTGCTTCTTTTCAAACCCAGTCAGCCATTTGAGACAAAAGTGGAATTCTTTGTAACTTTGCAAATGAGAGACATGTGCCAGGTTTGGACTGTGACTCCAGCATAGTGAGTGAGTCGGTGCTTGAAACAGACAAACCAATTCAGGAAAGCTGATTTTAAACTGGGCCAGCTTGTTAGTGACTTTTTTGTAAAATCAATTCAGCCCTTATTTTTCATAAAAAGGTGAAGAAGACACAAGGGTGAAACAGGTGTTGAATCAGAAACTAAAATCTGAATTGTAAACAATAGTTGTTGGTGAAACAAACAGAACCCGTCCAAAAAATCTGAATATTTTTTTTCTTCTACATTTGTGTTTGGATGGATTCTGTTAAGGCCAGAGTCTATTATCCTTACTCATCCTGAGTACGGCATTATACCACAAGTAGTCCCATTGATTTGTAAAGTATTGTGTTGCTGGTACTATTCAGACAAGGTAAGGGTGGCAGAATTTGATATATGACATATTCATGTGACATTATACATGCTAGAAGACAAATTCTAATCTCCATTACATTGGTATAAATCAGATCTAAAATATTCCTGATTTAGACCAGTGCAATTGGGAGCAAACATTGACTCTAGATTTTTAAAGGTTGGTAATAAATTTTCCAAGTGCTGTACAATAAATAACTGTAGAAATACCAATCATCTTCTTTGAAACTAGCTAACTTGTCTATATATACTTACTTAATGGAAAAATGCCTGGCTGTCCTTCTTATAAATTCAGGAAAGGTTTAGGGATTTCCCTTAACCACAGAAGAGTGGAGCAAAATTGGACATGGTAATTAAAATAAAGGTCTCAGTGGATGCCGGTCTCTGTCTACTTTATCAGAAGGTTACTTCACATCGGCATTGAACGCCAGCATAGAAATTTAAAGAAACAGTGCTGGGGACAATTTGTGCCACATCACTGGCACTAAAGAGCCTTAAAGTCAGCATAGGCCCACCCCGGAATAGGGGGACCGCTGGTGGCGTAGAACAAGCAGAATGGCCCCACTTCTACCTGCAGATGGCTCAGTGTATATGGCCGGGAGAAAGGCAAGAGTGGTTAAGCTGAATTGCACCCCACAATCCATTGCTGATATGTTGGCTCTTTGGGGCCATTGTGCCTCTGCTGCTCTAACTTATGCCAGAGGCTCTAGCCTGGTGCACACCTGGTCCATGAAATCCAAAGATGACTGAAAGTCCCTGCCTCTTCTGGCGTAAGCCAAACCTAAGGGAAGAAGGCCTTGGATGTCTCCAGTGATGGCAATTCTAGTCTCACCTTACATGTCTCCAATTATGTCAATTATACATTCCCCCTTGGCAGCTTATTCTGTTGAACAGA
This sequence comes from Chelydra serpentina, assembly GCA_037349315.1. Classification (NCBI taxonomy): domain Eukaryota; kingdom Metazoa; phylum Chordata; order Testudines; family Chelydridae; genus Chelydra; species Chelydra serpentina. The sequence goes on from JBAIAC010000035.1 coordinate 15,219,267, forward strand.
TTGGGCGTTTTGGGGGAAATGCTGCTCCCACTCACACCAATTCAACTCTCTCAGCCAAGTGTCAATGAGAGCAGAATTTTGCTATGATGTTTTTATTTAATTGGTCCCTGCCACATTTTAAACACGCAACCTTTTTTCTCACAGACTAGAGACTATGTGCAAGGTTTGCCTTCTCAATAACACATCTTTGTTTTTCTAGGGCAAAACAATGATTGGTTTATTACTCTACAGGGCACGCTGCAAACCACATGTTTTAATCTCAGGATTTCAATTAGAGGGAGGGTTAAGGGTATTCTGAAGTTGCTGAAATACAATGAAAAAGACCTATTCTTGTTAGATTTCCAATCCACTTGGGCTAAAATCTAGATTACAGATGGTCAGAAAATTGATTTTTCAGGCTATGAAAAATGTTAAGCTTTTAAATTTTTTCCCCATTATGAATGAGGAAGAAAAGACAAAATATCAAAATGTTTTGCTAAACAAAATTCCAGAAAAACAAACAAACCTGTCTGGGTCAGATTAAAACATCGCATTCTGATAAATTCAGACTGTCTCTTTTCAATTTTGATCCCTTTTAAAAATACTTAAAAATACAACATAAAGTACATTTTGAAATTAAAAAGGCATTTTAAAATGAAAATTTGAAACGTTCCATTGTGAAATTGGATGTTTTGACATTTTCAAAATGTATTTTTTTCCAAACTGAAATGTTGCCAAAAAGCAATATGAGTTTACGAGTACGTTTGGTTTCACTGAAATGGCATTTTTCCAACAGAAAACTGTTTTGATGAAAATTGTCCAACCAACTCTAATCTAAATCCCTCTGGAAGATGCTGAGTTTGAGAGGTGCTGAATGCCCTTGGCTTCTATTGATCTCGTGCACTGCAGAATCTTTGGGTACTTTTACAGACTAAACATTTGGCAGTTTAATCATGCCTCACATACTTAGGTAACTGAGGCAGCTGATGTAAGTTATATTTATTTTGAACATGAATATTCTATGTAGATAAAGGGGTTTTTGTTATTATTATGTCAAACTGTGAATGCACAGTGCACTGGTTACATTTCTATGCCAGTTACCATGGTTGCTAATACTTGAGAAATTGCCTGAGAAAAGAGTGGAATTGTTCTAGCCATGCTGGGATGTTTCACCCTATCTCATTTGTGCCCACGTAATGTAGCAATGCTGCTGCTCTGCCCTCTAGATATGAGGCTTGCAGAGCTATAGAGAGCCAGGTGTGGCAGGCAGCTCCTAGCTGCTTCTAGTTTATCATAATCATCACTCTGTCAGTACAAGTCTCTTCATCTCTGCTCAGTCCTTATGTAGAGTCAAATCTTTCTTATTATAGCTTCCGGCATACACGCCTCAGGAGACAATAGAAAGCCCACTGGCATCCGAAATAACCACTAGTATCTCATATGCCTGGTCTGATCCATCACAGTATAGGTATAGCATGCTGCACATATGAGCACAAGGTTAAAGAACATAGGAACAGAATAGGGAGAAGAGGCAAAACTGAAGCAGTATTAACTATAGTGTTGTGTGGCCATCAGGTCACTCTCAGGGTAAAAAGGGTGGGCAGAGAATTGGTGTGATTGAGGAGACATGGGTTCTAATGCAGGCCTCGTTATTCAAACGAGGGGCATTGCTATATGCTCCTCTCTCTGGCTTAGTCCTGCTACTAAGCAGAAGTAGCTTTGCTCCACTTCCATTGTGGCAGGATCAGTTCTGCTTATCACTTTTCCCCTGCAATTATGAGTGCAATTGCGAGTTCAAGGCCATACTTGTGTCCTTGAAGCATCAAGCCCCTATAACGTTGCCTGAGAGCCATCCCAACGCATGTGCACAAGTGCACAAATCCCGTGCTTCCTGCTGTGCATGACACACGAAGCTGCAGGCTCAAGGTCTCAGCACTGGAGAAGGCTCCCTCCTCAGACAGGTGCTATTTTGTAAAGTCTCTCCTTTAGGGATATGTGCCCAATTCCCTGAAGACAGGACAACAATGGTCACTGGCTTTCCAACAGCTTGAATTCACTGGATCTTCATAAGAAACTACCCATTTAGCTGCTCACAGGTCATTGTTTGATTTCCCTGGCATCTAATTTTTGATTTGAGTTTCCTTTGCTTTGTTGCTTCAAAAGAATTAACTGTGGCATTTGTTGGCACCTTTAAATGTAGCACCTTCTACTGTGCCTTCCAAGCGACACAGACTCAAATGGGAGCTGCAGTGGGATATAAACACCCAAGACAAAATAGCAGCACAGAAGGCTTGAAATTATGTCATGTTCATTTCATTAGCACAAACAATAACCTCAGCTTCACCAGTCTGTTTTTTGAGCAACATAATTTATAATAAAAAAAGTGGTAGCAGTAGGTTTGCATGGAATCAAGACGAATAGGAATCTGAAATGAAGGGCAATCTGGTAATAAGGGAAAGTTGTTGCAAGCTATTTACGAGGGCATTTTAATGCAGAGTCTGAGAATAGTACGGAGACGGCGAAGGCTTGTATAAATGAAGAGAGGCATAAATCTCCTGAGCTGTTACCATTGTTTTATCACCCATGTGTTTACTTCTCCAGCCTCGCATTTTGGGTGAAGCATGTGTTATGTTGCTGTCTTCAGTAAAAGGGAAGTAAGTTTGCACTGCAAACTCTCCAGAGTTCTGGAGTGTTTGGATCCAATGTTTTGTTTCAGCTCATAAAGGGAAGGGTCTTCTGTGAAATTTGGATTTAGTTCGGAGTGCACATTTCAGGCACACCCGAAGTTTGGAAGTGTTCAGTTCTGATACAGTAGATTCTACCCCACCTCTACTGACTGTTACTACTATGACTAACTTTATTAATTCAGTATAATTTATTACTTGTGTGGCAGCAATGCCTAGAGGCTCTAGTTGGGTTTGCAGGACCCCATTCTGCTAGTCCAACAAAATGATAGTCTCTGCTCCAAAGATCCTGCAGTCTGAGTATATGATGAGAGACAACAGGTGGATACAACAAACAAACAGATGAAGTCAAGGGACCAGTACAATTATTATGATTAGTTTATTAAGCAGAGATCACAGCACATTAACTGCCTAGTCATTGTCATAAGAACGTAAGAACAGCCATCCTGGGTCAGACCAAAGGTCCATCTAGCCCAGTATCCTGTCTTCCAACAGTGGCCAATGCCAGGTGCTCCAGAGGGAATGGACGGAACAGATAATCATCAAGTGATCCATTCCCTGTCGCCCATTCCCAGCTTCTGGCAAACAGAGGCTAGGGACACCATCCCTACTCATCTGGCTAATAGCCACTGATGGACCTATCCTCCATGAATCTATCTAGTTCTTTTTTGTAGATGTCACAGAAGGTCTGAGTTTAGGAGAGATTTAAAGGATGGATATCATCACCCCCTAGCCTAGATTCCTCATCACCAAGCACTGGAAGCAATAAACTGTCTTCAAGGCTGGCCTTAGCAAGTGCGGGGCCTGAGTTCAACGGGGCCCCGCCGCCGAAGTGCCGCCGAGACAGCGGCAGCTACTGACCTGCCGCCAAAGTGCTGCCAACGGATGTTGCGGGGGCCCTCTCGGACATTGCGGGGCCCCTCTTAGGCGCGGGGCCCAATTCCCTGGAATTGGGTAAATCGGCATAAAGCCGGCCCTGGCTGTCTTATGAACAGATACATATTTTTTCAAAAAAGTAACTGATTTATTTGTATGCTTAAAGAGTGACTCATCCTGTTCTCTCCTCTTCAGCCTTCAGTGGTAAAGAGAAAACAGCATCATTTATTATTAATAGTTCTGGTCAAGTACTCCAAAATATTATCTGCAAACTTTCTTTTCAATTCTCCGAACAGCTGTTTGATTTGGTCATTTTTATTCTCTTTGCTATTGGCTTTCCATGAATGTTTTCACTACTGGGCTTTTGCCTGCTTCAGGGTAGGAAGAATGTTTGTTCTTCATATAAATATCCATATTTGCTGGGGAATGGATATATTCATGTCAAACAACAATATTCCCTGTTGGTTAATCTTCAGCTGTAAAAAGGTTTAGTTACCCAACCAGAAACAATAGCATGTGATGTAGCTGACCTATCATACATCACAGATAGCAAAAAGTAGAAATGAGTGGTTTCAAGCAAGCCATAAAGCTGAGATTGGTTCATGTGAGAACAGGGTCATAAAAACCAAAAGGACAATCTCCTCGCCCTGATGGCAACTGCATGCCAGTTTCCTGTGAGCCATTGGTAGCTGAAGTAGTTAAATTAGTTCATACAAAGACTGTCAAGACACTGGCTTAGCACTCAGCTGATTGGTCAGGCCCTGTCCCCTTCTTAGGTCTAGTGTCAAACAGAAAGTAAACAATTTGCAAACAGGAAAAAGGGCTAAATAGGGAACAAATAATTCTCTCTCTCTCTCTTAATTACACATAAAGAACTACATGAAAAGAACATTATTAAGGTTGTGAAAACCAGCACTCAGGAGCGAGGAAATGCCAGGCTTAAGATAGCCTCTGCAATGTTACTTTGCCCCCCCTGGTGTGTCTGAATTATGATCCAGTCTTTAATTACGTGATCACATACTATTTTTCCACAGGTCCCTTGCCTTATTCAGTGCACGCCCGCATTATAGCCTCCAGCTCAAACACAAACTTATAAGTTAGGCTAAGGTTTAGTCATGGGAATTTTTAGTAAAACTCACGGACAGGTCACGGGCAATAAATTAAAATTCACAGCCCGTGACCTGTCCATGACTTTTACTATAAACAGCCCTGACAAATCTTGGCTGCCCCTGGGGCGCCGCTGCTCTGCGGGGACCGTGAGTCCAGCCCCTGCTCTGCGGGGCCCCGAAGCCAGCTTCCCCGGGCACACCAAGCAGCGGCTGGTGCAGTTGCCCCTGGAGCAGCTCCAACAGCGGCCATTGTGGCTGGCCCCGGGGCCACCTAAGCAGCTGGCCCCAATGGCAGTTGCGTGGGCAACCCTGGGGTCTGGCACACTGGCTGCTGCAGCAGTGGAATTTCACGGAGGTCACGGAAAGTCTGGGAATCCGTGACTTCCACGACGTCTGTGACAAACTCGCAGCCTTACGTGTAAGCATCTGAAAAAAAGCTCTTAGAATGAAAAGTGTTGGGCAATCTTAATAAGGGGCAGTGCTAACAACTGTGGTGTGGGAACCTCAGCCCTTAAAGAATAACACCCCTCCCCCACACAATACAACACCAGCTCCCCCCCGCCCCCTTTTTATAGACCTGAGGCAGAATGCAGAGCTGGAGAGCAGAGCAAAAATATAGGATGCCTGAACTTTTCAGAAAAAGTTGAATTGGACATTTCAATGACCCATTCTCTTGCCTTCTTACATCTGTAAATTCCGCTCTCTTTAATCTTCTAATCCATTCTTTCAATTTCTGCAGTGGATTCTTGTTATTCAGTTGGAGCAACTATGCCCCAATCTGTTGGTTCCTATTGCAGGTCTATGAATACTTGCTCACTTTGAGCACTGGCCCAGCACAAAGTTAGACTCGTCTGCATGGGAGGGGAGGAGAAAAACCTTTAAAGGCAAGTTCAGTGGCCTTACAGGACCAGGAAGACTTCAATCTGAAATGGCAATTGCTATATAGAACCTGCCCATGGAACTGTGATTACGGCATTCCAACAGTCTTTCTGGATGGACACTTGGAAGGAATGAGCCATAACTGTAATGATCACATGAGGCTGGGTGCCAGGGCTGGTACGCCCACTAGGCGACCCTAGGCGGTCGCCTAGGGTGCCAAGATTTGGGGGGCGGCTGACCGCGGCTGCCTGCTGCCTCCCGGCTCAGCTGCGGAGCCGGGGGGGGGGGGGTGGCCGGCCATGGGGGAAGCTGGCTGCGGCTGCCACCCGCCTCCTGGCTCCACGGCTGAGCCGGGAGCTGCAGGGGGAGGCTGCCGCAGGTGGAGGGGGGGGGAACTAGCTGCCGTGGGGGAGGGGGGAGATGGTGTTAGCTGGGGAGGGGAAGGGTGCAGGGCTGGTGCAAGGAAGTTTCGCCTAGGGTGCGAAACTTCCTTGCATCGGCCGTGCTGGGTACTGTATAGACCTTGAGGTGGACCAAGAATAATAACCCTCCTATAAGGATTAGCTTGCTGATAGACCCCCAAGACTCTTTTTATGAACCTCTTCATCCCTTGTAGTGCTCATAATGGCCCGTTTATAGCTATACGCCTTTTTTCCCATAAGAGGTTTGGGGAAGAGAAACTCTCATACTTACACTGTATATAGGCTGGCAAACATTCAAGGATTTGCTTTCTGCTCAGTGCATTCAACAAACTCCCTATGATCACTAATGGGAGTTACACATGGATTTTCAGGGCAGGGAGTGATGCATTGTATTGATGGCATACTGCACCTTTAATCTGAAGATCTTCAAGTAATTTACAAAAATGTATACATTAAGAGTGAATACAGCTCTATGGGGGTACGTATTACTACATTCCTTTTACAGAATCATAAACCAAGCACTGATAGGTTTTATGAAAGGCCATAGAGCAAATCAGTGTCAGAAACAGGAAAGGAACCCCGGAGTCCTAGCTTGCAGTTTCCTGCTCTAATGATTAGGCAACACTTGCTCTCCAAAAATAAGATGCAAGATATACTCCTATGTAAGGATTAGCTTTATTATCTCTTCCTGGTTTGCTGAGGTATGTGTCTGACCACAAAGCATGATTATACATGGCAAATTATAACTACACCAGGGACCTGGAAGTTAGGAATGTTGGATTATTATCTGAGTGAGGTTCTAAGCCTTGCCTGAGACATGCAACCTTATCTCCTAAATGTCTTAGCTTTCTCGCTTTATTTTTTACACTCAAATACTCATGAAAGGCAGTAGGCACTTCAATTAAAGAGAGCAATGGGATCTAGTGGGCGGGGATTGATGTTTATGTCTAGAGCTGATCAAACGTTTTAGATCAATTTCAAGTTATTTGGCCCAATGAAGTAATTACAAGGTGGAATACCACAGACTGTATACACAGGAGGTTAAACTAGCTGATGACCGTTGTCCTCTCAGGCACTGAAATCTATGAAATAATCAAAAGAACTGGCTCATTCATATTTCTGTGAATAACAGTGGTGAGCTTAGGTCCTTAAGGTTCATTAAGCTCTATTATTCATTACTTATGAGCATCTGGACAATTGTTGGCCATTTGTGAAAATATTTGCAATGCCTCACAAATTTTAGCATTCATTATACATGTTCATTACTCATCTTCTCTTGTTTTCCTGTTTTACAGTCATTCAGCCCAGAAGCAGAAAAAATACTGCGTGACTTAGGTGACAAATCATACAATTATAGGATTGAGGCTCCATCGTTCTAGGTGCTGTACAAATACACAGGATGCCTGCCACAAAGAGCTATAGCAATCTAAGAAGACAAGTTGTATAAGAAGGGGTGGGAGAGTGAGCTACACCAGTTAAATATAAATGGTAACAGATATAACACTATCTCAATTAAACAGTTGACAAACAATCAATAGGCTGATAATTACACACTGAAATGAATCAGCGGATATTTATAAATAGTGATTACATTTGCAGAAGGTTGTGCCTGCCATACAAAGGAATACATATTCCCAATGAATAATCCTAGAATCATCTCTAGTCAACTCCACACAGGGCTACTTCCTTTCAGAACAGATATCCAGCAACTGCCAGAGTGGTTAGCATTCTGGAGTCGCAGAAATAGCAGAGGGTCACACCGTTCCCATCACTTTAAGAGTGAGGAATGCTGAGTCCTGCCGGTCCCCTCTAAGGCTAGGTCTACACTAACCCCCCCTGTCGAACTAAGATACTTCGACTTCAGCTACGTTATTAACGTAGCTGAAGTCGAAGTATCTTAGTTCGAACTTACCTGTGGTCCACACGCGGCGCGCAGGCTCCCCCGTCGACTCCGCCTGCTCCGTTCGCAGAGCAGGATTACCGGCGTCGACGGGGGAGCACTTCCTGGTTCGATTTATCGCGTCTAGACAAGACGCGATAAATCGAACCCAGAACATCGATCCCGCGCCTCCGACCGGACGCGTAAGTATAGACGTACCCTAAGATCACACAGAGTCCACACTGATGATGGTGCAAGCCCCCAAGCATGCCTGCTGACATTTTTAGAAATGAATGATTGATTTTTTTTTAAAGAAGCCTATTTGAACACAGGCTCCTTTCAGTAAGCAGTCCTCTCTGACCAGCTATGGGGGAAAAGGGACATATTTATCTCCCCTCAGCGTGATATATAAAACATTGGCAAAGTATATAATGTATGCAAGACATGCACGGAGAAGTAGGGCACTTGAGAACCATCTCAAGGGAAGTTTCCCAAGTGTGGCATTTCACATGATTAGATCAAATAATGTTTTAGTGAGAAATTATAAATATTAATATAGCACCTGTTTCAGTTACTTTCAACTAGTAGGAGCAGACATGCCCCAGTGTGTACTGTGACACAGAAAGGATGCAGTTCATGACACATCTCACATGTTTATTTTCATCGCCTTTGTAGAATTGCATCGGGCTTCTTTTTTAATTGGCACTCTAGGGTAGGTGTAATGGTAATCCAGTCCTGGTCTGAAGAAGGTGAACTTTCAGAAACTAATCACACTACCTAAAATATCTTCATACACAGTAGGGGTCCAGTCCCGGTAGAGAATGTAGGTTACTGGCTTCCACTTTCTATACCCTGTTTTCTGATGTGTAGGTTGCAGGGCCACTAATACTGCCCTGAACTTTCCTTTGAGGCTGGCCTTTGACCTTAGAGAGCTCTTGCATGCACATGATACAGCAAATGTTTGAGAAACGGCCATTTTGTATTGTTTTAACCAGAAAGTTTCAATAAAAGTTATTTCTGCTGAGTAATGTGGTTTTTCAAACTTCTAAAACTATTTTTTACAAATTACAGGAAATCAGGACTCAAACACTGGCACCAAGAAAGAACGTACAAGTAGTGGAAGGTTTGCAAAGAATTTAGGTTCATCATAGCTGTCTCCTCGATTTCCATATGCAGTAGTACATTTAGTTGCCAGACACAGATATAATCCAGCAATTGCACAAATACATGGAGAAGTTGTATATGCAATGTACCACTATCACTGGTTTGCAATGGTAATTGAAATTGAGATTTTTCAGAGCTAACTGGGGGATTTAGATACACAGATCTCATTAATTACACTGGGAGTTGTATGTCTAAATCCTATCGTTAGCTTTGAAAATCTCAGCCTCAGTACAGAATGACATACTTTATTGAATATCCAGTTGTTATAATCCAGAACAATACAATATACCGTATACTTTACCCCAATCAAGTGTTATTCCTCTCCAGCTAAAGATAATGTAGGGGGGAAAGGCCAAAATCATGAACTATTCATTACATTCAGGCCATTGGGAAATAAGGAAATCTGAGGAGATAATGTCCTATACAGACACTCAGGCTGCTGTATTATACTAGAGATGGGCCCCATATCAAATCTTTGGCTCAAAAAAGTACAGAGGCTGGAATCTAAATCTAGATTTGAATCTGAGTTTTGTAGCTTGCCCTTATATCTATAATAGGCAGAACCAAAATACTGGATCTGGATAATTCCTAAAATGAAGGGAGGCTCAGAATCTCAGATTCTCTATCACTGACAATTTTTAAATCAAGATCAAAAGTTTCTCTTAAAGATCTGCTCTAGAAATTAGTTTGGGGAAGTTCTATGGCCTGTGTTATACACAAGGTCAGACTAGATGGTTATAATGCTCCTTTCTGGCCTTAGATTCTATTAATCTGGATCCAAGTTTGATTATTTGGGATTGTCTCCAATTAGATAAGATTTTAACAGCACAATCTAAACATACTTTCATAGCACTCCTTCTGGAAAGCTTCCCAGACAGCACTTTCCCACAGATGTGCATTGGGTCCTCAGAAAAGAAGGGTTCTGTTGACACCAGTCGTTCAACACTGGAACGTGGAAAGTGATGTAGGTTTGAGCAGTGTGTGCCTGTTCCTAGGAATGCCTCTGGCTACCTGAATTATTCAGGAATTGCTCACATATTCCCTCACCAGTCAGCTACACCTCCTGTATGGTAAGAAAATTCAGCAGGTCTTAAATCTAGGCAGGAGCTCAGTGTCAATAGATTACTGCTCCCTGTGTGTCCTATAAGACACTAGTTTGTCACTTGGTCGGCAAATCTGTCTATAAGCAGAAGAATACCTAGGTTAAAGCTCCTTACAGCTCTTACTCTTCTGTAATAGGGAAATTAAATTCCAGGGTAAATGGCAATACATTCACCATCTCAGTTCTGCCCACTCCTGAAATGTTCAGCTTTTGAAAGCAAGCTACAATTTTTCACTGGCTCCTGAAAACTACTCATGATGTGGTATCCAAATTGAATTTTAGCTCAGAATTTAAAAGTAACTATGATTGCTCCGTCCCCTGGGTCTCTCACAACAGTATGTCTTGTCTTACTTTTCTGCCTTTTAGACTCTACATTCCTTGAGCTAGGAACTGTCTTGTCATTTGGGTAATGTATAGAACTGAGCACATTGTTGGAGTTCAAAAATAATAAATAATCATGACAACACAACTTAGTTTAAAATAGGAGTGAACGAAACGTTTAGTAGTCACATAGTATCTTTCATCCATGGATCTCAAAGTGCTTTTGTAATAATTAACTATCTTTTGACATGCCACTGTGATATAGATACTACTAAACACACATATTAAAGCTAGATCTGTCACTTCAGTCACCAGCAAAATACTGAAATGCAGCCACTTTTCGGGTTGAACAGTGCCAAGCAACACACTACAAAACAGTGTAGTATAGGAAATGAAGAATACCATATCCAGTTAAAATACATGGAAAATTTAGCCAGGTAGAATCCAATTGCTTATGTTAGAACTTGTCCAGGTTTGTACTTTTCTGCCCAGATCTTTAATAGTCTCAAATGATGCGGCCCTCCTACCCAGGGTATAGCACCTCCAAGAATCCAGGCAGTCGCTCAATACATATTCAGGAGGGAAACAGCTACCTATTGAATCAAAAGCACCACCTGTGAAGTCTCCCACTCAAGCTTTGACCAGCCACAAGGCAATTTAGCTCAGTGATTACAGAAAAGTGGTGTCCTGGCTGAAAGCCAGCAACTTGGTTAAAAAAATATTAATGCTTTTAATTAGCACTTCCAAAACACATCGCTGATACGGACCATAGTCTGGTCTCCATCTCTGGTGTAAATCTAAAATTATTTTGCATTTACACCTATGTTCCTGAGATCAGAATTTGACCAACAAAATCTAGAGTTATGTCAACAGGATGATCTTTGCTCTCAGAAATCACAATACTGATCTAAACAATGCTCTGCCTGTATAATCCCTAAATGGAAGAAACAGTGAATCCAAAAGATAAACAGATCTTTGGTCCATATAAGTCCTCTCTGTGCCACTCTGGCAACACAAGGAACACTTTAAACTGGCGTAAGTGAGGATTCATTTCCTTACAGGCCCTGGGATTGGCAGAGCCAAAGAAAAGGAGTCATGGCCAGAGCAGCCATACACAGTCTCCAGCTGCCAGACTAACCCATTGGCAGCCATTGTAGCTGGCACAATTTAGAGTCGCCTTAGACTGGACCAACGGTCTGTGATTCAGATTGCTGCAGAAGTGGTTTAGCGCTGGGTGCCAAACAACAGCCCTGAGGATCTGGCCCACCACATCGCAAAAACCAGCAAGGAAGACAGAAAGCCCATTAGAGATTCAATCTGAGCCATATGTACAGCAATAATAGCCCTGGCTGGGATGATTTAGTTGGGGTTGGTCCTGCTTTGAGCAGGGGGTTGGACTAGAGGACCTCCTGAGGTCCCTTCCAACCCTGAGATTCTATGATTCTACGATACTATTGCTCAGTAGAAATATATGTGATAAATAAACCTCAGACCTAATTTGTTGACAGACCTAATTTAAAAAAAATCCAAGTGGGAAGAAACAAAGAATTCTACTGCCATTTACATGAAGAGCAAATTCCATTTGTTCCTCTTTAAAAAACTGGTAGAACTGAGTTCTTAGCAAATTTATTATAAGAGGCAAATATCCCATAGTATTCACCTTTTGAGTTTTTCTTCCTGAGGCACCTATCCTACAATAGTAAGAAAGTTTAAACTTCCCAAAGTCATAATAAAAAATGCACAGACTTGAGATGGTGTAAAACTTTAATTGATTCATATGATCCCATCGCCCCCTCAAAGTGCAAAGCCATGAGGTAACTGGGTGACCAGACAGCAAATGTGAAAAATCGGGACAGGGGGTGGGGGGTAATAGGCACCTATATAAGACAAAGCCCCAAATATCGGGACTGTCCCTATACAATCATGACATCTGGTCACCCTAGAGGTAACAAGGTTAGAAGAAAGTTTCCATACAGTTTAATTCATGGTTTCCCCGCCCCTGCCCCATAATACGCTTCCAAAGACCACTAATTGAGTGAGACTCTCTTTCTACTGAAGAGAGCATCTGAAGAAGTGGGTATTCACCCACGAAAGCTTATGCTCCAATACATCTGTTAGTCTATAAGGTGCCACAGAACTCTTTGTCGCTTCTACAGATCCAGACTAACATGGCTACCCCTCTGATACTCTCTTTCTACTGCATTTCAAATATAAATAACTCATATTTGTAAGGTTCATTGAAAGAGGTCTGATAAAATTAGAAATCCTTGATCCCAAAGCTTAATTCTGAATTAAACCCTTTTTGAGACTTGAAAAGTGCGATACAGTTTTTTCAGCACTCTTTTTCATTTTCATGCTCTTTTGCATTGCCAGCTTCTTTCTGCGACCAGAAGTAGTGCTGGAATACCCAGAGAAAAGGCCTACTGATGGTAGTTATGGCCTGGGTGAGAGTAGGGAGAATTGGAAATGTCAAGTTCTTGTGAGATTTCCAAACTCACTGAGCAGAGTCAAGTAGTTTGGACAGTTCTGCATTAGAGTTGGAAGACAGTTTCAACCCTTAGAGGTCTCCTCAGGTTCACAGGACCCACAGCTGCACTGAGCGTAGGAGCTGAGGAGAGTAGGGGGGAAAGTAGTAACCTTGCAGGTTGTTGCAAATTATGCTGGCTGCACCAGTCCCATAGGAACAACACTCCATCCTAGGATCAAGCTGTGAGTTTTGTCCCCTCCTATCCTTTGGGTCTAACCATACAGCTGATTTTATCCCTGCCCTGGGGAAGGGGGGGGGCTACTCAGCTGCCCTTTTAGGGCAGCTTTCTGGCTGCAGAGCCTCAGCAATGCAAAACAGCTAACCACAGGGCAGGCATCTTGTTGGCCCAGCATGTTTTGATGTTCACTATCTATCTAAGGCACCTACATGGCTCCTCCACTGCAGTATCTGAGTATCTCACAATCTTTAATGCATTTCTCCTCACAACAGCCCTGTGAGGTAGGGCAATGCTATTAGCCTAATCTTACAGATGGGGAATTGAGACACAGAGAGAATAATTAACTTGCCCAAAGTTACATTGGAAGTCTGTGGTAGAGTAGGGATTTGAACCTTAGCCTCCCAAGTCTTACAATAAAGTCCCCCAGCACTGGACCAACCTTCTTCCCTGTAAGTACTAGGTTGATTCAGCTTTACAATTATGACAACATGGGTCAGGGAGCCTGTTTCAGATGAATATACAGCAATGAGAAAGGAAAGAGACCCGAATAAGAAATTAAAATGTCAGTTATGTTTTATTTTTCTCTAAGCATAAAAATAAATAAATATTCTAATGATATTGAGGGAAGATTTCAGTCCCTCTTCCCTTTAGTCAGAGAATTGGAGATGAAGGACTGTGAGTAGCAGGGATGTTAAACAGTTTGTTTGCATCACATACGAAGACACTGGCTGTTTGCCTACATCAGAAATCAGATGCGCTGGGATGGAAGTATAGGAATTAAGATGTGTATGGATAATACCTCCTCTGGTTATTAAAAAATCAGAATCTGTTTAGATGCATAAGGTACTAAGGCAGATGCACTTCCATCTTCAAGCGTTAAAGGGATTTAGTAAAGACATTTGAGAAACTTCAGCACACAAGCTTACTAACCTCCAGAGAACTCCCAGAAGCATGGGAAGGGGGGCATATGTAAGGAGGAGTACTGCACTCCCTCAGGCGTGAACAGATTGACTGTCAGAGCTGCTAGACTCTGGAAAGGAAACTTCAAAAGTAGGGGGAACTGCAGGGAGTGGGGGTTAGTAGAAGGCAGCAGGACATGGGGGCAGGGGAAACTGAGATATGTTAATCCCTAAGGTGCCATAAGTACTCCTCATTCTTTTTGCTGATACAGACTAACATGGCTACCACTCTGTAGGGTACCACGGAAGATTGTGTTACGGCATAGCAAGGGTGTGTTCGCTTTCTCACTCTTTCTGAGCGGCTGGTCACTGTTGGTCAAGGCCTGCCAGCTGCAGCTTGTTATGAATTAGTAGAGCTGCTTTGTATGGCCTTGAGCCAGGAAATGAACCCAGCCTGTGGAAAGCCCCTAATTAATTATGTATGAGATGCTTGTATATAGCTGCATGAGCCCGGCCCCGCTTTGGACTCCGTACCATAGGCGCCGACTTCGTGGGTGCTCCGGGTCTGGAGCACCCACGGGGGGAAAATTGGTGGGTGCTCTGCACCCACCGGCAGCTCCCCGCCCGCACCGGGACCCGCGGCCAGCTCCCCACCAACCCCGGGGCCCGCCGCCATCTTACCATAGCACCGGGAGACGTTGCGGGGCCCCGCCCCTGACGCTGGACGAAGTTGTGTCGGGGGCGGGGGCGGGGCCCCGCAACGTCACCCGGCATCGGGGGCGGGGCCCCGCAACGTCACCCTGCGTCGGGGGCGGGGCCCGGCGTCGGGGCCCCGCAACATCACCCGGCGTCGGGGGCGGGGCCCGACGCTGGGCGTGAGCTCCCACCGGCGCCACAGGAAGTCGGCGCCTGTGCTCCGTACCAGGCTGAACTTTGGTGTGCTGGGTTCCCCGCCTCCGTGACAGCAACGCCAGGAGTCCCCATTGCGGATGTGTCACTTTGCCTTCAATAAAGCCAATAACACACAGTGTGTGTGGGCCTCGTTCTTGCAGAGCACCCTGGGTAGGCCCGCAGCCTCCCAAGAACGTAACACACTCTGAAACCTGAGATACATTGGTTGGGGATCCAGGAGACTGACAAGCAAGGACTGTGGGAAGGTTGTGCAGACAGGATCAGGAATTAGACAGTCTGAAAAACTGAGCAAATTCATACTAAAGACTTCACCACAGTGGTGAAGAGGAGATGGGTGGTTGAGAAGAGAACTGCAGGATTTTTGGAGTGTACCACATAGGACAATAGAGATGAGAAACAAAAGGGGCAAAGGGAATAGGAACAGCAGCACAAACTGAGAGAGAACTGCAGGACTTGGTGGAGGCTGGGATCTATAACTAATCACAGACATGAAAAATGTTCCCTTGCTCACTTATAATATGGTCTAATTTTAAAATAACTCTAAAGGATCACAGATAATTGACTTCATCATTGCTTCAGGTTCTTCAATAAGCCAAGTACATCAGGCACAAGATACCTTACATGCTGCTCCACCTACCAGTTAAGAACATCAGCAATCAAAGGAAGGTTTCTCTGTGTCAATGCAGTGAATGGTGCTAAATTAAGCCTGTGGGTGAAACACAGCACCTGGATCAATTCCCAATGCCTGATTAGATGCATCAGAGCTCCTCATGTTAACTCTAGCAGGAGATAAGAGAGTAGCCCTGTATGTACCATATGGAAAATGTACCCCTCCCCCCCGAAACAAATAACATGTTCCTATGCCTAGACAGCAGCACTTGCCAGTGATAACCATCCATGCCTTTTTCTATATCTTTATATTCTTTTGTCATATAATCTCTCTCATTTGCCTAGAAGAGATGGGAATTAGAACCAAAAAAAAAGTGAAAAGCATTCTATTGCCCTAGGCACAGTCTTACTCACTGCAGATCCTTGTTCTTCTCAATGAACAGCTGGTTCACTGTTAATGGTTCATTTGCTTGTGATTACCAAGGGAAAAATTATTTCTCTCCAACCCCCAATATTCAGTTTCTGTGGGGGCTTCTGGCTCTCAGAACACTTAAAGCCCAACTCCCCCTGTGACCTGTTACCACTTGATTATATTACTCATGAATAGGTAACAGGGTTTTTTCCAATTCCAGTTTTGGGCCTTGATTCAGCAAAGTACTCTAGCACATGCCTAACATTAAGTATGTGACTAGTCCCGTTGAATTCAGTAGGGTTAATCGCTGCCTTAAAGTTAGGTTCATGCTTTAGGGGTCTCAGATATTATTTTAAAGATGCTTTTTTGTTTTCATAAATGTCTTCTCTGAGTCAGTAGTGGGAGGAAGCAATTATTTTAGAGACAAAAAAAAAAATCCAAAAAACACTGAGGTCAGAACTCAAAGTGTATGATTTTGGTTTCCGTAGCATTCTGGACACCCTTCCATCCATCCACAAGATCTATGGCTTAAATAATTCCTCAGCTTCACTGACACGTTTTTGAAGTTGCTATTGATTTATAGATCGATATCCCAGCAATTGAAACATGTCTCCTCATCATAAACTCTACTTGTTGGAAGTCAAAATTGAATCTAATTGAATGATTTCATTATTTCTGAAACCAGGAAGGTGGGAAAACCAAACCCCCTCAAACCCTCAAACACACTTTGCTATGTCAAAAGCTATTTTTCCTCTACTGTTTAAAATGATGACAGCCTTCACATCTCACACAGCAGGAAGATACTGACAACATTTACCATAGGCCCCCTAGCTAGCTCTGTGCCATAAGAAGGGTGTGTAACTGGATTTCAAATAACATCAAATCCCACTGCCAGAGCAACATAGAACAGAAGACTGATTTGATACTGCTGATGAGCCAATATAGTTCCTCACAAAAAAATTGAAATTAATTTTGCCCTTTCACAAAGAATGGACATGAAAAGTAACCCTAGATACATTGGCAGACACCAGTGTACCTCACTTGTTGAGCAACGCCAGGCAATCTATACATCTCAATCATGAACAGTGAGGTTAATCTGTAGATTACAGAATTTCAGGCATATCTGGAGCTGGTGGGGTATGTAATAAGCTACATGAAGTGGAGAAAAAATATGAAACGATCTGGAAACCATTATATAATCTCAGTGAACTGTAGCCAGGGGTTTGATAACAAATAAACTTATCTGAACACTCAGCGTTGCTTCTTATTTTGTTTATTTAATTTTTACATTAGCCATTTTAGATGGAGGAGTAGCTGGGTTTATAAAACAAGGATCAATGTATCAAAGTCTCATTTGAAACTGATCAGACCACGCCTGGTAATAATCAGTACAGTTGGTACTCAGCGTACACCAGACTGAGCCCTAAATAAATAAATGGCATTTCTAGGTCATATTTCATCCAAGGATCTTAGAGTGCTGTGCAAATTTTAATGAATTCAACCTCACAAGCCCCACACCTGGAGGTCGCCAAGTATTATCACCCTCAGTTTAAAAAGAGAGGCAGAAAGGTTTGATGACCTACTCTAGGTTACACCATGACAGATCCTTGGAACAGATCCTTGGAATCATAGAATCATAGAATATTATGGTTGGAAGAGACCGCAGGAGGTCATCTAGTCCAATCCCCTGCTCAAAGCAGGACCAACACCAATGAAATCATCCTGGAATCCTGATATCCCCCATTTCCTAGTTTTACCACTAGACCTAAACCAGTATCCTGCATATTTTATAGAATTCCCAAACCAGGTTACCATTTCTTGACATCTGTTGCCATTATTCTACTGCCATATGCTTACATTTTACATGGGAATACTAAGGTTTCAAAGTGAATTTTGCTGTTACAATATAATATGGCAATGTTATGAAAATACAGTAAGAAATGATTTCTGAAATGCATTAATGTGATTCTTGTATGGAGTGGGCAAAGATACATAACTGTGATGTTTCCCACTAAACATAACGGGTTTTTTTTATCTCTGGGTCTAGTTTCCATTTATTCTGAGTCTGTATGTTTGCTTTCTTTGTTGTCACATTACGTTTGTAATGAATTTTCATTTTGTACATTGTAGAGAAATCTCTTTTTCAATAGTCAAGAAAATACGACCTTCTTGTTTCCCCGCCTAATAATTCAAATGCCAAGGCTGTAATTTTCAGGTAGAGAGGAAATGATGTTTTTGAAGATTGTATTCTGTGCAAAGTAATTCAAAGTACATTACATTTCTTCCACGGTGAAATCCTTGATCACCGGTTTCTCCTTTCTATTAATAAGCTGTTATCAGTAATAGTGAAATTTGATTTCTGTGAGAATGCTGCAAACCTACAGCTGAGAGTGGAGCTCACTTGGATTGACTGTACCTCAGCCCGATGAAGCTCAAAAATTAGAGGGTTCCTTTCCTCCAACCCCATCAAATAAATAAAAACATGACCAGAGCCATATTACAAGCTAGTTGAAGTTACTATAGGGTGGGTGCATAACTGGTTGGAAAACCTTCCCAGAGAGTAGTTATCAGTTGTTCACAGTCAAGCTGGAAGGGCATATCAAGTGGGGTCCCACAGGGATCAGTTCTGGGTCTGGTTCTATTCAATATTTTCTTCAGTGATTTAGATAGTGGCATCTCTCTCTCTCTCGCTCTCTCTAGGTATAGCCTTCTGACCCTGACTTGTGTGATCAATTATAGTTTTCTAAACCTGACTTTTATAATCAAATTTAAGTTAGATTTAATAATATAACTGGTTCGTTTGCTTGGCTCCCCTTGTATGGTTAATACCTGGCAACAAATAACTTTCATGGTTAAGCTGGTTGCTTCTCTCTCTCTGCCCCCCATGGGTGTTTTTTGGCTTCCCCAGTCGCTCTGCAGCCAAGCTCCTCGTACCTAAGCTAAAGATCCCTGCAGCACCCAAAAATCCTGTGGGGTTTGGTCATCAAGTGGGTTTCTACCAGAACAATTGTAACGTGAAAGTGGAGATAGGGACGTGCTGAAACTGGGGCATAGGAGGGTGGTAGCTTGGAAGTGCTGCTCGACCCAGCCTGCTGAGTCCAGGGCATACAAGAGTCCAGGGCATACAAGCTTGGGAGTGCTGATTAACCTGGTCCTCTCAGATGCACTCTGTTAATGTGTGTGTGTGTTTGTCTGATTCTGGGGCTGGAAGAACCCAGCCCTGGGAACCTAGGTCCTGCAGGATAGCTCCATTGGGAGGGAACTTGCAGAAGTAGCGCTCCGTATGAGAACACAAGTGACACAAGCAGTACATTGATAGAATTACAGAAAACCCCTCCCCCCAGAAGAGTTACCCTAATAAATGAGCATACCCCAAAGTAATGGGCAAATCTGGTAACACTGGCATAAAATAGACCTTGCTATGGAGATATTATTTGTGGAGACTACAAATCCCACCATGCAATCTTCCTGGACCATGGCTTTTTGATCAAGATGGGACATTTCACACGTACATACTTACGGTGTCAAATTCTCCTCTCAGTTACCCCATTGAAGGCAGGAATGAGGTGAGTGGAAAAGAGATGAAGCAAGGTGGGCCTACTTTCTTAGCAAAGAGTTTTCTGTGAACTCAGTGGCATGGGTCAGCCTTTCTGCTGTGAGCAATTTTACAGCAACATCTGGTGGGATACAACCTCTGGGGTCCCAACAGAGTGATAGCCATCATAATGAAGCTCAGTAGCAAGCTGCATGGAGCTTGCTGATGCTGAACTCTGGCTCATTACAGCCTGAAGTGGAATACTTGCTTCTGATTAAATCACAAACCAACAGCTCTATGCAGCCCTCATTAAAAGCCTCACTGACCAATATCCTGTTGTGTATCCATATCATAAAAACAGCCTCGTGTCAGATCTTAATGCTGAGCCAGGCAGCTTTCCACATTGCTTGATTGTCAGAGAGCTGAGAGTAGGTTAGATTTGATGGCTCAGAATTGGTCACTTCTTTTCTTTTTAAACATCTGCCATACTCAGACGGGAAAATTAAATACTCTCTCCAGCCAGCTGGCAGGAGTCAGTTAATTATTCAAGACAATAATGGTGTTTTAAAACAAATTAAACAAGTCAGCAAAGTCACTGTGCCAGGGGAAGGTGTGTGAGGGTGCCAGGGAATAAACAGGGCAAAGATGGACACCAGCAGAGCAACCTGCTCATAGTTTCACCTCTGGTCTAGCTTGGTCACTCGAGAGGCAGCATGGTTTGCAGGAAGGCTTGGAATAGCAGGAAGCAGGAGGGCCTGAATTCCATCCCTGCACTTTTGCTGACTCACTATGTGGCTTGGGGCAAACCGCTGTTCCTCTCTGCCTCAGTTTCCCCGCCCATATAATGGGGATGATAATAATATGTTTATCACGGAGCACCAGGAGGATTAATTAATTAATCTTTGTAAAGTGCTTAGAACCTATCAAGTGTTATGTATCTGATCCAAAGGCCACTAACATCAGTGGGAAAACTGCCACTGACTTCAATGGGATTTGGATCAGGCCCTTTATAAATGCAAACTATTAGTATTAATAAGTGAAACAATCCTCTTATAATCATAATGTAATTATCTATATAGCAAGCCTTGTCCATGGCTCTAAACACACTTTATAAACAATAAGGAATTAAACTGAACAACTACCTGATGAACCGAGTTAAGTAGTTTTATCCACAGGTAACTCAGGTCTGCTGACTCCCAGCCCTGCACGTCCAGCAGTAGCATGGTCTAGTGAAGCTAGGATGAGCTGGGCTGGAGACGGGAGGCAAAGACAAATCTCTGAGTTACTCTTCCATGTCTCAACTTTCCTATTTTAAAGAAGTCTGTAAGTATCTGTAATGGCTATAAAGAAAACCTTCAAAAGATGAAGTGAGCTGTCTGCCTGCGTTTGCAGGCAGCCTGAACTGCCCTATCCATTTCAGCGAGTGTTTGCTTAGTGGGCAGTGATTATACTCCAAATGTCAACATCGTTAACTATTTCACTTCTCCACAAAACATGTAAGAAAGGAAAGGAAGTATCATAGTATGAAGAGCTACACCTTTGTTCCTCAAAGCGGAGGCTGGGTGCGAGTGAAAGGATAGCTGGTGGGAATCGAAGGTGTATCAGTTAAGATTCCTGACTTGCTGTGTGACCTTGGCTAAGTCACTTCACTTCTCGGTGTCTCAGCCCTTTTATAAAACGATTCTCCAGCTTTCCACTTTTGTAAAGTGTTTTCAGATCCTTGCCTAAAAAGGTAATACATATAAGTGCAAAATATTCATGGTAATTAATTATTAAGAACAACCAGAATTTGCTTCCTCTGCTATCCAGAAGCATATGACTATGGGCTTCTCTGTGATCTGCCTGGCCACATCTATAAAATACATAGCCAGAGGGGTATTTCAGAGGTGACTGTGCGTGTCCTAATTTTGACTGGGAGGTCACCTGTCACTTTTTGGGCAATGTCATGTTTAAGGCCATCTCAAGAAAAATAAAGTACCATGGTATTTCATTGAATTAATTAATTTATTTTGCTGACCTCTTTTCTGCATTATATTTCCACTTGTTTCATGCTTCATTAAATTTGCATGATGCTATCTAGTCTACAGTGCCTTTTAGTAAGGTTGCCAGGAATTAATCCTACATAGATTGGAAATAGCCCTGTAAAATAATAAGCAGGTTTTTACTGGCGTTACTTATCTCACTGTAAAGCAACACAATTAGCAGATGAGATGACTGAAAAATTAGATGTTGCTGTTGTAAGAGAGAGAGAGAGAGAGGAAGGAGGTGTACATAGACCGACAGACAAACTGAAAGCATAATTTGCCCACAGCAGCACAAGAGTAAAGATCATGACACTACTGAGCATAAGACAGAGGGAAGGTGTGGCATGATTGTAGCAGTATTCACTAGACACATCTTCATCAGTCTCTATGCTGATTTGGTACTTACTAAGAATACAGCACTCAATGTTATTTCTTTGCCAATGAATTTTTATCTGAGTGATTTATAGCCAACTAAGATGTGTGTTATCCGCCCAGGAGAGCTGCTTGGGAATTTTCTAAATGTTTTTTTCCAATCAGAAAATATAAATTTGTCAAAACCAAAACTGTTTGTGGGAAAGGGTCAGTCTAAACAAATATCCTATTTCAAAAATAATTTGAAAAAAAAAAGTTTTGAAGCAAAACGTTTAGTTTTCCAGTTCAAATCAACTTTTTGTTTAGAAATTTTAGTTAATTTATAGTAAATAAAAAAAGATTAAAAATGTAAAAAGGTCAAAAGCAAAACAAAACAAAATATTGATTGACCTGATCCAAGAAAAAAAAAGTTGGTTTGTCAGATGGTGAAACTCTTGGGAGGTTTCAACTTTATCCAGATTTGAATGAAAAAAATTCAAATTTTTGAAAACTGTCACGGGATGGGAAAACCGTTTCCTACCCAGCTCTAATTTAGCATCCAGAACGCTCTACAGTTTTACTTTCAGTTCTTCATTTCCACATATAATTATATTCCTAAGCATTCAAATCCATAAACACCACCGTAAAACTTGACGCTGCTAGATATGTGCTGAATAAACCTCCCCAGATCTAAGCATGTTTAAAATGTAAAGCATGTTTAAGACTGCTGAGGAAGGAGTACTGCGGAAAGGGATCCGGGGGTCAAAGTGGACCACAAGCCAAATATGAGACAACAGTGTAACACGGTTGCCAAAAAAGCAAACATCATTCTGAGATGTATTAGCAGGAGTGTTGTAAGCAAGAAATGAGAAGTAATTCTTCCACTCTATTCAGCACTGATTAGGCATCAACTAGAGTACTGTGTCCAGTTCTGGGTGTCACATGTAAGGAAAGATGTGAACAAATTGAAGAAAGTCCAGAAAAGAGCAACAAAAATGATTAAAGATCTAGAAAACAGGGAAGATTGAAAAAATTGGGTTTGTTTAGTCTAGAAAAGAGAAGACTGCGAGGGGACATGATAACAGTTTTCAAGTACATAAAAGGCTGTTACAAGGAGGAGGGAGAAAAATTGTTCTTCTTAACCTCTGAGGATAGGACAAGACATGGGCTTAAATTGCAGCAAGGGAGGTTTAGGTTTGAAAATAGGAAAAACTTCCTGTCAGGGTGGTTAAGCACTGGAATAAATTGCGTAGGGAGGTTGTGGAATTGGAGATTTTTAAGAGCAGGTCAGACCAACACCTGTCAGGGATGGTCTAGATAATACTTAGTCCTGCCATGAGTGCACGGAGACTGGACTAGATGACCTCTCAAGTTCCTTTCCATTCCTGTGATTCAGATCTGAACTTTACACTATGGACCGTCCTTAGTTGCCAGACATCTTGTGTAAGCGCTCCAGCTGGGAAGTAGCTCCTGGACCTGACTGTGATTTCACTTCCAGTGGTTTAAATCAGGAGTCACTCCATGAGCAGGTGTAAAACTAGTTTAGGTACAATCAGAATCAGGCATTCTGGGTGAAATCCTGCCTCCACTGATATCAATGACAAAAATCCCATTGACTTCAACAGAGTCAGAATTTCAGCATCCATATTAAAGAACAGATGTTAACTTATAGAGATGGTTGAGGGAAGGAAGAGAAACACGGGAGTTTCTTTAAAAAAATGATCCCCTTGCCCCCAAAACAAACACATTTTAAATGATGAAGAAAAATACACTCAACCTCCCTGCACACTGCAAAACATCATGGAGGTTAAGCAATTCATGGCATGAACCAATTTGTATGCACTCATATAGAGAGGTGAACAGGTGTTTCTTTCTGTTTTTACACTGCAGTTTTCTTCCTTGGAGAATAAGCTTTCATAGTTCCTGGAAACAGGTATCCCGCAGAGGCTTTTCTCCAGACAAAGAGGCTTTTTCTGCTGCATATAGATCCTGGGAAGAAATGATTTCTTCCTTTTAATAGATATGAAGATTAAAGGCCCCCGTTTACTAAAGGACAATATCATATACAAATATTAATGCAAGTAAGTGCTCTCCATCCAACATTCAGGAGAGTAAAGTGCCCACAGAAACTCTCTCTACTCTGATAAAGATTGTTTTATTGTGTCTCTCTCGCACATAGTTAGAGAGAACAACCCTGAAACTGATTATGTCTTTGTTTTATTGTGACATTTCCCTCCTTTCCATTTTCCTAGAAAACAAATGTCCCCCTTGCCTCTTCCCTAAATTAAAATGAGATTTGCCTGGAGTTTTTTAAATCACTAGTGCTTTTGCATGTCTCCATTTTTAGGCACTCAGGTTGAGAGACCTTAAAGGGCTCTGATTTTCAGCAAATGCTGAGCACCTGCCTTTGAAAATCTGGTCCCATTAAGGTATTTCAGGTTGGGCTCCCAAATATGGAAGCAATGAAAATGACCAGTCACTTTTGAATATCTTGGCTCTTAGGCTGACTTAAAGGTCTTGGATAGGGTTTACAAAAGATCCTAAGTGAGTTAGGTAGCTGTAGAAGGTGTACAACAACAGACAGTGGTGCCTAGTAGTCAGGCAGTGGTTGGCAGGACATCTCCCCGTTGGGGTCTTTGAACAGTCATAGTCTTTTCCAGCTGGCCTCTCACCAGAGGTAAAGGCTCTTGTTGTTGTATTGTTTTCTCAGAGTGGGTAGGGGAGCCCAGGCCCACCCTCTCTACTGGGATCTGGTCCTGGGCCCAATGGTGGTAGCTACAACCAACACCTTAGGGTGCTAAGCCACTGCCCCTCTCCCCCTGACTGTTTCCTACCCCATTCTTCTTCAGCTTCCCAGACCAAATCACTCCAATCAAGTCTCTGACCCACTCACTCCATCTCCTGCTTCTCCTTTGTGGGGTTGCACAGGTCTACATTGTCAGGTCCCAGGGGATGAGCTCCTGTGAACTACTTTCAGCTCAGAGCAGCCACCTGCTCCCTTCCACTGCCTGCCTCGGAACAGCTGTGCTCCTCTTTCTAAAGCCCTGCCTTCAGCTTGTGCAGACTCTGCAGGTATATCTGCGTGGGGCTGCATGGGCTTAGGGTTGTTCCTTAACCCCTTGCTCTCCAGTGCAGAGTTTGTATACCCCATCACAGAGCCCACGTCCCATGGGATGTGGGCTCCTAACTCCCTTGTTTTCTTTTGAAAATCCCAGCTCTAGGTATTCAAAGCAAAAATCAACTGACTGGCTAATCTGTTTGTTCCTTGGTTTGAGAGATTTGGGAATGCGTGTCCTTTTTACCTAATACCTAGTAAAGCTGAGCTCTGCCAAATTTGTAATTTAGGTTTCTCTTTTATCCAGTCTTTCAGAAAGGTTGATGTATATGTATGAGATCAAGTGACTAAGCACTAGCTAGGAACAGGGCTCCTCAATATTTCACCCCAGAACTAGCCTGGCACCCTGCTTGCTGCAATTATTTTGTGTCATAAAGCCTTTGCATTTCACAGAAGGTTAAAAAAAATCTCTGTATATTTGTTTTTACTAGAGAACTACTTTGACCTGTTGGTTAACTGTGTGTTCACTCAGACATTTTGTAAAAGGCATTGGTCAATATTTTCCAACCTGGACCCTTAAATAATTGGTCTGATTTTCAAAAGTGCTAACCATGCACAAATTTCATTGCACTGGGAATTGTGTGAGGACAGCACCTCTGAAAACCAGGCCACTGATGCAGGTGCCTAAATATAGATTTGGCTGCCTAACTCTCTCTGCAGGAGAGCTTGTGCCAATTGCTTGGGAAGATCATGCTGGATGAATAGCTCTTTTGTTACATTTACAAAAGTTGCTTTTTATAAGGGGCATAAGCTGTGACTATGTAGCATACATTCTAGTAGGGCAGTGTGGGGCACAACAGGTGGACTTTAGGAAGATCATTTCCACTTCACCGAATAGCTGGCGGCAGCCCTAGCAGAGGACTGAAGGACACTTTCAGAAGTGCCTTTAATTAAGGCATGATCCTGTGCCATTGACTTCAATGGGTGCAGGATCAGGCCCGTCACGAGTATCCGACGGCTATGGAGGGATACAGGCCTACCCAGTGGATAATTTTTTGGGGGGGCGGGGGGAGGGATAGCTCAGTGGTTTGAGCATTGGCCTGCTAAACCCAGGGTTGTGAGTTCAATCCTTGAGGGGGCCATTTAGGGATCTGGGGCAAAAATTGGGGATTGGTCCTGCTTTGAGCAGGGGGTTGGACTAGATGACCTCCTAAGGTCCCTTCCAACCCTGATATTCTATGATTCTATGAACTTTAGGAATCCAAGTTTGAAAATGTGGACCTATGTGATGTGTCCAAGATTGTATAACATAGTAATCAGGGAAAGGACTCAGGTCTCCTGACAACCACTTTCCTGATGTAAGCATTAGATACACTATCTCACTTTGCAATACATTAAGTAAACAGATACATTTCGGCAACTTCTCCTCCCAAGTACATCTATTTAAATCGAGAGTAAATCAGTTTCCAGTGCTGAATGAGTGAAACACTATTAACATGTCTAGAAACAGGCAGACAAGAAGCAGTCAGTAACAGGAATGCAGAATGAAATGAGGCCCAATCCCGTGCCTATTGACCTCAAGGGTGAAATTCACATTGATTTCAATGATAGGAGGATAATGCCCTCAGTCTGATTAGCTTCTAGGACTGGCAGCCTATGTAAGTACTCATGAAAAGCCTGTCTGATTTCACAAACACCTGAAAGGACTTGAGGGATCAAAACTAAATTAAGAAAAATAAACACCCTGTGACATCTGAATGGCGCAGATGCTGGCCCTTAGACGATGCAATTTCCTGTGAGCATAAGGCAGTAATTTGGTTGGGGAGTTGATCCTTTCCCTCATTTTCAATCCAGTGATGAACTGTCTCATGGGATCATCCTGCTACTTTTAACACCAGGTAACTGTCAGGTCATTTCCTTAAGCCAATAGCACTTCTAACCACATGATGGTGTTTGTTTTCATTCAGGAGCATGCATAGTACATAGGATGCTGTATCTATGCTCCTGTGAGTGAAATTGCTTTTCTAGCGTGTTTCATACTCAAAGTATCCCAAAGTTCTTACAGATCAATGAGTTAGATAGTAATAATGATTATTAAAGACAGAAGACTAGTCATTTTGTTGGTAGTCCATCACTAATGATAATGACAATATTGTCGCAATTCTCATCTATGCCTATGCACATGACTCTGAAATACGAACCCTGATGCACAGAGTTGGTCACACTGAGGGCACGGGAAGTCCATATCTATGACGTTTGATGATGCAGGTGTGCGGCGCCTTTCATGTGCAGCCTGGAGACGATTTTGTTGATCCCGCTCAAACCTGTTATATGCTGATTTTGTCAGAGACCAACAGTGAGTCCCGTTCTGATGAGTTCTTTGAGACTGATGCCAGCCCACTGGGCACTGCTTTTCAACTTATCTTTGAAACACATATACGGATGACCCTTCTTTCTTTTGTACTGCCTCAGCGCCCCACACAGGATCTGTTTTGGGAGACGGTGGTCTTCCATTCAGATGACATGTCTGGTCCACCTAAGTTGTGCTCTCAATAGCATTTCTTCAATGCTGGTTGTGTTTGCTCTCTCAAGGATCTTAATATTGGTCACTCTGTCATGCCAGTGAATGCTCATTATTGAGCAGAGAGCGCACATGTGGAATTGGTCAAGTTGTTTAATGTGCTCTATATAAAGAGTCCGTGTTTCAAATCCATACAGAAGAAATGTTAGGACCCCTGCACTGTAGATGTTCAATTTGATGGAGAGATTAATGTTATGTTAGTTAAGAACTTTCGTTTGGAGTTGTCCAAGGTCCTGGCTGGCTTTACTAATTCTTGAGGCAATTTCCTTATCAAGGGAACCATCATTCGAGATGGTGCTGCCCAAATACTTGAACTCATCAACATTTTTCAGCTGTGTGCTTTGGATGAAGATGGCTGATGATGGGGAATTGAAATGAGGTGCTGGTTGGAACAAGACCTCTGTCTTCCCGAGACTGATGGTGAGGCCAATGATCTGGGGTGCTTCAGAGAATCTGGGGGGGAGGGATAGCTCAGTGGTTTGAGCATTGGCCTGCTAAACCCAGGGTTGTGAGTTCAATCCTTGAGGGGGCCATTTAGGGATTGGGGCAAAAATTGGGGATTGGTCCTGCTTTGAGCAGGGGGTTGGAATAGATGACCTCCTAAGGTCCCTTCCAACCCTGATATTCTATGATTCTATGATCTATCAGCGATGACCTGAAGGTTGCTATGTCTATGGGCCATCAAGGCGCAGTCATCAGCAAAAAGTGCCTCGATGAGAAGTCTCTCCTGCATCTTGGTCTCAGCATTGAGTCTTCAAAGATCAAAGAGGGAGCCATCAAGTTGGTAGCGGATGTATATCCCCTGATCAAGTCCCTTGTGGAATGGCTGAGGACACAGGCAAAGAACAAGTTGAACACCACTGGAGCAAGTACGCAGCCTTGCTTCACTCCACTCAAGATTTCAAATGTGTCAGAAAAGTCACCACTGGCGAGCATGTCATGTGGTCATGGAAGAGACGGATGATTTGTATGAACTTTCTTGGGCAGCCCAGTTTATGTAGAATAGACCTTCTCTGTTAACCGTATCAAAGGCTTTGGTCAAGTCAATGAAGACTGCATAAAGGTCCATGTTTTGCACTAAAAAACTTTCCTGGACCTGCCTTATGACAAAAATCATATCTGTAGTACTACGACCTGGTCTGAAACCACACTGCACTTCTGGCAGATTCTCCTCAGATATATTTGCAATGAGTTTGTTCAGTAAAATGCAAGGTATATTTTCCCTGCTGTACAGAGGAGGGAAATGCCACTGTAGCTTTGGCAATCAGCGTTGCTGTCTTTGTTTTTGAACAGTAAAACAATAGCATCTTTGAAGTTTTGTGGTGTTTCTTCCTCCCAAATGCTACTCATGTTGTGAAAATGTTGTGAAACTCCTCGATAGCCTTTGGGTCTGCTGCTTTGTATTGATCTGTTGGAATATCATCCTTTCCAGATGCCTTGCCAGCTTTCAATTGTTTGCTGGCTTTCATGATCTCTTCAACTGATGGAGGGAGGTTGAGATACTCTTTGATGGGTTTCTGGGATAACTGATCAAGGACATGATGATCGACCGTGGATGGTCTATTGAGTAGACTATTGAAGTGTTTAGCCCATCTCTGTATGATTCCCTCCTTGTCTTTGATGAGGGTTATGCCATCTGCCTATTTCAGGGGAGCTGTGCCAGTTTTAGATGGTTCATAGACTGCTGCGAGGGTGTTAATGAACATCTTTGCGTTGTTTGTATCTGCATAATGCTGAACTTCTGCTGCTTTCCTTTCCCACGACTCATCATGCATTCTCCTCAGTTCAAACTGCTCTGGGGGTACTTAAACCTATCTTTCTTTGAGATGGAAGTGAGATTGTTCTGCCATTCAACAAACACTTTCTGCTTGTCACTTAGGAGTTTCGAAATGTCCTCGTTGTTCTCATCAAACCAATCCTGGTGTACATTTTTGGGGGGGCCCAGCACTGATTTAGCTGTGTCACTAATCACAACTTTGAACTGGTTCCATTTTTCTGTTGGATTGCCAGTAAATGGTAGGCATGAAAAGAGCTTGTCATCAAATGACTGCTGAAACTGCACCTGATAGTCAATGTGCTTGAGCTTTGCTATGATGAAGGCTAATCTGTTGAGTTTGAGGTGCTTGCACTGTGGGGGGACTATATTCAGGTTGAGCACTGCTCTTACCAATCTGTGGTCTGTCCAGCATTCTTCACCACACATGGCTCTGGTAATTCTGAAATCACGGCTGTCTCGCTGGCTGGTGATAACATAGTCAATCAGGCACTATTGTTTGGACTGTGATTGCATCCATGTTTTATATTTAACATTTTGCCTAAAGATGGTTGTTAGTGATGAGCAGACTGTGTTCTGCACAGTTACCCAAGAGGAGGAGTCCGTTGCTGTTCAATTTTCCCACTCCAGGTCATCCTATCACACCTCTCCAGTCACTGCTGTCCCTATCAACTCTAGTGTTAAAGTCTCCCAGCAGGATGAGCTTGTCTGAGGATGGAGTCCAGGTCAGAATAGAACTGCTCTGTGCTGGTCAGTGTGGACACATAGGCACTGATGATAGTGACATGCCGTAAAGGATTCAGGGGGAATCGAATTTTCATGAGTCATTCATTCAGGACAATAGGGAGGTCATGAACTTGTTTCAGGAGAGATGTTCTAATTGCAGATCCAATTCCATGGATCCTGTCTTCATCCTCTGCTTTTCCTTTCCAAAAGAAAGTGTAGTTGCCTCCTAGCTCACTGATGGAACCTTCTCCGGCCAGTCTAGTTTCACTCAGGGCTGCAATATCAATGTTATAGCGGGCAAGTTCTCTAGAGACAAGGATTGTTCTTCCCTCAGGCCTTCATGCATCGCCTCCATCGATACGAACATTCCATGCTCCTTGGGTGAGTCTTGTTTTTTGACCACTGCAGGATGACCTGCCAGCCACAGTAGTCTGGCCAGATGCTATGGGACAGGCAATGTTTAGGGCACCTTTTCTAGCCCCCTCCTTTAAAAAGGGTGAGCAGTGCTATCCGAAAAAGGGCTGCTCAGTCACCTAGACTGCTGACGAATGTCTCCGCTGTGCCGGGGATGGAGCTGAACAGCCACTAGTCACATGGCCACCTACGTGCAGGATTCTGGCTACAACTGCCAGTGGTCATCTCCACCTGTTGCTTTGCTACGTCCCCATCCCCGCAGCACATGGATTAATGATGTGATGTTAATGATGATGAGCTCTGATAAGATGTTAATGGGATGAGAGTTGCGAGAAAACCTGTGGAGGAAATTTTTGAGTGAGAGAGCCATTGCACAGGGGCAGTCCCACTCTCTTGGCCGCGGAAGCCAGATTCCAGTGGCACGAAGAATCGTTACAGCTGGGGACTTCCTTAGCTGCAGTGGGTGACCAGGACAGCTTCAGAGCCTTGTCATGGTCTCCATGCCCCACAGCACGTTGCTGAACCATCTTCATGGCCGCTGAATCACAAACTGATTTCCTCTGCCGAGTCTGCCAGAACAGCCTTTGCATGCTAGAGCAAGGCGGTTGCCCTGTCTCACCGAGAGCAAAGGACCCATCAGCTACCTGATAGGTATATGACGGGTACTAGGGAGGGGTAGTACCACTGTTGGAGGAACATGTCGTGCTCCTTAGGGAGTAGTTCATCCGCTTTGGTCCCTACCTACACCCACCTCTCAGCTGTGGCTCCAAGCAGCTGCTTGCATGCGACACCGACCACACCCTGGTAAACCACTTTGACGAGCAGGCTAAACCAGGTGACTAGTCATTTTACACCCTCAGCAATAACTCACATAAAGTCTTGGACACCAGATAATCTACTTTTAAGAGAGGGTATATTAACAATGCATCCGAAGAAAGCTACCTCTAGCAGTGAAGCACTTACTTAATACAAAACTGAACTGGATACTTTGGGAGTGAATTTAAATTCCATTTTAGGATTTCAACCTATGGCTTTCTGACCATCAACTGAAAACCAGCTGATATTTAAATCCAAGTTCTTCCTTCTTGATGGCAAATGTGGGTAGACAATGTGCAGCAAAGCATGGGATGGTCTAAGGTCTTCCTTCTTTCTAGGGCATCACAGTCAGCTCAAGTCTCCTTGTGATAAATATTTTACTTTGAACTGAGACTTTTGCTGGCTTTAGTTGAAAATATCATGGGAGAGACACAGATAACTGGTAATGCAAAATATGAAAAGAAACCCCACTTCCCCAACCATTAATTCTGGACGAACAAGCTAAACATTCTACTAACAATGGGACATATGTTCCCATGCATTTTAAAGCAGAACTCCCCAAATGACATCAATGTGGATATCATCATATAATATGGCATGTTTGGCACCACTTTACTGCTTTGTGAAGTCAGAGGCTAGGGCTTATGCAGAATGACACAGGGATAGAGACCCTAGGTCACTACTTTTAATTTGGCTCACAGGAGTGATTGCCAAAAATTGTCACCAGCTGTTGGCTGTTCACTGGAGGGCTCCCACTGAATGATTTCTGTGTATGAAGTAGAACACAGGGCATGGAACATCCAGGGCCCAAACATTTAGTCCGAGGTGGGCAAACTTTTTGGTCCGAGGGCCACATCTGGGAATAGAAATTGTATGGCGGGCCGTGAATGCTCACAACATTGGGGTTGGGGGTGCGGGTTCCGGGGTGGGACCAGAAATGAGGAGTTCAGGGTGCGGGAGGGGGCTCCGAGCTGGGGCGGGGGAGTAGGGTGCGGGAGAGGAGGGAGTGAGGACTCTGTCTGGGGGTGCGGGCTCTGGGGTGGGCCTGGGGATGAGGCGTTTGGGGTGCAGGAGGGGGCTCCGGGCTGGGACCGAGGAGTTTGGAGGGCGGGAGGGGGATCAGGGCTGGGGCATGGGGGGAGGTTCAGGGGTGCAGGCTCCGGGCAGCGCTTACCTCAAGGGGCTCCCAGAAGCAGCAGCATGTCCCTTTTCAGTCTCCTACGCGAGGCGCAGCAGCTGTGCACGCTGCCCCATCTGCAGGCACCACCCCTGCAGCTCCCATTGGCTTCGGTTCCCAGCCAATGGGAGCTGCGGGGGTGGTGCTTGGGGCGGGAGCGGCGTGCAGAGAGGAGGCCCCTGGCTGCCCCTACAGCGTAGGAGCCAGAGCGGGGACCATGCCGCTGCTTCCGGGAGCCGTGTGGTGCAGCCGCCGACCCTATTCCTCGGCTGGAGCTCCAGAGCAGGGCAAGCCCCAGACACCTCTCCCCAGTGGGAGCTAGAGGGCCGGATTAAAATGCTTGGCATGCCATATCCAGCCCATGGGCCGTACTTTGCCCACCCCTGTTTTAGTCTGTTGCATTCTGATACTATGTCCTGTGTGGTATTTGCCCATCATAAACTGTGCATTTCACTGCTCACCTCCACTAACTTACCAGTGCGTAGCTTTATTGCTAGCAATCACTGAAACCAAAAATTCAATTTGGAAAAATATTCTAAAATGTCAATGTTCTTTGGCTGGATTTATTAAGCCTGCAAAAGTGGGTTGGACACCTCATGCCAGCAAGCTTGGTGATGTTATTTGGCTTCACTGGGCAGATCGAGGAAGTGGACACGCACATGAAGATAAAAATAATGTGGAAATAAAACCAGCCGAACACTGCCAAACCGCCATGAGGGATCTATTTGGGTTTGGGCAGGGTCTTATTTTATCTCTAACTAGTTCAGTCATGCCTGCAACTAGTCTTTTCTTTACCACCCGAAAACAAAAATTTGACCCCTTCATGCCTGAAGGAATTTGTTTTGTTGTTGATGATGACTTTGGTGCAGCTAATTTTCAGCTGTCACCTCCTCGTGCTCTGAGGAAACCTGCCTGCTCTTGGGAAACACATCAAAGGGCAAAGTGTCAATGTTTATGTGCCAGGATATAAAAAATCAATTTCAATCCTTTGGAGGTGAAACAGTTGGTGCAGAAAGTCACCCAGTACTATGAGCTCCTCTTTGACATTGACAGCTAGGAATAGAGGGTTTCTAGATGGATGTGGAACAATGTAATGTGCTGCTGCCCTGGATTAACATAGGTTTCACGGATAGAAATGAGATCAGGAGATTATGTTTATCGTGGTCAATTATGAGAGTCAAATTATTGTATAGTTATACAGCTTTTTTTATCCCCAAGGATCCCAAAGAATTCTAGAGAGTGTATATTGTATTCACATCTGGTACATCTCCATTAATACAGCCATTACTGTGGTTGAACATGGCAAATGAGCTCAAGAGGGCTGCACACCAGTGAAGAAGCCTGGTGGTGCTAAATATGTTGAGAAAAAATTGTTCAGGAACAGTTTTTTGTTTCTCCAAATTTGCCTTCAAGGCTGATTCCGAGTTGAGCCATGGGGTAAAGAGCCTTAAATGTGACAAATTCCAGGGGGGGAGGGGAAGCTTTCACTTGTGAAATTCTGGCTTTGTCGAAGTCAATGAGCGTTTTGACATTGACTTCCAAAAGGGGTCCAGGATTTCAGCCCTGATCTTTCTGTTCCTTTCACTTTCACAGACAGGCAGACTTTGCTTGTTGTCTGTAATGGCTCCTGGTATTTTAACCACATTCTCCTCACCATGTGAGCCTCTTACACCCTACCATCAAAGGGTGACGTGGCCTTCACAAAAAAAGGAGCATTTATAATAGTATTTGTGGTACTTACTGCACTTAGAATAGGAAATACTGCTGTAAGAGAAGTATCTTGATGTGATAAATGTTACGATTTTACTGGCACCCATTGCACCAGCAGAGTATCCCGTTGCATTGCAAAGATATATACTAGAGTGGAAGAGGATTGATTTAGTGTACATCATGCAGTGGAGGCATGACAATACAGTGCATTATTCATCGGAGGCTGTGACGGCTTTCCATTTAATCTACGTGAAAATTGGATTTATGGGAAAGGTGTAAGAGCCATCTGAACACAGCCCATAAAACTGGAAGAGTCATATGTTTTCTCCAGAAAACAATTTTTAACAGCTCTGCTGGGTGCTCGTTTGCAGCAACATCGCAAAAATGTTGTCTCTGCTGTTTATGACCCTTTTGCTCATTTCTGCAAGAGAAGTGGGTTTGGTTTGGGGAGTACAGCTCCACTGGTGCTGTGGTTTCTGGGTGTGATTTGCTCCAGGGACTCTTCTGTTAGGGAGACTTCTGCTGTACTAATGTTCCCATTAGCCTTGATTGTCTCTGTAGGGGGTGGTAAAGACTCTTGTAGCAAATTGTTTTGGAAAATCCTCCTTGTTCCTTTGATATCAGTAATATTTTCCTCTGTTTTTGTGTGCGTATGCAATTCTTAAGTTGTTTTTCTTTGCAGAGATTTCTAGTGCTGCTCTTTGTGCTATTTTATGCTTCTACAAGGTAGTTGGATTCTCTTTTATGGGGGTACAATGTTAGGACCTTTTTGTTTTTCACAGATACAAAATAGTTCCCTATTTATTTATTCCTCATAGTGTCCTGGTTTCTTTTAGGATGCTTTTACAGTTACTAAAGACATACAGCTTAAAACCATGGGTGACTAATATGTGCTTATCACATACTACATGGCACCGTTAGAAGATGCTGTGAGAAAAAAATTCTGATGGGAAAAACCATAGTGGTCCAAACCATACTGGTAGAGTCAGGGAACGGTAGTGGGTGACAGACTAACTTGAAAAACATAAATCTCTCAAAAGTTCAGATCCATATTTGTACTATGCAACCAAGTAGGTCTGGAAACGGGGCTGCAAATATCATTGGAAGAGGTTTCCTGTGAGCCTACAGGTAGCACTAGCTGGAATTTTTTTATCAAAACAATTTTTCGTCAGAAAATTCTGTTTCGATTTTTTAAAAAATCATGTCTATTCAGATTAAATTTCCTGGGGAAACATTACTAAGTGAAAAAAAATCATTATTTAAAATTTTGTTTCAGAAAAGAATAGAATTATTTTTCAAAATGAATTTTTTGTTTACAATTTTTTCATTCATTTACATTATTTAATTACATGTCTGTAGAAGTAGTAAATACTATTATACGTAACATTATGTCAGGTCAGGGCATAATGTGACATGACAAGATGTCATTGTGACAGTTGAAATATTCAATTTTTTATTTTATTTTTCTGTAAAAAATTAAGGTGAGCTTCTACTTACTACAGGAGACATTTTGATCTACAAAATAAGATATGATGTATCAATCTATCCTAAGGCCTGGTCTACACTAGGACTTTATGTCGAATTTAGCAGCGTTAACTCGATTTAACCCTGCACCCGTCCACATTAGGAAGCAATTTATTTCGACATAAATGGCTCTTTAATTCGATTTCTGTACTCCTCCCCGACGAGGGGAGTAGCGCCAAATTCGACATGGCCATGTCGAATTCGTGGTACTGTGGACAGAATTCGACGCTAATAGCTCCGGGAGCTATCCCACAGTGCACCACTCAGTGGACGCTCAGGACAGCAATCCGTACTCGGATGCTCTGACCTGCCACTCAGGAAAAGCCCCGGGAAAATTTGAATTCCTTTTCCTGTCTGGCCAGTTTGAATCTCATTTCCTGTTTGGACATCGTGGTGAGCTCAGCAGCACTGGCAACAATGCAGAGCTCTACAGCAGAGGTTACCATGCAATCCCAGAATAGAAAGAGGGCTCCAGCATGGACTGATCGGGAAGTTTTGGATCTGATCGCTGTGTGGGGAGATGAATCCGTCCTATCCGAGCTCCGATCCAAAAGACGGAATGCAAAAATTTATGAGAAAATATCCCAGGCAATGACGGAGAGAGGATACAGCCGGGATGCAACGCAGTGCCGCGTGAAAATCAAGGAGCTGCGACAGGCGTACCAGAAGACCAAGGAGTCCAACGGACGCTCCGGATTGCGGCCACACACTTGCCGTTTTTACGAGGCACTGCATGCTATGCTCAGTGGTGCTGCCACCACTACCCCACCAGTGTCCATGGACTCCGACGACGGGGTCTTATCTACGGCCACGTCGTCGGAGGTTTTCGCGGACGGTGAAGATGAGGAAGGAGAGGAGGAGGACGAGGCAGTCGACAGTGCTTTCAATGCTGATTTCCCCGACAGCCAGGATCTATTCATCACCCTGACTGAGATCCCCTACGAACCCTCCCAAGGCAGCATCCCTGACCAGGAATCAGGCGAAGGATCAGCAGGTCAGTGTTTTAAACATTTATTTGGAATACAATAGGCATGGTGTATAAGCACTGTGTTTGTATTGCTTAATTGGCCTTAGGCGCTTCAGCTTTGAGTCGCTTTCCAGTGCAACTACTCGAAAAGTCTGTCAATATGTATGGGGATAGAGGAGAAATCCCCATCGGAGATCTCCGCGAAGCTCTCCTGGAGGTACAGTGAGAGCTTTTGTATCAGGTTCGCAGGGAGAGCGGCCTTATTGTCTCCTCCATGGTAGGATACTTTCCCGCGCCATGCAAGCTGCAGGTACTCTGGTATCATTGCCTTGCATAGCATGGCTGCATACGGCCCCGGGGTTTGCTGGCATTGACGCAGCATGCACTCTTTCTCTGTCTCCGTAATCCTCATCAGAGTGATATCAGTCATGGTGCCCTGGTTTGAATGAGTGGTTTCTTTAGTATAGTGAATGCTTCATTTTCCCTTTAAAGAAAGACACCCTGTGGTTTCCATCCACGCGGGGGGGGGGGAGGGAGTTGGGAGGCTAACCATTCGAACTTAGCGGTGCGCAGGCAGGGAGAGTTCCCGGGACCGGCCACGCGGAGGGGGGGAAAGGGTACGCGAGCTGTTCAGACAGAGCGGTTCGCGGGCACTTTCAGTTCCCGGGAGCGGCCACACGGAGGGGGGGAAAGGGTAGGCGAGCCGTTCAAACAGAGCGGTTCGCGGGCACTTTCAGTTCCCGGGAGCGGCCACGCGGAGGGGGGGAAAGGGTAGGCGAGCCGTTCAAACAGAGCGGTTCGCAGGCACTTTCAGTTCCCGGGAGCGGCCACGCGGAGGGGGGGAAAGGGTAGGCGAGCCGCTCAAACAGAGCGGTTCGCGGGCACTTTCAGTTCCCGGGAGTGGCCACGCAGAGGGGGGGTAAAGGATTGGCGAGCCACTGTAGATGAGCGGTTTGGGCAGCAGCAGGAACTGGCCGCCGCCAGGAACAGTGATTGAAACATGGGAGTAGAGCACTGCTGTGAAGTAAGCTCTCAGCAGTCCAAACTCAGCAGCTTACCATGGTCTCCATAGAGCAGATTTCCAGTGTTCTGCAAGGCTTCTGGGATCTGTACACCGGGACCCCAGACACTCAGGATAAAGACATAATATTTGACCTTGTAGTAAGTGGACATGTGATAGGTACTGTGCTTGGTCATATTCACAGGGAAAGAGTATAGGCATTGTTCTGTAAAAAGTATCTTTCTGAGGAATTCACTCCCTTTCTCTCATCCCACAGCTGCGAGTGTCTCCCGCCCTACCCATGGATCACCCTCCCAGAGGCTTGCGCTGATCAGGCGGCGCAAAAAGAGAACCCGGGACGACATGTTCTCAGAATTGATGGTCTGTTCCCGAAAGGAGGCGGCACAGCGGAGAGAGGACGTCTCAAGGTCCGAGCGAGCAGTCAGCGAACGGGAGCAGAGGGCTGAAGCTCGCAAGGACAGGTGGCAGCAGGAAGACCAGCAGGCAACTCAAACGCTGCTGGGACTAATGAGGGAGCAAACTGACACGCTCCGGCGCCTGGTAGACGTTCTCCAGGACAGGAGACAGGAGGAAAGAGCACCTCTATATGTAATTTCCAACCGCCCTCCCCCGCCACAAAGTCCAATCCTCCACTCACCCAAAGTCACTAGAACGAGGGGAGGCAGGGGCCGTGGGAATAATCACTCCACCCCTGCAGACTGCTCCAGTAGCAGAAGGCTCTCATTTCCAAAACTTTAGATGGGTCCTTTCCCTCCCTCCAACCGCACCCCACAACAGTTCCCTGCCCAGGTATCATCTAAAAAATATGCTCTCCTTAATAAAAATGATTGTTTTGCACAGTGCTGTTCCCCTGACTTTCTTTCACAGGACGGTTTGGTTTTGGGGGAGTGGGTAAGGGGGTTTGTTATTAGCGACGACAGGAGCCTGAACCAGGGTACAGACGGGGAAAGGATCAACATAAAGTCACTCTCACATTGCATGCACTGGGCACACTTGTCATTCTGGGAGGGGGTTGTCTTGTTCTCTTAGGGGGGGGGCCCTGTGACTTTCTGGTGGGGGAGGGTGGCAGCAGATCTTTTGCGGCCGGGGATAGCCTGCATGACAGATCCATGCAGCAGGGGATCTGTGGCCGCAATCTATGTCCAAAAAGTAAGAAAGGCCCCACCACACACAGTTGCGAATAGGAGGGGTTGATGGCTCCCTTGAAACAAGCAGTCCAGCACTTCGGACTGCTCTGGGAGCAGGAGCATGTGATTCCCCGAGTTTGGAAGCGTACTTTCCAACACTCCACCCGCTCCCCAACCGCGGTATGCGTCCCAGGTTAAACCCTTAACCGAGAAATCAGTAATAGAGACGGTTTAAATAAACAATGTTTCCTTTATTATACTTTTAAAGCGTTGAATGAAGCGGGGGAAGGGGGTTGGTAATTGGAGAGGATAGGCAACAGAAACTGGGTAAAGAAACGGGGGCAGGTTCAGCATCTGTTTAAACAAGCGTAACAGTCACTGGTTACCCCGCTCGCTCTGGAAGCTAGCTTTCAAAGCTTCCCGGATGCGCAGCGCGTCCCGCTGTGATCTTCTAATCGCCCTGGTGTCCGGCTGTGCGTAATCAGCAGCCAGGCGATTTGCCTCAACCTCCCACCCCGCCACAAACGTTTCCCCCTTGCTCTCACAGAGATTGTGGAGCACACAGCACGCTGCAATCACAATGGGGATATTTGTTTGGCTGAGATCGGAGCGAGTAAGTAAGCTTCTCCAACGACCTTTCAGACGGCCAAAGGCACACTCCACCACCATTCTGCACTTGCTCAGCTGGTAGTTGAAGAGCTCCTTTTCAGTGTCCAGGGCTCCCGTGTATGGCTTCATGAGCCAGGGCATTAGTGGGTAGGCAGGGTCCCCGAGGATCACTATAGGCATCTCCACATCCCCAACAGTTATTTTGCGGTCCGGGAAATAAACACCCTCTTGCAGCCGTCTAAACAGACCAGAGTTTTTGAAAACACGAGCATCATGAACCTTGCCCGGCCATCCGACATTGATGTTGGTAAAACGTCCTTTGTGGTCCACTAGTGCTTGCAGCACCATAGAAAAATAGCCCTTTCGGTTAATGTACTGGCTGCCCTGGTGGTCCGGTCCCAGGATAGGGATGTGTGTCCCATCAATAGCCCCGCCGCAGTTTGGGAATCCCATAGCGGAAAAGCCATCTATGATCACCTGCACGTCTCCAAGGGTCACTACCTTTGAGAGAAGCAGGTCAACGATTGCATGGGCTACCTGCATCACAGCAACCCCCACGGTAGACTTGCCCACTCCAAATTGGTTCGCGACTGACCGGTAGCTGTCAGGAGTTGCAAGCTTCCACAGGTCTATGGCCACTCGCTTCTGGATGGTCAGGGCTGCTCGCATCCGGGTGTCCTGGCGCTTCAGGGCAGGGGACAGCAACTCACAAAGTTCCAGGAAAGTGCCCTTACGCATCCGAAAGTTTCGCAGCCACTGGGATTCATCCCAGACCTGCAGCACTATGCGGTCCCACCAGTCAGTGCTTGTTTCCCTTGCCCAGAATTGCCATTCCACAGGATCAACGTGCCCCATTGCCACCATGATTTCTATGGGCCGGGGTCCCGTGCTTTGCGAGAGGTCTGTGCCCCTCTCAGAGTTCATGTCCTCCCGGAGCTTCCGTTGCCTCCTTGCCCGATTTCTCTGCATCTGCCTCTGGAAAAGGTGGACGATAAGGCGCGAGGTGTTGACAACGGACAGAACAGCAGCGATAATCGCGGAGGGCTCCATGCTCGCTGTCCTGTGGTGTCCAAGCTATCAATCACTGGAAAAGGGCGCAAATTAATTGCCCACTGGCGCTTTCACGTAGGGAGGGCGGGAGTGTGGGTCGAGTGACGACATTTACCTATAACCACCCTCGACACATTTTTGGCCCCAGAAGGCACTGGGGGCTACACCCAGAATTCCAATGGGCAGCGGGGACTGCGGGAACTGTGGGATAGCTATCCACAGTGCACCGCTTGCAATGTCGACGCTTGCCCCGTTACTGTGGACTCACAAATTCGAATTAAGGTCCTTGATGTGGATTCGCACGATCGACTTTGCAATATCGGTTTTACAAGTTCGGTTTAAGAAAAATCGAAGTAGTCTCGTAGTGTAGACATACCCTAAGTAGCAGTGCCCTTAATGTTCTTTTAAATAAAATATATTTTTACTATTATAATTGTATTGAACTGATGTTGAATTAATATCAAAATAATAAAAATAATGTAAAAAAGAAAACCTCCATAAAATAAATTTCAAAACAAAAAATTCATTTTGAAACAAAATTTCAAAATTTTTCTTAAACAAAATGTTCAAAAAAAAATTTTCTGGAATTTTCATTCCACAGGAAAATTTGGAAATATTTTGTTTTTGTTCTGATTTGGAATGATAACAAATTTCAAAATGTCAACAAACGGAAATTCCAGGTTTCAACCATGTCTAACTACAGATACTTCCTGCTTGTATTTAGGCTGGAAATGATCTGAGCATGACTTTTCTCATGGAATAGGAAATAGCATTGACTAGGGGTTGAAATGGAGAACTGAAAATTGGCATCTCTTCACAGCTCTGTTACCATGGGTAAGTCACTTCACTTCTCTATATGTCAATTTCTCAATTTGCACAATGAGAATAATACCTCTTCTTGTAAATATGCTTTGAGACACTAGGATGAAATGTGCATTATATTTCCATAATAATTATAACAATTTTGATACTTTTGGTCCTGACCAGAATCAGAAAGTGCATGTGAAAATGAATAATAATGAAAAAGAAAAGTTAATTTAAGTTTTTCAGGCTTTGGAGTTTTCAGTGAGAGTTTGGCGGAAATTCTTAGTTTATCCAAACTGGTTTTCCAAACCTTTAATATATTCTTTACTGGTATAACATTTAAGGAATAGCTCAGCCTTGCTGAACCATTGCAATATATTAAAGATACCACAAAGTTTGGATCCAAAATTTCTAAAATTCTGGGGTGATAAGATCCAGGGTATTGGTTCAAGTCCATCTCTGTTCTTGCTGTAAAGAGGACTAGATCCTGAGCTGGTATAAATAGATGCATCTGCTTTGACTCAAAGACCACTCACATGAGATCCCAGTAAAAGTCTATTTAAATGACTATGCCTTATAGAAACATAAAATAACATCAAGAGCAAAACTGGAAACTGCTGTAGAGGAAATTAGGCAAACAAAGAAGCAGAGGAAAGTGTTCTTTACCAGTTGTTGAAATACAAGTTATTATCCTGTTTTCTCAAAATAAATATTGCACAAGTATTACTGTTTGATTGTTAATTGACTGATTGCCTTAATCCAAGGCACAAGAATAAAAGTGCTGCACAATCCTCTTCACACACAAGAGGGATTAAGGTAAAAAACAATGTTGAACATTACCCTGATTCTAGCTATCCAACAGCTTTACCTGGGTGTGCTATTATCCATGTTGGAATTAGGCTACCTGGCATATAGGAGGTGCGAACAGATTAAGCACCCACCTTCCCTACCCAGCTTGATTCATGACATCATCTCCTGAAGCAGATTGGTGATTTATTAATTCCTTCCTTATTAATCATCTACCATCCTGATCACCTCTGTGCTTTATAGAGGGAGGCCAAAGAGTCATTTGACAAAAGAAGCAATTTGTGTTCAGTGTTAATTGTACTTGGAGCTAGATTGTGGCATTGGGTAGTGACACATCCCCTTAAACACAGGCGTATGCATTCAGAACGGGCAAGCCACCGGCACATTTCCAGCTTGTTATTCACCATACCCTCACTCCCACCTCCAGCTGATGCTCATGCCTAGTCTCTTGGCATCATACACACCCACCCATCTGGTTGGCTGGCACATAGTCAGAAATTGATGAGACCCTTTCACTAAGTTCCATGCGCCAGGCAGCTATGAGTTGCAGATGAGCAGCTTGCATCTCACTTCAGTTTTTCCATCCCGTCTGCAGGAAGTCCCTCCTCTGGGACAATATTGCCACATGTCTGTTTACATGGGTCACACTTGTTGTCAGCTGCAGATATGACCTAAATAAAAGGGAGGAACAAGTGTAACATGGTAGCATCACTTGGCTTTACTTTGCTTCATGGTCACTCTACGCAGAAGATTCCAGAGGGAGAGGAGGCTTCTTTTAGCATGAATCTCCTGTGATGCTTTTTTCCCCTGTGAGTTTGGAGGATGAAGATAAGAAGGCCATCAAATTTGAATGTTATGCTAATAGGAACATCTGTGTACTTAAATCAACACTGAGCAGCTGGTACATTTAAAACCACCCCCAGCATGTCTAAATACTCTGTAAATACAGAGTCAATATCTCCTGAGATCAATTTATCATTAATAAGTTATAAAAGCAGGATTTGATGCATGCTGAAATAAAATTAGTGTGGGGGGAAAAAAAACAAACAAAACCCAGCCTGTTCTTAGTGACATGCTTCTTATGTGACCAAACTAGTCAGGGAAAGCAGTTATTATAGCTAAGACGTATTAGGCAATTCTCCAAGTCCTAGCTTGAAATACATTTCCCAGTATATTTTCTCCCAAGATGGGCACATAAGATCCTGACTGTAACTTATGCAACAACAATTTTCATGATTAAAAAATGTGTATTTAAGACAGTCACTGAGATGTTTCAATGAGAAGTGAACCAGAGACTTCAATAAGCATCTATTTCAATTTTTAGGGGCTATTATCAATCATCAGTGGATATCATTCTGCTTAGAAATTATTGTTCACGACCACAGAGAATAAATTAAAATGGAGTCATAATGAATTGAGAATGTGTGGTCCATCCTGTCACACACAGAT
Source organism: Chelydra serpentina (assembly GCA_037349315.1). NCBI lineage: Eukaryota > Metazoa > Chordata > Testudines > Chelydridae > Chelydra > Chelydra serpentina. The sequence goes on from JBAIAC010000035.1 coordinate 15,262,740, forward strand.
GTAGACGTCAGAGGGAAAATAGGCAAAGCTTTTAATAGGGAGCATAAAATGCTCTGATCTGCTTTTAACTCTCCCACACTGCTGCTGTGATCATGGCAACCTGACCATCTCAATTCGAATGACAAAGTACCCTGCAAATGAAGGACCAAAGTTTTAGGTCATGATTTCCCAAAACAGACACATCAGCCTACTGATTTGAATTAGCACCAAGCCTCCTTCTGCTTCCATTAATTTTACTGGGAGCAGCTGAGTGCTCAGCATTTTGGAATTATTTAGGTATTGTGACGGGGCAAGGCCAGAGGGCTATAGGAAAGTGGTAAGGAACCAGTATGTTAGCCTCAGGCTAAACAAATCCCTGATACCTTATGGCAGTTGCTCCAGGTTAATCACGACACCTGGGGCCAATTAAGAACTTTCCAGAAGGCAGGGAGGTTAATTGAGACACCTGCAGCCAATTTGGAAAAGTCTTGGCCATTTTATATCCTATATGCCACATGGCAATAGGATTTGCTGTTTGGCCTTAGCAGCTTCCACACCTTAGGACTGACATAGGGCTCACCTACAGAATGATTGCACTGTCATGGCTCTTGGTGTGTGCCAGAGGTCCTCAGGCTGGACCAAATACAATTCTAATGTAACTCTATTGGCTTCAGTAGGGTTCCATCAGGGATGACTTTGGCCTGTTTTATCAGAGCTTGCTGTCATGGCTTAGGTTTGCCCATCATGCAGTGCACATGAGATCAGTGCCAGAAGTGGCCACGAAAAAAACATATACAAATAGCACAAGTACATGTGTAAACCTTATCAGCTGGGTAACACTTGCATTATCCCTCTCCATCTTCATATGGTCAAATCTCAAGAGTAGATGAACATCTAACATTCCCATTGGCTTTCAGGTCCTCGTCACCTCTTAGGATTCGGTCTCCTGAGACTTCTGTGGGGAGAGAGTTGTAGGACTCTTAGGACTGGACAGAGACAACTGTATTTTACAGCTTTGAGTTTTATTTTGTTTTTAAACTATGTGTGGATGATTTTAATATATAAAAGACACACGTCGATCATGATTTCTCATTTTCTCCAGTTCCTCCGATCTTGGAACACAAGAACTGATGTGTCAGAACAGATCAGTGGCCCATATAATCTTGCATCCTGTGTCCTACTGTGGCCTGTGTAAGAAATTTCAGAGTGAGACCTAAGCCTTCCAAAGTACATTGGTCACTTGTGCTGTACTTCACCATGATATTCCATTTCCACTCATTTTCTAACAAATTTGCATGCCTAGTAACCCTCAACATATCTTCTGTAGGCACAACGTCATTAGGCGGGCAATATTTCAAATGGTTGCGCAATTTGTATGATCTCCTACTATTCAAACTCACTTAAATTGCCCGAAGCATGTGAAAATCTGTCTGAGACGCTCCACAAGTGAGGAGAGAAGCGGGCTTGGGTAGAGTAATTTTCTCTGGGCATCTGTTTAGATTGGAGTAATTTTCCAAAGAGCGCTGTCCTGTCAGTTGGCCTGGTAGGGGAAATGAGCTACATGTTAAAAAGTTTGTTTGGTTGGTTCTCTCTTCCCAGGGGCCTCATTTGGATTATGATTAATTGAAGTTTCTAGACTAATTTATTGCCTAATATCCCCGTGTAAAATGTAAATGCTGAGATTATACTTAACATGGGGGAAAGGGGAGGGAGGTCAACTTTTTGTAAGCACAAAGATATATTAAATATGCTAATTAACACTACATAGGAGGATTGTCTGTCTTACTTTTTCCTAGCTGCTATTCTCCTCACAGGATAACTTTAGCTAATCTAGTCATTAGCAATAAAAAGGCCCACAAAGCGAGAAGTTAATTCCTACACATAACCACGTCTATGTTTAAAATGATATTGAGCCTAAAGTTTCCTAAATGGTACCAAGCTTTGAGCACTGTGACTCCTACTGATGATAAAGGACAGACAGCAGTATTCCCTGCTTCTGGTCAGCCTAGCAATAGTGTAAGATAAGATTCTCATTACATATTGTAGTAATTTCATTCAGTCATAGCTGGAGCAAGACAGGGAAGAGGCACAGAGAAATGTAAAACAATTGAAGTTAATCATACCTTTGGTGTGAATAGCTGAAAAGGTTTGTTGAGTTCGGTTCTAGTTTGGGCTGATGTTCAGGAATAGGGCTTATTTTATCTGATCTTGTATAGCTGCCACCATAAATGATGTGTGCAGGGGTTCATAAAGACAGAACCGACCAGGGGCCTAAGGAACCCAAACAGAAACATGGCAACCTGCAAATGCCAATGAAACTAAGGGATAAAAAAATGTTCATCACGTCATTGCAGTTTAAATAACATGCTCCTTTGACAGGGCAAGATGGCCATAACTCCATAACCAGCTTACTTTGCTGGAAGGGGAAAAGAAAACAATTTCTCTTGCTATATATATTGATTTAATGAGCAGGTCAAGTCACCACTCACCAAAGGATGTCAGTGAAGGTTAACAAACAAGTAACTCCAGCCAGCCATAGTTCAGAGGAAAAAGCAGCTTTTACCACATGACGCAAATCAAAACTGATGCCTAAAGGACCATCATGAGCAATACAAAGAAATCCATCAATTGATAAACAGCACTTAATAGCTGCGCTAGTCTTTGCATCCTATAGCGACTTGAGCAAGAGACAGGAAGAGCTAGAGGGTTGACATTGACGTATTTACTGAATAACTGCAATAGTATTTCTCAATGACTCCACTAGAAGTCAATGGAAACCAAACTACATGATAACTCAGTGTGTAAGCTGGTGATAAGGTGATAAATAACTTTGATTTAGCATTGGTATTTAAAAGCTATAACATCCAGTTCCAACCATGACCAGTGGCTTGATATATTCATTGACAGACCATTCACTATTTAACTATTTCATTTTTTTCTTGTGGTTTGAAATATAGGAAGTTTAGAAAAAAATTATAGCATTTACAAAAAACGCAAATCAGTTAACTATGATCAAAACTAACATTATGTACAACATCAGTTCTGACACGATTGACTCCAACCTCCATTGATCACAAGGAAATCGTTAAGGCTGGATATTTTCTCTCTTATTGCTTCGGAGTTAAAAACATTTGTATTCTCATGATAAACAGTTCACTTTGAATATGAATCTCAGACTTCAGGATTCAGCAGCACCAATTGTAATATTTATGGACAGATTTTCAAAAGAAGTCAGCACAGTGGGTCCTTGCTGGGTGCTGAGCCCTTTTGAAAATCTAGCCCGTGATTTGTAAAGGACCGAACAACTTTTTTAAAAAATCTGCTCGATTTGTTTTATCTCAGAAGTATGGTTTTGCTGAAGGACTCAGAGGATTCAGCTCACAATCCCAGGCCGTGGTCTTGCATGTGAGAACATGCCGACATGCAGAATGACATTGACTTCAATGGCGCACCATGCAGGCATTGCTATCCAACCAGTTGAAGGGTTAGGGCCCAAATCTATTTCTTGTGTATTTTCTCCTATGGTTTTGCCTCTACACTGTTCTTGTACCTCTTTAACTGTATCAGTCTGAAACCCATGCATCTCTCTAGAATGGATGCAGTGACACTGGTATAAGCTATCCCGATATAAGGCACTTTTATACCAGCATCACTGCATTCTCACCAGGAGTTGTACAACTATTTTTGGTTAAAAAAGCCCAATCAAACAAAAAAAACCCAGCCTTGACTGAAATCGATAAACTGGTACCAAAACAGGCCAAAGTGTTTTCCTTGGGTGGATGCATTATTATAAGGATGAGCAGAAACATCCCAGAGTTTCAAATACCTTCAAAAAAACAACTTCCTCTACTGATTAACCAGGTTTCATGAGGTTTTTATTTCTGATTTCATAAAGCTGCTAGTTCTCAAGTTGCCTATAAAATTTTTCAGGAAAAACTGGATGGACAAGACTCAATTTATATTAAAAAAAACAACCCCCCCTTTTTTAAAAAAAAAACACCTTTCAGGACTTTTTGTATAATAAATGAAAATGGCAAAAGGCTATATGAATAGAGCACTAGACTGGGACTAAGGAGATCTGTTTCCTATTCCAACTCCTTAGTGCCCCCTCTGTGCCTCTGTTTGCCTATCTGTAAAAGGGGGAGAAAGTTACCCATTTCCTTGGTAAATGCTTTGAGATCTAGACTTGAAAAATGCTCTATAAGAGCAGAGTCTTATTTTTAATTATTAATTATTATTATTTTACAGGTCACTTTTAAAAATAATTCTGTAAATTAGGGAACTGGAAATGTCAATGCTGTAGAAGCTTAAATAGCGATGCTCTCACTAGAAATCTATAGATACAGTAGAATACAGATATGCAACATAGCTATGGCAAGGTGTGAGTGACCCAGATCAGATGCTGTAAATCCAATAATTCCCTCCCTCTGGACTCTTCTCATTGATTTTTCCATGGAAGGGATAATTCCCACATCCCACTCTACTTCTAACTTCTATCTGAGATGGGGCTTTAATTTCCCTGCTCTATTTACTTTCAATTTTGTGTTCTAATCCAGTGCTTTTCTGATTCTGGAATCCTCTCTGTTGTCCTGCTCATTTTGCACTCTGTCTAGTGCTATTCCCTGCCATTTTCCCTCTTGGTCCCTGTGGTGGGGTTATTTTTTGGGGGTGGTTTTTTGAGCTGTTTCATCTTATAAAACTGCCTTTTTATTACTAGCCTGCAGACAGTGAGGGGTGAGCTGCGTATCTGCAGGTGCCTTAGGAATGCATATTCTGGCATTTACAGCTAGTTTTATTTTATTGGATGATTTATGTAATCTTACAAATATATTCTTGTTACAAGCTTTGGTGGAATGATACAGCAATGTTTTTCTTCCCATATATACAAATAGATATATTTTATAGAAAATGGTCTGCTTGGAATTTTATCTCATGTCCTTTAATCAATGAATTTTTTGATATTTTGAAGCCGTCTGTTTAAAAAGTGCTTAGAAAATCTGATGGCTGTCTTTATCCTAAGATTCGTCTTAAAATGGCTTGGTTGCCCCTAGTGTTTTCACATAGAAATAAGTCAGAGTGATTCAGTTAATAAAAGAAATACCCTGTCTTTCTTTGCAATCTGTAAAGAGAATAGACTACGTGATTACGAGCAGCTTTCATTTGGCTCCCTTTCCTTGCGTACTGGATTTACAATACTTGCATTATGACGGGCCTTAAAAAAACCCAGACACTATATTCTGACTCATTCACTTCTAGTCAGATGCTATTATAAGTTGTATTCATATCTGCACGAATAAAAAAAATTCACTCAAGAATTATATCCTTGTTTTTAAGTTAGAGGGGGTTTTGATTAATGTCTTGATTTTACATGGCCTGCTTAATTATTGACGGCTAGGTCGTCAGTCAGCCCTATACTGTCCTGTAGAGGAGCAGGGGGGGTTAAAGCCCCGCCCCCATTCTCTCCCTCCCCGCCATCCCAGTAAGGCTGCACAGGACAGGGTGTGTACATGTAGGGAAAGCTGAGAGGATAGGAAAGGAGAGATTGGGGAAAATGTGGGTCTGTGGCTCCTTCCCCTCCTCCTGCACTGATCAGTGGAACTGGCTGGCCACAGAGAGGAGCAGACACTGCACTCTTTCAAAGGCACAATGCCTCCTAGAACTCCATTTGGGGCACCATCGCTCCACATTGCCCCCAACCAAGGCTTGTGCTTTATGGGCACAATCAGACCCAAGTTGTATGGCTCATACTTCAGATGTGAGCGGCAGCAGCTATTTTTACATGCATGTTTTTCCATTACATGCTTTGGCTTTATTTTACTCCTAAGTCAGCCCAACATTGCTAGCAATAAACAATCCATTGTGCTAATATATTCCTCTCAGCAAAAAATCATTGAGCCAAAGGAACTGTGGCTTGACTGGAAAAAGGAACACCTTTTGTATCTTATGTCCTGACCCTGCACCCTGATGTTCAAGAGTTTTGCTGTTGACATCAATAGAAGTAGGATCTGGACCTTGGAGCATTTTTTCCCACTCAACCTTTTCTCCCTAGCACTTCTTCACATAGTATTAATAATAACAAATGACCACACAAGCCCCCTTTTTTTTGCTATTGAATAATGTTGCAGAATGCACTTCTCACTAGAAATTCATATTAAACCCCTTTACACAATTATGTCCATATTGTGGGTGTTTACATTGTTTGCCTGGGTTTCTAAGGTATGTGTGTTCCACCCTATCAGCTATTCCTTCCTGAGGCCCCTGTTCCAATCTAAATATATAGGCTGGGGTTTTCAAAGTTGCCTAATTGAGTTGCCTCACTTCCCAAATCCCAGACATAATATCTGAGGGCCCCATCCTGAAAAGTGCTCTGTTCTTTTTCAGCAGTCTCATCTTCAGAAGGCGCCTCAGAGTAAAAGGAAGCTGCATTCCAGTGCTTATGTGCTTAATGCACTCTGTTTGCTAGATAGCCATGGGATATGGCTGGAAAGTGAGGATATTTTGGTTGTGTGTTGTTCTGGTTGTGTTCTTCCTGGAGGGAGATGACGACTATGTAGGAATATGTTCCTGTATCTCTTACAGGGCTGGTGACGTCAAAATAATGAAAAAAGCTTTATAGCACTGGGTGACAGAATGACAAATAGCATCAGCCTGCTTTTCACAAACTGTCAATGGGCAAATGTGCACATGCAACCCAATGGCTTTTGCACGTGCATGTGTCTAAAAGGGCACCTACCAGGCAGGTGCAAACTCCCAATGAACCTGGAGAAATGCCAGGAATATGCCCACACCAGGTACAGGCCCGGTATATTAAATGGAGACTAACATTTATGATCTCTCACTCTTAGCTAAAACTGCATTATATAATAACATTTCATGTATGCATTTACTTATTCACAAAAGTTCAAACCCGATAGTCAGGGCTCAGGACAATAATTCTGCATCCCTTTAAAAAACTCAATGAGCCAAAATGATCAAAAAAGGACCTGTCAATCAACTAAAATGAAATCCTTCCCATTATACAAGTAGCACTGGCTTCCTCAGAGCCCCACCTCACAGATTATTTCCACTAGGAATATAGCACAGCTGTATCCGAATTTACCCTGTATCCTTCAAACCCTCTTCTGGAATTTTTTCTCACTAGCATCAGGGCGAGTCTTCCTAGGTTCCGAGTGGGAGCCCGGAAGGTAGAAACTCCTGCCTACAGGGTTTCTGATGTGCAGCTAGAATCTGGTTCGTTGTTTGTATCCTAGACGGAAATGGGTAACAAGGACCAACCCCTGCAGGCCACAGGAGTTTTGCCTGAGTAAGGGCTGCAAGATTTGGCCCTAATAATATAAAATAAACAGACAACATTATTTTAGGTTTCAAAATGGGTATTAGCAAAGAAAATAATCCTAACTAAAAGAAAATCTGGTTTGGTTAACCCCCACCAATTTTACTGGTAACTTTACTGCTGTCATTTTAATTGATTTCAGCAGATTTTGTCGAAATGCTTTAAACTGAAGGACTTATTTGCATGATGCCTGAGAGGAAATGTTTCTGGACTGAACTATTGACCATTTAGTTATAGTTTGTACTCCATGATTGTCAGTTTTGACTCTGAACACAAATACCAGATGACAGTCATCGCCTGCAATTGCACGGATGAGGTCAGGGCCTGTGACAAAGAATGTGCAGAGGGAACAAAACCATTACATATGTAAATAAGAGAGAGCCACTAACCCGCTTTAATTTATCTGCTGCAGCTAAATGCAGTACAGGCTGCAAAGCAAGATAATGCTCCCTGTTCTAGTGGAGATAGTGCCGGGTAGCATCTTGTCCTTTCTTGGAGTAGAACAATGATTATGAAGAACAAAACCCCTCCTGTAATTTGTTTGAAGAATTCTTGGTAAAACTGCTTCAAAGGATGTCTCTAGAGGTAAACAAAAATAGTACTTCCCAGGTGTGCTGTAGTTTGGAGAGATGATGATCCCTTCTCCCCCACCTCCCTTAAGGCCCTTGTTATTTACCACTGCACAGATTATATTTCTCACGGGTCAGTGGTGTGGGAGCTGCTGTTTAGTTTGGGTTTCGGACGTGAACGTGGCTCAAAGAAAGAACTATTGCCATCTCTCTTTGTGCTAATGATACAATTACTATGAGACAGAAATAAATGAAAAAGGCTGTAACTGGAACCCGACAGATCAACATGGGGGAAGGTTTCAAGAACAGCTATGTTTACCTGTATCTCTGTATGCTTCTTGTCCTTTGAATTACTCCCTCCTCTCTAATGTCATGATCTCAGCACTCAGCAATGAGCTACTTTGGATAGGCTGATCTAAGGACAGCAACGGATGGAGGAAAGAATCATAAGAGGAAAATGGTCAATTTCATCAGATGATCTAGTGCAGGGGGTTCCTAACTCCCTGGTCAGATCTGATAGGATTGGTGTATTCATCTGACCCTTCTATGACTTATTCAGTTTCGACAGACTGGCCTTTAAAAGAAAACCCTAATATCAAGATTTTGAAAATGGGGGCCTAGTGTTGAACTAACTAACTTCTACCAGCTGAGGACCTGGCCCAATGGGAGGTGCTGAGAGCTCTGCAGTTTTGAAAATTAGACAACATATTTAGGTGCCTAAGTATGGATTTAGGAGACTAACTAGGCACCCATTTTCCAAAAACTTGGCAACGTTCCGAAACTCACATTCAAAGGCTCTTGAAAATCTCAGCCCAGGCCCTTACTATACTGATGTGAACTATCCAAAACTTGAGTTATTGCAGCACTGTCTTAACTTGCAAAGTAATTAAAGATAGGCAGGACACAATGGAAAGTTAATGTCAAAACACAGTTATGACATTTTAAAGTACATAATTTTTCCTATTATGCACACAATGTGTATAATAGTGAGCGCAAATTAGGCCAAATGACCAAAGAAACATAGTTGTATGCAGTGTAGTTGTAGCTGTGTCAGTCCTAAGGTATTAAAGGGAGGTAATATCTTTCAAAAGCTTGTCTGCCTTACCAACAGAAGTTGGTCCAATAGGACAGTTGTTCTCAGCCAGGGATCCGGGACCTTCGGGGGTGGTCGAGCAGGTTTCAGGGGGGCTGCCATGCAGGGCTAGAATTAGACTCGCTGGGGCCCAGGGTAGAAAGCCGAAGCCCCATTGCATGGGCCTGAATCTCAGAGCCCTGAGCCCTGAGCCCCACCAGCCGGAGCTGAAGCCAAAGCCTGAACAATGTAGCTTCACAGGGGACCCTTGGGCATGGGGCCCCAGGTAATTGCCCCACATGTTAACCCCTAACGCCGGCCCTGACTTTTATATGCAGAAAACCAGTTATTGTGACACAGGTGGGCCATGGAGTTTTTATAGCAGGTTGGGAGGGCGGGTGGGGGGCTCAGAAAAAGGTTGAGAACCCCTGCAATAGGAGATATTGCCTCACCCAAATAAACATAGGGCAGAAATATCACTGGTTCTAAAAGTGCCCTGCATCATTTTCCCCCAGTGATGCCGAATGCATGATGAACTTTGCCCTCTTCATACCCTTGATCTTTTTGCAAATCTCCCCAATACAATCTAGTGAATGAATTGGTGGATCAAAAAGAATATGAAGCTTTAACTTTGTATCTCTAGCCCATGGAAAATAATTAAACAATAAATAATACAATTGCACAATGAGTTTGGCACCATAGTCCAATGATTAACAGGACTGGGAGTCAGAAGATTTGGGAATTAAAGCAATCGCTGCCACTTACCATGTGAGTTTGGGCAACTCCTGTCAGCAGTCTCTGCCTTAGTTTCCCTGTGCATAAAGTTGGGCTAATCATACTCACCTACCACTGTTAGTAACAGTTAGGCTTAATTTATTAACATTTGTAAAACATTTGAGATTCTCAGATTGAAGGTACAATGTAGTATTAGTAAACAGTGCATTCTCAACGCATACAAACGACTATGTGTCTAATACACAAACTGCAAAATATTAAGGTATACGCATTGTAAGCACTGAATTTTATATTTGATAGTGCAACATCTTGACTCAATTCTCTGATAAATTAACTAATTGCATAGTTGCAGTTCTCTAGATTTTCTTGTTCTTTCATCTCTCTCCTTCTAAGTGCTTGGTAGCTGAAAAGTGTATAGAAAATTATCAGTAAAAAATTAGATGGACCCAAACACCCCTGAACTCTGGGCAGGATCAGGGCTGGAATAGAATTTATAGTTTCAGCCCATTACTGGGCTGTATATTAGGAAGAAACAAAGGACTCACCCAGTTTGTTCTGATGGCTACGAGTCCAGAGTTCATAGACATTGAATTCAAAAGATCACCAAGACATAAAAGACACACTGCTTTGTAAACCCATTTCCATCAATGTTATATGGCACTGTCATTCCATTTTTGTAGTGCAGAATGTACTTTGTATTCCAGGAGCAACAGCAATGACATTGACGGCAGCAGAAACAGTTCAAACTGTGCAGTTAAGCTCATTTAGGCCATTTAAACTTACATTTCTAATGGCCCTTCACTACTTTCAGTTCCTTTTCTTCCTTTGGGTTTTTTTCTCCCCTCTACAATTGACTACATTTTGAAACTGTTAAATTATACTCAGTAACCCAAGAATAATTGAGGGCAACAGGTAACAGCTTATTACCATAGGAATGTGGATACAGTGGGTAGCACTGATTATAATTCAGAAACATTTCAAGCAGTGCATTGGGTTGTGTCACTTAATGCTGAAATGGATAGCTCAGTCTTCAGAAAACAGAAAAGGAGGTACAGCCATTTTTCTTCTTCTTTCACTTCTGTGCAAGCTAATTATTTGTATTCATTCATAACAGAGCTAAATATAACCTGAAATGCACTGGTTGTTTTATCTAATTCCAACCTTTTTCTGATTCCGCTTCTATGCCAGCAGGAGCTAAATATTTAAATTATTGATAGGTTGTCGGTCTCATACAGAGATGAGTTTTCTATACAGTCTCAGTTTTTTCTTTGAGAGGGTACTGCCACTCTTAATTGAAAAGAAAATCTATACATTATAAAAATGAAAAAAAAACCATTCTGCTCTAAAAAAATAAATAGTATGAAACAGGTAGAATGTCTTATCCTTTCTAATGCCATATTAAACAGACTGACACAAGCAAACTTAAGAACATAGTAAGTTAATTTATTAATCAGAACAGCCATCAAATTAAAAAACTCTTAAACTAAGAGTTTGTAAGTGTAACTGCAAACAGACCTGGAATGACAATGAAGGGCTCATAAGGTATTGCTGAAATATCTAATATATTGCAGTGTTTTCTGTCTTTCCCATCCTGGCTACTGACATTAGAAAGGAAATGTATTCAGAAGTGTAGGATTCCAATCCAATCGAAACTAATTCATCATTGAATCTTGGTACATTCCAACTTTTGAAACAATATGTAACCGGAGGAGCTCTTCATGTATTGGAACCTACTGTGTGAGTTGAGAGGGCTCAGTGCTTCACAGATTTAATAACAGGAATGATAAAGCATATGGATTGTTCAGAAGAACATCCAATAGACTGTTCCATAATAACTGTATATATAAACTCTAGTTCCAATTTTTCATCACCATGGTATCTGGTCACCCACAAAATTAGGCCTGGATCCTGCAAATAAATATGCCGGCTCTTAAGTTTACTCACAAGGGTAGTGCCAATAAATTCAAGGCGGTTACTCATGTGCTTAAAATTGAGCACTTATGTAAGTATTTTCAGGTTTGGGGCTTACATACATGATCAAACAGTGTGAAGAGATGTATCCTCCATCTCTCTTCTAGATACTCATACTGTGGTGATGGATAGCACTGTAAGAAGATTAGATAAACAGATCTATACCAACTGAGCATGCTTGTTTTTCTTTGTTTTAAAAATATATAAAATCTCTGACTATTCTGATAACAGTGTGTGTGACGAATTTATAAACTGATTTTGAAAAGCAGGGATTAGGGGTTATAATAATCAGAAATCAAAAGTAATTAGACATTTCTGTTGGTGTTACAAATGAAACAATGTTTTAAAACGTGAAACAGTCTTGCCTAGATTGCATGCATTGCATGTGCTCTAATGGTAAAAGGGATTTGATGGGAATCACGTCACACTTGTTAAGGGCAAATTCTGATCGAACTTGCCAGTGTAAATCAGGGATAGCCCCAGTGAAGTCAGTGGTGCTAGGCTGGTTCAAAACCAGCCTAAATGAGAGAAGAATCAAGTTCTATATTCCATGATATGAATAGCAATGGCCACAAATAGAACACTAAGGCTACGTCTACACAGCCAGCCTTGGTCAGCAGATTCAGGCTTGCTCTATCATGCTAAAAAATAGCTGTGTAGACATAGAGGCTTGGGTTGGAGCTCTTGGCTCTGAAGCCTAAGGAGTGGGGTGGGCTTCAGAGCCACTGCTCCAACCCAGGTTCCAACTTCATAACACTGTCTACACAGCTATTTTCAGTACGGTAGCGTGAGCCCAAGTCTGTCAACCTGGGATGGGAGGCTTGCTGCTGCAGGCTGTGTAGACATACCCATAAGAAACAAATATAGGAACAAATGTCCAGCCCAGCCTTAACCAGGCTTCATGGAAAAGGGCTCAACCCTGCAAACACTTAAGTCACATGAATGACACTCTCCGTGTGGCTAGTCCCGTTGCAATAAGTGTTTGCCAGTTCAGGCATATTGAATTTAGTATGACGTGAACCCAATTAGGTTCAATAGGAATGTAATAGAAATCTAAAGAATTTAATCTAAACACTTATAGACTGCAATAGAAAATGATCTCCTTTCTAGAGCTTTCTTTGAACCATCATATGGAATTCTATAGCAGGAATATAACCTTATAATAAATTGTATTTGGTGAATCAATAAAATCTACAGAAAATCTGTCATCTTCTATTAAGTTCCATAGAACTTTTCCAAAAGGGTGCGAACAGTGTGTTTGTAAATGGAGATCAGCTTTTTAGAATCATTATGTTTTCATGCAAATGCCCTTCCTAATAAAAAATGATGGGAACCCAAAATAGATTTTCTGTCATAGATGGAATTGCTTTTTAAACAGAATAAATTCCAAACTTTTTCATGAAGCATCATCTGCTTTTTAACTATATATTATGGACATCCGTGAGGCTCAGTGAAAATCAGTAGAGTTTGTCAATGAGTAAAATATTAAAACTAATTTTCTGACCTATTTCTTATTTAGCTATTGATTCCTTTAATTTTTTTTCCCCACAACAAACATCAACTTCCTGCAACAACATATAGTTAAGAGATCTTGTACCCACTGCCCCATGATCCAAGTTATTGGACTGGGCTAGGATTCAGGCTAAATGCTTCAGATTAAGCTGCCTAGGGTAAAATCTGCTATGTGCTTCTATTTTTCAAATTGGTTTGCTTTTGTTTTTAAATCAATAGGAGCTTTGTTTTGAATATACGACTTACTTAATCTGAACAATCAGGTCCTAGGCATGTCAAATTGAGCACCCAAAATTGAATTAAACTTTTGGCCTTAATCTCTGTGTGTCTCCATTCCCCATGTGAAAAATGGGGTAATAATATTCCCTCATCTCACTGGAGTGTTGTGAAAATAAACTCACTGGTGTTTGTGAAGCTCTCAGATATTATACTGATGAACGCCATAGAAAAGCCACGAGGACATTAAAAATTCTGAATTCAAGTCAGGGTTTGAGTAGTGAGCTGTAACTAAGGCATGGAGTCACACATTGGACAATGAGGATTAAAATAATATTCAGTATCTCTTCATTAACTGAGCACCATCCATTCTGTGCACTGAAAAAGGCAGGGATACTGTGGAAAAGAAATAGTATGTAATTAAAGCCAGCATCATAATATTAAAGCCAGTATCATAAGGCACATGCACAAGAAGGTTGCACAGGCAAATTTACCTCTGGCATTTCCTAACTTTTGAGTGTTTAATTTTACAACTCTAGTGTTAAATACACACACACCAACCAAACAAAAAAACCAAAACCATAAACAACCCCTTCCAGCCAACTCTGTCTTTAATTCAGTTTGAATCCATCCCAGCTTAAGCTAGATGACCAGAGTTTGGAACATATAGGTATTTCACATCTTCCCTTTTGCTTTCTGACAAAAAAAAATCTATAAATATATCCGAGAGTTTTTCAGGACAAATGCTTCAGTGATCTTTCTCCTAAACAAAAAATAATTTGTACCAATATCTGATATTGCACGTGTTATTACACAATAAAAAATACTGTGAACAGGTGAAGGTGTTTAGTAAATCAGCACAAAATCAATTTCAGATTCAATCTCCTAAAGGTTATTACAAATAAACTAGGGGGTTGTTTTAAAGAAAGTAAAATACATTGATGCTAAAGGCCAAAATCTATTTTCATTTACACTGGGGTAAGTCTGGATAACTCTAAGCGTCAGTTATGTGGATATAAATCTGTGTAACTGAGACCAGAATTTGGCCCTCACAGTGTTTTTCCATGAGTTTTAAGCACTGTGTTTTGTTTTGTTTTTAAATCAATTGAAGCAAGGCACCATGGACAGTTCCAAAATCTCCCAGCTCCATGGACAGCAGCTTTATTTCTTATTTAGCACCATTTATTACTCCCTTCTAAAAGGTTTGTCTGCCTTTTTTATTACATTAGTAATACCATACCCCAACTTCCCTATTTCAGCTAGAGGATGTTGCAAGTGTTTGGAAGACTAGAAAAGTGATGTCACAGAAGGACAAAATAGGAACTATAGATCTCTGTCTTCAAATAACTAGTGAGAATGTTTGGACTCTAAGGGCACAAACAGTTTTTTCCAATGCATTTCATCTTGAATGCAGATGCAAGATATCTGAAGAGGAAAGATGGTTTATTGGTTAGGGCACTGTTTGTGAGTTAGTGATTTAATGCCCTGATCAGCCATGGACCTCCTGTTTGACTTTGGGCAAGTCTTTGTTTCCCATCTGTAAGAAATGGGGATATTAATACTTCGCTACTTTACAGGGTTGTTGTGAAGATAAATACAGTAAAGATTGTGAGATGCTCAGATACTATGGTAATGATATGAGTACCTTTGATAGATAGTGAAGTCTTAGGCCCTTTTGAAAATGTTACTCCAAGTGACTTAGGTGTCTATGTCCCATTTTCAAAAGCGACTTAGGCACCAAGGGACAGATTTTTAAAACACAGACATTTTTGAAAATTCTATCCCTTAGGCTCAATAGCTCTTCCACCTTAAGTGTCTCCTACAAAGTCTTCCAAACATTGGCAGTGTCAAATAACCTATCTAGCAAGTATTCAGAGATTCCATAACTCTTGCTAATTCCTCTTCTTCCTTCAGGTCCTTTTCACCTCCATCATCATAAGCCCCCTCTCCAAGCAGCAGGTCACGAACCCTCAAAATGCCTATTTCATTGAACATCAATATTTTAATTAAACTGGTGCCTTGACACTCAAAATGTCTATCGTGTTGGACATCATTCTGTTAATTAAAAACCTGAAGGAGACTCATCACAGAGTCAGATAATGTCAGCTTGTTCTTTCAAAGAATCATCGTGAGTGTAAAGAGCAATATTGAAAGCTTCCATCATCTGAGTGCCGGCAGTTATCATGAAACTCAGTTCTGGAGTTTATTGCAGCTAAGCAGTGACTTGAAAAATTAGATGCATTAAAATACATAACCTTTATCACTTAGTTTCAGTCCATTAAATAGGCAGACTTATTGGAGTTCAGATTCTTTGTGTCCATTCTATTATGGATTAAGCAGAATTGCAGGAGACAGTCATTAAGAAGTTTTGTCTATTATATCCCCCTCACGTGGCAAGATGAAATGTTTTTGTGTGTGTGTTTTCCACTAGCAGAGGGTTAGGCATATTTAGTGCCATTTTCCCACAAAAAATACGGTTTTACTGAATCCACCATTTTAAAGGGAAAATGTCCTTTTGGATGAAAACTTTTAGTTTTCCCATGGGAAATTTCAAACCAATTTTTTTCATTTGAAATTGAATTTTTGAAATAAAAACAAATTTAAAATGTCACTTAATTTAAGATAGGGTTCAAAATACAACTCAACATGACATTTTAAACTGAAATCAGAATCAGATATTCTGTAGTTCACAGAAGGGAGCTGTCGAATGTCCGCAGTGTTCCATTGCCTGCACCTGTGAAACCACCCTTCTGATAAAAATACCAATTCAGGGCTAGTTTGTGCCCTTAGCTGCAGCCGGACCAAAGGGTGATGCATAAAATTAACCAACCCAGAAGGTTTTGTGCCTTAAAGACACAACTATGAGACTCATTTCCCTCCCCACTTCCCCCTTGGTCTGGGAGTTGCAGGTG
The DNA here is from genome assembly GCA_037349315.1 of Chelydra serpentina. NCBI lineage: Eukaryota > Metazoa > Chordata > Testudines > Chelydridae > Chelydra > Chelydra serpentina. The sequence continues at coordinate 15,279,039 of JBAIAC010000035.1, forward strand.
TACTGATCTGCTTCTGAGCTATACTAGCAGCGAACTGTGACATCCCTGCAATGGTTCAGCTTGCTGGCAGCACATTGGGGTTGGGTGAGGACAGGTAAAGTCAGAGCTTTATCTGTCCTACCCACTTGCTCTGGGTTGGTGCTGGTGGGCAAGGTGGGGAGGAAATGGATATGTAGTGCTCCTTACTCCTATACACTCAGACCTTATGGTAAGGGGGTTCTTATTCCCCCTTTAATCTCCTGCATCAGCATATAGTCCAAATCACAGTCCTGCTCTCCGTGACATAACACTAACAAAATATTGTCCACTATGTAATTAGTGTTACTCTAAACGATGTGATAATCAGTTTAAAAAGAAGCCTGATTCTTATGTCATAATATGTGAATAATTTGAATACAGGGTATCTACAGAAAAAGTGAGTGGACCAGAGAGAGAGACTTTTAAATCAAAGTAGCCGGTCCACCAGTTTTACAATTTCTCCATGAAATGCTGGTTTACAGGGAACTATCTCAAGCTAAAAATAATAGAGACAGTCCTTTCTGGCTATATAATTTGCTAAGGACCTCGTTTCATTCAGAACTAAGAACCATGATTCCCTATACCTCTCTCATTACGAGATGGCTGCGCTTTCAGTTAACTGTGCTCATGAAACTGGCAAACCTTGTTTTTGCCATAGAGACTTAGTTGTTATTTTCCCCCCTTTTCCAAATTCTTTATGAAATACCATTGAGTGCAAATCCCTCCTAGATGACAAAACGTACTGGGGGGGGGGGGGGGGGAAATCAGCCAGGAATTCAGATTCATTGAAAACTGGTGACCCCTTCAGAAGTTAGAATAAGATTACCCCTTGTTTCCTCCTGTAAAAAGCCTTGAAATAACCTATTCTCACTCCTCGAAAGATAACTACGTAGCATGCTCAGTAATGGTTATGGGGCTATTTCACATCACTCCCTCATCTCACAGATGTGGGACCATAGCCAAGAGAAAACTCACTGGGTAAAGCTATGCAAACAATGAATTTTTTCATTCACTGGCAATATCAAAAAGTTTTAAAAATAATGTTTTGAATCAGACCAAACCCAAAAATTCTCAACATTTTTAGAGAATCGAAAAATCAAAATGAAACATGCATGCAAAAGTTTTGTTTTAATAAAACGGAAATGTTTCATTTTGACTTCAATCATTTTTTAAATGTTCCTGAATTTTTTTAAAACAAATTTGAAATGAAAAGTCATATCAAACAAAAAATCAAAATATTTTGTTTCAAAAATTTGAAAACTAAACATTTTATTTAAAAACTGTTTTTTTCCTAAACAAACAATTCAGCAAAACCATTTTGGCATCAGTGAATGGATTTTTCACCCTCCAAAAGTTTTGTTAACATTTTTTTGCCTAGCTCGGCTCACAGTTACATCTGTGGAACTAGTGTATCATCTTCATAGGGGCAAATGAATGTGTAACCAAGAGCAGAATTGGGGCCCCGTGTAACTGAAAATACCTTCAAATATTAAAATTAGTGACTTTAAAAACACAGAGTGAAAGGCATTGGGAGAAGTGGGTTAAGGAAGGTCAATCTCTGATTATTCATTTTCTGTTATTGTTCTGTTACTTTTATTCTTCTTGTGTTTTTGCTCTTGATTTTCACTATATTTAATGGGGAGGGAGTGATAACCATTGCTACAATATTCTGATTTACCTAGTGGCAGAATAGTTATATGCTCAGGAAAGGTGCGTTAATAGAATATTACCTTAGATTTTTCAAATGTTTTGTACATCCTCCAATACTTCATGTTTTATTAAAATATTATTTCTGTTAATATTCATGATGTTTTCGTACATTTTGAAAAAAATAAAATATAGTTATGGAACACATTTTTATTTATTGTTCCTCTTTTATGGTGTTTATTTACTTTTTGTTTTTCATTTAGTTTAGATAGTGAAAATGAACTAAGTAATTTTATTTTGTTTATATTCAACTTTCATTTTCCAGTTCTCATGCAATTAATACAATGCTGTTGTATTTGGATTTCCAACACTCAGACGAGATGTTTAACTCTCCCAAAAACAGATTCAGGGATTTTTTTTGTACATCTCATTTACGGTTATTTTTGGTTTTGTAAACATCCTCCCTAATAATTTTGGTTTTGGTTTAACATACTTTTAAATGTTTTTATGCAGCAAAATAGTGTGTATGCATGCATATATGTATTAACCTAAACCTAAATTATTTTGCACTTACAGAGACATTGTCAACCAATCTAGCACAGAACCCATGATCAATTCCTTATAAATTATCTTTTTTAAAGGTCCAGTTTGTTTACAGTTTTTTTTTGTCAGCTTAAGATCAAATTCTCCATGGAAACTGATTATCTAGACATATAATGTGAATAAAAAAACAAGGAAAGAAAACGCTGTGACACATGTTTCAGCTGAATGCCTTTGATGTCAAAAACACAGAAATAGGTATTAAGATAAAACCTTTGTCCACAGAATTTTGTTTCTGTAGTTTTAGGTCCCTAATCACCAGCTAACTCTTGGTACTTCTGAGAGCTTTCCATGGGATGGACATATATCTAAAATTAAAGAGGAATTTGGCTTGTATGCTTATAAACTCGAGTCAGGAAATACTGACCTCTGCTATGTGACGGGATGTAGTTATTTATAACCCCGATCTGTGTCCTATATTATGGGTTAGGACACAAAGACCAATCTCTTCCCAGCACCTGACCACATTTCATACGCTCAAAAATGCAGATTTAAGGATTTGTTCCCAACGAATTCATGGGAAACCCTTTTGTGAGCCTCTAACTTTACAAAGTGGGTAAAATGGAGATTCTAAGACATCAACAAGGATAATCACTGGACTGAAGAGATATAAATAAAAGCCTAATTCTGACACCTTTGCTCATGCTGAGTTTTTTACCTTAATCCATAGGGAATCCCATTGATCTCTTACTCAGTGAGATGCTATTTTACGTGGATTAGGATGGCAGTAGCACGCTCTAAATGAACAATAATCTACTAAATCCATACAAAAGTGCTAACGAACTACAGGATGAAATCTTGGCCTCATTGAAGGCAGTGGGAGTTTTGCCACTGACTTCAGTGTGGCCAGGATTTCATCCACAAACTACAATATGCAGATTAATTACAGTGTACAAAATATATCTCGAAAAGCCAGCAGTGCATTGTAAGTTGCCATTGTTATGATTAATCAAAATTCTAACACCCTCGTAAAAAAAAAACAGTGGGTTCCTTGTGGAGAAAGGTACTTATCGGAGGACAAAGCAAGGATATAGCTCCCTCTTTCACCTGGATTCCATCAGAGGGTACCTTCTGGCAAACCTTTGCCTTTGCTGAATTTTCAAATGCACTACTAACCTTTTCCCCTGATGTGTACAGGAAAATGGAGAACATGCTGATGCAGAATTAAGAATAGGTCTAGCAATTAACTCACCTAGCAAAAGCCTCTGTGGAAAACAATTCTATTTTAAAATCATTAATAATAAACACATACATTAGAGCTGGTTAGGGTTTTTGCGAGGCAGGGAGCTTAGTTTTGCATAAAAACTGGAAAAATATTGATTTTTCCCCATTTAATTGTAAAGCTATTTTCTTGTGTGTGTGTGTGTGTGTGTGTGTGTGACAGTTGGTTGAATATATATATATATTCGATATAAACCAACTCTAACGTATTATATACATATACACATGACACAGCAAAAAGATGTAGTTTCTTCCTGAATGTGCAGCTCATAGACTATGATAAATTATGGGAGGAGGGAGGAAGAAACTCCCTTCAAAGAGATATGGTCCTTTGATTTATATTATATGGTTATATAGCGCTCCTCATCTGTTGAAGACAAATTATTTAAACAAATTTTAAGAGCATGCATGACACATCCATATATATATATTAGAGCTGGCGAAAAATGTACTCTGTGTGTGTGTATGCACATGTGTGTGTGTGTGTGTGTGTGTGTGTGTATATATTTTATATATATAAAATCAATGTTTACATAGCTTATAGTGCCTGATGCCCAGTGGTGTTTCTAAAGTGAGTGGCATCACTTTACTGAAAATGGAACACTGCTCCTATTGGGCTAACACTTAACTCTGCTAAAGAGCAACTTTGTGGAAATCCACTTGACCTGTCTCCTACCCAAGATGCTTAACCTGAGGTCAGCCCAAAGCTTTTGGCAAAAATGGTCACTTTATTACTTTTTACAATGGGTTAATGAGAATCAAGTGCCGTGGGGTTAATACTTCATAAAACCTCATTTAAAAGGACGGTAGCAGAAAGCTGAATGGCAGCAGAAGAGGAAATAAGAACTAAATAAGCTGGTGAGAGCATAAATGATGAAGAAAAGACCAGGACTGTGATGTGTAGGAAGGTGGGGGGATGAGAGGGGAGAGAGCAGTCAAAGTAATTTCTCCATTCCATGTTATTTTGAATATTATTATTTAATATTTACATTACAGCAATACCCAGGAGCTCCAGTAAAAATGGGGCCATCTTGTGCTAGACACAATGAAAAGACACAGTCCCTGCTGAATGATACTTTTGCATTTATACAGAACCTTTCATATGAGCAACAGCCTTTAATTAAGGCTCATAAAAACCCAGGGAGGGAGGGAGTGTTATCTCTCATTTTACAGATGGGAAACTGAGGCACAAGGACGTGAAGTGACTGTCCAAAGGCACACAGCTAGCAGCAGAGCTGGCCATAGAATCCAGAGCTAAGATTTTAAAGATTTACAAAACTGGACAGCTAAATTTAGGTGCCCAAATCTGTATTTAGGCATCTAAATAAATGGCCGGATTTTCAAAAGTGCCAAACTGCTATTAAAATGAGATTGGGTGGATGCTCAGAATTTTAAAAATCATTCTATTTATTTTGATGCCTAAACATGGGCTTTGGGGCCTAATCAAACTTGTTGAATTTTCATGTAAAAAGGTTTTTTTTTTAAATGGCTTTTTTTCAAAACCTAAACTTTTCACAAAAAGTCACGGACATTATCAGAATCTACTGATTTTTGTGACATTTTCAAAAAGACATTTTTAATTGTTATTACAATTGGGAATGAATCAAATTTTTATTAAAATAATTTTCAATATTATTAAGAAAACATGGGCTTTGGTAAGCAAAATATGTTGATCACAGTTTAATAAATTATTTCAGTTACAACTCTGGTACAATTTTTATTAAAATATCCATAACATGCTACAGAAAAATGGAGAATCCCTCCACTTCGAAGCCAGTGAAAGGAAAACCCCTTCAACATTTTTTGACATTTTTCACAAAATTCTTTTCTTGTTTTTTGTCCAACTCTAGAACTCAAGTTTAGGTACCTGAGCTGCAATTTTCAAAGTAGCCTTACGGAATTAGGCAATCAGGTATTCTGCTCCCAACGTTGTACTCTAACCTCTAGACAACACCTCTTCTCTCTTGAGACCTAGGTTTTTCTGCTATAACTAGATAATAGACATCAGATGCATGGCTGTACTCAGAATGCCTATCATTAATATTAAAGAGGTTACTCATAAATACTGGTGTAAATAAGAAGTAGCTCCAGGGAAGCCAGTGGGCTTACTCTGGATTCACGTAGGTGTAACAGAGCACAATGTGGTCTTCCATTAATATTTACAGTCATCTATTACTATTCTGCTGTCAAAATCAATTGTTATCAGACCTTTAAAGGTCTATATTCCCAACAGTGTACAGCAGTGTTTGTGAGTTTATTATGAGCAGATTAGACTTGCTGGGACTGAAACTGTGTGACCTTTGAATCTAAAAGCAATTATTCTATCTCTTGAGTTAGCTTAAATCTCCACTCTCTACCACTCTACCAATCTTACTTGAGAGCTGCAATAACCACATTAACTCCCTCCCTTAAAATTAAAGGAGCTAAAGACAAATGATAGGTCTCCACTAAGTTTCAAAGAATCATAGATATAGAGATGGAAAAGAATTATTAGGTCATATAGTCCAGCCCCTTGCCAGTGCAGGATTCTTTGCTTTAGTATTGCTCCTTCAGGCCTCTAAGCTATATCAAGGCAAGACCATAGCAAACTCCCATTAGTCCCATTAGTTACCTGAATCAATCCCATGTGCATTGAGGAAACTAGACCCTTTAGTCTTTTGCCACAGAGTTTCTTCTGGCATTGGACCTTTGAAAGGAAAGGAACACTCAGAGTTAAATAATGTTTGTAATGCTGATCATACAAGTAAATTGGATGTATCTTGTTGTTGTACATTTATGCTTAGCATGGAATTAGAAAGGGTTGGATAAACATAGCTAACTCCATTCACAGGTAATCACACCAACTGTACTATGATTCCCCAGACATTTCAGTCAATTTCTCAGTGTGCGTATGTGTCTGTGTGTAGGAGAAAATACATTTGAGGAACTCATCAATTCAGAATGAAAAAGCAAGACCCTAATTCTGATCTCAATTACTCTGGTATAAATCAGGGATATCTCCAGTAAAACCATAGGACTGGATTTTCCTCTCATGGCAGTTTTACAGCGGTGTCACTACAATGACTTCATTGGAGTTGCTCCTGACTTATGCTGGTGTCAATGAGCGGAGCAGCACTGTAAGATCAGAATTAGGCCTCAAAACTTTAGTTCTGACCAGAGATTGGAAGATTTTTTCCCCTTTCTTTTAAATAATTTGTGGATCTATTACTTTGTAGTGATGTTTGGGGAATTTTGATGACCTTGAAAGGAAATCTGTAAACTCCGACATTAACAAACAGAAAAATCAATTTCATTAATGCAGTAGGGCTTTTTTCCCATTTTATTTAGGTGAAAAATGTTTGTACATGAAGCATGGTCTTTGGAGATTTATTAATCTCCTTATCCATGAGGCACAAATAGTTAGAACTTTCCATTAGGTGCTGAAGACGTACTGTGATGGACACTATCATTAAGCCTCAGGCCAACGGCCTTTTCTCTGAGGTAGGCAGCTTAATTGTTAATAAACCATAGTCTGGCCATGCTGAAAGAAAGGCAGAAAGCAATAGATGTGGTTTAATTAGGCCACAACTTAATACACTTAAAATAATGGCGTGCCCAGCAATAAATTGTACAGTGCAGGTCATCATCATTTCCACATCATCCCCAAACTGGTCCCAGGCATCTCAAAGCTGGGACCCCTCTGTCCCTCCCCTTTATGAGGGCTAAGTGGGGGGTGAGAAAAAAAGGAGGGTTGACTCCCCACTGTACCAGTTGTAGGAGCCCTGAAGCTCCCTTCCTCAGGTCCCTTAAGGGAGGCTTTTGTTTAACGCTTTTTCCAATCCATTTTATCCTATAACCGTACCCCTTTCAGAATGAATAATTGCACCAGACATCTGCCATGAGTTTTATGTACTAAGATTTTTTTGTTACATAACTGCACTAAAAAACAAAACAATGTAGAACTTTAGAGCCTACAAGTCCACTCAGTCCTACTTCTTGGTCAGCCAATTGCTAAGAGAAACAAGTTTTGTTTACATTTATGGAAGATAATGCTGCCTGCTTCTTATTTACAATGTCACCTGCAAGTGAGAACAGGCATTTGCATGGCACTGTTGTAGCCGGCGTTGCAAGGTATTTACGTGCCAGATATGCTAACCAACTGTATGCCAAGTCATGCTTCCACTTGTAGATTGCATCTTTTTTTAACCTTTTTACAGTGTTAGGATTTGTAATAAAAATAATAATATAAAGTGAGCACTGTACATTTTGTACTGTGTTGTAATTGAAATCAATATATATTTGAAAATGTACAAAAACATCCAACGTATTTATAAAAAAAATAAATTGATATTCTATTTTTATTTAACAGTGTGATTAAAACTGTGATTAATTGCAATTATTTTTTTAGTCGTTTCACAGCCCTACTTAACCAGTTTTTAATCTATTACATGCATGCCATGTTAATTTCATACCATTCTAAAATGTCATGCAGTACCAATTCAAATGCCTTACAGAAGTCTAAGTATATGATGTCAATACTATTACCATTATCAACCACATTTATAATCTAATACAAAAAAAGATATCAACTTAGTTTGGCAGGATTTATTTTCCACAAACTCATGGGCTCCCTCATCAGACTACATCTCCCCTGATGCACCATGGACTTCCATCTTGGTGAAGGGAGGCAGTGCGTGACGGGAGTCCCATAGGCATGGTGAATTATAGGAGATGATATTGGCTGGGGAGCCTGGCCCACAGAGAAGAATGCAAACATAAAGCAACCGAACTACAATTCCCATGCACTATGCCAGTATATCTAAACTGAAATATTTGGGTTTTTTGTTCCTAAAACTGAAAACTTCTGCTTTCAGGCATTTGTTTTGTTTTTCCCCCTAAAAAACTCCATAACCAGCCAACCAATCAAAGCCCAACAACTACAACAACATTTTCCATGGAAAGCAGACTTTCGAGAACAATTTCAGACTTTCGAGAACTGAAAACTCAATTTTCCATCAAAAACAGTTGAAATGGAAAATTTTTGATCGGCCCTAGTAATTCATGGTGTGAAAGATGTGGTGAGATGGTGAATTTAGCTCTAACAAAAAGTATCCCATAGCAATTAATAGAAACGGGCATATCAGTCCAATACCCATATGAATGTCCTAGATTTCCTTGCTTTATCATGTCCTTTCCCAGCTCTCAGAGCTTTGTGTCCCACTCTTTTGCAAAAGTAAAGCCCAGTTTGTCTTCTAATCAAATGAAAACTGTTGGTGGCAGTAATTAAATCCCACCTTCCTTTCCTAAAATGAAGATGCTTCTAGTTTACAATACAGCTTGTTGTCTTAAATCATCCCGTAAGATATATTAGAGGAAATTGAATAATATCCTGCCACCTTCAAGAGCTTCAGTGATGCAAGACAAATGTTCAGGCTAAAAAGAGACAATTTACCATATTCATCTGCTCTGTTTTGCTACTTTTTCTTGATTTGCATGTAAACTGCTTAGCTAAACAATGGGATAACAAGGATGTGAACTACTGTCCCCTTGTTCTGTTGATGTAAAAACACTGGAAGTATTATTTCCTCATTTTCAAAGTCCTAAGTGGATAATTATTGTCCAATTAGGCTTGCTATTAACCTCACAAGGACCATAAAATGGGAATAATAAAATTTACCTTGCACAGAGTTATTGTGCAGATTAATTCATTAATATTTGCACAGCACTGTGAAAATTAAAAGAATTGCATAGCAGCTAAGTATAATCATTAATAATTAATCATGGTTAACACTGTTTTTATATTTATGACCTTAGAAACCCAGTGACTGGTTTGCATATCTGCTGCTTAGGCAATATCAGGGTGCACCTCTACGTGTTTATTTCATATAAGCACCCAAAACCTGGATTCCTAGCCAAAGCTTGAATCATGATTTGACAACACTGAAGCTAGAAATCAGGCATGAACAGTCTTACTTGTGGCAATAGTCACACATCTGTTCCTGCTCTTTTGTTGAAACCTGGAAGTAAAAAGACATGCAGAATCAAATAGAACAGTTAATCCGACTTTTCCTAACTTCTATTGTGATTGAGTTCAGTTTTTATTCCAGTTTCGGTAACTTGATATATTATCATCTGCAAACGCTTGGAAGGTGGTAAGGTGATAGGGAATAACCAGCATGGATTTGTAAAGAACAAATCATGTCAAACCAATCTGATAGCTTTCTTTGATAGGATAACGAGTCTTGTGGATAAGGGAGAAGCAGTGGATGTGGTATACCTAGACTTTAGTAAGGCATTTGATACAGTCTCGCATGATATTCTTATCAATAAACTAGGGAAATACAACTTAGATGGGGCTACTATAAGGTGGGTGCACAACTGGCTGGATAACCGTACTCAGAGAGTAGTTATTAATGGTTCCCAATCCTGTTGGAAAGGTATAACGAGTGGGTTTCTGCAAGGGTCTGTTTTGGGACCGGCTCTGTTCAATATCTTCATCAACGACTTGGATATTGGCATAGAAAGTACGCTTATTAAGTTTGCAGATGATACCAAACTGGGAGGGATTGCAACTGCTTTGGAGGATAGGGTCATAATTCAAAATGATCTGGACAAATTGGAGAAATGGTCAGAGGTAAACAGGATGAAGTTTAATAAGGACAAATGCAAAGTGCTCCACTTAGGTAGGAACAATCCGTTTCACACATACAGAATGGGAGGAGACTGTCTAGGAAGGAGTACGGCAGAAAGGGATCTAGGGGTTATAGTGGACCACAAGCTAAATATGAGTCAACAGTGTGATGCTGTTGCAAAAAAAGCAAACCTGATTCTGGGCTGCATTAACAGGTGTGTTGTGAGCAAGACACGAGAAGTCATTCTTCCACTCTACTCTGCGCTGGTTAGGCCTCAACTGGAGTATTGTGTCCAGTTCTGGGCACTGCATTTCAAGAAAGATGTGGAGAAATTGGAGAGGGTCCAGAGAAGAGCAACAAGAATGATTAAGGGTCTAGAGAACATGACCTATGAAGGAAGGCTGAAGGAATTTGGTTTGTTTAGTTTGGAAAAGAGAAGACTGAGAGGGGACATGATAGCGGTCTTCAAGTATCTAAAAGGGTGTCATAAGGAGGAGGGAGAAAACTTGTTCATCTTAGCAGCTGAGGATAGAACAAGAAGCAATGGGCTTAAACTGCAGCAAGGGAGGTTTAGGTTGGACATTAGGAAAAAGTTCCTAACTGTCAGGGTGGTTAAACACTGGAATAAACTGCCCAGGGAGGTTGTGGAATTTCCATCTCTGGAGATATTTAAGAGTAGGTTAGATAAATGTCTATCAGGGATGGTCTAGACAGTATTTGGTCCTGCCATGAGGGCAGGGGGCTGGACTCGATGACCTCTCGAGGTCCCTTCCAGCCCTAGAATCTATGAATCTATGAATCTGAACTGCTTCACACCCATCTCTAACTCTTTGTAGTACAAGAATAAAAAAAAGGAAACAGCTTTTCACCTCTGGAGGCTGAGCTTGGTGAGTCTCTATCTTATCCCCATTTGTCTGAATGACAAAATCACTGCATAATTTGGCAACAATTCAACACTGGTACCACTCTATGCCCTAAAGAGCCCCCAAACTGGAATACAACTGAGGTGTACCCACAACCTGTGAGATGGTAGAAGGGAGATATTTGCAGGGAAAGTGGCTCTATTACTGCAGGGGATAGTCATCCCCTAGTTTAACTCAACAAACCTGCGAAGGAGAAACGAATTAAGCTGAAATTCTCCCTTATTCTCTTCCTTCCTAATTCATCATTTCTGAACAATAATATCTAAGGCAACATCAGATGCATGACCATGCTGTTTTCTTAAGGGATGATCTCATTTCTTCAAAGCGAAGCTTTGAGTGGCAATTTGAAGGTCTCACCTGCACGGAGTACCAGTGGCTGTGTTGCTGAGACTAATGCAGCTGGAGCCCAGAAGTCGCATGTGAAATTTCTGCAGAAGTTTGTGAAAATTTGAACCTGTACAAAATTGGAAATTGGAGGAAGAGTTTTCAGCCAATGATGAGAGATGAACTCCACTGAAGGTGAACACTTACACTACAGTAACAGAGATAAGAATCTGGCCCAGTACTTTTACATGTAAAATATGTCTCCTAACTCCCAACCTTCCTTATTTTTCGCAGTGTGTTTTCTTTACACTCTACCTTCCACTTGTATACAAGTGAGCTGAAACATAGGAGTTTTCTGCTCTGGTATTCTGAGACTATAATAAGGGTTTCAGCAAATAACAGAGAAACTCATACTAACACATCTGAATGGTTTACGTCAAGGATCCTCTTTGATCTGAGTAGTGTATATGATTTCACTCAGTCTATGGACAACATTGACAGTTATTTACTCATTATAGCTGAGGGTTCACGACACCCTCAAACACAAGGATTTCCTTGTCAATATGGTAATAAAATAGAACATAATTTGGATTCACTTTAATGTAGCACCTTTTATATTCAAAGTGGTTTGCTAAAATTAGACACAGTAGTGGTAGTGCAGTGACTGTGTATGCAAATGCTGTAACCATCATGCATTCAGCATCAGCTCACCACATTCTTGAACATTAGAGAAAAAGAAGAGAGAATAAAAATTAATGTTGTTCAAGACAATCACTGCTCTTTTCAGAATTATTCAGGTATGCTTAACTTTCCTTTGGGTAGCCACCAGGGAGAGGCCAAAGGGAGTATGCAATTCATCTTTCACAGGAAACCAGTGTCAGCACTATTGGCTCTGAACCCTAGCCCCACTGCGGCACTTGAAGCCACAAGGGTCTGGTCCAGGGAGAAGAACTTGATGATATCTCTTCAGTGTTTAACCCTGCTGGTGCTAGAGAGAATCTGAGTACAGCATCAACTGCTTGTGTGTTTGATGCACATCTATGTAATCATGAGCGGATAACTGATAATGGCTGATTCGATGAGCACGTATAAGGAGGAGGCATGTGGTCCTCAGTTCAAGTAACGGTTTTGTTTCTTCTAATTATGTATCATTGTTTAATGGCTTTCGCTGTGAAGCTTTGTTCCTATCTGCCTTGTACATAGTATGCCATTGAAGGTTTCTCACTGAGCAATTAGCAGCTGTAATCCAGACCAGTTTCCAATATCCAGGAAGAATGTTTAATTGACTCGCATCACAGGGTCAGACACACACACACACACACCCCTGCAACAAGGTTCAGCTGACGTACCAGTAGTGGATATAGACAGCAGTCTGCTCTGGAACATTTTATGGTAATTGTGCACAGCAGATGCTGTATAGAAAGAATTGCATTAGGAGAAGCTGGAATTATGCACTCAGAAAACACTTCCAAGAAGCGGGATTTGGGAACAAAGGAATGAAAAAATATTTTGGTTTTCAATTCAAAATATTTTGTCTAATTTCTATCTATGATAATGACCCAATGGAAGCTATTAAGCTTCTACAGCATGCCACCAGTGATGAATTAATACTTTCTGTTGCCCTGGGCTGAAACTAATAATGTTGCCCTCCACACACCCCATCCAAAAAGACAGGAATTTTAAAACATTCTCTCACACCTTGTATCTTAATCTAAGGCCTGGTCTACACTAAGGGCGGGGGTCGATGTAAGGTACGCAACTTCCGCTACGTGAATAACATAGCTGAAGTTGACGTACCTCGCTCGACTTACCGCGCCATGAGGACGCCGCAGGGTCGACTGCTGCCACTCCCCCGTCAACTCCGCTTCTGCCTCTTGCCAGGGTGGATTACCGGAGTTGACAGCAGAGCGATCGGGGATTGATTTATCGCGTCTACACTAGACATGAAAAATCGATCCCTGAAAGATCGATCGCTACCCGCTGATTCGGCGGGTAGTGTAGACCTGCCCTAAGACGTAAGAGCACCACCCAGTGGGTCATAACTAAGGCTACATTTATGTCACAGAGGTCACAGAATCCGTGACTTCCAGAGACCTCTGACATTTTCTGCTTCAGTCCCTGGGGCCTGGGACTGGAACTGTCAGCCAGCAGGGCCCCGGCAGGGTTCCTGCGATGGGCAACAGCCTCCTCAGGGTCTCCCTGAAGGGTTCCAGTGACAGGTGACAGCCTTGCGGGGAGGGGGAGGGCAGGAGGCATGGAACTCCACAGCTCCCGGCCACCACTGTGGAAGGAGAAACCATGTAGCTGCAGCAGCAAAAGTCACAGACAGGTCACAGCTTCCGTGAATTTTTGTTTATTGCCCGTGACCTGTCTGTGACTTTTACTAAAAATAAATCTTAGTCTTAGTCATAACAAAACACAACTGAGTACATTAAGATGGTGGTTTTGACCTATATGGCCCAAAGTGACCTGGGACCAAATTCTATGTCTTCACTGCAAAAATAGATATGTTTTTCCATTGAGTTAACTTGACTGAGCTATCGCAATATAAAATCCTAGTGGAGACAAGTCACAGATGAGGTACACTGAGGTGAAAACGAAGATAAACCCCAGATAGAGGTTATAGGTTAGCCTGTAACATCATGTAGCTACAGCTAGATAAAAACTTACCTGTGTCTCGTCTCCACTAGGATTTCACTATCTCGGTTTTACTGATTGTAGCACTCTTGATGGAAAACCCACCTTTTTTGCAATGAAGACATAGCCTAAGATACTGCCTCTCCTCTCCTGACATACTACCACAGTTGCAGTCAGGGGAAGTCTCTGACGAGCTTACACCCATTTCATAAAAGAGAGGGGATGGTTGGCCAGGTGTTCTCCATATGGTCTGTAATGCAGCTGCTTGAAACAAAGAATTTCCATTTTGTGGGGGGGAAATTTGCCATTGTAAAAAAAATTTGAAATTTTATTTCAAAACAAATTTTTCATGTTGAAATGTATTTATTTTAATATTATTTTTATTTCATGACATATCAGTAGTAGTGCATAAAAGGACACATCACATTATGACATGTCATATAATAGTCAAAATATCCTGACCTATCCTATTATTTTATTTCTAAAATCATTAAGGGCAGCTGCTACATAGTACTGATTCTGACCTTATTTTCTAAAGTGTCTCCTGTTTGTGTTGTCAAGAAACAATTTGACACTTTAATCTAGAAAATAAGAGAGGCACTCAGTGTACTAATTAGAGGAGCAGCTGTTTTAAATATCCTAGAAAAATGATTTCAGGATAGCACAAGGATGTGGTTGAGAGGTATGGGCTTTGGAATCTGATGTACTGCTGGCTGATCAGCAATTGTGTTGGTTGGACATACTAAATGGCTTATATGTTTACATAGGTTTTTGTTGTTGCCTGGGGAATTTTAGTTAAATTCTTTTGCAGGCCAGCATTCGGGTGCCCTGTCAGCCACTTACATTTTAAATTAAAGAAAACAACCTCTGCCACTAACAGTGGTAATAAGAGTTTTTATTTATTCCTTAATGTATAAAATGCATTTTTAGAAAAGTTATTTTAATCTCTTTTAAATAAGTGGATTGTTTAAACAGTGGATTGTTTCTCTTGGCTTACTGTGGCCCAATCCTTGTTCCATGTGGCTCAGAGGTAAACACATCAGTACCTTTCAATGTTACAAATGGAAATAAAACCAAACACATTTTAGTTATTTCTGCTGCCATACTTTTTACTATTTCCATGGCATCTGAAAGCAGCTGTCTGCTCTTTAAGCCCAAGGGTGATATCCTCAGCTGGTATAAATCAGCAGGAGTCCCAGTGAAGTCAATGATCGATGCCAATTTACAGCAGCTGCATGCTTCTTTTTTGATAAAACACCTGGATTAGTGCCCAACACTCTGATTGTTAATTAGTAGGTCAGTACCTTTTTCCTTGCCACATGCTATGGACTTAGCAGATTTCAACTAGCCAGACAAATGTTGATGTGGTAAATTAATTTTAAGATTTTCATACAAAGAAAAGCTAAATTGTCTCGAGTATGCTACATTCCTGCCTGGACTGTAGCAAAGTGATCTGACTACTGGCCAATAGTTTGTACACTGAAGAAAGAAGGCAGTGATTAAGTAATTCTCCATCTCTGGAATGCCCTATCAACAATCACTTGAAATGAAAAGATCTATAGACAGAAATATTTTCATTAGTATCTGTAGCGCTGCTTATCCAACAAGAAGAGATTAATCTGGTGACTCATCTAGGTACAGCAATAACATGTTAATTTATTTATTAATTAAACCTTATTGGTATCATATTTCCAGTCTAAAAGAATACATCGTTAAAATAATTAATAGCACAACCAGAGCTGCTTGAAATTGCAATTATTCTTCCCATAGTCCCCTCCTCTAACAATCTACAGATGCAATGTTAGGCTTGTGTAGTTTGAATGTTGCAGCTGTGTTTGGAATTTGGGGTCGGGGTAACCGTGTACATTAAAGCTGAATGGTAACAGGAGTCCCACTGTGGAGTGGATGACATTAGTATGAACAGCAGGCAATTGTTCATTAGGCTTCAGCCTACCATTGCTATGAGTATCACATGAATTAATAAACTGTCATTTAAGAGCTAATTGCCAAACATTTTATCTGAATATCATGCTGGCTCTTTTGTGCAGATGAAGAGATGAAAGAGCTTGGGAAAGGGAATCTCTGTTTAACAGAAAACACAGTAGGTATATTAGCTTTAAAAATCTTATTGGCCATGGACTTCACAAATTGTCAGTGGCTGCATGTTATCACAGCCTGTTGACTAGAAGAACACATTTTTCCCCTCTCTGCACAGCTAATTCCATTTTGCTAATGGGATCATTCCATTTTTAAACATGGCCATGTTTCCGAGCACACAGAGGGGTATTCAAGAGGTCATCCACTCTGAGCAGGGATCAGAAAGAAGCAATAGAGACTAATTGGGGCTGCTTATGTGGGCAGGAGAAAGCTAAGGGCTATGATAAGGGAGATGAGGAGTGATCAACCAGTACAGACTGCTTTTAAAAATGCAGATTAGTGAATGTAAAGAAAGACACTTGCAACCTGAGCATCGCAATTACAATGGAAGAAATTCATATTCCAGCGCTCAGCTTCAGGAGCTGGTCCTGTTGGTATCCAGGAAGTGGGCGGGTGAAACTCGCCCACTGCTAAAGGACCTCCCCCCCAGCCTAAGGGGAGGATTCACAGGGCCGGGAAACCAAATAATCCTGGGAGACAACTAATGAGATAACAGGAACGGGAGTGAGGTCACAGGGCTAAACAAAGGGAACCTGACAGGGACACCGAGAAGAGAATCCTGGACAGCGCCCACCGCTTCTTGAAGGCGTCAAGGGAGCCAGCGGACGCCGCCCAGAGGAACTCTGCCCGGATGCGTGAGCGGACGGAGGATCGGAAATAGGCCCCACAGTCACAGAAGACCCCGTCGGCCAACCTCCTCTCCCTGGTTTTGTAGATGGCCATTTTGGGCAGGCCTAGGAGGAGGCTGACAAGGAGGTCCCGTGACTTCCTGGGGCCACGGATAGGGTGTGCATAGAGGCAGATGGATCCTCCCCAGTAGGCTGTGCAGTCTTATCTCTGAGACTGCTTCAGCCTATTCTCTTCTGTTCAAGATTTCACACCATACTCATCCTTGCAGAAGGCACTTCTAATATCATGGTGAGGGGCTATGCCTGAAGAGCCGTACTAAATTAGGAGGACACACAGTAATGTAGCTTGTCTACGTCAGTTGTCATGTATCTGCTTGGGAACAGGCCCAGCGACTGCAGCTGAGCATTGAAATGAGGTGTGAATGGACGCACACAGCTCAGAGCCCAAGCATCTTTATATTCAGAATCAATGAGTTTTTAAAAGAAATCTTGACTAGGTGATCACTTACCATTAGGGTCTCCTTTATGTTAAC
The DNA here is from genome assembly GCA_037349315.1 of Chelydra serpentina. Taxonomy (NCBI): domain Eukaryota; kingdom Metazoa; phylum Chordata; order Testudines; family Chelydridae; genus Chelydra; species Chelydra serpentina. The sequence continues at coordinate 15,296,339 of JBAIAC010000035.1, forward strand.
CCTTTCTATTATGAGGAAAGGATAAAAAACAATGGGCATGTTTTGCCTGGAGAAAAGAAGACTGAGGTGGTGGTGGGGGAAACCTGTTAACAGTCTTCCAATATGTTTAAGGGCTGTTATGAAGAGGAAGGTGATCAATGGCTTCCCATGTCCAGTGAAGGTAGGACAATAAGTGATGGGCTTAATCTGCAGCGAGGGAGATTTTAGGAAGATATTAGGAAATATTAGATATTAGGAAAAAAGCTTTCTAACTATAAGAGTAGTTAAATTCTGGAACAGACTTCCAAGAGAAGTTGTGGAATCCCCATCATTGGACGTTTTAAAGAACAGGCTGGACAAACATCTGTAAGGGATGGTCTCGGATTATTTAGTCCTGCCTCAGCACAGGGGGTTGGACTTGATGACCTCTCAAGATCCCGTCCAGCCCCACATTTCTATGATTCTATGATTATCTATTGGTGGCATTCCCATTTGTGTCAATTGCAGGTTTTCCTTCATGAAGATCAGACAAAAGTCACCACTGAATAGACTTGTGGTAGCTGTTACTGATTTCTCTTTCATGCACCTCCAGTTTGGGAGAAGGTAACATTTCTCCATTACTTCTTGCGCTCTTGAACTTGGGACTCTGATAATTAGCATGCTGATCATTCCCACTCTGAAAAGCATTTTTGGTGATCCTAACATATAGTAAAAAACAAACAAAACAAAAAACAAACAAACAAAAAAATCCCAGCATCTGCAATTTGAAAGTAGCATGTAATTTGCAAGGGTTCCAACACACTGAAAATAATTGATTAGGACAGAAAAAATATAACCAAAATATTAAGTTGATAGCTTAGCTTTTTTAAGTACACTATAAAAAAATATAGAGTGAATCAAAGCCAATTGCTGAGCATTACACATAGAATAATTATACACACACACACACACACACACACACACACACACACACACACACACACACACACACCCCTTGACTCATAATTATAGAACATTTCCAGGAACTGAAAAGGTATTTTCTGGGTTGAAATAGAGTATTCAGTTTGAAAATAATTTTTAAAAGGGGAAAAAAACATTTTTTCTTTAAATGAGCATCTAATTTTCTCTAAATGGTCTCCATTGAAGCTCTTGCCTTGCCTGCTTGAGGTTGTGGTTTCAGTTCAAGTATACGCACAACAGTCGTCAATCCATAAAAGCGAGTGCTTAAGGCAGAATAATTTCTGAAAAAAATATGCTCCAAATTATTTCTGTAAGCAGGCAGTAAACACAGAAATTATACTTTGCAGAAAGGGCCATTGTAGGAGAGAACCACGGAAGGTCACCTCTCCTACTGTGTTATTCATGCCTTCCCTTATTTTTTTCCCCTGTTTGTCCCTGTATCTGAATTGAGTGGCCCAAGGCTTTCATCATCTCTGATTTAAGAAAGAAACAGAAAGAAAAGGATCTGGCACGTATGCAACAAGGGACATTAAGCCAGAGGGAGACATTCACATTTCAGAGAGGCTGAGGAAACGGGTTGTTTTGATGGCTCAAAAATTAGATTGTTCAGGCAATTTAAATGAATTCACTGATCAACAACTGGAGTGTTTTATGATCAGATTATGCTTCAGTTTCAGTGGGGTTGGTTGCCTTTCTGCAGCTGAACAGGAAGTCTGGAGCCGCCCAGTTTTTTGGCTAGTTGTGAGGGTGGATTGCTAGCGCCCTCTGTCTTTGTGTGATCACCTTGCATTTATCTCATTTTGGCCAGAAAGCTAATGGTGAGAATAATGAGAAGACTTGCAAAAAACGGGAGAAATGAAAGTCAATCATGTATTTACTGAACTCTAACATAATGTAAAGCACACATAAATATGGGAGGGTTGGTCTGAACTTTTCCTTCAGCTCCACTATGACATCATTGCCTTTTTCCATTGCTTAATTTTATCAAATAATTTTGAATGCATTTAGGGAAAATCCCAGCCACCTCCTTTGCCACTACAGAGGGTCACTTGGCAGCAGAACCAGGGACTTGGGCATCCCCATCATGGAGCAGACATGGCTGGACCCAGCAGGGATGAGGGGCAGGAGATTGTAAAGCATGGACAATCCAACACCACATAGATCCTCCTGTCTCTCTCCATCCCCATAGGGGGTCTGCACAAAGGTCCAGGTAGGGTATTTCAGCCTCTGAACCGAACTCATTTCCATGCAGCAGCTTCTTGGCTCCTCTGCATAGGCAGTGGGTATAACAGGGAAGGGCAGGCTAAGCCTCACCTGTTGGAGCTGCAGCCACTGGACACAGGTTAAAGGGCTTGCTGGGGAAGTTTTTGCTCATTATTATTATGCATTAGAGTCCAGGGAGATTACTCAGGAACCCAGGAAGCTGAGTAGCACATACTGCCTCCTCAGCCGCCCCGGAACCTGCATCGCGAATATCAAAACCTCAGGTTCTTCGGGAAGAAACAAGCTTTCCCTGGGGGCTGGCTTGGGGTCTCAAGAGGGGAGGTATGGCACGGCTGCGGGGACTACAGCCAGCCCAGGGCTCCTCCAGCCGTGGGAAGATGGGGTGGGGGACTCAGATCTCTAGATGGCCTTGGGGTCCTCCAGCTGTGGAGCAGGGGGAAGCTCTGGATTTTTCCGGGGGGGCCTCAGGGCTCCAGCCACGGGCGATGGGACTCAGGCAGAAGGTGGGGCCAGGGGCCCATGCTCCTCTGCCTCCTGAGGATAGATTCCTCCCACTCCCCTTCTCTTTGCATCTTTCCAGTGCTTAGCCTGGCCATTTGGGGTGGGAGCTGGGTTTAAATTTGCACCTTAGTGCTCATGACAGTATGGGACTAGCATCATTGGCGAAGGCGGGCACAATGCAGGTGGGTGCACAGAGAGATCTGCCAATGTATCTCAGTCCCAAATGGAGCACCCCCTCTGCTATTTCAGCTCTGAGCTCTCACACACCCCTCCCAGAGCGGCCCAAATGCTGACATGCAAAATATTCTAATATGCAAAGCTGGCAATACACCTTAATCCTGACCTGCAGCAAGTCCTCGCCTTCTAGTTCTAGGCCCTACATAGCTTTGCCAATGAATGTTAATTCTGCCTGAAATTCCACTGGCCATTCTCAGTTTGACCTTGGTTCCTAATTTTCTTAGATTGAGGGTCAGGTTTCGGATACAAGCAATATACATTAGACTGAGATCACCCAGGCTTCCTTTTATTTTGTGGCTTTATCAGGATTCAAACTCATTTCTTCAGACATGGAAGGCTAGAGCATCCAGAAATACTGACAGTGTCTGTTTCTGATATTTTTGGGAGGGATGGATAAGCCAGATAGGAGCTTGAAAACATGTCTGTTTCATGGCCTACATTATTTTCATAGATATATCATGACTTAGCTGTATCACTTCTTGTGGTTGCGACAATATTTGACCCATTGCAGAACAATGTAATTGTGCTAATATGATGCTGATGAGGCCAGTGGTTCATCAGGAGTTGAATTATCACAATACAGGTGATTTTTCAGTGGCTAAATCAGAAACCCAACTGAGTTAAAGTAGTTGAGTTCACTCAGCCTCATTTAAAACCCAGCCTAAAAGCCCTATTATTTTAACAAGTTGCCATTGTTAATGTCATCATGTCCTTTTCAGAAAAACTGTTGTCCTAATTTGAAACAAGTGCTTCCTTTAGGACTAATTAAGCTGACGAATAACACTTTAAAGAATGAGCGCAGTGAAGCTGGGGGCTCTGGAGAGGACTGATTCTAGCTGCTCACAGCTGGGAGAATTATTTGCATCCCTTCTACATGAGGATATGGAATGAGAGAAAAAATAACATGTAATCATCTCCATAATAAACTTATTCTAAACAAGGTAATTCATAATTCAATGGTACACATGTACACACGAGTTTGTCATGGAGATTGGCTAAGCTACCACCCAAACTACAAATCAAAGTGCATAGTAAACTGAGGGTACGTCTATACTACCCGCCTGATTCGGCGGGTAGCAATCGATCTTCTGGGATCAATTTATCGCGTCTCGTCTAGACATGATAAATCGATCCCAGAAGCGCTCCCCGTCGACACCGGAACTCCAGCTCCGCGCGAGAAGTAAGCGGAGTCGATGGGGGGAGCCTGCCTGCTGCGTCTGGACCCGCGGTAAGTGCTTTTAAGTTCGAACTAAGATACTTCGACTTCAGCTACATTATTCTCGTAGCTGAAGTTGTGTATCTTAGTTCAACGCCCCCTGCCCCCAGTGTGGACCAGCCCTGAGAAACCTATTCACTGTGACATAGTAAGCAAACCTATTTGTATTCATTCACCCCTTCAAGTTTAGACAATGTTCCCTCAAAACCAGACTGGTGATAGATGAACCTCAAAAGGTTTATAGATTTGGTTTGGATGTTAATTGGATCTTGGGCTCAGTATGGGACAGCATGCTTCAATGGACAAGGCCCAGGACAGGGAGTCAGAAGACCTGGCATCTATCTCAGCTCAGCCTCTGCTGTATGACTGTGGAGACGTCACTTCATGTCTCCCTGCCTGTTTCCCAATCCATAAAGTTAGAATTTTGCTAGTTGCCCGCCTCTGTAAAGAAGGAATGAAAAAACATTTTCTTAACTCTGTCTGACCCTGACACATGCCATATGAAAGGCTTCTTATATTGATGTAGGGTATGTATTATTATACCATCCTCACTCTGTTCACCTGGTGAAGAGCCAGGAACAATGTTGCACTGTGTTAAAAGAATTATGATAATCATGGGGATTATACTACTTACCCAACACTGGTAAAGTGAAATATACTTAATAATTAAAGATTGCTAAGTGCTTTGAGGGACCAGCCTGGTGGTCAGAGACAATGAAGGTACATTTACATAAAAGGTTAACAAAGCCATCAGCCTAGTGAGTGGGGGAGATAGCCTCTTGACTATCAGATTGAGGTGGAGGAGACGGCAAAATAGCGTCACTCCCTGGCAGACACAGCAAGCTGAGCCCCCAGGAGGGCGTCCTGCCTCCTGAAGCAAGATATAAACTTCAGATATCTTTGGAAGATACACTAAAAGCTTTGTTATCCGGCATGTTGGAGGAATGGAGAGCGCTGATTAGTCAAAAATTCTGGTTAACTAAGAGTTATACTTACCAGTTGATTACCAATTTTCAAAGGATTAGAATACAATAAAATGAATAAACTTTCCTATTCTCGCCCTTTACAAGACGTGTACAGATATCTGTTTTCTATTTTAATGTCAACACAACTTTCTTATGCTTCTCTCTGTTGCTTTTCACTGGTATTCTGGATGTCATAATTGTAGGCTGGCTTTGATATTTTACTATAAACACAGGGCAATACACCGAGTATTAAACCGATCGATCACAATGGCGAATACAAACAGAAAGAACAGCATTCTGCTCTTCTCAGCTAACTCGAGCATAGTCCGACTGCTCTCGGAATACTCGGGTCCCAAATAGCTTCGGCATCGGTCCCAGTTAGCTTCTGCATTGGTCCCGGTTACTAGATTGAAGATTTGTATTGGGAGACATCAGAAATGCCGGTTTCTAGAGTTTTCAGGTTGTTAAAGTGTGGGATAACACAGCTTTTACTGAAAAAGTAAGGACAGAAAGCCATTTTTGGTGTCCATCACTAAAGAGGCCAGAACTCTTGAAATCACAGAATGTTGGATCCTTCAACCAAGGAAGTTGAAATCTCTCGGAACTAAGATTAGGTGAAAAACCTGCTTAGGCAAAGATTGCAATTTGCTGAAATTAAGTTTTAGTCTCAGGAATATTTTTTTTTTACTTTTGCTTGTAACCCTGTCTAATGTAATTCCTTATACTTGGTATCACTTCCACCTATGACTTTTTGTTTCATAAACGTATTTTACTTTTAATATAAACCAACAAAATAAAAGTTTGTCCAACTCCAGATAAATTAATGAGCGGCTGTTTTCTGTCTCTTTAAAGGAGCAGTGAACTTGATAACTTTTGTGAGTGCTCCAGGAGAGGGTTGGACACTACCAGGCAGATGGTTTTGGGGAAATTCCGCAGTCATGGGTCACCCTGAAAAAAGTAATGGGAAGTGGAAGGCAGGGTGTGACCTGAATGATTGTCTGCTGGTGTCTGGGCTGTGAGCCTTAGCAACATAACATTTAAGGCACCCAGAGTTACAGTGCAGGTAACTGGTCTGGGTTGGACTCAAAGCATCAGAGAAGCACTGTTTGCTAGGCCTGCTACAGACACTGAAATAATGAATTTGAGAACTGTGGGATGAGACAAATACATTAAAGTTTTAAATTCCCAATTTCCTTTGGTCGGGTCTGGGTAATGCTCTGTAGCTGGCAGCTTTGGGATAGCCTTATCCTTATTCCACGGGCAGCAGCAATGAGCAATCACAGCTGGTGTTCTAACAGTTCATAGGACTCTTGTGGATTTCACATGGCCCATTACACCCTTAAATCACATATATTTAGATTTGCATATCAAGCTTTTTGACAGCCTGGATAGCCTCATGGGAACATGGTAAGGATAAAGTAGTGTCATATTACATATTTTTTCTTTTTCCATAATGGAAGAAAAGACTATTATTAGATCAACAAGACATCAAGTAAGTAATAATATTTCAAATACACACTCATTTGCATAATGCTTTGAATGCTACATTTCCATAATTTGCTACACTTCCCCCCCCCCCCACTCTTCTTACTTAATGCTGCTTGTTTGAGGCAGTAGCCCAGAGCTCATGATCATTTGTCCATGCTGGATAAATTAACTAATGCAGAGAAGAAAAAAACGATACCGATTTCATAGCGATTCAGCAGTTGTAGCCTTAAAATGTAGGTGACTCTGCTGGACTGAAACTACCAGCTGCTGTCCTGTGTGTTCCAGAGCATTGCCATCTTCTTTAAATTACTGTTAGCTTGTAAGTTATTTTATCCTGTACGTTTCTAATTTATGTGCCTATTCAATAGACCCATCAGAGCCCAGGGAAAACTCCATCTGGCAACCAAGCTCTCTTCTTTTAACACAGCTCATCAAGGTCACTAAGCTCGCAAACCTGCTGTTACTACTTTGAACTAACTCCTACTCCTGTTCTTGCATTGGTGCTGTCCTATCTCAGGCTGCCATTCAGCTGTTCCCACAAGTACGAGGAAGTCTCATGTTTTTTTCTTTAAGATCTTGGAAAACATATTGAGAATCATTCTTTTATACAAATCACGGTTGGGTTCCTGCAGACACTTACTACTGAGCATTGTACTTGCCACCCTGAATAGTCCCATCGAAGTCGATAGGGCTACTCATTGTATTAAATATTATGCCGACTGGCAGGAATTTGCTGGACTGAGGATACTCATTGTAGTAAGCACTATGGCCGATATCCCGGACTGAACTCACACTCAAGATTCAAAATGGGCACCTATCGCAATTTAAAATAAATCATTAATCAAACCACTGCAGGATATCACTGGGGATCTAAATCGCTGCTGAATAAGTATGACAATGTTATCATAGTCATTCAGGAACTCCCTCTTACAGCACATCGTATAGCTTATCGTATGGAAAATACTAATGGGAAGCCAAAAACATTGTTCACATGGGAGTCATTGGATCATAAAATAACTGTGGGAGGCTTTGCTAGAAGATAAAAGATGTGCACTATGAAACTTGCAATTCTACCTCCCCTCTGCACTGTGCCAGAGAAGAATTGTCTAGTTACCTGCCTATCTGCATAGTATCTTAGGCACAGATTCAGGAAAACACTTAAACACCTGTTTACATTTAAGCCTGTGCTTAAATTCCATGGAAGTCCTTACGTTCCTTTGAAATTGCTTTCCTGAATCAGAGCCCTTAAAGATTACACAAAAGGATTATAATAAACAAATATAGATCCAGTCATCTGTGCTCATATGCACAGACTGAGAGCTGAACAAATAATGAATTCAGCTCAGTTGGCCTCTTTGCCTGCTCATGAAATACCAGCAAACAGATCATGATATCCTCTTTTTGCTTTATGCATTGATCGCACATTTAAAATTCAACCTGTGTAGCTTAGTTTTCTTTTGTCTAATAGTCACATGGCAAGGTTTGTCTTTCTTAGCTGGAAATCAGTGTCAACATTTCAAGCAGTGAATTCTTCTGAATGCAAATGTAAGACCTGAGATCTATAAATACTTGTGTGTGCAACTTTGGTTTTCACTTTCCATTACTATTTTTGCCAGTAAGATTTACTCAAACCTTGACAGAGCACACACAAGAGGCCTGAGCATGGACAACATGAATTTATTTAAATAGTCAAACACATATTCATGAACTTTTTATTCTGGAGTCACCCTCCTTTACCAGAAATATTCAGATGCCTACTATTGGTGAAAGAACACAAATAAGTGACAGCCCTATGCCACATCTGGGTGTTAACGGGTCAACACGTTTCCTGTAAGTGAACATTCCTGAAAAGGAAACCGCAGACTCTGACACAGTTAGGATAACACATGCAGATGATTCTTGAGAACGGACAACTATGGATTAGATGAAGATCCAGGCTTTTCACTCAACATCAAGCCTCTATTAATTACTATCTGGATTTCCAAAGTTTCGCAACTCAGTTGATTGCTGGCCCGTGCCCAGCTGATGAGTTGACAGTCATACACAGGGTTGAAACCCTTGGCCCCACTGACGTCAATGGGAGTTTTGCCATGATTTACAGTGGGGCCAGGATTTCACACATGGTGTAGCCTTCCAATCCTCACTGAGTTCCGATATAATCTCAGATACTGTAGGATGATTCTATTCAACTGTTCATAGCATAAGTGCTAGACGTAGGGGAGCTGCTGCACCGTCTGGCTTGAAGAGGTTTCCATCATATACAGGGTTTACTGTTTGGTTCAATGGCCTTCAGCACCCCCGTATAAACATTGTTCCAGCGCCCCTGGTTTATAGTGTCTGTGGCAGTATGTAAAAATAAAAAAGAATTAGGAAGGGCCCAATCCAGACTAGTGCAAAGCACCCCTGAAAGATTCTGACTGCCCTCAAGCCTTAAACCTCCCAGGAGATGGTCAGATCCTCAGTGGATCAGGCCTTTAAGTAATGAACTAGAAAAATATTACAAGATATTAAACATCTTTGACATTTATTCACTTTCCTATTCCTCATCTTCACAGTTGCATGTTCTGCAATAATCCCTGTGTATCTAAACAGGTACTACCCTTAAACCTTGACCTGCATACACCATTGCTCCTTACCTCTAATTAGAGATGGCCTTGAGCGGCAAAATGCAGATCCAGTTTTCAAACCCTTCTTCCTTCCCACTGTTGCTGAGTTCCGAGGTCTTTGGAACTGGGATTTTGGTGCTGGCTGGGAAACACAAATTCAGTTCTGGATTCAGATTCTATTTCCCAACCAGCCCCAAAGATTGGCAATATTAGGATTCAGGGATGGGCCTCTCTCTAATATGATGTATTATTCCACCTTTGCTTGTTTAATTTATTTCCCTCCTAACCTCTTATCTAATTTTATATTATTGTTGTCTTTGGATCCTTAAATTTATTATTTTTGTTATTTATATAGCATGGTGAGTGTAGACAAATTTAATTATGTTGTTTACATGAGCTAACCTGATAGACTAATGGGGAAATTAAGTATTTCATTCCTGCAGTTGGCACAAATGCAATTTCCTTTCTCACTCACATTCATCCATTAGTGTTTGTGCAAGATGCCAGACTGATAGCACTGGAGTTCAAAGTCTTTCTTTATCCAGATAATAGGTAAATCTTGAGCAGCAGCAACATAAGCGTCTCCTCTTTTACCCCCACCCACATCCATGTGGTTCAGTTCTGATCTGGAGAGATAAAGGGATCAAATAGTCAAGATCAGTTTAAGGGATTCCAAAACCTAGGGAAAACCTGGGTTGCACCATGACCAGCGAACATGATATTTTAATTTTGTGGATGCAATATGTTAAGGGGTGTTTCAAATCATATTAGCCAAGTTGATCTTAAAAAAACCCTTTTTTTGTCATCTAGACAGACTCCCAGTCCTCTGCTTGGGCAGAAGCCTCCAAAAAGTAAATTCCAGAGTTCACAGCCCACTAAGGGTAGGTCTATACTTACGCGTCGCGTCGAACGCGTCGGATCGATGTTCTGGGTTCGATTTATCGCGTCTTGTCAAGACGCGATAAATCGAACCAGGAAGTGCTCCGTCGTCGACGCTGGTAATCCAGCTCGACGAACGGAGTAGGCGGAGTCGACGGGGGAGCCTGCGCGCCGCGTGTGGACCCCGGGTAAGTGCTTTTTCATTCGAACTAAGGTACTTCGACTTCAGCTACGTTATTCACGTAGCTGAAGTTGCGTACCTTAGTTCGATAGGGGGGGGTAGTGTAGACCTAGCCTAAGATGAATGGGGCAATAGACATACCTCTGAGGCATTGTTTCAGGCTGTCTGCAGACTCAGGCAGATGTTGCTACATCCGTTGTGATTGTGGGGCTGAGCCATGTTTTCAAGGCTTTTCAGCACCACCAAAAGGGCTAGAACCATTTTAAAAAAAAGTCTAGATTGTAATGTCATCATGTGGATCCATGAGCGCTGGTTCTCGCCACATGACTATTGTTCCTATACTGTAATCCAGCCAGTGTGTTCTGCTTTCGGATCTACATCTATGATCTTAACTGCCATGTGGGCTTTTTTTTTTTGGTGGATTCTAATGGTTCTGCTCCATACCTATTAGTTTGTCTCACCAATGTTCTATCCAAGGGATTGCACACTAAACAAGAACAAGAGAAAGAGAGAAGGAAATCATAAGACCATTGGAAAGAAGGTACAGAGAATTGCAGACAAAACAAAACATGAAAGGAAATATCTATAAGAGGAAACAGCCAGAGCAACTATCCAAGAATTGCAGAAGAAAGAGAAAGCAAACAGAGCAAATGGTACAGCTGTCCCCCTCAAACCTAGGAAGACAGATGTTAAAGAAGAAAGAACACATCAGAATGTTAACCAAAACACAAAGCCACAAAACAGGAACACGCAGAGAAAAAAATACACTCTCTCTGCTTAATAAAAGTATGAAGGAAGATCTTTTGCTGCTGGAGCGGATAAGTCTAAAGTTGTGCTCTGTCAGCAGAAACATCATGGGATCTATTGTGCCTGCAAGGCACAGACCCATGCTGAGAGCCTACGTGCAAAGGAGCAGCACCAGAACCAGCTCCAGGAGGCACTATGTCTGACGCAGTAGGTACATGCCTCTGAACGCAGAGGGATTGCAGCTACTGTGCTACTCCCAAAGACAGTGCCCTCCCCACCCTGCATGGCCCGCTCTGTTGGTTGTTAGAGCGGGGGACAGGATCATGGCCCCTCACCATTCTGAAGAGCAGTGTAGCTCTGAGGAGCTTTTGATATTTCAGCGAGCTGTGTGTGTCATATCTAGAGGCCTGATCCAGAGTCCACTGAAGACAATGGAAATTCTCCCATTGACTTCATTAGGCTTTGAATCAGAACCTAGGGGACATGATTTTTAAAGGCATTTAGGTACCTAATGGTGCAGATATATTCACTTGTTGGGATTTTCAAAAGCACCTAGATGCCTAACTCCTATTGATTTCAAAGGGAATTAGGTGCACAGGTGCATTTAAAAATCCCACTAGGCACCTATCTGCATTTTAGACACCTAAACACCTTTTAAAGCTAGGCCCTCCATGCATTCAGGTGCCTATCTTTAGGCACCCAACCTTAGAAATTTTGGCCATGATGTTTAATTTAGGAATAATCTTTGGAGATTTGAATTATCCAAGCCGCTAGACAGCATGATTCTATCTACAAATGAGTTGTATCATTACTGAACTGAACTTCAGCTGCCATTCACCGTTGCTGGAATATTACACTTCTTTAATAATTTACACAGTTAACATAATAAAAATATTAAAAAGTAATTTCAGAGTTTAAGCCAGCGTTATGACTTGGGGCTATGTTAACTGTATTGCTACACAAGTACTGCGTCCAAGTATCCCAGACAGAGAGGAATCCCATGGCAATATGGGAACATCTTTTTACATACTGAAAATTTGGAAGGCAGTGTGATCTAATGCTTAGAAGGGTGTGGGGTGGGGGGGCTGGGAGTCATGATTAGAGCTGGTGAGAATTTTCTGACAAGTTTTTATTTTTAAATCAGAAAATACTGATTTGTTGAAACCAAAAGTGTTCAATGGAAAGGGTTGTTTTTTATTAATTTCCTGGATTAAAAAAAAATGAAATTGTTGAAATGCCTTATTTAGACATTTTCTAAATGAAAAGTGTTTTCCGCGTCTAAGCAACTTTCTGTTTTGAAATTTTAGTTATTTATACAAAAAAAGGTAAACAGTGAAACAAAACAAACATTTCAACTGACCAGATCTGGTTCTGAGTTTTGGATCATCAGTTTGTGAAAATTTGAGATTTCAACTTTTCGTCCTGATTTGGGATGGGAAAATGCTAAAAAAGCTTTCAGGACAGGAAAACCACTTCTTGCCCATCTTTAGTCATGACCGATGGGTCCTATTCCCCATTTCTTTTATTGATTCACCATGTGAGAAGTCACTTCACAGCTATGTGCCTCAGTTTACCCATCTGTAAAATGGGTCTGATGATTTTATATACACACACCCACATACACCCCTACTTTGTACTCTCAGAGCAGTTCGGGGAGGAGGTTATAAAAGTGCAAAATGCTATAAAATAGGATAGGATCAGTGTCAAGAGAATTAAGGTTTAGGTGGTGCCTTGGCTGACCTAGAAAACAACCAGCAACCAAGTCTGCATGTTTTTCTCTCATTCACATCTACCCTAGAAGCTGTAAAGGTCAGAAAATCTGAAAGACATTGGATCTGGCATTTTTGTGCTCTCAGAATGACATGTTGAACTTGTAGAACTGTAACGTCCCCCGCAAGACTTCAGGTCCCTATGAATTTGGTGCATTGTTCACTACCATAAAACCCAGGAGCATAGGGCATGCATTCACTAAGATCTGTGCGAGACCGGGCTGATGCACATGGATGTATCACACGGATACAGATATATGGTACTTGTTCTGTCTAAGCCAGGGATCTCAAACTCAAATTACCACGAGGGCCGCATGAGGACTAGTGCATTGGCCTGAGGGCCGCATCACTGACCCCACCCCCTCGCTGCCCCAGCCCCGCCCCCACTCCACCCCTTCCATTAGGCCCCGCCCCTTCTCCGCCTCCTCCCCTGAGTGCGCGGCTCCCCACTCCTCCCCCCTCCCTCCCAGAAACCGCAAAGCCGCCAGACAGCTGTTCTGGCAGCGGAACTTCAGAACATAACTCGGGGGGGGGGGGCGGGGAGCCCGACGGAGCACTTCCCTGCGGCCCGCCAGGCTCCCTGTGCCCCCCCTCTCCCGAGTTATGTTCTGAAGTTCTGCCGCCAGAACAGCTGTCTGGCGGCTTTGCGGTTTCTGGGAGGGAGGGTGGAGGAGGGGGGAGAAGAGGCAGAGCTCCCCCCTTCCTCTCATGTGCGCGCTTCCCGCTCCTCACCCCTCCCTCCCAGAAACCACGAAGCCGCCAGACACCTGTTCTGGCGGCGGAACTTCAGAATGTAACTCGGGAGGGGTGGGGGGGGGGGCACGGGGAGCCCGGTGGGCTGCAGAGAAGCGCTCCGCGGGCCGCGTGTTTGAGACCCCTGGTCTAAGTCATCAACCATGTACTATCTTAGCTTTATGTAATTGTATTAATGGGTTCTGAATTAGACTCCAGACTCATAGTTTTCTGAATTATTATTCCAAGCACAAGCAATTCTGCATCAAGATAAAAATGAATTAGAGTTTGAAAATGTATATCATGCTTCTCAGTCCTTGCATTAGCCAGCACAGGATATTGCAATGAATAACCCCAGCTCTGAATCTCTAACAAGCAAAGTTTGATTTTATCTGTTAAGTCAAGCAATACTCTTTATGTGCCAATAATGAAATAATTCGGATCCTCTATTCTAGAGGTAAATTAGCTGCTTAATTATTATTATTATTGCATTTAATCTGGAGCAAATTTCCATCTGATCGGTGCATACTGCAACCTTTCTAGAAAAAACATCCGATCTTGGGTTAACGATGGTCAGTGATGGAGAATTCACCAAGACCTTTGGTAAATGGTTTCAATGGTTAATTACTCTTACTGGTAAAAATGTTCATCTTATTTCCAATCTGGAAATAATTTCCAGGTTGGAATGCGCCATGTCAGGTACATCACATTTTAATGTCTAATGGAACCTGGCTGACTCAGTCTCACTTGAGGGGGTCACAATTTCCAACATCAGTAAAAAATCTGTGGTAGTTTTGTAAAAAATCTTGATTATGTTCTATGCACACACAAAAAGGTTAATTTCTCAGAGCTTTCTTCTAGCATCTACTTGAGAAGCATAGAAACACTTGTAAATGAACACATCTATAATCCACAGCCTTTCTGGTATTAGATTCAAAAGATACTTGAGTTGTGGGGCAAAATAAATGGAAACCATCCAGTTCTATATCCCCCTTCCACATTGCCCCCCCCCCATTCATGCAGTATACCAGCACCACCAAGCATGAAGAGTTATCAGGGAAAAGACTTCAATCCTGTCAGAGCTGATCTATCAGTGAGCAGCATTTTCAAAGCCTGAGCTACTCCTGGCACGCAGATGAGTGTATTGCTTCAAACAGCTCTAAACTTGTTCAGAGACATCACTGAGAACAATAGACGTTATCAGGAGGCTGTTGCTGGGAGGTGCTTCAGAACCTAGCAGATCTCTGGAGTTTTAGGTGGTACACACCAGCCAGCCCAGGAGACACAGAGACTTCACAATTTGCTGAAAGCCTCAACCTCCAGGAAGAGGATATCAACACAAGTAGGGGAGCTTGTTCAGGGGTGTCAAGGAAAAGCTTTTTCTCAGAAGTTTTTTGAGCTGTGAAAGATTTGGGCTTGGTTAGTTCCAGTTTAGGGGTGAAGGTCTGGATCAGCTTTTATTCCATCCAAACCACCTTCTTTTTCTCTATTAATGATCATTTTAAATTATTCTTTCATTTATAGAGCAACATTAGTGTGCAGGGTGCTTTTAAAAAAGCAAAACAGCTTCCCGCATTCTGCTTCCACCCGCACTCCATTTTCCAGTGGGGGAAAGTATAAAAGGTGAAAACAGTATGTATGTGTGTAAATGCAAAACTGCTTCCTCCCCACCACATGCACTGTCTCCTTTTCTATTCCCTCCTGCCTTTGCCAGTAGAGAAAATAGAGGGAAAGCCCAAATACAAAACTTGAAAATCAAAACCCAGGGTTTTTTTGACAAACATTTTTTTTCAAATGGAAATGTTTCACTTGGATTTTTTCACAGGAAGAAGTGTTGCCCAGCTCTAGCAGATGGCTAGATAGGCAGATGGACAGAAGAGGAATCCAGAGAAAGAATTAGAGGTGTGGGTAAAAGGTGAGGATGATGAAGCTAGCAGCAACATTTTGGACAGACAGGATGGGGTAGAGCTGAAAATACAAGTCGAGGGAGAGGCTGCAGTACAACAGGTTTTGGGCCCGGGTTAAAGAGAGGATGGATTACCTAGAAGAAGCGAAATGACTCCCCCCATTCTCTTTTCTTAGTCATCCTATCTGCCAACAGTTCCTTCTCACTGCATTAGATGGCGAAATGGTGAATAGAACTGGAACCATTTCAAAAACACTACTTACCCCTCTTCCCCCCCCCAACAACCTCCGAACACACACACACTCCTGCTTCCAAAACCCTTTGACAATTCTGATCAAATAGATAAGGAGAGGGGAACAAAAGTCATCTTGCAGTTTCCTGTCCAGTGACAAACACTCTCAGCATGCAAGATATCTCACTGATTAAAGTGCCAAATAGACCCTAATCATATTAAAATGAAATGTGACCACTGCTCACTATGAAACGGGACATTCCTGTCACTTCTCCTCTTTCACATTATCTGGAAGGCAGCAGATAGATATTGCTATTATAGGGGAATGTCTATTCAGATTTCAGTTACAATGAGATGACTTGTGCTTGACAGATCTCATTACAGTATGGATCAGCCAGTCTAAAATTAACATAGGCTTGGCTTAAAAGCTGTTATGCAGAAGTCCTGTACTTCATGTGGTTTCAGGTAGGTAAACTCCCCTCTTCATGTCTTTCTAGCTTTTAAATAGAATCTAATACACACCAATAGCAGAGATCTAACAAAATCTAATCAAGGCAATCAGTATTGTCAAACACCTCCACGGAAACCATAACCTGGGATTCCACAAAGCAGAGGAGTCATGACTGGTCTGAAAAAGGTGTTTCAAAGTTTGTCCGTGGTTAAAGTTGAACTACTTTCTCCTCCTCCCTGGAGCAGAAGTTATACTCTCCTGTAAATTAAATTTGCCTCGCCTTCTAAGGCTGCATAGATAATTTAAAATCAGCATCGTTGTTGCCCTAGTGAAGAGAAGTCTAATTAAAATAAAAGACAGATACTGACATGCGAAAATGCCCTTAAAAGTGTTACCTCATGAAGTTGATATTCTCCATTTTCTGCATGTAAAGCCATTGTGCTAGAGATGTGTAGGTGAAGTGGTCTATATTCCGCAGAGGGAGGCAGTCAAAAAAGAAGGCAATCTACACCCAACAAGGAAGCTACACACATGTATGCTTATCTTTGCAAACTGGAAACATAGGGAAGACAATGGGTGCGTAATTAAAACCATCCTTGGGAAACTTTCATTTATGTGACCCCGGTAGTTCAGCATGATAATCCAAGAGACAATGGAAGACTACTTCCCATCATCCATTGATTCTTCTAATGTAACCAGCCTGAAACTTTCAAGCGACCGGACCCTGCTTCATTTTACCTTTTTCCTATGAGCCTGCATCCTTGGGACAATTTCTGTATCCTTCAGAAAACCCTCTCCCTATTTAAATGCTATTTCAAAATAAAATCCTAATCTATCCCTGTTGCTTATGTTATGGTTAAACACTGTTCTAATAAGGTATCTAATTTTATAATAAAATAATTTTATATTGATTTGATTGCCTTTAAAAACATCATACTTCAGTGGATGGTGGATCTGGCCTTAAATCCATGGAAAGAGTCCCACATGCTTGAAATGGGATTGGCCCAGGCTACTCCTTTCCTTTGCATGTTTCCTTTAAGAGGATTTGAGGAATCTGCATGGAAAGGAAGCATTAACTCAGTGTGCCTGCCATCCCTCCCCATTAGTCTCTGTGCCTGAAAGGCAGAGATAGAATAAGGGCTACAGGGTTTGGCCTCATTCTCACAAATTATGATTATATAAATTATACAGGATTCCACATCAGTTTAGCAAAATTAGGTTTATCCCAACCTGCATCAAGTTTCCCAGTTCCAGAAACTCTGCTATGATACAAAAACATCAAAGGGGCCCCTCTTAATCATGTTTGCACTGCCTGGTCTTTCATGCTTCAGTGTAAGCCCTACCTCCATATGTCCACATGTGCCTGACACAACATCGGGAGAAAAGACTGTTACGCAGAAGCTGCGTATACGAAGTTACATAGAACTGGCTTCTCTGATGTACTTGTAAAGATGGCAAATAAACAGAACAGGAAAGAGAGAGAGAGAAATTACTGTAGAGACCTATAGCCATGCACTTCCTGAAAGGTGAAGCCCCTTCCTGGACTGCAGCATAAGTTTATAATTGTCAAACTGAGCTGGGGCCAGTAAAAGTTTTTAAGTAAGAGTGTTTACGTCCGTTCCCCACAATACAAGCCACAAATTCAAGTGACTGTTTAGGACAGAGAAATCATATATTCTCTGGCAAGCTTACCCTATTTGCCCTGAGGAACTCCCAATATTCAGTGTGTTTGGAAAGGGAATCAGGTGCAGAGAAAGTAATTCAGGGCTGGGGACTGCAGTGGGTAAATGCATTCACCTTTCATTTCTGGAGTCTGGTGCTTAGCTGCAGCTTCTAGGCTCAAATCTACAAATTTACTTTGCTAGCAGCCCAGAGTAGAAGGAACAACAATGGTCAATCCATGAGTTAACAACTGCTCAGGTGACAGATTGATGGAAGGGGGAAAATTCTGTATAGTTACAGACCTAGTAGACCTTGACCATCTTTGATAAGTGCTTGTCCATTCCCAGAAGCTGCTCAGGAAGGACCCTCACTAGTGTCTTAACAGATCATACCAGCTCTAGATCTGTATTGTTCACATAAGGCAATATAAATCAGGCACCCAACTACCTACTATTGACAACTTTCATGATTTTAATCACAGAAATTGCAATATTTTGTGCTTTTTTTAAAGCCCAAGCTCTAGGAAAATCAGGCAGTTACCTGAAAACCTCAGCTTTCATTAAAAAAAAACAACTCACACACTAAATTTAGCCTTCATGGCTGCAGAGAGAAACTGAAAAACCATGACCCCTACAGGCTAGAAGGCAAATAAAAAGGAACCCAACATCTCATGATTTTTAGGCCAATTTTACTGATTTGGGGGGTGGGGGGTGGGGTTGACGATTTTGGGGTCGGAAATACTGCTTGCCATGGTACTGTTGTATCCATCAACATCATCCTTCTCTTGGCTGAGTTCAACACAAAATTAAATTACATCAGAGGTGGTTCCTTCAGAGAACTGTGTGGTACTTATTGTTCTATTACCATCTGGCCTATTTTTGTGCATCTTGTCTTTGTATAATATTTGTCATGCTTGGTATTCTGGGTTTCGGCAGCTTGTGTTTCTCAAAAGTGAATATTCTTTTTAAACAGCTTATATATTGTTTTGTACTTTTCTCTAAGCAAATGAAACAGATTTATGATAGGTATCTTTACAACAATAGAGACCTTTTTTGGATACTTACACTGATTTTATACTCATTTATTTATATTAAATATCTCTGTTTCCTTCTTTTTTGTTTTTAATAACTCATAGAACACAAGGTTCAGTTCAAGATCACTACCATGATTTTCAAAGTCCTGCATGGAACTGTTTCTAGCTGCCTGAGAGACCTTCTCTCTGTATCCGTCTGCAATCGCAAACCCCCACCCCATAACAACTGTTCCGGTAAAACAACTGAAACTCTCAACCAATAAGGGAAACAGAACTTTTCTGCAAGAATAGCATCTCTAGAAAGATAGAAAGAAAGATAGATAGATAGAAAGATAGAAATCATTGTAGCTGTTACTTGAGGGAAGTCCGTAGATACTATGGTGCTCGGCACCAATACAAGATCCTAGACAGACAGAATATAGTACATTTCTTAAAATTCCATTTAAAAATCAACAATGCCCTGCAGGGGCCAAATCCTCAATAGGGTAAGGATCTGATCCAAAGCTCTTTGGACCTACTCATAACTTCGGAGTCCTTGCTGCCAAAGTGGTTTGCTGAAATTCCCTAAAAGGAAATCCTATTACATTATCTCAATGCAAATGAGTTGAATTCAAATAGAAAAAAAACCTCACCACACCATTTTGTACAGCAGTGGTTCTCAAATTTTTTTTTTCATGGACCACTTGAAAATTGCTGAGGGTCTCGGTAGACCACTTAATGATCTTTCCAAATGTTTGTACCTTTAGCTCACTATTGTAAAGCACTTTGGGTAAAAGCGCTATATGAAAAAACCTTAATAATAGTTAACTTTTTTTGTTCTACAAATAAAAGCACACAAATCAGATTTTAATATCAGCAGTCTTACCTTTCTAATGCGATGGATGGTCCCTCTCCTCTGCCCTGGCAGCCCCCAAGCTGGGGCCATCTCTCCCCAGCAGCCTCAGCCCTGGAGCTGGGGAACGTCGCCTCTTTCTCTGGCCACCGCAGCCCAAATTTCCCCTCACCCTCTTCCCCCTCCCACCTCCTCTCTATTCCCAAGGCCACCACCACACCTTACATGTGCATCTTCTCCAGGGTCCAGGCACCTAATTAGTGCATAGCCTTCATTGTCTCATGTGCGGCCGCCCAGGCGTGCACCTTAGAGGGAACTATCCGTGGACCACCCGAATGGAGCTCGCGGGCCACCACAATTGGAGAACCTCCATTGTAGAGCAATCTGTATAGATTCCTCAGCACAAATTTCTGCCCCACTAACTGTAGATGAGCATTCTGAATATGATTTCTATTATGTTAAGTTACGCCATCATAATCAGGACTACGTGGCTGTCATGCACTACGACATTGATAGTGAAGGGTGAAGATGCTATGCTACTTGCAAAGTTTCATAATTACCTTTTTATTGTACTCCGATATTCTCTGGGATTTCTGAAAAATGAAGATTAACATAGTGCTCACACAGAATATTAATAGGCTACATCAGAGCAATCATTCTTTGCATAACCGTCTCGGAACACACGGTGGAACATTCAAATTAAAGACAGCATTTGTAGTGCTAACACTGTAAAAGTAAAACCAGCCAGTAAATCAATCACCTACACAAAATTCAACTAAGAACCACCTTTGTGACATGTAATTTCATGGGTCTCTGTATTTGACTGTAAATTGGTGTAATGCTGTATGATTGTAAGGTAAACAAGAGGTATGAATGGAATGATTACAACACACTCCTATAATCTCTTGAAATTATTTATATATCTTTGTTATTTATCAGTTTTTAAAATTTTCTCACCAGTGCCACCAGCAACATCAAGGACAACTGATAGTGTCCCATATATATCAAGCACCCTTTGTAGATCCAATGGCTGTCTACTTCTATGTATTTGTTCTAAATATGCTGTAAATGGATAAGCCACGTTATATTTTTTTAATAATGAAGCCTAGGCTGACCAAATGTCCCGGTTTTATAGGGACAGTCCCGATTTTTGTGTCTTTTTCTAATATAGGCTCCTATTACCACTCCCCCCCCCCCCCCCCCCCCCGTCCCGATTTTTCACATTTGCTGTCTGGTCACTCTAATGAAGCCTGAACAGCCTACATTCCAAATGGGTAGTTCTGACAGAGGCTATAAATATTGACACTCATTCGGTTCACATCTCTTCCACCGGCATAATTCAGATTGTGGGCCTCTGCTAGAAGAAAGCTGATGAAGAGGAATGTTTTGTGACAAAAGAAAGTTGGCCAGAGCAACCCAGAAAGTGGGCGAGGCCGTCGGGTACAAGTTGACTGGGAGAAGCACTGATTCTGCACTTCTTAGGGAGATCCTCACTTTTCTTAAGCCAGGAAAATGTCCAAATGTATGAGAGGCTGCAGAGCAGGCCCAGTGGCGTAGCCAGGTTTAGAGCACAGGGGGAGCGGAGCTAAAAAAAGGCGCCGGGAGCAAAAAGCGTCGGGAGCACACAAAAAAATGCTCCGCTCCGGCTGCAGAGCAGGATCAAAAGGCGTCAGAGCACAAAAAAGGCGCCACTTCTGCTCAGTAGGGGAGCGGTTGCTCCCCCCCGGCTACGCTACTGGGCATGCCTGAACAATTTTGCAATCTCTGAAGTAAGCAAAGAGGGAATAGGAAGAGGGTAAATCTAGAGAATAATCCATGCACTATCAGTTGTGTTTGATATGCCTTCCTCCACTTTCATGCCTTTTTCAATCACACAGTATAGGACACACTGGGCATGATTCTCCTCTGATTTACATTGGTGTGACTGAGAGATAGCACTGTTGAAGTAAGTAACGCTATTGTAAATGTAGTATCAGAGGAGAAATAGGCTCTTTGACTTCGACAGGACCAGGATTTCGCCCATTCTGTATCTGTGATGCCTCATTCCATAAATCAGCAGATAGATTCATTTTCGTTACAACAAAAATGTTAAAGTATTGTTTTCCAAGAGTCTCTTAGCATCCACACCAGTTAGTGCACAAATTCCAGCAGGTAAATTGTTTCCCCTGTGTCCTGGGAATTATATATTTGGTAACTATTAGCAGAGGTGTGTAAGTAGGTGAGCAAAACACAAGTTGTCTTTCATTCTATTTCTAGTCTGCACATCACTGTATCGTTTTCAATCACTATTAGCAGGTGCTAACAAAAATGATGTAAAGCAAAAATCTAGCTTTTGCCAGAACTGTATTCTCCCCCTCTCCCTAATCTTTACATTGCACATGCTTTATTTTATGTTATTTCATTTTATTTTACTTTTATAATTAAATTGGAGTTTTTCAGTCTCTAATGCCCAAGGAAGTGGTGCCAGGCTATTCTTCAGACATCTGGTATTGAAGGAAGGGCTGCACAAAGAGATGGGACATTCAGATTATGCATCATGCCAGGTCATGAGTAAGCAAATTTCACAGTATTATGGCATAATGTTCACTAATTAGGATCCTCGAGAATGTACATACCCATTTGAGAGCAACCAAATGAGTACTGAAATACAATGGCTTCCCCTGAAAGTTCCTGGTTTTGAAATATTCTTGGAACCTGCCATTAGGCCTAGTTTCCTTTTATTGTGGAAACCAACTGAGCCTTTATCTCCATCACAAATTGGATATGTGCTTTCAGTGATATGAAGCAACTGTTACAATTAAATCCACGTGCAGTTAAATCACATGAATGTACCTGATTACATATGCAGTTTGGCACACACAGACTGTTAGGCCACAGGAAACACTGATTACTAGTGCACATTTATGTTCACTTATATATATATATATATATATACTGATGTTGCTTCTTATGCAAAGAGGCCAACCTTGCCCTCATTCAAATGTAATAGGAGTTTTAGCATTGACTTCAGTGGAAATAGGATTGATTCTCAAATGCATCCAAGACCAGGTCCAAAGCTTCTAGATATCCATGTTTCTCTTTATTTCAATAGGCTTTGGAACAGGTCCCGAAGTTGCCAGAAGAAGACTCAGCGTAAAATAAAATAAAATAAAATCACTGTCAAACGAATACTCACCACGAATTAAACTGTGCAACTGTAATGAAAGCAATTACACTGATATGGGGAGGAAAATGGCCTTGTGTTGAAGACACTGGACTCAGGAGATGAGGGTTAATTTCCCAGCTCTGCCATCGCCTTCTTGGGCAGGGCCGGCGCGCCCACTAGGCGACCCTAGGCAGTTGCCTAGGGCGCCGGGAGCCGGGGGGCGGCAGCTGCGTTCTGCCCTCCTGGCTCCAGGGCTGAGCCGGGGGGGCGGCTGGCCGTGGCTGCCGCCCGCCTGCCAGCTCCGCAGCTGAGCTGGGAGCCGGCTCCACGGCTGAACCAGGAGCCGGGGGGGGGACAGGCCGCGGCTGAGCTGGGGGGAGGGGGCACGGCTGGCCGTGGCTGCCGCCTGCCTGGCCGCGGCTGCTGCCCGCCCTCCCAGCTCCGCGGCTGGCCGCGCCTGCCGGGAGCTGGGGGGGCGCCGCGAGCGGGGGGGGAGGCTGCCGTGGGTGGGGGGGGCTGAACTGCCGGCGGAGGTGAGCTGTCATGGGGGGGGACTGGCTGCGAGGGGGCACGGTTAGTTAGGGGGGGCACGGGGCCAGTGCAAGGAAGTTTCGCCTAGGGCGCAAAACTTCCTTGCACCTGCCCTGTTCTTGCGTGAATTTGGGAAAATAATTTAATCTCTCTGTGCCTCAGTTTCCCATCTGTTGAATAGAATAATCTTTCCTTTGTCTATGTTGTCTATTCGGATTGTAGGTGATTTGGATCAGGGACTGTTCCTTATTATGTATATGCCCAATGCCTAGCACATGAGTTGGGGCCGCTAAGCGTTACTGTAATATAAATAATTAATACACAGTACTTTTCATTCCAAAATTCTTTAGAAAGCAAGAGGCTAGATGGTGCCTGCCCCAGCACAGCTGTGCAAGAGAGGAGAATGACCAGGGGCCCCATGCTCCCCCTGCTCCATTTCATGGAACTGCTAGAAAACAGGCCTTTGCACTTCCTGGCCATAAGGGGCAGGGGTGAGCTTCAGACAGAGGTTGCACCTGCTAAAGGGTGCATGACTGGGTGGGCTTTGGAATGTCTGAGTCCCGCTCTCCTGGTTGGAGGCCAATGTTTAGTGTAGGGAGTATGTGCTGCCCCTTTAATTTGGAGACGTTGATAGGAATCTATGTCCTTTTTGGCCTGTCCCCTTGATTTTGGTATTCTAGAAACCCTTCAGGCAGCTCATCTTCAGTTCTGAATTTAAACACAAGAATTCCGTCACAGGAATGTCTGTAAAATTTCTCTGTCAGCCAGAGTTGTGGGGAGGGAGGAAAAAAATGTGAGCCAAAGGGACTGCTGGCAATGATACTTCAACCACAACTACCAGGAAATTCACAACATCGGGCAAACAAGACTGGGTGCAATTTGTAATATAACCAGGCGGTTATTATTTTGCAGGCAAACATAGAGTGCCATGTAATTTCTCTCTCCATTTTAAGTCATAATTTTTCTCTTTATCGGCTCAGTGATCTATTCAGCTGCCTGAGTTCTGCTCTCACTTACGCCCGTGCGCCTCTACTGACATCAGTGAGGTTGCACGGATGTAAGTGAGGGCAGAAGATAACCCAGAAAATCGATAAACTCTGGCCCAGTAAAATAACATTAGCAGGATGTAACAGTGTGGTGCCCTGTGCATATCATCAAAGAGAACTTCAGCAAACATGGAGCTTATTACATTTGTGATTTGCTTCTCCAGCAATCTGCTCAGCCAATTTCTGTCTGCATCCTTATAATTTAAAGGCAATGAGCCATGATGGCACCTTTTCCCTTGATTGCTTCAAAAATTCAGTAGGCCCCATTTGGCAAATGCATATATTATCATGTCATCAGGAGAAACTGTTTCAGGACGTTATTTACAAACTAGGGTCTTGGATCTTCCAAATATCAGCAGCAATGAATTTTCCTGGTGCCACGCACGTGGCAGGGCCAGATCTCTACCTGTGTGAAGTGCCACAGCTCTGTTGACTTTCACAGAATCACACCGATTTACACCAGGAGGCAAGACAGCTTTTCAAATCCCAGCCTTGTTATTTTGGCAGCTTATCTCTGTGTACAGAAACCAATTATTGCTGGAATGGATTCATTTTTTGCTCAGTTACATTTTTAAGATTTAGCAGCCCTTTCTTCTCGCTGCCGTTTCCAGGTTGAAAGAAGGCTTCTTTTAAAAAATGGTGGCAGAATAATAAGTTAGATGTCAAGATGCTAAAGGAAAATGCTGGATGCTCTCCTGTGAGCATCATACATAGAACTCCCTATTTAAATACATGAAGGTAAAATTGTGCATTTCCTGCTTAAATGCTCCATATAAGGAAATCCCACATTTGGTTCTGACTGTTGTTTCTGCAACTTTCCATTTCACAAACGAATCCTAGCTAATTAGTTCCCAAACAAATAGCTGTTAAAAATCACCCTGTCTAGAAACCTCAAAAATGAAAAGGATTCGAGGTCATGGCAATGGAAATGAAACAACGGTTCAAGCCCATAGGAATGATCAACAGGAGCTACCTGAGTGATGGAGCCAGCAACAGGTAAAGAACAATGACACAGACTGCTCAGGTTTTTGGTAGGTACACAACAAAACAGGGAAGAACAAAGCTGTTGGTCTTGACCACGCCCCACTTTGTGTGAGTGCACCAGAGGTTTTCAGGTGCTTGGAGGAAGCTCTGGTTGATTAATGCAAAGAAAATTATTCAGTGACTAGAGTACTGGATTATTCTTTTAATACATTATTGGCCAGACAATATAAAACCAGCTCCAGGGCTTGGTAAGACTTAAATCTTGGTGTGTCCCCATTTTATGTTGGTTCTGCTGTTGGCTCCTCTCACAGCAGCTCTAACATGTGTAGAAAAAGCACTGCCTGCTCTTGGACAAGGTACTCCTTCCTCACCCAGTACAGGTGTTGGCCTCCAGATGGAGCGTCTCACAGGTATGCCTGATGCCACCCACGACGGTGCAAGGAAGTTTCGCGCCCTAGGCGAAACTTCCTTGGACCGGCCCTGCGCCGCCCCCCCACCCCACAGCTCTCCCCCCGCCCCAGCCAGCTCCCCTGCCCCCAGTTGCTCAGCCCCCCCCCCTCCCCGCCCCAGCCCACGGGCCCTGGGAGCTGAGCGTGGAGCTGGGAGGCAGTGGGGGCGGCTCGCCATGGCTGCCTTCCGACTCCATGGTCAGCCGCTGAGCGTGGAGCCAGGAGGCAGCCACGGGGAGGCAAGGGGCAGATCGCCGCGGCTGACTCCTGCCTCCCCGCTCAGCAGCATGCAGCCGCAGCGAGCCGCCCCTTGTCTCCCAGCTCAGCCGCTGAGTGGGGAGGTAGCGGGCAGCCGCAGCGAGCCGCCCCTTGCTTCCTGGTTCCACGCTCAGTGGCCGCATCACTGAAACCTTTTCATACAATGATACAAAAGCATAATCAAAAATGAAGAGTTATATAGTATTCTATTAAAAGTCAATGTACTGACTTTTTAAAACTGTAATGCAAAGAGGGGTTTTCATGAAATATAAACACTCAGTAATGTTTGGAGCTTGGCTGCCAGTGGAGTCAGCAACTATGGCGGGCCGCGGCAAATAACTCTGCAGGCCACATGTGGCCCACGGGACGTGTGTTTGAGACCCCTGTTCTAAGGCTTGGTCTACATTATCAACTTACGTCAGTATAACGACGTTGCTCGGGGTGTAGAAAATCCACAGTCCTGAGCGACGCAATTATACTGACCTAACATTCAGTGTAGACAGCACTACATCAACGGGAGGGATTCTTCCATCGACATAGCTACCACCTCTCAGGGAGGTGGAGTACCTGCACTGACGGGAGAAGCTCTCCTGTCGGCGTAGGTAGAGTCTTCACTAAGCACATACAGCAGTGCAGCTGTGCCACTGAAGTGCAGTATGTGTAGACAAGCCCTAAATCCTGAAGTCTCTACTCAGTTTTCACTGAGCCTTTAGGCAAACTCCCACTGAAGTCACATCAAACCAACTGAATACGATTTAGCTCATTTGCATTAAAAGTGGGCTTGAAAAGGGGAATGAGCTTCATCTCTCTCATCATTAATTAATCAGTCATGATTTAGGAAAGGGAGGGAGGGGTCTTTAAATGGCATTTAGAAAAATTATTCATCCTTTTCATGATTTTCCCAGCCTGCCACATTTTTAATAAAATGGTGTGTGTGCACCCTGCCCCCCCACCTCTCATAGCACAAAGTCTGAGCCGTCATGAGACTCAATTCCATTGAACGTAACAGAATTAACTAACATCACTTCAGCCCTGTTCAGCTGGTTGAATTGCATGGTCCCTTTTCTGTTCAAGCAATTAATCTTTCTGAAACTTCCCATTTTCAATTCAATCTGCTGGGGTTGAAACAAAGGCACAGAATGCTTTTAACCCTTCCCAGCACAGAAACAGCTGTCACACTTGTCAGCCGGCAAGGAAATAAAAACACAAGCATTCAGAGGAGAATGCAGGCTTAAGGAAATATTTCCAGCACCCTCTGTTGGAGAACAGGTCACACAAACCCTCAGACTAGAGACTACAAACTCATCATCACATACCAAACTCTTTCCATTTGGAACGGAGACCCTTCAGTACATGTGTTTTTTATAGATTCCAAGGCCAGAAGGGAGCAATCTAGTGATCTAGTCTGACGTCCTATATGACAAAGGCCATAGAGCTTCCCCACAATAATTCCTAGAGCAGATCTTTCAGAAAAACTTCTAGTCTTGATTCAAAAGTGGCCAGTGATGGAGAATCCACCACGACACTAGGTAAGTTGTTGCAATGGTTAATTATTCTCATTGTTTAAAAAAAGGTACACCTTATTTGTCTGAATTTGTTTAGCTTCAACTTCCAGGCATTTCACCTTTCTCTGCTAGATTTTCTGTGTTCCATGGTCGCTTGCAAGGGGCTGGGGCTGCTTCGTCTTCTTTCTGATCTGTGATGGTACCGTCTTCCTGTAGCAAAGCAACCTTGTCAATAGCCCACCTCATACCTGCAGTCCTTGCACAATTTTTTCTCAAGCAACCTCTCATGGACCTTAATAGGAGGTTTTGCCTGTGTAAGTATGGAGTAAATACTGAGCAAGGATCTAAGGATGTGGCCCCATGATTTCAGTGAGAGATTTGCCTATTGAACTGAGGACAGGGATGAAGGATCGGCTTGTGGTTAAAGCACTGGATTCAACTCCTGCCTCTGCCATCGACTGTATGACCTTGTGCAAGCCCATTTAGGCCTGGTTGACAGAGGCTTCTTTGACATCATTTGGAGTTTGGGTGGCTGAGCACTTTGTCAAAAATCAAGCCTGTGATTGCTCTGTGCCTCAGCTTCCCACCTCTAATATTATTAACTAAGGAAAATAGTATTTCCCTGTCTCACACGGGTATTGAAATCATACCTTCCTTAATGTTTGTGGGAGCAAGGACACTACAGTAGTAAGGATCACATGAATAGAGGAAGAATTGCTCTCTCTCTAAGAGGACCAAAGCTTATGAGCTCTGGGATGAAGAAAGCTGGCTGAAGGCAGAACCGTCTGACATAATATTCACACTCCTGATCCTTTTTGCTAGATAACAATATAAAAATGGCCATATTTCCTAGTAAATTTCATGTTGCTGTTTTTTTCAAGACGCAGAAGGCAAATTTACTTTAAAAATCTGAACCTTTGATGGTTTGAAGTGGAAATGTTTTCATGAACTCTGGATCAGGATGTTTTGATGGTTGCATGCTTTGATGTATGTTTGGAGTACAGTGACTCAAAAGCTTAAAACCAGTTCTACTGATTTCTCTCTTTTCTGTTGTTCCCCCATCACACATAACCAGATGTCTCAAAGCAATGAAGTACCAATAAGGAGGAAGGGGCAAACAGAAACACAAGGGAAGAAGGTGGCAAGGGAAAGGTAACATTGATGTAGATATTTACCTAATCTAATAATAAACTACATGCATCTATCCATCTGTCTCTCTCAGGGGCAGTAATACAGAGATATACTCATTTGTACCAAGTTTTTGTTCGAAGTGAACATAAGATAGTCTATTCTTAATCCTTCTAGTAGAATGGATGCTATATGTGGTGTTCATAAGTAGGATATAAAAGCCGCATAGTCATTGATATTCTTCTCTTGTGTATACTGGTGTGGCTCTGAAGTAGCTCCAAAGAGATCAGAGTCTGGTGGAGTCTCTGTTTGTGATGTATTGCAGAAAGCGAAGCCATGACTACAACAGATGAATGAGGCATCCTACTAACCAATGCAATACAATTTGCCATAACAGTCATCCTTTAAATAAATACTCCACTTTCACCCTACCAAATCCATTATTAATAATATTATTTTCCTTAACGCAACTAGTTGGCCATGAGGAAGATTGCCCAATGGAACTGAAGGCATCATTCCAGAATGCAGGCAAAGGAACATAGACGTGTCTGCGAAAGTCAAACAGGCCAGGTCTTCTCTGGCACAAAACACGAATGATCCTGAATAGAAGCTTTTCAGTTTCTGCACCGAGCTGCTATAATTGTTCCATAAGGCCCTTAGTTGAAAGGATTGAAGAACAATTGGCCTCTTAGCTCCATGATGTGAGAGCAAATGTTGTGCCTAAGCATTCCCTTTAGTGATAAAGAATCCATTTGACCATACAGGACATTTTTACTCCCCCAAAATGGAGAACGTTATACATAGCAAGTCACTGTCTAATGGCTAGATTAGTCACACTGGCCAATGTGATCAAAGCATGCTGTGCACTTAGGACTTCATCCAGTGCCCAGGGAAATCAATGGGATTCTTTCTATTGCCTACAATGGGTAGTGGCTAGGACCCTTATTGTATGAGGCCAGAATTTAATGACACCTCTTTTATTAAGTGTTTGTAATTTAAAGAAGAAAGATGTCTAGTCAATGGCTATTTAAAAGCAAATTAAATTCACATGTTCACATATTGCCATAGTGAAGGCAGTTTATGCGAAATGAAACAAAGAAACTTATGGGCCACGGGGCCTAGAGGCAATGGGATGCTTCCTATCACTAGTGAGTTAGGATTTTCTATTCCAGTTGTTAGATGTATAGTGTAATATACCTCTTGATGTCAACAAAACATGCAGGGTGCGATTACTTATCTGCTGACATAGAGCTGTGCTAGGAGGGTGATATATTACACTGCCCAAACAGGGGTGCTGGGAGGTGCTGAGGGAAGCATACTGGAGAACTGGTCTTGTTAACAGTGCTTCTTCCATCAAAAGCCTGCTTACAGAAGGCAGACAGGGCCATAGTCTGCTTTGCTGGACACATCCACCCTGGTTCCAACAGAACTACTGGACGTGTTAGCTGGCCCAGTCCCTTAGTCCCACCAACTCCTTAGCCCAACCACTTGTCTCTTCCTTACGTGGCCTCTCATCATCCCTATTCACCCTGACTAACGTGTCCATCATTAAAGCCTAATGAAGGACAAGGCAATAGAATTAGCACTATTAGTATTTTATCTTTATTTGGTGGCGTTTTAGCTATGCAACCTTAATATTTCATTGATACAGTTTTGGCCGTTAATATTTTATTACAGAGAAACATGTTCACTGGGAACTGGACTAATGGATATAATCTTTTGCTGGTATTACAATATTGCCAAGAGACTCCAGCCAGGATCAGGACCCCATTGTACTAAGTGCTCTGCTTGCACATAGTGAGACCGTCCCTCACCTGAAGAGCTTCCATTAACGGACCTGATCCCAAACCCACTGAAGTCAATTTAATGACTCTCGTTGACTTCAGTGGACTTTGGATTAGGTCCTAAAAAGCCAGGATGAAAGACAATGAGCCTTTTTATAACCAAAACTTGGGCTCATTTTTCAACCCTCTATAAATGATGGTGCAAAACATGAAAGCTGATGTTTTGCTGCTGTTTAACTTTCTCTCGGCTGAGAGCAATGCTTCATTTCATTCCCGTCAGGCATTACGATTTTCCAAAGCTACAGCTAATTATACAAGATTTATCTATATGAAAACATGGGGATTACGCAGACAGGAAAAATAGCTAAATATTATTTAGTGGGTTGTTTAATAAAAAGGTAATGAGAACAAGTTTGTACAAAAACAAATAATTTCTGAAACAAATATCTAAGGGGAAGGCTGGTGCAGAAGGAAATTGTTAACATTCTATTTATTGCTTTATCCTACTCTTTCAGGAACTGCTACAAAGAATAAAACTTTGATGCACTAGTAAATTCATATTGTACTGATACACTAGCAACTATCACCGGTTTCCCTATGGCATGCATTGCTTTTGGTGGTCATCCCTCTTTTACTGAGCTGGCTTGAATTCCCTTGCCAATCCATTGTATACCAGCTATTTATTTAGGGTGAAGTTGCCTCACCCAGAGACAGCTTGATCAAAACCCTGTGTTCCAATTAAGCTCTGAGGTAAATAGTAAGGAAGCAAGAGCTACAGGGAATGCTTTCCCTGTAATTAGTAACAAAACCCCCATTCACTTCTACGGGAGTAGGATCAGGACCAAAATGGGGCTGGAGTGATACATGGGATTACGATATATAAAGGTTTTTTTAAAAATCTGATACTTCTTGAGTTGACAGACTAGGTCCATTCACTCAGAGGTAGTAGTGAACCATGAAATGCTATATATGGTCTGGAGGGAGACACAGAGCTACACTGGGTGAGCCTGCGTTACAAAGCACCTCTATGAAAAAGGGTGGATTTCACCCATCTAGCATATTAACTTGTTACACAGGTAACAGTGTTTTACAGACACTGGGCAAAGACCTAAAAGGTGCCAACTGTCCCACTGATTTCAATGAGACATAAGGGGCTGCCCCACCCCACTGGGCTTTGCACCTCCTAGGACTTACTATTTTGACCTCCAAAATAGTTTCTGTAGTCACAAAAGTTTACCTTATTTCACCTGTATTTTATGAAGAAGAGCCTTCAGTCTTATTTTTCTAACACAGAGCTTTAATTTGCTAAATTCTCAGTCTTAGAATTGATTTCCTTTTTCACTCACTTCTTTGTACTATTTATGTGTTATAATACATTGACACACATCTTCCAAACACGCAAAGAATCTGGACGTTTGCCATCATTTTCATTGCTAACTCATTTGCATAAGAGAGCTTTGTAATAAATCGGCATTAAAAACAGCTAAATTTTGCAGGTTAAAAATGTTCATCAGAATTTAATTTAGCATCAACTTCTTCATTTTTACTTTCACTCATTCTTCAGGTGGAATAATGCTTAGGCACACGGATTATGCCTTTCAGGTTCTGCCACTATGCAGCCAGATCCTGCAAGGTGCTGAGTGACTTTTACACCCACTGAAGTTAATGGGAGATAAAGGCACCTTTCAGCAAATGTACAGCATGAGTGAGATATTGGAGAGAGAAGCTGCTATAGAATGAAGCATTGGAGTGTATGTTGATAATAAAATGGTGAAGATTCATGATTTTTCCCCTTTACTGATCAATATTTAAAATTTCAATGAATACTTTTGTCAAAATTTCATCCAGGCCTATTGGCAACAGAATCTGTATAGCTGAATACATAAAGTCTATACGAGTGTCCAATATTATATCCCTTCTCCCACTCTTTGCCTGTCTGGTCTATTTAGACCATAAGCTTTTTGGAGCAAGGACTGCTGGAGAAAAGCGCAATGCCTAAGTAAACAGGGCCACTGTACTATCTTTGACATGGTGCAGTGTCCTCTTATTTCTCTCCTCCCAGGTCAGCATTGCAGGACATTACAGGGGAGGATGCTTTCATGGCCTTTCCTGCCCTTGCCCCTCTTGTCTGTATTTCTGGTGCAACTTGTGCTTCCCGAGAACACACAGCTTTAGGGTTGTGCTCAGCCCCTGTGAACTTACACAAGGGGTGTGTATCAAGGTTCACTACTTTTTTTTAACCTATCCAGAGCCAGTAACAATCTGGTCTTTCATGGTAACGGTGCAGAATAGAGCTCTGGTTGTGTGCCAGGCATGGCCAACTCTGGCCTTCCACCACCACGGGCTTTCCAGTCCTTTCATTTCCCTTTTTGTCCCTTTTAGATCCAAGACCTGGCAGGTGTCAGAATCTTCTGAACTAAGCACCATGTCATCTCTACATCTGCAATAGTTAAGTCTGCCTCTGCTGATATGTCATGGCTGCTAGCGTAATTCTGTCAATACAAAACCTTTTTCATTGAGGCAGCTCTAAACAGCTTACAGTGCGATATGGTGTCATCCTGTCTTGGTTATCTTTTCTGAATTGATATTGTCATGGTTTCTGCATAATCTCTACCATTCGATTTCCACGGAGGAATACATATTTCCCAACCAGCTTTTTTTATTGTGTGTATGCTGGAGAATCACCCTCTATCTCATTGCTCTCAAGTGCCTTTTCAGAATACGCGATGATAAGGCACAATGGTCAGCTGATTAGGTATGGTGGCTCACTAGTTTATAGGACTGCGTTGCTGCGGTTTACAGCTTAGTAACCATGCTGCTGTGAGGAGCTGAATGCTTCCTGGGAAATGATGAACACCATCATTTCCCAGGAAATCATAGATTCAGGCTCTAGAATGGTCTTAGGGATCATAAGGGCAGGTAAGGTAAACCTTATTGGACCATACCCTGACTAGCATAATTTACTATTAATTGAATTCCCAGTGCAATAGTGACAGCTGTATTGTTTGAAGGCATCTGTTTGGTACCTATGAACATTGGGCTACATCCCCCGCCCAGACCCACACCAACAGATTAGCTTCCTGCATTACTTCCGGACTGGCTCATGCCATTTCCCTTTCTTCATGAAATGGAACTTTGACTGCATGGAAGTCTCATGTCAGAAAGCAAGCACAGATGGGGGTGCAAAGGTGGGCAGTTTTTTGGCCACTGATGGCCTTCATTGCAAGGAAGATAGCAACAAGAAGCTAGGAGGAGTGAAGAAGGGGAGGAAGATGATCATTGGGATAATGTATCAGATGGGTAGCCGTGTTAGTCTGGATCTGTAGAAGTGACAAAGGGTCCTGTGGCACCTTATAGACTAACAGAGGTATTGGAGCATAAGCTTTCGTGGGTGAATACCCGCTTCTTCGGATGCAAGCAGTGGAAATGTCCAGGGGCAGATATAAATATGCAGGGAAGAGTCAGGGTAGAGATAACGAAGTTAGCTCAATCAGGGAGGGTGAGGCCCTCTTCTAGCAGTTGAGGTGTGAACACCAAGGGAGATGAAACTGCTTTTGTAGTTGGCTAGCCATTCATAGTCTTTGTTTAGTCCTGAGCTGATGGTGTCAAATTTGCAAATAAACTGAAGCTCGGCAGTTTCTCTTTGGAGTCTAGTCCTGAAGTTTTTTTGCTGCAGGATGGCTACCTTTAAATCTGCTATTGTGTGTCCAGGGAGGTTGAAGTGTTCTCCTACAGGCTTTTGTATATTGCCATTCCTTATATCTGATTTGTGTCCATTTATCCTTTTGCGTAAGGACTGTCCAGTTTGGCCAATGTACATAGCAGAGGGGCATTGCTGGCACATTATGGCGTATATTACATTGGTGGATGTGCAAGTGAATGAACCAGTGATGGTGTGGCTGATCTTGTTAGGTCCTGTGATGGTGTCCCTGGTGTAGATATGTGGGCAAAGTTGGCATCGAGGTTTGTTGCATGGATTGGTTCCTGAGTTAAAGTTATTATGGTGCGGTGTGTAGGTGCGGTGTCTATTGGGATAATGATGTTCATTTCCTAGTTTCAGTTTTCCCCATTTGTTCTACTTTAATCAGTTCACTTGCAATAACTGACAAAAGCGGTTTAGAATTTAGGCTGGGTCTCTCAAGAGACCTAAGGGATTTAAGGGCACAAGACCCATTGGAAGCCCGTGAGATCAGTGACATCAAAATCACATCCAACCCCATTGAGTTTCAATGAGATATAGGTGCCTAACTCCTTTAAAAATCTCAGCCTCATTGCAAGGCCCATCTCATTGTGCTTGACAGGAGAGGGTTTACACTGCATGATGTGGAGTGTAATATCACTGCCACCTAGATTAGACACAATCCTGGAGACTTCACATACCATCTGCCCTGTGGGCACTCCATAGGAATTCAGTGTTGTTCTGTAGAATCCACCCTGCAGGGCAGGAAATGCCAGATGGGTTTTTAAGGGTTCAGGACTCTGACATACTTTGTGGATCACTTGTCTTTACAAAGGTACCTGCCCAGTGAATTCAGTTGCCAAAAGACATCACCCGAAATGCACTCTTTTCTGAACAATGTATTTTATCACTTACACTGTGAGCTTTGATACAGCTGAAGTGTTAACTACTTGCAGCATAGGCATCTACAGCTTAGTTAGGCCTATTAGGCACTGACCTGCCTTTGGGCACTACAGAGCTGTACCACCTGGATGGAACTCGGGCTGCTCAGGGAGGCAGAACCCCTCTTGGAGATCCCTGGTATATGGGGGACAGATGCCTGCTGATACACCCTTCCAGAGAATGCAGCATACTCTCCTCTGCATGCCCAGGTCTGCTGGTCAGTGCAGAAGGTGAGCAGGTCAATGGCCTCAACTCCCTCACACACCTTTGGGGGTCTTGTACCCCAGGGATGTTGGGAGTGTGGAAGTTATTGCTCAGCTGCTGCACAGAGGCACACAAAAGAGAAAATGTCTTGTATTGTCTTCCATTTGCACACCCGCAGTGCAGCTGGGCACAGTCTAATGGACTAATGGCTGGCTTTGGACTTGTGAGACCTGAGTTCAATTCCCTGTTTTACTTCTTACACAACTTTGGACTAGTCACTTAAGCCAAATCTACACTAGAGAGTTTACAGCAGCACAGCTGTACCGACGCAGCTGCGTCACTCACTGTAAGATCTCGTGTAGCCGCTCTATGCTGATGAGAGATAGCTCTCCTGTCGACATAATTAAACCACCCCCAACGAGCGGCGGTAGCTCTGTTGGCAGGAGAAATTCTCCCACTGACATAGCATTACCCATACCGACAAAAGTAGTAGTGTAGACATAGCCTTGGTCTCTCTGCACCTCAGTTCCCCACTTGTGAAATGGAGATTTTAGAATTTCCATATTTTCATAGGAGTGTTGTGAGGAAAAATACATTAGAGATTGTGAGATACTCATATTATGGTCATGGTGGCCAGATAAGTACATCAAGAAAGACAGATCTGGCCTCTCCTAAATCATGCAGTAATTTTATCCTGAAATCCGGCATATCAATCAATGTATTTCATTTGAAATTGCAGTGACATACTGTGTTGTAATCTCAGAGCTATAGTACCTCGGGGAAAATGTCTGAAAAACTTTCTTTAAACAAACAAAAAAGCTTCCAAGCTTACAAAAAGCTTAATGGAAATACTAAGGAGAAATTGCAAAGATAAAACAAACTACCATTTAAAATTTTCCCATTCCATTCTGGGCCCACAAAGTTTTTTCCTCATTTAGTAAGAAGGACGATAACACTCAGACACACTGTGCACTACAGTATATGGAAGTTTTGACATACTAAGGTTCGATAAAGCTACAAAATAAAAAAATCAACTCCCTTTTTATTTAATTTTCAAAATGTACTGGCCCTGATTTTCATCTGACATCAGTTTTACACATTCATTGCAATTAATCCTAATTTACACAGATTCGGTCCTGTTTTAGAGGACCCTTTTGCAAACTCTTTGTTAATAGTTAGTTGCCCTGAGTGTTTATAGGTATATAAAGTATTATTTGTTATCCGATAATAAACTGATTAATTTCTGTGTTTAGAAAGGTAGATTTTGTTCTGTGGTAGTGAGAGAAGCATGCCAAAGCTTCAGATGAGAGAAACAGCATTAGGAACAGTGTTCAGCATTGCAAAAATGGTGAAGTTAGGTAATAAATCCAATACACTACTAGAGTTGATCACTTCTTCCCAGTAGTTCATTTAAAGCTCTCTCCTAAGCAACTAACTTTGACAGTCAGAAACAGCAATTTGGGTTAATATACAACTAGCCTCTACTTTTTGTTTGAACAAGATAGAAGCAATATAATGTTTCTTACTAGAATCTAATCTCTGTAACATGGAGACAATTCTAGTCTCCGGCATGCAGGGTCTACATACCAGCGTGTGCCTTGGGAAATCAGCTACTGTGGATATAAAAGTCCCAGCAGCTGATCTTGTTAGTGATGGAGAAATCCCCCAAAGGTTTGGAAATGTATTGTAGATATGCACCAAACTCCTGACACTTTAGATATATTATTTATTAGTGGGGCTGGTAGCACTGCCTATTGTGAAGGTGGCCCCCACACTTTCCATTATAAGACCATGTTTTCAGGTTTGTATACGAGGAGAGAAAATCTATGAGGAGAGATTAATAAGACTGGGACTTTTCAGCTTGGAAAAGAGACAACTAAGGGGGGATATGATAAAGGTCTATAAAATCATGACTGGTGTGGAGAAAGTAAATAAGGAAGTGTTATTTACTCTTTCTCATAAACACAAGAACTAGAGGCCACCAAATGAAAGTAATAGGCAGCAGGTTTAAAACAAACAAAAGGAAATATTTTTTCACACAACACACAGCCAACCTGTGGAACTCCTTGCCAGAGGATGTTGTGAAGGCCAAGACTATAACAGGGTTCAAAAAAGAACTAGATAAGTTCATAGAGGATAGGTCTATCTATGGCTATCTGTTGTCATGTTGATATTATCTGCCTCTATCAAGTGTTTTGTTTACTTATTTAGTTTTGGGGAGTCTGCCGTGCTTATTTTACAGCTAATTTACAAGGGGCTCTAACTATTTTCCCGAAAGATAATAATGTGCTCTGTGCAGATATAAGAGAATGACTGCTGGACATGTTGCTCCAGTCTGGGGCTGAGCAGTTTTACCTACAACTGGTGCTCTGGGATGCTGCTGTCTGTGCCGGGGCCTGGGTTTAGACCGAGGGCAATGTGGAATGGAGTGGAATGGTAGGGAGTAGATTGGGACAAGGAGCCATGGGCATGGGGAAACAGAAACTGGGCCCAGAGGAGACCAAAGGAAAAAGAGCAAAAGGAAGACACTTCCCAAGTACAGTAGATGGTGGGGAGACAGGGACAGTGAATGACTATTTATATGCTGTATAGTGCAGCAACCAGGGCAATCAGAGGGTCAGCAAAGAGAAAGTCACTCTTCTACTTACAATGATGAGTCACTTTTAATCACATTATTTAATACAATACATGGAAGAAGTGGAAAAGGACAGGCCAGAGGTGATTCTGTGGAAGTTTTAGATACACTGCTCAGCAGAGAAGGACAAGGCATATGAAAGATACATTCCCTGCTACAGGACATAGCAAAGGAGAGAGAGGTTTGGGGCTTTTGCCAATCTGAAAAGCATCTGACATGCTGCCTTAAGGCTTAAAGCACAGTTGTGTAACTTGGGTGAACTTATGGGGAGGATGATTTGGGGATCAGATAATGTTTGATTTAAATAACAAATAAAGGCCTAGAATGGCAGTAAAGGACAGCCAGAGCTCAAGCTCAGTGATGCAACAAAAATTTGGGGATATGCAGTAGCACAGTTGGCATGTTAAAATTTTCAGTGCTATGCAAGCCCTGTGCAACACTTGGTAAAAATAGTACAGCTGATACGGTTACTAAGGATCATAAAAACACTGAGAAAAATGGTTTAAAGGGACATTACAAAAAAAAGAATCCCCTGGGAGCTTGGAAGTACAAACTGGGGGCGGGGAGGGGAAGGGGGAGCATTAGGTGAGAGAGGGAGAGACAATTTAGTGTTTATGAAGAGAAGCAGACTGACAGACCTTGGAGATTCAAGTTCCCTATTCACACTGATGGTACAGCCCAATAGCTGCAGCCTGTGTGTGACCTACACAGGCTCCATGTGACATACTGTCGCCCTCTAGTGGTGGCTGGCCTACATATTGAGGTTGATTATCCTTCTACTGCCCTGGTTAATGGCACTGGGGTCTTTTAGCTCAGGCAGTAGAGGCTCATAATTTTAGATCTAGAGGTTGTCCTAGGTTTGATCCCATCCAAGGTCATAGTGCAACACAAGCTTCCTCCATTCTTGCCTTCCCAAGGTACCTCGATCTTGAGCAAAAGGTAAGTCTTTGAATGGAGCAGACAGAAGTCATGTCAGTATTTTCATAATCCTGCAACAGATAACTTGTGAGTAAAAAACACTTAATCAAAGCATTTAGAAGGTGTTAAAGAATGAACTTATTAACAGTGAGGTATCATTGAAAAAGGTTATGATTTACTGAATATGGTTATCCTATTAGTATGCATGTATCGTTTTTGTATCTGAAGATATATATCTGTATTATTAATGTGTTTACACCTGGGGAATGCCCACTAGGCAAAAGGCTCCCAGTCTAGATGGCTGACTGGGAATGGCTCATTCAGGTTAATGAGCCATTAGGAGAAAACAATAGGCCTTAGAAGCTTATCTCCCACTGGAGAGGGAGGGCGAATTCCTAAGGATACTACAAAACAGCCTCCGAGTTATGGCTGCTGTGACCCTACAGGGATATGTGATCAGGTCCCCTGGTGCTGGACTCCATCTTGGGATACCAGTGTTTTTCCACTGACTGGCATGGGAACCAAGCTTTGAGACAAAGGGTTCCTGCCATATGCAAAAGCTATTTAAGGCACAGGAGTGACATCATTGTGGTTCTTCACTGACTCCCCACTCAAAGAGACCCTTGGAAACACCTAAGGAACAGAGAGACTGAACTGGGGGAAGTGCTGGGCCCAGGCTAAAGGGATTTTTAGCCTATGAATGGAACACCTGGGGATTCCAACCTGTAAGCAAGTGCAGCTTGTCCCTTACGAATCTGCAGCCTGCTGGTATCATCACTTAGGGTGAGGATCTGCTATTCATATCCAATCTCTTTAGTATATTAACTTTAGTTTGTGTGTTTTGTTTATTTGCTAGATAATCTGCTTTTATCTGTTTGCTATCCCTGATAATCACTTAAAAATCTCTTTAGAAGTTAATAAACTTGTTTTGCTTTGTCTAAAACCAGTGTGTGTGGAAGTTATAACTCGGGGCAGAAAGCTGTTGCATATTTCCTCTCCACATTGAGGGAGGGGGCGAATTTCATGAACTTACCCTGTACAGTTCCCTGTGCAGTGCAAGACGGTATATTTTGGGGGTTACACTCCAGAGGGGGGGTGCATGCCTGAGTAGCTAGGAAGTTCCTTAGCTGAAGCCTCCCCATGCAGAGCTGATCACAGCATCTGTATTTTAACTGCAGCTGGGTGTATCCCTACCTGTATGTGTGCTGGTTAAAGTGCAGGCTGGAGCCTGGGAGAGGGCTTGGCAGGCTGGACACAGCAGTACAGTGTAAACTGATCCCAGGCTGATGGGTCATGGGGTCTCAGTGGTATCCCACTTCCAGGTGGCACCCTGGGCGGAACCCATCACAGTGATATCGGAGTCTGGATGAAAAAAAAGCTTCTTGTTATGAATTTATGAGTTAGAAAGCTCTGAATGTTAACATAAGGAAGAGCTTTCTCGGATTCCCAAATGAGCAAACATAATAAATGAAATGTTATTGGACTGCTATCTATCCAAGACAAATACATTATTATGACGATTCCAGAGGAGTAAGCTTTATAATTAATGTACTGAACTTAAACACTGGAGAACTTGTGGGGCAGAATTGTTTTACAGGATTACCACTTGATACTAAATCAGGACCTGGAATATTTCACACAATAATGATGCTTGTTATGGTACATTAATAAAAGCCTCTTCATATAACACAGTATGGTTCAATACTAATTATTTATGGGGAAGGTCTATTGAATTTAATAGGAAATAATATCCTGTCTATAGTTATCTGATCCATTCTTTGGACTGTAACAGTCCCAGGATTCTGCCTTCCCCGTAGGCAGTGGACTGCACTCAACTGCATTCAGACAACGCATGGAAAGTGTGGATATCTCCTCCACAAACAGAAAAGGATTTAGAATCCTTTTCAAAGGCTTTAGAATCTGAAGTCACTTTTGAAAATGAGACTTAGACTCCTGTGTCATTTAGGTGTGTTTGAAAATTTTACCCTAAAATACTAAGTTTTGCAGTGCACTCTAGGATCTGATCTGTGACATACTATTACTGATCTGCATAAAGATACTATTAGGGAAAATAAACTTTTACATTTTATAAATTTGCCAGAATGTGATCTAATAATAAGGATAATCTTCATTAGTAAGAGTTCATCAATTTCTACATTTTAACCAATTTGTATATACTCTTACAAGTAGCTATCCTAGTAAGATAAACAATGTTCCAAAGGGAAACTGGAAGCACAACTTGGAGAACTTTGAACACTTCTGCCATTTAAAACGGAGCAGCAGTAGATGGGAAATAAAAATAGAGAATACTAATTTTAGAGGAATGAATGTACCTATGTTTTAGCCAAAGAGCTACTGCCGACATTTTAGTACCCAAGTAAAAAGAAAAGAGGTCTCCAATCCACAGATGTCTCAAATAATTGCCTTGGGGCTGCTTTATTGAAGTAAAGCAGAGGCGTGAGAATTTCAGTAGCATCTGATGCTTAATTGATGACATATCCTAAACCAAAATATGTACAGATCGGAAAATGAATGTCTAGCTCTTCTCTTAGTGTTGTGAAGAGTCCTGACTATGTTTTAGGATTACTGTCAGGGTGACACTTCTTAATTTCAGTTCCAAACATTATACCCATGAATGGGTCCACAAGTTACCATGGACACAAATTATGTACTTATGTTGGTAATCCAGTCCACTCTAAATACTTAGGTGGCCCGTTATATCTAACACCAGATTCTAATACTCATGTAACATTTTGTGCTATTATTTTATGAACATTTTATTTTAATGGAGATGCTTTGCAGTTCCATGGACCATCATGAGATATCATGACAAGTATGGAATTATCACTCACCACTGAAGTCAAGTTGAAACCTCCTACACAACCTTTAAAAGCAATAGCAACCTTTGGTAGAGGGCTATTTCAGTTACTCAACAGGTCTATTCCAAGATCTTTCACTACCATGGTTACTCATGTTGCTTCGAAAGCCAATGAGACATGAGGGGAGACTTATTTTTGTAGACTATCTCATACCTGTCCACAGTAGCCTGAAACAATATATATTAAATGTAAACTACAGCCATGCCTTTGTTACTTTTTTGAGACTGATCAAAACACCATAGGTCAATCCTGAAAATACCATCACAACTATCCCAGGGAATTGTCATTTGAGAAATCACCATTTTGCAAATAATCAAAATCCAATTCAGTTACAATGTCACTGGCTTATTGTATGGCACTTGCTATCTGCAGGTACTGTCTGCTGTAGCACAGGTATTAGATACTATAAGCGTTTGCGAAAAGGACTTATCTGGAAATAATCATGACTGTCCTTCCTGCTGGAGTCACACCTTTTACTTCTTTTGGCCTTCCAGGAGCATATTCCACAGTACAGTCGATCAATGTGATTCAATTAGTCCTCGGTCCTCCCAACCCCATTTCTCATGCTTGCTAATTCTCTAGTCTGGAACAGCAGATGCCTTCCTATCAAACTTCCAGTGCAGAGTGCTGACATTTGGCGATAAATAGAAAAGCACTAGACAGGCAGCTAATTCTCATCTCATCCTGCTCAGAATTTCGATTACAATTTGCTTTTAAGATGTCTATCCTCAGTACTAGTAGGGAGATATGTCGGACATGAAGTGCTGCTAATAAAAAGACAACATCACACTTTGCATGTCAAACAACAGCGTAGATCGGTTCAGAAAATTCACAGCACATGTAAAATCCTATTAACGCCACCAGCATTTGAAGCCCCATTTTAAAGCTGTAGCAAAAACTCATTCTCCAAACTGATTATGACACTGGAGAACACTATTATCCCTAGGGGTCTGAAGATTCGATTTACTTGAGCTCAACGACCCCTGAGGCCAAAATTCAGTAAACTTTGTGGCAGGCATGATAATTAGACATGCAAGAGTAGGTACCCTACTTCTCCTAACTTCATAGGCTTCCTCCACTCACCCTAGATGAAATTCATTTCACACCAACAACCCAAGCTAATGAGGCTTGTATACACAAAGGCCCTGATCCTGCACTTAAGTATGTTCTTAACTTTAAGCATACAAATAGCCCCAAGGGAGTATGTATGTGCGTAAATTAACCACATGCAGATGAGTTTTGCTGGATCAGGGGCAAAATTCACCAGGAATGGA
Organism: Chelydra serpentina; assembly: GCA_037349315.1. NCBI lineage: Eukaryota > Metazoa > Chordata > Testudines > Chelydridae > Chelydra > Chelydra serpentina. The sequence continues at coordinate 15,339,300 of JBAIAC010000035.1, forward strand.
GAGTTAGCAAAGTTTATCTGCTTTCAAGCTAGGCTCAAGACTGAAGCACAAACACCCTGTTACTACACGGTCGCTGCTCGAGCCTGTGGGCTGGAACATTGTTTTTATTTAGATTATGGTAGCATCAAAAGACATGATGGGGGACCAGAGCCCCAGGCACTGTATATATGCATATATTGCAACAAAGGCCGGACAGCTATAAGAGAGCGGTGGGAGGCAGGTACTGTATATCAGCCCTAGAATGGTAAAGGCCTTTTCTCTATGAGCTGAAAAAGAGGTTACCTCAGGTCAGCTAGGGACACCTGAATTCAATTAAGGGCTGCCTGTGACCTTTTAAATCCCCTCTTCTGGTGAGGGGAGAGAAAGAGAGAGAGAGGCTGCAGCAAGGGCAGTGGTTGCAGGGAGAAAACGCTTCTCCTGAGTGGAAGGCTGTTTTCCTCCCTGTAGGGGAAGCAACCAAACTAACTGCCTGTTTGGGAAAGGACTGGCATCGGAACCCAGCATAACAAGGAAACACTCCAGAGAGGAGGCAGGGAAAGTTATTCCCTTTTTGTGTGTTATGAATTGGTTTCTTTGGTGCCGCTGAAGAGTGATGCTTGGGCCGACATCAGAAAGAAATTCAAGTGAGAAATAAAACCCCTCCGGAGTGGGACTGATTTACTCTAGGCCCCCCCCACACTGCCAGCGGGGGAAACACTGAGCCCAGCTAGGCAAAGGAGGTACCTTGCTGCAATGTACAATAAGACAGTCCCCTGCTCCAAAGAGTTCATAATCTATATTAGCCTTAGTCCTCTTCTCATCATGTGTGCGCATTGTTAGGGCCACTGGAGCTGGGCGACATTTTAAAAATAATGTATGGGTGGGAATTTAACATTTAGCAGCAGTGCTGGACTGGCACCACTACACTGAGCCCTCTCCTTAGCCAGCCGGCAGGAACAGAATGGGCAATGGTAGAGTGCAAGCTTCCTCATGATGCTGAGCTAAGTGGTTTGTCTCAACAATGATGCTGAGTGACTAACTTTAAGAGTATGAGGATAATTCACTCTCAGCAACTCATTCAGACCTTGGCCCCTCTACTGAGCCTACCAACCAGTTTTCCGGTTAGTATCCACTGTGGTGCTTCTCTGTAATGTGGACACTTGCCCAGTGGGAGCTAGGCAAAGACCCATACAATAAACAATCCAGATTAACAGATCTAACATCATAAAAAGCTTTTCATTCTGAAGAATGAATGAATGTATCTTAAGACAATATGATCTGTCTCAGCATGTTTGCATTTCCATTATCCCAGGGAAATAACTACTGAGTTAGAATTTGCAGAAAGCACAACAGAACAAATATCTAGGGCCAGATTTTCTAAGAATGTATGTGCCAAATTTTATGCACCTACATCTTTGTGAGCAATTACTACAACTGCAGGAGAAAATGACCCACAATGACAGTTTATGCACACAAAGAACATCAAGTAACTGTGATAAAAGTTAGACCAAACAGTCATGCCCTAAATTTTTTAGAAATGTGAGCCCCTAGAATTATTTTATTTATTTTGAAGTGTATGATCAAGCCATTATACACAGCATTCTGGGCCTAACTAATGTTACCAACAAGCTAAAACTATTCCCACCTCCACCCAACACCAAAGCAAATACTGTATCCCCATCAGGGCCGGATTAATGCAGGGCCTTTAGGGGCTACAGCCCGGGGCCTCGGGCTAAAGGGGGCCCGTTGCTTCTTTTCATCTGACTCGTGGGAAGTCTCCATGCCTTGGGCCGGACACTGGTCCCTGAGCCTTGGCACCCCCTCCCCACCCGGGCCTGGAGCTGTGAGCGCCAGCTTGTCGATATGTCCATTCGGCCCCTAGGCCAGGGGTGTTCAGGGAACCTCTGTGCACTGCCCCCAGCGCCGGCTCCGCAGCTCCCATTGGCTAGGTCAGGGGTCTCAAACACACGGCCCGCGGGCCACATGCGGCCCGCGGAGTTATTTCCTGCGGCCCGCCATAGGCGCCGACTCCACTGGCAGCCAAGCTCCAAACATTAGTGAGTGTTTATATTTTATTAAAACCCCTCTTTGCATTACAGTTTTTAAAAAGTTAATATATTGACTTTTAATAGAATACTATATTACTCATTTTTGACTATACTTTTGTATCATTGTATGAAAAGGTGTCAGTGATGCGGCCCTCGGGCCGATTTACTAGTTCTCATGTGGCCCTCCTGGTGATTTGAGTTTGAGATCCCTGGGCTAGGTACTGTGGCCAGTTGAAGCTGCAGTGGCGGTGCCTGTGGGCACGGGCAGTGTGCACCGTGCAGAGTGGCCTGGCCCCTCCGCCTAGGACCCGGACATGCTGGCCACCTTGGGGAGCAGAGCAGCACGGAGCCAGGGCAGGTAGGGACCCTGCCTGAGCCCTGCTGTGCCACCGACCAGAAGCCACCCGAGGTAAGCAGCCAGAGCCTGCACCCCCTCCTGCACCCCAATCCCCTGTCCCAGCCCTGAGCCCACTCCAAACTCCCAGGGACCCCACAAAATCTAATAGCCCCAGGTCCACAGGAGAGTTAATCTGGTCCTGATTCCCCATACATTACAGCTCAACTACAGGGTCACGTTAAGAAAATAAATGAAAAAAACTACATCTTGCACCACCTGTGAAAAGCCACCTGCATGGGGCTCTGGCAGGTTGTGAAAAGGAGCCTGTTGCAAGAACATCCTCCCACTAGCCCTCATGAATTTACCCTTAAGGGCTGACAGCAAGATCATCTAGTCTGTGATGGATGCACCCACGCCGAGGGAACGTAGGTTAGAGGGAGTCTGAGGCAGTACTATAGAATCAATCTCAGGAATTAGCAATACATTTGATAGCCAAGTTTGTGTGTGTGTAGATAGATAGATTAGATAGATCACAGAAGATATAAAACTCCATCAGTTATAATACACTGTATCTGCTAAGTGCAGTCTGCTTGCCTGCAATAACCTCTCCTGAAACTCCAGCAATGGCTTATTGTGGCAGAATTGTGATGGGCTGGAGGAGGCTCTTAAGGATTCTCAAAAGCCCACAGCTATAATTCTGCTACCAAAGGTTGGAGTGATTTCCCAGCCACCGGTGGAGTTCACTGCCTCTCTGGAGACATACCTGACAGAATTCCTGAGATTCAGCATATATTTCAGAAGAGCATATTGTTTCCCTTTTGAATGGATCAGATTGCACCAAAGACATGTTTTTGCAAGAGATTTCCCAATGAGGTACACACAGATCCACCTACACAAGTTCTCACCCCCACCCCGCTACTTGAAATTATGCTAACTGAACACTGTGCTGTAATAGATCCAGGATATTTTTCAGGAACATTTCTAGCAAATACTGCCCAGAATGAGCTTCTGCCTCGTGGCATTTCCTCTTCCTTTCGTTATGATGAGAATGTGCTTTGTTTACATGGGGAAACAAATAAGATCCCCCACCCATCTCTGCAGCACATGCACCCCTGAGATACTGGTTTATCATGGGCTAAGTGAGAATCTTTTTATGGAAGCCCTTGTTAAAATATTGGCAGCACATCACTGTGTCAGAGCACGTGCTGAAGACATAAAAGCCAGCAGTAAATATCTTGAATTTCTCTATAATCCTGAATTCCTCACTGGTTCACTGAATATTTCCATCCCATGAACTGGAAGCATTTTCTGGCCACTTTATTTATGTACCATATGCCTTGTACTGATTATATTGGATAAAGTATGAAATTATAATGATCAGTATTTATTAACACTGTGGGCATTCCTCCCCTCTCCCCACACAGAGTAGAATAGATTTCCACCAGTGCATTCATGCCATTTCTCAGGTGCCATAAAACATGCTTCTTCGGTCCATAATGGTGTTTTATACTGAATGTTGTATATCACATCAGTACAGACTGGCACTTTAATCCATCTTGGCTGTTCTGAACAAGATGTACCACCTTTTCATGAGCATCATGGTTCTGTTGTGGCATGGGATTTTCTTTTTAAATGGTAGGGAAGTGCACACAAAAAACAGGAACATGTCCTTGAAAATCCAACTTCTTTCCACACAGAGCAGGTTGCATTCTCTGAATTCTTGCATGAAACTCTGCCCTAATGAAACTATTGTCACTATAATATCCTGGCTTAGTGAAATGATCTCAGGAGCCCTCTAGTCACCCGAAACAAGTTCTAATTCTAACTTCAGCTGATGTAATTTTATTGTCCCCCTAAGTATCTTAAATATTATTTTATTTTCTAAGATAATATTTAGAAGGGGGGAGGGATAGCTCAGTGGTATGATCATTGGCCTGCTAAACCCAGGGTTGTGAGTTCAATCCTTGAGGAGGCCACTTAGGGAATCTGGGGCAAAAAAAAAAAAAAAAAAAAATCTGTCAGGGGACAGTACTTGGTCCTGCTAGTGAAGGCAGGGGACTGGACTTGATGACCTTTCAAGGTCATTCCAGTTCTAGGAGATTGGCATATCTCCATTTTATTTTTATTTTAAGATAAATCCAAAAAATCTGCAAAGATTATTTTCGTAAAAGGCATTCAAAGCCATCTGCAATGGTTCCTCATTAATTCAGATCTCACCACTATATGAAAGCCCAAGACATCAATGAATAACTGCAGCACCAGGCTGCTAAAGAACAACAGAAACAAATCCACAGCTGTGCTGCTTGTACAAGGCAAACATCATTAGGACAAAAACAAAATGATTTTTCTGTGGGGTGCTTTCAAGTAGAGGTTGAGGCGCAGGGGTCTCTGCACCAGTTAATGAAGTGATTGCTTCAATTTGTGCATTACTAGCAGATGCTCTGGGAAGTTACTGTTTTGTGCGGTTTGATGAAAAGGCTGCTAACTGAAGTGGTAGAGGACAGGTGTTGTCATCTCTGCTGATGGGAACCTCAGCCTACTGACCTTATAGTTTGTTGTAGATGCCAGCTGATCCAGGAGAAAGTCAGAATAACTAATTACAAGTTAAAGAATAAACAGCATGTAGCGTGTGGGCACAGCAGGATCCAAGAGGTGCACTGGGAATTAGGGGCCTGATTCGATGCCTACTGATGTCAGTGAAAGACTCCCATTCACTTCAGTGGATCTGGCATCAGGACCTAGAGGCATAAAATCACACAAGTTGCATTTCCAATGGTTTTTTTCCACACTGCTCATCCCTGTGGCAAAGGAGCCCCTCTAGCCTTTGGAGAACCCTAAGCTTGCAATCTCAGTAGCTGGTGTGGTGGTTTCTTGAGTCTCAATGTACACATTAGGCATGTGGGGGTGGGGCGAGCAGCTGAAATGAAAGGTCACTGATCAGAATGACTGTCTTTTACTAGATCCACATGTGTCAACTGCTGCAGCATGTACATTCCATAAGTCAACAAAGGCAACACTGGAGTCCTGAACACATCACATGACAAAAACAAAAAACTTGGGACCCCACCCCAGTCAAAGAAAATGACTGAGTGGTAAATGCCTACATGATCCTCGCACAGGGATCTCGTGGTCCAGAGGATGGGGGAAAAGGGATCTTCCCCACTATGGTGACCAGATGTTCCAATTTTATAAGGACAGTCCTGATATTTGAGGCTTTATCTTATACAGGTGCCTATTACATCCCCCCTGCTCCCTTGCCATCTTGATTTTTCACCCTGGCTCTCTGGTCACCTTATTCCCCACCCACTGAGGCCAGTAAAAAGGTAATCAGTAATATAGGACCAGGACATATGTGCATACATCTAACACAGGGGTCTCAATCATGCAGCCCACGGGCGACCCACGGTGTTATTTCCTGCGGCCCACCATAGGTGCCGACTCCACCGGCAGCCGAGTGAGGTGCATTACTGAGTGTTTATATTTTATTAAAACCCCTCTTTGCATTAGTTTTAAAAAGGTTAATACATTGACTTTTAATAGCATACTATATTACTCTTCATTTTTTTACTATACTTTTGTATCGTTGTATTAAAAGGTTTCAGTGATGCAGCCCTCGGGCCAATGTACTAGTCTTCATGTGGCCCTCGTGGTGATTTGAGTTTGAGATCCCTGATCTATCATAATACTTGAAATCTGAGGGACTATCCCCAGTGATAACCTTGAGAGGACAGGAGGCAGGGCCTGGAATATTCTCCCTTGGACACACCGGAGTTGAGCCCTGACGGGTCTCAAACAAAACATTGAGATATTGAATCCCATTGATTTCATTTGTAGCTGGGGAAGCTCAACACCTAGTAGGAGGCACCGAGTATCTTGCAGGATCGGACCACTTGTTTGTGCTCCCTGCAGAGCAAGGCATTACTGATTTATTTTTAATGTTGCGCACGTGGCCTGAGTGTGTCATTTGGATTATTTATTGAATGTGGCCACATGATTGCAGAAAACAAAAATTCAGCACCGAGGAAAAGAATGTTACTGTTCATTTCCTCATATGCAAAGCTGGAAGGAAGAGCACCACAGTATGAAAGCGAGAATGAGAGTTATTCACTGACAACTGTTAATATAGCAATGACAGTCTAATGGACAAGGAAGAACCCTCTCCTCTCTCTCTACAGTGAAGCATGGTCCATTCCACTAGGAATAAAATAAGAACCCTGCTTTACCCAACGCTTCAGCTGAAGCTGGTCTTTTTGGTTCAAACAGTATGATTAACTTTTAAACCATTACTGAGGTGCTGTAGAAGAGTGAATCATGAATCAGCCTTCTGGCCAGGTCACCTTAAAGCCTTACCCCTTCTGAGATAGCAGTATCCAAGACACACAGTGCCTCACACAACTCTAATTCTCAACACAGCATCTTCCACCCATCCTGGGCTCCTCTGCAGTCCTACTCATCTCTCAGGGTAGTGGGCTCCCAGGCTCTTCCCTGACATCCCCCCAGCAAAATGCAGAAACCAGACAAACCAAATGCAACTAAAGCAGCCTCCACCCATCTGAGCTTTCAGTCCCACTGGGTTCCCTGTTGTAGAACACCCACCCCGAGGGCTACTTCTCTGGAGCCTTGCCCTTTTCTCCAGGCCTACCTGGAGTCTAGCCCCACTCCTACAGCTTCCCCAGGGTTCCTTTCTCAGAATAAGGCACTGTAACCTTCTCCTTCCTGGGCCGCTTTCCTGGACCTTACCAGTAGCTTTTACTTCCGTCTTTTATGAAGAAGATTCTACTCCTCCCCAGCTGGGGCTGATAATGAATCAAGCCTGACACGCCTTCCAAATGCTGCAAATGGGCTAATAGAGCTCTCGGACAACTCTTAATCTATTGTTCATCTATGTGGGGTTTACAGGATTGGGACCTGTGAAGGGATGTAAAGATTTATTCACATGTTTAACTTTAAATACAAGCAGTCCCATTGAAGCTTGTCAGTTTCAACCTCATTCTATTCTACAGGACAGTTCCTTGCGATTTTTTTCAACTTTTTTTTAAAAAACTTTTAATCAACTCTTTTCCCTACATTTCCACAGCTCTCTCTTTGACTGTGCCCGATTTAAGCATCTCTTCACTTAGTAAGGTTTAATCATTAGACAGATTATTTTAAATCCAAATTCACCCATATGTAACCACAATTTTGAAATACACTAGTCGGAAACAATCACGTTAATTAAGGTCTTTCTGGACTGTAAAGAGAAGAAGAACATATTAACCTAGGAGAAGCCAATTAGGATATTTTCATTCCACTTACTTATACAATACAGTTTGTGAAATGAATGGGCGGTTTGTTGCTGATTACACCTGGTTCATAAATAAACATGGCTAGGGACTGCTGAAAGTAGCTTTGTCTATTGCCACTTTGAACTCATGATCTGCACATCAGTCTGGGTCATATCCTTAGCTAGTGGTCCAACTTCATTCTTTCTGTTATGTGACTCCAATGAATATTATGGATTTACACTAGGGATGAATTTGGTCCATTGTGTCTACGCACCTAGTAGAGTCTGCAATGTCCTTGACTCCGGACACGGATGGTAAAAACAGTTACAAAACCTTATTAGATCATTCACCCTAGATAGTGCAGGATTGTTCCCAACAGTATACTCTGCAGCCGAAATCAGTTCTAATTGACTAAGAATGGGATTTTCGAAGGGGCCTTTGTGAGTTAAGACACAGGTATATTTAAAGGTTTTTAGATATTGCTCCACTCAGCGTATCAAGGCCCAAGTCACTTAACTGGCTAACTTCCATTTCCAAAGGTGACATAGGCATTAGGAGCCTAAGTCTTATTGAAAAATCAGTAAGTGCCTGACATTTGAAAATGGGACTTAGGGCTTACAGGACTGAATGAAGAAATATCTAAATACCTTTAATAATCTGGGACTAACTGCCCAACTGTCATGTAGTCTGGCTGCCTACCACCCTTAGGCTCCTTTGAAAATCTCAGCCTCAAGCAGTAGGGCTTTCACTATTTCACTGGGGACCATTCAGCAGTCCAATCAGTCTCAGCATTAGGAAAGTTTCTGGAGGATCAGCTGAAAGATTTCCTCTTAATTTCATCCCATTACTCCTAACTAGACACCTGTTGAAATCCTAAACATTTTTCTCCCTTCTTGACATTTACATCCTTCAAATACTAGTAGCTGGTTATTACATCCCCACTTAGTCATTGTTTATACATATTTTGTTCTTCTAATCTCTCCTTCAATGTAAATTCCTCAAGCTCCTTAATCATTTTCGTTCCACTTCTCTGACTTCACTGCAACACATAGCTTCCTGGTATTTAGGTATGCTTGACAAGAACGCTTGTAAATCAGTGGATTATGCCAGGGATGGAGCTGGCTGCATATGCAAAAGCATCACATTATAGACTAAGAAGATAGCAATCCCTCTTCAAAAAAGACACTGATGAGACTGTACCCAGACACTGCATTCAGTTCTCTGTATTTAAATACCATAAATCTGTAGGCAACTGAATGACTTCAGCAGAGTTACACCAGGGATGGGTTCTCTTCCATTGTTTTTCTTTGACAACGTACTACACAGAACTCATATCTAATTGGCTGTCCACTGCCATCCAAGGTCTCTTCTCCACTATCTTCCCCTACATCTCTTATAGCAGGGATGGGAAACCTTTCAGAAGTGGTGTGCCGAGTCTTCATTTATTCACTCTAATTTCAGATTTCACGTGCCAGTAATACAGTTTAATGTTTTTAGAAGGTCTCTTTCTATAAGTCTTTAATATATAACTAAACTATTGTTGTATGTAAAGTAAATAAGGTTTTTAAAATGTTTAAGAAGCTTCACTTAAAATTAAATTAAAATGGAAAGCCCCCCCAGACCAGTGGCCAGGACCCAGGTAGTGTGAGTGCCACTGAAAATCAGCTCGCCTGTGCCATAGGTTGCCTACCCCTGTCTTATAGCATTGCTGCTTTCCAAGGACTAGATTCCATTCCATGCATGAAAATCCTGATGTGCAAGCCAGGAATTGACAAAATCATGCCATTAAGTATCCAGCCCATGCTTTCTCCTTCCCACCAAATGAGTATGTTTCAGTTGATTTGCCCCCATAATTATGAGCTTACATCTCAATTACATTCTCATTTTAATTTCCTGCCCATATTTCTAACTTTTCTAAAGGTCCCTTTGTACTACTTTTTTTCTCTTCACAATATTTAAGCGTGTTGCCCAAACCCTGTGGTACATTGCAGGCACTTTACATCACATTATTGGCAGAATTTGGCCCTAAACCTAGTATGTCTGGCTTCTATGTAGATGGTGTACTCATTTGTTTTTAAATCAAGTGATGTTGTAACCATGTTAGTCCCAGGATATTAGAAAAATAAGATAGGTGAGGGTAACAGAAGTTGGTCCAATAAAAGATATTACCTCACTCACCTTGTCTCTTTCATCAGGTGAGACATACAACTGGGAAGCACTTGCGCACTTAAAAAGACATCAGGAAAACAGGCGAAAATAGAAGACACTTAAATGAAAACCCAGTTGCGCCTTTATGCAAGTCTTTTAAATTCCAGACAGAATGTATTTTTAGAGGAAGCATACTGAATCACATAAGTCAAGAGAATGGTGCTTGAGGCAGTCTGTTTTTTCTGGCTGTCAGGGTTTTGGTTTCCCCCCCCCCTTTGGTTTGTTTGTGTTATAGTTTTCTTTGGCTCTATAAAGTACCTTGACGTACTGCTGCAGACCTCTGGCTTGCTATCTATTTCATTTTTTTTTCTAAGTGAGATACCACTTTGAAAGGCATTGAGGCATCACTGTTAAATTACACCCACAGTATGTGCAGACAACCATATAGTGAATTTACTCCTACTTACCAGTTCAGTATTTAATTCATTTCAGACTTAGGAGAACAGGGGCAATAACAAAAATATGAGAGACTAGATAGACAGATTAGACAGCTGGATGTGTATTCTTCTCTCAGCTTTTGGGCACTAATTTACACTGTTTATTTTAGTGGTCAGCTCTTGTACTTCGACTTGTCTCTTGCTTAACTGGAATCCTAACAGGAAGACATTTTAGTGGGTTCTCAAAATTGTACTCTTTAGTTCTCTCCCTAGCTGTTTTGCCTACATAGGGAAGGAAAGAGGGTTGAGACGGAGGTATATTTCTTATAGCAGTAATTCAATTTGCTGCTCAGTTTCACCTTTTCCACTAATATGAGACAGTCGCTGATCAAAATATTTATTGCTCTGTATTGAAAATCCAGGTCTTACTTGATCATTCAGGGATTAGTACTTGAATGGCTACTGGAAGGGTGGGGGGTCTGTCTGGTTACACTATTCCTTAGTGATTATTGGTGGGAGACATTGGGGACCACTTTGAAAGCATGAAATTAGGAACTTCTCCACTGCTTCAATACCACCTTTCTGAATATAAAAACAGCCATCCTGGGTCAGACCAATGGTCTATCTAGCCCAGTATCCTGTCTGCTGACAGTGGCCAATGCCACATGGTTCAGAGGGAATGAACAGAACAGGCAATTATTACATGATCTATTGCCTGTCATCCAGTCCAAGCTTCTAACAGTCTGAGGTTTTGGGACAACCAGACCATGGGGTTTCATACCTGATCATCTTGGCTAATAGCCATTGATGGACCTATCATCCATGAGAAGAGGTGAGGCCACAATAAACCCAGCACGTGACCAGAGTTCGAGGCCTCAAGAAGGTCCAGATGTGCTTATTGAAAGATATATCCAGATTACTCTCCCAAATTATTACTATAAGCAGTACAGATGTTAATCACCATGTGAAAATTTTATCTTTATTTTCTATTTTTAATAAGCTGTTCTCCTTAACTGACATGATCTTACTTGTAGGGGCATCAGTCTCCATGTGCAAAGAGGTGTTTTTGAAGTTCTGGTAATTGCACACCTAATCATCTAAGCCGGGGGTGGAGGGGAGAGGAATGGTATTTGTACATGCAAAATGTGGAGAGTATTCAAGCAAAAAAGTTTATGCTACAAATCACTAATATTACAGGCTGAGTTAAGGAGAAACATTGAAAGTTTCACCAAATATATTTAGTTTCAAATCAATCTATCATTTTGTTTCCAAGAGAACAGAGACCATAATTCACCTACAAAATGTGGGGCACGCAGAGCAATTTCTTGCTGTGAATGTCAAAGTGTATTTCACCAAGAGAATGGTTTATCTGACATGAAGGAGGGTCTGGACAGAGGTCAATGCTTTTGAACAAGATTGTGAGTGTTGAAGCTAAATCGTTTTACAGACATTAGCTTTTCAGTAAATGGCTGAAGCTAAGATTTGTGTTCAGTCAGAGAATACCTTCAGTGAAATGAAAATCAGCCACAAATGCAGTCAATATTTTGTGGGTTTTGTAGTAATTTAAAAATGTAGCTCTGCAATTGGATTGGGTCATCTTCACTTCCTGTCCTAAACTATTATACAGTGCTATCACGGGCTGCAAAACAGTGGCCATATTCCAGCATAGCTGGTTGCTTTATGGCAATAAAAGAATAGATTCCATATGGAATGTGAGAGACACTTTGGATCTTTCAGGCAGAAAGGTACTAATTATAAACCAAATAACACATGCATGTAGTCAGTAGATCCATCCATAACTGCTAGCAGAAGTCCGAGAGAGAGAGAGAGAGAGAGAGAGAGAGAGAGAGAGACCGACCCTATGTGGTGACACTAGGTGGCACAGAATGAGAACCATAGAGTCCATCTGCATTCAACAATGTCAATAAAGAATCCCTTTAACATTCATTACAAACGGCTCCTCTCTTCTGTAATGTAGGAGACACTATAGTATACACCATGATTATACACACACACACACATATATACATATACATATACTAAGAGTTTTGTCCATTAATTACCATGGTGTATACTATAGTGTCTCCTACATTGCAGAAGAGAGAGGAACCATTTGTAATGAAGCTATCTGTAAGATTTACCCCTTGCAATTCCCGAATCACAGAATCCTTCTTTAGCCAAGAGTAGGTCTGATTAATCCTCTCTTCAGAACCAAGTGAAGCTGTTCCAAAGGACTGCTCCACATCAGGAACAGCTGCTAATTTTTTACTCTCATGCAGTGCTAGGCACTGAAAAGTCTCTGGATTCAATCCTGAGCTCACACTCAACACAGCTCAGATGGAAGGAGGCAAAGGTGGCTCATAACCAAACCAAACACTTTCCTGGATTCCGGGGTCAAAATCTGCAGAGATTATAGGAAGTACTGCTCCCAATAGGCAGCCGGGGATAGGCTGCTGTAATAACAGACAGCCTCCCAGATCAGCCCAGAATTGGAAGGGTGTAAAAAGAACAGCCACCATAACACCTCTGCCCTGGAGCTGAAAGTTCGATGACTTCGTTTAAAAATATTTATACAGTCACCCAATAGAATTTTAGATCAGTGATATTCTCTGTTCAATTCTAAGGAACTTTCCTAAGAGTGGCTTAACGCAGGTCTCTAGCTCAGTTCAGTGCATGAGCAATTCAGTGCTCAATTCCCTCATTCATTTAAAGGGAAAGTACTTTGATTTAGCTGCTAGGCTATTTAACAACATCCTGCTGCTGCGGCTACGGAGACCCCAGGTGAAAATCTGAATTGTGCACTTTGGAGCCCTGGGTTAGAAGTCCTGCATAAAACCTTCGTGTAGGAGAGCTATTCTGTTACATGGATAGCTGTGAATAATAAAGGGACTGGCAGGGGGTAAATTTGCTTTAACACTTACTTTATTTTTCAAACAGGACAGGCCATATCAGATCTTGGCTGGACACCTCAAAGGAGCCAAGGGAAGGAAGCAGGTCCTGCCTTCTGGTGCCAGCCAGGATCCTCAGAAGAGCTCATTCCTATGCAGAGTCCTCTCTCCCAATACACAGCTCCCCTCATCATAAAGTGGAGGAACAGAGATGGGGAACCCCAGAGACATGGTTGCCCTTTCCCTAGTAGTCCATCCGTTTCAGGGATCTGCTGCTATTGGGCTAGATAATGCAAGTGCAATTTTAGTGGTTGTCAGTGTCAGGGCCAGTGCAAGGAAGTTTCATGCTTTAGGCACCAGCCCTGTGCCCCCCCTCCCCCCGCGGCACTTCCTTGCACCAGCCCTGTGCCCCCCCTGTGGCAGCCAGCTCCCCCCTCCCCCATGGCTCCCCACCTCCCCGCGGGCTGCGGCAGCTTGGCCCCCCGCCCGCGAGCGGCGGCAGCCTCCCCCCCACCTGTGGCACCCCCCCCCAGCTCTCGGCTCAGCCACGGAGGCGGGAGGCGGAAGGCAGCCGCAGCCAGCCACCCTCCCGGCTCAGCCGCAGAGCTGGGAGTCAGCCGCCCGCCGCCCCCAAACCCTGGCGCCCTAGGCGACTGCCTAGGGTCGCCTAGTGGGCGCACCAGCCCTGGTCACAGTGGAGTATTATGCTTGTTTCAAACCTATTGCGTGTGTGTGAAAATATCTGGACATCAGACTGGAAAACTAAGTCACAGTTCACAGGAAAAAAACAAAAGAAAATCCCACACAGTTGGAGTGATATAACATCTTAGAACTACCTGGTGGGATCTGAATTTTCCTTCCAGCCCTTCTGACCGAAACATGCATAGCAATGAACTCAACATCTCTCCTGATAGCTATGAGAATGGCATTCTCACGACCTAATTGCCTTCATTCTAGAACATGGTCCCTTCAGAAGAGTTAGAAGATTTGTCTGACAAAAAAGAAAAACCCATGCAGATTTGTCCTGAGGCAACAATAGCTTGTTTGACCTGTTGCTAAAACTTGAAACCCCTTGTTGAATTTTTTCTTTAATAGAGAAAACATTGGAGAAAGAGACATTGTTACAAAAGGAGACATGGGGTCAAGGTGGCTGATTCAGGAGACAGCAGTATGGGGTGGGGGGGAGAGGAGGAGAGAAAATGTATTTTCATGTACTACTGATATTGTTCTTCAGAGACAAATGATACCAGAAAACACAAATGCTCTGCAAAAGAGAGACAAATATTAAGCTGCTGATATGAGTCTGCTTTTGCTAGCCAGCTCAGTGATTCAGAAACTGTCCCATAGGGGAGGGTACAGAATTACGGATCTTAGCTTCTGATGTCACCCCCAGTTAAGGTGCTGACAAATCCATTTGTATCTTCCAGAAATAAATAGATTGCGTAATTATGAAAAAGCTTCAAGATGACAGTGAACTGCTCAAGTTGCAGGAGCCTGTTTGAAAGGTAACATCAGCCTTTAACTGGGAAGAATATTTAATAGCACAATCATTTCTTGGACCCAAAGTGACTCAGAGCAAAACAACAACTGTTTTCTGCTGTTACTCTTTTCTTTGCTCTCTTTATCTTGTTGTTTTTGCGAAACGTTTACTGCATGTGTCTTGAGACTGACGGCTACATAGATTGTTTTTTAAACATGATGCCAAGAGAGGCTTTTAGCATCAAGGATATTTTAAAAATTGCTATGAAAAAGCAGCAGCCATCTCAGCCTTTTTCTTCTCATCATGAATGTTTATGTAGCCATGTATATTATTAATTGAATGACTCAAACATGCCGAACACAAAAAGGAAAGGAAATATTTAAAGGAGCTATCTTTTAGCAGACTGAAATAAATGGATTGTTAGCAACCAACCAAGGTAGAGGTATTATTGGCAGAATAGCCTCTATAATGATAATCCTATCTAAGTGTAGGACTGAGTTATTCAAATGCTTTGATTTTCAGAGTCATCAAAACCCCTGATATGCAAAAGATGCATAAAGGGGAGCAATTAAGTGGAAGTACCCAGTGAGTGATAGAAGAAAGACTCAGCAAGTTCAAGCTGATTTGAACAGAATGATACATGACTTGATGTTATTGATCTCATATATTGAATGGAATGCTATGTGCATAACACTATGGACCTCCCATAGTCATTGCATAATTTTAAATGGGTAGCTTCTTCTTAGCAATTGCACTGGATGGTATGGGGCACATTACAGCACCCTAAGAAGTTTGAGGTGTGTATATTTGAGAAGATTGTCCTCCAGACATATGTTGATAAGTCAGATCAAGAGTAGGACACTAGTCAAGAACTGCTGCTCCATATCCATTCCAAGTGGATAGGATATATTTTTAGAAAAAGCCTCTATTTAATGCTTGAAATCATGACAAGAAAATAAGCAACCCAGAGGAAATTAGCAAAATCTGAAGCTAATCTGAAGAATTAGCGATGGGCAAAATGACCTGAAATTAACACAAAAAACAAACACCCAACCTAATATTTTTCTGACAAAACTCAGATTATACATTGACTTTAATTGGAGTTATGCTGATTTGCACCAGCTCATGATATACCACACAGTTACCAATATAAAATCATTAAAATTGGAAGGCATTTGACTAGATATTTCTCATGCATGAGTCCATCCGGACAATGTTTGTGCCAAAACATTGCTGCAAAATGTTTTGGGTTTTTTAAATACCAATAGGAATAATTTTTTAAGGACATCGGGACAGTTCTATTGTTCTTAAGGATAGAAGAGTGGTGTTGTTTTAAACACAGAGCTTACTTTTAGTACCATATTTCTTCTGGTGATGTGCTTTTGATGACCCAACATTTTGGATACATATTCTTCTTTCTGGAAGATATGCTTTAGTTAGATTCAAGCTACTGGGCTCAATTTAGGAGTAATCAGATGAAACTCTATTTATGAATCTATATTGAACTTACAGGTATTTTGAGATTCCGCTCCTCACTATGAAGAAAGTGGGAAATATGAGAGTCTAGGAGAGAAGTCTTTATTAAACGTGTGGAATGAACAGCTAAACTAAAAGCACCAATCGAAGCTGCAACTGGGAACGTGTTCAAAAATGAATTAAGTGTTTAGAGTGAAAAAAATTGTAAAATACAAACGTTACCTTGTGTAACAAATACAAAATCTAGAGGACCCACATGATCATGACTGCCTTTCATCTCAGTCTGTGAATCCTGCATGCTCTCATTCTTTACAAAGTTTCTAATAAAGCTCTTACAAGCATCAAGAACATTTTTTGTTTTGGGCCCAGATTTGTAAAGGTGTTGCAGTTCCTGAGTGCCTAAACCCCTTTAAAAATGAGATTTTGGCTCCTAAATGAGCAACTCAGTGCTGCAAGGCCTAGACACCTTTAAAATCTGGGCCCTGATCTTTCAAAAATGAAAATTAAATGAATTTGGCGTTGATGAAAGTCATGAATAAAACCCACGGAGACCGAAGCCTTCTGTCCCCCTACAGAACAGGGAGCAACAATGCATGCATGCCACTCACTCAGGGCATCCTAGACTGGAGGGATGACTACACTCTGAGCCCAGGCTACAGAAATATTGAATTTGTAACTTGCATACAAATAGAAAAAAGAAGAACTAGGAGTTTCCAGATAAGAAGACATGGCCAATCCCTTCACCCAATTCCCTCAGCGTTTTATGCCTCTTGAATTTCCTTTGCAGGGTAAGTCCTTCTCCATACATGAAAGCTGTATCTCTAACGGTATTGCTAAAGTTAGAACAGTAGAACCTCTCTAATGTGAATGCAATTATACTGGTATAAATGTGTTTATACTGTTTATTCCCCATAAGGGAAGGTGAATAAACTATGCTTCTATGAGTACTTTAGTGGCATGGCCACAGGTGGGCCTGGGTGGATTATGGGCCACCCAACTCGGCCTGTGTGAATACCAAATTTAAGCAAATTCATTCATACCCAATATAAATGATTTGCTGTAATGTCAAACCTTTGGTCACTGCCGGTCCACCGTAAGTGGAAGCCCCCCCGCAAATTTCCCTCTGAACTATGCCACTGATGTACTTTTATAATGATACAACTGCATCCACACTAGGGGGTTTACAAGTATAATTAAACAAAATAGTGTGTGCAGACCAGGATTAAGTATCTTTCTTGACCTACAGTTCCATGGCCTAAGCAGCAAGGGGAGGCATATTATGTCCATGTACACGTTGCTCAACAGGTGAAATCTTTAGGAACACTTTCATAGTGTATCCTTTGCTATACACAACTGAGGTAGTTCCCCCTCGCCAGCTAATAAACTTTTGATGAGACCATTTCAGATCTGTTCAGAGATGTACTATAAATTTTAATTTTCTCTGTTTATTTAATGAAACTCATTGAAACTAATCCTCATTTTCTAGCAAGTGTAAAAAAAAGCTCCATTTAATTAAAATTAATGACCTTCATGCCTACAAATGATTTTCAGGCTCAGAGGATGAGAATTAACACTTTGTGCAGAAAGGAAGTACCAGTGCAATGCTCTGTTATACGAGGAAAAAATCTCTGCCAAATATAACTTCTACAGATAGTTTAGACTTCTGCTTTTTGGGGGGGGGTAAATAGCAATTGGGAGAAATCAGGTTTGTGAATATTGGGCAATCTTTCCAGCAAGAAAACAAGTGAATGTAGATTAATATTGATTACCCCCTTTTTATTTTTTTAGAATTAACATTGCAAAGAGAGGGAAGAGAAAAGGATTTAAATGTCATGTTTTAAAATGCCTTATTAATATTGTGGCATTTTAGATCTGGCAGGTTTTAGATACTAATGACAAAATTAAAATGAAAGACTCTGACATAAGACATGAAGATTAGGCAAATGGCAAAACACATTTGGCTGTGTATTGCTATTGATTATTTTCCTCTTATGTAGCCCCCACTGCATCCTTTCAGCAATATGTATAATTTATTAGAGAAGTGAGAGTAAAATCCTCTCCATGCAGAACTGCTGGAATTACTTTTGCTCAAAGTTAATGGATGCAGTTAGATTTTTAAAAATATCAACTTGGAATAAGAACAAATTCTATTTAAGCCAATGTTTTAATCTAAAATCAAATTTGACAGATATTACCAACATTAAAAGGTAAAATAACATGTCACACTCACCTTTACACGGACCCCACAATGCAACAAGTTGCTCATAAAGTATCTGGAATGTTCACAATCACTGTTACTTCTATACACACAAACTACTGAAACTTCAGGTTTGTTAGGGCCTGACCTGGCATCCGCCTTCGCTCTGAAATCTCAGTATGGCAAGGGATCGCAAGGCTGGATCAATTAAACCTGACAAAGAGCTTAAAGAAGTATTTTCACACCCTCTTTCTTTCTGAAGTCTGTGAAGGCTAGAGGGAGGGGGCTCGCTGTTCAAAATATTTTAATTTCTCTACTAAGATTAAAACAGAAAGCCCCAGAAAAAACACCTCACCAAACCAAACCTCACTTAAGCCCTAGTTGGATGTCATGTGCCATCTTGTCTGTATTGAGGTGACTGTTACCCATCCGCTCCTGATGGAGTTTTGCCATTGACTTCAGCAGGAGGAAGATCTCACCACATCTCCACCATTCACTCCCTCCCCACACCTCAAACGAAGGAGCCTGATTTTGACCACACAGCTTATTTTACTCCAGTGGAAATACTCCAGTTTTATTTTACCAGCATGGGGCCCATAATGTAGGTAAGGAAAGAGCTGATGAAGTTTGTTAAAGAATGTTAAGTCATTAAATAACTGCAATCAGTATCTGAACATGGCACATAACTTAGGATGATTTATTGCTTAGGGGGATAAAAAGCCACTTGCTGTTCGGGCTGTGATTGTCAGTGACTGTGTTATAGACACTGGAAATGAGAATTGCCTGTCTTCCACAATTGGCTTCACTATAAAAAGTGATGAATTTAATTTGGCTCACCCAGGGTGCGATCCTGCTGAGCACTCAGGCCCAGATCCAGAAAAGAATTTAAGCGCTTGCTTAAACTTTAAGCCCCTGGACTAGTCCCAGGGGCTTCACTGAGGTTGTTCAATGGGAGCAAGAATTGGCCCTAATGCTTTAAAAATCACTACCTCAAGTGATTCAAGATGAGACTAAAATGAACAAATGCCAGAAGCTGCCAGAGTGAAGAAATTCTACAAGTCGACCTGCCAAAAAGAACACAATGTGCAGACACGTGTTTTGCCCTGCTTCTGCTAATCAGGCTTTTGCTGCCGCTCTTGCAGAAAAGCCCGAAGAGAAACAGAATAATTAAATTATTGTGCGCTCCAAAACCACATATATTTTAATACAAAATCGAAGCAGTGAAAGGCACTTTGTGTGGGTGATGCTGTACAAGCTGCCACATCAACACTGTTGTCAAGGAAAAATGCTTTCAGGCAGAACTGGAGCCAGGGCCGAAATCTCTCTCCTGGTTCCTGTCCTGTTGCGTGGTTTCTCCTCACTGTAGTTTACTGGGAACACAGTATTAAAAAGTTGGACATAACCTGAGGTGGCCATTTACAAATCCCCAGAATACTAGATATTCCAATACCTCCAGTAGCCCCATCCCTGCCTGCATAATCCTGCCCCCACTGGTATGACCTCACCCATACTGTGCATGCAAGGTCATGCCACGTAGAAGATGCCATTTTGAAGAGCTCGCCATCCTGTCCCACCAGGGTGAACGGAGCAACGTGCTCTTCAAATGGCTTCCCCTGTATGTGATGCCAGACAAAACTATGCCAGTTTTGTCTCCGTACTGGATGGGGGACAAACCATTTAAAAACAGGACTATCAGGTTTAAAACTGGAAGATGGGTCTGCATATCTCACACTGCCTTTACTGGGAAAAGTAATAACATGGTACTTCGTAATACTATAGCTTCTGTCACCTGAGAACGTTCACATATTTTTACAAGCATTGACGAAGCCACCTGTGTGGTAGTTAATTTTATCCCCACTTCACAGATATGGAAATTGAGGTATAGAGAGGTGAGAGTTCCTCAAGGTTGTGCAAGAAGATATTGGCTAACTGGGGCTAGAACCCAAAAGTCCTGACACTTCATTTATCATGCTCCCTCCTTAGTGAATATTTATCAAAGTAACATCTCTAAATGCAGAAGAGTGCTTCTTTTGCATTTATCATCCTAGTGCGGATACAAACTCTCAGCAAGATTGAGGCTCAATCCTGAATACCATTCATGAGGAAGTCTCACTCAAATAACCCTGTGGGATTTGGGACCATAACAAAGGGGTAAATACATGCTACTGTATGCAGTGAGACAACTCCCATTGTAAGGAAGGATTACTTGTGAGTGAGCATTGCAGGCTTGGTGATTCAGATTTGTAAGCTTTTTGAGACAGAGATTTTGTCTTTACTCACTATGTTACTGTGAGCACCTAAACTGGTATATATAATAAATATAGAAATATAAATAATAAGCATCCACTTGTCCACCTCACCAATCTTTGAGGTATATTCCACACCACCCCTTAGTCATGTGGTACCAACTCTGATCTGATGCATAAGGCTGCTATCTTCTTTTTTCTTAAATCCATTCAAGACTCATCTCTACCATGATGACTACAATAAAGCAGCTGAGGGACAATTAGAGAAAGCTGATGTTTATGTAATTACAAAACTAAAATAAAAATAGTAAAATAGAAAATGTATGTAGATACCATCTCCCTCCCCCCACCCTTTGGGTGCTATTTTTCTTAGGCTCTGACCCTATAAATATTTAAGCATACACACTTAACGTTACATGCCATGAATAGGCCCATTGACTTCAGGTAAGTTTTTGTAGGATTGGGTCTTAGATCCAGATTCAGGAAAGCTGTTAGGCACAGGATTAAATCTGCCCCCATTCAGGAAAGCATTTAAACATGTGCTTAACTTTCTCAACAGGGGATACTTTGCTGGATCAGGGCCTTAGATTTCTAGCACTACTGTGTTTGATTGTACAGTACTTAGCGCAACAGGCTGCTGATCATGATTGAGGTTGGGGGTTCTGCTGTAATATAGATATTAATATACAAATAGCAAGTATATTAAACACATTGTTTACAGGAAAAAAACTCACTGTTTTCTCCCATGAGCGACCTTAAAAGTTAAGCAGCAGCTCTGGATTTTTTTGTAATTGTTTTTACATCTTTAAGCTTGTGGATTCTCTTTTATACTTGCTCTTCACTTTTGATGAAATAGTGCCTTTCTGCTTATGATAAAACGTGTGTTTTCACACCCAGGAACAATTGCAGCACAGTTAGAGTTTGAAATAATTTATTTAATTTATCATGGCAAAGCAGAACTTGACAAATTAGTGTGTGGGAGCTGGACATCCATAATTTTCTAATTACTAGTAAAAAACCCGAACAAACTGAAGAAATACATTAATCTCACACGTAAACTATTAAAAGCTGAACTCCCTTACAACATGCTCTCATAATCACTGTTTTTTCTGGGGTTATATTCAGCCTCAGCCATTCATCTCAAATATTAAGGGGCTTTCAAATTAAATGTGAACTTTTGTAGTCCAGCAGCCACCACCTTTCCATACTGCTGTGCTTTTCAAACAGCAGCAAATAAAAGCATTTGTTTCCACATTAATTATGTTCCCAAATCTCCATTTTATTCAGCATCCAAATGCACTGATGTTAATTTTAAATTAACTTTGTTGAAGGAAATCAATTTTTTTCATGGTCCAGCTGATAAATCTTCACAACTTGCTGAGTTTTGCCAAGTTTCAAATGGCTAATTTATTTCACTTTTTTTTTAAAGAGTAACAAAAAAAATTCGACTGTAGCTATATTTGTGTTTACAGAAATTTTAATTTATGTCTTGAAGTTTAGTAGTTGAGTGTGTGTGTTGGGGCAGGGGTCCTCCATACTCCAGTGGTAAAGTTTGAGGTGTAAATAAATGTTGTTTTCCCCAATATAGTCTCCAGTTGATTTAAAAAAGACAGATGAAA
Source organism: Chelydra serpentina (assembly GCA_037349315.1). Taxonomy (NCBI): domain Eukaryota; kingdom Metazoa; phylum Chordata; order Testudines; family Chelydridae; genus Chelydra; species Chelydra serpentina. The sequence goes on from JBAIAC010000035.1 coordinate 15,361,419, forward strand.
CCTGCACGAAATCAATGCCTTTTCTTTTTTAGTCCAACTAGTAATTAGTTCTTGTAGCACTATTAGCATTCTACTGTAAGTTAGAATGTGTAGGACAATGGTGAATGAATAACACGTCAAATTAATTGCCTCTATCTTATTAAGATGACCTATAATGGAGGCTCTACTATCTGATTATCCTAGATTAAACGAGATATTCTTCAACTTTTGGTTATTTGGGCATACTTTAATATAAAGTTCTATTTATAAATAGTTCACAAGGGGTTAATGTGATGTTACAGATGAGTAATAAGTATTATAGATGGTTAGAAGGTATTATGCAGGATAAGCAACCAACTGACCTATTGAACTCTATAATAATTTGTAACCATAAATATACCATTTATTAAAACATCTATTAACCATTTATTAACCTATTATATACTATTTATAAATGGAACCTTAATATAAAAATGATATCACTTCTTATACTTAAGAGTACAGTTTTTATAATCCCTACAGCCTGTATAAACTTTGGGTTATAGCATAGACCTCTGTGACTCAAGGGACCAAGGCATTTGGAAGCTGTTAAATTTAAAGTTACCAGCCAAAAGGCCAGTGTCTTTATACTCTCAGACCCACTTCATACTCCATTTTTGGGGAAGTACCAACCAAGTCTGCTACATCAGTCATCCCTCCTATATTGGTTTATTTTTCAATGATCTTACACTAGGACCTGCTGCTTTCATGGCATGTGCATTTTAATCAGATTCAGCTTTACCCTTCTTCCAGGAGTCAAACCACCCTCTTAGTTTGTGGGCTGCAAGCTTACATGACTCTAGCCCTGAGATAATTAATGACCTTCCTTATCAGCACTTGAATACAAGTGGCTTTTCTAAGTCTTTTTCCCCATCTCATTCAGAAAGAATATTTAACCATTTATTTCCTATTTCTGAACAGGAGTTTTCACTATCGCAGGATATAATAGCACAACAATTAGCAACTCCATTCCTCACCCCCTCATCCTCTGTCACCCATTTGCTGTTCTATTAGTGGGATCTGCTTACACCGTATACAAAGGTTATCATCAAGTGTTATTTCCATCCTTTGTACTTTATCATCTTCTCTCTGATAGCTGACCTTGTAACTTTCGTCTGCCATACCTAGGTGGGTAGTATCTGGAATTAATGGCAACGCCAAGGCAGGCATCAGCCCACACAAAATGTCCCTACAGAGAGACAGCATAATCACCCATGAGTTGCTTGGCTTGCTTAATGATGGAGCTCTCAAAACCACTACAGAGAGCAACACATTTCTCAGAGAGCAGGACAGCCAACAGTGGTACACTCTGATTGCTGTCCTGCCGCTTCAGTGTGGTGCTTTGTCTTCTGTTAATGGATCTTACTAAATGAAACAAAACATTATTCTTATCAGGCCTGCTGAGATCCCAGCATTTCCCAATTGCAGACGAGAATGTTTATTTATAATGAAATATCTAGGCACATTTATTCCCAGGGAGGTATTGCCCTTTGCGCACTCAAAACTTGTCAAGTGCGGCAGAATAGATTCAGAACAGGTTGTCAGAGGCGTGCTCACAAAACCGGAGATGTGTAATGCCAGACATTCAAATAAAACATAAGCTACAGCAATACCCTACCACTCATACTGCTTGTGAGAAAACCACAGAGAAGTCCATGGGAGTTTGGTCAGCATAAAGGAGTTATCAGGCAACTGGCTATATATTTCATCTGGATATTTGTTGCAACTCCGGCATCTAAACATCTATGTAGCTGACAGCCAATAATAATGGATGGTGAAATTAAGTTGAAATTAGCACTGGGCAACCTTCCAAAAGTTACATAATGCCCCTAAGCTTTGGATATTCATCCATAACATATGAGTTATCAGCAGCCCTTTGGTTTGCCAATCGAAGCTAGGAGTCTTACGCTGAATGCTGAAGTCCTGATTCAGCACTCAGGCAAACTCCCACACAAGCCAAAGAGAGTAAGGACTCATGCCCAAGAAGCTCGAGACATCATTCCTCCCCTCAGCCCTGTATTCATTTTTCAAAGGAATTTCTAAAATTGGGGACACCATTGTATTTTCTGCTGATCTACTGAGGAGCTGGAGAAGGATCTCACCAGACACTTGGCAATGGAGCCAGCCTTTGGGCATCATGGAGACTAAGCTTTCTTTAAAAAAGTGAAGTCAATAGCTTTTAGCTTGCAAAGACTGGCTTGATAATGATTCAGACCTATGCAAAGCCAGTTAACACCTCACCCTGCCCATGACTGACTGCACTGCACCTTAAGCGGTGTGGGGGGAGGGGGGGTGGCACTGTCCAGCTTGCTGGGGGAAAGGAAATAGCACTTTATGGACAGGGGTTGAGAGAGAGGCTCAGATGCTGATGAAAAAGGGGTGTGGGTCAGCGTGGTGACACTGACTCATCCCCAGGGACCAGAAGGGCTGAGGAGTTGAAAAGGAGCAAGCCGGACATGAGAGGCTCCTTTTCCCCAACCCAGGTTGAGCAAGCACCCACTCTCTCTCCCCATAGTGGCGGCAAAATACCAGGTTTGGTCAGGACCTGCTGTGAGCATCGTGCTCCTTTCTAGTGGGGCTGGGACAGTAGCGTAGCCGGGGGGGGGAGCAGGGGGAGCGGCCGCTCCCCCTGTGAGTAGAAGAGGTGCCTTAAAAAGGAAGCGGCGCCTTTTTTTTTTTTTTTTTTAGCAGCGCCACTTCTTTTCAAGCGCCACTTCTTGCACTCACCCGGCGGCGCTCCGGGTCTTTGGCGGCGTTTCGGCGGCGGGTACCACCGAAGACCCGGAGCGAGTGAGGACCCACCGCCGAAGTGCCACTGAAGACCCGGAGCGCCGCCAGAGGCACCGCCGGGTGAGTACAGGGGGAGCCTGGGAAAGCACCTTTTTATAGCGCCGCTCCCCCTGTGCTCCGGACCTGCCTATGCTGGGAAGAAATTCTTCCCTCACGACCAGAATAGCAATAAGATGGACACCTGAAGGAAAGTGAAAACGAGGCCGCCTGAAAACAACATGGCAAAGAGCTGTTGAAGCTGAACTGAAAAACCTGGGGCACAGCTCAGGAACCATTGAAAGACTTGCCAGAAACAGAGAGGAGTGGAGGAGCTAAACACCAGAGGCGTAATGGGTACTAACTAACCAACCAACCAACCAACCAGCTTGGCCTAGGTGAAGTGGGTTTTTTTCACCTTTCCCCACAGCAGGTTCAGGGAGGGCTTTGTTTTGGTGAGTGAGGACAGGAGTTAGGCTATGCCATCACAACTCATTACTAAGGGTGGGGTGGATGTCCAGGGCAGGTACTCCATAGGGAAGAGATACAGTGACCAGATAAATGAGTTGGTAAAGGACTTAAAAAGCAGCTGTTTGTTAAAGGAATGGAATGATGAGATTTTAGGGCTCTATGACTCACACAGCAAAAAGCCAACACCCCTTCTTTATAGCCCACCTTAACCCTCATTCGGGGAGAGGGGGGTGGTAAGGTCCCATCAATGGGTTGGGCTGGGAGACCTGGATGGAAAAAGAGGGGAAGGGGCTGGCAGAAGCCCCCCAGGTAGATATTGAATGATTATGAAGTTGCCTCCCAGGTAGATATTGAACGATTATGAAGTTATCTGTGCTGTACACTTTTATCTGCCGGGCAGTCCCAGACATCTAATGATAAAGTTGTGGCCTGATTAAAACCATATCAAGGGTCTCCTGTCCTTCTTTCAGTATAGCCGGACAACTGCTCGCCCTCGCTAATACTGCGGGGAGGAACAGCTGTCAGATAAGGGAGTCACCTAGAAGAGGCTCCATGAGATGATGAATGAAGCATGGCAGGTCAAGAGGACTTGGGCCAGAGGCAGTGGGTGGATACATCGATGGAGCTGCATGTGTGTGTAGGATTAATAGCTGCTTTTGAGGAGGAGAGCGTATAGGATTGGTAGGCTCTGGTGAGGAAGAGTATTTTTCCAGGGAATGTCACATGAATTGTTGCCTGAGACAGAAAATATCTGACAGCAGCCCTTGTTAAAATGTTGCCAGCACATCACTATGGGAATCCTCTCACTCCCTCTTCGGCAGTGGGGAAACCTGATAAGCTGGTGTGTCCAAGGGAAGAATGGAACCACACTTCACTTCCAAGGAGCAGGGAGAGGGTTCGGAGGACCCTAAAACCAGTGGTTCAGAAATAGCTGGCTCTTGCGCTTGGGGTATCTGTGAGGTTTGGGGGGAGAATCAATTGGTGGTAGCAAGTGCAAGATTTGAGGGAAGTTCCATATTTTTGCCTTTGTTGTGATTTTTTTTCTTCCCAGACCCCACCCAGGAGTACTTCTATGAGGGCATGACCAAGGCAGGACTAAGGACCTCAGGCTTTGGCTTCTTGTGTTAAAAGAAATGTTTTAAAAAGTTCTCATATGTGATTCCCATTGTTGCCACAGAAACACCCTTAGTCCTGATACTTTGGCGCATTTGCTGGTGGCGCAAAGAAAGAAAGGGGAAAACTGCCAAATTATTTTAGCCTCAGAAAACATTTGATTTCAGTTTTGGGGGTTGCTTCTCGCTTTCTGAGAGGTAGAATGGTCTTATGGTTGAGGGATGGGAATAGAACCCAAGAGACCCAGCAGTGTCAAAGGCTTTCTATGCAAGCTTGGGCAAGTCACTTGGGGTCAGATTTTCAAAAGGTATTTAGGTGCCTAAAGATTCAGGTAGCCACTGAATGGGATTTTTAAGAGCATCTAGTGAGTTAGGTGCCTAAGTCGTCACTGACTTGTATGGAACCCGCTTAGACACTTTTCAAATTCCTACTAGGCCTTATCTGTATCTTTAGGTGCTGAAGTACCTTAGAAAATTTGCTTTTTAATATCTGTATACCTCTAGCCCTTCAGCTGTAAAATGGGAACCATAATACTTCCTTTCTCTCACCTTTCAAAGTCACACTAGGTGGTCATAAACATCCCTATTGGGCTTTAAAAACACACATTTATGTACTCTAACCAAGTTTTAAAACGCAGCTTATGCCACCACAAATTAGCCAGTGAGAGGAGGAGGCACCATATAAAAAGGTTTAGTTTTGCTGTGAGGGACTGCTCCAAATACATCAACTAAAGCAAGAGACAATATGTAAGACAAGGGAGCGAAGATAGAACAGGTTGTTTTCTTAACGGGTATAATAAACACTTTCGCATAATGTGTGCTGGGGCTGCTAGGAATGTAATGCTACAGAGATAGGGTTTGTACCAAATGTCAGCAGGTACAAAAATCCAATCAACTTTCTAATCAGATAAGGCAGCTTCTCTCTAGCATGTTGTTGGTTAAGTCTTCAAAGATTTATTTTTTTTTGTTAAAGCCACAGCATGGCAATAGTCCTGGGCTGTTTTTTCCCCTAAAAATTAGAGAGGCAGCATGTAAGAGCACAGGACTGGGAGACCAGAACCTTCTCAGACCTCATCCTGGCTCTGGCAATGACTCTGGGGCCTTGAATAATAGACTGCACTTTTCATCACTAGCTCTTATGTAGCACTTTGTGTCAGTAGATCTGAAAGGAGGGTAGGAAACTGGGGCACAGAGAGGTGAAATCATAAAAGTCATAGCATTTAAGGCTAGAAGGGACCTCCTGTGTATCACAGGCCACCACCATCACCCACACACTAAACCCAATAACTGAAATGAGACCGAAGTGTTACAGCCCACAGGAAACTAGACTCTTACATGCCACAGCCAGACAACAGGGGGCACCAAGGTGCACCAGTGCCAGAGGACCTTGCAAGGGAGGGAAATGATGAAATGAGATATACCCAGCTAATCCTGGCAAGGGACCCATACCTACATACTGCAGAGGAAAGTGAAATTTTTTTAGCAAGGTCACTGCCAGTCTGACCTGGGGAAAAATTCCTTCCCAACCCTATCTATGGTGAACAGTTAGACAGTGGGCATATGAGAAAGAACCAGCCAGCCAAGCATCTGAGAGAGAAAGAATGCTGATGCCAAACACGGACATCCTTGGGGCTTCAGAGGAAGGAGATCGAAAAAAAATGTCCACACATTTTTTGTGTGGAAAAAATTTCAGTTTGAAGAAAAATTTGGTTTTCCTGCAGGAAATTTTGAAGTGAAGTGTTTTGTCTTATTTTGACCTAAAATGTTGATGTTTTGTATTTGTTGGTTAAAAAAATTTTTTTTTTTAATTTTAAATTTGTTCAAAAATTCTGGTAGGGAAACCAAAACATTTCAAATGAAGCTCTCTCATTCAACATTCTCCTGGGGCGGGGGGGGGGGGGGGGGAATATGACTTTTCCAACCAATTCCCTATAGTTACCTGGCATGAGTTTTGAGGATTAATCAATAGGCTTAATAAATCAGCTGTGCAGCAGGTGTGCAAAGAACCCAGGACTGAATTAAACATATGGTAGATTTGGATTTTGTATTTTCAAGAAAGTTTCCCAGAGCTACGCTTATACTCTGCACAGCCATATCCTAACGTCCACTCAGGGCCGGCTCTAGCTTTTTTGCTGCCCCAAGCGGCAAAAAAAACCAAAAAAAAATAACGGCCCTTGAAATGTGCCGCCCCAGGAATGGCCAGAATGCTGCTCCTTCAGATGTGCCGCCCCAAGCGCCTGCTTCCTTTGCTGGTGCCGGCCCTGTTCCACTCCCCGTTAATTACTTCTTAAGGTATTCGTGATAGGAAACGATGAGTTGCTGTTCCGCCCCTGGGGTTCATGAATCAAAGTATTCTCCTCTAATCACTCCCAGCTCTGCAGGGACTGCCAGCTGCCACCAGCAACTTCGTCAGGGGACTGTGAGTTACACTGCCTTCCCTACAAAGATCATGTATGGATTTGGGGAGTAGGAACCCTTAAAAATAAGTGCTCCAGAAAGGAGCTGAAAATGAGAACTTCTCTATGGGTGTTTTGAACCATCCTTCAGATTTGCATAGAAAATTATATCCCTGCTATAGAATTCAATAGGAAAGTCATAAAAATAAATAAGTAACCCCCTAGAGAAAGCAGAACCCTGTTATAGTCTATAGGCTTTTAGAATTATTTCTGTAGAACTCTATACATTTTTATGAAATCCTAGTGGTAGTGAACACTATGACTTTTCCCAGAAGCAAAGTCTCGTCTCCTCTCCTCTATAGTCAATAGGCTCTTTAAGAGCTGATTAGTTAATCTAATTAATGTTGATTAGATCAGAAACTTTTATAAAGCACTGCAAAAGTATTGGGCTAAACCCAGTGGAAATTTGCACCCTGAGCAACCCACCTGACCCTGCCAGCAGGTAGGGGATCTTGGGGGACAACTACTGCACTGGTGGGGTGCAAAATGAACTTTATTAAGAAAATGTAAAAACAGGGAAAAATTCAATAGTGAGGGGTATGGGGTTTGTTAAGGTAGACAATTGGGGAGGGGTTTCTTTTAGTAAACAGGATAGGGGGTTTTAATAGTGGGGTACAATACAGTGGGGAACAATGCAGCTGGTAACCAATTAACACTGAAGTATAAATGTAACAGGTAGCTAACAATTTCTATGTAAAGGGTATGTCACAGCAGCATATAACCAACTAACAGTTATGGGTAAAATGTGTTAAATAACCAACAACTCTAGGTAAAAATGTGTTACAGTAGTGTAAATATAAAATGTGAGGTATGTTAGAGGGGGAAAAGGTAACCAATGGGGTTTTTATGCTAGACTTTAGTAATGCAATTGAGGTTTGGCGGCTATAGGAGCGGGGTGAGCACGTGGAGGGGGGAAGGGATTAAAAGAGAGAAAGGCAGTGGTAGAGGAATGAGATTGGGGGGTGGGGGAAGACACGTGGTGGAGCAGAGACCAAAGGCAGAGGCGCTGCGGAGGGAGATTTAAACCTAGGGAGACACAGAGAGCAGACAGGCTGCAAGTTTAAACAGCAGAGACTGCAACGAGTGACTGGGGAGCTCGGGGGGAGACACGGGCAAGCTCGGGGGGGAGGGTTTGCGCAGCGGGAAGACAGACAACCACAATTATACAGAACACAGCAAAATCTTATCTATGATCTAACTTAACCAAGATTGTACAAGTTAGCAAGTAACAGAACACAATGCAACAATTTTTTTAAACCTAACTTACAGAGCACAATACAAACAATTCTTTAAACCTAACTTAACCTACAGCTATGCAAAATGAAATTACAACTTATCTAAACTAAGAACCTGATTTTAATAGGTGCACCTTACACTATGCCGCTTCTTTGATTGGGAGGGGGAGCAGTTTCAGAGGGCAGAATGGTGTGTGCCCAGGGTACAGCCCCGGGGTGGGGGGGGGGGAGGTGATTAACTGGTGGTGGCTGCAGCAGTGGGGTGGCTGCAAGCCGGCAGCCCAGGATACAGCACAGGAAGGCACAGCCTAGTAGCGGCACAGGCTTATTTCTAGCAGCAAAGGCGCTGCGGAACAAGAAACAGATTACAGATACAGACCAAGGAGTTAGCTTGGGTCTGTCTGCTGGGGAAAAAGCCAGCAGTTAGGACAGGGGGAGGTTGCAAGAGGGAGTTCTTACCAATCCCCAGGACAGCAGCAAGCACAGAGACAGGAACGGCAGTAGCATCGGAGGATGGAGAGAGGACTCGATTCGCTTACAATAGTCAGGAGATCTCCAGGCACAAATTCGTTGTTCGTGGGAGGGGAGTTTAAAAACGGGGGTACGCTCAAAAACAAACGAGAGCGGGGAGAGGGCCCCCCCAAAGACCACTAGCTGATCAGACCAGGTGGCAAAGCAAGGACCTTCTCCGAGGTCTGATCAGAAAATGTCCGGTTTTAAAGGCAAACTCAGGCAGTTTCCCACCAGTACTTTTGATTGGCTCCTCTTGATACAGGGGAGGAGAGAAGGCAGGGAAAGGCTGCAGGTAAGCATAGGCATGCCTGGGCATGTTCTGAGCCACAGGTATGACTCATATGCTTAATTAGTTGGCCACTTCAGGTCTTGCATTTCTGGGCAGTGCCCCCTACACCAAGCCCGGGCCTGAACAAAGGAACCAAAGCAAGAAGCAAGAAGCCCCCTCCCTAGGCAGAGCAATGGCTCCAGTCAGTCTGTACAAGCCATTCCTATGAATAGGGCTATGACTTTAGTTAGCACAATGGCCGGGAGGGGCGGCCACACAGGACCAACAGAAAGGAGAGAGGAAAAGGGAATGCATCAGAGGGACAGCTGTAACAGACACCACCCAATGCTTTGCACTTGGCCAACTGTGGGCAATATTGGCAATATTTAAAATGACCATTCAAAATTCCCAAGAGATGAGCCATGCAAAATACAGGAATCTTCTCTGCAGAAATCAGCTAACAATATCAAAACACTAATGACTCATTTCTTCTCTGGAAGCATTTATCATTAGCAACTGTTCAAGGGCAAATTGCAATATTGTGATGTTTATTTGTTTTGTTTGAGCAGGCTCAGATTGGAATGGCTTTGTATCAGGAATAATTGGGAACAAACAGTGGACTAACTAGGCGCTTCAGTGTAAATAATCCAGCATGTTCCCTCCCCTGCAGAACAAAGTCATTTATAGAGGACATTCAGTGATGGGGGCCTCTCTTGTCATTAGTACAAACAAAATTAAGGAGAATCAGATTCTGGCACCATTGCACAAATATATTATAATGGGAAAACATGAAATCAGCATGTGGGAGAAACTAGCATTCGAGTAATAGTACCTTGCTTTGATACAGTGCCTTTCCTCCCAAAGATTTCCCTAAAGAATTTTGCAGACTATGGGCTAATTTTTGTAAAGACCAGCCTCCCATTCTGCATTTCCAGCTTGCAGGTGCAGATAATTTACAGGTGTGATTTTGTGCCTGCAATTATCCACAACCACAGGAGAAATTTGTGCCATTTAGATATTCAGCTCCTTGAGATGTAGGCAGTTAGAAATCCAGACAGCAATTTTGGCTGCAGTTATTTGTGCCAGAAAAATTATGGCTGTAAAAAGAAAAGCTGATCTATAAGTCAGGCACTATGTGTAAAGGGCTCACTTGTGAGGGATCTAGTCTCTTGATACACATACATAACTTCCCCCTAACAGCCCTAAGGCATGGGTGCATCTAGGGTCAATATTGGCAGGAGACATTCGTACCAAAAATCCCACAGCTGCCAGTGAGAGCATGGGGCAGGAAACTGACCAACCCTATTCTGATTCCTTCAAAAAAAGTGTGGCAAGTCTGATCCGTATGGCCCCTTGCAACAGAAAATGCAAGTGATGACCTAGCCTGTGGGTCATGAGGACACAAGCAGTCAGTATTTCTTATCCAGGAACGGGTTCTGTGCTGAGCTCACTATTGCACATTTCCAGTTACAAGCCCTGTTAGCATCGCAAAAGGGGGCTGGTCTCACTTGGAGCAGGAATACACACCCATGCTTCTTTGGAAGTGTGTACCTACCCTCATTTAGTGGGGAGGCATTTGGCATCTTTCCAAACACTTACCACAATTTGGCTCTTTGGAGAGTGAAAAAGTGATTTACAGGCCTTCGAACAAATCCAAATTTTGGCCAAAAACTATCAGGTCTTTCCAAAAAAACGATAGTCTAGGGGGTTCGAGGTATTAGCTGCGGACTCAGGAGACCCAGAAATTCCCTGTTCTGCCACAAGCATTCTGTGTGATCTTGAGCAAGTCTGTCTGTCTGCGTATATAAAATGGGGATTGAAGTACTTCCCTTCATCACAGCAATGGTATGATAAATATAATCAAGTTTGTGGGGCGCTCAGATTCTGTGGTAATGGGCGGGACTACAGAAGCGCCTAAGATAGAAAGGGGAAATCCCCCCTCCCTTACACACACATTTATTCCAAGCAAACGACAGTATTGATAAAGCCTGGGCCTCTGATGTTTTACCCACACTCTGATTCACTTTTGCTTCTTAAGCGAGAGTAAAATAAAATTTAAAAAAATATCGAGAGCAGCTGGCCTGGAGGAGGAACACTGCTGAGGCCCCAGTCCTGAGCTCAATGAAACAATGAGAGATAGAACCCACTGGGAGACTGTATATCACGTCCCTTTCCAGTGACTAGTCTAGGTGGATGATATGATGATTACCAGAGAACAGAATCGCTTCTTTAGCTCAAGGAGTCGAGAGAGATCTGAGCTTCCGTGCTGAAACTAGAGCTAAAGTCTTTGAAAACCTTGAGCGCTTCCAAGTTAAACCCTAAGGATGGGTCTACACTGCAATAAAAGACCTGCAGCTAGCCTGGGTCAGCTGATTCTGGCTCACAGAGCTTGGGCTACTTTTGGGTTTGGGCTGGAGCCACCATCATGCTTCCCCCATCATGGGGTCTCAGAGTCTGGGCAGTGCAGCAGCTCAAGACTGCTTATCTATCGAGGTCTTTATACACCCTTGACATTACAGTATCCTAAAGCAAATCAGTCACCTCTCCTTCCTTCAGTTCCTTCAGGGCTGTTATTGTTTATTTTTATTTTCTCTCCCTCTCCAACCCCAAGGCAAATACATACATAACTATCTCACAGAAAATAGGACAGTGAGGCTGGGTTTACCAGGGTCAGCTCTGGAGTGGCTGTGACTGTTCAAATTATACAATTTATTATTGGTACTGTGGTAGCACCTACGGACCCTGTCATATGCCGGGACCCCATTGTGCTCAGAGCGGTACAAATAACCAATCTCTCCCCTGTCATCACAGCATTGATGCAGCTCTAATAATGTTCACTAAAATAAAGGCTATTTGGGATCACAGGAAAGCTCACTGTATAGTTGTGTTTGAAGAACGAATGTTGTCAGAATTCATTAAACCCAGTAGCGGAATTATTTCAGAAAAGGTATTGGGTTTGAAGAGCTTTTGACAACCCCTAGATAGCTGCCTGGTTTCCTACTGCTGGGAAGTCAGGACCACCAGAGTCTGTAGCTTTGAGGGAGCCTCATTCTATGGATTGACGCAGGGTCTGGGACCCCACAGCTTTCAGGACTTCCAGGCTCTCTACCATGGAACCAGGAGCCTGCCAGCCCTGGCTCTAGCTAGGGCTCTCAAGATGTGCAGCAGGGACCCTGGAAGTGCTGAGAACCCCAGGTCTCAAGCTCCATGGTTCGCAGGGCTTCTAAGCGCCACACTCACCCAAAACCCAGCTGGCTGGTTGGGCTCCCAGGCTCAATTTCGTTTCTAAGTTTAATTTAAACAAAATGTTTCAATTAATGTGAAAACAAAATTTTTCCCTGTTGTGGGAATTTTTGAAATTTCTACTTTTTTGTTCCAAAATGGAATATTTTTTTCCAGTGTTTCCCATGGAACAGACATACCATTTTTCAACCAGCTTTACACTTGGCAGCATTTTAAACATGATTATGCATAACTATGTTCCCTTTCACTCTGGCTGCTTCAGGACTTGCCCTGAAAACAAAATGCAAAAAACTTACCAACAGTCAACTTAACTCACATCAGGAGAATAAAACACATGAAATTCAAACACCTCCCTTGTGATTGGCTAATATCTTTACCTGGAGTCCAACGTCATATTCAAAGGATTTGAATTCAGGATCAACATAATTCATACTATTAATTTCCACTGCAGGTACCTAATCTTCTGAAATGATCTTCCAAAGAATGCCCTGCTCTTGGGATTTGGGAATTATTGTACCACTGCTGAGTAAAGCAAAATAGCTTGTAATTTTCCATGCGTGCACTTTGATTTCAAAATCTGACACAGCAGATAAACACTATTTGAAATAATTGTTGAAATTATGCTTCTACTAAAGCATCTTTAATACAAATGAGGTATCATTAGCAGCCAGGCACTTATTTTGTTGCCATTGTTTAAGAATTAGCAATGATAGTTGTTGGCACATTTACTGAAGTAAAAATCCCTTGACATTGTTTTGGTTAAGGCATTTAAGATGTTGTATTATCATTAGAATAATTAAAGCCCCCAAAAAAGAAGAAAAAACAAAAACAAAAACAAAGCCAAGAGAACAAGTTACATACAAATACTATTAATTTAAGATACAGTATTGTCTCTGTACATTGTGCAGAACAGTTGCAATGCAAGGGAGGGTTGCTGTACCAAAAAGTTTGTAGCCTCACTGAGACAAAACACACTAACAGGACATGCACAAGGAGGCTCAGCTGTGTCAACAAAGAGAGCAGTATAAGGAGTCTTCACAAAAGAAGGGGGATTTGAAGATGAAGCGATGGGAAGTAGGAGGGTGTTCCAAGCAGACGGGACAGCTTGAAAAAAGGCTCAAAGTCAAGCGTAGAAAGGGAGTAGTGAGTAGACAGAATGTGGAGGAGTGATGAAGACATCGCATGAAAGGAGAGCAGAGATGTGGACATGGGCAGAGTAGGCTTGAGCATGAGAAGGAGAAATGTGAGTGGGGCGGGGTGGGGAATCAGTGCAGAAATTGTTTGGAGTGCCAGAAATGGAAGAAAGTGTTATCAGCCATATTTTGGCTAGATGGGAGGGAGGGGGGGTGGCTAAGTAAGGTATAATCATTCTTGCCTTTGTCCTTCTAGTCCTGGGCATCTTCTAAAGACAGGCCACTAATCATTTCAGAGCATGAGGTGGTATTGAGATGGTCACAAACAGGTACTAGCAAAGACCATATAACCCATTGTCTCTTACAGTATAAGATTGGAACTTGGATCTCCAAAGATAAAAAGGAATTTTATAAAATACAATGGGCCACTCCCTTAGCTGACAGAGCTCCATGGACGTAAATAAAGCTAAGATGATTTCCCCATCCAATCCAGTATGTCACCTCGGCTGCGCAAACTAAATACTGTAATAACCTGGCATGTGTGTAAGCCACAGCTCATTCCACTGGACGGACTCAAAACTGATTATATGTGTTTCATTGGAGCTATACTGTTAAAGATTCTCTTTTAGCTCAAGTTAGAGGGCAACTGCTTTTAAGTAATAGTATCTAAATTCTCTCTTGATGGCATGAAGATATGAATAGTGGGGGCAAGCTACAGCATTTGTTATTTCCATTAATTTAAAATAAAACAGTAATTCAAATTTGCGGCACATGTCCGGAAAGGCATAAGAATTCTGGAGGCATGCTTGGGATCATACACAGGAAAGAACAAACGTAAAGTCTCCCTGGGAGAACATAGTGTCTCAGCATGGGATGCATCAGCTCTCCCTCTGCCTCTCTAGACAGGTAGACACTTTAGAATTTTAAAGGTTGATTATGGAGAAAACAAAGGTACGTAAATGACAGGTACCACACTTGCCCCCTAATGTTTGCCCTTTGTACATGGGAAAGCATAGCACCTTCAACATGCCATTCATCAGCAAGTCTGGTACTGGTAAAGCAAGGTGCGTTCTCATTGCCGCTTACAGTTCCTGAACACAGCATGTGCCCTTGAGTTATGCCCTATGTTAGATGACTTTCTTGCCAGTCTAATCTCAAAAATCCTAGAAACTGCAGTGGGCCTGTGCCTTGAACCGGTTACTGTTATAGTGTGTTCTGATAGCCTGGCCCAGTGACCTATTAGCTGTGACCTACACTGCCAGCTGAAGACCTAGCATTGATTTCTGGTTTTGGATTCCTGCCTCCCAAGCCAGCACAGAGCCTTATGGAGGCTGAGGCCAGCAGTGCTGTTGAGCGTGTGCAGCAGACTTCTTAGGATACAAAGTGACTTGTCATTCATCTCTCATCTCTCAAGTTGATCCAAGGGCTTTGTTGGCAGGTGGAGATTTAATCTCTCATAAGAGGGCTAAACATCTCCATATTGCAAGTTACTTCTTTTTACTTTGGCACATTCCTTCCACCCACGTTACTAACGTTCCAGAGCATCAACCGGGTGGCCCCAATGCCACCAGCACACTTATTTCGGTCTATGATTTAATCAGATGATCTATGTTATAAACATGGAATCAACTGTAGTGGATTCCTATGCTGTCAGTGTCAACGTTTTGTGGCATTTAGGTGTTGTTTCTAAGCAATTTGTCAGCAAGCAACCTTATAAAATTCAAAGTGTCAACAAAATAATAGAAAAAGGAGTTCTGAATAACAGCTTTAGGAAATCAAATAAAAACAGCTAGTGGACCGATGCTAAGGGAAAACTGATAGGGAACTAGCATCTATGAATGCTGGAGTAATAGGGAGAAAGGGAACTAAACAGGGGACGGAATTATGGGATCACAAAAGCAAAATTCTACTGTAATGTCATCTATCTACACTACTTTGAATTGATCTGGAAGTTAATAAGTCTGAATATATCTGGCTTGAGACAATACTATACTCTTTAAATGAACTTTATATGGACCTTTGAATTGTCCTAAAAAATCAGAGAGATTCCCCCTTTTGCATCCCCCTCTTTCTCTCAAATACATTCACTCATTTGGGTTTGAGCCAGTGTTATATTTTAGAAGGAAGTTTAGTCCAGTGGATAGCACAAGGAGACTGAAGTTCTAGGTTTTGTACTGAGTTCTTGCCCTGACACTTTAGGGAAAAAATTAAACTTTGATTGGTTTGCCTACCTGCCACTTAAAATAGACAGATAAACCTCACTATGCAAGAAAGAGTTGTGAGGCTCATTGGGCCAGTGTAAATGGGGGGTAACTCCACCAAAGTCAGTGGAGTTAGATTGTGGATAAACTGGTATAAGTGACAAAAGCATCAGGCCCAGAGTTTCTGAAGAGGCTCACATGAAGAATGCTGTAGAAGTGGAAAGAATTATTGCTATGTAGGGTGGGAAAGGTTCTCTGTGTCCCTCAGGGAGCCCCAAGGGTCCTCCAATTCCCACTGCCCAAGAGCAGAATTCCAACATCTAACCTTCCAGGAAAATGTGCTGGGAAAGGACAAAGAGGTGTAGCAACAGCTCTTCTTAAGAGATGACAGGGGTTGCTGTTGTAGGAGGTTGAGAGGAAGGATGGTCCAGTGGTTAGAGTAGTAGCCTGGGACTCATACTTTGGGTTCACTTCCCTACTCTGCCACAGAATTCCAGTATGACCTCAGGAAAAGTCTCTTATTAAACTGCTCTCACTTTCACTCTTTATACACATGCTCATTTCTCTCCCCCTCCCCCCCACTACTGGGAGGCTTTTCATTTGATATCTTGTTACTAAGTGAGTTTCCCCACCCCATTCTGTCTCTTTAGCTTTGACTTTCCGCATCTAATTGACACTTCCATTGGCCATGTTGAGAGATCCACTTTACATATTCCGTTCTTCTTTATTCCAAGCAAGGAGAAGAGAATCCTGTCTCTATTCCTCTGGCCCAGTAGGATTAATTCTAATGGATAACGCTGAGTTCTTTTAAAGAATAAAGATGCACCCTCCTTATTGGACTTGAGGAAATTTAAAGGAATATCACCCCTTTTAATTAAATATTTAAGTATTAAAAAAAACCTTCATCCAGCTATATCTCTGAGCTAGATATCAGTTAGACCAAGCAAAGTCTACACAAAGAAACAAAACCAAGCAGTTAGAAAAATATGCTATACCGTACACTCACTTACAGGACATGTATTTTCCCTATAAATGTGTTGTATGCCATCTGCGTGAACCAAAGAGATCATCATTTCAGTAGCATGCCTGCCATCTGTCTAAACCAAACTTAATGGAAGAATACATATTTTGTATAGTTTGGCTTATCTTCCACCCCTGTCATGTGCTTTTAATTTCTGCTCCATCTATTGTTGAGGCAGAGGATAGGACACATGGAGGCCTGATTCTCCACTGCCTTGCAACTTGTATAATCATTTGGCCTTGTGTAAAGGAAGCCCAAACATTATTAAGTCGTCAGACTATTAACACTTTGCATTAAATGATTACACCAAGCAGCAAAGAATCAAGACCAGTGAAACCATGTACACTCTCATTCCAGCAAAAGACGACAAGTTCTGGCCCCTTTCCCTAACTGGAAGCAAATCCTTTCCACGCATAGTGTTTACACACTTCAATCCCTTGTAGATCTTACTGTATCCTTGCTAATCATCATTTGGTCAATACTTGTTGCAGAGATGGGACCAATTTGGATCAAATAGAACCTAGATCCAAACCACCCCAAAACTAAAATCCCACTGATGTTACTATACAAAAAATCAAAATCCTCAGCCCATCTCTACTCAGAAATTAGTTTTTCTAACCCCTTGGTGATTTTTGTTGGTCTTCTCTGAGCTCCTTACAGTTTGTCAATGATTTCAGGTATTTATGTCTCTGATCTGAACTGGTATATTTTACTAATGAATGAATATCTAAAGTGCATGTTCGACCCAGAATGCAGCATGTTCCATAGCTTATGGAATAGACATTTGTATCTAAATCATTCTATGGAAAAAATACAAAGAAAAAAAAAAACTCATTATGAATGGAGCCCTTATAGGCAGCAGTAAGAATTCCAGATAAAAATAAATGAAAATAATTTAGCCTAATTTGCTGTTAAACAATAAGACTTTGCTAAAGCAGGGGTAGAATTTACATAAAAATTAAACTAATCCATATGCAATATTGAGGCACTTTAGAATTACTAGTAATTTAATTGAAGTCTCTTAAATGGTTTATTATCAACATGATTGTTGTGGATTTCTTGCATTGTCAGGAAAATAATCAGAATAGGCACCAGTTATGTACACTCCCAAATCAATTAAACCATAAAACTAAACTTAATGAAGAGACGTTTTCATATTTTTGTATTATGTGAAGTCAGTTTATTTGCATGTTAATGTAACATGTGCAACTAATTTTGGAAAGCTACTTGCATGCATAATTCCACACAACTCTCATGAGCCAGTGTGGTATTGTTGTTGATTTCTCTTGTAGCATTTACATAGGGCTATTTACTTGGTTTTATGACTTGATCAATAATCAGGTTCTATTCAGTGTAGGACCAAACTGTCCCCTTTCTTTATGGGTGCAGGGCACCCTGGCTCGGTGGATCATCATCATTCCATGATGGGACAGAAGTCCAGAAGCCATGTATCCCTTGCTACCATGATGCACAGCTCCATGGGGACTCATTAAGCTCTGTACAGAGACTTTGATATGCTCATCTTTCCCATGACTTGGGGAACCAAAGAGTAAGGAAGATACCACTCATTCCCACAGCTTTACCGAGCTATTGAGAGGATGTGGTCCTTTGAGAAGGAACAATACATAATTTGATCCGTTTTACAAAAGGGAATATATATGTAACCCACTAGTGAGTGTGTTGTGGTCCCCAGCTGGAAAGCCTGCCTCTTTAGCTCAAGCAGGGAAGATTCATGCTTTCTGTTCTGGAGTTCTCAGTATTGGGAGTCCATTCTCCCCACACCCCCCCCCCCACCCTCCCGATACATTTTATTTACCTCTAACCAGCAGCCAAATGAATTCACCAGTCCCCTAACTCTACAGCTATGTGAACAGCAGTTTCTACATCAAGAAATACATTTTAAATAAAACCTTTTACTATTCCCCACACTTTTTGGGAGTAGAAAAGAGAAAAAAGTTTAGAAATAGAAACGTTTTGGGAAGACACCGCTTCTTCATCCTCCTAAAGAACGAGCGATGGAGTCAACTGAATTTCTTCCAGAATATGTGGTATTGCCCACCATATTGTAAAAGCAGCAAGGGAGGTAGCTGGGGGTTTGAGCTTCTTAGCTTGGCTGCTCACCTGAGTAATTGGGGAAATGGGGGAGGTTGTAGGAGTGGTGAATGGTAGATTAACCTCTATGCCATTGCCTGGAAAGTAAGATAGACTAGATGAGCTAAATGCTGACTTTATCACCACGTAAAACCCACCAAATATACTCAGGCACAAGAAAGAATAATGGAGAAGTTTAAAATAGTCTAAAAATCGTGAGAAAACTGTCTGACACTGCATTTACAAATAGACATGATTTATGGGTAGCAGTCTTGAGATTTCATATCTTGACAGCACAGTTTATTGTAATCTCAGGACACTCAGAACACACTGTAGTTCATGTAAAGTCTGAAATCCTAAACATTTCGAGCCCTGATATAGATATTTAGTATGTTTTTTAAAAGTGGCTGTAAATGCTTAGCCACTTTATTTTAAAGCAACCAGGAACTTATTATTTTTTTAAAAAACATCGTGGCAACATGATTTTGTGAATAAAATACAGCCCTTCATACAAAATAGACTCTTGGGCCCTGATCCCACAAACTTTACACATTGTGAGAGGTTCCAGTGAGGTTAATGGAACTATTCACAGCATATACAGCTAAGTACATGCATAAATCTGGTCAGGATCAGGGCTGTAATAAATTACCAAGCCTAGCATAATGGCTTCATCTTGCATCTCCTTTTGAATTTACTTTTGTACAAATGAACTCCGTGTAAAGGAAAGGTTTTGGTGTTATGGTACTAAAACCTAGAGTCCTCTGTTTATCAACAGGTACAAGCATGGGCAATGCAAGCGAGGAAGCTTGTATTGCTACAAGGACTTATTAAGAGACCAAAACCCAGTTTGAAGTTGCCACCTGTAGCAGTTCGGTGTGTGGTGAGGCCTTCACGCCTATTCAATCCCCCTGTCCATTGAGACTGTCACTTTCAGGTAATTGCAACAGCAACTTTCATAAGGTGAATACAGCTGTTTACTAGATAGTGACTTGAGACCACTCTTTCATTTCCCATTGGCCCCCAGCCAGCTTTCAGCTGCTATCATTCTAGCTAGCTGAATTTAAGCCAGTGACCTAGAGGTTACATTACTACAGCTTTGCTAATGCTGCAAAATAAGTATCTGTGAAGATTCACTCAAATAGAAATTGTGAATTCACTTTGGTGGCACTCATGATTTTATTATCCATGAACAGTCATATCAGGGTTCTCCCCTTCCCATCACCTCCTTTTTTCAGATTCGTAAGACTGTCTTGGCAGATTTTAATGAGTGGGGTTGTTGTTTTTTTTTAACATGATCCCTTTTAAAAAGATGGATGTTTCAGTTACAGTGCATTAAATAGAAATTAGCTATAAATTATAACAACTTCCTATGTAGTAAGGGCTTAAACCTTATACTGCTGTATTTAAAACTCCCAGTGACTTCAACAGGATCAAGATTTGGCTCTTCTTCTGTTACTATGGCTTCAAACTTTCCTACAGGTAATGGGGACATGGGAAAGTGAGTGAGTGCTGATGAAGGTAGTGGGACATTGCACCCCATAATGCTTTATAGAAATATGCTTATGAGTGTAAATATAACATAACTGGAATATGTTTTATGCTAGATATGCCATGTAACATATCCCTGCAAAGGTTATGTTCTTCTGCATGTATTCATCCTATTTGTATGCATGTATCATTTTTATATCTGAAGTTATGAGCATTGGCTCTATGCTTATATTTAAAGTGTTTGCTGTAGAAAGCACCTAAGGCAGATTTGGTCAACATAGTGTGAAGGGGTTATTCAAGTAATTGGGAGTACTTAGTTAACAATGGACCTTGATAGACTCCAATTCACATCTGAGCTTTCCTGAGAACATCCTGTAAAAAACTGAGTCATGTATGGACATGTGACTTGCCCATGTGACTCCAAAACTCCATTTTGTAGCTGGATTCTACACAGTGGGGAGAGAGGGGTTTTCACCCATGAGAGAGAGAGACTGTATAAGTCCCTGGGAAAACCTCTCCATTTTGTCTTCAGCTGACTCAAGTGAGAGCCTCTCCACCCCAAAGAGATGCCGGAAAGAAACGAGAACAAAGGACAGTAACTACAGGGGTGTGAGTGATTGCTGGACCCAGTCTATAAGGAGACTAGTCTGTCAAAGCAGCTTATTGGAACACCTGAGGGTGAGATTTACCTGAATTTAGTTTCCTACTGTATTAGGCGTAGACTTGCATGTTTTATTTTATTTGGTAATTTACTTTATTCTGTCTATTACTTGGAACCACTTAAATCCTACTTTTTGTATTTAATAAAATCACTTTTTACTTATTAATTAACCTAAAGTATGTATTAATACCGGGGCGGGGGGGGGGGGGGGACAGCTGTGCATCCCTCTCTATCAGTGTTATAGAGGGCGAACAATTTTTGAGTTTATCCTGTATAAGCTTTATACAGGGTAAAACGGATTTGGGGTTTGGACCCCACTGGGAGTTGGGTATCTGAGTGCTGAAAACCAAAGCACTTCTTAAGCTGTTTTCAGTTAAGCCTGCAGCTTGTGGAGGACGTGGTTCAGACTTGGATTTGTGTTTGTAGCGGGCAAGCATGTCTGGCTCAAACAAGGCAAGGCACTGAAGTCCCAAGCTGGCAGGGATAACAGGCTCAAAGGTAGTCTATGCACATCAGGTGGCAGTCCCAAAGGTGTTTCTGTGATCATACTGGGCCATACTGGGTCAGACCAAAGGTCCATCCAGCCCGGTATCCTGTCCGCCGACAGTGGCCAATACCAGGTGCCCCCGAGTGAGTGGACCTAACAGGTAATGATCAAGTGATCTCTCTCCTGCCATTCATCACACCCCGCTGACAAACAGAAGCTAAGAACACCATTCCTTACCCATCCTGGCTAATAGACATTAATGGACTTCATCTCCACGAATTTATCCAGTTCTCTTTTAAACCCTGTTATAGTCCTAGCCTTGACAGCCTCCTCAGGCAAGGAGTTCCACAGGTTGACTGTGCGCTGTGTGAAGAACTTCCTTTTATTTGTTTTAAACCTGCTGCCCACTAATTTCATTGGATGGCCCCTAGTTCTTCTATTATGGGAACAAGTAAATAACCTTTCCTTATTCACTTCCTCCACACCATTCATAATTTTATATACCTTAGTCTCCTCTTTTCCAAGCTAAAAAGTCCTAGCCTCTTTAATCTCTCCTCATATGGGAGGCATTCCAAACCCCTAATCATTTTAGTTGCCCTTCTCTGAACCTTTTCTAATGCCAGTATATCCTTTTTGAGATGAGGAGACCACATTTGTACGCAGTATTCAAGATGTGGGCGCACTATGGATTTGTATAAGGGCAATAAGATATTCTCTGTCTTATTCTCTATCCCTTTAATGATTCCTAACATCCTGTTTGCTTTTTTGACTGCCGCTGCACACTGCATGGATGTCTTCAGAGAACTATCTATGATGACTCCAAGATTTTTCCTGATCCAACCTGTCACAGGTAGTTCTCATGTACTTTTACAGTTAACACTATATTTTAAACCAGTTCCATACTCAACATATGAACCTGTAGATATATGCATTATGCCCTTTGCACTGTCAGATGGATATTTGGATGGAATATGAAGAGGCCACCCCCCCACACACACACAAACACCCCTGTGGACTTTACACCTTGCTATGGCAATCAAGCGGTTAAGCCTATAAATCAGCAATAGTCCTCCATTAAAACACCATGACATTTACTAATTTACAGGGACCTAGCACCATAAAACTAAACGTAAGGAGACTTCTGATCTCACTTGCATTGGAATAAACCCTGAGGTCAACGGGGTTACTCCAGTGAAGTCTTATCAGAATCAAGCCCTACATTTCATACAAGGGCAAATGAAATCAATGATTACAAAAGTCATCAATGAGATCCAATCCCTTCTAAAACCCAGCTGGAAATCTTCCTCATCAGATTATTTAACTCCTAGGGCTTCTCCTTTAGCAGTTATAGCAGTGTGGGCATGACAAGAGGGAGCAACCTAAGCCTTTATTATAGATCTGGGGGGAAAAATAACTTCCCTATCCCAGTGTTCACAACTTAAAATGTCAGAGTCTGCAGAAGTAAAACCTTAAATCCCACCTCCTTTTATGTAAGCCTGGAGTATTACACTGCGAATTCAACAGGGTCATCCCAAGTTCAGTTATTAGCAGATATTGCTGATTTTACTGTGCAGCAAGAAACGGCGATTATAGCTTACTTCAACAGAGGGCTGTAAAAAAAAAAAAAAAAAAAAAGCAGCCTAATATCAATTTAGTTAAAGTCATTAGGAATTAATAGGATCCCCAGCACTGCTGTTCAGTCTGTCAAAGCTCTTATATCCTGCTGCTTATTAAGGCGGCAGCCCCTCAACAGCTGGAAATTCTAAGGCCAAGGGAAAGAACCATTGTTATCAAGTAACACATGGCTGGCCAGTACACCTCTGTGGAATGCTGTCACTTATCAGATAGCTTTATAGGAAGTATCAGAGAAATAAAATATGATCTAAGCATTAGTTTTGATTCCAATGGCCTTAAATTAACATTCAGCTACTCACGGAGCTGCCACTTCAGCTTTTGAGAGGAAAAGTCCACTTTCCAACATCACCAGACAACTTGCATGTTAGGGGGAGCAGGTTTATAGCTGTAGACACTTCCACTTCCCATATACATTGAGAAGAAAGCTCTTAAAGCACAACAAATAGTGAAAGGACAGTCGAGGCCCCTCATCTAGGCCCTGGTAGGTCATCTCGTAGGTTCCACTAACTCCTAATTTAATAGGAAACCTCTATGCACTACTGCCCATCTCTTCCCCTCCCCCCAGTTCCCACCACCACATTGCACAGGGCAGTTCTCGGCACGTTCTCTGTGCCACCCACTCAGTCAGCCTGAATGACCCAGCCTGCATTGCAGGGTAGTAGGAGAAAGTTTGGCAGTCGGGAGATCACTGGCCAGGTTTGTTCAGATTTGCCTTGCAAGAGAAGCTACTATTCTCATAGTTTTTCTTACCTGACCAGAATAGCAGAGCTTCCCAGGAGCTTTTCCAATACCCCACGGCAAGCATATTTTGCTAATTCTGAGAGGAAACAAAATAGGCAAGAGGCTGAACTGTGACACATGTTGTAACTTTCATGGGTTCCTTGATAGTATGGTGGTAGGGAATGGACCCACTGACAGCTCAGAGGCGAGGGCCCTATTTTTGGCTCCTCTGGGTACTAGGGAGTAGGAAGAAAGAGGTTGAGGATGGCTCCTTCACAAGCTTAGAAGAGCAGGTTGGGAGCAAATGTTCTCAATTCCTGCCCCTTGGTGTACAATCCTAATGATGAGAATGTGGCATTCTGAGGACTAATAGAATATTGAACAGCTTCATTAATAGTTAAAAAAGAATCTGTGGAGAGTCGATGGAACACAGCAGTCAGTACTTATGCAGGAGTGTTACTACTTATCCAGGCAACACCCAGCTACCAAAGGAGTTCAGTTGCCTGTGGTGCCACTTGAGTAGTAAGTGAAATAAACAATAAATAAGAAATATTAAGTGATATATGGAACACAACAGGTTAATGGGGAGTTAATATGAATGCATCACCGTACAAGTTACTCAGCTCTGTAAATATAAGCAAGATGAACTTTGCTGATCTGTGCAGCAGTCTCTGCTACAAACTGACAAGTTTAATACTTATTTACTGTTTATGTTACTTACTTACACAGTGCCAGTCACCAGACTAGCTGTGTGCTAAATACAATATTACGATGCAGCAAGTATAAAATTATTCAAATTAAGTTCTGTTCATGCCCCTCCACGTTTCAGCTAAGTAAGCTAATATGTCTTTTCTCACTTAGCTCCCATCTTTCTTGTTTCTCATCCTCTTCACTCTCTGGCTTGTTAGACTAATGATATTATTTTACCATTGCAGTGCTATGGAGGCTGTTAACTACGGATGTGTAGCACACAGAGGATACAGGACATATTGTGAATTTAGGACCAGATTTTCAGCAGAATTCAGCACCCACAACTATGACCAGATTTTCAAGAAAGCACAGCTCCTTTCAAGGCATCCAAGTTAGAGTTTTTTTAAGGAACCTAGGGGAGTTATTCTTTTAGTCTCCTGAAAATCTGGCCACTTATTTTAAGGTGGGATTTTTTCAAAGATGAGTTCAGCACAATGGGTGCTGAGGGCTTTTGAGAATTTGGCCTTCATTGCAATGCAATGAGAGCAGAGTTCTTCTGAAAGTATACTCCAAACTGAGGGTGCTGAGGACTTGACAATTTGAACCATAGAATCCCATCTCTTTAAGCAACACACTCAAGAGAATAATGGCAAAGAAAAGATGAAAAAACCTCCAGACAAACGCAGATTCCTATCTTCTTTGCTGAATATGCACAAAGCTATGGAGCACTTACATCTCAGAGAAGTGAAGTCTGAATAATGCAGGAGTGGTAAGGTTTAGGCAATGTCAGTTATTCAAAACGCCGAGAATAAAGACAGGGAAATGAAGGGTAGCATTGTGTCATGTTTTGATACAAAATAAAACAATACTGAGATACAGCATGTTCAAACCCAGACCATGATCCTTCAGCCTACATCTTCGTTTAAAACGTGCAACCCTGCTACTCCGGTAGCACACTCTGTGCTCAGTTTAGTAATGAGAGACAGATAGCCAGAAAATTGTGAATGCAACAATTTTTAAACAAACTACAGTAACAAGTTTTGTGATTGCCATGGTCCCCTTTTTTCCAGCCAGATCTCTAGGTTGAGAATGAGAGAATACGTCAAGAGATGAGTTTTTCTTCCAAGCCTATTATTATAGGCAGGGCTGGTAGCACCATCTACTGATAAGGTTGCCATACACGTCTCAAATAAGACCCTGTTTTCAGTTGCTTATAACTTTGCCAAACTGTACCTGGGCTGAAGTTTTCCATGCCAAGCTGGATTCTTTGGGAAAATTTCATCCAGAATTGTTCAGCCATTTGAGAATGGAGCTAGGGGGGAAAAATGCATTTTTGTGCCTGTGTAAAAAAATTCTGGTGACCTTTTCATTGGAAAGCTCTAGCACTGCCAAGCAAGGACATGAAACTTGGGAGGATGTGGCCTATGGGTCCGGGATGTGCCTTTTTCCAGCCCCATAAGAGTCTGCCCATATTTGGTCAAGTTACAAGACGCTGACAAATTGCAGTTTTCACATGCTCAATAGAGACTTCTTAGATTTTTAGATTCCCTGAAGATTGCATCCCCATTGGGCATGCTCCAGACAGAGCTGAGCAAGACTTCCCCTGCAATAGCAGCTCTGGGCTGCTGCAGGCCATGTCAACTCCAGGCATCTGAACTGAGAGCAGGGAGCCCACCAATTTAAAGGGGCCCGGGCCCTTTAAATCACCAGCCTGGGGAAGCCGGTCTGGTCTGGCACAGCAAACCAGACCATACCGGCTTAGTTCCAGAGGTGAAAGTATGTAAGGATGGTGCCACAACTAAAGGGCCCTTTAAATCACCGCCGAAGTCCCCGGCTGCTGCCGCTATCCTGGGGCTCTGGCAGAGTTTTAAAAGGGCCTGGGGCTCTGCTGCAGTAGCGGCGGCCGGGAGCCCCAGACCCTTTAAATCACTGCTGGAGCCCCTGGCTGCCGCCACTACTCCGGGGACCCCGGCAGCGGGGCTCAGGCAGCGATTTAAAGGGCCCAGGGCTCCGGCCGCTGCAGGGCACCCAGAGTCCTTTAAATCACCGCCAGAGCCCCGCTGCTGGAGCCCTGGGGTAGCGGCAGCTGGGCTCTGGTGGTGATTTAAAGGGCCAGGGGCTCCCAGCCGCCGCTACTGCAGCAGAGCCCCAGGCCCTTTAAAGCTCCGCCAGAGCCCCAAGCCCCGGGATAGCAGTAGCAGCGGCAGCTGCGGTAGCGGCAGCTGGGAGCCCCTAGCCCTTTAAATCACCGCTGGAGCCCCTGGCTGCTGCTGCTACGCCAAGGCTCCAGAAGCGGGGCTCGGGTGGCAATTTAAAAGGCCAGGGGCTCCCACCCGCCGCTACTGCAGCAGAGCCCCGGGACCTTTAAAGCTCCACCAGAGCCCCGAGCCCCAGGGTGACGGCAGCCACCAGGAGCCCCTGGGGCTCCATCAGTGATTTAAAGGGCCCAGGGATCCACTGCGGTAGCAGCAAAGAGCCCGGGGCTCCAGCTGCCACTACCGCAGTGGAGCCCCGGGCCCTTTAAATCACCAATGGAGCCCCGGGGCTCCCAGCCGCCTCTGCAGAGGTAGCTCCGGGGGGGGGGGGATTTAAGGCCCCACCTCTTCCAGTTGAGCCCTCTTCCCCCACCCAGGACTCTGGCATACCGGTAAGTCCTTTAAGTTACTTCCACCCCTGCATAGTTCTAACTCGCACCAGAATTATTGGCAGATACTGAGTTCAAATACAATACTTTCACTGAAATTCAGCCATGTGGCAGCTGTTTAGTAGTGCTCAGTGTCACCACACAACATTTGAATACATGAGCTGAAGAACACAAATGAAACTGCTTGAATGCCCCTCTGCCTTGTACACTGGCCAAACTGGACAGTCTCTACGCAAAAGAATAAATGGACACAAATCTGACATCAGGAATCATAACATTCAAAAGCCAGTAGGTGAACACTTCAACCTCTCTAATCACTCAGTGACCGACTTAAAGGTGGCAATTTTGCAACAGAAAAACTTCAAAAACAGACTCCAACGAGAAGCTTCTGAGTTAGAATTAATATGCAAACTAGATACCATTACCTTAGGTATGAACAGAGACTGGGAATGGCTCGGTCATTACGTTAATTGAATCTATTTCCCCTAGTTTAGTATCGTAGTTAAGTACCCTTAACACCTTTGTGTCAACTATCCGTAATGGGCCATCTTGATTATCACTTCAAAAGTTTCTTTCCCCTGCTAATAGTTCCTTTCAATTAATTAGCCTTTTACAGTTGGTATGGTTACTTCCATCTTTTCATGTTTCTCTGAATGTATAAATATCCTGCTACTGTATGTTCCATTCTATGCATCCGACGAAGCGGACTGTAGTCCACGAAAGCTTATGCTGAAATAAATTTGTTGTCTCTAAAGTGCCACAAGTATTCCTTTTCTTTTTGCTGACACAGACTAACACGGCTACTACCCTGAAACCTGCTTGAAGATCGTAATTACTGAAGCTACTCCCAACTACAGCATCCTGTCCCATATTCAGGCAGTGATCTTCTAGTCTGTTCCCCATTCTGGCATCCTATCAGAACCTCACAAACTGGGTGCACCCCAATTCAGCCTGGATTCAGCCATGTGACCCCCCTCTGCAATCTGATGTAGTGATCCTCAGCTACCTCTGCACTGAGTCTGATGCTAAATTTGCAAGATTAGCAACTCTGGACCTTGCACTTGAATGCGTGGTGATTTGACAGTCCAGCACTAAAGATCCCTTCCTCCATTCCCATAAGATCGGCTAATCACCTAGATTCTTCCTCACCCTGAATAGTTCCAATGATTGATTCTTCACCAGGTCTATACTGAAGGCAAATGGATTCTCCATTGCTTCTATTAGCCACATCCAAACCCTTTCATCCTTCAGCCCAAGTCCTCTTCACTTGTGCTCAAATCCCATATCTTCCATTTCTGTGAGCTGAACTGTAAACCATATTGAGCTTTTGGAATGGCTGTCAAGGTTGAATCTCTTAAAGGTTAGCCATGGGAGTCAATAGCAGAGGTTTGAGCACATCAAAACGTTGCCAGGTGCACAGCTTTGGAATGAAAGTGCATTAATCCTGCAGACACATAATGGAGGATAACAAGAAGTCAGTACTGTACAATGGTGTGGGAGGATGCATCTCCATCACTCTCACATTAGCTGACCTTAAGGTCAATTTTATACCTCCTGCTGTGTGGTAGGTTCATTAGTTCTCAGCTCTGCTGGGTACTGAACTGATGAAAATAATGTATGGATTAATATGGAAAAAAAATGAAATTAGGAAGAGCGTTGAAAGGTATTAACAAAATAAATGGCTGAATAAACAGTTGGATTTTATTCAAGAGACCCACTTAAATCTGGGTTTCAATGCTTTAGTGGATCCCACCCTTACTACCTGAATTAGGGCTCATAAAAAGAATTAGCAGCCAGGGATGTTTACAAGATTGACTCTTAACGCTGAAAACAGTATAGTAGGAGGAATCTCAATCTTCTGGAGAGCTGGCTCATTGAGTCTAACCCTCTCCCTTTTAAAATACATTGTTTCTCTGGGCTATTGGGGCATCTGTTCACTCATCATACCTACCGTCTTGCACCAACAGTATAAGCTTTTTTATAATGAATACCCTTCACCTCTCCTAAAAATAAAAATTGCAAATAATATCACATGGCACCCTCGGTAACAAGAAATAATAACTTGCTTCTTTAGAGCCAAGTGGCATCACATATAGAGGGGGAAATAACTAACCTGGCTGCTGATTATAATGGAAGATAATGGGTCTGTTTCCAGGCCTTACTAATATTTCACTGTCTTTTCTTGCCATTAGCTATTTACTCCATGTCCACTGAATCATACTTTGGATTTCATTATCAAAACCAATAACAGTGTTTTGTTATTAACCAGAGTATGTTGTGCTCTGTCCGAAAGAAACCTGGCATTGTATTTCTCATAATAAGTTTTAAATGGATTTTAGCTCTCTGCCTTTTATACTTCATCTTAGGTTTTATTAGGTTTAATTACAAATCCATAGCTATTTGTTATGTGGCTCTGGTTTGATATTTTGCAGTGACAATTACATTTTTATTCAAAGAAAAAATGTATTAGGAAAAAATAGCAAGAGACAGGCTCATTGTATGAGTTGATTAATTGAATTTCAGTTTTATGTGCATTTATGATGAATGATTGCATGCTGAAAAATGACTAGAATAGTAGATCAACGCACAGTTATTCATTTTAATAGGTTTGCACAAAGTGCAAGCCACTATTCTGGTAGACCAGCTGTGAAAATACAAAAATAGTCCAGGCAACATAGTGGCCTGATCCTAAAATCTGTTAAATGGATGTTCACTTTACCTTTCTTAAAACGTTCTCCTTTGCACTAATGACTTATAGACCCATTGTGAATTAGTATACACTCGATTGCAAAAATTCACAATTTAAAAAAGCCAGAGCAATGCATCATTGCATGTACTTTGCTTATTTTGACAGCTACAGTTGACTCAATTATTTATGATAACACTTAATATATTAGCAAATCTACTGCTGTATGTTTTTGCAAAGAAATAATGAAGAAATAATAGGAGACCTCCCCTCACTGCCATTAAAACTTTGCACATGCGAGGGGCAGACATGCTACAATTTACTGGTAGACATTCTACATTGTGTGGTTAAGCCAGGTTCTGCTAGATCTGTGTTTTAGGACTCTGGCCACAGTAACCAATCACTGCATCTCTAGAACACTAGGACCAGCTCATCGTGTTCTGAAGCACTCATCCGCCGCTGCTATTGTAGTTTTATTCTACTGGCCTGCAATAAAACCATGAAAAAATTAATCCCACAGACAGGGATGCGGAGGGGGGATTTTGAACAGGGAAAAAAATATTTACACAAATAGTGTCATGGGATTTTTGGTATTCAGATAGTTTGATTGTGACGCTCTCATCACTGAAACCCCAGAGAGTAAACTGGTGTGTTCTCAGTGTATTTGCCTTAGAAGGATGCAGTAAGTCTACCTGTTTCCTTGCCTTAATTTCAACCTATTACTCCTTCTTAGCTCCTTGGACCACCTTTACCAATTCCTCTCCTTCCTTGGTGTTTTACACCCTTCACATACTTGTAGATGGTTATTTTCCCTACTTGGTCATTATTTATCCAAGCTATACACCCAATATGCACCTGTTAAGAATGATATCCAAATATACTTCAAACAATGGGCCAGAATCTCAGCTTCTATAAATCACTACAGCTCCACTGGATGCAACAGAGTCACACCATTTTACGCCAGATGAGGATCTGACCCATCATGGTTATTTTAAAAGCTAGAAGCCCTTTGAGAAAAATAAGTGTATTTTATAAGAGGGGAATGGTTTGAAGGCCAGCTGCAGCTTAAATCCATCAGAGAAAGCGTTCTCACAACAGCATTCTGAAGGCAGATCAACATGGACAATGCAGCAACAAAAGCAAAAAAGTCATTCTCTGATTGCAGAGCATTTCCTTCTTTTACAAAGAAAAACTCCTCCCACCTCCCCAGGATGTTCACTATATTTGCAAGAAAACGGTCAACCAACAGGGAACCCAAACACACTTAAGGAACAAGATGCTTTTGTCCCTAATGGTTCTGGTCTAAAAAGGAGGGGAGATTTTCTTAGTCTAAGTTGTAATTCTAGAAGTGAAGGAAGGTTGGTCCTATAACAAACAAGACTGAGTAATCTTATAGGAACAAGCACCCTCTACCCGGGTCTTCAGTCTTTAAACTGTACCTAGTGTCTAAGAAACACATCTTTGAGAAGTTTTCCTAGACAGTCAAGTGGGAGCAGGATTCAGATCCTGCCCTTTTCACTGAAGGGCAGCAGAAAATGTATTATTTGTATTACTATATTGACTAGGAGCCTGGCCATAGACCAAGACCCCATGATGCTAGGTGCTGTACAAACATGGATCAAAAAGTGGAACTTAAGTAGTGCAAATGGGTTAATTTCACCCCCATTCATAGACCTGGGTGATAAACCATTTTCCTGTCCCATCAAAATTTTCAAGATTTCAAAAATTGTTCCCATTCTGCATTGGGATGAAACAGACCTTTTGAATTCTTCTGTGAAGGAAAAAAACAACAATGGGGTAGGGAAGAGTGCCTCACCCATGAATAGCCAATAGCCAAGTGGTTAGGGCACTCACCTGGGACGTGAACACCAGGTTCTAATCCCTGCTCTGAATCAGGCAGGGCAGAGAGGAATTTGAACCTGGGTCTCCTATATCTCAAGTGAGTGCCCTAGTGTCTGGGACATAGCCAGCTGTCTCAGAATAGCCATTCTCCTGGACCTGAGAAATCTTTCCAATGAAAGTTGTATTGAAACTGATACATTTCCACAAAATGTTT
The DNA here is from genome assembly GCA_037349315.1 of Chelydra serpentina. NCBI lineage: Eukaryota > Metazoa > Chordata > Testudines > Chelydridae > Chelydra > Chelydra serpentina. Next base: position 15,393,014 of record JBAIAC010000035.1, read on the forward strand.
CAGTTTTCACAAATCAGCATTTTCTGATGAAAACTGTTTAGCTGAAAAATTCCTGACCAACTCTATCTGTGAGCATTAATTTAACTAATAGAAAGACAATACCAGCAGAAATGCCTTTTGCTATTAGAGTAAAACTACGAATATCCAGTCCTAATACTGAAGAAGCCAATCCATTGGGATGACTTTAATATATTAAACACAGTTAGGAGAAAGACTCCAGCTTCACTGAGGAAAACCAGGAGTCTCCAAGACATTGACACATAACTTAGAATCATCTCCATACTATAACCTTGGAACTGTTATCTAAAATGGTATTGGCCTGTTAGTCCTTAATTTGCTCTGAAATAAACGAAATTATATTTATATAGCCTTCTAAGAATTCATAGCTGCTCAGTTTGTTCACATTTCCAATGCAGACAAATTTCACCTCTGCACTGAACATTTACACATTATTCACTATCAAACTCCCTAATCTTTTGTCAACCAAGCTCAAACATATTTTGTTTAAATAGGGCATCAGACTTTAATTCAAAGTCCTGGCGCACTAAGGACACTTTAACTTAGTAACCCATACATTTGAATGTTAATTTCCTGCAAATGTCATGCATAATTTTAGCAATCATCCCAGTGATAGCTGCCTACCAACAAACTAAAGCAAATACAGTTGAAGAATTCACTGAAAGCAAATCCTATCTAGGGACTATATACACAGGTATGTAATCAAATAGAAAAGATGGAAACTGTAGGACCAATTGCTTTTGTGCTACAATTGGTCTAGTGAGTGATTTCACTGTGAATGGAGAACCTTTGACAATTCATAGTAAATAAGGGTGGGAAGAACATTTGACAGACAATTATCTCTTCCCTTCCACCCACAAATTCACACAACTCTAGCAAGTGCTTACAGATCCTATGCCATCGAGCAAAGTTTTCATGCAAGGCAGAGAACTGACTTAGAAGCAGAGCTACTTGCATTTTCAGTTGTAAATAAGTTATATTCAACACATTTAGCCCACTGTTCTTTTCATGAGTAGACTGAATACCTAGTCAGGTCTTAATCTCTCTGTTGAAGTCAATGGCAAAACTCCTATTGACTTTAATGATGCAGGATGACCCCTTATGAGCAAGGAATGAATACATTACAGCAGTGATAGGTTTAAGTGTAGTAGCCGTGTTAGTCTGTGTCAGCAAAACGAAAATAAGAAAGAAAAACTTGTAGCACCTTAGAGACTAACAAATTTATTTATTATTTATTACAGCAGTGGTGCACAAACTGCCCCGGGGGGTGGGGGGGGATGCATGAGGTTCTCACGGGGAGGGGGTGGAAAGAAACTTCAGTGTTTTGCCCTTTTAAAAACAAACATACAAATAAAAGCACAGCTTGGCTTATTTTCAACAATTTGGTAAGTTTCATAGCTACAGTAGGTCTGTTATGCCTTTAAAATTAATTTAGATTCTCATTTATTTTAAAACTCATTTAATGATTAATAATTGATATTAAAAGACAAACCAGCAGCATAATAATAATAATAATTAATTAATAATAGTTGAGAGCCCAGGACCTCTTGAGTGAATCAGATGCTCTAATACTAACCGAATGAATGAATAGCCTCATCTGTGTTTCCCCTCTACCTGTCGGCATGAAAAAGAGTTTCAGATTTTAAGTAATGCAAAAAAACCAACAAAAACCCACCTTCAGATTACAAGTAATGGAAGCAGGGAGGGCGACAGATTTAGTGAATGGTAAATGGAAATGCGATTGGAAAAGTTTGCACATCACTGCATTATAGGATTAAAGAATAAGTATTTGCCAAATACTTTGTGGACCAAACTCAACTGATGGGTTGGTTATGTATCCTTCACATAGACAATTCACCATACATCTGTCACAGTACATGAATGGTCACCTAAAATCAGAGCTGGCTGAGAATTTTGACCAAGTGCTTTTTGGTTGTATAGTGCTGACTTGTCAAAACAAAAACTTTTTGCAGGAGTGTATCCTATCAGTAAGAAGGTTTCTCAGACCCAGCATAAAATTTCTGGTCAAAACAAGAGAAAGAGAGACCCCCACCCCAGAATACCCAATAGCTTGGGATTTACATGGGATGCAGGAGAGCCAGGTTTGGGGGGAGGGATAGCTCAGTGGTTTGAGCATTGGCCTGCTAAACCCAGGGTTGTGAGTTCAATCCTTGAGGGGGCCATTTAGGGATCTGGAGCAAAAATTGGGGATTGGTCCTGCTTTGAGCAGGGGATTGGACTAGATGACCTCCTAAGGTCCCTTCCAACCCTGATATTCTATGATTCTATGAAATCAGGCAGGTGAGTGCCTTAACCACCAGGCCTTTGGCTATTTCGGGTTAGGGGTGAATGTGCCTGTCTCAAATTTCAAAGGATCTTGAGTTTGTTCCAGTGTGGAATGGAACATTTTTAAAATCTCCAACATTTTCATGGGATAGGAAAACTGTTTCCTACTTTAAACAAATCACAGGCATTTCTGCTTTCAGATTAAATTATTTAACATCTAGATGTCAACCCGGTCAGAGATTCATTGAACTGGGCAAATATAGACTACTATGACATGACATTTTGAACAGGAAAACAACAAATAGCTGTTTGAATCGGAGACAGTCTGTGGCACAGTTTGTATAGTGCCTAGTACAATGGGGTCCTAATCCCGATTGGGGCTTCAAGGTGCTATCACAATGCCAATAAATAGTAACTAATGACAAATAAATGCACACTCAAATATGTAGTTTGGATGATCAATTATTTGGGCTTAAATTCGTTAAGATGTTGAGATTTGCAAAGGTTTTCATAAACACGTTCGTAGTTTACAACCACCACCAATTGGCACTAGAATAGCGAAGAAAAACGCCATATCTATTCACGAAGATATTCAAGAATCTCTTTGTACTCATTACCCAGCTCTATTCAAAAGAAAAGATTTGGGCCAAGATTTTCAGAAGTGGCTAGCAATTTTGGGCACCCAATTTAGACAATTTAAAAAGGGCCTAAAAACAAGTGTGACGCACCCACTTCCTGAATATTAGCCCTTTTTAATGATTTCTCCAAATGGGCATGCACAGCTCAAGGCACCCAAAACCAAAGTCATTTTTGAAAGCCTTATATAAGAGTGGGTGATTACTCTTCTTTAGAAAGTGAATGGTTCTACCCAAAAAACAAGCACTTCTAAACGTTAAGAACGCAGAGCCGTGTCAGTTATTCTGAATGTTTCTTTCAATCCTTAGATAATGGTTGACCTAGTTAAGATTAAAATCTGTTTCAGAGTGCAGCTACACTATGAGTTCATTTGTGTCTCAGAGACTAATATTGTGCTTCTAAATCAAACTCCCTGTGCAAAGAGTGCTGTCAGAGAGATTTCGTTTACAGAGCCACCTGCACATCCTTCTATGTCATTTACGGGCGGCAAAAGTGCTGTTATAATTGCTTCATAGCTCACAGTGGGAGTATAAAGGATAAATACACCTGGAAAAAAACCAGACTATTCGTGTTTATCTCCAAAGGCCTGGCTAAAACAATGCTGACATTATCTGAAGTAGAACTTAATGTGTTTTATTATCAGAGCTGGTCAAGAAGGTCCAAAAGCAATTGATGGGTATTTGTAGGAATCATGTGATTTTTCACAATAGTATTGTTGGTGGGATCACTATTTCTTGATTACAAATGTTGGGATTACTGCTTATTTGTTCATGAAAGTGTGTATCCTGAGGTATCAAGATTTAGCCTGGATGTTTGTCTGAAAATTCATAGTGGGATATGCATTATTCTTTTAGTATTGTTATGAATTGTTCCCTGTTTAAAATGTTCATTTATCTAATGGGAGAGCAGAATATACCATGTGACTTAGGCAACCAATCACACCCCACCCCAGTCATACATGAATAATTAAAGCAAATGCTACAAAGATAACTCTGTTATGAACAAAATGCAGCCTTTTGGAGGAATGTTTGCAAATCATGAAGTCATTTGAAGGGGGAAGAGGAAAGGATTGTTACAAACAGGGTTATATTTGGCAGATAACTTCACAACAAATCTGACCATGAAGATGGGACTGAATCCAAAATGCATTTTTCCTAGAACAGGGGTGAACAAACTACAGCCGCGTCTGGCCCATCAGATGTTTTTATCGGGCCCTTGAGCTCCTGCCAGGGTGCAGGGTTGGGGGCTTGCCCCGCTCCGCCTGCCAGGAGCTCCTGCTGGGGCGTGGGGTCGGGGGCTTGCCCCGCTCCGCCTGCCAGGAGCTCCCAAGCCTGACTCATAATTCCTTTGATGAGCACAATCTTCCAGCTCGCAGAGCTACACTGCGCAGGCGCAACTTCACCATGCTGTTTCTGGGATTGGAACCCCGCCCCTACGTGGCAGCCCTGCCCCTACGTGGCAAGGTGCCCAATCCCCTCCCGATCGCCTACAGCCTCACCATCCAGAGCCTTGAAACCGCTCAGGGGCCGCACCCATCCCAGCTAGGGTGCCTCCGCCGGAGGCGGTGCCCGGTACGGCTGCCTTGGTGTCACTGCCAGCAGGGCCCCTATGAGTCCCCAGTACCGCCTCTGTAGAGCTTTCCCCCAGCCCCCATGAGTCCCCTTCCCCCACCGGGCATTCATGGCCTGCCATACAATTGCCATACCCAGATGTGGCCCTCAGGCCAAAACGTTTGCCCACCCCTGCTCTAGAATGACAAAACCCGATATGGAAGATTTGCAACTTGGGAATTAAAAATCCAGATGCAATTACAAGACTTCTAAAAAAGTTAGATCCAACTTGACTTGTTTGGATTCACATTTGGCAGATTCTTGAGAGGAAGGTTGGAGTTGCAAATACTGATCTAGATCATTGCAAGACTGCAAAAGGAATGTGTAAAAATAAACCTACTAGAATGTTATTAAAATAAAGACATTCTGGTTCTGATCACACCTATACAATCTTTACACAAGTTTAACGTCACTGGCTTTACAGCCAGTTACCACAATTTACACTGATGTAAAAAAGAGGAATCAAGCCCATAATATCTGAAACTGTCAGTGCAGTTAGAAATTGACAGCAATGTTCAGCTTCTTTTACAATGAAAGCTACTTCTGAAATCTTTAGAGACCCTCAGCTGCTCTCCAGCAAAATTTAGAAAATATGTTCTACCAAAAATCTCCATTAAACTGTCAAGAATTTTTTCCTTTTTTGGGGGTCTCATTATTGCTCCTTCTCAAGCTCTGTGTGTGTAAACAGAAGCTTCCTGTTTGTATACAACATAAATTGGTGACTGAAGACAAATGACTGTTGTCAACTACACTTCACTTCAAAGCATGTTGCCCAATGGATGGACCAGAAAGATTATACAATTCTTAACTAGCAGATTCACCCTTGGCTTGACTGTGTAAACGTGTGTTTGTCTCACTGGGATTCCAGTGAGATTAGGGATGGAATCTCAGTGAGACAAACACAGGTTTACGCAGTCAAGCCAAGGGTGAATCTGCTAGTTAAGAATTGTATAATCTTTCTGGTCCATCCACTGGGCAACATGCTTTTATACTCTCTCCACATGAAGACTGTCATTGTGCAATGCATTTGTGCACACATTCAAGTATATTACAGCACAACCAAGCCTTGCTTTGTAGATCCAGTTTCCAAATGTAGGCATACAAAGAGGGCAGCCAGTCCCATATCTCCATGTGAAAATTGTCAGTTAATAGCAGAATTGGTTGGAACTCTTCCCTCCAACAAAAATGTCAAGTTTGTCAAAATGGATCTCCCAAAACCTGAAGAAAAAAATATTTTTTGAAGTTCTTGATAGCCTGGCCCGTAAAGGAGAATTGAAGTATGAGGCTTTTAAGCTACAACTCCCATGAGACACCATGACAGCGTTTCAAAATAAAAATATTGTAATTTTGGGCCAGAAAACGTCTTGGCTGTCAGGCATTCCGTTTGAAAGACATTCAAAGTTTTCTGTGGAAAGCAGACAGACAGTTTCTAGATTGGTTTCATTTAGCTCACATTTTTCACCTTCTAAGGAGGCCCAACATCAATTGCCGATTTGGAAGTCTAAATCAAGAACTAGAGAGTCTAACTTAGAAACATGTTTGAAAATTGGACTCTTCCTCTTCATTCAAGGACACGGAGGCCCAACATTTTGAGATTCAAAAATCATCATTAAAGCAATCAGGATGTCATACATTCAGTTATGCCATAATGCAGAATATATCAGGCAGACAGGAGATTGGATGAATGAAGGGTGATAAGGAGAGTATTTGTTTCACTGTTGGACTTCTCAGCATCATGGATAACTCATCACAAGTTCACGGAGTTTAAATCCTTTTGTGGACTCACCAAGTCTTGTCCTATTCTCTGAGTTCTGGTAGAATAGTAAAAAATAATATAATAAAAAAACATAGCTTTGTGTGGCAGAGGTAAGTGGAGTCTGACATGAGGGACAGCAGAAGATTAGAAGCTCAAACCTTACCTAAAGAATTGGTTTTATCAGAGTACAAAACCCGGTGCTAAACAGAGTAAATCCATGAGCTTTCCCTAAAGTTCTCCAGATAATTCTCTAAACTCTCATTTTATTACAGAGAGAAGTTTATCTTCACTATGTAAGAGTTAGGTATTATTATATCACCACCAAGAAAGCTACAATCTTGACAAAGGAAAGTCGTCTTGAAGGGCTAGATTATGCCTTAAGATTGATAGCAAAGGTGCAAGCAAGGATTGGTGCATAATTTATTATGCCTCCTAGGGTAGTTCAACCATAAGACACCACTGAGTCACAATCCTTCCCCTGTGGCCTCCTTGCTAGCAGATGGCAGTCATTTACTGCTGGAGTAAACTGGCAGTAAATTGCTATCCCTCTCCTTTCTGGTGCTGGCTCATCTACTATGGCCAGTGAGTAGAGATGGTACAGGGGGGGATGAGACAAGGCTCTGCTCATTCTCCACCCGTGCTCTGGAAGGAAGCAAACAGGTGAGGAAACCCCATGTACTCCCATGTGCCTGGACTCAAGGTCCAAGGAGCCCACATTGGATCAAAGGAGTTATTCCCTCACACAGCTGTACAGTATGAATCAGAATCCAGCCCTAGATCATTAAAACCCTCATCCTTCCGCTTGACTTGTGCATCTTACACTTTCAGTTCTACATCAGAGATGTGTGTATTGAATGTTAGCTGTGACTGATTTTTAAAGTTTAATGCATAAACATGTTGCCTTTTTTTGTCACTGGCATTTAGAAGACAGCACGAGCTAGAGAGAGAACTTCCAAAACAGTGTTTAGTTTCAATGCAAAAAAGTTCGCTGGAGAGAAAAACAAAATCTACTAACCCGTTTTATAACATGAAAGTTTGACATTTCACATTGTGCTTTGACTAATCAAACTGTTCTACAAGAGAACCCAGAAAACAGCGCAAAATCAAAGCCAAAAGAAATCACAGCTTTTGCAGCTCATTTCCATTTAATGTCCTTCAAAAATAATGCAGCTCTTAAAAAAAAAAAAAAAAAAAAAGCAGCTATACTGAATACCCATTAGGTGTCAATACAAGAAAATAGTCCCCAGTGTGCAATTATGTCTTGTCCATCAGCTCTCTCATGTCAGCAGGTTCTTGGCCAGGGCTGAAAAACTATTCTTTCATCTGTCCTGGTCCTTACTGCTGTAAGCTTGAAGTGCTCTACTACTTGTGAACTCTTTGCAGAAATTGGCACCCACTAAGAGCTGTGTCAATCTATTTAAACACTTCAGAAAAAGTGGCCCTCTTATCTGAATGTTCTCTGTAGAGTAGTATACAAACAATTTATCTGGATCAAGTAGAAAGCTTTGGGATGCCTGGAGAAAGTTTTGCAAGGTGGTTTTCCCCAGGGTGAGGCTCATCCATTGCACTGCGGGTGTGCTGACCCCTGTGATTTCCCCAAATGCGGGAAACTCAACTGCATAATTTATGGTAGTGGGGAACTGCGTTCATGCTTTCCCCTGGCACTCAAGGAAAGAAAGAAAAATAGCGTAATGCTAATGAACGGTTTAAAATGCTTATTTACATAGTATACAGGTTATATGGTAACCTACTCACTTGTAGGTTGGTGGTGGATGGTCTTGTGGTTAAAGTCTGGGAGGACTCAGGAGGTCTGAATTAGTCTCCCTCTTCTGACAGACTTCTTTGTGAGGCTGAAAAAGGAGCCTAGAGATTAAGTCAATTCCCCATCTCTAAAATGGAGATAATGGGAATACTCTCTCCTATGTTCTCTGTCTTAGCTATTTAAATTGTGAGCTCTTTGGGATAGTGACTGTGTCTCGTTCTGTGTGTTCATTTATATAGCACCCACCAAATGACTAGGGACTCCAGGCATTACCACAATACAAATACAGTAAATACTTGTAAGATAACAAAACACAGGTTACCATTGCTGGCTCTGCCATCTCTAGTAATTATGATTTGAAAGCTTACATTTTAAATTAAACTTTATGCTAGAGGAAGGCAAAGGAAGAGTGGCAGGGAGGATGTACCTTTGGAGATAATGCTTTCTTATGTTTATATAGAAATGTAAGTAGCCCCCCACACACACCATAAAAATCTATTTCTTACAATAGTCAAGAGAGGCCTGGTGAAATCTGAGTGAAGTGAAGACAGACAATTTAGAGGGAAGTTGAAGATAAGTTAGGACATTACAATGTGACCTCTGGTATACATGTTTTGGCACTAGCTGTTTTTTATTTTACAAGTGTTTTAGATAAAATGTTAATATTTTAGAAAATGCCATCTATACTGGTAGTTATTGGTAGGGCATTTACATATATGTTAATTAAGATGACAATATTAAATAGTCAATAAGAAAGCAGAAAAAATTTAGTTATGGTAAAAACGGTGGATTTAATGTTCATTAATGAAGAGGCATTATTATAATTGATTATGAAAAGGGTAGCATGCTAATTTTAGATTAGGCATGCCCATCCACCGTCAAGTTACCATTAGAGATAGGATTATACCAATTCTCATTTGGGGATGGATCATCCCTGAATGCATCATAAAAATGTGAAGGCAAGTGCAGTGTATGGCTATAGTGTGATGCCTGTTTGCTTAACTCACTATTTTATATTAAATAAAAGTTTTTAATTGTATCGCTCATTGTGTTATTCATAATCCTCCACTAAATTAATCTATCTATAACTGTCCTGGAGACTTGAACCTTAAAGAATTCAGTTTGGTTTTATTCCTTATTTTTAAAATTACTAATTGAAATCACCTAAAAGAAAGGTTACAATGGCAAACATGACTGCAAAACATTTGCCTTCTGACCTCCAGAAAAGGCAGTGAATTATACTCAAGCACAGAAGGAGATGCACATGGGCCACATTTTCAAAGCTTTCCTCTGAAACCATGAGAGCTAGAAAATTAACTTTAAAAAATGAAATGAGATTCCCACAGTGATACAAATCCAGGCTTTAAGAAGAAACACTAAATATCACAAGACTTGTGACAAAATGATGAGAGTTGGCAACTCTATGCTACAGTAATGTTAAATGGCTTATCCTATAAGCCTACAGTACATAGACAAATTCACATCCAAACACAGATGTGCTCAGAGAGCTCATACAGTGCTCAGATACAGATTAGGATCCAGACTCTTAAACTTTACAGGTATTCAACTCTAAGGTTAATGGGACAAAATAAAAACCCCACAGTAGAAAACAAATATTCTTGCAATGCAGTAACAAGATACAAAAACAAATGGAATACTAATAAAACTAATAAAATGGAAGAATCAAAACCAGTTACAGATCTTTGCACTGGAATAAGAATGCAACAGCCAAAATAAAATAACGATACCTTTTTATATACATTTATAAATGACAGTGAAATATACAAATATCTGTTCTGAATAGAGACATTAATCACTTTTTAAAAAAAATATTATAGCGAAAAGGTGGATGAGGTAATATTTTTCATTGGGGCAACTTCTGTTGGTAAGAGAGAGACAGGAGCTTTCGCACTAAACAGAGCTCTTTGTTGGTCTAATAAAATATATTACCTCTCCCACTCTGTCTCTCTAATATCCTGGGACCAACACAGCTACAAGAATACTGCACATGACAATGGAAGGTTGTTTATTTATTGTCTGTAGTCTTGACTGAAAATACAGATCCTTCTCTTCCCTGATTCTATGTCCTGGGATCCAGGGGAGGATAAACACTGTGAAGGTTTGTCACCAGTGGATGGAAAATAGGTCTTTTAGTATCAGGGCAGGGGCACATTCCCCAGTACTAATCAAATTTTTAGAACCTGTCAGCAGCACAGAAGAAACGAAACCTCAGAGATCTTCTGGCCTACTTTGAATCAACTTACTTGCGCTTTAAGATTCAGGGATCGCAAGTAAAACAAAGTAACATGCATTTAAATGTTTATGCATAATATGGTACAAGAGATTTACTAGATGCTTTTAAAGGCTCTCAGGGCATCAGTTAGGCTTCCGTTTACTACCTATGTCTGCAGCATACTTTCTTGCATATATCCTTTCCCCCCCCCCCCCCCCCATCTACCCAAACATTACAAAGCAACTAACAATTCCACATTGTGATTAGCACTTGGGAGGGGCAGGGCAGTTAAAAGAAAGACAGTTTGCCTTCGAAGAATAATGGAAGTGAGAAAATGTGTTTTCATTCTCCCAGCCCCCAACAGCCGCAAGAGTTCAGACAGAGCATATGGTGGTGAGTCAACAGGCTGTAGAAAGGGATCAGGAGTCAGGAACATGCAAACATATTAGAGTGGTGGCACTTTTCTATTTGCACTGTGGAAATTGCACAGCTCGCAATCGTTAACCGCTTGCTCTTGGAGGAAATGTACATACCTCCTATTGGATGTTATTCAATTTACCTAGGTGGGTGTTCTGAAAAATAAAGGGAGCACTTCTCAAAAGTAGGCGCTGTGCTAAAACAAAGCCACAGGAAGGACAGCAGCCTTCTAAAAGGAAAGCTTCAAAGTTGACATTATCGTCATGTGTCATATGGCACATATGACATTCTGCCAGATTTGAGACTTGCATTAAAAGTGTGCTGAAAAAGCAGGTTCTTTGAAGATGTCTCAGTCTGGACACCTAAAAATTGAGGAATTCAGATTGCCTAGTTCCCTTTGAAAATGTAGGCCATATATTTCCAAACTAAAAGCCTCTCTTTAGCAATTTCGGAATACAGCTCATCCCACCTCCTCCTCTCTGCAGTCGCTTCAGCTGTGACCAGAGGGAAGATGAAGATGCATTTGCTGGGGTGGTAGAGCATGGCCGGTTAGAAAGAACTCCAAGTGTCATTTGCGCCATATTTATTTCTCTCTGTAAGCTGTGTCAAAGCAGTGAGTTTACCTAACGTTACCCAAAAGAAGAGGCAATGGGATGGTTCTGGCCATGGGATGTTAGAGAGGATTTCTCCCATTCACTTCTATGTGTTTTAGAATAGCCCCTAAATTGGCATCCGAGTGACGCTTTCTTTTCTCTTTACACCAGAAAGTCCTTACTACTTAAGAGTATGGCGCCACATGCAGTAATTTATATCAAAATAAGCTAACCAAGAGTTTGTCCCATTTCTTAGGACCTATTTATCGCATCCTTAACAATTGTTGGGAAATGTGTGTGTGTGTAGATTTTTTTACCTTCTCTCTTAGAAGTGCTGGCTCCAGACAGCGGAGCTTTTGAAAAGGAGGTCACAGTTCAACCTTGTAAAAAAGCTAACAACGAAAACTATTTTCTCTCTGGATTTCTCTTTGAATCTTCTGTCAGCCTTTCCTGGGAAAGGCTAGAAGAAACAACCAATGCCTTTTAGACTGAGTTTCCAACTTGAAATCTGCTAGTTATCCTATTTGTAGCTATCAAAAAAGTTTCATTCCATATAAGTAAAGCTGACATACATATTAAAAGTCACAAAAGTTGCTTTCATCAATAAATAGGAAACCTATTTTGCACCTATCATCCAGGCTCCTTAATATTACCTGACAGTCATACATAGAGCTGGTTGTTACCACTACTAACAAATAATTCAATCTAGATTTTTTTTTTTGGTTATTAAGTCCTTTGCAGACCTATCCTAAGCCTTCTACACTGACTAACATGGAGAAATAAATTTCAGCTGATGGATTTGTATGTGAATTATTCACTTTCCTATTTGCTACATGAGATTGGTTACATGGCATCGTTTCTGCTTAGCTAGAGGATACACTTTTCAAAATGGGAAAATACTTCCCAGTGTGCATTTTCAGAAGAATAATTATGTTAATGCGGGGACCACTTGAGATTGTAACACAGTGGCAAAGTGTATGTCCTGTCACCTTCTACAGGCAGGTCCACTACAGCATAACAGTCTTCCACGGCCATCCCTTAATGGAATCACTATTTTAGCTCAAGCGGTACAGTTCTGTGCTGCAGTGCTGAGGGGCCTAGGTTCAAACCACATTGGTGACCAATATGGGAGGTTATTACAAACATTTTCACAAAGACCTGGAGGTTGTCCAAACACTGGCAAGCAACAGACAATATAATCCTATAAGCCATAGTGACCTGAAGTTTTGTTTGTGAAATTAATCACAAATCTATAGGAATGGCTCAGTTTAGGAGACATTCAATTAGCTGCATTTTACAAGTCCTACAAATATACTGCCCAGGCATCAGGAATGCAGGTTGCATCTCATTCTAAGAAAAGCATCTCTAGTTTCCATTCTAAAGAAATTTGTGCTGTATTTCTTTTGCTACTTCACATTCGCACATAGCATGCAATAGACTTCATTAATTTCCTATATATGTCTTTAATGAAGCAAAAGGAGAACAGAGTACAATGTTACTTGCCTCTTTACATTTGCTTTTGTAAGTAAAAAGAAAAAAAAATCCATACTCAACCTACCTATTAAACACTTATTATCACAATCAAATAGGATGGCACTGTGAACAGTCAGAGTCCTATTGGATTTTAGATGATGACTACAGCCCAATGGTATAGATGTTAATTTCCCAGCTTGAGATAGCAACACAGTGGACATTCTCCTATTGAGCCTGTCAAACATAACCTACTACAAACAGTAGGGGAGGAATTTAACAGGGGAAACTTAGATGACAGGAGGAAACAGAGATTGCAAGTATCTGCATGGTTAATAGACAGTGTGTTCTATTGCTAATAATGTCAGCCTTTACAAAAAAGCCAATTACCGGAGAGCTAATTTATGTCAATGCTTGATGCACTGTACATTTTAAAAAATACGATAATTATCAGTCCCAATTAGACTGCCTATTGCTTGGCCTGACAAGATCAGTGACGGTTTGCCAATTATTTTCTCCTTTTTCAACTAGAGAACGTTTCTTCTATTGTGAGGCTTATAACCAATCAGCTTTACTTATGACTTGACTCCACAATGGACAATAGTCAAACTATTTTGAGGGTTTTATTTTTACTGCCATTCTTGAAGCTTTGCTCCATTTGGAATGGGATCTTTTAGAGTGGAGAAGGGAGAGGGAGATTCAAATCCATCTGCAGTACTGTGAGTAGGTCTTATTACAGATAAAAGAAAAAAAAAAAAGTACCATTAATGAAGTTTCTTTAACTGTTGGTAGATCATGCTTATGCCTCATCATGACAACTCAAGGCATTTGTTGCTGCGCTGGGAAAATGCCTTACTTGTATATAATAAAGCAACAGAAGAGGAATGCATCATGCTCAATGAGAGAAATTGATGTCAAAAGACAGAATCTAGGAACTAAACGCATGGCAGCATTTGCTGAAGAGTCAAAAGGCGGATTTAATCGGATGAATGAATGAGTGGTAAATAGTGTATTTCATTGAAGTTCCTCTAACCCATGAATATTTCACACAGTAGACAACATGAGCTACAGAAATTCATCAGGAGGGGGGTGTGACGGGTTGGGATCAGAGAGACCTGCTTGGTCCTGCCACCTGGTATGCCAAGGCTACTTCTGCCCCTGCTTCCAGGCCTTTTCCAGCTTGGGACTCCCGAATCCTGTCTGTTTTGAGCCAGATTCCACTGATCTGCTGCAAACACAGACCCAGGTTCGAACCAAGTCCACTAACAACTGTAAGGCTCCTGGAAGCGCTCTTGCCTTTGACACCCAGGTGCCCAACTCCCAAAGAGGTTCACACCCTTAATAAATCTGTTTTACCCTGTATAAAGCTTATACAGGGCAAACTCATAAATAGTTCACCTTCTATTTCAAAAATAGAAAGATATGCACAGCTGTTTGCCTTCCCCAGGTAACAACTCGCCCTCCAGGCAACTTAATAAGTAAAAAGTGATTTTAATAAGTACAGAAAGTAGGATTTCAGTGATTCCAAGTAGTGACAGACAGAACAAAGTGAATTACTAAATAAAATAAAATAGAACACGCAGTTCTATGTCTAATCACCCTGTGTACAGATAACAACCTCACTAGGTCCAGTAAACAGGCTATCACTCACCCCCCTATTGTCTTTGTCCAGTCTCTTTCAGGTATGTCCTTGGGGGGGTGGAGAGTCTCTCTCTTTAGCCAGCTGAAGACAAAATGGAAGGGTCTCCCCCGGGCTTTTATAGTCTGTCTCCCTTCTCTGTGTAACATCATGTTACCATGGAGTTTTGGGATCACATGGGCAAGTCACATGTCCATGCACTCCTCGGTAACCAGCCCAACCAGTTGCATTCCTGACCAGGCCCCGATGTGGATTGGGGTCTGCAACTTCTTTTGTCTGTTAATGTGCAAGTTAAGTACAAGCACTTCTTTCCTCCAGACCTGGTCCCATGCTCTTACAAAGGCTATGCATAAAACCAGCAAATATAAAACCAATATTCATAACTTCAACTACAACAATGATACATGCATACAAACAGGAGGAATAGATTCAGTAGGTCATAACTTTCACAGAGATATGTTACATGGCACATGTAGCATAAAACATATTCCAGTTACATCATGTATACATTTATAAGCCTCTCCCCATAAAGCTTTATGAGGTACACCGTCACAGGGGGAAAAACAGAAATAGACGGCAAAAACAGCTCTTGAATCCCTCTCCACATATTCCAAGCTTTGCTTTAAACAATGCCTGTTAATTTATTGAAAGAGTAACGAAGTTAAAGCTACATAGACAAGATTAGACTCAGGCAGAAGTTCTGGAAAAGCTTGTTCTTTGCCCACTAGGCAGCTCAGTTCATTGGGCTTTTGACAAAGGTCTGGGAATAAAACATCTCCAAGTACTATACAAAACTATCACTTCCCAGGAAAACTATAGTGGAGAAAAGGAGCTGGAGAGTTAGACTTGCAACAAAAGGAGCTGTGGATTTTCCAATGGCTGTATTGTTCTTTATTTCTTTAGGGTCATTCTCCCTTCCCTTCCTTCTCCACATTTAATTTGTTCTCTCCATCTTCAAGCACACACATCCAACCCGGAAATCAGTCCTAAACAGAACTGCCGTTGACATGAAAGGGTGATTTGGACTCAGCATTCCAATTCGAGTCTATCTTTTCCTGGAAGATATATTGGATGAAACAGCTCTGTGCTTCTTTTTAAGAGACCAGAAAACTCCTCACTGAATAAATCAGAGAACCTTGTCCTCAGGGGCTGAGCACACAGGCTCCAGTGTCAGACACTGGTAGTGTGCAAGAGAATGATTCAATCTAGTAGCTAGGCACTAAATAATAGCCTACTATTTTCGCATACCTAGGAGAGTTCTCCTTTCGATCAAGTGGTTTTCCTACTGATGGTTCTGGTTTCAATCTCCACTGATGACCATTCACTGGATCTATACATTAGATTCTACCATCCAAGGGTGTAAGAGTCTAGCATCGGGATCAAACCCTACTGTTCTACATAGCTTAGAAGAATGCTATCCTGCTATCAAACTGGCCCTAAAGTACGGTTTATTTGTGACCAATTTTTAGAGATCACATACCTTTGTCTATTTGTACTAAGCACCAGATGTCAAAATAACTGGTACAGAAAACATGCAAATGAAAGTAGTTAAATTTCACAGTATTTTAGATATTTTATTTTAAATTATGTATGGTATGTGAAATATGCAGCCTTTGGCTAGCTACTACAGTGGAAATTGTTTGGAATAAGGAGAAAGGAGTGTTATATTAACATCCTGGGATCTATTCTCACATCTCCAGAGTAGGCAGATTGAGATGGTGTTTGTGAATATGCAGGACACCTAATGAAAATATCAATCGGAGAGGATTCCTAGTACTCTATCGTTTGCTAAAATAAGATCTGCAGCTAGACTACGAAGAGATGCTCATTTTGTACAGGAACCCAACCTTTAAGCTAGTCCTTAGTATAGCTGGGTGAAATTTTAGCCAAAACTTTTTTTTTTTTTAAGCAGACAAAAAGAGCAGATCTGGGTTGACTCAACATTTTGCAAATTCACATTAAATTCAAATTTTTTTCAGTTAAAAAAATAATGTTTTATTTCAAACATTTTTGAAAAGATATGTTTTGCTTTTTCAATTCAGAGTGACTTTATTTTGAAGTTTACTTCAGTGTCATTATAAAAAACACTGAAAAAAGCTCAGAAATGAAGCATTCCATTGCAGGTCAAATAAAACATTCTGTTTGACCCCCCAAATGATTTCTCCTCCTCCCCCTCCCCCAATCTTTTGGAACAGCTAGTGACCCAAAAAGTCAATTATTCTCATAGCTCTACTTATTAGTTCATAGCATGGGGTAAAACTTCAGCAAAAAAAATAAAAATAAAAAAAAAGTTTACAAAAAATAAAAGAGGCAATGGGGAAAACGTACAGCCAGCTTGTGAAATGTTCAAATGTGGATTTTCACATAAGTACAGAGCTATATAAAGAGAGCTGTTTCCAAACAAGCCACATTTTATCAGTATAGACAGTGTAAAGGGGATCAAGTGGCAAAGAGGGGGAATAGAAAAAGAAAAAAAAATTAAGAAAGTGATACTGACATATGCACACAAGAATGTAATATGTTGAGAGGTCACGTGCTAGTTTATATTCACAAAACAGGCTCTCAGTTTCAGCCTAAGGATCAACTGTTATTGTCCAAAAATGAGGAGTCCTTGTGGCACCTTAGAGAATAACAAATTTATCTGGGCATAAGCTTTCGTGGGCTTAAACCCACTTCATCAGCTGCATGGAGTGAAAAATACAGTAAGTAGTATAAATATTACAGCACATGAAAAGATGGGAGTTGACTTACCAAGTGGAGGGTCAGTGCTAACGAGCCAATTCAATTAAGGTGGAAGTGGCCTATTCTCAATAGTTGACAAGAAGGGGTGAATACCAAGCGAGGGAAAATTACTTTTGTAGTGCTAACGAGGCCAATGCAATCAAGGTGGCCCATTTCCAACAACTGACAAGAAGGTGCGAGTATCAGCAGAGGGAAAATTACCTTTTGTAGTGACCCATTCACTCCCAGTCTTTATTCAGACCTAATGTGATGGTGTCTAGTTTGCAACTTAATTCCAGTTCTGCAGTTTCTCATTGGAGTCTGTTTTTGCAGTTTTTTTGTTGCAGAATTGCCCCTTTTAAGTCTGTTATTGGGCGTCCAGGGAGACTGAAGTGTTCTCCTACTGGTTTTTGAATGGTATAATTCTTGATGTCTGATTTGTGTCCATTTATTCTTTTCCATGGAGACTGTCCGGTTTGGCCAATGTACACGGCAGAGGGGCATTGCTGGCATATATCTACCAATCATGGTCCCATTCAAATCAATGAGAAGCCTCTCATCCCATTGATTTAATCAAGAATAGGATCAGACCCTTAAGTGAGGGCTGAATCCCATAAGCCTTGTAAAAGATTCAAGGCTATATGAAGAAAAAAAGAAACATTGTCTTGGGGTCCTAATACCATCCCCTCAAACCTCATTGCCTGCTGTGCAATTCCACACTTCACTGGTTTGCTAACTAGCAGGGGGCTTGTGGCATCCTATCAGCCTGATTTCTGCCTCTGAAGGAAATACAAGAAGCTAAGATCCAACAGCTGCTAGCACTGGTTGCAGCATCAACCTTCATCCTGCAAAATCATGTGTGGGGGTGGAGTGGGTGCTTATTTATTATTTAATTTTGCAGGTGTTTGCACATCACTTACTCTCACTTCCTCTTCCCTGCCTTCTTGCTCGCCTTCTCACAGGCAGATCTCAGGTAAATACTTTAGATTTCATACATGAACAAAAGAATTTTGAGACCAGCTGGAATGGGTAGATAGAAACGTTCCTTTTTGTGAGCGAATGGAAAACAAGAGAAAATTATAACTGTCCACACAAAAAAGCCGTTAGTGTAAAATATCTACAAATATGCATTAAAATGGGAAATGAGGTGGGGAGGGAGAGTAAAAATGCAATCCAATGTGCAACTAAACAGCAGCTAAAAGCAAAAATCAGTGTGTTTCTTTAAGGACAGAAAAAAAAGTGTAGTGAAAGGAAAGTAGTACAAAGTAACTGGTAGTTGGAAGACTGAGAAAATTATAAAAAGCTAACAGGTGAAAAATAGATAAGGAAAAGAAAATGATAATCAAATAAGAGAGACCATCTCAGCTGGCAAGATCCCTTTCAACTCTGTACACACATTTTTTAAAAAAAAAGCATAGAAGGGGGAATTAAACCCACAGCGGAATTAAACTCACACTCACTCCCTAACTACCATCTTTACATATGAAGACGGCAGCCATTTAATTAAGACCAGGATCTAGACTGATGGAGAAAGAATTTTGAAGACATGGGAAGCCCAAGTAGTATCTATAGAATAGTCCAAATCAATGTCACAATATTTAAATCAGCTAATTTTTAAACATCGAGTGACTGATGGCAAGCAAAGGAAAGACTAGCTTTGTGAAATGGAGAATAAACAGAATGAGCGTCAGTTGAATGGAAAAAATGTATGCTTATGAGGAGAGAGATTTGGGAGTTATTGTAGAGAAATTCATAAAATCTTCAATCCAATGTGCAGCTGCAGCAAAAAAGAAAATACAGATAGAATGTCTGATTGTATTGCTACATGAAATGCTACATCAATCAAAGGAGGAAGTTTTCTTGCAGTGCAAGGCACTGCTTAGAGCCACTTTATACAGTGCTGCATCTTACTTTAATAACAATACAATTACTCCTGATGTGGTACAGTGCAGACACATAGAAGGCTGGCATCTGTTCTAAAATATTACTACTTAAGGAAATTCTGAATATTCTTATGAGGAAAGACTAGAGAGGAGATAAACTAGAGGTGCCAACTGAGCAATCAGTGAGCTCTGGAGTATCTTCACAGCAGCCACTGTGAAGCAATAAACATGATTTTAATCGTGAGTGGACCTAAGCTATAAAGTTCAGATTCAGACCTGGATTTCAAATACTTCATGGCTTGGGCTCATGTCTCACTTTTATATCATTCCCTAAAACACTGATAGGAGAAAACCTTCTGTAACAATGGACTTTTTAGAATTTAATTAATCTTGGAATGGCATTGTGTGGGTATAAGTCTCTGGCTTCTTACTGATTCCCATAGCCTAAACTCAAGGCTACATAGAGGAGGTAAGGGAATTGGGGCTTAGAGGGTCTCTTGGAGGTAGAAAAAGGCCAAGAAGTTTATGAACATTGATACACCTGAATTGTCTGTTCACATGTAAAACTAGAACCTAAATCCACCTTGATTTCTGAAGGGTTCATGAGTTGTGTTATCAACAAAACGGTAAAATATCATAACTTGTTATGAGATGCCACTCAGTAGCCTCAATGACCACAGTGAAGTTAAATAATGAGAGATAGCAGAGTTAAATAACCAGAGATAGTTCTATCTGAAGTCTTCATTCAGGGACATGTTTAAGCATGTGCATTAATTTTCAGAACAATATTACTCCTACTGCTAATAAATATTCTTCAATCATGCTTTCTATCAATAGATTGGAAAGCCCTTTGCAAAGGTCAGTATCATTATTCCCATTTTACAGATGGGGCAACTGAGGCACAGAGAAATGACGTGACTTGCCAAAGGTCACCCAGTAGGCCAGCGGCAAAGCTGGGAACAGAACCCAGATCTCTGGAGTCCCAGCACATGCTTAAGTGATATTGCTGATTAGGGATATTTTCCTCAATCAGGGTCTTGTGCTTGTCTATACTGCCCAATCCTGAAGTATCTAAATGCTTTTCAGGTAAATTAGTTGTACAGTGATGTCCCTCCTGCTTTTTTTCTCCCTTCCATAGTAGAACATACATTTATTTTAGTCTTTAAAAAGCCAAAAACAAAAAAAACAAAGCTCTGGGGATGTAGATTTACAGAGAACTTACTGGCGAGAGGCAAAAAACAAGCCATAGCATTAGCCTACCACAGTACAACCTCACATCTGAGGCTACAGATGTGGCAGTGTTTCGGTTTCCCCTCTAGTCAACAATGTCCCCCCAATGGCAAGGTGCTTGGGCAATTAAAAACTCCATCCCTTCTAGGGTAAACAAGAGTCTAATGAAAACTCCAAAGGAAGCACTGGCTCTGGTCAACTGTTCAGACCTTCCCCACTTAGTGGCAGAATACACCCAAATTTTTCTTCTAGCTAGATATTATCTGTAATGACCAGCTCATATCCAACGGCAGTGGAGAATGGATGAAGGGAATTTCCTTCTCCAAGTCATGATTCTGTCGCTTCAAAGGAAGCAGAAACTCACCATAGGTGTACTGCAAGCTCTGCTTCAAAGCCCAAGGTCGCTTCCTTCAGCCTGTCTCTTGGGTTTCCTTGCCAGTCAGGCCTCAGGCTTCTTCATACAGTCCTTCCCAGTTGATTTCTATAGGTATCCTCCACTGTTACATAGATTACCCCTTTTGGTGGTTTTATTTATGAAGAGACTAGAGCCCTTGCCCTGCTCACTTGCTTTTGTTCAGTAAACAATGACCCAATGCTGTTCCTGTCTGGGTTCTGTAACAGAGCTTAACACAGCCTTTCCAGACTGTTCTAGGAGAAAAATTACAGACAGTCCTACTCCCTCGCAATCTCTCCCTCAGTGAGGGGTAGGAAGTTCTTTTATTTCCCTGTCCCTTCCCCAGCATGCATTGCTGCCTTGCCTACAATTCCCAGAGTTCCTGTAGGAACTACAACTCCCAGAATTTTCTTGTTGTGGGCTGCACCAGGGCTAAGGCCATGCAACACCTACTGGCTTGCTTAAAGGGTCAGCATACCATCTGCTTGATAAAAGCAACTATGCTGCCAAAAATATATCAGAGGTAACATGTAAGACTTATGAGCATAGCCTGTTCTTTCAAGAAAGGCCCTACAGTGGTAATACCTGAAAAGTACAATTTCCCTGGTGGGAGAGATTTGTAGAATCTGCTATATCCAGCACTTCAAAGGAATCAGATAGGGTCTTCATTATTATACATTTTCTTCTTTTGCAGGAACTATGTTTTGTTTCCAGATGTCTTTTCTAGACTGCACATTAGAACCTTATGTATACAGGGGGAAAACAGCTTGCCTAAACATAACCTAAAGTAAGAACTCCAACACTCTGGAACTGGAAGATGTATTAAAACCTTGTGCTGCAAGCAACAGACAATTTCTAAATAAATACACAAGCATGCACCCATCTGGGAAGCCAGGACAGCATCTCTGGAGTCCACTTCCAAAAATACAAGCCTATGCCATTTGAACTAGATGGGCAAAAATGGGTCAATTTTTGCAGAACTTCTGGCCAGATTTTAAGTGAATATAGGCTGTTTTCAAAAACATAAAAGTCTACTTGCAAGCCAAAATGAGTCTAATTTCTGAGGGAATATGGCTTTTGAATAAAGAACAAAGATACATAGATGTTACAGGTTGCTGAGGGGGAAAATGACAATTTGTCAAAATTGTGAATTAAATAAAATTGTGAGGATGAGGAGTAAAATGACATGAAATGAAATGGCACATATTTCCATATCGAATTCCTTACACAGCTCTGCTCCTATGACTGAGCAACTTCAGGAACAGAAAAATAAGAGGTTTCTTACTATGCTACTCTGCTAGAAAATAAAATGTTAGAAGAGATATTTGCCTTTACCTTAGAGTCCATTAGTATCTAAGACAATTTTGATAACAACCTCTTCCTATCTGAAATGATCTTAGTACAGGAATTCAGTGGTATCAGTTCCATGGTCATCCAAGTAATGCAGCTCCCCATCTCACCTGGAAAAGCTTACGTTTGGTGGTGAATAGAAAGGAGATGCATAAAGGTAGATGCAGAGGAGGGCATTATACAGTGTGGTTTTCAGAGCTCCACAACTTTGCAGAACTAGTGACAATTGTGGAAGTGAAAAATACTGAATAGGGAGGAACAAGAATTTCATTTTAACCCTTGATATTGCGTATTTACGAAATGTTTATCAACACATGGAGACAGATCCTCAGCTGGTATAAATTGTCATAGCTCCATGGAAGCAGGGCCAGCTCCAGGCACCAGCTTTCCAAGCTGGTGATTGGGGTGGCAGGCGAGAATGGGGCGGCAGTCCGAGTCCCGCGGTGGCAATTCGGCGGCAGGGCCGCTCTTCCCGCTGCCAAATTGCCACCACGGGACTTGGACTGGTGCCCCATTCTCGCCTACCGCGATGGCAATGGGACAGCAGGTCCGTCGCTCTTCCCTTGCCGCTGCGGACTGGGACTGCCTGTGTCAGGGGCGGGGCCCCGCTACGTCTGCTTGCGTCGTGGGCGGGGCCGTGGCAACTGCTTGGGATGACAAAATGGTGAGAGCCGCCCCTGCATGGAAGTATAATTTTTTATCAGGTTCTACAGGATTTTTCCATAATTGATGCCAGACAGGGAATCCAGAGACCAGAAGAACTCAAATCCCATTCTCTTACATGTCAGTAAAGCACTATCACTGAGAGATCAGTCTGGCTCATTGGAACCATTTCGGAATGTGGTGAAACATCTGAATAGCTAGATCTTTTCTTAAGAGCCATGAGAGCACTATCCAGGGCAAATTCACTTAGCATGTGTATCACTGGAGATTATGCCCATAATGAAAGGTCTTTAACTCTGGTGAGGGCTCGCTAGAGCTCATTTGGGAGAAGTTCCTAGATGTTCATACTAGAATGCATATTAAGGATCTCACAGGTTCTCTATGGTCTCACCTCTTCTCTATTGTCCCTTGACCACTTTGTGGGCTGTACCAGCAAACTGCAGCACCCCCAGCCACCAGCAAGTTAGCAGAGGGTGGGTAGCTGTCCCACTGCAGAGTAAAAAGCATAAATAGTGAAATCTACATTCAATTTAAAATTCTACCAGCTTTAATCATTGCAAGTCTTATTGGCAACAAAGATTATATATATAAAATTTACATATATATATAAAATGTTTTAAAGGAAGGTTGTCAGGATAAAATTTTATAAATATATATAATTTTATCCTGACAACGTCCCTTTAAAACATAGCTGAAAAACAACTGAATGCTCTACCTTCCCTGTTGTGTAACATACCACTCCGGGGATATCTTCAGATGGAGCAGAGGAGGAGGATTGAATTACTCTCTGTGAAATAATTGTGGGTGATTCCACAAAAATATCTGACCGCTCTCAGACTAGCCAGAAAATATAAGTTGAAATATCTATCTGCTAGGGATGCAGAGAAGTGTGTGCATTACTTCTGAGTGCTGAGTCATCGGCTGAACGTGTCATATGCCCATTGCTTCATTTAGCTTTGGCTGAGACGGGAAATCCATTACTGTAAGAAACTTCACAAAACACTTAAATTGAGATTGTACTTCCCAAAGTGACCATATAAAAATGGTACTGGCAATATCATACTCAACAGATCTGTTCCCTCAGTGTTTTAAAATCAGATCTGCTGACTTCAATGATAAAAATACATTTTTTACTGCTTTTCAACTTGTTAGCCCTGAAAAGCCAGCACAGCTAAGAGCTGGATTCTGTTCCTCCTTGTCCACCCTCATCAGAATCATTGGCCAAGTTCCAGTCAATTACTCCGGTGCAAACACAATCAAGGTAACTGGGTTGCACAAGTGCTGTTACAGGGAGTAACTTGAAGATAATGGTGTTGTGAAGATTTCACCAAGATAGATATGCTATGCACATGCATCTGAGGGCATAACTTGTCCTGCAAGATATATGTTACTGGTGAAGATATACGAGAAAGAAAGAACCCAGTTTGTATCTCATCTCTTAGGTTGAGTTTGCTGGGCTGGCAGTGAGAAACAACAATTAAACATATATCAACAGCCATGGAAATCAACACTGGAGAGAAACAGAACTCCACAACGTCATTTTTACAGTGTCTGTTCATATTAGAATGGCATGTTAAGCAGCATTTTTCCCCATTATCCATTGAAAGAAATATTCCCCCAGAGGACTGTGGGAAAGTCAGTGCAACCAGCCAATGGATTTGCCTTTCCATAAGCAAGCATGTGGTGCAAACACAGCACCAATCCATTTGGGATGGTGTGGTGGGGCGAATGCCCCACCCCCTGGCATGAGTGGGCTGCAGCAGGCCAGTGGGGCTGCAGCAGGCCAGTGAGCCTGCATAGAAGGGCAGCCAATGAGAGGAGGGCTTATTGGGAGCCAATCAGGGCCCAGATTGGAGACAGCCAATCAGGGCCAGGCTCAGCCCTAAAAAAAGGCTGCTCAGCAGAGGAGTAGAGAGTCTTTCCCAGGCCTTTGGAGGGGAAGTCTGTCTCCTGCTCAGGAGACTAGCACCTCGGACAGCACAGTGCTGGGCAGATGCAGGGGAGCCTAGGAGAGCTCCAGCCTGTTACCTGCCAGGCTGCAGGCCCTGACTGGAAGGGCCTGGAGGGTGCAAAGGGGTCAGTGGGAAAGTGACCCAGGGAGAGGTGGCCATAGCAGACTGCACCAGACCCCTGACAGAAGGGGATAGACTTTGGGGTGTGGTTGGCCACTGCGGCAGGGCAAACCAGAGGACTGCTGTTAAGCCCCCCCGGAAGGGGGAGAGCTTGGACTAGGGGCCACTGCCAGAGGGCAGTGTCCTGAAGAGGATGCCGCGAGCAACGCGGGTCCAGACGCCAGCAAGGGAGCGGCGGACAGGACACCATGGGCAGAGGGCGCTCCAGGACTGGTGTGAGCTAATTCCCAGACTTACCATCAGGGGGCGCCGCGGTGGTGAGTCGTAACCCCATCACAGATGGGCAGCAGTGACCAAGGTCACACTGAATTCAAGGCCTGATTGTGATCCCCTTCATTGCAATGGTGAGCTGTCACTCACACGGCTGGGTACATTGATTCTAATGAGTAAGAGGCCCAGACCGTGAACCTATCATCCAGCTCCAACTGTTTTGTGAAACTACCATCTGATCATCCCTAGGTGGGACCCAAGGAGGGAAAGGAAAAGCCATCCAATAGTGAAAGAGTCTTCAGCTTATTTTGGCTTAGATTTGCTGGCTCATTTTTGTGAAAGAAGGTGGGACAATTGGAAGTAAAATCTCTTAGCCAAGTCTTGAGGTCCTCGTTCAGTTTAGTACTCGTTTTTATTTCCATAGTCAGTCGATGCGTGAGAAAGTACTGAACAAATTTCAGCAGGGATGCTGGGAGTTGGAAATTTATTTGCTGTGAAGATGTGATAATCCCCACACCATAAAAAAGAGTAAGTAATACAATAGCAGATGCTTCAATATATTCAGATTCCTGTGTAGGCTCACATCTTTATAGAGACCCAGTGATTGTGGTTTCAGTTTCTCTAACTCGTAAGTATTTTGGCTACAGTCTCCTGTCTCTTGACTTTGCTTTGTAACAGAGGATGGATAACAGGGTTTGAGCTGGCCCAAGTGCTTTACAGTATATTCCACTTGAACAATAGTGACCCTTTAATTAGCTGCTGCTGAAGAGGCATGAAGATCCATGACAACATAATGCTTCATTGCACTGGGACACAAATGTGTGTGTGGATATATATATACATTATATACAAAGAGGCACTTAGGCAAGTAGAAGCATTGTCATTCTTCATAAAATGTAGATGACTATAGTGAACATGGAGTATGCAATTGGAGATCCTAGAATTAAAGTGGAACATAGACATAGAGAGGTTAAAAAAATATGATTTCCACTTAAACCTGGTATCACTGTGACTATATTCCTCATTACACAGTTTAACCTCAGGTGGCAGAGCTGGGATAATATCGTGTGAAAATACAGAGCTAAAGAATACAGAAAAAAAAAAGTAACGATTGCCAGAAGAGATCTGAGTGAGTTGAGTTAGTTTAAGCTACTCAGCAAGTGAAATGACAGTGCAGAGTTGCAAGGGAATTATCAATTTTATTTAATGGCAACCAGCTGCATAATAGGAAAACGACTGTTATTTATCTGTGGTGGGGGGGATCTGTATGGGAAAAGTCAGTACTAGACCTATTGTGTGAAGCCAATAATTGGTTTTCTGCTTAAAGTACTTTGCCCAAACAGGGTTAAATATGGGCTAACATTCTCCAGAAGTTAAAAATTAATGTTGGCCTGAACCAATTCAGTAAATTTGGAGAACATCTGAATGCACAGAACCTCCAAATGAGAGAATGTTTTGAGGTATAACTCATAATTAGCCAGAGTTTAGCTATCTATACACTACCACCTATCCATACACAGGCAAACAGAACTCTTATCAAAGAACCTTAGTTGAATAACTACTGCTAATATAGAAGCTAATGGGTAAATATTTTCCTATCCAAGAGTGATGTAGCGGCCTATTGGCTGATTGCGCTAGGGCCCCTGGCAACAGGAAAGGAGGTGCTATATGGAGCTACCACAAGAGAGAGAGAAGGGTTAGATGATTTTTCATAACATTTTCCTAGTTTTTGTTTTCAGTGTGACCTGGATGAGTGTTTCCCTAGATTGTCTCTGACAATTTGGACACCGTGTGCAGTGCATAATTGCCCATACTTGATGTTTTGCCTTTGGGCTGAATTTGGCCCCAATACCCAAAGCGGTTTATATATGAAGGCAAGTTGTTTTGACTTCCAACTCTTAAGTGGAGCAGTCTGGGGAAGTGAGGGAAGGCACATTTATCATCTTGGTGCAGAGAAGGAAAAAACAACTAATCCATCATTGGCTATACATACAAAGACAATATTGTCACCAGCTAAGTCACACACATACAGCGCTAGGACTAGCATTCAAGACTTCTGCTCCAAAAACTCATGACTACACCACTAATCACTAGTATTAAGGCTGATTATCCTCTCTGAGAGGCCTCCAGTCAATGGATGTAAATATTTTGGCCTGATATTCCATCCTGATATTACATACACAATCATGCACATTCAGTAGAACAATCACAATCTTGCAATGTTACCTTTTGCCCAAGTAGCATTAATATGATATTTCCTATCATTTGTCCAGGGAAGAATTTTAATTATTTGCAATCAGCAAAATTGAAGGTTTACACTGTGACTGCAAATGCGATCCCTGTATATTCACATGCAGAAGCTAAAGAGTGACAAGTGTCAATGGTACGCCAGTGAATTTTGATAGAGAGACTGCCCATCTGCAAGTGAAGTTATAATTCAATGAAATGTACAAGTCTTCTGTCAATAGTGAACTCGGGTAATTAACACTTACACTACTCGTTATGTTTGCACTTTGGAGTTTGAATGAACTAGAAATTTCACAAAAATAAAAGAGGAATCTTTGTCCCTCCCATTGTTCCTCCCATGATTTATATGGAAGCTCAAAGGGCAATCACTAGACCATCATAGGAAACTCAAGATATTCTGCGGGCTAATGTTCGTTGTAAAACTTTCACAGTGGATTTGCAAAAGGTAATTTATCATAATTTGTTTCCATAATTTCAATACATTGGGCAATATTCATATTGTTCAATGGTCCCTCGGACTCTTAAGTCTACATGTGTGGTACGAAGGACTGGTGATCACTTGATACGTAGTAATATGCAACAGGGAAACAATTTCCTCATGCCTGGAGATAAGGAGAGAGCAGTAAATTGGAAGGTACAGTATATTTTGATATTGTTATATGTGCATGTAGTGGAGTATATAGTTATATGTACATGTAGTGGAACCTTTTTAAATGGATCAGCCAAACAAAAAAAAACATTAACCCAACCCAACCCTTTTAACTAAAGATCAAGCAGAACTGTACTGGGAATCTTGAGGGTGCTTTAAGGCAGTCACTTAAACAGGGGGTTACCCTTAGAGGTGTCCTTTAGCAAGTGTTTCATAGGTAGAAGCCAAATCATCCTGTCCTTATTCAAGCAAATCAACCTTTCCCTACAACGGGAGTCAAGTGTAAGGACTGCAGGATTTGGCCCACAGTCAATATTACGACTTTAACATAAGGACAGCATTTTGAATCAGTAAGCAGTAAACTGATGCAATTCAGCAAACTGCAGAAACATACATAAATAAAAATTTCTGCTGCAGACAAGGGGAGCGACTGAGTAATTAATTTGCTCCAATATGAACTCTTCGCCATTCTAAATGTGACGTGCTACTCGCGCCATTGCAACCTGCCAAAGGGACAGATGGCGAGAGCTGCTAAAACAGATGTTCTGAGGAGTGGGATGAGAGTTTATGTCATATTCGGAGTTCTAGTCATTTCCTGGATCTAGAAGTAGAAGTACTAAAATACCACAAGAGACCGTTCTCATGATCATTTCTGCACAGTCAAAAGCAATTGGTGACCAAACTTTCAGGAGGATGTTGCTTCTAATCATATGTCCAGTTTACATTTGCAGAGAGGAAATTCAGAAAAGGATTCTAACCATAAAAAAACACAACCCCAGATTCCAAAACCACAAATATCTTTAAGAACAGCAGAAAGTGTTCAGAAAAATGCCAGCCATAGAAATATGTTTTATAACAAACATCCTCCCCCTTATTTTGGCTTTCATGTGACATTCTTTTTTGGTTTTTAATTGTTATTTGTGCATTCTAAAAAACAAACAACCATTCATTTATGTCTATATGTAAAAGCACTTCTCTTAGGTTCCAAGCAGGTTAGGCACCAAACTCCCACTGTCTTTAATTTAATGGCAGTTAGGTACCTAACTCACATAGACACTTTTGAAAATTCCACTAAGCATCTATCTTCATCTTTAGGCACCTAAATACCTTTTGAAAATTTGGCCCTTAGTAATTTATAGCAATGTCTAAACAACAAAAAAACCACTTAAAGACAAATATTTACTATCCTCTCCACTAGACTGCTTTCTTATCCCTATGGAAAGAGGTATGTTAACAATTACTGTCATTTGTCAATGGGATTTTCAAAATAAAATGTTACCTATTTCTTACCACAAGTAAAACGTTTATCACCTTGTCTTCCTCCTAAGAATGTCAGCATTTTGTTTGTGTATTAACCATCTTTCCAACACTTTGTCAGGTACCCAGCCAGTGAGATTATCTGGAAGTGTTTTGGGGACAGCAGAACAAACATAAAACGAAGCATATGGTGTTTAATTCAAAGAAGCGATGTCAGCTTCATCACTGCTGAGATCTCAGAGAATGCATATTGGATGAAAATTTGCATTGTGAAACCAGGGGGGGAAATAAGTCAGATTTCTAAGGAAATAAGGTAAATACTATTGAACTGCAAACTAAATAAAAATGATTGGCAAGATCATCCATTCAGATTTTTCCCCAGTTGAATCAAATTGGGATTTTTTTCCTTCCCCACCCCAAATATTCATTAGGC
The DNA here is from genome assembly GCA_037349315.1 of Chelydra serpentina. Taxonomy (NCBI): domain Eukaryota; kingdom Metazoa; phylum Chordata; order Testudines; family Chelydridae; genus Chelydra; species Chelydra serpentina. The sequence continues at coordinate 15,422,603 of JBAIAC010000035.1, forward strand.
TGAGACTGTGCTGTACACCTTGAAAAACAATTTTTAAAAGGAAATCCAATAGGATGAAAATGAAATGGGTTTCTAAGTTGTATTTGAATCCTCACCATGAAGTAAATGTAGAGATGGTTTGGTTTTTTTCTCCTTTTTGGGGGGATGTGGGAGGGTGGAGTTGACGTGTAAAACAAAAATCCAACTTCCAGTGGATTGTTAATGGTTCACGTCATACTAAATGACTCAGTGCAAATATGCAAAAAATCACACCCATGATACAAGAATCAGACATTGAATGTGCAAGAATGTTCTCTACATAGAATGAGCCTTTCACTAAATAACTAATCTTTGCATCCTCTATATACAAGCCTTGAAGTCTTCTCAACTATGGGGAGCTTCCCTATTTGGAGTAAATGGCAAATTGTACCTTTTTTCTTACCAGAGAAGTGTGAAGGATTGCAATCCAAATCCTGGAACAATTGCAATGCTGAATGTAAGGGGGGAAATCACTTTTAACAGGAAGGTTAATTAACAGAGGGCAAAAGAGTTCTCTTTAAATGAATTCAATTAACCTCCGGATCACTTGTCAGTTGCAATATTATAAGTGAAAGATAGGACAGCAGAACAATGTAGTTGTTTTTCTTAAGTTAAAAAAATTGAGCCATATTTCATCGTTTTCCTTTCCTCTTGATATCTGCACATAACTCGCACTAGCAAGTTATTATTCTAGGTGCCTAGAAGAATAGACTCTGAGGGTCCTGAGACCATTCAACAACTTTTAGGATTAGGTCCTTATGCCTCTCTCTCACCCAAAAATGGAAATTGACTGAAAACATTTTCATGCTGTCTGTCGTGGCTCACAATTGTGAGTGCCAACTTCAAGGCAGACAGTCAAGAAGCAGGGCAGAGATCCCCAAACTGTCTGTATGTTCTATAATTAGATTTCACCAACCCAATAACAAGTGTGAACTCCTATCATGGAGTCACAATCAGTCCCCTTGAGCATTCCAGTCTATCTTGCCACCCAGGCAAGCTGGGCTTAGTGATAGATGGTTTCTATACACCAAAAATCACAAAATATTCCGGTCGTTCCCAGTCCCAAGAGACCAGTCACTTACCCCAGGTCAATTTGTACCTTAGATCTCAGACCAAAGACAATGCTTGTATCCAATCCTATAGTAAACTATCTAAGCGTTTATTAACTAAGAAAAGAAATGAGTTATTACAAGTTTAAAGCAGGCAAACATATATACACAAATGAGTTACAATATATGATTTCAAAAGGTGACAAGGTTCTACTAATTTGTGAGCTCTGAAAGTCTTTTAGAGCTAACTCAGATTAACCCTGGGGGTCTCTGCTTTTGTTTTATAGCTCCAGCCCCATCAAAGTCCAAACAGCAAAGGAGAGGAAAATATTTCTTGCCAGCTATTTTTATTTCTTCCTTCCAGAATTCAAGATGATGGGACAAGCCTTTCTGCACGTAGCCTTCATGGGTGTGAAGGGGCAGTTAACAAAGTCTTTGTATTGTGATGTCCTACAATGGCCCATTTAGTGTTGATAGACCTTATTGATGGGCAGGCGATGATCCCGCCTGACTGGGTTCACGGTCTCTGAGCAAACATTTTTAACGTTAAAAAGCAAAACTTAAATATTGCCTTATAGCATGTGATAAAGGTATTATAAGTGAGATGAATGCATGCAGCAATTTACATGCATTTCATAAAATCTGAACATACTGTTATAAGCCCAATACCCATCTTAACCATATTAACACACAGGTGAAACAAACTGGTTTCTAGCAATGAATTTGTCAGTGCTCAGCTGAGGCAGAAAGTCTTGGCAAGTGCTGGTAGCTGGTCTGCCAGCATCACAAACACCATATTATCGGGAATCACCAGCTGGTGCCATTACAGATGGACTAAGAAGTTGTGTTGAACTGAATAAGTACAGCAATTAGATTTTGGAGAAATGCTGCTTGTTAGTTATGGTGCAGTTCTTTTTGGAAGCTAAACCTTGTTCAAACTTGCAAGCTTACAGTGCCACAGTTGCACCGACACAGCTATGCCACTGTAAGAGTGCTCATGTAGCCACTTTATGCTGATGAGATAGAGCTCTCCCGACGAGATAATAAAACCACCTCAACAGCGGCGGTACCTATGTTAGCGGTAGAGTGTCTCCTATAGACGGAGCACTGTGCACACAAGCACTTATGCCAGCAAAATTTATTTCACGCGGGGTGTGTTTTTTTTTCACCCGAGTGACAAAAGGGCTAGTGCAGGGGTCTCAAACTCAAATTACCACGAGGGCCGCATGAGGACTAGTGCATTGGCCCAAGGGCCACAACACTGACCCCGCCCCTTCGCTGCCCCCGGCCCTGCCCCCACTCTACCACTTCCATTAGGCTCCGCCCCTTCTCCGCCTCCTTCCCTGAGCGCGCGGCTTCCCTCTCCTCCCCTCTCCCTCCCAGAAACCGCGAAGCTCTTCCCTGTGGCCCACCGGGCTCTTCGTGCCCCACCCCCGCTCCCCTATTTTTTTTAAAAAAAAAAATTTTAACCCCCAGGCAGTTCCCGCCGCCAGAACAACTGTCTGGTGGCGGGAACTGCCTGGGGGTAATAAAAAACATTTTTTTAAAAAGGGGCGGGGGGAGCCTGGCGGGCCCCGGGGGCCGCGTGTTTGAGGCCCCTGGGCTAGTGTATACCTGGCCTAAGTAAAGTGTAGTCACCTCCTAAGTCTCTCTGATTGAATCATTTTTAAGGTGCAGAGCTGCTACCTACAGGATACAAACAAAAGCATTACATGGCATCAACAAGACATTACAGCAAAATAAGGGCTGAGACGGCCCATAAACCTCACCACATTTGCTGAGAGCACATTTTGATCCTGTGCCGACAGCTCCACACTCCTGAAGGGATATATATTAATGGCCTGATCCTGTTTGCATTAAAGCTAATGGCAAACCTCCCCTTGACTTCAGCTGTAACAAGACTGGCCACTAATCTGCTGGACTGCTTACCTGCAACTCTAGTTTAATGACTGTGATGATCAGCAGCTCATGAATGTGCCCCAGACTAAAACTGGAGCTTCCAAATAATAATTATTTAAATAGCAACCAAAAGCATGCTAGGCACTTTGCATACAACTAAATTAACAGACTTATACTCATTGATCTGCTAAAAACAATTCACTTAAATGACGTGCAACTGGCATTTTTCCAGATATTTAGCCACCTCTCTATATGCCCAGAATTATTGATGTTATTAAGGAAATGTCTTTTCACACTACTGCACTTCTTGATGTTAGTGCTTTTTTTTTTCCTGGTGGTTGTGATTATGATCATTGCAACATTTATTGTCTTGAACACTTAGAGAGTCATTTTCTTTCATTGCTGTTTGTCTCCATTATTATTTTCTGTAATGCCAGGAGTTTATGAGCTGGAATTAATGGCAAGTACGGCATTTGACTCTGCCAGCTTAGTGCACCTGCAGAACTTATGGTCTCTCCCTACCGTAAAGCAGAAATTCTGTTGTCCTAAACATTGTCCCCAAGTGAGTCTCTGTGTCAGGGAGAGGACAAGCTGCTACTATCTTGTCTGGATTTCAATGTGCTTGACCCAGAACAGGTACTTATTGAGGAAGCTTCTCAGATATCCACGGCAATCTGCAGGAAGCCACTTATTTCGTATTGGTATTTTCTTTAACCAACTCAACTCAGAAGCAATGATTAGTTCCAGATCTTCACTTAGCTTTACAAGTGGATTCACCTAGGCATGAAGGAGGTGAATTCAGTCTCTTTGGCTGAATTGGCTCACGAAAAAAGAAGACTCAACCGAGGAACAGGAATTACCTGACCAGATCCACCCTGAAGTTCATCATGGTTCATCAGACAGGACAATATCCTGTCTCCAACAGTGGCCAGCACCAAATGCTTTACAGGAAAGTGTAGGACTCCACAGGAGGCAGATGTGAGATAAGCTACTTCCTTACAGTCCCATCCTGATCTCTCATTGGAGACTGGCTTAAGCCCTGAAGTCTGAGATTCAATATCCCTTCCAAAATGCTTGTTATTGTTAATTATAACATCTCTGTAATATGTCACTATCCATGTAAACGTCCAATCCCTCTTTGAAACCTAACCGTAGGCTTTTTCTTTGCCAAAAACATTTCTAAGGATACCTCATGCTCCTCCTGATTGCAAGTTATCTTACCTCCATCATATGTAACTACACAAACACCCCACCTCATTCCTTCTCTACAACCATCATCAGACGACCAGACATACAGTATCTGTGACTTGTTGCCCTTTTCAGAAATCCCAATTTACTTTGAATGACAATGAGGATGATTTATATTACAGTAGCACCTAGAGGCCCCAATCAGGGTCAGGGCCCTATTATGCTAACAGAGTAAAAAAATGGACTTTGCCATGGAGAACTTACCATCTAATTCTCCATGTTGGGCAACAGCAGAACATTCCTCTGCGTGTGTGTGCAAGTAGGTGCGTCTGTGTTGTATCAATCATGCAAGGTACTCACAAACTTCAACAGGTCTTTATTCCAAAAGGGAAACCTCTTTACTAAGTTGCTGCTGCACCCTCTGTAGCTCTCTCAGCCTCTCAACTCCCTCCTCCCTCCTTCCTGTTTCCTGTCCTTACAGACTCCCAGCAGCCAGTGCTCCCAGTTCTAATAACTGTAAGCAACATCTGAACACCACAGTCTGTGAATATTTGTGTTTGCACTATATCTCTATTCCAAGGTCTGCTCTTTCGTCCAGATCTTGTAGATTCCTGACTCAAAGATATAGCCACAATTCCTCATGACTGGATGGAAGTTATAGGGAATGAGAAGGAAAATGGCTGTTTGGAGAACTTGGCAATTGAGGAAGGGCCTATTGGGAGCCAAGGCCAAGAGCTGGCAATGGTAGAATGGGAAGCTGGATAGTTTTGGCCCTCAACCACTTGGGAGTATTCCTCCCACGAAACAGTCCACACGAGGTCAGCTCTAATCATCAATAAAAAAGGTAAAACAGCTGAAAAGAATACCAGGCTTAGCTTCTGCAGGCTACAAGAACCACCACAAATCGCTCCACCTTCCACTACACGGTGCGCTTCTTTGACCTTGCCTTCACCACTAAAAACAGAGCACAGCACACAAACAAAACGATTGTTTAAATCCACATGTAAATTCTTCTCTCGGTGGAGGATGAGAGAAAGGAGGAAAGAACCATAATGACAAGTGCTAGTCACATCTCTTACTGCACAACAGGGAAGTTGCTTATATTCCAGGGTAAGGGGCACAGCACAATACCCTGAATAGAATAAAGTGTCTTGCCCCTTCCATTGCTATACTGATTGGTTAACAGGATGGTCATTAAGGGTAGGAAAAGAGAGAGAGAGTGAACAAAAGCTTATCTGCAACACCATTCCGTATACGAGGTGTTCTGTGAGGTTTATAATAGAGATAATGACCTCTGTATATGACATTGTCAGATAACTAATGACCAGCTGGGCTGAGGACCCATACCCAGACAGTCATTAATTGCTATAAAATGTGTTCTTTGTTAGCCATTAGTGCTTAAACAATATATGCAAAGCTATTCAGATTTATGTTCAGCCCCTACAAACAGCACTTGATTGTGATTAATCTATGTGCATTTCTTATTTGCATGCGGGAGGGTGTGTGGAGGAAGAGGGATACTTCATCAGCCTACCTTATGTGAATCTCATAAGCACACACCTTTGCTGATTGGTGTAACTTCCCAGTAATACTCAAGGTCACTTAAATAAAACAGCAATGTTTATTGCAGAAGAAAGCTTTGCTTCCAAGTGTGATATTGCTAATTCAGGAGGGGGAAAATATACTAAATAAATAAAGAATAGACATCAAACATATGAAAACAAAGGCCACAGCATCATTCCACTGCACAAACATCCCCAACAGGCAGTATGGTGTATATTCCCCATTCAGGAAAATGGATTATATGAACACATTCCAAAATTACACTCACTGCGCTCCATTAGTCCCCATATGGTGAGTAGCTAACTATCTTCTGGTACCTAGTAAGTCATTTGCATAGCCTAACTAGTGTTTTTGATCACTTTATAAATGGCTTTCATTTTAGCAGGTTTCATTATTATGTGTTAACCATACCAGAGTTCCACATCATAGCTCATTGCTCCATCACCTAATTGCAATATTTGATGATAATTAATGTCCCCGAATGTAGGCAAAATAGTATGCAAATGAATAATGCCAATTGTGCTTTTTGGAAGGTATGAAATGAGAGAGAATGAATGCACAATTGTCCTTGTAGTTTGCAGCTTCTACATGAAGCAAACAAACAAAAAAATGGCCTTTCCTTGTATGTTTTATTGTGGTACCAAGGTCCCTGAGATGCTAATTCAACATGAATATTGTAACAGATCCAATGCTCTGGAAGTATGGAATATTCCAAGACTATTATGTTGAGGTGCAACAGATGCTATGGCCACATGGAATATTCCAAGACTATTGTATCAACTTTATAAATGTTATATGTATCTTTATGGGCTGGTTAGTGATTATATTCCAAGCTCAGTGGGTGAGCTAAAAGATGTTTTCTGTAGGAATTAAAAGCACCCCAGGGGGTAATTAATGCAAATCCATAATGCAGGTAAAACATCTGTGGAAGTTAAACTCCTTGGGGGAAATAGCATAGACTGAGTTGGCCTGGTTCAAGCAGTCTGGCAAACAAAGAACTCCAAACTGTACAAAGATACCATCCTGATCTGGGAGAAGAGTCAGTCTCACTTAATCCAACAACTGTCATGAAATTATGACCATGAGAGGCAGGCCCTGTGGAAAGAGCTTTAAGTATTTTAATCCTGTCAGGATCTTCATATGGAAGACTGGTAATTACCTGGTAAAACAGAGCTGAAAATTGTCTGTTTATTGTTTTTATGTCCTCTCTGTAATGCTTTTGCTCTGAATAAACAGTCCTTTGCTTTCTGAGAGCTTTCTGGTCACTGGTTAACATTGGTATTGTCCCTGAGAGAACCAGACTGCAGGTGCTGAACTAAAGTCAGATCTGCTGAAGTGATTACAGTGGATTGCAGGATTCTGCATTCTGAGGCCCAGGACTAGAGGGAGCAAGTTGTGGGACTGTGTGCCAAAAAAGATGACAGTGAAAGGCCTGAGACCTAGGCTGGGTTCCCTCAAGGCAGCCATGGTGTGGTCAGAGGCACAGTTCCTTCAGGGACTGTGACACATTAATTCCAGGTCATTCATTACATTAATGAGACAGGGAAAATAACTCAATGGTTTTCTGATTCCCCCACATGTTCTTCTGACAGAAACTTTTGGTTCCCTGGAGAACAGTTTAAAAAACAAAACAAAACAAAAAACTTCTGTCATCAATGCTTGTGCTGGAAAAAACAAACAAAGACAAATCGCTGCATAGAAGATTTTACAGTGAGACACTGGAGTGCAGCTTTTCTTAGGGAACAGAGGGATGGGAAAAACTACAGGTCCCCATGGGAAATCAATTAAGATTGGGTAGGATGGCAATATTTTCTTACACTTCTTCATATATTTTCATAGCTTCCTGTTACCACATTGCTTCATCCATGTAAGGGATTATAGCACATGCACTATCATTGCCTACTAGTTGAGGCTAATATCAGAGAACCATTGTGCCCTGTGTGATGTAATGGGGATTTTCCCTTGACGTGTTATATGTGAGTCTAAGTGAGTCTTACTGTTTTGAATGAATACTGTGTGTGCCTCAGTTTCCCTGTGTATTGCACCAATGTCTAGGTGGTGGGAATAAGCGTGTGAGACTTTCATGGGGGCTGCTCCAGCTGCCTGCACGGATGCTATTTACAATAGTGGTGTTTTTGCTTTTAACTTTCTCAAGAACAAAATTTGATTACTGCACCCTATTGCTCACAGGAAATGGCTATGTTCATACATTAGAACTATTAGCGCTACATCCGCGAAGGAAAAGCCGAGCCCTTTATGAGTCAATGCTTCTCTGAGTCACCACCCATCTGTGGGAATACATGCTATCTTTTTGCTAATAGGATGCACTCCAAAAATCCTAGAGACTTAACATGAAATGCTTAGACCTATGCATGCAATCTAGTGTGTGTTAGAACAGGACCATGGAATCATAGCATTCTAAGACAGAATTTGCAAATAAGTTTTGGTTAAGACATTTCACCCACCTCTCATAGTGACTGCCCTGCCTGCTGGGCCCTGGGCATTTTCTCTTCCAACTCTTGCCACTTTAGGACAGCAGAAACCCCTATTTTGTATTGGCGGCCATTTTTGTAGCACTTTATAGCCTAGATTTGTTCCCTGTCTTATGGCGGTAAGAGAAAGTCAGGTAGACTCCTGTCCTGAAGGTTGGACTGGTGACGTCTAGTTCTTCTCCCATGATAGGGGCTGACTGGAATGGGAGGGATCCTTTAAATAGAATTTTCTTTGTTTTCTAGGTTCAAAGATGTACATTAAGCATAGCAAGCAGGAGAGCTACTCCATGCAGACCTGTGTAGAGCTGACCACACCATGTGGTTGATATAAGGCTTTTAGAGTTAGGAAGAAGTGGTTTTTTACCCACGAAAGCTTATGCCCAAATAAATCTGTTAGTCTTTAAGGTGCCTTGATATTTCTGTATTTGTCTAATACTCCTTTTAGCATTCATATGTTTACTGTTGTATTTATTCTGCCTCTTGCCATCAGGTTGCTCTGTTTGTCTGGTGCCTCTAATGAGCTTTCAACCATTTTTTTAAAATTGTTACCCCTTTCCCCCCTGAGTGGTTAGTCAATATCTGGGGCCTTGCATGGTATTTCCATTAGGAGGGAAAATTGATGATGGAATCATATATTTCTTCATTGCAATCCTGTTTATTTACAAAGATTGTACATAATCCTGTTTGCCTGAGCACAGTGGCATCAAATAGCAGGTGACAGGCTTGAAACTGTGAGCAAAGAAACTCTTTCAGCCAGCACTTTATCCAAAATGCTCTCCCATGGATTTTTCTAAGGGCCATGTTGCCATTGCTTATTCTGGCTCTCTTTCCTTGGCCTTTGGCTGCATCTCTGTTAGCGTCTCTGGTGATGGTGCTGCTGCTGCTTCTCTCCCAGACACACAAGTGCAATCAAATCAATCCCCCCGCTCCCCGCACATACACACACACCCCTTTATCATAAGGCCCTTGGAAAACCCCTTGGAGTGCATGGCCCAGCTACTGCCCAACTTGCATCTGGCCTAGTCTTCATGTGGTGGTTTTCTGCTGTTTCAGTGTCACTAAACAAAACTCATTCCCTCATTTAGACTGAATGGAAGGTCGCTGTCATGCCCAACAGTTTCAAGGAGGTAATGTGATTGACCGACCCCAGCCACAATGTTAATAAAATGCTTGTTATTTTTGCTCTATAAGTGGCATAAGCTGTTGTTTTGTGGGTACTGCACATATGGTACCTCACTAGAACATATCTGACACCAGGATCAATGAAATGGAGTTGTACATTCACTATAGTGTAGTATGATGGGTATAATTAGAATTCACACTGTATTTATATTTCCTTTTGTGAATCTGCATAAACTTTGTTTTTTTAAATAAAGTGTAGGGCACAAAGTTACTCTATATGCCTGGTCAGTGAGGGCTGCTTATCTCATGAAAACAAAGTTTTCTCCTAGAAGAATGAAAACAAAAGTGGTTAGGGTTATCTCTGGGGTAACTTGCTTCTCCATGGTTAGAGAGTGATAGTCCTTGTGCACCAATTTTTTCACCTTTTCTGTGAAAAGGATGAACAATTGTTTTAAGAAACTGGTATTACACGAATGGCCCAATATGGTATTAGGGGGCACGGTGCTGTCGGAAAAGCTGTCTTCCAATGAGATATACTACTGAGCCCCTGATCTTGCAATCATTAAAAATCCAAGGGCACTTTTTGCAAAAATTGGAATATTATCAACAGCATCCTGGAAAAAATTTAAGAGGGCAGTTACATTCTTTCTACATAATATTCCCCTGTAGTTTGAAATGAATAGTGTCCTCGCTTTCTATCCTGAAGAGTTGTATAACTTTGCTTTGTTCCATTTCAAAATGTCCACCTTTCAACACAGAAGAGGTTGCATTTCAGTGATGGGTGAAGTGATCTCTGTATATCTCCTTTGAAAAGTGTCCTCTCCTTTGATATCCTCAGACCATTCAAGGATGGGCAATTCCTGGTATATGCTCTTCAAGAGAACAAACCCATTACAGTGGGATTGGGGGCCTCCAGGTGCCATCACAGTGCAAATATATACAATAACAACCCATCATTTTACAAATATAAAAATGAAGGTCAGGAGAGCTGCTAATTTGTTTAATAGAAAAAAACTGAATCACAAATCCCAGATCCAAATGCCACCTCGCATTTTGATTTTTGAAATCTGGATTTGAATTTTGCACCCAGAACCAATTTCTGTTTGCAAAGGAGAAAAAGAAAGGGGGAAAATTATTCTAATCTCCCAGATTTTAAGCAGTTTAAAAAAGCTATTGAATAAGTGCTGATGGTTTGTTTCTGTCTGCCTATTAGATGTATTTAATGTCTTGGCTGTCACAACAGCCACTTGTTCAGCTGCATAGTTTCTGTTCTTTCCTAATTGTTTTATTTTTCAAGCTGTTATCTAGTCTCGCTCTCGCTCTCTAGTATTTTAAGGATTATAAAGAGTATTTGAGGGCTTGTTGCCTCTATAGTGTTTAGATAGATAGGCCGGCTGCAAAAAGAGGAATAGCAACTGCTTGCTTCATAGCCCAGTTGGGGGCGGGAAGAGGGGCGAGAAAAGATTTAAAGGGAATCTATGGGGATGCTACTTAAAACCCAGGGGCAGCCATGACCTGCTAAATGTTGCTCAGTTGCTTAGATGAGAGCAAAGCAAAGAAAGCAAACACAAAGGCAGCTTCAAAAAGCATGAAGGAGACACCACAATATGTTGACTCAAAGTATGTTGGAAAAACTATACACACTAATGCTAATTTGAGAGGAATAATACAATGAAGTTGCTACACTAAGTAGTGGCCACATGTAGATCAATATATCACAACAGGCCAGGGAGCTTAAAAAATTAGAATAGTCCTTCTCTTCCTATCTGCTAAATGGAATAACAATGTAGCATATGGGCTGGGTTGTGGTATTAGGGAGTTGTTGTGTTTTTTAAAAAATGACATGGCTACAGAGAATAATGCTAATTGCCTGCTACATTGTATTGATAAGAGAACCTAATGCAAATGATAGGGTACAGTTTCCTAAGTACTCTCAAATAACATTCACCATGAGAAACCTTTTAAACCTGAAGGCACCTGCGATGCTATAGATAAAAAAAAATCACAGTTTTAATCATTCTGACCATGCTGTGTACGGCGGAGACTTTTTCTATAAATCAAAGTTGGTGGTAGCTCTATTAGTGCCAGTACACTTGTTAAACTCTCTTCCTACACGAACATGCAGTGATGGTCATAATACAATTCCTCTGCTGGAAGGGAAGAGACCGGGCCAAAATGTCAAAGATTTAAACCATGCCAAAAAGCTGGAGAAAAATTGAGCTTGGATGGGGAAACTTGATGGAAGTAACCTAATCAAACCACTGCAGAAAAATGAAATTGACAAGGCATGCTTTCTAATGTGAAATAAAAATCAAGTCTGAACAAAACCAGTTTGTATAAAGGGTAATGAGAATGTCTGCAGTAAGGAGCAGCAACATGTTTTCCAGAGACTACTAGAGGCATTTTTAAAGAAAATCTATCAGGTTAATAGTAAAAGCCAAACAGAATCCAGGCAAGATTTGATCCACCCTCCCTTTCCTCCCTCCCCAACACAATGTGGGATAGATTTTCAGAACTGTATGTGCACACATAACTGTACGCCTAGTATATAAGAACTATGACCACAATTGTACATGCAAACTGGAAAATTGTGCACACAAATTTCTACGTAGATGCCATCACACAATGTGCTTGTGCAATTGTGGCAAATGCATATGCAAATTTGGCACATCATTCCACAGGTGTTTTTGCACATGTAATTCTGAAAACGGGGCCCTACATTTTCTTCTAACATGTATGCTACTAATACTATGATCGTGTGTCAGCACAGGTTTGATTTGGGTTGGTGTCCATAAACACAGGAAGGGTTGGAATCCTGCATCTTGCTCCTGTGTTTTAGATATCTGGATTACTGCTACTGATGGGTCCCACCAACCCTGGGAGACCTTATGAATGGAGCACCATGGACCAGTCAATCAGCAACTTTACTGCAGCAAAACTATCAAGAATGGACTTTGAAGCAAAATCTTATTTTTAGAGCTGGTGAGTGTACGTGTTGCAGTATTGCCTATTATTTATTTCTCTCTCCGATCTGCCCTCCTCCCGCCCTCCCCCCCTCACACACTACCCATTTTTTGTCACGAACTAATCTTGATTTCTCTGAATGTAGTCATAAGTGCTTGCTGAAAAGCTCGTGTTAACAAAATTTCAGCAAACCATTTCTGACTATTTGAGGCGTGCGATTGGTCATCTAAGTCACGTAACATTGTTTCCGCTGCCTGTTTTTATGGTAAACCTTAACAACTACACATGAATAACAAATAGTGAATAGACTTGTTCGCACATGAGTGTAATCATTCAAATACAACTCCAATACTCCTGTGAACAAAAACCCATTGGGAGGAATATTTGCACATGTAAATAACAAGGAGCATAAACATAGTTAAGCTGACACCTATTTGGAATGCAAAATATTTGCCAGCACTGCTTTTGCACTTTTCATCTGGCTCTGCTAACTTTCATGGCTAAGAACAATAAAGGGACAAAATATCAAGCAAGTTTTATTGTATGACTGCTGGTGTATATCTGTAATTGCAGGACGTTAAGCAGATGCAGCTGAGGGATATTGTGTCCTCCTTACATAATAAATCTACATTGCTTAAATTGTCCACATTCAGGTGCTTCTTTGATCAAAAGGAAAGAGATAATAAACTGAGCAAACCAACTGTGATAAGCATTTTTAATGATTTGCATGCCACAGATTGCCTATTAATTTGGTTATTACAACCAGCATTTCACAATCACATTCTGTAAATAATTCATAACATTATTGGCCTCCTGCAAACACAAATTCAAAGTTATCACTAATAAACTTCCTGATATTTATCCATTGCCTTAATGGTATCACTCTGTGGGCAAATGAGGTTCATTGCCTGGCTCCAGACCTCTTCCTTTCCAGGTGATCAGCAGCTAAGAATAGTGCTGGGGATCAGATTAGCCACCACTCTCTAATTTTAGCAAAAAATGAAAGGGTCCTAAAAATAAAAAAGTATACATATGCATGTAGTGGCAAGTGGACGCAGCAGTAAAATGTTTTATTTTTGCATGTTAAATTTCTTTTTGCATCTTTCTGCAGTAAAACTTGCCAACATAGAGACAGGGGTTCCAGAGAACTCTGTTGGTTCACCATGCAGAGTTTCTGATTAATGCTACCCTCAAGTGAGTCCAAATGCCACAAGGACTACTCTACCTTTACTACTGGATGAGCTGCCTTGACAGTGCTGCCTGGCTTCTCCCCACTCCCGCCACCCAGCATGTAGTTAGCTAGCCCAAGCAAATCCCATTCTTCAAAATTTGGAGGTGGTGCAGGCGTAGAGCACGAGTGACAGGGCCAGATTCTCATCTGATGTAAATTGGGATTGCTTCACTGAATTAGTGTAGCTCCATTGACACCAATGGAATGATCCCAGTTTACACAAGTTGATAATTTGACCCAGACTTGTGACTGATCCTTAGAGGAATGTGCTACAGAGTGATTGCTCCTTGCTCTGCTTTCACTGTGAAGCCCTGGTCACAAACAGTGAGGGCACAGGAATTTCCAGGCATCTCCTCTGGGCATAAAGTCATGACAATACTCCTTTTGTTCCACCTCATTTGACAGATTTTGCAATGATAGATGCTGGCTAACTGGTGGAGATGCATTACATAACTGCTAAGAATGAATGGGATAGAGCACTCACTGTTAAATAATTTGATTTTGTAACAGGAATTATTTCTGATGGCTTAAAACCTCTACCTCTCTCCCTTTCTAACATCTACCTCAGTTACTTGGCCTAGGAAGCCATAAACTCTCTGCACATTTCATTAAATGTATTCTGATCCACAAGGTAAGAAGTTGTATAAATTACTGATACAAGAATTGAGTCCGTTCATTGCTATTTCGTGAGCTCTTCTATTTTGCTGTCTGTAAATGGCAGATATGACTATGCCTGAATTTGTTTACAGCTCAGGGACAGAGCAGCCTTGTGATTATTTGTGACTTCCTCCTTGGCTTAGATATCAATGGGATATGAACTGAAAGTCTCTGGGCAGCTACTGATATCTACCTTCTCTCTCCCCTACCCCTTCCATGTGCACAGAGAGCCCCATTTGCACTGGTGGATGGATTTGTAAAGGTATTTAGGCACCTACCACTGAGTTCAATGGGAGTTAGGCACCTAAACACTTTTAGAAACGTGTTTCCGAGACTGGTATGATTCTGCTATAGAGTGGGACAAAGAGCACAGAAAGAGAGGTCTCTATGGATAACAAAAGACTAACCTCTGTGGGGTCAATCCATATCACCATTCAGGGGAAGCTGAAAGCTAGGACATGGAGAGTAGATCCGGCACTACATGGATACATAGGCCATAGCCCATGCATAAGGGGGCACAGTTGGTATACATGTTGTTACAGCTTATTGGATAACATCATTGGATAACTGTGAGGCTTAAGAAGGATTCTGCCCCTAAATGCTCCTCCAGAACACCTCTGATCAAGGCCACGCACTTGGATATGTGCAACATTAGAGGATTTGGCCATTAAAAAACTTTCTGAATAAAAGGCAAGTGAAATAGTGTCCTGGATAACTCAACCTGCTACATTATGAAAAGTAGAAATTTGCCTACAAGGAGAATTTCCTTTCTGTATTCATGGGCAAATGAAGCATTCTTTGGAATAAACACAGTCACACGTCAAACTCAGTTACTTCCTACTATCCTTGACTAGAAACCAAGTGTTGAAATGTGGCTGTTGGAACATCACTAGTACTGACCTAGTTCGCAGGGGAATAAGGCCATTGATTTAAATTGAGTTATTCCTGAGTTACACGGTTTCAAATCAGAATCGGCACTCATAGATGAGGAAAGGGGATTTTTTTGATGCATACGGTAATCATACTGATTCACCTATTGTCCTATATTTTATACATATTGACATTTTGTGAATTAAACCCTCCCTGTGAAAAGCAGAGGATTTAACATATTAAAAAGAAGAAATATATGCAGCAGCGTCAGCTGACAGAAAGGCATGTGTTCACATCCTGACAGAACAGAAAGAGAAGGCAGATTTCAAGGACAACACTGAAAAAAAGGACGAGGATGAAGTCAGCTGAAATGTTAACATGACAGTTCTCCTTCTGTTCCATGTTTGGAGAAAGCCTCAGCTATGGATTGCCAGGGGATAATGTCACATCGAAAGTTGTTTTGCTACTATAACCATATTGCAGAAATCTGAGTAAAAAACAGTAAAACTAGCACTGAAAGGAGCAGACTCTGCAAATGGATACCTCCCTCCCCTATTCTCCCCCCTCCCCAGGGGCACTAACAGTTGGTGACATCTGAAAGCAGTTATGCAAAATTGATACACAAAGGTGCACTTGTGGCCAGTGAGTACTAATGATCATAAATGTATCGGATAAAACAGAATAGGCTAGACTCACTCTGCGTACTGCGAGGAGTCTGCTTCCTCCCAGTGAAGCAGAAGATTTTATGGAAAGAGTTACCTCCCCAACCCCACTTGTAGTTGTGTAGAATCTGTGGCAGAATGCATTGATTTGACTATATGTGGGGGGGGGGGACGTTGAAATCTAAAACATAATGAAGCCAAAGTCTACTGTCGGAGCTGGGTGCAGAAGTCAAAGTCTGGCTGTTTTCTTATAGGCAAAGAAAGTTGGAGGTGGTACCAAAATTTTTCTGTCCTAAGGCTGGTAATTTTCTTCATCTAGCATGTGTTGTGTGTGGCTCTAATGCCCTGATAAAAGGCTTCCCTGGATGAAAGCTACCGTAAGCGTTGCCAAGAAAATAATGAGGCATTCCAGCTCATTATGCTTTAGCTGAGTTTAATCAAAGAAGCAGTGGACTGTTCTAGCACCTGAAGCATCCAGTAGCTAGATGGATTTCCACTACACAGGCCACCTCTGTATAATGTAGTATGTAGTAAAATGGGAAAGCAGAGACTGTGGAATAGTGGCTGAAGATGGAGCTTGATAAATTTACAAATAGGTTATTTCTGAAGAATAAAACATGTTTGACTTTCCTACTGTCTTGGCTTTTTGCTTCTAAGAGTAATTTATTCCCAATATATGGTTCACGGATAGGTAGCCAAAGGTAATCTGCACATGACTGTGGGGCTTCATCTACCTCCATATTTTCTCACTAACTCTGAAGTAACTCTAATCTTGTGCCACATTTTGCAGCAGTAACTTGAAAAATAAGTAGAGCCACTGATGAAAGTTAGGGAATTTCTAGACATTTTATCCAGAGCCCTACTCAAAAAAAAATGTCTATCCCAGGAAAATTTTTCCCTTAAACCATCGTTTAAACAAAAAACATAGAAAACTGTTCCCCATTCAGGAACACACATCCAACTTAGTTAACTGAGTTGTATCTGAAAAGTAAATACAGCAACCACGATAGGTTTCACATACAGTTTGATATACCAGCATATTATTTTATATACACACACACAGGACTAAATCTACATAAGATTCCTTGCTGGAACTTACGACATTTGGGTATCTGACCCATTGTTCTAGCTGCCAGTGGCATAAACTTTGAAAAAAGGATTGCAGCGGTCCATGAACTTGTGCAAATCTTTTCCCCATTTGAAATACTAGAATTTGTCAACCTCCAGTGGGTTGGAAACTGATTTCTCTACCCATCTAGAATGTAAGCAGCCATATGCTTTTCCTATTTCAGGGTGAAAGGTTAAGACTTCATGGGCTTGGGGATTTTAAGTGGATTATTTATTTTTATTGGATTGGACACATGAATCCTCTAGTTAGACCATGCATATTTGCTATGGACAGGTCTCTTCTCTTGTCTTTCCTAGCATTGTTTTATGGCATTTACAACATCTGTTATTTAAGAAACCTAGCAAAATGTGTGTGTAGTATTGGTGTTGCTGTGCTTAAATTATTAGTCATTAGTTGTATTACAGTTCTGCCTCAAGACCCCAAACAAGATTAGGACCCTATTGTGTTGGGTACTGCAGGAACACATACTAAGAGACAGTATCTTCCCTGAGGAGCTTACAATCTTAAAAAAAGGACACAAAGGGTGAAGAGAAAGCAAGCGTTGTTATTCTCACATCACAGCCAAGTCTCACGTCTCAAACACATTGAGTGACTTGTTCAGAGTCGCATAGGAAGCTTGGGGCAGACAAAAATTCACCCAGGTCCCCTGAGTCTCAGACCATTGCCTTCATACTTCCTCTCACCCCCTCACAGTTTTGTGATTTTTTTTCATTTGAAATAAGAGGTATGTGCACATGCACATGTGAGGGGTGGGGGCATGGGAGAAATCACAATATAAGTCAGCCTAATTGTTGTAGGGTTGCAATTACATATCCAGCTCTGTGTTCTAGTGAAACTGGTGAAACAGTACAGTCTTAGAAATGTCCTAATTATCTGCACTACCAACTACTGAGTGGATTGATAATTTCTCTTTGCATAAGGCAAGATAAATTAAAACTAATGTTTTATTAAAGGAAACATTTGATTGATATTTAGGTATTTGGCATATTCATTAAGTAACTTGAAAGGTCACCTCTTTTAACCTTTGCAAACAAAATGAAGGGAGAAAAATCTCATTAGAGTCGATGTAGCATACTAATAAGAAGAAATTTAAACAGTAGTAGTCCTTCATTTAACAAGAACAAACCAAAAGATTTGTGCTTCTCTTATCTCTAAGCCTTAGTGCTTTCTCCAGGGGGTTGGTCTAATTAGTTATTTCATATTAGTCACAATTTGTGCTGTTGATTTTTTCCTATGGCAGCTTTCCATTTTCAGCTGAGTGTAAGATCAAATAAAGTACAAATGTTCCTAGATGTCATACACTAGCAAGGACAGCAGGTTGGCTGAGGCAGATCAAGAGTTCCTTTTGCCCTCCTTCCAAATAGGGGAGTCAATGTATACAGTTACTGGTGTAAAGCTACCCCAGGGCAGTGATCACTATTTTGTAAAATTGATTGGAGACTAATGCAAATCTTCAGTCATTTTTCAAGTACCAATCTTAGATGCTCAAGCTCTATTGGAATTACTGCTTTAACATTTGATGCAATATCAGATATTATGATCCATGCTAAGATCTGCTTAACTATTTGACATCTGGATATTAGTCATGAGCCACAGCACTGTAGAACATTTTAGACAGTAGAGGTGGTCCATTATTTGCACATCTCAAACTTTATAGATAATATAGGATAAGAGCCTTCGATTACCCATACTTCTTTCAAAAATGCAATCAGCTCTTCACCATTTAAGTAGAAGTAGAAGAGATGGGATGAAACCAAAGACCCAGATTTGAACAATCCAACTATAAGTGATGTTCAGATCCAGAACCAGCTCCGGTTTGAAATTGTCTCTAAAACACCACCATGTATACTAATTTCATTTGCGTAACTACCCTGTAGTGCAAGTGACTGGTCTGAGAATTCACATGGTCACTTAGCCAGAATGGCAAAGTTTATTCCAAACATTTTATTTTAGTGTCCGCTCTACAGTTTTGTACCTGTGATATCAGCTCAATTCAACAGGGATACTAGTTTGTTTGAATTTAAATCTGTTGGATAATTGAAACTGTATACACTGCCAGGACCGGTGCCAGCGTTTTTGCTGCCCCAGGTGGCACCAAGGACAGGAGAGGACAGGAGAGGGCTGCCGAAGACCGAAATGCCGCCGAGGGACCCGAAATCCCCGCCCCCCCAAATCCTGGTGCCCTAGGCGACCGCCTAGGTTGCCTAGTGGTTGCGCCGGCCCTGTACACTACAGAATCATCTGTCACTGCGATATGCTAGTTAACAACACCTCTCTCTAAATATCTGTGAATAGTCTAAGATACTAGTAAAATTTTAAAAATGTCTGAAGTGTAACGAGTTTATTTGAATTCTTTGATTTCTAACTCTTCACTTTAAATTGGATTCAGTTGCACTTAAATTTAATAGATGCAGTGTTCCTTGACAAACAAGATAGACTGCAGATACCCAATATCTCAACAGCCAAAGCATGTTTTTCTTTCCCAGCACTGATAAACTAACAGCGAATGGCAAAGGCAATAAAAGTATCCAGGTTCATAGACTTTAACTTAGCCGTTTCAGTGTATTGATATGACTAGGTGGTAACTTGCTACATTGTTAACCTCTTTTATCTTGACAAATACATTCGCTCTCATTCCCCAAGGCACAAAATGAGATTAAACTAGCTAGAGAAATAAAGGGCAACAAGAAAACATTTTACAAATATATTAGAAGCAAAAAGAAGACCAAGGACGGTATAGGCCCATAACTTAATAAGGGGGGCGGGGGAGATGACAACAGAAAATGTGGATGGCAGAAGTGCTAAATGCCTTTTTTGGTTCAGTTTTCACTAAAAAGGTTAGTTGCGATCTGACCTCTAGCAGTGTGCACCAGTAAAAATGAGGTAGGATCTGAGGCTAAAACAGGGAAAGAACAAGTTACTTAGACAAGTAAAACCTAATTAAATACATCCTAGAATATTCAAGTTGCTGATTGAGGAAATATCTGAGCCATTAGCAATTATCTTTGAAAACTCATGGAAGATGGGAGAGATTCCAGAGGACATGATGAGGACAAATATAGCGCCCATCTATTAAAAGGGGAATAAAGACAATCTGGGGAATTACAGACCAGTCAGCTTAACTTCAGTACCCGAAAAGATGGACCAAATAATCAATTTGCAAACACCTGGAAGATAATAAGGTGATAAGTAACAGTCAACATGGATTTATCAAGAACAAATCATGTCAAACCAACCTAACAGCTGTCTTTGACAGGATAACAAGCCTCATGGATTGGGGAGAGGAGCGGTATATGTGGCATATCTTGACTTTAGTAAGGCTTTTGATACTGTCCCATATGACCGCTTCATGAACAAACTAGGGAAATATAGCCTAGATGGAGCTATTATAAAAGTGGGTGAGTAACTGGTTGGAAAAACTATTCCCAGAGAGTAGTTATCAGTGTTTCACAGTCAAGCTGGAAGGGCATATCACGTGAGGCCCCACAGGGATAGGTCCTGGGTCCAGTTCTATTCAATATCTTCATAAATTATTTAGATAATGGCATAGAGAGAGTACACTTATAAAGTCTGTGGATGATCCCAAGCTGGGACGGGTTACAAGTGCTTTGGAAGATGAGATTAAAATTTTAAAAATGATGTTGACAAACTGGAAAATGATCTGAAGTAAATAGAATGAAATTCAATAAAGATTAGTACTCCACTTACGACGCAACAATCAATTGCAGACATACAAAATGGGAAAGGAGTACTGTGGAAAGGGATCTGGGGGTCATAGTGGATCACAAGCTAAATAAGAGTCAATAGTGTAACATTGTTGCCAAAAAAGTGATACTGTTCTGGGATTTATCAGGAGGAGTGTTATCAGCAAGACACAAGCAGTAATTCTTCTGCTCTATTCCACTCTGATAAGGCCTCAACTGGAGCAGTGTGTCCAGTTCTGGGTGCCACATTTCAGGAAAGATGTGAACAAATTGGAGAAAATCCAGAGCAACAAAAATGATTAAAGGTATAGAAAACATGAGGAAAGATTGAAAACACGGGGTTTGTTTGGCCTGCAGAAGAGAAGATTGAGGGGGAAATAACAGTTTTCAAGTACGTAAAATGTTATTACAATTAGGAGGGTGAAAAAAAATGGTTCTCCTTAACCTCTGAGGATAGGACAAGCAGCAATGGGCTTACATTGTAGCAAGAGTGGTTTAAGTTGGACATTAGGAAAAGCTTCCTAACAGTCAGGGGAGTTAAGCACTAGAACAAATTGCCTAGGGAGGTTGTGGAGTCTTGGTCATTGGAGGTTTTTAAAAACAGGTTAGACAAACACCTGCCAGGAATGGTCTAGTTATTAGTTAGCCCTGACTTGAGTGCAGCGGACTGAACTAGATGACTCTAAGCTGAGCAGCTGCATGGCCACCCAAGATTCAATCAAGTGCCACACTCTTGATTAGCAGAGCCATGTACATCCGGCAATAGGTGTTCAGGTGCCCCTCCCCCTGCTGCTCTGCAGCCATGTTGCTCCTTCCCTCTGCCCTCAAACCCCTGGCAAGCTGCTTCTGGGACCCTCCTGCTTGCTCTGCAGAATGTGGGGGTAGGAGGCAGGACTAACTAATAACTAGACCATTCCTGGCAGGCGGAAAGGCTGTAGTTCTCGGGATAGGGGAAGCAATCAAGTTAACTGCTTTGTGGGGAAAGGACTGGCACCCCAGGGCATGCATAACATCCCCAGAAAGGGTGTGCGCACGTGAATTTGTTTCTTCAGGTTGGCTGAAGAATACTCCTTGGGCCGACCCTGAGGTCCACCTTGTAAATATTTAAAAAAAAAAAAAACCCTCTCTGGAATGAAACGGATTTACTCCAAGCTTCTCTTCCCTCCCCCCAGACAGAAAGGGCAATGCTGAACCCAGCGAGGCAAAAGTGGTGTCTTGCCTCACATGAAAAGAAAATTTTGTCTCATCGCTCCTAACCACATTTCCTCAATTAATTGCCGCTTCTCCTCTAGTAATAAGATGACATACACATCTCTGATGAGGTTGAGAGTACGCGTTGAGAGTATTTACTTCTCACTCAGAAATCTCATTTGGGGGCTCCCTGAAGATATCCTATCCTTCTTCAGGCCAGGCACCACCATACCACCTGGACTCTTGTTGACTGGAATACCTAGAGAACGCTGTATTCTAGTTTCTTTCAATATATAGTTAAAGCATCAGGTGAGCTAATGTACACTTCCAAAGCAAGCTTAGTTATCCTGACTTTGTCAGAAGTGCTTAGAGCAGAACATAATAGCTGCTTTAAATTAGAAGACTTAAAAAAGGCACATTGTAGTTTAGTACTCCAAAACTTGGACATTATTCAGCCTTCCCATTAGGCTAGCTAAGTGCATTGGTCACTGTCCAATTATCTCTCTCCACAATTTGTATGCACTAAATGTTCTCTTTTTTGACTTTTCAGTCAGGACTGTTTAAGAGACCGAGAATTAGCTCTATGTCAAGATGATTTTGAGGCAAAGAGAAATACACATAGCAAATATCTTTTCAACGGCCCTGCAGGGCTCCTAGAAAGACTTCAATCTGCCAATGGAAAACAGTTTTAAACTTTCTGATGCTCCATTAACAATTAAGTAGAATAGTCTATTAAACACATAAGGCAGAGTTTCAAAAGCAATCAGTTTTGTCTTCACTCTGCTACTTTTGAAGTCAACAGAAGTTTTTAGCATGGATGGCAATGAGGACAAATTTAGTGCTTTTGAAAATGCCACACCTGGACCAAAATTATCCAACTTGTAGGATTACGTTAGGCACCTTAGGCAAAGATTTCCAAAATAGGGGGAGATTTTCAAAGATACCAATGGGGTTGGGCACCTGTGATGGGGCTTACTCCCATCACCTGTTAGACTTGGCCGAAAGAGCCAATTAGTGCACCTGTGATGGATGGACTGATTTCCTCCTGGCCAGAAGGGGCAGAGTTAGGTAAGGATCATTAGGCAACTAGGCATTATAGGGACCCTGAAGGGAATAGACTGAAAAGCAGATAGGATTCTCCTGGAGAGAGAAATCAGCAGTGACCAAGTCAGGCTCGGGGGAGGGAGGAGCTCAGAGATACCTTACCTGTTTAAGGGCTAGGTGGGAGGATTCACAGGGAGCAGATTAGGGTCCTGCAGGGCAGGCCTTGAGATAGGGTCAGTTAAAAGTACTTCATTGGAACCCAAGAGGGGCAGAAAGGAGAAGCTGGGAGGATCAAAGGAGAAGTCAGAGACCTGGAACCAAAGGGAGGCCAAGTTAAGCATGAGGTGTGAGGGAACAGCACAAGGGGGCTTAGAGGTAGAAAGCAGCCCAAAGAAACAGCACATCTGAAGAAGCAGACTTAATCATTTAATGGAAGGTCCCTGGGCCAGAACCCAAGATATAGGATGGGCTTGGGTTCCCCTACCAATCCCTGAGGAATGGGCCTGCAAGTCCAACTGAAAGCATATTGAACTGAGGGTGGGGAGGGGTGAGTGTGCTGACTGCAGACCCCCACAAGATGGGCTGAGGAATAGCCCAAGAGTGGGAGCCAAAAGACTCTTGCATTGAGATGTTTTGTGAGCTTGCAGTTGAACCTTCTTCTTACCCTGGACGGGGATTGAACTTTATGCAACTTGGTCTGAGGGCTGAGACAAGCAAGAGACAGTGAGAGAGATGGCTTCCAGGAGACAGGTCTCCTTACAGCATCACACCAGGAGCTGTGCAGGTGGTGAGTACATTGTGTCACTGCACTCAACTGCCCTTCCTGCCTTCACAAATCTCCTCCGAGATAACTAAAGTTAGGCTCGTGGGGCGGGGTTTCCTAAGTGTCTAAAAACAGACTTAAGAGCATTTTAAAAATTCTGCTCCTGAAATCCTATGTGTGCCTCTAAGTAAGTGGCAACACTTTCAGAAGTGCTGCATCCAGAAAATCCCCATCAACATCAGTGGTGGGTCCTCATCTCTGAAAATCAGGCCAACAAGTTTCAAAGTGTTGACCACAATGTTTTTTTTTTTCGCCTGTCCAAAGCATATTGTGCCATTAGTGCAAAGGGAAACCTTTGGAAACAATCATTTGGTTTAATGATTTTACTGGGATATTGTTCTCATTCTGTAAGCTGTCCTTCATAGTGTTAAGTCAATAGCTAGCGTCTCTTTCTTAAAGGTGATTTACTTTTTACTTCTTTCTCAGAGGATCATAGGCAAAAATCCCAGAGGAATTCAGGGAAAGGGTAGTGGATGCCCTCTCAGGAGAAATAAATCTCTTTAGCTGCTCAGAATTTCCAACACGAGTAAAGTCTTTTTATGTATTTTCTACCCATACTTATTAAATACTAATTTCTGTATTTGAAGACATGTCTGAAAACCCCAAGTATAGGAAATATAGCAGGTTAGGTAATGCAAAGAAATATAAAAGGAGGGATTTTCCTTTTAGATCTATATCACAGAATGACGTTATTGATGACCTAGTAAAGCATCATAAAAAAAATGAATGAGAAGGGAGGATTTACACAGGCTATATCTGAAAGACCAACAAAAGCCTGGTTTCTGGCTTTTCTTACTGGGGACTCAAGGTGTTCATTTATTCATACTGAACTTATGATCAATACCTTCTATTAGGCAAACAGATCAAATTCATCAGTGCTGAAGTCAGCACCTCTAGCTGCTAAGTCTATTCCCCAGTGCAGGATTTAGTTCCTGCTATCTATTTCTCCTCCTCTCATTTCAGCTGAAAGACAGACTTGTTCACATCCTGTCCTAAAATGTTAATGTCTTGAACAGCTATCATACCTAAAGTGAATTGCTCTGTAGGACTAGATCATACTTTACATAGGAATTGCCATGAGTTCAACCCAAAATATGGATTTTTTTTTCCAGAATTGCCAGCACCTTGAGAAATCTGTTTGCCCAGCTCGGAGGATGTGGTTTACAATTTGCAGCATAACCTGCTCCTAGCCAGGCTCAGAATACCATGAGTCCATACTGTTTTGTTTCCTCTCTTGTTGCTCTCCAGACACAGCCAGAAGATGAAAACATCGAGGGGAAAAAAGTGTTTTGAGTTTCTGAATAGTGTCAAACCCACAAATATTCTATTGAGATTCAGTACGAGTTGAGGGAAGGCTGAGATCAGTTCTTATTTATATCTGAACCAGTATGCCCACGCTTATGCATTTTTAACTGACACACTCAAATGGATTCCTCCAAGCTCTGTTTTTTTTGTCTCCTCTTCATGTAGAAGAAATGTTGCCTACCTTTACACAGTATTGTAATCAAATACTATTCATAGTAAAAGAAAAGAAGCATAGTATTTATATCTTTACTGCTAGGCTGAAGGTGGATCATAACCATTTAAATAACTTATCCCAGAACACAATTCAGCAACACCAAAATGAAGCTTCTTATTTACAAAGAAATGAAGAGGCTGTCTTGATGGTCACAGCATGAGCAGCCACTACACTAATCCAATCCAGCTGCTACACTGCATCCATAGCCTGGGAGTGGCAGGAGTTCAGATTACATGCAGAATGATAAACCCTTGAAGTCATCTAGTCTACCAGGATCAAGGCAACAGCAGATACTTGTGAACTGATTTACCCCTGTGCGCTGCTTGCCTTAATTTGTCATCTCTATTCATTTTCTGCAGCACATTGAAATTCTGATTTGCGTTGAACTACACTGATTTGCAAAAGATTGCCTATTTTGCTGCCTTTTACTCAGGTGATAATGATTCAAGTCTCCTAATGAAAAAAAAATTCCAGTGTCTGAATCCTCTGCAGCACTGGTGATGTAAACTGATAAACTACTCAATAAGAGATGTTTTTGGCCATTAGTGGATTAGTACTTTGAGAGCTGAAAATGAGCATTGATAAACACATTTCAATTCTGTTTAGAGGTTTGAAAGATTTTGCCATAATCAGACTTATTTCATGTGACATCTGAGCAAAATGTGATGCTAAAACCTGTTCTAGATTTGACTGTTTCTGTGCTGAACAGCTGGGAGGAACAGAATTTTTTTTATTTTTTTTTTTAAACTCACTATGAAACAGTTGCAATTACAACATGTTGCTAGTGAAATCTTCTAAAGCTCTGAACTGTGGAGACTAAATAAGAATAGTGTAATAGTATGTCAGGCTCTAGAACCCTTCTTAGATTTGCAGAGCTCTTTTGCTGACTCAGCTTGATGTCAGATGCTAGTAAGCTACATGGAAAAGCAGTTATTTCACAGACTCTGTCTTGGTTTACAGACCAAATGCGGCCCTATTATGTTCCACCAAAAGGAGCTAGAGGGCAGGAAAAGAGGAGTTCTTCAGGAAAGAACAGCCATGTTAAGGAGAACGTTTAGGCTGTGGTCTGTGTTTTGCTGCAATTTAAGTTAATAATAAAGACAATGTCTAGCAAGAAGTAAATTTGAACAAAATCCTCTGTGTATGTACTTGGTGTTTTAGGACCTTGATAAGTCAGCCATAATATGGGGCTAAATTGTAAGCCTTTTAGGTAGGGAATGGCATTGATTATAAGTTTTGACAGCACCTGACACAATGGGGCTTAGCTTGGCTGTAGCCTTTAGGCACTACCACAATATAAATGTTACTAACGACCAATAGTATAGATGAGAGGTGGCCCACCTGAGAAGGAGCCAGAATTTACCAATGTACATTGCCAAAGAGCCACAGTAATAAGTCAGCAGCCCCCCGCCCCCCTGCTCTCAGCACTTCCTGCCCACTGACAGTCCCACTGATCAGCACCTCCCCCTCCCTCCCCATACCTCCAGATCAGCTGTTTTGTGGCATGCAGGAGGCTCGGAGTGGGAGGAGCGAGGGCATGGCAGGCTCAGGGGAGGGGGTGGGAAGGGGTGGAGTGGGGGCAGGGCCTGTGGCAGAGTCAGGGGTTGAGCAGTGAGCACCCCCCAGCACACTGGGAAGCTGGTGCCTGTAGCTGCAGCCCCAGAGTCGGTGCCTATACGAGGAGCTGCATCTTAACTTCTGAAGAGCCGCATGTGGCTCCGGAGCCACAGGTTGGCCACCCCTGGTATAGATCATGACTATACAATCTGTCCTGAGAATGGGGTAGTGTGTTGTTGCACCATCCCTGGAGCAACCTGGGATTGAGATTGTGACTGAGTCACATGCTGGCTCCTAATTCCTTCCTGCCCACCCTGCTGCTGGAAGAGGAGGTGAATCTTTACCTCACCTATAAATGACTCTGTGTACATTTCCCCACTGTAGTAATTTTCCATCCCTTCCTACCTTCCCCCTTCAGTGGGGGATGTAGTGGCTCCAAGGAGTTTCCTTCCCTTCCTATGCTGCCTTATGCCACTGTATCCCCTTGCACGGCTGCACAAGCCTGGTTGTGATTCTACCCATTGAGGTGGTAATGGCCACTAAACAGAGTGAAAAATTGCTGAATGGAAGAGTGATATTCTAAATAGAGTTGAGCTTAAAGATGTTGAACTAATCAGTTTAGATAAATCTTACCCATGTCTTCACCCACACTGAACCCAAACACTTTGGTCAGAGTACTTTTTTTTTTAAGTTGATACTTTTACACACCAAGAAAATGTGGTTGGGGGAGGAGTGAAAAAATGTCTTCATCTGTTTCTACCACCTGTAATGACTAGCAATATCTCCTCCACTAGAAGTCACATAGGAACTTTAAGAACACCTTTCTTTAAGGTGTGTTTCCATTAATATCAGTGGGAGCTACACTTATGGACAGCATGGGGAACAGATACCTCATTCATATTCTTGAAACAAGATCACTCAACCATCTCTAAACAGGCTGGAGAGAGAGGCAGCTTTACTCTCATCCCTTCCCTTGCTCTTCTCCTTAACGACTCACTTTCCTATGACTCCTTCAGCTCGCAATACAAGCAAGCTGCAGTATCTCTCTTCCCAAAAACCTCATTTCTTGACCCCCTACTTCCCCCTCAAGCTACCACCCCGATTCCTTTCTCCTTTTCATCTCTAGGTTCATGGAACACTCTTTCCAGTGACTGTCTGGAGTTAGACCCTCTCCAGTCCAGCTTCTGACTCTTGTACGCCACTGAAGTCATTCTCACCATCCCTGGGCCTGAGCCTCTCATCCTAGTTCAGGAGACCCTTTCCCAGCCCTCTTCCTGGTCTGGGCTTGTGCCTCAGATGGTCTCTCCTTACAAAGGACTCCACAGCTCTCCTCCTAGCCCTTGGAGCTGGGGTTTGAGTTAGTTAGCTGTAGATCCTGAGCCAGCTCCTCCCTCAGCTGACCCCTTTTCCCAGTTAGTCCTCAGGTGGAGAGCACTCAGAGTGGCCTTCTCCTACTATTGCCTACCCTGTTAAGTAGTAGCCAGCAGCATTTATGCTGGTCCTCTTCTCCCAGCTCATCCCCCAATGGATTAGGTGAGAGGGGAATCTTGCCTTGTCCTGACTGCAAGATTCCTGGCCCCAGGCCTTTAAAGATACAGTGATGGGATTTCTCTCAAATCTCTCAAAGCACCAGTTATTCCTGGGACTGCTTCCTATCACTAATCCCATTGTCCTTGTATATCGGTCCTTTCAAAATCTTAAAACTACATGCCATAGGAGGGTGGGCTGACCACTAGTCACCACTACCTTTAAAGGCAGACAACTCTGTCAGAGGACTAAAACTGGAGCCTTTAAAGTGTGCTCACTGCAACAGTAAAAGCTGATACCTTCGATTTCTAAAGTCATTTTATTGCCCATACCGATAATCAGACCAAAGCTGGGAATCAGAACTGTTGAGAACATCCAATGTTTCCACCCCAGAATGAGCCCCCCAGCTGCACAGAAGTGACTTACAGGCTGGTAAACCCACCTCCCCTTATGGCTGGGTGTTGGGCTGCTGAGCCTTCCTCTTTGCCACCTCCATTTGGGTTTTCCATGGCCTAGAGATGGGCAGAAGATGCTTCCATTGAGTTTTATTGTTTTTCATAGTTTTGAGCTCTACTGAGGGGCCCAGGAAGGAGCACTGGGGTCTGCTACTCTGAAGAGAAGTGTGTGTTTTTTGTTGAGTCCTGTGACAAGTTGGAAGGACTTTGCTGCTCACTCAAGGAGAACTGGGTGAAGGGATGAAGAAGAGGCTAACTGGGGGAAGCCAGCTTGGGCCCTGATCAGTTACAGCTGGACTTGGATACCCCAGAAAGGGACTGAACTTTTAAGTGACCTGGCTGGAAGCCACACTTGGCCACAGAAGACCCAAATGGAGGCGGCAAACAAGAGGAAGGCTCTGCCTTTCCCCTTCCCACTGCATTTCAGCAAGTCCATTCCTGAACCAATAGTAAGGAAATATAGCTAACTCAAAACCCAGGAGAAAACTCATTTATTAATTTCATATATTTGTAATTATACTACATGTTCCCGCATCCAATGTGTTGTAATATTTCAGTGTTCCAAAAGGAGTTGAAATCCAGTCACTAAACTACAAATATTTTGATAAAAATCTATGGCTCCATTTTTAAAGTCACACACAGAAAGAAACGTCCATTTGCTAAATAATCAGCTAATTTTCCTGGGGCTGTTTATGGAAGTATAATCATAACAACATAAGACACATTTGATGTGAACAAAATTGAGCATGAGTTGAAAAACAATATGCAATCATCAGTTTAGAAATGGGCATGTATGCATCTGAATGCTGAAAAAATTCAAGCCACAAACATCTAGTTTCTAAAAGGAACTGAGGAAGATGTATCTTTAAAAAAAATCAATGGGTGGAGACTGCAACTCAAAAGGATTAGCAGCATAGTGCTATTGAACCATTCCCACCTGCCCAGGAATCAGATATGTTTTATATTCTATGTAGAAAAACAATTCTCAGTTCACTTCCCAGAAGACAAATTCCTATCAATTAACTCCTGTTGGCATTTTTTTTACATGGAGCCCAAATGGTGAATGGGCATGGAGACTGAACTGCCTTCTAAGCCATAGCCATAAAGCCCTTCATGGCAGGGACTCTCTATGCAGGTGTGTGAGTGCCTAGCACAATGGGGAGATGTAGGTGGTTGCTCTTACTGCCATAGTGGCCTTTGTTATCAGGGTGCTGCACTGCAAGGGGCCCTAATTTTGGCACCCTCTAATAACTCCTTTCCTGGCCCCTTGCTGGCCTGTCACTGTCAGAATCTTCTGTGAACTTGCCCTCGAGACAAGTTACCTACAAGTTCGGTTCCCTTCCACAATTACAAAACTAGAGCTAAATGCAGTCCCAAACCATCTCAAAACAAAAGATCCTTCTGCTCCCTCTTGAGCCATTTCCCAGCCTGTCCCTTTCGGTCAATCTTCAGCCACACCTAGAGAGCTCAATAATCCTTATGTTGGACTCGTATGCCCCTTCCTGAGGGCTGGTAGGGGAGCACAGGCCCACCTTTTGCTCTGGGTTCCAGCCCGGGGACCCTGATTAAGTTGCTAAGTCTGCTTCTTCACATGCACTGCTATTTCCCTAGCTGCCACTTACCTCCCTCCAAGTTCTTTGTGCTGCTTTCCTGAAGTCTGTTCATAACACAGCCTCTTCTGGTTCTCAAGCAACTGGCTTCTCCCTAGGTCCTCCTCCTGGCTGGTCAGCATTCTAGCAGAGAACGGACTGCCTCTCCATATCTTCCCCCCCTTTCTAAGGTCCACCATAGGGATTAATTCTGTCTCTGTGGCTTTTTTTCAGCCTGTCTTCCCAGAGAGTGGGAGGTCTCCTTGTTCCTGGGTTTTCTTCCTCTTACAGAGTTCAGCTCTGTTTAGTCCTCCACAGTCAGCGTTCTAATTTAGCACCCAGCTGGGATCACAGGTTACCACTAAATTGATAGATGAGGGGGAATACTGATCCCAAGTTGCCCCAGAGTGCCAGCCAGCCTGTGACAGGCCTCAGTGGAGATTCAGTCTCATTTGGAGCCTCGAGGAGCTTCTGCAATATAATAAATGGTGTGGTTTCTCCATCTCCAGGTCAGTCCTGAAGCACATTGTTGAGGCAACATGGGGAAAAACAGATTACACTGTTACTCCCAGTCCTGAACTTGTGGTGCTTTCAGTTTTAGGTTTATAAAGAACAAGTCTCTGGATACACTTCCATCAATAAAAGCACAGTTAATAAAGTTGTTCAGCTCATACTGACGACAACTGATTGCATCAAAAGACAATCCTCACATCTTTAACCGTCAACATGTCAAGAGAATAGACCAACCCCCCCCCCCCCCCGCCAAAACCAACATCCCCAGCCAGTTACATAAAAAAGCTCAACTTTCCTACCCATCTGTATGAAGGCAAAGAGCATGAACAGATAGGCATTGAACCATTAAATGAATCTGAATAGAATCAAGCATTGTTCGACAAATGGGAGAATTCCATTATCAAGGATCTACCACTGGAAACATCCTGTCCAAATAGTCAAACCTAGGGACTAGCACATCCTGAAATAAGGCCAGACCTCCTGAAAAGCAGTGAGCAAGCGACCAGGGAGCTTTGCGAACAGGGGCTGCAAACAGGGGAGTTTGAGAGGGAGTTGGGAAGGGGAGTGCGAAGGGGGCAAGCTATCCTTGCCATTCCTAATTCTTTTTACCCAAACTAAAGGGAGAGGCAGAGCAACCAGGTGGCTGCAGACGGGGGAGTGAGTATCTGTTGAGGGGACAGTTTGGCACTTTGACCGTGTGCTTGAGTGTTTGATTTCCTGTTTGAATAGTGTGAATTGGGAGTGCTTCATTGCAGGCTCTTCTAAAAAGACTGTCAGTCAGCTGCGCACCAGCGGAGCAGTGCATAGCAGAGAAGCAAACAGGTGGAGTTAGCCTGGGAGTTCGCCTGGAGAGAGCCTACTGAGGCATCCCCCTTGCAGGTTTCCCTGAGTAGCTTCTGCCACAAGTGAGGAAACTCTTCGAAGGAAGGAACTATGGATGCTGAGCGATCCGCTGTCGTGACCTGCACAGGATGTGCCATGTTTGTCTTTCTTCCACAGGATAGAAGCGACTTTGTCTGTACAAAGTGCAAGCTGATCTCCATATTGGAGGAGAAGATTCAAGGTCTGGAGAAACGAGTATCAACCCTGCGTTCCATAAAAGAAAATGAGGAGTTCCTGGATAGACGTCAGGATAGGCTTCAGCGGGCACAGTGTTGTGAGGATTCAGAGCAGGCTGCGCAGCGGGGACAGAAGACCAGCGAGGATAATTGGCGGCATGTGACCTCCAGAAGAGGAAAGAGTACGAGACAAGTCCATGTACAAGAAACGCATATTCAGATGAGCAACCATTTTCATGTTCTCTCCACAGGCACTAGTGCAGAGAGTGGAGTGAATGATGCATCTGAGGGAACAGAGCAGAAGGAGACTCCACTGATTGGAAGGCATGAGATGCACAGTCCTAGGGATGGGGGTTCCACGACCACCACTCCCAAGAGGAGGAGGAGGGTGGTGGTGGTCGGGGACTCTCTCCTCAGGGGGACTGAGGCATCTATCTGCCGCCCTGACCGGGAAAACCGAGAGGTGTGCTGCTTGCCAGGGGCTAGGATTCATGATGTGACGGAGAGACTGCTGAGACTCATCAAGCCCTCAGATCGCTACCCCTTCCTGCTTCTCCACGTGGGCACCAATGATACTGCCAAGAATGACCTTGAGCATATTACTGCAGACTACGTGGCTCTGAGAAGAAGGATAAAGGCGTTTGAGGCGCAAGTGGTGTTCTCGTCCATTCTCCCTGTGGCAGGAAAAGGCCGGGGTAGAGACCGTCGAATCGTGGAAGTCAACGAATGGCTACGCAGATGGTGTCGGAGAGAAGGGTTTGGATTCTTTGACCATGGGATGGTGTTCCAAGAAGAAGGAGTGCTAGGCAGAGACGGGCTCCACCTGACGAAGAGAGGGAAGAGCATCTTTGGAAGCAGGCTGGCCAACCTAGTGAGGAGGGCTTTAAACTAGGTTCACCGGGGGAAGGAGACCAAAGCCCCGAGGTAAGTGGGGAAGTGGGATACCGGGAGGAAGCACAAGTAGGTGAGTGCAAGAGGGGAGGGCTCCTGCCCCATACTGGGACAGCAGGACAATCGGTGAGTTATCTTAAATGCCTATACACAAATGCAAGAAGCCTGGGGAACAAGCAGGGAGAACTGGAAGTCCTGGCACAGTCAAGGAATTATGACGTAATTGGAATAACAGAGACTTGGTGGGATAACTCACACGATTGGAGTACTGTCATGGATGGATATAAACTGTTCAGGAAGGATAGGCAGGGCAGAAAAGGTGGGGGAGTTGCGTTGTATGTAAGAGAGCAGTATGACTGCTCAGAGCTCCAGTATGAAACTGCAGAAAAACCTGAGAGTCTCTGGATTAAATTGAGAAGTGTGAGCAACAAGGGTAAAGTCGTGGTGGGAGTCTGCTACAGACCACCAGACCAGGGGGATGAGGTGGACGAGGCTTTCTTCCAGCAACTAACAGAAGTTACTAGATCACAGGCCCTGGTTCTCATGGGTGACTTTAATCACCCCGATATCTGCTGGGAGAGCAATACAGCGGTCCACACACAATCCAGGAAGTTTTTGGAAAGTGTAGGGGACAATTTCCTGGTGCAAGTGCTGGAGGAACCAACTAGGGGAAAAGCTCTTCTTGACCTGCTGCTCACAAACAGGGAAGAAATAGTAGAGGAAGCAGTAGTGGATGGGAACCTGGGAGGCAGTGACCATGAGATGGTCGAGTTCAGGATCCTGACACAAGGAAGAAAGGAGAGCAGTAGAATACAGAGCCTGGACTTCAGAAAAGCAGACTTTGACTCCCTCAGGGAACTGATGGGCAAGGTCCCCTGGGAGAATAACATGAGGGGGAAAGGAGTCGAGGAAAGCTGACTGTATTTTAAAGAAACCTTATTGAGGTTGCAGGAACAAACCATCCCGATGTGTAGAAAGAAAAGTAAATATGGCAGGCGACCAGCTTGGCTTAACAGTGAAATCCTTGCTCGTCTTAAACACAAAAAAGCAGCTTACAAGAAGTGGAAGATTGGACAAATGACCAGGGAGGAGTATAAAAATATTGTTCAGGCATGCAGGAGTGAAATTAGGAAGGCCAAATCACACTTGGAGTTGCAGCTAGCTGGAGATGTTAGGAGTAACAAGAAGGGTTTCTTCAGGTATGTGAGCAACAAGAAGAAGGTTAAGGAAAGTGTGGGCCCCTTACTGAATGAGGGAGGGAACCTAGTGACAGAGGATGTGGAGAAAGCTAGTGTACTCAATGCTTTTTTTGCCTCTGTCTTCACAGACAAGGTCAGCTCCCAGGCGGCTGCACTCCGCAGCACGGTAT
The DNA here is from genome assembly GCA_037349315.1 of Chelydra serpentina. NCBI lineage: Eukaryota > Metazoa > Chordata > Testudines > Chelydridae > Chelydra > Chelydra serpentina. The sequence continues at coordinate 15,456,687 of JBAIAC010000035.1, forward strand.
GGGGAGGAGGTGACCAGCCCTCTGTGGAGAAAGAAGTAGTTCGGGACTATTTAGAAAAGCTGGACGAACACAAGTCCATGGGGCCGGATGCACTGCATCCGAGGGTGCTAAAGGAGTTGGCCGATGTGATTGCAGAGCCATTGGCCATTATGTTTGACAAATCATGGCAATCGGGGGAGGTCCCAGATGACTGGAAAAAAGCTAATGTAGTGCCCATCTTTAAAAAAGGGAAGAAGGACGATCCGGGGAACTACAGGCCAGTCAGTCTCACCTCAGTCCCTGGAAAAATCATGGAACAGGTCCTCAAGGAATCAATTCTGAACCACTTAAAGGAGGGGAAAGTGATCAGGAACAGTCAGCATGGATTCACCAAGGGCAAGTCATGCCTGACTAACCTAATTGCCTTCTATGATGAGATAACTGGCTCTGTGGATGAGGGGAAAGCAGTGGATGTGCTATTTCTTGACTTTAGCAAAGCTTTTGATACAGTCTCCCACAGTGTTCTTGCCAGCAAGTTAATGAAGTATGGACTGGATGAATGGACGGTAAGGTGGATAGAAAACTGGCTGGATGGTCGTGCTCAACGGGTAGTGATCAATGGCTCCATGTCTAGTTGGCAGCCGGTATCAAGTGGAGTGCCCCAAGGGTCGGTGCTGGGGCCGGTTTTGTTCAATATCTTCATCAACGACCTGGAGGACGGTGTGGACTGCACCCTTAGCAAGTTTGCAGAGGACACTAAACTGGGAGGAGTGGTTGATACGCTGGAGGGTAGGGACAGGATACAGAGGGACCTAGACAAATTAGAGGATTGGGCCAAAAGAAATCTGATGAGGTTCAACAAGGACAAGTGCAGAGTCCTGCACTTAGGACGGAAGAATCCCATGCACTGCTACAGACTAGGGACCGAATGGCTGGGCAGCAGTTCTGCAGAAAAGGACCTAGGGGTTACAGTGGACGAAAAGCTGAATATGAGTCAACAGTGTGCCCTTGTTGCCAAGAAGGCTAACGGCATTTTGGGCTGTATAAGTAGGGGCATTTCCAGCAGATCGAGGGACGTGATTATTCCCCTCTATTCGGCACTGGTGAGGCCTCATTTGGAGTACTGTGTCCAGTTTTGGGCCCCACACTACAAGAAGGATGTGGATAAATTGGAAAGAGTCCAACGGAGGGCAACAAAAATGATTAGGGGGCTGGAGCACATGACTTATGAGGAGAGGCTGAGGGAACTGGGATTGTTTAGCCTGCAGAAGAGAAGAGTGAGGGGGGATTTGATAGCTGCTTTCAACTACCTAAAAGGGGGTTCCAAAGAGGATGGATCTAGACTGTTCTCAGTGGTAGAAGATGACAGAACAAGGAGTAATGGTCTCAAGTTGCAGAGGGGGAGGTTTAGGTTGGATATTAGGAAAAACTTTTTCACTAGTAGGGTGGTGAAGCACTGGAATGGGTTACCTAGGGGGGTGGTGGAATCTCCTTCCTTAGAGGTTTTTAAGGTCAGGCTTCACAAAGCCCTGGCTGGGATGATCTAGTTGGGGTTGGTCCTGCTTTGAGCAGGGGGTTGGACTAGATGACCTCCTGAGGTCCCGTCCAACCCTGAGATTCTATGAACTGTCTCACACTAGGAAAGGAGATAAACAAAGCATTTTCTTAGCACACCAAAAGGGTACGCAGTTTTATTTTTTAAATAAAGGAACATTTTTACCAAATAAAATTGTGTGGCCTTGGATAACACAGGTACTCGAGTGTTGAAGTCCTTTTGCTTATTGCACCTGCCACTTCAGGAAAATTACCATCCCTCTAATCTTTGGTACACTCACCTGCATCAAATGTTTGAACTTTATTGTGAACAGTTATTTGCACGCCATATATTTAAATTCTGAATCCAAGACAAATGTCTGTCAAACACTTTCTGTGAAAAAGGTAGAAATGTGTTCTGTATTAATTCACACTAAATCTTCCAGTCTGACCAATAAATAAATACCCAGTATAAGCTAACCAGTTTAATGCCAAAGTAGACAACACTCCACACTTGATTAAATCTATTCTAACCTTTCCCAATGAAATACTCTCAATTATCTTGATTAACTTACAGTATTCATTCATTACAACTGCAACAAAAATAAGGTTGATTACAGATGAAAAGGAAGATGTGTACCTAAAGGGGGCAGTCAAGGATTCTTCCTGACAAGAGTGGCCGAAATTTTCCATAGCAACAGTCTTCCCCCTCAACAGAAAATGGTTTTTCAATTCAATTGAAATTTCTGTGGAATTTCCGTCCCTCCCACCAACTTTACATAAGAATCCTGAAAATGTTTCAGTAGTCAGCAGTGAGTTGGGCAGCTGAAAGTCAACCTGCTCCACCCTCCCCACCCTCTCTATTTCTGCATTTTCAGTCTTTTGAGGACAACCAGAAAAATTTCACAGGAAAACTGACAAAAAGCCAGAAATGTTTTGTCCTAGTTTCTCACTGAGGAGAGGGAAAAAATGTATATCCCAAATAGCTCTACTCCTAACACAGAACAAACAATCCATGGGTGGCATAGAGCTCTATAGCACTTGTCCATGTAGGGGTATTATAAGGGTAGTTAGGGACACAGAGGGGGCATACCATGAGCAGGAGATGGAGTTGACAGTATTTCGCCAGTTCCTCAGTCACTGCAGCTGTCCCTATGGGACTGTTGCCACCACTGCAACTTAACAGCCCTTAGGCTTCTGTAAATTAAGCCAGAGGCTATTCTGGCCCAAGGTTGAATGAACAGAAAAGTAGTTTTATGTGTCACTTTCCCCCTGCTCTCCTTGCCTGTGTTGAGGTTAAATTCTGCCCAGCTGAGGATGTGGCCCAGTAACATTCATTAATAGTTTCAAAGTGTTTGCTAAACATTATAACTGTCCTCTTTACTCTTTAACATGAACAGCATTCAGGTCAGTAACTGGGCCCACACATCTTCAACTTAAGTGGAAATCAGGTCATTATTCAGACAGAGACCGAGAGGTACAACAAATGAAGTCCAAGGTCAAATATCATCTAAATAACTAATATTGTCTGATCCTTTGCACATATCATTTTGCAGAGAAAAAAAAAAAGAATGTACCATGCTTGCAAGAGATGGAGAGTGAATCAGTTACTGTACACAACCTCCTCTGAATAGAGTGAGAGAACAAATCCACAATATTGATATAAATTGGACTCAGCCTTTAAAGCTTGATTAACAAAGAAGTGAAATGGGTAAGTTCCCATTGATTTCTGTTACATTGAACTCCTCTTGAGCACGTCAGCAACCTTGTTATTAAAGTCAGGTCTCCCAATTTCATTAAGGTGACCCTAATGCTAATTACTCTGTGGGAAGACCATACAGATCATAAGGTTTGTTTTCTCAAGTGGGACACATTGACCTTTTCTGCTTGAATTGAGGGTATTTAACATTCCACCATTGCTTAATCACTGACAAAGTAAAGGAGGTCTAAAACCAAGACCAAACAGCATCTTCATACAAGCATTAGGGATAATAAATAATCAATCTTTTTATCAAATTGATCCAGTGACAGGCACTTTAAAGCAGTGGAGGAGTCTCTGTATATATGTCATCTAGGGAAAGACAATTCATGAGACAAAGCTGTTCTGAAGGGCTTAGGATATTACCAACCTCATTCCATCTTAGAAAAAGAGATGACATGATCTGTTCAGTATGGCATGGTCTTTCTCTAGCAGTTGAGGTTTGAGACAAATATCTCCTTGGCCTACATCTATCAGGTCTTTTGGGGAATTAAAAAAATAAGTCAATTGTTGTTCATCTGGTGAGTAAAGCCAACATTTCACAGGACTACCAAGAGGTCTTCTAATATTTACACCTCCTTTCTTCTTCGGAATGTGAAACATTTTAAAAGAATAACATTTAAGGAAAGATTGGTGGAAATCAGGGGTGCCAATTACGGGGGAGCCAGGGGGTAGGGGTCCCCCAGAGTTTCATACAGGAGGTGTGCAAGCTGCCAGGTGGAGCTCTTAACTACAGCACAGCTTTAGGGCTTGGCTACACTTGCAAGTTAGAGTGCACTAAAGCCGCCCAGTGTGCTCTAACTCACTCTCGGCCCACACTGGCAAGGCACGTAGAGCGCTCTGACTCCGTAGCTAGAGCACTCCTGGTAATCCACCTCGGCAAGAGGAATGACGTTTGATGCATCTCGGCTGAGACGCCCCAGCGTCAGTGTGAACAAGGTGTTGCTTTACTGTGCTCTGATTGACCTCTGGAAACATCCCATAATCCCCTTAAGTCAAGTGGCCACTCTTGTCATTGTTTTGAACTCGGCTGTAGGAATGTGGATATGCCCTTTCAAAGCTCCGTTTCTGACAGCCGGCATGCTTACGTGCCCTGGGGAAAAGCGACCATTACTGAGGAATGCTGCTTGCTTTGAGTGAGTGAGAGAGAGGTGGGGGGGTCTGAACTTACAAGACATCATGCTGACATTCTCAGCACCCCAAAACCCCACTCTCTCTCCCCCCACATACACACAACACACTCCCTGTCACATTCCACCCTACCCCCGCATTTGAAAAGCACGTTGCAGCCACTTGAATGCTGGGATAGCTACCCATAATGCACTGCTCTCAATGCCGCTGCAAGTGCCACAAATGTGGCCATGCCAGTGCGCTTGCAGCTGTCAGTGTGGACAGACTGCCGTGCTTTCCCTACTGCGCTCTCCGAAGGCTGGTTTAACTCAGAGCGCTCTACATCTGCAAGTGTAGCCATGCCCTTAGTGTGAAATGTAAGTTCTGCAGAGGAGAGGTGCCCCTGGGGCAGGGAGTCAGTATTTTGCTTACAAACAGAGGCACGGTAATTAAGATAAGAAAGGGCTGGTGATTAAATTAAGGATATGGAAGATGAACCTGTAGAAGAGGAATCCCTCTGCGGAGGGGGGAGAGGGAGGAAGAGTTGTTTGAGGCTGTCTACACTGCCACTTTCAGTGCTAAAACTTTAGTGGTTCAGGGGTGTGAAAACCCACCCCCTCCCCCAAGCAACAAAAGTTTTAGCGCTGAAAAGCGCCAGTATAGACAGCGCTTTATCGCCGGAACTGCGGCGTGGTTTGGGTGGTTCTTTATCACCGGGAAAGCTCTCTCCCAGCGACAACATGTGACTACACTGCCCACATCACAGCCGCACTGTAACGTGAGCAGTGTAGACATACCCTTAGAGAACACAGGGGACTCAGTAAATCCTCCTCCCCCTGCTGTCCATTTTGTGTGGAGTTAAGCATGCTCAGATCACACATCTAGTATCAGGCCCTGCAGGTGAATGCCTATCTTCTCCTGGTTTGAGGATCACACTGGGGAGAGAGACACATCTGGGCACTGGCCTGAGGCAGCAAACATACCCCGAGGCAGCAGCTTAGGCACTTAAGGGGATGTTCAGAGTGAAAATTTAGGAGCCTAGTGAGTTTGAATGTCTACAAAGTTAGGTGGCAGCCAAGTGGGGGTTTTGTGGATTGCAGTGGTGCCTAAAATTGGAATTTAGGAATCTAAATCTGGGCCTAACTCCCTTTGTGGTGCTGGGACTAAGTGGTTTGCTGAAGGCCTCCGAGGATGAAGCCAATACAAACGTGCATTTAAGTAAACGTAAGAGAACTTAGCTACTGTAACTCGCACCTTCTTCTGGTTCCTTCAAGTTGTAAATCAAACTCCCTTTGAGTTAAACTTCCTGCCAATGTGCATTTTACACCCTTTAAATTAGGCCCAAGAGTTTAGGATTAGGAATTTAAGGGAGTATAAAATGGGGTGTCCTATACTGGAGGGCTGGATGAGAGGGGCTTAGCAGAAAACGTTTCTAACAGGAGGATGTAAAGGAGGTGCACGTTTAAATCAATCACACTTCCTTCCAGGTCTTCCGCATGTAAATTGTAGCAACTCAAGAGTCCCTTAGACACAAATCCAGTATTTGAGGTGCAAATCACACAAATGAGTGTGAAACTAAATGAACACGAGAGTCTAAATTATAAATCCAGAGAGTCAGAAGATGGTGTCCATTATGCTCTCTTAGAGTCCCTTAGTTTCCTCCTCTCCGAGTTTAGTCTCAAGTCAGTAGCAGAGATAAAATTAAAACTAAAGTTACTGTCCCCTAGTCCCAAGCTCAATATATTAGACCACACTGCCTCTCCCCATGGGACAACATGGGATATCTTCCATCCGGTGCAATACATTACACATGCACATAAGTGAGCCCATCTATGCCTTTTAATCCTTCAGTCATTTGGAACTGTGATGTACCTAACCCAAAAATGTATGTTAATAGCTTTTTTCCTGTCAATGCTTCAAGTTTCCCTTATTAAGATTTATTGTTTTGGTTTTTTTAAACACACCATGTACCATCTGTTTTCTCAGTGAAGATTCATTGCCTGTGTTCTCTTCCTCTTAGTAATATGCTTAGGCCACAAACAACTAAGCACAATATGAACGTCTACACAGCTATTTTTAACACTACAGCCCAAGCCCTGTGAGCCTGCGTAAGCTGACCTGGGCCAAACATGGCAGTGCCGCGGGTCTTTTATCCCGGTATGGACATAGCCGTGGTTACCTCTAGAGGTGATGTCAAACCCAAAGTTCAATTTGACCTTTCCCTAAAGGAAACTCACTTTTGTGAAATAAAGAAATACAAGCAGAAAGCAACTCACAAGTGCAATAGATGGCGAGAGAAAGGGGGCGGGGGGAAGCAAACATCAGATTGTCAGAACTTCTGATTATCACTTATTAATGGCATAAATAAGGACTTGATTCAGCAGAGCATTTAAGCAGGTGAGTAGTCCCCCTGATGTCAGTGGGAATACACACATGCTTGTGATTACTGTGCTACTGCTGATTGATCAAAGTTAAGGAATAGGTCTCTTAATTTGACTGGACTTAAAATGGGACTTAGTGGGACTCAAGTGGAGTGCATGCCTTGTGCTGGCCTTCTACATGCTGATGAATTTATACTTCACTTATATCCAGCTGTAAAATGGGCATGCCACTTACCCAACAGAGCTTCAAGATCCTCACATGAAAGAAACTACAATAAAATCTGAAATAGTTATTGTATTTTTGTTGTGTCTATGAATGATTGGCCATGAGAGCAGTGTGTTTTGTGCAGATTTGTTTGGGGCAATTGTTAAACAGTGAAGTACTTCTGGAAAACTTCTGCAGTTGGCATGCGAGGCAATACCACCCTAGGGCTGCACTGACAAACTGCAACTAAGTCTTCTCCTGGGAAACATCTTCATATTTTAGGATTAAAAATTGTAGATTTGATTTTTCCAAGCTATTTCCTTTAAATCTCCTCTTTCCTTCTCTGTATTTACAAAGCACCTCCACCACTCTGGTATGGTGTCCAGCCACAAGTATGTTACCTATTGTCACAAAAGGGATATTGTCCTCAGAAAGCAGAGGATAATCTAGGAAAGGAATAAATGCGGAGGAAGGAGCACAGAATTCCCAAATGGCAGGGAGGAAAGCATTTTATCTTGGGGAATGTAAAAGTATAAACAGTCCTGATCCTGCAGCCCTCACACAACAAAATTCCCATTGTCATTAATGGGAACTTCAACAAAGAAACAGGATTAGACCCACAGAATGGAAATGTGTGGATGGTTGGGAGTAGAAACTGGAGTTCAGATGGTCAGAACCTCAAGTGAATCCTTAGCCATCTATTTTTTCCCCCCTTACTTAATTCCTGCCCTTCCTTTTACCTTTTCTCCTTGGAAGAAATTTCTCTAAATTTCCCATTCGAACTCCCATGGCCCTTCCCCCAGTCAGTAATCCTGAGGAATGCTCTGAAACATCCCTGTTGCTCTCTTTAGTTCTCATGTCTCCCTCTCTTTTTTTTTTCTAACTAATAATGATGTTCCACTGATGTTTGACACAGCAGGAAGGTTAAGTGAAAACTCCCCTCTAACCAAACGTTCCTTTAACCCACTGTGGATTTTCTAAAGCTAGACATTAATACGTCCTGTAATTAAGAAATAATGGGCTTTCTGAAGTGATTTATTTCCATAGATTTAGTGTCAGGTCTGAAAAGCGACAGTTTAAACTGTTGCAGACCTCCAGTGTAAAATCTTGATCAATCACCACAGAGACTATTTAAATAAGCTTCTGTGTTTCAGTAAAAGGCTGAATGGAGACATTCTTTCACTAAATATCTTGGGAACCAGGAAAGAAAACACACACACCAAGCTGCTGATAGTGTTACAAATTGGAATAGTTGCTGGAAAAATCATTTATAATGGTGGTGGTAGTCTAACACAGCAGTTCAACTCATTGCTTCTACATTTTTCTACCCATGGTTTCTGCCTGTGACACTCTTCACACTAAATCTGACTGAACTATTCATTGTACATTATTTCACAAACGTAGCTCCTTTTTTGAGAGCAGATCACGGAGTTGCCTCACATGCTCTTGGACTGTCAGTATAAAATAATGATTTGTGACAGGCAGCACCATTGTCTTAATTGTTTATAAAGTGCCATGCACATTTATGGAGCTATATAAATAATAAGGATTTATAATGGTAAGTTAGTAGCATGAGTAATTTCCTGTACTTTCATTAAGTACTAGGCCTGATTCTGATCTCACACTGATCATACGAGCATAATTCCATCGTCTTAGTGGTGTTACTCCTGCTTTACACCAGTGGAAGTAAGATCAGAATTAGACTCACTATTATTATACACTTTATTATAAATTGTTAACCCTTATTTGTTACTAAGTACATAAAATATTGTCAGTCATTACCATAATACCTAATAAAACTTAGTGGAAGCATTTCATTTTAGAATAAGTGCCAATGGGAAACAAGCCATAGCCATGTCCCATGTGTATAAAATGTGGATCCCGGATCTTTCTAAAAATATTATCCTTGATTCTCCAAAAATACAGGGTACTCTCCATCGAAGTTCCCTCTAAGCTGAACGGCCACACAGCAGCCTATTAAGTGCCACACAGGCAGGCAGCCTGTGGCAGGGAGAGGCCCATTTCTGGAGGACCTGCTGCGGCCCAGGAAAAGATGCCTCTCCCCACTGGCCCCAAGCCCAACCCAGCCCAGCCCCAGACCTGTCATGGCAGGGGGAGAGGCGCCCCTCCTCCGGCCCCAACCCAGCCCTGGCCCGGCCGGACCTGCCGCAGCCGGGGGAGAAGGGTCTATACCACTGTCCCAGCCCCAGAGCTGCTGCAGCGGGGAGAGGTGCCTCGCCCCCCCAGCACAGGTGCTGCTGTGGGGAGAGAAAGTTGGGAGGAGTCTCTCTCCCCTCCATAGCCATGGGGCAACCTGAACCCCAATCCCCTCATCCCTGGCCCCACCCCAGAGCCCGCACCCCCAGCCAGAGCCCTCACCCCCCGCACCCCAACGCCCCAGCCCTGAGTGCCCTCCCACACTCTGAACCCCTCAGCCTCACCCCCACCACATGACTTTTGTCATGTGCACCATATCGGTGCACATAATTCATTCCGCACATGTGCGGGAAAAATTAGAGGGAACACTGTTCTCCATATATTTACAATATCTCCATTCTTTGTGCCAGTCCTAAGTTTGCAAGAGACAGGAAAGGAAGGGTGGGAAATTACATTTTTTCAGTCTAGCGGTGCCTCTATAACAGCTTACCACCATTACAATTTTCATTAATGTTACTAGGGTTTTGTCTGTATCCAACAGGGATTATATTTCTTCTTCTTGTAGGGTTCTTATTAAACAGCAAGACTGTTGCTACGAGAAATGAATTATTAAAGGCCTGCTAGGAAGATGGGAGATTTAGATCTGCATGTCTCTGAATTTGGTCTTTATGAAAATTAAGAAACTGCACTGGTAAAAAAAAAGGAGAGGTTTATATCAGCAAAGCTAAACTAGGCCTTGAACCCTGGTGTAGTACCTTTGGGGATATGTGACTATGCACAGCCCAAGACCTGAGCACTCAATCCTGTGAGGTACTGAACACCTCAAAAGAGATGCTAAGCACCACGCCTAAAGAAATTATGGGTTGAGGATACTCAATAGGATGAGGCCCAAAGTAAAAAAAAAAAAAAAAAATTCTAAGTGGGGCAGGAGCTTCATGCAAAACCCTTTGAAAAGAAGATCTTAATCAGAACAGAGAAATGGTTCAATGCCCCTTACTACAGGAGACAAATACAATTACGTCTCTTGTTGGGAACTGAATACACCAGGTTTTCCAAATATATAATGGCAAAAAGGACATAAGAAGTACACCCTTATAGTGCTCTCTCACTTATAACTGCTGTAGCCACTGAAGCTTGCCATAAGTGAAACATAAGGCAGTGAAACAAAAACAGTATTTTACAAGAATGAAACTGATCAAATTTAAACTTAAATTTAATTCTATTTCCAAAGGATTACCTGCCCCTTTTAGATTGTAGAGAAAAATTCTGCAAAATTCTCTACCACAAAAATAAAGATTATTGAATTACCATGAACTTTGCGTAGGGCTTTTATTTATTTTAAAGGTGTATGCGCCCATTTAGCCTTTTGGCCACGAGGCCTAACATGATCCTTGGATGCATAAATAGTGGGAATCTCAAGCAGAGGTTATTTTACCCCTGTATTTAGCACTGGTGCAACTGCTGCTGGAATATTGTGTCCAGTTCTGGTGTCCACAATTCAAGAAGGATGTTGAAAAATTGGAGAGGATTCAGAGACAAGCCACAAGAATAGTTAAAAGAATTAGAGAACCTGCCTTATGTTGATGGTCTTAAGGAGCTGGAATCTTGATTCCAGGCTATAAGAATCTACATGGGAGAACAAGTATTTAATAATGGTCTCCAATTTAGCAGAGAAAGGTATAACATGATCCAACAGCTGGAAGCTGAAGCTAGACAAATTGAGATTAGAAATAAGACCATTTATTTTCATAGTGAGTAATTAACCATTGGAACAATTTATGAAGGATCATAGTGGATTCTGCTTCACTGACCGTTTTAAAATCAAGACTGGATGTTTTTTCCTAAAAGATGCACTCCAAAAATTGCTTTGGTGATGTTCTATGGCCTGTATTATCCAAGAGGTCAGACTAGATGATCACAATGGAGTCTTCTGACCTTGGAATCTATGCATAAAAGATGCTGAATCAGAAAGATTATTGAAAAACAGATACAACATGGATAGAGCTGGTTAAATATCTGTCCAATAAATTATTTGATGAATTCTGCAATATTGTTTTTTCAATTAAGTTAATTAAGATTTTTTTCCCCACATTATCCACCAAGTTGCAGAGATTGTTAAAAAATTCTCAAGTGTATTTCACAAGATATTCAATTCAGAATTTTCCACAATATTTCACACAAATCCCAACTCTAAACTTTAAGCATTTTGCTGAATAGGGATGAACTTCAGCCTGCTTACAAATTTTGCCAAACTGAGACCTCATCTGTAAACTTCCTGTATGCCAATGTAATGCTGACTGACCGCGGTTGTCGGGGGGCGGGATTGAACCGGGAACCTCTGAAGCTTAGTGCATGAGCCTCTACAGCATGAGCTAAAAGCAAACTAGCTGGTAGCGAAGGCTGTTGAGCTGACTCATTAATCTCTCTCTCCTGCCCTCCCCCCATGGGCCAGAACACCACACCCAGGAGGTGTGGGGGTTACACCAACCCCCCAGAGTTGCCCAAATTTCAAGCCACCACATTCTGCTCCTTCAATATTTAGATTCATTTCTTCCAAAATGCCCACAAGTAAATAGAAAAAACCCATCCTCCCAGTTTTTCCTTCCTCAGAGTTTCTCATTGTGGCTTGTATTCCTGGGGGTAATCTTTAAGATTATACACTCTTTAAGGCAAAGAGTCTCATTTGCATTTTATACAACACTGAGCACATTGTAAGTGCAAAATAAATATAATTAAACACATTAAACTACCTTGAAAATGAAAGACCACACCTAGAGGTGAGAAAGAAGTTTAACCTCCCTGAGCCATTCAGTTCTCTGCCATTCAGTGACTACCATCCAGAATGGCAATTTAATACCACATATGTTGTGATGTGAATGCTAGGAACAAGACCAATAACGCAACTGATTAAACAGATCCCCAGCAACCCAGATCAGATTTAAACTGATGGTACAGAATCAGAATGCTGTGTCTCCCATTAACAATTCCCAGAGCCATCTCCTCTCTCCTATTCAACCATATTTAGATAATAAAACTTAATTACAGAGTGTCTCTGTCATCCTGGTAAATTACACTTGATTAGGGAAGTAGATATATTTCTCTTCTACATGATCATGCCAGTTTATTAAATAGTGTCAGGAAGGGATTTCTAACCTCTAGTTCAGAAAAAACACATTTTAAAAGTTTGGCATCTTTCGATTTGTCGGAGTTGCATATCACATGGCATACCTTTTTGCACAATGATCAGATAAATATTTATTTTAAATGAACATCTAGTGTCATTTGGCCCACTACCCTGAAATAAAAAGAAAGGTGTGACACAGCCAACGTGTATCAATGATCTTAGATAGAATCTCAGAAAAAATCATCTTAAATGTGGTCCTGTGTAGAGACCAAAGGAGAATATTTCACACTTTTCTTGCTTCATGACAGGACTTTCAGTCTGGTGCAAGAAAAATTGCAAAGCTCAAGGATTCCAACTAGGGTGACCAGATGTGCCAATTTTATAGGGACAGTCCCGATTTTGGGGTCTTTTTCTTATATAGGTTCCTATTACCCTCCACCCCCTGTCCTGATTTTTCACATTTGCTGTCTGGTCACCCTAATTCCAACCAGAAATCTACCACGGGGATCTTTTCAATCTACCCTGCCAGCAAACTCTGGTAAGTTCAAGATACACTTTGCATCAGTCAAAGATAGCCTATAATTTTATGGAGAATGATCCTCTAAAAGTTTAGTCTAGATCATCAGCACTACACATATAGTCATAAGAAACCATGAATATAGATTTTTGAGTAAACAGTTTTACATGCTTAGTCCTGAATTCTGAGCCTCAATAACTGGAGTTTGGTTCAAATATGCATCCTGAAAAATAACTGCTTTTGTGATGTTGGTTATCCAAAACCCTGTCGTCTGCAAAATTAGATTGGAAGTCTCTTGAAAGTAAGCTTCCTAATAATTACACTATTGGAAACACTTGGAAACACCACTTGCCACATAGTGATATTAAAGACAAGGTGGGTGAGGTAATATCTTTTATTGGACCAACTTCTGTTGGTGAGAGAAGCTTTTGAGCTACCCAAAGCTCTTTACTTCAGGTCTAAAAAGGGCTCTGGGTCGCTCAAAAGCTTAGCTTTTCTGTTGGTGAGAAAGACATTACCTCACGCACCTTGTCTCTGTAATATCCTGGCAGTGACATGGCTATCACAACACTGCACACTTAGTGATTTTGATACTTCCTATCCCAGTCCCACCAGCTGGACCAGAAGTGTAGTAAATGTATTTCTCTCTACAAAAGCCTTTCAGAAGGTGATGAAAGGTTTGGATACAAAAACAGGTGATGGTGGAGAGGGCAATTGGTAGGAAAGGAGCTCTAATTTTATTCCATCCTTAACCTTGCTGCATTTCCTTTTGCCAACAAGAGCTACTATGCTGTACACCCTGACTGTTCCGCTAATGCAGCAATCAACAGATGAAGAAAAATGTTGCATCCCTCCACCTTTTACACTCTCGCCATCATTTATTTACTTCATGACTAATTTATCTAGTGGAAGATAAAGTGATGAACACTGCTGAGGTCAGGATTAGCCTATTGCTTGAAATTGCTTCTCAGCCATACAAGAATAGAAATTGGAGGGAGGGAGAAGAGGAGAAAATCATCTACTAGCTCAGTCCATCTTGGGGTCAAAACACTACCCTAACTGTAATCATTATCTTAATGAGACGAAGGTTGGACTATGGAAATTATATATGTTTTCCTGATATTGCAACTAAAGGATGTTAGGGTATGAAAAAAATTCATTATAAAAAGGCTCCCTGCATTTAAAAAAAAATGCATGTAGTATTTCATTACTATTGACTTCTATTTAATTGGGTTATTTGTGGACACCCAGAGATAGGCTTATCTGCTGTTCACTCTTAATCAGTTCTGTTGTACGTTGAAAGCTTTGGACAAAACCTGTTTGTTTAAAAAAAAATACACTGAATTGAAATTTTAATTATTCAGAACACTCTCTGCCTAGCATCAAAGTAATTATTTTTGTTCATAAGAAACTTAATAAAGGCAGCTGCTCTCCATGGGGGCATGGAGGGGAAGAAATCAAGAAGCCACTCTTCTAGTAAGTACAAAAAGTTACCATTAGTTTCCAGGGTTTTATTTACTTGTTAGTAAGAGAGAAACACTTGTCCCATTGAATTCAATGGCAAAACTCCCATAGACTTTCACGGGGCCAAAACGTTACTCAAAGTACTTAGAGGATTGCTTTTTCAAAGGGGTATCCAAATCTCTTGGGCAGTATTGAAAATCTTAGCCAGGGTATATTATATTGCCAACAAAAACTAAGCTACCCTAAACCTGGTTTGAAAACAAAATACAGCAATGCAAACTCCTAAGGGTCGAGCATGCGTAGAATCACCACAAGGGATCACAGATATTGCAAACTCCATTCCCGGAAATCCTGATGTAAATGAAATAATGCCTACTAGATTCTTGCTCAGAAGTCCTGGTATCCTTGTTATTTAACAAAAGCATAGATTCTGATGAACTATTAATTACAGATGTTATTAATAGAAATGAACAGATTCCATTTACATGAATGGTTAATGAACCCTAAAGGAATATAAAGTATTTAATCCATTCCTCTTGTATTAAGAGAGCAAAATGTCTTAGCACCTATTGGTACAATTCTTATAGAGAAGGATGGGCAAGGGTCCTTGTGATAGGTGGGTCTAATGTTTAGAGGAAGCACTATGACAACTGGTTTTGATTTAAGCAGGTTGGATAAACTTAAACCAATGGGTTCTGTTCACATGAATTGACAGAGGTTCACTTGTGATTGAGGGTTTGCACATGCTGGGAAGCTTGTAAATATCATGCAAGGAAGTATGGAGTTATATATAAAAATATGGCCCCATTCTATCAGAAGCAGCAGCAGAATCAGGGCCAGGTTTTAAAGGCATTTAGGCATCTAAAGTGCAGATAGAGGTCTAGTGGGATTTGCAGAAGTACCTAGATATCTGTCTACCATCTGTAGGTAGTTGCCTAATATACCTTTAAAAATCTGGCTACAGGAGAGTATCCCATAGGATGAGGTTGGGGGTTGGATAGGTCTCCATTTCCAACAGAACTGGGGCTTTATCAGCTCACTTGAGGACAGAAGCTGGTGGAGACTGTCCACTGGGCACCCATTGCACATAGGAGGAGACAAGCTTCCAAAATCTGCAAAATTGTTCTAGACATCAAGAGCAGGAGACTGAATTTCCAGCCGGACAATTCTGCATAAGGCATCATAACTGATAACATTCCCACCATTATCACATGACAATGCAGCTTGCAGTCAGGTTTGGGGTTCACCAAACCTTTGTCTGGCTACCAATCTCAATCCCTAATTTTGTCAGGTTTGCCCCTTATTGGGGAGTCTCTCTCAGCTATTGATGGGGTTGAGTTTGATATAGAAATCCAGGTAGTAGGAGAAGAAAGATAGAGGAGAATAGATTAGCTTGCTAAATAAAGAGAGATGTACGTTGCAGCTGTGTTGGCCCCAGGATATTAGAGAGACCAGAAGAAGAGCTCTGTGTAAGCCTCTCTCTCTCTCACCAACAGAAGTTGGTCTCATAGGCATTGACTCCCTAGATGCTCCGGGGCTGGAGCACCCACAGAAAAAAAATTAGTGGGTGCTTAGTACCCACCAGCAGCCACCTCCCCTCCAGCACCTCCCACCTGCATATGGCCCCAATCAACTCTTCCCCCTTCCTCCCAGTGCCTCCTGCCTGCCACAATCAGCTGTTCTGAGGCATACAGGAGACGCTGGGGTGGCAAGGGGAGGAGCAAGGATGGGGGTGGAACTGGGTGTGATGAGGAGGGGTGGGGGAGGAACAGGGGCGGGAAGAGGCATGGAAGTTAAGGGGGTTAGGAGAAGGGGTGGGGGCAGGGCCTGGGGCAGAGTGGGGGGTTGAGCCTGGAGGAAGGTGTCATCTGTGGGTGGTCCAATATAAGCTCTCACACACCTTGTCTCCCACATAAAGAGATCAGAATACTTGGCTATACTCATGTTACTTGGCTATAAATATTTAGCCGCTAGACACTTACTTGAGCAAATTACAAGTTCAAAGTATTGTGCATGATTTTAGTGGTGTTGTTGCTGTTGACTTTAATAGGTGAAAGGGGACTAAAACTCTGCACAGATTCAGAAATTTAGGAAATATACCAATCAGCGCACTGAGACATCTGCAAGACCATGCAGCTGCATTATTCATGGTATCATTCCACAGCATAAAAGTATGAAAACAAGTTTGTGGCAATACATGCTATTGGGATGAAAAATGTAAAAATAATATTTGGGGCGGGAGGAGAAGTTGTCAAGAGCTTGCAGAGAGGAAAACAATTCATTTGGTGAAATAAAACATTCAAAGCAGCATTGTGTGGCTCTCAGCATTTTGGAAATGCAAGTTAATGAATTGTTATTATAAGTAGATGTTTACTGAGAATCTGCATGGTCGGTTGAAAGTAAAGATTTCATTCTTAAGTTATGCTTCTTCCTCAGAATTCATAGGGTTTTTTAACATTAAAAGTTGAATGGAAAGCATAAATTGGGTACTTTTTGTTTAAGAGACTGAGGCTGTTTTTAAACTGCTGGCATATGTTAAATTACAAGGAAGTTCAACTTCAGAAAGCTTAGAATAGGAAAAAACAGTTGCCAGGAAGAGAATCTTTTATTTATATACAACAGACTTACATAACTAAGCAAGTTGTTCCTCCCGACTCTTTATGATGAGTGTGTTGTGCAATCTGGCTTGACACTTGACCAACCAAAAGCCCCATTAACAGGTGCTGCATTATTTATATTTTAAATTGATTGAAGATTAAATTATACATGTTCAGCCAAAAACTATCACAGCATTCCACAACCTCTTATTATGCATATTCTCCTTGCAGTTGTTCATTTGGAAGCGTGCATAGCTCATACACATCAGATATATTCTAGCTTTCCTAGTTACACAGCTTGCATGGTTATAACTTCAGCAAAACGGTTTGAGATAGCACTGCAGTAGAGATATGTAAATATGCCCACCACCATATGTCTGCTCCTTAACTCTCAACTTTAATTTAAAAGTTTGCACGCACACACCCGCAGTTAAATACAACAAGAGAGATTTCTGTATATATTGAGGAGCAGTGACTGCTGTACTTGACGTTTCAAAATAGTTTACATAATAAAATCCCAATTTTCAAATGCTTGTTGTCTACCCAAAAATGACTTTTTAGAAATTCTCTAACTGTCCAGCTACTTGTGATAGGAAAAGTGGGGTTGGTTTGTTTACAATCGTTACTATTTTAGAAGCATTCTTGTCACTTACCCTCCCTTCTAGCCCCGTAGGTTTAAAGTTGAAGTGGCTGAGCTTTTAGGGTGACCAGATGTCCCGATTTTATAGGGACAGTCCCAATTTGGGGGTCTTTTTCTTATATAGGCTCCTATTACCCCCCCCCCCCCCACCCTTTGTCCTGATTTTTCACATTTGCTGTCTGGTCACCCTATGAGCTTTGAGCATTGCTATTTTGAGCTACTTTAAGTTTAAGTCCAGCTGCCACAGCCCACCAGCAGCAGTTCTGTCAATGGGAATTGTCCAAGTGCAGCAGTGCTACAAGCATAGCTTCTTTCCCCAGCCATGCCCCTGAAATACCATGACACCAACAGGAAGTTAGTTTAATCACTGTTTGTGCAAAGGGACCATATTCAAGCTGCAAGCCAGCAGACACCCGAGTGTTTCTCATTCTTTTATGCATACATTAATTTTGTTGTTGTCTTGGTCGAGGATATCTTTGATAGAAAATTTGATAGAGAAAATTTACTCTGTTGAAAATTCTAACTCTACAGAAGTTCCACACATAGCATTGCCCTTGACATCACAGAACCTGCTCATCCAAAATGGTTGCAACCTCAGGAAATAGACAAATAGGCTATTATATACACATTACAGAATATGGAGGCATCATTTCACCAGGTAGGTAGCACCGGTGTGGAACATACTGCACAACAGGTTTAGACTGAAGTGGAAAACACAATTTAGGTGAAAGCAACTTGAGTAGGCAAAAAACAGATATGCTGGAGGTCTCATGATGCCAGTACTAAACCATCCTTGGGATTTCTAAAAATTATAGATGACACGTTCCTCACTCAAGAAGTATTACAGCCAACATGGGGAATTCTATACTAGACCTTGTTTTGACAGACAAAGGATTTGATCACAGAACTAAAAGTTAGTGGTAGCTTAGGTAAAAGAGATCATGACTTGATCACATTAGTTATGCACAGAGTGAAGTCCAAACCAGTATTATATATATTTACAATTATGAAAACAATTATTAGTCAAATCAGCTGGGAAATAGAAAAATGTGAATGATAATTGGGAATGGTTTAAGTATACTTCACTAGATACTACAAAAGCTATAACTGAGAAAGAAAGCCACACTGGCTAAAAACCTAAATAGGCTCAGAAGGGAAGGGAAGGGAGCGGTCAACAATAAAAATTAAGAGACAAAAAACACAAGTGGAAGATAGCGGAATAACAGTAATGAATATAAATCAGAAACTAGGAATTGTATAAAATTGATAAAGGGAGCAAAAGGACACAAAAAGAAATCTATGGCCAGCAGAGTTAACAGCAATAAGAAGGTGGTTTTTAAAGTATACTAGGCATAAAAAATAATCCTAACAATGGAACTGGGACATTACTAGATGGAAATAGTAGAATGGTCAATACAGAAAAGGAAGAAACGTTCAATAAATATTTGTTCTGTGTTTGGGTAAAAAAAAAATTGGGAGAATGTAGTCAGATCATAGGATAATGAAACTCCATTCCAATAGTAAATTCAAGGGGATGGTAAACAGCTGGTATTTAAATCCTATATTTTAAAAATCAGCAGGTCCAGATAACCAGCATCCAAGAGTTTTAAGATAGCTGGTTGAGGAGCTTGCTGAACCATTACGGTTTACTTTCAATTATTCTTGGAACATTGGGGAAGTTCCAGGTGAAAGCTAATGTTGTGCCAATATTTTTAAAAGGGTAAATGGGACAATCTGGATAATTATAGGCCTGTCAGTCTGACATTGATCCTAGGCAAGATAATGGAACAGCCAATATGTAACTCAATAAAGAATTAAAGGAGGGTAATATAGTTAATGCCAATCAACATGGATTTGTGGAAAACTGATCCTGTCAAAGTAAGAATTTCTTTTTATTGATGAGAGTAAAAGTTAGGTTGATAAAGATAAAAGTGCATCATGGGAGTTGTAGTCCAACTATGGAGTCCAGCCTATATAGGGGAATGAGTGCTTGAGGCACTCAAACTACAGCACCCATGAGGCACCAGGGTATCATTTTCAAATACAAATATTTCATATTCAAATTGCCACTTTAAAATTAAATGTTTTCTGCAGAAAACAACCCCATTTTTAATCTATACATCTGGACTACATTTAGATAGATTTTTTCCAGGTACTGTAAATCAAATGGACCTAATCTTGCTCTCATTACAGTCAGACTTCAGTTACTGGATATAGCTCATAGTCACAAATTTGGAAAGTGCCAAATTGCTTTTTAGCTGCATCATGCAGGATCACAGTTTTAAGGTTACTCTCTCTCTCAGTCCCCAGTGATCAAAGATAAATATCAATGAAATTACCCTCCTTAACAAGGTTAAATAACTTTGGGTAGTGAAATGTTGTATTTTACTTTACACAGTATGATGCCATGCATGGGAATTTTCAGATGTTAAATTTGCTATGCAACAGAAACGTACAGGTCCAAATTTTCCATTGTAGGAGCAGCTAATGTGCTTAAAGGACTTAGTCCTGTCCAGATAAGAAGACACGGCTCTTACAACATCCAATGAGTGAAGTCTCATTTTGTTCACAGAGGAGTGTGATTTAGGAAGATGACAAGCAGATGAATAGATTGGTTGATATGAAAGTTGGAGAATGCCTTAGGGAAGAACTTGGGGTGAGGCCTGAAGTTGACTGTCCCTGTGGAAAGCCATGTATGGTAGCTCAGCCATGAGAGCCTGAGTCTTCCTTATTCTTCTTGCACTCAGGCCTTGGCTACACTTGCAGATGTACAGCACTGTGAGTTAAACCCGTCTTCGTACAGCTGAGTAGGGAAAGTGCTGCAGCCTATCCACACTGGCAGCTGCCAGCGCACTAATGTGACTACATTTGAGGCATTTGCAGCTGTATTGGGAGCGGTGCATTATGGGCGTTCAAGTGGCTGCAACGTGCTTTTCAAATGGGGGGGGGGATGAGGGGGAGTGTGACAGGGAGCGTGTTGGGAGAGAGAGTGGATTTTTGGGGTATCCACAGAGTGTCAGCTCATTATCTCCTAAGTTTACACACCTCCACATCCCCCGCCTCTCTCTCAATCACTGAAAGCAAGCAGCAGGGGATTTGTTTGTTTTTAAAGAGCAGATAAAAGAGAACTTGGGGAAACGGAGCCCGCCCCCTCCCCGCCGTTCTTTCCCGACCCCTCCCCTCTTCTCTCTCCAAGCCAACTTTGCTGCCGGCATTCCTAACGGAGCCCCCCCCGCCTGCAAACAGTAGCTGTGTTTGCTTTTTTTTGTAAAGCAGCTCCAGAATGGAGCTCTGAACTCCAACCCGGAAGTGCCGTTTCAAAACAAAGGGAGCTTCCGGAGGTAAGTTACTACGAATTCCCTGGCTACATTGAAGCAACAGCGTTGCCGCCACTACGCAACAACTCTAATTCCTCTTGGAGAGCAGAAGTACAAGCAGCACTGTAACTGAGGAGATGCAGCGCTGCACGTGCCTTGCAAGTGTAGCCAGTTAGTGAGTTACAGCGTTGCAGGCAGTTTTTTTGCGCTGTAACTAGTGAGTGTAGCCAAGGCCTTACATATGCAAACAATTACTTGTCTGTGCAAACAGGTAAATGCATGGGCAGGTAACTGTATGCCTAACAACCAGTGTCCATATGCACTTACCTATTGTATATGCAAATACTCATGCAGGTAGGCAGTTAGATATTTTCCACCTGCAAGAGGCATGCTCAAAATGTGTAAGCCTTTTTTAAACCAATGAAAAAAAGGGGTTATTGAGTACAATTAAAAATAAATTAGGGATTTCAATAAAAGGGCTATAGAGCTGGTTCTCAATGTATGGTCTATGTACAATTACGAGTTGGTGGATCCCTTCCCCATGGACCACAGAATATTTTGAGAGCTAAATATTGGAGGGCTGGGGCATTAAAAGAATGTCTCTGACATACTGATCCACAGAACGAAAGATCTGGGAAGTCACTGAGCTATGAGGCAATGAGGATTCCTTAGTTCACATAAGATCTACTATATCTGTGTGCAAACTTCCATGCAAATAAGACTCAATTTAGTGTGATTTGTATTAATAATAAAGAGTGAGATGAAGTATTTTTCTGCATTTTAGTAAAAATTTCTCCATAAATAAGACAATTCTTTTTTATAAATGTGACCTAGAGTTTATTGGGCAGTCTTCACTTCCTTCGGAGTTTTGCCTAAGAATGGAGGCCCAAATCCTCAAAGTTATTTAGGCACTTAACTCCCATTGATATCAAAGTTAAGTGCCTAAATACCTTTGAGGATATGAGCCAAAGTAAAAAATTAGCAAGGATTTCAACCCGAAAGAATCAAGTTTTAGTGCCTGGCATGATCTTGGCAGTTGTCCCTTCCTGCATCATCCAGTAGCTACAAAATTTCTTGGGTTTTTGTTTTTTGTTTTTCCTAACATGACTTGCATACCTATAACTTTCACTTTAGCAGAATGAGCTACGGGTTTCTGCATATCATGTTCAAAAAGGTTAATTTTCAGCTGCTCTTCCTCCCTTTCTTCCTATTATTCTCCTCATTGAAAATAAGACTCAGGACTGGCCCCAGCTCCTCAATTTTATTTAGGGAGGGAAGCTGCTAGTGATTAAAAGCTAACCCCTCTGCTAAGGTAGACTGAAAGTTATTCATGTAACCTAGAGTTGCTTTTACATCTAGCAGCATTACTTTAAAGGTTATTTCTGACAACTCAGTTATTGAACAACTTTATTGGGTATATTTCCATATAAATAGGTGGAAAGAGGGGTACTTTAGGATTGTGGGTGAGCATTACCAATACATGATTTTTTGTCAATTCACATAAATACAGTTTATCTTCCTGCACTCAGTTAGGACCCATATATTATATAATACATTAAGTCCCTTCGTAATTTTTTTTTTATGGTTGCAATAGCAGATTTCACAAGTGTTCCCTCCCATAGATCATTAATCAAGAACTTCAATTTCAGCTGACACTAATAAAATAAATGGACAAATAAATTCCTTACATCAACTGGAAGTTATTCATAATCGTTTTTTTGTTTGCACCTACAGATATGGAAGATGAAATTCAGCTTTCGTCAGGACTTTTTAAAAATGTTGTGAGGCAAAAGTATTGACAACTTCCACATCAGAAGTACAAACACAAAATAACTTTAAAAGTCCAGTTTCAAAACCTCTGCATGAAATTTAACTCAATAGAGATACACTTTGAAGTTACAAAGTTAGATTACAAGCCATTACTCAGTTTGAAGTTTGCCCAAGATTAATACTGTAGTCTTTTTTTTTTTTTTAGATTGTGCCTTCAGAACAATGACTAGGGCACCGGAAGTCAGGAGACCTGCGTTCTTGTCACAGTTCTACCACTGACTTCAGTAGCGTAGCCAGGGGGAAGCAGAGGGAGCGGCCGCTACCCCTGCGAGCAGAAGTGGCACCTTAAAAATGAAGTGGCGCCTTTTTTTAGCAGAGCTTCTTTTAAGCGCCGCTTCTTGCACTCACCCGGCTGCGCTCCGGGTCTTCGGCGGCGGGTACCACCAAAGACTCGGAGCAAGTGAGGACCCACCGCTGAAGTGCCGCCGAAGACCTGGAGCGCCACCGGAGGCGCCACCGGGTGAGTACAGGGGGAACCTGGGGAGGCGCCTTTTTATAGCGCCACTCCCCCTGTGCTCCAGACCTGCCTACGCTACTGACTGACTTCTGTGGGACCTTGGGCAAGTGACAATCTCTCTGAGCCTCTGTTTACAACCCTATCCATTTTCTATCTTGTCTGTGTAATTTGCAAATTCTTCAGGGCAAGGACTAGGTTTGTACAGCACCTAAAATAATGGGACGTGGATCTCAGCGGGGACCTCTGAGCACTAGTTACCAATTAATAAATAAAGTTTATATTTCTTATTATAAAGAGTTCTACTGTCCTACTGAGGGACAAATGCTTCTTGCCCTATTCAAGTGAGAAGTCCCATTGACTTCAGCAGCATCATTTCCAGTAGCACCCCAAGTTTCTTTGGGAACCAGCACAAGGTCCCTTTCAATATGACAGTAAGACAAGCCTTCTAGGTAGTTTATTTCTTGCATGACTAAAATCAGGTGGCCTTATAGGGTCATCTAAATATATACACTAAACTCCACTACCTGCTATGTCTTATTGGTCAGTTACACAATTACTTTAAAGTGTTTATTACTAGCTCTCGTATTTCCAGCACCCTCTCATTTTAAAACAATTACATGCATCAAAATTAGTTATCAAATTAATTCTTCACAAGACATTTGCTTACATCTTAAAATAGTATTTTCAAACATTACATTTAAGAGTAATTAGAAATACATTTGCCTTCTTTAAGTAATTTGTTTACTCACAATCAGCACAAAGTTGACACCATTTCTTTTAGACTATTATGCCTTTGAAACAGAGGCGGGATTACCTAATAGGAGATTAAGTAGAACCTCATTATGAGGACATGTGGGGGAGGTTTGAGCGGGCAGGTAAGGGGGCATTTTCTGTGATTTAAAAGATATTGAATTATTTTAGTGCTCAGAGAAAGAAGATTGAATAACTGTGGCTAACGCCATAAACAGCATGTGCCAGTCACCCTCTTGGCCAACACACTGGGGATGAATGGGAGACCTCTACAGGATCTGCTACAGCTTGAGCTAAAGAGCCAACGCTCTATAATTGGGAGATGTGGCAACTCATGTCCTCCATGGATCAGCACAGAGGGGGACGTAACACACTCACCAGTGGGTTACAAGGGCAAATAGGTACTTCACAGCCTTGCCCCAGTCAGCTTTCCCACCTGAAATAACCCTACTAATTTAATTTGTGCATCTCAGTGAGGCTAGGCTCTGATTCGGCACATGGAAGTCAGTGGGACTTTCATCCTACTCCCACTGAAGTCAGTTGTCAGCACCCAAAAGGAGGACTGGAAAAGGGATAGTTCTTTTCTAAATCCTCAGTTTCATAAAGAACAATGAAGTGATCCCATTTTTCCAGAGTTTCTGGGAGCTGCTTAAAATAAAGTTCTGAGCCTTTGTGGTGAGCTATTGATTGGTTATGTACAACTCAGATCAAGTATCACACAAAACTGACTAACAAGATCTTGTCCACACATGTACTGGTCTTAGCATAAAACCCAGGAAGAATTCTTTGAAGCTCAGTCTCATCTTTGGTTCAGGAATCTGGAGGGAATGTCCCAACTAGTTACTGGTGTGTGGAGCATAAAAGTGCATAAAATATCTTGGAATCTGCAAAGATTAAAAGTGCACTGGTAACTGCTGGTGCATGTTCTCATTCCAAAGCTGCACCATCTCTATTGTGGGCTTTGTATGCTCTTTACTGTAGGAGGGACTACAGAGAATTAGAGATCTAGGGCTCAACATAATGCTGCAAGTTTGGCAAAGATATGAAGGGCAGTTTGGGTCCCTAAATCCCCTGGGAGTTTGTAGCTTAACTGTCCATGCCTTTGAAAATCTCTCCCACACTGTCTTAGCCCCCATCTTAGCCCATTGTTACACTATCTGAAGGTGCCCTGAGATGTATGTATAGGTCTGAGACCTATAACATTCCAGTCTCTTCCATCCTCATTCTACTGTTACAACAGCACCTGAGACTACTCAGGTTGACTTTAAAGTGAACCATGATGTCCAGCAAATAAAAAAAATAACTCTAATATTCCTCATTCATCAAATTAGGATTTTCTTAAAATGCAGTAGCAAACCTTTAAATGATATTTTGAATTTGTTCTAGAAGTTGTCTCTTCTCTCATATGTTATTGGTCTTATGAGACTGCAGGTTTAAGAAACTCTCCCTAGCCCATGAATAACTAAGACAAAATATTCTAGTAGAAGCACAGTTCCCATAAAACTAGGATCTTAAGCTAATGCTCCCTGAATAAGACCACAAGAGATTTTTTCAATAAAAACCTCAGCTCGGTGTATCTGTAGCACATATCTCCCTGGAGTAGTTCAATACAAATGTAAAACTCGGTGTTTTGACAGCTAAAGGAGAGAAATGTATGGTGTGTCACAGAGAGATGTAGTGTCATTAAATCAAAACAATAACTTTACATCTGCAAAGAACCTTTCATCAGAGGATCTCAAAGCGTTCAACAAACATGAACATAAGAATGGCCATACTGGGTCAGAGCAAAGACAGTATCCTGTCTGCTGATAGTGGCCAATGCCACGTGCTCCAGAGGAAGTGAACCTTACAGGTAATGATCAAGTGACCTCTCTCCTGCCATCCATCTCCACCTTCTGACAAACAGAGGCTAGGGACACCATTCCTTACCCATCCCGGCTAATAACCTCCATGAATGTATCTAGTTCTTTTAAACCCTGTTCTAGTCCTAGCCTTCACAACCTCCTCAGACAAGGAGTTCCATAGGTTGACTATGCGCTGTGTGAAGAAGAACTTCCTTTTATTTGTTTTAAACCTGCTGCCCATTAATTTCATTTGGTGGCCTCTAGTTCTTATATTATGGGAACAAGTAAATAACTTTTCCTTATTCACTGTCTCCACACCACTCATGATTTTATATACCTCTATCATATCCCCCTTAGTCTCCTCTTTTCCAAACTGAAAAGTTCTAGTCTCTTTAATCTCTCCTCATGTGGGACCTGTTCCAAACCCCTAATTTTAGTTGCCCTTCTCTGAACCTTTTCTAATGTCAGTATATCTTTTTTGAGATGAGGAGACCACATTTGTACGCAGTATTCATGATGTGGGCATACCATGGATTTATATAAGGGCAATAAGATATTCTCCATCTTATTCTCTATCCCTTTTTTAATGATTCCTAACATCCTGTTCGCTTTTTTGACTGCCACTGCACACTGCGTGGATGTCTTCAGAGAACTATCCATGATGACTCCAAGATCTCTTTCCTGATTAGTTGTAGCTAAATTAGCCCCCATCATATTGTATGTATAGTTGGGGTTATTTTTTCCAATGTGCATTACTTTACATTTATCCACATTAAATTTCATTTGCCATTTTGTTGCCCAATCACTTAGTTTTGTGAGATCTTTTTGAAGTTCTTCACAGTCTGCTTTGGTCTTAACTATCTTGAGAAGTTTAGTATCGTCTGCAAACTTTGCCACCTCACTGTTTACCCCTTTCTCCAGATCATTTATGAATAAGTTGAATAGGATTGGTCCTTGGACTGACCCTTGGGGAACACCACTAGTTACCCCTCTCCATTCTGAAAATTTACCATTTATTCCTACTCTTTGTTCCCTGTCTTTTAACCAGTTCTCAATCCATGAAAGGATCTTCCCTCTTATCCTATGACAACTTAAAAAAGGTCCCTTTAGTGAGGGACCTTGTCAAAGGCTTTCTGGAAATCTAAGTACACTATGTCCACTGGATCCCCCTTGTCCACATAAATTAATGAAGCCACACATCCCTGTGATCTAGAAGAGTATTAAGATGGGGAAACAGCAATACAGAGAGAATGAATTTGCCAGAAGTTGTAGTGACTGAGCTAGGACTGTAATTAACTTAATCCCTGTTCTGAGCGGTCCCAGGCACCCACCCTCATTCAACCGGACTGGAGAGAGAAAAAAAACCATTTTAAAAAGGAGGAGGTGTTTCAACAAAATAAGCAATATATGCATTTCACTTATACACATCATGTGTGGGGATTCAGTCTAATTATGCTTTAAGGCGTGTTAACTAAGACTGACAACATATCCCTGTGTCCTATTACAGGCATGTTCATGGTCATCTGTTAGTTCTTAATAGGGTTGAAATTATCTTACCTATCCTTCCTATTATTCTTGGTGACAAGTGAACAATATGAATGCCCAATAGTGCTAGGCTATATATCCTTCCTTTACAGATGGGGTTTGATGATTTAGTGCTAACAAATATATCTGTGGAAAGAAAATATATGTGCTAATCTACAAAGATTTAGACAGAGGAAGGGGCCATCAATCTGTCAAGGCCTCACAGTCTCTTTTCCTTCCTGCTTTGCTACAGAGATTTTCTTTTTTCACCATCTACACCTAGCACACAGGGATTTGGTGCCATGGATCAGAGTTGGACTGGGTTTCGTCATGACAAAGGGATGCTGTGTAATTGGGGTTGGGCATTTCTCCACTATTTAACCCAAGTCCATCTTCTAGAATTTTTTTTTTAAGCCAGACGTCTACACTGCAATTTTATAGCCCAGCAGCCTGAGTCAGCTGACATAGGCCAGCTGAGGTAGGGTGACCATACATCCGTTTTGGCCAGAACAGTCCCCTTTTTAAAGCCCTGTCCCGGCCATCCCAGCCATCCCGTGCCAGGGCGGGGGGGGGGGGGGGCGGGGGGGAGAAAAGAGGCAATGCCAGCCCTGTGCGGGAGGGCGGGCTTGGGAGAGTGGCTTGGGCCGGGCCAGCCCCATGCGGGTGGGCAGGAGGTGGTCTTGGGTGGGCCCCGTGTGCGGGGGGCGAGAGGGGTGCCTTAGGCTGGCCCCGCACTGGCAGCAGAGGGGGGTCATGCTGGTCTCATGCGTGGAGGACAAGAGCGGGTCTCGGACCGGCCCCACGGGCGGCCAGCAGGAGAGCCTTGGGTCTGCTGTGTGTGCAGGGAGGAGGGAGGGACTCACGCTGGCCCCACACTGGCAGCGGGGGTGGGGGAGCTCGTGCTGGACTCACGCAGGGGAGAAAGAAGGGCCTCGGACATGAGGCATGGAGGAGGGTGGGCTCACACCCGGGGGGGGGGGGGGGGGGGAGACAGGAGGGCAAGTTCAGGCTGGCTCCATGCCGCGTCTCATTTTCACTTTGGGAAAATAGTCCCCCTAAGCGAAGGATGTTTTACTGCAGTGTAGACATACCCTGGAAGACCAGCACAAAATAGTTCCAATAGACCTGAGAATACCACCCTATGTTCCTTTTTTCCATCTCCACTACTTTCAGGTCTGATCCAAACTTTCAAACCCATGACATTCAGTTGAGTTCAAAGCCAGGCAAAACTAGTTTGGCCCTTCCCGGATTGCCACTCTAGTCCATGACAATAATGTTGGGTGGTTCATGTAGGATTCCAAAGCACTCTACAAACTTTATATACCCAAGACTCATTTCACCTTCCCCTGGAATGCAGCACAGCAGCAGTTTGACAGCACATGGCAATATTACGTAATTACCAAGGAGAAAATGATCGGATGTCTGACCCAGCTGAAACTGCAGGGGAAATTTAGGGAGGTGGAATAGAATTACCCAGACTGGAATTTGGCCAGGACTCTGGTCTCTAACTACTTCCAAAGAAGCACTGAAAAATATATAACATTTTTGATTAAAGCCTTACTATTGAATGTAAACTTTCTGTTCTACTCTGAAAAGTGTCTGTGTAAAAATAGTCCCTTCTTGCTGAATGGACAGTCTTAAGTGACTAGCCGGAGTTTTATCTGCTACTTTTTGACTAAAACAAATTTCTCTTTTTAATGCTTGTAACACTGAATACAGATCTGAAGAGCAAGCTAGATTCTATTGTGCATCCTCCATCTTCAGTAGAATTGTTAACCAAGTTCCAACTGCAGAAAATTATTATTTTTTGGGGAGTTTATACAAATAAATTAACCACAAAGAAACAAGTGATGAAAAGTACAGAAAGGTGAAGGACTTACAGCTTGTCTGTGTTTTCTGAATAATTCACAGGATCTCCAATAGAAGTATGCCATTTGATAACTCAAAGCTGCAAAACCCAGACAATACTTCATACCCATGGCACTTTAGGGCGGGGAGTTACAGTAATAAAATAGTAAGAGACATACATAAATTGGAAAAGGAGGGAAGGAGGTCTGATGATGCCCAGTTCAGAAAGAATCCAAGTTGAATTGTGATTCCAAGCTGAGTTTGCAGGGCTGGCAGTTGGGTAGGGGTTCAAAAATCAGTGAGTTAAGTAGGAAGCCCACAATATCAATTTACAAATCACTCAGGACCCAATGCAAAAATCCATTGAAATCAATGGAAGGAATTCTATTGATTTCAATGGGGTTTAGATTGGGCTTTTTAGGACTAAAATTTTGAAACTCCTTTCCTACTTTCTTTCCCATCAAGATGATTTTCCTGACTCTGTGTTAATTAGAAGAGAGGCATCACCTTTCAAACAGGTACCTACCACCTGATTCCACCAGAAACCACACAGTTAACGGAATCACAAGCAATGAACTGTAATGTCACGGAGTGAAAGAGTCAAGAACTTCTGTTGCTTAGCCCTGGAATATTTGATAATAAGAACAAACACAGGAAACATGCATGACAGGTATGGTAAAATATTACATTTTGAAAAGTTGGCTGGAATAAGGGAGAGGTTCAAGAAAATTTGACAGTTAAAATAAAAAAGTTCCTTCATCTGAGCTATTTGGTACAATAGAATGCTTATATAGACAATTATCCACTAATATAACATGCAAAATTCTCCTCACCCTGAGCTTGTGACATTTGATGGGCAAGTAAAATATGTTTTTTTCCAATATCAGCCTCATCTCAGTAATGAACAGAGTTTTTGCCGGTGCTAGCAAACGCTGATGAGATTTGCAAGCCTGAATTAAAAATACATTACCTCTTTCCATATGAAAAATTCTTTTTACTGAGAAGTCACAGAAAACTTAGTATGTCCTGGTCAAACGTGTGTTTCTTCAACTTAACAGCAAATAAATATAAATAAAATTTTTTCTCATTCGAGTGGAGTTCTTCATGTTTGGAAGCTGACTTCTCCTTGACTTGCTTAAGCAATTGATAATTCTCAGAATGCTTTGTTTAATGAACTAGAAAGTTAGCACCAGCAGCTTTTGTATCCAAACAACAAAAGAGTTCTTTGCTGAGTGGCTGAATAATAACTGCAGCAAATGCAGTATATAGTCCAACTGGAGTCAATAGGATTACTCACATGAGTAATTAATTCTCAATGTGAGTAAGAGGGTTAGCATATTAGTTGGCATCAGAGTGCATTTGCTGAGTGTAGCTAAAGATCTACAAATGCTTTAAAAAGTACAGCTATATTTCCAAAGTTAGCACCACACGTGTTCTTCATATTAACCCAAGGAAATCTATTGTTCAAAGTTAGTTCTAGCTTAGCAGGCGGCACTCTGTTCTGCTCAGCATCCTGTAGTGCATTCCAGTATGATGGTCACCCCTTTTAATAGGAGCTCTTCCACACACCTGCACTGGTGCAGAGTAACAAAGTCAAATGCTCACATGGACACAGGGATGCACCTATATATGGAGCTTAGTGCAGGGTTGGGGCCTTAGGTTCTGGCAGTTGCATTTGCACATTTGTTTGTACCTAACATGCACAGAAATATCCAGAGCAATTAGTAACTTGCTTGCCAACACCACCATTGAGGAATCTAACTGACCAACGATGCATGCAAATATCTGATTCATGCAGGCATATGTGAAAACAAATAAA
This sequence comes from Chelydra serpentina, assembly GCA_037349315.1. Taxonomy (NCBI): domain Eukaryota; kingdom Metazoa; phylum Chordata; order Testudines; family Chelydridae; genus Chelydra; species Chelydra serpentina. The sequence goes on from JBAIAC010000035.1 coordinate 15,487,542, forward strand.
TCAGGCATATGCCAATGTATGCATGCAACTGCATGTGAGTAGCTGAAAGTCTGGGGCTGTCTGCAGGAATATTTTACTCAGTCCTTCTAGAGCAGTGGTTCCCAAGCTTTAACAACTTGTGAACCCTTTTCAATAAAATGTCGAGTCTCGCTAACCCCCTCCTAAAAATGAATATTTCCAGGGATTTTCTCCTTTACCCGAGTATAAATTATAAAAGCAGTGTTCTTGGAAATATAAAATTTGTTTTTATGACATGCTTATTACACACTATTATTATTTATCATTACAGTATTTTTATTACATTATGAAAACGGCAACGCTCTTCCAAGATCTCACTTTTGTAGCTTGTATCACTTTGAATAAGCCTGTTATAAGACAAGGCTCTTACGTTTCACCAAGGAGTATCAGATGTGAAACAGCATGAAGATATTTAAGAAGCCAACTCAAAGAGTTCCTCCTACATAAGAATTCAGGTCTTGTGCGTTGTTTGCCTAAACCACTCGTTACAACAAATCTTAAACTTGTTCTCCATAATAATTTTTAAAATAATACTAGCTGCCTATTTAATTTAAAAAAAATATCCACCTCCTTTTCCATTTCTTATAAGGAGTCTTGAAGTTTAAATCTCCTCCATGCAATAGATATGCTTGCTTTGATCTGCTTAGCTCTTGGAAGTCCAGGGGCTCTGGGCTGCTGGCCCCATGCTTCCCGGGGTTCCAAGGGACAGCTCTGTCCACCATTAGGGAATCCCCTCCGAGAACCCCCTTTAACATTTTGTGAACCCCCAGGGGTTCATGAACCCCAGTTTGGGAACCACTGTTCTAGAGAAATGCTGCAGCTGTGCATAGAAAAACTTGAAAATGGGTTAGGATAGGAAATGGAAAAATGTTTCCTGGGGAATTTTAAAATGACAATTATACAAATTAGATTTTGACCAGAGCATGCAGACTAACACTCTTGAGAAAAAGGTCATGGAACTTTAATTTTACCTCTCCTCTGAAAGAGGGCACATGCAGTATCATAGTAAACCTAACCCCATGCTGGGGTATCTGTTTGTGTTGGCTCAAAAAAAAAAAAAAGTGCCATCTCCAATCAAACAATTTATCTCAGTATTGTGAGTTTCCTATGAAGATCTCATATCCAAGTTCTGGCCAGGTTCCAACCAGCTTATCTTGCAAGATCTAACAAAATCCAAGATTAAAGTGGAATAACTCCAGGCACCAAAGAGTACAAAAATGTATGCACAGCAATTCAGAGAATATTAATTCTGCCAAAAGGGGGGAAAAACCACCATAGAACTAACAATGTTTTCTGCCATCAAGTTATTCTTTCTGCTGAGGTGTTCTACCTCTTCTCCCACGCTGTGTCTGTCTTGTCTATTTAGATTGTAAGCTCCAAGCAGGACCGTCTTATTGTCCGTGTTTGTACAATGGCTGACACAACACAGACCTGTTCTTGGTTAGCCCTTAGACACTATTGTGAACATAATTAAATAAAATAATAATAATAATAATACAAAACTGGGAAAATAAGAAAACTAACACATTCTCATCCTCACAGCTACCCTAATACAGCACCACAAGATAACATGCCTATGCCAGAAGCAGCATGGGCGATTTATAGGAAATGTGAGAAGTACTCTCTACATTCATGAGTACGGACAGATTTATTTAATATTACAGTACTTGCTGCTACATTAGCATAGGTCCACCTGCTCCACAAGGAGATGTGCAGTGAAACCTAGCAGCCACTCCAAAGCTCTTGAAACTTGGCATTTTAAGAATAGCTTTTGAAGCTTTCATTGAGAGGGGGACTGGATGCTGCAGTGAAACTCAATAGGTGGTTCAGTCCTCTCAATAGTGATTTATATTTAAACACAATGAACTCTGTTTTTCTACCAAAAAAATTGATTCACCTGCTGCTGAGTAAGTTCCTGAAGGCTTCCAAAATAATATGCCTGCTCTTGCTTCCCCAGGCATTGCCAGTCCCTCTTCCTCAGATGCTGGTGAAGGCATCATATACATTTGTGTACGTAAAGGAACAGATCTATATTCTTGCCTCTTTTTTCTAGAGAGATCATCTTGAGAACTGAGCCTAATGCAACTTCTTCCAATAAATTCTCTACAGGACCCTACGTAGAAGCATCTTGAGGAAAAAAATAGGAGCAGGAAAGAAATAGTTGGATTCTGTTGCAGAAAATAAATGATTGTTTTTTTTAAAGCAATGCAAAAGTTATATGATCCGGACAGGAGACTAATGAGTGAATAGAAAAATGTTAAACCTCTGCCGCTCACCTGAACCAGCCTTCAGACAAAACTAGTTGCAGCTCTATCGTTCATGAACAACCAAAGTTGGTAGCAGCTGTATTGCTAATTAATTAACCACACAAAAATACATTTCTAGAGGACACCCGGCATAATCACACTAGTCATGCAATAAATGCCCAGAAGTCTCCTCCCTATTTGAGGCTTTATTAATCTTATGTAACAGCCATCTTTTTTTTAAAAAAAAGAAGAAGATGATCACAGAGATGGACAAGTCCTATGGGTGATCCCAAATAACTAACCTTTCATTGGGTTCTCAGGCTTATAAGGGTCTATGTGGTAAGTAATCTCTGTAGGTTTCCTATTGTCTTTTCAGTAATGCTTCACATACACTTTGGGTTTCCCATTAAATAAACACAACTATTAGAAGTACTGAATGTATTTCTAAGGGGCTTGTTTGAGTATCTGAGGTGTGTAGCTAGGATTCAGTTCTCTGTGCACTGAACCTTCAAATGGAGTTTTGCCATTGAATTCAATGGGGTCAGATTGTCCTGTCTCCCAGCATGAAATAAGGGGTTCAGAGTGGAGGTTCTCAGAGGACAGATTCAGCTTTCGAGATTTTATATTTCTGTCTTTCCTTTCCATTTTCCTTATTGTAAAATAAATAAAACAAACATCTAGACTTAAGCGCATGTTTTCCTACATACGGAAGACGTAGTATTTTCTTTTTTTGTTGTATTATTGTAGCACTGAAGAGCTTCAGTCATGGACCAGGATCCCATTGTGGTAGCTGCCATACAAACACATGGTCCCTGCCCCAAAGAGTTTGCAATCTAAGTACAAGACAAGAGATAACAGTTGGATACAGACAAATGGGGAAACACAAGGAAACAATGAAAATATTGGTCAGCCTGATGGGCAGTGGTACCTAATCTTATGCTATAAAATCAGCAGTAGGAGGATAATGGTTGACCTATGATACTGTTATTTAGAGCTAGATTGTGAAGCCCTTACTCAAGATTAATCCCTTGAATCCAATGCTCCAATTACTCACCGGTGAGCATAAATGGTCAACAGCTGAGCTCTATGCATTTCTGTTCTTGTAGTGCCCAGAGGTCCAAATGAGGTTTAGGGTCTCATTATTCTGAGTAGTAGTAGAAACAGAAGATACAGTCTGTGGCCTGAAGAACTTCCATTCTAAAAAATGACTGTTTGTAGAAAAATGTATGCAGGGTTGTAGCTGTGGTGGTCCTGGGGCATTAGAGACAAGATGGGTGAAGTAATATTTTTTATTGGACCAACTTCTGCTGGAGAGAGAGACAAGCTTTTGATCTCAAACCTTGTCTGTGTCACCAACAGAAGTTGATCCAATAAAAGATATTACCTCACCCATCTTGTGTCTGTAGAAAATTGCATATCTGTATTTTTACTTGCAATATTGACATTGGTGTAAAACATTTAAACAGCCAGTTTAGAAGAGCTCCGTTTGTGTATGGGTTTCTAAAGCCATTTCATCATAAAACTGAATTAATGACAAGGCAGCTAACCTATTTAGTATGCTCTCCTAGCTCTGAATTCTTTCAAGTGTAAATGTTTCATTTAGTTCTTTCCCCCTCATTTACCAAAAATCCCTTTTAACTTTAAGGAATTTAGTAACAGACGGAGTGGACAAATCTTCCCAAATTTAAGAATTCGTTTTACAAAACAGAGAGCAAATTAGATATCTCAATTTCTCTGCAGTTCTGTGTCTTTGGAGGACCAGCACTAAAGAAAAGTCATAAAATAGCTTCCTTGTCAAAGAGGAGCCCTACTGGTGTTAAAGCATGGTTCATATACAGAGAGAAGCTCTAAACCCCAGGGTACAGTCAGTAGCATAGCCAGGGGGGGAGCAGGGGGAGCGACTGCTCCCCCTTGAGCAGAAGCGGTGCCTTTTTTTAGCAGCACTAAAAAAAGGCATCACTTCTTTTTAAGCGCTGCTTCTTGCACTCACCCGGTGGCGCTCTGGGTCTTCGGCAGCATTTCGGCAGCGGGTGCCACCGAAGACCTGGAGTGAGTGAGGACCCGCCGCCGAAGACCCCGAGTGCCGCCGGGTGAGTACAGAGGGAGGTGCCTTTTTATAGCACCGCTCCCCCTGCGCTCCGGACCTGGCTGCGCTACTGGGTACAGTCATGATTAGATCAAAGTAGTTAGTGCATAGAACTGAGGAAAAGATATTACACTGACCTAGTCAACTGTCACTACCAGAGGAGGCAGAGTGGATATAGGGAAGACTGTAAACCTAGGAAGCCAGTTTTCTGTGCTGTAAATGATTCATTCCCATGCCTAGGGAAGTCTGAAATATACTAGGTCTCATTCCAAGAGGTCTTGATTGTCCAAAAATTTGACATGAAGTAATTGTCCAATTTAATTCCTAAAAATCACACATTTCAAGTCCTAAATTCTCCCTCTCTGCCCCCTGCCTGCTAATACTCTGAAATGCAATGGAAATAGTATAGTGCTACTGCACTGAAGGGCAGGGTCATAGAAAGCCTGCATGAAAGTGTGGTGAGAAGTATGGGCTTGCTTCCCTGGTGGAAAAGTCAAGCTGTCCAGTCCCTCCAGTCTTCTCTGGGTGGGCAGCAACAGCCATTGCAGCCGGGAGCAATGCATTCCATTCCCTGGTACTAATGCAACTCGCTGGAACTCCAAATTCCAGAGAACTTTTTCATGTAGAAACCAACTGTGGCAATGTTCAGTTCAAAGGAAAAACAATCTGGCAAGTTTTAGCATGTGAGACCTGTGGATTGGAAGACAAATGGAGCACCATAGAAATGTCTAACACACACACACTTTTAATGGACCAACTTATGTTGAGGAAAGAGAAACTTTTGAGCTTTCTCAGAGCTCTTCTTCAGGAGCTGTGTGTAAGCTTGAAAGCTCGTCTCTCTCACCAACAGAAGTTGGTCCAATAAATATATTACCTGCCCCACCTTGCCTCTCTAATCTCCTGCAAATAACATGTCCATAACACTGCAAACATGTAATATTGCACGCTTATAGTCAGGGCCAGCTCTAGACACCAGCAAAACAAGCAGGTGCTTGGGGCGGCACATTTCTTGGGGCCGCATTCTGGCGCCGGCCATGCCACCCCTAGAAATGTGCCCCTGCCGCCCCAGCTCAACTCCGCTCTGCACCGCCGTAGCTCGGCTTCTCCCCATCCTTCCCAGGCTTTCATGCGCGGCAAGCCTGGGAGGGAGTCGCACGTGGCAAGCGTTGGAGGGAGGGGGACGTTCGGCTTCTCCCCCTCCCGGGGGAGAAGCCAAGCGGCAGCGGCAGAGCAGAGGTGAGCTGGGGTGGGGAGTGGTTCCTGTTCCTCTACCCCTCTTACTTCCTGTGCCCCCCTCACCCTAGCTCACCTCCGCTCCGCCTGCTCCCCTGATGGCACCTACACTTCGCTTCTTCCCTCTCCCTCTCAGGCGAGGGAGTGGGGAGAAGTGGAGCAGAGGCATGTTCATGGGAGCAGGCAGAGCGGAGGTGAGCTAGGGTGAGGGGTTGCGGGGGGGGGGCCACAGGAAGCAATGGGGAGGGGGAAATTCAGCACGTGCGGGGGAGGAGGCGGGGCTGGGGATTTGGGGAAGGGGTTGGGAAGGGGAGGAGTTGAGGCGGGGCTGGGGGGGGCAAGTAAAACCCGGGGGGGGGGGACGGCCAAACATTTTTTTGCTTGGGGCGGCAAAAATCCTAGAGCCGGCCCTGCTTATAGTCCCTTTCAGCCCTGGATCCCAAAGTACTTTACAAGCCTCATCATATCCCTGGAAGGTATTGGATAGTAGATCCAGTTTACAGGTAAATAAGTTAAGGTGTAATGATAAGTGACTTGTTCAACTCAATCAGCTGATATGACATCACTAGTAGCATAACACCAGAATGAGCAACATCATTATGCTTTCAAAACCATTACTCCCATATCGGCAGGCAACTGGACTAGCCCTGCCAACGGATCAGTTTCATCTCTAGGTGCAGCTGAGTTGCTCCTGCTTACACCAGCAGCGGCTTTCGCTCTTATGATCTTCAGTTTCCATCCCCGCCTTAAGAGGCTTGTTATTATTTTCATAGTGCTTTTGACTCCTGAGTTGTGCTCCACTCTGGATGATAAGCATCTGCTGGAGACCCTGCATCAGTACATAAAGCAATTCTAACTTTTTGCCAGAACAGGGCTTTATGTTCATTACTGCAGTAAGTGTGTTTGAAGTATACCACGGTCTTCTCGTCAATACTATTTTCATCACTGCCAAGTCAATTTAATAAACTCAGTACATCAGCCCTGTCCCTTTGAATACTTCCTTTCCTGAAGGGAAAGGATTCATTTTAACATTTCAGATATTTAAAAGGTTCTTTCATGCCCAGCCTTGGTTCATCATTAATAAAATACATTTTATTCTGCTGTTTTGTTCACTCTGTGCACATGCTGTGTTGGATTTAAGATACAACATCTCATCAAATTTTCAATTGGGAAACAGTCACCTCCAGAGCTCATTAAAGTTTCTCAGTCTTCTTACTGCCTTGCCTCAGATGCTACTAAACAAACATTCTAATGAGAACCAAACAGCAAATGCAGGCAGGGAATGCTGGTGAAAATATCCTGCCTTGTGTCTGATTATTCTCTTTTCAAAAGGGGGTTGTCAGTTTTTCAACTCTCTCTCCACAAGAGCAGCTTTTTTCCTCCATTTAACTGCAATCTAGCCTGCTCCATTCTTTGAACTGCTCAGCAGCTGCCCTTAAAGTCTTTGAGCTAGAATCTGCTCTCTGTTATGCTGCTATAAATACAAGGTGACTTCATTGGAGTTACACCAGCATAACAGAGCAGAATTTCACCACTTAACTCTGGCTCAAGTCTAACAGTAAGTTCCCATTGTTGTCTCACTCAGTCATGGCTGTGCTGTGTACTGCATCTCTGATGTGGCCCCATCTCTCTTTGGCGCAGCCACCGGGAGGCATACAGTTCAGCACCTCAGAGAGCTCATGGGTGAATTTCTCTGCCTTGTCTGGGTGTGCAGTCTTGCTCACATCCATGCGGGGTTTGCCCTCTGGTCTAGAGCGGTGGATCTTCTTTGGCTGTAGCCTCATCTTGCTGCACACCAGCGAGTGATCACTGTCGCAGTCAGCACTGTGGAAGGTGCAAGTAAGCAGGATGCACTTCAAGGCAGACCGCCTGATGATAATCAGGTCGAGTTGGTGCCAGTGCATGGAGCGAGGGTGTCTCCAGGATACTTTGTGTTGAGGCTTTGTCTGGAAGAATGAGTTGGTAATGCTGAGGTCATGGTACGAGCACAGTTCCAGAAGTCGTTGTCCATTCTCATTCATTTCTCCAACGCCAAACTTTCCAAGACAGGATGGCCAAAAGTCGTGGTCAGCGCCCACTCTGGCGTTGAAGTCACCCAGTAGTATCAAGTACTCTTCTTTAGGGATACTCCTGATGATCGTGTCTAACTGGTCATAGAACTCGTCTTGGTATTCCTGGTGGCGCCGAGTGTTGGTGCATACACGCTGATCAGGTTGACGGGTCCAGTGGATGTGTGGAGTTGGAGTGATAACAGTCTTTCAGTTCCTTGTTGACCAGGTTCCACCATCCCCAGTAAAGAATTTCTCACGGCAAATCCAACACCACATTCTCTGATTTCTTCGGCACTCTTCCCTTGCCAGAAGAACGTATAGTTCTTTTCCCTGAGAGTCCCAGCGTCTGGCAGCCGTGTCTCCTGCAAAGCGACTATGTCGATTTGGAGTCGTGCTAGCTCATCGTTGATGACTGCAGTCTTCCGAACATCACTAATTGCCTGAAGATCTTGTGATAGGCCAGTTGTCATGGTCCGTACGTTCCAGCATCCTAACTTGAGGGCTGGTTTCTTAAATGTTTTTGTTGTTGCTTGGTGCATGGTTCACAGTCCACTTGTCGGGTACTCACGTACACTAAGCCCCACACACCCAGTGAAGCAGGTGAACTGTGGCGGGACAACACCTTATTGGCTGGGGGCTGCCCAGCTTGAGGCGGGCGATAGTTGTCCAGTGAGACGTGGTGATCCCTCCCACCGTCGGAAGCAACCCCTGGTGCCAGCTCTACGTCAATTGAGCAGGAGGCTTATAACCGGTAAACTGTTGCTTCCCGTGTTGTGTCGACGCTGTGAGGCAAAGCTGGAGTGTCCTCTCCAGGGCGCAAGCCAGGGCAGGAGGAACAGCTGTTGCCCATGCAGCAGAACCCCCCTCTCCACGCAACTGATGGATCCAAAGGAAAGACAATGTCGATACAACTTGGCACCAGTGGCATCGCAGGAGTTGCCGGAATGACGTTGAGGACAATGTCAGACCGCCATCGGGACTCCGACACCGGATTTGGTTTCAGGGTTGACTCCCTTAGCCTTTCCCATGAGTGGGTATTGCCACAAGGCAGTGGAGGTTTTAAATCAGAGTTTTCCTTCTCCTAGATGGGCTGCCTTCCAGGGCTAATGAGCCCCACCTGCCCCACTCAGTAGGTATACTAAAAAAAAAACTCAAAAAGAAAAAAATCATTAGCAGCTTCCTAAAGCCTCAATCTCAGTCGTTCCTACTCAGCAGAAGAGATATAAGCTTAGTACAACATCTGATTTTTTTTTTAGCCCCAAACACCTTTAAGACTATAGTCTTGGCACTGAAACAGTGTCTCAAATTATCCTGTTTTTAAGCAAAATTAGTGCTTCTGAAAAAGTGTCAAGACCAATAGGCTTGGAGATTACAGGTATATTTACATGGCAAACACTCCCACGACTGGCCCAGGTCAGCTGACTTGGGCTCGCAGGCAGTGGTGCAAGTAGAAATTACTTCTTGCCAGTAATGCACTCATGGGAGGGACACAAGGGGGGCATAAGACCTCCCCATGTGACTACTCCCCACCCCAACCCGGGGCCCCCACGCTCTCGCCATCCCTTCTGTCACCCCCTTTGTATATAAAAACATCAAAATGCTTAACTACTCACTTTCCCCCCAAATATGTAGTATTTCAGTCTGTTTATATGGAATATGGGAGTTGGGTGAGGAGCCATTTCAACATATGTCGAACTTATTAAAAGACACATTTTAAGTTGAACTGTATCCTAAACTGCTTTATGGTATTGTAACCAAACATTGCATTTCAGTGGGGGAATTCAACTTCTTTTATAGGAACAGACTCCTGAAACTCTTACCAGTCCACAAAAGTGCTCCATAGTTATGCAAATAGTCCCATTGTCTTCAATGGGATTGATCAAATGATTAAGGGTTTACAGGATTAGGTTCCAAGTTTGTAAATTGTTCTGGATGAAACTGACAATGCCTGAGCTGTCAGATCAGAAGGCGCTTCATTCAAATAAAGGTGGGCAGGTGTGTGATAAGTCTTAGCTCCGTTGCTAAGATGCTGATGAGGAACATATTTTCAGCAATGTTCTTGGCAGATTCCTGAGGCAGCTGGTTTAAGGCCAATCTTCACTTATAGTACTCTCACCCACAAAGCTGGAAAATAAGGCATTTGTTTTCTTTGTTTTGCTGCTCCAGGTGCAGTTAACAAAATGCATGTTTTCATAGATTCATAGATTCTAGGGCTGGAAGGGACCTCTAGAGGTCATCGAGTCCAGCCCCCTGCCCTCATGGCAGGACCAATTACTGTCTAGACCATCCCTGATAGACATTTATCTAACCTACTCTTAAATATCTCCAGAGATGGAGATTCCACAACTGCCCTGGGCAGTTTATTCCAGTGTTTAACCACCCTGACAGTTAGGAACTTTTTCCTAATGTCCAACCTAAACCTCCTTGGTGCAGTTTAAGCCCATTGCTTCTTGTTCTATCCTCAGATGCTAAGATGAACAAGTTTTCTCCCTCCTCCTTATGACACCCTTTTAGATACCTGAAGACCGCTATCATGTCCCCTCTCAGTCTTCTCTTTTCCAAACTAAACAAACCCAATTCCTTCAGCCTTCCTTCATAAGTCATGTTCTCTAGATCCTTAATCATTCTTGTTGCTCTTCTCTGGACCCTCTCCAATTTCTCCACATCTTTCTTGAAATGCGGTGCCCAGAACTGGACACAATACTCCAGTTGAGGCCTAACCAGCGCAGAGTAGAGCGGAAGAATGACTTCTCATGTCTTGCTCACCACACACCTGTTAATGCAGCCCAGAATCAAGTTTGCTTTTTTTGCAACAGCATCACACTGTTGACTCATATTTAGCTTGTGGTCCACTATAACCCCTAGATCCCTTTCTGCTGTACTCCTTCCTAGACAGTCTCCTCCCATTCTATATGTGTGAAATGGATTGTTCCTACCTAAGTGGAGCACTTTCCATTTGTCCTTATTAAACTTCATCCTGTTTACCTCTGACCATTTCTCCAATTTGTCCAGATCATTTTGAATTATGACCCTATCCTCCAAAGCAGTTGCAATCCCTCCCAGTTTGGTATCATCTGCAAACTTAATAAGCGTACTTTCTATGCCAATATCCAAGTCGTTGATGAAGATATTGAACAGAGCCGGTCCCAAAACAGACCCTTGCGGAAACCCACTCGTTATACCTTTCCAGCAGGATTGGGAACCATTTATAACTACTCTCTGAGTACGGTTATCCAGCCAGTTGCGCACCCACCTTATAGTAGCCCCATCTAAGTTGTATTTCCCTAGTTTATTGATAAGAATATCATGCGAGACCGTATCAAATGCCTTACTAAAGTCTAGGTATACCACATCCACCGCTTCTCCCTTATCCACAAGACTCGTTATCCTATCAAAGAAAGCTATCAGATTGGTTTGACATGATTTGTTCTTTACAAATCCATGCTGGTTATTCCCTATCACCTTACCACCTTCCAAGTGTTTGCAGATGATTTCCTTAATTACTTGCTCCATTATTTTCCCTGGCACAGAAGTTAAACTAACTGGTCTGTAGTTTCTTGGGTTGTTTTTAGTTCCCTTTTTATAGATGGGCACTATATTTGCCCTTTTCCAGTCTTCTGGAATCTCTCCTGTCTCCCATGATTTACCAAAGATAATAGCTAGAGGCTCAGATACCTCCTCTATTAGCTACTTGAGTATTCTAGGATGCATTTCATCAGGTCCTGGTGACTTGCAGGCATCTAACTTATCTAAGTGATTTTTAACTTGTTCTTTTTTTATTTTATCTTCTAAACCTTCCCCCTTCCCATTTGCATTCACTATGTTAGGCATTCCCTCAGACTTCTCCGTGAAGACCGAAACAAAGAAGTCATTAAGCATCTCTGCCATTTCCAAGCTTCCTGTTACTGTTTCTCCCTCCTCACTGAGTAGTGGGCCTACTCCTTGGTCTTCCTCTTGCTTCTAATGTATCCTTGGTCTTCCTCTTGCTTCTAATGTATTGATAAAAAGTTTTCTTGTTTCCCTTTATTCCTGCAGCTAGTTTGAACTCATTTTGTGCCTTTGCCTTTCTAATCTTGCCCCTGCATTCCTGTGTTGTTTGCCTATATTCATCCTTTGTAATTTGTCCTAGTTTCCATTTTTTATACAACTCCTTTTTATTTTTTAGATCTTGCAAGATCTCGTGGTTAAGCCAAGGTGGTCTTTTGCCACATTTTCTATCTTTCCTACCCAGCGGAATAGTTTGCTTTTGGGCCCTTAATAGTGTCCCTTTGAAATACTGCCAGCTCTCCTCAGTTGTTTTTCCCCTCAGTCTTGATTCCCATGGGACCTTACCTATTAGCTCTCTGAGCTTACCAAAATCCGCTTTCCTGAAATCCATTGTCTCTATTTTGCTGTACTCCCTTTTACCCTTCCTTAGAATTGTGAACTCTAGGATTTCATGATCACTTTCGCCCAAGCTGCCTTCTACTTTCAAGTTCTCAACGAGTTCCTCCCTATTTGTTAAAATCAAATCTAGAACAGCTTCCCCCCTAGTAGCTTTCTCAACCTTCTGAAATAAAACGTTGTCTGCAATGCAGTCCAAGAACTTATTGGATAGTCTGTGCCCCGCCGTGTTATTTTCCCAACATATATCTGGATAGTTGAAGTCCCCCATCACCACCAAACCTTGGGCTTTGGATGATTTTGTTAGTTGTTTAAAAAAAGCCTCATCCACCTCTTCCACCTGGTTAGGTGGCCTGTAGTAGACTCCTAGCATGACATCACCCTTGTTTTTTACCCCTTTTAGCCTAACCCAGAGACTCTCAACACTTCCGTCCCCTATGTCCATCACCACCTCAGTCCAAGTGTGTACATTTTTAATATATAAGGCAACACCTCCTCCCTTTTTCCCCTGTCTGTTCTTCCTGAGCAAGCTGTACCCATCCATACCAACATTCCAATCATGTGTATTATCCCACCAAGTTTCGGTGATGCCAACAATGTCATAGTTGAATTTATTTATTAGCACTTCCAGTTCTTCCTGCTTATTACCCATACTTCTCGCATTGGTATACAGGCATCTAAGATACTGATTTGATCTTGCCTCCCAGTTTTGCCCTGACTAGTTAGACTAGTTTGGCTGCAAACAAGAATTCTAGGTACACTGGGGACAACACCTGATTCCCATCAGGCTGAAGAACTGTGCTGACAACAGAATCCAAACATCCAAACATCCTCTGGTCAGTGCAAGCAGAGGCATTCCTCTAACAATTTTGACTTGATGTGATGCAATATGGATGTCATGGATAATTCAGACCAATGGGGAGAAACAGAATAAAAAAAAAACTGTTTAAACACCTTCCGTCCCCCCTACCTCCCCTCTCTTGAGGACTCCTGACCAATGTAACAGCACAATATATATGCTAACAAACTTAAACAAAGCCTTTAACTTGTTAGCATATATATTGTGCTGTTAAAGCCATATAAAGAATGAATGTCCTTCCTAGCCCCATTCTCTCCTTTAAGGAGCAGAGTGCAGCCCCCGTTCCCCCCCCCCCCCCCCCAGAGAGGGGGGCTAGCCCCAGGTCTTTCCGGTACCCCATACCACTAAAAATCTCTTGCCGGTACTGCGTACTGGAGGGTACTTCCCTACTTGCACCCCTGCTCACAGGGCTCAGGTTACAGAGCTATAAAATTGCCATGTAAATGTTCAGGGTTGGATTGGAGCCCAGGCTCGGAGACCATCCCTGTCACACGGTCGCAGATCCCAGGCCTGAATGTCTACACTGCAATTTTACAGCCTTACAGACCACGCCAAGTCAGCTGACCTGAGCCATCTGCGGGTGTTTAATTGCTGAGTAGACATACCCTAAAATCCTCGCTTTACCCCCAGAACAGATACAGGGCAAGACTTCCACCGTCCTCTGCTGCTTTAGAGCTGTGCTTGGGGACAGGGGCAGAGCTTTAAGTCAGGTTTGCACTCTACTGATCCCTCTCACTGCCTGGGGTTGGCAAGTTGCAATTATGCCAGGCTTCAATGGCCCTAGGATCTATGCCACTTGTGTGTTCACACACACACACACACACACACACACACACACACACACACACCAGTTCAGATGGCTTTAAGGTCACTTTGCACTGCTAGAGCAGCACAAAGCAGCTGTTTCAGAGGCCAGGATCTTCAGTGTCATCCTCCTGGGATGAAAAGGTAGTTCACACCCCAGCTCATTCAAGCTTTGTCCTCTCAGCTCCCACAGCTAAAGGGACAAATTATGATGAGCTAATTTTGCTTTGGGGTGTGGTTTTTTTTAAATGCATTGTGAACAACTTCTCTCTCTCGGAAGTGGACTGAAATCCACCATTTTACTCAGACTGGCCCTCAGATAGTGAAAAGTTTCTGTTTCTACCAAACTTTACCAGTTTCAAAACAATGACCTAAAAATGCTACAGTTTTCCTACTAACATACTTTGATATACAGTAGAACCTCAGTTATGAGCACCAGAGTTACAAAGTGACTCGTCAACCACACACCTCATTTGGAACCGGAAGTACACAATCAGGCAGCAGCAGAGGGGGGGAAAAAACCAAATACAGTACAGTGTTAAACGAACTACTAAAAAAAATAAAGGGAAAGCAGCATTTTTCTTCTACATAGTAAAGTTCCAAAGCTGTATTAAGTCCATGTTCAGCTGTAACATTTTGTTCAGAGTTACCATTCCCAAGGTGTTCGTAACTCAGAGGTTCTACTGTATCCCTGGGGGGTGGGGGGGAACAGCCCAGTGGTCACTATGATACTATAAGGGTAATTAAGCTCTGGAATAGGCTTCCAAGGGAGGTTATGAAATTCCCATCATTTGAGGTTTTTAAGAACAGGGACGGTCTAGGGTTACTGAGTCCTGTTTCAGTGCAGGGGGCTGGACTTGGTGACTTCTCATGGTCCCTTCCAGCCCTACATTTCTATGATACCAACCCAAGTCCCATTATCTTCAAGTGGAGAGACCAGAAAACGTGAGTCCCCATCGTGCTGGATCTCTCCAAAAGCAGCCCAACTGTCCACTGCTGCTCTGCAGTAGTTACTTCTAATATCTTCCACTGGGCCTGCTGATCTGAGCACTCAACATTGTAAAGGCCCCTGGGTGCTTTGGCACAACATACACCCCCAATGCAGCCTGGGCAGGAAAAGATTGAAGGATCTCCCTTCCTTCTATCTCTTCCCCATGACGTTAGGAGTTCTCATGGAATGGGGAAGAGGAGTTGTCATGTCATTCTGGTATTTATTAGCCCAGGGTGAAATCTGAAGCCATTAGGATCAGGAGCCACAATGTAAGTGTCATTGTGGAGTTCCTGCTGCATGATAGCAGGGAAAAGATCAGGCAATCTTTGGGGTGGATGGCTGGATCATGGAAACACTAGCCATTCCTCCGGGCCTTCACCTAAAGGCAAATCAACCACGGTTAGCAGAGAAGCTGCTAGTCCAGCACATGAAAACAAGGAGTGGTAAGCAAGGGTGCCATATGTCTATCCCCAAAAGATGTTTCAACAAAATACATAAGGGAGTGTCACATATCAATGCTATTTGGTGGAGGAGAAAAGAGTTGGTGTAAGACAGCCTACTAACAGATGGAGCTATCAAAAGTTTCCTATGACATCTTGGATAAGCTTTTGCTAAGCACCCAAACTTTGGGATGTTTTTCCCAGCTGAACTGAACCTCATTCATCACCTTTTGAGATTCACTGATCACTAAAAAATAAATGCCTTCCAAAGCCCCTAGTCTGCAAATTTCTTTCCAACAACGTTTGCAATACAAATAACTCGACAACCTACATAAGATGATTTATGCTATGCCATCTTTTTCATGCAAACAAATTAAAACAAGAAAATGTAATTTAGAGTCAATCACATTGTATAATATAAAGAAATGACACTATGTCTGTAGAACTCTGTGTACAATGTGCTGCTGCCAGCGCTGCTTGTGATTTAACCTCCCTGAACATAGAGACAAAGACTCTGATCTATTTAGATTTGTATATAAATAAAATCAATCATTGTATGGCTTTAGGCATGTCTGGAAAAGACATTTATTCTAATTTCTTTATGCTGGTGTTATTTGATGGAAATGTGGCAAGTTTGAATCCAAGTTAGGGTTTGAAACAGCCCCAAAATAATTAAGCAGCACTGAAGATAGTGAATCAAATCAAACCAAACCCAAACCTCTGAAAAATACTTTGGCTAGGTAACACCCTTTCCATCCTACTGGGCCTCCCTGTCTTGCTGAAATTCATAGCAGAGCATACAGTGCTTCTCAATAAATCAGGCAATCTGTGTTAGACAAATTGTCATTTTACCAACATAAGTATGGAAATATACATGAGCTTTACTGTTTCCGTTAGATTGCCCCTGAGTGACTGACTTCAGTCATTACAACTGTAAGCTTACTTCATGCACTATATTCTGGGAGGAGTTGTTCTGGAGAGAGAAGTAGCCTGTTTGGTTAGAGTACCAATAAACATTGACTCCCCATAATTTGCATCTTGTGTGTGCCTGTGACTGACAGCTGCTTCTCCCTTTGTATTTGACCCCAAGTCCTTAAACACTGTGGTTAACATTCACATTTGCATTTTTGTTTTGCTTTGTTAAACTTTATCAAAACACAGGAAAACTCCTCTTTCATTTTGTATAAACCAACTGAGCAGGGGATGTCACTTGTTCAATGGAACATACCGGCAGTGACATCCACCTAGGACTCTGCTTACAGTACTATATCCATCTCTTCCTTTAGATGGGAAGTGACGTATAGATTTGTTTATGATAGCTGTGCACATAGCCAGACAGTATAAATGTTTCAGGCTCTAAATAACAGTGAGGGGCACATAGCCTAAAAAAATATATAAAGAGGACTGGGACAGTACATAAACCCTTGCCAAGTGATACCAGTTGAAGCTTCATTAACAGCATGTACTTTGTTCTAAGCTGTCCCACTATTACAAGTCTCTGCTACATTCAAGCACACACAGCTGAGGCACCTGGCCAGGCCAAATCAACCAATCGGTTGATAGTTTAAGACATGGGTCTGAAACACGCGGCCCGCATGCGGCCCGCAGAGCTCTTCCCTGTGGCCCGCCGGGCTCCCCATGCCCCCCCCTAATTTTATTTTATTTTTATTTTTTTTTACCCCCCAAGCAGTTCCCGCCACCAGAACAGCTGTCTGGCAGCTTCTGGGAGGGAGGAGCGGGAAGCCGTGTGCACAGGGGAGGAGGCGGAGAAGGGGCAAGGCCTAATGGAAGGGGTAGAGTGGGGGCGGGGCAGGGGGCAGCAAGGAGGCGGGGTCAGTGATACGGCCCTCGGGCAAATGCACTAGTCCTCATGCGGCCCTCATGGTAATTTGAGTTTGAGACCCCTGGTTTAAGACTTACAGTAAATTGGTCTTGTTCAGTAAGAGACAGGATTTTATGGTTTGAGATTCATAGACAAATCATACCAAATTGACATTTTATAAGCTTTTTATCTGTAAAGATCTACAGATTATTTTAACCTCAGCAGATTTCTATCAAATACAGGAATGTACTTTATGTTTACTTGCCCTGCCATTAAGAGGCCAGGCCTTTTTTATTATTAAGAAGCTAGAGCTATTTATAAAATAGTGGATCAGTTGGATAAGTGTCCATTTCTTCTGGTAATGATAGGACCCTGTGAGGCAAGGTCAGTCCTTGCATAACAATTGTATTGCCACCACAGCAGTCTTCTATGGCACCGATAGAGAGTGAATATGAGGCAATTAATCTGGCTCTTGAAAAATAACTCCTTTTTACTAGGCGTGACCTTGTCAAATGGGCTTGTGGGTTGATTTTCTTGTTTCATCTGCTGTTCTGTGTTTTGTTTAGCAAGACATAAAATTAGCTCTGGGTTGTTTTGTTTTGCGTTGCTTTTTTGTCTCAGCATGAAAAATTCATGGAGGTAAGGAAGATCCTACAAAGGAGAGAAGTGCAGTCTCATGTTCTAAGCACAGGCCTGGAATCTCGAAACCTTAAGGTCTAGATTGACTCTGTCACAGAGTCAATCTGTGGCCTTAAGCAAAATCTCTTCACCTCTCTGTGGGCTAAATTAAGGGCCTGTCACAAGACTCAGATGGCAGAGCCTAGTTGCACTGCTCTACGAGCAGACCAGGAACTGTAATGCTGACAGACCCTGGTCAGCGGTGGGTGGGATCGAACCTGGGACTTCAGTGCATGAACCAATACCTCATGAGCTAAAAGTCACATGGTGCTTAGCTAAGGCTGTAGAGCAGACTCAATCTCTCACTCTAAGGGGACTCACTGCCACTAGATGGGACAGAACACCACACCCAGGAGGTATGTGGGTTACAGAAGCAGACGGTGACTCAGAAAGTTTAGATTTGCCCCAGTTACGGGGAGCAGGAGTGGAATGAGATACCTTGCTCCAGTTCTATCTGTGGTGCACTATATATCCCCTGGCACACTGCTGTTGGAGGCAGCGCCTCTCATTCAAGTCCCTATGCCCCAGTGTAGAAGAAAGAGTATCTACTCTGAGGCAACTGCTTCTCCCTACAGACTCCACTGTTGCTTCCTGTAATGTGGGTATCAGGCAAGGGAAGTAATTCCTTGCAGGCATGCAAGATGGGCCAAAATCTAGCTAGGTTTGTTTCCCCATTTGTAAAACAGGAATAATAAGACTTCCTTGTTTCACAAGATGGTTATTTGTGAAATGCTTTAAAAGTGAAATCTGTAATAAGTCTTACATAGTGCTATAATCATGCAAAGACCCTTTGATTCCTCATTTCTCTCCTATCCAACGATAGGCAGCAACATTTTAATGAACGCTGTGGACCAGCTTTTATATTTGCATAAGCTTTTATCAGCCTACTGTACATTAGAGGTGAGTGAATAATCTATAACTAATAATTTATTCAGTGAATTGAGCCTCTTTTTTCTGTTCTAGAATTGTGAGCCATTTACAGTTTTCCTGAGTTTATTTGTTATTCAAAATTTGCAAATAATTCACTGTCTGTACATTCAACTAATTGACCAAGGATAGAGCATTTCAGAAGCTGTGTTGGTTAATTTTGACTGAACACACAGGTCATATGGTGTCTGTATTTTCTATACAAGAAAGAAAGAATAGGAAAGAGCCATAAAGACACAACTGAGTTCTAAACAGTTGTTTTCTAGCTATATACAAGCATACGAAGCCTAGGTACATATATATATTGTTGCTCTAAGGATCCTGTGGTTTCTACAAGAAAAGAAGAGAACCCAATGGACAGCTACCATACTATTTAAAGGAATACTACCCTATTCCAATACCTGACAATATTGTTTTTGTTCCTTGATTAGATTAATTAGGCGCTCAGACTCATGTTTCCAGTGAAAATACTCATGTTTAGAAGTTCAATGCTTTGAGAGAATATTCACTAATATTTGTTTAAAATTTAGTATTTCCACAAACAGTTCCATCAGTAAAGTCATTTCCTACAACACTGACAGAAAGCAAACACAAAAAGGGCTATAACAGAGGCCAAGTTAATTTTTTTAAATGCCAAGTGCACATTGTCAGAAAATAGAGCTAATTCAAGCTGAAATATCACAGATACTTTGCTTTCAGGTTAGTAAATACATAATCAAGGGAAAAATGTATTTTAATATGAAATGGGTATGGGTATAGGGTGGGGGGGAGTGGCAAGCTCCATGTTAAATTATTGTATTGCAGATAGCTTCATATTGGTTCGTGGAAATGTTATTTTAGTGCACTAATGGTTTTAGCAAATAAACAAATTACCAAGTGCAAAAAGTGCTTTTGGAAAATACATTAAGGCAATTTGCAAATAATTGCTGTATGCTGGGCTATTATGACTTTGACTTCTGAAGTATAAAATCTCCCTGAGATAATGATGATAATCATGTTGAAAGTAGTTGCCACCCTTTAATCTTCTAAGACAAAACAGATCTTTGGGGACTTGGGACCCTGTCACTCTAAGTAAACATCTGACAGGAATGTAATTTGAGTGGAAAGCAGAAAGGTCACCTGTTTGCCCATGCAAAATTCATCAGTTTCCAATTGCCATTACATGGGGGCAGCTAGTTCATCCCTTACACAAGTTTCTCATTTAAATAGCCTCTTTGCCAATAAAGAAGCTGTCAGAGACACTGTTTCCAGAAAGGCTTTGACTCTCAGTAAGGATTCATTGTCTCTGTCCAGGACTTATTATAAAGGAAGTTCAAGAAAAAGGCATTAAAAACAAAAGAGCAAAAAGTTAGCTGCTGACACATCTATTTAAATAAAAGATCAATGAAACAAAGGGTTCATTCTTTAAAAGGAGAATGATAATTTTTCCTTTCTCCCCCGTCCCCATTTTTTAACCTAAATTTATTTAGTTTATTAAAGGTGTTGGCTTAGCTCCTCTGGTGATTAATTCTTCTATTTATCAGTAAGATGAATACAATAGTGCCTGCTTCCCCATAACGCCCTGCCAACATGCCTTGAGCCTGTCGTGGAGCAACAACCTCTAAGAGTAAGGGGGTTGTTCATACTGACTTGAATGGGAAAGACTTCCATTGACTTCAGTGGACATTAGATCAAATCCGTTGTATCCATTCAGTCCTTGGGCTCTCTGATGATACTGCCAGCAAGGATACTTGTTAGTATAAATATTGAAATAGACAGCTGCTCGCTTAGAAATTAATAGAGACCACCCATTTAGATCATTGTCCATTGGTAATGAGAGGGCTAAATGGGTAAATCGGCTGCCAGTCACAACAAAATCAACAGCATTTTAACTAGCAGCATAGACCCAAATTAATTAATAGTGGAATTACAGTATGTGTCCATCGGTAGTACACCAAGAATTAAGTTGGCCTTTTTAGTTACAAAGGTTTTGCATCCCATTATCAGTCCTGTTAGCCATGCGGTCTCTGAAGCTAGCTATATTTTAATCTAGTATCTTACTAAGTAACCTTACTTTTCATAAAATCTTGCATGGTTCTTCTTAAGGATGCTATAGGGGATGTCTTAAAGGTTATTTCATATTTTCTTATCTATATGGACCTAATTTCAACAGATAGTATTAACAGATAAAATAATTTGCTAAATACACTTAATTTGAAGATCAAAGTTGTGCAATTTACAAAGGTGGGAATCATCTCAGTTGAACAGATTGGGAAAAGGAGGCAGAGTTCCTGGTTCTCTTCTACCTTGCACTTTGTGCAAATCTTCACATCTACGCAACATAGGTGCAAAATGCTATTACTGGTGTAAATGAGTGGTGAACACTGATTCTGTAGCACTTTGCACAGGTATAAATTATTACACTGGGCGCAAAGCAATGGAGTAGGAGACCCAAGGAGATTAATGGATTGGTCCAAGAATTCAACAAGTGTTGGAGAGCCAAGGCTAGATCTCAGATTTCATGATTTCCATTCCTGTGCTCCAATCACTAAACAATGCCGCTGTCCCCTTTCTCAGTTATTAAATTTTGTGTTAAGGCATAATTCAGAAATGGCTTGGATTCAATCCATTTTATGGAGCTGAAAGACCTTTAGCTGATGTGGCTGAACTTAGAGCATCACTCGGGGCTAAAAACAAACAGAATCTTCTTCTACTTTCAGTGCTCTGTCTGAGGTCCATGAACAAATCAAGCATAAAAAGTGCTTTGCAAAAGTGAATTATGGTAATTGGAAAGTAAGTTCTTTGCTGGGATAGGATAGTGTAAGTGAACAGCAGATTCTCAAGCCCATTTTTGCCACCACATTAATACTTTACTGATTTCATAGCCTACTTACATCAGAGTCTTGGGTAGCTAAACGGTAGGGCACTTCCCATCTTAACACATCTGGCTGATTACCTCTCATATTTATTCTAAATATTTCACCAACCTACAAAATAGGGCGATTAGAATATAAGCTCTTTGGGAGAGGTACTCTGTCCACTTCTATTTGTACAGTATCTAGTGCAACGGGGACCTGAGTCAGAGCCCTACCTTAATATCAACAAACAAACACAAAACAGTGATATTAATAATGTCTGAGAAATTAGAATGAAGCCATTTGGAATGGAAAGAATAGAGAACATCGCATCAACCCATCCAACTCAGCCAGCTACTGACAAGTAAAATGATAATGGCAGGAAGTTTAGAATAACGAGGAGCTACTAACATTAGAAAAATTGTAATGGCGGGAGGGGCAGGAAACAGTACTTAACAGTGGTATTGAGCTATGAAGGAAAACCATCCATCCAGAACAATCACAAAAATCACCTCTTAGCAAGGAAAATAAGATGCTTTAAGGTGCTCCCAAAAACAGAACCAAGAAAGGAGAGAGTTTGGACCTGACATTACAGACTGACGAATGAGAGTTTAGGCCCCACATTTCCATGGCCATGTCACGAGGATCACTCACCACTGGGATGCCCCTTTGTGGCTGTCTGGGGAATCAGGTCTCATCCAATCTGGTGACCCTTCTGTCATTCACTTGCCCTGTGGCCTCTCTCTCTGTGACTTCGGGTGCTCTCTATGACTCAACCCATCAGCTAGGTCACTACACTAAAAGATACATGGTACAGCTGTGGCTTGCCTGGGTCCACTGGCTCAGGCTCGGAGGGCTGAGGCTGTGCAGCTAAAAATTGCTGTGTAGACATTTGGGTTCAGGCGGAGCCTAGGCTCTGGGAACCTCCCCCCATTGCAAAGTCCCAGAGCTCAGACCCCAGCCTGAGCCCAAATGTCTGCATGGCAATTTTCAGTCCTACAGGCCAATCCCTGAAAGCCAGAGTCAGCTGACCCAAGGCAGCCATGGGTGTTTAACTGCTATGTTAACGTACCCTATACAATTCCCCCTTCTACAGTACTAAACTCCTTCTGGACTAGCTGTCATATCAAACAATCCTGTGCCACTTTCCAGGGGCTGGTAAAGGTATCCAGGCCCACCCCATTACTCCAGGTTCCAGGCCAGGGACCCTACAATCAGCAGCCAAGGTCTGCAAATCTCTGTCTTCCAGCCTCACTGTTCTTTCCCTGGGCTGCTTCCTACTTCATCTCCCACAGGCTTTTTTCCTCCACCCTTTTGGGTAAATCCTTCCCTTAGGGCCAGGATCCCATGGCTGGCTAGCTCTTATGCCCGTCCCTGGGTTTCCTCTTTTCCCCTCTATAAGCTCAGAGAATACCTGGTAGCTTCCCCACTGCAGCTCCTTCCTGCTGCAACCTTTTCTGAATTTATGCCTTTAGCCAGCTTCTCCCCCCAGCTGGGCTTTAACAGCCACTAGTAATTTTCAGTCAAGCCACTCTCCCCCAAGTGCAGGCTATAAAGTCAATTGGCCTTATCTGTTCCACCTTAACCTTCAGGGCTGGTGTGGGGTGAACACTCCATCACAGGCAGAACTATGAAGTTAATAGGAACTTCAAAATTAACCCTCCCTATAAATTCATTGGTTACAATTTCAATTCATAAAACTATAAAGTGCTGGTATCATAGAGCTATGACGTAAATAAATTGAAGCAGTTGCACCAAAACTCACTTACATTTGCTAGAATTCTATTGCAACTGGATATCATATTAGTCTTCACTTCCTGGTCTGAACTCTTTGTAATGTTTCTGTGTGCTGTTCAATATTCACTGTGTTCCACCCTAGAGTTGCTAGCCTTGGCATAGAAGGTGAAACTATTCCATAATGCATATTAAAAGTTTTTGAGGTCCTTAAAAATGAAAAGCACTATATAAACTAAGATGTTTCTCTCATCTTTAAGGAGTTAAATTTTATTTTCCAATATCATGTGATCAAACAGCCTCACATGTGTATAAAAATTTACCTTTTCTTAATATCACCCCATTACTCTAAGTTATACTTTTTACATCTGCCAAATAACTCTTTCCAGCCTTGATATTTCCAACCTTCAAATACTTGTAAAAAGTTCTACTTCCCCTTATGTCATCATTTAGCCAAGCCACGCATATTTAATTCTTTTAGATCTTCCTCATAAATCCAACCAGACCTTTAATCATTTTTGTTGCTCTTTTAATTATCTCCATCTTTATGGGACTGAAGTGCTGAATACATCTTCTAGATGTGGTGTCGCAAGGCCCACAGTGTGAGAGACTACCATCTATCTCCCTGTTCCCTGACATTATACCTCTGTTTATGATGTCCATAGTCACATTGTCCTATTCTGCTACCGCATCACATTGAAAGCTAGAATCTAATTTTCTCTTGGCTATCTAACCAAAATGTTTTTTGGGATTTCTGTTTTCTACATTTCTCTTTCTATGTTCTTAAGTCCTTTATGACCTCATCACTATTTAAATCTCTCTATAATTGAGAAGTAGCAGCAACAATCTCTCTCTCTCTTATCCCAACCTACAAGAAAAATAATGGTGTGTGTGTATGTACACACATGTAAAGGCCTCACTGAGGAAGAGCCAAGCAGGGGTAGGCACCACCGAGTTGCGCAATGGACACTTGACAAAATTACCGTACTTAGTGATGGACATTGCGGGGGGGAGTGTCATTAAGTCATTCAATCTTTTGAAAAATTACCACGGACCTCAACATTTTTACCACGGACACTTCTGTCCGTGTATGGACATATTGCTGACCCCTGGAGCCAAGTCAACTAGATGAGTTTTGTTCATTTTCATTTAATATCTTCAGGTTATCCTTCCTGTGAAAACAGACTGACAAGCCTCCTCTGCTTCAGTGATATGGTGTTGTGGTCACTGGCAAGACAGACTAGTTTATTCTGCACTTCCACACTCCTACATGCCAACAGTGGAAAGGACATAGCCAACCTTTAAAAAATTTTAGCACCATAAGGTTTGGACAGATGAATAGATAGTTGATGCATCCAAAAACTATGTTAATTATCCAATGGATCATTCCTGGACTTTTCATTCTGTCCTCTTCCTTTTTTGGATTGGCAAAGACAAATTTAAATACTCCAATTAAATTACAATACAGTGCCTAGTCTATTCATTTTGAATGTTGAAATGATTGACTTATTCTTTAGTTTACATTATCTCAACTGTGGAGCATTGCTTTATGATGCCATAAAGATCCCAAATAAAATTGATGGTTTGTTGAAAATTAGCCGCTAGCTGCCTAGAAAGGAGCCTCTTTTATTAAAGTTAGTATTTAATATACATTATTTATATAGCTAAGTTATTTATGATCAGACATGCTACCTAACAGAAATGTTGTACCGTGTGACTTTGCAATAAAATATCATTTTTATTTTTGTTTTTTAAAACAAACCAGAACATTGTGCTGCATAAGCAGAGAAGTCTTTACACTATTGCATAAGAAACTAGAAAAAAAACAGATAGGCAAGGTTTGAGCTGAACACTGACCTGCTGTGTCCTAAGGCAAAAAAGCCTGTACAAGAAAAAGTTTATAGCAGCAAGAAAAGCTAAGTAGAAAATTAATGCTGAGATATTTTCTGTCTCAAAAAATATGACCAGGGGATACAGGCAGTGCTTAATTTGTGCCAAGACTTAGCCAGTGGCATGTCTGGGCTTATCACATCAGTTATGAATGTAAAAAATTGATTCAGCCCCTGCACCTGTTTCATTACAAATTAAGCACTGGATACAGGCTTTGTTCATTTACTATGTCTCCATTCATTTTACCAGCAGGATTGGAAGACTTCTGGTCTGATTTTATACTAGTGTAATCCCACTGACATCAGTGGAGTTACTTTTGGTTTCCTTTTAGAATAGTAGCCCTGTTAGTCTGTGTCAGCAAAAAGAAAAGGAATACTTGTGGCACCTTAGAGACTAACAAATTTATTTCAGCATAAGCTTTCGTGGACTACAGTCTGCTTCGTCGGATGCACAGAATAAATATCCTCCTACTGTATGTTCCATTCTATGCATCCGACGAAGCGGACTGTAGTCCACGAAAGCTTATGCTGAAATAAATTTGTTAGTCTCTAAGGTGCCACAAGTATTTCTTTTCTTTTGGTTTCCTTGCGTCAGTGAAAGCTGAGACATTGATAAGATTGTCAATAAGGGTATACTGAGCAGAATCAATTATGATGCTAGTTTGTGTTATATAGATACCTGTCCACTAGGAACTGCATTTAGGCCACAAACTCATTTCACAAAGGCTGCGGAACAGCTGTCAGATGGTAATGATTTTGGTCAGTACTGATCCAGACCAGATTCTCTAGTGACCTAAAGATAAACGGATCTGTAACCCATCATTAACCCTCTGAACCATTCATCCCCCCAACTAATGACATGTTAATGTTCATTAAGATGTACTGCTTTAGTCTGTGCTTACCAAACAAGTCTTAGTTGCTGCTATAAACTCCCAGCAAGAGGTTGGTGCTCAGGGACTAGCGTGTCAGAATAAGGTATTTCTAAAGAGCTGGTGTAACATTAAAAGAGTTCTGCTAGAAATGCATAGCAACTGTTTCATTAATCTCACTTGCGTTAAACTTGCCTTAATGGGCACCAATACATAACCCTAAAATAGATAGATTTAAGATGTCACAGTTTTCAGGTTATATAGATTTAATGAAGGATAAGAGTGAGGTAGAGTTGGTGGTTATGTTGAAGAGGTTAAAATTAGCAAATCATCATACGGATGGATCTAATGAACTACCTTAGTTGTGCTTCTTAAAGTATTAGACCACTATTAACTTAATGATGATGTCTGATACATGCTTTGAGCCTCTATCAGTTTCAGAATGTCTAATAGTAACCAATACTTGCAAGGAGAATGCAAATGAAAACAGTTTATCTTGGGATCTGAAAAAATCACTTGTGCATGCTCTCCCTCTCCTTTGAATGCTGATGGTCATTACAAAATTAAACTAGAGAACCTCAGAGTTTATCTAAGGAGAAGAATTATAGCTTGTGGGCAAGGAGATACATGTACTGAGGACTATACATGTATGTAGAAGGGGACAGTAGAACAAATATCAGGAGTATTCTGTGGACAAAGACAGCATTCATGTCATCAAGAGTTTGAACACTCAGCAATATACAAGTGATGTCAGGGAGGATCAAACTCCAGCAAGAACCTTAGCTGACAGAGCAGAACTGAATACGAGATTAGTTTGTTTGGGTCTATGATGGATAAGAGTCGTGACACCTGTCCAGAGTCCAGTACTGGGCTCACAATATTTTAAAACGAAGGGAAATATAGCCTACATGTTTCCCATGCATACATTTTTAGCAAGTGCTCTGAACCCCCAGATTACAATGATATATTTCCAGTGTAAACTTTCTATATGATTTTCCACTAAGACAAGAGTTACTGGTCACTTCTTGAAATACATGCATGGCATATTGGTCTTTCGGTTGACTTCTATGTAGTGAATTACACTTCAGTCTCAAACCATGGTGTAGGAAAAAGGCAACATATTCTAATGCTGCAAACTTCTAGATGAGAAACTTACACACTTAAACAGTAGGAGCTGCGCTCAGTTAAAGAGGGGCTCCCTTGTGTCTCAGCAGGCATGCATGCTGCATATGGACCACTGGGATGCCTGTTGGAGTGTTGGCTGTATTATTGTACAAAATGCAACTCACTGTGCCAGGCTTTGTACTCAGTATATCCAGCCTCCAAATAAAAGACTCCCTTAGTTAGTGAAGTCTGCTTTAATTCCCAGCTACAGTGGAACCTCAGAGTTACGAACATCAGAGCTATGAACTGACCAGTCAACCACACACCTTATTTGGAACCGGAAGCACACACTCAGGCAGAAGAGATGACAACAAAAAAGCAAATACAGTATAGTACAGTACTGTGTTAAACATAAACTACTAAAAAATAAAGGCAAAGCGGCATTTTTCTTCTGCACAGTAAAGTCTCAAAGCTGCATTACGTCAATGTTCAGTTGTAAACTTTAAAAAGAACAACCATAACATTTTGTTCAGAGTTACGAACATTTCAGAGTTACAAACAACTTCCACTCCTTAAGTGTTCATAACTCTGAGGTTCTACTGTACCAGTCATTACCAGATACAGAGACAAGACAGTTTTTCCTAAAGTCTTTTGGAGAATAAGCTTGATTCATTGAGAAAGATAGTGTTGTTAGGAATATAGCTAAGCCTCAATGGTCCATCTATCTCCTATATTTTTGATGGTGGGCTACACCAGATGCTTTAGAAGAAAGCAATGAAAAAATCCCATAATGTACTTGGCAACTTGTGCACAAGTATACCAAGAGGAGGAAATATTTCCCCTGGCCCTAGCTGGTGATCAGCTCAAGCCCTGAAGCACGATGATTGATGGCAATTGTAATTTTTATCTCAGCTGGTGACAACTGCACATGCTATTATAAGAACATAGGAATTATCATAACAGAAACAGAATATTCCAATGGTCCATTAATCACACTGGACTCTTAAGGTGACAGGCAGATGACAAGCAGCAGTGTACTGTTTAGACAAAAACACATATCTTCATACCTTATGTGTATTTATACATGCATATGTATAGCCTCATGTTACATGTTTTTTACATATAGATTCACACACAAGCACACACAAATATTAACACGGAATGAAACTAGCTATCAAAATTACTGATAAAGGCAATAATTAATAAATAAGCACATGATATTTTCTAGAAGTGGAAACTACTATTGTGACTTCACCGCAAATAATCAAATCTAACTTTATGGCAGAGGCTGCAATAAAGATATAGGGCTGCCGCATGTCGAAAAGTGTCACTCTTCCGTGTAAAAGCAGCAGAATGTAAGTTATCATTTAGGTTAAATATGCTACTGATGAGAAAGCAAATGTGTCCTGGCTGGTCACAACCAGTTAGTGAACATTTCATTTCAGCTCCATCTGATCTCCTTAGAAATGTTCGCGTTATGGTGAGCAGTATGTTTAAATCTTACAGATTTTTTTGTGCATTATCTCTAAGATATGTCCTTTCCTGTCCTGCCATACAACCAAATCTCCCATCCTGGCTCTCATCATCTCTCATCTTGATTACTGCAACATCCTGCTCTCTGGCCTTGTCAAATGTAACCTTGCCCTGATTGTATGCAGCTACTGCAAAGGTCATATTCCTAGGCCATTGCTTTGACAATTTCACTACAGCTGGGTGAAATTTTTCAGTCAAAATATTTTTTTCAGCAACACATGCAGATTCAATTACACCAAAACATTTAACCAATTCATGTTAATTTCACCAAAGTCTTTCAGGTGAAATTTTTTTTAAAAAATCAAAATGTTTTGACATTTTCAAAATGAAACATTCAGATTTTTCCACTCAAAATGACTTTTCATTTCAAAATTTCCTTTAATTTGAATTTAAAAAAAAGAAAATGAAAAGAAAATGTGGAAAACATTTCATTTTGGGTTGAACAAAATGTTAAGCTTGACTGAAAACAATCCCCCCCCCCCCGCAATTTTTCTGAATCATGGGAGAACCGAAAAAAAACCCATTATCCACCCAGCTCTACATATCACCACTCTCTTTGCATCCCTCCACTGGCATACCCTTCTTTATCTCATTGAACATAAGCTACTTTGTCTTTACTTTCAGGCCCCTTCATGATCTATAACCACCCCATCTACCATCTCTCCGTCACTGTTAAGATGTTGATGCCCACTTCCAATCAGCCCAGGATGCTGGCCTCTGTTAATTTTTTAAACAAGCACCTTCATGGTTTCCCCCAGGCTACTCCTCACACTTGGAAGGAGCTCCTCATAAATATCTGCAAAGCTAATTCACTATCCGCCTTCAAAACCCTCTCCTCCAAATTCTCTTTTGCCGTGATGCCTACAACAGCAGTTAACAACAGCTAGGCACCTTGTGTCAGGGCCATTCCTAGTTATTCTGGGGCCCTACGCAGCCCCCCCCCATGGAGGGAGCAGGCCTCCGTGGGTGGGGGGATGACCCCCAGGCCTCCGTGGGGGGGCCTTGGGGGACAGAGGGGAACCACCCCCCAGCACTCACCAGCAGTGCGGCTGGGGCCAGGCTGCTGCACTTCCCTCCGCCGGTGAGTGCAGGCTCACCCCTGCTGCACTCCTCAGGGGAGTGAGGGCAGGGTTGGAGCGAAGCAGGGGCGGGAAGAAGCGGGGCTGGGGTGGGGAAGGGGCAGGGTGGGGGCAGAGCAGGTGCGGGGGCTTTGGGGAAGGAGTGGAGTGGGGCAGGGCTAGCGGGTAGCAGGGGCGGGAAGAGGCAGGGCTGTGGCAGAGCAGGGGTGGGGGCCATAGGGAAAAAGCAGAGCAGGGGCTGGAGCAAATCTCCTGGTGCGCTATACAGCTGCGTACGGGTAAGGACGGTCCTGCCTCGTGTGCTGAGACCACTGTCTCACCAATATTGTCTCATTGGTTTCTTGCACTCCCCTATCAGTCAGTCTGTATCCATCTGTGGTCTCTTGTCTTATACATAGCTTTGGGGGCAAAGACCATCATTTTGTTCTGTGTTCGTATAGTGCTTATCACAATGGGGTCTTGGTCCATGACTAGGGCGTCAAGTTACTACAGTAATACCAATAATAACTATAACTTGCTATCACTACCAGAATAACTAGGTAGATTAAGGACTGCACACACTTACTCACACGAGTAAAGGCTGTTCATGTGAGATAAAGCTTGCAGGCTTGGATCCTCGGGTAGGACCATTTTCAGTCTACTTCCCATGGTCAGAGAGATTCTACATGGGACACCGAATCTATAAGGAGTACCAGACCAGCAAGCCTCAGTGAAGGATGCTCAGTTTGAAGATCATTCCATTTCTGAGTCCTTGAAGCACATCTGGGGAGTCTGAGAAGAAGTGTTTGTCCAGAGATTCTCAAAACTTCGGGGATCCGGCCCTGTTTCATCTTTATGAACCAGGTATGCTGGTCTGGTGCTCCTTATAGATTCGGTGTCCCATGTAGAATCTCTCTGACCATGGGAAGTAGACTGAAAATGGTCCTACCTGAGGATCCAAGCCTGCAAGCTTTATCTCACATGAACAGCCTTTACTCATGTGAGTAAGTGTGTGCAGTCCTTAATCTACCTAGTTATTCTGGTAGGGATAGCAAAGCAGTCAGGGAAAGTGTCTGTGTTATCATCAGCAGGATGGGGAATAACTTTATTGCATGAATAGTTGCTCTAATAAGCTGAGTAATAACCATCACAGCAATCAGTCACGTAGATACCCAAGCAACAAAGACTAGAAATATGTAATCTTTAAAATGGAATGTTATTTATAGAAAAGCATTCGTATTTGGTAGACTATACAGCATGTCTTCTGTACATTTACAAAGAAATTATTCTGGGCTACATAAAAAACTCCACAATACATATTCTGCTGGAAAGATTAAATGACTTTGAAATAGATTCTCATTAAAGGCAAAGTTACTGTTGCTTCACAATAAATACTTTTAAAGTAATGGCTTACCAGTGGAAAATCAGAGCTTGAAACAAATCTGAAATGTAAACAAAAGCTTACAACGTTTGTCCTGAAATATGCACATACAGACATTACCATCTTGAATTTTTAATCAAAAATGTTCCTTACTGCAAAGATTCTATGGTTTTATTCTATGCTTGTGATACACAGGGCTACAAGGCTCCAGTCAAAATCATCATGTTATTAAAGTGCATTTTGGAGGTTAAGGGCTCAGAGGCAACACTTCTGGATCTCTAATTCTTTCTAAGATTAATTAGTACATGGTGCTGAACTCCTAACCCTGTCTCTGTCATCTATTAATCCAATTGATTGCCACATTATACAAATATATATTCACTTCTGGCGACCTAGGTTCAAATCTTACCTCTTAGGTGCCAGTGGGCGATGAGTTTTATGGAATCATCTCAGTCACTAGTGAATATTTATTTGCGTCATAAAACAAACACACAGTTTTATACAACTGATTGTCTCTCACCTCAAGGGAAGCCCCAAGAAATGACTAACAGGGGAATAATTCAGGTTCTGACTGAAGTGCACTGGTAGAGTTTTTCAAGGGAAACAGGACTGGAAGAACCAGAGTATGTTCTGGAATGTGGTAGTGTGTGGAAGCTAATACAACCTCCATCTATACTATGCGTGTCTCAGAGTCTCTGGGCCTGATTCTCCTCTCGCTCCAGTGTAAAGCAGGAGTAATCACTTCCATTAACATTAGCAGACTTATGCTAGTGTTAAACTGATGTGAGAGAATCAAATCATGTGCCTTCGCTTTGTCTAGCACTTAATTTTCCATTTTTCCTCCCATTTAAGAAAATAGTGACCTGAACTTACAGCGTATGTAGCTTCAAGCAACACATCAATATCTTCTACAGCAACATTAAGTATGCTGAAAAATAAAGAGGGTTTTTAATAAGACAGTGATTTGCTGTTGGGAAGTGATAGTTTATTTGAGTTATTATTATTGTTTCTAGCACAGAACTTTGACACTCACAAAGAAGAAGAAAGCATACCATCAAGAATATTGATTTTACAAACATGCAATTTATCAAATGACACAAATCAGCTAAATGACATGAAAATATCTCTGGAGACTTCATAATGTCACCATACACTCCTGCTAGTATTTGACAGTTATTGGGTGAAGAGAACTGCTTTAAGCTAGGCAGGGTTCTATTATGGGAAAAGAGATTATTTCATCACTTAATATCAGCTATTTTCTCATCTCTTCTGGGGGGTTTTCTTCACAGCTGTTAAACTGTTGACACACACTGTTCTATTCCAGTTAAAACTGTCTCTCCTTCTGGAATGAAGGCATACCTTTGTTTTCTGCAGTAGAAGGAGATGGAGAAATCCCCATTTGAATATATCATGCAAAAGGGTGAAATATGGAGCATCCTGTAAATGGAAGAATACACATGCCTTAAAAAATTAAACATGGTGATATGACACTATTTGGCTGTCTTTGCTAGGAGATATTGTTGCAACTTCATTTGCAGGACTTGGAAAGGGTTATCTCAGCTCTTGTCTCCAGTGTGGAATCTCATTCTCAGAGGACAAACTAACAGGTATGAGCTCAGTCTTTATTAATAATACAGGCAAGGAGAAGCCATACACTGAGGTAGGCATAACAACTTTAAGCATGTGCAAATCTCACTGAGAATTGTAAATGTTCAGCAGCTGCTCAGCACTTTCCAGGGTTTTGCCCACAGTTTCAAAGTCATTCATGCCCTTTACAGGCAAATGCAAATTGGGCCAGATTCTGCTCCCAGTTAAACTTGTGTAAATCTGATGTAATGTCTCTGACTTCACTGGAGTTAGTGCAGAGAAGCAAAAAGCCCGATTCCTCTACAGTCACTTCAGTTACCTTTGCTTTATCCTCTTCCAACAGAGCTGAACTGAAGAAGGCCTTGAAACAAATGTAACATGAGCATCTCCATTGTCAACGCTATATTGGCTTTCAGTGGAAAAATATTTAACAAATACAGGGGCTGTTGAAGTTAGCCAAAAAAGCCTTAGAATAATTCTCCAGGCTTAAAGAATTCCAGGAATGTCCCTATATTCTGGGTCCCTCCACCCATATACCCTCCTTTGTATTATCTACTAAATATTCCACTAATAGTCAATAGCATACTAACCATGTTTGTGGGTGGCATCATTTCTACAAGCAGCATTACACTGTATCCTCAAAATGCTCTATTGGCATCTTCGAGGAATTAATAAAGCTAATTTTGGCCCTGGTCCTGCAAGCACTTAAGCACGTTTGATTTAACTACTGTGAGTACTGCCATTGATGTGATTCCTCATGGTAGTAAAGTTAAGCACATGTGTAAGTGTTCCCCATCCCTCATATGCTTATTGTCATCTTACATTGTAAGCTCTTTGGAGCAGGTACTGTATCTAACTATATATTTATATAGTACTTAGCCCAATTGGGCCCCCACCATGATCACTATTAGAGTAATAGAAAGAATAAATAATACCTGAAAGTACAGAAACAAAGGCAAACTGCAACATCAAATCATCTCAATTCTTGTGCTTTGTGAACCTTATTCACTTGTACTTTAAGATTTTGAGAAAGGTATATTAATAGGTAGTACAGTATTTTATGGAGCAGAATATGATCTGTTACATTCACGTAAATCAGACGTAACTCACTTTATTTCGGCAAGGCTACTTTAGAGTTACACTGGTATAACAGATCAGAAAGTAGCCCAGTATTTGTAATAAGGAAAGGCTCAGCACCCGCATGGTCTCAGGCAGCATTGCAATTTGGTTTTATGAGATAATTTAATTGTTAACATTTTTATCAGTTCATGGGCAGAAAAATAAACTGAAGAAATCTGAGTTTTTCCCATTTTTATTCAGTTCCATTCCATTTTATTCAGTTCTATCACATAAAAATAACTCACTTTTTTAAAAAGGTTGGCCTATTTTTTAACATCATTAATATCATTGTTGATACCTAGCAATTGAAAATGAAGAGAACTTACACTAATTTTTTATTTGCTCACCAAAGCATTAAATCCAGCCTAAATGTCATAGGCCAAATTTTTCTAATGAAACTTTTTACATAGTTGGACTATTGCACTAATGTTATGAGAAAGAGTCATACTTTTTCCATGAAGAGAAAAACATTCATAGATATATAGCTCTAATTTGCATATTAACTATTTTGATAACCTTATTTAAAAATGTAAAAGCTACCTTTTAATAAGATATCAACTCTATACATTCAAAACCAGGAAAAGGAATCACTGAAACAAAATTAAACTGATATATAAAATATAAGCAGCACTGCAAAGCTTATTCCCCTACGGAAAGAACCAATTGGTTGGATTTTTTCTATATACTGAGTTCCTTTTATTTAAGTTGCTTTGGGAGAAAATGAAGCTTCATATGAGAACATTTCTTTTTTTAACAGTTGAGATGATAAAACAAAATCCCAGATATACTGTTTTCATGCACATCAGATTCTGATAAGTCGCTGCTCTTCTGGGACAATCCAGAACTTAAATAGATGAATTGCAAGTGTTATGAAACATACCCAATGCCCATCACAAGAAATGCTGCCTTATAAAAAAAAGTTACACTCACACTTCCTAACAATTCAGCAAACTCTCATGAACATTTTGAAGGCTAAAGCACTACATTTCAAGGGAATATATTATTCTGGAAGACAAGAAGTTATACAGACCTGATTTAAAACTGCAATACTTTTCTTCTCTCCAAAGGTTTTCCATCTCCATACGTGGTCATTGAAGGGAATATTGGGATGGAAACATTATGCATTTTAAAAGATAAGGCGAGAAGGCAAGAGCTAAGCAGTAACACCATTGAAGTGAGGTGATGTAACCTGGAAGACGTATTATGAAGAGATCTATTAAGTACGTTCATAGACACTGTTCTGATCAAAATTATACCTGGACAAAAAAGAAAAAGAAAATAAATCTACACACACAGTTCCAACCCTAATCTTCTATGATTCTATGAACCGCGGCCCCTGGGAGCTACGGGCGGCCGTGTCCTGCAGACGGTCAATGTAAACAAACTGTCTCTCAACCCGCCAGCAGATTACCCTGACAGGCCGCATGTGGCCCAGAGGCTGCAGTTTGCCCACCACTGCCTTAGATCATTTTATTTTCTCTATAAAGCTGTCACAAAATAATGTTCTATTCATTCATAAATGAATGAACTGTTAGAATGTTCATTGGTGTTACGTTTCAGTGTAGTAGCCGTGTTAGTATTTTGCTGTGAGTAGGAAAGAAATAGGTCTGTCTCTTATAACCATAAGATGGCTGTCTCTGTTTATCTTAAAAGGAGCAGGTAATTTCTCTGGCTACCAATAACCCCAGTCACAGTTTGTGGATACCATTTGTGTTGAGATGCCAGTTTGCATTTGAATGTTTTTTTATTTTATTTTTTTGGTTGGACATCTGGAAACGTGAGGTTTGTCAATACACTTTTCTCTCTTTCGTCTCCTGTTGAATATATTACTTGAATGAGATCAAGAGGATATATTTGTTGCATATACACATACTTACTATAGAACCAGAACATTTGGCTCCAGAAAACCGTGATGATACAGTGCTAGTTGAATAACTGTCGCCAGTTATCTGAACAATTGTCAGCATTGTGTCTAAGTGCCGTTGTGTCGGAGTAGAAGCACTTCGACATTTTGCCTTATGTGAAGTAATACAAAGACTTTTACGATAAAAATGGCCAGTTCCACAATATGTGATGTATACTCAGTAACACACACCTTTTAAACACCAAAACAGTAGCATTACTGCTTAGCATGGTACTAGGGGGAGTTAAGTAAGAGTAATGGGCTAAAAGTAACAATTAAATCTAAATATTATCTCAGAAAAAGATTCTTGAATAGCAATTAAATCTATTAGACCATGAGGTGTCTCCCAGGGGAAGGGCACCCATTTCAAAGTGCACTGGAAGAGGCATTAGAAAACATAATGAAGGGGCAATCCTGCACTGGCAGGAGAATGAACTAGCTGGCCCAGAAGGCCTTTTCCACCTCAGGTTTCTGTATGTCAGGTTAGACATACAAACCACACTAGAGGTAGGAGAGAAAGAGCAATATCAGCCGAATGCAGGGTCCCATAGCAACCTGCAGGCTCAGGGCAGATGCAGGCTGAAGGGCATAGCACAGCCTGAGGGGGAGCACACAGCAACAACTCTAATTGTTGCTTTGCTCCTGAATGGAGCTAGCGGTAACTGGGTGAAAGTCTATAGTCTGTGTTGTTCAGTTCTTAATGGTCATTCCTGGTTTTAAATTCTGTGAATGAGGTAACATTAACTCTGCCAGCCAGTGGTGTTAAATAATACTTTACACATAGCTAATCAGTAAGTCAAGAAAAACAAGAAACCCAAGTTCATGGGCCAACCCCTGGGAACATGCCTTCAACCTGTCCCTAAAAATGCTTTCAATACAGGCTTTTGTAGCATGCTTGGTAGGCCAAGTTCAGACTAATTAGGACCAATGGGTGTCTGAAAATAGTTTTCTTTGATTATTCACTGCTCTTGGCAAGTGGCTGGTCACTTCAGGTATGAGGGGTTGTTTCTTCTCACTGTATAGGTGACTGAAACTTTTAAAACAGATGCTAAAGAATAGCTAATAGTCACTCACTTCTGGTGAGAACACATCAGGCTAGAAATTGAACTTTGACAAACATTTTCATAAATGCCATGGGGCTGCCTGAATACCTCTGAACTGCTGATAATAGGATTCTACAATGAACAGCAAACTAAACTTCAGTTGTGGAACATATTCACTAATCTTGTGTCTGTGCCAAGTCCTTGCTCCATTCACCTGTGACCCTTCTGCCATACTAGCTATTTGTTTTGAGCCATCTCCTTTAATTAATGCTACCACACCAGTTAACTAATATGCCACGTGATAAGTGATACTTGAAACATGACAAATAACTTGCCTTCCAGCTACTGATTTATCCCACCTACTAGGCAAAGTAGACGAGATGTTTCTGGCATGTTTTGAAGCAAATGAATAACCAGCATGAATCCTATTTGTATCTTCTCATTTTATTATAACGATGTAAGACTGAATTAGGTTAATGTAAAACTAAAAATAGCTGCTCCTCTTATCAGAATCATACACTAATTTTGACATAAGCCAACATTTGCTTTTATTAGGAACCCACAGGAGCAATGTATCTAAATTATGTTGCAACACAAAATTCGCTATTGTACGGCTGGGTCTCTTGCTTTCTCTTGTTTTGAATCTTCTTGACAGAATTTTCAAAACCAAATTAAAAGCTACTAAATGTATTATGAACCTGCCTGCTGTCAGTTAGCAAAATCAATGTCAAGAATTCTCAGATTAACCCAACCATCCTGGTTTTCTCAAGGGTCATGAGTAAGAGCAGGTGGGTGCATGCCTATTTTTAAATGTTTGCCTCTGCATGTATCAGAGCATCATGAACTCTTTTTTAGTGTTGAAATAGGTCAAAGAGGACTTGTGCTTTTACCCCAAAGCTAGAACAAATATCAAATGGCAGCATTTCGAGCTGTGCTCCAAACAGGTGAGGTTGCCTGAAAAACAGAATGAAACACAAAGGTATGAAACAGAATGTTTGAAACAAAGGGTATGTTTTTCCTCTGGATCTGCTAGGACAATAAGGAGCCTTTAAAACAAAATGATGTGCCTCTCCTCCCCGCAGAAGAGTATGTTCACATCATAAGAGCAAACCATGAGTAGCTGCTGGCATGTCATTCTGAGTGCATGTATCATTTATTCACACCAGGAAGCACCACTCAAATAAACCATTTTGATTCTCTCGTTTTTTTAAAGCCAGTTTTCCAGATAGACTGATTGAGGCCCAATGAAGTCATATAACTGGCTGAATGTCCATTCACATACATCATCATACCTTTGGACCAAATTTATCCCTAGTATAACTCCACTCCAGCTGTACTGCTGGTGTTAGCGGTGTTATACCAGGAATAAATTTCACCCTCTCTTTTTAAATACACACTTTATCCCTCCCATCATTCCTTCCAGGTGATCCCACAGAAGTCATACTGTGGCATTTTTTGCATGGCAGTCTAGTGAGTGCAATATTAAAAAACCAAGGCATAAATGCAGGATGGAGCAGAAGAAAAATATCGGCTGCAAGGCAG
The DNA here is from genome assembly GCA_037349315.1 of Chelydra serpentina. Taxonomy (NCBI): domain Eukaryota; kingdom Metazoa; phylum Chordata; order Testudines; family Chelydridae; genus Chelydra; species Chelydra serpentina. The sequence goes on from JBAIAC010000035.1 coordinate 15,525,676, forward strand.
CGAACAATAATTCAGTTGTAAATATCTTCAGTGGTACTGCAGTGATGTAAGGGCAACCAAAGTATCATTTTGTTTCTATGGGGAATATGGAAAATGACTAACAAAGTGCATTTTTTTTTTATTTTTTGTGTACAGGTTCTCCTTTTCAAGCTGTATCATGTCTTTCATTGGGTTTCCTGTCATCTCAATCATAGTCTGCACTCTGTCTTTTTTATAGCATCAGTTTAGCAACCAGGCTGCTACTGGATCCATCTTCCAAGCAGCATTGGGAAGCAGTAATAGTGCATCTTTTTCTCAAGAGGAATATGCCAAACAGATTATTCATGGTTCTGTTGCTTTATAGCCTGCTTTCCTGCAACTCCCCTTGCAAGGTGCTGCAGTAAAAGCCACAGCTCAGTTAGAATGAGATATGAATACAAACTTAAATGTTTCACCTATGTATATTTGCATCTGTGCTTGATGGCGATAGATTCACTTTGAGTTAAATGATCAGATGGTATCTATATTGTCCCTGTGACAACAGAGCTACACCTAGGAAAGCTGCTGAGCTGTTTAGTATATAGTGTTATGAGGGACTCACAGGATCAACTTCTTTCCTGCCTCTTAATCTGCACACTTCACACTCAGATATGCCAGTCAAACACTGCAGTTAGCTAGCCTAGAGGGAGTAGAGATGGGCCCGAGTTGCATAGTTCAAAGTCAGATTTAGCTCCACAGTTTTCCAAAGTCCAGGACATTTTTATCCAGTGTACAGACAAGGGTCAGTCACAAAGTTCAGGTTCAAATCCAATCAGAATTTTGTCAAAGTTCCTGGGCGTGTGTGTCACCCAAACAGAAGAGTGCCCCTAGAATTCCATCTCTATTCAGCAAACACTTATGTATATGATTAATGTTAAGCATGGGCTTAAATCTCACTGAAATCAGCGGAACATGAGCATATGCTCAAATGTTTTGTTGAACAGGGATGTGTGCACTCTGCTGAATTAGGACCTATACATATTTATTCCGTTTGTAATGAAAACTAATTCTTATCTGAACTAATTCACCTCACTCCTTAGAACAGTCCGAGACTACTGCTTGGCCTCTCACTGATGGCAATATAAGTTTAAAGTAGTCCAGATCAACATTATCTTCCTCAACTGAAACTTAGGCAGATTGCTTTGGCCTTTGGAGACTAGCCCAGCTGCTGTGCACCCATTAGGAGCCTCGTACAATATGTTTTAAATATTTAAAAGATGCATGTCCCAAATCTTTGAAGTTAAGGATTAGCATCCTCAGCATTTTCTAAATCTGTTCAGGAAACGCTTGGGGGAAAAGGCTGCAGCTTTCTTACAAAGGACAGAAGAAAGGACACATACTTTATCTGCATCATTTACCAGTGTGGGGCGCTGGTGTTTTTTTTTTCTTTCCCAAAGCAGGACATTAACTCTGAGCCATTTAATTAAATTAATCTGTCTGAAATGTTCACTCTGCACCGATTGTGCAAAAGAACCCTGGACGTGTGCGCACACACATACACCAGCCCTCCCGCAAACAAGAGTTAATTTGCTGCTTCATGTCTGAATTGTGTTGGCCTGAGTGTAGGGAGACTAGAACAGGCACACTAGAGACATCTGAAGTGATTTTAATTGCCTGAAACTCAGGCACAGTCAAACAGTAGGGCAGGAAAAGAGCTTTATAGTTACCTCACTGCTATACCTATAGTCAGTAGCGTAGCCAGGTCTTGAGCACAGGGGGAGCGGCGCTATAAAAAGGCGCCTCCCACTCCCCCTGTACTCACCCTGCAGCACTTTAAAGGGCCCGGGGCTCCAGCCACTGCGGCAGGAGCCACTGGCAGGGCCGGCGTGGCCACTAGGCGACCCTAGGTGGTCGCCTAGGGCGCCAAAATTTGGGGGGCAGCGGGCACCTGCCCGCTGCCTCCCCACTCAGCGGCTGAGCTGCTGAGCGGGGAGACAAGGGGCGGCTTGCTGCAGCTGCCCCTTGTCTCCCCGCTGAGCTGCTGAGCGGGGAGACAAGGGGCGGCTTGCTGCGGCTGCCCCTTGTCTCCCCGCTGAGTTGCTGAGCGGGGAGACAAGAGACGGCTTGCTGCAGCTGCCCGCTGCCTCCCCACTGAGCTGGGAGACAAGGGGCGGCTTGCTGCGGCTACCCCTTGTCTCCCCACTGAGCTGCTGAGCGGGGAGACAAGGGGCGGCTTGCTGCGGCTGCCCACTGCCTCCCCACTGAGCTGGGAGACAAGGGGCGGCTTGCTGCGGCTACCCCTTGTCTCCCCACTGAGCTGCTGAGCGGGGAGACAAGGGGTGACTTGCTGCGGCTGCCCCTTGTCTCCCCGCTGAGCAGGGAGACAAGGGGTGCTCGCCGGGGCTGCCCCTTGTCTCCCCGCTCAGTGGCTGAGCGGGGAGACAAGGGGCGGCTTACTGCGGCTGGAGCTGCGGGCCTTTTAAAGCGCCCCCCCTCCGCTCTGGCAGCGGGGCTGGGGGTGGGGGAGCACTTTAAAAGGCCCCTGGCTCCCCACAGCGGCAGGAGCCACAGGCCTTTTAAAGCACCGCCCTAGCGAGGCTCTGGTGGCGCCTTAGCGCCACTTTTCCTCATAGGGGGAGCGGCTGCTCCCCCTGCTCCCCCCCTGGCTACGCTACTGCCTATAGTGTGTGTCTGTGCTTGAAATTCTTCTGCATGATAAGGGGCTTAAAATAGAAATCAGCTTGTGCTATTTAACTAAAAGGTCTGGTTTTGACTCCTAGGATGTTGCCAATGGATTAAATGAATTAGTAACTAGGCTATATCAACAGCGTGGGGGTGAAAATAACTTTTGTCCAGTCTTCCTGGGAATAATACATGGGGCCAGTTTCTCTGCAGCACAGTGATACAAAAAAGGTGGGTAGTTAGATTTAGGGCTCCCTGATTCTCCGTATGGCCTCAGCAGCAGGGGAAGTTTACAGCTGTCTTGGAGTTATTCTAACATGTGCCAGAGACAATGATTCCCAAGGGACCTTCTGTCAGCTGGGGATTTCTGGAGCACTTCCCACACTGGCCATGCCGACGCTCCACCCCTCCCTGATCCCACCACATACCTGCTGGGGACTCACCCATGCAAAGTGAATCACTAGCTAGGGGGTTGCAGCAGTAGCATAGCCGTGGGGAAGCAGGGAGAGCAGCCGCTCCCGCTGTGAGCAGAAGCGGCGCCGCCCGAGCCCCGCTGCCGAAGCCGGGCTCAGGCGGGGATTTAAAAGGCCCGTGGCTCCTGAGCCCAGCTGTCAGAGCCGAGCTTGGGTGGTGCTTTAAAAGGCCCGCTGCTCCCTGCGGCTGCAGGAGCCATGGGCCTTTTAAAGCGCCACCCAAGCCCGGCTCCGGCAGCGGAGCTCCGGGGGTGCTTTAAAGGGCCCACGGCTCCCCGCGGCTGCAGGAGCTGTGGGCCTTTTAAAGCTCCGGCAGCGGGGCTCGGGCGGTGCTTAAAAAGGCCCCGGGCTCCCCACAGCGGCTGGAGCCCCAGGCCCTTTAAATCACTGCCGGGGAAGCTGGTCCGGTCTGGCACAGCACGGCGCTGGCTCTTGCCGGTACGCCGGACCGGACCACCGGAGGCGCCCGCAGGTGAGTACAGAGGGAGCAGGGAGGCGCCTTTTTATAGTGCCGCTCCCCCTGTGCTCCGGACCTGCGTACGCTACTGGGTTGCAGTCAGCCTCTTCTCCCTTTGCATTGTCTGAGCAGCAGAAAGAGAGCAGCGAGGGGCACAGAATCTGCCTGAAATGCTGTACTTGCACACAAAGGATCTAGGGAACTAGAGGTGACTGGTGCCACAGGTTATGTGTTGCACTATAGCTTCAAAAGAAGATGGGGGAAATCCATCCACAATGGAAATCCCTTTCCACGTTGCCAAAGTATTTTGGGGCCATTTATATACTGGTCTCATCAGAATCAGTGAAAGCAATTAACTTAAAAAAATCTTTGGACAATGTGTCTGCCACATTTCTGCTCAGCAAAGACAATTGCCACAGACAAACCTGAGCCCAGTGCATGCTGGAACAGAACCTTGGAAGTTTAATCAGTGCTGTGTGACAAGGCCAATAAGAGCAATTTATGTACTTCAGTGTGTATAAATATATATAACCATGCATATTGCCATGCACAAACAAATCTTCCGGAGAGAGCTCTATTGTGTGTTTGTTTGATTACTACCCTCTATGGACCATATACTACAACATTATTGATCTGTACACAGGACTCCAATTAATATGAATAACAATTGTGTTGAAGAATGAGTGCAGTATATGGTCCTCTTTTTTTACAATGATTGGAGTTCCTGTCTTCATACAAAGTAATTACGATTTTAATAAGAGGTGGGCATTTACAGTCAAATACTATCTGGATTCAAATCCAGATCTGAATACTCAAAGTTTGGTGGGTGCTTGTATTTGGGGTTTGGTTATGCCCATTTAAGAAGAAGCAAAGTTCAGATTCAGAGTTTCCTAGAGACCAGGGGTGTTTGGATCTCATGTCTTAGTTCAGGATTCTCCTTAGTTTTAATAATTCTGAATTAAATTCCTATTTAGCAACCACCATAACCTGTGAGAAAATGGAAAATATGGATTAGACAGGTTCTGCTGTTCATATTTTACAGTAGCAGCCCAAATACTACAATGAGTAATAGTGTTACTACAGCATTGAAGTGTGTTCGCTTTTATAAGCTATGTCGGCCAGAAAAAGTAGCATATAGCTGAGCAGTGGTACACCTATATCACAGCCAATGCCCATCCTACATGTAACACCAAATTTTTTAAGCAGACCATTATTTTCTTCTATTAATTAACATTATCTGATACACCCATCTATCCCTATCCGCCTCCCCGCCCCCCGCCCATACAGTGCATATTGCATGTTTCATATCAAACTGATCTATACAAAGGAGCCTCAGAAACTAAGAACTGAGAGAAACGAGCTAACCCTAAACTGTAGTTTCATTTACCCAGATGGTTGGACTGTTCTATTCATGTTCTTACAGTATCTTCCCCATGCAGTCTCCACTTCCCACAGCTGGGATTAAGAGACTGAATTCCTCTGAGCGAGAATACACATTACACCTTTAGAGTGCCACAAAATGAAGATGTTAATTATAGAAGGAGATGCTGCCAGGATTATTAGAGATGTGTCAAGCAAATTAGAAACTGTTATTCAAATGGTGAATAGTTTAACAGATGCTTGGGATTTTTTCATCTACTCATCCACAAACGTGTGTAATACACTGGACTGCTTTTTGTCCCCATGCCATCTACCTGTGGCAGGGATATCACAATGAATCCCCATGCTTCCAATTTATTTCTATCCACCAAAGGCACCTTTCTGGCACAGAACTGCATTGAAATGCTGCCAAAAACACCCTCCAGTGTACAGTGTCAATTGGGTTGTGGTTCTGAAAGAGAAAGTCATACAGATGGATCCTTCAGATCATGTTAGCATCTTCCCATTGCTCTCCTATTATACCACATTGTAACTTAATTAATAGCATTCTCCAGAATGTGTTCATTAAAATTACAGCAAAATCTGATTGAATAATCTACTGTGGCATATTCTCCTCACTTTACTCTACCTTTGCACAGCTGTAGCCAAATGACGTTCTCACTAGATCAATGGAAAATTTACGTTCTACAAAATAACTTAGTTGTTAGTGTAAGAGTTGAAAGGACTACCAAGAGTAAAACACATGCCAGTTGTCCAAATCTGAGTAGGTGGCCAATACATGTGTTTGCATGTGTTCACTTTCCTGTCATACCTCCATTTCTACCTGAATCTTGCCTTAAGTGACAAGTGAAAATGATTTTGGCATTTTCATAGAAAGGCGACAGATAATGTGTGTATAACATTCCAAGCCGAATTGTAAACTAACAGGTAAACTTCAATCAATATTTGAATGCATAATTTTTAAATTTTGTTTTATGGCACTTGACATAGTATCATTAATGGTGAGCATTAGCCATCTAATTTTATTTCAGTTTTGCCAATCTAGGGTGGTATTAGCACAGGTAAATTCATTTGTTTGTAAGACATATATAATTTTTAACCTGATCGTGCCACTCTAAATTGTTGCTTGTATATTTCCTCAGCTGGTTTCTCACACTTCCTGTTTCCCTGTTACTGAGACACGAATATCAATTGTGGACAGATTTCATTTAGATGTTTCCTCTATATGGAAATCACAGAGTGAGAAACATCTTCCTATTCAGATGTAGTGACTATTGAATACCGAGAGACTGTATTAAGGGCACTCAGCATCTCATAGGGATGCTCAGAGCTTTGCAGGATCCAGTCCTGTGTCAGTAAGGGGATAGAGAAAGACACAATGAGAGGGTGAAACAGACACACACAGAACAGGGGAGATAAACAGATAGCTCAAGGGACCACTTGACTCCTAGTCAAGGTTCAAGGACCTTCATCGTACACCTGACAGTTAAGATACAAATAAATATCACAGATTCCAAGACAAAGTTTTCCTGAAATGAAGCTTTTAAAGACCAGGGATGCACACTGAAGGAGCAAATTACCTACCTGGCAATGCAAGGAGCAGTCCCGGTATGATGTTACCTTTACTCTATAGCTGTAATTCTGGGCATGTATATTGAATACTAATATGATGCAAGTATTATATACAGGCACAAAAGATTTGCTTCCTCAAAGCCCAACTGAAGCTTGAAGCACATCAACCAGAAATGTCAAAGCCATGAATAAAATGAGAGGGGAAAAAAGAAGAAGGTTCTCTCGAGGAAATTGTAGGTTTTAATGAAAGGAGTCATACTTGACTCAAAGCCGTGACACATCATATAGAAATGTAAATAACACTGACAGATTAACACTGCATCTCCAAAAAGAAATCAGCCTCATTCATTCATAAGGTTTTAATATGCAGATGGAGATGAACAGTATATATCCTCCCAGCATTAAGCTAAAATATGCATGCATTATTCTGATTTGCAGGGCTTGACCTCGCTTGACTTCTTGGACCACAGCAATTTCATCATCTGTTTGTAGTAAAGTCATTGTCAGCACCGTCAAAGGGCCTGATCTTGTGTCACTGAAGTCAGAGAGAGTTTTGCCATTAACTTCAAATGGGAGCAGGATTAGCCCAACAAACAAGACTCAGGCAGTAGCAGGAAGCCCTACTTCACTAATCTTTGTACAATGCCTAGAACACAAGGGGCGGGGCGGGGCTGAATCCTTGATTTAGGGTAGCACGTAGTAACCTAACAAACAAATAATAATGAGTCTATTTATTAGTGCACTGCCATTTATTGACCCCATAGTCCCTCAATTTAAATAAAATCTTAGGTCACAAGTTTTGTTCTTTCATATGCGTCACAAGTCGATATATAGATATTCACTATACTGTCAGTTCCTGCTGATTTGCCACGACTGATTTAGCAACATCCTTTTGTGGCAGTCATTCATGAATTCGTGTCCAGTGCTGCCGCTCCTGTGCCAATCGCAGCTGAACAAGGGCATATCAGGGCCAACAGCTACGTCCTCGCAGAGTGGCAGCAACTCTGGGATAGAGAGACAGACATGCTGACAAATGTCAGAAGCCCTAATTTACACCTACCTGTTTGCAACCTGGGACACAGATCCTGGACTAGGCTTTACAGGCTGCTGACTGAACAGCCAGAGTCACTGCCACGATACAGAAATTTGTCTTAGCCCAATCTGCACAGCGTGACCGCAGGGCAGTGATGCAAACGGTCAAACGTGGTGGAGGAAAGCACAGTTAGAAGATTGGAGGAGTGAACTCATGAATTTAAAGCCTGTTAAGCCCTGGTCCTGCAACATACAACATATGCACAGTCTGCCCACCTGTTACAAGTTACAGAACCATGCCCTTAGTCTGTGCATTAAAAGGGTATCTGAAAGTTAATTCTTCTTTGCATTCTGTTGTCTTCTCTGAGACTGAGTCAAGGCAAGCACAGGAAGATGGACAGAGAGACTCAGACTGACTAACAGGCCAGAATAAGAATAGGAGATCTGAGTACTCATGGATTTTATTTCTTCGAATTACTTCCACTGATTTTAATTAAGCTCTCCCCAGACTCACAACCTTGGAAAGATTAAAGTAAAAGAAAGTGAGCCAAAGAACTTGTTTACCAAGTAGCTTTTCCTATAAGCATTCACTGTTCTGGAATTGAATTCACATACATATGCATCGTAACTGTGATATTTGGAAAGCCATACAGACCTACTTTAAAACAAATGTATATGTACCCCGCGGACAATTCTAACTCACTTTATAAACAATTTCTTTCTTCATTTATGTTAAATAAAACTAATTGTTATTGGCATGATCAGAAGTCCCTCTTGTCCTGGACAAGAACCACTTTGGATTGTGAAATTTTGTACAGGATTTTCTTACATGAAATTCCTATCTTAATTATTTGCTATTACTATGTACACAGCATCTGTTTTGTTGTTATTTCAGTAGCAACAAAGGCCTGTCCAGAGAGATTTGTTTTATGCTCCACAAGTACAGAGCAAGCCTCACTGTTTACCTTTTTGTGCTGGCAGCATCAGCTCCTTGCTGTGAGTGTGATAAATGGCTAGAGCCTTTGCTCTGTTCTGCTGCACAGTGCAAAGGGAATTAGCTCAAGTCCTGTGCAAAACCAGGGGTTGAACATAAAGAGGGAAAAGGCTGTTCCACAGCACGTTCCTTCCACTCTGTGTTGCTGCCTGCATGGTCAATCTGCAGCATTCCCAATTCTTACAATTTATTCTCGAGTCTTGTGATATTTGGTGTTTCTTAAAGCCTCAATGCTAGAATCATGGGATTGCATGAGTGTCTCGGCTTTCATTTAAACAAAAGTAAGCTCCTAGCCCTCACCATTGTGGAGCAAAGCTTGGAAAGGAGAAGCAGGCTCAGAAACTTGATAAGGAATACAAAGACCCCCCGACTTTATTTTTTAAACATTTCATGATCTTTAAGCTTGACTTGTGATCAGGGCCGGCTCCAGGCACCAGCGCAGGAAGCGCGTGCCTGGGGCGGCAAGCCGCGGGGGGCGGTGTGACAGTCACTTAGCCCAGGGCTACACTAGGGGAGGGGGTCGATCTACGATACGCAGCTTCAGCTACGTGAATAGCGTAGCTGAAGTCGGCGTATTGTAATCGACTTACCTGGCCATGAGGACGGCAGCGAGTCGATCACTGCTGCTCCCCCGTCGACTCCGCTTCCGCCTTTCGATGAGGTGGATTTCCGGAGCCGATGGGGAGCGCGATCGGGGATCGATTAATCGCGTCTAAACGAGACGCGAAAAATCGATCCCCGATAGATCGATTGCTACCCGCCGATCCGGCGGGTAGTGAAGACAAGAGGGCGGCAGTCAGGCAGCCTTCAGCAGCATTTCTGCAGGAGGGCCGCCGGTCCCCCGGCTTCGGCAGCAATTTGGTGGCGGGGACACCGACAGTGCAGGACCGGCGCAGCACCCGCAGGAACGCCTTCAAATCTGCGGGACCGGTGGACCTCCCACAGAAACGCCGCCGAATCCGCGGGACCAGGGACCGCCCGCAGGCGTGCCGCCGAAAGCCGCCCGAGTACCGTGCTTGGGGTGGCAAAATTCATAGAGCCGCCCCTGCTTGTGATATCTGAATGCTTTAGGTTGGCAATGCTGAGTCTGCTGCAGTTGGAAAAGTCAGGCTTCAAGGGGAGGACCCAGGAAGACAATTGCTTTGTGTGGGTTGAGAACTGTGTGACTAAGGCCTGGTCTACACTACGGGCGTAAATTGGCCTAAATTACGCAACTCCACCTACGTGAATAACATAGCTGGAGTCTATGTAGCTTAGGTCGACTTACTGCAGTGTTTACACCACACTGGGTCGACGGGAGAAACTCTTACCTTACGCTTACCGGAGTTGACAAGAGAGCGATCTGTGGTCAATTTAGCGGGTCTCCGCTAAACCTGCTAAATCGACCCCTGATGCATCGATCGCTGCAGCGTCGATCCCCGGTAAGTGTAGACACACCCCAAGAGGGACTTGGGAATGTTTCTCAGAGCATAAATAACCCCCCTTGCATGGTTGCTCACCCCATTAGTTGGGAGGACCAGTAGCAGCATGGCCAGTGAGCACAGCGGGATACCCTGTGCACGATTGCTCTGGGATCCAGTGCCTCAGAGAAAGGATATAAAGTTTATTAGAAAATAAGTTTTCTAGATTTAATTACTGTGAGAAACAAACAGACATAACTAGGGCCAACAGAAACAAAGGGAGCTTTTCATCTAAATTACACAAAGCATGAATTTAAGCACATTATGATAGTTCACGACAGCTGCTGCAGGACAGTGCAGAACTGCAGGGTATTGGTAGCTGGTTCATCTCTTAATATTATCATAATCCATAGTCTCTTCACACCATCTAAATTAAGTGTTCCTCAATCTCCAATGCCTGGCTCAGTGTACCTTGGACTTGTCAGAATATCCAGCTGTCACCTAAAGAAGTTTCAGCAAATCTTGCCATTCTTTAAAGCTATTTTCAAGCAGCCAGTTGTAACCACTTTCCATTTCTCCTTTTGGTTAGAGCCTCCCTGTTGCTCCAGGGGAGATTACTTTGCAGTGTCAATCCCCCTTTTTATCACCTCACCCTCAGTCAAGGGAAATGTCTTGAGAGAGAGTGAGAGAAGTTTGCATTTCACACTCAATTTCAAGATCAGGGAACCCTACCAATGAACCCCATCCAGATGCTGTAAATCTATTTCTTCGATACCTCATGCTGTCTGAAGAGAAAATGCAACTGGAGTTATTAAAAAAGTAGCTATAGAGGAAGTAGACATTCTACAGAAAGCACATACCTAGAATCAAATTCATTTCAACTCCTTCATTTATTAGATTTAATCTATGGAACCAGGCACTTTTCCACTGCTTATGATTTATGCATTTCACTGCTACAATTAAACTTATTGTAATACATTTTTAATACTTACATTCCCCCTCCAATCTTCAACACAGCCTTAGATAACATTACGGTTTGCTAAATTCTATTCTATTTCCTGATGGTCCACTTATACTCATCTTAATTTGAAATGTTTGGCCCTTTCCATGCTGGGATCAGAACCATGCTAACTTTTTTAACACAATGATCACAAGCAGGATTCCAGCATGATTTCACTGATCGATGTGAGTAGGCATTTGATATGTCACTTAAGGATCTTGCTATATACAGCACAATTAAAGTGAACCATAGCATAGTTTTATACCATTCTAATGCAGTTCTTATAATAAAAATGCCTTTCCACGGGAGACCCCACTAGCAATTACTATGTTCAAATAGACTATAGCACAACTCTGAACCCAGAGGGATTTTTAATTTCCTGGACAATTCAATAGCCATATTTTCAGTAGGCGAACATTTTTAAACACAGGGCCCTAACTTCATTTTCAGGCATCTACATAAAAATGGTTTGTTTGTTTTTTAAAGTGCTGGATATCTGCAATTCCCATTAACTTCCGTGAGGGCTGTGAGTGCTCAGCATCTCTGAAATTCACACTGCTTTTATTTAGGTCCCTAAATATGGATTAAAGGGCTTAACTCTGAGCTTAAATTTGAAAAAATTGGCCTGTGGCAACTGGCAGCCTATAACAACCATTAGACGGGGTACATTCAATTCACTCATTTAACTACCTCATTTTTCCTGTTTCAGCATCAATGGTTAGATCTTTGTGACAATCTAAAATGTTGAAGACTGGTCTCTCTCAAATATGTTCTGGCTAATATAGAGCAAGTTAAAGCACACAACAGTTATTCTAAAAATGAAATAAAAAACAGGCATGAAATAAGTTAAGGAGAATCCAAATAATAAATAGTTGCTTGTAGACATACATCTGAGAAGAAATTCAATTTACTTAATTCCTAGAAATCCACAGTCGCATGCTGTCTATTTATCATACTTAGATGTGCATTTTGGAGGCTTTCAATTACATGTTTGTGTTTGTCCTTCCAGAGGAACAGAATGGCTAAGCAAATAGTGAAGGGAGGGTTCATCTAAGTCCTCAGTGGGTTTTATTTTTTGCTTCACTTCACAAGCAATAACTGTGATACGATAAGGATTTGCAAAACAAATGCAAAGCTGCACAGTGCTTATGTTTTGAAGCTTTAAGCAAGAAAATCCATTTGAATGCCTATCTTCCTACTCACCAAGATAAATACATTCTAAGTGTGGTGCATAACTCTGACAACAGAAATGTAAGCAACTCCAAAACTTGTTATTTGTTGGGCAACAATTAAAGTTCAAAGTGTGGGATTTGTAAAGCCCACATACATTAGCCACCTGCAATTTGTACTGACACACATTCCTGTCTGCATTGTTGTAAAAAGACAAGAAGGTTCATTTCCTTACATTTCTAGGGGGTGAAAAAAGGCCATGTTCTATCTAGACTTAGAACCAGGAACTGCCAGAATGGATCAGACCCAAGATCCATCTAGTCCAGTACTATGTCCTGACAGTAGTCAGGATAGATGCTTCAGACGACGGTGTAAGAACTCTGTAGTAGCAGATGTGGGATAATCTCCCCACCACCACCACCACCACACATTAGGTCTCCTTAAGACCTAAAATACGAAATGTAATATCCCTCAAAAAAAATGTATCATTTATAACACCAGTGGATATTCTTGATATCCACATAATTACCCAATATCTTTTCGAATTTTGTTCAATTCTTTGTCTCAACTTCCTGTGGCAGTGAGTTCCACAGTTGAATTGCATGATGTGTGAAAAAGTATTTCCTTGTACTGGTTTTGCATTTCCTAGCTTTTAATTTCATTGAATATCCCCTTGTTCGTGTGTTATGACATAGGGAGAACAGACGTTCCTGATCCACCTTCTCTGGACCATTCATTATTTTATATATTTTTATCATGTCCCCTCTTATTGTCTTCTTTCCACGGTAAGCAATCACGATCTCTCTTCTTAGGAGAGGTTTTTTTCCTAGGCCCTTGATCATTCTCGTTGCCCCTCTCTGAACCCCCTCTAGTTGTGCAATGTTCTTTTTTGAGATGGGGTTACCAGCACTGCACACAATATTCTAGATGAGGCCACCCATTGATTAATATAAAGGTGTTAGAATATTCTTATTATTCACCATCCCATTCCCTATACATCCTAAATATTGTTTGCTTTTTTTTTTTAAAGCACAAGGGCACATTGGGCAAAGGTTTTTGTTAAGCTGTCTACAATGACAACTAGGTCCCTTCAATTGTATCAGGGTCCATTAGGTGCAATATTTGAATAGATATATCAGACCAAATTCCACTCTTATTAGCATACATGCAACTCTTTGACTTCACTGAGACTACCTAGGAGTAAGTGAGTGAGAAAAAAACCAATGTGGCCCACTCATTTAAACATAAAAAGGAGAAAAAAACAACAGGATTGACCTAAGATCAGATCAATCACCTCTACCAATCTTTAGTCCATCAAGATACCCAGACTCCAGTAGTCATCGACACTTGATATTTTAGATGAAGGTTTATTTGTTTCAAAATAAATAATCAACCTGGTTTAGCAGCTGGATCCTACAAGATGCTAATTACCTCCTGCAAAGTCCTGAGCATCCTCATCTCCTACTGTCTTCTCCTGAGGGCACGTCTCACCTCACAGGATCAGGCCATGGGTGGGGAAATGCTCCCTGACCCATTTGGTGGGTACTCAGTTTACATCCTAAACAGGAGGTGTCCTCACTCCTCACGTAGTATGCAATACACATGAGAAACAGGCATAAAAATTAAACAGCTCTGTGTAAAAATCTAGCTGCTGAGTTTGACTCCACAATCCCCTGCAGCAGTGAACTGCACAGGCTTCGTAAAGAAGATTTGCTTTTATCATCTTCTATCCTAACTATCATTAATTTTATCAAGTGACCCCCTACAAACCTCATCTATTAATTATCAGACTTTTTGACTCATAGACTCATAGACTTTAAGGTCAGAAGGGACCATTATGATCATCTAGTCTGACCTCCTGCACAATGCAGGCCACAGAATCTCACCCACCCACTCCAGGAATAATCCTCTAACCTATGTCTCAGATACTGAAGTCCTCAAATCATGGTTTAAAGACTTCAAGATACCGAGAATCCTCCAGCAAGTGACCTGTGCCCCATGCTGCAGAGGAAAGCGAAAAACCTCCAGGGTCTCTGCCAATCTACCCTGGAGGAAAATTCCTTCCGGCCCCAAATATGGCGATCAGCTGAACCCTGAGCATATGGGCGAGACTCACCAGCCAGACACCGGAAAAAGTTCTCTGTAGTAACTTCTAACATCCCACCATTGGGCCTATTTACCACTGATAGTCAAAGGTCAATTAATTGCCACATGGGCTGCTCACACAGTCATTAGACACTGAAATACTGGGCTGTGCCTAGCCCAAAACTTCTGCCCTCTCCTTCTGACATATATGGTGGCCCCAGATACCTAATTCTGTCTTTGTAGTCCTTATTGTACATTCCCATTTACTGCAAAAAAGCTCCATTATTTCCAGTTTGATCTGCAGCCATCGCATTCCTGTATTAACCTGTGGCAACAGCAAGAGGAATGGAAACAGAGTCAGAATGACACAGCACAGCTGGCAACTAGAAGTGGAAGCAGCTCCTTTCCGTGTTGAGCTCTGAACGAGGCAGCAACAGAAGCATCAGGGAGATATATATGACAAATGAACACCTCATCTGGAATTCTGTCATGTCCCCACCCTTTCTCCAGCTGTTTTCTGTTTCATGTTCATGCCATCCCCGTTCCATAGATAATCTGGGATAGCTCTAAAAAATGCACATCTGCAATGATGACCAGACATTGGAGAGGTGCCTAACACAAGCATTTTTTATGCACTGAAAGAGTTCTTTAAACTGCATTGCTCAAGTGAGCAGCAATGGAACTTTTCACCTCTAGGCTGCTTGCTCAGGTTGTCAGTGAGTGAAAGTTGTTCTCCTGCGGCTGTTTGGTGGCCTGCATGAAATAAGTTAGCGTTCTTTCTGGACAGCTCCTACAGGGCATGTGTCTGGCACATGGGGCCTTTGCTGGCAGTCTCAGCAGAAAAGCCAAAGAGCAGTGGCTTACATGGAAAAGTAACATTAAACAAAGTTTTGTTTGTTTCAAATTTCTTAATTAGCTTTAGCAGCTGGAAACAGCTACAGAGGCTGTAAGAAAAACAGACTTGATCCTGCTACCACAGAAATCAATGGCAAAATTCCCACTGGCACCTATGCAGCATTAGACCTTATATCAGGAGCTGCTTATTTGATTAGAAGCCAGTAAATATTCCAGTTTTTAGATGACAAAACGTTAGGCGTTTTAAACAGTTAAATTGAAGTCCTGTGATTATCAAGCATATTCTGAAGATAGGAACAGCAGCCCTGAGCATTTATACCACATACACCAATGTGTCAGCTTTTCCAGGAGCAGGAACGTGTCAACTCTTATTCTCTCTGAGCCTGATCCAAATCCCAGTGAAGTCAATGAGAGTTTTACCACTGATTTCAGTGGATTCTGGATCAAGGTCAATCTAGAAAACAGTGTGGACATATTTTGGCTCTGGATTATTAAAGAGACGGGTTTGAAGTTCAAAGTGTAGATCAGAAACAATATCCAAATTTCCCAAAGGTCTGGGGATATTTGGATTCTGAGTTTTCATTTGGCCTGTTACACAAATAAGGGCCAGTTAAAGTTTGGATCCAGATCTAAACTTGCCCAAAGTTTAGGGATGCTTGGATCACAGTGTTTTAGGGCAGGACCATCTCTAGTTTATCATTTATTAGGATTTATGCAAAAGACAGAACCTATTTTCCTATAATCCACTGGTTAATATCTTGCATTTATAGATTCATATTGTTTAAGGCCAGAAGGGACCAAATTAGATCGCCTAATCGGACATTCATCACAGGCCATTACATTTCACCTAGTTTCCCCTGTATTGAGCCCAATAACTTGTATTTAACTGAAGTATATGGACCTTTTTACACAAAAGATAGCCAAAGTGCTTTAGAAACTATAGGCAAAATTCTCCTTTCCAGTGTTGTGGCTATTGCAGAATTCAACACTAAAACATGAAGTAAATTGTTGAAGTAAAATTCAGGATTTTTTTTTAGTAGCAGCAGTATGTATTTTTCTTGTGTGTACTTGCATGATGTATGTACTTTTCTTCAATGGACTGAAGAACTTCAAGAAGCCTCATGAATTGAGCTGGTTGAATAGCTTTTAAATAATGGATTTGATAAATTTCATAGTACAGCTGGTCAAAAAGTGGGTCCCCTCCACCCCAGAACATTTTGCTTTTCAGCAGAAATTTCAGCTGCAACTACAAATATTTTGGGTCTGGAATATTTTTCCATTTTTTTAATGGAAAAAATTGAATTTTTTCCAGAGAAAGCAGACAATCTTTCTGAAAATTTTGTTTAATTCAAAACCCACTTAGCTATCAAAAACAATTTTGATAGGAAATTTTCAACCAGTCATATTTCAGAGTAATTATTTTTAATAATTTGATGGATGTATCTTGATTGTCCCCTGGTCTTATACTGATGAGTAAATAATTCTGATACATAAAAGATTTGTGATTTTTAAAAACATATTCACAAGTATTACTTCTTATTTGCCCAGCATGGATGAGTAGAGCATATACTTTTCTAAGTGAAACATTCTTTCCTTTTGTGCAAAGGAAAAGTTTCCTGATCACATACTCCACAACCCTGAAAGCACATGTTCATCATTCATTACTGTCTTTGGAAGCTGTTCTGAGTTTTCAGCAAACTGGAAGCTAATGATGTCTGAGATGAATTGCCTGTTTCCAGGATTTACTGGGAGTTAAGGTGACCACTTGCCTTTCCAACTGTATGAAAAAGGGAGAGCATTTTATTTTCTTTGCAATGATTTATTCATAGTACATAGTCATCCTTTTATATCAGAATGCTTGATGCTCTGTAAAATTAGGGATTGGAAACTTATTCCCCTTTTCCCAGCTAGCTGGGGTCAGGTTGCCATGACAGACTTTCCCAGGCTTACCAGTCCAATGTTCGGTCCATATCCACTCCATCCTCCCGTACACAGTCTATTCCCCATTCTATTGGACAGCCTTTTGTTCTCCACCCATGACTTTTAGTCTCAAGTGCCTCCTTAGCATCATCCTTAGCCATCCTTCGCACATGCCCAGATCATCTCAGCCTCCTCTCTTGCAGCTTCTACATAGGTAACAGTAATACATCCCCCTGTATGTAGCAAACAGCTTGTTAATGTGCTAGATTAAAACATGCTCTGTTCAGAGAATGAAATGAAAAAAACTTCACAGCTATTAACGATTTCGTCCTGCAGCCTCAGAATCCATTGTCTTCCTGACTAGGGCTTTCCATTTTCAAGCTTTTTGTCAGTTTAATTAATTACCTTAATGTACTACTTGTTCCTTTTTAAGCAGAGGCAAACAGGATTTTGTTATGACAGATACCATGAGATTGGGACAGC
This sequence comes from Chelydra serpentina, assembly GCA_037349315.1. Classification (NCBI taxonomy): domain Eukaryota; kingdom Metazoa; phylum Chordata; order Testudines; family Chelydridae; genus Chelydra; species Chelydra serpentina. The sequence continues at coordinate 15,543,137 of JBAIAC010000035.1, forward strand.
TGTGAAACACACTTTTGTTGGAGACGCTCGCATCAGCTTCACGGGAAAACACCTTCTGAAAAAGAGAAATAGAGCATTTCGTGTAAAGGCTCCATCAGTAGGCTTAACCACTTGTAACACTAATTAATTCTGACCATCATTAAGCACTTTTTCTCTTCTCTTTTCAAATTAGAAGTTGGTATTTTCTCTTTCACCTCTTCATTTTAAGTTGTTGTATGAATGTTGGACCCACAAAGGCCACTGGCAGGAGAATTCTGGAGAACCAGGCCCTTTGTCCAGAGGCCAGCTAAGGCCGTGAGAAGAACAGTGCAGCATTCCCCACAATGGCACCATCCAGTGGGCCTCAGCCTTAGTCTGCTGGGCCCACCATTAGCGATAGCTAAGAGTAATCCCTCATGACCTATTTGCTTGTTGGCCTCTTTGCTAAGAATGCCAGCAAAAGTGCCAATTGATGTCAATTACTGTATGATGGTAGGGTTGCCAACTGTCTAATTGCACAAACCCAAACACCCTTGCCCTGCCCCAACCCTGCTCTAAGGCCATGCCCCTGCCCCGAGACCCCACACTCCACTCACTCCAGCCCCCCCTTCCTCTGTCACTCGCTTTCCCCCACCCTCACTCACTTTCACCAGGCTTGGGAAGGGGGTTGGGGTGCGGGAGGGGGTGAGGGCTCTGGGCTGGGGGTCGGAGTGGGCTCCAGGCTGAGCCTGGGGCAGGAGGTTGGGATGCAGGAGGGGGTGCAGGCTCTGGGAGGGAGTTTGGGTGTGGGCGGGGCTCTGGGATGAGCCTGGTGCAGGAGGGAGTTTGGGTTGCAGGCTCTGGGAGGGAGTTTGGGTGCAGGAAGGGGCTGGGGCTGGGGAGGAGGTTTGGGGTGCAGGTTCTGGCCGGGTGGCGCTTACCTTGGGTGGCTCCCGGAAGTGGCAGCACGGCCAACAGTAGCTCCTAGGCTCAGGGGCAGCCAGGCGGCTCTGTGTGCTGCCCCCTGCCTGCGGGGACCACCCCTGCAGCTCCCATTGGCCACGGTTCACCGTTCCCAGCCTGGGAGCTATGGAGTCAGCGCTCTGGGCGGGGACAGCATGCAGAGACCCCCCTGGCCGCGCCTCCGCCTAGGAGTCGCTGGCTGAACATGCTGGCCGCTTCCGGGAGAGGCACGGAGTCAGGGCAGATAGGGAGCCTGCTTTAGCCCTGCTCGCTGCCGGATTTTTAGCGGCCTAAAAAATCCCGGATTGGCTTCTGTAGCTTCCAAGAGATCAAGCCCAATTCCAGGAGACTCCCTATATGATGGTTTGTTTTGTGCAGCAGACACCTGCACAGTGAACTGTATTTATTTTATAGGTCACCCAAGAGCCATCAACTTTTTTATTTTATAAATCACCAAAGAGCAAATAATATTTGCTTATTATTGATAGAGATGGATTTAAATTGGTACCTTGCTATGTCTATGCTGCCCTACAGTTCGGACTAGGAATGAGATGGCAAAGTTTGCAGACAATACAAAATTACTCAAAATAGTTAAGTCCAAAGACTTACAAAGGGATTTCACTAAACTGGGTGACTGGGCAACAAAATGACAGATGAAATTTAATGACAATAAATGCAAAGTAATGCACATTGGAAAACATAATCCCAACGATACCTACAAAATCATGGGGTCTAAATTAGCTGTTACCACTCAAGAAGGAGATCTTGGAGTCATTGCGAATAGTTCTCTGAAAACATCTGCTCAATGTGCAGCAGCAGTCAAAAAAGCTAACAGAATGCCAGGAACTATTAGGAAAGGATAGAAAATAAGACAGAAAATATCATAATGCTTCCATATAAATCCATGGTATGCCCCCATCTTGAATACTGTGTGCAGATATGGTCATCCCATCTCAAAAAAGACATATTGGAATTGGAAAAGGTACAGAGAAGAGCAACTAAAATGATTACGGGTATGGAACAGCTTCCGAATGAGGAGAGATTAAAAAGACTGACTTTTCAGCTTGAAAAAGAGATGACTAAGGGGGGATATGATAGAGATCTATAAAATCTTGACTGGTATGGAGAAAGTGAATACAGAAGTGTTATTTACTCCTTCACATAACACAAGAAGTAGGAGTCACCCAATGAAATTAACAGACAGCAGGTTTATAACAAACAAAAGGAAGTACTTCTTCATACAACACACAGTCAACTTGTGGAACTCTTTACCAGGGGAAGTTGTGAAGGACAAAACTGTAAAATGGTTCAAAAAAGAACTAAGTTCCTGGAGCATAGGTCCATCAATGGCTATTAGCCAGCATGGGCAGGGATGCAACACCATGCTCTGATTGTCCCTAACCTCTGTTTGCCAGAAACTGGAAGTAGACGACAGGAGATGGATCACTTGATGATTGCCTACTCTGTTCATTCCTCCTCAAGCACTTGGCACTGGCTACTGTTGGCTGACAGGATACTGGGCTAGATGGACCATTGGTCTAACCCACTATGGCCATTTTTATGTTCTTAATCCATTTAATGTGTGCCATGTTTATTTTATATAGGTCTAGTTTTCTAATCAAAATGTCACACAGCATCACGTCAAATGCTTTATACAAATCTAAGTACTGTGCATTATGTCAACACTATTACCTTTATCAACCAAACTTGTAATTTAATTAAAAATAGATATCAAGTTAGTCTGACAAGATCTATTTTCCACAAACCCATGTTGATTTGCATTAATTACATTATCCTCATTGAGATCACTGTTAATCTAGTCCTGTATCATATACTCCATTATCTTGTCCAGGATTGATGTCAGGCTCACAGGCCTATAATTACCCAGCTCATACCTTTTTAAAAATTGGCACAACACTGGTTTTCTTCTTGTCTTCTGGAACTTCCCCAGTGCTCCAAGACTTATTGAAAATCAACATTGATGGTCCAGCATTTGCCAAATGCAGATTCCCTCTTTCGTTATAAGAAAGCCTTTTTCCTTAAATGCAGGCAAGTAAAATGAACAGACTTCCTAATCCCTTACCTCTCCTTTCTGCAAACCTACTGTGACGTTATTGACATGAACTGTGACCGTATAGATCATGGTTGCAACCAAGATCCTATAGCTGCACCAAACCTTGTACAAAGGAGATCAAGTGAGGTATCTATAGAAAGGTTGTAATTTGCTGGTTATGATTATGCTGTCTGTATGTGTGTATCATTTTTGTATTTGAAGTTATGAATATTGGCTATGTACTTGTATCTCAATGTGTTTTGTTCTAAGTAGCTTCAGTGAAGCATTTGGTCATCTTCTTGAGAAAGGACTATTCTCAGTAAGTGCCCAATCGAGAAACACTTAACTGACAATGGACTTTGGGAGATGCCAATCCACATCTGGGCTTTCTTGGGAACGTTCAAACTAACATGTAAACCAGGGATCAGCAACCTTTGGCCCGCGGCCCGCCAGGGTAGGCCCCCCTCGGGCCGCGCTGCTTCCCGCAACCCCCATTGGCCTAGAGTGGCGAATCGCGGACAGTGAGAGCCGCGATCGGCTGAACCTGCGGATACAGCAGGTAAACAAACTGGCCCAGCCTGCCAGGGGGCTTACCCTGGTGGGCCGTGGACCAAAGGTTGCCGATCCCTGATGTAAACAATGGCGTCGGCCTGCAAAAAGCTGAATCATTCATGGACATGTGACTTGCTCAGGTGGCTACAAACTCCATCTTGTTGCTATGACTTTGTACAGAAGAACAAAAGGGTTTCTGCCAACAAGAGAGAGAATATAAAAGGCCCTGGAAGCCCCTCCATTTTGTCTTCAGCTGGCTCAAAAGATGGCCTCTCCACCCCAAAGAGAGGCCTGTAAGAAACTGGAACAAAGTTCTGTAACTATGGGGGTGTGAGTGATTGCTTGGCATAGGGTGACCAGATATCCCGATTTTATAGGGACAGTTCCAATTTTTGGGTCTTTTTCTTATATAGGCTCCTCTTACCCCTACCCCTGTTCCGATTTTCCACACTTGCTATCTGGTCACCCTAGCTGGACCCTGGCCATAAGCCACAACGTTGGTCTGAAAAGGATTGGGTCCAGACTAGGAAGGAGTCTAGTCTGTGAAAGAAGATTTTTGAGACATCTCTGAATCTGAGATTTACCTGTATTCAGTTTCCTATTGTATTAAGCTTAGACTTGCATGTTTTGTTTTATTTTGCTGGGTAACTTACTTTGTTCTGTGTGTTATTACTTGGAACCACTTAAATTCTACTTTTTATTCTTAATAAAATCACTTTTGTGTATTAATTAACCCAGAGTGAGTAATTAATACCTGGGCGAGCAAACAGCTGTGCATCTCTCTCTATCAGTGTTATAGAGCGCGGACAATTTATGAGTTTACACTGTATAAGATTTATACTGAGTAAAACAGATTAATTCAGGGTTTAGGCTCCCAGAAAGACTGAATACTGGGTGCTATGAAAGTCCCTGTTAACTAAGAAGTCCCTGAGCTGAGTGGATCTCAGTTTCAGTGAACTGCAGAAAGGTGTGGCCCAACCCCTGGGTCTGTGCTGAAGCTAACTGAAGTGTTTAATTCGGCAAGATAAGAGGGGGGAGGGATAGCTCAGTGGTTTGAGCACTGGCCTGCTAAACCCAGGGTTGTGAGTTCAATCCTTGAGGGGGCCACTTAGGGATCTGGGGCAAAAATCTGTCAGGGGACAGTACTTGGTCCTGCTAGTGAAGGCAGGGGACTGGACTTGATGACCTTTCAAGGTCCTTCCAGTTCTAGGAGATTGGCAAGAGTGGAGGAAAGCCTCTTCTGGCAAGGGGGTTTGTTCTCAGTAGTATCCCAGCACATCTACTGACAGCCTTGAGGGAGTTTCTGAGACCCCACCCACGACGTCCCCTGGGGCATGGAGTTCATGAAAAGTAAAGGGGAAAATGTTTGGGAAAGCACTTTGTGAAAATATTGCCAGCACATCACCGTTCATCCTGTGTTTGCCACTATGAAATTTTCCTGGCCTTCCTCCTGGAGATCTTCGTGGCTAATATTTTTTTTCCTGAATTTAAAAATGTGGATCAAAATGAGCCAATCTCTGACACCATTTCATATGGCACTCAGATACTATGGTGATGAGTGCAATATAAAAATTTAGATAATAGTAATAAAAGTAAAGTATTATTAATGATCTCTAATGCTACTCGATTTCTCCCTCTCATTCAGTGCTTCACTTCAGTACTCCTGACCCCCTTCCTGACTTTCTGCTTCACATTTAAAGAAACACTATGTACAGCCTCATAATCAGTTTTGGTTGCCTCATACTGGGTCTCTAAATATTGAATGTACTCTAACATGGGCCAAATCCTGCTCATCTGACCATCATGAATAGTTCTGTTTCCTTACTATTCTTCAGATAAGGCACGTAGGATGATGGCTCTAGATTTACAATGTACACAACTGAATGTGACAAAGTTATGTATTAACTATATATTCTCCTCTCCCCTAAAGAAGTGACCAAAGCTCTTTGCCTTTAAACACACACACACAAGTTGAGCACAAAATTTTACTTTTCCCCCAACAACTGCACAACCCCCAACGGAAAATATAATTTTGCTAATACAGTCCTTTCTTTGCAGTTTCAGAAAAGCATTGTTCTGCCTCTGCTCTGCCATTTTTCAGCTCTCTCTGCTTTTAAATAGGTCTAAACTAATTAATTTAATTTCCCAAAATAATAACCTCCCAAGGCCATGCAGCAAGATAATCCTTAACTCTTCAAGAAGTTAGTTTCCTGTAGGGTAGGGAAGCAATTACAACTCATTAGTGATCTATCTTACAAGGAGATGGGAGTTTATATTGATTGCCTCTCTTTTTATATACAGAAACTTTAAAAGAAGTTAGCATCAAGTGAAATGCTACAGATGGCTCATTAGGCTTAATTTGCAATGGGCAAAATCCTCTAGTCTGAGTAAGGACCATAGAAGGCCCTGAGCACAATGGAATTGGTGTGATATTGTTGTACAGAAGGCGTTGGTATATGGAGAGCCTACACATGGGGTCTTCATCACCTGTATGCCATTGTGAAGGGTCAGAGATGTGGCAAATTGATCTAGAACAAGATGGATCCACAAACCAAACTTCTTCCATATGGGGAAGCGCAGTGGCTGTTGAAGCTACGCAAGCCCCATGGGCTGCAGTAATAACTGCTGGGACCAGGGTGGGAGAATTTTGTTTCCATGACACCTATGGAGTATCCCTGTGGAAAATATTTATTCAGGGCTTGCCACAGGGGATAGGACTTTGACTCGGCATAGAAAACCAAAAGCAAGCTTTGGTGGTGCTAACTAAAAAGCAGTGGTGGCCTACCATTAATACATGTACCAGTCTTTACTTCAGGCTTCTATGACTGCTACTCTGGACTCCCATTTCATACCTTAGGGCACAGATCTGCTACCCTCAATCACACTGAGTATTGCTTATTCAAGAGGGCAGTCCATTGCTTACAAAAAAAGGTTGCAGAATTGGGGCCTTATTCATTAACCTCTATGCTGTGATCCAGTGCTTCACCATTCCCTTGTGGGTGTGCCAGCAATCAAAGGGGCTATTCTAAACCCCTGCCCAAGATTCACTATAGACTGGAGCATGTAGAATCAAAGAGAAGGTGGCATGACCTGGCTAATATACCCAAGGTCATCTGGTAAGGTAGGAAAGCTGACTAACATGGTTATGAACCACTGGGCTGTGTGAAAGAGAGAGAGATTCTAATTGGGGCAAACTAAGATTAGGAGCACTAAGTGAGATTTGTATTTGTATTTCCTAACTTTAACTCAAAACTAGAAGCAGAAAATTCAAAATACTACAATGTATGGACAGCCAAGAACCTCATGGTTATCATACCACAGGATACTGAAACATCACAGTAACAGTGGGGACAGAACCCAGATGCTTCTGGTCCAAAAGAATATGCCCCTGCTGCTTGAGCTAAGGGAAAGTCTCCTCTCTCAGCAATGTGAGCATATGACACATCCAACAAATTGCACACTAGAGGGCAAACACACACATGCACACAATCCAAGACATTATAATGCCAGAAGAAAAAAAGGTCTTTTGTTATCTCTGGCTCAACTGGAAGGAGGAGATAACAGGAATCTTGTGTGATAGCTGCGTTTAGCTAGTTGCAAGAGGTCCTATAAAAACTGTAGCACTTGTCGCTGGTAACATTGAGAGAACATGTAATCTCATATGCACTTCATTTCTCAGCTCCTTTTTCCACTTTCATGCGGTCAGAGATGCCCATGATTCTTCACCACTCCTTCCAGTCATGGCACAGGTTCATAGGTCTTGGAGTTCCAGTCCTTTTCTCTTCAAACTTCACAGAGAATTTCCATCTCCTCAGTCTTCCAAATCCTTTTTTGCTGTCCTCGTCCTCCTATACTCTCTTTGATAGTCGTCCTTCTCCTGTTCTTATCACACGTTCAGCCCACCTCAAATGTGCACTCTCCACCCTATCACAGACAGTTCCAGTTCATCTTCCCCTTCATGTCTTCTAAGCACACTATCTATCCTCTGCTTGCCTATCATTTTTCCTCAGTATATTGTTTTCTTCTACGTGTATCTTCTTTTATTCCATTGCCATAAGACCCACACTTTCCAAATAATAGAACAGTCAAGGACAAAACACACACAGCATACACTTTTTCTTTCAGTTTGTTACTTAACTTTCAGTCCCACGATATTCCTGCCACCATTTTCACTGCTACCCATGCACATTGGGTTCCTGTCTTAAATTCTCCAGTTCTCTCTCTGATGGCACACAAATTATTTCTTTCTTTTTCTTCTATTTCAGTGTCTCTGCTGAAAATTCAATTAACAGCTCTTATTCCACCGTCTCTACTTGCATAACCATAGTTTTCTTTGTGCTTATCTTCAAACCATGGTTTTCACTCTGATATCATATTTACCAAGCCTTTTTTGCCAAAGATTTTTACATTAGTTTTTTCTGTGTCTCCACAGGCTTGGTTCTCCTACTAATTAACTCCATAACTAGGATGAAGAGAAGTGGACTCATCACACTGCCTTGTCTCAATCCCAAAGTCACCTCAAAACTCTCCGAAATTCCATGTGTTACTACCATAGCTCTGGATCCTCAATACACCTCCTCTATCATCTTCACTTCATGGTCTCCCTCCCATCCATCTCAATGATTCAAACAGCAGCTGCCGCAGAATCAATTCATATGCTTTATCAAGATCAAGAAACACCACATAGCAGTTACACCCTCCGCTTATCATTTTTTCAAATTTTGTCTCATTGCAAAGATTGCGTCGATAGCAGCGGTTCTCAAACTTTAGCAACCAAGAGACCCCCCATTTTGATTTCAAATTTTTCACACACACCTAAATCCCCTGCCCCCACTCCCACTTCACCCTTTCCCCCCCAAGGTCCCACATCCACCCCTCCACTTCCCCACCTCTTTCCACCCATCCCCACTCCTCCCCCCCCGCCCCTCATGCCTCTGTTCAGCGGCACGCAGGAGGCACTGGGAAGGAGGGAGGGGGAGAATTTGATTGTCAATGAGCATGTAACACTGGCTTGAGCACAGGGAACATTAGGCATGAAATACCGGTGATAGGTCTCTTTAAAGCTAGCTGAATCATATAAAGGAAAAATAAAGTGAAGTGGAGCCACCACCACCCTTCTAGGGATCCATCTTAGTAGGGTAGGGAGGATCATAAATTCTATCACTGCCAGGGCAGGGGCTGAAACTCCACCAGTTGCCAGGGGATATGTACAACTAAGGCAGCATAGGCACCGACTTACTCTCTACCTGGGGGGTGCTCGCAAGGCTGGTCTTACCATGAGGCGAACTGAGGCAGCCGCCTCAGGTGCCAGACTGGGGGGGGGGGGCGCCACTAGGACCCAGAGTGTAGAAAATTGTGTCTGCTGCTGGGGCATATATATTCTTTCTGTTCTAGATGCACAGAGATGGTGGAGTGCTGTGCTGGAGGAAGGAGGGCACAAGAGACCTTTCAAAGTCTTGGTCCAAGCTAGCGGGTATGGGGGCATCATTTGAGCTCCCCGCCTCAGGTGGCAAAATGTTGTGGGCTGGCCCTGGGTGCTCGACCCCCCGCTCCACCCCAGGCCTGCCCCCACTGCACCCCTTCCCCCAAGACCCCACCCCTGCCCCGCCTCTTCCCACCACCGCCTCTTCCCCTGCCCACTGCCCCTAGTGTGTCCCATTCCTGCTCCTCCCCCACCCTCCCAACGCCTCCTGGATGCACTGAACAGCTGTTCTGTGGCATGCAGGAGGCACTGGGAGGCAGGGGGAGGAGTTGATCAGCAGGGCCGGCGGCCTCGGACATGAGTCACAGATCCCTTGGAGCTGGACATGACTCGCGAACCCCAGTTTTGGAAACCCTGGTCTATTGTACTCCTTCCCTTCCTAAAATCATGTTGCTCCTCTATGATATTTTCCTCTACTTTGCACCTTAACCTCGTCTCCAAGGACTTTCTCAAGGACTTTGAAAGGCTGACTTAATGTCTCAACATATAAAACTCATCCACAGTCTATTTTAAATAAAACAATCATTTGGCTTAAATTAAATAAGCTTATTTCCTACTGTGATGCCCAGTTATCTTCATAATTTACCTCTGCGGACATGATTAGAGCCTTTCATATCCTATTTTGAAGTATATGTAGTATATATTACTATACCCTCCATGCAATAAATTTGACATTTCAGATACCAACAAATGGCTAGAAAATTGGCCCCTTGAGTGTAATAGCCTAGCAGCATTTACATGTAATTATTTTGCCTAGGAATTTAACTTCTTATACATAAAAAGTAATGCTGAATGAAAGAACGCTGGATAGCGATATTTAAGCTAAGGAAACAGATATTACTATGGGTACTGAAATAAATGCCATTCTTTTCAATGCATAAAGCAAATTCCCTGTGGCTAAGTATTTCTGAAACAAGCTTAGATAATGCCTTACAATGGCACTAAGTACTCTGCAAATGCTACAAGTATGTAAATTATTAGTCATCACAAATTGTCATTTTTACTTAGTGACTTGCAGTTACACAGAAACTACAGCTAGCTGAGTCTTTGTATATTAAAGGTTACTTGTGACCATGGTGGTCAAAACACTGTCCTCTTTCTGCCTCATTGCTGCACAGTCCTATAATTTGGAAGGAACAGGCAGGTCTAAGGGAAGAACAGGAAGTTAATAAAGCAGAGGAAGCTAGCAACGTGTTGCTTCCTTGGGGAAACACCATGAAGACAATTAAAACTGCAGTCATCAAATAACGAAAGGAAGCTTTCAGTCCTTTAGTGGATCATGTGAGACAACACTAAACTGCTTTTATCCTCTGGCAATTTCTAGACTGCATTTCAGGGGTGCTCTCGCTCTCTCATTGTGCACTCATGGCCACTTTAAAAAAAAAAAGCATGATTTCCCCACTGTGGCTTTTAACTGTATTGCAATATTTTCCAGTGTTCCCTGCTCAATAATTGCCCCTCCAAAATACCCCGATACCGTACTGTGATTGATGTGAGTTTTTTTGTTTGTTGGTTTGTTTTTAGTAGTAGTGCCCATTGCAAGGTCTTTCTTTAGTGCATGAAGAGGTTATACAAGACATCCATCAAGGTTTTCTAGCAGCTGTGTTTGCATCCAAACAATAAAAATACAAAATACTATTAAAAATAGAACAAGATATTTCTTATAATAATAAATAATAAATACCTAGCTCTTATGTGGTGCTTTTCATCAATAGATCTCAAAGTGCTTTACAAAGGCGATCAGTATCATTATCCCTATTTTACTGATGGGGAAACTGAAGCACATATGTGAAAAAACTTGCTGAAGATCATCCAGCAAGCCAGTGGCTGAGCCTGAAATAGAACTCTCATCTCCGAAGTCCAAGACCTATAGGTGCAGGAACGTAGGGCGCGGGGGGTGCTGCAGCACCCCCAGGTTTTACACGGGGTCCTAGCTGCCGTCCCTGCACCCAGCTCCTCGCCCAGCTGCTCCAGTCCTGGCTCCGGTCCTGGCTGCCAGCCCCATGTCCGGGGCTCTGCTCCTGGCCCCGCATGCGGGGTCCTGGTTGCCGGCCCCATGCCCAGAGCTTCACTCCTGGCTCTGTGCCCAGGGTCCCAGTGGCAGCCCCACACTCTGCATTCACCCCCAGCTGTGGCCCCAACCTCGGCCTCCTTACCCCTGTCCGAGTACCCCCTTCCAGAGCCATGGCCCTACTCCCAGCCCCAGCTCTAGAGGCGCGGGGGGGGGGGGCACAGTGCCCCCACTCAAGAAAGTGTTCCAGTGCCACTGCCAAGACCAGTGTTCTATCCAGTAGGCCACACTGTTTTCTGTAAACCAGAAACAGACTACAGATCCAATGCAAAGACTGGGCAGGAAAATCTAATACTAGAGCGGTGTAGAGGATGGAATTTCCATTTTGCAAAGGATTTTGAGATTTTTCAAAATCATTCCAAAACTGAACAAAAGTTTTGAAGATTTCAATGAAGGAAAATATATGTATGTTTTAGGTCATTGTTTCATCAAAATGTAAATGTTCTGTTTCAATTCTGAGTTTTTAAAATATTGTATTGTATTCTAGTATTATATATTGTTATTGAATATTGTTGTCAACGTTTCTCTGACCAGCTCTAATACCCTATCTCCCCCAAATCACCTCTTAAATAATAAAAAAATATGCAAACCCACACTGCTCTGCTCACCTAAAGATACACATACCAGCATGTAGAATACTGTGTAGTGAGAGTAAACCTCTGAATTAAGAACCTTAAACACTAATAGCAGAGCTAGGAAAATCCTTAAATCACAGGAAGTCAGCCAAAGGAGCTTGGCTATTTTTGTCAATAGGAACATACAATAGTCTGAAATAGATAACTTGCAGTTGGAGGAAAGAAAACATTGTTATACTTTGGTGACTCACATCCAAAGTACTATCCAAATCTGGTTTAATTTTTACATTTATTGTTATTAGACATTTTCTAAAAGAGATTAAATATATGCACAAGATAGAACTATAAGTATAAGCAATATTTTTATTACATGTATACTAAACTGTGGTAGGACACAGCCAGAAAAATCATTTAGGGGTGGTTTAGTTTAGTTTGGTTAGCTGGTCAGTTTGAATGCAGAGTTCAACAACAGATGAGTATTTTGGTATAGTATTTAATCATGTAGTAGACAGAGTCTTGGAAGAATCTTAGTGTTATAGGCATAACAGTCAAATTGCCAATTTAAGGCTCTCTCATTCATGTTTAAAGCTGTGATCTGTATTATGTTTCTAGCTTTATTTATGTGTCACTATTATGTTATTTGACAATTGAGTGGAATGTGTCAACTATCAAATTCCAACCTATTTATTGCAGGTTGATATACAGCTGTATTTAAATAACTGACCAATGCATCCTTTTTTTTCAGGAACCCAACTATTCAGTGCCTAACATTATTAGCATTGTAGAAGTAATTTTGTAGGTCAATAAACCTAAATGGGATTTGAATTAGGAGTTTGTGTCAGTCCAATCCTACACACAGAAGAAACGTGATATAGCCCTTAACTAGATTTATCCCAAACAAAATGTTCATACAGCTGACATTTTAGGGAATAACCCAGGCGGACGTTTCCTGTTTTCTTTCCTTTAGTCACTTTAAAAAAAATAAAGTGAAGTGTTGATCCTGTTAGTGCAAAAATAGACTGAGAAACTACTCGAATCATCCAGGGAAAGTAATCAATGGAGCATAATGTGAATTGTCATGTAATCGTATTTCAGTTCTGAATCTGTTTTGAAGAAAAATACCTGCAAGAGCCTAGGGAGTCGTGAATGCAGTACTATACCCTGTTCTGGTTCAGTGCACGTTCATCATCTGGAGTCAGGCAGAAGTCAGGAATGACGGGGACCGGTATGAAAAATCTGTTCAATCCAAGCATTATGAATTGACTAGTATGTCCATATCTGAAAGAGCCCTCATCTTACAGGGATCCTGGAGTTTGCAAGGTTACTTCTTGTAGGTTTCTCTCTCTTCCCCCACCCCTTTTTAGGGGGGGAGTCTTATTGGTTCAATGCTTCTTTAACTGAAGATATTAAGGAGCTCAGCTCTGACCCTCAGGACTTGCCTAACAACTGGAAACTATGATCAACTATAAAATGGCACATGGATCCCTAATGACAGCACTTCACCTTTTACATGTTGGTTTCTGTATTGCTTGATATTTTTGCAGAAGCTGGGAAAGATGCTGTGAATGGACAGAACATATGGGGAATTTGGAGTGTAATATTTCACATGTTTTTCTTCTCCTTTGTGACCCGTTTGGGAAAAGTTGGTTAGTGAGATAGACAGAAATCATTATGGAGTTCTGTGTCCATCCTCCTTCATCCATTTCGACCTTACAGGGTTTTTTGTTCTTTGGCTTGGTGTGAAGGGAGAGGAAGGTAATTTCTTTGGCTTTATTTCAACAGCCAAGGAAACACAGTGAGCAGACTAAGACTAAACCTCTACAACAACTGGCGCTGGATGTTTATGTAAGGGTTACAGAATACATTCAATAGCTATAACGAAAAATCTCACATCTCCAAAAATACTCGGAGATAGAAAACTGGTCCCTGCAGTTTGACTCAACTATATTTGTAATGGATTTAGTTCATAACCTTTAAGGCTCATCTCCACAGGGCCATTTCAGGTGTTCCAGTTGGGAATAGGGAAGCCATGGACCAGACATCTTTCCACTGGAGAAACAAGTGATTGCAAGATTAAAACCTTAGCCTTGTGGATTCCCCGGTATCTATTGGCGGCCAAGCCAATCTTCATGGATGCTCTACGCCTTTGCTCTGGCCCTTAGCAATCATAATGCCCCAGTCAGCTGGCAGTAGTGCTCCACTGGGCTTTCATTACCAGAGACTCATCCCAGCCATGTCTGCCACCGAGACCCTCAGTTGGGGGCTCCATGGAAAAGTTAATACTGCCCTAGGCAGATTCCATGGGCTTGATGGGGACAGGGTGAACAGTGTGCATCTTTTTGGTTCCATCTCTGACTAACCCTTTCTTCCCCATAATCTGGCCCCACTGAAATTAGTGAGAGTTTGTCATTGCTGTCAGTAGGGTCAGGATTTCACTTCAGGGGGACCAGGATTTCTCCTCCAGCACAAACCCCAATCCCACAGAGCTATAGGGAATTTTAAGTAATGCTGCTTTACTGTAACTGAGCTGTAAAAGTCACCAGCTTTAGGCCTGGTCTACACTAGAACTTTATGTCGAATTTAGCAGCGTTAACTCGATTTAACCCTGCACCCGTCCACATTACGAAGCTATTTATTTCGACATAAAGGACTCTTTAATTCGATTTCTGTACTCCTCCCCGACGAGGGGAGTAGTGCTAAATTCGACATGGCCATGTCGAATTCGGGTTACTGTGGACGGAATTCGACGCTAATAGCTCCGGGAGCTGTCCCACAGTGCACCACTCCGTGGACGCTCTGGACAGCAGCCCGAGCTCGGATGCTCTGACCAGCCACACAGGAAAAGCCCATGAAAATTTGAATTCCTTTTCCTGTCTGGCCAGTTTGAATCTCATTTCCTGTTTGGACTTCGTGGCGAGCTCAGCAGCACTGGCAACGATGCAGAGCTCTCCGGCGGAGGTGACCATGCAATCGCAGAATAGAAAGAGGGCCCCAGCATGGACTGATCGGGAAGTCTTGGATCTGATCGCTGTGTGGGGCGATGAGTCCGTGCTTTTGGAGCTGCGATCGAAAAAATGGAATGCGAAGATCTACGAGAAGATCTCAAAAGCCATGACGGAGAGAGGATACAGCCGGGATGCAACGCAGTGCCGCGTGAAAATCAAGGAGCTGCGACAGGCGTACCAGAAGACCAAAGAGTCAAACGGACGCTCCGGAGCCCAGCCCCAAAGATGCTGTTTCTACGAGGCACGGCATGAAATGCTCAGTGGTGCTGCCACCACTACCCCACCAGTGTCTGTGGACTCCGACGATGGGGTCTTATCTACGGCCACGTCGTCGGAGGTTTTCGCGGACGGTGAAGATGAGGAAGGAGATGAGGAGGACGAGGCAGTCGACAGCGCTTTCACCGTTGATTTCCCAGACAGCCAGGATCTCTTCATCACCCTGACTGAGATCCCCTACCAACCCTCCCAAGATGGTAACCCGGACCGTGAATCAGGGGAAGGATCAGCAGGTCAGTGTTTTAAACATTTATTTTGAATAGAATAGTCATGGTATGTTAGCAATGGGTTTTTATTGCTTAGTTTGCCCTAGGCACTTTAGTTTTGAGTCGTTGCCATTGCAGCTACTCGAAAAGTCTGTCAATATGTCTGGGGATAGAGGAGAAATCCTCCTCGGAGATCTCCATGAAGCTCTCCTGGAGGTACTGTGAAAGTCTTTGCATCAGGTTCCCGGATAGCGGCCTTATTGTCTCCTCCATGGTAGGAAACTTTTCCGCGCCAGGCTAGTAGCAGGTACTCCGGTATCTTTGCCTTGCAAAGCATGGCAGCATACGGCCCCGGTGTTTGCTGGCATTCACATAGCATATGGTCTTTCTCTGTCTCTGTAATCCTCATCAGTGATATCAGTCATGGTGCCCTGGTTTGAATTAGGGGTATTTTAGTATGGGGACTGATTGCCTGTTCCTTTAAATAACTCTACCCGGCGGTTTCCAGCCACGCAGTGGGGGCGGGGAGGCGAACCGTTCATGCTGAGAGGTTCGCAGGCAGCAGGCAGGGATCTTTCCCGGGACCAGCTACGTGGGGGGGAGGGGAGGTGAACCGTTCATGCTGAGCGGTTCACAGGGAGCAGGCAGGGATCTTTCTCGGGACCAGCCACGCGGTGGGGGAGGGGAGGCGAACCGTTCATGCTGAGCGGTTTGCAGGCAGCGATCTTTCCCGGGACCAGCCACGCGGGGGGGCGGGGAGGTGAACCATTCATGATGACCCATTTGCCGGCAGCAGGAACTGGCCACCGCTAGGAGCTGTGCTTGGAACATGGTAGTATGGCGCTGCTGTGAAGTAAGCTCTCAGCAGGCAAAAGTCTACGGCTTACCATGGTCTCCAGATAGCAGAATTCTGGTGTCCAGCCCCGCTTGTGTGATCTGTACACCAAGACCCCAGGCACTCAATATAAAGACAGAATATTCGACCTTGTACTGAGTGCACATGTGATAGGTAGTGTGCATGGTCTTGTTCCCAGGGAAAGAGTATAGTCATTGTTTGGGAAAATGTATCTTTGTGAGGAATTCACTCCCTTTCTCCCATCCCATAGCTGTGAACGTCTCCCGCAGTACCCGTGCATCCCCCTCCCAGAGGCTGGTGCAGATCAGGCGGCGAAAGAAAAGGACACGGCATGAGATGTTCTCAGAACTGATGTCCTGTTCCCGAACCGAGGCGGCACAGCAAACCCAGTGGGGGGAGAACATGTCACAATGCCAGCGATCATACAGCGAACGGGAGGACAGGTGGCGGCAGGGAGACCAGCAGCCGACTCAAATGCTGCTTGGACTAATGAGGGAGCAAATCGACACGCTCCGGCGCCTTGTAGATGTTCTGCAGGACCAGAGGCAGGACGAAAGAGCCCCGCTCTATTTGATTCAATGAACAATGTTTCATTTATTTTATTTTTAAAGCAGTGTAGGAAGGGGGGGGAAGGGTTTTGGAAATTGGAGAGGATAGGCAACATTAACTGGGTAAAGAAACATAGGCAGGTTCAGGCTCTGCTTACACAAAGGTAATAGTCACAGGTTACCCTGCTCGCTCTGGAAGCTAGCTTTCAAAGCTTCCTGGATGCGCAGCGGGTCCCGCTGTGCTCTTCAAATCGCCCGGGTGTCTGGCTGCGTGTAATCAGCAGCCAGGCGATTTGCCTCGACCTCCCACCCCGCCGTAAACATCTCCCCCTTGCTCTCACAGAGATTGTGGAGCACATATCAAGCTGCAATAACAATGGGGATATTGGTTTGGCTGAGATCAGAGCGAGTCAATAAGCTTCTCCATCTCCCCTTGAGAAGGCCAAAAGCACACTCCACCACCATTCTGCACTTGCTCAGACGGTAGTTGAAGAGCTCCTTTTCTGTGTCCAGGGTGCCTGTGTACGGCTTCATGAGCCAGGGCATTAGGGGGTAGGCTGGGTCCCCGAGGATCACTATAGGCATCTCCACATCCCCAACAGTTATTTTGTGGTCCGGGAAGTAAATACCTTCCTGCAGCCGTCTAAACAGACCAGAGTTCCTGAAAACGCGAGCGTCATGAACCTTGCCCGGCCATCCGACATTGATGTTGGTAAAACGTCCTTTATGGTCCACCAGTGCTTGAAGCACCATAGAAAAGTAGCCCTTTCGGTTAATGTACTGGCTGCCCTGGTGGTCCGGTCCCAGGATAGGGAAGTGAGTTCCATCAATAGCCCCACCACAGTTTGGGAATCCCATTGCAGCGAAGCCATCTATGATCACCTGCACGTTTCCCAGGGTCACTACCTTTGAGAGCAGCAGGTCAACGATAGCATTGGCTACTTGCATCACAGCAACCCCCACGGTAGATTTGCCCACTCCAAATTGATTCGCGACTGACCGGTAGCTGTCAGGCGTAGCAAGCTTCCAGAGGGCTATGGCCACTCGCTTCTGGATAGTCAGGGCTGCTCGCATCTGGGTGTCCTGGCACTTCAGGGCAGGGGACAGCAACTCACAAAGTTCCAGGAAAGTGCCCTTACGCGTCCGAAAGTTTCGCAGCCACTGGGATTCATCCCAGACCTGCAGCACTATGCGGTCCCACCAGTCAGTGCTTGTTTCCCTTGCCCAGAATCGCCGTTCCACAGCATCAACATGACCCATTGCCACCATGATGTCCAGGGACCGGGGTCCCGTGGTTTGTGAGAGGTGTGTGCCCCTCTCAGAGTTAATGTCCTCACGGTGCTTCCGTTGCCTCCTCGCCCGATTTATCAGCATCTGCCTCTGGAAAAGGTGGACGATAAGGCAAAAGGTGTTGACAACGGACAGAACAGCAGCGATGATCGCAGAGGGCTCCATGCTCGCGGTCCTGTGGCGTCTGCACTGTCAATCACCAGAAAAGGGCGCCAACTGATTGCCCGCCGGCGCTTTCACGGAGGGAGGGCGTGAGTGAGGGTTGAATGACAACATTTACCCAAAACCACCCTCAACACATTTTTTGCCCCAGCAGGCATTGGGGACTCGACCCAGAATTCCAATGGGCAGCGGGGACTGCGGGAACTGTGGGATAGCTACCCACAGTGCACCGCTTGCAATGTCGACGCTTGCCCTGTTACTGTGGACTCACAAAGTCGAATTAATGTCCTTGGTGTGGATTCACACGTTCGACTTTGTAATATCAGTTTCACAAGTTTGGTTTAAGTAAAATCGAACTACTCTCGTAGTGTAGACATACCCTTAGTTTCTGTTCCCTGAATGGATGAGTGTGAAAGTGTAACCCACCTACGAGTATATGGTACAGGCTCTCCTCTGTGGATCAGTACAGAGGGCATGAGTTGTTACAGCTACACAGCATCTTGGCTCTTAGATGATCATGCTTTTAGCTCTAGAGGTCCCCAGTTCTGGTGTGATTACTTCTGGTGTGATTACTTGTGAAAACATTTTAAAATGAGTTTGTGAACACACCCACACACTTTTCTTTAAAATTGGCTCTTTCCCAACATGTGTGCTAGCGGAACTTGATCATTAGAAGGTGAATGGAAAGCACAAACAAAGATAGCGTGAACTTAGATGAAGCAAATTCATTTTAAAATTGGAACAAATATTTGCATTTACATTCCCCCCATATTAGTCCCCAATTTCTAGTGAGTAGCATTGGGTTTTGTCAAAATAGGAAGTTAATACAATACTTAGTCCTGCACAGCCCCAAAAAACTAGACAACCTAGATAGCTAGATTATGTTACCACAGACCTTGATATTTGAAACAGTGAGTGCCCAGATGTGGGCAAGCTTGTAAACTTGTGGAAATATTTGTTCAGCAAAGCTTGCTTGCTAAAATCAAGACATTTGAACAAGTCATCCTAACCCACTAGTGTTTCTCCAAGGAACAACAAGAGGAAAAACACAGATGTTCTGACACTTCTGCCTCCAATCCTTGAGTGAAACTCAAGGCACAACATGCAAAAAACAAAATACATCGGAAACACTACCCAACTTATTTCAAACCTCATAAGATTTAGTTCAGATTTGGCTAACTTTCTGGAAAGGGTTTCTTGTTTTATCCATACAATCTCAGGCAACTCTATACATTTAGAATTCTAACCTCTTTCGATACTGACATGTGAAAGTGAAACATCTTAAGATCTTCTGCTGCTTGTTACCCCACCTACATTCAATGTGGAAATACTCTATGTTGTAGAGAGTGTGATGAAGCAGAGAAACTGTCCACCAGCGCGGCAGGGGTTAAAAAGAGCCTTTGGGCCCTGCTAGCCCCGCCCTAATATACTGCAGCCAATGCCAGATCAGGTGGGAGTTGGGGATGGGAGTCGAAAAGGAGAGAACCAGGCTCAGTTTGCAGCTGATGGGTGAAGAGGCAGGAGCTAGCTGCCTTCCTACCTGAGAGGAAGGGTCACTAGCCTACCAGCCAAGGCAGCCACCAGGAAGTAGTGTTTCCCCCAGCCAAGGGGGACTGCAGAAGAGATATAGGTGCTTATGGTACCTGGGTGAGTTAAGCCCAGAGGTTTGGCCTCACCAACTTATGACTGTCCTGCTCAAAGGAGCCTGGGATTGTGGCAGGACTTCGCCCAAGATCCATGACAGGGCACTATGGAAGGCAAGCCACCCCAGTGAATTAGACTAGAGGGGCCATACCCCAAACTGAAGAGACAGTGATAGGAAGTAGCCCAGGGCAGTGGATTTAGACACCCTACTGGGAGGGCTGGGTGCCCACCCACCAACCCCAGTCAGGCTGCACACATGGCCCTGGGCTGGGACCTGCTGAAGAGGGAGGATCCATGTCTCCCTACCCCCTG
The DNA here is from genome assembly GCA_037349315.1 of Chelydra serpentina. NCBI lineage: Eukaryota > Metazoa > Chordata > Testudines > Chelydridae > Chelydra > Chelydra serpentina. The sequence goes on from JBAIAC010000035.1 coordinate 15,563,090, forward strand.
ACTCCCACCTTGAAGACTGAGGCTCCTCAACCAAGCAGGGGGCTGAAAGCCAAGTGCTCCAACCACTAGGCTGTCCAACCCGCCAAGGTCCCTGTTACAGGGAGCTATTCCAAAAAGTTTAAACCATAGATGAGCCTGAAACAAAACCCTAGACTGGAATACCTCCAAAACTGGGTGTAGGAGGTTGGATATGGATCTGAACTTGGCAGGCTGGATTTCTCTCTAGTTTGCCACATATAGGATTTTAATTGAAAAAAGATATTAATGCAAGAAAGCTAAAAGAGATCAGAATGTTTCTTTCTGGGAGGGGGAAAATGAGGGGAAAGAGTTCCAGAATCTCATATGCTGAAACTCTGGTCTCAGCATATCCAGTTCACTGAGGGATGTTTAATTTTTGGATAAGACTTTAGGGAAGCCTAACCCTACTCCTGAAAGGAGAGAGATTAGGCAGAGATGTGCCTCCTATGATGTAAGTCCCCATATTCCCATTGACTTTAATGGGGCTAATGCTAGTTTACACCAGCTGAAGATCTGGCCCATTATCTTTTTTTGTTTTAAGTGGATCAAATTAGTCTATTAATTAAGCATATCTACTGTACTGCATCCTAAATTAATTAAGAGCACCACCATGACACAGATATTATCTGCTTCATAAAGACAGGAGTGATGAGAAATCACATTGACATTACTTCACCTCCCCCTTGTCTGGGGAATTTCTCTCAGCTGCACAAAACTCTGAAAGCCTCTCAAAGATAACTGCCCATTAGCTGCATATTCAGAACAATTTCAGAGAGCAATCCCTACAACATCAGCACTAATATCTTGCTGAAACCTCCCACACTCTGCAAGCTGCCTTTAAAAAAAACAACAACAAAAAGCCAACCCAAAGTATTAAACTCCTTGTGGCTCAGTTATTAAGACGTGCTCTTTTTATTTTAAACTCTACCAGATAAAGTGTTTGCAGAAAAGAAGTCACTGCTTTTCTGGAAGACCATATTTTGGCTTGTTTAGAGGTCTGATGGCAAGAAACCCACTTCTGGTCATAGATATATAAAGAGAGATCTCTAATTTTTCTCTCTAATGGTGAATCATGTTCAAAAATAATGTGCGTTACTTATTGAAATACAATCCTATTGGATCCATTTCTGCTCTTTATTTATTTAACAGAACCAAATTCTACCCTCAAATACATTTGTGCAGCTTCCACTGAAATCAATGGGAGGAAGAACTCAAGGACTTAAATGTGGAGGAAGCTTGGCATTTCTTGGGATATATATATATATATCCCAAGAATATATATATATATATATATATATATATATATATATATAAAGAAGAAGCAGATAACCTAAAAGGAATGGGAAAAGGGGATGATCAGCAAAGAAAGCTACATCATAGAGGTTAGAAAACCTATGAATAAAGTGAGAATTGCTAAAAGACAAACTGAATTAGCTCTTGCCAAGGAAACTAGGTTGTTTTAGTTATTTATATAAGAGAATAAGGCAGGATGAGGTTGGTCTGCTATGCAGAGTGCATGGGAAGGAGATTTAAGAACCTAGTTATGGCCCAAAATCTAAAATAATAAGCAAATAAGTTTTCAATAATCAGAATAACAGGGAACGTGTGCATGAAGGCAATATGGCTGATGGAAATGAGTGTTTAGAAATTGAAATTATCACATCTGGGGTGGAAGAAAAACGTAAAGAGCTTAGTGCAGTCAATCAAGGTGACCATATAACTGCCATCCTAGGATTCTGAAAGAAAGAGCACATCTGATTGTTAGTCCAGTAGCAAGGATTTTTAATAAATCCATCTATTTGGGAGTAATCCCATATGACTGGAGAAGAGCTAACGTCATACCTATATTTAAGAAGAGGGGGGAAATGATATGGGCAATTACAGACCTCAGTTGCATGCAAAATTTTAGAGCAAATTGTGAAGGAAAGAATAACTAAATTCATAGAGATAAATGGTAAAGGGGATGTAATGGAGATCATGCCTGAATAACCTGATTTCCTTCTTTGAGAAAACTGATTATTTTTTAGGTAAGGGAAGTGCACGGTATATAATATACTTGGACATCAGTAAAGCATTTGACATAGTACCACAAGGGAAATTATCATTAAAGTTGGGAAGATTGGGGGCATTGTGGGGAGATCAGTACAAACATTGTAAGGTGTATAAGACAATTGGTTGCACTGAAAGGTGAATTATCTGGCTGGTGGGAAGCTACTAGTGGAGTTCCTCAAGGATCGGTCTTCGGACCAATCTTATTCAATATTTTTATTAATGACCTTGGCACAAGAAGTAGGTGAGCGCTAATGAAACATGCTGATGATACAAAGTTGGGAGGCAATTGTTGATACAGAGCAGGATCAGACTATTATATAGGAAGATCTGGATGACCTTGAAGACTGGAGTGACAGAACTGGGGTGAAATTCAATAGTGCAAAGTCATGCAATAAGAATATCTGCTACAAGCTGGGGGCTGATTGGAAGCGACAGAGGAGGAGAGACCTGAATGTGATGTGGCTGTGAAAAAAGGCAAATGTGATCCTAGGATGTATCAGGTGAGGCATTTCCAGAGGACATAGAGAAGTATTCATGTAATTGCACAAGGCACTGGTAAGACCTCTTTTGGAATACTGTGTATAATTCTGGTCACCCATGTTCAGAAAAGGTTAATTGAAATTGAACAGGAGCAGAGAAAAGCTACTAGGATGATCAGAGGAATGGAGGGCCTATCTTCTGAGAGGAGACTGGAAGAGCTTGACTTGTTTAGTCTTGCAAAGAGAAGACTGGCAGGGTGGGTTCTCTATAAATACAATAGGGGGGGTAAATACCAGGGAGCGTGAAGACCTATTTAAGCTAAAGGACAACGTTGGCACAAGGACTTGGCCAGTTTATATCCATTTGAACAAATTCAGCCTCAAAGTTAAAAGAAGGTTTCTAACCATCATGGAAAGCCTCCCAGTAGGAATTGTGGGGTCAAACAGCTTAGTTTTCAGAGACACCTGGACAAATTTGAGTGCAATTTGTATGAGTGGGTTGCTTGTGATGGTTGGGGGCAAGGCTCAGCAGCCTCAGGACTGACTTCTAGTTTATATCTTATGTTCCTAAAGCTCATGTTTCAGGGGTTCAGTTGGCCACCAGCAGGGGTCAGAAAAGGATCCCTGCAGCGTATTGTGGGAGATTTTTATCTCCTTCCTCTGAAGCAATGATCCTAAACAACATGGTAGATCATTGGCTCAGTATTGACTCAGAGATAAGGGTGTACTTACTCAATCAGCAGCTCTGGTTCCTGCATAAATGTGTTATTTCTTCCGAGATCTCCCATAACATTTATCAATCAAAAGTGTCTTTTATATTAAACCTCTGCGACAGACTGCATTCCATATCAACCAGGGAATCTCCCCGCAGCTGTAGCTCAGGACTGGCCCAACATGAGTCCAAACTGAGTCCACTTGGCTTCCCAAGAAAAGATGTCTCAGAGGTAATCCCAGCAGCAGTCACAAAATATAATTGAAATAATTAACATATTTAATTTATATTACTACTTATCTACCTTTTATTCCTAATATCTCTGTACAGTACATTGCAAAGGATCATTGTGGCAATTAGATGAGCACTATTCATAGTGAACCATTTATTCAATTAGCCTGTTATTTCTTCTGTAAATTATCCATGAATAAAATTAGATTTTTAAGAATGTGTCTGTCCTTCTAGATGAACGCTTTATAGGATTACTTTCCAGCTGGGCTGTTCACGAGCTATTTCGCTTGGGATAGTTCTGATTGTGCATCTGGGTCACATGGTAGAGTTTCTGCTTCTGGATTGGATGAGTGAAACTTTTACAAATAAAAAGGAGATTAGCGTTTGCCTGAGTATTTGCAAAGCTTTAGCTTTCTGCAACAGTGACATTGTTTGCACAGTAAGTGAATTAAGGGCACCACAAATGTTTTTATTTTTTGTTTTAACAAAATTCTGAGCATGCTTTTAAACAGTACTCATCCAGCTCTTCTGCTAATCCTTTGCCCATATTATATAAATACACACGAGATCTCTGGAGGCAGAGTTCTCCTAGAAAAACATCTCCTTCTGGATTGAAGTATCAATCTTGTGGACATATGGATAATTAGGGGAGGGTTTCTAGACCTCTGTTAGCAAAGATGACAGCCAGCTGGCAACAGTGATAATGTACAAACCTGATGAACAGTTATTTGTGAGAGGTAGCTCACTCAGAAACTGAACAGGAAAATGTCATGCAAGTTCTGTTTTCTTGGCTAATTATCTCATTCTGCAGTTTGAGATCTTTGTGCTATGCCTACTTAATACAATCCACACACACAAATTGAAAACTGAACACTGGACTGTTAAAACAGTTTTCCTACCCAAAGAGATTACTATATGGTGTATGCAACATGAGTCATGTATTTTTTTAATTTGCAAAGAGGCAATTATAACTTAAGATCTCCCATGCTTTATGATGGTGGGGATAGCACTCCACAAGTTCATTAATTTTTAAATAACATGTTGATAAGGCACTTGTGCTTCCATCTGTGATATTTACAGCTGCTAAAAATAGCTTTTTGATCAGATAAGAGATCCTGTCGTTCAAATCTAAACAGCAGATGCAGTTGTTTTTGTAGCCATAACCATTCAGTCACCATGCCCTGGATTCTCACTAGATAAAATCTAAGTGCAAACGTATTCATGAGATTCTGTTATTCATGCCACATTTGGTGGGACTGGGCCCTATACTGTTCAAAAAGTTTGCAGCTACAGAAAATATTTTAATAGCAGGTGAATGATAACTAGGGGAAAAACAGATTGCTATTCAGAGAGCAGAAAACGATCATTAAGCAAAAGAAAAAAAGGGCCAACTGTCTCCCTGTTTTCTGAGGTGTGGTGGGGAAAATGGAGATCACAGAAGGCATGGAATATAGGGTAGAGATAGTACTGTATAGTGGTTCTAAATGATTGCAAAAGAAAAAAAACCAATTTGCCTTTCTGAGCATGGTGCTATGTAACAGACAGGCAGCTTCTTGCACTAACTGCTTAAGCTGAGATTCCTGCTTTCTGTGCTATGTCTGAGTGCTGGAGCGCCTGTATTTTTCCCTTTTCAGTTCAGAAGAGCACTGATGTAGAGTCCTTTGCGGGAAGGAGATTGTCTCTTGCTGCTCCCAGCACTGCATATGTTATGTACACTGTCACATACAACCAAACACAAACACACACACACACACACACTATAGGTGAAGTTTGTAGTGCCACCTATATTTAAAGTTACCCAACACATCCCATTATAAGACCCTGTTTTCAGCTGCTCGTAACCTTCCTTCCAACTATGCTGATGACCCATGTGGATGTCATCAATGATACGATATCAGGGAATTTGTTAGTTCAATTTACTTTTTTTTAAATGCTAGGAAGTTACACACAGAAAAACTGTTAAAAGAATATTAAGGTTCCAACATGAAGCACTGAAGACTTACAAAATACCAGAATTAAGGCGGTGTGTGCAAGCCTAACTGTCCCTCCTTGTGTGTATACATTGTGATAGTCTTCAATTACATGATTACATTTTTTTCCACAGGACCCCTGCATCATTCAATGCATAGGATGGACCTGCTCAAAGGAAAGGATCAGGGCTGTGCAGGAAAGGAGACTTGTTTGAAGCATTCTTGTTGCAAAAGCTGGAAGGTGTGCAATGAATGAGGTAGGGGATAACAGGAAGAAGGGTGGGCTCATGATTAAGGCAGCTAAATGCTGCCCTGGGAAATTAAATTCTATCCCTGCCTTTGCCACAGAGTTCCTACATGGTACTAAGCAAGTCAACTTAAACCAACCTTATCACAGGTGATCACCAGCTGTGTATTTCTCATTTTCTGGCTGCCTGATTTGAGACCTTGGGATCTGATTTACAGATGTGCTGAGCACTCAACTGCGAAGTCAATGGGAGCTGTGCTTTGAACTCATAAAGCATTGTACAATAACTTAGTTCTCTGAAAAAAATCAGGTCCTACGTTCTCAAATTAGACACCCCAAATTTGTGAATACATTATTGTTAATCATGTTTATTATGGTAGTGCCTAAGGGCCAATAGGTACTGTACAAACAGTAGTACATGGCCCTTGTCCTAAGGAGATTACAACCTATCTAGACAAGGCAGACACAGGGTGGGGGAAGGGGTGGAACACACAAGCAGAGTGAACAATGTGATGGCAGTCGATGGCACGTTAGTTGCACAATTTCTTTTTTGGTCAGGTTACTTAGGAGGTGAATCAGCTCACTGAAAGAGAAGGGAGGTGAGGACCTCAGAGCAGGGGAGAAGAGAGTAAGGTGTGAAGTTACCCTGAGCTGAAGAGACTGTGGAGAGGCAGTGGAGAAGAGAACAACTGGTGCCAACAGCCTCCTCTCCCCAAACTCTGATAAGCTCCAGTAGCTCAGCATTGCTCCAAGCAGGGGATCGTTTGCTCCATGGAGCAGGCATTGTCACCTGGCCAGATGATAAGTGAACACTTACCAAGGAAACAGGAAGGGGATTTTCAAAGTTCCCAGGGCTTTACAGGGGGAGGGGTGGATGTCTGTTTACCTGGCAGCAAAGCTGCTGGCTAGAGTAGTCAGCTAGGCACTGTGGGATATCCTCAGGAGGCTAAAAGCTGTGTAACCAGGAAGAATGTTTCTTCACTTGCACATCACCGCAAAAGCATCACCGGTAAGAGCTGTATGCCTCTCGTTGAGGTGGTTTTCTTTTTGCGGTAAAACTTCTAAGTTTCACTACAAAAAGTCATTGGCAAGTGTAGACACTCCCATGTTTTTTGCACAAAAAAGGGGACTTTTTCCACTTTAAATGACAAGTGTAGACATGCCCTAAGTCCTAGTAACCACATATACTTATGTGGGGTCTCCTCTGGCCAGTCTTGGGTTCTGGGGATCCTAGAGGGTGGGGTGGCCCCAGATGGACTCCATTTTACCCTTTCCTCCTCAGCAGTCCCTGCTTTGATTGCTGCTTCTTCTACCGGCTGGAGTCTTTTGAACTTAGTCTTTTTGTGACTCACTTCCCCATCTATAAAATGGGGAATATACCACTCCCTCACTTCCTAGGGGTGTTGTGAAGGTAAATTAATATTAGTCAGTGTTGCCACAGGCAACCTGAATTTTGGCATTTCTAACTTTTGAGTGTTTGATTTATCTTAACGTTCATATATTGTAGTTTCGTGTGTACACACACAGAGACTCATTCCATATGTATGTTTTATACAAATATGTAACATAATAGCTCCCAGTGGTAGCCAGAACGATGCTGATTGCTAGGTAGACTTATCCCCACAGGAGTTGTTCTGCAGAGACGTGTGTAGGGTAGCCATTTTACAAAGTGCTGTATATTCTTGGGCAAAGTCTGAGGCCATATTGTACTCTGTTAAACAAGTCTAAATCAGGAGTAATTCTTTCAGGGTCACCAGTGTAACTGAGACTAGCACTTGATAAAGTTAAGAATAGTGAGGGTTCCACAGCCTATGAGCCAGCTTCTGCTCTGTTATGCTACTATGTCCGTTCCTTCAGATTTACTAGTATCACTATGAATTTATCCTGATGTAAATGAAAAAACTGAGTCTGGCCCTGATTTTATGGCTGGAATAAACAGGGCAAAGTCATATTTCCTCCAGCTCTGGTCCCCATATTTTTACATAAGAATGGAAAATAGAAATGCCACAGTACATTTTATGTCTTCCTACTTCCCGATCTTATACTACCCTGAAAATAACAACATGGACTGGAGAAAGCTTCACTCAGCTCAGTTCAGTCTGTCTATAGTCATTTCCTGAAGCAGTAGCAACTGACTAACATCTGATTAACGGGGCCACATAATTTCTCTAGGATGGGTATCTGTACACTGACAGTACCTCTATTTGCCACTTAAATTATTTATTGCTGCCTCGCTCTGGCTCCTGGATAGGTAACTTGAAATAAAGAAAGTGCCCTTTGAAAATAATGAATATAACCTCAATCCAGTTAAACTTTTTGAAATAGAGACTGGAACAGTAAAAGGCACATTTAAAAGCCCCTGAATATGTACAGAAAAGAAGGGTATCAGTTCTTAGCATCAAGATTAACGACTATTACAACATCTAAAAAGCCTGCTATATTTACTCTCCAGGTTTTTAATTATAAAATCAATGAAGTGTTAATGATTTCAAGCATTACTTTGGCTCCCTGGGAATTCCAAAAACAACTTTTTTGCATAGCACAAATTCATGCATTGCTCAGTTTGACCAATTTGTCAAGACAATTTCCATTAGTAAATATGAATATTTAATGAAAGGAAAAACTGGCATGAGCAACTTCGTTTAAGCACCTAATGACTTACTGGAAAACATAGGATATATTAGTAGATTGTTTGATTAACTATTTCTGGAGCATAACAACCCATCTGCCGATGTCTCAGTAAAACTCTCCTTTGTTAGCCTGCTTTTCTATTCATCTGTATGTATATGTGAGCATATAATATGCTCATCATTATGGTATATAGGCATCAGATATTACAATTTCATGATTATCACCTGTAACAAATCACATCTAATAACGTTAATTTTTTAATTGATAGTGTTTTCTGCCTTAACCTAATCAGTGGTTCTGACCCTCAGACGAGCTTTCATAAGAAGTTCCAAAAAGCACTATCAGAATCTGTTTCATTACTATGGTCCATAGGCTAAACTTTGTATATCTAAAGATACTTATATTGCCTTCAGCATTGCACTCTCTCAAGACCTGCTGTTTCACTAACATATATAGAGTAGGACAAAGAACTGTAAGGTGCTACAGCTGTGTATCAAAGGTTGTAGGGAGTATTATAAAGGATACACAAAGAGGGGTAGTATTGAGGTGTTATTCATGCAATCTGAACTGTGGCATTTCCTGACTTCTAAGGGGTTTGCCTTGGAGCCATAACACACTGATTTCTATAGGATTTCCCAAGGAAAAGGTGTCTCATGCTCCAGAACTTTGAGGTTGGGCAAAGGGATGGGAGTGCACTTTCCCCAGCCAACAGAGAGATTCAGATGGGGTCTGAGATGTTGGTAGTTGTTCGGGATGGTTTGCAATTACCTTGCAATACGTTAGATGGCAATACCTGGTAAGTACTAGACTTTCAATAGGAGCTGGATACCTAACAGCCCTTTGTTGCCTTTGAAACCTCCCCCTAAGAAAAAAAGTCATAGGCCAGCCTTGCTAAATACATTTCAATGGATTCTAGAGTTAGGCCCTAGCTGTGACCACAATGCAAACTCTGAACTAGAACTGACCTGGATTTATCTATCTAGTGATAAAGACCAACAATATGCCACAAAAATCATTCCATTATGATAGGACAATAGCAGAGTGAGTCACACTTTCTGCAGGTGCTGCCCTTCCTTGCCACATTGCCATGTATCCACAATAAAGTCATGCAGCTGTCAACGCTGTAGTTACTAACTGCTTGGCTGTCAACCATGAACTAAATGGAGGCCACACCAAGATGCTTTGGCTTTCTCATCCACTATTGCTCATGCTGTCAGATTCTTGGCTCTTCCATGACAATTAAGCCCTTTAACGTTACAATAAATCCATGTTTCCTGCAATCCACATGGAAGACTCGGGATAAAGTCTTCCAAGTGACAGACTCACTACTGTGAAATCAAAGCCTTACACACTGCATGATCTGGTAGCACTCTAGCACTGCTCAAAAATGGTATGTCCCCCCTGCCCCGTCTCAGCCAGAGAATTACCTCACTGAGAGGATTAGAGGGCCAAATCTGAGAGACCCTGCCCCACCCACAGGCCTGGCATTTATTACTTAATGTGATCTTGAGTGATGCAGTTCTGTTGGTTCCAAAAAGGAAGCCTAGGTTCCTGCAATGGGAATCCTCTTCCCATCCACCCTCCCTCTGCCCTGAATCAACTTGGATATCCCCTCATGGTTACAAACAATGAGAATCTAGTCGGCTTAGTCACTAAGCCTGTAAAATACACTGACTCTTAATTACACCCCTCAGGTTTCTTTTGAAGGCTCTATTCATGCATGTAGGCAATAATTCATGCGCACAAGCAACAGACCATATAATCAAGCTAAAGAAGCATATAGTCAAACGGAAAACAAACTGCCACAGAGCCTGGCAACAGAGGTGCTTCCCATGGAGAATCCTATAGAAATTCACCAGGGGATAACCCCACACATGCCCACCCCTTTTCCAAAGGAGAGTTCTCTGCACAGGGACGTGCCTCCCGTTTCAGCTTACTAGGATAACTGAATCTTTTTAACTTTATGTGGAGGCCTTTGACTAATGCAGTCAACAGCCCGTATCTTCACAAGGAAATATAGCGCATGGCAGAGGGATGAGAGCCAGGATCTGGGAGTCAAACTCTCACACTTAATTGCCAGCTCTGCCTGTCACTTGCAGTGAGGGCCTGGGCAGGTGGCTTGACCTCTCAGTGCCTCTGTTTCTGTTCGTAGGCTGAGGCACTATGGAAGTTTGTTACAATAGGAGTAAGTGTAGGGATGAGTTCAGCTTTGATACATACACACTGGCATAAGTCAATGCAAATTAAAGACACAAACATATAATGGAAACTAGATGCCGCAGCTTTAAAATATTTAACATGGGCATCTGAGCTCACAAAGACAAGGGATATTGCTGCATACGGCCCTTCACAGGGCAGTCCCTGAGTGCTGTAGTCTATGGGCCAATTTCAGCAGGCCTCATATTGGAGGATAGAGAGGGTACAGGGAGCACCTTCCTCCTCATGATGCACCAGCATAGAAGGAAACCATTTAGCTGCAACAGCTGAGGACCACAAGGAGTGGGGTGGCTAGCGTGCCACCAGTAGTTATTGCCCCAAGCAGGGTGTTTTGGGATAAATGTGACTATCACCTTGTCTTTCCCCTGTGAACCAGGGAGCAGAGTTGTGTGTAAAACTAATGAGGAGCATTATTATATAATGTCCCTTTCTTCACCACGCTAGCACTAAAGACATTTCTCTTTCCCTCTCCAAAATCCCAGCTTTCCCTCAATTGATTAACATCGCATCCTTATCCCTTGTACTGTCCTGCCTGCATCTCTGTGGCTCTGTAGATCTGTTTGCAGGAAATAATCCTCTCCTTAAAGCTATCCCTTTCCCTGTATTATAAGGATATATAATATCATCCCTATCCATTGCATTATTGTCCGACAGAAGCACTGTAGTACAGCAAACAATTAGTGTGCACTATCACTATCATTAGCAGTGTGCACTATCATTGCACAGCCATTTCCAGTTTATCCCTGTTTTTAGAATCTCACAGCTTTCCAAAACAGTCACCTCAGAGACTGAAATCTTCCACATGTGGTCTGTACTCAAATTTAATTTTTTTTTTTAAAGTTTGAACAAAATCCCACCAGCCAGTTTTGGATTCTGTAGCGTGAAATATACCTTTTTCCCTATGGCAAATAAATAATTCAAATCACACTTTTCTTTAGAAGACTACGTCAAAAGCCACTGCAGCTTGAAATATGAAACTTCGCATGGACATAGTCCTCATGGAGTGCTTTTGCTTGGTTTCAGTGGGGGACTTGTATCTCAACCATTTGAAAAGGTTCTGGTTCAGTTTAGAGTTTAACTGAATGTAGAGCCAGTCTTTTCTATTTATTCCTGGATCAAGTTAATCAGTATTACCAATTAGTGCAGCTAACGAAGTGGGGAGAGAGTATCAGAATCAGATTTCTAGGTCCCATCATTCCTTTCTTTCTAAATACACAGGAAAGTAAATAACTCTGATCTGTCTGGGGAAAGCACATGTGATGCCAGAATGGCAGATTCACCGGAGTGAAGGAAAAAGGCAGGCAGAATTTAAATACCTTTTAAAAGTCTTCTCTTGGCTTGCATACGAAGAAAGATATATCAGCAGCGTATTCAGGTTTGTCTACTGTAGACTCAAAAATTAAATCACTGATTCCTATGCATCTTATGCTGAATTAATAAATCCTGGGTTCCATGAGAGGTTTTGAAACTGGAAAAGCAGAGTCAAGCCTACCATCCAGATTGATATTTGAGAATAGTATCTGACAATAACTGTGTTACAAGACAACTGAATGTTGTTGGGGGGAAGGGGCAGAAGAAAGACAGCTAGGTGGATAAATTGATCCAATTTACATCAGAAAATGTGCGCTTTAGCAATGCTTACTGCTATTAGTTAGAGCTCACTAGAAAAGAAGCTTTTTTTGTTTAAAAATTGCTTGGCTGAACTAAAAATCTTAATGGATAATCTCTCCGTTGAGGAATTTTTGTGTAGCATTTCAATGACATCAAAAGCTTGCTGGCCAACCCAATTTTACGTGAATTTGATATGGATTTACTCACTGCAGGGTTTGTTTGAAGTCTGCAAAGAAACACCTCAGTGCTCTTTCACCCTCAAAGCATTCCTGTTCTGTATTTCAAGGTAGATTAGACTTTTTTTTAAAAAGCTCAAAATGCTATTAAAAAGATCATGCCTTTCAAAATCCCCAAGTAAATGAAAATATGGCTTATTTTTCAAACATTGCCGCTGGTCTCCTAGGTTCAGAAATGCCTGCTGTGCCCTGCAATAGACATTTGGACTGATTCTGCATTTACACAAGTGTAAGTCAAGAAAAGCCACAGTGAAGTCCATAGTATGACATCAGAGTCTCTCTACACTTCTCTTTTCACCTTTATTCTCTTCCTTTACCCCATCTCTCCTAATGTCAGTCTGTCCCAATTTTGCCAGGTTGGGTCCTCAGAGATGAATAAATATCATTGCCAACCTCATAATTTGCACCAACTTCCAGTCTTTCCCCAAATCCAACTCAAAGTGTCCCTCCTAGAGCCTTCAGGATCCTCCATGAACTCGTCCCAAGCTCTCCTGTTGGATGTTAACTCTCCCTATCATTCAGATCATTCCCTACATCCCTCAAGTACCAAAAGTCTTTCCATTCCCTCAGTTACCTCCCTGTCTCCCCTGCTCCACAGCCTTCTGCTTTGCTGCCTCCACCGTCTCATGCTGCCTCCTAGAGGCTCTTTTCCTAGCAACTCTCTAATCCTTTTGAAATTCCATCCCAAGGCCCCTCTCCTCTCTCCAGTCTCAGCTCCTAACACATTCTCATGGTAAGTGTCATGAAACAGTCATAGATCTTATGTCCTGAGGTCCCTGGGTCCCAATGCTCAGTGAGTCACTCTGAAAGTTGGCCTTTATCCCCTGCCTTACCACATCTATAGATGTTTCCTATCTTATACCCCCATATGGTGTGTTTTGATCCCTGGGTGTAAACTGCAAATGGCTGATAGGCATTCTGTGCATAAATATTGACAAACTAGAACAACAAAGGTGTAATGTACAACATCTCCTGTAAGATCAAACATGACTGCTGAATCTTTATGTTGCTTGTACTGTTTCAAATACTGTGCTACTTTGAGCTGAAGGTAGGCAGACAACTGATTAGCAGGCAATATCCAGGCAGATCAACCCAGTAATACCCACTGACTCACCATTATTAAAGTCCAATTAGTAAATTCTCAATATGATCACGGAGGTAAGTGTGCCACATGTGTGCCAGGCTGAAGTTCTGAGATTTACTAATGAAGAAGTGTGATGTATGAGCTGAGTATTAAGAGTGTAAAACAAATCTCCCATCTGCAGAAAAATCACTTTAAAAAAACCACAACATACATACACAAAACTACACTGCACCTTTCAGGCCCTTTCAACATCAGCACCATAAGGGCACTTGTTTGTCTGCAAGACTTTTAGTACTAGGGATTTTACGGGCTCAGGGGGGCAGTAGGAGCATGTGCACTGGACATCCATCAATAACTACAATATCAAAACCACCATGGTTGCTGATCGCACAGTCACATCTTTGTACCCAGTTGTTCCTTTTGCAGTGGTCTGTTTGGAGGTGGAATCTGACATATGAAATTTTAAGATGAGAGGAGAGATCTCGCATAGATTATTTTTGACCTTTGCTTCATTCTTCTTGAATATGGTTTTTTAGCAAACCTCTTGCTAAAGGGAGTTTTGTTGGCTTGTTGATGGGATGGGGAGATTTTTAGGGAAGTACATTTTGCTTGTTCAGGCCTTTGTGACTTGCTAGCCTTAGGACTCACAAAATGTTTCAGCGAAGCAAGACACCAGTTTGTGGGGAAAACAGCAGCTTTTCTGCCCTGCTTGAGTTCATCTCATATTTAAATTTGATTCATTTTGGGGTCTAAACTGGGCCAGATATTAGTTTTCCAATTATTTGAGGGAGATGGGTGTGAACAATAATATTTTTCCAGGTTATATTTAAGACCCACAGTCCTACTACATACTGATCCTGTGGCCTAACCAACTATTCTCTTCCTTATCACAGAACACACAGCATCTAAGGGATTTATATCTACATACTTTAGGCCAGTGGTCCCCAACGCGGTGCCCGCGGGCTTCTCTCCATGCTGCCCCGGCCTGCCGGGGACAGAGAACTCCGGGGCTGCGGGCGCCGGTGTTCTCTGTCCCCGGCAGGCCGGGGCAGCGTGGAGAGAAGCCGCAGCCCCGCACGTGCCGGGGACAGAGAACACAGGCGCCCGCAGCCCCGGAGTTCTCTGTCCCCGGCAGGCCGGGCTGCGGGCACCGGTGATCTCTGTCCCTGGCAGGCGTGGGGCTGCGGTTTCTCTCTCCACGCTGCCCCGGCCTGCCGGGGACAGAGAACACCGGCGCCCGCAGCCCCGGCAAGCCGCCCCTTGTCTCCCCATTCAGCAGCTCAGCGGGGAGGCAAGGAGCAGCCAGCCAGGGCAAGCTGCCCCTTGTCTCCCCATTCAGCAGCTCAGCGGGGAGGCAAGGAGCAGCCAGCCAGGGCAAGCCGCCCCTTGTCTCCCCATTCAGCAGCTCTGCGGGGAGACAAGGAGCAGCCAGCCAGGGCAAGCCGCCCCTTGTCTCCCAGCTCAGCAGCTCAGCGGGGAGACAATGGGCAGCCGCGGCGAGCCGCCCCTTGTCTCCCCACTGAGCTGCTGAGCGGGGAGACAAGGGGCAGCCGCGGCGAGCCGCCCCTTGTCTCTCCGCTCAGCAGCTCAGCCAATGAGCGGGGAGTCAGCGGGCAGCTGCCCACCGCCCCCCAAATCTTGGCGCCCTAGGTGACTGCCTAGGGTCGCCTAGTGGGCGCGCCGGCCCTGCCAGCTGCTCGTGCCGCTGGGGAGATGCGGGCCTTTTAAAGCGTGCCAAAGTAATCCAATGGCAGTTACCACCTGCCAAAGTAATCCAATGACCTAAACACTGCTACTCCTATATTACTTAATTTCAGTAAATGTGAAATAGTCAGTGGAAAAGGTGATAAGAGCAGAGCTAAAGAAATTCAGCTTGAGTGGCCTGCGGATACAGATCATTCAGAGAGGGCAAACTGGCCCTAAAGGACAGGCACTGCTGTCATGCTCGGTGTTTATTCATTCTAAATGTGAACAAAGCTGATTCTTTTTGACGTTATTTTGTGCACTGATGTGCAACTGGGAAAGTTTAATTTCCTGTGTAACTCATTCATTGCACCAGTTAAGGGTTCACAAGGCAACACCATCCTTTCCAATAGTACTTTAGCACAAGCTGACGATCATAGAAGTTCCCTCTGTGTGTGACATAAACCCTATGTTCCTAGGCAGAAAAAGGACTAAGGACTTGACACTGCCATTTTAGAAACTAAAGGTCCCTGCCTGGATTTTTTGTATTCAGTTCCCATAGACTCCAGTGGGAACCCATTCCCACCCCAAGAGCAGAATTTCACCTGAAGATTCCTGAACTTAGTTGTTATGATACACATGAAACCAGTTTTACTGACAAAGTAAAACCTTGCCTCATAACACACACAGTTTCTTTCTATTCCCAATAAAGGCTGTCTCATCCATGAGAAAGCAAATTCCTAGACTCCAGCAAACTGTGTCCACTTCCACTGAAGTTGGTGGTAGTTTGGCATAGGGTAGGACTGATGCATGAATGGGTTTTAGTGACGGACTCCCCTTTTCTTTCTTATTATAATGTAGTGGTGTGAAAAAAACATGAAACCACAGAAAACTCAGTCATTGCAACTCAATTAAACAAAGGTCTTCTAAAGATTAATTGAGAATCAGTCTTTCAAGACAGCCTGGGTTGATTTAGGATTTCATGGGCAACCAGGCAGAATTCCAGATTTTTCCCCAACTGTCATTTTGAGGTGTTGAGTTCATTCACATCCAAACTGTACTTGAAACTAGGGATGTGGAGGTGGAGGCAGGGGATGGAGGATATGTGAAGTCAAATAGACTGAAATGGAATAAACTAGTCATATGGGATGAAATCCTGGCTTGACTAAAGTCAATGACAAAACTCCTATTGATTTCAAGGAGGCCAGGATTTCACCAATGAAGTGAAATTTCACTAAGTTTCACTTAGCTCAATTTTTTCCCCTCTGCTACATGAACCGCACTTTCAAAATCTGTTAGTTATATCTGTTGGGCGAGCCACCAAAAAGTGACAGTCATTCTCATGCTGGCTTCTGATGTTATTTGACAGCTGGAAGATGGGCTCCTATATGGAATGTCTTTTGCCTGCTGGCAGGAAAGGATCTTGTCCTTGAAAATTGTTTTGTTTTAATTTATTTAAATAATTTGTCACTGCTGCCACTTACAGAGAGACACCTAGAGAGTATGTGGAAACCATGTGCCTATTGTAGTTAGGTATCCATCTCGTGGCGACATTTAGAACTACAAGCATGTGTGTAATACTTTGTGTTCATTTTCAGGTGACTTTATGAGAGCTGAAAGAGGATGCAGTTAAAAATATAGAAGTAAAGTAATGATTTACTGTACCATGCCAACGTCTTTTTAGATCTTAATTGTTTTTCTTTGAAGCTTTATGGAATAATTTTACATGGCAGAAATGAGCCCTAAGTAATTATTATCTGTATTATCGTAGCACAAAGGAGCCTCAGTCATGGACTAGGACTCCATTATGTTAGGTGTTGTACAGTATTGTGGAACAATTATTACAGGCCTCATCCAGAGAGAGCTCGCAGCTCCCATTTAATACAATAGGAATTTGGGTTTTCTCTTACATCACTCTGCCCCATCTTTACTTAACCTTCCAACACTTGTATTTCTTATAATACATCCTTGTAGTTCTTTAGCACTGTAGCTCTTCAAAGATCTGGTGAAGCCAATGAGATGAGGTATAAGAAGGACCTATTCATGAAGCTATCAATAGGAGTTTTGCCATTTAATTCAATGGAAGCTGGACGAGACCCTGTGTGTGCATTGGACAGTAAGGAGGAATCAGTTGACTGGGCAGGAAACAGCTACTCAGCATGCTAAGTGGAATTAACACTTTTACTGGGGCCTTGTTTGTTTTACCAGAGAGCTAGAAACTTGCAACATAGCAGTGTCTTTCTCATAGGAGCTATCACTCTGAGGAGGTTTCCTCTGTTTCATTTCAGAGTGTGAACCAAGGTTCTTAGGCACAATTATGCCAAGCTCGCCATACAGTGGTGTTTTGCACTGTTTTACACGGCTTCAGGAGGAACAAAAATTTAGAAGACAGTAGCAGAGTGGCACACACTATTCAGGGGCTCGATCACCTGCACATCTACCAATGTGATATATGCCATCGTGTTCTAGCAATGCCCCTCTACCATGTACATTGGCCAAATCGGACAGTCTCTACGCAAAAGAATAAATGGACACAAATTTGACATCAGGAATCATAACATTCAAAAACCAGTAGGAGAACACTTCAGTCTTTCTGGTCACTCGGTAACAGACCTAAGAGTGGCAATTCTTCAACAAAAGAACTTCAAAAACAGACTCCAACAAGAAACTGCTGAACTGGAATTAATTTGCAAACTGGATACCATTAAATTAGGCTTGAATAAAGACTGGGAGTGGCTGGGTCATTACACAAACTGAAATCTGCTTTCCCCTGCTGTTACTCACACCTTCTTGTCAACTGTTTGTAATGGGCCATCCTGATTCTCACTACAAAAGTTTTTTTTCTCCTGCTGATAATAGCTCACCTTAATTGATTAGTCTGGCAACCCCCATCTTTTCATGTTCTCTGTATATATATCTTCCTACCGTATGTTCCACTCTATGCATCTGATGAAGTGGGCTTTAGCCCACGAAAGCTTATGCCAAAATAAATTTGTCAGTCTCTAAGGTGCCACAAGTACTCCTCATTCTTTTTGCAGATACAGACTAAAATGGCTACCACTCTGAAACCTGTCACTATTCAGACTGTATCTAGATCCTAAACATAAAACTGGAATCAATACTAAATAAAAACTGCAGTGGTGTTTAACCACTGAGTATTAAATGGTAAGTCCCCATTATGTAGTAACTAATGCTGTGTAAAAATTCTCTAGAATCCAAAACCAACATTTTTTGGTGCACACCCAAACTCGTTACTGTTTAGCTTTTAACCACCACAAGTTGAAATAATGTCCTGTGGACATATTACTTAACTGAACTTCAAATGAATTTTACCCTTCTGAGAAGCTCCATTTGTCTGCGATCGGATGCTGGGGACCTATTTTATCTTTGACCTAAAAAGGAATCAAGTAATCATATATTCAGAGGGAAGAGGGATATAGAAAGGGTAAAAAAAAATATTTTTCCCTTGCTCTTGGCAGAAACTTCAGTGTGGTCTAAAAGAATAGCCAGGGGAGGTAAGACACAATGTAAAGCATAGCTCTGAGTGCAAAGATGAGGAGGACAATGCCAGGAAGAGCTGCACTGTCTCTGCTTCTTAGCAGATAAGCATGCAGAACTACCGAGCTCACTTGATGTAAAGATGCTCTAAGGAGCCGTGTCTTTTACAGGTCAGAGCTAAGCGTTGGTTATAAATGAGAAGGTTCATAGGAGGAAGAATATAGATATAGATACCATGGTGATTGGTGCCGTACAAGTGCACAGTTCAGTTAGATAATGAAATTGTGCTGAGTCGAGAGCCAGAATAGATTTACCTCCAGGTGTTTTTAATAAACATATGAATTATATATATTGTGGCAGTTTGGAGATTCTGATACGTTCCCAAAAGTTAAGAAGCTTATCTTGAACTCTAACTTGTGCCCCCTGCATCCCACTCGCCTTCTCTCTCCCTCAATTCCTATACTATGTTCCTTTCATTCCAGAGACTACTGTCTCCAGCCCAGCAGAGTGCACCATTCTTAGCGGTGCAGAATTGGAGCCTCGTTCTCAAAATCTGCCCACCCAAAATTGAAAGAGAACAAAATTTTGGAGCACAAACCTTGATATCTAAACTTCTGCATGCTCAACTCACACCTGCATGTGCACGTGGTAGTCTACATGCCAACTGAAGAGACTTCTGATGGCTTCATCTTCAGACAGTGAGATGTCACTTGCTCGGGCAATTCTGGGATATTTGGAGGAATCAATATTTAAACTCCCTAAAACTGCATAACGAAAGGCTTGGGTGCACTCAGGATGAGCTGAAGCCATTTTCAAAGTGTGGCCCGGGACATGCCTAGCAACTGGTTATAAGAATAGCACTTTGCACAGAGGATCTCAAAGTGGTTTAATAGATACCAATAAAGGCTCAACACCCTTCAGAGGTAATTAAGTACTAACTCCATTTTACAAGTGGTGGATCTGTGGCACAGAGCGGTTTAGCGACATGTTAGAGATCATAGTCAGGGGCATATCAGAGAACAGAATCCAGAACTCAACTCCCTGCATGCTGAGCTATCCATTACATTTCTAGCGCTCAGCTGCCATACGACACTCATGCCCTTACACCTTGGAGTAGACTGAAGGGATCATTAACTTTTCAGAACCATAAAAAAGTTTTAGATTAGTTTCTGTTTGAGGGCCAAAGTGGATCTTTTCTCAAAACCAGTTCACACACCCTTCAGAACAAGGTGGCAATGTAACCTCCAAAAAATAAAAGATTCAGATGTCTCAGAACTACATTCAGAGGATCAAGAATTCTTCCCAATTCTGACTTCAAAGCTCAAAAGAAAATGTGTGTGTCTGTATAATATATAAAAAACCCACCAACACACACATTTTCCTTTGAGCTCAGTTTACCAATTTCATAAATAGCATGTGGAAAAAGATTGATTGCACCACATAGGCAAAGAATTTTCTCATGAACATGTGTGCACGTGCACCCAGACACAGAATACAATGATGGGGATGTGGTAACAGATCAATAGCTAAACGGTGCTACCACATTAGCAAAACACCCAGGCAAATAAAAGGACAAACATACGTACACTATATATACATGCACCCACCCACATACAGCACTTCACTTAACCAACCACTGAAATGCAGCCACTTCTGGAGATAATGCTACAACCAACCGTCGCCTTCTGTTTTTTAATAATGGAGTGTTCCCTCTCTTAAGAAACACGTGAAGAAACACACTCTGGGCAAGTGAAATTTGAAAATGCCTCTTGCTTCCTCTTGCAATGCAATTAGCAGTCTCCTCCTGCCATGCTTCCCACAGCAGTCATCTGCACAGTTATACTGTTAAAGTGTTTCCGAGACCTGCTTACCAGGGGTGCCCTGAAGACAATCAAATTAGTGGGAATTCAGGCCTCCATTGTAATAGCGTAAGTAGTTCAGGATGGACTTGCCTGACTGCATTTCCCCAGTGAGCTCTTTACATCTATCTGAGTTGATTGATTTTCAGTCACTTTTCTGTGCAATGATTTCAGATTCCCCAACCCCCTCCTCCAGGTATATGGAAAGAGCACATAAGTTTATTCACTCAACTACACAGTGGTCTATCCACAGACCTTTCAGGGAATGCCAGGATATGAAAATGGAGACTAAAAGTATTGTGCTCTGCTTCCTAAATATGTTTTTCTGGACACACATTGTATGTAAACAAGGATGAATGGATCGGCATAAGGGGCCAAAATATAGCACATATAGTGAGAAAACAGGGAGGCTGGGAAAGATGAGGAATAAAGGTCTGTTTGAGGGACAGAGAAAGGAAGATGAAGCAGTTGTATGGGAAGAAGGGTCTGTGTAGGGGTCCCTAATGATTTTGCAGGGCAAGCATGTTTCTGGATCCTGTTTAAATAACTGTGTCCAAAGATGGTCTGTAACATAGAATGCCAGCTTTGAAGTGTCACTCAAGATATGTAGGCCTGCCCCACACATTTCTAGGTTCATTACACATTTAGTAATGATCTCAGTTCTATGCTCCATTCCCACACTCATTTGTGATACTAGCCCAAATCAATTAAATTGGAAGTAAGGTGTCACCTTCTCGGCAAGAATGTGAGATCAAGAAAGTATAGCGCAAAGGGATAAAAGATACTTGTTTTCCTGAGAGATTTAAGAACATCTTAATTTGGAACATGCATGTCTTAGGGTTTGTTTATTCCATGTATGTTCATCGTACAATAGAGCTGAGGCCGGTGGGGGGGAGACATTATCATTGCATATGAGATGAAGTACAGTAAGTACTAGCAATGTCACCTTTAAGATTGGTCTGTTATGACATACCGACATCATCCAAGCCCTGTAAGGGAACACTGCTCCTACGTCTTTGAAATTAGACTTTAACATTCTCAGACAATAGGCAGGATCTCCGTGTTTAAAGGTCCCATAGCACTTTTTATAAAATTAGGGTATTTGCCGCATGGCCCTGGTCCAAAGTTTCCCTTCCTTCCATTGTCAGACAGCATCTTCTGTATGTGCTGGCTAAATAACTGCTCCTTCCTAAGACCTTTTATTCTGAGGATGGACAATAAAAAGCCCCAGTTCCAGCAAGGGAGATGAACTCAGACCAGTGATAAATACAGAGAGAATCTGTGGAAAGAAGAAAGATGGACAATGAAAGTTACCTGTCTCTTGGGGGTCAGTGGGGTATCAGGCAGCCCTTCCCATCTCCACGGACCATCGGGTTAGGAGCTACATTAGCATCTCATAGGGACAACCTAAAAAAGCCTCAGCTCCCCTGGAAGGAGCCTGCCCTCACCATCAGACACATTAGCTTCAGAAACGGAAAGTTTTGATGGAGAAATGCTACAGTGAGATGACAAGAGATGACAACTACAGGAGAGTAGGAGACAGGACATTTAGGGAAGGAGAAATGACTTTTCACATTGTGATCCTAAGAACTTCCTAGTCATGAGTTAATTCAATTTGGATGGGGGAAAGAACAGTAAAAATTATATTAAAATTGGTGTTTAATCTCCCCTCCGCTCCTTAGCTGCATTTTAGAAGTAATCCGATCTCTCTATATGTATCCTGTTGTAAAGCGCTGAAAGCTAAGATTAGCATTATTACAAGCTGGAGCTGGTGGAAATTTTTCCATCATCAGAAAAGGCTGAGATTCTATAGATTCAACACATCCCAGAGGACAGGATTCCTCTGAAACTTTCAAAGGACACCAGGCAGGGAGGCCAACCAACTGACTAACCTGCCCACCTGGCTTTCTGCCAGCCAGCCCAGCTCCCCAGACTCCCTGCTTTCCTCACTGCCTGCCTGGAGGGCTACGAACGCCATTTGGGCTGCCTAGGCTACCAACCATGCCAAGTGTAGACCATTCCCTCTTGGACCATGCCACTGGGGCACCAGGCAGCCTTTCCCTGTCTCCATTGACCATCTGGGACAGGAGCCACATCAGCACCTTCCAGCTGCTGAAAAAGCCCCAGCTGCCAGATCCCTGGGCTGCCCATCTGGCAGGTGGATGACCTCCCCAGCTGCTCAGCAACTAGGGAGCCAGCAGCCTACAGAACCTGGGGACTGGACAGCCCAGGGATCGCAGAGAGCATGTTCAATTTTGGAAATACTGAAACATTCCCACTGCAGGAACATTTGGGTGTTTCTAAAAATAAATATTACAGAATTTCAGTTCGGAGGGAAAGGTTCAGTTTGGGGCTTTTTGTCTCGATTCAGACGGTTAAAAAATTCTGAAAAATAGACATTTTTTATGCAACAGAAATTCCATTTTCTGGCCAGCTCTACTACAAGATTTAGGCCTTGGCTACACTTACAAGTTACAGCGCAATAAAACTGCCGGCAGCGCTGTAACTCATTAACTGGCTACACTTGCAAGGCACGTGCAACGCTGTATCTCCTCAGATACAGCGCTGCATGTACTCCACCTCCCCGAGAGGAATAACCACTGTTGCGAAGTGGGTGGAACGTTGGTCTTTCAGTGTAGCCGAGGAACAACGCAGTTACTGATCTCCGGAAGCTGCTTTGTTTTGAAACGGCACTTCTGGGTTGGAGTTCAGAGCTCCGTCTGGAGCTGCTACAAACACAGCTTTACAACCACAGCTACTTTTTGCAGGCAGAGGGTGGGAAAGAGGGGAGGGGCTCCGTTAGGAATGCCGGCAGCAAAGTTGCCTTGGACAGAGACGGCGGGGGGGGGGGGAGAAGAACGGCGGGGGGGAGGGGGAAGGCTCCGTTTCCTCTCTTTTATCTGCTCTTTAAAAACAAACAAAGCCCCTGCTGTTTGCTTTCAGTGATTGAGAGAGGCAGGGGATGTGGAGGTGTGGAAATAATGAGCTGACACTCTGTGGAGATTTCAAAAACCCACTCTGTCTCCAAAAACGCTTCCTGTCAAAGTCCCCCTCACCCCCACCCCATTTGAAAAGCACGTTGCAGCTACCTGAATGCCCATAATGCACCGCTCCCAATACAGCTGCAAGTGCCGCAAATGTAGCCACGTCAGTGCTAGTTACTGCGCTGGCGGCTGCCAGTGTGGACAGGCTGCAGCGCTTTCCCTACTCAGCTGTACGAACACGGGTTTAACTAACAGCGCTGTACAGCTGCAAGTGTAGCCAAGGCCCTAACCTAGCTGGATGTTGTTGTCAGAGGGCCCCAGGGCTCAAATTTTGTGCCTAAATCAGATATATTCCAATTTCAATGGCTCTGGTTGGCACTTAGCTAAACATTGATTTGAGTGTCCAGGGTGGAATTTGGACACCTCTCACTTCATAAGCCTCACTCAGCCTTTAACAAAAAATATCTAATTTAAATGTTACACGCAAGCTTTCTTTCCATCTAGCTTAGAGTTTATAGCTTATACTGCAGCCCATCACGATAGTATCTTCTCAGCACCTTCCTCATAACATTGGTAGCCATAGCTAAGTCCTTATTGGATTTCAGAGTCTTTGGCACATTTTCCTTTTGGGGGGATCTGCTTGGGGTAGGTAGACAGGGATTTGAGAATAAAATATTTTCATTGCTGGGGAACTATAAAACAAAACTGCTTTTTTGTTGTTGTTGTTGGAGAGTTTACTGGTGCTCTTTTCTCATTCAGTCTGAAATGGATTCCTTTAGCAAATTTTTTTTTTTTGTTGGGAGCTATTACTTACATAGCCACTGCATCCAGGATGCACAGACAATGTATTTCCAGCATATTTATTTTAGTTGGACATGTATATAAAACCTACCTAATAATTCATGCCTGCCAGTGGCACAGGTTGGGTGGTAAGAGGGCCACCTCCTGAAATGGGTGATAAAGCCATAGTATGCATCAAGCCATTCCACATGTATTTCCTGCCCCCCCCTTTTAAATCCAACAAATTAAAATAAAAAAAGGTAACTTTGGCTATTGTTGCAATTTTAAACCCGTAATGGAAGAGCCACAGAATGATGGTCGCTTTACAATTTAGCCAGCTGTAATATGGATTAGAAAATGCTTGCTGCTTCTTAGCCTGGAGGCTTGTTATCACAGTGCTTTTGTTTGCTTTGCTGAAATGTGTCTGTCCCCCAGATTGCTAGAGCAGGTGTGAAGTAAGTTTAAAGCAGCAGCTGAAGGGAGTTGGGGAAGCAGTGAATGAGCTTTGCGGGATGGCGAGCAGGAGAGTAATAATACTATCGCCAGGAAACAGATGCCGAAATTCTAATGCTGTTTCATCACAGCAACCACCAGACTCAAACCCAAACCAACAGGACGAGGATTTGGGCACCATCTGCACAGCAAGCAAGGGCACGTGAAAATTGGAATTTACTGCCTCGGTTTACCAGGCACAAGTCAAACTCTCACTTCCGCTACTTTGCACCTGAATCATTTTCACTAGTTACATGATGTGCTGTTACACTAGTCACCTGCCTGCAGCATAACACCGTGTGCTGGGAGCCCTCTCTGATCTCACAAACTCAACAGGCATCTGCAATGCTGTTGTAGCTGTGTTGGTCCCAGGAAATGAGAGAGACAAGGTGGGTGAGGTGTAACATCTTTTTATTGGGCCAACTTCTGTTGGGCGAGAGAGAAGAGCTTACACAAAGCTCTTTTTGAGGCCCGAAGAAGAACTCTAGTGTAAGCTTGAAAGCTTGTCTCTCTCACTAACAGAAGTTGGTCCAGTACAAAGATGTTATACCTCACGCACCTTGTCTAAGTGAACAGGGTTGGTCTGGGTAAGTACTTGGATGGGAGACCTCGCTGGGGTTACACCTAACCTAAGCACTGGAGGAAGCACAGTTGGTGGCCACTCTTCCTTTGGAATCAGTATTAGACCCTCATGCTGTGGGAGGAGAGCATAGGTGCTGACTTCACCCAAAATGCAACAATGAGTGTGTCTACACTGCAATTAGACACCTATGGCTGGCCTGTGCCAGCTAATTTGGGCTAAGGGGCTGTTTAATTGCAGTCTAGATGCTTGGCCTCCAGCCCAAGGTCTGGGTCCCACGCAGGGTCTTAGAGTCTGGGCTCCAGCCTGAGCCTGAACATCTGCACTACAATTAAACAGCCCCTCAGCCTGAGCCCAGTGAACCAGATTCAGCTGGCATCAGCCAGCCGCGGGTTTTGAATTGCAGTGTAGACGTACCCATTGAGGTCAACTGCTTGTTGCCTTAAAGATCCTCTGGTATTTTTTCATAAGGGGCTTACTCCTGGTGTCCTGGCCAAATTCCAATTCCAGCTATTTCATTCTGCCTTATATAAATTCCTGTTGTGGTTTCAGTCTGGGGCACTGCACTTCACTTTCTGCCCTGAACTATTGTGTTGTGCTGCTGTGACCGGTTAAGCAGCTGCCACATTCAGAGGTGGCTGCATTTCAGCAGTGGGTGAAGTGTTCTCCTGTACCCTTTGACTGCCTCAGAGAAATGTTGTGAGAATTTATTTAATGTTATAAAGGATTCTGAGATCCTCAGGTAAAATGCAATGTATAAATGCACACCATCATCATATAAGGATACCAATAGAAGATCCACCCTTCCTTCCCAGGAAGGCCTGTGCATCCACAGCAGAGAGCCTAGCAGTGTCCCTTTCCTCCCCACCACTACCTTTCTACCTTTTACTGTGCTCCCATCCATCGGTTTAATCCCCTGTGCTTGGGGGTGAGGGGCAGAAGAGTCCTCATCAATGCTGCTCTTTTAATAGGCTACAAGGGACCCTGTTGAGTGATACAAGTTATTGTCTTCTTCCCAACCATACTCATTCTGCATGCAGAGCTCCCAAATGCTGTACTAGCCCTGGATGTGAGAGCAGATCTAGGGAATGAAGTTGCCCTTCCCTCAAGGTGGCAATACACAGCACTGACCAATGAGCTAAACAGCTAAGCTTGATAGTGACAGTAGGTGTTAGAAAAAAAATCACACAAAAAATAGAATTTTGATGAAGAAAGCCTGCCAGCGGTCGATAGCAGCCAATTTCAAAGGGAAAGCAAGAACATAACACATGCTTTATTAAATCAGACCAGTGCCCAGCTAGTTTGTTATCTTGTCACCAACAAGATACTTCAGAGGAAGATATAAGAAACCCTGGAGTAGGAACACCTACCCACAGGGAAAGTTTCCTCCGAGTGCCCATTAATTGGAGGTTGATTTAATGATTTCTGATCTGAAATAGGAGAGTTGAACTCTTGTGGCAAGAAGTTCCACGTATCAATTGTGGTAAGTAATCAGCATAGATTAATGATGTGGGGAAGACATTAAAGAAAAGCTATCTCCATTCCCTAACCTATATCAAACTATCTGTTTAGGTCCAGATCAGTTTAGATAAATTCACCCTCCCATTCAATCCTGACTTGATACAACCCAAAGACCGTTACTCCTCCCAACCTCCAAATTTGAGCTGCGTCTCCTTCTGCTGCTCCATCCATATCCCTTTCCACCTTTTAGATTTACCTACTACTATTTTCTGACTATACAACTGAACATGTTTCACACTCAGTGGGTTCACTCCTGGAACCACGTAGCCACTGTTTATGATGTCAATCAATTATCTCACTGTTACCTTGTTTCAGACTCTGGCTCTCTCAAGCTCCTCACTCTTCTTAAGTCAGGAGTATCCAGTTCTCCTTCCTAGAGCTGGGTTCAGTTCAGACTGTCTCTTTGTTCCCTGCGGCTGCTTTGTCTAGCCATCTGACACGCCCCACCTGCCAGGTACTCCCAACCCTGCCTATTTGGTGCATTAGGTTCCCACTCAAGTTCCCTTTCCCAGGGACGACTCCAAACTGTAGTCCTCCTTTATAGTGCAAGGCCTGGCCTCAGTTAATCCCATTACCTTATTCATTATTACCCACCTGGGGAGGTGAGCCCATCTTGTCACAGGTGGGGTGGAGGACTCATTTTCCCCTTAGAGGAGCCAGCCACTCTGTGACACGCAGGATTCAAAGCAGAGAGACAGAGCAAAAAAAGAGGCATGAGAAAAGGAGGGAGAGGACTTGAACAAAGAGAGGAATAAACCTTGAAAGACAGTCGCGGTGGGCGGGGGGGAGAGACTAACAATTTAATTAATCTGTATGGAGTAGTAAGTTTACCACGGATGGAACAAAGATATAGGCCTCTGGCTTTAGTCAAAGTATGGGCGGGAAATAGCTGTTAGCTCAAGTGAAATCAAAGGAACCATCTTTCTAGTGCATGTGTGAGAGAGAGAGAATGAAAACTGATCTTGAAAAGATGGGTAGATTTTTTTCCCCTAAGACATTTTATTAGGTACTCAGTGCAACTCAATTGTATCTTCTCATTTTCATATAAAGGGTTGGATCATGTCACAGACAATCCTGTCAAGCGAGATGTATGAAGTAACTAAGTGGAAAGAGGTTCCTAAAAATCCAAAAGCCATTCTTCTGATGTCACCTTTCCTCAATTGCCCTGGAGCAATAATTTCTTTCAAGGCTATTAACTTTCTGCCATGGTGGCAACCCTGTACCATTCTGGCAGCTCCACGCTCTGTGAAAATGTTTCCTTATTAATTATATTAAACATCAGAGACACATACTGTCAGGGTAAATTGATATAGTAAGCTCTTCTTTAGCATGAATCTGATAAATCATGAGCAATACTTAGAACAAGATTAGTACGAGTTTATTAAAAAGCTGAACTACTTCTCAATTCCCAGGCTCTGATCCAATGAAGTTAAAACTAGCAGACCATTAAAATTAATTGGAAGTGCTGAACTATTTCACAATGGATTCATTTCATACTTATGTATATATAAGAATAATAAGACAAGGGGACCAGAATACCCTCTGTGCTTAGAATTAGACCAAAATGACTATGGAAACATTTAAAATAAAATTATTGTATCAGTCACCAGGATACTAGGGGCCAAATCATCCTCTTGCACCTTACAGTTTTAACACAGAACAGCTCTGAAAGAGGACTTGGGTAATAGCAGTTAAGCATTAATGGTTCCTGCCAACTAGGGAGTCTTCAGTCTTCATAAAAATCATCTTTCTATGTTTTATATTGCACCCATCACCTTGGTATCTGATCTTCAAACTGTAGAAGAGTTTAGATTCACCAATTGATATATTTATATATGCATACATGCTTTTATTTGTCTCTGAACTAGAGCTGGTCAAAAATGTATTCTCAGAATGTTGTTCTGAAAAAAATGTTTTTATTTCTAAATGAACATTTTTGTGGGCAATTTTCATTTTGCTTGAAGTTGTCTGGTTTTTTAAAGTTTTTTTTTCATTTTGAAAACTACTCCCCCCCACAATAGAAAATGTCCATTAAATTTATTTGAAAAAAAATAAATTTTCCTCCAAGCTCCCCTACCCACAGAAAATGCCATTTTCAAACCAACTTTATTATGCACATATGCCCTCATATTTCACTCAAACATACACTTATTTATATGTAAGAACTCTCCCAATTTTACTATAATTCAAATTTCTCCAACTGCAGACCATTTTCAAAATCCATTCAGACTCAAAATACACTGAACAAAATCCTGATAAAGTTCCAGATAAAGTTCCAGATAAAGCGAAAGAGTTCTCGAGAAGTGAACTAGATGTGGATATGAACAAGAATGTGCAGAGATCACTGCTAGTGTGGGGACTCAGACTTTCATCAGGGCTAACTTTCAGTACTTCGGCTGCTGGAGTCTAATAATGCATTTTCCATATATGTCACAGAACTCAATTATGCCTCCCTTAGGGCTAAGCCATGCCAAGGAAGACAAAAAAACATATCCTGCTGGAGCACCAGTGACTCGAGGTGTTAGATCTTCAAGGCACCTTCCATCTGAGACTATCAACAGACTATACAAGCATTAATTAGTTTAGACTCAATGCTGCTATGAAGGTGTTTTTATTCCCATTTTAAGGTGGATAAAGTCAATCAATCAATCACACTCAGTTACACAAGAAGACCTGCTGGGCACTAACCCAGTACAAACAAACAATGGGTAAGAACTCCACAACTAGTGAATGTTGCACATTTACATGTTCCGTGATATCTGCTCACAGAGCCAGGAACCACATTTCTCCTTAGTCCAGTGTCATAAACAAAAACTACTTTTTAAAAAAAACCTTTTTTCGTTGAAATGAAAGCTTCCTTCTGCAAAAGACCTACTGCTAACACAATACTTCGGAAAGGTAAAATGCTACATCTTATCATCAGGGTAAAGTTGCACAATTGCACAAATACAAAATGGGAAATGACTGCCTAGGAAGAAGTGCTGCAGAAAAGGACCTGGGGAGTGTAGTGGATCATAAACTAAATATGGGTCAACACAAAGTAATGCTGTTTCACACACAAAAAAGGTGATCATCATTCTGGGGTGCATTAGCAGGAGTATTGTGTCCAGCACACTCCAGGAAAGATGTGGACACAGTCCAGAGGAAAGCAACAAAAATGACTGAAGCTCAGGAAAACATGACCTATGGTAGGTGTGGGGAGAGAGAGAGATTGAAAAAACTGGGTTTGTTTAGTCTGGAAAGCATAGTCTTCAAGTACATACAGGGTGGTTATAAATATAAGCACAGTCTGAATGAGCTCTGACATCCAATGATGAGCTAGGGAAAAAGACTTCAGGAACAGACCGTGGTCGCATAGACATGCCTACTCTGCCTAGGTGCGCAGCAGATGGAGCTGCTTTGCCAAAAGGCTCAATTTTCACTTGTTTGAGGTTAACAAATCACTTGTATTTGAATGCACGGGTAATGAAGTGCTATCTTTACTGTATGAGTAAAGGGCAGAAGAACTGTGCTTAGCCTGCCCTGATGGAGGGGGTGCCCTAAACAGCTTGATAAGCAGGGGGTAGGGATGCCAAATCCCAGTGAAATTCAGAGTGGGTGGGAACAGGTGTTTCTACCTGCTGGTGTAGACTCTGCCTAAAGTCTTAGACTCCATTTGATCTGCTCCTCTCCAAGATTTAATGCCAGAGCTGATTAGACTCAATTGAGTCCTTATTTCTGGTTAGTGATTCCTAGAGCTGTCCTCCCTGCTGAGCAGGTCTAGAGGAAAAGCCTTAGACCTCGTGTGGGGACAGAGAAAGACAATGCAGAGACTGCACTAGTTGTGAAGTTTCCCGCTACCCACTGAAATCACTGAGAGCTGGGTTAAGTGTCAGAACATGATACAGTATTGCGGAAGCAGCAGCAAAAAAGACAGCGGCATCAGAAAGAGTGGCCAGCGGTGGCAGAGAAACAGGTGGCAAAAAGATGCAGCAGGTGTGAGCCAGTTGCAGAGGCAGCAGTAGAGTCATTGTTCCACCCCCCCACCCCCAGGGTGAGAGGTGAACCCGTGTGAACACACCTCTGAACTCTGGGTCTTCACTAACCAGGGATAGCCGACTGAGTGGGGTGAAATGGAGGGAGAGGGAAGTGCTTCAGTTAAACGGACATTCGTTCATTATGACTTTCGCAAGGTGGGAAACCAAGGGAAAGGACACTGCCCAATGCACTGTGGGGTCAGTTTCGCTTATGATCACATGCTTCCGAATGTGGTTGTGGTGTTTTCCCAAATTAATGATTGGTTCCTTTTCTCTTTTAATACAAGTTTTCTTTAGTTGTACACAGACTCAGTGCTTGCAAGTGGGGAAGTACTGCCTCTCAGGCACTTCCGGTGGTGTTAAATTTTCCCAGATTACTGAGTAGGGGCTCAAGTCAGTTCTGTTTTAGATTGTTAAGAGGAACCCCTAGATATAGAACCTGGCCCTTGTTGCTGTCAACTCCACCTAGCAGAAGAGTTGCATAAAGAAGAGGGTGATAAATTCTCCTTCACCACTGAGGAAAGGACAAGAAGTAATGGGCTTAAATTGCAGCAAAGTAGATTTAGGTTGGAGACATTAGGGAAAACTTCTTAAGGGTAGGTTTCAGAGTAGCAGGCGTATTAGTCTATATCCGCAAAAAGAACAGGAGTACTTGTGGCACCTTAGAGACTAACAAGTTTATTTGAGCATAAGCTTTCATGGGCTACAGCCCACTTCATCGGATGCATAGAATGGAACATATAGTGAGAAGATATATATAATGCCATACCAACTCTAAGAGGCTAATTAATTAAGGTGAGCTATTATCAGCAGGAAGAAAAAAACGTTTGTAGTGATAATCAAGATGGCCCATTTCACACAGACCAGTGACAAGAAGGTGTGGGGATACTTAAGATTCAACTTGTGTAATGACCCAGCCATTCCCTACCTAAGGGTAGTTAAGCACGGGAACAAATTACCTAGGGAGGTTGTGGAATCTCTGTCATTGGAGATTTTTAAGGACAGGTTAGACAAAACACCTGTCAGGGATGATCAAGATAATACCAAGGCCATGTCTACACTAGAGAGCTTACAGCAGCACAGCTCTACTGATGCAGTTGCGCCACTGTAAAATCGCTCATGTAGCTGTTCTGTGCTGATGGGAGAGAGCTCTCCCGTCGACATCATTAAACCACTCCCAATGAGCGGCGGTAGCTATGTCAGTGGGAGAAGCTCTCCCGCTTACATAGCCCTGTGCACAGTACCACTTATGCCAGCAAAACTTATGTCACTCAGGGGCATGTTTTTTCACACCCCTGAGAGACATAAGTTTTGCTGACAGAAGTGATAGTGCAGACATGGCTTTAATCTTGCCTCAGTGCAGAGGACTGGACTAGATGACTATCTTGGTCCCTTCCAGTCCTACATTTCTATGATTCTAAAGTTTTGGGGGGTTTTTTTGGCTCTAAATGATTTTGCCTATTATACTGAGTGTCACTGAAGGGGTGTCATAAACAGGGAGTTTATAAAAGATAAATCCACTAAATTGAGAGTCACTTACAGGAGCCATAAACAATCAGTAGTGCTTAGTTTTGAACAGGTATTTAATACATTGAAATCTAACAATAGCAGGATCTTCTAGTGTCTTTCAAATACCATGCTTAGTGCTTTTATTTGAAGGCTCTCACACATCAATCTGCATGTTAAAGATCACTCCCCTTTGGAAAGTCTCATTCAGTGATGTGAGTTAGTTCCTGGGACCATGCGTTAGAGTGGAGAAGAGTTCAGAGATGAATCTATAGACATTATTGTCATTCACTCACAGGGTCTCTAAAGTAGATCTGCATTCCCTGCTAGTAAGGAGCAAAGTTCAAAACTTGACCTTTAAGTATTACTGCTGATACATTAAAAATTCTCAACCATTAGCAAAGTAAAGAGAGATAGAAAGAATGGAGGAGATGGCTCTAAAACAGGGTTTCTCAAACTTCATTGCACCGTAACCCCCTTCTGACAACAAAAATTACTACACGACCCCGGGAAGGGGGACCAAAGCCCAAGCCCCATCACCCCAGGCTGGGGGGACAAAGTCCAAGCCCTGCCATCCTCGGAGGTGACGAAGCTTGAAGCCCTCAGGGGTGGGGCTCAGATTTTGGCTTCAGCCCCAAGACTTAGCAAGTCTAACGCCAGCCCTGGAAACCCCATTAAAACAGGGTTGTGATCCACTCTGGGATCCCGACCCACAGTTTGAGAACTGCTGCTCTAAAAGGACGACCTGCAAAGAGTTGGAGTGAGGAGAAGGTCTAAGATCTGGGAATTAGAGAAGAGAAATATTATGGATAAGTAACAGAGCTGCCATTTACTGAGCACCACCTCATGGCCTGGGCTGGGATCACTTTGCAGGCACCCGCCTCTGTTAGCCACAAGAGAGTCTGTGAGGAGTGCTTAAGGGACCATCAAGAAGGGGCTAACAGCATCCCCACCCAGGCCTAGTTTAATAACAACAAAAATGGTTCCGACAATTCCCAGAATAAAGCCCACAACTGTAACATAGGTTTATACTCAGCTCTGGTTCTTCTGCCACACACAGAGCCCTTCCTCTGTCCCAGTCTGCTCCACCCAATGCCATCAGTCCCAGCCCTCTCTGGGTGGAGCTCTGGCACTGACTTCCCTTTCCTATCAGCCACAGCCTGCAGTTTCCTGATGCTCCTTATAAGGAATTCCCGGATCCAACCCAAGTGTGCCTTTTTAGGAGTCAGGGTTAGCTAGCCTCAGCCCTTAAGGGGTGAGCCATTGCGATACAATAAGGAAGAATATATGAAATGGATAAACTAAATGCAAACATGCTCCTTCTAAGAACTCATGCCCAAAATGAATGTTAATATCATTACATGCCTTGACTTGTGTCTTTTGCAGCAACTTCCATGGAAATCCACCAGGACATCTTCTTTAAAAAAATCATTTTTCTTTTTATGAGAAACAAATAAAACAATCCCACTTCCCAGAATCTCACCATGGCCATTTCACAACCACTATTACAGCATTTATAGTACCTTGACCTGTGCATCTTAACATTGAGTTGACTGGTATGGCTCCCAGCTAAGTCCCTAAGGGTATGTCTATACTTACCCGTCGCGTCGGAGGCGCGGGATCGATGTTCTGGGTTCGATTTATCGCGTCTTGTCAAGATGCGATAAAATCGAACCAGGAAGTGCTCCCTCGTCGACGCTGGTAATCCAGCTCGACGAGTGGAGTAGGCGGAGTCGACGGGGGAGCCTGCGCGCCGCGTCTGGACCACAGGTAAGTTCGAACTAAGGTACTTCGACTTCAGCTACGTTATTAACGTAGCTGAAGTTGCGTATCTTAGTTCGACAGGGGGGGTTAGTGTAGACCTGGGCTAAGTCAGTCAGATGGCTGAGCCCCATTTCAGATGTCCTGCCTATGCAGCCATGATGCTAAGTAGGGAATTTATCCCTATATCCCACCCCTAGTGACTGGAAGTTACTAACACTGAGCCAGACCCTCAGATGAAGTCAATGGAGTTACACTGATTTATGCCAGTGAAAGATCTGGCCCACGATCTTTAAAATGTTCAGTCCGTATTTTGTCCGCCTGGCTCCAGTAGATTTATTTTGTGGTAGACAAATAACAGAAGTCACTCTGGAATATTCAGATTAAATTGCAGCAGAGGTAATGAGATGTGATATCCTCTCTTTGTATAGTATAGTGGTGGATTTTTTTCCTCTTTGACCTGCCTGAACTTTTTTGACAAAAGAAATAACATTGATACCTTCTATTCAGGATGTTATATCCAATCTAACACATACCATATGGAGATGTATAAAATAAGATAATTGACTATCATTCTTAAAGAAAGCCATGGTAGGTATTTTTCTCACAAACACTAAAAATTAAAAAAGAATGTATGTAAATCAAAAATGGAGCCATTGTTATATTGTGGGGAAGAGGAGGGCATTTTTTCCTGATTGCACAAGAAACATTAATTTACAAAGTAATTGTATATTCTTTATTTTGGACAGCTCTAATCCAGGCCACAAATCTGTAACACATGAAATTTAATCAAGGTGAAACACACACAGAAAAATTCTAGAAGTGCTATGTCTTTACCCATTAACATTTGGCTTCAGGAAGGATGTCTCCCGAAAGCTATGTACACTGTACATGATCATAATTATGAAAGTAGCTAGTACATAAAGGTCATATATTATTAGTTACTTCCAATATCTTAGAATGTCAAACTATACAGTTTGAGAAAGTACAGGGCAATGTGTTTACATATATTTAACAGCTATAAACCAGAGAGAGGCTCTGATAGGACACAGATAATTAGCAGAGATAAAAGTTTTAAGAAGAGCTTTACTCTAACCCAACCAGACTGAAGACAGTTCAGCATTATAAAGCCTCCTGAAGTGTCAAAAAGCCTCAGGATGAGATAGACTATATTTATAAAAAGCATTGAGGGTAAATATAACAACATGCAAATTCTTTGTGTAGGGAAACATATTGCCTTCAATCCACACATGGTATTCATTGATGTTGTCAACCTTTTACTGAGGTTATAAAAAAGCTTCCAAAGAAAGTAATGATGAACTAATTATGCTGACTGTAGTCCCCAGCTATGGATCACTGAGGGACATCAAACCAGATTCCAGAGAAGACTGCCAATAAAATACAAGCTTATTGTGTGACTTTTGTGGACTCATGCAAAAGCCTTGATCTACTGGATAGGTACTGAAGCACGTGACAAGAAAAAACCACCATACCAAAGGATTCTGAAATGCCACCATCCACCTATGTAACTCCTAAAATGGTATCAATTTATGAGATTATTTGCTGGAATTATCATAATGCAGTGACCTTCTGAAACAAAATTATCTCAAGATGAGAGCTATATAGAATTGAAACTCACTTGCCACCTTGCATACTTGAGAAGTTTATTCACAGATGGTGAAAGTTATCCCTATGAATAAGGCCAGCAAAATAGAGGTTAAGTGGAAGTGACTGGTTGGTGTTTTGGTCTTATGCTGGTGCGCCACACAGGGGTGAATTTCACCCACACAGAGGAAATAGTGAACTAAATTTAATTTTCCCCATATCATTATATAGTGGTGGCATGCATTTTTGATCAGCTGTTAATGTAAGCCCCAGTTGTTTTCATTTTGAAGGGAACAAATGTTTTTCACCGAAAGGAAACTGTGTTGCTAGAATGGTTACGGGAATGCTGTGAGTTGTTTTCCAGTGCACACCTGCAATTTTGGACTTTTATCAAAAGGTTTGACGTTTTTCTCCTATCCAAAAGCACATCATAAAAAGCACACCAATACCCCCTAAAAGATTAATTAGAGCCGTGCTCAAGTTTCCACTCCCAGTGTTAGTTTCCATTTTACTTGAAAGCAAATTATTGTAGTATACATTGAAATATTGAGAGTTAGATTCAGATGTGATATTGTAAGCAGTGTCTTACTTAATTACAATCAAAATGCTTACACAGAAAAAAAAAGTAGAGTCAGCATAAAATTGCAATGTTAATTAAGATTCCGTGGTACTGGGAATAGGCTATTTTGATTATATTTGTCAACACACTTATGTCTCCAGCTTTTTTCTCCAGTGAGGTGAGAGTGCTATCATTACATGGAGTCCAAAAGGGGGAAGGAACTCTTTACCTCTGGAGAAACTTTGCTTTCTGTTTTACTTTACTGTTTTTCTTTCTGTTCCCTCTGCAGGCCCAGTATTACTAGTATTGTGTACTTACACATCACCTTTCATTTGAAGGCCTCAAGTTCCTAACCTTGCCTTTCAAAGCCAAGTAATCATCACCCCAATAATAACAGTAATATATTTGGGGGGGAGGCAGACTGTTCACTGATTGCTAACAATCATAAGTCTTATACTCCTTCATTACAAGTGCCTGTCTCTGAGGTCTTTATTCCTCCCTCTGTCTGCTTTATTCTCTTTGTCTTTGTTATCAAAGGACTAAGATACAGAATGACAAAGACTACACTATCATCTGCACTGCTCTCAATGTAACTGACTCCCAACAGCATTTTCCTCCCTTGAAATCACAGAAAAAGGTAATTTCTAAAGCTCTATAGGGTAGTCAACCACCCAGATTGCTAAAGAGGCTGAACATGCCTTACCATAATTTTGCACATAGCTAGCAGATATCCCATGCTGTGTAATTAACTACACCTAGATTGTTCCACAATAGCTATAGAACTGTTCCAAGTTCAGGATATGCTAAAAGGGAGAAAGCAATCTTAATTTTAATAAAATAAATGTTGTCACATTTAGAGTCACGAAAGTAATTTGTGGTGAACAGTATTTGAATTTTGCCTGTTTTCTGTTACTAATACGGAAATTATTCATTATTCAAGGTTGTTCATATTTTTCCAGCAAATAATTCTGGGTCCACAATGTATGAATCATCCACAGGTATTTGTAGTTCCTGCTATGTTAGTTGTTCTGTCCCCAGATAGAAAATGAATTTCAAAGTGTGTATTCAGTTTTAATACTCAAATTCATACTATGTTGGTTTATTACATAAGCTACATAGTATTTTTTTCTGTTAAATTATAAATGACTAATATGTAACTGTGAGAGTTATGCAACTAACCAGTACAGTATGAATTTGAGTTTTACAGAATTTGAACACATAATTTGAAATTTATCTCCAGTGAATAGCCAAGCTTAAATTTCATTTTTCACTAGCATTTGAGCTAGTAAAAACTCGTGTTCTAAATGCTCATAGAAAGCAAACACAAAAGGGACAGAAATATAATCAAATTGAAGTTTGATTTTTGCACTTCAATGAATTTGGGGGAAACTATGTTTCTCTACCAGCCCTTCACCTTTAATTATTTCAGCTTTTGGGGATTTTTTTTTCTGTTATACTGTTCAACAAATTACAGTATTTTAAGTTGCTATTTAAAGGTGCATCTGTTTTCAACTGCACTGTGTCTTAAAGACCTTTTCACAGTCATATACCACAGAGTGTTCTTGAGATACCCTATAAATTAGCTAAAGAGATCTCAGGACACCATATACACATGTAATCTATGGACCATGCAAGTGCATATAACTGTTATAAATGAAATTCACCCAAATGCAGAAAGGTGTTCTGAACTGCTTCAGCCCACATGTAAGTTCTTAACATGAGCTTGTAAGGTACATTTTGCAAGCTCCTTGTTTGTATTGGGGTGAGCTTCATCAAGCTGCTGCGTATGCCCACATGTTGGCTGAATTCTGCATTGGGGGTTTATTCTTCTAACGAGCGGGGAGGGTGTTTATTCTTTTTTCTCTATTTTGAGTGATCTTTTCTTTTGGGTTTATGAATTTCCTGCTTCCTTACTCGAGGAGCCCCACAGTTTTCAGTAACATTACAAATTAACTATGTAAAGCATCTGTACTTGCTCCGCTGTACCACCTCCATGTTTTCATCTTCATTTTTGAAGCATTATACAGGTCCAGCAACGATGAATATTGTGGTGCTCACCTCTTTATCCTTATTGAATATTTAACAGTTTTAGTTCCCTTAAAATAAATCTTTTCCATTTGGAAGGACTCAGGGCTACTGTTTCCATAACAACCACTTCCCAGAAAGCTACTTTTTTGTGGTAAATATTGTAGAATTAACTGCATGATTTTAATGTTTGATCAGATTCACCTAGACATACAGAGACAATGTGAACTTCATGCTCACCTTGTTTCTATACTGGATGTCTCATTGACCAAAATAAAGCTCCTTACAAATGAAAGATAATAATAAAAGATCTGTGACCTATCCATTACTCTGTTAAAGAAAGCTGATGAGCAGATCTGAAAAAAGAAATAGGATTGAAACCTGCTGATGCAGCCTTTATCACTGCAATTTTGACAAGGTTATAAAAGTCATGCTTGGATAAAAATCTTGGAAATGCTAAAGCAATGATCTAAGAAATGAATGCAGATAAGCCTTATCCATTTTAAATGAGGAAGAGTGAACCTGGACTAAAAATGCTGCTGACAAAGATTCGAAAATCAAGGGTTTGATTTTCTCTGATTTGTATATGACAGGACAGCTGACAATTTCATGGGCCTTGCACAACATGCTAAAATGCACCCATGCTGGCAACCCATGTGATGCATGCATTGTCTCTAGTAGGCCTGGCATCAGTATGGAAATGCTGATATCCATTTCATCACAGTTAAATGAAATGCTCTGACCTATCCAGTCATTCCCTGTGCGAGTATTTTACTTGAGATCGGCAATAAATAAAAGGAGATTTATGTGATGTGGCAGACAATTGAAGAGTTTGAAGAGTCACCTACCTTCAGGACCAGTGGAGATCAAGTGCATCAAGGAGATGGCTTTATGTGGTCTCTGAGGAAATAGGAGGGCAGAGAAATGAAGGTAAGTGTTAAACCTCTCATGTAGCAATTAGAACTTTGAAAGCCTAATCTAGTCTACAATGTAAAATACAACGAAGTTTCTGCAAATATTTTTTCAAATTTTAATTCAACTTGTTTCTATTCTGTTTGTGCCTCCTTTTGAGTTTCTTTCCAAGAATATTCTAGCAAATGAATTAGTGGCAGGAATATTTTCAGAAAGAGCATATACTGCAGATTACTTATGGAAAGTGAATTTCATGCGCATTTACACCAGAAATCCAGCTCTGAGATTTAAATGAATTCAATGCAAGAATGGAAACATACCATGTGACCAACAGGTTAAACCAAAACGTCTCAAATTTTTAAAAGAATGTCCTGTTTGTCAATGAGCCACAGATTTGGAGTTATACTCAGAAGCAGAAAAATATTTTCAGTGAATAATTTTAAACAAATACATGTGAGAAAATTTGTAATCAATTCACAGATAACAAAAATGTGGCAACTTTCATCTAAGAAGTTACACTCTATGAATTAGCCACCCATCTCTAATAATAGAGCAAACTGTAAGAAAACTATAGGTAATGGGGACCAGTAGAGTATTTTGTACTTTTAAACATGAAGCCATTTGTGTGGATTCTTAATAAAGTAGAAGTTCCATGCCACACTATTCTTAATTTTACTACTATTTTAATTTCCTTATGGCTCTTGGAATGTCTTTGGCATCAACTTCAGAAAGGTGAAAAAAGATCTCCCTTCTGGATGAATGAAGAGCACTGTGTAATGGCCACCA
The DNA here is from genome assembly GCA_037349315.1 of Chelydra serpentina. NCBI lineage: Eukaryota > Metazoa > Chordata > Testudines > Chelydridae > Chelydra > Chelydra serpentina. Next base: position 15,603,145 of record JBAIAC010000035.1, read on the forward strand.
GAAGACATAAGTCACCTATTTTTTAGTCTCTCGGGCTTATCAATATGAAGATCCAGCTTGCAACTTAAATTAAAAAGCAGACCTTTTGAGATCTTGTTAAAGAAAGCATCCATAAAGGCCATTTCCTGTTCAAAACAACGTAATTGTATATCACCTATAGGATGTGACACACAATACGGGCTTTATCAGAGCACCATTGAATATTATCCTGACCTAGTCATCTTGAAAGTTCATGAGTGCCACAGGCTCAGCTTCGATATTCTAAATCTAAACACAGTATTGAAACCTGTAGCCTCTGAATTATTGTACAGTAAAGAGAGATTTAAAAAAACAAAACAAAACCAATGAAATAAAAGTATTAATGCAATTAGGCTTTGTGAAGTCAAAAGCTATGGAAGTACTTTTATATCAAACCCCGATAATCCATAAACCAAGAATAAAGAGAGCTGCCCATCATGCTGAAAGCAGCCAAGATGTAAAATAAAATATTCCACGTGGAATTTCTCTCCTGATGCTTCCATAATGCATTGTTCAAGATTAATCAGTGCCCCAATATACTAAAAAATACCATAAAACCTTAGTGCAAGAGCATTTATTCTGAAATAACAAAAAGGAGTGCATTTATAAAACATTGCTCATATCATGGTGGTTAAGGTAGGACAGAAAACCTATCCCAATGTATATACTTAATTGGTACACACATACAAAAAGTTTATTCCGTAAGGGCTGAATTTGAGGAAATTAATGATAGATGGTTCTGACATATGACTTAGGAAATGAGCTCATCATCATTCAAGTGGTAAAAGGGTCAATTTATAATTCCTATAGGTTTTGTATCAAGGGACAGGAACAGAGAGGAAGCAGTGAAAAAAGTTCAGTGAATTATATATGTTCATTATGGCTTTAAGCGTATCAAAAATAAAGGGGTTTGAAGACGAAGGTATAATGTGTGCTGGCCAAGATGACATGAAATTTTAAAAAAATATCTTTCCAATCCTATTTCTTTGCCTAGTGTTTATTTTTGGAGGGTTGTTTAATTAATTCATTAACAGGTGGGAAATTGACACAACAGGATGAATGGTTTATAAAGAACTTTACACCTTAAATCAATGGTTTGACATTAGCCCAGTTTGTTTGTGATTGGAAGTTATCACAGTCTGACTGATGTCTGATAGTCAGTGGAGTGAGTTGATAGTAGTGTTTAGTTTATTAAATATCTGTTTTCCTACTGTGCATTTCTAAGCTGCTGGCTACTGTTGTATTTGAGCATCAAAAAACCACCACCACCACAACTACCACTACTTGACACCAGTGCACAGCCTCGCTTAGGGTTTGTCAAAAATATATGAATGAAACATTTTCCCATTGGAAAAATGGGGTTTCATCTAAATAGAAAGTTATAATGGGCAAAGATTGATTTTGGTGGAATTTTCCATCAGGAAATTTTAAATGAAATGTTTCATTTCTCGACCAGCTGAAGCTAAATATTTCACTTTGGTTTGTCATTTTGTTTTGGGTTGACATTTCTCATGATGCACCATGACAACTCAGCTACAGGAAGATGCTGAGGTGCATGATGGAAGATTTACTCCTGCCAGGGGCTTAATAGAAAACAGAGGCATGAGAGACCAGGAACTACAACTCCTAAAGGGCACCATGGAAGCTCAGGCAGAGGCAGAGATTAATGTCCACCTGAAATGCAACATTTAATTTCTCTTCATTTTGGGGCAACAAGCTGAAACTGAAGTTTCAGTGTGGGAATACTGAAACATTTGGTCTTGTTTGAAAATGTCAGTAGGTGGTCCTGGGGCCATCATGTCTCAGGAACGCAACCTCCTCTATATGACACCTTTCATCTGTCTTCTAGAATTATAGCCCTCCCTACTTTCCTTACAAACCACACTGTTCAACACCAATACAGCAAACAGCCTCCTAACTCCCTCCCACACAGACCAACATCAATTTGTCTCTCCTGCATTTGAGCTTGCTCCTTCATGACTTCAAACCATTTCCAGAAACCTCTCTGTTGACTGATGTTTCTTTCTTCACTCCAATTCCTGCAGACACTCTCCAGTTACATGTTGCATTTTTCATCATTCACCTTTTGTTCCTTGTTCCTTCTATAACCCCATGTGCAACTCCCATGCTTGTGTTCTGAACTAGTCAATCCTTCATCCTCCACAGAACATGTTTAGTAAATTTGGCTTAGCAATTCCATGCTAATGCATCTAGTCAGGATTTTAGAATTTTCAGGTGTTGTTTTTTCTAGTCCATGCACACCATGATGTCATCAAGTCTTCTATTCACACACACAATGGCTAATTTACTTTCAGACATTCACAGAGACCTGTACCCTTGAAAAAGTTAACTCATTGAAATAACTGTACCCACCTCTTTATAAAAAGTCTCTTAGATAAAGATATCTTAACTTTTATATTACCAATTATGTAATCTTCCCTAGACATAACTAATCCTCTTGACTAGATTTAACTGTAATCCATCTGTCCAGCTCACACATGGATGGCAAGCAAAACACAAAATGTACAAGAGACTGGGAGAATTTAATGGGCCAATATTACCTCTTCTTTATAGAACTTACTTCTGCCTTGGTCATTGTGTCCTTTGACCTGTCTTCAGGTAGACTGTGAACAATATGAAAACAAAAGCCTACACTTCACTGCAGTACACCTCTCTGCTGACAGCTTCTCCTTCCAAACATTAATTGCACTTTTCGTATCAAAGAAAGGAGGCCGATTCAGCTGCATTTGACATGCTAAGGGCTTTTACACTTTTAACAATCTCAGAGGATAGCATAATCAAGGAAACACCAGCACAATAGGCTCTCTTTGTGAAAACTGCCTGAGTGTAGGGATACCTCAGAGCATCTGTAAAGTAATATGCAACAGAGAGCTGCTCAAGCTAAGAGAAAATGTAAATTGCTGAACTTAGAATTATACAATAGAGCAAACCTCAGCACAGCAGCATAGGAAAAAAAGAAGAGAGAATCACACCAAGTTCTAAGATGTCGAATGGTAAATCGTGTTATTTCACGCTCTGAAAGGATGACATATTTACCAGACAGGAGCAGCTTCTTTTACTCTTTGTTTAAATAACAATGCATACAATATTTTTTTCTGCTGCCTGAGTTTCACAGGATACCTCTTAGTAATTACAAGCAATAAAAATTTCACCCAAGAAAAATAACCAACCTTTTAAGAGAATTTCAACATCTCTTTGGTTCTAATATAACTTGACCGTCTTTTGAAGTCATGGGCTCCAAACCCAATGTGAGACACATATTTGTGTATTCCAGTTGCTCATCCGACATTGCTCTGTTGTATTGTTTAACACATAACACCCCCCTAACTAACCTTTTAAGTCTCTGTGAGAACTTGTCCCAAGTTCTGTTTGTCAAGGTGAATTAAGCTAGCACCCCCAAACACACAAATCAGAAGTAACACAAATACTCCAGTAATATTTGGTAATTGTGTTTGTATTTCTTACCCTGTGAGGTGACACTACATATGTGAATTAACGGCCTGTTCCAAAGCCCATTGAAGTCAGTGTTATCCTCATCTCCCCTCTGCCTGTTCCTTACTGCACAATTCTCTCATTCCACATTTAAATCCCTCCTCAAAATACAATTTTTATGAGGCCTTTTGAGCAATAATTTCCCAAGCCTTGAACACCACACCCTTCCTCCCTGCCTACTGCATAAAGATCCACTGTTCAACCAAAGTATATACCCAGGGAGGAGACTATGTTTGGACTATAGTGTCTATATGGCAAACACAACTTATTTGTAATGTCCTCAGAAGCAAAAAGAAGATAAGGAACCAGTGACAGAAACATTCATTATTAATTATAGCACCTCTCATGACACTATTAATTGGATTCAATCAATGCATGGAGGAAGCTAACAAATACCAAATATGTCACTGAAAAAAAAAGACAGCACAGGGGCATCTAGGTCAGAGGAAAGAAACCTGAGCTACTCTAAAATAAAGAAAATATCCAGGGGATGAGGATCAGAGACATTAAGGAGTTACATTCAAGAGTCTCTAAAAAATGCCATCAGTGTAATAATCCCCTTTTACATTTCACGTGGCACTGGAGTTTCTTACAAGGTGACATAAAAAAAAGAAAGAGAGAAAAGGGGTCGATGCTAATGATGTGAAGGTGAATCTCTGCAAAGACTACAAAATCATGGCTGCTGAGAAGTGCTGCCATCCCAGGAGGAAGTGAATTGCTCCCTCTTCGCAAATTAGGAATGTTCTGAATGTGCATGAGGAGGTTTGATTTATCAGGCTGAAGGAAGCGGCATGTAACACTGAATCAGAAATGCCATCAATTGGCCACAGTAACCTTGACTCAAGCCTTCTATGGAGAATTCATTTCTAGTTTGCGAATGCCATTATGATGTAGTTTGGCTGCATGACGCTACAGGGGTTGAAAAATGCATTGTGTAATTGATGATTTCACACCGCTAATACATCAAAGTGGCAGGGATAAGAAATGATGCAGCGCAGGGTGTGCCCTTTGACTTCACAAACATAAGGCCAGATTTATGAATCCATGCTTACAATTAGCATCACATTTAACACTCTGATCCATCTTTTTAAAAATTATTTTATAAAAGCAGCCAGCACAGCTATAATTTTCTCTCTCTCTCTCTCACACACACACACACACACACACACACACACACACACACACACACACACACACACACACACGCGCGAACAACCAGGGAACTAACCAGAAATGTACCTATCAATCTGCCCACTTAGCTTGAACAAGTCCATTGCATCTTTCCCCAGCCCTTTGTGGAGGAGTTTGTTTTTGCCTTCATACAAGGTCCGGGTCCATGTCTCCTATGTTTGCACAATGTTTAGCACATTGCCATAGTTTAAACAGTAAAAAATAATAAAGCCCTACTTTCTCAAGGCCGCTTAGAACACACACCTGAGTATTCAAAACATGGACGGACTCACTCACTCTACATCAGACATTCTACTTTAAGGTGAAAACTTTCACAGTGGTATCTGTTTCAAGCAAAGCGAAAATATATATTTTCCCACACAGTAGAAAGGGGAAGTACTGGAAACCTCTGTGCATTAGGAATTTCTTAACATGAACAGAGAGAATAGTCAGAAAGATTTGGTTCACAGGTCACAACTAGTTGGTATTTCTCCATTCTTTGGAGTTATAAACATGGGATGAGACACTGACAATTTTTTTGTGCTTTCTCACTTACCTGTTCTTCTTTCCATGCTCTAGATAGTCAGACACATGTCCAGGTAGGGTATGCAATGAGAAGAGCCAGGAGCAGTACATAGAAAACATTTAGCCGTGTCCACTTAGCTGCAACAGGAGAGCAACCACTGCCTGCTACAAGGATAGGCAGCCACCGTAGGAATCTAGTCAGATACCAGACCCTTCCCGCACTTAATGGAAAATTGCATACTTTTTCCATGCACATGAAGGAACACCCTGTGCAACCACAAATACTGCATGGATCCAAGACTAGCTATAGAAAGATCAAGCCACACATGGCCCAATACAATCTGTCTGTAGACAAATCAAGTCAACTGTCGAAATAAAAGAGCTACCGAACAACCTTTGAGAAATGGAGTATAGCACTCAGACCATTCTTAAAATCAACAGAACCCAATGTGATTTTGTATGATGCGATGAAGAATCTATGACTGAGGTTAAAAGTCCAAGGGGAAGAACCACTGCAAAGGCTAGTCCAAATGGGCATTCTAAGTACACTGAAGTAAAAGGCTTCTCTGAAAGGGGTCCCAACAGGAAAATAGAGGAACAAAAAACAGGTGCATTCTACAGAGCTGTTGTCCTTCATTCTCCTGCGCTTAGAGAGACCTGGGCATTTCTATCATAGGGAAGTACTTGGTTAAACCTCTGAACCCAAGAAAAGCCAACAATTGTTGGATGAAGGATGCCATGCTGGAAACGTGCCAGTGCTGCTGATTAATAGCCACACACTCACCATATGATGACAGAATTGCAGCTTCCTATCAACTTACACAGGGGAGCTGCAATAGGCTACATTATCATTGTTTAGTCTCTTTGTCAGCCTAGATAGCTCTTCACTTCCAGTTAGCCAGAGTATGCGAAGGAAGCAGATATTTGTTATGGTTAAAACAACAAACACAAACTGATTGGGAAAAGACCACATGAAAATGTGGAGGGTGCTGATAGGCTAAAAAGAAAGAAATGCAGCCAAATGCATCCAGATCCAAGGAATAGGTATGACAGAGTTATCTTAAGGTTTACAAGTTCTTAACAAAAGCAGGCTTTTTGTTCTCTGAACTGTTACATAAATAAATTCAATCCACTTTGTTCAATTCAATTATATTACACTGTTATACGTAATAGATATTAATCTATCATACATAAAAGAACCCAAGCAAGTCCACAGCACATGGTTTCTATACTACAGATGCAGCGGGACATTATATAAAATATTGTCTATATAATGTCTTTCTACATCTATAATATACATACTTCTGTGGAGATGTAATATAGCAAATCGCTTCTCTCAAATTCCAGCTGACTACAACCAACTATTCAACAAGTGTAATTATACTGAAGAAGTAAATGCAGTGAAGGTGATCATGTACTCTGAGGGATAGATCCTGTAATTGGATCTACTCAGCTTGCATACCCTGTGCCAGAATGGAGCCCCACTGAAGTCAACAGAACTCCAGGCAGGCACTGGTGACTCCCATATAGGTCTAGTTGCAGAATCTAGCTGTTACTGAAATATCGGGTCCACCTAGCTGAGAGCCAATAACAGCCAGACAGGGATAAGGAAAGAGGGTTACTTTATTCTGCAGAAAAAAGGAGAGTCTGTACCTTGGTTTACTCTAATTTACACGTCTTTTATACACACTTAGACAAAGCCCTGGTCGTGTTAACATCTGATTGGTGGTAGCCAGACCTCGGATGTCTGCTATCTTGTTACTGCTGTTTGGGACAGTGATTTCTGCTGGGACAGCTCTTTCTGTGTAAAGCGAAGGGCAACTGTAAAAATTCAGGGTCTTGCGTAGGCGAGGCATCTACTTCCCCCTAGTGGCCTCTGGTTGCCATAGCTGCTGGTTGTTAAGGGAGGTTCCTTGTACCTTATGACTTTCACATAGGGTGACCAGACGTCCCGATAAAATCGGGACCGTCCCGATTTTTTTTGCTCCACAGCTTCCAGTGGAGGCAGGCTCTTCCGTTTCTGGCGGCCCCGGAGAGAAGCGGCCCCGGAGAGAAGCCGCTCAACAACTTTGAGCCCCTTCCATTTTTTTTTTTGTTTTTTTTGCTCAACAACTTTGAGCCTCTTCCGTTTTTTTTTTTTTTGGTGGGAAGTCCCGATTTTCGGGTCTTCTCATCTGGTCACCCTACTTTCACATAGCCATAATACTGATTCTAGGAGCAAATAAGTTCAGCAGTTTTCAACAGTGGTGTGTTATATAAACCATACCTTACTTTCCCTAACTGTTAAATAGGTACAATAATTCTTACTTCACGGAGGTGTTCTGATGATGAATTCTAATTAGTGTTTGTAAATCATTTTGAGATCTTTGTGCAAGAGCCCCTATAGAAGCACTATGTAATATTATTCACAAATCATGAATTTACACTCCTTTAGGGCAAAATACCTCTCCACCTCTGAAGACCAAAGCTAAAGTAGTCTGGCTTGGCAGAAGAGGGTTTTAAATTGTATTAGTGTTTACATCTGAAAAATATTAGAACACAGGAATTTACAAAAATTAGATGGCTTTTTTAAACTTCATTCTGGGAGACGTATTGCTTTATCATACACTACAGTTTCATTTAATGTTCACTGCCCTATATATATTGTTTCCTAGGAATACTATCATTTCTGCCAATGCCGACAGACAAAGTTATGTCAAGATCAGTCAGGATTGTGAATACTACATTGATTGGGGTGTATTTTACTGACCCTTGTGGGTTTTATTGTTCCAGTGCAACCAAGAGGCCTGACCATATTGTATATGTTGATTTGGAAATGGTCTACTGGTAAGGTCTGAAAGCTTATTGGGTTTCCTCGGAAAAACATCTTGTACAGTTGGTGTTTACTGATCTCTGATCTAAAGAAAGTAAGATTTGCACTGTAGAGATTTGCATACTTTTTCCATGCACATGAAAATTACTCTTGCTTGCATTCACAGGTTTGAATTGCTCATCAAACATGCATTTCATCAAGGAATTTCCACCACAGCGTGTTGGTAGAGTTGACAGGTTGTATTACCTTCCTTTGAAGTAGGAAAGTATACAAGTGGGTTTATTCCACAAATCCAGTCTTCTCAGATAGTGGACAGGAAGGGCAGGCATTGGCCCTGTCTAACTCTACACTTCAAGCAGCCACAGAACAAAATTGGCTTTTAATGTTTTAAAATCTTCATACAGAAGACACTATCTATTAGGTCTAAATGTTATTAGTTAATTAATTACTCACACCAAACCTTTCCCATTAAACAATTGTTAGCTCTATTCAAGTTCTCATTGCAGTGAAGGCTAGGGACTTTCCATCTATCTATCTATAAACAACAAAAATTCCTGGATCCTGAGAACTAAGTTCCTTGTGAAATGTAAAATATGAATAACTCAGAGATGGCTACTGCCTGAATGTTGTATTAGCTTGTGACATTTAAAAGATGCATTTTATAGTAGAAAGAATCTTCAAAGCCAAACATTTAAGTACAACTTTCCACAGCAGGAACCTTCTCACAACCCACTAGGTGAATTCTATGGCATGACCACTGACTTGGGGAGTGTTTATATCTAAACCTGACCCCAGATCTTCATTTTTCAGGAGTTCTAATGTGTCAATCTAAAATCTTGGATCCAAATACCACAGACGTTCAGGTTCAAAATATGGATCTAAATCAGAATTTTGCAACTCTCCGTCTAAGTAAGCTAATGAGTCCTTCATGTGCAATTGAAGGCAAAATGTGGTCCTTGTAATTTGGCTCCTAGGGATCTCTGTTTTTCCTTCATAGAATATCAGGGTTGGAAGGGACCTTAGGAGGTCATCTAGTCCAAACCCCTGCCCAAAGCAGGACCAATCCCCAATTTTTTTGCCCCAGATCCCTAAATGGCCCCCTCAAGGATTGAACTCACAACCCTGTGCTCAATGCTCAAACCACTGAGCTAGCCCTCCCCGGCAAAGTAGGGACGTCTCCATATTTTTGAGAAGTTCTCTACCCATCCCAGCCCATTCAAATGCTACAATAAGTGAGACTTGTTGGGTATCAGCATATTAACAATTCTAAAACAAATTGTGCTGTTAGTTGTGTGTTCTGTAAATTGTTGGTCCACATTACAGATTTTGGAAACTGATTAAATGTCCATGCATAGAAAATTAATAAAGATTCAATGTCATGTAAAACAAATGTCAGTCTTCTTCTGTTAACCAAGTATTGCACTTCTAAATCCTGATTTTGATCTCTTTCAAACCAGGATATGGAAGTTCAGAGTCTTCTCCAACTGAATTTATTGCAACTGGCTTGGCTTAATTTTATATCTGTGAAACATCTCCTGTTATGTACCAGTGAAGAAAAACTATATTAAATGCTAATGGGCAGGAGTGCAGGCCATAGAATATGTATATAAATGTGAGGCCCAATTGTGCATGAATATCTTGAATGAAATATACAATTTGCCAAAGATTAAGCTCAGAAATAATTACTACATAATAGGGAAGAAATGGAAGTGTCACAATGTGTAACACGCTACATTACACAGATACAATCATACTAATGACAGCACTTTCATTCACAGAGTCATATGATATGAGGTTTAGATTAGTTGATGTGGGCCAGAATTATTCCAATGACAAAGATTTTTGCCTTATGTATGTGGGAAATTGCATGGTACATTTTCCCTCTTTTGTGTGTTTTATTCTTCCTTTTCTCTTCCATGGGAGGATTTGTAGGCTACCTTTCATTTGACTGACAAGTGTATGTGCCCTTGTAACCCTCTTATTAATTAAATGCCTCCTTGGGGAAGTCTAAAATCCTTCAATAATGACTGGTATGTATACTTTATAATGTAGTTGATGGGTTTTGCTTTAAGATATGCTGAGGGCTAAAATGAGCTCAAGTAACATATTGCTTAGAAATCCACCTTTTCTTTACAAAAGCAGGCTTAGAAGAGATTTTGGAGAGCTCAGGTGCCTTAACCCTTTCATTGCTCAGTATGGTTGATTTCATCATAAGGTTGTAGTGGACCAAGGGATAAATACTGTACTTTTTTTAATGTTTTACATTTGTATTCTTAATGGTGACTGGCCTTGAAGTCTGAGTTAACGTGGTTCACTAAGTCACAAATGTACCAATAAGCAAAAGCTGGTCAATAACATATGTTTCAAATACATTAGGGAGGCAGTTTCCAGAACTCTTGCTTATTTCAAACAAATGAGGAAAACATGAGGTAGCGAGGCTTGAAGACTCTTCCCAGATCTTGAACTGCAATGGGAAAAATAGGGCCATATTTTTAAAGAGCTGCATGATACCTCTCATAAAAACTACAAAATAAATGTTATTTAGAAATAGTCTGCATTATATAACATATCTTCTGTGCTTGGGTTCCCTCGGTGACTAGATCCACCCTTGGGACTGATTTGTACTGAGAAGATAGGAGCTATTTAGCCTAATGTCTTTTAAATTAACATATTTTTAAACACCACTTAGTACTTAGTGTAGACAAAGGTGTTTTAAACAGCGTTTGCTGGCCATGGCTAACCCCAGGATGGAGGTGTTACATCAGGCATAAAGTTAGGCCAGTCTTTTGAACAATTCATCCACTCCTGCTGCTTTTGGTGGCTGTAGAAAATAAGGTAATGCTACAAGCAAAATTATGACTTCAGATGAGGAAGAAGCAGCAGATTAAGGTTTCCACTGATACATTCATCATCATCATCACTCCCATAATGTCATTGGTCATTGGGGCACCATCATTGATGAGCAATCAACCAAATTTTATGTTGTCAATCCATCTCTTCTTCTGTCTACCTCTTCTTCTCTTCCCCTGTACTGTCCCTAGGAGGACAATCTTGGATAGGCCAGATGATCTTGTTACATGGCCGTACCATTTCAGCTTGTGCTTCTTCATGGTCGTCAGGAGGTCTTCATATGACCCAGAGCATTGGGTGATGATGTTGCAGACCTCGTCATTAGTGACGTGGTCGAAGTAGGAGATGCCCAGGATTTTACGGAAACATCTCATCTCTACCATCTTTTTCTTCCTGTTCAAGTTCTGCCGTAAGGGTCCATGTCTCTCACGCACACAGAAAAATAGAGATGACCAATGAGTGCAGCAGTTTCAGTTTGGATTCCAGGGAGATGTTCTTATTCCTCCAAATTGGCTTTAGCTTTACCACTGCTGCTTTTGTTTGCGCATTTCTTGCCCGAATTTCTGCCTTGGATCATTCATCAGTGATGATTGCCCACAAATACTTGAACTGTTTCACTGTCTCCAGCTCTTGTCCACTGACAGTGATATGTGAGCTGATCACATCACCTTTGTTTGTCATCAGCTTGGTTTTCTCTGCACTGATATCCATGCCATATTTTGCAGAGGTTTCATCCAATCGTTTCACAAGGTTGGCAAGTTCAACTTAGCTGCCTGCCAAGCCATCACTGTCATCAGCGAATCAAAGATTTGAGATTGTTAGTCTGCCAATGCTGACTGTTCATATGTGATCTTCTAGGGCATCAGTCATTATGCACTCCAAGTAGATGTTGAACAGTGTGGGAAAAAGAAGGCAGCCTTGCTGGACTCCAACAGTGGCACAAAACCACTCTCCTATTGTGCCATTGACGAGAACTGCACTGATGGCTTTGGCATACAGTTTAATGGTAAGAATAAGCTTATGACCAACATTGTACTTCTTCATGTTTGCCCAGAGAGCTTCGTGCCATACTCTGTCAAATGCCTTCTTGAAGTCAACAAAGACGTGGTAGGTGTCCTGCTGGTGTTGTAAGTACTTCTCACATAGAACACAAAGGTTGAAAATCTGTTCTGTGGTACTTCTTCCAGCATAAAATCCAGCCTGTTCTTCAGCAATGATATTGTCTGCTTGTGGCTTCAATCTGTTGAATATGACTTTCAACATCACTTTGCTGGGATGGCTAATTAAGCTTATGGTCCGGTAATTTTGACACAATTGTAGGTTGATGATTAGTGACTGTGTCCACGTGGAGGGCCACTCACTGGTCTGCCAGATCTTGTTGCAGATCTTGGTGAGTACATCTATTACTATTTCTCCTCTGAATGTCATCAATTTGTCTGGGATGTTGTCAATACATGTAGCCTTTCTGTTCTTGAGTGATTTCACAGCTGTCTCCACTTCTTTACGTAGTACTGGAAAGTCATCCTCCTCTGTTGAATCTGGGCTTTCTAAGACACTAGGATCTCCACGTGTCTGGTTGTTGTATAGATCAGAGCAGTAGTTTGTCCATCTATTGATGATGTCCCTTTCTTCTGTAAGACTGTTCCCTTCTTTGTCATGAATTGTGTTAGCTTTGGTCCATCATTCCTTCGTCAGATCTTTTACAACCTGGAAGGCTCATTTGCTATTTTTATTACTGATACACTCTTCAATTTTAGAACTTTGTTTTTCAATTCATATCTCCTTGGCCACCTTCATTCCTTTCTTGATCTTTCTGCCAATCGTTCTGTATTTATCAGCTCCATCAGTACTGTTCTTGTCTCTCTTAAGTTCTCTTCTAATGTCACACATTTGTAGTATTTCATTTGTGACCCATGGTTTTGTCTTCTTACGATGTTTCCCAAGGATGTCCATTATTGCCTCATTCATTACAGCGTTGAAATTGTTGGTCATTGTTTCTACGTCTTCCTCTAGAGCAAGCAGCGGAGCACATTTTCCGCTGATCATTGCTTGGAATGACTCTGCAATGGAGTCAAACAATGAAAATTGTTTCAGTCTCTGAGTCTTTCTAAGTGAAACTTTGGCCTCATAATTTTCCTTAGCCACAGCCAAAAATTTAGCATCGCAAGGTCGTGATCACTCTCAATATCAGCACCGGGGAAGCTCCTTGTTTTAGCTCTGTTAATTCCAGAACTAAATCAGTTTTGCACCATGATGTAGTTGATCTGGCTGTGATGTAGACCATTAGGTGTGTGCCATGTTGATCATCTGGATGCTTTATGTGCTCCTAATGTGTTTGCAAGAACCAGATTGTTATAACTGGCAAACTCCAGAAGTCTCAATCCTCTCTCATTGGTTACCCCATTACAGAAAGGGCAAAATAATCTTGCCAATCTGCCTGTGCATCAGTACCCACTTTAGCATTCCAATCTCCTTGTACAATCAGGATATCTTTCTTGTGTACCTTATCGATGCTGTCTTGGAGCTGATTGTAAAAATCTTCAATTTGCTCATCGTCGTAGTCTGTTTTAGGGGCATAGACTTGTTCCACTGTGATATTAAACAGTACTGCCTTTAGACGGATGGAAATAAGCCTGCTGGACATTGGGCGGCATCATAATACTGAATTCTTGATATATTTATGCACAAGAAATCCTACGCTGTTGACATGTTTGTCTTCTCCACTGTAATAGAGTACATGGCCTTCTTCTGTTAGTACCTCTCCAACGTTCTTCCATCTGACCTCAGAGATTCCTGGAAGGTGCCTGATGTATTCTTCCATTTCATACATGAGTTCTTTCCAACTCTCTATTTGTCTCAATGTCCTTACATTCCATGTGGATATGGTGATGTTATCTCTTCCACGGATCCTAATTGTTGGGGTTACACCAGTAGTATACTTGTCGCGTCTGCCCTAGTGGGAGACGGATGGCACGGTCATTATTAACCCGGGCTGCAATCAATCCAATTTGGACATTGCTGACTTGCTCATCGTATGGTGTGTCTTGGGCAAATTTCTAACCTGTCAGAGCCCATCCCTCTCCAGGCAGTCCCCTTTTAGTCACCTCTTACTACATGCAGAAGAGGCAGTGGGCCTATTCTGTCCCCAAACCCACAGGGGTATTGATACATTACAGAGAGCAATTTTCACTGTGTGCTGAACTCAGTACTGATGTCCTTGCTCATACAAACTCCCATTGAATGGGAATTTTGCCTGAATAAGGACTTCAGGACTGAGCCATGTACAAGGGGGTAAAGAATAGTTACATCCAGAAAAGAGTAGCAGGCTAGCAGGTATTTAGGGTGATCTCAGATTTCACTGCACAGTATATAGCAGAGCAAGCAGGGGAATAAATTGACAAGATTGTATGATGTGGCAGCAAAGATTTTCTGTTGTCTGGCTGACAATGAGACTTTGGAAGTTTTTATCCCCATTAAAGACTACGCAGCACAGAAAGCAAGTGGAGATCTTACACAATGAGGGTCAAGTGTGCCGGAAGCTGTTCTAACTTAGTCCCTTATCTCGATGAGTTCAAAGTCCATTATAGAGTGGGAATATAGCAACACAAAGCAGATTCTATTGTAATCAAGTAGACTGGTGATCAACCCCTTTGAGATGCAATCAAAATTGGTTTTCTTCTCAATTAATTGCACTGGGCTGCCATCTTATTTACAACCCGTTTGGGAGGAAAACTGTCAAAAAGAATGAACGTGTCTTTGACCTTCATATTCTTAGAAGGAAGGAAATGGTGCAGCTGTTTATTTCCCATTCCATCCTAATTTCCATGACATTGCACTGCTCATTAGGGAAATATGAAAGATGGAGGAAATGAATCAACCCTAACTTATTCTTGCAGACTTTGAACTCTTGGTGAGACACAAAGTGATTTGAAATTCTATAGTGCCCGTGGTTAAGTTATTAGAAACAGAGAGCTGTCAGCTGCAGAGTTCAGGATAAAGAACAGCATGCTGGCAGGGTATACTACAGTTCAGTATTTTCATTGCTATTATTTGTGTGTTTTTAACCCATAATATTTATATACAAGATATGTTATGTTCACAGCATGCACACAGAGAAGCTTTCTGGGGGGAGAGAGACTTTTTCTGGAAGGCTGCAATGCTATGCTAGTTTTTAGAATTCAGAACCCTACCGCACAACCACCACAAAAACCAGAGACAGACATAGCAGGCTGCTACCTAAGGCAGAGAGAGACATAACAACCCACCTTGTTCTAAGTTGGCTCTTTGCAGACTGCCACAGTAGCAGACACCGATCACATGACTTCCCTCAGAGGGACCCCCGACATACATACACAGCCTGCAAGCAGTAAACCCCTTGCAGTTTAAAGTGATAGCTTGCAATTTTAACAGTCTCCAATAAATCACAAGATATATATGGTTAAAGCTCGTATGCATACATTTGTGCACACACACAGGTGCATACAAGCGCGCGCGCACACACACACCCTTAAATGTGTTAAGGGTGAGACATAAACCAATAAAAGCAAAGAAATTCTGATTGCTGTGGCAGTATAGACTTAGCTCTGTTGTGCACAGGACGTTTATTACCGATGGTGGCCCATAAGATCATCCATTGTCCTGAGAGATGACTTGGTGTAGTTCAGCATCGACATACAGGGGGCTAAGTTTAAAGTGCTATGATGACATTTACCATTTCTGGGTGAAATCCTGGCCCCATTAAAGCCAATGGCAAAAGTTATATGGATCTCAATGGGGCCTGTAGCGAGGCGGGCTGGCGCCCCACCACCCCGCAGAGTGAAGTACCAGCCCAGTGGCCAGAGTGGGCGGGGCCAGGAGGCTCTGGGCCCGCCCCGCCAAGAGACAGGCCGCGACCTGGAAGTAGACCAGCGCGACCCGGA
This sequence comes from Chelydra serpentina, assembly GCA_037349315.1. NCBI lineage: Eukaryota > Metazoa > Chordata > Testudines > Chelydridae > Chelydra > Chelydra serpentina. Next base: position 15,618,952 of record JBAIAC010000035.1, read on the forward strand.
AGTATAAAGGCGGGCCTGCGGAGCTCACTAGGGGAGCAACCACCAGGGAGACCAGACGCGGCTAGCTTAGCTCGTAACTGGGAAACCCCTGTGGCCCCAGGTACCCGCCTAGACTGGCCGGACCTGCCCAGCGGCCCCTGCCCGGAGGAGTAGCCGGACCTGCCCAGCGGCCCCTGCCCGGAGGAGTGGCCGGACCTGCCGAGTGACCGCGAGTCGGACGAGGAGCCCATGCGGCTAGAACCCGCCGAGGACACCCCCTGGACTCAGGTACTGCCCGAGGGGGAGTTAGGAAGTGGCCCGGGGACAGCCGACCCCAGTCTGGCTGCACCATGGCCAGAACCCATGTCAGTGTGTTGCGGCCAGGATCCCCACTGACACAGCGGCGGATCCTTTGCCGCTGTTAGGGCCCCGGGCCGGGACGCAGTGGAGTGGGTGGGCCTGCGTCCCCCCTGCCACCCAACGTGTGGGTGGCAGTCTCCCCCTCTCCCAGGTTCTCCAGAGCTAGGACCTGGGCTTGCCACCACCTCCATTGAGGGCTCAGCCCCTGCTTGAGGGCCTGAGCCTTGAACTACTTGTTGCCCCGCCCTGACCAAGGGCCAGGGCTCACTGACTTATTGATTGCTCAGCCCCTGCCTGGGGGGCTGAGCCCTGAACTATCGGTTGCCCTGCCCTGACCAAGGGCCAGGGCTCCTTGACTCATTGATTGCTCAGCCCCTGCCTGAGGAGCTGAGCCTTTGACTATTTGCTCACTGCCCCGCCCTGACCCAGGGCCTGGGCCTATTGAACTCTGTGCTCAGCCCCTGCTTGAGGGCCTGAGCCCTGACTATTCACTTGCTTTCTGCCTGCCCTGACTCAGGGCCAGGGCTTAGCCTCTACCGTTTACAGGACTCGACCAGAGGTGTTCGGGCCCGAGACCAAGGATTCCCCAACTTTATCGAACGCGTACAGCGAGGCGGGCTAGCGCCCCACCACCCCGCCGTAGACTGAGACTCCTACAGGGCCAGTATTTCTCCTTCTATGATTTTGTCAGTTTGTGTCTGTCATGGGGTGTACAGACCCCATGCTGTCTAGGCCACTAAAGATTTACTAGGGAAAGTGACTGATTGGGGCTGATTGGTGGCCTCACAACAGCTACAGAGATAAAGGACTAGAGAGCAGAAGGGTGGGGTGCTTGTCAGAGAGGCTAAGAAACCATGAAGAGCAGGAGTCTTCAGCAACAGGCTAGTGAGAGGCCACCCAAGAAAATGGACCCTCCAGAGGAGGGGACCACAGGAGTAACTAAGGAACAGCCTGTAGGTCAGGCACAGTAAGAATTAGGCCAGGGATACAGAAGTGATTGGGAGAGCTTGGTGCCAGCCACTTTGTGCAGAGTACCTGACCTAGATCCCAGGAGAATGGGCAGACCTGGATTCTCCCACCAAGCCCAGCAGGGGGGCATATTAAAATGCCTTGAACAAGTCAGCCAGACCCAAAGAGGCCAAGGACTGTGAACACCTCATCTAGGGCCACCAGCCTCCAGAAGTATTGAACTCTTCAACACCACAAGAGGGGAAAGGATTACTGGTGACCTGTAACAGTAACAAGGAATCAACAAATGGGCTAGAAGACAGACGAGGAGGGAAACTGGGGGAGAGTTACCATGTCACTCAGTCTTGCCACAAAGGGGCACTGAAGGTCAAAGGCAACCACTGACAGTATCCACTTAATAACAATGTTGTTTTACCTTTGTTAGCACCATAACAATCTCTTTAGACTTGACATAGCTTTACCTGTTCTCATATGACAAGAACATTTCTTCAGGAACAGGTCTGTAGTAAATCTGCTCTCTTTCATCTTGCTGTGCCTCAAATCAAGACAAGTGAGGAGTCAGCCCCAGAAAGGTTGGAAATTCAGGTAATCCAAAACACTGATACTTGCCAAACTATCCTGACACCTTGGGTCTGCAAAACCATATTAGAGATCTCACAAGAACAGGTTCTGACTAAGATTTCTAGTGATAGAATCATAGACTCATAGGGCTAGAAGGGAACACAAGTCTCATCTAGTCTAATCCCAGGCCAAGATGCCGGATTTGTTGTATCTAAACCATTCAAGACAAATGGCTATCCAGCCTCCTTTTGAAAACCTCCAGTGAAGACCACAGCCTCCCTAGGCAGTCTGTTCCATTGGCCTACTGTTTTTACAGTTAGATTAAATCTCAGGGAAAATTTCCCTAATATGCTATGCTGTAGTTTGAACCCATTGCCTCTTGTCCTGCCCTCTGTGGCAAAAGAAAACAACTTTTCTCCATCTTTTTTATGGAAGCCTTTCAAGTATTTGAAGGCCGCTATCACATCTCCACTTCATCCTTCACAGGATTTCAAGGATGCCAACACAGTCCAGTTCTATAAACAAAAGGATGGTAGGGCAAACCGTGATAATCATCATGACATTTCAATACTTTTTTACAAAATAAAATTGTAGCACGGGTTATTTTGAATAGACTTAACACCTATATTGTGGAAACCATGCTCCATGTCTCAATCTGGATTTGGGTGAGGCATTATAGATATGATCTTCACAGCCCTTCAGCTTCAGGAAAAGAGCCAGGAGGAAAACCATGGTCTTTATATGATGTTCAGTGACTTAAATAAAGCTTTTGACTCTGTAAATCATGAGGGACTCTGGAAATTTGTGTTCATCCTTGGATCAAAGGATATTTCTATCGTTCAGTCCTTCCATGATGGGATGATGCCAGAGAGATGGAAAATGGCAAGATATCGGACCTCGTTCTGGTCACCAATGGCTCCACACAAGGTTGCATGCTGGCTCTCATGCTCTTTTCCATCCTTTTTTCAGCTATGCTTATGGATGCATTTCATGATATTCACCGAAGTGTTCATCCAGTTCTTCGCTGATGGAAGTTGTCCAATCTGCAATGCTTCCGGGCTCACTCAGAAGTGGCAGATTTACTCATTAAAGGAGCTTTTATTTGCAGATGACTGCCGTGGTTGCTCACTCAACTGATGGCATTCAATTTATAACTGATCATGTCACTTGTGCAGTCAATCATGTTAGTTTCACAATCAGCCTAAAGAAAACTGAAGTACAGAACCAACCTCTGCCTTCATTCATCCCTGTGCTACCCCACTGCCTTCAACACTCTCTTTGGTAGGTTGCTCAGGGGCAATTGAGAGGCAACATTTGGCCCAAGATGCTACAATTGAAGATCTATACAGATATACATTAACATCTACCTACAGGATTTGGGTTACTCCAACCAATTATAATAAATAATTAGCAATCATGTATAGTGAACAAGAATCCAGTTTTTATTACACATAGCCAGAAAAGAGAGAGAGGAAGAATCACCCATTGGTTAGGGCACTGACTTAGGACCTGGAAGACCTGGATTCAGGTTTGTGCTCCAACACAGACTCCCTGTGTGACCTAAAGCAAATCACTTAGTCTCTCTGTGCATCTCAGTTCCCCAGATGTAAAATGGGGATAATAGCACTGCCCTACCTCACAGGGATGTTGTGACGATAAACACATTAAAACTGAAAAATGCTCAGATATTGAGGTAATGGGGAACTATATAAATACCTAAAACAGACAGAAGTTGCTACAGCTTAGTTTACTATATTATTTAGAATACAAGTGGTTCATAAGCCTTACATATCTGAGAGGTGAACAAGATTCAGTCAGTTGAGGTCTATCCACTATATTGGCGGTTCTCAAACTGTGGGTCGGGACCCCAAAGTGGGTTGCAACCCTGTTTTAATGGGGTCCCCAAGCTGTCTTAGACTTGCTGGGGCCTAAGGCCCAAGCCCAACCCCCATCACCCGGGGCCAAAGCCTGAGAGCTTCATCCTTGGGTGGTGGGGCTCAGGTTACAGGCCCCACACCTGGGGCTGAAGCCCTTGGGTTTTGGACTGCCCACACCCAGGGCAGCAGGGCTCAGGCGGGCTCAGGCTTTGGTCCCCACTCCTGGGGTCATGTAGTAATTTTTGTTGTCAGAAGGGGGTCATGGTGTAATGAAGTTTGAGAACCTCTGCACTAGATTATTTCATCTCGTATTCCATTTCTGTTGTTCATTGTTCTCTCTGAAAAGACTGGGAGTGCACTCAAAATATTAAACCACACTGTACAAAATATTTACTTCTAGCCAGTCAGCTATACACAGAACAAAATTATCTGCCAGCAATAAGAGGTGGTAGGAATATATTTTCAGGAGTTTCAACAATATTTAAGGTTCATAGGGATTTTAATTTGTGGCGTTTGTTCTCTTTAAGAACTGTGAATATTTAGATTTTGTCCTCCAATGAGCTCCAACCCCATGCAGAACTCATTTCAGGATTGGATCCTTAGTGTTCTTGAAGATGAGGAGCCAGTAGCGCTGGCTCCACTCAGCTAGGGTAGATCCTTTGCAAGCAACCCACACAGCACCAAGTTTAAGATTTCCCAGTTGGAAATGGTTCAAGTTCCATCTATCACGCTGTTCCTTTAGGGCTAATGAGTGGGAGAAAGTTTCAGTGACAGTCCTCTCCGCTCAAGCTAGTCAGTCAATCAACTTGTAGCAAGCAGCCCAAATAGCTGCACAGTGGGAAGAATAAAGTGATGTTGTCAGGCATCTGAACGTCTCAGCTGCCCTCCACCCACTATATATAATGACCCTACATGAAACCCTCTAGCCCTACCTTTAGAACGCTCAGCTCTGCACCCTATCAGAACTTTGTGGGTTGAGCTCATTCTTAGTATCACAATTAATGTTGTTTTGTTAGATAATTCAGCACAGGTTGACAGAGACAAAAATCCCAAGTCAAATTATTGCTATATTTTGGGAAAATTTACAGCATGTCAAAAAAGAAAAGGGCAGTGTCCCATAACTCATCCATAGTAAGTTTTATGCTCTTATATGAAGGTTGCTAACCTTAGCATGCTTAAAGGAAGCTCTGAATTTTGTGCCCATTAAAATGACGGGCTGAGACATACTGAGATAGGTTTGCACAAAGAGGATTCAGTCCAAGGGCAGGTCTACACTACCGCTTAAGTCACTCTAACTTACTTAACTCAGCGGTGTGAAAAAGCCCCTTCCCCTGAGCAACACAAGTTACAGCGACCTAAGCAGTATCCACACCGGCGCTATGTCGGCAAGAGGTGCCCGCCAACATAGCTTCCACCTCTTGCAGAGCTGCAGTAATTATGCCGATGGGAGAGCGCTCTCCCGTTGGCATCATAGGCGCCGACTCCGTGGGTGCTCCGGGGCTGGAGCACCCACGGGGAAAAATTGGTGGGTGCTCAGCACCCACCGGCAGCTCCCCGCCAGCCCCGGGGCCCGTGCCCAGCTCCCCGCCAGCCTCGGGGCCCGCACCCAGCTCACCTCACCACCGGGAGACGTTCCGGGGCCCCGCCCCCGACACCGGGCTACATTGCGTCGGGGGCGGGGCCCCGGAACGTCACTCGGCGTTGGGTGCGGGGCCCCGCAACGTCACCCGGCATCCGGGACGGGGCCCGGCCTCAGCCCCTACCGGCGCCGCCGGACGTTGGCGCCTGTGGTTGGCATAGAGCACCTTCACCAGCTGCGCTACAGCAGCACAGTTGCATTGGTGCAGCTGCGCTGATGTAGTGCTTCTAGTGCAGACCTGCCCCAGGTTTTGAGGGCTAAAAGACACAAAACAATTAACAAAAAATGGGGGTGGGTTAGCATTTTAAGTTATTAAAACATCATTCCATCCTATTGTCTCTACTCCTGTGATTCCTTGGAACCTTACTATGGTGGAAATTCCACAGAGTCCATTTGAATCTTTCCACTGACCTCTGCTTGTTTCATCTGGTCCTTGTTGGTTGCAAATGAGAACCAGTACAGCCATAAGAATCAGCATACCCATTGCTCTCTAAAAACCTACTTCCCAACTAGAACTTGTAGAACCAGGTGATAAACAAGTCCATTCAAGGAAAAGCCCAAATAGAAATAAAGCTCTCCTGCCCATTCGAGGCTGTTTGCTTGTTCTAGTCTTTCATACAGCAGTTCCTACTAGGTGCAGCAGATACCACACCTTTAGGAGACTGATTCCAAAAGGCCCTAATCTTTTGCAGGCTCTCAGCATCTATAAAGAACCGGCCTTAAATTAGCTGGGCTCAGGGCCATCCTTAGGATGTATGGGGCCCTATGCAGTATTATTAAACTGGTGCCCCTATGCTCCACTGAAGACGGTCCCCAGCCAGCACCACTGACTTCAGTATGTCGAGGGGGCACAGCCACCACCCCTGCTCACGGACCCCCAGCCTCCCAGAACAGTCATTGCTGACACCCACTTTAAGTTCCCTCTCTCCTTCCCCCACTCAGCCCGCCCCCCACCCCACCCCACCTCACCGACTCATGTGGAAGTTTCACTCCTCCTGTCCTGGCCCAGCCCCCACCGGAGACAGAGTGGCGTAGGCAAGCAGAGTCCAGGGAGGGTGACACTAAGTACTCACACCCAAGCTGTTCTCAGCAGAAAGGGCTCCTAGAGCAGGAGGTACACGTTACCTACATGTTCAACTTTAAGTACCAGTAGCTCCATTGAAGTCAGAAAGGCTACTCACATGCTTAAAGGTTAAGCATGTATGTAAATATGTTTGCAGGTTTAGGGCCTTTATTTACAACTTTTCTTGCTGTTCCACTTCTGGGTCTCCAACAGATCAACTCCCAGCAATCCTAATGCCTATTATTGGTCTTCTCCTGTAGATGGATAAGTATGATTTTGGAACCCAGATGAGCTTTCAGATTCATTTACACATGTAGCCAAAGTGCAGTTCTGAACCCAAGTCTCCAGAGACAGCATGTGAAAGGCTGGTGCATTAACCTATTACACCATCTAGGCTTTTAGTAAACGTGCTATATTGTTAATCTTTCTGTCTGCTATAAGTATACTAGAAGCTTTACTATTTCCCATAAGGATGCTTCACTATTTATTCAAGCAAAACCTTAATCTGACCTTGAAGACTTCAGGCAAAATGTAAAGTCACGTAACCAGTGACAGCTAAAATTAAACAAATGTTAAAGAGGCAGGAATAAGACATGCAGCACAAGAAAAAAGGCCTTCAACCAAATTGGCTTCTCAAACTGGTAAAGCAAGCACATCCTTTCACAGCCCAGCACGGCACAGTATGGGAAGACACAGCAGTCTTTCTTCCCCCGCCTATAACATTGCCTATTGCAGAATCAACATTCAAACATAAGCAATTGTATACATAAAAATATAATTTCTGTTTAATACCATTGATACATATATACACCTAACTGATATTAAACAGAAATTATATTTTAAAAACTTTCTGGCAGTATAACTCAATATTGTGCTACTCAAGCATCATTCAGACAAATGCCAGTTGATATTAAAATACCAAGCTTCAGTCTTAGACCAATGGACTAATTAAAATAGCTATTATGTGTCAAGTTCATTTGTTCAAATCTATCTTTCAGGGCCTGAACAATGTGATTTATCATCCATAAGCATAAAAAGATAACAATGTGAAACTAAATGTATCAGGGAGGGTTTTTTTTGGTGGGGGGGTGTATTTTGTAAGTCAGCAGTTTTCTCAAGGAAAATAAAAGCCTGTTTACTATCACTGTATTTTTAGAGCATTCGCCTGGCTGGCCTGATTCATAAATAATTATGAAGCCTTGGGAACAGTGACTTTTGTTGCAGCCAGCTGGTTTTATTTATGAGCAATTCAAGCAGCCAATCACTGTGCACACGTTAATGCAAGCTTACTGCTCATGAGGAGGCACTAAGGTCACTGGAAAAAGCAAAGGGACAAGATGTTGTACCACCAGGGAGCTAAGATTTATGAACCCTGGTGGCACATATTTTACCATCACCACGAGAAGCAACATGGCATTTTGCATTTCTTTCTCATTTCCAGATTAAACCTTTTAGTATTTGCATTTGCCTCCCACATCGAGCATTTGAGGGAGGATGGTTGCTCTTCCAAAAGGAGGTGAATTACACCACCGGATAGGACATTAAGCAACATCCCTGCCAGTCACATCCCGGGTGGAGAATCACAGCATGGATGAAGATTAAAAACAGAAAAAACCAACACAGGGAAAAGCAGCTGCTGCTCAGGAGCAGAAGCCACTTTGCAAAGTTAAATTTGGATGTACATGTAAACAGAGGTGCCTGTGCTAAGTGACTACTCAAAGCACTGACAAAAAGAGGTTGATAAATGGAGAGTTTGGAAATGCTTTGGGGCAGAGCTGTAAAATGGGAGACTGCCTAATAAAGGTCCCTTGTGCAGGTTTCACTGTATATAAACAGACCAGGTGAGTGAAGTAATATATTTTATTGGACCAGCTATTGTTGGTGAAAGCAGCAAGCTTTCAAGCTAAACAGAGCTTCTTCTTCAGGTCAAACCCAAAAGCTCAAAAACTTGTCTTTTCACCAAAAGTAATTGGTCTGATAAAAGATATTACCTTGCCTGCTTTGTCTCTGTAATATCCTGAGACCAACCCAGTTTCAACAACACTGTAAACAATGTATGTACACAGGACTTAATGCAAAGTGACGTTCATCCAAACTTCTCCAAAGTTTGAGAGTTTTCATATCCAGAATTTTGGTCGAGATCTCTAACACACGAGGCTAAAACAAAACTTATTAAGTCCTGAAAATAGGGCCTCAAGCGATGCAAAGGTCGGAGTCCCTTTCTGGATCTCTGCTCCTAGAAGAATTTCAACCACAAGAGCACTTGTAATAAGTACTGATTAAAAGAAAACAGCATCAGGAATAATCATTGTTTTATTCATACCAGAGCAATTCTTTGAACAGTTCCCATCATAACTGAGAGGTACAGAAAATGTTTTGAGACAATGTCTCAATGAGAGAGACATGCACTCAAACTTTAATCATTTATCCTTTTTCTAAAGCTTGTTAATCTCCAAAATTAACCCCTACAAACCAGCCCATTTGTAGGGGAGAGAGGAGAAGCACACACATCTCTATACATTTAATAATAATATGATGCCAAAAAATACCATGCATGTTTCACCCAAAGTGGCCTGCTTCTTTGTTAAAGGGCCCGGGTGTGATTTTTCCACCCCCAGCTAGCAGCTGACATTGATATTGACAGGGCTTTGGCTGTTTCTCCCTAGTGTGATTATATATGACAGAGTGCTTTAGGATTCTTGTTTAACTTGGTTAATTCATCATTTCGGATCTTACAGGGGAGGCCATGCAGAAAGAGCGTAAGTGGCCAGTAATAGAGAAGCAATTACACCAAAAAGAAAAAATATACACTTGGTAATCACTCTCTAACACTAGAGGAAATACAGTTATACAGACAAATCTCCCTATTTTTTAAAGTGAACATTTACGAAAAAGATAGAAATGAATATTTGACACTAATATGTTTTCCATCCTAGAGTGCCTGTCTTTGATGAAATATGGACAGTCCCAAGGAAAAAGTTTCCGTTCTAATAGCTATATCAAGTTTCCTTTCTTTCAGAAGATCATATATGAAGCCAGGTCATTGTACTTCGAGGGGATCAGGGGGACAAAATGTGGAGAGTAATAAGTATTGCTGAAAGAGAAAGGCAGGGATCATTTGTTTGCTTCTCCATTGTGGAACATGATGAGGAGTGTAAGTCAATGTGTTACCCTGGAGATTTTTGTAAGTCAGAAAGCATGTTTACAAATCATTCTATTGATTACCCAGATGTAAACTAGCCTGTTAGCAGGTTTAGGGAAGCACTAATTTTGTACAAGGTTATAACACACAAATGTACATTTAAAGTAATAATAAAACAAGGGATGGGAGGTTTCCACACAGGAAAAGGGCTTGTTTTCTATTGAGAAGATGTTGGTGTTCAGCCTGTCTAATTACAATTAAGATGCTGATGCTCTGATTGTCTCCATCTAAACAACTGGCAGCCCACTCCAAAAAAAAAGATACTGTCAAGGAGCTGCTGCCATACGCTTAGAGGCATATCGGTTTGTGTGGGCGATATTTGGGGGAATAGGTTTTTGCTGTAAGTGATATGCCAAAGCCTTCACAGAGCAGTCTTAAACCCAGTGTCAATTATTGTCACCTTTTGTCAATTACTCAGCCTTGGTTGTTTGTTCTATCCTGTGACAGCTCCATTCACAGTGACACTGTAAGTGCTGCAAACTACTGTTATGTTACCGCACTTCTGAGAGGAAAGGGAAGATGTGGGATAGATGTGGTACTTTGCAAAGCTTGTAGGAGGCGAAGTCCACTGACCTGTGCCATGTGTTTCAGAATGCATAATGCAGATGCCCATGCCATCAAAACAATGGGCAATAATGGGCCCTGTTGATAGCACTCTCAACACAAAGGTTAGGGACTGAGTGAGCCATGATGTCTGAATTATCCTCTTGCAGCTAAAAGCCGCTCATGTAGGTCATAGGTTGGGAGCACTAGCAGGGCAATTTGGTGCGTGGGAAGCTTGTTCTGTTGCTGCCCATGCTGTCTCTTTTCGAAAATTAACAGAGGATTTCAGTCTGTAGCCAGCCAAGCCAGCAATATTCAGATCAATGCAATAAAGAAATGAATTGGAAAAAGGAAGAAAGGGTGGAGAAAATAAAGGAGTGCATAATGCACACACAAACACACGCGCACACACACACAAAGATAGTCACAGGAAAGCGGCACCAGCAGCACTGAAAACCCTGAACTCCAATGAGAAAATTCAGAACCACATGAAAATGTCTTTGCCAATATTAGGAGGCAAAAATATGAAAACCAGGCTCTACACACCAACTCCTGTTCCTAAAATCTCTAGCAAATGTCCAAAATAGATTACGGTTAAATGGGGTATGAATCCACCACAGAACATTGGATCAGCATTGGATCTTCCAGTTCGATCCTCATCTCTCAGACAAAGGGTAGGTCTACACTACCAGTTAAGTCGATCTAACTTACGTCACTCAGGGGTGTGAAAAAGTCCCTCCCCCCCACACTGAGTGACATAAATTTTGGGCGGTGTCAGCAGGAGACACTCTCCTACCGACATAGATTACACTTCTCGCCAAGGTGGAGTAATTACGCCAATCAGACAGTGCTCTCCCGTTGGCTCAGCGCACGTTCACCAGATGCTCTACAGCGGTGCAGCAGCGCCAATGTAGTACTGTAATGTAGACTTGCCCAAACTCTTCCTTCCAGATCCGCATTCACTCTGATGAGCAGTTACCTCTCTCCCACGCCTGAGGTCTTGATCAGCTACCCCAGAAAGCAGCCCAACCCATATTCGTAGGCATCTGTCACAGGAGAGTTGTACTGCTGTCCACTGCCTTGAATCATTGTTTCATGTAGACCCCCTGTGCAGGCTGCACCCCAAAATTCCTTCTTTAAACCCTGTTCTGTATTTATATACTATCCAAGGCTACACTATCTAGGCACTGAGGACACAGAGTTTGCAGCTTTTGTCTTGAATTTCCAGGCTTTTGTCAACATGTTCTTCAAATCTTCCTTAACTTCTGAGGCAGGTTTCTTTTTACTAACTACCTGTAATTTTAATTTGGCTCACTAGCTAGGGTCCCAGCGAGAGCTTTAATGGGCTACATGCCACTTGCTGTTTGGAATAGCGATTAGCGGAACAATGCTTTTCAGCATTACATCCTGCATGACTACGTTTCTATTTATCTCTCACAGAACACAGGTGATTTAGGCAGGTTTGCTTTTAGTTTTAGGTTAATGTAAACTTGCAGGAGGATTGATCTAAAATGACCTGACAGCTACTTAGGCTGGTAAATGCTTCGTATTGCTCTAGCATAATAATTAATCTGTCCTTTCATTAGGCTTTTTCATCCAAAATGTTGGGGGCATGATGTTCCATTATTGAATTAACCACTTCCCTGCCTACGAAGACATGGCATATGAATATGCACTGAGAAAAGCTGTAGTCCTTGTACAGTCCTTCAGTTACTACCTTACCACTTTGTTCAATCAAACAAACTATTCATTTTTAAAAGATTGGGAGAGTGGGGTAGAATAATCAGAATTACAGTCCTGGAAGTTTCCATATCCTAAGACATAAATGACAACTTGCCCAACTTGGGACAGTTAGCCCCAGGATTTTGGAATTCAAAATGAAGCCAATGGAAGATGCGCTGTATGGAAGTCAGGACCTAGAGATACATCTACACAGGCATAAAAGACCTGCTGCACAGCTGCAGCTGTCCCAGGTCAGTTGATTCGGGCTCAGGCTGCAGGCTAAAAATTGTAGGGTCGACATTTGGGCTCAGACTGGGGCCCAGGCTCTGGGACCTGTGAGGGGGGAGGGTCCCGAGCTTGGGCTCCAGCCCAAGCCCAAATGTCTACATTGCAATTAAACAGCCTTTAGCCGGAGCCCCGCAAGCTCAAGTCAGCTGGCACAGGCCAGCCACAGGTGTCTAATTCCAGTGTAAACAGACCTTAGGTGACCTGAGAAATGAGATGAAAACCGAAGTATCCAAAGTGAGTGAACACCTGGAAGGTTAGGCACTTTTCAGAAGTGAGCGCTAATAATTTTGGCTGCCTCACACTGGGTCTGATCCAAAGTCTACTGAAGTCCATGGGAGACTTTCCATGGATTTCAATGGTCTTTGGATCAGGCCCATTTTGGGTGCTCATTTTTAGACATCTAAGGATAAAATTTTAAAAAGTGATGAAGAAACTTTTTGAAAGTCCCATTGACTTTCAAAGAGACGTAGGCTTCTAAGGGCTGATCCACAAAGAAGTCTGAGGCTAAGTCTACACTGCAGCCTATGTATGTCGGCATAATTTATATTGCTCAGCGATGTGAATAACAACCCCCACCCCAACCCTCCCGAGCAATGTAAGTTACACCGACATACGCGCTCGTGTGCACAGCACTATGTCAGTGGGAGAGCTTTTCCCGCCGACATAGCTTCTGTGGTTCACGGAGGTGGTTCAGCATCAGTCCCACCCCTCAAAGGGACTTAAAGCCCCTAAGTCTAGGCTGGAGGGGGGTACCTTCCTCTGCTCAGGATGCATTGCTGTGAACCCTCTCCTGGAGTTTTAGGCTTTAAGCCTTTTCTTGCAAAAGAGTGAGGAGGTGGCAATATCTACCGTATAGCTTTTAGCACAGTAGCTAGAGCACTCACGCCATACTTGGGAGACCAAGGCTCAAATCCTCCCTCTACCTGATGCGGAGAAAGGATTTTGAACCCAGACCTCCCACCTTTCAGGGAAGTGCCCCAATCACTGGTCATTCATTAGAAAAGGCACTTGGATTGCCCTAGGATGTGCTGAGTGCTCTAACCACTGGGATGTAGAGTCATTCTCACACTGTTTCTGTCCCAGCAACTATTAATTTTGTCATGCAAAACGGAACTGCTTTAACACAGAGGCCCACCCAAGAATATCCCATAGACAAGTGATTAGAGCACTGAGATGGGAGACGTGGGTACAATCCCTGCTCCATGTCAGGCAGAATGGGGATTTAAGCAAGGGTCTCCCACAGCCTTGGCGAGTGCTCTAACCACTAGGCTGTTGGGCAAAAGGGCACCATGACCATTTTGTGCGGATTCGAACTAGTAGGCATGCTGAGAGCACCCCTACCAGATCAGGCCACATAGGCAAGATAGGTGTGATAATGCGTAGTTTTAGGATTCCACTGGGGCTTAGGTGTCTGGGTGTCAGGAATTAGTTAGGCAGCTGTGTACATGCCCAGAGGCAGACATTTAGGCACCAGTGGAAACACAGGTAAGCAAGGGACTAAAATGGCAGTTAGGCACCTAAATTCCTTTGTGGAGCTAGACCTGAGTTACTTTTGAAAATGGGACTTCGACCCCTAAGTTACCTATGCACTTTTGAAAATGTTACCCTTAATATCTCAAGCTACCATTGACTTCTGCTGGGACCGTGGGTGTTCAGCAAGCTCTGAAAATCACTCAGGCTGATCAGAAAAAAAAGGGGCCAAAGTTAGAAGCCACTTTCGGAAAGGTTGGACTGTGGCTTCAGCTCAGGTCCATGATCAACAGAGTAGCAGAGGATCAATGTGCTACTTAATCATTTGGGACTCCTGAGAGGTTTAAGCTCAAGCAAGTGGGGAAATGTGTGCTATTTTTTAAAAGGAAAAATGAGATTTGGCGTGAAAGAAATGGGTTTGTTTTATTTCAGATAAAATGAGATATATTGCCACACTGCACACTAAAATGCCATTAAAGGTCAATTGTTTTGCAGAAATCTTCAAACTTACAATTTTAATTTGCCTTGTTATCAGGAATTTATAAGTACAGTTCAGAGGTAAACTCCATGGGCCATATGCTGTTTTGGTATAAATTCTGACTAACTGCACTTGAAGTTAAAAGTGTTATTCAGGGATTATACCAGTGCCAAACAGAGATCCAATGCTCCTATTGTTCAAAAACGATTTTCATCTGCCACCCCAGCCCACCCCAAATGAAGAAGCAAATAGCATATGGGGGTCCCAGTTCCTGCTAAGAAGTTGAAAAGCTAGACCTAACTCACTAGCAAAGAATCAACATGGAGCCCATAACTGGCCCATAAATCCAAGCTCTAGCACTAAGTATTTATTGACATTGTTAAAAGGTCTATTTCCCCTCCTATTTCTTATATTATGGCACCATAAATTCAGATTCCAAAGTTTATTCTTACCATTTTATCATCCTGAGAGGGAGCATAATGTGGCCAGCCGAGGTTGTTGTGTAGGAAACAAACCAGAGGGTGCTGACTTAACCCTGAATCCTGCATTTCGCTGCACGCAGGCACACTGCTGCCTCTGTCCCGAGCCTCATTTGCTTGAGCAGGATGCTGCACAGGCACATTGGTAGACACATGTGCAGTGAACGGTGGCATCAAGACCTTCTATTTAGGCAATTATCATCCCCAGTTTCCATGGGAAAACTGGGGCATATGAAGAGATCAACTTGATGTGAAAGCCAGAACTCAGGTCTCCTAACTTCCAGCCTCATGCTCTAAACACTAGATTAATTAGCTCTCTGATTTTCACCAAACAAGCTAGTCCATTCACAAAAACTGCCCTCAACCAAGCATTAGCAAATACCATTTGCTTTTGTAGTGGGTACACTATCCTGCAAGGATTTCTCAGCCTTCCATTACTCAAGCTTTCCATTATCTTCCCTACAACAGGCTCCATTAAGCATAATAAAAGTAGCCCCCATCCTGCAAACTATTCTATTTCTTAATTGCTGCACTGTAGAGAAACACCACCAGTGCAATCTCATGCTGCACGAGACCAAGAGTAGCATTTAGACCATCTGTAGATCTCCAGTGATTATGACAATTTGTAAATAAATATATATCATCTCATACCATATGGCTCCCACACTCACCCCACCCCCAAATGATAGCCCTACACTTCTGCATTACATGTAATTTAAATTAGAATAAAAAACTTCCACATTGTATGGGAGTGGCTGCTTTTTATATATGCTCTTCAGCATCCTGCCTCTCTTGAATGGGCATGTGGTAAGAGATTGAGAAATGCTGTCAGTGTGATGACGTTTTTATTAAGCTGTCCAATTCATCAGTAAAAACTTCTGTCTTTGTGGATTTGTTCCACTCCTTCCTGCCTCCTCTAATCAAAGTGATCCAAGGCAGAGCTATTTATCACACCATGGTCAGAAGAAATGTAAACACAATTACTTGAACCTGTGCATACCCTAATTGCTATATAACAGAGTCCAAACCATGTTAATACACAAATAACCATATGCATACTGTAGCATACCACTGCTCCAGTTGCACCATTTACATTATCCTTGAAAGGTTAGAGACAATGAGCACAAAGGTGAAAGTCTCCACAGTTGATACTAAGATGCAGAAAGCACAGTAGGTAATTGATATATAGTTTCTACTCAGTACAACTCCATTTTACAAACACATTTTTCATACAATATTGCAGCTGTAGTCGGAACATACGTTGTAATAGGTTAGAATCAGAAGGCCTGAGAGTAGGTGGGACAACAGTCATAAGTGGCTGATAATAGTATGGGAAATCATCGTGCTGACTAGATTGGAACCAGAGTTGGTAAGTGGCAGTAAAGAAGGCAGAAGGGACAAACTCATGGAGCGGGAGTGCAGAAAGGGGTAAAAGGAAGCAGATGGGGACATCAAAAGAAAAACTCCAGGGTATATCTGTATAGATTTTTTTCTAATTATTGTTTTACGTTCAGTTAAGAGGCTTAAAAATGTCATACTTCCCTCACTCCCAACTGGTGGGGGTTTTTCCATTGGGAACAGATGTTTTCCCTCTATGTTCAGAGTTGAAATTGGCATGGCTATTTTGATTTAGCAACATCATCATCCTCTGAATGCCTTTCATGCCAAAAGATCTTTGTCTGTGCACCAGCATCACAGATTAATGTCTGCATAGCTCTGGAAATAGCTGTGTCATAGCAGCCGAGAACACAGGGAGCACAAAATACTTTTCAAGTAGAAGGGAAGTTTCTCACCACCACCATGTGTCTAACTAAAGAAAGAGTCAAGAACAAATGTTACTGATTCTTAGCCTGCTGTTTATTTGGGGTTGGATTGATTGACACCTTGCAAACCAGGCAGGGTAAAAGGCAGCATGCAGCTTCACTGATCCAGGAGTAGAGCACTCTGTCATAGTTCAGGCCCTGCTTCCTCCTTTGGGGAGGGGGAAGGAAGGGGAGAGGAGTAAACTACACTCGTCCTTTTAATGGTGCCACTTACTTCACCCTCCTGGCTCAGCTATGTTGGCAGATACACAGGGGGTGGGGTTGCAGTCAAAGATCCACCCACCACCTGCTTACCTGTACTTGGATGGAAAGTAGAAACCTAGCAGCAACTACTCTCCCCTGCCACCCACCGAGCAATGATGAAGGTAGTACATGCAGGGGAGTAAGGAGGTGTTCACAGCCCTTTACTCCCCTGGAGGGCATGTTACAACTGCGCCCGTCAGCCTTAACTCTTTCAGTTTAATCACCCATTACTATTAAGAGGCCACCACATTATCTTAGTACTGCAACTTAGTATCTTCCTTGCTCTATTCGCCTCATAGTTTGGTAGATGGTATTACTCATTGCATCACATATCAAAGCAATCCCTCTTCCTGCAAAATGACCCATGGAACAGAGTCCTGCACCATGCTGAGCTCCCACTAAAATCTCCATGTCCATCGTTTTCCACAACTGAGGCCTTAGACTGTAAGTGCTTCAGGACAGCAACCTTGTCTTTTGACTTGTTCTGTAAAATGCCCTTCAGATTTTTGACTGCTGCAAAAATAATAATGATGTGTTACTATCAACAGTTAGTAATTGTAACATAAAAAAGACAAACTCCCATGTGACGCCAGTCTAAGAAAACCCAGTTACATAGAAGGGAGCCATAGACATATGGGCCCCACTCCTGCCCCATCGTACATGCGGATGGATTCCTGCACCTACATGGAGTCCCATGGACTTTATGGTCAATGAGAACATTCATTTTGGCAGAAATATTATATAATTAAGATATTTAGTTATGGCTTTGTATAAAAAGGGAAGGTATTATTTTAGGAAGGATCTCTGGAATTGCTAGTCTCTTAACCCATCCGAAACCTAAAGTTTTTTTTAAAGATTACTTGAATAAATTAAATGTTCATTTGAAATACAGAGCCCTGTGTTCCATATCCCACAAAGAACAGGTCAAAAAGAAATCATTTTCTGTACCTTACTAGGAATTATGTGATGGCTCAATGTTAACATGGCCAATGAAATTCAATCAACTGATCAGCATAGATAACACTAAGCATGTAGGGTAATTCTCTCTAGGGGACATTTTTCTGTGAGTGAAACAAAAGAATCTCTTATCTGGTGCATATTCTTTGCTTGTGAATGTGAAGCATACTCTGAAATTGCACACTTAATAGAATTTTGAATGATCACCTGCTGCAGCTGAAAATAACCCCCAGATCACAGGCTCTCTTTGACAAAGCCCTTTCCTTATAGGATGAGCTCTGATGTACAGTCATCAATGGAGGATTTTATGTGAGGAAAATTGAAGATGGCAGAATCATTATTTAAATCACAATCTGGCCCCTCAATTAAAGTGATATTAAAAAGCAGTATAATCTTCCAATAAAAGAAAAAAATTTAATCATTTCAAAGTGATTGCAATTCTTTCTAAAAAGAACACGATAAAGAGTTCATTACGTTGTAAAGCTACAACAAGTGCAAGAGCATTTGAAGATGAGATAGTGGGAGAAAGACTTTTACATTTATTTTGCTGGTTCTACATGGAATTTTCTCCTTTTCCTGGGCAGAATAAAAATTGGTGGTTTAAAACTCCAATCTGCTAGAAGAGCAAAGTCTTCCCTGTATGGCATAGGTCAGTGTTTCCCAAACTTGGGATGCAGCTTGTTCAGGGAAAGCCCCTGGCACGCCCGGCCAGTTCGTTTACCTGCCGCGTCCGCAGGTTCGGCGGATCACAGCTCCCACTGGCTGCGGTTCACTGTGCCCGGCCAATGGGGGCTGCGGGAAGCGGCGGCCAGTACGTCCCTCAGCCCGCGCCGCTTCCCACAGCCCCCATTGGCCAGGCACAGCGAACCGCAGCCAGTGGGAACCGCGATCGGCTGAACCTGCTTACGCGGCAGGTAAACGAACTGGCCGGGCCCGCCAGGGGCTTACCCTGAACAAGCGGCGTCCCAAGTTTGGGAAACACTGGCCTAGGTTAATGATCAGAGCACCATGCTTCCAAATACAGAATGGAATCATTTGGAACTAATGCCATTTAAGACAGTGAATGACAGGAATAGCACAATGGAGCTAAAGGTGGCACTCAAAATAAGGGGCCCTGCAGGAAACCAAAGTGAAAAGGACAGTCACGGGGCACAGGGACATAGGAATTGCCAGATTGGATTACACGTGATGGTCACCTAGTCCAGTATCCTGTCTCCAACTGTAGTCAGTGCCAGATGCCTCCAAGAAGATATATATATGCACCCTACCGTAGGCAGATACATTCTAGGATTATACTCCTCCCAGTTCAAGCTCCTGTTACCCCTTTATACTAGCTGATATAAACAGTGATGTTTTTTTCAGTGACTATGACTTTAACCAAAAGCAAGCAGCACAATCTAGGGGCCTGTTTATGTTCTCATTTACAGAGATGCAGCTCCATTGGTTTCAAGGGAAGTACTCTAGACTTACACCTGTGTGATACCTCAGCCTACTCTTAGGCTCTTGTCATCCTTTGCTCACCCAGTGTTGTCTCTGTCCCGCAGTGTGACCAAAAGAGAAGGTGATAGGATGTATTCCTGCAGGGATGGTTTGTCTGAAAGTTTTAATAATATTACTTATCCCTTGCTTAGCATTTTACAAGCTTCAAAAATAATACTTAAAACTTTGTGAACAATGCCCATTTTACAGATAGAGAACAGCAATCCCCATTTTAGAGATAGGGAAACCAAGAAGAGAGGGCTTGATGTGCAGTGGACCCTCAACTCATCTTTTTCTTGTGTATACATAGCTTTGCCTGCATGAATACCTGAGCACATCTAGCATGCTAGCAGGTGCACAGCCAGCAGAAAGATGCTAAAACCAGTGAATGCAGGTAATAGGTTTTGTATATGCAAAGCTCATCTGGACAAAGTGGATTAGCAGAAACAAAAACATGTCATTTGAATGTTCAGATGTTAGAATTTTTCAATGTCCAAAGAAGGTGATCGTGCATTAGGGCTGTGCAGGCTAAAGTGGAGGCCAGAGTCTGAAAAAAAATCACACCCCAGAAGGCCCTACAGCAATAAGATTAGAAGAACTAAGACTAGACCTCAAAAGTTATTGATTTCCCCACCCTGCGATCAATTAATGGAAATCAACTATTAAAAAACTCCCTCATCTCCAGTGTTACCTGTTCTTCAGCATATTTATTGAGTCTTGTGATGTTTGAATTTTTCTTAAAGCCCCAGCTACTAGAGTCCTATAATTATGTGACAATCTTAGCTTTTGTTTGATTTTTTTTTAAGGACGTTTCCAGATCTTATGGTTGCTGAGAAAAGCTTGAAAATGTACAAAACGGCTACCTACCTTTCGTTTCTGCTGTTCTTTGAGATGTGTTACTCATGTCCATTCCATTCTAGGGTGTGCACATGCCCATGTGCGCGGCCATCAGAGATTTTTGGCTTACCAGTATCCGTAGGGTCGGCTGTAGCATCCTCATGAGTATTCTGCCCATGTGTCGGTATATTAGGCGCTGCCGGCGCGCTGCCGGCCCTACACTCTTCTCAGTTCCTTCTTGCCAGCAACTCCAACAGAGGGGCAGGAGGATGGGTAATGGAATGGACATGAGCAACACATCTCGAAGAACAACAGTTACGAAAGGTAGGTAACCGTTTTTTCTTCTTCGAGTGCTTGCTCATGTCGATTCCATTCTAGCTGACCCTACGGATACTGCTAAGCAAAAATCTCCAGCGGTCATACACCTGGGTGCACGCGCACCCTAGAATAGAACGGACATGAGCAAACACTTGAAGAACCACCACAGCATACCCTACAGAAACCAGGCCCCAAACCAAAAGGCACAGAAGAACAACTCATGTATATTAAATATATCATGGGTTTTAAGCCAGTCTCATTATTTTGGGCAGATTTATGGGTTCTGAACACTTGGGATTGTAAATAATGCATTTCTTACCCAAAGTAGAGTTCTAGAATCTATTCATTATAGTAGACTCTTAGATGGCCTACGATTGTACTAACTAGAGTGCAGTCTTCAGCCACTCACCTCCCATGGTACTGGCAATGCTGTGCAAAAAGGAAAACTGCATTATGCCTGGCTTAAGCAAGTGCTACAAGCCTGTCACTGCCCTACTGCTTAGTTTATATGCATAACTACCAGCTTATTATATCCACCTTGGAGGCATGATTCTGGTCTCAGTTATGCTGAGGTAACTATGAAGAAACTGCACTGAAATGGATATGTACAACAGGGTAAATAAGGAATAACTGAGATTAGAGCCCAGAGCTTGATAAATTATGAGGTAGTTAGTGGTGTCAACTGATGGTGGGGGGACATCAGAGACTGTTTGGGGCCAAGTTTGGTGGAGAGCCAGAATATAACAGCATGCAGTATGGAAGGCCAGTTTCACCATGACATATGCAGGCACAACTCCACTGTAGTCAATCGAGTTGCACTCCTGCAGTGAATATAGGTCAGAAAGCGCAAGAGCAAATATTTTGCTAATAAATTTGACAACAACAAAAAACATAGCAAAAGAAAGAAAAAAATAAAAGCAAATTAACCTCTTCTTGGGAGAGAAAACAGTTTTCCTCCCAGCTACTTTGTGGGCTAGCAAAACAAATTAAATTAATAGGCTTTAACGCAGCTGTACAAATTTCATTCAAACATGGATAAGTTCACTAACATCCATAAAAGTGTGTTAGCTACATTCAACTTTTGTTCGGTCTGATTTTCTTTCCAGATGGGTATTTGCCATCAAGTTAACAGCTTAGAAACTCACTCTTTAAAAACACGATTATAATTGTATATTTCATATTCATAGTTGGTTTTTGCTGGTTATCTGTTTAAAAAAACATGTTGGGAGGCAGCAAAAGGTAAAGCTGGATTTGGGCCTTATCAAATCCTTCTTTTGTTCACCTTTAGTTTATCTACAGTTCCACTAAAACCAAAATCCCACACAACAGAGCAAAAGTGATATTTCGGTGACATCTAGAAAGGCATTTCAAATCATCTCCTACAAATCCTCCAGCCTGCTCTGGCTGACAAAGGCGCTAGACAACATGCTGTCAGGAAGCTATCTATCAATAAAATCAGAAAACCACGCTGTTCGCTCTCCTGATTTCTCAAGTAAAAATAATGCACAAGTGCACTCCATTGCTGTCAAATCAGCAGCGCTACTCATATCTCCCCAAAACAGATGCCATTGGCTTTCGGTCTCATTTGACTAAGTGACTACTGTTTCTTCTTCTTCCTATCAATATGATAGGCAAAGAGAGTTCTCTGACATTTGCCTGTGGCACTGCAAAACAGCACTATGCAGCATTTTACATGTTCAGGGCACTGTACACATATGATCTAATTAATCCTCCAACCATCCCTTGGAAGCAGATAAATAATGATTCCTGTTTTCATAGCTGGGGGAAAACATAGAGATTAAGTGATTTTCCCAAGGCCACATAGCAAGTGATTGGTAGAGCTGGGTTTAAAGCGCAGGACTTATTTATTCCCCAGTCTCTGCTCCCTCCTACAGACCACGTTTCCTGCCAGTACTGTGATCTCAGCACCAGCATACAAGCCCACCTCTTGAACCGTGGCTGAGAAACATGCACCACAAGATAGGAGGAAAGTGTGTGGAGTTAAGTCACCTTTTCACAGCTCCCAGAACACAACCTAATCTGTGGCTTCACCATGCCAGCCCAGTGTTCAGGCACCTTGTGTGACTTAGCACATAACAAGGGACGCACTCCATGTTACACAGGTTGTCAAGTGTTCCTAGCAACTATAAACATTTGCTATATAAGGACCCAATCCTTCCCCCCATTGAAATCAACGGCAAAGTTCCCATTGCCTCAATGGGAGCAGGAGTAGGCTATTCTGTGAAGTTTCAATTGGATACAAAAGTTCTTCACTGTGTCCCCTAAATTGTTTTTTAGTGTTGCTGTGTGCTGTTCAAGTGATTTTGCTCTGCCCCAGAAGTAGGTGCATTTTACGGGTAGGTGATGCCATAGAATCATAGAATCTTGGGTTGGAAAGGACCTCAGGAGGTCATCTAGTCCAATCCCCCACTCAAAGCAGGACCAACCCCAACTAAATCATCCCAACCAGGGCTTTGTCAAGCCTGACCTTAAAAACCTCTAAGGAAGGAGATTCCACCACCTTCCTAGGTAACCCATTCCAGTTCTTCACCACCCTACTAGTGAATTTTTTTCCCCAATATCCAACCTAAACCTCCCCCTCTGCAACTTGAGTCCATTACTCCTTGTTCTGTCATCTTCTACCACTGAGAACAGTTTAGATCCGTCCTCTTTGGAACCCCCTTTCAGGTAGTTGAAAGCAGCTATCAAATCCCCCCTCATTCTTCTCTTCTGCAGGCTAAATAATCCCAGTTCCCTCAGCCTCTCCTCATAAGTCATGTGCTCCAGCCCCCTCATCATTTTTGTTGCCCTCCGCTGGACTCTTATCCACACCCTTCTTGTAGTGTGGGGCCCAAAACTGGACACAGTACTCCAAATGAAGCCTCACCAGTGCCGAATAGAGGGGAATGATCATGTCCCTTGATCTGCTGGAAATGCCCCTACTTATACAACCCAAAATGCCATTAGCCTTCTTGGCAACAAGGGCACACTGTTGACTCATATTCAGCTTTTCGTCCACTGTAACCCCTAGGTCCTTTTCTACAGAACTGCTGCCCAGCCATTCGGTCCCTAGTCTGTAGCAGTGCATGGGATTCTTCCGTCCTAAGTGCAGGACTCTGCACTTGTCCTTGTTGAACCTCATCAGATTTCCTTTGGCCCAATCCTCTAATTTGTCTAGGTCCCTCTGTATCCTATCCCTACCCTCCAGTGTATCAACCACTCCTCCCAGTTTAGTGTCATCTGCAAACTTGCTAAGGGTGCAGTCCACACCATCCTCTAGATCGTTAATGAAGATATTGAACAAAACCAGCCCCAGCACCGACCCTTGGGGCACTCCACTTGATACCGGCTGCCAACTAGACATAGAGCCATTGATCACTACCCATTGAGCCCGACCATCTAGCCAGTTTTCTATCCACCTTACAGTCCATTCATCCAGTCCATACTTCTTTAACTTGCTGGCAAGAATACTGTGGGAGACTGAATCAAAAGCTTTGCTAAAGTCAAGAAATAGCACATCCACTGCTTTCCCCTCATCCACAGAGCCAGTTATCTCATCATAGAAGGCAATTAGGTTAGTCAGGCATGACTTGCCCTTGGTGACAGTCCCTTCCAGGGACTGAGGTGAGACTGACTGGCCTGTAGTTCCCCGGATCTTCCTTCTTCCTTTTTTTAAAGATGGGCACTACATTAGCTTTTTTCCAGTCATCCGGGACCTCCCCCGATTGCCATGATTTTTCAAAGATAATGGCCAATGGGTCTGTAATCACATCAGCCAACTCCTTTAGCACCCTGTATATTATTTATAATTTGTTAGGTGCTTTAAGATCCTTCAGGATCAGAGTTGCTACATGGTAGGTAAGATTGTGAAGATATTAATTCACAGGATAAACAACTAATAAAACACACCAAATGGCGTCATCTTTAAAAGTTAATCATTTCAGCAGCAGACAAGGGTAGAGTTTGTGCAATATGGCCCCTTTCCCAGAGGCAAATCCTGTGCCATCCCATCTGTCACCCCAAATGTTAAGTTCTTGAAAAGCTACTGTGAAAGGATATTAATGAAAGACGAGACTATTATAGATTTAGCTTAGATTAAGAATGGAAGGTGAAAGAATGACTATGGGGAGGGAATATACTGAGAATCATTCATATTTAATTAGATCCAAATCAAATACATCTCACATCTCCTTAAAAAGCTCTTAAACTTGGCTGGACCCTCTCTCTGATTTGGCCCCATCCAAAGATACTGTGTTTTGCTTATAGCATGACTCACACTCTCGCTTTACTTCATGCCAAGGCAAAAGTGATAGACCCAAGACTAAAAAGAAAAGGAAGTGGGACAGAATTTAAGTCATGCAGAGGATAGCAACCCAACTGTGCAGAGCAGTATTTTATTATATATTTGTACATTACCTACACAATGGGGCCCTGAGCCTAATTGGAACCTCTAGGTACTACTGATACGCAAATAGCAACAAAAATGTCCCTTTAATGACTGGTTAGGGGACTAATTTGCAGGGGAGGGACTGTAGGATGTGTGCTGTAGGACATGGTGTGGGTGATTCTGAGCTCATGCCAATGTATAGTGTTTTGTGGCATTATGTTGCTGGATTAGTCATCTTCTGGAAGAGACACAAACAAATCCCAACTATTTTTGGTCATGACACTTTTTCAAGATGATGCATTTCCCCAGTGCTCTGGCAGAGTGCATTTTGCTGATTTAAGTGAAGTGGTTGCAAGCTTTTGCGGGGCAGAGACTCTCTTGTCTTTTCGTTCTGTCTTTGTACACCACTTAACACAATGGGGACCTGGTCTGTGACTGGAGCAACTAGGCCCACCATTAATACACTTTAATACAATAAAACACTTTGATTCTTCAGGGTGATATCAGCGCAGTGTCAGATATCAGTACTACAAGGAAGCGTTAACATAACATAAAGGGGATGAACATATATGAAACATGATACTGCATGTCAGGTGTCTTCAAGCACTGGAGAAAGACCTGAAGTATAGTGATTTTTGGTTACATCTTTTGTGACAGGTAGTTAATGTGCCCTGGATGATACCACATATACATATGGGCAAGACCTTGATGAGTGCACCTATTCTGAGTTATACCAGATTTGTGTACATTATAGAAGATATGTGCTTAGGTAAACCTTTCTCAGCCAGATTGCTCCTTCGGTAATATATACTGAACAACAATAGATTAGTGTCTTTGCCTATGAAAGGTAATTTGACAACCAAACTAGCAGGTGGGACCTTCCATTTTACCTTTCGTTTGCCTGCTTAGCTATGAGGGGAATGCAACTCTAGATTTCACAGTATTTTCCAAAGTGACAACCAGCTGCAGTCAATGCTGAACAGCTGCAGTTTTAGCTCAGTGTAAGAACGAGCTAAGCAGGTGCCAATGTGTTCTGTGTAATCAATGTCTGATGAGATCTATGTCCCTTCTCTGAGAGGCTGTACAATAGTGATTCCTGTTATGACAGGAAAATGGAACCCATGTTAGCAGAAGGAGGGGAAAAAATTGATTGTTATAGCCCGAAAAGTGAAATTCTTACCCAGTGAATAGGTTCCAAGTAAATGAATTGCTAAAAAAGCTCCTGTAATGTGAATCCTTACAGATGATTTGAGCATCTGCCTTATTTTTTGGCATAGAAATTTGACATTCGTTATTGCAAACTTATTGTGGAGGGGGTCAGTGGTCCCTCTAAGAGATTTGAGCGGTATAGAATGTGTTTCGAGAGTCCCAAGTGTCCAAGGACTGTTGTGGTCTGGTTTGGTTCTAAACTTATTCCAGGTCGTATTGCAGGGAAAGGGAAATGCATCTTGCTAATGAGGGAGAAAATGGCTACAACGGACACACGTAGGTAAAGGGTACAATGCATTACTTCTGCCATCTGGAGGCCTTTCATAAAAGTGTCACCAAATGATTTAATCTTCCCCAGAACTGTCAGAGCCAGTTAAACACATAAACTTAACTTCTAAAACCACTGCTCTCCCTCCCCCTCCCTCAACTCATGAAGCAGCGCAATGTGAGACACAGATAACCTTTTAACACAAAGCTCTGATTGCTTGTTATAGCCAAAATTTTCTCTATTATAGACCTGTCAAATTCTCCTCCATTCCCTCCTCTCCCCAAGTCACAAGGGATAAAGGTAAAGACACTTTATTGTAACTCTTGCTCTTTTCTGGAGGCTTTAGCTGTTTGACATTGGAATAATGGGCAGTGGGGGGAAGCAGGGAGACCTTCCAATATCAATACAAAAGCAAAGCTGATTTGCAGAAGCTGAGCTTGCATGTTATTCTTTGCTACAGCCATGATTTAGATTTACATGTTTCTCTTAGCATTAGCACTGATGCATGACTGCAACGTTATTGCTCTTTTAAATGGGCAACATTATTAATATACTCACTATGGCAACTCAGTGTTGCCTATCAATAAAGATTTATATGTCCACTGATTTTTCCCCCCGCTAGTTTAAGTAGGAAAGGTTTCAGGATTCTGAGTACTGGGATGGGATTATAGACTCCAGCTCATTGATTAGAGAGAGAGGGAGCAGTGACTCTTCAAGACATCTACAATCTCTCTGCAGAGGATGGAACCATTAAAACTAGAGATATACTGTGGTGTGAGGTTTGGCTCCAAATCTGGATTAGTTTGAGGTGCTCAGATCCATGCTTTTTATAGAAATAAGGGGTCAGCCATTACATTCAGAACCAGATATGTATTTCTCTCAATTGCAATGCTGTTTGGCTCTAGTTTTTATTTTGGCTAATTATAAAATCTCTAAGAAACATCTACTTCATAAGGGTACTTTGAGGCATAATTCATTAAATTAAAGCACTTTGTCACCCTTGGTTGAAAGATCTGCCTCTAGCACAAGGTATTTTAATCATAATAAAGAAGCCACTGGAAGAAAGTTCACCTTTCCACCCATGCTGATGACACTACCCACTTGCCTGTGCATCTGTCTTGAAATAAAGATTGTGATTTTTGTGTCCAGGCCAGACAGCATGCTATCTGGATCCATAGTCTGTAAATGGCTAAGCAATATAAGCTACATACACTGAAGCTATAAAGTAGCTGGAGCTACTGAACCTCATGTAAATACATTATTGATTTTTCTTCCTCCAGATGGTGCAATTCAGAAAAATTGTTTTTAAATGATGCCTTGCAGAGATGCTAAGAAGTGCTGCTAATAACAGGCATATTTCAGGTGAACACTGACCTCTTTTTCCTCCCCATCAAGCTAAAACATCACAAGTACTGCAAATATTTTATCTAAATTACCTGCAGTGTATGAATTTAAACTGGAGGCAACTGTTTAATTGGAACTAGTTAACTCTTGCCCACCGCTCATTTGTGCTTCCAATGGCATTCAAAGATGGCTGCGGAAAACACCTCTGATGATTTGTAAAACACAGCAATTATAGCGCTGTTTTATTTCTCAAAAGAAAAATAACTAAACGCCAGGGCTGCATTTCAGCAACATACCTGACATATGAAATATTAATTTCACTGGCAGACCGGATACATTTCTCCTTTAAAATGATTCTCTCGATTTCATTGAGCAATCTGAAAAAACCCACTAGCTCGGAGCAGATGTGGTCACACAATGCATAGCAAAAGCCCTATAATGTGCTAGAGGGGTGCCTGGAGCATCGTTTCCATTCTCACTACTACAGCACACAGCACAAAGTGTCAGCAGTATTGTTCTAATAGGTCATTATTTAGGAAGTACCCATTTTACTTACCTATTGCCAGAGATAGATTCTCATCTGACCAGTGCAAAGCTGGTATAACTCCATTAACCTGAGTGGAGGTATACTGTAATCTTACCCAATTGTAACCAAGATCTGAATCTGACCCCAGTTTCTGCTCTCTGAGTGGACAGGAATTTTCCTTTTTTGGTACTTACTTCACTTTGGATAAATTCAGTCCAGAATATTCTGTTGCTGTTGGCACAGTCAATGGTTTGATCGGCTCATTACCCACTGAAATTAATGGAGAGACTCCCACTGATTTCAGTAGCTGTTGAACAGGTCCTTAATCACCACCTTCCTCAGAGAAACAGAGACAATGTACAAATGGCACAGGGGTTTTACCGAACCATCTCAGAACTCAGGAGCTATATCTGAATTATAAGGTCAGGCCTAATGAGTAAGCTAATACTTCTTTACTATAATTGTAAGTAAACATTTGTGCAGCACTTTATCCCTGAGGATCTCAAAGCAGATTACAAACATTGGGCCTAGTCCTGCTTTCATTTTCCATTGACCAGAAGGAAATTCTAAGAAATTAAAGGCTTTGCTCAATTGCCAAAAGCAAAAATGAGTAATATAGCCATTTTACATATTGGTCAAAGTTAGGTTAAGTTAATATGATGATTCCACATCAATACAAATAAGACTCATCAGCCAAAGTCCTTTCCCCAGGGAGCTTCTAGTAGGGCTGGTTGAAATTTTTCCATCAAAACTAGTGTTTTGATGGGGAAAATGGGGTTTTGGCTGAGTGAAATTTTTACTTGAAAAATCTGTTTCCTGTGCAAAAATATTTTTGTTTACCGCTCCAATCTGAAAAATGTTGATCGTCAGATGCTACTGCAGTGCTTGATGCCCCCAATCTCCTCTATGGGCTGGGTTTGCCAGACAGACTACACCAGGGCTGAAGACACCTATGATGTATCGCAGCAGCCGTGCAAGAAGGGAGACCTCGGTCTCCCTCATGGGAGATATAGTTCAGTCAAGGAACCCAGTCCACAGAAGTGAATGTGGAAATGAGCACAGCACCATTTCTGAATATATATTTTTTTTCAAAGCCTAAAAATTTTCCATGAAAATGAAATAATTTTCCAACCAGCTCTAGCTTCCAGTGTGAGGAAGACACAGTGACGTGGGGAGAAAAGTGTGGCCATGGGAAAACATTTTCTTTCATCAATGAATTACTATGGTTAAACTGTCTTGTTCTGAAATATTATAATTAAAGCAGGATTGAAAAGGTGATCAAAAATCAAAATGAGAAGACTGTAGCCAAGAGAACCAACAAATCAAGGAATTCCACAACTGGCTCTATGATGCACATGGCCATTAGGAACTTCATAGCAACCACAAGGATATAATTCAGATCCTACTCCAAAAAAAAACCACCACAACACAGGTGGGACAACCATTTCAGTTAAAGGGGAAATCTCTGTTAGTGAGCTACAGCATATGACACATAGTTCAGCAGTTCTGATTCCCTTCAGCAGAGGGCAACAGCACACATAAAATTAAACAGTTAAACAAAGCTCAGCCTCTAGTATCTGCCAGTTCTTCATAATCTGCTCTGTAAAATGCTTTAGGATCCTGCAGTGTGAGAGGCACTAAATAAATGTAATTTTATTACCACTATTGTATAAAGACGACACTGATTTTTAAAACCTTTTTTTTTTTCAAAGCAATACCACTCCAATGCTTTATTAATTTCCTTATGTTATTTGGTAGAATAATGGAACTATGTAAATTTGACTGACAATCAAAATAAACTTAAGGCCTCTCTCAGTGAAACCTTAATAAATGTCACATCCAATATGAGAATGCTCCAAGCCAATGTTATCTGGTATAATTTATCATTATTCTAGCTTAGTGAATGCTGTCAGGACTACTAAATATATCCCAGCCTTATGACCAACATCTTCTCCTTCTTTCATAAATAATATTCAGGATTAGTCTTTAGACTGGAGAGATCACATAGTTGTTGAGTTTTTTAGTTCCGTCCCTGATGGGGACTGATGACTTGAGTAATTTTTTTAATTATCTCTAATTTGTTTGTCATTATCATGAGAATAAATTGGTTAGGAATATTCCACTTTATGAAAAAGCACAGTGAATTACTCGGGTAATTGATAATGACATCTGAAGCATTTCACCTCAACCCCATTGATCTTAATATGACCCAGCTAATAAATGATGCTCATAGACAGCTGTGTTATTAGGAAGCAAGTCATGTAGACAGCTCTCCATTGTTACACATTTATTTCTTAGGAGTCTATCACAGATGACTTTTGCCATCCATAAATCTTTTCCCCCTACATCCAGTTAAGCCTCTGAAATACAAAGGAAAGGGAAGGAATTCTCTGTGGATGGCCTTCACACTGCAATTGCAATGATGACATTCTACATAGATTCTACACAGAGATTTCTATATAGAAATTCTACACAGAGATTGCTGGCACATCCTTATGGCCTGGGAAAGCCACTTTCTAGAGTTAAGAAGGAATGGGGGGGGAAATCATACCGCTCATAAATATAAGAGTATCTTAATACCAAGTAGGCAGTATGCAGAAGTTGTAGACAACTTGCTCATTTTGATCCTGGGACAGTTTCTACTTATAAAAACTTTAAACTTTCTGATGGGGAAAGTTCTCAAAGTAGAAAGTGCCAAGTAATTGATTTTTGGCCATGGTATTTATCTTTATTATTGCCTGCGGATTTGTCTTGTGGTGAATAATAACAGTTTAACTCTGGATTAATTAAAAACAACAGTAGCAGCAGCAGATTTTGGATGAGAAAATACCAAATGATCTGTGAAGAGAATAATATATGAGACCATTCCTTCTTTCAGTGACTGATCGGACCCCTGTTAAGTAGAATGAAGTGACTTTGCTATATTTTCCATTTTTCAGATGAGCTCAGAATTCAAGATCCAAATACACCAAAGTGCATCCTATCATTGAACATCCTCATATAAATCACTTGTCCCAAGTAGTTTGACTACTTGCAGCACAACAAACCTGGGCTTCATCAAATCAGGAGAGAATTTCAGAATTGAAGTCCCTCCACTGAAAGTGCCCTTTCTGTAGATCCCTCTGCATCACCCCAATACTATGAGGCTTAGAGGCAGAATGTATCAGACATCAGCTACTTGTCCTTCATGACCTCTCTCTCATTCACTATCAAAACGTCAACTCCCACCTCTGACTGCCCCATGATGCCAGCCTCCATCACCCACTTGTTAAATCTTCAAATACGCACTGTCATGCTGTCTCTCCGATGCCTCCCATGCTTGTGAGGTACCCCCTGCAAACATCCACAACACCATTTCATTATCCTCCTTCCCCAAATCCCTCCTGAAATCTCTCCTTTGCCATGACGCCTACAAAAAATGACTGGTGAGACTGCTGGGGTCACAGCTTATCATGCTGACTCATTGTTTCCTTGTAGTCCTCTGTCCGTCTGTATCTCTCTTATCCTAGACTTAGATTGAAAGCTTTTTGTGACAGGTACTGTCTTTGTTCTGCGTTTGTACAGCACCTAACACAATGGGTGCAGGTCCATGGTCAAGGCTCCTATGGCTCATGATAATACAACCTGTTTCATTTTTTATAAGACAAAACTAAAGCTAATGGACCCAAAACAATAAGGATTTAAATTTTTGGCAACCCACCTCTTCCTGTATTTTAAAAATTCTCTAAGCAGGTTATTGTACAATAAAGAGTTTTCCAGATATTTGGACCTCACCACATACTGGCAGCATGTTACATATACACTGCTAGAGGGAAAGGGTTTATGCTATAAGTAAAAAGAACTAGCTCACCTTTACCATGAGTGCATAGATCCTCTCTACTCCTTCAGCAGAGATCAGTGTTTTTAGGTGAGCCAGAGAAACTGCCATATAGCGCCACCGTCCCCACCCTAACTGGCTCCTCTTCACCTTAATCCCTCACTGTGCATATGGCAAGCCTGAGGATTTTAGCAAAGGTTAGTGAAAACCCTTTGGGGTCCCCCCGAAACTTAACTGCTTTATGTTACATAGGAAGATATTCAGAGACCTCTGTTTCATTGTATCTGATCAGATTTCAGCTCTGTCCCTATGTATTCTCAGCTATATCTGAAATCTGATCAACCAAAATCATGGCGACATTAATACAGCTGAGCAAATATTGATCCAGAATACACTAATTAATTTAGCCTCTTTTTTGTTTGTGAGTTGTCTATGCCGAATGACTCTATTTTATTCATTATTTCAGCATTGTTTGTGAATAATCCTTGATCGATAACTGCTTTGAGCTGTTCGTGGCAAATATTCAATATCCAGTATTTGAGCTATGTTGTTGAGTGTGGATCGAACAGCTGGGTCACCTGGTATTATTTCTTTATTGTAATCAGATAAGAATAACATGTAGAGTCAGCTTTCTAGTGCAAATATTTGTGTTTGAGGTCAAAATTCACTTTGTGAATATTCATTAAAATGAGCTGTTTCTATATGAACTTTCCTGCCATAAACTCAGAGAAAGTGAGTACAGCATGAAAAACCATAGGTGAAGTGAATCCCCTTTCTCCCCCCACAAACCAAACAGTAATGGAAAGCTCTTTGAGGTACTCAGCTAACTGTGTTCACAACCATACTGACTCCCTGCCACCCCATTCACACACACGTTTTTCCCCTCTTCTTTTGAGTGACAGTAGCAACAAAGATCACAAATCCTGTGAAATTAAATTTCAGTCTCTTTACAGAGCTATCCTGGGGAGCCATGTATTTGTATTGCTTCTCAATGGGGTTTTAAATAATGCAATTATAAAACCAAGTGCCAAGATACTGTAGATTCTTAAGTACTGTATATTTTTTAAAGGGAGATTTTTATTATGACTATAGAAAGTCAGGTTGATTTGTAGTACAATCAGATCAAAAAAGAGAAAATAAATAGTTCATAATAGCAAATGATTAATATATTTCAAGAACAAAAAAAAAGATGAAACAAGAATATTTTGGGAATAAAAGCTTTGACGCTCAACAAAGTGTGGCAAATGACACAGCTGTGCTGAGTGGTATGCACACAGTGTTTTTGTGTACCTTTCTGGGTAGAACAAGAAAAGCATTTATCTATCCAGCCCTCATGTACATTTCAGTTCAATATATATATATATGCTGAGAGTGTCTGTATCCACATTGTACTTTGAGAGATAGCAGACAAGATAAATAACATGATACAAAAGATATCATATTATGCTAGATGCTTCGTCCAGCATAAAGTAGTCAATTTAAATGCACACCCCCCTTTGAAACAGCAACATATACAAAGACTGGAGGACGACTTAGTCAACAAATCTGTCCTGTAATCCCGTAACAAATATTATGAAGAATGAATTTGTATATTGCTATTTTTATCTTTCCATATTCAGAATGTTATTAGCTTATTTTTAAAGGGTTATATAGAGAAATGTGGAAAATACAGCTCTTTAAAAAATGATTTTCCAGGATTAGAGATTATAAATTTAGCACATAAAGTAATTCAGATAAAATGTAGTTTAGGAATGCTGATTACTGTGTAAATTACATGTGAAATGCAGATGCTAGGGTGTGAGACCTCAATATGCAAGATTATTCTTCTAGTCCTTACCCAAAGCACACAGCTCCCAAGATATAAGCAAGCCATCTCCCATTGTTCCAATTCACCAAACAGACTAAGCACTAAAAATATATTGTAGGGAGGGAATCCTGGGCTGACAGATGAATTGACAAGATGGCCTAGTAATAGGTCTTTTCTTATGTTCTACGATTTTTAATACTAACCCATATATCATACTTAAGACATGATTTATATATTTTTCCATTGGGTCTTTGAAGTGAAGAGACACCTCTGCAAATCTAAATACTGCATCACATTATAGAAATCTTAAATTCTTTGCTACTCCCTTATGTACTTCCTTGTCATACCCCTTTCCCCCTAATATCCTTAATAATAGAATAAAAATAATAGATTCTTGCCTAAAGTAGTCACCCAAGAAGCAGAAGATTTACTCATCCATAAAGAGAAAGGTAAGAGGAGGTGAAATAGTCACCCTATTCTGGTATCTTGCTTCCCATAGTGACAGTCATAAGTATTCCTTAAATGGAACCCAGGGGAGCCCATACCCTAAGTCAGAGGTCTCCAAACTTTAGGAGACGAGGGCCAGATTAGATTTTTGAAGGGGCTTCACGGGCCGGCTTTAGGGAGTGCGGGGCCCGATTTCGACAGGGCCCTGCTGTCGAAATACCGCCAAGGCGGCAGCAGTTTTTGAGCTGCCGCCAAAGTGCCGCCGAGGCAGCAGCAGCAAGTGGTTGGGGGGGCGGTCAAATTGAAGCCTCGGGCCGTAGTTTGGAAACCCCTGCCCTAAGTCACAGAAAGGACTACATTTACTGCCCTGGATCTGTGTGTAGAGTTTTTACAGATGTAAACAACCAGTTTGAACAAGGTGAAATGCAGGCCTGTTAAAGAGAAAAATCTGATGCATTTAGGCTCAATCCTTACAAGTCTGTCTGGTCCTCAGTACTTCACAGATTTTGTCCTCAGTTGGTGGTGATGTTCAGCAAGAATTTATTACGCCCAGCTTGCCCCCATAAAAGTCTACCCAGGTTGATTTCAGCTGGCATTAGTTTACATACAAGTGCTAGTTGCAAAAGCAAAAGTTTACCTGCAAATCTAACTACTTTGCACCTCTCTCTCATTAACTCCCGAGAATAAGGAGTTTTACTTTCTCTCTCATTTTTATTCAGTTTACAAAAAAAGGGAGACTTGAACACTCATGGAACAAGCCGAACTGCTCAAGTCACTGAACCTCCACAAACACTGCTCATGGTATTTTAAATGCAGAATGAAAGCATGTACTTACTCACTAAAATTACAAAATGCCTTTCAAGCTGGTTGTTATGACCACCAGTGCTATAACAATAAAACATTATGTAGACAGCAAGTGACACTGTATTAGGTTTATTTTATCAGAAATTCTGGCAGCAGTTTTGCAGATGTAACAAAAACATTTAAAGCAATACCAAGCTTCAGGAAGTAGTGATATGGATACCCACACTTTTGGGGACTGTTGAACCCTTAAGATATGAACCCGAAAGACCAGGGAGCTGAAAAATGATCTCATTTACCATTCCGGGGAAGAAGCTTTGAGAGATCATGTTAAATTATACATTTGCTTTTAACGCTATAACATTCCACTCTCCTACCACCAATATCTCTGCACAACACACACTTTCATTACCTACTACGCCTCCCAGCATATTTAGGAGATCTCTATCTTTTCCTCACCAGGCTGCAAGTTTTTGCAGGTAAACCCCCTCCAGATGGGAAACAAAATTATAGGGCCATTGAAAATGTCAAGCATCAGAACTAACATATTGACTCATGGGGACCTAGAATTAAAGATAAATCTCTGATGACAGGGGCGACAGCACTTTCAGTAAATCTGTGTCTTTAGGGGAAAGACTGTTAGACAAATAAATGCCATTATATAGTATCTCAGAGATTAATTATTTCCTCCTCCAAAACTTGTTTGTTATCTGGAATCAGAATAGAACCACAGCTGCAGAGTCTTCCTCTATATAAACCACCAACAAAAATGTCTAGGCCTCTCTCTGCTTAGATTCCACTGCTTCCCTGTGTAAAGTATTAATATAGTTCTCATGGGAAAGTACTACTGAAAACACAGGAAGTTAAAGTTTTTTTTACATATCCATGTAACATGGGTACTAACACTCTTATCCATTATTTACTGTGGGCAGTGCCCAAAATGTTGTAAGGATATCACGAACATAAGACAACTTGATCACTACCATAAAGACCTTACCCTCAATAAAACAGAAACATCTAAAGTGTTAAGGAAAGGGATACCACATACAAGCAAAATGTTAAGTTTTGGGGGGTTGGTATGTTTCTAATTTTGAAGGAGGCATATCTAGTTGGAAGGGCAATGGCACGGAATAAATATAAACAACAAAAGAAAAAAAATAAGAGGATCATTCAGAGACAGGTGAGGAGAAGAAGGAGAGGACTACGGAGACTGGGGAAGGGAAGTTAGCAGTGGAAGGCGAGAGTTGGGGAAAAGTGAATCAGCAGACAAAATAAAAACTAGTGTTCGGATTGTCGTAATGCAGACTGCTGATGTCTCTGACTTCCAGGTCATCTAAAAATATGGTTGTAAGGTGCTGCAGCTGGATCTCACTCCCTGTAGTAGCTGTTGCTTGGACTGGAAAGTCTTTGGGAACTGGGGTTGTCTCTTTCAATGGGAACTTCTGCTCCACCAGTGCTAGCTCATGTGGCTAGGGGAAGAAAGGGTTTTGTGGTCTGAGGCCCCTAAAGGGAGAGTGTTCTCAGATGGGAGTCCTCCTGCTCTGGTCTGGTAGATGATGGAGACCCCCAGAAGGCCTCATCCTCTGCCTAATGCAGCGCCAAAGTAAGATTGCCCTATGGATATTCCACAGCTGTGTAACTGTGGGATCATTTCTATGGGCCAAAGGGCAGTTCAGTTTCCAAACCAATTCACCCAGTGTTCCTTCAGGTGCGATCACCACGTTGGCATCAACCGACACTCTGGGTGGTGGCTTTTGAATTGTAGGCACTTCTCACTAAAATGGAGTGAGACCCACTGTAATGGGGGAAGGGAGCACTCGCCTCTTGCGCGCCTCCTAGTGGCTTGTGCCTGCAGCACTGCAGTCATTTTCTCACTCCTGGCACTCACTACAAGCTGCCAGCTGACCTTGGTAGATCTTCAACAGCTTGGCCCTCCAGCCAAGTCATAAAGTCCAAATGAGCACCTTTGGGGTAG
Organism: Chelydra serpentina; assembly: GCA_037349315.1. NCBI lineage: Eukaryota > Metazoa > Chordata > Testudines > Chelydridae > Chelydra > Chelydra serpentina. Next base: position 15,655,820 of record JBAIAC010000035.1, read on the forward strand.
CTAAAGTCCTACCTGCTTTCACCAGGGTCTTCAGCCCCAGCTCTGGGCCCTTTAAATTCAGCCTTTTGCTCAGGCTTCCAAATGAGCCGTATCCCCCTTCTTGGAGTTTAAACTGGTTAGCCAGTGGTTGGTGGGGGAACCTGGGCCTGCCCACTCACTATTCCAAGTTCCAACCCAGGGGCCCTATAAACATTGCTGCTATTTTCCTGGGCCTCTTCCCATCTGGCCCCTTTATCTTCACCCATTACTTCAAGATTAAAGTGCTCAGGTCCTCTCTTTTCCAAATTAAGCAAATGCAGACTGAACAAAATTCTAGTTATCCCTTGAGCTCCTCTGGCAAGAGAGGAGCACCCTTTCTTGCCCTTCACCCAGGAACTGAACTGCCAAAGCCCTGCAGCACCTTTTATCTGAGCCTGCTGGGCTCTAATTGGCTGCTTCCATGAGGCCTGTAGGACTCATCTGCACTGATCCTTTCCTGGGGTGCAGCGGGACTGCATGGCTTCCTGTAGGGAGCTGCAAAGGCTATGTACATTCAGTTACACACAAACACACACACTTCAGCAAGGCCAGACAGCCATCAGAATAGTAATTACCTTTATAATTTCTGACTTAGGCCAGATCTGAGCCTGTTGGGACTGTCTTCAAAAATGAAGGTCTCCATAGCTTCTATTATCTGAGCTCTCTAGCCCTTGCACCACACTGACTTCTTCAAATCCCATTCACTACAACAGCTGGAAAAGTTTTGCAGTTTTTATTTTAGTGAGAGAGGTTTTGAGCAAAATAATTCATTTAACAAATTTCCACTCAGCCCCACAAGTCAGCAGCACAAGAGTCTACCTTGTTCCTACATTCCACCAAGGAACTGAGAAACATCTATGAGTTGTGAAAAAACGTAAACTAAACTAAACTCCCCTTAGATACTGAAATCAACCAAAACTTTTCAAACCAGCATTTTTAAAACATCCTTTGTTTTGGGGTAAGGCGTGGAAGAGTGGAATAGGTGCAACACCAGGCCTTTGATTAAAAGATATACATTTCTTGTCTTTCAATGACATCCTGAAGACAGTTGTTCTTTCTTTCCACGTGTAGTGTCTCAACTTCATGTTCTTTTGCAATCTGTGTTTCATTGGCCAGCAACCAGAAGCACTTTCCTTGTGGAAAACAATGGGGTCTACATTTGTTCATTCTTTTACCCATAACATATTGGAGGTTTAACTCCCTTGTACCTCTTCCAGTTGCATTGTCACCAGTGCTGCTCCACTGGTAGGAGCAATGATTTAGACATGCAGCTGGCATTTTTACCACAGTGTTGTTTACATCTTCAATACAGTGGCAAAAAAAGCACCAGAGGCCAGTCTACACCACCTGCAGTGGGAGATCTTGGGGAAAAGCTTGCATCAAGTCAAAGCTATGAAGAGGAGTTTTAAAAATCCTCGCACAAGTCAGAAGTGACTACAATCTGTTACCATCTCGTGAACATCTGATTAAATGAGTTGGTAGTCTGAGTCCAGTTCCTGAGACAGAGATGGACACACGCTCAGAAGGCGGCTCCCTACATTTCTTCCCAAAGAATGTTTAAGACATGGATGTCTGACTCACACACCCACCCACTTTAGTTATTTATTTATTTCTAATGGTAGGGCACTTTATATAACAGTGCAGTCAGATGGGTTAGATTAGATCAAGAAGTCAAGGAAAACATAAGCAACTGAATAAAATCCACATTTTTAGGTACAGCAAATGTTAGTAATTTATTGCTGTGCTTTTGAACATGCTTGTTATTCATGAAGTTGCCTTGCACTCCACCATCTCCTGCAGTTCAAGCTCTATTGCTATAGTAGACGGAGCAGATCTGTATTTAAAAACTCACCTTTCAACATTTCAGAACAGTTTTAGACATTCCAGGTTGTTATTAATTACCACGATCATTTATTGTACTTTTCCTCATTGTACAGAGCAATTTATGAATCTCTGTATTGCCTGCAGAGGCAAGCAAATCTAGACTCCTTGTTTGACAGGTAGAGGGAAATGTATGGGGCGTCCTGAATAAAATGTATTATGTTTACTTGCTAATGAGATTTATTCTAGTATTTTGTTTTATTTATAGAGCACTGATTCAGAGCCTCCACATCCATTAAATGATAGCTTTTATCTGGTCAGTTTTAAATATTTAAAACCCCTTCCCAGAGCTGTTAAGAAGGAAAAAGCTAAATACATGCAGAGAAAGAAAAGTTTAGCTATAGACACAATATAGAGAGTTACAAATACGTACATTTCTCTCTTTGCGCGTGTCTGTGTAAACTCATTTGGGTTTAGGCATGAATATTCAAAATATATTCTCAGAAATTTGACTGGAAAATGGCAAGAGAATCAGAGGCTTGAATAAGTTCTGATGTTTCTCCATAGAAGCCTTAGGGCCTGAGCATATATGATGTATAACTCCAGTCACTTCAATGGGGCTAATGCTGATTTACCCTAGTGAGTGGAAAAAATTAAGCCCTTCAAATTTCACCTCCCTTCCTATGCATCACCCTCTGAGAGCCAACAATTTCCATGACACCCTCCTCATAATAAAAATGTACACTTGTTCCTACCTTCTGGCCTCTCCCTCATAGCCCACCTGCCTTTGATAACCAGGCTGAAGAATTGCTCTTCATCTCAAAAGCCAGTTACTCGCTGTGGAGCTTCATGGGTCTCTCCCACCTCTCCTTTCTTCCCAGAGGATCCAGTAAGAACAAATTGCTGCTGGCTTGGTGTGTCCGACAGCTTCTAGCAGCCCTTTTCCTCCATTCTTTTTCCGAATGAAGACTTCACACTCCAGAGTGCTGTGTATTGAACTTCCATGAAGCACACATTTGGCACTCCTGACCATTAAAATCAACCATTTTTGTAACATACCCAAGGGATGCATGACAACTTCTAATTCAAAGCATAAATGGAGGCCCCTCGAGAGGTTTGGTTCAATTGTCCAGCTCAGCAGACAGAGGTGCTGATAGATTTTTGTGGAAGATCCCTCCTCTCAAGGGACAATAACCTACACACAGAATTGTTGAACTCAGGATTCCACCACTTACTTTTCCATTCCTATCTTCTATTTCAGCAGCCTTCCCACTGGAATCTTCTTGGGGACGGGGAAAGGGAATGAGAATGATTACAATCCCAGAACTCTTAGCATAAGAATATTTATATGTTGTTCTTTTCTGCATAGAGTAGTGAGGATAACTGGATGGAGAGAATGTTAGTGTAACCGTTCTGCCAGTCAGAGTTGGCAGCAACAAGGGCCGGGTTCAGTATCTAGGGGTTCCGTTCCAATAACACAATGCAAAACTGACTCGAGCCCCCACCCAGTGACCTGGGACACATATATATCAACCCCCCCCCCCCCCCCCCGGGCACCTCTAAGAGGCAGTACTTCCCCTCTCGCAAGCACAGAGTCTGAGTGTAGCAAAAACCTTTTAATGACAGAGAGAAACAATGCAGCATTATGTTGGGGAAACACCACATCTAGGATTCGTAAATCAAACTTTGATGAGCAAAGACCCATCCCAGCAAATTGCCATGTCCGGGCACCTTACGTGGCACGAAGCTGACTGTCCCGTCCCTTCATGGGGCTTCGCTCTGCCAGCCATCCCACAAGCCACTCCGCTCCGCCAGCCGTCCCACAAGCCACTCTGGCTGTCCCACAAACTGCTCCGCCAGCAGCTCCACTCTGTCAGCCGTCCTGCAAGCCGCTCCGGCTGTATATCTTCAGGCTCCCCCACTACTTAACACAGTGCTCAGTGATTTCAGCTCATAATAATTTTAGCTCTTTAGTGATTTCAGCTTGTAGTAAGGGGAGCCTTAGTGCTCATTTGCACCATTAGCCCAGAGTGATTTCAACTCAGCAGCCTGTAATTAGACTCCTAAAGAACTCAAAATTAGCTCTGACATTCCACAGTGGAGAGAGAGAGAGAGAAGGAGATGCAATTGACATTTAGGGCCCTCAGAAGAGGCCCATACCATCAGATACAAATACCTGTCCCCAGCCTCTCTCAATTCACTGGGTTTGGAACCCATGTCCCTTGCCTAGTGAGTGCTGCTTAGTTGATGGCGAGTCCCTCCATCATAACAAAAGGCCACTGCCCTTGATTCATCCAATCAGCATAACAACAGTTTATTCTTCCTGCCCCAATAACAGAAAAACTGGGGATCCTACAGCAGCCAAAGTGACCATTTGGCAAGCAGCCCATCATGCTATGCAGGGTGGGTGTGTCCATGCAAACAAGATCAGCCCCTGATGTCCCTTTCCACAATTCACCACCAGATGTCAGGGTAGAGCTCATCCTGACTCTGCTTACATTGGTAAGATTCTAAGGAGTCTTTAGGGATTCTGCACCCATAGGTGTGCTCCATTTCCATAATGTCTGAAGAGGCTGATAAAGTGGAATCTACAAAATAAATGAAAGTAGCCTATGGATGGAGGCTCAGTCATATCCCCTTCTTGAGAATCCTATAGAAAGAGAATAAACCTTAACCTAGGAGGCAGCTTACAAGGAAAACCTACATTAGCAAGAGAAATGGTAGTAGCCATTAAGATTAGTTGGGATGTGGAGGAAAAGGTGAGATTAAAAGCTAAGGTACACACTCCATGTGAGAACCACACTCTTGAGGGCACTCTCCACACACACACACTTCCTTTGATGCCAGTGTAGACAGAAATTTGTAAAAGCAGGGTAGCTGTTTGAATAACCTCTTTCCTATTAGCAACTAGGCAGCAGTTAACACGAGTCATCGGTCTTCTCCTCTACAATCTTTGTCCTATAAGAGCACAAAACCCATCATTGGCCAGAATAAGCAGAAAGGGGTGGGGAAAACAAAAAGGGAGAGGTTGCTTCTGGCCAAAGCTCAACAAATGGAGGTGAACAAAGAAAGGGGAAAAAAACTTTAGACTAAGCTCAGCTACTCCCAGCAGAAAGGGTTATGTTTAGTCTTTGGGTAGCTGAAGCTCTATTAAAAGAGCTGATATTCTAATTGTTTTAGATGGCAAGAGAGTTTCAGCCTACAAGAGAGTTTAGAATAAAATAGAATTGGGTTTTCCATAAAGCCTTTCATACCCAGTTCATCTTAGAACGCTTTATGAAGCAACATTACACACCGGCAATACCATGACTATGTAGGCAAACAAAGCATCCATCATGTTGCTAGGAAGAGCTCACATGTTGCCTCAGACTTTAGTAGCTGTTTCATTGAACCTTAGTGTCCTCCTGACTAATGCTATCAAGAGGAGAAGTAACAAGAGAGTTTGAATTTCTACCTGGGCAGCCACCAAAGACACAGACAAGGAACTTCAGTTTTAGATTTCACTTATAATGGTGAATCACATCTTGTTTGTGATATTTATGTATATAAAATGTTTGTAGGCTTGGAAACAATACTGTGCAATGCAATGTTCAGCCTGTTAACAGACAGCTCAAGTGGATTCATGTAATGTTTATGGGTGCGTGCTTCGTAAAATTTGGTTGATGAGAACTTAATTGGAGTCTTTTGAGGGAGTGGATGGCTCAGCAGTTTCAGTAGTGGGATATAAAATATAATTAATGAAATTTTCTATTTTCTATTACAACTTTTTTTTTAATGGAAAAGCTTAGGACTCAGATTTTTTCCTGAAGTTTTTGGGTTTTGCTCCAAACCATAAAAATGTGTTAAAACTGAGTTTTAATTTTTGTTGAACACCGATGAAAAAAATTAAAAATCTGCAAGATCAACATTTTTATTCTGATTGGATTTTTGGCAGAAACACAAATCGCCTCCTGAGTGACTTTTTTGGGAAAGGATTTGCACCCACCTCTTGTCAAAAGGGACCAATGTTTATCATCTGATGGCTAGGATATTTCAGTCCAGTTCCCAGGGTACAATTTTCCACAATCACACTATCAGAATTGGCCCTAATTGTAAACCTAGCTGACAACCTCTGCCCAGGAGCCAAGAACAGAATAAGCCAGTATGACTAAATTGTCCTATCATACACAGAGGTGGCTTCTTTCAAGACAAAGGCAAAAGGCATTGATGAGACATCATGGGGTAAGTTTGTAACTGGTGTGGCCTGTGCTGTACCTATGCCATGATGAACAGGTGCCTTCAGTCTGCTGGGCTACACAGTCTTCAACCAAACACAAATATTACAGCCATAGAGAAATATATAATTATTTCTTATTAAAATAAGGCTAGGTCTACACTAACCCCCCCTGTCGAACTAAGATACGCAACTTCAGCTACGTTAATAACGTAGCTGAAGTCGAAGTATCTTAGTTCGAACTTACCTGTGGTCCACACGCGGCGCGCAGGCTCCCCCGTCGACTCCGCCTGCTCCGTTCGTGGAGCAGGATTACCAGCGTCGACGGGGGAGCACTTCCTGGTTCGATTTATCGCATCTAGACAAGACGCGATAAATCGAACCCAGAACATCGATCCCGCGCCTCCGACGCGACGGGTAAGTATAGACGTACCCTGAGTCTCATTACATATTGATGGTTTTTCTTCATATAAGCGTTTGCCGAGACCTTTTTTTCTGTTTTTACATCTCTCTCCTTTAGTGCCCAGAAACCCAGCTTTTTATTTACACTAAACATGAAGGAAATGCTTTAGGCTAAGAAAAATAAAATAAAATGAACTATAAAAATGTGGAAGAGGTTATTAGCACAGCATGCGCTTCAAGTGAAAATGAACATGCACCTGATTATGGCTCATTACATACCCATTGTGCTCCATCATGCTAAAAAATAAATAGCTTCATATTAGAGACCAGATTACCCTTCCATTTGACCCCCCAGAGAAATAGTTGTATCATAAGATGATTTGCTTGCATCAAGAGTAGAGAATGAAGTAAACATAAGATTTCAAAGTTGCAAAACATAGCTGCCTGTTCCAAACTCAATATTTTCATTGGCAGAGTGCATTATGGGGGAAATAGATGTAGTTGCTGAAAGATTGTTATTTTAAAGACAAAATTAGAGGGATCTAAAAGTTTTTTTTCTCAGCCTGCCTGACTACTTGTCAGACTTGTCAGACTGAAGCATAGGTGATATGATACAAGTTCACCAGTGCGCAGCTCTTTCACATACATTTGTTCACATTTTGGGGGGGATTGGAGTGGAATTGTCCTCAGTCAGTGACAGTCCAGAGTGGGCCTTTTGTTCCAAATCTCTGATGCACAGTTCACATACAGCAAGATGTTCAAAAAACTTAAAAGTTAGAGAGTGTGATCAGATGACTAAAAAGGTCTTTCCCCGTGAATGCCAGATTCTTCCCCCTAAAGAGAATAATCATAAATAAGCATCAAAAGAATCAAGAGCATGGCTGGAGCAATGTCAGTGTAACCTTTCTACTAATGCCGTATGAATTCAAATTCTTCCTGATCATTATTCATCCTTGGAGGATGCCTGCTTGTGACAACAACCAAAATGCCATTGAAACTGGTCCCAATGCACACACACAGACTCACATTTGGCAGCCAAATGCATATGTACAATTCCCACGGAGGTTGACAGGTGTCTTGCAGACAAGTCTAAGGACAGAAATTGAGACATAATAGAGCTTATGGTCTTAGGATAGCAGTGGGCGAATCACCATGGACATGTTTTATGATTATTTCAATACTGCTGCGATTTTCACATACTGTATAAGTAATGAAGATGTCACAGTATCTAGAGTTTTGGCTAGGTGTTCTTTTATAGTTTTAAATATAAATATATAAATATTTGAAATCCATATTTCACCCATATGCAAATTCACCATAGGCACAATGCACCAGAGGAGCTTAACATTCAACAAACAGTATGCAGTCTTTACGCACAAGACCCATAAGAAGTGGGGGAATACATGTGCATAAGGAAGAAAACACAAAGAGTTTTCACATTGTCCTATCCATGCCAATTTATAAAGGATACTCAGGTGGCTAATTCAGAGGTATTGCCTGTTCAAACCCAGCTCCCTAACTTTTGTCTATGTTGTTTTTTTCTTCTAGGATAATGTAAGGAACCATCGCTTAGGGCATGTCTACACTGCCACGCACATTGGACTACAGGTGTGAATAAGTGTGTGCAACAAAATGCTTCACTATATCCCCCCCCCCCCCCCCCCCACTCCACCCATGGATGATACAGGTGCCAACTAAAAGGTTCCTAGTTCACATTAACATAATCTTGTTTGAAAAGGACTACATTAATGTGAAGTAGGAATATCTATACATAGGTGTTACAGAGCAGAACTTTGGTGAGCACTACTCTTCACACATCCCATAGTCCAAAGTGTGGGACAGTTTAGACACACCATTAGTGTGTCAGTATAATAAAATACCCCAAATCCGGAAAAAGTATAGATCAGGAGCTTTTAAAAATAAATGTTAACCAAAAAAAGAGATTATTTTTAGTTAAATCACATTTTGTTCGGTGTCCTATGATTTTTGTAAAAGTACATCATCCTAGAACTGAGTCATCTTTATGGCACTATACCGTGATTTGGTCTAATTTTCCTAATATTTTTCCCATTTGTTCCATCAGTCGAGGACAAATTGTTTCCCTGAGAGCTAAGGACAAAAAGAAATGAAATAACTACAGATTATTTTTAACTCAAAATTCATCTTGCCATTTAAATTCAGTGATGAGAAATACTACGAAACAGCCAGAAAAACAGAGTAATCTTACAAATGAGATTACGGGGGAATCCGTACTACATCTTACCAGCATCAATGTACTATTAATAGTTAATAACATAATATAGGGTAAATTGCAGAGGGTGGCATGGATGATCTAAAGGACTTTTCCTTCACTAATCTGTATGATAATCATGGTAGTACAACTCAGTGACGTGTTTATGTAAACAGTTGGGCAATAGCCCCAGATGCTGGAGGACATGCTGTGCAAGTATTGATCACATCAGGAGTTATATGGGCTGAGACAAATGGAATGAAGCTAAAAGCACACAAAAAAGGAATCAAATATCCTGCAGTAGAGCCCATAGGAGAGGAGCTATGTCTGTTGAAGACTACATTTATTAGAGAAAGCTGGGTTTAAAAAACTGACAATGTATTGTAAGAATACTCTAGCCTAACTATTTTAGTCATGTTCTGCTGCCTCCGAAGTGAATATAGCCACCTTCCCATTAAGTCGAGATGAATAAGCTATCAAACCTCCATTATTTATTATTATAACTGGTTGGGGGGAATGTTGCTGTGCAAGTGATTAACATTACGGTAGATGGATGCCTATGGTGGGGTACTTAAGTATTTTTTTCTTTTCTTTTTTTTTGCCTTTTGAGGTGTCAACCAAGAGCTCTCCTGGCCTTGACACTTTAAGTGGTTTCCTAGAGTTGTTTACCTCTGCACTAAAACGTGCTTCTGAAAAAGTTTTCCCTTTACCAGCCACTCAGAGTATATTATTTTCTTGTAAGAAAAACAATTGTATTGTGTCTCTAATTCAATAGTACAGTAAGCACAAAGGGTTGTCCGTTAGCCCCAGTGCCCTGGCCAGTTTCTCAACTGGGTATTTCCATTATGACTGATTCTCCTAGATAAAAAGTATTATATTTCCCCACCGCCCATCAATAAACTGCTGTTGCATTGTGTTACTGGTGAGGAATACATGCTCTTTTTTCCACACCAGCAGCTATGGGAGCGGACAACATGATTCTCTGTAGATAGTCTAGTACCATGCTATCCCTGGAAAAAATAAAGCATTAGGATTTGTCCATGGGGTATTAACTTAATCCTTTCTTTTCAGACACTTTTCTCTCAGAGATACCCAGCTGCTAACGTTATTTCCAGGTTTCTCTCTAGTCTTGGTTTGCTGCAGAGAAATGGAATAGGAATAAATCTCGGAAAATAAGGCAAGTGTGTACCAACAATTTAATTTAAAACACAAAATGCAAAGTTGTGTCTGTGAAGTTCACGTTCATTCTGAAACAATTTTTCTTGCACAAATATTCCTGAAAAGCAAATAAAAAGGGCTTTGAATGCCATTGAAGCAAATGTGTTTTTAATTTAAATTAAAGTTTGTGCACACTTTTTTATTGCCAGATTTGCTCATATCTACTCCTTTTACACTTTTGTGGCTAATTTCAGCAAATAAATGGTTTTATATAGTCTGTCCAGCTCTAACGTGCATCCAAGTTTTAAAAGACTGGCCAAAGAGCTCTCTAGACTGTTAATGTTCATTTTTAATAAGCCTTGGAACACACAGGCAGTTCCAGAGGACTGGAAGAAAGCTAATGGTTCACCAATATTTTAAAAAGGTAAATGGGATGACCCAGGTAATTACAGGCCTATAAGCCTGAAAGATCTCGTCAAACTAAATATTATTTCCATGAGATTGCAAATTATTTGATAAAGATAATAATGCTGATGTAATATACTTAGACTTCTGTACTGCATCTCACTTGATACCGAATGACATTTGATTAAGAAAATAGGATACAAAATCAACATGGCACATGTTAAATGGATTAAAAAGTGACTAATTGTAAACAGGGAATCATAATGGAGTGTGTGTGTTTTTGGTGGAGTCCAGCAGGGATCAGTTCTTGACCCTCAGCTATTTCATATTTTTATCAATGTCCTGGAAGAAAGATTACTGATAAAGTCTGCAGATGACAAGGGTTGGGAGAGTGGTAAATAATGAAGAGGACAGGTCACTGCTCAGAGCAATCTGAGCTGCTTGGTAAGATGGACATGTGCAAATAATATGCACTTTAACACAGCCCGCATTGATCGGGCACAGCGAACCACAGCCAGTGGGAGCTGAACCTACAGACGGGGCTGGTAAACAAACCGGCCCAGCCCACCAAGGGATGTCCCTAAACAAGCGGTGTACCAAGTTTGGGAAACACTGGCCTAGTGGTTAAGACACTAGTTCTCTACTTATCCCTCCTCCTCCATCTCTCAGTAGCCACTATCCCGCACCGTGGTTGTCTGTAAGGGTTGTCTACCCTTATTTTGGTGGGTATTGACTTGACCCTCTGATCAGGTCATCAATTAGCCTCGTTCTTCTTTGGGGTAACAGAGTCCCAAGGAAGATATTGGGTCCCATGCCCTCACGATTCGGGGGAAATTCAGTCAGTCTGTTGGTTCCTGCCGGTGACTAGTCCCAGCCATGGCATTTTCAAAGGCTATATGGAAGTGAGGGTTTTTATGCTCTTTGTAACAAGGGTGGATGGTAGGGGAGCCTGGGCCCTCCCACTCCACCAGGCTCCTGCATCCAGGAGTACCTTATGGCTGCCTTCCTAGGCCATTTTTTACCATCCACCTCCCAGCCAAAAACTCTTACAGCCTGACACAAACTAGTAAAGAAAAGGAGAACAATGGAATCGTCAGCCCCTCTGGGCTCAGCAGTCAGGGTTTTCTGCAGTGCCCGTCTTCAGAAGCTCTCAGGATAGGTCTTTCTCCCTGCTCTGTCAGCCTCCATCTGAGCTGTCTGTCTCCCTTTTAAGCTCCAGCTCCAGCCAAAGCATGCTCCAGCTCCATGGCAGTGAACCTGGAAGCCTTGAAAGCCCCAGCTCAAGCAGGCTCCCTGGGGCAGGGAGGTTGGAAGCCCCGAGAGCCTTGACCCTGGAACAGTCCACATGCAGGAGATGCCCCAGAGCCACAGACCCAGGGTCCCTGAGTCCATTGGAACCCCACCAATGCTTCACTGGAAGTTTATCAAAACAAATGTGTTTTCAAACATTTCATTTTCAACAAAATCGGCATTTTCCAATTAAAACCAGTTTCTTCGGGAAAATTCCTGACCAGTTCTACTGAGTAAAGTGACTCAAAACAGTTTTATCAGAGCAAATGTATTGTTTATTCCCCCGAAGCTACAAAAGGCCTACATGCCTGGTTCTTACCCAAACATTGCAAGGAAAGAATAAAGTTTTGGTAAGTGTCACTCAGTCCAGGTCCCCTCCTTCTAGGCTGGGAGAAACAGACCATGTGGCTGCACTCTCTCAGTGTCTCTCTGATAGAATTTCACCTCCAGCAGCTTCTGCTGCAGGGCCGGCTTCAGGTACCAGCTTTCCAAGCTGGTGTTTGAGGCGGCATCGAGAATGGGACGGCAGTCCGAGTCCCGCAGCGGCAATTCGGCGGCAGCTCCGCCGCCGTTCCCGCCGCGGCGGTAATTCGGCAGCAGGTCCGCCGCTCTTACCACTGCCGAATTGCCGCCGCGGGACTCGGACTGCCGCCCCATTCTCGTCCGCCATGGCGGCAATTCAGCGGCAGGTCCGCCGCTCTTCCCGCCGCCAAATTGCCGCCGCGGGACTCGGACTGCCACCCCATTCTCACCCGCCGCAGCGGCAATTTGGCGGCGACTGCTTGGAGCAGCAAAATTGTTAGAGTCGCCCCTGTTCTGCTGCCTGCCTCCCGTCCCTTTCTCTTGTCAGGGGTCTTTGACGATTAGCGCCCCTTTTTCCCTAGGCTTGGAAAATGACCTAGGAAAAATAAACCTGTTAGCCTGGTTGGAACCAGGCATGTGGGCATTTCCCAATTAATTGTCCCTCCTCATAGTCCTCCTAAAATCCTTGGTATTGTCTCTAGACTAGACAAAGGTATTACAAGATCCAATGACTGGATGTTGAAGCTAGATAAATTCACACAGAAAATTAGGCAAAAAAAAATTTAACGGTGAAGGGTAATTATTAGAGCAAATTATCGAGGGCTGTGAGTCTGCATCACTGATTTTTTTTTTAAATCACGATCAGATGTTTTTCTAAATGTATGCATGAGTTCAACCACAGGTGCTGGTCTTGAAGAAGGAGTGAAATCAGAGAATTCCTATGGCCTGTGCTCTGCTTAACAGAAGACTGAATCACAGAGTTATAATGTTGTTATGATCAACAGAATAAGAGGTCTATGCCAAAAACGTACTCTAGTTAAAGATCAATTCACTTTCCCAATGCCCTAAAATGACATTTACTTTACACCTGTGTTCCTGGGAATTGGTCTATGTTTTCCCTCTTATAAATATGTAACACAAGTACCAGCTTGTCAGCATGCTTGGGCTCCCTTGAAATCCATCAATGAAGTCAGGAAACAAAATTTAAGCAAGTTAAGCATCACTGCATTTCAGAACGTGGAAACAGATTTCTCCTTTTCATTCTCTCTAATTTTTAAGCAAAAAAGGCAAAAACAAAATTGTATCCTCACTGCTATGCCCAATTTCTTTGGATCTCCTATTAAATTTTCTAAAACATTTGGCAGGGGAGGGGGGTGGAATGCTGACCAAGCTACAGGATTTTTCCACAGCTTGTGGCATTAGTAGGTTCCTCAATATGTCACTATGCTAACACAAATGGACAAAGATCACCCGTTGCCTCGGAAGGTTAAAAGCTTTTCCATTACCAACTTTTGCTGAATGCTTTTTGTAAAAAGATAAAGTGGCATGAGAAAATAAAGCCTTGTCATTTAGTTCAACAAATAATACAAGGATGCTAATGAGAGTGAATCAATCAAGGCAGCGCTATTGTCTGGCAAGGCCCTTTCAAGTGGGATCAACAAAGCATATAAAATCCTAGCAGTACCGGTTTCGTCTGTATGGCCACACTGAAGACCAAGGTTCAAAGAGAGTCTGGTCCAATTCTCTTGGGAAGAAGACAGTGGGAAATTTAAAAAGCAAGGGAATCGAGGGGAGAGGAAATCAAACAACAGCTTGAAGGAACCCCACAAGATATGGTGAAAGAAAGCAATCAGAAAAAATATCCACTGAAAGAAAAAGGGGTGTTTGAAAAGGCAGTTCTATGTACCATATAATCCAGGGATACTCAGACTGAGGCTCACAAGTGACTCTTTAATGTGTCTCTTGTGGCTCTTTGAAGCATGATATTAAAATACCATGTGATTTATTATTAACCAATCTAAGTTATTAACTAATCAGGATGCTTTTACTATGTTATTAACTAACTGTAGTTGATAAAATAATAATAATAATACTTGGCCAGTCATTTTGCTGTGAGATTATATATATAAAAATAGTAAATGAAACAATGAAGTCACTCTTCTGTGGCTCTTTTGGGTAATAATGTTGAGCGCTAATTTGGCTCCTGAACCACTGAGTGGTTTTAAATAGTTATCAGAATAACTCAGTTGCCTTTGTCAAATCCATGAGAGACAGCAGCTGTCAAAATTGCCTGATGGAAAATTTGAGAAAGTTATGCAAGGATGGAGACTGTTACTTTTAAAAGTATAAGGAAAGAATCTTCACATCGAGAAAGCTAAAATGTGTGAGATGCCAGTGCAAATGTGTTTCTCTCTGACCTGGAGCAACAGACTGATCATTAGAGCCAACCACGATGCTCCTGGAAAGGAAGAAATTGAAAATCTTACCTAAGAGAATTGAAGGTGTTAATGTAGTGGAGTTTTTTCAGATCTTGGGTGCCAGGAATTCTTAAAGCTAGATTGTAAAAAATGGCCTCGTCAAAAGTACGAGATCTAAAAAGAATTCCTAAAGAAATAAGAGTGCTCTAGTGCAGTGAACCTGGTGCTGCACAAATTCCACATACAGAACTCTATGGAAGTTAAATCCAACCTTACCAGCTCCGCATTTAATGGCACCATGATTTACTTCTGCATCAAGATCACTTAGTCAAGCTGCAAAAGCAAATGAAATCCTTTTTGGAACTACAACACCAGCTATGAGAAAACAACCACGCCTGTGCTATGCTTTCCCTTGCCAAACTCAAATGGATCTTTAAGAGCCCCTACTCAGACTTCCTAGCTATGAAGGAAGCTGAAGAATTCATTTCCCTCCCGTTAATTCTGACAACGGATTCTTCTTTTCAAGTTTTCTATTAGCAAAGAGTCATAAGTTTGGGGTTTAGTTACATGTGTTTTCTCTTATAAATTCGGACATAAAACATGCAAGGAGAACTTGAGTTCAGGAGGCAGATGCAGCCTCTTAAGTTTAATATGATCTGACAAAAATCAGTTGAAATATAGATACATCAGAGTTTAGCTCTTCACATATTTCATTAACATAATTGCAAAATTAAATGCTTGGATCTTTGTAGATCCTCATGTCTTTCTGATTCCCTATAAAGACTAACCAGGAAAGTTTTATAGAAAGGAGGAAGTAGGATCTGTTCAGTAATTGGTGGAGTATTGCAGGACTGATTGTGACATGTACTAAGTACAGAAGTAATATGCTCCAGGATTCTGAAGAGGTGGAGGGCGCGAAAGAGATGCTGAGCCCATTAACAACATACAAGTGCTCAGCACTTCTTCTGCAAATCAGAACATGGGTAAAATTTTCAAAACACAGCTAAGTCCCATTTTCAAGTTATTTAGGCACTTGGAAACCTATGTGTCATTGAACGTCAATATGCTTTGTCTCCTAAGTACCTAAATCACTTTTGAAAATGGGATTTAGGGATAGATTTTAAAGGTATTTAGGTGCCTAAAGATACACTGAGGTACCTCATGGGATTTTTAAAGGTGATTTCAATGGGAAATGCTACTAGGCAGCTATCAGCATTTTAGGTGCCTAAATACTTTGAAATTCTGTTCCTTAAATGCTTTTGAAAATTTTACTCCATGTTTATTTAGGAACATAAATATGGATATAGGTACCTACTTTTAAGCACCAAGTTTTAAATTTTTGGCCAGAGTCACTACACCTCCCACACATCAGCCATTTACATAGGTACAATGCCACCTTCTGTAAATGTTGCCAGACATGCGTATTTGATGTACTCACTAAAAGAAAAAGAAATCACACAAGTAATAGTGTGTAGGGACCTGAAAACAGAAAGTGTGTACCTTTAAAGAATAAAATATCTGATACTTGCGGCACACAGTGAAAAGACATTTTCTGACATTTAAAACACTTTATATTTCAAATGCCTGACATCTTGCAATAAAATCAGTGGAAATGTACAGCCTCTTCGCTACAAAGACAGTATTAGTGACCTGAGATTAGTGATGTCCCCTCAAATGCCAGTAACATTTTAAAGCATTTTCTGTTGACAAGGTAACAAAGAGTGTGATTTTTTTTTCTTCTATAAAACATGGCAGAATGTGTTGCTGAGTACATCATCATAACAGGGTGTCCTTTTGATCAACCCCTTTTAACTGGCTCCTTCTAAAGTGAGGAGAATTTACTTATTTCCCCCAGGATTTACTGTGATTATCCTTTACATCTTCTAAAATACAAGAGAACTTTTTGTGGAAGAAGATGCATCACTTAATAAGTGCCACCATCACCACCCATTTTAAACTGGTTTTCTAAATGATACAAAGAACAGTGGCAATCCAGTATTTCAATCTGGACTCCCTGTTTCTCATGTTAACATAAAATGTAATGCAATGGCTCTTCATGCTCTGAGTGCCTATGGTCCCAAAGGTTTCATTCCCCTTCTGCTCCACAGATATTATCGCATCAAGCAGGGCCGGCTCTAGCTTTTTTGCTGCCCCAGGCAGCGAAGCAAAAAAAAAAAGGTGTGGCCGAAGAGGAAACAATGTAGAACCTGCCACAGACCGTGCCATCAAAAAAACAAAAGCAAAAAAACAACGGAGTGCCGCCCCCAGAGCAGCACAAGTGCTGCCCCTTCACATTTGCTGCCCCAGACACCTGCTTCCTTGGCTGGTGCCCAGAGCCGGCCCTGACATCAAGCCACCATGTGGTAGTGTCCTATCAGTTATAGCTCTGGGGCTATATTATGAGACAAAACTATGTTATAGCTCTGGGGCTAGATACTGAGCTCAGTTACCTTAGTGTAAAGGTGGATGCTCTCTCAGTTCACAGCAACTGCACCTGTATTCCACCTTTATGGTCCAGCGATGGCCAGGGCCGGCTCTGGCTTTTTTGCCGCCCCAGGCAAAAAAGCCGCCCGCCGCGCCCCCCACGGGGCGCTGGCGGGGAGCGTGGCAGGCCCACGGCTATGCTCCCTCGGCCGGGGTGGGGAAGCGCGGCAGGCCCCACTGCCCCAGCCGGGGTGCCGGCGGGGAGCGCAGCAGGGGAGGGCGCCGAGCCCGGCTGCGGCCCCGCTCTCCCCGGTGGCCGGAGCGCCGCGGGGAGAGCTCCGAGGTTGGCTGCAGCGCCGCTCTTCCCAGCGGCCGGAGCACCGGGGGGAGGGCGGTGAGCCTGGCCGCGGCCCCGCTCTTGGGCCGGAGCGCCGGGGGGCACCACAACAGCCCGCCAATATGTTTAAAAAAAAAAAAAACCCACCCTGAGCGCCGCCCCCCTCCAGGTGCTGCCCCAAGCACATGCTTGGTAGGCTGGTGCCTGGAGCCGGCCCTGGCAATGGCACCTACTCTTAGACTCCCAGCTCCTCAGCTGTCACCTTTCTTGGGCAAAGAATTGTCTCCTGCACTCCTCACCAGGGTGTTTCCAGGCTGCATAATTCCTTGCCTACAACTGTGAATTCCTCAATAATTAGACTGCCTCAGCAGGCCTGCTTTGCCTTCCTTCCTCAGAGGCTATAAAGAGCGTAATTTCCCATATTCAAGTTAACATACAGCTCTAAGTAAGCACATTTATTCCTAAGGTAAAAGAATGGCAAAGAACACATATTAAAAACAATAAAAGAACCAACACACATTCTAGTAAACTTACCAGAGATCACCCTCAACTCTGACAAGGGCTCTGGCAAGTAAACAATTCTTTAAACCCTTCCAAGGGGGTTTCCTGAGGTTACAAGTTCATAACCAACTCATCTCAGAAGAAGCACACCCCTGAATCTCAAAGTCACTCCTTTATACAATCTAGGTCTTTGATCTGCCCTCATATAGCAGCTGGTCAGCTCACAGAGGCTCCCCCCTTAAGGGCAAAGCTTCAAAAGGCTGAGTTACATTTGCATACATCTCCCTCTATAGAGTTCCGGGGAAACCCATTTAGCTTTAAAAGTTCACATTGTTCCAAATAGTACTTTGAAGCTCATAACACTTCCCAAGGTTTACAGTAGTCGCATCTCCCTCCTAGAGACGTTACACACAATCGCACAATAATACATACACATTTGCATTTTTAATCAGATGAATTCCTAAGATACTTAAACTTAATTCAATAAGGATTGTTGAGGATATTGCAGGAAATTGCCATATCTATTGCAGATGCCAAGATGTTTTTAAATAGGTGCCTAATATGGATTTAGGAACCTCACTTTAAAGCACCTAAATTAGTGGCCTGATTTAACTGGGAGTCGCTGGAAGATCAGCACTTTTGAAAAATTAAGACACTTATTTAGGAGCTTAAATGAAGAATCAGGAGCCTAATTTTAGGTGCCCATTTTTAAAAATCTTTACCAGGGGGGTTCTACTTACTATTGATATACTTCACATTTACTCCAGTGTTACTGAGACCAGAATCTGACCCCCTATATAATAGTACAATTTCCTAACACGCTTATAACACTGTTTTATCCTATTCACATCGACAAGATCTGACAATGTTATAAGATGGTCAGAGCATTACCATCTTATAGCATGATGCCCTGGTACAGTAACGTGTGTAGTACAGTATGCTCATTACAATGGAGCTTTACACTTGTTTACTAAATCATAGAATATGCTTGAGGGCCAGGTACCTAATCTTTGCAGGCTCTGAATACGCAGCTCCAGATAGAAGTCATATCCCCCACGTTCACATTTTCCTTATAATCACTATATATTTCCACATATATACTTCAGTCAAAGGATTGCTGCATTCTTAATTAATCAACCAGTCTACTTTTCTGCTTCTGTTCAGGACTGCAATACTTGCAGTGACTACAATGCTGATCCAAAAGCATGTGCCAGTACTACGCCCAAGACTGAAAGGAGAGCAGAGAATGGCTGAGATTTTATATTCAGTGCACCCTTTCCTTATCAAACATTTTAGTTGCTGAGTTTTGGCACACTTTGCCTATTCTACTACATCAGGGTCATTGTAACAGAGTCTTAATTATTTGTTGTATTTAAAGCATTTCCATGGTCTCAGGTGCCAGGCTCATCTAATGTATGAGAGTATTCAATTCATGACTCTAGCAGGAAGTTGGCTAAGTAAGGGTTTCAAGTTTTGGCTCTATGTGGCATTAGAGGGTTTTAATCACAACTTGGTCACCAGGTTGTTTAAAACATTGAGAAAAGTAAGCACTTTAATCATTCAACTTGGCAGACATTTGGCACGTCTTTTGTCTTCAGAAAGGTACCTCATGCTATAAAGAAGAGAAAAATGCATTCAACCATTACTAAGAAACTCAGCTAGTCAACATCTAATTAACAGCTAATGGACGGCAGAATGAACATTACAAAATGATTAATTTTCCTACAATATAATAAATGCTGAGACAAGGCCAAGATGTTCACTATATTAAAGGGAGCATGATTTTTTTTTTCTCTCTGGGAGAGAATAGTAAAGAATTTAGGCACAGAAGAATAGGTTGTGTGGCAGTTGTTTTTCTATTTAGCTTATTACAGGGCCAGCCCCGTGACAAACCTAGAGGATATCCATGCTTCCAAGCTGGAAATTCTTGGTGATGTGAATACTACAGGTGGGTTGTTTGAGAGCAAGTCATCTGCCTGAGAATGGACATTAGACAGACAAGGTGGATGAGGTAATACCTTTCATTGGACCAACTTCTTTTGGAAAGAGAGAGCTTTCAAGCTACACAGACCTCGCCTTCAAGATGACCAATCTTGGGACCAACATGGCTACAGCAACACTGCATATGAGAATGGATAGACCGTTGCATAGGCACCGACTCCGTGGGTGCTCCAGCCCCGGAGCACCCACGGGGAAAATTGGTGGGTGCAGAGCACCCACCGGCAGCTCCCCACCATTCCCGGGGACCACGCCCAGCTCCCCACCAGTCCCGGGACCCGTGGCAAGCTTACCTCAGCACCGGGAGACGTTGCGGGGCCCTGCCCCCGACACTGGGCGACCTTGCGTCAGCGTCGGGGACGGGGCCCCGCAACATCACCCGGCGTCGGGGTCGGGGCCCTGCAACGTCACCCGGCATCGGGGTCGGGGCCTGGCGTCAGCCCCCACCAGCGCCACCGGAAGTCGACGCCTATGGACCTTTAGGCTCTTAAGAGAGCTCTGTCCAGTTCTCCTTGCTGCTGCCCTCACCCCTTTGTACCAGAACAGTGCAAAACAGGCCAGAATCTGAACAGTAGAGAATTCCCAGTTCTGAGCTGGAATAAAATATTATAGCGGAAGTGCAGAGCGGGCTAGTGGATAGGACTGGGAGCCAGGGTCATGGTTCTATTCCCAGCTCCGCTACTAACCAGCTGTGTGCTCGTGGATGAGTCATTTCACCTCTGTGTGCCTGTTTCTCTCCCATCCTTTCCTGTCTTGCCCACTGAGACTGTAAACTCTTTGGTATAGCCGCCCCCCCACACACACAATTTGTACTTGTACAACATCTAGCACAGGTGGCCCCCGAGGTCAGTGGGGGTCTACGGGTTACTGTAATAGAACTGATAAAACAGGAAGTGGTGGGGGAGTAAAGGGGCGTGGCCAGAACAATACTGGTGAAGGCTGGAGGAGAGTGGGTCGGGGAAAAGAGGCTATCATGATTATTTTAATTTGGTGTTAAAGCTACTCAGGTCAGTGAAGCTGAAAACAGAATATGGCTTTTTTCCTCTCAGGTGAATTCTATTGAGAGGAAGAATTCTTCAAGGCCGTAAAGGTAACTAGATATCCAATTTTCCCCAAGGCCCAGTTAGAACTCAAAATAAGGTAACTGATTAATATTAAAATACCGAAGTGCACTAATCTTGACAATGTGTGTATCATTAGTAAAACAAAACAAGTAGCAGAAGGTGCAAAACAAGAAATAAACAAAAAATACATACCTGAGTGCTGGGAATACACACAGCTTTAAACACTGGCCATCACTTAGATTGCTGCAAAGCAATTGTAGATTTAATTAATTTTCTATACTTCAGAAATGTCGGCTTGTCAGAATGAAAATGAGCACTGAGTCTGGGGAGTGCAAACTTCCACATCTGCTTTACTGTAAACACCACCACCACTATTAAATCAGATATTCAAAACATTGACTGAATAACAACAGCAATAACAACACTGAGCACTCGGACAGCACTTTTTATTATTGTTGTCAAGCAAACTTGGTATGAAATTGATTTCTTATTCTGTCTCCATAGAGTTTCTTTCTTTATCCTGTTCTCCTCCTACACTTCAGCTATTCTACATTTTATGCGGGGGGGGGGGGGGGGGGTTTATGTTTGCCTCAGATTAATTTTCTGTAATTTTTATGCTTCTCAACATTTTTCCCCTCAAAACCTATTTCTCTTTCTTCAAGCCACTTCCTGTTCTCCAGTCTCTTTTTGTAAGCTTTAGTGCTTTTCCCAGTTCTCCTTTCCCAATTTTTCCCCATCCCCTTTTTCTCCTTTATTGCTACACTTCTCTCCCACCTCTCTCACCCTCCTCCCCCCCACCCCAGTTCTTTTCTCCTCTCGCCCACTCTCCACTGACAGTTTTCTATAGTGGAAGAAGCACTGCAGCATGTGGGATCAGAGCACTTCTTATCCTAGTCAGTACCGTGTACTGCAGTGGAGGGAGAAGTGGACATCTCCAGTAACTCAGCATTGCAGATGGGGGTCAAAATGTGTGTCTTGTATAGCCTCCAAATTAGGGTAATTATGGACTCTCAGAAGGTGAGACGGAGTGTAAGTACCATCCACCATATCATAGTGAGCTAGCAGCCTGGATATAGCTAATCACAGGCTTTCTAATTTTCAGATGCCACCATCAGGAGAGAGGAGTGGTGGTTGCACAAAGGACGGAAGGAGCTACAAGACTGTCTGGAAATTGACAATATTACAAATACAAATTCTGCGCTATTACATCAAGGTAATTAAGAAGTAACTCCACAAAACAGAGTAGGGTTGCTCTGGATTTACACCAGTGTAACAGAAAATAATTTGCCCCCATTCTTTCAAGGGCACTGTGCTGTGATTTTCCTAGAAATCTGAATTCCCTGGCATATCATTATAGAATGCAGATAATATGGCCTAGACCAGTGTTTCTCAAATGCGGCCACCGTGGCCACCAGGGGCTTTTCTTGTGGCCACAGTCTCCTGGGCAGTGATGGGGGAGGGGGCAAAGCAGTGGCTCCTCCACCAAGGCCACCAGCAGGGGTTGGGTCCTGCCCCCCTCTGGAGACACAGATGCTGGAGAAGCAGGCTACTAGTGAGTTCCCCACTTCCCTGGGGTGGCGGGCAGCAAGCTCCGGCCCTGGGCTCACCCCCATCCATTCCCCTTGGCTCTCACTGCCTCCCCCGACCCCTCATCTATTCTTCCCATCATCTCTGGCCCCACACTGGCCCCACCGCCTCATCCCTGAGGGCCCCACCTCCTCATCCCCATCCCACCTCCTGATACCCACCTCCTCATCCAGGGCTTAATTTGTCCTTGGGCTTGCCAGAGCTGAGTAAGTCTGGTGCTGTGAAAAGTGATATTTGTATGTTTGTGAAATGTGATAATAACAAACATATAAATATCACTTTTCACAGCAGCAGACTTACTCGCTAGCAAGTCTTAAAAAAGCAAAATAAACACCACCAACAAAAAAACCAAGAACATGCAAAGAACCTTGTTTGTGTTTCTATTTCGTTTAGGTCCAGTAAAGAATAGAGACAAGTGTACATTATTTTTATTATCAAGTCTGCAAAAAATTCCAACATAAATAAATTGCAGTGATTTGGACATGTATGTGTGCATATTTATTTGTCTTTCCTAAACGTAATTAGGAATTTTAGTTAAAATTGTAATAGTGGCCACACTCTGAGACCAAGAAGAAATTTATTGCAAGAACCCTGGCCTAGACTCCACGCATTATGTACTAATGCTAATACTTTACATCAGAGATCTGATCACAAAGCAGACTTAAAACTGGCTTAAGTGGACAGGTCTGGATTTGGTAAGTGTGATGGGAAGCCTGAAGTGACATAGGACAGGAACAGATATCCTTATACCACCTCCTCTTGCAGGAGTCGCCTAGAGGGTGTGTCACGAGAAGAGGGTGTGGCCTGAATACTACTGCACTTCATTCATCTCTGACTGGTTGGCTGGCCCTTTGAAGGCCATTGCAGCTGGTCTTAAATTAGAGCAACCCTTTAATTTACAAGAGACCAAATCCAGTTTCAGCAGTCCTAGCACCTTGGTCTACCTCCCTCTGGCGCTGTACTGAGCCCAGCTTAATGGGACACAGGGATCAGAGCCCAGGAGTTTAGTTTTCTTGACAGCATGTATTGCCTGAAGTAAATGAATGAACACTCCCAAACACCAGGATGTTGGAAGCAAAAGTATGTGTAACACACATATCTGTACCTATCAACTGAAGGAATAATGGCTCCATCCTCTCTATTTTACCATGAGGTTTTGTTTGGTATGAAGAGGCCTTCAAAATAAATAAATTTTCATTGGTTTCATAGCTGAAGCAAAGAAGAAAAACAAAAGCATTCAGGTACTGCTGAGCTGCTACATGTACCAACAGAAGAGATGATCCTTTCACAAAATGTGTTTCAGTCACACAGACAAATAACATTCTCAAGGGAAAACATTTCCCAATGACACTGGCACTGGATTATTTGCTTTGTCTGCTGTAACTTGCACGTGTGGATGCCTGGATAATTTTTCACTCACATTCTATTCTATTCTAGTAGAAAGCCTCAGTAGTTGATGGAGCTGCTTTTCCATGCCTAGTACTTGGCAAGGGGGGTGAGGGGTGGGACTATCCCTCTGTGGTTACAGTTGAAAACTCAGTCCTGTAAGTCCTCCACACAAGCAGTAGGAGTGAATTCAGTGGAACTAAAGCAGGAATAAGATCTACTCGTGCAAGTAAGAGTCTGTAAGATCAGATGGATTGAAAACAAAGCTGGGTCCTAATTGAATTTCAAATATGTATTTTACAAAACAGTAGCATCCAACCCTGACAGCCAGTCTTACAAGGCCAGTTTCAGTGCAGCATCTCCCCAGAGATGTAACCTAGAGTATGGGGATGGAAGGGAACAAAGGTGGCTTTGAGTTACCTGCATAGCTCGCAGAGGCACAGATCCATGGCTGGTGTAAACTGTCATAGCTCTATTGACTGCTGAACGGGAAAAAGTTTTTGAACTGAAAATTTCTGCAGCAGGCAGAAACCATTTCCTGCTCAGCTCTAGAGCAGAGCACTTCAGCCACTCCCCATCTCCTCCATCCCATCCCTGCACATGGGAAATTTCCTGTGGGCTATTTAAAATCTGTTTACATTCCCAGAGCCACATAAAGGGGCCTTAACAGAGCACAGGATATGCCCCTCTGAGTTTGTGTGAAACAGACCACTGAGCCATTCAGCAACTAGTGAATGCAAATCAGATTTTTTCCCTTTTTATTTTTTAAAATTCAGATAGTCTCCCTAAAGACTCCCCCACACAATATTCTTAACTTATACTTCACACTGGGGATTTGTTTGGATACACTACAGTACAATCAATTATACTTTTTTTGTTTCAGAAAGTGAAACATCTTTTATAAACAGGATTTTTTAAAGACATACAGAGAGATGTCACTGCCCATTGCCTTCATTCAGGCAGCATAGTCAAAAAGATTCAATCACAAATGGCTGACCATGCTCTTCAAAAGGAGACAAGACATTCACAAGGCTGACAGTTTGCTTACCAGCCAATGTTTTACACAGAATTGAAGTGAAGAGTTAGTTCAAGCTTGATGACTGATTTGGAGGAGAGCGAATTCCTCTGGGTAACTAGTGTCCTAATATTGTTGAAGGAGATTTACTTACGCTAGCCAAAAAAAAAGAGAAAAAGTCAGTGGGTGATATTTAAGTCACCTGTGCAGATTTACAAGTAAATAGGCTACAAAGTATGACTCATTTGCCCTAGTGGACAAAGGAAGAGAACATCTGACAAATGTAACAAGCAAACAAAAGGCAGCTGTAAACATGGAAAAAAACCTTAACCCTAAGCAATCTCTTTTCCCTTTGGGCTCCCCATCTATTTGAGAGGCAAACTCCAGATTCAGAACAACTTGCCTCCCTCTGTGATGCTTAGATGCTATGGTGATGGCAATTTTAGAACTATGTATACATTACCATACACATTCCTGGCACCTTCCAGCTAAATAAGTGGCAGGACCCCCATTGTTCTTACAAGGATTTAATCATGGCTAACTTACACAAGGCTGAACCAGGCTTGCCCTTGCCTTCACTCAGCAGTCATAGTCAGCAGCATGTCAACTATTATTAAAATTAGGTCCCAATTCATTCACAAAAATGACTGCTTATGTAGACCAGGGGTAACATTTTCAGAAGCCCTGAAGCAGCTGAGGAGCCTAAGTCTCATTTTCAAAATTGACTTAGGCACTTAGGAACCCAGATCTCATTTGAAAATTTTACCCCAGGCCAAAATTAGACTAGACTCCATGCAGCAGGGAGAGAGGGAAAAGTTGAACAACAGTCAAAGATCCTGAGATGTGCTTAATGTTATTTACATTCAGTTAGTTCCACTTGGGATTTTTTAAAATAAATACATTGAGGTTCGTGCAGTGTCAGAATGAAGGTCAGCAAAGATGGTAAAACTAATCTCAAAGTAAACAGGCTGGGGACTATTTTTAGAAACACTTTTTGTAAACAATAAAAATGCATTCTCTCTGATAGCTGGTATACAATAGTCACCTGCAAGAGATTAAAGTATCAGATATTAGACAAAGACGAGGATATTTGAATGGAAATGCTGATATCTATACGAGAACAGCAACACCACTATAATTAAAAGAATGAAATATGAACTTTCTATATTTTAATTTGTGTTATTTTTACCCTTGAGACCAAATATACAGTTCTTCTCACATATTTTTATAGTCCGCCCTGAATTAAACAGCTGTGTATCGAGCTGCTTAAGAAAGCACTGTGAATATAGATGAGATTGCCCTTCTTTGCCCGCACTGCTATTTAAATAAAACAGGCCTACCTTCCTATCTCTCGTCAGCAAAACATTTACAGCACATGCTTAACTTTAAACGTGACACTTATTTTTAAAATGTGCCTAGGTGACTTGGGAGCCTTAAGTGTCATTTTCAAAAACGACTGAGTCATGTGAGAGAACCTAAGTCCCATTGACTTTCAATGGGACATAGGCAAGTAAGTGCCTAAGTCACTTCTGAAAATGAAACATAGGCACTTTTCAAAATTTTACCTACCCTTGAGACTTATTGACCTCAGTGGGACTGATGCATATGCTTAAGTGCTTTCCTGAACTGGGGCTTTTTTGAGCAACATACAGAATCGGTGCACTGCACAGTACCTCCTCAAAATAAACAACAACTGGAGGCTCATTTAAGAAGAATGAACATATTCCAGTACAGTGAAACCCCCCTATAGCGCGCCCCGCCATAACGCGAATTCGGCTATAACGCGATCATAAGGTGGCTCCCGCTGCCCCAAGCAAAAAAAAAAAAAAGCATCCAGAGCGTGCTTCCTCGCCTGGAGCCAACCCTGGCTCCATCTCCTCCCCATCTCCCCTGTTCCTTCCCCCCCGCCCCTTCCCCCCCTGCCTCCGCTTCCCCTTTTGGCAAGAAGGGAAGAGACCGGCTTGAAACTCAAGCTAGTCAGTTTCAAGCCGGTCAGTTTCAAGCCCTCTCTTCTCTTCTCCCCAAAGCAGAGAAGTTTGATCAACTTGAAACTGACCAGCTTGAAACTTCTCCACTTTGGGGAGGAGAAGAGACTGGCTTGAAACTCAAGCCAGTCACTTTCAAGCTGGTCAGTTTCAAGCCCTCTTCTCTTCTCCCCAAAGCAGAGAAGTTTGATCAGCTTGAAACTGACCAGCTTGAAACTTCTCTGCTTTGGGGAGAAGAGACCAGCTTGAAACTGACCAGCTTGAGTTTCAAGCCAGTCTCTTCTCTCTTCTCCCCAAAGCGGAGAAGTTTCAAGCTGGTCAGTTTCAAGCTGGTCTCTTCTCCCCAAAGGAGAAGTTTCAAACTGGTCAGTTTCAAGCTGGTCAAACTTCTCCACTATAGCCAGAAGAGAAGAGACCAGCTTGAAACTGACCAGCTTGAAACTTCTCCGCTTTGGCGAGAGGAGAAGAGACCTGCTTGAAACGGTAATTGTTTGTAACCCCCCTATAACGTGACCCCGCATTTATCGCGATGGAATTTTTTGGACCCCAATTATCGCGTTATAGCGGGGTTTCACTGTATTACTATTGTTTCCTTTGTAGTTCAATGTTTGAACAGTCGTTTTGTCAGCTTAGGTAAGACGAGCTAACAGACATAATACTCATAACCTGTGTGCGCCTTGACAAAAAGTTTGTCACAATTAAATGAAACACCAGCTAACTGCATTGTGCCACAGCCCACTTTATATCTGTAATTTCAACTGGATCACTTATTTTTCATTCCACCTGCCAGGGTCAGAGTTGTGCAGAGTTCCTGGAGCAGAGCAGCTGCTGCTGTGCAGTGATCTCTTTCTCACTGGAGATGGTTGGGTGAAAAGGTCTGGGAAAATGTTTGGAGGTTTTCATATTTCATTTAAGTGTGAAGTCTTGAAATTCAAAATGGTCTCATCACCTCTAGATCTAATAACCTAACAAGCATTTGGTATCCTTTGAGGAGGAAGGGACTACCCAAAGATACATCATCATGTTGCTGACATGGTGAAAAAATACATTTAATATAATCAGGGCCGGTGCAAGGAAGTTTCGCACCCTAGGCAAAACTTCCTTGCACCAGCCCTGCGCCCCTCCCTCCCCCCCCCCGCAGCACCCAGCTCCCCCCGCCCACGGCAGCTGGCTCCCTGCCCCCCCCCCCACCCATGGCAGCTAACCCCCTACTCGCGACAGCTCAGCCCACCACCCACGGGCTGCAGCAGCCTCCCCCCGACCTGTGGCGCCTCCCCAGCTCCCAGCTTCACGCTCAGCCGAGCGTGGAGGCAGGAGGCAGCCGCAGCGAGCCGCCCGTTTCATTCCTCGCAAAGCCCTGCTGAGCCCCAGCGGCACGGCAACAACCCTCGCCACAGCAGGGCTTCGCGAGGAAGCGGGCGGCTGCCTCCTGGCTCGAGCATGGAGCCGGGAGGCAGGAAGCAGCCGCCCGCAACCAAGGGCGGCGAAATGCCACGCCCCAAATCCTGGCGCCCTAGGCGACCGCTTAGGGTCGCCTAGTGAAAGCGCCGGCCCTGAATGTAATCTAGACATCAAGATTTGATACAGTTGGTTCAGTTCTCTCTTTTTTACATCCTTGTCACCACCAACAGCCATACCATCAGCGCATAGACCCCATTTGTGTGTGTAAAACTATCTCAGACTCTGAAGATATGCAAACTGGATAATGGAGCAGAGAGTATGTCGATAAAATTTGCAGGCGACACCAAGTTGGGAGTGGCTGCAAGTACTTTGAAGGACAGGATTAGAATTCAAAACAACCTTGACAAATTGGAGAATTGGTCTGAATTCGGGAAGATGAAATTCAATAAAGACAAGAACAAAATACTTCACTTACAAAGGGAAAAAAATCAAAAACGCACAACTACAAAAAGGGGAATAATTGGCTAGGTAGTAACACTGCTGAAAAGGATCTGGAGGTTACAGTGGCTCACAAATTGAACCTGAGTCAACAATGTGACAGATGCAAAAAAGGCGAATATTCTGAGGTGTTGTAACAGGGTTGCACTCACCTCTTGCAAGCACCCCCTGTCTGAGTGCATGTGCCTTCACTCTCTCTCTACCGGTTTGTGGTGGGTCTTCAGTGATTCAGCCCGCCGGCCAAGTCTCACACAGTCTGTCTGCGTGATAAAAGCAAAGCAAATCCTTCCCAGGGTGTAAGTCCAACTCAGGGCCTATTTCAGCACTCTCTGTAAGGTCCTTCAATCTGCAGCCCTATCCTGGGGCTCACTCTTCAATCAATCTAGCAGAGCCTATCACAGTACCCTGACCAAACTGTGTCTCAGCCCCTTCTGGGCTTCCTCGAATTATCCCTGCTCTTTAAGCAGTCCTCGCCCTGGTGTGGGGCCATGTCCCTCAGTGCTCCCTCCCTGGAGACTCTTCGCCTCTCCGGGCCTTTCTGGCCCCAGCTCTTCAGCCAGGCCACTAAAAGAGTTCAGTTCTGCTCCTGGGGTGCATCAAAGTCCAGGACACCTTCCCAGTGGCTGGTGGGGGGGACCCAGGCCCATCCTTTACTCCATGTCTCAACCCTAGAGATAGCAGCTGTCCACCACATCCCTTTAAATACACAGTGTCGCTGCTATAATTCCCTGGGCCACTACCCCGTGACTCCAGCACATTCTTCACCAGGCCAAGGCCCTGAACTAAGGGTGGAGTCCCAGTGGCCAACCCAGCACACCATCCACTCTCCTCCAACTCTAGCACGGCACTGACCTCCCTCTAGCCCTGCAGCTTTTCCTATAGTAGCCTGCTGGGCCCCCATTGGTTGCTCCCTGGAGCCTCGCTGATTGGCTGCGTCCCATATAACCACTCTAGGCAGCTTGGAGGACTTCTCTACTTCCCTTTGCTGGGGTGAGGTGTAGCAGGGTCCCACAGCCTCCAGCAAGGGGCCTCCAAATCTGGTCCACCCCCTCACAGGTGTATTAACAAGAGTAAAACACAAGAGGTAATTGTCTATCTCAGCTTGGCACTGGTGAGGCCTCAGCTGGAGTATTATGTCCCGTTCTGGGCATTATGCTTTAGGAAAGATGTGGACAATTTAGAGAAAGTCAAGAGGGGGAGGAGGGGAAAAAGAGAGCTAAAAGGTTTAGAAAACCTGAGTTATGGTTAAAAAGACTGGGCTTGTTTAGTCTTGAGAAAAGAAGACTGAGGGGGTGACGTGATAACAGTCTTCAAATACATTAAGGGCTTTTATAAAGAGGACAGGGATCAATTGTTCTCCGTGTCCACTGAAGGGAGGACAAAAAGTAATGGGCTTAATCTGCAACAAGGAAAAAGTAGGTTAGATATTAGGAAAAAATTTCTAACTCTAAGGGTAGGTAAGCTCTGGAACAGGCTTCCAAGGGAGGCTGTGGAATCCCCATCACTGGAAATTTTTCAGCACTGGTTGGACAAACTCCCATGCGGGATGGTCTAGGTTTACTTGGTCCTGCCTCAGCAGAGGGGGCTGGACTTGACTTCTTGAGGTCCCTCCCAGCCCTACATTCCTATCATTCTATGAAGTTAATGGTAAACATGCCAACATTTACAAGTGTAAAGACCTTTCAGAGCAGGGTAATTGTGTTATAATTTGAAACACAACTGAGTGTCACCCCATCCCAAAGCCACCGACCAAGATTTAGTAATGGTCAGTCACAGTAGTGGTGTAATTTACCCAGCCCGTAAGAGCTGGAGGGGGTGATGTACTGTGATAAAAGATGTATTATCTTGGCTACAATTGTCAAAAAATAAACCAACAAAGCGGGGATTTTATTTAAGCTGGAACAAATGGGACTGGATTCCATCTACCTACAACATAAAATAGGCAAAAAATGTATATAATAAAAAAATTTATAATGGTCTGAAAATACTCACTAAGTGTACTTAACTAAATATAATCCTCTAAATCAGTGATACTCAGACCTCAGGGGTTCAGGAGCTAAATTAGCAATCAACATTACCCAAAAGAGCCACAGTGGTGTGAATTCATTTCTTCATTTACTTTAATAACTATATATTCATATCTAAAGAGTATGAAAGGGGAACTATTTAGTGGATAAACTTATTAACTTATTTGCTGTGAGAATATCTATCAACTTGCACTAAGTTAATTGGTTAATAACATAATGAAAGCATCCTGACTGGTTAATAATTAAATCACACAGTGTTTTAATATCATGTGCTGCAAAGAGCCGCAGGAGACACATTAAAGAGCCACTTGGGACTCACGGGCCTCAGTCTGAGTATCACTGCGCTAAATGAAGAAATATAACTATAGCTTTCTCTGTGTGCTCAGGCTATTTAATTAGTTCAAGGTTCCCCTTTCCCCAAATCTCTCATTGGGTGCTGTCTTATGCCCATGTCAGTCTTTGGGCCTCCTGAACTCTAGTAGTGCTTGCTTGCAGGGGTGCACATTAGAGCAGACCTATTGAATCTGAAGGACCTTAGGTTCTGCTGTTCCAGATCCCCAGGACTACATGAATCAATGATTGGAGACAACCAGAACCAATGATCAGGCACACACAGGGACATATTCAGGAACACGCCAACATGCACCGACTTGACCAGCCAGCTTTAAACTAAAAAGGACCTTCTTCTGAACTTTTGTCTGTCCTGCTCAACCTCAGTCTTCCCACTTACTCTCAGTTTCAATCAGTCCTGGTTTCCCTCCCTCCCTCTAGCTGCCTTCTCCCCTTACTCACAGACTCTGTTTCTCTCGGTCTCTTAGGCTCCCCACTATCCACCTCTGTCCCTGATTCCCCTCCCTCTGAGGGGAGGGCAACCTCCTCTCACTTTCTCAGAAGGAGGGGTTATCTCCTGTCCATAGAAATTTAACAGTGCATGGCCTGTCAACCACCCTAAATCAGTGGTTAACAAACTTTTGTACTGGTGACCCCTTTCACATAGAAAGCCTCCGAGTGTGACCCCCTCCTTATAAATTAAAAACACTTTTCATATATTTAATATTATAAATGCCAGAGGCAAAGTGGAGTTTGGGGTGGAGGCTGACAGCTTGCAACCCCTCCCCCCCATGCAAGAACCTTGTGACCCCTCTGAGGGGTCCCAACCCACAGTTTAAGAACCTCTGCCCTAAATCATATATCCCCATACAGGGTCAAGTCCCTTTACACTGGCTTTGTGTCTATAACAAGTTACACTGCAACTGCTCACATTGAGATTATATATATACACACATATATACATACACATACATATTTACACACACCACCCACACACCAGATTTACTTGAGTCTCATGTAATACTCTTTAATGAAGGGAATATAGGTCTTGTCTGCATAAAGAATACTCTGGATACTGCACCTATGTAAAAACATGAACATGCTTGCAGAACAGCTGAGGAATATAGGGTGGAAACACTTGTTTCTTAAATTAAGAGGGACTGATTCTGTGGAAAAAACATCCTGCGAGTAAGTTAAATCTTTGTTTGGATGTTTCAATTAGATCCTTTAAAAAAAAACAAACACACACACACACACACACACACAACCACTATCCCTCCCCTCTCTCACTCTGTTCTAGTTACAGTACTCTCTACCCAGGAGACTAAAAGTGTACTCTTCATGTTTGCAATCATTATAATGAGACAAGCAGATTTACTGAGCAGTTGACAGGAGAGAACAGATATTTACACATTCACTTCCCTCGATTTATCTGAAAATGTTTGTCTGTGTCTTGGACTGGCAATATAAGTCAGACAACCCATATAAATAAATTTACAGTAGAGAGAACAATTTGTTCCTGAAATAAGCCTGGCTGGGTTATATTAACTGAATTGTTCAGAGACACTCAAAAATATTTTTAAAGGAAAAAAAAGTAATACTAGAGTCTTTGACACTCCCTAAAACTCTAGCTTCCAAATGTGCTTCACAAGAGAATCTCTATCTGCTATGGCCACCAAAAATATTTTATAATGTTATTCTTTGCCCTCAGCTTGATGAAATCCAAGAATTGCCATCCCTGCTCCTTAAATTATCTGTGAAAATATGAAAGTTTTATACCATTCACCCCACACTACACTATACTAAATGTGACCTTTTATATCCACCCCACTCCCATCTCTATTGTAAGTAGCTTCCCTGAGGAACTAATCGGTAAATCCACTTTTCTGTTGAACTCACTTTGTGAAGTCCTAAGGGACTTCTTCAGACTTGTTGACAAGAGTTTCTTTGATTTTTGTGTGACTAACGATTTTGCTCATCAGAGAAAAGGCAAAGGGTAAAGTTACAGCAACAAAACGTTTCAACCCGTGTACCGAGGGACACAGCATTCATGAAGTCCATCAGTGCAGAAATTGTAGCAGCAGACAAATTGATAACTTTTATTGATGCACAGCTGTAAAAATTCTGTATCCTACCCACTGTTTTCATGGTTAAGAGTTCATGCAGGCACAACACACAACTGGACTAGACTTCATTGGCTTAGATGCTTTAGTGATGTGCACTGTAGAAATGCATCTGGATAGGTTAAAAATTAGTGTTTCTCAACTAGGGCTGTCAAGTGATAAAAGAATTAATCACGTAATCGCACTGTTAAACAATAATGGAATACCATCTATTTAAATATTTGTGCATGTTTTCTACATGTTCAAATATATTGATTTCAATTACAACACCGAATACGAAGTGTATAGTGCTCACTTTATATTTTAGAAATCTCACATTGGTATCTTTGCATTTTGTCAAATCTGCTGTGAAAGTGTTCTTAAAATGAACATGTGCTGGGTCATCATCCGAGACTGCTATAACACAAAGTATATGGCAGAATGCGGGTAAAACAGAGCCGGAGACATACAGTTCTCACCCAAGGAGTTCAGTCACCAATTTAATTAAACACATTATTTTTAAACAAGCATCATCAGCATGGAAGCATGTCCTCTGGAATGGTGGCCGAAGCATGAAGGGACATATGAATGTTTAGCATATCTGGCACGTAAATACCTTGCAACACTAGCTACAAAAATGCCATGCAAACACCTGTTCTCAGTTTCAGGGGACATTGTAAATAAGAAGCCGGCAGCATGTAACAGGTTCGTCTGCCCCCTCTTCCGGCAGGCCACTGCAGGGTGGCCCAATAAAGCGCAGGGAGGCTTCCTGTTATGCTGCACCCGTGGTTTTATTTACACACCTCATCCCACCACCAACATTGAGCTATATATATCCACACAAGGCTTACAGGGTTTGTTCCCTCTTCGTCAGGCAGCCAGCCCTCAGTCAGGAGCCTCAGTCAGCAGCAGCCCTGATCTTTCCCCTGGCTGCTCCCTTTATGCTGGCTTGCCAGGCCCGCAGGTGGAGCCAATCCCCAGGCCAGGCATCAGGCCTGTCCCACCAGCCCCAATCTATTCCCCTTGATTGGAGCTGGCTGAGCAGGGGCTAATTAGGTGCTTTGCAGCAGCATCCTGCTACACAGCAGTATCTCCCGTAAATGTAAACAAACTTGTTTGTCTTAGCGATTGGCTGAACAAGAAGTAGGACTGAGTGGACTGTTAGGTGCTAAAGTTTTACATTATTTTGTTTTTGAGAAAAGTTATGTAACAAAACAAAAATCTACATTTGTGAGTTACACTTTCAGGATAAAGAGATTGCACTACAGTATGAGGTGAATTGAAAAATACTATTTCTTTTGTTTACCATGTTTACAGTGCAAATATTTGTAATAAAGAATATAAAATGAGCACTGTACACCTTGTATTCTGTGTTCTAATAGTAATGAATATTTGAAAATGGAGAAAAACATCCAAAATATTTAATACATTTCAATTGGTATTAGATTGTTTAACAGTGCAATCAATTTTTTTAATCACGATTAATTTGTTCGAGTTAATTGCAATTAATTGACAGCCCTATTCTCAGCCTTTTCAGGCTGATGACCCCATATTGAAACTCAGAATTGTTCACAACCCCTTTACATTTACCAGAAGATTGTATCAATGGTAAGCCTGTATAATTTATTGGTGTGTGTTTCAAGAAGTTGACCTGGAAGTGTGTAAGGGGATAGGGAAGCAAGATTTTCTTTGCTTTTGATTGTAGTACAATTGTCAATGGCTCACAACCCCCCAATTGCCTTTCATGACTCCTCTGGAGGTAGAGAAACACTGGTTTAGATTTTCTATGTCTGTTGCACCACAAAGGTCTAATTCGGTCACTTGATATTCAGCTAGATAATGTTCCTATCAACATTTTGGGATTAGTTTTTGCAACTAACTCAAAAATGACAATAAAACTGCAAACCTTGGAGGGTACAAAATGTAACTTGCCTTCATATTTGGTCTATTTTTTTTTACATGCGCTGCAAGATTTTTAAACCATCTATCCCCAAGAACAAAAATGTTTCAATGCACTTGTGCAGACTGTCACAAATTAAAATCTGGGGATTAGATCGTGGTATCAGTTTTTCAGTCTGAGCTCCCACTGATGTATTCTGCTTTAAAAAAAATAATCCATTGAAATAATATGGCTATTGATCGAGAATCAAAATGTCAGTCACAAATTTCCAAGCAGCTGTTCTAAGCAGTGAGGGATTTCAAGTTATGAGAAATAATTTCATCATTTCCTTCTAAACAATACAAAGAATTAACATGCAAGAGAATACCTATAAATATATTAGAAAATTTTATTTTGTGTTGGTCATTACATGCTTCTCACATTTCACAAATGCTTACTATTCTATGCTCAAAGACCTAAATTATAAGAGTTCAATTAACTAGCAAAGTGAGAAACAAAACTAGACGCAATTCAGTGCACTGTGCCAATATCCATGGATTGGTCAGGGTTCTTTCCACACAAGACAAACTGGGGCCAAATTTTCAACTGATAAACTGACGCAGGCCCACTGATTTAAAATGGAGCAATGCAAATTTAAACGAGCTGTGACTCTAGCACATGGCTTAATTCTGTAAACATGCATACACATAACTTTACTCACATGGGTAGTCCCATTTGACTTCAGGTTGAGTTAGATGCAAGTGTAAGTACTCACAGGATCAGTCCTACAGTATCCAGACTGGACAAAGGAAAAAAGCCAATTCATGTATGGAAAGTTGATTCTATTAGAATGGAAGAACTGAAGAAAAAAAAAAATACCAGAGAGTTCTTTTTCCTGTGTATCTGAGCAAGCCCAGTGGTGGGAACCTCCAAACAGAACAGAGCATAATCTGGAAACAGGAGTTCTAATAATTTTATTTTATAAAAGAATTGCAATGCAATGAGGTGCACTATTTCAAAGGTTGTACAGAGGAGTGATGTCATTTGCTGCTGTAGTTAGCTGACATTTTACATTTCCTTTGTGTTCAAGTAGCCTTTGTATAATCACATAGCATATGTACAATGGCATGATAATACATTAAATATTCACAGTGTAGTAGTTTGCATATAAAAGAACATTGTGTATCCAACAGTTAACATACATTCATACACACAAAATATATGTATAAAAAAAAATACAGCACCTTTCCTCACCATATGGCTAAACAGATAATGGATCACCTGGCTGAAATAAAGTCCCTGAATCATTGTTCCACATACATGATTTTCTTGTATATGCTATACTAGCAGTTGGGTTGGCTATATACATACACACACACACACACACACACACACACACACACACACACACACAATTGATAGCTAATAGTTTATGGCAGCATTAGCAATCTGAAATGTTCTAATGAGTGCATTAGCAAAAATGACTGCTACTGCTATGTTAGATTAACAAATTTTCATCCTACCATGACAAAGCTCATAAAACACAATATAGTTAAGACAAATGATCTACTTCATTCTGAAATACAAATTTGCCCTTCCTCACCTCCACAGACTCTCTCATTGCTGAGAGCTTAGAGTCATCATTTTACCTACGATTGTTCCTATTAGTTTTGTGAGTTGTTTATTTTGTTCCTTAACAAAATTTGTTTTTACCTGTATATAAAACTCTTCCCTCTAGAGCATTAATCTACAAAAGAACAAAAAGATTTTAAAAATAACCAGTAATAAAAACTGCAATAAGCAACGCTTAAAAAGAATTTCTAAACTGCCTGGAAGCATAGACTTAATCTAAAATGACAGAAAGTTCCAGAGAAAAAGTAAGCAACATTATTTTGCCCCAGGTATATTGGTCTCGTGTAAGGAAAAAATATTTAACTTTTAAAAGGTTTCACTGGATGGCAAATGCAGCACTATCCAGGAGAGGAAAGTTTCCAAGTACGAGGGTAACATGACTTTAGGGAGTTCTTATGGCCAAGATTAATCAAAACTGTGAGCCCAATCCAAAGCAAATATATTTGTTTACCTGACTAAAGTGGGCCTTTAGTCAGACCCTGCAGTGCATAAAATTAGGCTCCTTGGGTCGGGGGAGGGGGAAGAAATCAAGCCAGTTATTTAGGGACCTACTAAGGACACTGTAGGACTTTGACAATCTTGGCCTATACGTTTACAAAAGAATCTGTGTGTTTATATACCATCACCAGAATATAACTGAACAACTATTCAATCATTAATCAGTCATTGAATACATATAGAAAAACTTTCATAATGGGACATTAGACTAAACTTACTTATTATTTGGATATTTTTCTCCAACCAGTCCTTTGGTGGTTAATGAAGGATTTTCTACCAGATCCCATATATTCTTCCTATTTGAATCTCCAGAAAACATTTAATGCTGCACTTCTAAAAGAATGTTAGTTTATTCAACTAACTGATGTTATCTACAGGATTATGATCTCAGAGAATAAACAGTGCCAAGAGGGAAAAAAGCAGAGCTGTCATCCCCACAGATTAGCTCATCAGATGCATCACTGTCATTGAACCTAACAGGACACATAAGTGTCTATTACTTTTCTCCTAAGTTGTCCAGTATGAGTCATCCTCTAAGACTGAGATACAATAGACAAACAATTATTCATTCATAAACTGCAAAATTACATGGGGAAAATGCCAAAATATGCCCTAGTTAAAATCAATAGTCTCTCTGAATAATATAAACAATGCAAAAACTAAAATCAAACAGAACAATTAGTTTACAGAGGTGTACTTACTATAGAAAACATCACTGTTGTATTCCAATTTATCAACCCACTTTCTCACTTACAAATGCTTGTCTTTTTATGTCTACCCTTTCCTCAGAAGTGTGCTCTATGTCATGCCTTTAGCGTAATGAGCTATCAGATTTCTGTCATGCCGAAATATGGAATATATAAATTACAAGTTAAGGCCCACTTTTTCAGACGTGTAGCTTTAAAAAAAAAAAAAAAAAAAAACCCCTAAAAAATTTAAAGAGTTGTGCAGAACATATTTGTACATTTTGGTTTCTGTCTTCACTTCATAAAGGTTAAGATACAGGAAAGCATGTCTATAACTCTAGGCACCTGAGTAGTCCTATTGGAGACACTGGGGCTACTTGCCACTACCCATGTTCTTGAGTATTCTGCTGGATTGGAGCTTTAATTGCCTAGCTAGGATGATGCAATGCGCCATCAGGAATCATTCATCAAACTTTTAAATAGAAGAGCAATCCTTTGTTAGCAAATTCCTTTTTGGCTCAACCACAAATTACAAAAGTTGACTAAGTTTTGTTATTGGACTCTAGTATATTGGATTATATCCTAGGGTGCCTTAAACTTTGTAAAAAGCCCCCAAAAATTCTATTCAATTTTCCAGATGACCAGAAAAGTTGGTTAACCCCTGGAAGCAGTGAGTTAAACATGCCTTGATATGGTGGTTGTAGACAGTAAATGTGATTATACTTCATGCTGCTTTAATCGTTTTGATCAAAAACTATATCTGATCGGGCTAGAAAGGATTTACATTACCTACTCCAATTTTCCTCACACGGAACAAGATTTGCCTCCACACTGTTGCTACAAGAACTTTATTTAAGTGACTGTTATGAAGCTGTTATTAGTGATGCTTATCTCCCTAATCAAATGATTCTATTGTTAGTTGATCTTGCCATTAAAAATGTGTACTAGGTCTACCTCTCCGCCCCCCCCCCGCCCCCAAGCTGTTCCAATAAAGTCTTAAAAGCAGAGGCCCAGCCTGTTCTGCATGGATATTAAAGATCCTCTGGCATGGTACACAGTAATGTGGATTTGCCAAAATTTCTCCTCTCCAAGGCCTCAGTAGTAAAACCAATCACACCCATGCTCAACTGAAAGCACTTAGTACCACCTGACACCCATTGACTTCAGTGGGACTCTGTGGACAGAGATATTATTCAGCATGAGCAAAGGCATCCAAATCTGGCCCTAAATTACTTGTATTTTTAGTGAGAGGTTTTAAATAAAATTGTTCTTTCAAAATGAATCCCTCATCCATGCGAGCTCTCTTTTCCCTTAAGAATTTTACTCAGAGACCCTTAAACTTCTCTATTGGCTCCTATCGGGACCAACAAAAAAAAAGTGTTTGGGGGACAATCAAATATTTTCACTTTAAAACTTGTAACTTTATAGCCGTGGGACATCCTTTGAAATTGATCCAACTACACTGGCAAGGGCATGTTAGATGGATGTTTCTGCGAAAATCTCAGCAGTGAAATTATTAGCAAAAGTTGACACTTAAATTGCTATCACTAGGCTTCTCCTCAGTGGGGGTGATGATTCCAAATGGGTATAGTCACATCTCCCAGAACTACTGTTTCCGTGTTTCTACAGGCTCAGTAGGAAAGCTTTGCATTAGTTCATATTCAGAAGGACTAGACAATTTTTTTCAAAGGAAGCTTTCATTTGTTGTGTGTTTGTTTGTTTTCAGGTTTTGCAGACTCATTGGAAATAGCATCTCTCTGCAGGTATTTGGTGAGTCCACACATTAGCATGGAACTGTGATGGCACACATTTCCACTGACACTTATTAGATTATGCATTCTGTGAATAGAATCACTGTCCCCAACAACTAAGCTTCAAAATAAGCTATTAAAATGAATAGGGGACATTCATACCCCTCTTGGCAAGACTCAAGACAACTGAACATTGGTTGACATGTAGAAGATCTCTTCACAGCAAATAGGGCTATTTATGTTTTTAACTGATGTTGATTTTCTCAGTGAATGCTTAGTCTCTGGAAATTACATCAGAAATCCACATGAAGACATTTTTCCACATTTACATCTGTTTCTCCAGGATTTCTCAGGATCAGAGTCCCTTTAAACAGCATATCTTTCCTTAACCTTATCCAAAAGACGTATAGACTATTGTCATCTTTTCTCCAAGCTGTGCATATTGAATACTCTCTTTCCCTCAATAAAACGGTACCAATAAAATTTGGATAACTTCTCTGGAAACTGTGACAGCAATAAAGATATATTGCTCTGACGACACTTTTCTTCCTGTAAAAAGCATAGAAAACAGCTTTTAGAAGAATATTTATTAGGAGCTAATCAATAGCCATTTGGTCTCATTCTGAAGCTACTTTTAAAGTCGGCCAAATCTTGCCTCTATGGGCAATCTTTGAAGAGATTACTTTTCTGCAAGCAATAACGATCTTCAGACAAAGCTAACATCTTGTTTTATTAAGTCTGACTATCACTCTCATGGTCTAGTGATAGATAGATTACGGGGGAGAAAAAGACAGCCCACAAAAGAGGTCTTAATCAACATGATATTAAGGAATGCTGCTGTATTATCAAGTCTCACAAATCAGCAGTTCGTTATTTTTTCCTGAAATCAGTATGTGTTGGATATTATTCAAAATGGACAATAAATTCTATATAAAAAGTCTGTATGTACAAACATGGGGAGTATATTAGTTAAGAAATGTATATAAGCAAAAATTACCAACTAAAAAAATCTGTTTTACTAACACATTGTGTGCGCAAATATATACATATTGCATTTTGAATCTTTAAATTGATGACACACTTACAGTTCCTTCTCAGGAAAACGGGCACCCACACTGTTCCTGCAGAAGCGTCTCCATTATTCTAATACCCTGTAAATAATACAGACAAATCACAACCTACATGCAAGCAGATGACTTGTTCAGATCATCCAAACAGTTGGACGATGGTCAAATCCGGAAAAAAAACCAATTTACTGCCTTATTAGAAAATGGCAATAACTCCATTGTAATTTTGTCTGCAGCAATTTTGGGGTAGCAGTGCAATTATATAGCTTGGTGTGTGCATATGGGGCAGCGGGGAGATGAGGAGGGGGAGTGTTTACATCATACTGTGCCCACAGCATTCTGTTCTAATTGAAGGCACCTTAGCCTTGTGGCTGGAGCACTGGATTGGGACTCAGCAGATCCGGGTTCTATTCCCAGCTCTTTCACTGGATAGCTGGGTGAACTTTGCAATGGCATTTCACTTGCCTCAGTTTCTCCATCTGTAAAATAGGGATAATGCTTACCTTCATTGTAAAGGGCTTTAAACTCTATGGATAAAACATGATGCATAGAGCTGGGTATTATTTTTAATAAAGGAGCATCAGCTAAACCAGGGATCGGCAACCTTTTCACGCAGCCTGCCAGGGTAAGCCCCTGGTGGGCCAGGCCAGTTTGTTTACCTGCTGCATCCACAGGTTCAGCCGATCGCAGCTCCCACTGGCCGCGGTTCGCAGTTCCAGGCCAATGGGGGCTGCGGGAAGCGGCACGAGCCAGGGGATGTGCTGGCCAACACTTCCCGCAGCCCCCATTGGCCTGGAGCGGCGAACCGCGGCCAGTGGGAACCGCGATCGGCTGAACCTGCAGACGCAGCAGGTAAACAACCCGGCCTGACCCACCAGGGGCTTACCCTGGCAGGCTGCGTGCCAAAGGCTGCGACCCCTGAGCTAAACACTGCTGGAAACTGGGGTAAACGCTACTAGTACAAATGACACTTGCCTTGTCTACACTAAAGGACTACATCAGAGCAAGACACACAGGTTACTTGTCACGGACTGCTGAAGTGGGGGTTAATGCTCAGGACAGGCAATGTCTTAGGCCACAAACATTAGCCTGTTCTATTTATTGATTCACTCAAACTTTTACTAAACTATAATAATCCAATGCTCTGGGAGCCCCTGAATCTTTCAGAAAGATGCCAAATAAGCAAAGAAACCCAGCTCAAGTCAAACAAGCCAGTGACAAGAATAATAAGTTAGCCTCCCCATACACTCCTCATGTCACCACTAACAAGCCCTAGCCCAATACCCAGGTCCTCCCAGGCAAAGGACAAAAGCAGGCCTTACAGTGAACCTGTATGCTAACCAACTCAGGCTGTTACAGTGCTAAGGAGGAAGAGAGTGCTAAAAATGCGGGGCCCTAATGGAGTACGCCCTGCCAGACTATATATAATGTTTGCTACTACATGTTCAGATCCTGTTGGTGAAATCTTGGTCCCACTGAAATTAATGGGAGTTTTGCCATGGTCTTCAATGAGGAACAGACGAATACACAGGGTGAAATCCCGACAACAAGCTGAGAAAATACTTGCTCAGTTTCAGTCACTGGGGGGAAAATAAAAAGCAATACTGGTTTTAATAAGAAGTTTAAGAGCACTTCTTCACACAGTTCTACATTAAAATCAGGTGAAATTTTAGAAATGTATATAATAGCTCGCCTTCCATGACTATTCTTTCCATAGGAAGCGAGAACTGGCTATCTTAGCCCATCAGTCTAAATTAAGCATGCCACCATTTACAGAATAGAGCACTAATTGACATAAGTGAAGACTCCAAGGTTTGCCTTGGGAATTTAAAAATGTTATTTATTGAATCAATTATGTTCACAGTGTGACAGCTGCTTTTTCTTTTCTCCTCCTCATAGCATTGCAGTCTTTCTAGCAGAATTGTTGAGGGGTGGGGAGAGAATCTATAAAATGAATAAAAAATACTAAAGGGCAGGTACAAGTCATTACTGAGTAACTTTTCAGTGGAGAATGACTAAATCAAAGACTAATCAATATAATCCTTTCAAGTAAAGTTCAAACACTTAAATCTCAGCCCCAGGAGATCAAGCTTAAAGGGGCTAAATTTACACTACTTACAGTGCAATGATGCACTTGAAATGCAGAACAAACATTGCTTACCCATTAAGCTGTCCACCTTTATAGATACAGCTTAAAAGCTTTTCTGATTGACAAGCCATAGAATAGTTTTATTTTTTCCAAGGTAAGGATTTTTTTTACTGCAAGAATCTCTTTTCTTGCAAATATCTAGATACTACTGAATTAGTTTGTGTAAGAGCCAAGAGCTTATTGAGTTTGGGTGACGTCTCACACAGGACATTCGATATCAAAGAAGAAGGTACAAAAACAAACCAAGAGGGTGGTCGACAAAATAAATAAGGAAACTCTGATGAATGGCAATCTAGGAGACTCTCCAACACCATAGAAACAACCACGTTAGAGCAGATTAGCTGGTAGTTTATAACCTAGGTGAAAACTTTGGACAGCGATCATGCCTATAATGTACCACGTACGACTATT
Organism: Chelydra serpentina; assembly: GCA_037349315.1. Classification (NCBI taxonomy): domain Eukaryota; kingdom Metazoa; phylum Chordata; order Testudines; family Chelydridae; genus Chelydra; species Chelydra serpentina. The sequence continues at coordinate 15,698,805 of JBAIAC010000035.1, forward strand.
GAACTGTATAAATATTAAATAAAATATGAGATTAAGTGGCTGCTTGGAGAATTTTATCCTAAGTAGAAACCATAAATTTGATTCTGATGGGGGGGAAAAAAAATAAAAAATCCAGGTCTGAATGTAAAATTCATCCCCACTTCCAGTACAAAGATATGTAACCTGGATGTTTTTGATTAACTAGCCGCTTCTTACAATAGTTTCCTCTATATTATGCTAAACCTATGAAAAAAGCATCCTAATATCTCGCGTTCTTTTTGCAACCATGAAAAAAACATTTGAGAGATTAAACAAATATTTGGTTATGATTTGCATGTCAAGTACTGTAATTCCATCATTTTAGATTAATTATGTCAATGAAAACAACTCATTTATATTTCCATCCCATTATGCCTTTTGGTTGTTCTTGGCATCAAAAATGAACCTAAAAATATATTCTAAGAATGGGCAATAATACAAACATTGCAGGGCTTAAGAGACATTGGATAAGACTCGAATCAACACACACTGGTACGCATGGTCATTTTATAAAATGGCTTTAAAACTTTACTTAATATGCAAAAGGCAGATTGTATACGATTACCTCTGCAGAGGATCAGAAATGAACCTACAAACCAATTAGATCACTTCTTTAAAAAAAAAATAGGAAAAAAATATGACTTGTTGCTCACCAATTCCCCTTCAAGCTAGTAAGCATCTTCCAGCTGCTATGTCTACACAATATTTAATAAACTGGAGACAAGAGTTCTAATATTGGAGAGACCGTCTGTCGGACAAGTGCCAGAATGACATGTTTTGATATCTGGGATTCCCGGAGCATATCTGTCTAGATTTTTGAATTAATCCTATAGTCTTGTTGGCTACTAGGTAGATGCACACTAGCCACAGATTTTTTTTTTTTTCCTGCAAAGGAATCTTCGGGGGGGGGGGGGGGGGGAAATAATGTACATTCTTTACTTTCTACATTGACTGCAACATAGCAACTCCTCAAGCAGATACATCACCATTCACTAGATTATCAAGAGAGATTTCGGCCCCAACTCTCCATTGCTCTAATCCTGCACTTGGCGCTTTAAGCCACCTTTGCACTCCTTGAGTCTCAAAACTGCTGTAACTTAGGGTACATCTATACTCACCCAATCGATCTTCTGGGTTCGATTTATCGCATCTTGTCTAGACGTGATAAATCGAACCAGGAAGTGCTCCCCCGTCGACGCTGGTAATCCTGCTCCACGAACGGAGCAGGCGGAGTCTACGGGGGAGCCTGCGCGCCGCGTGTGGACCACAGGTAAGTTCGAGCTAAGAGACATTATTAACGTAGCTGAAGTTGCGTATCTTAGTTCGACAGGGGGGTTTAGTGTAGACCAGCCCTTACACTCAGGGAAAGCTGAGAATAGCAGGAGAGTAACTCCAATGACTTGCCCTCTCCCTTCCCCAGCATGCACCCTATGCCATCTGGTCAGTTCTATGCTAGCAAGGGAACCCCCTATACATTTCCACCTGGTTTAGGGCTCCTTTACACTGTCAAAGTATCATAAAGGATACTTAGGACAACGATAAAAACCCAGGCCCCCAACATCTCTCTGTACTTAAAGTTAAAGGCTAGTTTTCAAGTTCCAACTCCTAACTTCTATAAAACAAAAAGGAATAATTCTGACACTTCACAGCTTATTTCCCATCACAGGGCACAATTTTTGGTCAATGTTTGAGTTAAATCAAAGACGAAATTCTAGAGGTATGAGTCAAAGATTTCACAGTCATTCAATTTTTTTAAAACACAGTTTAAACAGTTATTGAGATCATATCTCAGTAATGAAATATACTGAAAAAAAATCAAAATCACCTTCTCTAGTGCTCCATGAATAGAGAAGTGCCTTCTACTCTATTACGATAGGAAATTCAGAGATATTGAATACTGATTGTGTGGGAAAACAGACACCTGATTGTCGTCTATTCATAACTATAAATATTAAGACAGCATTTTTTCTTGCTCCATCTGCGGCCTATGCTCTATTTCAATGCTTTCCCCTCCAGTCCCTCAATTCCACTTCCCACTACCTCACCATAATAACCTCTCTCATTTAATCACTAAAAACGTAGGATTTAAATGTGGACTAGTGGCAGGGGATCGGGGGTAGGGATGGGTATGTTCTCTGTAAACTCTTCAAAATCCTGACCGTAATATACTTCTATTTATTACAAGCACTACAAATACCAGGTATAATGAGGAAGTGTCTCTTTTTTGGCTACATGATATAAATTTGGTGCAGACACAAATCTGCATCTCAAGAAGATTTATTAGGTCTTAATGAATTATTTCATAAATTTCTTCTCTAATGCAGAAAAAGGCAATTCATTAGGGGTAAAATGACTCTCCTAATTAATGGTCTCAAGATTCTGTCTTTAGGATTAATTGAATTACTACTGGCACAATTCTGAACAGCAGATATTTCTATATGAATTAATCTTCACCTAGTGCTGGCTTTGGGAATACAGTAAACTCAAAGCTATAGGAATCTTTAGAACGCAAGAGTGGTCATTTATTAAGTATATGTTGCTTTAACACGTTAAAAGATTATCTTTCTATCGCTGAAAGTGGCATATTTTAGCTGAGTATAATTGGACCTGCCTCATTCCCAGCTCTTTCTAATAGAACTCCCCATCCAAGGGTTTTAAAGAAATCCAATGCACTAGAAGAGACTGCTTTATCAAGAAGAGCATAGAAGCAAAAAAGGTACATAAACATGTAAGTCAATTTTGTTTAATTTGGGCTTTTCTTATCCACAGATCTGCAGCCATAGCCAAAATTCTCAAAGAGATTCCAGTGCAGCATTGCAGTGATTGTGATTTGGATTTTATTTTGTGCACTAACCCCAAGCTGTGATATACTAGTAAGGTGCTTAAAGTTTAACCCATTACAAAATGAAGATTTATAAAAGGTGTAATAACACCTGGAGCCATATTTTCAAAAATCAGCCTCTCATTTTTTATCAGGTTCCCGAACCATCTCAGCTGGCTCCTCTCAATCTAGAGGAGTAGCAGCTGTACCCCAAGGCTCTCCCAAATAGTCAAGCCCCTCACCCTGTCTCAGAGAGTAAGCCCAGCCACCCTGCGAAGAAACCTCACTTCCGCCACTTGTACCCACAATCTTGTTCTTTCAGTCATTACCAAAAGTTCATGACCATACGGGAGGATGGGGATGTAGAGTGACCTGTAAACAGAGAACTTTGTCTGAGAACTCAGCTTCTGCTTCACGGATTGGTATGGCACCCACATCACTGCCGCTGCCACACCAATCCACCGGTCGATCTCACACTCCCACTTACCATCACTTGTGAACGAGACCCCTAGATAGTTGAACTCTTTCACTAAGGGCAGCTGCTCCCCCCTGACCTGGAAGGAACAGTCCACTCTCTTCTGGGAGAGGACCAGGACCTCTGATTTGGAGGTGCTGATTCTCATCCAGCCACTTCATACTTAGCAGCAAAAACGTTCAAGTGCACGTCGGAGATCACAATCTGAAGACACAAGGAGGACATCTTCAAACAGAGATATCACCCTCTTGTCCCCATACTGGATACACTCCACAGCCCGGCTGCGCCTTGATATCCTGTCCAGGAAAATCACGAACAGGAGTGGGGACAAGATGCACCCTTGGCGGAGTTCAACACCCACCCTGAACGAACGTGACTTAACTCCAAGAATAGGAACACAGCTCTCACTCCGAGAATAGAGGGACCTGATAGCACGCAAAAAAAAGCACTTCTGAAAATCCTACACCCCAAAAGTCTATCATTTGTATCTGTTGCTAGTAAAAAGTCAACCGAATACACCTTTGACAATGCAGATCCTTCAAGTACATTTAAAAAGTGAAATTACTCCCGGTAAAGAAAAAAAATGCTGTAAATAATGGTAAATTTAGGTCAGTTACATTTTTTGCGTTATGCAAGATTTATATCCCAATATGAAAATGCAGCACCACTGGTCACCCGCCCACACTTCTGTACATCATAAAAGCAACATACCTGTAAAAACTCTCAAAATGTGTATTTTTCAGTGAAAAGGCTTAATTAAGCATCCCTTTCCTTTCTAGCTAATGAAAAATTGTATATGGAGCCAGTTGGACACCAACATTTCCTCTTCCTCAAAACCCTCACCCCCAACAAATGTAAGAATTCGACATCATTCAATTTCATGGTGAATAATCTGCATGAGATTTTGTTTGTAAACCCAGATCTTCAATACGACATGCCTTCCTCAAACTAATGATGTTGGCATATTATTTCCTTTGGGATATACTTCTGGATACCAGAGTGGGTTTTATTTCCTTTCATAATTCTTACCAAAAAGACAGGATTATTGATTCATATAAAATTGTTACAAGAAGATTTACAATAGCAACAGTCAATATATCAAGCTGCCTGAAGCATCCAACATTACGGGGGGTGAGGGGGGGGAAGCGGGAGTGCAGCCATACATGCACTTTCATTAAGTACTGCAAGATGATTGGATACACAAGTGCGATAAAACAATTAGCTGTTATTACAGTATATTAAACAGTACAATGAAATGTTAGCAAGAAAAAAAGTTTCAACATCTAGAGGAAATGAGAATAATTAATTTAACAAAATTGATCTGGCAGTGCCCCATAGTGCTTTAAAAATACGTTTGGAAAAATTAGTATTACATCTTCAAACTGTATCCCATATCTTGTTCTGTTTATTATTTACAATAAAAGGAAAAAGGCCCAAAAAAGTTAATTTTATATGATGGGTGAAGAAGCCAAGTTTAAACTCCTTATAATTTTAAAACCCAAACTGGATTAGTAGGGTGGGCAGAATTTAACAGATTTAAAATGTAATTTTAGGAACAAAATATAAATAATACATTAAACCTACCTTCTTGACTCCTTGATTTAGAAAGGTTTGAGCAAAAGCTTCCAATACACAGTTGAGTAACCCTGCTCCTGTAATGGATATCTTGCCTTTCTGGATGAACTCTGTCCTATAAAACAGGAACGTAACAATTGTATTCCTTTTTTTAAATACATGGGCAGTAATTTTATGATGATCTATATTTTAGACACAGGCATAAAAATCAAAATTCACTGCTGGGCAGGGAAGAACAGTGTTTTTGTCCATCATCAGGGGAAGATAGTCACACTGTTATTCCTCAAAATGATTTTGTTATTGTTGTAAAATTAATGGTGGTGAAAGGTGTAGCGGGAATGGTGGGTGAAGCCCACCACAATGAAAGACAGACACACACCCCCCTCTTCTTGGTGAGGTTGGGCCATACTGATAGCTTTGAACACTAAAGGTCCTTTGCATCCACAAACAAGCAGCAGCAAAACAAGCTTAACTTCTACACTAGCAAGCCAGGAAGCCTCAATCCTAACCTGGATATTTCTCTTAACGTCAGAGTGTAGTTCAGTCTCTATGACCTTGCTGAGGCTGCCGACCAGGTAGCCAATTGTGGTGATGTGACCTCGCTCAGTTTCTCCGGCCCTCAGTTCTTCATCTGTAAACTGAGCTGAACCAAGCTAGTTTGCTTTTGTCCTTCAGATTGATGCAACTTAATATAACAATGTAATGGAGTCAAAGAAAGATAATTTTGGAGTGCATAGGTGCTGGAACTAGGGGTGCTATGGGTGCTGCCACACCCCCTGGCTTGAAGTGGTTTCCATCATATTCAGGGTTTACAGTTTGGTTCAACGGCTCTCAGCACCCCCACTATTCAAACTGTTCCAGCTTGAGTGTGTAGGAAAATTGTCCTCAGAAACAGGAATATAGCCACAAGAGATAATAAAGCCACCATGAAGACCCAGCCCCATCCAGTCAAGATTTATTTATTTATATTTATTTTTCATGGCTCTGGGAGACAACAAAAAAAAGCTCATGGAAAATATTGATCACGGATTGATTCTTGTAGCACACAGCTGGCAATGCCACATCATTACAACAACACAGTCACAGGGAGAAGTCTATTAATGAGATCCAGCTACTAAATTATTGACTAGTTAAGTACTGCAAATTTGGCTAATTGTTTTCGTGAGGGGAGTTTAATTAAAGTGTCTTTAGTACAAAAAGCCTAGCAATATTCTTATTCAGACAGTGTCAAGGAACACTCTCACAGCTTGCTTGGGCTTTCAAAACTAAAATTAAAAGTTATATCAAGTGTGAGGTCCTCTAGTGAGGAAGCTTTTGTTATGTGAGAATTTACGAAGTGTCTACACAAGGAGCAATGAGTGCATCTGAAATGTGTTTAGGGCCCTTCATTTTCAGTTTTTATTTAAATTTAATTTTTCCCAGTGTTCATTACCACCACAACAAAAACAGATGAAAATCAGTGCTAAAAACCATTAATAATTTTTCTGAGTAAATATCCAGGTTTATTGTGGTGGATGGAAAAACATGCAGGGGGAAAGTATTCAGTAGATTAATGCTTTGAATTCCGTTCATCAATGTGGTTTGCTGCAGAACTAAAACAGAACTCAAAACACAATGCCACCTCTGAAGAAAAAAAAACAAACAATCTCTCTCTAATCCCCAAATAAAACTTTTCATTTGAATAAACAGTTTACTGTTGTAGACTTAGAACTATTAACCTATAAAATATTTACATTTAATAACCGGGCCACACCATTTGCAGCGCATACACTCAGGGTACGTCTATACTTGCGCGTCCGGTCGGAGGCGCGGGATCGATGTTCTGGGTTCGATTTATCGCGTCTTGTGTAGACGCGATAAATCGAACCAGGAAGTGCTCCGCCGTCGACGCTGGTAATCCAGCTCGACGAACGGAGTAGGCGGAGTCGACGGGGGGAGCCTGCGCGCCGCGTGTGGACCCCGGGTAAGTGCTTTTTCATTCGAACTTAGATAGTTCGACTTCAGCTACGTTATTCACGTAGCTGAAGTTGCGTATCTTAGTTCGAATTCTGGGGTTGGTGTAGACCAGCCCTCAGCTTCATTCTTTTCTCCTGTTTTTTTTAAACTTTTGACTACTTCCTTGTGTTCTGAAACATTCCGATACAGATTTTCATTTTCTTCCCCTTTTAGTGTGTCAAATCTTTAAACCGTTATCTGCTAACAGCTTGAAATGTGAACGTGGTGGGCAGGAGATTCATCAGTACGTTCAGATGCACACATACTTCAGAGCTTGCGTACGTGCGTGTTTGCTTATTGTATCATCTAAACGAGACTAATATATAGTCTTACTTCAACAGGCCGGTTTGCACAGACACAGAGACTAATGTATTAGTGTAACACAATACATTGCATGATATATGTATTTTTTCTAATAAAAAACAGGGGGGAAAAATTAATACCTTTTGTAAAACCCAGGAATTTTTTGGTAAAAATTGGTTTAAACTGAAAACAAAGGGGCTTGCAAGTATGCACATCTTAATAGAACAAGTGTGGTTCTCCAGTCCTTTCTGGGTCAAATAATCCCAGTAAGGTTCATCTGAGAGGATTTGAATACTTCTTCTTAAGAGCCAAATAGCAAACAAAGGTTGTGTTGTGGGATTCCGTCACCATTTCCTCTTTCAAAAATCCTTCCACATTCTGGAAACTGGCAGAGCTCTTAAAAGCAGAGATAGAAGGTCAGAGTGTTTGTGCTGTCTTGAATTTCCAGTATTTATGGACCTGGATAAATTCCTTCCACAGAATGTAGACTAAGGAAATGGCTCTGTAAAACCTAGCAGTTCAATCCAGCACTTCTATAAACTGTAATTTCAAACACAAGCAGCCCCATTTCTGTAAGAACAAGGACACTTTTCAGATAGTCTGTCATAAACTGATGCCGAAGTATTTTAAAATTCAGGGTGGGCGGGGGCCGAGAGGTGGAAGAGAAATGAAAGTTGTGAAGCCTGAACCTTGCAAAATTTACCAGACAAGCGGCATCCTTGATTGATTAGATGGAATACAAAACATTTCAAAGCCTTACAACACTTTGGTTTAGGAACATATGAACAACCATATAGTGTAACAAGCCAGTAGACCATCCCCTGTTGTCTCTCTGACAGTAGCATATATTAGGTGCTTCCAAGTATTGGGGGGGGGTGGGGGCTTGCACCCAGCCAATTCTGTAATACAGGAACACTGAAAAAATTTCTTCCGGAGTCCAGCTGCTTACCAACTTGTCACCTGAAGCACAAGGATTAATAGCCCTTTTAATTTTTGTCCCGGCTATGCTGCATGTTTCACAGATTCCAAGGCAGAAAGGACCATTCTGATCATCTAGTCTGACCTCCTGCATAGCACAGGCCACAGACCCACCCCAAAATAATTCCTAGAGAAAATCTTTAGAAAAACCATCCAATCTTGATCTAAAAATTGCCATTGATGGAGAATCCACCATGACCCTTGGTAAATTATTCCAATAGTACATTACTCTCAAGGTTATAAATTTCCTTATTTCCAGTCTGAATTTGTCAAGCTTTAATTTCCAGCTGTTCGACTATTTTATACCTTTCTCTGCTAGACTGAAGAGCCTATTATCAAATATTTGCTCTCCATGTTGGTACTTCTAGATTGTAGACAAGTCACCCCTTATCCTTCTCTTTGTTAAGCTAAATAGACTGAGCTCAAGGCAGGTTTTCTAACCCTTCCATTATGTTTGTGGCTTTTCTCCGAACCCTCTCTAATTTCCCAGCATCCTTCTTGAATTGTGGACACCAGAAACAGACACAGCATTCCAGCAGTGGTTGCACAAGTGCCAAATACAGAGATAAAATATCCTCTCTACTCCCACTCAAGATTCCCCTATTTATGCATCCCTGGATTGCATTAGCCCCTTTGGCTGCAGCGTCACGCTAGAAGCTCGTATTTGGACGATTATCCACCACAACCCCCAAATCTTTTTCAGAGTCACTGCTTCTCAGGATAGAGTACCCAATCTTGTAAGCATGGCCTACATTCTTTGTTCCTAGATACACACATTTAGCTGCATTAAAAACACGTATCATTTGCTTGCACCCCGTCTACCAAGCAATCCAGATTGCTCTGTATTAGTCACTCACCCTCTTTATAGTTTATCACTCCCCCAGTTTGTGTCTTCTGCAGATTTTAAACAGTGATGATTTTATGTTTTCATCCAGGTCACAAACATAAATAAATAAATAGCGTAGGCCCAAGAATGGCGCTCTGCGGATCCGTGCTAGAAATATCCCCGTTCGATGATTCCCTGTTTACAATTACCAAAGGTTTAAGTATATTGCATCATCATTATTACCTTTAGAAACCAAACTTGTAATCTCATCAAAAAAAGGAAATCAAGTTAGTTTGATAGGATCTGTTCTCCATAAACCCATACTGAATGGTATTATTTTACCCTCCTTTAATTCTTTAGTAATTGAGTTCCATATCAGCCACTGCATTATCTTGCCTGGGATCTACGTCAGACTGACAAGCATTTAATTACCTGGGTCATCTTGTTTACCCTTTGAAAATATTGACACAATGTTTGCTTTTTTCCAGTCTTCTGAAACATCCCAAGGTGTTCTAAGACTTATTGAAAATCAACATTAATGATCCAGTGAGCTCCTTGGCCAGTCCTTTTAAAACTCTTGGCTGCAAATTATCTAGACCTGTTGATTTAAAAATGTCTAACTTCAGTAGCCACCGTTTAACATCCTCCTTTAGATGTTCGTGGAATGGAAAGTGTATCATCATCAGAAGAGACTACATCATCTGTTTTTTCCCCAAATACAGAACAGAAATATTTATTGAACACTTTTGACTTTTCTGCATTATTATGGATAATTCTACCACTTCTATCTAGTAATGGGCCAATACCATTGTCAGGAGTCTTTTTGTTCCTAAATATACCTAAACTCCTTATTGTCCTGAACTCTGCTGGGTATAAATTTCTCCTTGTAGAAAATTGATAAGGAAAGCAAAGGGACACAATTCCTAGCTTCTAATTAATATTCATTACTATCAACTTCTTTCTTCCATTTGTTATATACATTTTATTTTTTCATAGCTACCTTCTCTTCCCCTCTAAGCCAGGTCAATTTATTTTTTAAACTATATGGCCTTCTTCCTCGACTGTGGATTTTTTGGCATCTAGTAAAGTTTTCTTAAACAATTCCTAATTGTTCAAATTTTTCTGATTAAATTCTCTCTCCCACTTATACAGTAACATAACATCATTTTGGGCTTTAGTTCATTTTAATTTTACTGAATTACAGCGGTGAGGTTTCCAACACCGTATTTACATCTCAATTGGCTAGTTCATTGAATAACTTATTCTTTCCTTCACAAATTCACATTAGTGACAGCATATTCACCAAACCATCTATCATTGTTCTGACAGCTTAGACGGATTGACAGAGTCCTCAAAAGACACACCAAGAAGAAGGAAAAAAAAAAAAAAAAAAAGCTAGCCAATAGTATGGTATTTCTGTACAGAAAAAGTAAGCGTAGATTTCAGAACAAAGAGGCACAGGATTTTTTTTCCCAGTGCCCAGGAAAGCAAAGCAAAGCATAGCATAGACACCATGTGTTGAACCAGATACCTGTTGTAATTCAAAACAGTTATAGTAATTAATTTCATAATGTATCACCCATTTGCCTGATCATGCCATTTTAAATGCTTTATTATTTACTGACAGTGGTGCCCAGCACTGTTCCCTCTAAGCTGTGTGCGTGCGCACACAGATTCTAAACCCCACTCACACGGAGAAATACCGCACGCACATTTGTCTCGCATCCCGACCACACATCGGTCGGGATCCCCTTTGACCGCTCTAAAAGCGCTCGGGACGGGGTGGCGGCTGAGCCCCGTGTCCCGATGGAGGGGCGCGAGGGCTCCGTGCCTATGTCCCGCTGAGGTGGGGAAGCGTGCAAGGGCTCCGTGTCTGTGTCTCGCTGGGGGGGCGGGGGGGGGAGCGGAAGGCGGGAGAGGGCTCCGTGCCCATGTCCCGCGGGGTAGGGGGGCCCGGCGGCACGCGAGGGTTCCGTGTCCCACTTGGGGCGGGGGCAGCAGCGCGTGAGGGCTCCGTGCCTATGTCCCGCTTTGGGGGGGGGGTGGCGCACGAGGGCTCCGTGCCCCTGTCCTGTGGGAGAAGGGTGCCGGCGGCGCGCAAGGGCTCCATGCCCATGTCCTGCAGGGGGGGAGGGGGCGCGAGGGCTGTAGAGGTGGGAGTAGAAATGTATACTGAGTGTCTATCGATTTGTTTCCCACATCATCACGGTATCTGAATTCCTCACAGAATTCCTATGAGTAGGCATGTAATATCACACACACACACACACACCCCATTTTACAGGAGAAGAATTGAGTCACAAATAGAGTTTATATCATTAATTAAAAACCTACTGAAGTGAATGGAAAGCCTCCCATTGGCTTCAATAGGGTTTGGATCAATCTAAGGTACTTGACCAGTGAAACACAGGAAGTCTGGCAGTTCCAGAAACTGAAGCCAGGTCCCCTGGGTCCCAATCCAGTGTCTTCATTACAAGGCCATTCTTCCTTTGTCCTTGTAAGCTATATCTATATAGTCTGGTGACATTTTGGTGTGAATATCTTTTTCGGTAATAACTGTATCTTACTGATATTTGGTGACTTTTTACAGGTGGCTAAAGGATGCATTGAAACAGGTCCCTTGCTAGATTATGCTAACATCTAGAAAGAAATGTAACTGCAACTCTATATTTAGGCAGTCTTGTAATAGACAATATCAGCACAAGTCAGCAAACAAGGGAAACCAACATAGCTCAAGATGCAGTGTATGTAAAGTGTGAGAAGTGAACCACCACCAGAAGATACATAAAGGGTCTGATCCAACCCCCACTAAAGTAATTGGGAACCTTTTAATGGATTTCAGTTTGAGCTAGATCAGACCCCTAGATGGGTGAGCAACAGAGTAAGCACAAAAAATGAAATTCTACATCGGAGCCAGGCCGAAATATCATTTACAGGCGACTTTTGACATTGTTCGCCCGCCATTTATCAACACAGCCAGATTCTACTAGCTGGCAAGGGAGGGAAGGGAACGTGGAACGTTGATCACGTCGATCACGTCGGGACGCACACATCTCCTTGTACAAGCATTTTACTCGCTTGGGCGCATTTGCCTCCTGGCACACAAATTTTAACTGCTTCAGAAATGTGCACAGAAGAAATTTTTTGCGCACGTAGCCTGTCAAAAATGAGAGGGAACATTGGTGCTCAGTAGGTGCTAAAAGCTTTCCAAACTCAGGGTCCTTGTGAGTTCCTCTGAGCATGAATTTACTTTGCAGGAAAAAGAAAAATATGCAGCACTTAGCAGAACTGTATCCATATGGACCTGAACAGAAACATCACCTTTGGTTCTGAGGGGAAGTATGGTATTGTAGGTTAGGCACTGAGCTAAGACACAGGAAGATCTGGGCTCAATTCCCAGCTCCATTACAGACTTTCCTATTTGACCTTGGACAAGTCACTTAATCTCTTTATGCTTCACTTTCCAATCTATAAAATGAGGGTATAACTCATGGGGTAAGAGAATTAATGTTTGTGAGGCATTGAGAGAAACAGACTTTAAGGCCAGAAGGGACCATCATGATCATCTAGTCCGACCTCCTGGACATCACGTGCCACAGAACCTCATCCACACACTCCTATAATAAACCCCTGACCTCTGGCTGAGTTACTGAAGTCCTCAAACCTTGATTTAAAGATTTCAAGTTACAGAGAACCCGTCATTTATACTAGTTTAAACCAGCAAGCAACCCATGCCCCATGCTGCAAAGGAAGGCGAAAAAACCACCTGAGTCTCTGACAATCTGACTTGGGGGAAAATTCTTTCCTGACCCCAAATATAGTGAGCAGTTAGACCCTGAACATTTGGGCAAGACCCACTAGACATCTGGGAAAAATTTTCTGCATTAAGTCAGAGCCTTCCCCATCTAGTGCCCCATCTCCAGAGATATTAGCAGTTGCAGAAGAACCATATCCCCTTGTAAGCAATCTCACCATACCGTCCTCTCCATACATTTATCAAGCCCGGTTTTAAAACAATTTAGGGTTTTTCCCCCAACTGCACCCCTTGGAAGACAGTTCCAGAATTTCACTTTTCCGATGGTTAGAAACCTAATTTCAAGCCTAAACTCGGTGATGGCCAGTTTATATCCATTTGTTTTTGTGCCAAAATTGACCCTTAACTTAAATAACCCCTCTCCTTCCCTGCTGTTTATCCCTCTGGCATATTTAGAGAGAGCAATCATATCTCCCCCTTTGCCTTCCTTTTTGTTAGGCTAAACAAGCCAAGTTCCTTAAGTCTCCTCTTGTTATGCAAGCTCTCTGATCATCCTAGCAGCCTCTCTCTCTCTGAACCGGTTTGTTTGAATTACGGGAGACTCCAGATGAGGAAAGACTAGGAAGACCACCATGATATGAGCCATATAAGAACCTAGGTAGATTTGTAAGGACTTGGCTAGCAGGAAGAACATTTGGATAAGGTGTATAATAAGGAACCCCAAAATGCTACAGGACAGATTCTATCTAGATTGGGTCTGTGTTCCTATAGAATATAGCACAAAGATCTTGATCCATGACTGTAGCTCCTAGGCACTATGATAATACAAATAATAAATCATCTTGATCTCAGTCACATCGGTATAAATCCACAGCAGCTCTACTCAAGTCAAGAGACTAACACTGTTGTTAATTTAGGTGACTTGAGCAGTGCAATGCTACGTTTACACCAGCATCATAGGCGCTGACTCCGTGGGTGCTCCGGGGCTGGAGCACTCACGGGGAAAAATTGGTGGGTGCAGAGCACCCACCAGCAGCTCCCCGCCCGCCCCAGACCCCCGGCAAGCTCACCTCAGCACCGGGAGACGTCGCGGGGCCCCGTCCCCGACGCTGAGCAACGTTGCATCGGGTGTGGGGCCCCGCCACGTCGCCCGGCGTCAGGGGCAGGGCCCGGCGTTGAGGTGGACCCCACCCGTGACGCCGGGCATCAGCCCCCACCGGAAGTTGGCGCCTATGACCAGCATAATGGAGATCAGAATCTGGCACCTAGTATTTAGCACTTTGGGGGCTAAGTAGGGGCAAAATAGCTATCTCCTCAGAGTAGCCATCCACTCAATACAGTAGTGACACCAAAGTTGCCTCTAGAATAGGCCACTGCAGAAAACATCCATCTGAAAGAAAGGGTTATCTTGTCACATTGAAGCAATATCCACCCTGCCAAAGGATGTAGGTAGGTGACTTTGGGGAAGTCACACAATTCAGGAGAATTTCCATGTTGGGAGGGCCTTTAAACAAGTCCCACTGTGAGTCAGCTTCAGACTACAGAACCTTTAGATGATGCCATTTTTATTTTTCTCTCAGAACAGCCTAGTGTCTTTACATTTTAAATTCCTGGGGTGGTCACTTACACTCATCAAAACCTGCTGGAAAAGTGGATCACAATTCCTACTAGCAAGGGAGACTTTAGCTTTCATTCATTGTTATGATGCTATCATTAACTAAACCACATTAAAGCAGATTACATAAATACAATCTAGTCGAAATATGCATAAGATGACTGAATAAGGTTTGGAATTCCATTCTTCTCTTTAGACTTTTAATGCCTTAAGGAGTTTCAAGAATTTGCCCATGAAAACAGTCCTTTTTTTTTTTGTGAACATAGAAAATAATACAGACAGAAACCTGTTGTACCCGTTTGTATCTAGACTGAGATGGATTCTCATTCTCAGAACATTTCCCACTTTAGGCCATAATGCACAATTTTGTTACTAATCAGGACCACTTACAGTTCTCTTCACCATGCGTTGCTTTCCTACTTATCTCCAGTGGCAGGTCTCTTACACAGATTTAAATATGTCACCTCCAAAATTTGCTCAACTTTTCATCAGAACCTTTCACAGCCTCATTTTATTACAGTGTGCTGAACTCTGAACAGCTCATTCTTTGTATGATGGAAAAATCCACATGAATGGACTTATGCAGACAAGGGATTTAAAGGAAAATTGCAGTGATTTCTGTCTACTAGAGGACTACAGAAAACTTCATTTATAGAAGGAAGTTATAAGCAATACTTAAAACCACTTGATAATGTTTCAGAATCCCAGTCGATAAACTGCCCATTTATGCACTCACTAAGGACAGCCATTTTAATGATAACTGTGACAGGGAACAAGGCTTATAGGCAAGTAAAACAAGATGAGCTGTAGCCAAAGGCAAAAGAACAGCATGTTAATTGCACAGACATAGATGTAGCGCCAACAAAAAGCTTCCAGAAACAAACTGAACTTGCTTTAAAAGAGCTGTAAGAATTCCCTGTAGTTCCCTGTGTCTGACTGCAACTCCAGCAACCTCCTCTGGATAGTAGCCTGACAATGCGGTCAATTCCCATTTTAATTCTTTCACATGGAATATTATATATATAATATATATATATATATATATATATATATATATATATATATATATATATATATATATATATATATATATATATATATAAATAAAAGAGAGAGATAATAATTAAATAATTATTGATGACTTGATCACATTTGCAGTGGATCAAGTGATTCATAACTATTTCATATTCCATTGCCGTTTTCCTCCCTTGCATTTCAGCATTACTGATGGTAAGCTACCATTTCAGTCCTAGAAGACCGGGCAAGGCTACACAAGAAGGAACTAAAGAAGACAAGATGAAAGGAAAGTGGAATGGCATATTTTTTTAAACATCATTTCTACCAATTCCTTGGATATTTGAAACCAAAATCTATTCCTTCAGCTTCAACCCTGGATGAGCTGGTTTGTTGTTAAAGGGTTACACGTAGGTTCTCATTTTAGGGGGGAAAAGAGTTATAAAGTCCATATACATCTTTCTATTTACAAAGCATCTACAGTGGAGTCGCATCTTACGCAGGGATTAGGTTCCGAAGTCAGCGTGTAAGGCAAAAAATCGCATATAGTCAAACTCTTCTTGAGTGGAATGGCGGGCGGAATCGCCCGCACTACAGGTACAGTATTTAAATTGTTATTTTCCTTTTCTTTTTTTCCCCGACGAATGCGTATAGTTAAATGCGCGTAAGTTAAATGCGCGTATGATGCAACTCCACTGTATTTTGCATCCATTTTGACAGTTAAAGTGTTTTTTAATATAATTAAAACTTTTGCTTTGTAAAATAAAGAGAAAGTTTAATGCACTGAAGTTACCTATTAATATCTCATATAGCTAATCTTCTCCCAAGAAGAGTTACAGATTTACAGGAGCAACTGCCAGGTGGGAGTGAGGTTAATCTTTAGAGCTCAGTGTTCACTGGTAAAAGGTGGGAAGTGGGGAAAGGGGGTTTGAACATAAAATAAAATGCACAAGAGGAAACACAAACAGCCATCTGAGACTTCAGAATACCGAGGACTAGCCCTGTCTTCTGGTATGATTTCACTACTGGAGAAAGGGGAGCAATAACTCCTACAACGACACGAAACAGGGACAGTAGAGAGGATGCCTTGTTTCACAAAAAAAGTTACTGTTAGACATTACAGCATAGCATTTCAACAGAGGATACTAAAGTACTTATAGAAGGCACAGTGACACTAGACAAACAAGTCCATTCATCAGAACATCCATTCCAATGTAAGCAAAACAAATTAAGAAAAGAAGATGAGCAGTCTACATGCAAAAGTTTTTGATAAATTAGCCAAGAATACACAATATATACAAAGATGATACTTTCAAATTTTAGTATAGCCCTATAGCAAAATGCTGTAGAGCTGTTGTGTTCATTGAGTATTTCCAAGCAATGCAACCTTTGGATCTCCAATCAAGAAATGGCTCTACTAGAAACAGGGTTATCTACTTATTTGGTCTTAATATATTAGATAGATTAGATAGGAGTCGTCGTCAAATTTCTTATATTTGTACATTTCATATTTCCTGGATGAAATCAAACAGGTATTTACAAATGTGGTTGGCAAGCTTTGGTTACATGTTGGGCTGGAACCTCCACATAGCAAGTTGCACATTTAAGTCGAAGGTATAGAAAGTGAAGGCAGGACAGGAAAGTGAAGGCAGGACAAGAAGTACAAGTTAACCCGATTTCTGCATTAACCACAACACTGCTGAGAAGCCACCTTATTACTCAGAAGCAGGAGAGATTGTATGTAATCTCATGTCTCAGACAGACATTTTTGCCCTAAATCAACATGCTAGGTGCTGAACAAACATCTAGTAAGAGACAGCTCCAAAAGAATGCACAGTCCAATTTAAAGACAAAACTGAACAAACAAGTTCAACAAACAGACAAAGGGGTTTAGGCAAGGAGGGCAAGGTCAACAGCGATAGGAACACATGGCTAAATGAATTCACAGGTTCTGAGTATTTCTATACTTAAAAAAAAAACAAAAAAACAAAAAAACTACTCAAAAGACTGCCCCCCCGCAAAAAAATGAAATCAGTAATTCCAGCTGGTGACATACCTAGGCATTATCCACTTGGAATTTACCATAAGTGGGACTACATGCAATCGGCTTGAGGGTTACTACTACTCAGTATAGAAGGATAAATATGGTTTACCCTTACCTGTGTTCGCATATACCCTCTGCTCATATTTAAGTGCAACCACTTTATGTGCAATGCTGCATACTGCTTGTATAGTCATAACCTTCAATATTATATTTTGGGAACAGCAGCATGGGCAGGCTCATCATAAACACAACAACATGACATGTTGAACAGGGAATGCCGGACAAAGGTTACACGTTTTCTCAGCTAACACACTCCAGTGTTTTTTTTAAGAGATTGTACATTAACACATCATAAAAGAATTTTAATTTCTTTTCTATAAGTTCTCCACTTATTCAAATGCAAATTCCACCGTGCCCATCCTACACAAAGCTGAAATTCAGTCAGACAAGATCTTGCCTTTAGATTTTTCTATTTCACAGGCTGGGAATTGTTAAACTTAATGCAAGATCTACTTTCCTGATTTCTGCACAATATCCTATGGCAGCAGAGTGCAGCAGTCATCATTCGGGCTCGCCTGTCCTGTTTGGGGCTTATGAGAAACAGATGGATCATGTTGAGGCTGGGGTACTTCCTCAACTTCAGCCTCTAGTTTCAAGGCCCCTCAGTTTAATGCCTGATTCAAGAGGGAATGGCTTCTATACTGAAGACTGACAGGACCAAAGTATAGCTACCTTTTATTTACAATGTCATCTTCATAGCAATCTTCTTGTTCCCTAAATGTGGGCTGCAATATGGATACAGCTACAAACTACTTTTCTAGGAAACTTGGGAAACCCCAATGCAGGATCACAGGCCCCAGGACACTTACCAATCACAAGAGTGGTCTAGAAAGGACAAGAAGTTTATCTTCTTATAGCAAGGTTTCTCCCCCCCCCGCCTGACCCCCATATTCAGTTTGCTCACATTTGCAAGAACTGAATTTATTTAGGCTAAAGATGGGGCCCTTCTTAAATGTCTTTACAATTTTCAGCAGTAACATGGGCTGTACCAGAATACCATCGTATGTTTCACAGTGAACACCACAAGGAAGAAAGAAAGACAGAATGACTTACATTGCACACTAAGAGTGAAATAAGATGGAACAGTGTTAAAGTAAGGGACAAGTTTCAATTGGTCATTAGTAGAGAGACGAGACGAAGCCAAGACGACTTAGAAAAAAGGACTTGAACATTCCCAACATCTGAAGGTTTTTAGGTGCAGAGATTTAATTTAGGCCCATCTCTAGTTACCAGCACAGACGGCAACGTGGACAACCTTGTTAGGGCTACATGGCTTCCTTAGTCAACTAGATTGGGTATCTCACACACACACACACACACACACACACACTTACCAATTTGGATTTTCCAAGCTTTCCCTGAAGACAGATTCTTCACTTAGAGATGCGTATTGTGTCCAGGTAAGGCAATGAGACTTCATAACCATATTTCTTTCCTGCATATTAAGCCAAGATTCTTCCTCTAAGTAGATGTCAGACACTTTTAAGACACTGACCTGTCAAGTGTAAGGATTATAACTTTCAAAACTCAGTATTTTGAGACCAAACACTTTCACATATTTAGAATTTATTTTTATATTTGTATGCTAAAACTGAGGATTAACACTCAGAATGAAGGCACATCAGCTGCAGCCAGTCCTTAATGATACACATTGACCTTAATAGATGCCGGTGAGGTCATGCAAATGTTCAAAGATTTATGCAAATTGCTCAGTCCCCAGCCAGATTTCCTGGACTGCTAAATGCTAAATAAATGATCTAGCTACATCATGTTTCATTTCTAACTGGTTATGGCCTATTTAAAAATGATGGATTCTAATAGGGCCCATTCACAGACTATTGCATGCAAGACACAATCAGCTAAAACCAAGATGTGCAACAGAAACCAACGTCTGCACCCTCCTATTTCTGGGCTGCTCTGGTCCCCAAACTTACCTACGCCTGAGGAGCTACTTAAGTTACAGCAGTCTGTTCCCAGCTGCCTATGGGCAGCAGCAGCACTAACAGAATCCCCACAGAGCTGTATATTGTGTGTCTACCCCCAACACACCCCTCCTCCCAAATCATGCTCTCTACCATGGGGCTTCAGGGGATCATCAGAAGCCAGCTTATGACTGCCTTTCTCCATTCCTACACTGGGAGAATTCCTCCCCAGCCAGACCTGATGCTTTTAGAACTCACTTACTCTGCTCTCCCCCTTCTACCCAGGGCCCAAAGGACAGAACAAAAGTGAGAATCACACCCTTGGATTATTTTACATTCTGTGTCCGGTATGTGGAAGTAGGATGTAGAACAAAAACACAGGTGCAATGGGCATAAATGCTCTCGTACTAACGAACTATAAGAAAAGTTACAAGCTGTTAATAAAATTAAAGCTAATTTTCATCAACTGAAATTTAATTGAAACAATATCTTTTATTGGACCAACTCCTGTTGGCGAGTGAGACAAGCTTTTGAGCTACACAAGAAGAGCTCGCAAACATGTCTCTCTCACACAACAGAAGTAGTTGGTCCAATAAAAAGATATTACCTCACCCACCTCATCTCTCGAATATCCTGGGACTGACACCACAACAGCACTGCATACAAACTTAAGTGAGGGCTCTCTCATCACTGCAGCACAGTAAGGGTATGTCTATACTTACCCGTCGCGTCGGAGGCGCGGGATCGATGTTCTGGGTTCGATTTATCGCGTCTTGTCAAGACGCGATAAATCGAACCAGGAAGTGCTCCGTCGTCGACGCTGGTAATCCAGCTCGACGAGTGGAGTAGGCGGAGTCGACGGGGGAGCCTGCGCGCCGCGTCTGGACCACAGGTAAGTTCGAACTAAGGTACTTCGACTTCAGCTACGTTATTAACGTAGCTGAAGTTGCGTATCTTAGTTCGATAGGGGGGGTTAGTGTAGACCTAGCCTAAGAGATTCCTTAGATCTCTTGCTACATCTGTTCTCCCACTCACCAGGTGGGGATACCTTGCATTTTCTAGACTGAATATTTCTAGGGATGGCAAAGGAGTATAGGAAAGGGTGGGGAGAGGGAGGGGGTTGAAGTGACGTTGCCAGGTTATAAATGTTGGTTTTGATTGTGACACAAGTGTCTTGGATCAAAATGGTTTTCTTTTAAAGATAGTGTATTTGTTGCTACTTATGCTCTTTGTATTCTTGGTTTCCATTTCTTTCAGCTTTAACCATGAATACAGCCAATGAAAGATTCTCAAGAACTAACTCAACCATACAGTGTTTGGATTACAAAACACTTCCATGCTGTGTTCATTTTTCCCCCAAAGGTTTTTGTTGGCATTGAAACAAAAATCCATGGCAGCATTTCTGGAGTGATGGGTTTTGTAAGAGCCTGCAGAAGTGCCCAACCTCAAGTATTGAAAAGTCTTGCACACGGATCCCCTCCCACCAAAAAATGAGATTCACTTTAAGATAATAATTTGGGGTTATTTTTACTTGAATTTTGGTTTCTGAGCCTTCAGGGTACACTTGGTCACATTTTCAAGATTCTTTCTACCACCAAGAGGGCTAGAAACAAAAGCTACCATTGTCAAGTAATCACAGGATTCTAAGAGCTGAGCTTTATAAAAAAAAAAAAACACAAGAGAGCTGGCAACATTAAAGATGTTTCTACAAAACCTATTATTTGGAGTAACATCTCTTTAAAAAACTCTCAGTTCACACAATCACATACTTTTATAAAACATGTATACAATTATTCAAAAATAAATAAATCAATCACCACACTTTAGTAATAGCTACACAGATATATTCCAAGGTCTTCCAGTAACCTGCTTCCATGAAAGGACAGCAGCTTGCTTTAAGAGGTTTCAATAAGAGAGAAAACAATTTGAAATTGTTGAAGGATTCATCTTGACTATTTTACAGGTACACAAGAGAGGTCACCACCCAGATTTTACTCTGTGCAAGACTGCAGTTTTGTCCTTCCTAACCAAATGCAAGACTCATTTATACAGAACCTTTTCATTATTTTTCAAAGAAAAAATTTTAAACTTTCTTCTGGCTAAAAATGTAATGGGAAATCTGGTCTCCATGTAAATTGCATCACAAGCGTGTATCAGGATTGTTTTGGGGGTTTTGTTTTGTTTAAGTATCACTTTAAAAAAAATTAAAACAACAACAACAACATAATCCAAAGCCAAGCTTAACCTGGATTTAAAGTAATTACCTTTCTTAAAATTTCTGGAATTACATTCTGACACGTTGCAATTCTCCTTCTGTAAATAATCCCTGTGGACAAATCTGATCATAAAAAAAAAAAAGAATAAATAAGACATATTGAAGAGCTAGCCTGGCAAATGTTACTTTATTTTTATTGATAAAAGGCATCTGGAGATGTTAGCAAGAGAATGAAACTGCAGGCAGGAAGGCTGGCAAACTACCGATGCATTCGACTGTTTTTTATTCATTATTATTATTATTTAGAGTAACCACAGTATTCCTTCTCTCCTTTGCCAGACAAAGTGGTAAACAAGAAAGATGCTGACAATCTGGGCTCAGTCTCATTAGGAGGGTATAGCACCCCCTACCAGTCAGAGAACAGATGGTATTTTACAAACATTTTATTGGCATTTATACTAGTACTTGTAAGGGGCAAAGCATTGCACACACAGCCAAACTCAGCCCTCACATAAGTGGGCATGAAAGCACTGAAGTCACATCTGGATTTGGAACATAGCAGCAAAGGAGTTCATTTTCAGTGGCACTATTTTGTTGATGATCTGGGAATAGAGAAAAGTAGAGTGCAAGTATTTTAGTCTGTATGGACTGTTTAGTAGTCAGTCCATGCCTGGACCAAAACTTTGCTTTCCACTTGCTCCATTCCTCCACTTAATATTCTCAAATACATCCTACGGGCACACAGAATACACTCCTCCCTCTTACTGCATTTGAGGTCTACAGCAAGCTCTGATGACTACTCATTTATTTTTATATTGAATTGGGCCCAATGACAAGGACAAAGCTATCTATTAAAAATCAAATGATAGTTATTTAGCATCACCAAAAACGTGACTGGCTTTCAGGATCTCTTTGCATTTTAATATTTAATGAATCAGATCAAGTACAGAAACCTCAGTATGCTGCGAAAGGAGAAGCCAACTGGCAGACGGCCCAGTTTAAAGAGAGCTCTCAGTGATAAAAGAATGTCTTCTCAAAAAGTTTATCTGGTGGGATCTGTGGGCTGTGAAAGGGCTCTGATGGTACACTGGGAAAATATTAAATAGGAGGCGCTTACATGGCATATAAACCAGTATTTCCCAAGAAAAGGGCTGCTTAGCGCATACTGGTACAATTTTGCCCTCAAAATACACTTTGGCTGATGTCAGTGCAAGTGTTCCATTGTCTCTATGCAGGGGGAGCTCAGTGATACCACACTTGTACAGACAAAGCAGAATACTGGAATTAAGACCCACCATGTAGATCTATTTTAGGTACTTACATGGCCATTTTACAGATTGGAAATTGAGGCACAGAGAGACTAAGTGATTTGCCCAAGATCACACAGGAAGCCTGTGGAAGAGCAAGGAACGGATCGCACATCTCCCAGGCACCAGGCTCACCACTGGACCATCCTTCCTCTCAATGTGAGGCCGGAGTTTAGCCCTACATGATGATTTTTCCATTTGACTGAAAATGGTATCAAAATGAATACACTTCCTTTGTTTGTATCTCTTCCCCAGCAAGTCATCACACTAATCTGAGAGACAGAGGGTCTCTCTATTAGAGCACTCGTGTGCAGCGTGAGCCAGAAGGTGAAGTACAGAAGTTCTCTCACCAAAAAATGAGAACTTGAGCACATTTCCAAGAGCAGAAACATAGATAGTTGTTTCAGCGCAAAAACACTCTTTTGTATGGATGTTTATTCCCCCATATTTTAAAATAAAATTGCCCAAGTGTACATACACTGTGTATCAGCCAGTGAGCTAGACTGGCAATTTTCCAGTGTGCCTACCAGTAAATCTCTTTTAAATTACAAATACAAACACAATCTACCCATTAACAGCAGCAGAGGCATCAGTCTCACCAAAAGTCTACCACCTGAGCAAGTGTCCCTTTTCCAGTGTCACGAATGTTTGGCAATTGGAGAAATCTAAATGCTTTACACTATTTTAGAAGTACCAGTGGTTAAAGCAACTGGGGTGGGAATCAGGGATCTGGCTTCAATTTCTGACTCTGCCAGTGTCTTATTATAGGATATTGGGCAGGTCACTGAACCTCTGTGACTCTGTTTCCCCATCTTTATAATGGAACAATCATACGTCCCTTTCACACACACAGTGTGAAACCAAAGTAATCAAATGCCTGTTGATTTGGCTCACTTAGGGCTGATCTCCATTGACTTCAGTGGGCTTTAGAAATTCACTGAGATAGCTACAGATGGGAGTCATTACAGAAATGGAATGGACCTATACACTTAAAGCAAGTAGTACAAGGAGAATAGGCAAGTCCTGCTTCTAACATCCTCTGAATGACCTCCCAATCTAAAAAGAGAGTGTAAATAAATTGTAAGCTCTTTGGGGCAGAGGCTGTCTTTTTGTTCTGTGTTCATACAGCACCTAACACAATGGGGTCCTGGGTCCATACCCGCAGCATTACTGAAACACAATTATAACAACAGTATGAATAGGTAACTTACCTGTTTTCTCTTCCATGGTTTTTATAGCTGTGACATGTTTCTCCATGGGACTGGGATACTAGGTTTAAAAAAATTTACAGTGTAAACATCACTATATTTGTCACTTGGGTAAGAGAAAATTGCTAACGCTCACTTGTGAAATCAATAAGCATTTTCATGGTCTCTCTCAATGGATAAAAAGAGCAGGCTTGTGTCAAGAGTGTGCAGTGTCCATTTAGATTAGCTGAAACATTTGCTAAGAGGAGAAATTAAAAATATTTTTAAAATTTACATTTCATTTATTGTGGTGAGGAGGTTTGCTTAGCCTTCAAAAAAACAAAACAAAAACACCAACAACCCCAACCTTCAGTCTCACTACAGAACACTCATATTAAACAGAGTTTTTAAAGCCTGAGCCAACATACAGAAAACCCTCAACGCAGGAACAGAATAAGATCGACCTGTATCACATGGTTCTAGCTGACCAAAGCTTGCCATAACTCCTTGAGTCAAATTCATCCCGAAGGAGCTACACCAGTAATAATTTGGACCTTATGTTTCCTGCTCTACAGCACCTGTAAATACTGCTGAGCATGCTTACAATACAGTTCATAGCCCGAAGTTATGCAGCAAGGTGCAGGAAAGCTGGTTTACAGCGGCATCTGGAATGCAAAATACTATATGTGAGCTTTTTCTGTCCTGCAACATCTTTAAGATTTCTTCTAGAAAGGAAGATGTCACTTCATCCTGGAATGTACTGGCGGGTGTGCACATCCCTCTGCTCCAGCGGCTGGCTTGAAGAGAGGCTAATGGAACTACCACTACTGCCTATGGCTGCTAAGGAAAATCTCCTTTAGCTCAAGTAGCAGAGTAATTAGAGAGCTGAAGAAATGAGACTCTAGCTCGGACTCCCCAAGAGAGTGTAGGCAAGAATTATGTAGAAATTGTATCAAATGTCTGAAATATATGGGCTCTGTAGGACACGCTACCTAATAAGGAATGTTCTATGTAGAGAAATAGAGGCGAGGGATGAGTAAGCCATTTTGGACTCCTTGTTGGCAGAGAGCTTGAGAAGGTGAAAAGAACTATATTACCCATTGCTAAAAGCAAGCAACATTCACATGAATTGATGCTGAAATCAAAAACATAAAGCAAAGATCAATCATTGCAATCCAACATGACTCAAAAGTAACTGGGCTACTACAAATCCCAGATTAGTATTGAGAAAATACTGAACGCCAGATAAAGATTAGCATTAGACAAAAAATATGAAGAGTGAAAGGAGGTGGGAAAATTATATCTTAAGACTAAATGAGTTAAGGTAATGCAGTGATTACCAGTAACAGGTGTTACAGCACCCGGATTTAAAGTAACCAGGAATTCTGGAGGAAAAGGGACAAAAATTCCGGAAGAGGATAATCGATTCACCCTGTAGTACCACTACAATTATTTTTGTTGCTGGGAATAAAAGTTGGATTTAAAAACGGAAGTACAAGTCTGTAGACTCCTACTATGTAGTTAAATCAGAGGCTTCTATGCAACATGCTGCTTTGAAATGGCACAAGTAGTTGTATAATTACATTATCAATGTAACTTACAGCGTGTAAGGCCCAATTGTGTGAAACAAAAATCCATTTACATAAATCTTTCGCTAAATAGCAGACTCTATTACCCAAGTATTTAAAACAGAAACAGACTCAATTTCCTATACAGCAGAGTATAAGAAATGGTGTTAAGAGCCTATAAGCAGATGGAATGGTTCAGCGAGCGTAGCAGTCACAACAAAATAGACTTCTAAGCCAACCACATTCTTCCCCCAAGGCTTTTATTTCCTGAGGATCTTCAAGTACAACAGCAGCAGAGTGCAAAAAAAAAAAAAAATCTCACTCTAGCTATTTCCTCAGCCCTGGAGTGACTTTGTGGGGTAGCTGCCTACCCCCAAGGCATTGGTCCCCACCACTGCAGGTACGGAGGTTTCCGCCCCCCTCCTGGAGTCTCTAATTAACCCGAGGGCTCTTGCCCTTGGGCATGAATGCAAAGGAAAGGGAAAACTGTGCTGGACCCAACTTTCCTGTGCGCCAGCGATCAGGCGGGGCCTGTGCACCTCATCACTACAACCATTTAAACAAACATTATCTCCTTGTTGCGAGCTACTGCTAAATACCATAAAATAATGGACAGGACCCAGCTTGCTCTCTTTAGTCATATTTTACTTCCAAAAACCACCCAACACCATTAAAACAACATTAAGGCTGCAAATAAAAAAAAAAAAAAAAGTCAAAGCTACAAAGTTAAAAAAGTTAAGTGCCAAAATTAACGTTGTCCGTGCAACCTTAATTCAGCCCTCTTGTGCATATCCATTATGATATAGTCTTTAGTCACATTATTTTTTCCTTCCTCCTGACCCCTAGCTCCTCCCATTTTGTGCCTATATACTTCCCACCTCCTCTATTCCCACCACCAGCTCCTCTCCCCCTCCTCCAATTCCCACTCCTCTCCTTCCCTGCCATCCTCTCATTTCACATCCCTCTACATTCCACTGCCTGGACCCAGCATTGAGCACACTGCAGAGACCGTCTCTTTACTTCCATTTCCCATGCATGGTGCCCCAGTGGCCTGCAGCAGCCAACAAGAGCAATTATAGGGAAAGTCTGGCTCGATCTCTGCATCCCCCTGGATGGAGCATGCTCAGTACAGACAGAATCTTCAGGGATGATGAACAATCAACATAGTTGGAGTTAGAAAATGTCCAGGGTTATACAGGTGAGATATGTTTGCTATGGGTGATGAAAGGAAAATAATCATTCAGTGGTCCATATGCAGTGCCTCTTCTCATCTTTGACTTGACTGCTAGGGCCTTGGTTTTCTGGTGGTAGGATATACAGTGCAACAACTTTAATTCCAAGTTAAAAAAATTAGGGTTGAAATCGTATTTATAAAGCATGACTGTTTCCTTTATCTCTACCATCCCCGTGAAATGATTTGATGCCATCTTGTGGTCAATTCTAGAAAGGCACTGAATCGGTCCAGTCCATAGTACTTTTATTGAGGCCAGAGTGGGAGGGTGCAGAAGAGACAGAAGTGA
The DNA here is from genome assembly GCA_037349315.1 of Chelydra serpentina. Taxonomy (NCBI): domain Eukaryota; kingdom Metazoa; phylum Chordata; order Testudines; family Chelydridae; genus Chelydra; species Chelydra serpentina. The sequence continues at coordinate 15,726,002 of JBAIAC010000035.1, forward strand.
ATTTCGGGAGATAAAAAATTGGCAGAGGCAGGATGATTTGCACATATTGCTACTTGGTTACATGACAAAATGAGGTGGGGAGAAATGTAGTGAGACTGCTGATATCTTTCACCTCATCCTTTAAAGTAGTTCTCAGTATATAAAACTGAGGATTGCTAAGTTTTCATTTAAATGGTCATTTTAAAAGGGTAAGAGACAGCAAATGGATGCAGCACTATCAAGGGGCTGGAGTAAGGACCTGGAGAGAAGAGGCCTGGGTTCTATTTCTCTCACTTGCTTTGTGCTTGGCCAATGAACTTTTGTGTCTCAGCTTAGGCATAATATTTACCCACCTTTGTAAAATGCTGAGATCTGCACCTGAAATAAACCACAGAAACCTTAAAGTATATTTGGTGGGGAGGGCTGTTTGGGTACTGGGGGACAGTAATTGATAAATCCTATTCCAGCATGAAAAGTAAATCAATGATTCATTGTTATGGTGGCTGATTGACTTGAAGTCTAGTCAGTTTTTAAAAGAGAGTTTAAAGTAGTTTCATATTCTACAATTGCCCCAGAGTTCCTCTGTCAATGTCGATGGTTTTACAGACAGGTTTTCCGATTTTAAAACAGTGTTTAGCCCTCTATTACAGTGTGATAGGCCCAAAGAAATAACGAGAGGAATTAAGTGATTAGCTAGGAGAAACAGTGAAACTGACTTTCACAAGCTGTCAAATGCACACTGGGGGCGAGGAGAAGACTTTAAAAACGAAATTTTTATCTCCAATTATTCCATAGGTGTCAGTGGGGCTCCAGGAAGAGCTACGAGTCCAGTTTGTAGAACTGGAGCCACAGATATGATAGCATATAATACAATCTATGCTGTAGTTCAAGTGTGAAAGCCAGCACAACTTCATTCGCCGTTTCCAATAAACAAACTGGACATGGAATCATAGGACTGGAAAGGACCTCACAGGTCCCCTGCACTCCTGGCAGGATTAAGTATTATCTAGACCGGCGGTATCCAATAGAAATTCGATGCTAGCCACACTTGTGGTTTTGAATTTTTCTTATTAGCTACATGCATTATCCACAATTCAATAGCCTATTACCCACACGTGGCTAGTGGCGAACGTATTGGACACCGCTGACAGATGTTTGTCTAACCCACTCTTGAAAATCTCCAATGAGGAGTTGTACTGGTGATTACCCTGTTTTGTTATTTATTGAAAACGATTAATTTCTCATTTTGTAAAATGCCAACAATGCATAATGATTGCATAACTCTTAACTCCTAATATTCTGTCTTTCTGCAAATTCAGTGACGTCTAAAAAACAACAAAATCATAAGAATTAATGTATACTCTTTTCAAATAGGACTTCCATTTAGAAACTAAAAGAAAAAAAACCACACACTTTGTTGACACACTTTGTTGTTCCTTTAAAGCCAAAGCAATTTGAAATAATGAGCCTAAATAACAAAGTAAACTGAATAAAGTGCATAAAAATAAGTTATGGAATTAAAGGGGTATATTCTAACCACAATGCTATTTACTGGGAGTTATTTGTGGGGAGAATAGATTTCTAGGAGCGTTTAGCTGCAGAGAGAAATCCATGAAGCTTACATGTAATGGTATATATACAAATAAAGTATTTCAAAGCAAGAAAGAGTTGATTTTACATGCAAGATCAAATGGAGCTCAAATAAATCAAAATGGCAACATCAAAGGCTGACAAAAATAAAAAATAAATATCTATTCTGACTGATTCTCCTTTTTTATCCCAGAGAAATGAAACACTGACATTGCCAAATCAGCTCAACCTTTTCAGGCTTCACAAGTGTTTTTGCAAATATATAAAAATAAATGTATCCTTTTTGTAAAGGTCTAGCAAACCCCCAGCGCATCAAGTAATCTGTGATAATCAGTAACTACATAAGCCTTTTCACATATGGATATGTTTATTTTAATCACACCATTTGTCACACTTGAACTAAATGTTTGCTTTATGGGTCAGCTGCTGAGTTGGCATCTGTGCCCACCCAAGCCACCAAAGCAGTGGAAAATTATTATTATTAATAATTGTATCACCATATTCCTAAGACCTTACAATCTAAGAAACACAGCATCTGCACTACATTGGATAGCCATGTAGCAGAGACCATGCACATTACTGATGCCTTCACAGCAGCTATCCACAGAGCACCAATCAGAAAGGAGTAAGCACGGTCAGTAGATTTGTACATAGCTTCCTTCCAGTGAAGAATTGAAACAGAGTATTGTGCATGCTACTGCTGCCCTACACCACACCAGACAGCCATGCCCCTAAAGCATAAGATGGGGCTGCCATTTCATTCCAGGTGCTTCTAGGCTTTGCTCCAATTCCAAAGTTTGGACCCAGGCTTTGAGATGACCTTTCAGAGGTAAATTACTATGTGCCATGCTATTTAATTCACATGCAAGCACAATATATATTAATGTCTGCAGAGGGAAAAAGGTTGTCATACATTTCTCTTTGGTCACTGGATCTTAGGTTGATCATGATCCGATCCTGAAAATTGGAGTAGGTTTTTAGAAGAAGTGGCTTGAATTTGAATTTTGCTTTTGTGACCCAGTTTTTTGGTCATGTAGAACTACTGTCTTGCATTACTGAGGTATGCAAAAATGGAGAGAAAAAACAATTTGACTCTTTAGGTAGGTTAAAGGTCATTTGTATGATCAACCCGAGATACCATATTCAAGTGTTTATACATGCACCCCAATCCATGAACTCTTAGAACCCAGCAACAGATGCTATGATTTTCAAAAGGGCTAATGGGAGTGAGGCTCCCTACATTCATTAAAAGCCAATGGGAATTCAGTGCCTTAGGTATGGAAGCCCCCTTGACAAATCCCAACTGTAATAGCTTTGTAAGTAAGTTTAGTTTCACTTCCTCACCCTATGTTAAAGGCAACACAAAAACACCAGAGCAGTAAAATGTTTTATTTGCAAAGTATAAAAGAGGGAGGAGGGGGGAAAAAAGAAAAAAGAGGAAACAATCTACTTGAACTATGGGATTTATGAAGCTAATTATAACTCAAGTTATTTCTTTAACTGGATCAAGTTCCTAATTCAAATAAGGAATGCAATACTACCCTGTCACATTTAAAAGAGCATTATTTTAACCTTTCTGCTCTATGCCTTTGGCTGCCATAGTTAGGCTCACTCTTTACCTCCAATGGGCTTTCCTCTGAAGTCATGTAGAAGTACGTATACTACAGAATATTATTTCTATTTGCAATGTGTCTGTGGCTCAAATCCTTAACAAGAAATAACGCTAGCAATGCCTCTTTTCTGACCCCAAATTGTCACACACCTACGAAAATCAACTCTGGTCCCTGTCCCTCTTTTCTACGTTTGTAGCGGTGGTGCAAGTACAGCGGTAGGGTATGCCGTACCAGTAAGATATTTATAGCCAGTACTCCGTACCGGAAAGACACAGGAGGAGCAGCTCCTCTGGCGTGCCTGTACTGCCCCCAGCCCTTCCACACAGCTGCGTCTTCTGTCTGAGGTCTGTACAGCAGCCTCGCCGGAGGACAAGATTGGGGCGGGGCGGGACTGGGGGCGGTACGGCCACACCAGAGGAGCTGCCGGTGCAGGGCTGCCCAACGGCCCCACATTCTGCTCCTTTTGCCGCTGCAGTTCCAGAGAGTCCTGCGGTTCGGAAGTCTCCAGCACAGCGGGAAGAGGACAGAGCCTCTTTCCCCCCACCCCTCAGGTAACGTGGGATGGATTCTGGGGAGAGCGCAGGGACCCTGGGCTGGGGGCAGGGTCATGTGGAGGGGTCACATGCCCCCTTTTTAGCTGGTGCCCCCCCTTTGCATCCCTCCCATGAGTGCAGCGTACCGGTAAGAAATGAATTCTACTTGCACTGGTTTGTAGTGAACATTTGTATATATTGTAGATAATGGAGCAAATAAATTCAGCAATCAATCTGCAAACACCTAGAAGATAATAAGGTGATAAAAAAAAACAGTCAGCATGGATTTGTCAAGAACAAATAGTGTCAAACCAACCCAATAGCTTTCTTTGACAGGGTATTGCCAAATTGTGGAATACTGAAAAGTTTAACATAACTAAGCCTTGTAGATGCGGGAGGAGGGAGAAGCAGTATATGTGGCATATCTTGACTTTAGTAAGGCTTTTGATACTGTCTTGCATGACCCTCTCATAAACAAATTAGGGAAATACAACCTAGATGGAGCTACTATAAGGTAGGCGCATAACTGGTTGGAAAATTATTCCCAGAAAGTAGTTATCAATGGTTCAGTCATGCTGGAAGGGCATAATGAGTGGGGTCCCGCAGGGATTGGTTCTGGGTCCAGTTCTGTTCAAGATCTTCATCAATGATTTAGATAATGGCATAAAGAGTACACTTATAAAGTTTGTGGATGATACCAAGCTGGGAGGGGTTGCAAGTGCTTTGGAGGATAGGATTAAAATTCAAAACGATCTGAACAAACTGGAGAAATGGTCTGAAGTAAATAGGATGAAATTTAATAAGGACAAATGCAGAGTACTCCACTTAGGAAGGAACAATCAGTTGCACACATACAAAATGGGAAATGACTGCCTAGGAAGGAGTACTGTGGAAAGGGATCTGGGGACCATAGTGGGTCCCAAGCTAAATAGGAGTCAACAGTGTAACGCTGTTGCAAAAAAAGCAAACATCATTCTGGGATATATTAGTAGGAGTGTTGGGGTAGGTCTACACTTACCCGTCGCGTCGGAGGCGACGGATCGATGTTCTGGGTTCGATTTATCGCGTCTTGTCTAGACGCGATAAATCGAACCAGGAAGTGCTCCCCCGTCGACACTGGTAATCCAGCTCGACGAACGGAGTAGGCGGAGTCGACGGGGGAGCCTGCGCGCCGCGTGTGGACCCCGGGTAAGTACCTTTTCATTCGAACTAAGATAGTTCGACTTCAGCTACATTATTCACGTAGCTGAAGTTGCGTATCTTAATTCGAATTGGGGGGTTAGTGTAGACCAGCCCTTGTAAGCAAGACACAAGTAAGTCTTTCACTTTACTCCGTGCTAATTAGGCCTCAACTGGAGTATTGTGTTCAGTTCTGGGCACCACATTTCAGGAAATATGTGGACAAATTGGAGAAAGTCCAGAGAAGAGCAACAAAAATGATTTCAAAGGTCTAGAAAACATGACCTATGAGGGAAGATTGAAAAAATTGGGTTTGTTTAGTTCGGAGAAGACTGAGAGGGGACATAACAGTTTTCAAGTACATAAAAAGAGGAGGGAGAAGAACTGTTCTTCTTAACCTCTGAGGATAGGACAAGAAGCAATGGGCTTAAATTGCAGCAAAGGCGGTTTAGGTTGGACATTAGGAAAAAATTCCTAACTGTCAGAGTGGTTAAGCACTGGAATAAATTGACTAGGGGAGTTGTGGAATCTCCGTCATTGAGGATTTTTAAGAGCAGGTTGGACAAACACCTGTCAGGGATGGTCTAGATAATACTTAGACCTGCCTTCAGTGCAGAGGACTGGACTAGATGACCTCTCGAGGTGCCTTCCAGTTCTATGATTTCAAAGCACATCCCATTCTGATTAGTTAACTGTTATGCATCATCCTAAAATGCAAAGTTATTAATTGGTCTATTTGAGCTTGCCAGCCTTACAGATCAAGACTACAGGAACTGGGACAATATATTATTTTTTCTAACTTTGCAGAGGGCCACTGGATGGCATTTGTTTGGTTTTGTGTTAAGAAAGGAACAGCTGGGGAAGATTAATAGAATAGAAGAGGAAAGACAGACTGCACACTGTGCATTTTTGTCTGCACTTGCTGTTCAACATTCTGACATGGAGGTTTTTGCAAACTAGATTGTGGAATATTGAAAAGTTTAACAATCAAAAATGGCTTATATGGGGTTTCAGAGTACAGCAGGTTACCATTGCAGTGACTCTGTGCAATTTAGTATTGAGCCATAACTTTTTGGAAGAAGGAAAATATGGTCAATAAAAATACAAAACATGACCATGTCTTTTATAGGCCCTTATTCACGTATCCCAGGCCTGCACAACATGCGGCCCAGGGGCCGCATGCGGCCCGTGTGGGCTCACTGTGCGGCCCGCGGGGGGGTGAGTAGGTGGGCTCACTGTGCAGACCGTGGGGGAGGGGGGGCAAGCCAACGGCCGGCTGGCCGGTCTGGTGAAGAGGCCAGTGGCAGGCTGGGGAGTGAGGGTGAGCCAGCGGCAGGGGCAGCGGCAGAAGGTAAGAGGCCAGCAGCAGGCAGGCAGGCGAGCGGGCGGCGGGGGGAGCTTTGATTGTCCTTAGTCTGGTTCCCATCCCCTCTCCAAGGGTTGCAGCTGTCTGGAGGTGCTGCCTTCCACGCCTTCCTCATACACACTTCATTCATTCAACAGGGCAATTGAATACAAAGTGGGGGGAAGATCTTATTCTACTTCTAGCAAAAATACATTTTTCTTTTACCTTAATTATACTACCTTAGGGGCCCGCTATAACATATTAGCGACGTTCAATACAAAGTCATATAAAAGTTATACAAAAATGCATAATGCAGAGATTTATCTACAACTGCATTGATTGACTGTTGTGTGCAGTAATATAGTGACCCCTGGGTGGGTGAAGAGGGGTGTGATGGTGGGGCCGAGCGGGGAGAGGGCGGGTCCTATTTTACTGCTGTGATCTGATCACCCTATGTGCGCAGTTTCTTTCCCCCTCTACAGGCTTCCACACCCCAGCGCTGGGGAAGGAGGGGTTATTTCCACAGGGCAGGCGGCACTGGGGGGGTGGGGAGGTGTTTCCGCGGGGCCGGGCAGTTTCGGCCCTCAGCTGTTTTCTTTGGAGTAATATGGCCCTCGCCGCTTTACGAGTTGTGCAGGCCTGACGTATCCAATCAGGGATTCCTTGGTGAACTACACAGGATGAAATCCTGACCCCATTTAAGTCAATGACCAAATTCCCATTGACTTGAATAGGGCCAGGAGATCCCCTGTGAGTTTTCAAAACAAAAAGGAACCACATTATTTCTTGAAAGGAGAGCAATAACACTCACACCTAACATCCCCAAGGTTATACGATTTTTAAAGAGTTGGCAGAACCCTTAATAACAATAAAAAACAACCTAGAAGTAGACATCCTCTGTTCCCGAGGGCACAGGACACCAGCAGCTTTAGCAAGGACTTCTTTGGCCTGGTCTACACTAGTGGGGGGGGAAACCGATCTAAGATACGCAACTGCAGCTACGAGAACAACATAACTGAAGTCGACGTACTTAGATCTACTCACTGCGGCATCTTCACTGTGGTGAGTCGATTGCTGCCGCTCCCTCATCGACTCCACCTGCGCCTCTCGCGGCGGTGGAGTACAGGAATCGACAGAAGAACGCCAAGCGGGGAGGGGGGGGAATTTATCGGGTCTAGACTGGACCCGATAAATCGACCCCCGCTGGATCAATCGCTACCCGCCAATTCGGCGGGTAGTGTAGACATACCCTTTATTTAAAGTAGTAGCGCAGCCCACTCTTGATTCAGATAGCAGAAAGTGATTTTGATCCCTCCCTTTTCTGCAGTTGACTGTGCATGGACTGACGGTTATGCCGGCACAGAACCCTATTAATTCAGAGGGCCACAGCAAGTTGCACACGCTCTGTCAATTATAGGATTGGACTTTGGAGCCATAGACTTTAGGTTGTGTTCAGTGCAGTTTGTTAGTTTTCACAGCACTACCCCAACCAAAGTAACATTTTGCTTTCTTAAGCACACACACAGATTTTTGTTTCTCAAGGCCGATTTTTTTCTTGAGAAGTCTGCAGCTGCTCTGTTTTGATGAACCCCAAGGGATGTGCAAGTTACTGTTTCAGCCAATTCAGACCAAAATGTATGAGCCCATGCTTGGCTTTAGTGAGAGTTTGCATTTTGGAAAGCAATTTGCAGAACGTTCTCCACTCTACTTCTTATCACTGTAAGATGTTCTGAAGAAAAACAGTACTATTTGTGACTGGAGTCATTGAGATGCCCTGTGCTACACAGCTGTTTCTCTATTGTCAATGTCATGTTAATGTTTAAAGCATATGTCGTAAAACCAAAATATTGTGGGCACTGCTCTGGATTTCCCCTTTGTTCTTATAAGAAAAGGATCACTGCTCGAGGGCAATGAAACGAGGGTCAGCATATTAGACAAAGATTACAATTCAGCCCCAACTTCTTTTATTCAAAGGAAAACAACAAGCAAAAGAAGAGTTTGGATGCACACTCAGGAACTTGTCCCTAGTCTGTTTGCCAGAAACTAGGAATGGATCACTTGATGATTACCTGTTCTGTTCATTCCCTCTAAAGCACCTGGCATTGGCCACCGTCAGAAGACAGGATACTGGGTTAATGGACCTTTGTTCTCACCCGATATGGCCATTCTTATGTGTACAAGAGTGTAATGTGCAGAAGGGGAATTTGCTAGGATGCAACATGGCCAAGCCCAGCTCTGACAATGAGACATAATTCACCTGCATTTGAACACCAGCTTCAAGTATTTAAAATTATTTCACTTTTCTAAATCTACTTCCCATAGTAATAGGTAGTGTTTGCACGATCATATTGGACAATAGAGAGAGTAACCAGTTTCACATCGCTGGTGTAAAAGACTAAGTGCAACACTAGGTTTACAGGTCCTCTAGGAGGAGGTCTATAGCCAAGAAAATTATTTCACTATTTTTATTCATATCATAGCATGGAAACATGTCTACTGACCTTTGTTTTTAAAGAAAATCCAAAGTCTGGGCCACCTCTCTCCAACAGTGTCCCTTGAAGAACACAGATATTTAAGGGCCCAATCCTGCAAATGCATTCTGTCAACAGAACCCTATGCTCACAGAGTTCCTCTGACTTCATTCTTGCTCAGAGCAGCGGGATGCCCATGGGTATGCACTTGCAGGAGTGCAGCCTATGTTATAAAGTAAATGGGGTTGGTTACTACTCCACAGATGTTTATATGGAGACTTGAATCTTCCACAGATGCACAGAAAAGTATGATTTAAAACACATCACAATTTAGCACAGTTATAGCCCTGAAAGTGTTTTTCCTAGTTGAATAGAAATGTTTTCCAATTCTTCCCTTATGCGGCTACTTGATTACTTATCAGGTACCAACCTGCACTGCCTAAAGCACCAGTGTAGATTAGATATATAGGTAAGGTCACAAGGAAACAGCTACTGAAAGTGAAAGAGAGGTAAGGCAGTGCTGGAAAAAACACTACTGTGATATTGATTTGTTTGTCATTTCAGGAGGTCTGCAGAAAAGTATGCTTTCATCCAAGTGAGAAACACATAATTATACTGAGAGAGAATTACTGAATACTGAGCTCACAACTAAGAGTTTCTTCTGCCAATAGTTGTTCTCCACTTCCTTCCATTTACAAGGCTGAATAGCACCGCGCCCCCCCCCCCCCCCAAAAAAACACACCAGAACATTGAGTCGAACAAGTGTAAGAGACCACATGGCCTCAAAGAAATAGTTGAAGGAACAATGGCAATTTACAAGTCACACCTTTGTCTGAATATTTTTATCCATCATTAGTATATGGCAAATTGCCTTATAAAACTAACCAATTAGGGGAAGATAGTGTTTTCAAGAACCAGCATGCTGTTTATTGATGTGAGCATAAGGGTATGCCTCACTGGCAGCTCATTTGGTTATACAACTTTTAGTATATGGCAACCACTCTCAAACTGTGGTGTGTAACCCCATTTTAAAGGATCCCAGAACTGTATCCCGGTAATCACTACCTACCATTTATTGTAAACTCACTTTTTAAAAAGTGAGTAGTGAGTAAAGTAAAGTAAAAAGTGCATATGCTAGGCACTGTACTACTTTGAATAGTAGCGACAAAGAGTCCTGTAGCACCTTATAGACTAACTTTGAATAGTGAAATTCAAATCCCACATATGGACTTAACTTTAACTGAAGACAGAGAAGTGATTCGCACTAGGGACCTCCAAGAAAAGAGCAAATATAAATATTGGCGCTGGAAAGGAGGTTGGGAACTAGCTCTGAGGGATGAGGAATTTTCAAAGTAGAAAAAAAAGTCAGTGCTGCTTCACAGAGCGAAACCTGAGTCAAACACAGCCGCTAGTCGCTCTTTGGGAGGAAAACCAGCCCCCGCCCCAATGTTTGGAGCGGAAGGCGGCAATGAAACATCACTGATTCGACGGGCAGTAATCGCTCTTCTGTGATCGCCGTCGACACCGGTACTCCTGCTCCGCACGAGGAGTACGCGGAGTCGACGGGGGAGCCTGCCTGCCGCGTGTGGACCCCGCGGTAAGTGCTTTTTAGTTCGAACGAGGATACTTCGACTTCAGCTACGTTATTCACGTAGCTGAAGTTGCGTATCTTAGTTCGAACCCGGGGGGTTAGTGTGGACCAGCCCTAGACCCACAGTCATTGGGGGGGGTCTTGACATGAATGCCCCTCAGATCAGGGAGAGTCTCCCCAGCAAGAGTCCAGGCAGGTACCACTTACAGCGACCAGAGCCCTATGCAAATCAGGGGAGGCGCAACAGAAGCGAACGAGAGTGGGGCCCACTACACCCCGGGGACATAAAGAACCGCTTTAAACTCTAAGTGACGCCTGCATTATACGGACCTCAGGTACCCTCGCTGGCTGCCCCCCTCCCCCCCAGCCAGCTGGCCCCAAAATGGAGGCCGTGGGGGGTGGGGACCGCCAGCGCGGCAAGGAAGTCCCGGCAGCCCGCGCAGCGCGGACACAGGAGCCTGCCGAGCGCGCCGGAAAGCTGAGCCGGGCGCGCGGGGGGGCGGCCGTGCCCGGGGGGGCGGCAGGAGAGCCCGGGCTGAGCCGGTTGGGAAGGGGCGGTGGAAGCGGATATAGGGGAGGCTGCGTCGCGGGTTCGAGCCCGGCGGGAGACGCGCGCCCCCCGTTACCTTGCGGAGGTAGCTGGCCACCACCTGCTCGAAGGGGTATCTGAAAACCTCGTGCACGTCCACCGTGACCCCCATGCCCCCGGGCCGGCGAGCTCAGCCGGTCCTGCTACGAACTTCCCCAACTTGCAGGCGAGGGGAGGGGCTACAACAAGCCTGGCACGGGCTAGGCTTTAACAGCCAGTTATAGCACGGCATGCTTGGGCCCGGCTCCGCCCACCTGCCTTCAGACCACGCCCCTTTCCCCTAGCGCCCCCGTGGGCGAGGGGACCTTCGGGGCCTACAGCAGCGGCCGCTCCATTTGCCCCGGGCAGCACGAGACTGTGCCTTACTAGGCAAAGGTTCCCTGGCCACTTCCCCATAGCTGGAGCGGCACCAGTGGGCTGCCCTTGAGAATGTCTCACTCCTGCCCCTGGCCCAGCCTCAGCACTGTAACCCGGCTCTTTCCTCCTGCGCCAGAGAGTTGTTACCTGGGCATTTTCAGTCCTGCTCTGCTGCCCTCACACTCAGGCCGTGTCCGAATATTCCTGCTTCTTCTGCCATGGCATAGTGTAGATCGGTCCTCTCCTTTCTCTCCACACAGCCAAATCCTTGTCCAGAGCTTTATCATCTCTTTGTTATGTGATCTTCCTTTTCGGGTTCTATAACACCAACATTCCCCCCCACGGTCTCTATACAGAACACAACTGCTGCGATCACCTTCCTTGGCTGTCACTATACTCACATCACTCTCTCCTTGTTTTGCTGCTTCACGTTCAAGATTCTTTTCTTTACCTTCCAGGGCCATCATAGTTCTGCCCCTCCCTCATCTCTTATCCCAAGACCCTGCTTCTTCCAATGTGCCTATGATGTCAGCCTCCTTCACCTACTTTTCAATTTATGCAAATATCTCCGCTCCTTCTTTAATGCCGCTCCTTAGGCATGGAACATGGAAGTGATCCTTAAGGTCGCTACCTTCTTTTCCTTCAAATTTCTGCTCAGGACCCACTTCCTGGCACAACACCCGTAAGAAATCCACAATTTAACATTGGCTAGATTGAGGACTGGGGGAAGGGGAGACAGCTGACACTTAGTGTAACCGTTTATAATAATTACACAAAGATAGTGCCAATGTAAATACATAAAGATTTTACATTTGATTACCTCACTGGCTGACTCCACCCTCCTATGGAACTTGTTCTCTTCATTATTATTCTGATTAATAGTACAGTAGTGTCTACAGCTTCCAGCCAAGATCGGGGCCCCATTATTATAAATCATTATTATTTTTTGCATTGCTGTATCTAGGAGCTGTAGTCATGGATCAGGGTCCCACCGTGCTAGGTGCTATACAAACAGAGAGCAAATAGATAGTCCCTGCCCACCCCACATAGCATATGCTAGGCACTGTACTACCACCTAATGAGAGAGAAAAGGTTACCATGTAAAGAGACAAGACAGGCACAAGGAGGGAAAGGAAGTGGAAGGACAGAGAGGTGAAAAGACTGCTACAATCACAGAGAAATTTAGGATCAGAACCCATATCTCCCAGCAGCTAGTCCCAACAGGACAGGTACTGTATATGGTGCCTAATACAATTGGACAACTATTGGGACAGGGGCGCCTATGCCCGATGGAAATATAAACAGTAAAATAATCCCACTGTGTCCATCTGAATGTGGTGTTTCAAGAAAGAGCAAACACATTGATTTAGTTGGGGATTGGTCCTGCTTTAAGCAGGGGGTTGGACTAGATGACCTCCTGAGGTCCCTTCCAACCCTGATATTCTATGATTCATTATTCAGTGTTGTTTACTCAGTAAAGTAAGAGAACATTTATTAAGTTACTCAGGGCAATATATAACCAAAATCAGCCGAATCAATTCGAAAGGTAAAAAATTATATAAACCCAAATATTTGTACAACACAGTACTAAATATTATGTGTCATTCATATACGTATCTCACAATGCACACAGACACAGATCTTGAAGTCTATAGTCTTTATTTAGGCAATGTTGCTATTGAAGTAAATAGGAAAGAATAGATATCAGTACTAGACCCAGAGTTTCAGACAATGGAAATGTTAAACTAAGGGGTCAGGGTAAATGGGGAAGCTGACAAGGAGAGGCGTGAAGAGCTGATCATAGTGATGGCCATAGAATCTGGCCAATGAGAAAGAACAATAAATATTTACTTTATAAATTTACATTTTCAGCTAATTTTTATTGTAAGTATTCAGCTTATGTATACCAGGCAAAATAATTTACATTTTATTTATTTTACACTGGTTAAACTGTAAATAAAGCCAACGAAACTCAAGAAAAGCATTTTGAAATGAAAACCAAACAAAATTTGAGGACAGAAATATGCTTAATGAGAATTACAGACTTTTGGAGTTGATTTTACCATTAGTTCATGCACAGATCAGGACCCCATCCATTCAAATTCACCGCATAGAATGGTAGTGCCCCAAGTTAAGGAAACTAAATGATCTGTGATATTATTATGCACTTTTTTAAAAGCATAGTTTTGATATCAGTTACAAACATGAGAAGATCTGAAAACTAGGATGGCATTATTTCTAATAATCCAGCTGTCTCAGAGAAATCTTATAACATACACATGCCAAAGTACAAACTCAACCATAAATTACTCTGTCTAGGCTTGCAAACTCAGCATGTAGAGCATGTAAGAAGCCTCTTAATTCAGAGTCTCAGAGGTAATATGCAAATTAAACCTTCATTAACATTACCCAAGAATATCAAGTGTAATAAGCTTTTAGAAAACAAAAAGCATTTCCCCTGTTTGCCTCCACTTTTTAGGAAGCCCTTGTGTCCTGTGCTGCCACTGGTAGCCTGCTAACTATTTAACTTCGCTGCTTCAGCTAAACTAATTAGAGTTTATATTTTGCAAATTACAACATGGGATTAATACGAAGCAACAGGAGCCCTGTTCACCAACGGCCTGATCCGGAGCAGAGCTGAACACCCTCAATTCCCATTAACATCAATGGGAGCTGTGGGTCAGCACTTCTCGGGATCAGGCTATAAAACGCTCCAGTTTTTCAATTTTTAATTTCCCCATGGTAATTTCTCAATAAGGTTTCAGACCCGGTGAAAGGCTCTAGTCTGCTACTTAACTCATACACTGGAAGAACTGCTGTGTATCATAAGTCTGTATTTGAAATCTGCAGGAAATCCATCGCAGGGTAGAGTGAATTACACGATAAAGTATCATTTTAAAATGTCCACCAAGTTAAATCTAAGAGGACGTTTTGCCAACATGCAGCATTGTTTTTATACAAACATTTTGTAATTTGATAAATTACTCACGTGCTTAAAGTACAGCTACTTCTGCTGTTTATTAGTAATATTATTTTATTACAGGAGCACCTACAGGGCCCAGACAAGCATTGCAGCCCCACTATACTAGGCACTGTGTAAACATGCAGTAGAGTTAAGCATGTGCTTAATGTATAAATATGTATAGTCCCTTTGACTTCACTGGATTACTCACATGCCAAATTAAGCATAATGTGTAAGTGTTTGCAGGGTTGGGGCCTAATTTAATTAGAAGACACAACAGGCGCATGTACAAACAAACTGATGGGGGAGTGGAGTAACAGAAATAGGAGTAGGGTTACATGTAGATTTAGGCGTGTGCACAATGCACTCTTGCCACTTTTTAATAACCTGCTATTATACAATGGATGCTTTCTTATATGAAGAATAGATAATGTGTACTAAGGTTTCAGTGAAACATTGACCTGGATACGCATAGGTAGCTGAAGGGATGGTAGATACGATTATCGGACACAGACCTGGCAAGGTTGCAGGCCATTTTCATTGCAAGCAGGACATCGGAGAGCCCTGTAGGACTCTTTAAATCTGTTAGCCAACATTGAAAACTTGCTTCCGTGGCACAGAGAGCAGGGGGCTGAGCCTGATCCTTTACACTGGGAGCAATTGTGCTCAGTGTCTCCTTCCTGAAACAAAAGAATCAAACAAATATCCTTTAGTTAACACCAGAAATCTAATTAGTAACACACAAAGTAGCAGAGAACTGTCAACAGAAGAGCCCGATTTAAGGGGAAATTCTGCTCAAATCAGTACAACAGTCCATGGCTTTGATGCACTGTTCTCCCTCCTGCTACCTGCTTGGGTCTCCTAGCCTTATTCTGTTCTGCCTACAGGGAACTCTCCAAGGCAGGGACTGTGTCTTCTCATGTTTGTGGGACATGCCTGGCATATTGTGATGCTACCACAAATAATAATTATGGGCTGTGTGGAATGCAATGAAGTTCAAGCTTCTTTCCTTCTCCCTTAAGGCTTTGCATAGCTCTCCATCTGTTTCTGCTGGCATTTCTCAACACTCCTCTGCCCTCTGTCTCTCCATCAGTGAATCTTGCCTCATCTGTTCTTTTATCTCCTTCTTCTTTCTCTTCGCCCCTCCACACACACCATCAGGCCAGGGCCAGTGCAAGGAAGTTTCGCGCCCTAGGCAAAACTTCCTTGCACCAGCCCTGCGTGCCCCCCCCAGCTAATCCTTCCCCCCCCCCAGCCAGTCCCCCCCATGGCGGCTCCCCCTCGCCGGCAGCTCAGTCCCCCCTCCCCCCCACGGTAGCCTCCCCCCGCCCACGGTGCCCACTGCCCCCACAGCTCCTGGCGCAGCCGCGGAGCCGGTAGGCAGGCGGCAGCCATGGCCAGCCACCCTGCCAGCTCCCGGCTCAGCCGCGGAGCCGGTGTACAGGCAGAAAATGAATGCAAATTGGGAGCGGCAGGTTCTTCTGTCGCTGCACCGGCAGGCGGGCCGCAGCCGCGGTCAGCCGCTCCCCCGGCTCCTGGCTCAGCCGCGGAGCCGGCAGGCGGGCGGCAGCCGGCTAGCCAGCCGCTCCCCATCCCCCCGGCTCAGCCGCGGAGCCGGGAGGGCGGGCGGCAGCCGCAGCCAGCTGCAACCAGCCGCCCCCGGCTCCCAGCTCAGTCCCGGAGCCAGGAGAGCGGGAGGCAGCCACCGCCAGCCGGCTCCCGGCGCCCTAGGTGACCGCCTAGGGTCGCCTAATGGGCGTGCCAGCCCTGCATCAGGCCATCTTCCAGCTTGCCCCATGCACCTGCAACTGCCTCCCCATCTGTGTGTGCCAGGCGCTCTCTTTCAAATCCCTCTCAAAATTCCCTGCTTCTGCAGATCCCAGAAATTATTAAATATCTTCACTGGGAAAATGCCTTACTGCAAAAAGGATGTCAAGTTCAGGTATTTGCATCATTCATGGACTTCTGTTTTGCATAGCATTATAGAGCAAATGGTGAAATTTGAGGGCCTAAGTTAAGGTGTAGTTTGGTGCCAGATTCAGCAGGTAGGCATGTAAGGCATGTAAGTCCAAACTGGTGTATTTCATCTTGTAATGATAATACTAATAGGCACCTTCCAGGGCTCTGATCTATTTATTCAAATAGACTGGCCCACAGTTACCCTCCAAAAAGAACCAGTCCTAATCATGGAAACCTCACCTTTTACCATATTCTCTTCATCCCAGGTGACCAGGAAAATCAGTGGGCTTTGCTGAGCTTCTGCAAGGTTAGACTATTCAAGGACAACACCTTATGGCAGCTCCCTCTGTCTGTATTGAGGGAGCTCCACCTTGAGCACCTCCACGGATTGCAACTATGAGAGTATCATGTAGGGAAGTAGATAGCCTCCAAGAAACGAGGTCCCAAACCCATTCAGAGCTTTGGAGGTTAAATGTGGAATTTGGATCCTTAAATTAGGTGACCACATTCGAAAACTGGTCTCCCCTTATCTGTTTCTAACCAAAACAAGTTCCATGTTACTATACGTGCTACTGATTCGGGGGGCGGGGGGGAGGGTCTGAAATTTTGGGTGATGATTTTGAGATACCTTAAGGACGCCCTGGTTTTGAGCACCTGCCCTCTGAAAATCAAGCCACTTTTAGGTGCCTCAAATTCAGCACCCAAAAAACGAGGCACCTGAATCCACGAGTCACTTTGGAAAACCTCTACCGTAAAACTTTCCAGAGACGGTACAGCATTCAGTTTCCCTGTACACTCATGCGTCTGAGCCACAAGCAGATTTTGTGTTTGGAGAATTTCTGTAAGTAAAACTACACCAAGCATAAAAGGTCAGTTATTGATTTGCAAAAGTTGTAATTCTCAGGAGTGTCACTGCACAGCAGCATTACATTCTGGGAGCCCATTAAGGTCAGACTAATTGGAATTCTGACCAGGAAAGAATGACCCGTGCAAAAAATGGAGGACCTGAATCTGAAATATTTCTGCTGCTATTAAAAGGACTTCCGTTACAACCTCAGGGCTGGCTCAGCCAAGTAGTAATAGCGCTCTGCATGGGGAGACTCAAGGTCAACTCTAAGGCCTGGTCTCTCATTCCATTGGGAGACAGGAACAAAGGGCCTGGTCTAACATCCATAAAAGTCAATGGAAGACTGATTGACTTCACTAGGGAGAAGATTCAGGACAAAGTAGCACTACAGAAGTATAGCCCCTATCCCCTGGGTGTCAGGGATGCCTTGCTACATAAATAGTGTTCTCCCACAGTCGATATAACAACATTGATGCCAATGATCCCAGCTTTCAGCTGAAGTAACTGGTGACCTTGCAGAGGGTGAGCTTTGAAGTGAGGCTGATGTGGGAATTCTCAGGGCCCTGACTGGGCTAGGAGGACACAGCAGGAGTGGGGAGGAAGCACTGCAGCCCATCTTGCCTTACCTGCACATACTGGTTGTCCGCAAGTTGGTTTTCTGCATCTTTCACACACCCATTGATTTGATGACCATCCCCTTCCTTCCCATCTCGGTACATGAAGGACCAGTCATCAGTGCCCTCGTTCTGGATGATTTTTCTCATCAGCTCTTTCTTGTCCATTGGTGTGCGGATGATTTTCAGGTTGCTAGTGTAGATGACAATCTTGCCAAAATCTAAAATGGGGGAGGGCTGTAAAAGGGACACATGAGTACCTCAGCTGTACAAAACCATCACACAGTACAAGGTTGGGGCAGCAGCAAACTCTGCTGCCCTGGTGATTTCCAGAGGAATAAGGCCCATAACGCTCACTGCAGTTCACCCAATAGGCTTGCTCTGCAGATTTTAAGAAGAGCTCAACACACTGAGTGCACATTGGGTGCTGAGCTCTGTCGAAAACTTGGGCCCCAATTCTGGCTGCTGAGCAATTGGAAATCCAGCCCTGAACTGCTTTGAAAATCTGGTCCTATGGGCCTGATTCAAAACCCATTGAAGTCAATGAGAATCTTTCATGGACTTCAGTGGGTGTTGGACAAGGCCCTATAAGCCTCATACACGAATTGCATCTTTGGGCAGGACAGCATCCTGGAGTCCATCTGTTTGTTTCAGCCCCAAGGGAAGTAAAAATACCATGGTTTAACATCAGCAGGGGAGGATTATGGAGGAAAACAATCTCTGCATTAGGAAATGACCTGCACCTTTTGGCGGTTGAGAAGTTTGCAGAAATGTATCTCCCCATGGTTTGTCATATTTCCACGCATGTCTTCACTTTTTGATCCTGCCTGGAAATGGAAGTGCCGAATGATATCAGGAGAGTCTGTAACTTTTGACATTTCCTAACTCAATTTTGCAGATTTAAAAAGGTACAGATGAGTAGACAAGAGTTTGGGCCAGTCACCCAAACAAAGGCAAATGTCTTAGAAACTCACCCAGGAATAACTCGAGTCCTAGACAATACTCCCTCTCTTAAATGTAAATTCCCATGTCCAAGGCTGTGCATAAGCTATTACAGTTTGCATAATGGCTGCCATGTTTGCCTATACAGTTGACGCACTGCCAGAATCTAATTCATTATTGAACATCAAAGGTGCTAGAAAAGGGGCATGGTCTAGTGGTTAAAGCTCAGGTTTGGCCACAAAGAGATCTAGGTTCCATTCTAAGTTCTACCCAACTTTGTGTGTGACTATAGCTAAGTCACCTTGGGCCTCATTCTTAGATCTGCTGAGCACCTGTAATGCCCACTGAAGTCAATGTTGATGCTTTCATTGGAGCCAGCCGGTGTGCAACACCTTTGGAAATTGAGTATCAGCCGTGTTATGCCTCACTTTCCCTATTTGTAAAAGGGCATAAAAATACTTACCTCCCTCTTGGGGGAAAGAGGGGCTTCATTTATTAATGTTCGTAAAGTGTTTTGAGATCCTTGGATGGAAAAGAAACAAAAACAACTAAATCCAGAGTCTGTTGTATTCTATACCTAACAATGAAGAGAGGGACTAAATAAATGTTCTTGTGTCCCTTGAATTTATATTCTTTTCTACCGATTTTAAAGCTCACCTGGGGGCTGTCAAGCACTTCTACTAAAGCATAAGTTTGCTCACTTGGCCCAGTTCCTCTTCTCTCTCTACAAGTATCATGCAGTAGCTTCCATATCCTGTTATTTTACACATTGTGTTGACATTTCGCTGTACATCAGCATTTGTGTCTTAACATCAAGCAATAGGAAATGTTACATTTTTAAGAGATACCATCCCAGGCCTTTAGCTGATGCAAATTGGCCAATGGAGCTACACTGATTTACACCAGCTGATGGCCTGGCCCATCCTCTCCCCTTCCAATAGAAGCACAACATTTTCAGATTAGTTTAAGCCCTTTCCTTTTGGTGAGGGATTTTAAAAGCTGCATATTTATAATGCAAGCATGGTAACTATATATTGAATGGATGTTGATAGAATACCAGTTGCATTTTGGATAGGGTGATTACTAATAATACTACTACTAATACTTACAGATGGGGAAACTGAGGCATGGAGCAGTTAGGTGACTTGCCTAAAGACACAGACCAAGGTAGTGGTTGCGATGGGTAGTACCCAAGTCTTCCAATACCCGTTCCAATGCCCTATCCATTGGTCAAATATTCATGGTGGTTTGGCAACCATGCATTAGCTAAACACCTAGTACATAGGTCAGTGGTTTTACACTGCTAGCCCTCTGGGGTTACACTGTGCTCATCTCATCAGTTTAGTTAGCAATGAGTGTTAATAGGTTCTTCTCTGAAGTATTCCTGATAGTGCATAGGGAACCATTTTACAATTTTCAACATCCTTAGAACATTTTTCCCACTGGTTCGCTGTTCCTTGTTAAATAGATTGTCAGCTCTGGAGTCAGACACTCCCCATTTATACACAGACAGCAACACAAGTTTCCCCCTACTACAACTGTCTGTCAAAGGATCTCAACTACCCCGAAGGGGTGACAAGGTATCTATGTCTTGGGACCCACTGAATCCTTGGTTTCTCTGCTGGTATCTAAGGCTCAGATGCTAGTTACGTTGGGTTTGTGGTGATGTCAGTTCAGTTTTTCGTAAGGAATGCACACTGCCAAATCCCACCAGATACACAACACTTATCTGATGTCAGTAACCGCTGGTTACTACCAACCTGAGCTGGATTTCAATCAGTAACCTACCAGTGAAAGGCTCTGTATCATAATAGCAAGGCACCAAATTAGCT
Organism: Chelydra serpentina; assembly: GCA_037349315.1. Taxonomy (NCBI): domain Eukaryota; kingdom Metazoa; phylum Chordata; order Testudines; family Chelydridae; genus Chelydra; species Chelydra serpentina. The sequence continues at coordinate 15,746,405 of JBAIAC010000035.1, forward strand.
AGTCCCATTCACCTTTTCTGGTTATTCTTTTTTCTCCCCAGGGAATATACATCTTACATTTTAGGTATCCACTGGTTACATCAAATACTATACCCAGTCTTAGCGTGCTTATTAGCTTAACATCGCTATGATATTACAAGTGTAACTACAGCATGATTCCTCGTGTATTATTCATTAGTAGGCTTATCAGAATTTGACAATATTTAGTTGCTAATAAAAATTAGGGTAAACAAACCGGTAATGAAAAGTTTGGCACATAAATCATTCATCAAGGGGAGAAGTTTAACATAATCCCTGTATATTGATGTGTGTGTGTATTCATTATTATATTTAAAGGGACACATCTATAGTAATTGCTTCATCCAGTCACCCGCAGGGGACAGGACAGAGTACCCCCCCACACACACACACACTCCCAAATGCACAATTGGCCAGATGTAGTTTGGTTGTTTTGTTTTGGGCTTCTTATGAAGTATCAGAGATTGGCCACAGCTGGAGATAGAACACCAGACACAGTGAACCAGTGCTTTGTGGTGGTACAGAGAATCCTCGTTCTAGATGCTTGACGGGGGTGACCTGCTCAGGATCTAGCTGATCCCTAGATTTGGAGTAGGGAAGGAATTTTTCCCCAGATCAGATTGCCTGGGATGTAGGGGGGGGGCGGGGGTTTGCCTTCCTCTGCAGCATGAGGCATTGTTTGCCTGCTGGGATCATCTGGGCATATCTCATCTAATCAATTCCCTGTCATTGCAGAGTCCTCGGGCATTGGTGGCATCTTGGTCTCTCCCATTCTCTCTCTCTCTGTGGCACACAACAGTTTAGTTTCCTTAGGACTGAAATGTTTTTGTCTAACTAAAGTCTTTGGACCTAATGTAGGAGTATTTGGATTGTTAATGGCTTGTGATTTACAGGAGGTCAGACTAGGTGATATGGTTCCTTCTGACCTTAAACTCTACAAAATGATGTTAATTAAACAGCTGGTGCAAACTAAGCCTGGGATTTTCAAAGTAGCCCAAGAGCGTTTTAGGCATTCAAAGCCTATTGAAATTCAACTCCGTTAGGTTCTTTGGAAAAGCCCATTCTACATATAGTGTCTGGCACTGAGATACAGCCTGGGCTATGTGCTAAGGGTGTGCTACACAGTTGTTAAACTTCCCCAAATCTATCAATCATTTGCTAATTAGTTCACACGCTAGGCCACGTTTTAAAAAGAATTTCAATTTAGCCCAGTGTCACCTGCCATTTGCACCTAGTCACTTGGGCCTGCAATTCGGATAGATAAACACACACCACCATGTAAATATTTATATAGTACCTTACCAAACCACTACCTTACACACACAATTTCCTGACTGGAGAGAGGAGGAGAGAGAAAAGGAATCGCACCTAACACACACAACGGATGTTAGTCACTACTGCAATTTGTGCAGGCGCTGTGGTGTAGAACCTTACCTATATGGAATGAAACAGAATAGAATAACTGGTACATATAACTTCTGTGTGCTAAACCAAACCTGCAAAGATCAATGCAAATTTGTTAAAGCTATCGGCAGCGTGACTTTATTTATTACATTTTGATTTGAGACACTCCAGGCGAAGACCCAGACTCCATAGTCGAAGAGTGGACCCATTTTAAAGCCACTTTGCAACCAGTGTGAAAACTTAGCATGGACATTACTTACCCTGTGATGACTATCACTTGCTTGGTAGTCACTGAAGAGTGGAGGGTTACTTGCTAGATTGTACTTGCTACCCTCTTTGAATACACTGATTCTTTGGGCAGTCAGTTTGGCTGATGAATAAAACCTGGATTCTGGTGCCTCTCCAACCATGTTGAAATGGTCCCCGGACTCAAAGCTGTGGTGGAGAAAACGGTGAGGGGATTCTTCCTCTGGAGGCTCCAGTTCCTGGCCATCTTCATAGACCTTCTTTAACACCCGGCCACTGTATCCCGAAGAGATTTTGAACCTCACTTTGCGGGGTCTTGCCTCATACCTCTGGCTTAGTTTCTTCTGAACCTCATCCATGGATATGGATTTCATGCAGCGTCTCCCCGAAATCGACGCAGCAAGGAGATCTTTGGGTTTACAAGAAAAGCCTCTTTATTTTCTCCCTTCCGTGCAATGTATAATTCAGGATTCCTATTAGGTCCTCTTGTGTTACAGTCAAGCTGACACCACTGTATTAAATATTGATGGATGCTCATGAAATGGAATGTAATTGTGGTGGTGAAATATAAGGTAAGTTTCACTGAGCTCCCCTGAATGATGGATGAGCTGGTTTACAAACGCGAGCAGGCGTTAACTTGGGAAGGATGAAATTAAACTGGGACACACCGCACTCGATCTATAGCCATGGGAACCCTCTCTCTGTATATTGTGATCAGAATCATCCCAAATATACCACACGGGCAGCTTTTAGTAGTTTTCTGAAAAGGCTGAAAGTTATGAGGACAAGTTCTCACGAAAAGCAATCCATCTACTCAAATAGCATATGTACATAGTTCTCCTCCCCATTCCTGCTCTGAAACCCTAGGAGTAAAAAGCTCTATTTCATTTTAATCCAAATGTGTTTCTCTACAGTTTGGTGGAGATCTAATTAAGATCGTCTCTTTCTTTCGCTTTAAATCCCTATTTGTAATTCTCACTGGCTTGCTGGGCCTTTTAACCATTCTGGTTTTGCTCATCTATTTTTAAAGGCAATCTCCTGCTACAGTAGGACTTCAGATACCTCCCCACACACAAGAAACCCAGGAGGCCTCATTCTGCTCTGCCCTGCACCTTGTGGGTCTGATTTGGTGCTTTCACTTTATACTACACAAGGTGCAAGACACTGGAGGATCAGCCCCAAGATCCTCACAGCCTGAACTCTTTTCTTCACTGCAGAAAATAGCAATTGCTACAGCTGTTATGCAGCTATATTTTTTCAATGGCAGCTCAAACTACAAGGCACTGGTAACTGTAGCAAATACCTACAATATCTGATAGGAGTCCTAGCTTAGTCTCCAACTGAAGCACCTTTAATGTCCTGACACTCACAATGCTCCCCATCCATATTGCAGCTAGCAGCTCCTCATGTCTCTTGCCTTTCAATACTAAGGCACTGTCAAGGATCTCTGCCTATGTCTTAGTGGGATGCACTTTGCTGCTCTGGTAAAGTAGGTATTAGGCCTTACTGTTCCCGTTCCCAGCTGTGCATTTCGGGCTTTTCTTTCATGTCCAGGGAAATGTACGCTAAGTAGCATAATGCATCAGCAGAATAACTGTCACCTGGCATTTAAAGATCCTATAAATTATAGGATCTTTAAATGCCAGGTGACAGTTATTCTGCTGAAAAAATCTACTTACACGAAGTACATGGAGCAATAGCTGCAATCTCTGCCTTTTTGCTTAGAATCCCTGATATTACAGTAAACTGTCTTCATAATTAAATGTGATTTCATTGAGTGGTGCTTAAACTAAGCTTTCTGTCTGCATCCTTCCCAGACTATCTCGTATGGCTGAAAAATAGAGCTTTTTATAAATATAAATGGAGATATGCCAATCTCCTAGAACTGGAAGGACCTTGAAAGGTCATCGAGTCCAGTCCCCTGCCTTCACTAGCAGGACCAAGTACTGTCACCTGACAGATTTTTGCCCCAGATCCCTAAGTGGCCCCCTCAAGGATTGAACTCACAACCCTGGGTTTAGCAGGCCAATGCTCAAACCACTGAGCTATCATAAAGCAACATATTCTCAATAGATTCATTATATTATATTATCATGACTACTTTATGAAACACTAGGAAGTCTACTTAGGGGCCTACATATTAATTAATTACTAAGCATTCAAATGGTGCCTGGAGGAAAATTTGTGCAGTAGAGACCTCCTAAAAGCATAGCCCCAATGTATAGAAAGTGTCTTCCATTTTGACAAGTGCTGTTTTAGAGAGTTCCTTTGCACTTCTGGAGCCTTCCAATAAGCAAATATCACCTTCACTACAGGTTTAAATGGATGTATTCTGCCCACAGAATGTATGCAGGGCCGGCTCTAGGATTTTTGCCGCCCCAAGCAAAAACAAATTTGGCTCCCCCCCCCCCCGTTTTTTTCTTACCCAACCCCCGCCTCAGCTCCGCCCCTTCCCAAATCCCCAGCCCTGCCTCCTCCCCCCAGGCTCTCAAGCCTAGGAAGGAGGGAGGAGGAGAAGCGGCGTGCGTACCGCATCCGCTCAGAATCTCCCCCTCCCTCCCAGGCTCTCAAGCCCGGGAGGGAGGGGGAGAAGCGGCGCGTGAATCAGCTGGTTCGTGCGCTGCGGCCGCTCAGAATCTCCCCCTCCCTCCCAGGCTCTCAAGCCCGGGAGGGAGGGGGAGAATCGGCGTGTGTACCGCAGCCGCTCAGAATCTCCCCCTCCCTCCCGGGCTCTCAAGCCCAGGAGGGAGGGGGAGAAGCGGCACGCGAATCAGCTGGTTCGCGCGCTGCGGCCGCTCGGGATCTCCCCCTCCAGCAGCGGCGCGCGAATCAGCTGTTTCGCACGCGGTGGCGCGCGAGCCAGCGGCGGCAGCGGAGGTGAGCTAGGGCGGCCGGGGCACATTTTTAGGGGCGGCATGGCTGGCGCCAGAATGCCGCCCCTAGAAACGTGCCGCCCCAAGCACCAGCTTGTTTTGCTGGTGCCTGGAGCCGGCCCTGAATGTATGCATACACCCTGTCCATTTCAAAAACACACCAAAAAGATTGTAATATTCATCTTCATCCCAACCTCCTAGTTCACACAAAAATAAAAAAGCCAACCTCTCTACAAAGCACATTCATTCTGGGCAATCATGCAGCTCAGATCCTAGTGCATTTCTATTTCAAATTAGATGTCACCACCTATGTTTAAAATACATACTGTATAAACTGAGCCTCAGTATTGTTCCATTTCTTTATACACAAAGACCAACTTACATTAATTCGATATGAATCTTACTTTACACGGGCACTTTAGTCTGATTAATTTTATTTTCAATTAAGAGAACAGGAAACAAAAATAAAGAATCCATGACCCAGTGCAGTCTGACCATCCCTTCTGTGACAATCTGTACTTGAACATAAAATGGTTGCTGATAAACTACATACTCATTTATAGGTGCTGTCCGATTCATGTCAGAGTCACAATTATTATCTAGCTAAATGCACCACACATTCATTTTGGCCCTATTATTTTAGAAATGGAATTATAACCTCATCCTCTCCATTACTACAGTTGTTCTCAAAAACTCCAATGAGCATCAGGGCCCTGTTGCACTGGGCATTTTATCCTATGCTGTGAAGAAAGGCCTAAGGATGGTTATGGGAGACGAGACAAATGGGGTATCTAGGCTGGCATCACTGGCCCAGCAGAGGTGATAAAGGATAATGTGATAAGAGACTAGGTCAGACATGTAGGAAGCAGCAAAGCTAGCCAGGAGCTTGAAAGCAAGAACAAGAATGTTTAACTTGCCGCAGTGGGGAAGAAGGGACTAAAAGTTTTCAGATCAGGAAGTGCTCTGGAAGCTAATTTTAGGAGTCACATGTCTGATGGATTGAAGGGCAGGAGGCTAGTGGGGGCATTGAGGAAGCCAGAAAGGAAAAGTTTAGAGTAACTGAGATAGAAGACACCATATCAAGGCATGCACAAGAGTTTTAGCTGTCAGGCTCAATAGTACATTACCTGGACATTTCTACGGCTTGCATCCGAAGAAGTGGGTATTCACCCACGAAAGCTTATGCTTCAATACCTCTGTTAGTCTATAAGGTGCCACAGGACCCTTTGTCGCTTCTACAGATCCAGACTAACACGGCTACCCCTCTGATACTTGAGGCTCAATAGGAAAGGTTGAATCTTTGAAATGTGGAGAAAAAATGTCAATGTTTGGATATAACCTGGATGTGTGGGGAGAAGGAAAGGAAGGAGCCAATGATTGGTTATGAGGCTGTAGGATAGGGAGGATGGGGTATTAACAGTGGCAGAGAATGGGTGAAATGCAAATGCATTTGGGAAGAAACAGAGGGCACTCCGTTTTAGCCACAGAAAGTTTAAATTGTGAGTGGAGAAGGAGATGTAAGAGAAAGAGAGAGATTCCTCTACTCTGAGCTTCCCCTCTGGGTTCCTATGCAGCAGGGGACAATCCATCCTAAATTAGGGAATGGTGTTTACTCAGAGAGGTGAAATTCATCCCTTAAGGGTATAAGTGGGACATACAGTAGCAAACACAGGAAGAACCAGTGAATAACGTTTCCAAATGCACACAAGTGACTTTCAATGAGATTTTAGCTCCTAACTCTCTTAAGTGCTTTTGAAAATTTCCCTTGAGCACTTTTGAAAACTCTACCCACTGTGCATATTTTAATACCCCACGCTTAGATTTCAAATGCAATTCATTGTTCATATAAGAAATTTATTATTATTGCCCTGTGTGGACTTCGGATACTTTGCTGAGCAAATTGGGTGCAGTTTCCCTTTATCATCTTTTTATTGTATTTGCTCTGTGTATTTAAGAACCTTCTAACAGTTAGGGGTTGAATTCTCAGAATTGGCCTTTTCAAATCACTCAGCTACCCTTGCACTGGAATAATGGTGCATTATTCCATTTTATTCCTTGGATAATGTGCTTCCAGCAAGTGGTGTCAGAATGAAGATGAGCAAATTTGGGATGCTTTTAGTTTTGCACAATCAAAACAATGGCAATTTGTCTGGATTTGGGTCCCATTTTACCTAAAGTCTCCAAGTTTGAAGGATGGAGGGTTGAATAAATTACTCTGATTTTTGCCCATCTCTAGCCCTAGATCCCTTATACTTAGCATTCTCCCCAAATCCCAGGACTTTCTCACCATCACTACCTTTGCCACTATGCCTGGTGGATACTAACCAACTTTTTAAGAGGCTTTTCTCTGCAGTCACTAAATTTTAAAAGCATCTAACCTATACCTCTTTCTGAATCCTTACCCTGTGAAAAGAAAATTCCCCAGTATTTCTGATTCCACAGGGATGAAGACAAGAATTCAAGAAGAAACTTACTTCCTTTTTAAAGACAGCTACTGGCAAAACCTGACATCCTTAAACTGACCCCACTATTCAGCCCATGATGGCTGGCCTGTTGAGCCTGGGGACTATCAGATTTGACCATGTCATTGTTCTGACACTCAGTGGATCAGAAACAGGAAAAGGTGACTTGTCTTTCAAACAGGATGAGACAATTTCACTTTACCCATTGAAGCTAATTTTGCGGAAGATATTATGCTGATTACATGAATTTTGTATTATATCATAATACCAAAGCATGTACTTAGGGAATGACTCATCTCAGACTTCCCTATACCCACCTGCCCGAGGAAGGCATAAGTGCAGCAGATGTCCAGGAGCCATCTTCTCTGCCAAGGAAGGGGGTCTCCCATTATTATAGATGGTCTCAGAACTGAACCAGAAATCCAGCACGTGCCAAAATGCTATACCAAGTAGAGTCATTTCCTAAACACAGGTTTCAGAGAGGTAGCCGTGTTAGTCTGTATCAGCAAAAACAACGAGGAGTCCTTGTGGCACCAAGGTGCCACAAGAACTCCTCATTGTTTTTCCTAAACACAGTGATTCAGCATATTACACCTCTGTTTGGCATCAGGGAAACCCCTGTAAAACATTTTCCCATTTCAGGTTAACCCAACAGACATCATTCTGCATTTTTTAGTAGTAGCTGAAGAAGCAAAATGTTCACTCTGGCTCCGGTTCTGCTTCCATTAGTCAATGGGAGCATTGCCATTGATTTAATGGGCCAGATTTTACTCATGCTGAGTAATATTACTCTGCATATATTCATATTGAAGAAAATGAGCCAACTGGCAGAGTACAGTACTCCTCTAAGTAAGGGTGGGCAACATTTGGCCCAAAAAGAGAAGGATCAGATCCTTTTTAGCTAAAGTAAAATGAACCAGAAATTTGGACATTCATTACTAATTTCAGCAAAGCTCAAACTGAACCTGAACTCCATCACATGCTCCAGGAATGAGACCCCATTAGACTACGTAGGTGAAACAATGTATACAATTTGTACACAATGTATCACAACTCAGACATCCTCCTAGTGCAATGAGATTGTGATGTTTACAGAACGAGTGCTGAACGTAAGTCGTAAAGTTAAGTTTGGATTTTTCCTACCTGAATACAGCTGCTTTGAGTGAACTAGGTCTTCCTCTTAAAACATTTGCCCAGTGCTAGATTAGAGAGATGAGATGATAGATCAACTTTCCTTCTTTGGATAAGCTTATAGAATGCTGAATATAATCACTAACCCCACCAAGGCACGCTTAGCTGTAGCCAAATGAAAATCACCTTTTAAATGTAGATAATACCTTTCATCCAAATACACTCCCCAAATAATATAGTATCAATGAAATGCAGCCACTTCTACACTAGGAAGGAGGCACGAAACAGTGCAAAGTACAGTGCAGAAGAGTGCAGGTGGAGGACATTTAGACTAAGAACATCACTGCAAGCTTTATCCTTACAAAGAGTGTCATGGGACCTTTAAATGTTCAGGAGTCAGAACTATAGATGAGCAAATAAAGAGTAATAATAATTTTGAATAAAGTATTACTCCTATTAAAGTAGTAACCAAGATCTGCATCCCTTTGCGCTAGATGTTTGACAGAGTCAAAGGGTATGTCTATGTGTAAATCAAAGGTGTGATTGCAGCATATGAAGACATGCCTTTGATCTAACTAGCTCAAACAACAATGGCACTGAAGCCATGGCAGCATGACCCAACAGCTGGAGTACATACCCAGGCTTCCAGGTCTGGTTATATAACCCATGCCCCTTGCTGTTTCTACTTCCTGTCTGGAGAATTCCTTACATCTTGGAATGAGTGTTCCCATGTGAATACTTATACCTTCACCAGCTGGTGTCCCTGAATAGTCTCTTAATATTCTGTTGGTTCCACAAACATTCCTGCCCGTGAACTTATTCATTATCATTAACGGAGAGGGAGCACAAAAGCGGTGTGAACTGGGTTGAAGTGAATTGTGACACTGGTAAACCACATGCCAGCTCTGGCCAAGGCCGCAGGCATTAGCTAAGAATTGACAAACTCATAGCTGGAAATCTAACCAGCTCACCTGTATGTTAGTTTTATTCAAAATAGGTATTAGGCTTATAAGAATGTGTGTAGTGTTTAGAGCAGTGGTGCCCAAACGTTTCCTGTCACGCCTCTTCTTACTAGTAATGGAATCTGTCCGCACTCCCCCCCTCAGTACTGCACAGTTGGCTCAGCAGAGGAGCCTCGGCTGAAGGTGGAGCCGGGGGCAGAACTGGGGATGGAGGAGGAGCTGGAGCTGGAGGCAGAGCTGGCCTGGGGGCAGAGAGGGAATGAGGGCGGAGCTGGGCTGGGGGTGGAGCGGAGCTGCAGCTGGGGCTGGAGCCAGGACCAGAGCGGAGCTGGGAGCAAAGCAGGGCTGGGTGGCACTCCTTCCCCACCCCCTATGGGGGCTGGCCCGGGCCCTGCCACGTACCCCTCCTGAATGCTCCTTCCCACCCACCCACTGCGGGGCACGCCCCACTGGTTTAGACTCTCAGAAATGCTTGTAAATTGCTGCATGCATTAATCTCACTTGTCCTGTTCGTATTCCATGCTATGAGGAAATAGGGACGTTTTGCTTTATAACAACTTCGAACATGTTTGCTCTGATCTTGTGGACCCAGGCACAGGAATTGTCCCCGCACTCCCCCATTAAGGAGACCTGTCCAGATTAAACGGGTCATTAAGAAACAGCACAGTACAAGGCTTGGAAATGCTACATGCAAGGAAGCTCGTCTTGTGGACTGGGAGGCCAAATGCGAACATAGAACAGAGTCACAAGACAATGTGTTGTCTCTTTGCTATTTGAACTCTCAGAGGGGCAGAGACATTAAATGAAGGCAGAGGCTAGCCCTGGGTCTTCCAGGAAAGACATTTTGAATTGACAGATTACCACCTCGGTCATCTTTAGGAATGATAGATGGTGACTCATTTGCATGTGTATGTTTGCTTGCTTTCACCTGTTTGCATTATTCGAATTATTTGAAATAATTCTCTTATTTCTGTTTCCTAGTTAATAAATCTTTAGTTAATTACAGAATTGGCTGCAGGCATTGTCTTTGTTGTGTGATCTAAGATACAAATTGATCTGGGGTAAGTGACTAGTCTCTTGGGACTGGAAGCAACCTGAATAGTTGTGATTTTTGGTGTAAGTGACCATTTATTACTAAGTCCAGCTTGCCGGGGTGGCAAGATAGACTGGAGAGTCTGTGACTCCATGGTAAGACTGTTATGTGATCCAGGAGTTCACATTTGTTACTGGCTTGGTGAAATCTAATTACAGAACATATCACCAGTTTGGGGTGTCTGCCCTGTTTTTGACAGTCTGCCTGTGGTAGGCACTCACAGGTGTGAGTCACTCCAGGCAGCGTGACAATAATTTTCCTGGAAAAATTGTTGCAGTATTTGCGCTGCTCCAGAAATGAACTTGAGCCCTAATTTTCAAACCTGGTGCTTAAAGTTAGGCACTTAAAGGTAGGCAGTGTGATTTTTGGCTGTGCCATCCGGGGTGGGGGGCGGGACATAGGCACAGAGTTTCTAATCTGCCAGGGGGAGCACCCAGGCCCTGCCCCCGCTTCACCCCTTCCCCCAAGGCCCCACCCCCGCCTTGCTTCTCCCCACCCCTGCCCCACCTCTTCCCGCCCCCACCCGACCTCTTCCCTGCCCAGTTCCGCCCCCCTCCCCCGAGCACGCTGTGCCCTTGCTCCTCTCCCCTCCTCCCCAGTGCCTCCTGACACCACGGGCAAAACATCTGATCCATGGTAGGCACTGAGAGGGAGGGGGAGGCACTGATCGGTGGGGCCTGCCGGTGGGCAGGAGCCACTGGGGGGGAGGATCTAGTGGGGGGGCTCCTCCTCGCCCCCCTCCACCCTTCACCACCCCCCGTTCACCTCCTCACCTGTCTGCCTCACCTCCCCACCCGCCTCCTGCGGGCCCCACCAAAGCTCAGGGTCCGGGGTGGTCACCCCGATTCACTGTACCCTAGGGACGGCTCTGTCCAAAGTCAATGAGAGCTGCAGGCGCTCTGCCCCTTTTGCAGACAGAAAATTGATCACTCTTCACAGTACACTTCCGCACATTTTCCCCATAAAAAGGGAGTTTCCCCCCTTTGAAGAAAAATGTTATGTGAAATTTCACAAGAGTAACTGCAAAAGGTCCAAAACAGTGCACAAGAACCAAGGAAAACTGGGCAGAGAGTGGCACTTCACAAATTTCACATTACACTTTTCTTTCTCGTGAATGAAATTGATGAAAGTGTCACAAAAGCAAAATCCCAGTAGTTGCAAGTAGGTAGCTGCTGAAATTGACAGTCCATCCAAACAAAAATATACATGCTCACCTCATGCCCAAACCAAAGCTTCCTAAAGTGCACCTTCTGCTAAGATTTTTGAAAGAGTGGCTACTAGTCTCCTATTTTCCAGCCACATTTTTATGGAAACTTCTTACTATATAGTGGTAGCTACTGATTAGATATATTCAGTTTCAAGAAATGCCCAATGAGTCCTGTTGTCAGTGAAAAAGATCACTAAATGATTATCACTAGCTGCCAATCCTTTTTCTTTGATTTGCTTAAACACCCCAGATCCTTAGTATTCAAACTTTTTGTTCATGTCTGTTAGAAAAAGAGCCACATTCTGTCCCCATATCTCCATGTAGCCTTATTAAAGGGCACAGGTGTAATCAAACGCAGAATCCAATCTAGTGAGACAAGCAGAAAATAACTCATCTTTGCTTGCTCGCTGCCCTTGTTATGCATGTACAATGAGCGAACTGCAAGATGCTGCCTGAAATCAAAGGGAGTTGAGGGCACTCAGCAGCTGGCAGAATCAACCCCCTGATGAGAGACTCCAGTTCCATCTGCAGAAACTGAAGATATCTCTGGTGAAAGTGAAACCCATCATGGTAATGACATCAGAGAAGGGCGGGGGGGGAGCACATTTGCAACTACAGCACATAGGCTTAAAGCCACTAAGAAACAGAAATCAGTGAAAATTACTTCAAAGTCGCAAGAAACCCAACTCAGAAAACACATCAGAGCTAGTTAAACAATAGTCAGAGAGATGAAGTGTTGGGTCCTATTTGGGTGTTTCTGAGAACATGTAAATTCCTTTAGTGTACACAAGGAGGAGCAAGGGAAGGGAAATGTAAACTGCTTCAGAGTTCAGCAATGACCTGTATATAAGCATAGGGAGAATGTTGCCAGCTCGCTAGCAAGAAGGAAATTCTGATAGTCTTTATCTTTAAAATAAATGCCTCTACAGAGACCTACCTTTCCCTCAGCGTGAGAGTGGGCATCTGTGAAAACCAAAATAAGCTCCATCCTTTGCAAACTGCTCTGTTTGTGTGTGAACTGAATGCACACTCCTGGGCTTTGATTGACCCTCCAGAATGATGGACCCTCTCCACCCACCTGAGTTTAACTCTCTGCTTTTTTGATTTCTCTCCCCCCTGAACTCCTGATTCCAATAGCCTGGGGCAGCTAATTAGAGTAGGCAAACAAATAGTGTTTCTGCCGCTCACTCAGCCATGCTATAAAAACCTGCTTTCCCTTTGTGTGCCTTTCAAGCTTAATTTTATTCTCACAATTTAGTCTTTATGCAGTCCTCAATCAGGGAGGTGGACATCAACGGGTATGTCTACCTTGCTATCAGAGGTGTCGTTACAGCTCAGGTAGGCATACCCACACTAGCTTTAATCTAGCTTGATATATTTAGCAGTTCTAGCCAATAGCAATGAAGCTGCGCTGGCACAGGCTTCGGTGTGGGCTGTACAGGGGAATTCTGGGTAAGTGGCTGAAGCCGGCAGCACCACATCTACACTGCTATTTTTAGCCATGCCAGCTAGATGAAAGCTAGCACAGATAGGCCTACAATCACACCTCCAATTGCACTGTAGACATATCCTGAGTGACATCAGTTGTGTTGGCATGTTACTGCAGCCACAAAAACAGGCATCAGGCTGAGGCCTGCTTTCAAAATCAGATACTCCAATCTTTCATTTTTCTCAATGGCATGCTCCACTATGAGTAAATTGTGTTAGCAGAACAACCCGTTGTTAGTAAGGTTCTAGGGCAGTTTCCCTTACCAGCATGGACATTGATTTTTTCTAAGGACCAAGCCATGATATAGCCTACCCCTTAAACGGTGTGGGTTTAGGGCATGATTATAACATGATGTCCAGAAAATGTAACCTGTCTATGCCAGTCAGGGAAACTATGTTAGAATCTTGCCAAATACAGTATATTTTTCAACCATGTGAACATCTCTCTCTCTCTCTGTGTCTCTATTCCGTTTTCATTTATTAGACTGATATGAGATCATTTGTATCTAATTCTCCAAGTCTCCCTAAATTGTAAGGATTAACTGTCGGAAAATTTAACTTAGACTCTGTCACCATCCATAACAGTAACAGGTTAAAAGAAACACTTAGGAACAGATAGCTCAGTCTCTGGTCTCTTGATGCAGTGGAATAAAGATACATTTGAGTCAGTTTAACTCTCATTATACTATAAACTGTACCTCAATGCTGAGTTAGGGGGCTTTACCCCATTACAACCCTCCCACTCCGAACTTTTCCACCATGTGGTTAGGAACTGTAGTTTTCCAAATAATCAACTTTTAAAAACATGCTTCCTTCATTTGGCCAATCTTCCATTTTAGACAGAAGCCTGGGCCATTAATATAAGAATTGTTGTGCTCCTGTTGGCTAGAAACACCTGGGAACCATAAACGGTGATATATTGTTGCAAATAATGCTCTCATTTGCATCTGTGTTTAATTAGGTAGCTGAAGTCTGTGGTCAGACCTGTGCAAGAATTGCTGAGGAGAGCTGAGACTAGCTTGCAGAAGCTGGTTAGACAGATGCTCGTGTCTGTTGCTTCTTGGAAACCTGTTCTTTTCTTAATAAAGGTTATCTGTATAGGTTAAGGCTTTGTTAGGCAATTCCAGAGGGATATTTTGTAATTCTTCAGTGCACAAAGGGAAAAAAAATGACAGGAGGCAGAAAATAGAGAAAGAGATGGGGCCTTAACTGGCAGAAAAAGGAAGAGGCTGGCAAGAAGAAAAACTAACAAGCCCTCTCACCTCTACTTCCTATCCCAAGCTTTGGGTATTAGTGCAATTAGTACAACCCATCCCGAGGCCTGCCAAAGGTGCTGCAGTTCTGAAGATGACATCTGAGAAAAGCTCACAACACAGCTGAAAACTGGACTGGGGGTGGGGAATAATAGGCACCTATATAAGAAAAAGCCCCGAATATCAGGACTGTCCCTATAAAATTGGGACATCTGGCCACCCTATGCACAGAGCAGCAATAGCTGCAGTATAGTGTAAGAAATGTGAGGTAGGCAGTTATGGATTAAGCCAGAGATGTTTGCAGTGGATGGAGTTTAGACTGGGTTTACAGCCTAGATGTGACGCCAAATGAGAGATTTCAGGGTTTGGGTTCAACAGTGATAAAACTTCATGAGCTGGTCTCTCTACATTTTAATTTAAATCACATCCAATCCTCTCCTTGACGGCAACAAGACTTTTATGGATGGGAGAATGCATTGTGGCCCAGATCCTCAGAAGTATGTAAGCAGCAGGGTTGCCAACTTTCTAATTGCACAAAACCGAACACCCTTACCCGCCCTCTTCTTCGCCTCTTCCCCGAGACCCTGCCCATGCCCCACCCTTCTCTGAGGCTCCGCCCCCACTCACTCCATCCCCGCTCCCTCTGTTGCTCGCTTTTCCCCACCCTCACTCACTCGCTCATTTTCACCGAGCTGGGGCAGGGGGTTGGAGTGCAGGAGGGGGTGAGGGATGAGGGGTTTGAGGTGTAGGAGGGAGCTCCAGGCTGGGAGGGGTGGGGCTGAGGGATTTGGAGTGTGGGAGGGAGCTCCGGGCTAAGGCAGAGGATTGGGGTGTGGGAGGAGGTATGTGATCTGGGCTGGGGGGTGCAGGCTCTGGGGTGGGGCCAGGGATGAGGGTTTTGGGGTGCAGGAGGGGGCTCCAGGTCAGCTGAGGGGTTCAGAGTGCAGGAGGGGCTCAGGGCAGGGGCAGGGGGTTGAGGCACGGGAGGGGGTGCAGGCTCTGGGAGGGAGTTTGGGTGTGGGACAGGGCTCGGTGCAGAGGGTTGGGTCATGGGACGGGGCTGGGGGCTGGGGTGCAGGAGGAGTTTTGGGATGTGGGCTCCAGGTGGCGCTCACCTCAGGTGACTACCCGCAAGTGGCGACATGACCCTCAGCTTCTAGGTGGAGGCACGGCCAGGAGGCTGTGCACACTGCCTCCGCCCACAGGCCCCACCCCCACAGTTCCCATTGGCTGTGGTTCCCAGCCAATGGGAGCTGTGGAGCCCACGTTTGGGGCAGGGGCAGCACACAGAGCCCCCATGGTCAACCCTCTGCCTAGGAGCCAAGGGACATGTCACCGCTTTCGGAAGCCGCACAGAGCCAGATAGGGAGCCTGCCAATCCCACACCAACTGGACTTTTAACAGCCCAGTCAGTGGTGCTGACCAGAGCTGCCAGGGTCCCTTTCCAACCAGGTGTTCCGATGGAAAACGAGACGCCTGGCAACCCTAGTAAGCAGGGGTACTGGAACAATTTTTGTAGTGGGGGTGCTGATGATGACCTTGTGATGAGCTGCCTGCATTAAATTCTCCAGAAATGTTTTGAACAAAATCCGTTGTTGTTTTTCTTTTTCCTGCGGGTAAATTTCCCTGCTAGTGAGGGGGATTTTTAAGGTTTGTCCAAATAAACCCCTCAAAAATAATCAAGAAATGATACAATCAAAGAAACAAAGTCAGCTGCTAGTCATCATCATCAGGGCCTGGTCAGAACTTGCTTTCTCAGGGAATGAAGGAAGAATGGCCAACAACTTATATTCTTATCTTAAAAGGGGACGGAAGATAATGCTGTAGAAGGCAGGGCTCTTTTCCGCAAGCGGGGAAAAGAAAGAAGCCAAAAAGTAGAAAGAGAAAGAAAACATCTGGCATTGAAGTAGGAGCTTGACCTAGGCTTATCTGCTCCCAGGGTTCTTCCCGCTCTCAATGTCCACCCCATCATCCTTGCCCATCAGCCTCTACACCTACTCCCTCCCTCAAGAGAGCTTTCCTACCATCCCTTCCCAGGAGCCCCAGCCTCCGTCATCCCAATCCCCACTCCTTACTCCTCCCTGCTGGCAAGCTTCAGGTCTGTCTGTCTGTCCCACTTCCTGGTCTCTGGCATAGTGGGGAGCAGGAGCTTCAGCTGCTGCAGTTTCAGCATATTGAGGACCCAACATGCAGAGCAGGACCCAGGTGCTACACCAGCAATGCTCTCAGCCACATGACCTGCACCACTGGCCTCTCTCTTGCCAAATTAAGTATTTTAATGTGGATGAGGGTGTGCACGCTGCCCTCTACTGGATGGAATGAGACTCGCTCAAATGAGTGGCATAGGCCCTCTACTGTTAACAACTAATGGAGACTCAGCATTGCCAACCCCACGTGTCCAAAAATTGAGTCAGGCCCCCCCCCCAAAAATCAAGAGATTGGCTTAAAATCATGATATTTAAAAAATAATAAATTTGATGTTCTTTTTATTTGCTTTTGAGTTCTGCTCTGCTGCTGTCATAAAGTCCCAAGAAGCCAAGCTATGCAGCAATTCTGAAGCAACAGGGAGCCACTGGCTATGGATTTGTTGCAGTATATACATGTTACTTTAAATATGCAGAAGAAAATCAAGATCACCTCTGCCCATCTTGGCTGCACAATATCCTATTTTCATTCCACTTTAACAATCTCCAACATGCTCTCTCAAGGGAGTATTATTTACATTTCATTTTAAAATAATGCACTCCCTTCTGGACAGATGCCAACCTATGCCAATTCTATTCTGAACTGACCTCCATATGGTTTACATTACATTCCCAAATGTCCACTGAAGATACATTGAAAAGATTATTATTATTATGTGTAAAATACAATACTTGATTACTAAATATTTATTGAGGTTCAATAACTCTTTAATACACACACACACACACCTCTCATCCAGCTGCTGCTAGACATATATATATATATATATGAATCAACTGATATATGTTTAATATTAAGACTGGTCAATTTTTTTGTCAAAACAGCTTTTCAATGAAAAATGTCATTTTAATTGAAATTGACATTTTTTTAAAAGATTCTATTTTGATAAAAAATTTGTCAATTTTGGAAAAAAAATTAAGTCAAGCATTTTGAACATTTTGATTGTTTTGTTCCGAAACTAATTTATTTAATTTAAAATATTAAAGTTTTTAAAATATCAAAATTGGAACTAATTGGGTTTTAATCAAAATGAAACATTTCAATCAAAATGATCAAAAATGGGGTTTTGGAATTTTGTTTCATGGAAAATTTTATAATATTTTGGTTTGGTTTTGGACCACAAAAAATTGGGAAATCATGGAATTTCCCACAAGGTCAAAAAAACCGATTCCTGGCCAGGTCTACTTAACATGCGGCATAACCGTTTTTATTAAATCTAAAGTGAATACATACATGCAACTCTTTATATTAAAGAACATGGCCAATTGCTGATTTCTCCAACTATGCCTTATTCTGAAGAAGTCACCAATAGAGAGACCCAAGTCACCGAACCCTTGTCACCAAAGAATGGTCTCAAGATTTGACATTGCAAAGTGGAAATATTTCCGTACCTTCTTTTTTTGTGTTTAGTTTTACAGCAGAAAGACAATGCACTATTAAGGGAAAATGCATCACTGTGAGGAGCTTACCTAAAATTCCTGTGCCACTTAAGTCCCCCTGGAGTTCTATTTTGACTTCAGTGGAACTATCGCATGAGCATGATCGGGCCTCAATTAATCTGTGACTAATCGCAGCTGCAGAAACAAAATTTTCTTTCTATGAACATTCACAGGAACAGAACTTTGCTAGCAGAAAGGTTCACACTATATCGGGGTGGGGGAGGACGCCAAAATGTTTGCTAACAATTTTTTTTACTGTTTCCCCAATTCTGGACTGAGGCCACCACAATTACACAGGTGGACAGTTTTGTGTTTGGCTGTGAGAATTATGATCTGCAATAAACTATGACATATTGGTTTTTGAGTTGGAAGATTTGTGGGATTTGGGAGTTTCTATTCTCTTCTGTTCTGCAGCCGAAGAAGTGGGGATTCACCCACGAAAGCTTATGCTCCAATACGTCTGTTAGTCTATAAGGTGCCACAGGACTCTTTGTCGCTTATTCTCTTCTGTCCAGGTTCCTCTATCTATTGTGTCCATTACTGTGGTTTCGTGTTGTCCTATTATGTTATTATAGCAAATGTAATGCGTGTACTAGACATGCATGTTTTATAGTCTATGCTGTATGTCCAGTATCCATTGCCAGAATACAGCAGCTGTGTACAGCTAGTTCCACTGGGCACCTTTCAGACCAACATGACACATTGTCCTTCCAGAAGCACAGAGTGAGCTCCCCCAAATTTCAGCTTCCAAAAGTGTGAGATGGCTACTAACACAGACAACTCACCCCCAGCCTTCTCAGCCTAGATATTAGTTTTGAACTTTGGAAACACAAGTAGGATCTTCGGTTGCATGCCAGCCTTGAGAGACAACAACAATAGCAGGTCTGTGTGCTGTGTTTGTGAGTGGGTAGGAGGACAAGTTGTTAGATCTATAATTTGTAGCAGCTTGGAAGTAGCACCCCCACTCCCTGCCGTCCACAAGCTAAAAAAAGGAGCCAGAGTTCTATGATTTCCCCAGAGGAGGAGGAGTGTGACATCCACTTACAATACACAACGTAACAGCAGGCTTTTTCTATATTCCTAAGTGAAACGCTGTCATGCTTATGCCCTCTGCCAGCTCTCCCCTCCCCATCACCACCCACCTCTTTCTGACACACACACTTTTAATATGTGACACCACCTATACATAGCTCCCTTGGTTACAGCCCTGTGTTGAGGGCTATGCAGAGGTATTCTGGAACTCATCTTTATGCAGGGAGTGCAACATACGTTCTCCTAATCAGCGAGCAAGCTCGGTATCGCCAGCTCTTTGGGTTGGCTACAGCCCAGAGGACACAAGCAAGAAGTAGTCCCTGTGCTTGGGAGGGTCTGGAGATTGCAACTGTGGCCAGTCACTTCACAAGAGGTTGGTGGAGGCTCACTTTACCTATTCAAACCACTTGGCAAGCATTGTCGTCATTACAGGCAGAGCGCAGAGAGACTCCTCTAAGTTAATGCTCAAGCATTTCCTTTCCATATCTTTCTCAGACATTTCCATTTGGGACTGAAATCACCCACCTTTATGCTCAGCTGGAGAGTGAATTTTTGGGGGGCAGTTTGATGCCTGTGCCATTTTTCACTCATTGAGGACAAAGAGTGCGCAGAACAGTTTGGGGTTGTTTTTTTAAATGTTTGCGACTTAAAAATAAGAAAAGATGAAATTCTAGTGTCTCTGTAGTTTCAGTAGAACGTTGAAATATGGGGTCAACTCGATTTGAAATACCTATCTGTAGACACAGGGACATAGTCTCTGTATCTGTAGAACTCAGTGGGATGTGGTCCTGAGAAAATCTGTTTTGATCTGGCAATGTACAAGGGCTTTAAAACAAAATTACTTTGCCTGTGTGCACTGATTGTTGTTATACAATAGCAGGATTTTCACTAATCATCTCCCAGTGTTCCATTGACACTGAGCATGCAGGTGTACATACACTGAATGGAATTTCACATTTTATATGATCTCTCCATGTTCTTTTAACTCTGCTTACACAAGCATATGAAGTTGAGTGGAATTTTTGTTTTTAATATGTAGCAATGAATATACATTATGATATGCAAAGCTGCCAATGAGGCAAGGCTGAACACAGAGGGAGATCAATTGATCTAGGTTCTATTCCTGACTCTGCTGCTGACTGTCTGTATGACCTTGAAAAGGCACACAGCCTGTTTTCCCATTCTGTAAAATGGGGATGATGATATCCATCAATATATTTTAAGTGCCAAGTATCATGATCTTTTACTGGACCAACTTCTATTGGTGAGAGAGACAAGTTGGTCCCACAAAGGCTATTACTTCACCCACCAATCTGGCTACAACAACACTGCACACAAGTATTATGATGTAAGATATTGTCTCATAACATCAGAACATGGGGACGGTGAATGAAAAGGTGGCAAATTCAAAATCCATAAAAGGATATGTATCTTTCACACGTGTGAATAAACCGTGGAACTCACTTCCACAAAATGTCACTGAAGCTTAAAACTCAGCAAGATGCAAAAAAGGACTGGATATTTATATGGATAACAAGAATATCCAGAGTTACAGTAATTAATGCTGATGAATTTTGGGACAGAGATATTAAACCTCATGCTTCAGGGTTTAAACACAAACTCCAATGCCTAGTCTCATCCTAATCCTTAATAGGATGGCAGATCATCCCACACTGATTTCGTGCAAGATGGGGTTTTTTGCACCTTTCTGTGATGCATCTGGTGCCGGCCACTGTTAGCAGTGGGATACTGGAAAGATGGACCTCGGCTCTGAATCAGTGTACCTGTTCTTATGTTATGGAACATACAAGGATGTGCAGAAATCTTGCAGAGTTCTTCAAGGAAAGACTTCACATAAGGCTGGTTAAGGACATTTGGGGGTGTTGTCGTTTATCTTTACAATACCCCAGCAAGGTAGACAGAGGCATGACATCCCAATGGCGTTGACAGCCTAGAGAAAAAAAAGGTGATGCCTGCTGCAATGACTGAGCTCATTAAAGCTTGACAGTCAGCAGGGCATTGTCCTGCTTACTAACAACAACAATCCTTTCTCCTTGTGGGAGTGGGAAGACAGATTCCTACGAAGCTGGTCATGTTCATTCTGTCCTCAGTAATTGACTTTTAACTCTCCTCTCTGGGAGGGCAGAACCTTTCACTAGCGATGATGCATCTGGAGACGCAGAAGGGACAAAACATGTATGTTTTGGGACTTGTTTATTTGATCTAGTTTCTGAAAAAGCCAGCTGAGTGCACTAGAGACAGAGGGGAAAGGCCAAAAGATTATGGCTTTCTGGCAGATAAGATTATGTGCAAAGACTTGTGGCTACAGTAAATTGTGACAACCATCTGCTTGAGCTCTAGGTATATTGAAGCAGAATGGCGATTCCTGCCTTAACTGTGGTTTTCCAAAATGAAAATTTTACAACAGAGAAAGTTCAATTTAAAGAAGAACACAGTTTGCTTTGACTTTAGGAATATATATTGTCATTCAGTGGAAGGCACCCTTTGTAACACAGGAATTAAAAAATAGACAGAACGGGTGGGTACTGGAAACAAGACCAGACTTTGTGATGGACCAGACTTTGCGATAACCACAGGTCATTTCTCCCAGCTTCTTCTTGCCGGGATGCTGCCGTGCCTTCAGCTCCTCTTAACCTCAATGGGAGCTGCAGGCGTGTAGCACCTCACAAGCGCTAAGCACGTTGCAAGACCAGGACCATTGTTAATTATAACGTAAGTCTCAAATGGAAGTTTTAAAATGAAAGGGAAGGCCTGACAGATTTATAGCTCCAGACACATAATTATAAGAGGAACATTGCTAACTCAACAGGCAGGCAAGATGGTCTAGGCTAGTAGGCTGAGCATGGTGCTGGGAACCAGTCAAATCTTGTGTTCTAATCCCAGATTGACACTGCTTTGCTGTGTGACCTCATGCAGATGTATCCACATCTTCCTAGTCTCCCCAGATATAAAATGGGGATAATACTTACTTACCTCACAGGAATGCTACCAGCATTAAATACTGTTGGGAAAGTGCTTTGAAGATTAAAAGCATATAAAATGCAAAGTAGTAGTATTATTAATATTACAGTAGCGCCTACAGACTCCAGTTGAGATCAGGGCCCCATTAGGCAATTGACAAACTCTTGGTAAGAGAAAGTCCATGCTTCTGAGAATGTACAGTCTAAATATACAAAACAGACAAAGGGTGGGAAAAATGATTGTATAGGTGGGGAACTGAGCCACAGGGATATTGTGCGACATGCCTAGAGCCCAAGTATATACTGTCATTCCCATGTGACTGCAATCTTTACAGGTGCTTCCAACAGCAGAACGTTTAAAAGAGGAGCTGGTTCAGTAGTCTGCATATTGCCACAGAACTGCAAAGAACACTTGCCATATTAAAGGGTCCAATCCTGCGAGATGTTGTGCTACTTTGCCTCCTGCATAAAGCAGTGGGAATTGTGGGTATTCAGCACCTTACAGGATCAGACCCCAGTTTCAGGTTAGCTTTTAGAACCCCCCCCCCCCCCACTTACACACCCTTATTTTCAGAGGTGCTGAACACCTGAAGCTCTCATGAACCATACTGGACATGTGGATGCTCAACACTACTGAAAGCCAAGACCATAGTATATACCCGTTTATACCGGGGGAGGGGGGGGGGAATATATGACGGGGTCATAAAGACTCACCAAAAACACTGGATAGAACTGGAGTGAAAACAAATCTCTAATGTTCATTTAGAAACATGCAATTGAGGTATGGCCGGAATTTGTGGGGGCAAAAAATCTATTTTGCTTTTCCTTGTAGCTGGTTTCTTCAACACAGGGCAGGCCATTATTCCCCTTGCTGCAAAGGCGGTGCATCAGGATATTAGAGCAAAAGCAGGCATCTAAAGAGGAGGTGAGCTGATAAAACAAGGGACACTGATGCCAACAGCACAAATTAAGCGGTACCATGAACTTCTTTCCCTTGCCTTCCTGTTCTATTTCCAGATAGGACATTTTGTTATGACATGGAACTAGCAGATAATTAGGGAAGCGCTCATTATTATATGATGCCTTATTGTACCGAAAAATGAGGACGTGTTTACTTAAATGTTATATGCTATTCTTGTAGGGCTCAGTCTTCCCATGTACTGAGCCCCCACAAATCCCATTGAAGTAAAGGGAAGACAAGAGTGCTCACCTCCACAGGAGTGCTCATCATCTTGCAGGATAGAACCTTGCAGAGCAGCAAATCTGCGAAATGATCCCTAAGCATATTGGACTCAAACCTGCTCTTACTAGAGTTAATGGTAATATGCCCATTGACTTCAGTGAGAGTAGGAGCAGGGCCATTGGCTCATGGGAGAAGGCCACTAACAATTCTGAACCCAAGTATTGCTAGAAAAAGGAAGTGTGGGCTGAAGTAGTTCCCATGGAGCACCTCTGAAGTCACTGCAGTCTGGGATGAGGGTAAAGCGAAGACTCATTCCCATCCAATCCACTTGTGGAGATACCCAGCACAGAGCTTGCTACCCCAGTTCCAGAACTCTCTGGGCTTGATTCTTCATTCTGTCCAATCTTCCTAGTCCAATCTCAGTTGGGACTACAATAATACAAATAATGATAATGTAAGAGAGCTCAGGTAAATTTGGGTCTAAAAATGAGTCATATATCCCTCCAAATGAGAATACGTGCAAAGTTAGTTGTGAAACCTAGATTCAATCGGAAGTGACTAAAACATACCCTAGTAACAATTTTTGTATTCCCGGTGACTACAATAGGATTTCCACATCCATAGCAACAACATGATCTGACCCATTATTTTGCAATAAATGAGCACTAATTGAAGCGTAAAATGTATCTATTGAGATAGATAACTTGGTCATATAAAATGTAATGTCTACCACACTGTGATCAATTCTCAAAAATTATTTTAATAATTGATTAGTGTTTAACGTACCATAACTGTAATACCCAGTCTAAATTAAATATGCATTTGGGAACCTTAAAAAGTGTTACCAGTATGTTCATAGATCCATGTCTTGTGTTTTTTTTAAACTATCCTATAATACCTTAAAGATGTGGAAACTGTATCCTTAATGCTTTATTCCCTTTGAAATAAACATGTCACAATGTTACCTTTTTCTCTTACTCTGAATTTTAAACATTTAGAATGGTATAAATAAGCGTCTTCTTTTTTTAAAGCAATATATCGTTTGTGGAACTCACTGACTTACGATGGGATGGAGGTAAATACCTTACCAGGTTTCCTTAAAAGAATTATACATTGATCTGAGCAAGCATACCATCTGCAGTGACACTAACTGTGCCAGTCACAAGGGACTTCGGCATTGCAAAGTAGAGCATCACATCACCTACCTTTTAGATACCTAGAAAATCACTGGGATTCACAGAGCCTGAGGCAGGCACTAGGCTCCGTGCACAATGAATGGGGAGAGAGAGGTGCCTAACAATGGGATTCACAAAAGCCAGCACAGTGAGTTAGGAGCTGCCTAAGCTAGATGCTGTGGGGAAAGGTATAGCTCAAGCCCTGCTCTTCTCATCAGGGCCGGCTTCAGGCACCAGCTTTCCAAGCTGGTGCTTGGGGCGGCAGGCGAGAATGGGGTGGCAGTCCGAGTCCCGCGGCGGCAATTCGGCGGCAGGTCCGCTCTTCCCGCCGCCGAATTGCTGCTGCGGGACTCGGACTGCCGCCCCATTCTCGCCTGCCGCGGCAGCAATGGGGTGTCAGGTCTGCCGCTCTTCCCTTGCCGCCGCGGACTGGGACTGCCTGTGTTGGGGGTGGGGCCGTGGCAACTGCTTGGGGCGGCAAAATTGTGAGAGCCGCCCCTGCTTCTCAGGGAGTTTGATGTTTAAAGTTAGGTTCCTTTCTCCCCTCTGCTTGAAGGGGAGAAAGAATTTGAACATGGGTCTCCCACATCCTAAGTGAACGTCCTAACCACTGAGCTAAAAGTCAGATAGTGAACACCACCTCCTCTTCCAAAGGGATTTTGAATGGCACGCAATCTGGTAGGCAGCCTCTGAGCATGCCTGCAGAACTGAACCCCACAGATGCCCTTTCTGTCTTCCCCTGCTTTGTGAATCACACCGGGACTTAGGCATCTGGGTGGCTAGGGTGAGGCATCCGTGCAAATGCCCAGAGGCAGAAACATAAGCATCTAGGGAACTTTTAGCCTGAAAATTTAGGTGCCAAGTAGGGTTTTTAGGTGCCTACTGGGTTAGGCGGCAGCTGAGCAAGGGTTTTGTGAATGCCAGTGGCACCTAAATGTTGGACTTAGGCATCTAAATCCCTCCGTGACTTTAGCCCCCCTGTATGTAAATGATAAGATATCACAGTGCCCAGGCTTGAAGACAAAGCTGATCACCAGAGCAGATCAGAAAGTGGGTTCCCACTTCTGATAAAATATAACAAAGAGAGGTGCCATTCATTGTAGGTTGTGCTGCCTCCATAACCAGTGCTAGAAACAGGGTATTAGTCTATGGATCATTGATCTTTTCCAGTATGACAGATCTAAACTCTTATAATGCTAAGTTTGACTGCTGCCTATTTCCAAGACTGCGTCTATCTTTTTTCCTTTGCTTCGTTTTGATTAAAGTGTTGATAGCAATGAGGCTTTAAAAGTGATTCCTGCCTTTTCCCAGAAACAAGAACAGTTGCATAGACAAGAAAGAGGACGATCCAAATTCTGATCTCATTTATGCAGCGCAAGTCCAGAATAAACTCCACTGAGATCAGAACACCAAATCAGGATCTGGCGCCTAACCAGAACCATGGTACCGGAATTTCTTTCTGAAACTTGCATATGAGTAGCAGTCAGGCAATGAGAGAGTTAACAGGGCTGGACACGTAAGTTGATCTGTCAGTGAGTAACATACATAGTTGCTATGTTAAAGTTTTCAACAGGGTTGCAATTTGGGGAGAGAGCGAGCTCTTATCTCTTGAGCGGTGCAGAGCTGATTTTGCCTTGGAAGGGGCACAAACACAAGGTTAGTGGTACTTCAAGAATTAGCAACCTGCTCGAGTTTCCTTTTGGGGCAGACATCTTCAAACACAAGCTGAACAAATGAAGTTATGCTGTTTACAATCTTCCTTATCTATTGGGAAATGTTCCAGTATATATTGATCAGGATTACTAAGCAAAGTATCCTACAAAATCTTCATATTTAATGTGGCACAGGTACCACACTGGATTTTCAGAGAGCAGGTTTAGGGTTAGCAAATATTTGTTTCAACCTCAGAGGGGAAATGATTCCTGGTAAATAGGATCTTGTTAGTAGAAGTGTGTGTGTGTGTAAAAGAAACCTGTGTGTTACAGAACTGTACTTGTTTTCACAAGCCATAACATGAATCCAAAATGTATACGTATTTCAGTGTAAACCAACATACAGTTGTAAAAGGAGCTAAACAGGTTGAGTGACTTTACATTGTGGGAGGGAATAATGACTTTGCAGGCTGTTTTGGATAACCGAAGCAGCTAGTCTAGGTGAGGATGAAATTGTGGAGCTCCTTAACTAAAGTAATACTAAATTCCTTAACTAAAGTCTCTCTTCAAGGTACAAGAATTATGTTTGTATTTGGGTGACTTTTTTTTATATAGAATTGCTGCCAAAACTAGTAGAAAGAAAGCTAATTAGGAAAGGTTTAAAAATGAAACAGTGTGGGTGTGTGTGGGATTGTGTGTAACTAAACTGCTGTGTTAAGATTGAACATATTTACTCTCGACTCTATGGGATATTTACCAGAGGATCTCCGCTCCTGATCTGGTTAAAGTATAGTTATACTATTCATAATTAACATTAGAATAGACTGCAAAGTATTACAGCAAAGTTTTCCTACAGTACACGTGAGAAGGAATGTTCCTGTCTTGATTGAGTTGCCCTGCTTTGGGTCACAGGCATAAATTAGTATGGTCGCCTCAGTCTGAGCTACAGTTATTTTATCTACCCTGACAAACAGAAGCTTGGTCTCTCCTGCAGCAGACTTGAGCTTGAATACAATTCTTCTCACTAGTACTGAATCACAAATGACTCACTTCAAACTTGGATGTGAGAGCAAAGTATACATTTGCAAATTGGCTCGTGAGGCATTGCTTTGCAATGTAGGTGGGATAGGTTTCATACTGTAGCAGTTAAGTTCTGTTCTTTTTTTCCCCCTCCTCCTCTCTTTTCCTTCATGCAGGATGGTTTTCTGAGTTCAGGATTTCAGTGTTGTTTTTGAAGGTACTGAAGCAACTGCTACCCAATGCTCTGGTGAATGTATCATGTGGACTTTCCTGGCCTCACGTGAGACTGGAGTTCTTCACTAAAGATGGACGATTTCGCTTTACTTGATCTGTTGGAATGTCCTGTGTGCTTTGAAAAGCTAGATGTCACGGCCAAGGTGCTACCATGCCAGCATACCTTCTGCAAGCCTTGTCTACAGGGGATACTGAAAAGCCAAAATGAGCTAAGGTGCCCGGAGTGCAGAACTCTAGTCTTCTGCAGTATTGAAGAGTTACCATCCAACTTGCTTCTAATTCGCTTACTGGACGGTGTCAGATATGGACAAAATGTTATGAGGTTTGGCTCAATCCAAAGATCTCGGGTCCTGACCTCTCCTGCATCAATCAGGAGAGACAGGGGAGATCCAAGAGGTTTACAACTTAATCAGTACAGGCTGGCACCAAATCCCAGGATCCATATGGAAGGGGTAAGGAGAGTCCATGTTTCTTAATATCTTCATAGGCAGAAAAAGTTATTATGTGTCAAGAACTATGAAAACCTTCATGTTAGTAACACTGCAGAAATACTTAAAAATAGGAGAGATTAATTCACTTGATTACAAATCTGCCTGCTGTCTCCCTGTGATATTTGGCTATTTTGAGTTGATCTCTGCAGTAACAACATTAATCTCAAGCTTGTCAAAAAACAACTTGTCTTTCTGAAAATCAGGTTGCAAAAATTTCAAGAAAATAATTTTCATCATGAGTTTTCTGGTGCTTACTAGTTTCAGTTGGGCCAGAAACATTGTGTGCTCTGACTTGCAGATGATATTTTGGTATAAATATCTCCCATCTGAGATTAACTCGGGAAATGCAGAATCATGGAAATTAGAGATTGAAAAGTCTTTTCATTTTTATCTATTGACTGAGACTGGTCTTTTTTTTCCCTTCGGTGATTTTACCAGTCTAATTTTAGAAGTCCTAAGTGGCTTTTGCTGCATCCCATAAGAGCAGTTTTTTCTTATATATTTAACTCATGTTATTTGACCCTTTGAATAGGTTTGGTTCAGTCTGAATTTGGTGTGAAGGGTGGCATTAGGTTTTATTTTACCTGCACTGGATTCCTGTCCCTAATTTGTCATCGCTTCAATTCTTTGGCACTCTTCATATAATGCTCATCTAAATCCTTTTCGTAATACTCAAGAACAAAGGGTTGTGAAGGCAGAGGGTATCTGCGTAGAATGATTGTCAGAGACATGAATTTACAAATGTATATACAGTGAAGAAACACACACTTGCATGTGCATAGTGTTTATGTAACATTTATGTACAAGCCTATTTCTGTATACATTTAGAACCGGGTACAGTTTGTTATACTGTACCCTATATAAGTACAATTTGGTAGATGCATCCCATTGAATCTCACAAACTCTGTTGCATTAGAAACTCTTCTTGCATGTGTGGCACTTTAAAAAATGATCTTTGGAGAATGAATCTCAGATTTTTCCCTTAGTGTGAGAAAATGTGACATTGTTGCCCGAGAAGTTTATGCACTGGACCTCCTTCTGATGTGGCCACCAAAGACCTGTGCTGTTTAGGGGAATGGATGGCTGTTATTATCAGTCAGTGGTTCAAATCGAGCACAGTTTGGTGGTACTGATCCAGAATTCCTATTCCCTGGCAGCTGTTTGGTGGTGTATGAGAAATATGTTGTATCTTCATTCCAATTTCCATCAATGGCACAGTGACATTAATGGCATCCCGCTGCAGCCTTAACCAAGAGTCTGAATTTCCCTCAGTTATAGAAGTGTGTTTCTTTAAGGTCAGGGTTGACATACATCAGAGGGACAGTATGGATAAGGGTGCATTACTGCTGTGTGTTCTTGACCTGATCTGTAGTAAATGAAGGGCTAGTGATTCCAAGGCTGTCAATCCACAACCTTTCATCAGCCCTAAATTCATAGGATAAATAAGTAAATACATAAATAAATACAAACACACATACAGAGGAGGGAAATTAGAAGACTTGCCTCCATTATTATATTGTTACATCATGCATGCTGCAGCAAACGAAATATAACAATTGTTTGGTCACTTGCAATCTCCTTGTGATAGTAAAAAGTGAAAGGTGAGGGTTACTCAACACCAGATTCTTTGCAAAAAAGGGAAGACATGTTATAAAATGCAAATCCCACTGGAGAGCACTAGCAGACTCGGTAGCCTATTGGTGGATATTACTGTAATCCCAATGGGGTTATTAAGTGAGCACACTTGCCTTATCACTGCCAGTAGTCATCTCTCATTTTCATTCCGTTGGGTCGCTGGCCAGATAAGAAACCAGAGCCAGTCAGCATGGAGGAAATCAATCACCTAGTTCTCTTGCACACATACCTGTTTTGCCACAAAATATATTTAACCCAGATCAGGCAAATGCTGGCTGCAACTCAAACCCAGTCCCAACCATCATAGACTAATCACAGCCCAAAAGGCCTAAACTGCAATATTCATAGTGTGATTCATTAAGTGGAAGGTTTGGAAGGCACAATACCATAAGAAATCAATCTCCTGCTATTTACTTTATCATTTCAGTTTTTAAATTATTGTGAGTGAACGTAGGGCAAGTGAAGAGTTAGTCCTAGGGACTGAAGTTCTTTAGCCATGGAACAAATACATCAGAGAGTGGATGTGCAAACTTCCTTTGACAATACCCAAATCTGTGTTCCTCACCCCAGAGAGCTCCGCATGGGCATTTCGGCCTCCATCACCATATAACCCTTGGCTGCTGTATTAAAGCTGCCAATGAGAATGACAATCAGTGGCATGGCCAATGATGGGTTTTCCAATATAAAATAGCTCCCCACTAGGAGCTGGAATTAATCGCTGATTTATTTCAGAGAGGCTACTAGTCACTTATCAAATAGCAGTCGTTTTTAGTCACTATCACTATGGGCTGAATTTGCAACTTGAGGTGAAAAGTTTCATAATTTATCCTGTCAGAACCCTTATGTCATCCAGCCTCCATTCAAAAGTTTAATTCTTTTTTGTGATCATCTTACTCTTTTTTCTCTATGTGCTTTAGATTTTACTTAGCTCTCAGAACAAGTAAAAGCTTGTTACTGATATTGTGCAATGATGTCATTCAGCTATTTGCTGCTACCAAAAACAGTTAAGATCAAATTATTCTTGGGAATCAGAATAGCTGGCTAGACAACAGGACTGTGATATTCTGTTTGTTGCTCTGGCACTGCCTCACTCAGTAAGACCGAGGAAGTCACTTAACTTCTCCATGCCTTAGTCTACCCATCTGGGAAATGGGTAGAACAACATATTATACAAGAGTGCTGTAAAGCTTAATTAATTAATATTATAAAGCACTTTGAGATCCTCAGCAGTAAAGTGCTGTAGAATGCAACATGTTTTGGTAGCTCAGTATATATACAGCGGTGACATATTTCCTAAGCTGCTCTACTGGGTCATTCACACACACACACACACACACACACACACACACACACACACACACACCTCTAATTGAACCAGCCCATAGTGACAAGAAGCTGTTGACTCTAAAACGTTAACAATTAAACTCAGATGTGCTCATAGTGTAAAAATGTAAGACTTAGGGTACGTCTATACTTACCTCCGGGTTCGGTGGTAAGCAATCGATCTTCTGGGATCGATTTATCACGTCTTGTCTAGACGCGATAAATCGATCCCGGAAGTGCTCGCCGTCGACACCGGTACTCCTGCTCCGCGAGAGGAGTACGCGGAGTCGACGGGGGAGCCTGCCTGCCGCGTGTGGACCCGCGGTAAGTACCTTGTAGTTCGAACTAAGATACTTCGACTTCAGCTACGTTATTCACGTAGCTGAAGTTACGTATCTTAGTTCGAACTCGGGTGTTAGTGTGGACCAGCCCTAAGAAATTATGGCTGACCTTCTGTCTACATCATGGGAGTGTTTGAGTTTATGTCCTCTAATCACCAAGATAAATCACAGTAATCTGAGGCCTCCATAAAAATGTATGTGGATGTTGCCCATGTTCTGAACATAGCTATATAGAGGAAAATAGTTTTCTGGTTAAGCAAATTGAGAGGAAGGATAGTCTTCTGGTAATAGCACAGGAGTAGCAATCTGGAGGCCATTTCTTCCATCAGACTCCCTGTGTGACCCTGGGCAAATACCAAATTACAAAACCCTTATTGATTTCAGTGAGATTGGGATTGAGCTGCCTTAGTTCTCCCATCTGTAGAATGGTGATACCTACCAAGCTCAGAGGAACTGTACATTGTGAAGCTAAAATTATTTGATGTTTGTAAAGCACTTCAAGACCTTGGACTAGAAGGTGCTGAAGGAGCCTTTTCCAATGCCCACTGAAGTCACGGGGAGTCATTCCATGGGCTTTGGATCAAGCCTTAGATGTGACTAACACTATTCTTATAACTAGGATGAAGGAATCTTGAAGACAGCAGCCTAGTCTCTTGGGTATTTTTAGATCTCATAGCTGTAGAAGAACAAGTTAGAACTTCTGAAATGATTTCCCTCTCTCCTGATCCTCTCCAGCGGCTTTCATAATGTTCTTGAAATGACATGATTACAACAACAACAAAACAGTTTAACGAAGAGTAGTGAAAACCTGTGGGAAGATGCAAAGAAATCTCTTGAAGCCTATTGATTTCTAGCTCACTGTTTGCATTCAGATCTGTAACAATGCTTCAAATTGGTGACTCTTCTCAGTTTAAGATTTCTGAAAAACAAGCTATTAGAACCTGTGATCAAGAGCAATCTATTCCTAGGAGAAAACCCACCAACTACCTTCTCGCCACTGAAATTTCCCATTTGATGCAGAGTAACACGTGAGGCTGCCCTGGCCATTCTCCAAGATCTTTTTTTAAGAACTCCTAAAGAATCTTTATTAACATTTTAACCTTCCCAACCCCTCCTCTCTCCTGCCCCTGCCACATATACACAAGGAGAGAAACCACCCACCTACTCACCTCTTCTCTCATTCCACATCCTTCCCAGCACCTTCCCAGTCATATTTAATCCTTTCCTCCATCAGCACCAGGCAGACTCGACACATTCCTGCAGTATAATAAATAAAACTATCTTCCAGATCTCAGCAAGCAACCCACTTATGGACTGGATCTGTGAGAACTGTTTTACACATGGTGAAATTAGGGGAATTCACCCCAGCATCGTTTTTACAATGGAGGTTGGAGTGAGCCAGACATCTTTGGGGCAAATTCAGTATTAGAATTTCTGAGAAGGTAGCTCTTGAGGGAGAGTTGAGGGTATTATTTTATTTGAAAATGTTGCTCTTTTGGGGTGTGAGCCAAAGCCCACTGAAGTCAACGGAAAGGCTCCCATTGAAATGAATGAGCTTTGGATCAGGCCCTGAGATAGCTCAGTGAGATTCGCATCTCATTTTTGTAAGCTACCATAGTTCATTACAAGACTAACATCGGTCACTTGCTTGTGTGTGCATGGATGCAGTGTCCATGTATGACTGTAGTGGGAAAGATCAGTGATGCCCAATGGAAGTCGTCTCTCTTCCCAACAATGGGAAGCTGTGCATCAACCTCAAGCTACTTCCTCTTACAAGGCTAATAAAATAATCTACTCTGTTCCATGCCTCACTGCATCTGAGATGTGTCATGAGTGGCAGAATAGGGAACACATTTTTCTTCCACTTAGGAAGCCATCCTACAAACATATGGAGCTGAGAGAGATGGAAAGAACTAAGAGCTGGGCACAAGAAGACCATGTGCTTGGATTCTTAACTCCTGGCAAAGAAGCCTCTTGTTGCCACTCGTACTCAGCAAGCTGTTACTCTTCAGCTTCTTGAGCTCAGGACGAGTGTCCATGAAGCCAAAAAACTAAAACAAATCCCATCACCACAGAGCAAGCAAAGAATTTAAACCATTCCAAGCACAAAGCGCTTACGAGCCTCAGCAGAGCTGCTGAAATAATGTTATCTAGAGACAGACCGTAGCCAAGAATTTCACTGCCAGAGCCAAACTCCTACAAAGGGAAAGAGTGTTTTATAGTTCCAGCGTATCTCTAAATATTTTTTACCTGGTGGTACCTAAATCATTTTTAGTCATGCTCTGCACATGTGAATACAATGTAGTATGTTGTGTGTATTATATATATCATACACAAATACATATGTGAATCATTATACAAACACCACGGAAGTGCAGCCACTTCTGAAGTGGAGGACACAGGCAATTTAATAGTGCACAGCCTACTGCTCAAGAGCCAGGGGCAGGAAGAATTTTTGCAAAGGAAACCCGGTCAAACCTCAACTGTTACAAAGAGTGCCGTGAGATCTTTAATGCCTATGCAGCAAGCATAAGACTTTTGCTTTTAAAAGTGTTATCTGAAAGATCTCCACACAATAAACTGCATGGAACTCAATCTAACAGAGGGCTAACGGATTTGCTGGGAACTGAATGCTAGGGAGTGCAAATAATTTAACCTGAATACTTTAGACTGTTAAAAGCCATCCTCTCCATGTGCTTTGGTTACTTTCTAAATGAGGGCATACTTCACCGCTCGGGGAAAAAGCTACGGCGTGGATACAAACTAAATAAAATACATTTTTGATAGTCGTGAGAAGAGTGAAAAGTTTCTGTATAGAGCACTATGCATGAAGCTTCCATAGTCCTCCAAAGTGTAGCAGGGCCAAACTATACCCCAGACACAGATATTCTGTTCATGAATCATGCCACTAAACTGCTATTTGGGCAATGAACATTATAGTGAAAGGAAAATACAGGAAAGAAACAGAGCCAGGCAAAAATATCCAGAGAGTATGAAAGTCTGCCCTTAAAAACACAGAAAATACTAGTCCTCCTAAGGCCTATGTTCTTGTCTCAGTGCATGAACAGGAGAACACCCCCCCACACACAAACACACAGCATTTTATGGGAGATAGACAGATACCTCCTCTTATTGAGATAAAAATACAATATATTCCAACATCGCCACCTTCACACTGAGTCCTATATATAGTGACTATGCTTTGCTATTCTCTTCTCTTCTGAAATCACCTCCAACTCCTTTTTGAATTGACAGACAGGATTTACTTTGCCGGCTCTTTTGAAACTATATGTCCAACATTCTTTGCATTGGTACCCAGGATTCTAGAAAGAGGAGACAAGTGCTGCAGGAAACAAGTTATTGACCCATTGCACTATTTAGCTTTCCTCCCCTTGCATTCTGCTAATTTCAAGTCTCAGGAATGACCTAACTGTATGAGGCAAAATCCTGTCCTTGCTAATTAGAGTCGGGTTGGGCTTGGAGGGGAAAGGAGTGGATAGATGCTGAGCATGCATTAGGAACAAGAGCTTTCCTATCAATGCACACTGACTCAGGGTGAGGCACACACTGCTGTTTCTTTTCAATGAAGGACCATTTTCTCCATGGCTAGCAGCTGCTGCAGGCCGTGGTATACGTGCTGCTCACTTGGGGGGCCTGTTCATGCCACGCTGGCTGCCATACCATGTCCCATTGTCCACCTGCTAGAGATGAAGTCAGTTCTCTTTCCATTCCTGGGGCTGGGCTATGCTGCTGGAGAAGGATGCAACCTATGCCCCCTTTCCCACGCTATTGCCCCAGGTCAGGATTTGGCTTATGGTGACCAGAACAGCATAGGGTATCCTACAGTGTCATCAGTTAGGAGGTCCAGGGAGCCAATGTTCCTCCCCCACAAGGCTTTTGCACTTCCTCAAAGTTCCATAGGCTGCTGAGCAGAGGGGGCGGGCACGGCCTGACACCTTTAAGCAGTGGTCCTGTACCAAATTAGTACAGCTGCTACTAGAGCGCTGTGGATTTGAGCACCACTGGCATTTGATCTGACCGCCCCGCCATATGGATGGAGGGGCAGCTGGGCCAAATTTCACTGAGTGCTGTTGCCACCTGGCCCATGGGATCTGTTCCTGAATGGCAGAGCACAGAGGAGTCCATTAAGAACTTGACCCCTGGTAGCACCGGCTCATGCACAATGTGGGTAAGAGATGGGAGATTCCCCTACTGAGGGAGAGCTGGGGTCCCTACAGGGGGTGGGGAGGAAACTGGAATTTACTCCCCCCCCACAAAAAAAATAATTAATTGGCACCACTGGTATCCTACATGTGACTTGACTAATGTTTTCCCTAGTGCCAGAACAAATAATGCAGTTTTCACTGTGCACCCTCTGCGCATCACAACAATGTTTCCCCCTCTCCCCCCCATGGTCTTAGTGTGGTAATTGCTGCCTATTGGAATTAGAAAGCAATTCACTGAAATGCAGAGAGCCCTCCTGACAATATGAACAGCAAAAGAGGCTAGCCCTAGAGATACAGCAGGCTTTCAAGAGGCAGCACTGCGTGCTACGTTTTAAGGTCTCTCTATGTCTCCTGCTAGCCTATGAAAAATATAGTTACCAGTGTGTACAAGGGGACATCAAAACTTTCAGTCATTTTATTAGAGAGGAGCACAAACCAAAACCACAGCTATAAACACCCTCAGTGAGGAGGATGTCAGCTCTGAATTGTGCAGCATTAGGAACTCACTAAAAAGGCCACTCATGTAAGAACTTGAGAAGAACATGTAATCTTGGAGCAGGAGAAAGGATGAAGCACACAAATTCACCTAAAAATGTGAGTAGGGATTAACGGGCTCAATACGGGGGAACTGAATGAAATTATCTGGCTTGTGTTATACATGAGGTCAAACTAAATGATCTCATGACCCCTTCTGGCCTTAAAAAAATCTATGAATTTGCTAATCGCTTACTTGGTTAGAAACCTCTAATCCAGCTGTGCTGGGTGATGATGAGAAAGAACCATGCTAGTGATGCAGAGAGTGAACCAAATAACTACAGGGAGAAAAAGTCCCCCGCCTGAACCCATCGATCAGTATCTTGGAAAGACTGTAGAGATATTTATCCCTGATCCATTACCAACCACCCTACACTCTTGTTCAAGCAATTGGTAGGGGAACTAAATTGACCATACATGAGCGAATTTGTGCTCCATGCAAACTCTCAGCTGTTTACCATCCCATAGCATGAGTGCCATTCTGACGTGGGCATGCATGGAGAGAGCGATACATAGCGCGCATGGGTTTGCAATAAATTAATCAGGAATAAGAAAGAAAAGAGGTTGGATTAGGGTAGTGCCGTGCACTGACAAATAGCAAAATGACCTGCCCTAAATCTCAGAAGCCGCTTTCCCTGGTTTTACAAAATTAGGTCCTGAATAGCAAAACACACCCCAAAAAATGTTTTAATTTGTTACCAAGGCAATGAGTCAGACTCAGATGGCAAGTCAGGAATAGAATAACCCAGGCTTTCGGCAGTGTGCTATGTTCATCTATTAAATACTGCACTTGGAGGCATGGATGGGGAAAGTCTTAGACTCTTTTATTCTCCAATCAAATATTCCACACTGGTGGTTGGTTGGGTTTGTGATCACGGAGTTCAAGTCAAATGGATTGATTTTGTAATTTTCATTGCTGGAGGAAAGGGGAAAGAAAAGGCAGATTCATGGGTCAGTTTTGCTTTTAGTCTGGGGTTATTCTAAAAGATGATCTGAGAGCTCTGAGGCTAGTCCTTGACAGGAAGAACACTGATTCATTGCTTCAATTTTAAACTCTTCTCTTGGTCTCCTTCAGTTCTCCTCCTCGCTAAGAAAACTATAGCATTTGTAGTTAAATGTTGGCTTTTGTTTTGTAGTTATTATTTATGAGGCATTCACACAGAATATGCTCCCTTAGCAGGCACTTTGAGTAGCATTGATACTGTCTTCCATATATATAGGTAGCAGAATGAGACAACTACATACTATCCTTCCCCAGCATCAGACTGGCACACAAAGAATCTAGTGAGAGAAGAGAAGAACTTCTGAGAGTGATCTTGGCAGTGGTGTCAGGCTGCACACTAACCATCATTAGGGCCCAAAATAATGGGGATGGTCTCTTCTCCTTTAGGAGAGTTGTGAATGTCTTTGTGATCTTCCACATGGTTCCATTGCAGCTTGACCTACCACATGCATTAGTTATCTAGACACATACTGCCATCTTTTTGGCAGCCCTACCCATCTATGAGCAGTATCATCTTCCTTCCCTTGTTCAAGTACCACATAAGGCATAAACATGTCATCTGGATTATGCAGGCCACCCCTCTAGACTCAAGGTCTCTAGGCACGTACTTTGTGATGAAAATTCCCACCCAGCTTGTCACAGTACTTACTGAGGGCCTGGTCAAGAGTGCATGCAGCCAAGAGACCATGCAGAGCAGGGATAGTCAATTATTTTTTGCCAAGGTCCAAATTTCGTGGTCAAGGTATAGCGGAGGTCCAGACGCCACAGAAAAGAATAAAAAAACAACAACAACAATGATAAGTAAATAAAAAGATTTTGGGGTCTATTCAAAAGCATTTGGTGGTCCAGATTTGGTCCACGGTCTGCCAATTGACTACCCCGATGTAGAGTATGAGCATCAAGGTCTTCCTGTTGTTGTTGGAGCAAGGTCTGGTAGACCCAGTCATTCACATCAAAATGGCTGCCCTCCTGGAGTTCCAAGCTGATGGTTAGAAGAATGTGCCATCATTAACAATATTCTGCTCAGAATTAACTTGCAGAAATAAATCACATGCTGCAGTGCCTATGAAGAGAAAGTTTGGGGCCCTGGGCAATGATTCTTACAATGGTGAACAGAAACCTTTCAGATGATTCCCTTTTCCACTTGACTCTTTGAACAAAATCTCTGGGGTTTTGCACCTGGGCCAACTTTCTGCTCTGCAGAGGTTCTGAGTAGCCCATGGGGTTTCATACCTTCCATGGGCAAAGACCTGGACAAGAGGACCCAATAAATCTTTTCCTATGATTACACAGGTAACCAGCTTTCCTGCTAGTGAAGCATTCGCATATGACCACCTCTAATGATTGCTGCTGCTATAAGCAAGCTATCAAATGTACATCCCTTAAAAGCCCACAGTCACCCACTCAAACAGTTACTAATCACTCTGCTGCCCCTAACATTTTCCTGCCCTTGGTGATAGGCTCGATGGTCAAATTTGCCCTACTCTAGCAATGTAAGGATACTGATGGCTACAGAGACAAGCAATAAGATTCTTAAATCCGAGGAACAGAAGCAAAATACAAACTTCCCATTGCTATTGACAATAATCCTGGGTGAGGATTAAACTGTGGTTCTAAAGTACAAAGAATCAGGATTGTTGAGGGCTGGCACATTTTGTTTCTGTTGCCGTTTAAAAATCATGACACACAGTTTAAACAATGTCCCAGATTGCTGACACAGTGGTGGGGGGGGGGAAATCTGACAGCAATAACCATGAATGGAACAGCTGTAAAAGGTTTGATGCAGAGGCTACAGCTCACACATTCCTGTTGTGCTACCACCACCAGCAAATATACTGTGCCTCCCATAAACAACAGGACCAAGATGATATATACTGCTGACAAATCCTTTCCCCTACTTCCTCCCTCCACCTCCCCAAGAAAGTAGATAGGATAGTTTCTTCAGACCTGTCCCTAATCCATCTTCACCTTTTCCTACCACCTACATAACATTGTATGCACAAAAGAATTTATAACCATCAAATAAAGCCAGATTCCGATATAATCCCTGAATTATACTTTGTTTTGACATTAATTCTGCCTGTCAAAAAAATTCAGATACAGTAATACTTAATATGGTAATGTCATCATCCTGAACTGTTGTGCGGTATTATTGTGCACTGTTAAATAGTTGATGTGTTCCACCCCCAGGATGGGTGCATTTCAGTAGTGAGTCATGTAATTTCAGGGTGTAAAATGCTTTGAGATCCTTTGTGATAAAAGGGGCAAAGTATTATCTTTAATCATTTTCTTCTGCACTGTTTCAGTCACGATCCCCAGTAAATAACCACAACAATACACCACATTCACAAATGACGTAAGTGTGGGTGTGGTTGTGTATCGAATGCAAATTAGGGAACTGCTCTGATCTACATTGGTGAAGCACCATTGGCTGCCGTGGAGACGCACAGCTGCAGCAGAGTAGAAATTAGCCCAGGGAGCATAATTTACATGCTCTTTACTTTATATTACATGCTTTTATATGCTACTTTTGGTTGCTTTTCTTGATATCTCTCTTCAGTCTGTTACACCCCCTTACACCTGGTTTCTGACCAATTTACACCCAATGGGTAAATTAGGCCAGTGTTTTCCATACTTTGCTAAATCTACATCACTTACATCACCAACTTCCACATGAGTTCCATCTGCTCCCACCAGGTCTGAACATGGCTCATTCATTAACTTGGGCCACAAAGCAGTTTTCACCTAACATCTAAAATGAATGAGGAGAAAATAAGGCAGAGTTGATGAATGCTATTAAAGTACTTTCACAGGGCATGGTTTTATTCTCCCTGGTGTAAAAAAAGGCTGCTGGGGAGATGCTAGCATTCCTTCTGAGGGGAGAAATAATGCAAAAACTACCGAACTGTCTGAGTTCACAGAACATAATTATATGAAGAGATTGAAATGACAAGTTTGATGGTTTTGTTCTATGTGACAAGGCTGACGTTAATGCTGTTAAAAAGAAGAAAAACAGAATTGTAATGGTAATGAACTTACCTTCAAATGGTTCCTTTCAACCAGTTGGATCCAAAGAGCTTTGGAAACTTTGTGAAGTGATTGTACAAACTCTATAGATGTAGGAATCACTTCTCCCGCCTTTGAAATGCTGTCCCCTCTGGGACATACTGTTAAAGGGGGTAGCAATGGAGATTTAGGTTAGTTATTGAAATGGGGTTTCTATTGCTTGTCTTTCTTCTCAGAAGGATGGAAGTCAATACAGCAATAAAAACCTGCCTTCTATTTCTATGTGGTTCTAGCACTATACGAGGATGTACGAGACCTGGATTCAGTTCCCAAATCTGCTACAGGCTTCCTGTGTGACTTTAGGCAAGTCAGTAAACATCTCTGTTCCCCATCTGTAAAGAGAGAGATAACAACACTTCTTCCCCCGTCCCTTTTGTCTCACTTGCCTTTTCAGATTGTAACTTCTTCTGGACAGCGACTTTCTGCTACTATATATTTGTACAGCACCTAGCACAATGAGACTGTGATCTTGGTTGACGGCTCTAGGCGCTACCATAATATAAATCATAAGAATGACTGATAGCAGCAAAGTCATTGTAAATGAGAATTGTTAGATTGGGTATTTGTTTCAGAGCTCAAGCTTCCAGTTTTCGCACTCATTCTACGTGTATATTTGTATCTGATATTTTCATTTGCATAACAGAATAGTCTGTCTGCCCAATGCCGGAAGTACAAGTAGAACAAGTACCATGTATGTTCCATACCATGTCTGTGCCATGTCTTCACTTTTTACATGTAAGAAAAACAAAATGATGTGCACTACCACTTGAACAGCAAAAAAATCCATAACAATAGTGAGGTGATTGAAGTAGTATGAAGCCATGTCTACACTAGGAGCACTTTACTGGAATGGAAACACTGATACCAGCAAAGTTCCTAGTGCGGATGCAGCTATAACAGCAA
This sequence comes from Chelydra serpentina, assembly GCA_037349315.1. Taxonomy (NCBI): domain Eukaryota; kingdom Metazoa; phylum Chordata; order Testudines; family Chelydridae; genus Chelydra; species Chelydra serpentina. Next base: position 15,786,985 of record JBAIAC010000035.1, read on the forward strand.
AGCTGCACTTTGTTCCAGAAGAGCAAAGCAACCCCTCATAAATGGAACAAGCTATTCCTGTAGAAGTGCACTTGTGCTGGTACCTGTCTACACTAGGGACCACACCTATGCCAGTCAGGGATAACAACACTTCATGCCCAGTAGTGGTGCCAGGGTTTTTGACGCCCTAGGCGGCGGCGCTTCGGCGGCGTTTCAGCGGCTGCTTTTCTTGCCGCCGAATCACCGCCGGGAAGAGTCACCGCCGAGGGCGGCAAAATGCCACCCTAGGTGACCGCCTAGGGTCGGCTAGTGGAAGCGCCGGCCCTGTTCATGCCCGACCGCCGTAACTCTGTTGGCAAAAGTCTGGAGTGTAGAGTTGGCCTAAGTAAACGTTTGCTATCAAAGAAGCGCAATAGTGGGAGAATTTAAGACAAAGGCCAGGGTAGACACAGCCCAAGCCAGCAAGTTATCCATAATAAGCCTATAATCGTGCCAAGTTGCAATCCTGAAACTTCAATGACAGCTTCACTTATCTGTTAAAAAGTTAAGTAGGTCCGGCAAGATATAATACGCTTCCCTGGTCTCAAACAATGGGAGTTTGTAAATTATTGCATAGCATGCAGGAATTGAGAAGTCGTCATGCTTGTGTGTTCCAGAGGTTGAAAGGAAAGGGAATATGGCTAAAATGAGATGCATTTATAAGAGAAAGGATCAATAGATCATCCTATTCATATCTATACTGGGTACTCCATGTCTTTTGTTTTAAAGGGGAACTTAGTGCAGGTGAGATGCGACGGGTTGACCAAACTGGAAACGGTTTAGCCAACAGAAATGGGTACAACATGTGCAGCATGAGCACAGGTTGCCACACCGCATTCCACCAACCTGCCTCAAATATAATCCACAGAAACCACTTCTAGGGATGAGTATATAGCGCACCGTGTTGAGTCACCCGTTGTCTCTCTAATGAGACTGCAAACACTTCTGAAAACCCTTAACTCGGATAAATAGACCTTTGCAGGCAGTAGGACTACTCCTCTGACTCTGGGCTGCTCAGGTGAGTAAAGGTTGGCAGGATTGAAACCAAGGCTGTGTCTACACTTAAAGTGCCACAGTGGCAAAGCTACAGTGCTGCTGCTGTAGCGCTTCAGAGTACCCACTTACTACAGCAGGGGTGGGCACCCTGAGCCTGAGAAGGAGCCAGAACTAACCAATGTACATTGCCAAAGAGCCACAGTAATACATCAGCAGCCTCCCCATCCGCTCCCCCGCTCCCGCCCCCAGTGCCGCCTGCCCGCTGGCAGCCCCACCAATCAGCACCTCCCTCTCCGTCCCCATGCCTCCCACCCACCACAATCAGCTGTTTCACAGCGTGCAGGAGGCTCTTGGGGGGAAGTGGGGAGGAGCTAGGGCACGGCAGGCTCTGAGGAAGGGGTGGAGTGGGGTCAGGACCTGGGGCAGAGCCAGGGGTTGAGCAGTGAGCACTACTGGTACATTGGAAAGTTAGCGCCTGTAACTCCAGCCCCAGCGTCAGCACCTATGCAAGGAGCCGCATATTAACTTTTGAAGAGCCACATGCGGCTCCGGAGCCACAGGTTGGCCACCCCTGTACTACAGCAAGGGAGGAGGTTCTCCCATCACCATAGTTAATCCACTTCCCTGAGATGTGGTAGCTAGCTTGGCAGAAGAATTCATCTGTTGACCTAGTGCTGTCTGCACCAGGAGCTGGGTCAGCTTAGCTATGTCACTCGGGGGTGTGGATTTTTCACACCCATGAGCAATGTAACTGGGTTGACTTACCTTTGAGTGTCGACCTGGCCCAAGATCGTAAATTGTGGTGGTGGTTTAGTGATGGGGTCTCCTGTCTATTATGGTCAAGCCATTCATTTCACATAGACCACCCAAAACCCGACAGCTGTCAGTGGCTTGTGGTCACTACTAACTTCATTCATAGAATCATAGAATCATAGAATATTAGGGTTGGAAGGGACCTCAGGAGGTCATCTAGTCCAACCCCCTGCTCAAAGCAGGACCAATCCCCAACTAAATTCAGACCAGTCCTCAAGGAGATGAAAACTACTGAGCAAAACCATGCAAAGCAATCTTAATTAAAGGTGAATTCAGGCAAAACTCACCCATTTGGTTGTATCTAGTTTCATGTTTCACTAAAAATGGAGTTTTGTTCACTGAAAGAGTATTTGAAGGTTCAAGACCACTCTGGTATCTTTAGGCCATGGGCAGGCCATGGGCCTTATGAAATGCACTGGTGGACCGTGTATGGCCCATGGGCTGTAGGTTGGGCAACACTGTCTTAAGCAATGAAGACAAGTCCTTTCATTTCTCCTGAAATGTCACTTTTACACCTCTTAAGGGTTTGCTTGTATGATAAGGAGAAGTACCTGGTGTGGGAGAGTTGCAGCTCCCCCTTTCTCACATGCTGACACGGCTCCTCAGTCTTTACTCCTCTGTGGCTTTGCAGGGAGTGGGAGGAGGATGTTCTTGCAAAAACCTCAGTATGGTTTGAACACTTGACTAAACTTTGTTCAGGCTTTTGATGGAGCACAAGGCACAGAGCCAGTCTGGAGGAGTTAGGGACAAGTGGGCTTCACGTTCACATGCTTCCATTAGGAATGGGTCTGAACAGAAACTCTGGACCCAAACACTTCTGAACATTGGGGTGTTCAAAATTACAGATCCAGATTATAGATTTTGGCCCATCTCTAACTGATGTCAGGGCAGCACAGGATGGGACCATGGGGCAGTGGCACCAAAGAGAATTAAACAGACATTTACAAACTGAATCAAATGCCTCCAGTGGGCAAGACGTCAATTTGGAAGATCTCCAGATTTGGGTTTCTTTTTCCGAGCGATGAATACCTTGTTCCTAGAAATAAATCACTGCTCCAGAGCAGAGCGTAGTGAGGTACATAAACATCTACCAACAGGCCAGCCACTGCCTCAGCGTGCCATTGCCTTTAACCCCCTCATGCTGTTGTACAAATAATCCAGTACTTGAAGCAGAAGTAGTTGCAGGCACAGCTTGGATTTGTGCAGATGTTTATGTTGACTCTCCAGCCCATTCATGAAAGAATGGCCGTGCCTCTTCTCTGCAGCATCTCTGCTTCTCGGTGTCCTGCCAAACCTTTTGGGTGGCACGTCGGGGTCTAGCTTTGTTATTCACAGCTCATTTACAATGTTCCAGTTCTATTTCTGATTATCTGTGTCTATCTAGCTGACAATGACCGCAGCCTGATTTCCCAACACCCGCTGGCCAGAACAGTTTTGAATGTGCTCTTGAGAGGCTCCCTGTCAGAGACCAGCATTTTAAAGACACTTAGGGCCTGAATCTGCTCTCCATTGTGCCAGCGAGACTCAGGAGTAACTCCATTCCTGTCAGTGAAGTTACACCCATGAAACTGAAATCAGAATCAGGCTCCTGTTATTTAGTCCAGGGAAACTATGCCAGTCTGGGAGGAGACTACGTGGTCTGGATGGTTTTCTGTATTCGAGCGGACAGGTGCAGGCAAGAGAGATTCCAGGGCATTTCCCGTGTAGAATTATCAACACTGCAGCTGGGAAAGTCACTTGAGTGAAAATCCAAATGTACCTGAATCGAGTCATGTTTGAGTCTGCCAAAATCATCCTAAGCACTGTGAATCTGGCTCTAGCAATCAGAGCAGTAATGGGCTGGAGGGGGGCTCCGAGGCCTCTAATTAACATCCTGCCGCTAAACTGAAAGGAGTAGTGTAGTGAACTTCCTACTTCAATTAAGCTCACTTGCACACTGGATCCTACCAAAAGGCATTCTCTGAGGATCATAATTACTGAACAGCATTGTTTTCCCTTTTGGAATGGACCAAAACACACCAAATAGGAGGTATTTTCAAAACATTTCCCAAGAGAAGGTACCAGCAGACCTCTTTGCCCCACCTCTCCTCCAACATACATATATGGGGCCTGGTGCTCTGGCACACTAAATCCCTTTGACATTGCCAGAGCATCAAAGTGGATGTAAGGGGACAGCAATGGCCCCTGGGAATATCTCCCATGCAGAGGGTCTCCCCAGTTGGCCTACAGCTAGTTTCTGTGGCATAGTTCTGTGCCAGCACTGATCCCAAGTTAAGGGAGAGAAGGGGCAGCCTGGGGGGAAGGGACTTGGCTGGAGCACACTCCTCTCTGACTATTCCCTTTCTGTCATGGCCCACAGAGCAGATGGGAAAGCAGAAAGTAAGTTAGATCAGCCCAAAGGCATTAAGTCCAGGACCCCTGTGAGGAGAAGCCCCGCTTCAGGAGCCGGGCTCGGGGGCGCTTTAAAAGGCCTGCCACGGGCCCTTTAAAGTGCCCCCCACCCAGCCCCGCTGCCGGACCCGGGCTGGGGGGGGGCACTTTAAAAGGCCCCGCAGCGGCAGGAGCCACCGGCCTTTTAAAGCGCCCCCCACCAGCCCGGGTCCGGCAGCGGGGCTGGGGGGGGCACTTTAAAAGGCCCCACAGTGGCAAGAGCCAATGGCCTTTTAAAGAACTCCCCCCGCCCAAGACCGGGTCCGGCAGCAGGGCTGGGGGGGAGGGGCGCTTTAAAGGGCCAGTGGCTCCTGCCGCTGCGGGGAGCTGCGGGCCTTTTAAAGTGCCCCCCCGCCGCTGCCGGACCCGGGCTGGGCGGGGGGGGCGCTTTAAAAGCCCTGCGGCTCCTGCCGCTGCGGGGAGCCGCAGGCCCTTTAAAGCGCCCCTCCCCCCCAGCCCCACTGCCAGAGCCGGGCTCGGGCGGGGATTTAAAAGGCCCGGGGGCTCCGCAGGGGCTGGAGCCGCGGGCCCTTTAAAGCGCCACCGGGGTGAGTACAGGGGGAGCGGGGAGGCGCCTTTTTATAGCGCTGCTCCCCCTGTGCTCTAAACCTGGCTACGCCACTGACCACGGTGACCCTTCACACCACAATGTGAGATGGATTCAGTATTGACGCCAAGGGAAGGATGTCACCTATTTAAACAAGGTCACTACGTCTTGCAACACTCTGTGTCATTCTTGAATGTTTCCTGTCCAAGCATGTAAGATCACCAACTGGTTGGAGGCCCTGCAGTAAGCAGACACTATGCAGTAATTAAGGACAACAAGCTGGAGAGAGAAGGAAGGCGTGGCTCATTTCTTTATGTTTACCTACATAGCTGTTGCCTTTTCCAGGAATACAGTTGTTGGGAAAGAGGGAAAATCCACACTAATGTCCTTAGCTTGGTTCCGCCTAAATCATTTGCAATGTGCACCCTTGGAAATGGGATTAAAGGGAAATTCTGAGGAAATGCATTGTTCTGACACCTAAAACAATCATGTGTTCATCCTGATGTATCCCAACCAGTTTGTTTGCTCCATTAATTCAGCTGGCAGGGCACCACAAGTAGGATCGCGCTGCTTGTCATGAACGGCATTCGACAGAATTGCCTGAGACTTGGTTTGTCCAGAAATCTGTCTTCATCTGCCTCATTGTTCTTCCTTATTTGTCTTTATTTCTTGGCATTTTTAATGTGCCTCCCTCCCTCCTTTCTTTTAATTCCAATAATATGAGTTATGCAATCTTATAATAATCCAGCATCAATAATGGGGAAGTTATAACTAGCTCATTTAACATAATTATAGTGCACATTTATCCCAGCTATGAGGAGATGCTTTGAACTGCTTCCATATAGATAGATAGATATTAATTTGCCTCTCGGTTTTGCATGGCGGGAGATTCAGATGTTTGGGATGATTGCCACAGCTCCGCTAAAGCCAGATGCAAAACAAAACAAAAAAAAACCAAAATTCAGCCAGAAAGATTAGTTCTCCCACTTCCCTCTCAAATGCACCAGTATTCCAGAAAGCACAAAGGGCCACATTCTGCTGTCACTTACACCCTGTACAACTCCCCTGGAGCCAATGAGTTGCACAGAGTACAAGTGTGGGCAGAATCTTGCCCAGAGATTTTATTGTGGTGATAAATCGATTCACGGAGCTCTTGAACCTCAGAGCCTTTAGTTTTGGCCTGTTGCATTCTCTCTTCCCCATCTCCTGAAGTCTCAAAATAATGCTTTACATTGGGACCAGACACGGACTGCAATAAAAACACCTACTAGCCTGATATAACTGGACTAGCTCACTAAAAGTGGTGGGCAAGCTCTTTTGCCATAATTTCTACCCTTCAAACACTGTGATCTTAAATTATCCGTTCAAACATGAGTGCAATATAAGGGTCACATTCCACTAGGGCAAGACAGAAAAGGGGAGCTTAGAGAGAGAAAAAATGGGGAAAAAATAGAAAAAAGGGGATGGGCATAAGGCAACCTTATGACAGACTGAAAAACAGAGAGACTGGGGACGGGGGAGCTTCCAGCTAGCTTCTTTTGGGGGAGAGATGGGAATTCTCCCCTCAATGTATAGCACAGGTTCCCTGTAGCTTAAAAAAAAAGTGGTTTCTAACATTGAATCATACTTGGGAAAACACACAGACACACACACATATATATATATCCATTGAAATCTCAGGAAAATGAGTTTACAAACACACACCATGATTGCACACCCCAAAAAGACCATGCAGGGTTTGCAAGACATGACATTCATCCATTTCTACTAGGCGCCCTAAAAATGTGACCGAAGAGTTTAACATTCAAGACTTAATTACCCCCTCCTTCCACACAACCCTCTCCCACCAAGTAATGATTGGGAGCATTCAAGTAGGAGAATGTGAAAGACTCAGTCACTTTAAAAGGATTGCTGTTATAGGCACAGTACTGCATAGGCATCCTGGAAAACTTTCTCCCTTCACTTGTATTTTTCATCCATGTTGTGTCCTGTTGGCCACTTCGGGATGGGTTAAACTCTTCGGAGCCCAGGCTGTGATACTTTGGTGATGAATGCTATCAAAACCCTGAGCGTAAACCACCCTGCACACTTGTGGCACTATAATAATATGGAGATGGAATTGCCATATCCTCTCACACTCCCCTCCGGTTCTATCCATTTAAGTCAATTGGAGTTTTACCTTTGATCTTGATTGGCCAAATTCTGAATTGCTTATTGAGGCAAAATTCCTACTAGAGTCAATACCCATGAGTAAAGACCTCAGAATTTGTCCCAGTAGTAGCAGGATCCGGCCCCAGGTTCCATAGCACATTTACACTTTGTCCTTCATTAATTTTAAAGTTTTGAATCAAAGATATACGTCTAGATAAATGAAAAAGGTACACGCAGCATAAGAAAAAAATGTGCTCCTGCAGCCTGCATTCCTGTTTTATATCAAAGTTCAGCATCCTTAGAGTTTGTATGTGTATGTTTACATAAGAGAGAGACACAGAGAGGAACATTGAAGGTAGGGAATTTTTCAAATGTATCACCATTTCCAAAGTTCTCTGAGTTAAACTTTCTGCCACTACTTATACTCTGTGAAAATTAACAGCAGTTCTCAGAGTATCTCAAACTAGGGAGCGGGGCATCTGGCTAGAGACTTGGAGGTACCCACTAGGATATGCAGAGGATGCTGCTTCTAGATGCATGTTCTTTATTACTTTGCGCTACCAATGACTTGATTTCTGCAGTTATACTTAACCCATTTAAAAACAGGCTAAACAGGTTTATTTTCAGATGCTGCCGATACAATCCTAAGAGCAGGCAGAAACCAAGCCACGGCTGAGGGTGTGTCTACACTGTAATTAAAACCCATGGCTGGCCCGTGCCAGCAGATTCGGGCTCATGGGGCTGTTTAACTGCAGTGTAGATATTCGGGCTCAGACTGGAGCCTGGGCTATAGGACCCTCAAAAGCGAGAGGGTCCCAGAGCCCAGAATCCAGCCCAAGCGCCGACGTCTACACCTCAGTTAAACAGCCCTCTGAGAGTAATCCAAGCAAGGAATTAGATTTTAGGTATCTCCAGAGCTCCCAGAACCACATTTTTTTAGCACCACGTGCAGTGATCAAAATTAACATAGAGATGCCCATAGCGGTCTCTGCTCTTCACCTCTCCCAGTTTCAGTAGGCTTATTTACTGTACCTTTTTATTTTAGTCATTGTTCTTTGTCTCTAGATATTTCATGAAAGCTTTTGCAAAATGGTGAGCCTTGCTGTGCTCTCTGTAAGCCATCAGGTTCAGGTTTTCCTCCTTCAGTGGGCAGTGAAGTACTGTTACCAGATTTGCCCATTACTTTGGGGTACGCTCATTTATTAGGATTACTCTTCGGGGGGGAGGGTTCTGTAATTCTGTCAATGTACTGCTTGTGTCACTTGTGTTCTCATACAGAGCTCTACTTCTGCAAGTCCCCTCGCAATGGAGCTATCCTGCAGGACCTAGGTTCCCCAGGGCTGGGTTCTTCCAGCCCCAGAATCAGACAAACACACACACACATTAACAGAGCACATCTGAGAGGACCGGGTTAATCAGCACTCCCAAGCTGACCCCTTTTATGTCCCTGGACTCAGTAGGCTGGGTCGAGCAGCACTTCCAAGCTGCCACCCTTATATGCCCTTGGACTCTACAGGCTGGGTTGAGCACAGGGCCAGCTCCAGGCACCAGCCGACCAAGCACATGCTTGGGGCGGCACCTTCTAAGGGGCGGCCAAACTTAGGGCGGCGCTCTGGGGTGGGGGGTTGTTTTTGTTTCGGCGGGGCAGGGCAGCACTCGGGAGGGGTTGTTTCGGTGGGGCGGGGTGGCACTCGGGGGGGTTGTTTTTGTTTCGGCGGGGCAGGGCAGCACTCGGGAGGGGTTGTTTCGGTGGGGCGGGAGGGCGCTCGGGGGGTTATTTTTGTTTCGGCGGGGCAACGCTCGGCTTTGTTTTTGTTTCAGCAGGGCGGTGCGGGGGTGTTTCAGAGGAATGGCGCTCGTTTTTTGTTTTGTTTGTTTTTTGCTGGGGGGGGGGGCGGCACTCGTTTTTTTGTTTGTTTTTGCTTGGGGCGGCAAAAAAGTTAGAGCCGGCCCTGGTTGAGCAGCACTTCCAAGCTGCTACCTTCATATACCCCAGGTTCAGCACGTCCCTATCCCCACTTTCATGTTACAATTGTTCTGGTAGAAACCCACTTGATGAGCAAACCCCACAGGATTTTTGGGCGCTGCAGGGATCTTTAGCTTAGGTACAAGGAGCTTTGCTGCAGAGCGACTGGGGAAGCCAAAAAACACCCACCGGGGGCAGAGAGAGAGAAGCAACCAGCTTAACCATGAAAGTTATTTATTGTCAGGTAATAACCATACAAGGGGAGCCAAACAAACTAACCAGTTATAATATTAAATTTAACTTAAATTTGATTATAAAAGTCAGGTTTAGAAAACTAGAACTGGTCACACAAGTCAGGGTGAGAAGGCTATACCTAGAGAGAGAGAGCAAGAGAGAGCACACAGAGCTGACCGGTAACAGTAACAGTACTCTCAGCAAAGAGCATCTTATCACTGGTTCTATAAAGTCACCTTGAGCACTATCAGCTGCATTGTCCCAGAGACGCATAGCTGACTCTGTGGGCCATGACTGGGCAGGCAGTGTCTGATGTTATTGTACCACAGCCCACAGAGAGCCTTAAAGCTTAACATAAGGGTGTTGCAGAAGCGACAAAGGGTCCTGTGGCACCTTATAGACTAACAGAGGTATTGAAGCATAAGTTTTCGTGGGTCAATACCCACTTCGTCGGATGCAAGCAGTGGAAATGTCCAGAGGCAGATATACCCACGAAAGCTTATGCTCCAACACCTCTGTTAGTCTATAAGGTGCCACAGGACCCTTTGTCACTTCTGCAGATCCAGACCAACACGGCCACCCCTCCGATACATAAGGGTGTTGATCTATGTCCTGAAGTGGAACCAGTGGAAGGTGCAGAACTTTGGTACATGCTCTCAATGTTTTTTCCAACCAAAGAGGGGAGCTGCTGTGTTCTGCGTGGATTTTAGTTTCCTTTGCACCTTCACATTTAGCCCTACGTACAGTGAGTTATACAGGCTGGAGCTGGCAGCCATCGATCACTGTGAAATTTACACATGAAAAGCGTTATGTTAGCCCTAGGCATCATTATTATTATCATCATCATGTCCTGGCCAGATGGAGGTGAAGGAAGCTACTTCCCACGACTGTGGCTCCCTTGGTGTTCAGGATGAGTACGGAGTCCTGTAAAATGCAGATATTCGTCACTATCTCATTGAATGGAAGGCAAATGCACTTCATCAGTGAGTCTCCTGATGTACTGTTAACCATAAACCCATGAATAGGGGAAAAATCCAGCTGTGGAGAGACAGGATGAATGTACTGTGGATACTGAACTAAGAAGCACTTCAGCAGCATCATTAATTAATATTACCATAGAAGTCAATAACATCAAAAGGCATTTAATCTGGCCAGTAGGGCCATAAGTGTGCTCAGCTATATAAAACCATGAGAGAGAGAAAGTCTCTGCCCCAAGATGTTTACAGTCAGCATTAGATTCTCTACACCAATTAAGGAGCAACAGAGCCTGAGAAGAGCTTAATGGAAGGGTAAGCAAAAGAAGAGCTCTAAAGAAGGATTTGAACCAGGGAGGCCACTGGGTGACACAATAAGAGGGAGTCTGTTCCAGTCATAGTGAAAAACGTGGTGTGGCAGAAAGGCACTGAATTGTGAGTGTCAGGAGAAAAAGGACATTAAGGACTGAGGATTGGCGGGAGGGGTTGAATGTGAGAGGGGGTGTAGGAGGAAAGGAGATCAACAATGTAGGTGGAGGCAAAGCTGCAGACACTGAAAAAGAAGGTGAAAATGAACATCTTAAACTTAATCTGGAAAGAGAGAGAAAAAGCTAAAGAAGAGATTCAATGGGGAGAGATATGGTCAGAACATCAGGACAAAACTATACTTCATTTGTAACGTTTTGGATAGATTGGGGAGCTGGGAAGGCCAGAGAGATAGAGGTAGAGGAACTAATCAATGTACATGCCAAAGTTTAACAATTTGGCCAGAGAGGGATGGTTATATTTTAGAGACATTGCAAAGAAAGAAGCAGCAAGATTTGACAAGAGCCTGGATGTGAGGGTGAGGAAGGACAACGAGGTGTTGAGGACACGAAGCCTGGGTTGCAGGGAGGACAATCCAACATACATTCTTTTACACTGGGAGCTCTAGAGAAACTGAAGTATACAGTCAGGATCTATTGTATCCCTCCAAGACAAAGCCTTAGAGAGACCGTGTGATGATATTGATAAGGTTAGGGAGGCCATGTTGATCACAAGTAAAAGGAGTGGCTACTATAGGAGGCAATGCCTGGAGGTGGATTAAGAGCCATGGCAGTGATCAGCCCAAGAGTTCTCTCCCACATGGGTGGCCCCAGCAGGTTTTTATATGCATATGCATTAACTTTAGAAACTAGACTGACTGTGAGCAAAACAAATAGTGAGCTACACCCACGCCCCACTGGAAAGCCTCTATATCTAACTGAGCGGGTGCCATTGCCAATCCACTCTACAGTCACAATCCGTACAGTATGAAAATTCCAAACTCCTCCACTTCCCGGGGGTTGACTTTGTTCACAAAGAAAACAACAATGAGGTAATATCAAGATCCTCCCCAGGTTTAGCTGCTCCCGGAGTGCCTCCCTCCAGATTGTTCAACCCACTCCCTAGATCTTCTCTCCTAGTCACTCTTGTCTCCCACATATCTAGGTGGGGTGATGAGTCACCTGACTCAGCAAGTCAGCAGACCCTGCTTAACCCTTTTCTAGCAGAATCAACAGCTACTAACAAAGCCAGGTGTCACTCAAACATTGCCAGCCTGTTACACTGTATTGAATATTTCTGGAGGCCTTGTTGGATTTAACAGATGTGGCTAATGGGTTTGACCTACATCTTGTGTTCATGAGGTGCTAAGAGCAGTGGTTCTCAACTGGGGATCTGCAGCCCCTGGGGGTTCGCAAGCCCTTTCAGGGGGGCCGTGGAGCCCCACAGCTGAAACCCGGTGCCCCGAGCCCCAGCCCCAAAGCTGGGAGTGGAGCGGGGATGAAGCCGGCAAACCTCCCCCGCCCAAGCCAGGAGCAGAGGAAGGGCTAAAGCCAGGAGCCCCAGTGCCCCCCCACCACCACGCTGAAGCTGGGAGCTGCAGTGGGAGCCCCCCACACACACCTTTACACAACCCCTAGCTACCCCCTGCCTGCACCCTGAGCTACTCCCCTTCCCACACACAGCCCCTAGCTACCCCCCTGCCTGCACACAGCCCCTAGCTATCCCTTCTCTGCACCCTGAGCGGTTTTCAAACTTTTTGAACTGAGGCCCCACTTTGAGTTATATTTTTGGTTGCATCCCCCCACAGCCCAGACAGGCTGGGTGCCTCCTGAGTGAGTCAGGGGGTGGAGGTGACACTCCCTCCCTGGACCCCACTGTGCAGAGCTGGCTTGAGCCCCACCAGCCCTTGCCCACCCCACCCCACCCCAAATAGAAGTAAAACTATGCCTATGCCTCCGACCCACACTGGGTCCTGGTGTTTTTATAGCATGTTGAGGGGGGCCTCAGCCAGGAAAAGGTTGAGAACCCCTGCTAAGAGGACCACAGTCATACAATGTTACTAGAGCTTTCTTCAGTCCAGCACCACTAGTGCTGCTCAGAAGAGAGTGGGAATTTCACCTGCTGACAGCAACCAAGAAAGCTGGTTTCCAGAGTGTGAAGGGACTAGACTGGTATCAATGCACACTTCACTAGGAAGGTAACTAAACAGAGGTGCCAGTGAAAAGTCTGATGACATTCCTCAGTGAATAAACTAGATGACAGTTTTGAACCTTTCTTTCAGACTGTTGACATTTAAAGTTGCATTGGCAGATACATCCTGGCCTGAACTGACTATTTCTGCAATCAGATTAAAATGTACTCTCTTTGTTAAGTACCACGGCATGTATAAAATAATCTAACCTCGTGTGGGCTCTGCACAAACAAATATCTCTGTTTCTTTCAGATATTTCAGACCCTTTTTGTGTCCAGATTTGAATTTAAAGTGAACTGATAGGTTCTTCAAGCTACATCTACCAGCCATGTATTATCTAAAGGAAACTGACAGTCACTTTTGGCTCTGGACAATTTGATACACCTTGAAAGTTAAATCTTCAGTTAACAAATGTCCCTCCTGCTTAGGTGTATTTAGTTCTTAAAATAGATCGAAATCAGAGCAAGAGATATGCTTAAATTATGCACGTGAAACCAAGCACTGCATGTCATTGCCACACATGCATAAAACTTCATTTCAGTGAAGAACCGAACAGCAGCATTTCCATGTTTGCTTTTTAAAAATTACTCCAGGCTGGAGAGATTGAGCTGGACATTTCAACATGAAGTCTCTGGTTATCTCTAGAACCATTCTGCAGAGATTTTGATGTGAGCGTTTTCTTCCCGATAGCACCAGTGATGTGCTAGGTGCCCTATGGACAATAAGACAAGGTCCCAGATCTGAAGAGCTTATGAACTTAAAGGCTTAGTTAGGTCCATTTAACAATGGCCTACTTTGTGGAGGGTGGGGGTGCCAAGCAGGTACATTGGGAGGCATTGTGTCTCAGGCAGTCACAATACCTCCCAGAGGTTCCCAGCACACAGGCCATGTGTGTAACACATGGGGGGAAATGTGTGTCTTGTCTTTCTCTAAGTGATTCCACAACTATGGATTATGATCCCAGTCATCAATGGATGGGGTCATGAACACGTCTGAACTGCTCTACAAAATGGCATCCTCCAGTGGCGTGACCTTGCACGCACCATATGTGCAAAGTCACGTTGCAGAGAGGTTACCATTTTGCTCTACAGTCTGACCTTGAGGGCATCATACATGCGAGATCACATTGTCTGTGGTCACAGGAATCAATAAGTCCTAAATGGGGTCATGCAGGTAAAAAGTTTGGGAACAGCTAATGCCTGGTCCATGTAAAACATAGGAGACAATTGCTACCAGCTAATGGAGTTATCCCTTAAGCTCAGTGGTGTCCAGACTTTTCCTGTCGTGCCCGCCCCTTACCAGTAAGGGAATCTGTCCATGCCCCCCACCTCCATTACTGCATAGTTGGCTCAGCAGAAGAGTTTGGGCTGAAGGCAGAGCTGGGGACTGAACTGGGGATGGGGGAAGAGCTAGAGCTAGAGGTGAAGGTAGCCTTGGGGTGGAGAGGAAATGAGGGCAGAGCTGGACTAGGGGTGGAGCAGGGGGCGGAGTGGAGCTGTGGCCGGGGCTGGAACTGGGCTGGGGTGGAGCACGGAACAGACTAGAGCTGCAGATGGAGCCGGAGCTGAGCTGGGCGGTGCTCCCTCCCCGCATCCCTCATGGGGACTGGCCCCGGCCCCGCTGTACACCCCCCTGCATGCCCCACAGTTTGGGGACCACTGCTTTAGCTCAAGTGGTAGCAGCCTTAATCAAATTCCTGGGGTTTAAACCCCACTAATGACCCAGGCCCTCACTGAGCCCTCTTTAATATATGCCACGTGCATTTCCTACTGAGACCAACTAGTGAAAAATGGTGACAAGGCTGCATGTGCGTGGGACCCATCCACAGGTCGCATAGATATTTCTGGTTTCTCTCTATTTCAGGCCAGCTCTAGCAAAGGCAAGAATCACTAGGGACACCTATGGCTGCAGCCATCTCATTTTGAGCACCACAGTTGATTGTATTGGGCTCATCTGCTGTAATGCAGTGAAACTGTTGCAAGGCAGCCAGGCTTTTCACATCATGTTTGCATTGATCAACTTAGATTAACAGGGCAACTTACTGCTCAGTTCTTCATTCAGATGGGCTAAAATAGCAGTGCTTGGATCCAGGGTTAGGCTGGGTTGGGCAGATGGGGTTCTGGAATTCCAGGCAGAACCAGGGCTAGATTGTGCATTGGATGGTGCCAAAATGAGTTTGTAATGCAATCTTGTGGACTGTCGTAGGTTTGCAAGGGCATCAATGAACATGGATTAGCCAAGTCAGAGAGAGTTCCTAGACAGGAGGACAAAGGGAGACACAAAGTAAAGGGCATTGAGGCCTCCAGAACCTTCTAAACCACAGGTCAGAATTGTATAGGGGCTCAGCACCAGCACCTGCCACTGAAGCCAGTGACACCTGTGGGTACTCAGCACCTCTGACAAATGAAACCTTGTATCTGTTGGGCTAACACAAGTCATTTAAGTTGCCGGTATAAGACTGTTTGGTCCTTACATCCTCAGAGAGAGAGAGAGACTGTGCTCAGAAGATGAATATTAAAGCCACTTGTTTCTGGTTGTTTCAACAACAAACTCTAGTGACTGAAAACACAGAGCTTGCAGAGTTCGGACTTTGTCAAATAACTTAAAGGCTACACAGAGTTCTTTCCAGTATTACCAAGCCAGGTGCATGCATTTTTACCATTAGCACATATTACAATACAAAAAGAATTACTTAATTAGCATTAAACATTAATATTAATTGCTTCATGTTTCAAAATACTTTGAAGGTGTAAAGAGCTACGAAGGTATTACAGGAAGTTCTTCTTTTCCTGGTTCCTGTCTCTATAGTAAGTAGCAATGATTACATAACTATTCTTGTAGAACATTCTCTTCCCAAGTTCTAGGTCACTTTCTGATCTCTCCCAAGCTCTAATTAACATGGAGTTTAATCTTTCTCTGGGATCTTACCTCCCTCTCAGAATATTGCTGGGATTGACTGGTTTGTGTACATGAAGTGCTAACCAAATCCAAAGATTTGACATATCTTAGCTAGATTTGCAGTTGTGGAAACCTGTATTTCTTCACACACAAAAAGCAACCAAACACTTTCAGTCTGAATGACAAAAACAAGAACAAACATGAAATTCCAACAATGTGGGTGTGTTGCCTGTTATATGTTGGCTCATATGCTGCCTCCCAACACCCATGGTACATTTAAAACCAGACCAGAGAAAGCACTAACAAATGTAGAGAGTAGGGAACAATCCTGCAGTGACAGGAGCTAGTTGACTTAAAAGGTCTTTTCCATCTCCACAGACTAGTTATCTACTATCACAAGTCCAGTCGAGCCCCTCCTCTTGGCCACTCACCAGACTGCTGTGCAGGGACCCAGCCACTGGATCCCTTGTGTTTTAAGCCTCCAGAATCAGAACAAAGCCCAGGCACTGGCCCTGTCTTGGGGACCTTTGGCACCCCCTTCTGAGAGTTGTAACCATACAGCCCACTGCCAGGTCCCTGGAACCAGTACTGAGCCCTCAGACTCCCTGTAGCTTTAACACATCCTTCCCCAGAACTCTATGCAAAAGTGAGAGCCATCTGGCTTACCTCTTCAAGGGACAAGTGATGAGGTGTAGCACATAACACATAGAGACACTTTGCACCGGGTTCTACAACATTATTGCTATTTCATTAATAGCACAGGTCTGTACAAGAACAATAAAGGCTATACACACTTCCCTGCCCCAATTTCCTCCTCTCGGGAGCATTCTTTGCACGGGGCTCAGAATCCTTTGGGGCTGTCCACCATCCTTCTGTTGCAGTGCATGGTTGTATTTGGCTCTTCTTCTCTGACCTTGGTCTGTCCCGTTCCCCTCTCCAGCTTAAACGTCCTGTGTGTACCCCTGAGTCTTCCCCTTTCCACCCTCTCCAATTCCTCCCCTCCCTGTTGAGGGGATTTGGAGAGAACTGTGTTGCCCTAGGAAGCAGTAACTCTTCTGTTCTCCCCAGGTAAGGCCTCCTGAGGTGTTGATAGCCCTTAACAGTTGGCTATTGCCCCGGGCTGGCAGGGCCAGCGACCCAGCCCCACACTAGCACATTTACACAGGGGAATTCAATGATACAGCCATTTTCATAGTAACAACTTAATAATCAACCAGAATTTCATACAGGTTCCCCAAACCATCACACATACCAAGGGCCAGATTCTCCTCACATATTGGTCCTGATTCAGCCAAGCTCTACAGCATGGGGTTTAGTCACATTGAAATTAATGGGACTTAAGGCTATGCTTATGTACTTTGCTGAATTAGGACCACAGATCCCATTCCCCTCCACAGGATCTCTTGGGCCTCAAGATAGGAGGGGAGCTCAGAATATTTGCTTTGGAACCACGGAAACGTTCGGAAATGAAAGAACCAAGCTGGCCCTTCGGAAGCGTTAGCTGTTGAGCTACGCTCTCAAGAGGGAGAGCGTTATTTACAGCTGCACGGAGCTTCAGTTTTGACAGACTGTGCTGGTGACGAATGGTGGGAAAGCAATTTCGTGAATCACTGAGGGAGAAGCTCAGCAGAATCTAAAAGGGAACACAATTGTCAGATGAAAACATTTAAAATAACAGTTTAGCCCTGATTTGGGGGCGATAGCCACTTTCAGGGGAGAACACCACCACTAAGCATTTTCCACAGCAAGCAGTAATCAGCCTTAACTCCCCACACCACCCCAGCAAGTGGTGATTCCTACATTACAGATGGGGAAACTAAACAACAGATATGTTAAGTGAGGCACTTCAGGCCAGCACAGCCTGTCCCCAGCACAGCCAGTACTAGGACTCCAACATTCCTGACTTCCAAGCCTGTGCTTGGCTCACTAGCCTGCGCTGCCTCTCCAATAAGATGATAATGATGATGATGATTTAATGTATATTGGTTATTATGTAAGAAGCAACACAGGATCTGGGAGCAGGAACCAGGGACATTTTTTCCATTCATACTAACAGAGTTTAGTTTAGTTTTGTTTTAATTTAGGGCTCATGAAGGTAAGTTGATTTAATAATAATACTTAGCTCTTACATGGCACTTTTCATCCGTAGATCTCAAAGCAAGGTCAGGATCATTATGCTCATTTTACTGCTGGGGAAACTGAGGCACGAGGCAGGAAGTGACTTGCTAAAGGTCACCCAGCAAACCAGTGGCAGAGCCAGGAATTAAACCCCAGTCTCCTGAGTCCTGGTGCAGCGTCCTAGCCATTAGGACACACAGTCACCCATTATGGATAAATCCACAATTTATCCATAGAATGGGCACAGCCTGAGCAGTAGCAGTGGAAGACCCCCACTTCAATTCTCCCCACTGCCCCATTAACATGCCTTGCTCCTCACCTAGAAAGTCCACTTCTAGATAGCAATACGAATTATTCAGTCTCTATGGACCATACAGTCCTTGGCCTCTCAGCCTATGGCAGCAGATAGCTTTTGAACAGCTGATGTCAATACATTTAACAATAGTGAATGTCACTTTAATAAACCAGGTTATGCTCCAAAAAGTACCTTTAATGAATTAAGCACATCGGCCAGCTGCTTTACACTTAATGTGCAGTTTCTTCCCCTACATAAACGTGCAAAACCTGAAGAATGGGGAGAGTTAATCTAGGGCTGCAGAGACAAAATAGAAGAGATGAAGAGGCATTTGCTGGTGCTATCTTTAGCATTAGCAGTTTCATTTAACTCTGATCTGGACAGTGGAGCCAAGGAGATGGGAAGGTGGTTCCAAAATGTAGTCCTCACTCAGAACATTTGTTCTACAGCATGTGGGAGGTGACTACAGAACTCAGCCAGTTTTAAAGGGATCCTAAACATCTGGGGCTTTATTGTGCCTGACAGGCACGGTGCTAAGTAATTGCGGGGACTAGAGGTTGTGGACCCTCAATAGAACAGGGTCCATAGAATAACAGCTGCAGTTATACTTGCTAGGATAAACTTTATCAGCGATATCCACCCTCCTCCTTCACAGCATAAAACCAACAACTAACTGTTTCAGGTTAGAAAGAAACTCGTCCCATAGGCCTGCTATTGCAAAATTGTGTAGCATAAGGGTTTTTTCGTGTACCTCTAAAGCATTTGGTTTCAGCCACCTTTGCAAATTGGATACAAGACTAGACAGACTACTAGTCTGATACAGCATGGCAATTGCTGTATTCAATAGTACCAAGACACTGTATTAAAATAGCATTATTAAATAAATAATGTTTAGCAAGCCAAAACAAGGACATTCAATAAGGCTGCTGCTTCTAATGTCACTCTTCCCTCTGTGCTTAGAGATTACAGAGGTCTTTTGGCAGTGCTCTTTATTGTAGGTAATACAACTTTTTACAACACTTAGGCACATGGAGTGAAATTCACCCCTATTCAGAGAGCCTATACACTACTTAAGTCAGCTGGCCCTCACACAGGGTTATTTTGTGGGTAGAATACAAGC
Source organism: Chelydra serpentina (assembly GCA_037349315.1). Taxonomy (NCBI): domain Eukaryota; kingdom Metazoa; phylum Chordata; order Testudines; family Chelydridae; genus Chelydra; species Chelydra serpentina. The sequence goes on from JBAIAC010000035.1 coordinate 15,806,042, forward strand.
CTTAACCATTACTGCACTTCCAACTTTTTAGTTTGTTTTGCACTTCAACCAGAAGCATATGGTACAAACTACAGTAAATGTAAGTGAAACCCAAAGTCCACCAGTGTTATGTGGAGTGTAGTAGGACAGTACACTATCTAATAAAGCTGCTCACCCAAGGTATTTCCACCAGCCTGGAACACAAGCCCCCCACCTAATTTTTTGAGCTGATGCAGACGCTTGTTCCCTGTGCTTGTCACACCAAGAGCTGTACACCTGGAACTGCTGCATAGCAAGAAGCAGCCTTTGGCTTATCTGTACTCGTCTTCTTCCAGGAAAAAATCTGCAAGGTTGCTTTCAAACTGTAGCTCTCGGGCTCAGGGCAGTGAGGCCAGTGATGGCTCTGGGTTTGATTCAACCATCCAAACAATCCATTGCTCTGTGTATTAAATTGAATTTTTGGAGTGGATAAAATATGATTCAGGTCAGTAAAGTGGATATTTTAAGTGAACTCCAGTTTTACTCAGGAGACTGTTGCAGGGAACAATGTGGGAAGGTTTCCTCATCTCTTCTGATTTCTCCTACCCAGATTGAACTGTTAAGAAACAATAATAATATTAATAATTATTATTAATAAAGTGCCCCCTCCTAAAATGCTGAGCTGTAAAATATAATCTAAAGCCAACAGTTAATCACAGTGCATAGGATACTGAATAAAAAACTAACTGGTAAAAAGCCAAATGATGTGGGTTTATTAATATGAAAACAATGTGAGAGGATCACAAACTCACAGGAGTCAATTAAGCCCCACAAGGAGGACAGAGAAAGCAATTGCTGATTTAATCAAATTCCTAAATATTGAACCTGATATGTTAGCTGCACTGGTGTCAGTCAGGAGATCTCCTTTGGGGCTTGTCTTCACTAGAAAATGACATCAATTAAGGATGCAAATGTGAGGAGTCATGTTAGCTTACACAACGATGACCAGAATTTTGTGTCAGCAGGTCATGAGTAAAAGCTAATGTTTGTTTCTTATCCTGCAGGTTCCCCGGGCCAGAGCCCTGTACAGCTACAGAGGACAAAACCCTGGTGAACTGAGGTTCAATAAAGGGGACATCATCATATTGCACCGACAGCTGGATGAAAAATGGTACCTGGGAGAGATCAATGGGGTCAGTGGGGTTTTCCCAACCAGCTCAGTGCAAATTATCAAACAACTTCCACTGCCACCACCCCTGTGCAGAGCACTTTACAACTTTGATCTGAGAGAGAGAGATAAAAATGAAAATAAGGACTGCCTGACATTTCTTAAGGTAAGGTTGCCCGTCCGCCAGTCAGGGGCAGGTATTTTCACAGCTGGGTAGTTTCTCAACCCCGGGTCCTGTCGTCAGCATCATAGAGCCTTGCAGGTCTATAGCACCTTTCATCTAAAGATCTCAAAGCTCTATACAAACAAGAATGAAACTTCCCAGCACCTCAATGGTATAAGTATCATCCCCATTTTACACATAGATAAACCAAGATGGAGAGGTTGAGGGTGGGGTTTTCAGAAGTCCTCAGTGTTAACCCAACTCTAACCAAGCATTGAAGTCAATGGTTGAAAGTCCCATCTAAGTGACTTCCCCAAGGACACACACTGATATTTAGAAAATGAGTGGAAATTTGACAGAGGTGGAAACAGAACCCAGAAGCCTGATGTTCAGTCCCTTGCTTTAACTTCTCGACAATGCTCCGTTAGTCAATCAACTAACAACTGATTAGCTGCATTATTCCCTAAACTATGGGAGGGTTTGCCTTGAAAGATGCTTAGTTATATATTAAAAGGAGAATGGCTTAATAGTCAGAGGACAGAGGTCATCTATGCGCCTTCAGCATATTCAGCCATTCCTTTAGGAACATACATTAGTGAAGCAACACCTGCATAGTTCTACAGACATTTGCCATCTGTTCTGGTATTCTACTGAAATTACAGGACTTCCATTTATTCTTTTTAGAGGAGATATTTTTCAAGGTAACTGTGCTTCACAGCAATGTCAACACATCCTAGTATGTCAAAATTAGGTGAAGCATATTGAATCTAGCTGAGAAACCAACGCCTACGGGCTCTGATGTCCTAACAGAAAAGTCACCTGTTTTTCCTTTCACTTGGCAACTCAGCCCCTAGTGCTGTTGCAAATCAGTGACAAAAAACAAGCAGTTCTCTAGAGGGACTTAAGGACAAAGTTCAGAGGCTTGATGGATAGGGCTGGGTGAGGGGAAGGCTGAGGGAAAGAAAGTTCAAATATCCAAAAACCGGCTGTTATCTCAAACTGGGATGGGGCGGAACCAGAAGAGAAAGTAAGTTTCACTGAAGCATCTGCTGCTGCTCACTTTGCATTGTCACTTTAAAGTGTGGTTTCTAATATTGCTAACAATAACACAGGGGACATGGGGAGCCAACAATATTTTTTAACTGCAGATGCTTTCCTCTCTTTCATGCCGTCTGGTTTTGTTTTCTTTTTTGCTTTATTTGTCTTTGTTTCACTGCTTACTCATTCTATTTATTTGCTTTTGGAGACAGCACTCATTTCCACGCCTACAGCTCCGTTAGCACACGGAGCGTTATCGTACATATAAAACAGGCAGATGCTTCTTCGAGGAGGGGACAACACACTCACTCCCTCACTCACATCCCCGTGCCTTGCAGTGTTAGTGAGACAGCTCACATTGTGTGTTTTCACTGAAGGATACCAGCTGCTGCAGTGATTCCTTTTAATATCACCCATCAGGCTGCAGGAGGTCTATGAAGCTCCCTCTGCGCACCCAACCGCAGCAGGCGGATTCAAAGCTCAGCACACCCTGTACAACCTCCTCTCTGCTGCTCTTTTCCCCTCTTGAGGTTCTTTGCGCCCCAGTGGGTGCTAATAGTCAGTAGAACCCAGGCACTGCAGTTGTGACAAGACCCGTATGGGTGATGCAAGAAAGGAGTTGTTCTGTGCACCCATGCAAAGAACCACAAGCTGGCCCTGGATGTTTATGCAGTGATTTGAGAGTCACAGTCCAGTTGACAAGCGCTATCACAGTGCAATGTATTATTATTAAAAGAAACACCTGGACAGGGGGCCTGATTCTCCCCTCTCCTTCGTCTTGTGGAGTCATTTACACCGGCACAAAAGGAAAGCAAAGTTCTTCCAAACTGTAATGGAATCCTCATCTACCCACTTTGCATAGATGCAAGTGATGGAGGCCAGAGGGGAATTAGGCCAAGGCCATTCTGCTCTCAATTGGAATTAGAGTAAAATTTGATTGAATCTCAAAAACTTCAAATTAATTCAAAGGGGAAAAAACGTGAGTTTGGTCCCAGGCATTTTTGGACCTTTTCTCCCCGCAGATATTTTAAATCAATCAAATACAAATATATTAAAAATGAATAACATTCCATTTCTGCTGGGTTGCACAGAAAATGGATCTTTCCAAAGGATTTTTAGCCACCAGTCGATACAAAACTAGTTTTGCTCCAAAGTAAAACAGTACTCTGGACCTGAAATACTGCAGGTCCAATAATATTAGGGTATTTCAACTCTTGAAATATTGGTTTACATATGAGTTTCTTGGCAGTACTGTGCCAATTGCCTGGAAACTTATAATGGTTTATATTTGGTACATATCTGAAATGCCATTTTCATTATTTTATTTGTGCATGGTAATTAAAGAAGAATTTCCACATGAAGGAAGTCTTAAAAAGTCATAAGCTCATTTGCTTTTCATACGTTTTCCATTATTTTTTGTTTATTGGTCCCGATTTAGCAAAGCATTTAAAGTTAAGTTAAATGCATGCTAAGCATAGAGCTGAATAGAGATGGACTTAAACATGTACTTAAGACTAAGCGTGTGTCAAAGAGCTTTGCTGAAGACCTGTGTTCTCTACAATGGACATACCTCTGAGGCTGCTTAATGATTTTGTTTTGCAGCAATTACGGGTCAAACCCATCTTTACATGTACTATCTGCCTATCCCAGACGGGAAGGTTGGTAACAATATACTTCTGCATTTCAGGGCGATATCATCACAGTGATTAGCAGAGTTGATGAGAACTGGGCAGAGGGCAAGTTAGGTGATAAAATAGGGATCTTCCCTATCTTGTTTGTGGAGGTAAGTGCAGTACATTCAAAAACACTTATTCAATCCATTACCACAGGAAGCAGTTGACACCTGTATTCACTCCCACCATACTGAATGATGCTCCTCATGTGGTCCATGATCCTGGAGGGTATTCTCTGGTTTCTGTTACATCTCATTTAAGTAAAGAATGGTGGTTGGAAGCTAAGGAGATATTCCCAAACAGTGCCCTGTCAATGTATCTCACCTCCTAACTGGAAGGACCTCAGTTACCAATGAAGGGGTAATTCAGTCTTCATGGCCTATTCAGTCCTTGGCATTTTGCTGACACTATGAATAAGGGTGAGGGTGACATGACGGGTTTTGTGATGTTAATAATTTGAAATAGTTGCAAAATGTACATTGAAATTCTATTTTAATGCGGCGGGCCCTTTCAATCAAACTGAACACTTTCATGGAAAAAATTCTTTTTTTTTTAAATCAAAAAATGTTAAAAGTGAAAATTCTCAAATTTATTCATCCAAGTTCCATTTTGTTTTGTGTTGTTTATTGAGGGGGGGGAAAACATTTTATTCCACGTTCACTGCCACCCTCCTCATCATTTCCAGTGGGGAAAAATGAAAGAGGGTTGTTTTTCCCCATCAAAATGACATTTTTCAAATGTTTTTCAAAATTTTATTTCGAACATATTTTTGGGGGGAAAAATCCAAAAAATGTCATGGAAAATTTTCATTCCTTGCTAATTTTTTTACAAACTAGACTTGCTTTTTTTGATCAGCACTATTAATACATTTCCACTAGGAACTGTAATGAAATCAACCAACTGATTTTCCGTAAAGCACAAAACATCAGATAGTAACAGCCTTAAGTCACTATCAACCTGCCCCAAATTCAAAGCAGAGATGTAGAGAGAGAGATTTAGAGAGATTTATTGCATTAATCAATCTCCTTGGCCATCTAGTCCTTCCCCAGCCACAACATCTTTTGTTTAATACTGAATTGGTCATTAATGATCTCCCTAAATTTAACTTGGGCTATAAACTGTAAATGGCACACAAACAAATCAAAATACCTAGACACAAATGGAGATATTATTAAATTAATTACAGAAAACATTTGTTACTTATTGCACAATTACTTTATATACAGACACTAGTAAAAATATTACTTGACGTTCTAATAGATCTTGTAAAATGTCTTCTTTTCATGAAATAATTTTGACTCAAATAATTACTTACTTAATCTGGCATTAGCTGGAATACATTAATTATGGTCACTGGGGAATTAGAAATTAATTATGGGAAGGGAAAACCTGGGGCTAGTTTGGGAGATACAGGACTTCTTTTGGCTTTGACTTTACAGACAATGATCAGATCTGTGTTTCACTTTAACCAATCACCTAGCGTTAGGAGAATTCAGATAAATGGTTTTGGTTTTAGACTCATCACTAATTACTTACAGAAATTACAATATTATATACAACACATATTTCTGTAAGTACTTGGAGAGGAGTCGAATATATAAATATATATATATATATATATATTATATACAACACATATTTCTGTAAGTACTTGGAGAGGAGTCGAATATATTTTTATATATATATATATATATATATATATATATATATATATATATATATATATATATATATTTATATATATATTTATATTTATATTTATATATTTATATATTCGACTCCTCTCCAAGTACTTACAGAAATATGTGTTGTATATAATATTGTAATTTCTGTAAGTAATTAGAGATGAGTCTAAAACCAAAACCATTTATCTGAATTCTCCTAACGCTAGGTGATTGGTTAAAGTGAAACACAGATCTATATATCTCACACACTACCTGTTTTAAACCTTGTTTTAAGAATGTGTCTTTGGGATTGAGGAGGAGGGAATATAAAAGCAGCCTATGCTCTTAAATGATGATACTGTAGGGGCAATTACTTGTTCCACGCTAGATAGATTATTTTTCATCCTAGGCATTAGGCATGCTGCTTCAAGTGAGTGGGCGAGAATCTCAAAGTTTTGCAATTCTTTAATGTCAGCAGTAAATCATGATTAATTTCTTTGGCAGTCATTGTGGTAAGAAACATTGCCACCACATGCCCTCTGCTATTAATATTGAGGTACTCAGCAGTTTCTAAGCAATCTTGTTGAAATACTGGCTATTTCTACACTACAGTTTATGGCGGCAGAACTTGCGTTGCTCAGGGGTGTGAATAAACCACCCTCTGAGTGACATAAGTTACACCGACATAAGTGCCGGTGTGGACAGCGCTATGTCGGCGGGAGAGCTTCTCCCACCGACATATCGACTGCTGCTCACGGAGGTGGTGTTATTATGCCAATGAGAGAGCTCTCTCCCGTCGGCATAGAGCGTTTTTACCGGTGCAGCGGCGACGCTGCAGCACTGCACGTGTAGACATGCCCTTAGTCTCTATGCAAACTGAGAGTCTGACTCTGCTCCCCTTAAAATCCGTGGTAAGAATCCCACTTCTTTCAATGGGAGCAGGATCAAGCTGTGAATGTTTTGGTCTAAACTGATCTAATCGAATGGAGACAACACAGTTCATAAAGCTACCTTCATTGAGGACTTCTCCATATGAACGCCTTAATGTCAGTTGGAGAGACTTGACCCCCTGCTGTGAAATGCACCCAATCTTGCCAACACAAAGCAGTTAAGGAAGATGTGCCCATTAGTCCATTGTAATTTGGTGTTCCATTTATCATACCGTGTACTGGAGCTGAGGGGAAGAAACCAGCTGAGATGCATTCTTATTTATCTTTGTGAGTCTCAAGTTTTGACAGGAAAGGAAGCCAGACCTTTCTGGGAGACTCCAACTGGACAGAGAACCAGACGTCCAAGCTTAATCAGATGGTGTCTCAGTGACAGACTTCTTCCACTCCGTTTTAATTTGGCAGTCAGCTTTGTGTTAGTAATTATGCCTCTGGGATTTGTCCCTGAAAATATAACAAAGCTGAGCCACTCAATTGCAAAGATTAACAATAATGTCATCTGAAGCCTAAACTCAGCTGTGCTTGTTGTTAGGATGAGGTATAAAATGTGGGTCTATGCTCACTGGGTTTGGGGTCTATGCAAAGCTTAGCTTCTGAGATGGTGCCATAAAACTTCTCTTCTTTCTGTCCCAGCCAAACATGACTGCAAGACAACTCCTACAGACAAAGAAAAGCCACCGATCCCCCCCGTTTAAATATTCATCACCCTTAAGGACAGCCTCTCCCAGAGCGAAAGGCACAGAGTCACCAACCTTCCGCAAAGTGTCAGAATCTAGGAGGAAGAGCCTCAGACCGTTCTCTATCACGAGTGCCTTGAATTCACTCAACAGGATGGTCCACTCACCCACAGGGCGGCAGACACTGGAAATCAGCTCACCAGTGCTCATCAGCTCCAGTAATCCGACTGTGGCAACCCAGAGCAGCGAGAAAGTGGAATTCCCTTATGGCACCCCTGTCCAGGTAAATGAAAACCATTCATGTTGCTGATTGTTGGGCACACACATGGTTTGCTCTGCTAACAATAGGCTGAAAAGTAACTTCTTGGAGGAAACATTTTTCACTATGCAGATAGCAACTTGAAAAGCCAAAGCTCAAATTAGCATGAAACAGTTCTTTTAGGCTTTTAAACATTTATATCTACAGTGGTTTAAACTCTTTTCCGTGGCTTAGTGCAGCTTTCTGTAAATACCACAGGAAGCTGATAAAGGTAAAAGACTCCTTTTAAGGATTGCATGTTAAAAAACACGGGAGGGAGGGGAGATGGAATGCCAGTGCTAGAGACTCCTACAAGACAATATGTCATCCATGAAGTCAGGGGCTTCTTCCCTCCTTTGGAAATGGAAAGCTCTGCCTCTTGAGTTACAGGTGCCAATGTGACTCATAAAAGGGGAGATTAAATTATCAGAATGACTACATTGTTTTGCTAAGCTGCAGAGGCGGAGACTGAGAAGAAAGAGGGTTTTCTTAAAAAATAAAAGACTTTCCAGTTTGGAAAGTCTGGCATGGAATGTGCATTCCTTGGGCAATTAACTGAGCCTCAGTTTATTTGCAGAGAAATGTGTACCACATAAACATGCATGTGCGGGCATACGCACACACACACACACACACACACACAACTATGGGTTTGCTTTATGTGACGGTATAGTCCAAATAGACAGAAATGAACAATATCAATAAAATAAATGGTAAAATTAAAAACACGGATGGGCCAAGTTCAGAGGTGCCACCTCACTGATGTTTCTAGCCACCCACACAGCCTCAGGTTGTAAATACTGGTACATGTTTGCCTAAGTGTGGCTGATGACCCATTTAAGAGCCTGCTTCCTGCACTCTCTGTGCTGCCTGAACTCCTAGCGTGATATTCTGGCTCCATTGACGTCATTGGAAGTTTTGCCGTTGACTTCAATGAGGCCAGGATTTCTCCCCTAATGACTTCAGTGTGAGGTTAGCCCCTGTGAGGAAGGACCTGCAAAGTCAGATCTCAAGTTATTATGTTTAATGAGGAGTTGAAAGTCCAGCTAGGTTAATGAAAAAGCTGCAATTCCTTCGGGATCCTTTAGATCGCAGTTGTTTTAACGGGCGTCTCTCATGTCTCTTTGCTTGAATGTCAAATGTATGGAAACCTTGTGGGGTTTTTTATGTATTTATTTATTTAAATATCTGTCACCTTTCCAGAGTTCTAGGAACCTCCTGGCATCTAAGGCTATGTCTACACAGAGGCTGGCCTGGGTCAGCTGACTCGGGGTCATAAGGCTCAGGCTCCGGGGCTGAAAAGGCGCTATGTAGACACTCAGGCCGCAGTCCAAGCTTTGAGACCCTGTGAGTGGGGAGCGTCCCAGAGCTCAGGTTCCAGCCCGAGCCTGAGAACACCGACACATGACATTTAGCCCTGCAGTCCGAGTCCCACAAGCCCAAGTCAGCTGACCCAGGCCAGCTGCGGCCATGCTGCAGGTATTCTGTCCCTGTGTACACATACTCTAAAGCACTCCATTAAATTCCAAAATGTGCAAGACAAAATTTTAATGCGATAGCTTCTCCTAAAGGCAAATTTTCCACTTACGAAGCTTGTCCACAAAAACTAAAAGACCCTCTACTCAGTCATGTTACAACACCCTGCCCTCCCGCTACAGACTCAACCCCGAAATGCTGTCGAGGAAAGATGGATGTTGCAGCATGCCCACCTGCCTGCCTTGAAAAGTTACCAAATCAGTTTTATCTGGTAGATTGCAGAAGCTGTAATGGCTACTTCCACTATGGAAGTCACAGACTGTGAGACCGACCTCATGTAGCAATTTTCAGCCATAAAAATCCACAATCTGCATATGGGCATCTCTTTACCCCCCATGGAAATGAATCAACTCATCTCTCTCTAATTTAGGAATACTATATCCAGTTGAGAGTGTAGGTGAATTTAACTAAGAATACAGTTTTCCAAACTTGAATTTGACCACAACCAATGGGGGAGGGGGAGGAGGTTGTTTGTTTTTATAAATACCCCACTTAAATACGCTGTCTAAGGGCTTGTCTGCCTGATATGTTAGTGCGCAGCAAACCAGGGTGTGAATCTACAGCGCACTCACGAACTCACTATGTGGACACTGCTACTGCACACTAAAGGTTCTGTAGTATGCTTTGACAAACTCCCCTTTGACAGACTCCTGTTTGAATCAGGAGTTTGAAACAGGAGTACATTAAAACGCACAGTGGAACTTTTATGTGCAGTAGCAGTGTCTAGATAGCCAGGTAGCGCACCACAGGCTAGTGTGCATTGTAGATTCATACCCTGGCTTGCCACACACTGACTTGCTGTGTAGACAAACCCTAAGATACCCTCTTTCAGTATATAAGCTGGAGAAAGCAAAAAATCCTGTATCTTACCAGCTAAAAAGAGTGGAAACTATTACTTGAAAGCCAACATAGTGTTAATGGAAACCTGTCATTATTGAGGGCCAAATACCGCAACACTGAATTAAATGGGAATTTTGACACTGACTTCAGTAGGCAGGGGATCCGGCCACAGGTGAGCTCTGCTCTAATGATATAGTAAAAAGCACCTTCCAGGCAGTTAAGAGAGGTGGTACTAGAGCAGGGGTCTCAAACTCAAATTACCACGGGGGCCGCATGACAACTAGTGCATTGGCCCGAGGGCTGCATCACTGACCCCGCCCCCTCGCTGCCCCCGGCCCCGCCCCCACTCCACCCTTTCCATTAGGCCCCGCCCCTTCTCCGCCTCCTCCCCTGAGCACGTGGCTCCCCGCTCCTCCCCCCTCCCTCCCAGAAACCGCGAAGCCGCCAGACAGCTGTTCTGGCGGCGGAACTTCAGAAAGTAACTCGGGGGGGCACGGGGAGCACGGCGGGCCGCAGGGAAGCGCTCCGCGGGCCGGCCGCGTGTTTGAGACCCCTGTACTAGAGTAATGAATTCAGACATTGCTAGCAATAAATGTGATGCCCTCTGAAAGATGATCTTAGCCTATCAACCTAAATACAACTTAGTGAGGCTTGGCTTGTCTCTTGATTACATATGATGACACCTGCTTTCTGCCTCACACACACATACCTCACACGCCTCCATTCCATGATGTTATGAAGCCAGCTAGCAAAGAGATCCAATCATCTAGAGTAGAACCCTCTTTCCTTTGGAAAGGAGTCCTGGTCTTTGCCCTTCCGCTACGTCACTCTGCTGCCTGCATCCTTTTACTTCCAAAAGAGGAATTTACCGTGGCAGTGAATTCTCATGGCAGCTTAGGAGTCCTTGCCTCCTTACAAACCTTACCCCAAGACTGTCCCAACACAGACTGAATTTGGGACTGTAATGGTGTAACCATGTTATTAAAATAGACCTTTCAAAATAAGATCTGGCCTTTTCAGGGAAGCGAAAGGTCCCAAGATCCCCACTCTCTGAGCAGAGGTCTCCACCCGGCTTCTTTACTGATCATCTGAAAAGAAAAGGGGCTTGTTAAGATTTGTCTCCAAAGTTTTTATGAGCAATAAGCCAGTTCTTGGTAGTGCAGTGGCTCTGCAAGAGAACCCAGCAGGCATTTTGTGCTCAGCAATACCTTGCACAGCGCGTTGGATGCTAGACCCTGTTTTCCTGTGAGTGAAAGTAAAGCTTTACAATAGGATCATAATTCAACTGAAATTGTATCATGGCTTATGAACCCAATGTCATTTCACTGAAAAATGTCTGTGAACTACTGTCACCAGCATAAGCCATAGAGCAAGTATGTTACCTTGTTGCCTTATAATGGCTCTTAATTGGCTTTTTTTTTTAAGCCAGCCTTTATTCCTGGTAGGTTGGTTTGCTTGGCTGGTGTTTGTTTTGAAGAGGGGATGTTTTGGCATCATGTGTAATTTCATTTCAAGCCTAAACTTGTGGATGGCCAGTTTATATCCATTTGTTCTTATGTCAACATTGGCTCTTAACTCCTCTCCCTCTCTGGTATTTATCCCTCTGATGTATTTATAGAGATCAATCATATCTCCCCTCAGTCTTCATTTGGCTAGGCTAAACAAGCCAAGCTCCTTAAGTCTCCTCTCATAAGGTAGGTTCTCTAGTCCTCTGATCATCCTAGTAGCCCTTCTTTGCACCTGTTCCAGTTTGAATTCATCTTTCTTAAACACAGGAGACCAGAACTGCACACAGTATTCTAGACGAGGTCTCACCAGTGCCTTGTATAACGGCAATAACACTTCCCTATCTCTACTGGAAATAACTTGCCTACTGCATCCTAGGATTCCATTAGCTTTTTTCACCGCTGCATCACAATAGCCGCTCATAGTCAGCCTGTGATCCACCAATACACCTAGGTCTTTCTTCTCCTCTGTTTCCAACTGATATGTCCCAGCTTATAGAAAAAATTCTTGTTGTTAGTCCCAAAGTGCATGGCCTTGCACTTGCACTATTAAATTTCATCCCATTTCTAGTACTCCAGTTTTCAAGATCCTCCAGATATTCTTGTATGATAGTCCGGTCCTTCTCCATATTGGCAATACCTTCCAACTTTGTGTCATCTGCAAATATTATTAGCATATTCCCACTTTTTGTGCCATGAGAGCCAAAGTTGTAGATAAAATTTGATGCTAGATCATCATGTTGAGTTAAACTTTTTAAAATCTGGCCTTGACCTAGGTGCTGAGAACTTTTGAAAATCCAGTCATCAGTGCATCCTCTAAAGTGCGATTGTATCCTGACAACTGTCTGCACACAAATGGCATTGTGTGGTGGAGAGAGGATGTTCTGTGTTCAGATTTAATTACTCCAGATCAAACATGCTCTGTTTGCAAGTAAAGACATACGGGGCGGGGCGGGAGGGGAGCAGAGCAGTTCTCCTGCAAACTCAACCTGGGATCTGAGAGTCATGCAAGGTTCTTTCCTTCTTGTACATCATCATCGGTAATAAAAGTTCTGCAAGCCAATTAATCTGTGCGGCTCTGTGGCCTGCAATAGGTTTGCAGCAGTGGAATTTACTGGAACTCAATAAGTCATTCTGCTGATGATGCACCAAAAGGAACCGAACCCACAGTTCAGTCCCTCTTGGTGTGTTGGGCCTGCAGGCCTAAGAAGTGTAAGAGCATATTTCTATCACTAAAGTCAGCAGATAATGCTCTGAATACACAGAGGGAGCAGATTGGTTGATTTAGAAGGAGCCAGTGTTTACATCGTCACTATTCAGAGCAGAATGGTACTTTAAACTTTCCTGTATACTTCACCTGACTCAGTAAGTATTCAACGTCGAACCAAGAGGCTGAAGTCCAGAAGGAGCTTTGCCTCTGAAAATCCCTTACCCCAAAATATCACTGTGGAAGGCTACAGAGTAAACAAATGGCTAAAAATGACAGTGATCCTGGAGAACCAGTTCCTTCAGAACAACTTCTGCTAGGCACTGACCTCCAAAGAAAATACTACGTACTCTGAATCAAACTTGAGCTGGGGTAGCAAAGACTGGTAACAATACGACCAAGTGGGATCTAAGGAACAACCCAAAATGTGAATGTGGAGAGCATAGGCAAGCACTTGAACACTGCCTGATACAATACCCTGTATTCCCAGGGCACTATTTGAGATAAGTGACATCATTAGGTCTTGGCTGATGCTTTGGAGTGACAAGTATGATGATGACCTGCCTCTGTAACAAGAGGCACAGGTTTACTACAATTAGATCTGGCATCTGTGTGATCCACTTTAAGTATAATTGGCTGCATTCTAATAGTATTAAAACAAAAAATACCAACAATAGTTTGCATGTTGCAATGTCATCTCTGTGCATGTTGCTTTGAAATAAAACCATAATTATCTCAAGCAAATGCACACACACTATACAGCAACACTGGAGCTAAGGTAAGTGCTGGGCTCCAGCCGTGCAAGGAGCCTAGGTACTTCCCCTAAGGGTAAGTCCAACTAAATTAAAACAGGTCCCACCTCCTTGTAATGCTCCTTTGTTGTACCCTACTGGAAATTCCAGTAGATTTCTTTAGAATCCTTCACCTGTTCTCTATTGGCAGCCCCAGGCCCTGGTGGCCCAGGAGATTTTGCTTTGTTCTATTGCCTACTCGGCCAATTAGAACCAGCTGAAATTTCCACATGCCAAGACATGATACAAAATAGGCCCCAGGACCAAAGTCAAAATCTGAGACTGGATGCAAAACTTTGCACACATTTGAGGTGCTAAACTGACAGGTGACAGTGGAGGTGCTAAACCCTGAAATGTATTCAATAGAGATGAACCCAAACTCTTGCTCAGAATCCCCTTCTTCCCCTAAAACTTTAGGGAAGTTTGGATCACTCTCTGAAATGGAAGCTTTAAGGAGGTGCATTCCTTGAAGCATTCCTGGGCTTGAAGCATTCCTGGATTTAGGTGTGGGTTTAATTTGCTTTCTTAACTCAGTAGGGAGCCTGTCAGTTTCCCCAATGCATGCTTAGAGACTGGTGATACCTCTGCCTTGGATGGTTGCCTGCAGGAAACTGGAGGGTTACATTGGCTTGTTCTGCTTGACTGCAAGCCTGGGATCTACTGTCAAGACTTTCACTTGCAGCTTCAGAAGGTTTCTTTGCAAGCAGGTTAGTTTTCCCTTTCACCAACTCTTTCTTTTATACAATCTAAACTGAAGCTTTGTCTCCAATGCAAAAATAGGTCTGTTTTTACATCAAGATAGGTAACTTGAGACAGCTATTTCACTGAAAAAAAATACAGCTAGTTTTGCAGTAAAGAGATAGCATAACCTTTTGTTTTGTTTGGAACAAAAAAGATTATTGGGACTATGGTCTTATTGTATATATTACATAACATAGATGAGAAAATATTAGGGGAGCCATGTAAGCTCCTAAATGGGGGACAGACTGCACATGTAGTACAGGAAAACTAGATGGAGAAGGGATAGAAGATGGAACAATATTCACTTCTCCCTCTTTCACTCCCTAGTGGAGGTTTCTAGCTGTCCTCCTAAGATGAGTGCAGGAAACATGCTTTTCTGCTATAAGCGAGGAAGGATGGGTTTATTTAGATGGAGCAACACTTAATCACAGAATGAAAGACAATGGGTGAACGCATTAGGATCGCCAGGCACACTGGCGAATAGCCTGCGTCGCCTGCATGAGAGATACGCATCGTGACAGACATACTCCCTTGCTGGGAGCGAAGGAAAGTCCGCACTTGGGTATCTGAGGCGCCCATTTGAAATACAAAGAGATCGGGAGCACTCAATGCCATGGGGCACCACACCTCAAAATAGGAAGCTTCTCTCCTTTCAATGAAAGAAACTGCCCTAGTCAGCATCCCCAAGCCCTTTTGCTCACAGTTCCTCTCTGTCTGGGCAGCTGCTCAATCCTAGGCTGAAACAAGTTGTCCTGAGTATGATCTCTGGTGAATTTTGGCCTTTGAGGCAATACACTGTCTCAGGCAGGAGTCCAAGTAGTGGGTTTGTGAGACAAAAACAAAAAGACTAGATTGTGAGCAGGCTAGCAGGCGTTTGGGTTAGCAGAAATTGGGATCACAGAGGGAAAGGTCTCAATCTCCACAGCAATTTTGGAGTGGGGCCAAAGTAGAAAAAAGAATCAGTTATTAGAAACTGAAAAAACAAAACCCTATTATATCTTTCCCCCCCTCAAGAACACCATCCCCTAGATAAATGTTAAGATTATACTTTGAACTGGTCATAATAGGAAAATTGTTCATGAAAAACTTCACTAAACATTTGTCGCCTTTTTTTTCCATCAAATTTGGGAATCCCCTCCCCCTTTATTTTTTTGGCCAACTTTCATTATGCCTCAGTCAAAAGGCCACTAGATGTATTACTAGTGCCTCCTCACAGGCCAGTTCGAACTTCAGTATGGTCCTGAAGGAAGCTGTCAGCAATCTCATCCATGAAAAGACACCACTTCCCGCCCCATCTTGATAAACAGATGGAATATGGAGGTGGAAGAGAATTCCAGTCCAAAATAAAGGCATGAGAGGAAAACCCTCTAGCATCCAGTCTATCTCCATTACTGCCTCAGTGCCTCCAAGGGAGTGGACGATGCTGGAAGTGTGGGAAGAGGATCAATCCCTAATCCCAACCACTGTTAAGTAAATATGTGCATCTTTAAAGCAGAGGCGGGGTTTGGTGGGGGTGAGAAGGGTGACAACACAGCACATACCAGCAAAATAACTCATGTTAGAAAATCCCCACTGGATATCTCTAGTGTCTCCCAAAATCTGCTCTACCTGACTCCCTGGCACCTTTACTGTGGAGGATCACGTCAGACTCATTTCAGTCCATAAAAGGAAATTAACTCTTATCAGCTCCCCTCCCATTGCCAGTCATTGCTGGCACACTGCAATGCTCTCCCTTCCTTTTATACTCTTGCCAAGCCACTCACCCTCTAGGAGCCCAAGCGAGTTCTAAAAGACTCTGGCCCTCTTTGCCCGGGCATGCAGTGAGCATCACTGCATGTTGTGAAATCAACCAAACTGAAAAAAAAGCCATTGTTCAGTCACTGATCTCAGTCCTTCCCCTCCAATACCACAAGAAGACAAAAGAAGCTACAGGGATCTCTTGTTAAACTACTACGCTCATTTCCAGATCCAAACCAAGCCCATCCTGGCAAGTCGGGTAGCAGCAAGGTCAGGGAGCACTTGGGTAGAGGCTGCTGCTACCCTTCACCACTAGTTGAGTGGGTCAATGAAAGCGGAGGAGCTCAAGAAACGTGATGGCCAGGATAACATTTTATATCATATGTTATACAAACATGTAGGACTTGAGTTTCAGTTACACTAAGGCCACTTTACGCTGTAAATTGGCAGAAATGGCCCCCTGCAAGTATCCCCTTGCTAAGACAGCTTCCTGAGCCAATGTGGAGCTGGCGTAAGGGCTTTACATCAGCACCTAGTGTAGACAGCATATTGCAGACAGATGGCAGGAGTTGAAGAGAGAGGCTGGGCCACGGGCCAGCAGAGGACACAGTTATTCCCTGCTTCCGAAGGTGCACAGGGAGGATCCATGGGTAGCAAAGCACAAATGGTTACAACAGCCCTGAGGTTGCTCTCAACCTACAGCTGGTTGGAAACTTTTTGATTAAACTTTTTTCATCAAAAGATGCCGTTTTGTCAAAACCAAAATACTTTGCGAAACCATATTAATTTAGACAGAGATTTCTATGGGACAATTTCTCAGGTCCAGGGTGGACTTGAGAGAGAGAGAAAAAGATCAAAAACCTGGTCTTTTCAGTCCAAAAATGGATGTTTTGACACAATTTTCCTTTCATTCCCGTGTGGAACTAAAACAAATTTCCAAACCTCAAAAATTGTCATAAAACAGAATTGTCATTAAAGATGGCTGGACACATATTAGAGGCTGGGCAATTCCCCAAGGCCCAGGGAAAGAAGAGATTGCTTAAAGCAAGCTGTTTCCTCCCCCCACACCTCCCCACTCCTGCCCAAAGCTCAGAACAGAGGGACTGAAAATCAGGGCTAATATGCTGCAGGGAATGAAGTTGGTAACTCAATAAGCAGTGCTTTCTTTTAAGTCAGTACTCAACAAATGCGCCAGGCATCATACGAAGGGGGGGCACTACTGGTGGAATTGTTAGCTTTGAGATGAGATAGGAAATTAAAGTTCTGACCATTTTCATCATTAAAGATCCTGTGGCCCTTTTCTCCAGAGTAGGAGGATGAGTCCAGGTGGCCTGGAAAATTCCAGCTTAAATGCTTCCTACTGACCTAAACTTCCCCATGTTAGCACAATTGCAGAAGCTATTCTTCACTCCCACCCCTGAGAAAAGCTATGCCACATGAATGGTGCAATATGGCGTCTGTATTTCAGCTTGCAAGTGGCTGCATTTTAGTGGTGGATAAACTGATTCTTGTATTAGTTTCATCCCAGAGCAAATGTTTATGACCAAGTTATAAAGCTGCAAAAGGAGGCTATAATTAAAACTCTTTAATGAAGGTTGTCTATCACCTCCGTCAATTACTTGTGTCCTGACTTTGAAGAAGTGCCAGTACACTGCCTGCTCTAGGAGTACAAGAGCTCTGTCTCGGAGGCATGCTGTGTTGCAAATGTAAAGAGGGCAAGAGGAAAAACAAAGCTGAACTTCATAGGTAGAAATTAGGAGAGTGGCAAAGGACATGAAATCACCTTTATAAAAGCCTTTGGTTTGCTGCTGTACTGCTGCTATTACACACAAGCGCTGGATCACAAAAAGCTGCCTGGGCACCACCTTATAAGAATCCCAGAATGCACAGCTGAGTGTCTTAAATAAATGAGACCTTCATGCACCAGGGCTCAACAGCACAACCTGTTTGTTATTCTTTCTGAAGTGAATTTGTGTCCCTGTGAAAGACAGTGAGTGGATTGACAGCCCAGGAGACTGCAGCCCCCTAATGCACTGAGCCGGTCCAATGCCAGGTGGAGCAATGCTAGCTTGTCCCCCACCACCCTAGGCAACAGGACCTCAGCCTCCCCATCTGTACAAGAGAGATAACAAAATCTCCCTGCCTCTCAGGGTGATGTGAGACTTCATTAATCTCTCTGTGTGGAGAGCCTCCAAAGCAAGGTGTTATAGAGGTGCAAAGGGACCACCTTTGAAGGAGAGAGATTTCATTCTCCTTGTCTCATGTAATCCTTTGTCTCTCTGCTGATGCTGCAAACAAGCCTAGCAACTGCAGCTGGTCAAAAAATTTCTGCTGAAATAGTTTCTCTCCTCCCCAGAAAATTGGATTTTCAACTAAACAAAATGTTTCACAAAAAGTGTCTGCTTTCTGAGGAAAATTTTGACTTTTTTGATCAAAACAATCAAATGCCCCAAAATCTACAGTTTTCCATTTGTGCCAGGAAAACAAAAATTTCAATTAAGACATGCCACTGTGGTGCTGATGAGAGTTGTAGTTTGGTTGCCTATGTCTCCATTCTCCCCCATGGGCTGGGCTCCATAGCCACACTACATCTCCCATGATGCACCATAGCCAGGGACTCCCATGATCCATCAGCTCCCCTCACCAAGAAAGGAGACTATGGTGTATGGTGAGTGATGCTGTTTGGCAAAAGAGTCCACTCTATAGAGGAGAATGGGAGCATGAGGCACCCAAACTACAAATTCCCATGAGACATTACGGCAACATTTCTAAATTAAATTATTTTGTTTTTTTATTTGTTGTCAAAAAGTCAAAGGGGAAAGAAAGAAAACACATTTCCCAACCAGGGTTGGACTAAGATCATTTAATCAAAAAGCTATTAGATGGCCACACCTTTAAATCACTATCAACCTTAACTGACACCAAACTGGCTACCTAGAAGTGAAAGACTCTGATCGCATTAGCTGTACCCTAAGTCCCCACCCTGTCCTTCAGCATACAGGTGCAACAGGTTTGAGTTTGTAGGTGTAGGTTTTATTTGATTGGTAGAGCTGATCCTATTTGCCAAAGTATAAATTTACAAACGAAATGTCTGCAATTAATTAGCTGAATAATCACAGCTCCCTTTAGGTATTTGTTATGGGCAATAGTGGAAGTATCCTTGAGAGATCTGTACAACCCATCTTCCTAATTTCATTTCCTATAAGAGGTATATTTATAAGAGGTATATTTGAGAGAGACCCTAACCGACTGCTCCCATCCCTCTTCACTGGTCCAGATAAAACAGCTGTGTTGCTCAGTGAAGATTTTTCTCTGAAGGCAAGCAAGCGGCATCAGTTATCTGCTTGTAGCTAATAAAGTACAGGCTGGTTTAGCAGACTGCACTGGCTCTGAGACAAACACTAATAAGAAAAATTAGTGACATAGCCTCTTGGGTTGATGACCCCCATCCACAGCCTGTCCCTTCCCAAATTAGAATTAATCGGCTCTGTTCTAAAGTTTCGTCTCCTCAGACCTGTTTATCAAGCAGCATGTGACAAATGGGAGCCTGTGGAGGATATCCCAACACAGGCACACTAACAGACAGCTGGATATGGGTTACCTGCCAATAGCACACTAGCATACACCTGCAGCTCATGCAATCACAAGGTAACCAAGTCGAAACACCCTGGGGTTCAAGCAGACCCCAAGATTGAAGGTGAACAGGGCAGTAATAACCTGCTTTCTCCAGATTCCACTATTTTAACACCATTTCCTGCTTCCTCCTGTTAAGCACAGTGCTCTTAAAGGGTTAATATGTTTGAGCCCTGGGTTGTTACAAACAGCAGACAAAATTCTGCTCTCAACTACAGGCAGGCAACCCCACAGTGTACTGGCACTTCTTAAGTCAATGGGGTAAAACAGAGAATGGAATTTGCCCCAAAAGCCCTTTCCCTCACACAGGTAAGTGTTTGCCTTTTACCCCTACATGAGAAAGGACGTTTTGTCCACACTGCTACCATTTAAGTGAGACAGAGCTAAAAATTAAATACAAAATGCATACAGTACTTGGAAAAGGTGGAGATATGCAAATAGGAAAGAAGGAAACAAAAATTGCTACATACAAGAAAGAAGTTTGGCTTATGAATGGCTGAAAAATAGCCAGATGGTGAATCAGTAAGTTTTTACTACCTCAAAGGTGAGCAGTTCTGAGGTTGGGCTTACTATTAGTCAGATCGCATATGTAAGTTACTGCATCTTGATTAGATGTGTGGCTTAGGGCAATGACAACTATTAAGGTCCTCTAACATATGCAAATATCTTACTTGCCAGCTACCAAGTCTAATTGTTGGAGCAAGAGTCTAGACTACCAGTTAGAGCTGAATCTAGATGGGGCAGCTCCAGGAACAAAGCCAAGGGTCACAGCCAGGTGTCAGAAACCAAAGCCTTAGCTGCAGGGTTAATTGGAAGGTGGAGTCAAGGGTCTGAGGCGGGTGTCAGAGGTAAGGAAGGAGTTGGAGCAGGAGCAAGGCGAGAGACAGTGGAAGTAGGGACAGGACTGAGTGTAGCTGCAGGCTAGGAAAGCATTGAACAGCCACTGGACTGCTGTTGCTGCTAGCAAGGCTTGGTGTCACGCTGCAGGAGTCTGCAGCAAATCAGGTGGTCCAGTTAGACGGTTTCTATCAGGACCAGCTGTGCTCATTGGGTTCCCAGGAGACTAGCTCTGCTGCAGGCTAGCCCTTGACAGTACCCCCTTACCCCTTCAAGGGTGTCTCCTAAGGACCATAGGACCTGGTTTCGGGGGGGTATTTCTGATGGAAGGCACATATGAGTTCTGGAGCATGGACTTTTTCCTACAGCTCCCGTGACTCCCCTTCCTGCCCATAGCCCTCCCAGGCCACCAAATAATGGAGTTTGCCTCAAACTCACTAGAATTTACCAGCCCTTGTACTCCTCTTGGCCCTGGACATCTATGCCAGGTGCTGGTGTAGCGGAACAGCCAGGAAAGGGATTTCCTACATAAGGTTTCAAAAGGGACACATGGAAAACCGAATGTACCTTCAAGGATTCCAGCAACTGGAGCCTAAATGCTATAGGATTAATTAGTTCCAGGATCTTAAATGGGCCTGGGTATTAATAGTCCAATCTGGCTAAGGGACTGGTGGATTTTAGGTGTTTGGAGGACAGCCAGACTATCTCCTATGGATAGAGTTGGTGTGGCTTGGCATTTTCAATCGGCATGAGGTTTGTATGCCTCCTTGGAGGCTTCAAGGTATTCACGAAGCTCTTGGTGGACCTGGTGAAGGTGGGCAACTAGATCTACTGCAGCAGCAACTTGGGAGCATGGAGGTGCAGCTGAATGAAGTTGAGGGTGAAAACCATAGTTTGCATAGAATGGGCTATGTCGGGTGGCTGCATGGGTGGAATTGTTGTACGCCAACTCTGCCTATGGCAAGAGGATGGATGAAGAAGAATGAAGAAGGCTGAGTGGTTTGGCATATGGACACTTGCTCTGACAGGACAGATCATATGAATTAATGAACCTCTTACTATCAGTACTCAACCTTAGCCACCAGAAATTCCCTAACACTAGGTCTCAGGTTTTGAAGTAGCCAAAATGGCCAGCAATTGGCATATCATGACATATCTTTAACACCTCGAGTCTGGGCTAGCCTTCTGAGATACAAAGGCACCTTCCTCGATAAAGCAGACCATCTTTCAAATGAAACCCTGAGCTGGGCAGAAGGTTAGGTGCGTTTAGGGTCTGACAGATCTTAGTTGCCTGGAGGTTGTGGGGAAGCAGGGACCAGATGAGGAATATCCAGTCCCTGTTTGTCGTCCCTGGAATAAAATGGTAGCCAAGGGAGCTTTGTATTTGTCCTTGCAGAACAGGGCATCAGCCTTCTCATTCTGTGATCCAGGATGGTAGGTGATGACAAAAATCAAATCTGGCAAAGAAAAGTGACCAGAAGATCTGTTGGTGGTTAAGATTACAAGCAGTTTGAAGATATTTCAGATTCTTGTGGTCAGTAAGGACCTGAACTGAGCTCTTTCTAGGTGTCTCTACACTTCAAAAGCTGCCTTTATCACAAGTAACTCTTTGTCCCAGATATCAAAATTCTTCTCAGTGGAGGTTAGCTTTTGTGAATAAAAGGTATGAGGGGGGGTATTGATTATGAGAGCCAGTATGTTGTGACATAAGAGCTCGGGTGGGAAAGTTCAAAGCATCTCCCTCAGTGGTGAAGAGCTTGGCATGATCTGGGTGCACAAGAATGGTAGCAGAGGTAACAGATATTTTTGGTTGATCAAATGTGAACTTTGCCTCTGGTGACAAGATGAAGCGGACTCCCTTTTGAAGCAGCACAGTTATTGGGGCAAGTAGGTGAGAGAATCCTTTGGTAAAATGCCTGTAAAAAATTGGAAAACCCAAGAAATCACTGAATGCCTCATGTCCTTTGGCACATTCCTCCCAGAAATGGCAAATACCTTTTGTGGGTCCATTGTTAGCCTTTCAGGGGAAATGATGTACCCAAAGAACTCAACTGTGTCTTTGTCAAAAACTCATATTTCTCCAGTTTGGCATAAAGAAGGTTTTGACATCTATTCAGAACGTGGCACACGTTACCCATGCAGTGCCTGGTTTTCAGAAAAAACAAGAATATCATCCAAATAAATAACCACAAACCGATCCAATATGTCTCTGAAGATATAATTGATGAAGTGCTCAAATGTTGCCAAACTGTTACATAACCCAAAAGGCATAAGTAAATAGTCAAAATGTCCATGTCAGGTGCAGGTACCATTGCCTTCCCTGATTTGAATCAGGTTGTAGGCCCCATGAATATCCAACTTAGTAAAAATCTTGGTCAAATGAAGCCTCTCAAAGAGTTTGTTAATAAATCATAGAATCATAGAATCTCAGGGTTGGAAGGGACCTCAGGAGGTCATCTAGTCCAACCTCCTGCTCAAAGCAGGACCAACTAAACCCAACTAAATCATCCCAGCCAGGGCTTTGTCAAGCCTGACCTTAAAAACCTCTAAGGAAGGAGATTCCACCACCTCCCTAGGTAACCCATTCCAGTGCTTCACCACCCTACTAGTAAAAATGTTTTTCCTAATATCCAACCTAAACCTCCCCCTCTGCAACTTGAGACCATTACTCCTTGTAATGAGTAGCAGGGGAAAGCAGTTTCAAACTGTCATTTTGTTCAGGGCTTCAGAGTCAACACAAGGGCATAAGGAGCTGCCATTCTTCACCACAGAGAAGATTGGAAGCCCCATCGGAGAGGTGGAGGGGTGAATTAGCCCATTCTCCAGGTTCTTGCAGCTGTACTCCCAGAGCATCTGGAGTTCAAGTTCTGTGAGGGAGTATATGCGGCCAAAGGGAATCTCGGCTCCGGATTGCAGGTCAATTGGACAATCATAACTGTGATGGGGCGGCAAAGTATCTGTCCTCTTTTTATAAAAAATAGAGTAATCTTGATATTTCACCAGGATTCCGGATGCTATCACGGGGGTCGCAGAGATGGCAGCAGACACTTTCAGTGTACCTCCTTTGGTCTCTGAATTCTCAGGTAGATGGCAAAGATTATTGGGGCTTCTGGTCCAGAACATGATTTTGGGAGGCAAAAGTTGACAGCAGAGTCTTGATGTGAAGCATACCGTACCTGGCCCACAACGGATGCATGGATTACGGGTGATGAGCCAAGGAATGCCGAGGATGACGGGAGTGAGGTGCACAGATCAGACCAAACTGTAAAACCTCCTGGTGACCCTAGAGCATGTAACCATCAAGGGTGCTGTTTGATGGGTAACTGGGCAGAGGAGAACAGGTATCCATGAACAGATTCCACCAAATCAGGAGGTGCTCTTGTCTTGCGCTGAGTTGAAATGTTGTGAACCTGGGCAAAGTCTAAGTCCATGAAATTGTTGGAGGCCCCTGAAGTCCACAAGCCCCCTCAGCTCAAGCTCTGATATGGTGGGATGTTGTAGCTAGAGAGGGAGTTGGAGGGCACTAGCACGGTGTGCCTCCACAGCTGGGGTACAGATTCCTGGAGTGAGGGGGGAAAAACACAGGCTCAGCCAGACCCCCTTATCAGGGCTGAGGCCTGGAGTCTTTTTAGTCAAGACACAGCTGGATTCCGAGCAGGGCATCCCGAAGTGTAGCGTCCAAATTCCCCACAATACAGGCATAGGCCCAAACCCAGATGATCTGCCTGGGCCGCTGTAATGAGAACATGAGAGGGGACTGGGAACTCTACTCTCTCTCCAGGAGATGTTTGGTCAGGGGGTCATCGCTACCTTGACCAATCAACTTGACCAAGACATCCAGGATGGATGGTGGCTCCACCTGTGCCAACTCATCCTTGATTTGCTCACTTAGGGCCTGTCGGAAATGGTAGTGCTGTGCCACCTCATTCCATTTAGCGTTTGCCGCTAGAACTCTGCAACAAGCTTGGTGACCAACCTATTTCCCCAACACAGCCCCCTGAAGCAAGTTCTCAGCGGATCGTGTGCAATTTGGATCATCAAACACAATTGCCATAGCTCAGACAAACACTTGAAACTGCCCCAGCAGGGGTCTAGATGTCTCCAGAAGGGGCGACACGCAGGCCAAGGCCTCCCCAGTTGTCAGACTAATAATAAGTCCTACTCTGGTCTGATCAGTGGAGAACAAGTGGGGCCAAAGTATGAACAGGAGCCAGCATTCCATGGAACTTGTGACGGTACCCAGCAAACTTATCCAGGATTGGAATCTCTGACGTCCTAGAAGCCAGGATGGCAGTTACTGGCAGGATGGCTTGAGCCCATAGGGCTGCAAGGCCATAACCTGGCCCTGTAGGGTCTGCAAGATTCCCACAGTGTTCGGCAGGAGCACAGTTGCTTCTTCAGTATCCATCTGAAGGGAAGTCCAGCCACTTACCCACCCTTGTTCAATCTTTTGAGCTTCTCAGACTGTCAGCAACCAAGTCATGGGCAGTCTGGCCTGGTGGTTGAAGCAAGAGTCCAGTCCGCCATTTATTGTTGAAGCCAGATGTGGCAGATCCAGGAGCGAAGCCAAGCGTCATAGCTGGGAGTCAGAGACTAAAGCCTAAGCCAAAGGGTTAACCAGAGTCGCAGTCAGAAAGTGGAGCCGAGGGTCTTGGCTGGGTATCAGAAGTCAGGAAGTTGCTGGGGGCTGGAGCAGGCACAGGCTGGAGCAGAAGCAGGAGCAAGGCTAGAGATAGGGGACCAAATGCAGCTGCTGGCTAGGAATGTGTTGAGAAGCCAGTGGACTGCTGCTGCTCCTATTGGGCTCTGGGAAGCAGGCAGGCACAAACCCGCCCATTGCTAAAGGACCCTCCCCCAGCCTTAGGGGAGGATCCACAAGGTCCAGGAACTCAAATAATTATGGGGGACAACCAAAAATGTAACAGGGGCAGGTGTGAAGGTCAAAGGGTCAAACAAAGGCAACCCGAAGGGGACACTGAGTATGGACTGCTGCTGCTGCCGCAGAGTTTAAATATCAGGTTGCAGGAGTCAGCAGCCAATCAGGTAGCATAGTCAATCAGACAGCTACTATCGGGGCCAGCTGCACTCCTTTGGATTGCCAGGAGGCTGGATCTGCTGCAGGCTGACACCTGACATTGCTCTTAACTGGCTTATCAGAAGCGAACAGTAGGGTTGTTGTTTTTTCCTAGCCCTGTAATTTCATCCTCTCTTAGCAAGTCACCTCAAAGAAAAAAAACAAAACATTTACACTTCAAGAAATTCATGACTATAATAGGAGAGATTTCCAGAGCTCTCTGATGAAAACATTCAGAACGTCTGGAACAAAACTTCTGAGGACCAGCAAAATGTATTGTCCCGTGAGCGAACTTGGCTCTATCTTAACTCTTCAGTCAATAAGTCTTGACATTCTTCTCAAGAGGAGCCAATATCTGACTATCTTTCTACATCATCCAAAACCCTCCCATGCAACATATGACACGACAAGATTACTCTGTGTTTACTGAGTCATCTTTAAAGGCAGGATATTGAGGGATTCATGGCTGGGAAGAGTGTGTCATTTTTGTAGCTGCTCTGTGGTGGCGTGAGGGTGGGAAGTTCAAGAATTACAGATAATGGATGTGTGGGAATATGCCTGCCTTAACCCATGACGATTACAAAATGCTTCACACCAAGAGAAAATGTGGGCTGCTAAATACTGAGATAGTTTAAGGACCTTACCTCTAGCGCGCTTGTTGAATCCCACTGCACTCCTTAGCATATGACAATCTCAGGTTTTCTCACATTGGCATGGAAACAGAGGGAAGAACCAGAGACACTTTTCAATGTCATAAATGTTAGGAGTGAGCCTAACACTGTTCAGGACTGGTGCTAAGAAAGATACGGCTCTACTCACCAAAGAGGCGAATCAGAGAAGCCGAGAAAAGAGGAAAACAGATCATATGTTACTTTATAAGATAACATTTCTGGCTAACGGGCTTGTATCCCTTTAACCCAGGACTTTTTTCTTCAAGGGGAATTTCAGGGAAGAGACAGGGACCCGTTTATTGATAAAAGCTTCCTGAATGTCCACAGGCAAGTCACTAAGAGTATGTCAGCACTGCGATTGGGTGTGTAATTGCAGCCCCTGTAGACAGCTTTAATGTAGCTAGGTCAGGTACCAATAACAGTGAAGAGGCAGCAGTGAGGGCTATACAAGCCCACCTCGGTGTGTACTCAGGCAGCTAACCTGTGCTGCTATAGCTTTACTGCTATTGCTATATGAGCTAGCTAAATTCAAGCTAGCTTGGTTATGTCTATACACACTGCAGTCACCCCTCTGACTGCAGTGCAGAGGTACTGTTAGTTTCTCTGGGCTTCAGTTCCCCAGGAGAGGATAACAGCATAGCCCTAATGTCACAGGGAAGTTGTAAGGATAAATACATTAAAGATTGAGAGGCACTCAGATTCTATGGTAATGGGGCTAGATCAGTATGATTGATAGATAACTGGTGAAAGTTGGGATTTGTAAAGGTTTCTTCTTTCCCCTCTCCTGGACTTTCTTTTCACTTACACTGTGAATAGCGGCCCACCTGTGGCAGCACAGCACAGCCTCCAGGAATGCTAGTCTTATGGGAGATGAAACAGGCATCAGTGAAAGCAGCCGCAGCGTTTGGAAATCTCTAGGCAGGGACTTTTGCCTCAACAGCAGCTCTGGCAGGGACTTGTATTAAACATGACCACACCAACAATTGCTTTGACAACAGTCACAGATGCAGGCCCCTCGCCCCAACATGAGAGAAGCACGCGAGAAAAGTGTAAACTGGGTGTTAGGATGACTGGTACATTGGGAGCATGGCAGGAAGGAGGTGTCCCCTCAACAATAGTCACATCATTTGTGGAATTATGACCTCTGAAAGACTCCACTTCCCAAACTATTCTGCAGCATGCTGTGCACCACATGGTTATCACCTGCCACCCCAGAAGTGGCTGCATGTCAATGGAGCTTTGTATATGCCTGAAATGCTTTTTGATCCCTTAGGATGATATGCACCCTATAAATACCAGATAATAATAATAATAATTAATAAATACTGTTGTTATTGCTGAAAGCTCCCTGACACAAGGACTGTCTTATTTGTGTATCATACACAGCCAAACACTTGGTTGGAATTTAGTAAACAAAATTATAATTATACAATCCCACTCACCTGACTGAGGTGACATTCTTCCCCACCCCCACCCCACCCCCAGGTTATCACACTTGTGATTTTAAATAACATTTTGTCAACCCCTGCCAGCTCCTCTTCCCATCTAGCTTTCATGCCTGGAGTGCATATCAATCCCAACAAATGAATCAAGGACTCACCCTGTTGTAGGACTAATTCAAAAGGAAGGAGAAAAAAACCCAAAAAGAGGAATGAACTCCACCGCCCTCGAGTGGATCTCATATTTATATGATCAGCCGTGATTACAGATTTAGGGGATTTGGGGCTCAAACATAACATTTGAATGTCATGGCTGTTAGATGACGTTTATCCTGTTTAATCAGTGTGCTGAAAATCTCCACAAACACAAGATTAGCCCTCCTAATAAGCCTGTAATTTGGCACCTTGGCAGCAATAGGAAAGTATCTACCTGGCCATTTTTCTGTGCCAGGCAGCAGTAGCACGAAGGACAGAATTAGCTCCACCCATAAGCTGGAGAACTGAATCAAAAATGATGATGTATTGAATTCCAAAACTAGGCAAAACCCTACTATGCCTGCATTTTAAAGTATGTGGGGCTGATTATCCTCTTACTGACACCAGAGTAAATGAGGAATAGCTCCCCTGAAGTCAGTGGAGTAACACAGCTGTAAAACCAGTGTAAGTCAGGGGAAAATCAGGCCCTGTGTGTGAGTGCAAATCCAATAGGCGCTAGTGAAAGGTGCCGGGCTGACAACCCTTGAAATTAGACACCACTCTTTACCCTCAGAATGGTATAGCATGGGCAGTGACAGTGCAAGCTTCCTCCTCACTGACCCATCTATGTGCATCAGAGTTGATGTAGAAAGGCCACCTTGAAAGATGAACGGGTAGTAGCTTAAGTTTCCATGACCCAGGCAGCCTTTGGACATCTCTTCTGTGACTGGCAGCAAGGTTGCCAATGGGCATCTACTGTGGTGTAGACAAGAGGTTTGGAATGTAGATAACCTGTCCACTAGGAAATGAATTGAGACAACAGTCCACTAAAAAGATGGTAGCAATCACTACTGAACTGGGCTGGAATTCAATCTGTCCCCGCCCTTACACAAACCATTCTGTGATATTCAAGGACATCGGGGTAATAAAGTAACAGAACACTTTTGTGGAACAGGGCATGTTTCCTTGCTTTGGGGGCAAATGTTTGTGGGGTCATTTCACACCCTTCACAGTGGGGTTCCGATGGCTGAGGGATCCTAAACTCAAGGTCACTTTATTCTACTTACTTTGTTTCCATTTTTCATTGTAGGTCAGTGCTTCTTATTATACTGCACCAGGATCCCTGGGGCACTCAACTGCAGTCGTCACCCTTCCCCATCTTCAGCAACACATATCAGCTAATATGTACGTATGAGTATTGAAACTTTGTCGCTTTTGTTTCAGAGGGGGGCGCGGAGCTTGACCCATGAAAGCCCATCTCAGATATATGGCGCCTCATTTTCAGTGGGGCTTCTGGGGGTTTACCCAGCCAAGGCAGAATGGACATTAAGTGTTTTCCTGAAGTCACACACCGATGAGGAGCTAAAACCAGATTAGAAGCTGCGATTCTTTTGACTCCTAGTTCTTTCTTATGCATTCTAGCCACCTGGTCACTGAGCCCTAGTAAAACTCTTGAACTCACAGCCTGACTTAGGGAAGTGAAAGGACATAGAGCAGTAGAAAAATATAGATAGAATATTGGCAGCACACAAGGGCTTTTCATAGATTTTGAGTGCTTTTGCTCCATTTAAATTAGTATGATCATCATATTTCAGTTACTACAATCCTAACACTGGTTTTTTGTACCTTTCTGATTGTTTATCTTTCCAATGCCTGTTGAATTACTGATGTGTTTCTACATTTTCAAACCAAATTCTTTAAAAGTGAACTAAAATGCTCTTTAAATTTAACTAATTATTTTAATTAAGAAACTATTTAAAAGTTAATTGATTTTTAAAATAAATCATTCAAAGAAAAATACATGTAGACTTAAAATTTGCAAATAAATATATTGCAGTGTTTTGTTTGTCTGTCTCCTGGACAAGAATCAGCACCCTAGCTCTCATGATAAGCAACCCTACAACAACAAGCCAGCATGAATACAGTCTACTGCTCATGAGCACTTCTATAATGAAAATCTAGATCCTCATCCTGCAAAGATAAATACATATTAATAAGGTGTATGACCTTGAATTATTCTCATGCATAAACTTACATACACAAGCCCTGATCCTTCAAAGATTTACACACATAGCTTACTTTAGATCCATGAGTAATCCTAATGACCTGAAATGGGAGTATACAAGGGGTTGCAATTAAGCACATGTGAAAGAATTAGCAGAATTAGGGCCATAATGAAGTGTTAGTAGGATTGGGTCCCTAATTTGGACCGTTCATTGCTCAGAACCTATGAGTGCAAGCTACCACCTAAGAGCAGTACTTCAATTAAAAAAAATAAACCACTGGGGTTTATCAGAGCAGGTCTGAATTTAGCCCCATCTGCACAAATAATAGAAGGAAAAATCCTCTTATAAGGAAAGACATTTCAATTTCAAACTTCCAAATGGTTGTTATGACCAACAGAGAGAGAACAATCGTTTTTAAGAACTAGCAAAAAGTCCTTGACAGTCTCCTTTTTTTAATAACACTTGGTTTTGAGGGGATGATAGTTGCTGTAGCATCTGCTACTCAGATTAATATTTGAGAACAGACCACATCCCACTAGGGAGAAAAAAACAACAATGCAATTAGATAAAATGTGTCTCCTTGGAGACAAATAAAAGTTCTTTAAAAAAAAAAAGCCACAGGGCCCTGGGAAAAGGGTAAAATTGAAAAACGGGTGGATGAGATTTTTGATGTTTTGTTGTCTGTATTTTTTGCCATTCTGTCTCACGAGGCCCCCTGCTGAGAACAAGCGATCTCATTACACAACTGGAATCAGTGGGGGTTTTTTGTTTTGTTTTGTTTTTTAAACACAGCTCTCTGAGCAGGTTTACTAAGCAGGAGAGACAGGGTGCAGGGAGCCCCCAAACACTTGTACAGGAGACAGCCATAACATGGCAGTAGATGCTGGGGAAAACAAAGTAGGTGCGGGGGGGGGGGTATCTGGCTAATGCTTTCTATGGAGCTCACAGTCCCTTTGGGTGTGTCTGGGTGAGATTATAACCAACAGATGCTGGCAGGAAGACCCAGGTTAACAAGTCCTGCTGCTGACCACATACCAATCCCATTGTGCCTTTCAAAGATATAATGCTTCCTTGACACAGTCTTTTGGGTGGTGCACCTCACCTGTGCTCTAGTGCTGCTCTGCTTTGGAAGAGGCATAACTCAGTCCCTAATCAGTTATTTCAATGGAGTATTTATGGTTTGAGAACAAAAACAGCCCTCTCCTTCCCCAGTACTTGCTGGCCCCCTTTGGCTGAGACTGACAGTTCTAGGTCAAAAAAAGTTGACAAAGACTGCTTCATTCCTGGTAGCTTCTCTTTTATTCATATCCCCCCTGGCCTTAAGATGTAAGCTTCCTACAAAGCCTTTCCACATTCATGACGGCACCCAGATATATGATGCGAGTGCCATCTGAAGATGCCTCAGGCAATAGGCTCTGCTCACACAGAACCAACAGCATCAGCTCCCAGAATGATTAAAAACAGGATTGTTGTGTCATCTCCTAGCCTTACGGCACGCGGGGGAGGCTACTTTTCCATAGTGCATGTCTGCACTTCTCTGATTTCCTGTGTATCACCAGGTGCGTCGCTCTACACTCCTACACTGCTCATGGACCGGAGGAGCTGGATTTGCAGAAGGGAGAAGGTGTTCGTGTTTTCGGGAAGTACCACGAAGGCTGGCTCAGGGGGATGTCATTGGTCACTGGAAGAGTTGGGATCTTCCCCAGTAACTATGTCGTTCCCCTTTTCAGGTCTGATTTCCTTATGTGAAATAATGTATTTGTAGAGGGTGTGGTACAGTGGGTAATCAGATATCTGCTCATCATGGGGGAGATATAGTGCAAGAAGCCCACTGCCTGGCTCCAGGGCAGTGAGATTTTCCTAGAATATTGATCATGGCGGTCAACACCATGGGTATATGGAATGCTGTCCTGCTGCCACCCCTCCGGAATGTGCTTTCACCTCCCTCTGAAGATCAGGCACGGGCCACCACCAGCTCTTACATACCCAATTGGATGGATCAGTGTTCTCATAGGACGGTGGTTCTCAACTGTGGTCCACCGCTTCTTCAGGGAAAGCCCCTGGCGCGCCGGGCCGGTTTGTTGACCTGCCGTGTCCGCAGGTTTGGCCGGTCGCAGCTCCCACTGGCCGCGGTTCACCACTCCAGGCCAATGGGGGCTGCGGGACACGGCAGAGAGCACATCCCTCAGCCCGTGCTGCGTCCCGTAGCCCCCATTGGCCTGGAGCAGCAAACCGCAGCCAGTGGGAGCTGCGACCAGCCAAACCTGCGGACACAGCAGGTCAACAAAGCGGCCCGGTGCACCAGGAGCTTTCCCTGAAGAAGCGGTGGACCACAGTTGAGAACTACCGTCATAGGAATTGCCGTATGGTCCAGATAAGATGGACAGATGAGCAGTATGGCGACATCCTTCATTCGTCTCTTTTGAATCTGAAATTTCAACAGTGTAATACAGTCAGAAGCCCTTTTCAATACTGCTTAGTCCACTCCAGGATTTAAGGAAACCCTGTTTAGTAACATGAGGCAATGTGCTTAGTTATTTTGGGGGCTAAAGAGCCATGAGGAACCACAGGGTCTCTCCGTGCCCAGTAGCCTCAATAAAGAATCCCCTTTATATTTGTTTCAAGACTCTACTGGAATCAAAGCACTGTCTTCAGAGCAGCTGTTTGCTCCAAACATTGGAAGGTGTTGACTTAGCTATATAAAAATGTGCATTAGCAACCCAGTAAAGTAATAATTGGAAGCTTACAATTTGGGGGAGGCAACATGGATTCACGCTTAGTCTCTCTGAGGTGCTTCAGGATAAGCAGACAATCAAAAGGGACAAAGATGATTAAATTGTTTCCACAAATAGATAGCTTGCTCCCTAACCAGGGACAAGTCGGTACCTGGGCAACATCTTTTAGGAACATTTTGGCTTATTATTTTAAGCAGAGATTCCACTGCTGAAAAATTCATTGTGGATTGCTACAGCTTCTTTTCTCTCTTACAAGCAAGGCAGGGATGGGCATCAGAGTGAAGTGGGAGTGCGATATGCAGAGATGAACAGTTAAGGACTTGTGGGATAATTTCCAAACCTGCCCACTTTCCTTTCATATGTGATCACATCAAAGCAGCACAGCCCTTTTTTACAGATGCAACAGCCTGTCACTCAAGGGTGTGAATGCCAATGCGGAATTATTTGGGCTGATCCAAGGACTAGGGAGATGAAGTAATGCATGTGAAAATGACGCTTGAGTGTCAGAGATGGGAGGGATTGCTAGGAGGGAGTCTATTGGTTTGCAGAACAGTCTGCCAAAGGGAATAGTGCCACCCTTTGGTTATTCAAAACTGGACTGGAGAAAGCACTGTAGCATGTACCTGCAGCCGTAAAAACGCAGGTAAATACCACTTCCCTACTCCAGGGAGGTGTTGTGAGGATAAATACATGGAAGATTGCAAGGTGCTCGGTACTATGGTGATAGGTGCCATACAAATCCGATTGACTGGTTTAAGGATAGCAATAGATAGCACCTCGAGATGTGGTTGGTCAGCACCTAGAAAGGAGACTGTCACAGGACGGGGTGCCCCACACCAGCGCTAAGAGTAGCTCCCCAAACAAAAGTTCTCCCCATCTTGATTTCATATAAATGGGTCGAACGAGAAAGGTCATCCTTTCTGGAGCATGAGTAGTATAACACAGGGCCTGATTCTCCATTGTCCTGCACTGTGTACAGTGACTTACCCAACTGCAAAGTGAAGTAAAACACTCCGATCCTGATCTAGAAGCATTTTGCACTGGAGTAAACAGCCCTATCTGGTGCAGAGCAATGGGGAATGAGGCCCTCCGTCCTCTAGACTTTCCCCCACTGTTGCCCCCACTTTTCAGATACAGCAGCCAGGCCTGGAAGGTTCAAAGCCCTATCTGCTTCTCAACTGCTTAAACCCTTCATGCCTAGTTCAAAAACTCTGCACACATGACAGGGGAAAATGAGGTCTGGGGAGCTAGGCAGTCACCCACCCAACTGCCCGGGACTTCCTAGTTCCAAAAGGAGAGCATGCCCTATCAGAAACCTTGCCAGGAATGGAGTACCTTACCACTGAGGGAAGGTCAGACCAACTCAAGGTGTGTGTTGCCCTCTAGTGGCAGAGCAGAGATAAGCCAGAATTCTGATACACAGATAATGAGCTTCTCCTCTGGCTCCTGCCCAAGAAGCCTGTGTTTTAACAACAGAAGCGGAGTGCTATGTTAATCTATGGCCATGAAGTCCTGAGCAGCTGGCATGCCCCAGAGACTGCAAAGTCCTGGAAAGCCACAGACACATTACAAACTCCAGGGTGGTGTCAGAAGTGATACTGGGGATTTGCAGGTGGCTGCCTGGTGAATCACTCCTAAACCAGTACCCCAGGATGGTGCGAAGGGGTGCTGCGTTTTGGACGATGGAGTGATCAGCCGTTCAGCTATGGGAGTGTGCCTCAGTTTGGACTGTGTGAAAACGTATCATGGAACTCAGGCTTTGACCCACTGAAATAGCCTAATGGTGGCCTAACTCCCTCCACATTATCTCTGACATGGACAGATAGACTCTGGCTCCTTTTTCTTTTCCTGCTTATATTTCAATGTGTTAAATTCTCAATTCAGACCGAAGACGATGCTACCACTTTGATCCCAGCATTAGCCCTCCCTGATTTAAAGGGAGCCAGTGATTATTCTTTGTCTCTCTGGCTCATTTCTCTGCGATACAGCCTCCGATAACACCATGGCCCCACCTCCCCTCTCAACAGAGCAAACAAACAATCCAACACAAAGCCCGGCTACCCTAAAGTCGCCTCAGCCATAAGCACCAATTTTGGAGCTGCTCTTCTGTATCCTCCTTTGGACAGTTCGTCATAATAAATTGACGCGCCAGTTATTTTGATAAATTGCCACTCGGTTATTAAACCATAAATCATTCTTCTACTGTCCGAGAAAGCCCCGGGAAGGGAAAGAGGAGAGTCAGAAGGAGCCATCTTTCCCCTTTCAGAGGAGTTAGCAGACAGCCTTTACCCTGGCTGACTTTCCCGCTGAATTAGGAGCATTTGGGAGGGTTATTAAGCATCACACTGATGTAGGAGATCGAAGGCCTTTATGGCAATTTAACGGATTTGGGTGAAAAAGCCAACATGCCCTCTCCAAGGAGAGCAGATGAGGAGAGGAATAATGGGAAGTGACAGCTGCTCGCAGTGGGGCCCGAACAGGAGCTGGGCAACTGGAGTCAGAAGGGCAACGAGTGCGAAAGCGGTCACAGCCTTTTCCTTAAGGATCATTGCGCTCCCTTAGTGCTTTCTGGTGAGAGCTGCACCAAGAGCCAGGGTGTGATGTCAGCGAGCCAACGGGCTCACTTGCCCAGCTCATTCAGTGCAGGACAATGGGTCAGACACAGGCCGAATGAACAAAACCAGCATGTTTTAGCTGCATGGAATTTGTACAGTAACACTGAAATGAAAAAACGAAAATAAGAAAGAAAAACTTGTAGCACCTTAGAGACTAACAAATTTATTTCAGCATAAGCTTTCGTGGGTTAATACCCACGAAAATGGTCCCTTTTCCCTTTGGAGAGGCACAGATCAGACCAGAACACCGGGGTGAGGTTAATTCACCAAGCTAGCTTCAGAGCATGTTAAGCTAACTACAGCACTAT
This sequence comes from Chelydra serpentina, assembly GCA_037349315.1. NCBI lineage: Eukaryota > Metazoa > Chordata > Testudines > Chelydridae > Chelydra > Chelydra serpentina. Next base: position 15,841,498 of record JBAIAC010000035.1, read on the forward strand.
AGCTTTCCTTCCCTAACCCCGTGGGCGGAGTGCAAACCTAACGATGAGTATTTACAGATGACTCCTGACAGGGTCTGCAAGATTTTGATGGCATCTGTGCTGCCTAACACATTAGTAAGTGGGACAAATGCTGCAGCTCCACACAATAATTACCTGGCGTGTCCCCAGCTGGCATTATGGTAGAACACTGACACCTAAAAGCCCCCCTTCCTTTTGGCACCCCATGAGAACTGTTGCAAAGGATTCTAGGTCATGTCTGAGAAGGTATAAAGTGGGCATGTGGGAGTGGTGGCAGCAATAGGGCTGAGAACGCTTGCTCTAATGGAACCAGAAAGAGAACTGCAGGGACCCCAGGAGGTTTTTTTTAACCTGATGAACTCTAGGGAGGGATGTGCTGCTAAAAATTCTGATCTGGCTCCACAGTTTTGCAAACAGTCCTTTTCGTTATAATGGGCTGAACCAAAACAAACAAACAAAAACCCCCCACACACCACCCTGTGTGGGGGACTGAAGATCTGGATTTGAATTGTGCCTCTCTGTAGCTATATTTAATTAACTCTCTCTCTCTTTCTCTTCCTCCCCCCCTTTTTCAATCTATACAAGCAGGAAGTCGCCCAATTTCTCTGAATCCAGGATGCCTTCCCTGTATGCCACTTGGACATTATCCACTGCCTCACTCTCCTCCCAAGGGAGCATCTCAGAGAATGGTCCAAGGCAAAGCAAGCCTTTGAAATCGGCCTTCGTGCCCACAGTGCTGTCCTCGCCACTGAGAAACATAGCTGTGCCAGCCACCTCAGGACAAACATCGCTGAGGCGAGGACGCGGCAGTACTAGGAAGAGTAAGTTCTGGTGGAAGAGTGTTTGGGAGGGAGAAGACAGGCCTTTGAGTGTGTTCCCAGGTGGGTAAGTGGTACTGGGAGCCTTTAATTAACACACGGACTCAGGACTGAGGTAAAACTGGTAATGAATAACATGCTACAGCTCCTAGATTTGGCCGCTTTATAGAATGCATCCAGCTGGGATGGAAGCCTACGGGGGCAATGTCTACATAATAGGCACTACAGTGGCATAGCCACGGTGCTATAGCTATGCTGCTGTAACCCCGTAGTGTAGCCACAACCTACAGTGATGGAAGGAGTTTTCCCCATTGCTGTAGGAACTCCACCTCCCCGAGTGACAGTAGCTAAGTCAACAGGAGCATTCTTCTTGTGACCAGCTGCATCTCCCCCAGGGGTTGGACCAGCAGAGCTCCAACGGTCCAGTGGGTGGATATTTCACATGCCTGAGTGCCATAGCTCTGTCAACTTAACCTTTACGTGTAGGCCAGGCCTTAGTCTTGTGTAAAACCTGCAGGTGGATGGACTGGGGGGTCTGTCAGGAGAGATGGTTTAACAGTCAAATACATCCTGGTTAAAACATACAGACTGATTAGATCTGCACTGTTATTTCCCACTCCTTGTCCCTCCTTGTTAAATTAACTGATCTCCAGGCTACTTAAAGTAAGAGGAGGTGGGGTTTGCAGGAGTCCTTAAATACTGAGGCCCTAGGACTGCAGTCATGGGAGCTAGAGAGGGATCAATTTGGCTCCTCCAGAATGTAAAGCTTTGATATTTCAAAGAGCTTCAACATGGCCTCTGATTTTGTACCTGCAAAGAACTGCCCGGCCCCCATTCCACCCCTTCCCCAAATCCCCGCCCCTTCCTCCGGGCACCCTGCATTTCCCCTCCATTCCCCCATCCCCACAGGCTTGCAAGGGAGGGGAAATGCAGGGCGCCCACCAGCAGCTCCCCGCCAGCCCCCCTGCGCCCAGCTCACCTCCACTTCCGGGTTCCGCCTCCGGAGGCGCCTCCCACCGAGGGAGGGAGGAGGCGGAGCTGGGCCCTCTGCCTCCTTCCCATACCCCTCCCCCGAGGTGCCGCCCCGCTGCGCTTTCCCCCACCCCCTCCTCTTGCCGCCCGCCGAACAGCTGACGGGTGGGCAGCTGCGTGTGAGCTAAAAAAAAGCGGCTTCGGCGGGAGGTGCCTCCGGAGGCGGAGCCCGGAAGCCAAGGTTAGCTGGGCGCAGGGGGGCTGGCGGGGAGCTGCCGGTGGGTGCTGAGCACCCACCAATTTTTCCCGGTGGGTGCTCCGGGGGAGCACCCACGGAGTCGGCGCCTATGATTGTGGGTGCATTTGAGAGCACTTAGACATCTCACTATTGGATTTTTGGGTGCAAACAAGGGATTAGATGTCACTTTCTAAGTCCGAGTATGTGTTTCTATATGTTGGTTGATTGCTGCCTTCTACTCCAGAAGTGGCTGCATTTCAGTCCAGTGGGCATACTCACACTTCATCAGGATGAAGTGTAAGATCTATTTATTGGCATACCTGTAATAGCCGAGAACCTCAAATATCACCAAATCAGGCCTCAGAGAAGCCTGCATGAAATAGGAAAGTATTATTACACCCATTTTAAAGATGGGGAAATAAGCACAGAATAAATAAGATCATAGTGGAAGTCTATAGCAGAGCTGGCAATCAAACCCAAGGCTCCTGTTCTTAGTCCTGCCTTAACCACAAGACCATCCTTTCTCCCTGCTCCTGTTATTCCAAATTCCTGACAACACACAAAAGGACACTTTCCAGGGGCTTATGCAGAGCTCAGCATGCTGCATTCTTTCCATGAGGTTGGCAAGGTTTATTTCAGACAGCACAGACTGCCATGGAATAAATCTCCAGCTATATTTAAGCAACTAAGCAATGCATTTTTCAATAGTTTCAGCCTGAACTGCTACTGAGCTATGTAAAGTCACTGGCAGGGGGTGAGGCTTATTTGCAAAGGACACGGTCAATGTTTTTAGGCTCAAAATTGGATTTATCTTATAAGTTGTTTTACCTTAAAGGACTCGTTCCCCCACTGTGGTTCTGTTTAACATCAATCTTTGAAGCAGCAGGAAATTGCAGGAGGAATAAAGCATGCATCACCTGTAAAGTAAACATTCAAATGGAATAGGCTGTGATGTGCAAACAATAAATGTCACACATCTGAGAGGCCTGCTAGTGAAGGCTCAGTTATAGGGCTCATGCTTGGGATTAGTAGCTGACTGAAAAAGAGGGCCCACTTCTGTGAAGCCAGTGGTAGTTGAGGGTGTACAGCAAGCAAGGTCCTCACCCAAGGACCTTAGCACCTGGCAGGATCAGATCCTTCTGGGTTAGGGTTCTACCCACCTACTTCAATTTGTCTAAGAAGGGCAGCAGGATTTTGTGGCGAATCAGTGTCATTGCCTCACCTGTTGATGCAAGAGTCCAACATGGAAATTCAATATTGTTATGCTGTGTTAACATGGCTCAAAGCCTGAGATAGTTGTAGAGGTCCTGCAGCATACAGGCGGGTCAAGGAACGTCAAGCCTGTCCTGCCCACTGCCATACAGAAGGCAGAAGAATTAAGGACTTCTTAATTTTTAAATCCCATGGATTGAGTTCAGCCTACATAAACTGACAAAGAGGAGGGGAGTATAGCCCAGTGGTTAGAGCAGGGGACTCCAGACTCCATCACAGACTCACTGCGTTGCCTAGTGCAAATCACATTGCCTCGTTTCCTGACATTTGGGAAATGATGACAATAGTACTTATCTAGTATCACACTTATTATTTGTATTGCCCCAGCATGCTGAGGCCCCAATCAGACTGAGGCCCCATTGTGCTAGGCGCTTGTACAAATACAAGGAAGCACTGGGAAAATGAATTCATTAAGCTTTGAGATTCTCAGATAAAAGGCACGATCTGTAACCTGCAACGTCTGCTTAGGGAACCACTGTGGAATTGCGGGGAGTGGAAGAAGTCATTTTTGCTCATCTGTTATTTATATTGGGCCCCCAACCATGCAAAGGCCCCTGCAGACCTGTAGGAATTCAGTCAGACCCTGCCTCAGACAGCGGACAGTCTCATCAGCCAACAAGAGCTGGTGGAAGGGGATGGAACATGAGACTTTTTCTCTTTTCTGATTCTTTTTAAATTTTCATATTTGCCCATTGGCACCTATTTATTTTAACCTTCATCTCCTATTGACTTCAAAACGATCTTTCTCCCTAGATGGATCACTGCAGAGACCTGTGCAGCCCGGAGCTCTTGCTCAGGTTGTCGGCTCCCTCAGTCGTGCTCCAGTTGCCACGGTGCGGCCCCAGCAACTTCAGCTTTACCAGCATGTCCCCTCTCAGCCCTATGGCACCCCTGGCATGGTGGACCCAGGAACCAGGCCAAGCGCCTCCCACGATGCTTCACTGCTGCTTGTGCCCAGGGCGGGTGAAAGCAGGTCTCCTTCTGTATGTAGCTCAATGATCCTGGATGCCAAAGAATCCCCAGCAAAAAGCGAGCCAGCTCCAAAGCCACCTCCATCAGCTCCACCCTCCATCCTGGTGAAACCAGATACCTCCCGGAACAGCACCGAAAAGGTAGAGTTAGGCTGAGTCATTGCAAGGAGCGGTACACTGACCCTCCACCTCTGGAAAGTCCAGAAATTCCTGCTGGGACTGACCTTAGGTTTCAGCTGATTATTCACCAGGGTTCAGATCCCAGGAGGTCCTTACTTCAGTGAGTCCATACTCAGGCAATACTCCTAATGCGATTCACTGGGATTTGTGCCTGAGTAAAGTTCTCAGGATTTTGCCCCCTCTCCTACACCCAACCCCACCCCAAGTTTATTGTTGTTGGAATGAAACCATTCACAGGGTGCAGATACTGTGGACTCTTCTGTCTGCAAAAGCCCCTGTTCACTTATGGCCAAATCCTCACATCTTTACCCAGGCAAGAGTCCATGAGGGTTTGAGTGAGAAATGAGTAGGGAACTCCAAATCTGGCTATTAGAACTCAGGCTTGTCCTGCCAGGGCTTCTGAGGCTTCTGGCTGGCTCCCTTTACTTGCGAGTTAATTGCTTCTCTGCTGAATAGGTTGGGTGTTTTCTGATTGACATCTGCAGTAAAAAACCCCACATGGGTTCTATTTGAGGTTCAATGAAGTCTATTTCTACCCTGGTGACAACTTTCCCCACAGGTGGCACCTGCAGAATAACTTTGTAAAAGCCACACAAGTCCCACAAAATGAGGCCAGCCCAGAGGTTTCTGGTTAGCATATTAGCTAGAGATTCATCTTTCCAGAGTCCCAGGTAAAAGAGGGGCAGAGGATGGAAATCAAGTTCTGAACACACCGATGTATTCTGGGTGAATGGCACAGCAGGATAGAGGTCAGCCTCTCTCAGAGGTCTCCCCACCATTCTATAGCCTCTCTCCTATGTTCTCCTCCACTTTAACTCATGCTGTATCCAATCCTGCCTCTCTAGGTTCTCATATCACCCCCATTGTGTGGTATCCAGTTATTCTGGTACCCTCTATACTCTTCTGCTGTTTCCCGCCTGGTGCAACCACTCCATTGCTGCACACCATCCCAGGCGTGGGGCACTCCAACACCCTCTCTGTTGTATAACTAGTCACCTGCAGGGAAAGTATCTGTGCTCCATCCTAGCAGCACAATGCCACAGCAGATCAAAGCAAAGGAAGAGACTCATTGTGTTTCTGCAGTAGTAACTCTTGGTTCTGTTCACATTTCAGCAAGTGAAAACGGTGAGATTTCAGAACTACAGCCCGCCTCCGTCCAAGCGGCATAGCTCACAGCCATCGCCAAACCACTCAGGTGGCAAAACTGAGCAGGGAGCAGCCACAGAGGCAGCCCAGCCAGAAGCAAACATCCCGGGCCCTGACATGACAGCTCTGTATTCGCACCGAGTCAGCTCCAGCCCAGTGCATCCGAGGAGGACGCTGCACCCAAAAACATCATCGCTGGATCTTTCTGCCCAGGCAGGGCAACTGACCTTCCCTACCAAAAAGAACTACAGCAGCGTTTCCGAGAACTGACAGGTTTTGTCCATTTAATTGCTTTCCTTTCCAAATGGGGTTTTCTCCTTTGTGATAAAACAAGCTCCCCACAGACCTCACTCCAACCTGCCACCACCCCTGCTTCTCCTTACAAGAGCTAGAGATCCAGTCAGGAACTTTCCAGACACCAGTTCCATAGGGAGCACGGCCTCCTTCAGGCACTCACGATAGCTGCAGCAGGAGGTGGCCAGCCAGTAACTTGTGGGCCTCTGTGGAACTGGCATGGGGTCAGCAACTCTCTCGAATTTTATGGTAGAGTCTCATTTTAAATGAAACTGACTCACATCCAGCAAGCCACATCTGTATGTTATGGCAATGCCAAATGTCCTCAGCCCACACAGCCCCCAACAAGTAGATGCAAGAACCACAAACCAACATGGAATGGGTTTGTGGTCCCCACAAAACCAGTGTTCTCTGGTATCTTCCAATATCTTGCAGCCAGCCTTACAGAAAAGTGGAAGAGGAAAGAAGTGTGCATATATCAGAAATAGTTAAACCTTTTTTGGTCTCCTCTCTGCTATGAAAGCCCATAGAGATCAAAATTCTGGTTCATTACCTTTCTCAGCTCTACAGGATAAAGAAACCATAAATCAAATTCAGGCAGTTCCTGGATGAATTTTCAAGTTCCCCTTTGATGGGTTTTTGCTTCAGTTTTTTGAGCCTGGGAGTAGAGGTAATTTTCTGGGGAGATAACCCTGCCCTGCAATCAGTACTAAGCTGCAGCTCTTTATGACAGTCATTGAGTCCTTGCAGTCATGTGATTTGGATCTTGCTTCTGCTAGTTGGCTGTTTTTTTCTGATTTGTGGACAGTATAGGCAGCACCTCCTAGGTGCCTGTGATTCAGCTGCAATGCTATTTCTCCCTATTTAAATATTTAAATCCTAAATGGATTTTTAAACATCTGGGTCCATGTTGAGGTTCATGAAATATTTCTCTAAACAATATGGAGGGTTGCACATCTCCATGACATATACCCGTCCTTCCCTCTCCCCATCCCCTACCTTCAGGTGATCTTTCACTCTCTCTCCTAGCTATGGAGCCACAGAAATGATAAACAGAACTGGAAAGTGTATCAAGCCCTTCCTCTGTGACTGATGTTTAGCAAATTGGCACAACAGGTTTGCTTGTCTGTGTGTACTTTTGTTTCTAGTGCCAGTGCAAAGACCGTCCATTCCCTTTCCAGCTGGAGCATGGGAGTATTCGATCTCATGACAATGGCTGCTGTGCTGATTCAAAAACCATTGTAAAGTAACATTCTTGGCTCATTGCACAGAACCAATCAAATTGACTCAATAAGTCACTGTAAGCTTTCTGGATCATTGGGACAGCCTCCAAGAGGAAGTTTTCTCTTGGAATTAAGGAAAGGGAATGGATGGAGCCATGCTGTGGACAAACAGATTTTTTTTTCATTTTTACATACAGAAATAAAAATACTGTAACTTCTAGCAAATCACAGTTATCACTCTGCTGCACACTAAGGCCTCTCAAAACTTAACAGTGGCAGAACTCAGATCCTCCCACTCCAAAAGCACAGCTCCCTAGCACCTTAAACTATTTGAAAATCTCCTTCAGCTGTTAGCTGTATAAATTACATGTCACACAGAGTTACACAATTGATTCCAACTAGCCAGATAGGGCTATATCTTTTTTGCCTGCCAGACATCCAGAACAGGAATGTGTGTCTAACCCTACTCAAATCTTTCCCATCCCAGCCTGCTTAATCTGTACCCTCTGCCCCAGCCCGGTGCATCTGCAGGGTCTGGAAGCAGAGACTCATGGTACCCAGAAGTGTCTGAAAGACCTGGAGCCCAATAGTTAGGATTCCTAGTTTTAGATTAAAACAGATATAACCCCTCTGAGACAAAAGTTTGGGATTAAAAAATAAAAACAAAGAAGCAGCCAGAATTTGCCTAAAACTAAACACCTAAAATCAACAATGCTAAATACAATTATTGGTCTGCAGAATTTTAGGGCAACAGACCACCTTAGGGACAGAGGGACTTCCAGCTAGGATCTGTGGTGCACCTAGTCCAGTATACTGCCCATGACAGCACCATACACTTCAGAAAATGAAGCAAGAAACCCCATGGCGAGATAATCTGCCTCCCCTACCACACCCTCAGAAGCTCTCATCCTAAACCCTATTATCTGAGATGAGGCTAAGCACTGAAACGTGAGAGTTTCTCTCTCTTCCTATGCTCTTAAGCACTAATTATCATGTCTCTGTCATTGTAAATAGCAGGGCTACATGGGAATGCTGTGTATCTGTTTGAACAAGCCAGGTTTAGTTATAGGTGCTGGAACTAGGGGTGCTGCCGCACCTGCTGGCTAGAAGTGGTTTCTATTATTTACAGGGTTTGCAGTTTGGTTCAATGGCTCTCAGCACCCCCACTATAAAAATTGTTCCAGCACCCCTGGGTTTAGTAGCTCGTCATCACACTGCACAAGTACTAGCAGCTGGCATCTGCTTTCACAAATTTAAAAAACCCCGTTCAGTGGCCAGAGGCCACCAATGGCATAGACAAAAGGCCTGATTCTCCACTTCCTTGTTCTGTGTGCTGTCATTTAGGGTATGTCTACTCTTGGAGCTGGGGGTGTGATTCTCAGCTCACAGAGACATACATGCACTCTCTCCGATCAAGCTACCACACAAACAATAGAGTCTAGCTACATTGGCGACACAGGCTAGCCACCTGAAGAATGTACCCGTCTGAGAGGGTTGGCACGTACATGGAGGCGAGTAGCCTCTTCTGCCACTCACGCACGCTCTGTTTTGAACATGCTAGCTGCATCAGAGCTAGCGTGGGCAGGTTCCTCGAGCTGGGAATTACACTCCCCGTACGAAGTGCAGACATAGCCTAAGACTTGGGCCAAGGGGACGTAAAACACGACCGAATGAGAAGTAGCAGTGTACCCTTGATTTGCACAGACATAAATGACAACACGAGGTGCAAACGAGTGGAAAAATCAAGCTGTTTGGTTTTGCTAAAAACTGTCACTTGGATGACTAATGAACATTTTAGAGACAATATCCCTTAGCTAAAGTTTCACAACCCCTTTAAAAAAACTGCATCAAAAAGCACTAGATTTCCCAAAATGTACTCAAGGAGACAGAAAAGCCTAATAGACAGGGCCGGCCCTAGGCACCAGCCTAGCAAGCAGGTGCCTAGGGCGGCAAATGGGAGAGGGCGGCTTCCCAGGCGGTCTTAGGGCGGCACTGCGGCAGCTTTCGGTGGCATGCCGGCGGCCGCTCCTCCCTCTTCAGCGGCGCGCCGCCGGCAGCTTCTCCAGTTCCCACTTTTTTTTTTTCTTCGCCGCTTGGGGCGGCAAAAAAGGTAGCTCTGGCCCTGCTAATAGACATGGCCTGGATCAGATCTTTTAGTAGTTTATACCTACAACTGGGCAGGTTTGCCTGCTCGTGCCCTACCTCCGAATGACAATTTACAGCATACTGATGAAAGGCTAGGTGGCTTTCTAGGACCCACTCTGAAATCTGCTGATATACTAACCAACAGATTTCAACAGCTGACTCCTCACGAGGTTCATCTAAAGAGCTATGTCAGAGCACTTGGGGGAGGGGGGTGGGGGAAGCCACCCAGGACAATTAATTATACAGATGGAGTCACTGTCAAATGCTGCAGGTGTGGAAAACAGTAGAAAGTGAAACCTTGGGTTCAAAATAGAGAGGCTATCGGGGGCTTTTGCCTTTTACTCCTCTGGAAAAAGCCATTTTATCCATTCATATGAACACACTAGAACCGAGCCGAGTGTGATTGTCTTGATTAGGCCATTTGTAGAGCCAGAAGTGTAGTTGCTCTGAACTGTATGTGGCCCATGGGCCTGACATCCATGATCTAAAGCATTTACCTTAAAGTCACACAGCCCTGTGACCACTCGCTTGCCATTAAGCAGCAAAAGCTTCCTCCTTCCAGGCTGCAAGGACTGGGCATGCGAATGCTGAGGTATGTGCCAGCCTGAGAAGTTAAGATTTTCACAATATACAATGGCAGCTATTCTTTGTAAGGTGGAGAGTTAAACTTCAGCTTCCTTGTCAGTATTGCAGGACTTGGAGCATTTCAGTTCTCTTCCAATGCACGAATTTCACTCAACGCTTCCTCAAGTCCATAGGAGGAAGTTACAGCGAGAGAGAGAGAGAGAGAGAGCGCTATGTCCTCCAAGGATGGAGAGATTAGGTTCCTAAAGCGCGGAATGCAAGTGCTAGAACAAAGTGGAATATTGTAAAGGAGACGCTCTATTTAGACTTAAAAGCTCATTGCATCATGAACTAGTGGGATCGAGATGTTTTGCTCATACACACACACTATGTCTCTGCACTAGATGCACAGAATGATTCTATATAGAATGTTGCTGATGGCGGATACCTCTCCTGGCATTTCAGCTAAAAAAAAACCCAGTCAGGTTTGAGGCTTTCAATTCCAATTTTGCCTTGAGCATGATTCATGACACCCCACATTCATCAACAGCCTAGCCTGATGTGATGGATTGGGAAGCCTAAGGCAGCTCCAATAAAGATCCTCTCCGATTACTGGCAATTAACCCCTGGCTTAGAAGGCTATGGTGTTGTAACTTCAGAACCTCAAAAGATCAGGGTGCAAGAGCAAAGGAGAGCCCATCAGTAGTTTTGGAAACTCACAGGCAATTCAGAGTGGTCTGCATGCAGAGAGAGATTTAAAGAAGGAGAACAGAAAGGAAGCAACACTAATTCACCAGTATCTTCAGACAGAAACATATGTTGAGGTAAAGTCACCTTGTAAGGTTAATCTGTAGCTGGGGCAGATTTTCCCACAAGAGACTCCATTCAGGCAGAAAGAGGTTATGGGAATGATTAACTATTAATAACAGAACGCCGTTCATTCTGGGGATACAAAGTTAGGTACTAGAGCTAGAGATCTGTGCAATTGAGGTGAAACTATATTCCCTTCTCCCTTTCCTGAGTCCTGCCATCCATGCAAAGGCGTGAAAACTGGTAATATAAATTTTTTTGTGGCCCGATTTTCAGAGCTGTGGAGCATCTGCAGCTCCCATGCATACATCAGAGAGAGCTGCCGGTGCTCAGCATTTCTGAAAATCAACCCATTTGATTACCATTGAATAAACCATTAAAGTCCTTCCTAAAAACCATACTTACACTAACCAGATCCAGCTAGAATTAGCATAGGTTCAGGAGCTTCCCTTTCATGGAAAAACAAAAAAACCACCTCTCTCCATGTGGACGACAAGATACAGTGAGATGAGTGAGGTTTCATATCACCTGTGGACACACGAGTTTGCAAAGCCACACAACTATCCATTATATGACACTGAATATGAAATGGTGCATACACCCAAACAAGTGCCACATATTCAACGTGATCAAAACACTTGAGAGTTTGGAACTTGTTCCCATTGCATCGTGACAGCACTAGCAGAATCAGGCTGATCAAAAAGGAGAGGGCTTTTTGCTTACATACACACACATGCTTTGAGTCCTGAGCAGTGACAGGGAAAGGAAATACTGACAGTGAAATTGGCACTTTGGTAAAATAGCATGTCGTTATTTTGGGCCAGGAGATTTCTCAATCAGAGTTTTTGTGCACAGCGTTTCAGTGCTTTGATGCCATGGTGATAGGTATCCTAAATATACCCAAGATATATAGAGAGATACTGATGTGAGGAGATCAACGTGGGGGTGGATGTATTTTAAAGTGACAGCTCTAAAGACCAGTTCTGTTGTCATTGTCCAACCCCTTCCAGCTACAAAATACACCCACCTTCCTGTTTAATACTCAACCCTGTTATCGTGAAAATGTTGCAAAATATATATATATATCCATCAGGGCCGTAACTAGGGCAAGGCCATTGAGGCACTCACCTCGGGGTGCACTGCTGCCAGGGGCACCCCCTCCTCCCCCGCTGCCGAAGCTGCTTCCGCTTACCTGCGGGAGGTCCTCCGGCGTCTTTGCAGAAGGCCCCCTCTGCCGAATTGCCGCCAAAGCCGCAGGACCGAAGGCTTCGGCGGAGGGTATTAATAGCAGCCGCCGAAGCCGCTTCTGCTTGCCTGAGGGAGGTCCTCCGGTCCCGCGGCTTTGGCGGCAATTCGGCGGAGGGTGAACCCCTAGGAATTTCTGTGTCCCTGCCTAAGGCACAGAAATTCCTAGTTACAGCTCTGATATCCATAGCCACCTAGCCCTTCACAGTTGGGTCTTTGCTGCATACCTTGGTCTCTTGGGACATCAAAGAGTAAAGGGGCTGGAACTAAGGTCTTCCTACCCCAGAAGCAAAGGCTGAAAGAAAATCCCCATTAAGGGTTAAACCATGGCTTTGCCTTCAACCTCGAGTAAAGAGAAGCACCTTGGTTCCTGGTTTGCTCCTAAGGCAGTGCAACAAACTCTCTCAGGTCTTGTCTGCACAGGGAAATTGATTGGCATAGCTGTAGCAGAATAAGATACTCTGCTATAGCTATGCTGGAATAACTTTCCATGTCAATACACTGTTCTGCAATTTTAAAAGTGATTTTTATTCTGGAATAGTGTCTCCACATTGGGAGTTATTCCAGCATAGCTATACTTTGGATTCGCTGGATACTGATATGGGTGGGTTTTTACAGGTAATGACATGTCAGTTATTACTTAGGTGCTGTTGTTGAGGGTTACATGGAGGAAGGGGTTACATGGAGTTGGGCAAATCCTCCTTATCCCTATGCCGAAGATCCACATCACACCAGTTCTTCTGATGTGATGTAACAAGCCTACCACCTCTGCCTGTTAATGTCACTCATTCCTTCCCAGGGGATGCACATGATGTCTCTGTAGCACTCAGTTCTTGCAACTTGAAATAGCAAGACCAAAACTTGCTGTATTGCTAACTCCATTGCCTTCCATTTTGGTCACAGATTCTCAGATAAAGTACAAGGTACAAAGAAAAAAACAAACGCTAGCAACGTCAGAATATCATTCCAGATCTACTGCAGCATAATGGGTTTGGATAATGAAAATATATTGCTCTCTATCTAACAAGTTGAATGTAAAAGAGCTGGCTGGTCACACAGAGCCTCCTACCATCAATAGAGTGCCTTGATTGTCTGAAGTGCATAGAAAAGGAGCCCTGGGATAGTGCATAAAGTAGTACATTGGGGACAGAGGGACTGTTAATGAACCTCTCTCGAGTTTGTGAACAAGGCTTCTCCTCAGCTCACAGTATCAGCTCATTTTATATGATTAGTTAATGAATTGGAGTTCAGATCAGATCATTCATCAGCCCTGTTTTAATTGCCTGCCTAGCTGCTCAAGGACCTGGAAGTCCTTCAATAAGTAACCTAACCCCTTCAGCTTGAACTGCAGTCATGTTTCTTGATGAGAAAAGAAAAAAGAGAAGAGAGAGCAAGAGCAAGGCGAGAACCAGAACATTTTAACCAATTGCTTCCACGAGTGTCTCTTGAAAAATACAACCATGCCCCTAGCCAGAACTGACTGACTTAGGGTGCCCAGACAGCAAATGTAAAAAAATCGGGACAGGGGGTGGGTGGTAATAGGAGCCTAAGAAAAAAAACCCAAAATTGGGACTGTCCCTATAAAATCGGGACATCTGGTCACCCTAGACTGACTGCACTCAGACTCACCAGAGAGGCAAACACACACCCATGTAACGCTGATGGGATAATTTACCAGTTCAGGCCCAAAAGCTGCTCTTCCACCTGTTACCACAAGGAGGAGAATAATGAAAAAAGGAGTATCTTACCCATCAAAAACAAAGGCATGCACAAAGGGTGGCAAGCAGGAACACAGGCCATGCCCTCCCACCCCCGCTAATCAGTGGGGGCACATAACTCCTCTAGCCCAGTGGCCACGGTGGAAGCTGACAGCTCCTCCAGCCCCGGGGCTGTGGCAGAGGTACAAAACATGCTTCTCCAAAAGCAGTGACATTTTAAATTCCTGCGCATGCCCCTGATCAAAAATATTACCTGCCATGAATAGAATTTTGCAAGGCTACTTTAGAGGCAACCCCACCCTTACTCTGTTGCTGTGATGGTCCCTTCTAGTATGAGCTTGACAACTGTAGTTGGGACAAGGGGGAGAAGTTGCAGAGGGACAGTATCTGCCCCATGATGGGGGTGCCTAATGGAGAGTTTTATCACTTGATGAGATGGATGGGCTGGGATTATAAATGGGTTACACTCAAGGAGGAAAGCCAGTCACATGGAAAGTCGATTCAGAATCATATGTTTACTGGGAGTTGAGAAGAGCTGAGACATGCTAATGAGGTATATATGCAGATCACAGGCTACATAAGTTGGGGTTCCTTTTATTTGCCTTCTTATTTTTGAGCCTTCAGTGTTCTATTTTCTCCACAACCAGTAGAGCTGGAAACTTTTTGTAAATGAAAGCTTAGTGTCACTTAATCACTTAACTCCAGAAGCTGGGGCTTTGTGAAAAACACCAGATATCACAAATCTTGTGATAAATGAGCCAAAGTTGAGAATGAGGTGTACAATACCAAACCCTGGTTTCTTTCCCTTCTTTTCCCTTGGCTCCTCCTTTCAGACACAATCCAGGTGTCTTGATACTGGAAAGACAGGCTAGCATCCGGGGAAAACAGTGTACAGAAGAAATAGCGTCAGATGCTAAGGAGAATTAGGTTGTGACTAGTGATTAATTTCCATGGTAGGTAGAGCTGTATTGTAAATATAGGAGGGCATTAAGAAATGTTTGTTGGATATACATCTCAAGAGTGCTCAGAGAAAAGCCAGGAAGAATCTTCTGTTTGCATCAGAACAAGTAACAAAGTTTACAATCATTCCTCATCACTTAGTGTGATGTATCCACAGCAGTGATCTTATCTAACATGGGCATACAGTCCATTTACATCTCATGATCAAATTACAAGCAATGCACCCTTCGTCTCCTGCTCCAAATATTTTGCCCTGAATTGGCAAGGTCGTTTTCTAAAACTAGCATTAGGAAGACCAATTAGCTTTAATGCATTTAGACATCAAATCCATTCTGTATTTTTAGTCACGAGGTATTTTAAATAGGTCACTTGTTTCCCAGTGTTTCATGTTCTACCCTGATCCTGTTAATTTTTCATAAACTACAAAAAAAGCTAAAACGCTAACGGGTCTGACCTAAATCCACAAAATCCAGGTTAAAGGCTAAAACTCTGCGAGGATAGACAGCCCTTAGCTTACGTAGTAGTTATTTACTAAATGGAAAATAGAAAGGCATAATACAAAATAAGATTGGTGTCAGCCTATGTTTTTCATTCTTACCTCTGAACTGTCCTTGCTTTGAGGGGTTACTTCAACCTGGGGCCCTGTAGTTTAAGCTCTTTTTTGTTTGTTAGCTTTATAGAAAGTATTTTTTTAATGAAAAACCCAGCAGAGGCATCAAATATATAGCTGAAGAGTAAGAAGAAATGAGTGAGTAGGAGAAGTGAGGCCAACTCAACACCACATGCCTATTGTATAAAATCTCTTGATGTTACTATAGGCAAATGTGTCGCTGTTGTGTTATAGATACCGGGCCAGCTTCTTGAATCCACTGTGGCCCCTTTACTCTTCTAGGGTGGCACAAAGGAACTGCAAACTACTAAGACAACCGCTCCTGCCCTGGACATACCCCCAATAGAAGGAGGATTTTCTGGTAGCACAGGACATTACCTCTCCTCACAGATCCCACTGCGGAGGTGCAGGGGATGTGTACACAGCATGCTGCCCTCTGGCTATTCTCAGTGATGAAACCACCCACAGGAGTTACCACGTGGAAAGCCATTGTAAATTACAGAAGCCATTGGGCTGCTCTAAATTGCTCAAGACTCAACAGGGCCCAGAATTTTGGGAGCATCATGGTGGGCTTTATGCTCCCCCCGCCCCCTCCCACTACTCCGTGCCTAGTGGAGGAAAGCAGTAATGCAGGGTTTGACCCACAGATTACACACACAAGTGATTTCATATGTATATTTATAATATGAATCATTTACTAAATAGAGTCATTACAGTTTATTGTGTAAATAAATATTTAAATGTAATAAAATCCATAGGAAGCGTTTTTTTTCCCCTTCATGCACAGTGGCTTTTTTAAATGTTTGTTTTCTATCAATATCTCAGCTGTTTAAAAAGTAACATTTTAGAACACCCAAAGTGGTCCATGTTTAGGGCCTGATCCTGCCCAGCTAAAGCCAACACGAGTTTAGCCATAAGCTTCAGTGAGAACCTACACAAGTCATTTTCTCTGAATTCCACTTTGTAAATGAGACTGGTTTTTTGTTTTACTGATGGCAGAAACTACTGGAGTGACTCCTGATAGCCATAAAAATGATCAAACTTGGTAAAAATGTAAACATGGAAAAAATAGTCTATCTAGACCAAGTTTCATCCCAAAATTCATATATTTTAAGGTCAAAAGGAACCATTAGATAACCTAGTCTGACCTCCTTCATAGCTAGGGTGACCAGACAGCAAATGTAAAAAATCAGGACAGGGGGTGGGGGGTAATAGGCGCCTATATAAGAAAAAAGACCCAAAAATCGGGACTGTCCCTATAAAATCAGGACATCTGGTCACCCTATTCATAGCAGAGGCCAGAGAATTTCATCCAGTTGTTCCTGCATTGAACCCAATAGCCGTTAATATGGCTGTAACATTGCATTGTGTTATAAATGGAGAATGGAAACATTTTTTTGTTTTTTTAATAGAAATAGTAGAATATATTTTCTTCCCTAATTTTGTGATGGGGTGGGAGGGCTTTGGGGAGGTGGCCAGAACATATAATTTTTGTCTATTGTTTAAAAATAACGGTTGTATAAATTCAGTTATGTGAAGTTCATTTTTAAAAGGTTTTTCAATTTAATTCACTTTTCTCAAGAGGAGGAAGTGAAAAGTTGATGAACAAAATGTATCTTCATCTTCTGTTTTGTATTAACCACTGAGGTATTTATTTTGTATTTCATCAGTTGAAAGGCTCTGGTTTTAGAATGCTCTAAGTTACTACAAATTTACTTGTTTAAGTTTATAACTCTAATATTTAGGTTTGTTATCTGTAGACCAATAAAAAAAAAGTTACCTTGACTTAAGAGGACTACTGCACCTTATACACTGGAAAAGTAATTGACAGACTGGGTTTCAAAATGAGTGTACTGCAAAAATTAGCTCATTAGCATGGTGGTGGTCAGCAGATGGAAAGTACAGATGTTGGTCAAGTTTTCAATGCCAAATATGTATGTATTCCATTCTGTAAAAGATTTTGTGTTGCCATGAAATTTGTTTTTGCATGAAACAATAAAACAATGTTTATTTTCATTTATTTGAACTGAATTCTACTTCTAGTCTTTCCAGTTGCCTGCAGGAAAGGAATATTTTGTACAGGAGAATTATTTTAGTGCTGGTTTCGGGGGACTTAGCAGATCTACTCCGAATCCAGACATTCCTTTCCCTGCTACTCTGGGAATGTGGTTTGAGTTTGGGACTCTAGCTAGGACTACCATGGCTGTCTCCCTCTACCCACCACCATTTTGACACCCGATTAAAAGGAGATCTATCTCCATTCTTTGCCTCCAGCAAAACTGCAGTAATCTACAAGGGACTATATTAATAATACTTAGTACTAAGAGAGTTTTTCTCCAAGGATCTCAAAGTGCTTTTCAAATGCGGGTAAGTATCTTTAGTCTCATGTTTAGAAAATGGAATCACAGAGAGACTAAGTGAGCTGCTTAGGTCACACTGTGTGTTGCTGGAGAAAGAATCCATTTCCTTCCACTTCCAGTTTCATGCCCTATTCACAGCACTGTGCTTCCTCCCTTAAATGTGTTCCTATTTCCCTAGAGCCTTTTCAGTTGCAGTGATTTTGCCACTGCTGCTTTGCTAAGGAATTGCATGCAAAATGCTTTGCATTCAGATTCCAGATCCCTGTGCCCAGAGAGAGAGGTCATCAACAGCGCCATACTTCAGAGCAGGCCCTAGATCATTGAATCACATAATATGGTTGTACTGTGGAAATTCGCAGCTGAGGCGGTTAGGTGTTGTATCATGTTTTAACATATACAGCCTTGCAGAAGTATTAGAGAGCCTTTGCTGTAAGATACAAATGCATTTTATTTCTAAAAATAAGGTATTTTACATTGGCAGGAGGGGAAGTATCATGAGTCAAACTTTCTGGGTGGGAATGTTTAAACTAGGGTATCTTTAGCTGTAGGAGCAGTGTTTATTTCATAGATCTGGCTCGTAGCCCTCCTCTTCAGCTCTCGGGCCACTTGGCAAACAGCGAAAGGCCAGCAGCAATGAACTGCCATCCAGTCTTCACACAGGGTTCCCTGGGGAAAGGAGGAAGATCATTTCACACACATGGAATGATCATAAAGCAGCTTTTCTGCCTCGCTATGTGTTTCCTATTGTAATCACCCTACAGTAAGAACGAATTGCTGGGCCTGATTGGGACCTAAATCAACAAGTTACTCTGGATTTACATTGGGGTAAATGAGATCTGATTTGGGCCCAGTGTCTAACAGGATCTTTTCTAATCTGTTGGCCTACAGAAGACTTAGGATCTGTCTACACTGCACGCAGTGTACCATTAATCTAGCTAGCTCAGGTACTGGATAGCAGTGAAGCCACGCAGCATAGACTTCAACACAGGCTAGTTGCCCGGGTAATTGCAGAGGGTCCTGGGCAGGCTTGTACATCCTGAATTGAAGCCCATGCTGCTGCAGCTTCGCTGCTGTCAGTCCCCAAGCTAGCTAGATTGAAGCTAAGCTGGGTATGTCTACAAGAGCTGCAGTTACAGCCCCGCATTGCAGTGCAGCTCTGACCTTGCAAGGTGCTGAGTGCCCATGACTCCCATTAAAGCCAATGAGATGTGAGGATACTCAGTACCTCATAGGCCTTTAAAACGTCTCTCCACATGGTTTGAACAATGTTCTTTGTTCCCTGCCATCCTGATTACATAACAATGAATATTTTACAGCATCCACTCTGGGCTATGTAAATTTACAGCAACAAACACAACAATCCCCACCCACCTACCCCCACAGTTCTGTTCTTCCAAAGTACTTTAAAACACATGAGTAGTTGCTTGGAGTTGGCATTCTATTATAAATCAAATGCGGCCTTTGCCGCCGTACAAAGACAAAGGGCATTCTTGAGGTTTAATGCATTAGTTCTGCTTTAAAAATGCATTAAGGCATCTGAACAACAGATTCTCAGATCACAAAGAAGTTTGACTAGAGGACCCTGTTCAAACTCTAGCTGAAAATAAGGGAGGAGGAAGGCCAGTGAGGTGCTGAGCTCCCTGTTCTCAGGATGAGGCCCCAAATGAATTTTACGTTTGCATAATTTCTACATCATCAATATTCAGTGGCACACTCATCTCATTTGACCACGTCTACAGATATTAAACTTGTTCTGAGGTCTCTCTTTTGGGAACAGGAGGAACATGCCTCTTAGCATTATGTAAGCTGCACAAAACAGCCTCCCCCCCAACACACACACATACACATACAAAGACTTACTCGTATCTTGTATTTCTCTCTGGCGCCGACTCTCAACGCTAAGGTGGAACCTGGCAGCAATGGGAAACACAGGCACTCCCCATAGTGCCTTGCAAGGTTGCATTCTAGACATGGGCTACACAAGGCACCACAGACACCTGCCAGTAACCACAATCACAGGAGTGCTGTAGGTTCACACTTAACAAGAGGCAAACAGCACTTTGAAAACAACTTGGAACATTCATTTCATTCTAATAGCCTTGTCCCCTCGGGGGTAAGAGCGTTTAAAACTGGACTTCACAGAATTCTAGCAAACCCTACGCTAGCAGGGAGGTGGTGGCGACTTTCCAATGGCTTCTTTCTGTGGGCAACTCACATGCGTCCCATTTCCTCTTCCCAGTCCCCTAGTGCTTAGTTCTCAACATGTAGCTTTCTGCAGAACACCAGGTAGGGTTTCATAAGTTACAGTTTGATAATAATCACTACACTACTTGGCCCAGCAGGTCATTTTTGGTTCTAATGTCTATGGATCTATGAACTATGCTATCTTCAACCAACCATTGCTAGCAGGCTGCTGCTATGGTTGTGCTGATCAGTGTGGATAGGGATTTTAATCTTTGAGCTAAAATAACCAATACAGGTATTCAATAGATCACCCATCCCCACAAAAGTAGTCTATATAACACTTTTCTAACACTAAAGGCCTTTTTATACTACTTTTCCAACCAAGTCAGAAGATACAGCTCCCCCGTAGTGCAAATGGGCCCTAAATCTCCCAAAGTGTCACTCTGAACAACAAGGGAGATGAACTGACAGCAAAGCTTTAAATGCATTGTATTCAAAATATCATTCCAGACAGCACTGAATCCCATTTGGCTTCATTTGTTTTTCTTTTTAAAATTATTGAAAAAAGGTAAATTCAACAGCATTGTTATCACAGTTTCATTCAATTCATTTAAATGTCTTTTGTTCTCAAATCACGAGTAAAAGCACCTAGGACAGCATTTTTCTATAGCAGAATTATAGCACAAGTGCCATTGCAGGGAATCATTCATTTAATTTCTTTGGTGACAATAGATACAGTATGTTTCAATCAAATATACTAGTTCCTGTTCTGTTAATTGTGGTCTATAGCCCCCTTTTTGGGAAATCTTCACATTAATCTCAGCGGAAGCCTAAATCTGTAATTACTTTAAATATTATGCTCTGAAGATGACAAAAGCGGAAAGAAATAGTATGACCACAGCCCTCAACTCACATCATCTGGGAGCAGGTACTGGCTAAGACAACAAAGCCAATGCAAACGATCCCAGGTGACACAGCACAAGAAACTAAACAGAGTTCTTCACCCAGAAGGATATTTTCTCCATGTGGCTGAGAGCAAAACTTGAAAGCCAAAAATGAATCCCCCATTCTATCTTCAGCTGAGTAGTGATGCCAAGCAGGTCTTGCAACCCATTTTTATGGCACAATCAACCCAGCCAGAAATTGCAATTAAAAAGCCCTGCCTCCTCAGTGTAGAACTCCACTGATTTTAGTAGAGTTGACAGGTGTAAATGAGGGCATAGTTTGACCTCATACCTGCATCCAAAACTCAGCTGAGCTACCTTCAGACAAATAAGTCAAAGCAGTAGCCGTTTTCTGAGAACATGCATATCAGCTGTATTATTTCAGCTGCTCCACTGTGAATTTAAGTTCACTGATCTATTGAACAATTGCAAACACATACATATGCCTGTTTATTCCTCCAACTGGCATTATAAATACTTTTTCCATAAAATAAGCAGCCCTGGCCTTTAGAGTTGTGTTCAGAATAAAATTCAGAGAACTAGTTCACAGTGAGCAATATGAAGCACCTTGTGCCTTTAAATCTGGCTTTGCTACAGATTGTATTCTTACTGCAAATTAATAGTGATGATTTGCTACTGTTGACAGATTATGAAAGAGAGATAAAAGGACAAAAGAAACCAGAAGAACATAATAAGCGAGAGAAAATAAAGACAGGAAAACCTGAAGTGCTATTAAGGAAATAAAACATCAAAAGAAACAAAGAAAAAACATTGCTATTAGTTGTTTACCTTCTGTTTAAAGGATTAGAAATTTCTGCAACAATTTCTTTTACTAAGATACAGAAGGCAGGTTCGTTGCCTTTTTTAATTTTTAGCAACTGCTTATACACAAAAGAGTTTGGTTTTTTTTAAAAACTGTGTTTACGAACATTCCGTCTCTCTCTTATCGGGGATGGCAGGAAGCCATTGATTAATGGCACCTAGTTAGTGCTATAAGCCATGGGGATAATGCAAACTCTCACTGTAACACAGGAGATGAGAATGACAGGAGAACTACTAGTTGTCCAAATCCTGTTTGATGCTGGAGCATCCCTGACTCCAGCTGACTTCCATGGATGATGTCGGTGCTGAACACTATTCAGGGATCTAGCCCAACTACATTTAAATTTTCCAGCATGACAGCTAATAGCTGTGACATTATGAGCGGCTGTAGCAAAAGGAGTTCATTCGGCAGCCAAGATTTAACACAGCTGCGGTAGAGAGGGGCTTAGGTACTCTATTGCTCGCTTAACATAATTTATGACCAAATTAAATAAGAGAGTAAAGAGAGTATATTTCCTTAAATGTCTTCCACCCACCTCATGCAAGCCCATGGGCACCCACAAATTACAGCTCTGGGTTATCCTACCATTTTCCGGTTGGTTGGAAGGGGACCCAAGTCGAAAGAAAATGGAAAGTTGAAAATAATGAGTTTTTACTTTTCTGTTATTTAATTCAACTAAAATAAGGGAGAAGGAAAGGGGCCGTATTTCTGGCTTTAGCGCCTATCATTTCAACCCCTCGGTAGCACCAGGAACTCCAAGCGCTATATGTGGATGTGCCACCATGTAAGTAAATGTATTCTCTCTAATTGAAAAGAATGGCAGCATTAAGGCTAATTTAATATTGGGCAAGTTCAAGGATCGGTTTTCAGATCGAAATGAATACTTTCCACTCCTCCTAAATGAGGACATCAAAGCCCTTGATAGACATACAGGAATTTAGTCTAACATGAGGCAAAGATATCAATCATCCCCACTTTGCAAATGGGGAACCTGAGGGACAGAGAAGGTAAGTGACTTGCCTGAGCTTATGATCATGCTACAGCATGTCTTTAGAAGAGCCAGGAGAAGAACTCATGATTCCCAAGTGCGGTGCCTTAACCACTCAACAGTCCCCGCTTCCTTCTGGGAAAATCACACAATTAAACTAGCTTTTCAGCTCTGGAGAACTGACCTTTTTCAATTCGTTTGGTTTTTTTTAAATCAAATTCTGTCTAACTAAGGTACTTGTCTGGCCCCGATCACCAGAGTATCTGGGCACCTCACAGTTTCTAAGGTATTTATCCTTCCAAGGAACGGCCGTGCTATTATCCCCATTTTACAGATGGGGATCTGAGGCACAAAAGGTACGTCTACACAGCAACTGGGAGCATGTCCCCCAGCCAGGTAGACAGACAAGCTCCACTCAAGTTAGCATGCTAAAAAGAGCAGTGTGGACATTGTGGCACAGGCAGCAGCTCGGGCTAGATCCCCGAGCTTGGACCCAGGGATTCGGGTGAGTTTGGACGCTAGTAGCTGGCCCGAACTACTCCCTATGTCATAACAGCCACTCTGCTATTTTCAGCACGCTAGCTCAACTGTCTACCCGGCTGGGAGACGGGCTCCCAACTGCAATGCAGACATACCCAGGTCGGCTTAGGATATGTCTACACTGCGACCCACTGCATAAAGTCTCAGAGCCCAGGCCAATTGACTTAGGCTTGCGGGACTCAAGCGATAGTGCTCAAAATAGCGATGTAGATGTTCAAGCTCAGGCTGGAGCCTAGGCTCTGAAACCTGGTCTCAGAGCCCTGACTCCAGCTCAGACATTTACACTCTTATTTTTAGCCCCACAACCTGAGCCAGTCTATTGACCCAAGGCTCCGAGATTCAGTGCCCCGGGTTTTTTGTTGTTTTTTTGCAGTGCAGACATACACTAAGTGACTAGCTCAAGATCACACAGGAAGGGGTGGGGGAAAGCTGGGACTTGAACTCAAGTTTCTGGCTAGTGCCTTAACCACTAGACCATCCTTCCTCTCTGAACTTCTGTTCAAAATGTGTTTAACACACAGGTAATCCAGTAACATGCATCTCTCATAGTACACACTCTATCTTACAAAATGGGGCATTCTAGTCTTCATATGGACTATCATGCCTTCCTATTGGTGAGAGTAACTGCTCTTAAAATAACAACTTTCAGAATCAATTCTCTTTTGACAAGGATTGTTCCAATATTCCAGAAACTATCTTCAAGAACTGATCAAATATTTAAAGCTATTTTGCAACTATGGAAGAAAAGTAGATGGGGGAGTCTTGGTTCAGGGGTCCTTTGGTATTGAATGAGTTGGCACCAGAAACTACAAACTACTTCAACAAACAATATGGTTATAAGCAACTCACTAATGCACAAGAGCAAACTGATTTGGCTGGAGATATCTAGGCTTTCAGGCTTTTCATCTTCCCAGTACTTCCCCTCAAGTACTGATGTGGTTTAATTCAGCCCGCAGGGCAGGAAAATAGACAGAGCCCAGTTAACTCAAACCTGCTACAGGACACCCCTCCCTCTCTTCCTTCTGGCAACGGAAATAGTAGCCATTCAAATTAGGGACCATTCCAGAATGCGGTGCAGTTATGGTAACCACTGTCACAGTAAAATTAGCGTAGAGATCTCACTTTGATCCGATCATTCGCCCACACTATAAATCACCATGCAATATGATAGGATGGGTATCCCCTGTTCAGGAAAGGCACAGAACTCGCAAATGCAAGTCAGCAATGGAGTTCATTAGCAGGACTCTGTAGAGGAAGCTTGCAGAATATACCAGATAAACCAAAGGGGAAAGTGTGTGTGAAAGATTCCTTGTAACTATTTGCAAAATCCTTAATGAGTTCCTGCATTACGTGGGCTAATACTTTGTTCTGTTAGCCACTCATTTACATGGAGCACCAGAAAGAAACAAAAACATGGAACAACTAATGCCTCTGTGACAGACATTCTACGGCTTTCAGCACCAGAACTGGAGTCAGGAGAATTAGTCTATTCCTGACTTTACCACTGATTCACTGTGTTAGCTTCAGTAAGACACTTAATCTTCCGGTGCCTCAGTTTCCCCGCTGACAAAATGGGACAATAAAATACACCCAACCTTTACAATCCATGAAAGAGGTTTCCACAAGTGTTATTCGTTTTTATGATTTGACTATTGATTTATTGGGAGTCTCAGTTATATTAATTTCATTACTCCTAAACCAACCATGATGGATGGTCTGATCTTCAATCTCCAGTGTCTGGTAACTGGTCTATAAAAGTCTCATTTTGTTTTCCTCCCCATATTACTTGGAGTCATCCCCAAAGGAGAAATTAAAGCAATGAGAAAACACTGCAAACTCTTACAAACACTCTTGTCACTACAGATACCAAAGAGGCCAGTTGTCCAATCTCCTCCAGTCCGTATGACTGTTGTGACGGTGGACGTGCCAACCCCACGAGTCGGCTGAGTTGTCACAGGCTCTGTTGGCTTTTTGTCCCTGATTGAAACAAAGCAATAAAATGAAAAAGGGAGGCTGGGCTTTTACCACCAAGGTTGCTCATAAACGAAGCAATCCTGAGTTTGACAGAAAAAAGGTGGAATTCATTATTTTAGTGTTATCAATTTGCTCTATGGCTATCCTCTTTTGCAGTTTCGTGTCTCTCTGCTTCTGTTGCTGCTGCTCTCTATCCTCTCAGAGTGCGGCAGAAAATATAGCTGATCACCAGTGCCCTTCAGTCTCTAGCAAACAAAGAAATGATCAGAAACCAAGTACTTCAAATGCAAATACACAATATCCATGCAGGTTTCAGCATCCACCAGCCAAATCACTGCAATTTACCTCTTGAATGTTAACGCTAGAAATCTGTTCCTAGCACAGACCTTTCATCCTTATGATGAATGTATCAAATCATTCATCATTTCACCAGAGGGGGTTTTCAAGGGCTGAGCTGCTGATACTGATTTTTTTCTGAGCGGAATGATTTCATTTGCATGCTGAAATGTGTCATTCTTTCCTTTTCGGACATAGCATGAAACTTGGTTTCTGAGCCAGACACAACCTCTTTCCAAAGTAGTATTGTGAGCAACTCTTCTGGTGGAATATCTAAGGCTGAATTCTGTGCTGCATCTTCCGAGAGGTGCAGCCCAGATGCCCCCAAGGCGTGTAGGGCATGCTAAGGTACCATTAATCCCCCTTTGTACCACCCAGACTGTGCCTGCAGCCAATGATGCAAACCCCAAGATAAGTTATGGCAGCATCGTCACCAGTAGCGCAGCCAGGTCCGGAGCGCAGGGGGAGCGGCGCTATAAAAAGGCGCCTCCCCCTGTACTCACCCGGCGGCGCTCCGGGTCTTCGGTGGCACTTCAGTGGCTCACTCCGGGTCTTCGGTGGCTCACTCCGGGTCTTCGGTGGTACCCGCCGCCAAAATGCCGCCAATGACCCGGAGCGCCGCCGGGTGAGTGCAAGAAGCGGCGCTTAAAATGATGCGGCACCTTTTTTTAGTGCTGCTATAAAAAGGCGCCGCTTCCGCCGCTTCTGCTCAAGGGGGAGCGGCCGCTCTCCCTGCTCCCCCCCTGGCTACGCTACTGATCGTCACAGTTATCTGTAGGGATCTTTGCAGCCCAGAATGGTAGAAGTGCTCAGTGCTCCAGCCACTTCCATTCCTTTTGCCAGCACCCTTGCCTCCCCCCAGGCCATGTTCCCAGCCCTGCTTCTGACATCAGGGAGACAGGGAGAGGAGCAACAAATCAGGTCTCATGCTTCAGAGATTCAGCTAATTGCCTGCAAGGTCAGGAAGGAATTTTTTCTCTGATACACAATTGGCCAGATGTATTCTAGGATTGTTTATTTTTTATTTATTGCCTTCTTCTGAAGCAACAGAGATTGCCCACAGCTGGAGCCAGGATGACAAAGGGAGAGAACCAGTGCTCTCAGTCTCAGGTGGCACGGAGAATTCTCTTTCTTAGATGCCTGGCTGGTGTGTCTTGCTGATATGCTCAGGGTCATACAGATCCTGAGATTTGGAATGAGGAAGATGATTTCCCCCATGTCAGACTGGCTGGGACCTTGGGGAAGTTTTGCCTCTCTCTCTCCAGCAAGGGTCGTATATCATCTGGGCATGTCTTACCTAATCTATTTCCTGCCATTGCAGGGGCCTCGGGCAGTAGTACCTCCATCTCTCCTGTTCTCTGCCTATGGCATACAATGGTTTAGTTTCCTGAGGACTGAAATGTTTTTGTCTAACTAAAATCATTGGGCTCAATCTAAATGCATCAAATCATAGAAATGTAGGGCTAGAATGGACCCGGAGAGGTCATCAAAGCCCAGCTCCAGCGCTGAGGCACAGCCCAGTAAACCTAAACCATCCCTGACAGGTGTTTATCCAACCTGTTCTTTAAAACCTCCAATTATGGGGATTCCACAGCCTCACTTGGAAGCCTAGTCCAGAACTTAGCTACCCTTATAGTTGGAATGCTTTTCCTAGTATCTACCCTAAATCTCCCTTGCTAAAGGTTACACCCAATACTTCTTGTTTTATTTTCAGTTGACCTGGAGAACTGACCACTGTCCTCCTTGTAACAGCCATTAATGTATCTGAAGACTGTTAGCAGGGCTCGCCTCAGTCTTCATTTCTCAAGACTAACGAGGCCCAGTTTTTTTTAACTTTTCCTCATAGGTGAGGTTTTCTAAATCTTTTATCATTTTTGTTGCTCTCCTCTTTCCTAAAGTGTGGTACTCAGTACTGGACACAGGACTCCAGCTGAGGCCTCACCAGTGCCCAGTAGAATGGGACAATTACCTCCCATGTCTTACATAAAACACTCCCATTAATACTCACCCTTATATAAAGGCTAATATTCTGGGATGTGGGTGAAAATTCATGGACTGTGTTAAACAGGAGGCCAGACTAGATGGTCTACAATGGTCCCTTCTGGACTTAAACTCTATGAAATCACTGAAAATAGGACCACATAAACAGGCATTAAGTAGCTCCAGCATTGGGGGAATTCGCTACAGGGCGTAGCTGGCACCTTTACAACCCCAGCCTACATGTCATGGTAGCAGCACAAACAGAGGCCAGAGCAGGGACCAGATTCTGGTTTATTTCATACAAATAGAGAGTCAGACCAGAGTGGTTCAATCCCCATTTAAAAACCAAGAGTTCGCAGCAACAGACCTGCATGGATTTTTTTAAATGATTTATTAAAATGCTCCACACAGTAATTAATTTTCCCTAGGTTCAATATTGTTGTTCCACTTGCTTTGAAATTGAAACTGCAAGAACCTTAATAAAAAGGGACTGAGAGGTTGACTAGTTTCTCTGGACTTCTGGTGAGGT
This sequence comes from Chelydra serpentina, assembly GCA_037349315.1. Taxonomy (NCBI): domain Eukaryota; kingdom Metazoa; phylum Chordata; order Testudines; family Chelydridae; genus Chelydra; species Chelydra serpentina. Next base: position 15,869,340 of record JBAIAC010000035.1, read on the forward strand.
AACGCTGCTTTTTGCTGAACGGCCTTTTCTGATGCTTCTTGCAGCAATGCTACCTTGGTAAATCACAACAGTTAAATCTCCACTATAGTATCCTATGGGAACTATTTTTTCCCCACCCCAGCAGTGGAAGAACACAGCAGCCTCCATGCTGTGCTAAATCAGGGAAGCTGTCCTTCACGCCAATATCAATAGGTTCTGCTATTAAACTATATAACTCAGGAGGGAGCCTGTATCAGTCCTAAGCATTTCTTAATGTTATTCTTTGTGAGAAAACACAACAATCGGATGATAATTTGGTCAATATTTTGACCATATGGGACAACATGCACTTAAATTAGAAATGGCAGCAAGGTCTAGTTGACATGGACCTAAGAGCCAAGAACTCCTGGGACCCAGTCACCCTCTTCCATAGAAAGTCCCACAGGAAGGTGTCCTGTGGCAAGCCAAACTCTGTAGAAATCAGGGGTCTGCTGGAGAATTAGCCCAGGTCTACACTGGGGGAGGGGGTGGGAGGTGGGGGAATCAACCTAAGATATGCAACTTCAGCTAGGGGAATAGCGTAGCTGAAGTCGACGTATCTTAGGTCGACTTACCTCGGGGTCCTCATGGCAACGAGTCTACCCCTGCCACTTCCCCATCGACTCCGCTTCCGCCTCTTGCGGCGGCGGAGTTCCAGAGTCGATGGGGAGAGCGCTCGGGGATCGATTTATCACATCTAAATTGACCCGAGAGATCGATCGCTACCCGCCGATCCAGCGAGTAGTGTAGACCTGCCCTTAGATTCATCTGCATGGAGGCCGTGCACCTTCACACTGGATTTGGGATCCACTCCTTCCCCTCCAGCTCCTGCCATGCTGCTAGGGACTCTTGTACCTTGGGCCAGTACAGAGGGGCTCTGGTTCATGAAGTAACATATAGATGTTGGCTATATCAGTGCTTGAGTAGTGAATTCTCCGCAGAGTTGCTGGAGGGAGGCCTGCGGGTTGTAGGGCTCTCTCAGCCTCATTCCCAGCCCCATGGAAGCATGAGGAAGGTGCTGTGGAAGCAATTAACACACACATGCATACAAGGGGGAAGATCCTGTCCATGTGGGTCGAGGGCCAATCCAGGCCCTGAGCTGTAAACCCACGTTTTGTACGGATGCTTCTCAGGCAAGATTCAACCGCAGTGCATCATGCCATCATTTCCTATGCAGTAAAACGGGGATAATGCTGATCTATCCCACCCAGGCACTTTGAGAGTTGGTCAATATTAACGTAGAGCCACATGAAAGTGTACAGCACTACATAAAAATTAGTATTTGCAAATGTGCTCACTCATGGCTGTTTCCTAAAGGGGATTCCTCTCCTGCTCAGCAGCTGATTTGTGTGTCTCATTAACATTTAGTTGATGATTTCAGGTTGTTCCTAATCTCAGTGGAGAATAAATCCAGCAACGGTCAAACTATCTTGCTAACCCAATAAGACTCTACTGAAATATATCCAGGTGTGGTTTAATCAAAATTTGGATTCTGGGTGCTTTGTTGGTGCCCCATGCAGTCACCGGTTCTCTCTTCATTGGCCATGAAGGCCTAAAAGGACCAATCAGCTTCTCAGCTGAAATCGACACGGGACTGAATAATAAGGAATCCTCTCTAAGACTTGCGCCAAACTGAATCCTGTGCAGAGCACTATACTGCAACAAGCATGCATTTCTCATCACCTGTAAAATATATATTTTTTTTTTTACACACGGTTTATTTGTAATGCCAGCTATGAAGTAAAAGGCAGGCACCTCATTTTATTTCTTACCGTAGAGCAGAAAGAAAAAGGGTCCCATCTTCAGGTATTATTAGGGGAAGGATAAGTGGCGCTTGGATCTCAGGCAATGAGGCCTCCTCAGTCACACTGAAGCAGCGACTTCCCAAGCGGTTCATTTGGGGTTGATGCGAAGGAGAGAAAAATTCTCCTTCTCTGTTGGATTCAGAAGTGCCTCAAGATTGTTCACAGCTGAATGCTGATGACATCATTGCATGGTCAGGCCTGATGTCACAATGGGGTCCCAACAGCTGAAACAACCTCCAGATTAGAAAGTGAAACCCTCCCGCAGAAATTACACACACACACACACCCACCCCTTTACATGAAATTTGAAGACAGCCCTTCTGCCTCTAAAGCATGTCTGTTGTGGATGGGAGAGTCCTTTAAAATGATGAATGACTGGAGATACAGACCTGAAGTTTAAGAGTGCCCATGTATGTTTTTGCCGCAAACTTGATTCAATGGCGAGTGGACCTATAGCTCCAGCTAAGAAGTATATAATGGGATAAATATCAGATCCAGTAATATTACCACCTTTCCCACAGCCTTTCACACTAGAACTACTAACAGTTATAGTATACAACTAACGATATACTATTTCAGTGTCTGAAGAAATCTTTCAACAATTTACCAAAAGCAATGTGAGAAGACATGTGAGGGCATGTCTACACTTAAAACGCTACAGCTGTGCCACTCTAGCACTTCAGTAAAGATGCTACCTACGCCAACGGAAGGGTTTCTCCAAGAGGTGGCAGCTAGGTCAACAGGAGAATTCTCCCATAGGCCTAGCGCTGTCTACACTAGGGCTTAGGTTGGTTTAACTGCATGCTTAGGACTGTGGATTTTTCACACTCTTAAGCAACATAGTTATGCTGCCCTAATTTCAAAGTGTAGACCAGGACTAAGGCTAGAGGGAGGAAATGTGGGGGAGAGGGCAAAGAAAAAGCTACAGTTTAATGCTGGCTGACAGCTCTGAAAACAGAGCAGTCTACCAAATCAAGTTTGAAGCACAGAGATAAACCAGGCACAGGAGGAATTAAGTGCAAACAGATGTAATGCCTGTGTAAGGCAGCTAGGGTGACCAGATGTCCTGATTTTATAGGGACAGTCCAGATTTTTGGGTATTTTTCTTATATAGGCTCCTATTTACCCCCCACCCCCACCCCGTCCCGATTTTTCACACTTGCTGTCTGGTCACCCTAAAGGCAGCCAGGAGTTCGTGCTCATGATTTTGTTTAAGCTATTCCCTGTTAAAGCTTGCCTAACCCCCATTCTCCTAGTAAGGCAAAGTCATCCCAAAGTTTTGCTAATAATACGGGGAATCTAACACGTCAACAAATCCTTTTATCTTGTCACTAACTTTTATCAGACATAAATTGGTCAAGTACCCACATTACAGGCCCACAGTTCACATAGGCGGGGTTGATTTCTTGCCTCCATTAGAGAAGGCTTCCCACACTGCCCTTGGGGATGTTAATTTAGTTTTTGGCAGGACCCATGTAAAAAGATTGTTGATATTGGAGTTTTCCTTGAATCTTATAAGATGGATAGATTTCCCTTATGGGGGGATTTCCCTTATGGGGGGAATCAAGCCACATTTGTGTCACTTTGAAGAGGACTACAGCGAAAAAGGAAATCTATTTTCAGCGTTGAGTTTATTTTTAGTTTGCTGAAATCTATGCACAATTTGGGATTTCATCCAATCTGTGATGGCTTTAAGTAATGCAGCCATAATAATTTGCATGTTTGTAGCACTTTTCAGGGGATTTCAAAGTTTTAGAAACATTAATGAAGCCTCACAAAACTCTTGAGAGAAAGGAAGGTATTTTAATACTACTGCTAAAGATAGGGAAACTGAGGCACAGAGGAATTAAAGGAATTTGCCCAAGGCCACATAGCCTTGATTGTCATTCTGTTCCATACCACTGGACAACACTATAAATTAGCATGAGCAAAAAATTGCTCATCACTGTTTTTTTAAAGCAATTCCCTGTTAAAGCTTACCTAACCAAACTTTTTCAAGTAAGGCTATGAAGAAGGGACAGAGTTTTGCTACTAATATGGAGAATCTAACACTAACAAATCTCTTTATATCGTTATTAGTTTTTAGCAGACAGAAATTGCATGCGTAGCTGCATAACAGTGACATCTCCTGGAAACAAACAAACAAAACAAGACTAGGAAGAATAACCAGTTTAGTTTATCAATTGCTTCTCATGCATTTAAAACAACTAGCTTGTCTGGACTGCAGGAACCTTGAGCAAATGTGAAGCATATTTGTCTTTGTTTTTTGCTTCACAATGAAAAGTACAAGATTTTCTTCCTAGATGCCTTCTTTAAAAAGCAAACCAAAACATTATTTCACTGTGCAACATCAGTCTAAAATCTTCTTTGTTCTTGCAATAAGCTTAAATACAAACACAAGCTATTAAATGACGAGGGTCAAGAAGCAACCTTTACAGCTAGAAGCTTTTGGATCAAGTCCAGTCGGCCCTGCTTATCTGGTTGTCAGTCCACACTACTTCAGGATTTATTTATTTATTTGCTTGCTTGGTTTCAATTTCTGGAGCCAGCCAGGTGATTCCAGACAAGAAAAGCATCTGTTTAAGAAAACTTTTTTGATCATCTCCATTCTATACTCTGGCCTGAAACGCGGCTGGGCTTTTTCGGGGTTGTTGCCTATAACATCTGTAGTTATTTGCAGCAGCACCTATTCGTTACTTCCACCTGGATATCCACCAGAGCTGATGGAAAGGTTTTAGGCCTTATTCCAAAGGAGGAGACTTGTAATGTAACAACCACCTATAGGAACAGTTTAGAAGGGTCAGATTTGGCATATCGCCCCATTCCTGGGGTAGCACCTAAATCTTTAACATTCTGGCTTGAAGTTGGTGTCAGTGTTATGAACTGGGACCACGGCAGCACATCTGGAAATACTTACCTGTCCTTCATTCCTTCTCTGTTCATTAAAATCTCAGTCTTCAGTATCAGACCCAAAGTTACTGAGGGCTGCTTAAGGAAAGTCAAACAAGTAATGACATTAGGAGCCGACAAATCTCCTATAAACTATTTGTTATAAGTAGGTAAGAAAAAATAATACTGAGTCTAAAAAAGTGATTTTATCTGACAATTGAACCTGAAAAACCTGAGGAGTAGGAGGAACCATTAACATCCTACAAAGGTTCTCCTAAAGCGGGATGTTTTCCCAGAGACACCGGAGAGGAGAATGGGTGTATGGAGATCCTTTGAAAAAGATCCAGTGTCAGAGGTAACTCCTACAAAATACTGAATTGGTTGTCATGTGCAAGGTCTGTTTATTCAAGAGCCTTTTACATAGACTCAGACGAAATCTTTGAAATATATAAAAAGCCCATTGCAGCATTCAGTATACACCTGTGTGAAATTAGGCAGCCATGAATTAAAGATTGCTTTAAATTCATTATCCTCATGAAATACAAAGACTGTAACTTGACAATGGAAGGTGTACTGAGTCTTGAGCTAACAGAAGCAGCAAAATGCACAATGCTAATCAAGACGTAACACCTTGAGCTGACCAAGACTTTATAAATAGGCATGGGGGGCAAAAATGATCATTGCTAACACATGGAGACAGGGACTATTAATGGAAGCTCACAGAGGGACTGACATGATGCTACGCTAGGGCATGACAAAAAGAGCATGAAATCATGCATGGATGGCCTGAGTAGAGGGCATGAAAGTGTTTCCTGCTTGATTGTAACTAAATAGCCAGACCTAGTTAGTTATGTTTACTGCATCATTTGTCTAACTATAGGTTATAGATGACGTTGGAGATTAGCACAGTGAGACACTTCTGAGAGAAGGCAACTCGGAAGGAAGGCAGAAGAAAAGCAGACGTGATAGCCTGAGCTATTGAGGGTGCAAGAAGTGGGTTTCATGCCTCTGCCTCATAAGGCCCAACAATCTCATTTACCATCTAGATCTATTTTCATTTTCCCTGGCTTCCTCACCATTTGTTATTCCCAACCTTTTTATCTTTTAAGGCTCCTTATCTCATTTCCCTCACTCTGATTTGTACTACTCTCTCTACCAGCAACACTCTGCTATATATACTGCCCTAAGCCACTAAACATGTTGAAAAGAGAGGTAGGAGATCAGGAGAGGAGAGGATCTCAAACTCAGTGAGGTCACAATGTCAAGAGGAGGACAAGTGATAGCATCAAAAGCAGCAGAGAAGATTGAGGATGGGGATGGTGTAGATGACCTCGGATTTGCTGATGAAGAGGTCACTGGAGAGTTTATTCAGACAGCATACATATGTATTTACATACTTGTGCCTACAATATACAGTACATACTTATTACTTCTTTGATCCTACCCACTTTTATGAACACACCTATTTCTCTCTCGAGTATAACTCCATCAGAAGAATGGAGTCTTTTGAGCATTTATTTCCTTGGCTGGCCAAAAAATCTGAGTCTTATTGTCAGTGTTTTATATACTGTGACAAAGTTCCTCCTCTACCTTGGTGGGTCCTGCGCTTATTGGCGGATTTTGCTTGCCTCAGAGATCTTCCCCTCTGGTAGAACCCACAGTCCAGGTCAACTCCTCCTGTGTCTGATCAGGAGTTGGGAGTTTTGGGGGCAACCCGGGCCCGCCCTCTACTCCAGGTTCCAGCCCAGGGCCCTGTGGACTGCAGCTGTTTAGAGTGCTTCCTCGAACAACTGCACGACAGCTACAACTCCCTGGGCTACTTCCCCATGGACTCCTCTCAACACCTTCTTTATCCTCACCACAGGATCTTCCAGCAGTATGCCTTCTCACTCTCAGCTCCTAGTGCCTCTTGCTCCCAGCTCCTCACACGCAAGCTCCTGACATCCCCCCTCCCCCCCCTCGCCCCCGCCCCCGACTAACTGGGAGGCTTTTAACTAGTTCCAGCCAGCCCTTGATTGGCTTCAGGTGTCCCAATCAATCTAGCCATCTCCACTGCTTTTTCTAGAAGGATCTTAATTGGCCCCAGGTATCTTGATTAACCTGGAGCAACTGCCATTTGGTTAACATGGTATCAGGGATTTGTTTAGCCTGGGGCTAACATACTGGTTCCTCACCACTTTGCTATAGCCATCTGGCCTTGCCCCGTCACAATACTTACACAAACAGAGGGGTTTGGTATGCGAGTCTCGCTGCATATTTATAACTTTCTGCCCTGGTTGCTGTAATTCCCTCTCCAGCAGATATACACTTCAGAGTAGGTTCCTACCGCTGTGATGACAAGCATTCAGCAGGCACTGTAATTGCACAGTTAAAATAGCTCATTTTCTTACTGACAAGCTCTAGTTAAAGAGGCATTAGGAGGCAGCCTGGTTGCCTGAAGAGAAACAAATCAAAGCACAGAGAAAAAGGTGAGAAAAGGACTAGTGTCTTTCACCCTCAACCCTCTTCTTTTCCATACTGGTTAATAAGTTATTGAAAAAGATGGTGGCTGCCACTCTGCCCAGGATGGAAGGCAGCCATATATTGGACAGGAAGTAGAAATGGCTTGGATTATTGTTTATTTTTAAATACTTCAGATTTTTTCTATGTGAGTTCTTGAAGACCTGTGACACAGCAGCAGTAAACCCATACTTCTTCACTCCTACATACTTTGTCATGTCCAGAAGAACGATGCCAAATACAGCCGAGTGAAGTTTCTCAGCCATTTTCTGTTGCGAAAATATTGGGTCAACCTTTCATGAATTTCTGTAGATTGTGCCAAACTGATTTGGCTGAAAGAGCCTTTAAACAATTTTAGGAGGGGGAAAAAATCAGAACAAAAATCAACCTCTTTGAAACAAAAACAATTTGATTTTTCAATTCAAAATGGGTTGGGGGTTTTTAAAGTAAAAAATGCTCGAAGTTGAAATGAAACATTTTGTTGAGGATGGAACAAAACATTTCTTTTGACCCAAAACAAAAGTTTTCTTCAACTTTTCAATTCACAGAAAATTTTTCATTTTGGATCAACCTGAAATGAACATTTTTCAGAATTGCCAGAGAACCCCCAAAAAGCTCAATTATTTGCACAGCTCTAGTTCTGAGCAGTTGACCCTGGCTACCTCCACTTGAAAACCATCTGATCTTCATACCATGAGGGATTTTCCAGGATAGGATTGACAACATAGAGACTGGGACATGGAGATGAACATAGAATCTAGGGTAGCTCTTTGACCAGTCTCGCTGACTGAGGTTCTAGAGGATCTTTGGCCTGTGACCTTACAAGTTGGACTCATTCCCCCCTCCTGACTTGTAAAGAGGGGAGCTATAGAGTTCATCTATGATAGCCGAGATCATTAGTTACTCTCTGCTGCTCTATCAGCTGGTGATAGATGGAGGGAACAAATGGCACCCGTTCTAAAACAACAGTATTGGCTCCTGGGTTCAATGCAAGGCTTTGTCCCATAAAGCCTAGTGTAGCTGAAGCAGAGCCTCTCTCCTGAAATTCTGCAATGGTAGCTGACTTCAAGCTAACAATCCCTGCAGGCCAGGCATGCTCAGTGAGTGGCCCTCAGCTATGGAACTTATTTCCCCCACTGGTGGGTGGATGGAAGGATTAGTGGCAAAGGAACATTTGTTTATATTGGTGGAGGTTTATTGGTATATTGCTTTAGTTCTCTCTATAGAGGCAAATAATATATGTCTAATTTCATTTGTATATGCATACTGCCATGGTGAGAGGGCACATCATGTACATTAAAAATACACATCATAAGATGGGACAATGAAATGGGAGACGAGGAAAAAAACATGGCAATATTTAACTCTCATTATGATTGTCTTATACTAATACACTATTCCCTTTATTTTCACCCCCATTCTAAATGTGATCTTCCCTTGGTAACATGCTAAGCCAACTACAGTATCAGAAGTTGTAAAACTCAGTCAAAGACTGATTGTACAGAACAAACTATCCCATTTCTGCCTGCCACGAGTTACCTTTATTTAAGTATAAACCTGCACAGGCAAATTTTGTATGTGTAAGATTTCTGAAGCAGTTTGTGTTGATCCTCAAGTCTAACATAGACCCTTCTCTCTAGATGAGCTGAACATGCTTTATAGTACTGTTGGTGCCTTACGTTAGAACAGCTCATTTTTAAAAAACAATTTGGTGGTCCTGGAATACCAAAAGCCAGGATAGTTCAAACTGAAACTGTTTAGGAAAAGGACACTTCATCTCTCCACTTAAAAACAGTTCTACAAACAATTTTAAGAACAGAGTAAAGTGCAAGACCTTAACTAACAGCACCTTGCTTGAGGTACATCTCAATTCTTAGTATCAATGCTTGCCTATTATATTTTATATTCACTGAGGAAACTTCCATGTATGCTTTCGTTGAGGGGTCCTCACTATGCAATTCCTTCCGAGCTACAGGTCCATATAAAAACCCATTGCATTGTGCTTAAAGCCCCACCCCAATCTTTGAAAGAGTCATCAGACAATGTAAGTAAATGCAATTTTTCCGCTTTCTATTATTTCTATTATTATTATCCATAAGAGATCTGATCACCTTCTACATACAGAAATCAGTATCTAGCTGATAAGAATAACACCATGTAAAGCTTTGTGTAATACCAAAAAGCTAAGAAGCTTTTGAAAAAAGTGAATTTGCGGTCTCAGCATTTGGGAAAATTATTTCTTTCAAGAAGAACCAAGGGGAAGGAGGAAAATGTTTATTATACTCATGTTTAAAAGATTCTGGGGACGTGCAACAAAAGATTTCTTTTAAGAAATGACAGTTATCTTGGTCCATTACGGATGTTTTCAAAGCCACTCTGGAGTTTTAAAATATCATATTAACCTGGGATCAAGTTGGTGTAGTCCACAATTTAATGAATTAGATAGACAATTGTGTCACCGATATCCACTGTCAGCCCGTTCTCGGTTATGCGAACTCGTTTCTCAGCCAGGTCAAGGTGGAAGACAGCTTGCTCTAAAATGGGAGTTTTCTCTGCATCTTCTTTTCCAACCACAGGAACACGACGGGGGCCCAGCACAGGATCATCAAATCGCATTAGTTTTACTTTAGAGAGCTCTACAAAAGAGTTAACAATTCTCAGGTCACAGGAGTCTATACCCAGGTTTGTGTTTCACCCAAACTAACCAGAATGGAGGTCTTTAATTAATAATGGGCCCTTCTAAGGCACCTTTCTTCAAAGAAATGCACAACACTTTATAAACACCAATTAAGCCTCAACAGCCATATGCGATATGTATAATGACCATTTTACCAATGGACACAGAGGTTATAGCAACTTGCTTTGTGACCAAGTTGTAGGAGAACTGGGAACAGAACCCAGGAGTCCCGATTCCTAAAGCTGAGCACTGAATGACACTAGCTGCTTTTTCAGCAGCTAATACAGACCACAAACAACCATTCACATCTCAAGAGCTTTGCTAATGAGCCCAGAAACTAATGGTCGAATAAACCTCTCTCTCAACACTAGCCTTCATCAGATAGAAACTCCTCAGGTACTTGCTTAACAGTGATATCTCCTAGAAACAACAAAGATCTGGAAGAATCACTGATTTACTCTCAATTGTTTTCATTCATTTCAAACAGCTAGTCTGTAGAACTCTAGTTAACGGTGTATATGAGTCCAAAATGTATTTTCCTTTCTGTTTGTGCTTTGCCATGCACATTATCATGTACTCCTTCCTCGGAGCTTTTTTTTTTTTTTAAGTACTGTTTCCCTGTGCATCAATATAAAATTGTGTTCTTGAGATAAGCATTACTATAAATGCAAGCTGTTAAATCACATGGAAACAGAAGCAGCCTTGGTGTTACAATCCTGTAGACCAAGTCCAGTTTTCCCTTCATATCTGGTTTCCAGTCTGCCCTGCTTAAGGTTTCCTTGTCTGGCTCTGGAATTAGCAAAGACTCCAGGCAAAGAAAAGCTGCTGTCCCTTTAAGAAAACTATTGCCCTTCAACATAGGAGCCTGAAATGTAACATTTTTCCAACAATGTGTTTGATGGCCACAGTATTCTCCAGTAAGGCATTCTTTGGCAAGTGAGTAAGGAGAAACTAGGAATTGCTAAACAAATCAATTTATCAATGTAAGCTGGAGAAAAATATTTGTTTTTAACTGAAAGGAAAATGTAACCTCTAAAAAAATGCTGCCCAAATGACCTCTGAAATTATGCTACTTACAAAGCACTTTTTATTGTCAAGGCACTATACAAATATTAATTAAATCAACCCTTACAGCACCAGTGGGAAACAGCTGTTATCCACATTGTACAGATAGCTTCTCTGTACCTAAGGAATTTTCTCAAGGCCATAAAGTAAGTCAATGGCAGAGTCAGTAGGAGAACACAGGGTTTCCTTTCTTCCATTCATGCATCCGGCCTGTCTGGCACTTACAATGGGGGGATGCTATACTGCAACATAAGGCAGGAGTCAAACAACAGGACACAAGGCTATATGTCTGGAAAGCAAAGAAGCAAGAACAGACACTGAATCACATGAATATCAGCAGCAACCTTGGAAGTCTCCAAGAGAAAGTTTTTGGAAGTTACTTTGGAGATAATTTCTCTAAATAGGAAACCACACAAGCACAGTACAATGGGAATTCAAGATGGGCACACTCATATTTGCATAGGGTCCGTGGGTTTTTTGGTTTTGTTTAACACACGTGTTAACTTTACCGTGACCCAATTTTTCATTGTTGAAAACCACCTTGAGCTGCTACAGGAGGCTGCAGCACCTGCATATTCCCTCTCGATGTTTATGTGACACAGCTACCTCTTAAGCTGTTCTAAGGGGGGTGGAACAGAATTTATAGCAGTTTACATGCAGAATCTGGCTCCTAGGTGACAAAACGCATTTGTCTTAATGCCTTCACACTGCAGCTCATTACTGCCAATGAACTCTAAGTGCTTTCAGAAAGATTCTGCTGGTACTTATCCCCTATTTATTTTTAACACTAGAGAGTCTGAAATGTAAAACTTTAAAATAAGGCATGTAGTGTATTAAGAAATGGGAGGGAATGAATGGCTGAGGAGACTTGTAATGGAATATTGAGCCTTTCACATTTAGGTCACTGGTTCCAATTTAGCAGAGGTCAATAGCGACTGATAGACCACTGGGCAATTTTTCAGAGGTCCCTATTTGAACTGTCTGTCTAGGTTCTTAGAGGACACATGTTCACATTCTAAATCATGCTATTGTAGTTGGCACTGTTTGGCCTTCATGTCAACTGTCCTAACAGAGTGGCTTAAGGATGAGATGTACTATAACAAAGAGCTCCCTCCCTAAAGATTGTGTGGGTAGACTGGGTAGTGGTAAGGATATGGGGTGTAGAGAAGCTTCGCAGGATAAAGAAAAGCTTTAAAATGTCACCTTCTCCACAATGAATTCATTTTAAATGTCTAAACAGAAAATAAATTGCAATCTGGCAATTCTCTTCAGAGGGCTCTAACCTAGGAGTCCCTCACCCTCCCGGAAGAAGCTCCATATAGCAGACTATTGGACCATTAAACCCCCCTCTTGGGAATCCCTGGCACAAGAATACATCCTCTGTGCAAATCACTGATTGAGCAATTATTAAAACAGGCCAAATTTCATTACGAGATTCCTGTTGATAATGAAGACCTGCCAAGCTGCCTCCTGTTTCCCAATGTCTCCTGGGAATTCTAGAAACCGCACAACTGTTCAGAGACTGCCTGTTTGAAATGTGATATCCGTACTTCCAAACCCACGTTTACCTTTGATTCCTCTGTCCACCTTCATTAAACGCCTGATTATTGTATCTCTACCATCTCCTTGCCTGACCTCAATTTTTGTAGAGAAATGGCCATTAGATGGTTGGGGGTTCACCAAAAATAGAGATATGCTGGGCTGTAAGAAATTAAGAACAAACACATTTTTAAAAACATCATGCTTTTTGTGGGTAGAATCGCACAGGAAGCATGCAACCAGCAAGGGAACAAAGAGAAATGTCTGGCATCCAACTGCATTCTAGATGCACAAGAAAACCTTTTATTCAGAAATACTGAATACTAGTGGATGGATGCAAGCACCATCACAGACCTAAAAAAATAAACTACCACATATGTATAAAAATGCTTATTGTTTCTTTAAATACACTCAAATGTTTTGCTTTTAAGATATCCAAACAGCCATATTAAATTATTATACCTAGGTGAAGAATTGGTACAAGGTAGCATTACAGTGAACTTCACTGAGCTCCATGCCTTATAACTCACTCTACCTCTCAAAGATTTCACTACAGAGAGGTGTAATGAGGTCTCAATTTATAGGCCTTTGTTGTTTTCACAAAATGCAATGCAGTATAGCAGTACATTATTGCAGTTATCATAATCAAAATCACAGCACATTTTGGGATGCATCAAATAAAGAATAGCACTTTCCATGTGGGAACTCAAATTCCTTTTTAGACCCTGAGCTTTGCAATACCCTAAATAGACGGGGTGAGTAATAACTCCATTTTTCAGCCAGAGAGAGGTGAAGCGAGACTTGCTTAAGCCCACACAGGATTTTCATGACAGAGCTAGGAATAGGCTCTGTACTCCCAAGTCTTGGCCCTGTGCTTTAGCCACAAGATCATCCATCCCTCTCTAGCAAGCGTTATTCTTGTGCACTTGTGTGTGAGTGAGTGTGGATGGGGGGGGGGGGGAGGAGGGAGGGAGGGTTCCTCAAAATTCAGTCACCTCTGATGAGTCTCCCAGTTAGTGTAAGTTAGAGAGGTTCTACTGAAAGTAAACTTAAGACAAGACACAATCACAGTCATGTTAAATTCTACATCTAGAGAACAAAACAAGCATCACTTCTTTAAGTTAATTCAGTGCTTGCAAAAGGTGTTGGATCGACAACAGAAAGAGTTCTTCTACTGATCACACAACTTGAAACCTCAACATTACCCTGCCAACATGCTTCGGCCTTAACCAGAGGGCCCACTTATAGACATGAAAAGGTAGTTTAGTCTCCACACACATCCAGTCTGCGGCTTTTTGTCCCTGCAGAAACACCAATCAAGGTGCAAGGTAGGGGGATGGACGCTTATGATGTGCAATCACATCCACTGGGAACTGGACTGAGAACAAATTTATATATCCCAGGCTCCTGGATAGCAAGATAACAACAATTTAATTGTTACCAATTTTAGCTTAACATGAGCCAGCAAGTCCTGTCACTAAGTGCCCTGAGCCACCTAGCCCTCCGGGCATATATTTTTTGATGGGAACACATCCTCAAATTGAAAGTCATTTTATTTTTTAAATCAGTTAATGATGTATCCTGGATTTCTGAACTTACTTCCATTCTGAACACAGAAAAAGGTTTTCCAGGACAGCAATCTTCTTTTATTTTATCGTCTGCTTCAGAAGCAAATTTCACTTCGATATGATCCAGCTTTGGTGCATTGGGAAAGAAGAAATAAAAGTACTATCATCCCCTCTGAATTAATGAGAGATACCAGGCCCCTGAAGTAGAATGGTTTCTACAGTATAGAGGAAGGCAATCCCCATTGATAAAAGGCAAAACGAAGAACAACAGGAACAGCAAACTTAAAAGTTGACAGCATACTATTGCCAGCATGGTGATCTTTCTCAGCGGATTGAATTCAAAATGTAGCTAAGATCACTGACTTCATATATTACAGAATATAAAGTGAGGTATTCAATTGCTTTAAATCTAAATATCATGAGATGGGAAATCCTGAAATAAGTTATTTCCTGTAACTGTGCCTAGGCTTTCCCCTTATTATGACCCTGTCCTTTGAGCTGAATTCTGGCCATCAGATGAAAAGGCATAATCACTCTCAAATTGGCATCCGTATTCACTGAAAAAGCAGCGTGCACTATATTCTAGCTCTAAATGTCCTGGCATGGAGATTACTCCTTTTAGGAGATGACACATAGTTGCCATGGCAAGATCAGAAGCTATAACAGCATAAGAATTCTGACTATGCTCACTGGCATTCCTTGGAACAGCCCTCTATGGCTCTGGCCATGGAAGATGCTGATTATCTGTCATTTTTGAGGAAGCCAGAATATTGTTTGACGGCTCTTCGCCGGTGGACGTGGAAGACTTTTCCCACTGACTTTCTGTCAGACACAATGCCAGAGAGAACTGGCTCTTCATAGCTGGATTGCCACTGGGGTCATCACTGTACACATGAAGAGAATTTCTCAATAAGAGCAAACTCTACTTTTTGTATTAGTGTGCGTGTCTGTGTTGATAAAAACATTAAACGTTCATGGTCATCCCAAATCAGAAATTAATTTAGGTAGGCTTAAAATCTCAGTAAGTATTGGGCCTCCAGCTACTCCAATAAAGGTCAAATAAAATATGCCCCCAAATGAACACGAACCTCCAGGGAATTTGTCAAATAGACTATATTTTCCATGAGCACGGCCCGTTCATCAAATTCCAGCTCCAGATCAAGAACACGTGGACCCTTCTTCTCCAGATTTTCCTGTCATGTCAAAAGAAGGAAAATTTGGATTAAAACTCTCCCAGGTTGTAAATGAAGAGGACGCTGGGAAGCTACACTCTCTAGCTGTATCAGTCATGAGTAGACCAGACTATTAGCTGTTAGAGCTCTTTGCTGGCAACAATATCACCACACACTATAGTACAGTAATTATAATGGACAGCGAAATGGCTATTTCTACAGCGAGATACTGACACTGATAGAAGGGGAAGCAAACCACAGCTCCAGTATTTGTATGGCTGAATGTTCTTTTAAAAGCAAGAATGCATTTTAACATAGAATTTGAAAAGTATATAGAAACAGCTGTGAACATTTCACTTTCTCTTTAAATGTGCACACTTTTAGGACACACTCAGTAAGCTGCCATTTTTCTGCTGCTTCACAGCAGGAAGTCCAGTCTTATGACCTAGTTTGAGACAGGCAGGCAGAAATTGGACACATTCAAAGTAATTGTACGATAAGTTCTTCATAGAAAAAAAAAAGTACTTTGTATATTAAAGCACAGTTACTCAAAATCCCAACATTTAATTTAATACACACAATGGGTGAAATTGGGGCCACAGTGAAATCAATGGGATTTTTTCCACTGACTTCAAAAGGGGCCAGGGATGTCATCTCCTCTGTATGAAATTTCTAATGAGAACAAAACAGAACTTCCTTTTCACAGCTAAGGCTCCAGCCCCCCTCTTGCTTTCACAAACTGAGCTGTGTTCCCTGAATGTCTAACGAGGTCAGGTTTCAGGTGGTGGTGGCGGCTTTCTGCTTCATTGATAATTTGTTTTTATACATGTTTTTTTAATATCCAAGAACCTTAAAAACCTATCAGTAATTTGGTTCCGTTTGTAAATTCTGTTGTTCTTTCCATTAAAGAAAGATTTTCTAAAGAAATATCTTTTGTACACTGAAGTTGCTGAATAATCTACTTCTGAGCACAGCATGTTGGCCCAGTGGCTCTCAACCTTTCCAGACTACTGTATCCCATTTAGGAGTCTGATTTGTCTTGCGTACCCCAAAATTTCACCTCACTTAAAAACTACTTGCTTACAAAATCAAACATAAAAATACAAGTGTCACTGCACACTACTATTGAAAAAATGGCTTACTTTCTAATTTTTACCATATAATTATAAAATATAATCAATTGGAATATCAATATTGTATTTACATTTCAGTGTATAGTTAGTATACAGAGCAGTATAAATAAGTCATTGTCAGTATGAAACTTTAGTTTGTCCTGACTTCGCTACTGCTTTTTATGTAGCCTGTTGTAAAACTAGGCAAATATCTAGATGACTTGATGTACCCCCCGGAAGACCACTGTGTACGTATCCCACTAGTTGAGAACCACTGGCCTAGGAAATTAAAAATCTGGGCTGGGATGTTTCTAGCTCTCGTTATGAATTGCTATCTATTGTTGCTTCAAAACATACATGCTGAGACTGTCTGATAAGCCTTATGCATAGGGAGGTGAAGTGGTAAGCATGACCAAAGCTCATGATGAAGGCAAGCCATCTAGTTAGTGCCAGCCTCCTTGCATCAGATAGGATCTTTAAATATAGGCTTGTTTCACTGTAGGAGACACACCCTACAACCGTGAACAGTTAAAACACTAAACAGCAGATCTTGTGACTTTCTGGAGCCAAAGCAAGACAGACAACAGCTCCAGCATCTACATCAATGGAGTTCTGTAGCATCAAGAAAGCAGAACATTCCCTAACAAAATCTTCTCCCCTTAGTCCCTAAAAGCCATATGGTGTGTTTTAGATATAGGATGAAGGAATTAAACTAGTTTAATCTTAAAAGGATGCCATATCCCCTGGCGTGTTTTAATGCAGCAGATACTGGCCCAGGAGAATAGTCAGCGGGGAGTGTTATAGCTGGTCTGACCCATTCTATTTCTCTGAACGTTGTGTGCTTCAGCAGAAGGGGGTAATTAGATTCATGCTGGATGCACAGGGAAAGAACCAGCCTGCATTTGTATGGTGCAATAAAACTCACTGCTCTCCTAAGTGAACGATGTTGCTTACATGTGTTTAAAAAAAAATCAAGTTAACAACTTCTAGTTATTTAAGAAACAAACCTAACATTTTCACAAGCTTCTTACTTAGCCCCCTCTATTGACCATCAACATTCCCAATTCAAGCTTTCAAAAATCCTGAGATTGGCTTAAAAATCATGAGATTTTTAAAAAATAATAAATGTTAAAACTCTTTATTGATCTTTTCGTTTTTGAGCATTCAAAGTTCTTGTGTTCAAGCTTTTCTGTGCCACCATGAGGGACAGAAACTTATTTTTCTGACTCTCATGAACATTACATGACAAGGAGCTGGGGCTTTAAGAAAATCCCGAAGTATCTTGAGACTCATGATAAAATTGTGAGAGTTGGTAACACTCCATCACTAATCACCCAGCTCAGCGATCCCCTGATGCACTCTTAAAAACGGAGGGCCCAGTAATTAACTCTACATTTGTCCCAAACTTCTACATTATATTAAGACTTCTGCAAAGACAATTTTTAATATCCCCATAGCACCACCTTGTTTGTGTTCTCGGAATGAAAACTGGAACAAGAGACGATGCATTTGATGTATGCAGGAGGGTTGAAGCAGTGTGGCACAAATCATATACATTTGTATTAGCTGCAAGCTACCAAGTGTCAACTTGTCCATAGTTCACTTAGGCCAATACATATCGAAGGCACTTACACAGCACCTTTTGTTCAAGAGTTTCAAAGTGCTTTATAAACAACAACAAAAAGCCCCGTTTCTTCTTCTTGGGGCTAGATCATCTGTTTTACAGATAAGAAATTGAATAGAGGGGTTAAATGACCTGCCCAAGATGGCAGAGTAAGGTAGAGCCAGGAATAGACTAAAGAGTCCCAACACCCAGGCCTGTGGCTCTAACACTGCCTACATTTCAGATAATTCTCTTATTCCCGACTGAAAACTTGTCCTTATCTTGGTCCCATTCTCTGACACCTACCTTAATCAAGGCAACAAAAGGCATAACCCTCTTCATATATTTCTTCAGCTCCGGCAAGGTGTTCAATTCACCAGCAATTACTTTGTTATCTGGCAATTGCCCTCCATTGATCTACAACATGGAACAACAATCCATTAAACACTGCACAGCAAATATCAACACACTCCACAAGAATTTACCATTTTCCTCCGCACCTTCTTTCACACTCCCCAGATGCCTGTAACGTCCTCCCTCCGCCTATAGCGCACACCTCAAAATCCACCTACTCCCACCATCCCATGGGGAACGATCTTCCAAGTCCCTTTGAATAACTTTTAAAAAGTAAACCTAAAAAAAGCTTGACCAAAAAAAAAACCAAACCATGACTATTTGCCATCCAGGCAACCAATTTGCTTATGATGTATATCCCTCACTCTCCCAACTCAATGTTTCTCCAAGCATCTCCCAGCCACATAGATTTTAAGCTATTTGAGACTGGGACTAGAGATATTTTCAGAACACCTAAGTGACTTCAGAGTCTGAGTCCCATTGTCAAATCACTTCAAAAATGAGATTTAGGCACTTTTGAAAACATTACCCAATGTCTTTGTTCACTATGTAAAGCAACATGCAGCAACCTATAACATTAAGTATGCCTGGATTTTCGCCACATATTTTAATCTTGTGTAATAAGACCCTCCTTCGAGCAGGCGTGAAGCAGTAGTCTCTTAGGTCATTCATTTTTTTAAGGTTCAAATTCCACACTCCAATATTTGCTCTGCAACTTTCACTGGCAGCAGTGACCTTTGCACCTCTGCATCCAATGGCAGACTTCAACCCTGATGTAAAGAAAATGCAGACTTCACTCCAATTTGGTTTACCCTCAGAATACCAACATTTGTTCATTTCCAACCATATGTGAAATGTAACCCTGGTATTACAGATGGGGGTGGAAAAACACAACTCTGCAATCTATCAATTATGATATTGACTTGTCAGGGCTGAACAGAACAATTGTTCATACACCATAACAATTACAGGATCAGTTCCAGCAGCTCAGCAATGCAGGGTCTGCTGCTTTTAAGCCAGACTTCCTTACACTGTATTACTTACAAGAGAGAAGAATTGATTGCATTTCAGCAAATTTCCTGCAAAACTGAATACCATACCCACCAAGTACCAGAACTGATGCTTCTATGCCTCCTTGCATAATAAGGCAGAATTAGTCTGACAATAGCCAATATTTCCTCAAAAACATTATTGGGGGGAGAAATATTTTACTAATCTATGCATATGAAAAAGATTAAAAGTAATTGAATGCTGGCCAGTCTTTATTTTAAAAATGTCAAAAGTAATAGGTCATATTGTGGACTCAATCATGTGCCAAAAAACCGTTTTTACTGAACACTGTAATCCCTTGTAGAGTTATAAGAGCATAATAAAGCACGTTAAAACTATTTCTCCTAGCATTCAAATACCTCAGTGTCAAACTAACTTTTGTTTCATGGACAGAAAAACAGAGCATATGAGAACTGCAATAAGTGTCAACAAAAGAAGATCACCTGGTAGTGTTTGCGCAAAATGGATAGGGTCGTATGTTGCCAAAATGGGTAGTTCTTTGCCACATAGATGGTGCAATGGGATGGCTTCTGTGGCAGCTCCTTACTACCCTTCTAAAGAAAAAGAGGGAAAACATGTATCATCTCAGAAGAGTCCCTGCATCTGTTAACTTTGCACATACATTTTGGGAGAAAGGACTTCGTGTATTTCACCTTTCCTTTCGGGGGTGCCATGTAGTTCTTGAAACGCAGTCGGAGATCATGGGCTGCTTCCATGAGGTATTGGGAAGATCGGATCAATACTTCATCCACTGGACCTGCTACTGGCCATGAAGCTTTCATGATGGAGTCAGGCTGTCAACAAAGAAAATGACAGGCACTGGGATTAATGGACAAGAAATTCTGGTGGCTTCTCTATTGTATTTTAATTGGAAACTGAACAGTCAGGAGATACATGAAGAGTTTAAATTTCGCAGTACACCAACTCACTAACCCTATAATTCAGCTGTGAAGTACAGAAATATACTAATTTGCATGCATTTCTGAAAGTGTATTAATGCCCACACACACATGTTCATGTTTATACCATTACATAATTTTTCATTTGCAAACTTGAAATTTACTTCTGTGGTTGTTAAATTACCTACACAACTGTGGATATTGGCTGTATGACTAAGTGAATTAACGCCACATTGTTATTTGGGTTAATTTTAGGTCGTCTCATAACAATGAGACATACAAAATGACTAGATTAAAATTATGTACGTTAACACAACATCCTTGCAAACATAGCCACATATACAAGGTTCACATTGTCATACTCTCTTGCTGTATGACATGCATTCACACAATTCCTCTATCTACATATGGAAGACATCCAGGTATTAAGCACAAACCTGATCTAAGACCCACTGATATCAATACAAGTCTTTCTATTGAGTTCAACAGGCTTTGGATACAGCCTTCATCTACAGATTATCAACTACAATTACATTTCTTACACCAATATTAATTTTATAACAAATATAGCATTTTACACACACACCCTCTAACTCCTAGGGCTAGCTTGCCTTTACTATATTCAGTGCCTTGCTTTTATTATTCTGCCTTTATTATATTCAGTAGTAATGCAAGGAACCTACAGGCTTACATTTTGTAAGACATTGTCTTCAGCAGTTAGCATGAGGCTGAAGCCTATGAACTTTGGCATAGATAAACAGCCCAACGGTAACCCCTATGTTTTGGGGAACTGGAAGAAGAGTGTAAGGGGGGGATTTTGTCCATAATGACATCAGCCAACCACAGAAACATAAGCTAACACCAGGTTTTGGAAAGAACATCCAATCACAAAAGTGCCATGGCAATGAACTGACATATATGATAATGAGTTGAAATCATTAATATACTAACCTATAGAAGAAGGATACTTCAACATTAGTAAGGGGAGGAAATACAAATAAGGAAGAGGGGAGAAACCCCTCCTGAATATGCATTAGATATGGTAGCATCAGCGTAGCATATTATAAAAGTGGCATCCCAGCTGTGGGCAGGAGAGAGAGATGTAGCCCTTGGGAGGTGACAGAATGATGGCCACTGGTGAAGATGAGGAAGGTGATGATTATGAGGAAGATAATGGCTAACCTTTCCGGTTGTTCTGCAAGGAATGGTGTAAGTATGGATGTTCAGAGGTACTTTCTGTATTATCTCTATCTTCCTTACTGAGTTAAAGTGTTTGTGACTGTACTAAATGTATTAATAAACTATTTGTAAATACAGAAGAGTTCCCATAGTGTGAGTATTGCAACTGTGCACATCGGGGTTCCCAACTATATAGTAATTTTAATAATACTGGGCCTCATCTTGGGACAATAACCTGTCAACCCTCAAAGTGATAACTGGGAATTCTCATACATATTCTATAGATCAGGCTACACCTTGAACACTCCAGCATCAAATTTCTCACATATTAAGTTCACATAACAAAAGTATCACAAATATATACTTCATATGTATATCATATACTGAGAGGCCTAAAATTTTAAACACTAACAACCAAAACTGTGGCAGTACCTTCAACTCAAAATAGACTGATAATGCTGTCAAAGTTCAGGGATTCACGATGCATATTCATTTTTCTCTTGCCCCAGACTGTGGGCTGACTAAGCATGCATGCTTACTGTGACTAACCTGAGCCAAAAGGAGAGTCTCAAAGAAGCATTCTTGAGTTATATACTAGTACCTTTCCCAACAGTGTCCACACATGTTCGCATAGATGAGGGCAGACTGGAGTCAGCAGCAGCGTCTGAGCTTCAATAAACTGGAAGACCAAGTCCCTGTGCATTCCTTCGATCGCTAGTTCTCGGTACTTATCTTTTGCCGCCTGAAACACAGCCAGCACAGCCACCATTAAACATTCCAGCTGTCATGGAGAAACATTTCTTAAAAAGCCAATTTCTTTCCTTTAATATGTCTTTAAAATGTAAACTACTTAGAATACGATAATGGATTATTAAAAGGACTATATTTTCTTAAACAGCTGGGAATGGAAGAGTATGAACTTCTGCCAATTGGACATAGTAGTTTTACATTATTATGGCTCTTTACAAAAGACATCTATCGACGCAGACATAAAAGTCAAAGATAACTGTAATTGTATATTAGGTGCTATCATTCTGGATGGCCCATATAAAAGATACCATTAAGTACTAAGAAAAAAGGCAATAAATATGATCTATCATTCCGTACACTATTCAGCCTGCCTAATCATATTCCTGAAAGACAAGTCAATCCACGTAAGGCAGTCCCTACAAGATATTATTAAGTGAAATCACATGGTTCTGCAGACACTTTAGAGAAATGCTGACACCTTATGAAACATTTTGAAAAACATTCCATTTCCAAATAGTTCTGCTGATGTATTTTCTGTATTTCTCATGTATATTATTCTCATTTAAAAAAAGCTGAGGCAAGGAAACACTTTTTAACCATTTGTCCTTTTCTGCTGCATATTGCTCACCTAAGATCATAAGGCTCTATTTGCAACATCACAGCTGCTTCCTGTAGAAGTATTATGCCACAAACAGACCAACATGACCTCAGATCCTTAATCCATTTAGTTATTCCTGTTTCTTAGCACAATACGGACCCTGATTCAACTGTATAATTAAATAGGAATCAGAGACATCAGTATCAAAAGAAAAAGCCACATGAGGTAACAAATGTCAGGATTTGGTTTCTTGCCCCGTGAAGAGTAGACCTCCTACCTGAAATTCAAAGAAGCCAGTTTTCAGAGCTTCCTTGAACATCATCTTCTCATAATTTTGATCTGTCTTTGTTATGCCGGCATTCATTTCGCTAGGAAGAAAAAAAGAGAAGAGAAAACATTAGCATCACACAGTCCAACTCACATAATAATGGCAATAATAATTAAAGATAATGATAACGAGACATTATAAATGACCGTGATCTGGCAGGAACACACATTAGTCTGAAAGTTAACTGAACATTTGTTTGTTTTAAAGCATTCATTATTCGGTAGAAATAGCTTCATAAAACAAACAAATGTAAAAATTAGACTCACAATAAGAAGCTAAAAACTATCAAGATATTTATTCTGAGAGGTACCTGGCAAAGACTCTGTCATTGAAGGTGTTAGGAGGCCCACTTCTTAAACTGTCCCTATTTGCAATCATTTCCTTCACCCACTCCACCCAGGTGTAGAGACGGAGAATACCAGCATCTGCCATGGATTCCACGAAGTTGGCATCCTCAACTGTGTCTCCAGCATCAGCCAGTGCCAGACGCATGCCTAGAGGAATGAGAGACAGGATTAACTAACATGTCTGGCTCCACAGCCAACTAGTAAATGCGGCTGCCTGAATCCCAACTGGTCTTTCATGCAGAGGACCAGCAAAATGCAGACAGAACACTCACCTCTGAAGGACAAGCGTGTATTGCATGTGGTCAATGTGAGTGAAAGCAGTGTCTCAAAAGGGATCTGGCTGATTGAAGTGAGGAGGGCAGCGTACTGCCTTGTTACAGGAGTGAGAGGGACAAAAACCATTGTGTCCCAAGAGGCAGGAATGATCTTGGGTGGGGACATGTCCAAAAATAGAGGGATATGGGGGGACAAAAGAATGAGAGTCTAGCACAGCAGCAAAATTCTGCACTTTTCTCATTCACTATCTAGGCCCTGGGCCTCAGAAGGGGACGTCTGACAGGAAAGGATGCAGAAACTGCCAAAAGGAGGTGCCAAAGAACCTTGCAGTTGATGAAAAAAAAAATCCTTCCTACCGACCCAGAGTCCCTCATAACTGAGGCCAGGATTAACATGTACTCTGCAATCCTACAGATACAAGAGCTCGGTGATTATTCACAGTCAAGAGCAGCCAATAACCATTGTACTTTTTGCAATTCAAATATCAAAGCTGCAATGAACCCATTACTCCTTGGATGATGGCACGACATGCCCAAGAATTTAGCATCACTAAAACAAATGCAAGTTAGTATGCACTTACCATCTGCAGAAAACTTGTCAACAGCTTGGCTCAGGGTGAGGAAGTTGCCTGTAGATTTAGACATCTGAAAAGAGAAGACAGACAAGATAAATTCTGACATGTTCATGCTGCTCAGTCTGATAAACAAAGGGGGAAAGACGCAAATAAAACAAGCTGTCCCCACCTAAGAGGGTAGGATTGTGAGTCATTGATAACCAAGATAGATGAGAGAGATTCCTGTGGCTTGCTCAGGACTTAGCTCTCTGCATTACCATGCAAGACACCCAAACTCGGCTCCTGATTCAGTCTCCTGTTTTCCATAAAGGGCTTCTGTCAACATAGTTAACATGGGTTGCGGAGGTGGTGTCTCTACACTGGCAGGACTCCTCCATCTGTCAGTATATGCTGTATCTACACTAAGGGGCTATGCCAGCATAGGCTCTGGAGCGTAGGCACAGCCTCAGTCTACACTGCAAACAGAGATGTGCCTAAAGTACATGTAGACATGCTGAGCTATCTTTAATCTAGCTAGCTCGAACAGCAGTAGTGAAGACAGGGCAGCAGCACAGGCCAGCCACCTGAGTGCATACCTAGGGACCTGGGTGGAGATGGACAGTCCTTGATACTGTCTGTACTGCTATTGTTATTCAAGTTTGCTAAGACTAAAGTTAGCTCAAGTATTTCTACATGTGCTCCAGTCACAATTCTGACAGAAGTATAGGCATACCCCATGTCACTTAGCCCAGGTCTACACTGAGGGAGGGGGGATAGGGTGACCAGACATCCCAATAAAATCAGGACTGTCCCAATTTTTGGTTCTGTGTCCCACGTCCCAACTGATGCACGGTCGGGACGCCATTTGTCCCGATATCAGGGTTTCTGCTGTTTGTTTGTTTTTTGCTCGGAGAACTCTGCTCTGGCCCGTTTTCTTTTTTTTTTTTTTTTTGCTTCCCCCATGTGTCCCAATTTTTTGTTTCTTTAATCTGGTCACCCTGGGGGGTGGGGGTGGGGGGGAAACAGGGGGAGGAGGGAATCGACCTAGGATATACAACTTCAGCTACAGGAATAGTGTAGCTAAAGTCGACGCATCTTAGGTTGACTTACCTCGGCGTCCTCACAGCAGCAAGTCAACCGCTACCGCTCCACCATCAACTCCGCTTTTGCCTCTCGGGAGTCGATGGGGAGAGCGCTCGGAGATCGATTTCTTGCATCTAAACTAGATGCGATAAATTGACCTCCCGAGAGATTGATGGCTACCCGCCAATCCGGCAGGTAATGTAGACCTGCCCTTAGGCATTTTTGACAATTATACCCTGAGGCTAAAGCACATTTAATTCACTTTGACAAAACACACTCAAGTAAAGCACATTTTGTCTGCATGAACTTTCCCCTTTTCCCGCACTTTCACTTCAAAGTGAAATGCACGTTTAAAGTACTGTAATTAAGATTCTGACATAAGAAACCCTCCCATAAAGGCAGGCAACCCTGAAACTGTAGGAGAATTAAGCAGATACCTCAGGTAAACTTACAAACATTACCAGATCAGGTATGCTGATGATCTATGGAGGACCATTAAGTGGTCAGACACTATGGTAGAAAACCTAGACAGATGGAATGGAAAGGCAGGCACCTGCTTTGGAAGATGGGTAACTGAGGCATTTAACGGGAAGAGATAATCAGCATGCTAAATGCTGCCCTGATTAATCTGCTGGAAGATATTTTTGAAGCAGGCCCAGGAGTTTCTAGCTATCTTGACCATCACAGATGAAAAACTGCTGTACCTTCTCAGAATTCAGGAGGAGATGTCCATTTGCTCTCACAGCTACAGGCCATTTGTCTCTGCGTTTGAAGACACAAAATACGGAGTGTATTTTTATTTTAAAAAGCAATTACATTTTTTCTTCGAAAAAGAACAAAAGTCTAGTGATTTCAGTTAGGAATGGGCATGTTTTAAAGCGGAACCTTCAAAAAAGGCACCTGCTGGGGATCTTGAGGATTAATGTTGTCACTTTGAAGACAATAGAGCTACAGTACAGATGCTAAGCCTTATTGATACTACAATTCAAAACATGCACTATAGAGCTTTAAAAAAAACTATACTCCACTTACCCCCACCTTCTCCTCTCTTCAATTTGCATTTTTAATTTAATTTAGTGCCAATGAAATTAGGGACCAATAGCAATGGATAAAACCAGTTGTTTCACACACCTTTGCTGATAGAAGAAGCTTATGAGCTCTAGGATGCTTGAGAGAGGAAATTTGCCCCATTCCTGCTATGATCTTGATCAGCAGCTCCCAAACTTTATTGGTTCACATATCACTTCCTTAAAGAATTGTTGAGAAGTGAATGGATGGAACATTAAGCTCACATACCACAATATGGGAACCACTGGTCTTGATGGTATATACACATTCTTGTAACAAAGCCCACTACTAAAAACACAAGCTACCACCCAAGTCCCAAACACAGAACATCCTGTCAAGAGCCATTGATGGGGGTACCAAGGCTGGAGCGTTCGTAGTTTTATCTACACGCTTGCTTGACATCGCTTCCAAACTTACCTTTGATCTGGCCACATGGCTACGTGGTTATAGAGGTAATATGATAGATGGTTTGGGACAAGATCCTTGCCAGAGACTCTTAGATCCACAGGATACCAAAATTCAAACTCCTCCTTGAGCTTGTCTAACTTTTGCTTTGGAATCTGTGTCTTGGGAAATGGAGCAGTCCTGAAGAATATGTAATCCCAGACTTCTTTGGACATCTGATGCGCCCTGCATAAAAATATTAACATCTTAATAAAGAACACACACGCGCGCAATTAGTTTTTCTTTTAAAATCAGGATGTTTGTTTTTAACAAAACCTGAATCTGAGGCCTACCACTACTTAATTCAAAAATTAGCACTTTACTAATTCAAAGTGATCTACAAACAATAACTAATGAATTCTCACAACAGTCCCCAGGAGCTAGTTGCTCTTATACCCATTTTACAGGTGATGAAAATGAGACACAGAGGGTACATCTACACTTTAAAAAAAAAAAAACCACTGCAGCAGCAAGCATCAGAGTCCAGGTCAGCTGACTCAGGCTCATACTATGGGACTAAAAATAGCAGCATAGACATTCCTGATCAGACTGGAGCTTAATCTCTGACACCTGATGGGGGTGGGGGGGGTCATCTGACTCAGGCTCTGAGACTCACTGCTGTGGGGAGTTTTTTTTACAGTGCAGATGTACCCAGAGAGGCCTTGCCCACGGTCACCGAAGACTGAGTCGATGTCCGAGCAAGGCTCAGAACTCAGGGTGTCCTGTCTCAGCCATGCCCCTCTCTACTTGACAGTGTCCTTTGACTCCTGTCAAGTGAGGGGGATACAAACACTTTAATGCCCTGGAAACCTAATTTTATTTCTCTTCCCCATTCCTGTCTGGGCATCCTGTAAGTCCTAAATACTATCCTGAAAACACAGAACAAGAATCTAAGTCCTCCCTAAGCCTCTATGCCATGGGTCATTCACAGGTCATGCTACCATCCTTCTGGCGGACGACAAGATTAAATCTCCTTCACATGTGTCAGTCCTTTTCCCTTAACTGTCACGGAACGGGCAGGAAGAGAAGAGGGAGGGAATCACTTGTTCAACAACACAAGGCAACCTCCCACTTCAGAGAGTGAGTATTTTGTCCCCATAGCAAGCACTCCCAGACTCTACCAACATGGCCAAGAGACAGAATCCCCACACAATTAACATTTTCTGATGACGAAAGGGATATACTATAAATCATTAGAGGCAGGACGACAGTAGTTTTAGAACAAACGTGCTACCCTTACAGATCAGACACAAAGCCAATGGCTCTGGTCACCTGCAGTCATTCAAGATCCCATGGCACTTATTGTATGGGGGATTCCATCCCCCATTTCTTGTGGGGATTTCACTGTAGTTTATTAGACTCTACCTGCTCTTATTTCTCCAAAGTTTCAATTACCACAATTTTTTGGTCCTGCTCAGCATCAAAGGCTTTACAATTTAAGTTAAACAGAAACTACAGCTTACATAGGAGACATCACCAGGCTACAGTCTATTGCCTAAAAAGGGCAGCTTTTAAAATGTCTAGTTCTGGTGGATTATTGCTGAAAGGCTTTCAGTTAGCACACCTCTCTACCCTGTAGGGTAGGTCAATGTTACTCAACAGCTATGTTTCATGCCAAAGATCGCTGCACTATAGCAATGGGTGAAGTGAACCCTAAACAACCCTTATTTACCACACAATAGTGTTAATCTCTGCAAAAAGTGCTTTGCAAACCTTGGATGTTTAGACGTTCTATATGAGGCAAAGCACACGATAATTTATAGGTGCATCTAAAATTCAATGCAATTCAGATTGCTCACTTCAAACCTTGTTTCCAGACATACAGAAGAATTTTTTGCGCTAGGTATGTAATTACAGGTGTTCTTTGAATCAGATGAAATTTCTGCCAGGCTTCTTAAGATTAGTTTTTGTTGCAGGTACCTTATGTTGGAATTCTAGTGCCCCTGCAGTGGAAATATTGTGAGGGATCTGCCCCCACTTAAACTTGCACATGGGGGCACACACAGAGATGAGCGTGATACCCAGAGGGACTGAAGCAGCTGCCACAGGGCCCAGGATCGGGCTTGCGGAGCAGGACCCAAAAAGGCGACTCGAGGCTGGGATATTTCCCAGGGAATGCTTTGCTGCTAAATGATGAACTAGCACTCAGCTGAGCCCTCAAGGGCATTAACACATTGTTGTTAATGTAGCCTCACACTCTACAAGACAGCAGGAATGGAGGAAGACGAAACAGCATGGCAGAGAGAGACACACAGTGTGAGAGAGAGAGACGTGCATTGCCCCTTTAAGTACGCTGACCCCACTCTAAGTACATTGCCTTTTTAAGAAGATCAGCAAGTTGAGACAGCAGCTGCTGCCAGCAAGCTCCCTCTGTCCTGAGCCCTAGCGTGTGGTCCCGTCCCCACCCGCCCCCGCTCTGTGGAGATTGGGGTACAGGAGCCGGGGTGGAGACAGACAACCTGACATTATCACCCCTCTTCTCCCGCCCTTGCACAGCAAGCAGGAGGCTCCTGGGAACAGCTCCAAGGCAGAGGGCAGGAGCAGCACAGTAGTGGAGAGCGGGACAGCAGAACTGCCGGCAATTGATAGCCTGCTGGGCGGCTGCTGCACAGGGAACTTAGGGGAGCGGGGAGCTAATAGGGGGGACTGCTGGTCCAAGCCCCCACCAGCTAGCTCCAACGGGCTGCTCTTTTTGCAAGCAGTGGACAAAGCAGGCAGCTGCCAAACGTTATGAGAAAGCATTAAACAACTTTAAACAAGCATGTTCTCGTAACAACAAAACAACGTTAACCGGGACGACTTTAAGTGAGGACTTACTGTACTAATATTTATATATAATGCTCTAAGCACAGATCTGAAGAGTCGGCCTACAAGTTATGCCTTTGGAAAGAGCCAGAGTAGAAATACATGGACACAGACCATTCCCCACCAACCTGTGCCCCTTACCTGATGCCAAGTGGAGAATCTCCTTGTCCACGCAGATTATCTCCTTGCAGCAGATGAGCAACTGTGTAGAAGGCCATGTAGATAGTGGAATCGGAGAGAGATTCTATCAGCCACTGCTCATCCCAAGGCAAACGAGTACCTAAAAGAAGACCCAAAAAAGATGCTCATTACCAGGCACAGGCCAGAATTCCCATTTGCAGAGTTAACGACAGATGATGGGATTTTCAGAAGTGCCCGAGTGACTCAGGAGTGACTTTCAGTGGGACTTGCACTCTTAAATCACTAGAATGGGCCAGCTGCAGTTTTTTGTTCTTGAACATCTTGGCAGACAGAGGGAATCCTTTCAGGGGACTGTCCTTAGCTTTCCTAAGGCAATGGCCAGCAAACTTCTAAATTCAACAAACTGCAGCACCTGTTCACCTTATCGTTTTCTCTGCATGTCTCATAGAAAGATTATCCTGGCCTGCTGCCATACTGAGTCAGGCGGTCTTGTATCAGGATCCTATTCTATGAACCAAGAAGGGTTGGGTCTGGATGAGAGACCTTCAAGTAAAACCCCCAGGCGCTGCAGGAGATGGTACTGGTTCCTTCCAGGTCATCTCTGAACAAATGGTCCGTGCATGGTGATGGGCTGGCGCTTTATTGCGGTAGTGTTTCCATATAAAAAATACAACAGCTCCTGATTAACTCAGGTCATGCGGAAGGTGTCATCTTTTTGATGTCCTGGGTCAAATTCTAATTGGGGTAATTCTGTTCTGCCTACCTAATTCTTCCCACTAACCTCTCAATTAGATATTGTATTAGATTTAAAATGATCAGTATGTCTAGTGATTTTACATCTAATACAGTATCTGAGAGGTTAGCAGAGGGAATTAGGTCCTCTCCAGGTGAGTAGCTGCCCTTAGTAGAAGAGTTCAAGTATCTAGGGGTCTTGTTCACGAGTGATGGTAAGCGGGAGCATGAGATCGACCAGCAGATTGGTGCAGCGGCAACAGTGATGCGGGCATCGTACCGATCCATGGTGGTGAGGCAGGAGCTGATTTCTTGGACGAAGCTCTCGGTCTACAGGTTGATCTACGTCCCCATCCACATCTATGGTCATGAATTTTGGGTAATGATTGAAAGGACGAGATCGTGGGTACAAGCGGCGGAAATGAGGTTCCTTCGCAGGGTGGCTGGGCTTACTCGCCAAGACAGGGTGAGGGGCTCGGCTCCTGAGGAGAGCCTCGGAGTAGAGCAGTTACTCCTCCGGATCGAGAGGAGCCGGCTGAGGTGGTTCGGGCACCTGATAAGGATGCCCCCTGGGAGGCTTCCTTTGGAACTTTACTGGGCACGTCCACCTGGAAGGAGGCCCCGAGGCCAACCCAGGACACGCTGGAGGGATTATATCTCCCACCTGGCCTGGGAACACTGGAGAATCCCCCAGGAGGAGCTGGAGGAAAGGGAGAATAGGGGGGACCAGACCTCCCTTTCCTCCATGCTTGCTGCCGCTGCAACCCTCACCAGGGAAAGCATGAATGGATGAAACTAAGAGTTACTCTCCTCAAGCAGCAAGTGAGGAAAAGCTGTGTGTTTTGCCTACCTAGGCCATACGTTCTTGAGCAGGCATGTTCCTGCAGCCAGCCCAGTGTAGCTTCAAAATTCCTTCTGGTCTCTTCACAAAACCTATGTGGAACAGACTACTATTAATCTTCAGTCTCCCTCAGGGTTACATTGTCAGCACACGCCACTTCCCATCCTACACTTTATCCATCCCTTTCCCATAACTTACGTCTCTAGATCCGTCAAGCAGTCAGATGCCTGCTTCTTCCAGTTTACTTCGCCATAATCTAGGTACCTTAAGATCAAGCAAAATAATTAGAATAAAGAAGTTCACATAAGGGTGCAACAGAGGGAGGGTTACGTGATTTCACTTCACTCACCACTGGTCACAAAGAGCCACCACGCACTCATCCATGGACCTCGATATAACTTGTTTCTCAGGTTCCATATAAATCATTGCTTCACCCTGAGATAAAAGGGAAGAGGTATAGTTTATACCTTTAAAGACGTTATAACCCACAGGGCATTATATGAAAGGAGTTTACCAATAATAAACCCCCTATTATAATCCCAACTCAGCCAGAAATTTACTGTGATGCTTTGGACAAGCCTCAGCCTCTCTATGACTTGACATTTGCAACTATAAAATAGAGAAAATACTATCAACCGTATCAGAGAGGGGACGCTGAGGCTTATTTTATAAAATGTTGTAAAGTGTGTGGAGATTCTCAGTTAAAAGGTGCTATAGAAGCACAAAGTCTTTACTGTTTAAAGCTATGTACAGATGGTAAAAATGTGTACAACAAGGCTTTAAAATATGATGCACAAAATCCTCAAGAACTAGACAAAATGGGGAATGGGAGAGAAGTGAGTGATTAGCTTTAACTCTGCATTCATATTCTGTATCAGAGAAACGAGATAGAGCACCACACTACAGACTGAAGGGAACGATCCTGCACTGACAGAGATATAAACTAAATAATTGAAGCCTTTTCCATATTATCACCATGACTCTATGGGCTATGACTAGGCCATAACACATGCCTCTATATAAGGCAGTACGCACAAAGGTTAAAAAAAACAGACATCTCTTTCTACTTGATCCATCAGGTACAATACATTTCTCTTTATCTAAGAATAGCATACTTTGTTTTAGCATCATTTTGTACTCTATTGCTACTGCTCTTTCCAAAGAACATCTAAGGCAATGCTTCTGTGGAAACAAGCCAATACACTTTATTTAATGACTATCCTGCTATGGGAAAGACAGAGGATCATCCTGGAAAGCAGTATCCAAACTACCACATACATTGCCCACCATCTTCTTCTGTATAAGCTTCTTGACATCCTGGACTTTTTGCCCCTTGTACTCATCCACCAACATTATCTGTAAGGGAGAGACAATTGCAGAAGTTAGGTTTTTTTAAAAGATTAAGTTTCAAGTAATATGTAAAAACAACCAGTTCTTTTGAGCTACAAGAAATACGGGTATTGTGACCTATGGTGTACCTTAAAAATTAGATGCCGAAAATCTGCCTTAAAAAAAAAACAACAAAAAAAACGATCTCCCTTAACTCCCACTTATATATTTATACATTATATGTTTTACTTACGCACATTCAAAGTGGGAGGGCTAGCTGGACATGCACAGCCCTGCCACACAGGAAACTGATCTTTGAATTCCAAATAGTTTAGATGGGCTGAGGCTTAGGGCACTGTGACAGAAGCCCGCTGAATGAGCTGAAATGGGAAAGAACCACCCTGCTGTCATTTTCTACCAGCCTCAAGTCAAGGTTAGGAATGATGTTGACCGTTTCCTGAGAAATGTGCATCCAGTGGCCATACCGTGGGCCTCATCTTGAGACAGACACACCTCCAAGCTCCCAACTGTGATTCTACACTATCCCCCTAGCACATACAGAGGCTCACCTAAGGGGAAGTTCCTTAGAATGTGGGCCACGAAAAAATCCAAAGGACCCGATGCCCATCCCCAAAAAAATCCATACACCTTCACTTTACCAATTTATTACTCTATTAATTCATCTGCCTCCTTTCAAATGTTTCTTATCAACTTCAGTATAAAAAAAGAACATCTTTCACAACACACTTAGGGAAGCCTAGTTACTTACTCCCTCATAAAATCCTTTCAGGTACACTCTCTCCTTTGCCTCTGTAAGTTTCTCTTTGTCATTCTGGCTCTGGATTTTCAACTCGTCACAGACCAATGGAGCAGAAAGGCTGCCGTAGCCTGGGATTTCGATGATGGGCACCTGGGAATAGCATGGTATTGTCAGGATTTGTTTCAAATTGTGTGAACGCAACACAAGTTCCACAGGGAATTGTCTCTTGAGTTTCGCAGCTTTTGGTGGAAATTGTACACCGAAGAAAATGCAGCACCAAGTGCATTTTTCTTCCATGTTCACAATCCACCAACCAACATGGGAATTGAAAACAGAGATTTGGAGGGGAGGAAGAAAGGCATATATCTACCAATTGTGAAAATTCATGAGTGTTATACTTGTATGATTTGCACAGAGCAAGTGATATGGTTTGTTTACCTTAACCAAAAGAAGGCTAAGGGGAGATATGATTGCTGTCTTTAAATATATCAGAGGGATAAATACCAGGGAGGGAGAGGAATTATTTAAGCTCAGTACCAATGTGGACACAAGAACAAATGGATATAAACTGGCCATCAGGAAGTTTAGACTTGAAATTAGACGAAAGTTTCTAACCATCAGAGGAGTGAAGTTCTGGAACAGCCTTCCAAGGGAAGCAGTGGGGGCAAAAGACCTATCTGGCTTCAAGATTAAACTAGATAAGTTTATGGAGGGGATGGTTTGATGGGATAACATGATCTTAGTCAAAGGTCAATTAATTGCCATCAGTGGTAAATAGGACCAATGGTCAATGATGGGATGTCAGAAGTTACTACAGAGAACTTTTTCCTGGGTGTCTGGCTGGTGAGTCTTGCCCACATGCTCAGGGTTCAGCTGATTGCCATATTTGGGGTCGGGGAGGAATTTTCCTCCAGGGTAGATTGGCAGAGGCCCTGGAGGTTTTTCGCCTTCCTCTGCAGCATGGAGCACAGGTCATTTGCTGGAGGATTCTCTGCATCTTGAAGTCTTTAAACCATGATTTGAGGACTTCAATAGCTGAGACATAGGTGAGAGGATTATTCCAGGAGTGGGTGGGTGAGATTCTGTGGCCTGCACTGTGCAGGAGGTCAGACTAGATGATCATAATGGTCCCTTCTGACCTTAAAGTCTATGAGTCTATAAGTCTATGAGTCTATGATATTATAGAGAAAACACCTATGAAAAGCAGCTGTCAAAGTTACAGCAGTCTTTGAATTCCTGCTGTTTTATACATAGTGTGCTGTTTTCCAGAATTTATTACTAATCAAATTTGGTGGAATTTTACAAATATTCAACACAATGCCATCGGAATTTCTGGCACTCCCTAGAGTGACTCCCGATTGCACGTCTGCAAGCAATAACCCAATTTTTTCCCCTATGCATGAGACAGACAAGGAGTACTGAGCAGCTAACTGAGAGGAGAGCAGGAGCAATGCAGAAAATCTGAGCTATATTTGGCTGTAACCTATACTCTCAAAATGACATACATGGCTGAATCCCCATAAATTCCATTAGCAGTAACAGAAGTGGCACAACTATAGCACTTTGCATGGAGCAGATAATATACTCTCCATTAAATCAAGATTATCACAGAAGGTTTTAACCCACAAAGAGAGACTCAAACTCTAAACTGCAGCCTCAAAGTAGCACTTAGTACAAAAATAGTATTTAGTGTAAAAAAAAATTCAAAGTAATGGAGCTTTGCGCCTTCAATGCCACAGTCTAACAACTGCAGTTTCACAACTATGAGGGCAAGTTCTTCTGATGCTTCAAGCTCTTTTGGCTAATAAAGGATTTTAAAAACAAAATTTCTGACAGGTATGCAAGTTCCTAATCTAAGTAAAAAAAAGCCACGTATATTTGAGACACACACTTAGCTGCACTCACCGGTTCAAAAGGCAGGACCATTTCATCTTTAATTCCATACTTCCCTCTTAGTGCCTACAGAAGATGTTTAAAAAAAAAAAAAAAAAAAAGCACACCATAAAACAGAGGGGTTTTTATTTATTTATATTTTCATTATGTGTAATGCCATAAAAATA
Organism: Chelydra serpentina; assembly: GCA_037349315.1. Classification (NCBI taxonomy): domain Eukaryota; kingdom Metazoa; phylum Chordata; order Testudines; family Chelydridae; genus Chelydra; species Chelydra serpentina. The sequence goes on from JBAIAC010000035.1 coordinate 15,904,884, forward strand.
AATGAATAATATATCATGCTCTCAGGGCTGGTCTACACTACAGGGCAGGGATCGATCTAAGATATGCAACTTCAGCTACGTGAATAACGTAGCTGAAGTCGAATATCTTAGATTGATTTTTAAAAGTACTTACCCCGGTCCACACGGCAGCAGGCAGGCTCCCCCGTCGACAGCGCTTCCTCCGCTCGCGGAGCTGGAGTTCCGGTGTCGACGGGGAGCGGCTCTGGGATCGATTTATCACATCTAGACGAGACGCGATAAATCGATCCCAGAACATCGATAGCTACCTGCCAAATCGGGCGGGTAGTGTAGCCGTAGCCTCAGACATGCTGTCATCCCTATTTGCCCACCACTCCTTGAGAATTAAGAAATCTGGGTTCAATCCCCCAGTTTTGCCATCAATTTCCAGTTGGTCTCAGGCAAATCATGAATCCCTATGTGGCTCACTTTTCCCAGTTATAAAATGGGGAAAATACTACTTCTGTACCACACGGGGTGTTGTGAGGATAAAAACATTAGCATGTTAGGTGCTCAGGTACCACACTACCTAGAAAATGTATATGTCTAGACTTTAAGCTCTTCAGGGCAGGGACCAGTCTCACTTATTTTTGAAACACCTAGCACACTGTTGGTACTATATAATCAAATGGCTGCTATGTGGCTTATGTGAAATGAGTATAGTGGTCTCAACCTAGTAACCAATGGCCAAGTGACCACACCAGAGAAATCCCTCTCACCCCTGGTACTAATTTCCACCTTAATGGTCTTGTTAACTCCACCTATATAATAATAAAAATGACAAGGTTGTGGTACAAAATCATTTCCAAAGTCTGCATGAAAATAATACTGAAGATGAGATTTTTTTAAAAAATATTATTTACAAGTGGATTCCAAACTAGAGTCTGCAACACTGTACACTTAGTTTGCACATAAGTTTAGAGGCCACTCATGGAAGTTTCCTCAATTAAAAAAAGAATGGTCTCCATTTTATTTATCAATGTACTTGTTTTTGTCACTCAGAACACTCAAAATGAACTGTGAGCAATACAGATCTGAATGAGAGGCTGACCTGTTTTTTCTTCAAATCTCTCAGGGCTGCAATGTCATCAGGAGCATCAGATGGGACACTTGTGACCACCCCAGTGCCTTGCAAAAAATCAATCAGGTAACAAAAATCAATTAACATATACTATGAAACATGGGATGTAATGAACAGGCTCATGCAAGAAAATGATGCTGTAATGTTACTTTTATCTTACCTTTATCTTCCTTAATTGTGAGCATAGGAAGAGCATAGATAACTTTGTAGGAAGTTAAAGGGGCAGAGAGTGCAGCTCCAAGAATCTCCTGTGCAAGAGAGGAATATTAGAACAAGGAGCACTGTCTTGGCCTGGCTCAGCAGGAACCTGCTGAGCTGATATTCCTTTAAACCCAGCTGGTCTTCCCCACATAATGCAAATAGATAAATAAATTAAAAGGCCATGACACAATTCAAACTGCAGAAGCCCTTCTTCTGCAAAGTAACTAGATACCATGCTTATCGCTCTGTGGGACAGTACATGGACTGTTTTATTCATTACTAGGAAATGAAGTACCAGATTCTGGAAGGAATTCAGAGAAGAGCAACAAAAATTATTAGAATTGGAGAACAGTACAGAGGATTATACCCATTAGACACAGAAGAATTTTGATAAAGGGGTGGTTGAGTGGGGAGAGACTGTCTCCAAATAACTGAAAAGTATAAACAGCAAGGAGAGAATGGAATGGTTTAGTGTGGTACATTTAGGTGAAAGAGGGTTAAAGGCTGAATATTAGGAAAAACTTCCAGAGGACCATTAGACTGAAAAATAGTCTCCCAAAGAAAATGGAGGAAGGAACTGAGAAATTTATAGCTAGATTGAATGAAGGAGTGGAAAAGCACTAGTACTGTCAGGACCATTCATGCATTGACAAAGGGTTGGAGTAGGTGTCCTAGCAGTCTTCCCCACCTCCAATTTATAGGGATTCTATCTTCAACCAGATGGAATAGAATATTCCACTTTCTGTCCTTCGTGTGACTTAGCAACACAAAGGACATTGTCAGGAGATCCAGTGCATCAAGTTTTATCAGGTGGCATTCTAGTTAGACAGTGATGTAGAATGGCACACCCCAAATTGCATTATGTTGAATAAATGCCATTGGGTCAGCATTTTTATTCAATGTTTGTGAAGCTAAATATGCTGAACAGCTGGCCCAAGCATTCTAAAGCATTAAAGACAGGGAGCAGCCAAAGGAAGCAGCTATTCTCACCCAGGGTGAACTGGGTATTTCAGTAGAGAATGGTCCTGGAATCATTTAACTCTTTTAGTCAACTATTACTTCCCTTCCATTCTTTGCAGTAAAAATAACAAGTCACTGCTTCACATACTGCAACACACATTACTTGTGCCATTAGCTCTCAAATAAGATTGTGGCAACATTAACACATTTGTCCATAGATTAAACAGCTGCACTACTCTGGTCATCTCCCCCATTCTTTATTTGGTCACTTAACACTCACCAAAAAGCTACCAATATAGATTAAAGTGTCATCACGTTTGTATGCCTTAGGTAGGCAAAGCACAACTCCTGCAGGAGTCGATAACTTGGCCTTTAAGCTGCAAGATGCTCACCTCTCCCATCAGCTCCTTGACGACAGGTACCACTCCATTATCTTTTGTAAAGCCCTGGTAGGACATGTTCCTGGCAGCTCTTTGAGTGCAGATAAAAATATCCCCAGTCACAGTCTCAAAGCCAATGTACTTCATATCTGGGCGAACCCAACAGTTAGTCTGTCCAAACATGGTCTCTGGTCTGAGAGTAGCTGCCACCAAGAAGATATTTTTTCCTTTAAGGCCACTAAAATAAGATAGGGCACATTAAAATAAGAAAACTCGGGTTATTACAGAGTCTAATTACTCACAAGCTAGATCTAGCCCTAAGGAAAGTTCTGTAAGGGATGAATCTGGATGGTCTATTAGGCTTTTTCACTTAATCTAATACTGTAAAATTTAGTGAGTCTTTATTCAGATTCATGAATACACTGACTCAAGACAACAACCAAGACTTTCACAAGTTGGGTGCCCAACTTGAGACACTTTAAAGGAGCCCGATTTTCAAGTGATGGATGTTCATCACTTTTGAAAACTCTTAGCCAATGCACTTTTCTCTTTCCAGTAAAGGTCACTATTGGCCAAGAGGAATAAAGAGCAGTAAACTGTCAATTAAGTCACAAGATGTGAAACTGAGCACACACAGGGAGACGTTCTGTCACGTATGAAAACAAATTTTGAAAGAGAAAGTAGTTAAGGACAGAACTAAATGGTAATTGGGATAAAATAACAGTTTTTACAAAAAGTAGATCGTGCCAGACTAACCTAATTTCTTTGAGAAAATAACTGATTTTTTAGACAAAGGAAATGCAGTACATCTAATCTACCTGGATTTCAGTAAGACATCTGATACAGTTCTACCTGGGAAAATATCAGTTAAATTGGAGAAGATGGGGATTAATGTGAGAATTAAAAGGTGGATAAAGAGCTGGTTAAAGGGGAGACTACATACTGAAAGGTGACCTGTTAGGCAGGAGGGAAGTTACTAGTGGAGTTTCTCAGGGATCGGTCTTGGGACCAATCCGAGGTACTAGACGTGGGAGTGTGCTAATAAAATTTGCGGATGACACGAAGTTGGGAGTAGAACTGGACTATTTTAAGATCCGGAGGATATTGAAAACTGAGGTCATAGAAATGGGATGAAAGTGACAGGAGAAGGAGAAAGGTCTGGGTGTATCAGTTGATCACAGCATGAATACGAGACGCCAATATGATGCAGCCGTGAAAAAGGCCAATGCAATCCTAGGATGCATCAGGCAAGATATTTCCAGTAGAGATAGGGAAGTATTATTGTCATTATACAAGGCATTGGTGAGACCTCATCTGGAATATTGTGTGCAGTTCTGGTCTCTTATGTTTAAGAAAGATGAATTCATACTGGAACAGGTGCAGAGAAAGGCTGCTAGGATGATCAGAGAAACGGAAAACCTACCTTATGAGGAGAGACTTAAGGAGCATTGCTTGTTTTGCCTAACCAAACAAAGATTGAGGGGAGATATGCTTGCTCTCTATAAATACATCAGAGGGATAAACACCAGGGAGGGAGAGAAGTTATTTAAGTTAAGCGTCAATGTTGACACAAGAACAAATGGATATAAACTGGACATCAACAAGTTTAGGCTTGAAACTAGATGAAGGTTTCTAACCATTAGAGAAGCGAAGTTCTGGAACAGACTTCCCAGGGTAGCAATGGGGACAAAAAACCTAACTTGATTTAAGACTGATCTTGATAACTTTATTGACGGGATGGTATGATGGTGCACATGCCATTGTAGGCAATCTGTGACAGCTAGTAGCAAGTATACCCAACAGCCAGAGATGACGCACTAGATGAGCAGGGCACTGAGTTACAGAGAATTCTTTCCCAGGGGTCTAGTTGGTGGGTCTTGCCAACATGTTCAGGGTTTAACTGATTCCTTCCTGACCCCAAATATGGCAATTTTCCCCCTGGTCAGATTGGCAGAAACCCTGGTGGGTTTTCACTTCCTCTGCAGCATGGGGCACAGGTCACTTGCTCGTTTAAACTAGAGTAAATGGTGGAGTCTCTGTAACTCAAAGTCTTTAAATCATGATTTGGCAACTCCAGTAAGTTAGCCAGAGGTTGGGGGGTCTATTACAGGAGTGGGTGGGTGAGGTTCTGTGGCCTGTGATGTGCAGGAGGTCAAACTAGATGATCACGATGGTCCCCACTGGCCTTAAATTTATGAGTCTATGGGAAGTGCATTTTAAATATTAATTACAGGAGAGAAAAAATCCAGGACTTGACAGGTGAATAAGAAAAATAAGAAAAAAACAATATTACACAATTATGTTTCACTTGTAAATTTCTGCACTACACATTTTCTATTACCAAATATTTATTAAAAATGGCTTTTGAGTTCAACTTTAAAGGTTTTCCTGAAAAACGTTGGGGGCGGGGGGGTTTAAGGAGACTGGATCCCTCTTTTAAATACATTTATAAAGGAGACTTGATGCCTTTCAGGAAGATATGTTTTAGTCAAATACAAGGTATTAGGCTCAATGCAGAAGTAACGGTTGAAATTCTGTGGTCTATGTTATACAGGAGGTAACACTAGATGATCTAATGGTTCCTTCTGGCCTGTAAATCCATTAATCTATGAGACTTACCTTAGCTTTGCAGGGTACGGCTCTACCACCTTCATTTTTATTAACGTATATTCTTGAGGTCCAATACCCTAAGAGTCACACACACAGACCAGTAGTCAATATAAGTCTACTCATGCAGCAAAAATCAATTCTACATTTTGTAGTAGTACAATTCACATGCTATTTCAGGATCTTATACTGGCGTCCTTAAATAAACTAGACTTCCAGTGATGTCAATGGGAGCTTGGCAGCATACAGACTGCAGGACAGAGTCCTATTTATTCCTACTGATCAAACACTTTATTCATCTAGGCTATTATATTACACCACTAAAGTAAATGAATTGGACTTCAGGAGGCATTAAATCAGGCTCTTGTGAAAGTAGGACAAACTGCCAGATTATCACTCAGAGAAAACTGGCTAAAGTTAACACTGTCCATTGCATGTGTCACAACAATTTTTTTTTCTAGAGACATCCAAGCTTCCCACATATTAATAGCTTGAGATCAGATAAGTGAACGTGAAAATATATTTAACAATCATTTTCAGCACAGAGCATAATTCTTTGTTATTTAAAAGTTACACACAATATACAAAGAACTTGTGTCAAATAAAATACATTACCTCTCCAGTTTGTCTGTCGTGATCCATGCAAGGTTGGCCATCTTTTGGACAATAAATTGTATACCTAGGAAACACAGTAAATGATCATTTAGGGGTATGCATGGCAATCTACAGAGAAGGAGGAGGACAAGGTCCCTGGCACAAAACTTTGGGTGGGATTTTCAACAGCACTCAATTTGCTTAACTCTGCTACTATTAATGTCAATGAGAGTCCTACCACAGATATCAATGGACGCAAAGTTAGGTAAATATTGAAAGCTTTTAAAAACTTCACCCCTGAAGTTTAAGGACCCAAATGGACAGCTGGCCGAGCATAGTAGCCCCACTAACTTCAGTGGGACTCTGCATTCAGAGGGCTTGCTGGGGTGAGTCTGTATAAATTACAAAATGATTATAACGAAGTCACAGAGACACATAATATTATACCCAATTTTTTAAAGCAGTGCATGGGGGGAAATTTCCTTTTTTTGCTAGGTCTTTAATAGTACAGACTTAGTAAATTAAAGAGAGCATGTTTACCGTTTCCCAAATTTAATTTTATTTCTTTCCTTCAGTGTTAAAAATTGCCACCGTACAAATGAGTCGTAATAAGGATTAACATCAGTGGTAATGAAAGAACGTCTCCAATCCACCTGAAAAGATATGAAACTAACAGGTAAGCAAATCCAGCCAAAGATTTCTGTGAACATTCACACACAGAATGCTCATTTCATCTCACTCATTTGCTATGCTTATCCAAACCCTACAAGGTACCTGCTCCATGAAATACAAAAAAAAACCCTTGATTGTTTGACACTTGTATGTATATACAAAGTCTATGCAGTTGATTGCCTGTGGGTCTTTCAGAAAAGACCTACAAAAGCCTGGGTCTTGTCTTCTATGTGCTCCATGGCATTTTTTGTAAGACCAGGGTGGTGGGGACATATTTCTCTGATGTCCTTTATGGATTCCCTTTCTCCTCTGTATGTATGTGGTATGTTTTGCATATGTTATCTATCTAGAGCAGTGGTTCCCAAACTGGGGTTCGGGAACCCCTGGGGGTTCACAAAATGTTTCACAGGGTTCTCGGGAAAAAATTCCCTAATGGCGGACAGAGCTGTCCCTAGGGACTCCAGGCAGCATGGGGCCAGCAGCCTGGAGACCCTGAACTTCCAAGAACTAAACAGATCAAAACCAGCATCTCTATCACACTGAGGAGATTTAAAATTCAAGACTCCTTATAAGAAATGGAAAGGGAGGTGGATATTTTTTGCTGTTTTTAAAATGAAATAGGCAGCTAGTATTGTTTTTAGAATTATTATGAAGAACAAGTTTAAGCTTTGTTGTAACGTGCATTGTTTGCCTGGACTGCTCAAGACCTGAATGCTTGTGTAGGAGGAACTCTTTGAGTTGGCTTCTTAAATACCTTCCTGCTGTTTCACATCTGATACTCCTTGATGAAACATAGGAGCCTTGTCTTATAACATGATTATTCAAAGTGATACAAGCTACGAAAGTGAGATCTTGGAAGAGTGTTGCCATTTTCATAATGTAATAAAAATACTGTAATGATAATAATTAATAATAAATAGTGTGTAATAAACATGTCATAAAAGCAGTGATCTTGGAAATGTTAAATTTGTTTTTAATTTATACTCAGGTAAAGGAGAAAATCCCTGGAAATATTCATTTTTAGGAGGGGGTTCGTGAGACACGACATTTTAGTGAAAGGGGTTCACAGGTGCTTAAAGTTTGGGAACCACTGCTCTAGAGGCTATGCTACCCCATAGAGGGGGCTGCCTGTAAATGGGAGCACATGTAAATTATCTTTGGCACCTTTCACCCCCAAATCTTCAAAGAAAAATAAGGTGTGATTATATAAAAGTCACATCATACACACACACGTACACAGTCCTTTGTGGACAAGCAAACTTCCATCACTGAAGCTCAAGGAGATGGCATTTTTTAAAATAAATAAATGAAAAGACTCCCCTCAGTTATTTCTCTGTATTTAAAATGAGGTTTTTTGATGGTGAAAAGGGCTAGATTAAAAGAACTAAAAATCTGACATCCTCTCTATCAACAGAACGGGTGCAGCCATGAGAAACACAGTGAAAGTTTCCCAACCAATTAGAAAAACAGCAAATCAACTGTGAAGTGGAAGAGACTCCCTTGAGGGTTGTTGAGGCAGCTCAGTCTTCAATATACATTCTGTCCTTGGATTTTCTACAGAGCCTGCCCAAAGGAGCCACATTAGTACCAATAACAAATCAATGCACAGAAGTGAGACAGCAACAACTTTTGGCTATCAACCACCAGGGCAGGATCTGACCCAGTGGGAAGTCGTGAATAGCAGGACAGAACCTATCAATTACTTGCATCATCATCAAGTCCTAAACATGAAGGAATTCCATCACTAAAGAGCAATTTGGCATTGAGAGTTTACTGTGTGATGTGAAAGTGACTGCAGGGATAACTTTGGCATTTGACATATCTTCTGGGGCAATACCCAGTGGTGTGCAATCACATTGTGGTTTTGCAAAAACCTCCATCCTTCATAAAAACAAGTTGGTATGCAAGGTCTCTTCTCTCCGAAGTTAGATTTGTGTCCCTTCTGATGTTTACCAGTAGGTTTCATCTGGTTTCCCAGTATCTAGTCATATTCCTAATCATAGTCTTATTCCTAATTTTTAACAATAAAGTTCTTCACTCTCGGTAAGACACCTCTATGTATTTAATGCTGGTATCCCCCTCACTGCACATCAAACTCCTGTTAATGCTAGTTAAAGAAGGGTATTGTCTGGTATTAGAGCAAGAGATGGGAGTCAGGACTCCTGGTTTCTATTCCTGTCTTGCTGTATGACCTTCGATGTTTCAGGTAATCTCTGTGCATTAGCTGTAAAATTGAGGTAATACTTACGGATCATACAAGGATATTGTGAAGCTTAATTAATGCTTTATAGCACTTTGGATGTTCCAATACTTACTGCACTGCCACTAATGTTCGGCAAACACATCAAGGGGAGAAGAGATCACAACATTAATTTAGTAAAACCAGTAAGAGAATTCATGTTTGTAACAGCATTTTAGATTTTAAACATGTACCTTCAGCCCCATACTCTTTAGGTCCTGGAGAGCAAGGGGTGGGAAGTAATCAAGCCAATGCTCAGCCTCTGAAAACTTCACTATTTCTTCATCAGAGAGACCCAAAGACTTCATGATCCCCCACTGGTACTTGGAAGAGCCAGTCTTGGCAGCAGCTTTACTCTAAAAAGACAATCATAAGTGAACAAAAGAACATCCAAGCATGCCTCACTGTTTCTTCACCTCCTGCAGGGAATCATTCAATCCTAACATAACATCTTCCAGTCACTGAGATGCATACTAGTACTGCTATTTTGGCTGCCTCTCTCTGATTTAATGAGGATAAACTGCGATGGGTGCTGGTATGGGTGAGGCACGGTCTGCCTCACATTCACGAGTGTACTCTAAAATGCTGCACCCATAGGTATATGTGCCATGTACCCATATGTATTTATACAAATACTTTCAGAAAGGTTTGATACAAAACTTTACCTTTTTGCCTTTTGCCTTGTCTCTGATGACCACTTCCTCTTCTCTTCTAGCAGCCATTTCCTCCTCTTCCTCCTCCTCATCGGGGAACTCAGGTGGGCAGCCATATAATTCTATTTCTCTTTTCAGCTTATCTGCACATGCCTAAATAAAAAGTCATTGGTAACCTATCAGAACTGCTCATTGGCTAAGGCTGGAACAATTATCAATGACCGATTTTATATCAATTATTTATGTACTTGAAAGACTATATTGATAATATTTTCTATCTCAGGACTCAGCTTTTGATCTCCCTTTCCACTACAGCAGTTTAAACCTCTTCTGGAGACTCATGATACGTTGCAAGTGCCCTGGCTTGTAGTTCACTAATTCCTCCTAATTCACTACTAACCTGTCTATCTTTAACCACTGGCTAGGAATTGAAAAAATTCTCCTCCACTTCCTATTTTAATTAGTGATGAAGATAGGAAAGCAATTATTAAGCCTCACTCATAATCAGGATAGCTCATTAATCAATTTAAAAAAATTTATTCACTGTTCATTTTTATCATAGTCCTAGGTGCATAAGAAATGTTGCCTACGCAGGAACAAAGACATAATTTGCTTGTAAGTTTTGCAGCTATGAAGTAACTTTAGAACATAAAAACAGATCATTAAAAGGTCCAAGGTTTCCCAATTTGAGGCCCTCGTGCACTGATAACATTGGATACACTCAAATGATTCAGATTGTAAGATCTTTGAGGCAGTCATTCATTAGGAGTTTGAACATAATAAACCTGGTTGTGGCCTTTAGGTGCTATTGCAATATATATTTATTAATTAATAAATATATAAGGCATCAGAGCAGAGATTGTATGGAGAACATAGCAATCAATTCCATCCTATGCATGTCAGCTAGAATTATCATGGCAAGGATCTAATCCTGTCCATTATAATCTAAAATACCATCCTCATCCTAGGAATTGTCCAAATCCAAGTACTGTGGATCCTGTCTGTACCTATTATGACAGGGGATGCCATACATCAGTGTGGGTGTGGAAAGGATGCAAATATTATCTAAACACTTTGGTTTGAGACAAGGGTGTTAATTTCCAGAAGTGCCCGCAGGAGATATTTTTCAATTCAAATTCAGCCATGCTGTAAAAATCCTAAAAATGTACAGGTTTCTGGTCAAACTGCATCTATGCATTCTTCAATCAGTTCAATCAATACTCTGAATATGCAATGTAGGGCTAACTGAAAACTTCACTTAAATACAGAACTATGCTGAAGAGACCTTAGTAACTCAGAGGAGTCTTACCTTAATAGGCATGCCAGTACAATGCAGGCCAAATGGGAACAGGCAATTCTTTCCTTTTAGCCTTTGATACCCAACTGCAAACTACAGAAAGTTTAAAAAAAAGGCATCCATCAAATATATGAAGCAATAACTGCAAAAAGCTTTAGCAGGTGACTCGACACACGAAGTCCTTAACCTCTGACTCAGATTCATTTTGCAGTCAAAATTACTAAAAATACACAAAGCAGTGAATACTGTCTAATGATTTGAGTGAAGGAATAGAAGTCAGGACTATATTCCCAGTTCTGCTATTGACTTGCTGTGAAACCTTGTGCAATTCATTCAATCTCTATCTCAGGTTCCCCACCTGAAAAGCTAAAACAATACTTACCTATATGACAGATCCCACAAGACTTGACTGACTGATGTTTGTAAAGCACTGAGTTTCCATGGATGAAAAGAGTGCACAGCAGTATCAGAATAACTGTATATAAACTGTTGACTCCAAGACACGGTACATTAGGAAGGTGAGCATGAACTTAAGTATAACACACATTGTACTTTCACTAAATAAGCAGTGAAATTCTATAAAATTATTATCATGATCTAGACTAATACTCTCCTTCACAAATATTTATATTAAGAAAGGAAAAGGAATAGCTGTTAGCCTTATAATGTTCCTGTACAATTGGCACAGATCAACAAAGAGGAAAAAACATAGTGTCAAGTAGATAACAATGAATCTTACACTAATGAATGACATGGTCTGTTCAGCCTGTATGAGTGCCAAAAAGACACTGCTAAACTGAAGGATCAAATGGTAGTTAAGATGTGAGATCTCAGAACTTCAGGGATAGAATTCATGTTGTGCACCATTAGGAAAGTTGGAATTCTCATCTTTCCTATATTATGTATCGTTCTTCTCTAGCCCAGCAAGTCACAAATATTGCACCTTGAAAAAATATTTCAGTTGTGATTATGGCGACTCTCTTATTCCATCCACGCTTCAAACCCAGTATGATTTCAGCAGAGACTACTATGAAAACCAGCATAACTAGAAATCATTGCTTTATACCGTCTCTCTAGTGGCAGAATTTCAGAAAATAGCCTACTTTTGGATACGAACAAGCACGTGCACAAACACATATGCACACAGATGGCGCATTTTGTGCACGCACAGCTGTTGGGACTTAAAAAACACTTGGATGTGGGTGTTAGTGCTTGCACAAAAGAAAGATGCATTAAGGCTTCTTTCGAAATCTCAGACCTTAATCTTCTAACTCGTGCAAGAAAGCAGCTGTTAAAATCATGACGAATTAGAAATGGGAGTACAAAGAATATAAAACGGAATAACCAGAATGATCTGGCTTTAAGGTCCAACATCTCACAATCTGCTGGGATTAGAAACATTTTACTTTTGGTGGTTACACTGGTGTCACCTTATGTAAGCACAGAGACATTAAAATGCAGAGAAAACAGAAAACTTGGCATCTTAAGACTTTGTTATTACTAAGACAAGAATAATAAAGTGGGGCACTCTGATGGCTCAACAACATTTGCTCTGAGGAGGCATTAAAATAAAAAGCGATTAGGAAAGAGAAATTCTTACCTCACATTTAGATAAAGAAAACGTGTGTCCCAGGTGAAGGCGACCATTCATATATGGGTATGGAAAGGTGACTAAGTACTTCCCTCTACTGAGGAAGGATTAAAAAGATGTTTAAATCACCACCATAACTAGCTTTTAAAGTGAATTTCAGAATAAGAGACTAGCACCACCTATTATTTTAAATGAATAAATCTATTAAACAAACAGGCTTAACAAATGGTTTAGCTACTGTAGATCCACAACTATAACAACATAAGTGTCCCCAGTAACAACATCTATTTGGCTATAAGCAAAATGTCTTCATAAATAAACTGATTAGTGTTCTAAGAAGATAGGTGGTAACTAGATGCAGCATCTTCCAGTGGACTAAGAAACTTGAATTCAAATCCTGGTTCTGCCAGTGACTTGATGTGTAGTCTGGGATAAGTCATTAACTTAACCGATCCATGCCTCAGTTTCCCCACCGGCAACAATGGCACCGACGCTCTTTACAGAGCATGGTGTATGAGCCGATGAGTTCTTTGATGGCTGCTGAGTCCAATGCGCAAGTGACAATCCTGTCACTCCCACACACATTCAGAGCAATGCTCTGAATCCGAGCAGCAGATCCTTTCCTCCTCTGATGCCGGTCATCACAAAGCTTGATCCAGTCCATTTCACAATGCCTCGCTCCATCTACAAGCTGATTCCACCAACCAGAGTGGCATTCTGCACTCCTTTCCCAATCATTCAGAGATTCCAAAGGATACTAAATCATCTTTGGAAGCATTCCGAAATCTGCGCAGCGGTCTGCCTCTCTTTCTAGACCCTTCGCGAGCTTCAAAGTACAACATGCTCTTCAGGATCATGTAATCCAGCATTCGCTTGACATGTCCAAGACACCTGCGTCTTTTCTCACTAATCAACATTCTAAGGAATGACATACCAGCACAATTTAACACTTCCACATTTGTCACCTTGTCTTGCCATCTTATTTGAATAATTTTCAAAATTTTTTGGTATGTTTGACATAAGTTTTCCATGTTTCTGAGCCATATAGAAGAGTGGATAAAGCATGTGTCTCATAAATACAGATTTTCACTGTAGTTGACAATTTATTATTGTTCCAGACTGTTTTGCAAAAGACCAAAGTTCCTGGATGCTGTGCTGATTCTACTAGTGAGCTCAGCATCAAGATCTACATTGCTGGTCACAGTAGAACCAAAGTAGCAAAATTGGTTAACATTACCTAGACGAATATCATCTAAGGTGATATCTGGAACTGGTTCTGAAGAGCCTTGGTGCATGATAACTGTCTTCTTCAAGCTTATTGCTAGCCCAAAGATTTCGCATGAATCAGAGAACTTGGTAATAAGACATTGTAGGGCAGTTTCCCCACCTGCATAATTAAGATAATACTGACCTAATCCACAGGAGCATTGCGTTGTTTACTGTTTGCACAGCATTTTGAATATACAAAGTGCTATGTATTGCTACATTTAGATTGGAATGTCAAAACTACCAAGATAATGTCTAAGCCCTGGGAACATTAGAAAATTCTAGGCTCACCTCCCCACATCCTCTCTCTGCCTTGCTTTCAATCCTCCTTCACCTATCACTCCACTCTCCCAGCGTATGAACATGTATTATAAATATGTAATGCCTACAATGCTATTTAGATTCTTACCCTCAAGCTTCATTAGTTATGGATTTCTGTTCTCAGACTGTCCAGTGTAGTTACTCTTACATTGATGGCTGTATGCATTAAATGAGTAAATACACAAAGTATTATTAAGGCAGTTTTCTGAAGGAAGGACGGTCTAAAAGCCCTGGAAGAGCAGCTATTTCCTATCATACATCTAGGACAAGCTACAGCACTAAGCAAAGACAGTTGTGGTAGACCTTGAAGACCATCCAGAAGCAGGGGTGCTTGAACAATTTTTATAATAGGGGTACTGACAGCCATTGAACCACATGGTAAACCCTGTATATAATGGAAACCACTTCAAGCCAGCGGGCGCGGCAGCACCCCCAGCACCATGCCCAAAAGCTTCAGCTCATGCAGAATGCAGCCACCACCCACCTTTCAGGTCATATTATCAGTTTTTAAAAGTGTATTTATTTGTACCCTCCTCATTGTCTGGGCACGTGTATGCTAACTTGAAAACATTTAAACAAGTAACAGGAAGACAAAAAAACTGACTCCCTCCTCAAAACCACAAGAGAACAACCTACTCAGGCCACCTTACTCAAGCAAAAGTAAGGATGTTAATCCAATCACAATATTCTCTATAATTCAAATGGGAACTATCATGATTATTACAGGAAATTTAAAGAACTAGGAGAGGTAAAACTAGTGGCACCTATTATAAACTGATACGGTATGTTTCAAGATTTGAGAGTCAGCTAACAGGCTTTTTTGAAACAATGGAAAGGGAAGCAGATTCTAGACCTGAGGGACACACCCCATATCTCCCCCATAAGCACATTCTGCTTTCCCTCATCCCACCCAGCTTCAAAACTAGTGACTCTTGGTAAGAGAGTCCCAGCTAATTTCAGCTATCAAATTGTATAAAACACCTTACATGTTTATGGTGCTTTTCATCTGAGGATCTTAAAACACCTCAGACACCGAAGCCTCAGCAGCCCTGTGATGTGGGTATTTATCTCCATTTTTACAGATGGTGACACTGAGACAAAGTGAGATTAAAGCAAGGATTTCTCTCAACTGCCTAAGTAATTTAGGAGCATAAGTCCCATGTTTTCAGTGGAACTGTGTTCCCAAGTCACTTAAGCACTTTTGAAATTCCTACCCTGAGTCAGAAGCGGAGCTGGAAATACAACTCAATATCTCCGGACCACCCTGTTTTTGCCAATAGAATGGTGTTCCTCCCAGAAGCACAAACATGTTCTGCTGATATGTCTTCAGTGCTTATAGGTACAATTCAAATTGTGTTAGGGCCCTACCAAATTCACAGTCATGAAAAATGTGTCACGGACTGTGAAATCTGGTCTTTTGTGTGCTTTTACCCTGTACTAAACAGATTTAATGGGGGAGACCAACATTTTTCAAATTGGGGGTCCTGACCAAAAAGGCAGTTGTGGGGATGGGTCACAAGGTTATTTTAAGGAGGTCGCAGTATTGCCACTCTTACGTCTGCGCTGCCTGCAGAGCTGGGCAGCCAGAGAGCAGTGGCTATTAGCCAGACGCCCAGCTCTGAAGGCAGCGTCCCGCCAGCAGCAGCACAGAAGTAAGGGTGGCAATACCATACCACGCCACCCTTACTTCTGCAATGCTGCCTTCAGAGATGGACGGCCGGAGAGTGGCGGCTGCAAGCAGCAGCTCAGAAGGGTGCCAATACCATACCATGCCATCTTTACTTCTGCGCTGCTGCTGGCAGTGGCTTCTGCCTTCAGAGCTGGGCTCCCTGCCAGCAACCGCCACTCTCCAGTTGCCCAGCTCTGAAGGCAGTGCCGCCACCACCGGCAGTAAGGGTACCAGTACCCCAGCCCCTCCCCCGACAATAACCTTGTGACCCCCCACAACTCCTTTTTGGGTCAGGACCTCTACATTTACAACACCATGAAATTTCAGATTTAAAAGCTGGAATCATGAAATTTACAATTTTTAAAATCCTATGACCATGAAATTGACCAAAATGGACCATCAATTTGGTAGGACCCTAGTTATAGTTTTTAGAGTTCTGAATATTCTGGGACTAAGGTAACATGGAGATGGTCTCTCACCTAACTCAAAAAGCATTGCACTCAGCAGGAGGAATTCTATAATTAGACCTCATCTTGGCAGCTAAAGAGGAATTGATTACAGAACTAAAAATTAGTGGTTGTGTAGGTACAAGCAATCAAGAGTTGATTTTTTTCTGGGCAAACGGAATAAAAGGCTAAACTAGTATTTTATATACTGGGTGCTTTAAAAAAGTCAGTTTCACATAGCTGAAAACAATTACGAGCCAAATTGGCTGTGGGAAAGAATTTAAACAATATATATAAATGATAATTGGTAACTGTTTAAGAACATTTTACTGAATGCCCATGAAGCCACAATCAAGAAATAAGGCTACCTTAGTTAAAAAACCAACCTGGCTTAGAGGGGAAGTGAAAACAACTATAAAAAAAAATAAAAATACAACATATAACAAAAGGAAGAAATGGAGCACTAATAGCAACTAAGATAGATTAGAAATTAGGCATTGTAGAAATTTAATAACGGAACCAAAAGGGCACAATGAAAAAATGTATGGTCAGCAGAATTAAGGACAATAAGGAGTTTTTCTAATTATATTAAGAACAATGGTATCGGTCCATTACTATATAGAAATGACAGAATTGTCAACAATAAAGAAGAAAAAGCAGAAGTATTCAATAAATATTTCTGTTCTGTATTTGGAAAAAAGCCTGATGATGTAGTCATATAACTTTCCATTCCAACAATAACTCAGGAGCATGTTAAACAGCAGCTGTTAAAGTTAGAGATTTTTAAATCAGTATGTGCAGATAACTTGCATTCAAGTTTTAAGAGAGTTGGCTGAGGGGCTCTCTGGACTGTTAAATGTTCATTTTCAATAATTTTCAAATCAAGACTGGAATTTTTTAAACAGGAATTAATTCAGGGAAATCCTATGGCCTGCGTTATGCAGTAAGTCAGGCAGTGTGATCACAATGGTCCATTCTGGCCTTACAATCTATCAATGTGAATCTATGAAACCTTTTATCGCACTGTAGCATTTAAGACTGATAGGGATATTCCTGATGTCAGTTTCTAGGACAGAGCTCTCAGCAGAAGGCCACCACTTTCATAACTCGCTCCCGCTATTGATCTATAAGAGTTCAGGCTCAGTACAATGTAAGGCATTTGGTGACTTGGTTGACTCCTAATTCAACTATTCAAGGATAAGCTGTTTGGCCTTCCCAGCTGCACCAGTGACATGGAAACTCTCTGTTTTGGGGTAATTCTAGCTAGTTTCACCTACTTTAACTTTTACAAATAGTGCCAAGAGTTTAAAGCTATAGGACCTTAAACCCCAAAATAAATAGAACCGCATGCTAACTAGAAGTGTAAACAGCTTAATTTAGCAAAGCAGCTTTTATTCCATTTACAAACAGAATGATTGTATGTTACCATAGTGCCCCATGGAATTCCAGATCATAGGATTTATTACTGTAAAATTGTCTATGGAGTGCTGACCTGTAATTTTCCTTTGCAGTCTGAAACTTTAAAACATTAACAGTTCTGGATTTAAATTCATGACCTTTTGGGAGGATAACATTATGAGTATTAAAGATAGGGGATTGTAGTTGCCCCATATAAAAGGTTTTTGCTGTATCCTCCTGAAATCTGA
The DNA here is from genome assembly GCA_037349315.1 of Chelydra serpentina. NCBI lineage: Eukaryota > Metazoa > Chordata > Testudines > Chelydridae > Chelydra > Chelydra serpentina. The sequence continues at coordinate 15,922,525 of JBAIAC010000035.1, forward strand.
GCAAGGAAAATAACCACACATGGTTTGTTGCACTAGTTCTCTTAGCGTTCAGAGACTGTTTGCCCTTTTTGGGTATTTATCAATTAATTAACCAATTATCTGATTCAGGGAGTAGTTTTGCAGGAACCACAGACCACCCCATATTGAAATATTAAGACCAACAAATCTTTACCAGGACCACAAAGTATGGGAAGTCATCTGGTCTCAGAAACACCCTCACTCACTGATCTCAGCAGCACCTGCTGCTACAAAGGAAATGGAAGAAAACTCTTTCAGCTCATTGGTATTTCAGCCAACATCCATGCGTCACTGCTTTACAAACTGTCAGCAACGGGGATTCCCACATAATGTAGAAACAGCAAAATATTTCAGGTTATGTAAAAACAGAGTGGTTGGAAAAATGGGAAAAAAAACTGAAGTTTTCGACCGAAAATAATTTCCGTCAAAGAAATTCCAATCAGCTCTATTTAGAAGCTTTCCCTCCCCACACAAAAGTGTTACCTGGTCCGGCTCCCAATATCAGATGCGTTAACCTCAAACACTCGCGCATCATTCCACTTCCGCTGGATTTCTTTTTCAATTTTCTTCAGAAAGTCCACTTTTGCTGTCCCTTTCCGTTCCTATTCAACACAAGAGAAAAAAAAATCTAGCCACTTGGCCAACCATTTACTATATTTCTGCACTCATTATACCACAGAACAGTTCTGCATTCATTTTGTAATTGGACATTAGAACTGTACCTCAGATTTCCAATCATCATTCTGGCGTACACAAAACTGTAGCACTCTGCCGTCTATCAAAAAGTCAGTATGTCTCCTATTCTCCTAAGATTTTTTTTAAAGGTTAAAACTAGTGTCAACTGGTTAAAATTCAGTGAATTTTGTAAAATGTTTAGGACTCAGATAATGCTCCATATCTGCAAAGCACTACTATAAATATTAATGAATCCTCATAAACTCGCTACCTAAATGAAGTACCATTAACTTTTCTACCTCAGTTTCCATCATAGTAAATAGGGATGAGAAATTTACATTAGGTTAGAACTCTTAAATTCCTAGTGCTCAGATAACTAAGTCATGCTGCCTCCATATTAGCTCCAAGTAAGTTTTAGGAAGCCACTTGCAATTAAGCCTCCTGTCCTGGAGCCCTATTACTAAATGATCTGTCATTACTTCACAACTAAATTACCATGGACCTGTGCATTACAGAGTCCCCCGCACCCAACCCCGACATTAGAGAAAAAAAACAAAGCAAACCATAAGTGGTTTGGTTCAATTTGTGCCCCTAAAGACCAAGAAGTTAAGAAGTTTAAAAATAAAAATACTGGTTGATTTATTTTGCAGTTTTAAAAGGCTGGAGAGGCTTTCAGTACATAGTCTCTCTATTCTGTATACTCATTGTTTGTTACTAGCACTCATTGTGTATTGTCCAACATTATGAATATTGAAGTCAGACTACTAACATGCATAAAGTTTAATGTATATATACAGAGACAAGATGGGTGAGATAATATCTTTTATTGGCTCAACTTTTGTTGGTGAGAGAGACAAGCTTTCAAGCTACACAGAGCTCTTCCTCAGGTCTGAGAAAGGTAGTCAGTGTGTCACGGCTAAATACAAGGTTGAACAGATAGTTTAGCATAAGTAGTTAGCACATATCCTAAGGGACCATTCAAGGGGAACATCCGAGATACAATTCCACCCACCGAGAGGTGGAGGCAGTCCAGACGCAGACCCATTATTACATGGGTGCATCAAGTCTTTTCTGACGTTGGACTTTCAGCCCATCAAGTGCTTGCGGCCCCCACACAGGAACACACGAAATAGCGAACGATCCCTACGGTCGACCAGCAAAGCGTTGAAGAAGAAGATTCAAGGGAACCTGGTTTCAGGACAGGGACTTGACTGTAAGCAATTTGTGGTTGAGATTGTGTCTACCTTTACTTGTCTGTAAATTACCCAATATACTTGTGAACACAGATTTAAATAAAGCAGTGGTCCCCAAACTTTTCAGGGTCACGCCCCATTTTACTCTTGTTGGTGCCTGCCAGGGAGCTGGGCCGTGGCTCCCCGGAGGGAGGGAAATGGAGACAGGGATAAGGGGGCTGCAGCTGGGGGCAGGTCTGGGGCCAGAGCCTGAACCGCTGCATGGGGATAAAGCTGGGGGTGGGGCCACAGCCGGGTGCTGAGGCGGGGGAGGGGCAGGGCCAGGCATGGGCCAAGCGAGAGCTGGGGCCACAGTTGAGGCCGGAGCAGAGCTGGGGGCAGAGCAGGGCTGGATAGCGCTCCCTCCCTGCCCCCTTGTGAGGGCTGACCCCCACATGTCCCCAGAACATTCCTCTGCACACACCACCAGCAGGGGCACCCCACAGTTTGGGGACCTCTGGAATAAAAGGGTGCCATTGAAAGGCACAGAATGACTATAAACCCTACAAAAGGCATTACCTAACCTGATGAAATGTTTCGAATCTACCCCATCTACTGATATCTTCTTGTTCTCTATCCTTATTTTTTAGATTAAAATGGATACTCATAATCTCTTAACAATATTTTTTCCACTGTCAGTGCAATGGACAGTGATATCCCAAACATCTTATTAGTGTATGGACCTTACACCAGTGGTTCTTAACCAGAGCTCCGGTGCCATGAGCAGGTTTCAGGGGGTCCACCAAGCATGGCCAGTGTTACACTCACTGGGGCCCAGAGCAGAAAGCTGAAGCCCCACTGCATGGAGATGAAGCCCAGAGCCCTGCCACCCAGGGTGAAGCCGAAGCCTGAGGAATGTAGCTTCGCAGGGGGGCCCTGTGGTATGGGGGGGGGCCTCAGAAACAAAAAGGCTAAGAACACTTCCCTTACACAATGAGAAGAGATAAACCAAGTTCTTATTTTTTAAATTTTTGTATAAATATTTATATAATTGCCAAAATTTAAGTCTAAGTAAACTTGCCTGTCCTTTCAAAGGAAAGTGCCAATTTTCACAGGAGCTGTCCTGTATTTTACAAGACACCGACTATAGTACTATACCAATCCTAGATAGCTTTGCATACTGTTTCAACACCATGGCATAATTGTCACTACACTGTAAAACAAAAATCCTCTGGCAGGACAGCCTAAAAAGGAAGAACCCCTTAAGTGCATGTGCCATATTGACAGGCCAAAGTCAAGCAACAGCATACATGCCATATGCTAGTTAAAGCACAGCACTGGGCGTCAACGTAGGTTCTTTCCCAAGCTCTGCTACCATCCCACCATGTAACCTTGGGCGAGTCACTTTACCTTTCAACGACTCAGCTTCCCCTTTTCTAAAAAAGAGAGAACAACAGCTTCACAAGGCCTTGTCAAGTTCAGTGAATCAATGGTAGAAAATTGTTTTGAGATCCTTTGACAGAAGGCATGACAGGAAATGGACCAGGCACAGGCCCCTGATGGATACAGAGACTGTATGGACCCCTATGGCTATCACCATATAGAGTGCAGTCTGCTGTCATAGTTACCCCCTATGGGGAGTTCACAGCCCCAACCCCTCTCCCTGTGGGACAATGCTCAGCCCCCTACATCCCCAGGCTCTCGCCCTGTGGGACACAACGCACAGACCCCTGGTCCCCCCAGCCTCTCGCCCTGTGGGACAATGCGCAGCCCCCGCCAACCCCTCGATCTCTCACCCCCGGGACACAGCCCCATACTCACCATCATCCTATCCTTTGCGACCGAGGTCCCGACTTCCCAGCTGGCCTCCGCAGCCTCCTCCACGCCGTACCGGCTGCCCGCAAGAACTCTGGCAAGCGCAAGGCCAGAGCGCTACCGCAAGGCCTCGCGGAAAATGTAGTTCTCCACGCGGCCAGTCTAATGCCGAAGGAGGGGCTGGAAGACTACAGGTCCCAGAACTCCCCGCGCCGCCGGGCGCATGGCTGGGCGACGTGTAGCTCCCAGAGGCCTCGTAGTGGTACTACAAGTCCCATCATACCCATCATAGGGCTATACCAACCCGCAAAGACAGGGGAGTATCAAGTTTCCCCGCCTTAGTGGTTGGGGCTAGGGGAAGAGGTAGGACTGGGGCTACTGTTGCCCTTTGCCTTTATTTTGGCATCATTTTTAGTGATTGCCTGAGCCTGGAGTCTCACTTAGTGGATTTAGTGTCCAGCCCAGCAGAGGGGTCAGTGTCTGCACCAAGGGCCTCTTGCTCTTGGGGACTGAGTAGCTGACAGCATATGTAGACAAATTGGAGACGGTCCAGAGGAGAAACTTGCCGTGTTCCCTCTAATTTTCCCACGCATGTGTGGAATGAATTTTGTTATGTGCACCAATATGGAGGTGATGTGTGACACATCATCTCCATGTCGATGCACATAGCAAAATTCATGTGGTGGGGTGGGGCCGAGGGGTTTGGAGTGTGGGAGGGGGCTCAGGGCCGGGGCAGAGGGTTGGGGTGTGGGCTCTGGCATGGGGCCGGGGATGCGGCGCCTCTCCCCCAGCTGCAGCAGGAGAGGCATATCTCCCCGCCACAGCCCTGAGTGCCTGCGCAGTGCTTAATAGACTGCTACGTGGCCGCACAGCTTAGAGGGAACTTAGGAGGAGAGCAACAAAAATGATAAGGTTTAGTAAAGCTAACCTACGAGGAAAGGTTAAAGAAACTGAACCTGTTTAGTCTTGAGAAAAGAACATAATTTGTTGGGGAAGAGTCAACATGGTTTTTGTAAAGGGAAATTATGCCTCACCAACCTACTAGAATTCTTTGAGGGGGTCAACAAGCATGTGGACAAGGGGGATCCAATGGATATATGGTACTTAGATTTTCAGAAAGCCTTTGACAAGGTCCCTCACCAAAGGCTCTTAAGCAAAGTAAGCTGTCATGGGATAAGAGGGGAGGTCCTCTCATGGATTGGTAACTGGTTAAAAGATAGGAAACAAAGGGTTGGAATAAATGGTCAATTTTCAGAAGAGAGGTAAATAGTGGTGTCCTTCACAGGTCTGTACTGGGACCAGTGCTATTCAACATATTCATAAATGATCTGGTAAAACAGGTAAACAGTGAGGTGGTAAAATTTGCAGATGATATAAAGCTACTCAAGATAATTAAGTCCCAAGCAGACTGTGAAGAGCTACAAAAGGATCTCACAAAACTGGATGACTGGGCAACAAAAGGTCTTTATCTCCATCTCCTTGATTTCGGGGCCGCTGCATGCCTAGGCTTTTCTGTCTCTGCACACAGACTCTCTGCCTCAGTCTCACCATGAGAAGTAAATGTTGGCCCTGTCTGAGTCCCCTTGCTGGCTTGTTTAACGGAGAGTCCAGCCTGGGTCCCTATGACACCTTGTTGAATTTGGGACTCTGTTTGGGTCTCCACGGTATCCTGTTTAGTTTTCCTTATCTGGGCCCGGACCAGTTCTTCCTGCAGGACCAGACATTGTTGCTTTTCCTCCTGGCCCCCATCCAAACGTGGTCTCTTGTTCTAACGTGACTAGTTGGTTGATGATTTTCCCCTGTGTGGTGCTTATGTTGTCCAACTCTTGTTGGCATTTTCTAGGCTGATCCCTCAATCCTTGGGGAGGTTGTGATCTCTCTCTCAGTCTCCCTTTGCTGTTCTTACTCCAGCCTCTAGCCCTCTTACTCAGTGGCGTAGCCAGGTTTAGAGCACAGGGGGAGCAGAGCTAAAAAAAGGCACTGGGAGCAAAAAGCGTCGGGAACAAAAAAAATGCTCCGCTCCGGCTGCAGTGCAGGAGCAAAAGGCGTCAGAGCAAAAAAAAGGCGCCGCTTCTGCTCCCTGGGGGAGCGACCGCTTCCCCTGCTCCCCCCCGGCCACACTACTGCTCTTACTTCCTTTTCTACTTGACCTCAAACCGTTCTGGTGCTGGATTGTTCTAGCCCCTGCTGTCTGAGGGCTGAGAAACCCAACCAGTCTCTCCCCTGAAGTATCAGCCAAGGCAGATCCTTGACCACCCCAACCACAGTCAAGGTCTCCAACCCTGAGCCTCCAGCTCAACTTCTGCAGTAGGGTTACTATAACAGGGTTCAAAAAATAACTAGATAAATTCATGGATCGGTCTTTCAATGGCTATTGGCCAGAATGGGCAGGGATGGTGTCCCCAGCCTCGGTTTTGCCAGAAGCTAGGAATAGGTGACAGGAAATGGATCACTTGATGATTACCTGTTCTGTTCATTCCCTCTGAAGCACCTGCCATTGACCACTGTCGGAAGACAGAATACTGGGCTAGATGGACCTTTGGTCTGACCCAGTATAGCTGTTCTTATGTTAGAGTAAATATGGGTCTCGCCGTGGATACAGAAGAGGTACTCGAGAAATGTTAGTCCAGGTTATTTATCCTCACCCAAACTTCTCGGACCAGAGTGCAACCACAACCTGTGGGAAAGGGCAAGAAGCATTGTAAATACTTTGCTGCATGAGATTGCATTGGTGATGGCAATGTAAATAAATTCACATAAAGTTGCCACTTATTAGACAGACTGAGAGGCTTCTGGGGCATCAGAGGATGGGGATAGAGCATGTCCTATTACAAGCCTCAAAGAAGACTTCAATATGCACCACTTCTTTCCTCACATCCCCCACTGTCCCCAAGGTTGACTGAAAGTGCCTTACCCAGCTCTGTGCACCCCTGGGGTGAACCTCCAAGAATTGCTCCAAGATGGTCTGATCCACGACTTTCTCCATCATACTGGGTCCCAGGGCAGAACCACTGCATTGCACGATCTTGTCATTTCTGGGTCACTGCCTGTAATTGTGCCCCTTGTGGAAACAGCTCTACCTGAAACTATTGTCTGTATGTCTGGCAGTCACTTCTAATCTGTCCAGGATTGTTACGTTTACCTCCAGATAGGAGTTTACCTGATCATCGCTTACCACCCAGTAAGCTTCCTGCCCCTCACCTGTCAGATTTGGTGCTACCCAGGCCACCCATGTGGACTCTTCCCAGCCTGCTGCCTTCGACACCCTCTAAAATGTTCAGAGGAAGGCCTTGGGGTCATCTTCTGGTCTGAGCTTTCCTAGGCCTGGGGCCAACCGTCCCATCACCAACTGTGTTGCAGATGGGGCTTGGCCCAATTGTTTCTGAATCCATTCCTGTTTAGAGTAGATATCTTGCCACCTCTGTTGTTCTGCAAACGGCCTCCCGGTGTGTGACATGGAAAAGTTTAGAAAACACTGACCTAGATCTCTGACTACATGTAAGATTCTATTACAGCCATTAAGCAACTCTGCCTGGCACAGCTAAACACAGTGCCTGGGACCATGGTGGTATGTGGGTTACAGAGGATACCAACATATATAACAGATAGAGACAAGAATAAGAAGTCTGAGTCAAAGCCCATTGAAGTCAATGGAAAGATACTCAACGACTTCAAAGGGGCTTGGACTGGATCCAGAACGTTTTGGGTCTGTTTTTTAGGCCTGGTCTACACTAGAAATGTAGGTTGGTTTAACAACATTGGTCAGAGGTGTACAAAATCCACACACCCTGACCAATGTTGTTAAACTGACCTAAACTGATCCAGGTACACAGCGTAGACTCTCCGGGAGGTGGATTACCTACGCCGACAGAAGAACCCCTCTTGTCAGCATAGGTGGTGTCTACACCAAAGTGGTTCAGCAGCACAATTATACCGCTGTAGCATTTTGAGTGTGGACAATCCCTTAATTACACTAAGACCCCCAATGCCACTCTGGCAGTGGAAGGGGGCTTTAAAGTGAACCAGCGCCATGATAATACTGCCTGTGCAGAGGTCCTTTCTGGTCAGTGGACAGCTGGAGTAAAGGCTCTAAACTGGCCTTGCTCCAAGCACTAGTGAAGGGGCATGTCAGAAGCAAGGCTGGAGCATGCTGCACTATAGTCTCTTTTCCCAAACTGTTCTAATTTCCACTGAGGTCTGGGCAAGTCCTTGCATGGCCACTGAATTCAAGGAAACTATGACCTCAAATACCATTCCGGCCTGAAGCTCAGGCAAGGAACAAATAAGAATCAAGTTTGCTAACTCAAAGGCATAAATCATAAAATTGTAAGACAAGATAAATTCATACACCATTGCTTAATTTTACTTAGTGAAACTCTCAGGCTGAAAGATCCAAACCTGAAGGGAATGGAATGATGAGATATACACTTGTTGCTGAAGTTAATACATACAGTGTCTGTTTATAAGCCTGGTTTCCCAAAGATAATGGGGTAAATGGATATTATATGTGTCCATTTGGGGTTTACTGACCTTTTGAGACTGACGAAGTCACCAGAAAAATTACCGGCTGCAAGTTTAGTCACAGACAAGCAGCATAAAATTAAAGTATTAAAATTTAAAAAATGTAAAAAACCAAGTCAGCTTGACAAGAAAAATAAGATAGCATAACTTGGAAAGAAAAGGAACAGCACAAATAAGCCTCACATTCTATAGCCAGCATCTGAATAAGAAATAATACAACTTAGCACTTATATTACACTTTAAATGTTCAAAGCTCTGCTCAAACAAAATCTAAAAGGACAAAAATGTTGTTTGTAGACAGACTTGAACATTTAAAATGCAACATGAGGGCTACGTTTTATTTTTTAGTATTTCTGATTCAAAGGCTGCTTCTGCTTTCTCTTTTCTTCCACAGTTATACATATTTTTTCTTTCTTGTTTTTTTTAGCTAGAAGTCCTTTACTATAGCCAGTAGTTTGAAGAAGCACAATATCTTTCCGGTACTACTTTATATTTTTTAAGGTGAAGTAGAAAACAGCTTTAATTTTCAATGACTTCTCCAGCACACCCTTTACAAAGTCAGGGCTCATTGGTGGTTGGCTGTTTTTGTTGTTGTTTTGGGTGGGATGTAAAATGTGAGACTCATATCACATCGCTTCTGTTTCCAGGTTGCAATTATTAATTCTATGGACCAATTCTCTGTTTGTATAAATGGGTGCAGCTGCATCACCTTCATCAGCAAAGAATTTGAACTCTGTATTTGATAAGAATCTGCCTGTGTGTTTTGCTTTATTAATATTATTTATTATTTTTATTATCGTAGCATCTAGGAGTCCCAGTCCTGGATCAGGACCCCCTTGTGCTAGGAATTATACAAACACAAAACAGACAGTCCTTGCACTGAAGAGTTTACAATCTAAGTATTTCTCTCCTCTTCTGGCTCCAACAAATAGTTAATACTGTAATTCTGTGTGAGCTGTATTGATAGGCTCCAATAATTAATTACAGTATTATTACTTGTATCCATTAATGAGAGTTGGGGTCTGATTCTCCACTGTCTGGTACTGTGTCAACATTTAAATCTGTGCAAAAATTATATTTTGATTTAGTAACAGTTTACCTCCCATTTACATAGGTGTAAGAGGCTACACAAGGCGCAAGGCAGAGGAGACTCTGGACTTTGGTGTTTTTAAAGCTACAGTGCCATTATAGCTTTATTATATTAGCTTTACAATTTTCAATTCTTCTAACCGCTATTCTTAGTTTTAAAATGATCTTCAAAGGACTTTAAAACAACAGGGCTTGTTCTTTTTATGTTTCTTTATGATGTATAAAGGCCTAAACTCTTTCATTTTTCCTACTAGTATTTTTTTAATCTTAGAAATATCAGGAATATAACATCTCATCTTCCCTGGTTTTGTTGGAGGACTAGTAGGAGGTATAAGGCATGTACACTGAAAGCTCCTAACATCTTAATTGAAGGTATGAGGGTGTTATATCTCTAACAAGTGCTTCTTTTATTCAAACTGTTAATTAGTCACTGAAGTTGAAAAAGTGTTTTGTCTGACTAATTCCTTGCCTGACTCCTCAACTTTTTCTTGTTTAGTGCTAGTGAAATCATCATTTTACCAGGTGTCCAGTCATCACAGAGTTTTCCAGACTAAAGAGGATGTGAATCTCTAATATAAAAGAACTCTCAGACCTTCTTTATTAATCATAAGTGGGGGCGGGGGAGCATAGGCCCAATATTTTCTTCCTCTATATGTCATTTTTGATAGGGTTTAAGAACTCAGAGAACAAATAGAACATGGGGTGACATTAAGAACTGGTCATTTGATGAACTGAAATGCATCACACCCTGGATATGTGTCTCCAACACCTTAGTTGCATCTTAAAATATTTTAATACCTTTTAAAACATAGTTTTGAAGCTGCGTCAAACAACTGACATTTTTGTCTCTTCTTCACCAAACAGAGAGAGAATTTTAAATCTTCCCTGACATTAGATTGTTCATTTAAAAAGCTAAATTTATAGAAAAATATGGCAAGAGCAGCTCTGTATTCACTCATCTACTGTTTCAAGAGTATACACTGAAAACCTAGTAGAGCTTAGCTGATACATTTGAAAAATATTTCTATCTTGCTGAGCATGAATACCCAGTCAAAACAAGCCTACTAATCTTTTTAACACAGATGCAACATGCATAGTCATGTAGTCTTACTATTTACCATTTTCCCTATTTCTCTTTCTCAGAATCTCCCTTAGTCCAGGGTATTTCAGTGACGTTAAGGTGTAGTATTGTCCCTATTCATCTCCTCACATTTATATTTCAGACATTGTCAGCTAGTATGCCCACAGACAAACAAGTGAATGAAAATACTGTAGACTAATGAAAATGATGGAAGATGTAACTATTCCATTGCCACCCTGGATTTCACAGTCACCGTTTGTATTGCAGACTTCATAGCTGTCAGCAAGGATTAAAACTCAGGACCTTTCTTCCTACAATCAAGGTCATTACCACTAGAGTAACTATTTCTATTGCTGTTCGATACAGGACTTCACTGAGTGATATTCAGATGCCTATTTGATAACATTGATTGTGCTCTAACCCATAATAAGACAGACCATGAGACGGTGATCATCACCTGCTCCAGCATTTCATCTAATCAATCAAAAAGGTAGGGTGAAGCTGTTCATGGACTTTTGTGGCCAGCAGCTAAGAAACAATCCCACCCTGAAATATGTTAGTGTGACATTAGATCTAAACCTCACATATCAACAGCCCCTGAAAAATATACATGGCAAAATAAAGATGTGGTTAAATCTCATCCAGAAACTGGCAGGAATCACCTGGGGAGCTAATATGAAAACTCTTTACACACCCTTGTCCACTCTACCACAGAATACTGTTCACCCATCTGGATGGGTGAACAGTCCCACACATCACTTTTACATTCCCAACTTAACACTATCATGCGGATCATTACGGGTACAGTAAAATCAGTTCCAAAATTGTGGCTTCCTGTACTGGTGCAAATCTATCCACCTTAAGTTCTTCACAAAATGAGAATCCTGTGGGAGTTCCATTGTATTCAAGGGAACAGGGCCGGCGCGCCCACTAGGGCGCCAGGATTTGGGGGCGGCAGGCAGCTGCCCCCCGCCTCCCGGCTCTGCAAAGGAACAAATATCTTCCAATACATGCAAAAAGAAAATAAGAAAGAAATACTTGTGGCACCTTAGAGACTAACAAATTTATTTCAGCATAAGCTTTCGTGGACTACAGTCCGCTTCGTCGGATGCATAGAATGGAACACACAGTGAGAGGATATTTATACAGTCAGAGAAACATGAAAAGGTGGAAGTAACCATATCAACTGTAAAAGGCTAATTAATTGAAGAACTGTTATCAGTAGGAAAGAAACTTTTGAAGTGGTAATCAACATGGCCCATTACATTCCAATACATGAAGACCTAAATAATAAATAGATTATGATTTAAATCCAGAAAACCTTTTTGGCTTGCAGTGCAAGCATTCAAAGACTCAGGGTTCTCCCCCAGAGATCAACGGCGAACAATGTGGAAGGTTGCGAATGTCCCAAAGAAACATCTCATCGAGGATCAACCAAAGAACTCAGTAGCTTTTCACTCCCATAAAAAATATGGTCTACTCTGAACCACATCTGCAAATCACATGGCAGTTGCACCTACCTCCTCCGTAATCGAGGACTGAGACACACTGTATTTGTGACTGTGGAAATGGACTTTAGATTACAGCACCTCTCATCAATCAATATCCCAAACAGTCATGGCCAAGTAATATTTCTTCCATCCACCCCACGTCACCTGAAGCAATCAACTGGATCACCAATCTAGACTTAGATATCTAATACTGCTGAAAGAAGATCAGCACTAGAGCTGCAAGAAAATCTGCAGGATATGTGTTTTATCGTGGTTTGTAATCCTCTTTTGAGGCACCCACTACAGGGCAATATAATCACAAATATTTGAGAGGGCCTGTACCTATTCACACTTTAAGACAAATGTATTTATTTGGCGTATGCAATCTAGTAAGACAATTGTGACTCATAAAGATCAGCCAGGTCATACAAAGTCCTCTTAATTATAGCATCAGAGTATGATTCTTTGTTTTATGCCTTAATTAATTAAAGATAACACAGTCATTCATAAAAGGATGGACTTGTGGGGATTCCTTCCAGAGAAAACTGAAGCAAGTGAAGCTGGAAGTATTTTAAACTATAAGTGGCTTTGTGACCTAGTTGCAAGTGAACCTGCTGATTTTATAAATTTAATTTTCCCCTGGAAGCCACTAGCTGAGGAATCAGTCCCCTGCCCCCTGCAGGCCCTAACCTGAACGCCATGTGTGTGACTGGTGACAGAAGCGGCCTGTTAAAAATAAGATCGTGAAAGCCATTTTGTGCAGAGTAGAACAGTGTGCACAGGATTGCAGTGCACAAGTGTGAATGCATTGTAAGGTGCTCAGTGCCTAGGGCTCTGGCAGTGACAATAGGGACTCTCACTCCATGTGGGGTGGGGGGAGCTGGGAGGAATGTGGAATGCTTTTCCCATGGGGTGCTCCCCAGTGGGGGGTTGGCTGGAAGGTGGGACGTCCACCCCATAGGCCAGGGGATGAGGAATGGGGAGGTTAGTCCCTCAATGGGCCGTGGTTTCGGCTGGGAATGTGGGGGCTCGCTCCAGGGGGCAGGGCTGGGGGGGCACTACGGCTGTTGCCCACCCATTTGGGACGGGGGTGAGTGGGAAACAGAAGTGCCCGGCCCTTTAAGAGCGCCCCCTCTACCATGTTGCACCAAGAGTTCACGTGCTAGCTCGACCTAACCTGCTGCCTGCCTAGTGACCCCGGGCCGAGCAGCTTTGCGCGGCTACGATTGGCTGGCATCGCGCATACCCGGCCACGTGATTGGTGGCCGTGAGCGGGGTCCCGCCCCCACCGGCAACCAGCAAGTTACGTTGTGTGCGAGTGGTTAGTTCCTGTACTAGGCCCTGGCGGGGGGGCTGCTGGCGAGTAACTGCCCTGGGGGAGGCGGGGTCCGAGCCGGCGCTGGGGGCCTGGGGCCATGGTGTCCGGGGTGTAGCGGAGGCGCCGGGCGGAGCAGCGGGGGGCACCATGATCATTGAGAACGTGGACGCCCTCAAGACCTGGCTGGCCAAGTTACTGGAGCCGATGTGAGTGAGGGGAGGGGGCGGCGGCGGCGGCCCGGGCGGGCGGGCGCTGGTGGGGGGGCACAGGGAAGGCTGGGGGCGTGTGGGGGCCGCAGGGCGTGAGGGGCCAGGGGGCTGTGTGGAGATGGGAGGGGCCTGGGGGCTGCCTTGTTGCTGGCACAGGAGACAATGGGGGGGTACTGTGGGGTGGGGGTGCCAATGGGGGGATACGGGGTGTGTGTGAAATGTGTGGCCCGCTGAAAGCGGCTCGGCTGCCTCCAAAACTGATCATCCACCCCTGGCCCCCAGTCGGGCTCGCAAATAAACTTCTGGGCTCGGCCGGCGAGTTCCCTGGCAGCCGAGGCTTCTGCGGGGCAACGTACTTATTCGCGCTGTCCGGAAGGTGCCCGGGGCTCTGCCCCTGGTATGCGGGCTGGGGGTAGGCCCAGGGGACAGGGGCCTGACTGTCCACGTACTGGGTTAGTGGCAGGGCCTAGTATGTAACGAGTTCATGCGGCAGCTTCTGTATTGTCACACTCCTATGCTGGTTCATACTTTTCAGTAAGCAGCGCGTCTCCTAGAGACTGTCCTTTTTAAATGGCCTGAGTGCAGGACTGGGATCCAGGGACCTTCTGTGTGCTAATCATAGCTCTGCTACTGATGCCCTCTTTGGCCTTGGGGAAGTTATTTAATTCTCCCTGGCCCTCTTGTAAAATGGGGATAATACTTATTTTCCTACTTTGCAGGAGTGTGAAGGATTAATTAGTTAATGCTTGCACAGGGGTTTGCAGACAGACTATGTGGCACTTGCACCATATTTTGAGGGCTTGGGAGTTTTTGGCTTCAGTGTGCATTTGATCTTCAGCTGTGCAATGAGTTCATCCTCTCCCACAATAAAATAGTTCATAAAATAAATATTTAGTCACGTTGAAAAGGTGGCAAAAGTTAACACTCAAAATCCACTCTTCAGGATCTGCAGGAAACTTCCCAGTCAAACTTCTGAAGGATTTTGATAATGTGCCATTTTTCTGTAATTAGAAAGAAATGTAGTTCTAAAAGAGTCCCTGATGTACTAGGTAAATATTTGTAAAATAGGTATAAATGCACACTCACTTCATAAAATGTTTGCCAGTAACAGGGCTTTCCTGTAATGAAAGCTGGGGGATGGGGTTATTGGGGTTTGGGGGGATGGAACTATCTGAATTTCTAGTTTTCATACAGAGGAAAATAGAGACCTATCTGAATTTACAGTTGTGGAATTTATAAGCTTTAGTAACCTACTTTTTATCACTGAATATATTCTGTATTTGTGTTTGTCCATTTGAAAATTTGGGTAGGTCCCACGACAACTGTGGCTACAATCTGTTAAATAGCAAAGTAAAAGAATTGTGTCTGTATACAGATACACTATAAAAGCTATTGCAGACTAGTTTCGTTACATATTTATATGAGGAGGAGTTGTTACAGACTTTACTAACTCGTATGTAATTATTAAAAGAAATAAACATTAATATTACTCTCCACTTTGCCATAACAATATTAGGAATCTGTCCTAAACCTATAACAGCAAAGAAATAGAGACTGGCTGAAATTTCCCCCCATTTCCTGTTACCAATGGATGTTTGAAAATTTAAAGTATAATGTTTGTGCTTACTGTGTGGTTCTTTTCCTCTGAATACTTTCACTTTTCACTTGCATTAATTTTGATAAAATAACTTAAATTGAGAATTACAGTATCATGTCTTTATATTTTTAAAAAGCTTCCAGATTATCCTCTAGCATATTACTGTCTATCGTCTCTATTAGATCATCTGTCTTCATTATTGATTCTGATCGGCCTTCTAACCTGAGCACTTTCAGACTTCTGGTACTGAAGCTATACTCTGAATGAATTTCAGTTGGAGACCAGGGTTCTTGGCGAACAGTGTTAGAATTTCTTTGTGGTGGTGGTTGTGCATTTGAGATCAATGAGGAGTGAACGTGCAGCACAGATCCTTTCTGTATAATAAGCACTTTATGCAAGTTTCTGTTATGTAATAAGCAAGTGCTAGAATATCCCAATGGGTCATCCTGAGAGAAATTGGGATGCTAAAGAGGGAGGGATAAAGGTTAAAACAAAGAAACATTTTTGGAAGGGATGGAAGCTCTCCTTTCTTTGCAACCCCCGAAGCTTTTTCTTTTCATTAAATTGTACATGGGAACTGGCATGGAACATAACTACATTGCTACAAACCTTATTAACTTTCCACTTTTTTTTTTTGGATTAATCCTTTTCATTTCTCTATTTCTATATGTCCTTTTGAAACATAAAATGTTTTTTAATGCAACCATCAAACACTGGAAATAAGTGAGCAAATTAATAGGGTGTAGAGGTGATTGAATATTTCATTGTGAAGTTTTGCATTTTCCAACAAATAATTTGTTACAAACAAATGAACTTTTGAGGCCTTTAAACTATTTGCTATTTCTAGTGTGCTTTATATTGACAATTCCAAAAGCAAGCAAATGTTGACAGTCAAAGGTCATGTAGATTTTTTTTTTTTTTTTTTTTAAAGTGAATTTAGAGTATATACAAATACATGCCCCTGGCATTTTGGGGTCCTCTGCATCTATTCACCTAGCTGCTACATTTGTTGCATTGTACAATGCTTCACTATTGGGAAGTAGGTTCTCATTTTTGAACGTTTTCTGATGGCTGAACAGTGTAAGGCCTGGTCCACACTGGGAGGTGGGGGTGGGGGGCGGTCGATCTAAGATATGCAACTTCAGCTACGAGAATAGCGTAGCTGAAGTCAACGTATCTTAGATCAAATTAAAAGTACTTACTGCAGGTCCATGCGGCGCAGGCTCGCTCCCCCGTCGACTCCGCTTACTCCTCGCGCCGAGCTGGAGTTCCGGAGTCGACGGGGAGCGCTTCTGGGATTGATTTATCGCATCTACATGAGACGCAATAAATCGATCCCAGAAGATCGATCGTTACCCGCTGAATCGGGCGAGTAGTGTAGACGTACCCTAAGATAAAGCAACCTTCAGTTTAACCAGTTGTACCAGAGCATTGTAGTACAAACAGAGGATGTGTTTCTAGTGGTCTTCACATAGCCAAATAAGGGCTGTTGGGTTCTGAGTGTAATATAATTAGTTTGTGATAATAAAGACACTTTTAGATAGTGGAATCTCTACCTTGAGAGTACTGTAGAACAAAAGAAAGAAGGTTTCCATGTTGGCTTCATTCTTTTCACTTGTGCTCCTGTGTGATGAAACTGTACGTAATACACATTTTTCAGAACTCTTCCTGGTGAGATGTGCTTGGTTAGTCTATTCTGGTTGTTAAGACATCATACAACATTTCCACTGTGGAACAATCTTTCAGGTCATTTGTATGGAAGTTTCTCTCATGAATGGTGGGGCATAGTTGTTTTGGGTGTGCTGTGGTAAGGGGGAGTTAGCCAGAAAGAATAGCATCTGCTTGATTTGACCTAAGAATTGTATTATGGTGTTTTTCACAAGGAAAGCCAAAGAATGAGCACAAGGCATGGAAGCTTTTTTCTGACATTGTTAGTGGAGCACAAAATAAAACCGAAACAGCTCACTGGTGTGCAACAATGGCAGAAACTGCTCTGTGGCATTGGAGCCAGGTGCAACTGTGATTTTTCTGGATTGCACAATATTATCCGAAAGGTCCAACAACCTGCATTGCCAGAAGACTGTCTTGATGATGCCTCTATAACTACCATGATTGTCCAGAATATAATTTCTAATGATTTTCAACATTGTTTAACAAAATCAATTTGTACGTTGCTAAGAGTGATTTTTTTCCTTTCCTTGTCAGATGTGATGCAGACCCTTCAGCCTTAGCTAACTATGTCGTGGCATTAGTCAAGAAAGACAAACCAGAGAAAGAGCTGAAGGCTTTCTGTGCTGATCAGCTAGACGTCTTTCTGCAGAAAGGTACTTTTTCTGCTTTCTTTGTAACTACGTAGTTTAATATTCAACATCATTTATAACATTTAAATGCAATTATTAAATTGTGATTAGTGGTTTACGGTTGGAAGGTGGTTGTTCTGCAAGATCATAGTTTAAGTTTAGAAAGGATTGTATAAAGTTTTTATCATGATGGGGCTTACTCTTTTCTTCCCATATACAAGTATGTTACATTCATAATGAGATTTAGCATTTCTTCCCAGGAAATGAAGGATCAAAGGTTCCAAGATCTGATTTTTAAACAAGTTCAGTTGAGTTAAAGCCTGTTAAACAAAAACTAATTCTTAATTTCCTTTAAACGCTAGTAGCCAGGTTTGCAAAACAAAATCTGGCCATAAGTTTCACAACGGGAGCTGTCAGGTGTGGAGTACTTCTGAAAATCTGGCCCTTATTTAGGTGCCAAAATGCAAGCTCAGTTCCAACTGAAAATCTGGCCCCAAATATGGGTGCTGAGAACTTGGAAATCTGACATTTAGTGGCCAAATTAGTGTGTGTGGTGGGATGAGATTGCTCTTAAACATGAGTAATGAAGATGCCGAACTTTCACAACACCGTGTTTAGAGGATTTAAGGTATTTCCCTGGTGCCTGTTTCTCACCAGTTCCTCAACAGGATGGAACCATTTTATTATAATAGATAGAAACTTCAGGACTCAAAAGTGCCTGTTCACTCCTGTGCCTAACTAAATCCTCCTCCTTGTTGCTGGTGGTGAACCCATGCCATCTTTGTAATGTCAGATCAGAGACTGATATTCTGCGACAAATTTATCCCAGGTGTAACTCCATTGACTTCAGTAGAGTTATACTAAGACTGATATTGTCCTTTAGAGTACAAATGCCCACTTGCAAATGTCTCTAAAATAACTAGGGTTGAGTGTGGTAAGAGGTGAAATTCAAAACGCCTTTGAGTTTTGGCTAAAAAGGGGCTCTTCTTATAGAAAAGTCATTTTGTAAGAACTCAGTTTTTATTGAAAACTGAAGAGCTGTTTGATCTGCCTCCTCCGTTTCGGATTTTTGTGAGGAGCCCTTCCTATTCATGCAGCCAGAATTGAAATGCCATTAAAACCCTTATCTCTTGTCTATGCTTTGAATTTTAAGCAAGTTGAGCACAAGCACAGCTCCTCCTGTGTTAACAATGGTGACATCTGCAATGTAGACAGCACACCATTATTTTTGTCATCATCTAGACTTGCTTTGAGCATCTTTCAATGATGTGATGATAAAAATGTCAGTCTCTCTACACTATTGTTTCCATCCTGGAAGCTATACTGTATCTAGACCAAAAATTGCCTAAAACTCTTAGGATACGTCTATACTCACGCGTCTTGTCGGAGGAGTCCAATCGATCTTCTGGGTTCGATTTATCGCGTCTTGTCTAGACGCGATAAATTGAACCAGGAAGTGCTCCCCTGTCGACGCTTGTAATCCTGCTCCACGAACGGAGTAGGTGGAGTCGACGGGGGAGCCTGCGCGCCACGTGTGGACCCCGGGTAAGTACCTTTTCATTCGAACTAAGATAGTTCGACTTCAGCTACGTTATTCACGTAGCTGAAGTTGCGTATCTTAGTTCGAATTGGGGGGTTAGTGTAGACCAGCCCTTAGTCTAGGCATGGACTCTGTTTACTATAAATGTTTTAATTAACTAGGTTAAAGAAAACTGATTGTCAAGCTAGGCCTGCTAGATATTTCAAAGAATTCAGCAGTTGAAGTCAAATGATCCTATAAGCGTTACCACTTGTGCACAGAATGTGAAAAGTTAATATATCACAATATATATAACATATATCATGTTAATGCGTGTGTGCATGCAGTAGTTACAGCATAGAAGCTCTGGTAAGATGAATAAATATATAATAAAATAAATAACCAGAGGTTAGGACTCAACTGCTAAGGTCAAGTTGATGGAATTAAAACTTTAGGGATTTTGAAATATTAAACTTTCACTTGCTAATAAATGTAGATTGGGTTGTGTTTTTGCATTATTTTTTTAAGCCTATTTTTAATGGACTGCATTGTCCAGGGAGTGGAAATGGAGATACGGAGCATCTCATTTCTAGGCCACTGGTTCAAGTGCACTGGTTCAAGTGCAGACCAATTTAATAGAGACTGAAACTTAGTATTTCTCAATCGCCTTTTGGGAGCCAGTGTGAAATTTTGTCTTGTTTCCTGTGGATGAGCGTCCATGTCACAAAAATTGCTGCAGTCGGCAGTCTTATTACAGAGACAAAAATTGAATGAGCCATTGAGACAATTGTGTATTCAGTCCTAAAAGTGGTCCCTTCACCACAAATTGAGATGTATTAGCAGGGCCATGTGGCGTTGTCCATGCTGCTTCCTATTGGGTACATATGTCTATAGCTGTATAGAGAAGATTGTTTTTTAGGGCTGTCATTCCACTACCCAACACCACTAAAATTCACACAAATTTAAGATAAGGATCTTTTTTAAAGTAATAATATTTTGTGGTTGGATTTTGGGGAATTGTCTTATCAACATAGTCCTGACAATAGGTTTAAGTCGAGATCTATAATCAAGTTTTGTGTGTATCTTTCTCCTCAGAAACTTCAGGTTTTGTAGATAAACTATTTGAAAGTCTGTACACAAAGAACTACCTTCCTTCCCTTGAACCAGCAAAACTAGAACCGAAGCCTGCAGGTCAGGAAAAAGAAGAAATCAAAGAGGAGGTAATATTAGCTTCCCATCCACCTGCTGCTGTGAACTTCTCAAACCAGTCCCTCCACCATCCACGTTTGTAGGAAGTTGTTATAAAAACAAAACATGCTCTGAACAGGCTCTTTTGTGACTAATTGTCTGTGCTACCATCTCTGAGCCTGCAGGAATGCTGTAAAGGTGGTGTGCTCTGTCCATTTGGGTAAGGGAGCATTTTATGTCCTTTTGCAGACACCTCCCTTTGATCAGTGTGGGAGTAGCATTCCGAACTCTCATTCAGCCCTCCTTGGCAGTGAGGAATGACACTACAATGGATGGATTTAAGGAATGGGGAATGATGTAAGGGCCTTGATATCTACCTCAAAAGATGCATTTAGATTTCCGAAAAACCACTACTCTAGGTGTAGCTATTGTATATGCAGTAATTAAATGCATAACAAATGGGGTTGTTTTTTTTTAGAAAAGTTACCAATGAAACATGTTAGCAAGCATTTTTTTTAAAGGAATTATCCTGAATATAATACAGCTTTCTTTCCACAGCAGCTGCTTTTTATACTCCTATTAATTGTTGCTCACAATAATACAAATAAAATGTTTAAAAATGGAAGCGCCAAGGTGTGTACCCATCATCAGCCTTGCTCACTTCATTTGTATATTGTACCCCTTTCCACTACCTTTTTTTATTATATTTGTCTGTTTAGGTTGTGTATTCCCCAGGACAGGGAACCTCTTCCTACAAGTTTGTAAAACACCTAGCATAGTGGTGCCCTCATCCTGATTGGAGTGTTTGGTAGAGAATGCAATAGAAATAGTTCTCTGAATGTACTGTCATCATGGTTCAGTGAGATTCACAAGCCTGATTTAAGTGATGTAGTTATTACAGAAAAGAGCTGGCTATATTTAGATAAGGTCAAATGGGATATATGATATTCTGACCCCCTTCTCCCACTTCATGTGCATGTATATCATGTACTCTTAGAACTACTAGAAGTTTCCCTTCTAAAATCTCTCCTTGATAAGTGAACAGTTGGGGCAACAGGCTTAAGACAAGTGCCTCTAAATGGATTTTTCATATATCCACTGTTGTCTTGAGAGTCTACATATAGATATTGGAAATATCTTACTATACTTTTGTGGTCCCGTCTGCAATGTCAGCAATCAGCTGAAGGTCATGGAGGCAGTAAATGATCACACATTGCGAACTGTCAGTCAGACCTCCAAAGAATAGTCATGTAATGTTTGGTTTTGGAAAGGGAGACGTTTCTCTGCTAAAAGTGTAACTGAGTGTAGATTTACATCTACACTGTTCAATCTAGCTATTTCTAGGTTGCCCATCATTCTATCTAAGGACCATCTCTTCATACCAAAATTCTAATTCTGAAATACCATTTGCTGCATCCTTATAAGTCTATCACTTCTTTTGATGCCATAACACTTGTATTTAGCTATGATAGTTCATGTTAGAACACATCTTAAAACTGCCATTGTTCTCTTGGTCTAGAATTGGGTATTTGGGTTTCTTATGTGGGGTTGCATGGGATCAGGAGAGAATATAGCCAGTCCTAGACCAGAATGTCTTTTAAATGCATTGTGAAACATCATTTTCTGTACATCTAAAGATGTTTTGGGATTCCTGTAAATGGAATGACACGAGCTAAAATAATACAAAGGAAAAATCTTAAACTAAAATGTAGTTATCTTGAAGCTTTTTTAAAAGATCATTGCTATCTCTGCTGTTGCCATCAAAATTATTAATAATTTATAAGTGATGCACCTTTTGGGACAAAATGGCTGCAAATAAACTTAGAAACAGTACAAGGGATCTTTTTCAAACAGACACAGTTATGGTGGAGCGGAGTAAAAGCACCAGTGAAATTGTTTTTGGCTTTTGTTAATGTTTGTAAGAGGTATGACCTGTACAGTATTATCCAAATATCTGAATAGTTTACCACATCCAGAATTCGTATTAATGATGCAACTACATGTGAAAGAAGGCCTGCAAAGCTGCATAGTTTTAAGTTCCTGTTGTCTGGGAAATCATATGTAGAAGATCCTATTTGCTTACAGTAAGGAACCCTGCAACCAATTAGAGGATGACACACTCTTTTTCTCTAACTTCAACACCTCCTGTATAATGTAAATTTAACCCCAAAATAGTCTTCTAATTTTGGAAAGCTTTACTGACAAAGGGAAACTAAACGCTTTTTAAAAGAAAGACATGAACATTTACAACCCTGCTGCTTTGCTACATACAACATTTAGCATATGTGTCCTGTTGTCTTAAACAGCTGCTAGCTGTGGTTTGAACTAAATCTTGGTTTATTTCTTTGTATTTTTTAAAGCTGTTTGTTTAATGATGTGTTGTTTGTTAAATAGATATTTCAAGAGTCGTTTGAGGAAGAACGAGATGCTAGGAAAAAGAAGTATCCTAGCCCACAGAGAAACCGTTTAGATTCTAATGAACAACGGTTAGTATTGCAGTTTAATCACACGATGTTCATCTCTTTCCCTTTGCTTGCTGGCCAGACTCTTTAACTGTGGATTTTCACCTCTTGAGGCAGTCATTTTACCAGAATGCCTTCTTGGTCCTCCCTCCCCTTCTGCCATCAACCTCCAGTAGCTCTTTGGTAGAACATCGTCTCCTCTGAGAACACTGCAAACTGTCCCATGGGCTGGTGCTTAGGGATATTTGAGTTCCATCTATTCACTCACATTTCAGAAAGGAGAGAGAGTAGAAGAACGTTGTGGTTTTTTTATGCACAATATTAACAACAGCTGATGATGCTGGCCATTCCAGGAACCTGTTCGTTCTTGTGCCTCTATTGCCATGCTGTCTCACATGTGGGTGCCACTGTCTGAGTAGAGTGAGGAGGGAAGAACATTTACCATTTGTGACTCCAAACTTGTTCCGTGGCTTTGTTTCTCTCAATATATGTGGCTTATACATACATGTCTTACAGAACCAGAGAGAAAAAGAGAGATGATGGCAAATGGAGAGACTATGACAGATACTATGATCGGAATGATTTATATAGAGACAAATACGACTGGCGAAGAGGCAGGAGTAAAAGTCGTAGTAAAAGCAGAGGGTTAAGCCGAAGTCGTAGCCGCAGCGGGGGTAGAAGCAAGGACCGGGATCTGAACAGAAATATTGGTGAGTAGCCAAAATGTTGCACTAGAAGAACATCTGACTCATTGTAGTGATTAATGCAAAATGTATAAACAGAAGTTGGATGCCTGTGAGTTGTTTAAGAACACTAGCTATGGAACTGGCTTGGAGAAGTACGTGCTGCTGACATAATTAAACCAATTAAGGCGCTGTTCTGTAGTGTAGTATAGTCAAGGGAATTAGGGTTTTTTTTAAGCTCAATTTTAATTTATTCATAAGTGTATTCCAGTGGATGTATGCTTCTGGCATTGTGCTGTCTGTTGATAAAACATAGTATTGTTCCAAAATGCTGGTATCTTTTTGTGCAGAAGTTGATTTATTCCTATACAATTGTTTCAATTTTAGGAGATGGGGGTGTGTTTGGTTTTTTTAATACTTAAATGGAATGATGGCATCATGTTCTATTGGCCTTGTATAGGGAATCCAGGAACTGAAGCAATTGGCAGAATAAAGTGTTGTGGATTTCAGGGTATCTTACGGAGTGTTTGCCATTCATTCAACTCTACAGGGAAAAGTTGCTTTCATTTTCAAGAAAGGAAAATGGTTGGATGAATGAGAGCTTTGTGAGAGCAATGATCAGTTTCTGAGGTGGGAACTTCTTTGGCGCCTTGGGTCTACAGTTTTAAGAAAAGTAATTTTACACAAACAGTATAAACATTCTCTGTTCTGCATGGTGAAGGAGTGAGTTTGTATTACTGTGTAATGTCCACTGACCATCTATGCATTCCATTTCTCCAGGACTTTGATATACCTAACAAAAGCATTAAAATTTACCTGGTTTATTTTGCTATTTTTTTAAAGCGGAACACAAGGAGAGAGCAAAATTCAAGAGTGAAAGGAATGACATGGATAGCTCATATAACCCAGTGTCGTTGTCATCCAGTAATTCTACTGAACAGTATTCCTCTGCGCAATCTATTCCCAGTGCTGTTACTGTGATTGCACCTGCTCACCATCCTGAGAACACAACAGAGAGCTGGTCAAATTATTATAACAATCATAGTGTTCCCAATTCATTTGGCAGAAACCCTCCGCCTAAAAGACGATGTCGAGATTATGATGGTAAGGAAGCTATCGGTTTCTCTCCAACTTCTTCCCTAGTGCCTCTTATTTCTTTCTTCTCATATATTTTTATTTTTAAATAGATCTACTAAATTCTTCACTAAATGCAAGGAGTAAATGAAGATTAAGTGCTAGGTAGATTATTTTTAATGTAAGGATGCATATGAGCCTGCAATTTGCTTGGATAAGACTTAATCTTGCTGGAGGTGGTTTACTTGAAATGTGACCATTCTTGGCACTGGCAGGAATATATTAAGTTCATAATTCTACAGACATGCCTTCGCAAATAGTTCAGCCAGTAGCAGTCCTCAGTAAGATTATAGGGTTTGACATAAAACAGGTGGTGATTCTCTCTGTCTCCCCTACCTACCCATCCCTCATGTCGCTGTTGAAGTTTGTACGCTGTTGTGGAAACAGTTCAGATTCTTTGACTCTAAACTAATATAATTCCAACTTGAATTCTAGTTTGAAATTTTATTTAATGGTGTGAAATGTTAGATCAGAAAATGCTGGACTTCTGAAATGCATCTATTTGTTCTTTAGTGAGAAATCACGGAAATAGAGATACTTGATTAAATCTTATAGTCATCACTTTTGGAGTTCTTGACAAATGGTAATGAAATTTTGTCTTTGCAGAGCGAGGATTTTGCGTACTTGGCGACCTTTGCCAATTTGATCATGGAAATGACCCTTTAGTAGTAGATGAAGTTTCATTGCCAAGCATGATTCCTTTTCCACCACCACCTCCAGGACTCCCCCCTCCTCCTCCTCCTCCTGGTATGCTAATGCCTCCAATGCCAGGCCCACCTCACAATATGAGAATGCCAGGCCCACAAATACATCCTCGGCCACCTCCTCCTGTTGTGCTTCCTGTATCAAGTAAGTTTAAAATATTGCAGTAGGGTATTTTGTAGTCCTGATATGAATTACTTGGCTCCTATTAAAAGAAATACTTCGGGTAAATATAAGTAACAGATTGTTTTAGCTTCTTAGCTACTTGTGTGCTGTACAAAACATTACTAAAATGAAGCTTGGAAGGCAGTTTTAAAAATGTAGTGTTCACAGTACTATAAATGACTAATATAGAAACTAGAGACACAGTGGAGAGTCTAACCATCCCCCAACCATCGGTGTAGGATTGAGCATTTAGATTCATGTACTTAGCACTTCAGTCTCCAATAAGTCACACTACAGACTCAGTGTAATATATCCCTTTGATTAGTAGATACTCAGGACTCAAAGCATGTTAAATAGAAAGGAATAGATGCAGCTGTTCATATACATGGGGCAGATTATTGCTAACAGTTAGTTAGATGACCTTTTTAAGGTTAGTCTCGTAAAAAGATTCTCATGTTTGTTTGAAACTCCTTATCAATCATATAATATTCAAATAACTATTTTAAGGCAAATGTGCTGTCTTCAAAACTGAACTAGCTTACAGGCAGAGGTTTCAAGTTCTATAATTGTTGTCCTACTAGACCTGGTAATAAAGCATATCATACTTAATATTTTTCAAAATTTCCTCTTAGCTGTGGAACATCCAAAATAAAGAGGATGCATTCTAGCACATCTAATATTTCTGGTTGATTAGGGTTTTTTGGCTTGTCAGTTGTGGCTGAGTTTCCCTAGCCACTTCTCCACTATGTCCCAATGTATTTTGCTGGTTCTGAGAAATGTCGGGGCACAGATTATGCCTGTGAGAAGAATTTTGCAGAATACTGGAAATATGGACACTATTTTATTCATTACATCAACACGGTACATGTGGTATTCTGTGGACTAATCAGCCAGCTGTTGTTGGAATAGGAATAGCCATACTCCATCAGAACTCTCCAAGCATTCAGCATTTGGGCCTCCTGTAAATTTTTCAGATAAGTGATATTCAGAAAATTGTGTGAATGTGTATGAATTATTAAATCTCAATCTTTTTTTGAGGATTGAGTTTGCTAGCCTTCCCCCCTAAAAATAATGTTATTGACCAACTTGTGTGCAAAACTTATAAAGACTTCTGAAATGGCTTCAGGATTCAAGAGCTGTGTGTGGTGATAAAAGTTAAATGTGTGTATTAAAAATATAAGGAAATGAAATTAAAATAATCTGGATATGGAAAAACACCCCCTTCCCCCTTTCAAAATAAAATAAAAAAACCCCAGTACATCTAATAAGCAGAAAAACTACTTGGAGCTGCTCGCCACCTTTTTTTTTTTTTTTTTTTTTTGCTTCTCAATAGAAAACAGATTATAGTGCTGCTGATCATGGTTGAAACCTTATTAATTGGATGCATAGCATGATTAAGCCACTGTTCTGTAGTCCCTTAAAATATGAATAAAATAATCAAATCTGGTCTCAGTTTTGTACTGGACTTAAGTAGAAAAGAAAATAGTAAAATAAGTCTGAGCTTGAACATAAAAATGCGTCTGTCCACAAAAAGGTTAATTCTTGTCCTTGCAGTTCTTCTTTCAGACCTGTAGTCTAAACCGGGAGTTCTCACAACAAAATTTTTGGTGGCCTCAGAGTGTGGCCACCAACTCTTGCTGGTGGCCACTATGACAATTTTTCCTAAAATACTTAATTAACTTTAGGAAAAACGAATACATATGTACATGTCCAAATCATAGTAATGTATTTATGCAAGTTTTTTTTTTTTGCAAGCTCAATAATAAAAATATCATACAGTTGTCACTCTATCCTTTACTGGACCTAAACAGAATAGAAACATAAATAAGGTGCTTTGTATGTTCTGGTCTTTTTTTTTGTTTTTTTGTTAGACTTGTTAAGCTAGCTGGGAGGCAGTGAAAAGTGATATTAACAAACATACAACTATCACTTTTCACAGCAGACTTACTGAGCCCTGGCAAGCCGGGAGACAATTTAAGCCTTGGATGGGGAGGTGGGTAGGGAGGCAGTGGGGGCCGGGGGTGATGTAGTGGATGGGTGAGTGGCCAGAGGATTCAGCGAGGACTAAAGGTGGTGCATGAGGGGCTGGGGGGCAGAGCCCATGGCCAGAGCCCACTGCCACAGGGCTGGAGCCTGCCACCTGCTACCCCAGAGCTGAAGCTGGAAGCCTGAGCCCCACCTCCATGGAGAAGATGGGGAACTCACACAGCTGTCTGCTCCTCTGGCGTTTGTGGCTCCAGGGGAGGGTCACTGCTTTGCGCTCAGGTTTAGAAAATATTGCAATCTCAAGAAACTTGGTTATAGTAAAGGTTGAGTATAAATGTACAAACAGTTCAGTCCAAACTTGTTCAGTGTCTGTAGGGGCTATGAAGTCAGTGATCTATTTAATGTTGTCATTATAGGACCACCTTTAACACAGTCAAGTTTGATGAATAACCGTGACCCGCCTCGGACAAGTGCAGTGCCCAATCTTGCACCAGTGGGAGCAAGACTACCTCCCCCTTTACCCCAGAACCTACTGTATACAGTATCAGAACGTAAGCACGTCTCTCTTAATCTGCCTGGGATAAAGTAGAGCTAAAACTTCTTGTGTTAATGTTGTGTAATATAAATGGTGGTGATTACTTTTACCTTCTTGCAGTACATACAAATCCAAAAACATTCATTCTGGTGGCTTTCCCTTTGATTAATGCTCCATGTGCTGGGGGAGAAGGGAGTTTCATATTACTAGCTGAGGAAACATCATTCAAATGGAATTTCATCCAGGCATCATCTCCTTAAAGCAGTATGACCGTAGGATCTCTGCATCCTCAGGAAATGTGGAGGATCCTGGGGTGAACTAGATTTATTAGTCTGGTCTAAAACTATCAGCTTAAACCTCAGTATTTACACTTACACTTGTAACCTAGTGTCACACTTAAACCTCTAAATATCTTCTCCCCCCCCCCCCCCCCTGTCATTCTCTCAGCCTTATTTTTATTTTTGGCCAGTTTTAAGGCTTCTATTCTTGATTACGGTAACATCTTTTAATTTTCTATTAAAAAAATTTTTTTTTAAATTCAGCTACCAAAATAGATTGCACCTCCAAGTATGTTGGTATCGGAAAAGCAGGCTAGAAAGATAAGACTTCATTTATGTTGCAACTTCTTTGTAATTATCCAAAAGATGAATGTGTTCCTCTTTACTATGGAAAATGAAGAGTTTTATATAAAACATAATTGAAAGCAGTAACTGAATATATCTGTCTGGTCACTGGTTAAACTTAAATGGTTAACTTAAATCCAACAACATCTTTAGTGCTACACGACTGTTGCCTGTAATGAAGAGTCGATTGGCATTTCTGTTTTCTATTACCCTCTTAGTTTGTTTTCCTTCTGGCTCTTTTAATATTTCAGTGTAGCTTGTGGGAGGGGTGTGTGAGAGAGAGAGAGAGTGTGTAGGACACTATTCAAAGACTAGTTCAGCATGCATGTGATTTTCCTTGTTTTGAAGGGCAGTGTTGCTTTAGCTCACTCAGTTATCTTGCTGAAATCTTTGTTCATTTATCTCCAAATACTTCCAGTCCATGTTGTCCCCACATGATTGTCCTTCAATTGCAGGGTTTTTTCTTCATATTGATGAACCTGTCTTAATTCTTAGGATGTTACTGATGCTTTGACACTACATAAATTCTCTTAAATTCTCCCTGTTGCCATTGGAACATTCACTGATGGTGCCCTTGAAATCAGATGGGATACAACAAAGGAGCAACTAGAGGATAATTTACATATGCTTAACGGAAGTCCTCAGCAGAATCAAGAGCTAAACTGCTTTTAAAAAATATCCAAGATCAAGCATGGTCACTCTTGTCTGAAATAATACATTTTAAAACTTACAGTATGTATTGGAGAAAATTTAATGGCCTCTTGGCAATGTGAAAGGCTGGTTTGGTGGATTTTAGATCTTAGGTGTCAGATGAATCTCTATTCAGTCATTCCCCTTCCAGCCCATGCAGTATTTACTTGGAGGCTTTCCACAAATTTTACCAGCTCTGGGTTTTGTGCGGGGGGGTTCCCTTACACATTTGGCAGAATGAGACATCCTTGATGTGGCATTTAGAAAGGACCCACACTTGCTCTATTTCTCCAACCTAGCTTCTCGTGTTCTCGGATCTGTATCATAGGCCTGATTGCGATTAATCGCAGTGTTAAACAATAATACCATTTATTTACATATTTTTGGATGTTTTCTACATTTTCAAATATATTGATTTCAATTACAACACAGAATACAAAGTGTACAGTGCTCACTTTGTTTATTTTTGATTACAAGTATTTGTACTGTAAAAAAACAAAAGAAATAGTATTTTTCAGTTCACCTAATACAAGTAGTGTAGTGCCATCTCTTTATCATGAAAGTTGAACTTACAAATGTAGAATTATGTAAAAAAACAACAACCCTGCATTCAAAAATTAAACAATGTGAAATTTTAGAGTCTGCCAGTCCACTCAGTCCTACTTCTTGTTCAGACAATCGCTCAAACAAACAAGTTTGTTTACATTTTCAGGAAATAATGCTGCCTACTTCTGGTTTACAATGTCACCTGAAAGTGAGAACAGGTGTTCTCATGGCACAGTTGTAGCCAGCATTGCAAGATATTTATGTGCCAGATGCGCTAAAGATTGATATGTCCCTTCATGCTTCAACCACCATTCCAGGGGACATGCGTCCATGTTGATGACTGGTTCTGCTCAATAATAATCCAAAGCAGTGTGGACTGACATATGTTCATTTTCATTATCTGAGTCAGATGCCACCACAGAAGGTTGATTTTCTTTTTTGGTGGGTCAGATTCTGTAGTTTCAGATGTCTTAAAAGAGCAACACTCCAATGCGGAAAGCATGCTGCACACCTCGTCCCTCTCAGGAAGACACTTCAGATTCTTAAACCTTGGGTCGAGTGCTGTAGCTATCTTTAGAAATCTCACATTGATACCTTCTTTTCATTTTGTCAAATCTGCAGTGAAAGTGTTCTTAAAATGAACAACATGTGCTGGGTCATCATCCGAGAATTCCATAACATGAAATATATGGCAGAAGGCGAGTAAAACAGAGCAGGGGACATACAATTCTCCCCCAAGGAGTGCAGTCACAAATTTAATTAACACACTTTTTTTAACCGGCATCATCAATGTGGAAGCATATCCTCTGGAATGGTGGCCGAAGCATGAAGGGGCATACGACTGTTTAGCATATCTGGCATGTAAATACCTTGCAATGCCGGCTACAAAAGTACCATGCAAATGCCTGTTCTCACTTTCTGGTGACATTGTAAATAAGAAGAGGGCAGCATTATCTCCTGTAAATGTAAACAAACTTGTTTGTCTTAGGGATTGGTTGAACAAGAAATAGGACTGAGTGGACTTGTAGGCTCTGAAATTTTACATTGCACTCAAAAACAAAACAGTTATGTAACCAAAAAAATCTACATTTGTAAGTGGCACTCACAACAAAGAGATGGCACTACAGTACTTGTATAAGGTGAGTTGAAAAATATTTTTTATTTATCATTTTTACAGTGCAAATATTTGTAATACAAAATATACACTTTGATTTCAGTTACAAAACAGAACACACTATATATGAAAATGTAGAAGAATATCCAAAATATTTAATAAATTTCAGTTGGTATTTTATTGTTTGACAGTGCGAGTCAAACTGCGATTAATCATGATTTATTTTTTTTAAATTAACTGTGATTAATTAACAGCCCTACTTTATCCCTTTTGATTACTATGATCGTTAATGTCTAATTGGAGAGACAAGGTGGGTGAGGTAATATCTTTTTTTTGGACCAACTTCTGTTTGTGAGAGAGACAAGCTTTCAAGCTTACACAAAGCTCTTTCAGGTCTTGGAGTCAGATAGCTAAATTCTGTTTATTGGCTCATTTAGTGGGTAAATATTTTTGATCAAATTATTGCCCAATATTTCAGCTGTCTTAGAATTATTTGAATGTGGAACATGTCTTATGTACTACACTGAGCACATAGCCCTTTTCTTAAGGAAAAGAGATTGCACAGCAGAGTTCAGCTATATCATCCTGAAGGTCCATCTCCCTACCCACCATGCCCTGCAAAATACATGGGTATCTCCTTTGCTTCCCCTCAGTCACTGGGATATAATTAGATTTAGTGAAGAGTGCCATAAGGAAACCCTATTCCCTGGCTTATTTATTAAAAATAACCCACATGGCTTAAATCTTCCTTCATTTCTGAATTGAGGACCAGCATGAAAAAGTTTGACGTATTAACACACCTCAAACTAGCAAAAGTGACAAACTAAGTAGAACACAGGCTTACTATAGAGTTCAGTAATATTACTCAAGTGTTTTAGATTGCAGGCTATGTATATTTTCTATGCCCTTTTTACTCCCATCTCTTCTCCCCACCCAAACCAGGCTCTATTTCTTGGACCTCAGCGTGGCTTTGCAGGTCGTGGTGGGTAGGGAGATAGACCTTCAGGAAGATATAGCTGAATCATAGAATCATAGAATATCAGAGTTGGAAGGGACCTTAGGAGGTCATCTAGTCCAACCCTCTGCTCAAAGCAGGACCAATCCCCAATTTTTGCCCCAGATCCCTAAATGGCCTCCTCAAGGATTGAACGCACAACCCTGGGTTTAGCAGGCCAATGCTCAAACCACTGAGCTATCCCTCCCCACCATGCTATTTTGCAATCTCTTTTCCTTGAGACAAGGGCTATGTGCTCAGTGTAGTACATCAGACGTGTTGCATTCAAATCATCTTCCTCAAGGCAACTATTTGGAATTATTTAGAAATCCCTCCTATTTCTTTTTCCATCTCTTGATAGATACGTATGAGCCAGATGGTTATAACCCAGAAGCACCTAGTATTACCAGTGCTGGTAGATCTCAGTACCGACAGTTCTTTACTAGAACACAGACACAGCGTCCAAATCTGATTGGCCTAACATCTGGGGAGATGGATACAAATCCAAGAGGTAAGAGAGGTATCTTGACACTGCTGTAACTGTTCTTATGAGCAGAGTTGAGTCTGTCATCACTTGGTTTTTCTTTGTTCCAGGCTGAAACTAATAGAGCCTTTGAACTAATGTTCGGGCATACACTGTATATTTCACACACTTTAAGTGTCAAAATTCTTATTAAAGTAGAAGATAATTTTGCATGCTAACTTGATCATCTAAAAGTTTTTTTTTTTAAAAAGACTTAAAACTGATTTCCTAGTGTGCAAACTAGTGCATAATACAGATCACTTTCCCTCTAATTTTCAAATGCACTCAACAAGCTGTTAGTGCAGCTGGGAGGTGAGATGGGGCAAAAAGCTTTAAGCTACCTAATCCTAAAATCGTACCCATTATAACATAAGCAGCCTGAACACTGCTTTAATGTAACAAAGGTTCATTCTGGCAACAGGGGGCACAAGAATGCCTATGCACGCTATCTTCTCTCCATATACTCCCTGTGCCAGCTGAAGTGAGGGTGGTGGCAAAGGAACTGCTATGGCAGGTTTTGGCCACATGAAGATGTGGTTTATTTTAAGCAAAGTATCTTAATTTAAACAGACTATCACATATGAAATCTTACATCTTTTCGCATGTGGAACTATTGCATTTATTCAGTTGAGCTGGTGTAGTCTAAGTGAAGGGTTAATTCTCATGTATAAAAAAAACTTTAGCTTGCACATAACACCTGTAAGGCTTTTAGGAAAAAAAAATAAATGGGGCCTAGAACAGCATTAAAGAAGCTCCTGGAGGTGGCGGGGGCGGGGGGTGGGGCAGGAGATCTAGTAGTGAAGTAGTATTGTGGAATCTGATATGCCATTTCCATAAAATAGATTTGCGATGCCATAAACACAGGATTTACTTCACTGCAAGCTCTAAGAGACTGCTCTCTGAGAATGCATTTCAGTAACAGGGAAAATCCAGAACACTAGGCAAATTTGTTTCAATCCCTTCTATTCAAGTTTTCCAAGGCTAAGGAAGGTGCACTTACTTTGAAAGCTGTTTTTATATATTTAAAATGAAAAAATCTGTGCATCCTGTGCCCTTCATTCTCACCAGTGTAACCAGGTGTTAGTGAAGTCTCTGGTACTTATACAAACCGTATACAATGATGTACGGTTCCACAAGCTTCTTTTTAGGGGAATGAGTATTTGGCATGTGGGAAGTGAAAGACTAATGGCAATAGCAGCATCTAAGGAGGATGCAAGCAAGTACTATGCAAATATTCCCAACCTCCCTAGTTCTATTAATTGCATCCAGTTCTGATCTGCAGCTCCCCAGCACTTCTGCAGCCTCTCACCTCTTTCTTGATCTTCAGCCCAAGAAAGCAAGTCATGCTAAAAATTGTTAATTGTGGTCTGAACAGATATCCACAAATACAGGCTGAAGCACCACACTTTAAGTGAGTTAAATAGGCCGATGCTTACTTTGGAAGTTAGTGTGAAGCTTAATTTGAGGGTTTTTCTCTAATTTTAATATGGTGCTTGTCCAAAGTCATTTTTAAAAGAGATTCCACTACTCAGCTTATTGTTAAGATACTTCCTTCCGTTTCCTGAAGTAATTCCATAAACAAGATTGATCAGCTTGTCAAAACCTTTGATTTTTAGTATTAACAGCTGAACATATCCCTCTGTAGTATGTATACTTGTACTTTTCTTTAAACAAAAGCCTGCTTTTTAAACTTTAAATGCTAATTTTGGGGATGTCTCGGTTAGAGTACTTTAAATAATATGCTGCTTTTTCCTCCAGGGGCCAACATTATCATCCAGACTGAAACTCCCATTTCCATTGCAAATAACAGCAGCAATGTAACCAGAGTGGTGCTTGAGCCAGACAACAGGAAAAGACCTCCAAATAGCATGGAAGGGCCATCTTTAAAGAAACCCTGGATGGGAAAGTAAGAACTAATAAATCAGAGTATAAGGTCATAAGGGACGATGAGATTACTGATTAGTCAGCTGCACTTAGATAATGTAAAATGGATTTCTTTCAGTGTTCTGAATATAATTGTCTGAGCCAAAGGGCTCTCAAAAGACTCTGGGGCCTAGTGAACGGGCTCCTGCCATTTGAGAATACAGATGTTAAATGCTACATATACTACAGTCTCATTAAATCTTGAGTTTGTCATCTACCCTTATTATAGAAGGATAAACCTAAGTAATGAACAGTAGGCTATTAAGTAGTTAGTATGCAATATGTTTCCCATAAATGTAATCTCACTCTTGCTTTTTCTAGGCAAGCCAATAACCAGAATAAACCAGGATTTCTGAAAAAGAATCAATACACTAACACCAAGCTGGAAGTTCGAAAAATCCCACCTGAGTTGAATAATATTACACAACTCAATGAACATTTCAGCAAATTTGGAACTATTGTTAACATTCAGGTAAAATCAGGATTTTTTTTTTCCTGATATCTTTGTCAAAAAATCGTAGTGTATCCTTTGGGAAATCAGGATAGGTAGTGGGGAGGGCAAAGGACTGAATCAGAAGTCTCTTGTTCCTGGTCCACTCTGCATTACTGTCTCCACTCTGTTAAAAATATTACATTAGCTTCTAGCTACACAGGTGCATTTTAAACTCTCAAAGCTGAGGGTGAAGCAAGGGGATCGAGCATCAAGTCTGAAACCCCAACATTCACTGAGCACCCTATACTTGATTTTTGGAAGAGACCTGGTAAACAAAAATCCCTCCTATTTTTGTATGAGGATTGAAGATCCCATAGTATTTCTCATAAGGTCAGGGCTTTATCCAAGCATCTTTCACCAGAAGTCTCTGTATCAATTTACTACAATTCTCCACCACAGCAGTGACTGCAGTTCTGGTGATGGTGCTTGGGATTATCTGGAATGAAGAACACTATATAAACAAAATATTTCTAGTTGTATGGCTAAAAGCTTATTCAGCTGTTTCCCACTGTTTGGCTGGGAAAATAGCTTGGCTTCCTTTAGGCCTTTGATAGGAAAACTGAATAAAAAGTGGGCCCTATGAAAATCTACCTATGTTTTGAGTCTGATATGAGTAAAGACATTTTTAGTCCAGAAATATCTAGCTTTCTCTATTAAGAATGACTTGCTCTATTGGTAGTAATCTACCTTCCTCCAAAAATAGTGTATTTAAAAAATGTAATTACCTTTTTTCATAGGGAAAAATAAAATTTGTCTTCAATATTGACATTGAATAAATCTTTTTTTTCTTCCAATGTATCACATGGAATTAGGAGGCATTTCTCCTAAAAATGGAGCAAACCTTTGTAGCTTGCATTGTAGTGACTTTGTTAGGCCTTTGGGTGGAATTCCCCTTGCTTCTGTAACCCAAATGCCTAATACAGTGTACATTTAGTCTTGTATGAATTCAAACCCTGCCCTTCTACAGGAGTTTAAAAGGAAGAACTGGGAATGCAGAGTACAGCTGTGATAGGAGCAGCGATGGGTGTTCCTGTCTCACGTCACAGTGAATATTTAATAGTGATGATAGCAGATAGCACAATGGTAGTGTATTTTACTACATACATAAAACCTATTGTCTTTGCTGTGTAAAGTATGTCCGAGGACATTTGGCTTTGACTTCATCAGTGTGTCATCTTTGTGTAATCGATACTTGAAAAATACAACTCCCTCCTTTCTGGTGAACATTTGTCAAATATAGTGTACGTGAAGTTTTCAGATGCTTTGTTTCCTGTGAAATATGAATCGGTGGCAATTGTTCATATATGCTGAACTTCTGTTTTAGGTTGCTTTCAAGAATGATCCTGAAGCTGCTCTAATTCAATATTTAACTAACGATGAGGCCAGAAAGGCCATTTCCAGCACAGAGGCAGTTTTAAATAATCGATTTATAAGGGTGCTGTGGCATAGGGAAAATGAGCAGCAGCCACCACTGCTGCAGCAACACCTGCACCATCACCAGCAGCAACCGCCACAATCTCTGCATCACCAGCTTCATCTTCAACAACAAACGCTGACTGCCCAACCTCCAACTGCAACGGTACATAGCAATGTGTCAAAGGTATACTGCCCTCATGCAAAATGAGGCTGCTTTGTCAAATTGGTCAGAGCATTGAAGATCAGTGATGCTTCAAAGTGGATAGTGCTTTACAAATGCAACTATATCATTTTTCCTTTTTATATGTACTCATACACAGGTGATAACTAAACCACTGGCATCGGGTGCCTATGTCCTGAATAAGGTTTCAGTTAAACGTCGCCTTGGAGCAACAGGTGGAAACCAGACAGATGCAGCACATTTGTTAAACCAGTCGAGTGCTACTGCAGAGGATTCTCAGGTATGTTTGACAAAGATTAGTGCCTGTGAATCTCAAAATTTAATACTTTCACTATTGGTTAGATCAGAGGATAACTGAATAGGACTTGTGGGTTCTGTTTGCGGTTGTTCTATTAACGTTCTGTGTGACCTCCAGCAAGTCATTTAATCTCTGTAGCTCTAATTTCCTGTCTGCAAAATTGGAGTAATGTCTGTGGGAAATAATTGTTGAATCTTGGTTTAAAATATCGGCATGATTAGAAAAATAAATATTCAAAAGGTATTGCTTAGCTAACAAATCTGATCCCTCAGTATAATCAGTCAGATCTCTAGTGACAAGATTTCAGTTCTTATTCCTGTAAACTTTCTCTTCATGTGCACTGATCTGCATGGGTAGGTACTTTTATATGGTTCTTTAGCAATCTTCATACAGTTCAGGGTAATGTGGATTGAGTTGCACTGATGCAAAACAGTCCTGGTAACCAAAGGATATGCTTGTAGTGGGAAAGGAAGAATCGTGCAAAGTTTAGGCTGAACAACTATTGCTCTTTTAATGGGAATCACGTTTCTAAAATTCTGAGCATAATGTTGGCGTGTGAATGCTAACCTGTATATAATGCAGAAGTAATACACTTAGTCTCCATAGTGGTTAGCAGAGATAAATTTGATCCTGCCGTGGTTTGTGTAACTGGCAGCATCAACTTGTTATGGCCTCACTGGCTCTTATCTTTCCCTGTATTATTCTCCAAATATGAACTTTGGATGAGGGAAGGGAGAGGTTTTCTTTTGTCAAATGCCTTTGACGAGTATTCAGGCTTTACTCTTCTTGGGCAGAATTATGCTGCTATTGATTCCTATATGCATGCATGTATATTAAGTTTGCAGTGTAGTTGTAGAGTTGCTCCCAGGATATTAAAGAAGCAAGGTGGATGAGGTGGTATCTTTTATTGGACCAACTTGTGTTGGTAAGAGACAAGTTTTTGAGCTTGTCCAATAAAAGATATTACCACACCCACCTTGTCTCTGTATATTACGTTGTCATGCATCACCTAAATACCGAATGTCCTAAAAAGAAAGTGTGCTGTCTTGGTTGTAAACTGGTTGCATTACTCTTAAAGCTTGTTCATGTGCTTATAACCATGTTCTGGCATAATAACCTAGTTCATTTTAGTGTTCTATTATTTCAGACATTTCCTACTTCTACAAGCCATACAAAAATGGTATACAATTCCCCAAACTTAAAGACCTCTGTGAAACCTGGCACAGGATCTAAATCCCATGATGTTCAAGAGGCCCTTAAAAAGAAACAGGTACTTGTATATACATTGTTGGATGGATATTCTAAAAGTCAAGATCCTTGTAAAGAAATGACCTCTTATGTCAGCATGCCCCCTGCAGTATGCTTACAGTTTTTTCTCAAGTTCTCCACTCATAGTGCCTGCTGTCAGCCACTGTGCTTGTCAGGCGCGTCTCTGGTGACTCAGCTCTCTGGCCAAGTCGCACACAGTCCGTGTGTGCGCGCGCGCGCACACACACACACCCCCCCTTCTGGGGTGTACAGTTCTATAGAGCCGCCCTCAAAGTCCTGCAGCCTTCTCCGGTTCAGTCCTTAGTCCATCCAACAGGGCCCATCATGGTACCCTCAGTTGGGGTTGGACTGCCTTGCAAAGGTTCCTGCTCTGGAGTGGAGCAGTGCCCCAGGGCTTCCTCCCTGGTGACTTTTGCCTTTCCTTGAGTCCTCAGTGACTCCAGCTCTCCAACTAAGCCACTTTTCTTGAACTCAGTTCACCGACTCCAGCTCTCGAGCAGAATCAGTCTCAGTTCAGCCCCCTTCTGGTGATGGTAACACCGTTCCAAATGCAGCCCTTCCCTGGGCCTCTTTAAACTCTCTTGCTTAGGGCTTAGCCACTTCCCCAGTGGCTGTTGAGGGGGGGACCAGGGCTCGCCCACTACTCTAGGTCCCAACCCAAGGACCCTCTAAGTAGCAGCCGCGTGCCACGTCCCTTTAACTTACTGTGTTTCCCTGGGCCACTTTGCTGTAGCCCTTATCTTACTCATGGTCCCAGCAGCCAGCCAGGAGCACCTTCTTTGCTCTCCTAGACCCTGCCAGTAACTGCTTGCTTTGGCCCTTGCACCTCCTGCAGCCAGCCAGGAGCACCTTCCTTGCTCCCCCAGACCCTGCCCGCAGACTGAACTCACTCTGGTTCTGAAACTCCTTTTATACGAGTCTGCTGGGCCCTGATTGGTAGCTTGGAGGACTCTCCTCTACTATTCTTTTTTGGATAGGTTGTGGTAGGACTGTGAGGCCTCCAGCAGTGGGCCTCCAGGCCTAATACACCCTGTCACATAGGTTTAACTCCAACTTTTCCTATAGAGCAGTGAGCAGTTCTGAGACAACTTGCCTCTTACAGTGGTCATCCCCCCCACCCCTTTTTTTAAAAAATATATATATTTTTTTTAAGTACAGTCTGTGGGCTGTCTGGATATCTTGCAGAGAGGCAGTGTGGCTAAGCAGGGGCAGGAGCAGCCCTTTTCGCCACTTTCCTCTTCCAGGTGGGCCCAGTGGATTTCAATAGTTGTTCTCCCTTGCAGTAAAGGGAACGTATGGTGTTAAATGTATTATATCTTTTGTCTTTACTGGAAATGCTCTTATTGTGAGGCTGATGTGTTCTGTATCAGAGGATGTTTCCTCTACCTCTAAAGTGCTCAGGCACTTAAATTATCCTATTTGACTGAGAAAGTGTTTGTAAAAAGGTTGAAGGGGAATTGGGAGAGACAAATATTTTAATTTAAGTGGTCTGTGCTGTCCCTTGTTTTGTGTGCATGTTGCAGCATTAGCTTGGGGCATTTAGATGTTACTGTGATACAGTGAATCAGGATCAGAGCCTCTTTACGTTTGTGCAGCGCACACACCTTTAAGCTTCATTAGAGCTTTCACTTTTGTTATTTTTAAAAGAAAAAGATATAACACCTGAGCAGTTGGCAGGAGGAGTGTTAGAAAAGCTGCTGCTATTGACCTTTCTTGGCTATATATGGGATAATCAGAAACTTATAGATGAAAGACTTACTAAATCCATCCCCTGTCCAGTGTAGCATTGTGTGTCACTGCAGGACAAATCTAGCACTAAATGAATGTTACTCTAGATCTCAGCCAAGAAAAAGAGGTGTGATTTAATCTAGTTCTTAATCATACTAACTTGTATATGCCCAATAACTGACTGAAAGTATTTCCTTCTCACTTAGGAGGCAATGAAGCTACAACAAGATATGAGAAAAAAGAAGCAGGAGATGTTAGAAAAACAAATAGAATGCCAAAAGGTAAATCTGGAATGTATTCCAGATGTTGCATCTGATTCCAGTGGGCACCAAATTTATTCAATTTGGTTGCTTGTCTAAATTGTATCTTCTTACTCGGGGTTTGTTTGTTTTTTTTGTTTTTTTTTAACATACACAGATGTTGATATCTAAGCTGGAGAAAAATAAGGCCACGAAACCAGAGGAGAGGGCAGAAATAATGAAGACCTTGAAAGAACTAACAGGAAAAATCTCTCAATTAAAGGATGAATTGAAAACTTCATCTGTAGCCTCCACACCATCAAAACTGAAGTCCAAGACAGAGGTGTGTGAATTGTCCTGTATGTATGTATACATACATACAATCTTCTGAAATAAATCATTACTAGGATTTTTAGCAAGCAGGCAATAGCAGTCTTCAGGTTTACTGTCTCACCTCATCTTTTAGAGTGGACAGTGGAGCATGGGGATAGAACAAAGTGGAAAGCTAATACGCTTTAGGACTCTGGTACACAGGGAACTGGTATACCTAGTTGTTACAGTAATCTGAGCATATCTCAAACCTTAAGTTGATTACAGACATTGCTTGAATGTCAACTTTCTGAAGTAAAATGCATCACTAGTTCTGAGAAGAAATCAAACTGAGTAATAATTTAATCATTAGTTTTTCTTGCCAATCCTGTTCTTTGGGTCCTGAATGTGAACTATGTCATGTTACCCAGTACATGCTGGTTTGTACTGCATGAATGATACAGTAAGGTATAGATTACTTTTCTAATTCAGTAACTTGTAACAGTGTTTACAGCAATACAGCTGTTTAAAAAGCATTAGGGATACTGTTTTTAATTGCTGCAAATTGTTTGAACTTTCCATTTTGGAAAGGTATAAGCAAAAGCCTTACGTGCAAGGACAAAGCAAGTCCTACCAGCATTTAAATGCCAAGATAGATTAGTGGGAATTTAAATGACTACTAACTGGCACTCCCACAAGCAGTAAAATTGTTGTCCTGCAGCATTTAGTATAAAATCCTTTCATACCTGTAAAAACACTGAAAAATACTTTACTGTGATCCTTATAACGAAATACCTACTGATAAGTATAAGCAGGGCAAATGCATGAACTCCAATAGAAAATAGCTTTTTGAAAGTTATTTTTGATACATATAGTTCAATGATCAACTGAGAAGAGATCACTGAAATCATAGTTTGCTTGTCCAAAGGAACTTTACCAGCCTGGCATTGTATGTATTTCAACACAGGAATTCAATTGTCTTCTCTTCAGAGTTGAACATTTTCTTCTACTGGGCATGAACATTGGGCTTAGGGAGGAATATGGATACTGAGGGATTTTTCTAAAGTTTGTGGCTAAAGAAAACTGAATAAGGTGTTAAGAGGATAAGTACTGATATCCCCATTTTTTTTAAGGCACAAAAGGAGCTTTTAGATGCAGAACTGGACTTTCATAAAAGATTGTCTTCTGGAGAAGATACAACAGAGTTGCGGAAAAAGCTCAGTCAGCTACAGGTTGAGGTGAGTTTGTAAGAAGTGCTGCCCCAGTGCCTCATGTCTGTTATATGAAGCTTTCAACTCCCCTGAAAGCTGAAGATAGCTTTGCCCACTATGTGCCTTTCTTTTTAACAGGCTGCCCGTTTAGGTATCCTGCCTGTAGGTCGAGGAAAGGCGATATCTGCTCAGGGCAGAGGTAGAGGACGAGGTCGTGGTGGGAGAGGAAGAGGCACATTGAATCATATGGTGGTGGATCACCGCCCCAAAGCTCTAACCGTCGGTGGCTTTGTAGAAGAGGAGAAAGATGAATTATTACAACACTTCTCTGTAAGTCAGCTCTGAATAGTTAACTTAAACTGGAAAAAAATGTAGTCATGATTCTGTACTGCAGATACAAGAATTGGTGTTTCTTTAGTGTCTTCCAATGGAGGAACTCAAAGCAACTTCATGTGCAAGCCTTTCTCTCGTCCCCCCGCTTATTTTGAAGATGTGAGAGTCTTTATTCATATTTCCGTAATACAGATAAGTCGTATCAGTATCCCAAAATCATAGAACAAGTTAAGTATATAATTTTGCTTTCCAAAATTGGGATTTGGATTACTAAATGTAACTAGGCTTGGCAAAATTCAATTTTTATTTTTTATAATTTCAGTGGATATTGATGTTTAAGTTGGGTTTTTTTGCTTTTTATCAATTTTAAATTTTCACAGTTGCAGGAAATTATGGAGGGGAAGACAGTTAATGACACTAGATGTTGACATTCAAAAATTTAAAGCTTTATAAACCATTAAAACAGAAATTGTCAACATCACATGTCAAAATATACGAAGAGAATGTCCTTAGATCAGTAAATCATACCTACTTTTATTCATTTGCTAGTCCGTTTGGAACAAGCCTAATTCAAAAGTATACATGATTAGATTTTTACTCTAAAAAGTTCTCAAGCAGCATTTTTCTTAATTGCCTATCTGTAAAAAATTTTTATTGAGGAAAATATTTTTTTCATCAGTTTGTGTGTATGGTGATATTGACATTTACTGATAAAAATGTAATCCCAGCAAGCCCGAATATAATACTTGCCGTATCCAGTATATCTGCACTGCAGTCTCTATGGATGTCCAGGTGCATAGATTTGTCCAACCCCCCTATTGTCTCTACTCAAACACCTGAAATGCACATCTTGTGGTGAGTAGATCCCAAGCTAGCTAGCTCGTCTGTGGAGTGTGGGTATGTGCGCAGTGACCAGTGACCTGCTCCCATATCTGCCCATTGTGTAGTATGGATGTAGCAGTCAGTACATCTCTGACAACTTTAGTTCAGGAATCTTAATTAACTTCTTTGGTATAGTGAAATGCATGCATTAAAACAAATGCATATTATACCTCACACATGTGTGCTTTAATACCTTCAGCACACAGTTTACTTCAAAATAGTGTATTGCCATGGATATTGCTTTCAATGTTGTAGGAGCATAAGTGTGTATGTAGACGAAAAACAAAACAGAAACCAGGTGGCGAAATGAATCTTTTCCCCTTGTTCTGTCATCTTACGTATGTTGCGGTCCACCTTGCTTTAAAGTCTTTTGAAATGTGGACTTTAGAAGTATGAAAAATACTTAACAGCCTTTTACAGTCTGTGGAAGACATGTATGTGTATTTATCTACCCACCCACCAAAGGCATTTCCTAGCCAACCCTTTGTCCCTATGTAACTTAAAAAGTAAAGCACTGCTGCGTCAAGTGCTTGCGCATGTCCATTCAATATTAGGTGTGTGCGCTTGCCACATGCACTGGTGCCGGAAATTTTTCCCTCAGCAGTATCCATAGAGGTCCGGCTCTGGCACCCTCTGGAGTAGCGCCAGTATGGCCCGGTATAAGGGGTGCCACCAGTTCACCCCACCCTCAGTTCATTCTTGCTGCCAGGGATGGTGCTGGAACATCTGTTGCTTCAGCTAGTTTTGTTCTCTGTTCTTGCAAACTTTATAAAACCTGTAATATAGTTAGTAGTTGAATTAGTTACCCTTAGTAGTACTCAAAGTTTTCATTAGTCCAGAACGGGACTCAGCCTTGGGATGGGGCATGCCCCGGTCCCCAGGCTTTAAGCCCTGCGATCATTGCAAATGGCCTTTGCCCATCAGCGATCCACATAGTAGCTGCCTAAGGTGCTTGGCCAAAGGGCTCATAAGCGACAAGTGTCGTCTTCGTAAGTCCTTCACACAGAGGTCAAAAAAGGAGCGGGACAACTGCCTGCAAGCACTTCTGAGGGAGCCGGCACTCGCTCCAGCACCGGAATAACAGTCCGACTCGGCACCGAGCACTGCGGTGTCAGTGCGCAGCGCTCCGCCAGCACTGTCCACAAGCTGGCACCGATCCCCCTCCACGGCTCCAGCCAAGAAGCAGAAGACAGTGAGGGGAAGATCTCCTACTTCCCGCAAGGGAAAGGAAAGGGCTCAGAGCGAGCCAAGACCCGCACCAGGCAGCTCAATGCCCCCTTTGTGAAGTCAGGCCCCAGTTCAAGTCGAGTGGTGCAGCCCATCCCATACCTTGCCTGTGGCTCCAGATAGAGGTACAGGCCTCCGTCAGCTTCAGGTGCTGTCGACGCCCAAAGCCCTACAGGCAGCTCAAGATATCCTGACGCTTCTGGTGCCACCCACACCGGCTCCGGCGGTACCCCAGTCTCAGGGTAAACCCGCCTTGGGACCTCAGCAGCACCATTCCCCATCACATGGGACATCCCGCCACCGCTCGCTCGCCTGAAGCCGTTATGGCTCAGAGCTAAATAGGCAGACTCAGTGGAGCCCTCTTTGGTCCCTGGACTTTGGGCACCGACAACGGGATTCGAGGCATATTTCGCCGGTAGCCTGGCGCAGACTCACTGAGGCATGCGCCCCCCGGCAGGAGCACCGAGACCAACCCTTTATGTCACCAAGAGTTTGGCACCGATCCTAGGACCGATCGGAGGACCGAAGTCACCAGGCTGCCGTCATTGGTCTCAGACGGGGATCGCCATATTTGGGAAGATCCTCCCAACAACCGGCCCGTGATAGTTTCCGGTCCTGCTCGACGTCCCAGTAGCAGTTGGGTAGCGTAAGGCATATATCGTCGGGTTTCCGATGCTGATCTGCCGAATACTGTCGGTCCACGACGAAGACATTTATCTTGCTTGGGCAGGTCTACCTCCAGGCGCAGCGACCGGCACCGGTCAGATAAGAGCCGCCACTCCACCCGATCCTGGTCGCCAGATGGCAACCACTCCGGCTATAGCTTTGGCATGGAGCAGGCTTCCCGAACTGCTGGGCAGCCTCCAATGCCTGCGGTGTTGCCTACAACATCAGCACCAATACCTATCCCATGGCCCCAA
The DNA here is from genome assembly GCA_037349315.1 of Chelydra serpentina. Lineage (NCBI taxonomy): Eukaryota > Metazoa > Chordata > Testudines > Chelydridae > Chelydra > Chelydra serpentina. The sequence continues at coordinate 15,967,103 of JBAIAC010000035.1, forward strand.
GTGCAGTGGCCGGCACCATGGAACCCTTGGGAGTTCTCCCAACCTTCCTAGGCTGGCAGTTCGGTGTCAGGAACCTCAGACAGGCCATTGGCCTCGACATCCTGACCCCCTCCAGTGCTCGAGACTTTGGGGGGAAGGACCCCACAGGTCCAGGAGGACCCAGGGGAGCAGCCTGCTGGACCACCATCGGATGTCGAGGATCCCCCCGGTACCAGCATCGTCGTCCTCATTGCTAGATGAGGCTATCACAGAGCCCCCTCACCCAGTTGCTCAGGATTACGCTAAAGTACACCAGGAACTATCGAAGAGGGTCACATCTAACCTGGGGCTTCAGGCCGAGGAATTGGAGGAGCCTTCAGACTCCCTGTTTGATGTCCTCTGCTCCTCAGCCCCTGCCAGGGTGGCTTTACCCCTTCATGAGGGAGTATCTAAGATTGCTAATGCCCTGTGGCAGACTCCCTCCTCTTTGCCCCCATCTCCAAAAGGGTTGAGTGCAAGTACTTAGTGCCAACCAAGGGGCATGAGTACTTATATTCCCACCCGGCCCCCAATTTCCTGGTGGTTGAGGCAGTTAACCACAGGGAGTGGCAAGCTTAACCTGGGGCTAACCCCAAAAACAAAGACTCAAGGAGGCTGGATCTCTTTGGACGCAAAGTTTATCAGTCTTCCAGCCTGCAATTGAGTGACACCAGTCACCAAGCCCTCCTTGGCCACTATGATTACAGCATGTGGCAGGCCATGGCCAAGTTTGAGGCTTTGCTTCCCAAAGGGTCCAGGAAGGAATTCCGGGCAATCCTCAAGGAGGGCATGGCTGTGGCCAGAGCAGTCCTCCAGGCAGCTTCAGATGTGGCGGACTCTGCCGCCCGCACCATGGTCTCTGCCATCTCTATGCAGTAAGCTTCCTGGCTGCTCCTCTCGGGCTTGTCCACCGAGGCTCAGCAGTCGATGCAGGACCTTCCCTTTGACAGACAGGCCCTATTTGCAGAGCAGACAAACAGCAAGCTGCACAGTTTAAAGGGCTCCCATACCACCCTGAAAACTCTGAGGCTTTACGTCCCAGGCCCGGCACATAAGCAGTTCAAACCACAACAGCCTCAGGGACAAGGGACCCAGCTTCGGCAGGACCTGCCTTACAAGAAGGCCAAGGGCTACAAATGCCACCCGAGCCACCCTCTGCTCAGTCAGGCTACACCCAAAACAAGCAGGGAGCCAAGCGATTATTTTGTGGGTGTACCCAAGGGTGACCTACCAGACTATTCCCCGGATCCATCTTCCCCATTTTTTTCCAACCGCCTTTTCTTTTTTCTCCCTGCATGGACCGCTCATAACCTTGTGCTCAGGACCCAGCGGTTCAGTGGTGCAGAGCTATATCCTTCAGTTTCTTTCTCCCCCTTTTCCCCCCGCCTTTCCCCATCCCTCTTCAGGGACCCTTCTCACGAGAGTCTCCTCGTGCAGGAGGTTCAAGGGTTACTCCAGCTGGGTGCGGTAGAGAAGGTTCCTCTCGAGTACAGGAACAAGGGGTTTTATTCCTAATACTTTTTAATCCCAAAGGCCAAGGGCGGTCTGTCCCCCATGCGGAACCTGCGAGACCTCAACAAGTACCTAAAGAAGCTGAAGTTCCTCATGCTCTCCCTGGCCTCTATCATCCCCTCCCTGGATCCGGGAGACTGGTATGCTGCCCTCGACCTAAAGGACACATACTTCCACAGGTGATCTCCCAAGGACACACATGTTTTCTCCAATTCACGATGGGGCCCGGCCATTTACGGTCCTCCTGTTTGGCCTGGCAACAGCACTGAGGGTGTTTACCAAGTGCATGTTGGTGGTGGAGGCTTACCTCGGACGCCGGGGCATCCAGATCTACCCATATCTCAGCGACTGGATGGTCAAAGGCAGCTCCAGGTCTCAGGTCCAAAAGGATGTTGCGGTGCTACAAGTCACGTGCCACTCCCCGGGCCTACTGGTGAACGACAAAAAAATCTACGTTAGTTCTAGAGCAAAGGATAGAATTCATCAGAGTGGTGCTCAACTCGATCTGCGTGAGGGCATTCCTGCCTCTAGAAAGGTTTCGGACATTGACAGACCTTATCATGGATGTGTCCACATTCCCCCTAACTACAGCCTGTGTCTGCTGGGTCACATGGCAGCATGCACGTACATTGTCCACCATGCCAGGCTCCGGATGCGGCCCCTGCAACTGGCTGACAACAGTGTTCTTAGTCCAGGGATCACCTGGAAAAGATTGTTTCCCTCCCCCTGGCAATACTCACCTCGCTGCAATGATGGACCGATCGCTAGAAGGTCCTAGAGGGAGTTCCGTTCAACAACCCCCCTCACTCCGTCAAGTTGGTTTCGGATGCCTCGGACCTCGGCTGGGTTGCACACCTTGGAGATCTCCAGACTCAGGGTATGTGGTCCCTGGGGGAGATGACACTACACATAAATGTCAAAGAACTAAGAGCGGTCCGCTTGGCATGCGGGGTCTTCCTGACTCACCTGTCTGGCAAGGTGGTGAGAGTTCTGACTGACAACACAGCCTCAATGTTCTACATTAACAGGCAAGGGGAAGCACGTTTGTTGACTCTCTGCCAAGAGGCACTCTGTCTCTGGAACTTCTGCATCAATCATGAGATCCACCTGGAGGCTTGTCACCTCCCTGGCATCAAGAACACGCTAGTGGATCACCTCAGCAGAGCCTTCTCCTCTCACCACGAGTGGTCACTCCACCTGGAGGTAGCCTACACGATCTTCCAGAGATGGGGGAACTCCCCAAGTGGACCTTTTCGCCACCAGGCAAAATAGAAAATGTCATTGGTTTTGTTCTCTGCAAGGTCTGGGCAAGGACTCCATCTCCAATGTCTTACTCCTGTCATGATCGGGGAGCCTGATGTATGCGTTCCCTCTGATTCCTCTCATCAGCAGGGTCCTGGCCAACATCAAGAGACACAAGGCACAGGTTATCATGATTGCCCCGGCATGGCCTCGCCAGCACTGGTTTGGCACACTCATGAACCTGACAGTGGCCCCTCCCTGGCCCCTGCCCAACCAACTGGACCTGCTGTCACAGGACCACGATTGGCTCTTACACCCGAACCTTGCATCCCTCCACCTCTCGGCATGGATGCTACGTGACTGAACCCGCAGGAGCGAACCTGTTTGGAGAAGGTCCAGCAGGTTCTCCTGGGGAGTAGGAAGCCCTCAACCTGACTGACTTACCTGGCCAAGCGGGCAAGGTTTTCCCGCTGGGCATCTGAGCGAGGCATCTGTCCCTTGCGTTCTTCCATACAGTCTGTCTTAGACTACCTGCTTCATTTGAGGAACCAGGGCCTGGCACACCTTTTTTCCATTAGATTGCATCTCGCGGCCATCTCCGCTTTCTACCTGCCGATCCAGGACCAGACAGTGTTTTCTCATGACATGACGGTCAGATTCTTGAGAGGTCTCGAGACTTCCTGCAAGTACGGACCCCTGTTCTGCAGTGGGATCTTAACTTGGTCCTCTCTAGGCTCACAGGCCTGTCCTTTGGGTCACTGGACCTTTCCCACCTGTCATGGAAGATCACTTTCCTGGTGGCGGTGACATCAGCGAGACAAGTCTCTGAGATTAAAGCCTTGACCTCAGAACTGCCGTACATGGCCTTCTACAAAGACAAGGCTCAGCTGTGGCCCCACCCAGTCTTTCTGCCGAAGGTGGTGTCTACCTTCCATATGAACCAGGATATCTTCCTTCTGGTATTCTGTCCCAAACCGCACAAGACCAGCGAAGAGAAGTGTCTTCATGCTCTGGACGTCCGAAGGGCCTTGCCCTTTTACCTAGAATGCACCAAGCCTTTCCATAAATCAACTCCGCTCTTCATCGCTACAGCAGATGCGATGAAGGGCCTTTTGGTGTCCTCACAGAGGATTTCCAACTGAATCACCTCTTGCATAAGGACCTGTTACGAGCTGGCGGGGGTCCCACCACCACTAATTGTCAGAGCCCACTCGACTAGAGCTCAGGTGTCCTCGGTGGCCTTCCTGGAGCACATCCCTATCCAGGACATCTGTAGCGCTGCGACGTTGTCCGGTTCACATGCTGACAGCGCATTATGCCATCACTCAGCAGACCAGAGACGACGCTGGGTTCGGCAGAGCGATGTTGCTATCTACATGTCCATGAACTCCTACCCGCCTCCGATGGTACTGCTTGGGAGTCACCTAATTCAGAATGGACCTGAGCAAACACTCGAAGAAAAGACAGCTACCTTTCCGTAACTGTTGTTCTTCGAGATCTGTTGCTCATGTCCATTCCATGACCCGCCTTCCTTCCCCATTGTTGGAGTTTGGGGCAAGAAGGAACTGAGTGGGGGGAGCCAGCCGGCATCCCTTATACCGCGCCATATGAGCGTCACTTTAGAGGGTGCCAGTCCCCTACGGATACTGCTGAGGGAAAAACTTCTGGTACCGGTGCATGTGGTGAGCACACACCCCTAATATGAAATGGACATAAGCAACACATTTCGAAGAACACCAGTTATGTCTTTCTTTCCAAGCAAAGCAGCAATTTCGCAAATTTAACTTTGTAGGAAGTTCATATTGCAGCTTTCAGGTCCCTTTGTTGGGTTGTGAACTGTTGCATCCAGTGTCAGTATGGGACACAACTAAATCAATATCAAGTTTATGATGATAAATTTTCCTAAAGGTCTTCTGTATCCTGGCACTTAATTGAAAAGCCTATTAACTTTTTGGGTAGTTCATAAAATATAATCAGAGCAATCTCAAACATGCCATGTTTGTGAAACGTGACATTGAACCTTGACTAAGTTAATGCAAAGAATACCTAAACTTTTGCAAAGAGAAAGCGGTGATATGGTAAAACTGGGCAATATTAAGAACCATTTATTAGAATTGAATAGAGAAAGGTAGTTCGTTTCACAGAGAATTTTCATATTTCAGAAATTTGATTTTCATTCCAAATTGGAACTAAAACCAAAAATTTCGAAGTTCTCTGTAGAAGGGAATGGAATCCTGGCTGTGCCCCATATGGTGGGTTAACCCAGAGCTTCAAACCCTGGTAGACCTAGGGTTCAGGACTCTGAGGCAGTTCTTCTGCCAACTTGCCTGCCTGCCATGTGACTAGGGAGGGTTCTCTGGACTCCTTAAATAAGGGTTTCTGAAAGCACTTCATTGAAATAGAACTATATCTGCAAAACACTTTAGATTTAAATGGATTGGTCAATTTTGATGAGAAAAATGTTTTGTTGGAAATTTTTTCAGCCAGCTCTAGTGTTTTTTAGCTGAATGTGAAATATTGCCCATCCTCTGGGAATTCTCCCAGTTTTCTAAGTGACTTACGTTCTTATGAAAATGTTCCCTGCTAGTTCAGAAGCATCAGCTGTTAGATCTGCAGTAAGAGGTTTGGAATACCATCATTTCTATTATCTAAGTTAATAAAGTATTTCCAAGAAGCTTAGTAGTTTTTTACATAAAATTAAAGTAGAAGACGAGAATAGTTTTCATTCTCCTTCTCAGACTAAGATTCAAGAAATGCTTTCACTGACGACAAAACCTTTTTGTAATGAAAACAAATACAGTATGAAAGTTTGTAAATTGCTCTAATTTAGCAAGATTGTACACTAAAGCCAATCTGGTTCTCTAGTATTGTGATCCAGTATTATTGCCACTCTAATACTCAGATTAAAGGGAGTTGGTAAAATGCAAACATCTGATTGATCTAGTGATAGTGGATTGATCAAGCTTCTGTTTTCTGGCAGAGTGCTGTGGTTCTCTTGCTGAACAGCTTCCTTTTTGTGAATTAATGAGCTCCAAAAGGAACTACTTCATGGGATTAGAGAAGTTATGTGATGGGGGAGGGGTGTGTATGTGTGTGGAGGAGAGGATTAAGGGGCGGGAAAGGAGAATTCTTAACACTGGTAAGTGAAGGCCCCTTTTTGTAGGGGGAGGGTGTGTGTTCCTAGTTGAGCAGTGAATTTTAATTGCAAGTAATTTAAATCTGTTTCTTGGGAGACAGGCTTAAGGCTATACAGCACTGCTGGATGGTACAAGCTCTGACCCCTTTCTAGCCTCAGGCTATCTCTTCCTTCCACCAAAAAAGCCATATTTAAATTTCAGCTTTGAATAGGCCCATGTTACGATATGATGGTTTGTCCGACTAGCACACCTTTTAATGATGCTTTTTCTTATTGTACATCTGTTTCACAGAAATTTGGAGATATTGAAGACCTCCAAGAAGAGGATTCCCCTTTAAGTGTCGTTCTGACTTTTAAGTCCCGCTCAGAAGCTGAAAATGTAAGTTCAGTAAGGGAACTCTTCCTGTGGTTTTAGGGAAAGAATCCTACTCTTTTGTACAATGTACTAGTTGAACTTTCTTGGGGGTGCTTTGTTCCATACCAGTCTGGAATGGACAGCGTGGATATTTGTTGCATTAGTTAAATGGTAGGTGAACTCAGTATTGACAGAGCTTCAACGCTGGAGTCTTCCAACCAAGCAATCCTTGAGCCCTGTTGCTATTCCCAGAGTGCCAATGTGCATACAGTGACTCAACCAATTAGGAGGTGTGTTGAAGTTGCTGCTCAGAAATACCCTTGTGGGAGTGGGAGGTGGTAGTTGTGTAGCATAGATTTGGGAGGTGTACACTGACATTTCTTAAGGGAATAACCTCTTCTGATTAAAGTACCTAGCTCACTATTGGTTACCTTGTTTCTTTACTCTTATGAATCATATGTTTTTAATTCCCTTTAAAAACACATCTAAAATAAAACCTAGGCTGCTAACCAGGGATCAAGATTCAAAGACCGAAGACTACAGATATCATGGCACAAACCTAAGGTACCTTCTGTGTCCACAGAAATTGAGGAAGAGGAGTCCAAGGAAGAGGTACTGTAGTACATTGGAATAGTAGCTTATCCGTTTTCACAGGATTCTTAGTAGTGTAGAGATTTTTGGTTGTGTAGAATGTTTTCTGTCTATTTGCTGTGGAAGTTGTCTGAAGATATTGTGGCAAAGTTCACAGTAATTCTTACAAAATAGAAATGTTGAGACCTTACTTGGATATTGTACCTGCACATGCATCCTTAAGAGAGCAATGTGTATTTTTGAGTAAAATATGCATACCTGTATAAACTGTCCAGACCAAACATTTGAGTTCTCTGTGTGCTGATTGTTAAAGGTACACATCAGCAGTTCTGATATGGGGTAAATTGCTTCATTTCTAATATCTGATTTTTATTTTTATTTTTTCCCCTCATTTGGGCACTTATAAATGATTGGTAGATAAACGAACGTGCCTTAGCCTGGTCTGCAAAGGAAAGTACTAATTTCTGAGAACCAACTACAGTTAATAAAGACTGCTCAGAAGCAGCATAGTATTTGATTTGTGGACTGGTGATTGTTTCCTTCCTACCCTTTTTCCTCCCTTATGATGGGGACAGGATAGTATTCTTTATAAATTCTGGTAGAAATAATTATTCACAACTCAAGATAAGATTATCCCTTTGACTTGTAAACTACTAGATATTTGCAAGAGACTATAATTCAAGATTAACAATGCCATATTTTCTGGAATCAATGTAGTAAGAAGGTGAAATTACTAGTCTTAATTATTAGAACTAGATGATAAATTTTGTATTAATCCTGGCCAGATGGTGCAAAACACCTTTAGAGCAACCAGAATGTGCAAAGTACATAATCTTTAAGTTTAAACTATGTATTGCTTCCTCAGATCACATGCCATCTGAACCAAGCAATGTTTAAGTTGGGTAATTGTTTCTGTCCCTTGACATGGAGGGATATTGACATATTAACCAGAACTTAATAGGAATGTTGCAAATTATTCTCCCCTTAGTAAAGAATTTTATTTCACTTAAATGAAAAAGATGCTATTTTTTCAACATGCTGGTGCCATTGAGGAGGGGGAGGGACACAGCTCCTTCTTTTAGAGCCAGCGCATTGTGCATGCACATTGTATGGGGAATCCTTTCAAATAGTATCTAGAAGCCATTGTGTAAACCCAACCCTAAAATAATATCAAGATGCTGATGCTGTTTTATATAGTATGTTGCCTCTTGCATATAGAAGTGCATTGGTGTGTCCTCTCTAAAATCAGACTACAATTTTGTCTTCATCCAGGAGACTGAAACCTCAGATTTATTTTTGCACGAAGATGATGACGACGATGATGAAGATGAAGATGAATCCCGTTCTTGGAGAAGATGAAACTTGATTTGGAATTGTATAGTTTTAGGAATATAGTTTGAACTACAACTTTTAAAAATTTATTTAAAAAAGTTGATGAGCCAAAAATTTTTATTTTACTTTCTTTTCAAAACACACAGTAGATTTCAAGTGAGAACAAGTTTGTGATGTGAACATGTCAGATACTTAGCTGTGATACTAGGTCAGCCAAAGGCCCAATGACTTTTTACAGAGTTATAAAGATCATCAGTGGTGGTAGTCCTCCTATAAAGAAGAAACTTATCAATATTGTCAAGCCCTTTTTTCACGCCACCTGTATTACCTTGTTTTTTAATGCTTTGATTTATTAGATATAAATGAAAAGATGTTACAGGTTTTATTTAGTAATATAAGGTTGCAGGAGAGAGCTGCAGACACATTTTCATTAAATGTCAATTGCTTCATGTTTGCTAACTCAAAAAGGGTAGCATTTTATTACATGTGAAGTCAGCTATTATAGGAAATATTTGTGTCTGAATTCATTTTTGCTTCAAAACCTGTCTTGAGAGCCACACACAGCTTCAGTGTAGAAGACCCCAACTTTTCTGCATTCTAGTGTTTTGTCTTCTGTTTCCTCTTGCATACTTTAACAGGGTATTGGTATGATACTGCCTGGTACTAGTTCACTGTAAATTGCTTTAAATCCTGTTTCACTGTGAAACATTAGCAGTGACATTGATATCTGGGTCATTAGCATATTGTTTCCATTCTTTCACTGTCAGTGTCAATTCCTTCCTACAGTTTGGATACAAGGTTCAAGCTTAATCCAGGCTGTTGATTTATTGCATTGTCAGTATTGGTAAATGTCAATCCTGTTAAACTGTATAGAGTTCTAAAACAATCAACCATGAGAACCCTCTTCTCCCACCTCCGCAATGTGACCAGGTCTGTCACTTTTATTAATATTCAGGCCAAACCCATACAGTGTTCAGAGCAAGTTTTATTGTTTTTTTTGGCCCATGGAAGGTCAATATCCTACTATACTAAACCAGCACTTTAAGTGATATGATTCTTAAGACTAGTGTTTAAAACTCACTTTAGGAAAACTATTTGTATTTATATCTTAAAGTGCAGTTTAGTTTAAAAGCAGGTAAGACAGAGACTATGAAATTTTCAATTGCCTTTGTCTCTGTACCACTTTAAAACAAAAAAACACCAAAAAAGAAATGATGGTGATTGTGGTAGAAATGGGGCTACTAAGTTTAGACCCTAGAGAGCCATAGATCTTCATAACTCTGTTATGTGGGTCTTGCTGTTTGTGAGCATAAATACATTATCCAGTAGGCTTTTTCCTTCACTCTGTATGCATCTGTACTGTACACTTTGTACAGTAGGAGTTACCTGTTATGTAAGTAGCCATGTAAAATAGTGTCTTTGCATTCTGAATGCCAGTTTGAAGGAGCAGAGCAAACATACTCTTACCAACTGCTGGGATATTAAACAGCTTTGTTATATACATGTACCAAATGCATACATTCTTGACTTTAGAAATCATATTTAGCACACCAGAATATTTGGCAACTGGTTCCTGATTCAAAATAAATACAACATGTACCAGAAATTTTAATTTAGGCTGGACATAGCTAGTTCCTTGAAGTCGCGTTCCTTCAAGTTGCCCCTTGTACTCTTCCTCTTCATTTGCGTATCCTTTTGCTGTGGTAATATGTAAAAGAAGCCAAAACTTTATCGCTTTAAATTTCGGTGTCAGTTGGAGGGAATATGTCCTTCAATATTTTCCCCCTTCATATTAAGACTTCCATTTTCTAGTTAAATACTGCATTCCTACTAATGCTGAGTTTAAATTAAATTTATGAAGGAATGATGAAAAACATTAATACTTTGAACGTAGAAGAATAATCCTTGCTCTTCTCCCACCATCTCTAATATTTTCTTAATGTCTGTGGCTCAGTGTATATTTTGAAAGATCCATTACAGCACATGTTTGAGTCCTGACGGTTTAAAAAATGATAGAGGGAACAAAGGATTTATATATTTTTTTTGTACAGAGTTTTTTCTTAAACTGTATAATTTTGTAAATATTTTGCTTTTTGTGTACTAAAACTACCAGCGTATAGATTTCAATAAGAATTGTTGTATTTTTGTATTTGGAAACTGAAGATTACAGTGAACGAATGAAGCTGTAAGAGAAATTTCAGTAGCCTTTGACACAGTTAAACAGAATGGGGTTTCCTTTTCATATGGTTTTAGCTCTAAAAGGACACACCTTATTGGCACACTTTGTTGAGAGACACTTTTGCCCTTGCTCATATGTATTGGCTTTTTTAGTTGGGTGAGATAGGCAAGAGGCAAGGGTGGAAGATTTATTTAATGGGCCTTGGAGAGATTTATATAACATTTTATTTGGTATACACATTGGTAGCCTTACATAAATCCTAAAGTAACATCCCAAACATGATTTCTAAGCATTGAAGCACAAAAGTGAGTTGTGCCTCTAAACTTAGCTTGTGTATTAAAAACATGCTATTATAGTATTGGGGAATATAAGTGATAGGCAGCATAACAGTAACTGACTTAATTCTGGTATTTAAGGAGTGGGAAAGCTGTTTGAAAGTGACCTTCATTTTGCCAAAGCTAGAGGATCTCCCTGTGTTGTGTTTTAGGGCTTAGTAGGTAATACTAAATTGTTTATTTTAAGTAGGTAAGTGAGAATGCACATTTTATTTTTTTATGGTAACATTTTATTTTTATTATGAAATTATAATGTACATCTTCAGAAAGTACAGTTGACTTAATTCATAATCAGTACTATATCTTTATATGCATACCGAGCAACTTATATATAGGAAATTTAAAATAAAATGTTACCACACTAAAGCCTAGTTTACAGACAATACAACTGTATATGCTAAACATTAAACCTTGGTATGAAGAATTATTCTTCATTTCTTTATCATCAAATTAAGTTCTTAAGCATAACAAAGCCCATGAGCTGAAAAGATTCATTTGAAAACACTTGCCCATTTATGGTGAAAATGTTTCAACGGTTTTTAACAAAATCATGTGAAAAGGAATATAAGTTCCTCTTGATGTATAGTAAACTTGTACTATAGTTTTTACAAAATTGTGAACTTGTGTAATAGTATAATAGGAGATATTGTTGAATTTCTAACTGTTTATACATTTAAATTCATATATGTAATGTTTGTTTTATTGATTACAATCTGAATTTCTAAGATGCATGTTGACTTTTTGCAATAAAGATATAATATGGAATGGTTCAAGATTTAAAAAAAGAAAAAAGAAAAAGCTACAAATAACTCTAACTTAAAAAAATTGGAAAACTGAAGAACCATTCCAAAAAATTACAACCATCACAAAAAGAGCTGTATCACTTTTCTGGAGTGTGTGTGTGTGTGTGTGTGTCCCTGTATGTGCAGGCTTTTGCTTGCCTTATAGTTCACAAATATTGCTGAAGCAGCTGGAGAGAATATACAGTTTCTCAGTGGAGAGCATTATAGTTCTGTAAGAGCCAGTATGAAGTAATGTGGTCAGCAAACTGTGAGTATATTTGTGTTTTGCAGAAAACGGCAAAGCATTTCATATCTTTTTTTATTTAAAGGGTAAACTAATTATCTTAATGCACCTGTGCCAGTGCACTGAACAAAATGAATTCAAATCCATCAACCTTTTGAAACAATTGAAAATATAACTGACAGATAAAACTACAATGTGCCAATTGTAAAACCAAGTTAAGAGTGATCTAATGCAAAGTGAGAACCAGTGTTGGTCCCATATTTATAATAAATCTTTAGAGCTTCTCTTTCCTTTCTACAGTTCAATTTCAAAGTAGGAATGAGTGGAGAATTATTTTAAACTAGGAGTGAGTTATATACCCTACAGCCCATTAGAGCAAATGCATATCACCTGATGATCTCTAAGGCAGGGTGGTATCAGAGTACAAATATGGTATAAATAAAACTAAAGTCTGTCACAACCTAGCCCCACCCTACTGATCCAATCTGTTAATCAGAACTTGTACCTCCGCTGAGGGACATACTGGCCGCCGCTTCCCACAGCCTCCATTGAGCAGGCACAGCGAATCGCGGCCAGTGGGAGCCGCGATCGGCCGAACCTGCGGACGCGGCAGGTAAACAAACCGGCCGGGCATGCCAGGGGCTTTCCCTGAACAAGCAGCGTCCCACGTTTGGGAAACACTGTATTAGATGGTAGATCAGGAGCTTCTGCTTTATTTCATAGAAACAAAGAGGCTTTCAGTGAAATTGTGGTAAATTCAAAACCTATAAAAGAAAATACTCTTCACACAATGTATTAGACTGGAACTCATTGCCACAGGATGCCATTGATGAAAAAAAGTAGCAAGATTCGAAAAGGGATTGGATATTAATGGACAAGAATATCCGAAGCTTTAATGGATAACGCTATCAAATTTTGTAAGAGATGTTAAACTTCATGCTTCAGAATTTGAACCAATCTTGAACTACTAGCTATTAGGAGGGGTTTTTTTGCACTTTCCTCTGAAGCATCTAGTGTTGGCCACTGTCTGAGCCAGAATATTACACTCAATGCATGATGTGTCTGATCTGGTATGACAATTCCTTTGTAGTTACAAACGCATCCCGGTATATCAAATAAGGGAGGAGGATTTCAGCCAGTCCTTAAAATTGACATAAAAGTGGCAACTAACTGAAAGTCTTGTTGTCAGTTGTAAGATTTTCATAACAGGGGGCCGGAGTGGGGAGTGGAAGCCAACTAAACAGTGCATGTCAGTTATATTTAGCTCACTAAAGCCTACATACACATTGCTGTACTACTATTTTGCACAGTAAAACTATAGCTGTAGAACAATTCAATTGGGGCAAAATGCAAACGAGTTAATTGTAGATTTTTTTCTTTCTACAGGATCTGTCATTGACACACACTTCTGCAGTCCATTGAAGGTTAACCAACTAGTTCAGGTCTTGGAGTTAGGCAACTTGATACAGGTAGGACTTTGGTAAGTAATTGTTAGACTCTATAGTGGTCTTGCAAGTAGTAAAGCCTGGTATTTTGATAGTAACCATTTATCTATAGCTATTTTATCAAAGGTTAAAACAATTTAAATACTGAAGATAAAAAATAAGTTGGTGGGTGACAAGTTTTTGTTTTTTCAAATGTGAGTAATAAAGCAGAGGGTTGAACTAGAAAACAAGTGATAAAAGGTATTTCAGTGAGACAAACATCTGCTGAAGGGGTACATGCAGGGTCACATGCCCCCAAATTTTCTGCTTGTCTACACTGCTGAAGCCAGCTGCCCTCACTCTTCTCCTCCTCCCCCACTATCAGCAGGCATGGGTCGTCTCTGGTTACTAGGTCAGTGCTTTCTCACAATACATCTTGGTTCTCATCAATCTTCTCCTACACCACCTTTTTTGCCCATTCACAGCGTTAAAAATCTGTATTTAAAGAGAATATCTGTATAGAAAATGAATTGCGCTAACTATTCAAATAATTGTAGTGTGCTTATTTGGAAAGTGTTTAGCAAGTTTTAGGTGCTACCAAAATTTAGATAGTTACCTTCAACTTTATAATTTAATAGTAGGTGAGGCAATATATTTTACTGGACCAACTTCTGTTGTTGAGAGAGACCAGCTATACAGAGCTTTCGAGCTATATAGAGCTGTTCCCCAGATCTGGGAACGGTAGAGTATCACAGCTAAATACAAGGTGGAAAAGTTTAGCATAAGTAATTAACACACATTCTAAGGGCTAGTCTACACTACCATGCAATATCAGCACAGCTGCACTGATGCCAACAAGAGAGTCTCCTGTCCGCATAATTACTCCAGTTCAATAAGAGGCGGAAGCTATGCTGGCGGGAGAGCGTCTCCCACTGACATAGCACAGTGTAGACACTGCTTGAAGTCGATGCAACTTACATCGCTCAAGAGGGTGGCTTTTTCACACCTCTGAGCGACATAAGTTGCATCGACTTGGGGCTTGTCTACACTACCGCTTAAGAGACCATTCAAGGTGAAGTGGCCTGTTAACTAACACTTCTGTAGTCATAGGACAAAAAAGGAGGGTTAGTGGGTTGCGGATTGGAGTAATAAGCCATAAATCCAGTGTCTTTACTAAGACCAAAAGACCTCAATGGAAACCTGCACAATGCCTTCAAAAGATGAGCCCATGAGCTTAAATTCATTACTGGACACTAAGGCTTAAGGCAAAGTGCTCAAACCTCCTGACTAGTGTGTGGTTAAACCTGATCTTCTGAAACTTGTTGGGTTTTGATGCATTTTTTTGGTTACAATTCTATTGGCATCTGTAACTTGTAGCAATGCTTTATTTCTCATGTTTCCATTTAATTCAGCTTTACACGCTGAAAACCTTGTGGGCTGAAATAAGAATTGGTGAGAAATTCAGGCTGTAGGAGGTTTATCCTGTAGAGGGCACAAGAATACAGAGATCTTACACTTGCACCGCAAACTCTGATTCTGACTGTCTGCTCTTAAACTCACTTTCATACAATCTGTGGCATCAAAAGTTGCTTAAGTCTGTCAGAAGAATACTTGTGTATTTGCTGCCAGAATTTTAAAGGGGTTTAGGTGCCTAAAGATGTAGATAGGTGGAGAGTTAGACATGTAGATGCTTTTGAAAATCACACTGGGCACCTAAATACTTAAATGCATCCGATGAAGTGGGTATTAACCCACGAAAGCTTATGCTGAAATAAATTTGTTAGTCTCTAAGGTGCTACAAGTTTTTCTTTCTTATTTTCGTTTTGCTGACACAGACTAACATGGCTACTACACTTAAACCTAAATACGTACAAAATCTGGTGCCTAGCTGAGGACGTTAGTCTTACGATGTTAAGTCCCACGACCTCCATTTTGAAGTGAGTGTCATAAGTTTATCATTCAGAATAAAGCACTCGACACCTAAAGCTTGTCATTTCCAGAGGTAAAGTTATACAAATTTCCTCTGGCAGCCAACATCTCAACTCTTCATTGTAACTAAGGCTTTGTCTACATGAGCATTTTTGTCAGTAAAACGTCTGTCACTCAGGGGTGTGAAAAACACACCCCCGGTGGACAAAAGTGCCAGTGTGGACAGCGCTATGTCAGTGGGAGATGCTCTCCTGCTGACATAGCTACCGCCGCTCATTGGGGGTGATTTAATTATGCCCGCAGGAGAGCTCTCTCCCACCACCATAGAATGGCTACACAGGAGACCTTACAGCTGCAGTGGTACTGCTGTGCCGCTGTACGGTCCATAGTGTAGATGTAGCCTCAGTAAAGACATTCCTGCTCCATAGGTTTGTACTGACCTTTATCCATGCCAGTTTGTTGTTAAGAGATAACTTGGCATTTTAAGCTGGATACCAGTCTAAACATTCACACTCCAGTACCTCTAACTCTTTTTGTAAGGGAAAAGGCAAGTTTGAATAGCTTTGATTTCCAGAGGAAAGATTTCTAGCTTCAGGTATTTAGGGTGGCCATATTTCCCAAAAGGAAATTGGGACACTGCATGGGGCTAGCCCAAGCCCTCTCCCTTGCTCCCCCATCATGGGTTTAGCCTGAGCCCTCTCCCCCTGCGCAGGATGGGGTGATGTCGCTCGAGCCCTGCCTGCCCCCCCACCCGAGCTCTGCCTCTCCCCACGCAGGGCTGGCATCGCCCCTCCCACCCCACCCCACCCCCCGCATGTTCCTCCACACACACCCTTTTGTAAAAAAAAAAAAAAAAGTGGGCATTTGTCCCATTTGCTCTTGCCAACTTCATCAGTTGGCAAGAGCAAATGGGACAAATGCCCCATTTTCCACATTTGCTGTCTGGTCACCCTATTTGCAGGTTAGAAGTTTAAACAGAAGTCAGGAAATGAAAACAGGATGAACTCATTCACATTGAAGACCTCACTTTTCATTGCCTGATCTGTATGCTTAAATTCATATTGCCACATTAAAGATTTTTACATTTAATTTCTTTTCAGAAAAAAGGACCGCCTCTGTTTAACAGCATTAGCATTCAAACACATGTAGGCTTCGAAGGTCACACATCCTTGATATGAAGAGGGATGAAGAGGAAATTCCCCTATTACTGTTATTTGTGTTCTATCATATAGTATCATAAGCTGGATACCAGTCTAAACATTCACACTCCAGTACCTCTAACTCTTTTTGTAAGGGAAAAGGCAAGTTTGAATAGCTTTGATTTCCAGAGGAAAGATTTCTAGCTTCAGGTATTTAGGGTGGCCATATTTCCCAAAAGGAAATTGGGACACTGCATGGGGCTAGCCCAAGCCCTCTCCCTTGCTCCCCCATCATGGGTTTAGCCTGAGCCCTCTCCCCCTGCGCAGGATGGGGTGATGTCGCTCGAGCCCTGCCTGCCCCCCCACCCGAGCTCTGCCTCTCCCCACGCAGGGCTGGCATCGCCCCTCCCACCCCACCCCACCCCCCGCATGTTCCTCCACACACACCCTTTTGTAAAAAAAAAAAAAAAAGTGGGCATTTGTCCCATTTGCTCTTGCCAACTTCATCAGTTGGCAAGAGCAAATGGGACAAATGCCCACTTTTGCCAAAAAAGTCAGGACAGCCGGGACAGGGCTTGAAAAAGTGACTGTCCTGGCCAAAACGGGACGTATGGTCACCCTAAGTATTAAGAGTCCAAGCAAACAGGCATCAGGGGCCAACAGAGAGGGTGCTTGCAGGCTTTTCCAGGAGTTTTAATAGGACACAATAATAATACAAGGTGAGATACTGGTGGAAGGGATGTTGGAGAATAAATGATAGTGAATATTCATCATAAAAACCTGGCGTCTCCTATCTCTGCACCTAGAAAATGTTTCTGGTAAGACCCCACCATACTTCATGTGTGGCTAGTCCTTTAAGGATGTTTATTTGGGGGTAAAATAGATGAGAAATGAATATAAGTACAAAATATTTGCCATACCAGGTGAGGCCAATAGTTCATCTTGTCAGTATCCTGTCTTCAACAGTGGCTAGTACTACATGCTTCAGAGGAAGGGGTGTGAATCCCCATAAACAAACTTTTTTGAACTGTCTCAATAGACATGAAGGTTTAGCGTAGCATAATAAAGCTCAGTTCCCTGCCCGACCTGACAGACATAGAGGCTTTTGCACTCAAGCTGCTTTTTTTGGACAGTTTGAACAAAGGAAATGCTAAGAGTGTGAGTTTTCAAAAGCGCTTAGTAGTATCCTATTTTTATTTCCATGAAAATCAGTGGTAAAACTCCCATTTACTTCAGTGATAGGCCAACGCTAAGCACTTTTACAAATCTGGCATTAAATGTTTTGAAATAACCAACACAAACTTTTTTGGAAAAAAACTTTTCAGGGATAATGTGAAAATTGTGTGTCTTGTGACTTTAAAAGTTTCGCAGCAAAAATTGCTGCATTGTTAAAATTCTAAATGTTTTTTAATCACACTTCCTTTTGCAAAAGTAAACCAATGTGCCAGAGCCCAATATGCCAAATCAGTTTTGGGGCTTGTCAGCATTGCCATGTTTGAACACCACTGTGAAGAATCAAATTGGCTGACATGATTCCAACCACATATCAATTAATCAAAATCTTCTTCAAATACAAAACTTTATGTAGACAAGTCCTTGCAGAAAACCTGTCTCCAGCAAAAGGTGATTGATAGCACCTAATACTATATGATAGAACACAAATAACAGTAATAGGGGAATTTCCTCTTCATCCCTCTTCATATCAAGGATGTGTGACCTTCGAAGCCTACATGTGTTTGAATGCTAATGCTGTTAAACAGAGGCGGTCCTTTTTTCTGAAAAGAAATTAAATGTAAAAATCTTTAATGTGGCAATATGAATTTAAGCATACAGATCAGGCAATGAAAAGTGAGGTCTTCAATGTGAATGAGTTCATCCTGTTTTCATTTCCTGACTTCTGTTTAAACTTCTAACCTGCAAATAGGGTGACCAGACAGCAAATGTGGAAAATCGGGACGGGGTGGGGGGGTAATAGGAGCCTATATAAGAGAGAGACCCAAAAATCGGGACTGTCCCTATAAAATCGGGACATCTGGTCACCCTACCTGCAGTTAACCTTTGCATTTATTAGTACCACTTTACATTTATATAGAACTCTCCATCTCCCAAGCATTTTACACACTGTAGCAAATCCTTGTAATAAGGGAGGCAAGCACTATTCTCATTGTGCAGAGAGGCTCATCTCTCTAGTCTGAAATGGCTGTTTGGATTGTGGCTCTTGAAATGCCCATCAGGGTTGACCATGTGTACAGGTTAGGAAAGGAACAGTGGTGCTTGACTTTTACAAGGAACTAGCTTGGGCCCCTTTTCCCTTTTAGCAATATATAGGAAGGGCAGGGTGGTCATGATTCCTTAACACCTATTCACAACACCCAGACTGAAAAAGCCATGCTCTCATGCTGAGTGATTTAGTTGTGTGTTACCTTATTTAAAATAAGGTACTGTAGATTATCTGGGAGGCCTCCTCAGGAATTGGATTGTTTATCAGCTGTGGTTGTCAGGTTGTCTGGAGCAACTCAAGAGCATGAGTACCAACCTCAGGGCAGACTGTTAAGAAGCAGGGCACAAACCCCAAACTGGTTGTGAGTTCTATACTTAGATTTCACCAACCAAGTATCAAGTGTAAATTCCTCAGGCATGATAACAGCATAACCATGAAGTCACGGACAGTCTCCTTGGGTGCTCCAGTCTATCTTGCCACTGAGGCAAGCTTGCCTTTGTGGTTGATGGCCCCTTATATCAAAATCACAATAATCAGGTTATTTCCAATCTCAAGGGACCAATCACTTACCCCAGGTCAATTGCAATTTAGGTTTTACACCATATACAATGCTTGTAGCCAATCCTATATTAAATTAACTAAAGATGTATTAACTAAGACAAGGAAAAGAGTTATTTACAAGGTTAAAGCAGATAAACATAAACGTACAAATGAGTTAGCCTTAGGTTTCAAAAGGTGATAGAAGCTGCTGTAATATGCAAGCTTTATATGTCCTATAGGGTTAATCCAGACTAAGCAGCTGGGGATCCCGTGCTTGTGCTTAGAAATCTTGCCCTCCCAAAATCAAAGCAGCACAGAGGTAGTTTCTTCTTGTCAGGGATTTTTATTCCCTTCCTCCAGCAAGCATCTACTCATCATGGGTGGGGAAGAACAAAACAATCTTTGTTCTTTGATGTTTCACAATGGCTCATTTGGTTTCAATGGGCCTTTTTGTTGGCAAGGCGTAGCACCTTCTGTAGGAGGCCAGCATTTTACATTAGTTAATGCTGCTTTCCTGTTTGGTGAGTTAGGGCAGTGGTTCTCAACCTCTCCAGACTGCTGTACCCCTTTCAGGAGTCTGATTTGCCTTGTGTACCCCAAGTTTCACCCCCCTTAAAAATTACTTGCTTACACAATCAGACATAAAAATACAAAACGGTCACAGCACACTATTACTGGAAAATTGTTTACTTTCTCATTTTTACCATATAGTTATAAAATCAATTGGAATGTAAATATTATACTTACATTTCATTGTGATACTTGAACCTGTTCTTCACTTGTGAGCCTTGTCATTGATACATCTGAGGGAACAGAGCAGAAGGAGACTCCACTGACTGGAAGGCATGAGATGCACAGTCCTAGGGATGGGGGTTCCACGACCACCACTCCCAAGAGGAGGAGGAGGGTGGTGGTGGTCGGGGACTCTCTCCTCAGGGGAACTGAGTCCTCTATCTGCCGCCCTGACCGGGAAAACCGAGAGGTGTGCTGCTTGCCAGGGGCTAGGATTCATGATGTGACGGAGAGACTGCCGAGACTCATCAATCCCTCAGATCGCTACCCCTTCCTGCTTCTCCACGTGGGCACCAATGATACTGCCAAGAACGACCTTGAGCGTATTACTGCAGACTACGTGGCTCTGGGAAGAAGGATAAAGGAGTTTGAGGTGCAAGTGGTGTTCTCGTCCATTCTCCCTGTGGCAGGAAAAGGCCAGGGTAGAGACGGTCGAATCGTGGAAGTCAACGAATGGCTACGCAGATGGTGTTGGAGAGAAGGGTTCGGATTCTTTGACCATGGGATGGTGTTCCAAGAAGGAGGAGTGCTAGGCAGAGATGGGCTCCACCTGACGAAGAGAGGGAAGAGCATCTTTGGAAGCAGGCTGGCCAACCTAGTGAGGAGGGCTTTAAACTAGGTTCACCGGGGGAAGGAGACCAAAGCCCCGGGGGAAGTGGGATACCGGGAGGAAGCACAAGTAGGTGAGTGCAAGAGGGGAGGGCTCCGGCCCCATACTGGGACAGCAAGACAATCGGTGAGTTATCTTAAATGCCTATACACAAATGCAAGAAGCCTGGGGAACAAGCAGGGAGAACTGGAAGTCCTGGCACAGTCAAGGAATTATGATGTAATTGGAATAACAGAGACTTGGTGGGATAACACACGATTGGAGTACTGTCATGGATGGATATAAACTGTTCAGGAAGGATAGGCAGGGCAGAAAAGGTGCGGGAGTTGCGTTGTATGTAAGAGAGCAGTATGACTGCTCAGAGCTCCAGTATGAAACTGCAGAAAAACCTGAGAGTCTCTGGATTAAATTTAGAAGTGTGAGCAACAAGGGTAATGTCGTGGTGGGAGTCTGCTACAGACCACCAGACCAGGGGGATGAGGTGGATGAGGCTTTCTTCCAGCAACTAACAGAAGTTACTAGATCACAGGCCCTGGTTCTCATGGGTGACTTTAATCACCCCGATATCTGCTGGGAGAGCAATACAGCGGTCCACAGACAATCCAGGAAGTTTTTGGAAAGTGTAGGGGACAATTTCCTGGTGCAATTGCTGGAGGAACCAACTAGGGGAAAAGCTCTTCTTGACCTGCTGCTCATAAACAGGGAGGAAATAGTAGAGGAAGCAATAGTGGATGGGAACCTGGGAGGCAGTGACAATGAGATGGTCGAGTTCAGGATCCTGACACAAGGAAGAAAGGAGAGCAGTAGAATACAGAGCCTGGACTTCAGAAAAGCAGACTTTGACTCCCTCAGGGAACTGATGGGCAAGGTCCCCTGGGAGAATAACATGAGGGGGAAAGGAGTCGAGGAAAGCTGGCTGTATTTTAAAGAATCCTTATTTAGGTTGCAGGAACAAACCATCCCGATGTGTAGAAAGAAAAGTAAATATGGCAGGCGACCAGCTTGGCTTAACAGTGAAATCCTTGCTCGTCTTAAACACAAAAAAGCAGCTTACAAGAAGTGGAAGATTGGACAAATGACCAGGGAGGAGTATAAAAATATTGTTCAGGCATGCAGGAGTGAAATTAGGAAGGCCAAATCACACTTGGAGTTGCAGCTAGCCGGAGATGTTAGGAGTAACAAGAAGGGTTTCTTCAGGTATGTGAGCAACAAGAAGAAAGTCAAGGAAAGTGTTGGCCCCTTGCTGAATGAGGGAGGGAACCTAGTGACAGAGGATGTG
Source organism: Chelydra serpentina (assembly GCA_037349315.1). Taxonomy (NCBI): domain Eukaryota; kingdom Metazoa; phylum Chordata; order Testudines; family Chelydridae; genus Chelydra; species Chelydra serpentina. Next base: position 15,988,763 of record JBAIAC010000035.1, read on the forward strand.
GAGAAAGCTAGTGTACTCAATGCTTTTTTTGCCTCTGTCTTCACAGACAAGGCCAGCTCCCAGGCGACTGCACTCCGCAGCACGGTATGGGGAGGAGGTGACCAGCCCTCTGTGGAGAAAGAAGTAGTTCGGGACTATTTAGAAAAGCTGGACGAACACAAGTCCATGGGGCCGGATGCACTGCATCCGAGGGTGCTAAAGGAGTTGGCCGATGTGATTGCAGAGCCATTGGCCATTATCTTTGACAAATCATGGCAATCGGGGGAGGTCCCGGATGACTGGAAAAAAGCTAATGTAGTGCCCATCTTTAAAAAAGGGAAGCAGGAAGATCCCGGGAACTACAGGCCAGTCAGTCTCACCTCAGTCCCTGGAAAAATCATGGAACAGGTCCTCAAGGAATCAATTCTGAACCACTTAAAGGAGGGGAAAGTGATCAGGAACAGTCAGCATGGATTCACCAAGGGCAAGTCATGCCTGACTAACCTAATTGCCTTCTATGATGAGATAACTGGCTCTGGATGAGGGGAAAGCAGTGGATGTGCTATTTCTTGACTTTAGCAAAGCTTTTGATACAGTCTCCCACAGTGTTCTTGCCAGCAAGTTAAAGAAGTATGGGCTGGATGAATGGACGGTAAGGTGGATAGAAAACTGGCTGGATGGTCGTGCTCAACGGGTAGTGATCAATGGCTCCATGTCTAGTTGGCAGCCGGTATCAAGTGGAGTGCCCCAAGGGTCGGTGCTGGGGCCGGTTTTGTTCAATATCTTCATCAACGATCTGGAGGATGCTGTGGACTGCACCCTTAGCAAGTTTGCAGATGACACTAAACTGGGAGGAGTGGTTGATACGCTGGAGGGTAGGGACAGGATACAGAGGGACCTAGATAAATTAGAGGATTGGGCCAAAAGAAATCTGATGAGGTTCAACAAGGACAAGTGCAGAGTCCTGCACTTAAGACGGAAGAATCCCATGCACTGCTACAGACTAGGGACCGAATGGCTGGGCAGCAGTTCTGCAGAAAAGGACCTAGGGGTTACAGTGGACGAAAAGCTGAATATGAGTCAACAGTGTGCCCTTGTTGCCAAGAAGGCTAATGGCGTTTTGGGCTGTATAAGTAGGGGCATTTCCAGCAGATTGAGGGATGTGATTATTCCCCTCTATTCGGCACTGGTGAGGCCTCATTTGGAGTACTGTGTCCAGTTTTGGGCCCCACACTACAAGAAGGATGTGGATAAATTGGAAAGAGTCCAACGGAGGGCAACAAAAATGATTAGGGGGCTGGAGCACATGACTTATGAGGAGAGGCTGAGGGAACTGGGATTGTTTAGCCTGCAGAAGAGAGGAGTGAGGGGGGATTTGATAGCTGCTTTCAACTACCTGAAAGGGGGTTCCAAAGAGGCTGGATCTAGACTGTTCTCAGTGGTAGAAGATGACAGAACAAGGAGTAATGGTCTCAAGTTGCAGAGGGGGAGGTTTAGGTTGGATATTAGGAAAAACTTTTTCACTAGTAGGGTGGTGAAGCACTGGAATGGGTTACCTAGGGAGGTGGTGGAATCTCCTTCCTTAGAGGTTTTTAAGGTCAGGCTTGACAAAGCCCTGGCTGGGATGATCTAGTTGGGGTTGGTCCTGCTTTGAGCAGGGGGTTGGACTAGATGACCTCCTGAGGTCCCTTCCAACCCTGAGATTCTATGATTCTGTGATTCTGGGAGGCAGTGAAGCAACAGCAGCAGTTAAATTTTTCTCCACATTGAGTCTATTCCTACTCTTTGTCTTGATGGCAGTCTTAGTAGAAAATGAGACTTCACAAAGATCTGTTAATCCAAAAGCCAAAGCATAGTTCCTAAAGCCAGTGTATTCTCTCTGTTCTCAGGGCCAGCTTTACCGGTTTGCAAGCAGGGCAATTGCCCTAGGCTCCGCAAAGCTACACTACTCAGGCTTCAGCTCCATGCAGCGGGGCTTGGATGTCAGCCCCAGGGGGTGGCGCTCGGGGTTTGGCTTTATGCCCTGGGCCTCAGCGAGTCTAACACTGGCCCTGGCACCCCAATTAAAATAAACTCACAACCCACTTTGTGGTCGCAACCCACAGTTTGAGAACCGCTGATTATAGTATATAGAGCAATATAAACAAGTCATTGTCTGTATGAAATTTTAGTTTGTACTGACTTCGCTAGTGCCATTTATGTAGCCTGTTTGTAAAACTAGGCAAATATCTAGATGAGTTGATGTACCCCTTGGAAGACCTATCAGCTTGAGCCCGGGCGGGGCTCACAGCATAGAGCCAGCCAGTCTTTCTTGTCAATTTCAGGGCTGCTGCAAGTCTCAGATCCAGGGTCTCACAACTGAAGCTGTGAAATTGACAAGAGAGGCTGGTAGGCTCCTCCTGTGAAAATGAGCCCAGCACCAGGCTACAGCTGGGGCTGTCACCCGCAGGGTGGGGGATGTGATCTCCAGCTGTGAGCCCAGCACCCAGTTGACAGCTGCGGGGAGAGGGGGCAGTTGTCAGCCTGGTGCCTGGCTCAATTTCATAGTAGGGAGCCTACCAGCCGCCTTGTCAATGTCATGGCTCCAGCTGTGAGCCCCCTGCCAGAGAGGAGAGCTATAAAACTGGTAAGAATTTCAACCAACACCCGATGTAAGTAACGCAGTGTCACCCTAATTACACCGACTTATGTGCTACGTCTCTCGTGGAGGTCCCGTTATATCGGCGTAATAGGGCCTTTACATAGACGGGAGCAAGGCTGTAGTGTAGACAGACATAATTAGGTCAACGTGAGCTGCCTTACATTGACCTAACATTGCAGCATGGACCAGGCAGTGCACACTCAGTATTACCATATGACATAGGGTACAGAGTTGTAAGTGAGATTACTACATTTAGCATCCTATAAGCATTTCATAAAACATTAACACTAAACACATTTATATAAGCTTAACATCTATTTTAACAACACTAACACACAGGTGAGCCACACTGGTTTCCAGCTATGTATTGGTCAGTGTCCAGTTGAGGCCTCGGGGCCTTGGCATGAGTTGGCAACTTGTCTGACAGCGTTAGTCTGACTTTAATACCATTATATGTAAATGTCTCCCTTGTAATGTGTGTCTTGTGTTAGATTAATGTATTGACCCATCACACAACACTGCATGAGCATGTCTTAGAAAATTAGCATAGCTGCATTTGACTTTTCCCTCCATTTGGCTTATTTTGCAGGTTTACGTATAGGTAAGTATAGTAACGCTGTCAGCAGGCCATTTTATTTATGTCTATCAAGTGTCAGTGTCCTAGCTTCATCTGTCCCCATCTGAGAGTTGTTTGAGTATTGTATCCCTTGGGAGGAGCAGCACAGAAAAGTTTATTGGAAACCATATAGAACAGGATTATGCTAATCCGTAGATAAACATATTTTAAAGCAATATCTTCTGTGACCCTAGCAATGTTCGTCCAGGAAATATGAAGCACTTTGCAGTAATTTGGCTGCTTATTTTATTTTCAATTTAATCTTAAATGTGCCTTCACGGTAGCAAACTGGATTATGATGATCTTTCAGTTTTTCTATGGTGCCTCAGTATGTTTTTTCAATATTTTTGTGAGTTTGATGCCTTTTCTTTTAACCTTAGCTTAAAATGAAAGTTTATAAACTTATTTAGCTGTATTCTTGCAGTTTTCATATGTCTTGTAAAATTGTATTGATAGAAAGAGCTGATGTAGTATTTTTAGTTTGCGATTGCATGCATAAAGTATGATCATCTTGTCAATGTACGAGAAATTACGACCCTCATTCTTCCAGCAATGGTACATTCATTTTTGTTGTACTTTCAATCCTATGTTAAACTTTTGGGGTTTTCTCTTTAATTCAGTAATGTTATGAGCATAAAAGGCTTTGGCATTACATACCAGATGGACGGATGTCGGATATGCAGCTAACTGGAAAGAGTCTGAGAGAACAATTACTCATGGCTTTGCCATTTGTATGTTCTGCAGATCATCTCAAAATGCCAATAAAAATGCAGTACATAAAAATATGGTGTGATATAGAGATTATGGAGTAGCTATGTTTTAATTTTGTTTCTATTGTTCCATCACTCCCCTGTAAACTGTGATTGTTCTCTTCTGTATAATACAGTAACTAAAGTGTTACACTCACTACAGGATGTAAAAATTAGTACTAATTAGTTCCTATATATTTTAGAATTGAGACAAACCTATTAGTTCAGGGCAAAATAGAATTTTCTTTTATAGTTTTGAACAGCCAGGATTCCTAGAACACCTGAAATGTGAAACATTTGTGTTTAGCACTGACACCTCAAGAGAGACTGAACTGTGTAAAGTTTGCAGTGCTCTGGAAAAGTAGCAGTGTGTTTTTCAGCACCAGTTTAGGACTGACTGTAACACCAGTTTAGGACTCATTGTAACTTTCAGTCCCTGCTCTCACCTGATCCAGGTTGTGAGGCAGCACCCTTTGCTAGATGTGGATGCAGCCGGGATGATTTGTGCTTTCTTCAGTCAACTTCAGGCTGGGCATGCACACTTTCTAGAAAGAGAGGTGAGGGTCACGGGAGCTTCGCTTAGGTGTCGTGGCAGCCTGTAGTCTAAAGCAATACAGATGAGCACATCAAACTAATTCTTCCTGTTCTACACTGTTTCCCTGTCATCTTAGATCCACTTCAACGTTATATTTCATCTAGACCTTGGACTGCAGGAATGACTGTTGGTCTGCCTCTCTTCCAGAGACTTGCCTCAACAGCTTCAGTCAGTAGCAATGCTCAAGCTAACCACCGGCAGTGCAACTTTTGGGACGCACCTCTATCGCCAAAGGCCATATCCATTGAGCTTTCATCCTCAGGACATCAGGATGAACCAGACTTGCAAGACAGGTGTTTTCACAGATATTCCCCCAATCACCACCAAATGAACTCTTCCCACTGGGTAGCAACCCTGCAGAAGCAGCTAAATCAGTGGTGGAATGGGAGTAGGATCTTTTCAGAGTGTTTAAATGTTGTGTATGGTGATTAAAACCATGGAGTTGCCTATATTAAATGCATAAGTTAGGTAGTGTTGTCAGACGGCTACCGGTGTGGTGCTCTGCTCTGTTCAATGTTGATATCAGTCGGCTGCGTGCGTGTTCCCTCTGTGTGCTGCCCCAGCTCTGCGCAGATAGCTGACCCAGCAGACCCCGAGAGAACCCCCAAAGACCACAAACTCTGGTAAGGTACGAAGGCACTTGGCCAGGTTTATTGTTCAAATGAAGCACAGTGATAGTTCCTGATAGACTCTACCAGGCATACTACAAATTTATGCTCCCTGACGATGGACAGGTTTAGTCAGTGGCGGGACTTTCCACTGCCCCCTAGGCCAGACAAAGACAACTCCTCGGGCGTGAATTCTTATACACAGGTACAAACAAGTTACACATCACTCCTGACGTATTGAGGTGCAACCCTTCTACGTAACAAGATACAACGCCTTCTACATAGTAAGGTGCCGCCTCCCACCTTGTACATGTTGGTTCAAACAAAACAACTCTATCCATCATATTAGCCTTTTGCCCCTGTCTTTAGGATGGGCCAGCCTGTTCCTTGTTATCTGTGTGGAATGTACAAGTGTTCTGGTACCTTTTAGGTTTGTGTACTTTTGCAACATCAGCCCTCTCCTTGCCAAATTCTGTGAGCAGGACCTGCCTTTGGCTCACAGCTTAACTTTGCTTTATGTTAGCAGTCTTGACCATTATTTTAGCTCAGGCCTTAGGCCTCATACCGGGCCTCTGATACCAAGAGTTTATGCGTCAGGGCCTCATCTTACTACAGGTAGATATGAAGGAAAAACGTGATTATGTGATTTTTGTTTTAAAAGATGATTGGGGAAAGAAGTGACAGTATTAGAGTGTTATAAACCATCCTAGTAAAGTTTGATTCATAGGACATACAGCAGATGAGAAGGTCAAAAATGGCAAAAAAAAGAACGTTGCTTATTCCATGGTGGTCGTGACCACATCCAGGGTGTATGTTTGTGTGTGAAATACATATTATACATGGGGGCATGTTTTTTTGCAGAACATTGTCTTCAGCTAATCTGAGTTCATATAGCACAAATCCTGTTGCCATAAAGGGATGAAATTGTTACATTTTTAAAGAGGTAAAATGAAAAACATTGATTTTTTTTATTAGATATTTGAATTAAGTCCTACTTGCTTTTGGGACGTAGTCTTCCAGGAGGAGATTGTTAATGTTTCCTCTGTAACAACTTTACAGATCTCAAACTTTTTTCAAATGTCAAAGAACATTTGAAAACTGCACTTTAATGATTGACATTATTTTCTTAGGCCTCTTTTACCACCATAGAGTCAAACATTCCATCAAGATTTATCTAAAGTCCTTTAAGTTTTCTCAACACTATCCTTCATCCTATACTCCTGCCTTCCAGGTATCCCTTTTCTTTACCGTTTCTCAGATTCTTTGTGGCTTCTGAAGAAAGTACTTTTTTTTAAAGGTAGCTTTTAGATTTTGAACTTATTTTTTTTTTAAAGTGTTACATGCTTTATGTACATTGTACATATGCTTAACCAGTAGTTGATGGAAATAATTGCAGATATGTCTTCATTCTAAGTATCTGACTGTATTGAAAGTGAGTAATAGGAATGCTGTCAAAATGGAATGACCCTAACACAATTTGTGATGGCCCAGCCATTGCAAGCTTTATTTGTTGTATACAAGATTGAAACGCCACAGATGAAGCAGTACGTTGAATACTCATGATCTGTTAGAATTTCCCCCGAAATAGGTTATTCTTCTTCGAGTGCTTGCTCATATGTATTCCAATTATGTGTGCGCGCGCGGCGTGCACGATCGTCGGAAGATTTTTACCCTAGCAACACTCGGTGGGCCGGCTGGCGCCCCCTGGAGTGGCGCCGTTACGGTGCCTGATATATACCCCAGCCGGCCCAGCGCCCTCTCAGTTCCTTCTTACCGCCCGTGACGGTCGTTGGAACTGTGGAGAGCAGCTCGCTGAACTCCACATCCCTAGCATACTTAGCACTCGTTTATCTTGTAGATAGTTTAAGTACTTCTTAATTAGTTCTTAATAGTTATTCATAGTTCGTTGTGTAGTTAGTGTAAATAGTAGCGGGAGATAAGGGGCTTCTCCCCTGTCTCCCTCCCGGTACCGGGCCAATGCCTGGCTCTCCGGGATTCAAGCCTTGCTCGGCCTGCCAGAAGCCGATGCCCACAGGAGATCCCCACACCTCCTGTTTGAAGTGCCTCGGGGAGTCCCACCTTCCGGACAAGTGCCGTATTTGTAAGGCGTTTAAGCCGCGGACCAAGGAGCGGGACTTCCGTTTGAAGCAGCTCCTCCTGGAGGCCTTGCTTAGCCCGATGTCGGCCCCGCACCGGAACCCGGTACCGACCCCGGCGGCCTCGTCATCTGCGGCACCGCAATGCCCGAGCTCCGGGAAAGAGCCCAGGCACCGTACGCCTCAGGCTGGGACTTCGCAGAGGCGTCGCTCTCTGTCCCAGAGAGCGAAAAAGTCGGGCACCACACCAGCACCGACTGCGGCGCCGCTGCTCACGCAGCCTGTTCCAGACCACGCCAGGCCTGGTATGGCGCCAGCACCGTTGACTCCGGTACCGCAAGGACCGTTGAGCTCGGTGCCAGTGGCTCAGATCTCTGTGCCACCTACTCCGGCCCTGCAGAGGCCGTCGAGTCCGGCGCCGATACCGGCGCCGGCCCTGCCAACTCCGGCACCCCAGAGGCCGTTGAGTGCAGGACAGCCTTCTCAGGCTCCGGTACCGACGACTCCGGCCCCACAAGGCACGTTGAGCTCGGTAACCGCCAGCTCCCCGGCCCGCACCGTGGTAGAGCTTCCGCTGCCGTCCACTCCGGACACCTTCTCGGCGGCGAGGGACCTGATTGCGATGACCGATCCGGCACCGACCCCATCCTCGGTACCGCCGTTGCGGATCGTCGCTTCCCGCGGCAAACCGGCCATGTTCCACCCGGTGCCGCATGCGGAGACCAGCCAGCAGCAGTCGGCGTCTCCTCGGTACCGCTCGCAGTCCCGGCGCCGGTCACCATCCTGGCACCGGTCGTACTCGCGGTACCGCTCCAGGTCCCCCTCCAGACGGAGGTATGTCGACTCCTGGTACCGATCCCGGTCCCGTGGCCGGTCACCACATAGATCTCCGGACGATCGGCATCATTATCGTTCGCCGAGGCGTTCCCGATCCAGGTCTGGATCCCGGTACCGCAGTCACCGCCGGTACCGTTCCAGATCCCGGTACCGATCGAGTTCCCGGTACCGATCTCCGGCACCGCGACGTACCATGGCCACGCAGACCACCCTCCATGGCTACTCTGCACCACCTTGGCCTTCTCGCTCCGTCTCCCACTCTTCTAGAGCCGGTAGCGACCTGTACGTGGAGGATCGCACGGTGGGTGAGCAGGGCCACCTGCGAGATGCCGGACAGGACCCGTCCCACGACCAGGGACAATGGGCCTTCTGGACCCCGATGGCGTACCATCAGGCCCAAGGGGTCCCATCTAGAGCCTCCCTCTCGGCTCAATCCGAGCGTAGAGCACCGGAGGCTACGGTATCCCGGCCTCCACCAGACGTCTCGGAATCGGTCGCGGCCCCAGACTTGGAGGCCCCAACCCTGAACCCCTCAGCGGCCCCCCCGAGGACCCGCTCGCTCAAGGTCTGTCATCCTCCTCCTCCCCTGACGAGGCAGTGGCAGGAGCATCATCTTCTGGCCCGCCTCCTATCGATCTCCGGGACCATCAAGACCTGCTTCGCAGATTGGCCCTTAACATGGATCTGCAGATAGAGGAGGTTCCAGAACTGGAGGACCCGGTGGTGGACATTTTGACAACTGACGCCCTCACCAGGGTAGCCCTGCCGTTCGTCCGCACGATACTGGCCAACGCCACATCTATCTGGCAGTCCCCAGCCTCGATACCCCCCACTGCCAGGGGTGTAGAGAGGAAGTATATGGCACCTCCAAGAGATTTCCAGTATCTCTACACTCACCCCCCTCCGTGCTCACTGGTGGTTCAATCGGTCAACGAGAGGGAGAGGAATGGCCAACAGGCCCCCGCCCCAAAGTCTAAGGACGCCAAGCGCCTAGACTTGTTTGGGAGAAAGATTTACTCAGGGGGGGCCTACAGCTCCGGGCTGCGAACCAGCAGGCACTCCTGAGCCGCTATGGCTATAACACCTGGGTCTCCATGGAGAAATTCAAAGAACTTATACCTCTGGAGTCCAGGCAGGAGTACAAAGCCTTTGTCGAGGAGGGCAAGAAGCTGGCCAGGACGTCGCTGCGAGCCTCTCTCGACATCGCCGACTCGGCCGCCAGAACCATCGCCTCGGGAGTCTCCATGCGGCATATCTCCTGGCTACAATCCTCCACCCTCCCCACGGAGGTCCAGCACACTATTCAGGACCTACCGTTTGAAGGTCAGGGTCTGTTCTCGGAGAAAACTGACCCAAAGCTGCAGACCCTCAAAGATGGTCGTACCATCATCTGCACGCTGGGGATGCATACCCCAGCGACGCAGCGCAGACCCTTCCGGCCCTTCGGACAACGTCCCTACTTCCCACCCGCACCACGACAGGACTTCTATAGGAGGCTGCGTGGTCGAGGGGGCAGGAGACAACAACCCAGTCGACAGACCGGCCAGCGACAGGGCCCCCACAAACCATCGTCTGGGCCCAAACAAAATTTTTGAAGGGACGCTCGAGGCTGGAGTACCAGTTTTAATCGATCCTGTCCCCCTGTTCCTAAACCGCCTTTCCCTTTTCTCCCCTGCGTGGTCGGAAATCACCACGGACCGCTGGGTCATACGCACGGTGCAAAAGGGATACCATTTGCAGTTTGTCTCCCCACCTCCATCCCATCCTCCCTCCCTGTCCCTCTTCAGGGACCCTTCTCACGAGCAACTCCTCATTCAGGAGGTACAAGAGCTCCTCTCCGCAGGAGCGGTAGAGGAGGTTCCCAGGGAGCTCTGGGGCAACGGTTTTTACTCCCATTATTTCCTAATCCCCAAGGCGAAGGTGGGGCTATGTCCTATTCTGGACTTGCGGGGACTCAACAAATTTATGGTAAAGTTGAAGTTCCGTATGCTCTCCCTGGGCACTATTATCCCCTCTATGGATCAGGGAGACTGGTACGCCGCCCTCTACATGAAGGACGCGTATTTCCATATTGCAGTCTACCCACCTCACAGGCGCTTCCTCCGCTTCGTGGTGGGCCAGAGACACTTCCAGTTTACGGTCCTGCCCTTCGGCCTCTCGACGGCACCGAGGGTTTTTACGAAGTGTATGGCAGTGGTAGCAGCCACCCTTCGGCGTCAGAGTTCAGGTGTTCCCCTACCTCGACGACTGGCTTATCCGCGGCAACTCCAGCAGCCAAGTCCAGTCGCATATCCGCACGGCCATGGGCATGTTCAAGCGGCTCGGCCTCCTCCTGAACGTAGAAAAGTCCACTTTGGTGCCAACACAGAGGTTAGACTTTATAGGGGCAGTACTGGACTCCACTCTCGCCCGGGCTTTTCTTCCAGAGGCTCGCTTTCTGACCCTTACAACTACCATACGCAGCCTTCAGGCCTTCCCAACGTCAATGGCCCGCTGTTGCCTCAGCCTCCTTGGTCATATGGCATCCTGCACCTTCGTGACAGCTCACGCCAGGCTGCGCCTCCGGCCCCTTCAGGCATGGCTCGCCTCAGCATACCAGCCGTGCAGGGACATCCTGGACATAATTCTGACGGTCCCAGCACAGGTCCTAGCCTCCCTCAACTGGTGGCTGGACCCCAGGAAGGTGATGTCAGGTGTTCCATTTCATCCACCTCAGCCATCCCTAGCCTTAACCACGGATGCTTCATCCCTCGGCTGGGGAGCTCATTTACAGAACCTCCAAACGCAGGGCCTGTGGTCAGAGCAGGAGCTGACTCTGCACATCAATGTCAGAGAACTGCGAGTGGTACGTCTTGCCTGCCAAGCCTTCGCTCAACATTTACAGGGCCGCTGTGTCACCATCCTTACAGACAACACGACGGCCATGCATTACATCAACAGACAGGGAGGGGCACGCTCCCTCCCCCTCTGCCGAGAAGCGATTCATCTCTGGGACTTTTGCATAGCCCACTCCATTCACCTGGTAGCCTCTTTTCTCCCAGGGGTCCAGAACACCATGGCGGACCGACTGAGCAGGTCCTTCCAGACTCACGAGTGGTCCATTCGACCGGACGTCATCCACTCTGTCTTCTGGATGTGGGGATTTCCCCACATAGACCTATTCGCGACTCGCGAGAGCCGGAAATGCCACGCGTTCTGCTCACTCCAGGGTCGCTCCCTAGGCTCCCTGACAGACGCTTTTCTCCATCCTTGGACGGACCACCTGTCCTATGCCTTCCCACCAGTTCCACTGGTCCACAGAGTCCTGCTCAAGTTGCGCAGGGACAAGGCCCGATTAATCCTGATCGCTCTGGCGTGGCCCAGGCAGCACTGGTACACCACTCTCCTGGAGCTCTCCGTGGCCGCCCCAATCACTCTACCATTGTGGCCGGACCTGATTACGCAGCAGCACGGCAGGCTCCATCATCCCGACCTGCACTCTCTTCATCTCACAGCGTGGCTGCTGCATGGCTGAACCCGTCTGAGCTACGTTGTTCCAGCCTGGTCCAACAGGTTCTGCTGAGCAGTAGGAAGCCTTCCACCAGGTCCACCTACTCAGCTAAGTGGAAACGGTTTTCCCTTTGGTGCGGCCCTCGGGGTCTTAACCCCTTGCAGGTGCCGATACACACCATTCTAGACTACCTCCTCTCTCTAAAGGAGCAGGGTCTGGCCCTCTCGTCGCTAAAAGTCCACCTCGCGGCGATCTCGGCCTTTCACCCTGGTGACGGGGGGCTTTCAATCTTTTCCAACCCCATGGTTAGCAGGTTCCTCAGGGGGTTGGAACGGCTACACCCATTGGTGCGCCGCCCAGTCCCCACCTGGGACCTCAACCTCGTCATCACCAGGCTCATGGGGGCCCCATTCGAGCCTATGGCCACTTGCTCGCTGCTGTACCTCTCCTGGAAAACGGCCTTCCTCGTAGCCATTACCTCGGCGAGGCGCGTCTCTGAGCTCAGAGCACTTACTTCGGAACCCCCTTACACGGTGTTCCACAAGGACAAGGTACAGCTGCGACCACACCCGGCCTTCCTGCCCAAGGTAGTGTCGGCCTTCCATATTAACCAAGACCTTTTTCTACCGGTCTTCTATCCAAAGCCCCATGTCTCTAGGAAGGAGCAGCAACTCCATTCCTTGGACGTCCGTAGGGCCCTCGTCTAATACATCGAGCGAACGAAGCCCTTTCGGAGAACGACTCAGCTGTTCGTCGCCGTGGCGGACCGGATGAGAGGTCTCCCGGTCTCTTCCCAACGCATCTTGTCATGCATCCGGACATGTTATGACTTGGCAGGTGTCCCCACCATGCACCCTACTGCCCACTCCACCCGAGCTCAGGCCTCGTCCTCCGCCTTCTTGGCACACATACCAATTCAAGAGATTTGTAGGGCAGCGACTTGGTCATCGGTGCACACCTTTGCCTCTCATTATGCCATAGTACAACATTCTAGGGAGGACGCCGCTTTTGGTTCGGCGGTCCTACACTCTGCAGTCTCACAATCCGACCCCACCTCCTAGGAATGGCTTGGGAGTCACCTAATTGGAATACATATGAGCAAGCACTCGAAGAAGAAAAGACGGTTACTCACCGTAGTAACTGTTGTTCTTCGAGATGTGTTGCTCATATCTATTCCAAACCCGCCCTCCATCCCCACTGTCGGAATAGCCGGCAAGAAGGAACTGAGAGGGCGCTGGGCCGGCTGGGGTATATATCAGGCACCGTAACGGCGCCACTCCAGGGGGCGCCAGCCGGCCCACCGAGTGTTGCTAGGGTAAAAATCTTCCGACGATCGTGCACGCCGCGCGCGCACACCTAATTGGAATAGATATGAGCAACACATCTCGAAGAACAACAGTTACTACGGTGAGTAACCGTCTTTTTTAGCTGTGCACTGTAAACTGGTTGGTTACTAATTGATAGAAAACACGCTGTCTGTGGAAGCTGCACATACGTACGTGCATGAAAGGAAAAATAATGTGTTTGTAGACCCTAGGGAGGATTACTGTCAATGAAAGTGTCAGGAAAAGCAATGGATCCAAATGAACTGGACCAGTTCTGGCATTAGTTTTTTAACTAGTGCATTTTTTTTTAAACCAGGTACTGTATTTATGATCATTCAGTGTGTTTAAAAGACAGATACCCTCTTTTCTATTCAGTGTTTGTCTTGCCTTGTTCGTGTAAAATTATGACACAATTGGGTCTATTGTACTTGATAACCTTTTTTGGTAATTATAATTTGGTATTCTGTGCATCTCACACTGATAACCTTAAAGCGCTTCTACTCCATGTGATTTATTTAAATGTTAATAAATTATACATTTCTGGCACTTTAGTAATTCATGTGAAAATTATTTGGCGTCAGCTCAATATAATGTACTTCTGTGTGGTCTCTTGTGGCCAAAAATATGTCAAACAACAATTTCATCCACTCTTCAGTTTCACATTTTAAAGTGACTTTGGGTTATCTGTAGGTCAGAAAAAATCGAGGAACACTTTTAACTGAACATGTCTCAAACATTGAAATTCATTTTATTAAAGGGGGATAGAACTTGTTTTCATATTATTACATAGACCATATTTCTTAACGTTATAGGTCTTGAAGGCTTTTTTGGCTTTATTTGTGTATTGTATAATGGAAGTTTTAACAGGCGTGCAGGAGGATTGACCCAACAGAGAAATTTCTCCTTACCAAATCTTAATGCAATTTTGGTGAATAATGGTGTTCTCAAGTATAATTACGAATATACGGTATTTACCTCTTGGTACAAGGTACAGATTTTTGAAAAGGCATGCAACACTAATTTGGAACTGACGATTCATTTCATTGCTGCGAGTCACAGACAGACGAGCACTCATCAGTGGCAGTGAATGCAGTGATGCAGTGAATTCTAGATTCTACCCTCTCTCTCCCCCAGACTGATGAGTACAGATTGCTTTACCCCGGGCGCAGCTGTGCTGATTTCACTCAAGTTACACACTATCTGAGATGCATAAAGCTTTGTGTCACTAAGTCCAAACTGACTTGCTGCAATAACAAGCTGTAGTTCTTCATCTTGTGTTATGTAGTCACCAATGCTTAGTACAGAATTCCTTCTTTGTGACACGAAAAGAGCAAAAGGTGATAGCAGATCATTAGGATCCTACCGTCCTTCTCCATCAAGAGAAATTCCTGGAAAATGGAGGATAGTTTTAATAGCAATGCTCCTTTCCTGCAAGGGGAAAACCTAATCCTGTCAATAGTGGCCACAGAATTGGGGTGGAAGCTTTGTTTGCCCTGAATCAAGAACTGTTGCTGCTTCCTGCCCAGTGTCCGCAAAAGTGGTACATTCTAACCTTACTAAATCCTCTAAACATGTCACTATTCAGTGGTATCAATGGATGCCAGTTGTCGCCAGAGATAAATGCTGCTCCCTGGGACACATCCAAGTTAAACAGGCTTCTTAAGGAAGTCCAATTTCAGTGGTATGTGCTGAAAAGGGCACCCTCCTACATGTATTCAACTCCTAGCTAGCCAGGGAAAAGAGCCCCTCACCTCAGTTCTTTTTAGTTCCCCTTTGAGCAGAAGAGGGGAAAATTGCATGAGTAGTGATAGTGCTGCTTGTGGAAGACAAATGTCAGTGCTGCTACTTAATTGCTTGTATTTAATCTGCATTCAAATAGGGGTCCTCTACCCTCCTCCCCCAGTGTTTAACAAATAATATTGTTTTAAAATAAAATGCTGCGCACTGCCCCAGGCGTGCTTCTTACTCGGCTATGGTTCAGTGAGCTGACATGCTGTTAATGGTTCACTTAGTTGCCTGAGTGTGTAGTAGGTTGGAGAAGGGCTGATATTTTATGAGAGTTCCATAACTAGCGTGCATCTGCCAGGACCCAAATACAAAGAACCTAAAATGAGTGCATGAAGCTTAACAATTTTCTTATCCGATGACATGGTAGCGCCAGTCAACCAGGAGTCTGTCTGTCTGTTTCAAAGTATAAAAAAACAGTCCTTCTGGTATAGCCTGATTGCCTGTGGGACTGGAAGTATGATAGCACCACACAGTTGTATATTTTAAAAAGTGACATTGCAAAAATGGTGCCACTTAGTTCAAGAGGCCTGCTCCTTGCATGTTTTCAGGTCCTGTGTTTTATTACTACTGAGCTCAAATAACATGAGCAAACAGGAGTCTATTCTAACTTGTGCATCCCCAAACAAATTATTAGCATGTTCTAGCTTCAAACTCTAGTACTTCATGGTGGTTTAGAGGTCATCACAAAGACGGCTTTTATCTAGAGTCCAGGAGAGCTGATCAGAGGATGGGAATTCCATCTCTCAACAACTGTCGAAGCTTTGTTGTTTTTCATTCCTCACTGGAACAAAACCAGAATCTTTCAAATGGTTTAGCAAAAACTGAATTGTCAAAATGGTCATGGTTTTTATTCTCCCCTGGATGAAAACTCCATTGAGATGCATACAACTCCACAAGACCACAGTCCGTCAAAAATGTTCCAGCCAGCTCTAGATTCCAGATTGCATTTGCAGACCTGACAGTAAAAACAATTTTCTTGTAAGCAGGATATTCTGTCTGAAAGTCATTGACATGATAAACATGAAAACGTCTGCTGTTTTTAGTCATGTCTATCTTCACAGCAGGAATCTCATTTTAAATATTGTTAAAGGGACACTGTCAACCTGTTGCATGACATATCAGGAATGTGACTTTACTCCCACATCTTTGATCCCTGGATTCAGATTACACAACTTTCAGACAATAGGATAATCCATGGAGTCAAGGACAGTAGCTGTAAATATACCTGGCTAAATTCTGCTCTAACTTCACGGGGGTTATATAGGATATAAATGGAGTACAATTTCATCCTGCGTGTCTTTTTGGGGAGGTTGGTTTTTTTGTCTCTGGCTTGTACTTGCTGATCCTCGCTTTGTTAGAACATTCCCTTGTCCACACATTCTAGTTCAACTAATGGACGGAACTATTCTGACTTGGCTAGAAAGAAAATGGCTTGCCAGTAGATCCAGTCACCTTTCAGTCCCATCCTTCCCTCCCAATCCCAACGTGAAAAGTTAACTAACTTTCAAGCTCTACCTGCTTATGATGCTCAGTACAATATCAGAACAGCACCTGCTCTGATCTTTACCCACAACAATGTGATTGCCAGTTCAGTTCTCATAAAGATTCCCTTTTCAGATGGACATGCATGAAGTAAGAATTGAATAGAAGTGAGCCCTCCTACCTTGCTGGAAAGTGTAAATAAAACCGAATGGGACACTTTAGGCTGAGCTGGTTATGCTAGTTAACAAACACTTTCCATTGTAAGACCCTGGTTTCAGTTGCTTACAACTTTGCCAAACATAAGTTATTCAGGCAGAAAAAGTTCATGGTGGGTGTCTGCCTGTTCTGGGAAAAGTTAAGAGGGGAAAAATACTGTTTTGCATGTGAGAAATCCTTAGCAGTTTCATTGAAAAGCTCCTAGCACTTCTGTGCTTTGGAGCAGGAACTTGAAATTTGGCAGGGAGGTCACCCCCATGTTAGGGATGTGCCCTCTGCCGTTCATGTAAAAATCCACCCAAGTTTGGCCAATTTATAAGCCTCTGATAGTTGCAGTTTATACATGCTCAAAAGTTGGTTAGAAACTGGCAACTAAATTCTCCCAAGAGATTGCTCCCCATCCCTAAACATACTGACTGCATTGAGCATGCATTCTCTCAGAATGACTGAGCGTGCTCCATCCCAAGGCTACTGCCGGGGCTGAGCCGGACTTTCCCTGTAATGGCTCTTGCTGGCTGCTGTGGTGCCAGGTACTGGAACTGAGAACAGGGAGACTCTCCATAGCAATCGACCTGACTCCTCCCTTCCTATCATCCCTCTGCATTTGAGAGGGGGCCAAGCAGGAGCCAGAGATGATGAGGGGAATAATAGGAGCAGGGAGGCACAGGACATAAAGGAACTGAGAGGGACAGGATGAGACGTGTTTAGTACCACTAGAGGGCACTCCCCTCTAGAACTTGAAATTGAACCCAGGAAACTCCAGTCTCAGCATTTCTGTGCTTTCAGCAAAGACGGAAGTCCACTGAAACAGGATAACTGCCTACTACTGCTGCCAGTTTCTCCATCAGCTCAAAGGGTAGAAGTCTGTGCTATGGATCTAGAGCAGTGTTTCCCAAACTTGGGACGCCGCTTGTTCAGGGAAAGCCCGTGGCGCGCCCGGCCGGTGTGTTTACCTGCCGCGTCCGCAAGTTCGGCCGATCGCGGCTCCCACTGGCCAATGGGGGCTGCAGGAAGCGGTGGCCAGTACGCCCCTCAGCCCGCGCCACTTCCCGCAGCCCCCTATTGGCTGGGCACAGCGAACTGTGGCCAGGGGGAGCCGCGATCGGCCGAACCTGCGGACAGTGCAGGTCAACACACCGGCCGGGCGTGCCAGGGGCTTTCCCTGAACAAGCGGCGTCCCAAGTTTGGGAAACACTGGGCTAGAGGTTTCAGTCCTGGTGATGGTCCATGTTGGGGAGGGAGTCAGTATGGCCTCACTTAATGGAATATGTTTTGTTTGCTTTTTAAAAAAACTTAAAAGAAAAACCACTTTAATGCTACGGTTGCAAAGTCCAGCAAAAATTAGAAAGTGCCAGAATTAATTCTGCTTGTGCAACTGTACTTTGCCATGCATTATGATCAGTTATGATAGCTGCTTATTTTTTACACTTTTTGCAACCATAAGATTATTTTATCATAGTATTTTTAATGTCATTATTTATAAACTGCCATAAGTGTGCCTGGCTCCATGTAGACAAAATTCCTTGCAGCTTACAGTATCACAGATTGACTGTCACCTTCACTCTGCAATTTGATTTCACTGAGACTACTCTGAATAAAGTACTACTCAATATGAGTAATACGGTCAAAATCCGGACCTGTAGCTTTAGCTAGATCTCCAGTGATAGCAGCAAGGTGGGGGAAATGGGACAAGGATCATGGTAATAAGATTATATCACTGCTTTAGTTTACACAGTTTGAGGTTTCTGCATTGTTAATGTTTAAGGTTAGGGTTCTGTTATTTTATGTGAGGAAGGTTGGCAAGACAGGTTCACTTGTGACCACCTGTAGAACAAGCTAAGTATGCTAACATCTCTAAGAGAAGCCACTGGAGGGCAGCCTCTCTTCTCAGCCTGCCTTGAGGGAGTGACATTTTGACACAAACCTCCAGAACTCTTTCTAAAGATGTGCTCACTGGCCTGTTCACTCCCACGCTTGGTCTCCAGCAAGCCAGAGAATTTTTACTTAGGTGACTGCTACCTTTAAGATGTGTAAAACAGAATACGAGGGAAGCAAGTGTGAACAGGGACTGCAGGTGAGTACACTGGAAGGTAAGCACAAGCTCTCTGCACTGAATGGTGCAGTGTCTGAATTCCTCTTCCCTTCCAGAAAAATGGCTGCCTCTAATACATACACTTAGACCCCACGTTCATCAAGTTGTTGATGGACTTACCCATGTGTTGCTGCCTTAGGCCTTGCTCTGGTACTAGGCAGCAGTAAGCCAGCCACAAAGCAATACAGAATTAGCGCCTTTTTGCTTCCCTACCCTGAACATCATTTTTTCACCTTGCACATATGCACAGACCTCTTCCCCATGCAACATCACTACTGAGGGCAGGGGAATAATGCAAAGGGACAAAAAGCAGCAATATGTGTCAAGCTAGAGGAATGCAGGTGAAGTGTGTGTGAAGGTGGGGGTAAGGAGAGAAGTGCTCTCATCCTGGTACAGTATTCAACAGGAGGGAGATGCTTGGAAGGCCGAAATGGGAATGGGGGGGAAGTCATGCACTTACTTTGTGGGCTGCACAAATGACGGCTCATAGATTGAAGAAGTGCTAGTCTCCCTGTATATAGCACTGGTACAACCATTCTGGGCTAATCGGTGCAATTGTGGGCTCCTCCCCAACACAGGTTGACAACTGGAAGGATTTCAACAACCATGTGGAAAGTGCTGGAAGGACTGGTCTGTGAGGGCAGACTTGTATTGAAGGGCAGCTGGGCTAAAGGATGATGGGGGAAAGCAAGCACTAAAAGGCTGTATGTAAGTATACTGGTGTATTGACAAGTCCGGCTTGAAACTCATTTGTGAACCTAAAGCCAAAATGTGAGTTTCTGGCTTGACCAAGGAGGGGAAGGAATAGGTGTGTTAAGAGGTGGGGGTGGGACGAGCAGGTAAACTAATGAGGTGAAAATAACGGGGATGGAAAGAGTGTATGAAGTGACCTAAAATAATCTCATGGGAAGTGCCAGAAGCCCTGGTGCCTGAACCTGACTGGGCAAAATATTAGAAGGGGGAAGAGACCAAATAATTGAGGGGTGTGAGGTGGGATTTTTCTAAAGTGCCTAAGGGATTTAGGAGTGTATGATCCATTGAAAATCATTCTGAATGTCAATTAGGCCTATGCTCCTAAATCTCTTAGCAGATAGGTGCTTTGGAAAAAAACTTCTATTTATGAGCTATAAACCTTGGCTAATGTGAAAAGGTTCCATTGCATTAATGCAGCTCTGTAACCAGTATCATGTCGTTTAAGACCTTTAGGCTTTCAGGAGGATTGTTGTGCTCGAGGAAAGGAAAGAATAGGTGTGTTTGATGGGTGGAAAATGGCGGTAAGAATCCGGGATGTTTGACAGAAGAAGACACACGGAGCTTCTAAAAATACTGTGTGATGCCTGTGACTTGGGAGTACCTGCAGCGGCAAAGGGAATTCAGCTGGTGTGTGTTCAGCAGCCACTGCCAGCTACACGGCCCAGCAGATTCTGTTCCTTAATAAAACATAGTGAGTGGTGGAGGAAGCTTTGGCTTGTCAGCACTGATATCATACATGGGATTTGCTGTGGCAGTGCAACTAACAATACACACTCTGTGGCCAGCGACTACTTATTGTCCCCAAACGCTGACATAGCAGCCGGTGTGATTTATTTATTCATTTATTGTGGGGTAATTAAAAACCCTCCGAATGTAAATGTGGAAGCGGTGAGTTTAATGGCAGGTGACAGGATTTCTCCCCTTCCTTCTTTGATTGTTACATTTTAATTTCAAATTTTAATGAAGAATTCAGTGAGCATTAATGTAAAAGGGATGTGAAGGCAACCCAAAGCTGAATAATTTTATAGAGCTACAGGGCAGGCATGCACCCCACAGCTTTAAAACATCCTTGTCCCCAGCGGCTCTCAGCCAGAGAGGCATCGCTAACTTTTGGGTGGAGGCAGGGGGAAGATGTTACAAATCTTACTTTCTAGAAGCAACCCATAAACCTTTATGCCGACTTCCAGAGTACCTCATATGCAGTGCCATGGGAACTAGTTCAAAGGGATTCACAGGGTACATAGGAGGCAACATGGTCTGATGGTTAGAGCATACAAGTGGGAATCAGTTTTGGCTTCTGTCCTCAGCTCTGCCACCGACCTAACTTGGGACCTTGA
This sequence comes from Chelydra serpentina, assembly GCA_037349315.1. NCBI lineage: Eukaryota > Metazoa > Chordata > Testudines > Chelydridae > Chelydra > Chelydra serpentina. The sequence continues at coordinate 16,009,367 of JBAIAC010000035.1, forward strand.
GCAGGTTTCTCAATCTCTTGCAGATGCAGCTATAATGTAGGTCTGGTTTGGAGCAGCCTGACCTAGTCTTAGTGAACTAGTTTTGACACCACTATGACTCTAACCTGGTTTAAAATCCGGTTAAACAGACAGACTAGTTCGAAAAATTTCCCAAGAGAGACAAGCTCTAAAATTCCACCTGTTCTGCAGGAACTCGGTGGAATTAACCCTGCAGCACAGGTGGAATTCCAGTGCTCCAGGATTTAATAAATGTTTGTAAAGTTCTTATAAGCTGTCTGAATATAGAAGCCCAGAGCACCAAGCTATCAGCTCCTTGGTGAGGAAGGTTTGAAATCTCTACTTAAATCACCAAGGATAGCGTTTTAATGAAGTGAAAAACCATTCTCTCCTCTTGCTGATCTACTGATTGTGAGAAGTATGAAATAAATATGATGTGAATACAACACTTTGGCATAAATGTGTGACAATCTGAACTTGCTTTCTGCAATATTGTTAGAATGAATTTCGCTCCCAGCCTGGAAAAGCATTTAATCCCTGAAGGGTGTGAATGGATGCATGTTCTCCTATTACATACTTTGTAGTGACCCCCTTCGGCTAATAGCTAGAACAGTGCTGTCTAGCTCCACAAGGAACTAGAGAGAGGGGTTTGAAGAGGCACAGTGTGCGTATGTGCACTCAAGGGAAAAAACTTCACTCATGATGCAATCTTTATCATGATTGACTTTTTTCATAAAATAAATGATTGCAGAACGCCTGGATAAATTGCCCATCACTGAAGTCTGGCGATATTTCATCCCGTTGAAGTAAAAGACAAGATCACTTGTATTTAATTATTTTTTGTAGCGCTCCAAACTTTAGCCTTGACGTCTAACTCTTTGTCTAATACAGGGGTAGGCAACCTATGGCATGGGTGCCAAAGGCGGCACGTGAGCTGATTTTTCAGTGGCACTCACACTACCTGGGTCCTGGCCTGAGGGGCTTTCCATTTTAATTTAATTTTAAGTGAAGCTTTTTAAACATTTTTAAAACCTTATTTACTTTACATACAACAATAGTTTAGTTATATATTAAAGACTTATAGAAAGAGACCTTCTATAAACATTAAAATATATTACTGGCACGCAAACCTTAAATTAGAGTGAATAAATGAAGACTCAGCACACCACTTCTGAAAGGTTGCTGACCCCTAGTCTAATACATTAATTATGCTTTGATCCCCCCTGCCCTCCAAACCAGGCCACCAGTTTTTCAAGTGTATTCTGGTAGGCAAATGTTTAAATAGTAGCATTTGCAGGCTCAGTTTTAGAAATAAAATTGTTTTCACCAAGATGGAAGCACAGTTTGAAAATCAGGCCATAAAACTTGTTAAAGCATTACTTTTTCTTTGTTCTCTCTATGTATAGTCTTTTCATTTGAAGACACAGCAGTGGATCTTCAGATCTAGGATTGTGGTATAACACACTAGAAGTGCAACTACAGGATTTATTCTAGTACTCAATCCTTGAGTTTGTATTTGAAGAACCAAAAGCTAAAGTTCTCCATTTTCCCCTTATGTTTTCCTTTTCTATATCCCATTTCTACAAAGGGATGAGCCAAAGACCAATGAACTCAATGGAAAGACGTCCATTGATTTCAGTGGGCTTTGGGTCAGGCCCTGTACTACTTTCCAGTCTTTACCAGGTCATCAGCATAGAAACTGCAGAAGATAGCTCTGAAAATCCAGCTGGTTAAATGGAATGGAGAGGTGTGCCAGTGGCTGGCTGCTGAGCCCGATTTGTAGGAAAATCAAACATGCCCTCAAAGATCTTCAGCATCTAAGGAAGACAGACAATCCATGTTGGGCATTCTGTAGTAAAAAGAATGGGAGAGAACATTCTGCAAGGGAGAACAGACAGATAACATAGGCTTCTGAAGTTAGCAAAGATCCACTGGTGCACATTGGCACTAATGAAAAGCGTGAACAAATAAGTACTCATTTAGCACAAAAATGTTAAGAACAAAATTAATCAAGGCACCATAGGATGTTGTTTAATTGCTGATGCACCAACGCTCGGAGCCTGGGTAATAAACAAGAGACATTTAGATTTCTGAGCATACATTTGACATATATGGTATAACTGACGCCTGGTGGGATTATTTTCATGATTGGAATGTTACAAACAATGATCAGAACCTGTCAGGGAAAATTGAGTGGGGAAAAGGGAAGGGGGAGTAGCAATCTGTCAAAAATGACATTGGTCCTTTCTGAGTCAATGACCTCTTTGAAGAAAATGATCTTGAATGCTTATGGATCAGTGTCCTAACAGGTAAAGCACAAGATGGGGACATTATCTGGTGTCCACTACACACCATCAAATCATATTTGCAAATAGGCTTATCGGCTCCTTAAGCACTTACCTATAATGAGCAGGAAAATAGCTTTGTGATCATGGGAGACTTCATTCTGATATATACTAGAGGTCCCAGCCTGCCAGTACTAAAACACCCTTGGAATTTATAAATATTGTAGATTTCCTAGCTCAAAACATGTTGCATCCAGCACAGGAGAATTCTGTATTAAACCTCATCTTGGCAGATAAAGAGAAATGTATCACAAACTAAAAATTAGCAAAAGCTTAGGTACAAATGATCACAACTTGATCACATTTCTTAAGTGCAAACAGAATATAGTCCAGATCAGTGATGTATATATTTGGTGCTTTAAAGGGACCAATTTCACAAAGCTCAAATTAGTTGGGAGAAAGAAATAAAACAGAAAACTATGAATGATTAGGAATTGTTAAGAACATATTACTAAATGCCAAGAAGGCTACACTGGTTAAAAAACCAACCTAGCTTAGTGGGAAAGTGAAAGCAGCTCTAAAAACCTCACATATATTACAAATGGAAGAAAGGAGAAGTTGATGGTAAATATAAATCAAAAGCTAGGTATCATAAAATAAAAATAAGGGAAGCAAAAGGAGACATGGATGAATTTATGACCAGCAGAGTTGAGAACAATAAAGAGGAGTTTAAATATATTAGGAACAAAAAGAATCCTGACAATGGTATTGGTCCATAATGGACCGTCCATTACTAGATGGAAATGGTAGAATTGTCAATAATTATGCAGAAAAGTAAGAAGAGTTCAGTAAATATTTTTTGTTTTGAATTTAGGAAAAAGTTGGATGATGTAGTCATATCCAATGATGATGAAACGCTTTCCATGTCAGCAGTAACTCAGGAGGATATTAAACAGCATCTACTAAAGTCAGGCATTTTAAAAACATCAGGTCCGGATAACTTGCATCCAAGAACTTTAAAAGAGCTGGCTGAGTAACTCTCTTGAATGTTAATGTTTTAGGGTTTTTTTAGTAAGTCTTTGGAACATTGTCTGTTCCAGAGGATGGAGAAAGCTAATGTTGTGTGAATATTTTAAAAGGGTAAATGGGACATCTTGGGTAGTTATAGGCCTGTCAGCCTGCCAATAATGGAATGGCTGATACTGGACTAATGACAATCAACATAGGTTTATGGAAAATAGACCTTGTCACACTTAAGCTATTTGTTTGATGAGAGTACAAATTTGGTTGATAAGGTAATAGTGTTTTATGTAATATGTATAGACGTCAATAAGGTATTTGAGTTGGTACCAACATTTTGACTAAGAAATTAGAATGATGAACATACAGTCATTACTGATAGTTTGCAGATGATATAAAGGTTGGGGATGTCAGTAAATTAATGAAGAGGATGGGTCACTGATAGAGTGAGCTGGATTGCTTGGTAAACTGGGCACAAGCAAACAATGTGTTTTAACACAGTCAAGTGCAAATTCAATGTATCTTATAGCAGAGAACGTAGGCCATGCTTAAAGGATAAGGGACTCTATTCTGGGAAGCAATGACTCTCTCTGAAAAAGACTATCCACCAGGATCATCAACTGAACTCCCAGTGAAATGCTGTGGCCAAAAGGACTAATATGATCCTTAGATGCATAAATGGAAATTTGAGTAGAAGGGAGATCATATTACCTCTGTATTTGACACTAGTGCAACTGGTGCTGGAATATTGTGTCTACTCCTGGTGTCTACAATTCAAAAAAGATGTTGACAAATTGGAAAGCATTCAGAGAAGAGCCATGAGAGTGATCAAAGGACTGGAAAACATGCCTTTTAGTGATCTATTTAGTTTAACAAAGAGAAGGTTCAAGGTTGACTTGGTCAGTTTATAAGCATCTATCTGGGGATCAGAAATTTGATGATAGTGCTCTTCAATCTAGCAGATGCAAGTATAACAAAATCAATGGCTGGAAGTTGAAGCTAGATAAATCAGCAACAACGAGGGTAATGAACGATTGGACCAACTAACCAAGGATTATGGTAAATTCTCCATCACTGGAAACTTTTAAATCAAGAGTGGATTTTTTATGCTTTAGTTGAAACAGGGATTGATTCAGGGAAGTCTTATGACCTATGTTGTATAGGAGATCAGACTAGATGATCCCGGTGATCACAATGATCCCTTCTGGCCTTATAATTTGTGCATCTATGGTATGTTACTGCTTTATAGTATTTCAGTACAATACGTAGATTAAGCTTTTTCAAATAGAACATGGCCTTGAAACAGACTGGGATCTTGCCTTTGTATTGCAGCATTTTAAAACTGTAATTGCAGGTAAATAGAGGACTTTTGGGGCATTGATGCATTTCACCTAATTGTAATGAAGTAGACTTTTCAAAGTTGTTTTCACCCCTTCATATTCACCAAGATTGCCTTTATGGTGATACATCTGTTTGGCTTTGGTGATTAGCAGAAACATTAGCAGACCTACGGTTTCAGGACATGAATAATTAATGTTTGTTCCTCATTAATTTCTTGCGAAACAGTCTTGTTAGACTACATTTAGATGTATTTCTAGAATTCAGAGCGAATATAACAAGAAAGATCTGTCTGACTATTCTTAAGAATGCTGCCTTTTTTATTCCTGGAAAACATTGTCACCTTGTATCTTAAATGTCAGAAATAGTTTTTATTCTTAACAAACACCAATGTGTGATTTGTTACAATTTTAATTTCAGGGAAAGATGCAAGAAACAAGTTCTGTTATTCATGCACATTACAAATGTGTACAAGGAAGACCGCCCTGTTAGAATGAATGGTCTGGTATCTTGCATTCCTGCCACTTTAAATCAAAATCTTGTCTACTGTAAAATTCAAAAATGAGACTGCATCAGTAGAAAACAATGTTTGTTTTGGTTACTTTTCATTAACCAAGTGTTTTAACATTAGTGTAGTATGGCATTTTGCACTTTCTGGTTTGGCCAGAGTGTTTGCTAATGCAAAAGATTTTAATTTGGCATTTTTAATTTAGGATTAATATGAAGCAATGCGAATTTAGTCTTGCTACTAATTTAATTCATTCCACTACCCTGCTACTGTAAATAGTTCCCACCATCTCCATAAAGTAGCATACATTGTGTGTGTTGTTTTTTCTCCTACTTTTCCACATTCCAAAACGGGTAAGAACTAAGAGTAAAGGGAGAAACTTTCCGTAATTCTTGCATGTAGAATTTTGCAACATGTTCACTGTATCTACAAACCCTACCTAAAATTTTGGCTTGTTCCTAGAGCTCAGACGCTAGCATTGCTGTAAGAATTGAAATAGTTTGGGCATTGACATGAAAAGGTGCATATCTGCCTTTCTGTTCTGCTTCAGCTTCATCTAGATCCTTGTCTCCATGGTACCTTCAGCAACAGCTCCTATTTTACTAGAGAAATGTGTCCTGTAAATGGCAAAGCTGAGTCTGTTCTCTTTTCTGGATAAAACTCAAATTGTTCAAGTCTCCCCACGAGGCATGTTTCAATGGCATGTTTTATTCATGAGCTCTGGGAGAAATGTTCACAGACACAAAGGGTGCTTAGGCATCCAATTTCCGGTAACACTCGGTGGGAGTTGGGTGCCTAGCTCCCATTTGTGCCTTTGACAATCTCCACTGCCTGACTGCATCTGAAAAATTCTCAACTCTGTGCTCCAGACTTCTTTATCAATGGCCATAAACTTGTATTGATGTGTGTGTTTATTATTAGCAGCACTCTGTTTATGGGCCTGCTGGATATCAGAGTGAAATAATAACTGAGCACCAATTAATATCTAATTGCTCATCAAATTTTAATTTTGCTTTGCACTGATAGAGCCCTTCACTTATAAAACATTCCTCTTTGTGCGGAGCAACCTGTCCAAGAGACCCACCCTTCTTAGATAACTTTGGAGTCATTTCACAGCAGAAATCTATCTCCCAAACATATACAGTACAATTTTCTTCTGTTCTTATTAACAGGCTACCACCAGTAGCGTAGCTGGGGGGGAGCAGGGGGAGCGGCCGCTCCCCCTGTGAGGAGAAGCGGCGCCTTAAAAAGCGCCACCCGAGCCCCACTCGGGCGATGCTTTAAAAGGCCCGCGGGCGGCTCCCCATGGCTGCAAGAGCCGCGGGCCTTTTAAAGCGCTGCCCGAGCCCTGCTGCCAGAGCCGCTTTAAAAGGGGCGCTTTAAAAGGCCCACGGCTCCTGCCGCTGCGGGAAGCCGCGGGCCTTTTAAAGCACACACCCCCCGCCCCCAGCCCCGCTGCTGGAGCCAGGCTTGGGCGGGGATTTAGAAGGCCCACTGCTCCCCGCGGCTGCAGGAGCCACGGGCCTTTTAAAGCACCCCCCGCCATAGGCGCCGACTCCGTGGGTGCTCCGGTGCTGGAGCACCCACGGAGAAAAATTGGTGGGTGCTCCGCACCCACCGGCAACTCCCCGCCCACCCCGGACCCGCGGCAAACTTACTGGGCACCGGGAGATGTTCCGGGGCCCCGCCCCCGACGCTGGGCAACGTTGCGTCGGCGTCGGGGCCCCGCAACGTCACCCGGCGTCGGGGGTGGGGCCTGGGGTCGGGCGGGGCCCCGCCCCCGATGCCGGGTGACAGCACCCATGGGCGGGGCTGGAAGTCAGCCCCTGTGCCCCCCCGCCGGAGCCCCGCTGCCGGAGCTCTGGCAGCGCTTTAAAGGGCCCGGGGCTCTGCAGCGGCTGGAGCCCCGGGCCCTTTAAAGCGCCGCCGGGTGAGTACAGGGGGAGCGGGGAGGTGCCTTTTTATAGCGCCGCTCCCCCTGTGCTCCAGACCTGCCTACACTACTGGCTACCACCATTCTGAAAGTGGCTTACAATGAGTGCTCATTTCAGATAGGTTGAGCTGCATAAATTACCAGCATCATTATTTTCAATCTCTCTGCAAGGTGGCATAAAAATATATATCTCATATCTCATTAGTGGCTTTTTCTGTTCCTTGCAATTCCCAAGAGTGCTGATGTATTATGAAAAAATTAAGAACAGACATATTCACATAAAACAGAATATTTCTGACTTTCCCTGATTTGGGGGACTAATTGGCTCAGTGGATTAAAATGGACTCTGGATCCTTTCACCCCTTGACCACTGGTTTGAATCCGGCCCAGCCTGTTAAGGACAAAGTTACCTCTAATCAACAGCATCATAGGATAAAGTATACTGGTGCTCTCAGCCCCATTCCTAGTGGACAAGTGTTCTCAGGGATGTGCAGATTGAACCCCTCTCTTACCTAAGGGAATCTCTCCTGGGGGTGCGGGGCAGTTTGCATGGCTGTTGCCAGTGCACTACCTATGCTGTGAAGAAACAGGACTTCAGAGCTGTTAATCCATCTCCCACCACCACAGAATTCTCACACACACTCCCCTGTTTCTTGGCCTATTTAACATTTGTATTTTGCTAGTGCACGGCACTGTACAAACATGGAGTAAAGGACAAGTCCTGCCCCAAAGAGTTTACAGTCTAAAAGACCAGACATACCAGCTGCATGAAACAAAAATATGGGTGTGGAACACAGCAACAAACAGACTAATTGTGTGCACAGTTCTTAGCCAATCAGCCGCAGGAAACCGCAAGGATTTCAGACAGACATCACCAAAACCGGAAAGGCAATTTGCCATTCACAGGAGGGAAGTAAATTATGGCCAGACTGCATCAGTGTGTGTCAGAGGATAGAGTAGCTTTCAGTTGTTGGTGGAAGCCTCTTATTGCTCACATGATCCATTTCGACAATGACTGTTGAATTATATGGCACATGAATATATGTTGCCAGAGCAGATCAATAATGCTGACGAGATGGGTACTTACTGGAAACTTCTGCTTAAGAGTCTTACTACTTTGTCTCAATTACATGCTCTGGCTTTGTTTTCCCCCTCTCTCAAATCTCATTGAACAGAATTATCTAACTGTCCCCTACTTCCCCAGAATAGTTTGGAGAAGATACGTTCAGCTGTGCTGTTTTCTAATTTACTAATTTATTTTAATTCTGCTGTCCCAGATGATAAATTAGCAGATTAGTTGTATTGCAAGTAGAACATGTGGGCCCTGATAAGGTCTCTTCGAATTGCTCTGTTGGCACAGAATTACCCTAGTTGGGAAGCTGGGGGTCTCCAAGTGCTGCAACACTGGCATAATTGGCTCTGTTATCCCATATAAAATGTTGGATGCAAGTTGCTATGCTCCAGCAATTCTTAGCCAGTATGACGACATTGAGATGGGTGTCAATGTTGGTACAAGTTAGAGTAGCCCCAGCCCCCTGGCAGGAGTCAGAAGATCACAGAGGTAGCATGCTGCCAGCTTTGTCCCTCACCTCTTCATGTCTCCTGTCAATTGTCAATCCCAGTTTAGCAGGACTCAGGGCCTTCATTTAACATTTTTTCAGAGTTCACACTTACATCTGCATCAAAGGGAGGAGAGAGGCTGGCCTGAAACTGACAAAAGCAGATGAGGGGCAGTCAAGGTTCAGGCTGAAATTCCTGCCTTGGTGTTATATTATAATATACATACAAAAACACACGAAAACAGGTATTAGCTTCAAGGGGAGGCACTCATCAATGGGAGAAGAGACCCATGGAGGCCTAGATGTTGCAAAAATCTAGGCTCCCTAGGCAGAGCAGGTCACTTGAGATTATACCATGCTGATGGGCTATGTAAGGAAGGATATTTTTGCAGTATTAATTCAGTTTCTAAATTTTGTAGCCCTTAACATTATTTAATGAAATATCCACTGGGATAGTAGTGGCTTCAAGGATTTTCCTGTAGTAATCTGTAATTAGGAAACTGTTTTGGACCCCTGGGGTCTCTCTGCCTCTATCATTATCTAGCTGTGTGACCTTTGGCAAGTCACTTAGCCTCTCAACACCTATATTTTACCCGTTTGGAAAGTGGGGTTACCTTCATCACAAGTGGGTTGAGGTCTAACTAATGTTTGTAAAGTGCTTTTGAGAAGCTCAGGAAAGAAGAAATCTACACTATTGTAGACTCCTTTAAAAAAAAAAAAAAAAAAAAAAAGCTGTTTCTGAGGTACTGCTACATGGAATAAGTCCTTGGAATTTTGGTTCTTTAAATAGTCCTTTTACTCTACCTTTTTTAGCTCAAATGTACCTTTTCACTCCCTGCCCAAAATCTGAGTCAGCTATCTCTGGACCTCTTTGTATTGTTGCTTATTATTTGTTTTATTCTCCAGCGTTGATGCCATCAGAAAACTTTGTCTTCCATGTGACAGTCTTGATTCTATGAACAAGACCTAAGATACTTCACTGGCAATTTATTTTACAGATGGTGGAGTTACTGTTTACAGTCAATACTTCGTGGCGTTGCACAAGTTTTTTTATTTAATTGTAATTATTGTATGACCTAAATGTATTTTATATCACAACTTACTTGACATTAGACAATAATTCTTAGTGTTGAATATTAATTTACTTTTGTAATCTAGCAACATTCACTTCATTTACTGTGCCTACAGCATCTTAGTAGTAATTAACTTAAAGATCCCCACAAACAGTAAATTAACTCAGCCAGACCTCCTCCTCCTCCTCACAAATCCACATTCATCATCTCTACTCAAGTTGAAGCAAAATTTTCAAACATAGTGCACCAAATTTTATGCTTGCTAAACTGTGTGCACTCATTTGTGTTCATAAAATTGCACCTATGGCAGGTTACATGTTCTAAGCCTATGGTTGCATATGCAAGCAGGTTTCTGTGTTTGCTAAATAGAGAGGTGTGTAATCAGTGCTTTTTACACTTGCAAACAGAAGAATGATTGCAACCCTTTTGTACACAATTGGAGTATGAATGAAAATGTGACTCTTTTAAGGCATATACCTCAAATCCTCCAAAATTTTTCAAATATTAATTTTCTAACTTTGATAAAGTTATCCCAGTTTGTAATCAGTTATTTCTTGCACCTTTTTTGTTTAATGCTGTTAATCTTGTAATTTTCTAGTTTTCAGGGACCTGATCTTTCATGTAAAATTGTTTTGAACAAACCTATTTTCATCTCCTTTCACCATTTTGAGAATGTATTAGATTGCTCTTACACTTTAACTACCTTAAAGTACAGTTGTTGTCTGGAAATGTGTCCCCTTTGAGTGAAATCCTGGCCCCACTGAAGTTAATAACAAAACTCCAATTGATTATAGTGGAACCAGGATTTCACCCTGGTCTATTCAATTTATAATGGAAGGGGAGTAAGGATTATGTTAGCGTATAAGGCGTAAAACTGGGAGACCTTCCTAGGATATAGACTTTCTCTGTGTGACAATAGGCAAGTCACTTAGAGCCCAACTTTCAAAAAGGACTGAGCTCCTACATTACCTGCTGTAGTCAGTGGGGGCGGTGGATGCCCAATACCTGTGAAAATCAGGCCTATGCTCTTTCTGTGCCTGGGGTTCCCCAGTTGCAAAATGGGGGCAATAACCACTTCACAGCAGCAGTCGAGAGTATAAATTACTGTTTGCAAGGTCCTCTAACTGCACCATGTTAACTAAAGCTGCCTTTTTTACTCTCATAACCAAGCTTTTACTCCTAGCCCTACAGAGCCAACAAAGCGCCAGCAGCCCACAATGTGTTCTGTTTTGCCTCCTTTCTCACCAGCAACGTGGGTACCAAAGCCTCTTTTCAGAGTACAACTGCACTTCAGTACTGTGCTTTTCCTCCAACCATCTCCATTGCTATCAACACATGCTGAAGCTCCTCTTCCAGGAGATCGGATTCCCCTTTTCCAAACGGCGCTCTCCTCTCCCTGGGATCAAAAGCAGCCAAAAGCCTGCTTAAGAAACCTTCCCTCTGACAATCTCTAAACCAGAACTCCTGAGTTGCTGGGGAGTGTTGATCTGGGCTGGATTTACCTCCACTCCCACTGCAAGAGGATGAGGGGGAGGTCAGGGTTAAGTGGTGAGAATCCTCTCCCTGGCGTCCCACTGGCTTGTGAGTTGATAAGTCAGTGGCAGGAGCCCTAAGAGGTCATCTGTGCAACTTATGCATAAGGCTGGCTTTGCTGCATTAATATACTATCACAAAAGAGGTTTCCACCCCTGTATTTGTTAAAACTTCCTGTAATGGAGATCTTCCTCCCTTACTATTTCTGTTTCTTACTCAAAACATTCATTTCATGTGTCATTTCATAACACGTTGCATTTTCCAATGCCTTCTACCAAAGACTTCTATTAAGGGTTACTTCCTTAGCTAAACTCTCATTAAGTTCACACAAAGATTGAGTTAAAACTCAGCAAAACCTCTGTCTCTGTAAACCCATTATATGGTGTTTCCTTCAACCTTGCACAAACAGTGACTGATATATAATTGATTTCTGGGTGTTTCTCTATATTCCACAAACTTCCCCTCTAGGGGACCTGTTTGCCTGAAAGTCTGCTAATATGTAGGCAATCCACTGCTGCTGCTGTAACTTAGCAACTTTCCTTTGGCTTTGTTAAATTGGGCTGTTCAATCTCCTTAATGAATGAGAGAATCAAGCCAGGTAATTGATGCTTTGCCGTTTAGCTGATGAATAATTGACTGTCTGGGTAACCTTAGACATTTGCTCGATCAGATTGTTCAGCAGAACAGCTATGTCATACCGTGGGCAGAGTTTCTTGTTCTTTTATGATGTCAGAAATCTGCTTTCTAAGCCCCAAGTCTAGGGGTATCTTCAAAAGTCAAAATCACCCATCATCTTTCCTTCAAGAGGAGGTATGTGTCTTACAGTAAATCATTGGGATCTGACAATGCCAGCAGTAAGATAAGACTAACTTCCACTCTAGTTCTTAAACTGGGCCTGAAAACACTCAGAAGTTTGTCAGATCCACAACAGAGAAAAGTGCAAGAGCGTAAAAGAACCAACACACCTCCCTTTGCAGGCTATGGAACGATTACTCTGTCTGATCAAGTTCTCTGGAGTAGGAAGCAAGCACATGCTATTGTGTCTAGAACCCAGTTAGGAAAAGAAAAGGAATGGAAGATCTTTGGCTTAACTTACATATGGTTTAATTTACACACAGATCTTGAAATGTAAAGCATCATATCCTCTTCCCAGAAGGACTAGGCCTGCAAGTAATTATGCACTAGAATTTGATGCAATTAACGCTTAAATAAAACATTCTGCAGTATTTTGTTTGGTAAGTTTCTGGTTTTACATTGGCAAAAGCTGCCGCTGATATGTTGCATACAGACTGTAGAATGCTGGGGGGCGGGGTTGTCTTTCTAAAGTTCACGGTAGTTTGTTCAAAGTTTATATCATGGTCAAACTCAGGGCTGGAGTCAGATCCCGTTGACTCAGCCAGGCTTTGGCTCAGACCCTAAGGGAGAATGTAATCCTCCTTTATATGACTCCCCATTTCCCCCCGTCTCTGAACTGTGGTCAGAGAATAAAACAGGTGAGGGGGTAAAAGGCACGCTTGAAATCCGACTTTTACCTTCAGATTTTCAATGAGTCACGAGTGATGTTTCATCGGGTTGTTTTTTTTTCGTTTCTTTCCAGAAATACTATTAATTATTTAGCAGGAGGTGAATGATCTCTCAAATCTATTGAAGTGACACCTTTTAGGCTGCAGCTCCTTTCTGATGGCAAACCATCTGGACTCTCTTAACTTGTTATTGTTTATCCTTTGGACTTCTCTCCTCTATTTGTAAGGTGTAACAGCAACAGACAGGGCCAGAAACATCAATATTTTACAGCTTTAATTAAAGCGCGTTGAGCGGTTAGACGAACCAGTCTGGTTTCTTTCAAAACACGCAAATGGGGGGGGGGGAGGTAAGGATTGTGATTGTCTGGCAATGGGGGGTGGAGGTGGGAAGAGAGGAGGGTTGATTCGAGCTGTGCCCTGAACCCTGCAGCTGAGCTTGTAACGTTTCGCTGGAGAGTGTCCTCTAAATAGTGCTTTCATTTTCCCAACGTCTGAGCAGCGGGCGCTAGGAAGGGGGGGGCTCTTCTCTGTCTCTCCCGGACTTCTGGGGTGAAAGGGAAGCCGCAAAGCGCTGAAAACGAAGTGTCGGCTCAGTCCAGGAGCATTTAGCACCGGGTGTGTGTGTGTGTGGGGGGGGGGGGGGTGTGCCTGCGCAGAAAGCATTGCTAAGAGCTCAGCGCGCACTTCTGCATTTCCCCCCTTTATTTATTTACTTCAACTAGACCGTGCCAAAAGAAGGGTGAAAAAAAACAAAGGCATGAAATTTATCCATCTATTAATTACCTCCAGCATAGCGGGGCTGCCTATAAAGACAGTGCCACTTTAGATAAAACTTTCATGCAGCTATTTAGGCCCTTTGAAATATAGATGATTTCCTTTAAATTTTTTATCATAAATCAGGGCATGGAGCTATGCGACAACGCGCCGCTTTCCCCCCTGATGGGAGGAAGCTGCTCGCTCTCTTTGCCTTTCAAGGCCTGGTTAATGTTCCACTTCCATTTGTGCAGCTCTCGGGCTTGATGGGAAGTGATGGCACGCCGCAATCTTTTCATCTGTCCTGCGCTTTCTTCGCCGCCTTGTCTTTTTGCCACCAGCTCTCTGGGATAAAGGGAAGGGGAGCATCTCAGTGCAGGCCACGTCAAAACCTGTTCTTGGCCACACGCCCGCCTGCTCTTAGAATCATAGAAGACCTCGGGAGGTCATCTAGTCCAACCCCCTGCTCAAAGCAGGGCCAACACCAACTAAATCATCCCAGCCAGGGCTTTGTCAAGCCGGCCTTAAAAACCTCTAAGGAAGGAGATTCCACCACCTCCCTGGGTAACCCATTCCAGTGCTTCACCACCCTACTAGTGAAATAGTGTTTCCTAATATCCAACCTAGACCTCCCTTACGGCAACTTGAGACCATTGCTCCTTGTTCTGTCATCTGCCACCACTGAGAACAGCCTAGCTCCATCCTCTTGGGAACCCCCCTTCAGGTAGTTGAAGGCTGCTATCAAATTCCCCCTCACTCTCCTCTTCTACAGACTAAACAAGCCCAGTTCCCTCAGCCTCTCCTCATAAGTCATGTGACCCAGCCCCCTGATCATTTTCTTTGCCTTCTGCTGGACTCTCTCCAATTTGTCCACATCCTTTCTGTAGTGGGAAACCCAAAACTGGATGCAATACTCCAGATGTGGCCTCACCAGTGCCAAATAGAGGGGAATAATCACTTCCCTCGATCTGCTAGCAATGCTCCTACTAATGCAGCCCAATATGCTGTTAGCCTTCTTGGCAATAAGTACACACTGCTGACTCATATTCAGCTTTTCATCCACTGTAATCACTAGTTCCTTTTCTGCAGAACTGCTGCTTAGCCAGTCGGTCCTCAGCCTGTAGCAGTGCATGAGATTCTTCCATCCTAAGGGCAGGACTTTGCACTTGTCCTTGTTGAATCTCATCAGATTTCTTTTGGCCCAATCCTCCAATTTGTCTAGGTCACTCTGGACCCTATCCCTACCCTCCAGCGTATCTATCTCTCCCCCCAGCTTGGTGTCATCTGCAAACTTGCTGAGGGTGAAATCCATCCCATCAGCCAAATCATTAATAAAAATGTTGAACAAAACCAACCCCAGGACCGACCCCTTGGGCACTGCGCTTGACACCGTCTGCCAACTAGATATCGAGCCGTTGATCACTACCCATTGAGCCCGACAATCTAGCCAGCTTTCTATCCACCTTATAGTCCATTCATCCAATCCATACTTTTTTTTAACTTGCGGGCAAGAATACTGTGAGAGACGTATCAAAAGCTTTTCTAAAGTCAAGAAATAGCACATCCACTGCTTTCCCCATATCCACAGAGCCAGTTATCTCATCATAGAAGGCAGTCAGGTTGGTCAGGCATACAGGGGCATCGCCAGCTTTTTTGCCACCCTAGGCGGTGGCGGGAGAGGCTGCTGCTGAAGTGCCACCGAGGACCCTGGCGGCTGAAGAAGCTGCCGCTGACGTGCCGCTGGAGTGCTCGGCGGCAGCTTCTTCGGCTGCCGGGGTTCTTGGCGTCACTTCAGTGGCAGCTTCTTTGGCAGCAGCCTCTCCCGCCAGTGGCCGCCGAGGGACCAGAGATGCCACCCCCCAAATCCTGGCGCCCTAGGCGACCACCTAGGGTCACCTAATGGTAGCGCCGGCACTGCAGGCATGACTTGCCCTTGACGAATCCCATGTTGATTGTTCCTGATCACCTTCCTCCACTCCAAGTGCTTCAAAATGGTTTCCTGGAGGACTTGCTCCATGATTTTTCCAGGGATTGAGGAGAGGTGGATCAGTCTTTAGTTCCCCGGGTTCTCCTTCTTCCCTTTTTTAAAGATGGGCACTATATTTGCCTTTTTCCAATCTTCTGGGACCTCCCCCCCTGATTGCCATGAGTTTTCAAAGATAATGGCCAATGGCTCTGCAATTACATCAGTCAATTCCCTCAGCACTCTCATATGCATTAGATCTGGACCCATGAACTTGTGCATGTCCAGTTTTTCTAAATAGTCCTTAACCTGTTCTTTCACCACTGAGGGCTGCTCACCTCCTCCTCATACTGTCTTTCCCAGGACAGCAGTGTGGGAGCTGACCTTGTCTGTGAAGACCAAGGCAAAAAAAGCATTGAAATACTTCAGCTTTTTCCACATCATTTGTTACTAGGTTGCCTCCCCCATTCATTAAGGGTCCCACACTTTCCCTGACCTTTTTCTTGTTGCTAACATACCTGTAGAAGCCCTTCTTGTTACCCTTCACATCCCTTGCTAGCTGCAACTCCAGTTGTGTTTTGGCCTTCCTGATTACATCCCCACATGCTCTTCCAGGGTCTGAAACTCTCCTGTTCCACACCATAGTGTTCCCACCTGCTTAATGCTCTTTGTGGGTTAGGTCTGTGGTGAGCTACCCCGTAGCTATACCCCCCCTTCCCACACAGCCCTGGAGTTGCTTAATCTCTCCTGGGTTTTGCAAGGGACACACACCTCTCAATTGTCCTTTCTTGTGGCCCTGATTAAAAGTACAAAGAGAAAAGGGAGTTCCTTTTCCCACTTTGAGATCTACCGGTGAAAAGCCCTATATAATGCATTAGTTTAGTTATGTTTAGTCCCAAACATCTCTCTCATCCTCTTATTAGTGACAGCAGACTTGGGAAACAACAGTGATAAGTATCTCATGTCTGCCAAAGACACACATTCCATAACATACTGAGTTTGCAGTAGTTTTTCTATAATGTATCTCATTTAGCTTCTTGCCCCTTAATTGGGCTCCTTGTTGGTGCCTCTAGCAACTGGACATGTATAAAGCTGGATTGTGTGCTTCAAGTCTCTGCTTTTTTTTCTTGGAGCGGGATGCAACATATATTACTAGTTATTAGTTTGATTGGATTCACGTGTTTCAAGAGCCAGAATCGTGGTACCTCCGGCACATTAGCTTCTGGTTACAGAGGGGAAAGAGGGAATCTTTAGGACAAAGCTGGGCCTCCAGCTTTCTGTGAACACCACAGGCTTAATGCTTCTGGTTAGGAGAGCGATGAAACAGTTCCTTTTGATATGGTGTTACACCAAATCCCCGTTATGATTTGAGGGCTTCGGAATCTTCAAAAACTTTTAAACTTTGACTAGGTTTCATTCTTCTGAGGAACCGGAGATTTCACAATTGTCAGTATATTTAAATCTCCAGACCATCAAAAAGTAAAACTTGGCCAGAGTCTAGAAATGTTTGAAGTGTGAAGTGTGAAGATTTTGAGGATCCCAAGTTATAACTAGTAAATTGTAAAAGTATGTTTCTTTCAATAATCTCCTTTTTTCTGCTCTTTAAAAAAAGATTCAAGGAGAAGTTACTTCCAGCCTATGAAATATATATGGCCCTGTCATAATTATTATTCAGTGTCTAAGCTTATACGAGCTTAAATCAGTTGGGAAGTAATTTAACATCTCTGAGCTTCAATTTACCCTACTGTACTGTACAATATATGCTGCAGTTTTAATAGCTATGTTACAATGGTGCGGTGAAGCTTTGTGAATGCATGTTGCAAAGTACTTTCAGTAACTCAGAAAAAGTGCAAGTAGTATTCTAATGAACTTTGTTCAGGGCTGGTTCTGAATCTAAGTTCTTGTGAAACTAAGAACTTGGGGTTGCAGGGGTTGAGTCACTGGCTGTAAGACATTGAAGAAGTCGTTCTGTATTTTACACGTTTCGGTGGGGGGTTCTTATTCCCTGTTAAAATCAGCTCCTCAGTGGAAACAATCTCTTAGTTTTAAGGATTATCTTTAGCTACTATATTGCTGATAAATGCGGAGTGCACCTAAACTGTCACTCGCTTCCTCCTGTTGTGTAATATAGATCTGTGTGGTTGGAATTACCATACCAGGGGCCTGACCCGCAGCTCTGGTTTTATTGGTAGTTTTGCCAGAGTAAGAACTGCAGTGTGGGTTCCCCAATGAGCTAACCAATGTTAACCTGAAGGCAACCAACCTCAGAAGTCTAAATTAAGACTTAAAATTCTGCTTCCTCTTGCCTTGAGGAATGTACAAAAGGGGCAGAACGTTGCCTTGAGGAAGATATGTCACAAAGCTAGCAAGTATCTAATTATCCATTTACATTGTTTAAGAGTAGTCACCATTGCACTGGACCAAGGCGAACGAAGCGGATCTTTAAGGAAGGCACCTGTCCTGGTCAATATAATATACAAACGCTCAGACCGGTCCAAATTAAGGGACCTAATCTTCCTCCCCTGAAGTCAATTGGAGTTCCGCCACTGAAGAAGAAGGAGTCGGTCCTAAATGTGTAAAGAAACCCCACCTTGTCACGCTTCTGGCAAGCTGCTCATCATTAACTTTTTGGATGAGGTGAGCAACAGTTTACCGTGAAATCTTCTACTCGCCCTGTTGGTGCTGAGTTGCTGTATTGTTCTCTGGACAAATCTATTACAGTTGACGTTGAGTTTGTCCCCGTCCCCCCCACCCTCCCCCATAAGGCACTGGAAATGGAAGAAAGATTTGGCGCGATCAAAATATTATAAATAGCAAGGCTGTGTTTCATGCCATAAAACGCTGTTCTCCCCGCAGCATCGGTGACATCTCGCTAAAGGAAGCAGTGCGGCACACAAATAGCGTTTGGCATTAAAAGTCCTGTGCTGTGAGTTTTCAGGATTCCCAGGGAAAGGAATTATAATAAGGTTCACCCTGCCTTCTCTAGGTAGGGACGCGCAAGCAAGCCCCTTAATTAGAGACAGAGCAGTCAGCAGCATTCTGGAACACTGGAGTTTAAATATTCTGTCTTGTCTCAGAGCACCTGGTTTAAAATATATTCTACAGATGTTTTATTCTGATTGTTTAGCAGAGTGCACGCTGTGAGGAATCGGTCAGACAGCTTCTCCCTCTCCGTTTTCCCCAAGATGGGCACATGAAGATCGGAACTACAAGGGAAAATGTCAAACTTCGAGAATGTAAAGCCTTGGTTTAACTGCTGCACCTTCACCTGGGCGTTTCAACTCTAGAGTCTAATCGGAGAGGGAAACAGCCCAATCGCCCTTTTCCCTGCTACCACCGATCTCTCTACAATCCAGGAGTGAGGCTACCGGTGCAAATTGTTCAGGTGTAAGAGAACTGATTAAAGGGGGTTATGTACACAGTTATCCTCCTTATCTCCCTTCCACTGGTCTCAGTGTCTCCCTACTTCTGCTGTGCCAGGGGTATGCGCAAAGCCAACTTTCTTCCCTACCTTTGGTCTGGCATATAGTTGATCTCATCCGTTGTATCGATATCGGGTCCGATTCTGCTCTCGCTGAAATCAATGGGAGCAGGAGCAGGCCCAATACGTCATCAGAAAGTTGAAAGAACGCTTAACATTTCCCATAGGGATTTGAGTCAATTTCAAGGCAAGGCCTAGCAGCAAGAGGAACAATCACTCCAGGCTAGGAAAATATATCCCTTAAACATGTCTTTAAATGAGAGAGAATCTGTCTGTCGCCCCCCGTCCTTTTCATCTGGATTCTCAGAAATCCCCGAAACCTTTGACACCACAAATCATCCACATGGGTTGAAGGAACTTGTTCCTCCAGCTACATGGTCACGTACAGCCAAAGCCCTAAGGTCACAGGCGTCTGCTTTGCCCTTCTCCAAAAACTCCGATCTTCTCCAGGAGCAAAGCTAGTTCTGGAAGGGCAAGAAATAATGTAACTTACAAACAGGCCCGCGCACTTTTATGAAATATAGCTGGTCAAGCTAAAATGCATTACACGGAAACCTAGTGCTGGAGTCGGTGATATTTCATCGTCTGCTGCTGGCTTCCTCACTCCGTCTCTGTTTACGCGCATTACAGTGCGAGCGTTTACAGCAAACTGGATAACTGCAACCCCAAATGAGAGTGTTCTCCCTCCCCAATTGTGGTTGGTTTGGCTGGCTGGGTTGTTTGCTCTAACCTATACACACTCTGTCCCAAGCCTTAGCTTTTAGCCGTGCTGCTGCACCTGGATTTCACATGCATTATTTATTCTTCTTGTGTTGCAGCGCTCCTAGGATTGAAAAAGTAAGTTTGGAAACCGCTGACTTTACTTTGCAGGACGCTTCTGCGTCACAAGATCCAGGGAGCACCTATGCTATGGTGAAAGCCTGTTCCATTTAAAAGAACACTTAGCTCAGTGAATGTGCTGGAAGAGGTATGAGGTTTGCTCTTCTCAAAATAAAAGTTGGCGGGACAGAACCTAGAACACAATCCCAGACTAACTGACCTGACTTCCGAGACAGTGAGTGTCCCGGGAAAGTTCACTATCCCATCTGCAAGGGCCTGCTCCTGCTGGTGGAAGTCAATGAGAGTTTTGCTATTGATTTCAATAGGATCCGCACCTGTTTCCCCTCCCCCGCCCCCAGATTTACTGAGGCTTTTCTGCTCTGTTTGCACATAGACATGAACAGATCGAACCGGGGGATTGTGCATTTTTTGCAGGGTTCCCATCATAAACCCGTCGGCTGGCCCCTGGCTGCAGCAGTGACATTTCTCCAACAGGCCGATTGATCTCACTCCTATGTCGTGGGCTTCCGCAGCAGAACCTTAGATGACGAAGCGGCGCTCTGTGTATGACAAATGTGTTTCTCCCGGTGGTTAAGTGTACTGGCCACTCTGCTACCGCCCTGTCTGGGACCCGGAATCCCAGAGAGTATATCCAGGGCAACTGAGAAAAGGGGGGAGGGCTTGCACTGGGACTCTGTATTATTCCTTAGAACTTAATTGTACTTTGATTTTAAAATATGAACAAGCATTTTCTAGGAGGATCGGGCGACCCGCCTTTAAAACCAACCCCAGCGCTCCGAAGAACCCTGCTGCTCCCCTTCAATCAACGGCCAGGTCAGGGCAGAGGCATCTTTGCTCCTAACTGCCTTTGGCTCCTAGGGCTACTTTCCTTGTATGCTTCCAGTGCAGCGCGCCTGCGCACAGTGTGCTGGTCCCATTCCTGGCAGGCGGCTTGTAAGATGAGTGAAGAAGCAGGTGGGGGGGAAGAGAGAGGGAAGCTCTGTCATTGAAAATAGCTCACTTTGACAGAAGCAAGCCAGAGAGACAACCCTGAATCCATGTCAGGGGCTGCCTACCTGCAAGGTGTGCAAAGATGATGGCCATGAACACCAAGCAGCCTTTCACTATGCACCCTGCCCTGCAGGAACCCAAGTACCCCAGCTTGCATTCCAGTTCAGAGGCGATGCGCAGAGTTTGCCTTCCAGCCCCGCAGGTATGTAGATTAAGCATAATTACTGCTTTAAGGCACATTTTTTGACAGGCACTTGCTTAATGTTTTTTTCATGTCGCCAGAACAATCGCATATCTCTGAACCTCTCTCTCTCTCTCTCTCCCCCCTTCTCTCTCTCTCTCACTCTTGTCTCTGATCCACATGTCTATTCAAGCAAAGCTGCTGCCTTCATATTAATTTTTATGACCTGAGCTTTGAGGAGGAATCTCCGTGCTTGGAAATGTTTTTTAATCCTGAGTTGACAGTATTCCCCACTGACTCCAATATGCGCATTCTTGCTTGCAGCTCCAGGGCAATATATTTGGAAGCTTTGATGAGAATCTGCTGGCCCGCGCTGAAGCTCTGGCGGCTGTTGATATTGTCTCCCACGGCAAGAGCCACCCGTTCAAGCCAGACGCGACCTACCATACCATGAGCAGTGTCCCATGCACGTCTACCTCCTCCGCAGCGCCCATCTCGCATCCATCGGCCCTGACCTCGCATTCCCACCACTCGATGCACCCGGGGTTGGATGGAGACCTCCTGGACCACATCTCGCCAACGCTGACCGTGAGCGGCATGGGGGGCCCCGACCACACGGTGATGTCGGCTCAGATTCACCCGCACCACCTGGGCGCCATGGGGCACCTGCACCAAGCCATGGGCATGGGCCACCCGCACCCGGTCTCGGCTCACAACGGCATGTCCTGCATCAGCGACGTGGAGTCGGATCCCAGGGAGCTGGAGGCTTTCGCCGAGAGGTTCAAGCAGAGGCGGATCAAGTTGGGGGTGACCCAGGCGGATGTAGGGGCGGCTCTGGCCAACCTCAAGATCCCCGGCGTGGGCTCGCTCAGCCAAAGCACCATCTGCCGGTTCGAGTCTCTCACCCTGTCCCACAACAACATGATCGCCCTGAAGCCCGTGCTCCAAGCCTGGCTGGAGGAGGCTGAAGCTGCCTACAGGGAGAAGAACACCAAGCCGGACCTGTTCAGTGGCAGCGAGAGGAAGCGCAAGCGGACCTCCATCGCCGCCCCGGAGAAGCGCTCCTTGGAAGCCTATTTTGCCATCCAGCCCAGACCCTCCTCGGAGAAGATCGCAGCCATAGCGGAGAAACTGGACCTGAAAAAGAACGTGGTGCGGGTTTGGTTCTGCAACCAGAGACAGAAACAGAAACGCATGAAGTACTCCGCCGTGCATTGACTCGGCCAGGGGCTGGGGTGGGACGGGGTGGGCTGATGGCTCTTCTAAGCCTGGACTTTTATACATTTTATTCAGATAAAGAGCAGGGATCTCCGTGAGGACTCGCACTCAAACCGACCGACCAACAAAGCCATTAACTTCCCCATCACGCTGATTTTCCCCCCTTCCCCCTTTTCTTGTCCCGTCTTCTTGAAAACAAAACAAAACAAAACCAACTTTCTCCTGGTTGCTCCTCGGCTGAGATTCACTTTTGTTGTGTCTGTTGTGCACTAGAGTATAAGCCGCTTGTCACTTTTGGAAGAGTTGGAAGCTGAGAGGTACTGGAGAGGTGGGAGAATTGTCCTGTTTCTAACACAATTGCAATAAAAATTAAAAAAGGATAGATTGAAGGGGAAGGGGATGGAGAGGGGAAATACCCCTGAGGTGAAACCAGAGGATACATATTTATTAAGATCTGTGAATTATATTTAAAAATAAAAAGGCTATTTTCAGAATGTCATGATTATACCCGGTCAAATTCTACTTAGCTTTCTGTGTGGGTCTATAGCTCATCGCCTTCTAGGACCGGACCTGCTAGAGGGACCAATCTTAACCTGAGATACGCGAACAATTGTTTTATACTCCAAAACTTTGGTAAAGAAAAGCAAATCAACCTATTTTTACTCAGCGAAATACTTTGGCTGCTCTTCGTGTGAATTTTTCTTTCCCCCTAACACACACAGAAAACTATCTCCAACTAGATTCCAGGTGTATTGCCTAGATTTTTTTAATTCACCTTTAAATCAAGTTATCTTATTTAGTTGACTTTTTTGACAAGAGATTAAATTGTGGAAAGAAGTAGTATTCTTGCACAGGTCTGAACACCGTTTTACGTCTCTCAGCTCCATAGATACCCACCACAGACTTGTACAGCGCACTCACTTGGGTTTGCAGCCACAGCACTGGGACTCTATCAATGTAGAGACTTGGCGGAATTAACAGTAGCTCTGTAACTTCATGGATTTGTCTGCAATCGCTTCAACACTCGATGTTCTTTTTTTTTCTTCATTCATTTTTTTTAATCCAAGGAATTTTTTTCCGTTTTAATTAGAGACTGTATCTGAGTTTTGTAATACACAAAGTTGGTAAGGGTTCTTGTAACATATTCTTGGTTCAATATTTGCAATGAGATTTCTCCCTCCCACCCCCATATGTTTAATATTTTAGTTATCTCATAGTTTGTGTGCTTGTGTGTGGTCATTTATTTATTTATTCATTCCTCGGGATAAATTCTGAAACGTTGTTTTCCCTTGGATTAACTTCTGAAATAAATGCTTTATTTTTCAACCCGAATGGAGAATTTTCTTTTCAGAGATGAAAGCAGGTCGGATGAAGCGGAACAGAATCTTATAAAGTGTGCAGTAATAATAATAAACTTTAGACAGTGCTTTTCCACTGGAGAGTGGAAAGGGATTTTGAAATCGTAATGAATCAGCTTTACTAGTCATCCTTCCCAGATAACCTCTTATCTTTATCTTGTATTATTATGACTGTTTCTACAAGCTGTAAAGTTTCACCACCTTGTTTGTTGATTTTTCCATGTATTGATTTACCTCCGCATTTTTTCCCAAGGCGGTCATAATTCTCTGTGCCAGAAAATGTATTATTTCCATCTATAAAATGTAAATTACCAGATTCCCATAGATTCCTACTGTGCGTGGATCTCGTTATGTTTATTCGCTAGTTCCTAGGCTGCGTGTAATTCAAGTAATTCAAATTAGGAATAAAACCAATTCCCCTTTGCAAAACACATGCCCCAAAGTTAAATTAAGTTTTGGAAGGGAGGGGGGGGGGATTCATTCTTCTCAGCCGGACAGAGTTACAGAAATAATTTCATTCTCTAAAATGTAATTTTAAAAAAATCGCTCAACCAACTCTCTGAAAGGTTCATTTCTAATGCTGTTTAAAAGAAAAAAGAGGGCTTTTTATTTATGAATCCCAGAAGCACCTCAACGATTAAAAATTAATGATCGAAGCCCAAGTATCTTCTGAATATTTCACGGTAGCATTTCAATGAGTGTCAAACATCAAACCTTAGATCAGGGAATCTCTCTTTTCCAGCCCACTCCACCTCACCCCACCTTTGGGAAAGCACCTTACAAATCCATCCTTTACATTTTAGGTCCCTTAAGAAACTAGAATGCTAAACCTCCCAGAGTTTCCTGGTTCTATTTCTTCCTAATCAGCCCTAATGATTTTTCCCCAATCAAATGTCCTTTAATAATAAATGTCCTTATGCCATTACATTATATTG
Source organism: Chelydra serpentina (assembly GCA_037349315.1). NCBI lineage: Eukaryota > Metazoa > Chordata > Testudines > Chelydridae > Chelydra > Chelydra serpentina. The sequence goes on from JBAIAC010000035.1 coordinate 16,033,855, forward strand.
TGGGTTTTGAAAATTTAAAATAAGGGTGATGCAATATTAATTGGCTATCGTAGTATAAAAAGGGCAGAAAGCAATTCAGGCTGTCTCCTTTCGCTACTGTCCACTAGGATTTCAGCAGATACTCTATAAGGGCATGGCTGGGTTTGTTAAACTTCAGGTAAGATATATTTTTCTCAATCCTTAAAGTCCTATTAACGTCACCTATTACATTTGTTTGTTTGTTTTACAGCCAAGATATCAAGATCAACAAAAACAAAAAGCTGTAGTTGATGGTTGTTTTTGGAGTTGTCTTGGAGTCAATTTAGACGGTATTTCTATGCCAGATCAAATATTTTTGATCCAATAAATATCTAACAAATACACCAACCAGATGCTAGAAAAACGAAAACACCAATCCAATTTAAAAGATGATTGGAGAATGCACCAGCTTCTTATTTTCCTATTTTCCTAGCTTGTATGATTTTTACCCCTCCCGATACAACTCTTAACTGAGAACTTTTCCTAAACCCTCATCGGAGAAATTAAGTTTTAAAAGCTGTTTCCTTCCTTCTGGCTTTAGCAGCAAGGCGTTCTGGATTTCAGAACTGGACAGATCATTGCGGCTGCTAAATGCTTTTGTTTGATGTAGGGAACTGTCTTCAAGTTTTTTCCCGGATCCCACTTTCAGAAGAGATGCCTTCTTTAAAAAAACAACAAAAAACCCTCCTCTTTTAGCACCGCATCTTTTATTTATAAAATGGCTGTTGGATTTTATTATTTTATCAGCTGCCTGGTTTGGAAAGTGCTGCCAATGGCTCTTTGCTCTTAGTCACAAACTGTCTGAGGCAAGATTTAATCCTTTTGGAGCAAACGTACGAATGTTGCCCTGAAGGACCTGGGGGCAGAGAAGGCTAGATCCTAAGGTCTCCCAGCAGAGGAATGGTAGCAAACCGTCCGCTTGTCTCTAACTGCAGAACGAGCAGAGCGTAGATTTGCGGTGAGCTTGCTTTGGGTTGCAGTCTCAACTCGGGCTAGGATATTTGGGCAAGAAAGTCGCTTTGCTCTGTTCCCAGCTAAAGCAAAGGCAGAGTTCACAAGGAGATGCGGCTGGTCAAAAGTTAAACTATAACACGTCGAAGAGCCCAGACCCTTTTGCTTGTCAGCAGGGGCCCAAGGAAAGAAGTGTATAATCCGTGGGAGAGTGTGTGAATAATCCCTCGTGGGGTAGGATACGTGTGCGTGATCTCGGTGCGTGTGTGTTCACGGTGGTTTATTTACAGACAGCTGAAGTTTGGGTGTCTAGATGTGGTTGGTTCTAAGCCCTGGGAAATCTGTCGCCTGTCTCTCCCTTTGGAGCGAAATTCAGCTTGGCCGGGGATAGCTGGAGGCTAGCGAGCTTTAGGGAAGCTGGGTACTGCGAGGGGCAGGGCCTTTGCCCCCCTCTCTGGCCAGGTGCCCCCCTGCTCATTAACAACGACTCGGAATTCGGTTAAACCGCCTTTCCGCGAGCTGGCCCCTGCAGACGGTGTAGCTGCAAAGGAAGGCGCGGAAATGCGCTAGTCCGGCCCGAGCAGCAGCCAGGCACAGGCGCTTCAGCGTCTCCTCCCCGCTCGGAAGCCCCGAAGAGGGCTGCCCCCCACCGCTGAGACAAACGGAGAGGAGGCCGGTAGCCTTCCAGTAGCCGGTGCTGGAGTTACAGGCAAACCCCGCGTTTTTAGCTGCTTTGCAAATACTTCCAGGTGATGCGTAACCAGCCGCTGAGAAGGGGGCGTGGGAGCTGCGCAGGAGGTTGGCAGAGCTGGGGGGGCCCGGCCGGGGGGAGGGAGGTGGAGAGATCTTTCACCCCCACTTCCAAAGGAACGAACTTCAAATTTTTTGGCGGGGGGAGGGCGGTTTGCAAATGCCCTGAGGTTTGCTTATAACCGCGTGTGTGCGCAACAATGCCCAAGCCTGCTCGGTCACCTGCAGGGCGCTCGCGCTGCCGCCACGCGCCGGGCAGACTGGAGAGCGGGAACGCGCCGGCGAGGCCAGGGCTGTTCGGATCTTGCGCCGGGCGTAACGCTACAGCCGCGCGCACCCACCTGAGGCGAATAGAAAATGTCCAAGTAGGGTTAAGCCTGGCTGGGGCGAAGCGGGTCCGTGCGAACAATGTTGACGGGGGAGGAGTTCGGGCCGATCCTGCTCCCCGTGAAATCAACACGAAGCTCGCGCGGACTTCGGTGGGAGCTGAATAAAGCCCCCCCGGGAGGGGGGGGGAGCAGCTGACCTGGGTTCCCAGGCTCCGGGGCTGTTCATAACAGCAGCACGTAGGTCACGTGCCCCTCCTGTTTCGCCCCCGCGCGCCTATCCCGGGTTCGTTTCCCGCTGCCTGGAGCAGCCCTCCCCGGATACGATTCGTGGCGAACTGGCCTTGGGAAGGGCTGTGCTGCCTACAGGCCTGGGCGACTAGCCGCCCTTCCCACTGCGCAGCGCGCCCTCACGCCTCTCAAGCAAAGGGGCTGGTGGGTGCCGCCCGAGGGTGCTTGAGGTTCTTCTGGAGCGCTCAGCTCCTTAGCAGAGCCACTCCGTGTCCACCCCTCATAAATCACGGATTACTTTGATATGCACTCCACTGCTACCAAACCCAAACTAATTGCATACATTCCTCTAGGCCATTTTGCGCTGTGGTGGTGCTTGGGAGCTGATCAATTAGTCATTAGGCTCCTCCATTAGCTGAGCTTTCAGCTCGCTAATATAAATGTCTTGTGCTGATTTCCTTGTAACTGAATGAATTAAAAAATACAGTTATTAGCGGGAAGGACAGAAAAATGCTGTGAAGCCAGGGTTGTTCCAGCCAATATGAAAGTGGTACACTCTGTCCTCTTAGCATGGACTTTTCCAAGTCTCTCAGCTCTATCTGGGTCTTTGTTTAGAAGATTTTAGCAATTGTAGCTTTCTCTGATCCAAAGAAAAATATCGGTGTGGGTGTGAGCATCAGACTGAAACTGCTAGGTTAGTCAGACCTACCTTACCAATTAGGCAATGTATTTGATCCCAACAGAAATGTATCCTCTGAAAGCTACCAACGCAAATAGTCTCATTGAAGTCAATGGCAAAACTCAGTAGGTCCAGGATTTTCCCCCGATGCTAGATTCTGACATCCCTGGTTCTTAAGTTCCTTTTGAAATCCATCCTAAATCCTCCTTTAGTTCGAAATAGGGCATAGAACATTTCCAACAACACTTTTTGTCAAAATATGCTGTTTCATTGAAGTTGAAGCATTATGGGAACACTTGACAAAGTTTTTGATGGGAAGGTGTGTGAAGTCCAGGATGAGCTCTCTGGTCACGGAAAGAGAGCGAAAGAGCGAGAAAGAGACTGGAATAAAAAACCTGACATTTTCCATCAGAAAAATCGATGTTTCTGCCACCATTCCATTTCATGAAAATGGTCAAAAGGTTTGGTCTTTATTTCAGTGAAGAACCAAGACAAATTCTGAGACGTCAAAAGTTGTACTAAAATGGAATTGTTCTCTAGGCAGCTCTAGTTCTAGCGTGTGCAAGGGTGTGCCTTGCTAAAGCCCAACTAAAGCTCAGTTACCAGATGAAGAATATTTTGCGATTACATGAGCCCATTCACCTAAGGAATTTTTTTAATGGGAGAATACAATATTTTTATTTTCATTCTCATTATGGTAAGGTGGAAAAATAGGCTGGGTTTGCACGCTTGGTTTTTTTCCTGGACCGGTACAATTTTGTGGCAATTTTGTATTAGTCCCTTAGAGCTCTGATTACAAATAGACTACAATATATGGGCTGTATGGTGATTTCACTGAAGCCAGTGGCAAAATGCCGTTTGACTTCAGTGGGAACAGGATCAGGGCCTGTGTTTGTTGCTTAGGAAAGAGGGAGAAAAGGTGAATAGTTTTCTCTTAATGTAAACAAAATGTAGCACCACAAGAATATAAAACTGCCACAAAACAATACCTTAGGGGTTGGCTTTTGCATTGATGGATACAAGAGACTGATAGCACTAGTTAGAGTCAGGTGTATTGGGCTTGATTCTGATCCCACATACACACCATCAAGTAACTCCACTGAAACCAATAGTGTTACAGATGTGTAAATCAGCTGTAGCTGAAAGAAAACTCAGGCCCAATGTACAATGGTTCTGTGTATAGTTCTTCCACATTGCTCTGTTAATGCCCTTTGAGTGTGACCCCCACAGCACTTTTTCTATTGCACTATTGGAGTCATTTTCAGACTTGGTATAAGCAAATACAGCTCTTTTAAAGTTAAATCTATATCTGCTTATGCCAGGTCTAAATTTGGCCCTGGGGCTTCTGAGAATAGACAGTCATCATTATTTTATTATTAACTGTGTTGAATTGTGCCAGGTCATATGATGGTTTTTGATGTGGATGTATTGGGCCAAATTTCTCCCTGATATAACTCTGCTGCCTTCATTGCAATGCATCACACGTGAATCATGGTATCCATTATCTCTGACTGCAAATTATTTACGGTCCTGTTTGTTCAAAAACATTTAAATAGTTAACTATATAATAATAATGATCCAGGCTTGGCACCCTAACAACATTGGAGTCAAATCAGAGGAGCAATGTGATTTTTTTCCCCACTTGTAGTGAGAAATTGCTTACATAACCCTGTAGATTGCTGGTGCTGGATTTAAAGATCTGTTTTTATGATATTGGGAATATAATTCCAATGGCACGACAGGGATTAATATATCATTTCATGGGATTTTTTTATATTTTAGGCTTTCTAGTGTTGGAGAAAGGATCCAGGCTGACAGTCCTGGGAACTGAAATCCTATTTTTGCAGAACAAATATAAGACTGGTAGAAACTTCTCCATCATTGTCTCCCTCAATCTGAACCTTGATGGGCTACCTCTAAGGGTGAAGGCAGTTCAGTGCCTCTTTTTTAAGGAGTGACAGTTGTGTCTGTGGTGCATGTGTGTGATGTGAACACTAATACTAGGAACTAGGCTGAGCCCATAAATTTATTTCACATACAATGCCAAACAATTTTCTGATGATTATTCCTTTCAGCCACTACTGATTTAGGTTGGATTCAAACTAGCAAACTAAAGGTGAAAGGGTTACTACCAAGTCTATAAACCATCCTATTCCCTAATAAATCATTAGTTATAAAGGCCTGGTCCCACTTTCATTGAAGTGTAATGGCAGGATCAGGCCTAGCTGTGTAATCTAAACAGGATTTATGTAGGATGTAGGATTCGTGCCCCTTTTTTATTTTACATTTTTTCTTAAAAATGAGGCACATTAGAAACCCTTTGCTTTTTTATCATCAAAGCTGTCTATGGAAGTGTGGAGAGCAGGATTACTTGGAACACATCTTGGTACACCAAATGCAGAGATTTCACTATTTTTTTGTATTTCATCCCTGCTGTGTTGTGCCCTCCCTATGCACCCACTCCAGTCCCAGACATGTCAGCACAAGATACTAAAAAGGGGAATCCAACTAAAACTTTGGTTTTACTCTATCTGCAAACTTGCTTAACATTCTCCATGAACAGGCTCACCTGTGAGATAAAAGTCTCAGTGGTGGACAATCACTTCTCGAGATGGTGAGATTATGGTCTGTCTCAGAACCTTACAATATTCACTTTAATTGTTCTTTAAACATGGTTGAATGGATGAGCAGCTGGGCTGCTGTTTGTTCTCTGTACCAAAGATGTGAAATATACAAGACTCATCAGTTTGCGACATTGCAAAGCTCCAAATTCCTTAATTAAATCCAGAGGAGAAGTAAGTTTTATACTGAACTGTTCTTCTAACTGTTGGTGCTGATTATTTGATATAGTTTGTGAATTGATTTAGGGCCTATTTAAAGTGCAGGCACAATGCTGGCAGGTGTCATGGGAATATTTCCTTCAGTGCTCTGACTAATATGTTGCAGTTCTGTCCTGCAACACCCCATTCTTATTCCACTTCTGGAATGGGAAACACATTTTTGTAGTCCACCTCAATCCTGAACTGTCACTCTCCCAGTATTCCAGGTACACCTGGGGCAATGAACTTCAGTCTTTCTCACCATCAACACAAGCTAGTTCAGTTCTGAGCTTCCTGTGAATTGTGTATAATACTGTATCCTTTTAACCTGCAATGTGTTTAAGGGAAGTTTGGCATGAGACCCACCTAACTCCTTTTCATCTACGTGACTGAATCAGGGTTGAATCCAGAGGTGAAACGTTGTTTCCATTGAAGTCAAGGACAAAACTCCCAATAATTTCAGCGGGGCCAAGATTTCACCCCAGGTCTCTATAACCAAAAGGCCAGACCCTGATCTGCTCTCAGTAGTTTGAACTATCAATGGGCTGTCATTATCTGCTATTTCATATTTTTTTTTCCTATTTAAATTTTTGTTTTCCTATAGAGAAAGAACTTTCAAGAACCAGCAAAGAAAACATGTCAAAACTCCAAATTCTAAAGAGCTAGCCCATCTGGGCAGAGCAACAAGAATACAATCAAGAATGATGCAGAGAAGGTAACTGGCAAACTACAACTAAAATGAATAAAATGTTTCCCTCTGATGCTGCAAAGTTTTAGGCACACAGAGCGAGTGAATAGTCTCATGGGTCGCAGTGCAAAAAGTTATTCACATGCAGAAGTCCTTGCAGGATCAGGGCCTTAGGTTTGTTCATTAATGTTTCACAGGGCTGAACTGAGCCTGTGAGTCAAACTACTCTTGTCCCTTGGGGCTTCCATGTTTCTGGGGTTAAGAGGTTGTTGTTCCTAAGTGTTTTTTTTTTTAAATAAATGTAACCTCCTAGAGTCCTGCTTTAAGATCAAGTATTACATTAAATAGACTTGGACTTGCAGTAGGAGATGATTATATTTCTTTAAACCTTGGAGATCAAATGAGAATTATGTAGAGGTGATATGACACTGAATTTTTCACACCCTGTAGCCATGTAATGAAAGCTAAGACCAAATTGGGACTCCATGATGCAACTGTCAAAAGCCCCTTATGAACAGGAGCCAAGGGCAACTTTCAGACTTGAGAACCTCTGCAACGAGTCAGATCTGCTACACTTTAGAATTGGTAATGTGATGTTGTTACACCATGGCAGTGAAATTATATTATCTTCTGCATCATGAGAAGATAACGCTTATATGACAGTGTACTCCACCACAAGTTACTACAGCAATATAGCAAAAAGGCATTCATGCCTTCCTAGAGCCTGATCTTTTTAATTTAAGTCTAGTCTACACTGGGCTTTTTAATTTAAATCTAGTCTACACTGGGCTTCTAGTACCCTCCTCCTTTCCCCTGTCCCCACTGTGGCTCTCTGGGCCAAATTCACCTCTGGTGTAATTCCACTGAAATTCTGGGCGGCTGAGGGGAAGTCCATGGCAAAGCTTCCATTGACTTCAGTGGAACCAGGAATTTCACCCAGTGTTTTTAACAGAGTTGTATGAGATCTACACTGCAACTGGCACATAGGGTTTCTCTTACTCCCAACAGAAAGCTGGGTGGATTTTTATGGCAGGAAGAGAGTCTGTAGTTGGTGATGTCTTCCAGGACACTGTCTCAGACGTGATCTGAGTTCAGGCTGTAGCAGCAAATGCAGAGGTCTGATATTCTTTGCCTATGCTGAGGAAACCCACGTTGACATCACTTGGAGCTAGGCATTAATAAGGACCGGGGAAGTGACACTTTAGTTCCTTGCAAGGCAGTATTAGTATTACAACACCCAGAAGTGTGTTGGGCTTTTTATGGAGCAAATAAAGTACAGTATCCTGAGGGACCTTACCCAGCTTAGTACTTAGTGTACTGAGACCTAGCAGTTAAAAGTTCTCTAGAAGTACGAATTATTATTATGAGACAAGACAATAAGGTGAGAGTAACTAACAAGTGACTTTTCTTAAGGGAGTAAAATTCAGTGGGAGCAAAGCTTCCTGAAATGAAATTGCCAATAATAATAATCAATAATCATTAATAGGGTATTTCATCAAAATCTTCCGAAAACGCACAACAATACAATATTTTGGGAAAGTTTCCCACAAGGTACAAGCTGCTCTTTAGGGGCTAGATCCTTTAAGGTTATGAGTAGTTCAGATGAGATGTAACATGCCCTTAACTCCCATCAGTTTCAATGAATCTAGAGGCGCTCAGTACTTTGTAATACTGGGCTCCAGGACGTTTGGTCTTTCATACGCTGGAGGGGTTGGGCTGGGTCAAGCATTACCCATGTTCAGTGGTTCCGTGGAATCCTACAATAATCGATTCCTTTAAAAGAAAACCCCACCCCCATTTCTGGCTGTGATCATTATGGGAAAAGGAGTTCCCATTTAATGATTGCGGTGGGCGAGGGAGTAGGGAAGGAGCAATCCAACCTGGGCTGGGAGGGGGAAAGCTCAATAAAGTGCATGAATATGAGGCACTGAAAGAGATTCGGCAAGACAGGTCCCTTTACATGGTTTCTGAACCACTAACAATTGATTTTTTTTTCCATTCTGAGCTTGTTCCCTAATATCCTGCTCTCCGTCTCCTGGGGACTGCACACAGGAGATGAAAGCAAAGAAAACCAAACAAGCCATCGGCGGCGCTCACTCAATTGATTTTTACACAAAATTTGCCTTCATGCACGAAGGATGGAAAAATGATCCCATTAATAATGAATAACAAAAACAAATGCAGGGAGGAAATCAATAGAAGCACATTTGATATCATAGGGAGATGAGAAGGGGGTGAAAAAAAGAAACCTTACAAGACCAAACCTAGCAACACAGAGATGCATAATGCAGGGGCTGTGTGCTTGGGAGGATGGCTGCCTCTCTGTGTTACACCTGTCAGGGATATACCCGAGGGAAGCTGGTGTGCAGCAGAAAGTGCTGAACACCTCCCCAGCCCGCGTGACATTTATACTTTATGCCAGGCAGTTCTGCAGAGCCAATGAGAGACGGAGTAATGGTTTGAAAAGCAAAAATAGCCTGAATCTGCCTCTGAAACACTAACTGAACTCTTCTGATGGTTGAAAACATCCAGTTAACTTTCTTTTGTTTTCATTTTCCCTGGGTGCCTCTGTGCTTCCTGGTTTCATCCCTGAGTGAAAGTGAACACATACAAGAAAGGATAGGCCTTGTATGCACGCACAAGGCATACCCCTTTAACCATACCAGTACAGTTAAAGGGGTACAACCCCCTTAGGATGGATGCAGTTAAACCAATATAAATATACTTATGCTGGTATAACTTATTCCTGTATAGGAAGAGGAATAAGCTATACTGGAATAAAGCACCTCTGTATTGGTATAACTGCATCCTGACTAGGGGTTGTGTATTTCAGTAAAAAAAAAATCACACCCCTAATCATAATAGTTATATTGGTACAAAAACTGTATATAGACCAGCCCATATTCTATTTCTGGCCCAGCTGGAAATATCATGACTGGGCTGATTTTCATGAAGTTTCTAGCCTGATTTCCAGGTTTGGATGAACAGTGCAACATCAGTGAGGCCAGGATTTGGCCTAGGAGAAGCTCTAGAGTGTTACCAAGCTTAGCTGAGCTGCTCCACCTACAGCTCATTTGAAGCTGTCAGGGAGGACGTTTTGGAATCTGTAGATTCAGCAACTGTCTGAAGGAACTGACCAGCCCTGGGATGTGGTGGTGACTATGTATGTTGGCACGCTTGGCAAAACCCATCGGACAAAACTAATCTCTAATTAATTCAAGGTTTCCGTTAATAAATGAATAATAATAATGCATATATTAATGCTGATTCGAGTTTCTTTTCCCATGGAAAATTTCTATTTTTAATTTTAAAAAAATCTGGAAACTTTAAATGGGGTTTTCCCCCAAATCTTCAGTTTTCAGTAGATTTTGATGAAAAAAATGTTGTTTTCTGATGAAAAAATCTTTTTTTTTCATTTGTAGGAAATCAGATATTTTCCTTGAAAATTTTTGTTCAGTTGAAAATCTAATTTTCTGTCAATTAAAATTTTCTGTTGAAAGTTTTGTGTCAGCCCTAGAATACATTATTTTTGGCCTGTAAATGTGAAAGCAAGAATCATTATCCCCATGTAAAGGACAGAGAAACTGAGGTGCAGATAGGTGCAAATGGTTTCCCAAGGTCAGTCACACAGCCAGTTAATGACAGAGCTGGGATTGGTAGATCACAGGTACCAATTTAGTGGTGCCAACTACTAATCCAATATTCAATCAACTAGATTTACCATTGGTCTCAGTGAATGGGATCATAATATACTCAGCAGTTGGCCCAAACAGCTCAGCTTCAGATTAAAATAATGGTTTTAAAACCAAGCATAGAAATAAAACGGTTCTGGTGTTGGGCTTAAAATACAACAGCACTGAGTTCCTAGGAGTTAACAGGAAATTACCAGTCATTTCCTTAGCCTTATGCCAACCTGAGTATGGGTTAGGAGTAGTAAATTAATGCTGATAGCAAAGGTTTGGGACCATTAATGGTTCTAGTTCTAATCAGGGCTGTGATGTTTACTCAATGTGTATCCTTAAAGGAATCGCTGGGTATAAATTACGTACTTGAAAATTAGATGATGAATCTGAGCTGACTTTTCTGGGGGAAAGTAATAAAACTCCCATCCCAACCCCTTCATACTGAAACTGTTTTCATTGGACTGGTCTGGCTGAAGAAGGAGATCTGAGTCTGGCGGTATGGTGCTGTGGTGACCTGAATGTAGAATGAGGGGTATGGCATCACCTGAAATTTAAGATAGTCACATAGCCCCACTCATCTCCATGCTTTTTTGCATACTGCGTAGATCCAGTGTTTCATCTTGTTTTAAAAATATTCTCTTTTCCCTTTCCTCCAGCCTTTGCTCTCGTCTGCAAAAATGTACATTTCAGAGTAGTGTAACTGAAACACTTGTTGGGCCAAATTTTCAAACCAGGGTCCCAAAATACCAGGCAGAGCACATCCATTGCCCTTGCAAATCCTGCATGTAATGTAGCAAACCACCACATATTCATACAGATAGAGGGTGTAACTTGGCCTTACTCAGTCTGAATTACAAATCGGCATTTTGTGAGTGCACTGGAGGTACAGGTGCGGAAAGTCCAGATCCAGTGAAGTTTGAGTGCACAGCAGGAGGAGGCAAGATTTTGGGAACCCACACAAGGGACTGGGGCTCAGATCTGCACACACTCCTGGCATGACTGTATGCAGCATGAAAGTATGCAAAGGGCGGGGGAGGGGCAGAGCCTGTGAATCCCCCAGCTACTTCCTCAGCTGCTACAGTGATGAGGGCCATACAAGTATGCGGTCAGATACTTTTCCCATGGAGCAGGAGCACAAAGACTGTGGAGGCTACTCCAGCCTGGGGTGAGGTTAGCAACATAGACTTGATCCATTGCTGCTCCACAGCCTTGGGAAGAGCATTTCTGCCTCCCTGTGCCGAAGGAAGTCACCAGTGCCCAGGACAGCTACTCAGGCAGGGCTTGGGGCAGAGGATTTACCCCTCAATGGACATCTCTCAAATAGTAACAACTATCATCCCTCTTTTCTAGGGCAACTGTCCTGGTGCGATGAGCTGCTAAGCCTGAAAATGAAGATTTATGCTGAAAAGCCTGGCAGACCCTAAAATGCAGCATTGCTAGGCGTGGGAATGTAATAATGTAAGCTCATCCCTAATAAAACCAACTTAACAGTTAGCTACACAAGGGAAAATGGGACTTTCTTTTCATGCCACCTGTTGTTTCAACTTAATCAGTCTGGGGATACTGAGTACATTTTGCCATAGGCTTCATTTGGGCATTCAGAGCAAACAGCACAGAGATACAATGAGAGCCATACAGAAATGCACTGAGTCAAAAAGGAAATATTCTACCACACTGGTATAAAGTGAAAGGAATTTATTTCAGTCACGCACCTTCACTAGCTATTTGCAATTAACTACATTGGAAAGCAAGGAAGTGGATTTCTCCTTTCACGGCAGTAGCTGGGGCTCATGGGTTACTTCACCTGGACAGTGTTAGATACAAATTTGTTCCTTCAGCAAAGCAAAGATTTGGGTTTTGTTCTGTAAAGCAAATTTAGAACTATGTATTGTGTGAGAGTGCTTATAAAATTATATTCTATTTTATAGGGAGGGGAAGCAATATGCCAAAGGAGATGAAAATATTTGATTATTTTTTAAATTAATGGAGCATTTTAAAGCAGCAATAATGCTACATAACTAGACTGACCATTCAAAAATGTTATTGACATAGGCTAAAATGTTCCAACCTGGGTGACTAAAGTGAATCCTTCTAAGTCTATAATTACACTTCAAAATAAAAGTGGCTTGATTTTCAAAGGTGCTGAGTACCAGTCTTTCCCCATTGACCTGAACTGGATGTGTGGGTGTTCAGCAGAGCTCATAATCAGACCACTTATATTTTAGTGCATATGGATTTAGGAAGCCAGCTTTAAGGCCCATGTTGGAAAATGTTAGCTTCAGTGCATTGTCAAAGTTTACAGCAAACAAATACTTTGAATTCTCTCTCATCTGAATATTTACCTCCCTTCCCTGCCAGGTGTTGTGAGGGTTAATTCATTTAGGTTTGTAGAGTGTTTCCAGGAGGCAAAAGTAAGAATAACAATGATGCCAATAACTAACAAACCGTAGCGCTTATAGAGCTCTTTGTGGATTCGAAATGTGGACCAGCATTAATGAATGTGTCCCTACAACACCACTGGGAAGTAGGAAAATGCTAAAGCCCCCTCATACAGATGGGGAAACTGACACAGAGGGTTGATGTGACTGGTCCAAGGCTGCACAGTGGTAGAACCAGGATTAGAACTCCAGCTCTGGGATCCCTTCTTCAAACCATCCATGCTGCCTTAAATACATGGCTTCTAAGGGCTTGTCTAGGCAGGAAGATAGCCTGGAATAGCTATTCCACACTAGCGCCCCCTATGGACACTCTCTTTTTGCATAAAGTGTGGCTCAGTGTGGAATAAAAGTGTCCACATGGAGAGTTATTGTGGAATAGCTACTGCACTCTTTCACAGCCTGGCTTATTTCACAATAGGTTCTCTATGTAGACACGCTCTAAATGATAAATATTACTATTATCATCTTGAGGTGCCCATTGGAAAACTGAGATCTGATCCAATAGCTTGTGGATCCATGTTTGGAAACGGTTGTTGTGTTCCAGGTGATAAAGAAGCAAATGGCTATGAAGCCTTCCAGTCTAAGCACCTGAGAGAAATCCAGAGCCAGGCATTTCCTCCAAGAAGTAAGCTAAAGGTCTTCACCTCTCTCACTGCCTGATTTGGAACCCAAACTCAGTGGTCGAGCATGATCCTTAATGCAGATTATTATTTATAAATTATTTAGGAGTGCAATATCTCTCAATTTACTGACTGTCATAACAAAAGAGCTGGGAGATAAACCAAGTCATCATCTACCAAAAGAACACAGCATTTGGACAGTGCAAAGGCACTAAATAATTCAGCATCTATTTAAAAGTATAGTGTTTTGTAATTTCAACAGAACCGCCTTGGTCTGGCTTCACATAACTCAGAATTTGCTTGCTTGCAGGTGAGCACCTCTGTTCTGGAGAGAGAGGAGCAGGGAGTGGGTGGGAAGGCCAGTCACACTGTCAGCATTTACTAGGGTTTTAAACTTGCATGAGTTCGGTGAACCAAATGTACAAGGAGCAGCAAGGCTGGTGGGTTTCCAGGAAGCCCTTTGATTTTTCTTCTTCATGTCTACAGCATGAGAGTTTTGTAAGTTTACATGTGTCCCCGTTTACACATGTGTATAATGCACCTTTGGGTGCTAAAGTTAATAAATGGGTTGCCTGAGTAAGGAATACTGTACTGGGCAGCAAGATTTGGGGGCCAGATCCTCAACCTTTTTGTGTCATTCTGGCAGGGAGCTGAGAATCTCAGGTTGTGGGTGGGGAGAGCATAGAAACAGCTTATCAATGTACTGTGTGTGTTATGGGTGCACCAACAGAGGCTGTTAATAGCTGGCTTAAGTTAGAATAGTTCAAATGATCTGGCAGCCCCTAAATTCTGGGAACAGAAAAGGTGTTGTCAGGGCCGGCTCCAGGCACCAGCGTTCCAAGCTGGTGCTTGGGGCAACAATGTGGAAGGGGCAGCAGTCCGTGTCCCGTTCGGGCGGCATGCACTGCCCGCTGCGGCAGCAATTTGGCGGCAGGTCCGCCCTTTAGCCAGCCGCGGTGGCAATTCGGTGGCAGGTCCGGGGCGGCAATTCGGCGTGCTGCTTTGGGCGGCAGAAATGGTAGAGCCAGCCCTGGGTGTTGTGCAGCCACATTGGATCCTTTGCCATGTGCGGTTGGCCAGATTTAAGAATTGGGCCCTGTATGCTTAGACAAGGGGGGAAAATAAAGGATTTAGAGCCATTTCAGTGTGAGGTTTAAATTGATATTGTATATGATATAGTGCTCAAGACATGTATCCATTTCATTTCACTGGTGATACTGGAGTCAGATGCTGTCCAGCTGTGACATGAGAGATGTCTGAGAAGTAACAGTAAAGCTATAGCAGTTTTTCTGGAGGAGGGGGAAAAGACTGACTTACTCTGTGGAAGAACCTGGGCTTAGTAAAGATAGAGATTGAGTACTGAAGAGTAGAGACTAGAGCTCAGCAGGTTGAGAAGTTCTGTTCAGATAGGTGCTGAAAAGTCTGATGCACACATAAAAAATAACTGTCCTATTCTGAACATCTCAGGACAAATCAATCTCTGGTATAGCTCTCTTGTTACACCAGGTATTAATTTGACCCTGTAGGACGAAGTCAGCTGGCATGGTTCAGCGATGGGTGTCTAATTGCAGTGTAGACATACCTTCTGGGTCAAATCTGCAGAGTAGATCACAGTAGGAATATCTGTAAAAATGCCCTCACATCTGTCGTGCTGGTAAAACTCTGCATTTGTCTGTGCGAATGAGCATTTGCACATATGCAATGGATCTTTGTCTAAGTGCTTCTTTGCATGCCTAATTGCCCACTTTGCATACACAAAAGTGGTCCTTTGCAGAACAGCAGGAGCAAACACATGTTATAAGTGCACCTGTCGATCTTGATTTGAAAGTCCATAGATGCCTCGTGCACACTAGCCCCACTGCCAAAATGTGTACTGCAGGGCTCTGAATTGGCAGGAGGCAGGACAGTCCTATGTCTTGGTGAGATGCTAGAAGCTGAGCATGGCCCAGGCTGAAACTACCTTTTGAGACCCTCACATAAAACCACTTCCTTACAGCTTCCTATCATTTTACTGCAGTTGGTTTTAGCTGCCCTCACCATTGCTTCTTGATGTCACTTTTGAAGAGCAGGGGGAGTAAATCATGGGGCTGAGGGAAGATGGGAGAAAAAAGCTAGTACCAGCAGCACATGCTCAGGGTCAGGCTTTCAATAAAACATCTGTTCCCTGGGAGTCACCTGAAGCTATGATCCACATGAAAACACAAAAGGCAAGTGAAAACTGATAAGACACTAATATATTTGGGCTTCCCTGTGTTACATGTTCTAAAAAGAAAAGATAAGAAAGCGGATTGTAGATGTTCCTGCCTTTCAAATGCACAGAGAGCAGAGCCACAAGTAGAAACTGCAGTATTTATGGGAGACAGAAGAACATCCCTTTCATCTCTGGCGTTTGAAATTTTCTTTTCGAGTTACCTGTGGGACAATGGTACACAGAGCTCGCCTGCATATACTGTATAATTCACACAACAGAAACTACATTAAAAGAAATCAAACCCACTAGAACAAGCCAAGAAATACTTTACTGTGAAAGACCTAAGCAACTACTGGATGCATAGCAAAGGAACTTCCAAGTGAAAATCCCATTGTGCCTAGGCACTCATGGTGGGATTCAAAATGACAAATTCCTGGCATACTTTTGGGATGTCACCTGGCTTATATCTCCCTTGAACCCAGTATAGATACCCCATCCTCTTTGCTCCATGTAAACAGCATCCTCCTTTGTATGTGATATAGGCTCAGGGCTTAATTTTCAAATGTACTTTTACAGTTACTGTGATTGCACACACAAATTAGGTATTTGCAAACATAAATGCTCATTTACTTGTTGCACTGGCCATTTGCATTCATAAATATCTAGTTTGCATGTATAATCTAAGTAAATGTGTGTGAAAATTAGGCACTGAAATCAATGGAGTCGCATTCATTTATAGTAAGTTTAAATTTGACACTCAATGTTCTTTCTGTTAGGGACAAAATTTCAAACCTGGCACACCTGGAAAAATGCATATTCATCCACTGCCCTTCAATGCAATGGGTACACTGGAAAAATGGGCATGGCAGCTCCACACCTGCAAAAAACTTCAGTTATGTGGTTGTGCAAACTGACCTCTGCAGGTCCAAGCTGAGGATTTGCACAACTCTTTGCATATATACATTATTGCTGGAATAGATGCATGTGAATTTTTGCAGATGCTACTTTTTCACCCAGGTTCAAGAATTGGCTCTTAAGATTCTCTTATTCTGTGAAGCATCTTGCATTTCCTATTTCATAATATATTTTTTCAGAAATGTTTGCTTTGCCCAGGAAAAGTATCAGATGATTGGACCTGGAGACTAATATTGCCTATCCACAGAAGAGGTGCAACCTCAGCAGTAGCAGTGTTCGATTCCCCTACATTCTACCTCATGTGCCTCAACCTTGAATTATAGGAACTAACCCTAGGGATAAGAGGATAGTTCAGTGTCTGTGCCATATTCAGTATTTGGCCTATTTGCTGAGATAACCAAGGCATTGTTATAACTACATTTTATGGTGGTGGATTTTTGTGAGATCGATGCCCATCCTAAGGGAATTGCATAAGGACAACTAAACTCATTTCATATAAACTTGGCTGAATTTGACCGGACAGTCTGGACGAAAGACTATCCTATCTCCAGTTCCCCTGGATAATGTCACAGTATAATAATTTAAATAAACTCTCAAAAGTTGTCCTGCATTGGCTGAGAGATTGGGGGAAACAGACTATGGGTAAAATCCTGGTTACACTGGAGTCAGTGTAGTTTTGCCATTGACTTCAAAGGGGCCAGGATTTCAGCCTACCAGGTCTTCTCCAGATGTAATTGCTGTGTTAAATATTCCTTCCGTAGCTCTGAGAACAAGGGAAAAAAGGATGTACAGGGTCTGAAGCAGAAGATATTTAAAGTTTGATATCTCAGCTGTTTCAAAATAGGTTTGTTTTTTCCCAAACGCCAGAACAGATTAGTCCATAAACATTACCGCATCATGGAATAAGTGCCTGCAATTTTTTCCCCCTCCAGAAATAAAATAAAAACTCAACAACCCTTTTTTAAGTAATACAGTACGAACATATAAAATCAGCTGAAAAAAAATCATAACTTCTGTTTGTTGCTTGGTTGGTTTTTATCCTCAACATTGTCCAACCAGCTAGATGGTTATGCTTAGCCTTAGGGAACTAGTTAGTGTTGGGGTATGGAGCTGTACAGGACTTGGGCAGGAGTTCAAGTCCAGTTTAGTTCAGTTGGGGCTGAAAGGTACTATGAGTTGAAGGCTGTTCAGTTACCAGCATGACAGGAGTCTGCAGTCTGTCTGTCTTAAGGATTTCTATAGTGCCCACAAGCTTAGCTTCAGAGCACTGGGAGGGTCTCAGTCCAGTTTCTAGTCTGTCCTTCCCCTAAAGCAAAGGGAAGGTATATGGGGTACACTGGAGGGAGGGGAAGAGAAGCCAAGGACCAAATGAGCCGTGGAAACTGTTCTTTTCCCGTTTCTGGTTAGGACTGAGGGCTGTTGATGGGAGAAGTTTGTACTGTTTTTTCCCTGTGCTGTATCTGGTCTATGGTTAAATTATAGTATCTCTGTCATCAGGGCTCTCAAGCTTTCATGAGCAATAGATTGGTGAACCATACAAAATGCAAACGAGCTGCACACATGCTTGAGGCCAGATTTAGCAAGAAACATCGTAGATTGAATTTTGACACCTGAGTCTTAAAGCCCTGAAAATAGAAGATGTCAGCACAGTCCCTTTTGCAATGGACTGGTGTGTGCTGGGAATCCAGGCAGGCACTGGAATGTGTGGCTGTTCATCAGGACTCTCTTCTTCTCACTGACCAGTCTCTTCCTGTTTGATTCCCCCACCCCCTTTCCCCTCTCCTATTTATTACCATGGCCCAGCCCTCCTTCTTACTCCTTCCCCTGCCTCTCCTTCATGGGGGGGTGGGGAGGGGAACCAATGTTAACACAAACACGAGAGATGTCCTCACTTGAATTCCCCTAGTGTCAGGCATTTGTCATTGTTTGGCAAGCTTCAAAAGTGAGAGTGATGGCTAATGACGAGGCAACAGCAAAATGTGGTCCCTGGTGGTCTGGATGACTTGTTTCTCCTCTGTCACACTGAGAGGGGCTGGCAGTCAGCATCCAGAGACCAGCCCAAATGTAAGAGCTGTGCTAGGAACTTTCTTCTGCTCTTTGTGTTTGCTTGCGTGCTTGGATACATACTGAAGTATCACAGGCGAAGGATGAAAATATAGCAGGGTCAGTGCTGTAAGCAGTTAGGCCATTGCAGCCAAGCAAAGGGTATGGCGAGAAACAGCTCTGCTTCCATGTATCGTGATTGTCCTCCCCCGCACTTAATGGGTGCCCAGGGGGACTGTCTTATTTTATTTTAACTGCTGTTCTTCTCTGGTTGAGTTTTCTTTCCTAGTTTTATCTACTGCTTAGAGACTAGGGTGATGGAGCCATTAGAAAAGTAGAGACAGACAGACAGACAAATAGTCAAGCCTCTCCTTCCCCTAGTGCAAAGGGAGGCTTGACTATATGGGGTACAAGGGAGGTGATGTCTGAGGTCTCTGCTGGATGTAAGGCAGCTCTAACTCAGGGCCAGCATAAGGGGAGATGAGCTGTGAAAGTAAAAAAATAGGGGGCACCTTTAGAGAGCGGTACATGAATATCCCCATATCTTTATTGCTTTGGTGGGAAGAGTCCCAGATTCAGTCTTACCTAGGGCACTGTTTGACCATAGCCTTTCACCATCCATGGTCATTCACACCTGTGCAATGGGGGCGTATTAGAGGTGTGGTGAGGAATATTGATTTGGTAGCATTTGAAATCCATTTTGCACAGGTGTGAACAGGAGCAGAAGGTTCAAGACAGTGGCAAATCAGTCTTGAGGGGGCCCTGCATTAAACGGCCATCTGATAAATGGAATAAGGTGCGCTAGCTCTTTATGGCAGAGAGGATGTGCATTTCTTCCCTGCTTCCCCATGCAAATCGGGCATGTAAGTGAATCCCATACTGCCAGCTGGATCCACGTGGCAGATGTTTGATGGTTTGATGCCACGTGCATGTGCATTAACATGGAAAACACATTACCACCTACCTTGGTTCCTGATGAAATGGGCCATGAGCATCATTGCCCCAGGAATTAATGGAGGACCTGGATCGCTGACATTGCATGTCAGTGCCATTCCCTGTCTCTCAAAGGCAGACCTGAAACTGAGCCAGAAAGGTGAATTTATTCCAGTTTCACTGCAAAGTCTGGAGGATACAAATAAATGTTAGACAGATCAAGGCCACTGATCTAAAAAAAAAAAGCAAGCCCATCTCCACTCATTGCTTTATCACATAACTGTGTCTTTAACCCCCTCCCTGTCTCCATCTGACTTCTCTTTCTGTCTCTTAAAACTAGAGATGATGATTAATTATCTTTGTTCAGTGCCGACAGTGCACTCAGTTCTGTGCAAGACATAAAAGAAGGCACGAGCATACGCCACGAAGTCCACTTGGGATTATGCTATTTCTATTGCTTTTACCGGGAAGGCATTCAGATACTACGGGGATAGGCAGCAATATAAAACTTTAATATATAATCAGTCTAAATAACAATTCCCATCCTGCAAAATTCAGATCTGCCCATGAACTTCCCATCAGTACAGGAGTGTTCAGAACTGAGATTTGGATTCAAGCTCATTGCTTCTTGATCTACAGTGGTGGGGGAAGTGTACAATTGTTTGGCTGGGAAGAATAGCCACAGTCAAAATGAAAATTTTGCCAAAGATATCTTTCTTGTTTCAAAATCTTTCTGTAATCACCCCAGATAAAACCATGGCAGGAATACAGAGGAGGATTTTAGAATTTACCTGGAATAAAAAAGACCAAGAGTGAATGCACATAATTTGTACAGACCATCACAGGCCTTACCCTGGCAACTTATCCTGTCTGATTCTGCCTACATTCTCCTATTACCTTTAACTCCTGACCTCTATGATTGTTTACCCTTAGTTCAGGCATGTGGGTTATGGTGGTGTTGGACAGCCACTCCCACCCTGTGTTATTGGGCAATTGTAAATGTTACCTCTGATGTACAGTGTCTGTAGGGCAGTGTGGGGTGTGGAGGAAGCTGGCACTGCTGCTGTTTCTCCTTTAACTATTCTGTAGGCAAATAGATGTCTTTGGTCTCCAGAGCCACCAGTCTGGTTTCTTTCACCAGCACTAAACCCACTAAAAATAATCCCCCAAACTGCCTGTTATGCATCTGTATCGGGGAAAAGAGAGCAGGAGCTGCTGTACTCTTGGGTAAATGATACGCCTTTTAAAACCCAATTAAATTTTAGAGACAGCATTTCTGATCTCTTAAGGAAACAAGTGCACTTTTTTTCTTTTATTATTTATTTAGGACGTTTTAACAGGTTTACAAACCCTTGCCATGTAAATATCAGAAACAAAACAATCACAACAACAGTAAGCTTTTGTTTAAAAAGACATTATACAGTAATACAGTCACCAGCTCTCTCTATTAACAGGATGTAACCATACTGCAGAATGAGGAGTATTACAACACTCATGGCATTGTTTGATTTTATTAAATTGATTGAAATCTCTGATTACACATATTTAACAGACCAGGCATGTCTAGCAAATGTTAATATTCCCCCAAAATTGGACAGATATGGTGATTATTTTTGCAGGCAAATGTACTTTGAATATTGAATAAGTGGTAACCAAATATCTAAGTAACTGTTTGTCCTCAGACTATTTTCCTAGTTTCATAATTGGTGCTTTACATTTTCCATAACAACAACCTCCTGTATTTTTTTGAACCATTCTTTTAAAGTTGGACTATTTTTATTGTTCCAGTGAGAGGCTCTCAGTGGCCTTGCAGCTATTAGCAGATGAAAGATTAATTCTTCATTTCTTTGTGTGTGACCATTTTCACAAGGAAGCCATAGGAGGGTTTTTCTCTAATTGTGCTACAGACTGCGATTGCTGGTCCTCTTTTGCAGATCAGATCCATTCCTCTGGGGGAAATTTGTCTATCCAGATCCTTTCCCCAGCATGTCACATATGGACTTTTTTATGGTTAGAAAGTTGTCTGCAAAGATTGCTATAACTTAGTTATAATTTTTTTGTTTCCTAGTTGACCAAACACCATCACTTCTATTAAAGTTAGCTTTCTGTATAAAAATAAACTTTTATAGAAAGTTAAGAAATGTAATTCCCTAACTTAAAAGCATTGATATCATGGGGGAGTGGTCCAGCCGAAGTTAGTTTTGATCTCTAAATATGTTTTAAAAGTTTCTTTACTGAATAGCTGGGCAACCATTTGTATTCCATGGCTTTCCCAATCTTTAGAAGCTCTCTGGTTTGTGATTTGGGTTAAGATATGGATTATTTGAAATGGGTGTTATTGGGAAGGAGAAAGAACATATCTCTAGTTCTATCCCAGACCCATAGAATAGCCTATGCTAAAGGATGTGTATAAATTTCTGGAGGGCATGATGTTTTTATGAATGCATGGTAGCCTAGCAATCTTTACACTGCCACAATTTTCTTGTTGATTTAAAGACCCGGTGTTTGGCTGGGTTAGAGCACCGCAGTTCACTAGTCTTTTGAGCTAGCTGGCTTGATAATACCATAGAATATTTGGAACAGCTAACATACCCTGTTTAATGGGTCTGTACAAAGTATGTGCATTCACTCTTGGTCTTTTTTATTCCATGTAAATTCTAACATCCTCCTCTGTATTCCTGCCATGGTTTTATCTGGGGTTACTACAGAAAGATTTTGAAACAAGAAAGATATCTTTGGCAAAATTTTCATTTTGACTGTGGCTATTCTTCCCAACCAATTGTACATTTCCCCCACCACTGTAGATCTTTTTTCATTTGCAGAAGTAGTGGTTTGACATTTAAATCATAGAGCTCTCCTAGGTTTGAGGTTTGAATTTCCATGTACCTTACAGGATTTGTTGCCCATTTATACCCAAATGTTTTTTGGACGAATGACTGCTACAAGTCTGGCAAATTTATAGCTAGCATTTCAGATTTGATATTATTGACTTTAAATCCAGAGGCTTTCCCAAAGACATGGATTTCTTTAGATACTAATTTTAGGGAAATATTTGTTTTAGATAAAAATAATATCACATCATCTGCATATATAGCTATTTTCTATTGTGTTCCTGCAAGTTTTATTCGTGTGATAGTCATTGTTCCGTATCCTGTGTACAAAAGGCTCCAGGGGCAATGCAAAAAGTAAAGGCAATAATGGACATCCCTGCCTAGTCCTTCTGAATAATTCCAGTAGGGGAGATTTAACTCCATTAACTTGCACAGTTACTTTTGGGCTAGTATAGAGAACACTTATCTGTTTAAGGACCAGGGGGCCCAATGTGCATATGGGATAGGTCTAGAACTTTCTGTTTCATCAAAAGCTTTCTTTGAATCAAGTGATGATAAAATAAATGGATCTTTTTTCTGATCTGGCATTGTGGATGATTCCAGGTACTCTCTGAATATTGTCTGACACTTTTC
Organism: Chelydra serpentina; assembly: GCA_037349315.1. Lineage (NCBI taxonomy): Eukaryota > Metazoa > Chordata > Testudines > Chelydridae > Chelydra > Chelydra serpentina. The sequence goes on from JBAIAC010000035.1 coordinate 16,056,604, forward strand.
TGTCCTTAATGAATCTATTTTGATCTGGATTTATATACACTCAGAGCACAGACTGCAATCAGCTAGCCTGCTAGCTATTTCTAAAATCTTTGTCATGATCCAGCAGTTATATGGGCCTGTAAGAACTGCACAAGTAAGGTCTTTTCCAACTTTGTTTATAGGTTGTGGAAGTTCTTCCCCTAACAGACTAGCATTGAAAGTAGTTCTCAGGGGACTCACTAATGCTTCCTTAAATACCTTGTAAAATGCAGATGGAAAGCCATCAGGTCCTGGAGTTTTACCACTTTTCATACTTATTATTGCCTCTAAGATTTTCTTCTTGGTTATTTTTTTAACCTAAGGTATCTTTATCAATTTTATTTATTTTTGACAAGCCTGCTACTTCCAGATATTTTTGAATAATTTCAGAACTTGGAGTATCTGAGGTATAAAGATTTTTACAGTAAGTAGCTGATTGTTTTTAATTGTTGGAATAATCTGTTGCTTTTGAATCCCTTTAAGCTTTCAAGCTAATAGCTTATCACTTCTATTTTCTTTTTGATAAAACATCTGCCCTGTATACCAAAGGTCTTTTTCAGTGGCATCTGTTATTAACATATTAATTTTCCCCTTTATATTTAGTTAATGGTTGATACACTTTTTTTAACTTGTGTTTTTATGAATGTCTTATAACCTTTTTATCTCTTGTTCTAGTTTTATTTTTTCTTGAGCTCTCTTTTTTTCAGTTGAGAGGCTCTGATTTTCAACTCACCCCTAAAATTACTTTACCTGTCTCCCAGCGAAGATTACTTTTTAACCTTTATCAGTTATTTGGAAATATTGAACAATGTCCTCTTTAATTGCTGCAACCCAATCTTTGTCTTCCAGAAGCAAGCAGGTCATTTTCCAAAAAAGTGGTCTTAGGGACCCATCCAGGCTAACAAATATTACTTCCAATGGTGCATGATCTGACCATGTAATGGTGCCAATTTCTGTAGACTCTGTCAGTTTCATTAAGAATTTAGCAGTGCTGGATTAAAGAATTTGGTGGCCCTGTGCACTATGGAAATCAGGGGGGCCCAGCTTCCTTCAAATTTGACCCAGCTGCCTCCCCCACCTCTCCCCTGTCATGACAAAGAGGTGGCCAGGCCAAGCCTGACTGGTGCTGTGACCCGTGTGCACCAGGTCACAATGCCACTCACTCACATTTGACTGTCCTCTGTCATGACAGAGAGGTGTTTGGGCCAAAACTGAGGGACACTGACCCTCTGTCATAATGCCACACATCCAAATCTGATGGTCAGAGGCCTCCCTCAGATGGGGTCCCTATGCAAATGCATAGTGCGCACATTGGTTAATCTAGGCCTGGGATTTAAAGATTAACATTAAATCTGTTTCAGTATATAACTGATGAGGGTGTGACTAAAACATGTAATCTCTTTGCCCCTGAGTGCAGTTCTCTTCAACAGTCCGAGAGACTGAACTTTAAAGATGTTACTTTAAGACGGTGGTTCTCAACTGTGGTCCACCGCTTCTTCAGGGAAAGCCCCTGGCGTGCCAGGCTGGTTTGTTGACCTGCTGCGTCTGCAGGTTCGGCCGGTCATGGCTGCCACTGGCCGTGGTTCGCCGCTTCAGGCCAATGGGGGCTGCGGGATGCGGCGGACAGCACATCCCTCGGCTCGCGCCGTGTCCCGCAGGCCGACAAACCGGCCTGGGGCTTTCCCTGAAGAAGCGGTGGACCACAGTTGAGAACCACCGCTTTAAGAAGAAGAGCCATTGAGAATAATTACATAGTTTATTGAAAAACCTGAAATTATTGTGATTCTTTAGCTATGTGATTGCACGAACCCTTGTGTGGGCAATGTCTCTCTTGTTTCTAATTACGGTGTATTCACAGTTGTGTGCCTGAATATGGTTTGGTTTCTATTTGTAAACTTCCATATCTATTTCTTGTAATAATTTCCTCACTGCTTCCCAGTTTCCTCCCCTCTCCTGCCTTCCCCTTAGTTTAAATCCAAAAATAAAACACCAAAATAATGAATCAGTCCCCAGATGGTTGTGCTTTGCTGAAATCTAAACCCCCATACATGCCTCTTGAACACTTGGACTGCTTCTCTTGCAGTCCAAAGGAGAGACATTTTCCACCTATGGGACCTTAATCCTCGCCCTTAGGGATAGATTACCATCTGATCCTTTGAGTTACATGAAGGGAATTTACACTGACCCCATAAAGGCTCCTCCCCCTCCCCTCTCTGTTTTCTCCAATCTCCTCCATCCCCGGGACCACTACTACCCACTCCCCCCTACAGAACACAGCTATCACAAAGTTATAATCATCCCAATTAAAACAAACCTCACACTGTTTTCTTTATTTTTCTAACATGAAGGTAGTTACCGCACAACTTTTCATTCTTGATGACTCCCAGGAAGTCCCTTCTGGATAATCTTTATGTTACTTCTCAGGTATCTGATTCCTTTGGTTCAACTTCACTTCTGCTATTGTCAGTATGTTCTCAAGAGTCTTTTGTCTTTTCTTTTCCTATCCTCCTTTTCTTGGGAATCACCATTTGCCAGGATTTTTCCAGCATTTTATCCTTGGTTTCTACCTCTGGAGTATCCTCTTGTATGGCTGACGTTGGGAGTTTTGTCCCAAGCAACTGAAGTAAATGTTTTGTCTTGTTTAAAGTCTCTTAATGCATTATACTTATTTTGGAACTGAATGAGAGTTTAAATAGGAATCCCCATCTGTAAAGGATATCTCCCCTCCTGAGTGCTACTGTAATTTCCCTCATATCTTTTCTTTTTTTAAGGCTAGGTCAGTGAGGTCATGGAAAAATTGTAGCCTGTTGCCTTTGATGTGAGCTCTGAATGCTCTCTGGCTTTTTTCGTAATTAAATCTTTCTGCTGATAATGATGAAATTTCACAATTAGATCTCTGGGTCTACTATTATTAGGGCCAGATGGGGGTGGGAGGGAACTCCATCAAATGTGCTCTCTCTACTTTCACCTCTTCCAGACAGCTCAGATTTAACAGCTTGGCAATTAAAGTTTTTACATACCAGATTGGTTTTCCGTCTTCGGTGTTTTCAGGCAGTCCCTTAATTCTGATGTTGTTCTTTCTTGCTTTTTTCCCCCTGTATCATCCAATTTAGGCTGCATCTCCGACTTTCCCTCTTTCTCTCTGTGCCATGGAGCTCTGCAGGTCTATCTTCATCTCTCTTGCTTCTCCTTAGGCTAACCTTAACACAGATTCTCTCTTCCAAGTCAGTAACTTCCTTCTTTAGTGCCAACTTGGTCTTTAGATCAGTTTTCAGGGCCTTAAACTCAGAGATCAACTCCCAGATGTCCACCTTGGTAGCCATTTGATTTTCTTCAACCCTGGCATTTCTACCCGATTTGGCTGCCATGTGTCCATTATGAGTCTGAGAGGAGTATAGGTATTGAAGGGTATGTGCTGTTTAGGAAAGATAGAAATAAAGGTAAAGGTGGGGGAGTAGCATTGTATATCAATGATGAGGTAGACTGTAAAGAAATAAAAAGTGATGGAATGGATAAGACAGAGTCTGTCTGGGCAAAAATCACATTGGGGAAGAAAACTACTAGAGCCTCCCCTGGGATAGTGCTTGGGGTGTGCTATAGACCACCGGGATCTAATTTGGATTTGGATAGAGACCTCTTTAATGTTTTTAAGGAAGTAAATACTAATGGGAACTGTGTGATCATGGGAGACTTCAACTTCCCAGATATAGATTGGAGAATAAGTGCTAGTAATAATAATAGGGCTCAGATTTTCCTAGATGTGATAGCTGATGAATTCCTTCATCAAGTAGTTGCTGAACCAACAAGGGGGGATGCCATTTTAGATTTGGTTTTGGTGAGTAGTGAGGACCTCATTGAAGAAATGGTTGTAGGGGACTGTGACGGGTTGGGGCCACAGAGACCTGCTTGGTGCTGCCACCTGGTGTGCCAAGGCTACTTCTGCCCCTGCTTCCAGGCCTTTTCCAGCTTGGGACTCCCGAATCCTGTCTGTTTTGAGCCAGATTCCACTGATCTGCTGCAAACACAGACCCAGGTCCGAACCAAGTCCACTCACCACTGTAAGGCCCCTGGAAGCGCTCTTGCCTTTGACACCCAGCTGCTCAACTCCAAGGAGGTTCAAACCCTTAATAAATCCGTTTTACCCTGTATAAAGCTTATACAGGGTAAACTCATAAACAGTTCGCCTTCTATTTCACAGATAGAAAGTATGCACACCTGTTCGCTCTCCCTTTGCACTAACTCGTACTCAAGGAAACTTAATAAGTAAAAAGTGATTTTAATAAGTACAGAAAATAGCATTTAAGTGAGTTCAATCAGTGACAAACAGAACAAAGTGAATTACCGAATAAAATAAAAGAGAACACGCAGTTCTATGTCTAATCACCCTGTGTACAGATAAACCCCTCACTGGGTCCAGCAATCACTCACCCCCCTAACGTCTTTGTCCTCTGTTCAGTCTCTTTCAGGTCTCCTTGGGGGGTGGAGAGCTTCTTCCTTTAGCCAGCTCAAGACCAAATGGAGGGGTTTCCTCGGGGTTTAAATAGATTTTTTCCTCTGGGTGGACACCCCTCCCTCTCCCTGTGTAGCATCCAGTTACCAAATGGAGTTGGGGTCACATGGACCAGTCACATGCACAACTCAGTTCCAGACCAGCCACATTCCTGGCAAAGTTCAAATGTGGATTGGTGACTGCAAGTTCTATTGTCTGTTAAGTGCTTCTTGATTGGGCACTTAACCTGCACATTCCTTTCTCAAGAAATACAACCGATATTCATAACTTCAACTACAACAATGATACATGCATACAAACAGGAGGAATAAATTCAGTAGGTCATAACTTTCACAGAGATATGTTACATGGCACATGTAGCATAAAACATATTCTAGTTACATATATACATTTATAAGCATCTCCCCATAAAGTTTTATGGGGAACAGCGTCACAGGGACAACCTTGGCTCGAGTGATCATGAGCTAATTCAGTTCAAACTAAATGGAAGGATAAACAAAAATAAATCTGAGACTAGGGTTTTTGATTTCAAAAGGACTAACTTTAATAAATTAAGGAAATTAGTTAGGGAAGTGGATTGGACTAAAGAATTTATGGACCTAAAGGCAGAGGAGGCCTGGGATTATTTCAGGTTAAAGTTGCAGAAGCTATCAGAAGCCTGTATCCCAAGAAAGGGGAAACAATTCATAGGCAGGGGTTTTAGACCAAGCTGGATGAGCAAACATCTCAGAGAGGTGATTAAGAAAAAACAGAAAGCATACAAGGAGTGGAAGATGGGAGGGATCAGCAAAGAAACCTACCTTATCGAGGTCAGAGCATGTAGGGATAAAGTGAGACAGGCTAAAAGGCATGTAGAATTGGACCTTGCAAAGGGAATTAAAACCAATAGTAAAAGGTTTTATAGCCATATAAATAGGAAGAAAACAAAGAAAGAAGAAGTGGGACCGCTAAACACTGAGGATGGAGTGGAGGTTAAGGATAATCTAGGCATGGCCCAATATCTAAACAAATACTTTGCCTCTGTCTTTAATGAGGCTAATGAGGAGCTTAGGAATAGTGGCAGCATGACAAATGGGAATAAGGATGTGGGGGTAGATATTACCATATCCGAGGTAGAAGCCAAGCTTGAACAGCTTAATGAGAGTAAATCAGGCGGCCCAGATAATCTTCATCCAAGAATATTAAAGGAGCTGGCACATGAAATTGCAAGCCCGTTAGCAAAAAATGTTAATGAATCTCTAAACTCAAGGGTTGTACCATTTGACTGGAGAATAGCTAATATAGTTCCTATTTTTAAGAAAGGGAAAAAAAGTGACCCGGGTAACTACAGGCCTGTTAGTTTGATATCTGTAGTATGCAAGGTCTTGGAAAAATTTTTGAAGAAGAAAGTAGTTAAGGACCTTGAGGTCAATGGCAATTGGGACAAATTACAACATGGTTTTACAAAAGGTAGATCGTGCCAAACCAACTTGATCTCCTTCTTTGAGAAAGTAACAGATTTTTTAGATAAAGGAAACGCAGTGGATCTAATCTACCTCGATTTCAGTAAGGCATTTGATACAGTACCTCATGAGGAATTATTGGTTAAATTGGAAAAGATGGGGATCAATATGAAAATTGAGAGGTGGATAAGGAACTGGTTAAAGGGGAGACTACAGCGGGTCATACTGAAAGGTGAACTGTCAGGTTGACGGGAGGTTACTAGTGGAGTTCCTCAAGGTTCAGTTTTGGGACCAAGTTTATTTAATCTTTTTATTACTGACCTCGGCACCAAAAGTGGGAGTGTGCTAATAAAGTTTGCAGATGACACAAAGTTGGGAGGTATTGCCAATTCAGAAAAGGATCGGGATATCCTACAGGAAGATCTGGATGACCTTGTAAACTGGAGTAATAGTAATAGGATGAAATTTAATAGTGAGAAGTGTAAGGTTATGCATTTAGGGATTAATAACAAGAGTTTTGGTTATAAGCTGGGGACACATCAGTTGGAAGTAATGGAAGAGGAGAAGGACCTCGGAGTCCTGGTTGATCACAGGATGACTATGAGTCGCCGATGTGGCCGTGAGAAAAGCTAATGCGGTCTTGGGATGCATTAGGTGAGGTATTTCTAGTAGAGATAAGGAGGTGTTAGTACCGTTATACAAGGCATTGGTGAGACCTCATTTGGAATACTGTGTGCAGTTCTGGTCTCCCATGTTTAAGAAGGATGAATTCAAACTGGAACAGGTACAAAGAAGGGCCACTAGGATGATCCGAGGAATGGAAAACCTGTCGTATGAAAGGAGACTCAAGGAGCTTGGTTTGTTTACCGTAACCAAAAGAAGGCTGAGGGGAGATATGATTGCTCTCTTTAAATATATCAGAGGGATAAATACCAGGGAGGGAGAGGAATTATTTCAGCTCAGTACCAATGCGGACACAAGAACAAATGGATATAAACTGGCCATCAGGAAGTTTAGACTTGAAATTAGACGAAGGTTTCTAACCATCAGAGGAGTGAAGTTCTGGAACAGCCTTCCAAGGGAAGCAGTGGGGGCAAAAGACCTATCTGGCTTCAAGATTAAGCTAGATGCATTTATGGAGGGGATGGTTTGATGGGATAACATGATCTTAGTCAGTGGTAAAATTGCCATCAGTGGTAAATAGGACCAATGGTCAATGATGGGATGTTAGAAGTTACTACAGAGAACTTTTTCCTGGGTGTCTGGCTGGTGAGTCTTGCCCACATGCTTGGGGTTCAGCTGAGCGCCATATTTGGGGTCGGGAAGGAATTTTCCTCCAGGGGAGATTGGCAGAGGCCCGGGAGGTTATTTGCCTTCCTCTGCAGCATGGGGCACGGGTCACTTACCAGAGGATCTCTGCATCTTGAAGTCTTTAAACCATGATTTGAGGACTTCAATAGCTGAGACATAGGTGAGAGGATTATTCCAGGAGTGGGTGGGTGACATTCTGTGGCCTGCATTGTGCAGGAGGTCAGACTAGATGATCATAATGGTCCCTTCTGACCTTAAAGTCTATGAGTCTATGAGGTCTCACGTTAAGAGCTGGAAACACTCCTCTTAGCGAGGTATTCTTTTAAATGTCCAGCTCTTTTTGGAGAATCCATGTTCTGCAACCCTGTTTATTTGTTTGTTGAGGGGGGAGTTTAATAGGTTTTCGGTCAATGGAGGCAAATAACTCTACCATCCCCTCAGAGCTCAGGCTTCATGCAGCTGTTTTAGTCTCCCTCCTCCCGCCCCCCCGGTCCTCCAACAAATACACATTTTATAATCTTCCATGGACGACTTCCCCCCTCCAACTACTCCATGGAATATACATTTATAAAACAAAAAAATAGAATATGGGCCCAATGTACACTGATATCAGAAGGGGAATTCAAAGCCAGTGCTGAGACTGTCTTTAAGTCACTATTTTAGTGCTGGGGCATTTTCCCTTCAGGCAGCAGGTCTGATTCTTGTTCCCAGTTATACTGATGTAAATCCCGAGCAGCACTACTGAAGTCGGTGGAGCTGCACTGGCACAAAAGCAGGCTTTGCAGAATTCATTATTTATTTTTTATAATATAAATGGGTAATATCAGTGTTTATTATTAAACATTTGTTTTCGATATTTGTCTATTTAAATGTTCACAGTTGTGGGAGATTATGGTATGTGGGACTCGGACAATAATCATTTAATGACAGTCGATGGTGAGATCCAAACAGTTAAAGTTTTATAACGATTAAAAACACAAATTGTCAGCATCACATGTCAAAACATATGAAGTAAATATCCTTAAATCAAACTAATACATTCTCAAGCAGCATTTTTCATACTGTGCCTATCTGTAAATTTCAGTTGCTATCGATGGAAATATTTTTTCGTCAGTGTGTGCACGTACGGTGAAATCGATGTTTACCAACATTTACCGATCTAAAAATCTAATCCTTCCAAGTTTACATAAAAGCATTGTTGGACCAGAACCAAGTCCAGCGCTTTCATTCTCTGCCTTTTCTAAGCAAGTGGGCAATTGAACGCAGGTCTCTCTGGTAAAAAAAAGCTAGTGCCCTAACCACTGGACTAGCTGTGACAGTCCTGCAATGTCCTGGGCAAACCCTGTGGAATGAAGTTAAGCCTTATTCAACTAATTTTACATATTTTGAGAGTCCATTGTACTGAAAATGCAAATGTTTATGTATTGTTGTAGGATTGTATGGAACTTCTTTTGGAGGAAGGACACAATGAATGCAATCTCTAGAAGTCATTAGGGACTTCAAAGGACTATTGGGGACAAATATGTGTGAAGTGGATTTCCTAGCCAATACTTGGAGAGTGAGGGAAATGCAAATGTCCACTTTGAATCCATCCATTTGAAGCTGAACTTTGATCAGAGACCCACTGTGTTGGTTGATTCCTTATACACAGTCTCTTCAAAGAACCAAACTAGATAAATGAGTTATTCACAGAGTCATGAGTGGTTCTTGGTCTGAGCAAAGAGTGCGGTGATCTTGAAACCACATGGGAACCCCATGTTGGGTTTTCAAGGTCTGCTCCTGCCAGAGCTCATGGCAGAGTTGGCGTTATATCTGAGAAGCTTATTACCCTGTGTGCAGGTTCTTTTTATTGTTTTTAATGTGTTTTGTCTCTAGTGCTTTTGCCTTAAGTATAAAATGTGCTTGCTTAGAAAGAGCTGTGACAGTCCTTATAACTGGTGCAATTACATAGTGCACTGTCTCTGAGGAGAGAAGCAAAGCAGACCTGCTTAGGCAGCCAGTCTTTTGCTGGGAAATAACACAGTGATGTCAGGGAACTGTTCAGCCTGAAAACACCCATCAGAATAGAGAGAAACGCGAGTCTCCACCCAAGAGAGGCAACGGCTAGGGAGCTGGAAGCCTGAGAGTGGGTGCCCTTGCTGGGCCACAGAGAGGAGATACAAGTGCCGTTGCTCTGAACTGTGACATCATCCTGTCTTCCTCCTATGCGTTGGTCACCCTCTCTAAAGTGATGTCTAAGGCTACCACCCTCTCTTCCTTCACATCCCTTCTCAAGATCACCTTGCTGGGATGGCTACAAGAAAGCAGCCACAGCTTTACGGCCAGCCAACTTAACCCCCAATAGTTGGGGAAAGGTTATTATTAATTATATTGTGGCTTCTGTGGTATTCAGGGATGACTCAGTGCTTAAGGGGCTTGTCAGAGATCTGCTTTATTCGGTGTTCAGTTCCAACTGCTGTGCATAACAACAAGAGCTTCACAGCGCCCTGCCCATACTCTCTGTCTGGGAGACTTAGCCCTTAAAGGCACAGTTCCCAGTACTACAGTGCCAGCTGAGACAGGGCTCCACTGGACTACGCTTTGTCCAAATGCACAGTAAGAGTCAGTCCCTGCCTTGAAGAGCTTGCAATCTAAATAGATAAAGGGTAGGAGGGTAAAACAGAAACACCCAGAGGTGCAATGATTTGCCCAGCGTCACACAGCAAGTCTGTGGCAGAACGGGGAATAGAATCCAAGTGTCCTGATCACTGAATCAACTTATTTATTTATGTCATTACAAAAGTAAACGGAATGGATCTGTGTCTACTACAAGTGTCCATATTTCGGTATTGCCCTCTCCCTCACCCATCCTATGTCAGTCATCATCTTAGTGGCCCAGTCTTGCAATGAGATCCATGGAGGTGGAATCCTGCACAGCCCCACTGACTTAATTGGGAGTCTCCAACGAAGTAGGCTTCTGCCCCCCAATGCTCATGGAAAGGTTGTGGCTTTGGATGGTAAGCTCTTTAGTGGCAGGAGCCATGTTGAGTTCTGTATTTGTACAGCATCTAGCACAACTGGGACTGGTCTTGACTGAGGCCTCTGGATGCCAATGTAATGTGAATATTGACCCCAAATAATTTAAATTAGGGATTTACAATCTTATTTTACCAAATTTCAAACCCGCTCAAACATGGTGGGTTCAAAAGTTCAACCTGAATTCAAACATCCCTGGGTATTGCATTGTACTTAGGAGGAACTGTAAGAAATGCAGCAGAGAGGGAAAAGGAGAGAAATAATCCTGTGACAACTGAGAATTAGAACCAGATGAGGGAATGAAGACCAGATACACACAGTGTGAAACAGGAGCCGAGACATACTAATGAAAAACTAAATGTAGTCTCTGTACTAGATAGACAGGGCAACCACTTGTGCCAGCCAAGGTTTGGGGGCTGCTTATACTTCTAACACATTGCAGAAGCGTCCCTCTAGCTAGAGAAATGTAGGGAAAGAAATATTCATCCCTGAAAAACAAACGTAGCTTTAGAACATAAGAACATAAGAAAGGCCGTACTGGGTCAGACCAAAGGTCCATCCAGCCCAGTATCCTGTCCATGGACAGTGGCCAATGCCAGGTGACCCGGAGTGAGTGGACCTAACAGGTAATGATCAAGTGATCTCTCTCCTGCCATCCATCTTCCCCCTCTGCCAAACAGAGGCTAAGAACACCATTCCTTATCCATCCTGGTTAATAGCCATTAATGGACTTCATCTCCATGAATTTATCCAGTTCTCTTTTAATCCCTGTTATAGTTCTAGCCTTCACAGCCTCCTCAGGCAAGGAGTTCCACAGGTTGACTGTGCGCTGTGTGAAGAAGAACTTCCTTTTATTTGTTTTAAACCTGCTGCCCACTAATTTCATTGGGTGGCCCCTAGTTCTTCTATTATGAGAACAAGTAAATAACTTTTCCTTATTCACTTCCTCCACACCACTCATAATTTTATATACCTCTATCATATCCCCCCTTAGTCTCCTCTTTTCCAAGCTAAAAAGTCCTAGCCTCTTTAATCTCTCCTCATACGGGACCCGTTCCAGACCCCTAATCATTTTAGTTGCCCTTCCCTTTAGTTGCCATTCTCTTTAAATGATCATGCTAATGAAAGGTTCACAAACTCAGTTTTGCACATCTCCAAATTTGCTAGGAAAACAAAGCCACAAATCTCACCAGGTTCACCCATCCCTAAGGTAAGCAGCAGGGGGAAGATTGAACTGAATTTTGCAGAAGGCTGAAATCCTGTCTTGGGGAAGTAAGTTGTGCTGGCTTTGCAGCAATATGTACACACATGCACACACACAAAAAACTAACTTTGTAACAAAGTGATGCAGACTGCAAGAGCTGTGTCAGTGAATGGAAGCAATCCTGACACGGCAGCTCTGTGAAAGGTGCTAATTATACTGATCTGGGTACTATGCTGTGCGGTCCTTTGCTCAGAGGAAGGATGTGATGCAGGCATAAGGAACGGCACTACAGAGGAAATGGGAGAGCAGAAGCACCTAGACACATCAATAATTCATAAAATGCCAGCAGCAACAAAGGGAAAGAGGGACCAGAACTAGGAGAACAGAATACCATAAAGCTTTTTAATGGTCTTGTTCTATTAATGTCAGATTGTGACCGTTTTTCAAGTAGGTGGAAGTTTTCCAAAACTCCCACAGAATTCAGCGACAATAGCTAAATAGTGCTCGCTTTAGCTAAGACGTTTGGTCTCAGAAGCAGAGTATTATCAGTGTTACTGGGTGTTTGATGCTATTTAAAGGCACTTGTAATTTTTCAGGAGGTTTTAAAGGAAGGCCTGGAATGGTCTACATACCATAATTCTTGTAAAGGAGCTGCTGTATAATAATAATATTGTAGAATCATACTAGAAAGGCTTCTGGTGGCCTGTATTAATGTATTATTAATTTATTGATTGTCCACACATTTCCTTTGCCTATATCCACCCCACACCCCATCTGTCTCTATCAAGGATTAGCCAACTAGCATGTCATCTGAGCATCCCGTTCCCACCAGGGCTTTGATCCAGTTGCTAGTTCTGGTGCAGTGCACAACAGGGTCTGCAAGGATGAGTGGAGGCATCATACGGCCACAAGCAAGTTCAACCCTAGGCATAGTCCTCTACGCAGAAGAGTGTCAAGCTTCTTGTATGTCTGCTCCTTCCTTCCAACAGTTTCAGGATAAGGGGTAGGTGTGTCTGAGCAGATATGGATTTAAGTGAGATCCCAGCGTTCGGTGAGGTGCTTAGCTGCATGCTCACCTCTTTGGCTCTAGTTCTGCTATCAGGCAGCAGTAGCTGGGTGGCCTTACAGCTCCACTCACATTGGCACATTGGGGCAGGATCAGGTCCCCTGCTTGCCCTGTCCTTGCTTACCACTTTTTGTGTTAACTCATGAACACTCCACAACTGCGCTCTGCAGGATCAAATCCCTAATGCTTCTTCTTCCCCTAGTTAGAAGAAGATCATGATGTACTCGGACAGAACTCCATTTCTTTGTAGTTGTGCTGGGGCTAAATCTAATCCACAGTATTTACAGAGCCTATTAGATCATCTGCCCAGTCCCTCTGCCACTGCAGGATCATCCCATTCCCATTTATTTGTCCACTAATGACTTATGCGCTGGAGCTTCCACCACTTCCTCTGGGAGATGATTCGAGAGGTTCATAGATCACGTTGTTAGGGAGCTTTTCCTGATACTCAACCTAAAGTTTCCTTTGCTTAATTTCATCTCCTATTCATAGTTGACACCTTCATGTCTTCATTATTGTAGCTAATAGTTGGCTCATAATTATACCCCCTCTTTTTGTTCTCCCTCTTCGGTATTTACACCCTTCATATTTTTGGATTGACCCTGCAAAAAATGACTTTGGGACAAATCCTGTTTGCCTTATTCATGTGTGCAATTCCCATTAACTTGACTGGGACCACTTATGTATGTAAAGCAAGTAGGGTTTGGCTTTGAGTGTTGAGCAGGGAGATACAGTACATGGGAGCCAATGGTGAGGACACTGACACCATATGATACACCTACTCCTTTCCTGGGGAGCTGCTCCATGAAAGCTCAATGCCCACGTGTCTGCCAAGTCACATAGAAATGTGATGGGGAACTTGCACACTTATCTGGGTGTCTGCTCTTCTTGTGTTCAGGACATCTCAACCAAGTTAATCAGTGAGTGGATCCTTGGATGAGCATATTGGCCTTTTTGCACTCAGATGAATAAAATAAGAGGGCTAGATATTTAACAGTCCACTGTAGTATAGGGTCTGGCCTCAGTGTTTGTAGGTATTTAGCTATGGATTTCATTCAGCAGGCATCACTTTCAAAACAAGGGACTGTTTCATTACTGCAGCATGGCAAGCCAAGAAAATGCTATTCCACCAGGTGCTCCATGATGGCATTGTACAATGAACTGAAAAGTTCTAAATGCAGGCTGGTACTTTTTTTTGTATAGATGATCTATGAAATTTTTAAGTGGTACATCAGGTGGTTTGTGGTCCAGTTCTGAGGTGGAGCCAAAGAGGAGACGGGAAAGAAGAAAAGGGTGTCCTGATTCTACCCTTCTGCAGGCTAGGAGTGAAGCCCATTGATTTCAATGGGAGTGATGCACATCCAGAGGTAAAGTAAAGGGCACACCGCCTTCTCCTCAGCTAAACAGAGAGGGAGAGTGCCCCCTCATCCTTGATCAGTGTGGTGAGGAGAGCTCCCCCTTTTATTTCAGTCAGAGAAAAGGCCCTGAGTAAAGAGGAAAAGCAGGATGGAATGAGAAATGGGAGAGAGCTGGCAGGAGCTTGAGACCTAAAAAGCAGAGAAAAAAAGAGATACATAAAGGAACATGCTCCCCTGAGGGAAAGGAGAAACAAGTAGCTCTCAGTGGAAGAGAAGGTGAGAGAGAGAGAAAACAAGTGTATCCTGGAAGCAGAGAGGGAGAGAGGCTGGAAAAAGAAGACCCAGGTAGCTAGGACCTTGCCAACTCTGAGAGAGGGGGCCTTAAAAGACACAGCTAAGATTATAGACTAAGAACAAACTGTTTTATTATTGCAGACAAATGTATATGGCTGGATTGCTGGGATTTTATAAAAGAGCATTGAAGCCTCTAAGGTCCACATATACAAGGAACAGCCTGGATTTTTTTTCATATAATTATAGGAAAATAAGGTAGATGAGGCCTTGGAGCTTCCAGCCCTGAGAGTGCTCATTCAATACACCCTTTTGTGTGACAACTGAATTGATAGTATGAGGACTCATGTTATTAAAAGTTTAACAATATTCAGAACCATCTGTTCCCCACATACACTCCCAGCACTTGCAATTTGCCACAACTGTCATTTAAAGCGGTCTCAGTCCTGCAGAACAATAGAAGGACAAAAGAAAAGTACGTATACTACATGACGGCTGATCTCTGTTATGACATTTATATCCACTGGTGAGGAGGAATGGCGTGAAGATGTCTGTCAGACCAGAGCTCAGCCAATGTGTATTCCACATACTGGGGCGGAGTCTCAGTTTGATGGGTACGCACATCTCCTGACAGGATTCAGGGTGTTAGGTGCATTCACCGAGAGAATTACAGACCCCAGCGTATAGAAATACAAAGTATATATGAGCAGAGCAAACAATCTCTATGTGCAGTGGAAGTAGCGTATAGCTCAGAAATAATGGAATTAATTTCAGAGAACCAGTCCCAAATTGTCTTGTTGCATTTCAGAAATGGACCTGTAGCAGTGTATGCACGTTCTGTCTCCTGTTGCAGCAGGTGATGGGGGTGCTGACACCCAGTGTCACCATCTACACAACTGTTTCAGACCTCACCACCCAGGGGTGGGTGGCAGCAGGGCTGGTAGGGGGACCCGGCCCCTCCCTCTCTACCACGTCCCGGCCCAGGGTCCTGTCAGTGGTAAGTGTGGTCACTACCCAGTCAGTGGGGATCCTATTGCAACATGCTGACTGTCTTTGGGTGCACGGTACCACTACACTCCCCCGGGCCACTTCCTACCGTGAGTCCTGAAGCCCGGGTCCGTTTGTCGTCAGGATTTCCGAGCTCCTTTGTACGGGTAGCTGGTTGGGACTCTGACCCCCGTTGACTGGCTGTGGGAAACCGGTCTCCAGTCTGGGCCGCAGGCTCTCTGGTTCCTGCAGTCGGGGGCTGAAGCAGCTCCCGGGCTGGAGCCTCCACCAAGCATCCTTCCCCACAAGCGGTCAGCCCAGATTGAGCTGGGGCTTCTCTGCTTTATACTAGTGCAGCATTTGGAGCATGCCCTGTCTGGTCTAAGGGGCGGAACTTCCGCCACACATAGTGTAGGATTAACCCTTTCCTGCCTAATGCGGGGTATGCAGGCCCCGTCACAGGCCCCTATCCCAAACCTGGTGGGGAGTCACAACCAGAGTTGAAAGAGGATTGCTCAGGCCCTTCATGTGCTGATTGCAATGTCAGGGAACCTCTTCAATAGGGTGAGGTGTCTTTGGGAGAGAAAAATGACTTAATAATGAAAAGGTTCTTCTAAGTAGTGTGCAGATGGTATTTTCTTCAGATATGTCTAATAGTGTAGTGCTTTACAAACAGTAATTCATTAACCCTCCCTATAGCCCTGCTAAACATTATTATGATGGTTTTAACAGAAGGTTTCCCCATAATGTCATCTCAACATCCATTAGGGTGTATGCCACATCAGAACGAGATGGGCCTGCATCAAAATGCTGCACACACTGATGCTGATCACCAAACGATGTAAGACCCTGACGCAAGTACCCTCAAATTTTGACAGGGGCAGTACGTGGAACCCAGATCAGATTCTGTGACTGGCCCCTAGCTCTATAATGGGTCAGACCAAACCACTGGTCTCAGAATCTCATGTGTGGGGAAACGGCAGGTGAAGGGGAGAGCACACTCCAACCTAGCACCAACACAAGCAGATTAAAGGCGCTAATACAAGACGGGAATTTTACCTTGTCCTGTATTAGGCTGTCTCCCTGCAACCTTTCTGGCAGCAGCAGCTGCCTCACCTGTCATGACTACCCACGACCTACTCCCAATCAGGAAATGAGGACAGGGACTCATAATTTCAGTGCTACACTAGCAGTTTTCAAATACAAAATGCAAATCTTGACTTTTTTATTAAAGATCTTTAAAAACATGTCAATCTGGTGGGACCGAAATGTCAAAAATGTGATGATCCCCAAACGACTTTCTTGCAATTATTGCACTTGAGCCCATATGCCTGGTTCTTGGAGTAGCAGAGGAGAAAAATATGTAGGATGCTTTATTTTCAAAGGATAAGTATCAGTCCTCACAAACCTCTGAGGTAGACAAGTGTGATTATTCCATTTTAGAGATGGGGGAATAGGAAGTAAGGATGGTTAAGTGGGTTGCCCAAGATCATACAGTGTTAGAGTAGGGTGACCAGACAGCAAGTGTGAAAAATCAGGACGGGGTGGGGGGTAATAGGTGCCTATAGAAGGAAATGCCACAAATATCGGGACTGTCCCTATAAAATAAGGACATCTGGTCACCCTATGTTAGAGAGACAATTATTACTCAGCGATTCCTGGCCCTAAGGGCTCTATCCACACTAATCCCTGTACAGGATTGCTTAGGGATTTGTTCAGTCACCATAGAGTCACCATAGAATTTTTCCTCCATTTTGATACTATAACTATCATCATAAAATGCAATTAGCTAGAGTCAAACTGTTCAGCATTAAACTAATTATTGTCCTATGTAAATAAAATACAAAAAAAATCTATTCCCCAAACACTTAAGAATGGATCCAATTCAGAACTACAGTCCAAGGTCCCCCTCTGCTTATCTTACCATTTACAGCAAGTGTGTAGTGAATGTTTCGCTGGGGACGTCTCTGAGAACACCCACGAATCACCTCAGCATGGCAAAGATTGGTATGTAATGCAGTCTGATGCCCAAAAAGAAAAGAGACATTTTATTAGGAGGTAATTCCAAGACAAAAACTGAACGTGGGCACAGATGGCCCAAATTCCCCTGCCATCCCCACATTTCAACTAATGACGTTTAGAGTAAATAAAAAGTCTTGGTTGCAAACAGTTATGTTCAAATTTTGTGTGTGTGCGTGCACACGCACATTTCCTTCTCTGCACCTATAGCCATCTGCAGGTGCAGCTGTTTGCATATGTAAGCACCTACATTTGCACACACCAGCCAGGTGTTGGCACCTCCCAGATCTGTGAACAAACGTGTGTTAATTTAATGTTAACATTAAGGTGTGGTTTAAATTAACCCACTCTCCTCTGCAGACCACAATACCTTGGACTGGTCTTTTATCCCTCTCCTCCCTTCAAACTCCACCCCCCCAAATGAAGGCACTTGTTTACACAGAAGTCAACAAAATGCCAGAGTGCAGAGTTAGAAAAGTAAATACTTCATTTACCCTTCCTAAGCCAGAAGCTCCCTCCCTCAGCCTTTGTGTTCAGATGCCAGCTGAACATTGCCACAGTCCGAAATAAGACCTGTGGGTCTCCCATGGCAGATGCTGCCACTGCTATAGCCTAAAGGCCCTGCAGCCAGCCCAGGGCAACATTTTTAATTGAACATCAAACTTCAACTTTAAATCTGAAAAAATTTAAAAAAACAAAAGACAAGATGTTAATGTCTCTGAACCTCTTTAAACGAACTTCTAACTGCAGCTAATGTGAACCACACAGTACTGGGGAAAGGTTCGTGATTAGCAACTACACAGAAGGCCTTTGCTCCTCTAGGTTTGTGTATGGACTCCAGTACTAGACAATCAATGGCAAGGTAGCCTAAAGAGGCTTTCTTCTTTAAGCAGGAAATAAACCAATGTGGCAAATAACAACTAATGCTACAAGATTACAAATAGAAGGGGAAGTCCAAGTGATTCTGATCCATATAGCTTTAAGAACCTAATTAGATTCAAGAGACAATGTCAAAAAAATTCAAATAGTAACTACCTTACTAATTGTCTGCCTGCAAAGTCTGTGTCATTTCTCTTGATTTTTTTTAACCCCCAAAACAAATGCTTCTCTTGAAAAATAAAAACAGCATCAGCAGCCCTGTGTAGAGCGTAGCACTGAGGAGCAACCCTACAATAATAGATCTATGGGAATGTTTTGTCTGATGGAAAAAATAAAAAAATAGGGAAATAGCTGTTTCCTGCTTCCAAGGAATTAGAATGAGCAGGGAGGAGGGGAAGAGGACTTTTGTAAAGTTATGGAGGATTGTCTATAGACAGCAGTTTGGCCCAAAAGACACCAAATTCTGCCCTATCTGATGAGGAAAACTTTCAGGGTTTGGCTTTGTGTTTTTTCCTAAGAAGATCAGTTCACTTAAATGAACATTTACATTTATTAAATTTTCATTCTTAGAAGACTTGTTTTCCTATGCCCCCCCATTTGGTTTCACTTGCCTGGTGGCAGAATTGGCATCTGTCCCACTTTCCAAGGAGCAGTCCAATTTTTGGTAGGGTTTCCACATCCTACAGGGCAATAAAGATGTGCAACCCAACGAATATATTTCCAGAATCACCCAGATAGTGGCCCCAAGGTTTTTTCTGACAATGGTACAAGGGCGTCTACGGAATATGGTCCATGGTATAGAACAGCTGGCAGTAGAGGCAGCACAAAAGTAGGGCAGTTTCCTATTCTCATTCCTGCCAAACAGTGGGGACCAGCACCCTCCATCCCATCTCACCCCAGAATATCTTTTTTGGGGTTATGGACAATAGCCTGGCCAGGGGGGCCCCAAGTTCTCAAGATGGGGGAGCAATCATCCAGCACCCTCAGGAGATCCAAAGAAGAGGTGACGTCGAGCCCTGAAAACAATGAACCTCAGTGTTAAGAGGGAGGTGTTTCAGGGTACTGAACATGCTCCTAAGAAAACATACAAAGGCAATGAGCAGGCTAGGGGTGTGTGAGAAGGCAGGGGGATATTGGAGGGGAGCCTAGAGTGAGCCCCACGGGGAAAGAGTCTGATATATGGATTCAGGTCTCCAAATATTTTAACCCACTAGATGTGATCTTCATCTGAATTTAGATATCCATGTACAAGCAGTAAAAGAGTGCTCAAAATACATTTGCAGCGGACACAACGTTACTTAACTTCACATCCAGATTTGTGGGAATGCCTCAAGCCCCCACCTCTGTGACTATTTGTCTGCATTAGAGTCAGTTTGCTGTCTGTGTTTGTTCCCCTTTTGTGGTTGCATGCCATTAGTCTAGCAAACTAGTTAACTGGCGGAGTGTTCATGGAAAATGCAAGTTTTATATGAATACATATATATGAATGCGGACAATATCTTCAGAAAGTGAATTTTGAACTCCTTAAACTGCACTGTTTTCAAAAAGTCACATTCCTCCAATCAGGGAGCTGAAACAATACTGATTAAAATGATCTAAATTTAGAATGCTCACAACGAACGGCTCTTGAATGATCTACAGACCAATAATTATTGGTTGATATTATTCAGCAAATAAAATTGCACAGCAAATACATTGGAGAAAATTGTAAACGGCACATGGACAACAGAAAAAAAGGCAAAATTTGACAGAGAAATTATTCACTATGAATTATGTGTGTTTGGCTGTGGTCACAACACAAAATATTATGCTGCAAGACTTTAATCCTGTATCAAAAAGGAGACAGACGCTAAGCGAGCAGTCCCTGCAGGGAGATAAGCCATGTGAAAGAGTTGTTTGGAAATGGTGGAAGGGCCTCCTCCTGGAAAAGGGCCAGTTCTTCCCTGAACATAAAATATAAAAGAAACCAGGCCTTGCAGATGCCACTAACTGCCAGCCTGTAATTAATAAATTATTGAGACAATCCTGAAACAAGTAGATGAATAAGGGGATGAAAGATCTTATAGGAAGACAGACATCCCCACTGTTTGGGGAGGATCTAAACTATTGTGTCCAAAAATTGTTTTAATCTCCTGCCATCAGATAGTGCTGAGCACTTCAGAGGTGGAACAGGCAGTTGTGATTGAAGACAATTAGGGGCAGGGACTCATTGTGTTCTTTTTCATCTCCTCTTCCTTTGCAGTTCATGAGACAGATACGTTTCATCTTGCTGCTAGGGCACAGTCAGAAAGGAGTAGTTTGAACTCCTTCCTGCTGCTCCTTGGAGGAACAAAGGAGACACTTCTGAATCCAGTCCTCTCTGGAGACCTACCATACCACCACCCGCCCGTCACCCTCTGTAAACATGGCTGCCTTGAAAGGAGACAGTGCCTGGGATCTGGGGACTGCCTTTGAATGGGAGAGACCCATGGGGGACAAAGTGGATCACTCACTCAGCTCAGAAGACCAGCAGGCACCCTCTGAACTGTCAAAACTCTTGTAGAACCAGTGGTTTTCAGCAAAATGCATGAATAAAACTTAAATAAACTGAACAGGAAAATCAAAGTTAAAGTATCCAAGAGTCTTTTTATCAGAGTTCCATCAAAAGCTCCCTCAGTAATTCTGATTATTTTTATTATTTAAGAAAGGCTGCTTTTTTTTTCCAGGGGAAGAGAGAGCCTGCTAAAAATAAGATCATAGGATCAAAGCAGTTAGAGATGGAAAGGTTTATTAGATCAGCAAGTCCACCCCCTGAAAGGAGAGATCATTTGAGGCCTCAAATATGGATTCAGAGCTTTCTGAGTCTTTAACTGAAGAGGTGAGAGTGTTGAATCTTTAACGAAGACGGCTTTTCTCCCCATTGCTTCTCGGGTATTTTAATTGTATGTGTGTTAATATAAACAAATGAAATACAGTTTGAAATAGTCTGAAAAAATTGCTTCCTTCAACAGATAATCACATTTCACTTGCATGGTACCTTTGATAGCATAATCCTACCAGTTCTCCAGTCATCTATAGAGTTTTCTAGGGAAACCAGAGTACTGAAGGCCTGAATTTCTAATTTTTTTAAAAAAAGTAGAAAACAGCTGTTTTGGTTTTGAAAGAAAAAAACTTCCATAGAGAAGCAAAAAGGGGGCACAAAATATACTTGGTTTTTTTTTTCCTTTGCAGGACAACTTTAACTGATTCTACACTTGATCTTGGCCAGTCCTAAATTTCACTAATTCCTAAGGAAGTAGCTACATTATTTTTTCTATGTCTTAATTTAGCGGTGGGAGAACTTCACAATATCTGGGGTACATATTTTATTGAGATAAGCACCCAAAAACTGGAATATTAATCCCAAAGCTTTATTTAAATAATCTTAGCCCTGGTCTACACTACAAGTTTAGGTCGAATTTAGCAGCATTAGGTTGATTTAACCCGGCACCTGTCCACACAACAAAGCCTGTTTTGTCGACTTAAAGGGCTCTTAAAACCGATTTCTGTACTCCTCCCCAGCGAGGGGTTTAGCGTTAAAATCCACCTTGCTGGGTTGAATTTGGGGTAGTGTGGATGCAATTCAACGGTATTGGCCTCCGAGAGCTATCCCAGGGTGCTCCATTGTGACTGCTCTGGACAGCACTCTCAACTCAGATGCACTGACCAGGTAGACAGGAAAAGCCCCAGGAACTTTTGAATTTCATTTCCTGTTTGGCCAGCGTGGCAAGCTGACCAGCACAGGTGATCATGCAGCGCTCATCAGCACAGGTGATCATGCCGTCCCAGAATCGCAAAAGAGCTCCAGCATGGACCGAACGGGAGGTACTGGATCTGATCGCTGTATGGGGAAAAGAATCCGTGCAGGCAGAACTCCGTTCCAAAAGACGAAATGCCAATATATATGCCAAAATCTCCAAGGGCATGATGGACAAAGGCTACAACAGGGATACACAGCAGTGCCGCTTGAAAATTAAGGATCTCAGGCAAGCCCAGAATCGTAGTCTCCCCAGAATCGTTCATTCTATGCTCCCCCTATCATCTCCGTCCCTGAGATTATCACACATTAGAAGGTGAAAAAAATGCACTCGTGATGACATGTTTTCTGATCTCATGCAGTCCTCCCGCACTGATAGGGCACAGCTTAATGCAGTGTTTCCCAAACTTGGGATGCCGCTTATCCAGGGAAAGCTCCTGGCACGCCCGGCTGGTGTGTTTACCTGCCACGTCCCGCCGGTTCGGCCGATCGCGGCTCCCACTGGCCGCAGTTTGCTGTGCCTGGCCAATGGGGGCTGCGGGATGCGATGCAGGCCGAGGGATGTTCTGTCCGCCGCGTCCCGCAGCCCCCATTGGCCAGGCAGAGCGAACCGCGGCCAGTGGGAGCCGCGATCGGCCGAACCAGCGGGACGCAGCAGCTAAACACACTGGCTGGACGCGCCGGGGGCTTTCCCTGGACAAGTGTCGTCCCAAGTTTGGGACACACTGGTTTAATGCACGAAGGCATTCTGTGGCAGAGACCGGGAAAGAATTAAGTGAGCACGAAGAGCGGAGGCAGGACGTGATGCTGAGGCTAATGGGGGAGCAAATGGACATGATGAAGCATCTGTTGGGGGAGCAAACGGACATGATGAAGCGTCTGTTGGAGCTGCCAGAAAGTTAACAAGAGCACAGACCCCTGCTGCATCCACTGTATAACCACCTACCCTCCTCCACATGTTCTGTAGCTTCCTCACCCAGATGCCCAAGAACGCGGTGGGAAGGCCCCGGGCACCCAGCCACACTTAGGATGGCCCAAGCAACAGAAGGTTATCATTCAAACAGTTTGATTTTTAGTGTGGCTACAATAAGCAATGTGGCCTTGTCCTTCCCTCCTCCCCTACCCCATCCCGGCTACCTTGTCCGTTATCTCATTTTTTTAATTAGTAAAGAAAGAGCGCATGGTTTCAAAACAATAGTTACTTTATTGGGGGAGGGTGGTTGGCTTACAGGGAATTAAAATCAACCAATGGGGCGGGTTTGCATCAAGGAGAAACACACACAACTGTCACACCGTAGCCTGGGCAGTCATGAAACTGGTTTTCAAAGCCTCTCTGATGTGTAGTGCGCCTTGCTGTGCTCTTCTAATTGCCTTGGTGTCTGGCTGCTCAAAAATGTGCGTCCAAAGGCACATTCTACCACCATTCTGCACTTGCTCAGCCTATAGTTGAACTGCTCCTTACTACTGTCCAGGCTTCATGAGCCATGGGAGCAAGGGGTAGGTTGGGGTAGGGGCGACCGCATAGTGCTGCCAGCTGGGAGAGCAGGCTGAGGTAGACGCCTCCAGCTCGTAGGAGAGCAGAGTTGCAGCGGAAGCCATACACCATGCCGTGGAGGTTGCTAGGAGCCGGGCAAGGAAGATGTTCCCAGAACCCCCGGCCAAGCTACACGTCCGATGAGGACGGCTACCAGTCCTACTGCACCGTCTGCTGCAGAGTTGCAGGAGAGCGGGAGAACAGAGTTGCAGCGGAAGGGGTGGAGCCGTACACTGTGGACGAGGACGGCTAGCAATCCTACTGCACCGTCTGCTGCGAAGGCACCCAGCAGCTGCAGCGATGATAGTGAGCTGAGCGGGCTCCATACTTGCCATGGTATGGCGTCTTCACAGGTAACCCAGGAAAAAAGGCGCGAAAGGAATGTCTGCCGTTGCTTTCATGGAGGGAGGGGCGACTGACAACATGTACCCAAAACCACCCGCCACAATGTTTTTGCCCCGTCAGGCATTGGGAACTTAACCCAGAATTCCAATGGGCGGCGGAGACTGCGGGAACTGTGGGATAGCTACCCACAGTCAGGCGGCTCCAGGCACCAACGCAGCAAGCGCGTGCCTGGAGCGGCAAGCCACGGGGGGTCGGCGCTCTTCCCCGCCGGCACCCCAGCCAGGGGAGTGGGGCCACAGGCATGTCGCCCTCCCCGCGGCGCTCCTCCGGCCGGGGGAGAGCGGGGCCGTGGCTGGGCTTGCTGCCCTCCCCGCGGCGCTCCTCCGGCCGGGGGAGAGCGGGGCCGCGGCCGGGCTTGCCGCCCTCCCCGCGGCGCTCCTCCGGCCGGGGGAGAGCGGGGCCGCGGCCGGGCTTGCCGCCCTCCCCGTGGCGCTCCTCCGGCCGGGGGAGAGCGGGGCCGCGGCCGGGCTTGCCGCCCTCCCCGCGGCGCTCCTCCGGCCGGGGGAGAGCGGGGCCGCGGCCGGGCTTGCCGCCCTCCCCGCGGCGCTCCTCCGGCCGGAGGAGAGCGGGGCCGCGGCCGGGCTTGCCGCCCTCCCCGCGGCGCTCCTCCGGCCGGGGGAGAGCGGGGCCGCGGCCGGGCTTGCCGCCCTCCCCGCGGCGTTCCTCCGGCCGGGGGAGGGCGGGGCCGCGGCCGGGCTTGCTGCCCTCCCCACGGCGCTCCTCTGGCCGGGGGAGAGTGGGCCCGCGAGCGGGCATGCAGTCCTCCCTGCGGCGCTCCTCCGGCCGGGGGAGAGCGGGGCCGCGGCCGGGCTTGCTGCCCTCCCCGCGGCGCTCCTCCGGCCGGGGGAGAGCGGGGCTGCGGGCGGACATGCCGCCCTCCCCGCGGCACTCCTCCGGCCGGGGGAGAGCAGGGCCGCGAGCAGGCATGCAGTCCTCCCTGCGGAGCTCCTCCGGCCGGGAGAGGCGCTGGGGCGGGGGGGGGGGCGGGAGTTGTTTCCGCGGGCGCTGGGTGGGGTTGTTTTTTTGTTTCGGTGGGGCAGCGCTTGGGGTTTGTTTTTGTTTTTTTCGCTTGGGGCGGCAAAAATGTTAGAGCTGGCCCTGCCCACAGTGCACCGCTCTGTAAGTCGATGGTAGCCACGGTAGTGAGGACGCACTCCGCCGACTTAATGCGCTTAGTGTGGACACACACAATTGACTGTATAAAATCTCTTCCGAAAAACTGACTTCTATAAAATCGACCTAATTTCGTAGTGTAGACATACCTTTACTCTCTGGAGTCTGCCAGACTGGGTCTTAAAATGTCACATTCATATTCTCTCTTCCTCTCTTTCATGACCAGGACTTCCTGTTTCTCTAAGTTCAAGAAATATCACTGGCCTGATTCTGCATTGCCTGCACTCTTGTGTAGTAATTGACATGAATGCAAAGTGGATGTAAAATGATATAAAAGGTTGCAGGGCAATGAGAATCAGGCTCTGTGATAACCGCTTTTTTCTATATTAGCGTATCTGCTTCCAGATCCAGGCAGAGACTGGAATAGCAGAGAAGCAGAAAAAGAAAGGAAGTCCCTTTAAAATCAAAAGCTTCAGTCAAACTTTTTCCACTCTCCAGAAGGTTCAGTACAGATGAAAGATCAGGCTGGCTCTTATTGAATCTATAACTGGTTTATCCAGCCCTAACTTTTCTGGGGTAAATCTGGTGAATTTTTGGATGTAACTGGTGTGCTGGGGATGTTTACCAAGGCCTGGTCTACACTACAGACTTAGGTTGACGCAAGGCAGCTTCCATAGACCTAACTATGGAAGTGTCTACATTTAAATTTCACTCCTGCCGACATAACTGCCCCGCTATGCCGACTTAATAACTCCACCTCCATGAGCGACATAGAGTCAGGGTTGACATAATTAGGTCAACACACTGTCAGTGTAGACACTGCATTGCTAATATTGACTGTTACTGGTGTTCAGGAAACATCCCATAATGTCCCACACCAACAGTACAATTGACACAAGCATTCCTGGTGAGGATGCACACTGCCGACAGAAGGAGCAATGTGTAGACACGCACAAGCAACGTAATTACAGCGGCGGCTATATGCCGACATAAGTTTGGTTGACTTAATTTTGTAAGTGTAGACATGGCCTAAGCATGAGCATAGCACAGGCATGTGCAGGCCAGGGTTGCCTCTGCCCAGAGTCAACCTGTACCTGCCGATAGTGGCGGGGCGGGGCGGGGGGGGAGGCAAAATGGGGGCAGCACCTTCAGCAGCTGTTACTGAGCATGCTCAGTACAAACCAAGCAACAATTTGTGGGAGTGGAGGGGCACGTGCCGCCTCTGCAATAGGATCTTGACTGGCAGTAAAACTCCTGCCTTTCAGAACCGGATCTCTTCTGTGCAGAGACTGTCAGTTGTGTTCCATTGGAGGGCTTATGGTGCTGTAGCTGGGCGCCCGGCTGATAGATGTGTGGGTGAGGACTGGGGAGGAGGGATGCTGGGATGGGGTCTAGTGCTGGCAGCACGGTAGGTCCTCTGTTTGGGGGAGGGGCGTCTCTGCCCTTCTTGCAGACACAGTGGTCTGTCGTGGAAGCAGCGCTGGCAGCACAGCCCTTTGGGCCTTGTCTAGACTAGGAAAAATGTATGTTTTGCAATCAGGTTTGTTCCACTGAGCCAGCTCCACTGGACAGAAAACTTCACTTAACGCTCTGTTTAACAGCGTTAGCTTGATTTTAGCAGGCCAGCCGAGAGGAGTTTAACTGTGTCTACATTGGGGATCAGTGAGGTTTTCAATGCAGTCCAGCTAGCAGTTAGCTTGTTAGAATTCACTCATGTGGGAAAAAAGCATCTTATCTCCTAGTTTACACAAGGCGTTGGAATGGCAATTTCCCCACTCCACATCTGTAGGTGGAGGAAGGAGAGGAAAGCTGGCAAGCTGCAGGTAAGAGGGGTAGGGGCAGGCACAGCAGAGACAATGAGAGGCTGCAACAGTAAGAGAGAGCAAGTTGCTAATTCCACCCCTGTGACTGCCATTTAGCTTTTTTTTTGGTTTCTCAGTCCATGAGGGATGACCCAGTGGGGCCCCCTGCTGTCGTGACATGCCAGTTGGGAAGTTCTGCTCTTGTCCATATCCCCAAATTAACCTGTAGGGATATGATGATTTAAAATTGCTTGGCGCACAAATCTGGGAATGTTTCTGGATTCACACTGGTACAAATCTGACTGCTGTACAAAGTTAAAACGTGAGCTAGACACTTACAATGGCTGCCTGCCATCCGATGGTGGCTTTTTAGGTATGGCTTACGGTAGTTCCTGCAGCTGCCAACCACTGGCCAGAACCCCTCCCTGATTTTCACAACTACGTTCCCCTCTGCAGTGACTGGAGAATCTCAGGAATCCAAAGAGGTTGAAGGGTAGTGAGTGAGGGGGTGAATGGCACCAAGAGGGAACGGAGGGTGAAAGGTTGGTGGTCAGAAGTGAGTTCTGTCATAAGTGGGAGCCAGGAGGGGAGAGGGAAGATTTCTACACATAATTCATTTATATGGAGACGTCTTCTCTTCCCCACTCCCCCCAACATTATGGAGTCCTCTTCAATGCCTTGAAATTCCTCACCTTTCTTTACTAGAGATAGGACATGGGGGTGAGTGTCTCCCAAATCTGGATCTGTACTTGGTATCAGATCAATACTGATGGAATATACCAGATCTGACAAGTCCATCCAAATTAGATTTGTCACACACTTTTTAACATAATTCATAGTGTCTATTGTCTACTGGGAGTCGAGGGAATCACTTTTCAGTGAAAAGTTTGGTAGAAGAGTTCCCAAATTCTGGGAATATTAAGGGAGTTTGCTCTTGTCTGTTGTGAAGCTGGCTCAACTGATTTAAATGTATTCTTTATAAGAAAGAAAGAAAGAAAGAAAGAAAGATAGATTTGCCTCTGAACCCATAAGGTTTTAACTTGATAGGATTTCAAATGTCCAAGATTTTATTTTACCAACCAGACGTGCTTCAGAAAAATGTGATTTACTGTGAAATGAAGAATCTGAGAGAACCTTTAATAATGTGACAGCAGTTGGCCCAGACACCATGCTAATAAATTGTTTGTGTAACTGTTTTTGGATGATGAGGTTGACAAGCCAACATGAGGCTAAAAGAGGAAATCTGCCAAGTCAACGTGGTATGCCTCAGGCTCAGCCTGCCTCTGGTTGCTGCAGAAGGCAGCATGCAATTCACCAATTCCCAAAACACACTGCTTCAGTCACACGGTGCTATCCACTGACCTGGTGGCAGCCAGAAAGCCAACTGGGCCCTTTGCATCCTCAGGCGATCCTGATGGCCGTGTCCCACGAGGCACCTGCTCTTTGCACAACTTGCTCAGAATGCCTGTGCCTTGCAAAGGGCAGCAAATCCACTTCCTTCCAGAGCAGACATTGAGACAGGGAGAAAAATAACATTTGAACTGCACTGCATAGGCTACTGCACTACAATAGGTAAGTGGGTAAATCAAGCCATTAGGACTCTGGGGTTCTTATCCCAACCCTGCCACTGACTTCCTGTGTGACCTCAGCCAAGTCACTTTATGAGAGAACAATAGATAATGCACACTTGGCTGATACACATCCTTCTTCCCCTCTCTGAACTGAGTCTACAACCACTGAAGCTTGTCACACTGTGACTGTAGCATGGAAATGGAGGGCTGTAAATTTGCTTAGTTCAGTGAACAAAAATCAGTCTGGAACTGTTCTTTTTGTTTATTATGTATATTGCGCTGCAATATGCTAGGCATTGTACAAACACAGAGGAAGACAGTCCTGCCCTGAAGAACTTACATTCTAAGTAGACAGAACTGGCAAGCAATAAACTTACACTAGCAAAATGTTCAAGATGAGGTTAGGAACACGTCTTGTAAACTCCTTTTATTTTCTGTTGTACCCCCTCCCCTCTTCCTCTCTCCAGATGACCCCACCAACATGCCCCGCCAGTGCTGCCCCATGGTTGTTTCTTCCAGTTGCCTACCCCACAACATAGATACAGATTTAAAATAAAAAATGCTCCCACCCCCCACATCTTCATGGGGATAAGATGGAGCATTTTTTCCTCTCCCCTGGTCCCCAGAGGATGTCAGAGTCCATCGTGCATCAAAAACAGTATCTTTTTATTTAAACCCCCTTAACATGGAGATTGGATCTCCTTCATAAAATCATGTGGCACCCATTCAAGTAATAATTCCAAAGTCCCAATCTGGATAAGGAGCCCTGATCTGAAATACCTTAGTAGGGTCTGAAGACTTGCTTTCTAGGCCTTTTGCTCCATCTCACTTTGGCTTCCTCTGTAATGGCTTCTTCATCCTTCCATGCTGTTTTACCCCCATAGTTTGGTGTGTTTGGCTTTAGCCATTAAAATAATCTACCACTATAGCATCTTCTGCCCATCAAGAAGTGAGGAGCAATCTACATCAGTTGTCCATGGAAAGACAAACAAGAGACAGAACAAGCAAACCATGTCAACAACCAACCAGTATTGCAGACTTTCCCCACTCAAGTCAATGAGAAGCTGCAATGCTGTATTTCTGCCACCACATGGTGCTGTGTGAGGCTACAAATCAGCAGAACTCCCAGGTTCATAGACTTGACTGCAGGATGGCAGCTTCCAGCAAATACTACTGCTGCCTTTTCCTTAGGTGGAAACCCAGAACACAGGACCCATCCCCCTAAGTTAAAAGTGCAATGTTTCCCACACCACCCCGGCAACAACGGAGATGCATCATGGATTCCCGCCACCTTTGCAGGTCAGAGTGGATAACACTGCTAGAGCAGCATTCAGGAAAATGCAAAGGCTGCAGACCCTGCCTAGGGGACATAAAGTTTAGGGATAGCAGGGAAGGCTTCCTGTCATCCTTCCTCCAACGTTGTGCATCCACTCTGAAAATAGCCACACTCTGATGTATAGCGAAGGACAGCTAATGCCTGGTTTCTGAGGCCACAGAACTTTTTGGAGTTGTTTGACCCACTTCTGCTTGAAACGCCAGCTGGCAAAAGCATTTTTCTTTCTTTTGATATTTTCTTTAAAACAACAACATGTAGCTGTAGAAGCAAATCAAAAGTTCTTCTTGATGCTCTGACAGGCTCACCATAGAACGTGTGGAATACACTCTATTTCTGTGCAAACTCTTTGTAGATTCCCATCTGTGACTCTATGAATATTTGATGGCAATGGCCAGTATACATACCCACATTACTGATACTTTTGCCCAGGAGCTACAGTACAATTATTAGCTAGAAGAGTAAGTTAAAAAGAGCCCATTCATTAGCAACATCAAAGGGTCGGGGATATATATATATTTCCCAGCTAGCAGTTTTCTGAATTTACATTGTCAGACCCATATCATCTTACATTCATGCCATTGTGGTAAGACAACCATAAGAGCTTGCTATTAGAAACACTGTGAGCTGCCTTTATGCTGACAGTCACATACACAGATTATCTGAATGAAGTGAAACACACCATTAATCAGGAGTAAATAGCCAAGGCTTCATATAATAAAAATAATAGAAGGTACTCCAGATAATACAATAAATAATACTTTGCCCTTGTATCACATATTTCAATAGAGGATCTCAAAGTGCTTTACAAACACTACCTCACACAATCTCACTGGGAAATTAGTTCAGTATAGCTACTATGGCTGGGCAAATAGTGCAATCTCCTGCAAATGTTCACAAACCAGAAAAGTTTGAGCAAATTTGGAGGAATATTTATGAAAAGGAAATTTGTAATCATGAGTATTTGTGCCAGAATTGATTTCAATCAGAAAAGAGAATGTGACCTATGTCCGATCAAAACAGCTCAAACATCAAGTATCAAATACTCTCATTGAACCTCTTTCTAAAAGGATGATTCTTTGTGAATACTAAACAACAAATAATTCTGAGTGGTGCACACACATTCCAGAAAATTGGGATCTCTTTTTAGACAATTAGTGAATAGAAAAATGATTCTCTCACTCTAATTTCCTTTCCTATTCCACAGATGAAAAAATTGAAGCAGAGAGAGAGTTGAGGATAGTTTTCCAAAGTCATACCATCAGTCAATGGCACAGCTGGGAACAGAACCCAGAAGTTTTTCTAGGACAGCATGAAAGACTTAGAAGCCAGTGCCCACTCAAAATTAAGGTGAGTTTCTGTGTCTTTTCACCAATAGCAGCCCTGGTTTGGGAAAAAATCCAGACTAGGCTGCCAGCCACTGCCATTCTCACAGGCACCTCCACCTCTGTCCCCTTCCGCCCCTAGTTCCATTTTATCTTGGGCACCATCATTATGTGACTAGTTAACCCTCTCAAGTTTCAGCTGGGAGTTCAAGGGTGCCAGCTAGCTGCTCTCCACTCCAGCAGGATTTTCAAGGTGGAGCTGTTTGGGCCACTGCCTATAATTCATACAGGGTCCTCAGGGAATGGCAGGACAATGGGATGACCCACCTAATAGCCAAAGAGAAAAATACTTTTACTCTAAATCCCCAACCCAACTGAGCCAGTGGTATAGATATCCCATAATTCCTACCAACCACAAAGAGAATTTCTTGAATACCTAGCCCTACCATACAGTAGAGCTTATACGATGTGCCTGCTACCACTTCAGCAGAGTGGAAAGGAGACAGCAGGTGCAACAGTTAATTTGTTCCAGTGCCATACTATAATGAAGGCATAGATTGCCCCCTTAAGAATGGATTGGAGAAGCAGTAACTCAGACCATATGATCATTTCTTCCCCTACAAAGAAGCAGCCATCTAGCACCCCCTGAGGACTCAGCATATGGTAGAAATGGTTATTGGGCCCCAGAATAGGAGAGGCTCATCCCAAAGACAAAGTGTGCTGGAGTAAAAAAAAGAGAAAACACCGGAGAAGGGGGCTTTCATGGAGGTCTGCTCAAGAGAACCTGCAGGGTTTGGTCCAGCGCTAGTTATGTTCCCTGCTTTACCACCAGATCTCACTCAATAAGGCTGTTGTTCCATTGAAAGAGTCTGGTGACATAAGAGCCTCTGCTCCAGGATGGAATTTTCAAAGCTACATTGTTGCATCTTTGTTATTAAATGTTTTCCTTTGAGAAGTTGCCAGTTTAATCCATAGTTGAGTAAAGTCCATTAATTATTGCCAACCATGGCAATACCAACACCCAGCTACCAACAAAACCAATGATAATATTGTACATCAATCAGAAACAGACTTTGCATGTGATTGAGCCAATGATGATCTCATCCAGATCTGAGTGTAGATTTCAAACCAACTCAAAGTTCAGAGCTGTTTGGATGAGCTGAATTTGGGTTCAGGCACCTCTTTTGTATACTGATTTCTGTTCTATGGGAATTTTAAGAGGGTATGTATCATAAGAACATGATAACGTCTGACCTGGGGCATGTTTGTCAGTCAATACATACATACCTTGTACTTTCATATTTGTAATTAGTTTTCTAGCATATGTGGTTGTCCAGAAAACCGTCTGAACCTGATATGATGCCGTGCTGTCTGCCTGGGTGTATGGTAATAATGTAGGGACAGGCTGGAAAATATCTTTAATGGAAGGTCTTAATATTAATGGGCATCATGACGTGCACCTCACATGGGAATTGTGAGACTTAATTAATTGAAAAGCTCTTTGGGAACTACAGATGAAGGGTGCCACATAAGTGAACCTATTTTTAAGAACATATTTATTATTCCTAACATGCATATAATAAATAAATAAAATTAACCGTAACCAGGAATCTGTGAAGTTTTGCTGCATCTGAATGGACTGAAACTTGATAGCTTTTCACACAGCTGTTTAAGGGGATCTCCTAGTGACTGAAAGGAGAATTACAAAGAAGAGTTTGTATGGAACCTTGTACATCCCTGTAACAAGACATCTTCTTTGAGTTCTGTAATCTGAATGAAAAAGAAAATCAAATAAGCCAGAATTGAAGGAATCAAGCCTCAGAGCTCTCCCTTCCCCAAGGAACGTGCCCCCTCCATAACATTGTTTCTTTAGAGCACCTCCCAATAGTGGTCACCATTGCAACTTGTTTCTGATTGCAAAGAAAGCAAACAGGAAGTGTGGTGCAGTATGGAAAGGAAAATACATACTTTTCCCCTACCAAAACTCAGCTGGTAAACAGGAAATCGGTTTGCATTATTGTAAGCTCTTTGGAACAGGGGCCATCTGATTGTTCGGTGTTTGTACAGCACCTAGCACGATGAGATCCTTGACTGGGACTCCCAGTTGCTATGGCGATACAAACAATAAGCCCATCTTTGCAGCTCAGATCAGATCTAATTAAACATTTGTTTTACATATTAAATGTATTGAAAGCTTTGAAAAACCTAATCTAAAAATCTCCTTGAAGTCTATTCTGAAAATATTCAGGAAATGGTAATGGGGTTTTGGACTCTCTATTCCAAAAACTGCAGGGAGCTAGTTGCCTGGAGAAGAAGGAGCAATGGGGTGGTGGAATTTTGATCTGAGGGAAGATGGGAGAAAACAGTTTCTTATAAATCAGCTTTTGCAGCAAAATATAGTAGACAATTGGAAGAGAGTTTGGTTCCCTGTCAATCATCTCATACTCCAATTATGGGATCTTTAGTAATTTACAGAGCCATGAGTTGGATCCTTTTAGCACAGTCACTTGCTATGTATGCAAACTTGAGCTCATGCCCAATGCAAATGCAGGATGCATGTTGTGACGTTTCACTCCATATCTTTATGGAAATATGCTTGATATGAATATGACATAACTTAGAGATACTTTACGCAAGATGGCATATGTGAGATATCATTGGAAAGGTTATGATTTACTGAATGTGATTGTCCATTTTGTATGACTGTATCATTGCTGTATCTGAAGTTAGGAATATTAACTATGTATCTGTATTTCAAATGTGTCACTTTGGGTGTCACCCCAACCAACCCTTCAGGTGCAGCAATGGAAAAGGCAGACAGGGCCAATGGGGCATTAGCAGAGACAATGGTCTGTGAAAGGGCTTAGGGACTGTCTACACTTGCACTTTACAGCCCTGCAACTTTCTTGCTCAGGGATGTGAAAAAATACCCCCCTGAGTGCAGCAAGTTTCAGCGCTGTAATGTGCCAGTGTAGACAGTGCACCAGCGCTGGTAGCTATGCCCTTCATGGAGGTGTGTTTTTTTAAGAGCGCTGGGAGAGCTTTCTCTCAGAGCTCTGCCGCGACTACACAAGCCATATTAAAGTGTTGCTGCAGCAGCGCTGCGCTTTAACGTTGCCAGTGTAGACTAGCTCTTAGTCTTCCTGTGGACGCTGGAGACAGCCTACAAGCAATGGCTGCCACAGCCATGCAGAGACATGGGTCTGAGTCACCTGGTACTAGATACGCCTCCTCCCCTTTTGGAATGCCAGTAATTTTCCACTGGAAGACGAAGGGTTCTCGCCTTACACAAGAGCTATATAAGGCAGGGGAGTGACATCATCATGGTTCTCCTCTGCCTGCCCACCCTAAGAGACACTGAAAAAGACCTGGAAGCAAGAACTGAATGGGGAGGGTGGGGGTGGAAGAAGAATTGAGCCCAAGATGGAAGGGCATCCAGCTTGAGAGTAATAATAACTGAGGTTTCAAGCTGGAGGCCAGTGCATCTGCCTTTCTGTTACTATTTGTAACCAATTTCTTTAGTGAAACAAGCTTAGTTTGTGTGTTTGGCTTTATTTGTTTAGTAATCTGCTTTGTTCTGTTTGTTCTGTACCCCTTTAACCACTTAAAATCTGCCTTTTATAGTTAATAACATTTGTTTTGTTTCTTATTAAACACAGTTTCTGTAATTTCTAACTGTGGGTGTGGGGGCAAGAAGTTGTGCATACCTTCCTCCACCTTGAGGGAGGAGGTGGATTTCATAATATACCTTTGGGTCTGCACTCCAAGGGAGGTGGACACCTGAGTTCTGGGGCAAGTCCCTTAAGCTGAGCCTTCCCAGAACTGATCTCTTGTTTCGTTCTGCAGAAAGACAGGTAAAAAGGGTCCCAGGCTGGAATAACAGGCAGGCTCAGTGGTACCTCAGCACACCAGGTGGCATCCTAAGGGGTCCAACCCATCACAGGGTGGTTGTGGGTGGTATTTGCAGTATCATATAGTTTTTCATTTCCCATAGGCAACATTTCTTATGTCAGCTGTCAGAGTTATTTTGTTCTTAGTAAGACCTATTATTAACTAGCTAGTTCTAGCTAGCATTTTACTGATCTGACTGTGTGTAGCTGAAGGTAATACATCCAGTTCATGTATACATTTCAAATTGCTATCTATACTCTTAGGAGAAAGGGCTGGGGCTGTAACTGGTAAAGGCGAGGCACAGGTAACTACAGTTCTCTTCTGCCTGTGTCTGGGATGTGCACATTAAAGATCCCATATCACTTGCAGGGAGATAATCCCACTATTTTGGCAAACATTTCCTTTCTCAGCAGTAGGTTCTAATACCCAAAGCTGTATACAGGGTATTACATATGTGCATAACATATGCTGGTTTCCCCCACACACTTATGATACTACCAGAAAACTATAGAAAGAGTTTTGGGATACCTCAGGTAACCCAAAGGTGCACAGATAATTAAGGTCTAAACCAAACATAGGGGATACACATGCTTCTGAAGTGAGGACCTTATTTAATAAAGACTGTTTAAAAGAAGTGGTACACTCTCATTCACTCGGATGGATAATCCTGCATTTCAATATATTTATAATTTTTACTTGCTAGCTATACTATTGAGATGAGAATTTAGCCCTATAGGGGCAATTTTTAAAATTTGGATATGATGGGTCAGGTGCCACCACAAAACTGTTTTTGGACACAAAAATAAGTTGCAGTTACTCCACTTGTATATACAGTTACCCATCTGTCATACATATATGTAATTTTACAGGAACAATGTTTAGCCTTTGTTTGAAATTTACTGCGCAGATACTCTCTCATATACACTGTGCTGGACACTCTCCTATATATTCCGTCTCTTTCACACACACACACAAAACCGATTTCTGTATTTTGTATTTATTGTTGCTGGGCAGATGCAGTTATTTTATCTTGATTTTATTTTTCAAGCACTCCAAACTGTACTTGCCAAAAGGCAGCTGTCCCCAAAGAGTGTGCAAATGAAATAAACGTGACATGGCCAGTGGCACTGGAACAATTCTTATAGTAGGGTACTAAAAGCTATTGAAAAAAAACTGTAAACCCTGTATATGATGGAACCACTTCAAGCCAGGGGGTGCTGCTGCACCCCCAGTACCGCTAGTTCCAGCACATCCTGGACGTGGCAATGTAGTATGGGGGGAATGGAAGCGTCAACAAGGCTATGATCCCAAGGGATAGCTCAGTGGTTTGAGCATTGGCCTGCTAAACCCAGAGTTGTGAGTTCAATCCTTAAGGGGGCCATTTGGGGATCTGGGGCAAAAATTGGGGATTGGTCCTGCTTTGAGCAGGGGGTTGGACTAGATGACCTGCTAAGGACCCTTCCAACCCTGATATTCTATGATTCTATATGTGGGGTTTTAAAGGTGGGATGGGGGGGCTGTTACTTATCCTCCCCCTCGCTTCTCGGGGCATTGCAGCAGAAGCATTGTGCGACAACTACAGGAAATCTAGTCATAAGAAACCAGCTACAAAGACCCCTGTTCTTCTGCCATCCTCAGAAAGGGAGGTGATTGCCATAGGAGCCGGGATCACTCACTAAGTATTTGGGAGCTTGGCTTAGCTCAGCAGAGCCAGCTTCTCCCAGTCAGCGTCCCCGCTCCAGCAGAATGACCCCTGCGGCCAAGTGTCAGCGTCTAGGGCGGGCCGTGGGGCTGCTACCAGCACCTGGAGCTCCCCGGGCAGCCAGCCCCACTCTAAGAGTCCAGGGTGCTGCTGAGGCAGCGGGACGCAACCACCCCCCTGCAGCAGGTGCAGCCACCCAGCCCGCCTCTGTCCCCGCCGCCTGCCCTGCGTGGCCCTGCCAGTAACTTATGCATTTAGCCTGTAAATCAGACAATAATGCTAATACCGCTCGCTGATTGGCTGGCAAGGTCCTAACTCTGTTCCCTGATTCGCTAGAATATCTTAACTTTGTTTCCTGCTTCGTTGGCATGCTCGCTACTGCCAGAGGGTCTCCGATTGGTTGGAGTGGGAGACTATCCCCTTCTATGATTGGGTGCATGCTACGTCATTTTGTTTTTTTGATTGGCCAGCACATATCTCATCCTGATCTTTGATTGGTTAATATTCTACTCGGCCTATCTTTGAATTGGTTGTATTTTTCTTTCCGTTTTTCTGATTGGCGGGCATCTTATATGAGGTCAGTTCCGGTCTCGCCGCGGGTCACGGATCACGTGACATGAGTCGCCTGAGCCACTAAGGGGAGCGGGACGGCTTTTTGCAGCCAATCACAGCTTGCCTTACTTCCCTCGTTCAAAGTCGGCGGGCGCGATGGCCAATCCCGATTAGGTCCCGCCCATGCGCCTAGTGAGCGACGGTCCCGGCAGCCAATGACGTGGGGCGCGGCCTGGCGGCGGAGGTGGCGGCTTCGGCGGGGCTGGTGAGGCGGTGATGGCGGACCGAGGAGGCGGCGGCGGCGCTGGCGGCGGCGAGGGAGACGCGGGGGCGGCGGCAGCGGCGGAGCGGTACAATAATGAGATCAGGTAGCGCAGCCCGGCGGGGCTCCAGGGAGAGGGAAGAGCGGGGTTTCACACGCCCCGCGTTGCGGCCTGGCCGTCGGGCCTCCCCCACCGGCCCCTGCAGGCTCCTCCCCCAGGGCCTTGCGGTCCCGCGCACCCACCCTTCACTCCCGGCGGTTTCGCAGGGTCTTCCGCTTCTCCCCCGTGGCCCGCCGGGCAATCTCCCCTCGAGCCCTGGGTCCGGCAGCTCCGCCCCTCTCCACCCCCGCAGACCCTCCCCCGGGTCTGTGCGCCCCCTACCCCGCGCGGATCCTTCCCTCCCATCCCCTCTGTGCTTCCCCCCTTTGGGCCCGGCGACCCCTCCGTGCTCCCCGCGGAACCGGCGACTCGTTTGAGCTCCCTGCGGCATGCTGCCGTGGGAAGTAGGCCCTGCCTGTGGGCTAAGCGCACCATTAGCTCGATGTCCCCCGGCGAGACGCACGGTGTCCAGGGCCTCCAGGGGCAAATGCAGCCGTGCCTGTCATGTCTGATTTTCCTCTTACTCGCGCTCTCCTTCCGTGCATCCCAAACTGCAGAGTTGCCCCCGTGTTAGTAATTGCATAAAAGCTATCAAGCTAGAATAAAGCATTCAATCCTTTGGGGGTAGGAGTGGTGTCTTTGGGGTATGTGTGCGCACGACATCCAACACGCTGGGACTCGCATCCTGATTGGGGTGTACCACAACAGAAACCTGAAATAAAAGTAACGCTCTCTGGTGCCCGGTGCAACAGGCAGGAACTAATGCCAGCATGAATGGTAAAATAGCTTTCCTGGCCTTGCTTAATTGGAACTTAAGAACCTGCCATACTTGGTCAGACCAAAGGTCCATCTAGCCCAGTGTCCTGTCTTTAGACAGTGACCAATGCCAGGTGCTTCAGAGAGAATGCATAGGACAGATAATCATCAAGTGATCCATCCCCTGTCGCCCATTCCCAGCTTCTCGCAAACAGAGGCTAGGGAAACATGGCTCCTGGGAGCACATAACCTTGTGTTATGGTGATAGGATTCTAAAAACAATAGTCCTAACAGTACAATTCATGGTGTTGCTGATAAAGCCCTATGCTGTTTGGGACCTTGCTCTCTAACTGTCATTTGCCTTGTTTCTCATGACCGTTAAGATTAGCTGGGATGCTGTTATTGTCAGTTCCTAGGGTGATGTTTTCCAGGCCTGACAGAAGAGTCTTCTCAGTAAAGAGTGCCCCAATATTTAGAATTTGCTCCCTTTGGTGCTCCATCACTGTTAGAAGTTGATGATCTTTGGGGCATCATTCAAAGCACATTAATTTTGTTTTGCTCTTGGGCATCTCAGGGTTGGTAGCAATGGTCAGTTGTGTACCACATAGTGGGCTGCCCCTATAATTTCCTTTTTTTAAACCTATGTAAAACAGCACCTGGTTTCTAAAACTGTAGGTGCTTTATGAAACTTAAATCAGCAGAAGTAGAAGTCTATATAATCTGAGTGCTGAGTTGCATGTGTTTTGCCGTTCACCACCTTATAACCTTTGTTTTTTTCAATTTTGAGTCATCATGCCAACATTGGTATTGCACTGGCACTAAATGGTGGGCAAAATTGTTTTCCTGAGAGCATCAGAAGAGCGTTTGTTGGTTGCAAAGGTGAACGTTTTTTTCTATATATACACTTATTAAGCTGCCTGTGTAGTGGGCTGGGTGGCACATTGGGTTTAGTATATTAGCCTTTCATCATTGCAGATCAGAGTTCAAATCCTCCGTTAGGTCATAAGTGAAAAGGATGCAGATGGTCTCATCCAGGTCCCTGGTGGACACTCATTCACATTATGAAATAATTAAAAACTTTGGCAAAATCGGCAGCCATTGCTCGAGAGGCCTAAGATGTGACTATAGATAGACATGGTGATTCAGGTCATGTTTGAAGTGCTTTGGCAGAGCTGTGTGAGGGAAGCTTGCACAGTGCCTGTCCGTACTAAGATGGTTCAATCTAAAGGTCACTCATTTTCTTGAGTGAAAAAAATCATATTCAGACTTCTAATGAATTTAAATTGTGAGGGGGGAAAACCTATTAAAGTACTTGTACTTTTAATTTTATCTATTGAAACGTGACAAAATTTGTCATGTCCTTCTGCTTTTACTAGTTTCACTTTTTGTAACACAAATTAATCTATCCTGCAACTAATCAGCAAACGCAAATAGTTTTCTTCTGGCTTTACACACAGAATGGCTCAGCAGCAAGCACTGAGATTTCGTGGCCCAGCTCCCCCACCAAATGCTGTCATGAGGGGTCCACCACCTCTCATGCGCCCACCGCCACCTTTTGGCATGATGAGAGGTCCACCTCCACCACCTCGTCCTCCCTTTGGACGTCCTCCATTTGATCCTAATATGCCTCCAATGCCACCTCCAGGAGGGATTCCTCCACCAATGGGGCCTCCACATCTACAGGTAAAGAGTGTATGGGTTTGGTTTTCTGTTTTTGATGTGGATGGATGTGGTAAGAAGTCAGCAGCATTCAGAAGTGATTACAGCAGGAAAAGAAAAAAGTAAATATTATTAAAAAAAGATAAGATCAAAGCCCAATTAGTTTTATCACACTGCATGTTGTTCAAAAATATCTATAATAGAGGATCCTTCACATGGTTCCTAAAGGCAAAAATAATGGAATCATGTGCACAGTTAAGATGAGTTCATTGACAAAAAACTCCAGTAGTGCAGAGTTAAAATTCTCTGGTAGTGCCTTGTGTCCTTCCAAATCATCAAGTTCAACTACACTCTAACCTTCGAAAACCAGGTAATGAAGAGTAGAGCTAACACAAATTTAAACCTCAGAAAACCATGAAAGTCAAGGTACATGACACCCCTGCAATATAACTGCTCCTTGGAGCTGGCCTTTGCCACTTGGAATGGTTTAGTAAGGGTGGTGCTATAATAAGATATGAAGAATAAAAAGGAGAATGTCCCATTGTGTTGTGCTCAGCAGTTTTTAATTCCAACATTTATCTGCATGCACTCCAGCTGCATTCCTTATGTTAGATGTGGTTGTATTGAATGGTGGATCGATTAGTTGGAGCAGTTTGGAAGAGTTGTTACTGTGATATGAAAAGAGGTGCATATGTACCTTGAGGGATCAAGTGGGCCTAATTTCAACACTGGTTCTGTAGAGGTGTGTCAATAGTGGTGCACAGTGGTCTTGTCATATGGATTGTCACCAGTCTAGTGAAGGGATTGTAATATTTAGCAAGTTTGGGTTGCTTGCTGTGGCGTGGGCACAGTCTGTGTAGTTAGCTC
This sequence comes from Chelydra serpentina, assembly GCA_037349315.1. Taxonomy (NCBI): domain Eukaryota; kingdom Metazoa; phylum Chordata; order Testudines; family Chelydridae; genus Chelydra; species Chelydra serpentina. The sequence goes on from JBAIAC010000035.1 coordinate 16,097,351, forward strand.
CTGTTTGCTATGCCTGACTTAAACCAGAGTTTTGTCTTAGCAAAGAGGTGTACTTTGTCCTACAGTGCTCATAGGTGCAGTTCCCTGAGTTTTCTGCAGCATGTCCAAGGATAGAGTGCTTGTATGGGTGTGTTGCGGTATTGCTCGGAGAGAATGGAATTAAGATTGTGGTGATGGCATATACCTTAACTGTGTATTTCCTGGTGTTTAGGAGGGTGAGCCTGGCACCCTTTCCCTCTGCTGGGGAAGGTGGGAAGTTCTGGATTCTCAGACTGGTGGAGGAGTCATGGGAAGGAATTGTAGGTGTATTTGTAAGGGAGGGAGGAGGATTGTGCACAGATGACTCCACTTTTTTTCCCTCCAAGCACGTCACTGGAGGGGAAGATGCCCAACTGCTCACCCTTTATGGTAATGTTCTGTCCGTGCTTCTGAGCTCCCAGAGAGCAAAGATTTCAGAGGATGATCCCTTATTTGTTGAGGAATTGTAGAAAAAATACTTTTTTTGGAAACCCAGTTTTTATCAAAGCTTTAAGTCATCCAACTGAGTTTTCAAAAACATAGTGTTTGATCTCTTACACAAATAAGGGTCGTTATCTAGGGGTGTTCTGGCCCCTTAGTAGCTGTGCCAGAGCACAATCCTGAGGAGCAGAGCCCTCATCCCACTCCCTCCCAACCCCCCATGGCACTGCTCTGATCCACACACACCCCCATATTCCCTCGCTCTCCACCAAAAAAGTTATAAGAATCAGAAGAAGTTATGATCAGATCATGCTAGTGGAGCTGTGTATCAAGAACCCTTGACCAGATGACACAGTACATGCTTTCCTTTGATCGCATTAAGTTCCGTTGTTCAGGAAAGGGTGAAGACTGAGTCCTGATTACATTACCCTAACCACTTACTGTCTTTCATCTTCACTATTATTTTTAAGTTCTTGCCATTACTTTTAAAGTAAAAGTGGACTTTACATGTAGATTTCATAGCATTTTAAAAATATAACTTTTAAACCAGAAATTTGGACCTCAGGGTGAAATGTCCAAAAGAGCCCAGCAGTATGCAGACAGAGAGAGCAAGAAACTTGCACAAAATGCATTTCCTGAAAACTGCCTAGGGTAGGCCTTAAACTCTCAGTGCCAGGGTGCAGCTAAGGTCCAGTGATGACAGCATGTCATCATCAGCCACCTATTCACTGGCTGTCTGCAGACCTGTTTTTAAAGGGCCCCTAGTCTCCCTGCATATATATGTTTAAATGCATCCATGATGCTTGTGCCAACCTAGAGTTACAAACATTGCCCTCAATAACTTTTTCAGTATTGCTTCCTGAAAGGGCCAGGGTGGGGACATGCTAAGATAAATCCTGAGTGACTAAGATCAGTTTGGGATGGATCAGAGTCTTAGCTTGAGCCCAGGTTTGCACAAAAAAAGTGGACAAACCAGATGATTTTGTAAAATGCTCTGTTTTAGGGGGTCTGTATTTTGGGGAGCCCCTGGCTCAAATGACCCCCAATTTGAACTGCTTACACTATCTAGCACAGCAAATTTAAAAACAATCAGAATAATACATATTTTTTTAGAATACTTAGAATAGTCAACCTTTAAACAGACAGAAATGCTCAGTGTTACCAACAGGAGAGTTGTTGCTTTGCTATTTTGCTAAAACAGTGATACTCAGACTGAGGTTCGCAAGCCATGAGTGGCTCTTTAATGTGTCTGCTGCAGCTCTTTGCAGCACATGATATTAAAGCACTGTGATTCAATTATTAACCAATCAGGATGCTTTTATAATGTTGTTAACCAGTTGTAGTGGTTAAAAATAATAATACCTAGTCAGTCATTTTTCTGTGAGAATAATATATAAACTAAATATTTCCTCTGCCTTACTGTTTAAATATGAATCTATAGTAATATAGTAAATGAAGCAATGAATTCACACTCCTGTGGCTCTTTTGGGTAATGTTGATCTCTAGTTTGGCTCCTGAACCATTGAGGTCTGAGTATCACTATGTTAAAAGTTCCCGTAGTTTGGGGGACATGCATGAAATAAGAATTTATAATGATATTGGGGTGTATCAAATTAGTATTAAGCATTTTAAAATTAAGATTTTTTTGCTACCTTTGGACATTTAGTAATAACTACTTAAGTTGAACTAATCCTCCGCTGGATCATCTGTTAAGTGCTTTACAAATTTTGTTTTCACAGATATCTCTACTTTGTTGAATTTGTACACTTTCCCCTTAATGTCTTAATAGTAAAACATTAGCAGGCAGATAATTAAAAGATATAATGGATTGTAATGACATTTTCTGCTGATGCAGTGGTACACCTGCTGATACCCCACTTTGTATATCTCATGGTATAATTGTCTTATGCCTTTACCGTGAATTCAAATGATTTCTAGCTATTGATGCCTGGAAGACAGTTATTCAGCACATGTTCTCCCTCCTGCTTTCTTTCACTTGCATCTCCTGTAGGGATTTTTTTATTTCTCTCTTCAGTGAGGGGGGAATCATTTATTCTATCCTGTGCCTCTTCTCTTTATACGGCCACTTCTTTGCTGCTGTGCATTTAGTTAATACCCCAAGGCTTGAAGTCTTTGTTAAAGCAGTTCTCTGTGCTATGGTTTGACTTGTCATGAGGTGTGGCCCTTGCCTTGGTAATGCTAATTGAGGCCATGGCTACCCTGTGGGCACTACAGTGGCATAGCTGCGGTGCTGTAGCTCTGCCACTGTTAGCCCTGTATTGTAGATGCAGACTGCAGCAATGGAAGGGGATTTTCTGTCACTGGAGGCATTCCACTTCCCTAAGCAGCGGAGCTAGGTGGATGGAAGCATTCTTCCACAAGGCTGAGGATTCTTCATACCCCCTGAGTATCCTGTGTCAATCTAAATTTTAAGTGTAGAACAGGCCAGAGATCGCAACGTTGTTTCAGTGAGCTATATTAGAACAGCACTGAACACTGTTGCTAAGCCTTTTCTTGATGCGGCTGTGCAGTCAAGTGATACTGAATATGAAAGCAAACTGTATATGGCAGTTCTGTGACATTGTTACTGTTATGAATTTGCACAGAGGCCACCATTCATGCCTCCTCCCATGGGTAGCATGCCACCGCCTCCTGGTATGATGTTTCCTCCAGGGATGCCACCTGTCACTGCCCCTGGAACTCCAACTATGCCACCCACTGAAGAGATATGGGTAGAAAACAAGACTCCAGATGGCAAGGTAAGACTGGAATCAAAAACAGCAAGGAGTTATCAGGAATAGTGAGTGACTGATACCATGTTACCACATATGATCTTGTTTGCATTGGTTGATCTGGGCCATCGAGGCTGCAGATTGTGTGTAGTAAGAGTCTTTGTTTTTGTCATGCTGAATAGATAGGCAAAACAGAGCAGTTTCCTTTTATTAATACATATTCATATAGATATTCATTTTTACCCTCATAATTTGAGGATGGGGGAGTAGGCCATTCATTGTGAAAACATACTATTGTTTGATGATGACTTTTCTACTCTATAGGTCTATTTTTATAATGCACGAACGCGTGAGTCTGCATGGACCAAGCCAGATGGGGTAAAGGTTATTCAGCAATCAGAACTGACACCAATGCTGGCTGCACAAGCGCAAGCGCAGGCCCAGGCTCAAGCGCAGGCCCAGGCTCAAGCGCAGGCACAAGCCCAAGGTGCCTCCACACCAACAACCAGTAGTCCTGCATCTTCAGTGTCTCCATCAACATCATCAAGTACTCAGTCCTCCATGACCTCTACTACAACCACAGCCACTTCAATTTCACAGACCATTTCCAGTGAGTTACTGTGGGTTTCTTAAGCTTTGTGAGAGTGTCAAACAAATGCTACCTTGGAGGAAATACTGTAGTAAAGACTTAATGTGACATGTGGCCCCTCTTCTTTGCCAGGTATTTGTTTTTTCTGCTGCTGCTACCCATACGTTCTCAAATAACCAAATAGATGCTTAATAGTTATCGATATGCTTCCAACAAAACTTGGAAATGCTTTGTTAAGAAAAGGGCAGACATCATTTTGGAGGAAGGGGTTATTCCACCAAGGTTTCCCATCTTGCCTGTCTCTAGGATCCAACTTGCCCTTCTGGTTGAGGAGGTGGACATGTCAGTGCTGCCTCTGGAACAAGCAGAGTTGATTGTTGTAGAGCAGAACTTTCGCTTTTTCATTCTGCAGAGCATCCCAGTGCTTCAGTTTCTTTGTGTTTGAGTCACAGAACAAACCAGGAGAGGGTTCTGAGGTTTATTGATGAATGAACCATGAACTATAGTTTGAAAGCGATTGCGCTTCACACAGACTGAGCCACTACAATGTTTCCAGCTCACAACAGCCCAAGGGAATAAGGGACTGACCTTGTGGAATGTATATATTTAGATTGTAGCCATAGCAAATAATCTTACAGTTGACTCCTCATCTTGAGTCATATGTTGTTATTTCACTAGATCTGGAAAGATGGAAAGTAACTACCTAGCCTATTCTCTTGATACATTTAAGTGTAGTGTATAGGGCATTATTTTATAGCCTGTGTAGCTAGTTGTCAAATATGTAACAATGGATAAGAATCAGATAAATGTTTAGGTTCCATTTCATATCGTATCTTTGAGATCCATAGTTTATTCACTGTAGTTTTCTCTCCTTTTGAGGCATATGTTTATACTGAGGCCCCTTTTATGTATCTTAATAGAATAATGTAGAAGTTGACTTGACTCTTGGCTGCCAAAAATGTAATTTCTTGACACCAAGCACTAATGAATTTTGCCTTTTGTTCTTAAGGAAGGTCTGTTAATGTTGATGCCTGTGGCTAGGCACTAAAGCTTGTGTTTTAAAAAATCAATTTTCTCAGCATTCTCAGAATCAGTCTGTAAAGTATTGGGGGTCAGAACTGCTGGGTACTAATTCTGACTGTGCCATTGATTTATTGTGTGACCTTGAGCAAATCATTTAATCTCTATATGCCTCAGTTTTCCTATCTTTAAAACAGGAATAATCTTCTCACCCTTTGAGAACTGCAGATGTCTAGTGTTAAATATATACTAAATATTAAGTATCTTTATATCATTGAAAAAGTGAGTTAATCACTTTATTAAATACTGGAGAAAATAATTCCTTCCAATATGTTTTTCTGTTTTTATGACATAAATTTAATATCTGCAACATAATTACTTAGTACAAGAAAAATGATATTTCTCCATCATTGCACTGTATCATCTTCTAAATTTATAACATTGCTTTCCAGGGTAAAATAAATCAAAATGGTGCCTAGTATAAGTTTAATTCTTGAAACGGATTGGCTGCCACTTTTCCTCCTTTTACCCCCACACATTGATATGCAACATTAGCATCCTGTCAAAAGCTAACTCGAATCATCCTGCAAGAAATGTTGAACTGAATGTTTAATATTCATTTGCCCACTAGGAGGCACTGAAGGCCTCTAGAATTCTTTCAGCCCATCACTGAAAGCATTTTCCTAAACTTTCCCTTGATTATACACATTTTGTGCAGATATTTCTCCACGCTTGAATCCCAGTTGCATGGCCACAATCTAAGAATACCACACTGTTGTCATGTACATGCATGTGCAGAACTGCTGCCATTATATTGTTTAAACAATATTCTTTGCGCATTAGTTCCTTCATTCAAGGTTTTGTACAACTTTCCCCTCCTAGTTGTCTCAATCTGAACAGAGGTTCAAATTTCACTTATCACCCAAACTAGTTCTCTGGTAAACAAAGCAAAGAAACTTTTGCCACTTCCCTAGAGATTTGTTAGTTATATTATACAAACAAGGGGGCAAGGGAAATAAGAAATAGAAATTGACTTTTTTTTTTTTTTTGGAATGATGTAATGTCACAGGGTGGAGGGAGAGATTTTTCTTTCCAGCGAGCGTCCTTTCCTTATGTGTGTGTCCGTAAGGGATGAAATACTGTATAGTATGTGTAGGGAAATATTAGCGAGTGCTCATATATTTACAGTTCACATGTTGTACCATTTAAGAAAACTACAAGGTTTTTTTTTCTTTCTTTTTATCAGCACCGACAACACAAGACCAGACCACAAGTTCAGGTGTTTCAGTTGCTACATCTTCAGTTAGTGTTTCAACCTCCGCTCCTTCTGCTACATCTGTGCAGACTGTACCCCAGCAAGTCCCACAGACGTTGCCTCCTGCAGTTCCTCATGCAGTACCTCAGCCAACAGCAACAATTCCTGCTTTTCCACCCGTAATGGTACCTCCATTTCGTGTTCCCCTTCCTGGCATGCCTATTCCACTTCCAGGTAAATTGCTAAACTGTAGTTGTCTTGTCAACCATGTGTCCATGTTGTCAATTTGTTTGCACTCATGTGTCTACTGTTTATGGAATTGCCTAAATCCTCTCCATTTAGAATGTTTTCTGAAATAATTCAGGTTTAGTGGACAGACTTTTTAAGTAATAGTCACTTGAAACACTTTTTTTTACATATTTAATCTTTTGATACAATTGTTAGAAAGTAGTTATTTAAACATGTAAAATCCTTGTTTTGGATAATACAAATACATTAGGATTAGCATGCACTGAAAATTGCATTTTATAAATAGATTTTTTTTTAAGGGATCATGTCTATACTCCAGTCCCTTACAAAGTAATGAAGAGTTGGATTAATTCTCCAAGTGACTCTGAGACTGTTAATCAACTGTAAAAATAGTTTATTGCCGGTATGCTCTAGCACTACATTTTTTTTTTCATATAGCAGAATTCATGTAATCATTGCTGTCACTTCATTACTTGGATTTAGAGCTTCAATCTTATGCACAAATGTGCATTAGGAAATGGAATAAAACTAAAGAGGAGACTAAAAGTGAATTACATATTCTAGAGCCTCTCTAATATCCAGATACCATCACGGCTACAACTACACTGCATACATATTCAAGAGCAGAAAGTATTACAATTCAACACGATATCAAGTGTCCCCAAGCCTGATCTCTTGCAGCCACCAGGCATAGTGTTAGAAAATGAACAAAACGACTTGAGCTGTAAGGGCTCATGTTGACGCTTAGTCCACGTTCATACATTCTAAGTGCAGAAGGGGCCATTGTGATTTAGTGTCTGACTCCTCTATAACACATGCCATAGAACTTTCCCTAAATAATTCCTAGAGTATATCTTCTAGAAAAACATCCAATCGTGACTTCAAAATTGTCCATGATGGAGAATCCACAGCCCTTGGCAAATTGTTGCAATGGTTAATTACTGTCACAGTTAAAAATGTACACCTTATTTCCAATCTGAATTTGTCTAGCTTCAACTTCCAACCATTGGATTGTGTTCTGCTTATATCTACCAGATTGAGGAGCCCATTATTAAATATTTATTCCCCTTGTACATACTTATAGACTGTAATTAAGTCACCCCTTAATTTTCTCTTTGTTAAGCTTAAATAGATTGAGCTCCTTGAGTCTATTACTGCAGGGCATGTTTTCTAATCCTTTAATCATTCCCATAGCTCTTCTCTGAACCCTTTCCAATTTATCAACATTCTTGAATTGTGGGCACTAGAACTGGACACACTATTCCAGCAACAGTCACTCAGTGCCAAATGAAGAGGTAAAATAACCTCTCTACCCCTACTCAAGATTCCCCTCTTTATGCATCCCTGGATCACATTAGCACCTTTGGACACAGCATTACACTGGGAGCTAATGTTCAGCTGATTATCCACCACAATTGACCAATCTTTTTCAGAGTCATGATTAGAAAAAATCAACTTTGTAGGAGTGATACAACACCACAATTTTGTTTTAAAAAGAAAATTATAGGGAAGTCATCAACTTAAACAAGACAAAATTATACCAGGTTGAGGAGAGTACTCTGGTTGATATTGAATGTTAGGTAAGTAATTTAGAGGTCTGATTCTTTACTCCTGAAGGAATTCTGTGCCAGTGCGCATGCGTACAATTTATGTCTCCCTGCAGATTTCTTTGCTTCCCTGCAGAAAACTGACTTTCTGACGGGGAAGCAAGGGGAAGCCACAAGAGCAGTCATGGGTCCCTCTCCAGCAGTATGTTTTGGGTGTCCAGGCAGATGGCAGAGAGAGAAATCACTGTGAGGCAGGGGGCAGGACTAGGGAAGACCGACTGGTGGCTCCTTCCCCATGCCAGGCTCAGCTGCTAGTCCCAGCTGGGCTTGGGAGGATGGGACTTCCTCTTTCCCTGCACAGCATCTGGGGCCGGATCAGACCCACCGCCAGATTTCTCCCCAAGCTGCAGGAAGCTCTGCAAACCCACCCACCCCTGCTTCCTACACCCACCACTCCTCAACTGCAGGGGGAGGGATCCCTGTACAGGGAGCTGCTCTCCCATCTGCCCAACCCCCATGTATCCAGATCTCTTCATACCCAGACCCTCCTGCTCAGCCTCACCACCGCACTCTGAATCCCCCTTGATGAACCCCATTCTCCTGCTGTTGGACCACCCCAACAAGCCACCCGCACCTGGACCCCACCCCACCGAGCGCCAACCAGCTGCACCTGGATCCCCACCCCACTGAGCCCCACTCCCCTGGCATCTGGAGCCCCTCCTCCCCCATTGAGCTCCCACACTCAGACCCCCCTGCCGAGCGCTATTCCCCCCAGACACCCTCCCCCACATCCTCCCGCTGAGCCCCAACCACCTTCACCTGGACTCCCTGCAGAGTCCCATTACCGTTACACCCAGAACCCCCAAACAAGTCTCTGTGCACCCAGATTGCCCCACACAGAACCCTCTTAACCCACACCTGGATCCCGCTACACTAATCCCCTTCACACTTGGATCCTGCCTTGCTGAGCCTGCCTGCCCACACCTGATGCATCTGGAACAGAGGAGCAGGGCCCTGGGGTGGTTCTGGAGCAGGCCCGGTCCTTGCGCTGTGTCGAGGTAAGGTGCAGCTTCACCGCTGAGTCTCTGTCCCGGGGGCGGTATCTGCACAGTGATTTTCCACCTCTGGGCAGCCAGTGGCCTGTGTTCCCCAATGCCATGCTGGGGCTTCCACATTTATTTGACAGATAAAATTTGCAGAATTTTAAAATATTGTTTGCAGAATTTTTAATTTTTTGGCGCAGAATGCCCTCAGGAGTATAGTCTTACATATTTTGGAGGAGTTAAGGGAAAAGAATAACTAATTATTAAGTTTTAAAATAGGCATCTAAAATCAGGGTGAAGAAAGTTTGACTACTGTTAACTTCAGTTCCTGCCTCTGCCAGCAAATGATCAGTGTAAGGGCTGGTCTACACTAACCCCATAATTCGAACTAAGATACGCAACTTCAGCTACGTGAATAAAACGTAGCTGAAGTCGAACTATCTTAGTTCGAATGAAAAAGCACTTACCCGGGGTCCACACGCGGCGCGCAGGCTCCCCCGTCGACTCCGCCTTCTCCGTTCGTCGAGCTGGATTACCAGCGTCGACGGTGGAGCACTTCCTGGTTCGATTTATCGCGTCTAGACAAGACGCGATAAATCGAACCCAGAACATCGATCCCGCGCCTCCGACCGGACGCGTAAGTATAGACGTACCCTTAGATGAAGGATCCAATATTCTTTGTGTAAGATGCATATTCAGCTATTCTTAAGTGTAAACTGGCAGGCAAAATTTGAATGATCAATACAATAAGGAAACAATTTCAATATCCAAGAAACTGCCCATGAACAATGGACACTTGTATTTTTTGTAAGTTTCCAGTGCAGAAACTCCCACACTGAACGCTACACTGGAAAAAAAGAGAGAAGTGCGAAAACCAAACAAAAAACCTTGGTCATCTGATGAAACATTTTCCTCAAATTCTCTCAGAACATGAATATAGTTTCTGAAGTTCTGGAATACTTATACCTGACCCATGTTCCCTTTTCACTGAAAAATAACACATTGGATTGACCCGGGAGGACTCCATGCCATTTTGAATGTTTTCTTTGATTGTTCTAAATACACATTCTCTTTGATTACGGAACAAAACTATGTTTTGTTTTGTTTTTTAATTCAGCTAAATTTGATTTGACTTCGTTATACAAAATGCCTGAAGAGATGAGTTTTTAAGAAACAAGCTAAAATGATCCCGTTAAAATATTAGCAGAATTTGAAAAGACATATTGAGCATAAGTGTGTAGCTCTTTTATGTTAGGCAGTGATGAGTATGAAGCCAGTCAGTCTGCTTACTCTTAATTCATATGTGAAAAGCTAGCTATACATTTTAAAAATGTGAAATCTGTCAGAGGAAACAGCTTTTTTTTCTGTAGTTGCTAAGAAGTCTGTCTGCGCTGCAGTAGAACCAATTTCAGTGATCATACAGATGACATTATTTATCCTGATTTAGCTTTAGGACATACCGTAACTTCCTTAACAAAACAAATTTTTATGTTCATTCAAAAGTTGTAGCATAAAAAAACTAGACAAACACTTCATTCAGTACCATTTGATTCAATGCTTCGGTATCTTGATCCATCCAAACTACATAAAGCTATTAGAAATTTTAATAAAAGAACTCAAAACTAAAGAGCACTGAGATTGTCTTTTCTAAAAGATTTTTTTTTTAAATTGGCAGTATATTTAGTGTATTTTCTATATTAGATTTTTGATAAAGAAAATTAACATTTATTTTGGTTATAAACACAGAGGTTTAATTTCATTTTGTGTTGTGGGAATTCCCACCTCTTACCTCTTTCTTATGGTGGGAATTGAATCATTTTAGGGCCTGGGTATATTTCTGAGTTTTTCAGTTACCAGTCTGAAAGTACTGGATTGATACTCAGAAATATTATACGGTCATGACCCCTTTCCCCCTAAAATGAACTGTCTTCTGGAATCCCTTTTTTCCCTCCCTTTTATTCTCTCATCTCTCCTAGTGATTTTTCATCTCCCTAAAGGGGATTAGATACCACAGCTTCCATACCTTTCAGTGTCATTTCTTCAGTGAGCTAGCTAGAAAGCAGTTCATGGTGCTACCTCTCCCAAAGGCTAAATGTTCTGCCTACACAGAATTCCTACCCCATTCTGCTCCACAGACTGACAGAGCTAATACTTTCTACCACTGACCCACCAATGCAGCCTCTTTGTTTGTGTATATTTCTTCACTCCTTCACAACTTTTTCTTTTTGCCTCTTCTCTTTCAGCTTCAATGCCTTTCCCTAATGGCCATCACCTCCTCTTTCCTTTCTGGTTGAAATTGTGCTTTCACTGCCACTGCTGCCACCACCACTCCCACCCTTGTCTTAATTGATTAAAATTTTACCTCCACTGTTGCTCATGCCTTCTTTCCAGCTGGAGTAGGAGCAGAATGAAACTGACAGGGACTGCATGAGTTTCTGCAGCTGCTTCTATTGGCCTCTTCTGGGCAAATGCTATGAGCAAAACTACCCTCAGCACAATCTCCTGCAACATTGTCCCATACAGAGGGGTGAGACTCTACCCCACTGAATTTAACCACCTGAATCCTCTCTCAAATGTTTTTATAAAGTCCTAATATATGTTACACTTAAAGCTGCTGGTTCAATGTAAAACAGTAAATGTTGCTGTAACTTAGAACTAGTTTTTTAGTTGATATGGCACCACTTTTCATCATATGTTGCAACAAAAAATAATTTACATATGCCTGCCTGGGATGTGTCTTTTCTATTGGAAAATGGCATTCTAAATTGTAGCAGGAAAATTTGTATTATTCAGACTCCCAGTAAGAGCCGACATACAATGGCAGCTTTCCAACATGCTTGCTTATCCATTTTACAGGTGTAGCAATGATGCAAATAGTCAGCTGCCCGTATGTAAAGACAGTCGCTACCACCAAGACCGGTAATTTTTAAAACCATCTTAGTTCATTTTGTCTGTAAGTTGGCATGGTAGTGAATGTGGTTGTTTATCTTTTTGCTTTCCCCAAATGAATGGATCTATATATTTTTATTTTCAAAAAAGGTCTTAATGAAAATATATTTGCCAGCAAATAATTTTCCTAATGAGTTGTTAGTGTTAGCCTATTTAGTACAAAAAAACTACATAGACTCACATTATTTTAATCATTGATTTCTGTGATAAATGTAAACCTCCTCATACCTATACTTCTTAGTTTTATTTTTTCTGTGTGAGATATTTGTGATTTTTCTACTTCCATTTGTACAGTGACATGACTGCTTGCATGTTAGTATGTATGTGGTGTATGCGTGTCTTAATATAAATCTTCATTTTAAGGTTGTGCATTGTTTAAAAATAAGTCATTTTCAGGAACAAATGTGTTTTCATACAAAAAACAGTTACTTGTTTCTTCAATAATGTACTGGTTTGGTTTGGTTTTTTTTGTCCCAAGTTAAGAGACATTACAACTTGTACTTGATTATTAAACTGCTCTAAATTATGACCATATTGAGTTGGTCCTATTTTCTTTCTTGAAAGCAAATTTGCTTTCACTTTCCAAAAAACCTGGTATATCAGGCAAATGATAGAGTAATATTATATACTGACTCTTCATCTCTGGGTAATTGCTTGTCATTTTGCCTAGGACATGAGTCTGTCTCAAGTCCTCCACAAAACCATCACAGCATAGTTCAATATTACTCTTTGAAAAGCATTGTGTCATCAGACTTTACCTTGAACTGAAATAGCAGGGATTTTGCTCTTGAAACACTGAAATTGAATGCCTAAAATGCTAACAACTTTTGTACTATGCAGAATTCGCTATTACTCTTTAGATCACTGCTTTTTAAATAATTGTACTTTGCCCAGTTGAATATAGGCATTTGTGATTTAGAAACATGGTAGTACAATTAGTAACATCAGCTTCCAATTTTTGGAAAAAAATAACTTATTTTGAAATAGTTTACATTAAACTATGTGCTTAGTTGATTATTGTAAAACAGTATTTTGGTGCGTGTGTGTCACAAAATAATACTTCATTGTCACTTGTTCTTTTGCTTTGTTTTTTATTGCTCCTTTATGTAGGTGTCTTGCCAGGAATGGCCCCTCCTATTGTACCTATGATCCATCCTCAGGTTGCTATAGCCGCTTCACCTGCTACTTTGGCTGGAGCAACAGCAGTCTCTGAATGGACAGAGTACAAAACAGCAGATGGGAAGACTTACTATTATAATAATAGGACTTTGGAATCAACATGGGAAAGACCCCAAGAACTAAAAGAGAAAGGTACAGCATTCGATTTTAGAGTCCAGCCACAACTAGGTATGATCACTTTTACGACTTAACATTATAAACATTGTTGCAAAATGTAAACGGGAATTACTTTAATCCTCTTCTCCCTTAATTATGATTTCCAAAATGCGTTTCTAGTGGTAACTTTGAGTTGGGTATAGGTTTTAGAGTTAAAGCATATTTGTCTTCTATTATGTTAATAGGTGTTCATTGCTGCCAAACCATGGAACACTTAGATGAATGATGCATTTTTTTTCCAGTAGAAAGAAGTTGTATTCTCATACTAGTATACTTGAAAAGATCTCTGTCATGGAAGGACAAAAAGTGGAAAGAATTTTTCTTAGTTTTTAAAATATTTATATGTAATTTTACATCCTAGTGATAAACCCATTAAAGAATGGAAATCTGTGAAAGCACAAAGTTTAGAGATTGAGAAAAATAAATATGTAAAAGCAGTTTGGGATGGAGAGAAAGGGAGGGGATGAATAGGACAAAATTAAATTAGCAAAAAGGTTATATTCCATAACTCCAAATTCATTTAACCCAAATTACATCCATGAGTGAGTCCTCCCCCTCAAAGGTGATCCAGATATAATGCCAAAAAGAAGATGAGTGAAAATCCCCTCAAACATTCTGATTCTAGTATCTCTACAAGATTTTTGATAGTCTTCATCAGTCTAGTCAGGCACAAGTAGTTCTTCCTTTTCTCTCTTGGTTGAATTTTTATATTTATCTAATCTATCTATCTACGCACCTGCTTAAAATAACTCTCAACCATGCTAGTTAAGACTGCTGCCAATGATCTGATCGACAATTCAGTTTTCACTAACTCAGCTTACTTCTGAATTGAGAGGTCCTTAAGACAGAGAACATCTGAATTAGGTTCCCTGAATAAAGAAGCATTTTCTAGATCCTCATAATACGTATATAAAATTTATTTTAAGGGAAAGAAGTAGGTGCAGAACAATGCTCAGAAGGCTGTCTCTCTGCAGTTGCATTGTACAGTCTTTTTTAGGCAAAAGATGTCCATTCCGGAAACTAGACTGAACCCTTCCCTGAGTATTTCATACAAATTTAATGTATAAAACATTTTCTAGAATGCTCAGTATCCAAAAGTTTGTCTGCTTAAAATTGCTGTCTAGTATTTCAACCTCTTCTGTAATGTTCTTTAAAGTTGCAAAGTTCATTTTAAGACTTTCATTCTCAATGTTTAATATCTCTTGAATCTTGATAAATGTGTAGTCTATTCTAGAGAAGTTCAACAAACTGCAGTTTTTTGGAGCAAGAGTATCTAGCTCACCCTAGTTTATTTGGTAGCTCCTAATGCAGCCAAAGAAATTGCAGATTTGTCATCTCCCTTCCCAAACCCATGTACTCCCTAACCAAATTTTAATGTCGTGGAAGGGAAGGTGATAGCAGCTGATCTTGCAGCTAAAAAGGCAACAGCCTGCAAAGGAAGTCTATGCCAGGATGGTGTGCTGCTGATAGCAACCCTTCTGCATCATATAAGACCCACTAGAGCAGCCAGCAGTGCAAGTCAAAGCATTCAGATAACTTCCTCTTCCCGCTCCCCAATATTTGTTGATTGGATTTTAGGTGGAGAAGTAGTCTCTGTGTTGGGGCTAGAGAAATACCTCTTCCTATCACACACAATATTTGTTTATTAAAATTTAGTGCAACTTCAAGCCATCACTTTATTATAATATTTGATAGTTAACATCCCTAACTGACTATTCTTCCCAAGTGACTTGTTTCTATTGATGTAACCTCCTTGTCTGATTTTTGACTTCTAACATTTCCTACTGGCGTTGGGACTAAGTATAAGAACAGACAGACTGCTAAAGGGCAGTTTTAATTACAATTGTGAAATCCTTCTGTGGAACCTGCTATAAGAAATATGTAGAATCTGAGTTATAATTTATCCTGCTAAACAAGGAATGTGCATGAGCACTTCAGGAAACTGGACTGAATTTGGAGCTCTTGTCACAGGGACACACCCTGAAAATCACCTCTCTCTCTACTGTATTTACATGCAACACTTACAGTTGCTATAAAAGAAAGAAGGTGGTGGTGGTGGGGGGGGGGGAATATTCCCTTTCAGATTGTTTACTTTGTGCATTTAGCATTTCTTTGTATTTGGTCAGTTTCTCCTGTATTGTCTGTGAGGTTCCTGTTTGCTGCAAAGGCCAGCAAATAAATATATACAAATTTGGGCATACTCCTTAAAGAGTATTCTATCAGAAACTAATTTTTAAAAATGAACCAATTTCAAAAATTAAAGTTGACTGTGTCACTTCAATCCTGTTCGGATTGTTATATGGGTAGCAAGGTGTTAGTAAGAGGGATTCCATTTAAATTATTTGCTACAGTGAATGGCCAGGATGCCAGTTTTTTGGGTCAGATTCTCTACCCCATTCCAGTTCCTTCACAACATCTAAACAACAGAGAGCAACCAGAATTTGGCTTTAGCTGCCAAGTTGATAATTCTCCCATCAGAACTTCTGCCTGGGAGGTGGAGGATATGGGGGCGGGGAGGGGTAAAGTAGGGATTCACTACAGAAATTCACACACCAACTGCCTTAAGTTAGAAAAGACTAACTTACATTGGGGCTGGGATACCTTGAGATCAGGAGCCCTAACTGCCTCCCCTTTCCCCCATGTTGAGCAGATCCTGGCACAGGAGAGAATCTGGCCCTTTGAGGATGACACTTAATGTAATGTCTGATGAAGAGAGAATGGCAAAAAACAAAACAAAAAAAAGTACAACTTGAAAAAACACATTGATAAACTGAATCTGATGAGTTTAGTAAGAATTGTAAGTTACCATAGGCAAACTTAAAAAAAAAATAAAAAAAAATCCTTTTTCTCGTAGAAAAAGTAGAAGAGAAGATTAAAGAGCCTATTAAAGAACCTACAGAGGAGCCTTTGCCAATGGAGACAGAAGAAGAGGAACCCAAAGAAGAACCTATAAAATTGCTGATAAAGGAGGTAAAAGACCTTGCAACCAAATAAAATAATCTTTCTGTGTATGTATGTGGATGGAGGCATATTGATAATAGATTATGGTTAGTAATTTGAGTTCTTAGATTATTGGGGGTGATTTGAAAATTATTTTTTTCTGATATTTAGTGATTTTTTTTTTTTAATTAAAAAAAAACTTTAAAAAAAATATAGAGAGATGAATTAGGTGGTAAGTCAGTAAGAACTTGAAAACTACAATAGTCTTATCTCTAAATACATTCTGATATATAAAGTCCTTTATCTCATTAAGATTGACATATTCAGCAACTCAATTTGTCCTGGATATCAGGATGTCTGAAATATTGAAAGAGATGCATGTTTGCATATTTCTTTATTTTCATAATTTTGAGACAAAAGCAAAACTTCCTGTATACAATACAACTAATAAGTTTAGTTTGTCAGAAAGTCACATCATAGAGAACCTCTGCAAAAGTAAAGCACGTTTGTTTCTCTTAAATTACAGTAACCAAACTAAAAAATTTTCTTGCTTACAGTTTTTTTGTTATGTAAGTAAAGTACAGTGTTTAAAAACACTAAGCTGCCCGACCAAAAATAACACTTTTTGTACTGTTTTCTTACTAATCTGCTCTGTATTTTTATGGCAATAATATTAAAACAAGTCATAATGTACATACAGCAGTCAATAGTACTGGAAAGGCTACACACCCAATTTGTCATGCTTATTTTTGAAGTAGTCATTCATAATCTTTTGCTAGCTTGTTTGCTTTTTCCTATTGTAAAGGCAATTATATTTTGTGTTCAGCACTTTATGTAATCCAAATCTTATCTTTCAAGTCACTAAACTTTCAGAATAGACAACATTTCTTGACATTTCTCTGTGGTAGACATCACACCATAATCTCTTCATTTAGGCCCTGAGTTGGGGAAACATTCCAATTTAGGCAAGCGTTTAAGTATATTTAAATTCCATTAAAGTCAATGTTAAGCATGTGCCTTATAAGGGCTTTCCTAAATCTGGGCCTTGACTTAAATAGAAACTAATGCCTGTAGCATAATAATCAAAACATTGTTACATTTGAGAAGACAGATGAAAACTAATAAGATACTAGGAAGGTTTTTTTTAAACATACTAGGCACAAAAGAAATTCTAGCAATAGTATAGGCCCATTACTAGATGGAGATGATAAAATTGTTAATGATGCAGGGTAGTTAATTGTTAATGATTGTTAATCATTGTTAATGATGCAGTTAATTGAACACAAGGCAGATGTGTTCAATAAATATTTCTGTTCTTTATTTGGAAAGAAGCAAAATGTAGTCATATCAAGTGAGGGTGAAATACTTTCCAGTCCATTAGTAATTGAAGAGGATGTTCATAGAATCATAGAATATCAGGATTGGAAGGGACCTTAGGAGGTCATCTAGTCCAACCTCCTGCTCAAAGCAGGACCAATCCCCAATTTTTGCCCCAGATCCCTAAATGACCCCCTCAAGGATTGAACTCACAACCCTGGGTTTAGCAGGCCAATGCTCAAACCACTGAGTTATCCCCCCCTCGCCCCCTCCAATTGACATCATGTTAGATGACTTCTCTTAGGGATAAACATTCTTAAATCAGCAGGCCTGGATAATTTACTCCAAAGACCCCTAAAAGAGTTAGCTGGGGAGATCTCTCACCTGCTTGTGTTAATTATTAATAAATCTTGAAATACTGTGGAAATTCTAGGCGATGCTAAAAGAGTACTACTGTTGTGCCATTATTCCAAAAGGGCAAGTGGGTTGACCTGGGAGACAGGTCAGTTAGCCTTACATCAGTCCCAGGCAAAATAATGGAAAAACTGATAGGGAACGCAATAAAGAATTAAAGCACAGGAATATAATTAATGCCAATCAACCCAGTATTATGGAATGTAGGTCTTGTCAAACAAACCTGATTTCATTCTCTGAGGTATTACAAGTTTGGTTGATAAACTTCAAAGACGTAGTGTACTTACTTTTGTAAGATGTTTGACTTAGTACTGCCTTGTTGTAGCTGTTTTGGTCCTAGGATATTAGAGAGACCTGAGGAGCTCTGTATGAGCATGAAAGCTTGTCTCTTTCACCAACAGAAGTTAGTCCAATAAAAGATATTGCTTCACCCACATTTAGTATTGCATTACATTCTGGTTAAAATAATTAGCACAATATATCAATGGTGCATGTTAAATGGATTAAGAACTAGCTGACAGGTCTCATCAATGGGGAATCATCATCAAAGTAGTCATCAATGGGGAATCATCAATCAATTGTGGTGATTCCAATGAGGTTCCAAAGGGTTTGGTACTTTACCTGACACTACTTAATATTTTAATCAGTGATCTGGAAGCAAATATAAAATCACTGCTGATAAAATTTGCAGATGACACAGATTGGCAGAATGGTAGATAATGATCATGTGGACCAATCTGAATGGGCCCAGGTCACCAAGAAATCCAAACAAAATGTGTTTTAACACAGCCAAATGCAAACTTACATCTAGGAACAAGGAACATAGTCCACCATTCCGTAGATATGGCCTATTCTGTAAAGGGGGACTCTGCAAAGGATTTAGGGGTTATAGTGGAGAACAACTCAATGTAGCTAGCTCCCAGTGTGATGCTATGGCAAAAAGGGCTAATGCGATCCTTGGTTGTATAGACAGGGGAGAAGTGAGAAGGAGTAGGGAGATGATATTTATAGCAACATATAGCATTATTGAGAATGATAGAGGAGTACTGTGTATGATTCCGGTGTTCACATCTTACAAAGGATGTTGAAAAACTGGAGAGGGTGCAGAACAGTCACAAAAATGATTTGAGGGCTGGAGAAAATGCCTTACAGTGAGAGACTTTAGAGCACAATCCTTTTTAGCTTATTGAGAAGAAGATTAAGAGGTGACTTGGTTAGTGTTTAGTACCTGGTACTTTCTTCCCGTGAAGGTACTTAAAGTGGTCTTTAATCTAGCAGATAAAGAACTGGTGACTGGAAGCTGCAGCCAGACAAATTGACATTTGAAATTAGGCACACATTTTTAACAGTAAGGGTGATTAAACATTGGAACAAAATTACCAAGGGAAGTGGTGGATTCTCCATCACTTGAAGTCTTCATATCAAGACTGGATGTCTTTCTGTAAGACACGTTTTAGCCAAACAAAAGTTATGTGTTAGTCAAAGACAAGTTATTGGGTTCAATATATGGAGAACTGGGTGAAAATTAGTGGCCTGTGATATATAGGAGGTCAGACTAGGTGCTCTAGTAGATTCTTCCTGTCTTAAACTCTGAATATAATTGAGATTGTTGATTAACATCATTTTAAATAAATAAATTTGATTCCACATTACTGTCAACTGGATATAAATGAAATAGCTGAACAGAGAACATGGCGGACTCTTACAACCTTTATTTTTTTTCCCTTCTAGGAGCCAAAAGAGGAAGAAATGACTGAAGAAGAAAAAGCAGCTCAGAAAGCAAAACCAGTTGCAACTACTCCTATTCCTGGAACCCCGTGGTATGTAGTTAACTCCCAGTGCACACCTTTGATATTCCAATTCCTTTCTCTTTAGTATGTTGCAGGACATGTGTTGGTGTTGAGGAGTGTTGCCCCGTTGTTGGAACAGGAGACTGGGAGTCAGGATTCCTGAATTCTTTCCTGGCTCTTTCACTGACTTTCCTTGTTTCCTAGAGCCAATTCGATAATTTGCTTTGCCTCTTACCTGTCTGTTAAATGGTTCCAACATTGTACCTGCCTTACAAGGGGAATGGAGCTTAAGATTTGTAAAGTTTTTTGAAATCCTAAAATGAAATATACTTAAAACTTCAAAGTAATATTAACAGTATTATTGCAAGATCTCTAATTTGAGGGAATTGAAATGTATACACAGTATTCCAAAGGTGCTTCCTGATATGATAAAAATATATGGTGGATATACACAATGGTGGATATACACAATACAGACTAGAAAATCTGGTGGGAAAACCTCTGTACCTCTGCTTGGTGGATTTTTATTTTTTTAAACATTTTCTTTTTCAAGTGGTTGTCCACAGGAGTCCAGTTTTAGTGCACATGCACCCAGAGCATGGGAGATCAGATTATTTTGGCCATCAGTGTCTTTTGGGGCTGCACCTACCCCCCAGGTGTCCTAGGAGATAAAGAGAAGAGTAGGCCAAAGCATGTCTCAGTTCCTTCTTATTGCCTGTGGCAGCAACAGAGAACCCTTACAGAAGTCATGCTTCTGTACGACTTTGTTGTAAACAGTTAGTGGTGAGTTAGTGTAGTTGTTACATAGTTAACTTTTAGTTTGACTGTTAGCTACAAAAACAATTGTTTTTGTATTTTTTACTAACTTTTTTCATAGATGATAGGCTCAGAGCTACTAGCAGCTATTCCTTCAGAGACTACTTTTTGAGCAGGAGAAAGCATGGGTCTTAGAGGATATGTGTACACTGAGGCGGGAGGGTCCCAGAGCTTGGGCTGTAGCCCGACTGGATGTCTACACTGCAAATAAACAGATTCTTATCCCGGATGTGAGCCCAAATCAGCTGGCCCAGGTCAGCCGCAGGTATCTAATTGCAGTGTAGGTATGCCCACAGAACAGGCCCTCATTATCCTCCTCTCTGTCCACCAGTGTAGTATCCATATGCTTATTGGTCATGCCCATACTGGAGTACAGGCGTCCTGTTGTATGCAACCATATTCCCACAAGACAACATCCTCTGTCCCCATTTCGAGGGGTTAGATCCTTTTCCCTTAAGAGTGAGGAAGATCAACAGGCAAAGGTGGAGGACTAGTTGATCTCCCAACCAGTTTTGTCACCTTCCCCTGATGAGCCAGTCGTCTACACCTTGTCCAACAGACAACTTTAAGGCATTCTAAGACCTGAGGAAACGTGTCTAAGACCCTTGACATCCCGCTGGAAGTAGTGCTGACTCGCTGACATCCACTGAAAGGAGCAGTTCAAGTGAAGTTCAGAACGTTCTGCTCCAAAGCAGGAAATTCTTAACAAGATTGACTTAAAAGCTAAATGGAAGAGATTTCCTATTTGGACATCTCAGCATCAGTTATGTCTCCTTCAACAACACCTATTTCAGCATAACTGGACTATTTACTAACTCCAAAACGATCTTGATTTTTCAGGTAGTTCCATAAAGTGTTAATCTAGCAGCAATATCCGCACATCACCCTCCTATCTAGGGCTGCACTGTATTTTTGCATCCTAGAGTGTCTAGATTTCTTAAGGGCCTTATTCAATGTTTTCCCCCCAGTTTGGGAGACCTAAGTGTAATATTAACAGTGTTGATGGGTCTCCCTGGTGAGCCAATAGCTACCTGCTCCCTATACCACCTATCAGTGAAGCCTTTTTTAGAAGACCTTACACTGACTCAAAGGGAGAGATAATTCAGACCCCCATGGAAGGCCCCCCTTATATAGTGTTTCATAAGGACAGGTTTACTCTCAGGCCTCATTCCAAATTCCTAGCCAGAGTTGCTTCAGCATTCCATATGAACCAATGTATTCTTCTCCTGGTCTTCTTCCCCAAGCCTCATCAACCCCAGGGGATGCAGTACTTCATAGTATTGATGTAGTAAGGGCATTGCCATATTACCTTAACAGGACAAAAACATTTAGGAACACACCTAGATTGTTTGTGACTTTGTTGATAGGTTTAAGGACCTTTGCTACCTGTCTGAAGAATGTACCTATTTCTAAAATGTATAGGGCAGCCATGTGGAACTCAGTCCACGCATTTACAAGATATTATTCTTTGGTAGATGGTTCCAAAAATGATGCCCGTTTTGGTAGGGTTGTTCTACAGTCGTTCTTTAAGTAGGATTTCTAGTACCTACCTCCAAACAAACAGGCAATTGCTGGTTGGTCACCAAGAGTGGAACTGTGATTCTTTGAGATGTATTGTTCACATGAATTCCATGATCCACCCTTCTGACCCCACTACTACAGAGTACTACTCCTCTGGTATTCTGGACTCCTCTGGTATTGGCAAAGGAACTTATGTTCTCAGGCTTGGGGTGTGAGTCCATCTAGAGCACAGGTGTGGCCTTAAAGGACAATGCTGGCAAAATAATCTGATCTCGTGAGCATGGGGTGCACTTGCACCTAAAGTGGAATCCATCTAGATCAGTGGTTCTCAAACTTTTTTTTTTCATGGATCCCTTGAAAATTGTTGAGGGTCTCGGCAGACCACTTAATGATCTTTCCAAATGTTGGAAAATGCTGTCCACAGCAGCCACAGAGCTGAGGCCGAGAAGGAGCGTCGTCTCTCCCCGGCAGCCGCAGCCCTGGAGCTGGGTAAAGTTGCCTCCTTCTCTGGCCACTGCAGCCCTGCATGTCCCAAATTCCCTCCACCCCCTCTTCTCATCCCACTGCCCCCTCCCATCTACTCCCTATTCCCCCCCAAGGCCACCACCTCACCTTACATGTGCGTCTTCTCCAGAGTCCAGGCACCTAATTAGTGGAGCCACGCCTGCACGGCTCCACTAATTAGGTGGGTGGCCCTTCATTCTCTTGTATGCGGCCGCCCAGGCACGCACCGTAGAGGGAACTATCTGCGGACCACTTGAATGGAGATAGCGGACCACTGGTGGTCCGCGGACCATAGTTTGAGAACCTCTGAGTTAGATAACCTCTTGAAGATCCACAGTTACTATAAGATAAGTAACCATTCTTTGAGTCTAAATAAAGGAGCCTAGTAATGATGTCATTTCTTTGCAAGTCCAGTTTAACCCTTGATGTCTCGTTAATACCTGGGTCTTAGAACAATTAAAGTCAAGTCTCTATCTAAGGCTACCTCTGTAACCACTAACATAGTAAAGCAGCAGTTTTCACTTCAGAGCATGGTCTGTACATTTCAGACAGCAATATTCGAATTGAATTTTCCCATCTGATGAACTTTTATCAAGGTAGGGGAGATGGAAGGTTCCTTAGTACTAATATCTGATTCAGACTTCTAGACCCAATACTTTTCTAGAGTGGTATTGGATTTTCTATGTCTTTTGGTTAACATGTTGGTAAAATTGGATTTTTGAGCATTGAAGCCTATTATGTAAACTACAAGGGGAAAACCAGTCCTTCAGTTCTCTTCAGGGAAAATAGATATATCTTGCAGTTATATGTTAAATATAACCTAGACCAGACTGTGACCTACATTCTGGTATCCTGTAGTGTAGTAGCAGGTGATCTCACCAGAACAGAAAATCAATCACGTGAATGGGAGCTAGACCAAAATAATACAAGGCACATTATTTCCTAAATGGAGATGTAGTTCAGGCTAGACTTTTACACATTTGGTGGAAACAACAAAAGCAGATTAGTTAGAGGACAGATGCACTCAGAAGTGGCTCCCCTTCTCTTCCATAGAACTCAACTCTTCCAATCTGTTGGTGTGTGGGTTTTTTTAATGTCTTCCGCTGTGGATATTTTGTCATGCTTCTCTAATGCTGCATACAGGTTTATGAAGCAGAGCTGCAGAATGAAAATTGACTAGACTCCAGTCAGTTTTACTTCCCCCATAGGGTTCTGATCAGTAGCAGTGACACTTGAATATTTTCAGTTTTACTCTTTGCTGGTTGAGAAAGCAGTAGTATCAAATGCAGAATCACAGCTCTATTGCTGAGTGAGTAGGATGGTACTGTGTTGTTTCTCATCCATAAGGTTAGCTTTGCAACATTATAAAGCTGAGTTTTTTAACAAAAATTTATATTCTGCAGAAACTGAAAGTTTTAGGCCACTTGCCAGAGAAAGTTCTCTACTGGTGATTGGTGAGTGTGTGGGAGTTTTTAACCCTGTTGAAGTGCAGTATCATTCATTTAGCATCTGTTTGTTTTCCTCAGTTTCTATAAAGTGGATAGTGAATAGCTGGAATAGATTAAAAATCTAAAATGTTTTGCAGGGCAACATTAGAAAGCATTGTCTTTTTTTCTGGGTGACTTCATATTTTCAATTCTCATGGGTGATATAAAGCAGGCATATAAAATGAATATAGATTAAACTAAACTTGGTGCATGTGCATTCTCTGTTTCAAAATTCCTAGGTGTGTGGTATGGACTGGTGATGAGCGGGTTTTTTTCTACAACCCAACTACTCGTCTCTCTATGTGGGACCGGCCAGAGGACCTAATTGGAAGAGCTGATGTGGACAAAATTATTCAGGAACCTCCTCACAAAAAAGGAATGGAAGAAGGAAAGAAACAAAGTAAGAGGAAAATCATCATTGTCAGTCCCCATTCTCCCGACATCACCACCTTCATAGAGACACAATGAACAGCTTTTCACACAAGCTCCATTTTGTGCTTTATTTTCAAAAAGGGCGTAAAAAAATAGGTGATAGAATTGTAAGCAGACTTTTTGAAAAATGAGGTGTAATTATGAAAAGTGAGACAACTAAGTTAAGAAGCTGATTGGGACAGTAAATTGCAGATATATAAAGTGCTTAGAAAAAAAGGTCCTAGAGAATAGTGACAGGAGAAATTTTATGTCTGCTAAAAGAAAACATGTCTGTCCCTTTAGTCTGTTTTCATACATTCTTTATTGAAAAGAAAGGTAGACATGGTTTAAAAAATTATAGGAAACAGGAATAGATTTTCAGGCCAACAAAAATAAGACAAAGATCTAATCGCAAAGATAAGACAGTAAATTACTGGAGCATTGAAAGAAGGGAATTAAATTAACGTTGACTGAAATAAAATTCTGCAGTGATCAGAAATTGTGTTTATTTCTGGAGGTTGGGCAGCATTGTTTTCATTAAGAAGCTACTGAAGTAAGACTGTTTGGGGCATAATTTCTAATAAATCATTCAAGAATGATAGACTTGCACATTTAGGAGGGAAAGGCTATTTTTGGTTGGGGAGCTATAAGGGAGATCATTTAATTCTAAAGACAGTAATGCAAAATATTACTTTGCAATTAGAAGATATAAATGGGCTCCATGAAGCATTTAAAAAGGCATGGTTTAGCCTCAATATTTTTGGGAAAAGTGAGGCAGATGTTTAGCTCCTTTAAAATACAAAACTGACCACAAATCATGCAGTGCAGTGTTTCTCACATTCTTTGTGCTGGTGACCCATTTGGACTTAAAAGAAAAAAATCATGACCCCCTCCACTCCCCACTAGAAAAAATTGTGACCCTCTACCTTCAGTCCCACTCAGGGCAGAGGGCTCAGGGCTCCAGCACTCCTTGGGGAGTTCCCGCTTTTAGCTTTCTGCCCTGGTGATCCCAATGAAGTGAAGTGGCGACCCACTGTTTCATAACTGCTGATGTAGTGTTTTCTTCCAACTTATACTAAATTGTGTCCCAGTCCTACGGTCAGATCCATGGGGGGAGGAAAGTGGCTCACCTACACAGTCCCCTGGGCTTCTTGCTGGGTTTAGGGATGATAGTTTGATTATTTAATTTGACTGAAATGAATGAGTTCAGCATTTTGAGTTTGTGTATTTATGGTTCTATGCTATTTTCTGCATGCTAGACAAAGCTTTGGCAAAAAGTGTATAAAACACAAATGAAAATAGAGTTCTTAAATTTTGTTATGGAAAAGGGATTTTAAATGTAATTAGTTAGCAGATTTCATAAGAACTAATCCCTTCTGTTGAATGAATGGAAAATAGAATATGGAAGAGAATTGTTTTGTGGCTAATATTACAAAACCAGGGTGTTGGCACTCGCTATAACAATCTGATTTATAGGGACAATTAAAGATGGAGAGTTAAGCATAATGCCATAGTGACAAAAATTACCAAGCTCTGATGATATTTCTCTAAAACTGAATGAAGAATGGCATCTAATTTTCTTCAAAATAATGAGTTAAAATTGTGATCAGGCAGCTTTATATGGTAAGCAAGAGGCTTCAGGCATAAGTTGTGAACTTTTTCTTTACTTCATCTAGAAAACTGTTAATGAAATTTATCTTACAGTTAAAGAAGATCATGACTCCGCAGAGGAAACAAATGATGATGAGCCTATTAAAACAAAGAAGCGGAAGTAAGTTAATCTTGAAAACTCTTAAATGGACTTAGTCTAGATATAGAAGGCTCTATCCTGGTCTCAGCGGCACTCATGCAACCCTGTTGAAGGCAATGGGATTGCCTGGGTGTAACAGAACAGGATTACGTTAGCTTTCTGCTACCTTTCTTGCTAATGTTACTTAGTTTGAGGGTTTTAGAGCTGGATAGAATTCATGTTGAGAGAGAATTCCATCTTCTGTGGAAGTCATAAATAATAAATGTGTGTTTGTGATAGAAGCTATCTGTGATAGCCAGATCTCCCTGAGGAGCATTTTGAGCTGTCTTTACATTATACAGTTCTGTGGCATTAGCATATGCCACTCATTTGCCCAGCTTGTATTCACTCTGTTTGCACAAGTTTTTGTTGCCCAAAAAAGATAGTAGTATGGATTTTTGAGCTGGAGTTTTTCTATAAAAAGGCTGTTTTGACTGGGCTATAATAGCATGAGTGATTGTTTTTGCTCTGTTTGATTTACAGAAAATCAGGGAAAATTTGTATTGCTCCTAGAGCTATATGCCTTGTTACAAATATAACTACTCCCATCTTGGTATTTTGTGTTGTTTGATGTAATCATGAGGTAGAACCTGGTTATGACTCTGAGAATTTAGAATAATACTTCTGGGAACCAAGAATGTTTTAGTAAATATCCCTAGAGGAGCAGTATATTTTTGAAAAATGTCTTAAAGTGGATTATTTGGTGGGATGGGTTTTTTTGGCAGTTCCCCCCCTTAAAGTCAATTTGATCTACATTATAAATGTTATAAACTTGCTCAATCATGTCCTTTTTAACTCAATAAACAGAGCCTGGTGTTTTTAACAAAGAGGTAGAATGTAAATAGAGTATAAAACAAAAGATGGATTAAACTTTTAACCATAAAACTACTTTTCTTTTTAGTGATTTTACATTTTCTTTTGTGATTTGCTTGATAGTACTTAAAATCTGAATGCCTTGTTTGTGATTTATTCACTCTGATGTGTCAGTCTTTGACAAACATCTTGCAATGGTTTGTACAAGCCTGTATTGCTGGAATGATCTAAAATTTCTGTTCTATTTGTGATGCAGTTAGATTTCTTAACTGCAATGTTAACATCACTTCTAAGAGGATACTGTATGTTTCATTTTTACAGGAAGGATGACAACAAAGACATTGATTCAGACAAGGAGGCTGCCATGGAAGCTGAAATTAAAGCTGCACGCGAGAGGGCCATTGTCCCTCTGGAGGCTCGAATGAAACAGTTCAAGGATATGCTGCTAGAGAGAGGGGTCAGAGGAACTATTCTTTTGGCAATAAAGTAGAACCTTGTTAATTCTTATTTTGCTAATTTGCAAGCCTAATAATTCTCATACACACAAAAGCAATCTCATCCCACTTCTGAGGAAAGATTGAACACGAGCAGGGGCTGTGATTACTAAAATCATCATAGGTATCCTAAATAATTAAAACTGAACTAAGTTGTTAAAATAAGTGAAGCAAATATTCTGTGATGCATTATCTTTTCCTTTCATACCTCCTAATTCTTTAAGCCACAATCAGTGTGAATTAGCAAGTTTTTGTTTATATATTTAATTTTTCAATGTTAGTTTTCAAGTTTCAACAGTGTGCTGCTGACGTACGGCAAAGAGAAGGGGATAAATCCCTGCCCCGAAGGCTTTTCTGTTTAAAAAAGTATGTAGTACATTGATAGGTCAAAACATAGGTAGGGAAGTGGAGATTTTTCAGAGGCACAGAAGTCATATTAGGCACCCAGTACCCATTGAAAATCAGTGGGAGTTGAGCACCTCATTCCTCTTTGTTCTTTTAAAATCTTCCCATAATCACAACATGAAAGGAGAAAAAGTTTCGCCTCATCTTTCCTTAGACTATTCTGCTAACGTGGCAAACTAGCTATTTCTTTTTTAATTAAACTAAGTTTGAGGCTTGTTCAATATCAGTTGACTTTTATAGATGCATTGGCTTCCTAGAATGGTAGCAATGTTTATATGCAAAAGAGAAGAGGTTCCAAATTTGAAGTGATGCCTGTACATCTTTTGTTTTGATCCACAGCAGTGGCATTTTTATGAGTTATTCCAAAAAAGCTCAATTGAGATCAGCTTGCCGATAGGCATTTTTTCAATACAAAGATCCATTTGTGTATGAGAAACTTTTAATTTAAAAACTCAGAACATTTAGCAAAGGAACAGAGCAGTCATGGGAAATCAAAATGCAAAGCTTGAAGGTTCTCTTCTGATGTAGTGATTTTTAAATGCCACGCAGTAGTGGTTATTTTAATGAGTAATTAGATGTGTGTTACTTCTGTGTAATTATGTAGAAGTTTTCAGAACCAATTAGTGTGGAAATTTGCCATGCTAACCTCCCACCGCTTGTCATCTATTAGTGATGAAAACTTCAGGATGGATTTCGGTTATGTCTTCTTTTTAACAGATGTCCTGTAGATTTCAAGCAAAATACACAACCTTTGTATCTTTGGGGGAACTTAATTACCAGGCAAAATCCTGTCTGTTTTTTACTTTTTAAAGGTTTCTGCCTTTTCAACCTGGGAGAAGGAGCTGCACAAGATAGTTTTCGATCCTCGGTACTTGCTTCTCAATCCTAAAGAAAGGAAACAGGTAATAGAAAAGGTTAATTAACTTCAAGACACACATCATTAAAAGTAATCTTTGAAAGTATAGTTCTTTAAAACCTCCCCTTTGGGGACCTGTGTTGCAAATGTCTTTTTTTTTAATGCTTTATTTTCAACAAAGAGAGCAGAAGCTGGTACTTTCTCTGATGGTAAGATTTATTTCCTGATGCAATGAGGGTTATATATAGCTAGGAGGCTGCCAAAAAACAGGTGCATCAGAGAGCATCTTCATTGTCACACAAAAATATTAATAGAATGAATAACGAACACATTAAAAATCTGAGCAATGAAAAATTCAAGCACATGCTTTATTATCAGGCAGATGCAGTCCAGAAATCCCTTCCCCAGATGAAGGAAGAAAAGTGAAAAAAACTGAAAAGCTTACGAGAGGAATAAGCCCCTTTTCTTAACATATTACCCAGAAATATTTCAACTTTATTTTTGTATTAGTATATTTAAATCCTCCAAATAAGTCTTAGGTTAACAAACAAGTTATGGGGGGAAATGTTCATATGACGACAAATACTACTGTATTACACCACTTCCCATACATGCATTGGGAATGGATTCTGAATGTATTACAGAAGCTATTCCAATCTCTACATTACAGTTGCTATGCAAATATCAGAGTGTTGCAGAAATGGATGGTCTCTGTTATAATGGTAACTAATCCTTTAGTGTAAGTATGTAGGATTACGCAAGATGCCCATGCTAATATAAAATGTATCAGTTGTTAGGGGAAAGGAGAAGTTCTGTTCTCTTGTAAAGAGGTATCTAGCAAGGATGGATGAGAGAGAGAGAGGTGTGTGTGTAAGAAAGAATGAATGAATGAATGAATGAAAGGGAAATGGTATTGGTTATTTTGGATATTTGAGTACTGCCAGGGTACATCATCTAGCAGAGCTTGGGAAGGTATGGTAAAATGGTTTCCTTTGGAACTGTCCTGCAATTGGAGAACTAAATGTTGGGAGCGGGGGGGGTCATGCAAAGACCATCTGTGAGTGTGAGATTTCTCCACTAATATGAGGTCAGATCTGCAGGTTTGCTGACCCAAAGCAGGCATACCCTTCCACGGACTATTTGGGGAAACTCTGCAAGTTGAAACACATGAAGTTTTCTTTCTCTTCGCCCTCCTTTCCTTCATAGGGGATAATATGGCTCCAAATTTGTACATCTTATGTCTGATTGGTATTTCTCTAGGTATTTGACCAGTATGTGAAGACCAGAGCAGAAGAAGAGCGCAAGGAAAAGAAAAACAAAATAATGCAGGCCAAGGAGGATTTCAAGAAAATGATGGAAGAAGCAAAGTTTAATCCAAGGTAGGTGGCTTATTTCACATTCACATGTGAAAGCTTTTACCAGGTCAAAATACATTTTATTTGTCAGTAGGTAATTTAACTCCCCCTTTTGCTCCTTTCTCTTTCAAACTGTAAAAGAAGGGGGAAATGAACTCTAGAAAAACCTTGGGCCTGTTGAAATGTATTATTTTCCTCTGCATCATTATAGGCTGCCTAACCAACAGAATGCTGGAATTTGGGCGTTTGTAATGTTTTATATATTCTAATTCACTGATTCAGAATGTGAAAAAATCCCAGCACATGGCTGGATGGTGAGAAAGGGCTCATTTTTTTCTGTGAGTGTTCTCATGCAGCTCTTGTAGCCTTTGCGGATCGTACTGGCATGTGAGAAGTTTTCCTTGTAGCAGAACATCACAGTATATGCTTGTTTTTGTTTTGTTTTGGTTTGTTTTACCTTCAATGAATAAGAGTATATTGTGAATTTGTGGATGTGTAGATATCGTACACAGTATTACAGAAAATATTAATTCTGCAGTATAAAAATCACAATGAATCTATGCCATCCAGGTGTGTATATTGCAATAAGTGTTTTGGTGTTTTTAGCATGGATACTAGATATTCTAGATTATGGTGCCAAGATGCCTGAATTGTTCATGTTCATAGTTCTCTCCCAAACAACTCATAACCATCCTTATGTCACTTAATAGCTTATAAGCAATATATTTTACATTAGATGTATTTCAGTGTCACTTTTAACCTAGATCAGACAGGAATTATTTTATGTTAAAACAGTTCATTTGATTCACTTCAACTTCATGGATTCAGTGACATACATTGAAATGTGCTGGAAGCCAGCATGTGCAGGCTTTAGGCTAACCAGCGTAATTGACTTCACATCTGTAAAAACAATCATCAATCAGCTGTGTTTTTAGACATTCAGTAAGGGAAGTTGTCAGTAAAATTACATTTTCTGGCAGCTGTGAGATTTTGAGTATTTAAAATACATTAATGGGTGTGCTAAATATGTCCTTCAGAATGATTGACCTTAGTACTTTGCAACCCAAGAAAAACTAAAACTGTTATCTCTGCGAGTGTTTATGTATACCAAGACAAACACTGTTTGTGTACAGAAAAAAAATAAAAATGGGAGAGAAGAATATAATCTCCAGATGAGGGACTTCATGTTTTGTTTTACACTATCCTTCATCTTCTAGTGTCAGTTGTTTGTCTAAGGCATTGCTGCACTTCCATGGGTGTCAATTACTTTAAAAAATCATCTATCCCAGTCTAACATGCTCAAGTTTGTATTCCACTCTTTTTATACAGCTCGTGTTCTTCAGTATAGCTGTGCATTCACTTTCTAATCTTTTTGAACAAGCTATCAAATTTTCTTCTTGTTTTAATTTACCCTACAGCAACAGTAGGCGGGATTTTCCAAGTATAATTATTTCCATGCTGTGATGAACACATTCGTATGATTATAAGTGTCTCACGTATTCTTGGGGCCAGATTTGCATCAGATCTTGGAAAAAGCACAGTAGTGTTTTTTTTCGAGGTAAGTGGCAGTACTATATTTACTGCACATCTGAGATTGGAATCTGGCCCTGGAGGTGAGAGAACTGTAAAGAAAATGCTACAGAGATAATGGGTGGAAAGCCCTGCACCACCTGCACCTGCTTATAGTGTTAAAAATATCCCAACTCCTTGTGTCATAAGGTTAAACTATATAATGTTCATTGCAGGAAAATTAATTTATCCAGTGTTCTGCATTGACTAATACCAGATGTTGAATTTCCCTGTGTCACTCTTAGCATAGTTTGGCTGTGTGTAAATTTTAGTTCGCATAGCCGTGAAATATCTGGATAGGCTGGACTATGGTGTTAATCCACAAAAAGTTAAGGTTTTTTAGATAATTGCATTAAGTAAATGTATTTTCTTTGGTTGCATTGTAATCTTTTTTCCTAAACCTGCACACTTGCACAGATAATTTAAGTAGAAGTCTTGAACAATATTCTTCTTTGTGTCTGCTTAACCCAACTCCTCTCTGTAGTTTATTGATCAATTATCTGCATAGTGAGAGCAGAGGGTTTTTTTGTGTTGTTTTTTTAATTGTATTTTGACACATGATCTAGCAGAAGAGGTGGTGTTTTCTGCTGAACCTACTTCACAGCAAAGATAGCTCGAACAAATCAGTTCACTTGCCATTTTGTTACAGAGCTACTTTTAGTGAATTTGCAGCCAAGCATGCTAAAGACTCGAGATTCAAGGCAATTGAAAAGATGAAAGATCGAGAGGCCTTGTTTAACGAGTTTATCACAGCGGCAAGAAAGAAGGAGAAAGAAGATTCGAAGACCAGAGGTGAGAAGGTAAGGTGGTTTTAGTTCCAGTGGCGTGAGTGGTGGGGGCTTGAATGGGATGGGACAAAGCCAGTACTTGGTTTCCAGTGTTCTTCACTAAGATTTTTGTTCCCCAGCCTTACAGCTTTTAAAATACAAATATTTGACTACAAATATTTATGGCCTTTTAAATTAATCTTATTAATTTTGCAGGTATATCAACGTCTAGGCAATGTAAATACATTGATAATTCATTATATTTTAAAAAAAACCCAAACAAACCACAAGCCACATCATGCTGTTTTAACTGGAATGATACTTATCTTTTTTTTTAAAAAAGGTGACATCCTGGAGGATGAAAAGGATGCTTGTCCTTTTTGGGTAGAAAATCCAGAACTGGCCATTACCTTCCTCTTCTCTCAGTGGTGGCAATAAGATTTCAGAATTCTTTGTAGACTACTCCATTTAAATTTCAAAAAGCTGCTTTATCTCCTTTTTCTACCTAAAAGGTAGCACTTTAGTGACTGTCTAATCTTTCGGTAAACATACCTTAAGTATAAATTACTGCTTATCAGAATTAAAGGTCGACTATTAAAGATTAATGAATTCCAAATGTCATTTGGCTGCGATGTCAATACTCAGGAGCAAGCGCTCACCACTGGGAAAACAGACTGCTATGGAGGTTGCTTCAATAGTGTTACCATCAGAATATGCAGCCACTTTCCTAAATGTCCCTGTGTGTTGTGTGAATGGAGAAAAATAACCTCTGAAGCCTAATCATTTTTGACATTTAAAATCTCCAACATTTATTGTGTAAAACAGAGCTAGTGTAAATTCCACTTATTAGGAAGCAGTGGTGATAGAATATCATGACACTTGTAGAAGAGAAAATGCTGTGGCATACAAGAATTGGAATAACTTAATAATTGAAATGGCAATTTTGGATAAATATTTCCAAAGCAAAGAATTTGTTTCCTCTAATTTAATGCATTATTGGTTTTTAAATTACATTTATTCTATTGCTGATATTTTCAATACATGATTATGCTTTCAGAGAAAACTAATGAAATCTAATTAAAAACTATACCTAAACTTTTACATACTGTATTTGAACCACAAATGTGGAATTTTAAAACACTGTTTTTGCACTATAGCAATAGTCTAGTTGAAAGTTTAAAGAGATGTAAATGCTTTTAGTTTTAATGTTGCATGATTGTTCTAAATTAGACAATTTAAAAGAAGACAGACTGTATTTCTCTTTGTACTTGAAACTAATGTTCTTTCTCCAAAAGCCTTTTGTAACCATTTTATGTATTCTGTTTTATAACAAGTGGATAGACTTTACAGTTATGTGCTGTGCGGCCTGTCAATCAGTTCAGTCTGACAGCTGTCAATCACTGACACGCAAAGTATTATGGGATTCCCTAGTGAGGAAAGAATTGGTATCTCTGTGTGGTGACTTTAGCCTCCCGCAGTTCCGGTACTTTACATTTTTTTAGTTTTTTCCTTGTGAAGTGATGAGAGTTGTGCCCAGAATGTATTGATTGAAAAAAAATAAATCTAAATACACCTGCAGTATTTCCAGCCTTATTTTTGTTTGCTTTAAAAAAAATGTAAAATAAAATAAAATAAGGCAGCTAAATTGTAAAGTGAAGCTTTCTCAGCCAATATTAAAAATCCAAAGATTTACTATAAAGAAGGTAAGCTCTTCACAGAAATCTTTAAAGTAAGGGTTTGAAATATGGTTTTGATTTCCTCAGTTGAGATTTATTATACTAAACAGTGCCATGGGAGCCTCTCTTTCAGATGGTCATATAGTCCTTTTTATCAATAATGTGTCAAATCCTGCCCACCTTTACTCATATGAGTAAATGGAACTCCATAGGTACTATTCAGGTGAGTTAGGTGAGTCAAGTTTGGCTCTGTGTGGGAATTTTCATGGTGAAGAAATGAAGGAATCAAGTGTAATATGGGCTGGTAACATGGAAGCTTTTCTGCAAGTTGTCATCACACTGACCCAGAACACTTCCTGTCTTCCTCTGGCCTCTCCTCAAAATAGACATTGCAAGAAAACTAGCATAAAAGGCCAACATACTGTCTAAGCTGCAGTCTCAGCCATATGTGTACTCACTTTGCCAAGATTATAAGGTTAGTGCATTAACTTTGTTCCATCTAACCCTTATTATCCTATATTAATAGCTTCCTACCTGCCATTCTGCTCTAGTTTAGGAATTGTACTCTGTTCTTTCTCACTTTCAGGACACTCAAGTTGGCAACATCTTAAGCCCTTACACAGCAAGATGAAATTTTTTTGTCAGGTTACTGTTTTAATTAATGGCTTGTTAATATCCTGTCCCATCTATTGACTTGAGGTGGCCTGTCTTAGTGTACTGCCTTGTGCCATGTGCATGTAACCAAGGATGTTTTTGGGTGCTGAAACAGTGTTATACTGTCCTAAGTGTTAAGACTGTTGAAAATGGCATTGCGTTTTCTGA
Organism: Chelydra serpentina; assembly: GCA_037349315.1. NCBI lineage: Eukaryota > Metazoa > Chordata > Testudines > Chelydridae > Chelydra > Chelydra serpentina. Next base: position 16,132,275 of record JBAIAC010000035.1, read on the forward strand.
GAAAGAAAGCTACTGGCTACATGATCCCATTTACTACTAAACAGGCCAGTAGTAAAGTAACAGTCAGCTAAGACAATGTCTGTTCCTTCTTGGCTGAAGAAAAGGTACTAGGTGGTGAGGTCATGCTGGCTTTAAAGAAGGAGAGGAGGGAAGACCGCTAACTGTTTCAGTAATAACAGGGAAAAATTTTGTGTTGATTCTTGAGCTGGAGCGAGTGCTAGTGTATTACTATTTGCAGTTGTGCTTTGTTTGTGCAGTGTTTTAGTCCCCTTTCTCCTTGTAAGAGCAACCACTGTATATTGTGGACCCTTACCAGGCTCTCAGGATGGATTAATGAATAGTCAGTGAACAGTGTAAAAAGGAAGCAGAAATACTGTCTGTGTACATATATATTTTACAAAAGTACTCCTGTTTACACTTTGACCAATAAGATACCCTTACTTTTATAGATTTCTGTAGTAACATCTTAGAATTCCTTGTTTTACATTTTAAATGTAAGTTCCTAATGCTCATGGCTTAGAAAGCTTCGTATCTTGATACTGCTTGCATGTTTTATTTAAGATCAATTCTGGAACAACATACAGCATTTTATAAAATAAGTAAAAGGTTTTGCTTTGCATCTTGTTCAGCACCATAAGGTAGAGTTACAGTACTGTAGGTGAAGAGTTACAAACTTCTCCACTGTAACACTAAGAAGTTGTTTCCTAATCTCTACTGTACTTGTCTCCTGTCTTGAGATAGCGCAGGAAAAGTCCATAAAGGTTCTTACAACCCTAAGCAATAAAAACACTGTCAACACATCAATGGGGAAGCCTGATAAGGCACACACTTTGATAGCTTTACATTAGTCTTCAGCTCCCATTGTTAACCTCTGTATGTGGGAGCTGAGACTTTTGGGGGAGTGAAAAAAATATAGCCAAGCTAGCCCAAGCTAGGTAGTAGTAGTATACTGCAGCAAAGGAACTAGTTACGGTCTTGTTCCTATGCCACCAGGGCTTGGTAATGCTGTGAAGGCAGCATGCTTAACCCTGGGTAGAGTGCTTTCAGCCTTTCAGTGGGCTCTAGCCTTTCAACAAGTTATGTCAACTGGCCTTTCAAGGGAAGGCTTGTTCTCTTGATTCAGAAAGATGGTGGCTTAAAGGCCAGGGCCTTGAGGGTTTGAAATAGTGGAACTTAAAGAAAAAATCCTAAAATCCCAAAAGGGACATGGAGGAACATCCACCCCAGGGTTAAAAATCTTTACCAACTGTACAGTAGCTGCCCTTGCAACTGCTGATGCGATGTTGTATCGCTAGTTTGGTTCTTCTGTCCTGAGGTCCAAAGTTATCATAGGACCAGATCTATTATTCCTCCTTAATGTTGTAGCTATGTACAGTGTTGAGGGTTTTATTATATGTAACATGCCATTTCCATTTTTAAAAAGAAGTAGCTACAAATATTTGTTTATACTTGAATAATATATTTTAAATTTAACTGCTGAATTACAGCATATGGGCACACTTTTGAATATATCCATCTTCTTAAGGCTATAGATTTAATCATTATATACTTAAGTTCTGTATATCTTTGTTCAGTTAAAAAAGATGTAATGAAATGTAACTAAAATCCCACTATTGATCTTAAGCAGGAGATCTTTGTACTGTTTGCTGTTTAATCGCAGATACAGTATATACCTCCATCCACTGTATACTTGAGGCATGAATCCATGGTATTTGTGCTACCTAATTAGGGCTCTGCTTAAAATCTAACTAGCTTCTGTGTCATGGATGCCCTGAAATACTGGTTTGTGCAGTACAGAAGTTGGAGGGATTGTATTTTAAAAGCTCAACAAGAAAGCTTAAATTAGAGTAGAGCAAGAAAACTAAGTGTGCAGATGAATATTTCTTTAAGGTATACAGCTCATCTTAGATTTTGATAGTCTTTGTAGTGTTTCTGTTTTAATATATTTCACAAAAATTATACCCAAAGTGGAAATGGATTTTAGAGATAATGAACCCTAAAATTCAATATACTTTTAGCGATTTTGATGCTCTAGTTTGTAAAATTCATATAGTTCGCTTCGTTGAGGTAAGTCTGCCTCTTTTTCTATTAGCAAACATTCAGGAATCCTGTTACTCATTAATTGTTTTTCTTCCTGTATCTTCCATTTAAAATATAGATTAAAATGGACTTCTTTGAACTACTGTCTAATCACCACTTGGACAGTCAGTCTCGCTGGAGCAAAGTGAAGGACAAAGTAGAGACTGACCCTCGTTACAAAGCAGTGGATAGCTCTTCACAGAGGGAAGACCTTTTTAAACAGTACATTGAAAAAATAGCTAAGGTATGTGTGTAAGTTAGGTGCTGTGTAGTACTTTCACGGTTATCAAGCAGTCTGAGAGACTTGTAATGCTATCACTTTTGTTGTGATACAGGTGGAATGCAGCCAGATGTTTCCTAGTTCCTATTAGTTGCAGGTATAGCTAGATACTCAGTTATATACTTTAGCTGTTAATCACAAACTCGCAGATCATCCCATGGCACAGGTTTACAATGCATGAGCGCTGTCCTTGCTAATTCTGCCAGTGTGCATAAACCTGGGGAGTGGAAGAGGTACTTGAGTGAATTCCTCAGGCAGAGAGAGGGGCAGAGTCTGCAATAGCTCCTTTTCATAGCCACGTATTCCCAACCAGACCAGCAGAAGTTTCCTTCTTCCATGTGGTTTCCTTTCAACTGAACTCCAGTTGGCTCATACGCAGTGCCTCCATTGGTTCTTCCACTTCTGTTTCATGTTTCTACCTGCCTCTTCAAGGAGCTAATGCCATGAATGAGAAGTTAAAAATAGTCTGTCTAGCATTAATTTTCACAGCAGTTTGCAGTTGAGTTTGTCGCTACACTGGGGAGCATGCTTCATAGAGTGGCTGCCCTCTGATTTGTTTCCTTCCCCAACTCCCATTCAGTGAAGATCCAACCCTGCAATCGTCACTTAATAGCGCTTAGTTATTGTATAGAGGTTTTTAATCCATAGATTTCAAAGCACTTTATAAAGGAAGGATTATCTCCATTTTACATAGAGAGCAAAAAGGTGAAGTGACTTGTCCAAGGGCAGACAGCAGTCCAGTGCACGGTCCATCAGACAACAATACTTTCCCCTCTCTTTCTTTCAGTTGTATTAGTTTTGAATATTTATTTTTACAAGAAGAGATTTTTGGGGGCTCAGAAGCAGCATACAGTTCAGCTCACTCCTTTGCTTTCATGTGCATGAGTGGAGGACGGGAACATCTGTCCCAAGGAGTGAGATGGACACAAGATTTATCTGTTGTACTTGAACTGAATAGCCTCATCATTCAGACAGTCATTCTGAGGTTTGATTTGTCCTCCGTGGAGGAGATGGGATGGGTTGAGGCATGTCTCTTTAAGGATGTTACAATAGCCATATACAAATGGTTGAATGGTCTTTGACATTTTAAAACACAGCATTTTTAATACTGCTGTTGAGCTTTTCCTCCACTTTACGTTCACAAAATAAAATCTTTAGCAAGATTAGCTTTTAGTGTTGCCAGCCAGCACCCTGTCTACACTATGGCTCTCAACATTGCTAACATTGCCCGTAAGCCAGTGTTAGCAACAGAAGGAATTCTTTCAAAAATGCTCTAAGTGCAGACAAACCTTGGTAGTTCAGAAGTGGTGTATTTCATTTTACCTATTTCATAAATGACAGTTTGTTTAATGATACTCATCCTCTTGTTTCCATTAACTGTTAAACCTTTAACTTGTTTGACTGGCTAATCAAAATATGAAAGATGATACCTCTTTATATGTTGTTAATGGGGAAATATTATGCTCTTGCTTCTGATTCAGAATTTAGACTCCGAAAAGGAAAAGGAGTTGGAAAGGCAGGCTCGCATTGAGGCAAGTTTGCGTGAACGAGAAAGGGAGGTTCAGAAAGCTCGTTCTGAGCAGACCAAGGAAATCGATAGAGAACGTGAACAGCACAAACGAGAAGAGGCTATCCAGAATTTCAAAGCGCTTCTATCTGATATGGTGAGGCTTGCACAGTTCTCTCTCTGATTTGATTACTGTAGGATTTTATCTTTGCCAGAACAGTTCATCTAATTGTTACACCAATATAGAAATAAGTTCCCTGATTACACAGAAGCACATTAGCACTTGTAGTGGTTAAGCTTCTGTTTCCATGATACATTTATTTTTTCAGGATTTTTGTCTTGCTGGGAAAAATATGCTTCAGCCTTATTGGTGTCTGAGGTTTCATCCAACAAGTGCATTCTTACAATATTACCAAAAAAGGCAATTAAAATTGTAAATACTTTGTACTAGAAACTTTAATGCACATGTTGCAAATGGAGATTTATTGATTCAAGAGCATTTTCCTCACCTCGTTTTGTCTGCCCTACTCATGCCCCCAACATAGCATTTGACCCAGCTCTTTCCAGTTCTCAGTTAGAGAGCATTTTATTGCACTAGCTGATCCAACCTTTGAAACAAACTTCCTAGGAGGGCAGGCTTGGTGAGATGAGAATCTTGTGGTACGTAAGGGGAAATCTCTTGCCTGCTGATCTAAGATGTGGCATACCTGAAAGGTGGATGGTGGTTGAGCACAGATTCCAGTCCTGTTGTCTTTTGGGGGGAAGGTGCAGTATATAAATTCAGTTTCTGTTGACCCAATATCTTTGCTAGTGACATAATGCGGGTAATATAGATTTGGCAGGAGCTCCTTGGAGCTTGTTTCTGGTTCCTGAGAATAAACATTGCACTAATTAAAGTACCCGGTGGCTGATAGGAATTGATTATGATGTATCCCAGAGGCTGCTCTTCTATATCCTATATGGTTAATACCGTATATTATTCATAGGCGAGGATCCTGTTTTTTCTATAGAGAATGGCAGAGCAGTCCAGGTAGGATGTATCTATCTCCATCTGAAGTGATGCACAGTGAGACTCTGCAGCATGAGGTTGGCATTTGACAGTGGTTAACTGCATGAAAGCTGTCATTGTCTCTTACCCCCTTACCAAATGCAGTTTTAATTCAGATAAAAGTTGATGATGAAATATAAGCTAAGTGTTTGAAGAATTATCTGATAATGAAACAGAGAAAGGACATAGTTTTTGTAAAATGTATATTTTTGTGTCAGGTGAGATCTTCAGATGTGTCATGGTCCGATACTAGGAGGACGCTCCGAAAAGATCATCGGTGGGAATCTGGCTCCCTGCTAGAAAGAGAAGAGAAAGAGAAGCTTTTTAATGAACACATTGAAGCACTTACCAAAAAGAAGAGGGAGCATTTTAGGCAACTTCTGGATGAAACTTCAGCGGTAAGAGACTTGTGAATGAAGGCAGTACAGCTGATGAAAATGAGTGTCTAGAAATGGAAATGATCACTTATGAGGTGGAAGAAAAACTTCACAGTGTTTCTATCTGATCTAGTGCTTCTCTCTGATAAGAGCTTAGTGCCCTCAAATTGGGGGGGGGGGGGGGGGGACCATGAGATTGCTAGTCAAGTAGCAAGGATTTTTAATAAATCTATTTGGGAGTGGGGGGGAGGAAGTACCATATTACTGGAGAATAGTATATTTTATTTTAAAAAGAGGAAAGAAAGGAACCTGGGCAATTACAGGCCTGTTAGTCTGACATCCGTAGTATACAAGGTTTTAGAGCATATTGTGAAGGGAAGAGTAATTAAATTTATAGAGGTAAATGGTAATTGGGATGTAATGCAATATTGCTTTACCTAAAGGTAGATCATACCAGCCTAACTAGATTTCCTTCTTTTGAGAAAATAACTGATTTTTTAGATAAGGAGAAGTGCATTTGACACGGTACCTATGGGAAATTATTAGTTAAATTAGGGAAGATGGGGATCAGTACAAGTATTGTAAGATGAATAAGGAATTGGCTAAAGGGAAGAAGGCAATGAATTGTGCTGAAAGGTGAACGATCAGATTGGAAGAAAACTTCCAGTGGAGTTCCTCAAGGATCAGTCTTGGGACCAATTTTTATTCAATATTTTTATTAATAACCTTGGCACAGGAAGTAGGAGTGCTAATGAATCTTGCTGATGATACGAAGTTGGGAGGCAATTGTCGATACAGAGGAGGGCCAGAATATTATACAGGAACTCCTCACTTAAAGTCATCCCGGTTAACGTCGTTTCGTTGCTGATCAATTAGGGAACATGCTCGTTTAAAGTTGTGCAATGCTCCCTTCTAACGTCGTTTGGCAGCCGCCTGCTTTGTCCACTGCTTGCAGGAAGAGCAGCCCGTTGCAGCTAGCTGGTGGGTGGTTGGAACCAGGGTGGACCGGCAGCCCCCCTATCAGCTCCCTCCACTCCCCTAAATTCCCTGTGCAGCAGCTGCCCAGCAGGCTAGCAATTGCCGGCAGTTCAGCTGTCCCTCCCCCCACTGCCATGTGCTGCTCCTGCCCTCTGCCTCGGAGCTGCTCCCCGAGACTCCTGCTTGCTTTGTGGGGGGGAGGAGAAGAAGAGGGGGGCTAATGTCAGGGTGTTCCCCTCACCCCTGCTGCACCCCGCTTACCCCATCTTCCATAGAGCAGGATGGATGGAGGGAGCTGCTGCGGTCTGGTCTCAGCTTGCTGATCTAATTAACAAGGCAGTGTACTTCTGACCCCACTCTTCATACTTAAAGGGGAAATGCTCTATCTCTCAAACATGTGTGTGTCTGTCTCTGTTTGCCCTCCCTCCTTTCCTGCTGCCTTGTAGAGTGTGAGAGTTAACCATTGAAGGCTAGTTCATTTAGCGGTAAGGCATTCCCTGGGAAATATCCCACCCTCTGACTCCTCCAAATCAGCCAAGCTTCACAATCATCATCACTGTGTACCAGTATTAAATTGTTTGTTTAAAACTGTGAGTGAGTGAGTGTGTGTGTGTGTGTGTGTGTGTGTGTGTGTGAGAGAGAGAGAGAGAGAGAGAGTGAGTGTGTGTGTGTGAATATATTTCCCTCGAACCTAACCCCCCCCTTTACATTAATTCTTATGGGGAAATTGGATTCTCTTAACATCGTTTCGCTTAAAGTCGCATTTTTCAGGAACATAACTACAACGTTAAGCGAGGAGTTCCTGTACAGGAAAATCTGGATTACCTTGAAAACTGGAGTGGCAGAAATGGGATGAAATTCAGTAGTACAAAGTGCAAGGTCTAATAATAAAAGTTTCTACTACAAGCTGGGGGATTATTACTTGGAAGCGACAGAGGAGGAGAGACCTAGTGTGTGGGTCGATCACAGACTATGAGCCACGAATGTGATGTGGCTTTGAAAAAGGCAAATGTGATCCTAGGGTGTATTTGGTCAGGCATTTGAAGATAGCGAAGTATTAATGCCATTATACAAGGCACTTGTCAGACCTTATTTGGTCACCCATGTTCAAGAAAGATTAATTTAAACTAGAACAGGTGCAGAGAAGAGCTGCTAGGATGATCAGGGGAATAGATGGCTTATTTTAGGAAATTGGCAAAGCTTGGCTTATTTAGTTTTGAAAAAGAAGGCTATGGGGGGATATGATTGTTCTCTGTAAATACATTAGGGGGATAAATACCAAGGAGAGTGAAGAGCTGTTTAAGCTAGAGGACAATGTTGCCACAAGAACAAATGGATATAAACTGGCCGTGAACAAATTCAGGCTGGGAATTAGAAGGTTTCTGACAATCCAAAGGGTGAGGTTCTGGAACAGCCTCCCAATAGGAGTGGTAGGAACAAACAACTTAATCAGTTTTGAGAGAGAGCTGGACAAATTTATGAGTGCAGTTGTATAGACTCATAGACTTAATACAGTTGTTCGTGATGGTAAATTGATATGTTCCCAAAGCTCATGTTTCAGGGTTTCAGCTGGCCACTGGCAAGGGTCTGGAAGGGATTTTTTTGTCCCGCAGTGTATTCTGGGAGGGTTTTTTTTAATCTCCTTCCTCTGAAGCATCAGGGATGATCACGACTGGAGATGGAATATTGGACAGGGTGGGCCAGGGCTCTGAGGATTCTATCCTTCACCTTGTCTTTTTCTATCTGAACTGCAAAATTCATTCTTAACTTTCACTTCTATACCAATGCTATTTAAACCTCTCTCTCCTGTCTTAATTTGTTATTTTATGACTTCCTGCCTCCCTTTTATCTCGTTCTGGCTTCATCATAACTTTCTTCAAGTCTTAGAAGGCAGTCTTATTAAATATTGATTAGAGGAGTATCTAATATTCTTATAACTTTTTATATGGTAGACTAAAATACATTAAAATTATGAATATCTGACTTTGAGCTGGGACTTCTATACATAGCTGTTTTTACGCATACAAACATGCTGTTGAAATTATTCAAATATGCATTAGGAAGGACTGTTAGAATTTAAACGATAAGAAACTGTCATAATTTTGTGAGGACTTTTCTCTTAAAATCCACCAGTTTACAGAAAACAAGAGTTCAAAAAGGAAAATATATGCCACAAAACAATATGAAAGTAAGTAATACTAAAGGGATAAGAGAAGTCAACAAAATGAAACATTTACAAATTGTTACTGTGTCCTTAGTTTGCCCCCTTATGCATGAGGATTTCAGGGCTCTCAGGAAAGTGATGATATGTACTGTATGCTTAGACTCAATTTGCGATATTGAACTGTTTTTGCCTCTTTTGAAAGATTACTTTAACATCAACATGGAAAGAAGTGAAAAAAATCATTAAAGAAGATCCCAGGTGCATTAAGTTCTCTTCCAGTGACAGGGTAAGAAAAAGCTGCTAGCCTTTCCACAATATCCAAAGCAAAAGAGAGTGAATGCTTGTTGAAATGGATTCCCTTGCACGTGAATATAACTATATCACTGTGTTAATCAGATATTTGCTTTTTTTTAAATCTTAATTAAAAAACACTTTTCTGTAGTGATCTTTAAACTAATGAAATTATTTCTTACACACTGTAAGTTAATATGAAGTACTTTATAATCCGTCACATTTTCTATGGTATTACTCTTTTTCTTCATGCAGAAAAAACAAAGGGAGTTTGAAGAGTACATCAGAGACAAATACATTACTGCCAAAGCTGACTTCAGAACGCTATTGAAAGAGACCAAATTTATAACGTACAGGTGTGTGTCATAATGTTTTAGAAGAGCAAAGACTTTTCTTTACTATACCTTAAGTGTGTTGGCGAACTGAATTTCACTTTCTCCTCCCATCTAACATTTATAGACCAGTGTCTGAGGAGCTTTAGTGCAAAAATTGTAGATTACTAGGCTGCCTATGCAGTTTCATAGTAGCGAGAGGTCCATCACTGCATGTTGGCTTCTGCACTGATTATTATCAAGTGTTGGCAACTATTCTATAGCAGGGGCTTTTTGGATTTTTGTTTTGCTTGAGAGCATTGTTTTGGGTATTTTGAATACATTGTCAAGCGATTCATCTCATTCTGTAGTGAAGCCAAATTACCGTTTAATTAGGGTCCTTGGTTCAGGCCTAAAAATTAGGGCTGAGTATTCTGCTTAATACCCAGTGAAACTTCCAGTGATGTTAGTGGGAGTTTGGAGAAAAGATAAAGAGTGAAACCTTACCCCCATTAAAATAAAAACAATTCTCCCATTGACTTCAGTGGGCTTTGAGTAGTAGCTTTACAAACAAATTAATTTTTGAAGTCAGTCTGGTCTTGAGCCTACTGCAAAATGTTAGTCCTAGGCAGATTCCCATTCCAGAAGCAAAAGAGCTCGAGCTAGATGGGTGCTGACTAGGTTTATTAGATCCTAATCAGTTTCTTGTTTCCCTTTGCAGCCAGTGCTGTGTGTAAAGTATTGGAGCTCTATTTCAGTTGCTGCTGTTCTCAGTGGGCTGAATTGCAGTCTGAAATTGATGCGGTAGCCAGATTGATGCATCAATCCAACTGGGCTGCAGCTGGGAGTTTAACGTCCATGTTTTAATAGTTTGCTGCTTCTTGAGTGCTTAATTTCAATTGTGATTCTTTTTTTCTTATTTTTACATTTTTGTGGTTCATTTAATGCTGATAATTGGTTCTGGCGGCCATTAAGACTGAAGTCTTCTGTTTATCCACAGAACAGATACAGCACAGGCAGTGGCAGTGCAAGATTTTTTACACACGCATTCCTGCCAATGTGCCTCACCCCTGACCTGATGGGGCATCTGTATAGGTGAGAGGATAGCTCAGTCTCTATGCCCTTTCAGCGCTTGACCTATCTGCTGACACTGTCAAGAGAGGTTCTAATGGTGCGGGTAGTTTTTGTAATTTGGACATCTACCACCAGTAACTGGACTAAGACTCGCAATGCATTTTTATGTAGGCTCCCAGACAGCTGCCCAGATGGTAACTGTTGCACTTCATTTCAGATCCAAAAAGTTGATCCAAGAATCCGACCAGCACCTGAAAGATGTAGAAAAGATTTTACAGAATGACAAGCGTTATCTGGTACTTGACTGTGTGCCAGAGGAGAGGCGCAAGCTCATCGTGTCCTATGTAGATGACCTGGACCGCCGAGGTCCCCCTCCACCTCCCACAGCTTCAGAGCCTACAAGACGAACAACAAAATAATTATGAAATACTCTCATGATGGGGTGTCTGTTAATTCAAAAGCTTGCATGAGCCATCTGTCCGGAATTTACATCTACATTACCGTGAACCTATTGAAAATGATCTGAGGAGCAGAGGAAGCAGCAGCATTTGTGAACATAAAATGGTCTCTGTGCAAAGAGAACACTTAAGATATTTATGCTTTTCTTTGTGTGGCATGACTGACAAAAATCCCAACCATGCAGGCTGTGTCTAGTAATTTTAGATATCAGAACAATGGAATATCTGTATATGAGGTGTGGATGTCAGTGATATTTGGAGGCATTCTTTTCAGCAGTGTTATATATGCAAGTCTTAAGGATGATTGACATTTGTGGTTTGAACTAAACTACACAAGTACCACAAACTTCCTCCTAATGGTTACCCAATTTCAGCTGTTTTAACAGACAAAACACTGTCTCAAATTAAATTATTGAGTGCTGAAGGCTACAGTAAAAAATATATTATCTTGCATCTGAAAACAAAGGGCCTGATTCTCTATTTGCTTTCACCCTTGTAAATCAGAATTAAGTCTATTAAAGTCTATAGAATGACACTGATGTGAGTGAAGAATTAGGCCCACAGAGACCAAATTAAACACCATTCTTAATTTGTTCACGGGTCTGCTTTATTCCCCCCCCCCCCCCCCCCCGCCCCAAGTGCAGGCAAAATCAGGTTTCTTTTGCCCAAGTGAAGATTTGTCTGATAATCTTTTGCTCAAAATTGGAAACACAGCAAACAACAATGGTTCTCAGAACAGGACGGTTGTATAAACAAATTTTTATTTACCATAAAGTGATCTTTACTGACTTCTGGATTAGACTGTGGATTTCCCTTCTGGGTAATTCTTGTAAACTATATTCCTGTTATGAATGTTAAACTTGTGTTTCTAAAGTTTAATTTTGAAATGTTGGGATTGTTTAGTTTATGTATTTGAACTACAATAAACCAACCCTTTTTATATATGGATTGAACATGCTTAATAAGTTTGTTAAATCTCAAAGATGTCTCTTTAACAACAAAATATCCAAACATTAGCCATCCTAAAACAGATAATTTGCCTAAAGAGACAAAATGAGTTAGTGATAAATCATGTAGACAAATATAATTTTGATACTAGAACAGGGGTCTCAAACACGCAGCCCACGGGCCGCATGTGGCCCGCAGAGCTCTTCCCTGCGGGGCTTCCCGCCCCCACCCCTTTTTTTTTTTTAAAAAAGTTTTGTTTTTTTTTTAACCCCCATTCAGTTCCTGCCGCCAGACAGTTGTTCTGGCAGCGGGAACAGCCTGGGGGTAAAAACAAAAAACAATTTTTATTTTTTTTAAGGGGGGGGGCCGCGGGGAGCCTGGCGGGCCTCAGGGAAGAGCTCCGCAGGCTGCATGGGAAGAGCTTCGCGGTTTCTGGGAGGGAGGGGGGAGGAGTGGGGAGCTGCACGCTCAGGGGAGGAGGCAGAGAAGGGGCGGGGCCGGGGGCAGCGAGGGGGTGGGGTCAGTGATGCGGCCCTCGGGCCAATGCGCTAGTCCTCATGCGGCCCTCGTGGTAATTTGAGTTTGAGACCCCTGAAAATACAATACAAAATTTGCAAGACAGCAAAAATCTCAATTTGTGTATGTTTGTTTAGTCCCTCGGTCCTTTTAATGTTCATTGTACTTGAGATGTTGAAAGAGAGCGAGTATTCCTTCGGTACTTAATCTGTGTGTCTGTGTATGATGGGAGGGCAGGGGTTTCCTATCTTTCTGATATGACACATCTCTCTTCCATTTGGATCATCCTTCTTTTTCCCACAAAAAAGATTTTTCGAATGAGAGAAATTATTTTGTCATGAATTTTTGTTGGACTGCTGTTATGTGAGCCCGCTGATACTCCAGGTCCCAAAAAATCAAGTGGCTAACTCCTTGCTAGATGGGAGGGTCTTGTTCACTAGAATATGAAATTACTTTCTGTAGTTTTAACAAAGTTGTATAACCCATTAAGTTTAGGTAAAGGCCAAAATTCTCTTGCATATTGTTTAACAACATGTATTTTACAGTAGTACTAATAGGCCCTACCATGTTAAGCCCTTTTCTCCCACACAAGCTGACATGATCTGGATTGTCTTGAGTTCTTGGAATTCAGATCACAGACAGATCTAAGAAAATTTTGTCCAAATTAACACTGTAAAAATGTGTTTAAGAAGCAAACATTTAATCAGTTTTTCTATAAATGCACTAGCAATAAAACCTAAAAATCAAAAGCATAAAAAAGTGACATTCCCCAGCTCCTCCTTAAGATACATGCAAATGTGGAATTGAGTGATATGCAAATGTCAGCTCTCAACTGCCAGAATGAAGCATGGGGAGTGAGGTGTCCTCTCAGGGTATGTCTACACAGCAAAGAAAAACCCATTGCTGATCCATGCCAGCCAACTTGGGCTGCAGGGCTATTTCATTGCTGTGTAGACTTCTGGGGCCAGGCTGGAGACCGGGCTCTTGGACTATTCCAACCCCAGGCTTCCAGAGGCCAGGTTCCAGCCCAAGCATAGATTTCTACACAGCAACGAAATAGCCCTGTAGCCCAAGCCTGAATCAGCTGACACGGGCCAGCTGTGGATTTTTCTTTGCTGTGTAGACATACCCTGAGATGCCAGGCATCCAAATCATGACAGGCTTTATAGATCAGTACCCTGAATTGCACTCAATCCAACTGAAACCCATGCATGCTTGGGCATAATAGTGTCTTATATTCCATGTGTGACGCTAGTAAGAAAGCAGGCCCGCCAGATTGTGCACTAGCTGAAATTTGAGTGGACTTCAAATGTAGCCCCAATGTGGTTGTGGTAAAGTAGTCTAAACTGGAGGGACGTGGCTAGGATAACTAGTGGATTGGAACACTTGTGACCTCCTACCCATGCACAGATGAAACACACTGTCAGCCATTGCTGCAGTCTTGAGCACAGGGGCTGACTTCCGGCCCTGCCCGTGGGTGCTGTCACCCGGCGTCGGGGGCGGGGCCCCGCCCGATGCCGGGCCCTGACACCGGGCGACATTGCGGGGCCCCGCCCCCGACGCAATGTTGCCCAGCGTCGGGGGCGGGGCCCCACAACATCTCCCGGTGCCCGGTAAGTTTGCCGCGGGTCCGGGGTGGGCGGGGAGTTGCCGGTGGGTGCGGAGCAATTTTTCTCCGTGGGTGCTCCAGCACCGGAGCACCCACGGAGTCGGCGCCTATGGTCTTGAGACTCAGAAACTCAGTTTGGAAAGGTATTCAGAAAAAAAAGGGTTGAGCTCAAACGCTGCCTGACATCTGTCTCATGAATTCACAGATTCTAAGGCCAGACAAGATCATCTAGTCTGACCTGTATAGCACAGAACTTCCCCCAAATAATTCCCAGATCAGATCTTGTAGAGAAACATCCAGTCTTGATTTTTAAAATGGTCAGTGATGGAAAATCCACCATGGTTAAATTGTATCCATGTTTAATTATTCTCACAGTTGAAAGTTTACACCTTATTTCCGGTCTGAATTTGTCTAGCTTCAATTTCCAGCCATTGGATTGTGTTATACCTTTGTCTGCTAGACTGAAAATTAATTAAATATTTGTTCCCCATGTAGGTATTTATAGACTGTAATGAAGTTACCCCTTATCTTTCTCTTTGTTAAGCTATACAACCATAGTCATGTTAGGGTTTGCTCTTGTCTGTGATACATAATGAGCATTGTCTGGTGCTGAGAGTCTGAGGCTGCTCCAATGAGTAGAATAGCTCTTATTTCCGAATACTTGGGGTAATTCACAAGGTAGGACCAATGGCTAAATTCACTAGAGCTGGAGAGGTCTGAGGGCAGCATTTATCCCTAGTGAGAAATTCTCTCAACTCCATTTTGTAGTGTTCACATAGGAACCAGTCACCATGGTAAGATACAATGCTATGCTATTAATTCCTCAAATTTATGACTATCTCAATGAGCATATCAGCACAGCTTTATGAAACAGTCCCTTTGAATTTCAGGGGGCTGAAGAGAATGATTTTTGGTAAGGCAAACCAACTTCACTTTTTATTTATTCACAATTTAAAACAAACTGACATTGACAACGGTTATGCTTTATAAGTGCTTTACAAAATGGGCATGGAACATTTTCATTGAGGAAGGGAGAAATTATGTCTAGCTTAAAACAAGGTGCCTAAATATACCTTCATCTCTATAATGCACATTCAGAAAGAAGGGATTATTGTTTTGGTTCTGAAAGACAACTCTGGCCTGTTAGCAAACCTCACCTACTGTTTCAGACCTCAGTGCATGTTTTAAGTTGTCTCAAATATTTCAACTGCAGCAGTCAAATTCAGCATTCTCACTCTGTGCAACCATATTGAATTCCACGGAAGTCATTGCAGCACTTAAACCAGATTTTTAAAAAGGTACATAATCTGCACTGTGTAGTTTGTAAATACTAATGTTTTAGCTTTCTGACGTTTAGACAGATACTGAAATTCAGCTCACTAGTTTGTCCTGGCTTGTTAAGAACTACTTTGTTAGGTTTGTGTCAGTTCTCCTTATTTCTGCTCTCTGAATTCCGTGTGTCTCAAACACCTTTAAAAAAAAACAAAAAACACAAAACAACCCTCTCCATTTTGGCTACTGAAGTGCAAAACATTGTATTTCAGAGAATATGCTTCACCAAAATCTTTGAGTCAGGATTTGAACTATAAATACATTACCCTGATCTATCTATATACACACACCCCAATATTGTGGGTGAAGAAATACTTTTTACAGGACCAACTTATGTTGGTGAGAGAGACAAGCTTTGGAGTTTACACAGAGCTCTTCAAGTCTGCAATATCCTCGGACCAACAAGGTTACAATAATACTGCAAATATGAATATTGTAACAGATTAGGAAATCAAACATTTAATGAGCACAGGAAATGGTAAGAATTTCATCAGTGTAACGTTATTTGCATGTCTTCAGTATCCGCTTAAACACACTGCTAAGTAACAAAAGTACACTGACAAGACCCTTCCTCAGGTTAAAACGTCTGTAGCTTTCTAATCTCCAACCACTTTACTGATCACAGCCTACTGTCTCTTGCTCTTCGTGCTCCCAAGGAATAGGGTCATTGTCTTGAGCATCGGGGGCTGCTTCTCGGTCATGCCAGAATTGCTCTACGTCTGGAAAGACGGGCATCTCCTTCTTTTCCAGGCTTTCTAAGGCCTGAGGGGCAGCTGGGAGTTCTCTCTCTTGCTGGGCAATCACTGGCTCTGGAGAAGGGTCCGAATCAGGGAGAACCTCAGAGTTAGCAGCTGGGATTTCCTGGTTGTCTGTGGCAGGGAGAGGCTTTTTCAGGGTCAGCCTTTTCCACAAGCCTTTAAAGCCCTCTCTGAATTCCTCAGACATCACCAGGAAGATGAGAGGGTTGGCTGAAGAGATGGTGAACATAAGGGCTTGGGTCAGAGCCAGGAAGCCTTCGGGGGGAGCAGGGCCTGCTGGCTTTAGGTGCCAAACCCACAGCCAGGATATCCATTCCGGCAGCCACATCACGGCCAAGGTGACAGTGACGCTCAGCAGCATCACTGTAAGGCGCCTGGATCTGATCTGGTTCCTCAGGTTCTGGGTCTTGGTCCCCCTGCGCTGGCACCTGCCATAAGCGCGCCAGAAATACAGGAAGGCGCAGAGCAGGGGCGCGCAGAAGACGAGCAGGGGGTAGAGCTTGACAAAGGCGGCCATGAACTCCTGGGCGGGGGCTGGCACGGCCACGACGCACGCGGCCGAGCCCGCCGCGAGCTCCCGCAGGGCGCTGAAGAGCCAGAGCGGCAGGGAGCTCACCAGGGCCACCAGCCACGTGGCCAGCAGCACCGCACAGATCGTGCGGGCCTCGATACTCACTTGCTTGGCCGGGTTGCTGGCGTACATGAAGCAGGCCTTGGCCACCACGGCCGTCGTCAGGCTCTTGGCGGCCATGCACGTGTGGCAGAACCCGTCGGAGGTTTTGCAGACGAACCAGCCCAGGGTCCAGGCGCTGCGGGAGTACGCGGCTGCCCGCAGGGGCGCGGCGAAGAGCAGGAGGAGCAGATCCGCCAGGCTGAGGTTGAGGATCAGGGAGTGGATCAGGGAGGGCTTCCCCCGCCGGGCGTTGTAGAGCAGGATGCCGATGACACACGCGTTGCCCGCCACGCCCGCCAGGCAGACGACGCCCAGCAAAGCGGGGATCACCGCCCTCCACTCCCGCGAGTCGTGGGGCTGAGCGCCCCCCGCGAAATGCACCTGCGGCGCCAGGGAGCTGTTCATGGTGCTGCAGCCGGGAGCCGGGAACCTTCTCCTGCGGGAGTCACGCCCAGCCACGCTGGGGACCAGCCGGGCGCCAAGCGGGCTCGCTGCCCTGCTGCCCCGCCCGGTCTCTCGCCGGCAAGCCCGGATCGTCCCGGCCTGACGCGACCTGGCAGGCGCGGGAGCGCAGCGCGTGTAGGAAGCCGAAGCCGGCCCGCCTGGCCCAGCGCTATATACCTGCCGCGGCTGGCTCCGACACGCCCCGGCGGGAGCGCATTGGCCGCGGCTCAGTAGCACGCCCGGACCCCCGCCGGGCAGCCCCACTGAAGCGCCGCCCCTCCCCCCCCGAAGGCGGGAACCGGGCTGCCATGGAGCCCCTCGGCGGGGCGGCCGCTGTCTGTGCCCTTTGGCTAGCAGAGCGGGCGGGGAGGGAGCCCGCAGCTTAGCCTGGCAGCCCACCCCCCCCATTCCCCTCACAAACTTGGCCCCAGGGGGCGTTTGAACGCAACCCCCGGCTGGCGGAGCGTGTCCACGGTCCGGCCGGCCGCGGGGCTGGGCCACGGCAAGTCTCGCTCCAGCCGCAGAGGGACGGGCCAGAAGTTAGCGGAGCGTTGTCGCCTTGCAGCGGCCTGCAGGCCGGCTAAGACCCGCACCCCCCCCAGCTCAGGCTGCTGCAAGAGAGGAGTTAAAATATGAATAATAGCAATTCATTGACAAAAGCAGCGCGAGGCAAACATCGCGCATCAGGACACGGAGTCCTCAGTGGTGCCGCTGACAAGGCGCCGTCCAGCTAGTTGAAGTGCTCCAGGGTGGGGGCAGCCGGGTAAGTTTTAGCCCAGCTGGGGGCCGTCCGCGCGCCACAGGTCCACAGGGCCCAGGGGGTGAGGGCGGAGAGGTGCTGACAACGGAGTCGGGTGCTCAGCTAGTGTAACACACGATCCCTGGTTACTCTGCTCCGTTCCAGCTTGCAGCACAAGCCTCCCAGGAATCTCCAGCTGCGAAGTATGTCGCGAACTGGCTTGAATTTAGCATCCGCTGTACAGCTCCAAGAAGGAGGCCGCTTTCTAAGGTAGGAAGGTACTTGCACAGGGAAGTGTCTCAGTGCTTTAGCAAATCAACTCCGTTTTATTTCCACGTATTGGTCTAAGAAGTCAATAAATACTATCTAGACACTATTACCAGTCATACAATCTAGGCACCTACAGCACATTCACCAGTCCCCAAAACAAGGATGCTATTGACACTCCCCTGCTTGTCCTCGTTAGATGCGTGATTGCTTATTCCATTATTATGTACAGTTTGGTTTACCTTTTAGACTGTTGGTCAGATTAGCCCCTCTCACAACTGTTTGGGCCCCAGCATGCTCCTATTGAGTTCAGTGGCACAGACTACAGCCCAATATGATTATAAAATAATGTTTACATAAGATACAGCTGAGGTAATGTAGTTTCAGTACAATGGCCTTATCCTCCTTAATTACTTCCTTTACTCCCTACTAGTCCAACAGATCTGCTGGTTCTCTCACAGTCTTCCTGCTATTGCTATACTTAGATAATATCTTATTTGTTTGTGTGTGCTTCGCTCTTTGCTCTTCAGATGCCACCTCCCTGTGCCATTTCCATCTTACCTTTTAAATGTCATCGTTTACGCTTCTTTCCATTGACTTCACTAGGAATTCCATTTACTGAAGGACTGGGTGGTAACCTCTTGTTCATGTGACTCTATTAAGGTTGCTTAAGTAGCCTCCAGGCTGAGTGTAAGGATTTCAATGTCCTTACTTTTGAATGTAGGGTTCTTATGACTGGCATCTTCCTCACTCTTCCAAGCTTCCTCTTTAAAAATCAGCCTTTCGAAAGGTTAGTGTCAAGGTGCTAGTTTGGTTGCTATTATTTAGTGGCTCAATCATTGCTACCTCTTGAATCACCTTCTGGGTAACTTAGTTCTAAATTGCTATAAGTCTTTTCACTGTGTGCTCTAGTTAGAGACAGAAGCGACAAAGGGTCCTGTGGCACCTTATAGACTAACAGAGGTATTGAAGCATAAGCTTTCGTGGGTCAATACCCACTTCTTTGGATGCAAGCAGTGGAAATGTCCAGAGGCAGATATATATTCCACTGCTTGCATCCGAAGAAGTGGGTATTGACCCACGAAATATCTGCCTCTGGACATTTCCACTGCTTGCATCCGAAGAAGTGGGTATTGACCCACGAAAGCTTATGCTTCAATACCTCTGTTACTCTATAAGGTGCCACAGGACCCTTTGTCGCTTCTGCAGATCCAGACTAACACGGCTACCCCTCTGATAGTTAGAGACAGTCATTTAAGGTACTGAGAAATGGCTCTCCTAACCTGTGGCATTGACCAAGCAGTTGAAGCCATCCTTTTTATTAACATATTGATAGTGCACTTGATTTTATGTAACGCGTTAGACTTGCTGCCCAGTTATTTTTCCAGGGCTGTGGACATGGGCACTCTAAAAAAATGTAAAGTAATAAACACACATACACTGTCATCAGTGGGCAGAGACAACTGCGTCCACTCTTCAGCTGCCATTGTAGTTATCCTGTAAATAGGAAAAAATCTGCCTGCAAAGGTATGCCCCGCATTATGCCCCAAGATTGCCTAACCTGAGCTCTGACGGACCATGAGTAGGAGTAAATTTCATAGTCCTGATGCTTTTACTTGTTTTAGCAAGTCCCCATGAGTTGTTCAGTCCTAAACACTGACAGCATCCCAGCTGTACCAACAGGGCATCAGTAAGAGGCACATTCTAATACAGCCATGTATTAGACTATTTAAGGTTTTAATATATTGTATCTAGCAAATTGAACTGCATTCTCAGCTCTAATGATATGCCTGCTTGGATAAGATACTTGCCTACATCAGAAGCTGGTTGTAAATCTTAATTAATGCCTGTAAATTACTTCAGAATTCTCAAATGAAAGGCTTACATGCAAAGGAAAAAGTCTTATTTTTCTTAATTGCATCATTACTGTATCTTCGCTGGCTTTTGAATTGTTGCAGATTTTAATTTTATTTCTTCTAAATTGTTTTCAGCTGTCTCAAGCCCCAGCTAACTTTCCCGAGGAGCCAAGCAACTGGCAAATTTTCTGCCAGTGGTGAGTGTAAGTTTGCATTTGCTTTACTTGTGCTACATTTTTTCTACCCATTGGGAGTGCTTTATCAAAGGCATGAAGTCTCATGGAACATTGTCTAACAGTGAGATGTGCACAGCACAAATGAAATAATAAAGATACATAGCTCTTATAGAGCACTTTTCGCAAGCTGCTCTCAAAGCAGCTTATGAAGGTCCCTACTCTGATGAGTTTACAATTGATACTAGACTTTGTAGAGAAAGGGATGACAATAAACAGTGGTGAAGGGCACATGGGAGGATGAAGATCACAACAATGAAAGATCATGCAATATGCTTGAAGTTAGTCTCATGTCAGATCCCAGATTTTTCAAAAAAGCTTACACTGTCTAACTCTATGATCTAGCAGAAGTCTCTTAAGTTTTTTATGCCTCAGTTTTCCCAACATAAAAGAGGGATAATACATACATGCCAGATTTTTTTTGAAAGACAAGGTAGAGGAGGCAATATCTTTTTTGGGCTCAACTTCTGTTGGTGAGAGAGAGAGGCTTGTCCAATAAAAAATATTACTTCATGCACCTTGTCTCTTGGATATCTTGGGACAGACACAGCTACAGTAAAAATGCAGATTTTTTTGAAGCACTTTGAAACCCTTGGATGAAAGGCATTTGTGGTATAAATAAAAAGTATTATTGCTCTTATTATAACAATTTTTTTATTCTGGCATATCAGTTTGTCACTTAGCTGTTTCTGAATTTTAAAGGGTGGGTTTCACAAACCAAAACAAAGAGCTCAGGAAAATAAACATTCCAAATGGCGGAAACCCCAGTTGCTGTGTTTTTTTTCTGTTGTGGTTGCAGTTTTTGGAGTCATTTTAATTTGGCTCTGATTTAAACTTCATTATTAAATAGGAAAATAAAGGTACAGAAAATAAAACTTTGATCAACACTGTCCCCATTAAATGAATAGGTTTGGAAGTTGTTGCCTTAAAGCTGCTGAGGTGTGTTCATAGTCACCCTTCAGCCTTTCCTGGTAACACCCAGAGACGGATTATTTTTGTTTGTGATCCAGACAGAAGCTAAAGTGAATTGTCTGTTTATTATTCAGTTTCTGCTCTTCAGCTGGAATTACAGATGAGCCACTTCTTTAGGTGACAATAGAAATTATTCTTATTGCAAGTATTATTATTTGTAGAATTAAGTTCTTGCTACAAAGCCTAGGCAGCACTAGCTGCTACTCATTCCTGTAGGTCCTCGCTAGAGTTGATGATTGGTCTCCTGTGATGAAGGCAACCCGAACTTATGAAGGCAGTGTGGTCTGGCAGATAGAGCACAGGTCCCTGGGTTGTGGTCTCAACTCTGCTTCTGATGTACTGCATGATCTTAGGCAAGCCAGTTAGGGCTAGATCCACAAAGGGACTTGGGTGCTGCAGTGCTTAGCATTGCAATACCTAACTCTTAGGCACCTTGCCAGGCAATGGAATTCACAGCCCTTAGTTAGGTGCCCAAACTCCCCATACATTCTATGAGAGAGTTAAGTGACTAAGCAAAGGACTTACAGAAGCCAGCAAGCTGAGTGCGGGAGCCACTCCTGGAGTTAGGAGTACTGACACAATTATGCCAGCAAAAAACTTTTAAATGTCAGCCAGGCCTGAGACTCCCAAGAATCAAATAGCTAGCAGATGGTAAGGCTTCTAATTGGTATACATTATTTTAGATGCAAAAAGTTGATCCACAAATCTATCCGGCACCTGAAAGAAACAGAAAAGATTTTATAGAATGACAAGTGTCATCTCCAGAGCCCAGTAAATGATTCTCAATCATTTGTTCAACAATTTTGGCTTTTTTTTCCTCTGTGCAATTTGTTGATGAACAGAGTGCAAATTCCTTCAACAAACAGTTCTTGCCCTGCATATTGTTTCCATTAAATATTGTCAATGTCATAACTGAGAACACAGTTCGTAATTCACAGTATAATTGATGCTACCAATTTATGCAACTTATATAATTAAAAACTAACTTCACTAACCACAGCCCCGATCCTGCAACTGGATCAGCATGAGCAGAACTTTGGAGTCCTATTGACTAATGATTGAGCCAAAGGGCTCTGCATGAGAGGATGGGTCCACACACATAAAGCTTCTTGCAGGATTAGTTGCAAAGACAGCATGTCTCTTCCATGGTATTGTTTGTAAATCACAATTTATATTGTTTTGGTTAGTTAGAAACATCAGCCAATTAGGAAGCAGAAAAATATCACATGGCCTTCATGAATAATCTACACAAATTGCAAATTTTATAGCTGAATCTGCAATTTGAAGCTTGGTTTTGGGGAGATGAAAGCTAAAATTTCCAAGTATCAGAGCTGGAAAAGCTCAAGAGTTTAAATGTTTACAGAAAGTGATCACAAAAGGGTAACAAATACAATTGAAATGAAATTCACTTTTAAGTTCGAATACATATTCACAGAATTTTTTCCCCTGGTTCATTCACTCTGACTTATCTCGAGCCTGATCCCAAGTCATTGAATCAATAGAATTATTTTTACTGATTTCAATAGGCTTTGGATTGGGCCCTTGGACTGTGCCAGAGGAAAGATACAATTTCATCATGTCCTACGCAGATGACCTGGATCACCAACTCCCCTTCCACCTCCCACAGCTTCAGAGCTTATAAGACGAACAACCAAATAATTACGAAACACTCTCACGCAAGGGTATCTGTTAATTCAAAAGCTTGCATGAGCCATCTGTCAGGTTTAAACATCTACATTACCAAAACATCTGAGGAGCAGAGGAAGAAGCAGCATTGTGAACATAAAATGGTCTCTGTGCAAAGAGAACATTTGAAATCTTGTTGCTTTTCTTTGTGCAGGATGACTGACAAAAATACCGGCTTTGCAGGCTGTGTCTAGTAATGTTAGCATCTCAAAACAAAAGAATAACTGTGCATCAGATATGTGATTTTTGGAGGCATAATTTCTAGCGGAGTTATATATTAAGCGGGGGCGGGGGACACTTATACCATTATATAAATCTATTTGTACAAGACCTACATTTTAGACTTGAACTCTCCACTAATTTTCAACTTTGAGACTGATTTGTCCACCAGTGTAAGCCTTAGTGGTTCTCTCTTTTCATAGCAAGGATGGTCTTGTGGGTAAAGCACTGGATGGGGACTCAGGTGATCTTGTTTCAGCTCCAAGGTCCCCCACAGATTAATTGTGTGTCTGCAGGCAAATCACTTCATCTGCTTGTGCCTCTGTTCCACAGCTGTAAAATGGGGATAATATTTCCTAACCTCGCAAGGGTGCTATGAGGATATTCATGAATGCTTGTGAGAAGTTCACATACTGTGACATAGGAGCCATAGAAGTAGATAGACAGACCTGTGTTATGCCGTAGTTGTTCATAATGATCCCACTGGCCCTGAAATCTCTGAAACCACCCACTATTCTGATGCAGGATCTGTTTGCAATTTGCACTGTGGATCCTTTTCCAGTTTTTATAAAAGCCTTATATTCAGGTTGCCAATTTTCAGTCTTTTTTTTCCTCCTTAATTCTGCTATTTTTTGATTGCTTGACCAGTCACTGTTCCCTTCTCTATCTCCCTTCTTCCTATTTTACTATTCAGCTGTAAGAAACATTTTTGAAATAGCAGACTATCGCTGTTATGTAACTTTCTTTGCAGACCATAGTAATTGGGCCAAGTTCCCCAGGTTATAAAAATAGAACTGGGTGACATTTGTTCCATGTAACTTTTTTCCAGTAAAGAATGGACACTGAAATATTTCACAAATTTGCTTCGATATCAACAAATAGTTTTGGACAGAAAAAGACAAATAAATAAATCCAAAATTATCAACACATTTTGTTTCAATATTTTCAAAATGAAATGTTTTGAAAAGTCACCCTGAACTGAAAGATCATTTCAAAATTTCCTTACATTTATTTAAAAAACATTAAGAAACATTGTAAAATGGTCAGACTTGAAACAAAACCTTGGTCAGACTTGAAACAAAACAAAAAGTTCCCGACTTCTTAATTAGCCGAAACTTTTTTAAGAATTGGTTTTGGTTTGACCCAAAATGTGTTTTCCCCCAGAATTGCCAGAGAACTGAAATATCTGCTGTTTGCCAGCTCCATATAAAAGCAGGGGTGGCTCCAGGCACCAGCGCAGCAAGCGCGTGCCTGGGGCGGCAAGCTGCGGGGGGCGGCGCTCTTCCCCACCGGCGCCCCGGCCGGGGTAGGGGAACCGCGGGCAGCGTTTTGGGGTTTTTTTTGCCTGGGGCGGCAAAAAAGCCAGAGCCTGCCCTGTATAAAAGGTTCTGAATTCTAAGAGAACCATAACTCTGTGTTTACAAACCTCAGGCGAATCACTGAGTTGAAATCGTCCAAACTGAGTGCTCTTCTGTTATCAAATGTTTCCACTAGATGGTGCAGCATCTTCGTGGATCAAAGGACAAAAGGGAGACTGAAAAGTAGCAACGGGAGGAGCTTTGCTTCTCCATTCCATTCCATAATCCCATCATCAGTGGCAGTTTCTATAGAGAAGGTAAGGGCAATGAGACCAAAGTCTGCTCTCTTTGGCAGAGGGGGTTCCTGTCAGGCAGGGCTGAGCACACCAGAGGGGCAGTGTGGGAAAGTTCTTTTCATATGCTTTGTTACTAATGCAGTACAAAAATATGTATAAATGAGTCAATCAGAAAAGAGAAGCTCTGAGACCTATACACAGAACTGCTGTAATATCACATGCCTGAAATCCTGACAGAATGTATTACATTAGGAGAACAATAGGATCATTTGGAAAAGGTGTACACAAGAATATTACTAGACTCTGCTCCTTATGGATTATCGAAGGAGGCCAGACAAAAAGGGAAAAGAGGGGGAATGAAATTCCAATTTAAACCCACACTCATCCTAACCCAGAGAACAGGGATGGAACTCAATTACAGCAGAACTCAGCTTTTGTCCACTACCTGGTGAGCTGCTCTGCTGCTTTAACCTCCATGTGCACCTATTGTTTGGCTTCAGATGCTAACCTTAGTAGCTATGGCCTAGATCCACAAAGGTATTTAGGCTCCTAATTGCCTCTGAATTCAGTGGAAGTTAGGAGCCTAATAAGGGGTATAAATCAAGCATCCAGCATCTAGTTAAGAGAAAGAAATGAGGCAAATGTCCCTGTCCCTAAATAAACGAACAGGGAGGCTCCCATTGGAAAACAGCAGGAGTTATGTAGCTAATGGTTTTTGGGGCTTTTGGTCCCTCAGGAGAAACCAACACAGTCCAGTATAAATCAGTAGATACCAAATGCAGGGTTCTAATGGCGTCTAAGGGCTGGTCTACACTAACCCCCAATTCGAACTAAGATACGCAACTTCAGCTACGTGAATAACGTAGCTGAAGTCGAAGTATCTTAGTTCAAATGAAAAGGTACTTACCCGGGGTCCACACGCGGCGCACAGGCTCCCCCGTCAAATCCGCCTACTCCGTTCGCGGAGTAGGATTACAAGCGTCGACGGGGGAGCACTTCCTGGTTCGATTTATTGCATCTAGACAAGACGCGATAAATCGAACCCAGAAGATCGATTGGACTCCTCCGACGCGACGCGTAAGTATAGACGTACCCTAAGGGTAGGCCTACACTGCAATGTAAGCCTAGGGTTAGTAGAACTTGAGTTAGCAGAACCTGGCTTTGTTAAGCTACAGCTTGAGCATCTACACTCATTTGTTACCCTATGTTAGGAATTGGGTCCCAACCTGAGGTTCCAGCATCTTCACTGCATTATGCAGGCCTGAGTCCAACCACCCATACCCCAGACTTCCTTGCGCCCTCCTAAAATATAGCTGCTCTAGCCCTTTGTTCATGGTGCACTGTGAGAAAACGTGAGTGTCGAGAAGACAAAGAAAGTTGGCCCTTGAGATTGTGGAATACTTTTGGTGGACTCATAGGGCATGTCTACACTGCAGTTAAGAATCCATGACTGGCTGCCGGTGTCAGCTGATTTGGGCGTTCAGGGCTCAGGCTATGGGGATGTTTAATTTTGGCATAGACCTTTGGGATCAGATTGGAGCCTGAGCTCTGGTACCCCATGGGGGATGGGATATCCCAGAACCTGTGCTCCACTCTAAGCCTGAATGTCTGTATTGCAGTTAAACAGCCCGTAGCCTGAGCCCCGCCAGCCGAAGTCAGCTGACACAAGCCAGTCACAAATGTTTAAAGGCAGTGTAGACATACCCTTTCTGGTCTGGAGAGCACTGAGCTGCTGTTTACTATAAGTCTGGGGCCATTTCTGCCACAGTTCTCAGCAGAGGGCAGCGTGTGCGCCCAGCATGTCCTTTCATTCTCACGTAAAGTCGCAAATAATTTTTTCTCTCAGCTGAAAAAATTCCATGAGATAAACAAAGGTTTCAAGGCATAATTGAAACCCGAGGGCCAGATCCTCCCATGGTCACCCCAGTTCAGCTCTTTTGTGCCAGTCTTTTCAAATGCCAAAAGGGCTGGAAAGTGGCCTAACTGACTTCCCAGCATAGAGGAAACCTTGGGTGAAATAGGGCCAGTGGAGCCAGCTCGTACCTCATGATGTCTCACAGCTCCTGGTGTAGGGGACATGATGGTGTCAGGGAAAGAGCACGGGGCACTCAGGTGATCTGTGGCTGCTAGAGCAACCCCATGGCATCTGGGTGTAATTTAGAGCATCCTTGTGGATAACTCTTGGCCCCCACTGCCCCCAAATGAGCACAGTTTGGCAGCCATATTGAAGATAAAACATGGGACTGTATTTGGATACGGTAATGGTACAATATATACTCAGCACATCCCTAATATAACTAAGTGATTATTATGTAGTCTTCTATCCTTTCACAGGTATCTACCATAGCTGTCACCAGCCTTGCTACATGCTAGCCAGCTCTTGTTTTATAGCACAGAAAGGTGAAATGAAAAAGGGTTAATCTATAATCTGCAAATCCCAACATAAAATATTTTTTGTAAATCACCCACTCAGCACCTATTAGAATGATGCACTTATCATTCTTCAGTGATTTGAACATAAAGGGCCATATCCTCAGTGGGTGTAAATCAGTGCAGTTCCATTGCCCCACAGATTAACCTGATCTGAAATTGATTATGGTTTACAACCCTTTCCTGAGTATCTGGCCCGATGAATGTATCTGTTAAATTAATAATTATAAGGACTATCAAGTAAGCAGAGGTTATTCAGTATAAATGGGGACTGCATGGAAACAGATTTTCCAAGCTAATTTTGGTTAAAACATCAATACCCCTCTCCTGATTTCCCTCTTCAGGCTCTTAACTCCGCATTTTAATTGCATTTATGTGCACCAGGCATGCCCTGTTCAGTGTAATCTATAGTATGGCTACATGGAACAAGTGGCCTTGTAATCATTTTGTCCAGCTGTGCACTTGGAGATAACTAGGTTGGTATTTTTCATGCTTTCTACCAGTTATTTTGAATGTATAGAATTTAGCACAATGCTCGGTGATCAAAGTATCCCACTTCATTGATGTTATGTTTTATCCTCCACAAAGAAAGAGGAGATGGAAGGAAGTAGAAGTGAAATGTCTGTAATCGAATTTTGTGCTTAAAAAGAAACTGTCAAGTAGTTTAAGCCTCCGGTTTGACCTACAATAATGGTTCTAATTAAGTGAGGGGGGAGCTCTGCAGATTTTAAATGTCTCTTTCTCTCTCGCTTTTTTAAAACACAGCACTTTGTTATCCACATTGCAAATACCAATAGTGCAATTGGCACTAATTGGCCACATTGCTGGGAGCTCCAACAGAGAGGTTGTCACAGAGTCACCAGGCGATGCTCTGGAACTACTCCTTATGAAGCCAGTCAGGACTCTGGGGGAGCCTCCTCTCTCTGGGCATACGGTCGCCAGGGCAAGAAGCTTACACATCTTCGACCTTCCTGGATCTAACCTTGGAGCATTCAGCATCCCCTTGCACATCGTGCGCTTCCCGCAGCAAGTCCACCTGGGCCCTGCACCCCAACTCCGCAGTCAGACGTGACTCTCAGCCAGCCAGTAAAACAGATTTATTATTTGACAGAAACACAGCTTAGAATAGAACTTGTTAGCACAGAAATCAGTGACTTTCAGCCAAGTCCATCTTGGGGAGTCCTGGTCCAGAAGCCCTGGACTCCCCATCTTCCAGTCCCCCCAAGCAGACTTCCAGCTTCCAGCCACCCGATCTCAGACACCCCCGTTGCTCCTCCTCCTTCTCTTTGTCTCTCTTCCTGAGCAAAGAATCACCTGGTCGTCACCTGGTTGCATCCCCCTCCTGGATTTCAGGTTACGAAGGGCACCGGCCATAGCATAGGTGCAGGCAGCTGGAGCAGCCTCACCTGCCTCAGAGGTCTCAGCCAAAGTCACACACCCCTATTCCCACCACCCAGGTATTGGTGCAGCACACAGGGAAACTGAGGCACACATAGTATTCATGCAAAACAGTAAAACTCACATAGGCTCAACAGTAAGACTCACATACAACATAACAAGGGAAAATCCCCACTTCATCACAGAGGTCAAGGGCTGAATGAGCCTGGGGGGCCCCTTTGAAGTCACCCATTGACTTCTATGGAGTGGCCATGATTTCACCCCTGGAGAATAAGCTACCCAGTCGCACATAAGGTGGCCCAAGCAGGCACAGTGGTGGGACTTGATCCTGCAAGGAGCTGAGTCCCACGAAAGGGACTCTTGGCACTTCTAGGAGGGGCTCAGCACCTTGCAGCTTCAGGGCTTCCATCTCCAGGGCTGTCGGCCCACTGTCTTTCAGAGACACCACATTCACACTCTCAGAGTTTGAACCACAGTTATTAAGAAGTGAAAAGAAGACCCTGCAGCAGCCGCCCTTCCTGGCTGACTCTTCTGTATGGCTGAGCTGTTTAATATTGCACACAAAAAAGTTCTCAGGATATGAGAGGGGAGCTACTAGATTAGACACAGTGTGGGCCAATGGAGATGGCACTGGCCTGACACAGAGGAGATTTGGGGACCAGTCCTAGCTGTGCCAATGGCTTGCTGCATGACTGAGAAAGTCACTTTCCCTCTCTGTGCCTTTAGCATCTCAGGGCAGAGACTGTCTCATACTTTAGGTCCCTGATCTTGGTAGCGCTACCTCAATAAAATATTTATTAATAGGAATAGATATATAACTGTACAACTGACTTATTGGTGTGATTTGAATTGTTGCTATAGGATAGTATTGGAAGGATGATATATTTGTGTAACTTCAGGGGATAAAAAAATCCCAAAACATAGTGGTGGTTTCCTTCCCCGCTTTCAAACTGGGAATATTTTACTGTATTTTGGTTCTGGTTACCCATATCGCCAGCAGAGGGAGCCTATTCTCAGAGCTCAGCTCCTGCACAACCATGGGAGTAAAGGAACACAATTAGGCACAATACAGGGAAGAAAGAAATACTGTTTATGTGGAAGATTGACTAGATGGCAGGCAAGATTGGTAGTGGGCTGGGTTGACTTTCACCTCTAGGTTACCAGTTTGAAGTCAATGATAACTGAAAATTGTTACCATCTGACACCTGCTAGGTGGCCTCTGTTTGGTGGATCTCCTTCCAGTTCTTAGTGGAAAGTTCTCCATACCACACAAACTACCATCACTGACGACCTCTTTGCTGGTATGCTCATCAAGAGACCAAGGCCCAGATATGGAAACTGACCTGAGATGCTTTCTTCAGGTTAGGTTTGAAATACTTTGGTGGTGGGAGTGCTTGGGAGGAGTCACGTGTGGATTGGCTGTAGAGAGGGGAATCAAGGCTCACTCATAGGCCAGCATTGAAGATTTCCATCTCTGTATTATTAATTTCTTGGCTATCATCATGGTTTTTCCACAGAGGTGGGCCGCAGACTCTGACTACATGCGTCCGGTGGCCCCAATACCTAGTACAAGTGGAGCAAATGGGCTATTGCTGCTATTCCAGCACATGGGCTGGAGAAATAGTCTTCCTGCCTTTCACCTGCTTAAAACCAGATTGCTCTGCGTCTGCCTCAGGGTGTGGAGAGGGAGTTAATTTCACCCTATCTGGATAACAATACGCATGTTCATTCTTTATGGATGGTCTGCTCAATGGGAGGGCTGCACATTTGGTTTTATTACCATATTGGTTGACACCAAAAACCTTTCCTAAATGTGACCCTGCAGTGCAGCCTGTCTGGCTGCAGTGCTCACATGCTACAGTGCTCTCTAATAACCGAACATGAAGTAAAAGGCTTTACAGAAACCCCCTTTAACTGAGGACTAAAGTGACCAGGAGCTGAGGCTTTGGATTAAAGGCTCAAAGTATTGTGATCATTTGTGTGAAATGCAGCATCAGGCCACGCTTTGGCTGCAATTCCTCAATAGTGTGGGTGATTTATAAGCTTGATTCTGATCACATTTACACTGTTTTTTATACCCAGGTAACCTCATTGACTTCATGGGAGTTACTCCAGATTTATAGCACGGTCAGTGTGGTCAAAATCTGTCACTATGTCTATATTTACACATAGTTAGTTTCTCTATGCTCACTGCTTACTGTCTGAAAAGTTTATTAAATCCCAAAACTTACTTTTATTCCTTCCTTGGTTCCCCCTTAATCAGGTTGCTTGAAACCTGTTGTGGTTCACTTACAAAAAAACAAAAACCTCAAATCCAATCGAATTCTCAATTTCAGTCTTTATTCTTTCGCCTATCAAATACTCCAAATTCCTGTCTCTCTCTCTCTCCATCAAGTCTTGACATGCATTAGGAGAAATCTTAATTTACTGCACACAGTATAGTCTGTTGGCTGATTTTCAGAATGCTGCCCTTACTCAATATGCCTACCGGAGATATTTTACCTGCAGTATATCAATCATAATCTAGTTGATTTACATGCTCTTAGCATTCTCCATGCCTTAAATTAATTTATCATCATCATCATCATCATCACCCCTTTTTGTTTCATAGGCATTTTTTTCATTTCCTTCCCTTTATAACTCTTAATTAATAATCTTCCATTTTGCTTATGCTAAAAGAAATGTCTTCCTCGGTTCCTGCATTTCTCCAATGATCCAATTGTGATCTGATTATTATTGGACAAACAGAAAGGTTATATATTGAAGTACACTGGTTTATGGGCAAATCAATTAATTTGTGAAAAGCCATAGGAAAGTTACATTGCTGGTAGGGGGTTTAGGCAGCTTCAAGTACCTCTAAAGTTATATGCTACTAGACAAACAGTGCAGTTCATTTCAATGTTCAGTACCCACTGATGAAACCTGGTGGCTTGTATGTTGGGAACCAGAGTGACATTCCTCTGTTTAAACCATGATACTAACTTCTGGTTTCCAGTATCTGTTCAGATGGACACTAGCTATCTTATAGCAATCTCTGAAAAGATCAGGGGATACCTTTAGTGCTCTGACCAGCAGATCCTAATATCTGAGGCGGTGTGTAAGCGCCTCTTGAGTGGCTGCCTTTGACTGAATAGTTGCTTCACCCCCAGAATCTAACTCATTGGTCTAATTTCAGAGGTAAGTGATAGTAAATCCAAAGGAATAAGAATGTGACCCACACTAGAAGAGCATGGATCTTTGTCTTCCTCTAGTGGCTGGTTCACATAAATGGAAATCAGCTACTACTGCCAACTAGGGGACTTACTTACAATGGGGAATTTCCTCAGTTATAGCCATCAATGTAGCTGCACCAGTGCAGAAGAGCAAAGCCACTATTTGCACCAGTGGAGCTAAGCATACCCCAGCACCCCGACACAGCTGGACTCACACCCACTTGCCAATGTCTAATTTACACCCATGCCTTACTCATCACCTGTGAATTTGTCACACTGAGCCAAATCTTGATCCCTGTTCTTTGTGTTTAGTGCTTCTCAGCAGCACAAAGCTGGTTTAAGTGTCTGATTGGAGATTATCCTGGTGTAGGGAAATCCACAGGTGACGTAGAGCCCGCATAGCGAAATCTGCTCTTCCCTTCTCCTGTCCTTTGCATGGGGATATGTTGGGGACTGGGTATGCTTGGAGTTCTGGTGCACATTCTAGTGATTCCTGGCTTCCAGAATAGCCCCTTTCTGAGCCCAAATTACAGAAATTACAGTTGTGCACAGGCAAAGCTGGAATTAGCTCAGGTATATAGATGGGTAAGTACCAGATTTTCAAAGGTATCTAGGTGCCTAAAGATGCAGATAGGTGGCTAATGGGATTTAGAAAAGCACCTACACATCTATTAATTGCAATGGGTGTTAGGTGACTTTGTTTAGATGCTTTTGAAAATCCCACTAAGCATCTATCTGCATCGTTAGGTGCCCCAGTAACCCCAGTGCCCTCTGTTACAAGAGCTGAGGTGTATTGGGGGAAACTTACATTGTTACTACCTATGACGAACAGTGGACTACAGTCTCTGGCGCTAAGGTCAATATTACACCTTCACAAGTACAAACCAAGCATAAAACAACAGCTTTCTCTCTTCTTTAGATCTGGTCTCTCTTAGTCCCGAGAGATCGAAATGAAGTAACAAAGAGTTTACCTCCTTTTCTGGATGCAATAATCAAAGCTTTTGGCAAAATGCCTGCTCTCCATGAGGCCACGAGATAGCCCTGGTCTCCCACTAAATAAATTCCTTTTGCTTAGCTTAGCATATCCCTGCAGGAAGTCATGCATTTTTTATGCTGCTGTCTTTAAAATATGGTTAACTTGTTCATTAAATGAAAAAGATTATTATTAATTTTAATTTATCTTTTTTATTGAAACCAGCTGTTCATTAAAATGTATTTATCTGCTTATTTTGTGGCTCAATTAATTACATAGGATATGCCATGTTTCACGTGCATTGTAATTCTGGTCTATAGTGTCCACAAGCCGGAGGAATAAAATTCAGTGGTGGGAATATAATGATTCCTCTCTTCCTGGGGTGGGAGCAGTGGATTAAAAGGGAGCTCAGAAAGCTGGGCAAAGGCTGGTGGACAGGCTGCAGGAGAGAGAGAACTTCTCCAGGATGCTAGTCAGAAGGTTGAGTGTGAGAGGGGATCACTGCAGGCAAGGCCCTTGGGCAGGGCCTTCTCCAACCACCACCCCTTTGAAAACCATCAGGTCCATCCTGCTCCTTTGGACTCTGTTGTTCCTTGAGTGACTGACTGCACTGGACGGGCCATGCCCCAAACTAAAGGGAGTTGTTGGTAGGAAAAAGCCCAGGGATGCAAACTTAGATTTGTTGCAGGGAGGAGGACCTTGCTGGTGTTGCTGCCCATGGAGTCAGGGACTGGACTCCAGTGCAGAGGAAGGGGCTGGGTCTGTCTATCACACCCCGATAAGGGCTGAGGTCCACATGTGGTTGGAAAGTTGAAGATTCCTGGCTTAATGCCAGGAACAGGCTCATCTACCACCCTGACAGGCAAGGGGCTGGAAGCCTCATGTGCTAACCATTATGCTTCACAGCCCTCTGAGCTCCCTATCAGAGGGGCGTTATGGTGTTTGGGCTTGGAGTTTTTCTCTCTGAGGCTCCCATTCTGCCCCCCTTTCCCACTCAGACTGCTTATGAACTAAACTGCTACATGAGCAGGCAAAGCTGGGCCCTGAGTTAATGTGGAACCAATGTCTCAGACTGATGTCGAAGGGCCCTGGGTTTCTGTAGGTATCATCTTCTGGATGAGAAGGACAAGTTGTACTGGAGGATGGCATTGATCCTGCTCATGACTCTATATAAGCTTCATTGGGGTGGAGATGCCAGTCAAAGATGCGGTTAGATAAGTGGTTTATATAACACTGAAGATTTCATCTCTTCCCTGGTAGTGATTCTGTGCCAATTATCTTCCTAACTATCTCATCATATCAGAATGAGGAAATATTAGGCAGAAAAATCTTGACTTTTTTTGTCTATGCTTTTCTTTCTTCTGTCCGGTGTATGGATCTGCAAGAGGGTAATATGGCAATGTTGTGCATGCACAAAATATAATCTTTCTGTCACTCAACTGGTCCATCTAATCATGCTTGGAGGAAGATTCTTTTGCCATATCTTTGGAGACAGTATTTCCTTGAATGACATGTTCTGTGTTCCAAATAGATGTTGTATAATCTAAATTCCCCCTGAAGGGAGCTAACCCTGACAGCATGTTCCTTGAATCATGAGTATTATTTACTGTTGAAGCTGTCAAAATGGTCCAATAGATTAGAATTTAAATTAAAAACTGTTTAGAAAATAAGAGACATAAATTTTGAAAAACAAGCTCATTTTTCAAGGTTACCAGACAGGATTTGATCATAGGTAGGAAATTCTGAATTCCACTTATCTGTGGTTCAAAATTCCACTTAGTTTGTGATGTAAATTTTCAGATGTTTATACAGAGTAGCTTCGTCTATGAGACATTTTTCCCAGTTCACTAATCAGTTTCATCAAATAATCTGATATGAAACCTTGAAATATATCTTGCTGATCTATACTTGTAACTTTAACTATTTTAACCATAATAGTATTTTTAGTTATTCTGTCAAAATTGAAGGGTAATATTGTTTACATTATTACAGCATTAAATCATCAAGTAGTTTAATTTCATCTTTCTCTTCCTTCCCATGCAACCTTGAGCAAATACACTACATTTCAGTTTTTAATGAAAGATCTTATACTCTTTCCAAATACTACAATACAGTTTCACACTACTTTAGATTCAAATGTATGAATCTGCTAAGCCCTATATGTTTTGCATCCTAGCTACCTAAGAGAGCACACTTCCACACCACAGTTAAGACCAGCTGTGGTCTACAGTTGAACATCTGTGCCTGGGGGTAGGGCATTTGGAGAGTTTGTGGTGGCTCTGGAATTTGCTTGCTCCACAGATCCAAATGAGCCCAAGTTTATTTACTATCAGGGTGAGGCAGGTGATTGGGAGGGAATGCACGTAGTTGTGGGATGAGTCTATTGCTAACATTGATCAATTAGTTCTGTGTGTTTTTTTCCAAATGTTCCCAAGGACTAAGTGATTGGAAACATTTTATACATTTTGAAATACATTCCTTAAATTATTTTAAATTAAAATACTCAACCTTTCTGAAACTAAAGCATCCAACACTCTTTGAATTTTCCCGTCTTACCCCAGCCCCCCATGTGATCAGCAGACTAGTCCCCTGTACGCTCCTGTAGCTGCATGTCATCTTTTAACTATTTGCATTTGTTTAATGGTGTTGGACTCATCCATCTGTCCCCAGTTCCTGCCTGCTGTGAGAAATGTGAGACAGCAGGCAGCTATTGATCAAACTGGAAGTAGGTAAAGCTCGAGCAAGTTTTGATAAGCCAGATTAATGGACAACTATGCTAATGGCACATTTTCGATAGAGCCCAGAATGAAGCTGTCTGAGAGGCTCTTTGCATAGAGTCCCAACAGCTTTGCTACCAACTCAAATTGGCTAAACACCTAGGACTGGATCCTGGTCTGGGCCAGCTCACACTTATTCTAGATGGGGCTGAGTTTGGGAGGCAAAGGTGACTCTTCTCCACTTACCCTGAGCCTGGAGAAAGCTAGGGATCAAACTGGCCTCAACTGTAAGTTAGAGAACCTACAGGGCTGCTCTAATTTATTTTGGCTGGAATAGTCACCTAGGGACCATTTCACTAACTTCCAGTCACGGAAGCAGATTGTGCTCCAGCTTCACCCCTTTCCAAGACTCACTATATTCTCTAATAAGTCCTCCTTGTCATGCTGGAGTGGTGCAAAGGGGACTTAACCAGGGCTAAACATCTGGCTATTCATTTCAAGTCTAGTCTAGGGAAAGCTCGCACTAGGGTGCTGCTGCCTAGGGAAAGAATTGATTTGTTTCTTCCCTTCATTGGCTCTCCCCCTTTCTAGTCCATTAGAACAGGCAACTTGCCTTCTGTTTGCCCAGTTTTCTGCTACAGCCCATGCTGCTATGGATGAGGTTCCAGAACACGAAGTTTTCTGGTCTGCCCCTTCTGGAATCTTGAACTCTGAATTTGTAGTGTGGGGTCTTCTGGCTGTTCATCTTGCTGCAGTGGGTGGTGTCATCTGTAACATGGCATTTAGGAAGGCAAAATATAATTATCCCAGGTAGAACTTTGCCCCAGTTACAGGCTGATATCCCTACCCATGGGGAAAGAATTGAGAGGGTCTTTACTGATCAAAGACACTGTGGATATTGGTTCTACATCTCATCTGAAAGCTGGCACCTTTACTAGCAATACATCTAGCATCATGCCAGGACACTGGATCAGCACTTACTGAAAGGGCAATGGGTTGCCGGTTCAATCACCACCACTACTTTCTGTGGCACCTTTTGTTTTCCTTGGCGGCTTCTTATCCAGGTGTAAAATGACTTCTGAGTAGGGTTATTGTTATAATTTGAAATACACTGGAGGGTTACTCCGTCCCAAAATCACTGACCAAGATTTAGCAATGGGGTGTGTGTGTGTGTGACCATGATAAACGGTTGTTTAATGGTAGACAAGATAATACAACTGGTTGTCAAAAAAAACCTCAGGTATTTAAACCAGAGCAGAACTGGATTCCACCTACCTACAATATCATTAAATATATGAAGTATGTATATCACCTGGATCGATCGGACTTCAGCTGTTGTTAAGACTGCGCCGATCACAACACGTCTGCCATTCTTCTCGCACTCTTGCCTTTCTTCTCCACGTTTGTCCGAAACGTTTAACGATGTCATCTTCCCATCTTCTTGGAGGCCGACCTGGGGGTCTTTTCTGTTCTCGCGGGTACCACTCAGCAATGATTGCGGTCCACCTGTTATCTGTGAGCCGTGCTGTGTGGCCCGCCCATCGCATCTTGTTATGTCTGCTTTCCACGACAATATCTTTCACACCGCTGCATTCTCTGATGATTTCATTTGGTATATGATGCAGAAGGGAGATTCTCAACATAGCTCGTTCCATTGCCCTTTCAGCTACCAACAGCCGTTGCTCTTCTCTCTTCGTCAGTGCCCACGTTTCACTGCCATACAGCATGGCTGGCAGCACTGCTGAATTGAAAATATTTTTACATGTGGTCTTGTCAATTTTTCCTTTGAGGACGTCCTTGATGGAATTAAACGCACACCATCCTGCCCGAATCCTTCGCGAGAGTTCTCCGTTCAGGTCTTGGCGCATATTAACTTCTTGGCCCAAATATATGTACTGTTCCACTTCTTCGATGTCTTCTCCTGTTAACGTTATTCGGGCTTTTCGTAAGACGTCTGATCGCATATATTTCGTTTTGCAGCGGTTCATTTTCAGGCCGACCTGACTACTTTTCTTGTCGAGTCTTTGTAGCATGCTCTGCAGTTGGTTGGTGCTTTCGGCAATTAGTACAATGTCGTCTGCAAATCTGAGATGAGATAATCTCTCTCCGTTTATGTTGACACCACTCCTCCAATTGATCTTGTTCATAACCATTTCGAGGCAGGCGGTGAATAGTTTCGGTGAAATTGTATCTCCTTGCTTTATGCCTTTCTCGATTGGGATGCGGAGGGGAGTTTCAAGGAGAGTAATGTCTGTTGTACATCCAGTATTCGCTTCCTTCAACAAACTAATGTACTGCATGTTAATGCCCTGCTCTGCGAGCGCCTTTAATATTGCGTTAAACTCAACGCCATCGAAGGCCTTTTCATAGTCGACAAAAGCAATGCACAGCGGGAGTTTGTATTCCCTTGCTCTTTCTAGGAGCTGGCTAAGGGTAAATATATGGTCAATTGTACTGAAATTTCTTCGAAACCCTGCCTGCTCTCTCGGCTGTTGTTCATCCAGACTCTGCGAAAGTCGATTCGTTATCACCTTTGTGAAGAGCTTGTAGATGTGAAAGAGCAGGCATTTAGGGCAGTAGTTCTTAAGATTTTCTCGATCACCCTTCTTGTGCAGCAAGATGGTATTCGACTCCTTCCAGCTTGATGGTATTTTTCCTTCTTCAAGATATCGACTGAATCTTAAAGCGAGGGCCTTCCAAAGTTTTTCGCCTCCTGCATAAATAATTTCTGACGTTATTCCATCTTTGCCTTTTCCCTTCTTCATCTGGTGTAGTGCGCTTCGGACTTCGCTGACGATTATTGGGGGGACGCGTTCTTCTGACTCTTTGAGGGTTGGGAGGGGGACGTTGATTCTTGATTTGAACAGTTCTGTATAGAAGTCCTTGCAGACCTCCTCCATCCCTGCTCTGTCGATTACTGTCTCTCCATCCTTTTTCTTCAATGCTGTTACACTCAATCTGTACTGCGTCAATTCCCGCTTGCATGTCCTGAGGCTCTTGCGTGATTCAGCTGTTTTAAGGAGCTTTTCTTTCCGGAAGTTCTCGAAGTCATCCTTCAGTTTTCGCCGTATAAGCTTGCACAGAATGGAGTACTCGAGGTTGTTATCCGAGCTCCTTTTCATGTTTCTCCGCTTCTCCAACAAGCTTTTCGTTTCAATCGAGATTCTTCCCTTCGCCTTCTTCAGCTTTTTAATTTCAGCTGCTTTTATGCAACATCTCAACTTGTCAGCAAAGATACTATAGTCCTCATCACACTTTTCCATCTGGCTCCAGTCAAACCCAGAAATTGCTTTTTTCAGCTTTGCTTCATCGAATGTCTTCGGCTGCTGTTTCCGGTTTGCCATCAAGTATGTATATAATAAAAATTAAGTATTTGAATACACACTATAACTTACTATGAAGTAAATATAACTCTCTAAATAAAAATCTCTCTCTTTGTATGCACAAGCTATTATCTTATAGGTGGTGATGGTGATGATGATTATTTTTAGTTCAAGGTTCCGCTTTCGCCAGATCTCTCATTGGGTGTTGTCTAATGCCCAAGTCAGTCTTTGCACCTCAAGCGTCTCTTGTGACATCCTGAAGAGATGGAGTTGACTCCAGTGGTGCTTGCTTGTGGGGGTGCACATTAGGCCAGACCCACTGGATCTGAAGGACCTTTGGTTTTCCTGTTCCAGATCTCCGGGACAACATGAATTAATGACAGGAGACGATCAGGAACATACAGAAACAGATCCTCAGGAACATGCCATCAAACGGGGACTAACATGACCAGCCAGATTTAAATTAACGATACCCAATTCTGCCACTAACTCTGGGTTTCTCTCAGTCCTGGTTTACCTCTGACTGTCCTCTCCCCTCTCCCTGTTTCTCTCCGTTTACAATGACACACTCTTCTCTTTCAGGCTGCCCACCTCTCTCCTCCACTGTCCCCCTCCTCTCCACCGAACAATGACAGTGCATTCACCCTGAACACATGTGAACCGAAATCCTATATCCCCATTCAGCCTCGCGTGCCTTTACCATATTTCCACAAGCGCTAATGAGGCGCCACCCTACTTAGCTTGTACCACCCACCGGAGCAATGTGATTTTGTCTACTGTTGACAGCAGATGAACTCACATTGCTCTGGTGGGTGGTATGGCAGGGGTACAGGTATAGCATGGCTCAGAAAGCAGGTCTCATTCCAAAACTCCCCTACCGCCTGGGCACTGCAACAGCCTTAGTCCATGGAGCAAGAATAAATGGCATTGATGGGATCTGATTGACGAGCATTGAATGCTTTTCATGTTTTAGGAGCCATTCCATTGAATCTCATGCTCACTGATGTTTTATATTCTGGTCTTTTTGTTGGTGTATTAAAAACAATATACAGCATATGAATAGTATCAACTGCCACCTCAGGCTGAATTTCATGCACAGTTACATTGTGCTAACATTTACCCACTGCATTACTTTTAATGCACAGATGCATTGTCTTTAATAAGAAGGCTTCAACTGCTGAATTAACATCAGGGTGACCTTTGATAAGGCTCTTCCGTTGGTATCTAAAGCCATTTCATTGAAAGCTCTTTGCATGATACTATCTGGCATCTGTTCACTGATCTGTGTGAAATGAGTTAGTGGTTCAGTCCACATCCTGGGTGGAATGTGTCCATATCTGCAAAGCCACCACCATCATAATACTCCTCACTTCCATGGATCTCGACATGAGTCACAAGCATTGCTAAATTATACCTCATGACCATCCCCCCCTGGGACGGTGTACCCCATAAGACTTTATGGGGAGATGCTTATAAATGTATATATGATGTAACTGGAATCTGTTTTATGCTACATGTGCCATGTAACATATCTGTAAAAGTTATGATCTACTGAATCTATTCCTCCTGGTTGTATGCATGTATCATTTTTGTAGTTAAAGTTATGAATATTGGTTTTATATTTGCTGGTTTTATACATAGCCTCTGTAGGAGCATTGGATCAATGGCTGGAGAAAGGAATGTGCAGGTTACGCGCCTAATCAAGAAACTCTTAGACAAAAGAAGGTGCAGACACCAATCCACATTTGAACTTGGCCAAGAATGTGGCTGGGCTCGTTACTGAGTTGTGCATGGACATGTGACTTGCCCATGTGACCCCCAAAACTCCATTTTGTAACTGGATGCTACACAGGGAGAGAGAGGGATATCCACCCAGGGGAGAAAGTCTGTTTAAACCCCTGGGAGACCCCTCCATGTTGTCTTCAGCTGGCTAAAGAGAGAGCCTCTCCACCCCCCAACAACACACCTGAAAAAGACTGGAACAAAGGACAAGAACAATAGGGGGTGTGAGCAATTGCTGGACCGAGGCTAGGAGGACCATAGCCTGTAAAAGGAAGTTTACTGGAACTGGTGAGGTTTTTATCTGTATTCAGTGTGATTAGACATAGACTTGTGTGTTTTATTTTATTTTACTTAGTAATTCACTTTGTTCTCTTAAATACTACTTTTTGTACTTATTAAAATAACGTTTTACTTATTAAGTAACCCGGAGTATGTGTTAGTACCTGGAGGGGGGCAAACAGCTGTGCATACCTCTCTATCTGTGAAATAGAGGGCGAACTATTTATGAGTTTACCCTGTATAAGCTTTATACAGGGTAAAACAGATTTATTCAGGGTTTGAACCCCATTGGGAGTTGGTCACCTGGGTGTCAAAGGCAAGAACAGTTCTAGCTGCTTCCAGGTAGGCCTACAGCTGTTAGAGGACGTGGTTCAGACCTGGGTCTGGGTTTGCAGCAGGCTAGCGGGTCTGGCTCAAAACAGACAGGATTCTGGAGTCCCAAGCTGGAAAAGGCAGGAAAGCAGGGGCAGAAGTAGTCTTGGCACACCAGGTGGCAGCTCCAAGGGGGTTTCTGTGATACCAACTCGTCACACCCCCCATCCCAGGAGGCGGGTATGATTATTTCCATTCTACAGGTGGGGACACTGAGGCACAGAGAGTGGCTTCCCTAAGGCCACTCAGCAAGTCAACTGCTAACAGGAAGTAGCTTGCAGATCTGATTATGAATCCTATGCTTGAACCTGTGGAACAGTCCCTAGAAGATTCTTCCAGCCAGGATTAGTTAGAGCAGCACTGTGGTTGCTCTAACTTTCATTAGTAGCCAATTTGGCCTCTCCCAGATCCAGAGAATGCAGAATGGCTTAGAGGTACGATGTGCGAATTGGCACTGCCCAGAATCCAGCCCTAGGGGTTTAACCAACTGTCACTCCTCTGCCAAAGCTGTTGACAGCAGCCAAGGCTTTTTGGGATGGGCGAGACTAACCTACCTTCTCGTTCACCGAAGAGAGATGGGCAGTGGAGGAAGCTTGCTCTTTGGTGCATCTGTTCAGTAGATAACACAGACCATCAATCTGGCATGTCTGACAACAGAGCTCTTCAAGCACAAGGCTCCAGTCCCTTTGCCTCCTCTCCATTATCACACATGCCCCAGGTCTGTTTGGTAGTTGCATTTTTACAGAATTTCAGCTGATTGAGGTGCATGAGTGATTTTTAATTAAATCCGAGTTGTTTGTTTTCTCCAAATATAGTACCCTAATTAAAAGACAAACAGTACAGAACTTCATCAGGCACCATGGCAGGGAACAGCAGTAAAATGCTAACATCCAGAAAACAAATGAGAAACATTTATCAGCAAATGAAGCAGCATATGCAAATAGGCTCCAGGAGGCAAACACAAGGTTGGGTGCAGGGAGGGGACAGGAGACCAGCTCACACTTAAATCACTAAAGAGTGAGGAATTGCTCTCAGGTGATGGTTGCAGGGAAAAGAAGTGTATGAAAACAGATTGGCTGATGCCATTCATTTCTTCTTCGAGTGCTTGCTCATGTCAATTCCATTCTAGGTGTGTGCGCACCCATGCGCACGGTTGTTGGAGATTTTTGCCTTAGCAGTGTCTGTAGGGCCAGCTGTGGCACCCCCTTGAGTGCTGCGCTCATGCGTCAGTATATAAGGCGCCACCGGCCCAACACCTGTGGTGGTTAGTTGGAGCACTTTTTCTTGCATAGCAAGAGCTAGCGGTTTCGTCTCTTCTGACTTCAAGCCTTGTAATAGTTTGTGTATAGTGGTTAGTGTTAAGTAGTTGTTAAGTGTAGTAAGAAGTTAGAGTCCCAGAGGAGACTTGGCCCCAGGCGGGGCATGCCCCGGTCTCTGGGGTTTAAGCCCTGCGTGGACTGTAGCAGGCCTATGCCTGTAAGTGACCCACAGCAGCTGCCTCAAGTGCTTGAGGGAATCACATGAGGATTCAGAAGGAGCGGGATATTTGTTTGTGAGCACTTGTCATGGAGGCTGCCTGTCCTCTGGCTTCCGACTGTCCCGCCAAGACTCACCTATACCTCGGCCTCGGAGCACAGGGCACCCCCAGCACTGGGCTCCACCTGGCACCGCTCCCTGTTGCCGGTGTCCAAAAAGAAAACAAAGAAGCACAGGTCGCCGGCACCGGGCTAGAAGGGCCAAGGAACATCAGGCAAAGGACCCAGTTTGGGCCACCCAGCCACTCCAGAGCAACATGTACGTGTCTCCTTGGTCGGGGCCCTTAGCTGTCTAAAGGATCCACCACTGACTGCCGGGAGTGATAGGGGACCCAAACTCCTGACGGCATCGACTCCTTCCAAAGCTCCTCCGATGCCGAGAGAGCAAAGGCCCCCGCCCGCGCTGCCGGCACTGCACACGCTGCAGGAAATGGCAAAGGCTCCCTACGAGGGCAAGCCAGCCGCTAAGACCCCTCAGGGGGCAGTGCAGCGTCGCTGATCCCCCGCGACAAGGCAGTGCTCTCCACCTCCGCGCCACAGATCTCTGAAGTTGCAGCCCAGATCCTCTGGGACTCACCTTTGATCACCGGCACCGCGATCGTGGTCCCTGCCATCTCAACGCGGATCGCCTAGGGGGAGGCGCCAGTCTCTATATTACTGGCACCGTTTGCTGTCCCACCGGTCGTCCTCTTGGCGCAGATCCCAGTCGCCTGCTCTGTGGAGCACTCCCCATCACGACTCTGGTGCCCCCGTCCCCTCAATACCGGCACCGATCGCTCACTCCAGGAACTGGTCTCTAGCGACGATGGTCAGCAGGCATCGACGGCCTCACCGTGGTCTCCAGAAAGGGATTCCTCCAGCATGGAAGGGCAGTTCAGTCCCTTGCCCAGACTCCACCGGTGCGATTGGGCACCCGAGGCTGCTCAACATTGACAGCTCCGCCTTGGCAGCACCCAGTGCAGTGGCCTTATTGGAGTGCGTGGAGCATGCCGGTCATGACAATGCCCACTTCGCACCACTCATCTGCTGCTGCCTCGGAGCAACAGTTGGCGGCACCAGCCGCCCCAGGCTTGGTGCATGAGTCATGCTCGGAGGTCGGGGTAGAGGAGACTGCACCCACCCCTAAACCTCCCTCCCCCATGAGGGACAATGCCCCGGGGTCTCCCCTGGTGGTACAGTCGTTCTCTTCATCCCCGGGCGAGGCAGTCACGGGACTCTTGAGTGCCAGCCTGCCGGATGATTTTAAAGAACATCAGGCCCTGCTTTGATGGGTGGCTGAGAACTTGGGTCTAGAGGTGGACGAGATGGCTGAGCAGGCAGACACCTTGTTCAACATCCTGTCAGCCTCTACCCTTACCCGTGTTGCACTACCAGTGCATGACGGGGTCCTCAAAATTGCCACGGCCCTCTGGCTAACCCCGTCATCCATCCCTCCCACATCCAAAAGGGCTGAAAAGAAGTACTTTGTCCCGGCCAAAGGGTTAAAGTACCTTTATACCCACCCACCTCCGGGTTCGCTGGTTGTCTCTGTGGCCAACAAAAAAGACAAGCAGGGGCACACCAGCTCAACTCCCCCCCAAAAAGAGGCCAAAAGACTGGACCTTTTGGGGAGAAAAATTTATTCAATTGCCAGCCTCAATTCTGGGTGGCGAACCATCAGGCCCTCTAGGGCAGATAACATTTTAACTTATGGGACTCCCTCCGTAAGTTCAAGGAGTCCCTCCCACAGGGTTTGGTCTAAGAATTTGGCCCTGGTAGAGGAGGTGCAGTAGTTAGGTGCTCCCTCCAAATGGCGTGGGACACGGCAGACTCGGCAGCTAGGTGGTTGTGTCAGCGGTGGTGATGAAGCGCAACTCCTGGCTTCAGCCCGCTGGCCTTTCCCAAGACATGCAGACCTCGGTCCAGGACCTCCCATTCGATGAGAACGGTTTCGTTTCTGAACAGACGGATGGGAGGCTACATGGGTTAAAAGACACTCGGGCCACCCTTTGCTCGCTGGGCATGCATACGCCGCAGTCTGCACGGAACCAGTTCTGGTCGCTTCCAAGGCCTTGGTAGCCTCGTCAGGGGTCTGCAAAGAGAAGGGATAGCGACATGAGTTTTAGTCGTTGCTTCCTTTCCTCCTCCCTCTCACCCGCTCAGCGAAGCATCCCAGGTCCAGAAGCGCTCATTATGAAGGTGCGCTCGAGAGCGATGCCCCAGTCAAGTCCCCGGATCCACCCTGTCCTTTCCTCGATCGTCTTCGTCCCTGCCATTCAGCCTGGTTTCAGGTCACCTCCTACCACTGCTTGCTGGATATAGTATCTCAGGGCTATACCCTGAAATTTTCAGCCACCCCTCCCTTCCACTCCCGACTTTCCCAATCCCTCTTCAGGGACCCTTCTCATAAGCAACTTCTAGGGGCAGTGG
The DNA here is from genome assembly GCA_037349315.1 of Chelydra serpentina. Taxonomy (NCBI): domain Eukaryota; kingdom Metazoa; phylum Chordata; order Testudines; family Chelydridae; genus Chelydra; species Chelydra serpentina. Next base: position 16,177,118 of record JBAIAC010000035.1, read on the forward strand.
AGGAGGTCCCTCGGGACATGAAAGGCAAGGGGTTCTATTCCCACTACTTCCTAATCCCGAAGGCAAAAGTGGTCCACAGACCCATCCTGGACCTGTGTCGCCTCAACAAATCTCTCAAGAAGTTGAAGTTTCACATGAAGTTTCACATATTGTATGTATGAAACTTCACATGAAGTTTCATACATACAATATGATGGGGGCTAATTTAGCTACAACTAATCAGGAAAAAGATCTTGGAGTCATCTGGATAGTTCTCTAAAGATGTCCACGCAGTGTGCAGCGGCAGTCAAAAAAGCAAACGGGATGTTAGGAATAATTAAAAAAGGGATAGAGAATAAGACGGAGAATATCTTACTGCCCCTATACAAATCCATAGTGCACCCACATCTTGAATACTGCGTACAATTGTGGTCTCCTCATCTCAAAAAGGATATACTGGCATTAGAAAAGGTTCAGAGAAGGGCAACTAAAATGATTAGGGGTCTGGAACGGGTCCCATATGAGGAGAGATTAAAGAGGCTGGGACTTTTTAGCTTGGAAAAGAGGAGACTAAGAGGGGATATGATAGAGGTATATAAAATTATGAGTGGTGTGGAGGAAGTGAATAAGGAAAAGTTATTTACTTGTTCTCATAATAAAAGAACTAGGGGCCACCCAATGAAAGCAGGTTTAAAACAAATAAAAGGAAGTTCTTCTTCACACAGCGCACAGTCAACCTGTGGAACTCCTTGCCTGAGGAGGCTGTGAAGGCTAGGACTATAACAGGGTTTAAAAGAGAACTGGATAAATTCATGGAGGTTAAGTCCATTAATGGCTATTAGCCAGAATGGGTAAGAAATGGTGTCCTTAGCCTCTGTTTGTCAGAGGGGGGTGATGGATGGCAGGAGAGAGATCACTTGATCATTACCTGTTAGGTCCACTCACTCCGGGTCACCTGGCATTGGCTACTGTCGGTGGACAGGATACTGGGCTGGATGGACCTTTGGTCTGACCCAGTATGGCCTTTCTTACGTTCTTATGTTATCCCTGGCCTCCATCATACCCTCCCTGCATCTGGCAGACTGAATGATGCCTATTTCCATATCTCCATCATCCAAGGTCACAGACGATTCCTCTGTTTTGTGATGGGCGGGTGCCATTTCCAGTTCACGGTGCTGCCCTTTAACCTCTCATCCACCCCAGGATGTTTACAAAATGTATGGTGCCAGTGGCTGCTTACCTGGGACGTTGAGGGGTCCAGATCTTCCCGTATCTTGACGACTGGCTCATCAAGGGCAGGTCTCGGGAGCAAGTGCAGAGGAACCTTGATCTGGTGTGTTCCACCTGCCATGACCTGGGCCTGTTAATAAATGAGAAAAAATCCACCTTAACGCCAGTCCAGTCCAACGAATAGAGTTCATTGGAGAGGTTCTTGACTCCATGTGAGGTATAGCCTTCCTTCCGGCTATAGCTCACCATGTTGGACCTGATCTCCCACGTAAAGAACCACCTGCTCACCATGGCTGACACCTTCCTGCGGCTGTTGTGCCACATGGCCGCGTGTACATAGGTGGTCAGGCATGCTCGGCTCCCTCTCCAGGATCTTCAAGCATGGCTGGCATCGGTCTACATTCCCAGTCAGTGTGCCGGACCACATCAGGTCATCCTTGGATTGGTGGCTGGACTCTGAGTCAGTGTTGGAGGGAGTCCCCTTTGCGACGCTGTCTCTGTCGCTGATGCTGGTCTCCGATGCTTCGGACCTGGGCTAGGGAGCCCATCTGGGTGAGCTGAGCACCCAGAGCCACTGGTTCCGGGACGATCTGGCTCTCCATATCAATGTCAGGGAGCTCAGAGCAGTTCGCCTGGCCTGCCAGGCTCTCTTGCCCCAACTGCAGGTCCTGACGGACAATACCACCACGATGTATTACATCAACAAGCAGGGTGGTGCCAGGCCTTCAGCCCTTTGTCTCCGCCTTCGTGATTTTTTTGTGTGGCATGCCATTCATCTGATAGCCGCGCACCTGCCTGGAACCAGGAATGTCCTGGTGGATCACCTCAGCAGGACTTTCTCATCTTGCCATGAGTGGTCGCTCCATCCGGAGGTGGTCAGCATAATCTTCCAGAGGCAGAGGTCTCCCCAGGTGGACCTGTTCGCATCCAGGCAGAACAGAAAATGCCATGTGTTCTGTTCGATCCAGGAATGGACAAGGGCTCCCTGTCAGTCGCCTTTCTCATTCCATGGTTGGCGGCCTTTCTGCCAGTGCCCTTGATTCACAGGGTCCTTGTGAAGATCAAGCAAGAGAGGGCGAGAATTATCCTAATAGTCCCCACGTGGCCTCGCCAGCACTGGTTTGGCATGTTACTGAGACTTTTGGTAGCCGCACCGCTGCAGCTCCCCCTCTGGCCGGATCTGCTGTCCCAGAACCACAGCAGTATTTTGCACCTGAACCTGGTGACGCTGCACTTGATGGCTCGGCTACTGCATGGCTAAGTACGGATAAACGGGCATGCTCGGCCCGTGTCCAGCAGGTCTTGCTGGGTAGCAGATAACCCTCCATCAGAGTGACTTACCTAGCCAAATGGAAGAGATTCACCTGCTGGGCCTTGGAATGTCATATTTGAGCCGAACAGGCCCCGCTGCAGGAGATCCTGGATTATCTGATGCACCTCAAACTCCAAGGTTTGTCCCTATCATTGATCAAGGTCCACCTGGCCGCTATCTCGGATTTCCATCCTCTGTTCCAAGGCAGCTCAATCTTTGCTCATGACATGATGGCACAATTTTTGAAAGGTCTGGAGCCTCTCTACCCACACGTCCGGAATCCTGTCCCTCCCTGAGACCTGAATCTCATGCTGTCAAGGCTCATGGGGTCTCCCTTTAAGCCTCTGGCTTCCTGCTCCCTCCTGGAAGGTCTGATTCCTGGTCTTGATAACGTCAGCCCTCAGGGTGTCCGAGATTAGGGTGTTTACTTCAGAGCCACCCTATATGGTCTTCTACAAGGATAAAGTCCAGCTGCGACCACACCCAGCGTTTCTGCCCAAGGTTATTTCCCAGTTTCATACTGGCCAAGACATAGACTTACCCATCTTTGTTCCAAAGCCTCGTGGATCAGATGAGGAGCGCAGGCTACATACCCTGGACGTCAGGAGGGCGCTGGCCTTCTACATAGATAGAACAAAGCCATTCCGTAAGTCAACACAATTGTTCATTGCGGTGGCAGACAGAATGAAAGGTCACCCAGTGTCTGCTCAGAGGATTTCATCCTGGATCACGGCCTGAATCCGCTACTGCTATGAGCTGGTGAATGAAAGTGCCTCCACCGGCGATCGTGACGGTTCACTTGACTAGGGCACAAGCGTCGTCAGTGGCCTTCTTGGCCCAGGTACCAATCCAAGAGATCTGTAGGGCTGCTACCTGGTCGTCTGTCCACACGTTCGCATCTCATTATGCACTTACCCAGCAAGCTCAAGGCAACGCTGGCTTTGGCAGAGCTGTGCTGCAAGCTGCAAGACCATGAACTCCGAGCCCACCTCCATTGATACTGCTTGTGAGTCACCTAGAAAGGAATAGATATGAGCAAGCACTCGAAGAAGAAAAAAACATTACCCACCTTTTTTACCCAGTAACTGTTGTTCGTTGAGATCTGTTGCTCACGTCCATTCCATCAGCTGCCCTCCTGCCCCTCTGTCTGAGTTGTCAGCAAGAAGGAACTGAGAGGGTGTAAGGTCAGCGGCGCCTAATATACCGACACATCAGCATGGCACTCAAGGGGGTGCCATAGCTGGCCCTACAGATACCGCTAAGGTAAAAATCTCTGATGACTGCAAACGTGGACGCGCGCAGACCTACAATGGAATGGACACGAGCAACACATCTTGAAGAACAACAGTTACGAAAAAGGTGGGTGACATTTTTAGGTAAAATATCAGCTTGGTTGGATGGGGGAAGATGGCTTTCAGCTTTCTTTGTAGGGAGAACTGAATTGTAACTAGATAATATTATAACTATTACTAGGATTCTTTGTTGTTTTTATCTCTATACAGAGAAATGAACAATTTAGGGGGGCTATCTTAGTGAGATCTGGTGCTATCTGATGGCTCCTTGGTGACCTACATGAAATAATGGCTTGGTCAACAGACAGGGCCCTGATCCAGCTTTTGTACAGGTCTCAGTCCAGTTTTCAGTGGGCATCTTGTGCTCCTTGCCGAAATGACTGCACTAATTGACAGCTGCAGCAGAGAGTACAAGGCTGAACTACTTTTCACTCCTATATAGGATTTCTCCTGGTCAGAATGTGGGCAGTTTGCAAAGCAGCTGCCCATGTTGTTCCTGTTCAGTGTCTGGGAGTGTCAAAATGGCACCTGCCCCAAGTACTTGAATGTAAACCAAAGATAAAGGAGCCTGAATCCTCCTTTCCCAAAGTCAAATAATTTTTTAAACCATCTTTCCGATAGTGAACCGTTTCAGAGGACTTTAAAAAAGAACATCAACGAGGTCTGTCAATAAAACCGAACCATCCCTGCCCACGCTAAACAATGGCAAACTAGGGCCCACCAATCAAGAAGAAGACCAAGAAATAAAGGTGTAGGGGGAAAACACATAGATCATTGTGTGTAGAATTACAGCCTGACATCTGATTCCCTGGGGAGTCCTAACAAGTCTAAACTCCATGGGAAATGAGTCGGATAACATTGCATTCTGATGAGGCTCGTTTCTTCCCCTAGGCTCTGGAGGATCCTCATATTCCTGAACCCATTTTCTTAATCCTTTCTGAGAATGGGGTTTGGGGAGAGTGGGGAAGGTCATTAAAATTGATAGACCGCTAGCCCGATAACAATTTAGAGCTTAATAACAGTCATATGTTACATTACTTATCACTCTGCAAGGAATATTACTGCAGTGACATGTATTAAAGAGGGGTGAGAAAGCCAAAACCCATTAATGAAAAAACAACAACAACAGTGCTTGTGGCTGCTGTGCTGTGTGATAGACCACCTTGGCTTCTGGGGAGGGTGTCAAGTGCAGCAGAGGCAGCAGGCTTTCACGCTGGATTATGTTCTAATCCTGGAATCAGTGGCAGCCTGGAGCTCTGGCACTAAAGACAGCATTCATGCAAAGCAAACGGCATCCCCAGAAGCAACTACAGAGAGCATCAGAGTTGAACTTACAATATCAGGCTACTTTTACACAGTTGTACCACTGGGCTTTGATTGAAGGGATGCTGCCTTTTGTGCATCCTCTCTGATCCTTATTTTCTCCACCTTCAGCCTGTCCTCCATGTCCCTTTAAGAATCCACACTTCCATTTTATTTCTCTCCTCCCTCTGACGGAGTTAGGAGGGGAGGTAGGCTAATACTGAGTGCTTCTGAAAATTCCATCTTAAATGGTTGACTAGAGGCTAGTATTTGTGTGGACAGGGTTGGGCAAAACATTTTAGGGCCCACTGATGTTCACTGGTTGACCTGGCTGTTGTACTATGAGAGCCAAGATTGTTTGCAAGGAGAAAAAGGGAAAACAATTTCCAAGTCTGCATCTTTAGATGCAGAAGTTAGCTGGTATGTGCTGCTTGTTTGCATCTACATGAAAAATGATTTACCGCCATCATCAGAAAAGCATCCCTTAGAGTTTAAATAACTTACTGCACTACACAAAAACATAACTAGACCACAACAATTGTGAATTAAAAATATCACAATATGGGGTTTGCCACCCTGGCTCAATCAGCATTGGTCCAGTTGCCTGTCTCCATCAGTGGTATACCTGGCACCTAAAAGGAAGCTAACATCCTCACTCGTAATGTACTTGTAAAATGCTGTACTGCATGGTGGAGGATGGAGAAGGAAATATACTCGTGAATCCTACAATATTATTTTTTTTACACTCTTTTTAGCTTGTAAAGCAGTAATCCCCAAACTGTGGGGCAAGCCCCTTCTAGTGGGTGTGGAGGAATGTTCAGGCCTTAGCAAAGCCATGAACATATTAATCTTTTTGTGAAGGGTCATACAGCACTCAGCCATAGCAGTGAGATTCCGATAGTGTAGATTGGAGCGATGGCTAGATTATACTTGATCAAATAAATCTTCCAAACTACCGCTGTGCATTTTTGTTGGCTTGAGGACAGCTTTTGCATTTTTCTTGTTTCTATTACTTTCACCTGGCACAACATCCCAGAGTAAATTAATGCCATAATTTAATCTTTAAGTATATCAGTTTAGAGGTAGGCATGTATGTTTATGTGGTACACATACCTACTGGTTTAAAAATATCAGTTATTAACTAGCCACATTATCTTTTAAACATTAGCTGTCGCTATGTGTAATACAGAAAACTAGTGCTGCTTGAGAATTTTTCAACATTTGTCTTTTGGCTGAAAAATGCCAATTTTGCTGAAACCAAAACTTTTTGTGGGAAAGGGTCGATATCAATTTCTTGACTTGAAAGCGTTTTCAAAAAAGTTTAAAAATTCTCACTATCCCAGTGTTTGATATGTTCAAAATGAAAAATTCAAGTTTTCCATTTTGAAAACAATTGTTTAAAAACTTAAGCTAATTAGCATTAAAAATAAATGGTTGCAGGTGACATAAACATTTAGAAATTATCAAAACAAAAATGTTTCAAGTGTCCTGAACTGTCTTTTGGTTCATGAAAATTTTCATGATTTTTGATTTCTTAAGCCCGAGCCAAGATGAGAAAATTTTTGAACCCTTGAAAATTTTCATGGGACAGAAAAACCAGTTCCTACCCAGCCCTTCCGAAAACATGTGTGCACACGTGTTCATAGCTGATGTTATTTGTTATGGGTATAGCAAGGTAACATTTTTTTTACAGGCCTCCCTCCCCTCCCCCAGATTTATTAAAACACCATATTTCTGACCCACAAATAGTGGATGTCTGAAATTAGAACATTAATTAGTGTAATAAGGAAAAATAAAATTTTGTAGCTTTATATGGATCAAAGAGGAGAAGCATCTAACGAGGGCCAGGGGATGCCACAGAAGGCTGGGCCAGGCGCTTTGAAGATGTCTCTGATTCAGACACATCCTTAGGCTACTACTGACTGGCTGTTTGAAATGATGTGTGCTCCTGGGGACTATTTACAATTAGCGCACATTCAATTTTGTGGCGTTCATTCATTATCATTAAGTCTGAGTCTGGCCAGTCACCCAGTAAGAGCTCCCAGAAGATCCTGCCCTTGTTAAACAAATACACGTTCCTCCATGCACTGTGCAATGTATTCTCTGTTATTAGACACGCTTTGAGGCTGCCCCACCCCTGTGTTGTATTATACTCCACTGTGACTGAGGCTTAAAAGCAAGCACAGGGGCCCCTTGAATATGTGTGGTAATGCTACCTCATTTTCGAGGGGTCTGTAGTGAGCAAGGTAACAGTTGATAGCATCACATCTTATTCCTCCAAGAGCTGGTACCATCAGCACCAACTCTGAGGATCTTATAGTTTGCAGTCAGACAGGGGCCCTATGGTGTGTTCCTGCCAGCCCATCGGCAGTTATGTGTGTTCTGTTAGTTGAATGTATTGTGTGTGACAGAATATGCCAGTACTTGAACATGAAACCCTAACGCCAATCTCATGTTAGGGATTGTTACCGGCCTTTGTGTAGCACACACTGTAGGAGGTGGACTATAGATTCGCACACACTGGGAGCCCTGCATAGACTGTAGCTAGCCCCCTCTCCGCCCAGCTCTCTTTGATCAAGTGTTTGCTCTTGACTAATGGGATTTTGCAGGCACTAAAGTGTGCATGCAAATCCGAGGGTGCAAATTTAGGGGCTAACCTAAGAACCTATGGGCCAGTTTCAAAAGATTTTCTTCCCTCCCCTACCTTCCAGCTGTGGGAAGAAACACATAAAGAACACAATAGCTGGTGCTGCCCAGAGATAGCAGGTGCTCCTCCTATGACAGCAAACTGATCATGCTTTTAAAATCAGGAATTCAATTAATTTTGGTGTCCTAAACATATTAAGGAGCCTCAAATTAATATACTACAGGCCAATTTGAGCTCTGCGGTAAGTGGCTATGACTCCATTGATATCAAATGGACTTGCACCTGCTATCATTTGTCCTTAGTTTGACCTAAAAACGCACTACTTTTAACGTAAAAGACCTGGTAGCTCTGCTGAATAAACTAGCTGGTTCTGCACGTACCTATAGGACTCTGATGTCAATGTCCTGCCTGTCTCAGCATGTACTGAGTGGGCTACAAAATATGGGACAGCTTTTTCCATGTGGCTCTTAGTTATGCCATAGTCCTGGTGAGCAGTATGAAGTGGCTTCTCCCAGGATATAATAAGTAATTAATACTTCTTTATTGCCTTTCACCTGAGCCTCTCAAAGTGCTTTACAAATATTAATGATTTAAGCATCACAACAGCCCAATTAGGTACGCATTAACCCTGTTTTACAGATGGGGAAACAGAGTCACAGGGCAATCAAGTGTTTCACCCACTGTCACTTGGTACTTGGGATTAAAGCTCATCACTCCTGGTTCCCAGTTACATCTTAATCACTGGAAAAGTAGGCCATGTCCCTTACCTAGCAACAGTAGATTTTTAAATGGCTTTTTTTGTTACCCACTAATCTGTAATTATCCAAAAATAATTTGAATAATGCAACATTTGTGAAATATCAATATAAATCCTGCTGAATTAGATTTGTCCAATAAGTGTGCCTTTTTGATTTTCTACCATATCATGTATATGCTCCAGCTCTGGAGAAATGATGCATACTGGATCTCTTCAGGAAGGCATATAGTTTAGGGCAGATGTTTACCATGCTTTACTCAAAATAGCAGTAATTGTAAATGCAAATGACCGCCTGGCCTGGCTTAAGATGAATAATTGGCCATTTGCCTCTGCAAATGGTGCACAATTGAATACACATTTTTTGTGCCTGCTCCAGATCTTGCATTTTTCAAAAAACTATGGCCCTTGGAATTTGGAACGAAATAATTTTATTGTAAATTTGGAGAAAGTTGCAAGGGGTTACCTATGTCATGTTAAGCATGTCCCATTGATTTATTAGTCTGATGATAGAATGGATACAGACTGAGTCTTCAATTAATTCAGTTTAGCAGATGTGCAACTTCCAGCCAAGTATCTCTAGATCTCCATAAGCAATGCAGCCAAGAGTCATTTATTGTAGTGTAGGATTCAGCCATTCTGATGGCTGTGGCTTTAAATGTATTTGCACTTTTTCTAGTTCCGTTGCTCATGTTAGTGCTTTCAGATCAGCTGCTCAATGCTAAGAGTCAGGCTATGTCTACACTACCGAAGTAAGTCGACCTACGCTACGCAACTCCAGCTACGTGAATAACATAGCTGGAGTCGACGTACCTTGGGTCGAGTTACCACGGAGTCTACGCCGCCGGGGGGTTGACGGGAGACACTCTCCTGTCGACTTACTTACTCTTCTGATCTGGGTCGACTGGAGAGCGATCTGCAGTTGATTTGGTGGGTCTTTAATAGACCCGCTAATTCGACTGCTGGTGGATTGATCTCAGAGCATCGAGCCCGGCTGTAGTGTAGAGCTGCCCCCAGTGTTATTGAGCTGTGATGTCTGTAGCTACCAGAATAACAACTGCAGTCAAGACTGGGAATGCATTTCATGGAAACAAACGCAAAGAAACAAATAAATGTCTGGACAGAAGCAGTCAGGCTGGGGAAAAGTTAATTGCTTATTTGCAGGTTCAAAAATATAACACGTGAATTAAGATCAGGAAACTAGACCGAAGACTCTCTAGATAGATACTTTATGTGCCCATGACACTTGAAGCATCATAAGTGTTGCCATATAGATAATGGCAACACTTAGTTCAGCGAATAAGTTTTGTTGTGTTGCACATGCAAAGTGAGTGGCTTTCAATTCTAACGGAATGGCTCTCCATTCTAATGCAGATCTGGAAAGTCCAAGATCTGTTCAAATGCAAACCCCAGAGAAGAATTATGACTTAATGTCTTTTGAAAATATTAAGGAAACAGCCTGTCATGTTGGTGGAGGGCGGTGGTTCAGAAAGAATGGGAAGAAATTACTTAAAATAAATAGTCTTGATTGATTGGTTAGTACCTGAATGAAAAAGATCTTTGCCCTAAGGCCTCCTCACTACCACCAGCTTACACCAGATGTTAGCTGACTAGCTCGATTGCTGTCCAACTTGTTTAAATCAATGCAATTTGTACATTTCATGGTTTTCATGAGACATTTCTCAACCATTACCTGCCATTGCCGTGGGGAAACAATGTCAGATGACCCTAATAACTGTTGAACCATTAGTTTTGTGACTGTGCCTTGTGCGTAAATAGCTTTCATCTGTCCGCAAAGCAAATATTCTCATGGTAGAGCACTCAGCCTGTATTATTATTTTGTAACAGCAAACGGACATTACTTTGGCATTGGCAGTACCATTTCATGCTGCTTTTCCTCATGTTCATCTGAACAATGCCTTAGAAATGACTTTTTTCCATTGGTTTATTAGGTTAGTGACCTTTATTGGACTGCTTTTCTGTGATGCACGTTACTGTAGTTGAGCTGTACTGGCATTATGTATTTTCTTGGCAGTGTGCTAATCTCTTACACAGCATGACTATTTAAGAAGGGAGGCTATCTGTATATATTGTAGTGAACTGGCTAGTGTGTGGCTCTGAATAGATAATTGACAATAAAACAATGGATCATAGTCTCCTTTTCGCCATTTCCTGGACTGTATTCAATATCCAAAACTATTCAACAATTTTATTATATTTGTAAATTTATTTTAATTCATTGCTTGATTGCAATCAGTGACCTGTGACTGTTTGACTATTGCTGTGTTGGTTAACTGTGATTTGTCACATAAGCCACATGCTCTTCTTTGATTGGAGGAGTGCATAAGAACTTCCAGCACATAATCATGTGCCAATTTAAAATTAATTTCCCGCTAATATGCATGCATGCTGCTATACATTTGCTTTCTTTGAAAAGTCATTGCAGTGATACTTGATTGGATGAATATGAAGTGCACACACCATTTTTTGGATGGAATCAGATCTGCCCAGCTAGGTTCATAAGTTTTAAACTGCTAACAGCTAATGGAAATATAGAGCTCCAGTTTTTGCAAATATGAAATATAACAAAACATATAAAATGAAATTTAAAAAAATCTCATCCCACAGCAGGGCTCCTGCTGCAAGCATTGTGACCTGGTTCACATAGGGTTGCCAACTTTCTAATTGCACAAAACCGAACACCCTCTGCCCCTTCTCTGAGGCCCCACCCCTGCCCTACCCCTTCTCAGAGGCCTTGCTCCCCACTCACTCCATTCCCCCCTCCTGCCGTTGCTCACTTTCAGTGGGCTGGAGCAGAGGGTTGAGGGTGCGGGAGGGAGGTGAGGGCTCCAGGGTGGGGCCATAAATGAGGGGTTTGGAGTGTGGGAGCGGGCTTAGTGCTGGGTCAGGATGAGGGACAGGGTGTGGGTTCCAGCTGGGGGTATGGGCTCTGGGTAGGGGCCAGGGATGAGGGGTTTGGGATGCAGGAGGGGGATCAGATCTGGGGCAGAGGGTTGGGGTGTGGGAGGGGGATCGGGGCACAGGCTCCAGCTGGGCAGCGCAGCAGCGCTTACCTCAGGCAGCTCCCAGTTGGCGGCTCAGTGGGGCTAAGGCAGGCATCCTCCCTGCCCCGGCTCTGCACAGCTCCCAGAAGCGGTCGGCATGTCCCTGTGGACCCTAGGCGGAGGGGTCAGGGGGCTCTGTGCACTGCCCACACCTGAAAGCACCGCCCCCCACAGCTCCTATTGGCTGTGGTTCCTGGCCAATGGGAGCTGCACAGCCGGTGCTGGGGGTGGGGCAGCGTGCAGAGCTTCCCTGATCGCCCCTCTGCCTAGGGTCCGCAGGGACATGCCGGATGCCTAGAAACCCTAGGTGCACATGGTTGCAACACCACTCACTCAAATTTGGCCCAGCAGCCTCTCCAACATGACAGCCCATGCGCCAGGTCACAATGTGCGGAGTGGGGAGCCAGGACTAGCTCAGCAGGACAGGAGCTGCCACTAGAAGGTGAGTGGGAGGCAGACTCTGCAACCCACCCACCCAGGGGCGGCGCCAGCTTTTTTGCAGCCATAGGCGGCGGCGGGAGAGGCTGCCGCTGAAATGCCGCCGAGATCCCCAGCGGCCGAAGAAGCTGCTGCCGAAGTGCTGCCGGGGTCCTCGGCGGTACTTCGGCGGCAGCTTCTTCGGCCGCCAGGGACCTCGCGGCATTTCAGCGGCAGCCTCTCCCGCCGCCACCGCCGAGGGACCTGAAACGCCGCCCCCCTAATCCTGGCTCCCTAGGCGACTGCCTAGGGTCACCTAATGGTAGCGCCAGCCCTGCATCCACCCCACAGGGGCAGGACCTGACCCCTTCCCCTCCTCCCCAGATGGATAAAATGAAATAACATGAAATTTGTGACAAATAAAATTATAAAGAATTTCCTGGGTATCTAGAGATCCCCCTCCAGGTCACGTTCCAATGGTCATTGTGACGTTTCAGATGGCCGTGGTGTCAAGCAGGAAGTTCTAGGGGGCCACAAGTTGGTTATGGTATAAGACTCTCTCCTAGCACTATCAAAGCCTCATAAGAGTTTTCTGGTACTACCACTACTTTCATCTACTGAAATCAGATCAAAACAGCTCCTGGAAACTAGAGTGGGGGGACTGCAAGTAGCCAGCCCGCAAAAGAGACGAGTCAGTTTCACTCTGTTCTCTTCAACACAGTCATCTGGCTGGGCTGGCACTTCATTACTAGCCTGCACTAGCTGGGGCCTGGTTTTGTAGCCTGATGATTTTTACAGCAATAACGAACAAGAGTTCTGTTGAGGAGGAAAAGACATATGCTTTGAATGTAGACTATAAAGCCCTTGAGTAGTATATGTCCAGCATACCCTTTGCTATATGTCTATATCATATACAAATAATACGAGGTACCAATGTCAGTTTTAGGCACTGCTGAGCTAGCTCAGTGCTGTGTATGGTTGGGCCCTAATATCAGCCTCCCAGCATTTTCTGTCATCTCAAATCAGGAAATTTCTCCTTTTAGCCATGTGCTTTGGTTTGGCTTCTGTCTACAAACCCTGTTCAATATGACATAGCAAATATTGTCCTTGCACAAACAGAATGAGTGAACATGATGGAGCAATTCTTTTTGATTCATTCGTTGTTTAATGAAAAAGCTGGTTCTTCTGGTTGTTCTCCTACCTGGACTGGCTGAGGATGGGGGCTAAGGTTTTAATCTTATTTTACAGTGGTGATTTAAGTGAATACTATTTTTTGATCTAAAGCATGATGAAGCTACACCTATACTCCCCACATTAAAGAGTAGACCAGGAGATGCTTGCTAGGGTTGCCACCTTTTAAAATGCTGCTCACCAGACCCCCCGAGTCCCCGGCCACTTCTCCACCTCTTCCCCTCAAGGTCCTACCCCCATCACTCGCTTCTCTCTCCCCTCCCTCTCCTCGTCACTTGATGGATTTTCTCAAGGAGCCTGCCTGCAGATAGGCGGCAGCCCTGGATGAGCAGGGGCTGGAGGAAGGTGCCAGAAAGCGGACTTTTGATTCAGGTGCCATTTAGGGTTGCCAGGTCCCCTTTTCAACCAGACTTTCCAGTTGAAAACCAGGCACCTGGCAACCCTAAATGGCACCTGGACACAGAAGCCGAAAACCAGACTGTCGGGGTAAAACCTGGGCGGGCGGCAACCCTGATGCTTCCTGAAGTCCCATAGGGCTAAATCCTGAAACGGGTGCTTGATATCTTTATGATTTGGCCTTATTAGAGTTCAGGCCCTCAGAGGACCAGGCCCAGAAGTATGCACTGCATCATACATGTCAATATAAGACCTACTTCTCCACTGAATAATACTTCATGTTGACATTAAAGGCCTAGTGCAACTCCCCATGAAGTCAATAGGGGTACATCTACTAGAGTTGCCAGGTGTTCAGTTTTCGATCAGAACACCGGGTCGAAAAGGGACCCTGGTGGTTCTGGTCAGCACAGCTGACCAGGCCGTTAAAAGTCTGGTTGGCATGTCTGGCTCCTAGGCGAAGGGGCCGCCAGGGAGGCTCCGTGTGCTGGCCCCGCCCTCAGGCACCGCTCTGAGTGCTGGCTCTGCAGCTGCGGCCAATGGGAGATGTGGATGTGGCGCCTGTGGGTGGGGGCAGCGTGTGGAGCCCCCTGGCTGTGCCTCTTCCTAGATGCTGGAGGAACATGTCGCCGCTTCCCGGGAGCTGGCTGAGGTCAGCGCCACCCGGAGCCCACACCCCAAACCCCCTTCTGTGCCCCAACTGCCTGCCCCAGCCCTGAGTCCCCTCCCGTACACAAACTCCCTCCCACACACTGAACCCCTCCTTTCTGGCCCCATCCTGGAGCCCACACCCTCAGCCCAGAGCCCGTACCCAGTGGCATAGCCAGATGGAGAGAACAGGGGGAGTAGACATAAAAAAAGGCGCCACCCCCTTGTACTCGCCCAGTGGCGCTCCGGGTCTTCAGCAGCACTTCGGCGGCGGGTCCTTCACTCGCTCCGGGTCTTCGGCGGCGGGTCCTTCACTCGCTCCGGGTCTTTGGCGGCGGGTCCTTCACTCGCTCCGGGTCTTTGCCGGCACTTCGGCGGCGGGTCCTTCACTCGCTCCGGGTCTTTGCCGGCACTTCGGCGGCGGGTCCTTCACTCGCTCCGGGTCTTTGCCGGCACTTCGCCGGCGGGTCCTTCACTCGTTCCGGGTCTTCGGTGGCACTGAAGGACCCGCCACCGAAGTACCGCCGAAGACCCAGAGCGAGTGAAAGACCCACTGCCGAAGACCTGGAGCGCCACCGGGTGAGTAAAAATTAAAAAGGCGCCACTTGTGTTCAGTGGGGGAGCGGCCGCTGCCCCGCTCCCTACTGCCTGTACCCCCTCCACTACCCAACCCACTGCCCCAGCCCAGTGAAAATGAGTGAGTGAGTGAGGGTGGGGGAAAGCGAGTGATGGAGGGAGGGGGGATAGAGTGAACAGGGGCCAGGGCCTCAGAGAAGGGGCAGGGGAGGGATAGGGATAGGGACATGATGGCGAGGCAAAGGTGTTCGGTTTTCTGTAGTTAGAAAGTTGGCAACCCTAACATCTACATTTCAATAAAAGACCTGCAGCATAGATGTGGCTGGCCTGGGTCAGCTGACTCAGGCTTGCAGGGCTTGGGCTAAAAATTGCAGTGTAGACATTTGCATTCGGGCTGCAAAGGGCGTGGGGTCTCGGAGCTCAGGCTCCAGCCTAAGCCCGAATGTCTACACTGCAATTTTTACCCTGCAGCCTGAGCCCCATCAGCCTGAGTCAACTGATGTGGGCTCTGAGACTCAGGACTAAGGATTTTTTATTGCAGTGCAGATGTACCCTGGGAGTCGTCCCACTGATTTCAGGGTGTTGGCTCAGGCCCTGTGCAAAGTGCAGAAGTGGGGTGTTTTGCATTCACTTTGCACAGGTGTAAATTGTAACATGAAGTGCAAAGCAGTGGAGAATCAGGCCTATAAATACTAGAATTGTGATCCAAAAGAAATGAATGCTGGACCACCTTTTGAACCATTTACTCTGTCCTAACTCAGTTAGAAATCTCAATAGGCCAAAGCCTGCCCTAATGTATGATCTAAGCAACGCCATTGACTTCAAATAACATGAAAGTCAGGCCAGAATTTGCCCCATTAACATCAATGAGAATTTTGTCACAACAAGGACTAAGTGAAAACTGAGTCAGGACCTCCAGATTTAGCCTGCTGTGTTTAACCCTAAGAGCAGACTGGCTTGCAAAAACAAAAAAGAATTTTTGTTAAGATGATGTGAAGGTTGCTGTTGTACGACAGTGCCTTCCCCAGGTACCCTTCTGGAACATGAGACTTCAAACCTCTAACCTCAAATGTTAGTAAAACAGGAGCTATGCAGCTAAGGGTTCCCCAGTATGTCCCTTAAAATATCTTACTGCAATTCCCCTCACACCCAAACGATAGAAAAGCAGGACATGCACAGCTGAGGTAATGCTTCCTGTGCAACAATCCAGACAACATTCTCTTCCCTTGGAGGGATGGCACAAGGAACCTGCAGCCAGAGCATCTTCTTTCCATAACAAATACTGCTATTTTGTATGTGTCCAGCACAGCTCCTGCCGGAGGTGATGTGAAACCAAATTCCCCAAGTATTGTTGCACACATAGATGCCATATGCTGGCATCCCAAAGAGGGACAGAGTTAAGGTTACCTGGGTATGGTTTATGGGAAATAAAGATGGAAAGAACAACAAAGGAAAGACAAGTTAAGCCCAAATTCTGCTCCCAAGGAGTGAGTCTAATGCAGGCATCGGCAACCTTCGGCACGCGGCTCGCCAGGATAAGCCCCCTGTCGGGCCAGGCTGGTTTGTTTACTTGTCCACCAGTTCAACCGATTGCGGCTCCCACTGGCTGCGGTTCGCCATCCCCGGCCAGTGGGGGCTGCGGCGGCCAGCACATCCCTCAGCCCGTGCAGCTTCCCGCAGCCCCCATTGGCTGGGAATGGCGAACCACGGCCAGTGGGAGCCGCGATCAGCCGAACTGGCGGACACGGCAAGTAAACAAACCGGCCCGGCCTGCCAGGGGGCTTACCCTGGCGAGCTGCGTGCTGAAGGTTGCCGATGCCTGGTCTAATGCATTGTCTGCATGCTTTGAGTCTTACAGAGACAAAGGAAAAATGAGACTGTTCAGGGTCTTGCTCAGGGATGTCTGAGAGTCCTCTGTCTAGCTCAGTGTTTCTCAAACTATTGTACCGGTGACCCCTTTCACACAGCAAGCCTCTGAATGTGACCCCCCTTATAAATTAAAAACATGTTTATATATTTAACACCATTATAAATGCTGGAGGCAAAGCGGGGTTTGGGGTGGAGGCTGTCAGCTCACGACCCCCCCCCCCCATGTAATAACCTCATGACCCCCTGAGGAGTCCTGACCCCCCGTTTGAGAACCCCTGAGCTAGCTGAAGCTACAAAAGGGGCCTCTTGTTGGAGGACACCATTCACCACATCACATGTTCCACCAGCAAGCTGTCCTACTTGGAAATGCTTTATATACTGCAGAGCCATCTGAAGCCTTTGACTTGTGGAAATCTGGTGTCTGGATTCTGGAGTTTATGCATATTTTAGTACATTAAGATCATTCAGTCAATATGAAGGTAAATGTGCCTGTTTTGAATAACATTTAATTGCCTGTATAATCCATGCCCTGTGTATCCTCTAATTACATGCCCCTGTTTAAATCCTTCATCTAGACCAGCAGAGTATTAGCAGATTAGCAGTATTAGCAGACTCAGCAGTTTGTTTTAATGCCTTATCACATAATGAAAGTTGTCCTCATGAACAGCGTGAACGCTTCATGCATCTGATTCACTGTGAGCAGCAGTCTAGTGCTGTCACACCTCTTTTCCTCCTTCCCCTTTTCCAGGACCTAGTTTATTTCTCTGACAACTAGGGGGAAAAAACTGTGAAAGACACAGGCATATGCAGTACATTTGTCTTCCTTTCCCATGCTTGTTCTGTTATACTCATTTCTAGTGTACCAGTACATAGAGCCTTCACATCAGTGAATTCAGAACAGGTGACTTTTTGCGTTTAAGGCAGGAAAATAGGGAATAATCGATTATCTGTTTACGGATAGATGAGTTTTTCAGAATTAAATGGGCACAGTTTCTGCAATAATACCTAGCTTTTGCGTAGTGCTTTTCCCATCTGTAGATCCCAAAGCACTTCACAAAGGAGATCAGTATCATTATCTCCATTTTACAGATAGGGAAACTGAGACTCAGACCGGTGCAGTGATTTGCCCCCGCTTGGCCAGTAGCGTATCCTGGGTCCTAAAATAGTGCTCTGTCCTGTGATTGCATTGGCACACGTCTTTAATTAAGCCTGTACTATTTCATGGTCATGCATGTGTCCTGCTCTAATCTAATCTATAGTCTTCATCTCTGTAGTATCAGACTGTCTCCAAGTATTGGACACTGGAAATAATAATCTCTCTTCCTACCCTGGCTGTGCAGAAATAACTTGATTACTTAATGAGATTACGTGGGTGGGGGGATTTATTAAGGGGAAAATCTTCATAGAAGAAATGATTTTTATATTTAGTTCTCAAAGTAAGCAGGTAAGTGGTCATACTTACTACTCAGGAACTAGTTCCATAGTCTAGGTCTAGCTCCTGTTGTCCAAGGCTACGCCTACACTGCTGTAGCTCACGTAGAGGCACTTGTTAATCTAGCTAGCATGACTAAAAGTCGCAGTGAGGACATAGTAGCACAAGCTCCAGCTGTACAAGCCCACCTGCCCCCATACTCACATTGGTAGCCTGCTCTGCCACTTCCTCACTGCTATTTTCAGTGAGCTAACTAGATTAAAGCAACTGTGGGTGTGTCCGCATGAGTTGCAAATTATACCCCGGGTTACAGTATGACCTCAGGTGTGTGAGCTCTACCGTTCCAGCTGGACTGATTATCCCGGTGCAGGGAGCCCATCTTAGTTTGGGCTCACTTTTAATCAACACCCAAACCCAGAATCACATTTAGAAGCCAGCAGATGCTAGCAGAGACTATAGAGCCCAGGTGTAATGCGCTCAACGTGGCTAGCAGCACATTCTGCAGTAGGTGAAGTTTTCATTTGATTTTTAAGAGGAGCCTCAAGGAGACGGCCCTGCAGGTTATGAAATGTGTTAAGCAATGATGTAGGACCTTCATGGTAAAACCATGTCCATGTCTGTAACTTTTGACTTGCACTAGTATACTGTTAAAATCACCCAATCAAATTTCAGTTTGATTTCTAAACATATTAAAATATCCATAGAGAACTTAAAATTGCCCATTTCTTGAGCACTGAAGAATCTGCTAGGAATCCAATACCATGTGAAGGATCATGAATTTTGGAATTGTTCTTGGTGACTGTATCTGACTCCATTAGTGAGGCACCCAGATACTTAACATGTCTTGTCACATTAATCACATGGAGTCAATCAAGTTGTAGTGCATTAGCAACAGAAAGAAGGGAAACTTGAACCTCCTTCTATCATTAGCAGTCTTTACAGGGCAGGGTAATACACTGCAAGCCTTCCCCTTATCATCATTATGATCAATTGAATGTCAATTTCAGTAGTTTTAGTGGCATGATGATGTCTACAAGTGCTACCAAAGCTGATATCAAAACAGTCATTTCGGTGGAGTGTTTCATCACTGAAGCTTCACACTCCCGTTACAAGATTATTGGTTTGTATTTCTTTAACTTTTATTGGAGTGTTTCATCAGAGTAACATGCAAGATGAGGTGCTCTGTGTTTGTATTGCATATAAAATCCCTTATAAATAAAACAGGAATATATTTATAGCAATAGTCATACTTTGAACTTATTCACTGACTCTCCTGTGAGGATCTAAAATGATTTTAAAAGGTGGGCAATTCTTTTCAATTCCCCATTTTACAGAAGGGGAACTGAGAAGTGAAATGACTTGTGCAGGTTCACACAGTAACTCATGGGCTTGGTCAGGAGTAGAACCCAGGCCTCCTGACTCCCAGTTCTATTGCTCTAACCACTAAGAAATGTTGCCTCCTTATGACACAAACATAGTGGTCTGGTTGTTTTTTTTAATCTTCTAAACATTATTGTGCATTTGTCCCTAGAAAACCCCTGACTCTGAAGTAAAACACACTATCATAATTGAATCACATTAGATGTCACAGATCCCTATAGTCACAGGCTGTGCAAATTTGTATTGTAGAATCAATATATTTTTTTACAATCGGGGCCTGTGCTGAGCCTCTAATATTAGAGACAGCCTCCATGAAATATTACATTGATTACACTGCAGAAGTTGAGGACAAAATAATAACCATCCACTGGGAGAACTAGATTTATTTATTAGAATGAGTGTCTTCAATACAATAAAATCCAAGTTTCATCCCTTAAAACACTATTATAAATATCGTAAAAATGCATTTCACCTCCCGTCAACCAAGCTGAAATGACTCATGCTATACTGAGCCCGAATAAAGGGGAATGCCAATCGTTTTCCTTCTTATCTTGCTGTATTACGTACTTGTCTAACTCCTGAGATGGGATTATGATAGGGTCTGAATCATCTCCCCCTAATAAAATCCAATGGAATATTTTGGCAGCTCTGTTGTTCAGAGAGGGTAGGCTGCAAGGTTAAGAATAATAGCCCTTGTCACTTCATATAGCCTTGTTATTAGAGATATTTAGTGCTGAGGCTGGGCTGTGGGGGTAACCGCTAGGATGCGATGATGTTGTTTCCTGCATCAGGGAGCACAGTATTGATTGTAAGCTGTCATCCCTTGTGCATGCTTTGTGGTATTCCAATAGTCTCAAACAGACCACAGTGCATCAGGCGAGGGTCTCACACACTGTATTAACCAACACTGCTATAAAAGCTTGGTTACCATCCCTTGAACATCCTGCCACCTCTTCTCTGGTTACAGCAAGCATTCAAAAATCAAGGTGGATGGCTCTTCACATTGGAGCATCAAGGGCTAAATAAAATAACGCAGGGTGCAAATCCTTCACTGGTTGTTTTAGGGCCTTCTGCAGGCCAAGTATCAGTATCTCCCATTGTAGAGTTGCTGGTACTCAGCACATCTCAGGGTCAGGCCAATAGTTTTGTCCATTGATCCTGGTTTCTGTAAATGGCCATAAACAACAACAATGCCCAGAGAAATGCCCATATAACTAGGGAAACATTTGCTGCACTAGAGAACATGAGAGGCAAATTCAGCTATTAACAGGTAATGTAGGAAAACAAATCAGAAAGCTGAACGTTTCACCGTGCACCCATTGTATTTATAGTAGTAGTAGGAGGTGCTCAGGGTGGGCATGACAGACATTGCCTGGTTGCATGCTACTGTAAATAGGTTCAGAGCATGTGCTCACTCGTCACTTTCACCTGTGCCTTTTCGGAAGTCGCTAGTCTCCACTGACCTGTACCTTAGGGCTTCTCTAAAAATTGCCAGTTAGCTTGTGGCTGTACTGATACTCACAGAGAGCCATGAGGATAGTTACTTTTCCTTCATAGGGAGAAACCTTGATAAGTGTGTGTGTGTGTGTGTGTGTGTGCGTGTCCCTGTAATTAGCAGACTCTTTTGAAAGTGTGGTTGTACATGTTTCCAGGAGTTTTAGAAGCCTCAGATGGAGCCACATGCTGGCAGTCAATAAATGCTCTGTGCTTTGTCTCTCACCAACCTGCCTCTCTTGGGTGCTTACTAAAGGTTAATGGCAATAATGCCAAGGCAGAAGCAGACTCACGGGGAGCTTGATATGATCAAGTTGTTCTGTCAAATCTTCCTGAGGATGGCTGGTTTTTCAGTGTTCACCTCATTCCCTGGCTGGTCTTGAAGCCTACAGGTGTGATTAGACTGTAAGGGATGGCTTTCCCCACTGATATGCCATCTTGGTTTAGGATTCCCTGGATCCTAGAGGGAGCAAGCTAAGCAGGACTGCCATACTTAGCACCACTGTGCTTGTGGTGCAGCTACCCTGGCTACCCCTCTACTTGCAGCCAGTAGGCATAAGGGAATTTGGTGGTAGTGGAGGGAGGGGCATCTTTTCGATGAATGTACTTCCACTGGGGTTGTGGTGCCATGCCTTGACTCCACCCATCATCACATCCCTTCTGCCCTCTCTGAGCTCAGTGTATACGGGCCACCTCTGCCATATGGCTGCCACATTAGCCTAGTTCTTTGCACTGGATGCAACTGGGGATCCACACCAACTGGGTCACCACACTCCTCAGCACTGTTGTGGATCCCATCCATGCAGTAGCAGGATCAAGCCTGTACTGACCTGGGATAGAGACCAACCAGCAAACTGGAGGTGAAAAACTCTATTTCCCACTACCACTCTCTGAGCCACCCTGCCACCTGAATTACCCACCCACACACCCTATAAATCCACACAGGAGGATTTATTAGGTCCCTCTGACATGCCTAGCAGCGCTTCCAACAGCATGATCAGAGACTGGCAGACAGCTGATTTTGAGTCTCCCCAGGAACAATCCTGGCATTAAAAGTTTATGCATCATTTAGAAACCACACCAATCAGTGAAACCACACCAAAACACATTTGAGACAAATTTACTTCTGATGCCAGAGTGCAGGCTCTCTTTACAGGAATTTTTTTTTTTTTAAAAAGACATTTACTTATGCAATTTTTTAAATCATTTCATTTAAAAAAACAGGTTACTCCTGAAAGCCATTTTTTGTAATAAATTTATAAGCCAGCATAATTTTTTCCCTTGTAATCATTCCTTTAAACAAGGCAAACGCATCTGTTCCTGTCCTGAGCAGTCTCATGAACAGCTGACAGGGTATTAAGTAGTTAAATAATAATTAGAAGCTTGGTTCCAAGTACTTCAACAGTGACTTCCTCCTGCCCCAGAGATATTAAGTGATGGTCCCCAGTAACTGTGCAGTTTGTGTAATTTCCTTATGGTATTTATGTCCCTTGAGTAAGTGGTAGTCAGTCTCTCTCGTAAGGTATAGAACTTGGTAAGTCTTGCAGGACATGCTGGAAATCCAACTCATGCCTTATAAAAGAGGCTTTAAAGAGTATGCTTTGCCTTTAAAATTCTAGTCAATTTCACTGCAACAATCACAGCTGTTGTCTCGTTTGCCCACTGATCACAAGCCGCAAGAATGCACAGCACATTGAATAAAATTTCAGTTTTATATTGTACAATTGCTCAGATAAAGAAGGGACCTGCGTAATCCTTAGGGGCAGCCTTGCCATACAAAGAGGAAGAGCTCTTATTTATTACTATTATACCACAGAACCATGGACACCCTCTCTTCAAACCAGTCAGATGCAGACAGAAGTATGTGGTGGTGGTTGTATTTTTTTTCCCACGTCATAAATTAGTAACTTAGATTTCGTCATTCAAATATAAATAAATAAATATTTTTTTTTTTTAAAAAGGAAGAGTGAGACTCAGTCATGACATGCAAGAGATTAAAACAGAACAATTAAAAATGACCAAAGCAAAACACAGGAAATGCAGACAAAAAGCCCAGATTCATTTTGGAAGCATTATTTATAAAGGTATGTCATATACCGAAAAAAGGCACCACAGTATCTACAGAGCCAAATCCTTAAGAGTTTCTGTGGGATGCGAAGAAGGAAGGTAGCAGCCTTGATTAGTGTACAGTTGATCGTTCCCTCCCATCTTTCACCCCTCCCCCCCGGCCTCCGACTTTAAACCTGTCCACTGCAAATCTGATCTTTCCATTTTACATTTGGTTTCACTGTCTCCATTGGGGGAGAAAAGGAAATGGGGGGGGGGGGGGACAAATTTAAAAAAACATTGGCAAGGGCAACATCATTCTGCAAGTGGAATATCTCAAATGATACTAAAAGAACCCTGGGATTGCTTAATTAGAAACAACACACACACACACACACCCCTTCTTTTCTGACCTTAGTTGAATTTTTAAATACCATACTACAGTATTAACCTCAATTTAAACCAGCAGACGTCTAGAACCAAACAACACTAGGAACCACCAAAGAGTACTGGATGTAATAAAAGCATCAGAAATCCAAGCCAGCTATTGAAGGGATCATTACATGTTAAACTTTAAAAAAAACAAAAACAAAACCATACCACCAGTACCTACTGGGTTTGCCAACCCGTTGCTTTAAGGTGAGTGGGAGGTAGGGGATATTGGAATCTGTTTGCATGCCTCTACACATTATCTGCAGAGGAATAATTAAACAAATGAACAGGGAGGAGGGAAAAGAAAAGAAACATTTTAAAACTTGTGTTTACTAATATTCTGTACATGAGATTCCTAAAGAATAACTTGTCCTCCTAATTAACCTTGTCCTGGAATATATACAGGTTATTTGTTGCGGCCACTGCAATGATATTTTCTGAAGGATGCCAAGCTGTATGCAAGATCTTTTTGCTGAAGTCCAGACTGTCCACGCTAATTTCATCTTTCCTCCGTTTGCCCCCAACGCACACTTTGCGGGGTTTGAGTATGGCCCGGGGTTTGCTGTTTTCCCTAGAGGCCTCCAGGGTTACATCACGCTTGGTGTTGCGGTCAAACATTCTGAAGAAATTGTTGTAGGAGCCGGTCATTATGACACTGTGAAGCAAGTGGAAAGAACAGATGAGAGTTAATTATGCCATAATGAGGATGGCACAGCAGCTAGAGTTTAGGGCTTCTCAAGCTTCAATGTCTTACTCTCCCCAATCTTGAGGCATCAGATCAGATTCACTATCCTTGTGGACAATAAGGGCATGATGAGAGACAATGTCACTCCAGAATTAGCCATAGTGGTTTGTGATAGATTGACCTCAAGATGGCGGCCTTCCTCCTTCCCCAAGGGCTAGGAATGACTTTGGTAACTTTCCTTTGAGTTTTTAATTTTTTTTGTCATGCCTCTATATTTACTGGGCTTGGATGAGTGAGAACTCCATTGATAAAGGCTATTCTTGCAGGACTTCCAACCAGCCAGGATCAGCAAGTTCTGGAGAACTCCATTCCTTTTATCAGACCAAAGATTTTTGGATATATTTGAATAAGCCCATACATCTCACCAAGTCTTTTCTCAGTACTTAGTCAAGGAAAATTCCCATGGAAATCAGTGAGTTTTTCTGGAGTACAGACTGAATAAGAATCTCATGGTTCAACACGAGTTTTTTCTGATCTGTACTCTGAATTTCACCCATTATTAAAGGCAAAAACCCCCAATCTTTTAAACTACTGATGGGGCAAGGAGGCATTATCTGGAACCAGATTAGATATGGGATTTGGGCTAAAGGCCCAGTTAAGGCTGGGTTTATGTTTTGAGGGTGCTGAATTTGCACAAGATTTTGGCCCACAATTGTAGAAATCGTACAAGATCAGGTAATCTTACGTCATTTTTGCCACCTTAAATAGTGTGACTAATGCAAGAATTTCTGCAATTTTGGGCCAAACTATATTGTCATCTTCTTGAGCCCAAACTTCCACATGAACAACTGGTCTCCTGAAATTTCAACCACATCCAAACCAGAACCAAAAAGTTTGGATGATGTACCAAAACATAAGGCATAGATTCAGATACAAGGATTTGCATCTGACAGCACCTCCCCACCCCCAATAACACCTGAAATTTGGAGGAGTTTCTATCCATATATTTATGAAAAGAACTCCAAACTGTGCACCAAACATTCATGTCACCCACAAAGAGGTCAGTGAAAGAACTATAGAGCAGATGGGAGAGAAGAGCCAAGAGTATTATGTACATGCTGGTTGTGGTTAAGGTTGCATTACATTTTGCACTTAACACAGGAATTCAACTTCTCTGCTGTGTACGAAAAATAAAGCACATCTTCCCAAACTGACAGCACATTTTGAGTGCAGAACGAATAATACAATGGGCGGTTTGGGAAACCGTCAGAGAAAAATCCCCTCTTATAATTCATGATGATGCGTCTCACCTGTCAGACCCATTCCACACACATTCAAATTTATCGAAGATGCAGTCATTCTCATAGAGTGAGCACAGCTTGCTTCGGAGGTAATCGTGTACCTAACAACAAAGACACAAGGCGGTGGAATGAAAACAAGACTGTGCTTTGTGGAAGTTCTGCTAGAGCCTGAAGTCCAAAACTCATCAAAAAGCATAGCCAGTTTGTCAGCATTGCACCTTCAACATGTACTCACTGCTTGTTAGCTCTGCATTTCACCTATATAGCCCAGCACCTTACAAATGTGAGGTTCATTCCTGCTGTATCACTTACTAATACATCCTCAAACAAAGGCATTGATGAGTATATTGACTGGTTCACTGTGTTCTCTAAATGGAGTTGGATGGAGTGTTTAAGTGTGTTCAGTTGTATATGCACTTTCAATCATTTAGTGTCTAGCCCATGAAAAATGAATGTTACCATTTCAAAGATGGCTCAAGTCCCCAGTGGGCTGAAGTACAGTGACAGATCTGTGTTAAGGAACCCACCAGCATTGGAATGGTATCGGGTGCTGCAGGTCTGGATTAAGGAAGGTCTACTGGGGCACTTTGCAAAACATGTCCCAAAATATGCCTGAAAAGCAATTCCTCACCTTCACCAAACTAGTTTCACCAATCCATCCAAAATCATAAAAGGAAAAAAATCAAAAAGGTTATAATTTAGCAAGTCACTCAAGCTCATATTTTATAGATATGCTCCCATTCAAATCACAGGCAAAACTTCTGTGGGAGCAGGTGCAGGTTCTTCTACTTCGTATATTTACCCTAACCCTTTCTATCACAAACTTCAGGTTTCAGAGTAGCAGCTGTGTTGTGCACCCATCACTGAAAAGTGAAATCTGGTGCCTTCCCATTTATTCCAAATCCCTACAACTGTTCCTATTTAGTTTTAAATGTCTCTTGTCCCATCAGCTTTGAAGATGAAATACTGTACCTGGTATGTCTCAATAGGCCTGTTCTCCATGTTCAGATCCCATACTTTGACAGTGAGATAGTCCCTGGTCATGATATACCTTCCACTGTGACTGAATTTAACATCAGAAATTGAGGAGATGATCTCAGAAAAAAATGATCTGTTACTTGGGTCTTCGGGCTCTTCAAAAACTGCAGAACAAAAGAAAAACGACAACAACATAAAACACGCTGTAAGTTAGAGGAAGACTGATAATGCAACAATGGCATGCTGGGGCCCCAAATCAGGAAAGCAATAACTTAAGTGCTTTCCTGAATCAGGGCCAGGGCCAGGGCCAGGGCCAGGGCCAGTTGGAATGTTCTAATATGTCTGCTTGGACAGGATTTAGTGGCAAATCAGTGACTGTACCTGTATAGAAAGGACTGTAACAAACGGATAGGAACATAGGAATTGCCATTCTACATCAGACCTGAGGTTCATCTAGCCCAATAATCTGTTTCTGACAGTGGCCAGCACCTGGTGCTTCAGAGGAAGGTGCAAGAAATCCCATAACGGACATTTATTTCATTAACCAGCCCACAGGGTAAGTTTCTTCTAACTGATATCGGTATCTGAATGTGCAACATTAAAATATTGAGAGAAAGAACGGAAATTTGAGCCAAACTCAGTTTTGTTCCTAAGAACCCTTCAGCATTTTAGCCTGATCCTTCATGCTGCTGGGAGCCCTAAACTCACATTGATGTTAGTGCGACACTAAAACCTTGCACATTAGGCTCTTTTTTGGAGTGAAACTTTATTTTTTCCCTTGAGTTCCGTCTCTTTATATCATAAGGAAAAGTTGGCATTGGCGTTCTGAGATCTTAGAGAGACACATTTTCAGCACAAAGGTCTAGCACCAAAATGCAATGACCAGTGAGAGTGTCATGCTTTCTCACCATTTAATTTTGTCTGACAGTTTTAAACTATACAGTACAATCTTTAGTTGCATTTCATCATTCATGTGCAAGGCACCCTACAGTGCTCTTCAGAGAGTCATTATAAATCATGCACTATAATGTATTAATGTCCTAAATTAAAATGCAGCATTACAAAATGAGGCGTCACTTTGACTGCACAGCTGGAATGAATCCAAAAAGGTGGAGAACGCCAGAATTGCAGGGCCAAAACTGGCTCTGCTACAAGCAAATGCAACTCGACTGGAATCAGTGGAACTACCTCTCTATTTATACCGGGTCTGGATTTGACATAAAGTAGACAAAATGCCCATATTTGAAGGATTTTACCCTGCATAGTTGAAGCTACCTCACCTTTAATAAGTGCAATGAGCAAGAAGGACCATAGGAAATCAATATATCAACAATGTAGCACTAGCCCCAAAACGTAAAGCCTTACACACCATTCCTGCTCGCTGAACATCAAAGTGATGAGCAACAAAGTCAATGTAAAATTTCATAGCTAGTGCAAACATACAGATGAATCTTGTTACTCCCTGAATATGTCACAATTTGAGCAGCTTACAAAGGAGACCAATGAAGTTCAGCAATTTGGGGCCCATCTATAAAATTAAATTTCTGAATGCCATCAGCAGGACATGTCTCTCTCTCAAAACAACCTGAACTGGTGATCCTCATCACATATGGACCCTTGGTGGTGGCATCAACAGAGGCGGAGGACTGAGTGGGCCATCTATCAGGTCTGATCCATCTCTACAGATGGCCACTACAGGTTAGGGTTGAGGCAGGGTGGAAGTTTGTATTGCTGCTGCCCGGGCTACCCTTGTGCTGTGGTTGAAGAGAGGACTCCAGTCTCCAGCCAGTCCCTTTCACTAGCACTGAAATTCTTTTTATAAAAACCCCTTGACAGCTGGGCTAATATTCAAACCCACTTTCTGTCTAGAAAATAAGTGGCTTAACCTGGCAGCCAGCCTGGCTGTTTCATGTACCACAAAAAGTGCTGCCAGAGACTGACTTTCAGAAGACCATACTGAGTGCAAACATTTGTTCAATGTTATTATCCCCTATCTGAGTGCTGGGCTGCGAACACCTTGAGTTCTGGAGTAGGATGGGGGGGGGGGGAATCGCTTGAAGTGCCAGAATAAATGATCTGTCTACAAATCAGAAATGGCGTAATTCACAGCAGGATCCAAGTTGGGCTCCTTTAATCGCCAGCAGGAATTCTGCTGACCTGCAGGTTTTTTTAAATAAAAAACCAACACCCCAACAAAAACAGAAAATAAAAGATCTGAGCTGGTCTGCAGAGAGCATCTAAATTCCATGTTATGTCTTCAGTGTAATAATTACGGGTTTGCTCACACCAGGTGGGCTGACTTCATGAGGCTTTCTTTAATGGCTGCATCATTTCCATTCAGTGTATACGTACGTGTATGAGCTTGTGTCAAGGCTGGAAGTGTTAAGTCTACAGCACACTAGCAGGAGGAATTATTGCTGATGCTGTAGAACTGGGAAATGTTAAAAACTACAAACAGCAACAACAAAAAAGCCCTGGAGTATCTGAAGAATACTATGAATGAATGGGAAATACCAGCAAGAACATGACAATGATGGTGTTAAAAAATAACAAGGCAAATTTTTGATACGTTTCACCAAGAACTGAATATTCCACAGGCTATTGTTCTTGGGAGTCAGATCCCCCCTCCGCTGAAAGTCAAAATCTATTCCATTGCTTTTCCCCATGCTCTTTTTGTACAGGTTGTTATTGTTATTATTACATTTGCCTTTTTTACTGCTCATATTTTTAACCCCAATCTTCAACAACCATTGTATATGCTGTGCCAACCTTGCCTATGTGCGGGGGTCCACATCCCAGAGGTCTGAAGTCATATGAAAAGCCACTACCAGGGGGGAAGTGCTCTTCAGAGCAGCCCAAGGAAGTGACCAGGCGCCTACTTCTCCTGAATGCCCTGATGAGGGTCCCAGAAAATGGGGGCCTCAAAAGCAGGGGGGAATGTTACTTTCACAGATGTCTCCATCGCCTTCCACCATGGGGCACATCCATGCTGAAGAATGAGGAAATATGCATGTGGGGCAAAGGAAGTGTCCAGTCACTGCTACAAAAGAGGCCATAATTCCCAAATGTCTTGATTCAAGTACGGGCCAAATTCTTTTATGTAAAACAGGGTCCGTATGTCTGCAACGTTGGGACCTGTCACTTCTCAGATAGGCTGGGAAACCAGAACTGCAAGAAGCAGGAAAAGATTTAGAGATGAGCCTGAATGAAAATTCAGTCAAAACACCCCTGAACTCTGGATCTACGCTGAAATTCAGCCCATCTCCAGTAGGATCCTTTTGCAAGGCACCTTCAAACCCACTACTTGGACTGAGGTTTACTCATCAATAAATAAGATCAACACCAACAGAAGGCTTTGTTATGCTCTTTTCTCCATTTAAACTTTAATCGCAATAAATTACCCATGCTGACTGGAAAACTGGAAATGTAGAAGTCTATGAATCGCATTGTTACCGGAGACCACAGGAGGCCTCGCCACTCAGCCCAGCCTCACAGTTTCTGATTCCATGCTGCCACAACAATTGGCTTCCTTGGCGATTCCATCGGCAACTACTAATTCAAGCCTGTCCCAGCATATTTGGCGCAATGTCACCCCTGAGTGCAGATGTAACAAGGAGTCTCATTGGAGACAACTGATTTCCATTCAGGTAAAAGATTTCATCACAGCAAGTAAAGACAGAGGAGAGGCAACGTCAAAAGAAGCCAGGATGGTGCAAGAGGCTGTTTCTTTTAAATAGACAGGGCAGACACAGGGAGGGGGAAGGACTGGAACACACCGGCGCAGAGAACACAGTGATGGAAGCAAACGGCATGTTTCTTCCATGATTGTTCAGAGGGGACGGGCGGGGGAGGGGAGTTAGTTAGGAGGACATGTGAAGGCCACAGGGCAGGGAGAAGCTGGCAAGAGGGACAGGTGTGGAATGAAGCTGAAGTGAAAAGACCGAGGTGGAAGGGGAGGGGGACGGTTGACCCAAACAGCCAATCATGACGGCACAAAGTCCAGTCAAAACTGTTTCTCCTCCTCTGGATATTCTGCACAAAGGGCTAGTTAATTGTTTCCTTGAGGTCTTGTTTGCCTATTATTCTGTGCAAGAGGAGCTCATTCTATATTACATAGAGGGATTGGGAAAGGTTCACACCCCAGGAGAGAAATACTGACTGCTCATAGTAGAATTCTGAAACAGCTAAGGGACCTCAATTCATGTTAAAATTCAAGGAAAAGGACGGCTCTCAGGGCCAGATTTTAAAGGTATTTAGGCACCTAAAAATGCAGGTAGGTGCCTAGTGGGATTTTCAAAGGTGCCTAAGTGCCGATTTAGATGCCTCAACACATATAAGAAATTCACTAGATTGACAGTGGTTCAATACTGCACTCCCTAACTGACAGTGGAGAGAGCTGCTTAAGGCCTGGTCAGCGATCAGCTCAGCTCTCGTTTGAACTGCATCTATGACACTGCCCACGTGAAGCCTTGTCTAAATGGGAAATACTGTTTGACGATTCCCTCCTGGGGGAAAATGATTGGGTGAGTCTCTCTCTATGGAGAAATTGTCAGATGCAGCTCTTTATGGATTAGAAGATTAGGGTTGGAAGAGACCTCCTGAGGTCTCATAGTCCAACCACCTACTCAAAGCAGGACCAACCCCAACTAAATCATCGCAGCCAGGATTTTGTCTTATAGGGCCATATAGTCTCCTACATGGGCTACTCACAGTTTCCTTTGCACTCTTCCCCTGAGGTGGGTGCCCTACCACTCATTCACATAGAAATACTGTCCTAGTGCCCCCAGTGGCTCCCTGGTGATCCATATGGTACTTGTGGGCCTGTGTGCCAAACCCCTCTGACTCCTTGGCAGTAGAGACTCTGCGGAGTTTCTCTCCCAAGCCCAAGGATCTTTCATCCTGCTAATGGTAAAACTTCCCTAGGTAAGGAGTTCTTAGAGTAAAGGGAACAGTTAATTTTATTAGTCTGGGTTGCTGATAAATTTAACTAGTCTACCTCTGTATTAGCCCCTGTGGGACTGCATGGATGAGATGCTGCTAATTGTAGCAAATAGAGCATGAAGAATGGGTAGGACCTTTCTTGGGAGGGAAGGAGTCATGAAGAAGGGACAGGAGTCAGTCTGTGAGGGCTTTAAGAGCACTAATGATGAAAACATAAGAGTTGATGCACACCGTGAAAACCCCGGGACAAACCCCCAACAGAGAGCCTCATACAAAGAGAAAAATGATACAAAGCAGACTTTGATCCCTTTGAGTTCCTGGTACTGTAGGGCAAGTGCTTACAAGCCACCATGCATCCCACCAGGTGATCATGAGAGGTCTGATCAGAGTTAACACATTCATTCCATGGTGCGCTTGCTATGCTGATATTTTAACTTCACCATCAGAGGTATTTCGACAGCTAAACATTCATATAGAGTCTGAGGCCATTAAAAGTGGAAAAGTTAAGAAGGGAGGCAAGGTGGATTTCTCCACCCTTTGCAGCCGTGAACATTTCAGGAGGGGTGGAAATGGATGGATATATACTCATGTGCACTCGCGCACACACACACACACACACACACACACACACACACACACTCTCTCTCTCTCTCCCTCCATTGAAATAAACTTCCCTCTTCTTCCACTGCCAGTGCAGTAGGCATTCCAGTCACCAGTTGTACTGGATGTGGCAAGGAGTTATTCACTCAAATGACTCTGTGACCTCCGCACTACCCTTAGTTTCGAAGTACCCACAGTTTGATAAACTGGTTCAGTCTCTCCTGCTTTCTCCCCCGCCTACCTCCCCTCCCACATTTCTCTCTCTCTGTCATGTCTCAACAATTTAAAGTCATACCGCAGAGAGGATGACCAGCAGCATTAAGCAATCTGATAGCAGAAAGGACTTTGAGGCAATCAATCTGAATCCTACTTGAGAGGGAAAATCATATAATACAGTTATTACCCACTGAGCTTTCCAAAGGGTGGTACTGAGAGTGTTCCTTGCTAAAGAGCACAGTGGGGTTTAATTTGCAGTTATGTTTAAACACAGATCTGTATTCAGCTGGGTTAGAAACAGCAAGGTTATCCACAAGGGGATGGCTAAAGGTAACCACAGGATAGCATGCAGGGTGTCATCCTTGCAAGGTCTTCCATTAATGTTCTTGCTACAATGTACAGAACTCATTACAATTAAGGCTAAGATTTAGTCACGGGTATTTTTAGTAAAAGTTATGGACAGGTCACAGGCAGTAAACAAAAATTCACAGCCCATGATCAGTTCATGACTTGTACTATATACCCCTGACTAAATCTTGGCTGGCACCACGGGTGCATTGGGGCGGGGGGCAGCCCAGGGGCACCACTCGTGTTTTGGATTGGCCTGGGGACGCTGTTAGTGCAAGGGGGCCCGGGACCGCTGCTGATGCTTGAGGGGCTCAGGGCAGCACATGGCTTGGGACCACCACTGGGGGTAGAGGGGGACACAGCCCAGGACCATCACTGGTGCTGGGGGGGGGGCGGCGTGCGACTGCCACTGCTGCTCAGGGGAAGGGCGGGGGAAGGGGGGGCGTGTCCTGAGACCGCCGCTACTGCTCGGGGGAAGTGGGGGGGTGGCACAGAATCCGTGACTTCTGTGACAGACTCGCAGCCTTAATTATAATTTACATTGCGGTAGCACCCTAAATATGCTAGGCATTGTATATACACACAGGGAGACACAACGAGGTCTTATTTTCCTCTCACACCATTTTAACTCCATTGACTTTGGGGGAGTTACTCCTGGATCGCCCCAATGTAAGTGTGAGGAAAATCAGGCAGAGTAGGATAGAGGCTGTGAGACCTGTTGGTATTTGCTGCAAACAGCTGGAATCAGGAGGGCCTTGTTCTCACATGAATAAGCCATTCACTGTGCAGCCTCACGCAAGTCATTTGAATCTCAGTCAGCTCACCTGTAAAGCTAGGGAATATACACGACCCCAGTGAAAACCAGACGTCACAGCAGAGAAGAGCTTTCATGGACAAATAAACTATCCCTCCACATAAAAGGTGGCCCCACAGAGTGGCATCAAATTCTGATGGAGGAGTATCAGCTCAGAAACTAATAAGCCTCAGAGTCTTCCTGAAAACCCCGTCACGACTCCAGTGTGAAAACAGGTGTAATTAATAAAAAAGGTAAATGAGTGATGGAGTTAGCTGGGGGTGGGCAGAGTTACTTTTGCTTCTTAATGGAAGCTTGGGAAGGGGTTTTTCGGTGTGCTGCAGAAGCAGATACTGGCTGCTGAGCTCACAGAGGATTTCTT
Organism: Chelydra serpentina; assembly: GCA_037349315.1. NCBI lineage: Eukaryota > Metazoa > Chordata > Testudines > Chelydridae > Chelydra > Chelydra serpentina. The sequence goes on from JBAIAC010000035.1 coordinate 16,210,821, forward strand.
GGGAGCTCTTCAGCTAATTCCATGTTACATAACAAATCTATTTCCTCTTTCACTGAGTGGTATTGCTTCTCCATTCATATTTCCTCCCCAAACTCAGGGGGGAAAATCTATTTAAATGCTGAGCGTTTCTCTGCTTTTAATACAAATGAATCCTCACTGGCATCTCCTCCATCAATTCTGTGTGGTTAAAGCAAAAATCTCAAAGGTAGTAGGAACTATTGCAAATGTAATGCCAGCTGATGGAACCTTATGGCATTAGATGGATGGAGATGCAGAGTCCAACACAGGATAGAGATACACATCCAAACTTCCCCAAGGTTCAGCAGAGTTTGGAACTGGGACTTTAGTGGACAGAGATGGGTCAGCTGCAAAGATCATTTCCAACTCCCAGTTCCAAATCTTTATAGATGTTTGGAGGTCTGGTTTTAATTTGGACCCAATGAGAAATGTAGTGAATGATCATGGACTCTTGGTGAAGGCTTTTACTCAGATCTTTATTAACTTAGATGCTTATAAAACTCAAACAAAAGATTAACGTTACCCAGATCTTCCTGGTGTACGTTGGTGAAATCTTAAGGTCAATATTGATTAATATAGGGCAGGTGCTTTCTTTCAGCTGGGAAGAAAATGTAACCAGAAGCACAAGTTACACTTCTTGTCCTCTTGAAAGGAAATGTTATTGGTGATTAGATCAGGAGAACAAGGATCTTGGATTTCATTTTTACTAACTTCCTGGGTAACCTTGGGCAAGTTATTTGACCTCTCTATGCATTAATTTATCCACATACTTACCTACCTCACAGTGGTATTGTGAGTCTTAATTAATACTGAAATATCCAGATAGTAGGCTTTATATAAATCTAAGGTAGTATTCTCTCCTTCATGCACAAAGGCAACTACAAGCTACCTTGCACGGAAAGAGGTATTGGCTTAACAGAGCTTTGACTACAAAGAGCAAGTATGCTGTAAAAATAGAAACACATATGTTAAAGCTGACCCTAGGCAGTATGTTGCACCCAAATGCTTATAAAAAGGTTAATAGATTTGACTGGATGTACACTGATATGGTCTGCATTTTGATTACACACGGGCAGTTATTAAATATCTCCTTTAGAGAATTCATCTCCAAGAGCCAATGTTGCTTTTTCATTTTGAACTTTGATGAACTGTCTCAATTCTGACTCTCACATCTGCTGAGCTGCAATTGACTGAAGGCCGATGCTTCTGAAGGATAGAGGAAAATCAATATGAAATGTCAAGGGAGAGGTCAAATTGAACTGGTTTTTGCAGTTGGCTTGTATACATGCTGAGGACTAAAAGGACATTTTAGCAACTGAACAAAGGGAGATACCAAAGGAGGTTTTTGCTGCTGAAAAGTCAAGAAACTGAATTTTGTTTGCTTCTTAATTGTATTAGGAATCTCAGGTGGGAGCTGATGCCACAAGATAGTGAGACACTGCAAAGCAGCAGTGGAATTTAGGGAAACTGCTGTTCAAAAACTTAAGCCCTCCATATAGACATATACAGTTTTCCTCCCAATCTACTTTTTTCTTAACCTAACAATATGTTGTAGATATGTGGCTATAATCATGCTCTACGAAGATCAAAAGCATTAGTTTGCACTTCATTTCTCATCACCTCAGGGAGATTAGATCCTGAAATATGTGGAGAAAGTACTGTCTGGATCTAGTTTATTAGGGTTAGGACTCAACGGCACCAAGTCTGTGCAATTTGTTCTTGCAATAATATTCTCACATCTTGGATGCTAGAAATCTCCTGAGATTCTTGTAAGATATGGAACTGGAAAATAGGCCCCCTCGGAACCAAAACTACAGAGACAGCTGATTCAGATCTAGACTTTCAAAGAGGTTTGAATTCTAACTTATGGTCTGTCTCCAATAACAGTTTTGTTGTGTTTTATTAGTCAATGAAAGGACACGTGAGCTTCTCAGGTCACGAAGAATTACAGTACAATATTAACTTTCTTCACGTTGTCTTCCAACCACAATAAACCACAACACACTTGTTTTTAGATTCAAATAACCCTTTAAAAGTGTTGCACCCACAGATGTTAGAATAGCCTTTGGGATATGTGAATTCAAAAGGCCTAATATAGAAATCTACGGTGCTCTAAAAGGTGATGAATTCTAATTACCAGCAACTGGGTAGGATATTGGCAGATATTATGACTTGAGCAATAGAAGGCACAAATACCCTTGCATATTAAATCTACTGAAAGAAGATATGTGCACTTACAACTTCCAGTCTAGTCCTTTTGGGGATGCTAGGAGAGGATGCTCATCCTCTGAAATATCTCTAAACTTATTAATAAAAGACATGCCACAACATACCAGCGTTATGGGTCTACAGTACATCATATGGGTCTATAATAATATACGCTTGGAGCGGTGTGAAAACCGCAAAAATGTATTTGCAAAAATTCTTGTAGATTTGCTTTGCTAGTGTTCATGACCCCTTATATTTCCATATTCACAAACATCCCAGTCAGCAAGTTTTTAATTGTGGAATTATTAGTGGGAAGTGAATACTAGCCAGATATATATTTTGAGTGTCCTTCCGCCAGAAATGCTCCCCTGGCCATTTTGAAAAGCTCCTATTGTTTGCACAATAGCAATATCGACAGATTGTACATGTTTGCAGAGAATACAATTTACGGCGTCCAATCCAGGAAGAAAAACATAATCGGAGTCAGGTGACCAATCATAGGGCATGAATAACCAACCCTGAATCTATTGTGCTAACTCTTCTCTTAAATGTAGCTTCTAAACTCCTTTAGGCAGGGACTGTATGTGTTATATGTTTGTACTGTGCCTGGCATAGTAGGGCCATGTCCCCTAAGACACTACCACAATACAAATAACAACAACGTGTGTACCGATCCATTTGTAAACAAACTATTCACTCATTTAAACTATGCACTGAACAATAGTGAATAAAACAAATTTCTAATAGTCTCAGACTTTAAAGCCAGAAGGAACCATCATGACCACCTAGTCTGACCTCTTGCACATCACAGTCACAACTTGTTTGTAAATAAACAGAGAACCGAGAACCAGCATCAATTAGTTGGATACATTATTAGCAATTAATAATTCCACCAACTCTACTGAGGTGAAATGTGGCTCCTGAAATCTGAGATTAGAGAAAAAGATGAGATATAAGAACATAGGAACGGCCATATTGGGTCAGACCAAAGGTCCATCTAGACCAGTATCTTGTCTTCCGACAGTGGCCAATGCCAGGTGCTTCAGAGGAATGAATGGAACAGGAAATCATCAAGTGATCCATTCCCTATCGCTCATTCCCAGCTTCTGGCAAACAGAGGCTAGGGACACAATCCCTGCCCATCCTGGCTAATAGTCGTTGATGGATCTATCCTCCATGGATTTATCGAGTTCTTTTCTGAATCCTGTTATAGTCTTGGCCTTCAAAACATACTCTGGCAAAGAGTTCAACAGGTTGACTGTGCGTTGTGTGAAGAAATACTTCCTTTTGTTTGTATAACCTCTCACATTCCAGGGAATAACCAACCATTAATTTATGGGGGGTTAGGAACAAATTTCCCATGTGATCTGCTTATTCCAAATTGTCCACTACAGGGTTTTCTTGTTGTTGTTTTGCACCTTCTTCTGAGACAGCATACTGGCCTCATTGGACAAGAGGTCTGAACTAGATGAGGATGAGTAACAGATTTTTGGTTAATTGGCGATTTCAAAAAGTCTAAAAAAAAATTAATTTTGGGTCGGATTAACATTTTGTTTTGATAATATCAAAATGTTTTGTTTAGATTCTGACCACTTTTAAATGCCACTGAATTTTTAGAAATAAAATATAAATAAAAAGTAATTTCAAACTGAAATTTTTTTTGAAACATTTATTTTGGTACTTTTCCCCAAAAGAAAAATTCAGTGAAACTGTCATGAATTAGTGGGTATTCACCCACGAAAGCTTATGCTACAATACCTCTGTTAGTCTATAAGGTGCCACAGGACCCTTTGTCGCTTCTACAAATCCAGACTAACACGGCTACCCCTCTGATACATGAATTAACAAAATGTTTCAATGTTGCCAAATCTGCGTTTTGTGCTGGAAAAAGACTGGGCCAATTTTTTTTTTTTCCCAACTCTCATCTGAACCAGTATAGCAATTTCTATGCTCCCAGATATATGGAATTGATAAACATTGCACCCTAGGGCCTCAATGCAATAAATCTGATGCTGTACTGTCAAAGCAGCACACATAATTTTTCACATCCTACCATCTGTTCCCTCACTACTCCCAAAGTCTGCAGAGCTGGGTTCCAGCGAGGGGGCCTTCTTGCTTGCAGAGCTGCCAAAGATATGCATGATGCTGGAGCAAGATAGTGCAGGACTGGAAAAAGATGTGGATTTTGTTCCCTCCGGTTTGGGCATTCATTTCATAGCAAAAACCAAGACATCAGTACTGAGGGAAGGGATGAGTAAATGATCTCACCACATCTCTATGAAGGCCAGAAAGACCCAATGAAATGATAATTCTTGACTTTACCCTATGAAAAGCGGTGTTGGGAAATACCACAGTGGGAAGCGACGTGACCTGAAGCCTGTTTCTGAACACCCAGACTGGAATCTGAATTTTCAAATGGCCCCATGTTTTATAGCAGGCTGAAACAGACCCCTCAGATGCAAACACTCCAGAACTTTGGGGAGTTTGAAGGTTGGATCTGAGACTGAATTTTGAGCCTGATTTTAAGCAAAACCGGCCCATTCTCATTTAACCAAAATTTTTTATTTCTTTAATTGGGTTTTTTTTTGGTTGGCTTTTTTAGCTGGCATTTAGTGACCTGCTGCCACTGAGCCCTAGGTCTGGTAGAAATGAGATCCTATATCCTTTTATTTACTCTCTCCTCCCCCTTCCCCCCATCACAAAACACCCCGATGCCACAACCCTGGTGAAGTGCTGGAAGTACTCACATTTGGAGTGTCTGTCACAAAGGGCAGATGCCCGCATGTCACATAGCCTTATTGTCCCTTTGCTGCTACTGTACACAAAAGTGTTGCAGTGGTGTGGATGGAATTCTGCCGCAGTGATCACCTCCGTCAGCTCCTCCATGTTGGCTGGCTTTATATCTACGATATCTGAAACAGGCAAGTCAAGGAAAAACAAACAGCAGGAGCCAGTGCTGTCAACATGCAGCCCTGGTGGTTATTAATCACTTCTGGCTTTCTTTATTATACATCATTTAACTAAGGCACTTTGTGTTTGACAGCGAGTATGAAGACAGGGTTCAAATCTCTGCTGTTTTAATCCTGAGTGATAAAGTTCTGCACCAGGCACTCTCAGCAAAGCCTTGTATGCTAGCTCTAGAGGGGATTTTCTGTTCTCTTTTTCTGTATTTCTTAATGGCTATGGTTCCATGTTAGATCATATGTAAATAAGCAGCACTTGGGCACTATGCTAATATACACATCATCATCGGAGGATCTCAATGGCATCATTATCCATTTTACAGATGGGAAAACTGAGGCTCAGAGAAGCAAAGTGACTTGCATAAGGCATTACAGTCAGTGACAAGTCTACAGTAATCTGTCTACAGCAGTGGTTCTCAACCAGGGGTATGCATACCCTTGGGGGTACACAGAGGTTTTCCAGGGGGTACATCAACTCATCTAGATATTTGCCTTTTTACAACAGGCTACATAAAAAGCACTAGCGGAGTCAGTACAAACTAAAATTCATACAGACAATGACTTGTTTATACTGCTCTTTATATTATACACTGAAATGTAAGTACAATATTTACATTCCAATTGATTTATTTTATAATTATATGGCAAAAATGAGAAAATAAGCAATTTTTCAGTAATAGTGTGGCTGTGACACTTGTATTTTTATGTCTGATTTTGTAAGCAAATAGTTTTTAAGCGAGGTGAAACTTGTGGGGAACTCAAGACAAATCAGAGTCCTGAAAGGGGTACAGTAATCTGGAAAGGTTGAGAGCCACTAATCTGCAGTATTGATCTAACCAGTAAAAGATGCTCCCTCTCTAAGCAGATTCAGCCAGGCAAGTAGTACCGAGGTTGCTTTGATCACTACAGTTACTTTCTTATTTCTTTACCACTTGGCAAATATTTTCTTTTATCAGGTGTTTGTTCTGTGCTGTATTGTACCACATATTGTACCTGCTCATGGCCTTAGAATTTAAGCTGTTTAAGGCCAGGACAATATTTGCCCAGAACATTTTAGCACTATATACCCTTGATGGTGCATATAAATTACATAACAATAAGGGATCAAGAATACCAGTGCATACATTCCCACTCCTCCTACACATATCCAGAATGCAGTGAGATACTGCTTCCCAAAAGCAGTGCTCTCAAGAGATATATGCTGTTACTGGGAATAAAACAGATGAAGAACTACGGCTGGATTTTCAAAATAGCCTAAAAGAGTTAGATGCCCAAATCCCTTTGCATTCAATGCAAGTTAGGCATCTCACTCCCTTAGACTCCTTTAAAAATCTCAGCCTATATTTACTGTCTTTAGTGTGACTCTGGCTTTGACTGACATTGCTCTTCATTTCTCACCATTATCTATTTACCTAGAGACTGTAGCTGCTCTAACACACACTGTAGTGCCCTCTTTGTTCAAAAAAACTGCAAGACTCAACTCTGGCAAATTTGACATGGGGCAGAATAAACAGATCTTATTACAGTTGCTGGAAAAAGAAAATAACCCCATGTGATGCAACAGTGCAAGAAAAACAAAACACAATGAACAGAAAACGACTGCTGTAACAGGAAGATTTTTCATCTCAAGAAGGTTCTGCAAGTTTAGACTCAGTAAAATCATGGAGTAAAATTAAATCATCCTGACATTCCAGCTTGAAATATCTGTGGTCAGACACACCAGATGGAGGGAGTCAGAAAGGAACCAGCTCAATCACAAAGAGCCTCCTAGTGGTACAGATGAGCCTTTGATGATTGTCTCTATCAATCCAGCCCTGACACTGACTTAGTGGTCACTGGTGGCAAGCAGCTTTAGATTTCACAGTCCAATCAAAATACCCAGCATGGGACAATTTACTGACTGTGCGGGGGGAAGTGGGGGATTGCACCATTACTTTCATCACCCCATGGAAAGCAAATTAAGGTCCTGCTGTTAACAGCAATTTCCAGAGGGGGGAAATCAGATGTGAACTTCACAGGCCTGTGGGGATTGCTTCAAAACCTGACTGCAAGAAAAGTCCTTTCCTCAGTGCAGCGTGGCAGGTGGGAGGGTTTAAAGACAGAAAATTTCTCCCTCTGGGGGAAAAAACGGGTAAATGTAGTGCTCCGAGATAGGAAGGGCCAATAGCAGCAGGTATATATCAGTCACGTACTAATCTGTAAAAGTTCTGCTGTTAGACTCTTTTGGAATGAAGGATGGTCTTGAGGTTAAAGTACAAACTAGGAACCAAGAGAGATCTCAGCTCAGCCACAGATTTCCTGTGTTACTATTATTTGGGTTTCAGTAGAATGGGGATGTCACCTTCTCTCTCTCTGAAATCAGAATACTTTGCTCTTTGTCAACTACTTTTCATGTACACAGTGCTTTATATGAAGGCAAACATTAGTATTTCCACTGTACAGATGGGAAAGCTGAGGCAGAGAGAGGCAAACTGACTTGCACATCGCCATGCTGCAGTGCAGTGGCAGAACTGGAACTATACCACCAGCCAGTGCCATATACCCTGGATTGCACAAAGGGGATTGTAATACTTGGCGTCCTCACTGACTGCAGAGAGGTTAGATTTCTTAATGTTTGTGAAGCACCATGATAGTCCAAGATGAAAAGTGATATAGAAATACATTGTATTCTATTTCTGAACCCTCTCGCAGCTTTGCCAACATCCTTCAATTCTGATCTCCAACGCCGCTTGCTATTACAGCCCTGGTCCCTGCTAAGCAGTGCCTTTGAATCATGTCAGATTGCACAATGGCTTTGTGATGTGCACAAAATCAGAACTGGAATGAGACACCCACTCCTCTTCTTCCCCCCCCACTAAACTCATTTTCACTTATGACTTAAGTAGGATTTGAGCTTAGGTGTCTAGCGTGTTAATCCTATGCATGCTGTTATCTCCAGGGATTTTTAGGCCTTATTAAACTGCACTGTACTTCGTGGAACAGGACATGGTGCATCACAAAGTCTGCTTTTTTAAACTAACTAACCAATTTCTCTGCTTTTTTAAGAATACACAGCGGCTGAGTTTTGAGACTGGCAGTAGTTGTTGGAGCAGCTTCCAAAACAATTGTTACTGAGAAGCCAGCAATGCTAAAAACTCATTTAAAATGCGGAGGGCCCAATTGAAGTCAATGGGGTTGTGTCAGTAAATGAGAGTAGAGTTTGGCCCTGGAAATCCGCTGGCAAACTAAACTTTGCAGAGTAGTGTAATGGAACGAGGGGCCTAGCACACACAACAAAGATCTCAGATTGCTCCAGATCAAGTGGAAAACCCAATATTGGGTTGCCAGAACGTATCATAGGATTTGGAGTGCGGGGTCTGGTTGGGTTGAACTCCTTGCTCAGGGTGTTCCAACCTGGTGTACCTGATGGACTCCTGCAGGGGAGGCATTGGGTCTGGGGGCGTCTCTAGGTTGCAACAGGCCATCAAAGTTTACAAATGGGTCCTGACCCCAGGAAGGTTGAGAACCACTGCTCTAGGGGGCTAGCTTTAGACGAGTAAAAACCCAACCCCATGAGTTAGATACAAGATAAAAAGAAAAGCCGTTTAAAAGCCAGTTCCAAGACTGAGCAGACTCCATGGCAGTAACGCAGGATTGCAAACCGAGGTAACAAGGAGACGTCAATAGCACTCCATAATCTACTCGTCGCCCATTGACATGCTTTTCTCACAATAATGGAAATTGTTGTGAAAAATCTGTTTTAATCTAACTTTGGGGGGAGAGGGAGGTAGAAAAAATGAAATCTGGAAATCTTTTATTTTCCAGTGAAAACCTGAAATATTTTGATGAAAACTAAAACTTTGATTTTATTGAGGTTTTACACAGGGGAAAATATAAATTTCCCAACCAACCCTACAATTTACTAACTTCTTATCTTTTTCTTTCCTTAGAAGTAAAAACCCCAAAATCCTTATTCACCCAATCCTAAAGTGCTGCTGGTCTGTCTCATCTCACCACGTGACTCCTTGCTGTAACCTGTGAGAAGATTATTCCCACCACACTAGTTCTTCTGCATAGTGGGGATTTTTATGCAATGTTTTGATGCATTATTCTCTTCTCTTGTGAAACCTCTGCATAATTTTCCCAGATGGTAATAGAAGTCTTGTTCCAAAGACAATGGCTTTATCTCCATTTCTTCCTCAGAGTGGATGACCACAGCTAAGCAGGCTGACCTGAGTTTCTGAGGATCTTTTGCTTTGGCCAGTGCCTCTCAAGGAGGCCTTGTAGATGATGTGCTTTGAACTTGGAGAGGTGGCCATGAGTATCACTTACTAGGTCCAATGGAGATTTGCTCAATGGCCTGTGAAGCCATGAAAGAACCCACCTGCCTGCCCTAAAGGCCCAAGAAGGAGGAGGGATATCCAAGGAAAACTCTATTCATTTTCCAGAGCTCAAGTGTCAGGCATGCCCAGGATATATAGAGCCCACAGCGTCATTTTTACACAGTCACTTTCTTGACTACAAGTGCCCTTCAAAGATAGATCTGTGATATATTTTGAAACCTGTGTGTGCTAAAGACCACATGAAACTAGAGGACAGAGCATTCACCAGGAAAAAAAAACACATTATGGAATGAATAAATGTGGGATTCTTAAGACTGTCTTACCAGCTTTCAATTAGGGTTCAAGAATGGGAAGGGAAAACCACAGGCATGCTCAGATATGTAAGCATCACCAAAACCATCACCAAAACCAAACAATAAAATGAAAAAATGCAACTGCAAAAATTTCTACTTTTTTCCCAAATAAAGAATTATTCTAACTGCTCTTCTCCGCCCTTCTAGGAGTGGCAGCTCCATGACTAAGCACTGCCCCTGAAGCTGACTTCAGAAATAAGGATGTGTGGCATCCAAAGCACTGTGATTAGGAAGAATTCTAGGAAGCTGCTTTCAGGGGATGGGATGGGTCATATGCTGCCATGTTGTACTAATGACTCACTGACATCTCAGAAGGACTGCTTCACTTATGAAATGCCAGTTCAGCACAGATCACTGAATGCAATTCCCCTGGCAGAATGCATGGGAATTCAGCACAGAACAACAAGTCTCCTGCTAAAGTCCTGCCCGTAAATTTCCCAGGGAATTTTTTCTGGATGGATCAAAGACCTGTGGGTAGTTAAGAGAATGAACACATCAACTGCAACAAGAAAGATGGGATAATGGTAGAGAAGAGAGCAAGGCATCCACACTACCAATCAAACAACCACCTGCATTATCCAAATATCTTTGGCTCTTCACAGCTGTAAACAGAAGCAATGATCTCTGGATATGACAACAGTCCATTATCCAAAGGACTAACCTTCCCCTTGCTGGTCTGAACTGCTGCTTCTATGATGGAGCCATAACCCTATAGACTGTGATGCAGTCAGACATACTAAGCTAAGTAGAATGCCAAGGAGAACTTAGATAGCTGCAAGAATTATTAGTGGTGATACATCAAGGGGCACTCTTTTCTCTTGATCAGGACTATACCAATACCCCAGCATGGTACTAAGGAGCCATTTGCTGCTGGAGATACCTTGTTTGAATGAGATGTGCCACTGAGTTCCTGGTGAGTTGTGTCAATTAAAATTCTCATGGCACTTTAGGAACAGTAGAGTATCAGCACTGGTATCTTGGCTACATTTGGCTGGGACAACTATATTCTGTCCGTCTGAATTCGCTGTCGTTTCGACTGAACATGGCACTTGGCACTTTCTGTTCTAAACCATAATATACACAGTTGCCGCACGCAGTTCAAACACAAGCACTTTCAACCCCAGAGTGGCTGAATTTCAGTGATTGCCAAAATAATTCCCAGCTGGTAAAGTCTGCTGTGTGCTTTGGGGATTTCTCAGTGGAAAGCACTATATAAGTATCAGTGATTATCATCATCCCTGTTATTATTTCTGATGTGGTTGTTATAGGGGTGACTGGCACGGTCTCATTTGTATGTCTGCAACTGGCAACCTGTCACACACTACAGTTTATAATGAAAACTACACTATTAATATTTCCTCTCCTTATTCCCCCCCCAGGCATCTGTCTTCTAAATCACCTAAGGAAACTCCCCTCCCCCACTTACACCCTGCAGGCAAAATTCAACATGTCACCCAAACTGGAAAGCAGCAGCTTGTAATGATGCCCAGCTGAGCTGTGTTCAGTCTTATGGCTCTTGGAATCAGACAAAATAGCGTAGTGGTTACAAAAAAAAAAAAGAGAAAGAGAGATTGAGACCACCTCAGTGCCAGCATTCTGGCTGCTATGGTAACATCCACAGCAAGAGCAGCAGAAAAAGAAAAAGGAGGTCTTGGCACTCACATTTACACACTGTCCAGATTGACACACATGAACTGTAACCGTAACACAGCACCAATAATAGTTGGTATTTAGATAGCACCTTTTATCTGAAGATCTCAGAGCACTTTGCAGACACTGAACACCAATAATGGCCTCCCGACACTTAGGGCAGCAGGGCTACACTTAAAAAGCTGCAGCGCTTCACTGAAGACAGCACTACACCCCTGGGAGAGCTTCTCCTATCAGCGTAGTAAATCCACCTCTGCAAGAGTCAGTGGCTAAGCTGACAGGAGAAGCCCTCCCATCCCCACAGCACTATCTACACCAGAGGTTAGGTCAGTATAACTGTTTCACTCAGGGGTGTGCATTTTTCACACCTCGGAGTGACATAGTTATACCAGTGTAAGAATGTAGTGTAGACCTGGCTTGAGTAAACTCTGCACCCACCCACACATGCGGGACCAGATGGGTGTATCAATAAAGAAGCTGCATTACCTTGTCTTACCACTAGAACTGATGCATACTAGCACAGGGCACCGAGTGAGAGAAGCTGGCACTACTGCTTTCCTGCTGCTAGACAACGCGGTCAACCCTCTCTGAGCAGTGGGCGTTGTCCAGGGTTCTGTGCTTGGTGTCCCCCTCTGGATCCCTTGCTTTGACCCTGTGACCTGGACCCCCATCCTTGCTTTTCATTTGTTTTCCCTTGTGATCTGATGATGCCTGGGTTGTGGCTCCTACCTCACCTGAAGGGAGGGCCTTTCATTGCTTTGGTGAGCTCCACCCCACCATCCTAGTTATCAGACAGGCCATCCCTTTTTACTCTGGGGCTCTCTGCTCAGTGTTCAGCATTTTTGTCCCCACTCCTAGCTTTACTCCTTTGTTTACTTTCTCCTCAATTGTCCTCTTTATGTTTGTGGCCCCTTCCCTCTCCCCATGAGGGAAATGCCATTGTACTTTCAGGGTCCACGTCAAGTAGGTTCATCCTTTTCATCAGTACTAAATTCACGTCAGAAAAACAACAGCAGCTGCTTTCATGTCATGTCTAAGCCAGACAACCAAACTGACCCTACGCTAGTGTGTAATACAGACAAACCTTGGATGCACATATTGTATAGGGACAAGCCCTGAGGTCCTCACTGGGTTTATACATGGATAGAACTCACACAGAAGCAAGGAGCGAAGCCGCCTTTGGAATTCTCTCTCCTTGGAGGAGTCTCAGAATATAAGTCTGGCAACATTCGTGGTACATTTAGCTGTTCATTAACAGTTTGTTCTGTTCCTGCTTTACACTTAATCTCAGTATGAAAATACCTACCGACATAGGGTAACTGGGGTAATCTGCAGTAATAAAAACAGAATAATAATAATAATAATTTTTGCTTTACAACAGGATGTTAACAATAATAATAAATTATTATTATTAACATCCTGTTGTAAAGCACATCAGAATGGGCTAAATCCGGAAGACCTCGCTCAGTTCTTATTCAGTCCTTCCTTAGGCAAAACGTCCATGGGCTTCATTGGGGATTTTGCCTGAACAAGGAATGAATAAAACCTGCAGAAGGACCTCAGCATCTGACTGTATACACTATCATGCACAAATAACAAGATATTTGCCTAATGGTTAAATAAGAGAAAACCTAATTCAAATATAAGAAGGATTTGTAGATAATGAAAAAGAAACCCTCCAAAAGATGTAAACTCAAGGTTCAGATGAGCTCATTCTTCTCAAGTCTGGGTTCTACAAGAACCTCTCCTGATTGGACAATAACTCCAGCCGGATTTATGAATCAAAGGATACTAAAACTTTGATTGGTTATTTCAAAGTTCCATAAGTTTATCCTCAGGTCATCAGCGGACATGTAGGTTTCATAGTCACTGTTTACGGATATGGAGTTGATGTGATATGTGTGCGCATTGGCAAATACTCTTCGGGGAGTGGCCTCTACCATTAGATCCATGGGCCTTAGTACAGGGACCTGGCAAGAGAAGGAACAAAAGCAAGTCATTAGGAAAACAAAATAGTTTCAGTATTAAAAGCGATCTCATTGCAACTTCCAGATCAGTACACTTATATTCAAACAATCTTACCTACTGCTGAGTTAATCCAGGGCACCTGGCTTTGCCACTAGAACTGAATCTGACCTAGATCAGGACTGTCTTATAGTTCCCATCTGATGGTTGTTTGGTGTCTTGTGGAAAACACGTTGGTGATCTCAGCCCAGTTCGTAGTGGACAATTGTGTGCATCACATAAACCACCATTTCAACTGCCACTAACCGGCACTCTTGTGTTATCTTTAGTCCCCAGGGATTTAATCCTGCCCTTTTCACTAACACAAATTCATTTAAGCCCCTTGTCCCTCATAATTTTATAAATTAATACATGCAGTAGAAAGACTGAACAGTAGGAAAAAACAGATGCAGAAATCCCTTATATTTGGAAGAAAGATATTGTTCTGGTTAAGTTTGAGCACAGCACTGAAAGGCAGGTACTCAAGTTCTAATCCCCACTCTGGAAATGATTCCCTCTTTGGCGTTAGTCAAGCCATTCTGCCTCAGTTTCCCCATGTGAAATTTTTTTTAAAGAAAATTATATTTAAGTGCAGTGCTCTGAACAGCATATTAAGGCCCCAATCCTGCTATCAAATCCACATGGCTGGACTCCTGCCCTGCAGTTCTGTGCTGGCACAGGGGCCCATCTGTACAGATGTGTTTATAGGCTCAGAGCTCCCAATATTAACACTTTCTTCCAAACTAATGCTAGAATGCTGCTAAAGCCAGGCGCTTATTCTTATTGCAAAATGCAAATACACAGAAAGGCAAAAAATAAAGAAAATCACTAGATTTTTTGTAGATTATTTTCATTATTGGTTGACTAAACCTTTCCTTCCCCCAATCAGCAATTCCTTTATTCTTTGTTATTGAAAAATACTTTTTTTAAAAGGAAACCCATGTCAGCATAGATTCCTGCCCTTCTCCCCACTTTATGGTAAAATAATGGAATTGGGAGATGGGAAGAGAGAGGAAAATAGAAAGAATATTGGCGCAGATGGAGAAAAAATGAACTGATCTACTTTTCCTTGTATGTTTATTAACCATAACCCACATAAGTCATCAGTGAATGAATAGATACAGTCAAAACTGTGTACACAAAGAAGGACATAAGTAATATATTTAGACATAACACTCTTAAGGCAACTTAATACAATAGAAAGGTGTCAGTCTATGCTTCCTTTTGCCAATAACCCATTCCCTCAAGCTACTTCATTACTGTGTCTATTATCTGTATGCTGCCCAAAGAGATTTCCCCATGGCTGCTGAGGTGGGGATAGGGGTATGACAGCCAGGATCAAGTGACACTAGAACATAGGAACTGCCAGCTCAGAGCCTGAGCTTAATGTGATGAGCCTGCTTTCTAATTCAGCCTGACATATTCAATGATGCATCATTTGCTATTGAAGGACTTTGCTCAGCCATCTGGGGACACAGTCTAGCATTTTGCCCAGAGACTGCAGGAAGCAGGCTGTCATTCAGACTGTCAGAAACATGATGGTTTGCAAAGGTACAGAGTTCAACTGTTACACCGGGCCTCTCTGGAAACACAAATAAATAAATAAAAGGCTTTGGCATAAGATTTCACTCAACAACACTGATATGCAGTACAGCCACGTTTTGACTGTCATGCCACCCACCCAAGCCACACACGGGTTCCTATCCCCAAAGCCTGCAGTAATCACCGCAATACCAGCACTGGTAGTTATAGGTCTGTTTTATACGACAGCTTTTTGCACAGAAATCAGTTTTCTTGAACCCTGAGAGTGAATTTAACAATATCCTCAGCCAATAAACATCTCAGTTTTCTAGTACAGAGCCAAATTCTGGGGACTCTACTCAGTTTTCACTCAGGGTATGTCTACACTAAAAACTTAAGTCGACCTATATTAGGTCGACTTACAGCCACCACAATACTTACTGTGGTGGTGCATGTCCACACTACCCTCCTTGGGTCAGTGATGCACATCCACTGACCAAAGAGGGGCAGGGTGGGGAGCGGAGAGCCTGTTCTCTCAGCTCCACTGGTAGCTCCCTGCTGGGAGCCTGGCTGCCCCACAGGCTCCTGGCGAGCTGCTCCCCACCCCTCAGCTCCCCATTCCCCAGTGGAGGTTGGGGGACTGCCCGGGGCTTCATGCCTCCCTGTTTCCTTCTGGAAGTGGGGGGAAAGCAGACTGGGGCTTCTCGACATCGAGGAGTGGGTTCCAGCCATCTGGGCTTCTTGCCCCGGCTCCCAGCCAGGAGTAGGGTCCTGTCACCTGGGCTACTCACCTCGGCTCCCAGCCAGGAGCAGGTCCAGCCGCCCAGGCTCCTTGTCCCAGCTGGGAGTCCAGCTGCACAGCTCTCCAGGGGCACAGCTGGGCTCTAGCTGCCTGGCTTTCTTGTCAATTTCACGTCTCTGCTGGAGCCGTGAAATTGACAAGAGCTCTAACAACTGATGCAAGTAACACAGTATCTACACAGACACTGCATCGCCCTAACTACACCAACATAAGCCCTAGGCCTCTCATGGAGGTGAAGTTATATCAATGTGGTAGGGCACTTACAGCTGCGGGAGCAAGGTTGTAGTGTGGACACGGACATAATTAGGTCGACATAAGCAGCCTCATGTCAACCTAACTGTGTAGTGTAGACCTTCAGCAGGCTGTTGTCAAGGTCTTCGTTGACCGCAGTGACTATTACATTTTGTGTAAGGGATACAAGATCTGACAGGATGAAGGCAGTTCTTTCAGCTGTTACACAACTGCAAGGATCTGCATCTGAACATGCAAAGGTGTAACTGCCCATGCACATGCCATTCAAACACACAGTTACTTGGTTTATAGGTGCAATTGCAGGCTTCTGCTTGAGGTAAACCAGCACTGGAACCTTGAATCTGAACCTCTTCCAAATCTAGTGCAGGGTAAGTTCAGATTTGCCTCCCTGAACTCGAGCCCACCCATAAGGTTTTGGTTTGCAGAAAGAGCTAAACCGCATTCAGAATGTTGATGGAGAACAGCTGGCAAGATTCGTGAGCTAAATGATCTGAAACTGAACCTAACCCTGATTCAATCTCAAGTCTACTTCCAAGCCTAGTCCTAATCTGGAGCTGGATCCAAACTCTGTCTCCCTGGCCATGTCTAGTTTCTGGAGGCAAAGATGGTTCACATACATATTTCAGGGTGCTTAGTTGTATCTGCCATTGAAAATCTCACCCATAGTTTTTGGGCTCACTGAGCCAGGGCTTTCGTTGGCTTAGGGGAGATCCCAGTGGACAATGAGACTGCATAGCTTCCCTCCCAACAGCTACTGGAATAGGTAGTATGTCTGCTGTGGGAGGGAAGTGGCTGGAGTTTAGTGCACTCCTGCTATCCCCAAATGGAATATGGGCCATATGGGACTGTTGCCAGATGGTACAAGTTATAATAGCCCCCAGGCTATTCTACTCTGGGATGGTGCAGAGCATCAGGGAATTGTAACTGGTTGTTGGTTCTCAACCTCTCCTTTTATCCTCTCCTGGGCTACTCTAGGTTAATACATTGGGGAAGGAAGCCATCCTTTGCATATCACTTCTTTAGGTGCAGACACAGCTGAAGTGTTCATCTGCTCCCCTTGGGGTTCCCACAAGCCGAGAATGGAGCTACCAGATCTTCACTCTCCTCCCTCCTCTGCAATGCAGCACGCAAGCAAAGGAAGTGGTGTTCTTGGGGTGCCAGAAGCAGCACTGGGAGGTGATGGCCATACTACGTCTTCATAGCAATAGTGCTGATTCAAGCACTTCAGCTAAAAAATATCACACAGGGCATGGCTGTGGGAGTGTACTTTTATTTTAGAATCAAATCCACATTTTCTTCTTAATACATGGTTCTTAAGCACTACTTGGAATTTGCAGCTGAAGACATTTTGTACAATGAAATGGTGAATTTTCTCTTTCCATCATTATTTGTGTTCAAATATGTCTTTGGAAATGAAGTCTTTATGCCCTTTGTTATCAATGGAGATAAAGCAAAGAAAAAGGATTCTTGGATTTTTCGAAAGTGAAAGTGGGCTGTTTGCTTTAGCGAGGAAACAGGTGCAGAATCGAAGTTATTTGATTTGGGGAGTCCTAGAAAAAAACCACTAACCAAAGAATCATGGATGGAAAAGATCTTCTGTCTAGTCCACCCCAGGGGTGATACAGGTTTGTTCTCGGCTATATATTTTCTAATACGCTGTCTAGTCAAGTTTTAAAGGTCTCAAGCAATACAGCTTCCAACAATCCCCTTGGGAGACTACTCTACAGTCTAACAGACCTCCTCATTGCAATTCTGCTTAACATACAACAAATGGAGAGAAATGATGGTCTAACTTAACGGCACTGCAAACTACTCTGCTTTCTACAAAGGTCTGCTATGCTGAATCAGACATTGAAAAAGAGCATCAGAATTACCAGAAACTAATGCATGAGGCAATTAATTTGCTCAGAATTGCAGCACTTAGCAAGTGTTAAATGAAACTGGCTAATAAAATGACTGGTCACTCGGTAGCAATTAAAACTTTTTAAGCATACAGCCTTCCTATTGGGTGGTTTAAGCAGAGCCTAACTCCTACTAGTATTGTCATGACAATCTTGAACAATATAGAAAACTCCTAAATGCATTTCTTATTCAATTACTGAACTAACCTGGAGGGCAATATCTAGTATTATATATACCCATTATTAAAGGGTAATTCAGTGTAACAAACCGAATCAAGTACATACAAAGGCTGTCACATAAAATAAACCAGTAACAAATTAAATTACTTTTAGTTTTTGGGAGGGAGAATGCCAGTCCTTTTTCATTAAAAAAAAAAAAAATCTTAATTTTTCTTTGGATTTTAAAGAACCCCCCAGCAAAACAGAGCTGATCAGACATGTTTGATACCCACACCACATTCAATCTTTTTCTCCTTGTCTAGAGAAGGCTTCTCCTTTCCTGAGTTAATGAAGCACTAATCCTCTCTTGAGCTGTAAAATTCGTTTTCTCCATGGTTCAGTGGCGGATGTGGTTCAAAAAGCAAGGGAGCCAGCCTGCCTTGGCCCCATTCTCACACATCAGAATTGCATTACTTTCTTCCAGATTCAGTCTACTATCAAAAAGATCACAGTGGAGTTAATCCGATCAGCGTAATTGTCATTGTTTTGTTAGTTCCTTCCTTCATTCGTTCTCATCAGGTTTCTGATGTTTTGTGTGGGTGGTATAATGATGTGCACAACATTCTACTCCACTCTTGGGGAAGGGCATAGTTTTTCCTATATTTTGTGAGGATGGACATAGCTCGACTGGAATCACTTCCATGAGTAACATCGTATCTCTCACCCTCTCTCCCCTGCAGTGTTGCCAAAGTTTGAGTCAATAATTGGTAATCATCATCTTAAATCTCCAGTTTCAGGAGTCATATGAATATATGAAAGCTCAAAACCCAAAATGCCTACATGTTGGCATGAAATAGCTCAGAATTCTTAAGTCAATCACATGATCAGAGAACAGGTGTGGTTGGTAATACTGTGACAAAGGCCCAGAAGGAGAGGCACAAACATTTATCCATGGAAGAAACTTAAAATGCTGCAGGATTTCTTTTTCCAGGGTAAACACCTCTTTCAGAATTCTTTATCTTAACCATACAAATGAGCAGATATCCAAATTGTATGGAACACGGAATTTTGGGGTTAAAATGAACAAGGGTGTGAACTCTTCACTGGCACAAAAAGAGCACTGGGACCCTGAAAGAGTTATAACCTCACTGACTGCACCTGGGAAGGGTATGGCCGGGTGAAGGGTATGGACTCAAAAAGAGGAGAGACAGCAGCTCAGTGGAGAGGAGGAGACCCGTGGGGAGGATGTAGTGAGTGCCCTCTCTCTCTGCAAAGGGGCCCGATGGAAGGCTAAGAACACTGGAAGGGCAGGTCTGCTCCTGAAGTGAACCTGAAGCCTGAGGGACAATCAGGAGCTGCTGAGTGATGACAGCCTGCCTGAAACCCTGGGAAGGTAAAGAACTGTGCCAGACCTAGACTGTGGGGTAGAATGAGGCACAGGAGCTTGAGGACAGGTGTGAGGCTAACGCATTATAGCACACACCTGTGAGGGAGAGGGATTGGCCAGGTTAGCCTGACTGAGGCTGAAGATTCAGTTGTTCTTGTATTTTTTTTGGCCTGATTAAAACAACTCTGTGACCCTAGAAGGGATGGACTTAAATGTGACCTGGCTGGAGGACTGAGTTGTGAAAAGAGGTAGAGGACCACAGGGCTGGAGCGAGTGTCAGCAGGGGAAACTAGAGAAGACTGAGCTAATACAGCACTCAAGCCACAAGGAGGTACTCTTCTAGAGAGACCAAAACAGCAGCTCAAACCATTGGCCTTCAGATATATACTGCCAGAAGGCACAACGCTTTTCAGGGAGGTACTGTATTGTTACCATTTTACAGATGGGAAAACTGAGGCAAAGAACATTTAAGTGACTTGTGCCAGGTCAGAGAGTCAGTATCAGAGCCAGGAGTAGAATTGAGTCAAACCAACCTGATAGCTTTCTTTGACATGGTAACAAGCCTTTTGGATTGGGGGGGGGAGGGAAGTGGTAGATGTGGTATATCGTAACTTTAGTAAAGCTTTTGATACTGTCTCGCATGACCTTCTCATAAACAAACTAGGGAAGTGCATCCTAAATGGAGCTTCTATAAGGTGGGTGCAAAACTGGTTGGAAAACCGTTCCCAGAGAATAGTTGTCAGTGGTTCACAGTCATGCTGGAAGGACATATCAAGTGGGGTCCCACAGGGATCAGTTTTGGGTCCGTTTCCGTTCAATATCTTCATCAATGATTTAGATAATGGCATAGAGAGTACACTTATAAAATGTGTGGATGATACCAAGCTGGGAGGGGTTGCAAGTGCGTTGGAGGATAGGATTAAGATTCAAAATGATCTAGACAAACTGGAGAAATGGTCTGAAGTAAATAGGATGAAAGTCACTAAGGACAAATGCAAAGTACTCCACTTAGGAAGGAACAATCAGTTGCACACATACAAAATGGGAAATAATTGCCTAGGAAGGAGTACTGCGGAAAGGGATCGGGGGCGGGGGGGGGGGGGGGGGGGAGGGGAGGTCATAGTGGACCACAAGCTAAATATGACTCAACAGTGTAACACTGTTGCAAAAAAAGCAAACATCATGCTGGGATGTTTTAGCAGGAGTGCTGTAAGCAAGACATGAAAAGTAATTCTTCTGCTCTACTCTGCCCTGATTAGGTCTCAACTGGGAGTATTGTGTCCAGTTCTGGGCACCACATTTCAGGAAAGATGTGGACAAATTGGAGAAAGTCCAGAGAAGAACAACAAATGACTAACGATCTAGAAAACATGACTTATGAGGGAAGCTAGAAAAAATTGGATTTTTTTTCTTCTAGAAAAGAGAAGACTGAGAAGGGTTCATGATAATTTTCAAGTACAGAAAAGGTTGTTACAAAGAGGAGGGAGGAAAATTGTTGTCGTTAACCTCTGAGGCTAAGACAAGAAGCCATGGGCTTAAATTGCAGCAAGGGAGACTCAGGTTGGATATTAGGAAAAACTTCTGAACTGTCAGGGTGGTTAAACACTGGAATAAATTGCCTCGGAAAGTTGTGGAATCTCCATCACCGGAGATTTTTAAGAGCAGGTTAGACAAACACCTGTCAGGAATAGTCTAGATAATACTCAGTCCTACCATGAGAGCAGGGGATTGGACTAGATGACCTCGAGGTCCCTTTCTGTTCTACGATACTGAGAGTCTTGATTCCCCATGCCTTGCTCTCTCTCCATAAAGTAATTTCAATACCCACTAGACAGGGTAGTTTGCCTTGTTTCTTAAATGCATTTGGTACTGGCCAACGCTTTTCTTAAATTGGTAAGTCCTATGTGAACACAGTGATGCTCATGGGCTCAGATCTGCCTCTGAAATGGAAATCAATTATTTAGAAGCTTTAAAAAAAATGGGGAGGAGCACTAGTTCCCTTATGGGAGCAAATCCAAAATGGCAATAGTGGGCTGGTGGCTTGCCTCTGGCCAATCCATTTAAACACTATGTGGGTGTTTGAAAAATTCAGTGGTTTGCAAAAGGCCTTCCAGTCATTGTGTCAAATTTACAAAACTGCAGGACACCTAAAAACTGGCTGGTTCATGGGCTTTGTGTAAGCAATCTGGTGGGCTAAGTCACAAACAATGAATTGCATGACTCATCCCATGTATTTTAAGTGAACAAAAACTTGGGCCTTATTGTAGAAAAATACGTGCACAAAGGAATAAATCACAGTACTAGAGAAATCGCAAAGGAAATTACACCATCATTACACACACACACATATACATACACATACATACATACACATATACATATACATATATATATATAAATAAAGGAGCGTATCTGCCACATTTGTGAGAAGTGAAATGGTTTGATGTTTCACTTCCGTTCTTTTGCTATTTTCTATGGAACGAAAGACAGCCCTTGCTGACAAAAAAGCCAGTGTCTCCCTGGAACCACAGTCATGAATGTGTGACAGTTTCTGATTTGCTTTTGGCTGTAGTTTCAAGAGAAGAGAGGGTGGTCTAGTACTTAGGACACTGAACTGGGAGTCAGGAGACCTGCGTTCTAATCCCAGCTCTGTCACTGTCCTGCTGTGTGACCTTGGGCAAGTCACTTCACCTCTCTGTGCCTCTATTTCCCTTCCTACCCATTGATTGTATGTTTAGAGTATAAGCTTACTATGCGTTTGTACGGTGCGTAGCACAATGGGATCCCAATTTTGTTTGGGATTTTTAAGTGCGGCGGTAATACAAATAACAACACTCATCCACTGGAATGGATGCTTTTTACTAAATTCACAAATCTTCATGAAAAATGTCACTGCTCCTTGGTGAAGTTTGCTGAACTGGTATAAATTATGGGGTATGCTGATCACAACTGTAGATGGGTGATTTAAAAACCTTTCCCAGACATGAAGACAAGCTCTGTGTGGCTCAAAAAGTTGTCTCTCTCACCAATCAAAGTTGGTCTCATAAAAGCTATTTACTCACCCACCTTGTCTCTCTGATTTTAAAAGTGACAGACTTCTAAATATTCGGGTTATTTATTTATGTTGGCAGAAGGTGAGGTTCTGCTCTTAATGACATCAGCGTCAATCTAGAGTAACGTCCTGGAAATCCTTGTAATACAATGGGGGTAACTCTGGATTTACACCAATAACTGCGAGCAGAATCTGGTACACCATGGTAGCCATTAAAAAAAAAAATCAATACACAATGTAGTCACTAAGAGCAGAACCTCATCTTCTGCCAACATAAATAAATAATCTGAATATTTAGAAGTCTGTCACTTTTAAAAGGTGAGGTTCTGCTCTTAGTGACTATCTGGCCAACAGCTACCAAACCTCCATATCTGAGCTGAGGTAATGCAGTTACCTGTTTTAAGTGTAAGGAAATAATGCAGCATCTCAGACACCACTGAGTAATAACTGTAATGTTCAATTCTTAGTGACACCTACTGCAGTCAACTTTGTATGTATAATAGCGCTTACCTGTGAAGTAACCTATGATACTGAAAATAATATCTGAATGTCTTTGATATCTGAAACCATTATTTTGTTTAATAATTACATTGGATTAACTTGGATAGGTGAGGGCAGCTCCCGTTCAGCCAGTATTTGCTGCAGGTCACAATGTGAAAATCAAAAGTAAGCCTGTCAACTTTAGTGGTTTTACTCCAGAGTTACACCTGTGTTACTAAGAGCAGAATTTAGCCCATGACTGCAAGTGAGGGCAGAATCTGGCCCCGTGAAATTAACAACACTGAAGTTCCCTTTTGTAATGCACGCTAAACCTAACCTTTTATTTACAACAAAGAAAATATCATCCAGTCAGATGGCAGCACTAGTTCTTTGGGGCCAACCCCTGAGAGGTGCTGACCATACTCCACCAACGGCACACCTCTGTGCATTTGGGCCTTGATTTTTATTTTGTAATTCCAAAAGGCACGTTCTGTGCTGTCAACAGCAGAAATAACGGGCCGATGCAGCCTGGGGATTCATATTTTGCAGACAGAATACGCATCAAAGACTATTTTCATGGCAGACTTACAATTTCACGCTCTCAAGGACTGTCTTATTGAGGCTTTCTCGTGAAGTGAGAAAAGATACCTTTCCGTGTGAAGATAGCAAGTTTATCTAATTACCAGTCCATGTTGCCTATAATTCTGCTGGCTTCATCTGTTTTCCCTAGACATTTCCATCCCTTCTAAACATTACATTTACACTAATGCTATTTCTTCTGTCATTTATTACTTGGGATTCTTTTATGTAATCAAACCCAAGGACGGAGACGTCCTAACACATCAAATATTCTTAGGTTTGTCAGGGAGCAGAGATCCTGCACTGAATTAAACTATGCTAGGCTGTCCCAGGAGGATATGGGTCATGCTAAGGGAGGAATGAGATGTTCAGCAGGCTTAGGAATTCTGCTAAGGGGACAGCTACTGTGAAACTCACTCATACAGGCCACTGCAAACTCCATCAACTGAAGGTGGCCTTACTGGGCCCTTCCTTTGAGGTGTGGTGCTTTAGCAAGAAATTGATGGGAGTGAGGACTGAGGGCCCAGTCCTCTGAGGAGCTGGATGCTGGAGCGGAGGCTGCTCAGCCCCTGGCAGGATTAGGAACGGAGTATGGAGTGCAAAACTGTACACAGCAACCTGAGAATGCACAAAAAGAACAAAAATCTCTTCTCTGAAGAGCTGGCAAACCAAAGGTCCAAATGGGTGCCAAGCAGTGGGCAGACCAGAACAAGGCAGTGAGCAAAGTGTCCAGGGCCAGATTCCAACATTTTTGATGACACATTGTCTCCCAATGGTGCACGGGTGGGATCTTATCATTAACTAGAAGAGGAAAATCCCTCTGCCAACATACAAAATGGGTAAAACTAACAAACAAACAAAAGAAATAGGAGAAAGAGGGTGAAGCCAGGATATCAGCACCTGCCTCTCAATTTACAACAGGCTATCAAATACTCAGACATAAGGTAACAATTTCCTAACATTTAATCTTTCAGATTATGTTTAAAATAAAGGAGACGGGAAATCTAAATGTCCGTTCCAGGCTCTGCCACTGACTCTTTCTGTGCTGTTGGGCAAGTCACTGCATCTCTCTGCCTCAATTTTCCCATCTATAAAATGGGGTAATGATTCCTACCTACCTCACCTGGGTGCTGGGTGGATTAACTTTAATTCATGCTCTGAAGATGCATTATTCTTCTGTTTTCGGATAGGGGCTGGAAAAAATTCAGATTTAGATACATTTTAATAGAACTTGTTCTCATTTCAAACTGGCCACCTGAGCCTGGATGATAGATGTGAGTCTTTTGATATGCTCTTTACTCTCTATCAGACGGTAGCCACAGTAGCGGTGCGCACAATAAAGATGGTAAAGCCGATGCCGCCGAGCAGAAGAGGGAGTATGTTTGCTTTAATGAACGTGCTTAGCGCTTCTTGACAGACCTGCCAGCAGGAGTCCTGTTGAGCTTTTCAATTACCATTTCACTATAGAGAAGACTCCTGGCATACCGAATTGCTCCGGCACCAGCACGCAGGCAGGTATTCAGAGCACACCCACAGCTAATGGAATCACAACTAGCTGGGAAGAAAAAATAAAGCAACATTTCATTGTTTACTAAGATCCAGCCTCCTGCGATACAACCTAATGCTTCACCGCAGCAACAGTATATAATATGTCGGGGGGAGGATGGGTGTGTGATAGAAAGGCTAGGTAAGCATATTGGCACACTGCCCGCATGCCCTATGCAGGCTCGAAAAGCTCCCACTCTTGCTTTTAGTCTGTGTTCTCTGGGTTGCTCTCTGAACAGAGTGGAAAGGATTATTTTCTTTATGCTATCGCTGTGTTACACCTACACAGAAACATAAACCCCAACAGGGAACTGCACTGGAACCGTGCTTGGAAAAATGTGTCTCACACAGACTGAAGCTACTATCCCCACGCCCTTTGGGCAAGGTACCACCAACACCACCATCCTGATGGCTCCAGCTGAACGAATGCTTCTAGTGAGTGAGGTTTAATGCAGTTAGCACAGTGCCAGCCATGCTCGGGACAGGACTTTTACCACTGCGCATCCTTCATACCCTGAGGTTATTTTCTTTAGCTCTAAACTTCCACGCCAGCCCCAGAGCTAGACTGCTGGTGCTCTCAGGCAGGCCCTTTCCACACTGCACACACCTACCTGCTGGAGGCAGCAAGCATCATGCTGGTGTTTGTGCTTTCTGGGAGCGCTCCTACATTATGGAAGCCAATGGGAGCATTGCCATTGATTTCCATGAATGAAGGATCAGGGCCTCTGAGCATAAGCCAGGCTAGTGCAGTTAAAGGTGCCCAATACGTCAAACCAAGGAGGAATGGGCAGTTAGGGCATGCTCCTGGCACCGCTCCCTTGTGCCTCCCTTCCTCTCTCCAGCACTGGGGGAGCTCATGCCACTCCACATTTAAGTGGGTCATAGTTACCATCGGTCTTCCCCAGGCAGAATGCCTTAAGCGATTACTGCTTGGGTGCTACACTTCCCTTCCCTCACCCCCTACAGTACTCCAATGCCTCTCAAACCCCAGCAGAGCCCGACTGCCTTGAAGAGAAGCTTTCACTAAGAGCTGTTCACCCTCACACATTTGCAAAGTGTTCTTTGACCCTCATGTTTCCTTTCCCTTTGTTGTTGCTGCTGCTGCTGCTGCTTTGACTTTATGCACTATTGAAGTCTTATTTACATCTGCTGGATATTTCTCCTGCTCAGTATCTACCCCATATGTGGGATGAAGGCAACCCCCCCCCTCATGTTATTTATACAAGCAACCTCCCTGAAGACAGTTAGCAGGATTTGGCCCATAAACACTGCTCTTAATTAATGTCACCCCACATACACTTCTTCTGCTCACTGTGTTCCCGCCGGTGCCTAAAGAATTCTCCTGCTCAATGGTCTGTTCCATTTGGACACTGTACCTATTTCCCCATGTCTCCTGTTTTGTCCGTGACAACATTGCATCACATAGGCCTGAAGTTCTCACAGCCTTAACTAGAGCTGGCCAGAAAGTAAAAAACATCCTGATTCATGAATAAAAGCATCAAGTTTGGTTTGCTGTCATTCATGGAGTCATGTGATTTTTCGCAACTGCCAGGTATTTGTGAAACTGTTTGCGAATGCCAAAAACGTCATGAATCTTAGGGCTGGTCTACACTAACCCCATAATTCGAACTAAGATACGCAACTTCAGCTACGTGAATAACGTAGCTGAAGTCGAACTAGAAGTCGAACCAGAAGATCGATCCCGCGCCTCCGACAGGACGTGTAAGTATAGACGTACCCTTAGTGTGGGAACATTCATTTATTCCAAGATTCCTACCAAAAAGTGCGATATTAGTTTTTCCCTGGTTTAAAAAAATGTCAGTCATCCAGTCAGAGAACAGCAGCAGTACCCTGTGACTTAAAGGACCAATCACACAATAAAGATAATGGATAGTTGAAACAACCCATTTCCAAACAACTCACAGGCCAAAATTTGTCACAACTACTCAGGAAATACTTATGAATAAAAATCACACTCATGGTGATCAGGACCAGTTTGCAAATTATACACTACCTAACAGAGGTTACATTCATAGCAAGTATTATTAAAACAAAACAAAAATATTTCAAACCATTCAGGATTTCTCTAGCATAATACTTTTTTAGCTCAGAGTTCTTCTTTATTATAGTTATAGATTATTTTTACTGTATGTTTCTTCAAGTTATGAAATGTGAGAAGTTTACAGCTACCTGGGCTAGCAAATAGAGCATTTTAATTATTTGAGGGTAAAGACCTGGAATTCTCAATCTCAGCTTTATGAACTGCTTAGAATTTCAATCATGCAAAAGGGCATGATTCTTTCAAATGATCTCGCTCATACTTTCCCCAGAAGAGCCAATGTCATTTTAAACCCATCCACCAGATTTATAGCGTTTCTCTCTTCTGATAATCAGGGAGAATTATGCAAAGGCACAGTTGTGTTATCAAACACAAATTCACAGCAATCTAATTCCATTTGATAATTCTCCCTGGCACATTGTTTTTACAGTATGCCTAGACGTAGATACCAACAGTGTAATTGCTGTGGAAAAACAGATGAATAGGAAAAAATTCTGGAAGGTCAATTCTGGTCATCAGTGCTTCAAGCCAAATTTAGAAATATTAAAATGGATGGATAATGAGTTTGCACTGGAGAAGAAAGAATCCAGCTCATGACCTGGGCCAACGAAGGAGGTGGGAGGGAGGGAGTGATCAAAGAGGCAAAATAACCTCCCTTTTTCTTTTCAGCAACCTGAAGAGTCAAATGGCCAGAGATCTAACTAACCCCTGCATGCTGCTTCCATGATCTACTCTTGGTTCAATAAAGGATTAAGACTGGAAGGAAGATATTACAATTTTTATTTTACAAAATTAATTCAGCTGCTAAAAACACACAAGCAATCAGAACCACTCAACTCTCAAACGACAAGTATGGATTTTGGTGTCCTGGTCGAATTCTCAAACTGGGTAATTACATCTTCTACCTGCTGATACCGGAATACCACCCTTGTGGCTTGAATTGTAAATAACACTCCTCTTTATTCCTGAGGTAACAGCTAAACAAACAAGCAGCTGAGAATCAGTGACACTGGGGAATGCCACCATGCCGCCTTTCCTCCCGCCACACCTCTTTGCAAAGTGGCTATGCCACGCCAGAAGATCTGGCCCTGACGTTTTAAAAAAAAATAAACTAACAGTATTTAATGAGCAACAAAAAGTAAGTAAACCCTAAAGAGTGCACTCCATAGGACAAACGCACAATCCAGATGGTTGGCAGTAGATTAATAGCAGAGTAATGGACTGTCCTCCTTGAGATTGTATGTGTCAGTGCGAGTCTGATACTGTCCCACTAGGCCTAAAGAAACGAGACCACCTAAAATTGCATTTTGAGCTCAGCTGAGCATGCAAATACTGCACACTGAACTGTTTTAGAGCAATGTAGGTAACTAGCGCAAATGGAGAAATCTTTTTTTTTTTTCAATTATTTTTGTTGCAGTGGTTTGACAATGATCTGATCATTTGAAATTGATTAGTTCTGCCACATGCATTTTATAGCACTTCATTATTTTTAAAAAGCCAAACGGTTCAAATTACCCTGTTTGTCATTTAAATGATAATGTTTTTGAGAACGTAAAAAGAAATACAAATCTCTGTGCTGTGGAATAAATACTCTGACACCAGAGACAAAGCCAAAGTGCTAGCAGCATAACAATTTTTATCCACAGCATCATTTTTTCTCTCTCTCTCCTGATTAAACTGCAGATGCTTGAAGATGAATACAGAGCTGTGCATGGTGTGAGAAATAAAGTACAAATTCTCCATGAAACTGTCCCCAGAAGCCAAGGAATTTGCATGCTTTTGCAAGAAAGAAGCGTTATTATATATGAGATTTTATGATAGATTTTGTTGAGGTTAAAAGAATGAAATGATCAGTCTTATTCAGAGACAACAAAACACCAGGAGAGTAAATGCATGTGCTGACCACAGCCGTGTAGCAACTTTGACTTTGAGATTAACTAAATCATAAAGGGTCTATTTTCCCATAAATATGGATGGATACATGGGCGCAACTTTCATAATTTTTTTACGGGGTTTTATTTTAGTGCTCCGGAAAAAAATACTGGGTTGAGAGCCCTCGAGACTGAACTCTGTTTTCCACAGAAGAGGGAAAGCACAGATAAATGCAGTTCTTGTGTTCTCAAAACCACAACCTAAAGTGGAGGGATCCCCTCAAAAGGATGCAGTGGTAGTTCCACCCACATTCTGACCCTGTTCTCTCTACTGAGATTGCTAGCAAGCATGAAGACTGATGGAGTTTTGTGTTTCAGAAACTTGGCCTTTAGGGACTGCACCAAGACCACCCAACTCAGATCACATGCTACAGATCACTAACTGTCATCGGATAGAAATGATGTTCACTCATTATTAACCTGGAGTAGACTACAACTAGAAACCTCAAGCAACAGGCTCCTTATCAAATTAATATTCCCTGACCAGCCAGCTAAGAGCCCAGCCACTGTTAAAACATACTGAGACAAGTTCAATGGCGGAGGTACAAAAATATGTGTCGGTTGCTTACAAGGATGTAAGACCAATTTAGGATCCAAGGTGCAGAACATGCAAAATGAGCCAGGTTTAAGCCTTGGGCACAGTGAGACTGGGGGAAGAGGAAAGAATTTGTGTAGGGCAGGGAGCAGTTACAACCACATGTGACAGGTATGTGAGGTAGGGTGACCAGAAGCAAATGTGAAAAATTGGGACAGGGGGTGGGGGGGGGGTGTAATAGGAGCCTATATAAGAAAAAGACCCCAAAATTGGGACTGTCCCTATAAAATCGGGACATCTGGTCACTCTAATGTGAGGAAAAAAGTTTGAACTGCTCACACAAAGAAGGCTGCAGTGCCGTATGGAACGCCCAGGTGGGATTCTCAGGGACAAATTCACTCCTGGTATAACTCCACTAAATAAATGGAATTGCATCATTGGACCTCCCGAGGCCACCATGGGTGGAGAGCACTTGCAGAAGCATTGGAGGCAGTATCATGAGCAACAGCAATCCCTAGGCTCAGTTGAGTGCAACACCCAAGATTCTCCTAAGGGAATCTCATCTAATCCTCAGCCAGAATCCTGGTGGCCTAGATGAGGGGACTTGAGTGAAGAATGCAGTCTACATCCATAGACAGACCGAGGATGAGAGGCTGGTGTGCTCTGGTAGGGAGAGAATGAGAAGACATGGTTCTGGCTGCGCAGGAAGGCCCTAACAAAAGGTACAATACATTGAAAAGAGGCTTTTCTTCAAGTGAAGATGCAAGTGAAACACAAATGTGCAAGTCACTTCCCTGCTGACAGGGGAATATCCATCTCACTGTGACGGAGTAGCCCACAGTCCTGTTTTATTTTAAATCTGTTTCTTGTCCACCCATCTCACACGTCTCTCTAGATTAGCCAGACCTGTGTTTTCATTGTTTTAATCGAACATACGTTCCATTTCTTCCATGGGCCCCAGAGGATTTCAGTGGCAAAAGGGATGCTTTCTGGCATATTTTAAATGTAGGAAAGGAGATCACATTCCTTCTGGAATAGGAAAACCAAACTGCAGCATCAAGCAGAATGAAACCAAAAGGTTCCATATACTCTTTGTACAGCCATGTGGACAGCTGGTTTGTTAGGGAGGCGTCCTGCTCTGGAGAATAACATTGTGAGTAAAGATATCTTAAAATAAGAATCATCCTAATTTACCCATGCTATGCTAGCTTTCAGTAGCACCATGCTGCATGCTTTTTTTGAGGCAGAACCTGGGAATGAGAGATCTGGCCCAGAGAAAATAAGAGCCAACCATGGCCCATCATTTGTAAGGACACTTAATAGGTGTAATAAAAGAATACCCCTCAGAAGGAATGCTGCAACCAGCAAGTCCTTTTTTTGACCCAATGATGCCTTTGCTGTTACTGCTCTTAGATTAGCTGTTCACATACAGCTTGGACGGTTAGAACATGGCAGGGAAACAAATGACACAAAAATTATACCAATGGACACTCATCTTTGTCTTCCCTCAGGATGGCAGGCTCTAGTCCCCTCTGCCTCGATCTTGGACAAAATCCTGTCTAAAAGGGGAACTGAAGACTTTTTAATAAGGTTCCACACTGCTAGCCAATCTCAGAGATCTCTTTTATTTTTTTGGTATCATATAGAAAATTGAGGTAGTGATTTATACGTTTCAAGCCTTTTGGACATGTGCTGTATCTTGGGTTTCTTCAAGACTCAGAAACTAATCGGAAGCTTATCTTTCCCTTTGTGTAATGGCAAGCTGTCAGCTTCCATGACCCTCCAAACAATTTAATAAATGACACTAAGGTTTCACCTCAGAGAGAGAATGTCTTGATATTCCTGGTGTTCAATCAGGGCCAGTCCCTACACGCAGCACATGCTGAAGTGAGACTGACTGCTACGCTTGCTGAGCTGATAGGACTCCTTTTATTTCATTAAATAAAAAATACCCAGTATCCATCAGGATGGTCCCTTATTTCCATGGAGCACCATTATGGCAGCTAAGATGTAACTGTTCAGGAGTATTTTCCCTCTGGCTAGCAAAAGCGGAGTGAATTACAAAGATGACCCACCCCATCTTCTCGTCACGAGCAGGCTCCACTCCACAGCCAAGTTTCAAATAGGCAATTGTGAGACAGCAGACCAGGTGCCAGCTCATTCCAAGGCCCCAGGACTCACTGAACACTGATAAATGCGTAGCTGGAAACCTGCCTGGCTTACTTGTGTGTTAGCATAGTTAAAAAGGATATTAATGTTATAAGAATGTGTTTAGTGTTTAGACTTTATGGAATGCTTGTAAAATGCTGAATGTATACTACCCCATGCTACAAGGTAGTACTTATGAGTTGGCTCTATAACTGTATTAATGGTTGTTCTGAAGCAATGTAACTCACCAAACAGGAAAAAAAGCTTCACCTACTGCAAAATGCTGGATTCCTGCAGAAGGTGTTATCTCCTGCCCATCAGGATGGACTACTGAATCCAAATGGGCCATTGTGGAATAAAGACTTTGTTGATTGCTCCCCACACTGACCCAGCTCATCCCATCATCTTGGACTCTAGGAATGTGGGGATAAAAATTCCTGACCAGAAGGAAGTAGGGTCTCTTTATGCTTTCTGGACTCTGAGGGGCAAAGATTTCTAAACACAAGTAAGAGACCCCTAAGCTGCTTGGCTTAGCTCCAAAGGACACAAAAGCTTGCTGATTATAGAAGCTTCTATCACCTTTAAGATTGTATTTCATTTCTGTGCAGGCTTACCTTATTTTAACCTTGGAAGAAGAAATGAGAGTTATTTATTAGTTAATAAACAGTTAGTATGTTACAGGATTGGCTACCAGCATTGCCTTTGGAGTGAGGTACAAGTTTCAAATTGACCTGGGGTAAGCGATTGGTCCTTTGGGACTGGGAGTATTCGGAATATTGTGTGATCGTTGGTGTAAAGTGACCATGTATCACAGAGTCAAGGTTGCCAGGTTGGACTGTCCAAGGGGACTATCTGTGACTCCTTGTTAAGGCTGTATAGTATCTGAGGAGTTTACACTTGTTACTTGGTTGGTGAATTCTAAGTATAGAATTCACACCCAGTGTGAAGTCTGTGCCCTGGCTTCTTAACAGTCTGCCCTGAGATTAGTACCATCACTCGTGAGCCACTCCAGACAGTGTAACAGCAATATCATACCATAACTCCATTGCTTCCTTCCTTCAGGATCTATTTCCTAATACACACCTCTCACATCTTCGGGGTTACTTTATACTTTTTTCTTCTCTTAGGCCTTTATTGATGCGCTATGATTTAGAAGCCAGTTCTCATCCAGGATTGGATGAGGTAGTACAAACTAATACAACCAATTTCCTGTCTCCATATCCAAAAAGTAATATTTTGGATAAAAGTGACCTGAGATCATGTCTCATGGGTTGCAAAGCCATTCATCTGGCAGGCCAGCAGATATTCTGCCAAACAGAAGATTGTTCATCTGCTCCTATTGCCTCCCCTCATTTCATTTAAAATCCATGCCTAGATTCAGATTGTTAGACCAGAAGGGAGCAGTGTGCTCCACTAGTCTGGCCTCCTGCAAAACACTGGCCCTGAGAAGTCACCCAGAAACTCCTGCACTCAGCTCAGTAACTTGTGGAAGGGTAGCGTTCTTTGCACGGCTGTCCCACTGAAGGGGAAGTGACCTTGTGTTATCTATGGCATTCATCTTTCCTTGAAATGACTGGTTGATTCCTCCTTTAGAAGTGCAAGAGTCACTTGCACTTCTTCTGAACCTCTAATTGGGGTCCAGCACTCACTTGGATTAACATCCACTTGCAAAACTTGATTGGATTTTCTGCCAAATCAGCTGACAGGTCATTATACTATAAGTAAGGTAATAAGATTGGATATTATGGGGGAAAGGCTTTTAATGGTTTAGTCAATGGGAGAATGGAAGAATTTGCTGAACGAAGCCATTGTGGAACACTCAGCATTATCTCTGTAGAAGTGGACAGCAAAGGAATGTCTTACAACCCCAAAGTGAAGGGAAACTGAACTGTATCCTGCAAATTTAAAGAGGTGGATAAAAAATTAGATCACAATTGTAGTGCTTTCAGCCCCATCAAAACCCACACCAACTTAGAGCTGGTCAACATTTTTCTAACTTTGATTTTTCAATGGGAAATACAATTGATTTTTTCAGAAGAATATTCATAATAAATTCATCCTACTTTTCCACCAGCTATAGAACTTGTTGAAAATTTTCAAAATTAGAAAATGTTGTGAGAACAAATGGAAATTGAAGTTTTTTGTGAAAACTTTATGAAAAATGCCCCCATTTTTCACCCAGCTGTCTGTAGTTAAACTATCAGCATGAAACTTTGCATAAACATTACCATTACAAACCCTCTTGCTTGAGCAGGCCAAGGAAGATGGTACCAGAGCCTCTATGTTAGCCTTCGGGTTTGTCTACAAGGTGCCATAGACTGGTCTTTGTGGTATGAATTGCAGAACGCTCTAATGTGTAGCGCTCTAACTGCCCCGTGTAGACCCTGCTGGTGCAAACTAAAAGATACCTCGTTCCTGTCGATGCAGTACAGTTTCATATGTTTAATTTCCTCATATGCCATACGCTACCTCATGAGTCATGCACCCTGCTCAATACTCTCTTCTTTTGTCTACCTCGTCCATTCGCAGATGTCTGCCCTTTTTTGCACGGCTCACTATGCTTAAACCAGCCTCCCTCTTATTGTGTACCAAGTGACCTCTTGCCTTCAAATTTCTCATGTTGTAGGCTTACTCTCTTCCGTCATCTCCTCTGACTCGCTCTTCCCACCCTCACTCCTAATCCTCAACTGAGTACTCTGTCAGCACAAATTAGAACAAAAGTTCCTTGAGGCAGGGACCTTGTCTATTTCTTTGCTTGCATAGCAGCACATATGCTGACAGGTTAGTGCATTATAAATTAATGATAATAATGAGAGCAATCTGCTGCTGGTTGAATTCCAACTCTAATCTTAACATACACATTTGGGCAAATTATCCATTCCCTGCATCCCTCTCCCCAAGTAAGCACTGTTCACACTAGACCACTTGAGACTGACACTTAACTACTAGCCTCATAATCAGAAAATAATAAAAATTCAAGCTGAAAAAGAGCTGTTATGTCCCACCTTTGCCATTCCCTGTGGCCAATGTAGGACCGCAACCTTACAACACACTTTTAAATGCTTTGAACAGCCATGGTTTAAATTTGTGCAGTGAAGGGGTTTCTACTAAATCTATTGAGAGGCTATTCCACAGCTTAATACACCTTGCTCTTAGAAAAAGTCTTGTTTCAATTTTCCATGTTTAAATTTCATCCCATGGCAACCCCTTTCCCTACCATCAGAATCATTCCTCCCTAGATTGGGGGCGGGGTGGGGGGGGGGGAATGGAGGAGGGGGCTGTAATGGGATGAAATTTAAACATGGAAAATGTAAACAGAATACTTCAAAACTTCTTCTAAGAGCGAGGGTAATAGCCCTGTATTTGCTGAATAGCAACTGGCCAGTCCTAGTTACACCATTCAATGATCCTGACATTTTCTCTTAGGCTCCAATCCCACAACTCCATCCATGTGGGCAGAACTTTGCCTCCTCCCCCTCCCCCAGTCTCAGTGAAATCCTAGCACTCTCCACGGATGAAGGGGTCTACCTGCACACAGCCAGGATCGGGACCTTGGTTAGATTCAAAACAATTAACTAGCCTTTTTGTGGAATGCACACACATTTTGTATACAAACACATGATCCTCCTAAACAGTTATCTAACTGGCACTCTGAAAAATGCAAGCAGTTTAAGGGTTAACTAGCAAGACACTAACTAGGGCATTTTAAACCAAAAAATGAAATATTAAGGCAGCATAAGAAACGCAGCCTGCTGCCTTTTAATTTTTTCTCTCAACATCAGATAGTCTGTACCACAAAATGAAGCCTAGGAGCTGTTTCCGCCCCAGATAACCCCCACCACCCCCCAGCTTTTGTTCATCAAAGGAGACAGAAAGTGTCTAACTGAGCACAGCACCCCAGGGGGATACTTGCAACCTTCTCCTTTCTAGCACGAAGGATAGTTAAAAGTGGGAAAATCCTTATACTGAAGCGTCATTGAAGCTTGATTTGCAGTGTGAGAAGATCAAAGCACACACATGCCCAATTTAAAGAGATTTAAGCCCTGGATATTATTTGTGTTAATTATTTCTTGCAAACATCCCATAGCATTGGTACAAATGCATATAAAGGGCCACTTTGGAGAGTTCTTTGATGATGCAAAATTAGATCCCCACTCAGGCTTTGTCTACACTGCCTCCCCCCTCTCCCTGTGAAAGACAAAAGTTTTGCCGCAGCAAGTGGCAGTGTAAATGGCTCGTTGTCGGCAGAAGCGTTCTCCTGTTGATAACGCGAATCCCGGTCGTAGGGGGTGGAAGTATTTTGTCCGCAAAAGTGCCGACAAACAGCATTTACACTGCCCGACTTTCAGCGACACGGCCATATCGCTAAAAGCTGAGCAGTATTGGTCCTGCTTTGAGCAGGGGGTTGGACTAGATGATCTCCTAAGGTCCCTTCCAACCCTGATATTCTATGATTGACAAAGCCTCAGTGGCCAAAGGGCTCTACACCCACTAAACCAGGGTGTGTAGCTAAATAAGCAGAGCGCCTTATAAAAACAAAAAAGCCACTTTACAATTTTGAGCACAGTTTCATTATTTCTGGTGCATTATATGGGCTGGAAAGCCCATATAAACAACAATAATTCCCCAGAGAGCAACGCCCCCAAATAAACGGAAATCTTTAGGAGGAATGGGCAAGACATAATTGCAGCAAGATTTTTTTTTAAACCCTTTTGTTGCTGGTGTCTGCTGCACTGGGATCCAGCAGTATACTCTGAAGTGCCAGCATTCCATACTGTTGACTCACATAACTGATTATTATTAGACAGCAAGGAAACAGTTAAATCAATGTAAATATCGGTGTATATAATTATCAGCATATGAGACTCAAAGTGGAGTTTGGTTGACGACTCCTCAATCTTCTGCCCTTAGGGACTGATGACATTATAATAACCATAATACTTAGCACTTACATTTTGCTTTACTTCTTCAAAGTGCTGTAAAGTAGTAACTATATGTTCCCATGGGGTTTCCTGCTACAGAGATCAGGAAATCATAGCAACTTACTAAAAAGCCTGCTTCTAAAGCAGCCAAAACCTCCAGCTTGCTACAGAAAAAAAAAGGTACCAAGTAGAAAACTCATGGAAAAGACAAATGAAAACTGAGGCGGGGGAAAAGGTGGGAGGGGTCAGGGACAAGCCAAAATAAAATTAATCTCAACATGGAATCCTACTACAGGAAAAACAATACAATTTTATGCTGCCTTGGCAACATTCACTCACTATTAGCCAATCTCCACTCCTCGGTGAGGCCTGGCATAAACAGGCCACCTGAAAATGGAGAGTGTGAGCGCATGTGGGGGTGTTTATTTTCAACAGCAAGAGTCTCAGAAATCTGCACTGCATGATGATACTTTTGTACATACTCTGCTCCAATGACAGCCGCATGCGATGGAAGGCAGTGCTGGGTGAGCCAATGGAGCTAAAAAGCAATACATGTCAAAAAGCTGAAATACAACTTTAGAACTCCTAGAATTAACTTATGGAACTCATTGATGCAGGATATTTTGGAGCCAAATAGCTTAGCAGGATTCAGAAAATGGATTAGGCCATTTGCAGTTGTAGTAACCAGGATCAAAATGATAAGAGTTATCAATAATCCCATGTGATGGCATAAAACGATCACCACCTGGAGTCAGAAGTAGTTTTCCCCCAGTTGTATAGTTCTTGGCCAGATGCATTATTGGTTTGGGTTTTAACTTTCTCACAAGAAAACTACCAAGGCGTATAGTAGAGTGAATGGACCATTGACCTCTTCACATGTGGTAATACCTCCATTCCTGAGGACAGGGTTTCACTGTTGCATTGGAAGTACTTGGCTTTAGTGATAGGATGTTACTAGAATCTACGGGAGCTGGTCTGTGTCTAAATACATCCAAATGTGGCACATAGTAGGAAATGGAAACACAAGGAAACTTTGCATGCTACAACTTAGTGCGTGACAGATGAAATTCCAAGCACTCTCGGAGGACCATCAGAGAGCATTAAGAGAAATCATTGCTTTCCTCTGTCTGACACATGGTGTGAATGGTTCACAGTAACTAAAAGGAAACCATATGACACAAAATGTACTATCCAGAGAAAATTCATTGGGTCAGGGAGGGTTTCATTTTTGACAGTGATAAAATACGGACTTCAAAACCATGAAAAATCCCAGCACCATATTCCTCCCTTCCTACCCCCAGTCTGACCTTTACAGATCTCAAACCTCCAGATAATTTAATGGCCGTTAAAGGAAGGTTACAAAAAGAGAAAGGTCATAACAGAGAAAACTGGGGCTTGCCACAGTATATGGGGAACGCCCATAACTCCAGCAACCGCTGCTGTGTTTCAAAGATTTCCTATTCATTGGAAAAGGTAAGACATTGCTCATTTCAAAAGATGTTCTCCTGAGCAATTCTAATGCTGATGAGGACTATGACCAGCAATGCTGCAAGGAGGGAACCCATAATGGCTCTCCAGTCTAAAGGCAGGGAAAAGACTGGCTTGTCTGTTCTGCACAGAATAAGATGTGATTTAGTTCACTCTAAGGGTCAAATACATTTTAATGTGACACATTAATACAAGTCTCACGGCTAAATCCCATGTAGTGTGCTGACATCGGGCCTTACCCAAAGCCCACTGATGTCAATGGGAGTCTATGTAACTTTGTCTCTTCAGCTCCCACTGAAGCCAGAGGCAAAGACTGAGCGACAGACAGGCAGACATAATAAAAGGTTAAATGCTTTTAAAAACAGAATTTAAGTTGATCTTTGGAGCTACTCAAGGCCACATGATCACATATGAGAACCCCAGGATTCAGTCAAATACAATCAGATAATGACAGTAATCAACAGTGAAGGTAAACATTATTATTAATTTTCATAACCATATCATGCAAGTATCCCACTGAGGCACCATTATACTGATCACATGCCAGTATTCACTTGGCCATAGTCAATCACATGTCCATATCTGCACCTCAGAGAGCCCAGGGAGGGGGAGTGAGAGAGAGAGAGAAGCTTGAGGAATTACTAAGAAAACAGCTCAACAAAGTTAACCATAAAAACATGAGCTATTTGTGCGCCACTGTGATCCTGTAATTTTATAAGGGGGTTGACTGTGTTTTCATTACCCCAACATTTGTAACAAACATACCAAGAGTGTGGTGATGGGTAAAAGAATTGCTTATAATCC
The DNA here is from genome assembly GCA_037349315.1 of Chelydra serpentina. NCBI lineage: Eukaryota > Metazoa > Chordata > Testudines > Chelydridae > Chelydra > Chelydra serpentina. The sequence goes on from JBAIAC010000035.1 coordinate 16,249,904, forward strand.
TCAGCAGCATCAACAAATTGCAAATACGACTCTCAACTATGAGTTGGCTAAGGGCGCATTGGGTGTTTGTTCTTCCTAGGAGAGGTCGGCAGTCCTGAAGAACATAACACAATGGTTGATCGTGGCAGCTCAACATGAGGACATTGCACTGTGTTAGTGGATGTGAGGAATTGGTCTGAAAGCAGCAGGCAGAGATTCCACTGTCCTGGGAGAGTCCTTAGAATTTTGTCTCTATGAACCTGGGATCAGAATAGAGAAACGTAGATTTTTGCTTCGCTTCCCCTGTAATAGAAAAGGGGTTCTGTGCCTCCAGATCAAACACTAAATTCACCTTGACCTAACGTCTGAGTCAAATGTAACTTAACAGCAGTTTCGTAAACTTTATGTTGATTTTTCCAAGAAGCAAGCTTCTGCCAAGAACAGTGGGAACTGAACAATGAGTCTGTGAGACACTCAGGCTCCCATCTTGCTGACCTACTGGACTTTGGGTCCAAATACTTCTGGGCCACATATTGGTACGAAGTTCATATGTGAATGTACATGAATGTATGTGGCGCTCATGAGAATGGTTATCTCGCAAAGTATTTTTGGTTTGCAAAACCAGTTCAAATAAATTCACAAAACTTTCTTCGCCTCTGTAAATTAAATCTCTGTTGTGTGATTTTAAAAAACAAATGTTTTTTCTAGCAAACAGGAAATGGGGCTATGTACTGCTAAAAAAAACTAAACTGGCATAAGTGGGTCCCTGGGGCTAGTAGAATTCCTCTCTCCTTTCTTCTGTTTTCATTCTCTCTCTCTCTCCTCTCTCCATTTTTCCCATTGGATTTTTCTCTCTGCTCCTCTTTTCACAGCCTCTCCCAAACAGAAGGCAAAGCCAGTAAAGTGTGAGTCCAGCTTTCAGATCCACAGCATCCGAGCTGGTGTGACATTAGGCAAAATGAGTTAGCCTATTTCTAAATAATAAATAATAATAATAATCCCAGTTGCAGCAAAATACAAATGACAGGCAAATGGAATGTAGTGAACAAGCTATCTGTTGCAGAAAAGTACAGTGTGTGTTTGCTCTCTTCATAGCTTATTAGGCATCTCAATTAGTTGCAGTTGCTTAGAAAGCACTCAGGGTGGACTGTCACCTCTGGGCATTGAGAGGTTGGGGAAGAGGAACCAAATGAGTGCAGCTGAGGCAGAAGCAGACAAATCTGCCATATGGAAAAACTCCACACAGATCTCTCTTTTGCAGATCTAGATGAAATAAAGACACTAGCTCCATGCCTTTGCACTGTGACCCTGCCTTTCCCACACTAAGTCCACAGCTCTTCTGAGGCATTAAGACACAGAAGAAAGCAATAACTAGAGTAATACGCCTAATATTGCTTTAAAACAATAGCTCTGCATACAGATGAGTCGGGAAGCTATAGAGTCTGACATTCAAATCTTGGAGAAATGATTCTAATGGGCTTCCTAAGTAACAGCGTATCGGGTTGGAAATGCTACCTTAAACACAACAATACATATAGGAAATAATATGTTTTCTTGTTCTGGGAAAAAACAACCAAAACCTGTCTACCAGCAAGTAGGAGCAACTCAAAATAGAAGCCATTCATTTCTCAGCAAGGATTAATTAGCTGTCTGGGGTTATTAAATGTTTTCATTGGCCTGATCTGTGAGGAAACCGGGAGCTATAAAAGTGAGCCAGAGGTAATCACAGCAACAAATAATATTAAAAAACAAAAACAAAACCCAAACCTACTTGCAATGCGAATTCTGACAGCGTGAATAAATTACAGACTGGTCTGGTGTGATTAACAGCATATCAGATGGATCGTTCAGTTGGAGTTTTTAGGCCTACAGGTTAGATCTGGTATTTTTCTTTTCAATCTCCAATGACAAGCTGAGGCAAATGTGGTCTCGCTCCATGTCTAAACAGAAAGCCTGCTTCAGTCTGACTAACTGGTAACTGGCCCTGTGGGGAGCAGAGAGGATACAAGGAGCTTCTCCCCTTCCTCTTCTCACACTCCGGGAGGTCAGTTTGGTGAGGTTGCAGAACCACCGCTCCATGCTTATGCTGCCTGCAGCGCTACCTAGCCTTCACAGAAATGACTAGGCAGGGTAAAGTAAGGACAGGGCCCCTGGCATTCTGACCCCACTGCTTCAGCCCGCAGACATGGCCAGGCACAGGGGAGAATGAGTCTTGTACCATGTAAAAAACAGCTGAGCTGCAGCTTCAGAGTGCACTCCACAGGAGTCCTGGGAAGAATCCTGACTGAAGTAGCTGAGAGGCCCCCTCAGCACCTCCCCTTCCCCCGCAGGGCTATGCCTAGAAGACACAATCTAGCTCTTAGTATGCACATTAAAGATCAGAGACTGATATCCCCTGACAATCCCACATCCCCCATGAGGAAGGCCAAATTTACAAACACAAAGATGGACCAGGTAAAAATCGCTACTAAGGGCTACAGCTTCCAAACACCAATCAGTGTTACAGCCCGCACAGCATCACTCCCGTCTTGTCTTATAGGCCCCGCCCCCCCATTGCACGTTCTGATGCAAGGCTCCTAGACTTCAGGGGTCAGCTCCAGAAAACTACATAAGACAACAGCTTGGTACAGCACTCAGAAAGGCGAGTGGCGTTCCAGTGACTATGAAGAAAACTGGCTTAATGGATTTTGTATGTGCATCTCCCGTGTAGTAAATGGAAAATGTAGCCTTAGGTGTTTACATTTGATTTGGGAGGCCGGTTTTAATCTTACATTGGGAGGGAAAACTCAATTACAGAATGTACTTACATTCCAACAACCCAAGTCAAACACTAAGGGGAAAAAAAGAAATGCTTTAACTCCTTCATCGCCAGGCAGGAATACAAGCATGTGCCAGATATGTTCAGCAGCACAAGAGGTGCAGAGTTTGGACACATGAGGCAGGGTCGGATGTGGTACTCCAGCATGGCCAGAGGGGAGAGGATTCTTTCCACTCAACCATTCAGCTCTCTCCAGTAGAGTTCGGTTATTCAGCCTGTACATAAACTGCAGGATTTACCCCTTAATGACCCATGTGACACCATGTCCTATCATCTGACACTAAGCTGAATTCATTAAAGGCATATCAGAGATGTCTCTGTGTTCACCTTCACATTTAAAGGAAGCAACAGCATTTCCTATTTATCTTCATTTGTTCATTCAGAATGAATAACTCTCCTGAGAATCTGCAGGTTTCTAGATTTACAGCAGCCACCACGAATACCAGATGGTGACAAAGGATTTCTGGGAGGTGTCAGGGCAAGTGCGGGGCTATATTCTGGGCTGGTGGGGCTCTGCACTACTCAGCTCATTACTGCAGCAGACTCTTAGGGAACCTCTGCGATGAGAGAGGGCTGGGCTGCTCTGAACCCAGAAAGAAAAGGGAGCCTGCACTCTGCATTTCACCCCGAAGCCACTGCGAGAGCTCTGGTCAAGGTTCTACAGCCTGCGCCAGCCCCATGGCCCCATGGCCTCTGCCTTGCAGTTCCAGAGCTCTATTGGCCCTTCTTGTCACGCATGCAAAAGCAGCCAACTCGCCATCGCAAGCATTCCTGGCTCAGGTATCAACAAAAGCATCATCAATGTTACTGTAATAACAAACGCATCTTTACCAAGACATGGCCCACCACCACCGTGGCTATTTTCCTTATTGTGTTGTACCGCTTCCCTCTCTTCCAGCCTCTCTCTGGTCTTTAAATCATGAGCTTCTGGAGGCAGGGACCCCACTGAAGACATGAGGGCATTATGCATGCCACCATAAATAAACCACAGTGACAATTTTCTACCCACGTTCACACACAGAAAGATTCCTTGACCCTTAGGCGTCTCAATTAACTCACCCGTAGCATTGTAATCATGGAGGGGTCTCGGAGGCGGCCATCTTCATCTTTAAGATTATAGCCCTCTGGTCTTTTATCTCGTTCACTAACTTTCCATAGCTTCACAGTTTTATCTGGAAGAGCAAAAGAGAAGAAAATACAGTTATGCCTGAGTAAACGGGCATCCTAAAAGGAATGCCTGATGGAAATGCTAATGTCACAAAAATTGGTTTAAATGTAAAAAAGAGTCACGTTTCCTGTTCCTTGTCTTGTCTGAATGAGCTCGAGGGACATGGAAAGAATCAGCTCTAAAGAAAGAAACACTGTTTACCATCAACACTTTTTTCCAGGAATATTTGGCCTTCCTATTGCTGCAAGGCAACTGCCGACAAACGTAAGAAGATTGTTTGATTAAAACAAGCATATTAGTGGACAAATTATTTGAGAAGTGATTTCCCCGGGCTCAGCTGCAGAGATTAAGACCATAGGTCACATGATTCACTATACAGAGTTTAGGATTTATCTAGTACACGCCACAGTGTGTCACTAGAAACTCTAATATGGGCATTGGCTACAAGAGGAGAGAGCTTTTTACATTGTGCTGAGCAGGCAGAAGTCTGTGAGAAGTTTAATTTAGAACTCCCCACCTACAGACCAAATCCATATAGAGTCTTTCTTTTTCCATAGCTGCATATCTGTATACCTACCACCAAAGTTAATCAAGAGAACACCCTACTATATAAACACTACGTAGGTGTTGTTCCTCCTACAATTTGCCAAGTTGCATGGCAGTTATCCAGGGGAAACTGACTACTTTCAAGTATGATTTCCAAATTAACTTGGTCGAAATGCTTAAACAAATCACTGAGAACACGTTAAATGCTGATGATACACCACATCTCCATATTGTGTCCCTACTGCCTATTTTATTACTCCTTTTATTCAATCTGATTACTGCAAACTGTCATGATACATGGCAATTCCCAGATTTTAAGGTCAGAAGGAACAATTACAATAATCTACTCTGACCTCTTGCACAACATTTCATTCAATTCCTGCATCAAGCCCAACTGTCCTCTTACACGTAAAGAGAGAATAATATTCATGAGTGCTCTATCCATCATGTCTTTGATTTCCAGCAGCCAGTGGAATCACTAACCATAAGTAGTGCTTGTGCAGCTATACACCAGTGTTTAGAGAACAGTGGTCATTTGTGCGTGAACTTTAAAATACCCTGCACACAACGGATGTCAAATTCCATGAGTTTTGTTTTTGTCCATGGGTGGAGACAAGCTCAGGCAAAGAAATCTAGGATGTAATACAGTGAAATATACAGTGATTTAAAGTTCAAACTGTGAACATAGTAAAAAGAACATCCCCAGAATGAAGTAAAATCATGTGTGTAATTTACTCAAAAGTCAGTCCCCCTTCCCACCATCTTGAACAGAAACTGGCATTTTATTATTGACTGCACATCCAATTTGAATTCCCATACTGCCATCTTTCCTTGGCTTTTTCAGCTACTGACATCCCGTTTATCCTGTGCCATGAAGGCTTTTAGGTGAAAGAGCCCCAGGAACATGTGGTCTTTATTCTGAATAATGATGTTTTCTTTTCCCTTGCCTGGCAGAAATTCTATCAGCAGTTTATCATCACTTCCACCAGCTTTAAAACACAATCTTATCATTCATCTTAATTTTCTCCTTTACACAGCAATTCCATTAGACTGCCATTAATTTTGTTTTTATTAACCCATTTAACTTCAGGGGGTTTCCCCTCTATAATGTTAGTTTAACAACAAGAACAAAAAGATACAGAATAACATGGGAGTTTTTTTTAAAAGACTCATTTTGATATCTTGCAAGCTTCTGAAACACCATCCCAAATGGAAAGATAATATCCCTGTTAATCAAAAAACTATTTAAAAACTCAATTAACAGAACATTATGCTCTATAATTAATCTTCATTGCGTTACAATGATTCTCCCCCCCCAAATGAGTTTAATAAGTCTTTGAATTTTATTACAATGATCAATAGAGTAAATTCCATAATACAAAGTAAGTTGGCTATGGGAGATAATTAGACCCCCTCCTTTTCCCCTGAAGTAATTAAGTCACATCCATCTTAAGGTCCCATTCATCCCAAGTAATATCATTGGATTCTCCTGATATTTATCTGAACATAACAGGAAGTTGCTCAGCTGAACACAGCTGCAAATTGAAACAAATCAGCAGCAGTTTTTCTTAAAAAAGATTCCAGGATCCAAAAACATAATGAGCGCAATAAATAGTCAGAGGGAAGAAAACTCCTGTTTAGTGGCAAATGAACAAGTGTGAACTGACTGCAGAACCCTGTGTGAGGGAAATACACATGAAACATGCATCGACAGCAAATTCTAGCTGGGCTCCTGTTATCCCTATTTAAACTCATGTTTTATAATAGAATCATTCTTTATTTTTTTAAATTGTTATTTCTTCAAGCAAAAGCCTAAGACGACATTTTCTGACTATTGTCTGTGTTGTCACAAGTCACAGATATCAATTCCCTGTGCTTGTGCTCCCTCACGGTCAAACTCCCAAGGGTGAGCAAACCAAGAGAAAAAGAGACCAGAGACAGAAAAATGACTTCAAGGCTTTTTAAGCTCTTCTGCCCTGTAGGTTGAAGAATTTTCTCACCGAGGTTGGGCTTCAAATGCTGATCTCAGTTATACTAGTTAAAATCCAGAGTCACATCACTGGTCAGACATTAGTGTACGTGAGACCAGAGTGCAGTACATTGAATGTATCGAATTCCCAACCTGAATATTCCTGGCCCTCCTAATTCTTGCTTCTCCTCCTCCTTTTACATGTGTGGATTACGTGAGTGGACACCATGGGCCTGATCTTGAGAGGCGTTGAGATCCAGCAACTCCAGCTGAAATCAGGGGCTTATGGTACAAGCACAGGCCCCAATAACTGTTTTAAATGACTCCCCTTCTCTGTTGTTCTTGCCAGGATTCCAGAAGAACAGTATTTCAATAAGACTTCTCCTCTGTGTAAGTACTACTCAGCATGAGTAAAGGCTGCAAAAATCAGTCCTCGGTTTTTTTTAACTTCTACAAAAAATGTGAAGATTGTTTTCCTGAGGGCAAGGTTTCCCTAATACTGAAATTATGGATGAAAGAGTCTGTTCCAAAGGTAATGGGAGTTACATGCCTGAATGGAAGGCAGAAAGGAGTTCAAATAGAATAGGCCCCTGGACCAAAACCACAGATAGAAAGGGAAGGCTGAGGTGCACTAGGGCATGCCCCATTAAATGTTAGTTCAGTGTTTGACAAGAGTATAACTAAGATTAGAACTCTGAGGTGAACCTTGGTTACTTACTTCAGCCTTCTCTGTTCATCTCCCCACGTGTATTTCTCTCTCCTGGGAGAGATTCTTTGGGATAAGGGGCAGCATGGGCCTGCTCCTGTGAGGAGCTGAGCACCCTTAATTCTCAATTAATTTCAAAGGCTGTCGAAGGTGCTCTGCACTTCCCAGGATCAAGACCTAAATAAACCTAAGACCTTAGTGGTCTATTGGTCGAAGCAGAGAGCTGGAAGCCAGGAAAACTGGGTTCTGTTTCCATCTCGGACCTTGCTTCACTGTGTGACTTCAAGCAAGTCAAACACTGCATGCCTCAGTTCCCCCCTGCTCTAAAATGGGGAAAATAATACTTACCTGCCCTGCGGGGGGATTGTGAAGATTTATTCTTTCACGCTGGCAAAGCACAATGGAATCCATGGATGAAAGGCAAAGCATTATATATTATTATTGTCACATACCATTGGTGGAGAGAAGGAAGTAGGCTGCATTTTGCTGCGGGAGCCATCGTATTTTATTGATCTTCTCCTCTATCTCTAAACTCTTCAGGTAATCGAACTCGGGTTCATGGCTCTGGAACGTGCTGTAAACATTGTATTCTCCCCTACGATGGGGCTGATTTTTACTCTGCAGGAGTGAGAAAAAAATGGTAAAGGGAATTTTGAGAGAGAGAGAAAGCAAATTTTCAATTGATTCTTTTGTTCTCTGTGGATTGTTAAGAGATGGGGAATGTCTGATTATGGTGACACATTACAGTTTAGATATCAAAGCCGACATAAGAGATCTTTCCGGCACAATGTATTCTCCTCGTGTGTCAGTTTCTCTGCATGCTGATGATACGAGCAGGAAATGGTGCCTTTGTTTTGCTTTGTTTCTAGAATGAATGAAATCCTCCCTATCATTTCTCTCCAAGGCAAATTGGTGAGGAGAGATAATGGCTCAGATACCGGGCCAAGTCCTGTTTGACTCACTCACACGAGCAACCCCATAGAAGCCAGTGGGGCTCCGTACTGGCATAAGGTGAGCAGGATTTCCCCCAAAGATCTATAAATATCCAGCAGAAACAAAATAACCAAGGAAATGAAACAATCTGTGCAAGAATGAACGCTGCATAAAATGGCAAAGGGCTCCGTCCTGCAAGGTGCTGGGCAAGTCTAGCAGGTGCTGTGTACCTTCAAGTCCCATGGACATCCATGAGGTGCCTGGGTGCTCGGCACCTTGGAGCCCTGAGTGAGGCAGAGGTAGTTAAATGCACCCAGACACACTCAGATACTAGAGTGATGAGCACTGTATAAGAACCTGAACAGAATAGAATAGAAATGCACACACTTTATTGTATGGATTGACTTTCTGCGTTCAAATGATGTACCCAGGCCCTTTAACATCCTTCCAGTAATGGCGTATCTCTGTAAAGCAGGAATTCAATGGAATTTACCCTGCGGCACATAATGAAGTTTAACGAGCAAGAAATGGAGTAAAATAATAAAGAGAATAGGAAATAAAATACTGTTGGGAATGACGATAATGGTGTGGATATATATAATCTAAACTAAACAGCCCCTCCCAGTGTATTCTGTACTGTATATATAGAAACAGTTTTGAGAATAAGCCTTTAAAATAGGCTTAAAAATGTCTTTGGACTATAAAGTTTATTATGGCCAGACCTCTGAGATCCCACTCCATCTTAACAGAACACATTGACAAAAGTAGGCTTTGCTACCATCCAGATCAGACTGTGAAGTATGCACAAGATGTGCCAGACCAATTAGCATCAGACAGCTTTGGAAACGGCGGGAAAAAAAATATTCCAGATTGTAAGGGCCTGTGACAGTTTTCAGTTGCCAAACACATTCTGTCCTTCTTGGACCCACAGCATATGCAGAGATCTTTAATTGTGTGCTCAATGCCTTGTGCAAATATGGGTCCTGCAGAAATGAACCACAAATGATACATAGCTACCAAGAAGCTTTTCAGGAAGCTTTTTCTGAGGTACGGTGTATCATAGAATATCAGGATTAGAAGGGACCTTAGGAGGTCATCTAGTCCAACCCCCTGCTCAAAGCAGGGCCACAATCCCCAATTTTTGCCCCAGATCCCTAAATGGCCCCCTCAAGGATTGAACTCACTACCTTGGGTTTAGCAGCCCAATGCTCAAACCACTGAGCTATCCCTCCCCCTGAAAAATAAAAGTGACCAAGTCCAGTCCCCTGCCCTCACTAGGAGGACCAAGTACTGCCCCTGACAGATTTTTTTCCACAGATCTAAATGGACCCTTCAAGGATTGAACTCACAACCCTGGGTTTAGCAAACCAATGCTCAAAGCACTGAGCCATCCCTCCCCCCAACGTGCAGTCTGTCCAGGGTCACCTTGATAATAATTTTTTAAAATGTGAAATGTTGGTGCTCCTGGAAGTGAAAGACTCACACCAGTGAGGCTGAGAGCTCACTACAGTTCAGCCAGATACTGTGCAAGCTTCCACCCCCAGCTCTTGGCACATTCCCTTCGCTATAAAACAAGATTTGGGGTCTCTTGTGAGCAGTGATGGCCAATTGAGCCAAACTCACTGCTCACATGGGCTGCCCCACTGCACTATTCTTTGGGCTATTTATTCTGCACTGCTACTAGCTTGCCCTGCCTGCACCCACCCATTGTGAGAAGGCCAGAGCAGGAGCAAATAGTGCTTCAAGAGCATTCATTTCTGGCAGTTATTCTAGTGAGAATATTGCCAGACAGACAGGGGATCACACCACAAAAAGCAGTTGATCCTCTTCCCTGCCCAACCTGACATCTGAGCCACACAGCTTCAACCAAGCAGAATTGACAGAGGACTCTCAGGAAGAGGGCAGTGTCACAGAGTTCGTGCTTGGCCCACAAAGACTTTTCTGCCCCCTTTGACTCTTCGCTTCCCCCTTCACGTCGTGCATTGAAGGGGAAGTACAAGACCCTATGCATGTTATTGGTGGTGTGAGCAGAGAACAACAAGGGAATGGCAATTTTGGCTTAAAATTGTAGGGGTTCTTACACCAAGTGTTAGGCTGTGCTGTGATCTCACCAACACCAGTGTAAATCAGGTGCAATTCCATTGACGTCTGGGTAGGGCCGGCTCTAACTATTTTGCGGCCCCAAACAAAAAAAACAAAAAACAAAAAACCCAAGCGTAGCCCCGCCGAAACAAAAAAAAACAACCCCCCCCAATCAACCCCCCCAGCCCCGCAGCCCCACCGAAACAACCGTCCCCCTGCCCCAAAAGCACCAGCGGGTAGCGCGGCATCCCCGCGGCCCTGCTGCCCCAGCCGGGGTGCCGGCGGGGAGGGCGGCATCCTGGCTGCCCCGGTCGGGGCGCCGGCAGGAAGCGTGGCACTCCGCGGCCCAGGCCGGGGCGCCGGCGGGGAGCACGGCATCCCCGCAGCCCCGGCCGGGGCGCTGGCGGGGAGGGAGGCATGCCCGCCGCCCTGCTCCCCCGCCCGCCTTGGAAGAATAGTTTTTTTTATTTAAAAAAAAACAAACAAACAAACAAAAAACTGAGCGCCGCCCCCCCCGAAGGTGCCGCCCCAAGCACATGCTTGGTCGGCTGGTGCTTGGAGCTGGCCCTGCGTCTGGGGCGTTTTATCAGAGTAGAAAAGTGTGAAACTGAGATCGGAAGGAGGCTAGTTATGTTTACAGAATTCTAACATGCTAATGCAATTTGGTACAAATCAAAGCAAGGCTGCGAACATGAGAAGGTTCACTGAATGTGCCAAATTTGGATGAAGGAGCAAAGTTCAAAGAACATTATTTGGTTTGGCAAATGACACAATTAAGACCACTGGAGTTTTTAACGCGGCAGCTTGATCCAATTTGCATTAGGTTCCCAACAAGTGCAATGAAAGTAAAATGATGCAGAAAATGCAACATTTTGAAGGTGCTTTCTAAGAGGAATATGGTCCCATTTTGGTTAATGGCCTATTTGCAGTTTTTAGTTTGCCAGAAGAGAACATGGGGGAAGAGTGACACATGAGGATTAGGAAGCAGCAGGAAGCTTCTTTTAAAAGGATAAAATAGGCATTTTGCATTCACTAGCACTTACCTCCTGCTCACGTTGAAATATTACAACCCGACCCCCCTTGTCCCCTGTCGCTAGTAATTCTCCTGTGTGGTTGAATTCTACTGTAGAGATAATGTCAGCTGAAAAAAAGAAGACAAAGGCAATTTAAGTAACTGCAGACTGGCTTTTCATGGGCATCTAAAAGACACCATTCACTGTGCAGTTAAGGAAAAATGTATTGTCAGTACTTTGTCGCCCCAGAGAAGTTTCCAGAGTCCTTATATTTCTTCTTGCACATAAATATGCTCATGGAATTTTGTAATACAGTTTACTAGGAATGGGCAGGAGCTAAAACCTGATACAAACACATGGACTTCTGGGACACTAAGAATTGGATTCATGTCTGGAAGTAAATTGTGTGGCTGTTTTAGGTATCCATAGTGGTGTTATCCCAAACCAATACCATACCCAAACTCTGGGAGACATTTAGGTTTAGATTTATATCCAGATTTTGGAATTATGACCCATTTCTACTATTTGAGCTCAATAAAAAGCCCCCAAAACATCCTGTGCAGGTTTAAGTGAATGTGTACTCATTCAGATCCATATTTTCCTTTCTATGCGCCCTCCACTTCCCTCTGACCCTAGGGGAGCTCTGCTAGTTTCCATCGCTGCAAAGTCAGAGGATGGGGCAGATGGGGGACCTTGGTGGGCATCACTGCGTTCTACCCCATTCAAAGCCACAGGGTAAAATAGCCCTAGATGTGTGCTCTTTGCTCTGCCCACTGCAGAACTCCCGTTTTGTACTTCAGATTAAGTAAAAGGAAACACTCCATCCACTCTATTAGTCACCCCAAAGTGGTGCAGTCTGAGTCCTCAATCATCAGAAGAAAAGTTGTGTGAGAACAGGGACATGGGGTCAAAATTACAGTGAGGCAAATTGTCCTAATATGTGAGAAACAAGGAAACAGACAGGAACCAGTAACTTATATAGGGGGGGTCACAATCTGGGAAAACCATGCTTTAAAGGCTTTACTCAGTGGTGTTTACCCCTCAGGCAAAGCAGGCAGGAGAACCGCCAATGATCGGATTTATTAGGACTATTTTTAGAAGAATGTCAGAGGTTAATTCTACTGTAGTTATTCCCCCACTGGTCTTCATGGATTGTCTTTGAGTGCAGCATTCAGCTAAAGCAAAACAGTGCAGGGGGGAGAAGGAATATGGCCTCAAACCCAGCAGTTGGCTAAAGGACATCTTTTAAAATGAAAGGCACTTTGTTTTAGCTTTTGGTATCCAGATCCTGTGTGTGCAAGTCAGTTTTATTGAACTTTAATTTCTCTTTTCATACCTTATTTATGTAATCTCTCTCTGTGTGTGTCTATCTAAACAAAACACTTCTCATAAGCATGTATGCCTACACCCTTATACGTATGTATGTGCACACACATTGGGTACACACAGACCTCGTATGAATGCTTAAAGGTAAGCAGGTGATTAGGTGCCGCCCTGAACAGGGATGCTTTTCTGACCCTTCTAGATGGGCTGTAGATACCACAAGAGCTTCTCTCACTGATTAGATGCTAAAAAAACAAAACACTTTACTGGTTCAAAATCTGTGTTTTACTGTAATGCACCGAGAGTCTGAGACAGGTGAAAAACATCTAAATAAATGTGTCAACACTGAATTGGACCTAAACATATAAGACACAATCAAAATATATATTAGGAAGGTACTAATATACATCACACACGCATGCACACACACGCACACACACACACACACACACACACACACACACACACACACCACTGTGAATGCTGGTTATTGTCTATATCTTCTATAATGTGAATAAAGATGGCATCCAGCAAAAAAATATCCTCAAGAGTTCTTGCAAACCCAGAAAGGCAGCTTTCTAAATGGTATCACAGACAGGCAAGTTTCCTCCCCTCCAGGTTCTAATGGTCCGGAATTGCTCAATCATCTTAAATATTGCACCCCGTGATCTCAAGTTACAGATGTTAGTTGCATCAGTCCTTTTCCTATTCTTGTCCCCAGACTGGTGCCACTGCACCCACATAAACTGCCTCTGTTCTTTGCCAGTCTCTGGACCAAACTGCTTCCAATTTATGGCCTGACACACCATAATGGCTTCAATCTATGTCAGGCAAAATCTGGCTCATTTTAAACCCGTTTAGTGCTATTTAACCATTTCACTAGAATCTAATTTGTTTGGTTATTTCCCCCTTATTCCTCTACCAGGATCTGGCTGGTGCCTGGTGGCTTAACTCAAACTGGGAAACCATTTCCAATGGGACTCTTTGATGCCCTTTCGGGAGAAGAAGAATCATCTTGTCAGCCATCTAAGTCCACCTCAATCATGCATTAAGTTTCTACCAGACTAAATTGAAACAGTGACTCCAGGATGTTCCCCCACCCCAACCAACATGTTCTTAAAAAAACAATAACATCCAGATTAACTCTGGGGCCTGAAGATTCACCTGTAGCTCTAGCAACTCCAATGTTTTAATCACAAACCTCTGTCATTAAAAAAACATCAGTACGACTCAGACCTCCACAATCTGGCTAGAACGAGGAAGGGGATTCCAGGAGCTGGCATAAGAGAACAGCCACAGGTAGGGTTAGTCTCAGGCTCTAGCTTCACTACACCAACTCACTCCAACCGGCCTCTGTACAAAAAGGCCAAATTTGGTATCTCACTCATCTATTCCACACTATGTCCACTCACACATCCTGGTGGACTAACCACCATTTATAGTTCATACTGCTCAGACTATGTGCTACAGTCTCCTGCCCACCTTTCTGTTCAGCTCTCCTTCGCTTTTCACTATTAATATAGGGCAGATTATAGTCCATGAGTAACAAACAAGAAAAAACCTTCCAGTGTGGAAGGAGGCTGGGGACACAAGACCTTCTTCTTTCTTGACACTTCCCTATTCAGGGTCAGCGACTTTTATAGCCTTCTTCCAAAAAGCATGACTGTACACCTAGCTGTCGTGCATACTGGTCTCTCTAAGGTCCACTGATATCTGGTCCATATATTGAGTCTTTGGCCTCCCCGTTGGTCATCTTCAGTCCATGATCATTGCAAAGGCCAACATACCAATACCTTTAACTTTTGCTGCCCTTGCCCAGTTACAACAGTTGGGTAAGGCTGTTGCACACAGCTTGTGAGGAATGACCTTGCTCTCTGAGGGACACTTGACATGGACATGAGTTCAAAAGAGCATCTCTTATTGGACAAGCTTTACAGATTGGCTGTCCAAGCTTGACACCATTGGTTTGAAATTGGAGTTTCCCTTCTAGGTGATCTACTTATCAAGGCTACCAAACCCTACCTGCCCCAGCAAGTCTTATTTTAAGGTGGTCTTTATTCACCTTGATGTCCTTATCATAGGGTCTATGTGGCATTTTACAGAGATAGCCGTGCCACTAGCTACCCCACCATGCCTTGCTGAGAGATGCTGTGACTACTTATTGGATATTCACAGCTGTCCTAACAGTTTCCTATTCATCACCCAGGAATGTGCCTGATGGGAGTTGGCTGCCCCTTCTCAGTGCTGGGGACACACAGCCATCTACAATTTATTCATTGTGTCCACTGTTTTATGTCTTCATAGGGATCCCTCCGTTCACTTTAGGATCCAATCACTCCTTGATAATGTGCGAGGAGCCAACCATGTCTGCTGAGCTGTGACAATCCAGATGGCAGCAGGCAGGTGAGTAATGAACTCCATGCTGCTTCTATTAATATTCACACGTCTTCCCCATATTGCCCCATCTCTCCAGCATTAAGCATAATTGCAGTGACATGTGAATGCTTTCTAAAGTTTGTCTTAATTCATTTATAAAATTTGGTTGCTGTGAATAGATTTAGGGATAATATTTCATTGCACACAGAGCCAGCATTGCAGCAAAGAAACCCAAGAGGATTATGGTAGACAACACCCCATCCCTCTGAACACACAGAAATCTACCGAGTGGCAGAGATGGTGGCCTGGCCAGCACTGAATTGGAAAGCAGTAAGGTGAAGCATTTCTATTCCATTATATGGAGCGTCAGCCTGGGTTTGTGGGTAGTAAAATCTACCATTAAGATTTTAACCATCTGCTACCAACTTTCACAAAAGGGATGAACCTCAATACAGAGGGGCCAAATTCTACTCTCATTTACACCAGTGGAAAGCAAAATAACCCGATTGGACATGGCTGGACTATTTGGTCCAATCAACATTTACTACAAATTTCATCCTTTTTTTTAGTAAGGGAGACATTTGTGAATGGATCCTGATTTGCTTCAAACGTGTATTATTCATACCTTAAGTACCTTAGATAAAGGAGCTACAGGTCAATTCTTATCTCAATTTTACAGATATGGAACCAAGACAGAGAGATTTGGTCCTTAACTACCACAATTAGAGGTATGATTTTTTTTTAAAAACCAAAATAGTTATACCAATATAACACCTAGTGTGGATGCAGTTATACTGGTATGAAGTGCCTTATACTGGTATAGCTTATTCCCATCCCCCATGAGAATAAGCTGTATGGTATCTTTATCCCAGTATAACTGTCCACACTACAGGGATTGTACCACTAACTATACCAGAATAAAGTGATACAACTTGTGTGTGTAGACAAACCCCAAGTGACTTGCTCCTGGTCACACAGGAAGCCTGTGGAAAAATCAGGATTTGAACTTATCTCCCCCCCCAGTTGAGTCCTGTAGCCTAACTGCAAGACCATCCTCCTTTCTACACTTGTACAGTTCCTGCACAGTCCCTAAAACACAGGTTTATAATCTATTACTGTATTTAATGTTGATGCTACAAGGGACTGGATGGCCCAGGGAACGGATAATAAAAGTACACAGCCTTTGACTTTAGATCACCAGCTCATATTCAACCCAGACTGGACGTGACCAAAATCCTTCTGTATGGTGCCCTAACACTTCCCTACACAGTGTGTAGCTCCCCTTTCCAGCAGCACAGCACCTTAACTAAACAAACAAAATTACTTACACACGAGCAGCATGACCTCCCTGAACCTCCTCTTGAGTGATTCTCTCATCATTACTTAGTTTTGATGGATAGAAACAGGAGAGTCAAGGTGAAAAAAAAATATGCCTTGGCTAGACCTGTCAGAGATTTATTGGGAACCTGGGAGTGGTGAGACAGATGCAATAGTGCCAGGAATGTCCAGGTTACTTGAACACATTATGCACTGTGGAGCTGATTTAGAGGGATTTTTTTTTCTGGCCTTGGGTTTACATTCTTGTATAATGACTCGTATGGCTATTGGTAGTTATCAGGATGTGTAACAATGTACAGGAAAGTCCCTGTCACTCAAGCCTGCCCCTTGGCACTGACAGGGGATCTGAAAGAGCTATGGGAGTGGAATCGGAGGGCAGGAATGCATAAGAATAAATGGGGATGGATTAATAAAATAATCAATAATGATATAAAAGGCTGAATCTTTTCCTCTTTTTTTACCCTCTTTTGGTTGGCCTTATGCAAGCTTTGCATTCAGATGAGGGCAAGAACCCTGCACTATGCCCTGCTCCATAATCTTCTTGCAGTCTCTCACCCTTATGCATGCAGGGCTAGAGACCTTAATGTACAGGGTAGGGGTTGAGCTGTAGAATATTCTACTTTATCCACAGACTTCAGGCATGGACGAGGCAATGTGTACATGGTTCACTCTTTCATGTGTAATTCCAGCACCAGCTCAAGCTGCTTGGGAATCTGCCCCCACAGTAGAGACACATTTAAAGTTTTTGTCATTCAAAGAAAACTGCTATTAGATAAATAACACTGAGCAAAACGTAGCTCTCTCTGACCCGCCAAATAACTCCATTGTTTAGTCTTGCATTTGTTTAATTGATGGGCTAGGACTGGATGGTGCCATGAAAGTTGCTTACATAAGGGGGACAATGGCTAGGCTATACCAAAGGCAGCCGCATGGAAATGAAACAAGCAAAAGCCCAAGTTCACAAAACATCCAGTTGATCTGGTTCATTTCCAGAGCAGTTAAATTATTTACAGAAAGGTTCTAATTACTGATCAAAAAGACGAAGGAAATTAAACTGGGATCCCAACCCACAACGCCGATGATTACTAGTGATCTGCTAAATGTTTGCAATGAAAGCCCTAGGCCATGAAAATCTCACCAGGTTTGTTACAAATTCACAACCCAGCCCAGGTTTGCTAAAAGTCTGAGGACCTTATTATAGAACCAGGGCCCTCTTTTGCGATACCAAACAAAGGGATTGGGGGTCTGGTCCAATATCCATTGATCTCAATGTTCCATGGATCAGGCCCTTAATCCCCATTTTATTTACAAATCTCAGCTCAAACTGCTAACGACACCACTGTGCTTTTGTGTCAAGAGCTGGTAGGAGTTTGTAATTTCCCCCTTTTAACAAGAAAATAGGATAAACTCAGTGATTTTGATCAAGTTGCACTTCAAAATTTGGGATTAATTGAAACCTGCATATTGAAGTAAAATTTGGTTTGGGATGCATGCGTGGACAGAATATGGGGGAAATGTCTGCATGAGCCCCTGCAAAGTGAAAAGCTGTATTTCCCTCATCTCTCGTATCTGATCACATCCAGAGCCAGTTCAAGACTTCACAACTGAAACATGAGCACACAAACTTTGGGGAAGTTTGTCCTTGGAACCAAACTTGGATCTGTGGTGTGGGCCCATCTCTGATTAGAATAGCCCTTTTCCTTTATGGTGATTTCATCTTTGGAACATATTTAAAGTTTCCAGTTTAAATAAAATGTTATAGTTACAAACATGTCAATTTCTAACCATATTTTACTGCGAACCATCCTGCCCAGTGTTTTTACTCTTTTCCTAATTTATGTGCTTCTCACGGAAGGTAGCAACTCTCACACATTAAAATATGGGCAGAAAGTCAAGCCTCGCATTTCCACTGTTTCAGATGAAAACTGTGAATAAAGTGTAAATTAGATCCATTCTCAAAGCAAGCTCCATCAGTCAGATCTTTTCTCTGGAAAAAAATGCACTTTTTGCCTGGGAAAGTTCTAGCTAAGTATCAGTCTGGAACACAGTAACATACGTAATTGTGCCCTAATGATACAGTGAGTGACAGAAATATGTGCATAGTAATAAAGATAAGAAGATGTCTGAACCCAGGTCTCTATGGCAATAACTAACACATACAGCAGATGTTCCTCAATACTTTCTAGTTTTTCACCGATCATCAACTGACACAACTATGGTAGTCACGGCATTCCCTACCCTTAGTATAGGGGTTAGCTGTGGGAAATGCTATGAATAGCATGGGAACATTGGCTATAAAGGCAACTGGAGAAATGCTAGAGGTGACCACAGTAACAAGTTAATGTGGCCCTTGCATCCAGATGTTTTTCCCTTCTAAAATGACCTACTTGAAGCTGTATTTGTTTTTCACCATTTAATCTTCTCCATCAACTGCTGTTGATTACATTTAAGCCATTTCATTTTTAATGAATTAAAAACTTTCAATGCTGCAGCAAGACATTTTTCAGACAGCATCCAGCTACCTAATGGATTACCTTGTCAGCAGAACTATTTAAAACATCTGGGGCCAGAATCTACGAAAAATCCATACTCCGCTCCTGGGGCATAAGAAATCACCCTGGCCACTTTGCTGCTTTATTCTGGGGGAGTGGAGCAGGGGGAGTTCTTGGCCATAGAATCTGCTGAACTTTTCTTCGTTTATCTGTTTAGTTGCACACCTGCTGCTTGGATTTCATGCATATTTAAATAACGGTCCATGGCTCACAACACAGCTTTATCACCTACAAAACCCAATAATGAATAAAAAATCATTATCCCTCTTTTATAACAGTCCAAATTCATACTTGGTGTAAGTCCACTGATTTCAATAGAGTTACGCCAGCCAAGTTTTTTGGCCCAATATGTGTATACATTTGATTCTATACACAAATTAAACATCTGTGGCATTCTTCATAGTAAACTGGGAAGAAGGTGGCAGTAGCTTCCATTCTGTGTGGTTAGTTGCTTTCACTTAGATGCAAAGATGACAGGCACACCTTAGATAGTCAAATCTATCATGGCCTGATACAAAACCCACTGAAATCAACAGGAGACTAATCCATGGACTTCAACAGGGTTTAGATCAGGCTCTGTCCAAGGTATTTCCAAGTGAAAAATCATTATAGGGTTCGGTATGAAAATATCTTCCATTCCTTCAACAAGTGAGGTGAGCACAGTATAGCTGTTTTTTAAAGATGTTTCCTGGTAAACTTGTAATACACTTAAGCAATCCTCTCCAATTCAACTGCCCGCCTGCTATTACACCCCAAACTTCATTGAAAAGCCAGCACAGTGTAATTATATATATATTCATATGAATGTGATCAATAATTCATAGCTGCTCCTCCTAAGACTCCTACAGCAGTTTTGTGACAACAGAAGGCATATAAGGGCTTTTTTTCTTCCTCTTCTTTTTCTTGCTTCCTACATATTTGGTGCCTGGAGTGCATGGAATTTGAAGAAAACAGTTTCCATGGTGATCCTTCCTTCTCCAAGCAGCAGGCTATACCAGCCTGCAGTTCTCTCCTTTCTGAAGTGCATTAATGTTCCTTATTGCTTTCATGCTAAATATATTGAAGATTGGATTTGATTTCCTCAGCAGCAACACAATTTTATCAGAAAAAATGGGATATATAGATATATATTATCAGTGTAAAGAATAAGTTCTCCCCTCCCCCATCCTTTCATCAAGAGAAGGAGAAAACCTAACAAGGAAGAGAAAACTAACCAGTTATTAAAGAAAACCCCCAGAAAGATGGAGGTTAATGGGAAGATTTGAATTCTCAGAGCAGTCCAGTTTGAAATTGAGCAGTTTGGAAGAGTCTCCTACAGTGTAACGGAGACTAGGAAGGAGCCCGTTTCGCTGGAAGAAGGTGTGGACCACAAATGCCACAGGGTTAATTCTCATCTGCATATGCTAGGCATTAGCATACCCAGAATCCTTGCTTAGGGCCAGATGCTGCTCTCCATGAAGCAAATGGCAAAACTCCCAGTGGTTTGAAATGGGAGCAAGACGAGGTTCTTCTTGAGATGCAAGCTGGCTTGTGTGCTGTTACTGTCCCAACGTGGAGCCCAGTCCTGCGCCCCTGATTGCTGCAACTAGGAGCTGGTGAATGAACACCCATTGGTGGGAGCTGAGCGTGCTCAGCACCTCTCAGAAGGCCTGATCCAGTAAGATGACGAGCACCTCCAGCTCCCATTGAACCCGATGGAACCAGAGAGATATAGTACAGACTAATGTATGTCCACAGATAGGCGTGTGCCAATTCCACTGAGGTTGGTAAGAGTTGCACAGCTATATGTGGATTTGCCTACATAAAAAGAAAAATAAAGAAACATTCTGCACAACTAACAATAAAGCCCATTATGCCGTGAGCTCAAATAAAAAGGGATTCACAGTGTAAATTAGGAAAAAAATTGCTGATGAGAGCATCCTTTCCAATTGAGCTTACATGTATTATAGCAGCTAGCTCATTCACCAGCATTCATCTTTATTGGATAATGCAATGATCAGATTTTGTTAATCAGCTCATTAAAAAAAATTACACATTACTGCAAAGACATGCTGGTGGCAGACTGGGTTAGGAGGCAAAATTAGGATGAACTGTCAGGAAGGAAGGATTGACAAGTACAGAAACTGGAATTACTACCCGTTAACAGTATTGCAGTGCGTACTCAAATCAGCAATAATGCCTGTTTCACAATGCCCTAACCTTCAACTGATATTAAGAGAGATGTTGGTTGGGCCTTGTAGTTTTTCAAGGGCAGCCCCATTGTAACTACCTGATAGGTCTGATCAATACAACACTGTCATGTTAAAAAGGAGGGAGCATGATAAGAACAGTCATACTGGGTCAGACCAAAAGGTCCGTCTAGTCCAATATCCTGACTTCTGACAGTGGCCAATGCCAGGTGCCCCAGAGGGAATGAACAGAACAGGTAATCATCGAGTGATCCATCCCCTGTTGCCCATTCCCAGCTTCTGGCAAACAGAGGCTAGGGGCACCATCCCTGCCCATTCTGGCTAATAGCCATTGATGGATCTATCCTCCATGAACTTCTCATTCTTTTTTGAACCCTATTATAGTCTTGGCCTTCACAACACCCTCTGGCAAGGAGTTCCACAGGTTTACTGTGCGTTGTGTGAAAAAATACTTCCTTTTGTTTTAAACCTGCTGCCTATTAATTTCATTTGGTGACCTCTAGTTCTTGTGTTATGAGGACTAAATAACACTTCCTTATTTACTTTCTCCACACCAGTCATGATTTTATAGACTTCTACCATATCCCCCCTTAGTTGTCTCTTTTCAAAACTGAAAAGTCCCAGTCTTATTAATCTCTCCTCATATGGAAGCCATTCCATACCCCTAATCATTTCTGTTGCCCTTTTCTGAACCTTTTCCAATTCCAATATATCTTTCTTGAGATGGGGTGACCACATCTGCACATGGTATTCAAGATGTGGGCATACCATGGATTTATATAGAGGCAATATGATATTTTCTGTCTGATTATCTATCCCTTTTTAATGATTCCCAACATCCTGTTAGCTTTTTTGACTGCTGCTGCACATTGAGTGGATGTTTTCAGAGAACTATCCACAACTCCAAGGGTACGTCTACACTTTGCTTACCGCCGAACCCGGAGGTAAGCAATCGATCTTCTGAGATCAATTTATCGCGTCTTGTCTAGACGCGATAAATCGATCCCGGAAGTGCATGCCGTCAACACCAGTACTCCTGCTCGCCACGAGGAGTAAGCGCTGTCGACGGGGGAGCCTGCCTGCCGCGTGTGGACCCGCGGTAAGTGCTTTGAAGATTGAACTAAGATACTTCGACTTCAGCTACGTTATTAACGTAGCTGAAGTTGCGTATCTTAGTTCGACACGTGGGGTTAGTGTGGACCAGCCCCAAGATCTTTCTTGAATGGTAACAGCTAATTTAGACCCCATCATTTTATATGTATAGTTGGGATTATGTTTTCCAACATGCATTACTTTGCATTTATCGACATTGATTTAATGATCAGGACTGTGAAACATTTTCTGGTTGACTCTGGCACTGACTTATCGTGTGACTTTGGGAAAGTCACTCAGCCCCTCGGGGCATCAGTTTCCTCCATCTGTAAAACAGGGGATTACAATATCTAGGTTATAAATTTTTGTGAAGATGAATTAATTAATGTTTGCAAAGTTCTTTGAGATCCGCAGATGACAGATACTATACTGTGCACCCATATTATAATCATCAAACTGGAATTGTTGCAGTGGGGGACAGGTAACAGTAACTTTCATCTCCGAGACCTGCAGCTGAGTCAGTGTTACGACTGCAAAATTAGCCCTTTCCCATCAAACCTGGCCCAAAGACAACATCCTCTGAGCTGGTATGCACATTATCACCTCGAAAGCCTTTAACCGGTTACCATTTCAATGAACTCCCAGTGCAGTCTGTTCATCTCTGAGTCATTCTTACTCTCTGCAACCCTGATGCTGAGTCACCCATTACTCAGTGATGGGGGAAGGAAGCCACTGGCATCACTTCTCCCTTATGCCTCTTCACTCTGTGTTGAAACTTTGGATGGCACCATCCCTATACACTGGGCTGTTTAAACTTCTGGTTTCCAACTACCATCCTTACAGAGCTTGCCAAGACTACATTTAAGGTGCAAAATCACAGTATTTCTTTAGGTATAATCCCCCCTCAGACTCTCACTCCTAAGAAACAGGCAACAAATGGATACTCTTACTGGCATGTAAATTTCACTTTGGTGTAAATTGATGTAGCCCCTTTGACTGCACTGATTTACATTAGCTGTGGATTTGGCCCATGAAATGTAAGCACTAGTAGGTGTAACACTTTGTCGACTGTTTCCTGGAAGGAGTGAGAATCTGGGGGATAATACTTGTTCTGGTGGTACAACCAGAGCTTTGGGGCCAACAAATTCCACCTGGTCCTATGAGCCAGCATCCTCAGACCTAGGCCTATGAATTTATACATGGAATTTAATTTGGCCAGTTCTTCCCCCTCATTCCCTAAGGCCTGTTGTTGTTTTTTATTTAACCAGCCCCGACCTTTTAACCGAACAAAGACTGTGGATGGATGCGTGCGTCTGGCCCTTTAATGCACTTCTTCCTCCTTCGATCTTACCAGGTATGGTTCTGATGTGGGAAGCATTTGAGAAAGTATTTCACGGGGGGGAGGGGGGCAATGGGGTTAATGCCTACGAGATGGACTTATGCAGAAAAACAGAACCGTGAAAGGGACTCAGGACTGGAGTTCAGCACTGGGAGCCTCCATCTTTTTATTATTTGTATAAATCACTCAGCTGATGGCACTGCAAGCAAAGACTCCAAGTCTGCAGATGATAATAAATTGGGAAGCACCATAAATAACAGCAAACCAGGCTGCCAAATGAAGGATTTAGATCATTCAAATCCTGAGCTAGGAGTTGTCAAATCCAGTTTAATGCTGATAAGTGTGGGATAATAATTCACTGCAAACATGCCTCCCCCCTCCATAAGTCCCTCAAATAGAGAGAGGACATGGATGGATTTGTTGAATGGAATGGGGATGCTACACATGGACCGGGAATGGGACAGAGTCATTGTACAATAATCCCCAATGTCCTCAGCCTGCTGTGGGGCTGTAATAAAGAAAGAAGAAGGGATGCTGCAGGATTCCATTAGCTGGAGAACATGGTCTGAATCAAAGAAAGATTTTATGCTGTTAAAGTGGATGAAATGAACCCAGGAAGGTAATGGAAAAATTAAAAGGAGAAGGGGGAGGGGAATGACTAAGGGACTGGTTGTATCTACTAAGGGGGCTGCTGGACACTTGACATAGATCTAGCCAATTAACAGATCCTCAGCATCTCTCTTTTTGCTAATCACCATCTCAGGGCCCATTGAGTCTGTGGGAGGCTGTTGAAGCTTCGAGTGAGAAAGGATTAAAAAAAAAAAGCAATCAAACCTTCAAGTTCATACTTTGACTAACATAGTATAAATGCCAATATAAGACAGTTTTGGAGGCTTACTGGCTCAAAAGCTCAGCAATAGCCCAAAGGTCTTAGCTGATTCAGGAAATTGTTAGATTTTGAACTTTATTGCTCAAAAGGAGTTCTTTTCATTTCTCTCTTTTTAAATGACATCTGAAATGCATGCAACATCAGCAATACGGAAGAGAGGCCATAAGTCAAAAGGCATAAGTAGGGACGGTAACGCTTTTGTAGGAAGACCATGGAAATACCAACGCCAAGGTTAAAATACTCTCAGTCTTAATCTTTAAAAAAAGCCTCAACCTGGTCTCAATTTTGCAGGTTTTGCCTCCACAATCACTCAAAAGTGCAAAGGCATGCCCCTTATACTTCTGCCAATCTGGGTGTCACCTGGCATGCACGACTCATTTCTCTGTGCGGGTTCTTTTTTAAATGAGCAGTGGAGCCAACCCAGTGCCATTTGGAGTGGATCCCATTTAAAAAAGCAGTACTGAGAAAGAAGGGCAATAGTGGAGGAGCTATGATCACGATGTGAACAATCAGGGAACTTGGAAATTATACAAAGGATGCCCAGACACTATGGTGAAGGTCATCTTTGAAATGCTTGCAATTAAAAAACCCACAATACTTCAGCACCCGGAGCTACTGGGGTGTTAATGTTGACTTCGGGGGAGCTAATCCTCCGGGCATAAAGCTCGTCTCTCAGATCTGTGCACCATATTGCGGCTCCCTTACTCATTGTGAATAACACCTTACTCCACTCATTCATTTCAATAGTGATTTCAGCAGGACTATATGGCTCTATGCACTGTGAGTAACAGAATCAGGTCCCGTGTACACAGAAATAAGAGGTCTTCTGAAAGATCTGAATCACAGATTATCCCCCCCCCCCCCAGTTTGATTTAAACCCATGATGAAATATTAACCAGAACTGGGATGGATAAAATTGCCTCCCCCCCACAAAAAGGGGTGGGTGAGAAACTAATTCCCTACATTTCATCAGACAGAGCACAGTGTGGCTCAGAGGGACATGCACAGATGATCTGACGCAATCAATCTTCTTCCAAACTGTGTGGTCCACAGTGGGGGGTGAGGGCAGACTACAGAGGTTAAACTGGGATCTAATGGCATGCAAAATCATACATGATTGATCTGCATTGATTTTTCCCCACTGAGGGGAATGATAGGTTAGCAAACAGAAATCAATTCCACTGCATTAAGCTCAGTAAGAATCTGATCTCATCAGCGAAATGCCTTGAAACATTTTTGCGCAACTACACAGAGACCCATATTGCTGTTCTATTGCAGAGGATTTCCTTGTGCAGACACCCTGTGCTTGCCTGGTCTCCTGATTCAAAATAGCAAGCTTTGAAGTGTTTTAATTGCATCAGCGACGCCACGTGTCACATCGAGTCACAGCCTCACCATGCTATCTCCCACAAAACCCCAAAAGTGAACACCTGCAAACTCAGCAGAAAATCTGGGTCCACATCCCTGTTTCATGGCTATTATGTCAATACTGGGCTGAACAAAAATCCGGGAACTGAATTTCTTAACTCCCTTGTGCTTTGTGAAAGTTCATATCTGAAGCCAAATTTCATGGTTTGCGTCCATTTCTTGTCATGATGTTGCCACATCGTATGACATGCAATGGCTGATATCCCAAAATGAAACAACCCTCCTGGATCTAACTGCTACAAATATTGGCAAGTACAAAACTCTCTGCTTGTGGTACAGCAAAGAATGCTTTAGTGCTACAGACCTTGGCTAAAGAGTTTCCATCTTCTGGCTCCTGTAGCACATTTCTGCAGCTTTGCCCCCACGTTGCTGTCTATTTCAAAACACCTTAATCAAAGCACAGGAATATAGGTTTGCCTACTGTCCTGGAAAGATTTAATTTGCTGTAACTGTTTGAATTGAGAATTCAGAAGAGGATAATTTCAGGGAAGTAGTTACCCTTAAGCACTGCACAATTTACTTTGTATTGTGCTTTAGAGAGATTTTCTTTTTAAAACCCACATCTTCCCTGCCCTGGAGAACTTGCATTCAAAGGATCAGATTGTGGCTCTATCACATGGCCATGCAGGGGAATAAGATCCACCCCCCACCTCCATTACCATGTTTGGGTTGGCAGGGGAAAGTGGGAGCAGCTGGTATTCCCCCTCCCCTCTCAGCAAATGGCTAGGGAGGGGCCGGGTATATCAAGCCCCACCTCCAACGCTCCTGCAGACCAAAGCGAGCCAGCACGAAGGGGGAAGCAAGTTGCCCTTTTTTTCCAGGGCTGATGCCCTGAGAAGCTAAGGGAGGAATTGTGAGTCACTGCTTCTTCCTTGGGCTCATACTGGGGTGCGGCAGCTCCACTTACACATAGTTCTGCTCTACAGCACTAGATCAGACCAACCTAGAACGTAAACTTGGCAAAGGAAGGGACCGGAGAAAGGGGAGATGGGGTAGAACAAATAAGAACAGTGTGCGCCATACTGTTATTGCAAACCTCTTAGTGGGGAGCAGTAACTCGCATGCCTTCCCACTGAAGTCAGTGGCATTGCTTGTCCATGTCATTACTCACCCCTGGGAATAAGGAGTTCAAGATCTGGCCCAGAGATATGTTGGAGTTTTTAAAATCACAAACTGAGGGCAAGAAGGGATGAGAAATCAGCAATGACAAGAGGAGGGTTGCAGCGGGATCTGCAGGAGGCGAGTGCTCTCTCTTGGCCACAGGAAGAGGAAAGGCATTTCAGGCTGAGGGAGAAAAAGGAGTTCTCTGGAAAATAACCAGCCACACTGAACTGTAGGGGAAAAAAGCCTGGTCTGGCCTCTCTCCTCCCCAGTGCCCTTTGGCTAGGATAATATTTGTACATCACCACTGCTCTTGCCCATTACCCTGCTGAGCCACTTGCCCCTGCACACCACAATTCGAGCCTTTTAAACCAATTGCCATCATCAGGATTCCTGGGGTGTGTGTCTCCAGGCCATACACGTGTTCCTTCATTGAATGCACCTGGTCTGTGCTAAACGGATCAAGAGGTTAACAGGGCACGGGTCGAAGCTACAGAATTCATTTTCAATTAGACTCCCCTTCCCCACTCTCCCTTGTAAATGAATCACTGAACCCTGTAATTACTAAGAGGCAAGCTGCACAGCGATGGGTGGAAATTCTCTGTACAATATGAACTCAGAACTGTTACCACCCCATACAAATCTTGGATTTAAACTTGCAATGGAAAACTCATCTCGTCTTTCAGCATTAAGATGCACAACTCGTTAGCTCTTGGATTAATGACAATTTTTAATTGGCCAGGCTATGAAAACCTTATAGAGCTATTATACGTTACACCTGTAATAATTGAACAGCATGTTAATCAAGACAATTAGTGTGGGACCCAGAGAATCCCTCTGCCACTGTGAATAATCCTTCTCACTTTGAGAGGAAAATTAACAGCTGCTTTATGGTGTCTCAAATTATCTCACTTTGTATAAGATCTGCAATCAGAGCCACATCGAGTGGCATATATCATTCACGCCAGGACAACAAAACATCTGTTGTGACATTAAACCCTAGTATTAACGCTGACTTTGAAGCATCTCTGATGTTGGGGTGGTGGAAGGCAGCACACACTGTTCATGGGATAAAATGGCAGTAGCGAACATTGGAAGTTTGATATCTCCAAAGAGAGATTTCCAAGAGAAGATGTAAGAAGGGAGAAATAGAACAGCTCCGCTTAAAAGCATTATATTACCCACAGAAGAAAGAACAGCCAAAGAGGGTTTTCCTTCTAGGTTAAAGTAATTTGAACAGGCTTCTCAGTGGCTCCACAGACAACTCAATCTACTGTATTTAGCTTTTCCCCTACCACCTTCGAGTCCTTGCAAGGTGAGGATAATTTTACTCCTTGTGCAAAGTTGAAAATGCACTTATAATTTTCATCCTCTGAATGTTCCTGTCCAGCCAGTGACAGATTGTGTCTCAAGTCAGTGCTAAGATGCAGAGATGTTATAATGGGGAAGATCACAGAGGACCCCCCCCCCCCTCGTTGGGCCACTGTAGTGGAATGAGCAGTCAATTCCTTGGACTCCTTGGCCATGCCCTTCACTCCTAAGAGAGACCCTATGTGGTGACTTTAAGAAGCTCAAGGTGTGTCAATCACTATGGAAGCCAGAGAGAACCAGAGTCTGCCTATCTCCAGCAGCCTCACTAAGGAATCCCCTTTATATCCATTAAGTCACACCTCCACTCTACCATGAAAAAGTAGAGTGGCCTGTTTGAATCCTGCCCCAGATCAGGTCTGAGAGAAGGTCAGTACTAACTGATGGCTGCTTGGTAGCTAATGTGATGCAAATCAATGAGTCTTAATCCAGTTCCCTAGCAGAGAAGCATCTATTTGATAACAGCCCAACTGGCTCCCCTGTTGGTAGTCACAGCAAAGAGAGCACAGACTGAATAAAACCCTAAGAAGTGGTCTCTCTCTATGCAAGAATTAGGTACACTGGTATAGTAGGAAGGATGAGAAAGCCAGTCTGCTAGTGCCTGTGTCCTACCTATTATGTAAATAAACAGCAGATGTCATTTCCCAGGCCTATTTACCTGTCCCTTTGCATCATCGCTGAAATTCCCTGAACAAAGTTTTAAAATAAAAGCAAGTAGTGCGGGAAACTTCATAGCCAATTTACCAAAGACAAACATGTGCCCAGCTGTATGAATAACAGAAAGGATTAGAAGATGCTTCTTTAATAATCTTAATTGTGGTGAGACACTCACTGTAAGTATGCTTAGTGTAATTATGAAATATGTCTGCATAACGCAGTCAATTTGAGCAAATGAAACCTGTCATGAATCGTACAATTACCGAGATCCATCATTTTCTGTATCATTTTGCTTCTGTACATTTCTCTTTCTATTGTTACATCTCTCTTGCGTGAACACACACAGTCCTTCATTACACTGCATATGTTTCTATTGATTAGGGAAATTAGAGGAAATGTGCTTGGCAAGTGATGAAAAGTGATCGTAGTTCCTCTGTATCCAGAGCCGTTCTTATTTATTGATACACTGTGTCTTCCCTCTGCCTCTGGTAACCTGGACAGACAGTGTATTGATTCCTTTTGGTTCTGCACTTAGGAGGGTCACAAACCCATTGGCATGACCAGAGGCCTCATCTAGTCCATGCTCCAATATAAGTGCAAGGCTGCTATAGAATATCAACAAGATATTGTATTACCCAGCGGGTCTGATTTTTATTTAAATTCCTGGATCTATAGGTTTTACATTTTCACCTGTAAAAGCAGAGTGTGAAGTGGGTGCTGGAGATAGACAGAAAGGCTGTAGCTAGAGCAGCTGGTAGAAAAAGACTTGCATGTTTTCTCTATGGAACATATCCAGGATTTAACTGCAATATGCCTTGTGGATGACTGACCAGAAATTCAATCATACTGCAATCATTTCAAAAATCCTTTTCATGTGTCATTAAAACATGGGCTGCATATTTAAACTGGCAGCCCTTTGCCACAGGATTTTGAAGAGCACTGGAAAGAACATTTATTAAATATGATTTAATGTGGATTCTTTGAATATTCGTAGAAAAATTTAAGATTCTCTTTTAAAAAACATGTTCGTAGTGAATTAGAACGTCTGGAAGGTGCCACAACATTTATCCAGTACTCGGCTTAACTACTGCCCCACAAATGTGTTTCAAAAACATATCATGTCTAGAGATACCAGGAGGAAGTATAGTCTATCCACTAAAACAGAGGACCAGGAATCAGGGGACCTGGATTCTATGCCCAGCTCTGCTACTGTGAGCAACTCACGAGATCTAGATTTTCAAATGTAGGTAAATAGTGTTAAGTACTTAGAGAAGTTATCTGATTTTCAAAGAGATTCTGAGAGCCTTCCGTTCCCATTGAAGCTGTTGAGCTAGCTGCTTAAAATCTTACCAACTAATAAAAGGAACATTAATGATCTGGAATCCTCACAAGGACTAAAAGGTGTACCTTCAAGTTGGTGTTCACGCCAAGGGAGTGGAAGCAATGCTTGACATAGTCCTATTTGGATGCACAGGATTTATATATGTAATTCCTACTGACAATGTTAGACATTAATCTCTTGTCACCATGCAACAGGAAGAGAAAATTTGCCTCTGATTTCTGCAGTGACTTTGTGTGGGTCTGGTGTTTAAAGAAGGGGACTGAGAATCAGGACTCCGAGTATATTCCTGACTATACCAGTGATTCGCTGAGTGTCAGAGGGGAAGTCACATGACTTCTGGGTCTCATGTAAATTTACCCATTTGTAACATCATAAAAACACTTAGTGCTTTTCATCCATAGATCTCAAGAGGATGACAGAGGTACCAAATCAAACGGGTGCTTCGTGAGACAACTCATTACTGTTTGTATTTTGAGATCACGGAGTAAGAATACTACTGTATTATTCTATTCTATTCTGTATTATTCTATTCAAATCTATAGTTCAGAGGCCTCATTTTTCCACCCATGCTCAACCCCATCCCAGCTGCCATCACAGTGGGCAACACACTGCACCAGCCAATAATTGTGCCTCCAGTTAACTGCAAGTGCAAATCCTGGGAGCTAGATGTCTATTTGACTGGCAGGTACACACAAGTAGTTAGATGGTTAGCTTCTATTACTTGCACCTGTGATGATGAACTGCTGGTAAAATTATTTGCTGGTGCAACAAACTATCTGCAAAAACTGGAGGCCATCTCTGGAGAGAAGGCTCTTGTAGCTTATATAGTAGTAAAACTGTGCTGACCATGACACCAAGCTGACTCTGACGGTCGTATTTTACATAGGTTTTAGCAAGGCAGTATGTAAGGACACCTATGTATAAAACTGCTGTTAAATCAGCACTGCAGCAAAAGGGTCAGTCTATAGCCATCGGAATTTATACTGAACCAGAGCTTACAGTTTGCCATGGATGCTGCTTTTTGGTCATCTTGCTGAAGCCATCTGTTAACTTAGCAGGCAAAACCTATTGATTTTCTAAAAATTTTAATTAGAAGTAACTAAATGTCAGCTAAGTGAGTTAAATTTGGAAGCAGCAAGCTTGCCTCTCATACACAGCAGCTGTTTTCAGCTTATGATCAAAATGTATCATCTTGCACTGATGTCATTTTCTTTTTCCATGATATTTCATTCTGCCAATTCGATGCATATGGCATAAGCTTCTAGGATAAATGCAGACATTACAGTATGAAGTAACTTTTACAGAGATTTTCCTCTGAGTAGAGAGTTCTAAGAAGACATTGATAACATTCAACAACAACACTTGTCAGTTAGACTCCTCCATTAATGATCTCAAAATACTTAAAAGCGTTGACCCTCAATATTCTAGTTGTGCAGAACAATATCATTATCCCCATTTTACACATGGGTAAACTAAGGCACAGTTTAGTTACTTGCCTAAGTCATGGCAAGTAACTAAACTGCCATGCCAAGCTTTGCGAACAGGAGCTGCAAACAGGGAGTTTTGAGAGGGAGTTTGGAAGGGGAGTGGGAAGGGGTGAGCAATACTTGCCATTCCTAAAGCCTTAACCCAAACTAAAGCCAGAGGCAGAGCGACCAGGGGAGCGGAGCGGACAGGGGGCTGCAGACAGGGGAGTTTGAGAGGGAGAGCAAGAGATCCTGCGGCTGAACAGTCTACCAGGTGAGAGTGAGTACTAGCTGTTGGTGGGAGTGTGTGTGTTTGACTGTTTGAATTTAAATTTTGATTCTGATTTCAGGTGATTTCAGTTTCAGCTGCTATGGCAGTTGGGACTGAGTGCCTGACCCTGCTCCCTTGAGTGTTTGAGAGGGAGTTTGACAGAGGGAGGCCTACGATGGTTAGGAAGGCCCGCAACACCTGTGCCAGCACTGCTTCGGTCTCCTCCACCTGCGCCTGTAGCCAGACAGAGCGCCTGAACATGGATGCTTCTACCCAGATCCTGGTGTGGTTTTGCAGGGACTGTAACTTGCAATTTCCACTTACAGATATCCAGGCTGGGGGGACCATCCAATGTGACAGGTGCCTGCTGGTGGAATCTCTCAGGCAACAGGTGGGAGAGCTACAGGAGGAGGTGGCTAGATTGAGGAGCATCCAAGTCCATGAACAATTCCTGGACAGTGTCCATGTGGAGACAGCTGAGGTAGCTGTCCCAGTACACAGGACTGCTGACACACCATTGGTGGAGGAGGAAATGGCTCAGGGTGGACACTGGCAGCTGCTTACTTCTGGCAGCAGGCAGTGCTCCACCCCTGCTCCAAACCCTGCCGCCGTGGTAATAGGAAACCGTTATGCTCTTCTTGATACAGGAGAGAAGGAATCTGTCCCTACAGCAGAGGAGGAGAAGCCTCGTACCCCTAAGGCTGGGAAGTCTGCTGCCACCACTGCGAATAGGAAACGTAGGGTAGTGGTGGTCGGAGACTCTCTGCTGAGGGGGATGGAGGCGCACATCTGTCGCCCAGACATTTCATCTCAGGAGGTATGCTGCCTGCCGGGGGCCCGTATCCGAGACGTTATGGAGGCATTGTCAAGGATTATCCGGCCCTCTGACTACTACCCCATGCTACTCATCCATGTGGGCACAAATGATACTGCGAGGTGTGACACTGAGCAGATCAAGAGTGACTACAGTGCTCTTGGAGTACGGGTGAAGGAGTTTGGAGCACAGATGGTATTCTCTTCGATCCTTCCTGTCAAAGGTAGGGGCCCGGACAGAGACAGGTGCATCGTGGAGGTGAATGCCTGGCTGAAAAGATGGTGTCACCAGGAGGGCTTTGGCTTCCTCGACCACAGGATGCTAATCCAGGAAGAACTGCAAGGCAGAGATGGCGTTCACCTTTCGAGGAGGGGGAAGACCCTATTTGGATACAGACTGGCTAACCTAGTGAGGAGGGCTTTAAACTAAGTTCGACGGGGACAGGAGAGCAAAGCCCACAGGTAAGTGGAGAACATGGGAGATGGGTCGGAAATAGGCGGGGGCGTGGGCTCTAATGACAAAGAGATAGGAGGGTCAGGGCAAAACTGGGAGGCAAGATCAAATCAGTATCTTAGATGACTGTATACAAATGCGAGAAGTATGGGTAATAAGCAGGAAGAACTGGAAGTGCTAATAAATAAATTCAACTATGACATTGTTGGCATCACCGAAACTTGGTGGGATAATACACATGATTGGAATGTTGGTATGGATGGGTACAGCTTGCTCAGGAAGGACAGACGGGAAAAAGGGAGGAGGTGTTGCCTTATATATTAAAAATGTACACACTTGGACTGAGGTGGAGATGGACATAGGGGACGGAAGTGTCGAGAGTCTCTGGGTTAGGCTAAAAGGGGTAAAAAACAAGGGTGATGTCATGCTAGGAGTCTACTACAGGCCACCTAACCAGGTGGAAGAGGTGGATGAGGCTTTTTTTAAACAACTAACAAAATCATCCAAAGCCCAAGATTTGGTGGTGATGGGGGACTTCAACTATCCAGATGTATGTTGGGAAAATAACACGGCGGGGCACAGATTATCCAATAAGTTCTTGCACTGCATTGCAGACAACTTTTTATTTCAAAAGGTTAAGAAAGCTACTGCGGGGGAAGCTGTTCTAGATTTGATTTTAACAAATAGGGAGGAACTCGTTGAGAACTTGAAAGTAGAAGGCAGCTTGGGCGAAAGTGATCATGAAATCCTAGAGTTCACAATTCTAAGGAAGGGTAGAAGGGAGTACAGCAAAATAGAGACAATGGATTTCAGGAAAGCGGATTTTGGTAAGTTCAGAGAGCTGATAGGTAAGGTCCCATGGGAATCAAGACTGAGGGGAAAAACAACTGAGGAGAGCTGGCAGTATTTCAAAAGGACACTATTAAGGGCCCAAAAGCAAACTATTCCGCTGGGTAGGAAAGATAGAAAATGTGGCAAAAGACCACCTTGGCTTAACCACGAAACCTTGCAAGATCTAAAAAATAAAAAGGAGTCGTATAAAAAATGGAAACTAGGACAAATTACAAAGGATGAATATAGGCAAACAACACGGGAATGCAGGAGCAAGATTAGAAAGGCAAAGGCACAAAATGAGCTCAAACTAGCTGCAGGAATAAAGGGAAACAAGAAAACTTTTTATCAATACATTAGAAGCAAGAGGAAGACCAAGGACAGGGTAGGCCCACTACTCAGTGAGGAGGGAGAAACAGTAACAGGAAACTTGGAAATGGCAGAGATGCTTAATGACTTCTTTGTTTCGGTCTTCACCGAGAAGTCTGAGGGAATGCCTAACATAGTGAATGCAAATGGGAAGGGGGAAGGTTTAGAAGATAAAATAAAAAAAGGCCAAGTTAAAAATCACTTAGATAAGTTAGATGCCTGCAAGTCACCAGGACCTGATGAAATGCATCCTAGAATACTCAAGGAGCTAACAGAGGAGGTATCTGAGCCTCTAGCTATTATCTTTGGTAAATTATGGGAGACAGGAGAGATTCCAGAAGACTGAAAAAGGGCAAATATAGTGCCCATCTATAAAAAGGGAACTAAAAACAACCCAGGAAACTACAGACCAGTTAGTTTAACTTCTGTGCCAGGGAAAATAATGGAGCAAGTAATTAAGGAAATCATCTGCAAACACTTGGAAGGTGGTAAGGTGATAGGGAATAACCAGCATGGATTTGTAAAGAACAAATCATGTCAAACTAATCTGATAGCTTTCTTTGATAGGATAACGAGTCTTGTGGATAAGGGAGAAGCGGTGGATATGATGTACCTAGACTTCAGTAAGGCATTTGATACGGTCTCGCATGATATTCTTATCAATAAACTAGGGAAATACAACTTAGATGGGGCTACTATAAGGTGGGTGCGCAACTGACTGGATAACCGTACTCAGAGAGTAGTTATAAATGGTTCCCAATCCTCCTGGAAAGGTATAGTGAGTGGGGTCCCGCAAGGGTCTGTTTTGGGACCGGCTCTGTTCAATATCTTCATCAATGACTTGGATATTGGCATAGAAAGTACGCTTATTAAGTTTGCAGATGATACCAAACTGGGAGGGATTGCAACTGCTTTGGAGGATAGGGTCATAATTCAAAATGATCTGGACAAATTGGAGAAATGGTCAGAGGTAAACAGGATGAAGTTTAATAAGGACAAATGCAAAGCGCTCCACTTAGGTAGGAACAATCAGTTTCACACATACAGAATGGGAGGAGACTGTCTAGGAAGGAGTACGGCAGAAAGGGATCTAGGGGTTATAGTGGACCACAAGCTAAATATGAGTCAACAGTGTGATGCTGTTGCAAAAAAAGCAAACATGATTCTGGGCTGCATTAACAGGTGTGTGGTGAGCAAGACATGAGAAGTCATTCTTCCGCTCTACTCTGCGCTGGTTAGGCCTCAACTGGAGTATTGTGTCCAGTTCTGGGCACCGCATTTCAAGAAAGATGTGGAGAAATTGGAGAGGGTCCAGAGAAGAGCAACAAGAATGATTAAGGGTCTAGAGAACATGACCTATGAAGGAAGGCTGAAGGAATTGGGTTTGTTTAGTTTGGAAAAGAGAAGACTGAGAGGGGACATGATAACGGTCTTCAGGTATCTAAAAGGGTGTCATAAGGAGGAGGGAGAAAACTTGTTCATCTTAGCATCTGAGGATAGAACAAGAAGCAATGGGCTTAAACTGCAGCAAGGGAGGTTTAGGTTGGACAGTAGGAAAAAGTTCCTATCTGTCAGGGTGGTTAAACACTGGAATAAACTGCCCAGGGCGGTTGTGGAATCTCCATCTCTGGAGATATTTAAGAGTAGGTTAGATAAATGTCTATCAGGGATGGTCTAGACAGTAATTGGTCCTGCCATGAGGGCGGGGGCTGGACTCGATGACCTCTCAAGGTCCCTTCCAGCCCTAGAATCTATGAATCTATGGCCCATTTTCTAGCTGTTCTCAGTTTCCTCCTCGAGGGCTGTTCAGTTTACCTAGAGCTCCTTCCTCTGAAAGCTCCTCCCATCCGCCATTATATCTGAGTAGATTAATGAGCCACATGCAACACAGAATCAGCAAAACCCACTGAACATTTTCTTCCCAAATGCTGACTTGCTAAGACGGTGGAGTTTTTACACAAACACTGCCTAACTGTGTTTCATGTAACTTTTCTGGGTCTTTGAAATAGCAGGGCTCCTCTTGTCATGAAGTCCCAGAACAGGTTAGCTGAATATTTCCAAGTTTTTAAACTATGAACTATTTCTGTAACTTGTGCAATGATTAATAGATGGCTCAAGATAGCTGCTAACTGTTGAAGCGACAAAGAGTTCTGTGGCACCTTATAGACTAACGGACGTATTGGAGCATAAGCTTTCGTGGGTGAATACCCACTTCTTCGGATGCATGCAGTGGAAATGTCCAGGGGCAGGTATAAATAAGCAGGGAAGAGCCAGGCTAAAGATAACGAGGTTAGTTCAATCAGGGAGGATGAGGCCTTCTTTTAGCAGTTGAGGTGTGAACACCAAGGGAGGAAAAACTGCTTTTGTAGTTTGCTAGCCATTCATAGTCTTTGTTTAATCCTGAGCTGATGGTGTGAAATTTGCAAATGAACTGAAGCTCGGCAGTTTCTCTTTGAAGTCTGGTCCTGAAGTTTTTTTGCTGCAGGATGGCTACCTTTAAATCTGCTATTGTGTGTCCAGGGAGATTGAAGTGTTCTCCTACACGTTTTTGTATATTGCCATTCCTAATATCTGATTTGTGTCCATTTATCCTTTTGCGTAAGGACTGTCCAGTTTGGCCGATGTACATAGCAGAGGGGCATTGCTGGCACATGGAGTATATAACATTGGTGGATGTGCAGGTGAATGAACCGGTGATGGTGTGGCTGATCTCGTTAGGTCCTGTGATGGTGTCCCTGGTGCAGATATGTGGGCAGAGTTGGCATCGAGGTTTGTTGCATGGCTTGGTTCCTGAGTTAGAGTTATTATGGTGCGGTGTGTAGCTCACATCGGTGTCCAGATCATCTGGACCCTTGGGAAAGAATCTCTGGAAGAATTCCACCACGATTTCAACAGCTTCCACCCCACCATCAACCTCAGCCTGGACCAGTCTACACAGGAAGTCCACTTCCTAGACACCACGGTGCAAATAAGCGATGGTCACATTAACACTACCCTATACCGAAAACCCACCGACCGCTATGCCTACCTACATGCCTCCAGCTTTCATCCCGGACACACCACACGATCCATACCCCTCTGATGCTAACTGTTGAGTTTCAAAAATACTTAAATATTTGAATGAATGTAACAGGAACTATTCCAGATCTTAATGCTTCCAGGCTTAGAGATTCTACATCACTTTGATATCCATTAATCCTTCACCTTCTCATCGGCTTTGGAATTCACAATGGCAATGCCACTTCTATTTACTCTGACCTCCAAGGATGATAGGTAATGTGAGGTCTCATCCTTGAACTAACAGTGCTGGCATACTTTACAAGCCTGCTTTTTTGCACAATGCATGAGGATGCAGTCATGAGTAACAAGCTGGAGATCCCAGGCTTCTGACATACATGAAAAATGGCACCAAGAAGCTCTATCTTGGTAACACACCTTGGTGGACGATAATGAACAAAGCTATGCAACTGAGAGTATAACTGGATGAGGCATTATTTATATAGCTCTGGAAGGATGACTCCAATGAATGAAAAAGGTGGAAAAAATAAAAAACACACTAATTGGGGCACACAGTTTAAATAGCACGGTCCAAGAGACACGTCCCAATGGTGACAGTTTGTGAAGGCATATAAAAAGAGATAGCATTTGTGTTGCCAAGTATGTGCAAGGGATGAGGGGGAGGGCAGCACAGAAGAACAGAAGCCAATGAATTAGTGATAAAGTGTGGCGGTGTCATTACACATGCAGATAAATGGAAAGGGAAGTATGGAATTTATTTGACAAAAGATAAACACTTTTTACACAGACACCAGCTGAGCCAATATGACATAATCGACTTTTAAAAACCAATACACAGAAACCACAACCTAAAAATAATGCTAATATTTGAGAGGATATGCTTAATACCACAAATCTATGTTTAGGGGTAAGCAAACACCATGTTCTAAAGCTACGTTCAGACAGTCCTTGGCGTCTGTTGTGTAGATTTGAATTTAATCAGCCAAAGATGGTTTATCCAACATCTGGAGCAATATCAAGGAGGAAGACACCAAAAAGGGATTTATTTTATTTTGGGATCAAACAGCTGTAGCACAGTGGCACCTGGTAACACTGTTAAAGGTACAGATTTTTATGTAGTGCTTTGAACAACTAAAAGCCCTACAAAACAAGACAATGTAAAAGACAGCAACACACCACACATGAATGCTCTCCCCAGGACATTTCTTCCTGTCCCCTTGTTGTATCCAGGGCCGGTGTAACCGCTAGGTGAACTAGGCGGCCGCCTAGGGCGCCAAGATTTGGGGGCACCAAAAAGAGGTGCCCACAAATTTTTTTGTACACTATTGCTGGAAAACGAATGAATAAATAAAAGAGAAACATGGTTGAACTTGCATTTTAACTTGTCGTTCTCTCGTACATTACATCTATAGCCTACGCCAGCTCTGCATTGCAGGCACAAGCACACTGCTTCACACTATGGTACAAAGTGGCAATGGCATTTTTCTCGTCGCATGCAGCCGGGGGGAGGGGAAGGGGAAGGAGAGGGGGCACACGGTAGAAGTTTTGCCTAGGGCACAAAAAATCCTTGCACCAGCCCTGGTTGTATCATTACTCTCCTGTTTCCCACATTTCCCCCCACCATTTATTCATTGTGTTATCCATCTGACGACAAGGTACTGAGAACCCTCAGCTGTCATTGGCTTCAACAGGAATTGAGGGTGATCAACAAGTTGCAGAATGGAGCACATGGCAAACTGTAACCTCTTTGAGGCAGGGACCTTATTTTCTTAGTAAAGTGCCATGATCATTGATGATGCTTTACAGTTAACAACACACAATCCATACTTAGTGATGCACTTACACCCTGCATCTGCCATAGCAGCGATTTCAGTGAATGTGGATTAACCCTTTCTCTCCATGGCAACTACCTGGCTACCAATCTTCCATGGACAGTGACAGAGTGTCAGGTCAGACAGACCTTACCTAGAGCCATCAGTTGCAGAGAAGGTGCATCCTGCTTCTTTAAGGGGTTACATAAGAGACCTGCATTGGATTGTCGACTCCATTCTTTCTGCACTCATGGCTCAATCAAGCTCCCATCAAAGTCAATGGAAAAATTCTCACTCACATCAGGGAGAGCTGGACCAGGCCCCAGTACAGGACTGTCCCCTACCTATACAGTACATTTTACCCATTCCATTTTAACAGTCAGAATAGAACTACAGGATTTTTAGCATGTCTACCATTTATTTCAATGGAAGTTGATAGCACTCAGCACCATACTGAATCAGGCCCTGAGAGGTCTGATTTTTCAGGAAATTTCCCCCGATTAATTTTTCTTAATTTAACAGACTCTCATTATATGATCTTTTGACCTACTATCTTGACTTGTTTTTAATTATTTTGTACAGCATCCAGAACATTAGCTAGGGGATTACAACTATAAAAGGAATACACCGTTATAATCCAAAAAAATTTTTTTTTGCTTTGGGTATTTTTTAGGCGCATGTGTGCGCGTCCTTTAATATATGATAATATTCAGGATTTTTTATTGCAAGGATACCAAAAAAGTTAACAGTGGAAGTCTCATTGTAATCAAATATGTTGCAGAATAACTTAAATACACAGCAAAAATAAGTTAAGAACATGCCTAGATAGTGTTAACTGTTCAGTAAAACCATACAGCTTTTAGACCACTAAATCCTCAGATTTAACCTTGAGAGTTTTTTCTCATATACCTGAACAAGAAAGCTTTGTGCCTCTTACTAGAAAGAAGTGAATAGCAGAGGGTACAATAATATTTATTTTACAAATCTTGAGAGCACCCCAACACACATTTCTTCCAAAACTGATCAGGAATTTCAAGCACAAACCTGCCTGCACTGCTGTTGTCCTGATATAGATAAACATCTAATACACAGTTTATACACCTCCTCCACAGTTGCCCAGAGAGGAAATGATCAAGTTTACTTCACTGAGTGATAAATCTCCATTCAATCTCTATCTCAAATGGAGAAGTCATAGGTCACATTACTGCTAGGATCTGCTAGGGTATGATAACAGGAATCCATCTTTAACAACATGATAGACCTAATATCTCCATGCTTAAAGATATTTACAGCTGGTATCCCAGCTATGCTGTTCACCAGCATTATAAAGAAAAATATATACCGCTGATCACAGAACTAGAAAGGTATAAATAAATACACAGGCAAGTGGTACCTTGTTGCCTTTGGCGAAGTCCATTTTGTTCTACCATCAGGTAACTAAGCAAGGAATTAGAGTTTTATAGGGTTAACAGAGCAAATGCCTTATGGAACAGTTCAGAGAGCTCAGTAGCTCCCCATGTTTTTCTGCTGACATACCCCATGCCAATTTACCTCAAGATTCTGTGCTGATAGATACACTCAGCAATATGAGCCAGTACAGTGGAATCTGCATAAGGGCTTGAACCCAAATCCATTGTAAAGAATGGAAATACTCCCAGTGAGTTTTGGATTAGGTCTTCAGACATAGGCGTACGCAGCACATTTCATTAGGGTGTGCACCCAGGGAATTTTATTTATTTTTTTAAAGGTGAACATTTATTGAACTTTCAATCATAAAGGACATTATTTTTATTCAAACAAACAAACTAAAGAAATTAAACTTAACAAAACATAATTTTTAAAAAATTAAATTAACAACTAAACTTTACTTAAAAAATACAAACTTAAAAAATGAGACACAAAATACCTAATTTTTGCTGTAGTGATAATCAGGTGTATACAAAGATACAGTCAATTTTCATGATCTTTATCTTTAACCAGATAATGAGCTAACCGAAATTGACCAAAACAGATTAAGGCGACACAGTAGTGGGGGACGCATGCTGCGAGCAAACGCGGGCTTTCTATACATTTCTACAACATCTATATTACTCAATTCGGCGCTTGTTGCATAATGCAACAATCCATACTTTAAAACTAAAAGAGCGTATCATGCGATTAAATTAAAACGCAAAGCCACTTTTTCTTTTTTTTGAGAGAGAGACATTAGGGTAGGGGTGGGCAAACATTTTGGCCCAAGGGCCACATCGGGGTTGCAAAATTGTATGGAGGGCCGGGTAGGGAAGGCTGTGCCCCCCCAAATAGCCTGGCCCTGCCCCCATCTGCTCCCTCCCACTTCCTGTCCCGACTGCCCCCCTCAGAATCCCTGACCCATCCAACCCCCCCACTCCTTGTCCCAACTACGCCCTCCAGAGACCCTCCCGCCCCTAACCACTACCCCCTAGATCCCACCCCCTATCTATGCCCCCCTGCTCCTTGTTCCCTGACCGCCCCCTCCAGAGACACCACCCCCCCCGCCTCCCACACCCTAAGCCCCCCCTACTCCCTGTCCCCTGACTGCCCCCTCAGGAGACCCCCTCACCCCTAACCACCCCCCCCCCAAGACCCCACATGCTATCTAAGCCTCCCTGCCCCCTGACTGCCCCGCCCCCTATCCACACCCCCGCCCCCTGACAGACCGCCGGGACTCCCATGCCTAACCAACCCCCCCCATTCCCTGACCGCCCGCCCCCAGAACCCCCACCCCATCCAACCTCCCCCTCCTCCCTGTCCCGACTGCCCCTCGGGACTCCCTGCCCCTTATCCAAACCCCGACTCCAGCCCTGGCCCCCTTACCATGCCGCTCGGAGCAGCAACTGGAGCCAGACACGCTGCTGCGCTGCCCCGCCGGAGTGCGCAGCCTCGCTGCCCGCGCAGCGGCATGTTGCGGAGGGACAGCGGGGGAGGGGCCAGGGGGAGCCTCCCCAGCGAGCTCGGGGGCCAGACAGGACGGGCTCGGGGGCCAAATGTGGCCCGTGGGCTGTAGTTTGTCCACTCCCGCATTAGGGTGTGCCTGGGCACACCCGGCACACAAGCCTATGTCTTCAGAGTTCACCCTTATTAGGCACTCTGCTCTCTCATGAGACCATCCCAAAGTTCCCCCAAATAGAAGGACTACAACTCTGCTCCACCTTTATTAGAAGGCTGCCTATTAAGCAAATATTTCTTAATAGTCACTTCCAACAGATGTCTCTATATTTCCTCAGTAAAAGGCTGCATTGTGACCTACATGTCACGTGACCCGACTAAAGTGTTCTGTTCAAGGTACCCAGTATCTGCTTTAGGACCCCTTGAGCCTAAGTCTGTCAAGCCTGCAAATCCAAACAGAAAGCCTGCGCAAATTGCAATACCATGGATTACCTCCTCTGGAGCAGACTGTTTCTTACCCGCTTTCCTTTTTCAGAGCTTCACATACATTGAAGATGTCAGACAGGATTTAGCAGAAGCGGGTAGATGAAGCCTCGCGTTTTTGGGGGAAACCTTGGGATATAACAAGCTTCCAAATTTAGATGCAGACGTTCATTAGAGCAAATTGAAAAAACAAAACAACTCTCAATCAAAGGGGATTTAATTAAGTTGATTCTGACAAAGAATTAAGAGCTTTGCTGGAAGCTCTATTTCTGGTGTTGGGGGCTCCATCTTTGAAGCCAGGCACAGAGGGTATGTCTACGCAGCAATCAAACACCCACGGCTGGCCCAAGTCAGCTGGCTCTGGCTTCCAGGGCTATAAAACTGCAGTGTAGATGTCTGGGCTCCAGTGAGAGCCCAGACATCTACACTGCAATTCTATAGCCCTGCAGCCCAAGCCAGCTGTGGTGTTTGATTGCAGTGTACACACTCACACACACACCTTACTCGGGCAGTATTAGCACAAAAGAATCTGGACAAAACCGTTAGACCGAGATAATCCTGTCCTTGTTTGTTTGTCACAATACACAAATCAAAGTATCAGCTTAACCTTGTTGTCTCTGGTGATGTATTATTATTAGCGCATGAACCACATCAAAGTTAATTAGAGTGCACTGAAAAATGTATCATGTATTTTAAACTTCTAACATCAAGGAAAAAATATGGAGGGTGATGCTATTATATTAAATGGCTAAAGAGTAGTCATTTGTAGAAGAACACAGGCTTTTCCCACAGCTCCCTGCTGTTATTTCAGGATAGGTATATGGAATGAAACAGAAAGGCTGGCTGTATTTTTTAGTAAAATATTCTATTTCCCACTCAGTCCAAAGATTTTCTGTCAAAGTATGAACAATTCTGTTTAACAGCGTACTGGTCCTCTTAAGCAATGAGATGTGGCGATTAGGATTTGATTTTAGCATCTAACTCCCCCCCCACACCCCAAATAAGAAAGGGGGAGTGGAAAGAGCTTTGCCAACTGGCTTGATCTGAATCAGTGCTCTGGCTTTTCCTCTATCCAGGTGTTTCCATTGTAAGAAGTGGTTTGGAGTTTGTTCTACACAGCCTTTTCTCATATATTAGGCCTTTAGAGCCCAATCCAGCTCCTATTAAAGTCAATTTCCCATGGACTTCAGTGGGAGTTGGATCAAGCCCCTTAGGGAATATCTGACTGCCTTTAGTCTGCTAGGGTGGATTATTTTCTTCATTTGCATTGGGGGATGATTTTCAAAGGATTTGTATCTTCTGTTGGCAATATCTGTGTGCCAAATAGTTGCTTCCCTCTCAAAAGAGGCAGCTCCCTGAAACCTGGCCATGACTAATTTCACTCTTAGCTCATCAGAGTTCGGTTTGAGCACTAGAGATAAATCACAAATGACATCAGGCACTTCCTGTAAAATTTTACTCTTGATATTCTCCTTCTTTCCCCTTCCCCCAGATTTTTTTGGGCAGGCAGGAAGTGGATCAGTCTCTCTCTTTCTTAAGATAATCCAGAAAAATGATTCACGTAGGAAGACTTCATTCCTTCTTAAAACTAATCTTTTCTCTCTTCTTGTTTGATACTATGGACTAACCAAGGTTACCATCTGATTTATTTCTTATGCATGTATACCTCCAAATCTTGGCAGTCTTTTCCCTATGTATTGTGTTGTAAAGGAGATAGTGTGAATAAGATAGTAGTGCATCAAGGTTTCACTCAAGCCGGATTAGTTGGCAGATGAAGGGGAAGGAAGAGAAGGTTGAACAG
This sequence comes from Chelydra serpentina, assembly GCA_037349315.1. Lineage (NCBI taxonomy): Eukaryota > Metazoa > Chordata > Testudines > Chelydridae > Chelydra > Chelydra serpentina. Next base: position 16,294,336 of record JBAIAC010000035.1, read on the forward strand.
TTATTCTTATATCTCAAATCTCAAGCTCCCATTACTCATATTTCTGGGAGCAGACTTAATCCAATAGACTGGGCTCCATCAATGAATAAGAAGATTGAAAGAGCGAGTTAAACACTGATTTGATACTTATTCATCACTCTTTGCACCAGCATAGAGATTGGGTACATCTCAAAGGCTATGATTAAGTGACTTGAAAACCTGGAAGCTGATAAGGTATTTTCCTTTACTAGTAAAACACAATGCATCCTCTTGAACAGGTGACAGTAAGTTTCTTAGAGAATGCAACTTATTCCAGCCTTCATTTTAATACCAGTTTCATTTTGGTTTCTTGACCCAAGAGGTGCAGGACCTGGATCTTGCTTGGCAGATATTTTCCCCTAAATTAAAAATCCAAAGGCTACAATTGCAGAACTTCTCTTTCAGTTTGGTCCAGAGATAGATGCCCTGCATCAGATGGGGACTTCCTTCCAAGTTTATCTTCTAAGTACCAGGTCTGAACTGAGGCGCCAGCTCCTTTCAACTTTTAAACGCCACAGAGATTTAAAGTAATCATAAACGAACTGAAAGGCTCCATCTGATTGGAGATTTTTGCAGAACAAAAAAAAAAAAAAAAAATCAACGTCATCTTCTGAGTCATCCTTTCTGTGCTTCACGAACAGAGTCAGCTCCCAGCAAAAAGCTTTTGTCCTTGGAAATGAACTCTGACTTGAATAGACTAGCTCTGATTTTCTTATGTTCAAGGCTGTCAAAAAGCAGTCATTTTCAAAGTGAACAAAAGAAAAAAACCCACACCGTATTATGTGCAACAACACCTACATTATCAATTACTTACTTGGTCTAACTCCAAGTAATTGCTCTAAAGGTAGCAAAGCTGGCAGCTATCAACAGATGCTGCCGTATGCAATGGTGCTAGTAAGCTGACAGGTGAAAGGGGAAGGCTCCTGAGAGAAGGGGAAAGTGGTAAAATAGCAACACGGCATTAATAAGAACTGCTCCATCACAGGTGGGGGATCCCCCCCCAACGCTGGACTTCAATCCGTCCCAAAAGCAGAACCTATATATGGAGAATAGCCCAGTGGCTCTGGCACTAGCCTGGGACCTGGATTCAAGACCCTGCTCTAACACAGGCTTCTTGTGTGCCTCAGTTCCCCATTTGTAAAATGGATTGTTGTACTTTCCTGTGTCACAGGGGACTGACGAGTGCACTCCACAATGTGAGGTGCTCAGATACGATGGTAATGGGGGCCACATAAGTACCTAGGGTACATCTACACTGCAATTCGACTGTCAGGCTAAGGGGCTGTTCAACTGTGGTGTAGATGTTCAAGCTTGGGCTGCAGCCAGAGCTCTGGGACCCTCCATCTGGCAGGGTCCTCGAGCCTCGAATCTGAACGTCTGCATTGCAATTAAACAGCCCCTAAGCCTGAGCCCCACAGCCGAGAGTCAGCTGGTACAGGCGAGTGGCAGGTTTTTATAACTGCAGTGCAGACATACCCTTAGCTACAGAAACTTAAAGGCAAAATGCAGGCAGGCACTTGCATGTGTATCAAAGCACCTGATATGCAGCACCCCTACTATTCCATTGCTGAAACCCCTGAGTAAGGTCTGTTAATCACTCTGACTTGTGCTAGGATTTGTAATGCAGATACGTACGGCTCAAGACAGTAGGTAACGAACTATTCCTATCTGCAAGCAAAAAGTAAGTGACCTAGAACTGAATACTGCAGAGCCAGAACCAAATAAATACTTTTGATCAGTGGCAGAGTTGGGATTAATCTACTAGTGAGCTGAGCAACTTCTAAAGAGATCTACTGAGTAAAAAGCATGAAATAAGAACTAGGTGTTATTATAATGTACCGAACACCTCAATTCCTACTGAAGTCAACAGAAGTTGAAGCATCAGCACCTTGCAGGGGGCAATCTCACCAGATAAAATCCTGACAAGGATATACAGTATCTACTTTTTACCTTAGTCTACTAACCAACATGTCTCCCAATACTGAGAGATGGATGTGAATCAGGACAGCAATAATATAAAACCTCAGGTATAGTGGACAAATGCTTACCCAGACCTAACACAAGCATTATGCCGGGCTAATCCAGACTCAGTTAGCGGTTTCATTTGCAGCAGCCCATTGTCCAAAAGCTTCTAGACCAAGGCTATTGTTTACAGACAAGAGAAAGATTTTAGCTCTTCACTGGGGTACCCATTGGCCTTGTGCGAGCATCTGAAGTCAGACAGGGTCAGGGAACACTCTGAAAGGAGCTTGCTGATGAAGCTGGGTTTGTTTTATATTTATTTTTTTTAAATAGACTGTGCAAACTCCTAAAGACCTCTGTAATAGCAAAGATAAAGTTAATCCAGTAATGCTTTTACCATAGTAAAAACCCTCAGAACAGAAAACACATTACTGTCCTCTGATGGAATTTTAAATCAGTGTAAGGGATTAAACGGTATTATCAAACTGATGATAGTGACTTGGAAAAACAGAATGGATTATGGGTAACATTTGTGTACACCAGTATTTGTGCTTAGCTCTCAGCAGATTAGGGCCCGAGCCTACAAGCCCTTACTCATGCAAGTAGCCCTTGTTCATAACAGTAGGTGGCTCCAATGTAATGGCGTAGATGAGTACGGCCTGCTTGTGTGATTAAGGGTTTGCAGGATCCACTCCTTAATTTGTCTCAGATGCTGAATACAGTTAAATGCATATTTCATTTTGATGGTTATAGTTTTCAGAAGGAAATCCAGGCATCTAGGCCATCAGTCTGAACCAAGAGTTTTACTGAGTTGCAAGAGGAGTATTTGCAACACTGGAAAATTCCTTTATCTTCCCCTTATTATTCTGCTCACTGAGCAACTCTTGGGTGAGATGCAGAGGATGTTGTTCTCTTAATGAGACATCAAAGTTAGTAAGCGGAACTGGGTCAGGGAACAGGTGCAAGATAGTGGCATCAATTTAAGAGCATGGCCCTACCATCAGCCCAGTGAAGTTTTGCTACGAAAATATTGAACCACCCCTCCTAGGAAACAATTCTGAAGTCCTGTGGCAGAGGCCTGCTGGCGCCAATAGTAATCACAGAAAATGCACAAAGATTGACGATGATGTCATTGTGACAGCTCCACTGGCAATCCGGCAACAGAGGCTAATAAAACGATGCAGAGCTTGCAATGTCGCTTACATCAAGGCACCTTGAAATTAAGAGAGACCCGCTCAAGCTTGAGACGGACTCTGCTGCATCAGCTGCCAACACATTATGGGAGATGAAAGGGGCAGATGTGTTGTCAACCAGTGTGTGGGTTTATTGTACCAATTGTCTTTGGTATGGAACAGCAACATGACTTCTAACACAAGACTTTGGAATGAATTGGCTAGTGCCACTACTCCCTTTTACAGAATAGAATGGGAACCGCTCAGCTGTGTCTCATATGTCCTGTACTGTAAAAGCTAAACAGAGATTCTCCTTTAGTTTAAGCTGCATGGGACTGTGCTTTTGGAGCAGGAGGATCAGAGTCCTAGCTTTTCTGTTGCTGTGGTATTCCACATGACCACCCTGTGCAATAATTCACTCCCAATTGTGTGGTTCCAGATGACAATATTTTCCAACAGCTCTACTCATATGCATAAGCCAGCACATGAGTCAGTGCTCATTTCTGGATTGTCAGTCCGGTTAATGTAATAAAGTATTCTGACAAACCCTTGCTGAACCAGTTATAGTAGGTGTCATCAGATAATTTCCGTGTTCCACTGGGTTGCTCTGTAAATTGCCATATCATGCATCAGTCCAGCAACTCCACAGACAAGACCAGAGTTACTGTCTGATAACTTGCAATACATCTGGGTGCAACTTACCAGATCAGTGCTGTTGCCATTGTTGCGATAACGGGGCCTACACATTTACCCTAGTTGTGAGCTCAACTGTACAAAGCACATGAAAAGTTCATAAAATGTCACAATAACCTAAAACAATGAATGTTGATGGGAGAAGATACGAAAGGTCAACGGAAAGACTGACTCAGTCCAAACGAAAAGGCCTACTAATACAATTCAAGGCCTGTGTTAAAGTCATGCCTGGTAGGCAAGAAAAGTGTGGAACAGGAAATTAACGAACCAAAATTGGTCTGTCATGAATTAGCCCTGACGGACAAAAAACATGAAGGGATAGGCTATTCTGCCCATCACTTCCTTTTGGGGTCCTCAGAAAGAGACTTGGGGTACGTCTAGATGCGATAAATCGAACCAGGAAGTGCTCCGTCGTCGACGCCGGTAATCCTGCTCTGCGAACGGAGCAGGCGGAGTCGACGGGGGAGCCTGCGCGCCGCGTCTGGACCACAGGTAAGTTCGAACTAAGGTACTTCGACTTCAGCTACGTTATTAACGTAGCTGAAGTTGCATATCTTAGTTCGACAGGGGGGGTTAGTGTAGACCTAGCCTTGGAGGGGAAAAGCTGGTTACCAAGACTCTGGCTGATTGAAAGACGAGAGAAGGGTAAGGAGCGAGCTACACCATCATGCCTGCCACCCATCGTCTCCTAGGACACTGGACCTTCTTTGTCTAATCCTGACACAGGTCCTGACCAGACTGGGCTAGAGAGAGACTGTGATGACATCCCCACCTCCACCAGCTCCAACTAAATCCCAAACACCAGTATGGATGTGAGACTTTGCCACTGCCACCCCCTTATGTTCTTTTCCTTCCCCACCTTATCTCCCTTCTGTTTAATAAGAGTCTGGCTTAACTGGCCAAGACTGTATATTTTACAACACTGCTGTAAACCTGTGACCAAAAAGGCAGCTGAATGTAATGCCCACAACAGCCCAATGCTTGTACAAGTTTGCCGGGTCCCAGCGCGACTGACAATACTGTAGGCTGTGCCTGTGTTTTCACTCGCAATCTCACTGAGGGAAAAGTCAACACCAGAGACAGAAGCTGCATTGTCTGTCTTTGCTGTTCTTCTCTCATGTGTGTTTGTCTTGTTTTGTCTTCTAGGAAATGGGATCGGACTTCACCAACAGCTACGACAGGTCCAGCCCCTCTCAGTTAAATTCCTTTGTTCCCCAAAAAGGCCAGTTACTGACAGACACCTTTAATGCCACCCAAAAGACTCAGACAGGGGGTTTTCTTTCTACAAATTCTTTACAGCCGAAGGCAAAGGGGACAAGGGATGTTGTTAAAGTGAAAGCCTTTCTTAGTATTTCACATTTCAAATGCTGTAACTGTTTGTCCTTCTTTTTCTGGATCTTTAATAAGAGGTTAAAAAGATGCGTAATGGTGTGTTTGCCATGGCACTAAACAGGCTGAGGTCTCTATACCAAACCTCGAACCTTGTTCAAAACTGTTAAATGTTGGACAGTTACAGCATCATGTTAATATCTTTGACTCTTTGGGCCCATATATTCCATCTATATTGATACAACACCACTGCACCTCCAGTCATGGGTGTGCATCACAGCTGATGAGGATTCGTCACCGACATAATGATTGGCGTTCAGACAAATGTGTTTAATTCTACCCACAGCGAAAGGCGCCTCCTTTTTCTACCCGTAATCAGTGAGTCAGAAGTGGCAAATGCCTTGCAGAAGAGTAAGGCCCCAATATGACTGCTTGAGAGATGGTCTATTGTATAATTTTTCCCAGCAGAACCCCAATATCAGACGTAACTGGTCACCAAGGATTTTGGAGTAGAGCAGCGAAATGTTTTCTGGCTACACAATCCAAGGCAAAGCTCAGTGATCTAGAGAGTTCTTGGCTAGACCAAAAATAAGTGTTTTTATTGAGGACTCAGTAGTGCCCCTTAGGAGCTGCTCCCATTTTAGGGAAAGACACAGTCTGGCCATGAATTATTAAAAGTAGTTACACAAAAGCCTGATTCAGCATCTGTGTCCCAGCTTTTACCTCATTACTTACAGTGTGCTAAATTACAGTGGCTCAATCTTTTGGGTGAAATCCTGGTTTTTAACTTCAACAGGGCCAGGATTTAATCCTTTGTGTTTAGCAAGAATGTTACCGTACTTCCAATGAATGGAATTTCCAGTAAAAGAAGGGTGGGCTTGTGTCCGAGTTATATCTGCTAATTTAAAAGACCAAAGCAAACCTTTATATTACTATGGAGCACTTCAGGGTACGAAATCAACTGGGGTAAAACCTCAGACACTACATTCTGCCTCATGCATCATCAACAAATGTGATGATATAGATTCAAATAAGGATTCCCTGTGATTGTGCAGAGGCAGAAAGAACTGAGAATTGGCGCTTCCATCACTGGCAGGAAGCAAAAACCTCCTCCTGACTTGGAAATCAAGCAGTCCTGTGATATGGAAGTTATTACAGGGAAATAAATGTTGAATCTCACAGTGAGTCAAGTCCTAACTCAATCCAGCACTTCTCCTGACACTAATGAGGAGTTTTGTTTGATTAAGAACCAGTAAAAGTGAGACAATGATCTCAGGGTTTGGCCTAAAGACGTTTTTTAAAAGTGGCTGTAACCTCACTTTAACTCAGCTAGACTAGAGAAGAATTTAGAAGGTGAGAAAAATCCATCTAGTTCTCTTTGGGGTTAGAGCAGTGAGACACCAATTCCTTCTCCTCTGTTGATTCTACGAGAGAGGTTTCTGCTCCTTCCTGAATAATACATACAGTAGGCTGCACCTCTGATGCTCTCAGTAGGAGCTTATTCTAAAGCTAATTATGAGAAAATGTATTACTGCACATTCTATTGATTCTTGGTTGTCTTCGTATCGTAAGATCTGAAACCTGGGCCTGATGCACAGTGAGGCATGCTATTGGCATTTTCAGAAAACTTGACATCTTGCATCATTGCATTATGATATCTGACACACAAAGGAGCATATTAAATGACTGCTCAGCCTGTGATAAGCTCACAATTATTACTGCAGGATGGTTTCCTCAGGTCTAAAGATTCATAGTGGTAGCATTCAAGCGTGCAGAAAAAAAGATAAAATTTAATTAATAATTTCCATGGAGGCCAACAGCCTATTATAAGTATGTTCCTTGCTGTTTTCCACAGTGACCTTATGGCTCATAAACATTACAGACCGTGACTGGTCATAGGCTCATACCAAGCTTTAATTTATGGCAGTGGTTGCAAGTCATAATTAGCTGGATTTAAATGGAGTCATTCCCGGTGCTACCATTGGAAACAGTATGTACTTTGCATAAAGAAGGGGTTTTTGTTTCATTTTGTTTTTTGCCATGCACTGTGCACAGAATATAAAATGTGATTTCCCATGGGTTAAGGTCATGTCACAGAAGAAGGTAGATAAAGACTGTTCTATTCTCTGTGTTTTGTTTCAATAAAGCATTTGTCAGTGCTATTGTGAGCAATGAACAACATCAGTCTATAGCATGTCTATCATAAAGTTGGTTACCAAGCGCATAAGGATCTTGAACATATAATAGCAATAGGACATGTTGGGGGTGGGAGGAGTGTGAAAATTAGCTCTGATATGCCAAGCAAAGGTTATTGACTTGAAATATTGCCAACTTAAGCTCCCATGGTCAACACTGAGGAGACATGTAATTATCCACCCTCCAATAAGACTTCCACCTCAAAGCCATGATAACAATCATACACTGCCTTTCTATAGCACCTTTCCAGAAAATATTTTCAAAGCTTAGAAATCCTATTTACACATCAACACCTGTGTGAAGTAAGTACTACATTTTCCCTATTTGATCAATAGTAATACAGTGGCACAGAGAGTTCATGATTTCACTAAGGAACTTATCTATAGATACCTTAGGTGGAAACCTTTGGCCTAAAATGTCTTGGCGAATATCACCCATGGAGGTGAGTGGTGGGACGGGCATGTAGACTAGAAATCTTAAAGCCCAGACTCCTACTTTATCGTACATTTTACTCTTGTTTACTGACTAAAAGGACAAAGGATGAAATCCTGGCTCCACCAAATCAATGGCCCTTCACCAAAGTCAATGGCAAACCTCCCATTCACTTCAACAGAGCCAGGATTTCACTCAGTGTTTGAGACTTTTAAAATGTACAATCGAGTTCTTTCTGCAGTTCACAACAGCCTCTTTTCAAATTTCACTTCAGATGAGCCCAGCTCTCCAAAACAAAGCCAAAGTCCATGTTTAAATGACAGTGAGCCAGAGTCAGACTTGGTGTGAGTGAGTGACTTCAAACAAGTTGTGAACACTGAAGCTTAATTATCTCTGCTGGGCGCAGCAGAGGTGGAGGAGCACCCAAGGAACCACTTGCAGCTCTCTGTTCCTGAAGGCATAGTCTGGAGTAGACCAAGAGTCTGCCTGCCTGCCAGACCATCGAATGATCTGGCCACTCAGTCATCTCCTACATCAGGTGCAGGAAAGAGGTTTAGCCCTGGCTACATCAGTATTATCACATGAGGGAGTTTCAACAGTAGGGGAATCATTAACTGGCTGCATAAGATATAGCCATAGCAAGGCTCAGGACTGAGTCCTTAGAGGTTTATGCATTTGGTCTAATATGTCTATTTAATTAAATCCTACTGAAAAATGTAGGGTTTCAAGGTAACTGGTTTCAAGGCCTGAGTCATCAAGAACACAAGTGCCAGTGGCACTGTTAATATCCACCTTGTTACTCCACTATTCAGTGCAAAGTCTTCTTGTCAAAAGTAAATGCCACATCATGGACTGCACATACCATTTCCTGTATCTCACTGGCGGTTTGTATTGGTCCACGGCCAGAGCTGAACTGCAGGGGTTTTGTTACAATACCTTCGGAACACACACACTATAGGACATATTTTCAGCAGGCTCAGTCCTGGTCTCCTGTTTGCAGGTACAATTTATACACACAAAATTTGTGGGTGCAAGTTTGATCACTTCCGACTCTTAGGTCTACAGCCACAAAGAGGTACAAGTGGTCAGGTTTGCACCCACAATTCAATTGTGGGCACAACAATGAAAATTCAAATTTTTGACAGTGCCCTGTGTACCTGAGAGGCAGAGCACCTAAAAACATAAAACAGATGCTGGGTATCCTGGGATTTTTAACTCCCATTTCTACTTTATTATTCTTTCAGCACCAACTATTTCTCCCCACCTCCTTTTCTTTTCTTGGTTGCTATCAATTTCCTAACAAAGTAACAGGTTTTCTTCAAAGAGCAGAGTGGTGATTTATTCTGGTCTACCTTTCATATGAGTAAGAGAGGAGATAAAGGGATGAGAGACATCTGGACTGCGTGTGACCGAGCATGTGATCTCCTGTCACCATCTGATCCCAGCTGGAGGAATGAAACAACCAGAGGCTGCTGTGAAGTCAAATGATGAAGGATATGGGGTAAACTTCCAAGAATGAGAAGGCCTTCCAGGGGCAAAGAGATGTGCTCCATGCACTGCTATTTAATACAATGCAACTAAGCAGGCAGACACTCAAAAGGCATGAGGGAAAATGGTGAATTATTGTCAGAAGAGAACTGGGAATGTCTAGAGCAACTAAAAAGGATTTTTTTAATCACATTTTCCAAGCGACAGCAACTTAGCCTTTAAAATTACACCTAAAATATTTTCCATGCAAGCCATTCTGTAAGGTCTTGTGTATTAATCATTATATTTGCCCAATATGGGCCTGATTCTGATCTCAGACTAGCATAAATCAGAAGTAACTTCACTGAAGTCACTGCAGTTACACAAGCAAACAGTGAAAGAGAAAACAGAATCAGATACAGTCAAGGGAGCTGGAACAATTTGTAAAGTGGGGGTGCAGAGAGCCATTGAACCAAACTGTAAACCCTGTTATATGATGGAAACTACTTCAAGCCAAGGGATGTAGCAGCACCCCCAGTACCCCAATTCCAGGGTGTTCAAAATCTAATTACCTGATTTGTATGGTCACATAATTTGCTAGCTGATACCAAAGTTTCTGCACATGCAAAAATGTGTGCATCAAAATGTGCATGCACAAAATACCAGGTGCAATTTTAGATATCACTATTGAACATTTGGGGCTTTGACAATGCACTTTTGTTGGCCTAACGCCTTAATTGTGTGCTCTACCCCTTAGATAGTGTTTTCTGCTGAGTTCACTGATATCCCCCTGTAAATCTCATATTAATTTCAAGTACCACAGGATATACTATTTGCATACCATGACATATCCCCAGAATGCCAGTAACTTGCTTCGCCCAGCTGGAGGTCCACTGCTCTAGTCATGGCTCAGAAGCCAGTGCTGAATATGCTGTGCACATTCATGTCCTTTTCTTGTCCATCATCACTGAGTGCGCACAGGTAGAGTTCCTCTTCAAAATCTGGCCCTCATTTTTCCAGCCACCCCACATTATTCAGTAGGGGTCTGATCCCGCACTATGCTGAGCACCTTCCATTGACTGTGCCAGAAACTGGAGCTGAAGGGACTCAGGAAGCTGTATTCCTGTGTAGATGTGTAGAAATAAAAGTAAATATGGCAGGCGACCAGCTTGGCTTAACAGTGAAATCCTTGCTCATCTTAAACACAAAAAAGCAGCTTACAAGAAGTGGAAGATTGGACAAATGACTAGGAAGGAGTATAAAAATATTGTTCAGGCATGCAGGAGTGAAATTAGGAAGGCCAAATCACACTTGGAGTTGCAGCTAGCCGGAGATGTTACGAGTAACAAGAAGGGTTTCTTCAGGTATGTGAGCAACAAGAAGAAAGTCAAGGAAAGTGTTGGCCCCTTGCTGAATGAGGGAGGGAACCTAGTGACAGAGGATGTGGAGAAAGCTAGTGTACTCAATGCTTTTTTTGCCTCTGTCTTCACAGACAAGGTCAGCTCCCAGGCGGCTGCACTCTGCAGCACGGTATGGGGAGGCGGCGACCAGCCCTCTGTGGAGAAAGAAGTAGTTCGGGACTATTTAGAAAAGCTGGACGAGCACAAGTCCATGGGGCTGGATGCACTGCGTCCAAGGGTGCTAAAGGAGTTGGCCGATGTGATTGCAGAGCCATTGGCCATTATCTTTGACAAATCATGGCAATCGGGGGAGGTCCCGGATGACAGGAAAAAAGCTAATGTAGTGCCAATCTTTAAAAGAGGGAAGAAGGAAGATCCGGGGAACTACAGGCCAGTCAGTCTCACGTCAGTCCCTGGAAAAATCATGGAACAAGTCCTCAAGGAATCAATTCTGAACCACTTAAAGGAGGGAAAAGTGATCAGGAACAGTCAGCATGGATTCACCAAGGGCAAGTCATGCCCGACTAACCTAATTGCCTTCTATGATGAGATAACTGGCTCTGTGGATGAGGGGAAAGCAGTGGATGTGCTATTTCTTGACTTTAGCAAAGCTTTTGATACAGTCTCCCACAGTGTTTTTGCCAGCAAGTTGTATGGGCTGGATGAATGGACGGTAAGGTGGATAGAAAACTGGCTGGATGGTCGTGCTCAACGGGTAGTGATCAATGGCTCCATGTCTAGTTGGCAGCTGGTATCAAGTGGAGTGCCCCAAGGGTCGGTGCTGGGGCCGGTTTTGTTCAATATCTTCATCAACGATCTGGAGGATGGTGTGGACTGCACCCTTAGCAAGTTTGCAGATGACACTAAAGTGGGAGGAGTGGTTGATACGCTGGAGGGTAGGGATAGGATACAGAGGGACCTTGACAAATTAGAGGACTGGGCCAAAAGAAATATGATGAGGTTCAACAAGGACAAGTGCAGAGTCCTGCACTTAGGGCGGAAGAATCCCATGCACTGCTATAGATTCACAGATTCATAGATTCTAGGGCTGGAAGGGACCTTGAGAGGTCATCGAGTCCAGCCCCCTGCCCTCATGGCAGGACCAATTACTGTCTAGACCATCCCTGATAGACATTTATCTAACCTACTCTTAAATATCTCCAGAGATAGAGATTCCACAACTGCCCTGGGCAGTTTATTCCAGTGTTTAACCACCCTGACAGTTAGGAACTTTTTCCTAATGTCCAACCTAAACCTCCCTTGCTGCAGTTTAAGCCCATTGCTTCTTGTTCTATCCTCAGATGCTAAGATGAACAAGTTTTCTTCCTCTTCCTTATGACACCCTTTTAGATACCTGAAGTCCGCTATCATGTCCCCTCTCAGTCTTCTCTTTTCCAAACTAAACAAACCCAATTCCTTCAGCCTTCCTTCATAGGTCATGTTCTCTAGACCCTTAATCATTCTTGTTGCTCTTCTCTGGACCCTCTCCAATTTCTCCACATCTTTCTTGAAATGCGGTGCCCAGAACTGGACACAATACTCCAGTTGAGGCCTAACCAGCGCAGAGTAGAGCGGAAGAATGACTTCTCGTGTCTTGCTCACCACACACCTGTTAATGCAGTCCAGAATCATGTTTGCTTTTTTTGCAACAGCATCACACTGTTGACTCATATTTAGCTTGTGGTCCACTATAACCCCTAGATCCCTTTCTGCCGTACTCCTTCCTAGACAGTCTCCTCCCATTCTGTATGTGTGAAACGGATTGTTCCTACCTAAGTGGAGCGCTTTGCATTTGTCCTTATTAAACTTCATCCTGTTTACCTCTGACCATTTCTCCAATTTGTCCAGATCATTTTGAATTATGACCCTATCCTCCAAAGCAGTTGCAATCCCTCCCAGTTTGATATCATCTGCAAACTTAATAAGCGTACTTTCTATGCCAATATCCAAGTCATTGATGAAGATATTGAACAGAGCCGGTCCCAAAACAGACCCTTGCGGAACCCCACTTGTTATACCTTTCCAGCAGGATTGGAAACCATTTATAACTACTCTCGGAGTACGGTTATCCAGTCAGTTGTGCACCCACCTTATAGTAGCCCCATCTAAGTTGTATTTCCCTAGTTTATTGATAAGAATATCATGCGAGACCGTATCAAATGCCTTACTAAAGTCTAGGTATACCACATCCACCGCTTCTCCCTTATCCACAAGACTCGTTATCCTATCAAAGAAAGCTATCAGATTGGTTTGACATGATTTGTTCTTTACAAATCCATGCTGGTTATTCCCTATCACCTTACCACCTTCCAAGTGTTTGCAGATGATTTCCTTAATTACTTGCTCCATTATTTTCCCTGGCACAGAAGTTAAACTAACTGGTCTGTAGTTTCCTGGGTTGTTTTTAGTTCCCTTTTTATAGATGGGCACTATATTTGCCCTTTTTCAGTCTTCTGGAATCTCTCCTGTCTCCCATAATTTACCAAAGATAATAGCTAGAGGCTCAGATACCTCCTCTATCAGCTCCTTGAGTATTCTAGGATGCATTTCATCAGGTCCTGGTGACTTGCAGGCATCTAACTTATCTAAGGGTAGGTTTACACTTACCCGTCGCATCGGACGCGTCGGATCGATGTTCTGGGTTCGATTTATCGTGTCTTGTCTAGACATGATAAATCGAACCAGGAAGTGCTCCCCCGTCGATGCTGGTAATCCAGCTCGACGAACGGAGTAGGCGGAGTCGACGGGGGAGCCTGCGCGCCGCCTGTGGATCCCGGGTAAGTAGGTTTTCATTCGAACTAAGATAGTTCGACTTCAGCTACGTTATTCACGTAGCTGAAGTTGCGTATCTTAGTTCGAATTGGGGGGTTAGTGTAGACCAGCCCTTAGTGATTTTTAACTTGGTCTTTTTTTATTTTATCTTCTAAACCTTCCCCCTTCCCATTTGCATTCACTATGTTAGGCATTCCCTCAGACTTCTCGGTGAAGACCGAAACAAAGAAGTCATTAAGCATCTCTGCCATTTCCAAGTTTCCTGTTACTGTTTCTCCCTCCTCACTGAGTAGTGGGCCTACCCTGTCCTTGGTCTTCCTCTTGCTTCTAATGTATTGATAAAAATAGACTAGGGACCGAATGGCTGGGCAGCGGTTCTGCAGAAAAGGACCTAGGGGTTACAGTGGACGAAAAGCTGAATATGAGTCAACAGAGTGCCCTTGTTGCCAAGAAGGCCAACGGCATTTTGGGCTGTATAAGTAGGGGCATTTCCAGGAGATCGAGGGACGTGATTATTCCCCTCTATTGGGCACTGGTGAGGCCTCATTTGGAGTACGGTGTCCAGTTTTGAGCCCCACACTACAAGAAGGATGTGGATAAATTGGAAAGAGTCCAGCGGAGGGCAACAAAAATGATTAGGGGGCTGGAGCACATGACTTATGAGGAGAGGCTGAGGGAACTGGGATTGTTTAGCCTGCAGAAGAGAAGAATGAGGGGGGATTTGATAGCTGCTTTCAACTACCTGAAAGGGGGTTCCAAAGAGGATGGATCTAGACTGTTCTCAGTGGCAGAAGATGACAGAACAAGGAGTAATGGTCTCAAGTTGCAAAGGGGGAGGTTTAGGTTGGATATTAGGAAAAACTTTTTCACTAGTAGGGTGATGAAGCACTGGAATGGGTTACCTAGGGAGGTGGTGGAATCTCCTTTCTTAGAGTTTTTTAAGGTCAGGCTTGACAAAACCCTGGCTGGGATGATTTAGTTGGGGTTGGTCCTGCTTTGAGCAGGGGGTTGGACTAGATGACCTCCTGAGGTCCCTTGCAACCCTGAGATTCTATGATTCCAGATCATTTCCATGTTGTTTTCCTTTCAGAAAACCAAACCAAACCTATACAAAGACCCATGATCCAACAGTGTGCACCATTCCCCGCCCAAGCCTCAAATCCTGCTCCCAGTAAATGATCATACTCCAGATGCGTTAAGGTGGCAAAGTATTCTCTTGCACTCTCTGCTCAGCTTTGGCTGGCAAATGAAGACCTAGATAGAAAGCCTGGTTTCCAGCTGGCTACACAACGCCCCTTCTGCCTCAGGCTGTTGTGTTGGAACTCTGCAGTTGCCACAGGTGATGTCATGTGGTTAATCTGCAGTCAGGCTTCCAGGGAGCTCAGGCACAATGCTTGTTTTTATAAGAGACAGAATCCCCGGGCTCAACGGACCATGTTGCTTTCAGGAACACAAAAACCCACCATTAGGCAAAGATGAAAGCAAAAGGTTAGGACAGGTTGTTATTTATATATTGTCCTAGGTGCGCTTGGTGCTTTACAGACAAGTAATGGATGCTGGGCCTCATTCTCCTCTCACATTGGTAACTGCAGTGAAGTCAACGCAACTACATAAGCAGAAGGTGTGCGTGAGAGTATAATTACATTTACACAAAACACAAACAGCCTAATAGGTCCCTGGCTCTGTCCTCACACACTATCCAGCCCTGCAAACAGGCAGTAGCCCGGTGCTGGCATGTGTGGGAGCTGCTGGAGACCTGATCCAGCCTTCCTTCTATGGCTCAGAGCTCAAGAACTCCCTACCCAGCAAACTAGAACAGGCTGATCAGGTGGAAAAAAGGCAGGGAAATGCTTGTGTTCCTCTTTTTCTTCCACTTACTCCTAACCCACCTTCAGCCTCCAGCATAGGAAGTATGGCTGCAGCACACTAGTCT
The DNA here is from genome assembly GCA_037349315.1 of Chelydra serpentina. Taxonomy (NCBI): domain Eukaryota; kingdom Metazoa; phylum Chordata; order Testudines; family Chelydridae; genus Chelydra; species Chelydra serpentina. The sequence goes on from JBAIAC010000035.1 coordinate 16,309,710, forward strand.
GTGCTAAACTCAATGACTGGAGGCATTATAAACCTAGCCCCTGCACTGAGGGGACATAATTAGTTCCTAAAGGTTCTTCCCACATCCAACAGAGACTGGATTCAAGAAAGGATCTGGGCCAGTGTGTTAAATTTGGGGGACTAAAAATCACATAGAAAATTTTAAAAGAGGGATTTTAAGTGAAAAATCTCAGGACAACCTTAACAACGGAGTCACCACCAACACCTCTGCCACGTTAGATACCTTAGGACTACATTCACCATGTACAGGAGTTGGCACAATTCCACTGTCTGTGGAGCTGCGCCTGCCTATGTCACTGGTGAATTTGGTCCTATGTGTATACACATGTACTGTATATCAGAGTCACTGAACACTAAAACGCAGCCACCTCAGGGTAGACTGATGCAGCTATTTAACAGTATAGAGCCCTTCCCAACTATTTAGGTCAGACAGGAAGACGAGCGCACTCAGTTTCTGGCAGTCAGGTGAAAATAAATGTCTGACATGTAGAGGCATCAATACAGCGTTACGTGTTAAAGTGATGATCTTGACCTGCTGGGGCAGTTCAAAACACATTATAGACAGACTCCCAGTGAGGCAATGATGGAAGAGCTGCTGAATTAACAAAATGTCTTACTCTTCTAGTCAAAAATTCCTAGACTGGAGTCAGATAGCTGGATTCAATATGGAATAGTACCTTTATCCAGGAGGCCCACCCAAGCAGGAAGTAGGAGAGAGACGTGCCAGTTTACAGGCTGAAATTCCAAAGAGATTTCGAGCACAGCAAAAGTGACCTTGGGATGCCTAACGTTTGAGGCTTTCCCTCCCAACACCCCCAGACCCAAGCAGAGGGCAATGACGTGGATTCTAGCAATTGCAACGGGGAACCATTCCACGCTATAATGGAAAACTAGGGATTACTTAATTCAAGACAGAAAATGCAAATGGCGCCGTGCGGTTTGAGCGCTCACCCAGACCTCCTCAGAAGGGGTAAAAATGAAAATGCTAATTAGCTCCAGTTGTTGGAAGAATGCCCTGAAGAAACGTGACTCAGAATGGGCTGCAAATCATAAAATAATAATAATAAAAAATCCACAATGCTCTGGGGACATTAAGTGATTACAGAGAGTTGTTATTTGGCTGATTTTCACACTTCATTAGTATAGGCATAATTTAACAAGTGAACGTGCTGAGGGTTGGCATGACATAAGAGCCACTTTCTTGAAACATGAACTGTAAATTGGGGTGGTCCTATTTAGACATTTTAATCACGGTGGAAAAGCAACAGGGATCAATTCGGCAGATCAAATAGAAATGAACTCCACTTTAGGAACATAGGATCAAATTCAGAGCTGGTGTAAAGGGATACAAATCCACAATCTTCAGAGGGAGTTCTTCGTTTGATAGGTTGCATTCCATTTTATAGTGCACCTTTCATAAGTCAAGATATTTTAAAGCCATTTAATATGTAATGAGTGAAATGCGAATGAAGGACACACAATGAATTTGGAACTATCTGCCATGGTACAGCAAGTTAACAGGAAATTAGTTATCTAGCAACTGTGCCAACAAAATATCAGGTGCTTAGATGTCCAAGTGCTATAAAATGCACCCACAATTATTTGCACCTGCAAAACACTAAATATCATCTTGCTCTTATATAGCACTTTTCACCCATAGATCCCAAAGTGCTTTACAAAAGAGGTCAGTATCATCATACCCATTTTAAAGGCAGGGAAACTAAGGCACGGAAAGGAAAAGGGACTTGCCCAAGGTCAACCAGTTGACCAGTGGCAGAGCTGCTTTAGTCAAGACACAGTGTGGTTCACTAGGATGGGTTAAAAAGCCAGGGCTTGGCCCACGCACAGGTGAGCAAGGAAGTGAGAGGGTGCAAACAGCAGCACACTAGACCCGGTTTTCAGAAGTGCTGAGTAGCCATAACTCCAGCTGAAGTCAATGGGAGCAGCAAGTGCTCAGCACCTCTTGAAATCAAGCCCAGTGCCAGCATTAGCCTCTGCAGTGAGGGCATGGCAGAGGCAAAGCCCTGGAAGATCTGCTGCAGAAGAGAACATGTGCAGTGATTAAGTCAAAGGTGACACAGTGGCTGCACTGCCCTAGAAGGATGTGTTGTGTGGATCTTCCATCCTTCCTCCCCAACAAAGAGCAGTGGCTGCAGAGCTGTTCACCTGCATTTCTTCTCCCGTGGAGAGGAGCTCTCTATCAATGAACATGCCCCGCTGGATTACTCAGGCTGGCACAAGATGAAAGGAATTGGACCGGACTGCATTTTTGGGCCAGATTCTCCCTTCATACTGGTGTAACTCAACAGTAACTCCTCTGAAGTCAGTGGAACGCCGTGAGAACAGAGTGAGAACAAAGCAGAGAGAACAGAAACGGGCTCTTCACTTTAAAGCAGCCCAGAGTTTTGCTGTGTGTGTTTCAGTCCTGACAGTTTAGCAGGCAACCACAAACCAGAAGCAATTCTAGTTCTAAAAGGTAAGCCTGAAGAGCTCAACTCCACTGGTGATCCTTAGGTCTGCAGAGAGCACTAATCACATGGTTAGTGGTGCAGGGGACTCTACCATGAACGTGGAAGTGCATAAAACATACAAAGAAAGAGAACAGTGGAAGGTGATTAAACAGCCTCCATGTCCAGAGCCCCCTTCTCTCTATTCTTCCTGCCCACACACTGACCCAGGGCCAGCTGTACTTCCAAATTCATTGCAGCCCCCTAGCCATTTTATTAACATGCATTTTTAGTCTTCTCCACTTAATCAACCCTCTTTCTTAAGGGCTTGGTTTCTCTGCCTTCCATCAGTTTATTGGCTTTCACCCTCTGATCCCTTTATGCCTCCTTGACATGCAAACTGGCTCTTTCAATGCCTAATTCACCCCAACTTTTTTACACTCTGCTGGCTCTCTCTCATTCAATCCCTCCACCTCCTAATTTGTCACACAAGTGAAAGGAAGCCTCAGGGTGTCACCGATTAGTCTGTCCTTGTCCTTTGTTGCCAGTGGGGGCGTTACGCCTTTTTCCAGGCATCTGCCAGAATTTTGTCCCTGTGCTGTGCAAGACATTTTTGCCCCAAAGAGCAAATCCTGCTTCTCATCTTCAAGGCCTTAGAGGGCCCTGTATATGTGGAAAGAGTAGTGGAACTCTGGGGGGGAGGGGGAAAGGGGTGTAAAAGGTTTGTGGAGGCTTGTTCAGGGGAGCTACACTTTCTGCATGCTACGGCTCCCTTGTAACCCAGCACAGAGGGAGCAAGGGATCTGTTAGGGACTGGTTGGTAGAGTCCTGTACTGACTCCATGGCACAGAGGGGGAGCATCAGCCACTGGGCTGCTGCTCCTCTGTGGCCTGATGAGAACTTCCTCTCCTGCCTTCAACTCCCAGCACCTCCTCATTCAACCTGTCTACTTGGGCTGTGCACCAGGACAGGGGATCACCCCAGAGGGCAGGGCTTATTTCATTCAGCAGAGAGAGGGCTCATGGAACCCAGCACAGGTTGGCAATTAATCAGTCCCTTCTAGGCTATAGATGAATATGAAGATGTATCAACTATACCTCCCATGCAGTGTGTTGCATTCGCCTTCTCTGTATAACACAAGAACTGCTATAACTACAGAGGAACCTAATATAACCTAGTAGAGTCTTTGGGAGGCAGCTCAGCTTCAGTGGGTAGAGAGGGGACAAAGAAATAGTTTCCCCTTCCAGCCCTGTTTTTACTAAAGATGGCATAGGCATGTCTGTTACTGATCACTCAGGAGTATTTGCATTAGGAAGTTGCAGAGCCAGCACTGAAGCAGATGATAAAGGGCACACTTTCCCAGAGTTACCGTGAGAGCAGATAATCTTCCAGCACATTTATCAAAGTGCCAGCAGTTCTCATTTCAATGCGGGAGAAACAAAGAAAAGTTCACCTGCACCGAAGACCATTGCATTTAAATGAAAATGGAAAACACCAAAGCATACCACCAGTCCAGGCCCATAGGTTCCTGCTGGCTCTTGTTTACATAGCAATGACACACAGGCCTGTTTATCAGCTGAGACTTTACTTGGGGAGGTTAACTGTACCTGAAGGTGATGCCAACATCAAACATACATAAAATTTAAACTTGGACACGAAGCCAAATGCATTCACTGTGTATTAGCATCCAAGGTCAATAAGGAAAGTGTAAAACTGATTAGGGCTCCTATGCCTCAGGCTGCTTAAGACTGAATGTGCTGAATAGTAGATGTCTTCTCGGATGGGTAGGTGGGTGGGTGGGTAGGGGATGCCAATTTACCACTACTAGTCTTGCTCTTCTCTTAGCTGCATTACGGTCAGCACAGGATCAGAGCAACTTGTCAAGAACAAGGAGAGAGAACGGAACAAAAAGGCAATTTGGAAGATAAAACAAAAAGAAGGTGTGAACCAGACAGAGATGAGGCGTTTGCAAAACCAGAGCAATAACTCTCTGCATCCCTAACAATATGCAACAGCTACATTTGTAAATGATCATTTGCGGCTGTAATTTCTCCATATTTTAACAGATGCTCTATTTATGAAACTGCAAAAGGATTTGGGACTTATGAATATTGCAGTGTGGCCCAAGAGATATTTTTTTTTGTATGATTAACTGACCACAGGCCATTTGTTTTACAACAAAGATGCTCAATGATCCATACACGTTGATTTATTCAGGCCCTGTATATAGTAATGGTTGATGTCTCCCTGGTTCTCTTCATTAGCATCCAAAAAACGATTGGAGGAATGCAGATTATGAGAGCAGTTCCCCGTCGCTCTACATGATAGTTCATTAGCTTGGGTGGAATTGATCGGCAGAAGAACTATGATCATGATAAGAGGAAATCTCAGTTATTAAAACAATTAAGTCAGATTTCAGAAGTAAATAAGGTTTCAGCTTTAGGACATGAGTAGCACTGTAGTTGTGGGTCATGCAAGGTGGGGAGTTTTCGATCTGTAAAGATAAACAATAGTTCTCAACATGCCATTTGCTGGTTAACACTTACATTACACTGACATTTTCTAGAGTAGGGAAAAGCGGCAATGCTTCCCCAGTGCAGCTCCTCTGGCGAATCTGCTAGTATAAACCAGCAACATCCAACCATTAGCCTATGTATTATCCAGTTAAGGCAGACACACCCAAGCTAGCTCTGATTGAGCTAGTGCGTTAAAAACAGCAATGTAGCTTCAGCAGAGGCAGAGAGACAGGCTAGCAGAGAGACAGGAATCCCATTCCATCTGAAATCCTAGGTACGTACTCAGGGCAGCTAGCCCATGCTGCTGACTATGCAGCTGTGGCTACATGGCTATTTTTAGCACATTAGCTTGATCAGAGCTAGCACAGGTATGTCTGCCTTAACTGGTAGTTACCCTCACTAGTGCTGATCGAGCTGGAAGGTGTATCTAGCTACGCTGGGAATTATACCTCCAGCTCCAGCGTAGACATAACCTTAGTGGCTTAGACATAACCCTACTAGTTTAAGCAACACAGTGTTAAAAATGCCTGAGCCCTGTGTGCAGTGTATCTTCCACCCTTGCTACCACTAGTGGCAAGTTACAGCTACAAAGTATGCTGGCATAGATACAGCTTTAGAATACAAAAATGAATGGACAGGAAAGGGGTAATCTCAGTTTCTCTCTCCTCCTCCTCTCGCTGTCCTGCTTCCTTCTCCTAACCCCTATCGCATCTCACACCTTCCCCCAGCTTCCTCCTGCAAATGCTGAAAGAGAACACCTACCATGCTGCCCTGTGGATGGCAGGGAATCTCATGCTCCCTGCCTGCTCCCACTCCACAGCCAGATACCCCTTTAGAACAAAATCATCTCCAGGCTAGTAAGTGACAGGGGTCGGAAAATTGATCAATGTTTTCACAAAAATGTCATCCTGTCCTTACCGCCCACTCCCCAGTGAAATTCACAATTTTTATATTGGGGGAAGGGGGGGGGGGGAAAGAGAATCACTGAAATTACAAAATTTCAAAAATGTTCCATCCTGTCTTAATATTCACTCCCTGCAAATACTCCTGGACTGCCAGCCTCACATGAGGCAGGCATGGGCAGGGCCAGGTAGAGTTGGGGCAAGTCTTCCATTTAAGCCAAAAACAGTAGGGGAATTCCAGTCCAAGGGAAGAGGGTGCATTAGGCCTGATTTCACCAAAGTATTTTGACTAGGCTCGTTCTCCTAGTGGTCACACATCCCCCCTGCTTTCTACCACACCGTGCATAGAGGTTCTTACTTACTCCAAGAAATTGGCTGGTCTTGAGGGTCTAACACATCTTTAGGACTGGAAAGGCTCCTGAAGGTTAAAAGGTCAATGGAAGCTGTGGTTGCTCATACCCATGGTACCTCTCATCGTCTCGGGATGTGGGGACCTTTGCCCATGAAATGCACATATATTTATGTGTTTCAAGACAACAGGAAGATTCCTTTTCCGTGTTCTGGGGAATCCTCCCCTGGTACTTCCTTTCATTGCATTGCTCACCTCCCCTTTGCATTCCCGTCTTGGTCTGACTTGTCCTAACAGCACTTTTATATAGTGCACTCCTGAGCCTGCCACTCCTAAATTTCTAGCCAGCAATGATAGATGACCGCCATCCAGAAGAGACCGAACACTGTGTGGTCTCCCCTTTCAGTCCCATTGCTAATAGCTAATGAGCCGTGGATACCACTGGGGTCCCGGAGTAAAAAGTGCCAGATGGTCTCATGTTTAAAACAGGCCAAGGGTTGACCATGCTGCCCTAGAGTCTACAGAGGTAGAGTGTGTCCTTCCAATGTTGTATTCCATATAAATAATTAATACTACATATTACTACCATCCTGCTGTCCAGACATTCCCTGGCACTGTTTGCAGCCCCAGCATTGCTGCATTGTGCCAGCGTGAACGAACTGGCAAGTGAAACTCACTATAAATACAAGTGAAATTGACAAGTCGACCTTCATTGTCCAAGCTGAACCACTGAAGGTAAACATCCAGCATAGCGAGGGGAAGAAAAAAAAAGGCACTTTGCAGTGTTTCAGTTTTACCAATCTAAAGTCCAGGGGAGGAAAATGGTGGAGGGATGTTTAAGAGAAGATCTTTATCCCAACAGTGCCCTTTTACAAGTGTGAGAGCAATTTCATGAACAGCAAGAACTAGAAATAACTACTGATCGGACAGGAACAAGGCAATGCTTAGAGGGTACTTAATGATTTTTTTGCTGCACATAAATAATTACAAGTGGAGACAAGGTACTTTGAAGTTTAACTTATTGTATACTCTTGGTATACAATTATGCAAATTATGCAAAACTATTTGTGCTTGGAATTTCAATATCCCAAGGTGATGCAAATAGGTACTTTTTGAACCTCTTCTTAAAATCCAAAGAAACTATGGGACCTAAACATATGGTTCATGCAAGTTACCAAGAGGAAGCTGAATGCTAGGATTTGGTCAATTTGTTTATTAATATGTTTATGAAAACACGACAAGCAAGAGTTGAGGGAAATCTCCCCAAATTTTCACTTGCAAAATACACTGTAGAAAGGAACTCTAAGCAAGGTAGTTTTGCCACTGCAGCATTTGGGCAGTGCCCTTCTGAGAAATTAAATCAAAAGCTAAATACATGGACCTTCATCCTACTCCTAGGTGCCATTCACATATTTAACATAGCAGATGAACTGCAAGAATATCTGGGATTTTTTATTGTGCTGAAAACCTACAGCAATTTTATTGTATTGGAATAGAATAGCATTACTGAGGAATTGTGAAACTATCGTAGGGTCTCATTCCAATTCAATGTTTATGGGTGTGAACTGGGATTAACTCTATTGAAGCCAGTGAAGCCAACCCAGTATAACATCAGAGCATCAGAATCATGCCCTTAATTTTACTTGGGCTTTTCTCCTATCCCAGAGGAAGAAGGGATAACAAGTGCCCAGAACCCAGAAAATAAATCTGTCTCACGTCTTGCTAATCGGCACTACATTTATCTGCCAAGCCCTACGTCCCACACTGTCCTCCCTCTTCCGTCCCAACATGCACTTTATAGGAATCCTTACATGCCCTGTTTGGCACAGAGCTCCACAAAACTTGGGGCCAGCTCTACCCAAACTTTTGACTCTGCTCCCAAAGCTCAGACATCAGCATCACAATGAAATAACTGAGGCCAAAGAGCATTCTGGAAACTGGCATGTGTCCAACTTGGCTTCTTGCTGCAGATAGATTCCACTTTAGTCATCAATGATAATATTAACAAGATGTTTGTGCAGCTAAAAGCAAAGCCACAAACATCTGCACAAGCATCAGGAGAAAGCCAAGCACCAAAAAGGGCAGGGGTTGGGCATATGGATTACCATTCTCAACTTTCAAACGGATCACTTACACAAGGGCCACAAGTGGAAAGATGTGGAGGTACATGTCACACACATACTGTCCATGGTCCCAAGCTCCACCCACAATCCTAGAGCATTTTCTAAAATGAGGCCCAAGCCTCTGAATTGCTAGAGAGTTGTGCACACTCAGCAACTCACAGGAAGCTCTCGGCACCTTGCAATGTCAGTCCCACGAATAGTGAAAAAGTTAATGTTCAACTGATATAAATGAATGAGTCATCCCCCTTTCAAGATGCATGAGGCCACTCCCCGCTGTTCCATTTTGGTGGGGGGACGGGGACACTCTTTTCCCCCATCATTTTTTCTAGTAGGGATGAAAAAATAAAGAGAAAGAAAATTGGGTCCCCCCACAACAAAATTTTTGTTTGTCAAAAAACAAATTTCAGCCAAAATAAAATGGTGTTTTGCGAAAATGTTTGATCAAGTCTACTCCAAACACTGGTGAAGGACTATCCCTGCTCCAAGGCATTTGCAGTCTGAGGAAATCTGTTCTACTTTGTGCCAGAGGATCAGCTGACCGAGGATTTGAGTAGCTTCAATCTTAAAAACTGAGGAGGCCTTCTGAGCAGTGCTGGTTTGTCTAGTACCACCGGCTATTCGCTTAACCTGACTCATGCTTCTCTAGCAGGAACTCGATAGGTTTGTCAATGAACAAGGCTAAAAGATTCATTCCACTGCAAAGATATTTAGACTTGCAACAAGATCGTTCCAAATCAAGTATCACTTCCAGAGGGAAGGGAGGGACAAATTGCAACGGCTTCAGCTAATATTATCTAGCATGAGTTACCCCCAATACAAATGAGCGTGTTTTTAGATAAAGAGTTATTAATATTTAAACAGATCATTACATTTACATTTACTATTATAAGGGAGAGTGACCAATTTTAATTAGGCATTTAATTAAAACTTTTAGCATTATGATCCATGTTCCAGGTTTGCCGGACTCAAGGTCACGGACTAAGTGGCTAAAGACTCAAGTGGCTAATCAATATTTTATTTTGGGATAAAGCTCGGGGCTACTTCAGAGCCAACACAGAATGGTCCAACACACAGGATTATCCACAAGACAGACAAAGGGGCAATTACAAGGGTATGGACACAGGACAGTGGATCTGTAAATTAACTCTCTCTAAACACCCTCAGTGTTCTACAGCAGCGGTTCTCAACCAGAGGTCCATGAGCCATTTTAGGGTGTCTGCGAGCCCCAAGGGCCCCCCTGTCCCACAGGGCAGATGCCCTCAGCCCTCATGCCCTGCAGGACAGAAGCCCTGAACCCTCCCCTGCAGCTGGAGCCCCAAGCCCCTGACCCGCAGGGCTGAAGCCCGAGACCCCCACAGCTAAAGCTTGGAGTGCCCCCCCGCTGGGTCCTGGAATTTTTATAGCATGTTAGAGGGAGCCTCAGAAAGAAAAATGTTGAGAACCCGTTTTCTAGCACCTGGATTTTGCACAGCTCTTAGAGGGCATAATGCTAGGAGGTGCTAAGGTCTTAATCTCATCAGCACCATGCAGGATCAAGCTCAAATCAGAAAGATTCCTGATTGAACATTTCATTAATAAAGTCATGCTAAACTGCACTTCTTTGCTTTGAGTCTCAGCATCCTGGACAGATGCCACTCTGTTGCAGTGCAGTCACCAAGGGAGTATACACACATTGATTTTTGTGGGTGCCACCAACAGTGGCTATTGTTTGTGTTCAGCTTTTCACTGAAGGGGTGACAGATTTAAGAAATAATAGATCTTTGGGATCAGCTAGGGTGACCAGACAGCAAGTGTGAAAAATCAGGATGGGAGATGGGGGGAGGGGGTAATAGGAGCCTATATAAGAAAAAGACCCAAAAATCAGGACTGTCCCTATAAAATCGGGACATCTGGTCACCCTAGGATCAGCTGGGCTTTCCTCTCTTCAATTTCAACAGCTTAAAATGAACTGTAGTAAAAATCTGGAATCTAAAAACCAATGAGAGTGATTCTTTGAAGCACATTCTGAGGGCATGATGAACACTAACCTATTAGCTGAAATAACTTTCTCTAAGCAGAATTAGAAGCTGATAATGACAAAGTTGCCACAAGAACTGGCTAACAAAATAAAAATGCAAATGGAGCACATAGGGATTTGAACCTTCATATGATGGGTGGGAAATGACAGCACACAGCAGTTCACGTGTGAAGTGTCTCACTCTTCCGAAACAAGAGTCATGAAATAAGAACTACCTGGTTTTCAAATCTTCAAGAAAAGGAAGTGCAGTCTAGTGATTAGAACGGGGATGAAGATTTGGAGTATTTACTTGCCTCACTCAGGTGTTTAGAGACCCAATTATTTAAAGAACTATGGGGACAGATCAGTTACACAGGCCAACCTGGGTCACTTGGTAAGGCAAGCTCATTTGAACAGCATGTGTTTTAACACCAAACACAAGGTCATACACCTAGGAACAAAGAATGGAGGTCACATTTATAAGATGGGAGGCTGGGTTCTGGAATGCAGTGACACTGAAAAGAACCTGAGGGTCAACTGGTAGATAACCAATTGAACATGAGCTCCCAGTGCAACAATTTAGCTAAGAGAGCAAACTCAATCCTGAGATGTATTGGCAGGAAAGTATCAAGTAGGATTAGTGAGGTGGTATTACCTCTGTATCTGGCATTAGTGAGACAGTTACTGGAATCCTGTGTCTAGTTCTTGTGTTCGCACATCAAAATAGTGGAAAGGGTTGAGAAAAAAAGCTACAAGAATGATTTGAGGTCTGGAATACATGCCTTATAGTGAGACACTTAAGAAGCTCAACCTATTTAAATTTATCCAAGAGAAGGTTAAGCGGTGACTTGATCACGGTCGACGAGTACTTACTTGGGGAAGAGATATCTGGTAGTAGATGGCTCTTTCCTTTAGCAGAAAAAGGCATAACAAGTTCCAGTGGTAGAAAACAGAAGCTAGACAAATACACACCAAAAATAAGGCACAAACTAACAGTGAAGGTAATTAACCATTGCAACAACTTGCCTAGGGAGTCATGGATTCTCCATCACTCTCAGTTTTTAAATGAAATCAAGAGTGGATGTCTTACTAAAAAGATACATATAGTTTAAACAGAAGTTATGGACTTGATGCAGAGATTAATGGCTGATGTCATTTGCCCTGTGATATGCACTGGGGCAGATGAGAGGATCATAATGGTCCCATCTAGGCTTAAAACCTATGAAATCTTCAGAAGAAAGTTGCTGTGTCAGTACAATGTATTATTATTATTATTGGATCTTCACTCAGGAAAGGGAATTTTTGGTTCTACTAATTGCTTCTGGTTTGGGAATGAAACCTTTAGGCCTGGAAAAAGATGTCTATGAACAACTGCAATTCTGCCAGTTCAAGCTGTGGGTCAGGTTTTACGTGCACTGAGAAGATTAACTTTATTGCTAGTGAAGAATTTAATTACAGGATGCGATTAGCCAAGTGTTCCCGGCCAATACAACAGTGGTACAAACAGTGCTCAGAAGTGTTCGAGTTTGCTAGTATATGGAAAGCCAAAGAGTGGAAAAATTGCTTTTGTATCAGAAGCCATTTGGGTTTTAAGTGATACCAGTAAGAATCTAGATCACGCCAGAGAGGCTGTTTTCTCCACAGACCAATTACAACATGCTGACTCAAGCAACATTCAGCAGGTGACGAGAGAGGGGGGGGGGGGGGGGCACAGCGATTAAAAAGACAGCTGGAACCTGAAACTCTGTTTTAAAATACAAGATTAAAAAAAACATTTTGTAGGCTTCTTGTTTTCTAATTGTGATGCTCTTGCCAGAAGACATTTGATTCCCAGACAGATTTCCAGTCTAGTTTGCCACATCTTTCAGTAGAACTTCATTTTCTTACCAGCTGAAATTCAGTAACGCAGAAGAAAAAAGCTAAACAAACAATCAAAGTAAATCTTGAAGCTTCCAAAAGAAAAGTATGACTGATATACAGTAATGTTAAAACTATCAATCCATCCGAGTTGTTTCTAAGGTGCTTATAGTAAAGGTAACCAAGTGCAATTTTTAAGGCAAGTCTGTTTTTAAAAAGGTAACAGCATCAAATGACAATTTCTTTGCCATATTGTTTAGGTAGCAGTCCGCACAGTCTTAGTGCTGGTAGCCAGAAAGATACTGCTGAAAGAAGAGCCAAAAATTGCCCTAAAGCCAAGGACGGCTGGCATCTAAGAATGGTAAGTGCTCATGTGAACCCACTACATTTTACCACATAAAGTAATGTTAACTTCACCAAAGTAAAAGGCCTATCAAGCCCTGTGTCAATACAGGATTTTTCATTGTAGTACCTTCTCAAGAGCTGTATCCAGATTAAGTATAAATATCAAGTGACAGGACTTCTACTACTTCCCTTGGGAGAGTATTCCACAGTCTAATGGATCTTATCATATTAGATTACCTTAAATTGCATTAGAAGCTCAAGTTAATGGAGTAATATTTGTAGTGTGCACAATGGTACACAACATCCTTTAGTCCCCAAACACACTCCTCCCCTCCAAAAGAAGGTTCTGGCTAATCTTTGCTGGGTATATTTCTTATCACTTAAAACTGTGATGATTCTCGCCCGAACAGCCTGACACACACAAAATCATGTAATGCTGGCATGTTTTAAAACAAACTTACCTTGGGGTTGAGCTTTTATAACATTACTGAGAATCATATTTATTTTTGCCTTTTTGAGGCAGTAGAACTGTTTCAGGTTTGTTTTTAGCCAGTAAGTTATAATTGCCCAAGCACAGCAGTGAACAATAGCCAGTACTTGATGACGGATTGGAACTAGCAAGGATCACATCCTAGACCTAAGCCATTTTTCCATGGTCCCAGGTATCACTTGCACCTCATCTGAAGACCAGCTCAGAGACCAAAAAGACACACACAGTCCCAGGACTTGAGTAGTATTTTCAATTATGCCTATCTTAGAGTTATGGAAGGGCCCTTTTAAAATATTAATTTGAATCAATAAATATTGTTCATCACCATGCTGGTAAGTGGGGGACACCTTCATTTGAAGGACTGAAGGTTGAATATGCAGAAAAACAGCATTTATTTTTTGCAAGATCTAGTCCACCGGATTTCGCTGCCTTGTCAATAATTTGCCACACTATCAGAAACAGATGGCGATGAATGAGAAGGTTCAGTTACACAGAGATTTTAAAATAAAGAAAAAAGATACAGCTGGAATTAAAAGCACAGGGTGCCATGAGGACAGAGCAATTCAGTTTTAAATTATACAGTAGGACTTTGAACCAAGCCAGCTTCCATATATGGGTTCACATTGAACATTTATATCCATTTAAGTGAACATCTGCAGGTTTCTCAGACTAGTTTGATCATTACCTAGCAAATGTAAAAACCATGGAGCAGAAAAGGCAGCTGCTGTATGGTCTCTCTTAAGAGAGGAACACAGGTGCTGTCTATATTTATGGTGATGAATACTCACAGTCTCCAAACTACAGCACATAAGCACTCTAGAGATTTACAGCAAGATTAGAAATTGTATGGGGCTGGTGGCAGTAACCCTTACAAAGATCTGTTCACTGAATGTAGAGAGAGATACTTACTTCAGTGTTCTCTCTTAGTCTTAATCTCTCCTACTGGAGAGTGATTTTTTCCAAGTGAATTTTGCACTGTGACTATACCAATGCAAGTCACAAGTAAGCCCACTAATACAAGTAAGCCAATGGACTTCCTTCCAATTTAGGTTCATTGAAATGAGGTAGAATCAGATCCAATGCTATCACACAAATAAAAAATAAGACAATGTTTAGTCTAAGGGTACGTCTATACTACCTGCCTGATTCGGCGGGTAGCAATCGATCTTCTGGGATCGATTTATCGCGTATCATCTAGACGCGATAAATCGATCCCGGAAGTGCTCACCGTTGACACCGGTACTCCTGCTCCGCGCAAGGAGTAAGCGGAGTCGACAGGGGAGCCTGCCTGCCGCGTCTGGACCCGTGGTAAGTGCTTTTTAGTTCAAACTAAGATACTTCGACTTCAGCTACGTTATTCACATAGCTGAAGTTGCGTATTTTAGTTCGACACACACACACACACACCTAGTGTGGACCAGCCCTATGATAATACAAGGTGGGGATTTAAAACATGTTTAAAAAAAAAAAAAAAAACAATTCCCCACCTTTTATCCTAGTCTAGATATACCCAAAAGTCATCAGCTGTAGACTAGGAGGGGGGGAGGGATAGCTCAGTGGTTTGAGCATTGGCCTGCTAAACCCACGGTTGTGAGCTCAATCCTTGAGGGGGCCATTTGGGGATCTGGGGCAAAAATTGGGGATTGGTCCTGCTTTGAGCAGGGGGTTGGACTAGATGACCTTCTAAGGTCCCTTCCAACCCTGATATTCTATGATTCTAGACAGCCTGGGACAGACTTCTATGAAACCGGGTCAGTTTCTGATCTGTTACTGGGGTAAATCTTTACTCTGGTGTAAAACTCTCACTTCAGTGGGAGTTGGAGCACTCGGCAACTCTGCAAGTTGGCCATCCATTACTCTGGTTCTTATGTAGGGGTTTAAAGTGCCTAACTTTAGGTACCCATATTGGAAAATATTTGCTCAAGAAAACTGACCAATTTGACACAGCCTGTCAGTATCAGAGTTGGGAATAGAACCCAGGAGTCCTGACTCCCAGTTCCTTACTCCAACCACTACATAAAATTTCCAGTGCCCCTTCACATTTTTTCACCCACCTCACGGAGAGTTGTGAGAATTATTTGTTAATGTCCATGTGACTTTTTGAAAAATATAAAGCTATGCACAGGCATTAAATGCTAAGAACTTTCAGGTTTGGCTTTAAGTCTAGAGGAACAGATAGTTTAAACACCTTCTGCCTTAAAAGTAAGCATGATGAAACATGTAAACAAATGGCCAAGCTTTACTCCACACACTCCCTTTTGTTTTAATCATAGACCTAGGGTAAAATTCTACAAATGACATGTTAACATTCGCCAGGTTTTGTTTATGCCTTTATTGAATGAAGAGATTTGAGGTCATACCCCAGTCACTCAGACAGAGACACATTTACAAATACTGCTTAAAATAAGTCCGATGTGAGGACTAGATAGTAAATTATTAATGAAGACTAGCTGTTGAGACGGGTCCTTGCCTGCTGCTGGCTGGGATGCTAGTTCAATCAGTAACTGGAGAAATATGACGTCATAAGAGGAGCGAATTAGTGGTTTTCAGGATATCACACGCACAGCAGAAACACTGATCTTGAGTCCCAAGTGTTTATTAAGTGCCCTTAAAGCTTAGGATTTTTTTTAAAAGTTGCTTTCTAATGTACATTTTATTTAGAAATAGAGTCTGATGCCTTTAGAATGTGCCATATGGAGAGCCTTGCATGTTCTACCTATAGAACAGACAATAGTTCAAGGCTCCACCAGTTGGCCTCACAAAGTACTAAAGACCTGACCATGAGGGAGCACACCTAGGATGAGAGGGTAGTTCAGCCTTCATGGCTCATTTGCAAAACCTTGGACCTTCTGTTCACAGTATGATGCCATTCAGTGATGGTTCTGGGACATGGACACCCGTCCATCAGAATTGTGAAAGAGCTGGTAATCTTGGTATATCAGATGACAAAGAGCCACCTGAATGCAATGACATTCTGTTACTGCTGTCCTGGAATAGATCTGAAATGAAAATCCTAGAGATGAAAGCCTCTGTAGCCCATTACCAATCCCCAGAGTTAAGCTGCTTGGGATGAGGCAACAATTCTCCATGCAGAGAGAGTGTGCTAGATTCTACTCTTGTTACATTGTAGTAAATTCAGAGTAAATTATTTCAGTGGAGTTAGTTCAGATTTGCACCAGCATATCAGAGAGGAGAGAATCTGGCCCACAACTATGCCTTTTGTATTCCAGGGACAAAGTAGGGCTAGGAATAGTAATGCAACCACAGGAATCTTTGTACCTGGAGCAATTTCTGATGTTAAGAGTTAGCTTATAGCTGAATTATATTAAAAACAAAAGAATAGTGTGCCACCAGAAGCAAACTGAAAGGAACCTGATGCACATCAAAACTACACTCCCTATTAGAACTTTTTCCTTGTTTCATTTCCTTGTTTCATCAGTAATTTGCCTCTTGCTCTGTGTGTGTGTGTGTGTGTGTGTCTCTCTCTTTTTTTGTGCTAAGCCCTGAAAAAGGAATTTAACACCACATCTGAATACTGTACAAACAGAATGCCAGGCCAAGTTCATCCCTGATATAATTCCTTTGAACGTTGATGAAGCCAGACCAGAGACGAATTTGAGCCATGGTGATTAACTATACAAAGGTGGAGCCATGGTGATTAACTATACAAAGGTGGAGGGAAGCTTAATTCCCATGACCGGGTGAGATGGATTGCAGGTGAGGGACATGTTGCAGATGGTGGGGTTAATTCGGAAGTAAAATTAGCAATAATATCTTGCCTGACCTAATCTTCCAGGTATGGCACAGGATTCAAGTGGTGGTGGCTCATCACATATTTCAGTATTTAAAGTAACGGGGTGGAAGGTTAATAGCTACACCATAAGGAGCTTATATAGATCTGTTCCACCCTCGGTGAACACCCTTTACTACCATGAACATATTAGGCATGCATATATTGAGAAGTGAAGAGATATGCAAGAACTAAGAAAATTTGCACTTTTTAGGCCCAGTATCTCATTTGCTGGTGCAAATTTACACCTCCCCCCCCACACACACACACACACAGTGTATTGGGGATGCAAATCTGAGTATTTGCATCTCTATCTGATTGGTGCCCGCAATTCAGCGGTCAGTGCTAAAGTTGTAAATGCTGCACGTGGGAAGATTCTATGCAGTCCAAAAGTCTGTTCATGTAGGGGCTGGACCCAGTCTAGTCCTTGCACTTGAATTGTGCTGGGCTAATGCAGCTGCTGCTGCCGCCACCGCCATTAGCCACTCCAAAATGAATGGGAAGGCCTGTGCCAGTCACACAAACCAGCAGAGCTGGCCAGAGACAGAAAAGAATGAACAGGACACCCCTTCAAGAATGGCTCAGAGACCATGGTCCCATACTCCTCTGAGTACCTCAGGCATAATGTCTCCTGGAGCTCCCACTGGTATTGGGCACACAGAACTGAGCTCGAGAAGCACAATGGAGCCTTTTGGTCCCTCTTTCACCGTTTTTAAACCACTCGGACTCAAATGGTACCTGAGCACACTGCCACGAAAAGTACAAGGAGAGACAGAAAGGGTTTGTAAGCAACAATCTAGCTGCTTTTACAATAGACTCTCCCCATGAAATCAGTGCTCTCTGTAACCAAAGAATTAAGCAGTGCATTTTTAGAATAAAGCTCTTTCATGTTTCAAAACTATAACAGGTTTCTGGGCTACGTGGGTCCTTGGTGAGTAGGAATGTACCAGATGTGAAGATGGTTACTGGCAGTTTCTCTAACAGCAATAATACAGTTCTTGGCTAACTCCCTCTCCCAAACAAAAAGAGCCACCCCACCCCACACCTCTGCCATTCCCCTCAGTTTTGGTCCGCTGCTTCCCTGGTTATTAGAAATTCCACTGCTGAATATGCTAAACTCGTGAGGAGATGGGAAGCCCGAAGGAGACAGAGTTACTTGGAGAAGAAGGGCTGAGTATAGAAGATAAGATGAAGGGAACAGGAATCAGCAATAAAGGAGAAGAGAGGAAAGAGATTGGAAGGACAAAGGGAAAAGGGGGACATGAAAAAATAGGCAAAAGAAAGATGGGACTTCGAAATGTTTGTAGAAAAAGGCTGGAGAGGGGGGCCACACAAGAGGAAAGGAATTGGAGATGGGGGGAGGAGGAAAGGAAACTGGGTGGACTAATAAAATATACATATTTGAAGGAAACAATACGGGATATAAAATCCCTAGGGAGCATGGAATGACGAACCCAGGGCTGCAAAAGGTAAGAGACTAGGAGATGCAGGGGGAGGCTGTAACAGCCCCAGTGTGGGAAACATATTCCCCTTCCCTGCTGGTCTTATGTCGTCAATAGAGGAGCCCACACAATAAATCATTGGAAAGGATTTCAGGGAGGGTAGGAGAAAGGGCCTGTGGGTGAAAATGAGGAATTAACCTGAGATGTTTTAGATAAAGCTCCACTCACAGGAATCTGTATCAGGGCTTCCAACATGGAGCAAGCACTCTGGGATCTTCCCCAGGTCCTGCAAGGAGAAGGACATGACTTGCATTGTGCTGTTGCAACTAAACCATCTCCGTCCCAGAGACCTGGCTGCCCACCATCTTGTTTCTCCATCAGCACCACTGGACTCTGTATGTCCATTTCTCTTTTCTTTATTCCATGGAGGAGCATGCCTGGTACTGCAGGTCTTTGTTCTCCTTCATTGTGGGAGCCCGAGGATAGTACAGAACAAAAAAAAAAAAAAAAAAAAAAAAAATCAAGGCTCTGATGATTTCACTGTGTGGTTTGCTCTGTCACCTAGGTGTGATCACACCTTCTCGCAGCTCATCTGCCCACACAATCCTAGCTCCCATCTGCTGCTTCTCTTCTGTGCTCTGCACTCCTGACTCTCTTCCTCTCAGCATGATAGTGAGATATTTGCAGACTGACAATGCTTTCATCTCCTTAAATGCTGTAAGTTAAAGTTAACTCTGAAGTTGGTTAGCTAGGTCTGGAAATTTATACTTGAGAGCCAACCCATATGCACCTCCTTCTCCTAATCCAAACCCTGCTTGCCAGTCAAACGGCTCGTCTTCATTTCTGGATTGTAATCCCTAACACACACTCCATTAGAATCTGCACCAGAAAGAAGAGACAATGGAGCAGAGCGTAAACACAGTCAGCAGTGTTTGCGGTCCAAAGAGACTTAGCTGTTGACAGCAGAATATATCCAAGAAAACTTTCCTAAAAACCTCTTAGGCCTGGTCTACACTGGGGGGGGGCGGGGAGGGGGGGAAGGAAATCGATCTAAGTTATGCAACTTCAGCTATGTGAATAACGTAACTGAAGTCGACATACTTGGATATGCTCACCGTGGTGTCTTCACTGTGGTGTGTCGACTGCCGATGCTCCCCCGTCGACTCTGCCTGCGCTTCTCGCCCTGGTGGAGTACCGGAGTCGACAGGAGTGCGCTTGGGGGGGGGGGGGGTGTCGATTTATCGCATCTAGACTAGACGTGATAAATTGACCCCCGCTGGATCGATCGCTGCCCAATGATCCGGCGGGTAATAAAGACATACCCTTAAGGATTTAGGACTTTAACCTGGGCTTCCTCCCAGGCTCTAGTCACTTGGGCTGGCAGACGGGGGCAGTATGTTGAAGGAATCTTTCCCCAGGCTGTTCTGCAGCCTAGATCCATAGGCCCCAGGCCCTACACCCAGCTTCTCCCGGCCTCTAAAATTCCTATCTGTGAGGTTAAGCTGTGTGGCGGGACCCCTTCACTGGCTTTTCCCCAGTGCAGGGGAATCAAATCAGTTCCATAGCGTACGAGGCCATCTTATGCTATGAAGGAGGGACACGGTTTGCCCCTAAAAGCCAAGAACAATGGCTGGAATTGGGAAAGAAAACACAGACATAAGATGCAGTCTAAAGGCCACCATGCCCCAGGTCACATGTACTCCATCACAAACTGGTTGCGGAGTCTATAGCAAGATCCCTGAATTCAGCAACACTCCAGTACAGGAGACTGGAAGTTCTGCAGCAGCTCCACTTGAATGGAGGCTTTTATTAAATTAAAGGTGAATGAATAGGAATAATTCAATCGGCGTTCATTCTGGTCATAGAGCCTTTTCATTTTACATTCTGCCCACATTTCCAGCATCCAGCAGATTTTCGTACTGACAACATATAGTGGCATCATCGGGGGGGAGAAGCTGGATATTTTGGCAGTTAAGAAGAGGACAGCTGGGGCTTTTGGCATCTGAGAAAACAAGCTTCTATACTTAAAGTGGTTTTGGATTAAAGTAGGGTGTGAATTTAAAGTTCAATAGCTATTCTGCAATAACTTCTGGAATAAGAGTACCTTCTTCCTGTGTATCTTAACTCACCTTGAATAGCTACTCCTGCATAACTCCATGTGTAGGCAAGCCTGGGTGTAAATTTTGGCATACCTTTCAATTCTTGAGTTTGGATTAGCACAATTAATCCCAAATTCACTGCGCCTTTGTTTCAAGGATAGCTGATGTAACTGTATATCAGTCTTAGTTCTTTTAAATTGGCTTTGAAACGTCAGTTGTGTTTTAAGCACATTTGCAATGAATTACACATTTTTGAAACAAAGGCTCTTGGGTCAGGTAGGTGAAAGCTTCCTGAAATGTGTAAAATCAACTACTCCTAAGTGATTCTGACTCTTCTGTCAGATGCAAACAAGATGAATTTCTCAAAAGCAGAAAGAGCTTTTAAAAATGAAACAGCATTCATTATAATCAGACATCTAAAGACCTTTCCATTCAGGAACTTCAGCACCTGAACACCCATGTTAAGATGGGAAATATGGTTATTCTGGTTTTGCAAATGGGCATAAAGAGATGAAGCAACTTTCCCAAGGTGGCTCAACCTAGTGGCAGAACCTTGTACAGAATCCAGGTTGCCTTCTTACTTCAGCTCATGATGACTGAAATACAGAAGTGTGTAGTCTATCCAGAAACAGATATCAAAGCTCTTCTTAGGGCTGGTCTACACTAACCCCCCCATCGAACTAAGATACGCAACTTCAGCTACGTTAATAACGTAGCTGAAGTCGAAGTCTCTTAGTTCGAACTTACCTGTGGTCCACACGCGGCGCGCAGGCTCCCCCATCGACAGCGCTTACTCCTCGCGGCGAGCTAGATTACCAGCGTCGACGGGGGAGCACTTCCTGGTTCGATTTATCGCATCTAGACAAGACGCGATAAATCAAACCCAGAAGATCGATCCGAAGCCTCCGATCCAGCCGGTAAGTGTAGACTAGCCCTGTGTTTATATAGGAATTTAGATCTCCAAGATCCTTCCCCGATTCAAACATTTCAGAAACATTAATTAATTAAGCCTTGTAATGTGCCTGTGAAGGAAGGGTAAATCTCCAATTTACAGATGGGGATACTGAGGCACAGCAAGGTTAAGTGAATTGCCAAAGGGCCTTAATACTGAACTCCAGCATAGCCTGCAACTAGGAGTAATGGATTCTCACACTACTCTGCACTACATTTTGACTATGTCCTGGACAATCACATAACACCTCTAATGCACCTTAAGCCTGAACTACAGCACCTGTTATTCCTGCCCTGGGCCTCTTCGGCTCAGTGACGGCCTACCTCCCAAACTGTGTTTTGAGGTGTGCTCACATGAAAAACAGGCGATCTCCTTCATTTACCTGTCAAGGGAAAGGGTGTCCTGTTGCACAAATCTGAAAGAGAGCAGACAGGTCACTTCCCTTTTGGATTTTACCTGGAGTAGGAATGGAGCTGACTTTAGCTTGTGCAAAATCCAGCTGCGATCACATTAAACTGTAAACAAAGTTTTTATTTTGCAAACATCTGGACTGCCAATCCCTTTCATTTGCTGCCACGGTGAATGTAATGCAAAGCAGGTTTTGGATTTTCTATATCAAAGCACTCTCCGCCCACCACACAATCTTCAGCTAAAATCCAGGACACCAATAGTTTGTACCCTATTTTTATCTCAAAATCAAGCCCTCAAGAATCCAAGTTTGCTCTTACAATTGATGGAGACTTGCAACAAAAACCAGAAAGCATTTGGATCCAAAACCTCACTGTAGAGTTATGTGGTTCATTGCCTTAGATAAGTCCTTTGCTTCCAAGCAGGTATGGTCTGAAAATGCTGTGGAAACAACGGGCAAAATCTTCACCCCACTGAAAATCAGGCATTTTGCCAATGACTTCAGTGGAGACAGGATTTCATACAACATATTTAGTTTTGTAGGAGAGAGTTTCCTTTGTGTTCCTCTTTAGCCAATCCCTTTGGCTAACCAAATAAGAAGCAGCAGCATTAACTGACCCAGCCCTTCTCTCCAGAGCAAGAATCAACAGGATATAGAAACAGTGAGGGTGGCAGAGAATCTGTAGAGAGGGAAGGAATATGCATATCCTCCAGGCTCCTGGGTGGCCAAAGGAGGTGTGAAATTCAAGCAACTTATGTCTGAACAATCTAGAGAGTAATGTCATGGTTTTATAACACCAGTAATAGATTTACACAATTCTGAAAGCTGAAGGCAACAATGCAATTTGAGTAAGATAATTAACAAAAGCTACCAAAGCTACAATTAGATAGAAAATAATACAGACATCCATAGTTTTGAATGTCACATTTAGATGAAACATCTAAATAAGCATTTAAAGCAATTCCACTGCTATTTTTAACTCACTGTGTTCCTCACTGAGCAAACATTACAAGGTCAAGTCACCTCCTGTGGGGTTTTTTTCTGTCCTGACACTATCAAATGGATGCCTGCCATGTGCTGTATGCGGGCCAGTGATCACACATCAAGCAGTCACTGAGCTGTCCATGGTGCTGAAACACAACCTCCCATCTTTGTAAGATTCAACTTAAATGGACAGTACACTTAAAATCTAGTCTATTTACACACACACACACACACACACACACACACACACCCAAAGTAGTTTCAGGTCCTATGTCTGGCCACCAACTGCAGGAAAGCCTGTCCATGTATCTCGTTTTATAATCATTTTTTAAAATATATTTTCTCCCCTCTAATACTGTGTGAAAGACCTGGACAAACTACTTGGGAATAGTAAAACAGATGATACACAGGGTGCTGTCAAATGCAAAAAATAAACCAATTCACTCTGGAAATAATTTAATTTAGTTTAAGGGCACTTTAATTCTGAATAAGAACATCCACACAGGGTTTTAATGCAGTTTAATTAATCCACTTTTAATCTGAATTAACTGAAAGAGTTATTTACTTTCCTGAGTGTCCTTGTGTAGACCAGCACTAAATTCCCACTCTCCCTTTCCCACTGGTAAAAGCAAAATTTTAAGTAGATGTTAAAATAAGCAAAGCATTCTCCTAAGTAAATGTAAGTGGGTGTAGCAGAGAGAGAGAGAGAGAGAAAGAAACTATTGAGTCAGAGTCATGGGGATTGCATTTGGTTTTAAGATCCGAGATCTATGGTCACTCTTATCACTTGTGGGAACGAGTTCCACACAACAGGTGTGAATTTTCTATTTTCCAGTTAGCTAACATGCTCTAAGACCCTTCTGTAGACAAGGCATGTTGTATTTTAACAGGTGGTAGCCAGTCAAGGTGAAATCTAAACCTTGACCAGCTCACACATTATCTCAGTGCAGACATCCTAGACTGACAGTTTCTTTGGTCCAGTGGAATGAGCTGTTGCAGGAAATCATCACAAAGGGAGAGGCATTTCCTCCGGTGACTCAGCTGAGACCAATGGAAGGTTTGACTATCAGGAGAGAAACCTTGAATTGAACTCCATATTTAAAGGGGAAACAGTGTTGGGAACAAAGCACCAAGGTGCTGTATTTACCACATTCTATTTTTACGCAGATATACTAGGAAATTGTTACATACAACATCTAAATGGGTACAAATTAAGACTGGTCTGGATCTGCAAGCACAAGGCTTAATGACACCAATAGCCATTCCTCACATGGACAACAAGGGTAGTACATAGCCCTGAAAAATCTCTCTTATTTATAGCAAGCCTAATTGCATTAAGTACCATAGCACGTATTGCTTTATTTGTAATGAGTTTTAGGCTTCAGAAGCTCAGAATCCCATCTGTGACAGCAGACTGTTGCAGGATTCAGCTATTAATAGCCGCTGGTACACACTTACTTCCATGTGAGGGGCACAAGGGAGGAGGAGCCAACCAGATGGAGATAATGCATTGGGGGGACTTACAGCCAAAAATTATGATCCATTCTCCCCCTCCACCTCCCATCCCCAATCACACTGCCAGAGATTAGGGGTCTTTTACAGGCGTGGGTGAGTGAGGTTTTGTGGCCTGCAACATGCAGGAGGTCAGACTAGATCAGCAGTTTTCAACTTGCGGCCCGCAGACTGCAGACTATTTCTAAGATTTCCAAAGGGGTCTGCACCTCCCTCAAAATTTTTAGGGGTTCACAAATGAAAAAGGGTTGAAAACCACTCGACTACATGATCACGATGATCCCATTTGACCTTAAAGTCTATGAACAGGAAACAATAAAATTTAAACAATCACATTTAATTACTCAACAAACATACTAATCAGAAGTTCTTACATGCGGTCAGAAGCCCAAATATGATGGACCAAATTCCTCTCTCCCAAAACCAATGTACATTCAAAGTAACTGCACTGATTTCATTGGACCTGCCCTAGAATCACATCAATTAACTAAGATCAGAATCCAGCCTTGCTGCACTGTGCTCATGTTTAAGAATCAGCCAATGAAACTGGCTGGCACAAATAGGGAAGCTAAGCTAAATGAAATGCAAAAGAGAAACAGTGGCACTGATGAAAAATTACCTATTAGAGCCTTAATGTATCCAAATTACAATAATAAGTTACTTAAAATAGATTTTAAAAACCACACACACAAAACCCAAAAAAACAACCATTAGACTCAGTCAAAGTCTTGTCCAAAGGTCTCTTTCCCTTCTGAATACCAGGCAGCTATTTTCCACACAGTGGTTCCTTTTACAGTGTCTGATTCGGCCTTCAGTCCTCATCACTGCCTCCTTACTTCACCTTGAACACCTGTGTGGAATCTGAGCAGGAAAGTATCTCCTGCTTGCTAGAAACTCCATCACAAACATGAAATGCTACATTCTGACCATGTTTGAAACCTTCAAGTGAAACCACTGTCTTCAGCCGACATAAGAAACTGCAACTGCCGGGTTCTCTCCGCACGGCTTAATGAACAGAATCTTAAGCAAATATAAATAGTTCTCTGTTCTAATTGCCGATCTTAGATTTTATTTTTACGCCCAATGACTACTAAAGGGATGGTTCTACATTACTTTCACTTTTAAGAATGGCTTAATGGCCAGCTATTAGCCAGAGACATATCAGTAATATTAAGTTGCTGTATGTGGTAGCGCTTTTAATGAAAACATTACATCAAGTTGTCAAGCTGCACTATGAAACAGGATCCATAACCAAAATGCCCAGTCTGCAGGGAAACTGAAGCTCAGCTGATAATAATGAGGTTTCATTTTCCAGCTGTACTTTGCATGAGTTGTGACAAACCAGCATCTAACTTCAGAGTGTGCATGTGTCATGAAGTTTTGACATCTCACCTACTGCTGGAATGACATGTTGAGATAGTTTCTCCGCCCCCCAGGAATGCATACACCCAAGCAGCCTAAAGAGCATCTGATCTGGTGAATGAAAAATAATGAGAGCATCAACAGTGCAGACTGGATTGATCTCTAAACACAGCAGGCCCATGCCTAGACCCCTGGTTCTGGGATCATAGCAGGCGACCACAGGAAAGCATGGGGAGCAGATCGCCTGCTACAGGACATCCCCACAGATCCTTTCCAGGGGCTCAGGTAAGCCACTGGGGGTACGCATTGTTACTTCTCGTTGGGTAGCTTGGGGGGGGGGGAGATTAAGTAAGAGGAGAGAGAACCCCAGCAGCTATTGCTGCTTCTCCTCAGGCAGAGGCCCGAGGACCCACACCCTCAGACCAGAGTCTCTTGTGAGGTGGGGACTCTGCTGTCCCCATTCTAGAGGGATCTACTGGGATGGAGGTAACAGTGGAGGTTTCCCAACATACAGAGCCCTCTGCTGGTTTGCCCAAGTACCCACACAAGGCCTTCTGCTGGAGTGGGTGAGGACTTCACATATAAAAGCTTTCTATCAGGGTGGTAAGCAGGGGGCCGGTCACCACTGGTCGGTCTTCAGACTGGCTGAGGAATCCTTCTTTAGCTTGCTGCACCCTGTCTTCACACAGGTTAGGATCTGGTCCAGTAGGAGGGGAGTCTCAGACCCTGCCACCCCAGCAGAGAGGTGTGGGTAGTAGAAGGGTGAGGGGTACCTTGCCTTCCACCTCTCCTGCCAGCAGAGGACCTGTCTAACAATGCAAGTAAAACACAATGAAGACAAAATGTGTCTCATGTAAAATCTATCAGAGAAATGCACCACCACCAGGTGTAGCTCAAGAAAGGTCACAAAACCACGGCAGGTAGGATGCTGCCTCTCTCAACTTTACTGTAAGGCTTGCAATGTTTGCAGTTTTTCTTAAAGATTCAGTTGTTGGAATTAAATTACCTGAGAATCTCAGCTTTCATAAGGAAAGGAACTCATGGTGCACCAAACATAAGGCCTAACTCCAACTCCAGAAAGCAAATAAAAGGAAGCCAGCATTTGTTATTTTGTAAATCTCATGATTTTGGAATGCTTGGGGTTGGCAATAGCATGCATGCCATCCAGCAACAGGAACAAAGGGAATGAAGATTTGCTCAGTCTTTCCTATTAGCAACTTTCCCTTGAGTCAGTAAGCACAGATGCGTGTGTGTGTGTGTGTGTGTGTGTGTGTGTGTGTGTGTGTGTGTGTGTGTGTGTGTGTGTTAAAAAAACAGGCTACATTTGCATGCGCAATTATGGCAGCTGCTTGTGCAAACTGGGTATTTATGTATACAAAAGATGATCTCAATGAAACTGCAGTAATTGTGTTTTTGCATACGACTCCTGTTCAAAAGTCTACTTCAAAACAGAGCATGGAAAACAAACAAACAGTTTTAATTGAACTGAATACAATAGATGCAGAAAACAGTTTTTTCCCCTCTGCTACATACTCAATAGGCCCATTTCTGCTCTTAGTTACAATGATATAAATCAGAACCAATTCCACTGCATTCAGTGGAGTTACTCTAGTGTAAATCTAGCACAAGTGAGAGAAGAATCAGGCCTTTTATTTCCCACATAGGTTGGCCACATAAAAAAATCGAGATAATGGATGCGCAATTCATTAAAAATGCATGGCCCATTTCAGTGGCTAGCTGCTCTGGGACAGTCAGTTGGGAAAGGCATACATTGGGGAAGGCAATTTGCTACATTTTTCTGCAACGTATTCAGCATTCTCTCTTTTACATCTAATGACCTGATTCTGCAGTTGCACTTCATACTGAGCTTCCCCTGGGAGTTCTGCGCATGGAGCAGATGGCTATTTAAGCCATAGGTGGTGACTCTCTGCACTGTCAACATGACCAGTTCCTGAAGTGGTGGTGGTGGTGGTATCTTTGACAGAACTCCAAGCTCAAACAACGTGCAGAGACAGAGGGGTTTGGGGTAGTGGAAGGCAGTGGATGCCCAAGGGGACAGTATCTGGTGGCATTAGGGATACGAATTTTTAACATTGATTTCACACAAAGTTTCCATTGACTTACTCCTAATTTTTACCAATGTATGGTAAGCACGAGCAAAATAAAGCCTATGTATTTATAAGGCAGGGGCACAATTTTCAGCTTTTGCGTCTCCTGCATTCTCTCTTATGGCCCAAGCTTCGAAAGCCTTCTGTTTCGGGGACGTCTGCCAGCCCTCGTTCTGCAACACCGTTCTACGCACACCTGTATGGCGTTAAAGGCTATGCCATATGATTTCCCTCAGGACCCGACAACTAGACAGCCTATCGATTACTTGGAGACTAATGCACCTCACTATGAATGGAATTCTAAGCGAAAAAACTTTGGGCCCTGCCTCTGAGGCCAGAAGGTGTATGAGGAAAGTTGGGGAAGAGGGAAGAGTCCCAGCCACCCTACCCATGCTTCCTCCCAGCTCTCTCCCCACCTCATCATATAGCTCTGCCAAGTGTTGCACATCTCAACATGTGCCAGCAATGCCCCTCTGCCATGTACACTGGCCAAACCGGACAGTCTCTACGCTAAAGAATAAATGGACACAAATCAGACGTCAAGAATTATAACATTCAAAAACCAGTCGGAGAACACTTCATCCTCCCTGGACACTCAGACTTAAAAGTGGCAATTCTTCAACAACAAAACTGCAAAAACAGACTCCAACGAGAAACTGCAGAACTGGAATTAATTTGCAAACTGGACACAATCAAATTAGGCCTGAATAAAGACTGGGAGTGGATGAGCCACCACAAGAACTAAAAAAATTCCCCTACTGTTACTCACACCTGCTTGTCAACTCTTTGAAATGAGCCACCCTGATTACCACCACAAAAGTGATTTTTCGTCCTGTTAATAGCCCACTTTAATTGAATTGTCTCGACCCCACACTTGGCAAGGCAACTCCCATCTTCTCATGTACTGTTATTTTTTTTATATAACAGTATACAGTAGGAATATAAAAATTATATATAAAATATATATTAAAAAATTATATATAAAATCTTCCTACTGTATATTCCACTCCATGCATCTGATGAAGTGAGTTTTAGCCCACGAAAGCTTATGCCCAAATACATTTGTTAGTCTCTAAGGTGCCACTAGTACCCCTTATTACTTTTGCTGATACAGACTAACACAGCTACCACTCTAAAAGCATCTCATGTGATGCACTTGGAAGATCCTGTGTCTATTGGCTTGGTGCATACTGTCCTGGGTAGTAACCGCCAGGCCTAATCTCCTCATCCACATGCAGCGTGCATTCCCTAGCCCAGTACCGGTGCCTGCACGGCATCAACTTCAGTAGGAGCAGAAGCGACCTCGGGGGGATGTGGGCGGAGGGGGAAATCACTGGAAAGATGCTGTATAACAGCATTGCAACCCCACACACTTCCTGCAAACACATTCTCACTTTCCTTCCCCACTCCCACTCCATGATGCTGACCAGGGCCTATTCCAAAAGCACAGAACAGTCCCAGCCAAACTGCAACCATTGGCAGCTACATAGAATGGCAGGTGTATTTGTTGTGCACGTTATACAACTCACCCCCAATAACACTGTGGTGGGTGCAGTATTTAACGAATTTAACAGAACTACACCTGTCTGGACATGTGTATTAGGTACACAACAACAACAGGCTGACAAACGCCGATCCAAAGAGATTTCCCCCACTACCACAGCCTCAAACCACCTCACACAGTCACCCTCTTCTAGCAGTTGGATGAGGAGCCAGATGAGGAGGGATAGCTCAGTGGTTTGAGCATTGCCCTGCTAAACCCAGGGTTGTGAGTTCAATCCTTGAGGGGGCCATTTGGGGATATGGGGCAAAAACTTGGGGATTGGTCCTGCTTTGAGCAGGGGGTTGGACTAGATGACCTCCTAAGGTCCCTTCCAACCCTATGATTTCTCAGCAGACTAAAATAATCTTCGTAGCTGCATGGATTGAGAAATGCCCACGGCTGTGGATTACACCTGATTCCGAAAGCAAAGATACCTTCTCCAAAAGGAGCAGCAAATTCATTTGTTAGAGGAGAACATATTCCTGTTCAGTGGAATCTCATCAGAAGAGTCTTATATTGGACTTTTGGGAAGATAATTGCTTTGGAGATAGTCACAAAGATTTAGATGGGCCCATTCAGTGGGCCTCTGGCTGCTGCCAAAAAATAAAAACGAACCCTAGATAACTGCAATTATTTGCATTCTCCAGCTGCGAGAGTTACCCCTGAATCATTCTTCAGGACCAGAAGCAATCAGAAGCAGACATCTGGCACACCATTCCTGCTAGCCAGAAATTCATAGTAGGGAACAGGTTTCAAAGCCACGCCACTCCTGCTGTTATAATTAAGGGTCTGTCAGCCAGCTTCATGATAGGCCAAATTTATTTAGGTATTTACAGGGAGGTCTTTTAGAATCCCCCCCCTCTTATTCTATCCCCTTTTCATTTCCACTACCTGCTGCAGACACATCTCAGCTTCAGCCTTCCACTCAGAAGACAGGATAGGATCCCAATTATCTACTGACATAGGTCTTGGCAGACTGGATCAGACCAATGGTCCGTCTAGTCCAGGATCTTGAGTCTCTGACAGTGGCCAGTTCCACTAGATGGTTCTCAAAGGAAGGTGCAAGAATCCTGAAATTGGCAATTATGGAATAACCTACCTGCCCACAGAAGAAGTTTCTTCCTACCTCCAGACAGTTAGAGATTTGCCCTGATGTATGGAGAATTTATCTCTCATCCATTTTTCCTTTTATTTTAATCCTAACTGTGGATATTCAAATAATCCATATAAACATCCAAACCTTTTGGAACTCCTCTAAACCTCACTGATACCATGTGGCAATGAGTTCCACAGGGTAATATTATTGAGTATAAAAGTATTTCTTGTTATCAGATTTAGATTAGTAGCCTTCCAGATTCACCGATGGTCCTTTTTATTTCATTGAATAAATGTAGGTTCTTGATAATCCAGCACGACATCATGAGAGAGAGACACACACAATCACCACTGCTAGCATCAAGCATACTGTGTTATAGCACACCCAGTACCTGTCAACCCGATAACTTGCGAGGCCAAGACTGAGAATCAAAACAGAAGCTCTTTTGCCTGCTAGCTCAGAAAACCGCCATGAAACTTCATGTCAGATTTTCCCCTATTCATACTATTTTTTAGGTTCTCTTTTATTTCTGTCAGAATGACTACACAAAATCTTTAGGCCAAAATTCTGCACGGATCTAATCCAGCGGTTCCCAAACTTGGTTCATGGCTTGTTCAGGGTAAACCCCTGGTGGCCCGCAAGGCACTTTGTTTACCTGAGCATCCGCAGGTACGGCCGCTCGCAGCTCCCAGTGGCCGCGGTTCGCCATTCCCAGCCAATGGGAGCTGTGGGAAGCGGTGGCCTGGCCTGTGCTGCTTCCCGCAGCTCCCATTGGCTGGGAATGGCAAACCGCGGCCACTGGGAGCTGCGAGCGGCCGTACCTGCAGACTCTCAAGTAAACAAAGCGTCTCGCGGCCCGCCAGGGACTACCCTGAACAAGCCTCGAACCAAGTTTGGCAACCCCTGATCTAGACCCTCCCCGACAACCCCACTGAGATCAGAACTGACCTTAAAGCACAGTAATACTTCCTACAGCATTACCCACATCCTTTCAAGCAACATCACATGAATTCTCTAGAGTCACTCACCTTAAAACTCGTTTGCCTTATGCAAACATCCAGCCATTCTAAGTGTCTTTTACCTCAAAGTAGTTCCCAGCACAAAGCTTGCATTAAAATAACTCATTAAGGCTACAGCACAACAAACTGCATTTAAAGGATGTATTTGAGTGCTTATTTTAAGATGAAATGATTAAACGAGAGAGAGAAATCCTCCAGCCCAGGCACAAGGGAGTCAGGGGCACATGAGGAAGATTCAAGTAGCATCTGAATGCTTGGTGGTTTCTCAACAGTAATGTACAGTTCTTAAAGCAGTGTAATTGCCAAACTAGAGTTTCGGCACAGAACAGTGTCTCAGTGCATTCCCTAAGACCCTGGAAAGCAGGTGGAGAACCAGCAAAGATGTGGAAATGTGGTAAAGGAGGGGTTGGGTCTCTCAGAACGCCATCAAAATAAGCATCTCAGACATGTCTAATGCAATATTAGTGCACATGTGCCTGAGCTAGTGACTAAATATCAAATGAGAGAATTGCTACTTATATTCAGGTAGTGACTATAGGCCCCATCATGCATCTGATTTTAAGGTCAAGGTGTATGATTGTAGAGTCCTACAACACAGCTGCTGAGTTAGGGTCCCAAAGTACATAAAAAGCAGAGTTTGAAAGGTTTTCCCTGTTCATTTTAGAACAGTTTAATGCCTGGGAAAAATACTGGACTGACAGCCCAAACACCTGAAGTCATCCATCCGCAGGGCATTCACAGTCACAGCATGGTGGCTGGGTATAGACTTCTCTATGCTCAGGTACTGAAATGGCAGGCTTAGAGATGTGCACTGTCTCTTCTTGCAAAACAGGTTTATTCACCAACTATGTCATCAAAACTCAAGTACAAGCAGTTAGTGTTCTGCACTGTGTTTGAGTGAGTTTAATGGTTGGGTGCCAGGTGTTAACAAGTTATTGCTTCCTCGAGACATTGGAAACTGCATCTGGCGCCTATCATTCTGAGCACTGCCAGATTCATCATTATTCTGCATAAACAAAGCAAGGTGTGAGGACCGTCTCTTTCATGCTCGGACCTTTCCCCCGTTTTCTCAGAAGTATTTATCTTGACCTCCAGTCAGAACAATTTATCATGTCTGTTGCTATGCTGCTCTTCAGTTGTTTGCTACTGAAACATTGTTAGTACCCAGTATCTAATATTTGGTCAAACTCATCTGTTCATTAGATACGGCGGGGGGGAGAAGAAAGAGAACGAACCAGAATACGTCATTAACAGAGCTCTTGCAAAACAAAGGCAAGGCGAAAACTCAGTCATGCCTCATAAGTATAACGATGCAAACTGCACTACTCACTTCAGTGTGGCAGCCTTGACATTTAATTTCCTGTTATTCACCTCAAACTGGAATGACACATCCAAGTTGAGAGAAAGGTATACAGAGATTGTCTAAAGTTTAGTGCATTGTTGCCAAGAGTTACATTATGCCATCACTTTTGAGGCAGGTTTTCTCACTGATTTCAATGCATAGTTCTACTTTAAAAATTAAAGGCATGATACAATACTAGAGTCCAATTATGCAAGGTGCAAAGTGTCACAAGCTCCCATTAACTCTAATGGTACGCTTAGTACTAAAAATGATAATACAGCTAAGTTGAGGACATTCACAGCCTTGCAGGATGGGGTCTTCTGGTAGGAAATGCAGGTTGAGAGCTATGCTACCGTTGTGTTTCATTACTTTATTTTTAAGAAACAAGTCCTGTGTAGAAAGGTCAGAATATCACAATCAAGATCCACTGTGATCTGATCTGAAAGCAGAATTTTGCTCAAAGTGATGAGACTATGAAACCACTCTTGCTTGTGTCATTCATTAAATACTAGTTGTAATATATTTATGCAGCTAGCTGCACTCTGATAGGGTCCACTGACACATTGCTTATATATAAACAAAGTACAGGAGTTCTTTATATTAACTATGAAAACATCAAGATGACGTTTGAAAGAGATTGGTAACGTGTCTTCTTCCATTTCTAAAATGGCGTTCAAAAACTCAGTACCAACAGCAAAAATCCATAATTATAAGCCACATGCATGATTGGATTATCTGAGGACACAGATAAAAAAATTACCTTTTTAAGATTCCCACACTTTTCCTGACCAGGTTTTTTAGTTTGTGAAGTGGGGGTGGGAAGGGATAGCTCACTGGTTTGAGCATTGGCCTGCTAAACCCAGGGTTGTGAGTTCAATCCTTGAGGGGGCCATTTGGGGATCTGGGGCAAAAATTGGGGATTGGTCCTACTTTGAGCAGGGGGTTGGACTAGATGACTTCCTAAGGTTCCTTCCAACCCTGATATTCTATGAAAGGCAAGGGATCATACCTCTAACGTCTTTGTTTTTTTGTTACTGTTGGTCTACTGGACAAACAGGTCTTGCTTCAATATCCCTGCATTAAAATGAGTTTCAAGATCACAGTGCACTGGTAACATTCACATGAGACAAGATTATTTAAAATCCCATTTGAAGACGTCATCACGGGGTTAACACCCACTCAGTTTAGAGATAATATAGCAACGATAAAATATAATGTTCCCTACGGTACTTGATTTATTTTCTTTTTGCTGAACAGGCTGGGCATGTATAAATCTATGAGCTTTTAACATTTAAAGTTGTTATTCCAATGACAAAATAGACTCAAGGGAGAGAAGTCTTTATCTCTCCATTAACGTTATTGTTATTCACAGAATACAGATTGGGACTGATTCAAACGTAGGAAAGTCACAGTAATTTGTTCGCCTATTTAGAAGACTTTGATAATACTTGTGTTTTATGACTGCGCAGCAGGGTGAGGGGGAAATAAAGCCAAATACTGTAAAGTGAAACCTGGGAGATGTTATTGGAGTTTCATTTTTGGTTAGTTTTCTACCTAAAACATCTGCTTTAAACACAGTATTAGCAAAGTAGTGTCTGCAGTATGTTATCTAACAGCACACTTACTGCAGTTCAATAAGTGGAGAAACTGGTTCAAAACAAATTAAAAGGCTGCATCTGAATTCTTTGCAACATAGATTAAGATGACAGGACAATAGCCAGGAAGGTCATGGGTCTGTTTCGGGTGTTGAGCTCATGATTTTATTGCAAGTCTTGCAATAACGGCTGCTTTTCTTAAAACCCCACCTTCCTGACTCACGATTCCATGAAAATCTCAGGTTTTGTTACAGAAACAGGCTTGATTTACAAAAGGTAGTTACGTGCCTAACGAAACAGATATGCCCCTAACCCTACAACTTTCAATGGGAGTTAGGTGCTTTACCTGCTTAGGTACTTTTGTAAAATCCATTAGGTGCCTATCTATATCGTTAGTTACTTAAATACCTTTGTAAATCTGCCCCCTAAAACAAAGTCAATTTCTAGTCTTTGTGGTAGCCATGAAAAGCCTGGGAACCCTAAAGGCTCGAAAACTAGAGGGTATATAAAGAGAACCCAAAACACTTTAAAACAAAAAACAAGATTTTAGTCAGTCTCATTATTTTGGGGGCCTGACATCAGTTTTGAATGCTCGCAGCTAGTAATGCTGACACTCCAATGACAGTGCTAATTACATGGTATGCAGGGGAGTCAAAGAGTTGCTCTGGGGATAAAGAGAGGACTCCATCTCCAGAACGGTCAGGCCAAGATCTTTCCACCAGCACCAAACAAACATTAAAACACATTTAAGAAAACATGAGTAGCACTTGTCCGTCTGCTAGCTGAAGTATATCTCCTCAACAGGGAAAAGGGGGAAGCATACAATGCCTGTATAAATATATAAATACTAATAATGTATAAGAGATTATATAGATCTCTCTCTCTCGACATATTAAAAAATTATATATACACTGCACCCTTGCTAGAATGCGGGGTTTGGGAGCCATGCGTGGTACCACGTTGGGGGGGGGGGGGGGGCAGGGCACGCTACTATGGATTCCAATTTAAATAATTTATTTTGGGATCCATGGTCGCGCCCATGCTAATTCCGAATTCGCGCTATGTTGATGCACCTTCTAGCAGGGGTCTCTTGTACACGTATATATAAGATTTATTATATAGATAAAGCCTGTATAAAAGTTATAGAACCAACATATTTGCCACCATCACATTGACACAAGCAGAGTGAACAGTCTTGTTCTATTTAGATTGTAAGCTCTTCAGAACAAGGACTGTCTACTACTCTGTGTTTGTACAGCGCCTAGCACAACTGGGCATCAATCTTGGTTGGTCCTTACTCTCTACTGTAATAAACAATAATGTACTTTGAGATTCTTGGATGATGACAGCTTCCCTCCCTTCTGACCTGCCATTTCCCCCAACCCCACACTTCCATTGGTTATTTCCACACTTGCACTGTGCAAGATCTCTAGTAATTTGTTTCTACATTTCAAGAACTATTTAAAACCAAGTCAACAGGACACTTTTCACTGCATCTGCGCTGGCCTTTCCCATTCCTTGCAGAGCTGCATGACTGCAGCTGCTCCAAGAACCCTTTCAATCACAGGAATTACAGCTCCTTCAAAATGTTTCCTGTCCAGAAATCAAGCTCACAATACGATGAACAAAAACCCATATGAACAACTATTTCAAATGGTATCAGAGGGGTAGCCATGTTAGTCTGGATCTGTAGAAGCGACAAAGGGTCCTGTGGCACCTTATAGACTAGCAGAGGTATTGGAGCATAAGCTTTCGTGGGTGAAGACCCACTTCATCGGATGGAGATATTGACCCTAATGGGCCTATTATATCTTTATTAGAGAACATGACATTGATTCTGAATGCGTGAAACAATCATAAGGAAACACCAAAAATCTCATGAATTTCTCCGGCTTTTGCGGTTCTGTTAGTGAGTTGGAATTCAGCCCAGATTCACAGAACAATTTTCTAATACTCATGATGAAACTTTTGGAGTGAGCTGGTGCCCATTTTCCAGTAGATTTGAGCTGATCATTGGTTTGTTTTAGACACAAATAAAATCTCTGGTTCTAAAACAAAAATCAAGCAACACTCAGCATTTACTACTGTATTTTGCTTTGAGATCCTGAAAGTCACGAACTTAGAATTATAGAAGAGACCTCAGGAGGTCATCTAGTCCAATCCCCTGCTCAAAGCAGGACGGACACCAACTAAATCATCCCAGCCAGGGCTTTGTCAGGATGCACTGATCACAAACAGCTCCCACTAAAGTCAATGCGAGCCCAGACATCCCATACCCAAAGACAATGTTCATATGAACCCATGGGGAGCAAAATTACTTCACTCCACACAGCTTTAATGTTGACCCAAATAGATTTGGTGGGCCAAATCTATCGCTGAAATAAAATCCTTGCATTCAGAGGCAGAATGGATTTGGCTCCTAAAGGGCTAAACTGACCCTTGTTATGCTGCAAGAAGGATTCACTCCTGGGGGAGTGATTATGACGTTTCCATCTGGGCACTCTCTCACAGGTTATACCAGAGGATATACAGGAACCCCACAAGTAGATGCAGCAGGGATGCACTGGAGTCTTTCCCAGCTGCCTCTCCCTGACACATGTGGCTACATAGTGTAGTGTAGACGTAGCCACAGATATCATTATAACCCAGAAGAAGTCACAAAGCACTTAAATCCCTCACGTCATCAGTTACAGACAGACTCTGCTACCTTCTACAGCTCAAAATCTTGAAGCAGTCACCAATCTCTGTGGTTCTGCACTGGCCCATGAACGTGGTGGTGGTGACTCCCGTGCAATGCCTAAGCCCTGAACACAGCTGGGAGTTTTGTACCTGCTCAGCATACTGGCATAAGCCCTTTCACTTCAGTCACGCAACCAAGACCAGGAGGAAGAAAAAAAAAACAAAAGTTTTTATTTTTAAACAACCTAATCAGCGTCCTGTCACACCAACAGAAAGCTCATCTCTGCTCTACATGCCCTGCCCTGTCTCAGCTCTGCTAGCACTCAGAACACACCACATGCATTCAGGCGAATGGCGTGACTAGCACATGTTGGCAGCGCTGCCAGTGTGCACTTTTTAGTTTCTAATGACATCGTCCATGTCTCTCTGCAGAGCTCTATCAGGGTCCTGTCGGGAAGGGTGCTGAGCCACTTTAATTCCCAGATTTTCAAGCCCAAGAGACAGTTCATGATCATTTAGTCTAACCTCCTGCATAAACACATCCAATTGAGTTTCATCCACCACCCGCTGGCAGTGCTGGCAGAGTCCCTTTTTCAGCATTTTTGGGGTTGTGCTGGCCCCTTACAGACCTGCTTCTCCCCTTAAGTGAGGCTGTGACAGCTGCTTTCCATCACTGCAACCTGGATGCTCAGAAGTTCTTCTATCAGCGCTCTCTACCAGGGTCTACACTGGTCTAAAACTCAGAGAATTTAGCCTTGCATGTGTAATCACACCCACCGCTCATGGAGGGAAATAGGACCAAGTGATTGTGGCAAATGGTCCAACTCCTTGCATTATCTTTCAGTCTCCTAACTACCAACAGGCCACCCCTGTAATGAAGATGCCAGCTGGTGTTCCCAGTAGAAACCTGATTGGATCTCAAGGATATGGTCATTAAAAACTCATATATAAAGACTGCTATACAAAAAGGCATCTGGCTTTCTTTTTACACTCCAATGGATTTAGAATGACAGGAGTGAGTACACCAAAGAAAAGGGTCAAGATGCTGGTTCAGTAGAAAAGGATGGTCTTGTGTCCAAAGCAAATGGCTGGAAGTCAGATGATCTGATGTCATATCCCCAGCACTTTCACAGTCATTTCACTTGTGTCTTGGATCATCATCTATAAAACAACAGTATCAATGGCCTATCCAACAGGAGTAGTCTGAGGCCTAATTCATGATCATTTGTAACGTGCTTTGAGATCCTCTGACAGAAGGGCAAAATACTGTTTCCCTTGATTTTCTATGCTTCTCATTTACATTACCCTACTGTGATATAAACATTCAGTGACAAAATGGTCCAGGAGTCTCATTACGGGATATAGAGTCTTTTCATTGATTGTAATGGGGGGCTGGATTGGCTCTTTAGGGCTAGACTGTGATATTTAGCTACTGGCTCATGCCAAGAGGGTGCAAAACTCCTTGCAGGCACAGAGGGAACAGTCCCTGGGCTATCGCTCAATCCCATGGACTGTAGCTGTCCTAGAATATCAGGGTTGGAAGGGACCTTAGGAGGTCATCTAATCCAACCCCCTGCTCAAAGCAGGACCAATCCCCAATTTTTGCCCCAAATCCCTAAATGGCCCCCTCAAGGATTGAACTCACTACCTTGGGTTTATCAGGCCAATGCTCAAATCACTGAGCTATCCCTCCCCCCACTAGTCCTTGCACAGGGTGTGTGTGGGAAAATAATTTAACCTACCCCCTTCCTCTGCACAAGGGGAAGATGAGTGCAGCAGATGCTCTATCACCGTGACCACAGTGGCTCTCTGGGATAGGTCACAATGTGTTCTGATTCGCATGATTAACTGCCCCTAACCACGTCAGTAATCCACGGCTTACGGTGTCCCCAAGTAGGTCTATTCTGTTATTAATCCACAGATTAAAGTAACTCCCGGTCAGCTTTGACGCAATACACCACAAATGGCTGAATTCTAAGGGTCTCATTTTCAGTGATTTGTGGATTAGAGAAAGAGTCCAGATCGGGACTCCCTCAGACCCAGTAAGAGTGGAGAAGGTCAGGGGAGAAAGAGAGCTCTAAAAAAAAAATAAAGACAGAAAAACCCCAATGCAGGTAGAGGAAAGGGTTAAGTTTCATATTCAAAAATATCTATAGGTTATAATAACTTTAATGAGGTTCCCAGTTTAATTACCTGCCCCATCGAACAATAATATGGATCATTCCATGGGAACAGATACTGGACAGCGCTCACCTTTAATGCAGAGCAGGAGAAAGGGGCGGGGGGGGGGGAGGGAGAAGGGGGAGAAAGAGATGCTATTTCATGCTTCTAAGAAGGCAACTGTAGATAGATTTTTTTTTTAAGTTGCTGTCATGGCCACAAAGAGCTCTTATCAAGTTGACACTGAAAGTAAAACGCTTTTAGGTTCCCAGAACTGCAAAAACCAGCCCCAGTAAGCAGACTAATCTTTTTAAAAATTCTGTCAGTGTAGGGAAAATGCATTAATTTGCACTCTGGAGAATGTCATGGAATGCCTGCCAGCAGCATTAGATACAACACAACACAAATGAATCAAAGACCAATGTGGTTGCTGGGCAATTGGAGGAAGGCGGGAAAGCATATGGGCAATGATCTCTGATCCAGTTATATGAGGAAATTAGCAACAGAAATTTTCTGTCTTTAATTGCAATGAAAGCTTGTGGATCTCCCCCCCAGAAGAAAATAAACTAAACCTGTCCTTTGCAATACATGACAGGCGATTTATGCATCTGACAACTCCAAGATATCTTACGGCCTTGTCAAGGTACTGGTGAGATGGCTTCTAAGTACATGTTTTCTGTAAAGGTTGGGCTACTCTTCATTTTGCGAGGCGGAGTGTGTGTGTGTGGGGGGGGATTACATGTTCTAAAAGCTACTTCTTCAAAATCAGAACACAGTGCAGATATGACTGGTCCATGTTAATAGTGCAGACAGAAAAGAGGGCAAAGAGATTTAGAATTGGAAAAGGGGGTTACAACTATATGAAATTTAATTAAATTAAGAAAAGGAAAACAGGCTGATTTCTTAACAGTAAAATCTATTCAATCATGGAACAATCTTGCAAAGGGAATCCTAGCACTGGGGCATTCAGCAAAGTAACGGAAAGGTGGATGTCAGGAACAACCCACCACTAGCTATGGCGATGGATTAGATAGCCCAAGAGTATTTTCCCCTTTGGGATTTTCCCCTGAAATCTTAGATACCCAGAGGCCTGAGTCTCCTCTCACATTACTGTACCGCCACTGAAGTCAAATGGAGTTGCTCCTGATTCACACCAGTGTAAATGCAAGGAGAGCCAGGACATGATTTCAGTTCCATCCACCAAAAAATGTTCCATACATCAGACATTCAATATGCCAAGTAGTGCGAGAGAAAACAAGGGGAAAGATTCCATGTGGCTTTTTCTATTCCGATCAGTTTCTCTGCATGAAGACTACAAATGAAGCACACTTGCATTTCTGCTGGATTCCTAGGGCATATAGAATTAATGCCTGGGAGGATCCTACACTTTGAAAAGGCTCAGAATACACTAAAATATGCAGATTAGCTTCTTGTTAGGGAGCCACCTAGTGACTGTTTTAGTAAAGTCCTTATTTGCTTATTGATAGACTCACTGTGTGGTTCCCTTCCCCGAAAAAGAGCTAGTCTCTAAAGCCCAGATCCTCAAGGGGACTTCCACTGATTGCAATGGAAGCCTAAGGGTATGTCTATACTACGAAATTAGGTCAATTTTTTTAGAAGTCGATTTTTGGGAACAGATTGAATAAAGTTGAATGCGTGCATCCTCACTAAGTGCATTAAGTCAGCAAAGTGCGTCTACAGTACCGTAGCTAGCGTCGACTTTCAGAGCGGTGCACTGTGGGTAGCTAGCCCACAGGTCCTGCAGTCCCCGCTGCCCACTGGAATTTCAGGGTGAGCTCCCAATGCCTAATGGGGCAAAAAATTTGTCGTGGGTGGTTTTGGGTAAATGTCGTCAGTTGCCCCTCCGTCCGTGAAAGCAACGGCAGCCAATCGTTTCACGGCTTTTTTCCTGGAGTGCCTGCGCATACGCCATAGCGTGAGTCCACTCAGATCACCGTTGCAGTTGTGAGCATTGTAAATAAACACCTTGCATTTGCCCTTGGAGATTCTGGGATATAGATTAGCATTGCGTCTTTTGCAACGAAGTTCTGATAGCACTGATTCATCTCCCCATACAGCGATCAGATCCAGTATCTCCTGTTCGGTCCATACTGGAGCTCTTTTGCGATTCTGGGACTGCGTGGTCACCTCTGCTGATGAGCTCGCCACGCTGGTCAAACAGGAAATGAAATTCAAAAGCTCCTGGGGGTTTTCCTGTGTACCTGACTAGTGCATCTGAGTTGAAAGTGCTGTCCAGAGCAGTCACAATGGTACACTCTGGGATAGCTCCTGGAGGCCAATACCGTCAAATTGCATCCACACTACCCCAAATTTGTCACACCTATGTCAATTTCAGCGCTAATCCCCTCGTCGGGGAGGAGTACAGAAATCAATTTTAAGAGCCCTTTAAGTTAAAAAATGGGTTCGTTGTGTGGACAGGTGCAGGGTTAATTCGATCTATCGCTGCTAAATTCAACCTAAACTCGTAGTGTAGACCATGGCTAAGTATCTTTGAGGATCTGAGCCTAAATTACTTCAGTGGCATCTCGACTCTCCACAGGAGCACCCTTTGACCCACCTCATGACCAAGTGACCACTGCAGGTGCTATCATGTTGGCAAGAATTGAAAGTCTGATTTGAGATGCAAAACCTGGGGAGCAAGCAAAAAAAAAAAAAGGGGGGGGGGGGGGAAACTGTTTCCAGATGTTTAAAAATAAATAAATAAAAGATGGGATTTCCTGGCATTCAGATGCAGATAGGATCATGAGTTCTGACAGAGACGTGCAGCTGTCTTCCTGGTTGCTAGTATAATATGTCTAATATTCAGTCCAAGGCTCTTTCAAAATCAAAAGGGTCATAGCCTCAGGCCCTTGCTCATTTTATCTTAACTCCGACAGATCTCTCACTGAAGTCAGGGGGAGGAGGATTTTAGAATTTGGCCCCCAAACTGCAAAAGTTAGTCTTGCATCCGATGTCCCTGGCGCACTAGCCGTCCTTACCAAGTGTTTCATACAAGTAATGAACAGCGGTAATCCAAGCAAGATTGCCAATAGGATAGGGTTAGTCATGTCATTTAACCCTTCAGTCATGGATCCGAAACCTCAGAACTTGCTCTTACAAGAAACCATTCCACTACATTGATGGAGCATGTGTAATTAAGCCCTCTGCTGCTCTGTTCTCATTTCCTTCTTCAGGCATCCCCACCCACCCCAACAGTTTTCCCTCCGATGTTCTCTCCTCATTGCAGGCTTCTCAGACAACCTGACTCCCTCCTGACCCCAAATCACAATAGCTACATTACATGCCCATTCGCAGCAGCCTCAGGGGAGGATCCAGTCACAGCAAGGACTGCTAGTACTTCCAAAATAAGACACTTGAGGTGACTCTTTCCCCTGCCCATATCAAGTCCATTGCAGCACAAGCCTCATGGTCCAGGTGGGCTGAGGAAATGGGAGTTTGTGAGCAAGGAAGCGTAGCAGTCAGCCTGCACATGACTGACATGGGTGACCCAATTTGGCAGCCGGGCTTTTACTACTGAGACCTCTTTGCTGGCCCCTGGGTAAAAGAGGAAGGCACCTCATTCAGTAAATGTGGGAGTAGTACATGGGGCTCAGGAGGAAAAAGGTGGGGCTCAAAGGAGTAAGGCTGCAGAGGAAGACGGGGGCTGTGAATGACTAAGAAGGTTCTGGAAGAAGAGGAACTTGGGTGGGGGAGTCTGAAGAAAGCTGCTGAGAGTGGTGAGAGAAAGTGTCTTTCAGGTGGAGCCTAAATGATTTGAATGGGTAAACTCTTTGTGGATCTAGGTTTCAATGAGCCTTAACCCACATCCATAAGCTTCTTGATAGTAAAAGTGCCAGCCTGGGGCTCCTGGACAACTCCGCAGTAGCTCTCTACACAGCTCTGCATTATCACAAGTGCAAGATCATTGGAAATCTGGGTGGAGCACTGCCGAGTGATTATTTCACATCTCACATAGCAGCAATTCTCAGACAAGTCACAAACATGGCAAGCTCGGATCCCATATGTGCAATGCAGGCAAGTTAAAAATATTAGGGGAATTTTAGCTTTCGCATTTCCTGACTGTGGACTGTTTACAACTGTAAACATTATAATACAAAACAGATTCTACTGCACTATATTTGGCATTTTCAATGTGAAGGAAACACCTGCTTAGCCCTCTCCATTGGAGGAGGTTAGCAGATGTCTGGAATGGCAAGGGTACCTGTCGAATCTCATAAAATTAAGTTTGATGTATCCTACAAAACTAGAAGAAATGG
Source organism: Chelydra serpentina (assembly GCA_037349315.1). Classification (NCBI taxonomy): domain Eukaryota; kingdom Metazoa; phylum Chordata; order Testudines; family Chelydridae; genus Chelydra; species Chelydra serpentina. Next base: position 16,353,124 of record JBAIAC010000035.1, read on the forward strand.
AGATTTCTGTAAGCTTTAGTGGCAAAGTCAGCCAAATGTAGTAGCTGCAGCTAAAAAGCCCAATCCTGAAATTTCTCCAGTTAGAATGCATGTTGATATCAATGGGATCGGATCATCAGACACAGACGGCTTGCAAGACTCAGCTTAAAAAAAAGTTATGTCTGTTTTACTAAAGTGTTGTTTTACTAGATGCAAGTGGGAATAGCTGCAGTTCCCTTTGCACTGGAAATTGCAGAGTACAAGCAGCTCATCATGAAATCAGCACTTTCCATTCAGCATCAGAAGCATAAAGGGACCATATTGATATTATTCACATTTTTTTAAATCAGTACTTTTCTGTCCTGCAAAACACCTAGAGAGTTTCAGAGAAGTGTTGGGTAAATAGCAGGGCTACGCAAAATAGTCACATTGAAATCTGAAGACAAACATAACACGGATTCACCTTTTGGTTCGCGCTAAGGAAAGTGGTCCAATTTTGTGAGGAAAAAAAAACAAACTTTTAAATCGCAAACATTTTGCTCAATAAATGGAACCTCTGTGAAGCAAAACCAGGTTCCTTTTCACGCAGATAAAAGGTCTTAATTTGTTCTATTTTCAAGCAAAGACTCTGAAATTTTAAAATTGCTGTTCATATAAAGGTTGATTTATGCATCAAAAAGGTATTATATGGAATATTTCCCATTCTGTGAAAATTGTATATCATTTCTGGGTCAAAGTGACCCAGAATGAAATGGCAATTCCTCCTCAATGAAATTCAGTACATTTTTTCATCACTGTCTTATAACTCTGGTGAATTTCATGATAACACTTGCCAGTAATTTTATACAGATTCTGTTTATTATATTCAATAGTTTGATAATTCCTGGCAACTGTAAAGCTGAGTTTTAACAGCACTGATTTCCCCCCCTCCATTACTGGTAGGTCTGAGCATTGCTCAAAGAGAAGGCATTCAAGTGAATGCATTTGAAATACCATACTTATCCTGCATTTGCATAAAAATATTAAAGCAATTTAAGTAGCAACAACACTTTACTAACCCAAATTACATAACCCCATTTACTTCTTCAGTTACACACACTGCAGGCAATCTCATTTCAAAAGCAAGTCTTCACATACTGCAGAGGCATTGTAAGGATTTTTAAATAAAAAGATTTGATTGATAACATTTCTTCTAGACATATGCTACTTTTGGGAGGGGGGGAACAACAACTTCCAATGGTTTTTTTTTCTATTTACACCACGCACTAACTAGCTATAGCATTTCACAGTGCACCGAGCCTCTTTCTAACAGAAATATTTCAAGAGGAATCAGAAGTCCAAAGAAACTCCCATCTGATATTCAGCTATGAAATATTTTCATCTACTTCTTAAAGTGCAGCAACAGTCATTTTATTCTAACCTGGTATGTTACCTATTAGATGACCAGGGGTATAATTAAGGTTCCTCAATTTAATTTTTAAGGAGGGGAGGTACTATGGTTCTCTAGTTTGCTGCATTAAGCTGTTCTTCTTCCTGGAATTCTGTGGCACAACTTGGGGGAATTTGCCATGCAACAGCTGGAAGGAATAGCTTTAAAGTTTAAGGATCAGGTTTGAAATACCCAGACTTCTTAGCATTAGGAGTTTAAAATCACTGCAGGTTCAACTCAGCCAGTCATCCTTCCACTCATCCTGAATTCCAAGTCAAATGGCACTTAATGTGTCAGTTATAGCAGCTGCCCCTAGAGGGTGATGTTTGCACTTGCCACCCTCCCCTTACATCAAGAAAGGACTATCAGCGTGCCTCCCACAAATCCTCACCAAATTACCTTTCTGGATGTTTTGGCCTGTGCCATCCATGTCCAGGCTGCACTGGGGGCTGCACCCCTTTGATTGACCATTTCAGCTGCCCACAAGGCAGGAAACTGACCAAATACATTTCAATTTCCCACAAGCAGTGCTACCTTGCACATGATCAGTGTTTTAATCTGTGGATCACAAGGTGTCCCAGGCTTTTGAACAATTTATTTTCCCATCTAATGGCACATCCAAATAAAAAAAACTCATTCTCCTTTCATACATTTTCTCTGTGTATGTCCTGTCAGTGTCACATTTCTGGAGAATGAAGCAGTAAAGAGCCTAATCTGGCCTCCTGGTTGAAGGGATTTTTTGTTTAAGGGGTTCCCTGTAAGATTTCAGAGGATTCATTTTTCTTTTTGAACAACAGCTGCATTTTGTCTGGACAAGCAATTTTGTCTGGGAAGCAAGAGAGTTTTGAGATTGTTAATATTTCTGATTCCTGAAAACCTGCAGAGGTAAGTAGGTCCTTCTCTTATCCATCCTTCCTGGGCATTACCCATTGGTGGAGGCTGCCTCTTTGTGGCAGAATGCAGTGTGAAATGTGTATTACATCTTGCATTCTGTTACTCTAACTTTACAAGGCCACGTGATCTCCCACCCCCACCATACCAGAATAGGAAAGCCACATTCAAATGCACCAGTGGCCAAACCTGAAATGCTTAGCTGGGGATGAGGTACTGTATGTACTATTTCTGGCAGAATTGATACAGCCAATTCACCTTTTTGTAATACGCTAGTCAGATTATACTTCTTCATGTGGAAACCTTACAGGAAATAAGTCTGAAGAGGAACATCTAATTTTTGTGGAAATAATTATAACCATAAAATATTTTCATTCACATTATATATTGTATTTCCCAGAATTTAAAATTTTATAAAAATACCCACGCTCAGACACTTTGAAGATGCCAGTGATATTGTCAGAATATAATGTATCATGTTCTCAAATTGTAATTCAATGTCTATTTGAATTCCACAAATCTTTCCATTTATCATCCACAAATCTTTCCATTTATCACAGCAGTAATTAAAAATATTTTGTATTTAAATACCACTTAACAGGTAAGGTGTTAATTAGCTTCCACAAAACCCCTGCAAAACAGAGTTATGCATTATCCCCATTTGACAGATGGGAAAACTGAGGCACAAGGATGCAGTGACTTGCCAATGTAATTCAATGGCAGTTAGGATTAGATCTCGGAATCATTTGACTTGCAATTCCACACTCATTCCTTCAGGCCATGTTGCCTCCCAAAAGACAGATAGGAAACAAGTGAAAGGGCAAATTAATACAATCTCCAAATTTAAAACTAAACAGATATTGTTTCTCAGTGAGAGGGCAGGTCTAGAGATCTGTGTAACACGTCAGGAGACACGAAGTTCTGAGACCTAACCCAGCTGTGGCAGTGATTCCTTTTACAACAGTGGGCAAATCAATTTCTCTCTTTGCCTCATTTCCCCATCTGTAAAAATAAGGATGCTAGTACTTATTTGCCTTGCATGTTTGCGTTGATACTAATATTTTCTGAATACTCGGACAGTGAAAAGGGCTAAAAAACTATTAATAAGACAGCATGATACCAATAAGGCAGTTTGCTACAAATATATAATTAGTTCATTCTCACCCAACTGCAGGAGCAGTGGGCAGGATTTTAATCTCAGCTATACCCAGCATCAAGATGGAGAAATATCACTGATTTCAACTAGATTCATCCCAGTATTGCAGAGATGTTTCTATCATTCATCTGCAAAGCTGGGGTCCAACCAATCCTGCATTCCTTCCACACTCAAACCTCCCACTGGTTTCAGTGGGAGACAGAACTGCACCCTTAATAGTGAAAATCTACCAGGCACAGCCCTGCCTAACCTCTTTAATGGGTTAACTGAAGGACAGAGAATAAAGACGGTGACCTCTTCCTTCTGTTTCCCTTCAAGACAAATCCCAGATGTTTGAACACTTTAAACCCACTCCACTTCCGCTCACTGTTGATTCAGCAGAAACCACGGCTGCAGAATGAATAACTAAATAACATTGCATTCTGAACGCGTGTCGGAACCTGGCTGGCTGCTGTCAGCCCTTCCGTTCGGCACGATTTATTCATCACACATCAGCAGGTTTTTTTTTGGGGGGGGGGGGCGGCATTCGGTTGCTTGGGGCTTTTTACGGTCCTCTGGATGCGTAACACAATCCTGACGAGGAATGAAGGGGCAGGAACCGAAGCCCTGCCCTGTGGCAACCATGAGTTAATTTTCGTTTTGTAACATGGCACCGTGAAAGCAAAAAAGGGTTTCGAGGGGACATCTGGGAGTGGGCAGGCGAGGCTGACACCGACAGATGTGAGCAGAGCCGAATCCCAGCGACGCTCACCCTGTGCGTGACTCAGAGGGTAGGGCACAGCCTCGGCCCTGCCCACACCCCCACGAGGCCCCTCTGGCCTTTCCCTAAGGGAGGTGCTGTCCTGATCCACCTGCTGCCCAATGCCCAGCCCGCCTCACTCCCACGGGGTCAATCCGCGGCCATTCCAGCGACCCCCGGCCCTCGAGCCCTTTCCGTGCCGTGGCGACACGCTCCGCTACCCCCCTGCCTTCCCCCGGGGGCTGGGATGTTTAGATGCAGAGGCCGATCTGCTGCCGGATCCGCCCTGGATCTAAGTTGAGCGCCGCCAAGGCGCACTCCCCACAGCGGAATGCGGCTCTCCGGGCAGTGGGCTCCTCGGCATGCAATTACCTTCGGTTGCATAGCTGTGATCGCGCAGGAAACTGTTGTTTATCTTGCGGGTATCAATGTCCTCCTCCATTTACAGCGGGCTTACTTTCGTGAGAAGTGAGAACAAGCAGGCAAGTATCCATCCTCGCCCCAACACGGCCGGGCTCAGCGGAGAGGGGGGCAGGGGAGTTGCATTGAGCGCAGCATGGTCCTACCCTACGAGTGGGGGGGACGACGGGGACACGACACCTCAGCAAGCTTTCACCTCCTCCTCCTCCTCCTTCTGCAGCAAAGGTCCAGATCTCCTCCTCCGCCCAGGGACGGCGATGCACACGGTGCAAACCCCGGGCTCCTGCACCACCCAGGCAGGCGGATGCTGTTGCAGCACCAGGTCCAAATTCCCTCCTCCTCTGAGGGACGAGGGCTGCTGCTGCTGCAGCCGGGCGAATTGCAGGGAGGCTGCCGCAAGCCCCCGTTCCCGTGCGAAGTGCCGCAGCTAGGCTGGGCTGCGAGCGCTGCTCTGGCGGTGCCCAACAGGTTCCCCCGGCGCCGGGCGAGCTCCCTTCCGCATGCAGCAGTCCCCGGCTCGCCCAGTCAGGAAGCCGCTAGCCACAAAATGGTGTCCGCTTCTGCAAAGCTCGCGGCTCCGGGGTTTTTTTTTGAGGGGGGAGGGGGGATGCAGAGGGGGGAACCTTGCAGAGCCGCGGCCCTGCTGGGTGTTTCCCTAGCGGGGGCAAGGCTGGCAGCGGCTGGGGCGGCAGCACCGCCGGCTCCAGGAGAGGGGCCGCTGCAGGAGGCGGCTGAGGAGAAGCTCGTGCGGCGGCGGCTGTTGGCTGCTGGAGCCTTATGGTGCATTAAAGCCCAAGCTCCTCCCATACAGCTCGGCTCCGTCCAACCGCGTCGGCAGCCTGGGGACTCTCCCCCGGCGGCGGCGGCCGCGCACCTTTCTGCTGCAGTGGAGCAGAGGCGCCCCGGCGCCTCCCAAGGGCTCGCGGCTCTCCGCCCTCTACCCCAGGCAGGAGGCGCTGCGCCCTTCGATCAGCCCGCTAGGAAAGGCCGATGAGGAAGGCTGCGAAATGGATCCTGTTGCGCTCACACTGCTCAGCCGCTGAAGCAGCGTAGTTGGGTTTGGGTCGGAGACACCGGGGCTCCAGCCAGGCCCCATGCAGTGTAAAGGCACCAGCTTTTGGTGCATGGGCGTCTACTCTTTTAGGCCAGGGCCGATGGAGCAGAGGGCTAGGAGATCTATCCCAGGCACTGCCTCTTGTGTGACAGTGGGCACATCAGGTAGGGTTGGGGTAGGAAAAAACACCAACCCTATCTTTTACTGACTTCAGTGGCAGTAAGGGTTTGGCAGGGTCAGACTCTTGGGCCAGAATCCTCAAAGGTATTTAAGTGCCTAACTCCCACTGATTTCAATGGCAGCTAGGTGCCTAAATACCTTGAGGATCTGGGCACTGCCCTCTCAATGCGTGGGGGTTTACTCATATTTAAAATGGGCCCGATAATGCTTACCACCATGGTAGCATATGCAGAGCTGGCGCTACCACTAGGCGACCCTAGGTGGTCGCCTAGGGCACCAGGATTCGGGGCGCGGAATTTTGGCGTTTCTTACCTTCTCCAGCTGCCGGGGTCTTCGGCGGCAGCTTGTCCCAGAGGTGCCGCCTATGGCAGCAAAGAAGTTGGTGCCGCTACTGAGCATAAGGCTTGCCTGGACTAGGGGAACCTTTTGGGTATCGCAAGAGCGCAACCAGGGAAGCATAAGGCAGAATTAAAAGGATGCTGCAATTTAGGCTCAAATGTTGCATTTCATTAGCAAGGGGTTTCATAAAACCTAAGAGGAGTGGGTTATAAAAGTGGTGTGATGTTCCCAGCTCTGCTGCTGTGTGACCTTGAGCAAGTCACTTCTCTCTGGGCCTCTGCTTCCCTGCCTTCCTTTTTTTTAATATATTGAGATTGGAAGTTCTTGAGTGCAGTGACTAGCTCTTACTGTGCATTTGTAAATCACTTAGCACAATGGGGCCCAATCTTGGTTGAGGCCTCCAGGCTCTGCCATGATGCTAATAATTAATAGAAATACCATGAAGTTATATCTATATTTCTATTTCAACAGAAGCCTTTTTTGTGTTTGTTTGAACATAACAATTCCTCTGCAGTTTTGCAGCCTAAGGGTCTGATCCTGCAGTACTGTTAATGACTTCACCTGAAGTTTTGCCTGCAATAGTACCAGATTAGGCCTTAAAGATTTCAGTATGGTGCTAGTCAGTGCATGAGAACCAGAAAAGCAAAAATAATTGGTTAACTATCCTTGTCCAAGAAGAGTGAAATACAAGATCATAACATGTGAAGAATAAGTTTGTACATTCTAGAGATTTAAAATTTTACTTAGATAATCCCTGCCCCAAAATCTTACAGTCTTGTTGTTCTGTTTGTACAGCACCTAGCACATTACAGCCTTCATCTATGATTGTGGTTCCTAGGTGCAAATAATATAAATACATACAATTAAAGTTTGGATAATCGAAGGTGTCAATAATAAAGACAAGCAATTTTTGTTTGAAAACATAGGGGGTTCTAAACCTGCACTATTTAATTCATGGGGAACTTTGTCATTTACATCAATGAGTACAGGATCAAATGCATACTTCTTAACATGATTTGTCCCCAAATGGATAAATCAAGTTAATATCTTTTTAGAAAAAGAAAATTCCTTCTCTGTTATTAATGACTTTGGGATAACATGAGAATTCTAACCTACTTTTCACCATTTATGATATTTGGGTGAAATTCACCCATTGCAGAGGGCCTACTCAAGACCCTGTACACTTACTTAAAGCTATTCATTGCCATTCCAGAAATGATAATTCACATAAAGGGGAGCATTTTGCTAGATCCAGTAACAGCGTGGCACCCACCTCTCATAAGCGCTCTCTTCTGGTTAGGGTGTGTCTGGGGTCTTTAAACAGTTCTGGCCTTGATATTAGGCCAAACCCCCAGGGCTTATTCCATGGAGCCCATGGTTTTCCCCTCTTAGTCCCTTCTGGCACCAGCTCTCCAGCTGGGCCTCTTGACAGTTCAGATCCCCTTCTAGGGGGTTATTGCTGCCCAATTGTAGGCCCACTTCCCCAATGGCCTATGGAGGGACCCAGACCCACCCACTACTCCAGGTCCCAGCCCAGGGACCCTAAGAATAGCAGCCATATGCTGCTGTGTCCCTCTAGGACAACTGTCTTCAGTTCCATGGGCCACTTCCCCACAGCCCCAGCCTTCACCACCACCTTACCCTTTGCTCAGGGCCCTTCTAAGTTCAAACCCAGCCAGGAGCTCTTCCTCACTCCCCCAGTCCCTACTAGGACGGAGCTGTCCATTGTGCTACAGTTCCCTTTGGCCAACCACGAGCACCACCTATACTCCTCTCACTCCAACAAAAAACTGACTGACTATCTCTGGGGCTGCAGCTCCTTTTTATAGGACCGTCCTGGGCCCTGATTAGCTGCTCCCTGCAGCCTCTTTGATTGGCTGTTTCCCCTGCAGCCACTCTAGCCTGTTTGGAGGACCTCTCTGCTGCTCCTTTCCTGGGACTAGTGTGCCAGGACCCTGAGGCCTCCAGCAGGGGGCCTCTGGGCCTAGTCCATCCTCTCACAATGACATACAAAGACAACGTAGAATGACAGACCCTGCCTGAAAGAGCTCAGAGTCTAGTTTAAGACAAGATTCAACTGTGGGTAAAACCAACAGTAGGACAACAGCAGTGGGAGAGAGACAATGAGGAAAAGAGCAATAGGGCCAGTGTTAATGTAAGTCAGCTTACGTACACAGGAAAGCTCCCGTCCTGCAATCACATCCATGTGGGAAGACCCATGTGCCTGTTCAAAGCTCCAGTGATTTTAATTAAAGGGGGTAGCGTGGGAGTGTTGTTCTGGTATAATGTAAGAGTTGTAAGTACAATGGGTTATAAAAGGCAGTGTGGTGAAAGATTTATATACCCAGAGTTCTCAGTTGCCAATGGAGCTGGTCAGAAAAACTTTGACCGAACAATTTACTGTCTAAAAATGCAGTTCTATCAAAATCGAAATGCTTTGCAAAATCATGATTTAACCAACATTTTATTTGGAAGAAAATATGGGGTAAGGGGTGGGATAGGGAGAAAACATTCCAAGAGTGTCAAAACATCCCATTTCAACATTTTTGGAATGAAACATTTTGATTTTTCATTTTAAAATTACTTTTTGTTTCAATATTTTTATTTTGTAATATAAAATAAGAGTCAAATTGAAACATAACATCTCAATATGATTGTCAAAACAAAACACTTCAATCAGAAATTTAAAAAAATTCAGACTTTTCCTTTACAGAGAATTTGAAAAATTTTGAGTTTCATTCCAATTCAAAACAATGCCAGATTTCAAAACCTCGAAATACTCCACAAAATGGAATTTTTGTTTTCCGCACAGATCTACCTGCCTATTCTCAAGATTTTATCACAAGTCCCATGATTGTTGGCGTATTTCTTAAAGCCTTAGTTTCCAGAGTCATGTAAATATATGCAAATCTCAGCTTTCATTTAAAAAATGAAAGCTTCTAACCCTCCTGGCTGCAGAAAAGAGCCTGAGAATCTCACCCAATTGCATCCTAAAGGTTCATAATCCAGAAGGTAAATAAAAACAATCTGTAGTGTATTATTGTTATATTTAAAGTTCATGATTTTTAAGCCAGCCTCATGATTTTGGAGGAGGCTGACTCATGATTTTTGGATACTTGAGGTTGCCAACACTGAATTCAGTTTGACAGTCGAATAGGCACAGAATTTTGATACTTTAAAACCTACGTGTGAGGTTTTATATTAAGGTTCATGTCCAGCCACTATCTTCTAATCAGATGAGACTTTACAAGGACATTCTTGTTAAAATCACTATGGTAGCAATAATCCCTTGGAAACTTGAAAATGGAACCTCTCCCCTTATTATAAGGTTCTTGCAGCAAGTACTGTCTATTTTGTTCTGAATTTACACAGTGCCTAGGCACTTCCACAGTACAAATAATGAATAGTAATGATCAGAATGCTTTTTCTCTGTCCCATATCTATAATATGGTTTGTTGTCATAGCGTTTCTCATGAATGATGGACTATGCACACAGGTGTGCTATTGCAGGGTTGCTCATGAGTACAATTCACAAGAGATCACATAGAGCAGAGCCTCTGAACGTCTGAGGCCTGATCCAAAGCCTCAAGCCTCCCTTTGACAGAAATTGCTGGGGAGCCAAGCTCAAGACAAACAATTGCCATGCCTAGCTCCCCTCGGCAAGGGTTTTCTGGGTAGTTCCCCTGGCAGGCACCAGCCAGAATTTTACCTAGATTTTGACTAGCCCTGAGAGGACATTTTGGGGGAAGGAAGAGAGAATGCAGACATTTCCCTTCCATTTGTGCATCCACAGGCTGGGTCCTTGTGTTCCTGCCATGAGATATTTTGCACTGACACCAATTCTAGACACCACAAAGAGGACATGGGGAAAGGGCAGAGACATGACCCTCCTGCCTTCTGCAGTGACAAGTGGAGCAGTACAGGTAGGGTTAATATATACTACAACCTTTTAAACGGGGTGCTGCTCTCATCCCAGCATCTGCTCGCTACCCATACATTTTTGCCGAATGAGCCAAAATGATCCTGGGGGCTCCTTTTTGCTGCCTGACCCCCACCCCACACACAAAAACACCTTGACTCCCACTGAAGGCTATTGCTTAAAAACCATAATATATCCCTGAGTAAATAGCAGATATAATGGCAATAAAATGGAACATGAATTTCCTTTAGTGGTTACTAAATGGGCAACTGGTCAGTTAAGTGCACCCTGCTTCTGTGCAAGTCAAATGAGAGTGCCAATGAGACAGATGCCAGTGCTGGAAAAATAACTTCCATACCTGTGCATTCTAATGTACAGAACAGAGACTTGGCCAGCCCCAAGAAAAGACATCCGTGTGCTCTCCACTATGGAAATGAAGATGTTTAGATGGTTAAGCAGCAAAATGAGGTTATGAGGAACCTAATATGAGATCTGAAGACAAGTTGAGGGAGGTTATGCTACGTTGGTATGGATATGTCCAGCAGAGACCTGGCAGCTATATCAGTAGGATGGCCCTTGCAGTTATCATGGATGGAAGATGACCCAAAGGGAGGCCAAAGACTCAGCACATGGACCAGATATCAGCAGACCTTAGAAAGACCAATTTGCACAACAGCCAGGCATACAGTCAAGAAGGGAAGTGGCAAAGACGACAATGACCTGAAGTTTTAATAGTTTTGATGTCCTGCTATGGAGGGCAGGACATTTTCATCATTGCAAGTACTGTGGCCTGTTATTGCAGTGGGCACAAAGGATGTATGTAATGGATCAACACTTGTGTTATAGTTTTTCAGGCCACCATTTACATGCCTAAGGAGACCTGACTGTAATCATTTTGGTGCCAGTATCAGTAGTAAATTAGAGTCTGGTATTTGTCTTTAATGCTGAGCCCTAAGGGGACTGGAGTCGCCTCTCACTTACAGGGCTGTAAATTAGTTGTAACCTGCACTGAAGCAAATGGAGTTTGGCCAGTGTAAAAATAGTGAAAGTGCAGAATCAGACCCATTATCTCTTCCAGCACAATGCTATATTAGCCTTAAAGTGGTTAGATTCTTGTGGTTAGATTGTAAACCCTTTGGGACAGGACTTTTTATTCATATTTATATTTTTCATACCGTGTCCAGCACAATGGATTGGGTATGATAAGTTATTATTTAATATATTATATTATTATTAGTCCAACACCTAGCACAATGGGGTCCTGGTCCATAATTAGGGCTCCTAGTCACTACCACAAAACAAATTAATAATAAATAATAATAATATAGATAGGAGATGAATTATAAATGATCTAGTGGCTAGAGTAGGAGACTGAAGGCTACTGGATTCTATTCCCAGCTCTGCCATTGAGTATGTATTCAAATAAGCAAGTCGCTTAACTTCGTGGTGCCTCAGTTTCCTTTCAAGTAAAATGAGGATATTAATACTTCCATCCCTCACTGGCTTCTTGCTGTGAGCATTAATGAGTGTAAAATGCTCTGAGATCTTCCATGGAATGCCACCAGAGTTGAAAATGAGTTATTTACTGTGTCCTTATAGGGGAGTTTTGCACTATTCTCTTCTGAACATATGTTTGGAAGTACATGCCATGTACTGTACATGCCATCTGGTGCAGTCCAAAGGCAAAACAATTCTTTAGAATATTCTTTATGATCCAGGGGAAAAGTAAATCCTGGCAATGATTTAGTAGTAGCTACAGACAGGGAAGAAACCCATCAGAAGCAGGGAAATTCTCCCCACTCCTCCAATCCCCACTTAAATAACTGAAAACAGTAAAAGTGCAAATTATTATTATTACTTTGATGTACAAGACATTTTCATCATGCAAGGGATCTGTGTCTTGGGAATCAGTTTGAAGGAATGAGCATCAAGATGGAAGTCAGGAGGCCCCAAATTCTAATCCCATCTCTGCCAGTGGGTCACTTAGACAGGACACTTAATCTTTGTCTGTAAAATGGAGACAATAACACTTTCCCACTTACCCTCCTCCCTCCCCAGATGTTATGAAGATTAATTAATTATTATAACGGGTTTTGAACATATAAAGCCAGATTCTCCATTGAGATACTTCCCCTTTGCACCACTCAAATGGCATAAAGGGTATATAATCTGGCCACAGGTTCCCAGTAGCAAATTGCTATGTCAGAGGGGCACTCTTTGCTGGGCACCTGTGTTGGCTCTGGGTCTGTCGCTCTGATCCCACCCTCCTCGGGACATTCAGGTGTTGAGAGGGGACACAGCAGAGCTCTGCTCCCATTATTCCAATCCTCCACTGATGTGCACTTTACATCAGTGGTGCAATTTACCGGTGCCAACAGCAATGCTAAATGGTCGGGGCCACCCCTCAGGATCAGGGAGGCTTGATGCTCACCCCTCTTGTCAACTCCAAGCACAGCTTTGATGCAGGAGAGAATCTATCTGGCTAATAAAGTGCTATGTGAATGGTGAGCATTATTATTACTGTGATCGAAGAGGGCACCATGGATGTGCAGTGAATGGAGAAAGACATTGGATACCATTGTAACACACAGGGGTTTGCTGCAGTTTGATTGCTTTTCCTGATTATAGTATCATAATTAAAATCTCATAGGAAGAGTGCAAGATTCTATATTCTTCATTATTCAGCTGAGATTGCACTGGTTTCTTTGAAGCTGCTTGTTTCAGTGGAAGTGCAGAAGATAGTATCTGTTAACGAGGGCTTAAGGACTCCTGCATACAGGGCTCATTGACAGGACAGTCTATTCTAAGCCATTGTATCATGCCTTTTGAACGGGTGCGTGGATCCCTTTAAGATAGGGTGACCAGACAGCAAGTGTGAAAAATCGGGACGGGGGTGAGGGGTAATAGGAGCCTATATAAGAAAAAGACCCAAAAATCGGGACTGTCCCTATAAAATCGGGTAATCTGGTCACCCTACTTTAAGATGAACACTATTGGCAAGCTAGCGCAATAGCTCCCTCTGTGTAATGTCATGACCTCGTTAGGGAAAGGTGAAGTCTATTCTTCATTCCATGGTTCCCTTGGTGGATTTTTGTCACAATGTAGAGGAATGGTTGATGCAAAGCAGTGTAAAATTGTGCCCAGGCCAACTCAGGAGTTCAGTTATGCACGTATCATTTCAGAGATTGATCAGCTTGTCATGTCATAGGGCGTTCATTGACATGGGGATTAGTGACATGACAAGCCATAAACATTCCACCGGAGCTGTAATGCCTCACAGAGCCATATGCAGAAAGTTCACCTACCAAAAATCCTTTTCAAATTGTTGTTGAAAACAAGTTGTTAACTTCAGCATATTTCAGGCTAGATTCTGCTCACAGTTACACTAGGCTAAATCCATAGTTACTCCAGATTTACCTCAGTGCTACTGAGAGCAGAACCTGGCCCCATTTTTAATACCAAAGTACACAAATGTATGACTGGAATACTGCTGTAAAATGCTGGTCTGCAAAACTCTAAAGGGGTATAACACATAAATCACATATTGAAAAGAAAAATCTTTTTACTTGTGTCACTTATAACTCGTTAAACTATATGAGAAGGTAGTGTGGCCTAGAGGATACAGCACTGGGTTAGGAGACCTTAATTCAAATGCTGGATCTGGTCTTCTGATGACTTTGGGCAAGTCAATGCACTTTTCTGTACCTCAGTTTTCCCATCTGTAAAATGAGGAGACTAGACTGTGGACCCCATGTTCTTTAAAAAAAATCCAACTGTTTTCCCCTTCAAATTTTATGATTTACAATTTTTTCCTCTCACACTCAGACCTAAAATCACAAGTTTCAATCAAGAGCAAATGTTTAGCCAAGTAACAAACTCCTGGAATTGTTGAGAATATTGCTGAATAAACACAAATCAACAATAAACCATCATTTTCTCTTCAGCAGCCTTCTCTCTGTCTCCCAATTATTCCAATTTCAATAAGTGTAAACACCTTTTTCCTTTACTGAATGGACGTATTGTTCTCCCCATTGTGCATTTACTTATATTTGTACATTCATAAATCCTGCAAATGTTCTCAGCATATAATTTAAATACTTCTGCAATCCACCTGTTTGTTATGCAATGTTCATAATGCTGCTCTGCTGAATTCATTTATTCTCAGCTCTCTAAAATCCAGGAGCAAGCCTTTACAATAACTAAAAGCATTAGCTGTCCTAAGCAGGAACCCATTTGCAGATTAAATTCACTAAAGGTCATCTTGTAGTTGTCACTGTTCGCCAAACCCCCACGTGTCTACCATGTTACATACTTTGACATATCTTGAAGAGTCAGGGCACTTTCCACTCCACTGATTTTTTGCTTCAATTAGAATAGCTCTAAGAGCCCCTGTTCACTGGTTTCTATGGGACCTAAAGAGTATATTAATAATAATTCAATCAAACCTCCAATTTTATTCTTATCATAAAAACTCAGATGAACAACTTCTTCCAGCTAATTAATTTTTACCTTCACATCCGTGAGCACTAGGTCCATTTTTATAATTACTGGTATAGGTTAGATTGCTAGCTTCATTTTTTAAACTTTTAAATGTACCACTAGATGAGAAAAATATTCTCAACGTGGTTTTTATTGATTAATTTTCCTCTTGCTGCCTATATACACTTTTCATTTAACACTATACTAATATTATATTCTGTACGTTAATTTCCTCCATTTGACTAAAGCAATATATGAAATGTGATAGCTCCTTGCAGTCTGGATAAGTCATTTGCAGTTAGAAGTTCAATATCTATTATTAGATTATTTCATTTCTTTTAAGCAAATCTCTTTGTTCCCACCCTACACTATGTATTCAGAGAGGGGCTATCATTTACACAGCATCACCTTCTAACCTTTGGTGGGAAAATCAACTTGTTAAGATATGATGATGATTTGGTCTAATAGGTAACAGGGGGAAAGGTTTGGAGTTTTATTAATTATTATTAGTACTGCATTAGTAGAAGGAGTACTGCAGAAATGCCTCAGAGCCACAGCCAAGGATCAGAGCCCATCTCTGCTAGGTCTTGTATGAACACAAAAGTTGGTTCCTGCTAGAAGAGCTTACAATCTAAGTAGCAGATGGGAGACAACAGGTGGGTACAATAAACAGACCAGGGAAGCACAAGGCAGCCATTAGATCAGTGGTCCCAAACTTTTTACCTCATGCCCCCCTTTTCCCCTGCCTGCACACTCTGCCCCTCCCTCCCTAGAGCTGGGGCTGGGAGAGGGTCCACAGGTCCGGGAGGGGGAGGAACGCAGAGAGGGGTAAGAGGGCCAAGACTGGGGCAGGGACAGAGCTGAGGCTGGGGGTAGAGGCTGGCAGCCTGGACACCAAGTGTAGAGCCCTGGGCGCGGGGCCAGAATTGGAGCTGAGTAGCACTCCCTCCCTGCTCCCCAAGGGGGTTGACCCAGACCCCCCAAATGTTCTTCCGCGCCCTCCTAGGAAGGCATGCCCCACAGTTTGGAGACTTCTGCATTTGATGATAATGAACAGTGTGCTAAGCAATTGTCACAGCACTCTGACCACCAGAGTTAACTGCTGTTTTGTGTAGGCATCCCAGCAGAAGTGAGTTTTAAGGGAGGCATTTGAAGGAGAGCAAGATTTTTTTAATACTTGTACTTACTGGAGAATCTGCAGAATTGTATTTGTAAGTATTGGTTATAATATAGCCACTTTACTAAATACCAGTCGATTATGTTACCAAGTAGGAGATCCACACATATGGAAAATATATGGAAATCCTTTCATTTAAATCAGAGTCTGAAGCCCAAATTTGGAGGTGATGTGTAAGGGCAAGAGATGTATGTTGTGTTGGTAAGTGGCTAGGCATCCAAGTGAGAAAATCTACAGGGAGGTAAGTTGATATAACATGCATGGGAAGAGTTAGGTTAAATCATGGGCAGGAAGATTTAGGTTAAATCAATTTAGACTCTCTAGGGGCCTATTCTGCGCCAGTCCAAGTCATGGCAAAATTCCCAAGGGAGCAGGATCAGGCCCTTGGTCCTTAGTACTTTTCCAGTGCTGCTCCATTAGAAAGAAAAAGAGATAGATAGCTCTTTGAAGACTGAATTGCTGGGTGATTTCCTGGCAGTACTGTGAGCTGCAGTTCACAGAAACAAATATATATTAGAGATCGCAGCAAGTTCACCTATTTCTTTGAACCACTGGACTTGGTGCCACTCTGGTGTGTTACATATGATCTGTAATGAACATGAGATATGGTGGTGAGCAGGTTGTACTGGGGAGAGGTATGAACTATGTATATATGAAATCACAACTGGAAAACATATTTAATTTCATATGCTTGAAAGAGAAAAAAGATCTTTTGTGACAGTGGACTTTAATGCACATGTAAATTAATTAGAATTCATGACATTCATTGTACCAATCATTATTTCATAGAGTGGTTCAATCACTTCAAACCAATATTGACTTTTCCAGTGCTACTGTAGTTCTGAAGATTTAGCTGAATGTATGTATGTTTTTATAACAGGGACGGGTTTCTCCCTGGGAGAGCCTGCAGACTTCACAAATGAAAGGCACAATGCCAGTGCTAACCACCCTAGTTTATTTTAACCAGGTTTGCATAACTTAGGCTCACAAAAGCATGCCTTGATTGAGAGGCCATTGCCATGCAGCTGGGGAAGACAAGTACTAACATGGCATTGAGTTTACTCAGCTGTCCCACTGGAATGAATGTTGGGACCTAATTTTCAATCTGGGTGAAGGTCATGTCATACTGGGAGGAAAAGCACTTGAAGCTCTCATCCCATTTCTAGTATTGTGTCAACTTCCAAAATGCATTTATTTATAACTGTGCTCAGAATCTCCCTGCTTGCGGATTCCAAGAGATGGAGCACTTCAAATCTGAGAACCTACTTAAGCAGCAAAAAGTAGGCTAATTATACTCCTATTATCCTACGTGTAATTGTTGTCAGCCAATCCAGGTGCTGGATGGCTAGCCATTATTTAAGGGATAAAGACCCCTATGCTAAATAACTGCTGAAAGACCTATGCTAACCAGAGAACAAAAAGTAAAATGCTTATTTTGACAGTTATAGCCATCAAATCTCATAATCTAAGCATCTCTGGACCAGGCCAATGTTCTTCTGGGAAACCTCTGCAGGTGCTGTAGAAGATGGTATCTGTGAGCCATTAGGTGACTCTTCTCTCTTAACCAGAGTTAATCTAGAATCCAGTCTTCCATCTGTCAAAGTCAATAGATTTGCCACTGACTTCCAACAGAGAAGAATTGGGTATGTTAATGCCCCAGTGGGTTCATCTACACAGCAGCTGGGAGGTGCGATTCCCAGGTTGGGTAGACAGGCATGCGCTAGCTCTGCTCAAACTAGTGCCTAAAAATAGCAGCATGGCCTTAGTGGCAGTTAGCATCTCAGACTAGCTGCCTGAATACAATCCTGCCCAATAATCCCCTGATTAAGTACTCGGGTGGACAGCCCAATCTGCTTCCTGTGCCACCAGGGGCACACTGCTATTTTTAGTTGTTAGCTCCAGCAGAGCTAGTGCGCATAAGTCTTCCTGAGCTAGAAGTTACATGTCTGTGCTGCTGTGCAGATGTACCCAATATGATGTTAGGGGCAATGTGTTGCTGAAGGTGCTGTCTTTCAGATGAGGTTCTGACCACTTGTGGTCATTACAGATCTGTTGGCCCTTTAATTTCTAAAATGCAGCCAATGTTGCATCTCAGGGTGCACGTGCATTATGTAAGAAAACACACATTACTTGCACCAGAATAAAGGATAAAAGACATTCCTGAAAGTAAATAGACAGCAGAGATAACCTTTATGGCAGGCTTAACAAACTCAGTCTCTGATGGGAAGATAAGGCCATACACCTTAAATGCTTGGCCATCAGTAACCAGCTGGTTATAGGTGTGACTTTTCGCCTGAGCACACCAGCAGACTTCAGAGGAAGCAGGAGAATATGAAGCGAGATGCAGCCTTTCGGATCACCAGGACCAAACCACTGGGATTTTATAAATCCAAGTCAGTACCTTCAAATGGCACCTTTGGGGTTAGGGCAGTTGTCACTGCCAAGCAAACAGCTGCTTTCTGCAGTGGCTGCAGCTCCTGGTTTCTCTTCAGGTGTAACCCCCAGGTAGAACACACTCATTAGTCTAGTCTGGGAAAGCCAAAGGCCTGGCATCCAGATCCAAGACAAATAGTTACATTAAAACCTTTCATTTTCCACAGGATCAGAAGATCTCAAAGCTCTTTATGGAAGGTTACAGATCCGCAATGAATCAGATAATTATTATCCTCACTCTGCAGATGGATAAACCAAGGAAAATAGAGAATAAGTGACTTGCACACAGCTACGTGGAGTGAGTAAAAGGTTGGAAACAGAACACACTCTCAATCTCTTGTCTTAGCCAATAATAAGCATTCCCCCCCTGATTCAGCAGTGAATGGTGCAGAGTAGGTAAAATGAGTTCAGGTGGAATGGTTTGTGTGCACACAAATCCTATTCTTTATTAACAGGATTTCTGAGCCTACCATGCCTTCCCTATATGCTGCTTTGAAGCTATGCCCTTGTGTGTCTGATTCTCATACAGCACGCTGGAAACCCTGGCCATGACTTTGTTAATGTCGTTGTTTGAAACTACAACTTGTCTCTAACAGTTTGGACCATAGGAAACCTAAATGAGGAAAAGTGGGAAGCCAAAACCCTCAAGTGTAAAGGCCCCAATCATGTGAACCACCTTTAGTGCAAATTCAAGAAGTGCTCAATACCTTACAGTATTAAGCCCAAGGTGAAGAAAATTAGGAAGTCAAGTCACATAAAAAGGGTAAGTAACAGCACTCCCCCTTCACAGAAAGAGAAGAATAAGGTTCAGGACCCTGAGACAGAAAGGGAAAGAATCAGTTCATTGAATGCAAAGTAGGTACAGGCTTCTACCTCCCAAAGGTCACATGATAAATAGATCTACTTCATGTTCACACTTGCTGCATATTATTACTGTTACCAGTTTCAAGTTGCGTATGATTAACAGCACACCAGTGATGAGCATCACTACAGACTCACCACTATTCTGGCTCAGTGGGTCCTTATTCTTGGAGAGTTTATTTTCAATTAGACTGACCAGCGTTCTGTGACATTTCTGCATGCCTCTCTTCATTTCTGTTCATCCACTACTGTACATTCTCCAATACAGTCTGAGAACAAATAGCTTCTTTCATATAATTCATTATTCAGGCTAGCTGCACCCTCCTGTGTTAATTTTCCCCACATTTTTTTTTCTTAGCTGGAACTTTGCTTTGTTACATGATGCATTATTTTATGCAATAGCCACTACCTTAAAAGCTGCTTTGTTGGTCTGTTAAAATCACAGGTATAAACTCTTTTCACTTGCATATTTCTTTATCTGTTTTCAAGATTATGTTTATCCCTAACCTCATGTAGTAGGTTTATTATGTTCTTACCTCTACATGGCAAATGAGTGTTCATCTCTCTTACGTAGCACTTTGAGCACTATAGATGAAACCCATTAATATATGAGCTACGTGCTACTACTATTGATTATTATTAATATTTCCATAGCACCTAGTAACTATAATAAATAACATCTTGATCTTCACTAGGGCCCCCGACCAGTCTCCATTTGTGTGCATGTAACTGTGTACATGTAACACATGAATACACTCTTCTAGCACCAAGGTGAATGGATTTTGCTCATTTAAGTTCTGTCACTGGCATGTATAGATGACTCTATAAATTGTGTACACACATGTCAATGCAAGAATACTGTGTGGGTGTGTATGCACACACAAAGTTCCCTGTGCACAAGTTCAGGTCAGGTACTAAAAGTCAGACCCTTAGATTTAAATTCACAAAGAGTATCTATCTAATCATGCTAGCCAAACACATGGTCTCTTTGCTTCCAGCAGGACTACTTGGAAGAGTAAGGTATGCAGCATTTGGCCCAGTAAAGGTAATATTTTGCTATTTATTTTCTTTCCACCTTAAGCTGACCTAGACATTACTAACTGAGGCCTGTTCAAAAGCTCACTGAAGTCGAGGGAATGACTCCCATTGACTTCAGGTGACTTTGCATCAGGCCCTTGGGTCCGGATCCTCAAAGGTATTTAGGCACATAGGCACTGACTCCGTGGGTGCTCCGGGGCTGGAGCACCCATGGGGAAAAATTGGTGGGTGCTCAGCACCCACCGGCAGCTCCCCACCAGCCCCGCGCCCGTTACCGGAGAACTTACCGTCGCCCCCGACACCGGCCGACGTTGCGGGGCCCCGCCCCGACGCTGGCCGACGGTGCGGGCCCCACCCCCGACGCATCCAGTGGAGCCGACAGAAGTCGGCTCCTATGTTTAGGCACCTATCTCCCATTAATTTCAATTGGAATTGGGTGCCTAAATACCTTTGAGGATCTATGCCTTAGTCACCTGCCTATGTCATTGTACCAAAAGGAGGTGTGTGCTGGGCCAATGTTCACTGAAAATCAGACCCTTAAAGGCCAGATTTACTCAATCTAAACATAAGAATGGCCATACTGGGTCAGACCAACGGTCCATCTAGCCCAATATCCTGTCTTCCAACAGTGGCCAATGCCAGGTGCTTCAGGGGAATTAACAGAACAGGCAATCATCAAGTAATCCGTCCCGTCACCCACTCTGATTACTTCTGGCAATCAGAGGCTAGGAACACTCAGAACATGGTGTTGCATCCCTGACCAGATTCCTGGCTAATAGCTGTTTTCAGAATAGAAGAGGAAATTCTTTTCACATCATCTCATTTTGTACTTCGGAAATATTTCTTATAAAATGTGTTTAGACTACTCAGATTTTGAAAAATGTCTACCTTTTACTGGTATTTACGTGTCTTGGGAAAGACACTGCTTGTTTTACTTTTGATTTTAGTAGATGAGGAGCTGGCACTAACTTGTATATATTTTTTCCCAAGATTTCTCTTTCATAGTTTAGTTGCCATTTCACTATGTCATTCTAACTACCACCATCAGGATTTCTTTTGGGAATGACTCTTCCTGGGACAAAAGGAGAGGGTCATAGAGTTAGTTCAGTATCTTAAACCTTATGGAAACTTAATCTTTTATAATATTTATCTGTGATTGCTGATGCTATGATTTTATCCTTAATTAGCAGGATTTAAGGAGTGGACATAATTAATATTAGGGCTGTCAAGCGATTAAACAAATTAATTGTGATTAATCGCATGATTAAAAAAAATAACACATTATTTTTGACTGTGCGGCATCAGTATGAAAACATGTCCTCTGGAACAGTGGCCAAAGCATGAAGGGGCATACGAATGTTTTGCATATCTGGCACATAAATACCTTGCAATGCCGGCTACAAAAGTGCCATGAGAACGTCTGTTCTCACTTTCAGGTGACAATGTACATAAGAAGCCGGCAGCATTATCTCCCATAAATGTAAACAAACGTGTTTGTCTTAGCAATTCAGTGAATAAGTAGGACTGAGTGGACTTGTAAGCTCTAAAGTTTTACATAGTTTTGTTTTTGAGTGTAGTTATGTAACAAAAAAAGTCGACATCTGTAAGTTGCACTTTCATGATAGAGATTGCATTACGGTACTTGTATGAAGTGAATTGAAAAATACTATTTCTTTTGTTTTTCATTTTTACAGTGCAAATAATTGTAATAATATAAAAGTGAGTACTGTACACTTTGTACTCTGTGTTGTAATTTAAATCAATATATTTGAAAATGTAGAAAAACATCCAAAAATATTTAATATATGTCAATTGGTATTCTATTGTTTAATTGTGCAATTAAAACTGCAATTAATAGCAATTCATATTTTTGTTAATCATGTCAGTTAACTGCGATTAATTGACAGCCCTATTAATTTTATATTAATACTGTATGGAGCAGATGGAATTCAAAAGTTATGTGGCTAAGCAAGAAGGAATAATAATGGACTAGATCTAAATTAGGAAAGATCATATTCTCAATTGCATGTCTCTCTTAAATACAAGACCTAGAGTATCTCAAATTATTACCCCCAGTACTTCTGACTATCCTGCAAGTTGCATACTGGCATTAGCCATCGTTGTAATAACAGTCAATATTGTCTTTTAAATTAAATATAGCAGCATGACAGCTTCTTGGAGTTTGGTGCATTCATGAGCATCCAAGTTTTTTGGGGTTTTTTGAGTTTCACATGGCAGTAGCCTGGAAAATATGGAACCTAGGCCTCTACTGTTGTCAGGAAGAAATCTGCTGTGTGGCAGAATTACACCCTCTTCTCCTTCATGGTCTGGGTTTAAAAGGAAGGGCAATAAAGCCCATTTAGTGTTTCCTGTGATCTGACTTGATCAGATGCCACTCAATAAAGAAATCTGCTTGGACCACTTACTTTCATGCAGTTTCCCATCATTACATTCCCCCAACCCCTTTGGCATTTTAGCTGTGACCAAAACAATGACTGTGAATAACAGGCCTAATTCTGATCTCACAGTGGCATAAATCAGAAGTAACTCAGCTGAAGTCAACAGAAACGTGATGTGACCATCAAAATCAGACTCAGTATCCTCTCATATCTTAGACAGCAGATGCCACAGAGGCAACTAACTTACTGTGTTAGCTGAAGAGTCTCGAGCCTAATTTTATTCTTGCTTATATTTGTCCAAATCAGGAGTAATTCCCCTGACTCTATTGAGAGGAATATTTGGCCCACAGCCACAATCTCTTTTGCTGCTGTCCTGAAATTCTCACTATACTACATACCAATAAGTCCCATTATTATGATGTCATGGTTAGTGTTGTGACTGCAGGAGAACAAATCCCCTACAAAATCTGAGTCCCGCCTCTTTCATTTCTTTGGTAGGCACTGCAACAGAAGTATAATCCTTTATCCAACCCTTTTATATCTAGAAACAATGAAGTGCTTGTGTAACTAGGAGATACAGTAGTTTGATTATAGATTCAACTTTTAAAGTCCAAATTAGTTTTATTTTTTACAATAAACCATTTATTGTAATATAACAGAGCCCACAAATATGAGATGTCAGTGCAAATAAAATAAAACATCTCCAGCAAAGCATATGAGTTATTTTTTTACATTAGAGAAATTACTGCATAGCAGATAAAACCACAAGGTTCTAGTTTTGTGTATATTACATCTACTCAGTGTGTTGCAGAACACAGAGTCCCCACAAATCTATGGAATGAAACATAGAATGTTTCTTGTGGATAAAACACTTTAATGCCCTTTAAAGGGTATAGTGTGAACTCCTTGTCACACGTCCCCTTACATCAGAGTAGTAATTAGCTTAAATACTTACACAGTAAATAGGATTTGCCATTTCTAAACAGCAAGACCAGATGCTACCACGTCAATGCATTTGAACTAGTTGAACATAGCTTATACCAGGGGTCCGCAACCTTTCAGAAGTGGTGTGCCGAGTCTTCATTTTTTCACTCTAATTTAAGGTTTTGCGTGCCAGTAATACATTTTCATGTTTTTAGAAGGTCTCTTTCTATAAGTCTTTAATATATAACTAAACAATTGTTGCATGTAAAGTAATAAGGTTTTTAAAATGTTTAAGAAGCTTCATTTACAATACAGAGCCCCCCAGACCGGTGGCCAGGACCCGGGCAGTGTGAGTGCCACTGAAAATCAGCTCGCGTGCCGCCTTTGACACACATGCCATAGGTTGCCTACCCCTGGCTTATACTAAGGAACATGTTTTTTTCTTTGAACACTGTCATTGTAAATACTACCACTAATGAGGCATTTTGGCTTTTTTAATTTTTTTGCTCAGCTCCCTCAATACAAAATGGTGGAATGTCAAAAACTGATTACTGCTGTTTGTGACTCCAGGTCTGGAATGCTCTATTAGTATACAGTTATGAAACACAAATGCATAAGGTCTGCTGGAGACTAGGAATACTATTTATATAGCATAGCAAATGTACATGGTACTTTGTAACAATAAATCCTGGCTCCTTACCCCAAAGCACTTACAGTCTATTGCAGAGAAACATGATATGTTGGACAAACAGGGTGAAAGATGATACAGGGACAGCATCCATGAGACAACCAATATACGAAGACTAAGACTGAACAGCTAACTCAACTGGGCACAGGATGAAAAGAGGCAACATTTTTGTTTCTTGGATTTCCCAGTTGATTTATTTTTAGCTGTTGAAGAAAATAACCATGGCGCTTCTGGAATCTAATGTTTGAGCCAACTCCAATTAACTTCCGTGTAAATTGGATTAGGTCCTAATGTAGAGACAGAAAGTTTGTATTTAGACATGCATTAGAGCTGGTCAAGTACTGTAAAAATTATCTTCATGAACATCCATTTATATTCCAAATAACTGCTTGTTTCAGCCATATTTGTGCCCTTTTACCTACATCTATTCACAAACATTTGTGCAGTGTTTGTTCATATACGTGCATGAGGAACAGCTGTTCAGTTCACACGCGAATGCATACAAAGGGTATGTGCTATTTGTTATTCATTATTTTTCCATTTCAAATATTTCAGGTCATCCAGTGAGGGAGCAGAAGCAATACCATCTGACATAGGTGACCAATCACACACTGAAAATAAAGTGAACACTTTCTAAACAACCATAGGCTAATATGTGTTTATCCATTAGCTCTTCAGCTATATGAATAACAAATAACAAATACAGAAATTAGGATTGCTTCATGAATAGAAAAAAGCTACATTTGTCATATAGTTTATTTGTACTGAATAATCTGTTCCTCTCCGACACATGTTTAGTACAGCGACATCATTAGTTAAAATGCCCATCTAGCATTTGCTTTAGCTAAACCCAATGCTGTATACATTGAGTTTTGTTATAAATCCTGATATGGATTTTGTGCAAGTGAATTTATGCTAAGACGAGACACAAGTGCAGCTAAACCATTTTGGTCCTTAACTACTCCATTTTCCTCATTTAATCTGACTATAGGCACAATTCCATCAAAAAGTAATGACATCCTGCTATAAGTTAAAGCGAAACTGTCCACATTTTACAATATGAGCATAAGTATCAGAGGAGTAGCCGTGTTAGTCTGGATCTGCAATATGAGCATAGCAGATTTTACCACATTGCAAATATTTGCTCTAGGATTATTATATTTAAACTATTCTGCTTGTCCAAGTCTCATCTGGAAGGAGGAGTGAGGAGAATACTTTGATACAGCTTTGCCATCTTTAGGAAATTGAAACCACAAAGACTGGGATTAATTCCCTTAAGAAAATGATACTGCATAACGGGTTAGGCAGCAATCTTGACCTACATTTGGATTAGTTTAAGAAGGATTCCCAACCATTGGAAGGATGGGATCTCAAAAATAGCTTTCAGGATAAGGACAATTGGGGATAGGTCACTAGTGCCATGTACTACACCTAACTCAGTTAAAAGGATCCTGTCCACTTGATTTTTGTTAACAATTGACTAAAATTTCCAGTGTCTGACAGAGTGCTGTCAACTGCACCAAGTAAAAATAAGTCAACAACAAAACGCTGAAAAAAAGGGGAGGGGGAGGAACCTTTCTCCAACTTTATTCAGTAATGATAATCTTAAGCATTACTTGTAACAACAACTAGTACAACATTTTCAAACAAATATGATTTGGGGTGGTGTGCCTTTAAATGAACACAACCAATGGGAAGTAGCTCTTATAAATGACTAAAGTGCAGTGGTCATGACACTCATCCTGTGAAATGGACCTATATCTAAAATATTATTTATTATATACTGTGAAAGCAGCTTAGTTACTGAGTACCATAAGTTACTGAGTAACATACTCCATTAGTATATATACAATAAATATTAGTATAAAATAATAAAAATAAGTATTATAAATCATTGGAACTTTTTTCTTAGTGTATTTTTTTCATTCCGTTTATATGATTTTAAGTCATGAATCTTCCTAACCGCACTGGGGAAAACACATCTTGTAGCTAATGTCCCAACATTTACACTGGATCCACTCACTGAAATAAGAGTGATTCAGAAAATCGGGGAATGTAAGGTACTGTTTAGGGAGTAATGCGACTGTTCCTGATGTCTCTGTGTTGATAGGGACCAAGTTCAGTTCTCTCTAACTACTACAAACAATGAGCAGGGGAGCAATTTTAGAACACCCTGAGGACCCATTCACTGTGCGCAGCAGCCTATAAGAAAATAAAGAACACAAAAAACAACCACCTGAAATACCAATGGGAACTTTAATGTATGACAGCAAATCATTGGTGGTACTTGCAAAGACGGAGCAAAAATGGCTTGTCATGGGTACTCACTTAAACGAAGGTAAAAATACAGTAGCAATGATAGAACAACCATTGAAAAGAATACTCCCTGTTATTTGTCAGGAGAGACCCTAGGTATATTAAACCCAGCCCTTTTCCTGCTGTTAACCAACTGGCAGAAGAGTCACACAGTATTAGGCAAAAGTTTCACTTGCTCTCCATCAAAGTTAAAATGGAGCACAATCCCCTGTGAATTTTTATAATAGAGATAAAGGTCCTGATCCTATACTTACAATGTTAACCAGAGTAAATCCACAAATTTAAATGAGATTATATTGGCATAGATCTGGTGTGAGATCACCAATGTTTGATTAGTTTTAAACATATTTTTCTGCTACACTGTTATCAAACACATGCTATTGTCATCTCAGCCATACCAAATTTAAGATGTCTATTTTGATCATTTAGGAATGGGGAAGTTTCAGTAGCACATACAAACCCACAAATTAGATTGTTTAGAGTGGCATACATTTTCAGTGTAATATAGTTCTAGGATAAGACAAGATCTGTTGCATTATCAGACACTATTGAACTGTTGGACACTGCTGAAAGCATGATAACCTTGGGAGCCCCTTGCATTTTTAAAAGCAGTTATTAGCTATCTAATTATTTCAAAACTCAAAGGACCTTGTACATCTTCAGTGATGCATTACTAAACAATAACTGTTCCCTACAGTTTCTGCTTGCTGCTAGCAAGGGTTTTCCACAGCTGTTTTGCTAGAGAGATACAAAGTGGTTTGGCACGGCAATAATTTAAAGACGGACACTGACAGTCAAACATTGGAAAGTCAGCATAGCCTCACGTACCTTTCATTTGCTTGTCTTAATGCATGTGTTATTCATTAAGCTATTTTTGTATGGAAAATCACAACAACTAATCGTAGTTCCGCCTGCCTCTTTGGTACAGAAAAGCTACAGTGTTCTAAGTATTATGAGAATGACTGAACTGTCACGAAGAATTATGACCATATTGTTTAACACGTGAGTGAATTCACTGCCGAACAAGGTGGATGAGTAAAGAAACAAGAAAAGGAATGTACTTGAAAGGGAAGTAGCCTTAGGCTTCTGTTTCTTGTACTACAGTAGAACCTCAGAGTTATGAACACCTCAGGAAAGGACGTTCGTAACTCTGAACAAAACATTCAAAAGTTTACTACTGAATATTGACTTAATACAGCTTTGAAACTTTACTATGCAGACGAAAAATGCTGTTTTTAACCATCTTAATTTAAATGAAGCAAGTCCAGAAACAGTTTCCTTACCTTGTCATTTTTTTAAAAAACTCTTTTTTTTTAGTAGTTTATGTTTAACACAGTACTGTACTATATTTGCCTTTTTTGGGGGGGTCTCTGCTGCTGCCTAATTACGTACTTCCCGTCCCAAATGAGGTTTGTGGTTGACTGGTCAATTCATAACTCTGGTGTTCGTAACTCTGAGGTTCAAGTATATATGTAATTATGGGTGAAATTCACATCACACCAACATCTACAGTTAAGTTCTATCGTAAAGAATTTTTCAGGCTATTTTTGTGTTTGGTTTTCTAAGCTTTCAGTCACTAAGGAAAGTGTATGTTAAGTTTGGGCGCTGGGTGAACTATTTAATAAAAAAGGAATATTCATTATAGGTTGAGATCCTTTCTTGGTTAGCAAATAGTTCATGAAGAGATTCTGATTGTCTTCAAAAATATCCACTGCTTGTAAATATTAGCTGAATAGTTTATGTGAATGGTTTTCAGTACTCAGGAAGGTCAAGTAGTGTTTTGCTTCAGAGCGATTCATCATTTATTATGCATGTTGGCTGGGAGGTCCCAGAGTCATGTGGTATTGTTTCTGCTCCATGACTGGAACTCTTAAAACAGGAGAATGGCATATAGTGAATCATGAACAATGTACTCTCCAGTGCAGACTTTCAAATGAACAAATGTTGGTGCTAAACATTTATGGGATTTCCCCCCCGCTCTGATATCCAAGTTTTACACTGATGTAGCAACACTTGTGCTCTAGTCGTGTAAATATAGTTTAATGGAGTGCAGAATCTGGATTTGTATTTCCATTACTCTTGGCTTTAATAAACCTATGGGAGCATAATCTGCTTAAACTGTCTCAACTACTGAGCACACAATTTTTTTAATTTAAAAAAGTGTGGTTTGAGCTAAGTAAATAGCTCGCAGTAAATAATATATTCAGCAAATTTAGCCTCTTGTCTTCATGAAATGTCAGTGAGCTGATGGCTACTTCATCCGATATATTTGTTGAATTCACTTTCATATTATTTTCTTTCTATGGCTTGATCACAAAGAGGTCTTTGTGAGCACCTGAAACTCAAAATTCAATTTTTGGCTTGTACTGCACAGCTGTGACAAAGCAAGTATGGTATTTGTTTCTGTTCCCTGATTGGATGAGCTTGCAATCACTTCCAGTGGCACACTCATCTGATCTGGGCAAATGAGACAAGTGGTTTTCACCAACACTCCTGCATATACTTTGTAGTTTACTGTCTGGGAAGTCTGGTCAGTAGCGTAGCCGGGGGGGAGCAGGGGGAGAAGCCGCGCCTTTTTTTAGCAGCACTAAAAAAGGCGCCACTTCTTTTTAAGCGCCACTTCTTGCACTCACCCGGCGGCGCTCCGGGTCTTCGGCGGGATTTTGGCGCGGGGTACCACCAAAGACCCGGAGTGAGCCGCCGAAGTGCCGCCGAAGACCTGGAGCACCGCCGGATGAGTACAGGGGGAGGCGCTTTTTATAGCGCTGCTTCCCCTGCGCTCCGGACCTGGCTGCGCTACTAAGTCTGGTCCTAGGCAGGCTTGCTTTTCAAATGTTCACAAAAAGTGAAATTCATCACCGTACAGAGGGCCAGCAGGTCTGTGAACTAAGTTAAGTCCCACTTCTACGTTGAGGGGAGAGTGAGGCTCATAGTATTTTCTCTGCAGTGGCGTTCCAAGACTCAGAAACTCCACACCATTTTCCCAGCGTGCTATCGTGGCAGAACTCCTGCCTTTACAGATTGAACTGGAAACGCTACTGTAAATTCTCATCCTTAACTGCGCTGATTCCCACTAGTGGCCTTATTTCAACAGCCGATGAAGTGATTTCTATGTATAGTATACAGCTTTCTTATCCATTTAAGCTTGTAAAGTATTTTTGGAATCCTCCAGACTGAAAGATGCAATATAAATATCTTATGAGCACTTAAGTGGGATGTAAGTGGTACTCAGGTCTTGCGCTGGATCTTTGCACATGGGTGAATTTCACCCAGAAAGTGAATGCCAAAGGGCTACAAGGATGGCTAAAGCACATTTCTTACAGAAGAGAAATTTGCAAAATAAGGTTTTTATGGCATTGACCCATCTTTAGATGTTATTACACTGAACAGACCAAACTTTAGCCCTTGTTTACCGTACAAAATATAAAAACAAATGGTATCATTACAGTTCTGGGCTATAATTTCTAGAGAGAGTCTGAGGACTAAGAGGCTACTCCTAGGAGGCCAAAAGTTTACATGACTTCTCAAAATGCGAATTCTATAAAACCAATATTTGTATGTCACTAATATTTAGATATAATCTAGCTCATGTCATTTGGAAAAACAAACCTTGAAAAGTATTAATTAATAAAAGATATCACGTCTTATTAACGTTCATATAGTAATTACCAAAATCACAAATCCATCTGTTAAGCAGTCAGCAAACAAGACAAATGGCTGCGTTCTGTTAAACAAATTATAAAATGCCTTAGGGAAGAAAATCTAATAGCCCCAACTAAATCATGAATCAAACAACAACCCATTTTACCACATGGGCTACACATGCTCATGCCACACACATGCCTGTATCTATCACTCTCAGTCCCTTTTCCTGTACTGTATGCATTGCAAGAAGAACAGCGGGGGAAAGTGTGACTCTCAAGCTTCAGGAGGCTAGATTTAAATATGGTGATGTGATCGTTAACATTTTATCTTTCTTTTTTTATCCTTTATGGCCAAAGCATAATATTGTATTTCTAAAATGTCACCACTGCAACAAAAAGACACCAGTGTAGCAGATATTATGTAAAATAACATTAAATCCAATTCTCCTTGTCCATATGGGAATCCAGTTAGTTTAATCCAATTTGATCAACAAAATTGATTTTATTCTTGTCATGTTTTGAATGATTACTGAACATTTAAAAAGAGGAAACACGCTTGTATTTAGAGTAATTAATCCATGAGTATGTTTCTGGACAAGCAGTATTTGAGCTGTTTTTCAAATGATAGTAGAATACTATTGTGCATGCAGAATGTGTGTACAACTGCATGTCTAACGAGCATGTACAATTACCATGATTACTCAGTTCAAGTGAGCAACTGCGCATGCAAATAAAAAAATTGCAGTTTCATAGCACCTTTAATCTGAGGGTTTAAAATTCTTAAAATAATTTACAAATATCAATAAATGAAACTACCCAACTCTCCTGAAAGGCACATCAGTGTTATTACAGATGGATATAGAGAGAGGGGTTAAGTAACTTACCCAAAAACACACAGACTCAGAACATAGGCACCTATGAATCTTGATCACCTTGATCCAACCACTAGCCACACTTCCTCCCTCTTGGCCTTTCTAGTCAACCTTACCATTCCTGATAAGAAAAAGGGACTCAATCATAAATCAGCTAAATAAAGGCCTACTCTAGATCTATCTGTGCACCATAATATGTAATGATTCCTGGTAGAATATGGTAAGGGGGTCGCAATGCTTTATTCCCACCCTCCCAAGCTTAAGAGGTCAAAATTAGAAGGGGGAAAAAGGAACATTATGCTCCTACCCTGGAATATTACAGCCATGACAGTCTATCAAAAACATTCTTACTTCATTTCATACACATAAAATTTGATATCGTGTGAGGTTTATGGCTACTACGTTCAGGCAACATGGAGACTGATGTTGTGCGCTGACACACTGCAATGTCTTCGCTCTCAAGGACAACTGCCCTTGCAAAATTGCAGAGTCAGCATTAAAGGTATAGATTTGATTTGCAGACTAACCCATAAAGCACTATAACCTGACACATCTATGGGCGATTCATTAGGGGGTGTGTGTGTGTGTTTGCTTTCTGTAAATATATACAAATAGGAGATGGGAGTTAGAGAAGTTTGGATTCTGATCCAAACTCTACAAACTTGGGGGGTGTTCAGACAGCCAGTTCAATTCAGCCCACTATAGCCCATTAGGGTATGTCTACACAGCAATTAAACACCCATGGCTATCTCCCGGGGCTTGGGCTGCAAAAAAGCTGTCAAGTTCAGATCTGCGTCCAGAGCCCGCAGAGTTTGGGGGTTGTTCACATCTAGGTTTTTTGCTTTGTTTCTGCATATATCTCTTATAAAAATATATTTTAAAAAAACTATTCCTCTTCCGCACAAACTCCTTTACTACCCCTTCCCATAGCCTGATCTGCACAAAGCATTCTGGGAAAACACACCCATTACAGCAAATCTCTCTGAAGTCTATGTGACCTTGATGGACAGGTTTCAGAAGTCACTCTTGTTTAGTTGAATGGAATGATGGTCAAGGCTGATTACCATTCAGTGCTTCTAGGCCAGTGATGATATTATAAACAAGAAACATTACACAGGGATGGGACTGTCTCTTGTTATTTTTATACCAAGTAACATTCCACTGAGCAACAAAACCTTGTGTGCCTCTTGCTCTTAGCTCTCTCTGAGTAGAAGCATTTCTGTATTTCAAAGAATGAAATTCACTAATGAATGCTGAATATGAATGATCCTCTTTTTTATCAATTGGATTAATTGTTTTCTCTTCCAATTATTCCACTGATTATTCAATTCCTTTCTGAACACAACCTACAACACAACCCTGGATGGAAGCCTAAGCTGCTATTAAGTTAAATAGTTAAGTCAATTAGTCTGTTTCAATGGAATAAAAATCTTTTTAATATGAGGCAGCAGGTCAAAAGCACACCTTGATTTTTTTTAATCAGGGGTTAGTGCATTATTATTGTGGCCATCTGCTTCTGAATTTTTCTCATTCTTTCTTTTCAGTTGAGAAACGTAGAATCCAGAGGCTGAAGTCGTGTGAACATAAAAGGAAAACCTTCTTATCAAATCTGCTTTTGAAGCTATTAATGGTCACTTTGTTTTGTTCTGAAATTTCCACTTCAGGCGAGTTACTAAGAAACCAGATTAAAGAGAAATAAAGCCACCCTATGTGCGTGTGTGCGCGCACGCGCACACCACAATAAGGAAAAGAAAGCACTGACAAAGGGAAACTGCAAAGCTACTAAAGCTATCACTAAGAAAAATATATATCTGTGGCATCCATGTATCTTGTCCCACTCTTCTCCAGTCCACCTATGAAAAACACCTCTTCACACCTGTCAGACCATGTCACATCCTCTCATCTAAATCCCTTCACAGGCTAACACTCCCCATGTCAGATTCGAACTACTGCCCCTCTCTTATACTATGCTGCTACGCACCTGCCCTCATTCCTTTCCACTCTCTGCCTCTCCCTCCTTTTGCTCTGCTCAAGACTCTTGCCAGGTCTTCTACCATGCCCGACTTCATGCCTTCTGCCAGGCTTCCCCTCAGGTGGAGATCACTACAGCAGGACTGACTCACATGCACAGGGTGCCCACCTGCTCTTTATTCAATTCCTTTCTGAAAACTGCGGCTGGCTGGAAAATAGGGGGAGAAGAACAATTTGTGGAAATTTTAGAATAAATTAGCTTCTACTTTTCATTGAAATGTTGCTTTTGTTGACATTTTCTGACCAGCACTATTTATAACACAATCCTTCTGTGAAGGCTCTCAGTGATCATCTGCCAGAAAAAGACAAAAACTGCACTATTTTCAGATAGGTTTCAGTGTAGTAGCCGTGTTAGTCTGTGTCAGCAAAACGAAAATAAGAAAGAAAAACTTGTAGCACCTTAGAGACTAACAAATTTATTTCAGCATAAGCTTTTGTGGGTTAGTACCCACTTCATCGGATGCATGGAATGAAACATACAGTAGACAGATATTTATACAGTCAGAGAAATATGATAAGGTTGAGGTGCATAGACCAACCTTAAGAGGCTAATTAGTTGAGAGGAACCATAACAGCAGGGGAAGAAAAACCTTTGAAGTGAGCCATTACGTTAATTGAATCTATTTCCCTTAAGTTAACGATCCTCATTCACACCTGTGTGACCATCTTGTTTATCACTTCAAAGGTTTTTCTTCCCCTGCTGTTATGGTTCCTCTCAACTAATTAGCCTCTTAAGGTTGGTCTATGCACCTCGACCTTATCCTGACTGTTTCTCTGACTGTATAAATATCTGTTTACTGTATGTTTCATTCCATGCATCCGATGAAGTGGGTACTAACCCACGAAAGCTTATGCTGAAAAAAATTTGTTAGTCTCTAAGATGCTACAAGTTTTTCTTTCTTATTTTCGTTTTACTATTTTCAGAGTGTACCTTCCTCTACTTACCAGGGGGAACATTTTCAAGAGTGCCTATGTGACTTAGAAGCATCAGTCCTATTTTCAAAAGTGGCAAAAATGCCATAGGCACTTAGGAGCCTGGCTCCCACTGAATTTCAACGAGACATAGGCTGCTAAGTTCCAAAGGGCCAGATTTTTAAAGGTGCGCAAAGATGCAGACAGGTGCCTAAATCCCTTTTGAAAATGGGATTTGGGATCCTATGCCACTTAGGCACTTTTGAAACTTTTATCCTAGGTGTGTTTTGTGTCTGAACTTTGCTGTCTGTCTAGGAGATGGACCTGCCCTGTAAGGTAATGAATACTTTGTAGGAACCTCTTCAGTGGAAGTAGAGGGTACTCAATACCTTGCTGAAGGCACTCAGCACCAGGCTGGAACCGAGACTGTACACATCTCAGGGCATGACCTTATTTTCCCCACACCCCAACCCCCTGCCCCAGCCCTATATTCATGGGCCTGCAAGCAATTTCCCCACCCAGATGTGTCCCTCGGGCCAAAAAGTTTGCCCACCCCGATTTAGCCCCATATTCTGTATTCCAACAGTAGCCATCCCGTTGTACTCTCCCAGCTTCTGGCAATTAGAAGCTTAGGACACCCAGAGCATCAAAATGCATCCCCAATCATCTTGGCTAGTAGCCATTGATGGATCTATCCTCCATGAACTTACCTAGTTCTTTTTTGTAACCAGTTATAATTTTGGCCTTCACAGCATCCCCTGGAAACAAGTTCTACGGGTTGACTGTGCATTGTGTGAACTAGCACGTCCTTTTGTTTATTTTAAACCTGCTGCCTATTAATTTCATTGGGTGACCCCCTGGTTCTTGTGTTATGTGAGGAGTAAATAACACTTCCTTATTCACTTTCTCCACCCCATGTATGATTTTATAGACCTCTATTATATCCCCTTTTAATTGTCTCTTTTGCAAGCTGAAAAGTTTCAGTTTTTTTCATGCCTCCTCTGTTCCATACCCTAAATAATTTTTGTTGCCTTTTTCTGCATCTCTTCCAATTCTAATTTTTTTTTTAAGATGGGGTGATCAGAACTTCACACAGTATTCCAGGGGTGGGCCTACCATATAGTGTCATTATGATATTTTCTCTTGTTATTTATCCCTTTCAAAATGGTTCCTAACACTCTGTTAGCTTTTGACTGCTGCTGCACATTGAGTGGATGTTTTCAGAGAACTATCCACGATGACACCGAAATGTCTTTCTGAAGTGGTAACGGCTAATTTAGATCCAATCATTTACTATGTACAGTTGGGATTATATGTGCATTACTGTGTGTTTATCAGCATTGAACTTCATCTGCCATTTTGTTGCCCACTCACCCCAGTGTGATCTTTGAGAAGTCTTTTCACCTTTCTGTGCCTCAACTTCCTACCTGTATAAGGGAGGTGATAATAGTTACCACCTCACAGGGCTATCATGAGGATAAGTTAATGTTTACACAGGGCTTGAAGAGGAACAGCTAAATATGATCACAAAGATGATTATATTCTTCCAATACATCCATATGAATGGGAATACATACAACCTACTGTCTGGCAGCTGAGACTCAGGTTATGTCTACCCTGCAATCGGTGTGTTTGCAGCTCAGGTAGCCATACCCACGATAGCTTTAATCTAGTTAGCATGGATAAAAATAGCAGTAAAGATGTGTCAGCACAGACCCCAGTGTGGGCTGGGAATATGAGTACATACCTATTGTCCAGGGCAGGCTTTTACAGCAGCCCGTGCCGCCGCGCTAGTTAGATTACAGTTAGGTGGATACGTCTACCCGAGCTGCAATCCCATCGTCGAATGCAGAGTAGACATACCCCCAGACCAGTAGAGAGGCAGTTCCTCTTTCTGTGCAATCGTCAGTTAAGTGACACTAACAGATTCCAAAGGAAGTCCTAGTCTGACTCCCTTGGCTCTGGCGGGGCAAAGAGAAAAACATGGGAAATGGGAGAAACACCCCTTTGATACCACAGTCTGCTTGCCAGAAACCCAAAATCTAAAGAAATGTATCTAAATTAAAGAAACACAGATTTATTTTAACTGCACAGTTGTTAAAGTAAACCCAGGTCCATAGTGCACAACTTTATTGTTTCCTCCTCAGCCTTTTAGAATTTCTCACACAGCTGAAAGGCACAGGATTTCTGTCAAAAAATGCTGAGAGGAATAATGTTTTTTCTATAGTTGCAATAATTATGATTTTAACTTTAACAATTAAGATGCTGCAACACTTGTAGGAAGAATTTGCTGGCTTCATGGAGAGAGGAATGTGGATGCTACCATGTCCACTAAGAATGGGAAATGGAGACATACAACCCTTCCCTCTATACACGCCCCCCTCAGAAATGAATGAGGAAAATGGAAAGGCATATGTTTGATCACGCCGCTTTCTGGCTCACTGGAATGTAGTTGACCTTCTGTGTTAAGACGATGCCAGAACACTTGGGACCTAATTTTCCCTTCAGCAGTTGTTAGAATTATATTTAATAAGAGGCCTGAGGAAAAAAAGCAAACTATAATAACCAGCCTAGAAATTCTTCAAAGTGCTCCTCAAACAATGCAGAACCTCTGAACTCTATGTAGTACTTTTGATATTCAAAAGCTGGCAAGAAGACAGGCCTTTGATTGGAAAGATGAGAAGGTAGGTCTTTATTTTGCTAAAAATATCATTTGAGTTTCATGTGTGTAATATCATTTTCAATGTATGTGTCAGCACTGGAACTAGTGGTGAAGGAACTTCTAAATACTTCATAGACACCTGGGAGAACAGCACAGCTTTCTAAGGAAAGTTGTCTGAAGTATAAGCTACTGGATAGAGCGGGGGATTGAGTCAAGACTCCTGGGTTCTATTCCTCACTTTGCTTCTGATTTGTGGTGTGACTTTAACTTCCCTATGATTCATTCTGCCTATCTGTAAAATGGGGATACAAATCTTACCTGCTTTACAGGGGAGATGTAAAGCTTGATAAAACTGGGAGTCAAGCAACACAGATTGTGTTCCTGACTCTGCCACTGACTTGGCTGTCTGACTTCGGGCAAGTCATCTGAGCTCTCTGTGCCTCAAAGACCTCATCTTTAAAATAAGGATAAATAATAATTGGGTAATTACCCACCTTTGTAAAATGTTTTGAGATTCTCAGATGTGAGTTGGAAAGTAAATGCAAAGTGTCAGCATTCATTACACTTCAAGAAATTTTGGGCTAAAAGGTGCCATGTAATTACAATGTGTTATTTTATGTAGTTTTTGAGTCATTATGAGAAGAGAACAAAAAATGCTTTACAAAAAAAAGAAGTACTACAGATTTCATGAAATTCAGAGGTTTTTTGTTTCCTCTCATCCTTGATTTGATTTAACATGGAAAATGTTTCATCCCTATAATGTTATGCCAAATTCTTACATTGAGCTTTTCTGTAAAAGTCACATTGCATAGCACATCAAGTTTACATTGTGAAGCACAAAGCACAGTAAGGAGTAGTGAATGGGGAAGATTACCAGCTGCCCATGCAGGTCCTTAATATGGTACATATTGCCACTGGCACTATCCATAAAATTTAGCACATCAGTACCTCCTTTCTGGAAGCTATATTTCCGATCACAATGCCACTGTGTACAGTAGTTAATCAATGGCCAGTGATAGCCCAAACTCATTTCAGTTTTCATAGCTCATGATAAGAATAAATTGCTGTTTTGATCTTATGGTGTAAACAGTACTTAGGCAGCCAGTAGTTTAATGACATTGTGGTATTGACTGATTTCTACTTATAGACAACAAAACGAGACGTTTCAATAGCTAAATTGGTACAGCGCATAGTCCACAAAACAGGTATCCAGGTAACCATGGTGATGCTGTCCCCGGGCAGAATGGGGGAAGAAGAAAATAGACCCATTTCATTAACTGGTTGGAAAAAGAATTCAGGAGAGAATTTGCTGCTGGTCAAAAGTACAGGACAAGAAATTATTTAAAAACCAA
Organism: Chelydra serpentina; assembly: GCA_037349315.1. Lineage (NCBI taxonomy): Eukaryota > Metazoa > Chordata > Testudines > Chelydridae > Chelydra > Chelydra serpentina. Next base: position 16,391,018 of record JBAIAC010000035.1, read on the forward strand.
GAAACTCTCTGGAAACATCGGATTGTCTCTGAACAATTGAAATAATCAAAGTCACATTGATTAAGATGAATAATAACAACAACATAACCTTTCTTTTGTGCCTTTTATCTGAAGGCCTCAAAGCTCAGAATTTGCTTTATTGCTGCTTCATTTCAGTTTAATTCTAACTGGTTACTGAAAACATTCTTAGAAAGCTGAAATTTCATTCTCATCTTCAAAAGGAACAGAGACTAATCTGTGCATTGAAGAGCAAACAATAAAGACCAGGAGCAGTGGGAATGCTCAGGGTATTGGTAATGGACTATAAAGGGTTTCACCTCTAGGTGAACAACTCAAAATCCAGCACAGGTAGAGACTGAAACTTATTAGCATCTAATGGCTGTTTAGTAGCCCATGTGAATTGAGTTTTATGGGTCCCAGTTTAGTTCCCAGTGGAGAGGTATTCACAGCACAAAAAAGCCCCGCCATAATTATTTGCACTCATCCGCAATGTTGTGGGCCAGACTGAATAGGTCATATGTACTGAACTTCTATTCATACCCTACAGGTCGTTCCTCCAGCTCATGATATGAGGCATAATACTAAAGCAATGTAAAGTCAGATTGCACTGTGATTTCCTGCTCTGTGCATAAAGTGAGGATTTTGATTTCCAGAGCTATCAGCCAATATACTGTAACATTGGTCAGCATACATATAATTTCCCGCCTTAGTTGTACTCTCTAGTTGTGCGGTATTTTTGTTTAAAGGGGAGAAGTTATCCTAAGGGAATTAGAGTAGCTGAAATGTGTGTGACGTGGTAGTTCTGAACTGTCACTACAGGGACAAATTTTGACCTCAGTCACACTAGTGTTAGTGTAAATCTGGAATAACTCTGGAATTACTCCAAACTAACAGAAAGCAGAATTTGGTCTTCTGCTACTGCTGCCAAATGAATGCACCAAAGTGACAGTGAACTCCACTCCTGTGATTTCACTGACTGGGCCCCTGTGTGACCCTCAGTTTCCACCACATGGGAGACAATCCCAAAAGGCAAAAAAAGATGCCTTGTGCCCACTATAGATTTTTTCAAAGTTGGGTTACCCAAACAGCAAGCTATAGTACTTTCTCTCTTAGCAGACTAGATACTGGCAACAAGGGTTTGCCTCTATGTATACAGTCCTGCCTTGGATTTCAGCTGCCAGACAGAGACTCTCATTGTACCCTGGAGAGTGCTAGGAGATATGTCTGGCTAAAACTCTGACTCACACATCATGTCCCCCAAGGGAGCAGGGTCTTCACAACAAGGGGCATATTTAGCCCCCTGCCCCCAGCCTCCTCCTGCTAGCACATATGTTGCTATCACAGCAGCAAGCGTTAGACAGCAGATGGTGGGCCATGCACATCAGTCTAGCTCAGAGGAGCAGTAAAGCACACTACTCAGCAGGTTGTCCCAGGCCACTCTTCGGAATCCTGTTCTTGCTTGGCGGATTCCCTTTGCAGAGGATGCACCTTCTACCATCTCTGTCTTCCTTTCCTGAGCTACCTAGTCAGTGCTGCAGCACTGGTTGTTGTTAAGCTTTTCGGCTTACCTTATATGCACAATTGCCATGAATGCATGAGCAACGGCAGAACCGGCAAGTACAGCATCAGTTAGATATATAACTGGTCAGTTGCTTACTTATGCTTGCATGTGCAATCATTGAGAAAGCTTAGAGAACAGACGAAGAAGGGGGTGGGGAATATAATAGAGGTCTATAAAATCATGAATGGCCTGGATAAAGTAAGTGTTATTTACCCCTTCATGTAACACAGGAATCAGGGGTCACCCAGTGAAATTAACAGGCAGCAGGTTTAAAACAAACACAAAGAAGTTCTTCTTTACATAACGCACAGTCAACTTTTGGAAGTCATTGTCAGGTGATATTGTGAAGGACAAAAATATAAGTGCGTTCAAAAAAGAATTAGATACATTCATGGAGGATAGATCCACCAATGGCTATTAACCAAGATGGTCAGGGACACAACCCCATGCTCTGGGTGTCCCTAAACCTCTGACTGCCAGAAGTTGGGAGTGAACTACAGGAGATTGATCACCTGATAATTGCCCTGTTCTGTTCATTCCCTTGAAGCATCTGGTACTGGCCACTATGAGAAGACAGGATACTGGAATAGATGAACCCTTGGTTGATCATTCTTATGATCTTAAATTATGTGTGCAATTCAGGTACAGCACTGTGCACACAGACGTGCAATTTCCTGAAAATATAGGGCCCAAGTCTCAAACAGCTTGGGTGCAGAGAGGGCACTTGATTACATGCGTAATTTGCAGAGCCGGTAATTACACAGGCAAATGGATAATCATGGTGACTTTTACGTGCTGTTATCAGATTCCCACTCACAGTCGCAATAACTACACAGGCAAATAAAGCAAGCAATCGCCACACACATTTGCTCCTCCAAATTATTTTAAAATTTGGTCCTATAATCCTTAATGTATGTGTTTTTATGATGGACACAGAATACATTATATATTACACATTAGACATCTCATCAGATAGATGAGCCTGTGGAATACTGCAGAATGCCCCGGGGCCTTAAGTGCTTTTAGGAGTTGGGGTATGTAAGGCCAAATCCTAAGAGGTGACAAGCACTCATAATTCTCAATGACTTTGATGGAAGTTGCAGGTACTCAGTGCACCTTACCAGATGGCCTTTACACAGATTTAATGTGAAGGAAATTGCAGTCGGAAGATTTTTTTGGCATATTTTAGGAACAGTAACTTTTTGGAGACATGCTGAGAAATAATGACTGAAAGGGATGATCTGGTGCAGATAAAGCTCTGAGAAGGAAGGTAGGTATGTGTGTATGTTGGTTTATTTTATCAAATGCAGACAATGGTAATTTCATCAAATAACTTTAAGTTTAAAATAACTATTTATTTGTACCAAACACTTTTTATCTTGGAACAAATCACGTTTCAGGCTAGAAACAGCAACTGAGATTACCAGTTAGCGCCACATCAAACACATCGATTGTTCCTGTTTGTAGGGCACTCCTGCACACTTCCAGTAGGAAGCAATTTTCTGTAATAGAGGACGCAGGATTTTTGCAAACTGTTTATGTTTTATAGAGGCATAGTCAGGTGAGCGCCCCGGCTGGCACCTAAGGCCAGATGTTCAAAGGTATTTAGGTGCAGATAGGCTCCTCGTGGAATTTTCAAAATCACTAAAGCAGGTTAGACACCTAACTCTCTAACCTGTGTCAGAACTTGTGAATGTCCCAGTAGGCAGCTAACTCCATTCTGAGGTTCCCAAATACCTTTGAACATCTGGCCTCTAGGACTGTTTGTACCCTTTCCACAGCTTGCAATGTACCTGAATGTCTCTGGACTGCTGAAATGTAATTATGTGATTACTGCTCTGGCACACAGAACACAAGCTACCACAGAACCTAGACTGTACATCTGCTTATTTGCAATGCCAAAATACTACAAATAACTAGCCGTGCAGAGTACAGAAAAAGAAACATGAAAAAAAAAACCCATCTCTATTTTCATAAGTGTTCTAGTCCTAAAGCAAACCATTGCTGTGATTTATCAGGTGAGGTGGTTTTGATTACATTATTGTCAGCCTAAAAGAGACCCTCACACACAAGACCTGACTCCTCTTTGTACAGCAGTTTCCCTTATGGCACCCCATTTCATGGACCACCTGTTGAAGCGGATATTGATGCAGTCTCAGGAAGTGATCAGGGGGGGCGATCACAGAGGCAGCTGCCACCCACCCTGACAATCCAAGGTAAGTGCTGAGCACCCTAATTTCCCAGCAAAATCAATAGTACTGCTCAGGACATGCTCAGCATCTTTCCAGATAGACCCTGAGAGTCCCAAGTGCCCACTGACTTCAAGGGAGAGTACTGGTAGTGGCCCCAAGAGAGCAGCATGTCTCACCCCTATGGGTGCCTTTTGTCCTCTATTAGAGGAGTGAGAACCATCCAGTCATTCTCAGACCTAGCTGTCAGCAGCCTTGACTACAAGGCTGGGTTCCAGGAGAACCTTTCCCTGTAACTACCTACACCTTGCACAGCGATATTGAGAAAACTGGCCTATTATTGCTGAACTCTCTACTATAAAAGGACATGAAAGAAAATTCTGCCAAGCAGGTGTGTTAGTGGCCTGAGAATTAGGTCTGAAATACTGAGTCCACGTTTTAGTGCCAGCAGGGGCTCACTGAGAGCTCTGTGGGGTTTCTATGTAGGTCTTTTAGCTGAGACCTTAAAAACTGAAATCCTGTCTGCTCCGCATGAATGTCAAACTTCCCATGGCACTGTTAGTCTGGTAAGTTCACTCCAGAATCCCAGGCTAAAACTTTCCCCAATACAACCCAAAACCTCTGTGCCACTTTTTTTGATTGCTGACTTTTACAGTCAGGAGAGTTACGCTCCAGTAGAACTCCCATGAACTGTACGGATTTTACAAAGCATTTTGGGGTGAAATATGCTAAATAACTAATGAGAAAATGCTGTTCCGATTTACATCCCATTCAGGTCCACTGGTTTCAGTGGTGTCAGACCATTGTAACCCCATTCAATTACTCCTGAGGGCATTCTGTGCCAAAAAAATAAAAATTGTGCACACAATATTTTAACATTCTGCAAGTTTTATTTGTCAATAAATAAATGCAGAGGCTCCAGCATGGCAGTGGGGAGCACAGGCCACTGGCTGCATGAAGGTGAGAGATCATCCTGCAGCCTCCCCACCCCCCAGACACGGAGTCAGTGGTGAGGCTGCACCCAACCCTGACACAGCACAAAGCCTGGGCCTGTCCCAGAAACACTCTGGGACCTTGCCCCTCTGTGCCAGGTGCAGCAGGTGTGGGTGGGCAGGCTCAACCAGACAGGATCCAAGTGTGGAGGGGCTCAGTATGGGGGGGAACCAGGTGTGAGGTGAGAGGAATCTGTGTGGGACAATCTGGGTGCAGGCAGCTCAGTGGTGGTGGGGGGCTAGATGTGAGGGGATCTGGATGCACAGAGGCTCATAGGGTGTGGGGAGGGGTTCCAGGTGCAGGGGCAAAGGGACTCTGCAGGGGCTTCCAGGTGAAAATGGTTGGGGCTCAACAGAGGGGTGTGGGTGTGGGGGTCTCAGCAGGGACGTCTGGGTGCTGGGGGTATGGGGCTTGGTGGGGTCGGGGTCTGGGTGCAGCTAGTTGGGGGTCAGGGGCATGGGGGTCTGGATGTGGGGGCTCATGGGGTGCAGGGGGTGGGATTTATTGGGGTGGGGGGGTTGAGTGCAGGGAGCTCAGTGGGGGTGGTCCTTAGGCAGGGGGTCTCAGTGCAGGGGGCTCCAGATGCAGGGATTGAGGTTCAAAGGGGTGGGGTTCAGGTATAGAGGGCTACAGGGGTTCTGGGTGTACGAGGTGAAGCTTGGCGGGGGTGTCTGGGTATGAGAGGTCCGGATGCACGGGAGTTGGGTGGATGAGGGAGCAGCTCCCCATACAGTGACCTCTCCCCCAGCAGCTGAGAAGAGATGGGGGCAGGAAGCAGGGGAGGATGCTGAGCTTCCTGTAGCTGGGGGAGGTTTCTGTGGGTGGGTCTGACACAGCCCCAGCCATTCCTTGTAGGGGAAGTGGAAGTCCCATCCTCTCCTGCCTCCAGTGCAGCTGGGACTAGCATCTGATCCCGGCTGAGGGTAGGACCCACTGGCTGGGGTGTCCCCAGCCCTGCAGTGATTTACCTCTTCGCTGGCTGCTCCGAGTGCCTGAAACAATATACCTGTGCCGCTAAGGAGTGGTGCGTGACAGCTCTTGCAGCTTCCCTTTGCTTCCCTGTCAGAAAGTCATTTTTCTGCGGGGAAGCAAAGAAATCTGCGGGGACATGAATTCTTCACACGTGCAGAATTCCCCCAGGAGTACGATTCATATCAGTGGTGTAAAGCTTTTGCAACCCCGATGTGAGCCCATGACTTTCCATGGTGTAAGACTATTGATCTCAATGGGTGTAAATGAGGGCAGAATTTGGTTCTAACAGGTGAATCTGATTCAATGAAGATCCATCCGTTACAAACTTCAGGCAGCACTGAGAATAAATAGAGAGGAAGGAAGTGCTCAGCCTCTCAGACTTTTTTATATTGGTTACTATTTATTGCTTTAGCTTGTTTAACAACAACCTCCCCCCCTCCCAATTTTTATCACTAAAAATATCCCACAATACAATCTTAGTTAGATAAATAAGGAAGTACATTAGATTTATACAGCTACTCCACAGAGCTGCTGTGAGGATTAATTAGTATAAAGCCTTCTGAAGTTGTTCAGTGCTAAGTGGTGTTATACTAGTGCATGGAGCATCTGGAGTGTACACAGGAGAAACAGACTGTAATTGATTTCAGCTACAATGCAGCTAATCAAGGGTAAAAAGGGGGCTGTGTTCTACTGCCCTCATGTATGCATGCACAGATTCTATTGTGAAAGCATGAGATGATACGGACTAGAGGGATCGAGCCTGCATGGTGTTGAGCACTTCCTAGAAGAGCTGGGCATCCTCAACTCCCTTTAAAGTCAATGGTAGTTGAGACTGTTCAGCACCCATCCCGAGCACTCAGCACTCCACAGGATCAAGCCCATAAACATTAGTGAATAGCCTGTACCCAAAAGTCAGCTATGGCAGTTACTTGTTTTAATTGTAATTAAGTTGTTTACACTGGGAGTGTGTTGGGATTCAGATCCAGATGTTCTGGCTCAGGCCCATCTTTGTACTGGATATGAACTATATGGCATCTGACCTATTAATGACGTACACACGTACAGGCAAATTTTGTATCAAACCAGAACCCAGATGTGGATCAACCTGCTCACTGCGAAGAAGCTTAGATCCAAATCTGGATCCAAACTCTGCAGCTCAGGCCCAGCTCTAACAACACGTTGCTATGTACGCTGGGTAACCAAAAAAGCAAACGCCACTGAAGATAAATCTCCGCGGCGTCAAAGATTAAAGAAACGGCATGCAGGAGTCAGTAGGGAATCACTAATGTAAGTGATAAATAATATTTCTGAATATGCACTATACAAACAATAGGCGATGTGCAAATACATCCAGCTGACCGCTGTCAAATCACATGCTAGAAAAAAGAAGAAGAAAAAAAAGAATGCTGAGCTGTATACCAGAAAATTTATTACCAAATGCCATGAACTTGCATTTGAATGGAACTGTGCATTGTGAATAAACCTGCCATATGGCTTTTACAATGCTGATGAAGCATTTACTCCCTAAACATGGCAAGATTAGCCTATGGCAGTTTTTTTTTTTAATTCAAATTAGAAAATCATTCAAAGTGCAGCATGGAAAGCAATTTGTTAGCTGGTTATCAAATGGTAAGTGGTATGAATTAGAGTTTCATAGTAAGCACACACTTTTCAGCATGGTAATTACATGTGGCCTGTGTCATCCTCAAAATTAAACATTTAAATTAAATTTAGTACTTTTATTTTGTAGTGACCTCACTTAAACTGAGGAGACGTAAGGACAGATCAGATAAGGAGGGGAAGTGAAAGATGAAGCCTTACCAAGCTTTTGTGTGAGTGTCTTCTAAAGCAAATGTATTTACACTTATGGCTACTACTTCAATCTGTATTGACACAGCAATTTATTTGTGAAACTCCTACATGGGTTCAGTGGGGAACGCACATAAAGGCCTGAAGCCACAGGGAGAGTGCATTGTTGTATATTTACCAGTTGGTATAGCCAACCACAGGAAAATATAGACCTAGATACAACAAACCATCCCTATTCAGCACAGCAGCTAAGCGTGTGCTTAAATTTAAGCACTTGCTTAAGTCAAAAGGACTCAGGTATTTGCTCATTTGCTGTATCATGGTCTGAGAGAGGAACAAGGGGAAATGCGTTCCCTGGCTCTAGAACTTTTAGATTCAGAGGCCCAATTCTGCCCTTCACAGGATACAAGTAACTCCCTTAAATCCTGTTGGGTAGAATTGGTCCGGGGGGCTGGAAAGGAGGCATTGAACAATTGGGGATACTTTTCCTGGCTCCCCTCTTACAAATAAGTAGGTAAGATTGACCAAAGTCCTGGCAGATGTAAGTCAGGATCCTCCCACACTGGTGTCCCCAAAATCTACTTAAAATACCTCAATTTCATTTAAGACAAAGAAAGAGGAAACCAGGCTCTTCTGTGGGCCACCAAGGGTCCCAGCCAGCTGCTACTTTCTCTTGTTCCAGTGCCACATTTATTGTGCAGCCCTAACTTGGGCCTTGGGTGGTGAGGGCAGTAAAGGAGGGTAACTTTTTGCTGGTTTAAGTAGCAATTAAATATAGGTAAGGCAAGAACGCTGGGCTGCTACATCTGAACTCATTTAAGGTCAAGAGTAATAGCTCTCGTGCCTCAGAAACACTGCGTTCAGTTAGCTCGTTCTTGTCATCAGCACTGGAGCCACATACAAAATCACAGGAAATCTCAGCACTGGGTAGCATCTAGAGACCATGGAGCAACTCTGAATTTCTGGTCCTAACTACAGGTGGATGGGAAACGAAACTTCACTGTGAACATTTTTCAACAAAAACAAGGGGTGGTGCAACCTGTTTTTCAGCCAGTTCTAGTGATGGTCAGGACAAAATATTTTGACAGAAAATAGGGGGAAATTGTGGATTAAAATTTCTGATTTCCCACCCCTCCACAACCAGCTCTAGCCATAACTTACTGGAATTTGAGGGGCTGCTTCTTAACCTTGGTGGACAACTGTTTACATAATAAATCACTTTGTGGGTGGCAGTCTGTGCTCAGGATTGAATGAGGAGAGAGTGCTGCCAGTCAGGATTCAGGGCCATCGACAAGAGCTGCACGGGAACCCATGACTGGTTCAGCAGAGCATGCTACAGGTCAGGACTGAAGTGAATTGGCAGAGGTGGAGGTCCATGAATGGGATCAGGAGTGCAACCAGAATTTTGCTGGAGGAGGCTCAGGTTACCTGCCCGGCCACCTCAACTTTGAGTGGCATTGTGACCTGTCGCACGAGGTTGCAACACCACTCAAATTTAGCCCAACCACCCCTCTGTCATGCCAGCAGGGAAGGAGCTCTGCCATTAGGATACCCAGCTCCAGTCAAGGGCCAAGGAGGGCTTGGGCCCCTTCCATCCAACTCCTTATTATGCCCCTGACTGGGGTATTATTAGTCAGGACTCAGCCATGTTGTCAGAGATGGGGAGTTAGGCAAACATCTACATAAGTGAGTAACAGTTACTCACATGTGTAAATGAACTTCAGGGCCTAAGTCTGGACCATGCCTACATGCACTCTCTGGTCACTATTCCACCATCTTCATGAGCACAAAATTCGTACAATGGGTCTGTTTCACTACTGCATTACTCCAGTTTTTTACTTCCAAGGTAACTTCTTTGATTTCAGTGGAAGTACACTCGCATAAACCAGGAATAAAAAAGTGGTGAACCAGACTCCATGATCGTTAAAAAAAAGAAATAATCCATGAAATGTTAGGAAACAGAAGCTGCTTTGATACAGTTGACTGCATCAGAAGAACATAATGTACTTTAGGAAGCAAAAGGAAAGCCATTTCATCTCCCAAGTCTGTTACACTTTGATTACTTGGATACCCCAGCATCAGAAATCTAGTAAGCTGCCTATTAACGTGTTTCTACTGTTAGCTTCAAGGCCTTTTCTGACAACTTATTCTTCCACATGTTCCACATGTACCTTTGAGCCAACAAGTTCTGCTTCAGCACCCTGTCTGCTTCAGTGTTCTAATGTTCCCATTATGTGCACCGGCTGGTGAAGTCTTCTCCAGGTAAAATAAATTGCCTTGGTAAAATTTTCCCATTCTCCAGAGATGAGCTTCTCTTAGCTCATCTATGACATTTCATCCTTTCAGCGAGACTCAGTCCTGTTTCTTTCACTATCCCTGATCATTTACCCTTGCCATTACAGATTGACGCCTTTCTAGATAGTACTCCCACTTCATCACAGCAAAGCTGTGTGTATTGTAAGCTATCTATACCTGCACTGGCATCATGTTGTGAGCTATCCCTGTGGGGGGTAGGAGAGGTCACTTGAGCTCAAAGAGACACTCAGAGATTTTCAGGTTCACAACAATGGCTTATTTGTTATGGTTGCACAGTCATGTAGAAAGTTCAGCAAGAGATCTGGCTTTCACTCCATTAATTTCCTGCCTGCTTATGAATAAGAACATAAGAATGGCATACTGGGTCAGACCAATGGTCCATATAGCCCAGTTTCCTGTCTTCTGACAGTGACCAATAAATAACATCAGCAAAGCTGCTTTCATCCTTTTTTCAGCTGGGAGCTTAGATAGAAATACCCAGAGTTAAGCAGTTTGATGGGCACTCAGAATTTCAAACCAAATCCACACTCTGAAACGTTTCTAGTTCGCCTATTCCTCACCGGGAGAGACGGGTGCAGATGGAATTCTTTGGCTCATTTTCAAGCCAGGCAAATCCAAGTATCAAATGTACTTTCCAGTTGTCCCACTACAGTTAGGGAATGCCCTCTAGTGGCACTAGGAGATCTGGCGAATCTTCCTCACTGTCACTAATGCATTGGTTGATTTTTGGCAAGCAATTATACTTTCCTGTGCCCCAATTTCTCAGTCTGTAAAATGGAGGTGATAATATATCACAAGGATGTTGTGAAGCTAAATGAAGTAATTAGTGTTTGCAAATAGGCCCTGAGATCCTCAGGTGCTGTGCATATGTAAAGTATTTTAATGGCGTGGCTAGTGTGTATGTGTAGCACTGCCATCTGCTGGCTGGAATCAGAACTGCTCCCCTGTGTGTCCTAAGCACTATACTGCCAGCAGCTGAAGTAGATTAACATTCCGTTCAAGCGATAAAGACACAGGCTTATGGACAAGAGGCTCTGGTCTCCGTCTTCTCAGATACGGTGTGCAGTGTAGAGAGGTGGGCAGGTAGGTGGCCACCAGTCTGTTAGATTGTAGTAAGAAGTGAGAAGAAGGGGAAAGAATGAAGAATCACAATAAAAGTTGTTTCAAATCCTGGGAACTTAATCATCAGGCCAGACATTTCACCTGGGGACCTTATTAAGGACTCAATCCATCTCCCATTAAAGTAACTGGAAAGATTCCCACTTATTTTAATGAGAGCTGGAGAGGGCCTGTAGAGAGGTCTTCTTGGTACGGCATATGCCCCAATCACAACTATGGGCAAACAAGCCTGTTCTCGAGTGCCTGAGCTTCTGATGCTAAAACAACACAGGAGGAGAGCTTATACATAATAAAATGACTTTGATCGTCTGTTTGATCTGTCTTCCTTATACAAAATGCATGAATGCTGTTATTTTCCCTGAAAGAGCAATATTGACAAGTCATCATAATGTTTCTGTTCTGAGCATTTTCTGAAAACATTTTCACAGCAGGGTGTGTTGCTTACTACAGCAGCCTTTCCAGGCCAGCTCACATGCTTAAGGTAGCCTAATTTGTTTGCATTATTAAATGAGCTGCCACATATTGTATGCTTGATAATCCTCTCTCCGTACTTTCAGCTCCCTCAGCGGCACCAGGCATTTTAACAGTATGCAGCCATTAAACAGAATTCAACACCTCACAAGTTCCTGCGACAGCTGAGACATTTATCACCACAGCCACACCAGCCAATGTATTGATGCCAATGTCAAGTGAGGAAGAAATGCTAATCATTTGCTCCAAAGGCTAATGGTTTAAAGATGAAAATGCATGAAGTGCATTGTTTTCAAAGTGGTTAACTGATTTGAAACACAGCAAATTATTCCTAAAACACTCCAGATTTCTAGAAATCTGCTGCTCTAGATTTCCAAATGCATCAGTAGAAACACAGCAAGGTGGAAATTGACCCACCCGGCATAGAACACAAAAATCCTTAAATGCATCATGATTTTGAGAAAGGCTCATTGTAATGATTACCATTAACAAAGAACAATTAGACCACTTGTAGTAGTGCAAGTATACTTTAGAGACTATTTAATTATCATGGTCACTGAACATAATTGGACACCACCACCTTGTGGGTGACCTAGAAAATGCAGCCAAGGAAATGACAAGATAAAAGTTCCTTGAAATAGAGAGACAAGGTGGGTGAGTAAATATCCTTTATTGGACCGGACCAGTTTCTGCTGGTGAAATAGACAAGCTTTTGAGCTTCATAAATCTCTTCTGCAGGTTCGGGCAAGGTATTCAGCGACCAATAAATGATATTACCTTACACACACACACCCCTTGTGTCTCTAATTTCCTGGACTAACACAGCTCCAACAATACAGCAAACAACCTTGAAATAGATTCCTGTCACCAAGCTAAAAGTATTAAACATTTCCTTCTGTTTACCAGCCTCCATATTGGTTTTCTGCAGGAACAAGTAAACAAGGTCAGTACATAATTCTACCATAGACAGAATTTTGAAAGAGACTCTCCTAGTTTAGTTTAGAAATGCCAAGGTGTGTGATGCATTAGTGGTCAAAGTGGAGCTATAATAAAGGTCTGATCATTTTTAGAGAGTCAGAAGAGACAATACAGCCATCTTTTGAGTGTCCTTAGAAGAGGGATAACTTCCTTCTGACCCCAGAGGTTCTCTTTTCCCATTCAAGATTTTGCATCACTGCAAACTTTCTTAACAAAGGAGAGCTCCCCTCTGAGCCCATTATGGCTACTGCTTTGTTCCTTCACAGATCTCACTTACATTGCAAGGCAAGGGTCTCAGGGCCTAAGCAAGTGACCTAGGAATAGGTGACTAGCCCTAGGAACTGAACCCAGGTTTCTTACATGGCAGTGTGAAGTAAAATCCACAAGGACTTCATGCCAAGGGTGAAATCCCAGCCTTACTGAAGTCAGTGGCAAAACTCCCACTGGGTCTAATGGAGTCAAGATTTCACCTCCTGTATTTATTGATCAAACACATAGAGCTCTGATAACTAGCAATGGTTAAGGATATAACTTGATGTATATCCTGTCTACCTATTTACTTTATTCACCTATATAATCTTAGGTTTGTTGTGTGTATATGAATGCATAACCGCTTACTCTGTTGTGTACCTTCCTGAACTATCCCTTTGAAACACAAATAGATGGTTGTATAAAACAAAAAGAATAAAAAGATGATGATAATGGAGGGGACTAGATGGCTCAAGGGTTAGTAATGGGAGATGGTCCTTTTCACCTTTAGTTACCTGGCTTCAAGCTTCCCCAGGTGAGCATAGAACCAAAGACCTTCATTACTATCTGAAGGTTGTTCAATGGCCTATGTGAAAAGAGCTGGTGGACTCCCATTCATTTCCTAGTGATCACATGTCCACATCCCCAATCAGCACGGTATTGACAGTCTCAGCAGAAAGATTAAGGATTGATGGACCTGGAACACGAACCTCTTGTTGCTAGAGATGGGGATGAGACACGTTGGCAGGGCAGTGTGAGGAAAACTTGCCATCCCATTCTCCCTGCTGAATTTGCTGTGTGTGTAAACAGGCGACATCTCCAGCCCCTTTTCTCCAACACTAAAATTTACACACAAAATCATCAACCTTATCTTAAAAAATATAGTAAGATTCGAATGACAGTGCAGCTGTTTCATATTTTAAGCATATCTTACATCTGGAACATTATGGACTGTGCCTAAATACCTAAGAAAATCTGGCCCCAGATTCTCCGCTAGTTTGAATTGGACCAGCTCCATTGACGTCAACAGAACTAGGCCTCTTTACACTAGCTGAAGACTTGGCCCTAATATTCTTCTTCCAGCTACCAATCATGTAAGTAAATCAGGATGGAAACTGTCTCTGATAATAGGGCAACTAAAATTGCAGCAGTTTTGGCCATTCAAATCAGGATGCTTTCTGGGGCTGATTCTCAATCCAAATCTTTATTTTTAAAGGAGGGTTTTCCCATTCTGTGAACTTTCATAACCGTTCTCTTAGCAAAAGCTGAAAAACTAGGCTGAACTGAACTTCAAGCCTGGCTCTTCTCCAGCTTTATTTTTGTAGCATGATATGCCACCTTTCCTTAATTTACACAGCCAATAATATCCCCATGTGTGTTTCCCTGTACTGCAATAGAATGAGAGGATGTCATAAAACATCAATGCTTTAATGATTTCAAAGAAGAGTTATGCTCTCTTCTGGAATCCTTAATCAGGCCACATAGACTCTAAGTGGGGAAAATGTGTGTGTTGTCCAAGAACAGCATCCTGTGTAGATTGTTTCCTCCCACCTCACTAATCCCTGATCCCATCATGTTATAATTGTGACCAATGATTCTCAGGGCCGAAGGCGCTAGATATGAGAGAGAAAGAGAGAAATTCAACCCAGACAAAAATGAGCTTGTCTCTGGCAAACAAATGGTATCTATTTAACAAAAGTAAAAAGGGAAGAAACTTGCAAATGCAAGGCCTGGAAATGAAGACTCAGAGAAAATGCATACAATACCCTTAATGAGCAGTTTATGTAAGCAGCATACAACACTCAGAACTGCTTAGCCAAGCAGTTATAATCTAGAGCAATCCCTTCAATTATATTTTAATTAAAAGTCAGTAAAGAACCAACAACTCTCCCCCTGCACTTCAGCAAATCAGCCCCATGGTCAGGAACATTTCCCCAGAAGTAACTGCTTAGTGAACTCCATAACTAGCCATCAGCTCAGCTGCTGCCCTTGTTTCCTAGACAGTGGGTCACCAATGAGCCAAACTGAAGCCAAATAGAGTTGTGCTAGTTTACAACAGCATAGAATCGGGCCCAAAAGTTGTAAACAGTTCAACAGGATGGTAACCCAGCCCCATGGAACACAGTTACTTATGCCCTGTGCTTAGGGTCAAATTCTGATCTACACAGATTTAAATCCACCGTAACTCCATTGATGTCAGTAGAGTTGCTCTTCATTTGCCCAAGAGGAGCTGAAAGCAGGATCTGAAGAAATGAAATAACTCTGATTGCTCAGACACAACTGTTGGTAAATGGTGATTATTTTTAAATGGCATCTGCTGTAGCTATGAGAATATAGGACCAAAATCTGCCCTCACTCACAAGAGGCTGCAAGGGTATAAATGAGGGCAGAATTTAGCTCAGAAGATTAGTGCAGTAATTAGTAATTATGATGGTATAGTTAAAGCAGTATAACCCCATGTGTATGGGTATAAAAGTCCTTATATCAGTATAGCTCATTCCCAGAAGGAAAGAGGGATAAGTTACAATGGCACAAGGCACCTTTCTACTGGTATACCTTCATCCACACTAGAAGCTGTACCAAAGTAACTGCTTGGTAAAAATCCCACTCCTAACCAAAATAGTTATACCAACAGGAAAACTGTATAGACCAGGCCTTGTAGAATTACCCTAAAAATAGTATTACTACAATACTGCCTTTGTTTGTACAGGCTTCAGATAGGACTGCTGTGGACAAAGTTCTTAGACTGTACGGGTGCAGCTGAGGGTATGTGCCAACGAGACTCCAGTTTGCCAAATGCATTGACTTTGAATATTAAAAGGCCCGAGGGTGGTCCCTGGGCATCACCCTGCTCTTCATTATGGGCTGCTGTTTCTCCCCCTCCCTATTCTCTGATCGCCTCCTCCTGCTACAGTTTACTATATATCATCCTCTATGGCACATTCATTTGGCAGTAAACCTGCAGTTGTCTGGGCTGGCTGTATGCCAAGTAACAGGGTGAGGAATCTCCATTGCTCGCTGTGGTACAGTAAGAAAATGGAGTGTATTGATTGGGTGAGGGGGCTCTTCATTATCCAGCTCAGCTCCGGAATAACAGTCTGCATTACACCATGCTATACGGGAAAGTTTTGCACTCTCGGAAGAGAAAACTTGGATTTCAAATGTGCAGCCTCTACCCTGGTGAAAGACACTAACAGCTTGAACAAGTAACATGTTTAAATAATAAAGCAGAGGAACCACACAGTGAGTTCATTCTCTCGGCTCCTACTCTCTGCTCCTTAAAGGGCAAAATCTAGCATACTAATAAGGAGATAGACTCCATGCTGTCTTCTTAAAGATATAGGGTAAAATTGGCACCCAGGTCCCAATGAATGTTGCACGTCACACAGCTCCCATATCACACAGGTGGCTTTTGAAAACTTTCCCCCTATGCACTGAGAGTCCAGTCTTGTGAGATGCTGAGCACTTCCTGCAACATGCTGAGTGCCCCCAACTCCTGTTAAAGTCACTGGAAGCAGAGAGTGTTCACCAATTCTTAAAGAACAAATTCATCACATATTTGGCTGGCTGACTACTCAGACAATCACCTCCAGACAGGATGAGTCATTTGAGACCCTTGTGACACTCACGTCCCAGATCAGTTTGAGGAGCAAGACACCTGAAATTGCTTCTCTTGTGCTGGTATAATATGCTACACTCTGATACATGGTGCTTGATTTAGGGAGTTTGCTTTATTGATCATCTTCTCCGGGTCAAAAGCAAGTGACATGATACCCAATGGCTGCTAAAAAATGGTACTGATGATTCAGCAGGAGCTACACCAGGAGCCTGTAATAAACCAAAATCCCAGCAACTACGCTCTTGGGGGGTTCTGTTTTCTGGATCAGATGTAAAACTGAGGTTATAACCACCTATGGTCACGTAAGATTGATCTTGTGGCACTTTCTTCTGAAAAAAGGCATGTTTCCCTTGTTTCTCGCCAAATTCCAATTTGGATATTTACTTGCTACCAATCTAAATTTGCCATGCAGTTTCCACTACAGACACTATTTTTCACTTCACTTCCCGCTTTACTAGAGCTTGTCTACACTTGAAACACTACAGTTGTGCTGCTCTGGTGCTTCACTGTAGACATGATCTATGCCAACGGGAAGGATTCTCCCATTGGCATAGGTAATTCACCTCCTCGAGAGGTGGTAGCTAGGTCAGCAGAAGAATTCTTCCATCAACCTAGCTCTGTCTACACCAGGGCTTAAGTCAGCTTAACTACATTGCTCAAGGGTGCGGATTTTTCACACTCCTGAGTGGTGTAGTAGGGTTGACCTAACTTTTTACTGTAGACCAGGCCTGGATTACAACACATGGTGGATGAAGTAAATTCTATTTATTCCTTACCTACCAGAGATGGATATTGTGAAGATTAATTATTTTTCTGAGAAGCTCTTTGAAATCCTTACATAGCAAGTACTATCTGAGTGTAACGTAATATTTTCTCTTCCGGACACACAGGATTTTACATCCACAGTAGACTATAGGGGGTCCCATGCATATCCAATACCTGTGCACTGGGATGAAAGTATTCCCTCAGACCGATATCTGAAGTTGATTTATTTTCTTTTACTGTGTATCTTACATTACTGTGGGTTTTAAAGTGGATTCTATTCTTTGGAATTATAAGACTTCATCAATTATAGTGGAGAAAGTTTAATTACATTGAGAACCTTTTCTATTTTTCTTTCTTTCTTGTGTTGGAAACACAGAACAAAATTAATCCCTCTAAGAAGATAATGAACACGAGAAAATGCTGGTTTACACAGATAAATGGAATAAAAATAAATACAAAGCTAAAGTGGGAGAGTGTAGCCAAGGAGAGATATTTCTAGCATCTGAGTTATCACAACAAAAATGCAGGTGCACCAATCATTCTTAATGGGGAAAACGGAACCATCTGCACTACCGATATGCCTAAATACCAATAATTGAATCTGGCAGTCAAAGAACAGGGCATGTTGCCAGTTCATGAACAGTGTGACTGCTCATCATACCTTCTCCACATCACCAGCAGTTTGGATGACCTTTATACTTTTTTATATTAAAACAGTCTAGACATGTGCCTGTTGCTTTATATTAGCATCTACTGTTTTGTGTTGTGTTTCTGTCATTCACAAAGAATATCTAATAGCACCATTGGACGAGCTGAAGCTTGTTAAATGGTTCAACCTTTGAATAATAATAAAAATAATATTTATAAAAAAGAGCTCTAAGTTCAATGCGAGGGGGCCGAAGTTTTATATACGTTGTTTCAATCCTACCTTATCCCTAATATTTTGAATGAGAAATTCACTACTTTTCACCTAGCAACAACCTAAAGGGCTGTTTCTTCAGACAATTAACTTCCATTAACGTTATGGGAAGAATAGATCCCCAAGTTAGGTACCTGTATTTGGTGCTAATTCTGATAAATGGGAAAATTTAGATCAGAAGGATTATAATATGTTCCAGGGAAAAAACAGAATTAATGCAACACTGAGTATGAGATATAAAGCAGTTGGAAGTTAGGAAATACAGTTAATATTGAGAGCTCAACCTAAACTCTGTGCTTTACTCCATGTCCCTTGAAATAATAGTCCCTCTTTATAGAATTATACATTATTTTTCAAATCAAACAATATATAATACTTGCCTACTTACACAACCTTACATACCATACACATATTGTGTATAACATACTGTACTACTAATACAGACCGATTTCATTTGCATGGGTTTTACACCAGTGTAACTTCGCTGACTTCACAGTGGAGTTTCTCATGATTCCTACCGCTGTCTGCAAGATCAGATTCAGGCTGTAAACCATCAGAATGACTGAGCAGAAAAATGAACATAGTTACAGTCAGCAAAGTGTTAGGGAAGGAGGTTGTTATATTTATGCCAAATTTAAGACCCTTTTACACTGGCGTAAACAAGAACCGGGCTCATGGTTTATAACAACAATGAACTACGTTAACTTAACTAAAAAAAGAATGAACAGAAAACTCCCCAAGCTTAGGGTTGAATTCAGTCCAGTGATCTTGGCTGTGGATCCCTGCGTTCCCAAAAGCAGTCCATGCAGCCATTCTTATGGTCTGTCCTTAGGGTGACCAGACAGCAAGTGTGAAAAATCGGGACAGGAGGTGGGGGCAATAGGAGCCTTTATAAGAAAAAGACCCCAAAATTGGGACTGTCCCTATAAAATCTGGTCGCCCTAGACTGCACTAAAATAGCAGCAGGGCAGTAGAGTGCAGACAGCAGCTCAGTCTAGCCACCTGCATACAGCCCCGTCTGAGAGCCTAGGTACGTACTGAGGCAAGCAGCCAGAGCTACTGCCCATGTGGCTGTTGCCACAACACTGTATTTAGCCCGTAGCTTGATCAGAGCTAGCCCGTGTCCGTCTACCCGAGCTGGGAATTGATCCTCCAGCTGCAGTGTAAATGTACCTTAAGTGACGTGTGTGTGGTGGACTCAGTTCACGTTCCCAAAGCCATCCCACCAGTAGCCTGCCCACTGGCCACCATTTCGGTAGTCTCCACCCAGGCTGAGCACTGATTTGAAATGGAGGTCGGCTTGTCCTCTCTCCCCTGGAGGTCAGCCCCTCTAAGGTAGGGTGACCAGACTGCAAGTGTGAAAAATCGGGACGGGGGTGGGGGGTAATAGGAGCCTATATAAGAAAAAGACCCCAAAATCGGGACTGTCCTTATAAAATCGGGACATCTGGTCACCCTATCTGTCCTCCAAGTAGCTGTGCAATGTGTTGAGGAAGCTGAACTGAAGTAAACCCTCATTTCCCAAGGCTCAAGTACCCTGTCACTCGGGTGCTTTGCATTTACCTGATAAAGTGACAAATTCTGCCAAAAAATTATAAGTTAAACGTTAAAAATTACTCAGCTGGTTTTCTTCATACCTGGCTCATTTATTCCTAAAATCCCAGTGAGATCTACAATACAAGCCATGCCTGAGCTTGATTTATCCATACAGAAATGTTCTGACTGGAACATATGGGGAAGTGTCTTTTTTTATTTTTTACATGCATCACTTCAACATTTCAAAAGCTAAAAGCTTAGCCTACAGGTGCCCTCAAGGTGAAAAACTTAGTTTTAAGGTGCCTCTAGGTCAGCTTTCATCTTAAAGACCCATAAAAGCTAAAACTTCTCGCTTAAAGGCACCTTTGAGCTAAGCTTTAAATCACCTCAAAACGGAAGTGCTTAAGCATCCCCAGTGTTGTACACCACTGTAGCTTTTCAGATGGTGCTTCTGAAAATGCCAGTGCAAGGGTTACACATGATTTTAGAAGTTCAGCAAGACACAGGAATAGTAAAGGTACAAGAGGGACTAGGAAGCCACAAATAGTTTGAACTCCTGCACTCCCACTGGTGAGTTGTTACTCACAAGAGAAGTCCTACTGAGCCAATGGACTCTCGGTGCAAATAACTGTTCATCTATGGGAATAACAAGTCCACAATCTGGCCCTTACTTTGTAAGGTATGTTAAATTTTGGTCTTTGAGTGAATTTTTAGATTCTGAGTGTATCTACCACCTGGGTTATTGAGACGTAATTATTCTACCGCAGGAAAGGGGGTTTATTAGTTAGTACCTCTTTATATTTAAATTATATTTTAGTCCTTTACTAAAATATCCAGCCGATTAGGTGCACTATTTACTTCACAGTACCTTTACTTAACTTACCATAGGACATTTTATAAACTGAGCAAAAGGCAACAGGAACATTCAACATCAATAAAACAAAAGTGAACTAAGGGCTAAAGTAATTAACTTCATTAAGAAAGCAATAGTGTGAAATGAATCCACCAGTAGCTCCATGATCTCTATGTACTGAAACATAGGATTTGTATGACCTCCTTCAGATCAACTATTATCAAAACACTGAAAAGGATGGATACTGGGGGTAGGTGGGGACTGTCTTATGGTAAGTCCCTCATTTGCAAGAGGTGTGCACACACTTTTGCACAAACCTGAATTATACACACAACCCCCAGTGCATGAATACAAGTGTGTAAGGTATAAGTATTTCAGAATTTTAAGCCTAAAAGATCTGCAAGGCAGCTGGTGTATGAGCAGTATTATGCTTTTGGTTGACTCTCACTGCAAGTAGAGTTAATGGGCCCGATTCTGATCTCCATTACCCAGCTTAGGGTAAATCAAAGTGGAGCTACTCCTGATTTACCCCAGTGCCGCAGAGATCAGAACCTGTCCCCCTATCTTTCCTTGCTATCTAATTGTACTGTGTATAATCTGGACACATTCATTTAATCCTCGAGTGTGAACACAGACATAATTCTGTTTTAATTCATTGCAATATAAATCTAAACTGCAGGCAGAAATACAGGTTTGCTACATCTAAAAACGGAGCTCCTAATGGATCCAGTATTGGTAACTAAGAGCAGCAGGCACACACATTGATTGGACTCAGCTGCCAACACTACGGGGTGTATCTATTTCATTTATTCTGACCTCCCTTTGTGAGCAATACCAAGGCTCTTTCTTAAACTCCATCACGTGCAGCCATGGCATAACTCCAAGCCTGCCTACACTTAGAAGAGAAGATGATATGGGTACAAGCGTTCTCTCTCCGTTGGCCAGTGATGAGGCATCATAGGAGTGAAAGGCTGTGGCACTAAGCTACTGTTTTGAACAATCTGGTCCTCAAATGGAGCACACAAAACAACAACCCCCCCTCCCCTCCCCACCCCCCGTTTGTACTCAAGGCTTTCATTCATGTGGAGAAGTCCTAGCATACCAATGCCTGTGATTGTTCAAGTGGCTTAAAATAAATGTTTATTTTCTAACAGGTACATTTACCCAATTGATTTTTATCCATTTATTAAACTGTCTTTTAGTTTCTTCTGTTCAATTCTGCAGCGATATGGCCATAAATATTTAAATAATGGCCGCTCCACAATCAAAGCAATTCACCGTAGTAATTGTTTAGAAAGACAAATGGTTATCGGCTGAGGTCAGGCTGGCAAGTTAAGATGGAAGATGTTCAAGTTGTAAGTATTACTAGAGCAACTAATGCTTGATACCAGCAACACTGAAAAAACAAACAAAGGAGCCACGCTAGGGTTTCTTAGTAAAGTTTCCCAAAACGAGTCAACAGGATTGTCTGCCAACTATTATGTTGTTGTTTTTTATAAATATGTTGTTATTTTTCCAAGTACAACAAATATACCAAAATACCAGCTTCATCATAATAAACAAAGTAAATAAAGAGTTAGGATAAAGAAAGGGGAGGGCAGCTACTATGTTCTTGATAAAAACAATGAGGAGTCCTTGAGGCACCTTAGAGACTAACAAATGTATTTGGACATAAGCTTTCATGGGCTAAAACCCACTTCATCAGATGCATGGAGTGGAACATACAGTAGGGAGGTATAAACACACAGCATATGAAAAGATGGGAGTTGCCTTACCAAGTGGGGGGTCAGTGCTAACAAACCAATTCAATTAAGGTGGAAGTGGGCTAGTCTCAATCGTTGACAAGAAGGGGTGAAAATCACTTTTATAGTGCTAATGAGGCCCATTTCAAAGAGTTGACAAGAAGGTGTGAGTATCAGCAAGGGGATATTAGTTTTTGTAGTGACCCATCCACTCCCAGTCTTTATTCAGGCCTAATTTGGTGTCCAGTTTGCAAATTAATTCCAGTTCTGCAGTTTCTCGTCAGAGTCTGTTTTTGAAGGTTTTTTTGTTGCAGAATTGCCACTTTTAAATCTGGTATTGAGTGTCCAGGGAGACTGAAGTGTTCTACTGGTTTTTCAATGTTATAATTCCTGATGTCAGATTTGTGTCCATTTATTCTTTTGAGTAGAGACTGTCCGGTTTGGCCAATGTACATGTTCTTGATATGCATGCATATTTCCCAATAGTGTTAATGAGGAATTCTGTGCATATATTTAAAGGAGTCCCGGGGTCAGAGTCCAATCTCAGTAAGCACACTGTAAGTCTGGAGTAACTCCATTGATTTTAGTGGCATTACAGCAAATTTACATTGGTGTAGCCCAGCATGTACCTCCAAAGGGAGTGGGGTTTTTTTACTCTAGTATTCTTTCAAATGAACGTTAACATACAGATTAAAATGACAAAGCCCTGCTGAGTAGAGTTGATTAGGAAATTATTATTTTCCCTGGAAAAAAACTAATACAAGTGAAAACAGTTCAATTTATTCAAAAAGCCATTTTCTGTCACCAAACTGTTCCAATGGACATTTTTCTATTAGCTCTACTATTATGTCAGCTGGTCCATTCTGCCAATTCTGGACTGCCCTTTATTACACATTTTCTAGTGCTTTTTACAGTCTGGCTGTAAATGTGTCAAATGATGGGGTTCCACACTTCCCTTGGGAGATTCTTCCACTAATTTACATAATTTATCTCCC
The DNA here is from genome assembly GCA_037349315.1 of Chelydra serpentina. Classification (NCBI taxonomy): domain Eukaryota; kingdom Metazoa; phylum Chordata; order Testudines; family Chelydridae; genus Chelydra; species Chelydra serpentina. The sequence continues at coordinate 16,414,104 of JBAIAC010000035.1, forward strand.
TTCTTGGTGATTATAGCCTTAAATATTTGTAGCCTGTTCTCCATGTACCCCTCCCCACTTGAGTCATTACTTGGCCAAGCTGAGGTAAAACCTTTCTCTGATTCTACCAATGCATCTGGTTAGTGTTGTCTATTTACACTGTAAGATCGGAGGCAAAGATCATGGACCTGATTCACCACTGTGTTAGTCCATTTTTATGATGGTGTAACTCCACTGGAATCAGTGGAATAACACCAGGGTCTTGTTACGTGTCATGTCCACTGCCAAGCACAATACTGGCCCATACTACATAATTCTCATATGATTATGTAGCTCCAATAATCTTTCCTTGTAACCTTTATCAACTCACAATTCCACTCTTACAGGTTGCTGGTTTCCTTTCAATACTGAAATGCAATAATTATCCCGAACACTCTCCTTTAAATTTTGACAGGAGACGAACAACAAAGAATACTAATAATTTGCAGCTGTATAGCTCCTTTCATATGGGGATCTCAATGATATGTACAAGGATTAAATTGAGCCTCATAACACACTTGTTCAGTACCTGAGGCACACAGAGATTCATCCCTGGAGTAACTCCATTGAATTCAGTAGAGTTACTCCAGGGATGAATTTATTCTAGAGAGCTTCAGTGACTTTCCCAAAGTCATACAGCAATTTAGTGCCAAAGTTGGGATTAGAATCTATAAATTCTGATGACAATCACATTTTGCAACCACTAGACCAGGGGTTCTCAGTTGGTTCCTTTGCTATATTGCTCAGTGAGACAGAGATCCTGGCTAGATCCCAGCTAGATGGGAGCAGGGTTTCTGAATGGTCTTAGTATGGAAAAAGAACTAGCCCAATGCTACCTTTCATTTCACTGTTACAGAACAGAAAAATATATATCCACATTTCCTTCTGTTCTATTCGTGTTCTAATTCTGTGCCCATCAGCATGGTATCTGAGCAACTTGGATGAATCCAGACCTTTGCACATCAAGTTTCTCTCCAGTTACAATATTTACAACCCCCAGCTCCCAGAAAAGCAGGGGTTTCTGATAAAAGTGTTGACAAACATACAGCACTGAGGCTAGCAGATGCAGCCATGATAATGGCATAATATAGAAGCCAGAAATGTTATCTGATGAGATTTAGCCTCAGATAATACACTGTGGTAATTGTATAGTAAATCCTTTGTTTTCCTTTCTGCAGCTGTGATTCAGGACTTTCCTTTGCACCCCCACGGCACTTATTGTTCTCTCATACATGAGTCACGTTTGAAACATTTGTTTCTCTCTTAACATCTGCATGTGAGAGCAGCTAACGTTAAGTATGGCAGGGTTCCATAGGCTGCATTATCACTGGTCACTTTTTCTTGCTGTTTATGTCGCAGAGAGAAAAGCCTATTATATGCTTATTATATTTCTAGACGATTGTCTTGACTTTGGGTACACCAGATGTGGAAGGCTTTCTGTGAGTGGACACGTTTGTTGCTGCCAGATGAGCTGTCAGCCAGCTTTGCTGGGCATTCAGCAATTTACCCACAATACATTGGGTTGTTTCTCCCCCATCTTCATAATTATGTTCAAATGGCTACATACTATAGGCCTGCAAATAGTTCCTGCAAATTCTTACTTATGTGCTACCAAGGTAGCTTACTACAAGGCTACCCTGTGTAGTCACTCTGTTTAAACGCTTTCTGTGAGTTAGGGCCATTCATTCAGGTGAGTAAGAGTTTGGAAGATCAAGCCAGGTTACTGGGGTGTTCTTTAAAGCAAGAGACACTCAGATTTGTTAGTGAGGCACAAAAGCAATGAACTTTATGGATTATGTCCACTCTGCACAGCACTGACTAAAATCCCAAGGTCATGTCCTAGCATGAACCGAGCTCCATGTGAAATCTGGACGGATTCTCCAAGGTGGGCAATCTTTTCTTTGTTTTTACAAATTCCTGGTCAAGAGTCTGGTGGGAACGGCCCTTGGAAATTATAGATACATCCTATTCTAGTGGGAGTTATGCTGTTTCTGGTGGGTTTGCGTGTTTTACCTGAACTACAATATATCCACTAGAGATGGCCTGAGGTGCAGAGTTCAGCGTAGCCTCTAAATCTTCCAAGCATTCAGAGGTGTTTGGATCCATTATTTTCATTTGACCCATTAGAGAGAGGGATCGCCTGCAAAGTTCAGATCTGGATCCAGCCATTCCTAGAGCTCAGGATTTTTGGGTCAGGCCCATCTGTAATATCTGCCATTGCTAAATGTCCATGCTGTTTCTAAAGCCTCTGTAAGTCCAAGCAACCATGAATCAGGCACATGCTAAGAGCCATCTCACATGTGCACAGAAGCACAAAGACATCACCCCCAAAGCTGACAAAACTCCCAGTTAATTTCACGATTCAGTCTGGGATTGCCCTCTTGGTGTTTCTAGTTACTCTGTGACTTCAATGACCTCCGTGACAAACTCGCAGCCTTAACCATAGCTAAGAATTATTTGTCCAAACTATTGAGCTAGTAACAAACACATCTACAGATATCAAGACTGTTCAAAACCAGCTTACAAAAGAGTAAAAAGGAGTAGTACATTCATCAGATAATTTACTTGTAACTAAAAATTCAATTAGTTCTAATAGTAGTCAGCAGTGATAAAGAAAATACAGAAAAACAGATGACAGCTTAATGAAAAAACATATATCTTTTTAAACTTTGCTTGAGTGTAGCAATGATTGATTAAATTAAACTTTTAAAATGATCAGTCCTAAGCGTGTTCTTTTAACAATCAAAGAGGCTACTAGAATGTATTGGTTTTGCTGTATTGTATGTAAATAATGTTACATGATGCTCCAGTACAGCCCAGAACAGAATACTATATCTAAGCCCGGGCAGTAAATTCAGATACTGTATATGGTCTTTCACTTTTAGCATCTCAGTTCAAGTATATTCCAGGCTACACTGAACAAATACGACTCATAAAGCTGGAAATGTCTGTGAGTAAAGTGAAACTGGATATACTTATGTAGCTTGCATATTCACATCCACCCCCAACTTGGCATACAGATAGCCCAAAAATCTCAGCATTATATATAAGAATAGCCAAACTTGTTGGGATAAAACAAAACAAACAGAAATTCAACCAAAATTCAAACTGAACTCAAACCAAATTTTCAGACTTTTTGAGGGTACCCCAGCATTACTTAAGTATATTATTCAGGCCATGGGCCCATTTTTCAAATATGGGTACCATACGAGCATATCAAAATCCACATTTGGATGCTGAAATTATCTCAGGCATATAACATAACTACGATGTGCCTATTCCACTTTCCAACTGCTGGCTTTGAATATCCTGTTGAGGTACCTACATTTTAAAATTGGGATCAGAAAGATGGGCCCAGAAAAAATTGAGCAAAACTTATTTTGTTCAGCTAAGTTATGGAGGAGAAGCACGTGTAGTGGTTGTAGAATATAACTGGGAGTTTGGAAATCTGGGTTCTGTTCGTGGCTCTGCCTTGACTACCTTGAAGAAGTCACTTTGCCTCTTTGTGGCCTCGTCTAGATGAACAGTTAGTCCTCGGCAATGCAGGGTGCAAAGCTACAGTGCACTAGCGTGCTACACACTAACCATCCGTGTGGACTCTCCTACCATAGTCAAATTCCCGGGCATACTTTGATGTACTCCCTTAGTTAGTGCGCAGCACACTAGTGCACTGCAGCTTTACACCCGGCTTGACACTCACTCACTGTCCATCTAGACAACTGTGTTTGTTTCCCCATCTGGAGAAAAGGATAGAATACTTTTCTAATTCAAAGGTTTGTGACTGACCTTAATTTATTAGGTTTGTAATGCCTTTGACACCCTTGTGTAGAAAGTGCTATAGAAGTGCCAAGCACTATTATTACTAATGTTAAAATCATACTCAGTTGTTTTAGAACACTAAAAGATATGTTTCGTTTATTGTAAAATTGTATTTAATTCAATTTGTAGAAACATGCAAAAAAAATAAATAAATAAAGGAGCAGCTGCCTGTCCACAACTCTGGACAAACTTGATGCTATTTTAAAATACAGTTATAATGCACCATCCCCTCAGTATCATCTAACCCTCCCACAACAAAGAATTAATGGCAAATAACTAATAGTAAATACTCTAGGACAATTCAATGACTAAAACAGGACATGAATGTAGTTGACTCGACCAGCTGTTTTGCTTTGGAATGAATATTTGCACACAGTTTTTTTATGCAGGTCTAACCGAGGTTCAAAATAGGGATAAGAATAGCTAACAGTGGTATTTTAGCTAAGCACTTAAATATGTGCTTAACATTAAAATAAATGGGACTTAAGTATGTGCCTTGCTGAATGGGGATGGACTTATGCATATAAAGTTAAGCACACGCATAAGTGCTTTACTGAGCTAAGGTCTTAAGGATTAACTAGTTAACTGCCTTCTTAAAAACTGAAAAGTGCAAAGTTTTGGACAGCATGCATATGAATGTGAAGGGGGACTGATATTTCTTCACAGCAATGAACATCTCTTCTTACATTTAATGGCAGTGTCACATATATGTTTTAAAGGTGTTTTTATTCTTCATATCATGCTTAAGTGGTGAATTCACTTCCTCTTGCCAGAATATAATAAACAAATTTTAGTGTCAGTACAAATCTTTACTCATGACAAAAATTAAAGCAAATGTGTTTGATGTAAAATTGCTTTAGTGATGGAGATTTGCTCACCGAAATAACAATATCTTGCAGTTCTGGAAGACCTTTGGAGGTTCTCAAAGTGTTTTACAAACCTCACTCAATGTAATATTTGTTATTTATTGCACACTTTTAAAATTACAGTTCTCATATCATGTAGGTTAGGTTGGATTTATAATTATAACTGATTTTTGTGGACGGGTAAATATGCACAGCACTTTGCTGGCAGATAAGGAATAGAAACCAAGAGTCCTGACTCTGAATCTGCTGATCAAAACTCTATAGACAGTACTAATCTATAAAGGAGTCACTATACTGAATATACCAATTGTTGGCCTGATACTGAATGTGTTGTCAAAGGGACACTCAGAACGTCAAAGAATCTTGTAAAAGAAACACCTTAAAGAGGAACTTTCAAACACACTTCTATCCATTGCTCACTGGCATGTCATTTTTTCTTCCAACATTTACAGTCTCAGATATTTTATTTGTTCTTTTTCTTCGGACCCATCTTCTCTTCCTATTTGATCAGTCAGTGAATATTCATATACGATAATCTCACATCTCCACCAAAATGCTGAACTGATGACATTCCATTACTGTCTATGGCCAATGATGGAGATGTCCAAAATGCAGGATTGTGACTTTAGAGCAGGATGAAGCAGAAGGAGAAACTAAGCCATGAGAAAATAAACTCTTACTCAAATAACTATCTAAAAACAATTCAAAGGCAATACAGGAAATGACTGGCTAACTCATCTCTTTCGTTACCACCATTCTTGAGTTTCAGGTTTTCCCCAGTGTAAAAGTTCCTCTCTCTTTTCTGCATTCTTTGCTCATCTACCATCATGCCCATGTGACATTTGGATGCACAAGGAACACAGAATCATTGAAGGAAGTGGACTAAAGAATAGCTATCTGACGTTAGGCTATAACGGAAATATGTTGAGCTCCAGTCAGCAGGGGAGGATGAAGGCCTGCCATGCACTGGGAATGGCACATTTTAATGGAAAGTTCTCTGGTAGTTTAGTTGTCTCAACATGTTGTTAACCCTTTGCAAAAACAAAATATGCAAATAAATAAAATAATAATCCCTTGTAGATCTCAAAGCCCTTTCCAAAGGAAGTCAGTTTCCTTATTCCCATTGACAGATGGGGAAACTGAGGCATAGAGAGGGGAAATGTCTTGCTTATAGTCACCCAGCAGGCCAGTGGTGGAGCCAAGAATATAACCTACCTCTTCTGAGTCCCAGTGCAGTGCAGTGCTCTGTCCACTAGGCCACACTGTATTCCCCATCCTATTTTGATATCATATAATTATATCTAATTATTAAAATGAAAGAAAGCAAACTTCTAAATTATTTGGAACTGTACATACATTGGCTTCAGTGGGGATTCTTGTAAGAATAAAAGATAGAGCCTTGATGTGGGTAGAGTTTAATATCAACAGTCTGGTCATATGTGCAGGTGGCTTAGTCAGTCTTGAAAGATATTTTGGTTGGAGAACTCCTCACACTTCCCCATTCGCTTTCAGCCATGCAAACTAAAATACAAAGGAATTACACTAACTGCTGTCTGTGAACCACCAGTGGTCCACAAATCCCTTCCCTGTGCTCTGCAGACCAAAGTGTTTAGAATACCAGACAGTGAGCAAATGGGAGATTGGATGAGGAACTAAGTGATCAGTGGTGGGGAATCTCTCTTATGAAGTGGTCCATAGCATGGAAGAGCTGGAGAACCAGATACATTTACATCATTGGATGCTTTGCTATTATGGTTAGATGAGTGTCCAAATCTTGCCTATAAAGCATTCTGTAACGTTGGCGTTAGCATTGAGTACTCCAGCAGATCATTGAGAAAGTCCTCTGTGCAGCATTTGGCAGCTGAATATCTGAGAAGGAAGCTTGTGTGTTTCAGTATCTACACCAGTTCCTCCCAGATCTGACTGAAAGGCTGATGCCATGGTGCCACCTTGTCTATAGCATTATTTTATATTACAATTTAGATTCCCGTTATTCCCTAACTACTAATAATGCTAATTAGCTCTTTTCATTTGCATATCTAACAGCACTTTACAAAGGAAGGTAACGGATCATTGAGCCTATTTTATGGATAGGGAAACTGAGATAGAGAGCTGCTAACGTGACTTAGCCAAGGTCACACAGTGAGCCATTGGCAGAGGCAGGAATAGAACCCAAGTCCCCTGCTTCTACTCCTATCTACTGCTCTGTACTGCTGAACAGCAGAGAGACGTTTAAGTACAGATTACTATAGAGCTGATACCACTTTCCTGAACAACATAGAAAGTGGCTAGTTTGGAGACCATTATATTTTTTATATGGGAATGTTGCAAGTGTGCCTGCAAAGACCAAGCTACCCTTGGTTATAGGTCGAGCTGTGAGCAGGGTTGGTATCTAAATGCTCACAATTTGACCAAACCATTTGTCAGTGTTACTTTAAGAAGTGATATTTCCTAAATGACTCAGAACAGAACTTGCAAGCAGCTCATGGGGGAAGAGTTGAGGGGCTTTAAGCAACTTTTGTGCCCTCCCGCTCCTGAGCTGCTCTGAGGACTGGATAGGCCCTTAGCTTAATTTAGACTGCCCTGGGGTCTATCTAAATTACAGCAGCCTCCCAGGGCTGCCCTTGGGGTAGCAGTGCTACCTGGAAATTCTGCAGCACATCCAGGCCTGATACACCCTTCCACCCCCACCCCTGGCATACCCACTATGCCAGGGCTTGCAAGGGAGTTCTTGGTAGTCAGCATTATGGCTGTCTCCCATAGTGCCTGCACCATGGGAATCTTCCCCTCAGCTAGAACCAGAGTTTTCAGAGCCTCCCGAATGCCACCCCAGCTCTTTTACCTGCGGTAAAGGAGCCAGAATGAGGGTGACGATCTCACTTCTGTGTTCAAGTTCCAGCTCTGCTACTAACTTATTTTGTGGCCTAGGATAAGTCATTTAAACTCTGTTACTCAGTTTCCCCTTCTGTAAAAATTTAGTGAACGAGACACATCTTTGTAAGCAGTTTAAGAAACAGCACTGTATGTGCGCTTATTATTTTTATTTTGATTGAATAATAAAAGAGAATGCACCAGCATGGTCACCCTTTGGTGAATTTAGTTATTCCCAGTAACCTCACACGACCTACCGTGAAAGAGCTAGATCTGATTGTCTATTGAAAATCTCACAGTGGTAGAACAATGCAGGAGCAGAGTGGTCTTCAGGAAGCTAGGGACTAAATGTTACCTTTAGAGAATGCCAACGGAAGAAATCTTTGGAGGGCACTTCTTCCATAGAAGTTGTTCTGAGTTCCTTTAAACAGACAAAATAATAGGGGGGAAATATTCCTGCTGATGTCTGAAGCAAAGAAAAATTCTCCATGGTCTTCTCCCTACACTAAAGTCAAATGAAATAAGTAGCAGTGGATTACTATACTTCTCATGCCTGTATTAATGTGTGCATGTCCCCTTCAATTCTGGCCCTTCCATTGTGTGGGCTGGCAGGCTGGTATTTTCATCTCTAGTCCTACTTTCACTGGATGAATCATGCTACAAATGGAGTACGGGGGGGAGGAGGGGATGCGAAGGTGTCACTGTGATGTTCCTTTAATTAGGTCCACAGAGAGGGAAGAGGGAAGTGCATTGTCTCTATCAAAGCCATGAACATACATCACTTATTTCTTTGTTTGGATTTTCATGCTACTAAAGGAAGAGGTTGGTAACTTCAGTCCTTGGACACTGGCTTAAATTAGCTGAATAGGTATAGATGAATGGGCACCAAGAAGGTTGTTTTGTCTTACTAAGAAATCTTCCAATGGCTCTGCTTTCATTCCATAATTTCCCAGGAGTACTTGCCCACATTGCTTAATATATCAAGTTAAAACATTTCTCTTTTTTGCTTTTACCTGTGGTGTGCACACTCTGGTTTCCCCTTTGCCTACAGAAATTAAGTAAGATCCAATGTAAATAAGTAATAAACTTCCCTGCTGTAACGTGACCTTGGTGCTCAAGTGGAATCCTTCCAAAACAAGATTGACCAAAGCTCCTGAATTCTCAGATCTAGTTTGATGTCATTTTCCTTCAATGGTTTTCTTTGGTGAAAGAACAACAGGAGACTCAAGCAGACATTTTCCAATAGCATGGCACACACATGAATAATTTGTACACCCTCAAGCTATGTCTTCACTGAAGAATTAACTCGGATGTTTATTTGGGTGCCACCCATAACCCTCCTCCATCCACACACAATTCCCTCTCACATGAGTTTGGTGGTGCTAGCTGGCCCAGCTGGGGCAAAGGTTAGAGCTCAGGTGTCATTTTCACTTGCGCTGGTAACCCACCCACTGTGCAATGAGAGTGCAGGCTAAATCATTCAAGTGCTGTCAACCTGTGGAACTCCTTGCCAGAGGATGTTGAAGGCCAAGACTATAACAGGGTTCAAAAAAGAACTAGATACATTCATGGAGGATAGGTCCATCAATGGCTATTAGATAGGATGGGCAGGGATGGTATCCCTATCCTCTGCTTGCCAGGACCTGGGAATGGGCAACAGGGAATGGATCACTTGATGATTACCTGTTCTGTTCATTCCCCCTGGGGCACCTGGCATTGGCCACTGTCAGAAGACAGGATACTGGGCTAGATGGACCTTTGGTCTGACCCAGTATGGCCATTCTTATGTTCTTATGCTGATAGTCCTCCGGTGCCTTTGCACAATTCCACACCATCACCTCAAGTGCCCAGAAGAACAAACAAGTTCTCCCAAAATTCCCTGGAAAGAATCATAGAGTGGCTCAGCTTACTGCAGCACAAAGAACTTTGGGACATGGCCCCAGAAGTCCTAGCGACACAAACAGGCAAGTGCATCAGCAGTAAGGACACAGTAACGCAAGTATGGCTTTGCAGTGTGGCTCCTCACACCAGGGGTAGGTTAATCCAGGTGCCAATAGGGCCGGCACACCCACTAGGCGACCCTAGGCAGTTGCCTAGGGCGCGAGGTCTTGGGGGGCGGCGGGTGGCCACCTCCCAGCTCTGCGGCTGAGCCGGCAGCCGGGGTGGGGGGGTGGCTGGGCGCGGCTGCCTCCCGCCTCCACGGCTGAGCCGGAAGCTGAGGGGGCGCGGCTGGCTGCGGCTGCCTCCCGGCTCCGCGCGCCGTGGGCGGGGGGGAGGAGCTGCGGGGGAGGGAGCTGGCTGCCGCGGGGAGAGTGGTGTTAGATGTGGGGGGGCGCAGGGCTGGTGCCAGGAAGTTTCGCCTACGGCGTGAAACTTCCTTGCACAGGCCCTGGGTGCCAATCATCTGAGTTAACTCTTCAGTGAAGACATACGCTCCATTTCATGTTTGGAAAACTTGAATGGTGTACATGAAAATACATCACACTTTCATGATGTGGACAAGTTTGTAGAGTTTGGTTTTAGAAGCCTGCCCTTGCTTCTACTGATGTGTTTTTAATAATCCTTTATGTCATCAGTTTTCATAATGTACAAAAATTAGTTATCCCATATATGTCAGGACAGGTAAAAACTGTATATACATTACACGTAATAATCCTTATGAAAGTAATCCCATTGGCTTCAATGGGACTACTTGCGCAGGATGAAGGTCCATATTAAACAAAACTCACATTCCTTACAAATTGCTATTATTTTTCATAGTATGGTAGCAAGTAGACTCATGACTATATATAACTGCATGATTATGTTCTGACCTCGATATCAAGGGGATTCCATACACAGATGTCCTAGATGCACCTCAGATTATACAAGAGAGCAAAAACATTTTCAAGCTGTTTAACTGTTGTAGCTCAGCATTCAATTGTCAAATATAAAGGAAAAGTGACATCACTCAATGTAAAATTAAGCAAAAAAACCCCAAACTAAGCACAAATAAATAATCACAAACCTTCCACCTTAAATCATTTCAATTGAAAATTATTATTTACGCAAAGTATCTCTAGATAAGTTTTGATCCTAATTAAAAGTAAGTACATACACTACCTCTATGTCCCATAATCTTGGCTCCCTATATGGAAAGAATCAGAAATTATAGAATGAAAATACGTGATTTGATTTCTAAAACAAACTGGGTAAGCCAATTTAGTATTGAGTCTCCTGCTGTTATCTGTCAAACTAAAGATTTTCTATAGCATCAATAACTTATTTAAGCACTTATCTGAAACTTCCATTGGGCCAAACTGTTCTGTTACCCTTGTGTGACCGTTTAAATGCAGAATAGCGCCATTGAAATCAACAGTCTTTTTCTACTGTTAAGGTCTGACTCTGCAAACACGTGATTCTCTCCGAGTGATGCTTCCACCTTGAGAAATGCCAGGTAGTGTTTGCATTATTGAGCCCTTACACTAGTGTAACTAAGAGCATGATTTGGCCCTTAGTCTCTTCTCTCTCTCACCAACTTTCCACTAGTTACAGGGCAATACTATAGCTGATTAGACATTCACTGACAAACATCTTTAGATTTTTTCCTCTAAATCTTTAATTTTTATAGGATGTGTGAAAAAATGTTTCAATTCCAAATAGGGAATTAATATCAGTGTTAATTCTGAATCCTGCACGTCTGTTAGGAATTATTGTAGGTAATTCACAAAATTGCCTGGTAGTTCACACATGGCATGCACGGCACACACACACAAGATTATAAATCAGCGAGAGAGAAGACTCCCTATGGAAGGGGAAAGTTTGCAGCAGTCCCACTAAAATCCAAGGCATTAAGTTCAAACCTTGTTCAAACATTAGATTTAATAGAAAGTGCTGCAGAGCTTTTCTGCTGAGACCTGAAAAAAGGCTCAAGTTAAGGAATGAAACAGTGAAAAATACACAAACGAGTAAAATGCTAAAATCTATTTTCTTAATTGCCTTCTTGGGAATGCACAGCTGAGTTAAACGGACAATGGGAAACTGTATAAGCCTGTACAATTTCCAGGGCAGTATCTATTGAGAGAGTCTTTCTTAAAATCAGTTCTGATTACTAGTTTGCATGATTAGTGTAAACTTAATGTCAAAATCATGCGTATTTACAGAAATAACCTGCTAAGTGTTCAAAACACCTCCCAAGCATTTTACTGCTTTTCAGTCTTCATCTCGATAAATGGCTAGCTAATAACAGGTTTCCCTTGCTTTCCACAAGGCTGAACTGGCACACACAGGCTTTCGTCAGCAATCACTGTCATGTATTAGCTGCAAAAGGCAATGTCAGCAGAGCTTTGGGGGCAATCATGTTCCCAGCCCACTTTCTTTCCACCTACCCACATTTCCCCTCCTCCTCCCACCAGCCGTCCACTGGGCTGTACCTTCTGTGTGGCAGCTGCAGGAGAGGATGGTGTTCGGAGGTCTGAAGATGTAAGGCAGGTAACGAGAAAAGCATTTCATCTTCCAAAAATAAATTAAAAAATTAAAATAAACCAACTCTCCTCAGTCCATGAGGAGTCCTTCTGCTTTCAAGGCAGACCGCGTGGGGGGTGCGTTATAGGACCCCTCCTGGGTCTGCAGAGCTGGGAAACCCAAGTAATCACTGTCGCCGGACCCCATTTTGCCATCAGCAGCAGCACCAGGAAGAGAGCCGCCTTACATTTCTGCATGCATGCTGCTCGAACTCTGAAGCCCCCAAGCAAGCTGGGATAGGCTCTTCATTGGCTGAAGCTCATCAGAGCAGGATTTGCTGACTAAGTCAGTCCTGCCTGTAAACACACACACACTGATCAACACTGCCTGCAACATCCTACTCTCTTTGGGTCTGTTTGGAAAGAAAGAAAGAAAGAAAGAAAACCAGCAGCGTCTGGGAGCAGGGAGACTCTGTGACCATATCTCATTCTGGGTAAAGATCTTAATGTAAACAAGGCTTTACAACTTTGTCACCTGAGGGATAGGCTGCTGTTAAAAGAAATCACCCAGGGAAGACGGATTTCAAGAATAATACAAGAGGATGCACTGAAATGGTATCTGCCCTTGTTTTATGAAAGAACAGAGCGGGGGTTAAACTATAGTAGAATAAAAAAAAGGCATTTAGCTTTTAAGGGTAGCTGCAGCATAAAAACATCCTACATTTATATGGAGCCTTTCATTCCAAAGGATCCCAACATGCTTTGCAAACTGTACATACCACAGACAACCAGCCCAAAAGGATGTGAGGAGGAGGTGGGAAAGGGAATGTAACTAGGTTTTGTGGTAACTGGTGACTTGAGGACACACTAACTAATTTTAGCTTGTATAGCTGTATCGTTCTGCAAAACAAACACAAAACAGTAATTCAGCACCAAGCAATTTTCAGTGCGAATGTAAAGTCACAAATGCCTCAGTAAGAGTAAGAGCAATGTCTAACTGAGCACATTGTCTTCCCCACATATGAGAGTACTGTTAGGTGCTTTCACAGCAGTCAGGCATTCAGTTAATATTTTTACAGCAATTTAGGACATGGGAGTAACCAAGGGATATTAAAAGGGCTATTAGAAATCACATTATGAAAATTAAACCACATTATGAAAGTACCTTTTACTGTGCCCTTGACTCTCTTCAATCAGTGCTGTAATTCAAACGCTTTAGCATCCAGCTGATCCTGGAGGCCTCCAGCATTCAAGCAAATGTACCTAGATCAGTGCTTCTCACACTTGTTAACCTTGTGTGCCACTTCTTAAGACAGAGATATTCACACAGATATGTGCATTCCCTGTTCCACAACTTCACTGCAGTAGCATGCTTGGTTACATGAAAAAATAATGTCAGAACTGTGTTGAGAGGACAACCTGAAAAACATTTTGTTTTAATATGCTGTTAACTTCTTATGTCCTGCCACCCTGCCTATTTTGTACTGCTGCTATTTGTTTCCTTTCCCAGGGTATAGGACTGTGCATTTCTTAGGACCAAATCTGCCTTTGTTTGCCTGCAGCCCTCCTTTTCTCTGATCATTCCAGGTCACTTTGCAGTTTGGTCCTGCCCACCTGTGTGGAGGGATCTCCAGTTTTCTTGTCATCAGCAAATTTAATCATGGTTGTGTTTATACAAAGACAACCAAGAGACATGAAGCAGTTTTTGCAGGTGCATGGAGAAACATGTTTTTCTTTTCATTTTAGTTTGTTTAAAAAAAACCTCTAAGAACTCGACAAAATTCCAGGACTGGGCTACAAGTAATGCGAAGACTGACAGATGCTACTTCATTGTGACAGAATCACATGAAAGTGCTTTCCGAGCCACAATTTGAGAACCATTTTTCTACAGCAAATATATCACAAGAAACAAGGTACAAAATACAAATAATATATTGCAATTATAGAGCACTTATCATCCCAAAGCACTTTATACATTCCCATATGAACTGCAGAACAAGATCATTTCACTCACCACTCTGAAAATGCAGCACTTCTGGGGTGAAACAAAACAGCTGTTTAACAGCAAATAGCAACACTACACAATAGTTTATTTCAGGAAGTGATGAATGCCATATCCAATTGATGCCATATCCAATATAAACAGTTCCATGGGATCATTAATGACCACTAAAGCCTAGGCTCTCTCTTGAGCCCACCCTCCCTAATGGATCACAGTGAAGTGTGGAGGTAGTTATGAATTGCCAATGAGTCATTTGTGCTCCCTGGATTTGGGGTCACTTTTTATGCTTGCCCAGTCCTCTGTGTAAATTAGAGCAGCCTAGGACCTCAGATAAACTATGTCTGCTGGTAATGGTCCTTAAGAAGCTGTCCACCAACTGTGAAGAGTCAGAGCACTATTGTGTCCTATTCTGACTGTGACCCCACCCGCTCGTGGCATACTCCCACACTGCGTACATGTGTGCGTCCGCATGATGTTGCAAAAGGGCTGGTGAAGGCAAGAGAATCTGGCCCAAGTGGCCTGAAGGGCTTTGTTTCATGTGTCACCTGAAAGATGGCACTTCCAGCAACATAGCACCATGTAACACCAATGGACATTGGTTTCAATACTGACTCAGAGGGAGGGGGCCACTTATTGATTCACCAGCATCCCAATCAGCTATCATCTTACTTAGTTCACAAGATCAAGGTCACAATACTAAATTAAGTGGCTGCATGCTACATATAATGTACTGTATATTAGTACCTCTTTGGCTGATACAGTATGATACTGTAACAGTAGTATAGGTTTCTGTGGCTCTAATATGCAAACATCTCTAAGAAATTTGTAGAATGAACTTTATGCACTTATAATAAGTCATCTATTATTTTTGTAAATGAATCTAAATTCTCATGTAAAATGCCAGATTGGCAATACTGGAAACTGAAGTCCTCAACCCACAGATGAGATCTTGCACATGATACATTGTATGGACAGGGCCAATGCAGCCTTCCTCTCATTCACTCACAAACCTGCCTGGGTATGTCTTGGCAAGGCCATAGCTGGCTTGGGTCAGCTGACTCAGGCTCATGGGGCTCAGTCTGCAGGGCTAAAAATTGCAGAGTAGAACTTTCAGGTTTGGGCTGGAGCCCATGTTCTGAAACCCCACAAGGAGGATGTGTCTCAGAGCCCAGGCTCCAGTCTGAGTCCGTACATGTATACACTACAATTGTTAGTCCTGCAGCCTGAGCCCCGCAAGCCTGAATCAATTGACACAGACACAGACTCAGATTCAGTGCTGCGTGTTTTTTATTGCAGAGTAGGTATACCCACTGACATCCAGGTTGGTGATTATGCCCATGATTAATATGATGTGGAACTTTGTCCACTGGTACCTGCACTAATTATTTCAACAGGCCACCAGCTTTGCTCACTACATACTATGGACCAGATCCATTTCCCAGTCAAGTCAATGGGAGTTTTTCCATTCATTTCAATAGGTGCTGGAGGGCAAGCTTTGAACAACCTAAAGGTGAAAGGTTTTATATCCCATTATTAATCCCTGTATCCATCCAACCTCCTAGGAAACTATGTGTTATTTTTTGGATAACAAGTTAACAAAGGCCTTAAAAACTATAGGTAAGGTGAAACATGCCATATAACCTTCAAAACCTTAACACAGTGGGCATCATTTTAACACATCCTGTTTTAATAATTATCATATTTTTTTAACAAAGGGCCCAATGGCTGTACTAGCAAAAATACTTATTACCTATGTCCAACCGTGTAAACTGGGCTCCTCCCAAAACAGATAAAAGCCATGATCCCTGCACTGAGGAGTTAAAAATGAATAGTAGATATGACATAGTGAAGGAGTAACAAGACAGTAGTGAGGGGATGGGGCTTGAAATGTAGGGGTCACATCAGAAGGATTACAGGTTATTCGTGGAGTACTAGTCATGGCATGATGGAGTAAGGAAGGCTTTTTATTTTTTAATTAATTATTTCTGGGGAATATTGCTTTCTTAGTTGGCTAATTTCTTTCATGGAAGAAGTGAAAATTAAGAAGAGATTTGACCGAGGGTGATGGTTTAGCGGCTCATCCCAGGAAGTGTGTTCCCTGCATAGGAGCAGTCTGGAAGAAAGGGCAGAAATATTTTGGAGAGAAGCAGATAAACAGGCAAGCAAGGCTGGCATAACTGGCAGAGCAAAAGGCGGTACATACAGCACAATAGAGACAAGGTTTGGCTGAGTCAGAGAAGTAAAGCTATGAAGGGCCTGGAAAGTAAGGACAAAAAGCTTGAACTTGAACTACACGCATGTAGTCCTTTTGCAAACAGTCCCATTGACACTAACAGGATACTTTCCATGACAAAGTGTTTGGAGACTCTGGACCTAATTGAGCCTGCAAAAAAAATCTCTCCATGTAAAACAAGCAATTGTACATTTAACTCCCTGTTTGCAGATGCCAATGTGGGTTTTGCCAAGTGCCAGTGGGTGTGAGCAGTTGTGCAGGTGCACCTATTAGGGCCTTCTGTGAAACTGTGGTGCTTTAGAACTGTTTCTCTCCATCCCCCGCAGCTAAGAAGTCCCTTTGACTTATCAATCTGTGTACAGTTTTAGGGCCTAGGCCTAAAAATAGTACTGAACAGTCTTTACAGGCTGTAAGTAGGGAGATAGTCACACACACACAGTCACACACAGACACAGAGCCTTAGTCTAAGAAATATTGCAGAATCAAGGCTAGAATAAATGGTTGTGGTCAGAGCTCTTAGATCCAGTTCTCCAAGAAGCCTTAACTTACATGCAGGAGGGTTGATTCTCTGCTCTCATTTACACTGGTGTACATCCACTGAAGCCAATGGAGTTACACTGGTGTAAGTGTAAGAAGAATCAGATACAGCAATAAATAGCACTTTTTCCAAACATGGTCTTTCTTCTCACTATTAACCCTAGCAATGGCTTATATCAAGGGGTGGGGAGTGGGGAGAGGGCTATTGCTTTCCGGACGCACATGTTAAAGCATGGTTAACTGGCTGGAGTAGGCATCCACCCACTACTTAATTTATGTGTTTCATTTTCCTGTTTAACCCCGCCAGCCACAAATTCTAGTAACTATGCAAGTGGTACTCTGCAAGTGGGAAATTAAACGTCCTCCTCTGAAGCTATAAGTCAATGCAAGAACTACTCGTAATATAAAAGCTACCAGGTGGTATAAATGTGCCAAACATGTTGTGTTGCATGCTCTTTACTGCCTAGTCATAAGGTTAAGTCAAAATTGTCTGCATTCTTAGCTATATTTTGTATCTCATCTGTAATATTCTCTTATCCCTATGTATGCAGAACTCCCACTGATGTGGGACATACAGACTTGTAGGCAAGGAGGAATATTAGAGTTCTGAATTTTGCTGAGTATTATCTCTGGATTCAGCCAAGAAGTAAGGGTCCTATGGTCATGTCCACATATTGGACTTCCTGTGCACACTCAGAGTAAATTTTGCTAAAAGAACAAATTTGCAGTAAGCAGACCGTAACTATGCAAAGAAATGGGTTCTGCATTCTATTTTACATAGGGTGATGGAAATCCAGGAAAGACGGATGGTACCGATGATGGTATTCATTCTCACATTCACTCCCCTCAGTTAAACTCAGAAAATTACCTTCAGTTTTCCTGACAAAATTGAAGTAGAGTATCTATACTTTGTTTAGCTTTGCCAGCTTTGAAATTACCTACTATACTTGATCAATGGAGTGGGCTAAGGAAGTCCTATCTAAGAAATTATTTATGCCATTCTCTGGGGGGAAATTACTTTAAACTGTATCTTGAAAAAGGTTTGTAGGAAGAAGAATGGTAATGAAATAAAAAATAAATAAAACTATGGACATTTGTTTTAATAATTAATAATATTAACTCAAACTTGCTCAAACTGTTAATTGAAAGGGAGGCTGATTAAGCCACACTTAACTAGTTAGAACAATGATCAGGTTTTGCTTTTAACTTCCTTGTGGTGTCAAAAACTCTTAGCTACTCCCAGTGAAAGGGCGGCAAAATTATGAAAATTACTGCTCCTCCTTTAGGCAAGTGTGATGGGTCCAGCACCGCAGCGCCCCTTTGTGGCAGGAGGGGCTGGGGTGTCGGGGCCTCGCCGCTCTTAAGTCCCTGAGCCCGTCCCTTTAAGGGCATCCAGTTGTGGCCTAATGCCCAAAGTCCATGTGACTTGGCCCGCGTATCAGGGCCGTATGGCCTAGCGGCCAGAGTCCATATACCTCGCCCCGAGGTTCAGGACAGTGTGGCCCAGTGGCCTGAGTACATATACCTCGCCCTGAGGTTCAGGGCAGTGTGGCCCAGTGGCCAGAGTCCATACAACTCGCCCCGCAGATCAGGGCAGTGTAGCCTAGCGGCCAGAGTCCATACAACTCGCTCCGCAGATCAGGGCAGTGTGGCCTAGTGGCCAGAGTCCATACAACTCACCCCGTGGATCAGGGCAGTGTGGCCTAGTGGCCAGAGTCCATACAACTCGCCCTGCAAATCAGGGCAGTGTGGCCTAGCGGCCAGAGGCCATACAACTCGCCCTGAGGTTCAGGGCAGTGCGGCCTACCGGCCAGAGTAGTAGGGGAACCCGGGCCCGCCCTCTCCTCCGGGTCCCGACCCAGGGCTCACCTGTAAGCGGGGGTTCCCCCTTGTGATTAGCTCGGCGGGGATCCACCCACAACACGCCAAGCGTGAGTGCGGCTTTAACGCTGCTGGCTTCTAAAGTCTCCCTGGGTCACTTCCTACCATCAACTGGATTCTCCGGTCCGTCCCCTCCACTCGCCGCCTCCATCCGGGGTGCAGAGGGTGTCATGGCTGGGTTGGCCCCTGGATCCTGGGGTGTTGGCTGTCCCACCTCGGGAGCTGGGAGTGTGCTTCCTTCCCCTCCGGTGGTCAGCCCAGACTGAGCAGGCTTTTATACCTAGGCTCCAGTTGGAGCATGCCCAGCAGGGCTTCCGGGGAGGGGCTTCCTCTACCAGGAAGGAAGGGTTAACCCCTACAGTACCAGTGCGGGGCCGCTCTGCCCCGTCACAGCAAGACACCCCCAACAAAACCAAGGTATCAGTCTGGTTGATAATAGTGGATTTATAAGGATTAAATGAGAGTCCAGAACCCAATTTCAAACCAAAGTAGCCAGGCTAAATTCTGGGTAGATGCCCAGAATCTTCCCTTTCTACCTCCCATCTCATTGCCACTGCAGAGCAGGTAAGGCATTGCTCCACATTGGCAGTTGAGTAGATGAAGTAACCTGTGTGGATGCTGACATACAATAGGGAGGGAAGATGGAAAGGGTAACCTAACTGCAGACCCTATGCTCATTTAACAAACAACAACTTTGCTTCCACTTGCCTCTGTACACTAGAGCTTGCACAGAAATAAGCTTCCACATCCAGATCCTACTCTCCCCACTTCTGTGCACTGAAAATGTATCAGTTCTGCTGCCAAGATTCCCATCACAGCTTCAGAAGAGGGCACAAGATAGCCTCGCTATTTCCCTGAAATATTGTCCACATACATAGGCGCCGACTCCGTGGGTGCTCCGGGGCTGGAGCACCCACGGAGAAAAATTGGTGGGTGCTCTGCACCCACCGGCAACTCCCCGCCCGCCCCGGACCCGCGGGAAACTTACCGGGAACCGGGAGACGTTGCGGGGGCCCCGCCCCCGATGCTGGGCAACATGGCGTCGGCGTCGGGGCCCCGCAACGTCACCCGGCGTCGGGGGCGGGGCCCGGCGTTGGGCGGGGCCCCGCCCCCGACGCCGGGTGACAGCACCCACGGGCGGGGCCGGAAGTCAGCCCCTATGTCCACATAGGAATGTGAAGTGGCTTGCCTAAGGTCACACAGGAAATTAGAGTCAGAGCTCGAGGGAAGGAACCTAGCAGTCCTGTCTATGGCACTGACATTTACAAAAATATTTCTCCTTTTACAACAAATGTATGGATTAAAATAGTCTCCACTGTACATGACTGACAAAAAAAAAGTTATTTTCACTAAAAATATAAAATAGATTCAAAAGTTTCCCAAGAAAGAGATCAATCCTACCTTTTAAACCTTGGACACAAAAATATCAGTAACCCTATGGTGGTTTGAATCTATTTAATTGTTTGTGCTCAGTTTTTTATGTTCCATTAACAAATAACATGTCAGATCACATGCAGAAATCTGGAGGTGCATTGTGCTTAATTAGCAAGCAACACAAAAGAAACCAACATGATAAGACAACAGGCCAGGCTCAGAGCCAAGTCAATGAGCCTGCAGACAGTTACTCACCATTTTAAATGTCTGATTCTGAGCTATCAGTTACACATTTGGATGACCTGGCAAACGCAGATTGTGCAAGCACATGTAATAAAAATCCCAAACTCAATGGGAATGGCTGTTGGTCATGGCAGATTTCTTGAATCCAATAGCATCCCAATGACAAAGTATTCCTAACAGGCACTAGAAAGATCAATTGAATGTACTAAGGTCATTTTAATGTAAATATTGCTACTTATATATTATTTTCCACTGGAAAACTCTTTATTATCTGTATGTTTTAAACTTGAATAATTAAATAAGACATGATTTACATGCTAAGAGCCTATGACCCACTATTCTGTCATACGCAGATCACAGGAGTTGCACTGCAGCCCCAAACCTCATTATGCTGCCTTTTAAGGACAACAGCATCTACCACATATAGCTATTCCCGAGGCATCACCCACAGTCAGATCTGGTGAAGTGCCTCTAATTTTGCTGATACTTTTAAGTCATGATGACTCTAGGCTGTGGATCCTGAAGCCTCAAGAGAACTGGGGGAAATCCTGCCTCTTTATTCTGCACGTATCTGGATTCTCCACCAAGTTGCTAATCCCCATTAAGCCAATTTGAAGCAGGACTCCTGAAAATTTGTTTTTTATTTTTCCAGAATGAAATTTGGTTTGATACAATGTGGTACATCAAATGTAATTGTCGGTTACCTTTATATTACCCTTGTCGATGTGTTTGCCTCTACACCTAGAAAAATATAATTTCAGGCACCTCTGAAGTATAAAATATCTCATTTACTTGGAAGATTATGTTATAGATTAAAAGGATCCATTAGATTATTGAGTCCATCAAAACATATATTATATGCTAGGTTACTTTTATTTCAAATTAAGGAAAACAACAGACAAAAGAAAACAATTATTAAATTAGAGAGAGCGAGCGAGAGAGAGAGAGCACACATAGACTCTCTCTCCGCAACATTCTGTCTATGATCTGAAACCCAGGTGCCCTGCAGAAGTTAGAATCCTCTACATTTAAAGGTGTGGTGGTGCTACCCAGTAAACACAATGGCAACATCTCCTTTCAGTTAATGGCACATAACTGCATACATCACAAGAGTCAATGAGATTAAATTTCATGAAATTAAGACACAAAAGAGTGACATTTACAAGAGCTAGGAGGGTGAGAGATTAGAATATACCCCAAAGACTGCAGCACATGATAGAATAAAGTTTTTAAAACTAAAAGGATGGAGCTCTGCTGAAACTGAAGCATTTAAACACTTTTGTGATATAAATTTGTATAACCTCACTGAAGTATTGGATGCTGTGGAATCATTGTAAATATAGATCCAAAATGAAACAGCACCAACGAGCACCAATAATAATGAACTCTACCTCTTAATTACCTCCCAAGGCTTCCTACCCAGTCATGCTTGATCTTTTGTTTAAGGCCACCTTTACTTGTTGACCAATTTTTGGTGATCTGTATGATCACTTGTTTCATTGTTGGTTACCCTGCATACATATTCTAAACTAGCGGCTCTCAACCTTTTCCATACGGTGGCCCCATGTTACAATAGAAGAAAAGTTTCAGGAGCCCTCTCCTATCACCCTGGACCTATTTGCTGTGTGTGTTTGGGGTGAAATGTCCACACCCAAGGGTTGAAAACCAATGTCTTAAAGCATTCTTATTTATCTTGAACTGGCAGGCAGATAGATATGACAAAGTAAAATAATTTTTCCATATTTAGGTTGTATGAGAAAGGCTCAAACCATATGAAAACAGGTTTGCAACCACATTGCAGCACGTGAGTTTAGTGAGCTTGACTGTAATTGATTTTAATTTTTTTAATAGATTTTAAAATATTTGTTGTGTTACAAGCACCACTCTGCTCTCAGGAGGATGGAGATTATACCCCCGTGTTTCCAAGCTCGCTCAACAATGGGGGCAATCACTCAAGGAAGAATATGCAATGGTACCATAAGTAAGGACACTTTTCCTGGGGACCAGGGTAGGAAGTAGGAACTCTGTTAGCAGAGGCTACCCAAGACATGGACTGCATCAGTTGTCTTTATACCTAGAACCAGGTTTCTCACAATACCCTGCTTTTAAAGAAACCCTCACTTTCCAGAAATAAATAAACAAATAAATAAAAACACCACAACAGAATAATTCATTTCCTGCATTTGGTACCTGGGTGCCCATAGAAAAGAGCCTTCAAGCCGTGGCACCACTTTCAGCAAATTCTTTCCCGTGCATCATTCTAGTGCCTAACGTGATTTCACTGGATGAAATCCACTCATGCCAGCCTCACTGTCTAAAGCTATATGCAGTAAATACTGGTTTCAGACAGACCACACATTTCTGCCAGTGCAACTAAGTCCTGATCTGCAACATCCTCATGTGTTATTCTAAACTCCAGTCTAAACCGTGAGTCGTGTAGTGTTTTTTTTTAATATGATCACAAGGATAAACTCATGTTCGCTGATAATTTAAACATGAAGGAAATCCAGGTCTCTCAACATTAAAGATCAGTGCTGTAACCCAGATCAGAAACTTGAATCTCCTCCCATAAAAGCCCTCGGAAGATAGAGTGATGGGGTTCTCGTCATCTGATATCTAGCCTTCCTATGCCAGAAAAAAGTGCACTAGAATTTCTAGGCAAACAATGAATAACTCGTTTTTGAAAATCAGGTAATAAAAATGCGGGGAAGGGTGTTGGCGACTTGGGAGCAATATGAGGAAATGGGATGGGATGGCGATCTCAGTTCTCCACAAAGGACAAATTGAATGTAAGAGGAAATGTCTGAAGTCAAAAAGGAAAGAAAATAATGGACAGAAAAGAGGCAATACTGTAAAAACAAAATGGGAGATAAAACAGAAAACGAAAGTGGGCAATGGAGAGAAAATGAGAGTTAAAAGAAAAAATGGAATAAACAAAGGAGAGAACAGGATAAATTTAACTCACATAACTTTAAGATCAGTAAAATTGTATTTATTTGTTCCTGTGTTCTATTCAGCTATGGCAGAATATCATTTCCATGTGTCCAGTATTTGACCAAATATGAAATGAGACACTGGTTGTGCTTGTGGGGGGAGAATTTCAAATGTGCCTAAGCAGCACAATTCCCACTGAAGACTATTGGGTGTGAAAGTCAATGTAACTTGTACTCCTAAATCCACGAGGTGCTTTTGAAATCCCTCCTGCACTAATGCATATCTATAATAGTGTACGCACTCTAATTTATGTTATCCCCAAATATGGGGGTAAATAGTATGTTAGTATGGTCTCATCCAGAAATCAAATCAAACTGATTCCAATTTTAAATTTTTTTGTGCGGAGGTTGCATCATAATTCCCTGAGATGCTATTGTGAAAAAGAGCTAAGAGCTATTATAAATGTATTTTACAAATGGTTGTTAAATTATCAATCCATTTAAGCAATAATTACATAATAAGAATGTTTGATTGCTAACTAATTTTGGTGACTTACCTTTTAAAATGAATAAATATTTTAAGAAAACAGAAGAGAAAGGAAGCGCTGCTCAATTCCTCTCTTGCAATTTTACCCAACAACATGTGATCAAATAAACCCAACGTTGATCAAGCAAGCTGTACATGAAAAACAAGTTCTCTTTGATCAAAGCAACAAAAGGAAAAATAAACCTACCTTCTGTGACTCCTATGTCAATAGTTCCTTTTACTTGACTAAAGCACCACAGCACATCCTGCATGAAGTTTCCAAATCCTGCCAGTGAAACACATGCAGAAAGAAGATGTAACCACACATGTCCATATATGGTCTTTCTTTAAATGAACAAACATTCACTAATATCTACAACCACAGCATGAGAATAAATACGTGTTCACCTGGTATCATTCTTCCGTGCAAAATGATAACCTAATGCCGGGAAACTAAAAACATTATGCCTGTGTTTGTGAATTGCCTCTCTGTCTGTTCTCTCTGTACCATCGTAGGGCTATTTCGAAAACGGTGCAATTGGAGCCAGTCCCCTCTACATCATTGGCAGCATCATAGAAGAGTCAGGAGGCCCTGCAGTCACGCTCTTTGTCACAGCCTCTCTTCGTCAGAATACTAATGCTCCCAATCATTTCCATCTTTGTGAAAGAGAGACTGAAAAAGAGAGAGAGAGAGAGAAACAAATCAACACCATTTTTTCTAGTTTGTGGCCTACGTAGTTGTCAATTGATTGGCAATTAGCTCTGCAGAATGAAACCATTTTAGTTTCAGATCATTACAAGATTGTTAGATTAATGTTTGCCTGGAAGCCTGAAGTACATTCTAGTTGTTATAAAAGGGTACAGCAGGCATTCATATTGTAAGCATCTCCATGTAAACAGTAACAATCTACACTGATCCCAGCATGGTAATATGTTTCATCTGCTGCTGCTCCTCATCTCCTTGAGGGCACCGCAAAAAGTTCCCCTTTCCAATATATCATTCACTCTGGCACACAAAATCCTTAGCTACAAAGTCAACTTGCTTTATTTGATACTAATATACCACTTTTTATCTGAGGCTGTCAAAGTATTTTAAAATATCAAATTAAGGAGGCTTCACAACAAGCCTGTGAGGAAGGGAAATATTATTAATTTTACAGATGGGTACCCTGTGACACAGAGAGTGGTTAAGTGTTTTGCCCTCAGCAAATCAGAGAAAAAGCTCAGAACCCAGAGGTCCTGACTCCCAAAGCTCTTCCTTTAACCACAGGAATCACACTCCCTTTCTTCCCTTTTCAGACAAGGATAGAGCTATATGTATATTAAGATGCATATATAGATTAATTATATAGACTCGTTGGCTCTTACGCTAAAATCCTATGAGGAGAGCTGTCTTTGTGAGATTTCTGCCGTATCTGAATCAAACCCAGAAAATAACCTTTTTTTGTTTTTGTATCCAAACTAGAAAGAATCAAATCGTAGAATTTAATTTGGAACTTGTGTTTCAGATCTATCCACAGAGAAATTGAAAGGGGTTCAGATCTGATCTACTAATTTTCTTTCATTCATCCACATGCTATACATCCATATGCCTATCTGTCTCTCTATCTGTCTTTCTGTATCACTCCGTGGTTTGTGTTTATTCTGTTAACAAATAGGCCTAGAGTTTTTAGCATAAATTCTTAATTAAAACTTCCATAAAGCTTTGCAGTTAGCCTTAGAAAAATAAAAATATTAGCAAGCAAATTTTATATTGCTTATGAAGTAAAAATATATCTGAAGGTCAGAATCTATTTTTGCACACTTATTTTTGCAGATGCTTAAACATATATACTTGTAATCTGCTCTGACTACTCAAATGGCAAGTTATAAGGTTGTAATCAAAACTACAAAAAATTGGAAAATGTGCAGAGAAGGGCAACTAAAATTATAAGGCGCATGAGACAGATTCCATATGAGGAGAAATTAAAATAACTGGGCCTGTTTATCTTAGAACAGCGATGACTAAGGTGCGGGAGAATATGAAAGAGGACTATAAAATCATGAATGGTGTGGAGAAAGTGAATAGGGAAGTGTTATTTACCCCTTCACAGAACACAAGAACTAGGAGTCACCCAATGAAATTAATAGGCAGCAGGTTTAAAACAAATAAAAGAAAGTACTTCTTCACACAACGCACAGGCCAAAAGTATAACTGGGTTCAAAAAAAGAATTAGATGAGTTCATGGAGGATAGGTCCATCAATGGCTATTAGCCAAGATGGTTAGGGACGTAACCCCATGCTCTGGGTGTCCCTAAACCTCCAACTGCCAGAAGCTGGGACTGGACCACAGGGCGTGGATCACTCAAAATTGCTCTGTTCTGTTCATTCCCTCTGAAGCATCTGGCACTGGCCACTGTTAGAGACAGGTTACTGGGCTAGATGGACAATTGGTGTGACCCATCATGGCCTTTCTTTATGTTTTTAAGTAAATCTCACAAAAGTATAAAATGTTCCAACTGCAAAGGGAAAAATAAGTAATTAATTAAGAAGTGTTATTGTCTCCCATAGCCAAATTTGCTGTAACCTTTTGTACCCTGAAAATCTGAAGTGTATTAAATGTAACTGTCTAAACAATTAACCACAAAGTAGACATTTAATAGTAGTTAAACAATAATAAATTATGCAGTAGCTGTATTGTAAAGATAAAATAATCACTTGACCACCTAATGTCTCAGTAATCAATTATTTAACAAGATCCCATTTATTACAATTCTATGCAAAGCATTAACATTAAGACTGAAAAATAAAACATCCAAATATTAGGAAATGCAGAATGAAGAAGTAAAGTCCACCCTTAACTATGCCCCACTGGGTTTAAGCCTTAATTATGTTTTTTCTTTATATCATGATCAATTATTTATAAATTAATATAAAATAAACTGGATTTTTAAACACCTAAAATGCTTATATACAGTATGTTATAATAGAGCATATACAATTTTCAGAATTTTCTTGATTTTAAGTATCAATGAGATCTACAGAACAAGCCAAGTTTGAACAAAAATAGTGGGGTAGTTCTAAAATTATGAACATGTACAGTTAAATGGCCAAATTCTGAGATGATCTCATATTTGAGGTGATCCTAGTTAGAAATAATGTTAATTTTGACAAGACTCATAACTGGCCAACATTCTGAACTATGTTAGCTCTGAAATTTGCCCACTTTTTAAAAAGTAGTCTGAAGCCTACAGAGGGTATGTCCTAATATCACTGCATACATTTGAATGTTTCATGCGATGCTGTTAATGTATCACACAGATAAAGGAACAATGTCATGGTTGAGAGGCTCAACATTTATGCCCTTCTCTAGAAAATTATTGTGTTTTTTATTTAATATTTTCCACTCATACTGAAGAAATCGACCAGTTCCTTCTAAAAGACTCAAAATTCCTGCTTCTTGCCTGGGTGACCAACCACTTCTAAAGGGCTTCTGAAAGTAGCATTTTTTTCTATTCAATCCCCTGCTTGCTCACAAGAATGGACTTAGGAGAACAGATGGATAGTGTGACATATTATGAATGTACAAAAAAACTGATTTTCTTGTTGACAACTTGCCCAGCTGGGGAGCTGGGATTCATCACCATTTTCAGCCCTTGTTTAGGAAACACTGGTGATTTTTTTTCCAGTATCAAGTCCGTTTTTAAAAAAAAAGAAAGTGAGCTTTTAGTTAAAATGTGGACCTGTCAAACTTTATCAACATCCCTGAAAAGTGATGCCATATGACATTCTAATTGTTATGGTAAAAATGAAAACAGGCTGGACTGTCATGCAGCTCACAGATCTCCTGCCAATCCACTGGTCTGTGATATAATCACAGCTGCTTTTATACACTCCTTAGGAATATATTTCTAATGTATATGATAACAAACAAACGTGAGTAACTAACATGAAAATATGTTGATTATCCTTCTCCTTTTCAGTAGGTTTCCATTAGTAATTCAAGCTCTGACTATTTGTGAGAAAGATCCCATGGTGCTTTTTTGCAGAAGTTAACTGCAATTTCTTGGCCAAATTTTACCTCAGGTAATTACATTTTGACATCCTAAATCCTGTGCACCCTCTTCAGTTTCAAAGGGATATCATGCCCAATTCTGCCCTACATTACTTAGGTGCTATGCACATTGGCTTCAGCGAGAGGTATGCATTTATGTCTGAGGGCAGAATTTGGTCTGTGTTATGTCATGCTCCGGTGTCCTAGTTACGCTACCACCATAGGCGCCGACTCCGTGGGTGCTCCGGGGCTGGAGCACCCACGGGGAAAAATTGGTGGGTGCAGAGCACCCACCGGCAGCTCCCCACCATCCCCGGGGCTCGCGCCCAGCTCCCCGCCAGCCCTGGGACCCACGGCAAACTTACCTCAGCACCGGGAGACGTTGCGGGGCCCCGCCCCCGACACTGGGCGACGTTGCGTCGGCGTTGGGGGCCCCGCAACGTCGCCCGGCGTCAGCCCCCACCGGCGCCACCGGAAGTTGGCGCTTATGGCTACCACATTTCATCCCAGAGTTGACCGAATTTCTGTGAGGGAATAGGTCATCCTTGTGGTGTTTGTAAGAGCTTCTTATCCTGGTACAGCACTTTGAATCCTCCAAAATTAATACATTTAATATTACTTGGCTAAACCCTGTCTTCTTTAGTCACGCCTTCCTCAGCCATTACTCCCAGTGGGCCAAATTCATCCCTAAATGGATTAATTCACAACAGAATTTTTGCCTTATTAAACACTGAATAAAAATGAGTAACAACGTCAGGATTTGACCCTAATTAAATATCTTAGCAAAGAAGATTATGGTTGTGAATACTGGAAGAGGGGGTGAGATGGAATGGGAAGTAGATGAGGTACTTGCCTCATTACTTCTCTGTTGTAATTACTGGGAGAAGATCATTCAGGCCAGTGAAAATAATTGTCTCAACCATATAAGGTGTTATTTATTTGAACGCATCTGTTTTAGTTTAAACAGGGACTCACTTTTTCTCTTGACTCAAGTTGCCTACAAATGTCACAAAAAGCATCTTTATCTCCTTGAAACATTCCAATATGACAAGGTTGTAAATGAAATCCTCTTTTTAAACAACTGAAATGTATAATTTTTGCAGGTTGTAATTTTTAAGAGATAAAGCCTTTATTTCTTGAAACCGTAAGTCTAGATTGTTGTAACAAATATTATAGAAAACATCCAGCTAACTCTTTAATTTGATGAAATTTGAATGAAAACCAATTTATGGTGACCTTCAAAATG
Organism: Chelydra serpentina; assembly: GCA_037349315.1. Lineage (NCBI taxonomy): Eukaryota > Metazoa > Chordata > Testudines > Chelydridae > Chelydra > Chelydra serpentina. Next base: position 16,443,129 of record JBAIAC010000035.1, read on the forward strand.
AGCCAAAACTGGAAGACACAGGATGATGAACCACAATGTCAAAAGCCAATATTTTGCTCTTTTAAACAATGATCTATTTTGTTAGGAAAAAATTACTGCCAAGGTAACAGTTCCATCACATGGCTCAAATAGACTCAACATGTTTTGCAACCTCAATACCCAAAATATCTTCAAGATAAATGTATGCAGATCACAACTTCTAAGAGGAAAGCTGTACACGTCTTCAGAATTGTAACATTTTCAGTTTTTAATTAAATCTTGTATATTGGGGGATGCACTGGTAGAAAATCTTGGCAATTGGATTAAAAATAGTGACAGACTGCAATGCCCCAATTAAAACTGAGTAGTGCCATAAAAATGTTCATGCCACTGTAGAAAAACAAAATTTGGATTAGTTTTTGTTTCCTACATTATATTAGATTTGATTTTTTTCTTAACTTTCATCTTCATCTTTTTTCCCTAATTAAATGTTATCTCAGTACAGTTGTTCTTCCCTCGATATATATGCAGATACAAAAAGTCACATGTCCTATAAGGTAGAAAAGAAGGAACCAGTACTGAATTGTTTCCTCATCCTTGATTTCAATGGTCTCCAGAACTATTATGATGTGAAATTTGCCAGTGCTGAATTGCGGTTGTTAACTTTTGGAAATATATTCCCTAGTCTTAGAGGATTTAATCTTCAAATAACTAGTTTGGGCAGTTTAAAAAAATAAAGGACCTGACAAGTAGAAACTAAATAATGGAGCACAATTTTGATAGTTGAAACAAATCCATTTCTTGTTAAATTTTCAATTTGATAGCCTTTCTTTTCGATATTGAAACTCTGCATCAGCATAACTGGCAATTATTTTATTTAGTGGGTCTAAATCTAATCTCTTTAGCAATCTGTATACTAGTGTAAATCCATGGATTTCAGTGGAGTTATACCTGATTTACAGCAGTGTGAGAACAGAACTTGTTTTATTATTTATTACTCATAATTATTATTGTTTAGTTTTTACGGAATACATAATGCTTTACACACATGTAAGATAAGGTTCCTGCCTCAAGGAATTTAACTCAGGCTAGTAAGATTCAGAAGGTGACATAATTAAAATGCAGATCAGATGGGAGATGTCACAGTAAATATGTCTACACTGCAGTGGGAGCATGCATCCCTCGGCAGGTAGACAAACTTATGCTAGCTCTATTTGAGCTTGCATACTAAAAATAGCACAGAGCTAGCACAATGCACATAGCAGTGGGGCCAGGGCAGCACGGGCAGCAGTTTGGGCAAGCCACTCAAGTACAAACCCGACTGACCCTTGGGTATATACTTGGGTATCTAGCCCAAGCCGTTTTAAAGAATGAAACAGAGGCTGCCTTGTGCAAGAAAAGTGGGATGCAGCTCCAGACGAAGGAGGCATCAGTGTGAGGTGAAAACTAGAATAGAATACAATGGGCCGAAACACCCTCTTTACCTGCATGGATAAAGGGGATGCAAATCCAGTGATTCTAGGCATGAAAAACAGAGAGACATTGACACATGGATTTTTATATATAAAGTAAGCCTTGAATTAAAGGAGTTTAACTTAATTTTTGGTAAGCAGGAGACTCTTATTCCCTCTAGGGACAATGACTAAATGTAGACATGATCACATGAACTAGACCTGTGTATTGCATAGTTAATTATTTCTCTGAAATACTGTCCACATAGAAATGTGAAGTGACTTACAGAAGTGTTTGTGCCACCTTTATAGTACTGGTTTCAGTGTAGTAGCTGCGTTAGTCTGTGTCAGCAAAAAGAAAATAAAAAAAGGAATACTTGTGGCACCTTAGAGACTAACACATTTATTTCAGCATAAGCTTTCGTGGATTACAGTCCGCTTCGTCGGATGCATAGAATGGAACATACAGTAGGAGGATATTTATACATTCAGAGAAACATGAAAATGTGGAAGTAACCGTATCAACTGTAAAAGAATAAATGGACACAAATCTGACATCAGGAATCATCACATTCAAAAGCCAGTAGGTGAACACTTCAACCTCTCTAATCACTCAGTGACAGACTTAAAGGTGGCAATTTTGCAACAGAAAAACTTCAAAAACAGACTCCAACGAGAAGCTGCCGAACTTGAATTAATATGCAAACTAGATACCATTACCTTAGGTTTGAATATAGACTGGGAATGGCTTGGTCATTACGTTAATTGAATCTATTTCCCCCAGTTTAATATCCTAGTTAAATACCCTTAACACCTTTGTGTCAACTGTCTGTAATGGGCAATGTTGATTATCACTTCAAAAGTTTCTTTCCCCTACTGATAACAGTTCCTTTCAATTAATTAGCCTTTTACAGTTGGTATGGTTACTTCCACCTTTTCATGTTTCTCTGAATGTATAAATATCCTCCCACTGTATGTTCCATTCTATGCATCCGACGAAACGGACTGTAGTCCACAAAAGCTTATGCTGAAATAAATTTGTTAGTCTCTAAGGTGCCACAAGTATTCCTTTTCTTATTTTCTTTATAGTACTGATTCCCTGACCCCGTAGCACTGTCCTCACTCAAAACTATGGAGTTTACCTATCTAAGTTAATGTTGACTGTCTCAGCATAAATGTAAACAGGGTTCATCATGGGAAAAAGGCCATAAGGAGCTCATAGCAGCCTGGATGTAGAATATCGTAATAGCAAAGGTTGTTTCTCAACTTGGATCTCAGTTAATGTTCAGTAGTGCTCCTGCTAGTTGCATAGGCGCCGACTCCGTGGGTGCTCCGGGACTGGAGCACCCACGGGGAAAAATTGGTGGGTGCTCAGCACGCACCAGCAGCTCCCCGCCAGCCCCGCGCTCGTTACCGGAGCACTTACCTTTGCCCCGGACGCCGCGTGATGTTGCGGGGCTCTGCCCCCGACGCCGGGCGACGTTGCGGGGCCCCGCCCCCGATGCACCCAGCGGAGCCGACGGAAGTCGGCTCCTATGGCTAGTTGTACAATAGCTGAGGAGAAAATCTAACATAAGCAAATATATAGAGAAAGTTTGAAACAGTAGTCTAATGAGTCAAAGTGTTATCAAAATATTGAGCTCATGTTCATTCACAAATATTCAAGTTTTACAGAGTTTTTTATGTTTGTGAATGTTTATCAGGCTAACTAGATGCAGCGCTAATAAAATGCTAGTTAATTACTCTGAAAACTGTAATAAGTTTCACAATACAGTTGCGAGATTACAGATCAACATCTTATTAGGGAGCAACTTTTCTTATAAGAGCCAAAAAGGAATTTCTGCTTTCTCATCAGAATCTCACAAATTCCTCCCTGCTGGGTGTCTCAGTTTATCCAATAGAGGACAGTACACGGATGACAAGCTTTTTGTGGTAGAATAAGGACTGTTGTGCATTTATGCATTTCTTACAGCATTAGGCAGATTTCAGCACTGATTTGGAGGATTTTCAGTTGATTGTTCTATACCGTACATGTGCCAGGGTTTTAGTCTTGAACAATCCTAATGTTTGCTCGGCTCTTTGCCAACTAGTACCCAGCACTAAAGCAGATTTAACCAATTAGTGGAGCCCCACTTCTGGAGTTTTAACTTTTTTAGTTGTGTACACTATGTGTACCATAGTGTACATAATTGTATGCCTAATCTGAATCTTCAATTGTCATGATTGCTAGTGCAAACTAGGTAAGTGATAATGGAAATAGCCAGTTCTGAACATTTTTATACACAATGGTAATTAATCTCTGACTGCATAGGTACAGATACCATGGTTACCAGTGTGAGCTTCCATAGGAAAGCCTCTTCCACTTGAATTAAAGGAGTTTAACTGTTAATTTTTGGTAAGCAGGAGACTCTTATTCCCTCTAGGAACAATGACTAAATGTAGACACGATCACATGAACTAGACCTGTGTATTGCATAGTTAACCTATTTACATGTGCATTTGCAGTAACTGAGTGTGCAAAGGCACACAATTACACATGTATTTTGTGAGGGTAAATGTTCACCAAAAATATTAGAAAGTTTCATCCTTGGTGTTCTGCACATTATTACTTCTCGGATTCAAAACAGGGGAAGATGTTTTACTAGATGAGCAAAGAGGATGCCTTTTTCTTGCCAAAACAGAAGCAGTTACATTTATCTCTGCTGGCAGTTGCTCTCTGCATATCTCAGAGTTGTCTTATCCTTCTTTCTCTTAAGGGTGTTGAAAGTGGTAGTGTTGATGAAGTGTTTATTGGTGTGAAACTGAATGACTAATTATCTGGAGCCCTCAAATCACTTTACAAACATTTCTTAACTCTTATAACTAGGGCTGGTCAGAATTTTTTTCCATGGACAATTTCAACTTTTGGGCGAAAAATTAAAGCCTGAAAATGTTCAACAGGAAACCTTCCACTGAAAACTGAAAAATTTTGATTTGGAAATGCCAGCATGTTGCTTCAAGGGAGCTGTAGTTTGGGTATATGTCCCCATTCTCCTCAACGGGCTGTATTTCCGGGCTGGACTACATTTAGAGACGCAGTGTGACCAGGGATCCTGGCCCATCGAGGAGAATGGTAACCTGAGACAGCCAGGAGCGGCGCCAGTTTTTTTGCCGCTCTAGGCGGCAGCGGTGGGAGAGGACCCTGGCGGCCGAAGAAGCAGCCGCCAAATGCCGCTGAGGACCTGGTGGCCGCCGAGGGATCTAAAGTGCCGCCCCCCAAATCCTGGTGCCCTGGGCGACTGCCTAGGGTTGCCTAATGGTAGTGCCTGCCCTGGAGACAGCTAAACTACAGCTCCCAAGAGGCAATGGCGACATGGCCAAATGGAATTTTTTTCATTTTAATGAATGTGTTTTTTTCCATGAAACATCAGCGTTTCCTGTGGAAAACAGTTTTTGCAAAATCTTTTTGTCACAAACTAAATTTTGCCATAAACCAGTTTCAATGGAAGATTTTCCAATAGCTCTCTTCACAACGCCCATTGTGCAGGTGCCTTTCTCTGGACTTGGACAATGCCTAGCACTCTTTGGGTGCTTGGTCTATCTAAATAATGAACTGGAGGGAAGGGAACATCTAAACAGATTGACAATATGCGTTCTATTACAAATTCCTTTAGACTGTAAAGCGCTACAGGGCAAGGGACTTTGCTGTTTATTAATCCTTTATTTGTCTGTACAGGGCCAGAGCTATCTCAAGAAATCTATCTACCTATGTATGGTGGGAGAGAACTGCCCCATAGCTGTTTGCTTGCACTGTACCACACAGACTTATAGATATACTGTATAGGGCTCTGTGCACATTTTGCTGCAGGTGCCAATCCAGCGCGTGGGCGCGCACCTTGCCATGTGGCACGTGCATACGCCACCTTGCCCCTGCGGCCCCAAGGCTGATTACCTTGGCCAAGCACTCTGAGGCACTGCAAGCGTTAAGACCGTGCAACGCCGAGCAGGAGGGGAAAGGTGCACTCCTGACTCAAGATGGCTGCCTGGGGAGAACAGGCGCCCTGAGGGAACGGGTAAAAGCGAAAGGCGCGAAGAGCGCGCATGCGCAGCTATCTCCTCCTCCGACCCTAAGAGCCGCCCCTGGCGCCCAGAACATTCGCGCAGACTCAGTCCCCCGACCTGTCTGGAGGGGAAGCTTGGCTCGCGCGTGGGCGCGTGCGGCATGGCTGGAGGGCTGGTGCGAATGCTGCTGCTCTCACAGCTCCAGGTGCAGCTGAGCGTGCCATGGGCTGCAGGTAAAGAGCGAAGGGCAGCGAGCGCACTATAAGTACTTAAAAATAACTTGTGCTGAGAGTAGAGATAAATCACAATACATCAATGATGCAATTTAATTGATAATTTAATAAAAACATCATGATTAAGAGGGCATACAATAAATAAGCATATTTTAATACAATCGGTGTCATAATAAATAGTACTAAAATAATTGAGCAAACATCATGAAGCCAAGAATACCCACCCAATAGTAAACAGTTATAGTGTTAAGCAAGGTATAAATATCCAAGAGCGTTTGTATTTGTATAGGGGAGAGGGAGAGGAACATTTGATATGATACAAGATTTGAAGGGGGAGAAAAGGTGTTTAAAAACTCACTTTATGAAATGCACGAAAAAATTGTGATGATTTTAGCCAATAAAAATTAAATCATAACAATTGTAAAGACAGAGAGTCTGTATCTGTCTCGGAGATAGATAATCTGTATCTATTTTGCAAATTATGTTCAAAGGTACTAAGATTGTGAATTTATAAGCTGCTCCAGAACCTAAATGACTTTTCAGGGGTGACAGAGGAATCATCTTCCCATCACTAAGCCATAGCCTCTCTAGTGATGAACATTCATTCCTCACACAAGGAATGTACCCAACCCACCACCACCCCTTATGTATTTATTTGCCTTATTTTTATAATACCACACTCCATTTACTTTTGTGTGCACCTTCAGAACCTTTATTTGGCTTCCCCTCCACCTGGGAATTGTACAAATAAAATATTGGAGTGAGTTGCTCACTGTATTTTGCACAAGGAACTTAAAAAGTAAACAAAATTTGGCTTTCCTCATTATTGAAAAATGGACTATCTTTCTATGTGTCTGGATTATATCTACTGTAAAGGATCCTGAGTAGGACCTCTGAAGACTATTGCAGTATAAGTATTTAATAATAGTATGTACTGTATGTTAAGGGGCCCGGTGTGGTGGCGCATGCCTGTAATCCCAGCTGCTTGGGAGGCTGCGGTTGGCGGATCGCTCAGGAGTTCTAGGCTGCTGTGCGCTATGTCAGTCGGGTGTCCGGTGCTACTGACAGCCTGGCTAGCGGGTAATTGGAGGACTGGCTAGAACAACATGTCTGATGTGTTGTGATCGGCATTTTCTCTGAAGGCTGATAGACTGATCAGTGACAGAGTGATGTATGGTAAGTTCTTGAATCGAGGACCACAGTTTCTAGTTTAGTTCTTATGTCACTGCAGTAATGAGAACTTTAAACTGTCAGTGGCTGTGATTTTGGATGGAGGCTCTTGACTGTATTGCCTAACTTAACTGAATGCAATTGAAGAGTGTTGGTTATAGGTACTGTTGCTCCTGCGGACTGTAGTTCTGAGTCTCGGTTCTCTTAAAACAAAACTGTACTCCCAGTCTGCATACCGTGATACTGTCTGGCTAGTGTGTACATTGTATGTGCTCCCACATATATGTATTTCAACATTATAAATAAAACAAACAGCATAATTTACACCATGCAGGTAGATTTCTCCTCCGATACCAGCATAGCAGAACTTGATGCCGAAATGGAGCCAGTTCCATTTAAATCACATTGAAAAAGGGCTGCAGCATGAAACCTGCCTCACATGTTTTCTGAGAAAAATGTTTTCCTATTGGTTTTCCTGTTTTACATTAATAGTTTTGCTTACAAGGAGCATTCCAAATATTTAAGATGAATTGAGACATTTGCACATAGTATTTTTGTAGTTCATATAGCAGTAATTTGGCTTTAAATTAATTGTTGCCATGAAAATTGGAGGAATGGATCAAGGTCTGATATAAAACAGATTTAAACCAACACTATTTTGCAAGTAGGGGTTTTAATGAAGACTTAGGGGACTGTTTTCTCCAAAATAGTTATTAATGAAAATGTTATGCCTGTGTATTTGAGGGACAATAGCTCCCTAATTTCCACTAATAGTAACTAAGCCCTTCTGTTGTACCCCTCCTATGAGATTCACTAGGGGCCCAATCCTATGAAGGTGCTGAGTGCCCTCAGTTCCCTTTGACTTCAGTGAGAGATGAGCATTGAACAATCGCATTATCAAGTTTCATTAATGAATTAAACCTCACCCCCTTTGAGCTAGGGAAGTATTATCATCTCCATGCATCAATTACCAGATATAACATCCAAAATATTATTTGTATTTCAGTAGCTCCTATAGTCTCCTAGCTGATATTAAGGGTCCATTCTGCTAAGCACTGTACAAACATATTGTAACAGACAGTCCTGGCTTCTAAGAGTTTACAGTCTAAATAGACAAAGGAAGAATTAAACCCATTTTACAGATGGAGAATTGAAACAGAGACTAAATGATTTTACACAAGGTTACAAACAAAGTTTATGGAGGAATAGAGAATGGCTCTGTTGACTCCTAGGCTGGTGCCTTAACCACAGGACCATCCTTCCTCTTGCATTTAAAGGACAGGTGCTTTACAAATCTTGCTTTATCAACTGTAGTGTAGGACTTCCATCAAGCTAAGTTCAGACAGCTTTTACGTTGGAGCAATATACAATCAGATCTGGTCCATTTCTTTCCTTATGCAGCGCTGAGTTAGCCAGTGGAATGATGTTTAGCATGCATTTGAAGTGTGGTTTTGCAATTAGAACTAGAAAAATACCATATGTCAGTTGAGAACAAAACCAAACCTGAGCTGTTTCTCCTAATCTATTCCAATTACATATTTACTAGTAGAAAAAGAGCAGTGATTTTGTCTGCTAACCATTCAGTTGAACTAATGTCATGAGATCAGACTGGCAGTAAAACAAGTAGCTTCACTGTACATGTATGTAGGTGCACCTACAAAGAGCTCCTAGGTGGAGTCTGTTGTGGGCAAATGTCTCTGGTGAGTGCCTCCAGGACTACTGCCTCTGAAAGAATATAGTACATGTTCTCTTCTCCATGAGGCCAGCCTTCCTTTCTGTCCCCTTTGATGAAACTAGGCTGGGATTTTCAAACGAACTAGGAGAGCGAGGTAGGGAATTTGAGCGTCTAAATCCATAAGGCTCCTTTGAAAATTCCAGACCTAGCATTTAGCATGAGTGGGATTATGCCCTTTTTTTGCGGGTGCGTGAGGGTGATGAAGGCCCCTTACACTCTTGTCCCCATTGTTCATGGCCCAAGCCCTTATTTAGGTCTGCTTGGCTTGGAGATTTGTAATAGGATATAGAGCAGGGGTTCTGAAACTGGGGGTACGGAACCCTCAAGGGATCACAAGGCTATTTCATGGGGGAGGGGTCACAAGCTGTCAGCCTCCATCCCAAACCCCGCTTTGCCTCCAGCATTTATAATGGTGTTAAATATATAAAAACGTGTTTTTAAGTTATAAGTGGAGGGAGTTTGCACTCGGAGGCTTGCTATGTGAAAGGGGTTGCCAGTAAAAAAGTTTGAGAACCACTGATATAGAGCTCTTCACAGTTAGTAGCCACCCCATCTTGGTAGGGGCTGCCTATTTTCCATTTGATGTGGAAAAATTGGTGGTTTCAATCCAGTCCCTTTTGGACATCTATCCATATCAGAGAAACCTTCATCAAAACTGGCTGCCTTGTTGGCTGTTGAGGTTATGGACTCAGTGAGCATGGAGAATTAACTACCTTCTGGACACTGTGGGAGTACTTCCTGGTTATTGTTTGAGGCACATGGAGGAGTAGTACGCAGGTGAGTTTGCACTCCCATTGCCCAGTGTGTGCCCCTTCTGTAGACTAACGTAAAATTTCAGGGTCCCATTTGTGAACAGGATGCCTTACACAACCAATACTCATGAATCAGCATTTTGTTGAACCCCCAGTACATACACAATGAGAAACTTGAGCCTTTGTTTCCTTAAAGATATCCAGTCTCAGTGATTAAAAAAACCCCCAAACTTATTATTTAATGTAAAATTCAAATGATTAAATGGAAGTACCAGTAATTTGTCTTCAAAAGATTATACGTGCATTTTTGCTTTGACTTGAAATTTCTTTAAAACCCTGATTGTTAGGATTCAGCAAATCCTGATACCTGAGGGATAATGGCGATTTGGGATGTACCCACTTTTTGATTGTTTAGAAAGTCCCTCTTTGGAAAATAAGCCTATTAAAATGTGATTCTGGTCAGATCGGATTGCTCCTATAGTGCTGTTTATGTGCTGTCTATGTGGTTGTGTCTCTAAGAGCCACTAGAGCTGATCAGAACATTTTTGTCAAAACGTTGTGTCATAGAGGTCAAAACAAATGTTGTGGAAAGGTATCGATTTCAACTACGTTTTCAATGGGAAGGTTTCTTTCTGAGGTCCAGGGTGTGTGTGTGTGTGTCTGTCTGTCTGTCTCTCTCTCTCTCACACACACACACTCACTCTCTCTCTCTCTCTCTCTCTCTTCAAAGATGGGTGTTTTAACACAAGTCCATTTGGTGAAAACATTGCAAAGATTTTCGGACTACTGCAGAATGAAAATACACTTTGAAATGTTGAAAGTTGTTACAAAACGTTCTCCAGCCATCTTTAGTCATAACTAAAAGTCATTATCAGAGAGGGGTTTGCTGGCCTATGTGAAGAGAGCTGCTGGTTTCACAGCAGTTACCAATGGCAAATGTCCACAGTAAAAACACAAAAGACCTCCACAACTGACACCCTTCTTGGCTGTCCCAGAGCGGACTAGGCAATGGTGATTGAACTACACCAGTGATACTCCGATTGAGGCTCACGAGTCACAAGTGGTTATTTAAGGTGTCTCCTGCTGCTCTTGCAGCCCCTTGATATTACAAAAAAAAAAAGATTTAATTAAATTATTAAATAATCAAGGTGCTTTTACTATGTTGATAACCAGTTGTTGATAAAATAATAATACTTGGTCAGTAATTGTGCTGTGAGAATTATACATATATAAAATTCTCACAGCAAAATTATAAAAAATCCATTTTCATTTACTATTTTAGAGATAAAATTTACCCTACTGTGGCTCTTTTGTGTAATGTTGATAATTAATTTGGCTCCTGAACCTCTGAGGTCCGAGTATCACTGAACTAAACTCTGACCCCTTGCAGTAGTCCTGCAAGTCAGAGTCTAGGCATAGTGGAGATGTGATGTGAGGAAGAGAAAGGATGGAGAAGGAGTCTTCTTCAAGGATGTTTGTCCAAATTTCACCACAGCTGAATTCACTAATCAGGAAAAAAATGGCAATGGTAAAATGACTCATATATGCAAATGAGATTAATAGTTCAATACTATCAGTTCTCAGATTTACAGTACCGGGTGAACAGTAAAATAGACAAAATTGATCATTCAGATTGCCTAGAAGCTGTTTGCAGGAACAGGCTCATGTTTTACTGAGACATCTGCCTGAAGGATGGGAAGAAGTATATTTATTTCTCTGTTTATTACAAAGTAGTCTAAATCAGCATCTGTTAAATTAATTTTGTATGGTTTTCCAGGGACATTGTGAAATATAAATTATAACATTTTGAAAGGTAAATCATTGAATATGGTAACCAAAGCAGGTGAGATTAGAGAAGTTATTTCTGTGTGTAAAATTTGTTCCATATTTGCAACTAGGACAATATTTAAAAATGTAAAGAGTATTTTTAATTCTCCAGCCTTATCAAACCAATGAACAAATGCCATTGTTGCATGATCATGACAAAGGTTTCTTCTAGTGAGTGTTTTTCCCTTGTTCAACAAAAGAATAAGAAAATCTTTTAGTAATTATAGGGACACTGTCAGAGTTAGGTTTTAAACACAGCTTGATAATTGTCATATTTGATAGCATTTGCTCTAAGGATTCAGCCCACGGTGCTTTATTTATTAATTCATTAATTTTCTACATTCTAACTTGCTGTGTGCCTGGCTATGTAAGAGGAATGTACAGCATGTATGAGTGTGTGTATTCACACATGCTCTTTGATTTGTCAAGTGCTCAGTAAGTCTGCTGTGTCATTATGTTTTGTGTTTAAATTGAGCACCTCAGCAATTATTGGTTTCAACAAGAATGATATGAGCTTCAGACAGGAAAAATGCCAGTGACAGACTATTAATTTTGAGGGAAAAAACCTTCAATGTGTCCCTTTTATATGAGAACATGGAAATGTTCATACATTTCTGCCATTGGTGGCACATCAGAGAGGCATAGTGCTTGCTGTGGGTTTGGAATAAACATTAATGTTTTTAAATAGTGGATAATAAAACTGCAGCCAAAATTATAGTTGAGCTATAAATACAAAAACGAGTGGGATGCAGGAAGTCTAGTTCATTTGGGGGTGTTTGTACATGGTTTGGTGGCATTTGGTTTTAATAGTGGTATTGCAAGTCACAGAGTGTTCATACATTTATAAATCATTAAACGGTCAGACTTTGAAGAAGCTGTAGGTTACAAAGCCTCATTAACAGGCCTTAAATCTGCACTGGTCCCAGATATACGGTACAGAGGAGGCACTTTACAACTAATTAGGAAAAACCCATGAGCAGTTTGGAAATTAATAATTTACCAAGAACTAAACTGCATCTTTGTGTTTTCCCTAAATATAGACTTTTTTTCAAAAAGCTTCTGATAGGAAGTATAGCAAAAAAAACCTTTGTTCAGCTGAACATTGTGTCTGAAATAAACACATTTCTGTCTGGATAAGTTTCGCATATAGCAAGATAATGGTTTTGTTTTTTAATTCCCTAAAGTCAAGTTGAGATTGAATTGTCCTCAAGCACCCTGCTGGCACTATTGGCAGGGTAATTGTTATTGCATGGAGAGGAGTCGCACTGGGACTTGGACCGAAGCATTGAGATACTGCAAACGATATCGAGATACAGAACTATTAAAAATCACTAATGCGTCAGAAAAGGTAAAGCTCATGCCTTGTGTATCATTTTAAAGCTTGACTGCAAAGACCACTCATGCTGCTTTTATTTCTAGTCAGTATTTCTTCTACATTGTTGATTAATTTGATCTTTTTTCCCCCCAACCTCAGAGTTACATTTGCATGTGTTGCCAGATACCCTTATAAGCTATATACAAGATTTTCTCTACACATTTCTGCCAGTTACAGCCCCTGCTGTTCCAGTTTTGTGCTTTTCCTAACTAGACTGTGTGACATGTTCTGAAATGTGGCATGAGAGAACTACTGTAGCTTTGGACAGCTGTTGTTTTCCCATGTAAACTCTGCTGGGAGCTAAGTTCAGACCTTTGGGGTGTGTCTGCACAACAGCTGGGAGACAGACGTGCTAGCTCTGCTCAAGCTAGTGTGCCAAAAGTACTAGTGCAGCCACAGGCAGCTTTATCTTCCCACATTTCCTAACTTTTGAGTGCTTGACTTGTCAACCATAATTTGTTTAGATTTTTTAATATTATAACAGTAAACAACATTCAGTATTTCACAAGGTTTTTGTGCCTATAAACACGATACAAGACAAACTTGATGCAAATTTTCATATTACTTATTGCATTTTCAAAATAGTCATAGTCCCTTAGCAGCTTCATGATACCTTCTCTCCAAAGATCTGAAAGCATTTTACAAACATTAATGAAGACTCCCAAATGTGGTACAGAGAGATCCGTGCCAAAGAGTGTAATTGCATGAACCTAAAGTTAGGCACCCAAATAAACAGCCTGATTTTCAAAAGTGCTGAACACACCCACAGTCCACAGGAAGACAAGTCACTGATCTAGGTGCCTAAATACAGAATTAAGTACCTAACTGTGGGTGTTGTAGTTGAAACTTTTGGCAGACTGTCACATGGTGAGTCTAAGATTTCAGGAACAGAATACAAAACTCCTGGCTTCCATAGCTGATCTCTAACTTTTAGGCAATGCTCCTTCCCTTCAAAGTTGTACCCAGGAGAATTTGTCTTCAGAAGGGCACATAGGCCTTTTTAAAAAATGGAATCAACGGGTGCTTATTAATTGCATTTAGACAACAGGTCAGTTAGAACTATGGTTGTGTGTAAGCTTGATGGGCACTTTGATGAGGGCCAGCAAATAATAGGAATGTAGTTTAAAGAAGTACTAGAAAATCATTACCACTAACAGCTCCTCTCAGTCTACTGCACCATCTTCAGCACAACCATACTTCATTATGTGAAACAGGACCGCTGAAACCTAGTAATGCTTGGCTAGCACAAGCTGGTGAGGGCATGACACTTATTACTGTCTCCCTCCACCCACCTTCTCCATAATGATTGAACCTGCCTAGGAGTTTGTGGCACCAGGAGTGTTGCTCCCAGAAGTCCTTCGTCAGGCCTGCTGCCAATGACTCACTCTAAGTTTGTGTCTGACTTTGAGTCACAGAGCTGGAATGCGCAGGGGAGGGGAATAAATTCAAAGGAATGCCATGTTTGCTGCAGAAGAGAGAAAAAAATAAATATCTCCAAGGAGCTGAGGGAATATTTCCTCTAAAATCAGATATGGGAAGTTTCTGATAACACCACAGAGTCTCTAAAACAAGCACTGTGGTTGCTTCAGTGAAATGAGTCCCACAAGTATACTGTATAATCTTGCAGTATCTCCCATAATCTCCATGCTTTCAGATTGCATTGTTTATCAAATCTTGGCCTGACCAAATCTGACAATGTTTCTCCTTTTGCTTACACTGCTTCAAAAATAGTGCAACTCCATTGACTTCATTGAGGTAAGTGCAGATTCTCACAGGTGAAAGTGACAGAGAAGAATCAGGTTCCTTTGCATACTGTATAACCTGACTCCTAGCCAGAAGCAATATGAGTGAGAAAAGAATGTCACTCAAAGAGATTTTTAAAAAAACAATAAATGAGCTATTGTTTTCCCTCGTGCAGGCTTGTTAATTAGTGATTTAAAAGATGCAGTCAAGTTCTTCATGCCCTCGTATAGACTCAACTACAAGTACCTTTCTAAGGAATGATGTAGAATTTGTAAGCTCTCCAATAACTCTTGGACATGCTTCTTTTAAAACACGGATCCTTGCAAGGACAAGAAATTAATAAAACAAAGAGTATGTTATCTTGTGAACTTGATACAAAAGGAAGCCTATTTATGCAGTCTGTCTTGCACGCTCTTTTGTTGTCCAGGTACATATCTCTGCCTCTTCATGCAAATTAAATGCCTTTTTTATTCTGATGTTCAAGAACTCTTTAAAAATCAAATATGACTGGGTATAGATTGCACACAGCTATTGATTAGTTTGCTGATTTATGATGTTTACTACCAGCTGCACTGTTTTCAGTTTTGGTGTTAAGTGAGTCTAATGCATATTGTATGTCAGTGGGCCAGAGTCTGTTGTGTGCTACTGAGCAACCCTATTGACGTTAATTGTGTTGTCGGTGTATAAGTAGAAGTGGAATTTGGCCAAATGTGTATATAAGGCTGTGCTATCTAGTGATTAAAGGTATTGGGAGTCAGAACTTCTTGTTTTTCTTTACAACTCAACCACTGATGCATTGTGTGGCCTCCAGCAAGTCACTTAAATTCTCTGTGCCTCGGTTTCCACATCTGTAAAATAGGGATAATGCCTTTTTCTCAGGGTGGATATGAGAATTAGTGTCTGAAATGCCTGAATGAAAAGCTGTTATACAAGTACTAATTATTACTATACACAAATGTGTTTATAAAGAATTGATCATTTCTGCAGAAATGGATTTTAGGGTTGCCTCTGAACAATTTCTGGATTGGATTAAATAATTTGGAAAATGTGACGACTAATTTTGCCTGGTCGGAAGGGACATTGGCAGACATAACAGCACCCTGGTAAGAAGCTGATTTGAGCAGTACTCATATTATGATATAAGCTCATTTGTGTGTGTAACATTATAGAAATAACTATCAAGACAGTGATATTAGTATTTATTACCAAATTGCCATTACAACTCGTCTTAATAAATTGGAAACACCACTATGTTTGCTAGCTGATTTTTATAACATGTTGAATGTACACTCATTTTTTAAAATTGTTTTTCATAATATTCAAATTTAGAAGATTTAAAAATATCATGAGCAGAAAATAAAAATCAGATTACATATTAGATAACTCCAGTGAGGCAAAATACAAAGGAAATTCATTTGGATATGTCTTAAAATTCTGTTCACGACGGAAAATATGGACTTGCATCCGATAGTCCAAATGCATAGACTAAAGTTGCTTTGCAAAATTTCTGGGAATAGGAATGCAAGGAGTCTCGGTGTCTGGCTGTTGAGTCTTGCCCACACGTTCAGGGTTCAGTTGATCGCCATGTTTGGGGTCGGGAAGGAATTTTCCTCCAGGGTAGATTGGCAGAGGCCGTGGAGGTTTTTCTCCTTCCTCTGCAGCATGGGGCACGGATCCCTTGCTGGAGGATTCTCTGCATCTTGAAGTCTTTAAACCATGATTTGAGGACTTCAATAGCTGAGACATAGGTGAGAGGATTATTACAGGAGTGGGTGGGTGTAATTCTGTGGCCTGATTCATAGGCGCCGACTCCTTGGGTGCTCCGGGGCTGGAGCACCCACAGGGAAAAATTGGTGGGTGCTCAGCACCCACCAGCAGCTCCCCGCCAGCCCGCCAGCCCCCCTGCTTTGCGCCCAACTCACCTCGGCGCCTATGCTTCTGACCTTAAAGTCTATGGGTCTAACTTAATTGAAAAAGGGGAATATAAAGAAATGGGGTCAGATCCTCAATCCCATTCCAGTTTCTTTATGCCAGGTAAAAAGGCCAAAGTAGTGTAAAAAAATCTATAATCCCTGGATCCGGCCAGGTGATGATTCATCTAGTACAGGAATTGACAAAATAAGCATTAGGCTGCTTTTGAAGGACCCTCTCAGAAGCCCTAGTGTAGGGGATGTGGTAGAGGCGAGAGGGGTGAGACAAGGAGGAGGCTGCTGTTTCTTAGGTAGGATTCCATGGCTGTCAGATTATGCTGGGTGGGTGCTTCATCCTCCAGGCCAGCCCGTTATTGGGAGGGTGCAAAGGTGAGTTAAGAACACCATAGACCCCTCTCTGATTGGTCTGGCACTCTTCAGACAGATTTGAGTCATAAGGTTCTACCTCACAGCAACATTGCAGTGGATCATATTTTATTTCGAAGACACTCTTCTGCAAAATTGGTCCCCATCTCTCCCCAGATACGAAGTAGCATACAATGAGACCTACTGTCAAATTTAAAAGGGAAATTTTGCTGAAATTTTTTATAGTTCCTCACCCCTTCACCCTGCATTTTCCCACCAACTGTAGTGCAGATTTAAAAAAAAAAACCCCAAGGACTTTCTGTGTCATTGTAATGTAATTTCTCTAGAGGTTTTCTTTAACAGTGACCTTTTTGTATTCTGTTAAAATTGAATGGAAAGGCTTTGGATGTCCCGCCCAGCCCAGCCAAACACTGCATATTGTGTGAAGATTTCCAATGGCATCTTGATTGCTCTGGACTGTAGTGCCAAGGCCCATTGGATCTGCAAGCAAAGTGCAGGTGAGAATTTACACTGCTTGTTTAATCCATTGATATCTGAATGAGGATTTCCATTTGCAAATGTACCCTTTAGGCCTCAGTCCTGCAAACTCTTACTCATAGGAGAAGTCCTTGCTTTTACAAGTAGTCCCTTTGAAGTCAGTGGAACTGCTCTCATGAGTGAAGGTTTGTAAGACCTTGGCTACACTTACGAGTTACAGCGCAATAAAACTGCCTGCAGCGCTGTAACTCATTAACTGGCTACACTTGCAAGGCACGTGCAGCGCTGTATCTCCTCAGATACAGCGCTGCATGTACTCCACCTCCCCGAGAGGAATAAGCACTGTTGCGAAGTGGGTGGAACGTTGGTCTTTCAGTGTAGCCGAGGAACAACGCAGTTACTGATCTCCGGAAGCTGCCTTTGTTTTGAAACGGCACCTCCGGGTTGGAGTTCAGAGCTCCGTTGTTGAGGTGCTTTACAAAAAACCAAACACAGCTACTGTTTGCAGGCGGGGTGGGGAAGGGGGGGGCTCTGTTAGGAATGCCGGCAGCAAAGTTGCCTTGGACAGAGACGGGGGGGGGGGGGGGGAGAACGGCGGGGGGGAGGGGGAAGGCTCCGTTTCACCAAGTTCTCTCTTATCTGCTCTTTAAAAACAAACAAAGCCCCTGCTGTTTGCTTTCAGTGATTGAGAGAGAGGCAGGGGATGTGGAGGTGTGGAAATAATGAGCTGACACTCTGTGGATACCCCAAAAATCCACTCTCTCTCCCAAAAACCTCCCTGTCAAAGTCCCCCTCACCCCCCCTATTTGAAAAGCACGTTGCAGCCACTTGAATGCCCATAATGCACCGCTCCCAATACAGCTGCAAATGCCTCAAATGTAGCCACCTTACTGCGCTGGCAGCTGCCAGTGTGGACAGGCTGCAGCGCTTTCCCTACTCAGCTGTACGAACACGGGTTTAACTAACAGCGCTGTACATCTGCAAGTGTAGCCAAGGCCTAAGAGTGGGCACTTAGTGCTCCGGGTTTACATATACTACAAGGTTTTGCTGCTTTAACTAAGGCCTGATCTACACTAGAAAATTAGGTTGGTTTAACTATGTCGGTCAGGAGTGTGAAAAATCCACACACCTGAGCTGTGTAGTTAAACCTATCTAAATTCATGTGTAGACTGCACTGGGTCGACGGAACATTGACCTAGCTCCCCCCTTTTGGGGAGGTCAGTTACCTTTGCCGGTGGGAGAATCCCTCCTGTTGGCATAGGTAGCGTCTACACTGAAGCACTAGAACGGCACAGCTGCTGCCCTAATTGGCTGTTTCCTTGCAGCCCTCTGGGCTGGGTTTTAACCCTATCAGGCCAGTGCGGGGCAGATGCCCTGTCACACTGTTGCATAGGTTTGAGCTGGGGAGCGCAACAGAGGCAGTATGCATGGTAAACCTATAGAGAGCACAACAGTATCGATCTGATCAGAACCTGGGTTCATTGCTGTCTGTCGCTCTTCATCATGTTTCCTTGTTTAGATGGAATGGCAAGAAATGTTTTATGTTAACTCAGGAGTAGTGCACATGCCAGCTGCTGCTGGGGGGGCGGGAATGGAGAGCAGGGGGTTTTCGCCAGAGCACGTCTCTGAGGTGTGCATTTTGGAGCATTGGCTCCAGGGCGGGTGTAGATACATTCCATTTCAGGTGGCGACCTGCATTTTATTGTTCTTCCCATCTTCCGATCCCCTTTTCAAGATACTGAGCGGTATCAAGAACACAAAGGAAGGGTACTCCTCTCGCCACCGAGTCTTCCATCACAAGTACATGCAGATTTGAATTCTGCTAAAGAAGCTTGCCTGGAGCTTAGGGAGAAATGCACAGGAATTTCTACATGGAATAATGCATATGCCCTTGCCAGGGGGACCGTATTGTTGAAGAGTGAGGAGAGCAATTCCTATGCCTATGTGAAATCAGGTAAGTTGAATTATTAGAACAATCCATAGATCAAATCCACTGCTTCACATGACCACTTACATGCTTTGAGTGAAAGTCTGATCCATTGGTGTTTATGGAACAACTCCCATTGACTTTACTGGTCAGGATTTCACTCTCTGTTCCTCCTGCATCATGTAGAAGGGCAGAGAGAAGCTGCTTCTGATGCCACTGTGATCTTAGTATTGACTAAGATCTTAGTATTGACTGTTAGGATAACAGCAGTGCCGTGGTTATGGCTACTTCCCAATATCTTGTATTTTTCCCTGAAAGTATGTCACGTTCTCCAGTGTTGTATGATCATATAGCTGAAGACTTTGTGGGAATGACCATTGAAACTTTCGTGAGTTTCCTTTGGGTCAGTTCAGTGAGACTCTGTTGGCCTGACAAGCTGCACACGTGCTACCAAAGTGTAAGAAAAAGACTCCTCAGGTTTCTGTCAAGGGCAGGTATGACCTGCTCAGAATTGATTATGCACTGTGGAATTTAAAGTCATATTTTTTACATAATTTGAATAAATTGTTGCCCCTTTTCGATCTGAGAAGCTAGTCAAATTTCAGGGCCCTGGGGATGTTCCATTTGGAAGTAGAAGTTGGTGGAGTCTGGTATTTTCTTTGATGCAATCTTTCTTTATTTACCAAGAACGAACCTCTGAATGAAGGAGCAACCAAGAACAAGAGTAGTGGTTTCTTAGCTTACAGCCCTAGTCCCAAAAGTTTGCTTTCAAGCTTTTTCCAGGGGCTGACTGTGCTCAAAGACTAGCGCTTGGCTGTCTCTTGCTTTTGCCTCTGGCTCTCTCTCTCCCTTCTCGCTTTCTGTGTGTCCTTTAACTCCCCCCCCCCCCCCTCCAAATCCAACACACCTGGTCACAATACAACCCACCCACCTGGTGCTAGTTTCTGGGCAGATTCTATTAGGCCTTGTTTTAGGAATGGTCCCTTAATTGTTCATACAGCTTTCTTAAGTGAAGGGAGTGTTCACACATCCATTTGAATGAGGTTTTAACTAAATGCATAACAAAGTTTCACCCAGCTCATAACAATATTGTTTGTGTCTTATTGTTGGTGGTTGTTGGTATAAGGCAAAATTGCAGCATTTGGCTGAAGCCCCAATGGCTACACTGCCCTGCGGTGAGCACCATAAGGTATTCTTTAAGGGGTGAAGCGTACCCTCACTCCTGGCTGGCCCTAGGGAGGCAGAGCCCCAGCCCTTTAGGTTCCTCACCCCTGCCTCCTTTCCACAACTAGCTTCCTAAAGGAAGCAAGCTGGTGGTAGCCCTTGTGTTCTCTGGGTCAGTCAGTTTGGGAGCCCTTACATAGGCTACCCTGGGGTGATGCCCCTTACTCCCTGCCTGACTGTAAGAGCCAGCCACAATCTAGCTGTAAATTTGTATCATGACAGCCTATGTGTCCCTGAAATGGACGACAGTGCTGTTTTCTATCTTGTTCTTAGATTGCTCCATGGGTTACTTTGGAAGGGATTGTTCCTCCGTGTGCGGTTTGTGTCACAACGATGATCTGTGCAATCCCTACACGGGAACTTGTGACGATTTCCATTTCTGCAGTGTTCAGAGTGCGCCTACAGCCTGTGAGAGAGGTACCTAAACATAAGTGCTTTTTGTGTGGCGGGGTTTCCTAATGCAGTACAAAAATTTAAAGGTGAGCAATTGCCCTTGTTCTTGGCATAAGCAATGTTGCATGTGTTCACTCCGAGCAGTTATTTCCCTTTTCCCCTGCATTTTGTCAGTTCTTAACTAATTCTCCTTTTGTCTGATGTCAGTAATCTGGACCCTCGGGTATTATTACTCCTTTGTATTTGACTAGCTATGAAAAGTTTGTGGTGCCCCCGTTTTTCTGGTTGGTCGTATTGGCGTGGCAACTGTTACTACTTCAGCACAGAGGCCCCTGTCAGCTGGCTTCAAGCAAGGGAGAAGTGTAGAAGATACAGAAGTGCAGATCTGCTATGGATTGAGAGCCCAGAAGAAATGGTATTTCTTAGAATTGGTGGGGAAATGTCAATGAAAAAGAAAAATGTTACACACAAGTACTTTCTGTTGTTTGACATGCTATAGTATTTATGAAATGTGGTCTTAAAAATATCAAATCTAGTAATTCAGCCATTGGGTTGGAAAGCACCACTGTAAATAATTCGTTCATACTTTCTTGTGTCACTAACAGAATTGGTTGTTCTCAGCGATTCCATCTGGAACCTTTTGGATTGGATTGAATAGCAGGCAGCAAGAGTCTATATGGATTTGGTCAAATGAGAAGTCAGCTGCTAAAGAACTCGATTGGTAAATTAGTGCATGACCCTAACAGGCATTGTAAGGACTAGAATCTTAGCTGGTGTAAATTGATGTAGCTCCACGGAAGTTAGTAGAGTTATGCTGATTTACACCAGCTGAGAATCTGGCCCATTATATTAGTTCAAGGCAAAACCGAATTTGTCACATTGAGACATTTCAGCACAATCGCTGCACTGAGGAAGGTACAGTATGACGTCATGCCAAAGTTGCAACGGTCGCACATCCTAGAAAAAATGTACAAGAGCCAGTGAAAATTTTTCAAATTAATTTGAAGAAGTCTGATTTTTTTAAATGAATTTTTCCTCATTTTCGACCAGCTCTAAAATGCATCAATCTGGAATCATGTTATCAATGTATTGAAAAGCTGAAACAGATCTAGAAACTACCATGAGACACTGCTGAGTTTGTGAACTCTCTGTGCCTCAGAAATAGAATATATGCCATGGATGGAACCAAAGCTGTGATAGCCAGAGCATGCAATTTACTTAAGTCCCTTGAAATGTCTGGCAAAGAGCAAGAATGGGGGATGCCATAGAAAGCAGAAATAGAGGAAGCTTAAAAAGATGTGTGGCTCATTCTGTTAATATAAATATATAGTGCCCTGTTGACCTTAATGTTTTAGAGACCAGACCTGGCTTTTGCTTCAGTAGGAATCGGATGGGTTAGTATACTGTATAGTGTGTTTTGGAAGGAACACAGATCTTCTTCCCAGAGTCAGAGAAACTGGTTTATTTCTTTCAAATGTTCTTTTTGCATTCTGAACAGCCAATGTGATCTATTGGATTGAGCTTGGGGCTGGGATTCAGATGATTTGGACTCTATTTGTGGTGCCTTTACTGACTACGAATTGGGGCGAGTTACTGAATCTTTTTGCCTCAATTTCCTCATGTAAAATGGATAATACTTGCCTACCTCTGTAAAGGGATCTGGGATAAGTGCAAAGTGTTCTTTTAGCCCCTTGGGGGGCGCTGGGCATGGGGCTTTAGCTCCGTGGTGGGGGAGGAGAGGGGCAAGGATCGGGGCTTCAGCCCCGCGGTGGGATGGAAGGAGCTTGGGGCTTCTGCTCCATGAGAGGTGCTAGGGCTCCTGCAGGTTTGAAAATATTTACCAGAGCTCCGCTCCTGATGGCTCCGGCTGAATTTAAGCCCTGCTCATGGATCATGTAGGTCCCACTTATGTCATGTGGTACTTATGTAATACATAGGTCTTGTGTTCACCCTCTGCACAGGGGTTAATTTCACTCCTTGAACCTGATCCAGCACCCTTGGAAGTCAATGGAAAGACTCACAAGGATGTTTTGAGGATTAATTAATGTTTATAAAATACTTGGAAGTTGAGCAATATTGTTATGTATGCTACGTGTTTAAATGGCCGTCCTATCACAGCTAAAGCGTTAAAAAAGATACACCTTCAGGGATACAAGTACTTCCAGTTTGAGATTCAGTGGTCATGTATTTTGTATTTCAGGTTATCCATGAATGGAAATCCATCTGGAAGATGTGCAGGTATCCAGTCAGCACCCAAAAGTATTTTAAAGTTTAACTGTGAAAATAAGTACAGATGGCTTTGTAAGAAAGCTGAATGTAAGTTGCAATGAGGGAGTTTAGGGAAATTTTTTCCAAACTGTCTAATTTTTTTCTCAACTTTTTTGGGGAAAAATTTTAAGTATGAGAATAGAATAGAATATAAATTCATTATATAAAGCCTTTTTCCTGCAAACCCTGCCCCAGAGTTATTCAGTGTTTAAAATAACCATAGAGATTATTAGTAGATAGTATAAATGATGGAAAATGGGGTTTAAGGACAGCAGGGTGGGAAAAAATAAAAGCATTTAGTTACAAGAGTAATATTAAGTGAGCGAGGAACCAGGAAACAGACAATGGAGGAAAGATTTGAAAATCAGTACGGTGGAGAGATACATCAAGGTTCTAGATGGCGGGAACTGCAGAGGAGAAGGTTCTTGTACCAACACTAGCCAGACAGGGAGAAGTGGTAGAGACAAACCAATGGATTGGGGTAGGGAGATGAGAGCAAAAGGCTTGTAAAACAGGGTAGCCTAAGTCCATGGAGAACAACAATACTTGGCTGGATCTTCATCTGGTGTGAATGGGCATAGCTCCCTTGAAGTAGTTGAGGCTGCGCCCAGATGCGTGGTTTGGCAATCAGGACTGCTACTATGATAGCAGCAGCTCAGCGAGGCTTTTCCATGGGATATTTTCATCATTAAACCTCAGTTCTTCCCCTCCCCAGTTTTCCTCCCTAAGCATAATTCTGTGATGATCTAAGGTATCCTTATGGAGCTCCCTCTTTAGGTGGAATAGAATCCTTATTCTCCTTGCATTAGGGTTCACACTCCAGATCACATACCTTTTGTGACATGTTACCTTAGAGCGATATACTGTGCTGGATCAGTGAATGAAACTCCCACTGGTTTCAGTGGCAGCTGCATGTACATATAGAGGGCAGTATAAGATCCTTATTTCTGTACATTGTTTTGTTGGCATGCTGCTAAGTGCAGCTATCTTTATGCCAAGAACGTAGTCCTGAGATGATGTGCAGGGGGAGACCTGCTGGTTGCAGGCAATCCATGATGTTGTAATGCATTAGTGATGGCAGTGCTATCTCAGCTGATGGAAGGAGAAAAATGACACAACTTGGAACAAACTAACAAGGTTGTATAAAACGTTTGTGGCATATTTTGAAAACCTCCATCTGTAGTTTTCTCATTTCATTTCAGTTACATAAAATTGATTTAATTTTTAAAAAAGTGTTTGAAATTTCATGTCCTCTTGAAAATGGTTCTCTTGAGAAGCAAAACTCTCTACACTTTTGATATATTGAATTTTCAAATTCATAATTTAGTTGAGGTGAAGATAAGTTTTCACAATAAAACATGCATGTTCACCTCAGTCTGGCACCTAATTTTGCTGTATAATTTGTCCATATAGTGCTCTTCTGCTTTTTTGCTGTATAATTTGTCCATATAGTGCTTTTATATGCACATTTTAGTAACACATGTATATACATACAAACTACAGGTTTCAGTGACAGTGTTTGAAAGTGATAATGCATCTAGAAAATAAACGAGTCAGTTCCACACATCCAAATCTAAATGGTGTTTTGAAAATTTACCCTGTATGGCTTCCAAAAACATAGTTCATTTCATTGCATGGATTTGTTTTTTCTTTTCTTTTGTATTTTATAGCTCCACACATTTTTGATGTGTTTCTTAGTCGGTACCTGTCAAGACCATTTTCATCACAGAAGATGTACAACTCCCTGCATAGTGCTAAGATAGACTGCTTATATGACAGGAACTGCACAGGAGTAGTAAAAGTCTCCCACTACTTCAGAAGAGTGGCAGGAATTGATGAAATTCACTTTGCTCCTTCTACTGCTCCCTCGAGTGCTATTTCGTATGTAAAACGTGGTATGTGTCACACTCCAAGTACAAATTTGCTGCAGGTATAGAAGAATGATAGCCATGTGGTAAATTGCATTAACTTTTCACCTATAATTGCCTCACCATTCTATGGTGGTTAAAGCAAGTTGAAATGTTTCATCAAAATTTGGCCAGTTGTGGAAAACTGATTTTTTTTTTTTGGCAAAAATACTTGTGGTTTTTTTAAACTAACCATTTTTAACTAGCCATTTAAAGTTTTTTAACATTAAAAATTAGACTGTTTCTTGTTCTTTGATTTTTTTTATTTTGTTTTTTGCATTGCCGGTTTAGCATGATCAGTTACTCACGTAGCAGGCTTTTCTCAAAACAGAAATAATGTTTGAAAATTTTGCAATTTTGAAAATGACTTTTTCTACTGAAAACAATGTTGTGGAAAATTCTGAAAACCCAAGGAGATGAAAAAATGTTCAGATTTGCAGAAATTATTTGCAGAAACTGAAAACGTACTTCAAAGTCTTTGTCCTTGATTCTTTGCTCTGGTAGAAGAGTGTTGACTGCAGTTTATGGTGCTGAAAGGGGTACAAAGGTAAGCTCTCTGAATTCTGGGGCTGTTCTATGCTGAATTGGTCTCTTGGCGAATGTTAGAGCAACCTGAAATCTGTTTTAGCTAGGGCCATTGATTAATCGTAGTTAACTCATGCTATTAACGCAAAACAATTCATCACGATTAATCGCGGTTTTAATCGCACTGTTAAACAATAGAATACTAATTGAAATGTATTACAATTTTTTTGTGTTTTTCTATGTTTTTAAATATATTGATTTTAATTACAATACAGTATACCAAGTGTACAGTGCTCACTTTATATTATTTTTATTACAAATATTTGCACTGTAAATATAGCAAACAAAAGAAATAGTATTTTTCAGTTCACCTCATACTAGTACTGTAGTGCAATTTCTTTATCGTGTAAGTGCAATTTACAAATGTAGATTTTTTTGTTGTTACATAACTGCATTCAAAACCAAAACAATATAAAACTTTAGAGCCTTCAAGTCCACTCAGTCCTACTTCTTGTTCAGCCAATCGATAAGACAAATAAGTTTGTTTACATATGGGAGATAATGCTGCCTGCTTCTTATTTACAATGTCACCTGAAAGCGAGAACAGGTGTTCACATAGCATTTTTGTAGCGGCATTGCAAGGTATTTATGTGCCAGTTATGCTAAATATTTGTATGCCCCTTCTTGCATTGGCCACCATTCCAGAGGACATGCTTCCATGCTGATGATGCTCATTAAAAAAATAATGTATTTATTAAACTTGTGACTGAACTCCTTGGGGGAGAATTGTATGTCTCCTACTCTGTTTTGCCTGCATTCTGCCATATATTTCATGTTATAGAAGTCTTGGAGGATGACCCAGAATATGTTGCTCGTTTTAAGAACACTTTCACTGCAGATTTGACAAAACACAAGGTACCAATGTGAGATTTCTAAAGATAGCTACATCACTTGACCCAAGGTTTTTGAATCTGAAATCCCTTCCTAAATCTGAGAGGGACAAGTTGTAGAGCATGCTTTCAGAAGTCTTAAAAGAGCAACACTCTGACGCGTAAACTACAGAACCCGAACCACCAAAAAAGAAAATCAACCTTTCTGCTGGTGGCATCTGACTCATGATGATGAAAATGAACATGCGTCGGTCTGCACTGCTTTGGATTGTTATTGAGCAGAACCCATCATCAGCATGGACGCATGTCCTCTGGAACGGTGGTTGAAGCATTAAGGGCCATATGAATCTTTAGTGCACCTGGCACCTAAATATCTTGCAACGCCGGCTACAACAGTGCCATGCAAACACCTGTTCTCACTTTCAGGTGATATTGTAAACAAGAAATGGGCAGTATTATCTCCTGCAAATGTAAGCAAACTTGCTTGAGTGATTGGCTGAACAAGAAGTAGGACTGAGTGGATTTGTAGGCTGTAAAGTTTTACTTTGTTTCATTTTTGAGTGCAGTTATTTTTTGTACATAATTCTACACTTGTAAGTTCAACTTTCATGATAAAGAGATTGCACTACAGTACTTCTATTAGGTGAATTGAAAAATACTATTTATTTTGTTTTTTACAGTGCAAATATTTGTAATAAAAAATATAAAGTGAGACCTGTACACTTTGTATTCTGTGTTGTAATTGAAATCAATATATTTGAAAATGTAGAAAATATCTAAAACTTTTGAAATAATGGTATTCTATTATTGTTTAACAGTGCAATTAATCGAGATTAATGTTTTTAATCGCTTGACAGACCTAGTTTTAACATGTATTTGCTTTGGTGGGAATTGCTGTGATACAGGTGTAATGCCCACTCACAGGGAAAAGGGGTGATATAGGAGTTGCTTCAGTAATTGTATAAAATCTTGAGTTGTGCTGGAAGAGTGGCACTGTTATCGTTGGCTGTTCCCCAATACATAAAGGCCCCAATTCATTGATGACTTTCACCTTGTACAGCCATTTGTACTACTGCAAAGTGGATGCAAACCTTTCCGATTTGGTAGTGGTTTACATCCCTACATTGGTACAAATGATTGCACAACAATGAATTGGGCCTATAGTCTTTTAATTGATAGAGTGTGCTGTATGTTTATCTATGCATATGAGTAGATGAACCTGCTAGTTGGCTCTTAAAATCACAGGCAAGGTTGTGTAACTCAAGAAAATACCAGAGGGGTAGCCGTGTTAGTCTGGATCTGTAGAAGCGACAAAGGGTCCTGTGGCACCTTATAGACTAACAGAGGTATTGAAGCATAAGCTTTCGTGGGTGAATACCCACTTCTTCGGATGCAAGCAGTGGAAATGTCCAGAGGCAGATATAAATGTGCAGGGAAGATTCAGGCTAGAGATAACGAGGTTAGCTTAATCAGGGAGGGTGAGGCCCTCTTCTAGCAGTTGAGGTGTGAACACCAAGGGAGGAGAAACTGCTTTTGTAGTTGGCTAGCCATTCATAGTCTTTGTTTAGTCCTGAGCTGATGGCGTCAAATTTGCAAATGAACTGAAGCTCTACAGTTTCTCTTTGGAGTCTGGTCCTGAAGTTTTTTTGCGGCAGGATGGCTACCTTTAGGTCTGCAATTGTGTGTCCAGGGAGGTTGAAGTGTTCTCCTACAGGCTTTTGTATATTGCCATTCCTTATATCTGATTTGTGTCCATTTATCCTTTTGCGTAAGGACTGTCCAGTTTGACCGATGTACATAGCAGAGGGGCATTACTGGCATATTATGGCATATATTACATTGCTGGATGTGCAGGTGAATGAACCGGTGATGGTGTGGCTGATCTGGTTAGGTCCTGTGATGGTGTTCCTGGTGTAGATATGTGGGCAAAGTTGGCATTGAGGTTTGTTGCATGGATTGGTTCCTGAGTTAGAGTTATTATGGTGCGGTGTGTAGTTGCTGGTGAGAATATGCTTCAGGTTGGCGGGTTGTCTGTGGGCGAGGACTAGCCTGCCTCCCAAGGCCTGTGTAAGTGAGGGATCGTTGTTCAGGATGGGTTGTAGATCACTGATGATCCGTTGGAGAGGTTTTAGCTGAGGACTGTAAGTGATGGCCAGAGAAAATACATCTAACAAGGACACTTCTTAAAAAGAACTTCCATTGCATCTCAGTAAATAACCCTTGTACTTAAGGGCCTGGGCTTGGAATTCCTTAGGACAGTGTTTCCCAAACTTGGGACGCCGCTTGTTCAGGGACAGCCCCTGGTGTGCCCGGCAGGTTTGTTTATCTGCTGCAGGTTCGGCCGATCGCAGCTCCCACTGGCCGTGGTTCGCTGTGCCCGGCCAATGGGGGCTGCGGGAAGTGGCATGGGCTGAGGGATGTGCTGGCCGCCCTTCCTGCAGCCCCCCATTGGCCTGGCGTGGCGAACTGCGGCCAGTGGGAGCTGCGATCGGCCGAACCTGCGGACGGGGCAGGTAAACAAACTGGCCCGGCCTGCCAGGGGCTGTCCCTGAACAAGCGGTGTCCCAAGTTTGGGAAACACTGCCTGAGGAAGTAACACTCTGGTTGAAATCAGGATCAAGTCTTTCATTAATAACATTTTAGATAGTGTCTTAGCTATATCACTTCTCCTCTACATTTAACTCTGGTATGTTGGTTCTTCATACAGAATGTTCTTTGGGATACTATGGTGAATACTGTGCAAGAGTTTGTTTGCCGTGTCCTGGAAACTTCAGATGCAATTCAATAACTGGCAAATGCCCAGAAAAGTTAATGTGTGTGGACAAATTTAAAGGTGAAATTTGTGAATCAGGTACAGTAATATTAACTCGTTGGTTTTTTTTTTTTTTTAATTCACCTTTTCTGTCTAATATGTATATGCAGACATAAAATGATATTACCTGTCCCAGGACATCCTGGATCTTAAATATTGTAGTGTGACCTGCGGATGTAACCAAAATGAATTATTCTTTGAATATACTGAGTTGGGCAAGCTTCACAAAAGGATTTAAGCACCTAACTGTCACTTTAGGCACCTAAATCCCAGGATCAGGCCCCATTGGGGGTTCACAAAACCCCTGCTCAGCTCCACGCCTATGTTTTTGCAGTAAAAGTTTCCTAGGTGCCTATGTTTCTGCCTCTGTGCATGGCAGCCCCACTCTAGGCATCCAGATGCCTCTCCCTCAGAATAATGCACAAACTGGAGGAAGATAGACATTCCTCTGCCTAACTTGCCTGCAGGGCCCGATCCAGTAAGCATGCTCAGAGCTCACCTAGCAGATTTGCTATTACCTCCACTTTACACCTAGAGAACTGAACTTACACAGGAAGTGTGTGGTAGAGCAAAGAATTATACCTAAGGTTCCCAACTCCCAGGCTGTCACTCCAACCAGACCAGATTTGGCCCATTGTAACTTCAGGGCATAAATCAGCTACAGAATCAGTCCCTTAATAAAGGCCTGATCCAGCTCTTACTAAGTTAAGTGGGAAATTCCCATTGACTCCAGTGGGAGTTGGATCAATCCTTAACTAAGGTAACTTGTTTTTCTTTACAGTAATCCTCAGTCAGTGGGTTGTAGGATTTTCTTTACCCTAACAGTTTGTCCTTGCTCTGTTGCTTGCCTGTGGTGGAGACTTGGGGTATTTGGCTGGTTTGAGTGATTGTGTGTGTGTATTTGTTTTCTCTTTCCCATTCAATATTACTTGTGCTGATTCTCATCTCCTCCTCTTTGTGTACCAGCAGTTACATTATATAACAAATTCTGTCTCTGGAAAGGTAGAGCCCTCCTCTGAGGCTGTAACTTGAGCAAATTCAAAGCTGAAGTGCTGAGGTTTATTTATTTAATTGAACTTTTTTTCTTTATAAAAAGAAACCTAATAAACATTTCCCCAGCGTTGAAACTCAGAGAACAAATATGGGTCTTGTCTTGCTCCTGTTGAGGTCAATGGCAAACTGTTCAGGAAACTGTTTTTGATGTCATGGCTTTAATGTCTTCTGCTTTTATAGTGGAAACGCAGAACCCTGCACTTGGATCTTGGCAGGTAGGCCGAGGAGATATTTTGTTTCTGAAATAAACATGGTCTCAATTTTTTGAGCCATATTTTCGGTGAACCTCCTTAATGGCTCCTGAAAAACTTGCATACCCACCTACTAATTTCCATATGCAGAATGAATGCACTTAAGCAGTTTGCAGACACAGGTAAAGAGACTCACTGAAATTGTGGCCCATACAATTTCAAATAGTTAGCAAATTTCTTTATGGAGGTGTAAAGTATTTTTAATATCTTTTGCAGAATATGTGTTATTTATTTTATAGTAGTGCCTAGGATTCCCAATCAAGGATCAGGGCCCCCACTGTCCCAGGCACTGTACAGACAAAGCTTTGCTATTCACCTTTTAAAAAGTGTGTATGCCTTCCTTCAAAAAATGTCACATACCCCTGTGGAACCTCACAGCATATTTTTTCAGCTAATGGCCCATCACTACTCATGGTATGTTGTCTGTTCATCCTGGATGATACATGGTCCAGGTTTATACATCTTTCTACATTCCGTTTGCCCTTAAACATCTTTGTTTGCAGGACTCACCAGTTTAAAGTGCCCTCAAGACCCCACGTGGTGGTATTGGAATGGAAACTGTTATTACCTAGAAAGGAAAGAGACTATGCGGTGGGAGCAGGCTCTGTCCCAATGTGCATTGTATAAGCATGCTAGTCTTCTCCAAATAGATAGTGCAGAAGAAAAGGTATTTTTGCAAAGGGAAGGAGTTATTTTCATTCCAAAGAAAATCTGTAGTTTGAAAGTCTTATGTGAATTTTGTATTGTCTTTTCAATCTTGAAAGTTAAATTTCTCTCTGGTTACTCTGTCGGCCTCCTCTCTTTGGGGAATGCTTTATTTCAATGTAGTTCTAAGGCAGCAAAGCCAACTCTTCTTCCTCTTTGTTTATCAAATGGGGGCTTTTCACTGACTTCCCGGCAGGATTTGAGAGATCCTTGAGAGTTGGATGAGAAGAGCCTTGTGGGAGTTTTAGTAACAGCAGGAAATTGTTACTGTTTCAGATGTGGGTGGCTTCCATGCTGGAGGGTGGCACCTGGATTGGTTTGTCAAAGCAGGAGTCTGGTGCCTGGCAATGGACTAGTGGACACGGTGCTAATCTTGCACTCAACTGGTAAGGAGTTAGCCATCTTAATTATGAAAACCTAGCAGTCAAGGAGCTAGGGGAGTGGGTTGACTTTGTATGCTTGGCTGTTTCATGTGCTCAGCTGATCTTCTATCGACTGAGGTGCTTCCCCAGCTAACTTTCCCCCCCCCCACCAGAATCACTGCTATAGCCTGGTCTTGTTAGTCTAGTTTCATTTTAACCATAGTAGCAACATGTTCTCTGTACATTAGCATTGGCTGCAGATGTTAGAGCTGACAGTTGTCTAGTAGATTTGTCAGGCATAGAAATGTCTGTTAAGCAGGAAAATGGAAGACATTGAGATGTGCTTTTATAATTATTAGTGTGACAATAATCTTCACAAACAAAGGGATAGATAACACCTGGCTGGAACAACTTTATTAAGCAGTACAAATAAAGTGGTGGATAGACTCCTGAGTCCCTTTGTGAACCTCACCCTTAATCCTTCTCTGCACTGGAGATGTGCCCTAACTTTTCCATTGGTGCCCAGCCTGTAGCGTAGCTGCTTCACTGCAGATTCCTGGCGTAACCACGGTAAAGAGCTATGAAGTCATGATTTACACTATTGCAACTTACCCTGATTTCAAGCAGGGATAACCTCCACACGTGCAAACAGCAGCTTTGCGAATCTATGCCAGGGGATGGTGTGTGTTCAGTTACACTGATTGCTGGCCATTGGGGCAAATCCACAGTGGAGACAAGGCCTTATATTGCTAAACAGTCAGGCTTTCGAGTGATCACTGATAGACTGCCCATGAAATTCAGGCCTCTTTATCTCAAAGGATGCTGGCTCCACTATCTAACAGTTCCTTTACTGTGGGAGCATGAAAAAGGGACAGAAATTAAGATTAGTCCCAAAACTAGAAGAAATACTAAAGCTGCAAATGTGTTCTTGATGGCTTTGTTGTGTAGCTTTCCTAGCTGCATTTTTTCTGTCTTCCAAATCCATTAGAGATAAGTTTTCAAGTCACTTTAGGTGGACAAAGTTTTAAATATCACGCGTACATTCTCAGGTCTTTGATTTGCTTCCCAGACCATGCATTTTAGATTCTGTAGGTATTCTGAGGATTAACTCTTTTTAAATTCCTTTAATTATTGTGAAGAAACTCTTACCTTATTCTCACGTTTCTGTTCTATTTGTCAAAGATTAATGAACTTTAAATCTACTAATGCAAAGTATTAGGTACCAGCATTTTTTAAATCAAGTTTTCTAAAAGATATATTGTAGGAATTATTTTGTGGATGTTCTATGTCCTGTGTGTTAGAGGAGGTCAGACAAGATGATCACAATGGTTCCTTCTGGCCTTCAAATCAATGAATCTGCATGTGTGCATTTGGCAGTTTCAATAAGAAACCTTCTGGACTTAAATTCCAAAATAGTAGAAAATGCATTTGCACTCAGTAGATACAAAGAATTTTAATCACACTCATGAAGAAAGCACCTGAAATCAACATGGGAATTACTGAAATGATAGAATAACATTTTGTATTTGTATGTGGATAGATGTGATTTCAGCATGAGTGTTTCTTTTCCTTTTGGATAGATTGACTCAGTTGAATGCTTGACCTACTTAAGATCATATTGTTGCCATTATTTCTGTTATTGTATGTAGCAAATGGGTATTGATGGGTTTATTGGGACTTTTTTTTGAAGTAGTTACATTTTCAGTAGTTTTGAAAAGAGCCAATATAACAAAGAGGAGAGAGGGTATTTATATTCTGATAGCTTCTTGTTTCATAATAAAAGAACAATTTACTGGGGGGCATATTGTGTGTTCCTGATTGTACAGCAGGGCTAATGATTGCTTTAGTAATATTCACCCTATGCGTCCTTATTTTTTTAAACAGGCTTTCAGGCATTAAAAGGGATCAAAGTGGATGCGTTCAGATGAAGAAAGGAGGAGAACTTATGGCTACTATTTGCTCCACACGCCTGCACTGGGTCTGTGAAAAACAAGCAGGTGGTGATCTAAAGAACCAGTAGTTGTGTCTACAGCTAATTATGTAGGATCTTTATAAGATGCTTTTCACGATAGTATCTGATTGCATGTTGCTGCATATGTTGCTGCATATGAATGCAGATTCCAGAGCTAGCTAACTCTATGTGCCAAGAATTCAGGTGATGTAAGTGGGTTTATCTCATTGATTTAAATGGAACTATGCTGATTTTACAGCAGCTGACAATCTACCCCTAATCTCCACAGTGTAATTTAAATTAGGAATTGCTATGCAAGAACAATTTAGAAAAATGTATCAACAAGATACTTTCAAAACTAATTCATGATATATGAAAAGACGATCATGAGATGTATCTTATTGAAAAACCTCAAGGAGCAAAATTGAATTACTATATTACATGCCATGGTATCTTGTGATAAATCATGTGGTGGCTTGTTTGACTTTATACATGGTAACTATTGAATAAAATGAAGTTATTGTGTGAAATTCCTTCTGTGTCTCCAGAAGTCTCCAGATGGACTGTATAAAATACTACTTCTTAAACGTGTGCTGCTAGGGAAGTTCAGCAAAAAAAATTAAAATATTAGTCTAAATGAAACATAGATTCTCCCTGCAGATCAATCTTTCTGGGTTCAGGCAACAAAACAGTTCATAAAAAGGGTCTAAAATACTAATTCTGTACAACATGGTGTGCATCAGAAATTGGTGCATTAACCAGGGAAAAACCAGGGCTGAATGGAGCCTTCATTGCAGCTGCACTCTTTCTGCTTGTACTTATTAAAATACTTAATGAGTAGTCATTAAGGCCCCAGTTCAGGAAAGCACTTAAGCATGTACCTAACTCCATCACTATGCAGGACAATACTTCAACGTGTGCTTTAGTCCTGCAAGTGATTAAGTACTGTCCTGAATAGGGATGCTTTTGTGAAGCACGGCCTAGTTGCTCTAGAAACTTTAGTCCTTCAGCTAGTGTAATTGTCATGGCTAAGGGAGCTGCAGGCCAAGCTAGTCTGACTTTATTGTCTCTGTGATTCATGCTGTGTGTTCTTGTCAACCGTACAACCTTCTTTTCACTTGCAGACCTTGATATTTTCCTTGAGTATCCTGGAAGAATACTGCTTTCTCTGGTGGCAATGGCTCAATATGGTACCCTAACTGAAGCAAAATTCTACTGCATGATTAAAGCTCATTGTACAGGAATAAGTAGTTGGCCATCCAAATTTTATCTTGTCTCAGGAAGTGAAATGGTGTCAGCTCCCCATAGAAGTATAGTTTACTTGAAAACAAGTAAGGATCCATCTTTTCTCTTTACTAATTATTTTAAAAAGATATAGATAAGTTTTTAAAAATAAACTTTTTTTGTTTTTACCCTTGTTTTTATAGTATGAGTAAAGAGTCAGCAAAAGTAAAGATTCAGAATCTTGTTAAGTAGGAGATTGTCATAGAGCAGGAAGCCAGGGGGTTGATTATTTTCCCAGTCTGCAATTATTTTGTGACCGTGGACAAGTCAGTTTCCCTGTCTAGAAAAATGGAGATAATGTTGCTTACTCACTTTTATAAAGCTCTTAGAGATCCAGGAATGGAAAGCTCTGCATGTGGGAAATCCTGACCCAGTCCCACTCCTCCATTCCTGAGCCTCCTTTGGCAATGGAACCAGTTGGATTTTGTCTGAGGCACTGGGAGAACAAGACTCCTGGGGGCCATGCAGGACCTGCACAACTTATTGTAACTGCTAGTAGCAAACATCCCCAATAGCCGGTAGTGGGACACTAGATGGGGATGGCTCTTAGTTACTACAGAGAATTCTTTCCCAGAATTCTGGGTCTTGCCGAACTGCTCAAGGTCCAACTGACCATCATATTTGAGGTCAGGCAGGAAGGAATTTTCCTCTAGGTCAGATTGGCCGAGACCCTGGCGGGTTTTAGCCTTCCTATGCAGCCTGGAGCATGGGTCACTTGCAGGTTTAAACTAGAGTAAATGGTGGATTCTCTGTAACTTGAAGTCTTTAAACCATGATTTGAGGACTTCGCTAACTCAGTCAGAGGTTATGGGTCTATTACAGGAGTGTGTGGGCGAGGTTCCATGGCCTGCGATGTGCAAGAGATCAGACTAGATGCTTATGATGGTCCCTTCTGACCCAAAAGTCTGAGTCTATTGATCCACTTCCTGGGGTGCCCCTGTACGGCATTGAGCTGAAAATAGCTTCTGCAGCGGCTGCTCAGGCTAAACCCAGGGCAGAGGATTTGCCCCTTTCACCGGATAAGTATTATTATTTCACAGCATGTGTAAAATACATGTTCTCAAGGAGCAGCACGACATTTCAAAGAAGGGCATTGTTGGTATGAGAACTAATCCCAGGAGGCTGACTCCTAAGGGGCCACCAGTCTTTAAGAAAGAAGGACCGTGCTGTTTGTGTAGAATATTTTGTTTATAAATAGGAAATAGGGCTAGGTGGGAGACAGGAAGTGCCCCAATATGTGAGAGTTTGGGAGAAAGGTGTCTAATCACTTGGCAGGCAGGAAAGCTTTATTAAAGATGTGTCATGCAAATCTGCTAGCCTCCTTCCATGTGATCACTGTAGTGTAAACAGGCTTCCCCACCATATAAAAACAACAGATACTCTGGTTTCTAGTTAACTATAAAGTCTTTTTCCTTCTGATTTATTAGGCCTTTAATAGAACAATTACAAAACACAACAAAGACCTTTCTCCTAGGGTCCCAGGCCAGGTGCTTCTTTCTCGGGTATCAACTTGCAGTATGTAAATAGAACCTAAAATATAGATAGATCCCCTTTCCAGTTGTCTGGGCCAGAGCCCTTTCTGCAGGTTCCTGTGACCTCACAATCTCCTTTCCAGGGAAAGCCAGCATGTGTTATATTTCGTGATGGATTAACAAGTAGTGTCTCAAGGGCCACCTGGCTAAGCAAACCCTATTTCTTAATCCCTCCTTGTGGTGGTTGTTCCATCCCTGCAGTAGATCCAGCATTGATAGTGGCTTTTCTCTCAGAAAAATCTCAGAAATTTGCTATATGTTTCCCTTATTTAGGCTGTGTTTCTGGGCGGTACGGATCTGGATGCAGGAAAGCCTGCCCCCGCTGCGCTAGCATCCTGCCTTGTAACAGTTTGACTGGGTTCTGTGATGAGAAAACCATGTGTCTGTTGCCATTCACTCTAGCAAGCTGTGTGTCAAGTAAGTACTAAAAGGGAACACCTCAGAACACCCAGTTTTCGATTACGTTGCCTGGGTTTTAATCCACATAAAAATGAGCTGGCTAGGGTTAGGAGGGATGTTGACAAGAGTCCTGAAATGATGCCTCATCTCTTTCATTTTACACACGTCAGTCATTGAAACTAGACAGATGGGGTGCTTGTTCTCTCTTGTGTGGACTGGTGCCTAGGACTGTGGCCCATGAAAACCCTAGAGTGCAAATTATCTTTCTCTTTGGTGCTTGTGTCCTCTCCCTGCCCTTGAGCTCCTGCAGACCACTACAGGTTTGAAATCTGGTTCGTGAAAGAGGCCGGACAGATTATATTGGATCCTTAAATTTTCTGATAAGCCACAGAAAAGGTGGAGCAGCAGTGCAAGCCTCCCTCTCTGTTGT
This sequence comes from Chelydra serpentina, assembly GCA_037349315.1. Taxonomy (NCBI): domain Eukaryota; kingdom Metazoa; phylum Chordata; order Testudines; family Chelydridae; genus Chelydra; species Chelydra serpentina. Next base: position 16,480,122 of record JBAIAC010000035.1, read on the forward strand.
GCTAACAGTAAGTCTGAGCACTAGTCTTCATGCCAGTTCAGTTCGTGGCTTCTCTGAGACTACCAAGAAGGGTTCCACATGAAGCCAAGTGTACCGGTGGGTGGTTGTTGGCCCAGATTCTCTCCCTACATCATCTCTTTTGTCCTGCCAGAATGGTGCTATGGGGATAGAATATGGCCCTGTTTCCTCAGTATGGAGGGGAGTCCTCAATGAGTGTACCGCTGGCACAGACAACTTCTATGCCACCCTCCCTTACAGTCCTCAGTTTAGGAGGATGTGTGCCTGGAACTTCAACTGGCAGACAGTCCCTTGCGGACTCTTGCTACCGAGCGTAAGTTTCTGTAGCCCTTACACGACTCTGATTGTGTCTAATCAGAGACTAATAGAAATGTAGGGCTGAAGTCCACCCCCAAAAAGTCCACCCCGCTGCACTAAGGCAGGACCAAGTAAACCTAGACCATCGCTGACAGGTGTTTGTCCAACCGATTTGTAAAAACTTCCAATGATGGAGATTCTACAGCCTCCCTTGGAAGTCTATTCCAGAGCTTTACTCTTATAATTAGAAATATTTTCCTTTATTTCCTGGGACTTTTCTTTTTTGAATGATCATATAAATGCATATGTGTGTGATACATGCTTCTGCTTTCACCCAAAAACAAGGCCGAATATTAAGATTTATTATTTGGCTTGCAGTAGTGTGCGTGCAGAGAAAGACAGTCCCAGCCTTGAGAAGCTTATGTTCTTAAAAACAAAGGATCAGAGAAAGGGATATAACATAAAAAGACAGTGTTCAGAGTGATATTAGACCAGTGATGATGACTAAGATAAATGTTGTGCTGACTGGTGTATACTTAATTGCTGTAGGCCTAAGAAAATCATATAGAGGAACCATATGGAAGAATGCTTTCACTTTGGGTCAGCACTTCTTAAAAATGCACTGCTCATAGCAAAAATTTGTCTGTGTGGACATTAAAAACAAAAATAACTATAGATTAATGCACCTGCATTACAGCAATGTTACAAAGCACATAGAGGCCTAAGAATAATGGGCTACATAATAAGGGTTATTTAAACCATGATCTTGTAGTTCAGGCCTGTGGGAGGAACGGCCTGATTTTCCTTAAAGAAGCAAGTTAATAATCATAATTTGCATCCCTCTAACACCTCTTCATTCCAAAGAATAAAGTACTAACAAATATGTTGGAGTCGAATACAATGGTATTTGGTACTGCAGGCAGAAAGATAGGACCTGATTCTCCTCTCAAATACAGGTAACTGCATTGAAGCCACTGGGATTACATCAGTGTAAAACTGACTTGAGAGGAGTACCATGGATTCTTAGCATTTCATAAATGCTGCAGAATATGTATAGCTTCATGGAGATGCTGCCACTTTTGGAGTGGAGGGAAACAGTTGAGCTGACATTTGGCACAAGGGACACTGTTAAAGAGTAACGGGAAGGGAAATTTTGGCTAAGTACATCAGGGCAAACCTCAACTTGAAATTCAGAAACCCTGTATATCGTAGAGATTACAGATTGCATCACTGAACACACAGGTGACCAATTTGCCTGTGCAATAACAGAAATCTCACACTCAAGCACTCATCCTGCAAACGCTTAAGCACATGAGAAACTTTCCAGGATCAGGGCCTTATTGTAGGTGCTAAATTGTACAGACGTGTGTCCATTCATCCAGTTTGTGCACATAAATATAATTGTGCACAGAAATGTAGATAAACAGTTGTTCATATGGCTCTCTGGTCTGCTCTCTGTTCATGCACTGCAAACAGATTAATTAAAGCCTCTTCAGGGAGCTGAAAGAGAAGTATCTTGATAGACCTATTGATGAGGATCCAGGAAAATTCACTGTATCACATCCAGTTTTTAAAAAAATCATGCAAGCTCGGGAGGCTGAGGAACTTATGTATTTTCCCTCATACCTTAACTTCGAAATTTTCAAAGCGGTTCCGAGGGATCTCATTGTGCAGCCCCTGTTAAATTCAAAGGGAGTCATGTGGAGGATGAATTATTCACACCCACATCCTCCTCTCCGTGCAAAATGCCAGTGTAAGGCCTATACATCACCTAACTCACATCACTGTAATAGGGGATAAGTGGCACTTGAGTGGCCTTGTGCCAGCCTTCTTTGCAAAGAGGAATTTTCCCCCAGAATGAATTGCTGGCAGTTTTGTGAACCCAAAGAATGTGAATATTTTTTAAGGGTAAATGCCCGTCATGTTGTTTTTGACGTAACAGAGATCAAAGCTGGGGCTTTGTTTGTTGTTCTTTTTTAAAGCCACAATCAGTATACAATGTCCAGATGAGGCCGGGTGGCGCTACTGGAACAGGTACTGTTACTATATCTCACACGCTAAAGCGAAACCCTGGAAGGATGCCAATTCCACCTGCAGTCGATACAGAGGGGCTGAACTTGTTTGGTTTGAAAGCCCGGAAGAACTGGTACAGTTATTAATGTCACCACTTTTCTTCTCTTAATGGGTTTTTGGCCTAGGCTGAAGGAACTTCCAGAAGGGTGACGCTGCTCAGGTGTTATGGCACATACTGAACATCTGGAATTTCCATTGACGTTTATGTGGAGCCGTAGGCACCACAGGAAGGTTTTTGGATCAGAAGTGTTTGCTGTATCAAGCATCCAAGGAATTGGCTTGATCTCAGTGGACTTTTTCTGGCATGAAACACCAGCAGATTTGGACTCAGATAATATGGTTTCCTTCTCTTTTAATAATAATTGTCCTGTTTCATTTTGATAAAAATGGTAAAACCACAGACACTTCTTCCTTTTTTGTTCCTGAAAACTTGTATACAGAGTTGGATTAAATCATCTCTGGATGGACCCACGTGGACAGGGTTGCAAGATATAAAACAAGATGGCATCTGGGCCTGGGCACATGAAGATAATGCATCTAGTGTATTGGAATGGTATGTATATGAAGCAATCTATATGTATCTAGCATAGTGTGGTTGTGATCTGAAACCACATCAAAACAATAATGAGATCCAAAAAAAATCACAATTTTATTAGATTAGATATATTGTTAATGTCCAGATATTCAAGTAAGATCCATCTAGTCCATTCCACTTTGTGCGGGAAAATATTAATAGGCTATTTCATAGACTATTTATATATAAAATATATAGAGAATATACCTGTGCACTATGTGTAGAATATAGCATTCGTAGAATATTTTACAATCCCCTTAGAAAACCAAATTCAGCTCTCTCTCACTTCAGCATAAACTGACTTGAATTCCAGATTTACACGGATGAAGGGCAGACACTGGCTCAGGTCTTTATTTAGTGTTTCTCTGATTACACCCATTGATGTTAACTCTTTAACCTTTCTTTGTGGCTATTCCATTGTCTTACATTATAAAATGTTTCTTCCTCTTTATTGTTTTAAAAAAAACCTCTCAGTTTATTGGGTTTTCAGCATACTGACGCTTACGTGGTGTAGGGGTTTCAGGCCCTCTCTGGGGCGGCTGGGGACGAGACCGCCCCGCTATATCGTCACGGTTTCGGGGAATAAGCACAGTTAACAGTGAGCCCGGGCCCTTGGTCAGGGCGGGGCAAGAAGCAACTACAGCTCAGGCCCTTAAGCAGGGGCTGAGCAACCAGTATGTCAATATGCCCTGGCCCTTGGTCAGGGCGGGGCAATAAGCAGTTCACAGCTCAGGCCCTTAAGCAGGAGCTGAGCAATCAGTAAGTCAGTAGCAAGCCCAGGTCCTGGCTCTGGAGAACCTGGGAGAGGGGGAGACTGCCACCCACACGTTGGGTGGCAGGGGGGACGCAGGCCCACCCACTCCACTGCGTCCCAGCCCGGGGCCCTAGCAGCGGCAGAAGAACCCGCTGCTGAGTCAGTGGGGATCCTGGCCGCAACACACTGACCGTGGCTCTGGCAGTGCTGCAGCCAGACTAGAGTTGGCTGCCCCCGGGCTACTTCCACCTTCCCCCTCTCCGGGTATCTGGACCAGGGGGGCGTCCTCCAGGAGGTCGCAGACCATCGGCACCTCAGCGTCGGCGGTGGGCGGCAGGCTCATCGGCTCGTCGGGGTAGCAGGCTGGCGGCAGGCCTGGCAGCTCCTTGGGGTAGCGGGCTGGCGGCAGGCCTGGCAGCTCCTCGGGGTAGCGGGCTGGCAGCAGGCCTGGCAGCTCCTCAGGGTAGTAGGCAGGCGGCAGGCTGGCTGGCCCGGCCAGGCCTCCGGTCAGCTGCTGGGCGCCGGGGTCTCCCAGCGGGGAGCTGGACCTCTAGCGTCTGGCCTCTCCGGTGGCTGCCGCCCAACTGCGGTCTGAGGGCCGGCTTTTCTACTTCCTGTGCCGCCCCCTGACCCTTGGGGGGCGGGGCCAGGATTCTCCGGCTCCGCCCACTTAGGCGTCCGGGAAGGTTTCTCTCTCTCTGGGGCGGCTGGGGACCAGACCGCCTCGCTACACATGGATATTGCTTTGTAGTAAAGTAGACTTGATTTTCTGAAATCCAGTTCTGGTTTAAATTGTAGTGATTCCATTGGCTGCTAATAAGAATTCCCCTCTCTCTTATTGCCATGCTTTTCGTTAATCCCTGGCAGGCACTTACAGACAATTAGCACATTAGCTTTTAGTCATGGTTCCTCCTGGCTCTGTGGTTTTCTATACCTTTTGTCATTGGCATTGTCCTACCCGGGGTGGTTCCGTTTACTGACATCATTTTTAAGTTAGATGCTCGTTACCCACAAAAGTAACAGTCCCCCTGAGTTGTTTTTATTTTCCACAACAGGCTAACTTTCAGAAAGAGAAGCAGTTGGCTGAGATGCGTTGAAATGCAGGCTGGCGAACTTGTCGCTGCAGCAGCCTGTAGGAGAGCCAAGAAATGGGTGTGCAAGAAGCCGGCAGAACCAGGTTTGGAATCTGATTTATATTCAGTTGCTGTGGGATTCACCTCCGTGCAGGCAGCCAGCATGGAGGATTTCAGTAGGCATTAAGTGGTGCCTAGGTCTTGGGCTGGCTCTCTGCACCTGGGTGAATTTCACCCTTATTGGTGTAAAATTTTGAATAATCAAGATTAGTTTTCCCTGTGAGATTGAAGGCATTTTATTTCCCAGAGGGCTTTTGTAGCAGCATTGGGCAATGATAAAAGCACCCATTACAACAAAGTATTTCAAAGAATTCTCACTCGAACTCATTCAAGACTGTCCAGTAGTGAACTTTCATTTTGGCATCAAAGGCCATCAAAAGTTTCAGAACACAGTTTTAAAAATATAGGCTCAGAGGGAGAGATGACCTGTTACATGTGAGTATGCACGAATATGGGTGAATACATACAGATTGTCCTCTGGTATTTTGAGACACCTGAAGTTACATAGAAAAAGTGTTGTTCAAAATACTGTGTGGTGCTTCAGACAAATGACTCCCATTGACTTATATGTGCTGGCTATGAAGAAATGCAGAGAAGTACCTCTTGTTTCATTGTCAGCGGACTAGTTGTAGTAACATCTTTTATTACTGTTCAAATGATCAATTTTGCATCATTTCTGTTGAATTAATTGAATCATCGTGTGGTACTCCACTAGTAATGACATTACTTAGCCATTTCATTAAAAACTTAGACGGTGACTGGAGTAAATGTAGAAATATATAAAGTAATATACAAAGTATACACACATATATGCATATATTCAGCATAGTTTCCTGCAGTAAGTGTCCATGTAAACATTATGGAAGTTTTTCAGAGTTGGTGTTAAATTTCTTTTTAAGCTTGTGATTTTGAATACTGTGGATGGTTTTGTGAAGATATATATGTGTGTGTGTGTGTGTGTGTTAATCACTAATGATGGGTTAATGTCTTGTACTTTAGCACTGTTTTGCTAAATCAATGAAAACTTTTTTCCCCCCTTCCAGATCTTGATTTGTTCGTAAGCATCTGGGATGCAGTGATGATCTTGCCAACTCCAGCAGTATCAGCTAACTTCACTAACCACACATTGGCCAGACAAATCTGTGTAATGCAGAGGTCCAGATGCATTGGCTACGTGTTATGGCAAGACAGTTATTTCCTAATACGTGACTCTGAATTAGTTATCAGTGGATTTGCACAGAGCGCAACATACTTAAAATCAGGTAATGTCCATTATTTAGAGGTATCTTTCCAGGAGATGTTAGAATGGATACAGAGTATCAATAAACTTTGTCCTTAATATATTACAGCTTCCGATTGAGGTTTTCATTATGAAGCTTACGTGGATATTCTGCTCTGTAATAAGTGGATTTAGGTTTCTGAAATCCTATTTTGTCTTAAATTCTAGTGACCCCTAGCTAGAAATTCTAAGCATTTCATATATGATAGACCTGAGAAGCAGTTATTCAGCATGATTTCCAGCAATTAGTGTCCATGTAACCATTATGGAGGTTTTTCAGGATTTTAATTTCTTTCTAAGCTTGTGATTTTGGATACTACGGACCATCTTGTGAAAAGAAATGCCCAGACTGCTACTGGGACAAGCCATGCAATAGCATATCCGGAAAGTGTGAGGACACTGTAGTTTGTGCTGAGCCAGAGGATGTAGGTGTCTGTAATTTAGGTAAAGTCTTTTTTTTTTTTTTTTTTTAAAGTCAGATCTATCTGAAAGTGGGAATTAAAAGTTGAGAATTCCTTCAGCCAAAGAGAAAGTATTTAAAAATAACAAAAGCACCCTCCCCCCCAAACACTATAGTGGAATCCAACAAATGTGCACCGATTTTTCATTTTTATGGCATATGATTCTTACATGCAGCCAAATAATGTTACCCTGTTCTGTAGCTCTTTCTAATTCTACAGCAAAGCTCCATCAGTACACAAAAGGCCAGATTCTGTTCTTGCCTCCTCCGGTGTAAATGTCGAGTAACTCCTTTAAAGTCAGGGTAATTGGTTCAGATTAACACTAGTATAACAGAGAATGAAATTTGGATGATTTACTCCCTCTACAAGCCTGTTCACTTTACGCAGGGCTGAATATCATTTTCTCCTGCAGAGAGAGATTTGCAAAACTCAGAAGGGAGATGGCACTTCCCACTTGTGCTGTCTGCAGAGTAAAATGTTTATACTGTGCTACATATGTACTGGAAGAATGTGTCATGAATTTCTCAGGGGGAAAACATTAAAAATTGAATATGCAAAACCAAAGGGATGCTCTTAAGACCAGTAAACCTGACATGAGTATGTGAATTCCTAGGCTCCCTCCTTTGCACCCCCTGTCTCTGTGATCCTTTCTTTCTTTCTTTTTTGGTGGACAGTTAAGGTGCTGAGATTCACATTCACATACCTTGTCTGCTCAAAAGAATGTTGCACATTTCAATTCCTATATATCCCAGGTACCTTTCCTGCGCCTCTGAGTACTGTATAGAGTGGAGAGAGGTAGTGTGATGTGAAGTTCTGGGGCCTTGTTGCATGTTTTATTTTTGCTTTATAAAGTGCACAATACTGTTGCCATCCTCTGGGGTGAAATTCACCCCTGTGCAGAGGGCTAACCCAAGGCGATTGCACCAGGAAAGTCCCACCTCTATTCTCAAACTCAGGCATAAGTGAGACTTATCTGGTGCAGTGACTTAGAGCTGGCTCTGCACAGGAGTGAATTTTGCCTCCTGGCATCAGAGAACACCACATTTTCAGCAGGCCTCCAATAAGGCAAAATGTGTTGCCATATCTATTTGCATACTCACTAAAGTGGCATTTGCATGTGCACCTACTACTCAATTTGCACAAGCAAATGGATATTTTTGTTCATAAATATGGAAATAGCTGCCATATGGAGGAAACTCACTGAAATTGTTCCCTGGAGAAGTAAAACATTTATCAGTCCCCCTCTTCATTCTAAAAATGGTCCCACCGCAAAATATAAAAAAGCTGGTAGAACAGAAACCATTGTGTGGTGAGGGGGGCACGAGAAGCTAAATTTCACAGGAAACAACTTTTTCATTGGAAAATAAAGCTGTTATATAGTATTTTTCTCTTCTCTTTCAATGATGTCAGGCAAGTACAGCTTGAAATGTCCTCTTGGGCTTGGCTGGTGGTACTGGAGTGGACATTGTTACTTTATAGAAAGGAATAGAACTCTGAGTTGGATGGAAGCCAGGCTGTTTTGCAGCCATTTTAAAAGAACAAGTCTGTTGCAGCTGGAATCATCGGCTGAAAAGGTTTGGTGTTCTAAAAGACTACGAATGGTTTATCTCCTTTTCCCTGACTTTTGTTTACTTGTTTGTGGTTAATACAATTGGGTCTAGCTGGAATTTAATCATAGAAATGTAGGGCAGGAGGGGACCTTGAGAGGTCATTTGGGCTAGCCCCGCTGAGACAGGGCCAAGTATACCTACACGATCCCTGACAGGTGTTTGTCTTAATTCTTTCTTAAAAACCTCCAGTGATGAGCTTCCACAACTTCCCTGGGAAGCCTATTCCAGAGTTTAACTACACTTATAAAGATTTTTCCTAAGTTCTAACCTAAATCTGTGTTGTTGCAGATTAAGCCCATTACTTCTTGTCCTATTTTCAGTGGACACAGAGAAATACTGATCACCATCCTCTTTATAACAGCCCTTAACATACTTGAAGACTGTTACCAGATTGCCCTTCAGTCTTCTTTTTGCAAGATTAAACATGCCCAGTTTCTTTACCATTTCCTCATAGGTCAGGTTTTGTAAAGCTTTTACGGTTTTTGTTGCTCTCTCCATTTATCCACATCTTTCTTCGTGTGGCACACAAAACTGTACACAACGGAAAGTGATATTGTGACAGGGTTAACAACTTACCACCTGTGATTCGGACAATATCCAATTATGGGAAGTACATAAAAAACTGCTAGTAAAATACACACAGTTTTTTGTTTGTCAGTTTCTAGTGCAGTATATATTGTTACTTTACAGGGCTGGCTACAAAAGATGATAAAACAGCCAGCGTGGATAGGAATGAAATGGGAAACTTCGGCATCTGAGTGGCAATGGGCAGATGGATCAAGAGTAAACATAGCTCTGAACTGGTAGCTTTTCCTAACTTGGTTTTTCTTATGAATGAAAATGCGTACAGAGTTTGTAGGTTATTCGCTTTCTTGCTCTATTACTTGTAGTCACTAACAGTTTTGAATGATTGACTCATTATTCTGTTGTTTATATCATGCTAAATTAAACAGTTTATATGTCATGGCCTTAAAAAAATAGACACTTCTCTCCAAATGTTAATGTATTTGTTATAATGTTTTTCTTTTGAACATTTGGATTAATAAACACACTTATTGTAGGAATTTAAATACTTCAGTGATCACATCCTGTGTATGTACAATTAAAAGCATTATAGTGTGGACACATTAAATGCATTTAGATAAGTCCCTGATGCTATTTTGTCCACAGTGCAGTGTAATGGCTTTTATAAAGTATAGCTATGTGCTTTCATCTTTCTTGGATGTACTCTGCATGAAGATAGTGGTGCAGGTGATCATGAGCCCAGATTATAGCCCAGTGTGTGAGTTAGGGGCCATGACATTTGGCTTGCGGAAGAATCCAGGGTTTGGAGCATAACTCTATAACTCTTGAAAATCCAGGGAGGGCACAGAATCAGCTGTTCAGAGGCCTTGTGTCTCTGAGTCTGCCCTGGTTCCCATGAGAGCAGGACTGTCCATTTGATACCTGTCTCCTACACCTGGGACACTGCTTTAAGACTTTGGGAAAGATTTGTAAAGGTATTTAGGTGTCTAACTTTCATTGATTTCCACAGGAGTTAGGTGCCCAAATACCTTTAGAAATATTCCCCTTTGTCTAGACGAGGATTTAAAGGTGTGGTATCAGAAGGTGTGAACCAACATATTCTAACTAACATGTTCTAGAAGCCTGGTGTGGACTTTAATACATGCTGGACTTTATCTCACCCAGCTTAAGGGTACGTCTGCACTACAGAATTAGGTCGAAATTATAGAAGTCGATATATTAAAACCTGAATTTATGGAATCGATTGTGTGTGTCCCCACTAAAGAGCATTAAGACCATGAGGTCGATTGACTGTGTCCACAGTAGCGGGGCTAGCATCGACTTTCGGAGCATTGCATTGCGGGTAGCTATCCCACAGTTCCCACAGTCTCTGCCGCCCATTGAAATTCTGGGTTGTGATCCCAAAGCCTGATGGGGCAGAAAACATTGTCGCTGGTGGTTCTGGGTACATGTCGTCAAGCCATAAAACCTCCCTCCCTCCCTTCCTCCCTCCCTCCCTCCCTCCGTGAAAGCAATCTTTTTTGCGCCTTTTTTCCGGGGTTTTCGTGTTTGCTACGGAAGCCTGCTCAGCTCACAATTACCGTACATCTCCAGCGTACGCCTGGACATTAGGTCTAGTGGGGATTCAGTCACGCTATAATACAGGCAGAGGGATAGCTCAGCGTTCTGAGCGTTGGCCCGCTAAACCCGGGGTTGCGAGTTCAATCCTTGAGGGGGCCAGGAGATGATGATGGCTATCAAGCATATTGTACCATCTGCTGCTAGAAGGGAAGGCGCCTAACCTTTGCTCACCGCATATTGTACCATCTGCAGCTAGAAGGAAATGAGCCTAACCCTTGATCCCCCCTCCCTCCGTGAAAGCAACTGAGGAGGGAGCCAAAAATCCTTTTGCGCCTTTTTTCATGCGGGCGCCATATTGCTGACACCATTGTTATCCACCCGCCGCTTCTGCTCCCACTCTGCTGTCCTGCAAACAGCATACCAGGGAAAGCATGGAGCACGATCAGATCACCGCGGCTGTTCTCACCGTTATGAACACCACGCGCATTGTCCAGGAGTATATGGAGAACGAGAACCAGGAGCTGCTAGAGCAACAGGAGGCAATGAGGCGACAGCAGCACCCTGAGGACAGTGATGAGGACATGGACACAGACCTCTCTCAAAAAAGGCCCCCCCGCAAGGTGGACATCCTGGTGGTAATGGGGCTTGTTGATACAGTGGAATGCCGATTCTGGGCCCGGGAAACAAGCACAGACTGGTGGTACCACATAGTGCTGCAGGTCTGGGATGAATCCCAGTGGCTGTGAAACTTTCGCATGCGTAAGGGCACTTTCATGGAACTTTGTGAGTTGCTTTCCCCTGCCCTGAAGCGCCAGAACACCAAGATGAGAGCAGCCCTCACAGTAGAGAAGCGACTGGCGATAGCCCTGTGGAAGCTTGCAACGCCAGACAGCTACCGGTCAGTCGCGAATCAATTCGTAGTGGGAAAATCTACAGTGGGGGCTGTTGTCATGCAAGTAGCCAGGGCGATCACCAAGCTGCTTGTACCAAGGGTTGTGAGTCTGGGAAATGTGCAGCTCATACTGGATGGCTTTGCAGCAATGGGGTTCCCGAACTGTGGAGGGGCGATAGACGGAACCCATATCCCTATCTTGGCACCGGACCACCAAGCCAGCGAGTACATAAACCGAAAGGGTTACTTTTCAATAGTGCTGCAAGCACTGGTGGATCATAAGGGACGTTTCACCAACATCAACATGGGATGGCCGGGAAAGGTACATGACGCTCACATCTTCAGGAACTCTGGTCTGTTTCAGCTGCTGCAGCAAGGGACTTTCTTCCCAGACCAGAAAATAACCGTTGGGGATGTTGAGATGCCTATAGTTATCCTTGGGGACCCAGCCTACCCCTTAATGCCATGGCTCATGAAGCCATACACAGGTAGGCTGGACAGTAGTCAGGACCTTTTCAACTATAGGCTGAGCAAGTGCAGAATGGTGGTGGAATGTGCATTTGGGCGTTTAAAAGCTCGCTGGCGAAGTTTATTGACTAGGTTAGATCTCAGCGAAAACAATATTCCCATTATTATTACTGCTTGCTGTACGCTCCACAATATCTGTGAGAGTAAGGGGGAGACGTTTATGGCGGGGTGGGAGGTTGAGGCAAATCGCCTGGCCACTGGTTATGCGCAGCCAGACACCAAGGCTATTACAAGAGTACAGCAGGGTGCGTTGCGCATCAGGGAAGCTTTGAAAACCAGTTTCATGAATGGCCAGAATGCTGTGTGAAAGTTCTGTTTTTCCCGAGTAATGAAAAGCCCCGCCCCTTCATTCACTCTACTTCCCTTTACCCAAACCGCCCTGCCCTCCCCCCCTCGGTCACCGCTTGCAGAGGAAATAAAGTCATTGTTGCTTAAAAATCATGCATTCTTTATTAATTCGTAAAACACAGAGGGGGAACTATGGGGGTAACTGCCACAGTCTCCCGGGATAGGTGGTGGAGGAAGGGAAGCACCAGGATGGGTGGTGGAGGAAGGGAAGCACCGGGATGGGTGGTGGAGGAGGGGATGAGGGAAGGACAAGGACACACAGCACTTTAAAACTTATTGAATGCCAGCCCTTTCTTGCTTGGACTGTTCTCTTGGCTTGAGTGGTTGGGTGCACGGAGGCCGCCCAAACGCGTTCTTGGGCGTCTCGGGGATGAGGTTATGGGACTCGGGAAGGAGGGCTGTTGGTTACACAGGGGCTGTAGCGGCGGTCTGGGCTCAGGTGGCCTTTCCTGAACCCTACGCCTTTCCTCAGCCATAAGCCGGAGGATTTCCGTTTGATCCTCCAGTAGCCTCAGAATTGCATCCTGCCTTCTCTCTGCATGCTGACGCCACCTACTCTCTTCATCCTGCCGCTTTCTCTCTTCATCCCGCCAGTCATTGTCTTCAGCACGCCACCTGTCCGCACGATCAAATTCTGCCTTCCTGGACTCCGACAGTGTCTGCCTCCACGCATTCTGCTGGGCAGCTTCAGTGTGGGAGGATTCCATGAGTTCTGAGAACATATCGTCTCGATTCCTTTTTTTTTAACTTCTAATCTTCGCTAGCCTCTGGGACGGTGATGAAAGGGGTGGCGTTGAAACATTTGCAGCTGCGGGAGGAAACAAACGGGAGAGGAGTAGTTTAAAAGACACATATTAGAGAACAATGCTCCAAACATTACATATCATATGTGCATTTGGTCCAAGGTTGCACTTTGCCTGTTATATTGAGGGTCTGCTGGTTTGGTGTGAGAGATCACACAAGCAGGTCCGGCGGGCAACAGAATTCGGCTTGCAGGCAGCCATGGTAAGCCACAGTCTATAGGCTTCTTTAACCTTCATAACATGTGGGATTGTTTTCAAACAGCAACCCCCTCATTTTCCATAACAAACAGCCTTTGGGCTGGCAATTTAAAACTGGTTGGCAATTGAAAAGGGAGGGGCGGCGGTTTTCGGGTTAACATGCAGCGCGAACCTAATCGACACTCCCCCCACACACACAGACACACATCCAAGATGTTCGCTGTTCCCCCTCCCCCCACCGCGTGGGTCATAGCGGGGAAGATTTCCGTTCAGCCACAGGCAAACAGCCCAGTAGGGACGGACCCCTCTGAATACCCCCTTAATAAAATTCCCCTATTTCAACCAGGTGACCATGAATGATATCACTCTTCTGAGGATAACACAGACAGATAAAGAACGGATGTTGCTTGAATGCCAGCAAACACCGGGACCATACGCCGACATGCTTTGCAAAGCACTGATTCCAGACTACGTGCTACTGGCCTGGCGTGGTAGAGTGTGTTACCACGGAGCACAGGATAAGGCTGCCCTCCCCAGAAACCTTTTGCACAGGCTTTGGGAGTACATCCAGGAGATCTTTCTGGAGATGTCCCCAGAGGATTTCTGCTCCATCCCCGAACATGTTAACAGAGTTTTCCAGTAGCTGTAGCTGTACTGGCCGCGAATTAATCATTAAACACGCTTGCTTATAAAACATGTATTAATTTAACAGAGGTACACTCACCAGAGGTCCCTTCTCCTGCATCGAGCACGCCTTGGGAGGGTTCGTAGGGTACTGGCTCCAGGGTGACAAGGCTCCTGGCTGTCAGGGAAAAGGGCTTCTCCGCTTCCTTGCTGTGTCTGGGCGCTATTTTCAGCATCATTATCATCATCATGCTCCTCTGTGGTTTCTGATGATCCACATATGGAGTCATACCACATGGGTGGGTCAGTGCTGGCTGCACCTCCTAGAATGGCATGCAGCTCATCATAGAAGCGGCATGTCTGGGGCTCTGACCCAGAGCGGATGTTTGCATCTCTGGTTTTTTGGTAGGCTTGCCTGAGCTCCTTAATTTTCACGCAGCACTGTTGCGCGTCCCTGTTGTAGCCTCTGTCCTGCATGCCCTTGGAGACTTTGGCATATGTATTGGCGTTTCTTCTTTTGGACCGTAGCTCTGCTAGCACGGTTTCGTCTCCCCATACAGCGATCAGATCGCGTACCTCACGCTCGGTCCATGCTGGAGCTCGTCTTCGGTTCTGGGACTCCATCATGGTCACCTCTGCTGATGAGATCTGCGCTCACCTGCAGCTCACCACGCTGGCCAAACAGGAAATGAAATTCAAAAGTTCGCGGGGCTTTTCCTGTCTACCTGGGCGGAGCATTCGAGCTCAGACTGCTGTCCAGAGCGGTCAAATGTTGCACTGTGGGATAGATCCAGGAGGCCAATACCGTCGAATTGCGTCCTCACTAAGCCTACATCGATTCGGCAATATCGCTTTAAGCGCTAATCCCCTCGTTGGGGGTGGAGTGGCGAGATCGATTTTAAGAGCCCCAGAAGTCGCTGTTAAGGGCTTCGTCGTGTGGACGGGTGCACGGATCAATCGAAATAACGCTAATAAATTCGACCTAAACTCGTAGTGTAGACCAGGACTGAGTGTACGTTAACGTCTACACTGTCTTGAGCACACTGGGCATTGAGAACTTGTTAGGTAACATCTAACACCACTCCTTTCAGTACTAGACCTAGAAAAAGACAAAATGGATTTCCTAAGAGATAAGGGCTCCCCAGGAAAGTTAATATTGTCAGTGCCCTTTGCCACTATTAGCTTTCCTCTTCTGTTTCTGCTGGGTGCAGGGGGGTGATACGTTCTTCCCATCCCCTTCCCAAACTCTGAAATTTAACTTTGTCACGTTGCATGTGTGGTATTTTCTATTCCTCTTTTTCTGGCAAACCATGTAATACTGTGTGTGTGTGTGTGTGTATATGTATGTATGTATATATATATATATATATATATATATATATATATATATATATAAAACTTTTTTGCATTGTAAATTGTACCGTACAGCATCAATTGTACACATTTTGTTTATCTACTACAAATCTACAATCTACTACATGGGAAGCCTTACCCTTTGCTTTTGAAGTCTTAATCTTTTGTGGGGTTTGTTCTGATCCAGCTATGCAGCCAAGTTACTGTAGTAATGTTGGAGGATTTCTTTTACATTTATTAAGTGTAATTAGTATTTTGCTTTTACTTCAGGTTAAACGTACATAGGGATGCAACTGAAAACTGTGTATTTATTCAGCATAATAAAGTAGCTTTAGAAGCAGCTAGTTGCCTTTTAAAATATCATTTTGTGTGTAAAAGAAATGAAGGTAAGTAACACGATAACTTTTCTGTTCAGTCCTTGCATTTCTCTGTTCTTTCATTTCTTCTTTTGCTTCTACCCATTGTTTTTATTACAAATGGTTCAGTATTTTTAATGAACTTATTCCACATGTAAACACAGATTTTATTTTTTTCATTTGTTTGCATAGTTTTTTGGAAAATGTTCTTATCCTTTCTCTCATGCAGCTGTGATTATATGAAGGATACTTCACTTAGAGAATCTTAATCAGTAGTGTGGAACACTTGAATGCGTAATAGACTATCTATTTGAAAAGGGTGATGCTGAGTCCACGAACAACAGCAGGCCTGATTTTCTTCACATGCTAGTGTAATTCCATTGAATTTAGCTCAGTCACTGTCCATTTACACTGGTCTAAGTCAGTTCAAAATCAGGCCCAACACATTCACAATTGCACACTTCCATTGTTCATATATAATTAGTACTGTTGCGTGTGCAGTGAGGAGTCTAAACACCCATGTGTGTGCACAGTCACCAGATTTGTGCATACAGTTGCCCAAACCATGCTAATTTAGGCATGCAATTGGACATTATATTTCTGTGTATGTACCTTTTGGCTTTTTCCTTGGGTGGATTAGTAGGATTGCTATATCAATGGATTAATGCAGTGGATTTCTAGGCTCTATGCTAGAGGATGAAGTATGAAGCACAGGGCTGGATCTTGGGAGATATGAATTCAATTCTTGGCTCTGCAACAGATTTCCTATATGCCCTTGGTCAAGTCACTTGCTCTGTGCCTCAATTCCCCTTCTACAGAGTTGAGATAGGGAGGTATTACTCGAGTATTGTGAGGATAAATTCATAAGTAATGGGAAGGCAGTCAGATATTGTCTATGAAAATGAAGGCAGTAATAGGTAACTATCCTTTTATAATTTTCTGGATACAACTGGGAGTGTTGGGAAACAGCTGCAGTGTGTCTATATTTGAAAGTCCTTCCTGTTTTGGGGTGGGGATAAGTGTGTCTGCTGTTTCACTCTGGGATATTTTTCCTTCTCTTTTAGCTGAAGACATGTTTCAGTTTTATGCAGGCCACATAATAACACAAAGACAAAATGTGTTGCCAAAAGTATACTCTTCTCTCGAATCTGCTGAAAATGCATGCCTGTATGAGAAAACACACTGTACTGGAGTAGTCCGTTCACAGAAACGGTATCATTTGGTTAGTGGAACAGAGGTATTTAGAAGTTCTAATAAAGCTGACTCATTATATCTTAAAACTGGTAAGTATTTAGTGTATATATTTCTAGCTGTACCCCAGACTTCGTTAGTACCTCTTACTTTATTATATCAGACTACCTTACAGCAATCAATTAACTAAAATACAAATTAAACTGTGTGTGTCCTCTTTAAAAGGATATCGCTTGTGTTTGGGCTCCTATTACTACTGTTGTCCATCAAAAATTCCCCATATATAAAATTCCCTTCAGAATGACAGCTACTCTCCTCCAGAAAGGGAGAGCCGGTTTACTTTTTAAAGACACATTATGAGTCAGATCTTCAGGTACACTTGAACTTTGCCAGCCAAGTGTACCTGAAGGAAGGGGGTTACATGTGGCTCTTGCTATATTTTTGCCCTGCAGTGCTGGGGCATCCGGGTCATTTTTGACTTCCTGCACAAGTTAGATCAATTTCAGAGCTTTTTAATTTGTGCCAGAAGGCCAGGCCCATGATCCTGAGTGCAGCGTACTCTGCCACATTTCTGGGTCACTCTCTGTGCTGAGGGTCACGAGTGGGTGCATAGTCATGCTGGCTTTGTGCCACCCCGGTATTCCCCGACCTACTGCTGTCAGAGCAGCCCTCCATCCCTGCTGTGCTGCTGCAGTGGTACATAGGAGGTAGATCAACAGCTGAGAATCTGACCTCAGAACTAAGACGGAAGAGTGCTAGAAACACAGGAAATGGAGAAAGGAGGATCAGTTTTTCTCTGCTACACTGGCGTAAACATGGAGTAATTCCATGACTTCACAGGAGTTACTCCTGGCTTCCACCTATGTAAATGGGAACCAGGCCCTATATGTCTATAGAAACATAGACTGAACGGTAAAAATAAATCTGACCCAGTGAATAGAGAGACACAGATGTGGTGTAAATAGACACTATTGCCACATTTAACATAAAAGCTAAAATTACTCTTTGCAAAGCTTATCTTTTTCCTTTGTTAAGGCTGTTGCGGGAATGGGCTGAGGTGGGTGTATTTTGGGGCAGGCCTTTATTGACGTATGTGTGACTTTACTTTCTGGGGTAGGTGCCCAGATCACTGGATATGAGCCTGTATTGTATTTTTAAAATGGAATAAATTTTAAAATGACGTTTTGTTTTCTCTGAATGGAGGAAATGAATGAAGGATTAGATAGTCTCTGCACTCTGTCATTTAACTCTGAAACTTCCTTTCAGGCTGCCGGCCAGGTTACTATGGCTCAGATTGTCAAGCCACTTGCCATCCATGCACCAATGGTTTTCCTTGCAGTGGTGTTACTGGACATTGTGTAGGCTCTGCCAGCATTACTTGCAGCTTACAGTCTCCGGATCCATGGTGCTCTCCTAGCGAAGGTACAGAAAGCAACAGTTTGGAAATTCATATCCTTGTATTTATTGAGGTTCCATTGGCGCTTTTATTTCCAAAGTCGGGTACCATAACAATTTGTGGTGTTCAGTTTCTAGGCAGTTGTGCCCCCAGAGGGCTCGATGGCATTATTTTCTAAAGGCGTGTTACTATGTGGAAGATACTAAAACTAAAACGTGGACTGAGGCCAGGAGTGCATGTCAGGGCTTTAAGGAGACAGATCTCGCTAAAATTACAAACAGTGCAGAA
Source organism: Chelydra serpentina (assembly GCA_037349315.1). Taxonomy (NCBI): domain Eukaryota; kingdom Metazoa; phylum Chordata; order Testudines; family Chelydridae; genus Chelydra; species Chelydra serpentina. The sequence goes on from JBAIAC010000035.1 coordinate 16,498,383, forward strand.
AAGGTACCCTGTCTAGTTTCTCATTTGACAGATTTCAAATTGGGGGTTTTTGTAATTGTGTGAAGATTTTTGTTTTGCTTTAGATAGAAGATGCAATAGGGAATGCACTGTATGCTGTATTTCCATTTATATCAGTGGTTCCCAAACTCTGTCCGCGGCTTGCTCAGGCTGGCCCGCTCTACTTCCCGCAGCTCCCATTGGCTGGGAACGGCAAACCGTGGCCAGTGAGAGCTGCAAGTGGCCCTACCTGCGGAGGCAGCAGGTAAACAAACCGGCTCGGCACGCCAGGGGCTTACCCTGAGCAAGCTGCGGACTGAGTTTGGGAATCACTGATCTATATAATTATAAGCTGCTGAATGATTGTGCTTTCCGATTCAGTGTATCTGAGGAAAAAATGGCCCTCAGTGACTCTAAGGGTGGCTCTGAGTTATGCCGGCTGCAATGATCCCACAAGCAACTGTATTGACAAGCTCAGGAGAGTGTCACGTCCCCAGTGCTCTGTAGTTAGGGTGGCTGGGGAGTGTGAGACCTGCAGGGCTGGGAGAGCTCAGTGGGCTCACCCACACAAAAGGAAAAATCTAGACATTTAATAAAAATGAGCAAGAACCAAATGCTTTGAGTCACTCTGGTAACTGGACAAAGGATCTTACATGTTGTTGAATGAAGAGCAAAATGGATAAAAGAGGCCTAATAACGAGTTTGAATGGATTTTGTTTGCATTCTAGGCTTGGATACAGTTTAAAGGGGAGAACAGCTGGATAGGTTTGACCTATAAGAAAGAAGACTTCAGATATGTGTGGGTTGATGGCACATCTGCTCGGGCTGAAAGTGCATGGTGAGCCTACGTTTTGACAGATGCTGTTGTTTTAAATAGGACAATAGCAGTTAGAGAACCTGCTAGAGAAAACCATTGAGCCCATCCTACTCAGGGCTGAATACAGATCCTCAACAGAGGACATCTTGGGTACTAAACCAGTACCATGGCTAGTAGCTACAATTTCCTTAAATAAAAGTGCCATGCACGCCTTCAAAACTGGAGATGCTGTAGTTGACCTCATTGGCTTTTCTCCGTCTCCTGGCAGGGTCGTGAAACGTAACAGGAGGCATACTCTCACTAAAGAAGACTGTGTGGTTGCCTTCAAGCAATACCTTTCCCCGGCAGATTGTTCCTCTCCGAGAAAGTGGATATGTAAAAGAGAGGGAGGTAAATTTATCATATCTGTGGCTTAGAGCACTAATTTAGGGGTCCGTTGTCTGTGTGTAAGAATGGGAGAAGAGCTCTGCTGCCCAAGGAGAGCCAGGAAAAATGGAAATTGTGTCCGCACCTTGAGGAGAACATGGAGGTGGAGTGCTTGCCCGTCCCTCTTTTCTCTGCACAGTCTGGCCTTTAATTTTAAGATTGTATGAAGTAAACCTGTAGGGCCTGATTCCTCAGTATGTCAGTCTGATTCTGTGCCAGTGTAACTTCACGGAGTTCATTGTAAGTAAAAGGACCAGCCTGATTCACCATTTCACTGTACTGCAGTTGAACGCCGGAGTATCTCTACTGAAATCATTCAGACTGGCCTCCTCGGTCCATGCACTTCCATGAGGGGGATGTGGAGTCTTCCGAATTGCCCTCCTCACTCATTTATGCTACCTAGACTGTGAGCTCTTTGGGGCAGGGACTGTGTGTGTGTGTGTGTGTGTGTGTGTGTGTGTGTGTGTGTGTGCGTGCGTGTGCGTGTACAGCACTTGGCACAGTGGGGTCCTAGTCCACAACTGGGGCTCCTAGGTGCTACAGCAGTGCAAATTATTAATAATGCATTCCGTGACTTCTGATGCTCTGAAGGGAGCCATAGAATTTGATCCTACATGCGTGGGGAAGAGCTATTCTGAGAAGGTTTGCAGTTTATCTTTCCTGCCATGGCCCGTCCCATCCTATGGCCCATCCCATATTTTCTGATTTTTATTTTATACCATCATCCATTTTATTTCTTTTCTGTTAATTTTTGCAGATGTCAACCTCTTTACAATGCACAAGGAGAGAGCTTTGTACTCCCCTTACGTACCAACATCAAATATATATAACACCTTAAAGAAAGCTACAGATACCTGCTCAGTGCTCCAGACCTGCACTGGGATAGTGGCAATGGGGGAGCACTACATTCTACAAAGTGGGATGGAACTGTATAACAGCAGGAACAGTAGTGTGAACTCCTTTATCAAGTCAGGTATGTCGAGTGTTTTAGAGCTTAGCTTCCCCCCACCATCCTAGATGGGGGAGGAGGTTGGAGTGGTTGTTTTTTATTTTTTTTTGTTCATTGTTCTTTTTAAAAGCTTTGAACTGAAAACAGAAGACAAATGTAAAATAGAATTTTAGAGAGAGGATGTGAGTCATGCCTAGCAGAAAAATTGAAGGCTTACTTCATCTTTGTTAACAAAAGTGAAAGACGTAGAAGGATGCTGCTCGTCTAGATGAGCAATCAGGCTGCCTACTCCCAAAAGCATAAAATAAAATGAGCTAGCACAAAACATCAGAGGAAGATTCAGAAAGCAAGGTTTTGAATGCTGTCGCTGTTTTAATACAGAGTAAGATAATACTGAGAAGTGTTAATCATTTCCTTCCTCTTCTACTCTGCATTTGAAACTGCTAGCCATGTGCCATGCTCTTGAACCTTTTTTTCTATGAACATTTGTCTCTCTCTCTATATATATATATAGTTATATCTACCTGTTTTTTTCAAACACTAGCAAGAAGCAGCTTTGTCATTGTTGTGACAAAGTCCTGGGTCAAGACTTTTGTACACTGGGCTGCCTTTTCACTTACAGGCAGATATTTTGGAAAGCTCTGAGTGGGAACTAATATTTTCACGATAATTTATCATGGGGATGGCTTTCTTTCCCCCCCAACCCCACTTACCTGACATCTTGCGTGTGTTGGTTTGCATTCGAAGATGTAATCACCATCCAAGGTCCCAGAAGGCACACTCTTAATTTCCTAAAGTAAATGTTTACTTTGACAGCTGTTCATCTCTATTGTCCTTGGCTTGTTCACGTTTCACAGATTGCATCTCTGGAAGATTTGGGCTTCTGTGTGAATTTAAGTGTCCACCATGCCAGCAGGATATGGCCTGCAATCCACACACAGGGCTGTGTGGTGACACTGTGTTTTGCAGTAAGGAGAATAGTCCTATCCCCTGTGGAAAAGGTGAGCCTGTTTAACATCCATAGGAGAGAAGAGGAAAACTGCGACTATACACAGGACCTATTTGTGCACATTCTTGTCTCTTTATTCATGTATTATGTCATCACCATTTGCAGCACCTCTAAACACAATGGTGATGCTCTAGATTTACACCAGTGTAAGTGGGGCGAGGAACTCCATTAAAGTCGTTAGACTGACACAAAATATAACTCATATCATCCTAACCTTCAGGTGGTTTAGATCAGACCTTCAGATTAGACCTTCTGACCTTGCGGTGTGCAGGAACTCTGCAGACTAGGTCTCAGCTCTATTCCATTTTAAAAGAAACTTTACAGTTTTAAACAAATAGGAAAATCCCCATGTTGTTGATTTTTATTCGCTGTGCACTGGAAAGAAAAGTGAAATTTGTCATTTTCTGAGGCAGTTCTGAGAAACTTGTTTAAGTCAGCTGATTATAATTTAAAATATTTCCATTGGCCAATAAGTAAGTCCCCAATTGGCCTACCCTATTGGCTCCCCAGGGCAGCCCTTTCCCAGGGCTGTTTGAACCCCTTCAGGGCCGGAGCAGGATGACCGCCCCCCTACAAGCTGACTTTAAAAAGTTTCTCAAAACTTGGTTTTGGTTTGAGGTTGTGGCTTGAGCCCTTGTCTGATGTGATCTTCCTAGTATTTTACAAGTATTAAAAGCTCTAGGAGATCCTTATACTGAACTGATTGTATAAGAACAGTCTTAAACATCCTACGCCATAGTGATCCTTCCATTCAGCCAGTGGAGCTATACCAGGGATGAAACCAGCCCCACACATGTGTATGCTGTGATTTTTAGGGTCCATATTTGGTGGTACGTGCCCAGTTGAAGATGGGTGGCGGTACTGGCAAGGCAGCTGTTACTATGTCCACACAGCAAAGAGACAAACCTGGCTACGTGCAAGAGACCTATGCAGGCATTACAGGGACACAGATCTTCTGTGGCTGACAAGTCCTGGGGAAAAGGTATACTAGAATGTCAGTGAAGGGTATGTGTATGATGTATGTACTTACCTTTGCAAATCTCAGTTCTCCAAAGGCTTTGGGACTATATCTAGAGTGTGAGGAAGGGCTGTGGGTGCCCACAGCTGCAGATTTGGAGAGGTTTTGCATTTTCTTGTGTGATTCTCTGCCTGAGTCTTTTATAATTCTAGGTTGATATTCTGCAGAATCTCTGGTTTCAGACACTGGGATACTTTTTTTAAACGCAAGTATAACTTAAAATTCAGGGGAAGTGAAGGTTAAATGTAATTAAATCTTACTATATGTTAGCTATCCTAGTTACTTATATGGCCCTCATTATCACTGTATCTGAGCACCTGACAGTCTGTAATGTATTTATCCACACAACACTGCTGTGTGACAGGGCAGTGCTGTTTATCCCCATTTTACAGACGGGGAACAGGCACAGAGTGGCTAAGTAACTTGCCCAAGGTCACACAGGACGTCTGTGGAAGAGCAAGGACTTGAACCAAGTTCCCTAAGTCACATGCATGTGCCCTAACCAGCAGACTATCCTTCCTCTCTGTCATTACAGCAACACTTTGGCTTAAATAAAAGCTACCTGAAAGTACCATGGGCTCTACTCACTCCTAGATTTTGTTGATGGAACCTAGCTTACAGATCGCTGATGGTGAAAAATGCACCCACTGGAGGTATACAGTGGTATAAACTGCCCACAACTCCGGCTTCACCATGGGGTCTATAACGAGTCTAGAGCGTGAGTGAGGCTGGTTAGAGAGATGTGGTAAGGGTACCCAACAGATGTAACGATTCTGCTCAGCTCCTGTGGAGCCGTGGTTGTAACTTAAAACTTTTGTTGTTAGAAACCCTGCTGAAGGCAGTGGTGTATGGACTTCCTGGTCTTTTCTGAGGTAAATCTCACCCTCCAGGAATGGGGGCTGCCATCTGGGGTGAATCTGTCCTCCTCTCTCCAAATTCCACTGCGTTCCAGAATAAATCCATCTAGAAGATAAATTCTTTCGTGCTTTATCCTGCAAGATCACACAGTGGCATTATGTCAGCACAGCTTAACAGCCACCAGGCTACCGAGTCTGAAAGATGAAGATTGGGAAGTGTGTGAGTAGGGTCAGTGCTGAATCCTGGTATTAGGGTTAGTTTTCTGCTTGACATTCCATCTTTCCAATGAGGCATAGCAGCCCTGGCCACTGCTACTGTTGCAAATGTGAGAGAATTTTAAGCATCCAGTTTACTTTAAAAGTTTGCTTTTGCAGTTCTCTCAGTGAAAATAGGCTAGCCAGTTTCACCTTTATTCAAAGCAATTTTCTAATTAGTTGCACATTCCGGTTCTCGTACACTAATACAATACTGTACTATTTTCCATTGCAAACCTTGCAGGAGAATGTTTTATTTTTCTTTCAAATTCTTTTCATCACAATTTTTAAGAACAATCTTGGATTTGGTTAAAAAAAAAAAATCCTGTTTGCTCCAGATCAATATTTTGGGCCAAATCCCATGGCATTTTACTAGAAAAGGGAAATTGGGTCCATTATCACCATTTTACCTACCTACCTAAATTCCTCTGCCTTTTCAAATAGAGAAGATATTTTTCACTACCCTTTCTAAAATGCTGCTGTGTCATTTTTGCTGATGCAGAATGAATACTGCAGTTCTGTCCTTAGAGGTGGCTGAATTAAAATTCGTACAGATTGTAAAACACTTAGCAACTTTCATCCCAAAGGATTCTTGTTTAAATGTAAGGCTGCAACACCTCTGTTTTTACAGCTTAAGTCATACATAAAGAATCTTCATCTTCAAAATAAAATCATCAGGTGAAATGTTAATGTTATTGTCCATACCTTCTTGATATTAAACATGAACCAAACAGAGTAAAGTCGTTAGTGTATTAAGTGAGTCTTTGCTTCTCAGCTATCCAAAACAGTAAACTACTGTCTAAACTATATTGTTTTGAGCATCAAAATGACTGTTGAGGGGAGGAGAAGGCAGGAGGGGAAGAATGTCATCTTGCAGCACATTGTCTTCAATGTTCAGGATTTTCCAAAAGAAAAGTTTCCTCTTTTACTGTATTGAATCACAGTTTGGTTATTTATAGGAATGGCTGGTATCTAAACTTCCCAAAGCATCATTCTGGACTGGCCTTTATGGGTTTAGATTCTGTACAGTGTTGCAGTGGTCGAATAGTCAATTCCCGTTTGCAGCCTCAAGATGGTGAGTTGAGTAAGCAAGTGTGAACTAGACTTTGTGTGTTACAGGGGCATCCAAAGTTTATTCATCAGGCCAATCCCTCCTATTGCTTTCTTCAATACAGCCACCCTCATCTTTTGACGTAGAGTTGTGGTCCAAGGGGAGGCTACAGGAGCATGCAGTGCTTCATCATGATCTGCTCAAGCCAGCTGCACTAGGAACCCTAATGAAAATTCTAATTGAAAATGGCCAACTGGCTGTAGTTAGCCAGCTAAGTTTGGGAACAGCACTACTGGTACTACTTGTCCTTCATTTGAAATAGAAACCAACAGAGACCTGTAGAAAACGAGATACCAGAATTAGAACACCAAAGTCTAATAGAATTTCAACTAAGGACCTTTAGTATCAGCAAACCACGGTCCTGTGTTAAATATGAGAGATCTGTGGTCTGCTATTTTAGACAAACTTCTGTAATAGTGGGTGATGGATGGTGGACTTCTAGCAAGTCCACAAGACAACCCTCAGTTGGGTAAAACTCAGAGGCACGTGATCTGTTAGGAAAAATATTCCTTGGGTCACAGAAAAGTTTAATATGTATTTTAGTCAAGGTTTGTGTATGTGCATATTACGTTTAGTTCTATTGCAAATGCAAAATGTTCTTGAATAGACTTTCTGATGAGGGATGGCTCTAGGAGTTCTGTCTTAAGCAAACTGGCAAATGCCCATCTCCTACCAACTTGCAGCCTGCCAGACAAAGAGTTACTGGACTTATTCCTGCCCTGATTTTTGGCATCCCAAGGTGATTCCTATTGTATCTTTCTGGGAGAGCCATTCCTGCTTCTGGCAGATCTGTCATCCATAGCGTTAATTTCGTATAGTGCACTGCTTCTCTACTGATACAAAAAAAATGTATGGCAGAGGAGGAAACAAAAAATCAGCCTAGATAAGCAGATTCGTATCTGTGGAAATGTTAAAATCTTTTGAGCCCAACTCTGCCCTCAGACACATGCACAGACCTGATAGTAGGCTTGGGTTGTACATATATCATGTAGAGAAATGTGTTAAACAACATTAGGGGCCAAATTGTGACTCTCCCCTCCTTTCTAACACTGATGAGCAGCTACTCACGAGTAGGCCTTTTCGGTGGGTTTTTTAAAAGCACTGATGGGAGATAGGCACCAAACTCCCATGAGTTTGGTGCCTATCTCCCATAGGAGCTTTTGAAAACCCAGTCAGCCAATTGACCTCATCCAGAGTACTCATGTGAGTAACTACTCACCAGTGTGAGCAATAGGGTTACAAACTAGCCCTTTGTGAAACAAATCAAAGGTCAATCAAGGTATCTAGCACTGCAGGTTTCTTCTGACACTTGTGTTTCAGAGCGTTCATCTGAGAACTCTGCAATATGCTAGCATAATAGGGCAAGAGAAAAGATGGAGCATGGTAATGTTTTAAGGGCACATTTATTACTAAAAACACTTGGCTAAACTGAAGAGACTGCAATATATTCTGTAGAAACAAACTCCCCATGTAACTGGGATGGGAATGCAATGTCATGACTTTAGCAATAGCAGCACAAAGGAAACAGTAAGACTAAACCTGGCTAGGATGCTTTTAAGGACAAAGTGTAGACTGGTGGGAAAACCTTGTAACCTTGTATACTTTTATTTCCTTGAGGTTGTCTGTAAGCAAGTGGGCCATAGGTGCTAAGTGCTTCGTGCAGCTTAATGCTCCCAAAGGCTCTTTGACAGCTGTCAACTGCTTTCGGAAAGCCCTGTGGATTTGCAAGAGAAAAGAAGAAGGTAATCTGTATATATATGCAGCTGGCTTACATTAGGAATGAACAAGGCTTCTCAGTACTTGTCTGCATTACAAGATTTAATTGTGTTTGAACATGATGCTTGGATGGGACAGCCATTACATGTCGAGTACAGGGACTGCAATTAATCCTGGCCCTTGCATTGGGCATGTAAGCGGGAAAGAAGGCATCTCTCTTCTGCTTGTGCATGCACATGGGGCCCAGGAGCAATCTGGCCTGAACTGTTGTCACTCTCCGAGATCACTATCACTATTCCTGATAGCTACAGTTTCAAAGAAGATCATACAGAACACATGGGGGAATCCATTCATTTACATTATTCTAGGCTAGGGTCAAATTTTGTTCTCAGTTACACTATTATTAATCAACTGAAGTCAGTGGAGTTACTCTGGATTTATACCGTTGTAACTAAGAGCAGAGATTGTGTTTAATGCCATTGTAGATAGGAGTCATTCCCTGGTTTAGAGTTGAAATGATCTTTGCTTCGAGTGGCATGTCAGTAAATTAACCTTGTGATTTCGTTTTTAGGCTTCCAGCTGACATATGTGGACTTTCTATCTTCTTTTAAAAAATTGAATAAGAAAGATTGTTTAAAAAAACCAGTCCCTCCTCCAAACACATCATGTTTATGTTCTAGGAATTGTGGATTTCCGGGAGTTCCGAGGCTATTACCTGGCTGGCACTTACACATCAAATTCCACACAGCAGTCATTATGGGAAGCTCTACAGCTCTGTAGATTTCAACGAAGCATTTGCAATGGAGTTGCGATGATCGAAGGAGAGTACAGAACTATATTTGCCACCCAAATGCTACTCATCATTGGAGCCCTTGGAGATAAAAGCACCGCATATTTGAAATCACGTATGCCAGAGTATTGAAACATGTCCCTTGTGGGTGATGTACATTAACTGTGTGCTCCTTCTCGGATCTCAGGAGAGCTTTTTGCAAGAGCCCTCTTGGGACCACAGTATCGGAAGCAAACAATTTGGCTGCAAATGTTTAGCTTGCACCGAGAAGAGTTACCCAGCCCATGTGACTAGATCAGGGGTTCTCAAACTTAATTGCTCTGCGGCCCCCTTCTGACAACAAAAATTACTATTTGACCCGGGGGGAGGGGGTGAACTGAAGCCTGAGCCTGCCCGAGCTCTGCCACCCCGGGTGTGTGTGGTGGGGGAAGCGAAGCCTGAGCCATGCCATGCAGGGCTCAAGCCCGAGGGCTTCAGGTTCAGCCCCAGGTGGTGGGGCTTGGGCTTTGGCTCTGGGCGGTGGGGCGTAGGCTTGGGCTTTGGCCCAGGGCCCCAGCAAGTCTAATTGCCAGCCCTTGTGACCCCATTTTAATGGGGTCACCACCGACTTTGGGGTCCCCCGACCCGCAGTTTGAGAACCGCTGCACTAGACAATTACAGCAGCATTAATACATGTGTCTGCTGTAAATTCAAACATAATTAAGAATGCCCTGAACTGCAGAGTTCTCCTTACGCCTAAATAATTCTGTGGTGCTCAGTGATTGTTTACAGCCATTTGGAAAGCAAAGTCAATTCAGTGAGTTTTGCAGTTCTTATGAGCATGGCAGCATTTGTGCTGGCAGAGAGCAGAATTCCTGGACCTTTCCCTGCTGGCCAAAATGAAACAGGTGCATGGAGCGGAGAGGGCTTGTTGGGGTGGCATACACATATACATACATGATCACATATGTCTATAACAGCAAGATTTTCTAGCCTTGACTGTGTCCCTTTAATCTACTGCTGTACCCCGGTTGTAATAGCCAGAGATCGGGTTTAGTGTTACCCCATTAGATAGGGAATTGCATACCTTGAGATATGAAATAAATAGCCTGGAAAGAACTATTCTGGGTACACATTGAGTGAGGTACTCCTGGTCTCCGTATCCTGTCTCTTCTGCTTATTACTGCTATGAGCTGTAGGAGTTTTACGCTGGATTTCCTTGTGTACTATGCCATGGCTTCAATGATGATTTGTACCCTTTCCATGTAAATAACGTCTGTGCACATTTTCATGGTAGAGGCACTAATTGGTTTGATTTAGATTCTTGCCTCCATTGTAATTTCTAAGTCTCTCTTCGCTGTCTATTTTTGCAGCTTGTACCCCAGGGCACTATGGTCCTGAATGCCAGGGCAGTTGCACCTGCAATAGAATTGAAAACTGCAGCCCCTTCACTGGAGAATGTGCAGAGAATTTACAGTGTTCTCAAGAATACATGGTACAGCAATGCCAAAAAGGTACGTGATACATAACCCATCACAGTGGCATCACGGTGGAGAAAGGAAAACAGCTGGCAAAGAGTAACAGAGCTTAGTGATTTTACTTTCACTCCCATCAGAAGACGTAGCAGAAAATTCCTTGGTTTCACTATTGTTTTGGTTATCAGTATGTTGGCCATGAATGCTATCAAATGTAGTCTGCTCAGCTATCTTCATAATATTTGTGATTCCCTAAGACTATTAATCATTGAGTAATTTTGCAGGGAAAATTTCAGAAATGGGTTTTATGCATTGAAACATTAGAAAAATTCCAGCTTTGCTAATTGTGATCCAAACATTGATGTTCAAAAGAACATATCTGTGAAAAGTGAGGTTTCTCAGTTTTAACTCCAGAACAGTTCTACAAAACACAGCCACAACAACATTTATCATGCCCGAAAGGCCGATTCCTCCCTGTTAGAGAAAGCAGTAGACAAACCCAGGAGAAAATGTGTCTAAAACCTTCTTTCATTTCTGGGTTTCATGCCGCACTATGCACCAAGGGTATGTCTATACTTACTTCTGGGTTCGTCGGTAAGCAGTCGATCTTCTGGGATCGATTTATCGTGTCTTGTCTAGACGCGATAAATCGATCCCAGAGCCGCTCCCCGTCGACACCGGAACTCCTGCTCGCCGAGAGGAGTACGCGGAGTCGACGGGGGAGCCTGCCTGCGCCGCGTGGACCCGAGGTAAGTGTGTTTCAGTTCGAACTAAGATACTTCGACTTCAGCTACGCTATTCACGTAGCTGAAGTCGCGTATCTTAGTTCGAGCTGCGGGGTTAGTGTGGACCAGCCCCAAGACTTGCTCTGATTGGCAGCGTTCCAACCCATGTGACTGGTATATAAACAACATAGCAATTGAATGTCATGCGACATTGCAACTTATGTTCTTGGCTTCAGTATGTTCTAAATAATAATCCTCTGTACTTCTGTGCAGCCTCTCATCAGAGGGTCTGAAAACACTTTATGCTTATCAATTAACCCTAACCATGTCCATGAGATAAGTTAATAGCCTCGATAAGTTACACAATGGGAAACAAGCATGCAGAGGTTAAGAGAGACACAAGGTTGGCATCTTACAAAGAAGCAGTGCTAAAGCCAGGAATAACATCCAGACCATGGCTCTAACCCAGGGATTGGCAACCTTTGGCATGCGGCCTGCCAGGGTAAGCCCCCTGGCGGCCCAGGCTGGTTTGTTTACCTGCCGCTTCTGCGGGTTCGGCCGATCGCGGCTCCCACTGGCCGTGGTTCGCCGTTCCAGGCCAATGGGGGCTGCGGGAAGCAGCTTGGCCCGAGAGATGTGCTGGCCCCCACTTCCCGTAGCCCCCATTGGCCTGGCACGGCAAATCGCGGCCAGTGGGAGCTGCAATCGGCTGAGCCTGCGGATGCAACAGGCAAATAAACTGGCACGGTCTGCCAGGGGGCTTACCCTGGCAGGTCGCATGCCAAAGGTTGCCAGTCCCTGTTCTAACCACTAGATGGTACTAATGCCGTCTCTTTTTATACTGAACTTTTGCAATACATAGCAATATACAGTAAAAGCTGTGTTATCCAGCACTTTACCAACTGGAAAGCTCTAGAAACCAGCATTTCTGATATCTCCCAATACAAATCTTCAATCTAGTAACTGGGACCAATGCTGAAGCTAACCAGAATAGATGCCGAAGCTATTCAGAACCTGAGTATTTCCAAAAGTAGTCACACCACACTCTAGTTAGCCGAGAAGAGCCGAATGCTGTTCTTTCTGTTTGTATCCACCATTGTGATCGGTTGGTTTATTACTCAGTGTATTGTCCTGTCTTTATTTTAAAATATCAACGCCAGCCTACCAGTATGGCATCCAAAATACCAGCGAAAAGCAAAGGAGAGAAGCGTAAGAGTTGTGTTGACATTAAAACAGAAGATAGATATTTTTACATGTCTTCAAAAGGGTGAGAATAGGAATGTTTATTCATGTTATTGTATTCTAATTCTTTGAAAATTGGCAATCCATTGGTAAGTGTAACTCTTAGTTAACTGGAATTTTTGACTAACCAGCACTCCCTATTCCCCCAACATGCCAAATAACAAAGCTTTTCCTGTAATGTGAAAATATTGGTTCACTGAAAGCTGTACTGGTTTCAGTGAATTGATGTTTGTCAAAGGGATATTCACTTTATAGGCAACTTCCAGTCTTGAGAGACCACTCAACAGCATTCCCAAATACAGTACCTGATCCAAAGTCCATTTGAAGCCAATGGAAAGACTTCCATTAACCTCTGTGAGTTTGGGAATAGGCACGTAGTGAGAACATTTAAGCTTGTATACAAAGAAACAGTTAATTTTGTTGGAGTCAATAATAGTCACTAAAGCTAGGTTTCACTGTGAGTAATGGCACTTTTTTAAGAAAGGTCTGGGGCTGCTGTTTCCAAAAGTAAGATTTTATGAATGTTCTGGTCGTTTAAAATACAGCTGTTTGTTCCTCAGGAGTGATCAATATGAAATGCCCAGAGGACCCAGGGTGGTGGTACTGGAATGGCAGCTGTTATTATATGGAAGAGACTAATAGTTTGACCTGGCTGGAAGCTAAGAATTACTGCACTGCCTATAATGGCACTGACCTACTATTGCTGGATAGTGCAGAAGAAAAGGTAAAGTGTGTCAGTTTGTGTTGTTGAAAATGTGGTTATTGATGGACAAATGTCACCTTTCAGCTTCAGAGAGCAGCTCCCTATGTGTCTTCAAAGTTGTACATGCTTGGTTTATAGGGATAGCCAGACTTTCATAGCTGTTAGCACAGCAGATCTAATTTACTCTAGCTCCATTAGTGCAAGAGCTACCAACTGAGCTGTATTTTGCAAGTCGAGCGTCAGTGAATCAGTCTTTATTGATGATCAGGGGTGTGTGAACTTGTGAAAATATTGTCTCAGTTTCGTGTTGGGTGACTGCAGGAGCAAAATATTACTGTTTGGCGAATTTCAGAAATGGGTTTTATGCATTGAAACATAAGAAAAATTCCAGCTTTGCTAATTGCGATCCAAACATTGATGTTCAAAAGAACATATCTGTGAAAAGTGAGGTTTCTCAGTTTTAACTCCAGAACAGTTCTACAAAACACAGCCACAACAACATTTATCATGCCCGAAAGGCCGATTCCTCCCTGTTACGCCTTGTGTGCTGCCCAGTGCCTGGCTGGAACACAAGTACTGGCTGGGCTTTAGAGTTTGGCCTGACTGCACATACCAGTCTGTTATGGTGAGGCCATACGGCAGCAAATGGCTTTTTAAAACTGCATCTACTGGTGGAAAGACACTGAGCCAGATCTCACTTAAATATTTCTACGCCATAGATATCATTACAGTTACTCCTGACTTACAACAGTGTAACAGAGAGCTGCAGGTTCAAATATTGGGTCAGGTGTGTATATCCAGCCCAGTTACATAGCCTTATGGGACAAGCTAACAAAAATCTGACTCTTACCATCCCAGTGTCCTGCAAGCCCCGTCTCTGACCGTCACAGCATGAGCACATCAGCTAATCGCTGTATAAAAGATTGTGCTGTCTGTGGCTCTTTTCATGGTGCTGTTACAACACCATAATGTAATACACCTAGAAAATGTTTCTGTTGTATGTTGTAAGAGTAAAATCTCCTCACAAGTATCACTTACTCTCCCACCCTTGGACTCTCGTAACTCGTAACTGTTTCAGACAGCGAATTCCTGAATCATCAGTTCCCAATATTCTACATACTTGGTCTAATTGCCAGGGTCATGCTTTTCAGCTATAAAACACATTGTGCAGCACATGCAAAAAGCACATCATAAACCAAGCATAGTGTGAAAAGGCTTCGATACAAAAAGATTAGTGAATGACTTGTCTATAGCCTTCTCAGTTTGCCTAAAAAAATCTTTTAACCCGCGGCTGTTGTAAATTTTACTAACGTGGTGATGTCACTGCTGTCATATCACCTCTGCGGTACCCACCCCTTTTCTGCAAAGTCTTTCGCTAGAGGAGTGTTCAGTGTATTGCACAGATACGAGCTATTTGCTAAATGCAGATCTCGATTTGACTTTTGATTTTGAACCCCTCTCAAAAGTCAGGAGCTGTTGGGGTGATTTGGATAATTGGATACCAACATTAGTACCAGGACAAATGTTTACGACTGGAAATCCTGCCCTAGGATCCATCAAATAAACCACTGCCATTTACCTGTCAATGGGCATGTCCTTCCTTATATACCTTAGTTCTCTAACATAAGTGTGCTTCTAACTTGCAGGCCTGGGTAACCTCTGTGTTACAGAAACCTGTTTGGATTTTCTCGTTGGGTGCCTTGCAAAGTGATATGGAGAAATCAAGCAGGAAGAATCAACGTGTTATGTAAGGCAACCTTGCTGATTTCATAAACCTGGGGGTTAAACAGACTACACATCTAATGGGGTTTTAAAACCAATTTTCACTCCAAGGTCCAGATCCTCCGCTGATGTAAATTGTCATAACTCCATTGACTTAAATGAAACTATGCCAGTTTACACCAGCTGGGGATCTTCAGGGAGGTTTGCAAAGGCACATATGTCATTTAAGTTCTTGACCACCAATGACTTTCAGTGGGAGTTGGTTGCCTAAAAGCCATTAGTGCCTTTGGAAATTGCCCTCCGGCCTGAAATTTCTACTGGCTTCCTTGTGAAGTGGTTTTCTGCACATGTCCCATATGAGCTGAGTTCCTCCCTTCAGCCACGGAGTAGGCCCAGCAGCAGCAGCAGCAGGGACCATGGAGGGACCACCTCCTAGATGTAAGAGAGAATGTAGTTTCCATGATGATTCAGGGCCAGGAGCCTCCCTTCCACATGGGCCAATTACAATTGCCATCCCTGTGCATTAGGGACCTTGGCTTCATTGGGGAACATACTCTTGCCCCCTTTCCATTTCCTGCACCGCCTCCTGGAGCCTGCTGCACCATCTCTCCATCTGAAATATGGGGAGCTCCCTCTGGGGCAGGACAACTCCAGACAACTTGGCCTACAGTGTCTCTTTTTCTCTCTGCTGAGGCTACCAGGAATGGCTGGTTGCAAGGATATATTTTTGTGACAGGGATCACTGCCCACCACTGATAGCCACTGGAAATCAGCTTCACAATATGGAAACTGCCTCTAGCCTTGATCTTGGGTCTTTACCTACTTATTTGTATGAGGAGTCCATAGCCATCACAGCTTTCATATTACCTTGTCTTGGTCAAGGCTCTGCTTTCTGGATCCCAAAATGTATATGGAGTTTGGTATCTAGAGAGTGGTTTGGAGGCTAAGGGCTAAGCTAGAGGGGGCTGCAAAAGTGGGTCTAGTATGACAGAGTGGAAAGGATGAGGTATAGGAACATCCAGGGGGAAATGTGCTTGGAGTCACTGGGAAGTAAGTAAGATATCTTGGAAACTGAAATAATAAGAAAAAACATTGAGTATCACTCAGGAGAGAGAAATGGAAGGCTAAAAAGGCCTATAGAGGATACGCATGTCTACGGCAGGACTCTAAATCCTGTATGTGAGTGCATAAAATTGACATTTGGGCGCTACTTGCTGCTTTGAGCACTCAAATGACAGACTGAAAATTTAGCCCGCGTGGATTTGTTATGAGTCTTTTCATGAGGTTTAGTATAACTGCAGTATTTCTGAAATCATTTATTTTTCTTAGAGCCAAAACCCTGGCTCTCTTTCATCTGATGTGATATTTAACATCCACTACTGTGTGCTATTGATTGTTCAGGGTAAGCCCCACCAAGAGTACCGCTCTGGACAGTTGTGATCAGTTGAATATGAATGGGAGCTTGAACCAAGTTAACTGTTCTTCGCTGGCTTTCTGGGTTTGTGAAAGAAGGGAAGGTAAGAGGGAATTCTGTGGGATAACCATTTGGGAGGTGTTCATCTTACTCTTCCAGGACACAAAGCCCTGGCTGAACTATGACTGTTGCCATACCATATATATTGTAGGTTCACATCTGTGTATGACCAATATATAGGGCCTGATTCTGCCATTTATAAAGGTTAAACTGCTCACAGAGTAGGTACTTGGCACTGTCAGTAAAGGTGACAGAATTGGGCCAAAAGTGAAATTGTCTGATCAGTTTAGCTATCGTGTATAAAACGTGCCTGTGGCTATAGCCAGCTAGTGCTGTGAACTGCATAGTTGTTACAAGCTAAGCAGCGTCAGCCTGTGTCATTTCTGAAGATGGATATGTCTTTACAGCAACAAAACCAAAAGTCGAGGACATGGAGTTGGTGTCTCAGTATGAACAGCCTTCTCGTGAAGGACCAGATTTCTTTTTCTTTCCCTTCAGTTTTAGTTTCTTAGATTAGCAATAGAAATAGAGTTTTCTTATAACCAATTTCTACATTTTTCTTCACATTTCCCGTCCCAGTTGGGGAAAAAATCATTGGACACAATATGCCTGGCTCACCCGGTTTTAAGAGATGCGACTTTTTTCTACCATTTTTTTCAGCCGAAACTATTCACCAAAATCAACTTAAATGTGCAACTTGTTTCAGTGTCTTAAATGTCATCCAGTTCTAGTCACAATCTAACACACTAAGTTGGTACCAAAGCCTAGTACTAAGTGATACTAGTCTCCTGAAGGTGCCTTTGGGCTGGCCTACACTAACCCAATTCGAACTAAGATACGCAACTTCAGCTACGTGAATAACGTAGCTGAAGTCGGACTATCTTAGTTCGAATGAAAAGGTACTTACCCGGGGTCCACACGCGGCACGCAGGCTCCCCCGTCGACTCCGCCTACTCCGTTCGTCGAGCTGGATTACCAGCATCGACGGGGGAGCACTTCCTAGTTCGATTTATCGCGTCTAGACAAGACGCGATAAATCGAACCCAGAACATCGATCCGACGCCTCCGACGCGACGGGTATGTGTAAACCTACCCTTGAACTCCAGCTAGGGGTCAGGCTTTTAGCCAACTCTTCCTATTCAGAATTGTCAAGCAGCATCTGATTTGCAGCTCTTATCACCCGCACACACAAAACAGAAAAGCAAAGATCATGCTCTGGTAATTATATTTTAGGGCCATTTCTTACAGAAAAGCCTCTGAACTTGAAGTGTTGGATTCAAGGAAATGTCAGACTTGTTTAAGTCAATCCCTGACTGCCTTTATTGTACAGATCTTGCCACATTTAAATGAGAATGCTGAGCCTGAAGCAAACAAGAGGCCAATAGCATCCGTTTGTATTAAATTTAATAGTCTTGCATTTGATTTATTTAGCAAAAAGAGAAACATGACAGCAGTCTAGAAGAATTGAATGCATCCAGTCCTATGAACAGAACACAAACTAGACAGAGTCACTTCAGTCTGGATTTTCAGTTGTTAAAGGGAATGATGCCAAAACCTGTTTTTGGTTTTTTTCCCAAGGCAGAAATGTAAAAAGTCAACAGGTGTGGCTGGCTTTGAAAAATGGTTTGCAGTGATTGCCTGTGATCCAGCAAGCGAGTTACGTCTAATTATAAAACAGCATTTCAAAGTGTTGTGCTTTGCACTGCTCAGGAAGACCATTGTCAGCTACTGTAGCTCAGCAGGTCTCTGAGTGATGGAGGAGCATGTGATATTCACAATGTAATTTGAAATGTTCAAAATTTGTGCCCATTTTTGACCAAAATTGTTTCAATTTCAAAAACATGCAAAACAGTTTGTGTGGTTTTTGCAGCTAAATTTTTGGTTTTGTGAACACAAGAAATGTGGGGGTGGGAATGGGGGCATGGAAATGGCAAAATGAAATTGCAGAATAGCTGATTTAAAAAAATTGTTGAGGGTTTTTTGTGTAGTCCTAGACAATGAATTGCACTTATTTGAATTGTACTGTTACATGTGTGCCTGTCTTCCTTTCTTCAAGGTGCATACGTTAACACTGCCCTCTACTAGATAGAATGGCAAACCTGCTTGAGTTTGTGTTGATCATTGTTAAACACTGTCACACAACCTACAGCACTGTGCGTGTGAGATTGTGTGGCCATCTTGGGGTAATCATTTGTTTTATTACACAAGTGTGACTGTTTCTCAGGTTATTATTGGTGGAATATTATCCTGGTTCCTATATAGACATAAGCTCTGAGGGGCCAAGATTTTGTATGAATTGACTGTTCATTGGTGTGAAAGCTGGATACATATATGGAACTAACACAGAACAATAATGTATGTGTTCTTGGTTCCCGGATGTTCAGCTGACCTGTCAGGTCACCCAGTATGTCATTCTCATTCTTTTCCATATGTTTATATTGCCATTAAGATATTTGTTACAAAAGATCAGAGAAATGAGAGCAGGAATTGGTGTCAAATCGTACTCTAAGCCTCAGGTTTGAAACCCCTAGACTCCTAGGAACCACAAGTTTGAATCCCAGCAAGCTTGGCTCAGCCCTTTATCCTCCTCAGGTAAGTAAATGGAGATCCCTGGGTTTACTGCAAGGGTAGTCAGTTCTTTCTTGTCAAGCTCCAAATTTCTTGGTCAAGGTATAGTCAAGATCCAGACTCCAGAGAAAATAAGAATAAAGAATAACAATAAATAAAAAGATTTTGGGGTCTGTTCAAAAGTGTCTGGTAGTTCAGATTTGTCTCGCAGTCCTTCTATTGACTACCCCGGTTTACTGTGTGTCAGTTTTTTAGATGAAGTCTTTAAAGCAAAGGTCCTGTCTGATGTGCGTTGACATGAAGGGCTAAACTTTCCATATGCAGAAAATGTGAGTGCTATTGCTTGCTGTTTTTTGGCGCCCCCATCTTGCCCAGTGAAGGAAAGTGTAGTACAGGGATTGGATCTGTAAAATGCAAAGAGAAAGTTATGGATGCTTTTCTAAAAATCTTTCAGGTGACAGCATGTTTTGGAAATACTCCAGAAGGCTGCTCACTAAGCCTTTAGGGGAAGATACATATTCATCCTTGGAGTTTGCTCTGTCAGCCTGTATTTTAAAAGCAGATTGCTCTGGAGTCACCTACTGGGGAAAGCGTTACATACCAGTCACTGGTAAAGAACTGATCTTTAGCAAAAACAGACAGGATGCCGTGTACCTGAGGAGTGGTAATTGTTTTCTTTTTAGTGCTATATATTAAGAAGAGGATAATGCTGTAGCATTGTAAATTTGTGCATGGAAAAGGAAATGAAAGCATTGCTGATTACTTTTTGTTTGTTTATTTTTCTGTATTTCTTGGAAGTTTGAAACTGAAATGAAAAAAATAAAATAATCCCTATAAAGCATGTTGACAGTATAAATTTAAAGTTTAATATATCAAGCAAGTTTACCATATTATATTTCAAGGTAACTTGGCATTTTGTCCTTATTTTTCTTTTTAAAAAAGCAATTTAAATTTTCAAGATATGCCAAAAATGGAAGCTAAATTTAGAGGTGTGGTTTTTTTAATTACTTTCAGCTTGCAGCAAAGGACATTATGGTGCCTATTGTCAAAAGAAATGCCCCACCTGTCTCAATCATGCTGTGTGCAATAGACTCACAGGGCTGTGTGATGGTATAGTGACATGTCAAGAAAGGAAAAAATTAGAACTCTGTGAATACCGTAAGTACTGCAGCTGAGGAAAAATCAGGCTTTTTTCCTGCTGAAATTGGATATTTTGATGTGAACATTATATGAATGGGTCCTGTTGACACTGAGAGAGTCTGTTTGGTGCAGTCCATTTAGCAGGAGTTAGGTGTTTATGATCGGTGTGTGGATGGGTGTGGGGAATGGTGTTCAGACTCCTATTGACTTGAATGAGCTTTGGATCAGACCCTTATTGGATCTGACTCAAGAAAGCACATCTATTTGGGAAAGCGTGTAAGTATGAGACTTAAACACATGCTTAAAGTTAATGTTATGCATTTGTTTAGGTGCTTTTCTGAATAGTGATGGGCTAGTTCAGTGGTTCCCAAACTCGGTCCGCGTCTTGCTCAGGGTAAGCCCCTGACGCACCGGGCCGGTTTGTTTACCTGTTGCCTCCACAGGTACAGCTGCTCGCGGCTCCCACTAGCCGCGGTTTGCCATTCTCGGCCAATGGGAGCTGCGGGAAGCAGAGCGAGCCGACCCGCTGCTTCCCGCAGCTTCCTTTGGCTGGGAACAGCAAACCGCAGCCAGTGGGAGCCGCGAGCGGCCGTACCTGCGGAGGCGGCAGGTAAACAAACCAGCCCGGCACGCCAGGGGCTTACCCTGAGCAAGCCGCGAACTGAGTTTGGGAACCACTGAACTAGAGCATGTGCCTCAGTGCTGTCTTCAGTGTGGATCGTTTTCAGTAAAAATATTGACTGCCTAATTTTTGTTAAAGCACCTAGAGACTGGCGCTCTGGGTGTAAAATAAGTGATCAGATGTACTGTGTGCCTTTCTTTAAAAATCATATTTGACTCGGTTGGGTTACTTTACTGATATCATCCCAGTGTATGAAATCACATTGCTCTAAAATAATATATATATAATTGTTAGGGGTAATGCCTAAGTTTACTAGAGAGGGAGTAGGAAAACAAATGTCTGTGATTTTTCTGTTTTGTCGGGTTTTATCCATTTGACAGCACTTTATTTACGTTCAGTACCCCTCTTTCCTTAGCTCTGGGAGAGTCCACTGTTATTAATGGGGGTTTCGCACAATGACAAGGGAGAGAAATAAAATTTAGACATAGTAATATGTTATTGTAAAGCCACAATTTATCGGGGGGATTTAGAAGCAAGGGCAGCACCCCCCACTCTTAGCATTTTTTTTTTAAATTGACTGTTAAGTTGACACTGTCTCTTTAAGGTCCCTTGTAATGGCTGTGATATCACAGGATTGGCAAAGGAGGAAAAATAATAGGAAAAAAGGGAATTTTTTCCCTTTCCTGTTCACTTTTACCTTTCTACTTTGCATGATTTCTCAGAATGGAAAAATGCCTTCATAAATTAACATCAGCAATTGTTTTAAATATTTTTAAAGTGTCAACTACTATCTAACAAGATACAAAAGGGCACCTTTTAGTGCCTGCTAATAAAACACCAGAGTGACTAAAGCAAACCACAACTAATGGGCTACTAAAATAGACTTTGTCCTGTCTTATGGTATGCTACATACTACAGTTATATAGGAAATCATGTGCAATATGTCTTTAAGTTGCAAACAACTATATATAATATCTTTGCCTGCCTAATAGTGCATAGTGTGTGTTGCCCCCTTTTAATTTGTGTGTCTGCATGTTTCAAAAAGGCCTTACAAGCAAGTTCTGTTTTGCCTCTTGGAAGTACTGGAATGGAAATTGTTACTATGTTCCTCCATATGGGGTGCTGAATAAGAGCGAAGCAGAGTTCATGTGCAGTCGGTTCCCAGGGGCACAACTGATAAAATTAAACAACACAGAAGAACAGGTCAGTCATATAAGTATCCAATTGTTAATAGTTAATGAAGAGGTGCTGTTGAGGTTTTCACTAGTCTTTAAATTTGTATTGCTTTGCATTCCATTGTGTCTGAAACATTGAAATAATATTTTAATCTCAACATATTGGATCCCTTTTATCCTCTTAAAAACACTGATTAGTTTTTCTTTTATGTATTTTATGGATCACATACCAACATGATCCTCGTTCTTTCACTCATTTATTTGTGTGCCAACATCAGCTTCCAATTCTTTTTCACTTAAGGGAGCCCCCCCCCCCCCTCATAGTTTGGTGATGCCAGGATCTCTGGAGATAGGGTTTGTTAGTTATCTTGTAATCCATCAGCCAGCTGGCTGGATACAAAGTAACAGAATACAAAGGGTACTTAAATTGTAAGCTTTCTGGGGCAGAGACCATCTTCTTGTTCTGTTTGGACAGCGCCTAAGCACAGTCCTGCTTCATGACTGGGTCTCCTACATGCTAGCATAATACAAACAATAATAATATTGAGCTAAAGCTAGAGGTCCTTATTCAGGTAATGTCCCACTTGATGTCAATGGGAGTTTTGCCTGAATAAAAATTAAACAAGGATCTCAAGATTTAGCTATGTAGGTTCTACATCAGGAGTGGTTATTTTTAATTTGTCTTAAATTTCTCAACAACCGAATGGTGGATTTTTGCAAAAGTTTGTCCCTGGAGATAGAACCAAGTCAGGGACAGCAGAAGACATCATGAAGTCCACTAGAAACCTCACCATGCAGTTATCTGGTAGTAGTTAGAAGATACTATGAGGATGGGCACTATAGACAGAAGTTAGATAGTGCTAGGATCTAGAAAACATTCGTACCCAATTAGAGCTATTGTAAAGTCAATCAGAATTGGCCCTCAACTGCTTGACAGCACTCTCTTAACAAGAGATACCAGGTATAATACTTCATTATGTACTGGTAACTAATGTTTGCTTTGAACACTGTGAACAGCTACACATACTTCAAACCATCTCCCATATAAAACCAATAGCAAAACTCTACTTGATTTCAATAGGAGCAGAATTGGGCCCTTAATATGTTAAGCTAGTTCTCAGTACCAGTTAAAAAGAGAATCCAAGAGTAATGGGCCAAATCCTCAGCTGGAAATGTGTCCACATATATACCATTCATCCGAAGAAATGAGGCTATGTTTAACGATTGCATTTATGTGTGTGTATTTTAGCCACGATGTATGTCCCAACACTGCTTCTGCTAATTCTTCGCAGAGATGGATTGCTAAAGTCATCACTAGAAAAAGCTGGCTTGGCAGCATGAGCTATAAACTCCAGTCAAATGCCTGGATCATGCCTGATGGAGATAGAGCAGCGCCTCGTTGGTAAAATAAGCAGTTCCCATTTCTCATTCTGTTCGCCTTTCCTTTATTTAAGGGTGATAAGATCATGGGGGAGTTTGTCTTGGCCATATTTCAGTTATTTAAATATATTCACCCTATAAAGAGAAATAAATCTCTGCTCTTTGAGGGCTCAGTCCTGATGCAGATTGTCCCAAAAATCAGGCTCTGTACTCGGCCCTTCAGTGCAGCTGGCATGAATACACACCATCCTAAACCAATATTTTGAGGTCCAGAGTATTAGTTTCGTGGCTGCTGGGTCTGTGACATACTAAGCAGTGTGCGAAACTGCAACTGTGTTGCTTGGTTTTATTGCTGTTGATTGCCTTTTGACCTGACTAAGCGTACCTTGATTTATTGTGTTTTCCAAAAGGCATTGTTGACTATTTTGATCAGAGTGGACTGAAAGTTCCGTGCAAAATTGTAGTTATGGTCTAAGGTGCCAGCTACTTTTGGAAAAGGAAAATCCTACATATTGACACCACTCTGGATGCATTTGTCTTGAGATGGTTACAGTATTTGGCTGGGAAAGGATAGTACGGTAACAAATGAGTGAAACTGATCTCATAGTCTCTGTTCAAGCATTTCAGGCAGTTATAGGGTCATATGGAGCTGTGTCAGCTTACACCAACTGAGGAGCTGTCCTGTCTTTTTATACAAGGTGATGGTGGTGGCTATTCTGGGTGCAGTCCGTGGAGAACGATGGGGATATAATACAGCTGTCTTGTTTTTCACACATGACCTTTGTACCCTGAAATCTTAGGGAATTCTCATTCTCAGAAGATTTTGGAAAAAATCATTTTCTGTACTTTCCTGTGCAAGCACAGAGAGTAAAATTTTGAAAGGTATATGAAGCTGATACACGTGTGAACCTGAGGGCATGATCAAGGCCATGACAGCTAATGAATGTAATTAACTAACTAAGGGTATTGATTGATTTAGATTTTTCTAATTGTGCCTTTTAAAAGTGCTCGAGGCCTAGTCCATGGGTTTAAAAAGTGACAGGGGAAACACACTCCACCTCTTCTCCCCCTGCCCCAACCTCTTCCCAACCAACTCTACCTCCTTCATCTCTTACCCTCCCCCCTCCCTGAGGAGTAGCAGATGAGATGTGTGTTTGCAGTGACGTTTGCTCATGAGTTGGAAATGCAGACTCATGTAGAAGTGAGTTCCATTGCGTTGTTTTGCTTTGCAGGGGCTTCAGAGCAGTTCAAGATTTGTGTGTGCAGATTGAACCTGTATCTGGAACCTTCATTTCCTTTGCCTGCTCTGAACGGGCTTCATGGATCTGCAAGGGAGCCCCAGGTGAGAGCGCGCCCTGCGTACGATTCAGTGTGTTTAACAGCGCTTCCCGTGCTGTGCCGTGTACAGTGAAATATCAGAGGGGCAGCTTTCCAAAGCTCGTCTGCTGCTCCACGCCCTGAGCAGGATTCCTCTCCCTCTGCAGGAGTTGCCTGCACCCGGCCAGAGTCTTGGGTTGGTTTAGAGAGGAGTCCCAGTGTGTTTTGCAAGACACACCAGCCTCTATGCCCCCCTGATCCTTGACTATGGGCATCTCTACAGTGCAGGTGGGATCATGTGCCAACACTAACCTAGCTAGCGTGGCTAAAAAGAAGCAGGCTAAACAAGCCCACTGAGAACAGTGTTGCTAGGCCGTGCCACCACAGTTCCCTGCTCTTTTGAGCTGTGCTAGCTAGAGTAAAGCCGGTATTACCTACTCAAGCTGCATTCACCCCTCTGAGTGCACTGTAGACGCACCTTTGTGTGCTGGCTCGGCATCCTAGCATAAATTACCCCGACTGCCAACACGCCCAAGAAGCTGGGATCAGTGAGGTGTGGGGAACCGTTGGCTGCACTCTGTACAATGGAGATGAGCTGTGTAGGACCAGCTATGCTGCCCTTATGCCATCAGAAGTTCCACATATGTTGGGGTGATCCTGGCATGCATGGCCTGCTATGCCAGCTTTAGGTAACACCCAAGTGCATCAGCAGTTTGGCACAAAGCAGCCTCAAGTCATCCTACAATCTGCACCACTGATTTACAAATTCTGGCCCAATCAGTGGGGCTGTATTCTGTCTGAAATGCCATTATAGCCAATGGGGCTGGAGGGGAGATGGGGAAACCAGTGCAGAATCGGCCCAGAACCATGTCCTAGGTTTAGCATCTTTGCTCTTTTTCCCTGTTTGTTTTGCCAGTTCCTGGAGCGCTGGATTCCACGTATAAGTGGTGGACAACGTTGACCTCGTCCCTTTTAGTTTCAGTTTTCGTAGTTGTCGTGAGTGTGTTCGTTACATTTAAAGCTGCCCGGTGGAGAAGACAAGTGCCAGTAGAAAAGACTGATGGGAAAGAGCAGAGAAGTAAAGTGGAGATGGAGAGCTTGGCTTCCTGAGACAAGGCGGCCCTCGAGTCTCAAAGGAGCAACCCCTTGAATTAGGGTGTAGAGATTGTGGGCTCTGAAGACAGTCTCATCCCATCTTCTATGGATTGAAGATTTGGCTTTGAGGAAGAGGTTTGAAGTAGGGGAGACAGGAGTTAGAGCACTGTAACAGATACAGAAATATTTAACTTGAAATTTGTTGAATGTCTTAATTCATTTTTTTTTTTAGTGTTAATCTTTCTCTGAGCTCCCACCCTCTAGTGACTCAATAGTCTGTCATAAGCAGGATCTGTCAGATGAGACAGCATCACTTTCAGCAAAGCAGAACATCCCTAGAACATGACTCGTCACATATATATCCTTAAATCATCTTGCATTTCACTCAGAAGTTTTCATCGGTGTTATTTCTTCTTTAAGCAGTTCAATAAACTCTCAAATAGAAAACATGGCTTTGCTTGCTAGATGATTTTGCAGCTGTTTAGGGTTTTTAAAGCTGCAGGAAGGGGTTAATGAACTCTAATACTTTCATCCTTTTGCATCATATTAACGAATACAATAAGGCCAGATTCAGAGCAGGTGATGTAGATCCACTGAATTCTATTCTGCGTCTTGGTGCTTCACGTCTCCGATTTACACAGCTAAGGACTTGGTCCTCAGCATTAAACGCACTTGGACAGCGGTACAGTACTTAGTATTTGTGAACTAAATGTTGTTGTCAGTTACAGACATTTAACTCAATGATGAACATGGTTCTGAGCAGAATTTGAGCCCTTGTATTATTTATGCAGTATGGGTCGAAAGCTGCAGTCTTTTAATCAGGAAGAACTCATTGATATGAGTGGAAGTTTTTCCCGACTAAGGGCTTCAAGACTGTTTTAAATACAGTGGTGCCAATTCTCCTCCCACACTAGTTTTATGCAATGGTAACTCTGGTGATATTAGTGGAGTTACTTCTGACTACCAGCAATGTGAGAGGAGAATCAGTCCCACTCTGTGTAAGTAACAGACTGACAAAACCATCAAGAGTCAAAGCAACAGAGGCTGAAATTGATTAATAGTAATAAAAGTAGGAAAGTGAGCGCAAACTGTCAGATTCAAGGATGTGCTGACCATTATCATAGAAACAAGGTGATACTGAGGACAAAACCTCGTGCTTACATAAGGATATTTTCCTAAGGGATCTCCGTGTTCTGTTGTATAATTACCTATTTAATATTTTGCTGATCTGAACCACAGAGCATGACCAAGTTAATATGAATGTGCACAGTGTAAAATAAAGCTACTGGACATCTGCAGTTTCCACTGCTCAAACATTAATTAACTGAAAAGTCCAAACAGCCCTAAATCCATATTATCAACTCACAGGTATCCATAGCACTGACAAAATGTCACTCAGCCCATTAGCGCTACTTTGATAGCATCTATAAATATACTTCTGAGAACACCTTGCATGTATAATGCATAAAGAGTCAAGTTTGGAAGAAGAAGCGTAGGGGACCATTTACCATTGCCTCTTTCTGCCAAGGCTTCCAAAAACAAGTGAAGAGTTTTCTGGTAAAATGCCTGGACAATAGAGATGTTACATTTGCATGCATTGAGGACACTGAACAATGGAATATCCTGAGTGAAATCGAAAGGAAAATTCCTAAACTGTAATGGAAGGTGAGATGCATAAAACTTTATGGAAAACAGATTTTAAAAAAGTCCAATCAGAAATACGGGCCAGCATGGGAGTTTGCCCCATGCTGTTCCGAGGAGAAGCATTCGGATGATTATTCACTTTGAAAGTGCAGCTTTCTCATCTTAAAGGGGACATTTATGTGCAAAATTAGAATTGTGCAGAGTACTGTCTAACTAGAGGCCCAAGATCCATGCTGCAATCAGCAGGAGTTGGTTCAGCACTAAAGCATTGTCTGTTTCATGTCAGTGGGAATGCTTAAGTGCCTCTTTTCTAGTCTTTCATTCTCTATTTAGAGACCCAGAAAAGAAATCTGCATAGTTTTTCAAAGGGTACAGATTGAGCTGTATAAATGGTGAAAGGAAAGTAGGAAAATGGTAGATTTCCTAGAGGCTAGAAGTGTAAAAGTCATCTTGTCTCCTGAGCCTCTGGTTTCCTCATAAATGTTAATACAGAACTTCATTTGTGCAGAGCTTTATTTACAGGAGTAGGATCTGCAAGACTGGACCCTGGATCAAGTCTGTGAACACAGCAGACTGGCAACCTGGAAAATGAGACATTTTTGGTGAAATCTTGGCCCTTTTGTTGTCAGAGGCAAGCAAAACTTGCGGTGAGTTCACCGGAGCCAGGGTTCAAAGCTCAGTGTTTTTTTTCCTGAAATGAATAGGCAGCAGGTTTGAAACAAACAAAAGGAAATATTTTTTTTTACACAACACAGTCTGTGGAACTCTTTGCCAGAGGATGTTGTGAAGGCCAAGACTATAACAGGGTTCAAAAAAGAACTAGATAAGTTCATGTAGAATAGGTCCATCAATGGCTATTAGTCAGAATGGGCAGAGATTGTGTCCCTAGCTTCTGTTTGCCAGAAGGTGGGAATGGATCACTTGATTACCTGTACTGTTCATTCCCACTGGGACACTGGCCACTGTCAGAAGACAGGTTACTGGTCTAGATGGACCTTTGGTCTGATCTAGTATGGCCGCTCTTCTATTTCTGACAAAGCTGAGTTCCACAAGATGGCCTCAGCTCCCAAGCCCTATTATCTTCAGTAGGAATCAGTCACAGAATTGGGCCCTTTTAACAATTTGGTATAAATGTATTGTAGTAATCTCAGCGAAAAACCAACCAACCAGTTTTTAAATTGTTTATATTCAAAACAGCCATGGTCAGTGAAACTCACTGCCAAAAGCTTTGAAAGGCCTTTATTCAGACCAAAGATCGGAGTTTGTTTTTGACATTGGCAGCATTTCAGATGATCTGAAGACAATAACTCCCTTATGTCTTTTCAAACTCAGCCCTGTAGCCTCAAAGAAGGAAACTTCCTTGATGATTCAGTTTTTAAACAAATCTCATGTCTTGTGATTTTGAGGGCTCCTCAGAGAAAGAGAATAGATTATCCCTTTGTTTTTTCTGCATTGTTTATTAACAAACGAGCATCTAATGGCCCAGATCATTCAGCAGATAAACATTTTTTTTCCGAAATGCTGGGCTGGAGTAAATGGGCATATCTCCATTGGAGTCAGTGACATTACCCCAGCTGAGGATTTGGCCCAATGAGGGACCCCACTCCTTGCTGTGGAATAACATACCCCTGAGGATCAATCAGAGGCATTTGCAAGCAGATCTGCTGCTGTCTGAAGCTCACCAAAGTTGAGCTCTGTGGGACCAGCAAAGGGAACAGATTTCAGAGGTGGCCCATCCTGCTAGGTTTAAACCACTAGAAGCAGACATTGGAGCGATCAGTCACCACACTAGGTGACAATACTACTACTTGATTGAGATACCAGGTGTGTGTCGAGGGTGGGGTGTGGCTGGGAGTCTGGGAGCACTGGAATCGACTCCTGGATCTTGTCTTATTCTTCAGGCAGCACAGGGTTAGCCCCAGTGACAAGTATAGCTTTGGACAACATTGACCCCTTGTGGCCAGTGGGAGAATAGCATTGTCAATTTCTGAAAGGAGGCTGGATGAGATCTCCAGGAGTGGAAGAATAACAAAAGCAACATAGAATAGGACCTTGGCATTGTTGCTGAGGGAGGAGCATTAAGAGGGGCTAAATGAAGGACTCATCTAGACACCAGTTAACATTGTTAACATTGGTTAGGTAAATCTATCTCTATGCTCTTCATATCAGAGGTGGGGAGCATTCAAAACTCCAACTTCATTGGAAATTGAAAATACTGAGCATGTCTGAAAAATCAGGCCTTTGGGGCAGTAGAAAGGGTTGGCAGGTTTTCAGCAATACACTTAACCCCCCCCCTCCCCCCCCGACATTTGGAAGAAATATCATATTAAACATCTATGACCCAACAATTGTGCTAAATGTGTTCCATCTTGCAGAACCTGGAATTCCAGGATCGTCTTGTTTTACAGCATTTGGGATTTTTTAAAACATCAAGATTTTAATGGGACAGCAACTTAATTTTGGACCCAGTCCTGCAAATCTTTAGGGTCATGTCTACACTGCAGGCGGTATGGAAGCAAAGCTGCAGCTATGCCGCTGTAGTGCCACAGCGTAGATGCTCCCATGTCAACAGGAGGGGTTTTCCCATCGATGTAGGTAATCCACCTCCCTGAGAGTGGTAGCTAGGTTGATGGAATATTTTTTCCATTGATCTAGCTGTGTCTGAATTATGGTGCTTCAGTGATTTAGCCAGGTTGATCTAAATTGTAAGGATAGGCCAGGCCTTAAACTTTCAGATAATTTGAAACCCCAAATGTAGTTGCAGTTCTGTTAAAATCAAAGTACTAGCGCAACATTACAAATAGTTTTAAAATAATCCTCTCCGGCAGCAGCATGATCCTGAAAGTTCAGCCCTTACATGGGGCCTTTAGGATTCATTTCACTAATCATAATAAGAGCCATCTTTCAGCTGAACTGTGCCAACTGTTTAACAGCATGGAGCAACCGTTATGCAAGCAATTAGGGCAGGAGGTGATGGATACTGTATCCCACTGAATCTGCAGAGACAGTTTGATATGGGATAGTTGCCTGATTTGAGCAAGACACTGAAGTTAATACCCGTACCCGTTGCAAAAGAGTCATGGGATCTTTAATGACCACTAGGGTCAAGACCTTGTTTTTGCTCTCTCTTCCCTCCGGACTGACTCTATTCCCTGTGTCCAGCATTTCCTCCATGGAGAAGGAAAGAGATCATGTGGCATACAATGTTGATCTGGTTTTTAAATAAGTGATCAAAATGTAGGCATAAGACATGAGAGTCTATTTTAAAAATTCTTTTCAACTTTCCCTTACGGTACTTGTTGACTATCGGTCTCGTGCCAGTATTTAGCCTTAGATGGAGTTTACCACCAGCTTTGGGCTGCATTCCCAAGCAACCCGACTCCAAGAAGACCCCGTCCCGGCGCGCCGGGGGCCGCTACCGGCCTCACACCGTCCACGGGCGCGCAGACCCCACCCGTTTACCTCTTAACGGTTTCACGCCCTCAATAGTTTTCTGAAATTAATTTCATTGGCATCACTGCCTTGTCTCCGCTAGGGGGCACCAGAGATCTCCAGAAAGGCTTCAACGTCGCTCCTTCTTCCTTTAAATACTTTGAAAATAGGATAGGAACCTAAAAGCAAAATTCTATTTTTTGTTTAGTGGTCGGTGCTCTCATTAGTACTGTTCCCTTCCTTTCAGTGTTGCTTCCTCTTTGTAGGGAGTTTTAAATAGAGGCAACGTGGTCCAATGGCTATGGGGCATTGTTGCTCAGGGGACCCGGGTTCCATTCCCAGCTCTGCCAGTGACCTGCTGCGGGGCCTTGAGCAAGTCACTTCACCTCTTGGTGTCTTTGCTTTGTCTATAGAGGCAGTAAGCTCTTCGGGGCAGGGACCGTCATTGACACAGTGCCAAGCACGATGGGCCTGTGGGTTAGATGCTATTGTTTCCTCCTGCATTTTCTTACCACTTTTGGGGCATGTTTTCCAAGTACTGTTTGGTTTGTATTTTGAGGTCAGTGGGAGTTCGGGCAGGGCCAGGACTGCGGCTCAGGCACGGCAGGTAGCAGTGCCATTATAAAGCACCTACTGAGGGGCCTCTTCCATCAGCAGCTCATTTACCAGAGCCCAGGCTGGGACAGGATTAGGGGCCAGTTCTGAGTGTTCTCTGCTACACATGAAAGACCAGAGCCTGTCTCCACTGCCTGGCCAAATAGCCAAGCTGGGCAAATGTGTGGCAGGGGTAGTGGGCTAGAATAGGAGGATCACTGAGGATAATGGAGGATACAGATCATTATCCTGGCCTGTCCATGCCCTAAATCCAACCCACCACGCCCCTGACAGACTCAGCAGAGGGGGCTTGATGGTAACAGTGAGTTACGTGACTGCTTGAGCTCTAGTGCTGGGCCTGGTCTTTTGGTGCAGAAAGTCCGAGGTTCTATTCCCACTGATGAGTTCCTCCAGACGGGATCTGTCCAGGACATTGAATTAGCTACTTCGGGATAGAACCGCTCCAAGGGCTGGTCTACACTAACCCCCCATGTCGAACTAAGATACGCAACTTCAGCTACGTTAATAACGTAGCTGAAGTCGAAGTCTCTTAGTTCAAACTTACCTGCGGTCCACACGCGGCGCGCAGGCTCCCCCGTCGACGGCGCTTACTCCTCGCGTCGAGCTGGATTACCAGCGTCGACGGGGGAGCACTTCCTGGTTCGATTTATCGCGTCTAGATAAGACGCGATAAATCGAACCCAGAAGATCGATCCGACACCTCCGATCTATCCGGTAAGTGTAGACTAGCCCAAAGAAACTTGAATTTTGATTTTTTTTTCCCCAATAAGAAATTAGAATACATTTTTCATGAACGTTTTTGTGCAATAGGAGACCCTCTGTTTTCAGTCCAGGGGAAAGATTTCCAAAGCACCTAATGACTCAGGTGTCTAAGTCCCGAATTTCAAAAGTGACTTGGACGTTTTGGCTCCTATGTCCCTAGGGTAGGTCTACACTGCAGCAGGAACACGCCGCCCAGGCCAGGTAGACAGACTTGGGCTGTCAGGGCTCATGCTAGCGTGCAGAAAATAGTGGTTGAGGCATGGCCCCCTCAGGCTGCCGCTCTGGCTCTCAAGCCCAGCTGGTCTCCTAGAGAGCCTGGCCTGCAGCATCCACACAGGTACTTTTAGCGTGCTAGCTTAAGCCCCGCTAGTGTGTGTCTGTCTGGGCTGGGCGGCTCACTCCCAGCTTCAGTGTAGACATACCCGTAGGCAGTTTTCAAAATTGTACTCTACCTCTACTTTGAAGCCTTTGAACACAGTGGGATGAGTCCGGTGTATCCCTGTAGACAGGCATCCTTATCTCTAGGGCGCCCCCGTGTGCCCAGACACACCGTTGCAGGGGACGTGGCCTCCAATATTCTCTCTGACGGCCACCTGCTCTGCCGGTCCCTTCTCTGGACTCCCTTCCCAGGTCTGCTGGGGCTCAGCCCTCTGGCCAAGTCATGCACAGTTCAGTCCCCTTCTAGGGTTAACTACAGGTCCAGCTCAAAGTCCAAAATCAAATACTCCAAACTAGTAGTTCTTCTGTCCCTCAGGCTCCACCAACATCCTCTGTTCCTTCTCCAGCTGGATTCCTCTGCAGCCTCCCTTCCCCAGGGATTCTGACAGCGTTGCTGACGGATACCCTGCTGCAGTGCTTCTCATAACTGCCAGCTCCTCTGGCCCATCTGGGCTTTTCTTCTCCTCATAGCGCCTGGCTCCTCACACAGGAACCTACTCTGCTCCCTGTGGGTCTCAGCCTGTCTCTTCCCAGAGGGGCACTCCCCTTTTTCCTCCCTGTAGGGGCTCCTCCTCTCTGCTTGCGTCTCAGCTGTATTTAAAGTCTAGCTCCACCTCTTCTGGCCAGGAGGCAGTTAATCAATCACACCCGGGCTGGGGAGCATGACTAATTGGGGTAGGTTCTAATTAAGCCCCATTACACGCAGCTGGGGTCACTAATTAGCTCTTAGTTATCAGCTCATGAGAGAGGCTGAGGCTTAGTTGCTAGGTCATGGGCAAGGCAGAGCCCAGCTTGCCTCAAAGGGCCAACCAGTCCATGAAAATCCCTTTCCCTACTGAACAGAGCTGTGCCTGGTACACGTTCCCGCTGCCCACGTAGGCTGGGCTAGGAGAGATTGCATGGGATTGCGGAGATATATCAGGAGAGCTGCCTGTCCTGGCTTCTGTCTGCAGGCCTGGCCAGTGGCCTTGTTTTAATAGTTGATTGGTGTTTTACGGGACCACGAGAGCTGCAGTAAACAAACCTGGATCAATATTTATTTATCTTTGATTTACGATAACAAACAAGACTCCATCCCGGTGTGGCCTTGCGCCCCATATTCTTCATAATCATATTATTATGATATGATTATGGCATAACTATGATGCATTTTATATAAGATAGGCCATGTGAGATATCATTGAAAAAGGTTATGATTTACTGAATATAATTATCCTATTTGTATGCATGTATCATTTTGGTATCTGAAGTTAAGAATATTGTCTATGCATCTATTACAAATGTGTTTATACCTGGGGAACGCCCACTAGACAGGCCATTAGGGAGAACAGTAGGTCTTAGAAGATGCTAATATCCCACCAGGGAACCTTCCTGAGGACATTACAAACAGCCTCTGACTCATGATTGCTATGGCCTTACAGAGACATGTGACCAAGTCACCTGGTACTGGACTTCATCATAGAATACCAATGTTTTTCCACTGAAAGGCGTGGGAACTAAAAAGTTGGAGACAAAGGGTTCATGCCAAATAGCAAAAGCTATTTAAGGCAGGGGAGTGACATCATCGTGGTTCTTCATTGACTCCCCGGCCAAAGGAGATGCTTGGTGAAGGACATAAATCCACACCGTGTCGAGGTCAAGCATAGGAGTTTATTACGTACAGCGCAGACGGAGTGTCACCTCGCTTATTAGGCTCAGAGACACTGTCAATCAATTGATTACAATGGGATATATGGATTTTCCATGGGTGGGGGAAAGTGACGGTGTAGGCAGTCCCAAATCCCGGGATAGGTTCTTGCAGCAAGACCATTAGCACAGTAGCCAATGGACAAAGGTTACATAATGTCTCCACCCATGATTTTAAGTTAACAAGTTACCATTTAATTAGTACTTTAATTAAATATATTAGTATAAAATATATATATATGTTGAATTCAATTTGCAGTCCATAGGAATGAAGTAGCTCCTCTGATCGTCCAACAGGTATATT
Source organism: Chelydra serpentina (assembly GCA_037349315.1). Lineage (NCBI taxonomy): Eukaryota > Metazoa > Chordata > Testudines > Chelydridae > Chelydra > Chelydra serpentina. Next base: position 16,532,826 of record JBAIAC010000035.1, read on the forward strand.
TCTAGGAATTAAAGCAAAGAAACAGTGAAGAGTATATGGCAGTAAGAATTGTCTTTCAAGTTGCTCCTTTGTGTTTCACTGGCGGGCACTGGTCCCTGGGAAAGGGAGCTTGGGAGAAAGCCATATCTTATACTGACATGCCAACCTTTCATAAACTCAAGGTTGGTCTGTGGGAAGATCTTCTCCCTACAGAAGAAACTAACACAACAGAGACCGGATGCCTTTGTCCCATATTGCAATTTTTGGAGAAGATACAATTATTTAGTTATTGCTTCAACATCTGGCATATTGCTGACTAGGCTTAACAAACAAAGCGAGGTTATCTTTGTTTATTCTGTTTTCTCTTCGCTAATCACTGTTTTGCTAGGCCTCTGGCCTCTTGACCAAACTCTGGACTTTGGGCCTCTAAAAGCTGACACAAATCCACATGCCAAGTTGTTATGCAAACAGCACATGGATTTTAACCCTTCACTTGGAAACACCTGAGAAACAAGGACCGAACTGGGGGAGAAGGGTTGAACCCAGGCTAGAGGAATTTCTAGCCTGTGAAAGGTCTAGCTGGGGTTTTAAGCTGAAAGCATGTGCAGCTTACCCTCAGGAATCTCTGCAAACTGCCTAAACCAACAATTAGGGTGAGAATTTGCAGGGGAGTAGAGCCACAGTTCCACCTTCTATTCCTTTCTCCCTGCCCTGTTGGTGGGACAAAGTGGTAGCAAGAGTGCAAGGGGCTGCAATTTTGGCCAGCCCATGTGCAGTCTCTTACTCCCTTTCCACCCATTGCACAGTTGTGTAAAGTGTGTGTGTGGAGGGGGGGGAGGCATGATGCTTCCTGTTGTGAAAAAATCTGCACTATGTGCCGTGAGTGGGATCTCATTTTGGCTTCAGTAGTGGGCGGAGCTTGCTTGGATTGGGTTAGATTTGAGACTGTACCAGCACATGCAGCCTTCCCCCTGAGAGGAAGGATAAGCCAATGGCTAGGGCATTAGCCGGAAACCTGGGTTCAATTCCCTGCTCTGCCAGAGATGTCTGTGTGACCTTGGGCAAGCCACTTCGCCTTTCTGTACCTCTGTTCCCATCTGTAAGATGGGGACAATAGCACTGCCCTACCTGGTGGGGGTGTTGTGAGGAAAATATGTTAAAGGTTGTGAGGTGCTCAGAGACTAGGATGATGGGGGCCATACAAGGACCTAGGAGAGATTACAACAGCCATAGCAGACACAAGCATTCTCAGCTCACTTCAAAGACACACGGATAGGAGGGAAACCCAGCACTTCTTCTGTGAGGCGAAAGCACTATATTATTAGTGCAACAATTTATTATATATTATTTGTATTCATTAGTGTTGGAAGCACCATGGTGTGTCTGCTTCTTTAACATAGGGATTTAGCTGGACAGTTAGAAGAAGATGGGTAAATTGGGCATTTTCCTGCAAGGTGCTGAACACTTTGGCCCTGATCCAGCAAAGCACTTAAGCTTCTGCTTAACTCTAAATGTATAAATCATCCCATTGAAGACAATGGGGATTACCCACATCCTTGAAGTTAAGCATGTATTTAAGAGCTTTGCTGGGTTGAAATCATGGTGCTCAGCACCTTGCAGGATTAAGCCCTTTCTGCAGAGGAAAGCAGGGGGCAATTGCCTGTTTTGCAAAGAGAGAGAGTGCATGGGGCAGGGAAATTCAGCCTAGGTTACTGATCCTGACGGGCCCTCCCCCCCCCCCCCCATGTGATTTTAAATCAGTAGCAGAATGTATAACCTCACTTACATTTCTAAAAATTAATTTTCTAAAGCACTGTTCCAGACAAAGACAGTCCTGTTTCCATCACAAGTTGGGGGTGGGGGAATCCTGCCTAGAAGTAGCAGAATGATCGGAAAAGAGTGTCTTTGCCCTTGACCTGTGAAATGTCTTATTACGGGATCTCTGAAAAGTGCTGATCTGTTACGTGTTTAAGCGACACAACGTGCCTTCGATGCTTCTGCAGTTGGAGAACCGGTGCCAATCTGATCAGCAGTAACTACAGTTGCAGAGATTTGCCACATCCTAGAGCGATCACTTTGCCTTACCTCACTAATAACATTCCCCATTTATTCCACTCTCCCCCCTCCCACCTTACTTCCTCCCTTGTGTCTGTGTGCATGCATTTGCATGTCTTTCTCTCCTGCTCTCTGGTGTATTTCACCTCTTGTGACTGCTGCAGGCTCCTGCAATCTGCAAAGGAAAACTTCCCTGCAATAGGCTTGGCTCTTCCTCTCTGATCCCAAGTCCACTTGCCTCAAACCAAGACTCCCCAGAAAGGAAACTTGGCTCCTTCCCTTCCCCCAACCCCCATCTAACCAAACTGCACAGCAGGGCTGTGCCCACAGCTGCTATTTTTCCAGAGCTGCAGCTTCAGGTTGTTGCTGCCCTACTCCTGGCTACTATTTCAGTCTCTTTGCTGCTTTCTCCCCTCTCGCAAGGTAAGTGGTTTCTTTTGTTTGACTCCCTAAGATCTCCCACCAGTAATTGCACTATCCCCTTACTGATCTGCTTTCAGCATGAGTTTAAGTCCTCAGGCTGGGGGACGACAGTGTAATAGTTGGCTAGTGCTTTGGATGTTTATATTTTGCGGGGAATAACTTAGTCGCTTTCTGGAACAGGGCAGATGTGTCAAAGCGTGGAAGCTGCAAAGGAGGAATGCTAAAGGAACAACGGCTCAGGATCAGAAGCAAAGGTGATTCAAAGTAAAGTCTGCTCCCTTCGGAACTTTCTTCTCTGTGACTGTTTGCAATGGGGCTCAGAATACTGTGTGATTTCTTTGGGGGAGGAACTTAGGTTGGTCAATGGTTCATGTAGTCCTGTATCCCAGCTGTGGTAGTGTCCAGTACCAGATGCTTCAGAGGAACATGTAAAAAACCCCTAATTAGTAATTAGACGATAATGTACCCAGGGGGAAGTTTTCTTCTATACCCCATGCACAGTGGTTGGCTTATGTTCTGGTGGATGTGTGTTTATAACCTTTTATGAATGACTGTTCTAGCTAGTGTAACTGTGGCTAGTCTTATTATTCATATACATCTATAAACCTGTTCTTAATCCTACTGGGCTCTTGCTCCATTGTAGAGAATGTGCTACTTGCATTGTGAGATTAACCCCCTTGAGGCAATTGTGAAATAGCTGTGCCTTTTCTTTTTCTTTTAATGGCTGCGGATAAAATAGCTGGTTTTAAAGAAAACGAAGGAGACAGGACAATGAGTCTGCAGGTGCTTTGATGCCAACCCTCCCCGCCCCCCGCCCGCTCAATCTAAGTGAGGGCTTCCCATCCCTATAAACATGCTGATGATCAGTGCTACTATTAACAAGGCATAGGGCGCGCACTGGTCATTAGAGCCTTTGCCATTCTGTTAATGGAACAGTGAACGATTCGATCATGAAGGCTAATGCTAACCTAAAGTATTAACATAGCTTTAGCTCTAGGGAAAGACCAGTGGCTGATTTTCACAGTTAAGCAATGCTTGGCGAACTTGAAAAGGGAAACAGCAAAAAGTGCAGCAGGATTATCATCTCACGGGATGGCTTTATTTTAAATAAATTACAGCCAAGTCTCCCATTTTACCCCAAACATCCTCTCTGGAGCCAGCTTAACTGAAAGCAAGACCTGTGTCCCTCTGGATAGGTCCTGTGTTGAAGTACTGCCAAGATGTAAATGAAAAAAGCTATGAACACCAGTACAACAAGGACTCATAAAGGATATGGCAACCGACCTTTAGCAGTTACTGCTGATGGCTTTGCTAAAATGTGAAGGCACCACTATGGGATCCTGTTTTACTGCCACTATCACAACATACTGTCGTGCAGGCTGTGTTTTGAGTTCATTAGTAGACGTGAAGCACCTATCCTCACTGCAGCCTCTTGCTGTAGTAAGAGCAAAGCATCATTCTGATGTGCTCTTGTTTGCTCAAAGGGTAAATTCTGTAGCTGGAAAAGAATTGCCCTGGGGTTATGGTAAAGGTCTGGAGTGGTTCTTCAGCCTGTTCAGTTTAAAGGCAGCAGCAGAAATCATGCTCTGATTTGTTTTATTATTGGAGATGTTTTCAGCCCTGTGAAATGAGAACTTGGGGTTCAGGGTCTTTTTAATAGTTTGCATCATTTTTAGCCTTTTGTAACAAGCAAACTTTCTCACTCTTTGCTAGTGAAAGTGAGCTCTGAGTGAGAGCTCAATTGCAGCAGTTCAGATGAATTGCCATTAACTTGAGCTTATAAAGTGCTCTGGAGATGGGATGCATTGTGGGCCTGGTTCTGCACGGTGCGGGCATCCCCGTGAGGTACTGAGAGTTCTCAACTCCTGTTAACATCATGGGGAAGTGAGGATGCTGAGCCTCTCTCTTACTGGTACTCAGCACCTCACATCAGCCTCTCTTAAATTGCTGATGGTGATTAGTTTGTAGTAGTACAGGATCAGTGAAGAATGCATGTCCTATGCTGCAATAATTTTACTTCCGAAAGGGAAATAAAATATATTTTAGAAAAAGTACTATTAACAGCCAGATTTTGTTACCCTTCCTCACATTAAATGGTACCTTTCTCAGCAAGTCATCCTGTGGAAGCCAATGAGATTACTCAAGGAGTAAAGCACTCTTTGCCATGAGTAATGTTATCGGAATCTGGCTTTAAGGTCAAAGATGAACCCAAATCAAATCTCCTGCCACAAAGGGGAGGAGTGGGTTGGAATCCAATTGCAGATCCAGGTCTGACTTGCACAAATTGCCAGTTTCTTTAGAATGGGCTGAATCCACCCCCTAGAGCTGACACCTCCCACCCCAAACTTCAGAATGTTAGAAATCCCGAACCAAACTGAATGGCTTGGGCCCATTTTATTCAGCCCCCAAGTCGGGGGAGACTTAAACATGTGCTTAACTTCTGACTTCAAGGGGACCTCAGCGCATTTGCGTCAACCTTTCCTGACTCAGGGTCTGAGGCTAGCTGTGAGCATGTGCTATTGCCTCTCTAAGCTTTGGAAACAAAAACAAAAGTTAGCGAGAAGAAGCTGGAGTGTGAAGCTGCGGGGAAAATGGAAGCGGGCAGGAAAGAGGATGGGATGGTGAGAGGTGAGCTAGCGAGTTTGTGTATATGAGAGAACTCTCAGCCAGGAGGGAGTCAAAAGCTTAGTCAGAGGAGACAAACCACATGGGTCAAGGGCACAGGAGCTGGCTGCTCTTCTTTCTCTGTTTCAAATATCTTTAGTGACTGAAGATGTATAAAACAAGCCCCCTTCCCACAATCAAGCCCCACTCATGAAGCCAGTCTTGGAAAGAAACCTCCTCTGTGTTTCTCTTTCCCTGTTTGCTGTGGCATTCATCTCACTCTGTTCTGTAGTCTCAATTCCAAGCTGCGTATGATCAGCACCCTCTTCCCACCTTGTTGGGTCTGCTCCTGCACCACAGCGCTGCCTGGCTTTGCTCAGTTTTCTGTCATGATCCCTGGATAATGAAGATGTCACATTTTCCAGAGTTCCACGTTCCATTTGGCCTTGTATGCATTTCATTCTACGATGGGCATTTTTGGCCAACTAAATCTTCTTTATTTTAAGCAGCGTTTGCAACCAATCCGTTTCACTGCCCCGTCTGTTTTCTTCCCCTGCGCCCCATTCTCTGCCCACATGACTTCCTTTCTAACGTCATAGTGATTTTAATCTGTCCAAAAAAGACCACATGAATAAAATGTTAACAATTTTTGCATCTGATCCAGCAGTCCTTACTCGGATACAAGTCCCATTGACCTATCGCTGCAGTTTTGACTAAGTAAGGACTTCAGGTTCATATCTATAATCTTTCCTTCGACCTCTGTGTATTGTGTTTTAATGATCCTTTCTTTTTTATGTTGCAGTACAGAGAGTTTTGCCACTTTTAATTAAATCATGTCTCTCGCTGAATCAACCTGTTAGTTCCGCTTACAGAGGGTAGTTCCCATTTTTTAATTAGCTTGCATTCTACCCTTAAATGGTCACAGAAAAATCTGAATCTCCTGCAGAGCCTTCCTTGTAAGGTTGAAGCCCTCCCACCCATGGATGGACCTGTACACCGTTATTCTCTCATTTTAATCTCCGTACAGTATCTACCTATCACAGGGAATAAGCGCTCTGTGTAGCTTAGGTGCTGATATAAAAATAAGCCTATATTAATGGTCTATATGTAAACATGTAACGGATGAGCTGTCCAGTAGATGGGATGGGCCGCAGACGACGTTATAATTCATCACCCCTGGAATTAATTGTCATCAGTGGGAATTATGGCTACCAAAAGAATAATGAACTGAGTTCTTAATGATTACAGTAGAGGGTCTGAGACTCAGGACTCCTGGGTTTTGTTCCTGGCCCTGCATCTCACTTGCTGTGATTCTTAGGCAAATGACCGAAATGCAAAGAATGTTGAGGTCAGGTGTGTGAGGTTCTATGAAGATTTAAAGTGGTGTTATTTATTAAGATAGCATCCCCCACACTCACATCCTTAGGTAAGAGACATAATGGAATTGGAGCTACAAAAGATAAATACGAATAAGTTAAAATATTTCCATGAAGGAAGTGGAAAGAATAATTTCTTTGGCAGTTGTAAATAGTCCGTAATGGATGACTATGCCCACAGTAAATTTATTTGACATTCGTAATTAGTCAGTAATGGATAACCATGCCCACTGTAACTGAAAATCAAATTTTACAGTGGATTTATTAATGGTAAAGAAAATCTGTAACCTTATGTAATTCCTAAACTGAGTATATCATTTGCCATGAGCTGATTTGCAATTTCCTCTAATTTATTCATTAATTGAAGGACTTTTATTATTTTTAGAAGGTTCTTTTAACTCTCTGGCTTGATCACAGACAGCTGTGAGTATTTACTATCTGAGCTGTGTTGGTTAGTTGGGACTGGGTCAGACAGGTGACATAGTATTATTTCTCTTCCTGTGGTTCAGGGCGGGCTCTAGGCACCAGCCCAGGAAGCACATGCTTGGGGCGGCACATTGTATTGGCAGCATTCAGGTCAATCTTAGGGCAGCAAATTCCGCTCCTGCTTTTTTTTTTTTTTCTTTCTACTTAGGCGGCGCTCCGGCCATTTTGTTTGTTTGGTTGGTTGGTTGTTGTTCTTTTTTGCCTGGGGTGGCAAAAAAGCCAGAGCTGGCCCTGCTGTGGTTGGCTTGAGAATGTCATTACTTCCAGTTTGTCTTCTCACTCCTGGTAACTTAAAACGCGTGACTTTGAAATTCAGTTCCCATGAACTTTCACGCAGTAAAACTTGATTGCATGAAGGTGTGTGGGAAGCAAATACCTGAGGCTTGGCTGAAGCAAATTCGTTGAGGGCCAGATTCTGATTCCTTACAGCCCAAAAAATGCACGGTGATTATTTGTGGAATTGTTTTTAGTGTTCACTCAGACCCACCCAGTCTTTCCTTGTGCCATAAAGTTCTTTATTTCATTCTCTTTCAAACATGCGATTAGATTGCATTTTCAATAAACACTATATCGAGGCAAGGATCTTACATTTTTTTATATGTAAGAACCCACTGTTATAAATGACCTCCCTGGCATAGTAACATACGCAGGCAGCAAACGTAGAATAATATCATGTTAAAGAGACTGTGCGCCTGATCCTGCACTCCCAGTGCACTGTCAAATCCTACTGTAGTCAATGGAAATTTGAGATACATGGGGGGTATGGCATGAAGCCCGTGTAACATGTTTGTTAAAGTATCGGAGGGGTAGCCGTGTTAGTCTGGATCTGTAGAAGCAACAAAGGGTCCTGTGGCACCTTATAGACTAACAGAGGTATTGGAGCATAAGCTTTCGTGGGTGAAGACCCACTTCATCGGATGCAACCACTGCTTGCATCCAACGAAGTGGGTATTCACCAACGAAAGCTTATGCTCCAATACCTCTGTTAGTCTATAAGGTGCCACAGAATGTTTGTTAAGGTTTAGAAGCAAGCGTAACTTTGGTTTGGGGCCCAGTTGTGCAATCCTTACTCTTAGTGGTGAGCATCTACCCTTGTGAGGAGACCAACTGAAGTCAATGGAACTACTCATGGGAGTGAGGACTCAGCAATATAAGGGACACACAGTTGGATCCTTGATGTCTACGCCTCTGGGTTTGTACAGTGCTTAGCACAATGGGGCCCTAATCTTGATTAGTTGTGAGGGGCTGCTGATTAAGAATACTAATGATATTCTTCTCTTTTCAGACACTCTTGGTTTTGGCACCATACGTTAACAGCCTGGCAAATGTGTGGCGATGAATTTGCAATGTTCCTTTGTCTGTGACAATGACGGCGAGATGCTTCTTTTCTCTTTCCACAGGTTCTACACATAGAAAGGTCCACAGATCTTCTGAGAGAGCGCTAGACGGTAATGCTAGCCTCAGCGCTATGCGTCCCAGGCTGGTGATGTAACTGCACGAGAGAGCTTTGGCCAGACTTCACCATGGGCGCAAACACCTCCAGCAAGCCACCGGTCTTCGATGAAAATGAAGAGGGTAAGAGCACTTTTTTTACTGTTCTGTTTAAAAGAACAGATGGTCCCTATGTGTATTCCACACGTGGGATACGCATGTACACCAGGCACCACACTTTCTTGCAAGCAGTGTCTGTTGTCCTGCACCTGCGCTGCAGCTCTCCTTGTGCTTTCACCCCTGGGCATAAAGGGTGGTGCGGGCCGACATCTCTCGAGTTCCTTCTTACCATCGCGTGGTCTGGGTTGGAATCTTCAGTGTCCTCAGCTCCATTTTGCTGTGTCATTCCTGTAAGAATTGTATAGAGTTCATTTTTTAGTAGTTTTTGTAGTATAGCATAGCATAGATAGCGTTTTTTCCTCCCAAGAAGTCTGGCATTATGCCCAGAGTCTTGGGGTTCAAAAACTGTTTCCTGCCCTTGCACCTTTTGTGTGAGTGACTAACATCAACGCTGTCTTTACTGCCTGGGTGAGGATCACATTTCTGCCAAATGCAGCATCTGTTTCTCTTCTCCCCCCAGAACTCTTGAGGGTCAGGAGCTGAGACTCAGAAAACACCTCATGGAGAAGGCAATGAAGCCCAATGGGCTGGGGACCCTCCCTTGTACATTAGCCTCAACAAGCAGGCAGTGCCCTCTGAGCATGAACTCAGGAATGGAGGCTAATTCTGTTAAGCCTAAAGAGATGGCTTCAGAGAAAAGGGGCACTCTCGTAGACATAAGGACAAGTTATCTATGTCTAAGATTGCCCTGAAAAGAAGGGATCCTTCCCTGACCCCGTCAGACTCGGGAAAGCCAGCTGATGTCTTAGGTCCAACTAAATCTTTTCAACAAGAGAAGGAGGCGTACAAGGGTATGTATCGAACAGTTCCAAAACTGGTTCTGGTGGTGAAGACTCAGGATAGACAGCTCCTGGTGCTTCCATCCACTTTTGGTACCGAGGCTGTACGATAGCAACATGGCCCCAGTGGGAGTTGACTGCTATGGTGACCAGAGAGTCTCTGGCTCAGCCAGCTCCACCAGTGGACTCTCCTCATACTCCAGGACAGTCGAAGACATACATTTCCCCGGAAGACGTATTTACCCTTCTCATCCGCATTCACAGATCCTATTGGGTCCATGTATATTAGAATCATAGAATATCAGAGTTGGAAGGGACCTTAGGAGGTCATCTAGTCCAACCCCCTGCTCAAAACCAATCCCCAATTTTTGCCCCAGATCCCCAAATGGCCCCCTCAAGGATTGAACTCACAACCCTGGGTTTGGCAGGCCAATGCTCAAACCACTTCTGGGATGTTGTTACACCAGAGGAGGAGGCTGTCACAAGGAGACGGAGTCATCCCCCGATTCCACCCATCAGCCTTGAAGCATAGTCCTCGGTACTGTTGATCCTGCTGGTGATCAGGGATCCGGCCTTTGCTTCCGATCAGCACTAAGGAGAGGTGGCCCCAGACAGAAGCCCTAGAAGATGAGGGTTCCAACCTCCAACTAGACACAACTGGCCAAGGGACAGGTGGTACCCTATGCTATGGGGTCCCCCCTCCATTAGTGGATCCATCTTATTGTCAATATTGGGAATCATGGGAACTCTACCCCAGACACCCAGGCTCAATGCACAAATCCTGCTTGCCATTGCAACCTGCTGGCCATACGCAACCAGCCCCATTGGAGTATTTGGAGGAGAAAGGAGGATCTGACAGTTCTGATGGTTCCAGGATCAATCCTGTCACTCACTGGATGAGGCAGCCTCTCCATCTTCTCCGTCTCTGCTGGTTGACTTTAAACAATACCAAGAGCTCATGCACAGGGTAGTGGCAAAGCTGGAGCAAACTCAGCTGGAGGAAACTCAGGAGTCCCAGCACAGCTTACTAGACATTCTGCAACCCTCCTGTCCCAGAGTGTCCTCCCCCCATCAACAAGGCCATCATGGACCTAGCAAAGGCAGTCTGGCACAACCCTGCTTCTTGTGCTCCCACTCCTAAGAGGGCTAAGAAGTTCTACTTTGTCCCATCCCAGGAGGAAGAGTTCTTGTTTTCTCACCCTCCGCCAAACTCCTTGGTGGTGCAGCGGCTACAAAGCGGCCCAAGCAAGAGCTCTCAAAAGCTACTTCCTCTGATAAGGGATACAAGAGACTCAACCTTCTGGGAAGAAAGGTCTTCTCTTCCACCTTCCTCCAGTTCAGGCTCTTTAATTGTCAGGCTGTCAATAACCTCAGTTTTCAATGGGATACGTAAGTTCGACCATGAACAAAACACCTAGAGTGAAATGTGACTCTGAGATCTACAGAACAGCCCCTGTTCTGTAATCCGCTGATCACCCAAACGTATTGGTTAAGCAAAGGCCATTCATGTCTTCTGACTGCACACACCAGCTATTACTTCACTTGCCTTTCCCAACTACCAAATGGTTTATAATGCCCCCCTGAGGGCGGGGCTTGAAGAGTGACCCTCCCCCTGGGAGCCAGTGGTTTTGAGAAGTGCCAAGAGAATGTCCTGGTGATTTGAGGAGAGAACTGCTGGGTATTGGAAATGGTAAGAGAGCTTCTTGGGGGGGTTGGCAATCACCCCAGTCCCATGAGGAGTGCTGGTTTTAAGGATGGTGGGAAAACAACATGAGGGCTGGGTGTTTCCCTGCCTGCTTTGGGCTTGGTGGGAAAGGTGCTTCAGGGGTATCAACCAGCATCATTGTTGGAGGTTCTTGATAACTTTGCCCTGCCAGGCCACCGTACTAGTTGTCACCATGAAACTAGAGCTCAGGGTTGGTATTACAGAACATGAGCATGCATTATCACAATATTAGCTCTGAGAGATGATTGCCTTGGTGCTGCTATGATTATAGATGCAGCCTTTCAAATATTGCTCCATAAACTTATTTCCTGATGCCCAGCAAGAGTCAGGTTATTAACTGCCACATATACTTCCATATGGCTGCATTAATACAATACATACTGTGGCAAATTGCTGGCACTACTATGAGGGTCCCGTGCTTTCTCTTCTTGTGGGGGGTTTTCAGGGCGCCGTTTCTTGCCCTTGAACTGGGGTATCAGCTGTCCCACTAGTATCCAAGAGAAGGGGAATGGAGAGGGAGGGACCTGGGCCCGCCCTCTACTCCGGGTCCCAGCCCAGGGGCCCTAGGTTAGCGGGTAAACCACTTGTACTAGTGATACTTTCCCCTGGGCTCCTTCCCTCTCCTGCTTGTGGGGCTTCCTGCCTTCCCTCTGCACAAGCCAGGTGTCCCTTTACCTAGGGTCTTGGTCTTCTTAGCCCACCACAGCACTTCTCCAAACTCTCCTCTGCTTTCCTCCACACTGCTCTCTGCTCCACCACCAATCCACTCTGCTTCAACTCCTCCAAACTGCTCTCTGCTCCACCACCAATCCACTCTGCTTCAACTCCTCCAAACAGCTCTCTGTTCCACTCCAAACCACTCTGCTCCAACTCCTTCCTCCTCCTCCTCTGTCAGCCCAAAGCAGGGGGTTTTATTAGGTTCCTGAGAGGGCCTTAATTGACTGCAGGTGCTCCAATTAACCTGTAGCCACCCTCCCTAGTCTCCAGGGAACCATGCCTTAATTAGCCTAGGGCTTATATATTTCCCCTCTCACACTCTACTACTGCTGCTCCCTGGCCCTCCTGTATCACAGTACATAAATACAATACATAAAATACAGGTGACAACACATCATATAAGCTACTGTCCTAGACCGATAAAAATAAACTGGTCAAATACCGAAAGATCACAGTACCTAATAATTAAAATGCTCAGTTTATCCTAGGAAACTTTGACCTCCACAGTAAGTTTTCAGTTTGGTTCAGCATCTTATGAAATATATTTGATATTTATCAGTTGCGAAATGAAATCTTTGAAGTGCCTTTTCGATAACACCCACAATAACCTTTCATACTCTTTATGCATGATGAAAGGCAGCAAAATATTAAATGTTAAAAATACTGGGATGGTTGGAACAATTTTGTTTACTAGTTGCTCAGACAAGGGGTAGAGAAGGAACAGGAAACTCTATACAAACTGGTGTCCAATCAGCAGCCTGCTACTAGTCATCTGATCCCACTGAGTCAGCAGGTACAGCATTTGGTTGAAGGGCCGTAGCTGTGATTCCCTTACCTGCCTTCACAGTGTGGTGGCGCAGTGGGTAAGGCTCTCGCTCTGTAATCCTATGGGCCTGGGTTTGAGCTCTATGGAGGCTGGCAAAGGATGGAAGTGTTATGGGGGTAGCATGCCCCGGCCTCAGGTGAAGGGAGCTCCTGCAGCCAGAACTCCCTTTCCTGGTTATCAGGACTGGTGTTGATAGGCTGTACTGTAAGCTCAGATCAGCATTCTTTAGCTATCCTGAAAAATAGGGAACAGGGGTGTGTGCTGGAGCCCAAGCAGAAACCAAGCAGTGCCACCCTCAAGCCTATTTCAGGCCTTTGCCTCAGAGCACAATCTATTATTCAAACACCAAATTCACGAAGTAACAGAAAACAGGTCTGGGCTCTGGCCACTGCAGGGCTCTGAGAGTCTCTCTTCACCTCCCCGAAAAGGATACAGCCCTTCCTTTAGTCCTCTGCTGAACCGTGTCTCAGGCAAGCAGTCCTTAGCCCTTTCCAGCTGTTTCACCTCACCCTGCCACAGGGCGGAAATGGGGAATGCTGGCCTGCCTTGCTGCACAGCAGTAGGGCAAAATGCCTGCCTGGCTCTCTGGAGAGCGCTAGGAGAGGAACGCTGGTGGTTGTACACCAGCTAACATGCCCTGGACTCAAGGACATAGAGCTCCCTAGGGGCCTGGCCAGCTCCTAAGTGTGCTTGTCGCAGTGCACAATGCACCCCAGGTGCTGACACGCTGTTCCTTTTTAAAGCAAGAGCAATTACACACAGCAGTGTATTTCCCTCCCCTACCCTGAGCCATCCTTCCCTGATTCTGCAGCCCCAGTTCCTGGCTGCTCCCATGCCATTCCCCTACCTTCTGTTTACTGTGCTCTAAGACAGGATTTCCCTCTCTGAGCTCGTTCAGGGATGATGTCCTCCAAATGTTATGAAATCTGATACACCACTTCCATTATTGCTTACCGGATTGCTGGTGTCACAATAAATGCTGAGTAAGTACATGGACAACAGTAACCTGCACTTGGGCTAAACTGGCTGCTGGCCTCACTCCCTGATTATTATTAAACTACTGTTGGTTATTTTGCATTAAAGTAATTGGAAAAAATGATGGAAAACAAACTCCATTTTGAGATTCTCCTGGAGGTTTCACCTCTTACTGCTGTACATTCGAACGCTCCGTATTGGCCTCTGTCATAAATAACTGCCAGCGCTGACTCAGCAGTATAGGTGGCTGATTTTCACTTTTCCCCTGGCCTTCCTTGGAGTGGCATGGCTGGGAGATTGTTGGTGACAAAGAGACTTCCCATCACATTAGCTGGGTCTCATTCATTTCCCATGGATTTGACATGCCTTGCAGAACACCAGAGCCATTTGGCTTTGCTGATGGACATTTTTATGAACTGAAAATTAAATACATTGGTAAGTGACGCAGTACCCTCTGCAAAGCAACTGTCCTAGCTGCCATTAATCTTTCAGGACAGGTGCTTTCCTGTGTGTGAGAGGAGCATCAGAGTTTGTCTGGAATGTGGCTGGTTGTAATGGATGAAAACTGACAGGACATTCAGCTTAGATGTGTAGATCCATTATATGGCAAATGGAGGTGGGTTTTTCCAAATGTGAAGCACTGTTGCCACAGGCCGTTCAGGGATCAAAAAGTTCAGTGAATTTGATACGTATCTTAGTAATGACTTTCTTTTCATCTGTAGACGAGAGAAAAGCATGTCCAATCGTTAATGCCACATCTCGAGGGGTTAAATGCACTAGAACTATTCATAAACACTGACGGGTGGGAGACATGACAGAAAGCTAAGGATTTCTCTGCTTAGGGGAGGATTCTCCAGGGATAGGCCCCAATTCAGGAAAACACTTAAGTATGTGCTAAAATCTTCCCCTATTCAGGAAAGCATTTTTAAAGTATGTGCTTAAGTCCCATTGAACTCAATGGGATTGAAGCACTTGCTTAAAGTTAAGCATGTGAGTAAATGGTTTCTTGAACAGGTATGCTTTCATAGCTGTAATTCACACTGGAATGGCAAATCAAAAGTACTAATGCTATGGTGTAAGTTGAGGAGAGTAACTTAAAAAATAACTTTATACTGTTTGCAGGCAGATTCTGATCATGCTACAACCTGCACGGCAGCAGCAGCATCATACATGTGCACATGCATAACCATTCATCCAAAGCTCTCAAAGCACTTTACATGTGATATTATTTCCGCTGATATTATACAGTCAGTAAAAGTGAAGCACAAAGAAGATAAATGATTTGCCCAAATTCACATAGTATCTGATCCTGTGCCCATTGGAGTCCGTGACAAAGATTCCGTTGACTTCAGCAGGTGCAAGTCCATAATGAGCCAATGGCAGATTCAGAAATAGAGCCCGGTGCCCTTCCTGTCTCCTAGCCAGCTGTCATATCCAGGGCATCTCAGTGCCTCTCTTAAAGTGAACTTAAAATTCCTCCTCCAGATGTGGACTCTAATAGGGACGGTGGCATGGACACTTAAAATCATTATCCCTATATGGGATGGTCCTAAACAGCTGATTGTAAAAACCTGTGCTTTTATTTCCCCCCAAGTAAAATAGGTTGGATGTTTTGTGCTGGGCAGTGTCTTTTATTACATTTTCCAATTAAATATTATTTTACGATCATAAGCTCTTTGCGGGGAGGGACAATCTCTTCCATTCCATTTGTGCAGTGCCTAGGACAATGGTGTCCTGATCCTGGGTGGGGTCTATGGGCACTACCACAATACAAATAGATAATAGCGGTAATACTCAATCCCAAGAGCAGATAGTTGTTTGACAATCTGCATGAATCCCGTAAGTCTAATGTTCATATAAAATAAGCATTCAAAACAATCTTTAAATGAACAGAATATCAGAGCTACTAGTTGTCAGGTAATTCATGCTTGCTAAATGTTATTTAAAAGGAGTTCTTTTTATTAGTTGGTTCTTGTTTTCACTAAGGCTAGGTCTACACTAACCCCCCCCGTCGAACTAAGATACGCAACTTCAGCTGCGTTAATAACGTAGCTGAAGTCGAAGTACCTTAGTTCGAACTTACCTGTGGTCCAGACGCGGCGCGCAGGCTCCCCCGTCGACTCCGCCTACTCCGTTCGTCGAGCTGGATTACCAGCGTTGACGGCGGAGCACTTCCTGGTTCGATTTATTGCGTCTAGACAAGACGCGATAAATCGAACCCAGAACATCGATCCCGCGCCTCCGACGCGAGAGGTAATTATAGACGTACCCTAAGTCTCACTGAGGACCTGATCTTCAGCCTTCTGAAGCCAATGGAAAGACAATAGGGTTTTGGATTGCCTTATTGCTATAACCTTTGTTCTATTTCCTCCCATCCTCTCGGTGCTCTTTGCTAACCTTGTGCATCACCACTTCTGTGTTGTAAGCCCTTCTTGGCAGGCACTGTGTGTTTGTGCTGTAAAGGGCCCGGCAACTTTTGGGCACTATAAAAAAAATATTCCTTGAAGTCAATAGGAGCTGAAGGTGCGGAGGAACTCAGCATCTCACAGTATTAGGTCCTAATTGCATCTGCACATCAGGTAATTGCTTGCTCAGATATATTCTCCCGCAAATATTGTTGGGCTCAGTTAACAGGAGAGCAGTTGAAAGATCCTGAATGTCAATTTCATGATAAATTACTCTTGGCAAGTACTTAGATCTAATGACTTGCCTATCAATTGTATTTATCTACTTATTTAGGGACAGATTCTGTCACCCTGACTCACACACCAAAGTAGTACATTACTCTGTGAGTAGTTGCCTTGATTTCAGTGGGTCTGTTTCTGGAGTAATGTACTACTCAGCATGAGTAAGAGTGGCAGAATCTGGCTCTCAGTGATTTGTCTGGCACCTATCACAACTGTAGGAAAGTGATTCTTATAACTCAGAGTTTCTGAAACTCTTTCGTAGTGTGGCCCTTGCCTTAATACAGACAGCGTCTCATGGACACTTCCCCTCTTATATCTGATTTAATGGACTGTCTCTTCCCTATTTCCAATCTTCCAATCCCTGTGTTAGCTACGGCCTTTACTGACATGGACAAGTGATATTAGGAAAGCATTTAATATATGCTTTGGAACTCTCTTAATGCAAAGTACCAGCTGCAAACAATGAAAGCCAGCATCACATACTTGCCAAATCTCTGTGGACAAGCAGTAAGGGTTTCATGGACCAGTGGTTGAGAATCCTTGCCATAAACTGGTCCTCAGATCCCACCTTCCATTAAGGACTCACCTGCCATAAACTTCCAGCTGAGGCATGGAAAATGTGATGGGCCACAAAATGCGAATGTCCATGTCATTTTTGCAGTAATACACACCCCATTAAAATGGATGTTGAATTGCCTGGCTAACTGGGCTATGCAGTGGTTCTGATTGCATACATAGATTGAGAAATTGAGTATGCAGATGGACCCCTAGATGTGCTGCTGGCTGTATGTTCAAGCAAGTACCTGACATATTCATTGTCAGCACAGATAAGGTGCACAATTATGCAAGCATTTTTCCATGCACCTAATTTTGAAAATCACTCCCTGGCTGAACCAAAAAATAGCTACACTGAATGCAGTTCATAGAGGAGCAGGAGATCATGGAGATGTAGGATAACCCCAAGCGAATCAACTTAGAGGTGAGGAAGGAGAAACGCAGGATTCGGGCAAAAACTCAAACTAATGGATTTAAGGATGAATCATTCATCATTTTATGACATTGACACATCTTATGTGGGTAGCAAATGATGGCCTGATATCCAGCCCTGCACCCTAGGAAGATTAAAAATGGATAGTGTGACACTATGCCCCATATTCTTCATAGAGATTGTGTTATGATATGAATGTGGCATAACTAAGATGTGTTTTATGCCAGAGGGGTCTTGTGAGATATCATTGGAAAGGTTTTGATTTACTGAATACGATTATCCCATTTGTATGCATGTGTCATTCTTGTATCCAAAGTTAGGAATATTGACTATGTATCTATTACAAAAGTGTTTGGACCTGGGGAACGCCTACCAGACAAAATGCAATCACCCTGGATGGGCCATTAGGGAGAACAATAGGACTCTGCATTGGCTAAATTTCTGTTCCAAATGAAGTCGATGGGAATTTTACTGAACTGGGAACAAAAAATCCCTCCCTGTTTTCAAGCCCACCCATTCCTTGGCCTCTCTGCTAAAACTTCAAACACATAGGTTGGTTATTTCCAATTGTAGGGGTGTTTTTTGTGATGTGAACCTCTTTCCAATAGGAGCTGGGGTTAATCTGGTCCAAGTCATTCTACGAAGGTCACCAAACAGCCATCAGATGGTAACAACCTTCTGTCACCCATGACTTCGGGTTGGGTTCAAGCCAGCAGCCAGGAATTGGAGGAACTTTCCAAAGGAATGCAGTATTTGTATTATAAAATGCACATACATAAATGTGAGAGGTGTGCGTGTATATACTGTACCCTAGATACACGGCTTAAGTCTATTCTCCCATTGGTGCATGCACAAAACTCCCATTAATGGAAATTAGGAGTATATTTTGATGGAAAGAATGGAAGTCATTATATACCATATGTTTCTGCTTCTCTAGCTGTATTGGGATGCGTGATAAGTATCTTTAAATCCTTGATTGCAGCTTAACAGATGGGGTTTTAAGGAGGCTTTTGAGGGGTGACGTGTCCTTCATGAGGACATTTCTTATGCTTTGTTGCTTTGCACATATTTTATCTAAACATTGGTCCTGGACTCTGGGTTCAGATATGAAATACCTTATGAAATGCCACTTGCATTTAAGTGGCATTTCCTGCACGTGCTTCAGCAGACACTCGAAAGCGATAGCATTGTACACGCTGCTCCCTGTCTCGAACATAGTCCGTTTGTCTGACATTACGTTATAACCAGGTTTGGCGGGACTCAGATTAAATCGTTAGTTGTCGCTAAACGTCCATTTTACCCGACACACAGAAATAATGAAAAAAGAATCCATTGATAATTTTTGTCAAGTACAGCTCTGCCGGACCAAGGCCGTAGCCTCCTCTGCACCTTGTGCCTGGGTGTCTGAGTCCTCAGCTGGGCAAGGAGCCCCCTGCAGCCTTGCTGTGAGCACCACCTTACCCTACTCCCCCCCCCCCCTTAATTTCCCACGAGTGTGAAAATTGAAATTGCTCAAAAATGTTTAAAATCAAACTTGATATTCATTGTGGAAATTGCAAAAAAAAAAAAAAAAAAAAAATCAACTTCTGCCAAGCCAAATTATAATATGAATTCTGTCTCCGACATGGGAATGATTGAATTAGTTCCTTGTCTGACGGCATCTAAAATGAATTAAGATTCTTGATTATGCAGACAAGGATCCAGACTCAACGATTTGGATTTAGTTCCAGATTTTGGTTGCGAGTGTTTGCACCTAAGATTTTTGGATTAGCCCATTGTGAGAGCATAGAAAGATAGGTAAGAAACAATGATCATCCCTAATGAAATGTTCAAATCAGAAGTGTCATGTTATTTAGCGTTCAGTCAGCTGGGTTAGCTGTATACTTTGTGTTAAAAGTGTTAGTAAAACCTTAATACAAAAAAATGGAGCTAGAGAATGGAAATTTGTGAAAACTGGCTTCTGGTTTAGATTTTAAGGACGGAAGGAACCTTATGATCATGTAGTCTATCCAGAGGTGGCTTATGGTTTTGTGGGACCCTGGGCCAGAGCAAGTGGGGGCCCCTCCTCACCCCTTCTGCCTGCAGTCCCCTGTCCCCCAGTGCTCCTGCTGGGGAAATGGGGTTGGGGCACAGGGGGTTGCCCCGCCCCCCCATTGCAGCACTCCTGCCGGTAGGGTGACCAAACAGCAACTGTGAAAAATTGGGACATGGGATGGGGGTAATAGGAGCCTATATAAGAAAAAGACCCAAAAATCGGGACTGTCCCTATAAAATCGGGACATCTGGTCACCCTACCTGCTGGACAGTGGGGTTGGGGTACGGGGGCTTGCCCCACTCCACCCGCCTGGTGCTCCTGCCGGGGAGGGGATTGAGGGCGCAGGGGCTTTCCCGGCAGGAGCGCCAGGCAGACAGAGCGGCTCGGGATGCAGGGGAGCCCATTTTTCTGGGACTCCCCAATTGGTGGGGCCCCTGGACGTGGGCCCTGTTGGCCCAGTGGCTAATTCGTTACCGAGTCTATCCTCCTGTGTAACATAGGCTGGAGAATTCCACTGTAAACCATAGAAGTTTCCAAAGCTTGCATGTGTTTGGGTCAAAGTGTTTGATTTAGATCCATCTCTATTAAGTAAGCAACAAAGGAAGAGTGTGCAGTTAGATCAAGATACCCTAAAAGAATAAGCAGTAGCAATGAAAAAGACCTATTTGTTCATCTACCTTATGGATTGTTCTCAGCACAAGTGCATTCAGTCTCTTGAGAGAAGAAGACATTTACCATCACCAACACTTCTAGTTTCACGCTTCTGGCCAGATGTGTTATGGGTGTTTTCACCCTTTCTCTGGAGTATCATATATTGAACAGTGCTGGAGGCCAATACCAGACCCGATGTCTAATGTTGTATAGTGAATTCTATGTAACGTATTGTTTGTCTTGAAAAAGGCCCAGTTTCCATTTTTGCCGTGTTAGTTTCTGTCTTTGGAAAACATGTTCATTTCTATATGAACAATGTTTTAAAAGTATGAGGTTAAGCTGGAACTTAAATGTTCTTTGTACTGTTCTGTACAGCGAAGCTGTAGCTTCATGTCAGTCTGTGACTGTCCTGTTACCATAGTGAGATGCCCTTGTTTCAACTCCGAGACAGTGGAGAAAATGAATGTATTTCTGGCTGTTATCCTGTGTGAATCCTTGGTGGGGGAGAATGTGTCTGTTGCTGGGGAAGAGTGATTTACAGCAGCATTCTTGCTGAAAATCTCCATTGATAAAATGCTTTGGGGACAAATAGCTCTTGGTTTCTGTGCAATTCAGTTCAGCTAATGAACAAAGCAACAGATGGCAATTAGAGGACAGCTGGGCTTTCCAAGGGAGCCTTTGGTCTAAGATACAAAGAAGAAGATAGTTTAGTAGGGGTTGAAGCAGAAGGTGCTCAGACATCAATGGTGCCGTGAAAACAAGATTTCCAAACTCACTACACTTATTTAGTCTTCAGACTGAGGGAGGGTAACTTAGAATCTCTTCCTGGGCCTCAGAATCCAGTGCCAGTAGCATATCATTGAATCTACCAGGAAGGAATTTTCACGTGAGAGGTGTGGTTGGAACCTGGGGCTGGAGAATGAAAGGATCCGAGGGTGTTGTCAGCATGGTGAACCTGGGCACCTAGGGAGCCCGGGATGGCTTCTTTGGTCACACTTAAACCTGGTGTAAATCCTCTGAAATTGGGGATGTGTGTGTGAAGCTTTGATTGTGGGTGGAGCCTGAGAATACCCCCACTCTGTCTTTCCAAATTGACTATGGAATATGGGGTTTTGTTTTGTGCTCATCTCTAGCTCTGATGAGACATCTAGGCAGTGATTTTCAAAGGGGCCTTAGGGAGCTGGACTCCTAACTCCCTTAGGACAAATCCTATTGTAAGCAGTCAATGAGGGTTAACCTCTCTGGGCCAGGCATACGCTAGCTGTAACCCAGGTGTCCATTTATTTTGGTCTTCAAACCAAGCTCTTTCACTTTGATTTCACTTAAAATTCAAATCGGAATTCAGGCGGAGTGGTCATTATAGAGGAGAGAAGCCTTCAGACTATGAAATGGCAGTATGTATGTAGACTGAAAGCCTTTCAGGTGGGGACTGTTTCTCGTACAGCACTTTAGGTGTGCCTGGTAAATGATGAGGGTGATACTGGTTTGATCTCTTTTTATGGTGGCAGCAGAATGCAACTCTTCGTTGAGTGCTGGTCCCTGTGGGTACTCACTGTGCGTGAGTTGGTGCTCCATGCGTGTGAAACCAGAAGATTCTTCAGTGTCCATTGGTCCATGTCTATGCCTTTATTCCTCCCTCTGTTGATCAACTCTGAACTGAGAATATAAGAGGCTGCACGGCCAGGAGTGGCTCTCACAATTTTGCCGCCCCAAGCAGTCGATGTGGCCCCGCCCCCGAGGCAGGCAGACATAGCGGGGCCCTGCTACGTCTGCTTGCGTCGGGGGCAGGGCCCCGCTACGTCTCCCTGCCTCGGCCCCCGACGCAGGCAGTCCGAGTCCGTGGCGGCAAGGGAAGAGTGGCGGACCTGCCGCCCCATTGCTGCCGCGGCAGGCGAGAATTGGGCGGCAGCAATTCGGTGGCGGGAAGAGTGGACCTGCCGCCGAATTGCCGCCGCGGGACTCGGACTGCCGCCCCATTCTCGCCTGCCGCCCCAAGCACCAGCTTGGAAAGCTGGTGCCTGGAGCTGGCCCTGTGCCCAGCAAAACTGCCTCTCCAGTTCCTTCCTATTGCTCCTGGTCAAGCCTCCATATGTGTGCTCCCAGATCACAGTGCTGAGCACTATGGGGCTAGTTGTCTTCTAAAGTAATTGCTAAAATGTCCATCATCACAACAGGTGCTTTTGCTGGCACTGGGAAATCCTCCATTTTTATTAACAGTCTTAGTTCGGGGGTGGGGGCGGATTACAAAATCAAATTGCAGCTCAAACACTGAATGTATTAACATTTGTTGGTTCCTGCAGTGACCTTCGACCACTACATCTGATACTAATTGGCCCCCTTGCTGTCAATCTCAGCAGCGAGGCCATTGAAGAAATGGGGCATGGAGACTAAACTGTCCTCTCAGCCTCTAGGAAAAGGGACATTTTGAGAGAGCTGGGTGGGCAAGGCTTGCGCTGCTGCTGCCTATGTTGTCCTTGTTCAGTGGATAAACAACGGACATTGGCATCTAGGGCTGTCAACCGAGCAAAACTCACTCTCTGTATAATATACCCTGGAAATGACTCCTTAAAAAAAAATGTCGTTGTGTGACCCCAGCGCTGAAGTTTTATTATTTCTTTTAAAGCAATGAACAGTTTAGAATGCAACCTGCTGCCCGGCTGGTGGTGCAACTATAAGACAGGAAATAAACTGGCACAAAGGAGCAATACGGTGTCTCGCTCTCTGTCACTTTCAATCCATCATGGACATTCTCACTGGCCTGTACTGTTCCACTCAGAACGGGTTTTCAGCAAACAGGTCAGACACATGGTCCCCTCCCATCCACTCACTAATTGACTGGAAATAAAGCAATGGACAAGACAGATTAACTCTGTGATTTCAGGCCCATCACTTCGGTGGTGCCTGATGGTTCTGGGGTCACAGTAATTAAGGCTAATGTGTTATTAGAAATCTGCTAGTAGCTTTGATTTGGTGCCTCAAATCAGCCACCTAGTGAGGTTGAAGTACCTTTAAAGCAGTGGCTGATATAAGGAATGGATTCCCACTACTGATCTTTTCTGGCTCATGACTGTATAGTGTAGGGCTGTGGGACCTCGGGGTGTTACTTCATATGGGTCTTGACCTAGCACTAGCTGAATTCAAACTCTGCAACTTAGAAATTGCAGTTATGATGCCTTGTCTTGCCTGCTGATCACCCTCAATTTCCAATTGAAGGCCATGGGTGACAGGGTTTGAACTAGGGTGACCAGATGTCCCGATTTTATAGGGACAGTCCCGATTTTTGGGTCTTTTTCTTCTATAGGCTCCTATTACCCCCCACCCCCTGTCCCGATTTTTCGCACTTGCTGTCTGGTCACCCTAGTTTGAACCCAAAACAGTTAATCCACCTCTTTGCTTTGATCTGCTGTTCATCTGCAGATCCCTTTCTTGCTTCAGCCGGGACACAGCCTAGCACGCTGGTTGATCACAAGCACTTGATGTGAACAGATCATTCCAGTGAGTGTGAATGAGCGTCACCTGCCCAGCATTCACAGAGGGGAGAGTATATCCTAGGAGCCCATCTCTGTTCAGAGGTCCCGCCGGAGAATGAAATAGTTTCCTTCTTTGGACTACAGTTCACATTCCCTAAATCTGCATGGACGGGGCTGGGCTTTCCCCCACTATGAAGAGACCAAACAGTCTTGATTCTGGGTGACACAAGAGTTCCCAACTTTTGGGGTTGGTGGTTTTTATTGGATATTTAACAGAATAATAATCTAAAGCACAAGAAGAACCTTCTATACCTAGGCTCCTGAGCCAGATGGTGCTTATTTCACAACCATCAAAGTGCATAGCTCTTTGATGGAGTGGACTCAGTGGATGTTTTTGCAGTTGACTTCAGTGGGAGCAAGATCAGGCTCCCATAGCTCAATAGTTGAGGCGATGTGAAAACATTTGTTTGATGGTTTCCTGCCTATACGCCATTGAAAAATGGACTGTTACAGCCAAATGGGGAATAACACGAATAGCGTAACTACGGTAGGTGGTGCCCCAACTGTCCATCAGCAACCAGAGGAGCATATCACTGGGAAATCCTCCATTTTTATTAACAGTCTCAGTTCGGGGGGGAGGGTGGGTTACAAAATCAAATTGCAGCTCAAACACTGAACTTATGAACATTTGTTGTTTCCTGCAGTGACCTTCGACCACTTTGAAATTTTGCGAGCCATTGGGAAAGGCAGCTTTGGAAAGGTAAGCTCCTCAAGAGTAAAACTACTGTATGCACAACAGAGACTGTAGCTAGCCAAGTAATGGGCACATCGGAAACACTTAAATTTGAGAGCTTATTACAGAGTAATGGAATATTGCTGGTCGATGAGATTTGACCTGAACTTCAACTCCTACTAATCCAGGAAGAGTCTCTAAGTTTGACTCATCATCCATTTGGAATCCCCAAATTCTATTACAAGATATTAAACTACAGTTAATGATAAACGCAATCAGCTGAATTTCATTATGTTAGATGGGTAAACATCCTCTGAAGGGAGACTCCCCCCACCAAAGCCCACTTGAGCATCCTGGTGTCTCCTTGATAAAGCACTATGATTCTCCGAGAGCAGCACTGCAGGGAGCAGAGAAACATCTGTGTTTGAAATCCCACTTTGGGGATTTAAACGTTGTGTTAGGGCTGTGGGTTTTTTCAGTGTGGTGATTTCTGTGACAAAACCCATGTCTGGAAGATGCCAAGAGCCCAGAGGTTTGATGGATCAGCTGTGCTACACTAGAAAGATTGTGCCGGTCCTTATAGATAGGAGATGCTGTCCCACTAGTACTCACAAGTCCTGCCTTCAGGGAGTGAGACTGTCTCGGTGAATGCCCTCAGCTCCTACCCTACAGTCCTGCTTGGCAAAAGGGAGGCTCAGGGAGCAGCAGACAAAACATGAATGGTGGATAATTATGGGGAAAAAAGTAGAGATTTGTCAGTTACTTAATAAACCTGCAATACCCCAACTTTGCTGTGACAAACTGTACTCTATGATTCTTCTTAGCATGAATATTGAATGCAGCACGTACTGGTGATGTGCAGGGTTAAATCTGTATTGTTCCACCCAGAATCTCATTCAAGTTAGCAATAGGGTGCTCATAAGGACACATTTCACCGGCACAAACTTGCTTTCAAGATGTCTCCCAGCTACTCTGCCCAAGCTAACATCTTGGTTTGCTCACTTAGGTCTGCATTGTGCAGAAGAATGACACCAAGAAAATGTACGCCATGAAATACATGAACAAACAGAAGTGTGTGGAGCGTAATGAAGTGAGAAATGTGTTCAAAGAGCTGCAGATTATGCAGGGCCTGGAACACCCCTTCCTGGTTAATTTGTGGTAAGTCATTAGTACTTTCTTTATTCCTTTTCCATTTATTAGGAGCCTGCCTTTCAGTGGGGCTGAGCTCTCATCGATGTCAGTTAGAGCTGGGACTGCTCAGCAACTCTGAAAACCTAGGAGTTTTTTTTTTTTTTTAATCCCTGTTTATAAAAAAACCTATGTTTCTATTATGTGTGTTTTTGTTTCCCTTGCGGCTATTCTCCAGGGGTATCTCCGATTGCCCGTAACCCAGTTTGATTTGACTCAGCTCCTTGATTAAAAACAACAGCTTCCATTTCTAGCTGGAAATACAATTGGACTGAGATTCAAACGGTGCTCCCATAATGGGGCCCCCTTCCAGCTCCTATTTAATTGAATGGATACTCTCTGGCCTGAGGCAGCAGGTGCCCATTCCTTCCAGTTTTATTCCTCTCACAGTGAAGGCTGCCATGTCTTGCCTGGCAAAGTACAAATGCAATACATTTTGCCCTGAGCTTTCTTTTTGTGTGAAACAGTCACCTTTTGTGCCAAAGGGCCTTGGTGGATACCAAATGGGTTAGACAATCACTGACCTCCCAGACATACAAAGGCTGAAATAGCCTTTAGAAAATTGACATGATATGCTTCCTCTGTGGCATTTATAATGCACCTGTTTACAATAAATGAAGCTTGATCCTGGGAGGTGCAGAGCATAACTCTCCACTGATTTCAAATCTGCCGGATTGGGCCTCTCAAGCTATTAAACAAGCACCGGCCCCATGGCTGGAATAAAGAAACATTGCTGGCTTTTAATGCAGTGTGCGTTAACTTCCTGCGCTAATGTGATTGATAGCCTTGGTGAAAGGACTGGATGTTATTCAAACTGGCTCCCTCTTGGCAGCAGATAACCAGAAATCTAATATTAAAGAGTGGGGTAGAAGCATGCATCACCCACTAAGTACCTCAGTAGATCAATCTTAATCTCGATCAATGTTGGTCTCCATCTCTCCTGTCCTTCCCTTTGCTCCCCACTGCCTCCCGGTTGCTATTTTGTGGTTTATTCTGTGCCATCAAAAGCCAGCCTTAAAACCTTATTGATATTTGCTGAACTAATGCTATTCAGCAAAGATAAAAGCCTTTGTTCGGTGGATTTAGTGACAGAAAAAAAATCCACCACAATTCAGATTTTATTGCAGAAACTCAGATCTCTCTTTGGGAAATGTGCGCACAAAACAGTCTCTTTCCTTTAAGCTAGGGTGACCAGACAGCAAGTGTGAAAAATCGGGACAGAGGGAGGGGGGTAACAGGAGCCTATATAAGAAAAAGACCCCAAAATTGGGACTGTCCCTATAAAATCGGGACATCTGGTCACCCTACTTTAAGCATACTTGATCAATGCAGCCTATACAGTCTGTTTTCAGTGGTTTGCCAGCCATCAGCACTGGGATTGATCAACACAAT
Organism: Chelydra serpentina; assembly: GCA_037349315.1. Taxonomy (NCBI): domain Eukaryota; kingdom Metazoa; phylum Chordata; order Testudines; family Chelydridae; genus Chelydra; species Chelydra serpentina. Next base: position 16,559,527 of record JBAIAC010000035.1, read on the forward strand.
GATAAAAGACATCTTAATCCCTCCATCTTCATTTGCTTCAGCATGTTTTCCTGCAGTAGCACAGTGGAACGAAGGTTTAGATAAGTCTCTGTTACTTTTAAAGCCAGACAATAATTTATTAGGACATCAGTAACATTTCCAATTGTCAGGGGCTTAGATATCATGTGACTTTTCTTTAATTACATAGCAGCTTAATAGAGTCCATTGGTAAATAACACATAACTAGATGGTCCCTGCAGGATACTGGGTAATTACACTTATTAGCTGTAAAGGTAATTTTCAAATGGGGAAAACATTCAAAACAAAACCCAAACCCATAGGAATCTTGCCCGGTTACTTGGAGTTTTGAGTTAAAACTCAAAACCCACTGAGGATCACAAATCTTTGGAATGATTCTGAGTTCATTTATGGTTTCTTACTGAAATCCTCTGAGATATGTCATTTCAGTGCTAAAGCAGGTGAAATATAATAATTTTGATGTATAGAGAACTCAAAGCAGAACTCAGCCATGCAAACCCAAGTAGCTCAACATGAAAGGTGATGTTTATGCATACACCACTCCAAAGCAAAAGCCCGGAGTTTCCCATTTCTCTCATAATTGTGGTTACCTCCAGCTCCCATGTGGCCACATACCCAAAATGTGACAGCTAAGCTTTGTTTGTGATCCAGGGACCACATTTTTCACTGGATTATTTTGGTTGCTTGGTTTTGGTGATGCTTGCTATTCTATCAAATTGATGAGATGCCAGCATGAATAGCCACTAGAAGGATGCTGCCCACAGCTGATCAATAGAGTTGTCTTGTGGGATACTTAGGAAACCTTACGCGATAAATGAAGACATCCAGTGGAGCTACTTAAACTGGAGCAGTAAATAACATCTGCATCCCCTAACTATCTGAGTAACTGGTACTGCACTATTAACAAGCTCTTGGGAACCGGTCTCAGAAAATGCATGTGAATTAGTCATTCCTATACAAACCCAGACCCTACTTGTTGTGTTAATTGTGATTTTGAGTGCAGCTGTGTACACTACCTTATGGCTTCATGCTGTGTCATCTTCCTGATTTTGATAGAATTCTTTGAGTCTACATAGGAGGAGACAGGGTAGCCCATCATAATTGGCAGAGTGAAGCCAAAAGCAGGTGTCCTGCCAGTTCAGAGCTCAGACCATATTGCTAGTGCCATACTGCGTTTCCAGTAGACCAACCAGCTGGGGCTTGACACCATTATCTGGGGAAATGGCATCCCTTATCCCCCCTCAGGCTTCCAAGATATAGGAGTATTGGGGGTCCATACAGCCTGGCTTTTACTGCCACTTTTTACCTAGCACCATCAAAGTAACTGCACTGGTGACTTGTTACAACTGCACCAGGGTATAGTGATCAGCCGTAGCCTGTTTACGGGTTTTTGTATTATTCCCAAATGCCTCCTGAGTGTACGTGCAGAATGATAACAGTAAAGTTCTCCAGAATGGATTTCATAAATAGAAACATTTTATTAGCTGATATAGAGGCATCAATTCCTGACTACTGGAAAGAGGGAACAAATGCCTGTTGTTTTCTGCATGGGGCTGTAGAAAAGGTTTATAGGCCAAGTCTCCCAAAATAAGGGTGTGTGTAGAGTTCTACGCTGAACCTAAAACAGCTGCACAGGTGCACAAATATATAGCGGATCTAGGCTGTGCTGTTCAGTCACACCAGCCCCACTACCTGCGAGATATGCACCCCCTGAGCTGCCCTCTGCCAAATCAATTTGCTCCGTCTCCCCTAGACTATGTTTTGGGAAGCGAGGCCATGCCTACGTCCTGGTGGCCTCCTCACTTGCCCTCTCTGGACACTGGGTAGCCATTCCCTCTGTTACATAGTTCAACCTCCTCCCCCTCCCCAAAGGGTGTAGAAACATTTGAAATGTTGCTGTTCATATTACTACTGACAGCTATGCTGAAATAGGGACATATATAACCCAGCCCACCTGGGCTGAAAGCAGGGTTTGAACCCAGGTGCTACTAATCTAAAAGCACGAGCCTCTCTAGGGAATGCCCAGTACTCCCCACATACCATAAAAATTATAATGTGTCTGTGTTTTATTACTCACTGTGTTGCAGACCACACGACCCAAATTCTGCAGGATTTACCTACCTCAGATTATGTACTGAATAGCAAAAAGAAGATGAATCACAAGCATCTGCATCTCATGCAGGGGTGCTGGAACAATTTGTATAGTGGGGGTGCTGAGAGCCATTGAACCAAACTGTAAACCCTGTATATGATAGAAACCACTTCAAGCCAGAGGGTGCGGCAACACTCCCAACACCCTTAGTTCCAGCACCTATGGTCTAATGGCCATGTTCTTTAAACTAATGCTGTCAGAGAGGGGAAGATATGAAGGGATTGATCCAATTTCATAACACACATGAGGACTTTGTCGAGGATTTGGAGAGAGATTACCTAATGTGGACACACACAAGTGAAATATTCCACTTCCCAACCTAAATAAACTCAGGGGCTGAGAGCCTGCTGCCTGAAGTGCTTTCAAGATTAGCGGGTGGAAAGATGACATTTGGGGCTGATTGGTTAGTGAGGAGCCATTGGCTCTGGTTTTTAGCATAGACACCCAGGGTGTCCTGTACTGTTGCACAGACTGAAGAACCCTGTATGGAGCAGCATTGACAAGCACCAGCTGAATTGCTCACTGGACTTATCTCTTACAGACCTTTTTCCCAACAGAATTTTTTTGGCCTCCATAAAGCCAATCTGAGTCACACTCCAGGTATGGTAATAATGCCACGTTGCTAGTGAACAAGTAGATACACCACTAAACTGCCCTACCTGGAACCCTCCCTGTCACAGGGGCTGACTTCCGGCCCCGCCCGTGGGTGCTGTCACCCGGCGTCGGGGGCGGGGCCCCGCCCGATGCCAGGCCCCGCCCGACGCCGGGCCCCGCCCCTGACACCGGGCGACGTTGGGGGGCCCCGCCCCTGACGCCGGGCGACGTTGCGGGGCCCCGCCCCCGACGCTGACGCAACGTTGCCCAGCGTCAGGGGCGGGGCCCCGCAACATCTCCCGGTGCCCGGTAAGTTTGCCGCGGGTCCGGGGTGGGCGGAGAGTTGCCTGTGGGTGCGGAGCACCCACCAATTTTTCTCCGTGGGTGCTCCAGCACTGGAGCACCCACGGAGTCGGCGCCCCTCAGTCCCAGCAGAACCAAGGACTGAAACCTCTCCACAGAGGTAGTGCCATCAAAACAGCTTTTGGGCAGGCTGCGAGGAAAGTTTGCACTGCTACTGCCCGTTCTGTCCATGTTCTGTGGCCCAACACAGGACTGCCTTGTCCAGCTGCAACTTCTTGCAAGCACAGCGTTCACTTAAAAACCCCTTCTTTTAAAAGAAAAAAAATGACTGTGATCAGCCACTCTTAGAGGCACATGTGTGTGTTACAGAGCTTTTCGTGACTCACAGGTTTACAGTGATTTAAGTCTTCCAGTATGATGAAGATTTACACAACTCTGCCACCTGGTTTGGTTGCTGAAGTTTGTGCAGTCTGCTTTGCTTTTAAGCAAAGACAGAACCTGATTTAGCATCCTATTTACTTATGCTGTTTCCAGTGGGGAATCTCTTGGCACAAGAGCAGGCATTTTTCATCTCTATATTCAGGAGCCTGCTGTGAGCACTGATTGCTCAGTGTCTGGAAAGTATTGATTACTTGAGCCATCATTTTGACTTCCAGTATTTTAGGCAGCGCTAACAATACTCATAGTTAAGGTTGCCTGACACTTTCATTCTAAAACTCTGTTTTCAGTTACTTTTAACTTTGCCAAACTTCAACAGTTTGGGCTGAAATTCCCCATGCTGGACGTCTGCCTCAAGCTGAATTTTTTAGGAAAACTTCAGGAAAAATGGTCCAGCCTTTTCTGAGAATGAGGTTGGGGGACAAATATGTTCTTTTGTGCATTCTATTTTTTTTAACTGCTTAGCTGAGAAACTCTAATGCCTGCATGCTTTGGAGCAGGGACTTGATATTTGTCAGGGTGTGTGGCCTTAATATCAGTGATGTGCCTTTTGCCATCCCTGTGCCAGTTTGCCCAAATTTGCCCACGTTATAAGACTTTAAAAAATATCAGTGCATGCATGTTTAGTCAAGACTTGCTAGAGTTTATCAATGAAATTCTCTAAAGACTGCTTCAGCCCCGAGGGACAATGCCTGAGCAGGATTTTCTCTGCAATTGCTGTTCCTGGCTAATGTGAGCCATGTTAGGAATTCAGAGGCTGAGATTTTCAGGGAAAGGTTGATGTTGATGGTAGAGCAATATAAAATCAATGTGTTGTGCATTTATACTCCTATAGTTAGCTGATGAGCCACAGTTCATTAGCAAAGTCAGTACAACAGTTCTGCTGACTTCAGCATTGATGCTCTTGCACAAACTAACTAGAGTAGACAAATAAGGCCAAGCTGATGTCAAATCCGATGGTTTGGAAGCACAACTGAGCCTGAGGTGGGGTTGAGAGTTTAGAGGCAAATGGGAAGGGACATGGACGAAACAGGGAATCCGTGTTTGCCAAATGGAAAAGCACAAATTGTTAAGAAAAAATGTGAATTTCCTGAGCCCTTAGGGCACTACTGGAGAAAATAACCCTGACACTACCCAAAGCATTTAGCTATGTCCAGTCAAACATGCAGAATTTTTGCATTTGAGCTCTCTTTCCTGGCTGTAAGGACAGTAGGCTGATGACCTGATCCTAAGCAGAAGAATTACTGTTCACTCCCACTGCTTTTAAGAGACAGAATTTAACCCAAATGAAATGCCTACTTTTTACTATGTAAAAAAAGTATCCTTCTACTTAAATGTTTGAAACACCTTTTCATTTAGAAAAATGGCTTTTTAATACTTTTCAGACATAACTTTACTCTGCACTTTATTAAGTGTCCTCACACCACCACCGTGAAGTAGGTAGTGATTTAAAGGATGGGGGAATCAGGCAGCTAATTTAGGTGACTTGTTCAAGGCTACAGGGGAAGTCAGTAGTAGAACAGGGATGGCTTTCATTCCCAGGGTTAGACATCTCCTTCTCCTATTAAAATTAGATGTTACCTTTCTGTTTAAGAAAAAAATTGGCACGTTGTTGCCTTTTAGACTATCACCTTTGATAGCATCTGTAACACGTTAGCTAGTCTATGTTTTTCAGGTATGTACACAGCACGATGATGTGGGACTCTCTGTAGTCTTGTGCCAGTATTTACTCAGGGGCACCTGCACAGTATGAACTGCTGCCGTCTCTCTCTCACTGGGCGTCATTAATTGGCTAACCAAACAGATGTGCCCAGATCAATCCAGTCATGAAATTGCCACAGAAATGTAAATAGAAGTGTTTTTGTAATTCAGCCATAATTACACATACCGGTATGCATTGTGCCCTATTGAAATTAAAGAACGCACTTCGAAAAATAACAGTAGTGTCAAGGTCTCTTTTCAATTAGTTAAAAATATTTTTTCCCTTCTTCCCTAAAATAACCCTATGGAAGCTTGAGAACAAAATTTGCTTCTTTGCTGATCTTCCCTCCCTTCCGACATTTGTGAATGCACCAGCACTAGGCTGATTTGTTATTTTACGGTTGCTCATAAGCACTGGATTGTTGACCCTGAGTATTACTTCCTTATTTAGAAATAATGACAGCTGTGAATCAATTCCTTTTTTCAAAAATACATATATAAAGATGTATAGAGATATTTAGATAGATATATAGAGAGACAAAGTCTTCATCAGTAATCAGTACATTTGTCCCAAATCTGATTAGTGTTAATACTATGAACTTACATACAGTATCAAACACAGACATTGATCTAATTTGAAAAATTAGGGACCCAGTCTCATGCGATGCTGAATGCCCTCAGCTCAGCAGGATTGCAACTTGCAAGGGGTGCTCAGCACCATTCTGGACTGGACCCATAGGCTATGTCTACACTGCAATTAGACACCCGCGGCTGGGCCGTGCCAGCTGACTCGGGTTCAGACTGCGGGGCTGTTCCATTGCAGTGTAGACTTCCGGGCTCTGGGATCCTTCCACCTCACCGGGTACTAGAGCCTGGCCTCCAGCCTGAGCCCAGAAGTCTACACTGCAGTGAAACAGCCCCGCAGCCCAAGCCCTGCAAGGCCGAGTCAGCTGGCACAGGTCAGCCACGGGTGTCTAATTGCAGTATAGACGTACCATATGTGTCTGTAAAACGTAGTATAGTCCACACATGAGTGGGAGTGACAAAACCCCATATAAGGATGTAGCACTATAATAATTTTGGTCAGAGGTGGCTGCTGAGGGCAGTACTTTTGATCCCTTTTTTTTGAACATTACCTCTCCTGAGTCAAGACTTGGCTGTAGCATGGTGTTTCTGCTCTCTCAGGTACTCATTCCAAGATGAGGAGGACATGTTCATGGTGGTGGATCTACTTCTTGGAGGGGATCTGCGTTATCATCTACAGCAAAATGTCCGATTTCAAGAAGGCACTGTGAAACTCTTCATCTGTGAGCTGGCATTGGCACTGGACTATCTCCAGAGCAGACACATCATCCACAGGTCAGTCATGGGCTTCAAAGGTGGGTTGATGTTGACATTCTGTTGTTGTCTTGGTATGCATTACCTTATGGTTGAGGCGGAACCAATGAAGGTCATTTGTTTTAAACTGTAGCTATGAGAAAAAGACGTCAGCTTGTTACTAAATATCTCTGAGTCACAGCTGCCAACTTTACTCATTTTTTATGCCATCCATTAAGTGGAGCAAGGTGCATTCCATTCTACCTCATGCATCATTGCTGCAAAGTTAGTCATTACATTCTGATTCATAAAACTTTATGGCTGATGATATACAAAGCAGAAAGAACACAGCTTGATTTTCTGTTAGCAGGGGAGTCTGCTCTGTTAGTTGTAAGAAAAATATTTTAATTTGTAAACTGAGGTAATTTGATTGGGAAATCATTGTTGGAAAGTAAATGTGATCATGTTCAGAAGATAATAATACCTACCCACATGTATGGTGACTTTTACTTGAGAACCTCCGAGTGCCTTACAAAGGAAGTATTTGTATCTCTTTTTTACACAAAGGGAAATTGAAGCCTAGTGAGGTTAAGCAACTTGTCCTGTATCCTAAAGAAGTCAGTAGCAGAATTAACTTGACCATGTCTGGGTCCAAGTTGCATTTTTACAAAATAATTGTTTGAACTGTACTTTGGCCAACTTTTCTTGGTTCAGGTCTTTCCTAGCATTCAGGTTTGAGAAGCACTTTGGAGGCAATGTATATCTAATGAAATAAGAAGTGAAAAGGGTATGTTAAGTTATCCGCTTCATTCCACCCAGGTCAGTGTGGGATACATAGTTTCTGGAACACTTCACATCATTCAGCAGTGAAACTTGTAGGAGCATGGACAGACTATTAAGGAAGTCTTTTCCAGACTGCCTTGGCTGGGAGGAGCATCAGGATAAGGTAGAGAGTCCAAGCTAGAGGAAATGTTCTATGTAAGGGACTGAAGATGGCTCCCCTTTCCTGACAAACGACAGTGGGTATAACAACAGTGCTGATCTGTCTTGTCCCTCACTGATGTGGAAGGAGAAGCAGAAGCTTAGTGAGAGGGCAGAAAACTCACATTTGTGTCTTTCTGAAATCTTTTCTTAGAGAAGTTTAAGGTTTTAAATATTTCTAATGCGGAGAGCATGTTATTTCCCTCCCTTAGGCAGATACCATAGAATAATTTTCCACTCATCCTGCAAGAAGATATAACTACTAGATTTAATTAGCTCCAGCTCCTCAGTGTCAGACCTAGCCATTGAAGGAAATGCAGTGGAGAAAAGGCACCTTTATTGGGATCTCTGTTGTTGCATTTGAAGTTGTAGGCAGCAGGGTTAACTCTGTAACAAACAGAAGGAAGAGGAATGGAAATAGATGCCCCTTCTCTTATATGTGAATTAAATGCCTCTCTCAATGTTGTTTCTCAATGAAAGACCTTCTGCTGTCTTATGTCTATGTGGCACTTCCATTAGCATGAATGATCACTCCAGTAGGATTTGGGGTAATAGTACATGGCAGAAGGAAACTGCCCCTGCAGTTCATAGGATACCACCTGCTCTGCAAGGTATCCATCACAAAGGGGGAAAAGAGAACTTTGATAACAGGTGACCTTGAATTTCCTGTTCTGAATCTCCTGTTCTGGTTCCTTTTTCTTTGCTTGCTTTATTCAGCTATGTTGGATGACAGGGAATGTTCAAAATTTGGAGGAAGTGGTTACTTGCTTTTAAAAATACCCATAAGAATAACAAAACTAATTACAATCAGCCCTCAGGGCCTAATTCCAACCATCCCTCAGAAGAATAATTTCATGGAAACTAATTATTACAACTGAACACTACCAAAGAAGAATTTATATTTGTCTTTTAAAGTCTGATTTTTTTTAAAATTATTCTTGACTGAATTACTAATGTGAGATTAAAAGATAGTTTATGCAGTACAGAGAAGTTATAGGTCATCTTCCATCACAATCCCATTATGATTGATATTTGGTATGTTTTAGTTCAAAGAGGCAGTAATGTCAGGCTCCAGATGCAGATTTACTGGTGGGATTTTTTTAACTTCTGGAACAATGATACAGCTTAATTAGACAACTAGTTATAAAAATACAGTAAATGTGATGCCAGAGGGTGAATCTGATGCCTTCCTTCTCTCTATAAAACTCACTGTTTTAATCAAAATAATAGGAATTGGCCAATATGCCGCATTTGTACATCATGGCCATATTCTCTGCTGGTATAAATGGATGAAACTCCGTTTAAGTCAATGGAGCTATGGTCATTTATATGAGCAGAGAATTTTTCTCTGTTTCGGTTTATAATAACATCATATTTATATTACCTCTCATCCTGAATGATCACAAATATCTTTACAAACCTGATAATCTGATGTACAAACTGTACACAGGGTTCAAGTCATTCTACATTGAAATGCAGCCACCACAGGGGAGAAGCATAGCCACTGTTTGTTTTTCAGTGCACAGCAAATAACATGCAATGATTTAAGTCAGGAAGTAAAGGATACACCCTGTCTAATTACAATTGCTTTGGGAGCTTATGTAGGTGCTTAGATGCTACAGTGATTGGTGGAGGGGGGGAAGGCATAGCAAGAAAGAGAAGTGAAAATGACCTAAAATAAAATGTAACTAGGATCTCGGTTAGCACCCTACTCTTGAGAACAGTGCTATGGGATCTTTAATAGCCACAAGTTATCCAGACATTGTTTTTACAATTTATCTCAAATATGCTATCTCCATCAACATACGGCTGCCTAATATCATGTTAGGATATTGGTTCAGTACTGACTGAGAGGAACGAGTGTCATCTACTGAATCACTAATGCCAGCCCCTGGGGTACTCTGTGTTTCCTTTGATAACTTTAATACAGGAATAGACCACCCTAGTGATATCTTACATAAGAACGGCCATACTGGGTCAGACCAATCATCCATCTAGTCCAGTATCCTGTCTTCCAACAGTGGCTAGTGCCAGATGCTTCAGAGGGAATGCACAGAATGGGGTAATTATTGAGTGATCCATCCCATCGTCCAGTCCCAGCTTCTATTAGTCAGAGGTTTAAGACACCCAGATCATGGGGTTGCATTCCTGGTCACCTGGGCTAATAGCTATTGAAAGACCTATCCTCCATGAACTTATCTAATTACTCTTTGAACCCAGTTATACTTTTGGCCTTCACAACATCCCTGGCAATGAGTTCCACAGGTTGACTGTGCATTGTGTGAAGAAGTACATCCTTATGTTAGTTTTTACCCTTGCCTATTAATTTCATTGGGTAACCCCTGGTGCTTGTGTTATGTGATAAGGTAAATAATACTTCCTTATTCACTTTCTCTACAATATTCATGATTTTATAAACTTCGATCATATCCCCGCTTAGTCGTCTCTCTTCTAAGATGATCAGTCCCAGTCTTTTTAATTTCTTCTCTTATAGAAGCTGTTCCATATCCCTCATCATTTGTTGCCCATCACTGTACCTTTTCCAATTCGAATATATCTTTTTTTGGATGGGGTGACCAGAACTACATGCAGAATTCAAGGTGTGGGCGTACCATGGATTTATATAGTGGTATTATGATATTTTCTGTCTTACTATCTATTACTTTCCTGGTGGTTCCTAATATTCCACTAGCTTTTTTCGATTGCTGCTGAATGTTGAGGAGATGTTTTCAGAGAACTATCCACAATTGCTCCAAGATCTCTTTCTTGAATGGTAACAGCTAATTTAGATCCCATCATTTTGTATGTACAGTTGGGATTATGTTTTCCAATGTGCATTACTTTGCACTTATCAACACTGAATTTCATCTGCCATTTTGATGCTGAGTCACCCAGTTTTATGAGATCCCTTTGTAACTCTTTGCAGTCAGTTTTGGACTTGCCTATCTTGAGTAATTTTGTATCATTAGCAAATTTTGCTGCCTCACTGTTCACCCCCTTTTCCAGATCATTTATGAATATGCTGAACACTTGCACTGGTGCCTCTTAATTTGCTTGACCATATACATTAATTTTCCTCTCCAAGCCATTGTGATGGCAAAGAATAAAGGGAGGTTTAAATCAGTTAGTTGTAAATGATCATTTAGAATTGCTAGAGGCGTAGGTTCTCCTTATTCTTCCACATGATCTTCTGTTATGGCAAGAGGCCTGCAACACTGATCATATGTTCCATTCAGTGGAATCTCACTGCTTGTGTGTTGTTTTCAAATGACCAGCAGGTGCCTACTGATTCTTTTGATTGGCCTTGGTAGCACATGAGTTTCTGGTGCAGCGTATTATTCCAATCACAGATTCAATAGAAATCCATTAAAGATTTGCAGTCTTTACTCAGGCATTAATTCAGTGGAATTTAGTTTAAATAAGGACTGTAGGATTTGGCTTTAAATGGATAAATTGGTTGCATGAAAGTGTTGTTACTTTCTGCTTCTGCTACCGTATGTATTACAAACATAACACAGCAGAGGCCTTTGGAATGAATATCTGTTAATAGGGAACACAGCTAAGGAATATTAAAAAAGGGAAGAAAATCATTAATTTAAAAATTGCTACAATAAGATTTATATAATAATAATTCTGTGAAATCAGTTCAGCAAGGAACTCTGAGGTGTGAAGCTGTAGAAACAAGTCACTGCATTACATTTAGAATACAATATGATTAAGAACACAATATAGTAAAAAAAACCAACAATATATTAATGAACATTTAAATGAGTCAGCATCACTAGAAAGGGACGGAGCATCCTACACAGGAACCAGCGAAGCTTAAAATACCTTTGAATCTGATGTTTTACAAATGTGACAAACAGCAAAAGGCCTGACTTTCAGTATTCTCAGAGAATAATTCACCCCTCAATTAAGAAGAATCCCAACCCTGTTGAAAAGTTCAGCTCTTCTTGCAGCTTGAGACTGGCACTGGCATGTTAGAGCTCCTATTTTCTCAGCAGTTTTCTTTTTTCTTTGTTTTAACACATGCCTGGTGATTTGTGATGCGTCAACCTCTCTGCAACCAGGCACAGTTCAGCTGCCCTTTTCAAACTCACTTACCCACAGACGCCACCTTGCTCCGGGAAACAAAACTGTAGGGTGATAATGAGGGTATTGGGTTAGCGTCTCTACCCTGCACCTGCTCACCAGCCACCAAATAATGGATGAGTATGAATTACACATTGTGAAGTAGGGGATAAGGTTTCTTTGGTGCGGACGCAGCGGCGAGATGAGGACAGACACATGGATGGATTTTAGTGGCAGCCGGCAACTTTTATTAAACATTAATCAGGGGAGGTCCACAACTTGCCTATCACCCATAGGCTCAAAAGATGCTTCACATGGCCGCCGTTCCACATTAAATCCTGGGAGCTGAGGAATGCTGACCAATCAGCACCCTATCTCATCTCTCTCCCTCACCGCAGGCCCTATCAAGTTCCCTCATCCGCTGAGGCAGGTAGTACTAGGCACTGTATTAGTACTGGTACACAGTACTAGTACTGGTATTTGTACTAGGAACTAAGTGCCACAGCCTCAGGCCAGTGCTTGGCTTGAGTAGCTGGGCTGGGCATGTGCATAAGGGAGCAGTGGGGAGAGATCCTAACTCTCAGATTGACGTTGTGGCTATAATTGTTGATGTTATTAATTTATTTCTCTATGGTAGTTCCTAGAGGCCCCAGTCAAGTGCTAGGGACTGAACACGTTATACCAAGAAGCTGGTCCTGTTCGAAAGAGTTTACAGTATAAAACAAAAGGCGACAGGTTTGATTCAACAAACAGGAGGGAGCACCAGGCAACAAAGAGACAGTTCACGATTTGTGTGATAAGTAGCGGTTACACCAGCTGCCGCTTGGCTTAACCACTGTTGAGTGTTGTGCATCTAGGCATGGGGCGTTTTAAGGAGAGATTTAAAGGAGGACAATGTAGTGGCCTTGTGGATTTTTTCAGAGAGCTCCTCCCGTACACAAGTGGTAGCATGGGAGAAAGAAAGAAGCAAACCTCTGCTCCCATACATGCTTCCCACTGTAGGATTAGGGGCTCACTCCTGCACTGCCCTCACAAGCTGACAAAGCTGGGCTGTGCTCCTCATGAGGGGTTCGCATCATCCTGTGTGCTGCTCTGCCCAAAAGAACCACACCAGTCTGACTTTCACAGGACCCTCCATGGCCATTTTTTGTGGTTAACTTATATCAACAGCTGCTGTCAGGACTCAACCCGCCTTCTAATGGCAATAGAAAAAACAAAACTAAGCCAGTCTGGCCTTGTTTTATCATTCCACCTCTATGAAAATCCACAGTTCATTGGAGGATGTCTAAACACTGCACACATACATGCACTAAGTAGGAGTTGGTTGCCTATGGTGAGTTGTTTGCTTACTACCCTTCATCAGACCGTTAGCAGAGAGGATATACTCTGGGACAGAAAACATATGCAGCAAAACTATGTCTCTCTTCCCATCCACACATGTTTTTTTCAAATAGACTGCAGAGTGCAATATGTCATTCTGTCTTTCCAATAAACACTGTTTAGGAATACACAGATCTAATCCCTAAAATATGCACTGTAAAAGGAAGAAACACTCACATAAAACAGGCCTTAATCTAATGTCATTGAAACTTGTGAAGACTAAAGTCCAACAGGTATTTGATTTATTTGCTTCAGGTTTTTCCTATAAATTGCAGTGATGTGCCGACATCTGACCTTGGCTTACACTAGGTCAAGAACTAGCCCGTAGTCAGAAAAGTGACTGCAGGAATTAAATACCCTCTCAGGTTCCATATTTATTGTTTTCAAGTGTCTTCAGAGCAAACACGCGCCATTTACAGATCAAAAGATTATATGTCATGGTCAGCCATCTTGGGGCATGGTCCGCAGCCCAGCACATGTGCTGTAGAACTTTCTGCTACCCAAAGGCACACTCTGCCTCTTTTTAAAGGAAAACAGCAGCGTACATTCCAGCCCATGTTTCCCCACCTGGGCCCTCCCGCCGAGCAATAGTTCAATTGAGCCAGGGCTCTTTAATGCCTTAGAAAAAATGCACTAAGCCCTGAAAAAACCAGCCTCTCTGCTCCAGAAACAAGAAGGAACTGAGGGTCGGGGGAGCCGGTGGTGCCCCTTGTACCGTGCCATGCATTATCTCCCATAAATGTAAACAAACGTGTTTCTCTTAGCGACTGGTTGCACAAGATGTAGGACTGAGTGGACTTGTAGGCTCTAAAGTTTTACATTGTTTTATTTTTGAATGCAGTTATTTTTTGTACATAACTCTACTTTTGTAAGGTCAACTTTTTATGAAAAAGAGATTGCACTATAGTACTTGTATTAAGTGAATTGAAAAATACTGTTTCTTTTATTTTTACAGTGCAAATATTTATAATAAAGAATAAATATAGGGTGAACACTGTACACTTTGTATTCTGTGTTGTAACGGAAATAAATATATTTGAAAATGTAGAAAAACATCAAAAATATTTAGTAAATTTCAATTGATATTCTATTGTTTAATGGTGCGATTATAACTGCAATTAATCACGATTAATTTTTTTGAGTTAATCGTGTGAGTTAACTGCAATCAATCGCCAGACCTAGTTTATGTCCGTTACCAATCCTGGCCATATTACTGAATGCATCTCACCTGAGATCTAGTGGAGCTGATAAGAGAAATACCAGGAGGGAAGAAAAGGAGATGCACAAAACTCAGTGTAAAGTTAAATTACAAAAGAATCTGAGTAGAAAATATCTGCACCTGTTGGAAGACAGAATTTCAGCAGGAAAATAAAACATTTGAGACGTCAACATGGCATAGTCTGAGCAAAAATAAGGTCCTTAGGTTGGTTTGCCAATGAAAAATACACAGGCTGTTGTAATATGTGGATTTCCTTTTTAATTTGCTTCCATTCAAAACAAAACACCATTAAAGAAGTGCCCTTACAGAAGTGATCTCTTAACACAGTTTTTTAACATCTTTGTTTTAAAAAAAACAAACGCATTCCATACGATGGGGTTTTGTTTTGTCAATGGGAAAGGCTATTTCCAGAACCAGTGAAGAAAGGGAATACGCCCTACTGCAAGAGAAAACTCACAACTGATATTCCTGCTGTATGCACTTGATTGACTTTACAAGACATTACCTGGTTTTAATAGGCTAATTACACCACATCCCTCACTTGCTCTGGGACTGAGCCATGCACCTTGAAATTTAATACAGCATATGGAAATCATGAAGAACACCATTCAGCCACAATGAAACTAACCCTTTTGACAACCTAGCCTTTATGTTTTAAACTGTGGTGTAGTTGGTACTGTGCAATGCTGCATTGTTTAATAAAAGAAAAAACCCACCTGCTGCATTTAACCCCAGAAGTGGCATTTCAGTGATCGTGAAGTGATCTTTATATATCTCTTACCCATCTCACAGGGGGTAGCAAGACGTAGTCAATTGGTGTTTCCGAGGCCATGTGAGTTGCTCAGATGAAAGATGCTGTGCTGTTGCAAATTATTTGTATTATGATTATACACATTTTCTTTTTCCCAGATGCAGATGACTCTGTGAACCATACTTTTTTTTTTTTAATAGATTACATTTTTAAAAGGCTAAATCCTAGCCCTGTAGATTGTTCTCATTGAAACCGCGGGCCTGGTTGAAAGCACTTGGCAGTTAAAGTGTGGGTTCTTGGTAAACAAAAAATGTTGTTAACCACTGCTATCATGTTTTCAATAATGTTTTTTATAATCTGGACCCTTTTCTAACCCTTTGAATGAAAACACCTTCAACATTTTGAAATATTTAATTAAAAATTGTTTTTCTTTTTGTTTTTACCAGCTTTACTAATTATTTAGGGTTAAATATGATTTATTACCATTGGGTCCAGATCTGATCTCACTCACTCTGGTATGCAATCTGTGGGGTCCCACCAGTGTCAGTGAGATCAGAATCAGTCCCTAATGTCTACACAATAATTAATATTTTCCACTTTCCTTAAAAATACGTGCACCAACATTTCAAGCCATCAGTCTTTGTCTTTGCTGCCTCGGCACAGCTTTGCTCATACAAAGTAAACAATTATCTGCACATCTCCTGAGGTTCCCAATTACAGATGCGGTACTCCTCTGCTCAGTCACTCTATCAATTTAATGTCGTCCCCTCGGGGTACAGTGATAATTATATGACCTGCAAAATCTTGCAATTGGCCAAGTATGTTTCATCGCATTACATGTACCTCGAACAGCCCCAGCTGCAGCTCTGATTGCATG
Organism: Chelydra serpentina; assembly: GCA_037349315.1. NCBI lineage: Eukaryota > Metazoa > Chordata > Testudines > Chelydridae > Chelydra > Chelydra serpentina. The sequence goes on from JBAIAC010000035.1 coordinate 16,575,329, forward strand.
TCGCACTCCTTAAGGGTGGCTTCCGCTTCTTGTGAATGTTTCTGGAGCAGAGAGTTGCATGGCCTCAAGGACTCCTGCACCACCCTGAAAACCCTGAGTGTCTATATCCCAGCCCCGGCGCGTAAGCAGTTCAGACTGCAGCTGCCTCAGGGCCAGGAGAGCCAGACTCGGCAATACCAGTCCCACAAATGAGCCACGGGCTACAAGTGCTGTCCGAGCCACCTGCCTCCACCCTTTGCCCGGTCGGGCTGGACCCATACCAAGTAAGGAGCCAAACGGTCATTTTGAGGGTGTGCCCAAGGGTGACCTAGCAGACTATTCCCTGGATCCATCTGTCCCAGTGTTTTCCAACTGCCTTTCCCTTTTCCTCTCTCCCTGGATGGCTATAACCTCGGTTCGTTGGGTCCTCAGCACAGTGGAGCAGGGTTATACCCTCCAGTTCCTTTATACCCCCCTTCCCACCCGCCTTCCCCATCCCTCTTCAGAGACCCCTCTCAGGACAGTCGTCTCGCGCAGGAGGTAAAGGGGTTGCTGTACCTGGGTGCGGTGGAAGAAGTTCCTCTTGAGTACAGGAACAAGGAGTTCTATTCCCGGTACTTTTTAACCCCAAAGGCCAAGGGCGGTCTACCGCTCATCCTGGACCTGCGAGACCTCAACAAGTATCTACAGAAGCTAAAGTTCCACATGGTCTCCCTGGCTTCTATTATCCCCTCCCTGGATCCAGGAGACTGGTATGCCACCCTCGATTTAAGGGACACCTACTATCACATAGCGATCTTTCAAGGACACAGATGCTTCCTACTGTTTACGGTGGGGCCCCACCACTACCAGTTTGCGGTCCTCCCATTCGGCCTGGTGACAGCACCGAGAGCATTTACCAAGTGCATGTCGGTGGTAGCTGCTTACATCAGGTGCTGAGGTATCCAGAACTACCCGTACTTCGACAACTGACTCAATGTTAGTGCCGGTGCAGAGGATAGAGTTCATCGGAGCAGTCCTCGACTCGACCTGCGCTAGATTGTTCCTGCCGCTGGAAAGGTTCCAGACATTGATGAACCTCATCGCGGAAGTTTCCACGTTCCCTCTGACTACAGCCAAGGTCTGTCTGTCTGCCTGCTGGGTCACATGGCAGCGTGAACTTACGTTGTCTGCCATGCCAGGCTCCGGATGCGGCTCATGCAGCAATGGGGACAGTCTATTCCCAGTCTCAGGACCCCCTGGAAAAGATCATTACCATTCCCCAGGTGATACTTACCTCACTGCAATGGCGGACCGACCACAGGACAGTCATGGAAGGGGTTCCATTCGACAACCCACTACACTCCATCGAGTTGGTGTTGGATGCCTTGGACCTTGACTGGGGGGCGCATCTCAGTGACCTCCAGACACAAGGGATGTGATCCCTGGAGGAGGTGAAGTTGCACATAAATGTCAAAGAGCTCAGAGTGGTCTGGCTGATGTGCGGAGTCTTCCTTCCCCACCTGTCGGGCAAAGGGGAGCGCGCTCGTCAGCTCTCTGTCAAGAGGCACTCCGTCTATGGGACTTTTGCATCAGCCACAAATTCCACCTGGAAGCTTGTCACCTTCCCGGCATCAAGAATACGCCGGCAGACCAGCTCAGCAGGGACTTCTCCTCTCACCACGAATGGTTGCTCCATCCAGAGGTAGCTTGCATGATCTTCCAAAGGTGGGGAACTCCTCAAGTGGACCAGACAGAACAGGAAATGCCACCGGTTTTGTTCTCGGTAAGGTCTGGACAAGGGGTCCCTCTCCAATGTCTTCCTTCTGTCGTGGTCAGGGAGCCTGATGTACACATTCCCTCCGGTTCCAGTCATCAGCAGAGTCCTGGCCAAGATCAAGAGAGACAAGGCGCAGGTTATCATGATCGCCCTGACGTGGCCTCGCCAGCACTGATTCGGCACACTCATGAACCTGGCAGCGGCCTCTCCCTGGCCCCTGCCCAACCGACCAGACCTGCCGTCACAGGACCACAGGAAGAGGTCCAACAGGTCCTCCTGGGAAGCAGGAAACCCTCAACCAGCCTGACTTCCCTGGCCAAGGGGACAAGGTTTTCCTGCTGGGCATCCGAATGCGGCATCTCTCCCTCACGTTCTTCCATACAGGCTGTCTTGTCTAGACTACCTGCTCCATTTGAGGAACCGGGGCCTGGCACACTCTTCCATTAGAAAGAGCGGCCATCTCCGCTTTTCACCCGCCGATCCAAGGACGGACAGGTTTTCCCATGACATGATGGTCAGCTTCTTGAGAGGGCTCGAGAGACTCTTCCCACAGGTACAGACTCCTGTCCCACAGTGGGATCTTAACTTGGTCCTCTCTAGGCTCACCGGCTCGCCCTTTGAGCCGCTGGCCTCCTGTTCCCTTTCCCACCTGTCATGGAAGGCTGCGTTCCTGGTGGCGGTGACGTTGGTGAGACGAGTCTCTGAGATTAAAGCGTTGACTTCAGAACCACCGTACACGGTCTTCTACAAAGACAAGGTTCAGATGCGGCCCCACCCAGCCTTCCTGCCAAAAGTGGTGTATATCTTCCATATGAACCAGGACATCTTCCTCCCGGTGTTCTGTCCCAAACCACACAGGACCAGTGAAGAAAGGCGTCTTCATGCCCTGGACGTCCGGAGGGCCTTGGCTTTTTACTTTGAACATACCAAGCCTTGCTGTAAATCATCTCAGCTCTTCGTCGCTATGGCAGACAGGATGAAAGGCCTTCTGGTGTCCGTGCAGAGGATTTCCAGTTGGATCACCTTGTGCATAAGGATCTGTTATGATCTGGCAGGGGTTCTGCCACCACCGATTGTCAGAACCCACTCAACGAGCGTGCAGGTGTCTTTGGCGGCCTTCCTGGCGCACATCCCTATCCAGGACATCTGTAGAGCTGCAACGTGGTCCTCTGTCCACACGTTCACGGCTCATTATGCCAGCACTCAGCAGACCAGGGATGACGCTGGGTTCGGCAGACCTGTGTTGCAATTTACAAGTCCATTAACTCCTACCCATTTCCAGGGGCACTGCTTTGGAGTTACCTAATATGGAATGGACATGAGCAAGCACTCGAAGAAGAAAAGACAGTTACCTTTTCTGTAACTGGTGTTCTTAGGTGTGTTGCTCATGTCCATTCCACAACCCCACTTCCCCACTGTCGGAGTTTCTGGAGCAGCACCCCGCATACTGCACCATACGGGCACCACTCTAGAGAGTGCCAGAGCTGGTCCCCTATGGATACTGCTAAGGGAAAAACCTCCAGTAGCGATGCATGTGGTGAGCACACACACCTAATATGGAATGGAAATGATCAAATCATCTCAAAGAACACCGGAAAAGGTAACTGTCTTTTATCAGTGTAGGTTCAGGTTATTTTATTGTTATTTCACCCGTCAGCAACCATAATTGCCTTGGTTTCATAAAATTAAAAGCAATGAAATAAAACCACCACTTGAAGAAATTTACATTGATCTTCAAGAGCCACTAAGTACGTTGTGAAATTCGATTCATCCTTTTGTGTGGGGTAAAAATCATTAGCCCTGCCCCCTGCCATTTTTTGCTTTGCAATTTTCATAGATGCCATATTAGAGAATACCACATGGTTACTAGCAAATATTTCCCTGCTTCTGGGAAACTCTTACACCATCTGGCTGGGAATTCCCTTTTGGCCATTCCTCTTGATAAACATATTTATGAATAGTCAACCTCCTGGGCAATCGAAAAAGCCATAACACAGCTGGAAAATTCAGGCTTTGAAACAATTACAAAAACTCTTATGATTAGAGAAGTAGTTAACCCAGTTTCATGAGGATAAACACCGTCCTTCTTGAAACTTTGTAAGGTGCATGGACCACTGTGTTGCCTTCTTACTCTTCCCTTGATATCAGGTACTTCTGTTCTCCTCTCTTTCTTCTCTGAAAGTATAGCTGCTGTTGATTTTATTCACTGCGTAGTGTTGTCAAGAATATTCCAGGCTTAGTGATTAGCTGTATTCTCCTCCTTATGGGATGAAATTCACCCCTGTGCAGAGGGCCAGTATAAATCCGGTGTCCGATTTAAGCCTTGTTTTGGGGGATTAAATGGAATTTAAGTGATGCATATGCCCTGTTCTGGGCCTCTAAATGGGTGAGTTTTACTCATGGAGAGGGATGGAGTGTGGAACTAATTCCAGGTGGTACATATCTTTCTCTTCTTATCTGTCCCATTTTTAGATTTGGGCCTAGAGCAGTGAGTTCAGATTCAAATTCACTGGACTTGTGATATCCAGGGTTTTGGTTTGGGCCATTCTTTTTTTCCCCCTCAATAAAATATTTATTACAAAAATTAACTACTTTTAGGGTATATATTCCTTATGATTGAAATATAATTCATATTAAAAAAATGGACTTGCATAACTAATCACTCACTTCTAAAATGTAATGGATGAAAGCAGAAACTATTCCAGTGCATTTTTAAACCAGTTTTGCCCTCTGCATCTCAGTTTTTAAAATGTCTGCCAAAATGTGATATGGCATGTTTTAAAATGTTTCATATTTTTCATTTCATCATTTGAAAACTTTGAACAAATGTATGTCTTCCTGAATAACTACACTGTCATACTGCAGTGTAGTTTTCTATTGAAAACTCTTGGTGGGTACTGTTTGGCCAGAGAGGGGTAACTGGTTCAGAGTTTATGGGCGGATAGTGTCTAAAGTATCACCTGACTGAAACCTGTTGAGCAGCCGTAGAACTCTGCAAAACTGGTGAACATTTCTTGGTAAAATTTTACAAGGAAACATTTGTTCTTACATTTCAGGAAATTTTGCACTCTGCTTTTCAGTTTGTGAAATTCAATCAAAGGGTTATTTTTACATCAAAACATGAACAAATGTTGAATTTGGGATGTCAAATTTTGAATTCACCTTTTGATTTGAATGATCTAATTTTTGTTTGGAACGGGCTCATTTTAAAGGGGGACACTTTTAAGCAAACCAGTGCAACTTTTACACCCATTTTTGAATTCATACAGAAATTTTCATAGTGAAAAAAATCAGTTAAGAGGTCACTGAGAAAGTTTTGCAGCAGCTTAGTTACTCGTTTTGAAACCTTGCCAAGATATCCAACAAATAAAACATGCATCTGCCATGAAGAGCGATTATTTTTAAGGAAGAAGAAGGCATTGGTTTGAGATATGAAAACCGTGATGTGAAAACAATGTGAAGCAGAAAGCTGTACATCCCGACTCTGCTTCATTAGTGTCTCCTGACCCAAAGGAGGTCTGCTTTGTGCCAGTCAGAACGTTCTGAAGTAAACAGAGCTGTTGCACTTTTAGAGCCTTCCTATGATGGCACCTGACAGAAGGGTGGAAGCTTCTGCTTTTTTTTGTTCCAAAATATGATTCTATGATGTGATTGAACTCTTCTTAGTACAATACTGTGACACATTGGGGAATAGGTCTGTGTCTAATTATGAATTCTGTTTGGTTTCATGAACACTATTTGTAATTGTAACCGTCATTGTGAATTAGAACATCCATTTTGTAGCAAGAACTTGACATTTAGTGGGGAAATTATGTCTGGAAAACATGGGTAATGGAGTGGAAAATTTGTGGATAACACCAAGCTGGGAGGAGTTGCAAGCACTTTGGAGGGCAGGATTAGAATTCAAAATGACCTTGACAAATTGGAGAATCAGTCTGAAATCAATACGATGAAATTCAGTAAAGACAAGAGTAAAACAGGACGGAAAAATCAAATGCACAGCTACAAAATGGGGAATAACTGGCTAGGTACCTGGTAGTACTGCTGAAAAAGATCTGAGGGTTGTAGTGGATCCTAAATTGAATGAGAGTCAACAATGTGATGCAGTTGCAAAAAAGGCTAATATCATTTTGGAGTGTATTAACAGGAGTGTCGTATGTAAGACATGGGAGGTAATTGTCCCCCTCTGTTTGGCACTGGTGAGGCCACAGAGGGAGTACTGTGTCCAGTTCTGAGTGCCACACATTAGGAAAGATGTGGAAAATTGGAGAGTCCAAAGGAGAACCACAAAAATGACAGAAGGTTGAGAAAAAACTGGGCATGTTTACTCTTAAAAAAAGAAGACCGAGGGTGGAAATGGTAAGTCTTCAGATATGTTAAGGGCTGTTATAAAGAGGACGGTGATCAATATTTCTCTGTGTCCACTGAAAATAGGACCAGAAGTAATGGGCTTAATCTGCAGCAAGGGAGATTTAGGTTAGATATCAGGGGAAACTTTCTAACTATAAGGGTAGTTAACTTCTGAATAGGCTTCCGAGGGAGGTTGTGGAATCTCCATCATTGGAAGTTTTTAAGAACAAGTGGACAAACACCTGTCAGGGATGGTCTAGTTTTCTTGGTCCTGCCTCCATGCAGGGGGCTGGACTTGATGACTTTTTTGAGGTCTCTTCCATCCCTACATTTCTGTGATTCTGTAACAGAGACATCAGGGACTGTTAGCATTGAATGGCTCTGCCGTGGTGAAACAATGAATTTGCTATGGGCAGGACCATTGACTTTAAATGGACTCTCTTCACAGAAACCTGTCTGGGGAGAAGGAAGGGGGCTGGAATTCCCCCCACCCAGGTCTAAGCGAATGGCTGGGAGAGCTGAGGGACAGGGTCTGTTTTAAAAAGGGGTGCTTCTCTAAACAAAAGGGGCCTTTTCATCTCCAGGACCAGAAGACCCAGAAGGAGGAGTAGAGGCAGGAGGGAACAAACCTGGGGACTTACAAAATGGGGTGAGATCAGACTAGGAGAGTTCATTCAGGAGTTTCTTGTTTTCCAAAGATCTGTAACTGTCTCATGTTTTTTAAGAGTAAAGTGTGTGTGTGTGTGTGTGTGTGTGTGTGTGTGTGTGTGTGTGTGTGTGTGTGTGTGTGTGTGTGTGTGTGTGTGTGTGTGTGTGTGTGTGTGTGTGTTTAAGAAATTCCTATGCTAAGCCTGTGTTCCTGGCTTTCCTACCACACTGTTCCTGAAGGGTGAAACTAGGAAAACCAGAGCTTCTGCAGCCGGTGGACTCTGTGGTAAAAATGTTGAAGCAAGTAGGAGGCTCCAGAGGGCTGTGGCAGTGGTTCCAGGGTCTAGATGGCTGGACTGTAAGGTCACACTGCCCAAGAATGTGGCGGACATGGGGTCTGCACCTAGAGAGTGCACCTGAGAGACCCAGAGCTAGGAATAGTGACCAGTCACTGTCCAGATCCGGGACGTTTAGCAGCATGTGAGATTCAGTAGTTGGATCCCCTCACAACAGACTGGTGTCTGTTCTGAGAGCAGGACTGGACCGGGGTCTAATAAATGCTACTTCCGATCAAAACAAAGCTAATAGTAAAAAGAACCACTAACATCTAGCTGGACTATCAAGAACCAGACACTGCAAACCAAAGCAGCCACACGATCATATCCTAGGAACCCTAGTCCTCCCTTCCCTTCTTTATTATCATTAGTCTAATTATGTCTAAATTACGGATCACTGGCTCACAGAGGAAGAAATACAGGATAATCCCACCCCAGAAGGTCTCTGGTATACCAGGCCTCTTACTCCTGTCTGTAAAATGCCAGCAAACATGGGGGCTGTATAAATTATAATAATATATCATGCACAAACCTTTCACTGGGTTTGTACAGTCGTATTATGTGTCACCATTCTATGCTGACATCCCTTTTTCCCTTCTGTCACTTCTAGGGACATGAAGCCTGACAACATCTTACTGGATGAGCATGGTAAGTGCCAGTTGTTCTGCGGTAACTGGAACATACGCATGCACAGAGCAGCACAGAGCGGGTGACTTGAAATAGGCACTTTCCAGCCTGGATTTGGAGCTTTGTATTATGCAGTGTGTTGTGTTGTCCGTGTTAGACTGTAAGCAGTTTGGGACAGGAACTGTCTTTTGTATTTTGTTTGTCTTCTGCTTTCTGTAAAGCACCATCATGTAATCTTCTGATGTTATACAGTCTTATGTTGTTGAACTTCTATATGGCTATCTTCCACATTAATGTCCCATAATTTACCTAGTCTATTCTTAAATACTTCCAGTTACTGTAATTCAGTGACATTTCTAGAAGTCGTTATTATAGGTGACAAAGCTAGCATTGCCTAGGGTTGATTGCCCGACACTTCTCCTTAGATGATCCTGTTTTCAGCTGCTTATAACTTTGTCAAACTTCAACCATTTGGACTGAAATTTTCCATGTCAGGTCATGTAATAATAGACTGTATCATAATGCAGACACACAAAGAGGGGATGAGGGGTTGCACAGGGAACCTTAATTCTGTCATTTCCTAACTTTTGAGTGCTTACTTTGCAACCTTAATGTTCTTTTAATGTAGTTTTTTGTTTATAATGCAGATATAGATTTTAATCCTGGAATCTTTACTTAAGCCTTTCTCAGGCAAAACTTCAGATGAACTCCTGTATTACTCTCTACACTTTTTTTTTACTCTGGCAAAACTCCCACTGAAAATTTGTCTTGATATTTATCTGCTTTTAAAATGTCAAATATCTGCTGAAAATCCTTCTAACCGGCTCATTTGTGAGAAATCTTTATTAGCGCTTGCAGTAAGCTACTTGTATAGTAAAAAGCTGTTGCAGAGAGCCTAGAATATATGAAAGTCATTATCACTTTGTAGGTTTAATGGGCTTTGGTGCAGATGCTGAAATTCCTATAGAACTGCCATTGTTTTAGCTTGTAACTAGCTTTGCCTGGCATCACCACCTGTCCCCAGACTGTACTGGTTTTGCATATGACCTCTAATTTCAAAGTGCTGGATAATTATTTATTTAAGAACTGTCAGGAAAGCTTTCCCTGCCTTCCTTTACAAATACACATCTCTCCCTGTCTCACTCAGGGATTTCCTTCTGCCTCCTCAGACACAGGTAGGGTGACCAGACAGCAAATGTGAAAAATCAGGACAGGGGGTGGGAGATAATAGGAGCCTATATAAGAAAAATACCCCAAAATCGGGACTGTCCCTATAAAATTGGGACATCTGGTCACCCTAAACACAGGTGTACATAAATGGGGGGAGGGATAGCTCAGTGGTTTGAGCGTTGGCCTGCTAAACCCAGGGTTGTGAGTTCAATCCTTGAGGGGGCCATTTAGGGATCTGGGGCAAAAATTGGGGATTGGTCTTGCTTGAGCAGGGGGTTAGACTAGATGACCTCATAAGGTCCCTTCCAAGCCTGATATTCTATGATTCTATGAAATGGGCCATATTCTCTCTCCCTCTCTCTGCCCCGCATTCCAATCCAGCCCATTTGGATTTCTCAGGTGGCACAAGTGGTCACCTATTGACAATATCCAAGAATGGCTCTGGTGGTGGGGAGCTGCAAGCTAGCATTGTAGCTGGCTCCTACATCACCCTCTCCTCCTTGTCTAGAGAGGGGAAGCCAGGCCCAGAAGGGGCAGTTTTGGAGGTGGGAAGTTGACAGAGCACTGCTCCATTCTGGCAGTTCTTATCTAGTTGACTGTCTCTTGGTGACTTTTGACCATTGGCAACAGTGCTACTCTGGCCTATATTGAGACCACGGCTTGAGCTGTGAAGGGCAGATATGTGCCGCCTAATGTATGCACTTTAATTGAATTCTTATGGCACATCAAATGAAACTGGTCAGGAAATGTCATTTTTATTTCCTTAAAGAATTTCAAATTCTGTTGAAATTTTCCATCAAAAGTTCATGTTTTCCTTAACACCCCCTCCCCCAAGTTGGTCAAAATTGAACATTTCCTATGGAAATCGCTGCTGTGACAAAAAAAGCCATTTTTCACTGACAAATGTTTCAAATGACAGATTTCAGCTATCTCTACATAAAATATTAAAATTAATTCATTCATATGTGCACAGAAATTTTATTCAATAGTTTTGTGCACTTGAGGGCTCTTTAATCTAGTGGAGGAAGGCATAACAAGAACTAATGTCTGGAAGTTAAAACCAGACAAACTCAGATTTGAAAAATTTGTGCCGTCTTTACCATTGAGGGTGATTAACCAGTGCAACAAACTAGCAAGGGAAGAAGGGTGGATTCTTTGTCTCTTGATGTCTTCAAATCAAGACTTGGATGCCTTTCCGGAAGACTTGTTTTAGCTCAATAAAAGAGAGTAACTGGGTGAAGTTCTATGGCCTGTGTTATACAGGAGGTCAGACTAGATGATGTAATTGTTCTTCTGGTCTTAAAATATATGAACACTCAACATTTTATCTTTGGCTTTGGGACTGCTGAGGGACATCTTTGGGGGATATTTGATCAGTTTCCTTTAGTCTTCACTAACAGCCAGCCCACTAGAACACCTGTTTCTGTCCATGTTCTTGTATGATTGTAGGTAGAGGGTGAACTTCACTTCTGAGGAGCTGATGCTGTTATCCCCAATTGTAAGAGTGGTGGAGTATTTTGACAGTCTGACCCAGTAGGTGTTAGTTATAGATGACTTTCAACTCTAGGTGGTGCCTTTGTTCTCATGTTCCTCTTGTTGTCCATAGGCAGCCCAGCTCATTGGGGTTTTTCTTCCTTTCTGTGGGTAAGCTTCTGAGTTCCCAGCTCTTCCAATGAAATTGGTGGCTATTAAAAGTGCTCACTATCTCACAGGATTGGGTTTTACAGAGTCAAATTACAGAGAGGCCTGGGCACTAAATTCAGATCCAAAACTGGGTTAAATGTTTCCCAGTACAAAGGGGTGCCTGGATCTGGGATTGTGTTCTGCTTGGTATCAAGATAACTGCTAACTTCCTTAAAAAGTCTGTGCACTTGGGGCTGGTTTTTTGTCCCCATCTCTAGTTCACTCTGAAATTTTAATTGGTTCAGGTTGATGATGGATTTGTTTCAGCGTGTTCTTTTCTGGAGTTGTGCCCTTAACTCCAGTGCCCTCCTGACTGTGACTTTTTGCTCTGAGGTTTCTCTCCCTGTGTTTGCTTCGCCATGGCAATAGAGGTGTGTAATTCTATTCATGCGTGCAAAAAGCTTTTTACCTACAGTTCACATTTTTGTTTTCCCCTGAGCAATTGTTCTTGCAGCATCTACATCTATATTTAGACTGGTAGATCATGCTTGTTTTCCAGTGGCTCTTCCCCTTTGGGATGGAGCTGCACACTCCAGTTCCATCTCATGTTACTTTGCCAGGTTTGTGCCCGCACTATATGGGTACAGTTGGAGAAAGCTCTCTGTTCACAGATGTTCTTTATATTTTTTGTTGTTTTGGTTCTTCCTTTAGATGTAAGGGTCAGATTTTGAAAGGCATTTAAGTGCTTAGAGATGCAAAGAGGTGCTTCTGAAAGTCCCACTAGTCACCTAGCTTCTTCTTTAGGCACCTAAATACCTTTAAAAAAATCTGGCCTTAAGTGTATTCACTAAGGGCTGGTCTACACTAAACCCCCCTGTCGAACTAAGATACGCAACTTCAGCTACATTAATAACGTAGCTGAAGTCGAAGTCTCTTAGTTCGAACTTACCTGTGGTCCACACGCGGCGCGCAGGCTCCCCCGTCGACTCTGCCTGCTCCGTTCGTGGAGCAGGATTACCAGCGTCGACGGGGGAGCACTTCCTGGTTCAATTTATCGCATCTAGACAAGACGCGATAAATCGAACCCAGAAGATCGATTGGACTCCTCCGACGCGACGGGTGAGTATAGACGTACCCTTAGATTCTGCTTGCCATCTGTCTAGCTTTGGGCATCCATTCAGTGCAATGCAGGCCTTTGGCCAAACTGCACATCTGTGAAATATATTTCAACAACTAAAGCTCTACTTCCACATTGAAAGAGATTAGTGTTTGGGTTACAAAGGGCACAGGCATTTTTATTGATTTTGACCTTTAACTGGGCTAAGAAAGCCCTGAGTATTCTGTAATCATCATTTTGTCTTTGTAGATAGGGCTTTTCTTTTGTAGATTTTACTTATTCCTGATCAGTGGAAATACCTATCACATTACACATTAAAATAATTTTTATTGCATTGACTTGAATAAACTGAATATACATACATAATATATTTGCAAGTACTGTAATTTGGTTCACTATCTGTAAGGGGCTGTTATGTATTGGAGATGAAATTCAACCCAGTGCAGAGGGCTGGGTGAAGTTCTATGTACCACTGAAGTTCCAGCCAAGGACCTACATTGTGGCTTACATGGCATAGGCCAGGGATCGGCAACCTTTGGCACGCAGCCTGCCAGGGTAAGCCCCCTGGCGGGCCGGGCCCAGTTTGTTTACCTGCCGCGTCTGCAGGTTCAGCCGATCGCAGCTCCCACTGGCCGTGGCTCACTGTCCCAGGCGGATGTGGGCTGCGGGAAGCGGTAGCCAGCACATCCCTCAGCCCGCACTGCTTCCCGCAGCCCCCATTGGCCTAAAGTGGCGAACCGTGGCCAGTGGGAGCTGCAATCGGCCGAAACTGCAGACGCGGCAGGTAAACAAACTGGCCCGGCCCACCGGGGGCTTACCCTGGTGTGGGCCACGTGCCAAAGATTGCCAATCCTTGGCATAGGCTCTTTGCATAGGGACCTGTGTGGTCCCTAGAAGGGCTAATTCATCTCCCACTGAGGTCCATGGACTTCAATGAGAGTTGGATTGAACCCTAGGAAAGAAGCCTCTTTCAACACCTGGTGATCATTAAATAATCATTCCAAGCCTAAGGTGATAGTTCTTTTTGATAATATGCACAGAGCTCTTGGATCAAAGAAACAGCAGGTTCATCTGAGAATGAAAGAATCCAGTTAATGTAAATTTGCAGGAATCATGATTATTGTTTAAAAAGATTTGCTTAGTTTTACTACACTAACAAAACTGAGACAGAAGTGTCTCATAATGGCCTCCACTCACTTCTGTTTCCTCTGCTGCAGCCAGGAGTTTCTGCTTCTCACATGGTTTGGTACTGAATTATACTAGTTCATCCAATCTCCTAGCATGTAGCCAAGATCCTTTCCTGGTAACACCAGTCTGGGATTTACCTGTAACTGTCCAAGGTGAACTGTGGTGGCAAGCCATGAAGACTAATTTGAACTTTTAGTTTTTAGACTTAAAACATCCTGTTCACACTCATGGGGTTTCTGAACTCTTAAATTCCCAGCAACAGCCATAGATGGAATGAACAGGCAGCTTTCCTACCATATATTAGACTGTAGCTACATCCCCAGCTGCAAATATTGAGGATTGAATGACAGTTTATGATGTCAGGTGACCCTGCAACATTTTTGGCTTTTAGAACTCTGCTTCCAGCTTAGTATTCTAATCAATCTGAGCTCTTGAGAGGTTAAAAGTTTATAGGAAACTTGGGATGTGTTTAAATTAATCCCTTCAAATAAATGATACATCCAGAGGAGCATGGATTTTGGCTCAGAATATCAAAGTCTGAAAAATAATAATAGCATCTATAATTCATATATATTAATGTGATTTCCTGCAAAGAGGAGATGAGTGTCAGAGAGAATGAAAGCTGACACGAGGATGTGAAAAGAATCAAGCATTTGTCTTGTCTCTACGCAGCTCCTCCTTCAAGTGCTCTCCAATGATTCAGTGCTGGGGGTTTCTTTTTGGAGTGGGAAGGGTGGTCTGGCTGATTTTGGAAGGCTGTTGAATTGGTAAAGGCAACACATGTTCTGTCTGCTAATTAGTCGGCGGCTGATAGATGCGCTCTGACATCTCAGTCATGTTCTTCCAGGGGTGCAGATGGCAGGCCAGAGGGACAATGGCTCCTCAAGCTTTGCTTTCTTCCATCAAAATCTAGCCAGACGGAAGCCTCACAGCATCCAGAAGGAAGTCTGCCTCTGTCTGCACTAACCCTACCTACACTGCACTGACCGGGCTGTGGCCTTAATAGTGCTCTTAGCAATCAGTGCAGAGAACCACGTTTCCCAGCTTCAGGCCAGGCAGGCTGTCTGGGGAATGTGAAACTGCTGAAACTCCAGAAAGTGACTTTTTTGGAGTTATTCAGCATTGTCCTCTCCTGATGAAGGTGGCTATATTAACCAATGAGCTGCGGCCCCATGGCCTTTATACTCGGACACTGTTTGGAATAAGACTTACCTACCTTTCGTGCCTAATCTATTATTTGTATTACAGTAGGGCCTAGAGCAGGGATGGGCAAACTGTGGCCCACGGGCCCGTCCTGTCCGGCCCCTGAGCTCGCTGGGGAGGCTGCCCCCAACTCCTCCCCCGCTGTCCCAGCGTTCTGGGGGGGCAGGGCTGCACGCTCCGGCAGGGCAGCACAGCAGCGTGTCTGGCTCTGGCCGCTGCTCTGAGTGGCGTGGTAAGGAGGCTGGGGCTGGAGCCAGAGCCAGGGGGTTGGATAAGGGGCAGGGGGAGATTGGATGGGGTGGAGGTTCCGGGGGGGCGGTCAGGGAACCGGTGGGAGGGTGGGTTGGGTAGGTGTGGGAGTCCCAGGAGTCTGTCAGGGGACAGGGAGCAGGGGGGGCTTAGATAGGGTGTAGGGTCCCGGGGGTAGTGGTTAGGGGTGAGGGGTTTCTGGAGGGGGCGGTCAAGAGACAAGGAGCAGGGGGGCTTAGATGGGGTGGGATCTCGGGAGATGGTGGTTAGGGGCTGGAGGGGGAAGTCAGGGGACAAGGAGTGGGGAGGGGGGTTGGATGGGTCAGGGATTCTGAGGGGGGCAGTCAGGGGATGGGAAGTGGGAGGGGGCAGATAGGGGGCGGGGCCAGGCTGTTTGCGGGGGAGGGGGTGCACAGCCTTCCCTACCCAGCCCTCCATACAATTTTGCAACCCCAATGTGGCCCTCAGGCCAAAAGGTTTGCCCACTCCTGGCCTAGAGGTATCCTAATTGAGGGTTCATAGTGCCAGGCACTGTTCACACATGTCAGAAAGAGACAGTCCCTTCCCAAGGGACTTACAATCTAAGCACTGTACAATTAGTTAAATTTGCTTAGTGTTACCCATTTAGGACTTCATACTGGATACTCACCTTCACCTCCCTCTGCTGAAGCTCTGATTATTTTCTATTTTCATAGATTCTAAATCCAGAAGGGACTGTTGTGATCATCTAGTCTGACCTCCTGTATAACACAGGCCAGAGAACGCCCCAAAAATAATTCCTAGAGCAGATTTTTTAGAAAAATGTCCAGACTTGATTTTAAAATGGCCGGTGATGGAGAACCCACCACAATTAATTAGTTGCAGTGGTTAATTACTCTCAACTTTAAAAAAAAATTATTTCCAGTCTGAACTCTAGCTTCAATTTCCAGAAATTGGATCATATTCTACCTTTCTCTGCTAGACAGAAGAGCCTATCATCAAATATTTGTTCCACATGTAGGCACTTGTAGACTGTAATCAAGTTGCCCTTAACCTTTTTTGTGTTAATATAAATAGACTGAGCTCCTTGAGTCTATCACTATAAGGCAGGTTTTCTAATTTTTTAATAATTCTTCTGGCTCTTTTCTGAACAATTTTTAAAACATCCATTTGACTTGTGGACATCAGAACTGGACACAGTATTCCAGTAGTGGTGACACCAGTGCCAAATACAGAGGTACAATAACCTCTCTACCCTATCCAAGATGCCCCTGTTTATGCAGCCAAGGATTGCATTAACCCTTTTGGTGACAGCTTTACACTGATAATCAGCTGAACAGAAACTATCCACCACAACCCCCAAGTCTTTTTCAGAGTCATTCCATCCCAGGGGGAGAGTAGCCCATCCTGTAAATGGCCTACATTCTTTGCTCCTAGATGTATACATTTACATTTAGTTGTATTAAAACACATATTGTTTGCTTGCACCCAGCTTACCAAAACAGTCTAGATCGGTCTGTATTAGTGACCTGTTCTCGTTATTATTTACCACTCCCACAATATTTGTGCCATCTGCACATGTTATCAGTGATGATTTTATGTTTTCTTCCAGGTCATTGATAAAAATGTTAAATAGCCGAGGGCCATGAACCGAGCGCAGTGAGAGCCTGCTAGAAACCCACCCACTCGATATGTTTCCCCATTTATAATTACACCTTGAAATCGATCAGTAGCGAGCTTTAATCCATTTAATTTATGCCATGTTAATTTTATATCTAGTTTTTTTTATCCGAATATTGTGTGGTACTTCATAAAACACCGTACAGAAGTCTAAGCACATGAACACTATTAACTTTATCAACCAAACTTGTAGTCTCAAAAAAATTCAAGTTAGTTTGGCAGGCTCTATTTTCCATAAATCCATGTTGATTAGCATTAATTACCTAACTCCTCCATTAATTCTTTATTAATCAAATCCCATGTCAATCACTCCATTATCTTGCCCAGGTTCGATATCAGACTGACAGGCCTATAATACCTGGGTCATCCAGTTTACCCTTTTTAAATATAGCACAACATTAGCTTCTTTCCTGTTTTCTAGAATTTCCCCAGTGTTCCAAGACTTATTGAAAATCAGCATTAATAGTCCAGCCAGTTCCTCAGCCAGCTCTTTGAAAACTCTTGGATGGAAGTTATCCTAACTTGCTGATTTTAAAATGTCTAACTTTACTAGCTGCTGTTTCTGATTCATGATCCTGTTAATCTCCCATTGCAACAGACCATGGGAGAGACCAAATTGGACAACACACACTAAGACTTCAATAGATGATATAGACATAGATGTTGATATAAATGGCCCTTCTTAGGGTCTCAGCCAAAGATAGCACTTAAAATCCTCACCTCCAATGTGGAGGGATTTTCTGCAGAGAAGGCTGACACGCTGTCTGGCATGAAAGCAAGTATCATATGCCTGCAAGTTACACTCAGAGTGACAGTAGTACCAAACATCCCTGGCACTCATATTGCTGTGAACATTGAAAGCAACATTGATGGTGGTATCACAGTGCCAGTGGGCTTTCAGGAAGGATTATGGCCTAACAGGCCCATGACGACTCTATGGGGAGTAGATGGGAGTAAACAGGTGGTACCCCCCTAGCTAATTAGAAATAGAGCAACTGAGTTAGAGGGAGACTGCTAGAATACTATAAAGAGAAAGTTGTCCAGCAGAGGGGGGAAGCTCTCTCTTGGAAGAACACACAGGAGGTGGAATAGGCCTCTGTGGGGACAAGCCCTGAATGAGGATTTAGAGTTGACAGTAAGAGCCCCCAGAGAACTGTCGGAGTCCTGGGGATGGGAGACAGTGGGGAGCTTCTGTGAGGAAGCTCCAGGAAGAGAGCTGGAGTCTGCCTCTAGAGTAGAGAGAGCTATAGTGAGAGCCTGGCTCCTGGGAATGGAATAGGAAGATGAAGAGACCAAGAGAGACACCCTGGAGAAGGAGCAAGTAACCAAGAGATTAGCTCTCCAAGGAGGAATAGCAGGACAGGGACTGAACCCCAGCATGGGCAGGGGTGGCATCTGGGAGGCAAGCAGGACTGCTGGTGATTTACTGAAGAAAGGAGGTAAGACGACAATAACTTCAGTGAGGAGGAAACTGAAGCCTGAGACTATTTCTTTGTTCGTTTATTGATGAATAACCTCCCTGCCCCCCGCCCCCAACAATGGGTTATTGGAGGTAAAGTCTGATGCAGATAAAGTCTGATTTATAGAGCCAAAAGAGGAAACTGAGGCACAACATGGGGTCTGGGCTTGTGACAAAGTGGTACCAGACTGAGTAAAGGTAGTTGTGGGAAGAAATGCAGACACGGAGGAAGTCCTGCGGATCCTGTAACAAGAGGCGGCAACATTAGAGCAACTGAAGATGACATCTGTAAGGGAAATGGATACCTCAACTGAGCTACTGCTAGTGATCAAAAGTGACAACAGGACAGAGTTTGGCAAGAGCTCCAAAACATGCAGACATGGTCTCCCCGTCAAGATTTTTCTGGGCAGTGTAAAGAACCATGGAGCCTTGAGGACTAAGCTGGATGAGAAGAGAAACCCGTGAAGGAGGTGTCTGCCTGGGGAGATGGGGCAGATTATCCTGGGTGTAATCAGACTAAGGAACAGGAGGGTGTCTGTTAGAAAATGAGATAAGAGGGGTCTTGCGGGAAGAACCTCAGAGACTACCAAAGAGGAATGCCCTCACAACTGTGGGGGGGGGAGGGGGGAGAAAAGGACTCTCCCACTGTGATGAAAGGGTGGGTGATACAGGGTCTTGGAGGGTTAGAGGAGGCTCTGCTAGTAGGCAGTGCTGTAATAAGGGAAAGGAGACAGGTTTCCAAATGGAGATTGCGATGAAGGGTGGGTATGGAGGAAGATGGCCTCCTGGTTCAGTCCTAAACACTAAAGGGGATCTGTATTGACTGTGTTCTGGTGAGTGTATGGGCTGTAGCGTGGGTCACTCTGCACAGGATCTGAAATGACATGGACTAAGGACTTGTTCCCTCCAGGACTGGGTTTAGGGACTGTGGGGAACTTGTGGGGAGCAGGGCCAGTGAACCTGTGCCTGGTCCACTGACCCCAATTGATACTGAGCTCATTCAATCCTGTAAGATCATCACAGTGCAGAGGCGACGCATGGGGGGAGGGAATGGAGGTTCAAGTACTCCCCCCAGATTGACGGAGCGGGGAGGGGGGCTTTGTCCTTCTCTTCCTGCATTACTATTGATAAATTATTTTTCCCCAGCTAGTAAAGGACCAATACCATTATTAGGATTCTTTTTGTTCCCAATATATTTTTAAAAACTTATTT
Source organism: Chelydra serpentina (assembly GCA_037349315.1). Classification (NCBI taxonomy): domain Eukaryota; kingdom Metazoa; phylum Chordata; order Testudines; family Chelydridae; genus Chelydra; species Chelydra serpentina. The sequence goes on from JBAIAC010000035.1 coordinate 16,593,907, forward strand.
TCTGCCGGCCATAGAGTTCTTCTTGGGTCGCTGCTTCCCTTATCAATTTCCTATAGTTTCTACTGTCTAATTTATATTAATCACTATCAACTTTCCCTTTCTTCCATTTGTTATATATTACTTTTTTATACCTGCTTTCACTTCCCCTCTAAACCAAGGTTTTAGTTTGTTTGTTTGTTTGTTTTAACTAATATGGCCTTCTTCCTTGATTGTAGCTTTTTGGGCATCTATTAAAGTGTTCTTAAACAGTTCCTAATTATCACTCACATTTTTCTGACTAAAGTTTTCCTCCCCGGCTGATTTGGCTCATAATTGTTTTCAGCTTTAAGCTTGACCCGTTTAAATTTCAACGTTATATTGATTACTGGTCTGGACTTTATTCTATTTTATTTCCTCTCTACCTGTGTGTTTCTGTGAGATATTTGTATAGAACTTTATATCTTGTGTGCTTATGTGCTTGAAAGAACCTAGATGGGAATCTTAACTCTCTACATTATCTTGGGAAAGTCTCATAGGCACTAATTTTGGTTTTTAATTTAGCCAGTAAGCCACAGAGTACCAGTATCAAGTAGCCCTATTCTTGCTTCACAAGAATTATTTAGCCAGGATTGTGGAGAGGCACATAAAACCCTCTTGCATCTTTCACGCCAGAAACTCATTAGTAGAGTCTCTGTTCTTGCTCTCCAGAAAAGCTTATATGGCTTTAACACCTGAAATAAAGCCGGCAGTGAATTCCTAGCTGTGCATAAGCAATGAGATTTGATTTCATGAGCCCATAATACCTCAGTGAACAGAGGTGGAGGTTCTTACAGGTGTGGGCTTGATCTCTGGGGTAAAGGAAGGAGAAACAATTCAACAATGTTCTCCTGTTTCAGAAAAAAAGTCTGTGAAACATCACAACATGCACAGAACCTCTCTATGAAGTTTGCCGTTCCTGATAAGGGCTCTTCCTGTCAAGCTCAGTACTCTGCATTCCCACTGAAGTCTTTGGGGACAGGACTTGTCTTCACTACCCGCCGGATCGGCGGGTAGCAATCGATCTATCGGGGATCGATTTTTCGCCGCTCGTTAAGACGCGATTAATCGATCCCCGATCGCGCTCCCCGTCGGCTCTGGAAATCCACGTCATTGAGCGGCGCAAGCGGAGTCGACGGGGGAGCTGCAGCGATCGACTCGCCGCCATCCTCACGGTCAGGTAAGCCGATTACGATACGCCGACTTCAGCTACGTTATTCACGTAGCTGAAGCTGCGTATCGTAGATCGACCCCCCCCTTCCCTAGTGTAGCCCTGGGCTTAGAGGCTCAGCACCTTTCAGGAGATGCTTGAACTCAGTGGGAGTTGAGGGCACCCAGCACTTCACTGGCAGCTCTCAGCACCTTGCAGGGTTCTGCCCACGCAGCCCACAGGGGTTCAAAAGGTGAAATTCACTGCAGTGCAGAGGGCCTTGCGGTGGGTGTCTGCCCACTGAGCAGCTGCCTGACTGTCCCTTGTATGCTACAGGAAGGGTCTTGGCTCAGGCTCCACAGAGTGCCATGAAAGGCCACATTGGAGGAAGGCTGGGGGGAGGGCACAGAGGAGAAGTTACAAAGCCATATTTATGCCAATCCAGTGGCCCCAACACCACCTTCAACAGGTGCAGAGGGACTGTGCCTGCTAATCCAGGTCTCAGCAGACGCTGTGGATTTCACCTCCCTAACTGCCCTGTGTTCCTTGCACATAGAGCCCAAATACTCAGGTTCTAGGTGGTTGCAGTGATTTCACCCTTAATGCACCTGCTTTCCTTATGCCATGTTGACATTTAGGTTCACATGTGTGTGGTGTTGCCATTTTGGGGAGCAATATTACCTTAAAAGTGCCCTCCTTTGGATTGAAGCAGCACCGCAGAAAGGTGCCAGATTGATTTGCTTGCTCCATAATTGTGGCTCTGAATTTAGCCAGGAAGCAGTAATGGACAAAGTGCCTGCAAGAAAATGTCATCAAAGAGAGAAGCTGAAACAAAAGGAGGAGAAAAGCCAGGCGAACACGTTCTTGGCAAGTGGCAAAACCCTTGTGTCAGGCTGCCTGAAATTTTATACAACAAACTTTGCATGCCTTCTGCTGGGAAGTCCGTATCTTTAAAGCCAATGCTTTCAGGTTTAGAATGTTGAGATAAAAGATTCAGGTCAGTACAGAATGAGTTCTCATTAATAGCAATTACCCAGACACCAGTTTTAATATGATGGATCAAATATAATCAACATAATAATTTTAACATATGAATTGTTTCTTACCAAAGAGCTATGTGTACCTGCCTCTTTGGGGCAGGTACAGATGCCCTCACTGAGTGGCCCATCCACCCCTTATGGAAAAAATTTCTCTCTCCCATTTGAGAGGAGCGATCTGGTTTACTTACCTAAGACAGAAGTGGGTGATTCTCTCCCTTTAACCTGCAGGTCCCTGTGGTCTGCTCACCAGCCCTTGAGTTCACTCACCTATAATTTTATTTACCTTTGGGAAGGGACTCATATTTGCCACTTCCCTGTATATAAGCTCTAATGAACACTCAGGAACAAGACAATTACAACCAACCACCTGCTTTCCCATCCCTCTGGAAATTACTGCCCTCCCTCTTTATTTACTTTTGTATTTTGAAGGGGATGACTGTGGCTATTTCCAGAGAGGTAGCAATGAAACTGGCAAATTATCAAAGAGGATAAAAACTTGGGAAATATTTTCCAGTGTGGTTCCTCCACCCCTGGCCCCAAGAGTGGATTTCACCACATTTAACAAACTTCCCATGCCAAACGTCCCAGTTTTGCTGCTAAGGTTTCATCAATACAGAAACATTTGGTGCAGCTCTAGCTATGTCCTGCTGAAGTAAGATGGCAAGATATTAAAAGCATGAGGTTATAAATGGGCAAGATTTTAGCTAGGCTAGGAGGTCAATGCTGAAACACCAGAAAGCAGTGGAACTTTAAATGAATGTTCTCTCTTGGAATGTGCTGAAGACCTTAGAAATGAGCTACAATTCTGGCCATGCCAGTTGAAGGTCACTAAGGGCTTGTCTTCACTACCCGCTGGATCGGCGGGTAGCAATCGCTCTATCGGGGATCGATTTTTCACGTCTCGTTTAGACGCGATTAATCGATCCCCGAAAGCACTCCTCGTCGACTCCGGAAATCCACCCCCGTGAAAGGTGGAAGCGGAGTCGACGTGGGAGCGGCAGTGATCGACTCGCCGCCGTCCTCACGGCCAGATAAGTCGATCAACGATACGCCGACTTCAGCTACGGTATTCACGTAGCTGAAGTTGCGTATCGTAGATCGCTCCCCCGCCCCAGTGTAGCCCTGGGCTAAGATAGTTGAAATCAGCATTGCTGTAACAAAGTCTGGATTATGTTATTTCTCGACAGTGCAAAACATCTTCTTGGGTGTCTTCTTTGAGTGGGTAATAGGATTCTGAGCACATAATGTCACAACCATATTGCAACATAACAAGGTGAACAGAATCAAGGCCAGAAGGGACCACCAGATTCTCTAGTCTGACCTCTTGCACATCACAGGCCACTAAACTCCGCCTGGTTACCCCTGTATATGAAACATGCCAAGAAATGAATGTACCTTGAACCAGCTCTTTTATTTATAACGATCCAAGACAAAATGACACGGGGAGACAGTAAAGGGAAATGTGTGCTCTGATTGCGGTTTGTTCTCTCATTTGTGGGAGTTACCTATATGCATCAAGGAATAAAATCCATTCCTATTAACCATTAAGGGACTATATTTATTTAGATTAGATTTGTAAGAGCATTAATAATTTCACAATCGAAGGTGCTTCACATGTGAACTGCTTAAGAAGTGGGCTGCCACATTCTGTCCTACCTTTAGTTTTTGAGTGGTCTTAATGAGGAGCTTCATGCACAGCACATTATGGTAATCTAATGTTCCAGACATTAAACTGATTGGAGTCACGTACTTGCAGTTTACCCCAATTATGAATAGAGAGCCTTGCACTCCTCCTGTTTACCAAAATTCTAGGGGCCTTGGTCTCACTTGGAAGAGTTATGTTCCCGATGAGTTACATTCCCAATGAGTTGGATCCCCTTCTATACAGGCACCTTCCATGTCTCCAAGAAGGATCCTGGTTAGTTGAATGGGATGATTAGACTATTTAAACACTAGTTGATTGTCAAAGATTTATTTCTTGATAAGTGATAATTCCGTCATCTCACACTACTACCATGATCTTAATGAATGGATTTTATTCTATGAAATATAAACTAATTGCAGGGCTTAAGTGTAATTTGGATCTTTTAAGTGTAAATTTGCTCTTATTGGTTCACTGCATATTTCCTTCAGTTTCAGTGCTCAGAAAAATGCTGTTTTCTCTTTTATATTCTAGCCTGTATGTTTCTATCTACTTGTTGCAATTTTCATAATTTTTTTATATCCTGTATACAACTGGTTAATGTCCTATTAAAGTTCTACATACCTATAGAGTTGTGTTGGGTGCTGCTGTGTATCAAACAGGATATGAGAAAATCTGAACTTCTGTTTCCCTTATGCTGTTCCCATAGACACGTTAATAATCCCCTCTGCTAAGGTATTATTAGTCTGGACCTCATCTACTCTGTCATCCGTGTCTTGCTCTTCCAAAAAGGGAATGAATTGGTGACGTAGTACATTTTGTTATTGCTTGGATTCTTAGCAGCTTCCCAGTATTATTTATTTATTTACTTGTATTGTGGTAACACATGGGAGCCCCAGTCATGGCCCAAGGCCCCGTTGTGCTAAACACTCTACAAACAGAGAACAAAGAAAAGGCAGCCCTTGCCCCAAAGAAAGTATATAACTTGTTGCCCAGACTGCAGCAATTTGCTGCTTCCATGAGCCATTTATAGTAAATTGGAGGGGTGAGCCTTATAGTTAACTAGCAGAAAAAATATTTTGTTTCCTTTTCAAAAAACGTTTTGCACTGAATGCCGAAAGAGGTGTTGTGAAGAAGGTTATGTTGCCTGTGAAACACCCTTTCCGCTCCAAACCTTCATACCATTTAAGAATGTATAAAGCAGATTAGGTCTGGGTTTAAAAATCTTCTGGCAGCACCAGAATTGAATACAAAATAGAAATGAATGATTTATTAACTCCAATTTCTCTCTTTCAGGACATGTGCACATCACAGATTTCAACATTGCCACGATACTGACTAAAGGGATGCAGGTCACCACTATCGCTGGCACAAAGCCATATATGGGTAAGAATTCATAAAGATCTAGGCCACTTAAATGGCCATTCTTTATTTAATGCCTGCCCTTAATTCAAGGGGTATAGGAGGATAGAAGTGAAAGCCTTTCAGAAAGTTTTAACTCTTTCCACTCCTGTCAGGTAGGAATGCTGTGGTTTTAAGTGAGCCAAGCCACAGATGGGAAAAAGAAGATTCTTTTTGCTAGAATTTTGTTTGTCTCCTATGTGTGAAATATTTTCTCATACTGATTTAGAATTGGGACCCATAAACTAACAAAACTAACAAAAAAGGTGGGGAGCCAGGAAAGGTCTAATGGGGGCACTAATTTCAGATACACTATTGTCATGGTACAAGGCCTTGTTCAAATGTCTTGTGCCCATGTCAGATGAGTGTTAAATAAAATGTTTCTTCTTTTGAGGCTCTAAGCGTTTTACAAATTTTAATTAAGCTTCATATCACCTCTATGAGGTAGGTACTATATGTATGATTAGCCTCATTTCATAGATGGATAAACCGAGGCACAGAGCTGTATTAGGCTGTCTGTTACACCAGTGTAATGACTCAATCCTGCAAAGGGCTGAACATCACCTGTGAGTTGAGCGTGGACTGAGTACCTTGCAGAAGCTGCTCAGAGGCACCTCCCATGATTAGGGTCTCAATCTGAACGAACTACACTGAAGTCCATAGTGGTGTTCTGGATTTAGACCAGCTGTAATGGGAAGCAGAATTTGGCCTATCGAACTTGCATGAGCTGCATAGATCAAATAGCATGGCAGGGGAAAGAATGCAGGGTCTCACGTTGTAAGTTACATTGGTGTATAAACCCATGTAAGGAAGGGATGAATCAGGCTCCAGGAGTCCTAGGTGCTAATTCAGTGCTTTACCACTAGCCCAATATCCTCTGTTTAATATTGCATTCCTTTGCAAATATAAAATTAAAAGGACAGAGGAAAGCCAGTGTGGCTGCACAGTAGTATATAGACATGAAGATAAAAATGCACTACACTTATATATAGGGAGCATTAGGTAGATGCAAACATCACAGGCACAACTGGCAGGAAAGTAATGACAATGGTTTTCAATCTCATTTCAAAGATCCTTTTTTAAATTATTTACCTTGTTGATATGAATGAATTTGTGCCCATCTGTATCAAACAATCAGCCAGCTGCAGTCTAGAAAGTGAGGTGCCCAAGGGAAAAAGCTTGAAAATAAGCCGGAGGGAAATAAGGGCCAGCAGGATGAGTCAGTTCCCTAGTGCACGGCACATTTGTGCACTGACCTTCTGCACTTCCATGTGTTAAGTGTTATGCTCTTGCTAGGAAAATGTGGTGCAAATCTTTAGGTTCCCATTGTGCTGGTCGCAGGGTTGGTTGCCATGATGACAAAGGGAGTAGGGACACCATTTTTTTTCTTCTGTCCTGGGTTAGGAGAGAGAGCAAACGTACACAAATGTTGCATTATTGCCCTGTAGAGAGCACAAGGCACCAATTTGGTCCCAAGCTAAGTAAAGTAGCAGGGCTACTGTGTGTATGAGTGAGGAATTTGCCGTCTAGTGGTGGGGCCACAAAGTAGATCAGTGGTTCTCAACTAGGGACCCCCTGGGGGGCCACGAGCAGGTTTCAGGGGGGTCCGTCAAGCAGGGCCAGCATCAGACTCACCTGGGCCCAAGGCAGAAAGCCAAAGCCCCACTGCATGGGGCCGAAGCCCGGGGCCTTGAGCCCCACCCCCTGGAGCTGAAGCCGAAGCCTGAGCAGCTTAGCTTCATGGGGCTCCCTGTGGCATGGGGCCCCAAGCAATTGCCCTGTTTGCTACCCCGTAATGCTGACCCTGGCTTTTATATGCAGAAAATCAGTTGTTGTGACACAGGTGGGCCGTGGAGGTTTTAGAGCCTGCGGGGGGGCCTCCACAGGTGGGCCGTGGAGGTTTTATAGCCTGCGGGGGGGCCTCGGAAAGAAAAAGCTTCAGAACCCCTGAAGTAGATAACAGACTTGCTGCTACTACCGCTGACTATCGGAGCTACTTTAGATCAAGCAGAAGAGCCCTCCGTTGTTGAAGGAGCAGGGTGCTAGTCCTGGTTCCCTGGATACGTATGCCATTGCTGTCTACAACATATGGTTTTACACACTAGAATCAGTTTGGTCATTTAAGTCAGACTGAGTATTTAAAATGCAGCGTGCAGGGCTGGACGTGGGTATTCCCTGCCACTGATGGGATTCAGTTCCATGTCTGGATATTGCTAAACTGTCACTGCCACAGATGCTGTTTCTTTCTTCCTCTTAATGCTATTCAGAAGAAACTTTTATGTCTTTGGGATGTACCCTATCACACCAATAGCACGCAGTGCATTACACATTTTTCTCCATGTGGAATGAGATTCCAGTTGTCACTAAAAAGGCTGCATCTATAACCTCCCTCCAAGTCTCCTCTATCTACCCACCCACGCAAGTTTGTGTGTGTGGAGCAAAAATGCCCAGTCTGTTTTTCAGACAGAGCTTGCTTGCTTACTATTCTTGCTGCTGGAGAAGTTTCATCTATTGATTTTTCCCCTGCCACTAATGCAGAAAATTCTTACTTATGCCCCTTTAGTTGCCAAACCAGCTAAATACCGGGTTATTCAGAGACAAGAGGAGCCTGATTTTGACCTCACTTTTACATAGGTTTGCCAACACTGTATTTCAAAAATAAGGAACTGTTTTCTTAGCACCTCTGCCCCACCTCTTCTCCCAATATTATCATCATCATCATCAATAAATAATAATAATTAGCAGTACTTACTTACATTCACCAGGGGTATTGCTTGCTGCTTTTTGCAGCACTCAGCAACTCCCAATCTTGTTGTATAGAGATGAAAAATAAGGGACATCCCATGTAATAAGGGACTGTTGGCAATCCTACTTTGTATGGGTGAAGTAAGAGGAGTTACACTGTGACTAGGGTAACCCCAGTGTAAGTAAGAAGAGGATGTGACCAACAGTGCATAGGAAATGGCTGACACAGGAAGGTGCCAGAACAAGGGTGGTTTGAACTAAGAGGCTCCTTATTTAAAGTTAAGAAGTGTCCATCTGTAAAGTAGGCTATAAATCTGACCAACCATAACGGTCATGACAGCATTTCACTGCAGACAGCACAAGGACCCTCACCTCACACAGCAGGGATAGTCTGTACAGGAAAGTTAAAGCATTATCTAAGGTTTTCCCCTTACTGCTGCCATCCCCTCATAATTATTCCTTCCCTGTATGGGAGGCTCCTTTTAGTAGCATAACAGAGCTGACCTTTCACCTTTCAGATCACCTGACTCAACCCTGTAGTATAAAAAGAAACATACAAACAAATCCCCCCCGCCAGATTTCCCCCTGTGTTTTGTTTTATTCCTTTGACAATGATCCTCACCCTCCACCCCCTAAAAATATCACTGCGTTTTCCTTAATCTTTTACATGGAGCTAATAAGGTCAGGTCATCTTCTGACCCTGCCCTACTTCCTGTCAGGCTGGCAGCTTTTTACTATAAAAGCAATGGTTGTTGGGCCCACACCTGGCTAGAAGTCACTCCCTGCTTTCCAGAAATATAGTTAGTATTAGGTCTGTGTTTGTATCTCCCAAATGCAGTGTTTACAGTTTACCCTCTGAAGTTCTGCTAGACAGAAAGTGTTTTTGGATTCAGATAAAGGAAAGAGGATATGAAGGAGGAAATTAGCTGATCTCTCAAATAAAAAAGGTTGAGACAGCTCTAACTTGAGAGTGAGGACATTTCCTGCAGGATATTAGCCTTGTCTTGATAGAGCAGGGTTCAGTTCCCTACTCTGACACAGACTTGCTTGGGGAAGACACAGAGCCTCTTTAGGCCTCAATTCCCCATGTGTGAAATGGGGATAATAGCACTGCCCTGCCTCACAGGGGCTTGGCATGATGGAAGGACAAATATATTAAAGATTGTGATGTGATAGAGGCTATATAAGAACCTAAAATAGATTGAATTCCCACCCCCTAGTCAGTTATGTAATATTAGGAAACTAGTTTAACCCATTGAGTGGCATAATTCTTAGGAGACCTACAAACACTTTGTAACACCAAATTAATTAAATTATTTATCTATTATACATTGAGTGTTTAAATAATACTTTGTATTTCTCCATCCAAGGCTCTCAGAACTCTTACATCCATTAATGGATTAAATCTCACAACCCCCCTTTAGGGTAAGAAAATAGTAATAGTCCTGTTTCCCATATGGGGGAAACCGAGGCAGGGAAGCGCTAAAAGTCTGGTCTAGGATCACAGAGCAAGTCAGCAACAGAGAATACTTCACACTAATCCTGATTATACTGTCCATATCATTAGACTGCAAAGTCCAAATATCAATCTGTGTTCAATTCTCAGTGTAGGCATATATGGAAAGTTTGGGTCAAACTATTAAATGAGTCAGATGCTGGGTCCACACCAAAGTGCAGTAATTTCCTAATGGATGGGAATTGGCCTCAAGTCACCATCCCGCTGAAACTACAAATAGTAGCAGTGACACATTATATAGATCTTGTCATGTAATGACCCCAAAGCATTGTATAAACATCAGCATTTAACTTAGCCTCTCACCAAGATTTTTGAAGTAGCTAAGTATTACTGTAGATCATGAAACTGAAGCCGAGAGGTTAAGTGGCTTCCCCAAGGTTAATAAGCATAGCAATGGCAGAGCTGGGAAAAGAACAGTATTTAGGTGATGGCAATCCCAACCAGCCTGTTACTGTCATCGCTTGTTAAAAACCCAAAAATAATCAGTGAAAGACTGGGCGAAGGGGAACAAATTAAATATATGGTAAATAGAACAGTCTGGAATGCTTTTCATACCTTAGTACTGAAACATTATATACTGCTGAAAATAGTCAATGATTACTGTTTGAGACTCTGAAATAAAGCAAACAAAATGTTTCTGTATTTTTCAGCGCCTGAGATGTTTAACTCAACAAAACCTACTGGCTATTCCTTTGCTGTTGACTGGTGGTCTCTAGGAATTACTGCCTATGAGCTACTTAGAGGACGGGTATTGTACATACAGCTGCAGTCATTATTTGTTTGGAGGTTTTTTTTTAACTCTTTACTGTTTTCAATATTGTATTGAAATAATAAGTGCTTTTTAACAGGGATGAAAAAAAGACAAGTAGGAATGTGGGCTTTAAAATCTATTATAAAATAGGCAGCAGAAATCAAATCTCCATCAAGATTCTGATGATGGACTCATAAGAATTCAAAAAGAAACCACTGCAGTGCAGAATAACTCAGGGTGACAGGTTCTTGGAGTGTCCAACGCCCTGTCAGTTAACATAAGTTAGGCAATAAAAATTGAGCCATCTAATTGATGGATAAGAATTCCAAAAGCAGGAACTGTAATACAATTTAATCTGAACTCAGAACACGCAAGAATTTTTTAAAAAATCATTTTATATTGCATTAAGGCTCTGCAGTCTGAGCAAACATGAACCACTGTGTGTGAATTATTAATACAACACTATTCATGCCCTGTCATGTCTCAGTCTTTGGCTGTAACTTACTTGCAAAGTTTGGTGCATCTTGGATAAGTCCTTTTGAGTAATTTTGTAAAACATGCTAAGCAACATGGAAAGTTGCTTAGCATGAAATAAATTGTAGTTTCCAAGCAAAAACATTACATAACCGTTTGTGAGATTAAAAAAATACTCTTCAAATACTATTTACATTTCCAGCATATAGCACTTTTAATTTTTTAAGGAGCTGTATGGGCAGAATGTATTTTAATTTATATCTATATATAAACTGATCTAAATTTTAAAGTGAAAATTAGGTGGCTCAAATTTTGGGCCCCACTTTGGACAGGTTAAAAGGATTATGGTTCTCAGATGTGAAGTGCACCCTTCCTGCAGCTGAGCACTCAAAACCAAAATCTCTAATCGCTTTTGAAAATGTAAATAATATATACTTACTGTATAATCAGAAAATAAAATGGATTGCAACACTGTTGCACTTACTATTCCAAAGCTTTTGACTTTGTGTTATTTCCAAATCTAGGTGTAGAAAATATACTATTCATGCCCTGTCATGCCTCAGTCTTTGGCTGTAACTTACTTGCAGTATATTCAAACATCATAGCACAGCAAATTGATGAGATTAGTGGCGACCACAGTATAATGTGATAAACTTTTATAGGAAGACTTGAGTTCCTCTGCCTTGTTTGCAAATATTCAGTATAATGCATCTGTTTCCATATATTAATTTTGTATCTGCTCACATATATTTTTTAAATGAACACTTATTGTCAAAATATTTTAATAAAAATCTGGGAATTAAAAAAACCTTCAAAAACAAAATTAGACAGCAATCCTTCCCTTGTATACACAAACTTCCCTTATTCATTTCAAGTTAAATGTTGAGATGAAGGTAGTTGCACGTACCAGTCAGATGTGCAATTGGCCATCTACATGCGTCGTTACTGTGATTGTGCTTTGCCTGCTTGGTTGCACATTTTTTTCTGGAAAATTTAGACATAGCATGCTCTAAATGCAGTGATATGTCAAGGATGTTAAGAGGTGCAATGTCCTCTCCATCTTGCATATGTATCCTAAAGGTCTCTGGCCAGAATTCAGGCTGGCATCTGAAATGAAAGTGAAGGGTCCATTTATTCCTACCTCCTACATTCACTATGCATAAATGAACAGCTTTTCTGCAACCTGAGCCGTACCTGTGAAACTCTGTTCAACTACCTCTGCTCTGAGGTGTTATTTTTCATATTGTTGTTTTTTCCCCTTTGCTGATGTTATCTTCCCAAAGGAAAGAAGAAGCAGGGGGGGAACCACCAGCCTCTACCTTGTCAATATCATCTCAAATTTGAGAAATGAACAGAAAATACCATTTACATTTAACAGAGAATGTTGAGAAAGTACTGGCCTTTGCAGTACCAGTAAATTAATTTCACTTTAATGGCCTTTTAAAGTACAAATACTGGCTTTGCCAACGAAATACCAGCTGGGTGACAGCTCTACCCTTTGCTTTTCCCTCCTATTCATCTTGCTGTTTAAATGTCTCGTTATTATTATTTGTTATTATTCAGTCCTGTAGTCATCTATTTACTTCAATTGAGTTAGCCTCTGCAGTGACTGACTTTCAATGGTTCAGTCTAGAGCAGCAATGGGGGGGCTTGGAGAATGGCACAAAGAGACTCTGTTTGGAGACTTCTTGCCCTAGGAAGATTTCCAAAAGATTTTTTTTTTAAATGAAATGGTTTCCTTGTATTTTTCACAGAGGCCCTATCACATTCGCTCCAACACACCGACAAACGAAATTGCTCACGTGTTCAGGACAGCTACTGTAATGTATCCCGCTGCTTGGTCTAAAGAAATGGTGTTGCTGCTCAAAAAGGTGAGGGCAGGTGGGGAACGGGATGACCTCAGGGGAATGGATATATTCACATCTAGGAGTGCATTGTGCTCGCTGGCCCTTGGATTGCACCTTAGGTGTCTAGTGCAAATCCTGTCCAGGTCAGGTCCAGTGTCAGTGACCTTCTCATGGCTCTTGGTGCCCTCTGTAGGTATCCACACTGATATAATCACTAGCTGGAAGCCTTACTGACCGTGTCACCTCCAGGTCAGGGTACACTGAGGGCCCAGTGACAGGGAAGCTTGCATTGGTGTTGCTCCTGTTCTCAGCATATATGCAGGATCAGCGTCTAGAGCCTTCAGACTGCCACAGTTACCTTCTTTGTCCCTCTGAAATCGTTGTTGGGAATTAGAGAGAGATAAATAGAGATTGTCAAAAATTTTCACACGAAACTTCCTCTTTTGTTGAAAAAAGCATTTTTTCCAAAATGCAAATTTTTCACAAAAAAAGCTGATATTCTCAAATTGTTTCAGAAAATATGGGAAATGGAACAGTTTTTCTTGATATTTTCACTGACGTTTTTTATCAACATTGTTTTCAAAATTGTTATAAAAACTGTTTGTTAACCTAAACCCATGATTTCTTACTGAAGGCAGGTTTTCAGGAAACAAAACATTTGACAAGGATTTCAGAAACCATTTCAATAACAATGTTAGCAGAAAATGTAAATCATGAGACAATTTAATGAAAAAGGGTAACTAGTCCATTTTGAACCCTGCTAAATGGGAACGTCAACATTTTGAAATTTTATGAGAAATATTTTTGGGGTATTTTTTTCCAACTAGCCCTAGATATGAATAGTAAAATAATCCCTTGCATTTATGATAATTTTTCTTCCTAAAGACTCTGGGTACAGTTATCCCCACCACTAAAATATACCCATCTCTAGTCTATAAACATGGGAACAATTCTTCATTGGAAATGCAGCACAGCAGTGTTTTTAAGAGGAAGATTGAAAAATATCTATTTAATTAAAATTAAATGGGAGAATTTAGGAAAGAGGAATAGTTAATACCTGAGCTAGAGTTTAACCAGGCCAAATAGCTCTATATTTTTACCTTTGCTGGAAGTTTTATCCTTAACCACAACATGCTGTAAATCCCACAGACTACCTCTTGAATTAATAATGCAATGTCACAATTTATTTAAATTTCCATATGCCCCTTTGCATCTAGTTTAGCAGCAATATTTATTATATATGAGGCCAACTGGGATGTTAAGTTTTGTCCCGTTCAAATATCTCAAGTGAATTTCATATTAAGGTTCAATGCATTTGATCATTGGTAACAGACCCACGTTACTTGCATTTTGGATTTAAGCACAGTGCTTGGAATGGGGAAAATGAATTGAGAGATGTTTACACTCAGCCTGCATATCATTCACACTGACAGTATAGATTTTGTGCCTCCACTTAATATCATTCACACTCTGGTTGCAAGCACTAATGCTAAAATGTTGTTTCAAATTGTCAGCTTATTCATTACATTTGAGGAACTGTTTTTACGGGGGTTATTTTAGAATGTGCTACCAGAAGTCCTTGCAATCTTGAACCACAGAACTTGAAAGACAGAATTAAATCGCTAACTTGTATCATAGCTAATATGAAAAATCCCCACTGGATTAATTGAAAAATGTGAAGACAAGTAGGACCACTGCCATGGTTTCATAGACTCATAGATGTTAGAAAGGGAGAATGGTCCAGTGGGTAGGGTATTAACCTGGAAATGGAGAGACCTGAGTTCAGTTTCCTGCTCCACCACAAATGACCTTAGGCGAGTCATTTAATCTCTCTGTATAGAGTTCCCCATCTCTAATGTGGGGATAATGGCCCTTGCCTACATCGCAGGGGCGTGTTGTGAGGATAAATCCACTGAAGGTTGTGGGGTGCCTAGATACAACCATCTGCATACCTCAGTTAAATAAATATTAAGGCAGCCAGTTGTTTCCTAACAATATAGAGCACTATCCATTGTGACTTCCACCGGTGTCCTTGGAAGACTATGATACAGCCTAATAGAGCTCACAATTAAAAACGTTTCTTAATATCCATACCCTGCTTTTTTTTTTTTTGCATCCCACTTCTCTTAATTATACCCCCCTTATTACCACTCTAGCCAGTCCCTCTGCCTCCCAGGTGTTAACTGAGTTTTCTATGCTGTGATTAGATGTGTCTTCTTTGGAAAGATGCCTTTTTGATCTGCAGTTTCCATTTTCACTGTTGTGTTGGAGACAGGAGAATAAAATGCCAAATACACATATATTTTCAGTAGAGTTTGGTGGGGAAGTGGAGTGAGAAATCACATCCAAATACCGAGAAAGTGAAGATGAAACTGATCCCGCTGGGATTTTATTTAAACTGGAGAGAGGGGGGAAAAAACATTGTAGCACCTGTTCCATTTTTCTGAGTCTCCCTGTGAAAGAAAATAACCTGTTAAAACAGAGCACTTTGGATGACTTGTTCACACTCAAGGACATCTGGTGACATCTCGGTGGATGCTCCGCTTAACTTGCTAATAAGAAAGAACTCACTGAACCGTTACTAAAGGAAAATCTTTAGTTGTAGCCAAGTAAGCAGCCCAGTTGAAAAGCCAATAGCAATGAGATTACTTTGGCTCTGATGTCGGAGTCTGTGTCTCGCACCCTGGACTGGGTGATATGTGGGACCAGAGAATGGACTGAGATCCCTGTGCTGTGAGCTTCAGGCCATCACAGATTAAACCACTTGGCTTCTGACAAAATTAAAAAAAGACCCTGTGCTAATGTGTACTGCTCTGTAATGCCAGGTTGCTAACACAACCCTCTGGAGTGGTGCTGGTGACTCTTCCTGCTTGTACAGGAGTGTGGATGCCTGGAGCCATAGTCAGGCTGTTTAACTCCTTCAATATACTCTCAATGGGAGGGTTAAGGTTAACTCTGCCCATCCAGGCACTGCAGTCAGTTACAACTGCCCAAAAGCTAATGGAGAATGGAATCTTAACTAAGAAGAGGGGGGAGAGAGTGGACAGAATTAGGGTCAATGACGTAGACAAGGGGCTACATTGTGCCGGTAGGCACCGCTCTTAAGAGACTGGGTGGTGCATAAACTGTGCCAAACCAAAAGTAGCTCTCTGTGAGGCAGCACTCGCTCCCTGCTACCCTTGTGCTCTGGGAATGGAGGAAATAATTTGGCATTGGCCTACAGCATAACAAATTATATCACCGCCCAAACCAACTCAGTTCTGCGGGCTGCTGTGTTGGGGAGCAGGAGGAGAAAGACTCTGCCCATTACCCTCTCTCCCTACCCACTTTATTGTGGGGTCTATAGTCAATAACAATGTAGCCTAAATTCTGTCCTCTTCCTACACACTGATAACATTGATATTTCTGGTATCAACTATAGGCTTGAGGGTGTCCGTATGTGTATCTATTCCTATATAAACACAGATTGTTGCTCTTTAGAACTTTTCAATTTCCTTTGTAACTTTGTAGCATTACTACTGTAGTATTTGAAGGATTCCCTAGGTATTCACTGAATAAAGAGAATAGGGTGAATATCATGGGATCAGTATCGAGTTATCAAAGGCAAAATTGGTACATTTTAAAAAGGCAACTGCTGTACATATAGACAGATATAGATTCACAACCGTGTGATATATATATATATATATATATATATATACACCCTTTTTCTCCTGATTGTCTTCCATGGCCCGGCATCTAAACTATTCTGTTTAATTCCCATTAACAGTTGCTTGAGCCAAATCCCGAGGAACGTTTTTCTCAGCTGAAAGATATCCAGGACTTTCCGTATCTGGCTGATATTAACTGGGATGCAGTCCTACAGAAGAGGATAATGCCAGGATTCATTCCCACTGTAAGGCAATTTAAAAAAAAAATCATTTAGAATGTCTATACAATCAGTATAAACGCCTATACTCCTGATTCTCCACTACTTTGCACTAGATCAGAAAAGTAATGTACTTTTGCACACACTTTGCACAGGTGCAAGGCAAGGGAAAATCCAGGTGAGAATTTTCATTTTATGATTAAGACTATTAAAGGGATAATTACAAATGTTGGATGCTCACAATTTGTATTATTGTTAGTTTGTAATGTCCTCATTAATTCTCTGTCTGTGTATTAAGAAGAAGTGCTCTAATGTACTTACAAGAAACCCTGTATTTTCAAACCTGTGTGCAGAGAATTCAGTGCTCGTAACCAGCCCTATAATAACAAACTAGCGTGCCTACCCACTGCGCTCATGAGCAATCCTGCAGTAACAAACCGCTGTGAGCAAGCAAAAAAAACATGCACAGCCCAGAACTCTCAGATAACCCTATGCGTATAACTTGGTTCTTGCCAGACACTGTAGAATAACTGCTTATCCTGACAAATGACCCTTGATAACAAACCAATGCATATATACCTAAGGGAGAAGATAATAATTATGGAAAGGAAAGGAATACTTTAGATTTCTCTTTGAAGCATCCAAGGAATCAGTATAAACAACAATGAATAAATGAGAAAGTGATTTTTAGAATGATGCATTGTACCTTGACAGTGTCCTTCTAACCAAAGGGGAGTGATAAAATATGTAAAAGGTTCAGCAGGAGCTCTGGCTATGTTATTGTTATTGGTTTATTCATTAGCGAGTTATTTCCCAGGTTCTTTCCTGTTTGTAAGAACCTCTTCAAGGCAGGGTCGATTCAGCTAAGGTGACCTTTCTCTCCCCCTATAGAAAGGTAGACTGAATTGTGACCCAACCTTCGAACTTGAAGAAATGATCCTGGAGTCCAAACCTCTTCATAAGAAAAAGAAACGCTTAGCTAAGAAGGAGAAAGACACCAACAAAAGCTATTCCTCACAGGTGAGAGAGAAAGAGAGACAGGTCCTTACAGTCTTGGAAATCCCTTTGCACAAAAATCCACTTGGTATTTCATATGGATGCAGCAAAATGCAAACATGTAAATAGTCTAATTGTTGCTGTTAGAATGGCTTTGTTCACAAAAGCTCTCTGTACTAGTGACAGGATATGCACCAGCGAGAGCATGATATTGTAATATGAATATTAACTTGTGCATTTCCTAAATCTCTATCTTAATTATGTAATTTTGATGTTTCAGAACATAGATTTTGCATTTAATTTCCTTTTTAAAAAAGTCAGAAGGGGGTGTAGGGAAAGGAATTGCCCGTGGTGGCTAATATTGGGATTTAAACAGTCCAAGATGGCTTTGAATTTCAGGGAATGGAGTACGGGAAGGACTAGTTTCTGACTTTGCTTTTGATAATGTTTTGCTGGAGATAATTTACTGCAAGACTGGGTCAGAGTGATAGGGAATGATGCTGCTCCAGTTTCTGACACCTGGGAACAAGTCAGGAAGGTGTTTTGCAAGCTTCTCCCAAGCAGTGCTTCCAAGGTACCAGCAAACTCTTATGACTCCCTCACTATTCCAGACCTTGGCTTCTCTGCAGCCAACATAGTTAATCATGCTCCATTATGCAAGTTTGCAGCAGGATTTGCAATGTGGGCAAATCTTCATTATGGGCTAGGATCAGAACATCCACAACCTCATTTTCAGTTGTGATCAAACTAAACCAGACGTTGAGTCTAGGTCTCAGAAGTGGAAAGCCAGTTTTTAAGGCACTGGGGCACACAATGCACCACCCAGTTTATTTGTAAGATGCTGAAGGCCAATTTGGGATAGGAACCTGTCCTCCCTTTCAGTTCAGTCATCTAAAAGGTGAAGTGTTTCCAAGGCCATGTTTAGACTTAGGAACATCAGCGGGGAGCCTAACGAAGTCCTAGAGTGAAATCCGGCCCCACTGAAGTCAATGTCAAAACTCCCATTGACTTCTATGTGGCTGGAATTTCTCTCCTGAATAGATGTTATAGGGCTTTGTTAAAGCTGAAGTCTCCCTCATCCCTCTTCTATGATAAAGAGCCTCTAATTAAATAGAATTGGATTCTTTAAAAATTAAGTTATTTTAAAGGTCAGCTGAATCTCTGAGCATCTTAAATATTTTATCATGGCCTGGGATAAGAGCTCTTTCATTTACAGAACTGATCCTTTTTAATACTCTTCATCAGTGGAAGCAAAAGCAGCCTGATCCCCACCCCTTCCGAATCAGCTGTGCAGAGTGAATGTTGCCAGCAGGTTGAGTGCAGCCAAGAGGCAGCAGAACCCTGTAGAATGTGTTGGGTTTTGTGAAAGCACTAGGAATTTGGAAAGTTTATTCCAAAACCATGTTGTTTTTTAAGTAAAATTTCTCAAGAAACAAAATAAAACATCATTTAAAACATCATTAGCTCCCTGACTGAGCTAACCTCGTTATCTCTAGTCTAAGTTTTCCCTACACATTTATATCTGCCCCTGGACATTTCCACTGCTTGCATCCGAAGAAGTGGGTATTCACCCACGAAAGCTTATGCTCCAATACCTCTGTTAGTCTATAAGGTGCCACAGGACCCTTTGTCGCTTCTACAAATCCAGACTAACACGGCTACCCCTCTGATACAAAATAAAACTGTTTTCTAAGGAGGCTGGTTTGACTGACAACCCACGGCATTAAACATCAATGGTCTCTCTAGATGTGATAGTGGGTCATGCTTTGGTCTTCGCTGCACCCTTCCCCTCTCTTCTCATCTCTGGCACCCATCTCTTTCTTTGCTGTCAGGACTGTTTGTGTGCTTCTCCTCTCTTTGCCTGCATATCACCTCTCTGCTATAAAAGGCCTTTCTTTCCTCCCTCCAGCCCCGCTACCTGTTTCCTCCTTTTAAAGGTACAGGTTCCCCTGCGCACACTTTCCCTTGCTGTAGGCCTCATTCTTTTAGTACCTTGAAAGGTAGGAGGTGTGAGGTGGAAGGGTCTGCAGCGATCATCTTTTTGGCTCCTATTCCTTTTTGATGGGAGGACTCTTTGAGATCAGAGGAGGAACGTACTGTCTGGGCAGTTCTCTCAGAAGCATCTTTAAATAAATTTAGTTTATAGTAGTTCAAAACCTCGTGTGTGAGGTAAACATTACAGTATTCTCCGTGCAGACCAGGGGTGAAAGTAAAATTGAGCTCTTACTGGTATGGGGACAGCTCGGGTGGAAGGGGTGGGGCCGGAGGTCAGCATCCCCCAGCCAGTCCATCCGCACTGCCCGGAGCCCCAGGCCCTTTTAAATCACCGGCCCTGGGGCAGCTGCTCCTTTTTGCCCCCCTCCTCCACCTCTACCCGTCGGCGGCTGGGAGGGCAAAAGGGGCAATGACATTAAAGCGCTGCCACGCTTTTTTTACCAGTACGCCGTCCTGCCTTACTTTCACCCCTGATGTAGACCATGGCTGTTGGATTTTCTAGGGCATCTTATGTCTGCTTTACTGGTTTTCTTTGAGTTTACTGACACTAGTTTTATTTCAGGGAGACTCTCAGGATTAAGCTCATTCTCAGCAGGCAGTCACATAGCCCGAGATATCTCTACTGTTCAAATCACTGCCACTTGTGTGTGTGAGAGAATGATGGCTCTGAGGACTGCAGCTATATGAAGGAAGCAACAGCTGAGCATAATGCTCAGAGGAAATTAAAAGTGAAATGCAAGGTTATGAATGCTTGGGGCTGCATTAAACTGGAGCCTGTGTCATACATAGCAAGGAGAGGTGCACTGTTGCTCACGGCTTCGTGGAGTACTATGCTGTGACAGCTAACTTTTGCTAGAGCTGGGTCTCTTTAAGGAATCGTGTCCGTGTCTGACTTGTACAAATGGTTCAAAGAAGGCATCTGTCACTTTTTTCCTTTTACCATGCGCCGGTGACTGGAATGCAGGTGGCGTCTGGTGGCCCAGTGAAACGCTGTCTCTGAGGTGAATGAAGCAGCCAAACTCCAGAGCTATCAGAACCGATCTTGCCAGTCAGAGTTAGGGCTCATACATGTTTTATTTGCCTTCAGGCAGGTTTCCCCCCCCTTTGTTGTTTGTAGTCTGTGTGTGTGGCTGCTGCTAGACAGTGATAGAATGGAGTATGTGTGACACTGATCCTGGCCTGAGGCTTGCCTACCTCTTCCATCAAGCTTCGCTGAGCCCAAATGAGGCAGGCTCTCACCAGAGCTCTGTCACCTGGCCACAGCATAAGGAAATCTGGCTTTCCATACGAACGCTTTGCCATCCATCCTCGGTGCTGAAAGCACTTGACCAGCATTAATGAAACCTCCCAGCACTCCTGGGAAGTGGGTATCATTCTCCCCACTTTACAGATGGGGAAACCACAAGCCAGAGCTGGGAACAGAACAGTTTTGATACAAGGCCTGAACATAACTAACTGCGTGAATCTATTTCCATTGCTCCTTTTCCCCCACCTACCGCTTGTAACTCTCACATGTTGTGCCCTACCTACCCTTAAGCTGTAAGCTCTTCAGGGCAGGGAAAAGTGTCTCTCTGTATATTTTGTAAGGTGCGTAATGCCCTGTGATTAAACGGTAATCACAATAATGCGAACCCCCTAATTCTGTGCTTTAGACACAAGACTGCTCCTCCTTCCATCTCTCTTTATTTACTGAAAGAGGAGAGAGAAGGAGGTAGGGCTTTCTGTACATTTTCAGCTCACTCCCACGCCGTGAATTCTCTCTTTTGGACGAGAGGTAAAACGGAGGCCTCGGTTGCTTATCGTTATGAAAGATACCATGGCACATTTGGGACTATTGAGGAATATCAACCCGTCTGCCTTGGGGAAATTCTAGTTTGGGGATTTAATCTTTTGCCAACTTCAAACGCCTCGTGTAGAATCAACTGCTGAAATAGTTATTCCCAACTTCCTGCCCAAAGCCGTTGTGTGAACCACACAAGCAAAACCAGTCATGCACCTTATTTCCCTCCCCTAAAAGTGTGTGGGAGGTATTTCAGGAATGGATGGAGGGATCCCTCTATATATTCTGTAAGGCACTTTGGGTTCACCACAGCATTAAGTCAAGCAATTTACATTTAACTTACTTTTTTTATATTTGCCTAGCGTGAGCGAGAAGAGCCAGCCTGCACAATCATTGTCAAGTTGTAATACCCTGCATCCACATTAGTGCTGCTCTCACTCGTGTGTGGTGCTCAGACTTCTGGGGGCACATCCCATGCTTCGTATAGCTGCGGTAAACTGAGCTCTTATATGAACCCTTTCTCAAAATTGGAGACCTTCTGTGATGGAATAAGCACATTCTTCTACCTGTAGGGGCAAACCTATTTATGCCTAATGGATGGGAACACCTCAGATACTGTCCTGTATCAGCTGTGAACTCTCACTGTCCTCTCCTCTGTTTTTTCCCTATTTCAACATGGAAGGGCTGCCGTCTTCAGAAGCACCTGGAGTCACTGCAAAGGGACTTCATTGTTTTCAACAGAGAAAAGTAAGTAGTGACTTAGGAGACGTGGACACTGGCAGGTTTTTCAGCGTGTTGGTAAGACCGTTGACAGGACTAGCTCTCCATCTGCCCAAACCTCTATGGGGTTCTATTATATTTTTAAAAAACCAGTTGAAATAGCAGTGGAGAGGAGCAGACGTTAGTGAACGTTATTTAATCCAGGATCTGAAGGGGAACGGAGTGGCATTTTTACTCATGAGATAAAGGGTAAGGCCCACAGTACTGAAAACTGGAACCCATACTGCCTTAAATTCCTAATGAATTTGGATAAACTATTGTCAGAGATTGCATGGGAGGTTCCCGGATGTTTTTAATGGAATTTATTCTGCATCCATTTAGGTTGAATCATATAAACATCTCCAAACAGGGGACAGGCTGAGGAGGAGATAACCAGTAAACCAATAAAAGAAAACCAAATACCTCCGGCTTCATAAACCCCAGAGTGGAGACTGCCTCCCAGTTCTATGCATTAGTCACAGAGCACAGCAGGACCAGTTCTACCATATCTAACCAAATCTCTGCCGTTACAAGTAACCCCTCATCGTCTGCTACAGAGCTGAATCTAGAGCCTAGTTAGTATTTATTAAATGAAACATTAGTGAGGTTGGAATAAATTCCATTGAAATGCACTGAACATTAGATGAAATTAACATACCAATCCTATAATATTCCATGCAAATTCATATGGTTTTAAGGGTACATGCCTGTAACACTTGCTCATACAAGTAGAACCCATGGAAATCAGTCTACTTCTGTAAGTAAGTATTGTTCGTGTGAGCAGGGATTGCTGGAGTGGGCCCAAAGTTTGTAATGATCCCCCTGAAGTAGAGCCTCCTTTTGGGTGGGGGTGGGGGACGAAAAGAACACTAACTATGAAATGGCCAGACTTGGCCCACCCAGGAACAGGGGAGAGAATATGGTAGGTGTACTCAGAAAATGGGTGGGGAGGAGTGCTGATAAGGGTGTGCTCAAGACAAGGGCTCAATAGGCCTGGCTGTTGCACTGTGCTAGCAGAAATAATGTAGCTAGTCGAAATGCTGTAGCACTAACTAGAGGAGAAATCGGCTGAAATCAAGCTTGTGTATGCAGGGCCCGCCCACTAGGCAACCTAGGCGGTCGCCTAGGGCGCTAGGATTAGTGGGGCGGCATTTCATGTCCCTCGACGGCATTTTGGTAGCGACGCTGAATCTTCGGCCCCCGGGGACCTTGGCGGCATTTCGGCGGCAAGTTCTTCGGCCGCCAGGGTTCTCGGCGGCATTTCGGCGGCAGCTTCTCCCGAAGGCGCTGCCTGGGGCGGCCCAAAAGCTGGCGCCGCTCCTGTGTGTATGGGTTAAGAATTTGCTGGTAAAATACACAGCGAGCTGGCGGTGAAAGACTCATAGGCTGCTGCCTCATGCTGGCTTTCTCCCTTGGGTTTTGACTCTTCATTTCTTTTTTTTTTTTAAGGGTGAGGAAACACCACAATGAAATCCAAGAGAATATAACATTGGCACACACCAAAGACCCAGAAGAAGAAGACAGCCAGAACAACAACCTTTGAGCTAACTTAGCCTCTGCCCTGGTGTGTTCCCCAAGGGTTCATTGCACACCTACACGTTCATGGAGCTTGGTGAACAGAATTACCCACTGATAAAAGGACAATGCACATACCCCAGCACAGGGCATCTAAGCCAGAAATTTGTGCATCTTTCTTTTCCTCCTTCCACCTTAAGTCAGGTGGATACAGGGGGCCAGGAAGAGGTCTTTAGTACTGCCCCTGCACATAACCTGCCAAAATAAACAAGAGTCGGATCCTCCTCCTCTGCCAGAGATGGTTACAGGAATTTGACCACAAGATGTGGTCTCTTTTTCAGAAGAGAGGAGTTCAGGAAGGAGGAGCTTATCCTTGTGGGGCAGGATGCCTGCTGGCACATTTGGGGATTGAGTGACTAGTGTAAATCTGGGCGAGGGATCAGTTGATTGCCAGTGGGAAGCAACAGAAGGGTATTTAATGCATAATTAGGTCTGTCACATAGAGTCAATATTAGAGATGAGCCGGCAGTAGAATCACAGACCCAAACTCTTGGGAAGTTTGGATTTTGACATGAGCCTCATAGCTTCAACTCATCTCTAATTGTTAGAGGCAGAAGGGGCGGCTCTCAACAGCCGGGCTCGTATTTAATTTGCAGCGTACAGAAGACGGGATCTTTGCTTCCAGCAGGGTCTCTTTCTAATATTTCTTTAGTCTGTGGTAGGGAAATGATCTAGTTCCTCAATATGGGGAAAAGGCAATAGTGGTTTCTTATGTTTCTGTTTTACTGTCTCTGAGTGATGAAATTCCCTAGCTTCCCTGACCTTATGCTGTCGGGCAGGGCTGACTCAGCAATGGCTAAGAACATATGAACAATGGGGACTGGGAGGGAACCTGCTAATTTGGGTCAGAAAAGGAAGAAGTAGCAGTTCTGTATTGCTGGATAACACACTAGGGTGGATGCTTCACTAGCACATACTAGAGACTACGTTCACCACTGGCATAAGCAGATGCAACTCCACTGAGTCCAATGGGGTTGTGGCCCCTTACACCAGAGGTAAATTTGGTTATGCATCTTTAAGTGTGATACGACGTCAGCTTTGTAGTCTCAATTTCCCTTTCACTAAGGTGTTAGATCAGGGTTGAATTTGGTCTATGTCTAAGCAGCCACAATGCCCAATGGTAACTGCACCATCTTACACCAAGGCTGAAATTGGCCAAAGCACCTGGTTTATAGTCATGCTGTGATTGACACACAGTTTTCACCTTCTTGTTTTGCTTCTGTCTTACTCTGTGTGTTAAACTGTCTCCCATCTGCCCAAAGCCATTCTTTGTATCCCCCCTGCGACTTCCTTTCTCTCCATGTCTGAATCTGATCAAGTAGAAGTCTGAATAAAAACAAGGTACGAGACTCCTTCCCCGACCATCAAAAGCCAGTGTTGTTTCTGACGTCACTTGCATTTCAAGCCAAAGTGTGAGTTTCCAGTGTTCTGAGCCAACTGGGAATCTCCTTGACTTTTATTTTAAATGTGCTTTTCTCCTTTGCGAAGCTGTTTTAAAAGTCCTTCAGAGAACAGAATCTGCACACTGCAACCTGGAAGCAGGCCTTGGTTCCATTCTCTGATACATTCAGAAAACTTGGGGAAAGAGCCATCCTTGCTTTACACATTTAGACCATCTGGGGCAGGATGGATGCCTTCTTACAGATGTAAATTATTTATTAGTATTATGAGTAAGCCATATTCTGTCGATTAAACAGTGGCTGTGTTGTTTGGTTTTGAAGGATGCAGTTTATCCTTATGCATTAGCAAGCAGCTGCCCCAAGGAGTGCTCAGAGTGGCCTCTCTCCAGCCCTGTGAGCATGCAGGTAGCTGTCATCAGAGTGAGCAAATAGAAAATAAAGCCCTTCTCAGTCCTGCTGACTGAATCACTCCTATTCCTTTGCATGGAGCCTGGGATCTCAGCCCCAGGAGTGGCTGATCCACTATTCCTTTTTAAAAAATGTTATGGCTCTTGAAATAAAATAGTCCCAGGTAGGTGGCAGTGATTCAGCTCCGCTTTGCTCTGAGGATCAGCAAAGGACTAGAAGCCAGTAGCTCACTCGGGCTGCAGCATGGTTCTAGGAATAGACTACTTTGTCAGATACCTTTCACCACAGCTCTCCCGTAGCAGCAACTGGTTGGGGGGCTGCTGGGCTCTAGGGAGAGAGTTCAGTGTATGCCGCATTAGACGTAGCAGCAGTTATGGCACCCATGCACAATCCCTTTCTGAAAAGGTTGGACCCCTAAAGCCAGACTCCAGGTCTGAATGTCCCTGAACTGTGGATGTGTTTGGAATCTGAATGCAGCGCTGTAGCCTGCGGTTAGTCCCCATCTTTGTAACAGGGGAACTTTAGGGGGAGGAATGAAACACTGATCTGAATGCTGTGGCTTGAACACATCACTGCTTTTAGCTGACAGAATCTCATAGTGGAAGGATCTAGTGGGAATGGCCCTATCCTCAGTGGGGTGTTTCCAGTTTGCTTTATTTTCCCCTATTTCATAAATCTACTAAGAGCCACCTAACCCCATTATCCATGGTCCTCTTTCCTTCACAAGAAGTTGGATACCATTCAAGATGTATCATTGCCAAATGATTGAAAACAGCCAATGGTATGAAATGAAGTCAAATGAAGAGATGCTTCTTAGTAGCTAAGCAGCTTCTGCTCTCTCAAATGGTCACCTAATGCTCTAAGGTGGTAAAGTCACCTTCTCCAAATTCCCTACCACCTTCCCTGTGGAATCATCTTCAACGTTGATTCAATGAAAGCAGGATGGAAAAGACCTCCAGAAAACCTAAAACACAATGGCTGGATGGCATTAATAGACCCCTGTCCCTCACAGGCATCCTACCCCATAATGTGCTCAGACATAGCAGTGGGGTTTCAAACAAGTCCTTACTTTGACCCAATTTGGATTGATTTACAGGGGGATCAAGTGACCATCCACCCACCACATTCAACCACACTATTGATTAAAACTCACAACAGTCCTGGCTCCCAGTCCTTTGCTCTGACTAATCTCAGTACTAGTACTTAGTGCTTACCTTAAAGTGCTGTACAAGCATTAAGTAATGAATCCTTACAACACCCTGTCATAGAGGTTCTGACACCCTTTTACAGATAGGGAAACTAAAGCAGACAAACTATGACCGAGTGCTGGCCTTTTACTTACAGGAACTGGCTGGGGCTTCAGGAGCTCCAGATTCAATTCCTGGCTCTACCAAACTGCTTCATTTCTCAGTGGATGTTAGGTGTATCCCTGTTTTACAGATGACTATCTCAGAGGGGTGTAGTGAGGCTAAAGTGTGCTCTTTGCGAAGTACTCAGATACTATGCTAATAGATGCCCATATAAGTACCTACTTGAAATGCCACAGGAAGCTTGAGAGCTAGGAATAGAATGCTAGTATGCCTAGCTGCTTGTTTTATGTAGCAGTCTGGTATTCCAAGCCACCTTGCTACAGAACCACGGCCTCACCTTATTAGCAAATACAGGTCAGAGTTTGTGCTTACGCCCACCCCCAGTGTTTTGTCAAATGTGTGGGTTTTTTTGAGAAGGGGAGACTCCTAGCAGAGGAGAATGTACTAAATGCCCCATAGCCGAGTACTTTTGGACAGAACAATCATGTATTGATTCAGCCCACAGCTGCCAAAAGCCCCATGCAACTTGAGTAATAGGAATAAATGCCTCTCTCAATCCAGATGCCCACTTTTTACCCGACAGTGGATCAGCTTGAGTTTGATCTCATCGCTGAAAGGAATGCTTGGTTCTCACACAATTGGCTGCAGCCATCTCTTTCATCTACAGGTGTTCGCTTCAACCAGAGCTAATACTATTACTGGCTGCTTTGTTTTGCAATGGGCCATGCACATTGCTGATGCTAAATAATTAAATCATAATCCCAGCGTCCCTGCAATCTGATGGGGTTTTTTTTGAGTAAATTAATCTGCCATGAATGATTTCTGCCTTCAGCACATAGTATCAGCTGTCTAGGTATTTTTACCACCTGTATCACAGCAGTATTTGAGCACCATACCAAATACCAAGCGCTTCCCCTCACCCACTGATTCTAAGACATGAAGTGGAAGGAGTTTTTTCCCCCTGTTGTAATGTATTACAAAATTCCAGGAAGCCTTTGACCCATGGGCGTGTTTATCATTTCATAGTGACTTTGCTTGTGACCATTCCAAGTTCCAGCCAGTGGCTCGATCCCAAGAAAGCATCGTCCCCTTCATATTAGTTCCATTATTTCTGCTGAGAGTAGGTCATCCTTTCAGAGGTAAAGGAGGATCTCAGAGTTCCTCGGGCCCCACCCCAGTGGACTTTGTCCAGGATAAGGAAGGAGTGTGAAGGGGAGTCAGCGTAGAGTCTGAAATACATGTTGTAGAAACAGTAGGTGGATTGCCGAGGTCTCTGTCAGCCTTTTAGAACTACAGCTTCTACCCTCATTCTAGATGAGGCTCCTGGATTTTGCACTGAGAGGGTGGGGATCCATCTCACCATCTACACATCCTAATCAGCTAGCTGACTCCCACTCCTCAAACTGGTCTGTAGGCTTTCTGTTGGCCAATGAAAAGACCAGCAGAGGGATCTGCAGACAGCGACCCTGAGGCACTGTACACCCTGTGTGGCAGTTAACAAAACCAGGCAGCTCCCACGAGCTGAAAAATCTAATTGCAGATTGAATTTAGTGTTGAAAGCTCACCCAACAAGTAATTTGATATAGCATCTAATTCACTTTAGGTGCAAGGGACAGACAAGCACACGTTAAAGGTAACTTGCCATTTCTTCAGCCCGGTTGATGCTGGCACATTTACAACTATCAGTCAAATGAAGAATTAAGACAACTTTTACACATGGTCTCCAGGAAGGACAACTGTGTGAACAGCTGCAGAGCCTCAAGGCGGATGAGAGAGATCATTTCACTGAGTGATTTGTCCATCCCTCTGGGCCATCCACCTTTTCCTTTTCTTCCAGAAGAGCCCAGTTTCTATTAGTACTAGGAAAATCTCAATATTTTTCTCTACGCATCCTAAAAAAAAAAGAAAAAAACCCAAACAAACCCTTGAAGGTTTTACATTTTGACTCTTCGCACCTGAGCCACTTCAATAGCTACTGTCATTTACATAGTGGGGAGCTGAAAGTTTTACAATGGTGCCAACTTTCTCAATATTTTTTTTAAAGATCCAGCTGTTGAAATCGCGAATATACAACATTGTCAGTTGTCATTTAAAAATAAACAATTTCTAGCCCTTAGAGCTGTGGAGGAAAGTTTGAAAACATAAAGCAGGTGCCACCTAGAGGTTCAAGAAACCATAAAACAAACAAGAACCAATTTAAAAAAAAATTAAGTCAATCTCATAATTTTGGGCGCCTGGTTCATGCTTATGGTTGGAAATACTGCATTGCTCTTAATTCTCCCTGGACTCTTTATAATTAAGATGACAGAGTTTATTATGAGAGAGAAATGGGAACTGGAACTTTCATTGCCCCAAACAGGAGCAGCTAAGTTTTCCAAGTGAGTCCCTGATTTTGAATGTCTCAGTTCTTGTTGCCCAATGTGAAAGATGGTAGCCAGGGCCTGGCTGTTTAGAAGTGTTGTATAGCTGTAACTCCCATTGATTCCAACTGGAGCTGTAGGGGCTCATTCATCTGAAATATCAAGCCCACAATGTTTAAAGTTGAACACCCAAAACCAAAGAACTCAATGTCAGTGGTCATTTTTGAAAATCTAAGCCTAGAAATGTATCCAAGTTGAGTTGGTTCTTCTTTCTCCCGGCATTGGTAACTGCAGAGTTACCAGGCAGTAGGAGAGGTCTAATCTGCTGCACCTGACCCATCTTTGCAGTGGGATGGTGGAGACAGGCTGGCAAACACCACAACTTTTTAACTGAGTCCATTTTGAGTGTTTACAATAGGTGTCAGCTTGGCAGCCCTGGAGGTAGAGATTGAAGTTCTCTATTTATCCCTGGCTTGGGCAGTAGTGAGACAGGCTTCTCCCACATCTCACTACCAAACCTGTTCTGGAGGGGCCACATCTAAACAAGATGGGATAGTTCAGTGTTCAAATCCATTTGATTCCTGGCCTCTCTGAGACTGCCAAGAAATGGATCTCATTGTGATATATTTAAAAAACCTGAAACCATCACTTTTCAGGGTCACTCTTTGTTGGATTTCTCGCCCCCAAATACAGGAAATACTTAGCTGAGGAGCTAAGTAACCTGCAGCTCTTCATTTCTGATATCCCAGCACCACCTTGTGGGGACAAGTTAGTATTGAAAATATAAAAAACAGAATCCACCCCCTAACATTCAGCAGGATCCAGGAGCTTCTTGTGATAGTGACTGTTTGCTGAAGAGGGCGGAAAGAGACATTGGCCATGTCTCAGGCCCCCTGTTGTGAAAGGGGCAGCATTAAGGTCACTTGCAATGAGCACCTTCCAGTGGTGCATATAAATGTGTCTAACATGTCATGCCAGGTTCATGGCAAAGTCTTCAAAAGGAGACAGGAGCATCAATGCTGGATCTTAAGAGAGAGTAAAGTGGGAGCAGGGAGAGGACCAAACACGGATACGGCTGTCTTGGGAGGTGCTAGAGTATTGGCAGGGACTTTTACACAACCCCCTCACCTCCCAATCCCTACACAGACGCACACACCCATGGGAATCTGGGGCCAACAGAGTTTCCCCTTTTACGGCTGTGGAGAAAAAACAAACGGGTGCAGCGAGTTGTTTGGAAGGAACAGTTGCTTTCTGTTTTTTAATAAAATGTACAAAGTAATAAAGTCTTACATGAGGCGATACAACAGAGCTGTTACAGAGATGACACTGAGCTTCCCGATGGGCCTCACAACACAAGACGGAGGCAGCCATGTCTGACCAGCATTGAGTGGAAACAGATGAACATTGACACAACACACAGACCCACCTTGCCCCTATCCACCTCCCACGATCCCTCCCCACAACCCTTCCATCCCCCCCTCCCCACCCCCACACCGATTCCTTCTGAATAACCTGCCTAGCTAGTTCGTTCATGTCACGGTCATCCCAGCTTTCTCCGCCCCCTCCTTACGATGTGGCATCACACAAGCACTCAACACGTATATTACAGACTCTTAACTTAGTGACCTGTCAGATTTGCATGCATGTAAAAATGAAAGAAAAAAATTAAGGCTATGCATAAACAGAAACCAAAGCAATATTTTTAAAGCTAGGTAGCAAATAGCGTTTGTGAAACATAAGGCTTGAGGCTTATTGATTCTTCAGCTCTGAACGGTTTTTAATTGCTTTTCCTTCTTAAATACCACTGTACCCTTTTCCCCCTTGAATATTGGTGTTTCCTTCCCCGTTAGGGTGCTTAACTCAGGGAGGTTATATTGGAGCGGCCTCCAGGGGGCGCTACAATGCGCTTGCTGGCTGAACGAACACCTTCGTCGACCTGGGTACCTGAAATTAGGACATGACCACAAACAAAGGGAGGGGAGAAAGGGAAATTAGAGGGTTGTGGCTCACAGGGCTACCAGTCAGGAGGCCTGTGGTCTCTGAGACGGTCCCTACATGCCTTACTGGGGGCAGATTGCTCTTAAGAGACCTACCCTGCTTCTTCACTTCACTGTTCCTCCTTTCAGTCCAATAGTACCTCAGTGCCCCCAGGCAGGCAGCCAGCAGCTGCACCGACCTCTCTGTGGAGCCTCCCAACTGGAGCTGCGCTGTCAGGGAGTGAGGGACTAGGAGGCAGTAGCAGGTCTCTGGCATTTAATCCCCTTTTAAGTCTGCAGGGGAAAAGGGGCTTGGGCAAGCTCCAGCCATCCCCCATCTGGAGGCCCCTCCACGCAGCAAGCCCCACAAACTGGCAGGGGCAGCTCTCCCCAAGTCATCGCCACAACTCTTTGTACAAAATCTCACCCCAGTCCCACCCTGTGCCCAGCCCTCTGGGACCTGGTGTCACTGGGTTCTTCGGTCCATGGGTACGCAGCACTTTGCCACGCAGAGATGGCTCACACTCACCTGACAGGCTGAATCCAGACTGATGGAGATTCCTGACGGGAGCCGTCTGCCGGGTGGGGGATCCCCTGGTGGATCCTGCAGGGGTACCGCCTTTAGGCGTGGCTGTCAAATCGAACACGGGCCCGTCATACATGCCTCTGGGCACGGCGTGCATCTCGGCCATCTGTTGGGAGAGAGAGGGCAGGGGAAGCAATGATGCTGCTTCTCTTAGTTACTGAGAACACTGGCACTGGGAAACCAGGATTCCCTGCACAGCACAGGGAGCCCCTCGATCCTCCACAGCCCTCAGCTGATTCAAGGCCACCATGGCCGCTGCTGCTGTCTGCAGTGCTCTCACCCACCTCACAGGCCTTGCCGTGCTCCAGACCTCCCCACCACAGATGCCCACGTTCCTGCTCCCTCACAGCCTTCCTGTGTGACCTTGGGCAAATCCCTTAGCCTCTCCAGGCCTCCGTTCCCATCTGTAAAAGAGCCCTAAGCCCAGCGCAACAGGCGAATCCTTCACTGTGGATTCCTGCCCCCCTGATGGGGAGAAAGGTGTTTGCCCACTCTCCAGCCTCGTAGCCTTTGCTTTCTTCAGTTCCTTCCAGTCTGGCCTTCCCACCATGTACAGCAACTTAATAGCTGCTGTGCAAACAACCCAACATCCTACCTCTGCTGGTGGCATATACCAAACATGCAGGTCTACACCCTTTGATGAGGCACCAGGGCCCAGCTCCTCCAAAGGTATCTGGGTGCCTAGCTCCCATTGATTTCTGGTTTGAAATACACTAACCGGGCAGCACTCAAGGGGCACAGTGACCAAAGCAGGAGAGTCCACTACTGGGGAAGAGGGCGACTCAGGCATGTAGCTCCATTGGTGGTGCCATTACAGCGATGGGAGTACAGCACGTGCACACGCTAAGCCCCTAAGGAAGCTGCAGTGTTTTCCCACCCCTACGGGACTCGTTCTCCTGTGTTCCGAGTCTCCTCAACTCCTTACCTTCCTCCTGGCTTTAATGCGCTTGTAGACATAGTCTGGGAAAGGACTGCAGGGAATGAAGCGCCCAGCTCCCTGTGTCACATGCAGGTTGCCATCCTCCAGCATGATCTTCCCCTGGCATATGACAACCAGCGGGGCCCCACGCAACTCCATTCCTTCAAAGATGTTGTATTCAGCTGCCTGCGGCACACGGGGAAGGGCAACAGGAGCATGAACCCAGGCATTCTGCACCCGAGCCTGACCAGCTGAGATGATGTCCTGACTCTGGCACTAACCAATACCCACACTGTGTACGGCCAAAGACTGGAATAGCAGGGGGTGCGAACAAGGATTGTGGCTAAGGACGAGGGCTCAGAACTGGCATCTTCCCCTGCTGTTCAGGTGAGCATAGAGGAGCATCAGTAGAGCCATGTGTGGAGCCCAGGCCTGGAATAGTAACTAGGGGAGTTGCAGGTCAGGACAGAGGAGTATTCAATGCTGTATTCAGGCTCAGAACTAAAAGAGCAAGAGGTGCTGCTACTCAGCATTCAGGACAAGCACAGCAAATCTCCTAGAGGAAGGGGCTGAGTGGTCTAACTCTGCAGTCCAAGACTGAGTTACTTTCTTACATCCAAGTCTCCTACCTGGCTGTACAGAGCAGCTAACCTATCATGCCTGCCAGTTACGCCAACCACCTCCCAACACTCCCCAGGCCAGCAGCTGACTTACCGACTGGTGGCTTTTGGCTGAGACAATCTTCACTGCATCAGGATCCCATATGACCAGGTCGCTGTCCGACCCCACCGCTATTCTCCCTTTCCGTGGATACATGTTGAAGATCTTGGCAGCATTGGTGCTCGTCACTGCCACAAACTGGTTTTCGTCCATCTTCCCCGTGGCCTGTTCAGATATAAAACGGGTGGGTCTTCAACCTAGTTGCATTCATAGCTCCACCGTTCAGTAGGCTCTCATGGGGAGGGAGAGGAATGTATCCAGGGAAACAGTATGCCTTTGTGTGAGCTGTGAGAACAGAAATTTAACAAGCCCAGACTAAAATGCCCACCTCCCTTTAGAGTTGGTAGGATTGACTAAGGGTCAGCCACTGAATTCAAAGGGGAAAACCCACCCACTGGAATTTGTTTGGAAAGGAAAATCCCTGCATTAAAAATTACCTGGCTTTTGAAAACTGATATAAGGGGAACAAACGAGGTAGGTGAAACCTGGAATCTAGCAAGCCTTGGGTATGTTTCCCTTACACCGATAACAGTAATACCCAGCTCTTATACAGAGCTTTTTAATCAGACACTCTCAAAGCCCTTTACAAAGGAGGTCAGTAGCATTATCTCCATTTTACAGATGGGGAAATGGAGTGCAGTGCCTTGACCAAAGTCAGCCAGCAGGCCACTGACCAAGACAGGACTAGAACTCAGCTCTCCTTGATCCCAGTCTGGTGCTCTATCCATTAGGTCACACTACCTCTCAGCATCGCTGCATGTTTCACAGGTCCTGGCTTCTCACCCTGAATGCGCTCCACTCCCCCCACAATTCCCTCTCTCATTCCTGCCTGCTTGGCTTATGTAAACCTGCCATTGAGAACGATGTCACCACGCTCAGGACCATGCCCTCTCCTCATGGGGGTCCTGGATGAGTTACCCTCCCCTGGCCCCAATCCGTTTCTTACCACTGCCTTGTCCCAGATGATGGACATCCGCTCCTCGATGCCGTTGGTCCCTTCCGGGATTCCCGTGAAGTTGTCCTTCCCAATCGCCTTCTGTGCGGTGCTGAACGTGCAGTGAGCGCTCCCCGAAAGCTGCAGGTCGCCACTGGTCGGGTGGGGACAAAAGGGTTAATGTAAGACATTTTGTTGGCCTCAGGCATGACCTGCTCCAGTGTAAATGGAGACGAGAGTCAGGGGTGACCTCTATGCATAGGCAGACCCTGATTTTGTCTGTTTCCTTTCCCCAAGTCCTGTTCCTATGACCCTTCTACTTTGGGGATATCCCTGCATCTTCCTATGTAGTCACAACCAAAGCCACTCAATGGACCAGACTTTGGGGCACTGCAGAGTCTTTTGGCCCGAGCACACCCGCTGCGGAGGGCGGAAGCCACACTGGGTGGCTTGTAACAGACAGGATGGAAAACTGAGCTCAGACATTGCAATTAAACCGAAATGTGGCCAGGACACTGAGGTTAGTAGCCCAGTCCATGGGGAAAGCGCTATGGGATCTTTAATATCCACAAGTGGCCAGGAGCTTAGTTTTATGGCACATCTGAAAGAGGCAACCCTGAAAGATGCTCACCCCCTTAGCGGATCATCAGCACCCTACTGGGGCACAGACCTCACCAGAAGAGCCAAGTCTGGCTGGCTGCCATAAACAACCTCCTCCTAGGCCCTACCCCCCTTGTCTCTGGAGCCTTGGGCAGCAGGCACAAAAGTGCCCCCCTCTTGGACATGCCAAGATTACCTCCATTCTTGTAAATGTGCCGTATCGCTGCACACGTGACATCTCCAGCAAAAGGAACCAAGCCAGGGGGCTTGCTTCAAGCCCATTTCATCTCAGCTGTTCAGAGAAGCTTCATTACTATTAGATTCCATATCCCTAAGCCTGTTTAAAAAGCACCCCCCAAAGAGCTCGCAGGGAATGAGTCTGGTATATTCATGTGTAAAGACACCAGAGGGCAGCAGCAAGCAGCTCTAGTGACCGAACCAGCAACTGCATATAGTTCTCTGGAAACTTCCTGGCTGCCGGGTATTCAGGGAGCAGAGAGGATGCAGGATAAATATGAAGTCATCTTGGTGGGGTGGGGGGGAGGTGGGAGGAAACAATCCTCAAAGCCATGTCTAATGATAAGGAGGAAAAGTACAGGGATTGCTGGATTTCCGGATGGACTGGGCGTGAATCTGAAAAGCACAGAGACACAAATACGCTGAGCCTTGTGCCCTTGGTCTGGGCCTAGGAACCTCAGTTCTAATCCACTGATAATCTCTATCTCCCCTTCACAATTTCTGCCATATGTCTGACCTACTGCCCAGACAGAAACCCAACCAGACGACAAAACATGCTTCCTAATCGCCACCAGCTTTGTACTAGGACAAGAAAACAAGCCAAAGAGCCCAGCTGGGATGGGAGCGGAGCTTCCTTTCATCTCTGTTTGAACAATCCTACAGAAGAATATAAGGGGCTGCACATAGGAGGAAATCAGTGCAGTTTGGGACAGACACATAGGGGGTCCCAAGGCTCTTCATACTTTTCTCCTTTTGGTCGGAGGCAGGTAAATGCGGTGCTCTTGTGAAGGGAGGAGTCGATAAGTTGATAAGCAATGGGCTCTGTGCACTTTCCCACGACCCCCTCAGCTAATGCACCTTAAATCTTGATCTGCAGCTATTTCTTTTCTGGGACCTCAACGCAGCTCTGCTAGTGCACCCCAGTGCTGACCTTGGGCACATCCTGCTAACCCAGTCTAGGAGCTGCCCAGGCAGCACGACATAGCCACTTCTGCTCCTGAACTGCAGCAGCACCCCCTTATTCCCAGGGCCGGTGCAAGGAAGTTTGGCCCCCCCCCCCAGTTAACGCCGCCCCCCCAGTGGCAAACCACCCCCCGCGGCAGCCTCCCCACCCACCCGTGGGCGGGCGGGGGGCGGAGCTGGGCTCCCCGGCCCGTGGTGGTGGGGGAGGAGGCTGGGCTCGCCCCCCTGCGGGCAGGGCGGGGCTGGGCTTCCCCCGCGGCCCTCAGTGGGGGCTGGGCTCGGCTCCCCGTCCCCCTCCGGGGCTGGGCTGGGCTGTGCTGGTCTCCCAGCGGCGGGGGTGCTGGGCTTGGCTCCCCGTGAGCCGTGGCGGGCTGGGCTTCCCGCCCACCGGCGGCTCCCCACCAGAGTGCACACACACACCCCCACCGAGGCAACTCACTTCAGCATGGGGCAGGGGCAGCAGGCTCGTCGGGGCTTGGAACGCTGCTGGGAGTCTCCACCCCCCAGATGCTGGCGCCCTAGGTGACCGCCTAGGGTCGCCTAGTGGGCGCGCTGGCCCTGCTTATTCCAGACATGCCCCTCCACACAATGCTAGCAACACAACTCAATCCTGGCCTGCAGTCTCCTGTTAACCCAGTTTTGTGCCAACACACAACTCTATCTACACACCTCATTCCTGTTCTGCAGCCCTGCTTATCCAGTCCAAGGTTTTCCTTCAGTTAACACAGGAGTCAATACCATTGCTTTGAATGGTAAATATCCTCCACTGCCTAACAAGGACCAGCCACCATGTATATAGTTAAATGTACAAATACTGGGCTAAGAGCCTTTAACTTCCTACATGATGGACAGATCTGGGTAGCAAATGAATAGTGTCTGTGTGCACTGTGTTGTAGCAGCAGCAGTTCCTCCAAGCAGATGATTTTGGCACCATTCTTCATGTAAAGTGTTCTTTACAACAGGGCCCATGTAAAAACAAGGGGACTCGGATCGTTATTTGCTCAGTATTTTTAACATGGCAGAACAAGAGTTGGAGAATCCAGCGGTTCATTCTGCATCCCCCAAGGTAAGCCTTTCTCTTTACTTTTAAAATTGTTAATCCCCTGGATCCAGATACCCCAGAACTTTGGGGCATTTCAAATATCAACCCCAGTTTTGCAACTTACAACCCAACAAATAGTCCAGTGCTTCCAGTCTTCCTGATGTGCCTCGCTGCTGAGTCCACAGCCCCCCTCAGTCACTGACCCATCCAGAATCAAGGTCCCCCTACACAACCCCAGACCCACAGCAGTCTCAAGTTCCTGAGATGGAACTTCACTGGCACAGGCTCAGCAATTTCTTCAGTGCAATTCTTGAGGGGAAAAGGGAGAGGTTTTCTCCCACTGCAAATCACCCACCTGGCCAGTAAGGAGTTGATGTAGTCGGGGGTTGTTGGGTCTGGACTCAAAGGTGGTGAGGTCACAAACGCAGCAGCCTTGGCCCAATTCTTGCTCCAATAGTGTGTTCCATCCGTGCCAAGACTGGCTGTGATAGGCTCACCAAACACCACATTCCCTGTAGAGAAGAGATACGGGCGGATCTCAGTGCGTTTTAGCTGAGCGTGGGGGGCATTCTCATTTCCTCAGTGATTATAAAATTGGACCTTCAATGGACAGATCACTTGGTTTATCTATTTTGATTTAGGATATGCCTATGTGGATCAGACTGGGTGTGACCACAAGTGGGAACGTACGAGGGCAGGGAGAGCAAACAGTATCTAGTCTTTGCCTGTGGCACAGGTGCCAGGCATGATCCCGGTCCTGCCACTCAGGGACCTGGGGTCTCAAGCTGCTGGGGTGAAACCCGAGTGGGGTCAGTGATGGGAAAGGAAAGAACTTTGGGGGTGTGCGATGCTAGGAACATCCACTGAGACAGCACAGATCACGCTACTCAGGTTTATTGAGTCCCAACTTCATCTGCGTATTTTCAGCTCTTTGGAGCAGAGGCTGCATTTCCCCCTCATTTGTACTGAACACACTGGTGTCACTCAGTGAGTAACAGCACAAGTGTAGGAATCCTGCTAGCTGGATGCATTCCCTTTGTTCCTGTTGCCTTCATATCTAGCCCCAAGAACAACAGCCACACGGCTACCAGAGTGATTGGCACCCTAGAAATACCTGACAGGAGTCAAGAATCCCACTGGCTGGCAGCACGGTGCCCTGTCAAGAACAGATCTCGCAATGCAAGCTTCCAACCTGAGTCAGATACACACAGTGCAGCTTGACACACCAGGTGAAGGGTCAGACCTCTCAGGGTCTGTTCAGTTTCATCTGCCTCATGTTCTCTCTCTCCCACTCCTCCCTCTCTGCACATTTCAGTCAGGTAAATATTTACCAAACACCATCAAAGCTCTGGCTACCTCTGCACTCCACAGATCCAGTTTCCTCACACTGATAAGCCGGAGTGGGGGCAACCAGTTTCCTTCTCTTTCCAACCTCTCAAAACCTGTGTAAAGGCCCCAGGCAGCTCAGACACATGGAGATCTGTCTGCTAGCGTGAGGGGTTGGCTCAAGCGAGCCAAGATTTTCAAGTGTGTGTATCTGTGGGTCTCTATTTCCTGTCAAAGGCAGTAGTGAGGAAGGTGAGATGTGGGTGCTGGACTTGGACAGACAGAAGGACAATGGGTTTGACAGACATTTTATTTAACATCTCTAGGGAAAACAGAGGAATGGTGAGATAACTAATGCACATGTGTGTACACCCGTGTGGGGGGGAGTCACCTCGATCTGCCAGGAGCATCCAGCCTGCCAGACGGGGCTCTCCACACATCTAAAAGGCCTGATACCTGAATACAGACACCCGCTGAAAAGGCCAGCACATCAAAAGGCAGGCAGGGGATATTTTTAGCATTGCAAATCACTTGCACATGGACGATACGCCTCTGCTTGGCAGAGAAAGCGTTTTATGGTTGGAGATAAACTCTGGTATTTAAACCAAACCCTCCATCCCTTATGTGCTAGCAGCTGGCACACAACCAGTCAGCTCCAGATGGGCCTGGTATAGAGGGGCACGCATCAAACTAGCCCCATATTAGCCAGAAAACCACACAAGCCGGAGATCAACCCCATGATGGATTTCAAGTTCTGAGTCAAACTTGGTCTCTCACTCATATGCACACTCTACAGCAGCCAGCTAAATGCACAGAGACCATGGTGAGGGGCCTGGTTCAAGACCATGGGCAGGCTGGATGTAAGTAAGCAGGGATTCAGTCAATTTTTTTCTACCCCAATTGTTTCCTGCTAAACCCAGTTTCAAGCAAGGGGCACAAGGACTCCAGGATACCCCCACTTAACAAGAGTCATGAAAAACCTCACAGTGACTGGGTGACACTTGGGGAAGTAGGAGACATTAATTTAAATTAGCTCAAGGGACGTGTCTCCTTGCTAGCAACAGACAGACAGACACAGAGGCCCTCTGCAGCAGGTGTTCCAGCTACACACACTCAGGGGGCAAGGAGGGTGATCGGAGATAGCAGCCACTCACCTTTTTTCCTGGCTTG
The DNA here is from genome assembly GCA_037349315.1 of Chelydra serpentina. Lineage (NCBI taxonomy): Eukaryota > Metazoa > Chordata > Testudines > Chelydridae > Chelydra > Chelydra serpentina. The sequence goes on from JBAIAC010000035.1 coordinate 16,633,412, forward strand.
TGAGATGAGGTCAGCAGCACTTTTGCTCATCACTTTGGTCACATACAGAGGGCAGTTGGTCTGGCTAGCAATGGTGATGGCACGGAAGACGGCTTCTGCCTCCAGCTGGAACACAGCAGCGATACAAAGATTGCAAATAACACACGGGGAGGAGGAGTCACCAGCCACCCCACGATGTGGTGATCCCACCATGCTGTGTCATGTCATGGGTGCCCTCTCTCTTAACCTCACCATGAAACCATCCCTCTCCCATTGGGTTTCAACAGGAAACTCCAAGGTCTCCATATAATAGGAGCAACTGCCTATGAAGATCACCAATTCTGTCTTATTGTTTCCTTGAGCTCCCCAGTTGGTCACTCTGTATCCACCTTCTGTCTCTTATCTCAGACTCAGAGCCTAAGGGTACGTCTATACTTACGCGTCCGGTCGGAGGCGCGGGATCGATGTTCTGGGTTCGATTTATCGCGTCTTGTCTAGACGCGATAAATCGAACCAGGAAGTGCTCCGCCGTCGACGCTGGTAATCCAGCTCGACGAACGGAGTAGGCGGAGTCGACGGGGGAGCCTGCGCGCCACGTGTGGACCCCGGGTAAGTACCTTTTCATTTGAACTAAGATAGTTCGACTTCAGCTACGTTATTCACGTAGCTGAAGTTGCGTATCTTAGTTCGAATTATGGGGTTAGTGTAGACCAGCCCATAGATCTTTGGGACAGTGATCATCTTTTTGTTCTGTGTTTGTACCGCACCTAACACAATGGGGCCCTGGTTCACAACGTGCTCCTACTACCACAATGCAAATGATAAATAACAAGATCAGAATGAGATTGATCATTTGGGGCTGAAGTCTTGTAAAAAAAGCTCGATAGAGCTGAGTGCTACAAAATCAGATGCCCAGCCCTGAGTCACAAACCCCATCTTGCGCTTAATCTAGATCCAGATCTTTTGCTGCTCACCATCCAAATTCACCATCTTCTCAGCCTTTAATAATATTTAGCACTTATTATGGGGTTTCTTATCCATATAGCTGCAAGAGATTCCTGAAGGGAGTAAGCATCATTATCCTAATTTTTCAAAAGTGGAAACGGAAGAAGAGACAGGTTAGCTGACTTGCTCAAGGTCATACAGCAAATCAGCAGCAGGATCATGATTCCTGGCTTCCAGTCCAGTTCCCTCGCCACAGGGCTGCGTTGCTACCATAGGCTTCACCATGTATTTATTTTAATATTACAGCTTGGTTGTCTGTGTGGGCAATTCACAGCTGGCTATTTCGCAGGTAGTTTTGCACCTGTCCAAGTCTGTTTGTGCTGCTACTCTGCTATTGGCCACTTCAGCCTCCAAGATTCTCAACCCTGGACTTTTATATCTTGTTTGCTGTTGTAACAGGGTGAATTTTCAGTACTTCAGCATGAGGGATTATCTTTAAAGAATTACACCATCCCCTGTTCAGCCTGACTTCATTCCAAAAAGCCTTCCAAGATCTTGGTCAACTGTTTGGCTTAAGGTTTCAGTATTAAAAAAAAAGTTACAGAAAAGAAAAGGAAACCCCAAACCTTAAAAAGACACGGTACCAATAAGCATATAATGCAAATTCCCCTGGGGAACTAGAGGCTGCCTTCTGCAGACAGCACTTCTTGCTGAATCACCCATTTATGCAAACCTGATTTCTCCCACAACTGGAAAACTGAGCAATGCACACAAACCTGTTAAGCTATTGTCCTTATGGTTACTGGATTCAACAAAAATGTTTTATCTGGGTGCTAAAATGGTCCTTGGGGGCACAGAGTGAAAAATGTGAGGAAGAAAATATTATACAGTATACAAGCTTCTAAGTGTGTGTAGTCCTTATGCAGAAACGGGTCAACCTCAGCCACTGCAAAATATTCTTAACACTGGATATTGCAAACCACTGGGATGACATTTTGGAGCAGTTCACTGTGCAGTACCAAATGATCACTGACATGACACCCTTACATTTCAACTTTCTTCCCCTCACTGGTGATTATGGTGAATATTCCACACATTCAGCTTGTCGCACTCTAGATTGACCTTTCAAACTGCAATGTTACAGGACAAGTAACACTAACACTAACGTTTTGTCATCCAGAGGTCGACTCTTCAACATACAAGTTTTGTTGAATGTTACTTGCTCTCAGCCTAGTATTCTAGCTCCAAGGAGTCCCCCAGTTAATTATTCCTAGGAGCAATGGTTCCAGAACAGTAGGATGTCTTTGCAGACCACAGCCACAAACAATGGGTCTAGAGCACTTTAAGTGGTATTAAGTGGTATTATGGGTCAGACGGCAAGGGATATTTGTTCTGAGAACCCTTGTGTCTATTTTTATTTCCAGCCTAACAAATGCTTATGAGCTGGTCATGGGGTTGTACTTCTACATGTACCATGTTTGCAGGTGCTAAATGGAGCTCTAAGAGTGTCACAGAGGAGCTGTGCTTGCGAACAAGTATAACTTGGTCTGCGTATATATTTTCTAGGTACACAATCAGCTTTATCACCTGCTCCCTCTTCCCCTCCATCTTGCAAAATGACACTAAGGGTGCTATTTCTGCTCCTGTGTCATCTGGCTCTATGTACTCTGAACATCCATTTGGTTATGCTAACCTCAGCCAAATACTCAACCTTTCCCCAGTGGGTCTGGATGCATGAACTATTTCCGTGCATTTGTTCCCATGATGAAGGCAGCAAGGGAAAGACCTTGGGAACTAAACCTTCAAAGCAGCGAGAGGAATATTTAGCTTCATGAGTCCCATTTAGGTCAAGGGGAGCCATGCAGTTAAACCCCTGGCACACCAGATACTCATTGGTATTGCTTTTTTTTTTTTTTTTTAAATGACTCAGTTCTAACTGTATCCCTCATTCTCCCCAAAACCTCCAGATTTCTGCAGGGTTCTATAGCGTTAACCATCCCACTCAATTCCTAAGAACCACCAAGGTGACATCTGCCATATGGCTGCAAACATTCAGGACCAGACGGGCTATGCTGAGTGGGTGCAGGCCACATGTGCCATCTGGACTCACAGTGAGGAGACCATGTTGGTGGTTAGTGTGTAATCCCACGCAGACAGCTCTGTGACAGAAAGGATGAGATTGTCCATGTGGCTCTGTACCACTGAAACAATGGAGGCACCTAAGAGATACATATCCCGTGGACATTGGAGAGCAAGCAGCTTGGGCTTCCAAACTTTGTGGATTTGGGGGGCAGAAATAGAAAGCACAGGAAGTGTACAACAGTATGATTTTCAGCCGATAGTGGCAGTTAGGTCACAGGCAATAGAAGAGAACTTCCTCCAAACAACTGAGAGACATGTTAGCATTTAGAATTCAGTGGCCAATCTTTCCCTCCCATTTAAAGTGTAATTATAGTAATTAAAATGATGATGTACAAATGGCAGCTCATTACTCAACATCTTTGCTCACTGTAGGGATCCAAATCTCGCTTGAAAAGAGAGTTTGCACTCGTTAGTGCTGCACATTCTGTACAGCTGTGCTGGGGTTACTTGTAGCCAGGGGGATTTTTTACTGTGTCATGCAGCCCTTCCATTTCCATTCACTCTATGTTCTGACTGGGGAATCTTTGTGCCTGGCAAGGATGGAGGAGGCAGGAAGAACCCTAACTGACTTTCAGGTCCCAGGTTGAGTTTGATGAGACAGCAATTTGTTCTGTGTTTGTATAATGCCAAGCACAATGGAGTCATCATTCAGGGCTAGGGCTCTTAGGCCTACCACAGGACAAATAGTAAATAATAATAATTAAATAGAAAAAAAAGTATGAGTGTGTATTTGCTGAACCAATAAGATCTGGAGCCAGCTGGAGGGATTATGGAGCCTTCCAGTGCTATTTTTAGAGTCATTTTTCCAGCCAATCACCCTTCAAGAACAAAACAGTCCACAGCCCTTAACCAGCCTTGGACAATGAAAACCAAAACATTTGCCTTCTAATAACAAATAATGGGCCAGATCCCCAGATGGTGTACATCAGCCTGGCTCTACTGAAGTCAATGCAACCATGTCAATTTACACCAGCTGAAGATCTGGTCCAGTACAGATAACACTGGGTCTTTTTTTTGGAGGAGACATTTTAATGTCCCACATCTCAAAGAGAATAAACTATACATTATATAAACCTTGTCGGTATAACATTCATTTAAGCAGATTTATTTTATTTCTGATCGTAAATCTGAAGTACAAATCTTCACATCTACTCCCCTCTGCCCCGTGACTACAGCAGATTTCAGTTATATTTTTTCTCTCTTGCTTCCATGTGTTGTAGAAAGTTAAAAACAGTTCTGAGCACACAGCTACCGCAATCTGACATTTATAAAATAATCTAAAATTAGACTGATCTCAGATTAATGGGCAAATAAAAAGAGTAGACATGATCCAGTTAAATGTCTTGACAGAGATTCACAATCGGGAAATCCCCCATTCCCACCACCAGAGGCTTTGTGTGTCTTATTTTAACACATTCTAGACCTTAAGTAGAGATTAGATGAGGGAGAAGCTGGAGGTACAGTTCGCACTACAGGTCTCTCGCGTTTTACGCGGGGGTTCCGTTTTGCGCTGAGCGCGTAAAGCGAAAACCGCGTATACTGAAACGCCATTGAGTTGAATGGCGGACGGAATCGCCCGCAGTACCGATTCCGTTTTTAAATAGTTATTTTTCTTTTTTTCCTCTAGTTTTGTCGACCGCGCAAAGCTGAAATCGCGCATGTTAAATGCGCGTAAGACGCGAGAGACCTGTATTTTCCTTTACAATATGAATGCACTTTGAGCGGCAATGGATTATGCCCCTTTTTTAAAGGTACTCTCATTTTCAGTGCACTGATTCTCTGATCTCAGGCTTCTTTCATCACTGGAATCACCTATCAAGTGTGTATGCATCAGAAGTAGCACTAACTGCAGCCTGACAGCACTGATTTCCTATGGCTACTGCATTTCAGGAAGACCCATGGACTCCTGTCTATGCTAGGAAACTGAATCATTATTGAACATGGTTTATCACCAAAGGCCCCTTTCCTGAACTGATGAGGAATATGGTTGAACTGCCAGTATAGATAAAATAGAACTGTTAGACAGACACCAGTATGCTAAGTATGGCTGAAACTCATGGGGAAAGAGCCTCGGTGTAACAAGGATGGTGCACTGTTTATCTTTTTTTCATTTGTCATTTTTATCATTTACCTCCTCTGGTCTACTCAGCACATGGCCCTCTGGGCCAGTTATTCCCATCTCCAGCATCCTGGTTTGTTCCTAGAAGAATGAAAAGACACAGGGAAGTTCAGAGACTCTGAATTTGATCTGACAGTTATGTCAAAAAAACAAATGCCACAATACTCAGCATTTCGTAAGGATTTAGATTATCAAATAGCACAGCAGATCTCTGTGGATTTGCTGCAGGTGGTTCACAAGACTACCAAGACACACAGAGAATACAATGGGAAGTTAGATAAATACAGAGGTTGAGAGTAAGATAATCTTCCTTTTGAAGTGATAATTCAGAATAAACAGGTCTGAAATAATTGTAGCACAGATGAAAAACAACAAATACAATTCAGGGGCAGGCATGTGTCTAATTTACTCTGCTTTTGCTATTCCCGAAGACATCCAAGCAGAAGTCATGAAAACTAAAAGAAATCCATTGTAGGCCAAATTCTCTTCTCAGTCACACCCGTGCAGCTCCATTAACATCAATACAGTTCACGGGTGTCAATGAGAGCAGAATCTGGCCCTATAAGAAAATGTTTTAAAATGTGTGGTTGCTTTGTCCCCCACCACACAATCGACAACACACTTTACTGCTTTAACCACATACAGTACAATCCGACAAGCATGTACATGAACTTAATGGTATGCCTGACCCTTGGCATTCAGAAATTGTTCAGCTCAGTGGAAGATCAATCCTAACTGACATCCTTATCAGTGTGTTATCATCAGTCTACAGGGGGCTTGCAATCTGTTACATGGGGGAAACAGAGCTTGGGAGAGGCTTCCCCATACTCTTTACCTGGCTTCCAATCTGTCAGACAGCCTCAAAAATTGACCATGTCATGAATGGGTCAGGCAGTCTGACTGCAAATGTTCCTGCAATGTGCACATCTGTTGCATTTTGAAATATTATCCCTGTAAGTGTCTTTTAGCTTTTAAGGTCCTTGGGGCATGGATTGTCCTAATTTTTGTGTCTCAGAGAGCACTGAGCATGCTGTTGGTACTAAAAAATAAAAAATCACATCTAGATGAATAGTGAAGGTGGGATTCCAGCAATGACAGTTAATATCTGTACAACATTTGAAGAGGTAAATTGCCATATATTTATAATTGCCGTACATTTTCGCCTCCTACACCTAATTTCTCAGCCACAACACAAAGAGCTGACAAAATAATGACTCAACAATGTTCATTTCTCAATCTTCACCCACAACAAGTAATATACTCCACATCTCCCTGTTTCCGTTTCCACTGCTTGGTGCATCCCCCTTACTCTGCTCTATGTACCCCTTTCTCCTCTCTCTTATGTGGATCAAACTCATACGAAACACAGGTGACCTTAGCATAGTAGAGAGAAAATAGATCATGACCCAGAATAGAGGGGCTGGGATTGGGGACAGTCCCCTAACCTTCCTCCTAGGAACAGAAGCAGGATCACTGACCAGCATCCTCTCTTTTACAGCCTAATCTAATCCCATTCTGAATCAGTCACCAGTTTGTGACATTTTGTATCAATTAGCTAGGCTGCACAGCACCAGTAAACCTTGCACAGTTTTGGAGCTTTTGGTGGATAGGGTGGGACTGAAATAGCAAGAACTCCTAGTCAACACTGATTCTTTGATCTCTCCATTTTCGTATGAAAACAGACACTGACTAACTTTGGGGATCTTTAAATCTGTGAAGAGAAATTGATTCTTGCAGTCTGCAGGGTACTTCAGAGCTCAGTTTGGAGACTTTCCTCCTAATCCACCCCCTCCAAAGAAAGGAGAAATGGAGGATGTACAACAGAGTAAAACTGAGCAAATTTGTCCCTGGTTCTTCAAAATCACAGAGGTACTATTCTCTGTATCCACAACAACAACTACAAGGCACAAGCTTCCTGGGCCTAAATCTGAAGGTATGTTTGGAGGCATGGGAGGAATAACATCAGTTTCCAAAGTGCATGAGAATAAAAAGTGGAAAAAAACCCCCACAAAAGCACATAAATTGGCTTGTGTCATGGTGTCTTATGAGGAATAACACTGTAATTAGATAGGAATTGCTGTACTGTATCAAACCATTAGCCCATTCCTCCTACAGTGGCCAACACATATCGCTTCAGGAGAAGATAAACCCTCCATAATGCACCCTGCCAACTGGGCAATTCTCTACAGGGGGAACACCGCCCCTCCCTTCCCCATTGCACAAGATTTCCCACTTCTATCAGTACCTTAATTTACATAGCTGCAAAAGTTTTTAACAGTCAAATAATTATCCAGTCCTCTTTTTAAACCCAGTTTGGTAAATTCCCCTGACTGCAACTCTACACTGCATAAGGAAGCAATTCCTTTAGCTAGCTTTAAAAATATTGCCCATTAATGTCAACAAGTATTCCAGCCAATGTTTAACCAGAAAATAATTTTTATTCCGAGCATGAAATGCTGCAAAAAAATGTCATAAAAGAACATTGACAAGCCAAAATTAAAAACAAAACAACTCATCTATTCTAGAAGTTATTGCATCAGATTAAGTGAAAGAATAATGCAAAATCTAATTTTTCACAGTTTAATTTCATTCACTTTAAACAACAAAAATTGATTAGTTAGTTTGTAGGGCTGGACTGTCAACACTGCATGGAAATGGCTATTTGTTAAGAAAATTATTACCAGGGAAATTTTCATAGAAACACTCATTGTTCTTCAGTTTTATAGTACAATGATGGATGGATTTTTTTTTATTTTATTTTTTTACAAAGCCTAAATGTTCAGCTGTGTCTGACATGGAAGTCTCCCTTAAGTAATATATATATTCTAGACAGTAATATTTTTGGGTCATTTAGTATGTATTTGTACAGTTCCTAGCACAATGGGGCCCTGACTTGGTTGGTCTCTAGGAACCAGATTTACAAAGGTATTTAGGAACCTAAAAACTCAGATAGGTATCTAGTGGGATTGACTTTCAATGGGAGTTAGGCACCTAACACGCTTAGGCACTTTTGCAAATCCAACTAGGCATCTCTCTGCATCTTTAGATGCATAAATACTTCTGAAAATCTGGCCCTAGGTGCCACCACAGTATAAAATATTAAATATATTAAGAACATAAGAACTTAACATAAGGATAGCCCTACTGGGTCAGACCAAGGGTCCATCTAGCTCAGTATCCTGTCTTCCGACAGTGGCCAATGCCAGGTGCCCCAGAGGGAATGAACAGAACAGGTAATCATCAAGTGATCCATCCCCTGTTGCTCATTCCCTGGCAAACGCTAGGGACACCATTCCTTCCAGAAGATGTCTTCACAGCTTCCTTGCAATATTTTTCCTCTAATGGACAGCATTAAAATCTGTCTATACCACACTTTTCAGAGGCAGTGTAGGCAGAATAGCATTTACCTGTTCGATGATATCCCCATTTTCAGCATGAACTTGAGCTATTGCACCTAGATCTCCCAGGCAGCTAAATATCTCATACAGCTGAAACAGAGTGAAAGAGGAAACATTATTACTACTCAACCATTTTCACCTGGTCTGTGTTTGACCTTTAAAAAGTTCCCACGCTATATCTTTCAACCGAAAACTAGACAGGCCTTCAGGTAAGAACAATAGAGGGTTGGAGAGAGAGAATTTGGTGTCAGCACTACACAGACCTCATTCACGGTCAGAACAAGGCTTGGTGTGTGAACATCCCATGTCGCCCCTTTTAGAATGCCTCTCTGCCATCCACTGAAGCACTCAAAGATTTCACCAAACCTTTGGAACTTGTACCTACCACCTCTGCAGGTCCTCCCAGCCACATCATCACATCTTTAAAATGGAGGTGCAGTCTGCAAAGACTATGCACCCCAGCAAGCTGCTGACAGCAAACTGAAACACTGCATTTCGGGATTGATAGAAATAGACTCCAAAGGCCATGCCTCTGGATTAAAACCAAGTGTGGCTGCAAGCTGCACTGAAAAATTTAGCAACCTGAATCATGATCATCCTTGCCCTGCTCTGATCACTCAGTACACTGCTTTGATTCCAGCTACTGTTCTAACAAAATAAAAGGGGCCCAACAATGACTGCACACAAACAAAGCAGTAATGTAGCTCTTACCTCTGTGTTTGACATCTGGTACAAATCCTTGTAGGCCATGTAAACCATGAAGGAATTAACTCCTAGGTGGAAAAGAGGGAAAAAGAAGAAAGATAAATGATTCCATTCCAGCTCTCTCCCCCTTATACATTCACAAGGCATGTGATAATTACACAGACCTAATGGAATGGGAGCCTTTGGCAGTAGCTAGAGGTGAAGCAGACAGTTTTCTGGTTTTCTTCTTGTTTGTTTATTTTCAGGACATTCTAATTCTCCATCTACGGCTACACAGGATCCCAAGAGATGTTAGAAAACAAGGGGAAAGCAGAAGGCAGTTCTCCAAAACTATACCTGCCACTCATTTTAACCCCTTTAGCACCATCTAAAAAGGTCTAATAAAGATGGTGGAGGGAGCGTGCTCAAAGCCACAGAGGACCACTGGTCTGGAAGGACATGTGCAGAATGTGCATGAGACAGCAGACTGACGGATGCACGCACAGCTGACTTTCCCACTGACTAGCTTAGGCATAGATGCTGTTTTGGGACTTTCAGTGGAAATTCTGTGCTTAAGTCATTTAAGGGCGAGATTTTCAAAAGCACGTGAGTGTCTCAGGCCCTTTGTGAGACCTACTCAAAAAACCCAACGACTCTGATGTGTTGTAATGCTGCATGGACTGTGATCTGAGCATCTCATGATGCTTTATCAATATAAATGAAATAACTCTCATAACTTCCCTCCCCACACGCAGTATTATCTCCCTATTTTACAGATGTGAAAAAACTGAGAAACAGAGCCTTGCCTAAACTCAGAGTGAATCGGTTGCAAAGGCATGATAGAACCCAGGAGTCGTGAATCTCAGTTCTTTAATCACACGTCATGCTCTTTCCTAGCCACACACACAATGGCCCAGATCCTCAAAGGTATTAGGCATCTAATTTTCCATTGACTTCAATGAGCATTAGGGGCCTAAACAATTTTGTGGATCTGGGCTATATGCTAACTGAGTCACCAGAACTGAGGGTGATTGAAGCATTCGCTGGAAAAAGGAGATTAGGGTAAAGAGATTGAGGAATAAAGGGCAAAGGCAAGGAGACCCCCTCAATTCTCTCCACAAACCTTTTTCTTTGATGAGCATCTGTACTTCCTGTTTGACACTGTCGTTCCAGTGGGTGATGTCCACATGCAGGGAGTAGTCACAGCAGGTCTTCCCATCGGCCCACTCTCGCCACTTCTCATACGCTTCTGTCAGGCTGGCCTCTGGCTCAGGGATCACATGGTCAACTAGAAGTGGACAAGAGAGGAAAGCAGAACTGAGGATGTGAAAGAAGGGCTCTTCCTCCCCACGCCATGTGCCCACCATCCCATTGGTTCCTCATGTGCTCAGCAACCCAGTGACTGCTGGCTTCTCACTGCATCCTTTACTGGGTCCTTCTCTTAATCTGCCTCAGGTCTCTGCTACCTTAGTGCCTTACTGCCCTCCCACATCCCAACCAGATGAAACCAAAACATCCTGATGGGTCCAAGCTGCTCTCCCCAGCTCCCACACAGCACAAGGGGATATGAAAAGAGCAAGCAGCTCTTCAGAGCTTCCCCCTCCATCATTTTCTCAGACACATCCGAAGTGCATTTGTCAGACAGGAAATGCACTGAGCCTTGGCTTAATAGCCTTTGGCATCGCACCAAGGGCTTTTACTGGCTTCTGCTGAGAAATCAGCTGGAAGCAGTAGGACCCTCCTCCATCCCCACCCCTACTTCCACCCCATTAAAACTTAGTCTCCTGCTAAGACGCAGTCCTAATGCACCTTTTATTGCCCCTGACGTAATCTGCTGCCGCAGTCCATTTTACACAACAGATGCTGCGACGAAGACCGTTATTCCATTGGCCACCAGGGGAAGGAGAGCAGAAAGAAAACCCAAACTTTTCCAAATTTGTCTTACATCCTAAGAAGCTATCCAAAGCACAGACAGCTGTGACCACTGCAGTAAAACCCAAGTTATAAACCAGAGCACGTCTCTAGCATCCTTGAGGGCAAGAATCACCCATTCTGATTCCTTTTTCATTAGTGCTGTTTATTTCTTTGGACTGCATGGGATACTACAAACTACAAACACAGTATTCTTCACCATAGGGCAGCATGCCCAGATGCCCTGGCTGTGGGCACTGGAGCTGTGCAAACCTCATGATGTGGATTTGGATGAACAACTCCTTAGGTTTTGACCCACCCCAGTCCTCTGACCCTCTCCTGAGTTTCAGTAGGCTTAAATGACCCGCACCTGAGTTCTGGGTTCAAAAGAAATTACCTCCCTGATGCAAGTGAACCTCAATCAAAACAGCACAAAAACAGGAGTAAGTGCTCATTTCACCTACTGTTGGACTGAAATGCTAACCCTATCCATGTTTGCTCCAAGCTGGGCCAGGGATGACTCAGAAGATTCATGCACCATGGTGATCTTTCAAAAACACTGGGCTCAGTTGCAAGATGGTAACAAAACTTCAAAGCAGGAAGTTTCACCAGGTTTGGGGTTTTATTGCAGATGTCTTACCCAGCTGCAGTAGGGCACCTAAATATTAACATGGCTAATATGTGACACTTAAGAGCACTCAGGATGAGGGCCAACAAAAATAATACTCAGCATTTAGCATGTGTATTATGGGCCAAATTCTGCTCTCAGCTACACAAATGCAATCTCACTGAAGTCACTGGCGCTGCGTACCTGTAACACAGCAGAATTTAACCCCACATTCTTCAAAGCATTGTTCACTCATCAATCCTCCAGGAGAGTTTGAGGTGCAATATGTTAGGTGCTGTGGTTTATTGGTAATCTAGGGCACAAGTGCTTCTGTGGCACTCAAGTGAGCCTCTTCTGAGCAAGGTAGGGTGGATGCACTAATAAGCCTCACATTTCAATACCCAAAGGCATATTTTGTCCATTGATCAAGGAAACTTATCTTCACAACCCTCCCCAATCAATTCTGACAGATTAAAAAATACTACTACTGCTAAGCTCTAGCAAACATTCTGATGACCCTGTCTGCTAGTAGCAAATGCTAGTGTTCAGGCTCGGTTCCACTTTCCATTCTAAACCCCTTTTTAGTTGGCGATGTCAACGAGACAGGCCAAGAAGTGGGATTGCATGGCAGGAGACAATTCAGTCATGGAGAGAGCGTGAGAGGTGTGTTTCTTCCTCTGTTACATAGCAGGTTACTACTTTTGTCTGCATCCATGCCCGTGCAGCCAGTTTTGTTGATCTTAGCTGCTCAGGTGGCAAGTTTTCTATTAGCATCTCCTAGTCTACCTAGATCTTGCTATGTTTCTCCTTCTATTCAACCATTCTTTCCTATTTTCCTTGGGTCTCCCCATATCTACTGATGCGCCCCATCACCCCTCTGACACCAGTCCTTTTTCCACAGCTCCTGTTAGGGTCTCCTCCAGCTTCCCAGCTCCTTTCCCCTATGCCCACATAGCTCCCACACATTTCTCCCCAAATCCCATTCCAACAGCTGCCTTCTCCTAATTCATCCCTCACCCTTCTTTCTGCATAGCAATACTCCCGTTCCATTGTCACTCTCGCCCAAGCTGCTTCTGCCAAAAAAACCTCCAAACCCCAATCACAATACACACCCCTTCTCAGGAACCAAGGGAGCCAAGACAGTAAACAAGCTAGTCTTTTGCAAGTATAGGATGCTGAATGCGGCAGGCCCTTTTTAAAGCCTCTGTGGAGTCAACATGAAGGGAACTGTCCAATGGACTTACTGATCATGGTGGTTCCGCCAGCCAGGGCTGCCTTTGTTCCCTGGAAGAAGTCATCCACAGCGGTCATCCCCTTGTAAGGCATCTGTAAGTGAGTGTGGACATCGATTCCTCCAGGGATCACCATCTTCCCATTGGCTTCTATGGTTTTAACTCCTCCAGGGACGATTAGATTGTCTCCTATTTGCCTGATGAGATAGTAATCAGGAGGGTGAGCCACACACATATGAAACTTGACTAGAACGTACTCTACCAATAACCTACCAAAGTAGGGAAACCCCTGTATCGGTACAAGACAGCAATGGACTTGAGACAATCTGAACACAGAAGACAGCAAGAACCTAAACCAATGTGAACAAGCTCTGCAGAAACCCCTCCACAAGGAGTTCATTCAACAGGACCGCTTTACTGTATGAGTGACTGGGAAGGGCTAGAAGGGGTGAATGATTTCAATATCCCTAAATGCCAGCCCTGCCCCCAGTAAATATATTTACCTCCCCACCCCACAAGGTTCAAGTCTGAGGCTTACTTCTTACAAAGAATGAGAACTCCTAAGAGCAATGATACAGTTGCTGGGCCAGCCCTGGGTTTGCAAGGTTTTGCCATTCCACTCACAGCACGAGGTCTCTAAAGTAAACAAAGGCCTCTCTCACGGACATCGCTGGCTGCAGCTTTTGTGAACTCAAGTGTGGTTGTCAAGCCCCGTGTGTTTACCGTGCTTCAGTGTAATTAGGGAAGATGCCTTCCCACCCAGGGACATTCCGATTAGGTCCTGTCCTTCTTGGAGAGGAAGGACACCTTGCATTGTGGGCAAGGCAGCTAAAATCCCAGTTCACTAAAAATCCCCTCTAAGATCCTGTGCACCTAAAACCCTCAACTATATACGGACCTAGAACCTAAAATGCCTCTTCACTTCGAATCCCTACAATCTGGAACTCTGTACCCTATATCCACATAAAATTATCCTCCCTAGATGCACCCAAAGTATAAAATCCTCCTCCCCACGGGCACCTACCTCTCTTGTATCCTATAAACTAGTGCACCTACACCTTAGTACTCCCTTCTCTATAAGCCCCACATATGCATCTTAATGCCCTCTGCACATCCAGTCCTGCACCCAAACACTGTAGCCCCTGTCCTATAAGTCCTATATTCACCAATCCTCTTCTAACTCTGCCCTTATAAACTAGGATAAAAGACTGGCTGGCCTCATCGGGGAACTTTCAATCTCTTTGGTGTATCTGGAAGGGAAGTAAAATAGGACTATATCCCTGCTCCCTGCATTTCAGCGTCAGCCAGCCTAGAACACCTCTCGCACACCAGTACTGAATATTCGGTAAATACGACTTCTTTCCATGACTCCTTCATGGCACCAAACCAGTGGTTAATAGGCTGCCTTTGTCTTCAGGCTTAAAACAGACATTAAAAAATGCCTCTTAACAATTATTTTCCTACTGCAGGTTTTAAAAATACATTTCCATCAAGGGAAGGCTGAATATTTTCTTTGTACCACGGGGCAAGGAATGTTTTTTGGAAAGTGTTTAAGTTCCCTTGCTATGAACTATCCTAGGTCTTGCAATCCACCAAACTGGGATTTAGTCCTATTTCATATACTTTACACATTAGAACAATTTCAGCCTTTAAGCAGTGGAGTGATTATTGCACCCCATAACACTCCCAGAAGCCAGATGAAAAGCTGAGATTCAGTTTTGCCTGAAATCTCTGAGAATTTTAGAGACGTAGCTTCTCAAAAGCACAGATCCATCCTCTTTCGCTCTAACAAATGGGATCTTGTATAATTAGGGAAAGTGTCGTTCATGTGACATATAATCCTGCTGGATACTGGAGAAAACAGAAACTAAAAGAGAATTCCTGTTTTCACTGCAGTTAGATATTATCTCAGCATACAATGGATACTGTGTCATAATTTATCAGTTTAACTGAATTTTATTCACTGGAGTTATTGTGTGAACATGTCATGAGATTATACACACACACACACACACACACACACACGCACGCAGGCACGCACGCACGCACACGCTCCACCGAGAAAGGGGAAGGAATTCAGTGTCTCACCGGATGGACAAGCAAACTACAGACTCCACCCAATATGGACTGGCATACAATAGCCCACAGACCCACAATTCCTGTAGTCAAGAGGTAAAAAGACTCCTGCCTCTAACAAAGAGTAGATAAGATAATATGGGAATCCTGTACATACTTTATAAGACCATCCTCCATGTAAATGTCAGCATAGAACGACTGGTCATCATTGACTATTCTGCCTCCTTTAATAAGAAGACGATCACTCTGTGGATGGAGAAATAAAGCAGTCATGAGTATCAGAAAATATATACTTGTTACTGCAAGGAGCCTTCTTACTGCAATACAGCTGTGCTTAGCAAATATATTATCTTCTATACAACATATGCAATGTGAATTAGTTTAGATAATACATTCTGACTGTTTAGTGATGTGCTGAGGTGAAGTAATGCCAAAGACTCAAAAATTCAGGTTGTATTAAGCTATTTTTGTATAAAACAGGTTTGCAGAAATAGAAGAGTGGCAAATAGCTTAATACAACCTGAATTTTCGAGTCTTTGGCATTACTTCACCTTAACATATAGGACATAACCGATGAGTTACACAAAGCACAGTTTTTTTTCCAATTGTTGAGAAAGAACTTAATGCTTCCTAAACATAGCATGCAAATTATAAATATGCATATACTGTCCATACCACATACCAATATCTAATGTGAATTCAGAATTAGTGATGAAGTATTGGCCTGATCTAATGCCCAACAAAATCAATGGGCATCTTTCCACTGAATTCACTGGGCTTTAGATCAGGCTCTGTGTCAGTAATTGGCATAAAGTAATAAGAAACACATTCCCATTTCTTTGGATATTTGTATATTCTTAGACAAAGATTAGAAAGTTACCAAGATTGTGAAATAAACCCCAAAACTCAATGATGAAAGGTTTCTCTCTCTAGCATAATCAAGCTCACTTTTTTGTCCTTAGAGTGATATTTTGTATAGCTATTGCACAAGGGGGGGAAAAAATCACCCTTTTAAAAAGTTATACTTATCTCTAGTTTTTCTTTTTAATATATAAGTAAATTTCAGTACTAGTGAAAGGTACAAGCCCTGGATGTGGAAGTTCTGCACTATTTACAGTACCTATATAATGGATTCAGCATGGGTAACAGCACTGTCTTCTCCTCCCCATAGTGCCCCTGCAGAGGACAGAGGGGTAGCTCAGTCTCCATAACCCATTCAATCTTGGGTTTCTGTTAACACTTCAAGACTGACAAGAAGCTCCAGCTGTGCTAGTGGTTTTTGTGATGTGGCTATGTATGTCCGGTGGAAATGGGGGTGGGGTCCACCACACCCATTTCACATTCCATATAAGTAGGGTGACCAGACGTCTTGTTTTTAAAGGGACAGTCCCGTATTTAAGCCCTCCTGCTTTTTCTTTAAAATGGGCAAATTGTTCCCTATTTTCTGTCTCCCCTTCCCGCCCCACAATCAGTACTGGTGGGTCCTGCTGCTGGCCGGATCCCTGCTCACCAGCCACCCGCCCGCCAGCGGTGAATGGGGGTTGGGGGGTACAGTGGACAAAAATAGGGGTGGGTGTGCAAGGCTGGTGGCGGGGCAAAGATGCATCAGCTCTTGGCCAGCAGGGCTCCACCCCCATCTCATTTCCAGCTGGTGCTGGCTGCGCGCTGCGGTGGCTGGTGGGTGCGGGGAGGCGCCAGGCGGCGGCCAATTACATGTTGCCTCTGCCGCCCACCCTTTGGCCCTTTATGTGCTTTCCCCCCTCTCTGTCCTCTCCCTGCTTTGCCCCTTCGCCCCCGCAGCTCCTCCACACACACCCCACCCCCGGCAGAGCGCGTCCCGCAACCAGCGCTGTGTGGAAAACCAGCCCCTGGTCAGAGCGCTCAGTTCACCAAACAGCTGGGCCGGCAGGCTCCGAAAAAGCCCAAGACCCTCCAGCCCAGGTGCTGGCCAGGAAGAGCCAAGCCTTGCGTGTGCCAAAGCCCCGCACAGCACTGGCAGCTAAGCTCTAGGGGCGAGAGGGGGGGGAAGTGATTTCCAGCCTGTTACCGCCCTGAACCTGCAGGCTCCACAGCAGCCCCCAGGACAGGGGCTTAGCACCCTCTTCACACACACCCGCGCCCTGGGTCCTACTCCCAGGGAGTGCGGAGTTGCTCTGTCCCCTAGGCACCCTCCCCTGCTGAGCCACCTCTCTGGCCAGGTTCCATGAAGCCCCTGCAGTCAGGGTCCCTGGGCCCTGGTGCACAATCATCCTTAGGGCTTAACCCCTTCTGCGCTGTAGCCGGAGGCGGCTGGGTTATGGCTAGTACCAGCCTGGAGGTGTTAGCTGCCTTTCGACATTGTCCCCTCTTGCCCGCACAATCTGCTTCCAGACACACGGGGGCGGGAGAGAAGGGATGAGCTCTGCAAAGACATGGGCCAGGTCATCCCTTCCCCCCCCCCCGCCCCCTCCTCCTCCCCTACGCCGTCCCTTCCCTCCCGCACAGTGCAGAAAGGCTGCTGCTGGCCACATTCTGGTGTGAACCCTGGCAGAAATCGGGAGGTGGAAGTGGAGTCTTGTATAGCTGGGGAAGTATGTCCACAACAGTAGTAAGGGAAAGACCTTTGAAAAAAACAAAATATTTATGGGTCGTACAGGAAGGGCACGTAGCTCTCAAGACCACAAACCTCAAAAGCTAATACTCTGGGGTGACCTCTGACATGTGAGATAAGGATCAACCACCAAACCTTAACTACTTACAGTTGAGTCTAAACAGCCCAGCTCCAGGGACAAGCAACATACACAACTTCTAAAGGTCTTTTCTGGGGATGCCATACAAGATTTAGTCTTCTCAAGAGAAGATACATGGGATCTAAACAGTCCCCTTCAATCATCAAACTTTTTTTTTTAAACTAATCTCCGACCCTGGCAATGTTCTTATCTGCCCCATCACTTTTCAAAACCCACCCCTCCCTTATTGTACTCTCAATTCCACCCAGTACCAACAGCAGCATCGTCCTCTATTTCCATTGGTCGGGAAGTAGCATTTTCGTATCAGAGCCCCTCCAGGCAACACTGACTGAAGGTTCCATCCGCACCCACCAGCCAAGGTCATTCTCAACTCTCACTCACAACCCTTCCTTCTACAGCAAGTTCAGATTGTTCCTCCTATATCTCCCCACTCCCATTCTCTTCTTCAGTTAGTGAACTCTGGAAAGTAGTGATTGCAATTGGCAACCTACTGTAAAAGGAGAGAAATATCCTCTCGGGGGGGTCTCTTCTGCATGCAACAGCCAAAGCACCTGAGAGCTGCTTCTTTGTACATTCTCAATCATAAGCAAACAACACAAAGAAACAGGGTGGGGAAGGGGTTTTAATGAACAACGCTCTGAACACTGACTGCACTTTGGTTCTGCGTCCCGGAGAGAAAAGGCTTGGAAATTAGCCAAGGTTTTACCATGCAAAGGCTCTCCATTATTGTATTGCTTAAATCCTTGATTACCAGCAGCTGAAACAGCCTCCCCCCACTCTGCACCCCAAATATGCAGCATTAAAATAGGCCATAAACTCACATCCCACATGCAAAGTCAAACAGACACAGACTGAAGGTGTACCAGCCCCCCGCACCAAAATGGCCTTGTGGAGAGAGAACTACAGCTTCTCCTCCCTTTCACAGTTGACTAAAAAGTTCAGACAGCAGAACTAGGCATTTTAAAAGGTTCGCCTGCTAGAGAAAGTATTTGGGAGCTGGAGTGTGTTCGCAGGTTATATAACTAGCTGTATAGGCTAGCCCAATGGGAGTGTCTAAGGGTCTAAACAAAAGATGGTTAATGTGGCAGTACTGAGAGGGCAAGTGACTGACTATGCGACCTCTCTTCAACAGCAGCAGGAGGTTAAGGCAGTGGTTACAGCACTGGGCTGGAATCATGAGACCTGGCTGCTTACTGACTCTCTCTGCAACCTTGAGAAAGTCACGGGGGGGAGGGATAGCTCAGTGGTTTGAGCATTGGCCTGCTAAACCCAGGGTTGTGAGTTCAATCCTTGAGGGGGCCATTTGGGGATCTGGGGCAAAAATTGGGGATTGGTCCTGCTTTGAGCAGGGGGTTGGACTAGATGACCTCCTAAGGTCCCTTCCAACCCTGATATTCTATGATTCTATGACAACCTGACTTGGTGTGTCAGTATTATTATCTGTATAGTGAGGATATTAAGGCTTCCCTCACCACTACTAAATATTTAGTTGGTGTTTCCAGAGATCTCTACGTGTTTGCAGAGGTGAGGGCTAGCACTTTGAGCTAGTCCTGTTTTCAGAAGACTAGATCAGGGCGCTTTAACAAACTGTTAGCATGCATCAGCAAGGTGTGTGTTGGTGTACGCTCTTCCTCTGCATTATGTGCATCCCTAGGCACAAGCTGGTGGGGACTGAAGTGTAGGAGGCAGAGATTTTGGTGGGAATTTCCTTTCCATGTCAGTATCTGCCACAGCCTTGGAGCTAGGGGCCCCAAGGCTCTGGCAGATACTGACATGGAAAGGAAATTCCCACCAAAATCTCTGCCTCCTACACTTCAGTCCCCACCAGCTTGTGCCTAGGGATGCACATAATGCAGAGGAAGAGCGTACACCAACACACAGCCCTGGCACCTTTAAATAGGGAGTTCGGGAAGCCCCAGCTACTGCTCAGAATTTCTTGGCTAGACAAAGTTCAGAGAATCTGGAATAATTAAAGTTATTAACGAAATAAAATAGTTTTTAAAATTACCTATTTTAATTGCCAACAAAAACATGCAAAAATCAATCAACTGAAAAAAAAAAAAAAATCTGGTCTCCTTCCCCGGCCCCTCCAGGACAGTTCTCCCCTCCTTGCATACACTAGCAGCTTGTCTACACGAACAAGCTAGGGTTACTAATTTTGGTTGGACATATTTCTGGAGATTTCATCACATGACAATCTTTAATTCCTGGAGATTCCAGGACAATCCTGGAGGGTTGACAACCCTTCAGCAAGCTGGGGTGTGAATCTATCCCGTACTAGCCTGTCGCGGACTAACTGTCCATGGGCACCTTGCTGATGCATGCTAACAGTTTGTTAAAGCGCCCTGATCTAGTCTTCTGAAAACAGGACTAGCTCAAAGTGCTCTGACAAACTGTAAACACGGAGGGTTAGACCATGTCAGGCTAGTGCAGGGTAGATTCACACCCCGGCTTGTCACCAACTAGTCATTCATGTAGACAAGCCCTATGGTTTCTCTCCCTCCACTACCTGTTACGGCCTGTTGTCTCTCCCCCCCCCCCCCACCCCCAAAATCCCCTTTTAAAAAAAATGTTCCAAATCTATTCTAGATTGCAGGAACGTTCCTTCTTTACCTACTTGCCAAGCACACCTATGTACCTATCCAATCAGCAGCGAATGCTAGTGACTGTTTATATCCTGTCTGAAGCTGAATTTCCTATGAATTTCTCCTGCCCTTTCTAAACGACAAGATAAAATAAAATACTGATTGATAAGCATGTCTCTTCCAGATGCCACCACTTAATGCATACACATCACAGTGCTGCTAAGGTTTGTTGTAGCTGAGAGTATCACAGGCTCTGAGATCCTGAACCTGAAGAGCTTTACTTGGACAAAACTCCCATTAGAGAGTGGGAGTTTTGCCTGAGTCTGATCCACAGGATCAATTCCCACCTTAAGTGCCGTGGCTTGGATGCGAGCGCACACAGAGCCTGAGCCCCAGTGAAGTCAATGGGAATCTTTTGACTGGCTTGTACGGGCTTTGGACCAGTCCCACAAACGGAGAGTGTGCGGAGCACACAGAGCACAAGCCTGTGTATTGAACACACATGCTGACCATTGTTCAGCTTTGGTAGGGTTTTCTAAAGGATACTGAACCCTCATTTCAACAGCTGCTGTAGGCAAGAAGCTACTCTGTGCTCAGCACAGCATGCCTGGTAGCTCCTCCCTACCGGAGCTGCATAATGAAGCTGAAGTGGGAGATGGAGTACAAGGGTCACCTGGTGTCTGTCACCTTGGGAAGTTTTGATAAGATGTAACAATGTCCTGTACATCAGAGGAGTAGAAGATGGAGAAATGAGAGAATAAGTTTGTATATTTCTGGAAAATAAAGATCAGTTTTTCACAATATTATATATATAGGTAAAAAAAAAAAAAAAAAAAAAAAAAAAAGCACAGCATGATATGGACTAGCCTCCTCAGGCCTGCAAACCAAATGCAACTTCTACAGTCATCCTAAGGAAACCTCGGCTGTGAATGGAAGCCAGCTGAACTGATTACAGGCAAGTGAGGAGGGAAGCAAATCACAAGGTGGCATGGTCACTATTTGAAAAAAATATTAAGTGCCCCCCTCCGCTATAGGCAGTTCTCTGAAGTTCTCTTCCCTCTTCTATCCCTCACATCCATGCTCAATTCTGGTGGTTGAGAGGCAGGCGGCTATGGAAGAGCAGAAGGTTATAATTAAGGCCCTTCGTTTCTGGTTTTTACTAAAAAAATCCCAAGTTTTACAAAAGCTATTATTTGGTTTTTACCAACTTTCATCCTATTTTTGGACCACTCAAGTACATGAAAATCCTGATTATGTTAAGAAAATCCAATTCATTACATCAGGCAGACAAGTTTATATCAATAATAAATCAGTCTAAGTGTAAATGCGAAGCTGCCTACTAAAGGAAGGCAATGTCATGGAGGATACAGAAACGCATACACACACAGGTGCATCTGTGTACATACTGTTAAAATTCATTTCCTGAAATAAAGCACAGATTCAAACTGCTTTTACTTTCCAGACTTTTACAAGTCTCTATTTGTTGCTTTTCCTTCTGCCCTCCAATATTAGAAAAATGGTGAAGTTAATTTTTTGCACCAATTTTCACCTGATTATTTTTGTAATAACACCAATACATTCCCAGGAAATTTTAAGCAAAATAAAAACTGAAAACAAAGGGTCCTGGTAATAATGCAGGGTAAGAAGATGGAGATTAGATAAGTATACAGCTGCTTAGAAAGAGCTCAAGGGCATCCAGGAATCACCTGTTCTCTATCATTAGCAAGAGGAGGAAAAATCCTTCACCCAAATTTGAAAGGTGGCCAAGCTGCAGTCCCCAGAGACAATGGATCTGGGCTTTGGAATGTGTCAGTGGGAAATTCAAAATTGCAGGCAATTGTTCGTCATCTATTTGTGGAGGCAGCCCGCTCCAAAGCCGACCTTATACTTTCAAGTTGGCAGCCAGCGTTGGGGATTGTGGCTTTAGGCAGATAACCACCAAATTACGCAAGATCCTAATTCAGCCCAGCCAGGGTGTGTTTTGAGGGGCTCTGTGCCTGAGCTGCTCTTCGGTTTACACCATGTTTACAGGAGTCTGTGCAAGATGCAGGGGGACGGTCCCTTTGAGTTAGCAGGTCAGAGGCCAGACTGCTTTGCCTTTCGGTTCTAAGGGCTTGGAAAGACTTCGCATTTTACATAAAATAAGCCAAACGCCGATTAATTGTTCAACAGGCACAGGCAGAATCTAGGGCTTTCCCTGCTTCTAATGGTTTGGGCTGAAAAAATGATTTCCTAGGTCTTCCTAGATATTCAAAGCCATTAAATACATTCAGCTCATTTTGGTTTGCAGTGTTCCCTCTCTCGTTGCCTGTAGTGCTCAAGCTGTGGTCTGAGACCCAGACTGCGAGGCAGGGACTCTGGAGTTTGAATCCAGGCTCTGACACTGGCTCCCTGTGTGGCCTCAGGCAAGCTGCTTAACATCACTATGCCTCGCATCTGCACCCTGGAGAAATTACAGACCAGGGCGCAAGGGTAATACATTTTGAATCCAGATCCAAACTTTACCAGCATTCAAAGGGTGTTTGGATTAGAGGTTTTGAATCATGCTTATCTCTACTTATTAGCCTGTCTAACCAGAATGTTGTGACGATGCATTAGTGTTAAGCTCCCTATATACATGTACATGTATCAGTGTACTAGCCCAAGCGGAGGTTACTTTGACTTTACCGGAATACATGCCTAATTTTCACCTTCCTCTTCCTTCTTCCTTGAGCTCATCAGATTTTCTTAGCTGTCTGCTTTATCCACACATTCCTTATAGCTAGGCACCTTGATGCTAGCTATGCTAGACAACATTGCTAGGCTGTAGGATGCAGCTACTGCTGTTGCCAAGCCCAGAGAAAAAATCAAATGCTTCTGATCTTGAGGACTTTTTGGTCATCACCTTTCCTCCCCCATATAGTGAATGCAAACACAGGTTAACAGCACACACTCCCTTATGAGCAGAGCAGGCCTGGCAGCACCTCATCATACAGAGCTCACGTACAGCAGGTCTTGCAGACTGAAGCCTCTTTAGAATGGATTATTTCAAAAAATAAAAATATATTTGACACCACCTGCCCCATGGCACCCTAAATAAATAAGGCATCAATGTTTTATGGTGACAATGACAATCTGGTTGGGTGATACATTGCCTAGTGCACTCATCCTATACTGCTGGGTACCAGAGAGAAAATAAGAGAAAGAAGCGAGTGAGACACAACTGAAAAGAGAGAAACCACAACTGGAGAAGTCTTAGGACAGACAGAAATAGGACACCCCAATAGAGACAGTCGGATCAGTCACAGACACTAAGGACCAGGTTCTCAAAAATGCTCTGCCCCAGCAGCACTCACTGTGACATTAAGAGCCAGATTTCCCAGAGAGCTCAGTGGCCAAGGTGCTGAGGGGTCTTTTAAAAGCGTGTCTCCAACTGCAAGTGCTGAGCTCTTGGGACAATCTGGCTGTAAGTGCTGTCTCCTGAAAGGCAAGAGGAACATTGGGACAAGGCTAGGGTGACCAGACAGCAAGTGTGAAAAATCAGGATAGGGGGTGGGGGGGTAATAGGAGCCTATAAAAGAAAAAGACCCAAAAATCGGGACTGTCCCTATAAAATCGGGACATCTGGTCACCCTAGACAAGGCCAACGAAGGGGATAAGTCAATGGGTCTACACTGACGATTTAGAAGAATCAGCATCAGACACAGTCCCTGTTCCAGAGAACTTGCAGTTGCTAACCTGCTCTGATAATAAGCCTATTACATGAACTTCATATTCTTAAGTGTCTGGTTGCTCTTCTCTCATCCATATCATTAAATCCAACAATAAAAAAAATAAATACCTCACATGCTGATTAGGGGCATCATCCTAATGAATCCCCCTCCAGACGAGAATTTATCATTTAAAACTAACAGATCTGGTTAACAACAAGACTCAGTTTTGTGGCAAGTAACTTATCAGAGTTTATCCTGTCCAGCTAAAAGGGACTCTGTCCAGATTCTCTGGGGCCAACGTTTGATTTATATTTAGAATTTGATGGGGAAATATAAATGTCAAGTCCACTGCTAAGAAACTGAATAAAAGCATGGTGGCCACCATTTGTGTGTGAAAGAAATACAAAAATGCTACCCCCACCCTCACCCCGTTCTCCTGCAGCAGCAATTCACTAACACCACACGATTAGCTGCTCCAGAGCCCATTGACAATGCTCCCAGTGATTTCAGCAGGAGCAGAGTCACTTGTTCTCTTAATCTCTGCAGGTAGTTTATCACTGCAGCACAAATATGGTACATAAACTGACGTGCTTGCTAGACACATTCATCTCAGCAACATTCAATACGCTGGGAGGTGGAGGGAGGAATCAGTGTTTTCCAAATGGAAGAAGTATGTCAGTTATGGGAAAGGGAGCAGAGTGTTTACTTCTTAGCTTCAAACAAAAGACAGTAAACAAAAAATAAGAACTAAAAAAACCATCTGACAGCATCACTCTCTTGAGCTGTCTGGACTCGTTTTAAACATTTGTTACTGTAAAAAAAAGAAGAAAAAAAAAAGGAATCCCTACAAAACACAATAACATTAATAGAAACATTTGGCATTATTTGCCAAGAAAGGCAAAAGACAAAAAGGAAACAAAGGTTAAGTGAGGAAAAGGAATTAGAATTTTAAAACTCAGATTTGCAACCTAAGGGTCAATCCCGCTAACACTTGCTACCAAACCTACCAAATGTTCACTAAGCAGGACCTGGGCTAATGACACAGGAAAGGACATTATTTTTAAAAAATCCCAAACATGTGTCCCAATCCTGAAATCACATCCATACAGGTAGACCTATGCAGAACCTCACTGACTTCAAGAGGACTTCATTGCAAGGACATAACGATAAGCCTGCCAAGATCAGATTGCAGGACTGGATCTGTGATTTTTATCTTAACCACATCCTTATAAATTTAATCTGACTTGTTTTCCCAGCGGGCCCCTGGGATTCATTCCTTCTAGAAAGGGGAGGGACAGTCGATCAGTGAGAGCTGAAGACAAGGCAGCTGCAGGTGGAAGAATAATGATTCCTACATGCCTCACTCCACTGACTTGAAAATACAAAGAGAGACAAACAACTGTTACGCAAATAAGGAGACGAAAACACTTAAACCATTAAGGGGGGGGATTTTATTACAATTACTGGATAAAATGATGAGATAATCTGGGGAACTATACATTTTTTTTATTTAAATGACCGTTTTGTTGCAGATGTGAAGGGCTGCTCATTGCTAATAACGGCTAATGACCTTAATGACTTTATTTGTATATTATATGCTAGAGGATGAATGAGGCCTCAATTAAAAGGATACAGCTTTATCTGGAGTTCATCCTGGGCGCTGGTGCCAGACACTCTCCCCATATGAATGAGAAAGAGGAAGATCTGCATTAGCTCCTATCCATTAGTTTCAAGAAAAACAATGACCTCATGTCTATGGGCTCTGGAATCTGTTTAGGAGGTGTCCAGATGTAAGGGGACTTGAGGCGGTGGGGGGGGGGGGGGGAAGAGGGAGAAACTGAAACACTTTTGAGGAAATGGGCCTGAGTAATGGCCGGGCTTCTGCAGCATGTTCACTCGGAGCAGCCTCGGATTACAATAAAGACACTGTTCGCCCTGCCAAAGCTCATTTGTGCTTTTCCACACCCACCGAGTCTCCATGCCAGCCAGCGTCAGGCCGGAACATTAACCATTGTTGGCCAAGGGACATTTATCTGCAACGTGCAGAGAACTGTAGAGAGAGTATGGTCATGGGGTTACATGGAGGAGACCAAAAGTCTGGATTCCTGGGCTCTCTTTCAGACTCTGCTAGACTTGCCACGTTACCTGGGACAAAAATGCACTTCTCCCCTCTGGGACCTCAGTTTAGTACCTGTGAAATGGGGACATGGATAGATCTGTGGAGAGGTGTCGAGAGACTTGCTATTTGTAAGGCACCATTAGATCCTCAGATATAAGGGCTCTGCAGGTCATGTTGTCAGTGGCACAGTCCTCTCGTCACAGATACAACTTTTAGCTGTTGCAATCATGTTGCACTACCTGATTGCAGGCACAAGTATGTGGCCTAATTTTCAGGAGTTGCTGCACACTCACACATCCCAATAAAAGTCAGTGACAGAATCTCTGCAAACCAATCCCATAACAAGCTTTGCACAGTTCCCAGTGCATTTCTTTTGTAGGCACAGACTATGCGCCGAAACCCTGGTTGAATCTAAGCTTGGCTCAGTTT
The DNA here is from genome assembly GCA_037349315.1 of Chelydra serpentina. Lineage (NCBI taxonomy): Eukaryota > Metazoa > Chordata > Testudines > Chelydridae > Chelydra > Chelydra serpentina. Next base: position 16,660,059 of record JBAIAC010000035.1, read on the forward strand.
CCTCCTAGTCCAACTTTGCCAGAATCCTTGGTGAGACAGCAGACATCTCACTCAACTCCTTTATGCTTTTCCTGCATTCTTGACACTGGCATTTTTGACTGAGGTAATACATTTTTTTTTAAATAGTTACATTCTGTCATGTCCATACTCAGCTGACATCCCAAAATATTGGGTATGCTTGTAATGCTTCACAGCATGACACTGGATGGACCAGAGGCAGCAATTCCAGAAAGGCATGCTACCTCTAGCCAGAGACAGCAGCGCTAACCCTGTTTACAAGACTCTAAAGCATAAGTAAGCATTCCATGGAAGCAGATGTGTGGCTTTAAATTCTCCTCTCATTAAAGGAACAATGGTAACTAAGATGTTCTTGCACCGGTGGTTTGATGTCCCCCTCTCATTGGAGTAAGTCCCAATTTTGTTTCCTCCTACTTATACAAGAGTCCAATGGGTGCCATGATTTGGAACTGTAGGGCTGGTAAATATCTATCTACAGTGAAACCCCCCTATAGCGCGCCCCGCCATAACGCGAATTCGGCTATAACGCGATCATAAGGTGGCTCCCGCTGCCCCAAGCAAAAAAAAAAAAAAAGCATCCAGAGCGTGCTTCCTCACCTGGAGCCAACCCTGGCTCCATCTCCTCCCCATCTCCCCTGTTCCTTCCCCCCCGCCCCTTCCCCCCTGCCTCCGCTTCGCCTTTTGGCAAGAAGGGAAGAGACCAGCTTGAAACTCAAGCTAGTCAGTTTCAAGCCGGTCAGTTTCAAGCCCTCCTCTCTTCTCCCCAAAGCAGAGACATTTGATCAGCTTGAAGCTGACCAGCTTGAAACTTCTCTGCTTTGGGGAGAAGAGAAGAGAGAAGAGACGGCTTGAAACTGACCAGCTTGAAAGTGACTGGCTTGAGTTTCAAGCCAGTCTCTTCTCTCTTCTCCCCAAAGCGGAGAAGTTTCAAGCTGGTCAGTTTCAAGCTGGTCAAAACTTCTCCACTATGGCCAGAAGAGAAGAGACCGGCTTGAAACTGACCAGCTTGAAACTGACCAGCTTGAAACTTCTCCCCCTATAACGCGACCCCGCATTTATCGCGATGGAATTTTTTGGACCCCAATTATCGCGTTATAGCGGGGTTTCACTGTACCTCAATAATTCTCAAGCTATTTTCTATGGGTCACGGGTGGTGTAGGGAGATCATAGCGGCTGGTCATATGGTGGTGGCCCTTCTGCTTGTTTCCACCTGCTAAATCACATTAAAGAGGCTAAACAGAGGTTTTCCACATAAGCAATTGTTGTAGTTTCCATAAAAGGTGTTAACGCAATCATGAATGGGGTGAGGGGTGGTACCTGCAGTTGTGAATGGAACGGGACTGGCCACAAGACAAGCTATCTAGTACAACATGGTCCTTAGTATGAAAAAAAGTTTGAGAACCCCAATCTATGCTGTCTGAAGAGGAGGATGGGTTTAGCAGTCAAAGCACAAGACTGAGAATCATGACATCTGGATTCTATCCATCGCTCTGCCAAATACTTACTGCATGATTTCAGGCAAGTCACTTCACTTCTCTGGACCTCAGTTTCTCATTACGCAAAATGGGGATAATAATGCTTATCTACCTCCTAAGGGGAAGAGGAGTGAATTATTTTTCTTATGTCTAAAGATAATTTGGAGGAAGGAGGTGACCAGGAGCATCTCTGCTCATAGAAATTCAGGGGCTGAAATGACTTTCTCCTGACCTGGGGTCCATGACGTGAACTATTAGCGCCTCATGGCAAGGATCATGTCATTTATTGTTCTCTAAAGTGTCCTCAACTTCTATGGCACTGTATAAGCAGCAGCACTTACACTCCTGAAGCAGTAAGTAATATTTCTGGATGAGCCAAGAATTATCTGATACCTCTCCAGCTGCTCCATGTTTGTCCCCACATCCTATACAACAGACACTCTGGGCGCAACCAAATCAACTGCTCCAGGTCTCCCTGTGGTCCCCCTTCAGTGTGCATCACGCTTTAGCCATCTCTAACCTCTCTACAATCCTTTTCTATGCAGTCCTTCCAGCCCAGGCTGATACGTACTGTACACACACACACTTCACTAACCATCTACCACTCAAACGCTTGGTCCTCCATTGCACTGGATTCCTTGCCTATCACCAGCAGCCCTTGGAAACAGATTCACCAGGAAAACTCTGGGCCTCCTAGAAAATTATATAGTCACTAACATAATAAGATGGTCAATCCAAGGGACAGTTTATGCGGCAATTTTGCTGTTTGACATGGGGGAGAGGAACCAAAGGACTGAGGAAGAACACGGAGTCCCACTACTAGATCCCTTTGATTTCCAGGTGCTTATAATTCCAAGGCACTGTATATCCTTTAAATCCCAACACATCCTTCAGGAAAAAAGCCACTAAACTAAGTTTCCTCCTGCCCATTGCTAGTGGTTAGTGAGGGAACAGCTGAAGCCACTGCACTCTTGAGAGTGAGAGATACTGTATCATGCCCATTATTTTCTCGCTCAACAGACCACATTTCTCATGCCCAAGACTCCAAGTGAGCTATCTTGGAGCACTGACCAAGGGCTGCATTTGCCTTCACAGCCACAGCATTCATGTGATCGTAACTGTGATGCTGGAAGGTACTTTGGGATACTTCATTTCCAAATGGTGTTACACAGCGCCAAATTCTATTCTAATAAGATGTGTAGCTCCACTGGTGACCACTTACCTATAGATGCTGCTATGTACTCTGGTGGGGACAAAACAGATGCTGGGATGAGACAAATTTGGACTCTTAAAAAAAAGGAACTTATAAAGTGATTGAAAGACAATATGCAGCAGTGACCTTGTCTGTAGTGGGCTGTAGTCCTCATCAGCTAATGCAAGGGCGGCCAACCTGTGGCTCTGGAGCCACATGCGCTCTTCAGAAGTTAATATGCGGTTCCTTGTATAGGCACCAACTCCAGGGCTGGAGCTACAGGCGCCAACTCTCCAATGTGCCGGGGAATGCTCACTGCTCAACCTCTGGCTCTGCCATGGGCCCTGCCCCCCGCCTAACCCTGCCATGCCCTTCCCACCCCCTCCCCTGAGACTGCCATGCCCTTGCTCCTCTCCCTCCCTCTCCGAGCCTCCTGCACGCCACAAAACAGCTGATCAGGAGGCGCTGATCGGTGGAGGGGGAGGTGCTGGGGGAGTGGGGGCGGAGCTGATGGGGGGCTGCTGACGTATTACTGTGGCTCTCTGGCAATGTACTTTGGCAAATTCTGGCTCCTTCTCAGGCTCAGGTTGGTCACCCGTGAGCTAATGGAATGACTGAACATGCTCGCTTCTCCCTGGGAACAAAAGCAGCTGAGAGTGGAACTCCCAACCAGAGATAAGAAATGTGCTTACATTTATTCCTTCATTGCTTCCTCTAGAGCTCAAGGAATTTTCCCTGGTACAAGGGCCATCTGAAATCAAGAACTTCAGCGATAGTGCCTCACTCCCCTCCACCCCAATTAAAGGCTGGGAATGGCTTTTTAGAGGGCAAAAAAGCAGAGTCCTGGAGAGCAAAACTACTGCAGTAATTACAAAGCTTTAAAAGTGGCCAAGAGGGTGACTAGGAAAAGAAAGTCAAATGGTGCGATCACAATTGACCATAGCCTTTAAAGCTTCATTAGTTTGATGTAAGGATTTAGTGGCGGGAAAAAATGTGGCCCTGAGAGATTTATTAATAATGAGTGAGACCCTGCTCTCAAAAAATTCCTATTGAATTCAGGAGGAGCAGGAGCAGGCCCAGCATTTGTAAAGTACTTTGACATCCTCTTATAAAAGGTCGCAGAAAAGGGTTGTTTTAAAATAAAGACAAATTCCCTTTGTGCCGTGTTCTTTTTAATGTCTTTCAGACAGGATTTTGTTTGCATTTGGATGTAAATATTTTAGCTCTCAAATGGAATTCTCGTCTTTCATCTTACAGCCAGAATCACTCCTGGGAGGAAAGCAGAGTTATACACAATTCAGGAGGAAAACAAAACATCAACTAGGTGGTCAGCTGTAGAGCCCAGGATCACCTTCACAGGAAGAACATGCACACAGCCTCCCATTTTCCTGTGTAGTCCCAGAAACAAATGAACCCACAACAGAGAGAGAGGCTGTGTCCCGAAGAGGAAGTAGCAGGACAGATCAGAACATGAAAAATCCCATAGAAAGCCCGGCATCTGGAAGTGTTGACAGGACTCCCGTGCAGCAGGCTTCCTGTGGCTTCTGAGAAAACATGTCGTCCAAGCCTCTTTCTCTTTCCTGAGAAGTGGCATGATGAAGGCACTGTGAGTGTAGGTGTGGTCACCCTTTGCTACTGCACAGAGCTTCAGACAGTGAAACTGCTGCACCTGATGCAGCAGATAAAGGAGCAGTATCACGAGTAATTTAGCTGATAATGTTTTACATTTAGATAATACCTTGCAGTCTATGGATGAAGAAAAGTTACTGTGACTGTAAAACACTGTTGTTTTAAACTTGCCTGTCTAATATACATACCCCTTAACTGCACTGATCTTTAAAACCATTTGAAGACAATAAGAATTAGATTACATACAAAGACATTTACACACACACCAAAAGTGTTTTAATACATTAAATAATTTAAATTATTCTGTAACACTCAGGAATCATAGCAGTATAGACTACTAGTATCAAACAGATACCATCTCTATCATTATCTCCATATCATTATCCCCTGCAGCCCCAGATAGGTTTCATAATAGATGGCATTTAAAATTATAGAAAGGCTTGATGCGATGCGAGTCTGTCCCTGTGTTATAACTGTACCCTTCAGTGAAACTGCTTTGGAGACTATAACACCTTAGTGAAATTGTTGGGTTTCTTCCAGTGAAATTTACAAGCTTGCAGCTATAAAGACTTGCTCCTTTGAGAAACTCAAAGATACTAAAATGTGCTTGCTCACACGCCATAGACGTCATTAAAATTTATATACGAACACCAAAATAGATAAAGATGATATTCTAAATCCAAGGATCTCTCAGGTAGGCTAACAAAACAAAAGGCTCTGATCAGTGAAATGTTCTGAATCAGTGTAATTTATGAACAAATAAAAAGGCAGTTTAGAGAATTAATTATCATTTAAACAAGTATATTTAAAGGCCAGGCATCTGCAAAGACTTTTTTTCATCTGCTTATGCTTCCTTTGTCTGCCTTACAAAGATGGAGTAACCTCCCATTTCCCCAATACACCCCCCATACCACAAAGGTTTAATTAAATTCACTGGAGACAAAGCACAGCTGCACTCCTTGCATGCATTTAAGCCAGCAACAATAAACCCCAGCCAAGGCCTACTGGAGACCAAAAGAGTACCCTTACCACAATGCATTTCATTGCATGGACAATAAATCAAGGTGGGATATTTATCCACTGGAAAGGCACTTGCAGGGAACAGCAAGAGGGATGCAGCTACTGGGTCTAATTATTACATTTCATTGCATTTTTCCTCCCACCCTGCCCATCTGACCCCTACCCCATCTCCCCCAACACAAAAGATTTGTAGTGCATCTGTTTAGTTGCAAAGGAGGGGGGAAATTGCTGCTTTTATTCTTGAACAGTTTAGCGATGTTCCTTATTTTTAAATCATGACTTTCGCTTCTGCAGATGAATCAGTTCCTATTTTCACCTCATTTGCACCAGCAAAGCACATGACGCACCCATATATGCGGTAATGAAAAGAAACTGCAAAAGAGCAAGAGGGAAAAGCCTGTCTCTGCTCAAGATAAGGAGTGACATAATCACAAGATAGCGATCAAGTTGTTTCCTTACTTAAAAATCCAGCCCGATCTCTGAATTGAAAGGTCAATTCCCCCCCACCCTTTTCCCCCTCGTCCAAAAAGACGGCGGCTGTCCAAAGAGGGAGGAAAACACTGCAAAAGCCTCTTGCTGTTATGCAGTGGGTGGGTGAGGAAGGGGACATACACATGTTCCATTAAACTGAACGTCAATTAATCCACCGCACACAGATGCACAACCAGGCACAAACAAACACACAATCCCTTTTGCTAATCGCACGGGAGTCGACTGCAACACAGTCTGCAAAGCGACCATCGGTTTGTGCCATGCATGACAACTGCATTCAGTCTAACCAACGGGAGGTGGTGGGCACTGCGCACCACAAATGGGTTTCACTCCAAGGAAAATCGCTTGCACCCGAAAAGAAATTGCAGGATTTTTAATTCTCTCCCCAACCCTTTGCAAGCTGCAAAATGTACTGCCCCCAGGAAAACCCAACAAGTAAATATCACATTTTGCACTGGATCCTTTCGAGCAATACGGGGACAGGGAGGGAGACAGTGGGGGGCTGATACAAAACATACAAGAGGAGGAATAAGGGAGGCGTAGGGTGGAGAGGAGTAAGGCACTCACTGTTATCCTGGGGATGTTCTTCTTGCCTTGGTAGGACATGGTGATCTCCTGCTGCAGGGACAGAGCCGGCTCCTACCCTCCAACCTGAGCCCCTTTTGCAAGCTGGCGTCTGTCTAGACTGGTGCTTTGCCCAAGATCAGGTGGAACAAATGATGCTTCGTGTCCCCCTCTTTCCCCCACTCTCCCCCCTTTTCTTTCTCCTTCTGTCTTTCCCCCCTCCCTCTTGTTTTACACAATAGTCAGTCCTCACACACACCCCTTTTTTCCCGTGCCAGCTGGGACCCTGTGAGACACGAATGGCTGATCAGGCAGCTCCTCCCTCCCTTGATTTTTTCCCTCTCTCTGCTTGTTTCATTTGCCTCACCCACTTTGCGCTGCTGCTGCGGTGAGGCGCGGCGGCCGCCAGGGGGAGCAGCGAGAGGCCTGAGCTGCAAAGGAGGGCGGGGGCAGCAGGGTGGGTCACACAAAATCCCCAGGGATGTAGCTGCAGAGGGCAGGCAGGCGCCGGAAGAGAGAGAACTATGATCCCTAAACAGCAACGCATGGAGTATTAAAGACAGACCAAAGAGCAGCAATAGCGGCTGGATTCTCATCTGTTATGCTCACCCCTCCCTGTGCAGAGGAAGATGCATCTTTCCCTCTCACCCAGACCTAGCAAAATCCCCTGTGTTCCATTAGCAGATGGGTGGCTGCACCCTCTCTGCTGGTCCTTGACTCCCCATGCACAGGATTTGAACCCGTTTGCAGTGTTAAATTAAAGTATGTAGAAGAAGGGGTCATATGTCCTTGATATTAATTCAGCAGGGATTGTTTTGCCCCAATTTGTTAAGAATCCTGTGCATCTATACAGTGTGGGGAGATAGCTTTCTCTCTCCCTCCCCAGTATCTCTGTCCCTTGTGCATTTAATCCCGTCCTTTAGGCGCCTTCCCAAATATATATTTATTAACTGAACATTAGGGCATGTCTACACGGAATCTGAAAGCGAGCCTGGTTTTGTGGACTCACCCTATGGCGCTCGTGTGCTGGCCGGCTACAAATAGCTGTGTAGACATCGCAGCTCCGGATCGCCGTCCAGCCTGAGCGGCAAATTCTACACAGCTATTTATAGTGCAAGCTCCCTTAGCACAAATCTGTGGAGCCAGGCTCGCTCCCAGCTGCAGTGTAGACACACCCTAAGGGCCTGATCCGAAGCCCACTGAAGTCAGTGGAAAGGCTCCCATTTACAGTAGAACCTCAGAGTTATGAACACCTCAGGAATGGAGGTTTTTCATAACTCTGAAATGTTCATAACTCTGAACAAAACCTTATGGTTGTTCTTTCAAAAGTTTACAACTGAACATTACCTTAATATAGCTTTGAAACTTTACTCTGCAGAAGAAAAATGCTGCTTTCCCCTTTTTTTAAGTAGTTTACATTTAACACAGTACTGTACTGTATTTGCTTATTTTTTGAGGGGGATCTAGGCTGCTGCTTGATTGCGTACTTCCGGTTCCAAATGAGGTATGTCCTTGACTGGTCAGTTCATACCTCTAGTGTTCAAAACTCTGAGGTTCTACTGTACTTCATTCAACATGCTTTGGATCAGACCTGAAATTTTTCCTCCGCTGACAGTCCCTATCTCTGTGCTCTTGAGGGCTGCCCAATGCAGGGCATTTCCTGTGGAGGGTTCCACCTGTAGAATTCAGGTTCCACATGTACAGCTTATCATGCTCTAGCCCAGCGGTTCTCAAACTGGGTCCCGACCCCCTTTGAAGTCACCAAGGCTGGCTTAGACTTGCTGGGGCCCGAGGCTGAAGCCAAAGCTCGAGGGCTTCAGCCCTGGGTGGCAGGACTCAGGTTGCAGGCCCCCAGCCTGGGGCTGAAGAACCTTGAGCTTCAGCTTTGGCCCCCCTGCCCAGAGCGATGGGGCTCGGGCTTTGCCCCCCCCCCCATCCAGGGCAGTGGGGCTTGGGCGGGTTCAGGCTTCGGTCCTCCCTTCTGGGGTCGTGAAGTAATTTTTGTTGTCAGAAGGGTGCAGTGAAGTTTGAGAACCCCTGCCCTAGCCAGTCACTGGGATATTTGTTGTGATTGGTTGGATCAGCAAAGGGAAAGGCTGTGGGGCTGTTTGTGTGGGCTACTGCAGACAGTTCCATATTGGCAAGCTCTCTGTGCGATGAACTCTGACTGTACTAATTGCAATGGCAAAGGCTTAGAGGATCAGACCTTTAAAAACTTTTTGCACTTCATTTTTTTCCTCACATGCCCAGCCACCATGGGGATGGTAGGGTTACCACCTTTAAAATGCAAAAAACCCGGCACCCACCCCCAACAGAAGGCAAGCCCACTGCAACCCCAACCACAAGGCAACTCGGCAACCCGCTCTCTTCAACAGCCAATTATAGTATCTAGACAGATAACACACAGAGATAAGATTGATAACATCGCAGGTCTCCTCACTCTCGTGTGACTCAAACCCTTTCTCACACATGCCCACGGTGCGCTTGAGTGTTGGTGGGCAGAGAGTATTGTATTTTCAACAGTTTTGATCTGTTATTGCTTAAAGTGTGGAAGTGGGAACACTTCAGCATCTTTAGCTGGACACAGAAACTTTAACATTAGATATCCCAGTGTCTTCTGATAACAATGCAAATATTTAGACCCACGTAAAAAAACTGGCATATTAAATTATTTTACTGGCAAATCCATAAAGAAACCAGCCATGCCAGTCAAATACCAGCCAGGTAACCGTAGGGGATGGGCAAGTGAAAACAAATAAAGATTCTATATGCAGATTCTAAGAGAACAGAGACAGTGAACAACTAGCCTAACCCTATTTACACAATGAGGCATTACTCAAAAGAGAATTTCTATTTGTGAGAGTTAAGACTAATCATGCGCAGAAGTATTCAAGGGGTCAGGGTCCTGAATAAATACAGAGACCACATAAATGCAGCTACTCCTGAGATAGGAGAATGGCAATGGACCCGCATATTGTAGGGTCTAAAGAGAATTTCCAAACAAGCACATTAAAGGCAAACCAGGTTTCCTCCAAAAGATCCACATACACCATAACCAGTGAGTACAAAGAGATCAACCAGCCCTCCAGGGTTTAAACTCAGTGTTCTAAGGAGTCTAGGCATTTTAAAACCCACTGCTGAGAGCATCTCCATATGTATATTGTACACATGCATGCACAAGACAGGCATTGTCAACTGTAAACATTAAAAATTCATGAGTCAGACCCCTAAAAATCATAAGATTTTTTTTAAAATCTCAGAATTTTTAAGCCTAACAAATGTGGATTCTTTTTACTTCTGTTTTTAGAGCTGTTAGGGTGTGCTTGGGTCACATTTGAAACATTTTCTGTGCAGCCACAAGTACTACAAACTTACTTTGTCTAAAAAAACCTCCCAAAGCTGAGATTCTCATAAATTCACCCACCTCCAGGAGCTGGGACTTTATGTAAAGCCCCAAATATCACAAGAGCTGGCAGAACCAAAAGCATTTACACTTTCTCAGCTGGCTGCAGGATCTTGGTTTATTCATTATTAATTATTATTATTTAATATTTGTATTATGGTAGTGGCTAGGAGCCCCATTGTGCTAGCCACTGTATAAACAGAACAAAAAGGCAGTCCTGCCCCAAGGAAGATGGCTGGTTTAACTCTGCAACTGGAAAAATATTCAGTTTTTGCATTCAACCACTAGGGTAAACGTCTGAGATAAGCTATCCTGGGCTCATGATCCCAAGAAAAGCTAGCTAGAATTTCTCTCTCTGTCAGGCCAAATGCATAATTCTTGTCTTTGCTAGTGCTCTGGATGTGTAGGACAATTTCCTATAGCTCATGTCACCTGATGACATGAGGTGTCTAAAGAGAGAAAGAGATAGAGAGGTGTCATCTGGGTGTTTCATCCATTAGCTTCCTCCACACAGCTAAAAGCGAGGAAAGCCCAGTGCAAATTTCAGGCTCAAAGCTCAGAGAATAGAACATGCATGGCATAGATAAGCATCACTCTCCACCCCACCCCCTCTCATCTTTTGTTTTGTTTTCAAAGCTGGAACCACTATAAAATAGCTGAGCGTATCCAAAAAGAATTCTAGGTATTGGCATAAAAATGATCAGAGAGATCTTTGTAACAGACCCCCTGGCCTAACCCGTACCTGCAGCCTTGTTTACCATGTTAAGATGGGGGCGGGGGGGTGTTAGAAAAAATATAGTTATGAACTGCTTGCTGTGTATGAATACCATTGAAGGGTATCAGGTGTTCAACTGTGTGCCACAAGCCTGCTAGTGTTAACTCAGGCATCGGCAACCTTCGGCACACGGTTCGCCAGGGTAAGCTCCCTGGTGGGCCGGGCCGGTTTGTTTACTTGCCGGGTCCTGCCGGTTCGGCCGAGCGCGGTTCCCACTGGCCGTGATTCACTGTCCCCGGCCAATGAGGGCTGCAGGACGTGGCGCAGGCTGGGGGATGTGCTGTCCGCTGCGTCCCGCAGCCCCCATTGGCCAGGGACGGTGAACCACGGCTAGTGGGAGCTACGATCGGCTGAACCAGTGGGATCTGGCAAGTAAACAAACCGGCCCAGCCCACCAGGGAGCTTACCCTGGCGAGCCGCATGCCGAAGGTTGCCAATGCCTGTGGTAACTGATTCTCTTCTTGCCCAAGTCTCAGATACCTGGGTTTTTGAACCTGAGGGATCAACCTCCTAGCCCCACTCTCACTGCAAGCTGTGTTGGCGTCAATGGAGCTAGGCCGAGGGTCTAACCCAAATATTGTAATCATATTTTGTTCTCCTATAGGGCCCTTCGTCTGATGCTCGCAGAATGTTTTTCTACACACATTAATGACAAGTCAAAACATCCTTCAGTGACTTGAAGTAAAGGTCAACAGATGACAAAACTATTACAAGATCCGCAGTCCAAGAAAGTCGCAGATAATCAGTCAATAAAGAAGCATTCAAAAATGTAAACAATTGCTTAAAGGGAATCTGATGATCTGAACACTAGACAGTTTGGGGGGGGGGGGGGGAGAAACCATTGGGTACCCTGTGTCTCCCTGCCAAGTATTGGGGCTGTACAAGCAAGTTTCCATATTTTTAATATTTCTTCTCTTCCCGTTACTATGTGACACTCACACAAACAACAGGCACAAAGTGCAGTAATACGGTGCACAGAGTAAACAATATGAAAAGAATGAGGGGTTTTTCCCTGTCATCTCTTTCAGTTACTGTAATCTTTGCTCTTATTTGTACAATTTAATAAATATTCAGGCAGAAGTGTAATTTTAAGTCAACTGTGTCCCTCTAAAGCAGGGGTTCCCAAACTTGGTTTGCAGCTTGTTCAGGGTAAGCCGCTGGCAGGCCACAAGACGCTTTGTTTACCTGAGCGTCCGCAGGTACGGCCGCTCGCAGCTCCCAGTGGCCGCGGTTCGGGCACTCGGGTAAACAAAGCGTCTCGCAGCCCTGAACAAGCCGCAAACCGAGTTTGGGAACCCCTGCTCTAAAGGGATTTTAATAAATACTATGAGACCTTTATAGTTCAAGATTTATTTTTAAAAATCTAATTCACATTAGACACTCAGAGTATAACCTTTGCTATTGTTAATAGCATGGCAATGCCCAAAGGTCTCAATCAGTACACAGCAAAAGACTGCCTCTGTCCCAAAGAGTTTATAATCTAAACAAACCACAACTCTGACCTAGTATTCTTTATGCTCAGAAGCCAATCACAACCCATTCCTATTGATTGCAGATATTGGATAGCTAGGTACACTGAGCAGAGATGGGTTTCAGTGTAGTAGCCGTGTTAGTCTGTGTCAGCAAAACGAAAATAAGAAAGAAAAACTTGTAGCACCTTAGAGACTAACAAATTTATTTCAGCATAAGCTTTCGTGGGTTAATACCCACTTCATCGGATGCATGGAATGAAATATACAGTAGACAGATGATATTTATACAGTCAGAGAAACATGATAAGGTCGAGGTGCATAGACCAACCTTAAGAGGTTGAGTAGAGATGGGAATTTTTTGATTAAACTTTTTTTTTTTGGTTGGAAAATACCGATTCACTGAAACTGTGTTTTGTTGTTGTTGTTTTTGCTGAAACATATTGGTTTTGATTAAACTTTCCTCCGGTCCAGCATGCAATTTTTGGGCAGCAGGGACAGGGGAGACACCCCCCACCTCCACCCCAGATTAACCAACAGCCTGGTGATTAAGGCTCTCACCTGGGATGCAGGAGACCCAGGAGCAGGGACCTGAACCTGGGTCTCCGACATCGTAGGGGAGTGCCCTGGGGGTGTCTCTCTCTTTCGCTCCTGTTTTTTCACAATTTTTTTTTAAAGGTTTCTGTATCATTTCAGATCAGAATGAAAACACATTGCAAAACCTCTAAATGTTTTGTGAAATGGAATTTCTGTTTTCTTGCCAGCCCTGTTAGGAGCAAGGACACAGGTGGTCTTGCCTAGTGGTCAGAGCAGGTGTCAGGTCTAGTGGTCAGAGCCAATGTCCAGGTCAGAGAACAGAAGCAGGGGACAAAGCCAGAGTCAACTGGAGTTGAGCCAGAGTCAGGACCAGGAATTGAAGCTGAGGATCAGAGTTAGGTTCAGGTACCAAATGCCAGAGCCAAGGGTTGAGCCAGAGTCAGAAATTTTCAGTCAGAATTGGTAGCTGATGATCAGAAGCAAAGTGAAAGGGCAGGAACCAGAGACAGGCCAGGATCAGGCATGAGCAGGAACCAGACGGGAGTTAGGAATGAAGAGCACAACAGGAATCAGGAACTCGGTGGGATCAGGATTGCAGGAAGCAGGCAAGAGCAGGGTCCAATGTGGCCACAGTAGAAAGCCTGCACAGTTGCTCAGAGAGCCTGGCTTAAGGAGTGGATGTTACAGGTCTTGGGTATTCCAATAGAACTTCCTGTGGGGCCAGAGCTTCCAGGTTTAGTGACGTGAGATGCTGGTTTGCCCATGTCTTGGTGGTGACAAGGGAGCGTCAAAGATCTAGGACCTCCACAGCCGCGAGCTCGAGATCTGCATCCTTGAATCCTTACAAACACTAAGGCACAGGGAACTTAAGCGGTCATAGACCAAGTCAGTGGCACAGCCACGAACAGAACCCAGGAGTCAGACCTAACTCTCAGCCAACTGCTCTAAACACAAGAGCATACTCCCCATCATTCCTTTTTTGCTGTATACATAGTCTTTAAAATCATTCCCACCTCTCTGCCAGGAGACAGGCTCCCATTGGCAGAGCCCCCTCAACGCCATGCAGTAGAGTCCTTAGAAGGAGAGCACAGCAAGGGTAAATGCTGCTTCAAGAAGCATTTGCTCCCGATTGGAACTCTGATGAGATAACCATGGGGTCACTAGAGGTGGTCTCTGGGGAACAGTTGGTGCCCTGCTCCCAGCACCTCCAGGAGCCCCAATATCCATAAAACTTCCACAGAAGAGCTTCTGTGGGGTCCCTTGGAGAAGAGGGTTGATGCCAAAGAAATGTGAGGCCCCTTCTTTTGCAGCCCCTAACAGGGATCCCACAGGGTCAGGAATTTTTGTGGAACTTCTTGTGGAAGCAGAGGGGACAATCTAGCCCTAAATGATTAGCACTTCCCATCAATGTTTTTGATCATTTAGGGCCCATTGAAGTCAGCAGCCTAACCTCAGATCTCTCTGTTGCCATTTTAAAATTTAGGGCCTGATCTTGACTAAGTGTGTGAGAGGGAGAGTGAGGCTATCATCTCCCGACTTCATAACACAACTGCCTAATGATCAGGCTGGCTTTCACACCATTTCTGCAGTACAGGCCGTCTCCCAGTATGCACAGGCATCACAACCTTTACAAATCTGACTCCAGAGCAAATGCGAATGGGGAGGAATTTGAGATGCAGCCATTCATGCTCGTTGCACGTGAACTCTGCCAAAAAAAAGAAGGGGGGTATAGACAGGAAGGGGGAGAAATGACCCATGTTTTCCTCGGTGGACAGGCTCTGCACAGTTTTCTCCTGACTGGAATACACTTGAATTTGCTTTGGTAGTGAAAACAAGGAGAAAGAGCAATTGATGTAATAATTTGAGCAAACTCTCCTCTTATGTTGGACTTACTATTTTAAAGGAAATATCACCCATTTAAAAGCACTAGGGCTTTGCCTTTACCACCGCTAAACTCCAACTGGATTAATGCATTTTTCAGGCCAGGAGATATATGCTGATTTTGCTTGACTGCCCAATTCATCGCTCTGCAATAACTACTCCTGAGGGCATTCTGCGCCAAAAACATTAAAATTCTGCGCACAATATTTTAAAATTCTGCAAATGTTGTTTGTCAAATAAATGTGGAGCCTGCAGCATGGCACTGGCGAACATAGGCCACTGGCTGCACAGAGGTCAGAGATCGCTGTGCAGCCTCCCCCACCGGGTCACGGACTCAGCGGTGAGGCTGCACCCAACCCTGACACTGTGCAAGGACCAGGCCTGCCCCTCCATGCCAGGTGCACCAGCTGTGGGCAGGCAGGCTCAGCATGGCAGGATCCAAGTGTGGAAGGGCTTAGTGTGGGTGGATCCAGGTGTGGGTTGAGAGGGTTCTGTTTGGGGCAATCTGGGTGTGGGACGCTCAGTGGGGGATTCGGGGGTGAAGGGGATCTGGATGCACAGGGGTTTATTGGGCGGGGCTGGGTGCAATGGTAATGGGACTCTGCAGGAGGCTCCAGGTGAAGGTAGTTGGGGCTCAGCAGTGGGGGGAATCTGGGTGTGGGGGAGATAGAGTTCAGCAGGGGGTTCTGGGTGTCGGGGACTCAGTGCGGGGTCCAGATGCTGGGGGAGTGGGGCTCAATGGGTTGGGGATCCAGGTGCAACTGGTTTGGGCTCGGTGGGGTGGGGATCTGGGTGCGGATGGCTCATCAGGATGATCCAGGTGCAGAGGGAGTGAGGTTCATCGGGGGGGTTCTGAGTGCAGGTGGGTGCGGCTCAGTGGACGGGTCTGAGTATGAGGGGGTCTGGATGCACAGGGGCTGGGCGCATGGGGGAGCAGCTCCCTGTACAGGGATCCCTCCCCCTGCAGCTGAGGAATGATGGGTGCAGGAAGCAGGGGCAGGGAGTTTGCAGAACTTCCTGCAGCTGGGGGAGGAAATCTGGGGGTGGGTCTGACCTAGCCCCCGACGTCATGCAGGGGAAGAGGAAGTCCCGTCCTCCCCAGCCCAGACTAGCAGCTGAGCCCAGCGCAGGGTAGGAGCCACCAGCCAGGTCTTCCCCAGTCCTGCCTCCTGCCCCACAGTGATTTACCTCTCTGCCGGCTGCCCGGGGCACCCGAAACATACTGCTGGGGATGGTCACATGACCGCTCTTGTGGCTTCCCTTTGCTTCCCTGTCAGAAAGTCATTTTTATGCGGGGAAGCAAAGAAATGTGGGGGGGGGGGGATAAATTATGTGCATGTGCAGTGGCGCAGAATTCCCCCAGGAGTAAATAACAGACTTGATAATTGCTAAAAGCAAGGGCTTATCTACAGCTGATTTGGGGTAACTGTCAGGGAGGACAGAGGGACATGGGAGTGAACAGACCCATCAAGAGAAATTTTGGGCTCTGGTACATCATGTTTGCTGGGGCCCCACCCCTATCCATTTCACTTTATTTACGCAGATGCTACAGATGTTTTGGGGGAGGCCCCTTATGACGGGGCCCCAGTACAACTGTCCCCTCCCCACCCTTGTCAGCCCTGAGGTGAATATTTTTTCCCTGCACCAGAGACAAATGAGGGTGAAACGGAACATGACAAATGGAACAAGCGTAGGGCTCAATCCTACAAGGTGCCAAGTGCCCTTGTCTCCTATTGACTTCCCCAGAAGTTGGGGAGTGTTCGTCATCTCTCTCAGGATCGGGGCTCTGTGTTGAACAATGCCTGGCAAGGGTGAGAAGGATGGCTCTGTCGCCTCAGGGGCTCTTGCCGGCAGTGGTAGCTGGCACCAGCCAGTGCATCAATTTACACAAGTCAGCATTAGGGCTGCAGAAAGCCATTCTCACTGTTCAGTGATACTGTTAATTTCAGTAGCGACTGGATGAGAAATTTCACCCCTGCTGGCTTTGGAGAATAATCATCATCTCTCTTTCCAGCCCCTCCCTTTAAAAACAAGTTTGCAACGAGGAGAGTGCTGTAGATCTGAACATATGCCTTGATTTTATTAGTGACTATGTATATTAATGATTCCTGCCTTTCCCCCTCCCCCTCAAACTCACTGGCTTCCCCGCTCCCTCCCCCGATTCTTTTTTCTATATGCTGTTTGCCTGGCAAGCCACAGAGAAGGCAATCCAGTTTAAAGATTAAAAACGAGCCGAGGACATCCATCAAAATTCCCAAGGGAGCAGCTTATGGCGAGACACTGCAGACGCTCAGAGGAAGCAGAATTCTCCCTCCTCTCCCAGAGCAGGTGGCCAGCTCGTCAGACATGACACAGCTTTTAATCACAACAGGGGGCTGACATTAACCTGCAGTTGTGGGGACCTACACTAAGCCCCCATTGGAAAGGGCTTGCCTGTGCAGATGGAGCACAAGCACAACCCAAACTGGCACAAGAGAAAATGATCACTAATGCATCCTACTAATTAGTATTATTCATTATTTCTATAGTGCTGCAGCATTCAAATCCCAGCTTCCCTGCAGCAGGTTGGCTCTGTGGGGTGAATTCCATTGAAGAACACTGAGTTCCTCCTGCAAAGACACCCTTCCTGCAGAAGGGTGTTGAGGAGGGATTGGAGAGGCAGCACGGCATATACGAGTTTGAATTTGATGCAGAAGTGGCGGCTCCAGAGCCAGCACAGGGATTCGGGGAAGGGCAGGAAGCTGGAGGACAGTCAGCACAGCAGGAAAAAATGGAAAAAACTAAGATTGTATATTGACATTTTCTTTAGTTTAAGGGGACCTGCAGTTCCCTCCCCTTCCTGAGAGTCCTCTAGGATCACTCAGTTCTCACACCCTTAATAGCCACCCCACCCCATGTCAAAGCACCACCAGTATTCAACTGGAGACACTGATGTATCTGCCAGCGGGTGTCACTAGAGAGCAGAGTGAGAGAACCCCTATCTCCCATTCCCCCAGAGGTTGAGCATGCTGACTGCAGTGCTGCCAACCCTTGCGCCCCCTGCCCCCTTGTGCCCCCTGTCCTGGGATAAGGATTTGATATCAGGACCCCACACGGTGGTGCCGTTAGACAGCCCAGGCTCACTCTTACTAAAGGCTTATTTCTGGAATATTCCATTCTGCAGTGACTGGACCTGAATCAGAGAGGAGCTGAACTCACAGTTCCCACTAATAGCTGTGGGATCACAGGCCCTCAGGATCAGGCCCTACATTTTAGATGGCTGGGCTTGAGCATGCACAATATCCCTATACAGTACATTTAAAATTAGACTCCCCATGATGCCTTTTCTCCAATCAAAAGATAAAGTTGCTATCACATGATCCTTCAATGAAACCCCTGCACTAGTGAATGAGTAAAGACATCACCACAATTCTCCCTCCCCATGCCCCTTGTTCTGTTTTAGTCAATAACTAGCAGTTTCCCCAGGTTCAGTCCCCAAGCCCCACCAGAAACCCCAACTGTCTCTCAGTTCCCCTCTCCTCTGTAGTACCCTTCATAGTAAAGAGGAGACAGGACTCACTTACACCTAGGCTTGGAAGGATTAGATTTTTATCGGTAAATGTTGGTAAACATCAATGATGTCACCATACTCACAAACTGATGAAAATATATTTCCATCAATGATAGTCGAAATTTATAGACTGGCAAAGTAAGAAACATGCTCCTTGAGAACTGATTAGAGTCAAAGTCCCATGACTTAGACTTATGAATTAGACTTGTTATGAATGGACTAGCAAATGAATAGTAAAAACGGGCATGGTTTGTTTATTTAAGGACATTTATTTTGTATATTTTCACAGGTGATGTTGATGATTTGTGTGTTAATGTTTTATAAAGCTTTACGTTTTTGAATTGCAACATCTACTGTCATTAAATAATTCTCACCCCCCAATTTTCTGCAAATGTGAAAATTTAAATAAATAAAAATCTAAAAAAAAATAAATAAACATTATAAGTATCTGTCAATTATCAAAAAAATTTAAAAATGATTTCTGCCAAACCAACATATACTGGACACGACAAAGATTTTTCCCATAATACTAGAAAACAAGGTGCCTTAGCTAAACTGAAAGATCATTCCTTTAAAACAGATCAAAAGAAACACTTAAAAATATAATACAACACACGGAACTCACTGCTGCAGGATAATATACAATCATAGCAAAGAGCTTACAAAAGACCCAAAGTAAGGAATAAGAACAGAATCAGCAGTGACACTAAGACACAGATTACAATGATACCAGTGCTACTTCCTGTATCCCAAAGGATTTCCAAAAAATTGGCCTTGTGCCACCATGCTGGCCTCTCCACAACATACAATGGCAGCCGAAAAGGGTGTCGCAAAACCCTTCCGACAACTTTCTTCTGCCTGCTTTCTACCCCAGAAAAATATATTCCAGTTTCATCCTCCTGGTCCCACTCTCCTGTGACACCACTCCCCTACCAATTCTCCAACCATTAGAGTTACCCCAAGGCAGACAAGACAAGACTTTTCAATAAAAAAACATATCCCAGGCAAAATAAAAAATTGGTTCTGGGAAAATAAGTCCCCACCTATCACAAAGCAGGGCACAAGCCCGTATCCTTTTCCTTGCAAGTCTCCTTTGAATGCAACAAGTTATATGTAAATATGTTCTGAGCCAACGTTTTCATAATGCCTCATTAATTTTGGGTGCTTGACCCAAGATATTCAAGGACCTAATTTTCAAAGGTGCTGAACAGCTGTAGCTCCCACCTATTTCAGCTGGAGCTATAGGTGCTCCACGCCGCTGTAAATTAGGTCCATGGATCTCCATCAATGGAATCAGGTGCCTAACTGCTATTTATGCCTTTGCAAATCTCCCCATAGGTGCTTCACAGTGGGCACCCCAAATTAGCAAGGCACTTATGAACATTTGGTTGTAAAGTCTTCTAGCCAAAGGACTGCTTCGGTTCACCAAAAACACCATCTAAAAACTAGAGCTCCTTGCATTTTAAATCATCAGTGGACCAAAATTCTGCCACGTGACTAGCAAATCCAATGCCAAATTCAGTTCATCCATTGCTTCCTTAGTGTAGGTCTACACTTACCGGCTGGATCGGAGTCGTCGGATCGATGTTCTGGGTTTGATTTATCGCATCTTGTCTAGACGCGATAAATCGAACCAGGAAGTGCTCCCCCGTCGATGCTGGTAATCTAGCTCGACGAACAGAGTAGGCGGAGTCGACGGGGGAGCCTGCGCGCCGCGTGTGGACCCCAGGTAAGTACGTTTTCATTCGAACTAAGATAGTTCGACTTCAGCTACGTTATTCACGTAGCTGAAGTTGCGTATCTTAGTTCGAAATGGGGGGTTAGTGTAGACCAGCCCTTAGTGTTTATGTTCAGAGCCAGGCTTTTTACTAGGTCCTGCAACCTCAGCGCTCTGAGGAAGATTACGCTTTACATAGATTTCTCATTCTCGTCCACTAAAGTTCTCCATTCTGTTTTGGATAATTTCTGAAGGGTTGTTGCACTGCTCAGACTCCCCATGCCTCCCACTAGCATGCAGCATGCTAGGAGTCAGGCCTCAAGAACCGTAAGATTGGCATAAAAACCTTTGGGGTTCTTCTTTGCCTTCTGGTTTCTAAGTCTTTAGGAAACGCTCATGTCCTATTTTCAAGAGTTTCTCTAAAAACCCAAGGACTAGAGAATTACTCTTTAAGCTGAAATTCTCAGATAATCACGTGACTCCATTAGGTGGGGCTTTATGAAAAGTACCAAAGACCGTGAAAGATGGCAACACTGGCCTATATGCTAAGCCCAATCTATTAGCATGTTCTGGCTGTCGCCCTCCAAACACTTCCCCTGTATTGGCATGTGCTGCTTGCAGTTCTTTCTGGGCCTGTTCATACCCCTTTCGCCCTCATCCCCTTCCAAGCTTTCCATGTATGTCACTAGCACTGAGTTTGTTCGTCTTGTTTGTGACAAAAATCACTCGGGCACTCTCTGTGTTCTCTGCGCCAATTTAACGCTGTTGATGACTTCCTCCTGTTTAGTGCAGACCCTGACAACATGCACCTTGCCAGAGGCTCTCCAATTTGGGATAGCTCTGCGGGGACGTCCCTGAATTCAGCGCTGATTCTTCACTTGCTTGCTGTTTCATTATATTTTTGGCCAGTAAATACTACCTGCCTTCCTTCTCTAGTTAGAAGAAGCTGTAACGTTTTCTACTGCCGAGTACAGCAGCCAACAATCCTGATACTCCTGTTTTATCTTAGCCATCAGCAGCAGATGTGGAGGGAGCAGTTGTTTCCTGTTTCATTCCCTTACTTCTGAGAGCGGTATTCCCGGTCAGGTCCAGGGGCCTCAACAGCACGTGCCACCCCCAGCACTTATTGTGAAGCTGAAGTAGCTGATGGGAGGCAGAAAGCACTGACTCAAAACTAGGGCTGCAGTCTGCACTGGCTGCAGCCAGCCATTAAGGGCTGCAATGGATGCTTGCTTCCTTCAATCGTTCAGGCGGGTGGGAGAGGAGGCAGACTCCAGAGGTGGGCCGGGATGGCAGTAGTGATAATAAGAGCTGGAGGGAGGTTACATCGGAGCAGAAGCTAGGGCAGCAGGAGTTGGGCTGGTGATACAGGGGATCAAGAGTTGAGTGTGGGGGGACAAAG
Organism: Chelydra serpentina; assembly: GCA_037349315.1. Taxonomy (NCBI): domain Eukaryota; kingdom Metazoa; phylum Chordata; order Testudines; family Chelydridae; genus Chelydra; species Chelydra serpentina. The sequence continues at coordinate 16,681,183 of JBAIAC010000035.1, forward strand.
ATCTTGCGGGGATAGGAAGGAAAAAGATTCCACAGATGCAAGACATGGGTTGTAGTAGGGGAGCAGGAGCACAGCTGAAAGTGCAGGAGTTGGGTTAACGGATGTAGCAGGGCTGGTACAATGGGACAGCAGAAGGTGGGTGTGGGAGGACCAGGACAGTACATGTCCTAAAGGACTCTGTGTGCGCGCACACGCAAGTGCATCTGTGGCCCCTAGAGATTTACAGACTGGCATTGTAGTGTGTGTGTGGGGGGGGAAGGGCGGGGGGAGCGTTGTACGTCAGGGATGGTGCTGGAAGGAGGCATTTCAATGATTGATTCTGCCCAGTAAGTGGCACCCCCTAGGTATTTCTTGCACTCAGAAGATTGGTAGGCGCAGCTCTGCTAATCCAGAGTATGAAAAAGCCTTTCCCAGCTGGAATGGCAGTTCCTAGTATTGTCATTTTTTGTGATTTCATCAGGGTCTCACCATATTTTTCCTTAAGGCCCCAGCTCTTGGAGCCATGTTACTGCGTGAGGACCTCCTCAGCATTCATTTAAGAAAGAAACAAACAAGTACGTTTCTAATGTTCAAGATTATGAATAAAAACTGGAAAACATGAACCTTAAAAGTTCAGAAACCAGAAGGCAAATAAAAAGAACCCAACATTTATTATTTTTTAAAATCTTGTTATTTTTATTCCAATCTCATGATTTTAGGGCCTGACACGTGCTCTCTGACTGCTTGGAATTGGCAGTATCGGGTTCCCAAGGTTCCAGGGCATAAGCCGAACACCACATTTCCCCATTATGATATCTTTCAGCACATCCAGGTGCATTCTGGAGCTTTCACACCTCTCTCTGCAGCCTTTAGCCATGGCCAGAATTAGAGGCACAATATCAACCTAGATGGACAGGTCGCAAAATACCTTAATGTTCTGGACAGGCAAGTGGTGCAATAAGAGGCCTGACCGACCTCAGCTCACTTCTGACTGGTGTCCTGCCAGCTGCTGTGACTAAAACAGACTAAACATGGGGTATCAGTCGTGCTTCTGGATTTCCACTACAATAGCTCAACTCCCGCATAGGGCTAAAGGGTGATGCCAAACTCATAAAGCAGAGGCATCTGTCCATTTCCCCTTAAATACATGCACAATGGAGACTGTAAAGAGAGGCTGAGTTTTCTGCTCAGCGTCATGTCTTTTCCCCTTTCAGCTGAATGGAAACACATGTTATTGGATGCAAATCTATCTGTGTAAAAGAATCATGGCTATTTCCCAACTGAAGGATAGGAAAGTCATTGCTGGACACTGACTCGCAGCAGCAAGCCAGCCTGGCCTTAAGAGCCAAGCGCTCCAGTTATATTTTCCAGCCTCTCAGCCCCGTCTCCAGGAAGGGAGCCTGGATGTTTGTTTTTTGTTTCTTCCTCCCATTTCCTCCATCCATCCATAGCAACTGCTCCCTAGCTGAGGAAGTTCAACAACTATGGGGATGAATCTCCTATCTCTTAGGTAGGGGTAACAGTGGAGGAACTCTGTCCAGATTCCACAATAGGCCATCACCCTTAGCAAAGCACACTCAGGAGATGCAGGCTGAGAAGTTAGACAGGCAGTGTGCTTCTGAGGCTGCAGAGCAGGGATATGGCATTCTGTTAAGAACTAAGCCTTCCTTGTCAGGATGATTCTGTAAAGGGGCTAGATCAGGGGTAGGCAACCTATGACACGCGTGCCAAAGGCGGCACACAAGCTGATTTTCAGTGGCACTCACACTGCCTGGGTCCTGGCCACCGGTCCGGGGAGCTCTGCATTTTAATTTTAAATGAAGCTTCTTAAACATTTTAAAAACCTTATTAACTTTATATACAACAATAGTTTAGTTATATATTATAGACTTATAGAAAGAGACCGTCTAAAAACGTTAAAATGTATTACTGGCACGGGAAACCTTAAATTAGAGTGAATAAATGAAGACTCGGCACACAACTTCTGAAAAGTTGCCGACCCCTGGGCTAGATAGATTTATGCCTTAGACTTTTCACTTCTGGAAACTTAGCTGCAAAATCTTGGCTGGGCCGTAAGTGACATGAGTTTGCCAGGTCTTATACCATTCCTATTGTGTGTTTGTCTGCATCACAAAACCCTTTTGTACTTGATACAATTCGTAATGATCAGACATTTCTGCTCAAGCGGAGCCCACGGTAGAACAGCAGAGGTGTGCATTAGCATTAGGTGTGCAGGTTGTCAGTCCTGAGTGGTGAAGACAAAGTTGTTTTGTGGGCCCTGGATAAGACTAGGAGCAATGTTGCTGGTCAGGATTGAGATGCATTGGCAGAACTACATGTGGGAAGCTTGAAGAGCACAACCTTGCAGCATTTCTGGCTCTAACCAGCATTTTTAGCTTGCCACAAAAACACCAAACCCACCCATAAAATTAAAAAAGGAATCAGTCAATGCTACTCGGCATCAACCTTTACAAAACAGATGAAGCACAGTTTAATTTCAGGTTTTCTCAGCTGATACTATCCATCAGTGCATTGACTGCTCAGATATGCAGCCCTTTGCCATGCTGATGGGCACAGTATAAGACTCTAAAGGGAAATTTGCCAGTCTCCTTCAATATTTCACACCAGTAAGGTCTCTCTTTAGCCCTGTGATATGTGCACTGGGGTCTCCTGTCACTGGTTGGGGAATCTCTTATCTTATAAACCAACTGCAATGGAAGGCAGACAGGACAACATTTTATCTTCAGACATTAAAAATACATAGTGACCCCCGCCCCCCGGCCTGATTTGATGGAAACACCAATGGCAAAGCTTTTACAGTGTGGTCATGGGTGGGTGAGGTGGATGCATCTGAGGATAAAGTCCAAAGCTCTTAGAAGTGCAGAAAAAAAGTATTTGAAAAGCAATGGCAACTGCAGAAAGGATGATACTATAAACAGGGAATTCTGTTACCATGATGATGTAAAGACCAAGAGATGACACACAGAACTGCGAGAACTTGGGCACCTTAGAGAAAAACCACCTTTTGTTCCCTTCAAATGTGACCAGACTTTGAGGAGAGTCCCTCATAGCTTCTGTTTGTGTGGGATTAAATCCACAGTGTGTGCTGAATATCGTCACTGAAATGGTACAATTGGATTAGAGCTACCTGTTTTTTATTCTTTTTATGTTTTGTAGTCTCTCTGAAATTAGATGTGGGTAAGACCAATTGGGTCACTAACCCATTCTCCAGCTAGAGAAGAACTGTTCCCTTCACTGTATTCTCAAATGCTTTGTCTAGTCTTTCCCAGGCAATCAGGTTTGCTCCTCTTTCTTTAGGAGATGATTCCACAGCTCAACTCCATTGTTAAGATATTAATGCTCATATTCAGGGCTTGATTCTTGAATCACTTACACATTGCAACTCCATTGACTTCAGTGGGGTTGTTCCTGATTTATAACAGGGTACGGAAGGAGAAAAACAGGCTCCCGGCTCAGACCACATTTTCATGTACTCTGTTTCACTCTGCTACTCTGTTATATCTTCTTGTATCTGCCACGCCTAAACAAATCTTTTTCATCATGTTGATAATTATTCCTTTTTATGGTTCAATTAGCTCCACTCCACCTGCTGAGCTGAATTCATGCCTGTTATCACGCCACTGAAATGTATGGAGTGACATCAGGGATAAATTTGTCCCATTAAATTCTTTTAATCTTTCCTCAGATCAATATCTCTAACCCTTTAATCACATTTGCTGCTCTTCTTGGAATTCTCTGCAATTTGTCAATATCTCTCTGGTACTGAAGCACTCACAACTGAATGCATGTTGTAGGTTTAGTCCCAAAAGTGCCATACCAAAAGGAAAACCATATCCCCACTTTGGCTTGAAGCCCAAAATCTCACTAGACTTTTTGCACACCATATCACTGTGGGAGGTTGTAAGCAGTTTGCATCACCCATAGGATTTTCTTGGCATTAGTGTCTTCTACATACACATCATCTGTATTTTGGATTATTTTCCCCCATTGTCCTTGCATTTTTCCAAGTTGAATCTCATTTTGCTGTTTCTTGCCCATATTTCTCACCTCTCTATATCCCTCTGTATCATTGCCCCTCTCTTCCCTGGTGTTCATAACACATCCCAGTTTACTGTCATCTGCACATGTAATTAATGTACTATTTATCTCTCTTCCAGCTCATTAATAACGGTTTAAAACAAAACTGCCTATAGCACTGATGCCTGCAGTTTCCCACTGGACCTCCCCCAGCTCAATATATCGCCATGTTGTCATTATTCTTTTCAGCCAGTTCTCACTGAGGCACGTATCCAAGCCAATGTCACAGTGCTTGTATTCAAGCCAATATGATCCAACTTTTCCAGTAAGATTTCCTGAGGCACTGCACACACCTCTCCTGACCTTCACTTGAAATCAAACCACACTAAAATTATATGAAAGACAACAGACTTCCACCGTAAATGGAAATGTAGCATGGCACTCGGGTTGGAGCAAAGGGCCAGGAGTATCTCCCAGGAGCTAGGACACCCCATTCTAGTCTAGGCAATGCTAGTGTCACTCCCTTTTAATGTTTTGGGTTTGTCCCAAAGGAAAATGTCATGGCAGCATTGTACAGTGGGTAGTGCATGGAACTAGAAATTAGGAGATTGGGTTCCATTCTGACTCTGCCACTTACTTGCTGTGATTTTGGGGAATTTGTTTAGCCAGCCATGCCTCAGTTTAGCCTTCTGTAAAATGGGCAATAATGGCACCTTTGTACTGTGTTCTGAGATCTAGAAATTATAGGTGCTAACATATATTAGAACATGTTTTCTCACTCCATGCCCCTTTTGTGTTCTTCTCTTCCGCTAAATTAAACCCCTTCCAACTCTGTTGTATTTCCGAACGGGGTATGTGAGTGGAGACCTCAACATTGCCAATTAGATCTGATGTGATTGTGCAGGAGGATAGCAACAGCCACAGAAACTCTCTGTGGGTTCCCAAGAGGTTTGGGGTGTATTCAAGGAGCAGATTCCCTTGGTGGTGTGGGACTGAAGCCAAACAGTAAAGGGGAAACTCCACTAATGGGAAAAACACAGGAGCCAAACACCAAGGCCAGTTCTCCAGGAAACCAAACCCCCAACCCACGTAATCAACTTGGTGGTGTCTCTGTGTGCAACACTGACCTCTACTGGAGGCAGACTGGAGCTGACTTTACAGTTAATGGAGGGCTGGTTCCCTCCCTTCTGTCTTGCTCTTACTCTCCTATCAGATCACCTAAGATGCATGTGATCCTCCAATCAATACCCCAATTTGTGAATCCTCAGTGCAGGGCCATGAATCACTCAATTCTGCTTCTACAAGGCTGGGTCTGCCCCTGTGACACATCTAATCAGTGCCCTGCCTGCAGCATACGTATCAGTGCAGAGAGGAGAGTGGAATGGTGTTGATCGGAGGCCCTGCAGTTGTGGGACCTGCGTTGCCTCACTGCAGGCATCTGGAAAGTGGACATTGTGGGGCAAGGAGCATACTTTTACTGTCCCAGCAAACAGGCCAGCCAGAACACCATTCCAGACATTGCCTTGCAGGAAGAGACAGACTGAGTGGAGCTGGCATGGGACAGGTAGGAAGGCAGCCATTATAGGACTGGCTCTGCAAGAGGTGAGAAGTGTTGTTAGTCAATGGGGCAAGGAAGATCCTGAGCTACTAACTAGGGCTCCTCTGCATCTTGTCACAAGGCCTGGCTCTTGACAGATGCCTGCCTGCCAGCAAGACCAAGTGTGCAAAGGGAACTCAAGCCCTCCCCAAGCCCTGATCAGCACTGCCAGACTGTCTCAGCTATCAACAAACAGTGGTGTTCCTTCTACTAGCTGCATCAGGATAGCTGCTCACAAAGCTCAGTAGGTAGCCCCCTCTGGGCCATAAGTGCTATCCCTGATGCTCCATGCAGTTTGACAACCCTGGTGTCTGAATGATATTGCACATGCTGCCCAATCTCACCTGGGCATGTGCAGTAACTTCAACTGCAAGCAGTAAGCCCAGCAAGAGAGAGGCCAGAGATGGGCTTAAGGAACTGCCCCTTGTACATGAGAAAGGTTCCATTGTGGGATTTGCACTGCAGTTTCCTAACACCTCCCATCTTCCTCTAGTAAAGCAAAATGACAGCGGGCGCAGAGAGCTGTCACATCAGAACCCATCCAGCATTCTCCTGCCAATAGCTCTCCCTCCACTTGCCTCTTGCTGTTTCTAATGCTCCCTGGTGTTGTGTGATAGATCATGGAACCCTGGGAGAGTAAGATTAATGGTCTTAGTGAGAAACTGTGGGACGTGCGGGATTTCTACAATTTCTAATTAAAAGCACCCGGGATTGGGAGTCCCAAATGCAGCTCTGGAGGGAGTCAACCTTAGGACTCCCTAATGGTTGCATTCCTCAACCATCTGGGCACAATGAAACTGAAATAGTGGAGTGGTTTTGCTTAGAGATTGACTGGTTGCCTCAGTGGATGTTTAGCAAAAAGGAAGGCCAACCTTGGATGCATCTGCTTTTCTGAAATATGAGCTCATCCCGATCCCACAGTCAAGGAGTCTTGAACTGGGTGGTAGCTGGTTCCTGAAACAGCTTTGCAGATTTCTGTAAGGTTTCTTCACTCTCCCAGGCTATAGATCAAGAAGCACCATTTGCCCATCCTAAACCATTTGCTTCATGTTTAACCTAATGTACACAAGGGACACATCTAGCAACTGGAAATCCATCCATTTGCAGACCATTCCTTTGCACTCATGCCCTTCCTGCCTTCTGTAAAGTGATCATCTCCCCGGGTGTTACATTTTTTTGTGACGTTTTGGGTTCCTTGGAACTTTTTACAGTTCCACAGAATGTTTCCCTCCCTGCCTTCTCCTCCTTAATTAAAACCATTGTTTTTCTGGGGAAATGTAATTGAAAGAACATGTATTTCTAGTTGCCTCTTCTTTGGAAGAAATAAAGAGCCTTCATACTTGTGCTGCTTCTAGGACAACCAGGGGAGTACAATAAAATCACAGCAGGACCCAAAACAAAGCCTTATATTCAGATGCTGATGTACATATAGCCAAAACTTTGTGATGCTTGAAATCCAGCTCCATAGTTTGCACTTGATTCTAATCTCTGAGTCAACAATTGCAGACACTCTTTCTTTGTAATTTCAGGGCAAGGACATAGTCAACTGCAGGTTTTTTATAGCTGGTGAAATCAGTACAAACAGCAAGACATTTGTATATGTTTATCAAGGAAGATATAAGGATGGGAGATGGTAGAATGGGTTTGGATTTCAAATTCCCATAAAGTTCTCGAGTATTCAGAGTATTCTGGATTTTAGTTCAAAGCCTGTATTTAACAAGCATTTGCAAATACTTTGACTATGTGCAGTTATTTTTCTGTAACAAAATGTATGTGCATCACTGTCCTCTACTGGATGAAATCAGAATTGCTCAACTGTGTGTCATAACCCTATACAGTTAACAATGACTCACCTCTAGCTCAAGTGGCTAGGGCCTGCAATTTTGGAGCAGGAGAATATTAGTTTATCTCTACTGCTGCTGTGAAGTTCTGAATCATGAATCATCAAGTTCCTAGATGTACATGGATTTGATCTTTCAGCTCTAAGGACTGCACTTCAAGATACTTTACAGACTGTGTAATGTACACCAATATATTGGGGGCTGATGAACTCTTTCAGAGATGTAGCTGTCTCTGCAGTGGAATGAGACCAGTGTCAACACATCACAATGGTTTAGCTCAGGAACTGAATGATGATTTATCCAGTTCCGACTACAAGTGAGAATTTAGGTGGGATTGGGAAGAGTGCATTAATCTGAGTTGGACTTTAGCCCAGACATCAGACACCAAGACTAATTCCTAGTGGAAAGAGCACTGGACTAGGACTCAAGACCTCAGTTCTAGTCACAGCTCTGCCACTGCCTGCTGATTGACTTTGGGCGAGTCACTTCATCTCTGAGCCTCACTTTCCCCATCTGTACAAAGGAGATAATGATATCGAAAAGGAATGGATCACTTGATGATTACCTGTTCTGTTCATTCCCTCTGAGGCACCTGGCATTGGCCACTGCTGGAAGACAAGATACTGGGCTAGATGGACCTTTGGTCTGACCCAGTATGACCGTTCTTATGTTCTACCTCCTTTGGAAAGTGCTTTGAGTTCTACTGATGAAAAGGACTGCATAAGAGCTAGGTGTCCATTATTATTATCGTTGAAATGTACCACGAAATCTTGAATAACCACAAATGATCAGGAATCAGTCCTGGTTTATCATCTCACCCAATACCCAGCATCTTGGCAGCAGCACAGCACCCCCTAACACCATACTGGGATATTGATTCAGTACTGACTCAGAGGAAACAGCACACCTATTGATTCACTGAAGCCACTTCCTGATGTAGCTGGGTTTCTGATAACTTCCATCCAACTACTGACTCAGATTACATCTGCTCTAAGGCCAAGAGAGGAACAATCACAGGTTGGTGTATAAACTACTGTTGGCAGAACATAGAGAACTTTCTTCAAGCAGCAGCCACACATATATTGTGTGCGCACATTGGTGCACTTTATAATAACCTACAAAAATGTTGTTACAATTTAAAATAAATGTCACCTCATTTATTATTCCTATTCTTTTAACTCCCTAGCTGGAACTGATGTTATTGGAAAAGGCCATTTCTTTCTCTGTCCTCAGCCTCTCTCTATGGGATTATTCTCCCCAAAGTTGCTATGTGATATGTATAAGATTGAGAAGAGAGCTGTTCACAGGACAAAGAAAAGATCTGAGTGGTAGAAAAAGTGAGAATATGTGAGGGACTGTGTGCAAAAAACCGTCCAAGCGAGTTATAGTTTAGGTGCGGGGCTCCCACATTGGACTACATCTCCTATGATGCACAATAGCCTCCGCCGGCTTGGGTGAGTAGAGGTGGTTGCATCATGTTCCTGGCCCTGGTGTATCTTGGGAGAAGTAGTTCAAGTAGGGAGCTCAGTCCATAAAGGAGAATGGCGACACGAGGGAGCTGAACTACAACTCTCATGAGGCATCACGGCAGCATATCAAAATCAAAATATTTCAGTTTTCTGCTGAACTATTTTGGTTTTGGGACATCTCGATCGATTTTTTGATGAGAAAATAAATTTTTTCTATGCAAAGCAGACAGTTTGTGAGGAAAACTTTGTTTAGTTAAAATCCAAGTTTCCACCAATACATTTTTGATGAAAACTTTCCTATCAGCTCTAGTATTTATACCATGCTCGCCATTATGGTATTCAAGTGCCCAGTGAGTGATATTTACCAGCCTTTGTGTTCATCCTGGACAAAGGACTGTTGGAAAGAACTTGCACCCTGGCCTGTATAGCTCGGGCACTGACTTCTGATAACTAGGCTTCAGGTTTTAGCTCTCTTTAGAATGTGATTGCAGGATTCTCTGAGGCAAACACAGGCTGTATGCAGCAAAATAAAAAAATTAACTTTTGTTTTACAATCAAAATCTATGATTAAACAAGACAGATTTTACTGTCACTCCTGTGTCACAAGGCAACTTTTTATATGTCCTTCCTGCAGGAGAAAGGGCCTGATTCTGCTCCCATTATCTTCAGGCTGAGAAGACCCTAACTGGTTTCTCTGAAGCACTACCAATTTCTCAGAATACTGTAGCATAGGTAAAGATGGGCCAACACAACCCCTCTCTGTAAAATGAGGAAAATAATACTCTCTACTGTATGGGGTGTTGCCAGGGTTTACTTACTTACTTACTTAATTAATGGTATTAACGTGCTTTGAGATCCCCAAAAGGCGCTATATTAGTAGAGATGTGCAAATAACAGATTTTCCAGTTCACTGACAATTATGAAAAATCGTGGACAATAATTCATGTCAGGTCAAACCAAAAATTAATTTTTTTGAAATTTTCAATGAATTGAAAAGTCAGAAAAAATTGTGTTTTGAGTCAAATAAAACAATGTTTTGGTTTGGTTTCAAGCTTTTTTATGTTTCTGTATTTTTTTTAATACAATTGAAGGAAATCTCAAAATAAAAAGTCATTTCGAACAGAAGTTTCATCTAGAAAATGTTGAAACAAAATATTTCAACTTTTTTGCAGAATTTTCTTTGTTTTTTCTACATGAACTTCACAAACTGTTTCAGTGTATGCAAATCTGCATTTTTCACCAGAAAATTTTTTTGTTTTAAAAATTTTGTCCAGCTCCATATGTAAGTGCAAAAATGTCATGATTATCATGCTAAACCCACAGGTAAAAATCTGCTGTGGTCTCAGTGACTCTTCTTGTAAATTAGAAATACAAAAACTTTAAACTGAAGTTATAAAATACTTGTGACAAAAGAAAAAGAAAAAAAACCTCATTTTCTTTCAAGCTACTTCCTTTCTTAGAGTCTATCAGATAGTTCAGTTTGGGATTTTATCACATATTAAACGTGTGGTGGCACACAATTGGGTTCTCTAAAAGGAATAGTTACAGCAAGACTTTACTTTGTTGGTAGTCTTGTCAGCCCCTACTAAAGAATTGGAGCCTTCTCCCTTGCATCCCCAGTGATCTTCCTGCCTGAGCCTGCAGTGAAGTTGTTGTTATCCTGCATTTAACCAGTTGCCAAGGAAATCACAACTTCACTGCAGAACCGTGTACCAGGATGGGATGAGAATCCTGGAATAAATATAACTGGGCCAAATGTTTCTTGTCTGCTTCCTCTAACAGCAGGGAGCAGAAACTAGTGGAGCTGCAGTGTTGGATAAGGAAGAGATACATGAAAGAGGTGACTCCCCTACAAACCCATGAGTGGGGGGGAAGCACACTGCCATACAAACTTCTGAATGCAGCTCTCCATTCCGTCTTCCCTCCTTCCTGCCCTTCCCAGTGCAACTCTGCTTCTGCAGGGGCAAAACTGAAGGTAAACAGTGAAGTAGCGTACCATGTGAGGGCTGGATATGATGCATCGCTGTTGTTTCCTTTGGCTAAAGCAGAGTCCAGTTTACAAGGTAATAATCCCAGCGAGCATCACCAGGACATAATTTCAGAGGGCGTTGTCAGAAAAGTCAGGGGTTAGAGAGAGATGCTATTTCACTTTGTTATGGTAAATTAAGTAGCTTATTACAATTCCATTAGCTGAAAAGCAGGGCTGAACTTGGAACAAACTATGGAGGCTCTGATCTCAAGGGACATTATTTATAAGGACCAGTGTTGAGCAAAATGTGTGCTTAAATGTATTGTCAATCAAAAACAAAAAGCCAACGGCAGGCTTCAGGCTGTGTGTACACCTGAGAATTCTCAGCCAAGAGAGGAACCATAGACCTGATCTGGGCTCCCACAAATCCCATTATATTCTATAGATGTTCTATGAGGGCTCTGCATGCTGGACCATGGAGGCATGTCCCTGCATCAGGGAGTGTGGTCACCATATTTATAATATGCCTTAAATACATCTCTCTGGCTTGGATTGCTCATGCAGTAGGACAACAGTATAACAGCAGGAATTTAATGTGGCAGATTTCTCAGGCCCTGTGGTTCAACTACACTTTATTAAAAAGTGATGGGGAAGGAAGAGGAGTTCCTCTTGTTAAACCTTTACCTGGGAGCCAGAACTGTAACAGCCAGGTAATATGCAGTAACATGTAATTTCATGATGCAGTTCTGATGCAGTTATTTCACTACTGAAGTGGTGGTATTACTAACACTTAGCATAGCTGCTCTCATGATGTGTTGTTAAGAAAAGCAGCCATTTGTTGACATTGTGCTTCCAAGAATCTATTCACAACTAAAGTGAGAAACAAGCATTAAAAGCAGTGCCCTTGCACAGGGTCTCCATCTCTGCCCCACCCCCCAATCCCTCGGACCACCAGGAAAAAGAAAACAAAACAAAACTGACAGGTTGCAATTCTGTTCAGGGGCCCCCAATTTCCATAGTGCAGAGGGCCCCAAAATTCTTTATCTGGCCCTGATTAGGAGAAGCAATTTGGCCTAGTGTCTTGTGCCCAGGACTAGGAACTGGGAACTTCTGTAATCCCAGTTCTATTGGTGATTTCCTATATGGCCTTGGGCAAGTCACTTAACCTCTCTCTGTCTGATTTCTTACATGTAAAATCATTATAAGAAAAAAATCAATGTGTACTGAGAAATAAACATTTTAGGCCCTGCTCCTGAAATGAGCTCTACACAAGCAACCCCTTGTGGCTCCGAAGACAGGACTGGGGCCATGTTGCAACCTTGTGCCTTTTAAAAGTGGGAGCTGTAGTTATAGGTCGCATGCTGGCTCCAAGTCATGTGCTCCACAGGAAACTGTATATAAGGCTTCCTGCCTCCTTAGGCAGAGATGCAGATAGGAGAGACCCAGGCTTAGGGAAGGGACTCGACTGTGTGTGCCTGCCAGGTGGAATGCTTGAGAAGAAGAAACCTGCCGTGAGCAGGAGCCAGCTGGAGAGGGTGGGGAAGCCCTGGGAACAAGGACCTAGACAAGACCCTGAGGGATAGCGAGGCTCTTTTGAATCTTTGTTTCTATATTAATAAAGAAAAGCATTGAGGAAAGTCTGCAGACAGGCTGCTCCAGTATCTCCACTGCTGCTCAGAGTTTCCCCCCAAGCAGCAGCAGCAGCTTGAAATTAACAATACACTGGCCAGTTTCACTGTCACTATTCAGAATCTTATGAGCAACTGTGAAACTGACAAGAATAACCTTAATTTTATTCTTGCCTTCATAAAGCTATGAGCAGCAGCTGCAGAAGACACTGGGGAAGAGACAGAGGAACCAAAAAACAAAGGCTAAAGGACTCGGGATAAAGTAGTGGAGATATCTCAGAACCTGCTCTCTGCAGGGAAGGAAGAAGACAGCAAACGCTCCTTTCCAGCAAAAATGAAGCGGTGGTTCAAATGTATTGGATACCTGCTAGGAAGAGATTGATACGAACAATGGAGTCAATCAGCAGAGACTAAGGATAGTGCCCCTGAAAAGATGCCCAGCACCGTCCCAACTGTGGGGGGGCTGGGCTTCTCACTAGTGCTCCTCCTTTCATTTTGCTGGGGAGATTCTCACTTCCCAGTCAGCCTTCGGTCACCTTAAGTTCTCTGGTTCATAAATGTATGTTAAATACATCAAGCCTGGCATTCCATGTTCAAACTTGAGCATATGTAAAATTCACAGATACTAATTGTACTTGTTAATTCTTAAAGATTTATTGTGCAGCAAAATGATTTTTTCCCATTTTCTTTAAAAGCACACTACTTTTTCTTCCCATTTTGCAAAGAATCGTTACTGACTGGCCCAGCCCAGAGTGTAAAAAGGGAAACACTTCTGACTATTATAATAATTTATTATAAGATTCAACCCCAAGTGTTGTCACTGACCTACAGGAATAATAATAGTCAGTATCACGATCAAATCACTTTACAAAAGAGGAGCCTGATTGTGATAATACTTCCATCAAGTGTAAATTAGCAGTAAGCCCATTGAAGTTAATGAAGTTGAACTGGTGTTCAGTGATCCTACTGCCAATTTACATTGGTGTAAATAGGATCAAAGCCAAGGAAGTGAACATTTTTCAACCTATGACAAAATGTCTATGTTGCTGAGCCTAGGGGAACTTCTATTTAATACTATATAGGGCAATATTTGAGTTTAGACCCAGTCTGGAAACTTTGGGCCTGATGCCAATCTCATTGAGAGCTCTTTTACACCAGTGTTGCATCACTAGTTTGAGTGGAATTACTCCTCAGTTACACCAGTATAAGTGGAAGAATGAAGCTCTTTTGCTTAGGCAACACTCAAGCTTAGATTTGAATTTAATCCCTTTTGAAAAAGCAAGAGATTTCCTTTCATGACCAGCCATGGTAAAAGTTGGCAGCTTTTCTTCTGATGTGCAGCTTTACCATCCTTGGTAACTCAGTGGACCTTTTAAGTCAATAACTCCAAGAAATGCTGACATCCTGTTTCTTAGACAGGAGCTTTGTACGGTAAAAACTGACAGCAAAAGGCTTTTATTTCTCTCTGTCTTTTTCTAAAGAAACACAGGAGAATTCTGTAGATCCTCCTCTTGGTTAACCACAGATTCTATGAAAAAGACTAAAGTTACAGTATGCACTGTCTGCAGTTCCTCTGAGTAAGAGATTTCCATTGCAAATTATTATTCATCATATTGGTGCATAATAATTATATTGTATCCATTTGGTCTCTGCAATCAAGATCTGGAGAGGAACAAATGTCTGACGAGTGACAGTATTTATCTACTGCTCTTCTTAGCTCCCAGTCTGAGCATCTTTTTTGAACTCTGAACCCTCTGACTTCCAAGAACCATAAAGGCACCATCAGACACACAACACAAAACAGTGTTTAACTTCTGTCAGTCTTCTAAAAGCCAGAAGTTTATGAAAAAACGCAAATACAGAACCGATCTGCTTAGCTTGTGCTAAAAAATAGACTATGTTTTTTTTCAGTATTTATTATTTTAAAAGTACTACAGTAATTACAGCTATGAACCCAAGCCCTGCAGTAAATCTAGAGTAAGCTGTAAAGTTTTGGGCCAAATACGGGAGTATGCCTTTAGGTAAAAGTAAAAAGTTTAACACTTTGCAGCAACTCTAGGCAACAGTTCATTAGAGCAGGATAATTGCAGCTATGTAACACACACTATTTATTTAAGATCACATGAAAGCCATAAAGTGCCTCTAGGTAGTAATTAACAAAGGGTCATTCGGGTGTTTATATAAGCGATTCTGTAACGAGGATGGAGTCCTGCCTCTCTTCCCTGCATCCCCGTGATGCCTGCAGCCCTCTCGGCCCAGCATTTCAGTTCCAGAAGCTCCAGGCAGAGACACCGCTATGGGACAGGAGGGATGGCTCAGCCCCAGCCGCGTGATGCCAGCAGCACTCCCCGTGCCCAGCTTTCCGGGTGCCCGGTGGCTGCTGGCACCTTCACGGCAGAGAGGGGCGGACCCAGCCCAGGGAGCTCACCTCACATCTCCCAGAGTAGCTATGGGGGTGCCCCCCCCCCTCCAGCCCCTGTGCAGAGTAGCCGGCAGAAGGCGGACCCCTCCCCCCTTACCTTGTCCGGCTGGGGGCCGAGGTTCTGCAGCCGCTCCTTGTCCGAGCCGCTCCGGATCTCCACCCCGGGGGCGGCGGCGGCGGGGGGCTCGGGCTCGGGCGCCGCCGGCGGCGGCTGCCGGCTGCCCCGGGCTCCGCGCTGCCCCACGCTCAGGGCCCCGAAGTCCAGCGTCTTGCTCTCGAAGGCGCCCTCCACGCTGCAGAACATGCCGCCGTACTTCTGCCGGGGGACCTGGGCCGTGGTGCCCGGCCGCGCCAGGTACACGGGCAGCTCGTCCTCCTCCCGGCCCCGCCGGCCGCCGCCGCCGCCGCCCGAGGCCATGGCCGGGATTCGGAGCTGGGAGCCGAGCGCCGCGTCCTGAGGCAGGGGCAGCAGCGAGCGCCGCGCGCGGAGCTAGGGGGCCGGAGAGGGGGGGGGCTCTGCTGCGGCGGCGCCTCCGCCCGGGCGGGGAGCGGGACACGCGGCCTCAGCAGGGGGCTGGGCAGGGCGCGGGCAGTCAGAGCCGCTCGCGCCGGGCTGGGCACACGGGGCCGGGCCCCCTCGCGCGCGCTGGGCACTAGCACTGGCCGGGGCTCCCGCTCGGCAGGAAGGCCGGACACTAGCGCTCACAAGTGCTGCCCCTCAGGGCGGAGGGCTGAGCACTTGCACTCCCCCGCGCTCGCGCTGGCAAAGAGCAGCGCTGTGCACACACTCCCTCGCGCGGAGCAAGGGGCTGCACGCTCCCTCGGATCTCCCCGGGCGGGCACCCGCCCTCTGTGCACACAACACACGTATCAAGGAGCATGGATGCACGCGGGGAATGGGGGCTGTGATTTCACTGAGACTCTAGTTCTCTGGTTCTCATTGTGAATGCTAGTGCCCCTAGGTTGCACTGGTAACAGCCCCACTCACTGAGTGTCGGGGTTCCTGGACAGCTGTGTTGCCCTGCGGTGCTAGTGCACAGCCCCCTTTCTCAGCATGACTGCTGGGGAGTGCTAGAGGACTACACCACCACTGTGAGTGGGACTGCTAGTGCCCAGCTCTGCACCCTGTGACAGATTGCTAGTGCAGATTCCCCCTTCCTGAGTGTTAACACTAGTGAGTAGAGAGCTGACCCCAACTCAATTACAGATACGGTTTCTGGTCACCCTGTCTTGCCCATGGGCCAGGGTCTGCGGGGGCGGTGGCTGTGGGCCCAGCTCATGCTTGTCACTGCTACCTTGCTGCACTCTGTGTGCAGCAGAGTGAGTGTCCCAATGAGTTGCAGTGTTTCCCACTCAAAGCACACTCAGCACTGCTAGGTGGTGGCCACCGCCATGCTGATCTCACTGGTAGGAGGTGGCTTGAGGCAGATCTCAGGCATGGGGAATGGGAAGGTCCCACTAGGCCGAGCTCCAAGGAAGTTGGGGGAAGTGCTGGATTTGGGTCTGGTCAGTCATGAAAATGACTCAACAGTCTCGGGTCAGGTCCAGGTTGGGCTTTAAAATTAGAGGCCCTAGCAGACCTCTGCTGATGAATACTAGTAGTGCTCAGCCCTGCTCTCTAGGAAATGCTAATGTACAATCCTCATTCTGGAATGAATACTGGAACTACTCACAGACTATACTCACTGTGCACAATAATACTTAGCTTCTATACTGAACTTTTCATCCATAGATCTAGGAGGTCAGTATCATTATCCTCAATTTTACAGATTGAGAAACTGAGGCTCAGCGAGGTGAAGTAACTTGCCGAAGGTCACCCAGCAAGGCCAATGGCAGACCTTAGTCCCAATCCAATGTTCTATCTGCTAAGGTGGCAGAATCTGGCCTTGATTGGCGCAATCCACTAGTTTTTATACTGAGTGGGCTGTGTATAAGCACTTGTTTGCACACTCAGGCAGTCATCCTGTGCACTGATACACCCATTCACAAGCACTCACCCACACAATGATCCTACCTGTGCACTCATAAGTCACTTGGTCACACTATTGCATAGTCACACATACACTGGCGTAGTCATGCACATAAAACACTTTCACACTCACCATCAGCTACATAGAGACTTACAATAGACTCGTATTCATGCTACAATTACACATAGGCACGTGCTCATAAACACACCTGGCTCATTCATATCATCTCACTCGTGCATGGGCACATACATGCTTGTTTACATTGCATTTTGATGATCACATTGAGGCTTTTGTTTAAAAGCATAGACCTTAAGGATAGTTGTATGGCCAGGATTGAAGTTTACATATTTCAGGAGAGTATTTAACAGACTAAAGCCAAGTCTGTCAGACTGTCGCAATTGTGATCAAACTAGGTTATTTTCATTCTTTTTCTGATCAGTGATCACTCTATCAGATATGTTAATGTCTATACACAGTACCAGGGCTTTACATCAGATCAACTGATTTCAGGCAAACTGAGAATTGTACCTATATGTGTTGCCAGTTATCATTTCTCCAATTTTTCATCACAAAAACCATGCAGTAGTTTTATCTCTATAAATTCAGGGTTTGATTCAGCCCTAGGTCTCAAGAACCAGGATGTAGGGTCCTTAGTAGCAAAACATCCACCTCGAGGGGGAGTGCTGTGATGCAAAGCACCTGCAAACCCCACTGCGTTGCAGGACCCAAGTCTGATTACACAGACCTAAAAGTGGGCCAGGAAGGAATGTTGATTCAGCATGTCCCCCGTGCATCCTTCCCTATGCTATCCACCTTTCTCCAGGATAACACCTTCCCCTGGACAGACACGGCTTGTCCTCCCTTGAGAATGAACACATCTTAAGGTGCAGCGGTTCCCATTAATGGAAGTGCAATTTATAACACCGCCCTCTGGCTTGCATGCCAGCAGGGGTAATGACGGGAGCCCACTGAATGCAGAGCCATTTCCTGATGGAGATGTCTGCAGCTCTAACAAATGCTGCTTAGGAGAGCGGGGGAATATTCTTAGTTCCTGGTGTTGAACAGGCTACTGGAAAACTCGGCAAAGCCATAGTGCCTGTGTGATCAGTAATGCAAGAGCCCAGGGTGAAATCGCTAGGGAAAATCCAAAATACTACAGGATCAAAGAGATGCTAAAAACAAATATGAAGCCAAAGGGTTTTGGTGAGCTATGGTCTCGGGTTCACATTTATCACTCAGTAGAACTCTCTATCGGCACAATTCTACCCTCAGTTACACTAGTGCAGCCCTATTAGAAGGTTGAATTTGGTCTTATTTGTTTCCTGATCATAGCTACCTTTGAAATTAAGCTGCATGTAGCTTTGTGGAACGTTACCCATGTCTCTTTCATCCATGCAGTTTGGTTAATCATATACATGCTCTTTTGATGTAAGGAACAGCTCCTTGGGAAAAGCGTTCTGTGGTGCTTTTGCACATATTGTGCTAGCCATCACATTATAGATAAGGTGACAGTAACAGTGCCTAAAAGTCTGCACATGACTGAGAATGAAGAATTGGTTATGGGAAGCAGCATGGAGAACTTCAGGAGCTTGCTTTATAGCTAATATACATAACAAGCACATGACCTTGAAAGCCACTGTGGTCCACATAAGGGGTTCTCAACCTTTTTCTTTCTGAGGCCCCCGCAACATGCTATAAAAACTCCACGGCCCACCTGTACCACAATAGCTTGTTTTCTGCATATAAAAGCCAGGGCTAGCGTTAGGGGGTAGCAAGCAGGGCAGTTGCCTGGGAACCCATGCCAGAAGGGCCCCCATGATGCTACATTGCTCAGGCTCCAGCTTCAGCTCCAGGTGGTGAGGCCCAGGGCCCTGGGCTTCAGCCCCATGCAGTGGGGCTTTGGCTTTCTGCCCTGGGCCCCAGCGAGTCTAATGCTGGCCCTGCTTGGAGGCCTCCCTGAAACCTTGAGGCCTCCTAGGAGGCCCCGGACCCTTGGTTGAGAACTACTGGTCCACAGGACTAGGAATCAGGAGAGCTGGATTTTATTTCTGGCTCTGCTACTGATTTTCTTTGTGCCCTTGGGTGCATCATTTCACCTGTGTCTCTGTTTCCTTAACTTAACTCACTAACATTTTCAGTGTGGTTTGAGATACTCTGCTGCAAGGCACTATGAAGGGCACTAAACTGTTGTTATTGTTACCGAAATATCGGGTCCGCCTAGCTGAGAGCTAATAACAGCCAGACAGGGATAAGGAAAGTGAGTCACTTTATTCTGCAGAAAAAAGGAGAGTCTGCCTAGTGACAGAACTCTCTTTAACACAGAAATTACAGGTCTTTTATACACACTTAGACAAAGCCCTGGTGTGTTAACATTTGATTGGTGCTTGCTAGACCTCGGATGTCTGCTATCTGGTCAGTAAAAACTGGTATAAGATAGCTGTCTCAGCTGAAAAAACACTATTTTTGTGTAAGCGAAGGACAACTGTAAAAATGCAAGGTCTTGCGTAGGTGAGGCATCTACTTTCACATTATTACTGTCATAATTAAAGTGCTGTTATTACTATTTTACTCCTATTCCTAAAAAAGTTTTCAGTAATGTCATAGTCCATCTGTGGCTGTTATCCAGCCAATGCACTTCGAGGTCTTACTAACCCTTAAATAATATGTGATCATGATCAGTCTGACAGAGGGACCTCTCAGTCCCAGTGTGCATCTCATCACAGTAGTTCAGACCAGTATGGTTGGAAATACTGATCGTCCCAGGCATGGTCATGAGAGGATGGGAGACAGGGCCTTTTCTGTTGAAGGGCTATGACTTTGGGGTGCTCTTCCCAGCACACAGGCCAAGCAGGAGAGAGACTAACGAGGATTTAGGTTCCGTTTCAGCTGAGATCTGACCTGGCCTTCCACAGGAATCAGGGATGGATGTAGGAACGCTTTACTCTTGCATGTGGGATGCTGTATTGGCTTGGCTAGCACAGAAGGGGCTGAAGAGCAGATCTGCAGCAGCCTAATACTTGGGATCAAGGATGTGGGCACAGAACGTTCCCCTGTGAGAGATGGAGTGGTTGGAGGTGTTTACAGAGCTGTGCTGTTCTTTTCACCTCCTGATTACTCAGGGTTGGGGAGCTCTTCAGACCCCAAAAACTCATCTACTCCATGCTCCATTTTGGGTCTGCTTACTGGTAAGAGTGAGCCATCTCAGCCAGCCGGCTGGGGAGACCGCCTTCCAGCTCTGTAGAATTGGAGCAGCTTTGAGAACACGCAGAGCATCTCTGGCATCACCCCCCAAAGGCCAGGGGGTTGGGGCTGGGGAGGGGAGGGTGATGAAGTCACATACTCCGGCTCCCTGGCAGGGGGCTGGACCCATTGCCATGCAGTCATCATATAGCAGCCTCTGGGGAGGGGAACCTTTCTCGGGATTGAAACTGATCCACAGCCACACACCTCCAAGCAGCTTTGCTGTTGACAGTAAAGTCAAGATTTGCCTCTAAATTTGGGCTGGGTGTGTAGCATTGCCTAGCCCTAGAATGTAAGTTTTTCAGAGCAAGAGAGCCATGTTTTTATCAGTCTTAACAGAGCTGGACACATTTTCAGTATTATATGTACATTAATTTAAAAGCTATCTAGTCCAGATTCTAATGTTCTTATATATGTTGAGTAGCACCTTACTCCATGAATGGGCTCATTGAAGTCACTGGGACATCCATGGAGTAAGGTGCTATTCAGTCAGAGAAAGGGCATCAAAACATGTCTCTTGTATATTGCTCAATAGAGTGTGGGGGACAATTCTTGGTTTTGTTTCTATACCTTCTTTAGGATTAGCTCAAGTTACCATTTACTTTTAAGATGTATTTTTGTTACATTGATAATAGGTGCCCTGAGGCCTTTAATTTCCATGGCATCCTCTAATTAAAGTTTATTATGATTAATATTTAGTGTTATATGTGCATCACGGCACTTTTTATCGAGCCCAGCAGAGAGCGCTGTCTAAAGTGCTGTATATACATACTCCAGACCTGGTTAAAGGCTTTTAATTACACAATTGTAAAATTACCATATTAATTACATTGATTTAATTTTATTTAAATAATATATTACATGCTCATTGCCAGAAATGGATAGTTAAAATCATGAGCCAGGCACAGTGGCCAGGCTACAAAGCCCTACCACCAAACCTATCTCCCCTGTGTCATGTGCACAGGATAGTTGGAAACAAGGGAAGTGAAATGATCATGAATATAAATGACCAGTCCAACATGTTTTGAAAACAGCCATGAGGGGATACGTACCAGTTTCTACAGGGAGGGAATGCCTCTGAAAAAGCCTTGTTCCCAACTTGAGCCCAAATGAATCTTGACATGGCAAGGAAGGACAACTCAAGTGATCTCAGTTGTCTTTGAGTTCATAAGGTCGTACAATCTAGGCAACTCAGTCCTAGAGTATAGTTTCTTAGTCCAATAATTGAACAATTCCTTGGTCCTAGAACAATAGTGCCCTTGTCCTAGTGGACAGGAGTCTAGGTCTTAGCCCTCTAGTTGGGCCATTTTGGTCATCAATTGAAACAAATGCAGGAAACAACATTATCTTATGGGAAATGATCCCATGTATTGACATGCATATATCTGATTTTATTATTGATAATAAGTAGCCCTTTTAACTGGGGAAGAATAATATTTTCATTAAGCCAGACACTCAAAGAAGGAAACTAGTCACCAGTTGTGTTACAGGGCTAACAGCGATAATTATGAATGAGGGGATGAGGTGCAGCCTTCTTAGAAATGTCCTTTAGGCAAATCCCTTCCTGATGCAGGATTAGTTAATGAGATAGGACATAATCACCCTGCCTGGTGTGAAGATTTTCTAATTTTGCACACTGGGCCCCTTTGTTTGTTTCCTTTGTTGTTCTTGTCTTCTGCTGTCAGAGCAGCAGTTAGTGCCCAGTTAGGGAAATCACTGAATCATAATGATTACTAACCAATATGTTGAAAAGGTCACTATGATGCACAAAACATAGTACAACATTCATGTGTATTTTTCATTTGCACTAACCTGTTTGTAGAGTGCAATCTTTTAAATAACTATTTGAAGGGGGATACAGCTGCTTAGTGAATCATACAAACTGAGAAGTTATTAATAAAGAAGTTTTGTTAGGTCATCTAGTCCATCTGCCCGCCAAGACAGACTCGTTCCCTGACTCTACTGTATATTTTCTAGTGTTTTGTGTAATCCATTTTTCAATGTTTCACACTGTTGGATGATTAGCTGATTCATTAAACTGTGCACTAGCAATCAACAAACATTTTTTTGGTAGCCCTTTTTCCCAAATGCTCTATGGAAATGAAATCATCTATAATACAAATGGAATGGAGTTTTTAAAAAAAGACATTTCCAAATCATTAGCTTCCTCTTTCCATTACCATGGTCTCTTGTCTATTGGAAATTGCTAAGTGCACCTAGAGGTTAGGATCTGATTTTCTTTTCCATTGTCTCATTAACAAAATGAAATGCATGTCAGCCCTTGTTCTTGTTTTAAGGTACAAGCACATTTCTGTACTGAGAAAAAAAAGCACTCCATTAAACTATAGTGTTGAGCACTATAGCTGGGTTTTATAAAGGGAGGGGTCATTTTATGACCTATGAGAACATCTGTAGTTCTTTAATTAGATGATTTTCTCTGTTATACCGTGATCAAGTCACCCCTTACCTTTCTCTTTAATAAGCTAAATAGATTGTGCTCCTGGAGTTTCTCGCTACAAAACATTTTTTCAGTCCTTTACTCATTCTCACGGTTCTTTTTTGAACTCTCTCCAGTTTATTAACATCCTTCTTGAAGTGTGGATACCAGAACTGGACACTATATTCCAGTTGCAATTGCACCAACAACAAGTACAGAGGTAATATAAGTTCCCTACTTCTACTTGATACACTCCTATTAAGCCCTTTAAGCCACAGCATGACTGTGCTTTGCTGGTTCTGAAAGAATTAACTAGAGCTGGAGAGCTCAATTAGGGCACCTTGTTGCACCTGGAGGGTGGGCCAAGTCCAATTAAAGATGAGTCACAGCTGGTGGGGTCACAGCTGCTGGAGGGAGGAGACAAAGATGAATCACAGTTGCTGTCGTCTTCATTATTTACTACTTCCCCAATCTGTGTCACTTACACACTTCATCAGTAATGATTTTATGTTGTAGTTTTTTAAAAATAATTGATAAAGGTCATTGATAAAAATATTAAATAACATAGGGCCAAGAACCTAACCTTGTGGGTTCCCATAAAATACACTTACTTGATGATAATTCCCTGTTTATAACTACCTTTAGAGACCTATTAATTAGCCAGTTTTTAATCCATTTTAGTATGTGTCACATTGATTTTGTATCATTCTAGTTTCTTAATCAAAATGTTGTGTGGTATCAAGTCAAATATCTTATGAAGTCTTAGGTATATTACATTAACATTATTATCTTTATCCACCAAACCTGCAATCATAAAAAAAAAAAAGTTAGTTTGACAAAATATAGTTTCCCCCTATGTTGATTGGCATTAATTATATTACCCTCCTTAATTCATTATTAATCGAGTCCTGTATCAACTACGTACCTTGTGGCTCAGAGTGCTATATTTCTGGTTCTAACAAGAGGAGTGGTTTTCAATAAAATATCTACTAAATTGCTCCCTTCAACAGCATCATTGCTTCAGCCAGGCGCAGAGTCTGCCCCTTGCTCCTCCCCACAACAAACTCTTTTTGGGGTTGTGTATACCCATGGAATGTGGGTATAAGCATTGGCTCACCATGCTGAGCATAAGGTGCATATCACGATTGCATATCACAAAGTATGTAATTGAATGTGTATGACACTTTGCAGGTGCACATCTCCCAAGGGCACCATTTAAGCGACTACAAGGCTAAATTTTTTTCATGGTAATTTTTGAATTGTTCTGGCGAGGAGAAGGAAATGAGGCAGCTGGGCCATGAAGTAACTCTCCCACAAGAAGTGGCGTGGTTTTCTAAGAGGAACTTGAAGCACCTTGGCTCCCGTTCTGGGAATGCATGAAAATATGCATTGAAGAAGCTACTAAGAGATAGGACTATAAACTATGGGAAAGGCTGCTTCTGCAGCTGTGCTGTAGAGGCATGTGTGAGGAGGAAATATTTCCCCACTGTATTGCATTCAGTGGGAGCAGAAGCAGGCCCATTATTGTTTATTTGTATTGTTGTAGACGTGCCAAATATGGCTAGATATAGTACACACATAGAATGGTAAAATGGTCCCTGTCCCAAAGAGCTTTCATCTAGTTCCTGTGTTTATATCAGGAATGTTTCATTTCTTTTTACCATCCCTGCTATGTTTGATACTCTTTCAGAGCTGGTCAAATTGAGGCTCAGAACCTGTTCCATCATTAGAGGTCTCCTCCCTTCAGTGCTAGGGAAGTGCTGCCAGAAGCAGCATGCTAGTGTAGAGCTAAGTCTGCTTATCTTTGTTATGTTATTCAACACCTGGGCAAAGCACTGTAGAGGAACCCACCCACTAGCTGGTAACTATTGTACTAAATCATATTAGCATCTGTTCTGACTCAATCATCCTCTAGATTATTTCCTGCGTGAATGTTCTTTGATGTTAATAATGCTAAAGCATTTGAAAGCAATGACCCAAACTCTGTTGCCCAACGATGTTACTACAGAGCTTTGGTTCATTACTGTAGAACAGTGTGCTGGGTGTGCTTTTTTTTTTTTTTAATAAGGTAATGTCTTGCTCAGGTTCAATCCTGCAAGACTTTGATGATAAAGGGAGTTGTTGCATGAGTATGAATTATTCCTTTGGAAAGTATTACCCATGCTTTTAGGAGTCTGCAGGATCTGGCCCTTGATTTGTAAATTAGGTTAGTTAATGCTATGGATTTCAGCAGCAGACCCCTACTAGTGTTATTGTGCTCATTATATTGTTATTACAGAAAGGCCTGAGATGCCCTGAACCTGAGAGGTTTGGATCCAGAACTGGATCCAAATCTGTTTTGAACCAGAATTTGGGGATGTTTGAATTCAGATTTCCAGTTCAGGCTTGTTATACCAATTGGAACTGCACATCAAGCCAAACTCCCTTAAAGTCCAGGGCACTGGATACAGGGTTCCATAATTATAGGTTACAGTGTAGTAGCCGTGTTAGTCTGTGTCAGCAAAAAGAAAATAAGAAAGAATGAAATACTTGTGGCACCTTAGAGACTAACAAATTTATTTCAGCATAAGCTTTTGTGGGTTAGAACCCACTTCATCGGATGCATAATTGTCATTCCTTTTACTATATTACTGCTTCTAATACTAAGCATTTATGCCGTGGCAAAAATGTCCTCAGGCTATGCAAAACAGAGATTAGTAGACTTTCTCTGCCCAAAGGTCTTATACTCTAAGAGCCTCATTTAACTGCAACCAAAGTCAATGACAGTTTTGCCTTTGACTTCAGTGGCTGCAATGGACAACACACAATAACTCTGGTTTACCAACAGTAGTTGCTGTGTGACTGAGGCCTGACCTTTTCTCATAGCTGTCGTACGAGTCATGATTTTCATACCCTTGGCTTTAGCTATTTCTAAGTTGTTTCATGTGAAGTATTTGGATCCACCCTAGCATTTCCTAGCTCCCTGTTATCACAGAACATCGGCTGAGCTTGTCCTTTACATCAAAATGAGACATATAAAGGTTCTGGCAGGTAAAGTCATGCCTGTGACATGTAACTCTTTATTTTTGAGTTTTAAGTGTCTGCAATTACTCCCTTCTTTAGAAGGGTTAGGACAGTGGTGGGCAACCTGCAGCCCGCATGACTGCGGGCCGCGAGACACTTTGCGGATGTTGACTATCTGCAGGCATGGCCCCCTGCAGCTCCCAGTGGCTGCGGTTCTCCGTTCCCGGCCAATGGGAGCCGCAGGTTGCCCACCACTGGGTTAGGAAGTTACATGGATGCACTTTACAGGCACCATAACTATATTTTCACAATGATCATTTGACTCAAAGAACCTTGTATTATTTAAGGGAAATAGGCTGTTGACATTAGTTGAGATTTGACCCCTCCCTTACCCAGTCCCCCAAGCCTGAGCTCCTGAATGTCATGTCCTGAGTGAGGATGTTTTCTTTGACGCCAAATCAATGTAAAACGGTTTTACCCTGGTTTTCCTGTAGGCCTGGAGACAACAGACCTTTGTAATTGTGCATGGAAGGAACATAATGATGGCATAACCTTGTTAGCATGGTTGTTATATATCTGGCGTCATAAATCATTTGCTGCAACAGTTTATTTGAAAATGCAATAAAAAGAAATTGGGGTGGATAGGAGGAAGAACTATCTCCTCTCCCATAACTAGTATGGGACTCTTTCTAAAAAACGCCATGAAAAACAGCACCCTACTTGTCAGTGTAACTATTAACCATAAAAAAAAGAGAGTTATTTCATCCAGTTCTAATTTGGAACCTTCTTTGCAATGATACAGCCCTCACCATATTATTATTATATGCAACTGCGTGTCAGGTTCTAGGAAACTGCATAGATAAACAGAACTGTTCTGCTGACTCACTCTAGCATCCAGACCAGGAGGACCTTAAGCACTGGGTTTTGTGTGTCTTAGAAGTCAGAACTGGGGAGAGAGACAGGAGTCCTCTAGGGAGCAACTCTATAAAAAAAACAACCCAAACAAACCAACGGACAGCTAGGAAGTCTGTTTGCTGTTATTTAAGTTAAAAGTAAAGCAAACCCCTGGAAAGGGGTACATTTTGACCCTATCCAGGCTATGTGTGGTTTCATCTGTCCTGTGTTAGGAGTAGGGTGGGAATGCCACGTACTTAAAGGCCTCTTGCCAGATCCTTAACTAGTGTAAATCAGCATCACTTCACTGCCTTCAGTGGGGCTACTCTTCGTAGCTAAGGATCTGGCCGGTAATTTTGAAGCTTTAACACGCAGGAGTTGCATCATTGACTTCAGTGGGACTATTCACAGGCCCTTATAATTCTGGTATTAGATGGTTATTTTTATGATTATCATTATGAGATGATGATTAGCAGTTTGATTCCAAGAGGAGACTCTACCATCTTTGCTATATACATACCAGTTTTCTTCCAAATAACCAATAATAAAACTCTTCAACTCAAATACTAAAGGATGTGGGGGACTTCCTCTCCAGTGTGTACTGACCTTTGGCTTAGCTTCATGATTAGCTTTACTCACTTAAGAAATGTCATACTCACAAAAGGCAATGGACTAATAACCCCAGAAACTGTAACCCCCTCCTTATCCATGGAAAAAGCAGCAGTGTAAGCGTTCTCCAGCATGCTCCAGACTTCACTGCTGACTTGAAGGAACCTCTTTTTGAGATGACAAGAGAAGTTCATTCTCCATGGTCCATCCAACCTTCTGCCTTCTGGATGAGACTGCCAGCTAAAGGTGGTCAAAATTTCTCATTTAACCTTTTTTTAGGCAAAAAATGGCTTTTTTTAATGAAATGAAAATTTGTGGGAAAAAAATCAACTTTGGAATTTTTCATCAAATTGAAATTTCAACATCCAATACCTGCAAATGTTCCCATTTTCAAAACTGAAAAAAAATGGTTTTGGTGTTTTCATCAAATTCCTCAAAACTTTTTTTTATTCAAATTTTTTTTTGGAATATCAAATGGGCCTTTGGAACAACTCTTTTGCTAGCTGTCACTCTTGTATCTGTCAGTTTCTTCAAATTATGGCCAGAGTCATTTGGTAGTACAGCAGATGACATTCAGGCTATTTTATAGCATTAGGACACATATTTGAAACAAATTCACTGGGATTAACACAGCTGTGAGTGGTGTAAGCAGTATCTGATTCCTAGGTGGGAAAGAAAATTAATGACCACTAGGCTACAGGATGGTTGCCTCAGTCTGAGTCAGTATTTATTACTTTCTTAACAGAGCTCAATAACTGAGTCAATATATTATGTACATTATTTTAGTCAGATAACACATGCATTCGTATATGCCAAATGTATGTCATTTTAAAGTTTTGCTTAAAAATACTTTAAAAGAGTCCATATGGTATTACAAAGACTTGTCTTGGGGCTAGAACACTATATTTGAGAAGAAAGTAGAGGCATCTGCCTTGCTTTCCAGATTCCAGTTCAGAGGCCCCAATCCTCCAGTGGGATCATTCCCATGAGTTAGAACAACTTGCATAATTGAGGATTGATGGATTGAACTATGGAGCCCAGAACAATATCTTCCTCTCATGACTGTGATGAATTTGTTTCAACATCTGTGCACTTTATGCAAGTAGTTAGAAAATGTACCTAAAATCTATTGCATATGTGTAGCACATGATTTTCAAATACTTTTGATTCATTCAAATCAAAACCAGTGGAATGCTCAAAGGCATGTCTCACCGAGGAATATTTCCATGCCAAATTTCAATTTTCTACCGCCAGCCATTCAACCGTTCAAAAACAAAATCACAATTTTTTACATTGGAGAAAGTATTTTTAGTCTAATCCTACTCAAAAATGGCTGAATTACTTTTGAACAAACTTTCCAAAAATGTTCACCTTCAGGCAGAGACCAAGCCTGGAAAACTTCATCCCCAAAGATGAAGGTCTCAGAAAGTTAGAAGTGACAGAAAATGGAGATTTAGCATGAAAATACTTGTGTAACTGTGGCTATGGTTCTCACTACAGCTCCCATTACAGAAGCAGTCACAGGTTCTCCTATCATATAAGGTGATCATGCATTTCTGGAAAGGTTTGTGAAAGGCCTATGAATAAATGACTCTTATGGCATGTGTTACCAGATGGCACTGTTACACCTAGTCTTTCAAGTTGTTTTTCTCACGTGTGAGCAAGTTTTGACTCTTGGAAAGACATGTTATGTTGATTGTAGTTTTAGGTTATGCAAGGTTTTGGTGTAGAGGCAGCTTCAGGAAAGAGGGAACTTTGTGAACAGCAGGAGAATTTGCTCTAGACGTTGGGCTCTATTTAGAATCAATTCTTGAGGCAAAGTTGCTTCTTGGGAACCAGGCATAGCTGTTGGGCTGAGGTTCCTGGAAAAAGAAATTGCCCTGCATTCTGTTTGGCTGTCTTTTTTCAGGACTGGTGTATATGTGTAAACAAAGCAAGTTACCTTTAGAGTCTCCATGTCATTGATTTCTCCTTCACGGGGAAGCCAGCCTGAAAGGCCCTGGACACCTGCTGTCACTCAGCAGAGGGGCAAAGACTAGTGTCAGACTGGGACACTGATGTCAGAAGATGTGTCAACATTCATCTACTATATTGATGATGATGACAATGAAAATAACAGTTGAGAGGCTTTATGTGCATTTGCAAATTCTCTTTCCATTGTTTCCATGTTAGGCAGCGAGTCTGGTCCCATCATTTACTAATTTACGATTCAATACATAAGATTTGTCTACTGGTCTAGTCTCTTAATCCATCTAGTCCAGTATATCCCATAATATCTCAGATGAAGAGGTATTAACATCATTCAATCAGGACCCCATAATCTTTATTTCCAATTACCTTAGTTTTTGTAACCTTTTGTGTATATAGTATGCTGAGTGGCTCGTGTGATATGCAGCACCAGAAAAATCTGCTGATGTGTTAATAACGTTTTTATGCGTTAGGAGCTGCAAAATGCCCCTTGGTATCTCAGTCACAGGAGCCGACTTCCGGCGGCGCCCGTGGGTGCTGTCGCCCGGCGTCACGCTGGGCCCTGCCCCTGACGCCGGGTGATGTTGCGGGGCCCCGCCCCTGATGCTGACGCAACGTCGCCCGGCGTCGGGGGCAGGCCCCGCAACATTGCCCGGTGCTGCGGTGAGCTAGGCGCGGGCCCCGGGGCCAGCGGGGAGCTGGGCGCGGGCCCCAGGGCGGGCGGGGAGCTGCCGGTGGGTGCTGAGCACCCACCAATTTTTCCCCGTGGGTCCTCCAGCCCCGGAGCACCCACGGAATCGGCACCTATGATCTCAGAATAACTAAATATTTATTTAGACCCTCGTGTGTGCCATACAAATACATTGGTTCAGATTCTAATCTCAATTCAACACTACAAATTCAAAATAACTCCACTGAAGCTAATGGAGTTATTCCTGCTTTACACTAGAGAATCCTAAGAACTCCCATTCAACTGTGTCAAATGCCTTATTCAGCATCTAGTGTCAAAACCACAGGGGAATGTGAGTTGTTAGCTTGTTGGTTTATGTTGCAAAATGTTGCTGGGCTAGCCACATCTAACATTTTTTCTCTTTAATTGTATTTGATCATATTGTACTCTGAGTATTTAATGCTGACACATTTGCATAGATTATACAGCCTTGAGGAGCAGTAAGTTAGATCTGTGACAGGTTGTTCCAAGAAAACTCTATTGGTGTTTCAGAAAAGGAGCTATGACTTTTCTTTCCCATGGGAAATTCTATCATTTTAACATTTGTTCCCAAACTGGATGAAATGTTGAAATTTTGTGTGGAATGGAAAGTTTGAAGAATTTTCCATTTGGAAATGTTGAAACGTTGAATAGATACGTAGATTTGATTGAAGGCCAAAATGGACATTGTGAGCATCTAGTCTGACCTCCTGTATAATACAGGCCATAGAATTTCTTCAAAATAATTCCTAGAGCATGTTTTTGCAAAACATCCAGTCTCTGGTGCATTGCCTTATGGAACTCATATTGTGGCCCCAGGGCCGGCGCTTCCACTAGGGCACCAGGATTTGGGGGGTGGCATTTTGGTGGCGGCAGCTCCCGGCAGCGATTTGGCGGCAATAAAAGCTGGCGCCGAGAATGCAGCTTCAGACTAGCTGCTGGTGCCGGCGAGCTGCTGCCGTGGGGGGATGGGGAACTGCCACGGGTGGTGGGGGGGCTGGCTGCTGCAGGGGGTGAGGAGCCGCCGCAGACAGTGCCTCCGGGGGAGGGAGCTGCCGTGGGGGGGGAGCTGGCCGCCGCGGGCGGGGTGGAGGCTGGCGCAGCCCACAGGCGGGGTTAGCCGCCATGGGCGGCGGGGTTAGCCGCCATGGGCGGCGGGCTGAGCCGCTATGAGCGGGGGGGCGGGGACCTGCCACGGCCCGCGGGCAGATGGGGAGCCTGCTGCGGGCGGGGAGCTGGCTGCTGTGGAGGGTGGGAAGCTAGCTGCCGGGGGGGGGGGGGGGGGGGGAGGGGAAGTGCAGGGCTGGTGCAAGGAAGTTTCGCCTAGGGCGTGAAACTTCCTTGCACTGGCCCTGTGTGGCCCCTATTCTCTCTTATGAGCCAGGCTTCCTGGTTAGACTAAATCTCCCATAATGCACTGAGAGAGTCATGTAACTCATAGCTCAGTCAGATGGAAATCAGCACATTACTTTGAGCTGTTGGCCTCCAGGGAGCCCAGACCATAAGAGAAAATATGGACCTAAACTACAATTCCTATAGGATAATGTGTGCAAGGAAATGCAGTTTAATGGTTTTTTGGAGCTGATTCAAAACAAAACTCTTTGGGTCAGTTAAAAACAAATGAAATAACCTGTTTCAGATCAAACCTACCCAAAATTAAATATTTAATTTCAATTTTCCCAATAGAAAATAAAAAAATTTCAGCAAAATCAAATTTGGGAAAATTTTGATTTTGTGGAAACTGCATTTTCTGTCAGAAAATCTTTGCAACAGGAAATTCTAGACTAACTCTTAAGTGCTAAATAGTAATTTATGAAGCTAAGGGGTCATAATGTAGGAGCTATTAGTCACTTGGAACTCAAATTGAAGAAAGTCTCTAAACTTTTGTAAATCTTAATCAGAAGGCTGATTTTTCCTATAAAAAAGCCCAAATTATTTGGCATTCGGTATAGCCTAAGATAGAGGACTCAAGACTGCCCATGTTGTTAACTAAATTCTACTTTTACTATTACTCACTGAAAGCAAGAAATCAAAAAGCAGATTATATCATAACACAGTGCACTTTTATGCTTTATACATTGCTCTGCAATACCACCAAAATTCATTTTATGGAGCATTTCACGTTTCATTCATTTACAGCATTCATTGTAGGGTACAGAAATAACAAGCTCCACTTATGTAAAAGTTCCTTACTGTATTACTCAAATGAGATGTTAAAACTTAAAAGTTGTTTGTTTATTTTTTAAATTTCTCCTGCAGTCTACAATGACTTTCAGATTACAGCTCTGTATGTTTTAAAGGATTATTAGTTGGAAAATCTTAGCTGTTACTTCAGGTAGGCTTTTAATATTTGGTCTGTGTCCAGGTGTAGTCCCAGGTACAAGGTGAGGGAAGTGGCTGAAGATGTAGGACTGGATCCTCTGTGTCTTAAATTTGTCTGGACTAAACTTTCCTCCCTCTGCCAGTCTCAGGAACTAAATGTACAACTTTCCCCCTCTGGATTTAGTCCTCTACTCATTAAGAACTGGTGGACACCCTCAGATGATCTAAATTACACTAGAGACAAGGAGGGTGAGGTAATATTTTTTATTGGACCAGCTTCTGTTGGTGAAAGAGACAAGCTTTCAAGCTACAGAAGAAGAAGAAGAGCTTCTGTTTCAGTCCTCTCAGAACTAGCTCTTTGTTTTTTTCCACTTCCCCATGAAACACTGTGATAAGGTCTTTATTTCCTGTGGGAAAGGTGCAAATGGCCTTGTTTTAATCTAGGAACATTCCATTCAATATACGCCTTAAATTTTGCAGGATAAGATCATGCTCCTTGTTCTCTGCTAAAACCAGTTTATATTAAACCTAGGGTCACACCGATTTCATTCAACACAGCTAAAATAATGTTAAATTCTCATTTTGCTAGTTTTGACGCTTTTTTCACTAGTGTTATTCACTGCCTATAAGAATTCCATTTTATGTCACACTAACTAGAAGGTCCAGATGACTCAGGATTAGTAATGGATTACAGAATCTTTCATCCCTGGGTTTTTGGCTTGAATTCATCCCAGGTCTGTAGCAATCAAAAGCGTGACTGACTTTATATTAAGGTTTCACTAGCAAATAGTTTATCAAGGATAAAAAATTATTAATAGGTATAATAAACATGCTACAGATACAAGCAGCACATGTTATATAGGTACCTATAAGCACATCAATATAGGGTGCTTTACAAGGTTATAGGCAACCTGTTGAATTCTATAATCTATAACAATTATCCATTTTTAAGACATCAGCTAATTACGTATTAACCCTTTATAAATTGTTTATAAATGGAGCCTTAATATCAAGTTTGATCCAGAAGTCAATACCAATTGCTGGCCTACGCAGAATCAGTGGGCAATCTACATAATAAAATCCCAAATGGCACCCACTCTGACAGTCTCAACAGATCAAACCTATGACAAAGGATGAATTAATGGACCCTTTCACCAATGCAGGCCAGCATGTTGATGGTTGCGGTGCCACTCCCTTTGGTGTACATTTTTGGCCCAGTCTTGCATTCTTCAGGCACTGAAAACTACTACTAAATTCAACAGGTATATTGGGTGTGTAAGGAATGTAGGATCAGGCTGTAAATCCTGCATTAAATTCACTTCCAAATAGTTTAGAGTAAAACCATTTTCTATAAAATAGAAGGATACATGTCACAATGGGGTTAGACTCTGTGTCTGCAATGAACAAGATTCCTTGTTAATTTGCCAGTAATTCAAATGAGAAATTACTGGGATGGGAAATAAATAAAAGGGATGTTATCTGATAACATGCAAAGCCAAACTACACTTACTTAACAACACAGTACCCATTGTGCCAACAGAGATTAATCCACTGCCCGTCTGCATTGCAGTGGTATACATTTCAAGGTGGAATAAGAACAGTCTGCCTGCCATGGAATCTTAGCTCTCCCTCTGCTTCAGGGATGTCCAGATTGGGAATATTGTGACTGTGGGGGAATGCCATCCCCTCAGCAAGACAGTCCGATTAAACGTCCTCAAGGTCACAAAGGCTGCTGGCACCAAGAAGCAGTTCCAGAAGTTTTAAAGGCGACAAATGGATGATCAGGATGAATAAAACTTTTGTAAAAACCTAAAAATAAAAATATCTTCCAGCCTGGCTCAGTATTCACGACATGTGAAGTCACTGACAGCAGCTGAGAAAAGCCAATCCTTTTCAGAGGAGCAACAGTCCGCACTGCTGTTCCCTGGTGCTGAGCATTTGTTATGATTAACTTTAATTGAAAACATAAATGAATGGCTAGCGGTCGGCATCGTACATGCAGCAAACAGGCTTGTTATAGTAACAACTCTCTTCAGAACAATCAGCAGATTAGAGCCAGTTCTTTACTGAATAGAGTGAGTCAGAAGAGTTCTTGAATGTCAATACAATACCACTTCCTTTCAGTGAATGCCCTATGCCTTAAAAGGAGTTCATGTTATCAGGGAAACTCTTGTGGCAGGAGGAAGCAGTGTTCCTCACAATCTGGGTTTGATATAGGACGAAGCCATAACAGACTGTATAGGGCATGCCACAGAAAACGTGCTGGTGAATTTCAATCACTTATAAAGAGTGGGGTATGCGAGTGTTGTTTAATGGTTAAATCACAGAACTGGAGTCAGGACTTCTCAGGTGAAATCCTGACTCGTTTGAGTCTATGTCAAAACTCCCATAGACTTTAGTGGGGCCAGGAATTCATCACTGGGCTGCATTTTAGTTCTGCTGCTGACCCACTGTGTGAATGTATGCAATTCTCTCAACCACTCTGTGCCTCAGTTTCCCAATCTCTAAAATGGGATTCATTATAATTCCCTTCCTTGCAGGAGAGGTGTAAGCAATAAATAATTACTTGTAGAGATGCGTTATTATTAACTTGAACTATTAATTTATTACTAACTTATGAAAATTATTAACTTTTTTGAAGGGCAGGTTCCTCCAGGATTCTCCATTTCTTTCTTCCATTCTTCCTCATATTGTAATCAAACCCCTGTCCTGCACAGGAGGGTCGGTGACAGCTGTTTCAAGAGCCAGCAAAAAGGATGGCTCAAGTGTGAATTGTTCCCTCCTAAATGGGCCAGCTACATGCTGGCCCAGTCAGTGAGCGTCCAATCCCAAGACTGGAACTTATCCTTATGACACATATTATGCTGTCTCTAGACAACCAGTCTTGCCCCATCATGTACTATGTTGTGACGTTGATTTGCTATACTGCTATCTAAGCTTGTGTCTCAACTCTGCGATAACTCAGCTGAGGAGCTCAGTCAACACCTCTGGAACACTGCATAGCAATGTTAAGGCCATGATTTCCAATAACTGCTCACTAGTACTGTGCAGTGTATCAGGAATGAACAAAATGCCCAGCTCTCTATTTTAATTTGCCTTTTCAAATTAAATGATAATAGCAATATTCCCTATGGCAGGCCACTTATGCAATTGCCTTTTATGTCTCTAGTCACCACTTCTCAGGCCATAAGCCTCTCTCTGTCTTAGTGGAACAAACTACAGGGCGGGGGGAAAGAAGATGAATAGGAAACGAGAATTTTGGGCCCTGTCACATCACGTTAGCTGATGCACCGATAATATGTGTGCATTCCGTGAGGCAGCAACTGTAAGGGGGTAAGACAATGCCTGCATCAGTCTGGCTATGTATATGAGGGTCAAAATATTCTTTATGGGTTATTTGTTTTTACTAATGACTTAGGGTTAGGTCCTGAGCTGTGTCCAAGCTATGCTTGGTGTTACTCAGAATGGAAGACAGTGGAGCAAAGGTGGCTTTATCAGACTGCTCTTACTAGTTGCCTGCTATTTCAAGGGGTGTCCTAGCTGCAAGGGATTGCCTTGACATAGGAATGCGCCAGCTACACCACTTTTCCTTTGAGAATGGTCCCTGCCACAAGGACATGGCAGGAATTGGCATAGGGGCATATACAAAAGTCTCCATCTTGATTTTGAGGTAGTTGGTTTTTAAAAGAAACCTAAGATTTTTATAGGATTTGTGAGTTAACTTCAGAGGAATATTTTGTCAGCAAGCCTTAGTGCATCTGATCCACCATTGTGTGAGATGAGTTTTGCACGTAGTGTCAAAATGTAATGCTCCAATGAACTTGCGAGGCCTATGCAAATTTTTGTTTTTCATGGCTACAAAACTCCACAAAGCTAATATGGAGAGCTTTGTCCACTACTGTCCTCAGATCAGCACAGGGCTCTTAAAAATGTCAAACTCTTGAGTTAGAACTTTCAAAACATGTCAGCATTATTACCAAAATAAAACCCTATGTGACATGCAATGTGAGACCCTTAGGACTGGGATGTAAAGGATTCAGTACAACCAGAGGTAATAAAAGCAAAGCCTGTCCCAGCTTTAAAACTTGCTACTGAATCCAAACTGGCAAGAATGAAGGTACTTCAGTCTCTTTCCAAACCCTGCAAAGGAATCATATACTTAGCACTCTGGTTTTGCCTTCCATCCATATGAAAGCAAAAAAGAAAAGCAAACACAAGAGATGTTTATACTTGCTTGGCCAGAGAATGAACCTAAGTACTGGCTGAAATTGCTGTTTGCTGAGAGAAAACACTGCAGGACAGAGTCATCACACATGAAAAGAAAACCTTTTGCTGTTGTTATTTTAAACGAAAGCAGAGTCTTTGGGAGATTTATGCAATAAGGAAAGCAGAAGAAAAAGAGAAAAAAACAGAAGTGATCCTCTTTTTAGACCCTCAAATCTCAAAATGTTAATCTCTGATCAGTGGAAAGTGCTATAGAATTTTACCATAGTGTTCAGTTTCCTGTAGCTAGCTGGCTGAGGGGCTTAGTAATAACATACAGATGTTTTCACCTTTAAATCAGTGGTTCAAATCTAACCTGTTTAGTAATGACCACAAGACCCTATAAAAATAATTTGCACTCATTAACTGAGCATCTCTCATCTGAAGGTCTTGAAGTCCTTTGTATATATTGTTTGTTTAAGCTTCAGAAGACCCCTGTGTGGCAGGTAAGTATTATTGCCTTTTTATGGATGTGGAAACTTGGACACACTGGCCCAGTTCTTCAAAGGTATTTAAGTACCTAATTCTCATTATTGTAGATGGGAATTAGTTGCCTAAATAGCTCTGAGGAAGTGGGTCAGTGTGTGTCTACACGGCAATAAAAACCTGCTGCTGGCCCATGACAGCTGACTTGGGCATGCAGGGCTCAGGCTAAGGGGCTTTTTAATGGCCTTGTAGACGTTCAGGCTCAAGCTGGAGCTCGGGCTCTCGGACCCTGCGAGGTGGGAGTGTCCCAGAACTCTGTTTGCAGCTGTTTACGTGGCAATTAAGCAGTCCCTTAGCTCGAGTCCCGCAAGCCCGAGTCAGTCCGGGCCAGACCTGGGTGTTTAATGGCAGTGTAGATATATCCTGAGTGACTTGTCCAAGGTCACATAATGAATCAGTGGCAGAGCTGAGAAAAGGAGCCCTCACATGCCGCCTCCAACTTTGATCACTAAAGACATAGCTCTACCTAAAACACTACATGGCACAGTTGCAGCACTGCAGCCGCACTTCTGTAGGGCTTCAGTGACAGTTCTGTAGTCTGACAAAAACAATGGCTCTAATTTCGTTAGCAGGACACAAAGAACCAAAGAAGTGTTGGATTTATTGTGATTGGATAATGGCGGTTTTTTACTCCCGCTGCCACCATTTACTAATGGCTTCTTAACGAAGTCCCTCAATGACCATCCGTCTGTTTCTCTTGTGGCAGAACCAAGTTGGAAGAGGATGCGATCTCTAAAGGAGTTGACTTTTAAAATTCATGCTGAGTGGTGAGACTTACCAGCCAATGTTTTACTTCCATTCTGCAGCTTAACTATTTACTGTTAAAAGAACAGGCGTGGGATAGCTCAGTGGTTTGAGCATTGGCCTGCTAAACCCAGGGTTGTGAGTTCACTCCTTGAGGGGGCCATTTAGGGATCTAGGGCAAAAAATCTGTCAGGGGACAGTACTTGGTCCTGCTAGTGAAGGCAGGGGACTGGACTCGATGACCTTTCAAGGTCCTTCCAGTTCTATGAGATAGGCATATCTCAATAATGTAATACATAATCAGAATGCAGTCTGGGTAGGAGAGTGACAGTCTTGTAGCTCTGCTGACCTGGCAGGAAGATTCTGATCTTATTTACCTACTGGAATGAAGTAAGAGTTTGGGGGAAGAATCTGATTTCACTTTCACTGGGGTAAATCTGGACTAACCCCTTGGAAGCCCCATTCATTGAGCTCATTCCTTTCCAAGGAATCACTCCAGATTTATACCAGTGAAAGTGAGATCAGACTCTGTCCCACTGCAATTACACTAGCGTAAAATCGGTGTACATGAACTCACAATCAGCCCCACTCTGTTTTATGGGAAGCTATGGTAGCATTCACTGGCTTCTGATTATACCAACGGATGAAAGCTGTCTGACGTCATCAGTCAAGCACAGCAAGGAGGCTCTGAGATGCTGTGAGAAAGCACACAGGGAAGAAGTGAATGTGCTCAAGGTTCCTGGGCATCTAGGGTCCTCTGTTTGTGTTGTACCACTCGATGCTGGGCACAAAAGCTTGAAAGATTTTACGCAGTATAAAAAGCAAAGAAATAAAGCAGAAAAACAAGAGTTCACCCAGCCGATCCATTCACAGTAAGCAACAGCTCTGTGTTAAGTTTGTCCTTGTACTTGTGAGTGTTGTTCTTATTCATTCTGTACTCACTTTCTATTGGTGTATTCTTTTTAAATGGTCACCAAAAGAGTGCTAATGACATAGATCAGTGGGTCATCCCTTCAGAGAC
Organism: Chelydra serpentina; assembly: GCA_037349315.1. Classification (NCBI taxonomy): domain Eukaryota; kingdom Metazoa; phylum Chordata; order Testudines; family Chelydridae; genus Chelydra; species Chelydra serpentina. Next base: position 16,719,792 of record JBAIAC010000035.1, read on the forward strand.
GTTCAAATCAGGACAAACATAGACAATTCCCCCTACCTTACCTGCCAGACAGGTAGTGGAAAGAAGTGAACTCATGTCCATCCAACTTGTGGAGTCTGCTTTTCAGGGAACACTGGAAATAGGTGTCTCTGATGCCAAAAAAACCCCTAGTGGGAGCATGCCTTGCCCAGTCTCTTCTCTGTGAGTTCCTTCTGGAAGGATTTTGTTCCCCCAATTTCTTCTTCTGCTTCCCACACAAAACTCAGGCCTCTCTCACAGGGTCAAATTCTAGTCTCAGTGGCAGTGGGGTGAACCTGGACTAACTCTACTGAATTCAATGAAGCCACTGCAGATTTCCTCCAGGGTTAACTGAGTCCAGTATCAACAGTGTGTGTTGGGAGCAGGTGGAGTGGAGCAGAGCAGGCTCTGCCAGCTTTATGCCACCAGGGGATTCCCACATGCCACGGAAATCCTCAACTGTTTCTTTAGGAAAGCTTTCCAGCTGCTTTGTGCCACTCACAGTGGCTAAGGATCTGGCCCAATGTGGATGAAAATGAGATCGGCACAATACATTAGAAAAGAAGCAGGACATACGCATAGGATCATACACCTAGGATCTGTTGTTTTGGGGACCAGCAAGGAGCAATATAATATTATTTTCAGCCCGGTGGCTCTCTTTTTGCTTTTCACCGGTCTCTGTTCAGTGAAACTGTCACTCATTGCTTCGCCTGTGATTGCAATATCCACTCCAGCATTTTATCTCTAATCATCCTCTGATGATAGCAAGCTTATAGTGGAGCTTATGTCATCTGGAGCCTGGCACCACATGCGCTTTCCTGTCCATCTATGGGTGGTGACGTTGATTGTGTGTAGTGAGCCTGATGCTCCGCAGCTTCCCATTCCGTCATTTACTCCGGTACCAAGTGGGTGTAAAATGCTCTTCAGATCAGAATAGTTGCATTGTACTCCCACATGGCACTAGTGTAAATGACCACACATGTGGGAGACTGAGGAGAATCAGTATGCATTTCAGTACTGGTAATCCAGTTTACAGTAAGGTAGAGTTAATCATAGGGCAGGCTCTGGTCCGCCAGAATCGCCATGTCCCCTTACCGGATAACAAACAAAGCTCTTGTTGCCTGTGTGTGCTCTCCCATGAAATGACATGCCTCTCTCCATACCCTCCTTCCTCTCCAACTGAAGGGCCTCCTCATAGATTCCTGCCTGACGTTGTCATCACAGCTGCTTTTATCCCCAAACCAAATAGCTCAGCTGTATACTATCATCTGCAGGCTGCAATGAAGGGAACTAACCTAATTCACCATGCCGCAAACCTGGCCCCATTTAGGAGTGGCTTGCGCGGGTCACCACAAAATACCATTACGCTGAGCACCATTTCTCTGTAAATGTTCCTGTGTGTGGGATACAATATTAAGAGACAAGCCCTTGCTGTGGAGGTTAGATCCATATCCAAATCAGAGGGGTTCTGAGCTGGGATTTTGATTTGGGCTCATTACAAAGTGTGTGCAAGTTGCAAATTTCAAATGTGTAGCTGGATCTAGACTTTGAAAATGTATTGAAGGGCGAGGGTTGTTGTGGATCTAGAATTCTGGTTCATGTAGTAAAGTGATTATCAAGGGGTTAACCTGTTGAGTTAGTGGGAGTCCCTCGCATGCACACACACACACTCTTCTGATGCAATAAAGCAGCAAGTTCTCAGCCTGCAGTCCTGTGAGTAGACATATGTTTGTTGCATTGAGCGATTCCTTCACAAAATTGGTGAGGAAAACATAAGAATGTCAATTTATGGGAAAATTGAGAAGTTTAATGAAGACAATGAGGATTGTCAGCTATATATTGAAAGATTGGGCCACTACTTTCTTGCAAATGAGATTATGGATAAGGACAAACAGCAATTTTTCTCTGTGTCTTTGACAGTAATATCCATGCCTTCTTAAGGAGTTTGTTACTATCTCAGGGCAGGTCTACACTACCGCTTATGTCCATGTAACTTATGTCACTTTAGGGGTGTGAAAAAGCCACCCTCCCGAGCGACGCAAGTTACAGCGACCTAAGCCCTGTCCACACTGGCACAATGTCAGCTGGAGACGCTTTCCTGCATCAGTGCAGCTATGCCGATGTAGCCCTTTTAGTGTAGACTAGCCCTCAGAAACCAGGACATAAAAGTTCAGAAGACCTGAAAATGATCTTAACAGAGCATTACGCGCCAAAGCCAAGAATTACTGTAGCATGTTTCCAACTTGTAGAGTAGGATGAGGACACAAGGTGAAACTGTAGCTATGTATGTGGCAGAACTAAAAAGATTAACTTAATATTGCTAATTAGGAAATGTCCAAGGGGATATGTTGCAGGACAGATTGGTTTGTTGTGTTCACAGAGAGAGAATTCAAAGATGAATGGTGGATGAAGGGAACTTAACCTTGCTCAAAGTAGTAGAATTAACAACAGCAATGAAAGCTGCAGTGAAAAACTTACAAGATTTGCACTTAGGTTGCAGGGACAATCGAACATTCAGCTCCATCCCGGAATCAAAGTCAGGATATCATACTGGAAATCAGCCTGGATCCTAGATGTGGCAAAGTCAGACATATCCTTCTTTGCAATATGCTATTCGATAAGTCATGCAGTTCTTCAAAAAGAATCAAAATCATTATTTTGAATGATCAAGAATCTGATTCTGCAACTGCAACCCTGTCTGCTGAACCAGGATCACATGAAGCTAAAAATCACTGTTTCATCTACAATTGATCTGGTATTGCTTACACCTCTTGGTGGTAACTAGGGATAGGTACATACCAGTCCTGAAGTCCTAACTCCCATAAAACTACCATTGATTTCAGTTTCAGATTTGCTTGGCCAAGAGCTGAGTAAAAAGCTTCAGGAATGGGTCCTATATGTAGAAACCCTCAGATATAATTCACAACTGATTACTTTTTCAGTTTGGTCTTTGTATCTAGTTGTGTTTTTCTTTGGCCATTTCTCATGTGTATGGCCATATATATATAGGAGCCAGTGTGTCCATTTCCATCCCCTTGTGTGTGTGCTTTTACAGGTCCTAGAACTAGAGAATCAATCATTCAACCATTCAAATCCTTCATCCCATGGTAGGCAACTCCTTAGAAGCCAGGTGGGGATACTATAGTGAATTTAGGATGTTTTGGTGACTCTATATTCAGAATGTAGGAGAATGTGAAACAGAGACTTTTCTTTCTTGCCAAGCTAGAATATCTGAATTCTTTTTCACAATCCATGTCTGTAAAACAACTGCAACTGTGCTGGCCTGTTAACCTTAGGCTTAGAGAAGAATTTTAGGAGAGCTGGTTATTTTAAGGTTCTCCCCTGTCATATACAAAGGAATCCAAACTATTTAACTATTGTAGGTTGTTGTTTTTTTAAATATAAATATTTGGCAGATATTGCCATTCCTAGGAGCTTAAACAACGTGTTCCGAAGATTTATCATCTCTTTCGTTAAATCTGTATTCCCCATAGTTATAAAGAAAGCAAACACCGATGCTTTCCAGTTATGTCTAAAAACAACAGTGTTGTTGGAAGGGTGTTTTGACCCTGAATGATGGGATTTCAGAGAAGAGCTTTGTGAACTTTAGTCCTGGAAATCATAACATCTCAGGGACATATGAACTCCATCTCAGATAACTAATCACTGCTCTCCTGTGGCCCATTTTAAAAGCATGTGATATTGTACCAAAACCACATTAAATGATCATGTACATTTTCTGTATTTCTCCTCATTGGTGACTGCAGTTTATTTGTATCTATATCTAGAAACGTTTACAATGATAATAATGTACACTTCAATAGTGCCTTCCATCTAAGGATCTCAAAGCACATTGCAAAGATGGGTCAGCATTATTATCCTCAGGAGGAAACGGAGGTACAGAGGGCTGGATTAGTTCTCCAGGGTCTCAGCAGGACGTAGTCCTGTAAGGGTGGAGGTTGTGGCAGTAGGTGGGGTGGGGGTCTGGTTCAAAAAGCTGCTGGAAAGGGGGATGTGGTTGTGGTACCCTGAGGTTCTGCTGATTCAGAGAATTATAAGAGACTAAGGCTCTGATCTTGCAAACGCTTATGCATATGTTTATGCACATAAGCAATCCCACTGACATCAGTAGGAGTATGCCCATGCTTTAAGATAAGCATGTGCGTGTGTGCTTGCAGGCTCGAGGCCTAAGAGGTGTATGTAACCAATGTTACCTCTGGCCAAATGTTCACACTGGCTGTCTGAAGTTAGGCATTTAAATCCCTGTTTAGGCACCTACATAAAAATGGCCTGATTTTCCTTCAGGCCCCTTGATTTCAATGGAAATTACGTTTGTGTGTTTCAGTACTCAAAAAGCCACCCCATTTTATTTAGGTGCCTGGACAGGGATTTAGGTGTCTAACTTTAGGCAGCCCCATTGGAAAATTTTGGCCATTGGCAGTTATATTTTTGCAAAGTCAGCGAAGGGCTTGTGGTGGAGGGGCACTCTGCTTTCAGATCTTTTGCATCATTCTTCATAGCTGATTCTGAGGCTACATTCTGCTCACATGGAATCTTGCAAAGCAGATTAGTACTTGTATCTTTTTATGTGCATTTTGTATAATGTTAATATTACTGAACTTCTGTGGTGGTCTAAGACTGGAAGCCTTGTGAAAACAAAAAGCACCTCCTTCTGGAAGCTCCAGGACCAAAATGCATCTCAGCACATAACTCAATTAGGACATTATAAATAAATAGAAGTAGATGGAGCCCTATTATATGGTCATTATTGAGTTCGTTTTGCTGTTTGTCTATATTAGGAATGGGCTGTTCAGTTCTGAACCATCAATGCACCTGGGATTCAGCCGTCGCTAATGACCAGATGTGCTGCTAAACTGAGAAGATTTAGTAACCTGCAGGTATAGTTCTCTCAAAGCCAGAGCATCTTCAAGTGTTTTCAACTTATGAATGCAGGCTCCACGAAAGGTATTATGTGTTTGCCTACATTCGAACATTTACATAACCATGTGTTGGACCAGCCTTGGTCATTAACCACTGGAATTATTCTCTGATTGCTATGAAGGACTGTGATTTGTTACAATTCAGATAGGATACACCACCTCATAGTCAGGCCTAATTTATTACCCTGATTTCTAGCTTAACTGATATGGAATTCCCATGCTGGCCTCCCATAAGACTTCTCCTTATTTGGGTCACTTTTCAGAAAATCTAATTAAAGTACTGATTTAGCAAAACACTTAAGAGCGTACCTTGCTTGAAGTGTGTGTGAGCACTTCCACTAATATAAATGAGACTATTCAAATACTTAAAGTTAGGCAGATGCTAAATACCTTGCTGAACTGTGGCCTAATTGAGGGAAATTTGCCTTTTTGGGTATATGATATGTGTGCCCTTCAAAAAAGTTGCACATAAATCTCAAACTCTTTCACCTAATGACCCAAATTCCTGCAATGAGCCCTTGTTGTGCAGAGCATTTCTGTGGATTACTTAATGTATTGATGTTAGTATTTCCTCTGAGGACAATAAAAGCTCCTCTCTCGAGCTTTTTATTTTTAGCTTAAATATTCAGGAGAATTTACAGTAGATGGAACGTGGCTAGTTTCTGAAAGTCCTGGAAATTGAAGTCCTATGTTTAGGAACATAGGAATTGCCGCATAACATTAGACCAGTGCCCCCATTTAATCCAGTATTGTCTGTGTGGGACTGGGCAGAACTAGAAAATTCAGAGGAAAGTACAAGCTTTCCATACACACCACTGGTTGACAGTGTGTTTCAACCTTGATCATGGGCAGCCAAGGGATAGTTCAGAATGTGTAGGCTACAATTAAGAACAAAATACTTAAACACATTGAGATAGTAGAGGAAACTAGCAACTTTAATGCCTCCAAGTAGAAAACATAGAGGTATTACAGGCCCCTCCAAAAACCGGAGAGGGGTATGAGACAGGATTTTGGAGTTAGTGTTGGATGCAATGTTTGATGATGTTTCAATCCAGGTTTTCAGTTGAGGCCAATTTCTGCTGGAAAGGTATAAATAAGAAGGCATGTAGTATGTTAAGGGTGTACCATTAATTTAGCACTGGAGATATTTGATTAGGTGACAGGAAGGAAGAGAGTGAAATGAAGAACGCATATTGCCCAACTGCTACGCAGTGTTTTCTGAATCCTTTTACAAATGTTCTGTATGTAGCAGGCCAGACCCTGAAAAGCATTCAGTAAATGATACTTGGGGGATTCTTCACAGAACTACAGATGTGCCTAAGCCACAAAGTTTGGAGGTGAACTTCTGCAGTGTTTGGGGATGGCAGAGTGCTTGGATCCAGAAGTTGGGGGTAGGCCCATGTCTCCATAGATTAGAATTTAGACGGTAAACTCCCTGGAGCAGGTATCATCTTTTTGTTCTTTGTTTGTAGAGCACCTACCACAGCGGGGTTCTGATCCAGGACTAGGGGTCATAGGCGTTACAGTAATACAAATTAATAATAATAATGAAAGAAGCTGAAGGAGTTGGGACAGGAGCAACTGGGAAGGACAAATTGGGCTGGACTAAGATATCTCGGAAGCAATTCTTTCTTCTATTGAAAGAATGCAGAGGCACAGGAGTTCTGTGTCCTGCTCCACTGGCCTCTTGCACCGGAGGAGAAAGAACTCATTGGAATTTATGCGTTTTGTGAGTAGGTCCCTGACTGTGCATTTGTAGCTTAAAGAAGTACTAGAGCAGTTAGCTCATCACTGTGTGGTCTGGCTGCAGGAAGGGAATTTGTGTGCATGGTGGTAATGAAATCATTTCCTCTACTGCAGGCTAATCTGTGAGCTATTTAGGAGCTCATTGTTAGTTTGATGAGAGTTGGAAAATCAGAGAGACTGCAAGGGCTCCAGATGTTATTGGCATGAGAGGATGCCCTGTCCTATCTATTACAGGGGATGAGAGGTTAATAAGACTCATTTTACAGTCTCGTTTCTTGTTTTGAACTGAGAAGGCTTCGAGTTAACTGGCTCATCATAAACTTGATTCCTTTGCTGTCGTGTAGAAGTTAAGAGAACAGTTACGAAAAAAACGGTTGAAAACCCAATACAATTTCATGGGAATTTTTTGATATTTTTATTGGTTTATTTTTTGAAATTTCAAAGTGTACAAAAATGTCAAAATATCAAAATGTTTCAGTTGTCATAAAGTTTCAACCAAATCTATTGCTTTCTGGAAAATCCAGTGTCTTTTGATGAAATAGGAAAATTTCAGCTTTTATATCTTTATCTTTTAATACAAAATTGAATTTTTGGCAAAAAATGTAATAAAACCCACGAATTTGGGAGATTTCTACAAGATATAATTATTTGTCTCCTACTAGTAGCACCTACACTCTAAAGGCCAGATGGAAACCAAGATGTCATTCTCTTTTTCCCACCATGCCCTTCTTCTTTCCTTTCTCTCCCCTCTCCTTCCCTCCCCACACCTTCCCTTCCTTCCATCCCATTCCCTTTCTTGTTCTCTTATTTTTGGGGGTAAATCAATAACATATGAATTAAAATAAATACATTACACATTTTAAAATGGGGCTTAACTTGGCTTGTTAAGATGAACACAGTTTTGAACATTCAATTATTTTTAGGGCTGTCGATTTATCACAGTTAACTCACGCGATTAACTCAAAAAAATTAATTGCTCTGGGCCGGGGATGAGAGGTTTGGGGTGTAGGAGGGGGCTCTGGGCTGGGACAGGGACTTGGGGTGCAGGGGGGGTGAGGGCGCTGGCTGGGGGTGTGGGTTCTGGGGTGGGGCTGGGGATGAGGGTTTGGGGTGCAGGAGGGAGATCAGGGCTGGGGCAGAGGGCTGGGGTGTGTGGGTGGGTTCCGGGAGGGAGTTTGGGTGTGGGAGGGGACTCTGGACTGGGGGGAGGGGGTTGGGGTGTGGGAGGGAGTGCGGAGTCCTGGTGATACTTACCGCGGCTCTCAGGAAGCGGCTGCCAGGTCCCTGCAGCCCCTAGAGACAATGGGCGGCCAGGGAGGCTCCGCGCATTGTCCTCATGCCCACAGGTGCCACCCCCGCAGCTCCCATTGGTCATGGTTCCTGGCCAATGGGCGCTGCGGTGCTGGCTCTCAGGGCAGGGACAGCACGTGGAGCCTCCCTGGCTACCCATGCACCTAGGGGCTGCTAGGACCTGGCAGCTGCTTCTGGGAGCTGTGCGGAGCTAGGGCAAGCAGGGAGCCTGCCTTAATCCTGGGTTCCTGCTGTGATGCTGACCGGATATTTAACAGCCCAGTAGGCAGTGCCAACCGGAGCCACCAGGGTCCCTTTTCAACGGGGTGTTCCAGTCAAAAACCGGACCTCTGGCAACTCTACAATCAGATGTGTAACTTGGGTCTTGTCTACACAGGAAAGTTTTACCAATTATACCAGTGGAGTTATACAGGTATTCATACCAGTATAACCCACCCACCCACTTTTACTCTGGTATAACTATTTCAGTTTAAATTCATACCTTAGATTATATGGAAACTTTCCAGTACAGGCAAGTCTTTCTGCCTCTTCTTTCTTCATCAGAATCGTCACTCCTATCTTTCTTCTCCTTCTGACTTCTATTGGCAATCTAAGCTTTAGAGCACCCAAGGAATCAGTGTCCAAAGGCAGTTTAAATTGTCTCAACAATAACTCATGGAAGAAGCCACTTGTTTTATGAAGGGAGGCTTTCTCTTCCATCTGGAGAAGGAGAATTATTAAGATTATGAGCAGGCCAGTTCTTGGAGGTTAACGAGACTATTTGTGGGAGTTGCTGTGGTGACCATGAAATGCTAACAGGGAAGCAGAGAACAGTCAGCTGTGTCTCTGGACTTAATAATATGATTTCATGTAAGACATCAAAGAAGAATGCAATAACTCAGCAGCTGTGCTTTGTGGATCTAAGGGAAACCAGACAAAGCAAGGCAACATAGATTCCTTCTGCAAGTCACCTTGTTTTATGATATACTGCTCTTAGAGTGCATCTGCACTGCAATAAAAGACCTGCGGCATGGCTGTGGCTAGACAGGGTCAGCTGAGTAGGGTTTGCAGGGCTTGGATTAAGGGGCTGTTTATTTGCGATGTAGATGTTCAGGCTGTGGAACCCTCCCACCTCGCAGGGTCCTAGAGCGCCCGAGCCTGAACATCCACACCGCAATTAAGCAGCCCCTTAGCCCAAGTCAGCTGGCACAGGTGAATGGCAGGTCTTTAATTGCAGTGTAGACATACCCTTTGAGTTCTTTCAGCATCAGGCACCAATGAACGTGTATGAATTTAGTGTTCATGCTGGGCTGACAGGCCTGAATGCTAATGTTCTCAATAAAGAGAACAGGTACAGCATGCCCTACATGCTGTCCCAACAATATGCTTTGTCCCTGACTTGCAGTGACTACCTTGTGGTGGATGGGAGAAGAGAGGAGTGCAGTGTACATAGCCCATACAGTCCTTGGCTGACAGGGGGGACAGTTTTGCTGGTTATTTTCTCAATTGATGTTTATCCATTGGGAAGTGGCTGGAGATCCTCCAACTCCCTGCAGATAGAACAGAAGTAGACAAATACCATATAATATTACTTTTATTAATATTTGTTCCTATTTTACATTTCTAACAGTCATATTCGTGCCCCTTTTGTATTTACATTCCTCATATACTCAACAGAATGAACTTTACTACTACAAATACTTGTCTTTTTATGTATCTTTTTTATGTAAGTCTGAATGCTCAAATATTCACCAAAAGTGTTTTTGTATATTAGATGTAACTGACAAGACTGTGAATCTTCAAATCTGAATTGCAAATATTTAATACGAAACTCAGATATGCAGCTTGAACAGCTCAAATTTCATCATATAAGTTTCCAGTTAGGGAACAGAAATAAATCCATGTGATTTATGTAACTAACCTACCATGCACAAATTTCAATTTTCAGATATGTGCAATGAATGGTTCATGAACAGTCTGCAAGCCAAGAATTATTTGCTGAAGAAACTCACACTAATTTTGAACAATGACTACATCCATATGTGAAGAATTCATGAACAGTAAAAGAGGCAAAATTTGTTATCTAAATTATTCTTTATGAATTATTCTCTGACCTCTACTGAGCAACAATCAGAGGATAACAACTTTGTCACTCCTGATCATGACTAGATTTGAAGTGGTGATCAGAGGTAAAAAATATATATATTATAGTAATTTGAACACTTGAGTGTTTATAAATCCAAACTAATTACTATTCCTATTTACAATTTTTAAATAAACACAGAGAAACACCATTTATGAAAATCATATCCACTGTCCCTTTTGCAATGCAGTGCCATGTCATTGACATTTGGACTACAGTAATTCCTGGCTTAACGTTGTAGTTATGTTCCTGAAAAATGCTACTTTAAGCGAAACGATGTTAAGCGAATCCAATTTCCCCATAAGAATTAATGTAAATAGGGGAAGTTAGCTTCCAGGGAATTTTTTTTCACCAGACACATCTATCTATCTATCTATCTATCTATCTATCTATCTATCTATCTATCTATATCTATATCTATATCTACATCTATATACACATTATAAGTTTTAAACAATTTAATATCGTACACAGCAATGATGATTGTGAAGCTTGGTTGAGTTGGGGAAGTTAGAGGGTGAAAGAGGGTAGGATGTTTCCCAGGGAATGCCTTACTGCTAAATGGTGAACTAGCACTCGGCTGAGCCCTCAAGGGTTGACACATTGTTGTTAATGTAGCCTCACACTCTAAAAGGCAGCACAAATGGAGGGAGGGGAGACAGCATGGCAGACAGAGACACACACCCTGTGTGTGAGAGAGTGATGCGCATTACCCCTTTAAGTACGCTGAGCCCACTCTAAGTACATTGCCTTTTTAAGTAGATCAGCAAGTTAAGACAGTAGCTGCTGCCAGCAAACTCCCTCGGTCCTGAGCTCTGTTCTGTCCCGTCCCCACCACTCTATGGTAAGTGGGGGGCAGGAGAAGGGGGGAGGGGGACACCCTGACATTAGCACCCCTCTTCTCCCCCTTCCCCCCACAGCAAGCAGGCGGCTCCCGGGAGCAGCTCCAAGGCAGAGGGCAGGAGCAGCACACGGCAGTGGGGGGAGGGACAGTTGAACTGCCAGCAATTGATAGCCTGCTGGGCGGCTGCCGCACAGGGAACTTAGAGGTGCGGGGAGCTGGTAGGGGGGCTGCCGGTCCACCCTGGTTCCAAGCCCCCACCAGCTTGTTCCAACGGGTTGCTCTTTCTGCAAGCAGTGGACAAAGCAGGCGGCTGCCAAACAATGTTATAAGGGAACATTGCGCAACTTTAAACGAGCAAGTTCCCTAATTGATCAGCAACGTAACAACAAAACAACTTTAACCGGGACGACTTTAAGTGAGGAGTTACTGTATATCTTATTCCAACATCATTATTATTATTATCATTTATTATTTGTACTATAGTTGTGGCCTGAAACCCCAGTCAGGATTGGAACCCCATTGTGCTAAACAATAGGAAGAGGCAGTCTATATCCCGAGGAGCTTACACTCCTGAACCTGGACTGGGCTCCATGCAGATGAACCCCTCCTTGCAGATGTGCAGAGCACCATTGACTTTGGTTTAAGACAGGGTGCAACAAACAAGCAGAAGGATTGGGGAAAGGAGAATGAGGGAACTTTCCCTTTGCTATAAATTTGTATGATGCCAGCCCTAGCACAATGGGACCCTGATCTCTAGGTGTCAGTGTAACACAAATAATGAGGTCAGACTAGATGATCTGATTATTCATAGATTCTAAGGCCATCTAGACTGACCTCCTGTATAACACAGGCCATAGAACTTCCCCAAAATATTTCCTAGACCAGATCTTCTAGATAAACACCCAATAGTGGTTTAAAAATCATCAGTGATGGAGAATCCACCACAACCCTTGGTAAGTTGTTCTAATGGTTAATTACTTTCATCGTTAAAAATGTATGCCTTATTTCCAGTCTGAATGTGTCTAGTTTCACCTTCCAGCCATTGGACTATGTTATACCTTTCTCTGCTAGAATGAAGAGCCCATAATTAAATATTTGTTCCCCATGTAGATACTTATAGACTGTAATCAAGTCATCCTTTAACATCTCTTTGTTAAGATAAATAGATTGTGCTTCTTGAATCTAGCACTCAGGTTTTCTAATCCTTTAATCATTCTCCTGGCTCTTCTCTGAACTCTCTCCAATTTATCAACATCCTTCTTGAATTGTGGACACCAGAACTGGATACAGTATTCCAGCAATGGTCAAACCAGTGCCAGATACAGAGGTAAAATAACCCCTCTACTCCTATTAGAGATTCCTCTGTTTATGCGTCCCAGGATCTTTTGGCCACAACGTCCCAGTGGGAGCTCATATTCAACTGGTTATTCACCATGACCCCCAAATCCTTTTCAGAGTCTCTGCTTCTTAGGGTGTAGTCCCCCATCCTTTAAGTATGGTCTACATTCTTTGTTCCTTGGTGTATACATTTACATTTAGCCCTGTTAAAACATATTGTTTGCTTGTGCCCAGTTTACCAAGCAGTCCAGATTGCTCTGAATCAGTGACCTCTCCTCTTCATTATTTACCACTCTCTAATTTTTGTGTCCTCTGCAAAGTTTATCAGTGATGATTTTATGTTTTCTTGCAGGTCATTGATAAAAATGTTAAATAGTATAGGGCCAAGAACTGATCTCTGCAAGACCCCACTGGAAACAGACCAGTTTGATGACAATTCCCCATTTACAGTTACATTTTGAGACCTATCAGTTAGCCAGTTTTTAGTCCATTTAATGTGTGCCGTGTTAATTTTATATCATACTAGTTTTATAATCAAAATGTCATGTTGTAACAAGTGTAGCCATATTGATCCCAGGATATTAGAGAGACAAGGTGGGTGAGGTAATATCATTTATTGGACCAACTTCTGTTGGTGAGAGACAAACTTTTGAGCTTACACAAAACTCTTCAGGTCTGGGAAATGTGCTCAGTGTCACAGCTAGCTGCAAGATGGAACAGATTGTTTAGCATAAGTAGTTAATACAAATTTCAAGGGACCTTTCAAGGTGAAGTGGCCCATTAACACCCCTCCAGTCATATGGGGAAAAGGAAGGGGGGGAAGGCAGCTGGGAAGAGGGGGTTGTTAGTGAGTTATAGATTGTTTTAATAAGCCATAAATCCAGTATCTCTATTCAGTCCTTTTTAGTGTCTAGCAAAGTTATGAATTTAAGGTCCTAGAGGCCCAAAAGATGAAAGTGTTGTGCAGGTTTCCTTTGAGGGTGACAACTGATAGGTCAGATACAGAGTGATAGCTTTGTGAAAAATGTTCACCCACAGGTAATGTGGTGTTTTTGTCTTTATCATTTTCCTGTGTGAGTTCATTTGAGAGCATAGTGATTGTCTGGTTTCACCCTACAGATTTTTTTATTGGGGCAGTTAGTGCACTGGATGAGGTACACTACATGTTGTGATAGGTGTGTGTAGGATCCCTAGATCTTGAAAGGTGTGTTGTGGGAGGTGTTGATCATTGTAGCAGTGGAGATATGTCTGCAGGTTTTGCATCTGTTGTTCTGGCAGGGTCTGGTGCCACTTTGAGTTGGTGTGTCCTGGTCTCTGGGGAGCTTGCTTCTGTGGTGAGCTTGGAAGAGGTGGGGGAGTTGTTTGAAGGCCAGAAGAGGGGGTTCAGGGAAGATTTCTTTCAGAAGGGGGTCCTCGCTGAATAAGGACTATAGTTGTTTGATGATTGGGTTCCAGTGTGGGTTGGACGGTGACAGCTAGGGGTGTGCAGTTGGAGGCTGTTTTATTTCTGGATTAAAGCAGGTTCTCTTGGGATATGTGGGTGGCCCCTTCCACGATGCAGTCTACTTCTTTGGTGGAGTGTCCTTTTTTGGTGAAGGCAGTTTTGAGTGTGTTAAGGTGTATATCCCAGACTTTCTCCTCAGAGCATATTGTATGATATCAAGTCAAATTTTATTATTTAACTGTCACAGAAACATATAGTTTAGCTACATGTACATCAAGTGATCTTTTTAAAATAAATGTTATGATATCAACAAACAGACAAACAAACACAATATTTTCTAGTAGTCCTTACTAGTTTACAGACTTCTATGTCTGCCTTTGAGATTCTTAATGGAAGCTTAGGGCCACTGGCGTTTCAATGGAAAGTGCTACAAGTGCTAGCTAGAAGTGCTACAGCGCAGCTACACCGAGGCAGCTGTCTGGCTGTAGCGTGTTTGGTGAAGACACTCTATGCCGATGGGAGAGAGCTCTCCCATTGGCTTAATAACTCCACGTCCGGGAGTGCTTGTAGCTGTATTGGTGGGAGAAGCTGGCTCCACGCGGCGCAGGGCTGGTGCAAAGAAGTTTCGCCTAGGGCGCGAAACTTCCTTGCACCGGCCCTGGGGGTAGAAACTAATATTGTAAATAAACTGCACTGGCTGTTTTACCAGCAAAAGGGTCTTTGGCTGTTTGTGGTCTTGAGCGGAGGCAGGAGCGAGTGGGTTTAGTCCAGGTCAGAGATTTGCAAACCAGGCACAATTAGTCCCACACAAGTAGGCGATAGATTCTGATTCCCTTGATAACGAGACAAGATTTCAGTGGCACTGGCACCATTGCTGTTCTTCCACTGAGATTTCAGCTGTGTCCTGGCATAGACGTGGACTCCTTCATGGAGATGTGATACACAGCCACATTAGTGCAGATGCAGGGAGTCCTTAATCTGTGGATTACTGCCACACAAGAAACTGTCACAGCAGTGAATCGTTGTGTATTAAGGAATGGTGGATCCACAAGACCTTCCATTTGGATGGTAGTGTATCACAGAAATGATAAGTGCTGTAATGTGTTTGAAGGATCTATGTAATTAGAGAGTCTCTAATCCATAGATTATTGATTGTTAATTGTAAAGCCCCCATCTGTTATGCCAGTGTGCACGATGGTTCTTATAAGGATTTTATTGTTCATGCAAAGTGACCTGTTGTGTCTGCCAGAGTGGTTAGTGTCCAATCCTCCCCCCCCCCGCCCCAAGGGCTGTGCTAGCTGGAAGCTGGACCATCACTGGAGGGTAAATTGCAAATGCCTTACAACTCCAGCCCTTCAGTTTTACTGTATCTGACTAGGCCTTGTACACAGGATTATACTGTCAGATGATCTAGGGCTGCATCTAGCTATGTGGCAGCATTACACTGAATGTAATTAATTAACTGGTAAAAGTGAGGAGTCCAGTTCTAGATGAACATTCAGAGAAATTCACTTTAAAAATAGGACAAAGCATTTTTTTAACAATAAGAGCTGGTCAGATTTTAAAACTGTTTTGGAAATCTTGACAAATATTTTGAACCAAATATTTCAAAATTCTTTAAGAAACATATTTGGTTTACTGTTTTTGACAAGCATATAGAGTGGTCAACATTTTGAAAATTTTAAAGAAAGCTTCATGAACTTCATGTGAAAAATTGTCTGCATTTTTCAACCAGCTTCTCTTTGCTCCTTCGTCTATATCAGCTGCTGAATTTCCAGGGTGGCTAGAAAAGCTTTCACAGGTTTTCTCATGGCTTGAAGGCCAATCCTCTTCTATAAGTCACCATCTAAGACCTCCTGAGGTGATTGACTCTGCACCTTCTTGCCCTTTGAGTCCCATCATTTTCCCAACAAGACCCAAGAGCTGCCTTGACTTTTGTTTTAACTGCCTCATTGAGGAGTAGTGCAACAGCAGCTTCTCTAACCTCAAGTAGGGGTTTCCTAACTGGGAGGGTGGGGTGTGTCTCGCATCTACTTTGAGACTTGAGATCAGTTTTGCTCAACTAACTATCATGTATGAGGACATGGACAAATGGTCGAGTGACAATGAAATCTGTCCCTGGAAGTGAAGGCGATTTCTATGTTGCTTCCAGCCCCAATGAGGACTGTGGGTGGCGGCTCCCTCTCTCATGTCTTAGGCTGATCAGAGCGTAGCATGTGGGCCAGGGGTCTTGCCTCCACTCTCCCACAAAGTCCTCTTTCTTACCCATTTCTTTGTGTGTCAGTTAGTACTTTCTCAGCCAGATTGATGGATACTCTCTAATTTGAACACGAGTAAGCTACTACTAAGGCTGGGAAATCCATTTTATTTTCAGTGATAGGAGATTCTTCCAGCCCAATCTAGATGCATAACAGATGACCCATTGACAATCCTTAGGGCATTTACTCTATTCAAATAAACATCCAAACAGTGGAAAGCCATTGCAGTCAAAGTTAGCTGGGGAGGCAACACAGAGAAACCTTTTATCACACATAAGGAATGACTACGTTTCTTTTTACACAAGCCCTTTACATTGCTTGTCACTATCCATACAGACACACTATTCACTTTGATTAGTTGTGGTGACTGGGCTAGAGCTTAGCTATTTAAGGACTCACTCTCAGGCTTGCTACGGGTTTCTTTACCCTTGCTATAATCCTCCTGTATCAGGACAAGACCTGGAAATTACTTGTTGCTTGTAATAATATTAGGGACACACCTAAATCCAAACATCTCTGAACTCGAGTAGAGGGTAAAGAATCTGATTCTGACTGGATCTGAATTTCATAATTGTTCTTGGTGTCTGTAACGGCCCAAAGCAAACCTTTGGATCTTGTCACATCCAAGCTTTGGGCTCCATAACAAACATTGGGGCTTAAACCCATCTTTAGGACTTGATTCTGATCTGACTCTTGTTATTTTTGTATCAGCGTCACTCTACGTACTTCAGTAGAAGTACCCCGATGAGCAATCAGAATCAGGTCTTTAGTTAGAATAATACCTACACTCAGCTCGGGAGTGGATTATGAGCAAGAGAACTCAGCCCTAAAAATATTTCTGTTTTTATCATATCAATCCTATGTGACAAGAGCAAATGCATTTAAGTATATTGATATCCTAGGCTGATAGGCGTCTGGTTAGCTGCACAACATAGCCCATAACTTGACTAACAGATTGGATGTTTCTCGGCACTGTAAATGTTGGCTTGGAAGCTGGAGTCTGCTGCCTTTTCTTGGAAGGCACTGCTAAGTCCTTCTGTGCAGCCCATGCTACTGTGGTAGCATGATGACTGGCAGCTTGTTGACTGGATCTCTGGGGAGGAACTTGTCTGCTGTGCTTCTGCAGCATCCATGGCGAGATTCCAAAACTGGTGCTTTTTATAAATGTAGCATATGGCTGGTATTTTAAGTGAAACAGACTGGTGAAGCAGGGCAGTCTGTAATCATCAGGGCAGCGTCACGTTGATTCATAGTCAGAATCTCTGGAAAATCATTAACCTATCTTTTCTGGTCTCTTGTATATTCAGATGTTTTTAAAGTGCATTCAGTGCTCTGGAATGGAGCCAGATTTACAGTCCTGTAGGCTAAGGTTCTCCTTCTCCATTGACAGGTACATCATGGACAACAGTGTGAGTTTCCTCTACATCCTGCCTCTGTATACCACCAATGAGTTTCTACTGTGACCTGGAGGGATAAAGTGGAGGGATTATTCGATCATTCACTTTCCAGGCCCATCCAATCCTAGATCTTCTTGCCAAAACTGTCAGCAAGGGTGACAATGCTTATTGTGATCCTTCCCTTATGCAGATATTTGTCCACCAGGAGTTGGAGAGAGGGAGGCGATCACATGCATTTAAAATATCAGGGGCTCAATTCTCCTCTCACTTACATTGGATTAAATAAAAAAATAACTGCTATGAACTCAGTGGAGTCACCTAAATGTGAAATTGGCATGAAATCAGAATCAGGCCCTTTGGCTCCTGCCTGCAGCACAATGTATCCCGTATTCAAGGTGTTCATATTCACTACATAGAAATGACTCCAAAAAACTATTGATAAAACAATGCTTCTCTGTGGATTAAGAGTGAGAGTTGCTTCGAGCTTCGTCAAGTTGGAACACAGAAAGTGCCATACCAGAACAAAGCAATGGTCTGTTTAGCCATGCTGATACAGAATAATGGTCCATCCTGGTCAGTATCCTGTCACTGAATAATGCTTCTTGATGGATGCTTCAAAAGAGGGTTACAATATCCCTATATTGCACCTAATTTGTGTAATCCATTGCAGCAGGATTGCTTGCAAGATTTAGGATTGGGGGGTTTGGCACTTAAAATGTAAACTCTTTAAAACCAAGTACCCTTTTGAATGATAGATAGATAACCTGTACACTGGGGGCAGGGGGGCGGATTTATTTCTGTCCACATTTGGTGATCAGTTCATACTCTGAACCATAAGTATTAATAAAATATATCCTGGCTGCAAAGGCTATTCTTATTCATGTATGTATGAAGAAGAGGCAGTCTTAGATCCAAACACCCTTGAATTTCCTTGAGGAGCCTACACCAAGATCAAGATTCAAATTTAACAGGTAGCTTCTAATGGGCTCAGATCTGAATAACCCCATCCATTGTTTTATTTTACGGATATTTGAAATCTGGCTCCAGATACCACATCTTAAACCTGTGGCTCAGATCCATTTCTCACATATAAGAAATGTCACATATAGTCCTTTTAAAAAACATACTAAATTTTTGGCCTGAAAATCATGCAACCGTAAGTTCCACATGTACATTATGTGCATAAAGGTTCCCTTTCATTCCATTCTAAATTTGTTGCCTTTTAATGTTGAGTGCCCTTGTGGTCTGGTATTGTAAACAAGGGCAAAGATGAGTGCATAGGTCAACTTTTTTGTTCCATTCATTATTTTAAGAGTATTTTATAGATGGGCTCAAATACCTTTGAGCTTTGTGGAAATTTGGATTTGGGTCCAGATCTGAATTGTTCATGTTGGATCCATTTAATGTATTTTATCTTTATACAAAGACCTTTTTTACTTTAAAGATCCAGTTCCCAGTGGTTTATGGAAAAGAATAGCCTAAGTAAACAGGACATTCTTGCATCAGGATATGCTGTAGCTATAGAATATACTTAATCTAGGTTTGCTGTGGATTTGAGTATAAAAGGCTGGAAAGATTGTAAATTGCGTGAGTAACTACGTCTGTGCACTTTAAAAATATGCTTTCCATTGCTCCTCTAAGACTTTCCCTGGCAAGTCTCTACAAGGGCTCTATTGTGGTGCATGCTGTTTGCACTGCTCTTCCGCCTATGGGATTATGGGCTTCCCCAGAAAGACAGAATAATATTTGGTCTCTCTGACAACAAATGCAGTGAAAGCGTCACTTTGCTGCTGCCCTAAGTAGGAGCATGAAAGGGACTGATTCTTCTCCATGGAATGAAAACCTCAGCAAAAGCCTGACAAGCCCAGTTTGTTTACTGAAGCAGAGAAGGGGTGTGGAACCACAGGAGAGCAACACGGCAATTCGTGGGAGGAGACGCATTTTG
Organism: Chelydra serpentina; assembly: GCA_037349315.1. Classification (NCBI taxonomy): domain Eukaryota; kingdom Metazoa; phylum Chordata; order Testudines; family Chelydridae; genus Chelydra; species Chelydra serpentina. Next base: position 16,739,134 of record JBAIAC010000035.1, read on the forward strand.
AAGTGTCAACTGTGTTTTGAAGTTAGAGGCTTTGTCATAACAGTGTTTTGGAGTTACTGTGTTTCCGATAACAGACATTACTTGTGACACAAGCAACACAAGGCTCAACAACTCCAGCATGTCCCATCAAGGATTAATATACTCACGGTGAACAAGCCTAAGGAAGGAGACTTTTTATTTTTCACTGTTGCCTTTCTAAGTGTCCAAGTATAAATGCATTAAACCTCACTATCTGATAGATGGGGAAACTAAGGCACAAAAGTGAAGTAACATGCCCAGGGTCAAACAAAGAATCAGTGGCAGAGCGAGGGTTTTCCCAGGTTTCCTGGTGCCCAGCCCAGTCCTGTGCTTTAGCCAGCCCCATTATCAAAAGGAATGTATTCTCTGCTGTCTGCACTCCCTTGGCTAGAATGGCCACTCATGCCTGCTCAGCTCAGCATCACATCATTCTGTTTGGTCCTGCAGCAAAGTCATGATTGGTGTTTGCAACCTGCCAGGTCTTTGCTATGCAAATATGGATGGGCAGTAAGATGACTGTGCAATGGAGTCGAATAGAAAGGAAAGATGGACTGGGGAGGAGAAAAACCTTGTTTAACCATAATACTACTGATCATTACTAGAGATAGGTCATGGCCCTGCAGTTCAGATCAAGGTTTGGCTTCAAACATGAACCTCCTTAAAGTTTGATCAGTCACATGCTGATCAGGGAGGGTCAGGACATTTTTGATGAAATGGTTTTTCATTGGAAAATGCAGATTCGCCAAACACAAAACTTGTGAAAAATATCAGTTTTGGGTAAACTTCCTTAGGTCCAATGGAATTCCTGGTCAAAATGAGAGAGAGAGAGAGACCGCCCACCCCCAAAGAGCCACTAGCCCAGTGGTAAGGCCACTCACATGTGGGAGCCCAGCTACAAGTCCCTGCTCTGAATCAGAAAAAAAGGGACAGAGACTAGAGTAGGGAATTGAACTTAGGACTCTCACATGCCAAGCAAATACCTTAGCTACCAGGCTATAGAATCAGTCTCTCTTGCTAGCCTCATGAATATTGAATTATTTATTCAAAGTGGAACAGCTGCCACAGAAGCCATTGAGACAGCCTCACCCCAGAATAGCCATTATCCTAGCAGGGAATCAGGCAAACCAGGGACTAGAACCTGAGGTGAGTGAACAAGAGACCACCTATCAGTAGTTTCCCCAGGAATTGAAATTAGGGGGGGTGTTCGAATTTACAGGGGGGGTGTCAGGGCCGATGAGGGATGAGACCGTGAGGTTGAAGGTGGGCTGTATGGCACCATAGTAAAAACTGAAAAAATGTTTCATGACCATTTTATTAGATTTAACTCATGTTTTAAAATCATCACACAAATTAAAGTTGGCTACTCAAGCCTTCTATGAAGCACTACGTCTACATCCTTCTTGGTTTCTTGTTATAATTTTGCACAACTCTGTTAATGAACTTCTTGAATGCAATGCGTTCATCTTCGGTAGCTTCTCGTGTGTCCGGTACTTCCATTCCTTCAATTGATATGCTCATTAGTTCATTCACATGATCAGGCAGAAGGCGACTTCTTTCAGAACACAAAATTCTATTCAATGATGAAAAAGAACGCTCAACTGTAGCTGTTGTGACTGGGAGTAGCAAGAGATGAATTCCTACTTCTTTCATCCCAGGAAACAGAGCACAAAGATCCGGTCGAGCCACTAGTGATGATAAAAAAGAAGTTGAAGTCAAATTTTCATTCATTCGTCGTACGATATTCCACTCTTGTGTTCAAATTCTCTATTCTGTCCTGATCACATGGCAGCCCCATTGCTGGTAGTGCCTCACTCCACTCAACTGTTGGTGTTTTATAGGACAGGGATCTGTAAAAGCTACGTAGAGGTTGAGTAGAATCTAGAAGTCGCTGTTGTAGATTTTTGAGAATCAAGTCTATGTACTTTTTCAGTTGTCTTAACAAACACTTCTTGTCTTCTTCACTTAAGGATTCAATATAAATGCCTTCATTAGTCAACTTCTGGACTGAAGTCTTTGCTTCTTCCAGTACTTTTTCAATGGATAGCTCTCTGATTGATCCAAATGTAGCTTCTATTGCTGGACAAAGATCTACTACTGTTGTAGCAGATGCCTGGATGGCATTGCTTAATGACCCAAGTGGTTTCAACAGTAGACTTACGAGAGAGAGAATGGCAATAGTCTTCTCTGAACGTAGTAGCAAAAGTAATCCACCAGCCTCACTACTTAGATCCATCCCATCTTGGTAGATACTTTCCAAAGCTAGTAATAACGGCTGGAGTAATTTTAAGACAACAGCCAAGGATCGCTCATGAGAAAGCCAGCGAGTTTTCCCAGGTTGGACTAATTTGAACTTCAGTCCCAGTGTATTTTCTATATTTTCCAAGATATTCAGTCTTTTTGGACTCTTGCTGAAAAAAGAATATAATGAAGACATTAAATGTATTGCTTTTTAAATGTCTTTTGAAGATTCTGCAGCTCATACTAGTGCTAGTTGGAGTAGATGGCCTCTGCAGTGTGTATAGGAGAGATTAGGGTTACACTTTTCTCTGAGCAAAGCTTGTACTCCACCATGTCTTCCAGAGAAGTTTGCAGCTCCATCAAATGCACAAGCAGCCATCTGTTTGGGGTCCAATTGACAAGCATTTAACTCTTCTAAGATGTGGGTTGTCACAGATGCAGCTGATGTGTTTTCTATAACTTGAACATCTAGAAATGCATCTACTGGCCTACCCGTGACATCAAGATAACGTACACAATGACTTAATACCTGATGCCCATTTGCATCGGTGCATTCATCAGCCATGTATGCAAATTTTTTGAATGTGGTGAGAGAGTTCTTCACTTTTTCAACTGTTGAGTCTTTCATTGTTGCACCGCATGCTTCTAGCCAGTCAGTTGAGTTTCTTGGAGAAAGATAGTGAGCATTTGCTGGTCTTGTTTGGAACCAGTGTTCAACTTCAGGATGAACAAGTGACAGTGCACTTAACATTGGCCTCCAGTTTGTAGTGTGTGGCATCTCTTGCTTAAATAGAAAGTAGGATGCTACAGCCATGTTTGTTCGCATGAACTGTGTTGTGTCTCCAGCATTCTTAACAGCCTCATTAAGTACTTCTGAAATTGGCTTTGAAAGTGGGCTTATAAGGCTTTCTGCATGTTGATGCACTCCAGAGGCCTGGTGTTTTGCAGCCTTTTCATGTAGTTTGTCAGCTTTGGCTTTGCTGATCGGTTTGACAAACCAAGCTCCTCCACTTTTACCAGTTATAGCATTGGGAAGCTTTCCTTCTTCATAAGCTTTTTTGCAAGAGGTGCACCAGTAGCCATCTTTTGTAACTTGAATAAATGGGAACACTTTGACCGACAAACATCTGGAACTGCCTTTAGGTTTTGGAGACACTGTTTCTTCAGTAGGTAGTTGTATTTGTGCTTCGGGCTGCTCGGATGTAGATATACCACTTGAACCTTCAGATGACATGTTGATATATTCTTGGTTCTTGATGTGTTCTTTACCTTCGTTAGTTTTTGAAGCCTTTGAGTGGAAAAATTGTTGTATTGTTTTTTGTCTGTTCATTTTCACTTTGACCTGCAACATATAAAAGAGATATGAATAAAGTAAATGTTTTGTTAGGATAATGCAAATTTAACATAAGGATAATGCAAGTTACACCAAAACACATAACAGGTCTAGATTTCTAAAAAAATATACATTTAAAATTTTTTATTTAATTTAAATTGACTTTTAAAAACTAAGCCATCATGGGATAAGAGGGAAGTCCTCTCATGGATCAGCAACTGGTTAAAAGATGGGAAACAATTAGGAATAAATTATCAGTGTAGGAATAAATTATCAGTTTTCAGAATGGAGAGAGATAAATAGTGGTATCCCTGAGGGGCTGGTACTTGGATCATTACTGTTCAACATATTCATAAATGATCTGGAAAAATGGTTAAACAGTGAGGTGGCAAAATTTGCAGATGATACAAAACTATTCAAGATAGTTAAGTCCCAGGCAGACTGCAAAGAGTTACAAAGGGATCTCACAAAACTGGGTGACTGGGCAACAAAATGGCAGATGAAATTCAATGTCGATAAATGCAAAGTAATGCACATTGGAAAACAATCTCAACTATAGATACAAAATGATGGAGTCTGAATTAGCTATTAACACTCAAGAAAGATCTTGGAGTCATTGTGGATAGTTCTCTGAAAACATCTACTCAATGTGCAGTGGCAGTCAAAAAAGCAAACAGAATGTTGGGAATCATTAAGAAAGGGATAGATAATAAGACAGAAAATATCATATTCCCTCTATATAAATCCATGGTACGTGCACACCTTGAATATTGTGTGCAGATCTGGTCACCCCATCCCCAAAAAGATATATTGGAATTGGAAAAGGTACAGAGATGGGCAACTAAAATGATTAGGGGTATGAAACAGGAGGAGAGATTAAAATGACTGGGAATTTTCAGCTTAGAAAAGAGACGACTAAGGGGGGATATGATAGAGGTCTATAAAATCTTGACTGGTGTGAAGAAAGTGAATAAGGAAATGTTATTTAATCCTTCACATAACACAAGAACTAGCAGTCACCCAATGAAATTAATAGGCAACAGGCTTTAAAAAAACAAAAGGAAGTACTTCTTCACACAACATAAAGTCAACCCGTGGAACTCTTTGCCAGGGGATGCTGTGAAGACCAAAACTATAACAGGATTAAAAAAAGAACTAGATAAATTCCTGGAGAATAGGTCCATCAGTGGCTATTAGCCAGGATGTGGAGGGATGCAACACCATGCTCTGAGTGTCCCTAGCCTGTTTGCCAGAAGCTGGGAATGGGCAACAGGGGATGGATCACTTGATTACCTGTTCAGTTCATTCCCTCTGAAGCACCTGGCCTTGACCACTGTTGGAAGACAGGATACCGGGCTATATATGGACCATTGGTCTGACCCAGTATGACTGTTCTTATGTAAAAATTAATTATAATAATAAAAATGTTTAGTACAGAAACTCCCCAACATAATGACCTCTCAAGATAGCGACGATGTGAGATAACAACCTTGGCAAACAATGCATTTTAAAAATCTTGGCCTACTAGGAAACATATTGATATAAATTTCCATTCCCAGTCACAAATCTAGCATTCTGGAACAAAGTCACTAAAATATAGTCCAACAAACAAATGTTTATTTAATGTGCCCCTCACTTTTCCCTCCACCACACCCCACTCACCAGTGTTGTTCTTGGTCAGTGGAGACTCAGAGTTCAGAGGTGCTTTCACGTGAGTTCACCTCCCAGGTGGGGGGCAAGAAGACACCTTGCTCGTTCCTCCAGTTGCTCACTGTTTGCTCTGGCCACTGCTGTTTGTTGTGCCACCGTTCACTCGATCACTCTGTTGCCAATGGACCTGCGCAGTCACCTTCTGCAGCCACCTGCCACTGTGACTTCTGCGAGTTGGTCTCTTGAGGTTCCACCCAGCTCTCAGTGATTTCAGCTGAGCTCTCAGTGATTTCAGCTGAGCTCTCAGTGGGGGAACCTCACTGCTAGTGCAGTCTGGGCTGGCTGTCTCTTACACAAAAACACTGTCCCACAGTAGGTCTAAGCACTTAGACCTGATTGTCAGTGATTTCAGCTGCAGTGGTCACTTAACAGAACAAAAGACTATCTATGGAGCCTAATAGGTTCTGTCTTTAAACAGTGGAGAGAGACAGGTCCCCACCCTCTCTCTTGATGCCCTCAATCAGTACAGGCTAAGTACAGTTCTACTGCCCTTTACTCATACAATAAGAACAACAACATTTCATTCCCCCCTTCCCCCCCCGCATTCAAGTGATTTGTAACCCAACCCCAGCCAAAATCTATCACTTGGGCAACACAGCTCTGTTTGCTGGATACCTAGGTAGATTAGGTGTGAATGTAAATACAACCTGGTCCTGAAGCCTTTCCCCCCAGCCCCAGCTCATCACTAGCTGTCAGGGAGAACTCATTTAAACTTTGCTTACAAATCATCATTTGAAATTATTAGGTTGGCCAACATCACCGAAATGAATGTACTGACATTGTCATACAAAACAACAGCTGTATAAGGAAGCTAGTCTGTGTTCATACTTTTCAAATCTATTATACTTTTTCAGATACACATATTTTATCATACACTGTATATGCTTTTAAAGTGTGTATTAATGTTTCAATTTCAATTCAAATTTCCAAACAGTCACTAAAATGGCATGTAACTAGTTCACAAAACTGGGGGGGGGGTGTTGGGAAAATTCAGGGGGGGTGTACGGAAATCACTGCCACCTATGCTGGGTCAGACCAAAAGTCCATCTAGCTCAGTATCCTGGCCTCTGATAGTGACCAATGTTAGGTGCCCCAGAGGGAATGAACGGAACAGATAATCATCAAGTGATCCATCCCCTGTTGCCCATTCCCAGCTTCTGGCAAACAGAGGCTAGGGACACCTTGCCCTATTGAACTCTATCTCTTTTTTTACTTTGAAAAAAAAAAGTCTTGGTTACATCCTGACGTGGAGTGGGAATTTTTGTTTGAGATCTCAAACATTTTCACAGGACAGGAAAACCATTTGTCGCCCTGCTATAATGTTGAATCAATTCTGCCCATTATAGATATGGGCACAAGCTGTGAAGCTGGGATCTGATCTCTCTCACAGTTCAGGGATGGTAGTGGCAGTCATGAGGTAGGGGGAAAGGTCTGTTCCAATCCATTGTTGTGATTCATGCCCATCGTGTGAAATTTCTATTTAATTCCTTAAATGAGTTCCCAATGCTGCAGTGCATCATAGAGATGTTAATCACCCACAGCAGCACATCAGCTCATTTGAGCAGCCCTCATGGTAGCAAAGATGGCAAGAAGGACAGTGAAGTAAGTGTATGGTTAAAAGATCAATATACATACAGACATGAGTTCAATTCTTGAGGTTCAGATTTATAGCAGAGATGGTGAGCTTTGTAGTTGCAAGGAGTCCTTTTAGAATTTAGTCCATAGGTTATAGTCCAATGTCCAATAATGTTTCAGATATAGGTGAAGGTTTGCCTCACTCCCTTTTAATATTGGTTTTGTGTCTGAAGAGCCTTACTGTTTAAACAGTAAAACCTGTGAAACCAGCACAATTGGAAGCTGGCTCCTGCTGAACTCAGAATGAATTAAATTCCCTTTAGACTTGAAGGCAGGATTGTTTCAGTGTGTTGCCATCTGCAAACTGTGTGTGACACAGTTTCAGGGGGACATGGAAGTCTCTTGGGTATCCACTCAGGTGGAAGGAGTTAAGGTAGTGAGCCAGGGCTCATGGCAAGGCCCCAATCAAGAGCCCAGGGCTCTGGAGAGAGAACCCTATAAAATGGCTCCCTGGGAAGCAGTTGGGAAAATTACTCATGGAAGCAGGGACTGAGCCAAATATAACAGCTAAAGAGAGGGCTGAGCTTTGCTCTGGGTTATTAGAGGTTTGCTGTAGCTTGATCAGGAACTTCTTATCTCATGTTTGTTAATGAGCATTCAACTCAAACTCCTGGGGATAAGACTGGAGGAGTAAAGCTCTTTGGGAAACATTTCTCCTTGCTGAATTAGTCAGACTGACTGAGTAGCCTAACTCCCAGTTACAATTAATCTTTGCTCAGTGAGAAGCTGTTGGGCGGAGAGGAATGGTTTTGCTCTAAGAGGTGGAGTATTTAGCATCCTGTGTAAAGGGCCATGACAACTTTTCCTTCTTCCTAGATTGCTTTGGTAACAATGCATGAAGATATAAGGCAAGGTTTTTGGCAGCACCCAACTCTCATTGACTTTTAAGGGCAGGTAGGTGCTCTTGAAAATCCTCCCCATAGTCATCTCTATTAAATCCTTTTCTGTAGGAGTTTCCCCTAGGGGAAGTCTGGGAGGTGCTAGGTTTCTAAGGGTTAAAACAGCATAGAAACTGGTTTAGTCTGCTACAGGGTTCTTATACTTCTGGGGCTCCAAATAAGGTCACTTTGCAATAGTATGTCAGTTGATGGCAGGAGATGGTTATATAAACATTTTAAATAGGAGTGCTAATTTCAGGGCATGTGTGACCGGATGCCTGGGGGAGCCAGCCAAGGTCACTCAGGGTGAACTGCAAAAAATGGGGTAGACAACCCCAAAGTTGGTGGACATTTTAATACTTAGATTTACCAACCCAGCACTAAACAGCTTCTATTATACCTCACTGGTTACTCAGAAGCCAACAACACAGTTCCCTCAAAATAACCCAGCCTCAGGCCTCCACCTAGTTACCCAAGTCAGATATGATGAAGATTAATGAAAATCTTATTTCATCATATAAAAAAGTTCTACCAATCCCAAAGGATCGGACACATTACCTCCTAGGTTAATGAATATTCCAGATCTTACCCAAATACATGCATATAGCATTTAACTAAACTAAAATGTATTAAAAAAGAAAAGAGAGTGTGTATGGTTAAAAGATCAATATATATACAGACATGAGTTCAATTCTTGAGGTTCAGATTTATAGCAGAGATGGTGAGCTTTGTAGTTGCAAGGAGTTCTTTTAGAATTTAGTCCATAGGTTATAGTCCAATGTCCAATATCATATCCAGGGTGTACCAACTTAACTGGAATCTCATCTTGCGACTTAAACTTCCCCTGATGAAGCTTAAGCAGATCTGAGATAACAGGATTAGGACCCAAACCATTTTTATATAGTGTTCTAGCATCCACTTGACCAGATAGGCCTGGGTAAACAATAAGCTTTTGCTGTAACTTTCCGTTTCCTAAACACCCCCAGTAATTAGTTACACAAATTAACAGAGGGCAATTTATCCTTTAGGCAGTCTATCACAAACTTCAAAGAGACATATTAACAATGACATTATTTCACCCAAGATTCAGCTAAATGTTAATATTCCCTTTTTGATCTCTGAATCAATAACTATAGTGACAGACAGGAACTGTTTATTTACATGGCTAACGTTTATGAGTACACATATACAATTAGTATCACCCCTACCTTCTAACAATATAGGTTTGCATTTCAAAGTACTAGCCTATCTACGATGAATGGCCCTAATTAACATTTGCATACCTTTCTAACATGACTTTAAAGGTTGGCTCTGGGTCATCTAGCCTGCAAGCTGGTTATCCCTTTCTGGCCACAAGTTATATTTTGTATAAGATTCGCTGCAATTATATAGCAGTGGTAGCAACAATGATTTGCATGATTATATTTTAATTAGACAACATCACAGCATGTCTGGTGTTTTTGTGCAATGAAATTCCAGTCTGAATTCCACTCCGTTTTCTCCCAAAAAACCTGGTTCAGTTCTTTCATTAACCCAAGGAGGTGTTTTAATCATGAACAGTGCAGAATGATAGTCTGTAACAATAACACATGTGCATCCTTTGTTCTCCTTCATGGAAAGAAGTAACATGCCAACAGAATGCCAGTATTACAATTTCTAATGCTGACTTTAAGCTGGGCAATATATCACTTCCACAGGCGTTCCTATGCAGGGGGTAAAGGCATTAAAGTATCTAAATCATAAGTCTGCCTTTTTTGGAACATTAGTAACAGATGAAACATACTTGTTCACTGCTTGCAAATGATAGTGGAAAATATTATGATCTGCACCTTAGGCTTGTGAACTCCAGCAGGAATTGGAGAAAAATGCAACTGTTTCCCCTCATTATTAATATTGGCTTTGGTTAAGGTATTTTTAGAGCTGGATGAGTTACTGCAAAACATTTTCCCACAGGGTTCATTTGAATTGTATGTAAATTCAGCTATGTTTATGCCACCTCTGAATTTATTTGCCATGAATATTCTAGTGAATGAGTTCACCGGTTGGGATATTTGCAAAAAACAGTGAGTTTTTAGTATATCTATTCACAGAAAGAGAATTTCAGATTCTTAATTTGTGAGTATTCACACAAAACTTGATTCTATGAGTTATGCTCATCCAGTGAGGGAGAGAAACAATACCATGTGACAAAGGTGTCCAATCAAAATAGCCAAAATGCTGATTATTGAATATTCATATGAACTGCTTGTGAACAAGCTACAGGCCAAGAAGCATTTGTAGAAATACTTTGGCTCTAAGAATTTGACATTACAAATACATTAAAGAAAATTGTGATCCGTTTGTACACAATTCATAAACTCAAACAGGGGAATTCACTAAACAGATAACTAACTACATGTTAATTGCTCAGCTCCTCATATTTGTAAGATAAGCAGGCCAGATTCTGCTCTTATTGATAGTGGTGTAAATGCAGAGTAATTGAAATCCATGGAGTTACTCCAGATTTACACAAAACACAGCTGAGATCAGAATCTGGCCCAAAGTACATGAGAAGTTCAAGCAAATAGGGTGACCAGACAGCAAATGTGAAAAATCGGGACGGGGGTGGGGGGTGTAATAGGAGCCTATATAAGAAAAAGACCCAAAAATCAGGACTGTCCCTATAAAATCAGGACATCTGGTCACCCTACAAGCAAATGGGAAAAATCATATGACTGCTGCAAACAGAACCCCACAGGGAGAAAAAAGCTAGACACAATAAATAACTTTTTATATCTATAAACAGAGGCAAAAATACTTGTGTTTTCAAATGTTGAAAATTAGGGAGTGATTCAGACTGACCTTATCCTTCCATTTCCCCCTCCCCCAATCTGGCACAAGAGTGAGACTGAATTGTTGTGTGTGTAATTAATTAGTTCCAAGGCTGACTGTGAATGCTGAGTCTGTTAGATCTCCAAGTTAATTTACTGCATCTGCCATTGCTTAGCTGGCCCAAGTAGCCAGGATGTAACATAGGGGTTTCTTTTAAAAATGAGTACATTGAGTGGGCTTTGGTTTTTTTAGTTGTGACCCATGTAGCAGCAGAGAGGGTGAAACTCTTGCTCTCCAGTTAACATTCCTTTTGTGTGTATGTATGATGGAGGAACAGATATTTGGGGAAACAGAGATATGAAACTGGGGCACTGAAACTCACAAAGGAAAACTGCACCGTCTTCCTCAGATTTTCTACTGACCCAACCCTTGTCTGGGAGGGGAGGCGGTTTGGGGGAGTCTGGAAGAAAAATGCTGCCATCTTGTGATGAGACTTGGGAACTTCATCAGCATTGAGGCAAAAAAAAAAAAATGTGTATATGGCATATCTGAACTCTAGCTTGAGGTTTAACTTAGACATATTTGGGGTAGTAATTAGAGACAGCAGTGTGATGCTGGAGGAAAGGCTTAAATGCTCGAGCTCATTGGGATGCCGAGTCTCTGGCTGCCAAAGACAAAATGTGTGAGCACGTCAATGTGGCTTTGGAAAATCTTGAAGTAGAAACAGGCACAAATAGACAAAAATGATGCCTAGATATTATGGTGATTGGTGAGCTGAAAGCACTTGAGAGAGAGAGAGAGAACCTACATGAAAAATCCAGGTCCTAACATCCCTGAATACTGGGGATGTTGAAATGTTTGAAATCCAAAGCCAGATCTGGTTTTGCATTTTCCATCTGGCCCCAACATTACAGTGGCTTGTGACAAAATCCTGTATTTCAGTGCCCAAATTCTGTGGCTTAAGCCCATCAATACCTGACAGTATCCTTTTAAACAGGATGACACCTGCTGAGACAATAACCTCTTAAAGGGTGCAGGCAGCTACCTGCCCATGTAGATGGTCTGGGGAATGGGCATCTCAGAAAGGGAGAGAGAGAGTATGTATACACTTTCTTTCCAAATTTTGATCACTTATTTAAATAATTAGTGCCCTTGTTTCATACTTCATTCTATCACCTTACACGATGCTAAACGCTTTGAGAGAACACAACATCTTATGTAATAGACGTATGCAGATGTAAAAAGTTGCCATAAAATGTATAACTTCAGTTTTACTAGATTACTTCCTGACTGAGCATATACAACGGTGTGGAATTTATTCTCTTGCGAGGGATTTACCAATGTAATGGCCACTGCCTTACTGGGAGATTGCTGCACTTTGTGATTTCAAGCTTTTTTGATAGTCATTCAGAGTAAAGTAGCGGAGCTCATTGCTATGCAGGCAGGGGTAATTCAGTGTCTAGAGCACTGCATAGAAGCCAGGCTGCAAGAGTAACCTTGACCACAATGGAATTTACTCTTTAGAAGGAAAGTTTTTTTGTTAACAATAAAGTCTATCAACTTCCATGGACCCATTAAATATAGTCCACTGGAGACTTGAGAAGCTTGTGGCTGATTCAATCCATGTGAAGAGCTAAGTTAGATCAGGATTGTGGTGAACAGGAACCTGACCTATTATGGAGGATGATTCTGTCAAGTGAAATATGCGAAAGAAAGCAGTGCTGTGTGGACGGGCACTTGAAATGCCACTTCCAGCCCCCATTTGGTGGGGTTACTCCAATGCTCCCTGCTTTTTGATTTGTTTATAAAATGGGCTTAATGGTTGACATGTGAGGTGTATGCACAAAATACTAATAGAAAAATAATGATAGGCCCAAGTTTCAAACAGCTGCTTCTGTTTGCGCTTGTGTGACTTATGAGCAGCAGAGACCTTACTGTGCATGATGCTATTATGTGCAAGTGACAGGGTGTCCACTGACAGGAGTTAGTGCTTGAAAACACTGGGTGGTTGTGAGTGCATGGAGAGAGCATGCGTAAGGTCCCTTTGAAAACTGCATCCAGATTCTACAATCATAATAACGCCCCCCTCCAGCTATTCTCCAGAATCAAACTGAACATCCGCTTTCTCCTGCCCATCTCCTCAGTACCAGCCTGGAAGGAGAGGCAGGATTTACCCCTGCCCTAAAAGATAGCAAATCTGGACTCAGTGTCGCTATTGGGGGAAGTGAATCCCCCCCCCCCACCGTGTCCTTTTTAATTGGTTAGCTCCAGGATCTCCAGTCCACTACAAAGGGGAGTGGAGCCTCTCGTAAAGTCAGAACTCAGAGTATGTTATGTTACATTATCTGCCTTGTCTGCCTACAGTAGTCGTGTCTGCGTGTGTATGTACCTGTGTGTACTGCTCTCTCCACGTCAACATAACAGTCTTCAAATAGGGAAAAGATTGTTATAAAGAGGCTGGAGATCGGTTGTTCTCCATGGGTAGGACAAGAAGTAATCAGCTTAGTTTGATGCAAGGGAGACAGGTTGGCTATTAGGAAACACTTTCTAACTAAGTCTATAAGGATAGTTAAGTACTGGGACAGTTACCTCAGGAGGTTGTGGAATCCCCGTCACTGGAGGTTTTTACAAAAAGTTTGGACAAAGGCCTAGCAGGGATGGTTTAAGTATCCTTAATCCTGCTTCCGTGCAGAGGGAGATGGACTAGACGCCCTACATGCCACCTTCACACAGATTCCAGATAGTCTCAGAACACATCAGTGAATGTAAACTGACCTTTTTAAAAATGCTGCTGTTTTATTTTTTATACAAACTAAAACACCAGAGAGGTCATTGAATCCTATATTAAATACATAAATTAAAAAATAACCATTCATAAAACTTTACATACAATAAGGATTCTCATCTACACGTTAATACATATAGTACATATACATGTACAGAGTTTATCAAAGGGTCATTCTGCCAATTCATTTACAGTTCTCTTCTGGAATAGACACAAAAACAGGAGCAAAATATGTACAGGTGCTGACACGAAAGAGAAAATAAACCCTATTGGGTTGCCAAAGATTATGAGGCAGTTTATTGAACGTAGACTTGGTGAAAATGAAGGCCTGGCCAATTCAGTCCACGTGGGATGCAATGGAATTGGAAGTTTTGGTGGTTCAGAGGATAGTCCCACTGAGTTTCGGATGAGAGACTGGAAAGCTCAGTAATGTGTCCTGTCGGCATTGCAAAAGGAGAGCTGGGAGTTGTGACCCATGTTGATATTAATACTGCTGAACTGTGCGGGATCACCTATTGTCCTTTGGAAAGTCCATGGACATTCACTACTTTTGTTTGTTTGTTTTGTGGCGGCTGTACAAGGCTAATTTGAGGGAGATGTCTCATTTGCCCAGTGAATTTCAGGAACAACATGGAGAGAGCAGGAAAAAAGCTGCAGGAGAGAGGTCATAAAAAAGCCACAAGTTGTCAGTGAGATGCAAAATTAAATCACGAGGTTGGGTTGCCAACCCTCCAGGATTGGCCTGGAGTCTCCAGGAATTAAAGATTAATCTTTCATTAAAGATTATGTTGCGTGATGAAACCTCCAGGAATACATCCAACCAAAATTGGCAACCCTACCACAAGGAGTTTAATCAGCCATGTCATCCGAACAACCCTTGGCCCGAGTCCTCATTCCTAGGATTGGAAGTACACTTTTGTAAGCTATAACAATATTCTACTATATACATTGCAGATATATATATATGTACAGTTTGTGTGTGTGTGTATATATATATTTTAAAAAGTGAACTCATTTTGATCTAGCTGAATGTAGAAAGTTTATATAGTTGATGTCAATGGGCATGTATTAGGCACAGTTTGTGCTACACTGTGGAGGGGTAAATATTGTTGTTGTTTTTCAAGTCTCCGGAGGAAATCCAGCAATCCACTCCAAGTGGTATCTTGCAGGAATTTCAGAATCCACCTACAGGTGACTGTGGATTATCTATCCCATCTCCAGAGCCTTAGCAAAAAGGATGGAGTGAGTGTGTGTGTGTGTGTGTGTGTGTGAGTGTGAGAGAGAGAGAGAGAGAGGATGAGCATGCACACACACATAGCATGTTGTAATAACCACAACTGTCTTGGAATACATAGGCTTTTACAGTAGGTTTCAAGTGCTAGGGAATTCCATCTGGATTGATTCCAACTCCCTTTGTTACATTGTAAGGCCTGAACCTACTCCCATTGCCGCCAATGGGAGTATAGCCACTGAATTCAGTGGGAACAACACTGGTCCCTAAACATGGTTTGTAATAGTGCGATGTCAGGCCCATATCATCTCATTGACCCAACTGAAGTCAATGGAGTTGCACAGGTCTAAGGACAGAATTTCATCTATTCAATCATGAGCATTTCAAACAGAGACAAGGTATTAAGTTGAAGCTACACACATGTAGATAGCAAATACATGGTAAGATCCGGTAACAGATCAGAATCAGACCATTTTGTACACTGTAAATAAATAAATGACATCTGCATGGATTGCATCGAAGGAAGGGTAAGGGACATGTGAAACTCCAAGAAGTCTGCTCAGGTGGGGTTTGAATTTGCTGCAGTTCAGATGGAAATACCCATTGCACTACATTTTGAAAGGCACACCCACTTCCGCCTCTAAATTTACTCATGTAATTTCATATATGAAATAGCTTGCATATACCATAAAACAAATTTGCACCTGGCAATAACACATGCAGAATTGGGTGCTTAGGACTCAATCCTGCAACGGACCCTTACAAAAAGGAAGTACCACAGCATGGTGCAGTAATGGTCCAAATGCTATAGCATACAATAGTGATACTACAGTAACTGTTGTTGGCGTCCGTTAGTCTCGATGGATACGATGGATATGCGCCCATGGGGAATATTTAGTTGATGGTTGTGCAGCGTATTACTCTAGTAATCTGCAGTAACTTTTTATAAGGATGCTCAGCATCTCCAGTATAGGAGTTAGGAGCACTCAGCACCTTGCTTGGTCTCGCTGTTAGATCTCTATCTACTTGATTTGAGTGTGCAAATGCCATTTAAATTGTTTTTAAAAAATGCTCTATTTATGGAGCTTCAAATTTATCACCCACCCCCAAGGGTCGCATAAGTTCTTTTATAAAGACAAAGAGGAGAATGACTGACTGATGCGGCACCTGTCAACTCTGCCAATACAGTTGTAAGGGATGAGACATACCAATCAGAGACAAGAACCGAAACAAGATGCATTTCTGAGTGCAGAAGGGAGCCAAAGACTGATTGGGAAGTGCAGTGTATTTCAGAAGTTCTAAATAGAGAAATCTGTCCCAAAGGAAGTCAGGTTTATTCTGAACCCTGACTTTTTCTCTGCTTTACAAACCCTTGCTTTGATTGACAGAAACCAAATGGTCCTGGGTAAGACAAAAAATCATTTTGCAGAAAACCGAGGCCACGGGTTATCATGAGGTAATGCAACATCACAAAATACAGATCGCTGGTAGCTCTTACTCATGTGAGCAGGCCCATTGACTTTACTGGGACTACTCACCTGAATGAGGGCTGATGAGTCCAGCCCATAATTTGCCATCTTTAACTAAAGCCTATTATTTCTGTTGGCATTAGTGCCTGGCCTGAGATTTCACAGGACACTCTGGGTAGGTCTACGCTGCAATTAGACACATGCAGCTGGCCTGTGCCAGGGGCTGTTGAACTGCAGTGTAGATGTTTGGGCTCAGTCTGCAGCCCAGTTCTGGGACCCTCTGATCTTGCAGAGTCCTGGAGCCTGGGCTCCAGCCCAAGTTAAACAACCCCTTAGCCCGAGCCCCACGAGCCTGAGTCAGCTGGTCTGGGCCAGCAGTGGGTTTTTAATTGCAGTGCAGACAGACCCTGTTTGACAAATGGGTATGAAATTAACTTGTGTTGCCACAGAGCAGAGAAAACAGAATCAGAGAGAAAACTGTCTTTTGTAACTGAGAAGATGTTGTAAAGGTTGTTCAAGAATACAAACAGGGCATAATTGTGTGGGAGACCCTCAGTGCTTGTGGCTCCGGAGCTACAACACTATATTGCTAGCAGCACCTCTGGAAAGCGCATATGGTACCTGCTGCATAGACTCTTCTACTGCGGGGTTTCCTCTGAACAACGAACGTGCAGTGAAATTGCATTTTTTCAACATGTCCATCTACTGGCCTGTAACAAACATATTCCTGATGCAGAATTCAATGGACTCCTTTGCTAAAACAGAATCTTAAAAAGATGAGGTTGCTTTGTAATTTAAATTATTTTAAGGAGAAAAAGCCATTGACAAATAGCTTCCAAACTGGCATGCAGGAACAAATGAGCCCCCTGTAGTAGAATGGAATACAATACCGCAATTACTTGAAAATATAGTGCTTACACATGTGAGCAGCCCCAGCGGAGTAGACCCTGGGAGATGCCAAGTACCTGAAACTCTGTATGAAATTCACATGTTGCAGAAGCCCACAAGACCTGTGCAACATGGCCAAGTGGATAGAACACTGGACTGGGACTCTGGACTTCCCGACTCTGCTACTGGTCCGCTGGATGACCTGGGGCAAGTCACCCTATCTGTGCCTCAGTTTCCCCATTTGTAAAACGGGGATGATGATGATACTCACCTCCTTTGAAAAGTACTTCGCAATCTACTGATACAAAGCACTGCATAAGACATAGATATTATTTAAGTCTAATTTAAGACCTATTTTGAGGGCTTAAGTAATGCACAGATTGTGTGCTGGCCCTTACTATTTTTTTGTCTTACCGTAGCATGTTTGAATCCCCAGCCAAGACCAAGGTCCCACTATGTTGGCACTATACAAAAACATAATAAGAGAGATTCCTTCCAATTGAAATAGACAAGATAAACAAAGGGGAATGGAAATGGAGGCATGACATTAGTTGTCCAAGTCACATTGCAGGTCAGTGGTAGAGTGGGGAATAGAACTCAAATTTTCTCATTCCCACGCCAGTGCCCCAGCAGCCATTAGATGATGCTGCCTTCTTGCCCCCGCCCCCGACGAGTGAATTTAACTCTCCATGTGAGTTGCAGGTGTTCAGCACTTCTCAAGGTTTGGCCATATAAATAGGACACATGTGAGTAAGCGCCTTATTCGGGTAAGCAGATATGTCTACATGGCACACTCACTGGGGCAGTGTGTGGGGTCCACGTAGTTATATGCCTCAGTGGAAAGCAGACTGCACCCACACTGCAGTTAGCTAGCCTTTCCCTGATGCCTCCTCCTGCATGAGCCCTCCCTCGCTGTCGGAGCCTTTCTCTGGGGTGGGGAAAGGCTCCAACAGACTCTGCAACAGGACGCTACATTGCTAAAAATAGCAGTGTAAATGGGGAGACACTGCCTGGGTGCGTAGAGAGCCGTGGAGGGTACGTACCCTAAAGTTCTGGCATATCTTTACTCGCCTAAGCAATGCCTCACTGACACTGCTATTGACCCTGTGCTAGGGGGGCAGGCAGTGTATGTACTCCGCACACCACCGTAAAAAGCGTGCAGTGTAGACATTCCCTAAGGGTGGTAAGATCAGGTCCTGTGCATTATAACAGGGGGATAAGTGTTGCATCGAAAGGCAAACTACTTCTACCGGTCCTTAATTGTGACAAATGACAAGTGATACATTTGTCCTGGGTCTAATAAAGGTACTTTTGCCCAGCTATTACCTATTTTTGGTTCATGCACCATTTGTCAGGAAGCCCGCTGACAAAATCACTTTGACAAACAAAACCGAAATATTCGTAACTGTTTCACATGTTCATTAGCATACAATTTTAAACAAGCTTGGAAATCAATGTTCTGTGGGATCAGATAACATAGGCATTCTTCCCCTCCTCCCCCCCAACACATTATTTCTTTCTTCAGCCCCATTCCAGTGATCCTAGATACGTTAGGAGTAATTGTGAAATCAAGTGAGGTCCTTTCTTCAGTGTGTCAGTCCTTAAAATGTATGAAAAGTATCTAACAATGTACGTGCTGTTCTTTATGGAGGGATCAATAAGAAAGATAAGGCTACAGCATTGTCAGAAATCCTCATCAGGTCCATCACCCACATTCTTCCCTTCGTCTGCCCTGCTAGCTGGTGGTATGTTAACATCCCCACCACGTACGACACGATGCCCAGTTCCGCGCATCATGAAACAAAACAGAGTATGTTTTTCCTTTTGTTCACATTGCAGCTGTCATTGTTCCTGAGTTTAAAACCAAAAAGAGAAAGAGAGTCCCTGTAGTAAGGAAGCCGGATGATTCAAATTGAATATTTTATTGTCAATATCCCCTCACAGTTTTGAAAAGCATTTCTCCTGCTCTGTCCCTTTAATATTGATTTTTTTTCCATGGGGTGTCATTGTTACATTTAATATCCCCCTGCACAGCAGGGATAGATTGTTCTGTTGTAACTTTGGTTCCATGCCCAAGGCCCATTTGTACTTCATCTGCTGATTCTGTTTAAATTTTTTTTAATATGTTCACAGTTTTTCTCCCCCCTCTTTTTTCCTTAGTTTGACATATAGAACTTCATTAAATGCAGCATATATTGTAGCTTTAGACAGGAACTGCCAAGTAACAAATCTTGAATAATGGCTTTAAAATACATGGTGGTTGTAGTCTTGGCTACAGGTTGTTGTTGTATTTTTAAATCGGTGTAAACAATGTTCTCTTCTTCATGGGTTTGGAAGCATTTGCCTTTCTAAGGACTTATCTGTGTAGTCTGGCACTCTACAAAATAGAAAAGAAAAACATCTGTATTAGCTAAATGGAGAGATTGCATCTATCTGTCCATCACTCCCTCCCTCCCGCCCACGCACAGGGTTTTGGAGATTTTCCATTGCTGGAAAGGATTTAGTCAAGAATCTAACACATGGTATTCCTCTGAACACAGCAAGCTATATCCCTCTGCTACCAAGGGCAAGGATTTAGAACCCAACTTCTAAACCCTAGAAGCCAATGGGAATGTTGCAGTTGATTGCAGTGGAGCAGGGCTTAAGCCAGGCCGCTCGACCAGAGCTGTCTAAAACTTCCACGAGGAGAGATACATGAAAGCAGGTGGAACTCTCCTGGTTTAAGGACAACCCCCAAGCCCTTTGTTCATGAAACTTTGAAGTGAACTTGGATTGTGTTTTGGATGAACCAGGACCAAGTTTGGGGCTGAGTTTTGAGTCCGTCCACCCTGTTTATTACTGATTGAGAAGGATTATGGGCTTTGCTTAAAACCAGGAAAAACTTGGCATTTTTCTTCTAAGTTTTGCTTTGGGGTTTCAGGTCCATTTAAATTCTGAAACAGAGTGAAATTCACAGGGTGAAAAATCCATGCAAACCGAATGTCCGTGCTCATACACACCTTTCCCTCCCAAACCCCTTCAACTAGGGGAATCTTATATCAATAGATTCCCGAGAGTTTTGCACAGATGGATTCTACAGTTTTTCTCCCATTCAAGCACTTTATTTCCTTCTTTGTAACCCTGTCCCCATCGTTCCTGAAAGCAACAGCTGTGATAGCTGTACTGACCCTAGGAGGCCATGAATCCTCATCTGAAATTTCAGCTCTGTATGCCCCCAGCTGCTTAAGGGAAGAGGAGATGATAAACTGTAAAGAAAGGTATGGAAAAACGTACTCTTTTTGAACATAAAATGGGTCTCCAGCTACACTTCAAGGAAGTTTTACAAATGGATATATTTAAAGTCTAAAAAATACAGCATCTGGAAAACTGGCATCCAGGAGTACTATAGTAATTGGCAAAGACACTGATCCTTTTGTTTCATGTGCTCCCCCCACCAAATTATAAGAACCATAAAATAGTGATGTCATATGATTTTTTTAGGACACTACTTTGGGACCCCTTACTCAAATGACCCCAAATTTGCACCACTAACCCTACCAAGCCCCGATGAGGCAATGCAGATTTCAAGGCAATCTGGGTGTGCATGTGGATGTTAGAGCATTTTGAAAACCAACTGTTAAATAGTATGCTAGTCTCAACTATAGTGAGTGACTACAGTGAGCTGCCATCCCATGATAATGCAGAGTTGTCTGCCAATGCCTCTCTCAGGGCTACCTATACCTCTCCCAAAATGTTCCTGTGCTATCTCCCCTGCTTGCAGTAAGGGTGGGGGAGGTAGACTCAGTACGTTCTGCATTTACATCCCCCTGTAAGATTTTCTGTTCCCTACACAGATTTAGCTGTAAATTTCACGTCGCCCACCTTCCCGCTGATCTAAATCCCTCTCCCTGCTTATAGGAAGGCAGGCAGGCAGGGCATGGGTATGAGACCCTAATTTTCTGCATGAAAAACAACAAATGAATGAATCTCTTCTTTGGATGGGACTTCAGCTATCTGATGGGATATCCTCGAAATGCCAGATTCTGCCAGCTGGACACAGCTCCCGTAACTACACTCAGGCACAGAGAGGAGCAACAGAAGGAAGACGTGAGCATAAATATCTAATCATATTAGACAATCTAGCGCCTATTTTTGAGCATCTGGGCCTGAATGACTACCTAGACTTTTATGGTTCCCTAAGGCAGGGAAATATAAGCCTGATTCTGATATCACAGCATTGTAAATCAGAAGTAACTCCACTGGGCAAAATTCTGCTGTAGTTACACTGGTGTTATACATAGAGTAACTCTGATTACCTCAATGAAGTTACTGCTGATTTACAACAGTGTAAATAAGAGCTGAATTTGGCCTTGTAAAATCAGTTAAAGGGTGTGGGAAGAGATGTGTTGGGATAGAGATGGGTGTATCCTGATCCAGTGGAATGGTTCCTAGATAATTGTTCCAGCCAATAGAAATTAGATTGGCCTTAACTCTGCTCTGATTTACACTGGGTGCCCACTATAATTCCAGCCAATCCATTAGATTGAGGGAAGCATAAAAATGGACCCCTGACTGTCCCCTGGCTCTGTGAGTTCAGTACAGCTGAGAATTCAAGCCTGAGTCCAGCAAACATTCCATTATGTCCTAGAAATCCGAGATGGGTCACTTACAGGTTAAAGGACGACTGTGTGCAAATGAACAGAAATGATAATCTTCTGCATGGTCTTTACTGGACTGTTAATGCGGAGCTCCAACCTGAAGCACCCTCATCAGCTTTCTCTAGCCAGACATTACCTGGAGGGACAAGCTCTCCAAATAGGTCACTCTGACATAAATTCAATTACTGAATATGGTGGTTACAATGTACTCAACTTTGCTTCTGATGTTTTCTTACCATGTTACTGTGCTTTCATCTCCTACTCAAAAGCAGAGGGAGGAGGTGACACGTCTGGGAGCAGGAATTCAGACTGACTTTCAGTATGTTGTGGAAATAATTAGGAGACTGTAATTTGAAAGTCACCATGTAACCCAGGCATACAAATACTCTCTGAAGAGTTTCTTCTGGCAGGCAGCCACTCAGTGTTAAAGGGCATGTTTAAAATATTTCCACAGGCTCTCAGACAATAAGGAGTCAGGAATCTCATTTAGAAACTGGAGGCAGTTTTCTAATTTAGGGAATGTGTATTTCTAAAGAAGTTGGCTTACACCTACGGCTCCTGAAAAGCCCTTCTCTGAAATTCTAATTCTGTGGCTCTTCTGTTTCTATCTTATTTCTATACCTGAAAACACCCCCTCCCTTCCTCTCTGGCACTCTAATAAGATGCATACATTCTCATGAAATATTCATTAATCCGTCTAAGCTGGGAGCTGGAATTTTCCTATGCTAATTGAAATGAAAAAATTTCAACCAGCTTTAAATGTTTTTTCAGTGAAAAAATGGCTTTTTGGGGTCATTGTTGACATTTCTGTCAGCCATTTTGATGACATTTGGGGGGTTTGGTTGAAAAAATGAAACATTTTGGCTTAACATTTTTGATTTTTTTTTAATTTTGTGGATTTAAAAAAACCCAAAACCTGAAAACTTTTGAACAAAAATTTCAATGCAAATGAAAACTTTTTTATTTTTATTGAAAATTTTGCTGGCACAAAGTACATTTCCTGGTCAGTGCTAATGCTGATGCAAAATGCAATTTGCACATCATGCTAAGTGCACTACACTACAAGTCTCTACAGGGTCAAGGCATATTGTCTACAGAATAGAAAGAGAGAAAAAGTTGATCACGGCTATGTACTCTCAGGGACACATTTATAAACATAGTTGCCTAAACTGAGCCCCTGAAGTATACCTTGTGTGGTACATTTTCAGAAACTAAGGCCAAGTCTTCTTTCTCCTGGGTGCAATTTGCACTGGTAAAATTAGAGTGCTGGTGTCTCTAACTCCTGGTGTACTCCTGCAATGGTGTATCTGGAGGTGCGAATACTGAGATCTGTATCCATAGCTGAAGTGAAGTTTTGAGAAAGCAAATTGCACTTGCACAAAAATAATCATAAAATTGTAGGACTGGAAGGGACCTTGAGAGATCATCTAGTCCAGTACCCTGCACTCAAGGCAGGACTAAGTATTATCTAGACCAGTGGCTCTTAACCTTTCCAGACTACTGTACCCCTCTCAGGAGTCTGATTTGCCTTGTGTACCCCCAAGTTTCACCTCACTTAAAAACTACTTGCTTACAAAATCAAACATAAAAATACAAAAGTGTCACTGCACACTACTACTGAAAAAATTGCTTACTCCTCTCTAATTTTTACCATATAATTATAAAAAAATTGGAATATAAATATTGTACTTACATTTCAGTGTATAGTTAGTATATGGAGCAGTATAAATGAGTCATTGCCAGTATGAAATTTTAGTTTGCACTGACTTCGCTAGTGCTTTTTATACAGCCTGTTGTAAAACTAGGCAAATATCTAGCTGAGTTGATGTATCCCCTAGAAAACCGCTGTGTACCCCCAGGGTCTAACTTGCTCTTAAAAATCTCCAGTGACAGAGACTCCACAACCTCCCTAGGCAATTTATTCCAGTGCTTAACTACCCTGACAGGAAATTTTTCCTTATGTCCAACCTAAACCGCCCTTGCTGCAATTTAAGCCCATTGCTTCATGTCCTACTCTCAGAGGTTAACAAGAACAATTTTTCTCCATTCTCCTTGTAACAACCTTGTATGTACTTGAAAGCTGTTATCATGTTCCCTTTCAGTCTTTTCCTCTCCAGACTAAACAAACCCAATTTTTTTCAATCTTCCCTCATAGGTCATGTTTTCTAGACCCTTTAATAATTTTTGTTGCTCATCCCTGGACTTTCTCCAATTTGTCCACATCTTTTTTGAAATGTGATGCCCAGAACTGGACATAATACTCCAGTTGAGGCCTAATCAGTGCAGAATAGAGCAGAAGAATTACTTCTCGTGTCTTGCTTACAACACTCCTGATAATGTATACCAGAATATTTGCTTTTTTTTGCAATAGTGCTACACTGTTGACTCATATTTAGCTTGTGATTCACAATGACCCCCGGATCCCTTTCCACAGTACTTCTTCCTAGGGAGTCAGTTCCCCATTTTGCATGTGTGCAACTGATTGTTCCTTCTTAGTGGAGAACTTTGTATTTGTCCTTATTGAATTTCATCCTATTTACTTCAGACCATTTCTCCAGTTTATCCAGATCATTTTGAATTTTAATCCTATCCTCCAAAGCACTTGCAACTCCTCCCAGCTTAGTATCATCTGCAAACTTTATAAGTGTACTCTTTATGCCATTATCTAACTCATTGATGAAGATATTGAACAGAACTGGACCCAGAACTGATCCCTGAGAGACCCCACTCAACATGCCCTTCCAGCTTGACTGTGAATAATCTCAAAACATGTCCCAGGTGCTATGCTGGGTCATCTTTCAGAAGTCCTGTGTCAGGAACTTCCAATCAGTGGCTGGGATGCCACAATGCAAACCCCTAAAAAACTGTTTGCTAGAGCCAGGAAATATATTTAAATTGTTGATAACTCCAAAATGGGACAGTCAACTGTTTGGAAGAGCCAGAGATATAGACCTATCAAAAAACATGCTGTGGATTGGGATGTGTCCTGAAGATCACTCGATTTGGGCTCTGTCTGGCCAACAGAAAGGGAATCCCAGTCAACGTGGCTCCTTCTGTGAGTTAGCACTCCTCACATGAGCAAGGAATTGCAGGAACAGGCCATAAGGACTATTGTCTTGAGCTTCTCATTGATCCCAGCTTCTAGGGCTGAGCATGAGGCTTCTCTCAGATACACAGAGGTTGAAAGAGGCTTTTCTCAGGCACACAGGACTCAAACCATAAAGGGCTTATAAGTTATAACCAACACCTTGAATTGCACCTGAAATGAACTGTGTAAGACAGTGCAAAATGAGGATCTGGTGAAATATGTTCCCCGTGCAGCCCCACTTTGAATTTCTTCAGGTGGTGCCCTGAACAGTGCATTGCAGTAATCCAGTCTGGAGGCAACAAAGACATGGAGAGCAACCAAATGTGACAGCTGCTTGATAGTCCTGTACCTTAACCACAAGGTACAGGTTAAGGTACCATCCTTCCTTCCGTGATCTGGAGACTAAATTTCAAAACTCAAGGCAGACTCTCAGCTAGTGTAAACTGACATAACGCCACTGAAGTCAGTGTACCCAGATCGACTTATACCAACTGAGGATCTGGCCTTCACTTCGTAAGAATCTATGGGACAAACACTAGTTTCATGGAAATATATGAAGCAGCCTTACCTTTCCAAGAGGCACATTGACATCAAGGCCAAAGAATAAAGGCAAGAGAGAAGAACAAGAATAGAAACAGAAACTGCAGAAGAAAAAAGAAGATTATGTAAAAAAAAATCTTGCTGTAAGTGTCTTAAGGGTCAGAGCTAGTTCTCTTTGCAATTCATATGACAATGATAAACTCAGTTTAGCATGAGACCTGAAATAATTATGCATGCAGAAAACATGTTTTCCAGTTGTGTCTGCAAATCCCAACCCCTCTTTCTGGTGTGAAAAAACTAGACTGTATCATTTTTAAAAAACTCATCAGCAAAATGAATGCACCCAATACCACATGGCAACACTGGGCCAGATCTTCTGCTGGTATAAATCAATGTAGCGTCGCTGAAATCACAAAATGGTGCTGATTTATACCAACTGAGTATCTGGCACCTGGTTTCTAAAATGGTGCCCACTATCCATACTAGTAAACACACTAAGATCATGGATACATGATTTAACACTGACCTTAACAGAAATGTCTCTCATACTGAACTATTAATAACTGACCCTTAGATCTCTTCCATCATGATCCTTGCTCTTCTAGTGGGATGGGAATTTTTGTGGCTTGAAGCCCCCTTTGAAAATGTGGCCACCCAATGTCTTCCATAATAGTTCTCCATTGAACCATGTCACAAATTTTGTTTTGTTTTTTAAATCAAAGGTTACAATGTAATACACTCCTAATTTTTGATCCATTTTCTGCCTGTGAATGTATTACAACAGAGATCAGCAACCTTTGGCACGCAGCCCACCAGGGTAAGCCCCATGGCGGGCCGGGCCGGTTTGTTTACCTGCCGCGTCCGCAGATTTGGCCGATTGCGGCTCCCACTGGCTGCGGTTCGCTGTCCCAGGCCAATAGGAGAATTGGCTACTGTCAAAGTTTCAATTCCCTGAGGTTTTTTATTTATTATGCTTTGTTTTGCTTGTTAAGTAAATTGGTCATGTTCCTCTAGACATAGTTTAAAGGAAGATGTGAAGACAAAAATGACCATTCAGATCCACAACAGACTTTATTTCATCATCAGGCACAGGAGGTGGGATCATCTTCTAACTGATTAGCAATTGCATTGACTGCAGCGAGCCTGTGATCAGGCCCACTGCGTTTCACTTCAGGAACGTAGATACAAAGTCAATAAGCAAAAAATCTTCAATTTCGGTTGATGCCACAGTTCAGTTAGGGGGCAGGATTCTGGTACCCTTAGTCACATTGTGTTGTATCTTGCTCCAGTCCCCACTGGTTTCAACATGGGTAATGGTATCAGAATCTGGCCCCAAACTTGTACGAATAAGGGGCACAATATGGAAATCTTAACTCAGTTTCTTTCAATTCTTAATGCTGGTAAAACTCACCTTGGTTTCAATGGGAGTTTTGCCTGCATATAAAGAGACTTGGGTAATGACTGAGTAAGGACCTCAGCATTTGGCTCAACATAATTTGGTACATAATCCATATTTTAAATAAGATGTTTATAATTTAATAGAAAAATATTGTTTCCTTAAGGGAATAGAGAGTTTGCAGGAAGGGGAAAACAGATCTGAGATTGTCTGGATATAATGAAAGACATAAAATGGAAAGAAAAGTGGAAAGAGACACTAATATGGTTCAGTTAGGTCAGCAAATACTTTTATGATTTTTAGTCTAAAAAATTGTCTCAGACCCAATAAAGCTGATCTGATTCTTTTAAAATATGTAAAAACAACCCACCTTTTCTTCTAGGTCCTTGATCTGTCTCTTCTGGACATCAGTTTTATCTTCTAAATCTCGAATCCTCTAGAAATATAAAGCAAACAAACCAACTCCAGACTGTGAATGCACCGAAGAGAAAATGTTAACTGTTTTGCTCAGCTGAAGAAATCACCCACCTGGGGTGAATTTGAAAGATTCTGAAAATGAACAACTAAGGAATCCAGCCAGTTCTGCATTGGCATGAAATCCTTTGTCACCCACTATTCCCCCCCCCCCTTGATTTGCCATGCCGACAGCAGTGCACACTGATCTCTGAAAACGAAAGGGGTTAAATGCAATGATTATGTCCCAGAGAGATCATTTAGCAACTGCCCACATTGGGAGGGGAGGAACGGAAGAGATTAGAAAGAAAATCCCATTCACCACCTATTTGAAGAAAGTCATCAAAGTGCTGGAACAATTTTTATAGTGGGGGAGCTGAGAGCCATTGAACCAAACTGTAACCCCTGTATATAATGGAAACCACTTCAACCGGGGGTGGGGGGTGGCCCCTAGTTCCAGCATTTATGTAAGTCAGTCTTACTCTTCATAGCTGACACTGATACTGTTATGTATCGTAGGATACTCTTTCAGAACACTTTTGATTTTAAGGCCAGAAGGGGCCATTAGATCATCAGTCTGACCTTCTTCATAACAGAGGACAGAGAATTTCATCCAGTCACTCCTGCACTGAGCCCAATAACTTATGTCTGAGATTTGTGCTGCGAGGCTGGATTCATGAAACAGGAAATAGGAAGAGAGAGTTGTTATGTTTTGAACTTTAAGAGGCAAAATATTCCCACAGCCTCCACAAAGAAGATAGTAAAACCTGCATTTGCATGTATAGTGCAGCTATTTATATGCCCTAGACAACTCAGCAGTGAAAACCAGGCCAACTGAACCAGGATCTCTCATAAGCTAGGGAGAAACATTGGACCATAATCTGCATTCTTACACAGAAAAACAATATGGATGTATTTGTCCTAAGATCTTGGTCTCTGTGCCCTACCTGATGTGCCTGCTGTAGCAGCTCCATCCTCTCCTGAAGAATCTGGCAGTCATATTCTCTGCTTTTCCTCAGCATCTGCCGTCTTAACTTTTCTACGGCTGTCCTCAGCTCCTCCTGTTGCTTTTCACTTAGCAGTTCCCCAAACTTTATCACTGTTTCTTGCTGCAAAGCATTGTACAAGGTAGCTTCAAGCTCCTGGATTCTCTAGTTGATGGAACACCAGACGTTGGTTAGAGATGGAACATTGTACTAAATATAGCTGGGATTTTTTCTGGTCATAGATTCAGGCATCTACATACATACAAGAAGCTTCCTAGGTATAAGTGTGTGGAAGACTGAAAAGCAGAGCTGGTCAAAAATGGTTCAATGTTTTGGCAAAAAATGTTCGTTAATGCAGGGTTGCGTAGCCCTGCATTCTCTGCTTGTCACTTTATCCTTTGCTCTTATACATGAAACGTTCCAAAGCTGTGCTCAGCAGGTCTAAGTCCTGTATACCACAGATTTTGCTGGGCTGGTATTTTCCAATAAAATCAGTTGCAATTTGTGGTATACTATCTTCTCACTATGCCAGGGGTGGCCAAATTTACTGACCCTCCGAGCCACATATGACAATCTTCAGAAGTTCGAGTGCTAGGAGCACCTGCCAGGGCTCAGGGCTTCAGCCCCACTCTGAAGCCCCCAAACCCCCCTCTCCACTGGGCAGAAGCCCCTACCTCACCAACCCGCTGCAAGGCAGAGGTCCCAACCCCCACCCAGTCTGATAGGTGGAGAATGCGGGAGGAATGTGAAGGCTCCGCGAGCTGCATTTAACTGTAAACGAGCCGCAGTTTGGCCACCCCTGCACTATGACATGCACTAAAGGAGATATTTAAATATTCCTGCATATGTCTCGTTCTGGTTGTTTGCAAGACTCCAACTGGGCAAGGTGACTCTAATGAACAACATCTACTGTTAACTCGGAAGAGTTTCTACTTTAGAGTATCAGGCTTCTCATGATGTGAAGAGGCCAAGTACCATGTGGAGGCTGTGCACACTGCAAGGTAGTGGTTTAGCAACATGGAGAAAGGCAGATATGAAAAAGTTAGGAAGGATGCGCAAAACCCTCTCTCCCCCTGAACCAATACGAATCTGTGTCCTGTTATGGTGTATGCTGTAGCATTTTCCTTGTACATACCATATATGCTTGGTCAAGAGCTTGCTTCCTGTAGTCTAATTCTTCCTCCAAATAACCTTTTATTTTGCAAAACTGCTCCTACAATGAATAATAATTTTGGCAGAAAAAATGAATTTGTTAGTTGACATGCCATGGAAAGTATTATTTGATCAACCACAGATGTCTGATCAGAGCAGCAATTTATAAGATCTGTCAGTAATGGAGACTATGCATGGTTGTTAATATCTGATTAATATCTAGCAAAGTCTGAAGGAAAAACAATTATGTTTGCTTTGGTAAGGTAATAGAGTAGAAACGTGCTCTGATCTATACTGGAGTAGCTCCAGAATGACTTTGTTGTCTTCAGTGGAATTGCTCAGAATTAGACAAGTGTTACTAAGAGCACAATTTGAACCATTATGATTACTTTTGCAGTCCATGTAAACTTGTTCATCTTTTAGGTATATTACTTCCTCCAGTTAAGGAGACTAAGAGAGAAGCCAAATCCTGACATCACTGTAGTTATACTAAGCACAATTCAGCTATGAACACCTTGCCTTTAAAATATTAAGGATTTAAAGCAGGAGTAGTCAAGAGGCAGACCGCGGGCCAAATCCGGGTCGCCAGATGCTTTTGGACAGACCTCGAAATCTTATTTACTTATTATTATCATTATTGTCATTATTTTTTATTATTTTCTCTGGAGTCTGGACCTTGTCTATACCTTGACCGAGAAATTTGGACCTTTACAAAAAACAATTGATGACCCCTGATTTAAAGTGTGTTTAAACAATATAGTGTTACAATTCAGGAGTTTTTTTCTACTTATATTTATTGATGCCAGTTGATACATGCCATGTATTTAGTCTGTGAGCGCTGTGAGGCAAGAATCATGACCATTTGCCTGTCTGAAAGGCACCCAACAAACTTTGGGACCTATATCCATAATAATAACCAATTAGCATCATGTAAAGGTGAAAACAGACAGGATCAGAGATGAACATCGATAGCATTTAATCATGAAAAATCCTACTTCACTCGCCCACAATTATTAAATGCAAAGCAAATTAATAACAACAATGTTATGGATTCACCAGTGATCAAGAAGATATAATTCATTTTATTTGCCAAAAGATTATTTTTTCTGACTCTCTGGGACATCAGATATTTTGGTATATTCAGTGGTTCGTTACAGATATATATCAAAAACGTTTGCCTACCATGTCACTTTCCAGTTCCATCATCTTCTGGTGTAGAGCTGCTTCAGCCCCTTCAATCTGCTGGATCCACTAGAGGGCGCACAACACAGAGATGTAACACACAGCACTGGCAACTAAAGTGCCCAATGACAAACAGGACTCTGCCAAAATGCTTCCCTTCTATTTTGCCCAACTTCAGTAACCAGAAGGCCAGAGCCCCTTACTAAGGCTGGGCTCCTGTAGCACAAAACAGCTGTACAGATGGCTTAGACAGCTACTTGGAAATTCCATTGTATAGGGGGAACCCCTGAGTGGCATAGAGATGGCTATGCTGGCATATTGCCACTCTCTCCTTTGTCACTCCTTTTATCTGAGCTGCAAAAAACAATCCGTTTAAACAGAAATATTTCAGAACCATGTAGGAGGGTTTGACACACAGTTCCTATTTACTTCAATGGGAATTGTGTGTCTATATCCTTTAGGTGGCTTAGAAAATCCCAGCCTTCCAGTCCATTGCTAGTTTTACCATATATGGTCGATGGCTTTCCATAACTTTCCTCTATAAAGTTTACAGTCAATACTTACATTTGGTATGGAAGCTGCATTTGCTACAGATCTAAATTCATAGCTTAGGATAGAGCTACACTAGAAACTTCTTCAGGTATGGAAATGTCAATGAGGGTGTGATTCTTTTATACCAGTTCTATACAGGCACCTTTTCTAGTGTGGATGCAGTTATACCTGCAATAAAGTGCGTTTGTTGGGATCGCTTATTGGCTTTGGGGAAGCAGTATAAGCTATGGCAGCAAAAGTATTCCAGCAAGCCTTTTTTTACCGTACAATAGGCCTTAGATAGTGCACATACTTGAGGGCCAAGCACCACAGAAATTGTACCTTTTCTGCCAAGGATAACACAGTGCTAGCCTGAATTATAGCCACTTGCTCTTCATTTCTTAAATTCTGTAAAGTGAAAAAGAAGAAAACCAAGCTAAGGAAGGGATAGCAGTTTTCTAAAAGCATATTTATATTGTTAGAAGAAAATCCACATTTTGTTCTCACTTTCCACAGTTTGCATGGAACTCTGTCGTGTATTGCACAGAGCATTACACAAACAAACACATTAATAGATTTCAATGAATACAGAGTGTACAGACTATTGATTATTTATAACTAGGATCTTTAAAGGAACCTGACCAAGTGAGGTGTCCAAATCCCATGTAAATTCAGTAGGAGCTGGGTGTCTAGCTCCCTAAGGACCCTTTGAAAATCCTATTCTACCTTGGGAAAGGTGACGACCTTTACCTTTCTGCATAATGCTAACCTGTGCAGATTGACTGGACACACCAATCCAAAGGTATGTGATGTGAAATGCAGAATAAAACTAGACTCCTTATAAACAGGATGGGATGATTCTCTCCTCAGTTACACTGGTTAATTTACACTGGTGTAACTTTGTTGGCATTAGTGGAGTTACTTCTGATTTACACCAGCATGAGTGAGGTTCACAGCTGAGTAAGTACTGATATTGCTTTCATTTGAATTTCCTATACAGTTTCTTAAAGTGAATTTAGTGCTGTCAAAAGGGGCTATTTTGACAGTCTTGGGAACTGACGTCTTTTTATCCATATGGCAGGGACTAAATAGGCAGCAGCATTGTGACCCTTCTTTACAAAGCCCTTTGACACATCCTCCTCCATGTTCTGTCAGGATCAGGGTCCATGGGATAATGTATATTCCTGCCCATTTAATTCCTGGTCTGTCTCCTGAAGTTGCCAGTAGGGGTACCATAAGACTAATTGAGATGTGGTCAGCTCAGACCACCAATTCAATTCACACAGGCTACCAAATGACTATCAAATACCAATAACCATTAGACTGGAGCTATATTCAGTTTGGTGACCCAGAGATTCAAGGCTCAATATCCAATTACCAATCCCCTGATCCCCCAGCTCCCCCAAATCCTTAACTTCTGGAAATAACAAGACCCTGTATTAGAATGATCCTTATAACCTGACTCTTTAACAAATAATCTTATGGTAAATATACTGTTATACTTTTCTCCAATTTTACTGGTGCTACTTTACAAAATATCAGCCTACCAGGAAAGCTAGCCAGGACTCTGACTTACCCCATTGTCACCCAAGATGTCTAACTGCTTTATGAGGTCTGGAATGCTGACATCCTACAACACAGAATAACATAAACGTGTCAGAAGAATGTTTAATCATGGTGGTAGTATTTGACCCCTAGGAACAGGACCGAGATCAACAAAACATTTTGTCATAGCAAATAGTCAGCCATGAGATACTAATGCTTTTCAGACACTGCTGATTTCAGCTGACTCTGAACCAGTGATTACCAATATAGGTATGGATCCTATTCCCCCTGAGCCATCTTGAACTCTTAGGGCTTGTCTACATGGGGACATCCAGGAAAACTAATCCAAATTGACTAAGGGCATGGCTATACTTGCAAGTTAGAGTGCATTAAACAGCCCTGGGTGCCTAACTTACGACGCGTCCACACTGGCAAGGAATGTAGAGCACCCTGACTCCGCGGCTGGCATGCTCCTGGTAATCCACCTCCACGAGAGGCATAATGCTTGGTGTGCCTTGGGTGGAGCGCCGCGGTGCCAGTGTGGACAGGGATTGCTGGGATGCGAAGCGATGCATCACGGGGTATTGGGACAGGACCCAGAATGCCCTGCACCTCCCACCCCCTTCCCACAAGCCACAACACCAGAATGGGAAGAGGTGCTCTGTGGGATAGCTGCCCATAATGCACCGCTCCCAATGCCGCTGCAAGTGCCGCAAATGTGGCCATGCCAATACGCTTGCAGCTGACAGTGTGGACACACTACAGCGCTTTCCCTACTGCGCTCTCTGAGGGCTGGTTTACCTCACAGCGCTCTACATCTGCCAGTGTAGCCATGCCCTACAAGTGTGACTTTGAAGTGGTTTAGTTAAACCACATTAAACCCCTGTGTGAACACCCTCATTCAGAATTAAGTGAATTAAGATAAACCAAACTAAGGACACTTTAATTCTGAATAATAGCATCCACAGATGGATTTAATATGGTTTAACTAATCTACTTCAAAGTCACACCTTTAATTAATTTTCCTGGATGTGTCTGTGTAGACAAGCTCTTACTTAATACTCAGGCCACATGGTTAAAGTTTGGTAAAGTAATAAACAACAGAAAACAGGGTCTCCTAATGGGAAATGTTGGGCAATCTGAGTTAAAGTTGGAGATGAAAGCTCTGCCTATAGTAATGTTAACATACCTTGACACCTTCCTTCATACAGTAGATCTGCAGAGCACTTACACCATCTGAGAATGGGTGGATTTGGAGATTAAATGGTGGGGACCGTCTTTCTCTTTCCTTTAAACATATCGGAAATGCACAGGAGAATTTGTTAGAATGAATAAGCTATGTAGAACATCTAGTGATTAAATAACACATTCACTGTCTGGTTTAT
Organism: Chelydra serpentina; assembly: GCA_037349315.1. Classification (NCBI taxonomy): domain Eukaryota; kingdom Metazoa; phylum Chordata; order Testudines; family Chelydridae; genus Chelydra; species Chelydra serpentina. The sequence goes on from JBAIAC010000035.1 coordinate 16,773,025, forward strand.
CATGCTTTGCAGTGTGTCAATTCTTTACCTCATAAAAAAGTCAAAAATAATTGCATTATAATTTAGCTGAAAAAAATGCAGTGTGCTAAGTGGTATGGGATTCTAGATGCAGGCAAATACTTGGCAGCAAATAATTTATTTGATGGATTTTGTCTCTTTTGTCTGATTTCAAATTGTCTGGGAGCAGCTCATTATCTCATTAGACTTATTTGTGATCCAAAATTATTTGCCAAATAATGGTGGTGAATAATTCTTGGTCTGTAGGTTCTTAAAATATTCAAAAGTCAAGCTGTGCTGATTAATTTGGTTGGACATGTGATGCGAGGCTCTGTTTCTATCCCCTGATTAGATGAGTGTAACTCTTAGGGTATGTTTACACTGCAGCTGGAAGGGCGCTTCCCAGCATGGCTAGACAGACATGCGCTAGCTCTGCTCAAGCTAGCATGCTAAAAACAGCAGTGTGCTCCCGGTAGCCCAGACAGCAGCTGGGGTGAGCTGCCCAAGCGCATTCACACCGAACCCCTTGGCTACGTACTCAGGTGGCTGGCCTGAGTCACCCCCCATTCTGCGGTGACCATGTTGCTATTTTTAGTGAGTGAGTTTGAATAGAGCATGTCTCTCTACCCATGTTGGGAAGAACCCTCTCAGCTGTTGTGTGGACATAGCCCTAGAATCAGGTTTATGGTGAGAATACTCACATTTATAACTCCATTATTTTGTTAACATTTGCTGTTTCCACAAATATTCCTCCTTGCAAACTCAGTCACTATAACGTTTGTGGAACGTAATTTCAAAGTGAGCATGAACACAACAAGTTGATCCATTTAATAATTTGTATGAATATTCACTGAATATATTTTGCAATACTTGTCCAGATCTATGGGATTCAGGCCAAGAAGACAAAGATTTTATATAGATGTCTTATCTGGTTTCTATGAGTCTTTCAATAATGCATAGGAGGGAGAGGAGTGGGCCCCAAATTTAACTTGCAAACATATTTTAGTTTATGGGACATTTAATTGAGCGATTTGTCAATTTAGTTTTATACCAAACAGAAACACAGCTGACAGCTGAGGCTGTCAGTAAGATTTATCAGGAAGGATCTGTCACAACTCTTCTTTGTGGGACTTAGGGAAGGATTGAGATACCCACAAGCTCTGATTTGTGAGCAAATGAAGCCCTAAACATTACTTGAAAACCACAGTAGAAGAATAAAACAGGGATGGGGCTGGAAAATCAAAGCAAGGCAGGATTATTTTTCTTGGACTCCATAAGCAGAGTAAGCACAACTAAACCCAGATCCAGGCACACTAATGGAAAGGGCAGAACAGGCTCAGAGTCACCCTCCTCATCTTCCCACGAGTAACACTGAACCTGAACTTCAGTGGCTTACCCATCTTCAGAGCATCCCCTTCAGTAAGTGTATAAACTTGGGTGACTCTTGTTAAAGTCATAATAGGAGATGATCAGCAAGTGGAGATGGCCTGAGTGGAGGGGGATAGTGCCTCTAAAATGGCAGTGCTTGGACTTGGTTGGCTAGTTTGGGTACTTTCTGCCTGCAGACTCTGTTGGTTGTTTTATTAGTTATTATTTGTATTGCAGTAGTGTTAGGCACTGTACCAGCACAGAACAAAACATCACAGGCACTGTCCTGGTTTTGACACTACTGTCTATGAAACAATAATGATCATAATTTTGCATTTGTATAATGCCTTTTATCTGGGGATCTCCTTATCCTCATTTTACAGATTGGGACACTGAGACTCAAAGAGGTCAAGTGACAAGCCTGAAGTTACACAGTGAATCAGAAGTAGAGACAAGACTAGATCCATACCTCCGATTGTGGGGGGGCAGAGTGAGGGCACTGGCTTTAGCAGATGTTACTAAGCACACTCAGTCCATGTGAGCATGCTCAGTACAAGCTAAGGAGCAAAGGAGGGGGGGAGATGTGACTCCAAGTGCCCCTGCCATGTGTCGCCTCTGACTAGAACCTCTGTCTCTTATTCTCAGTCCCCTGCCCTAACTATAGTCAGACACTGCTGCCTCTCAAACATCCGAGAATGAGAAACTGCAGTTTCTTACTTCAAGCTCTAGATTTCGGAACTCCAGCAGCTCATTCTGGTCTCTGGCATCCTGCAGCTCCTGTTGCAGTCGGCTGTTGTCTGCCTCCAGTTTTTCTATCTAGTAGAAATATTTGAATTCATGATTTGTGCTGCCATTTCAAAACCACTGATTGTTTCGAAAACAAACCAAAACCCAAAGATAGGAACTGGCAGCTCAAAGAATAAAGAGGGTTCAAACAGTGCAAAACCCCAAACAAGAAGATGTTTCCAAAGTTGCTGTTTTACGTCGATCAAACATTATTTTACAGATGAACTTTGAAAACAAACAAACTCTATAAAGCTCACAGAATGCAATGGCTGGAAGTTTCAAAGGAATTATGTACCCCAAAATCACCAAAATTCAGTGGGAAAGGGGAACTTCACTCGTCACTTTTGAAAATCTCAGTTTAAAAGATTATAAGTAACATTTTCAAAATCACTTAAGTGATTTAGGAACCTATTTGCCACTGGAAGTCAACAGAGCTTAGGTTCCCAAGTCACTTAGGGGCTTTTGACAAATTTACCCGATATATATCCCGTAGTAAAGAGTGCTGATGCTACAAGGAGGGAATGCTTTTTATTTCTAGAAGCACTGTTTTTTCACTTCTTTAAGCACGGGATCAAAATATCCAGCCTTAGATAGCAACGGTAAAGACGTAGCATGATATAACATGACTGGCAGTCACTGTCCCAGGTTTGGAGTAGCAGTGTTGCTGCAGGGACTGTGCATGTCAGGCGTGGGCTATGTATGAAGAACTGTGTGACTAAACCTAGGAACAGAATGGCAGAGTCTGCCCACACCATTCAATACATTAATAAGCACCAAATTCTACATCCATAATGTTTATGCATATTGTGCCCCCTAAAAGCCCCTAACACCTGAGGCCTTAGAGCTTACCTTTTCCAAAAGCTCCTGGTTCCTCTTAATGAAAAGCTGTTTATCTTCTACCCAGTGGGAATCCTGTTGGGAAAAGTAACACTGTTATATAAAAATCGGGTAACTATTTCAGTGCTTAGCTTGGCAGTCCACGTGAAATTGAACTTGATTAACAAATGTTCAGTGTTGGGATATTACAGTGATAGGCTTTTTTCTACCTAACAGAGGTAGAATCTATAATAGCTGTATGTTCATAACAATGTATTAATCTATAAATTAGTAGCAAAGCTTCTGAACCCATGAAGTCTTTTCATTAGAATGTGGTGCTCCTTCCCTTTGAGCCTGTATGGAAACAATGCCCCATGATGGAGCCACAGACATGCTATTACTGTACTGGGATGTACAATGGGATCATGAGCACTCATGGTTCCTATGGCACATTTTGTAAGAGTACAGGTATTACTTTCATTGTCCCACCTAGCCTTCTACCAACCTACATTCCCACTGCAGTTTCAAATATAGTCAATGTTCATTTCCTGTCCTCAATTGTTCTGCAGTGATCCTGTGTGGTGTTAAACAGATGTGACATTCTACCCAGAAGTCTGCATTTTAGTGGTGGGTGAAGTGATTCTCCCAATCCCGCAACTACTTTGGGATTTTGAGGTTTAATTAATATGTATTTATAAAGGACTTTAAATAAACTGTAATTGGGCTTTGTAAAGATCTGAAAATCAAGGGCCAGAGTCCAATCTCCGTTACATCAGTATAAATCTGGAGTTACTCCCTTGACTTTGATGGAGATCGGGTAACTATTTCAGTGCTTAGCTTGGCAGTCCACGTGAAATTGAACTTGATTAACAAATGTTCAGTGTTGGATATTACAGTGATAGGCTTTTTTCTACCTAACAGAGGTAGAATCTATAATAGCTGTATGTTCATAACAATGTATTTATAGATTAATCATCATAAAATCAGGCCCAGAAATTGTTATAGAAATGCAAAGTATTGTTTATAATAATGTCTCTGCCTCTCAACATGACAAGAAAGGATGTGGTATGTGTTCTTTGATATCTTTTCTCTGAGCTGGAGTGGGATCACAAAGCATTTATTTTGCTAGTGGCTACCAGTACTAAAAATTCTCCAGGGTCTCTTGAAGGACAACTGTAATCTAATCCTCACCTGTGCACTAACATCTCTAAACCCAGCCCTGGCAGCATCGGTAATCCACAGTAGTAACTGCTTATTGTGCTAATATCCTACAAAACTCATGAAGCAAACAAGATACTATACCCAGGGACCTCTGATGGCCTGGATTCATGCATATGTGAGCAGAAGCAGAGATTAGCTACTGTACAAAATAACAAAAGAAAATACCCACTATGAAGCATCTACCTGTCCTTTTTGTGCCAAAGTTGTTTCCAGGTCTTCTATTTTTGCTTTATACCTCTGGACTTCTGCTTGGAGCTGCTCCTGTGCCTGTTAAAGTCAGTTACACCGTTAAATAGTAACAAGCAGAAATACATTTTTTGGGGGATTTTCAGTGCATAGGAAACTGAGCACAGCAGTCTGGCCTCCTACAAAGTGAATGTAAAACACTACGGGTTTGACTTGTTTGCATTTTATGCCCATTTTATACTTGGTTTGCACTGGCATTAATCATGACACAAGGGCCTAGGCCATGGAGCATCAGGCCCCAAATCTTATAATTGCTATTCATTATATTACAGTAGTACCAACCAAGATCAGGGCTCTAGATAATGTACAAAACCACAGCAAGAGTCAGTCTCTGCTCTGAAGAGAGTACATTCTAAATACACAAGACAGGAAAAAGGTGGGAGAAAGAAATTATCCCCACACTACAGACGGGAAATCTTTTAGGCTTGGAAGATTTAATGTAAACTGGATAATTAGCAACTTTGAACAGAATAACTACATCCACCTGTTAAAGACTTTCAAATGCATGTTCAAAAGAAGATGAAATGTTTGAACCCACAAAAACCTACAGGTGTCCTTTGTGCCTGCAAAAACCTGCACTCTGATGCACAAAATGGGGAATTGTCTGTACCAATGTACAGAATCACCCATTTTCCCTGGCTTAGCAGGTAAATAGTATATTATGGGTCTATCCATTGTGTCCATCTTTAATAATGTTGCCCCTTTAAATATGCTTTGCAAAATGCGTGAAACTGTCATTTAGCAACCACGTCTTAGCTGCCACTTTGATTTTCCCTTTGGGAGGTTTGTATGCATTGGCTTCTAGTTGCAACTAAACATGCCCCCGCCCCTCCAGACAAAGACTGACCTTGGCTTCTCTTTCAGCATCTATGATGCCTCCAGTCTGTTCCTGCAGTAATGCATATGCCCTCTGCAGGGCCTGGTATTCCTTTGTTAGCTGTCGAAATCGCAGCTCTGATTCTTCTGCTGCTAAACTCTGTATGAACAGAAAGAACATGCTGTCTAAGCAGCAGACACAGGAGCATTGCAAAGGAGAGAAGTGCCTAAAATGTGGCTTGTTGTGGCCAACGTAGGTTTCCAACTTTACCATGTATTGCCAACCAAAGTGCTTGAGTCAAAACAGATTTGTAATGAGCATGTTGCAGTGGTGGTAAAGGTGTGGAATTTAGAAAATGTTTATGGATTTTTAATCTGGGTCTGGAGTCACTTTTATATCAGATTTAGCAAGTTGTCAGGAAAACAGACCAGTGCTGCTTGGATCACAAGGCTTTGTAGATTTCTACCATGTTTCTCAGTGACACTCCAGAGTAACTCCACATCACTAAGAAGGTTTGACTCTCTCGTTCAGGCACAGGAAAATACAATTTGTCATTCTATGCGCTGACAGGGCAGCTAAATCTGAGAAGAGATTCACTCCTGGAGGGAGACTGCCATTGCCTTGTGTCCAGGAGCATAGTTAGAATCAGGCTGGGGCTGGGATACACTGAATCAGCACATCTGCTGGGCGTTCTGGCCCTGCCTCCTTCCCAGCTAGCCCCTCCCACTTTCTGGCCTGTACATCCTGGCAGAGCAGGAGTTGTGGGTAAATTATATTGCTACCTTCCTGCCCCAAGTTTGACTTGCGCTTGCCAGAGGGATCTGGGTAGTAAATATGGGTCGCTGAACTTCTGTGGAATTATTCCAGATTGACACAGACGTAAGCGAGAATAGACTCTGGCTCAAGGCCTGTCATTATCTTTTGCATCAGCAATGAGATATACAACAAACAAATTTGTTGTCTCGAAAATCCACCCTGCTGCACAATGCTTGAAGGACTGTGAGCAGACAGGAAGTTTTTCTACCTGGGTATCTTTTCCCAAGAAGTACTAACCACTTCCCCATTGTGGGTGCCTTCTGGAATGACTGCATCATTCATGTCGTGGTTCATGGGCTTGTTTGTGCATGGGATCATGGCTTCCTCTAGTCGATTTTCCCGTCTTCCACTACTAGGCAGGTAAAGGAGCTCTACTTTAGTCAGTGGAGTAACACAGGTGGTAAGTTCTCGCCTTTGGTGCTGAAAGCCGCTGTGTTCTGTCCCTGATGAGGCTCATGGTGTCAGTACATGAGTGTGTCTGTGGTTCATTACTAATGGAAGTACAATGCTAGAATATCAGTTAAGGAACTTGCAGGGCCTGGAGAGAATTGTGCACTCTGAAAAACTGATGGGGGAGGACTGAGCCGTGGACATTCAAGGTGAACTGGGAAAAGCAAGGCTTGTGGAGTTACCAAGAGGGACTAATTTGGGGCTCAGTTTCCTGCCTCGTGGATGTGACTGATGAGCTGGTTGGCCAGACTAGTACCAGCTACAAGTACCTTTCAATAAAGTAATTGAAAAGAAATGAAACCTAAGCTTAACAATACAGATAATTTGCATATTTAGTGATGCTTATTGCAGGCTCTAAGGGATAGATTTCCAAAAAGCTCAGGGCTAGATTTTTAAGATCTCCATATCTAAAACTGAGGCCAAATTGACAGAAGAGCTCAGCACCCATTGTACACCCAATATTTGAGGCCCCGGCTGCTTGTTTTGGGAACTAATTTCTCTTCAACATCTAGCTCCAATTATAGCAAGACAGCCAATTCTTACCTCATCCAGGTCATCGTCTGGGGTTGCTGGTGTTCTGTCTGTTCTGAACGAGGCCATGGATGAGGTTTCAGAGTCCATGGAGTCATCATCATAGCCAAAAACAGTATCCACTATATGTCTCTAAAACAGGAAGAACATGTGGTTTCTGAACCCCTTTTGGAGGCAAACAGCATGGGGTTGTATATAGGGCAGTGTTAGCCAGTTCCAAAAACACTTTGGTAGACACTTTAAAAGAACCACAAGACATGAAAGAAGAGCCATGAGTTGCATTTCCAAACTCCAGATCCCTCTGAAGGAACCAAACATAGGTCCATATCATCAGCTGGTGTATTGAGGTCCGAGGAGTTTTGCTAATTCATTCGCATCAGTTGAGCATCTGGCCTGTAGTCTAAAACTATCAGACAATGTAGCATCAGAGAGTATCAATATCCCAAGAGAGAAGCTTCCACCCCCATTTGAAGGGAATAGAATTGTATGTTGTTACTACATAAAGCTGTTCAAAGCAAGGCCACCATCTTTTAGTCCTGTCTGCAAGGACAATGCCACAATACCAGAGATGTCCTGTTGTGCAGATGATGAACCTGATTCTCCTCTCACTGTATATCTTGAGTAAGTCAGTGGAGTTACACGAAAGTAAAACTGGTGTGGTAACTGCTACCTCAGCGAGAATGCTGTTCACACTATGTGTTTTGGTTAAGGTTGAATATCCTGCCACCTAGACTGAATTAAACACATCCCAGAAAAAACGTGAATCACATCCTATGATGGTAGAGCTGCTTAACCAGCAGGTTTGGATTTCAGGGTACAGATTTCAGCATGTAATGCTTGGCACACGCAGTAGCATAGTTATGCAGACAGATGGAGCAATCAGAATTTAAGATGCACTCTTGCACTACAGCACTTTTCTCTTCTAATGCTGTCAGATTACAGCCCTCTAATAAATCCCCACTGTTTGAGTCATGCAGAAGGGATGAACTGAAGATAGTGAGAAATCCTTGTGTATGTGTATATTTTTTTTAGGAATGAAGAGCACTGCCATACCCTGCTGAGCAGTACAGTTTCTGGTTGCTTGCTTAGAAATAAAGTTAAACATGGACACGTTGGGCTCATTCCTTAGCCTCAGTTCTGCCTGTTGTGTGCAACCTTAAAATCCTTAATGAAGTTATGTGACAGTACCTCAATTTACCATAGGACTTACTGGGCCTGATTCTGTTGAATGACAGGACAGGCTTGCATTATTCTGGTGGAAAAAAGTTGCCCTAACCTGGTGAATCTGGCCACTTGAGAGTCCTCTGGTGGCACAGAGCTAACCTAGCAGTTTCTAAGGCACAGGAGACATGGCTGGGGGTTCCCTAAATCCAGCTGATGGAAGCACTGGCAGCTGGAGTAAATTAGCTCAGCCCTCGGGTTGCTCTAAATTATTCCAGGGACTGGACTGGACTAGACTGAGGATCAGAGCACCACAAATGATTTAAGGCCTCTGTACCCTTCTTCTCTTCTGAGCTGAGTGCTGCTTAGGATCTGGGCCGGAGATTTTAGTTCACAAGAATATTAACGTCAATGGGGGTTTTGCGTGAATAAGGATTTTAGGAGTGGCCCTGCAGTGTAAGTATTAACCGACAGCAGCAGACAGACTGAAGATTCTCTCAGGACAAAAATCTGATCCCAACAGGACCTGAAATTGGTATCTACAGAAAAGCAGGTGGTAAATAATTATGTTATTATTTTAAAGGAAAAATAGGATTGAAAAGCTTTTCCAAACAAATTCAGATTCCTTTGAACTCCATTGCTAAGGGAGCTTATTGCAACCCAACATCATCTGTTTCCTCAGGTTTTCACGGATTGTTTTCCCGAAAAGCCCACTGGCATTATTACAGTAAGACAGCCTAGTTTTCCTCTTACCTTAATTGGCTTTGAACTTCTTTTATGCTTCCTGCGACGAATCAGCTTTTCCCTATCCTGGAAAATACAGTTAAGAAATTATATGATCTAATATTTCATAGTTCCATTGACTTCAATGGAGTTAGTCTTATTTACACAAGCTGAGGATCTAGTTCTTTGTGCAGAACACTTCTATGTAAGGTCAAAAGGGTGACCAGAAGTTATGCCATCTGAAAAGAAGCCCCAGCTATTTACTCATGTAGTGTATCTGTCATTTCTGTTAAACAATTTGTACAGGGCCTGGTCACCATGGGGAGTGGGATGGGGCCATGAGAGTTGAAATATACTATTTGCCTTGTCTGTAGATGCATCGTTGATATCTGTCTATCTCAAAGTCATTGGGCTGTGTTACTGTTGACTTCATGTCGGTGTCCCAAGCAGGATGTCTTAGATGCAACAGATTTCTTTGGAATCTGATTTTGTTCATATAATCTTGCAAATGTCCTGGAAAGGGGCATTTAACATTAAGAGCTGTATCCAAATTACTAGTGAATGGCTGTCTAACAACATCTGCTTCTATGTCACATCAGAGGCTTCTTAAGGAGATTCTAACATCAGCACTTCTTAACCTCACTGATGTACCCAAGATTCAGACGTACAGTATTACTTATGGGGTGAACAGTGCAATGAAGAATGTATCCTTTCAGCAAGGCTAAAACTGGGGAGAGGCCCCTGTTTTCTTAGTTAAAACCAGTCTTCCCACTGTAGGTACAAATCCTTCTCCTTCTTCAGTTTCCAAAATCTGGAACAATCCTCTCTTTTCCTGCGTCACTTTATTTCTCATCCGCGAACTTTTTCTCTCTTTCCTATACAGAACTCTGCATCTGTATTCTGTATGATATTGCACATATCTAATTGTATAAGACATTCTGCAACTACTGTATATATTTTAGGCTTGCTGTTTTCTATTTTATTGAATCCTGGAACTATATTGCTGCTCATATAAATTTTTAGGATATCATTTTGTGAAACACACTGGGAACCTGATTTTGAATAAGACATCATTATTCTTTCTTGCAACTAATTTTTTCTCACAACTAATTGTCATTTAGACATCTAATTACTGGATTACACATATCTACAAAATGATACAAACTGTGCCCACACATAATTGCACCCACAAATTTGTACTGTGAGACTGGATTTTAAAATTCAGATCCTAGATATAATAAAGGATTCTTATTATTAAAATTTTACCACTCAAATCCTATCTGTTATGAGATGAAGATGACAGTTATATGTGATTGCTTTTAATTCCTGATGGGCTAGACATACCCTTGTTAACTCATCAATTATGTTCTGTTGTTCTATAACTTGAAGCTTTAAAAACTCAGTTTCTTGCTCTTCGTTGGCTTGATCTAAGTCATTGAGAGATTTTAATTTCTTCAGTGGAGGATGTGATGTCATTTTTTCTCTCTGTTTACAAGACAAAATATAGAGAGAGAGAAAGAAAGAAAGACAAAATCAGGCAATGTTTTCATGTTCTTTAAAATCTGCATCAGTTGCAAAATTGTCATGAGATTACTACTTTTTACCATCTCTTAATTGTAAAAATGAGAGAATGTCAGGGAGTTCAGTTGTAATTTATTCTGCATGAGGCTATCTAGTAGGGCTGTCAAGTGATTAAAAAAATTAATAGCGATTAATCATATAATTAAAATAATTAATTGTGATTAATTGCACTGTTAAACAATAATAGAATACCATTTATTTAAATAGTTTTGGATTTTTTCTACATTTTCAAATATATTGATTTCAATTACAACACAAAATACAAAGCATACAGTGCTCACTTTATATTTATTTTTGATTACCAATATTTGCACTGTAAAAAACAAAAGAAATAGTATTTTTCAATTCACCTCATGCAAGTACTGTAGTACAATCTCTTTATAATGAAAGCTGAACTTACAAATGTAGAATTATGTACAAAAAATAACTGCATTCAAAAATAAAACAATGTCAAACGTAGAGCCTACAAGTCCACTCAGTCCTACTTCAGCCAATCGCTCAGACAAACAAGTTTGGTTACAATTTGCAGGAGATAATGCTGCCCACATCTTGTTTACAATGTCACCTCAAAGTGAGAACAGGCGTTCGCATGGCACTGTTGTAGCCGGCATCTCAAGATATTTATGTGCCAGATGCACTAAAGATTCATATGTCCCTTCATGCTTCAACCACCATTCCAGAGGACATGCGTCCATCCCGATGACGGGTTTGATAACGATTCAAAGCAGAATGGACAGATGCATGTTCATTTTCATCATCTCAGTCAGATGCCACTAGCAAAAAGGTTGATTTTCTTTTTTGGTGGTTCGGGTTCTGTAGTTTCCGTATCTGAGTATTAATCTTTTAAGATTTCTGAATGCATGCTGCACACCTCATCCCTCTTAGATTCTGGAAGGCACTTCAGATTCTTAAACCTTGGGTCGAGTGCTATAGCTATTTTTAGAAATCTCACAATGGTACCTTCGTTGTGTTTTGTCAAATCTGCTGTGAAAGTGTTCTTAAAATGAACATGTGCTGGGTCATCATCTGAGACTGCTATAACATGAAATATATGGCAGAATGCGGGTAAAACAGAGCAGGGGACATACAATTCTCCCCCAAGGAGTTCAGTCACAAATGTAATTAACACACTTTTTTTAAACAAGCATCATCAGCATGGAAGCATGTCCTCTGGAATGGTGGCCGAAGCATGAAGGGGCATATGAATGTTTAGCATATCTGGCACGTAAATACCTTGCAACGCCGGTTACAAAGGTGCCATGCGAATGCCTGTTCTCATTTCAGGTGACACTATAAATAAGAAGCAGGCAGCATTATCTCCCATAAATGTAAACATACTTGTTTGTCTCAGTGATTAGCTGAACAAAAAGTAGGACGGGGTGGACTTGTAGGCTCTAAAGTTTTACATTGTTTTGCTTTTGAGTGATGTTATGTAACAAAAAAAAAATCTACATTTGTAAGTTACACTCTCACGATAGAGATTGCACTACAGTACTTATATGAGGTGAATTGAAAAATACTATTTCTTTTGTTTATTATTTCTACAGTGCAAATATTTGTAATAAAAATAATAATATAAAGTCAGCCCTGTACACTTTTTGTATTCTGTGTTGTAATAGAAATCAATATATTTGAAAATGTAGAAAAACATCCAAAAATATTTAATACATTTCAATTGGTATTCTATTGTTCAACAATGCGATTAATCGCGATTAATTTTTTTGAGTTAATCGCATGAGTTAACTGTGGTTAATCAACAGCCCTACTATCTAGATATAAGTGATGTTGTCCTCTAGTGACTGATGCACAGAAAGCACGAGCGAGAATTCTTTGAGCGGAAGCGGTAGAAGTCTGTAGAGCTGTAGAAAAGTGTTGTAATGTCTGTAGTGTCAACACTAATTTGTCTGTTTGCAGGACATGGATTGGTTACCCAGTCTTAGGGTAGATTAACCCTGTAACTTTAACCTCTGTTAAGATGGATGCAAATCCCTGCTTGCAGAAGAAATTAAAATGAATCTGACAGTCTCATCCTAATCACCAGTGGAGCAGGACCCACATGGAAAAGCAACCAGCCTGCTCAAACGATGTGCAGTGGAAATCACAAATCAGGGATGAGATACATTAGCAAATGCTATGTAGGCCCAGAGCAAGGCTGCTCAGCACCCGGCTGCATTATTCCTGGCTGTAGCCATAGATATTACTTGTGCATTTTATTAATGCCAAAACAACACCAAAATGAGTGTGGGGAAGTGTTATAACCCTTTTGAAAACGGCAGCAGTTCCATGTTAATGGATTTATAAAGAAGAGAGCTTTTCCCACACGTAAAAAAGTGTAGCAACCACACACAATAGAACAAATATTTGGGGTGAAATTTACAGCTGCAGGCCTCCCCTTTGTGGTGCAGTTTACAGCTCCAGACATCACATTTGTGTGCCCGCTTTTCCACATGCATCTAGTTATGCCCACCAATGATGCATGCACCCAGGCTGCCCAAGTGCCTGACGTGTGGGGGTTCTGTGAAGCAGATGATCCTCTTTATCTGCCAAAGATGTGCACATAAAAATGCAAACGCAAAGACCAACATGAAGCTGCCTGACAGTGTAGCTCTTAATATTTTCCCTTCTATAAAGTATTTACAGCCAGTCCTGGAGGGAAGAAAAATTTCACAGTAAGACATGAACTGAGGGCACAGCTGTTTTTCATGGTGAAGGCCTGTAAATCTAATTTATGAAAGACCATGTCAAAGCCTGTGGAAGTGCATATATATACAGCTCTTTGCTTGGTGTTCAATACCAACCATTTCTACATTTTCTTTAGTCATTGCTTTGAGTTTCTCCTCCATGCGCTGCAAAGACTGCATCAGTTCATCGTTTCTCTTGGTGAGGCACTTGTTCCTTTCAAGGAGAGGTTTGCATTGTTTTTCAGCTTCTCGAACACGTTTCAACTGTAATAATGAATAATAATGACAGATTAAAATGGATTTTCCTTCCTTCGCTATGGGCTCTTGCCGTCTTTCTCCTTCCCAGGTGACTATTGTCCCAACAAAGCCCGGAACAAAAGTATGAAATGGAACTGACAGAATAATATCATCTAACTCTTATATAGCACTTTTCATCGCTGCGCTGGTTAGGCCTCAACTGGAGTATTGTGTCCAGTTCTGGGCACCGCATTTCAAGAAAGATGTGGAGAAACTGGAGAGGGTCCAGAGAAGAGCAACAAGAATGATTAAGGGTCTAGAGAACATGACATATGAAGGAAGGCTGAAGGAATTGGGTTTGTTTAGTTTGGAAAAGAGAAGACTGAGAAAGAACATAGATTCATAGATTCTAGGGCTGGAAGGGACCTTGAGAGGTCACTGAGTCCAGCCCCCTGCCCTCATGGCAGGACCAATTACTGTCTAGACCATCCCTGATAGACATTTATCTAACCTACTCTTAAATATCTCCAGAGATGGAGATTCCACAACCGCCCTGGGCAGTTTATTCCAGTGTTTAACCACCCTGACAGTTAGGAACTTTTTCCTAATGTCCAACCTAAACCTCCCTTGCTGCAGTTTAAGCCCATTGCTTCTTGTTCTATCCTCAGATGCTAAGATGAACAAGTTTTCTCCCTCCTCCTTATGACACCCTTTTAGATACCTGAAGACCGCTATCATGTCCCCTCTCAGTCTTCTCTTTTCCAAACTAAACAAACCCAATTCCTTCAGCCTTCCTTCACAGGTCATATTCTCTAGAGCCTTAATCATTCTTGTTGCTCTTCTCTGGACCCTCTCCAATTTCTCCACATCTTTCTTGAAATGCGGTGCCCAGAACTGGACACAATACTCCAGTTGAGGCCTAACCAGCGCAGAGTAGAGCGGAAGAATGACTTCTAGTGTCTTGCTCACCACACACCTGTTAATGCAGCCCAAAATCATGTTTGCTTTTTTTGCAACAGCATCACACTGTTGACTCATATTTAGCTTGTGGTCCACTATAACCCCTAGATCCTTTTCTGCCGTACTCCTTCCTAGACAGTCTCCTCCCATTATGTATGTGTGAAACTGATTGTTCCTACCTAAGTGGAGCACTTTGCATTTGTCCTTATTAAACTTCATCATGTTTACCTCTGACCATTTCTCCAATTTGTCCAGATCATTTTGAATTATGACCCTATCCTCCAAAGCAGTTGCAATCCCTCCCAGTTTGGTATCATCTGCAAACTTAATAAGCGTACTTTCTATGCCAATATCCAAGTCGTTGATGAAGATATTGAACCGAGCCGGTCCCAAAACAGACCCTTGCGGAACCCCACTCGTTATACCTTTCCAGCAGGATTGGGAACCATTTATAACTACTCTCTGAGTACGGTTATCCAGCCAGTTGCGCACCCACCTTATAGTAGCCCCATCTAAGTTGTATGTCCCTAGTTTATTGATAAGAATATCATGCGAGATCGTATCAAATGCCTTACTAAAGTCTAGGTATACCACATCCACCGCTTCTCCCTTATCCACAAGACTCGTTATCCTATCAAAGAAAGCTATCAGATTGGTTTGATAGCGGTCTTCAGGTATCTAAAAGGGTGTCATAAGAGGAGGGAGAAAACTTGTTCATCTTAGCCTCTAAGGACAGAACAAGAAGCAATGGGCTTAAACTGCAGCAAGGGAGGTTTAGGTTGGACATTAGGAAAAAGTTCCTAACTGTCAGGGTGGTTAAACACTGGAATAAACTGCCCAGGGAGGTTGTGGAATCTCCATCTCTGGAGATATTTAAGAGTAGGTTAGATAAATGTCTATCAGGGATGGTCTAGACAGTAATTGGTCCTGCCATGAGGGCAGGGGTCTGGACTCGATGACCTCTCGAGGTCCCTTCCAGCCCTAGAATCTATGAATCTATGAATCCATAGATCTCAAAGCGCTGTACAAAGGAGGTCAATATTTTTATCCCCCTTTTACAGATGGGAAACTGAGGCGCAGAGCGACAACATGACTTGTCCAAGGTCACCCAGCAGGCCAGAAGCAGAGCTGGGAATAGAACCCATCGACTGTCATACTGACTTCCTTACCAAAAGAAAGAGTTGGATTGGTCCTTGAATGGCCCAAGTCATGCTAATAGTAAATATCACATCCATAGCTTGGGCTCTTGATGGACAACAGAACACATACATATTTGTATAAAACAGTAGGTTTATTTTAATCAAACCATTGCTTAACAGCAATAAGGCATTTTTATAGGTAGTAGCGTGTTCTAATATTCCAATGTCTATATTCCTATCCACTTAAATGTCCTCCTTCCTTACAAGATAAGTTAACACGGAGTTCCTGTTTAAAAAGACAAAACAAAACAATCCTTTCTGGCAGGGAAGGAGGAATTTCAAGTTGCCGCATTTTAGGCATGAAGCCCTTTGTCCCTTTTCCATTGTCCTTTGGGCATTTTCTTTCCATGGCACAGTACTTAGTCATACTGTATTATCTAATAAATATGCCCATTATCTAAGGTCTGTTTACAGTCATTTTCAAAGAAGTGGCATTTTCTCATTAAAAAAGACTTCAGTAATTTAAAAGTGTATATCCATAAGAGCAAAGTAGGGTGAATGTTAATGGTATAATCTTTTAGAAGCCAAGTTTTTGAGAGAGATACATAATCAAATCAATACAAGTAATGCATTTTGCTGTATTACTGAAATGTTGGTAAGACATTATTTACAAGTATTAATTAATCAATACCATTGAGGCACACAAGATATCTATATTAACACATACTGAGTTAATCATGGTTACTGCTTCCACGATGAACGTAATGGAAACAGCACTGCTTTTCAAAACCATAATCTTTTAGCACAACTGTAGAAATGCTGAAGGTCAAAAAGCACTGATGTTCACTTAGAGGTATACCTATCCCGTTCTAAGAGTCAGTCTGATAAAGGAATGAATTTACTGTTGTAGCCTCTAGGGCTAGCCTGCTTGCTTGCCTATATATCTTTTCTTATAGGTTTCTTATTTTCTTATGGCTTTGATTGTTTGGTTTATTATAATAGGCTTATAGGTTTATATTAAAGTAGTTTGGCTGTAATGCAGGGGACCTCCAGGCCACATTCTGTATGTTGAGCTAACGCAAAGTTAGCACACATATGTCTGGGACCTTTCACACAGATAGGAAAGTTAGCACGCATATGTCTGGGACCTTTCACCTCGATAAATAGTGATGAGTTAAGGCAAAAGGTCCATATATGGCTGTGATCTTTATCATAGATAAATAAAGGATGCGTTGAAGCAGGTTGGCATAGGGGGCTTTCCGAAGTTCATACCCTCTGTAAACAGGTACACCCCAAGGAAAGAACCGAAAGAACGGGAGGACAAAAATAACAAATGTAACAATGATCTAATGTCATTAATATGTATGCATATGTCATCAATATGTACAAACATATCAGCCTATGGAATAAATGTACCGCAACATTTCTGTGGGTGAGGAAACTAAGTTTGGACATAGAAGGAGGGCCTGAGTGCTCAAGCCCTATAAGAGAGGGTGGCCCACCTTGCCAAAAAAGTGTCAAAACTTCTAAGCTTCTGGGGTTTTTCTAAGTATTGTGCTTTGGAGCTTGTTAGTTTCTAAACTCCAAGCTTCTTCGTTCTTAGTTTATTAGTATGTTAGTTTAATTTGAAGTTTTAAGTCAGTTATTTAAGTAAAATTCTAAGGTCTGGTCTGCACTACGGGGGCGGAGGGGGGGAATCTATCTAAGTTACGCAACTTCAGGTACATGAATAACGTAGCTGAAGTTGACGTACTTAGATCTACTGACCGCAGTGTCTTCACTGCTGTGTGTCGACGGGAGATGCTCTCCCGTTGATTCCCCTTGCGCTTCTTGTTGTGGTGGATTACCGAAGTCGAAGCTAGAGTGATTGACAGTCGATTTATCACGTCTATACTAGACATGATAAATTGACCCCCACTGGATCGATTGCTGCCCATCGATCTGGCTGGTAGTGTAGACAAGCCCTAAGTTAGCTGCAGTAGCTCTTAGCTCTAGCTTCTTCTAAACTCTGCACCTCCCACTCAAGAATTAAGGAACCTGAGGCGAGGCTGGTTCTTTGTCTCTTACCACCAGGTCATCAAGAAAGGGTGTGAGTATATTAATCAAAAGCTTTAGAGTATATAATACCATTTATTAACTATTTAATTATAATTCCATTTATCTCAATAAAAGTCTTGAAGACTAATACTATCCAAATTAATAATATTAACCTCCTAAATCAGGCAACACTGTAATCCATTCTGTATAGATCTGCTATTTATACCATCCTCAACCTGGCTACTCTTATATGCCAAAAAATGTTGAAAAACAGTCAGTCTTTGATTTACAGTATACTGACCAGACGCTGCTGTTCGCTCAGGAGCACCTGATACGAAAAGGTCAAGGCAGCGAACACAGAAAGTCCCACCAGTTTTGACTGTGATCTCATGTTGGCTCCATTGAAGTCAATGGTTAATTAGTGAGATCAGAATCACGGCCCTGTGAGTCCAAATTATTTATTGTGACGCAGTGTCCTTGCTGGAGTTCAGGGATTATGGACTGTTCATATGTAGCAGAACTAGAAAAAACATGTCACCAGTGAAACAGAAAATCCATCTCAGATTGGCTGACAGGGTTACTGTGAAATTTCCTGGTAGGCGCCTCAAGAACCCTCTGAACTGTGGCAGATTAAGCCTAGATCCCTATGAACTGTGGTCCTGAGCCCTAGACTAGCAGGAGACGAAGAGCCCAACAGAAATTCTAATGTTACCGTCGTCCACAGAGCCCTCTGAGGAGGCCCCATGGCTGGGGTGAGTGGGGCCAGGAGATGCAGGAGCTGGATTCAGCTGGCAGCTGGGGCTGCCCCAGGCTGCCCACTGTTGCCTCATGGGTTTAAATGTAATGCACTTTATGAGGTGTTTTCTGAGGCATTCCATGATACACAGAATGGAGCGTGTTAAATTGAAACACAAGAGACAACAAATACCAGGAGGGCAGTGAATGTGGTGGACTAATGACTGAGGGCCTCATCCCAAGCTGCCATTGCTTTCAATGGGCTTTGGTTTAGGCCTTGAGGCAGCTGAGCCTACCTAAATACCACAATGCCATTTCCAACCCCCTCATGCCCCTGGGCCCTAGAGGTAGTGGGTGGTCACAGCATGAATTTTGTCTGCCTCTAACACCCTTGGAGGGTCCTCTTCTTTCCTTTCCTTACAGCTCCACGCTTCCCCAATCTGACACAGATAAGAGCACACACCAGCTCATTTCGTTCATCTACAAGCAGTGTGTTCCTGTCCTCCAACTTCCGGATAGTGGCATTCAGCTCTGCCATCCTCTTCTGATTTCTGCGTAAATCCTGTAAATTGAAAGAAAGAAATGTTAGTCTCTAGCTCCTCTGAAACTGTCATTGGACAAGAATCAAATGGACTGGAATGCTCACCAAAAAGATGAACACACCATCATTTTCTAATGAAATGAAACCCATTTGTAAGGTTGACATCATTTACAATGTCTGTCACAAGTACCTGGATGCTGGGCAAAAGTTAAAACAGCATGGACCTCATTCCGTACTATCCAATGCAGCTTGTGTGGTCACTGACTCATGTGCAACATGAGTGCAAATGATATGCCATTCTGTTGGTAGCAGTTTACATTCAATATGCACTGATGTTGATGACCACATAAGGTGCAAGCTCAGGTCATTGGTCTGAACTCATTGGCTCAGGAAGCATTAACTGCTCAAATAAAGGGAAACATAAACATTTGCAAGGAAGAAACCTGGATAGATCTAAAACTGAGTCTTGAAGGCAGCTTCATTTGGATTTTGGCAGATATATCTGAGGAGGAAGATTCATAGAAGGGGTTCTGGACTGAGGAACAGAACTGGTCAACATTTTTCCACTGGAACTTTTTTGACAGAAAATTAGGTTGTTGATTTAAAATTTTCTCAGAAAGTGCCTGCTTTCCTTGACCATTTTTTCCATGGGAATTGTTTTCAGTTTCTGACAATTTTCAGATGAACGTTTTCATTTGTCAGTTCTTGGAATAAAAATTCTGGTTTTATTTTTTGATTAAAAGTAAAAATTTCTGATGAAAATTTTGACACAAACTAAAAATATTTCATTTTTGTAGAAATATTCCTCAGAAACACCCTCCTCCCCCTTATTGTCTGAACAACTCTACTTTGGAGGGTTATTTCAGAAAGAACCTAAGGTTGGAAAGCAAGGAAAACACTGTCATTTTCAACTGCCTTTATCTTCTTATACCTGCTTTGCACAAAAGTGTAAGTAAAGAAATAGGTCCTGAATAGTTTAGTCCAGCAGACATTTCCTGTGCCAAGAACTATTTCCTGTAATTGGAATTACCACTACAAGACACTTCACAGAGTGAGGCTTAACTACTATAGCAAAATGAAAATGATGCAGGAAGTGGGCAAAATAATTTTGCAACCCAAATAAAGCCTATTGTCTGTATTTTGGATTACATTTAAACCTGCTTACAGGACTGCTACAGTGCTCTGACCCATCTCCTGCTCTTCCTGGGATCTCTCGTTTGGGACTGCTCATGTTACACTCCGCCTCCTTCACTAAGAAGAGCTGTTCATCCAGAGCCTCCTTCTGCAGCTGGAGCTTCTGTACATAGCCTGTCTGGGTCTCCAGTTCTTTCTCCAAGGAAAAGATGATTCTGTCTTTAGCCTTGATTTCATCCATCTGAATTAAGAAGTAAAAGCACAATGTTACTGCACAAGCCCAACAGAATATCAGCACTGCAGGAGTAAGGAGAGATCACCTTACTGTTGTTGTTCACCTCTGTATCTGCTGTTAAATAGCACACCAAACTCATGTATTTCACACTTCCTCAACATCATAAAAACGAATAGTTATTGCGTCAAATTAGTCAGTCTATGATGAGCAAAGGCCATACATTGAATGATATAGAGATATCTATGCACAAAATATGGACTGATTTTCAAAGGTGCCCAAGTCCTTCACCCCCTGCTGATGTACATGAGAGATGCAGGTGCTCACCTTCTCTGAAAATCAGACCAAGACTTTAGTCTATCACCTTCATCATCATCAAACATGCAGTCTCTGGAAGACCGAAGCGCCAGTCAGAGTGACCACAGTTGATGGTGTTGCACCAGGACCAGTTCAAAGTAAGTGTAAAGCAACCAAAATTGATATGATTAGGCCAGATCCCCAGCTATGGAGCTATGTTGATTCACACCAGCTGAGGATATGGTCTGTGTACTCATTTTGCACAGATGTAAGATCCTCAGCTGGTGTAAATTGACACAGCTTCATTGATTTACATCAGCTGAGGATCTGTCCCCTCTATTTAGTAGACTTGCAGTCTAGGGGCCTCGTTCTCTGTTCCCTATTGGCAGTGGCATTCTAATGAATGGAGAATCAAGTTCATAAGTTTCGTTAGCTGCGTCACTCCTGCCTAATGTTCCAGGCAGATCCAGCACATATTGAAGTGTCTCATCCCTTTCACTAGAATCTAAATGACTGATACTGTCCAGGCAACTACATTGGAAGACTAGAAGAGAAAGGGGTAACTAACGTTTAGAATAAGATCACTGCACATATGCCCTGAAAACTGTAAAGATAGGTACGAGCCAGCTAAATGCCATTAGCCTAAGGAAATTCAGAATTTGTAAAACATTCAGGGAAAAAAATGCATGTTAATCTGTGAAAGTTACATGAGTCATTTCCCCAAAACCAGAATGCTGCTTGTGCTGAATTTTGTCCAGAGCCTCAAAGATATTTACCGATCCTGTTGCCTTTCATGCATACTGAAATCCTACCAAAAGTATATTTTCAAATTAATGGGCCAGATGGTACTCAGACACAGAAGCCAAAACCTGGACTGTCCAGGTAAACCCTGGATGGGTGGCCACTCTAGGCCAGATTCTAATCTCTGTTACACACATGTCAATCTGATGCAATCCCATTGATTCCAGTGGAGATACAGTGGATTTACACTGGTGTAAATGAGATCAAAGTCTGACCTAGTGCATGGCACTTATACAAACAAAAGCTTTTTGAAAGGGACTATTTTTCTGCTTAAAATACCATATCACTCACAGAATATTCATCCAGGGCTGAGTTGATTAGTGTCGCCAACTCTCACAGTTTTGTTGTGTCTCATGCTATTTAGTGTTTATTTTAAAGCCCGCATCCTGGAGGCATGGTATTGTGTGTGAGTTTGAGCTTCCAGTTAAGAAAAAAAAGAAAGATCCTAGCCCTCAGGATTACAGAGAAAAGCTTGAAAATATGACACAAGAGTACCATAAAGGCTCAAAAAAACAAAACGCAAACCAGAAAGAACCCAACATTCCTTCTTTTGAAACTCGCATGATTACCAATCCAGTCTCCTGATTTCGGGGGTCTGATATCCCATTTTTTTGGAACACTCGGTAATGGCAATATTGTGATCTACACCAGTCTAGGGTCTAGCCCACCGATTTACAAATGAAAAATTAATTAATTAGAATTTTTTGCCAAATCGTGAAATCAACTTTCCAGACCAAATTCGTTGCTGTTGCAAGTGGGCATAACTCCTCTGAAGCCTGTGGAGTTGTAGCCACTTACCCCAGCACTGAATTTGACCTTCTGTGTTATTTCTATAACTGTTGATGACACCATAAAGCAGGGGTGGGCAAACCTTTTGGCCCAAGGGCCACATCAGGGTTGCGAAACTGTATGGCGGGCCGGATAGGGAAGGCTGTGCCTCCCCAAACAGGCTGGCCTCTGCCCCCTCCCACTTCCCGCCCCTTGACTGCCCCCCTCAGAACTCCTGACTCATCCAACCCCCCCCGCTCCTTGTTCCCTGACTGCCCCCTCCTGGGACCCCCTGCCTCTCCCAGAACCCCACCCCCTATTCAACCTCCCCCTCCCCGCTCCCTGTCCCCTGACTAACTTCCCCGACCCCTATCCACATCCCTGCACCCTGACAGGTCCCCTGGGACTCCCACGCCTATCAAACCGCCCCCTGCTCCCCGTCCCCTGACCGCCCCTCACACCCGAACCTCCGCCCCATCCAATCGCTCCCTGTCCCTTGACTGCCCCCGGGACCCCCTGCCCCTTATCTAACCCCCCTCTCCCCCCGCTCCCCGTCCCCTTACCATGCCATTCAGAGCAGCAGGACTGGCTTATTGGAAAGCCTGGGAGGTGGGTGGGTGAAAGTCGTGCTGCCCACGTGGCAAGCTGAGGCTGCAGGGGAGGGGCCGAGGGGCTAACCTCCTGGGCCAGGAGCTCAGGGGCCAGGCAGGACGGTCCCGCGGGCTGGATGTGGCCTGCAGGCCGTAGTTTGCCCACCACTGCCATAAAGACTAAAGCAGAGAACATTGCTCCCCTCTGCTGTTTAAAATCTTTCCATACTATCATTTGTATTAGAAAAGCTGGTAGGTAGCAACTGCAGACGGAGACATAACCACAGCGTGCAGTAAGAAATCATGTAATATCTAATACAAATCTTCTCTGATCCATTAGTGTCAGGATAAAATACATGTTTGGGGCATTGCAGGTATATTATTAGCTCAACTAGAATTCCAATTTCCTTTTAGATTAAATTTAATTTATAATAATAATAAGGGCTGTCAAGTGATTAAAAAAATTAATCATGATTAATCGTGCGATTAAAAAAAAATTAATCGCGATTAATCGCAGTGTTAAACAATAATAGAATACCACTTATTTAAATACTTTTGGATGTTTTTCTACATTTTCAAATATATTGATTTCTATTACAACACAGAATAAAAAGTGTACAGTGCTCACTTTATATTTATTTTCGATTACAAGTATTTGCACTGTAAAAAAATAAAAGAAATAATATTTTTCAATTCACCTAATACAAGGACTGTAGTGCAATCTCTTTATCATGAAAGTTGAACTTACAAATGTTGAATTATGTACAAAAAAACTGCATTCAAAAATAAAACAATATAAAATTTTAGAGCCTGCAAGTCCACTCAGTTCTACTTCTTATTCAGCCAATCACTAAGACAAACAAGTTTGTTTACATTTGCAGGAGATAATGCTGCCCGCTTCTTGTTTACAGTGTCACCTGAAAATGAGAACAGGTGTTCACATGGCACTGTTTTAGCTGGCATTGCAAGATATTTACATGCTAGATGCGCTAAAGATTCATATGTCCATTCATGCTTCAACCACCATTCCAGTAGACAAGTGTCCATGCTGATGATGGGTTCTGCTCACTAACAATCCAAAGCAGTGCAGACCAACGCATGTTCATTTTCATCATCAGGGTCAGATCCCACCAGCAGAAGGTTGATTTTCTTTTTTGATGGTTTGGGTTCTGTAGTTTCCACATTGGAGTGTTGCTCTTTTAAGACTTCTGAAAGCATGCTCCACACCTCGTCTCTCTCAGATTTTGGAAGGCTCTTCAGGTTCTTGAACCTTGGGTTGGTTAGAAATCTCACACTGGTGCCTTCTTTGCGGTTTGTGAAATCTACAGCGAAACTGTTCTTAAAATGAACATGTGCTGGGTCATCATCTGAGACTACTATAACATGAAATATATGGCAGAATGTCGGTAAAATAGAGCAGGGGACACACAATTCTCCTCCAAGGAGTTCATTCACAAATTTAATTAACGCATTATTTTTTTAATGAGCGTCATCAGCACGGAAGCATGTCCTCTGGAATGGTGGCCGAAGCATGAAGGCCATATGATTATTTAGCATATTTGGCACGTTAATACCTTGCAATGCCGGCTACAAAAGTGCCATGCAAATGCCTATTCTCACTTTTTGGTGACATTGTAAATAAGAAGATGGCAGCATTATCGCCTGTAAATGTAACCAGACTTGTTTGTCTTAGAGATTGACTGAACAAGAAGTAGGACTGAGTGGACTTGAAGCCTTTTCCCCTCTGTCAACATGCTGGGCAAGAACCAGCAACAGTCATTCACAGAACTCTGTGCACCCCAGCGGTGTAATTTCCCCAAAAGAGGCTGAGAGGTTTGGAGAGGGGGCCAGGACCAGGACTATGGAGAGGGATCCCCACACTCTCCCTTTGCACTTCCTGGCACTCTCCTAGGAATATGATCCTAAGGCAGGATCATAATCATTCATGTCTACAAAGACAGAGTCTTCTACAGCGGGGTTTGGATTTCAGAGATGTACAGCTGAGGGGTTTCATTCAGTCCCACTTCTAGCTAAAACACTCAGCACACGCAGTGCAGGTGGTTTAATTTTGTGTCAGGTTGTTAGAAAGACAAAGTCACTGCGGAGAAGAACATCACTACAGTGTTCTTTGTGATCGAGCTACTTCTGCTGCCCTGCCAGCTGGGTGGAGAACTCCACTTTCCCCTAAGTAGAATGTTTGAAAAAGAAATGCAGATGGGCAAGCAGAGAGGAAACAGAATGACTAATAGAATTAAGCCATGTTTGGGATGCAAAGGTGTTACATCTACCAGTCTGGTAAAGCTATAAGTCTGCATGTTTTACGCCCTAATCTGCACACTGAAATTCTCCTTTCACCCAAGTGCTGGGGACCTGTGTTTTCAGGGAAGGAGGATCTGGGTCCTATTCCTGCTGCTGTGATGAAATTTTGAGTGGCCACAGATGGCACAGTAGCAACTGATGTCTCCTGCTGTAGATGGCAGGTATAATATTTATGCAGTGAGTTCGGTGAGAGCCTCCTGCCTCCAAAGTACAGGCCCCAACCAATAGAAGTAAAAGAGAACTCCTGTTAGCAGTAGAGGGTCATAGCAGGGAGAAGCTCTGATTACATCCAGAAAGGGCAGCAGTGGGGTGTATGTGTGTGTGTGTATGTGTGTGTGTGTGTGTGTGTGTACACACACACAAACTATCAATTTGTTACAGAATATACCATTAGCATATTTCCTCCTGGGTTCCAGTAGCCCCGTGAGTAGCTCACATCAGCAGCTCCCGCCAACTTCATCTCAACTAATTCCAAGAGAGATGTGTTAATTGGGAGTATTTTAATCTGTTTGCAAACTAATTTGCACTGCCTGGGTCTGACTGAACAGGAAAACTATCAGCTCTAGAGGCAAATCAACAAGGCTTTAAGGAGTCACCCCGGCTGTTTGGTGCATAGGGAGATTACTAACCAGTCTGCGAATATCCCTTTCACTCTCCCATTTGATCTTAGAGATGGCTTCCTGATGGGACTGATGCTCACTCCGAAGATCACCCGCCTTGATCTTATCAGCTTGAATCATGTTGGTAAGGGCCTCGTCCACCTGCTTTTTGGCAGATTTTAGTTCAGTAATTTCCTGCAAAAGTTTAAGGCGCTCGGAGTCAAACTGTTTCCTGGCCTCTTCACGAGCCTCAATGGTCAGCGCTGTCCTTACTTTGTCACTGCTCCCATCCCGCAAAGCGTACAGTGCTGACTTGAGGCGCTGGATTTCACTGTCTCTTACTTTAACCGTCCGAGTAATTTCCTGCTCATGCTGTTTGATTAGGTTCTCCCGCACTGCCTGCAGCTCTTTCATTTTCTCCTCATGGAGTTTGGCTTTAAGTTCAGTGATCTGCACAGTCTGCTTGCGTTGCTCCAATTCTCTGATCCGCTTAGTTTCTTGAATCTTTTCTCTTTCAAGTTTGCTGACCTACAGGTTGAGAAGAAAAGAAAATCAGCTGCCAGAAACATGTTATAAAACATGCCCATCTGAAGTACCCATACACTCCTGCAACTCAGGGAGGGAAACCACCTGAGACACCCATTGATTTCTGCACCCTCAGTATGACAAAATATGGGTCACATCCTAAAGCACTTACTTAACTTTATCCCATCTTTACTCAGGCAAAAAGTCTCATTGACCTCATTAGGAGTTTTTCCTCAGTGAGGACTTCAGCATTTGTCCCTACATATTTTTTCTCAACACAAGTGCTTCACTGCTGTTCATTAAAATAAATACCTGAAGCCTCTTGCCCCTGCAATGACCCACCCTACAGTAATAGAGCAACCCAACAATCTTCACTAACCTTATCCAACAAACTTGTATGTGCATTTTAGAGCTCGTTAGCAACCCTACAAATCAAACTCACGTGAACATGCAGGAATGCAATTTGATGAAGAAAGAGATTTCAATAAGAATTGAATGTGACAGGCGTATTATTTACAGTACGAAGGGAAAAGAAGGATTTAAAAATGATAAAACCCCCCGTGGCAATTTCCTTTAAAAAATACCATAAAGAATCAGAGAGTGAGCGAACCCTTTAAAGTTAGAAAGACAAGGAAAGATTAAAAAATCAATAATAATAATGATAATAATTAATAAAATACTACCTCAGTTGAAATCCCTCCAGGAGACACGGGTGGTACCTACTTACAGTCGTAATTGATTTGAAGGATGGGATTTGCTAAAGCTAGAAAATGCCATATGCAATATGCATTGAGGTGACATGTTTCTCTTGCATTCTGTCCCCAAGTGGTCTCAGATATATTCTCAACCAAAATATATCTCCAAGGGGGAAAAGAGTCCTAAAAGTTCAGTTTCACTTCAGTTTCAGGTCACCAAAGTTATCCTGACAGATCCTAAAAATGAGCGGTGTGTTTCTTAGGGCTTCTTAAAAAAAAAAAATCCAGTGAGCAATTTATAGAATCATAGAAGTGTAGGGTTGGAAGGAACCTTGAGGTGTCATCAAGTCCAGCCTCCTGCACTGAGGCAGGACCAACTAAACCTAGACCATCCCTGACAGGTGTCCAACCTGTTCTTCCAACTTCCAATGATGGGGATTCCACAGCCTCCCTTGAACAACCTGTTCCAGAGCTTAACTACCCTTATAGTTAGAAAGTTTTTCCTAATATCTAACCTAAATTTCCCTTGCTGCAGACTAGGCCCATTACTACTTGTCCTACTTTCTGTGGACATAGAGAACAATTGATCATAGTCCTCTGTATAACAACATTTAACATATCATGTCCCCCCCCATCAGTCTTCTTTTCTCAAGGCTAAACATGCCCAGTTTTTTTAATCCCTCCTCTTAGGTCAGGTTTTCTAAACTTCTTATCATTTTTGTTGCTCTCCTCTGGAATCTCTTCAATTTGTCAAGATCTTTCCTCAAGTGTGGTGCCCGGAACTGGACACAGTACTCCCACTGAGGCCTCACCAGTGCCAAACAGAGTGGGACAGTTACCTCCCATCCCTTACATACCACCCTCCTGCTAATGCATCCCAGAATGGTATTAGCCTTTGTCACAACTGCATCACATTGTTGACTCATATTCAGCTTCATTCTTAGGGCACCAAGCTCTTCAACAGCCCAGGTCAAAGTTGTCAAACTTGGGTGTTTAAAATTAGGCACGAAGCTCTGTATTTAGGCACGTAAATACGAGTGCTCTGTTTTTCAAAGGGGCTGAGTGCTCACAGCTCTCCCTGACACCCAACACCATACCACAGTGCAGCTACTGTACTATTAGCTTATGGTTACAGTGGAAAGAAAGACAGAGAAGGTCAGTGAGAAAATGAAGTGGAAAGCATGAGAGAAACTCACTACTCCTTCAAGTTCCTGGCAGCCAGCCTATGGTTCCTAAGAAGAGACGCTAATCTCTGTCTGTGTGCTAAGACATCAGTGCCAAGGCTTGAAACACCATTGTGCCTCCTGTAAAAGTCTGATGCAGGATGAATTCGAAAGAACAACTGTGTCAGTTTCCTTGCTGCTTGCAAATCCTGCCATGTTAAAATGGGTTGCAATTAATGACTATTCATCTCACTGGAGGGTGAGGGGAGAAACCCCCCCAGAGATTATCAGCACTTCAGATAACCCCAAACTGTCTCTTCGTTCTTTCATCTTGTTTCTGCTACAACTAAAGAAACCGATTTCCACTCAACTGGCCGATGGGCTTCTGAGATTGCTATTAGCTTTGATATATGGATAAGAAAGCCTTTCATGATAAAAGACCCGATGGAAACTAAAGCACTTGCTATTGTTCAGATTTGGAAGCTATAAGCAGCCCAGCCTAGGTTTGTTTGCCTCAGGCCATGCTTATTTGTGAAGGAGTCAAAGAATTTCCGTCACAGGATTCAATTACAATCAACTGGGGAAAAAACCCACATCAGTAAGTGCTGCCCTTTGAAACAGCTACTGTGGCTCAGTGGCAGATTCAGAATGCTAACATGTTTAGCAATGTGGGCAGCATTGGCCATAACTTCAGGATTCGGTGAGAAGAAATGAACAACTATAACACGGGACTTCTGTTGTTTGCTGCTCACAAAGAACATCTTGTTAAAACGAAAGAGTGCCACTATCTCATTAGCATCCAGGCAGGGCCGGCTCCAGCTTTTCGGCCACCCCAAGCAACAAAAAAATAAAAAAATGGCCGCTGCCGAAGTGCCGAAGCAAAAAAAAAGCAAAAAAACCCCCAGCCGCAGCAAAAAAAAACCCGCCGCCCCAGAATCCCCGGACTGCCGCCCCCTACAGGGTGCCGCCCCAGGCACGCACTTGGCCGTCTGGTGCCTGGAGCCGGCCCTGCATCCAGGGGACACTTAGCTCTCTCCGTATAAGGCCTTATAGGACAAAAGCAACACTCTTGCACCTGGCAATGCAGTGGAGCCTCCAGAGCACAGGTGTAATGTCTTGGGCTCCCGACTAGAAGCACCTGTAAGAAAGCAGGAAGCGATGCAGTGGGAAAAACCCCATTTCATTGCAAAGCAGCTTCAAAACTTGATGATGTTTTGCCAGCCTGAAACCATCTACTTCTGCAGGCACGACCAGCAGGAGGTGGAAAGGCTATCCGCACCCTCTCTGCAGAGCAAGTGCACAGTGACAGCTAGCAATTTACACTGTGGGTGAGATCCTTCACCCCCATTCCGGCCCCTTTCAGCTGGAGGCATGAAGAGTCCTAAAAGCCCCATATTCTGCCGGAGAAGGATTCCCTCAGTGCAAGCACTGCAGAAGTCAGCTGTAAAGCTGCTTCCTGAAGACGCCCTGCAGGCCTCAGGGCGGGGCTGTTGGGTTGGGGCAAGAGGCAATAGACATGTGTTGGGGTGGGACTACAGCCTACAGCACTGAAGACATCCGGCCCATAGAGATCTCTGGGAGGCTGCTGTCCTTTAGACCCTGAGTGCTGTCTAAGGCCTGGTCCACACTAACGGTGGGGAGGATCGATCTAAGATACGCAACTTCAGCTACGTGAATACCGTAGCTGAAGTCAAAGTATCTTAGATCGAATTACAAAGTACTTACCTTGGCTCCACGCAGCGCAGGCAGGCTCCCCCATCGACTCCGCTTACTCCTCGCGCTGAGCTGGAGTTCCGGAGTCGACGGGGAGCGCTTCTGGGATCGATTTATCGCGTCTACATGAGACGCGATAAATCGATCCCAGAACATCGATCGCTACCCGCCAAATCGGGCGGGTAGTGTGGACGTACCCTTAGTTATGCTGGGGGCCTCTCCAGTCTCTTAGGGTATGTCACATGGCAAGAAAAAGACCTGAGGCAGAGAGGGGCTCAGCCTGGGTCTACAGATTCAGACTTGTGCAACGGGGGTGAAAGTAGCAGTGTAGATGTTGCCAGTTGGGCTGGAGCTAGGTTCTGACTCCCACCCCCCTTGATGGGTTTCAGAGGCCAAGCAGGAAAATCCACACTGTTATTGTAACGGGAGCCCGTATCTGTAGACCACAGATCTGAGACTTGTTGCCATGGGTTTGGGGTTTTTTGCAGTGTAGATGTACCCTAAGGGCAATAAAAGACTAGCAGTGTGGTTGTGGTCAGCTGACTCAGGCTTGTGGGGCTTGGGCTTCAGTGCTAAAAACTGCTGTGTAGATGTTTGGCTCAGGCCGGAGTCTGAGCTCTGGGACCCTTCCCCTTGCGGACCCTCCCCCCTAAAGGTAGGGTCCGCAAGGTAGGTCTACACTGCACATTAAACTGAGGCTCTGACTCAGGTTTGAGCCCAAGCCCCCATTCTGTCCCTACACAGATTAGTCTGACTCGGGTAAGCAAGCACTGTGACTTGGGTTCAATCGCTGGCAGTTTGCAGTGCGCCCGCAGGGCAAGCTGCAGACCAGCGTCAGAAGATCTGACTCTGAGGTGCTGCATGGATACTAGCATGACTGTGAGACTTGGGTCTAGCAATTTACAATGCAGAGCGGAAGTTCAGGTGTGGGCTAGGAAACATCAAGTCCACAAGCCTGGGTCCCATAGACCTGGGTTTTCAATGCAGTGCACCTAGCCTTAGAGGCACTGCACAGAATCACACACTATATACTGTATTTATGGAGCAATTCTCTCACTAGTGAAATGCAACCCTCTGTGGAGTGGCCGAAATAAGACCTTCGGGAATGCACGGCAACACTACACAGTAGGCAGTATCTCAAATGAAAAACACGGTAGTCACAGAACTAACACTGAATTTAAGCGTGGCAGGATAAATCTAACTAATTGGACTGCAGCCAGGATCTTGAGGTCAACAAACTTCTTCTTCATAGGCCTGAGCCGCCTTTAACTTACCGCCATGTAAACAGAGCGTAATTCCATTGAAGTCGGGATAAAAATGGTGTAAGTACAGAAGAATCAGGCCCTGTCTTCTGGTTAAAAAAATGTGTGCCCGCCTTGATTTTCTGTTATACAGTTTTTCCAGATCTTTTTCTCCTTTGCAGATACTGTCATTTAATACTGACTCTTCACTCACCTTCGATTTCTCCTGGTGCAGCTCGATTTGAATGTCTGTTAGCTTGGTCCTGAGCTCTTCATTGGCAGCCTGGAGGGCAACAATCAGTGCCTCAGGCTTCTCGCCCTTGCTACGTCCTTTTTTTGACATTGTTTCTTCCTAATGAGAGTCGATGTGTTTAATTCCCTTCAAATAGGGACTGCCATCTTTGTTTGTTCCGTTCAGTGCAAGTTGTCTCAGCACCTACTGTGTGACATTCCTTAAGGTCCTGTCCTCAGCCGCTTTGGAAGCCCTGCGAGAAATAAGACACACTGTTATTTGTCAGTGGGTCAGTGACATCACAAGGGTTCATGTGGTTACAAAACATTAAGACAATAGTTCATTTTTTCCAAACACTGTGACCTCTGTCCAGAGACTTGCAAGGGGGATTTTAGCACAATCAAATCACTATGTGTGAGCTTGGCATGCCTATTGGCTTGCAAAGCTATGTCCTCCCTCTTCCTTGTTTTCTCCAGGGGCCATTCCGCAAAGAAGTAGGAGCCAGTGTGTTTCATAAGGATTTTTGTTGCTGAGCAAAGACAGAGATTTTTAAAAATAATTCTAGTTCTGGTGGTTGCCACTGATTCAAAGTCTTGGATAAAGAGGTCTTCTGTGCAGAATAAGCACAGCATTGGCAGCAGCGGAACAAGCTTCCTCTACATTGCCTTATCAGTCAGGGTCTCAATCCTGACCTGGGATGGCTACCTTCATAGGCATACTGGCAGTGCCAGATCCATGGCCATTAAGTCCCTAGCATCTCCAAGTCCTACACGACAATTGTTCACAGGACAAAACCAACATACACTTTGACATGGTTGGTGATCTGGAGAAGTCCAGGACTAGCAAAGCAGAGTGTGTACTGGCTGTGTTTCTCATCCTCCCCCATGTATCCTTTCTCCTGGTCACCTGTGCAAGGACCAGGGTTAACTTTCCCTGTATGTACTGGAGAACAGGTAGTCCCACTGACACGTCTCTAGATGAATCAGAGACAAAGACTACGATTCCCAACCATGATTGACACCTTTTGGGGGAAATAACTCAATCCACATTAGTAATTTTGTCATGCAGTGAACAAACTAGCATTCTTTCTTGTTACCTTGAATTAATTTTTATTTCCACTTCTATATTATGAAATATATCCTGAAAATGTCATCCTCTAATTCCATTTAACTAAGCTTCCATATACTGCTCCCAGTTACGCTGTTGTAACTCCTTTGAAATCAATAGCGTTACTAGATTTACATTATTGTAACTGAGATCAGAATCCGGCCAGTATTCCCTCCACAATCCCCATGCAAAACAGAAGACAGAAGGTCTAATCTTGCTCTCAGTTACACCAGTGCATTGTTTCCAGTGGAGTTGCAATGGTGTGACTGAGATCAGAGCGGGGCCCAAAGATGACAGTAAATTGAGACTCATGCTTGTGATAAGAGTGGGCGAATATTGTGAAAGAAAATCTACTCTGGAAGCGGTAGAGCATAAGTGGCCCATTCTTGTCATCTGTGTTGTAATGCAGCACAGCTGGGATGACATTATAATGTCCAGCTCAAGCTCAGAAAATGAGGTGAAGAAGATGGGAATGATTAAGAATGTGAAAATCTGACTGCCTATGACATACGAATGCTAATGCCTTAAGACTTGCTTGGGTTTAAACAAACGTGGAACTTTTTCAAGATTAACCATTGCAAGGGATTGAGCTGGAGAAAGAAAACAGTGTATGAGCTAAGCAGGAAAGAAACTATATTAAAAATTCACAGGAGACGCTTCCCTACAGGGAAGTGATTGTTTTAAAGACCTGAACTAAAGTTACAGTAGGAAGTACTTTCACTGGCTGTACTACTACAGGGTGTGAGAGATTCTGAGCCCGCTTCAGCTCTGATTGGCTGAAAGTGATCTCATGACTCAAACACTCTAATAATACTGCAGATGACATGCATCACCGACTGCGGTCCTGCAGTAGTAGCCCTGTGGTGTGCTGAGCTACTTTAAGGTCAGGCTCCCATAGAAAGGCAGCAGTCCGTAAAAGATGGATGCTTTTAGTTCAGGAATGAGATACTTTGGATATTTATGCTTGAAAGCATAAAGCATGATGATTAAACATATCATTGCTACACAGATGGAATGTCTCAGTGTTACCCAGATAGGTGTTGTGTATGAAGATAGAGCAGGCTGGAATCACAGCAAGGAAAATCATGTTAAACTGCAACAGGAGCACCACTGGAGGTTAGAAATGTGAAAGTACAGAGAGGATCTAAAATGAGGCATGACGAAATAAATTCCTAGTCTGCTCCAAAGGGGTAATTTACTCCTTATTGGTTTATCAAATACGCATTATATCTTTTTTTATGCAGATAAAAACATGGGTTTAGCATCTGGATAGCAAGCAATTTACCGAGGCTGCTATGACACACTGAACTGCTGAGATAACAGAAGCTTTAGCTAATGCACTGGGCCACTTACTTTGCTTACAAATCTTAAAATGCTGTCTTAGCATTATTACCAGCCACAGGGCTGAGTTTACTTGATAGTATGGGTCTATAAGATTTTTCATAATGGATTATGAACTGGATATACAAGACCCAAGCAATGACAGTGGATATAAACCCAGTATAACAGTAGTACAATACACTCATATAATCAGCATTAATACAAAAATTACAAGCATGTTAACTAATTGCAATTCCTATGGCCAAATTCTGCTAAGGGTTACTTCATGGAGTTACTTTGAATTTGTACTTTGGGGCAGAATCCTTCACAAACTGACTATTGTGTGTAGTGCTTACTGTGGGAAATCCCCACTGAAGTCAATAGGGCTCAGTAAGCACTGAGCCATGAAGTCAGTGTGTGGAGTATTGTGTCCCAAGACTATAATCACTAGTAATATCAGTAGTATGTTATGGATTCTTAACAATCAATAGACTTAATGGGCATTACACTAGCTGGTTTAGTAACATCCTTACTAGATTCAGTAAACTTAATAAATAATGACCAGATGGCAAAGTACTGATTATTTTTTGATATCTTTCACATTAATAACTTTCTCTCTGGAATGGGCAAATATGGATCTTCAGAGATTGAAAGGTACATGACTATCAAAAGGAAGGTCACAAAAGGATATGTCATTTCATCTTGGGATTCAGTGTTAACTCTTAGCAGCACAATGGACATATTCAGTGAGGTCTTTTGCATGGGCTGTTTTATCCTCTCTCCAAAGACTGTTATCCTGGGATGGACAGATGTTATATCTTTCAAAATCGAGAGGAGCATATAATTCAAAACAATGTGTTGGATGGGTTTAGTCTGTCCATGTGCGCACACCATACTCAGTAGCAGATCATAATTTCCTCAACTGTATTCAGAATTTGATAACTTTTTATTTTAACTCTACTACTGGTCATAAAAAGTGCTCTGGGATTGTTTGTTCTGCACCCACAAATCAGGTGAAGTATCTACTACAAACTGGTGCAATTGTAAGCACAGTTGAGAGTGCCTGCAGTTTTGCACCTGCAACGTCACATGCCACGTGGAGACCCAGCTATAAAGATCTATCTCTCTTCCCTCAGGTGTCCAGCTCCATTATACTCCCATGATCTTCCCTCAGCATGTAGCAGGCCCCAGACTCTTCCAACATGCTGCAAGCTCCTCCTAGACCTCCTGCAGAGAATCCCATTGTGTTCCTGGCCGCTCCAAGACTTTTCATCTCAGGGTCTAGGCACCAGGCTCTAGGCACCAGCCTAGGAAGCACATGCTTGGGGCGGCACATTAAAAGGGGCGGCATTTAGGGATGATCTTAGGGTGGTACATTCCGCTTTGGCCATTGTTTTTTTTTGTTGCTTCGGCGGCAGCGCTCCGGCTGCTTTTTTTTCTGCTTTGGTGGCGGCGCTCCGGCTGTTTTTTTTTGCCTGGGGCGGCAAAAAAGCCAGAGCCGGCCCTGTTTCATCTTCATAGATTCTAGGGCTGGAAGGGACCTCGAGAGGTCATCGAGTCCAGCCCCCTGCCCTCATGGCAGGACCAATTACTGTCTAGACCATCCCTGATAGACCTTTATCTAACCTACTCTTAAATATCTCCAGAGATGGAGATTCCACAACCTCCCTGGGCAGTTTATTCCAGTGTTTAACCACCCTGACAGTTAGGAACTTTTTCCTAATGTCCAACCTAAACCTCCCTTGCTGCAGTTTAAGCCCATTGCTTCTTGTTCTATCCTCAGAGGCTAAGATGAACAAGTTTTCTCCCTCTTCCTTATGACACCCTTTTAGATACCTGAAGACCGCTATCATGTCCCCTCTCAGTCTTCTCTTTTCCAAACTAAACAAACCCAATTCCTTCAGCCTTCCTTCATAGGTCATGTTCTCTAGACCCTTAATCATTCTTGTTGCTCTTCTCTGGACCCTCTCCAATTTCTCCACATCTTTCCTGAAATGCGGTGCCCAGAACTGGACACAATACTCCAGTTGAGGCCTAACCAGCGCAGAGTAGAGCGGAAGAATGACTTCTCATGTCTTGCTCACAACACACCTGTTAATGCAGCCCAGAATCAAGTTTGCTTTTTTTGCAACAGCATCACACTGTTGACTCATATTTAGCTTGTGGTCCACTATAACCCCTAGATCCCTTTCTGCCGTACTCCTTCCTAGACAGTCTCCTCCCATTCTGTATGTGTGAAACTGATTGTTCCTACCTAAGTGGAGCACTTTGCATTTGTCCTTATTAAACTTCATCCTGTTTACCTCTGCCCATTTCTCCAATTTGTCCAGATCATTTTGAATTATGACCCTATCCTCCAAAGTGGTTGCAATCTCTCCCAGTTTGGTATCATCTGCAAACTTAATAAGAGTACTTTCTATGCCAATATCCAAGTCGTTGATGAAGATATTGAACAGAGCCGGTCCCAAAACAGACCCTTGCGGAACCCCACTCGTTATACCTTTCCAGCAGGATTGGGAACCATTTATAACTACTCTCTGAGTATGGTTATCCAGTCAGTTGTGCACCCACCTTATAGTAGCCCCATCTAAAGTTGTATTTCCCTAGTTTATTGATAAGAATATCATGCGAGACCGTATCAAATGCCTTACTAAAGTCTAGGTATACCACATCCACCGCTTCTCCCTTATCCACAAGACTCGTTATCCTATCAAAGAAAGCTATCAGATTGGTTTGACATGATTTGTTCTTTACAAATCCATGCTGGCTATTCCCTATCACCTTACCACCTTCCATGTGTTTGCAGATGATTTCCTTAATTACTTGCTCCATTATTTTCCCTGGCACAGAAGTTAAACTAACAGTTTCCTGTGTTGTTTTTATTTCCCTTTTTATAGATGGGCACTATATTTGCCCTTTTCCAGTCTTCTGGAATCTCTCCTGTCTCCCATGATTTACCAAAGATAATAGCAAGAGGCTCAGATACCTCCATTAGCTCCTTGAGTATTCTAGATGCATTTCATCAGGTCCTGGTGACTTGCAGACATCTAACTTATCTAAGTGATTTTTAACTTGTTCTTTTTTTATTTTATCTTCTAAACCTTCCCCCTTCCCATTAGCATTCACTATGTTAGGCATTCCTTCAGACTTCTCGGTGAAGACCGAAACAAAGACGTCATTAAGCATCTCTGTCATTTCCAAGTTTCCTGTTATTGTGTCTCCCTCCTCACTGAGTAGTGGGCCTACCCTGTCCTTGGTATTCCTCTTGCTTCTAATGTATTGATAAAAAGTTTTCTTGTTTCCCTTTATTCCTGTAGCTAGTTTGAGCTCATTTTGTGCCTTTGCCTTTCTAATCTTGCCCCTGCATTCCCCTGTTGTTTGCCTATATTCATCCTTTGTAATTTGTCCTAGTTTCCATTTTTTATATGACTCCTTTTTATTTTTTAGATCTTGCAAGATCTCGTGGTTAAGCCAAGGTGGTCTTTTGCCACATTTTCTATCTTTCCTACCCAGCGGAATAGTTTGCTTTTGGGCACTTAATAGTGTCCCTTTGAAATACTGCCAGCTCTCCTCAGTTGTTTTTCCCCTCAGTCTTGATTCCCAGGGGACCTTACCTATCAGCTCTCTGAGCTTACCAAAATCCGCTTTCCTGAAATCCATTGTCTCTATTTTGCTGTACTCCCTTTTACCCTTCCTTAGAATTGTGAACTCTGATTTCATGATCACTTTCACCCAAGCTGCCTTCTACTTTCAAGTTCTCAACGAGTTCCTCCCTATTTGTTAAAATCAAATCTAGAACAGCTTCCCCCCTAGTAGCTTTCTCAACCTTCTGAAATAAAACGTTGTCTGCAATGCAGTCCAAGAACTTATTGGATAGTCTGTGCCCCGCTGTGTTATTTTCCCAACATATATCTGGATAGTTGAAGTCCCCCATCACCACCAAATCTTGGGCTTTGGATGATTTTGTTAGTTGTTTAAAAAAAAGCCTCATCCACCTCTTCCACCTGGTTAGGTGGCCTGTAGTAGACTCCTAGCATGACAACACTCTAGGCTCCCTTTCATCTGAGGCTATGTCTACACTACCACTTATGTGAGTATAACTTACATCTTTCAGGGGTGTGAGTGAGGGCTTGTCTTCACTACCTGCCGGATCGGCGGGTAGCAATCGATCTTTCGGGGATCGATTTTTCGCGTCTCGTTTAGACGCGATTAATCGATCCCCGAAAGCGCTCCCCGTCGGCTCCGGAAATCCACCTCATCGAAAGGTGGAAGCGGAGTTGACGGGGGAGCGGCAGCAATCGACTCGCCGCCGTCCTCATGGCCAGGTAAGTCGATTACGATACGCCGACTTCAGCTACGTTATTCACGTAGCTGAAGCTGCGTATCGTAGATCGACCCCCTCCCCTAGTGTAGCCCTGGGCTGAGGCACCTACTTGAGTGACATAAGTTACACCGATTTAAGCACTGGTGTGGACAGAGCTTCTCCTGCCGACATAGCTACTGCCGCTTGTTGGGGGTGGATGAATTACGTCCATGGGAGAGCTCTCTCCTGTTGGCTTAGAGCGGCTACATTAGAGAGCTTACAGCAGTGCAGCTCCATTGGTACAGCTGTGCCATTGGAAGCTCTCCAGTGTAGCCATAGCCTTAGACTCCAACATGCTTCTGCTTATCGCCATCTTTTAAAATCCGTTGTGGCCTCCAGCTGCCTCTCTGCTGAGCCAGTGCTCTGTGAGCGTTCACAGAGAGGAGTCTTTTACTTTACAACAAGGAAAAACAACAAAGAAAGAACGACTATAAAGTCTCCAAGATTGTCTCCTGCTCAGAAAAATCATTTTGAATCCTCTCACAGCCCTGATCTATTGCAAACAGGCAGGCAGACTTCTTACATTTAAATGTGCATTACCCGTATTACCAAAACACACTTTAAAACACCCCTTTCCCTACAAACAGATGATTATAATAAGTTGTAACTGGGATTTCAAACTCCGGAAGTACTCCAGCAGAATAACATTCAGAAACTACCTTACTTGCTATAAAATAGTATTTATATTATTAGCAAAGATAACAGCCACCTGGGAAGCAAGCAGCCACATTCTGTCCACTTTACAGCCTTACTCTGAATTTGATTTAGCTGGCATGCTTACTGGTCGTGGAAACAGTTTGGTTGATAATGTGGATCTTCCTTTGGAGAATAACTGAAATATCCCTGGAGACATGGATATTTGGGGCGTGCAGACACATAGCTTAGCACTCGAACTGCACAAAATTCATAGTGTTCAGTGACGACCTGTTGCCTTTTCTTGTCTTAATCACCCTAGAGACAGTTTTCAGAGATCTTGAATGCATAATCTGTGATAGTCACATGCTCT
Organism: Chelydra serpentina; assembly: GCA_037349315.1. Classification (NCBI taxonomy): domain Eukaryota; kingdom Metazoa; phylum Chordata; order Testudines; family Chelydridae; genus Chelydra; species Chelydra serpentina. Next base: position 16,811,973 of record JBAIAC010000035.1, read on the forward strand.
GCTAGAACAGAAGTTCAGAATAAACAAATAAACTACCAGTGCCTGTAAAAGAGAAGTAGCAGCATTTCTGATACAAACATTTTGATACCCTGGTGAATTTCACTTTCACTGTTTTATTAATGCAGCGACAGATTTAGGGTGTTGAGTTTGCTACAGTCTACTCTACAAAAGTAGTTAAGAATATCTATTGAATACATATTGCAGATAACCTTGTGGCTAGACTGTCTGTCTGCAGTAGCACTTAAGAAAACTTACAGTAACATGAGCCAGGTTAAAACCGACCTCTCCAGATCAAAGGCAGCTCTAAAGAGAGGCAATGTGGTCTTGTGGTTAGATCAGGGATTGTGATAAACGATTCCTATGTTCTTTTCCCATCCCTTCCACTCAGTGCTTTACTGTATGATCTTGGAAAGTTCACTTAATTCTATGCCTCACTTTTCCTATCAGTAGAAGGGGTATAATAATAATTAATAACCTGTCTCATAAGGGCATTGTGAATAGAGCTGGTTGAGAATTTTTCAACAAGTACTTTTTTCATCAAAAATACTAATTCGTCAAAACTGAAACTGTTTGCAAATCTGAGGTGGGTTTGATGAATTTCCCAACTCAAAAAAATTTCAAAATGGTCAAAAATGTTTCATTTTGACATTTTCTAAGTGAAAAATTCAGGTTTTCCAGTTCAGAATGACTTTTCATTTCAAAATGTAAGCTAATTAGACTGGGGGGGGAAAAGGTTAAAAAAGAATAAAGGTTAAAATCAAAATGAAACATTCTGAAATTATTGAAATGAAATGTTTTGGCTGACCTGAAATGGACAAAAAGTTGATTTGTGAATATTTTTGAGATTTTGCCTTTCCATCCCTATTCAAGATGGGAAAAGGGTTCAAACTCTTGAAAATATCCATAAGGCTGGAAAATCATTTCCTGCCCAGGTCTAGTGGTGAGGCTTAAATACTGTAATTAACATAACAAAATACTTTGAGATTCTTTGACATGAAGCTTTATGTTCTGAGTAAAGGCCTGGTGTTTTGGACCTTGTGCCTGTGAATGGTCTCATTGAATTAGGTGTACAATATTATGAGTGGGACACATGCTAGGTCTTTGCTCAATTTTTACTCAGGTAAAACTGCCAATGAAATCAATGAGTGCAAATTCAGAACCCAGTTTAGAGAAATGTGCATCCTGTTGTCCCAAAGAATGAGAGCACATGTGTGATAGTTTAATCCTAGGTAGAGGACTCTGTGTGATGGTGTTCACCTTTCTATCCATGTGAATGAGATTAAGAATAAGAAAGAGTCAAGCTTTGTCCAAACCCAATTACAATAAAACGTGATAAGACAAGTCTTAATTACAGGCCAGTCCAATGCTCCCTTTGTCAAAAATCTTGAAACATTTGTCTCTCGATTGCTCCCTAGCTGGACTTTGACAAAATCTTAGGTAACTTCTAGTCAGGCTCCAAGTCATCCCATGCAGGGATGGAGACTGAAATGAAAACGTAAAGCACTTGTTAAATCCCATTAGCTCATAACTCCTGTCTCTGCTGCTCTTTTCATTGACCTCATTCATGTTTTCAGTAAGGTCACCACTTTGTATTAACCAGCTCAGACATCACCATGACTACCTGTTCAGCAGAACTCAATGTATAGCCACGGATGAGCCTATCATACAGTGCTTTAATGCAGTGGTTCTCAAAGCTGGTCCGCCGCTTGTTCAGGGAAAGCCCCGGGTGGGCCGGGTCGGTTTGTGTACCTGCCGCATTCGCAGGTTTGGCCGATCGCGGCTTCCACTGGCTGTGGTTCACCGCTCCACACCAATGGCGGCTGCAGGAAGGGCGGCCAGCACATCCCTCGGCCCGCACCGCTTCCCACAGCCCGCATTGGCCTGGAGCGGTGAACCGCAGCCAGTGGGAGCCGCGATCGGCCAAACCTGCGGACGCGGCAGGTACATAAACCGGCCTGGCCTGCCCAGGGCTTTCCCTGAACAAGCGGCGGACTGGCTTTGAGAACCACTGCTTTAATGTACCCCAAAGTGTACCACAGGGTTAATCCAAGGCCCTCTGTTAGCACCTTTTCTTGTAGTAGAGCCCTAAATCCCTCTACAGTTAAAGTCTATCAGCATTTCCATTCTAAGCTCTATGTTTCAGGGGTTTACAGCTCACATGCTAACATTGATAGCAGGATGAAACATTGCTTGTAAGGTCTGAGCTACAGGGTAAAGCATTTTAATATAAATAATGCACACAAAGGGTCCCATTTGCAACATACATCCTTAATTGTGCCTCACACAGAAGCCATCAGGCCTTATGATCATTTTAAATTCTCGAGTTACTGTAGAGATCACCAATAAAACAAACCTAACACGCTTACAAGCAACACTTTATATTTCCACATCACCTTTCATCAGGGAATCTCAGTGTCCTTTGCAGACGTCAATTAACAAAGCTTCACAATAGCCTTGTGAGATCGGTAAGAATCAGTATCCACATTTCGGGGTAAAGATGGGGAAATAAGTGATTGCAGAGGTGCTGAGCATCCATAACTCCTATAGAAGTCAATAGTAGCTGCAGGTGCTCAGGACCTCTGGAAATCAGGCCACGTAAGTAGGTGCCTGAATATGGATCAAGGTGCCTAACTTTAGGAAACTGAGTTTAAAAAAATTGTCCTATGTGGGTCCAAGGTTATATAGGAGTCAGTGACAGAGATGAGAAGAACTAGAAGTTAACTGGAAGTTTTTTAACCCCATATAGGCATATCCTCAGGCTTAGACTCTCCATCCCGTGGGTCCTAACTCTAGGTCAGCACAATTCCACATCACGCTATAGAAGGGGGGTTAGGCTTGAGCCTGAGTTTGAATGCTGGGCTTACACTGCAGTATGGACTCAGGACTACAACCTGAGTCCAGACTCTCATTTCACTGCCCTAAATCATACCACTGGTTCATAGGTTTTAAGATCAGAAGGGACCAGTAGATCATCTAGTCCAGTGGTCCCCAACCTTTCTGTGGCCAAGAGCACATTCATCCCTTCATCAGAGTGTGGCGGGCAGCGACACTTCTCGGCGGCATTTTGGTGGCGATGGTTCTCCGCCGGTAGCGCACCTCGGCGGCATTTCGGCGAAAGCTTCTCCACCAGAAGTGCTCCTCAGCGGCGTTTCAGTGGCGACGCTTCTCCGGCGGATGCTCCTCTCCTCTTCCTTCCTTGGCGCCGGCCCTGATGGCGGGTGCACATAAATGCCCCAGTGGGCGCCATGGTGCCGGCGGGCACCACGTTGGGGACCACTGATCTAGTCTGACCTACCGCATAACACACCCCATTACTCCTGTATGGAGCCCAGTAACTTGTATGTGACTAAAGCAAGTCTTCCAGAAAGGCAATGCATCATGGTACTCCAAATCGAAGCCCTAGGACAGAAATTCCATTTTTCAAACAGCTTCAATGGTGAGTAATGGGACTATTCACAGTGTGTAAAGTTAAACATGCACAGAAATCTTTGCAGGATTGGGGCCTGAATTAGCATGGACAAAGTGCTTCACTCAGAACATCTTGGGCTTGTCCATGACATTATGCTCACCGTAGAAGCTTAGCTGTCCTATTGATATCCATAGGAGCGCTGCACACATCCTGAGGGCTAAGCCCCACCCTACGTATCGGAGAGTGGAATACTTTCCTGTATTTGCAGCATATAAAATCCCCTTCTTAAAATACTATTTCAAGGCCTCGTTTCTTCAGAGATGCTGCGTCAAAATTAACATTGTTAATTGGGCCACTGAAATAACCTGGCTACATACAGCTCAGCTGTCTCCCCAGGCTCAGAAACCCCTTTTGCTTCACACAGACAAAGTAAAAGCATATGGCCTTGCACTATGCAAAGAATCACTAACCAAAGAAATCCGATTCATTCTATTCCCCACCAAGTAGTCTCCATAAAGTAGTCTGGATGGTGGAGCAGGAATAATTTGGGGCGTGAAATAGCAGCCTGCCAAGCTGCCTTTGTGGCACCCTTTTTTCCTTGTCCGACAGGCCAGAATGGCAATTAGCCTGTCATCATGAGCAGTTTGCAATCAAAATGAAGCTGCAATTTCCCAATAACAAGGAAATGATCTCTCTCATAGGCCAGCTTAGAACATGTCAGATGTGCCTGAAAAAGGAAATTATTGCCTAATGAGCAGCAACTGGCAAAGGTCTCAGGTACAATGGAAAGGGTGTTCCTTTCAATCTAAAAAAAATAATCCTTATTTCCTTACTGCTGTTCATAACCATCCCGTAGAGGACTGAAAGAGAACAGTTTCTTTATCATAATTCTTTCTCTGCTCTTGCACATTCCAACTGGATTGTTTATTATAAGGTCGTCAATGAGGGTTAGTTGCTGGCATTCAACCTTGTATTTAAAGAGGAAAAAAAACCCCAGCAGAAGCAGCTGTTTGGGGGGGGGGGGAGAAAGCAAATATGAAAAATATGACAAGGACATTGGAAAGAGAAATAAGAACATTAGGTAGGCAGCAAATTAGTTAGAGGTCAGTTTGGGCCTACGGTATCTCTTCCTTGTGATATTTCAAATTACATGAGTATCCCTGGAGCTTTGGGTTCATTACATGTAGCTGCTGTCATACTTGTTCTTTGCCTCACTTGTTATACCCTATGTTGTGGGGAGGACTGAGGGATGGATAACTTTGTAGGCTTAAAGCACAGCACAGGAATCAGGTGATATTGATTCTGTTCTTGACTTTGCCAGTCATATTCTGTGTGACCTTTGGTAAGATGTTCAACCTCTCTCAGTATGTCTATATTGCAATGTAAGTCCAGGGTTAATAGAACTTGAGTGAGCAGACTCTGGGTTTGTTAACCTATGGCTTGAGATTCCACACTGAACTCCTGGTTAGGAATTGTTGAACCCTAGGTCCCAACCTGGGGCTCTAGTGTCTACACTGCATTATGTGGGCCTGACTTCAACTGCCCATATCTCATACTTCCTAGAGCTCTCCCAAAATGTGGCTGCCCTAGTCCCTTCTTCATGGTGCAATGAGGGAAAACTTGACTGTCCACCAAACTTGACTGTCCAGAGGACAAAAGAAGTTGGCCCATGGGATTCTGGGATACTTTTGGTGGACTCCCAGAGCTCAAGTCAAGTGGGGCTGTATCTACACTGCAAAGGAATAGGGCTTGACTAAGGGTATGTCTACAAAGGGATAAAATACCTGTGTCACAGCCACAGCTGGCCCGGCTCAGTTGACTTGGGCTCGTGGGGCTTGTGCTGTGAGGGCTAAAAATTGCTGTGTAGATTCGGACTTGGGCTGGAGCCTGAGCTTTGGGACCCTTAACTGGAAGTTTTTTATCCCCATATAGGCGTATCCTCAGGTTTAGACGCTCCATCCTGTGGGTCCTAACTCTAGGTTAGCACAATTCGTGAGTAGATGGAAGGGGGGGGTTAGGCTTGAGCCTGAGTTTGAACGCTGGGCTTACACTGCAGTGTGGACATACCCTCTGTGCCTCAGTTTCTGGTTCTGTAAGAAGGGGTGATAATAATCCCATATTTTAAAGGGGTTATTAGAGAAGGGCACAGTATTATTCATGAATAACATGGAGGAAATTGGAATGTACATTCTGCAGGAAATTCTGACATTTCAAAATTTGTTTAGTCAAAATTCCAAAATTTACCGTGGAATGAAAATTCTGAAAAATTCTGAAACATCAAAATATTTCCTTTGGATAATATTGAATTGCTTCATTTTGATAATATAACATAATTATAATGAATATGTTATGATAATTATAGTTAATATATTATGTTTAAACAACAGAAAATAAAATGAAAAAGTCTAAACAAATTGTTTTGCCTTTTTCCTATTGAAGATTTTGCCAAAATCGACAAATTCCCACAAAATGTTTCCATTTTGATGAAATTGCATTTTTTGACAGGAAAATGTTTTGTGGAACATTTTTCAACTAGCTCTGTCTGTTTGGTTTTTTTTTTAAATTACAAAATGTAGGGAGAATTGATGGGCTTATTGAAGTTAAGACAGTCAGAAATAATAGTTCCAAAAGGCTGCAGAGTGTGGATTTGTACCATGAAGGCATAAGCATACAGATCTGTCAGTGTACCTTGAACCTGACCCGTAATACCTGTGGGACTCTACTGAGTTAAATCTGCTAAAAAAGATGTATTGTTTCACTTTGCATGGTGTGCTGGTGACATGGACACATATCCTCAAGGGACTAGCTTGAGACTGTCCTATATGCTGATACTACAACTAGATTGCAGCGCTGTTCTGATCTTGTTATGTTTACACATATAACACAGGCAATCAAACTTCATGGGTTCCAAGGAGTATTTGAACTCAGGCTTCTAGGAGGAAGGATATTGCAGTAATCCACTGTACCAGCTAGGACATGTTTGTGATTTAGGACTTGATCCAACACTGACTGAAGTGAATGGGAGTTCTACAAGGTAAAGGATGAGACCTTCATTGTCAGTAAGAGTATGTCTACACAGCAAAAGTTGTGCATGAACTAGCTTATCCAAAGCTGGGAGCAGGAGAGATACAGATGGGAGGAGGAGGAGCCAGAAAGGCAGGGACTGGAACTGGCTGTGTAAGAGGACCAGGGTCAAGGAGCTGGGTTGGAAGAAGGGAACTGATAATCGTTTGGCTTGGGGATTGGGAACATGTGCAGGAAGAGAATGGGACTGGTGGGGGAAACTGGGACTGTGCTGAGAAGCCTGAATAGTGAAAACCTTATTTGGGCTCCCTTGTGCGTATGCATTATGACACAATCTTTAACTACATGGTCACATACTCTCTTCTCTACCTGGCCCCTGCCTCATTCAGTGCACAGGATAAACCTGTTCTAGGGATGAGTCAGTGTGGTGTCGTGAAGGAGAATGTTGAGTGTAGGACCCCTGTCTTCATTTGTTGCACAGGGGAATGCACGAAGAAAAGGGATGATCTCATGCTTACGGAAATGGAATGGTGCCCTGGGGAACTGTGCCTTTGCCACAGAGTTCCTGTATGATGCTGGGCAAGTCACTTGAACTGAACTTTTCACAGGTGATCACTAATGGTGTGTTCCTCATTTTTGAGGGTCTGACTTGAGACCCTGGGGCCTGATCTGCAGTACTGACCACTCACAGCTGCAACTGAAGTCAGTGGAGGCTGAGCTTTGACATCTGAAGTGACCAATAACTCTAAGCGCTCCAAAAAATCAGGTTCTATGTGTCTCAGATTGGTAACCCAACATCAGTGAATATTTTTGACCTTAATCTCTCTGTGCCTCAGTTCCCCTGTAAAATGGGGATAGTAATACCTCCTAATATCACAGGGGTGTTGTGAAAATAAACCCATTAATATTTGGGAAGCCCTTGGATACAGTAGTGATGACTGCTATTGAAAAGGCCATGAAGAAATGAGTAATTCTGTCTTTTGAACAGGGTTTGAGTAGTGTGCAGTAAATAGGACATGGGGCCACACCGTGAACATGAGAAGAAAACAAAGTGTTGAATACTACTTTGCAATACTCCCCCACCCCCACTAATGGAAGCGAGTCTCAGAGCCTGGGTCAACTGGGGCTACAGGTCTAAAAATAGCAGTGTAGCCATTCCTGCTTGGGCTGGATCCCGGGTTCTGAGACCCCTTTGCTGGTTTCAGAACCCGGCCCCATAGAGTGAGCCCCACGAACCTGAGTCAGTTTGCCTGGGCTCTGACCACTCACAGCTGTTGGGTATTTTTTGAAGTGTAGATGTACCCTAAGTGAGCACTGTCCATTCTGTGCTCTGAGTGAAGCTATGTAACTAAAGCCTTTACCATGATGCATAAGCACAAGGGGGGGGTGTCAAATTAAGGTTGCACAGGCAATCTTAAATCTGTCATTTCCTAACTTTGGAATGCTTGACTGCAACCTTAATCATTTTCTTGTACCGTAGGGGGGTTCGATGTATAAGTACATAAAATAAAACAGTGGGGGAATAGAAAAAAGTGCCACTATAGGCTTTCAAACATCAGTTGCTTTGGGCATGTCTTGCAGATGCTATTTAAAAGGTCCTAACATAGCTTGATATTTTGTAACTGTGAAATCATGAGAATATATGGAGATGCAAAATCCATGATGAAGTTGCTTTCACATAGAATAAGGGAAGGTTTTATAAGCACTTCCCTGTTCTTACATGCCTGCTTTGGTATGTAGGATATTGCTGTGCTGTAGGCCTGCTGGCTGCCAATGCCTGTCCTTGTATGGCTGAGAACGTATAGAATTCTTAAATATTAATGTGAGACAAAAAAAATGTGTCAGAGAGTTTATATAAACTTTTAAGTTGGAAGAGGGAAGGGCTTAAGTCTTAAAGATAGTCACTCATTATGCGTCCAACTGGAAAGCATTCCTATCAGGAAAACACCCGGGCTCAAAGTACGTGCTGAAGAGCTTCCCTGAATTTGGACCTATTATCTGGTGTTACGTGATAGGACACTGATATGCGTGGCAAAGCTGGTTTTGCAAGGATTCAGTATTTTCCAGACAACAAACAAAAGAAAAGTCCTGGGTAAGTGGGGGGAAAAGCCAGATGTCTCCCAATGATCCTTTTTTAAGATTGGTAATGAAATATCCCCATTCAAAACGATGCTAATAAGAAGAAAACATCTGGACAAAAAGGAATGCATATCCCATTTGTGGATGTCTGTGAAAGGCTTGGGCCCTCTTGTCTCCTGGTGCCGGGACTGACAAATTGCTGTGCGGTCTTGCCAATATCAGACAATGAGCGCATCAGGGAGAGTTTGAAAACACTGGAATAGAATGTCCCACTCGGCTGCCCTGTCGTCCATTGTGATTTTTACCCACAAACAAACGGAGGTGGTTGTCACTGCCTGCCAGGCTGCTGAAACATATTGCTGTGGTGGTGGTGGGTGGTGGGCTTGAGAGGCAATGGGATGGAATCTGCACTTCAGCTTGACAAGGCATGTTTTTTTCCTCTTGGACTGCCTGGAGTGGAAGGCCAAACAATCATAACTCTGAGGGAACAAGGCCCTGGAACTGATTCTGCTTCACAAGCAGAATTTTCTCATTCAAATAATTCAGTGGCTGCCCAAGACATGTTTTGTTTTCTAAAGGGAATTTGTTAAGGCTGAAGGACTCCAAATATAACCCCCATCCCTTAAAGTAACAGCAACCTTACCTTTAAAATCTGAGTGCCTGAGTCTCTTCTGACTTACACCAGTGTAAACTGGGAATAACACCATTAAAATTGGTAGAGATATGCTGGGTGTATGTGGGAGGAGAATCCGGCCCTGAATTTCTAGTGCACACGACACTCCCCTGCTGAGAGAGGCTGACCCTTTTTCAGCTAAAAGGATGCAGTGTGTGCTCCCTGTTAGCCACTGAACACTGCTGTTGGTTCTAGTCTTTGGTAGTCCTTGAAATCATAGAAGATTAGGGTTGGAAGAGACCTCAGGAGGCAGGCCCACCGACGGGGGAGGGCGGGAGCGGATGGGGCAACTGCCAAGGGCCCAGGCAATTTAAAAGGGCCCGAGGGGCTAAGGCAGGCTTCCTGCTTGCCCTGGCTCTGCACTGCTCCCGAAAGCAGCTGGCATGTCCCTGCCACCCCTGGGGAGGGGGTCTCCGCGCACTGCCCGTCGCCAGCGCTGACTCCGCAGCTCCCATCATATCCATCGCTTTCCCCATTTCCACAGAGTCTGTTATCTCATCATAGAAGGCAATCCTGAGGCCCAATCATCCTAGGAGGTCAATGGGAGTTTCAGGCATGTATCTCCTGGTACCATCAGGCCCACCTCCCTGTGGGCAAGGGGGATTCAGAAGAGCCTCCTGGGCATGTGCACAAGAAGGGAAAGCACTATCTCCCCTCTCCCTGCCCCCAGTAAACTTTTACATGGCTACTAACAATTTAGCTCAATGGGTCTATATCTACGTATATACAATGTCTTTTATCCCAAAGGATCTCAAAGACACTTTACAAGCATAGGAAGATCCAGCTATCCATCACTACAATGCAGCCACCTCTGATCTGATATGCAGCAGCTGTTTAAAAGCACACATCAACACCACAAAACAGTTTAGGGGAGGAGCTGAAGAAGAACACCATATCCAATTGCAGCTAATGATCACAGTTAGTCAAGACCTTGGTTTTACATCGCCTTAACAAATGCCATCCTACTGTGCTGGGAGAATGGTTCAGTGTCGATTCAGACAGAAGAGTGCCAAGTACCACATCAGCAGCATTGCTTTGTAAAGCACACCTCACCATTCTAGGAAGGGTGCCAGCCAAGTGTCTTCCCAATATGACCTTGCTTTGCTTGTGAGATCTGAGAGGGTCAATATGTGGGTTGGGGAAGGAGGGAGGCATTTTGGGGGTCTGTCAATTTTGACAGCGTCCCTTTTCAAAAAGGCGTTCCCTGGAACTTGATTTTAAATAAGCAATACCAGGAAGGTGATGTACAAAGTGTTATTCTGACCTTGAGGACATTTCTAAGAATAGAAAACTGAAAGTCTGCAGAGCATCAGAAGCAGAACTAAAGTGGGAAAAGGAAACTATTCAAGACATACATATAAAATACATAAAAAGGAGGTCACAGGTAGTGTTGGGCCTTTAAATTGCCTGACCATTTGAGGATTTCCTGCCTGGCCGGATGAATTTAATTATTACTGAGTACCTGTAAAGAAAAGGACACTCTTTTCATGCAGGACTAGTGGAATTTTAACAGATATACCACCTGAGGTCTGAAGAAAGATACAGCATTAAACAACATTATCAATAGGCCTCATCTGGGTCTCTGTCAGTGTGTGACTGTTGAAATCTACAAGTAATTATCTGAGATTATTCTGTATATAGCCCAAATTTAGCAAATGGATCCCGGGGTGTGTGAGCTCATCCCTCACAGGGAGTCTAAGCATGTTTTGAGTCAAGCAATTTGTGCATCCTCTTTGTGGGCGCTTGTAAAAGTCTCAATATATATTCAGATTACTTGCTTTCACCTAACTGAATTATTCTCTCCTTTAGTAAAAAGGGATCTGATTTACTATGGGCCTTACTCTGACCCATCTCAGCCTATGGTCAATGGCTCCAATGGGCACATACACTGGACTTATGTATGTATGACTCCACTGGAATTATGATGTTACAAAATTGCTGTAACTGAGTGCAGAATCAGGCTCAAGGTCTTTAAAGTTTTATCACACGCCGTGCATGCGGAAGGAGGCTGTCACATGCACATATGGCTCCCTCCCCCAATCATAGCACCATTTTGCAGTGAAGTCAATGGCACAGAGGCATCCAAAATATCTCTTAGTGTTTTTTTTCACTCAAGGTAATTACATTCTGCTGAGATGACAATTGGAAAGGGCTTTCAGAGGTGCCACCAGCATTACAATGAAGTCATGGACGTGACAGGATGTCTATCCCAGGGTACATAGGCCCACCACGAGGTGCATAGAAAATCCAAGTGCTTGCAGCTCAAGTGACAATTGGTGTTTCTCTGGTGTGATGTGTGCCAGGGAGCTCTTGTTATTAGGGATTGTGCCTCATTTCAGACATTGTAGGATCAATGTTCAGCTGGAGTGCTACCATTATGCAGTTTAAATGCTGCTTAGGGCAGAATGCAAAAAGAAGTGGCTGAGTGGGGACAGGCGTGAAAAATATCCAATGAAAAAATAGGGCAACCAAATCCTTTTTTGCACTGATGTGATATTTCCTTTGGCAGCTTTCCCAGGTACTCACATAAGGGATCATTCAGGAAGAAGCATGTCAAGAAAGAGGTCCTAATGGTGGGAGAGTGTCCAGGTGGGAATGACGGGGACCCCCTGTCAGATAGGTAATTTGAAACAGGACTGGTCAAAGTATTTGAGAGTATAGTAAAAACAACACCGCTGCATGGGCGAAGGTCTAGATAGGACCTAACTGATCTTTCCCATCTGTAATTTCTGTGCTGCTGTGATTACTGAAAGAAAGTAAGTACCTGCCAACATGCCTGCTCAGCATTTCAGCAAATTGGGAACAGCGTCAGGACTAGAATACATAAATACCGCCCGGTGTTAGAGCAGATAGGAGCAGAGTTTGTGTAGACGTGTGCACACGCACGCACGTGCACACACCAACAGAAAGAATAAGACGCTCTTGAGTTTTCATCTCCTCTCCTCTTCATATCTGGGTGTCCACACAAAGTTCTTATCCTTGTCCTTACGGTCATAAGAATAACAGAGTGTATCTAACTCCAATCAGTCCATCAGGAAATAGGATTTGTAGCCTCCAAACGTAAGTGATCCTGCAAACGGGGAAATTGTCATCGTTAGTCTCTTGATTCCTTATTTTGTCAAGGTCATTTTCTCAGGGCTCATTAGACTTCTTTGTTAAATGATTTTGATAAAGCCAGTTCTCCTTTTTGACCTATTCCAAGTACTTCTCCTAGATCGATGACCCTGGGCAAGACTCCGCACAAGCATTTGTGGAAATGTGCCAGAAGGGCCCCAGAGGGGAAAGTCCTCCTTGCTGTTGTCTTCTGAGTTTAGCCCTGGGTTTCTGTGTCACATCTGACCCATCTCAGCCTATGGTCAATGGCTCCAATGGGCACATACATGATCATGCTGTATCTCTTGGATTCACTTACTGTCTCCTGATCCAGTGCACTGAATTCGCTCTTTGCTCCTCCCATTGCTCTTGCTTCTTCCTTATACTCTGTTTTGAGGAAGCACTGAAGCTTCTGTTTGCTATCAGCTTTGCCATCCAGCCCTGTGGGGCAGCCTCAGAGGGTGAGGTTTCAGTGCAGGTGGATGAAATTGAATCCAGAAAGGTGCTGTTGATTCTTTAGAGCCAAAAGGCACTGAGAAAATGGATGCTTGTCCCAGGCCAAGCTGTCAGGGCACTCTGATGTGTCTATACGTGTACTGCACTGCCCAGGTTAACGGCTTCTTTTCTTTGTATGTTTTGATAGCTCTCTTGCCAACATTCATTCCAATTATCATGCATTATTTTGCTGCTTATGACCTTGGGCCATTGTGCAAATTGTATTCCTTTTTCCTGCTCATCTACTTCCTCTCCACCACCTCTGCCGCTACATTTTAGTTATTACTTGAGCTTTAAAGCTTGTATCCATATTTCCCAAAGGTCTGTCCATCTCTAATTGTGACGTTACACCTCATATTCTTCACAGAAATATTGTTATGATATGAATATGGCACGACTAAGTTATGTTTTATGCATGTGAGGTATCATTGAAAAGGTTATGATCTACTGAATGTGTTTATCCAGTTTTTATGCATGTATCATTTCTGTATCTGAGGTTAGGAATATTGACTTTGTAACAATTACAACTGTATGTGTATTTGCGGGAACACCCACCAGACAGTAGACAATCAGGCTGAATGAGCCAGTTAAGAAGGACAATAGAACTTTGAAGATACTAATCTCCCACCGTCCTCAGGCGCTTCCAGGGATGTTGCCTTGACCCTGCAGGGTCATCTGATGATGACACCTGGTACGGAGTACCACCATGGACACTGCTGGTATTTTTCCACTGGAAACAAAGGGTTCCCGCCTTATGTAAATTCTATTTAAGGCTGGGGAGTAAGGCGAAGTGGACTCTTCTCCATTGCCTCCCTGTGGAAGATTGTTAAAAACATCTGAAGGGAAAGGCAGGGGCTGAATCCAGGCTGAGAGAGAGGTCCAGTCTGTAAAGAGAAATAACTGGAACTCTAAGCTACAGAAACTCTGCAATTTGCCTAAAACAACATTTAGGGTGAGAAATTACATTTTGTAACCTGTTTCTTGAGTGTATTAAGCTTAGTTTGTGTGTTTGGTTTTATTTGCTCCGTAATCTGCTTTGTTCTGTTTGCTATCCCTTATAATCACATAAAATTTACCTTTTGTAGTTAAGAAACTTATTTCTTGTACATTTAAAAACCCAGTTTGTGCAGTTCATATCTGGGGGAAGGGGAGGGGGACAAAAGCCGTGCATATCTCTCTCCACATTGAGGGAGAGGGCAAATTTTTATGAGCTTGTGCTGTGCAGATCTTTCTATACAGCGCAAGACAATATTATTTTGGGTTTACGCTCCAAAGAAGGTGTGCATGTGAGTGCTGAGTAAATCCCCGAGCTGAATCTTCCCACACAGAGCTTATTTCAGTCTGGGTCTGCAGCTGGGTGTGGCCTTACCTGTGTGTGTGCTAGAGAAGGCTTGAGGGCCTAGCACAGCTAGGAAACCCAGGCTGGTGGAACCAGTGGGACTCCAGCACATCCGGTGGCACCCTAGATGGAGCGTTCCACCCCTCACACTAATGTTATATATGTCTGACTACTTTCCCCACTTCATTTTCTCATTCAAATCCTTCCTTAAGACTCACCATCCTCCATGCCAGCCTCAATATGTGAAACCATTATTTTAACCTTTATGCAAATACAAATTTCCTCCCTATCCTCTGTTGCTGAGCAACCATGTCATGTACATGACTAAGCTGAGTAACTGTGTGATAGTGTTGCTGGTGACTCTTTTCCTTTGTCACCTTAACTCCTGTGCTATTCATTATGTTCACTGTCATGTCCAATATCAGATTGTATGCTCTCCAGGGAAAAGATCATCTCTTTCTAGCGGTGCTCTGAGGTGCCGAGACTGTACAATAATAAATAGTAATTAGTAAGTAAGGGGTGCATTATTTTGCGTGGGAATTTCTTTTTGGCACCATGAAAAACCGACATAAGTTTGAAGGATTGTTCCCGCAAATACTGTGTGTCATCCATTCATTGATCTCACAGTGATAATTCCGTTTGTTATTTTATTTCTGTTTCACATGCAAAATACTGAGAAAAAGTAAATATCATCAAACCAAAAATGACTAGCAATATTAAAAGCCCTTTAAAGGACACACATGCTTTAGTTGATCTGTAGATATTAAATGGGGAAAGCATGGGTATGGTGTTATGGTAATGGGAGATGAGTGTTGTGTGCGCCTTCACTGTCGACAAAAAGGAGAAAACTGTAAAACATAAGGATGTGACAGATGTCAAGTGTGACATGTTGACTGATGAATACACAACTGTTCTTCATCCATCAATGTAAACAGTGTACACTGAAGGGCCCCAATCCGTTTCCCATTGAAACTAATGCTGATTACCATCTGCCTGTTCTGAAATGCCTGCAACAAAAGCTTTCAATTTGCCAAATTAAATAGAGCTGGGAATGGGGCACTCCAAGGGGTGCATCACTTTTCCGATGGGTTTCTAATCAGAAATTGGATATAACAAGTAATTCTCTTGAGGTTGATGCACCATTAAAGATGCCCTAAAAGTTTCTGAAGTTGCTGTACTCCCAGGAAGATAGCAGAAGATTAGTGGAGTCTTGCAATTACAGCAACGTCACCATCACACGTCTGAGAAGGTTTGAAAAAGGCAGCAGAGATTAACCATTTCCAGGTCATTAAAGAAAATTAACTGTGCAAAGTAAATTCAACCCTAGTGTTGTATGTGGTTCCACTGAACAGCACCACTGAAATTAAGGAACATCCTTTTATGCCAGGGATGAATTTGAGCCTAAACCCTAGTCATGATTCACCAGTGGGGAGTCCTAGAGAGGAAAATGGGAGCATAAGCCACCCAAAAGAAATCCCACAAGGCATTGTGGTGGCATTTCGTAATCAAACTATTTTGGTTTTGGTTTTTTTTGCCAAAAACTCAAATTTTTCCACAGAAACTCCCTTAGCGTCCATATGTTGACCAGCTCTTCCTACCCATCTGCTAATGGGGGGAGTGTTGCCAGCCCATTCAGTGGCTCATACTGCTCTCTCTGTCTCATATTGTCATTTGCTCTTTCTTTGTTGATTGTTTTCATTAGTATACAAATAAAAGCAGTGGTTGGCTTTTTTTGTGTATGGAAAACATAACGGCTACCAAAAAGGTCAATTTCTAGGTACAGTTAGGGGAGATTGACTCCCTCCTCTGGTATGAAGCCGATCCATGGAGCAGTGTTGCTGTTGTCACTTTGTGTGTCTATAAAATGATTGGTTGGTGTATGACCTGTCAATCCCATGTCTTCACAATAAGCCCAGAATTTTCAAAAGCGCTCAGCTCCCAGTTAGGCACCAAAAAAAGTAGCCAGTGCACTTTTGAAGACCTGGTCTTTATTTTGGTGCCTAAATGAGAACTGAGGACCTTTTATAATATGGCCACGTGTGTATGGGTGTGTTTTCTACAGCATACTCGCGTTCCCTCCCCAACACCCCATTCATTAAACCCTTTATTTAATTTCCTGAATAAATACCTTTTAACATCTAGCAAAGGCTTACATATTATATTTTGGCAGTGGGTTAACATAGGTGGGTTAACAAAAGCCAGCTGAACCATTACATATAAAAGAACAGCATTGCTTCCACCAATAATGAGTCTTCATTAGCTAAATAGCAATATTTTAGGAATACAGTAAAAATAGGAGCAGTAATAGACACAGGTTTTTATTCAGGATACCGGGTGAATGGCAATTTTAGTAATGCTAGGCACAATCCTTGAGAAATTTGATTATAAATCTATCACCTTGAGCAGTTTCCCCTCCTACAGAAACATCTGGCCATTATTTTTTATTCTTTTATTAAAGCTTCTGTATTTTGTTACTTGTAATCACCTTTATCTACAAGGTCATGCTTCAGCAATGCAGCTGGCTATTATTTAGGAGAGAACGTCCCTTAGATAGCCATAAATATAAGTTTCTCCAAATAAAAGGAGCAACAATACATATTCTTTTCAATAGATGTGTATATTTATAGCACCAGCAAAGGCAATGTATCTCATTATCTTTAGCGCAAAAATTTTAGGTTTTGAATTCTCATGCAACCAAATGAAATTTCAGTTTCTTGCACCAAAAAAAGGGCCTATAATTTCAGAGAGTTATAGAGAGACACAAAGAATGGTAGTTAAGATGCTAGTAAATATTTTCTCAGTAGCTTAGATGATTCAGTACAATGCAAATAAAAATAATCTGCTGTAAGATACTTCAAGGACTCATATGCCAGCTTTATTATTTAGATTTACAGCCCAACTGCATCTCAAACTAGAGTCAGTGTGGTCATTGAGTTTTAAGGGAGCAGGATTGAGCCCCAATTATAAAAGTACTGTGTATAATTACTAGTGTATATGTTTACTACTGGCCATTACAGAATAGAATTAAAACTAATCCAGTTTGAGCGATAGGTCCTATACTGTTTATAGTAGAGTCTTCTGTGCTTTTGAAGCAGGTGGTTCTGAGGACTATCCCCTTTGTGAACTTTTGAGTGGTACTGGTGTGCAGCACAGTGACAAAAACCACCCCACATTCACAAGGTATTTAGGTGCATTGAACTCAATGGGAATTAGGCACCTAAGTATCTTTATGAATCTGGGCTGTAATGTCTTAGCTGGCCACAGATTTGTACTTCTATCACACCTTCTTTCTTTGGATCGCAGAGCTCTTTGCAAGCATTATTTAATCACAGAGAGGTGGGTAAATATGATTGTGAGAGCCACATGAAACTCAGTGAGGTTGGTTCACTGGAGTTTTTGCAAACCTGATCTTCAGTTTCATTCTGCTGTGTTCCGCTTTGAAGGGAAAACTAGTTGAAACCACAGAGTTGTTTTTAACTTGGTTTCACACAGGAATCATGAAAAATCATAAATCGGTTTCACAATGCTCAAAATCAAGTCCGGATTCCTTCAGAAGTACTGTGAACCTTGTAATGAAACCCTAAACCACATGAGTTCTGTTAGATTTCAGGTTCCATAACTAGATTTACACGGGTCTAGTACTCATTTGACAGCAGGGGACAGTGAAGGACTGAGTGGTTAAGTGACTTGCACAAAGTTACTCAGCAAGTAATCTTGAAATAGAACTCAAGGATTAGATCCCCCTGGATACCCAAGGGCAGGGGCTGGGAAATGTTGTGAGGCTGACCTTGTGTATGTCCCAGGAAATCATCCTTCTGTGTTTAGCAGTTTGAAGGCTGCAGAGTGGCCAGTGACTTAAATAAAGTGACTCTAGATTTACACTGGTAATTGAGAGCAGTTTGGTTCATTATTAGGGCTGTCGATTAATAGCAGTTAACACACGCGATTAACTCAAAAAAATTAACTGCAATTAAAAAAATTAATCCCACTGTTAAGCAATAGAATACCAATTGAAATTAAAAAAATATTTGTGGATGTTTTTCTACATTTTAAAATATATTGATTTCTATTACAACACAGAATACAAAGTGTACAGTGCTCACTTTATATTATTTTTTATTACAAATATTTGCACTGTAAAAATGATAAACAAAATAAATAGTATTTTTCAATTCACTTCATACAAGTACTGTAGTGCAATCTGTATCGTGAAAGTGTAATTTACAAATGTAGATTTTTTTTGTTACATAACTGCACTCAAAAACAAAACAATGTAAAACTTTAGAGCCTATAAGTCCACTCAGTCCTACTTCTTGTTCAGCCAATCGCTCAGACAAACAAGTATGTTTACATTTATGGGAGATACTGCTGCCTGCTTCTTATTTACAATGTTACCTGAAAGTGAGAACAGGCATTCACATGGCCCTTTTGTAGCCGGCATTGCAAGGTATTTACGTTCCAGATATGCTAAACATTCATATGCCCTTTCATACTTCAGCCACCATTCCAGAGGACATGCTTCCATGCTGATGTTCATTAGAAAAATAGTGCATTAATTAAATTTGTGACTGAACTCCTTGGGGGAGAATTATATGTCCCCTGCTCTGTTTTGCCCACATTCTGCCATATATTATTTCATGTTATAGCACTCTTGTAAGTTGACCCAGCACATGTTGTTTGATTTACGAATGCTATCACTGCTGATTTGACAAAATGCAAAAATACCAATGTGAGATTTCTAAAAATACCTATAGCACTCGACCCAATGTTTAAGAATCTGTAGTGCCATCCAAAATCTGAGAGAGACGAGGTGTGGAGCATGCTTTTAGAAGTCTTAGAAGAGCAACACGCAGATGTGGAAACTACAGAACCCAAACCACCAAAAAAGAAAATCAACCTTCTGCTAATGGCATCTGACTCAGATGATGAAAATAAACATGCATCAGTCCGCTCTGCTTTGGATCATTATTGAGCAAAACCCATCATCAGCATGGATGCATGTATTCTGGAATGGTAGTTGAAGCAGGAAGGGACATATGAATCTTTAGTGCATCTGGCACATAAATATCTTGCGATGCCGGCTACAGCAGTGCCATACGAACGCCTGTTCTCACTTTCAGGTGACATTATAAACAAGACGTGGGCAGCATTATCTCCTGAAAAATTGTAACCAAACTTGTTTGTCTGAGCAATTGGCTGAAATAGGACTGAGTGGACTTGTAGGTTCTAAAGTTTTACATTGTTTTATTTTTGAATGCACTTATTTTTTGTACATAATTCTACATTTGTAAGTTCAGCTTTCATTATAAAGCGATTGCACTACAGTACTTGCATGAGGTGAATTGAAAAATACAATTTCTTTTGTTTTTTACAGTACAAATATTTGTTATAAAAATAAATATAAAGTGAGCACTGTATGCTTTGTATTCTGTTTTGAAATTGAAATCCATATATTTGAAAATGTAGAAAACATCCAAAAATATTTAAATAAATGGTATTCTATTATTGTTTAACAGTGCGATTAATTTTTTTAATCGCGTGACTAATCACAATTACTTTTTTTAATTGCTTGACAGCCCTATTCATTATGGTACTTATCCAAAGCCCACTAAAGTCAAGTGGAATTTTCCATTGGCTCAAATACTGTTTAGATCAGGTTCTTTGTTTATTTATACACAAGATAATAATTCAGTATGATTCTGAATAGCTGATGTTCAGATTAAGCTACACAGAAACAATCAATTTGGTGTTTAAATTGGAATAATCATACAGCGCCTTCAGTACACCTTGTCAAGAAAAGCCTGAGTAATTCGCACTTGTGCATTGCCATATCTTCAAAAGCAAGCAACTACTGTAAAGTGAAAAGCATTCACATAAGCTACCACAAGTTCATGTTTCCCACTTCTCCCTGAAGTTATCCCCTTGCTATCAGACTCCAAAGGCCAAAGTGACCGTGCTCTGTAGTTATCTACCATAGAGGCCTTGCACTGGTACAGAGGCAGCTTTCCACAACAGGAGGAAATATATTATGCATTACCTCACCAAGGTGGCCAGTCTACCATCGAGAATCTAAAGTCGTTCTTGCAATTTGCAATTCCAAATGGCTTTCCCTAGGCACTATTGCCTGCTTTGTGAATTAGCTTGAGCAAACTTATAAGTGCATTGAAAAGGTTTGATTTAGAGTTCATTAGAAGTGTAATTTATGTTGTATGTGTGTATGTTTGTGTGGAATAGCAGCCTTAAAGGGACTCCTTTGGCACCCAGTGTATCTAAAGAGGATTAGTCAACTCTTTCATTTGGAAGCTGTTCTTTTACCTGTCAAACTGGCCTATTCTTGTCTGCGTGGGTGTGGGGGAAGGGAACTGTGAATTTTCAGCTCTCCGTTGTAATGCTCTGACTGCCTTATACTTGAATTACGTGCCAATATCCTGAAAAACACCAGGCGCAGGATTTCAAAATTCTTGCTTCTCCCAGGCTTCCTTGCTGACTCCCTTTTTATAGCGAGGAAAGAATAGAGCACCTGGTGCATTGCAATGTGTTGTGCTGAATGATGGGCGAGGGGGCTTGACACAGTGCCAAGTGAATTAGTGAGAAATACTTTCTCTGCAGTCTGTACTTGGGGAAGGAGGTGTCTGGGGCCCAACCCCACCCATTGCTGAGGACCTCCTGAAAAATGCTAAGTGCCCTTGACTCTAAATAAGACAATGGGAATTAGGGTGCTGAGCAACACACAATATCAGACTCTTGATTTTAAGCTTGTTGGGGAAGGGATTTAGCTCCAGACTCTCAAAGGGAGTCAGGTGCCTAAATAACATTGAGGAGCTGGGCCTTAGTCTATAGCCCTGACTGTAATGTACCCAGCACACTACAGTGTTGGTGTTATACAAATAAAATAAAGGGAGTTAAAAAATCTTCACTACACTCCTAAGCTTCAGTGTGGGACCCTCACCAACATTTCATCATTTTAAATAGCGGTAGCATCTCCAGCAATTGAAGGGTCTGCCAAATCTCTATAAGGAAACTGACTAATAACAATAACATCTACTGCAGCCATGACCATGCAGTAGCACTGAAAGTTGCTATAGATCAGCTGTGCCCTCTACAAGCATGTGTCACAGTAATCCAGTAATCAAGGGGTGGGCAAACTACGGCTGGAGGGGGTGGTCAAGGGACAAGGAGCAGGGAGGGGAGGGGGTTGGATGGGTCGTCGGTTCTGAGGGGGGCAGTCAGGGGGCAGGAAGTGGGTGGGGGTCAGATAGGGGGCGGGGCCAGGCTGTTTGGGGGGGCACAGCCTTCCCTACCCAGCCCTCCATACAATTTTGCAACCCCGATGTGGCCCTCGGGCCAAAAAGTTTGCCCACCCCTGCAGTAATTAGTGGGAATTACTCCAGGAGCCCTCTGGAGACATGAAAACGTTCAGCCAAGCAAAATAGAAATACTTGTGTGCTTCCAAAAATCCCATGTGGACATTTCAGACCAAAATTACAGGATTAAGCCCATTCCTCAAACCTTGATAAATTCAGTTTGGACACAACAGCAAGCAACAAGATTCTGTTTTAACACAGAATTTACCCATAAAACTCTAGACTAAAAGCAAGTCCTGGATTTGTGGCGACACTAGCATCCCTGGAGATCTAAATGAATTCTCTGCAGCATTTGCTGTGCTTCTTATGAGACATACTAACACACTGCCACAAGGCGTGGTGAATTTATCGCTGAGAGATCATGGCTGCACTTACACTTAATTAGCATTGCTAGTGTATTAAAAGATGCAGTTTAGTCTCAGACTTTCCCTGGATCAATTCACATTCAGCTGCATAATACAAACAGGCAGAGGAAGTTTATTTTTATTCACGTTTCCAGAGGTTTGAGGCAAATATTAGTCCCATAGTATGACAAGCAGACAATGCTGTTCCACCTCCCAGAGCAGAGTGAGCCATAAAAAAGGAAGTGCCTGGAGGAAAGTACATTGTAACCTTCAGCATTAAATGTAAAAGAGAAATATGACTGGCTGAGCAAATCTACTGACAGTTTCTCTCCAGCCTCCTGTAATTTTCTGTTCTCTTCCCTTTCTATAGATATCACCCACCTCAGTTATTTTCCTTCTGATTTCTATTCTTTACTTTTTTCTTCTTCTATTTGGCATTTGCTCTATTCCATTATTTTTTACTGTGGCTTTCCAACTTCAGTTCTTTGTTGGTTTTGTAATGTGCTGGCTGGTGCGCATACAGAAAAAATGCTGCCTACTGCTGCTAGATCACGGAATTACTCCCTTAGCGTAAGTGGTAGAGTCTGTATTTTGCTGCTAAAATCTTGAGTTCTATCCTCAGTGATAATCTGTGATGGGTGAGTTGTTATAGACAGTTGCTGTTGGTTGTGCCATCTTGGCTGCGCCTACTTATACTGTTTTCACACAGGTGGGTTTTGTACATTTGAGAGAATAAGGGGCATATCACCCAAATTTGGGTGGAGAGGATGATAAACTGGCAATGAAGGGAATGAAATGGGAGAACTCCATTTGTGTGGCATTAGCTCTCCGCTCTCAGATCTCAAAAGATCCTCTGCAGGCAATTATTCTCCTCATTTGCATGGAGATGTGAGGGACTTTCCACAGCGTGTACCTCCCTCTGTGGGACATTAGTGAATCAATTAGTGATGATCTTCTCCTTATAACTTATATGCTTTTTCACACTGCGATATGAATCCTGCACTGCACTGCAAGGAGCTGGGAGTTAGTGCAGAGCCAGAGCCTCTACAGAGTCCTCATAGACCTCAGTGGATTTTGCTAGTTTGAGGGCCAGCTTCATGGGTGGGAGACAATCCGAAGGCAACCCACTTCCTATACCCTGTCCGGTACCCTATCCCCCAGCCTGCATAGGAGATGATATGGCTCTAAAACACTTATGATTTTGATGCATGCTCTGGCCGGGGGAGAGAAGGGGAGGCTATGGCTTTGTTTTGAGTCAAATACAATTGAATCTTGACCTCATTCTGCAAACTGGCTCTGATCACCCCTTTCTGTGTCAGTGGCTTCTAGGGTGACCAGATGTCCCGATTTTATAGAATCAGAGGGGTAGCCGTGTTAGTCTGGATCTGTAGAAGCGACAAAGGGTCCTGTGGCACCTTATAGACTAACAGAGTCTATAAGGTGCCACAGGACCCTTTGTCGCTTCTACGATTTTATAGAGACAGTCTCGATTTTTGGGTCTTTTTCTTATATAGGCTCTATTACTCCCCACCCCCTTTCCCGATTTTTCACACTTGCTGTCTGGTCACCCTAGTGGCTTTCATCGGTATTCAGAGGTCACTGTAGCATTGTTGCTCTGTTTTGAATCACCATCCATTAAGCAGGATGTTTCTTTTCCAGGAAAACCCATCTAATTGCATTTTGGGAGAGGTCTGGGTGGCTCGTTGACATGAGACACTGTCCTGTATGCTCACTCAGCGCACATGTGGTGAAGCAGAGCACCTTCGTGCTGATGTAAAAGGAAGCCTGCTGTATGACTACCAGCTAAGAGCTAAATTCTGACTGTGTCAACCAGAAGCACACAGAGGCATGGGCGGGTCCTGAATATTGCTGCTCCGGGACATTTCTGCCTGCACAGGACAATTACAGACAAGTGACCAAAGGAGGATGGAAGAGGCAACTTGCTGAGTAATATACCTTGTGCCCCCCCACCCCGCTTCCCCCATATCTGCCACTGGCTACTGTCACTGATAACGTCCCAAGACAGACGGCTTCAGGGTAAATGTCAGTTGAGGCCTTCACCTCTAGGCTCAGATCCAGCCCGAGTTTACTTGTTTAGTGGCCTAGGTGAAAGCATTTCGATTGTGACTTCAGTGGATAGGTGCCCACGTGAAAAACATCACTGCTGTTGTCATTAATTAGACTCCCTTCTTAGCAGTATCGGTAGGCAAAATGAGTCATGGTGACTGAACTATCCTTTTAACCCCCCTTGGTGGTTAGTACAGCAGGAGAAGCATGGTCTTTGAATAAACAGAGGATGCTCAGTCACCAAAGCGGCCAAGCTGTCAAATTGCAAGCATATTAAAAACTCAGCAAAAATAAAATAAAAACCCAAACCAACATGATGGCAGCACAAGACTCTGTGCACCTCCCTAACTTGAGGTACAGCAAGAAGAGGCTGCAGCTGAGCTAAGTGAGTGGGATTAACATTGCAATTGACAAAGATTATTTCCCCTTCTCTAATTAAAAAAAAAAAAGTTAATTGAGTCCAGAAGTAGGAAGAAAGACTGTGAGATTCTGCACAAAAGTCTCATCACACTAAATGCACTGAAGATACAGCTCAAATGCAAGGTCCATTTTAAACAATAGATTATTGATTTATGCATGCAAAATTTGCTGCGTGCAGGTGCTAAGAAGTTACTGCACTTGGCATATGGCTGTGTGCTTATAACTCACAGAAAGTTATGAGTGACTGGTTTTGTACTTGCCTGTGTGTGCATATGCATACATGCAGACACAGACACACACACACACATATCTCAGGGGTAAATTAAGGGTTTGTTTTTTAAAAATGTAGCCTTAGATGTCACCAATTTTTGGCTGGTGGGAAGCACTTGCTATTTTACTTTAAATGATTTCACATGAATAAACTTTGCTGCCTCCTTTCCCCCAAATCTACCCCATTGATCAAAATAGTTAAAATAATTTTTAAGAAGTGTCCAGGCCGAAAACAAGCTACTGCATGTTTTTTTTCATGTACCTGTTATTCTCCCTTCCACTGCCGAATACCCTGCATAGAACCAGTTGAAACTACTCCTGCAGAGGCCTGACACAGAACAATAGAGGAGTATCACTGATTTCCATTTTTAAATCATGCTATCAGCATAACATTAATTTTCCATGTGCAAAGAATGAAGCAACAAAGAAAATAAGGATATAACATATAAGCACCTCAGGGATTTGTAATCCCTCTAACACTTTAGGTGAGAATCTGATGATTGAATTATGATTTCCTGACGGTTCCGAGTCTTGTTTCATGAGGGGGCTCAGTATCAAATCGAAACTGGGAGAAAGTGATGCCTCCCGCCCCCCACAGTTTCTCCTGTGGGATCTGACACCTGAGCCTAGGAAAAGATTCCTGCTCAGTGCCTTAGTGGGAGATGAAACCATGCCAATTTGCCGTTGTCTAGGGGGGAGATTTTAGCCTCAACCCTCAGTATTTAATCCCATTTATACCTTGAAATAGGAACACGAGGCCATAGACTTGGGTAGCCAAGTGTTTTCAAACCCAGCAAGCTTACACATAGAGCACTTCAACCTTTGTAGGAGGTTTTAGCTTTGTGGATAAATGAAGGGAGCTCTCCAGTCACACAAGCATGTTTATTGTCATCTCATCACCCATATCTTCTCTCTCCCAGCCACTCACTGCCGGTTAACACCTTTGCACAGCGATTTCCTCCAAAGCCAGCGCACCTCATTATCTTCTTTAATTGGCTCTCCAAAATGTGAGGCTGCAGAGAGCTGCGCAAGCCCTAATGTGTGCCAAAGCAGGGTCTTATGCTGACAAAGCAGAACACTCTGCTGCTAGCACTGGTCCCTGCTCTCTAGTGAGAGAGAGAGAGAGATGCAGCTAACAAAGACTATTCCAAGGAAGAACAATATAAGCCAGTGGCATGGAGTCATAAATGTCTATAGAAATACATTGATTCAATCATAGAGGGACAGATTCCAGAGAAAACTCTGATGTGGAACAACTGCAGGCGAGAGCAGATCAGTGTGTTTCAGAGTGTTTTCAGAAAACACTAGTTTTTAGAGTTGTAAGTGACCCATATGACTGTACTAAAGAAGACAGGTGCAAGCCACAGACTCTGGAGCCCAACTTGGATATGGATTTAGGAAATCTCAAAATCTGAGTAATATTCAGGTCCAGGGTCTGGCCCATGATGGTGTTAGGAGCCAATTGCAAGGTTTTGGAGATTTCAGCTCCAGTATTATTGTTGTTTGGTTGTTCAGATCTGAGGTTTTTTAGCTCAGAGCTATCTCCAAAAACTAGTTGACTCACTAAAGAACTCTTTCTTTAAAAGGACAACGGGCCTGATTTTTAAATATGGCCCCTTTTTAGCACCTATGTGCAACTGCAAGAACAAATAGTCAGTTTTAGATATGTGACTGACTGACTAACTGTGCCCACAAAATTGGAGGCTGAATTGAGAGCCCTATAATATGTGACTGCAAACACTAATCCTTTCCTTAGGGCAAAGCAAAGCATCTGATCAGCTAAACTTAACTCTGAATGCTCCTAGGTTGATTTGTTTAGACTCAGTTCAGTCAAT
Source organism: Chelydra serpentina (assembly GCA_037349315.1). NCBI lineage: Eukaryota > Metazoa > Chordata > Testudines > Chelydridae > Chelydra > Chelydra serpentina. The sequence goes on from JBAIAC010000035.1 coordinate 16,838,385, forward strand.
CAATAAGTCTCTGCTCATAAATAGCACTTGCAAAAGTGCTGAAGAAAGTAAAAACCAAGCTCCCTTTTTCTGCTCCATTTCAGATAAACATAAAAACCATGAGAACATCCACATTCTCTGGGAAAAACCCAGTGGAGCTTTTAAAAAATGAGAAATAAATGCTCACAATAGCCATGTACACATGCTAAGAAGTCAACTGTCCTATGACTCTCTCATCGCCTAGACTTTTAACAGAATTTGAGCCAAAAAGATGAATACATCAACCTCCAGTCACTGGATTTCCTACTCCGCCCATTAATTCAGTGGAATTGATCTGGGTACCTAACTTTCCAAGGCATCTTTGAAAATCCCAGCTATAATATTTTTCTTTAAACAAATCATTGCTTGAAATATCCTTTTTCTCATCAGTGCATATTAGCACCCATCAAAGTGTTCACTATTCAGTGTGTATCATGCATCTTTCTCTGTGCCTGGGCTCCAGAGGATAGGAGTCCTTTATAGCTACAATCTAGGGAATTCAGGGCCAGATTTTCATCTAAAGCTGCAGATTGGCACCTAGTAGGATTTGCAAAAGTGCCTAACTCCCATGACTTATTTTTTAAGATGCAATATCTTAAAATCTGTCACAGGGCTTGTCACGGAGGGTGGGGGAGTCTGCGTCTGCACCCCTCTTCCTCAGGATTCAATGTGACTCTCAGCCAGCCAGTAGAACAGAAGGTTTATTAGAGATGCCGGGAACACAATCCAAACAGAGCTTGTCAGTACAACCAGGACCCCTCAGTCGGGCCCTTCCGGGGGGTAGGGAGCTTAGACCCCAGCCTGGGGCTCCCTGCGTTCCACCCCACAGCTCCAAAAGGGGGCCAGGGAGGCCTGACTCTGTCTGCACCTCCCTCCATGCCCCCAGCCGGCTGCAAACTGAAACCTTCCAGCCCCTCCTTTCCCTTTGTCCATAGGCGCTGACTTCGTGGGTGCTCCGGGGCTGGAGCACCCACGGAGAAAAATTGGTGGGTGCTCTGCACCCACCGGCAACTCCCCGCCCGCCCCGGACCCGTGGCAAACTTACCGGCACCGGGAGATGTTGCGGGGCCCCGCCCCCGACGCTGGGCAACGTCGCGTCGGGGGCGGGGCCCCACGACGTCACCCGGCGTTGGGGGCGGGGCCCGGCGTCGGGCGGGGCCCCGCCCCCGACGCCGAGTGACGGCACCCATGGGCGGAACCGGAAGTCCGCGCCCGTGCCTTTGTCTCCTTCCTGGGCCAGGAGGTCACTTGATCCCTTTGTTCGAACACCTTCAGCTCGCACGTTTGCAGAGAAGGGGCCCAGGCCATCAGTTGCCAGGAGACAGGGTGTCAGCCATTCTCTGTCATCACTGGCCCTCTAGGGCTCTGCAATTACACACATTTATCCCACGCCCTAGAGACTTAGCACATGCCTCGGGGAAACTGAGGCATAGAAACATTAAGAACAGTCCCATTCCGTCACAGGGCTAGTAATGAAGGCTGTATACCATTAGAAGAATAAGCTCCTACATTCCAAATAGTGCAAGGCATTGCAAAATGAGAGACTTTAATATAATCACTGGAGATGTTTTCACCTTTAATCCTGGACTACATATAGTAAATTCTGGATTTTAGACAACTCTCAGTTTTATTCCTGGTGTGCTATTGCATTTTTGTCTGATATGACCACTGTTACTATTCAGGGCTAAAACATGCTTTGACTGCTTTGGGAAATGGGGAAAGGGTTGAAAGAGGAAGGATAGCGAATTGGGGAATAAGGTCAAGAGTGGGGCATTCAGGAGCGGTAATCATTGTGAAGGCAGATCCAGGCAAGGTTTCCTGGATTACTACTCTGACCCATCTGTGTATGCTAATTTAACTGGGTTTCAGACCACAGATTTTCTCCCAAACTCAGTAATGAAGCTCACATGAAATAATAATTATCTAATGCTCTAGAGCAGTGATACTTGGACTGTGGCTCATGGGCCCCAAGTGGCTCTTTAATGTGTCTTCTGCGGCTCTTCGCAGCCCATGATATTGGAACCTTGTGTGATTTAATTATTAACCAATCTAAGTTATCAACCAATCAGGATGCGTTTACTGTTATTAACCAATTAAGTTATCAACTTGCACTAAGTTATTAACTTATTTGCGGTGAGAATAATATATAGCTATAGCTATATAAATATGTCCTCTGTCATACTGCTTAAATATGACTAGTACTGTAGCAAATGAAACAATGAATTCACCCTTCTGTGGCTCTTTTGGGTAATGCTGATTGCTAGTTTGGCTCCTGAACCACTGAGGTCTGAAGATCACTGCTCTAGAACACTAATATAGATGACTCAAAACATCAAACAAACCAGTGAGATTCATTTAGGTTCTTTGTTCAAAATCCTATGTGTCAATATTTTGTTGGCTTTATTTTTTCTTCTTGTTGGTTCTGGGGTAAGAGGAGATTCTTTTCTGGATCTGACCAAGTCCTGCCTTGAAGGCATCACGTTGTTTGGCCCTTTAATCCTCCTTTCCAGAATTCCACAACCATGGCATCTGAGATGAAAGCCGTGTTCAAGGGTCAGGCAGCAGGAGCAGCCCACGCCCTGAGCACTAGTCACCCCACCAAAGCAACCCAGTCAGGTCGCTTCCAAACAATGGGCCGGATTCACCAGTCTGCTTCAGCTGGTTTGTGATGGTTTATACAGAAAGTCAAACTGGGATTACAGTCACCAGTAGAGCTGGCTGGGAATTTTTAGACAAAAGTGGTTTTTTTAAATCAGAAAATGCCGATTTGTCAAAACCAAAACTTTCCATGGGAAAGGGTCAGTTTCACTGAATTTCTCACCTGGAAAAAAATTTGAAAAGAAAAAACGTTTTGAAATTGTCACCATGATTCATTTCAATGTTGTCTAAATGAAATATGTCAGTTTTCCAATTTGAAATGATTTCTCTATTTCAAAATTGAAAGTAATTTCAGTTAAAAAAATAAATGATCAAAATCAAAGCATTTTGTTTCAACTGATCCTCCTCCCCCACAAAAATAAATGTCCCATATTTTCAGTTTGTGATTTTGTTTTTCAGATTTTGACTTTTTGTCCCAAGTCAAGATGGGAAAATTTTCAAAATCTCAAAAATTTTCACGGGATAGGAAAACAATTTCTTGTCCAGCTTTATTTGCCAGTGCAATGCAAAGGGGACAAAATACACTGACGAATCTAGCACAATATATAGAGATAGTGGCTTGGGCTGAAGAATTCAGACCCACATATCAAGCACCCTGAAGCTGTGACATTTGGATTCAGATCCAGGTTTGAATTCCAACCCCACGCGCCCCACCAATTCCCCAACATTCAAGGAGGTTCCGATAATAATTTATTTATATATCTTCCTAGGTGTGTATGTTAGAGCAAATAGAAAGATAAGGTCTGTACCACAAAGATCTTAAAACCTGCCCAAAATGTATATTAGCAAAGTATTTTAATTGATCCAAATAAGAACATTCAGAAATGATGGAAAGAGGGATCCCCTTGTTAGCCTGAGAAGCCAATCCATTTATACAATTTCTGAAATGCAAATTATTTGTATTTGTAAAGGATAAAGCATTAGTCTCTACTGCACCCATTATACAGTCATTTAATCTGTCTTTAATTTAGCTCCCTGCAGGCCTCATTAAAGGGGGAAAGATGTAAAGCTCTCTCTCTAAAACAGGAAGAAAAGGTGTCCTTAATTATGCAACAGCTGCCTAGTTTGAAGGCCACTGAACATGAAAGATTCCTAGTATATCAAAGTCACAGAAAAAGCTGGGCAAAATAACCTGTCACTGAGCCACTGTAAAAATGAAGGGTTCAACTTTCCTTCTCTGCTATAGATTGGTCCCGTCTAATAGTTACTCACTGGGCTGTCAAATGGTGGGTTAAAATCTCCACTGGTAATGTCATGAGGCAACTTGAACTGGCAAATGCCTTTCATATTAGGCACTTGATTCTGTTCCATTTACTGGTGCATAGAAATGTTGCCATTGACTTCAATGGGGGCAGCACCAACCTGGCATCTAGGGAAGCATAATACAATCACATTAAATCACAGAATATCAGTCAACTATACTGCCTATCACCTCGAGGAATGAATCAGTTAATTCATTAATGTTCTTCTTGTTCCTTGAATAGTGCCCAGATCATACCAAAATACCACAGTGAATGGTGGGCAGAGAGCCTGAGAAATCACAACTCCCCCAGATTGAGTCTATATATTTCAGCAGTCTTAACGAGCACTTGAAAAACTCACAATAACCCATCTTAATTTCCTTTCTCAATGGAGTGCCACTAAAACATCATTTAGCACAAGCGCGTTTTAATTTAAACTAAACATACTCCCCATACTATATATCAAGCACTTGTTTCTTTTTTGTGAGTGATGTATATTCTGAAAGCACATACCCACAGGCCACCTAGCCTGAGAGAATCATCTCTTTGCATTACATCTCTGCTCTTTATTCAGTAGCATTCTGATTACTGCAATTTGACTGCATCAGAGCTCAGTTATAGAAGATGCATGTAACCACAGACATGTTTTGACAGCTAAGTTTGGATACAAACAGGAACAGTTCGGAATGAGAAAAACAAAACTCAGAGACAGCTAGAGGAAAGATGAAGAAGCCCGGCCAAATAGGTATTTTTTCTGTTATCAAATACAAAGGGAAATATCCCACCATCGTACAAAGATTTAAACAGGCAATTTGCTAATTCTAGTAATAATTTCTCTATTGAATCCTGGGTTATGAAGAAAACGGAGAGCTTCAATCCAGACCAATGTTCCCTCTAATTTTTGACAGGCTGTGTGCGCAAAAAATGTCTTCTGTGCAAATTTTGGACAGGCTGCGTGTGCAAAAAATGTCTTCTGTGCAAATTGTTGTGCTTCTGTGCAAATGTTTGTGCGCGCTGTGTTTCTCTGTGTGCACGGGGTTTAGGATCTGTGTGCCCGCGCACACACGCACAGCTTAGCGGGAACAGTGATCCAGACTCCTTATTCTTCTCCCAAAATACAAATTCTTCCTCAGGTTCAGCGAGGAAAGGAACTTGGGGTCCGAGCTACGAAGGATTGTTGGAGAGATGGCATTAGAGAAGTGAAACATAAACAGAAAACTCCTGCAGTTCTGAAACAGGCAAAACCCCTTCTGAAGTCAAAGGGAGTTTTTCAGGAGTGAGGAGAGCAGGATATGGCCTTGTACACATTTTCTGGACACCACTATAGTAAAATGCCCATGGCCCAGATCCTCAAAGATATTTAGGCACCTATCTCCCATTGATTTCTGCTTGTGTCTGACATACGCGTATTTGTGGCAGATAGGGTGACCAGACGTCCCAATAAAAATGGGACCGTCCTGATTTTTGACCATTTGTCCCGCGTCCCGACCGATGGTCGGGCCTTTTGTCCCGATTTTCAGTCTTCTTCCGGCGTTTTTTTTTTTTTTCTCTACAGCTTCCGGTGGCAGAGGCTTTTCCGCTTTTTTTTTTTTTGCTGAACAACTTTGGCGGCAGAGGCTATTCTGTTTTTTTTTTTTTTTTTGGGTGGGAAGTCCCGATTTTCGGGTCTTCTCATCTGGTCACCCTAGTGGCAGACAAATAACGGCACCAATCTCTACGTTCTGTAACACAGATGGCATTCTCTACAGCTGGAAAATGGTATTGCATTTAAAGTGAACCCCACAAAATTATTCCATCCTAGTTGTTTAATGATTTCTTACTCATGTTGCAAAAGGCGCTTAAAAAGCACATTCCATGCAGTTAATCACAAGCATTAAAGATTCCTGCAATCTTCAGTTTATAACACAGTTTTATAGAAGGAATCACCAACCAATATGCTTTGAAAACTGTTCTCAGTAGGGTTTTAGTAAATTAATTCTGTTGAAATCCAGATTAAACAAACAAGCAATAATCCACTTTTTGCAGTTTAGGGCTGATTTGTAATCTCACTTACACTGGTGAAACATCTGGAATTGCTCCAGTATTAACCAGGTGTGAAATCCGTTTCTGCCCTCACTATTTTTTTTCTAGCCTTTGTATTTTAGTAGCACATTATCCTTGCAGGCATCAGAAAGGGCAGGTGATGACGAGAAAAGAAAAAAAAAGCCTGTGCATCAACTCCACTGTAATTAAACTGATCCCAACCAAGGAAAAAAATGCCCAGGGCAGACCAGCATCTATCAAGGTCTTACCTAATGACAGACACTGACTGAAGTGGTGCTTATGAATGCTGCCAAAATGGAAGCATGATTTGGATGATAAGATATTGGAAACCAGACCAGAGAAAACACAGAAGGACTGTGAATTCAAGCTCCTATGAAAGGACCACAATTCTATGTTGACTTTGTGACCTATTAAGGTATAAAACCAAAGTATCCGACAGCAGAGGACTGAGAGCTAATAAATCTCACCCCTGTGTATATATATATTACTCTACTGAGATGTCATCAGCTTAGAAGGAAATTTTGTGGACTTCCCTCCATTTGAGACCTGACCTTTGCCATACATCCTATGCTGGGGGCTCTGTTCATCCATTTAAGTTATTCATTGTAAATGTATTTAGGACGATGATGAGCAATCATCTTTACATTTATTAAGTGATTACATTTAAATAAAGGTGTGTGTGTGTATATGTATATAGTATTCAACATAGATATTGTATTCAACAATATGTTCCAAATATGCTGCAGTATTTTGGATAATTACTCTAACGCTGTATTTTGATTTTAGAAGACATATCAAAAGTCCTTCCCAAGCTCCAGCAACTACCTCTCAGGTGGAAGGTGGCACACAAGCAGCAACAGAATGCTACAAAGTGGTTGTGTTCTCAAGAGACACCAGGGTAAACTCTTACAAACAAAAAAGAATAACATCCATATAGGATGAGTCCCTGGCTTTTAAGGACTCATCCTACACAGATTACATGATGATATCTCAAGTACTTTGTTTCGAACATTGCTCAATAAATAGCACATTTTTGCTTTTCAGTGTCGCAAATAATTATCACTGATTATCTCACTGCTCCCTGACAATACCAATACCAATTATTTTATAATAGAACTCGCAGGGCTCATGTATTGCTCATGAACAGAGCTACTCTCTGTAACTAGAAAAGGAAGGCTAAGTACTGTTGCGGGGAAATGTTTCTCTCAGACCTTACACCTGACCACCTTTACTTGGTATGTAGCAGGGTGTGCAAAGTAGTTTCTTTCCAGCACAGGTTAAAGTGGGATGCAGGTAATGCTAATGGCTAGGCACAGTCCTCTGAACTGAACAACAGTAAGTCTCAAGCTACTTGAGCACCCAACTCATATTCAATAGTGAAGTTTCATGCTGATCCCAGATCCCAGTCTCAGGACTGTCACAGACAACTTCAAGTGATATTTTTTCCAGGAGTTTGACTCTGTGATACGGGCGCAATATGTAAGACTGATAGTGACACACAGAGAATTGTTCCAGTAATGGTCTATACCAAGGGTCGGCAACCTTTCAGAAGTGGTGTGCTGAGTCTTCATTTATTCACTCTTAATTTAAGGTTTTGCGTGCCGGTAACACAATTTAATGTTTTTAGACGGTCTCTTTCTATAAGTCTTTAATATATAACTAAACTATTGTTGAATGTAAAGTAAATAAGGTTTTTAAAATGTTTAAGAAGCTTCACTTAAAATTAAATTAAAATGGAAAGCCCCCCAGACCGGTGGCCAGGACCCAGGTAGTGCGAGTGCCACTGAAAATCAGCTCGCGTGCCGCCTTTGGCACTCGTGCCATAGGTTGCCTACCCCTGCTCTATACTGTTGAAGAAACAAAGCCAGGGGCATGTAGGAAAAATATGAGTAGAAGACACTATGATGATTATTATTTTTCATGGCAAAATATCTGCTCTTGTAGTGTTTTTTCCATTGAAGACATATTTGAGTCATTGAAGTATCATCTAATGTTGCACCCCTCAGAAAGTAGGATTTTCCCCACACAGGCCCAGGGAGTCTCTACTTATTCTTTGCACATTTCTAAAGATGCAGGGGCAGCTCCTCAGCTGGTAGAAATCAATAGACTTCAATGAAGCTACACCAGTTCACAACAGCTGAGGATTTAGTCTGTAGACTTAGTTATCAAAACAGATAGTTAAGACCATTGTCAGCCCAATCCTTAGTTTTAAGCCATTACTCTTGTAATAGGAGATGCCATAGATCCTAGCTGGGTTGTAATTTTGGTCCATCAAGTCAGTGTCCTGCCCTTAGCAGTAGATGATACCTGATTCTTCAGGGAAAGGCCCAGTTCAAAGTGAACCTGGCCCAATTGCACAATACTGTATATAGAAGGAATCCCTCATGACCCCTGTAGCAATTAACTTATTAAAGTCCAGATTCTGATCTCAGTTACACCAGTATAAGACCAGAGTCTCTCTTCTGATGTCCGTGGAGTTACTTGGTATAAATGATGGTAGAATTTGTAGAAAACAAAATTAAAGATGGGGTTGAATGAACTTAGAGTGAAAATCGAGTTCAGTTCTATTATCCAGATAATGTGGGTGGCATGTGCACTTACCAATAGCATCTGCACCATTAGTAAGTGTTAACTGTTGGCTTTGCTTCTGTTTTGAATGTGTGTTATAATTTCTTTGGTTTGCTGGCAATGAGCAATGTTTCACTCCATGCAACTGACAAGACCCAAATAAGCCCAGGAGGCTTAAAAGATTCCTGGTTCAGGTGCTTTCATTTTTGACCAGTTCATTTCTGCTTAAAGTTTAACAACCTGGATTATTTCAAGAATGCAGATGTAGAATTCACTATACCAAAAAAGAGAGTAATTGGAAAATGCCATCTGACTGTAACATTTGGTGAAATTCAGTTGCTACCTGTACCTCTTCATTCAACCTATTTAAATGTAAAGAAAGACAGAAGTATTCTTTTAAAATGACAGTAGATAAACTGTGACTCCCTTAAATCTGATACTGTCATGACATTTGGAACTAGCGTGACAAGAAGGACCACACCTGACTCCGCTACATGATTTAGATTATATCACAACTAGTTCCAGTGTCAGGTTTAGAACCTTCTTGACATCCCCTTCTGCCTCTTCTGTTTCTGACACTTATTTCAAGGACATGGATCTAATCCCAAAGTCCTAACCAATTTGAGCTGGTTCTGGATCAATTGCAACCTTTGGTGAAACATTGTTACAAATCCATATGCATTTCACAGTCGTCACCATGCAGTCCAGCTTGACCACTCAGAACGTCATGGCAGCAGCAGCAGCAGCAGGGGTAGAACTCTTGAGCCAAAGATAAGCTCCCCAGTCCCCTACTCTATGACCTAATGGGGAATTTCCATTAGCTGATCACAAAGAGCATTTGTGACACATAGTTGAGCAGTTCTGATTTCACCCAACAGAGGGCAGTTGAACACGTACATAACCAATCTCATAGCAAAATGTTTCGTTCATCAAAAATAAAATACAACAATCAACAATGCTGAAATTGGCTAGAGAAAGTTGAATTATTCATTATAAATAATTTAGACAATTAATTTGGCATTTTAAAAAATACATTACCATGAATAAATTTTTCAGTCTTCATCCAGTTCTATAGATTTTTGAATAGCATCCAGTGAATAATTTGACACATTTTCCCCTTGAGTTGTCAAATAGACAGTTCACAAATGCATTTTCACATTCTTCCATCAGCTATGAAGGTGATGAAGACATAGTTGTAATGTTGACCTTGCTGTCCTTTGAGCTTTTCCTCTCAGTTTTAATAACAAGCACATCCATTCTTTGCTTCCCTGCTGCTCTTACCATTTTACAAAGGGTACCTATGACTCATAAATAAGGCTGAGATTTTTGTCACAGATATTTTTAGTAAAAGTCAGGGACCGGTCTCCAGCAGTAAAGAAAATTCACGGAAGCCCTGACCTGTCCCTGACTTTTACTAAAAATATCTGTGACAAAATGGGATATGTGGGTCCCCCCACCGCCTCCAGCAGGGCAGCTGCGTAGCAGCTAGGATCTCTGGGGGCCCACCCCATATGGTGCTAAGATGCCATCAGTGATCTACAGTGATGAAATGGTAGAAATAGAAGTGAAGGTTGTGGTTTTTTTCTTGCTGGGTTCAAAAAGGTTCACCTAACCCTTTGTGTTCCCCCTTCACTATGCTGGATGTTTTCATGGCACTGGCTGGGTCGTTCTTCATACACTCTGTTCAACAGGATTACTGCTACGTTGTCACCCAATCATAAGTAATGGAGATGGAAAAGATGGAAACTGGACCATTCATTCTGTTTACTTGCCATTGTATGGTTGTGCCCTACATTTTCTTAAGATTTGGTCTGCCTGACACTTCCTAGGCCATTGGTGGCAGCTCTTTACAAGTTCAGTGTTTAGAATGGCCATTGCTTGACATTTTGTCTTTCTCCTGTGCACGGGGACATCAGAGGAGGGGGAGGGATTGGCAGGAGGTGGTAGTCAGAGGCTATACATTTTTCTTTTTTTTAATCATATATACATCCCCAATGTGAATGGCTCTGATTAGCTAGTGATTGTCCCTTTGCTGGGCTCCATTTAAATGGCTACAACCTTCACCTGAAACTATAAAAATGCCTTTTTGTGGGGAAAAATTGACTATATTAGCAAACAAAGGAGTCTTATTGGGCAGCTTTTATGTACCTCTTCCACAGACACGAAATGGCTGGCTGGCCTCAATTTGCCAGTAAGTACCTTCTTCACGTCTCCTTCTCTTAAGACTCAAAAGAAAATATATGACCCTTTTGACGAGCATGTATCCTTCGCCCAGGTCTCTCAGTGGCATGTGGTGTTTTAAAAATACATCTGCACACACATATAGAACGAAAATAAATTGCTCCACTGGCCATTAACTGCTCTTCCTTGGCATATCTCGCAGTGGTTAATGTGCCTCAGACATGCACATAATGAATAAATGACTTGACTTTTGACGGCAAATAAATGCCCTTTCACTGGTGTCTCTGAGAGTGCTACTTGTTCACAGAAAAACACAAGAGAAATGGTCTTGTTAACCAGAAAGTGCACCCAGTTGCCCTAGGGGAGACGAGAGGGTTAGTTGTCTCTGTGCCTTTTTGTGTGTCTAAGCATTAAACAGAAAAAAGAACCACATGCTCTTTTATATATGGTAGCTTCTTTTGGATTAAAGCCATCCCGAAACATTTTACAGAGCAGTTAGCTGCTGGCAGTGGAGTGGCTACAATAAAAAAGAGAGGCCACCATGTGCTCAGGCTAGATTTGGGCGTAGAAAGGTTGGGCTAGGAAACAAGGATGCATTACTCTGAATGTTAAAAGTAAATTCACTTCCATATGGATGGCTATCAGAGAGGGAGCAAAAAGCACTGCAGTTTAATGTTTGGTAACATCTCTAGTAGTCAGAGCAAAAAGGCTGGGAATCAACAGACTTGTATTCTGTTCTCAACTCTGCCAATGGCTTGCCTTGGGCCACTCGGTTTACTTCTCTGTGTCCCCATTGTAACAGGGAAAATATTATGTACCTTCCTTTGTAAAATGAGGTGAGATCCTCAGATAAGGCTCTGTAAGTTCAAGGTATTACTATCTCAGCTTTTAAGAATACAGCACCCACCCTTAATATTGGTACTACCGTAACACCACTGGGTATGACCTTATAAGTATGCGCTTCTGGTGAACATCATGTGTTCACCAGATGACTAATACTGAGAGACTAACCCTTCCGGCTTTTCGCACTCTCTCACAGATATTAGTGTTCTTTGTTAAGGCCTTTCTTAAACTGAGCTTTTGAAAACATTGTTTGCAAAAATAAACCTTTATAATGAATGTTGCTCAGGGCTCTTCCCTTTTCGCCATGAGTAATAAGGAAGCCCTCCAGGGCAGGGGGTCAAACCCAAGAGGATTTTATGAAAACCTCAAAATTAGGGCTGGTCAAAACAGAGTTTCCATTCTATAGGAAACTCCTACATTTAAATTTCCTTTTTGGTCCCAAATCAGAACAAAAAGTAGACATTTCCCATAAAAATTTGTGGTTTTTTTGGTTTGTTTTCTATATATCTAAATGTCCTTAACCAAACGTTTCATTTTTGATAAGGGTGAAGTGCTTCATTTTGACTTGAGCATTTTGGCTAATATAAAAAATAATATATTAAAAGTCATAACACTAGAGTCTAAATGAAGAGCTTTGACCTTATCAGAACAAAACATTTTGATGATATTTTCATCAAAATTTTGACTTATCAATACATCCCACCAAGTGTTTCAATTTCTGAAATCTCTATTTTCCTGCTGAAAACTCCCATCTGAAAATTTTCAACCAGCTCTATTCTAAATTCCTGGTGTCTAGATTTTGGATCCAGATTTCTTTGGCAGGGTCTTATGGTTGGGTAAAAGTCACAGTGAATGCCAGATGGCATCACGTGGGCTCAAGGAAACACAGGACCCTAACAAAGTTGAGTGCATTGTGTTGTGAAGCTACATTAACGTATTTCTTAGGTTTGGACTGAATGTGTCACCTCCCTAGGAGCACTGTCAGAGCTAAAAGGAGGAAACAACAGACATGTTGACTAACCTTCCCCACTTTTGCTTCCTGAGGTTTTGAGTTGCACCTGACCCAGCCACCTGTAAGATGTACTCATACCCTTTGTGGATGATCAAAATGAGCTGGAGAATGCTGGGCCCATTTAATAACGGATTGTTGTGCCTAACATCATGATGGCCAACTGAAAATAATGCTCAAACATGCTTAGGGTCACGCTCAGCCTTGCCAGTGATGACTGTCCTATCTTGAACGTCCTGTTTTCAGGGAAAGTTATTGAGGTGGTGATGAGTTGGTGACTTGCTACATTTGGATTCCATAGATTTCTCCATGTTCGGGCTGGTATGGGACTGAGTGGTGCTGATGCAAATAATGATTTTCTCCTTCTAGTGATGGACAAAGGTAATGTGTGTATTATGATTCTACTAGTTTTTTATACCAATGTCCTTGATACTGTGAGGCCTCAGGGGAAAAAATAGATTCTGATGCAGTCAGAGGATTTGTTGAGGAGGAGGCCAGTTTCAGCTCTTCTGTGTGAAGGAATATAATATCAACAGCACAAAACACAGCTCACAGTTCAGCATGATTGTCAGTCCCTACTCCAGAGTATTGAGAGGGTATTAGCTCACTGAAGGTATTAATCCTTTTCTTCAACAGTGAAAGATGTAACATGACACAATACAATTCTGCATGATGTGCATATTCTTTCCTGATAAGTATATCTGAAGGCACCCAAAATTTTAAGGAAAATAATTTGCTTTAATTCTGCCTCCTTCTAATGTTTCTATGTGAGAAGGTAACAAAGCAAAGAAGGCAGGGGAATGGGAGAGAGAACAGCTCAGTAATTGCACTGATGTCTGAACCAAGTGACAATAGAGCAGAATGCAAGCAGTGGGCACCAAAGAATCGATGTTCTCATTAAACACTTGGTGACCTTATTTTTTTTTTCATTCAAGGTTTAAGCTTTTCTTCTGTTTCTGCACTGGAAAAAAGAATGTTAGCAGGAAAATCAAAGTGAAAGTATTTTCTAATGGAAATTAGATCAATGTTGCACTGCTAACAGAATTTCTGCACCCGTTGTATTTTCCTGTGTAACACAATGGTAAATCTATCCAGATTTGGAATGAGACCATTTTCTGATTAATCCTACAAAAGATACAAACTTCCAGGAGGAGTAATTCAGCACCTTAACCACTATGGTGATGAATGCATTAGAAATTCTTAAGGTAGACAGGCAATTAGATAAGCATTTCCCATGCTCATTGATCTATAGTCTATTACAATGGTACCTTCTTGTTTTATTTTCACCGAACAAGTGCACTATAACTGGATTGCAATTAAAAGTTGGGGAGGGGTGTTTTATTTTTCTTCCATATAAATGGGGCTTCATTCCATCTGAGCTCACTAGAAGCAGGCTCCATTTCTGTAATTTCCTGCTTTTGAAAGGAGGCACTGATATGAGCCAGGTATAGTGGAGGCAGGCTCTGTGCATGATTCCTCAGACACAGCTCTGCCAAATCACTTCAATCCCAGTCTGTGCCTCCTGTTTCAATTCTGGGCCTCTTTAAAGCACAGATTGACATTCATACTATTGTGAGGTGGTTTTTTGTAATGGGAACAAATGGGGACTGTAATGAGACCAAATTCATTTTCCTTTGGGACTTGAGCCAGCATTTAAACTCCTGTCAGGCTAATGACTAACACAGTAACCCAGAACTCCACCTACCAACCTTTCTATTGTTCTGTTCTTTCATGTTTCAGCCTGGGCAACCCTCTCATCAAACATATGCCTGAAACAAAACCCTGGGTCCAAACAGTGCCAGACATTATAACGATCCAAACCAAAATCCCAGATTCAAGCTGCTCCACCGTCCTGATCTTTGGGGAAGTTTGATTCCAGGTCCAGGATCCAAATTTAGCAGTTCAGGCTCATCTCTGTGTCACACCAAGCAAACTAAGTGCTTGCTTCTGGAGACTTTATTCCGGAAAAACTCTGAGGTTTTTCAGCAGGAGTTGTCCCCCATGCCTGCAGGATTTGGCCTGAAATTAAACATTCCATGCTGCAAACCCCTGATAAAGCCACTCGTCACCTTTGCAAATGTTAACATCTAAGCATCTGTAGTTACAGACATTGGTATAAGGTGCATCATTTTATAAGTTGAAAAATATTAAAATTTAAACATTTTACAGGCCAAATTCTCTGCTGGCATACAATTGTGCAGCCGTACTGAAGTCAGGGGTGCTACCTGAATCTACACCATCAAAGAATTTGGCCCTAGACATTATATAAATCCCCATCTCAGATTTATAGTTATATATTCATTTGGGCTCTAAGTACTATGTATATAAAATAAACACCTCCCCAGTGTGTAATATTCCACTAGTAACAGAAAGGTTCTTCTTGGAACCAATGCCTCAAATACAAATATATCATGAAGACATTGGGGTTCTATCTGGAACTCTGAACAACTGGTGGACAGAAGTGTTAAATTCAGGGGGTTGGTGAGCTTATTTTCATCGGTCCATATGTCCGGAGTTTCAATTTTATTGTCAGGTTTGAATGAACCCACAACCCAAAGCAAAACTCAATCTAAACTGCCAAATCTCACATGGATTTGCATTCAACCTCTAGGTGCTACACCCCACTGCACATGTGCTTTGCCTTATAATGTTTGCCTTTAATGGTGCCTTTAGCCTGTCAGAACATTGGGACAAAGAACCATGAACCGGTTTGGCACTGATCTTCCACCGTAAGGTGCGATAAAGTGATTAATGGATATAATTAATAAAACCATGATCTTTCATAATTTCACCATGAAGCCATAAATCAGTCCCCCAAGGTCACCCCAGAATCAGCCCATTATCACTCTAAAGATCTGCAAACATTTTGGCAAATCTGTTCTGCATTTTGATTTTGACAGGGAATTAAAAGGAGATTATACCCAGAACGGGGCAAATTCCATGAGTTTACAGGTTACATACATTTTACTCAACTAATGCAGAAATACAGATCTTCAGTACATATATCTTCACAACCTCTCACCCCAACATGCACAGGGCCGGCTCCAGGCAACAGCCTACCAAGCACGTGCTTGGGGCGGCACCTGGAGGGGGGTGGCACTCAAGGTTTTCAGGTTTTTTTGTAAATTAAAAAAAAAAAATCTTCCTCTGGCGCCCCTGCCGGGGTGGCCGGCGTGCTCCCCTCCCCGCTGGCGCCCCGTCCGGGGCAGCGGGGCTGCCAGCGTGCTCCGCTCCCCGCTGGCGTGCTCCGCTCCCCGCCGGGGCAGCGGGGCTGCTGGCGTGCTCCGCTCCCTGCCGGCATGCTCCGCTCCCTGCTGGCGTGCTCCGCTCCCGGCCGGGGCAGCAGGGCGGCCGGCGTGCTCCGCTCCCCGCCGGGGCAGCGGGGCGGCTGGCGTGCTCCGCTCCCCGCCCGGGCAGCGGGGCGGCCGGCGTGCTCCGCTCCCGGCCGGGGCAGCGGGGCAGCCGGCGTGCTCCGCTCCCTGCCGGGGCAGTGGGGCAGCCGGCGTGCTCCACTCCCCGCCGGGGCAGCGGGGCGGCCAGCGTGCTCCGCTCCCCGCCCGGGCAGCGGGGCTGCTGGCGTGCTCCGCTCCCTGCCGGCATGCTCCGCTCCCTGCTGGCGTGCTCCGCTCCCGGCCGGGGCAGCGGGGCGGCCGGCGTGCTCCGCTCCCCGCCCGGGCAGCGGGGCGGCCGGCGTGCTCCGGTCCCGGCCGGGGCAGCGGGGCGGCCGGCGTGCTCCGCTCCCCGCCGGGGCAGCGGGGCAGCCGGCGTGCTCCGCTCCCTGCCGGCATGCTCCGCTCCCTGCTGGCGTGCTCCGCTCCCGGCCGGGGCAGTGGGGCGGCCGGCGTGCTCCGCTCCCCGCCCGGGCAGCGGGGCGGCCGGCGTGCTCCGCTCCCGGCCGGGGCAGCGGGGCCGCCGGCATGCTCCGCTCCCGGCCGGGTACAACGGGGCGGCCGGCATTCCGCGCTCCTCGGGGGTGTTTTGGCCGGTGTTGGGGGGGGGCGTTTGTGGTTTTTGGTTTTTTTTGTTGCTTGGGGCGGCCAAAAAGCTAGGGCCGGCCCTGAACATGCAAAATCTTAATTAGCATCAAGTTCGGGTTATTAATTATTATTATTGCAACAGTTCTGTGCTTGAGATGCTTTAATGTTCCTTCAGATTCACAACTTCCTGTAGTCTAATTTCTTACTACGCTCACGGCTCAGTTTAAAGAAGAAAGTTTCAAATACGAATTCCATGCCAAGATTACCATTGGCTCCTGCTCTAAAATTTGAACACAAAATTTCCAAGCTTCTAGCTCCATGGAAACTGTCAAAAGAGGACAAAAGCATTATGGTTCCTAGCAGCAACTCAGTAAGGATCTGCTAACCCAATACTCTAGTATTCTCTGGGGATAAAACAGCAGCTAAAATGTTATCTGTGTCTTTTCAGAGGGCATGTTGGACACAGGTCTCTCCCCTAACCTGGCAGTTACAGTATCATTAGATACATTGAGAAGTGGATTACAGTCATTCAACATGTAGAAATGTGACTTGGTTACAAAAAAGGAAATAAAAAGTTTCCAGACTCCACATGTGAAATCACATTGGGCCAGATTTTCAATGGGAGTTAGGCACAGTTGCTTAGGTACTACTTAGGGTGACCAGATGTCCCGATTTTATAGGGACAGTCCTGATTTTTGGGTCTTTTTCTTAAATAGGTTCCTATTACTCCCCATCCCCTGTCCTGATTTTTCACACTTGCTGTCTGGTCACCCTAGTACTACTGAAAAGCCCATGAGGCGTCTATCTGTATCTTTAGGCACATAAATACCTTTGAAAAGCTGTCCCTTCACTTCTCTTGCCTAGATTCCCCATGTGTGTAACAGAATCATAGAATCATAGAATCTCAGGGTTGGAAGGGACCTCAGGAGGTCATCTAGTCCAACCCCCTGCTCAAAGCAGGACCAACCCCAACTAGATCATCCCAGCCAGGGCTTTGTCAAGCCTGACCTTAAAAACCTCTAAGGAAGGAGATTCCACCACCTCCCTAGGTAACCCATTCCAGTGCTTCACCACCCTACTAGTGAAAAAGGTTTTCCTAATATCCAACCTAAACCTCCCCCTCTGCAACTTGAGACCATTACTCCTTGTTCTGTCATCTTCTACCACTGAGAACAGTCTAGATCCATCCTCTTTGGAACCCCCTTTTAGGTAGTTGAAAGCAGCTATCAAATCCCCCCTCACTCTTCTCTTCTGCAGGCTAAACAATCCCAGTTCCCTCAGCCTCTCCTCATAAGTCATGTGCTCCAGCCCCCTAATCATTTTTGTTGCCCTCCGTTGGACTCTTTCCAATTTATCCACATCCTTTTTGTAGTGTGGGGCCCAAAACTGGACACAGTACTCCAAATGAGGCCTCACCAGTGCCGAATAGAGGGGAATAATCACGTCTGCTGGAAATGCCCCTACTTATACAGCCCAAAATGCCGTTAGCCTTCTTGGCAACAAGGGCACACTGTTGACTCATATTCAGCTTTTCATCCACTGTAACCCCTAGGTCCTTTTCTGCAGAACTGCTGCCCAGCCATTCGGTCCCTAGTCTGTAGCAGTGCATGGGATTCTTCCGTCCTAAGTGCAGGACTCTGCACTTGTCCTTGTTGAACCTCATCAGATTTCTTTTGGCCCAATCCTCTAATTTGTCTAGATCCCTCTGTATCCTGTCCCTACCCTCCATCGTATCAACCACTCCTCCCAGTTTAGTGTCATCTGCAAACTTGCTAAGGGTGCAGTCCACACCAACCTCCAGATCGTTGATGAAGATATTGAACAAAACCGGCCCCAGCACCGACCCTTGGGGCACTCCACTTGATACCGGCTGCCAACTAGATATGGAGCCATTGATCACTACCCATTGAGCACGACCATCCAGCCAGTTTTCTTTCCACCTTACCGTCCATTCATCCAGCCCATACTTCTTTAACTTGCTGGCAAGAACACTGTGGGAGACTGTATCAAAAGCTTTGCTAAAGTCAAGAAATAGCACATCCACTGCTTTCCCCTCATCCACAGAGCCAGTTATCTCATCATAGAAGGCAATTAGGTTAGTCAGGCATGACTTGCCCTTGGTGAATCCATGCTGACTGTTCCTGATCACTTTCCCCTCCTTTAAGTGGTTCAGAATTGATTCCTTGAGGACCTGTTCCATGATTTTTCCAGGGACTGAGGTGAGACTGACTGGCCTGTAGTTCCCCGGATCTTCCTTCTTCCCTTTTTTAAAGATGGGCACTACATTAGCTTTTTTCCAGTCATCCGGGACCTCCCCCGATTGCCATGATTTGTCAAAGATAATGGCCAATGGCTCTGCAATCACATCGGCCAACTCCTTTAGCACCCTCGGATGCAGTGCATCCGGCCCCATGGACTTGTGTTCGTCCAGCTTTTCTAAATAGTCCCGAACTACTTCTTTCTCCACAGAGGGCTGGTCACCTCCGCCCCATACCGTGCTGCGGAGTGCAGCCGCCTGGGAGCTGACCTTGTCTGTGAAGACAGAGGCAAAAAAAGCATTGAGTACACTAGCTTTCTCCACATCCTCTGTCACTAGGTTCTCTCCCTCATTCAGCAAGGGGCCCACACTTTCTTTGACTTTCTTCTTGGTGCTCACATACCTGAAGAAACCCTTCTTGTTACTCCTAACATCTCTGGCTAGCTGCAACTCCAAGTGTGATTTGGCCTTCCTAATTTCACTCCTGCATGCCTGAACAATATTTTTATACTCCTCCCTGGTCATTTGTCCAATCTTCCACTTCTTGTAAGCTGCTTTTTTGTGTTTAAGACGAGCAAGGATTTCACTGTTAAGCCAAGCTGGTCGCCTGCCATATTTACTTTTCTTTCTACACATGTTCCTCTTTACATGTTCCTTCTTTCTACACATGTTCCTCAATAGAAGCACATGTTCCTCTTTACAGAGTATTTAGATGCTTGCTTGGTTGAAGTGCTGTTCTAATCTGAAATGTGACTATAACAATTGCATAGTAAGGCTCCATGATTTTTTGTCTTTCATTGACTACACGTTAAGTGTGCTCACCTTACAAATGAGGGTGGGTTTTTTAACTGCCAACCCTGGGTCTGAGAGTCAAGGGATCATTTTCCAGGATAGATTGTAGATCATTGATGATGTGCTGGAGAGGTTTTAGCTGGGGGCTGTAGGGGATGGGCAGTGATGTTCTGTTATTGTCCCTTTTTGGGCCTGTCCTGTAGTAGTTTACTTCTGGGTACCTGTCTCACTCTGTCAATCTGTTTCCTCACTTCCCCAGGTGGGTATTGTAGTTTTAAGAATGCTTGATAAAGATCTTTTACGTGTTTGTCTCTGTCAGGGATTAGAGCAAATTCGGTTGTATCTTAGGGCTTGGCTGTAGACAATGGATCGTGTGATGTGTCCTGGATCGTGTGATGTGTCCCTCACTCTCACAGGCCTTGGGAGACAAGCCAGTCCTCGCTTACAGACAGCCCCCCAACCTGAAGCAAATACTCACCAGCAACTACACACCACACCATAGAAACACTAACCCAGGAACCAATCCCTGTAACAAACCTCATTGCCTACTCTGTCCCCGTATCTACTCTAGCGACACCATCAGAGGACCCAAACACATCAGCCACACCATCAGGGACTCATTCACCTGCACATCCACTAATGTGATATATGCCATCATGTGCCAGCAATGCCCCTCTGCCATGTACATTGGCCAAACCGGACAGTCTCTACGTAAAAGAATAAATGGACACAAATCGGACATCAGGAATGGTAACATTCAAAAGCCAGTAGGAGAACACTTCAATCTTCCTGGACATTCTATAACAGTTTTAAAAGTAGCCATACTTGAACAAAAAAAATTCAGAAACAGACTTCAAAGAGAAACTGTAGAACTAAAATTCATTTGCAAATTTAACACAATTAATCTGGGCTTGAATAGGGATTGGGAGTGGCTGGCTCATTACAGAAGCAACTTTTCCTCTCCTGGAATTGACACCTCCTCATCAATTATTGGGAGTGGACCACAGCCACCCTGATCGAATTGGCCCTGTCAACACTGGTTCTTCACTTGTGAGGTAACTCCCTTCTCTTCATGTGTCAATATAACAACGCCTGCAGCTGTACTTTTCACTCCATCCATCTGAAGAAGTGGGATTTTTACCCACGAAAGTTTATGCCCAAATAAATCTGTTAGTCTTTAAGGTGCCACCGGACTCCTTGTTGTTTTTGTGGATACAGACTAACACGGCTACCCCTCTGATATTTTCTCACATACAGAGGGCAGGTGCAAGGACGTTTTGCGCCCTAAGAGAAACTTCCTTGCACCAGCCCTGCATGCCCCCCCCGCCCGCGGCAGCCAGTTTCCCCTCCCGCAGCTCCCCCCCGCCCTGCGCCCCCCCGCGGCAGCCAGCTTTCCCCCCTCCCCACCGCAACTCCCCAGCCCCCCGCGGCAGCAGCTCAGCCCGCCCTGCCCTGGGCCACAGCGGCAGGCAGCTTGGTCCCCCACCCACCCGCGCATCGCTGGGGCAGGCTCGGCCCCCCCGCCTGCCCGTGGCAGCAGGAGGCTCGGCCGCCCGCCCGTGCGCCGCAGGGGCAGGTGGCCTGGTCCCCCGCCGGGTCGCGGGGGCAGGTGGCTTGGTCCACCGCACGCCCGCGGCGCCAGGAGGCTCGGCCGCCCGCTGGCTACGGTGGCAGGCTCAGCTCCCCACCCACGCCCGCCGACAGCAGCAGCTCCTCGGTGGCGTTTCGGCGACTGCTGAATTGCCGCCGGGAGTCTCCGCCCCCCCAAATTCTGGTGCCCTAGGTGACCGCCTAGGGTCGCCTAGTAGGCACGCCGGCCCTGCACATACATAATCCTTGTTTGTGTCAGCAGTCCCATAGACCTCATTGGAACAATTTACCAAGGCTTGTGGTGGATTCTCCATCACTGGCCGTTTTGAAATCACAATTGGATTTTTTCCCCCTAAAAGAGAGGCTCTGGTTCAAACAGGAATGCTTTCAGGGAAGTTCTGTGGCCTGTGTTATGCAGGCGGCCAGCCTAGATGATCACGGTGGTCATTTCTGGCCTTAGAATCTATTCGTCTAACTCACTATGACTCCTCTCATGGGTAAGGTTTGCAAGATTGGCCTCAGAGTCCCTTTTTATAGTTGAACCACATCTTGTTTTTTAGCCTCTTTGACTGAAAGGTGTTATAGAAGCATGTGAATAATTGTTAGGCTAACCCCAGATAAGACAGGATGTTGGCTGGAACTTATCCATTGCGGTGAAACAAAAACGCAAAATTAAAAAGAAAATAATGACAGTCCTACTTGGCTCTCCCCAGTGCTATAAGTCAATTTCATTAGAACTAAAATACACAGTAAAAATGTAGTCATCACACTGAGGTTCTTTAGAGTTAATGGGACTAATCTAACCAACCAGCAAGAGAGCTCAGTGCTGCTATGGCAGAGCACATCCATCATGTGGCGAGTTTATTGATCTGCCTTCCTCGCTGATTCACAGGCATCAAGTAAACATTGATTAGTTTATTTTATAAAGAATTTTGGAGAATATTTGCAAACTTTTTAGGTTAGTCTTTCTAACATTCTCCAATCAAGGCCCAGTTTGTCCAGCCGGGATTAGGACAGGAAGGGGACTGTCTCATGTGGTTCTCCCTGTTTCTGGTGAGTAGGCTGATGGAGGAGGAGTGGTCAGGGCGTGGGTGGGGCCAGGTGGATCCGCATCACCCTCATTCTGGGCCTGTGGAAATGTGTGAGAAAAGAACTACAGCTGCTGACTGTATTATCTGGCCTGTGTAGCCTCCCGTGGAGATCCTGGGGGCAGCAGAAACCAGCGGAGTCTCTGAAGCTGTGTTGTCAGGAAGGTGGTAGTGGTGGTGGGGTACACTCATGAATGGGGCCCTGGCATCCTATGGATCTCTTGAGACCACCAAGTTTATGGACAACCTTGATGACAGGGCAATGCGGGGGATACCTTCAAGAGAATCTTTGGGGTGATTTTCTCCCCTGCCGTCTCCTCCCATGGGTTTTACCATGGGACTGCATGATCTGGTAGACCTTATTCCAGGCACCCGGCTGACATCACCCTGGCCTGGAAAATGTGGGAACCATCATCTGGAATGTCACAGACATGGCAGAAATACAGCAATTAGTTTCAAGAAGGCTATGCAAATGAGAAGAAGTGCTGGCTTAAAAAGGATGCCAGGGCCCCATTCATGAGTGTACCCCACCACCACTACCACCTTCCTGACAACACAGCTTCAGAGACTCCGCTGGTTTCTGCTGCCCCCAGGATCTCCACGGGAGGCTACACAGGCCAGATAATACAGTCAGCAGCTGTAGTTCTTTTCTCACACATTTCCACAGGCCCAGAATGAGGGTGATGCGGATCCACCTGGCCCCACCCACGCCCTGACCACTTGTGTAACTACTGTTGAAGGTGTATTCTTAGTTTATCAAGACACTGTACTTGGGAAGATACTTGAACTTAATTGGGCTGTTCTTGACATTAGGGTTCCACATATTTCTCTTTTGTGTGCCAAGCTCTAGTGACAGCACTGTTCCATGCAACAGGGACTTTCTGCTCATGGATTTCCCCCTTCCCATATGGAAAGGGGCATCCAATGCTGCTGTCTATCCCTATCCCTAGGGTCTAAAAAGCGCTTCACATAGAGAGAGGTGGAAATCCAGGAATAGGCTAGGGAGAGGGCTGTATGGATGTACATCATCCACGCCCCTGCACTCAGAAGAACAGCTGTAGGAAAGTTAATACATCCAGAGTATGTTCCTGCAAAGGCTGCTCTGTTCTGTAGCATCCACATAAATAGGGTTTCCAAGGGCAAGCAAGAGCTGGGTCAGATTCTGAGGGGGCCCAGAACTAATGTGGAGGATTCTGTATGGACAGCCACAGGGATCCACTAGATCTGTGGTATGGAACCCCTGGTTTCATCCATGAGGAAGGGGGAACAAGCCCCATTCCACTGCATCTTTTCATCAGGGGTATCTCCACAAAGGTGACATCATGGAGTTTTCTGGCCCCCATGCGGAATGGACTCTGGCCCGATGGTCATTAATTACTATGTCATATAGCAAAAAGAACAAGGAGTACTTGTGGCACCTTAGAGACTAACACATTTATTTGGGCATAAGCTTTTGTGGGCTAGAACCCACTTCATCAGATGCATAGAGTGGAACATACAGAAGGAGGATATATATATATATATAGATAGATAGATAGATATAGATATCATGAAAAGATGGGGGTTGCTATACCAACTCTAAGAGACTGATCAATTAAGGTGAGCTATTATTATTATTTTATTAGAGTTGGTATGGCAACCCCCATCTTTTCATGATCTCTGTATATATATATATCCTCCTTCTGTATGTTCCACTCTATGCATCTGATGAAGTGGGTTCTAGCCCACGAAAGCTTATGCCCAAATACATTTGTTAGTCTCTAAGGTGCCACAAGGACTCCTTGTTCTTTTTGCAGATACAGACTAACACAGCTACCACTCTGAAATATGTCATATAGCGCCTGTCAGCAGGTAGCTTTCCCAACCTGCTCTAAAGCAAACACGCACATTGCCAAGTCAATGACTTAACCCCTTCCTGGGTTTTGGCTTTATTAATGAAGAAACAAACAAACGTTAACAGAACTAACGTTCAGCTCAAGCCTTCTCCCCATTTTTGGTTTCTCTTATGGTTTCTGCTTCAGGGCAACCCACTCCCCGAGGAGCCATCCCCAGTTCTTTATGTCTAGAGAAGGAAATGAGCCACCTGCCCGGGGAGAGAGCAAAAGCCACTTAACTCTTTCTCAGCAAGATAACGGGAGCCTCAGTCAAAAATTGTCATCCTGTTGCTGATCCATAGTGGGCATGTACACTCTTACTTCGACTACATCTGGTTTTGATAGATATGCTATAGTAGGAATAGCCTAACCTGAGAGAAGCATTGTGAACACTGGAAGGAACAGAAGAAACGGTCAAATTATTTGTTGTGAACACATTATTTATTGGATTCGGTCTTTTTTTTCTGTTCTTGAATTGCTATGATTTTTATTCATTCCTTTGTTGTTTAATTGTTTAGGGAATACTTTTTTCAAGCACCCTACGGAGAGCTCACAGAAAAAGACCTCCACCAAATATTTGATAGTAGGGAGACTTTACTCGGCTAAGGGACTTGTACAATTTCATTGTCCAACCAGAGAAAAATTCAGTATCCTATTATGCCACTCTTACTCTCAATTGTAATGATCTGGTGAGTAAGAACAGCACAATTTGGATGTCAACGAATAAATAAATAATATAAAGTGGTACATGAAGTGTTTTTTTACAAATCATTTATCCTTAATAGCATGTGGTGTTATTTACAAAATAGGTAAAGACATGTAGATGATAACAATATATGATTTGTATTAGTCTTCAAGAGGTCAAATGCTCAGTTTTTACAGGTCAAATGCTCAGTTGGCATAAATCAGCATAGCTGTGGAACAATACTTATTTACCCCCACTGAGAATCTGGTCCATACATGTCATGACAAAGTATCTAAAATCAGATTTTAAAAAGCATCCAAGACAAAGTTTGCATGCTCCCCTTCCCTTCTCCCACGTATCTACAGAGAATTTAAATAGGAACAAAGCTTATGTACATCAATTTATATCAATATCCAAAGAAGATATTTACACCCTCATTGAGTTTCCTGTAGTAATACAGACCACCACACAGATTACAGATGCTGACCATATATTCCAAGACAGAGGCAACATGTAGGTCATGCTGTGACCTACAAAAAATATATGAAGCCGTTCAAAAGGGAACTGCTCACAGAGAAGCCTGTGAATATGGCATGAATGTCACTGGGTCAGTAAAGCTAACCAGTGAAACTGGACGGGTGTCTATGTACTATTCAATTGCACCAGTGAAGTGCTTATTAGCTATTCTTTTAAATGAAATTGTTCGGTTAAAGAGTTTTCCAGCTTAACTAATTAATGCAATCACTCTTTTAGCTATAAATTGCTGAACACTGTCTGCAAATTTAGCTGTTCCTATATGTTTAAAATTAGTTCCAGACTAATAAAAATAATTTTACACTCAGGCTTTTGTTATTTAGTGGAATTATATATTTTCTTCTACTAAAAAGGAATCATGAAAAATATGGCAGATTTTACTGGCTGATCATGCAAAAATAACAATTCAGTTTGTCTCTGATCAATGCCAGAGGCAGAAAACATCAATACAACAGCAGCTCAAATATAAAATGAGTGACTTGCCTATGAATGACACAAAAGTATGGTAACCTAGGAACAAAAATATGTTCCTAGATCAGAGAAATAATAGGAAGCTAATTGTCTGCTATCAGTCTAGGTTCTTATACGGCCCTCATCACTCTAAAACAAATACAGGCATAACAATAATAAAATAAAGTAATAATTATCATAATAATTTCTACCTTACACCTGTGATCCTAGGACCTCTAAGGATTTTACAAATAATAGTTAAGACTTACAGAGATGAATCTGGGAAGTAATATGATATCCATTTTAAAGAAAAGTGATTCAGTGAATTTTAGCAAATCAGTGGCAAAGTAGGGATGGAACCAAGGAGTCCTGTCTCCCAGCATTATTGCTTAGTGCTAATTAATACTAACAGTACTAGTTCAGAACATGGATCCAATATGTTCCGTGCACAAAGCATTCAATTGTAGCCTGGCGCTAAATTATTTATTTTACTGTCTTGCAATGTTATTTATGCATTCTTATTACTCAGCACAATAGTGGCTTTACCCCTTCTTTCTCACATGTGAGGCCCGACTCTGCAACCCTTGCTCACATGAGTAGCTTTTACCTCACCTTAATACTACCAGAAAAGATTTCCCAACATTTGCGGAGTTTCATTCAGCATATTTTTATCCAAAGCTTTAGGCCTGACTCTGCTCTCAATCCAGTGTAAACCAGGCATGACTCCATTGCAATCAGGGGCGGCTCTATGTTTTGTGCCGCCCCAAGCACGGCAGACAGGCAGCCTTAAGCAGCATTTCTGTGGGAGGTCCGCTGGTCCCATGGATTCGGTGGCGTTCCTGTGGGTGCTACGCCGGTCCCGCGCTGTCGCCAGTCCCGCCGCCGAATTGCCGCTGAAGCCGCGGGACCGGCAGACCTCCTGCAGAAACGCCGCCGAAGGCTGCCTGACTGCCGTCCTTGCAGCTACCGGCCGGCCGCCTGCCCCCCTGCGGCTTGCCGCCCCAGGCACGCGCTTGATATGCTGGTGCCTGGAGCTGGCCCTGATTGCAATGGATGGTGTTACACTAGAGTAAAACTGAGGGAAGTCTGAAAAGAAGCCGGCCTCCGCTGTGTCAGAAAGTTAGCAACCGCAGCTTCTTCAGAGCCAGACCATGCAGCTGCAAAGGTTAACTGAGGAAGAGATGAAAGCACAAAGTGTGGTAAAAACTTTCAAACAAAAATGTCACAGGTTCAGTTATTTAATCAAAAGAACTTGAAGCTTTTACGATTCAAGCTAAGTTTAACTTTTCACTTTATTTTGTTCACTCATAAGGATTTCTGATTTATCTGTAAACAAAGCTGAGATTCTCATGCAGCTGTCCACAGACATTTTCCCAGGGTGACAATAAGACATCTTTCTTGAGCCCAGTCCATGTAAGATAAGGCATAAGCCTTTATCCTAGATGTTCAAGGAAATCATAGTAAACATAATTTCACTAGTGTTCAAAATGAAGATTGAGAAGTAAAGCATGGATACTAAACAGAAATTAGAGCATATTAGCTCATTTGGGAAAATGAAGACTACCAAGTCAGACAGACTGAAAATGGAAAGCAATGTGCATTTTACCCTTAGTTATTCTAAATAATTGTAATTCAAAATATTTAATTGCTCTTGGCCAGCAATTTTATTTTCTGTAAAATGAACTAAAAACAATTTTGTAAATGAGAAATTTAGGAAAGAACTAGCATAATGCAACGTTTGTCCTTTCCAAAGGATGTTCTCCAGTAAAGATGGATGAATTATTATTCCAGTTAAAGTTATATTTGTAACAAAATTAGCCCCTTTTGGATTACCCAATTTTCATATGTATTCATTATTTCTAAATATTTGACAAATAGTTTACAGGAATGATTTTCATCTTTTGGATCATTCATTAATTTTTTCCTTTTATCCATGTGCCTGTTACCGGTTTATTTCTTTTTTTTGGTGATTGGTCACCTAAATGACATGGCTTTATTTCTGGTCCCAGATTGGATTACAATGATTTTCCTTTATGATTTTTTTAGATGAATGAAAAATTGCATAGGTGTAAAAATACCACAGTTCTGATTTGGTAGCATTCAGTTTTGCCAACTCTTGTGATTTTATCATAAGGCTTGCGATATTTGGTGTTTTTCTTAAAGACCCAGTTCCCGGAGGCAAGTGATTACGTGAGACTCTCTGCTTTCATTAAAAAATATGCAATGTTTTTAGCCCTCGTGGATGTGGAGAAAAGTCAGAAAATGTGACCCGAGAGAGCATCCTCAGGAAATTGAAAGAATCCAAAATGAATTTTTCTGTAAATATCACGATTTTTAAGCCAATGTCATATTTTTGGGGTGCCTGAGAGATTTTTGGACAATTCTGACAATACTGGGCATTCCATCGCCACTCTGCTCAGGTTTAAATGATGGGCAAAGGGACCCCGCCATGGAGAATCCAGCCACGACGTTGTAAAAGATAAAAATGTTAAAAACCAACATGGGGCCAGATCTTCAGCTGGTATAAATTGACAGCCATTACACCGGCCTGGGATGTGGCCCAATACCTTGATGGAAGGAATTCTGTTTTAAATTCAATGAAAATAATTACCTTGTTTGGATTTAAACATTCTCCTGCTTGTCTTGAAACCCAAATATCGCAGAAGTATGCACATGAATCAGAATGTGCAAGTGAGCAGAAATCAAAGTAACATTGACAAGTCATCTTGCATTGTGCAGTGCTGGGTTATACAAAGTCAACAGAAGGCACACATGTTAACAATGGAGCGAAGAGATGAACAAATAGATGGTTTCTGCTATTGAGAGAAATATCTTCAGCGTTCCGTTATTTGGTAAAAAAGGAGAAATTATTGTTTGTATTCTCAAGATACTTAGCTTTCATCTTTTCAGTTTTTCTCTTTATTGTACAAAAGAACTCTTACTGTACTGAACACTTATGAAGGAGATGTGTACCACGTGTCTCACTGAAATAACAACTATCACATCTTTTATGTTAATCTCTTTTGGCCCTATGATCCCTGCCAATTGCGTGTTGTGACTGGTAGCAAATAAAAATGAAGTCAATCAATAAAATGAATGCTAATATAGAAAATTATAATTAAAAGTAGGATGGAAGCACTACAAGGAAGGTGTAATATGGCCATTTGCTTTTCATTTGCATGCAAATATTTTATGATGCCAATTTAGATTAGATTCTACAAGATGGAGACTTACTTAAAATGTCTAGTTTTTCTGCGACTCCTCCTGCTCTCTCATCTTGCTGGCTGTTCACGGCTGAACACCAGCACGTCAAGACCATATGAGAGGAGAGGGCATAATATTTAGTTCAGCCATAGATAAAAGCATGTGCTAAAACTGTTTGTAAATAACATATGGGGTTATTGTGGCATGTGAGCGGGACAGCCACCAACATACCAAGGCGAGATACTACCAGTAGGTACTGGTGAGATCTCATCTGGAATACTGTGTGCTATTCTGGTCTCCTATGGTTAAGAAAGATGACTTCAAACTGGAAGAGGTGCAGAGAAGGGCTTCTAGGATGATTGGAAGAATGGAAAATGTACCTTAAGGGAAGGAATCTCAAGGAGCTTGGCTTGTTTAGCCTAACCAAACAAAGGCTGAGGGGAGATATGATTGCTCTCTATCAATACATCAGAGGGACACCTCCCAGGGAGGGAGAGGAGTTTATACAAGTTAAACGCCAATGCTGACACAAGAACAAATGGATATAAACTGGTCATCAGCAGTTTAGGCTTGAAATTAGATGAAGGTTTCTAACCATTGGAGGGAGAAGTGGGGGCAAAAAACCTAACTTGTTTCAAGACTGAGTTTGATAAGGTTTATGGAGGGGATGGTATGATGAGATTGCCTACAATGGCATGTGACCCATTTGCAACTGCTAGTAGCAAGTATCGCCAACAGCCAGAGATGATGCACTAGATGAGACGGGCACTGAGTTACAGAGAATTCTTTCCCAGGTGTCTGGCTGGTACGTCTTTCCCACATGCTCAGGGTTCAACTGATCACCATATTTGGGGTTGGGAAGGAATTTTTCCCTGGGTCAGATTGTTAGAGACCTTGGTGGTTTTTCACCTTCCTCTGCAGCAGGAGTCACTTTCTGGTTTAAAATAGAGTAAATGATGGATTCTCTGTAACGTGAAGTATTTAAATCATGATTTGAGGACTTCAGAAAGTCAGCCAGAGGTTATGGGTCTATTACAGGAGCGGGTGGGTGAAGGTCTGTGGCCTTCGATGTGCAGGAGGTCAGACTAAATGAGCAGGATGGTCCCTTCTGGCCTTAAAGTGTCTGAGTCTCTGAGATAGGACTGGGGACATCCAGAGCTAACGAGCAGGAGCTGCTACAGCTTGAACCAAAGAGCAAAGTCTCATTAACTGTGACTGTAACAGAGTCATGTCCTTTGTGGATCAAGCACAGTG
The DNA here is from genome assembly GCA_037349315.1 of Chelydra serpentina. Lineage (NCBI taxonomy): Eukaryota > Metazoa > Chordata > Testudines > Chelydridae > Chelydra > Chelydra serpentina. The sequence continues at coordinate 16,868,651 of JBAIAC010000035.1, forward strand.
GCGGACTTTTAACACATGCTCACCAGTGGGTTACATAGACTCGAGCCAAGTAGCTGAGGAAATGCAAAAGATGCACTGACCCAACGGGAACTCCAGGAATTTGTTCACAGCATGAAAAAGATTCTCTGGGAGCACCAGGACATCCATTGCTACATTTGCTAGTGAGTTCCTAGAAGGCGCACATCTCTATCCTCTTCCTGTGTCTCCGAGGTGGCCAGCATTTATATGGGGCCTTTGCCAGACTCTTCAGTGGTGTCTTGTACAATAATATCCCCAACATGCTAGGATCCAATCTCAGCACACTTTAAGATAAAACACATTGAAATGATTGTGATGGCACAAAGGGGCCATATTCTGTTCCCACGAGCAAAACTTGAGTAAAGGGGCTTTTTCCTGCGTGATGAGTGTTTCCCGTTAATGCACAACAAGGGACCAGTAGAACTTGGGATATGGCTGCTACTAACACGTATGGAAGAAGAGGAGGATGCAACCTCCCTCTTCCCTGTTCCCAGGCCGTACTTTCTCCATATCCCTGGCCTGCCCAGATTCCACTCTCACAGCAGGGACTGGCAGAATTCCCATACATGGTATCTCTGCCTGGGCCTCATTGCAGCAGAAACATGAGATTTGCGTTGCAATTGGATCCTTGAAAGCTAATGAAGAGAGGCCAAGATTTGTCTCAATATTTATACAAGACAATGGTTGTGGGTTCAGATTATTTTGGTCCTTTGACAACCATATTAATCATTTCAGAATCAAGAGAAAATCTGGTCTTGCCTGCGAAGCTATTTGACTGAGGTCCCATGTGCAAGGCCATGATTCACTGTGTCCTTCCCTCCTCCCCCTGCCAGTTGGGAGATGGGGTTGTGAGGGTCAAGTCCAAGAACCCCGTGAGGAGAACAAGAAATGTGTCAAGAACTGCTGTGTTTGGGGAGGGATTATGGGGAGCAGTGGCTAGAGATGGGCAGCTCGTGTTATTCCTCACCCAGGGTGACTGTAAAGATGGAGATATCCTGATTCTCAAATTATCCCCACAGAGCTCTCAGTCAGTCTGAAGCCGCTAGTACCCCACACCACGTGACACTGGAATGTATGCAGTAAACACAGCATTAGCATTTCATCCTGTTCCTGGGGTCCCCATTGTCTGCAGGCCCTCTGCAGATGCAGGTTTGGCAGCATTGTTCAAACTGCATATGCAGTTTCATCTGGTTCACCTGCTAGACTGCAGCATTCCCCCGGGTGAACTAAGCAGAGTCGGTTTATGAATCATCCTCCAAAATTATATGTTTATGGGTTACCCTTAATAGCATGCTCTGGACACATCACTCCACACTCAGTGTGTCAGAGGACGAATAATTTTCCACATACTAGCCCCAGCTAGGGAGATTATCTTCAAGCAAATCAAACTAGAGTCAAATCAAAATAAATTAAGATTGTTTTTACCAACCCCCATGTCAGTATGTAAAACAAACGGTGAATACACAAGTTCTGTAACAGTTAGCACTTTTCTGTGTTCAATTGCTCTGTACACATTAGCTGATTAGTCCTCACAGCAGTTCACCCAGTAAATTTGCCATTGTTATCTGCCCATTTCACAGGCAGCAGAGTTTATGAGATGACCAAAGCCACAGATAGAGTTGGTGTCAGTTCAGGGATTAGAACTTCCTTTCTTACAAATTTCTATGCTTAAACCACTGCACCACATTGGTCTGGTAATAGGCTTGATTCTGCTCTCATTTACACTGATGTAAATCAGGAGTGACTCCATTATACTGGGAGTGAAACCAGCGTGAGATCACAGTTAGATCCATTGACTTCATTAGTTACACTTGATTTAAACCAGCCTTAGTAGGATCAGAATCTAGCCTATTATCTTTTTATGGTAAGAGGAGTGCTTTTATGCATTTGTAAACTGTGATATTAACTGGCACATAACAGGATGAAAGGAAAAGGATGGGTAATAGAAACCAAAACCTGAAAATGACTCTGGCATCATTCTGTCAGTAGATTTACACAATGTTTCTCTGACTTGAATACCATGAAGCCAGTTATCCGTTGTAATAACAATGGAGAAATTATGCATCTGCTTTCCAGCTGCATTAAAGTTTTGATAATAAAAGGTCAAGATGGTCCCACCATGCATTTATAAATGATAATAGCCTGTTGTTTGTTATGCACAATCACATTCTCGTGCTGCACCTGTGTTATCTTCCCATTAAGTAGAGGCTGAAACAAAAGAGAGTAGGATAACAGAAGACCTGTGTTTACAAACTTTCTGAGCTAGAAATAACCACTGGAAACAGAAGGACAATATGATCAGAGGCCACTGAAAGATGCTGGGGCAAACTCAGCCAAAGGCAGTTACCTATTGTTTGTATTGTAATAGCACCTAGAGATCCCAGTCAGGATCACACTAGGCACTGCACAAACAAGTGGACAAATTCAACTCCAAGTCCACGGCCAGCCTCAACCAGTGTAGACCGTGGCAGAATGGCCAAGCTAGCAAGTCCAACAGGAGGGAGGTTACAGGGATGGAGAGCTTCAGGGGATCCACTTATAGGTGGCGGAGTTCCAAAAGTCAACAAGGCTGTCCTGGGAAAGGGCATGGCCAGATGCACGGAGTCAGCAACTCCTCTGAGCCACCTCTGCTGGGGGACTCCCGCCAATTTCCCAACAGAGATGAAGTTGCCTGTTCCCATTGGAAACGCCTCCTGCTCTCCCCCGAGGGTGAATCTCCCAGAGGTGCAGACTCACCCCCCTTTGAAAATGGGATTGATTCTGGCTCAGTGGGTGCAACATCCATTGATTTAATTGCACCTGCTTGTGCCAGGGCTGAATTTAGTCCCCAAATCCATTTATACAACACTCACTTTTTAGTCCCACTGCCAAATCACTGCAAGCTACATTACTATATACATATGAGTTCACCCACACCCTGTGTAAGCCTATTGAAGTCAATGGAATTACCATGGATTTACACCAGTGTAACAGAAATCAGAATTTGGGTAGGCATGTAAAACATGTCAACATTTAGAGCACAGCTGATTTTGGCCTGGCATTTGTACACTGGTGGCATGAACACAAAACAGCAAGCCTGAACAATGGGAATTTTGCCTGAGCCAGGATTGAAGGACCAAATCCAGTATTATTGGATAAAATGGAACCTACATGACACCGATATGCTTCCCAGAGTTCAAGCTGTGCATGGAGTGTACATCAAGGCAGAATCTGGAGCAATGAATGCAGGGCATTTAGAAAGGAGAATCTGACCTTTCCTGGTATAATGGTGTATGGGTCACTTCTGAGTGCAAACCCATAGGTTTAAAAATATGGTTTGACATTTTTTCTCCCAAGATCTTAATTTAAACTTTTAATATCTATACCTAGAGCTAGCTATGCATCCACCCCCAGGCCATAAGGTATATGTTCAGTATCTTACATCCATTTATATTAATGGAAACCAATGAAGACAGGCACAAATTAGTATTTAGTGCCATAAAACAGACCAAATGCATGATATAGGTCTATCCTAAGTGCCATAATGAAACCAAGGGACAATAATTCAGTAACTGAAGAATAAATCTTACACCACCCCAACTGGAATGTTTCTTCAGTTACTGGAAGTGAAAACAGCACATGTACTGTACATACAAAGACACACAGCTCAATGTGTGAGTATATTTACACACACACACACACCACTCTTCCACAAAAACAAGATCTATATAGAAACATTTTTAAAAAGACAGTCTCAAAATGAAACCTCACACAAAGCCACAGCTAAACAAAATAGGAAAATCTGTGCTGCAAACAAAATTAATCAGAGTGGCTCCTTCTACACTGCTCTTGGCTTAGCTGCACTTACTACCCCAAATGCTATTTCACTAAGGCCCAACCTCAGTATCTGGGAGTTACTGAGGATCAAACTAAGCCCTTTGAAAAAATACCTTCCTTTTTTTGATTAACAACCATCTTCAGTGCATCCCATTTTGTAACAGCAACGGAAAGAAGATGACAAATAAAAAAGGGGATTTGAGGGGTGTTTAGAGCATGAGGTTAGCTAAGATGAATTCCTGGAACATTGTTTTACTAAGACTACTCCTAATCAGCCCATCTCCTCCTCTCTCCATCTTTCTATATCTCCATCTCTCTCACTCCATCCCTCCCATCTCTCCCTCTCTCCAGGCCCCCTGCTCTCTCTAATAGCTCAGATGAAAGTCATTGTTTCACAAACATAATAAAGATACTCAGAGCAACCAGATCAGAAAATACATCATCATCCTGAGAATAATGACCCTCCGCCACAATCATTAATAACAGCAATAAAGGCAGTGCTGGCCCTGCTGCTCACCATGTCGAAACCAGGAGAAGATGCTGACAGGCGAGGGATGTGCAAGCTGAATCCATTTTCCCTGTTACTGAGTCTGCTTCAGAGCCCAACATCAGCAGCTGCTGGGATTTCCCCCCCCCCTCTGCTTGATGCTGAGGATGTAAACTGCCCGCCCACCCACAGCAGCAGCAGCAGCAGCAGCAATAGCCAGCCACCTCCCTCCTAGGAGGAGGAGGGTGATGAGCTCACTGAGCGAGAACCTGGAATTGCAGAAGGCACTGCTGCTTCCTCCTCCCTCCCGTGCTGCAGCGCTGAGCTCTCTCTAGGCTCCATGGCAACAGCCATAAAGGATGGAGGGAACGGGAGGAGATGGGGGAGGGAAGAGCAGGGAGAGACTGAGGCTTATTCCCAGAAGCTGCTTCAGCCAAGGGAGAACCACTTCAGTGGCCATTACAGCTAATCAAAAGGGGCGAATCAAAAAGGGCTAAGCAGGGCCCCCTATAGACACTAAAGGTCCCATTTCAGAGAGCTTCCTTAGCTGAGTCTGTGGGGCTGGCAGGTGTGCGCGTGTCAAGGGCATGAATCCCCCATGTCGGGAGGGGACATTGGGCATTTGCCTGCCCACAACAAGCTGTTCTGCATTGGGAAATGCAGGCGATGAGGGTGCAGCGGAGGAGGCCAGCGGGAAAACGCAGCCTTGCAAAGGTCAAACGGAAGGTCGTGGAGAGTGGTGTGGAGCTGGCAATTTCATTAAGCCGATGAACAGAGCCACAACTATTGAAACATACATAGCGAGAGGCAACCTGTAAGACATCTAGTGTAACAAAGTCAGGCTGGACAGCTACAAGAGGGTCCTCATAGTGGTTCCCAGGAAGTGGGCAGGCGCAAGCCCGGCCACTGCTAAAGGATCCTCCCCCAGCCTGTGGGGAGGATTGACAAGGTCCAGGAACTCAAATAATTATGGGGGACAACCAAAAATGTAACAGGGACAGGAGTGAAGGTCAAAGGGTCAAACAAAGGGAAACTGAAGGGGATACAAAGCAGAGAATGCCGGACAGCGCCCACTGCTCCTTGAAGGTGTCAAGGGAGCCAGTGGACGCCGCCCAGAGGAACTCTGCCCGGATGCATGAGTGAAGGCAGGATCGGAAATAGGCCCCACAGTCGCAGGAAATCCCCTCAGCCAACCTCCTCTCCCTGGCAAAAGGCAGGCAGCCCCACCTGCCACCGCCACTTCAGTAAAATCTGAAGTACCCTTGTATTCTACAGTGTGGGCCCAAAACTCTGCAATGTAAGGTGCAAAGCAGGGACCAGTACTACAGACTGCTGGATCTTATTTATAACTAAGGGTTTCTTAACAAAGACTCGTGGGTTCTCAACCAGGGGTCACAGCACTCAGTGCTGTGGGGAGGGTTGCAAACAATTATCAGGTGGTCATGAGGACCCTGCCCTTCTTTATTGCTAAGTAGGAGGGGGATCACAAACTGGGAAACACTGAACGCAGCTATAGCACAATATTCAATATTACTAGTCTCAGACACTGCGGTAAGAATATAGTAAGTGCGGTGTTTGGTGTCATTACCAGATTACAGTATTTTTTGGAAAGGGATAGATGTGCATATGGACTGCAATGAAGGGAGCAGGACTCCCAGCCGCTGTTATCAGGCCCTGGGATTCAGGGAGCTCACAGGTGGTTTAAAGGCAGTCTTTGCCCTCAGGCTTCCTGAAATGTCCTGTATGTTCCCTCAGCAACAACTGAGGATCAGGGTCAGGACCTTGTTGTGTCATATACACTTGAAAATGTGTATGGGTCAGGCAAAATCTAAATCTGGATTCAAACTTCCCCAAAGTTTATATTTAAGGTTCTTCTGTTTCAACCCTATAGAGATAGGGGATGATTCTGGTCTCCTGTGCACTGCTCCATTCACCTCTGAGGTGATATTCCTGATTTACTCCCATCTAAGCAAGATTAGAGTCAGCTCCAGGAGCCAGCCAGCTATAAAGTTCAGATCTGGATCAGAACAACTCCAGACTTTGGGTGAGGAGAGTGGATCAGATTCAGATCAGGGTTATTGTTTAGGAAAATCTCTCTTTATAAGTAGTACAGTTTAGAATAAAACCAACCTATTACATTTGTTAGCAAAAAGCCTTGGAATTATGCAGAATTTACTTGTACATCACCCTGAACAATACCTAGTGGATTGCACAATAAAAATATACAATGTCCTAATAAAACTTTTAGGCAAATAAATCGCATCAGTGTAGCTTGTTGGTCTCTCACTATATTTAATGGGGTCACACGCTAAATGATGAGGATAAAAAGAAATAGCTATCCATTCAGTGGGCACCGTCACTCCCTGGGCACTGAATGAGGCAGAGGTCCTGTGGTAAAAGAAGTATGTAATCATGTAACTGTTTCATAATATATACACATAAAGGGATTAAATTAAGGTTGAACAGACAGCGTTAATGCTGGCATTTCCTAATTTTAAGAGCTTGACTTTGCAACTTGACCATTTTTTTAATGTAGTTTTTTGGGTATAATATTTATTCAAGGTCATATTCTGAATAGAGATTTTTTCTATGTTTTTTCTTTAGTGACTACAGTGGTTGCTATCAAAAAGTGACTGTTTACTCAGGTACCATATTTTCCAGTAACTCAGCTATCACCCTAGGGTGTCTGTTGGTAAATATTGACTTTCTGATGGTGACCACTGCACTCTTACTATTCCAGGTCAGTCTCTACTTTTGAGCAAGGGCTTTTTTGACATCATGTTATACAATATTCATTCATACACTGACTCTTGATACATTTACAAGATGTTTTACTAAGAATTCACAGACAAATAAGGGACACAATTAATTAAACATTAAATCAAGAGTAAGGGAGTGAGCGTTAACGTCCAGCATGCGGTTTTGTAATTCATCCATGAGCCAAGTGTATACCGATTGTTAACCCCTAGCTGTAAACTAAAGAAAGAGGACAGTGTCCAATTTCAGTGGAATTCAGAAATTAGTTCAGTGGAATTATTCTGGATTTACACCAGTGTAACAGAGTATATTTTGTCCCAAGTACTATTGTTTTGAATAAAAGGTCTTGGGTGTAAAAAGAAGTTGAGCTACAAAGACTCAGAGTAAATTTTCAAGGACTCCCATAGCATGGAGTCCATATGATTAAACTACTAAAACATACTCCATCAAATTTTGCTGTGGAAAAATAGGACACTGCCATACTTCAGGCCTGATTCTGCTCTTACTGAAGTTTTGTCTTTGAGTCAAAGACAAAACTCCCATTGACTATCTTGGGAATCAGATGAGACACCATGACTGAAATCATGCTAGCTGGAACCTGCATAATAAATTGCAAGTACAATTTGAACCCATGTGGTGCACATAGCCAAAGAGATTTCTTTTATCCTGTTGTGGATTTTCAGTCCTAAGGTAACATTTTGCAGGACAGAACTGCAATTTGCATTTTTTTAATTGTTACTTCTCGAAAGCAAAGGCTCATACTTCAGATTTTTACCTGAGAAACCAGGCTTTTGGTTATTGCATACATAGCACCCTCTATGTGTACTTCCTAAAGTCATAATGACAGGTATATACAGGATGGGGAAGTGTATTTACTTCAAACTAGTTCAAGGGAATCCAGGGCTAAATTCTGACTTCTTGTATAAAGGGCCTATAATTAGTTGGACAATTCTGCAGCCTCGAGGGTGGAACAGCTTCCACCAGAAAAGCTTGTTGGGTCGAGTAGGTAGTGGCTTCTGTCTCTGTCTTTATGCATGTCCCAGGGGCCATGTGGATCATTGTCAACCAATTCACCGCACTATGATCCTTCTTAGAATAACCAGGATTTAGTGACAAGGTCATAAAAAGTTACATTTCTAACTGTTGGCAGTAAAAATCTAGCCATGAGAAGAACAGCATCTGCCACATTTACTAACATATAAAGGACAACCAGGAACCCAAATTCTACCCTGCCTTTTACCCATTAACAACACTTAGGATTTGTATGGAGCTTCACTTTAAAACCTTTGTATAGATTAATTCACATTAACTAACAACTTCCATAGCAACCATGGGGTAAAATCCCAGAGGCTGTAGTGTTGAGAAAAACCTTTTCTTCAGAATACTTATCTGTTGAGGACTTGATTAGGATTATACTAGTGTAACCTAACTGATTTCAGTGCAGCTACTCCTGACTAGAGCTGGCGTATCAAACTCTGAGTCTATCATCATTGTAACCAGATCTGAAGTAAGGGCTACAGTCACAGGGAGTTGAAGTATTCCCAAAGTGGCAGAGGCTGCTGACATCTGAAGGTGCATAAGAAAAACAAGACAGGGGATGTCATACTGGAGTAACTGCAGTTCATTCTCCTTCCCAACTACTCCACTGCTGGCAATCCTCCCACTGCTATCCCACACTGCACTTCTTCAAACCTTGATTGGATTGTCTGCATATGCATGTGCCCTCTACTGCCCCAGGATCATGTTGACCGGATGTCACCTCTCCATTTAAGTCTCCATTTAAATGCTGGCACTCAGCCCCTTTTCAATACCTGGTAGAAAGGAGTTCACACACCCAGAGTCACATACCCATAACAGCAGCCATGAGCCCCTGTGCTTCTGCATGGGCCCCTGTAGGACTCATAGACTTCACTGTCCTCTTTGGAGAGCTGCACGTCCAGTTGCATCTGCAGAAGAGTCACTAGAAGGCAGACATCTACAAGACACGGTCAGAACAAATGGAGAAAAGGGGACACTCCCAGAGCTGGACCCAGTGCTGAGTCAAAGCAAAGGAGCTCCAGCAAAAGTATTTGAAGATAAAGGACCAGAACTGAACCTTTGGTAATGCTCCCCCTACCTGCCCAGGAACTAGACTGCATTTTTGCAAGCAATGTCACCAGTGCACCCAAGAACGATGTAGTAAACAGTTTTCCAGAAAGTACCCAAAACTCCATGACAAGCTCCCTTAACCCCGCTTATATCAGAGGGTCCAACCAGAGATTTTTTTGGCAGCCAAGAACTGTATGACCTGGTAGATTGGAGAATACGAGAGAACCCCATACAGACAACTGAATAGGGGGATTTCAAAAACATTTTCCCAGGTACTGGCTGTCCATTGCTATGCTGGGTGGAGCTAGGAGCCTCTCTCTGCCTATACAACTTTTAACCTCTTCCCCACAAGGTGCTCAAAATGACATCCATGCTGGAGACCTAAAGCTATAAAGTTTTATGTCCCTGCAGTATCAATATTACCACCCAATAGCCACATGTGCAGCCTCCAACCCCACTCTTCCTCCGAGCTGCTTTGTCTCACTCCCTCCTCTGTCCCTTCCTCATGCACCCCCTTCCCGTGCTCAAGATGTAGGCACCACAGGGGCTAACAAATCAAATGCATTGCACGGCAGGCATGTTTCTTGTAGTAGCAGAAACTGAAAAAGAAAAGTAATTGTGAGCCAAATTACTTTTTCTGTTTCATAAGTGTCCTCAGTTTTTAGCTAATGAGGTTTGTGTGTAAGTTACCTAAATCAGGCTTCAGAGACATTTCAAAATGCATAGGTATTTTAAGGCATTATTAGGCACTCATGGCTCTCTGAAATGCTTGGGATCAGCGGGAGAACTTTATAGCAAAGATTGTGCTCTATTTGGGCATGCACATTGCAAGGCAATTCAGCTGTCTCAGGACTGCCCATCTACCTAGTGTGTCCCTTCTACTCTTGCTGCAACATGCAATTACTAACCTGCCTTCTGCTGCCGCCACCCACCAGCCCTCCACCCACCTCAAACCACAGGCCCCCACTCACCCGAAATCATCACAAGCCCACCTAAATCCTCAACCATCTAAAACCACCATTGCCCACCTCACCTCTCAGCCTTTTTACAGGGGGCCTATGCGAGGGGAAAATAATTTGCAAAACATCTTACCATCTCAGGGGTGAAAGTAACTTAAAGAACTTACCGGTACTCCGGAGTCCTGAGCAGGGGTCGTGGCCTCAACCGGAAGGGGCGGGGCCTTGTGGCCAGAGCACCAGGCCCTTTAAATCACCACCCGAGCCCTGCTGCTGCTACCCCAGGGCTCCAGCAGCAGGGCTCAGGCGGGGATTTAAAGGACCTGGGGCTCCACCTTGGTAGCAGTGTCTGGGAGCCCCTGGCCCTTTAAATTGCCGCCAGAGTCCCAGGCTGCTGCTGCTACCCCAGGGCTCTAGCAGCGGGGCTCGGGCGGTGATTTAAAGGGCCCGGGGCTCCGGCTGCTGCTACTGCCCTGGGCCCTTTAAATTGCCCCCCGAGCCTCGCTGCCAGAGCTAGCGGAGATTTAAAGGGCCCGGGGCAGTAGTGGCTGCTGGAGTCCCGAGCCCTTTAAATTGCCACCTGAGCCCTGCTGCCGGAGCCCTGGTGTAGCAGCGGCAGCGGGGCTCCGGCGGTGATTTAAAGGGCCTGGGGCTCCAAGCCGCCACTACCGCAGTGGAGCCTGGACCCCTTTAAATTGGCCCCAGAGCCCAGGGGGTCCCAGCTGCTGCTGCTAACCCAGGGCTCCGGCAGCTGGCTCTGGTGGCAATTTAAAAGGCCTGGGGCTCCAGCCGCTGCTGGGAGCCCCAGGCCCTTTAAATTGCTGCCCGGGGGAGCCGGTCCCGGTATGGCTCACCGGCTCTTGCCGGTACGCCGTACCGGGGCATACCGGCTTAGTTTCACCTCTGTGTAACCATCTTGAAGCAAACCCCAGAGTGAGAGGAGAAGATGGGAATGGTAAAATCAACATTTTATCATTGTTGGCATGGAAACTAGGATTGGGGCAATTCATACTTGGTTTTTTTTTTCTGATTTCCCTTAGCACCTGCAATGCCACCATCCATGTATACAGCGGATATTTCACCCTCTGAGAGGCTGACAAACCGCTGAAGGAAAAAAGAGGCGAGAGAGGAAATGTTCAAAGAACTGCAGGCCAAGAGGGTGGGAAGGCAGAAGCGTGAAGGGAAGGTTTCCTGGAACACTCAAACATGGAGTGCACGGACCTGGAAAGGGACACACATGATGCAGATGGTGCAGAGTCAAACAGCTGTGAAGCAGCATCTTTTGCTACAAAGGTCAAGCCCAGCACCCCATTCTACCAAACTATGGAGACCATACTGGGACCTCCTTTCAATCAACCAAATACCAGGCCCATCCCACTGCGTTTCCTCCCCCGCCCACCTACTCCCTTCCTGGAGATGGAGAACAGTTTACAGTGCCCCCCTTACAGGCCTTTGCTAGCACGCTGCACTCTGAGCACGCCCCAGTTCCATTGGCTTTAGCACTGTGTTCTTGTTTACTATTTAAAATTCGAGTAGCCTCGTTACCTCTGTTATTTATAAACTCAATACATTTTTTTTTACAACTCAGCTGAAAAATTTCACTGAGGAATAGCTCCCCCCTTAATTTATATAACATCCCCCCTGTCATATTAATTCCTAATAAAATCAATACACAAATGCATGTCAGCCATTTCCTTGGTTACAGCACATTCATTACCTGCAACTGCCCCGGCCTGTAACATAGGAGCACAATGCTTGCCTGACCTGGTTTCCCTCATCACTTGGGGCATTTTGCAGAGGCACCCTCTCTGGCTATCCAGCGCATTCTGAAAGTCTTCCCCTGCTCCCACCCCCCCCATCCAGGATTTCTCCCTCACTCACACAGATATTGTGAAAAATACAGCAATCACTTGTCATGCGAGGCACATAATGCTGAGAAACATCCAGCCCTGTCATGAGGCACTGCCACCTGCCTTTCAGTCTTCCAAATGCACACAGCACTGTTCTGCAATTATGCAGGGGATAGTTAAACTGCTCCTTTCTCTCGTCCAAGGGTCTGGTGCATGGCTTCATGAGCTGGGGAAGCAGAGAGTAAGCTGGGTCTCCTAGAATGGCAGGAGGAATGATAACTCCATTAATGGTCATAGTGGTCCTGGGAGCAAAAATTCTGTTGCTCATTCCAGCAGACAGGCCTGAGTTTTTAACAATCCTGGCATCATGGACCTTGTCAGATCACCCAGATTAATACTGGTGAACAACCAGCCTTACAGCATCATGGAGAAATATCCTACCCTGTTGATAAAGTCTTTGGCCTGGTGTGGGGACAAAGAATAGGCGTGTGTGTCCCATCAATAGCCCTTGCACAGTTCAGGGATCCCATCTGTGCAAAGCCACCAATAACCTTCTGTGCATTGCTAAGCTTTATGACCGGCACAGCGGCATCCTCCTCATAGCATCACAAACCTCCATGACAACAGTCTCAACTGTTGATCTACCAACACCAAACTGGTTAGCTACTGACCAGTAGGAATCAGGGGTAGTGAACTTCTAGACAGTGATAGTTCCCTACACTGTGGGAAAGCATGTGACTGTCATGTTGGTGTTCTGCCACAACACCTCTGAGGTGAGCTCTGCACTGCTCTTTAGGAAGGCAGTCTTCTACATCCTGAAGTTCTGATCACTCTCAGTGTTTTCCCCAGAATTGAAATTAGGGTGTGTGTGTTCAAAAATATGGAGCGGGGGGGAGCTGAGGACCGATAAGGGGTGAGACTGTTAGGGTGAAGGTGGGCTGCTGTTTGGCACCATGGTAAAAACTGAAAAATGTTTCATGACCATTTTATTAGATTTAACTCATGTATTTAAATCATCACACAAATTAAAGTTGGCTACACAAGCCTACTATGAAGCACTATATCTACATCCTTCTTGGTTTCTTGTTATAATTTTGCACAACTCTGTTAATGAACTTCTCAAATGCAGTGCATTCATTTTTGGTGGCTTCTCATGTGTCCAGTCCTTCCAGTCCTTCATGATATGCTCATGATCAGGCAGCAGGTGACTTCTTTCAGAACACAAAAATTTTATTCAATGAGGAAAAAGAATGCTCAACTGTAGCTGTTTTGATTGGGAGTAGAAAGAGATGAATTCCTACTTCTTCCATCCCAGGAAACATAGCAGAAAGATCAGGTCGAGCCACTAGTGATGATAAAAAAGAAGTTGAAGTCAAATCTTCATTTGTTCATCGTATGATATTCCACTCTGTGGCTACATCCACACTACCCGCCCGATCTGGCGGGTAGCGATCGATGTTCTGGGATCGATTTATCACGTCTCGTCTAGACACGATAAATCGATCCCAGAAGCGCTTCCCGTCCACTCCGGAACTCCAGCTCCGCGCGAGGAGTAAGCGGAGTCGACGGGGGAGCCTGCCTGCTGCCGTGTGAACCAGCGGTAAGTACTTTTGAAATCGATCTAAGATATTCAACTTCAGCTACGTTATTCACGTAGCTGAAGTTGCGTATCTTAGATTGATCCCCCCCTAGTGTGGACCAGCCCTAAATTCAAATTCTCTATTCTGTCCTGATCACATGGCAGCCCCATCGCAGGTAGCGCCTCACTCCACTCAACTGTTGGTGTTTTATAAGACAGGCATCTGTAAAAGCTACGTAGAGGTTGATAGAATCCAGAAATTGCTGTTGTAGAGATATAAAAATCAAGTCTGTGGACTTTACTTTTTCAGCTGGCTTAACAAACACTTCTTGTCCTCTTCATTTGAGGAGTTAATATATGTGCCCTAATTAGCCAACTTCTGAACTGAAGTACATTTTCAATGGATAGCTCTCTGATTGATCCAAGTGTAGCTTCCATTGCTGGACAGAGATCTACTACTGCTATAGCAGATGCCTGGATGGTATTGTTTAATGACCAAAGTGGTTTCAACAGTAGACTTACAGGAAAGAATGGCGATTGTCTTCTCTGCTCAGAGCTGGTTTACAGCTGCAGACACAGATCTTATTTTAACTGATTTAAGCAACGTGAAAGAACCCCTTGTCCGCACCCTAAGGAGATACTACTTTTTCAGAGGAAGCCATTGAGATACTTGGTTCAAGATTTTTAAATGTAAGTGTGGTTTGCTTTCCTCCTCCATCTGTCCTGCAGTGTGTTCTCAAGAGACACTGCCCTTCCCTCAGGGGAGTTGCTTTTGTGAGGGTCATACTTTCTAGGGACCTGTAGCATTCTCAATGATCCCTGTAAGAGAAGGCTTCATTTCTTTGTCTCTTTTATTAGAATGAGAGAAGACATTTCCATGGGTGATGGCGTTCTGCTACTTGAAAGAGTTCTCAAACAGCATGGCCAGAAACACACTGCATACAGAGACAGAACATTCTTCACTTTGTCTAACAGTTGGTGTAGTGTGTGGTGTGGAGGTGTTCTGTGATTCCAGTGTTGAATGTAGGTAGGGGTGAACTAATTTAATCTTTCCTGTTGGTTAATTGTTTTCTTACATAAAGTAGAAGTAGGGCTGTGGGAAATATTTGCTTGGAACCCTGAATCATCTGAAATAGATTCCTCTGCTTGCATCTGATGAAGTGGGTATTCACCCACGAAAGCTTATGCTCCAATACCTCTGTTAGTCTATAAAGGTGCCACAGGACCCTTTGTTGCTTCTGAAATAGAGTGAACTTAAATTCTACTGATACCCATACATCTTTGTGCACAGCATTAGCCTCACTTGGGACCCTTTCCTGAAGCTGGACTGTATTAAATCTTTCCCCTCACAAACTCCCTCCAGGTATATCCCTTCCCTATCACACCTTGGAGACCCTTACCCTCAACTTACTATTTGTCTCCTTGAGGATAATAACCCTTATCCTGTTTAGTCCTAGGGCTTTGGGTCTACTGCCACATGTGGTTTAGGCAGTGCCAGATGGCTTCTTGCTCTAGAAGGGGCACCAGATAAAGAGCCCCTCAATCCTTAACAGTGTTCTAGGGGGTAGTGTGTGCTTGCTCCTTGCTCCCCTAAAATCCTGCCAACTAGATCCTCAAACACCATCTGGACCAAGGTTGAAGCAAAGAACAGGTCACAAAAGCCACATAAAGTCATCAAAACATGGAGAAAAGGCTTGGCTGACCTTTAGGGTGGAGCAGGGAAAGGGGGTTCTTGAATGCTCAGAATGTGTAGAACTTGATCATCTGCCATGGTTAGGCTCACTACCAAGCCCTCTGAAAAGGTTGTTATTAATTACTGGAAGAAGCGACAAAGGGTCCTGTGGCACCTTATAGACTAACAGAGGTATTGGAGCATAAGCTTTCGTGGGTGAATACCCACTTCATCGGATGCAAGCCGATTAATTATTAATTACTGTTATTCTCATGGTGCAAAGCAACATAAAGTCACATTACAATGAGCAGTAAACAGCACATGGGATCATTGGTCAGCAATCTTCCTCCACGTTTTGTGATCTTCAAACAGCCTTGAGTACCGTACTGCATCCTGTCCAGTGAGCCACATCATCAAAGTACACCCACTGTGGGCCTCCCCTGGGCTGGCGCCCGACCCTACAAAGCTTGTTTCAACAGTCTTCCTCATCCGACCCACATGTCCCGCCAACTGACATTTTCTTCATCTGATCGTCTTGATATCAGGTGTTACTCCAGTCAACTTGGGAAATTACCTCTTAGCCATGTGTGCTGTAACATGGAGCAATCACTTGCGGCACTTCAATTCAAAAGGCAGAAAGCCTCTTAATGCTCTATTTCCATCGCACCCATGTCTTGCATGCGTATATAAAGATGCTGAAGGCAAGAGACTGCAGCAATTTCATCTTCCACTTCAGAGTAATACTTTTGCTTCTCCAAATGTGTCTGAATGTCCTTAGAGTAGCAGTTGCGAGTCCAGTTCTGTGCGAGATGTCCAAGGTTACATCTACACTTGGAGCTAGGGGTGTGATTCCCAGCTCATGTAGACATACTCACACAAGCTCTCATTGAGCTAGTGAGCTAAAAGTAGTGTAGCCATGGTACTATGGGCTGCAATGAGTGGCAGGCTAGCTGGCCCTAGCACAAACCTGTCTGGACCCCATGGGGCCGCTAGTCCACACCACTGCTGCCACTGCTCATGCTACTGCATCTACACTACTATTTTTAGCAAGCTAGCTCTCATTGAGTTAGCGTGAGCATGGCTGTGCATCCTGGGAAGCACACTGCTGGCTCCAAGTGCAGGCATAACCTAAGTGATGTTTAGCATCCCTTATAATCAGGCTACCCAGATACCTGAAGGACTCAACGCTTCCTTGTATTTGGGTAGGAATATCTTTGCCGTTTTAACAGACTTAGATCTTTTGTCTTGTCTTTTCATGTGAACAGGCTGTATAGTGGCTTATTTGAGTGGCCCATGCAAACTGAACACTTCAACTTGCTGCAAGAGCAGCAGCCGCAGGTGTGGGACAAAGCAATACCACTGGGTCTGAGGATTTGGCCCATATTCTAGACAACGACTGTAATGTTCCAGGTTCATAATACCTCTCAGATTTGTTCTGTTTACACGTAAAAAGACAGTTTCTCTAGCTAACAGCACTGCAAACACCAGATGGGGTCAGAAAGACAAGCTGCGTTCTTTGACAGCAGCAATGACAAAGGTTGTGCAACTGGAGCGTAACAATGGACAACTCATACTGGCATCTAGCACTCCTCCCACAGCACTATAAGATTTGCCACGTGAACAGCAGAAAAAATTTGTGAAGAATAATTTGTCTGAAAATTATACAGATTCAACTCAGTATACACTGAATAGGAAGTTGACATTTTATGTCATATGCGGGGGAGGGATAGCTCAGTGGTTTGAGCATTGGCCTGCTAAACCCAGGGTTCTGAGTCAATCCTTGAGGGGGCCATTTGGGGATATGGGGCAAAAATTGGGGATTGGTCCTGCTTTGAGCAGGGGATTGGTCCTGCTTTGAGCAGGGGGTTGGACTAGATGACCTCCTAAGGTCCCTTCCAACCCTGATATTCTATGATTCTATGATTCTATGATTTCTCCCAAAGCCACACTAAGTAGAGAAAGTAAGATTAGGGAAAATCTTAGCTTGATGCAAAGGGGCTGTAGCAGTGCGCAGGTTTCAGCTCTCTCTTAGGCAATAAATTTCATGATCTACTACAGGGATCAGCATCCTTTGGCCCACGGCCCGCCAGGGTAAGCCCCTGGCAGGCCGGGCCAGTTTGTTTACCTGCTGATCGTGGCTCCCACTGGCCGCAGTTCACCGTCCCAGGCCAATGGGGGCTGCGGGAAGCGGCGTGGGCTGAGGGATGTGCTGACCCCCAGTTCCCGAGCCCCCATTGGCCTGGGACGGCGAACTGCGGCCCGACATGTGGCTTACCCCGGCGGGCCGTTTGCCAAAGGTTCCTGATCCCTGATCTAGTACATGCATACACACATCAAGATTTAGGCCACTTTTATTGCTAGGTTGCTGTAGCACATTAAACACCTACATGAATCTGCTCTGCCTTGCACCTTCTGTGTCATCAACAATTGTGCAGAAAGGGTACAAAATGCAGCAAAATCAGAATTCTTCATCCACTTTGGCTGATTGTAGCACCTTTGCATAGGAGGAAGTGAAGGTGCAAAACACAGGACTGTTGGGCCTTTCTTTTATTTGGATTATTAACCATAATTTGGGGGGGAGGGGGTTTATTTTAAGCATTCCAATGGAAAACATGTTGGATAGGCAGCGAAATCTGCACTAGCAACCCCAACTCCAAGAGGCAGCTACCAGTCATTAAGCGCTAAATTATCCTTTAGGTTTCCAGGGCAATATAACTTGACCTTTAACTAGAGACCCATCTCTATCTGTATTAGGAAACAAGGTCCCTGGAGGGATCTTCTAAAGGGAAGTTTCACTGCATTTTGTTTTTCAATGTGTAATGTGTGAAAGACATTTTATGAAACAAAATAGTCCAAAAACACTGTTAAGCGACATGCTATTTAGTTTTATTTCAGTTTCCTTTCATTTGATATATACCATTAATAAATGTCAGTGAGGGTTATTTTGTCTATTTATTGCACATGCTATTTAGGTCCTTTCCCTATCATAGTTCAGTCAATTCACTTTATGCTTCCAATCACCTCATGTTTCAACCTGCCCATGCAGAACCTATGGGTGCAACTTCTGATTTTCCTTTTAATTTCACTCCCTCTGAGTTTTGGTTTTAAATCTGGCACATACTGACTAGGGGACTGATTTTGCCATCCTTCGGCGTTTGCCATAACTAAGGACAGCAGTATTAGGCGCCGTGTATTCAAGAAGCATATTAATTTTCTCTAGAAGACCCTGTTTTTTAAAAGTATTGATCTTAAATAGCAGCTTCATTCAATTAAGTAATGTAATTGCAGAATGGCCAAACTATGCTGCCATGCAAATAAGGATGCCTCCATCTAGCAATCATTGTAGGCAGCAGGTATTGTCTAAATTGTTACTCTTGCCTTGAAAACATCTGTATAATATTGATATTATGAACCTTTGTTCAGATTCTAAATAACTATTTCATTTGACCATTTTCTTCTCCCATCAGTGTTTGCTCTTTCGGAACAAGATTTTTTTTTTTTGTCATGTGTATTTGAAGTGTAGTTGTGTTTCACACAACTATCCGTATACACATGTGAACAAAGCTTTCAATGCTTGAATCAGAATATTTTGTATGGCTATTTAACAACTATTAGACATTCTTCTAACATGTTTCAGGCATCCCATCAGAGAGCAGAAACAGTGCCATGTGACTTAAGTGACCAATCATACATTATAAATAGTGAAGAAATGTTCAAACAAACCATACGTTGAAAAGTGTTCATCCAAACTTTTCAGGGAGTGAATTATAGGTGGGGGCTGGTCATAAGAAAAGCCATACCGAGTGAGACCAAAGGTCCATCTAGCCCAATATCCTGTCTTCTGACAGTGTGCCAGGTGCCACAGAGGGAATGAACAGGTAATCATCGAGTGATCCATCCCGTCACTCATTCCCAGCTTCTGGCAAACAGAGGCTAGGGACACCATCCCTGTCCATCCTGGCTAATAGCCAGTGATGGACCTATCCTCCATGAACTTATCTAGTTCTTTTTTGAACCGTGTTACAGTCTTGGCCTTCACAACATCCTCTGGCAAGACGTTCCACAGTTTGACTATGCGTTGTTTGAAAAAATACTTCCTTTTGTTTGTCTTAAACCTGCTGCCTATTAATTTCCTTTGGGTGACCCCTAGTTTTTGTGTTATGAGGAGTAAATAACACTTCCCTATTTACTTTCTCCACACCAGTCATGATTTTATAGACCTCTATCATATCCCCCCTTAGCATCCCTTTTCCAAGCTGAAAAGTCCCAGTCTTATTAATCTCTGCTCATACGGAAGCCGTTCCATACCCCTAATAATTTGTGTTGCCCTTTTCTGACCCTTTTCCAAAAAAACCCCATCCTGAGGCAGACACCTGCCATGAAAATTTTCAGCACAAACAGAATTTTTTTTCCAAAGTTATAAGCAACTGAAAATAAGGTCTTTTAATATGAAATGTTAGGCAACCTTAATAACAGGTGGCATGACTTTATATTGGAATTGGAAAAGTGCAGCTATAACAGTTTAGCTGTTTCAAAGATTGAAGCCTGAGAAATGTACATTGTTTTGTGTATGTAAAAAACAATTCTAGTGACCATATCTTTGAATGGCTGTAGTACCCTCATGCTGTGGACTAGAGAGTTGAAATTTGACAAGGGAGAGACCTTTGTGACAGGGTTATGCCTTTTGCCATCCAAGTGAAAATCTGCCTAAATATGGCCAACTTATAAACCTCTAAAAAAATTGCAGTTCGCAAATACTCAGTAGAGACTTTTCATTTTAGCAGCTAAAATCCCAGCCTTCAGTGAGCATGCTTCTAATGTTGAATATGCACCAAACTGAATATGCACCATCCCTGCTGTGAGCAACTGAGCATGCTCCAGCCCAGAACTATATAGGTGAAGCTGGACTTTCCCTGTAATTGCTGCATTTGCATGTGTAACGGGTCTGGTGAAGGCAATATGTTAACACAGGGGTCTCCAAACTTTAGGAGACAAGGGCCACATTACATTTTTCAAGGGGCTTCACGGGCCAGCCCGTTCTCTTGAGCTTATCCTCCGCTGAATTGCTGCCGAAGCCGTGGGACCGGCGGACCTCCCGCTGGCAAGCTGTGGAGGCTTCGGTGGCGGGGAGAGGAGGAGGGAGGACCTCTCGGAGGCAAGCCACGGCGGCTTCAGAGGACGGGGAGGACCTCCCGCAGGCAAGCCGTGGCGGCTTCGGAGGAGGACCTCCCGCAGGCAAGCCGCGGCGGCTTCGGTGGCGGGGGAGGACCTCCTGCAGGCAAGCCGCGGCGGCTTCAGCAGCTTCGGAGGAGGGGGAGGACCTCCCGCAGGCAAGCCGTGGCGGCTTCGGCGGCGGATATTCTGGGACCGGCGGGGGCGCCCCTGACTGCCGCCCTCTGTGCCCCGCCACCGAGGCAACAGCAGCCTTTAAACTGCTGCCGAAATGCCGCCGATGCGCTGCTGAAATACCGCCGAGGCGGCAGCAGCGTTTAAGCTGCCACCGAAATACTCGCTGCGGCCGACGTGCCGAGGCGGCAGCAGTAATTGGTTCCGGGGCCGGACAAATTAAAGCCGCGGGCCGGATCCAGCCCCCGGGCCATAGTTTGGAGACCCCTGTGCTAACATCAGGCACAGTCTTTTCTTCCCCCTTCCTGTACCTCAGCTTATCTTGTTGCTGTGGTACGGACCAGTCTTTTTCAGGACTATATATTATACAGAGTTAAATCTCTAATAAAAAGAGTGATAAAATCTCTAAGAGAAAGTTTACTAAATTTCTCTCTCCACATGCAGATGTATGTGACTGCATAAGTTTACTTATAACCCTCAAAACAAATGTGAATTTGTTTTGAGGTGTATTACCAATAATGCTTCTAATGCCACTGTCATGACTTCCCCCAAAAGTTTTAGTCTTGTTACTATCACAAGTTCAAATGCAAAATATAATTATGCACACGCACGTACATATACTGGGCTCTTCTCTGGGAAAATTTATTCTGTGGAATGGCATCCACACACCATCTGTAGGGTATGCAAGCTCCTTAAAGCCTGGGAAACATGCAATAGTCCTACACTCTCCTTCAGACTCCCTTTGAGTCTCTGCAAGAACTGTCTGCAATTTGCATGGCTTGCAGCAATTTTAATCCCCTTCTTCTTCCCTAGTCGGGTGAGGGAGCCTGCAGTCTAAATCTAATGAACTGACCAAGTCCCTAGAATACATTCTGTTCAGAACCACCCTACCGCTGAGATTCTCAGCCTGTCTCCGAGTTTTCCTCTTTATAAACTCCTCCCCTTGAGTTCCCACTGGTTCAACATTTGCAGAGTGACTCTGGGTGTGTCCTGCCAGGCTGCTTGCCCACAATGGAAATCACCCAAGTAGCTTCAAACAGCTAATGAGCAGGCCCCGTACTGGCCATGCTCACTTTCAGAATGATTCTGGAATTATTGGCCCATCCAGCAGCATCTGCAGGCAGTGTCTGCAACCACACAGTCCTATACAAAACCAAACCAAGAAATATTAAGGAGGGTGGTGGTGATTACTCCTTTGGGGGGGGAGGGGGGTCAGAGGAAAACATGAGGTGACATCACCAATAGCAGTACTGTAATTAAAACAAAAATTGAAAAAGCAAAAAACAAAATAAACAAAAAAAACCCAACAAAATCCCCACCTTTCTTTCAGAGCTATTGTTGTAAGCAAGCCTTGGAAAAAATAATGATGCAACTGAATGATCGGTCATTTCTTGGAGTCGGAGAGGTGGTTTTAATTACGTCAGTAAAGTATCTTTTCAGTAACATTGTTGCCTTTTCACATGTATCCAGAGCTTCTAGTATTGTAGAGTATGGTCAGTCTCTAGATCAGTGGCTCTCAACCTTTCAGACTACTGTACCCCTTTCAGGAGTCTGATTTATCTTGTGTACCCCCAGGTTTCATGTCACTTAAAAACTACTTGCTTACAAAATCAGACATAAAAATACAAAGCACACTATTCACTGAAAAATTGCTTACTTTCTCATTTTTACCATATAATTATAAAATAAATCAACTGGAATATAAATATTGTTCTTACACTATAGTGTACAGTATATAGCGCTGTATAAACAAGTCATTGTCTGTATGAAATTTTAGTTTGCACTGACTTCGTTAGTGCTTTTCGTGTATAGCCTGTTGTAAAACTAGGCAAATATCTAGCTGAGTTGATGTGCCCCCAGGAAGACTTCTGCATATCCTCAGTGGTACATGTACCCCTGGTTGAGAACCACTGCTCTAGATGCCTACGCTTCTCTAGATGAGATGCATGCACTGCTCTAGATGAACCACTGCTGTAGATGCAGTATTCCCTTTCTGCTCCTTTTATATCTCCTGCATTGGCCACCCCTCTCTTTTACTGAAGAGGAAAAAACAATACACAATCAGTATGCTACATATTAGCGTAATTTTGTGGAAGATGCTGCCCTCTAGTGGGCCTCATGAACAAGCCAGTATTGCTTCTAAATGTAAGTAGCAATTCAGCATGTAAAAACTGAAATATGGTTATATGCAATTGTGACTTTTTCTTTCTATTTGCGAGTGTACTTAGAGCATATCTTAGGGTTTTCTATTGCTGTCCATCAATGTGGTGTCTGTCTGCCTTCAGACACAGGACAAATATTGCCCCCAAAGAGCTTGGCCAACACATCTTAATCCTGACCTCCAATACAACTCAGCCAGGAATGAGCAAGATTTTTCTGTTCCAGCCCTGGGTGGTAGTTTTGTGACATGAGAATGAAAAGAGAGTTTGATTATTAATTCCTATGTGACCCAATCAAGCATTTGAGCCAAATGTCCAGAGACTTTAATGTGAGTGCTTACAACTTGCTCTCTCTTATACCCACTGTAATTTTAAAAAAAGAACTATTTATGATATATATATACCATAAAACTGCACGATATTGTCATGTAAACATTAAGGGCACATGTTGCTTTAACTCCACTTTAGTATTATGTTCTAACTGTAATGGCACAGTTCATGTTCCGAATAGGGGAGTTACGCTGATGTTCTTTCAGCCTGTCTCTATTAAGCGTAAATGGAGGTGTTCATTGAATGTACAATATTCAGCATAATAAGAGCTGCAAAAATACATGTAATGTGAATATAGATTTGAGTTTTCCAGTTTTTATATTATATATATATATATCATCTCTAGATAGATAGATAGATAGATACAATAAAAAAGAAAATGTAGTGGTCCAGAATAAAAGAACGCACGGCCTCAAACACACAAAGAGAGAGAAAGGCCCCCTTTATAAAACTATAAGCAAGTCAGAAGTCCCAGTTAAAAGCTGTTGTGTTGATAAGGTTCAACCACATATATTTAACTGAGCTAAAGACTTCAACAGTCCAAGGTTTTAATCTTGTATAGAGACAGGTTAGATTCCATCTACCTTTCAACGTAACTTTGTAACCATGTCAAGAGACAACTGTTGTAAATGGGTCATCTATCTTACCTATAATTGCACTGCTAATGGGGCCAGAAAGAGAGAGAGAGAGAGAGAGAGTGAGAGAAGCCCCAAACAAAGTAATCTACCACTGTTTATTCCCTCTATTTTACCATTTCCATGTGATCAATGAAAGGGCCTCTAGTTAACCCCTCTGGATATCTAGGTGGGTTCTGATTTTTCTAGTATCTTAATAACCAAGATACAAAGGTGACTAAATTCTGGAAAAGGAAAGAAAAAACTTTCAAAAAACCTATGTATAAAGTTTACGAGTAAGTGGCAGATCATATCCTACATTTGCCCTAACAGAGTATGTTCAGATCACTTCCAGTAAAGTCAGCGTATCAGCAACAGAGACTTTCTGTTAATGAAGGAGCACAAGTTAGTTTTCATGCAGTCTCTTCTAGATGGCACAGCAGAATTTGTTTAATTAGGACACATCAGGTATCCGGACAGGCCTATTATTCACTTGTCCCCAAAAGAGAAGAGATTATTTTGTTAAAAAACGCGGAAAGAACTGGAGGAAATAAGTAACAGGACCAAATAAAATGACAGAAAATATTGAATGCAGTGAATATTTCTTACCGGTACTTCCTCTTGTGAGTTATCTTTGGAAACCTCTGTAGTACAAAAGCCTACAATTTCATACCTCTCCAACACATGGTTAAGTATCACTTAACCTTTTAGCACAAGCCAAATGCATCCAACATAATTTTTTTTTGAAAGTACTCTCTCAGTTAAGCACCGGTCTTTGCTATTTACTCTCACTAAACAGGTTCCCTGGTAGATGTCCTGATTAAATGGAGTATGTTGTATTTAAAGCATTGCAGGATCCATTCAATTGGTAACCTAATAGCATGACATGTCTGTTTTACTCGATGTTTACCAGGGAACAAATTCACTGCAGTGAATTTAAATTACTCTAAAAATGGCTCTACCTGTCCATTGAAATGGTACAGCTGTGATGTCAGAAAATCTAGACTATTTACAGAAATATATGGGCAAGAATGGGCCTTCTAGCACAAATAGCCCATAGGAGTCTTTTTAGTTACCTCTGAATGCTTCACTGCTGGAGCGTTACTGCTGAATTGTTTTTTAATTCTTTCCATATGCTATTTTAAAAACTTTTATTTCATCCATTGCATCTCCCAACACAAATGATTTCTAAAATTCTTGAATAAATGGGATAACTGGCAAATTTGTTTTGGGAGGAGCACCCCCACGTAGTGTAGATTTGGTTTTACAAAGTTATGCAAAAGCCCACTCTTTGCCTGCAAAAAGCTTCAGAGGATAGATACTTTCAAAATGAAGAGGGACAAAAGCCACAGTTCACCCTGATATGAACGCAAGATTACCAGAGATTTGAAATGAAACCACTTGATTGTCTCATATATAGCCACTATTTACACACAAACTATGCATGCATCATACAGGATAGATGCCATTGGTAGAGGGTCAGACTTGATGATCTGATGAGTGAGTTTTCTTCCATGGTAGCTTCTATGATTAAGGATTTATTTAGATTGTAAACATTTGGGGGCAGGGACAGTGTTTTGTTATGTGTGTAGTACAGTGCCTACAGCAGAGAGGCTCTGATCCCTGATGAGGTGCCTCTAGGCCAGGGGTGGGCAAATTTTTTGGCCTGAGGGCTGCCTCTGGGTATGGAAATTGTATGTTGGGCCATGAATACCAGGTGAGGAAGGGGGACTCTATGGGGTGTAGTGGGGGGGGGGGGCTCGGGGGGCTCTATAAGGAATGTTACCGAGGTGGGGGGAGAGGAGACTCATGGGGTGTGGCATGGGGGGGCTCTACATGGGCGGTACTGGGGACTCCTAGATGCCCTGCTGGCAGTGACATCAAGACAGCCGTACCAAGCACCACCATGGGTGGAGGCACTCTAGCTGGGACGGGTGCGGCCCCATGGCGGTTTCGAGGCTCTCAAGGGTGGGGCCGTAGGAGCGTGGGAGGGGATTGGGCCCGCTGCTGAATAGGGGCGGGGTTACAATCCCGGAAACAGCGCGGTGAAGTCATGCCTGCACAGTGTGACTCTGGGCGTGCCGGAAGATGGTGGAATTGTGGGTTGGGGAGCAAGCCCCCCACTTCCCAGCAGGAGCTTGAGGGCTGGTTAAAAACATCTGACTGGCCGGAAGCGGCCCGTGGGCCATAGTTTGCCCACTTCTGCTCTAGGCACTATCTGCAATACAAATATATGCATCAGTTACACAAACACAATTGCTACCTCTTCACAAAATCATTTTCTTCTCTACCACCAGTTGGGAGTAAAGAGTAAAACCACAAGTACAGAGTTTTCACTCCAGAAGTAAACCTACCCAAGTCCCTCCATCCATCGTTTGCATTGCTACAGGACCTCCACCACCCAGAGCTCTGTGGAGGGGCTTCTTCAGGGTACCAGAAAAAGAGGAAGTTTGCGATGGAGATGGTGTTACTCACACCACAGACATGCCCCAAATGTGCCCAGGATTGGAGCAGGTGATTGAAATCACATATTAAAACATCTCCCTTCTGTACAGAGAAGGAATGATCAAGCTCATGATCAAATTCATGAATTTTCATGAAATTTAGGATTGGAACTTCCTTTACCTTATGATCCCCCAGCAGATAAAAAATTGTACGTCTTTGAAATAGGCATTTATGTAAAGGATACAGGTTTCCATGGGAGAAATGCCACCAGCCATAGAAATGTTGCCTGCTTAAAGTCTGCAGTCCCTCCATCCATCCTATGCCTATGTACCAATTCCAAAGTCTACCTGAGGTACCATGCTATTAAGGAAGATTAAAATCCTAATAAACCAAAGTGGAATGTCTGGGTAACATCATGCAGATAAGAACTTCTGGTTTAGTATTGTAGATAACTTCTAGTGCCCTATATTTGACTTCATTTCTTGGTACTCAGAGATACATTTTCCTGGGGCAAAGTCTGCGTGCATGCGATGAAATGTGACAGATTGAGGGAGGAAAAGACTAGACATATCAGCAAACATGCCAAATTGGTACATGGTTATACAGCGGCTGCTATTGTAAACTAAAAGTTCCAAAATTTCAAATCATTGTGTCACTTAAAAATGTATAAACTCCAACATGACAGCACAGTAAATATATGGGCTTTTTTTGGTGCAAGTACTGTTGGCATTAAATGTTCTTATATATCGGTAGAGGGTTGACAGCCCGGGAATGAACGTCTAAAGACTGCCACTGAATTTCAAAGGCGTAGCTGGGAGTTAGGCACCCACCTCCTGGTGAAAGTCCGTAGAAGTTGGGTGCACAACTGCCCTCCATGCCTTTGAACCCCTCTCCCCCATGTGCTTTTCTCGTTTAACATTGCACACATATGTTTTGTTTTTAAATATTAGTTAAATAAACATGTGGAAACTTTCAGCTATGAGTCCAAATACTGTCAATATTAATATACAGATTTTTTCCTATGACAAATGTACATTAGAGTTGTACCTGCCTAAGGCCGTTAAAGGAGCTGTGAAACAGTTATTTATGATGGCCCATGCACAAGAAGCTTTATTGATTGCTTTATTATGAATTTTCAGACATCAGCACTCAAAGCCTCTGAGGTGCAAAAGACGATGAGCTGAAGTCGACTGCACCATAAAATTCAATGTACAAAAATCTATATTTAGAAGACAATACAATAAGAGAAAAATCAATTCATTTCAGTCTGAGTTTATTTAATATTTTATCTAGTTCACTTTAAATAGAACATTAACTCCATCAATACTGGCAAGACACTGTGATAATACTTAAATTAAAAATGTAGTCAGCCACTGCATCACTGAAAATTATATTCCCCAAGTGGAAATATAACTATTCTATTTTTCTAGTTTTAAGTAAGAGTTTATTGCACTTTACTTGAAATATTTTTAAAAAAACATTCTATTTCTAGCAGATCAGTATAAATTGTCTGATCTTTATACTATTTTGTTCTGCTTAATAATATCATGAAACTGTACAGATATTAGTTCTGTAGAAAAGCATTAATAGACTGAAGCTTCAAAAAAGAAAGTTAACAAAAAAAAATATACCCATGATTTTTTTTCTCCTCAGATCTATACTTTGGTCACTGAAGAATCTCCTTTATTTAATTGAAATCTATCAATAATATTCTTTAAACTAGGCTATATCATTTTTATAGAACATTTGCACATTTCAGAATTTTCAAAACTGAGTAAGTGAGTCCACATAAAATATATCTGATTGCAAGAGTTCAAAAATCAATGGGTGGAGAAATGGCATGTTTAAAAATGAGACAAGCTCCTTTAAATAGGAGATTGTAATCATGCAATAAATTCCTTCCTGGCTCCTCTGCAGATGTGTATACACGTCTAGATGTATTTCTAAAGCATTCAAGCATAACACAAATCTTTTGGAATTTATGTGTTTTCATTTCTTCTCATGCAGAACTATTTATTGCAATAAAATATATCTAGAGTCAGAATTCACTGGGGAAACCAGCTCACTCCCAGCTAGAAAGGTTAAGACAAAAACGTGAAGGTAGGTAATTACAGAAGAAATGCAGGTAAGGCTCAGTGGCATTCAAGGAGACTAAAGCTTCAGATCTGTTAATCCTTTCAGATCAAACATAAACGTAACAAGCTCTGCTTTATGAGAAAATTCACTCTGATTACAGTCAAGCAAAATCTGCCACTAGACTGTTCTCTAAACTTCCAGACATTAGCTATGTTCTATAGTCGTTGCATAACAACATACTGTCAGTAAAACACTCACCAATCATTGTGTATATTATTTTGAACATCTACAAATGTGGGACAAAATTCTCTGTTGGTGCAAACTGGCACAGTGTCAGTGGAGTTGCACAAATCTGTCCTAGTGGAGAATCTGACTCAAGTTTAAGCTCTCTAATGTTACATTAAATATACTGTATATTAAATATAGGTGGGCCTTGGTATTACAATGGGTGTGTATTGGATATATTGAGAATATGATGAAATGTAATAGAAAGTGTTCAGGTACATTTTGTGCAGTAATTGATTAAAAGAGCAGCATACAATATGTTTCCTTTGTGCTTTTCCAGGAACAGAGAGGTTGGCCAAACAACCATCATATGAAAAAAGGTTAGGCAGATTGTACCGCTGCAATATTGATCACTCAGAAAACAAGAGCACTCTTAAAAGACTGAACACAGCAGGATTATATGTGCTGAATGTAGTTAAAAAGGAAACCCCAGAAACTTTCCATGAAGTGTGACGATTATAAGACATAAGAAAATAAGGCAAAATAAAATGAACTGCTGCTGCTATTTATTAGAAATGGCGAACGAGGCTAATGGGGCATGGCCACAATATAACTGTTCTTTGGAGTTATTACTCTGATGAGGCTAACACTGGACAGGGAGAACCTGAAGAAAAGGATTTGTGGTCACAACTTGAACCATGGGGCCAAAGACATTTACAAAGAGACATTTGCCCTACATTGAGGGAAAAATGAAAATCTGGGTTCCTTCCCACTCTGAGTGGAAGAGGTAGGGTTGCCAACCCTCCAGGATTATCCTGGTGTCGCCAGGAATTAAAGATTAATCTTTAATTAAAGATTATGTCATGTGATGAAATCTCCAGGAATTCGTCCAATCAAAGTTGGCAACCCAAGGAACAGGTAGCAAATCTCAGAAAAGATCATCTGATTTTCTTTGTGCACTTGATTTTTTTCCCTTTTGAGGAGTTTTGTCTTTAGCTGCTTGCAAGCTAATGTAAACATTTTTGGATATGTGCGATTAAACTTTCAGTTAAAAACCTGACGGCTACAAAGTGGGCAATACAACAGTAATAAGTTTGTGATTTAAGATAATTTTATCATAATTTTTTAAAATATATTTATATAAAATAACATGGATGGTCATAATTGTTTAACAATAAAAGGAGAGGTCAAAATAGAGTTCTCTTCACCAACATTGGCACACAATTAAAAAAGGAGCTCACGAGATTCTCCTCGAAGGGTATTCTACCTTCCTCGAATTATAATCCTTTATTAAAGTACACACGTTCTAAATCAGGGCTGAACTCTTGGATCTTGGCTCGCAATTCTGGCTCCAAGCGTGTTACGGACATGGAACTGAGCAAAAGAAAGACAGTAAAATGAGTACACATAAAAATGCTTGGATCTAAAATAAAAAAGATGATGTATCTGCTAAAGGCTTTTTGGATTAGGAAAGGAGGTTCTGGATCTTTTTTTTCTCCCAGTATGATGTTCTTAGATCAGAAGCAAAATAACTTAACTTGCTTGTTCTGACTAGTCAAGAAACAGCTGCTGCTCTAGTATCTTGGACTTTAACCTTGATGGTTAGGTTCTCATGTAAATTTAGTGCTAGAAGATACAAACAATACCTTTTCATGAGACTTTCAAAATATATTGTATTTGGCTGCTTTTGACGACTCTATTATTTTATTTTGTTGAATCAAAGGAACTATGCTGTAGATGCAACATTTATTTCTCATTTGTCAAATGAATTCATCTGACAAGTCATGTAACAGCTGCAATTTCTTAAATACATTTTAAAAAATAATAATTTCCCTATAAAATTAGTGAGTCAACTCAGGCCACACGAAGATGAATGTCAAGAAGCACTGATTTGACTCAGGCATAGCGCAGTGCTCACTGCACTGACTTGCCAGTACAGCTGTGCCAATCCAACTCAACATAGCCCTGCCGTGTTCCTTGCTATTGCAGCTCTTCAGCCTGTTCTTAGCCAGGAGGGCAAACAATGTCTAACTGCATAGTTGGAATCAAGGGAGTTACACCAGTATAAACAATATGTAAGTGAGATGAGAATGAGACCCAGGGTCTCCAGAAGAGAAAAGCTATTGAACTAACTTTGTTAACCAACTAACCTCCAGTTACAACATTTAAATCACATTAAGTATTTTTTCCACTTGATGCAGTAATCATGACTTCCATTAATGACAAAAGGAAAGAATATGTATCAGTGGAGTTTTTACACCAAGTTTACAGAATTTATTACATTTGCGCTGACCTTAATGTTTAGTCTGCCCAGGCTCCTTTAGGATCTCATGGACAATGAATTTCAGCTTCATGTTTATTTTCAAACAAAGCTAATGGTTCTGAGACACATTACCATGGATGAGGCTCTTACCTGAGGACAATCTTATTACCCAAGCTACAAATAAAGCACACACAGTTCAGGTGGCATCCATTCAGTGTGTTTCCAAATGAAAATAAATGGGATCTTGCCACTTTTTTCATACATCAAAATGACGCCACCACCTTAATGCACAAAAATGCATCCTTTTGACCATGTCATCTCCCCCTCTTTGAATCCCTTTACTCGCTCCTCACTGTGCTGTGTATCAAATCCAAGCTCCTTGTCCTGACATTCAAGGCCCCACATTATTCAACTCCAATCTATATGTTCAACTGTTTCCTTTTTTCCATTCATCCCTTTCTCTCTGTTCCATCAATGATGCCAACTTTAACATCTCCTTTGCACCCCCTCCACTCCTGCTTTTGTATCTTCTTCAGAGCTGCCCCCGCAACAGGAATATCCTCTCAAACCAAGTCCTCCCCTCTCATTCAACTCCCTCCTAAAACTCATTTCTGACACCCAGTCTATTAGAAGTTCCCCAACGAAATAGAACTATTAATATGCACACCTGCCTTACTAAGTAACTGTGGCAACTGTCTTTTCCTTCCTCCCTCATGTCTATGACCCACACTTGTCATATGTGAATTTAGACTGTATGCTCTTTGAAGTGGGGGGGCCATTTATTTACTTTTTGCTGTGGAATGCCTTGCATGCTTCTGGGCTCTCAACATTAAAAGGATAAAAAAAGCCACATGTACCTTTTTTGAGGAAACAATGCACAGCATAGAGGTGTAGCAAACACCAAACTAGAAAAGATAAAAATAAGATTACAATATTTACGGTAGAATCCTACTTTTCCAAAGACATTGATAGACACACAGTTCAATCAGTTTATTCTCTTTTCTTCTCAAGGACGGTAGGGCCCAGTTCTGTGACATGATAAGTGAAGTCAATCCTCCACTGCCTTGCACCATGTGTAGTCATTTACACCTATGCAGAGTGCAGAGGGCGCAAAGCACTATCACTTATATAAAGCAGTGAAAATCAGATTTGGTGACATTTCATACCCAGGGCTGGCTCTAGGCACCAGCCTAGGAAGCACATGCTTGGGGCGGCACATCCTAAGGGGCGGCATTCAGGCTAATCTTGGGGCGGCACATTCCACTCCGGCCGCTTTTTTTTAGCTTCGGCGGTGCTGCGGCTTTTTTTTTTTTTTTGCCTGGGGCAGCAAAAAAGACAGAGCCGGCCCTGTTTGCATAGATGTAAGTGATGCACAAGAGGTTAGGCAGTGAAGAATCAAGCCCCTCGTTGACTTCCATGTGAGTTGAGGGCGTTCACAACATTACAGGAATTATCACCTATTTAGGCAGTGGTCAAAACAGTTTATTTTAATCAATTGTAAGCCTGAGCCACCACCCGCACCTCCTTCTGCCCCCTTTCTTTGCTGGTTATATCTACATTTGTAATTTCTCCATGCTGATGGCTACCATAAAAGAAGCAATGGAAGCTAGAGATTCGTGATTCATTTAAAAAAAATGAATAGATAATACGACATAGAATGAGATGTAAATGATATAATCTCGTTAACACCTCACCTCACAGAAGGAATTAATCGTTTCTGATGCTCATTGGCTTTACTGCCCCAAAACATACAGCCTCGATTTTTAAAAACATTTTCAAATTGTGCCTCTTTACATCTTCCAAGGAAGCTATAGTCCAGGCATCGGCAACCTTCAGCATGCGGCTCGCCAGGGTAAGCCCCCTGGCGGGCCGGCCCAGTTTTTTTACTTGCTGTGTCTGCCGGTTCGGCCGATCACAGCTCCCACTGGCTGCGGTTCGCCGTCCCCGGCCAATGCGGGAAGCAGCTCGCTGGACGCTGCTTTCCGCAGCCCACATTGGCTGGGGATGGCGAACCGCGGCAAGTGGGAGCCGCGATCGGCTGAACCGGCGGACGCGGCAAGTAAACAAACCGGCCCAGCCCACCAGGGGACTTACCCTGGCGAGCCGCGTGCTGAAGGTTGCCGATGCCTGCTATAGTCACACCTGTTAAAATAGTAGACAAGAAACTCACTCACCAGACTCCAACTAATCCAACTTGAATGGGGGCACTCATCCACGGGAACCGCTGTGTTAAAAATAATTATTACATAGTGAATCAAGTGTGCTTTTCCTTCCCCACATTTTTGGAGATTTCGTGTACTCGTAAGAGATGGACTGACAGCTGTTAAGAGCTAAACATGGTGCAGATATATTGTGCAAGTTCTCCCCACAGCTTTGCCAGCATGCTTCAATCCTGACCTCTAACACTGCTAAATTTGAGGGCCTGGTCCCAAGTCCTCTGAAGTCAGTGGAAAGACCTCCATTGACATCAACGTGCATTGGATCAGATCTGAATAAGTCTCCACTAGGAACTAGATTCATAGATGGCTGACAACCCATTTTGCTCATGACTGGATTCTGATTTGAGTCTAGGGGCCAATTCCACGTGAGACCACTTTGTGCTGCACTGACTTCAGACCCTGAGAGGATCAGCCCAGTGAAAACAGAACCATATGGCAGAGTAGAGGCTCAGATGCTGCCCACCTTCCTGCCAGCATATGGAATTTGGTCAAGACAGCCCTATGCTGTATTGAATCCTGGCTATTGTATCTGTCGTGCACCCTCAGGTTGCTCTAACTTATGCCTGAGGACTTGCCAGCAGCTGCTTAAGGATCATGGGAGTGCCAAGGTAAGGTTTTGCACCAACCTCTCTCCTCACCCCTTGATTTGCTCTGTACGATTCTCAGCTATCGCTGAGGTTCTGGCTCTAAATTCCTATGGATAAAACTAGTACTGTGCAACCGTGCGAGGGCCCCACTCCTTTTACAATTAAAGAAAACCATAAAATAGAAGCTGTGATTTGTTTAGCAAAGCAAAATAATTTTTTAAAATATAAATGTGATATTTATGGCTGGTTCCTCTCTATTGTGCTTTCTTTTGCAAATCTCATCAAATACACTTGGAAAGAAGACAAAACTTTTATTGTAGGTCTTTAGATGATTTTTAAAAAAAATACTATGTTAGAATTTTAGTTGAAATTAAATAGTAATGAAATAAAACCAAACATTTTAATGAAACTCTGCTGTGATGGGCTTTTTCATTACCATCAAACGAAGGTCTCTAAAAAGCATGAAACACACAATTGCTATCATAACAACATGTTGATTTGAAACAAAGCAGTTAATTAGTTAAGATTACACACTACAGTAGGTAAGTATAAAGATGATGTGTCTACAAGAAGCATTCCTCAAGCTGTAGGAAACTGGTGAACCAACAACAAAAGTGAATGTCAGTATTTTAAAGGGGAAAATGGAAGCAATAGGAAATGAAGGCAAAAAGGACTAAGAAAGTAAGTATGACAAGGTTGGTGCTAAAAGATCACAGCAGAAACAAAGAAGTGGGAAAACAATACTGGAATTAGCTCTTTCCTCAGGGACGGAGAGAGAGAGAGGAAGTAACATAGCAGATTGTGCCCTTCTTTGTTTGAGGCAGTCTGTAGTCCAGAAATGGCTGCAGGAGAGAACTGTCCAATTCATCAATTACCTACAAAAGTAGACAACAGATGGAAAAAAGCAGCATCAAGGCGATAAAGGAGGATGAATTCAGTGCTACCGCACTGTTCTGACATTCCACTAATACATCTTCATCTGACCTTTGCATCAGATAGATTGGTTCAAAAGGCTTTAGTTTCATACAGTGGGAAAGTTAATG
Source organism: Chelydra serpentina (assembly GCA_037349315.1). Taxonomy (NCBI): domain Eukaryota; kingdom Metazoa; phylum Chordata; order Testudines; family Chelydridae; genus Chelydra; species Chelydra serpentina. The sequence continues at coordinate 16,903,181 of JBAIAC010000035.1, forward strand.
CATCCCAGGAGCAGAAGTGCTCAGGGACTGTACGCTTATCACAGTTTGTGTACCAGCAGCTATCCTCCTTGTGGGAATGTTAGTCAGATTCCTTACTGTGAAAGGCTATGATCAAGGGGAGGATTATGGTTGAGAGATTCCAAGTATTGAACACTGAGGGAGTTGAGATAGTCTCATAATACAGAGGCATCAGGTCACTTGGGGTATAATAAGACAGATCTGTGCTTTTATCACAGTAAAGCACAGTGGTATTCAGCCTTCATCTGAGTGGAATATTACTCTGAAAACACAGGTGTGTCTAACAGCCTAGGCAGCATCATTAGCATAAACTGGTTCGTTTGATGAAACATTTTGTTTCATGACGTAGGATGTAAAAAATGCCTGTAATGCAGATAAAGTTCTGACCTTTATTTTCCAAGAATGCTGCTGGACTATGCTAATATTAAAAAGAGTAGGAGGAAGAAACCAGCATTAAAAATCAGTTTTAAGAACAAATATCTGGAAGGGTGAAAAAAATCCAACCAAACAAGGAGGCATAAGTAAAGTATACTTAACTAAAAACAAGTTAGAGGCATCAGATGCAGAATGTGCATCTGTCTGAAGAGAAAACAGAAACAAAGAAGCACAAGCTAACAAAATAATTTGGTGAATATGAATTCTCTCATTGAACTCAGGAAGACAGTAGTTCTGAATGCATCAGGATTTAGCTTCCAGATGGTTTGTGTGGCAGATGTCATTGTTGGATAGCGAACATAACGGAATTGTAGAAATGACAATTAAATATGAACACTTAGTATTTTAGTTACTGCTTCTATTCACTGCTAGAAGAACTTTTGAATCTGTCATCTTGCCAATGTGACTATGCACTATTTGCAATTAGATAAATAAATAACATTCCTGAAAGCAGTTAAGGAATTAGAGGTATATGGAAGGAACTTGAATGCATTCATAGGATAGTTCTTTGCAGAGCAGAACTATACGAGAGAAGATTGCAGAACAGGCTCTCTTTCTAATTAGGAAAAAAAGTTTGTAACGGCTGTTACAGTTGCAGACTAAGAAAATCTGATTAGATGGTTATATTATATGAAAGGGGAAAAAATACACAGGAATCAACCTAAGTCTCAGAAATGATGTATAGAGCAACAGGAGAAAGTAGGATGTGAACTTGTATGAGAAATTATATGAATGTATGAACCACGTTAGAATTGGTTTAAAAATCTCAAAGTTCAGGCGGCAACATCAATTTTCAGAAGTTTGTATGGAAGAAGCATTCAAAGTGCCACTAATGGAAGGGTTAGATGAGATCGAAGTGCACCTATAAACTCTGCATTTCTATACTAATATAGTTTATGGCTCCTGCCACTGGCAGCAGCTATTGTGACTTGTTTTTCAGACATACATACCCAAGCATGAGTCAACAGAGATGATGAATATAAGTAATAATCATATAGTCATATAGCCTTTGTTTTTATTTCAAATATCAATGGAGTTTACCATGATACCATTAAAACTGTTAGACATGAAGAAACAGAAAAAAGAGAAGATGTTCTATGGTAGGATATAAAGAAATGAAGACCTGCTGATTGACACGCATTTGTTTATTTTCTGGCTTTTTGGTCTCAAAGGGTATGTCTTCACTGCATAAAAAACGGCAGCTGGCCCATGCCATCTGACTTGGGCCAAGGGGCTGTTTAATTGCAGTGTAGATGTTCAGGCTTGGGCTGGATCCTGGGCTCTAGGACTCTGAAGCTTGGTCTGCAGCCCGAGCCTAAATGTCTACACAATGGTTAAACAGTCCCTTAGCCCGAGTTCTGCAAGCCCGAGTCAGCGGGCACAGGCCAGGTGCAGGTTTTAATCGCTGTGTAGACATAACCAAAACGGTTTTTACAGGCACATAAGAATTATTTTCTGGAATGCTGGTGTGCAAAGCAAAGACTGAGGGACATGTGTTAGTAAAGCAGATTGTAGGTGGTGGTGTCACAATACTGCAGGTGGAATGGTGCTTCTGGAAACCTCAAGAGGACATGCACAAGCTGCCAGTTAAAAATGCAGCTCATTCCATAATAGTTATAGAACTAATCTACACCAATGTTACCACTGACTAACTGCAGAGCAAGGTTTCACCTGAACTCACAGTCTGTGAGGCTGAGGGGAAGGAACAGGAGAGCATAAACGATCATGATGGTACCAAAGAACATTGAGTAGCCACTGAAGAAATCTCTCATGTATGCTGATCTGCAAAATTCACAACACCCTTATGTTGATTATACTGCACAATAAATACTTGAAGTTTGACTCCAAAGACACACTGAATCCTCCTGCACTCTTTTTTGCCATAAATGTCATGTTTCTGCCATGCAAGTTGATATGACACATGACAATTCTTTCATGCCATGCACATATAAAACCATTTTTGCTCTAAATTTGCAACCCCTTTGATTTCAGAAAACAAATGTCCTTGCTCTTTATGGACAGTAAATTTTCAGGTGCACTGCTGTAGTTACCATGCCTCAAGTAGTCTAAAGGTCAAAGGAAGTCCATGAATAAGAGATAGGTCAAATCAATATATATCTCATTTATACTAGGGAAAACATGATGTGTGTACATGGGAGCTTCACTCCTGTCAGTTAGGAGAACCATTCAGTTTAAGTCTCCTATAGAGTACAGATTTTCATTCCAAAATTCAACAGCTATATTCCCTGTTTTAGCACTGTGATGAACACAATTTTCTGAAGAAGTGAGGACTTCAGGAAAATGTAGTTTTCTAAATTTGGGGATAAAAGAACATAAAAATTAAACAGTCTTTATGGAAATGCATATTTATACACGTGTGTGCATGTGCATGTGCTCACACACGTGTATATTTCAGTAGTGTAGTTGTGAAATCTAAACTCAACAATATAAAGACTATGAAGAACAGAAATATAAGAAATAATTCCTCAGTCCACTAAATGTGTAATCTAAAAACTGATTACACTAAAAATATACCTTTCCAAGGAGTGTCGGTAAGTTTATACCCAGTATTTCTTTTCTGCTTCTAACAATACAAAGCAATACAAAGTGTTTCCCATACAAAGATATGAGATTGTCCATAGACACTCATGCAAAAGGAAGCCAGGGACAGTGATGGGCAAAGAAATTCTACCTTTGTAACTAAGAAACAGCCCAGGCTCAGGTCTCATGTGAAATCTGTATGGTGTTTTATTCACAGTGTAGTATGTTATTACGCTGATTACATCCTCATGCATACACAGTGTAAAAGGTAAACCAAAATACCTTAGTAGGTCAGTATTAGATTTACACTAACATAATATGAACAACTGGATAAGGACGTCACACTACATTAGCTTAAATAAAATATGAGAAACATATCATACTTGCTGAAACACGCACACCCAATATTTGGTTTGCCCATAATTCTAATGGGTCATTTTCAAACCAGATTTTTTTCCACTTCAAGATACTTTTTGATTGCAGCTAAGTGGTACCTCTCTTTATTGACCAAAACTTAAATAAAAAAATTAAAATATTTGCATTGTATTTGTAATAAATTCAATGTTTACAAGTATTGCACTGAAACAAGCAAATCTTGCTGAACAGAGAAGAAATGCATATTTTAGAATTTAAAAAAAACCATAGTTGTTGTATTTTATAATTTGGTAGGCTCATTCATTTTTTTTGACGGGGTGGGGGAGACAGAGGGAAGGCAGGTGACACAAATATCATTCAAAAACAGATTGGAATCTGTATGCAGCCCATTGTGTTAGCTAATTCAGATAAATTTTCCCTAGATTTTGACCAAAATATCATCTACACATACATGATGCTATGCAGAGTAATCTATTCATTCATTTCATAAAACTTGTATTTAGACAGTGCTGAGATGAAGTACAGGGATTGTTCAAACGAATTATTAAAATAATTCATAATTCGATAGCACCTCTGATCAGAGTGATATATGAAAGCACTCTGCCAACCTTAAGCAAGCATTACACCCTATTATTTCTGCTTTACAGATGGGGAAACTGAAGCACAGGAGGCAGGATAAAGAACTAGATCCTATTTGGTGCCGAGCGACTCATTTGAAGTACTTAAGCACATCCCTAAGACCCATTGACTTCAATAGGGCTTCTGCATGTGCTTAACATAAAGCATGTTCTGAACTGCGTTCGTGAACTGGGGCTTAGCTCCCTCAACTCCCACTGTCTTCAACGGCAGTTGAGGGAACTGAATATCTTCAAGGAGCTGCTCAGGTCCTCACAGGATTGAGCCCTAAGTGACATGACAAGAGTCAGAGATTCTTGACTGGCAGACCGACCTTTAACCATTAGAGAGCATTTCTGAAATATTCAGTAAAAGATTTAATAATTTAATTGGCAAAACTACATTACTGAAAATATTCCAAATGTTTCTTTATGCATATTCAGAAACAAAACTTTCCCTGTGCTAGGGAATATAATAGTTAGCTGTCAGATCATAGAATCGTAGAAGAAGATTAGGGTTGGAAGAGACCTCAGGAGGTCATCTAGTCCAACCCCCTGCTCAAAGCAGGACCAACCCCAATTAAATCATCCCAGCCAGGGCTTTGTCAAGCCGGGCCTTAAAAACCTCTAAGGATGGAGATTCCACCACCTCCCTAGGTAACCCATTCCAGTGCAGACGTAGACTAACTTTTTGTTTCTGTGTGTATTTGCGGTTAAGTAACTTAAACCATGTTTTATGAAAACACAAATGTTATTGAAAATATAACATTGTAATCTTTCTTCATGTAACATTTACTTAATACTTTGTATATGAAATACATGCGACTATGTCCTATATGAATATATTTAGCAACAGAGGCTTACCTTTAAAAAGGCTTTTTTTTCCAAAGTATTCATTATAAAGGGAGGAATAGCTGAAAGTGAGAAAATAAAAAACAAAACAAAATAAATGCTTAAATCTTAGCAACCACCATCTAGTTTTCCATAAACCTTTTTGCAGCAGTTTAGAACAGTAGTTGGAAATCTTATGGCACCTTTAGAATCTGGAATACTATTCTGTGGCTTCTTGCAGTGTGAACAATGACATATCCAAATAGCTTAATTATGACAGTTTCAATATTTACACATGTCTCTATCAATGTGTGCAAGCATTTTGCTTGGACAAGTCAGTCTATTGTAAATTGTCCTCATTCTGGAGCAGACTCATCTTCTCCTCATTTTCCCCCAGTGCTCCTTTCCCATTGTGTAGGCTGTTCTAGGGGCACTTGCACTTTCCCCACAACTCCAGGTCAAAAAGAGCATCTGACCTTCAATAAGCTAAAGCATTGGTTAGTAGGACCCATTAGCAGCAGTAAGGAGGTGATACCCCATAAACAACCATTGTCTCCATTTATCTCTTGGCTTTTACCAGCCTGCACACAAATTTTAACATTCACATCCATTGTGAGATTACATTATCAAGGTATTAGCCTAAATTAGTGTAAATACTAAGCACAGAAAAAACTATTTCCCTTACAGTAGAATCATCTTAATTGAGACACCTCAATGGATGACCTATCATCCTAATTAAGCACCTGCCTTGATTAAAAGGACACTTTAAAACAGCCAGTTAAGACTTAAAATGAACTGAGTACCATAATGAAGCTTTCACTGCTTTTCATTTTGATTTGACTTTCCTTTTCCTGCTCCCCTCTGCCCTCCACAACCTCTCCTTATCTTTATTTGACAGCTTGTCTTCTAAAACATCGGAATGGAGAATTTCCCACCTATTTAAAATCTAGTTAAGCACTCAACAACCTGGCACTGGTTAAATATGTCCAGACTTTTAGCTAATTCTGTTCCATTTGAGTAGAAGTTATCACCACTCATTGACAGCAGCCCAAGACCCATGTTCTCAGAAGTATTTAGGCAACTAGTTCCTATTGATTTCAATGGCAGTTAGGGAGCTAAATACTTTTGAAGATATGGGCCTAAGGCCCTGTCTACACTACCACTTATGTCAGTGAAACTTATGTCACTCAGGGGTGTGAAAAAAACACTCCCCCGAGTGACATACATTTTGTTGCCATAAGTGGAAGTGTGCATAGCGCTGTCGATGGGAGAGGTTCTCCTGCCGACATAGCTACCACCACTTGTTGAGGTAGTTTTATGATGTCAACGGGGGAGCGCTCTCCTGTCGGCATAGAGCGGCTATACAAGCGGAGGGAGGGATAGCTCAGTGGTTTCAGCATTGGCCTGCTAAACCCAGGGTTGTGAGTTCAATCTTTGAGGGGGCCGTTTAGAGATCTGGGGCAAAAATCTGTCAGGGGACAGTACTTGGTCCTGCTAGTGAAGGGAGGGGACTGGACTTGATGACCTTTCAAGGTCCTTCCAGCTCTATGAGATAGGCATATCTCTATTTTTTTTTTAAAGCGATCTTACAGCGGCGCAGATGCATTGGTACAGCTGTGCCACTGTAAGATCCCTAGTGTAGCCAAGGCCTAAATCTCTTCCTGGGGAATCATACCAATAAATTCTGTTCCATTTAAGAGGAACACGTAGCATGGTTCCTCCTGGAATGTTTAAACAGAGGTGAAATTATTGTCTCTACAACCATAGGAGGGTTTGATCTATTAGAGAAATTTGATCTATTAGAGAAATTGATCTATTAGAGAAATATTTACATAGAATTAAGTATCTCTCTAGCTGTTTATTCTAACAACTGTAGGGCAATCATTATGTTTGACTAAAGTTATACTAACCCATGCCAGGTGCAGCCATGAGAATCCTTGAGACAACCACCTGAGTAATGGCTTGCTGAGCAGCTTTGGCTGATTCACCTAACCTGTTCCCATTTTCGTCTGTAACAGGGATACCAAATTTGAGTTCCCTGTTGAATTAAAAAAAAAAGTTTAATAACAATTAGTGGCACTCATTTTTATCCTTTTTTGTCATCTGATCCTAAATGCTTTTTCCTCCTTTAACTATGTCAAATCGAAAAAATACTTCCAAGCAAGTGACATAGGCCATGTGTACACCGCTTTTGTCGTTAAAACTTTTGTCGTTCAGGGGGGTGACAAAAACAGCCCCCCAATGATAAAAGTTTTGATGATGGAAAGCGCCAGTAGGGACACTCGTTCGGAGTGGTTTTATTCTGTCGCTGGGAGAGCTTTCTTCCAGTGACAAGGAGCGGCTACACTATGCACCTTACAACGGTGTTGCTGCAGCGGCACAGCCATGTTATTGTAAGGTGCGCAGTGTAGACACAGCCTTAATATTTTATTAACTTTAAATGAAGACTTTAGAGAGCTTTTAAAAAATAACTCCTTTGGTGCCAAACAAAAATATTTCTTTTGTAATCTGGTAGGCCAAATATAGGGATTTTTTTTGCCGGGGGGGGGGGGGGGGAGGGGAAGAGGGGAAGGTAAACACACTAAAGAGTACTTCTCTTCACAGGCAACAAAAAATAATTAAATATATTCATGGAGGACAGGTCCATCAATGGCTATTAGCCAAAATGGTCAGGGATAAAAACCCATGCTCTGGGTGTCCCTAAACGTCTAACTGCCAGAAGCTGGGATTGGATGACAGGAGATGAATCACTTGATAAATTGCCTTGTTCTGTTCATTCTCTCTGGAACCATCTAGCACCAGCTACAGTTGGAAGACAGGATTCTGGGCTAGATGGACCATTGGTCTGACCCATTATGGCCATTCTTATGTTCTTCGAAGTCTATATATATCAGCTCTTGAAGGACAGGTACTTGGCTTTTGAGATGCAAGAGCAAAGATCTAATGGGATACTTATCTTAGGAGAACAAAGATGTTCTATTTTATACTTGGGATATTTAATCAAATGCCTTTAAAACCAAAAAAGACTGCCCTTGAAATGCCACACACAACACTGAAAATAGCTAAAATTTGTAGAAACATTACAAAACTGATAAATTAACTAAACAAAACAAGTAGTTCATCAGCAAGTGTTGCCACAAAAATGACATTTCCTCTAGAATGAATGTATCACATTCTCTTTCTTACCTTTGCCTCATTAATGGAATATTTATGCAATTAGCAGCGGCTACAGCAGCAAAAGGAACAAAACGTCCTATAAGGGGCGAGACATGCTGTGAAAAGGGGAGGAAAAGGTTTTCAGGTTTCACAATATTTTCTAAGGGTCTTCTTAAGCCATTTTTTTTACATATAAAGCAGATTGTTCTCTTTGACTTAAAATTCAGAGGGAACCCACTGTGAAGTCAAGGGCAAAAAAAAAATCGGATATAAAACTTTTAATTGACAAAACTGACAACCCTTTCTGTCAGGGTACGCATTGGCAGGAAGGTTGAAGGGGATAGTCTTGACTATTAGCATCACCCTTGCCTAGAAGTGTGAGCTTCCTGACACACGCATCAGCATAATAGCAGGGAGTGGCACCAAAGGGTAGGTCTATACTTACGCGTCCCGTCGGAGGCGCGCGATCGATGTTCTGGGTTCGATTTATCGCGTCTAAATCGAACCAGGAAGTGCTCCGTCGTCGACGCTGGTACTCCAGCTCGACGAACGGAGTAGGCGGAGTCGACGGGGGAGCCTGCGCGCCGCGTGTGGATCCCGGGTAAGTGCTTTTTCATTCGAACTAAGGTACTTCGACTTCAGCTACGTTATTCACGTAGCTGAAGTTGCGTACCTTAGTTCGATAGGGGGGGGTAGTGTAGACCTAGCCAAAGAGACCTTAAATTTAATTCCATCCACTGGCAAGGTTATATCCACCAGGCATCAATATTAACAGCTTTGTAACTAAGGGCATTGACTATACAGAAGCTATTGATCAAATCAATATGTTGTATAATCTGTTATGCTCTACTTAAAATAGATTCTCTTGAACATTTCATCATTTCTGCATTTTATCCAAAACTGAAATTTAACAAAAATATGTAAGACATGCTATTATTTTTTTTGGAGGGGGGGAGCGGGTAAAGGAAGAGGAAAAGGTAAAGAGTCTTCTTTCATGGTAAATCTGAGGATTTAGTTAAAGAACTAGACAATTTAGTTAAAGAACTAGAAACATCCAGACACACTCCACATAACAGCTTCATTAACTCTGTAATGCAGTTTGGGACAGAGTTGCCAAAAACTGCAAAAATCGCAAGCAAAGAAATGTGTATCATCACTCATCACTGGAGCACTCAAGCACGTATTAAAATTAAGCATTTTGGGAACAAGAATATATAAGCCTGTCAGCCCGAAAGCTCAACAGAATCCCTTGTGCAGGATCAGGGTGATAAGAAAACTACAATTCCCTACATTTTAAAAGTGAAAACAAGATAAATATAAAAAGGGAGGTAGTGAAAACTGTTGCAAGTATTGCTACTGCAAAATATAGTATTCTTGCAAAGTTTACAAGTTTTAATCAAAGATTTTGATAGAAGTACTAAGTTCATTGGCAAAAACTTCTTGACATATTTTCAGGAGTTTTGACAATAACAATAAGTAATAGTAGATAAATAGGTATATAAATAACTAATCCTACATAAATATTATTTTATGCTTAAATATCAGACTACTTATTTCACACTTTGGCTATGTCTACACTGCAATTGAACTGCAATCAAAGGTGTGATTGCAGCTGGAGGAAGCATACCCATGTTAGCTTTAATTTAGCTAACCTGGCTAACACCACAAGTACATACCCAGGGTCTCAGAAGGGCATCCTACGCCAGGATCTGTGGCATCATGTCTTCACCGCTATTTTTAGCCATGTTAGCTCGACAAAAGCTAGTGTGGGTATGCCTACCTGAGCCACAATCACATCTTTGATTGCAGTCTGAATGCAGCATAGCCATAGCTTTTGACACATATGGCCAAATTATCAGCCAGACTGAGGTTCAGCCTCCATGTTTGCTGGTGCAGATTTGCATCTACAAAAAATGTTCCTGCATATTTTGTTCACATGAATGGATTATGAGCATATATAGCTTAGTGGTTAATTGTCTAATTTCCTGATTTTCTTCCAAAAGATACTTAGGCTAGGTCTACACTACCCCCCCCTGTCGAACTAAGGTACGCAACTTCAGCTACGTGAATAACGTAGCTGAAGTCGAAGTACCTTAGTTCGAATGAAAAAGCACTTACCCGGGATCCACACGCGGCGCGCAGGCTCCCCCGTCGACTCTGCCTACTCCGTTCATCGAGCTGGATTACCAGCGTCGACGACGGAGCACTTCCTGGTTCGATTTATCGCGTCTTGACAAGACGCGATAAATCGAACCCAGAACATCGATCGCGCACCTCCAACGGGACGCGTAAGTATAGACCTACCCTTAGACATGTAACAATGCCAGTGTAAAAATGGAGTACATGCAATTTGCACTAGCAAGAGGGAGGGACGGGCCACTGAAAAATCAATCTGCAGTTCTAAACGAGCAGTAGGTAATTATAGTTCCATAATGGGAATTGTGTTTTAACAAGATGTAGAGGTTCCAGAGGATGACTAAGCCACTAAAATTCTACTAAACATAAAAGTTTAACTAAGAAAAATTCAATACCTTGGTTAGTGCATTAAGTCCTAGAGCTGTTGCTACAGCACCTGTAGTGGCAGAAACATAGGCTGTTCCCAGCTGGCTAAAACAAAAATAAAAATGATTGCACTTGCACAACCTGTATTTGTATTAACTTGCAATATCTTCACATTCTAAAACAACATGCATCAATACTGTACTAAAATAACTTAGTTTAAAAACAAAGCTGGATTTTATTCATGTGGAATCAAATTTCTCTCTGCATCTCATCTGTTCATTGCATTTTAGCTTTCGCTCCTATGTCCAACTCTCTGAACTGAGGTTGTGAAGGCTCATGTCCTATATTTAATCTGTTGATGTCCTTAATTAAAAGACATTAACCAAAGCTTCTGACAAGGTAACAAGCTAATTTAGCATTTTCAAATGACTGTTTAAACAGTGCAATGAAGATCTCTATTAGAGATTATGTTGGCGTTTAAAAGATTAACTCATAGCAGTTACATTCATTTTTGAAAGGTTAAACATAATTGTAATCTCAAATCATTCTCAAGCATCTCTTCACAACTGTGCTAACTTGTCAGCACGCACTCACACTGATTTGTGCAGTGACTCGTGTCCACATACCGTATCAGAAATTACTGAAGCTCAACCATCTTCAGATAGATGGCAGTGCTGGTTACAAAGATATCTGAACTGTTTGGTTAAGCATCTGACCTGACAGTAATTGGGGCATCTCCACTCCTGTTGGTGTAATTTACAATAGCGTTGAAGGACTGGTTAATCCACTGCCAGAAGACCACTGCTGGAGTAGTTCTTAAAACAAGAAAAAATGTGTTTTTTTTAAAATGGACATTAAAAAAAGAGCGATGTTATAACCAAGCAAGGTGAGTATGAACCTGAAGAGCTGCTTGGTTGTTATTTATCTGAGCAAAGTTATTCTGAAATACTTCAGCCAATCAGAAACTAGTTTATTAATCAAAATACAGAATACGTTTTTAAACAAACATAGAAACACAACTAAAAACCATAGCAGCAGGCAGTATAATAAAGCACAATCTTAATTATTCACTCAAGATGGGAGGTGAATCGCAACAACTGAGACATTATGGCAAAAGCTTCACTTCTAAAATGTGAACAAAAATATACGAACTTACTTCCATCTTATATATAAACTACATTTACAGACCTGATTATTTCTTGCCCATCTTTCCTCACAACTACATTTTCCTTCATGAATTGGTAGCTTTCTTTGGAGATTTCACACACACACACAGAATCCTGCCTTTTAAATTCACTTACTCCAAAATGTTCTTCAGTCTGCTACTGTGAAATAATTTTTAACATGTCCTATGACACTGAAACATTTGTTTGAGTTCAGGAGTCACCAGGGGAATTTTTCATTATTAGCTCAAAGCATAAGGAAACATTTCTGCATGAACTAACAATAAATATTGATGTTGTACAGGAATGAATGTAAAATCTGTTTCAATATAGGATCAATGACTGATTCATTTGAAAAAAAAGTCTGAGACCTCTTCTAAATTGTGTGAATGCTAGTAAGGTGATGCCTTAAGACAGAAACCCTACCTTGAACGTATTTAAGCACTTTAGCTGTTGGGGTAGCAAGAAAGCTAAAGATCATGCTCAAGTTCCAAAGCTACTGTCTGAAAAACTGATGTGCCTGCTATGCTATTATCAAGATGGGTGCTTTAAAAATGCCTGGGGGGGGGAGTGTTAACTGTTCTACTATGAATTCTGAGATGGAAAACATCCCATTAACGTGAACAAAGAATATAGATTAGAACATTCTTCCTATTAAATTCAAGTAAATTGCACTTGTGGGGCCTTTTTCAGAGGACTAAATATTATGATTACCAGGTTGTTCAGTGGAAAAGCTCCAGAAGACAAGCCATTAGCAGAGACAAAGAACACAGAGATCAGCAAATCTTTTACATTTCTTAATATAGATTGCACTGATAATATTTGTTTTTGATGGTTTGGGGTTTTTTGACTGACAGATTTTTTTATTACCCTTGCGAGGGCTCAATCTTGCAAGTTGATGAATGCTTTTGTCCTCAATCCAGTATAACACTTATGAACATCTCATTTGCTTAAATGGGACTATTTACATGCTCAAAAAATTAAGCTTGTACTTAAGTACCTCGCTGGATTGGGGCGAGAACATGCAACACCTTGCAGGATCAAACCGCAGATAATTTGCTGCTTTCAATTTGTGATCAGAGAGATCAGGCCATCAAAGGGAATTGCTATTATAGAGGACTAGTTTTTGTCCACAGTGATTCCTTTCAGTGGAGCATGAAAGCTTAATTTATTTATTTGCTAGGACATGGAAGGAAGGACAGAAAGTAAACCTTCTTTGGTGGTCAATATGGCTATTAATAGGGTCCAAGAGCAAAGACTGATGGCAAGCTGTTGGGAAGCACTGACACAGCAAGTCATTTATAACCATAGAATGGATAGGGAGACAACGGAGAGATGCTAAAATAAAGACGCTATATTTGCTGAAGATTTTGAATCCCAAATCTAAAGATCTTTCTTGGATATTTTTTTTTCCCAAAAAAATCTTAAATCAGAAGTCTCAATTTCAAGCGATTCAAATATGCCTCATTATTCCTGCTGCCTTCTAACATCTGATTCAGATCTCAAAGCAACTCTGACTGAATAGCTGGATTTTCTCCATCTCTGTCACTTTTCTTCTTCCCTTTCTCATGTGCATGTGTGTCCCTTTACCTACCTACCTTATCTGCCTTTCTTGTCTATCTCATCCTGTTTAGATCTCAGCATGTTGAATGCATGTGCTCTACTCTCTGTTATTCAGTGACAGGAAGCATTGCACCTGGACGACAAGGAGATACGGTGCCCAAAACATCCACTTCAGCCTGGCGTATCACCAGGGGAGATAGACAGACTAACAATATCTAAATGGTATTTTTGAACAAACACGTAGGCGCTCCCTCCATTCTCATGTATGTTCCAGTGGTGCCTTTCTATTCTGAAGGAAAAGTCTGCAAAAGACAAAAGTCTAGATCCTCAGGACTAACTAGCTGTGCTTAGAATAGGGGACCCAAGAAAAGAAGGGGAAAATATGTATGGGGATGATTCAGCCTCTGGTATAAGTTGGAACAAGCTCAGGGCTGTTTCACAATATACCAGCTGCAGCAGTGCCCTAGAAGCTGTTTCAATGGCCCAAGAACCCTGGAGTGCAACTCCAACCATGTCTCTTCTTTCCCCTGACACACCTCCTCCTGCCTTCTATGCTGGGGACAGGGCAGGAGTGGGTGGCGTAGAAGTGGCTATTCCAGCTTTACATCATCCAAGGATTTCCCTTCTGCAAGAACAATCTCCAGCTGATTGTTTAAAAGAGCTTTCTGATCTCTTTGCACTGTTTATGATCTTGCCTATTGAGACCAGTGTCTTCTGGACTAGTAAATAACTATTTTTTACCACCTAGTTTTGAATCTGATGGTGTCTCGTAAGGATATAAAGAAAGATGGGAATTAGGACAACGCATAAAGCAGTGTTTGTGATTATTAGCTCTGTAGGTAAGAATATAATGGAACCTGCACACAAACAAAGTTAACTTAATTTTTTTCTAGACAATTACTTTGAGAAAGAAGGATGTATGACACTTTCTGGACTATCCTATTTATGGATTCTGTGCCATCTGCTTCTTCATGTGCTGTAACAGGCTGCTAATATTGTGAGCATGTTAATGATTAGTGACTTCTTCGCATATTTCACTGCTTTGAATTTTAATACAATGAACCAACACATAACCTTGTCAAGAGACAGAGGTGTCAGTGATCAGACAGCAGCACTGATGGATTTCTTTGACATTCCTAACTGGTGGGTGGTGGCTAAAATCCTTTTACACAGAACTAGGATATTTTGCAAAACGGCTCTTGCCTTTTCTTGAGGACATAAGATAAAGTGAGGATAATTTTAGAATCCCTGAATCAAATACAATAATGTCATTGCCTCTAACGTCTCCACTTGCTCTTCTAAGAAAAATATTATTCCATAAATAAATAAATAAATAAATAAATAAATAAACAAACAAACAAACAAACAAACAAACCAAAATAAAATTCCAGTGCAAAGACGGCTCACAGAAGATACTAAGACTGGCCTTTGAAAGTAGACTCCATTGAATTTGTGAAGGTTTGGAGTAAGGGTAATTCAGGTGCTTTTGAGGAAAAGGAAGGTAATAAAAGGGACATAAGACTGGACGACTGATAGACTGAAAGATGTTTAACACTTACTTTGCAGAGAGCATCCTATATGCCAGATCTCTACAGTGAGAATTCTCAGACAGAATCTCCTCCTCTTAGTTCTCCAGATAATTCTCCTAGATGGATGGGATTTTGGAACATTCATCTTTCTCAGTTAAAAGAGGAAAAGCAGGATATTTGGTGAATTATTAGAGGGGGCTAAAAGACTCACCTCACAGCTACTTCTAGAGAAAACTACCAATAAATGCAGGTACAAGGGTTGTGAGGAAAGGAGGCAAAATTTTATATTAAAAAAAGTATTTATAAAACATCTCTTAAAATGTTCTGATGAGCTAACTACATTAAATATAACCTACTTAATTTACTGACAATGTTCGTGTTATATTGGCATCACTTACCTATAAAAGGTCATCATACAACCTGTGATAGTCATGTTCATTGGTACCTGAGCTGACATTCGGCCAATCAAAATCATCTTTTCACCAGTGTCTGGGTGAAAAGCTGAATCATACACATATTTTGCTCTCCATAGTTCATCTTCTGTCAACCCAGGGGCCACAATACCTTGTCTTGGAAACAAGTAAAAAAAATTTGTTATAAAATATAGCAATTACTAAAAACAAACAAATATGGTACTAAAGAACTTTTGGATCAACAGCATAAATTTAAAGATAGAAGTGAGTATTGTACTTTAGCTTCTATTGTACTGCATATTAAGAACCCTATTGACAAGTGCATTTGGTAGACTTAGCCTTTACATAGCTTGCTGAAGAAAGAATCAAAATTCCCTGCAATGGATAGGTAGCTTAGCTGATACTGTCCATAACAAAATTCTACCTGTTCAAAACCATGTAGAGATTTCAGCTATATAACTTCCATTAAAGTCACTAATAATCACACAGACAAAAACCCATGCCCAAGTCTGAAAATTTACCTTCGGGTATCTGAGAAGCTATTTATCTCAAATAATAGAACAAGTAGTCAAAGTTAGCTCTCAGTATTGCTGTCATACCAACTATTTATGGGAATTAGACAGCTCATCCATAGACCAGAGTGCTTTCTTAGCACGGGTTCTCAGACTATGTCGTTTGTTAATTCATAACTCTAGATGCTACTATTTTAAATATCACATATACTTGGCATTACAAGAAGCTACAATAGAATACCTAAAGGAAGCGATATTGGTTTGAAAATGTTTTAAATATTTCATTAGATGGATATAATCACCTATTGATATGAGTGACACTTAGCAAACCACAATCACTTATGGTCCAAGAAAAAAATTGTCATTGTTACTGATGGCCAAAAATATCCAACTATCATACCTGTAATCATGCACAATTTTTCTTGCATTTTCTAGTTGTTCATTAGGTAATAAAATATTCCTGGGATCTGTTACAGTAAAGAAATGATTGGCTCTTCCAACAAAAGTGCTTTGATCCCAACGGGGTTCCTTGATATTAATGTCTAATGGTATATCTGCTGACATTTTCATGAACTCTATGTGCAAAGAAAAAAGATTTCAGTTTGATAATACTTGTAATACATAATGTACCAAGAACCTCTAAGGGTGTAATCTTGCCAGGTGCCAAACACTCTAAAATTCCATTAAAAACCCTAAATGAGCAAGTACATACTTTGAATGCAATGTAATTATCCCATATGCTTTCCACGAACAATAAAGTGATTGGCATTAGTCAAGTTGTCATTCACACGAGGAACAAGTGCAAGTTTATCTGAACATACATATACATTTCTACATTCCTTCTCTTAAATAGCTGCACAGTAAAAGAATGGTTCTCAGAAGATGAGTAACTGAACAGCAGAATTTTATTGATAATAGCCTCACAAAGTAATGGATAATGTGAAATACTAATTCAGTATTTGCTTTACTTGGATTAATTAAGTATTCTCTCGACACTCCACCAGACTGAAATAAGGTGACTTAAAGCGAATTAAAAATTAAATGTTTTGAGAAGACATGCTTTAAGTGAGTTAAACTATTCTTCTGCCACTGTATTTTGTGAGAAAGCCTGTAAAATAATTCTGGCACAGCAAAAATAAAAAAAATAATAAAAAAATTAAAGTTAGTAACACACAATACAATATCTTTTACTGTAACAGCTGCATTTTCTAAAACTTACTGTAGATTATCCTTTATTTTAAAAAATGTTTCCAAGCAATCCATAACACTAAGAAGGTGAGCCAGTTTTCCCAGGCATAAAGGCAGGGAAGAGCACCTCTGCCAGTTAACCTCACAGTATTCTGCCACCTTAGTAGAACAGGGTGACTTATTCATAGTTTGCAGTAGAAAAACACCAAGAACAAATATAATCTGCTCAACCACTCATTCTGTCTAATCACTAAATAAGTCTGTGGAAAATGCTAATTAATAATGATTGGGTGAGGTCAATAAATAATTGTATTTCAAAGGCACTGCTGTTCTCACAGCCCTCTAAAACAGGCAGATAGATATTAAAATACATCTAACTGAGAAGTGATGTTAAAGACAAATCACTGTGTTCCTTAAGGATCTAAGACTGAATGGGACCATAAAAACAATGTTTTTTCAATGCATTCCTAAACATTAATTTTTAAACTGTATGGTATTCTGTCTAGTATTGAAAACAACCACAGACTTACAGACTTCAGTGAAAAAGAAGAGAAAAGCAAACACATAAAACCCAGTATGTGATCAAACACAAGACCTTGAGAGAATGACAGTTTCACTGTAGAGACACTACAGCAAAAGCAGACAAAAGATCATACCAGCAAGAGCATCACTGGGACTGAAGCATGTCCATGTCTGGGTTTGGGCCCAGAAAATTAAAAGTTTTGTGACTGTAAAATAATTTTAGCATCCTGATGAAAGAAGGCAGTTCCTAGTATAATACAGGCTGTATCAGCTATAACATTGTTAAAAGTGGATTTCTACAATCTGTTCAATATTCTGAAACAAATAAAAAACCCAAAACAAACAACCAAAGTTAATTAGACTTAAGAAAGGGAAAAATGTTATGTGAGAATGATATTTGTACTGTAATGTATTAATTGGTAATATCATTATCTTTGTCAGGAGAAACCAATACGCTGTGTACCAGTACGCTACCATTAAGAACTAGTTAATAGTCCAGGTGAAGTTCCAAATGTTAAGACTTTTAATTGTTAAAATGCCAAACTTAAAAGATATTTGCATCCCTGTTGGGTTCATTGTTATCTAACTGGAGCTTCAGGATTCTACCAGATGAAAATTAATTATATAGTGTGATTTTGATTCCATAATTATTCAACATTAACTGTACAGGTACAGTAAATATAAATCTATATTGCAAAATCCTATTAAAGAGTAGACAGACCATTAAAGTTCATGATAGGGCCTTGTTATTTTTATGAATATTTTCATAGCCTGATCTACAAACACCTTTTTAAGGGTCACTCAAAGAGCCATAAACATAATCAGATATGGATAAGTTTTACCAAGATTTATATAGCTAGAGAACTGATAAAAGGGAATTTCCAAAGTTTTTTGTTGGTACAGTAATGTATATCAGTCTTCCCCCTTTGTCATCATAACTAGAGAAATGGAGAAGTTTAGTATTTGGTCAAAATCTTTAAAAAAATCAGATCTAGGTCAGTTAGAAATATTCTAATATTAAAGTAGAATTTAAACAAACTAGATAGGTCAATAAAAATAACTTTTAAAATAGCATATTTTAAACACTGATCTTCAAGTTATCATGGATATGGTGTAACACTGAAACTTGGCCCAAATATATTTTAAAAGACAAGCCTTTTCGATACAGATCTTGGCAGAGTAATAATCTAGTGTGTTTTATATTTTGTACTATATGAGACAAAAAGAATAGGAAAAAAGTGATCCCCCTGTGACAGAATGTACCCCTGTATTCACATGCCTACACACTACTGTAATAATTGTTGTACAAGGCATGTCTTGTAAGGTATCATTTGAAAACTCATAATTTGTTGGTCAATACTGACCTGATAAAATATGTGTGGCAACATTGTATGTGAAGTTATAAGATTCCACTGTATGGCTTTATTAACACGTATTCCAAACTGAGGTTGGCAAATAGGTCCGTCTCAAACAAAGGAATGCATGCTATGCTTAATTTGCATTTATGTAGTAAACAGAATCATCAAGCAGGAAGGGAAACAAAGGAAGATCAAACAGGTGAAAAAAAGCAGCAGGGAACATCCTTCCCCCTAGACGTTGTGTCTCCAGGTATCCAGCTGGAAATGTTTTTTCAAGCAGGGGACTGGCATCATAAAAACGAGGGTCAAACACTCCATGGCACCCCTCTCGTTCTCCCTGCCCATTGCTTTCACAGCACCTGAAGCGCCAAAGGAAGCATTAGTTATATTCTGGGAGAAGGGGTCCTGACCTAAGAAGTCTGGTCAGTAAGACTGCTGAAAGCATGTGGTGAGAAAATTTAGCTTTGAATTTAACATAGTTTGTTAAATTAGGTACCAGTTGTGTTTTATCTTTATTTCTCTTGTAATCATTTCTGACTTTTATGTCTCATAACTTGTACTCACTTAAAATCTTTCTCTTTGTAGTTAATAAACTGGTTTAATTGTTATATCTAATCTGGACTGTTTAAACTGAAGTGTTTGGGAAACTCCATTTGGGGTGGTGAGTTGCGTGCATATTATTTCCATTAAAGAAATAGCGGACTTTATATAAACTTGAGAGAGCTGGGTAGTACAGGACATACATTTTATGGGGGGAAATTTAAGACTGGGAGTGTATTGGGGTCACCCTGCATTATAACAAAGGGTAGTGTGGGTCAGAGTGTAACCCAAGTGTGGGCTGGCAGGCTGCAGTTACACACAAACACTCAGGGAGTGACTTGCATGCTGGAAGGCTGTGAGCAACCCAGGTTGGAACTGCTTCAGCAAGGCATCATAAAGCACCCAAGATTGCAGGGCAAGGGTGGCACAGCTGCTCATTATTCTACATTGCACTCAAGTATGTCACACCTTCCACATGGCATTCTTTCATATTCTGATCAAAGACAAGTCAAATACTGAGAAAATTAGTGAAGACACTGGAGTTCAGCAATTAAACTCGGGGTGTTGTGTCACTGAACCTGGATCGTTCTTTGCTGTTTATGTGAACAAATTTGGATGAGTATTTTCATGTTAACTTAGCTTCCTTTTTTTACTTAGCTGATGCTTGCTTGCTAATGGATAAAGATCAGGCACAAATTATGAAAGCTGTTTGAATTGCATGAGACTATTTCATCAAAGTTAGATGTGTAGAGAAAAAAGTATAAAAAGAAGCACTTTATAACACAACTTCTAAAAACATCTTCAGCATATGAATTTTACACCAAAACAGAATTAGTCCATTCATGAAAGGTGGAGAGGTTAACACATCCAACAGACATGAATGGTTACTCAAAGTTCTTTTTTTCCACCTCAAGAGCACTTTGGAAGTCTTTGGAAAAGCAATTAAGTTATTTACAGATAGAAATGTCTTGGTCTTGTTCCTATCCTAAGCAGCCCAAAACAGCAAAAGGTTGTTAGAGATATAAAATGCCATCCATATTCATATTGGAGATTAGGAAGCTGATTTAGACCACTGATGCTATTGGTTAAAAAACCTTCCAGTCCTTGGAATAAAGAAATTAACCATTTGCGAAAGTCAGGCCCGGATCCACAAAGGGACTTTTAGGCACCTAGAAAATCACTGGAATCCACAAACCCTAGGTAAGGCACCTAGACTCCCTATAAAACAGATGGAGAAACATAGGTGGGATCCACAAAAGCCCCAGCACTCTAGGTGGAAAGTGACCTAAGCTAGCCAACGGGAGATACTTTCCCTTATAATCTTTAGACCAATGTCAGAGTACTCACCCTGGTTCAATTCCCTGCCTCTGCCTGAGAAAGTATTTGAAAAGGCGTCTCCCACCTCTCCTCCAGGTGCCTCACTAAGGCAGCAGTGTGCATGCCCAGAGGCAGAAATGTGGGTGCCTGGGTAACTTTTACAGTGAAAATTTAGGCACTGACTGAGCCTAGGCACCTAAAGAGTTAAGCAGCAGCCAAGTGGGGGTTTTGTGCATCATAGTAATACCTAAATCTGGGGGTTAGGCCCCTAAATCCTTTTGTAACATATGTCACGGGGACCACAAATTTGTTTTGTAAACAAAGTTACTACTGAGAACTGATGGCTGTGACAAAGATATTCCCTTTCCATGCACTTATGTCAGAAAAGATTTTTTAAACTATAAGATATTCAGGGAAAGGGCTTTGTCTTCCTTTATGTCTACACAGCACAAAGAACCTTTCGATGCTTTTATAATTATTTATTGTTTAAATTACAATGCAGGCCTAGTGATCACACACCATGCATAGCTTACTACACTTCACATATATGAAAGATACAATAGTTTTCTAAGATGTTAATCCTCACAAGACCTGTCACTGAGATTCAGTTTGCCCAAATTCTGCCTCACGTTTATCTCCTACCAAAATCAATGAGTGTTAGCACACACATGAAGGGAAAATTGGCTCCAACTAATCTTACCAAGTATGCAGAGCAGCTGTGTTATACATGAAATTTAGTAGTGGAAAATGAAAGAATTGGCAAATACAATTCATTTGGCTTTCCAGAACACAATCGACAAAGTCCCTCAGAAGAGGTTTTGAAGGAAACTAAGTAGTCAACAGAAGCAAAGTTCTGTCATGGATTAGAAAGAAACTGGTTGAAAGACAGAGAACAGATTAGGAGCCAGCAGCATAGTAAATGGTTAACAGTGAGTGGAATGACCCAGTGATCCATACAAAGACCAACACTGTTAAATAAAACTTGTTAATGACCTTGATGAAGTCATATTTTGTTCCCACTTACCTTGAAAATATCCCTTTATGCATGTCCCTGATAATTATACACTATTTCTTTCAGTTAAACAACCATTCTTTAGAAGAAAAAAAAGTTTGAGTTTATAGTGTTTTCAATTAAAAAAACTACAAATCATCTCCTGTCGTGATAGAATATTTTTACATTTAGTCTATACTGTCAAACACAGAAGATTGAAACAAGGCCATTACATTAAAAAGATTTCTGTTTTCAGTCAGTTCCAAGATTATCCTTTAACCAACATTCTACTATGCTAGACAACAAATCCTATTATTGACTTAAACATGTCAATACCTGATTGCTATCCTGCTAAAAACTCATAAACAAAGTTTACAGTATGCATACATATTTCTCCTTGTCAGGAACCATGTAGATTTTTGTTTCTAGTCCCCTAATTTATTCTGGCACCAGAAAAACTGTACATTGTATGTATAAATTGACACTTTTTTGTCCTGGAGGTGCAGAGGTTAGTAGTATAAAGAGATTGTGAAGGTTTGGATCACAGAAACCTCTTTGGGACTGCCACATGATGTGCTTAGACTACTTCTGAGCCTGTGTTCCCTGCCAGCTTGGGACTTCAGTCCCTTGCCTAGTTTGAGCCAGACATGCTTGCCTGCTGCAAACACAGATCCAAGTCTGAACCACGTCCCCCACAAGCGGCAGGCTTAATTTAAAACAGTTTAAGAAGTGCTCCTGTCTTCAGCACTCAGATACCCAATGCCCAATGGGATCCAAACCCCAAATAAATCTGTTTTACCCTGTATAAAGCTTATACAGGGTAAACTCATAAATTGTTCGCCCTCTATAACACTGATAGAGAGAGATGCACAGCTGTTTGCCCTCCCCCCCAGGTATAAATACATAATCTGGGCTAATTAATAAGTAAAACGTGATTTTATTAAATACAAAAAGTAGGATTTAAGTGGTTCCAAGCAATAACAGATGGAACAAAGTGAATTACCAAACAAAATAAAACAAAACACGCAAGTCTATGCCTAATACAGTAGGAAAACTGAATACAGATAAAATCTCACCCTCAGAGATGTTTCAATAAGCTTCTATCACAGACTGGACACCTTCCTAGTCTGGGCCCAATCCTTTCCCCTGGTACAGTCCTTGTTCCAGCTCAGGTGGTAGCTAGGGGATTTCTCATGACTGCAGCCTCCTTTGTTCTGTTCCACCCCCTTATGTATCTTTTGCACAAGGCGGGAATCCTTTGTCCCTCTCGGGGTTCCCACCCCTCCTTCTAAATGGAAAAGCACCAGGTTAAAGATGGATTCCAGTTCAGCTGACATAGTCACGTCACTGTAAGGCTTTGGCTACACTTAAATTTTATAGCGCTCTAACTTGCTGGCTTAGGGGGGTGAAAAATCACCCCCCTGAGCGCAGCAAGTCTGAGTGCTATAAAGCGCTAGTGTGGACAGGCTCAGAGAGCTCGGAGCCGTGCTCCCAGAGCTCTGAGCTAATTCCCTCGTGGAGGTGGATTTACCAGGAGCGCTGGAAGAACTCGCAACCACACTCGCACTTCAAAGCGCTGCTGTGGGAGCGTTCCCGCAGCAGCGCTTTAAAAATGCAAGTGTAGTCAAGCCCTAAGACTTCATTACCCACTTGCCGGCACACAGGTACACAGGAAGACTTACAAGTAAACAGAGCCATCTACAGTTAATTGTCTTCGTTAATGGGAGCCATCAAAATTTCAGCCCACCATTAATGGCCCACACTTTGCATAATTACAATAGGACCTCAGAGTTGTGTTTCATATTTCTAGTTTCAGATACAAGAGTGATACATTTATACAAATAGGATGACCACACTCAGTAGATTATAAATTTTGTAACGATGCAAGAGACCTTTTGCATGAAACATATTCCAGTAACATTATATTCACACTTATTAGCATATTTTCATAAAATCATATGGAGTGCAATGTCACAGAGGTATTCACTCAAATGCTGCAAACATCTGACTAAACAAAACCCACAAATCATGAGTGCATATTGCGGCCAGTGAACACTACTGTCTGATATTTTAAGACTCTTTTCCTGGTTTATACTCTTAATGTGTTAAGAACATTTAAGCATCTAAATGTTTCTCTAGACAAGTGTTATTAGCCTGGCTATTTTACTACAGGAGGTCTGTGATGCACTGCTTGTGCAATGCTGTTTTAGGAATGTTGTTACTGTCTCAATAAACAGAAGCCTATACTGTGACATGCAAGGTCATTTCAAAGACTCTCAAAGAAGTCCATGTTCTCACATCTTCTATTTCGACAATTACGTTGGATTAAGAGGTTGGATTATTTGGCAATAAAGTCAAATTAGCTATTCTGAATGCTGGCCTTGTCAAAGCAAAGTGTGCCAAGGTCTTTCCAACAGATGGGACTTGAAAATAATCACGACCTAAATGTGAAATAGAACACAACCTTGTGAAACCAGAAAAAATATATAAAGATGAAATAAGGACAAATATTTTCCAGTAATGATTAGGGCACATGAATAGTTCCCACTGACCTAACTGGGAGTTGCTCACTTGCAGCAGAATGCACTATTAGTCTCCAGATAAAAAAGGTTTATCTACTGCAGCTGATGCCCAACATCTATTAGCCCAAGATCTAAATCTTCTTGGCAAGGTTAAAAATACTAGTGCCGCCGCCACTCCTTTTCAGGCCAGTACCTTGCAATTTAAATGGCACCTTTATGTGCTGATTGTCGTTGCAATTCAATATTGTACTCATGATAATCAACTTTCTATTTAATACAGTTTTATCACCTAGCTGAATAACAGAAAACAAAATCTGTTCTATATAATTATTCAATGAATTTCACAAGTAGTCATCAAATGATATAGTCACTAAATAGCCTTTGACCAATTAAGGAGTCAGTTTAATACTGCATAAGAATATATGTCAACTGAATTATTCAATAATTACCAGTGATTTTTTAAAAATATAGTCACTTATTATTGTACCAGCTCTACTTATTACCTCTTTCTTGCTTTTTGTCATAACTTCCTTCCATTACAAACTTCACTTTTTCTTTCTCTGAGAGAGCTCCAGGAAAGTGGGGATTTTTCCAAGCACTGTAAATATATTCAAAGCTGCTGTATATTTACTAAAATAAGTAACCATAAACCAGGGGACTCAAAGAGCACTAACACTGTTGTCCAAACTTACTGTAAATATAGTTTCAGTACATGTTAAGTATACAGATAACTTACATTATCTTTCATATTTCAAAGTTCCACAATCAGCTTACCCAAGAGAAGCTCAAAGTCCCCCAGGATACTAGAAGGATAATAAAAGCAACTCAATATGGGGCTGGGAGGTTGGGAATCTAGTTCTATTATTAAATTGAAAGGGAATCTTAGTTAGGAGATGGCAGTGTCTATTTGCATTTTTTTTATAGAGAGTTGGCAACCTTCCTTCATCAAAAAGGGGAACACTTTTCTAATTCATGAACTTCAAAAGAAACAAGTTGGCACAATGACAGGCTATTTATAAAGGTACTTTGAAATGCTGAAGGTACTCTTCATGATAACTAAGTAACTGCTAATAGACCAGTAAAATCTAATAATACTTTACTTTTATACAGTGACTTTCACCAAGGCTCTCAAAAGACCTTTATTAACACTTATCAGGTTTCTCAACACCTTTGTGAGGTATCATTTCCCCCATTTTAAAGATAAGGACACTGAGGCAAAGCAGTAATAACTTGCTCATGACTACAAGGCAAGTCCAAGCCAAGAACAGAACCCAGAATCTCTGAATATTCATCTTTAACCATCTCTGCTACAGCAGTTACTTACATACTCTATAATAGTGTGGTAAATAAATTATCATAAATTATCCAATTGGGGGAGGGAGAGAAGGAAGAAAAAGAATTTCTACTTGTCATCTAATGGGCTTTATAGACTGTTAACTAGCATGTGGAAATAAATTGAGTCAGAGCACAGACTGCATTATAAGCATCTTATGCTCCCTTGGTCCTGCCTTACTCAAAAAAGGGCGCACACATTAAGCGTTAATTGAAACTTCCAAGAGATCTTCAAGAGGACCACAAGCAATTAAGCAAGACTCATTGCCATTGGTATCATTAGGCATCAATTTGATCTCTGGGAGATGTCCCAATTAAGCATAAACTGGTACCTTATTTTAGGAATGTTAGTAGGTAGACTATTGATGCTGATGCAGGTGATTGTACCAGATCCACTTAGGTAATGTTTGATCACACGTTAGAAACTTGTCAGGCCAAATCATTAGGGGCAGATACATTTTACTAAGAATAAAAAACTGCTTAGAAAAAGAGAGGGGGAAAAGAATAAACCCTGCCACTTCCAAATGTTGAGACCCAGCATGTTGTGTATCTAAATTGTACTCTTTCCAAGCTCCCTGGGCCATGTGCTGTACTTTCCTCTAAATTCTATATAGCATCAACAATATTACCAGCATTCAAATAATAAATGAAAATGTAAACCTGCATTAATTTGAAATACAATTAATTATCTGTTCATTGACTAATAGTTCAATTCAATTTTCCGATTTTGTTAGCCTGTAATGTACAGTAAATTAAAACAAGCCAATATGACCCGTTTCATATATTTAAGGTATCAAACTTTTGCTTTGATTCACTGTTGCAAATAGCTCATTTTTAATCTCTAACACTTAATGTGATGAATTCTTCCACAATGCTATATAATCTTTTCCATATCTAAGAAAGAGGTCCACAAAGAGAATCTGTATTCATTTCAATGTGTCATTTTGTTTTTAAAAGGTCTTGACATTTACATATGGTTCACACAGTGCCAGGGACTGTACACAAAATCATATGCTGCATGAATGTTAGTTTAATCATCAAAGCAATGCTAACATTGTAAAATTATGCATTCATTTAAATATTAGTGTTTCTTCTGATCATAAAACCAGCACTAAAGTGATAGGAAAATATCTAGAATTTCCTTGAGAGGTGTGGAGCATGTAAAATTTTAAGTCAGCTTCCCTCCTGCCAAATTCAATAGGCCAAATTCAGAGGTGAACTGTAAGTTACTGATCTATAGTTGTAAAAGAAACTAAGGGGTGTAAAGTGTCTGTTAAAGTAAGACCCCTCTCTGTGTAAATTACACTAGACACTTTTGCACCCACATACAGATGTGTAATTTTCACAATTTTACATAACTAGAGTTGGTAGAAACAGACTGATGTTTCAATCATTTCAAGTTTTCCACTACATTTTTTATTAATCTGATTTTTTTATGAAAAGTATTTCTCACAAAAAATGCAGGGTTTTCAATCACTTGTGGAGCTGGTTGAAATATTTCAACAATTGAAACATTGAGGAAATTTTAACATTTTTACAATTTAAAAAAAATCTCAGGACATTTTTAACTGGTTTTTCAACCAACTCTACACATAATCTATGAATTTCTGAGATTTCTTATAGCCTCATCACCTCCTATTTTCTTTTTTGTGTTTCTCTCCTACACTTTCCTGCATAATCTCTCTACACAGAATTCTCATCATGACTTCAATGGCGGGATCATACTCTCGGTAGTTACAGGATCATACTATTGGTGGTTACTTTAAAACAATGTCTTCATTAATTAACATATTAGCTCCTTAGATTTAATCACCATCCATAAGAAATAACAATGGCCCACAACTAAGGGGTTTGCAACTGCGTGTTTTGTCATTTTAACTATTAAAATCTGAAGTGCATCAGTTCATCAAGTTTTCAGCAGCAAAAGATTGTGATAATTTAAATATTAATCTTTACAGAAGTGGAACATCATACGGACAATCTGAAATATGGGAGTAGGTGGGAAGCAGAAAAAGGTCATGGAAGCTTCAGCTGCAAGACAGGATGGAGAGGATGCACTAAGTCTAGCAGCTGTTGAAAGGACTGGCATTCCTTCACATGGGAATGAGCCATTTCCATAAAAAACAAGTGTTTACATTTTCCTTGAGGATGAATGTTCAAATGACTACAAACCAAATAAGATGAAGAGGGCCAACAACATTGTTTTATCGGATGGACTGCTTTAAATCCAGGCTATTGAAATTGTGATTTTAATCACCAAGTGGAAAGCATCAACTAGAAATGGAAAAGTAGATTAAGCTTATTTTCTAAAGAAAGATGCATTCTCATTGGTTGCTATGACCATTAAAACATATTGATTTACAACTAAACAGAGCCTTTACACTAGATTTGGTACATCTTTTTGCTACCTAGGAGGGTACACTATAACAATATACATTTATTTAATCAATTATATAGCTTAATATTTTCAGATTCTTATTAATAATACATTTTTAGTATGTTAGAAAATGGCAAATGATATATTGCCTATTTACTAGTTAATTAACTTTTTGATCATGATTTGTGTCAAGCTGCATTAGGATGGTAACTGGAATTTAATTAAACACAAAACAGCATATAAAATTATTTTGATTAAACAAGCTAATCTTAAATACTTTGGATACATAAACTTCAGTATTTTTCCAAGTTCTGGAGAGTAAGTGGAGTTATAAATATTCATAATTTGAGAACTGAGTCAAATCAGAGCTCCATTTAGGGTGAAGCCAAAAAAACAGGACTATGAGACCACCCAGGTTGGCTCAGTGGATGATCCTGATGAGATACCTGATGGTGTTTCCTGGAGTCAGAGGCTGGGCCCCTCTGATGACATCAGACTCTTGTACCCACCAGCACAGGATCAAGCCCTACTGTCTATTGTGCCATATTCATAAAGCTTGACCTCAAAAGTTAAATGTTTTCCCCCGATTCTTTCTTTACATAGAAAAGCAGCCTTGAACTCAAAGTTTTTGATAGATGCTCATGGACTCAGCATATTTATTTTTTATTTAAAATTCTTAAGAAATAATAATATTAGGCCTTAGCATATTTTAAAGAGGTTTATTTTTAAAAAGAAAAAATAATTTGACAAATTAAAAGAATCGGCTTTAATAAAAAAATCTGATCTTTATGATTTTTTCAAAAAAAAAATCGATTTGTATCCACCTTGTCACATTAACTTAATGCACCAAGGAAAGAATGACAAATGTCACGGCAAAGAATGTTCATTACTTATCTTTTAAAAATTATTGTAACACCACATTTTTCATTACTACAGGTAATGAAACAGTTCAAAATGTTAAATGATTCATGAACAATGAAAACCAGTGACAATCATGTTCACCATTTTTAGGCCCCAATCCTGTGTGGAGCTTTGTGTGGGCACAGCTGTCAGTCCACATGGAGTTCAGTGAAAGATGGGGAACTTAATTAGCAGCAGCCTACGAAAACAAAAAGTTTTCTTCCGCCTCTAAATTTTTTTCTGGATATGGTATATTTGGCAGATGCCGAAATCTTGAGAAAATAAAAGCAAGTATGAAAAATCTAAAATACATCATATCATCCAGTGAAGTGATGGATACAATCCAAGGAGCAAAGAAAACAGTTTGTATCAAGTGAAAGTGCATTGATTCAGATAATTCTATACACTACAGACAATAAATTTAATGTATCTGAGTGTAATGAAACCCTAAGTGCTCTGAACACATACAGAATAATAGTGTAAGGAGCCCACAATTTGCAGTCACCTGAAAGTTGAAAAAAGGCTGCTAAACTTTCAGATTTCACAGTGGAAAGCACTGTTAAAATGGTACACATCTAACAAAGAGCAAGGATATTTCCTTGCCTTGCCAAACTTAGAAACTTTTCACAGAAATATTTTTGATATAGAAGTATTTTCCTTGGTATTACTGGGATTGTAAAATTACAATTTTTGTTTTGTTTTGCTTGCTGGTAGACAATTTGTTAACAACAGAGAGGTAGGTACCAACAGTCTGAATGGAAAAAAACAGTTAATGTATTTCTTTCCTGTTCTGCATAATTTATCATCCACAGTTAGTAAATAGTGAAGATGTACATAAAACCCCTTACAAACTAAACTATACAAGCAAAGTTTTAACAAATACTTTGGAAACTGTCCCCATACTTAAAGATACTCCTATATACAAAAAATACTTCAACTATGAAACAAGAAATGGGAACTGTGCACAAAGTTATTTTCATCATGGCTATTTTTAAAATGTATTGGAGACGCCCTACTTAACTGGAAGGTATAATTCTCTTTTCTGGTGAAATAATGAGCCTGCAGCCAAAAATCCTTTGAACTGTTACAATACCTTGTATTCATGTGGTCTTGTAACAATATTTTAATCAGCTCTATCTTAATCAGATACATTAATTTTCAGAGGGCTAGTTTTAAATTGCCCTAGCGGAATGCCACAGCTTACTTAACTAGTCTGAAGGCACAAAAATCCAACAACAGAAGTGATCAAATACATTTTATAACGCATTATGTAAGACCTGATTCTGATCTCACTTGCACCACTTTTCCATTTGTTTAACTCCACTCACGTCAATGGAGTTACTCCTGATTTATACTGTAATCAGAACTATATCCTTAGTGATACAAAAACTGTATCTGAATATCACGACTAATAACATTGTAAGAACAGAAAAATAATGGACATTTTGGTTACATAAAATTAAGATAACTCAGGAAATCAGATAAATTTAATGAAAAGTTTTTAAAAGGAGAATGAATGGGAGGTAAATGAACAAATCTTGTAAAAAGATTTCAGCAGCTACAGCCATCTGATGAAGCCAGAGCTCAACAGCTATCAAATCATTTACTGCTCTTTTTTGGCATCTTATTTTATCACTTCCAGAGATTACATTATTTAATAAACACCATCAGAAGTGGAATAATCTATTTAATAAGAGTTTTGAATCAATAGCTCCACAACATTTTCATCTCTGATGCTTCAAAATCTGAGAAAATTAAACACAAGCAGCACAATTATCTCATCAGTTATTCAACTTCCAGTTATTGTCAGCATTCCTTTTCAAACAGCTCATTAGCAGAGATGCTGAAAAACAAAATTAATTATGCAGACATGTCAACTATTAACATAACTCACACTGAAGAGTTAAGCTGAAGTGACCGTCACAATGAAAGGACACGCACTATGGGAAAGTATTAAAAATCCCAAAGATATTTTTATATAACACAGTTAAAAAGTTGCTTCTGTTGTGGATATATAAACATAATTTTTTTTATTTGTTGCTTTTTGACAATAACATTTTTTCACTGATTCCAGAAACACAACACATCCACCACTTGAATTCAAAGTACTGTATATTTACTTTTTAATAAAACTCATACATATAGATCCATGTGGTTCTAATCCAGAATTCAAGATTATGAGGAAAAATATCATAAACAATATTTATTAAGCACTTTTCACATAGATTTCAGACTGCTTCATAAAAGAAGGAATCATTATCATGAATTTACAGATGGGGACATTGAGTCACAGAGAGGTTATATGGCTTGACGGCTTGTCAAACGACAGAGAGAACGGCAATGAGAAAATTGGAAATAGAAACTAGGTCTCTTACAACAGTGTCATCCAGTGGTGAGGTCCAATGTCCTATCCACTGGACCACAGTGCCTCCAGATTAAATTAGTTGGGTAAAAAAACCTCTCCTATGTCAGTTTAGTCTAACTTCAATACAGTCTTAAATATCTTGTTAAGAAAGAAGTCAGATGCATAAAGTTATGTATAACTTTCTCTCCCGCATCTCTTCCTCCTCCTTTGTCTGCATTGTGTTCCATTTAGGCCCAGGTCTTGCAAACACTGCCAAACATGCATAATTTTAAGTGTGTGAGTAGTATCACTGGTTGGGACTAGGGATGCCCCAGTCCTACAAAAAAACCCATGCCTGTGCTTAACTTGATGCACTGTGAGTAGTCCATATGCAATTCTTAGCAGAATCATGGCCTGAGATTAGACTCCTCAGACCAGGGTCCTTATCTTCTTCATATATAGTTAGGTGTGCATGGCACTTTAGAAAACATTATAAAAGATGTTTGTGCATAACAGATAAGAACTCTTTAAGGGACACTCTCAACTCATCTTTTAATTGGCTAATTTTTTAAAATCAGTTTTTGAGACAAACTTTATTTAATAAGTTTTAATATATTTTCTACTCCCCTACTGATATTTAGGAGAGTAATTTGAAGGGGCATCTAAAAGCAATACTACCAAACACACTAACGTTTGCCCCTCCTTACTTACTCTTTGATAAGATGGAAACATTTGCAATTTTTTTTCAAGCATTCTGTACCAAACTTAATGGGGAATAAAGTTTATAAATATCATAAGAAGTGACAGTATCCTCCCCTGAAAATGAAATCACAAACCAGAGCAAAGTCTAAACAACAGTTTTTAGTACAAAGGCTACTGTTCGTTTTACCATGGAATCAGCAGCAGTGGGAGACTTTAAACTTTGTTTAAAGGATAACAAGAGTAGCTGCAATGGGTCTGAAAACTGCATGTTCAGAAGTCATCAGGAATTAAACTCTCAACTGTAATGTTTCAAAGTTCACTTTTTTCTGTATTAAATGTAAAATGTTCTATAGCTACTCTGTAACCTGAAGCAACAGTCACAAATGAAGCAGCAACTATATGTGATTCAATTAGTCATAGATTAGATGAGTTTTCGAAGGGCCCATACACTTGGTAACTTTTTTACTCACATTAAAATACAAATGAAAAGCACTGAATTTAGATGTAGTCAAAATTTAAGGTTTTAGAACATTTTAAATGGTATTGGTTACTAAAATCACACTGACAAATTCATTAACTCCCAGATGAGTAGAAATCTTCTCTGTACAAGTGTTACCAGTTTCTGTAGAATCTAAGCGTTCATTGAATAAAATAAAAATAAAATTTCTAGACCTTATAATTGTGAACATAAACTTCTAAATGTGAACCAAGTATAAACTGAGACAGTGATGCCTTCCTAACTCTACAAATGGACATCTCTAGTGCCAGAGTGAAAAGGGGACAGCTAATGTTAATATGATGGGTGGACAAGAGGGTTCCAACACTGTTAATGATTTTATGTACAATGGGGACTGCCACTTCCAAAACCTTAGGCAAAGGCACTGGTGTGTGTGTGGGGGTAATAATACCAGAAGAGCGCTCTGCTGAACCGGTCCGGTCAGCAAAGCTCCCCCTCCTCCAACCCTTCTCTTGGTAAGGAGTCCTTATACAAGCATTGTCTGCTGTGCAAGCAGGCAGGGGACCCAATGTTTCTCTCCTTCACTCTATCCAACATCTCCCTGAACCTCAGCCTGATGCTCCCTGTTTTTGGGCAGGATGACGTCCAAGAGAATGGCCCCAGATGACTGTCACCATAGCAGCAGGCTTTGTTGGTAAGCCAAGGTTCTTCCTGCCACTCCAGCAGAGGACTGTGTGTGTCTGACCAGCATAAATTGAATGGGGAGGAGGCAAGTTGTGTGGGAGGTCCAGCTTTAACTGGAGAAGCAGAGTGCTTCCAGAGAAAGACTAGCAGGGATGTATTTGACCTGCATGAGACAGGGAAGGAGGTTTAGCTCAGGAGGGGTACTGATGTCATTTCAGCCTTCTGAGTAGGGTTAGTGTTTGGGCTAGTAGATGTTGGGCATGGGCTGTGGGTGGAGCCCCACTTTGGGGAGGCTAGCCCCCGGCTCCGCCCCTTCCACCCACCCCCACTACCCTGTGGCCAGAGCCCCGAGCCCCCCTGTTCCCTCCATGGCCGGAGCCCCGAAACCTCCTCCCTCCCCTGCGGCCCGAGCCCCGAGCCCCCTTGGCCCCCCATGCAGCCTGAGCCTCCCTCCCCCTCCACGGTCAGAGCCCTGAGATCCCTGCCCACCTCGCAGCCCAAGCCCCCTCCACGGCCGTAGCACCCTCCCCCCTCCGCAGCTGGAGCCCCGAGATCCCCTCCCCCACCATGGCCAAAGCCCCGAGCCCCCTCCCCCTTGCAGCCCGAGACCCCTTGCCCCCTCCCTGTGGCTGGAGTCCCGAGACCCCCTGGCCTCCTCCACCCCCGTTGGCCAGAGGAGCCTCGGGCCAGCTGAAGCCCTGAGCCCCCTGCAACCTGCTCAGAGGAGCCCTTGGCTGGCCGGAGCCCCCACAGTCACGCCTCACCTCCACACACCCCAAGCCACCCCTCAAACATTCAAAAGCTCTTCTCTTCTTCCGGAAGAAGAACCTGAGCTTTTGCTATGCCCCATGCAGGATCCAGGGCGGCTGAGGAGGCGGTATGTGTTATTCAGACAGCAACCCGGGGTTCATCAGTAATCTCCCTGGAGTCCAGGGAGAAAATTCTGAGGAACCCAGGAAGCTGAACAGCACATACTGCCTCCTCAGTCACCCCGGAACCTGCATGGGGCATAATAAAAAGCAAAAATATCCCCCCTTGAACCCACAACTGGGATCCAGCGGCAGCGCTAGGCCTCCCCTGGCCTATTATACCTGCCACCCATGATGTTGTGTACATTTTTCAAGCCCTGGGCAACCTTGCCCATCAGAATGCGAGATGGCATTAAAACAAACTGCTGTGATGCAAAAGCTCATTTAAGCAAATGGCAGTAAGTATTAATTTAAGCCGACACCCTTATAATTTATTATGATGCGCCATACATCACAGCATGATTTATGAGGAGGCTAATGCTATGAAAATTTGCTAACCATTCTCAGTAGCTTAATTTCGAAATTAACACACTGGCCTTTTAAGAACATAAGAACAGCCATACCGGGTCAGACTAAAGGTCCGACAGTGGCCAATGCCAGGTGCCCCGGAGGGAATGAACAGAAGAGGTAATCATCAAGTGATCCGACCAGGGGTGAAAGTAAGTCTAGCTCTGGCCCCCAAAAGGGGCGGGGCCTCAGGCGGAAGGGGTGGGGCTGAGGGGGGTCAGAGCCAGCCCCAGCCCGTCCTGTACGGATAAGTGCCCCCCCTCCTTTTTGCCCCCCCTCCACCGGGTAGCAGCGGCAGCCGGGGGCTCCGGAGGCTATTTAAAGGGCCCGGGGCTCCCCTGCCTCTACCACCCTGGACCCTTTAAATAGCCCCCAGAGCCCTGCTGCTACCCCTGCTGCTTCTACTGCCCCGGCCCTTTAAATAGCCCCCGGAGCTGTGGGGTAGCGGCGATGGGGCTTTGACGGTTATTTAAAGGGCCGGGGCAGTAGAAGCAGTGGGAGCTCTGGGCCCTTTAAATAGTCCCCAGAGTCCCGCTGCTACCCCAGGGCTCCAGCAGCGGGGCTCTGGCGGCAATTTAAAGGGCCTGGGCTCCAGCCACTGCTGGGAGCCCCAGGCCCTTTAAATTGTTGCCTGGGGAAGCCGGGCCGTCCCAGTATGGCACACCGGCTGTTGCCAGTACACTGTCTACCGGCTTACTTTCACCTCTGGCTCTGACCCCGGTCACCCTTTTTGTGTATGTCTACACTAGAATTAAAGACCTGTGGCATGGTCATGGCTAGCCCGGGTCAGCTGTCTCTGGCTTGGGCTGCAGAGTTAAAAATTGCTGTGTAGATGTCTGGGCTTGGGCAGGAGTCCGGGCTCTGAGACCCCCTCCTCCGTACCTCGTGGGATCCCAGAGCTTGGGATCCGGCCCAACACAGCAATTTTACATCCTTGCAGCCTGAGCCCGAGTCAGCTGACCCAGGTCAGCCATGGGTGTTTAACTGCTGTGTAGATGTACTCTTTTTGGGTAGTCTCAGTCTTGTCCCCAATGGATATGGATTTTCCTTCCCCCAGACCTGATAATGCCCATCACAGTGACCTGTCTTTTGACAGTTTCTGTGGAGAAGCCAGGGACTGAAGACCCTGGGGACCCAACTACTCCCTCCCACCTGCAAAAGGTGACCCCTCTCTACCTCAAGGCTGCGGCAGTCTGACACGGCAATGATGGGGCAGCACACACTGCAATGACTCATACTATAACTGTTCTGATGATAAAAAGACTTCAGGCTCCAGAGATGTCAGGCCAACACCTCTCATTATAAGTATAATTAGTGATAGATTGTTTTCAGGGAGGATAATTTTGGGGAGAGGAGCATCTTTACATAATGCCAATTTTTCATCATATTTCAGATTTATCTCTGCCATTTAGCAGTGCTGTTCCCTCTCTGCATTATGCTGGCGGCCCCAGTTTAAAAGATGAGAGCTGGGAGTCAGCAGCAGCAGCAGCGCAAGATAATGATACAGAAAATTACAAATGAGTTGCCAAATTTTTTCTACCCTAAAATAGCGTTTGCTGGTAAATATCAGTTGAAACCAGAAAGCTTTGACTGCAATGTCTACTTTTCCAACTGCATTAATAAAAACACATCACATACTAGAACCAGCCTCTCCCATCACAACAATACTACCAGATAGATGTATAAGGCAAAAAGTAAGTCCTGTTTGTAGCCTAGCAACAAAGCTATAGTCTGTGTTAGGGCCTGCTGCTGAGACTGACTCCTTAATACAGCAGCCATCTTTGGTGTGTAACTTAAAGGCAGATTTCATCATTCTGCACTGAAGCCACCTCCAGATGCTAGAGGTTTGCAGCAGCAGCCAGCTCAGCAGCGTGCTTTCAATTTACAACCCCTCCTCTGATCCCTGCCACCCTGGAATCACACGTAGGCATTCACCACACATTTCTCCCCTATTTTTTCAAAGAGCTTCTTTGCTAAGGAACAGTTATTTCAAGCACTTAATTTCATCCCCAACAAAAGCAATTGCTTCAAACTTGCCTCCTCTGGAGGGCTAATGTGTTTTCTCCCCCTTATCTGTGTCAACAGGAACCTGAAGCAGGAATGATTTCTCTTTATCTGGACACTCTATATGGCCCTCATCATGGTACTTTTCCTCATTATAATGCATCTTTTCCTGAAACTGAGGATCTTTACTGCACCTAGGTATAAATCTCTCCCCCTGGCCTCCTTAATGCCCTCATCTTGATTATAAATCCCTCCCCTCCCCAAACCGGGTGCATTAGTCAAATCACACGCGTGTATAGGTGGGGTGTACACGAGGAGCAGTCGATCCAGCACAGAGGAACCCACCGGTCACCCAGGGCGCGTGTGTATGCTACTAGCTAGCCTATGAACCCTGGAGGGCACGGGCCAAGCACAGACTCCCCCCCCCTCGTTCACTCTGCAATTTCATGCCTGTTTATTAATTGGAAGGGGGGTGTCAATCTGGAGGGAGGTTGCTGCATTAGGAGCTGACCCCCAGGCCTCCCTCTTGCATAGGAGGGAGGGACTCTGCAGAAGACCTAACTCCCGGGGGAAGCTGCCACCCAGTCACCGGTCTTTTGGGGGTGCGATTGCCCGGGAGGGGGCCCGCTGCAGCGGGGGCTGCCCGGCAGAGGAGCCCTCCAGTCCCCCGCGCGTGGAGGGGGCTGCGGTAGGAAGCTTAACCCCGCTCCCCCGGGAGGCTGCCCCAGTTCCCCGGGGATGGGGAGGGCAGGTGGCGTTAACCCTTTGCGGGGTTCCCGCTGTCGCGTACTCACAGCGCCCGCCGCTCCGCTCAGCCCGCCGCCGGAAGAGTCAGCCAGTGCCGGGCAGGCGGGAGCGGGAGGCGGGCGCCCGGCCCGGCCCGGCCCGGCGAGGGGAGGAGACGAGACGAGAGCGGGAGGGGGCAGCACCCGGTGGAGACGAGGGAAGAGGGGGGCGGGCAGCAAGGCCGGAGCAGTGGGGGTAGGAACGGGGAAGGGGAGCTGATGGCGGGGAAAAGATGGGCGGGGGCAGGCAGCCGCGTGGATGGGGAAAATCATTGGTATTAGCCGGAGCTTGTTATTTCCGGGCCCCCTCCCTTTTGCAGTGAGGCCCCTTTGCAGCCCTTGGGGGGCCATTGCCCGTCCCCAGTTTCCTGCGCCGCCCCAAGCCCCGCTGAGATGGTGACTAAGCGCAGGCCTTGTTCTGTTCGGTCCGCTTCCCACGGGGGAGGGGAGGGAAGGGCGGGTTGGAACAATGTGTAGCGTGGGGTTCCTGAGAGCCATTGAACCAAACTGTTAACCCTGTGTATGATGTAAGCCACTTCAAGCGGGAGGTGCGGCAGCACCCCTACTTCCAGCCAGGGGTGGCTCTAACAATTTTGCCGCCCCAAGCAGTCGCCGCCGCGGCGGCAGGTCCGCCGCTCTTGCTGCCGCCGAATTGCCGCCGCAGGACTCGGACTGCAGCCCCATTCTCGCCCGCCGCGACAATTCGGTGGCGGGAAGAGTGGCGGACCTGCCGCTGCGGCGGGCGAGAATGGGGCGGCAGGCCGAGTCCCACTGTGGCAATTCGGCGGCGGGAAGAGCGGCGGACCTACTGCCAAATTATTGCCGCGGGACTCAAACTGCCACCCCATTCTCGATGCCGCCCCAAGCACCAGCTTGGAAAGCTGGTGCCTGGAGCCGGCCCTGCTTCCAGCACCTATGGATCCAGAGATGAGAGTAAGCTGGTCGGTACGCCCCGGTATAGCCTACCGGCAAGAGCCGGTGCACTGTACTGGGACCGGCTTCCCCAGGCGGCAATTTAAAGGGCCTGGGGCTCCCAGCAGCGGCTGAAGCCCCGGGCCCTTTAAATTGCCACTAGAGCTGGCTGCCAGAGCTCTGGGGTTGCGGTGGCAGCTGGGCCACCCAGGGCTCTGGCGGTGATTTAAAGGGCCCCAGGCTCCGCTGCGGTAGCAGTGGCTGGGAGCCCCATGACCTTTAAATCACCACCAGAGCCCCTCTGCCGTGACCCCAGGGCTCTGGCAGCAGGATCAGGCGGCAATTTAAAGGGCCTGGGGCTCCAGCAGCTGCTACCACCCCGGGCCCTTTAAATTGCCACCCAAGCCCTGCTGTTGTTGCCCTGGGAGTCTGGCAGCGGGGCTCCAGCGGCAATTTAAAGGGCCCCGGGTGGTAGCTGGAGCCCTGGGCCCTTTAAATCGCCACCTGAGCCCTGCTGCCGGACCCCCGGCAGTTCAAAGGGCCCGGGACTCCGCTGTGGTAGTGGCGTCTGGGAGCCCCTGGCTCTTTAAATTGCTGACGGAGCCCCCAGCTGCCGCTGCTACCCTGGGGCTCCAGCAGCGCAGCTCGGGCAGCGATTTAAAGTGCCCATGGCTCTAAAGGCCCCGCCCCTTCCAGTTGAGGCCCAGCCCCCTGCTCAGGACTCCGGAGTACTGGTAAGTCCTTTAAGTTACTTTCACCCCTGCACCTATCCCTGTGAGCGCCAAGGTGCCTGCGGGGTGCCAGGCTCTGAGAAGTGCCCCATTACAATCATCCTTCCACAATTAAGTTTTGCAATTTTGAAGGTGTAATTTCAAACTCTGACACTTGCCTCCAAAGCAACGCTGGCCTGGGAGACCTGGAACAGCCGGAAGCCTCACTCATTTGTTATTGCAAGGTGTGGGTATCCACATAGCCACACCGCGTAGTGTAGGAGTGCTATGAATGGTGGCCTATCCGTCTGCCTAGCTCCTCCACATTCATCAGCATGGTAGCTGTGTGCGCTGGTGTGGCATTTTAAGGCTGCTCAGGAGGAGACATGTTCTGCCTGCACTGATTTCCTATTGTAAGTTTGCTCATAAGGCCAGCATTGCATTCACAAGTTTATTATTGAAATCCTCCTTGATGTTAAGTAGTCTGAGATTCCCGGTATGAAAAGGGCAGAGGGGACATCAGGACAGTTCACGTAGGCCAGTGTTCACCTTGTGGCAACCCTGTCAGGGGGAACACTTACAGGCTACCTGATTTCAGTTTAACATAACTTGAAGCTGCTGGGATATCACATGCCATGTGTAATGCTCACCCAGGGGTACTCCCAGTTGTGAGACACCTCACCACCTGCTCTTAGTGTGGAGTGTCTTGCCTAATGCCTGCTGTAGTTCAGTTCTCTGAAACCAACAGCCTCTGGTCACAGCCAACCACCAACTTGCAGGTCCCTGCAGACTAGTCCTCTTTCAGGCTAGTGTCAGACAGATATCAACATCCTAGCCCCCCTGTAGTATCCAGCTGGTGTCACAAGACACTCACAGCAATAACCAGGTAATCTGTCTTCAAAGAGAGAGCGTGTGCACTGCTTTGCTGGCACAACTCAGGATCAGATCCTTCATAACAGCACAGCACTGGAATCTACTTAAAGTGAAAACAAATATGAGTTTATGTACTGTGACAGTGCACCTCGTTCATCACACGAGGGCTCAGCATTTCTCCCTCTGGCACTGGGGCTGTGGTATTACTTCACATTGGTTTGTTTACAGTATGTCCATTATTTGCACCCGGAACCCAACAGGACCACTCTTCCAGATCGAGGAGCAATGGGCGCTGTCTGGGGTTCTCTGCTGAGTGTCCCCTTCAGGTTCCCCACTTTTGACCCCCTGACCTTCACACCTGTCCTTGTTTTTCTTCTGTTGTCACCCTTATTTATCTGAGCCCTGGGCTCTGTGGCTCATCCCCTAGGTTGAGGGAGGGCTCTGTGGCTCATCCCCTAGGTTGAGGGGCATTTAGTTGTGGGCGGGCCTGTGCCCACCCACCTCCTGGAACCTAAGAGGACCACTCTTCCAGAATTGTCAGGTGTGACTTCATCACATTACAAAGATTAAAATGTAAGAGATTGTAAGCAAGGATAATAAGAACAACAGGTTACACGTAAAACACAAGAAATAATATGCTGCTTAGAGTCTAAACTTAACTGTAACATTCTAAAACTCTTGTCCAAAGCAATTTCTCACACCTAAAACAATCTCCCAGCATCGCAAGCCCACATGACCAGGATGCAATTTTCATGAACGCAAAAAACACTCTCTGTTTTGCTTTCCTTAGTGAAGGATATGAAAGGGATCCTTTTTTCTTTCTCTAATAGTCCAGTAAACCTTTTTGATGCCCCTCTTAAAGTTCACCCCCAGATAAGACTCTTCTCCCCTGTTGCTTGTTCTCTGGTGTGCTTTCCCCATTAGTTTCACATGACCTCGCCCCTATTTTTTTTGTTGACTTCACATGCAGACTGGATTTCCATTGTGTTGGCTTTATAATGCTTTATTTACATTGGATACAGGAATAGGTAAATAGACACGCTTTTGTCTGGCAGAAGATTTGTTTGTCTACTCTGCCTTGTTGCGGCCTTTAAAGCATGATTGCAGTATATATATACATAATTCTTTAAATAGTGTCAGTACAAACAGTTCATAATGATATTAATGACCAGTGTGATATTGGCTTTCATTTGCAACCTTACAAGATACTTTTTGGATAAGTACTATGAAAGCAGTGTGTTGGGTGTAGTGAGTTTGTCAGGCCTGATGGGAGTTGCTGATACAGAATAGTGAACTCTTTCTAGCTGGCACCAATGGTCTTCTGGGTCACATCATAAAGCTAAGTGTATAATGAAAAAGCTGACATAACACTTAACAGTATTACTGGTCACTTCTGTAACCGGATAGTTATATACTTCATCTGGATGAGGAGCAAATTGGATCATCAATCAATTTCATGAAAACTTCAAAGGCAAAAAATGGGTGGTTCAAAGGCCAGTCCTGGCAATAAGGATGGACTTTTTAATTTGCTTTCTCATTTTCACTTCTGCTTTTATAAATATTTCAGAAAAAAGGAGCAACAGGCAAACACTCACAGGAAAGCAGAAGGAAAGAACCCATGACAGGAAAGAAATTTACTCTCAGTGCCTGGTCTTAAAATGTAATCGAAAACTGCTCAACATCACTAGAGATATTTTTGCACAGTGGCTTCTTCTAAAAACAAAAATGCCAATGGTTGACACGAACATGTACGAATTAGTTAGCGCTTTGATTTCAAGCATTTTCTTGATCTTTAGTAATTATGATGCTTAACATCTGACCTATAGTGTATCATAGTTTTTATTTTTAAATTAAGGACTGGATTGTTCATGAGATTATTGAAAGGTAGGGGAGATACTCAACTGTGCTGCTCCCACTCTTCCCTGCCCCCTGTTTCATGATGACCACAATGGAAAAGAGACAAACTGTCTTCCATCCTGGTATAGTTTTAAAGAAATAGCACAAGTATCTTCACATACTTCCTGTCTCTCCTCCTTTTATTGTTCTATATAAACTAGGGCTGTCGATTAATCACAGTTAACTCACACGATTAACTAAAAAATGACTGAGCTTAAAAAAATTAATTGCGATTAATAGCACTGTCAAACAATAGAATACCAACTGAAATTTATTAAATATTTTGGCTGTTTTTCTACATTTTCAAATATATTGATTTCTATTACAACACAGCAGTGTTTTCCAAACTTGGGACGCCGCTTGTTCAGGGAAAGCCCCTGGCGCGCCGGGCCGGTTTGTTTACTTGCTGTGTCTGCAGGTTCGGCTGATCGCGGCTCCCACTGGCCGCGGTTTGCTGTGCCCGAAGTTTGGGAAACACTGCAACACAGAACACAAAGTGTACAGTGCTCAATTTGTATTATTATTTTTGATTAAAAATATTTGCACTATAAAAATTATAAAAGAAATAGTATTTTTCAATTCACCTAATACAAGTACTGTAGTGCAAACTCTATTGTAAAAGTCTAACGTACAAATGTAGATTTATTTTGTTACATAACTTCACTCAAAAACAAAACAGTGTAAAATTTTAGAGCCTACAAGTCTACTCGGTCCTACTTCTTCAGCCTTTTTTTTTTTTTAAACATTTTTACATTGTTTACATTTACAGGAGATACTGTTGCCGGCTGCAACAGTGCCATGCAAACGCCTGTTCTCACTTTCAGGTGACATTGTAAACAAGACGTGGGCAGCATTATCTCCTGCAAATTGTAACCAAACTTGTTTGAGCTATTGGCTGAAGTAGAACTGAGTGGACTTGTCGGTTCTAAAGTTTTACATTGTTTTATTTTTGAATGCAGTTATTTTTTGTACATAATTCTACATTTGTAAGTTCAACTTTCATGATAAAGAAATTGCAGTACGGTACTTGTATTAGGTGAATTGAAATATACTATTTCTTTTGTTTTTTAAAGTGGAAATATATGTAATCAAAAATAAATATAAAGTGAGCACTGTACGCTTTGTAATCTGTGTTGTAATTTCAAAATGTAGAAAACATCCAAAAATATTTAAATAAATGGTATTCTATTATTGTTTAACAGTGTGATTAATCGTGATTAATTTTTTTAATTGCGCGATTAATCGTGATTAATGTTTTTAATCGCTTGACAACCCTAATATAAACATATATAGATATAGATAATTCCTGTCTTTACTATTTATCTAGCTCTGATCATCTGGTTTTCAGAAGGATTTTGTCCACCTAATATGTATGCATTATTAAATTACAAAGATGTAAATTTATGCTCTGTAGGTTTGTACTCTTCTCAATAGGGTTGTTCTCTCCCTTCACTAAGGCTGTATTGTGTTTACCATTTCAATACTCTTCTAATATGTCCTTAAGGATTGCTTCCAGGTCACCCAGTCTGCTGGTTGCTTAACCCTGTCTGGTTTAGCGTCAAACTGAAGTTTTCCAGATTTTGACCAAAAAATTTTGTTTTTCTGTTTTTCAGTGAAAACTCAAAATTTTCTGCATAACATTTTTATAAAAGCATTTTTTTCATTTTCATTGAAATCTCTCCCTCTATTTGTATACCAGTTCTAATTCTGGGCCTTTTCCCAGCCTAAGCCATACCCTCTAGAAGGGGTATGTGAGAATGCTTGCTACCCAAAACCTAGCACTGGATGGCACTTCAGATCAGCTGGATGTGCCAAACAAGGGAAACTTCCTTAAAATTGTGGCGCTAATGGCTGAGTTCGATGCTGTACTCCAGAAGCATCTACAAAGAGTCACCACCCAAGAAATGTACACACACCACTACCTTGGAAAAACAATTCAAAATGAGATCATACAGTTACTGGCAACAAAAGTCAAACAGAAGATTGTGGCAGATCTGAAGTCAGCAAGATATTACTCTGTTATTCTGGACTGCACACCTGACATCAGCCATACGGAACAAATGACTTTAATGGTGCGTTTTGTAACAACAACAGAACCTAGTGAAAATGTCCCTGCAATGGTGACTGCCAGAGAGCATTTTCTAGAATTTATTGACATTGATGATACTATAGGAGCTGGTATGACAAATGTCCTTATTAAAAAGCTGGAAGATACGGGAATTGCGATAGCTGACGTGAGAGGTCAGGGCTACGATAATGGTGCCAACATGAGAGGAAAGAACAGAGGAGTGCAGACACGGATCCGAGAGTTAAACCCTTGAGCTTTTTTTTGTCTCATGCAGTTCTCATTCATTCACTCCCTAGAATACCAAAGATTTCTGCTTTTACACAGTTCTCCCCTCCTCAAAAAACAAAAAAAATTGCAAACCCCCATACGATATTCTTTATTGTATTAATAATCACAGATACCTTAAGAAATTATTGTATTTATATCATGGATTGGGATCAAGAGATCCATTTAATCTTTCTAGTTTATTATTGACACTTCACTTGAGAAAATCTAAGTGTATAACTGCTGCATATTACATTATGGCTCGCTATTAACATACATGTCCTGTAAGGGGCACTGCAGGACTAGGTTATCAGCAGCATAGTGTCATATACAACATATTGAATCAGGCTAAAGGCAAAGCCTGGGATATTATGTCAGGTTTTTCTGATCTTTGTGAAAGGTGGGTATGCAGCAGGTGGGAAATGAAGTGTGCTTACCACTCTGAAGAGATGTGGATGGCATTAGAAAGTGCTGAGCTGCTGACTCTTCTCGAAGGTGAGAGTTGGCATTCTGTTTTCTTGTGAACAAAATGTCAGCAGGTGACAAACTTCTTCATTGATGCCATTCTGTAATTAACAGTGCTAAATACAGACTAGAGTCTGACTTCCCAGCCATTTTCAGTAGGAACTTAATTGTTTTGATACTGTTTTCCACCAACCTGTTGGATTGCAGATAATGGGAACTAGTGGTTACATGCCTAAATCTGTACTTCACTGCAAATTGCTTAAACTTATGCCCATTAAACTGTGGCCCATTGCCAAACATTACTATGTCAGGTATACCATCACTAGCAAAAATAGATTTGGTATGCACAAGCACCTATTTAGCTGTAGTAACTTCTAGTAAGGCTATCTTGGGAAAGTGAGAACAACAATCTAGGACAAGTACATAGTTTATTCCAGGCAGCATAAACAAATCT
Source organism: Chelydra serpentina (assembly GCA_037349315.1). Taxonomy (NCBI): domain Eukaryota; kingdom Metazoa; phylum Chordata; order Testudines; family Chelydridae; genus Chelydra; species Chelydra serpentina. Next base: position 16,947,814 of record JBAIAC010000035.1, read on the forward strand.
ATGCCTACTTTGCTCCAGAGGGCTAATTTTTCCTGTGCCACCAACATGGGCACTTTTGTTTGACTTGGTCTGTATTTTTGGTATCTGCAACAAGACTTAACAGCTTCCTCGGTGTCACTGTCCATTTGACATTAAAATGTATCTGGCCCTTCTTTTAACTTTTTCAATCCCTAAACAATTTTCATATATCCCTTTTATTCCTAGTATCATATGATGTTCAGTGATCACTCAGTGGCTTAAGGTGCTTGCAAGAGGTTTGCTTTATTCTGAACCTGGTTCCAGCTGGTTGTGCATAACAACAAGAGCTTCCCAGCGCCCCATCCAGACTCTCCATCTAGGAAGCTCAGCCCACCCCCAGTACCACAGAGTAGATTTTTTGTATGGATCACTGGTCTCATCTGGTGTGGCAATATATATGTTCCATTATCCTCTGAGGACCAGACATTGCTGATTGCAAATGGTTTTCTCCCGAGTCTTTCCACTGGCTTACAGCAATCTTAAAGAACTTATTTTTATTTAGAAATCACCTCACAATTGTTTTCTATGCCAGGCATTGTAATGGTTTTCTTACTTCTGGTTATACTGAAATTCCCTTTTTGAGAACATGTATGCCCTACATTGGGGCCTTTTCTTGCAGACCTTACTCATGCAATTATTTCCACTGAAGTCAATGGGATTATTCACCGGAGAAAAGTCTACACCAGCAATTCTCAACCGGGGGTCCCCGGCCCCTGGGGGTCCGTGAGTCCTTTCAGGAGGACCACGGGGCTCTGTGACTGAAAGCCTGTGCCCCAAGCCCCGGTGTCTCCCCTCCACTGGGCTGAAGCCAGGCACGGAGCTGAAGCCGGCAGGCCTCCCCACCCCGCATCTGAAGCTGGGAGCAGCACAGGGCTGATGGTGGGAGCCCCAGCGCCCCCCCTGCAAGCTGGGAGCCACACGGGACTGGAGTCCTGGTGCTCTGTGGGCAGAAGCCCTGAGCCTATGGGCAGTGTTAAATAAATGGAGATATGCCAATCTCCTAGAACCGGAACGACCTGAAAGGTCATCGAGTCCAGTCCCCTGCCTTCACTAGCAGGACCAAGTACTGTCCCCCCTCCTTCCTTAGAGGTTTTTAAGGTCAGGCTTGACAAAGCCCTGGCTGGGATGATTTAGTTGGGGTTGGTCCTGCTTTGAGCAGGGGGTTGGACTAGATGACCTCCTGAGGTCCCTTCCAACCCTGAGATTCTATGATTATATGATCCCTAATTGGCCCCCTCAAAGATTGAACTCACAACCCTGGGTTTAGCAGGCCAATGCTATCCCTCCCCCCTGAGTGTTGGGGGGCACCATGGTGTTGCCCCCCACCCCCAAACTGCAGTGCCTTACCCAGAGTGGGGCAATCCGGGAGGCAGCTCCTCCTCTCCTCCAGCCCTGCTCAGGCCCAGCCCTCTGGCCAGGTTGTAGGTGGGAAGCCAGAGCCAGGCAGTGCTGGGAAGCTGCTCCTCTGGCTGGTGGTGCCATGGATCAGGCAGGCGTGGCATTCCCCCGACTGCTGCTGGTGCCTGCTGCTCAGCTCACAGCTCCCTTTGACTGCTCGCGCAGTCGGTATGTGCCACCTGGGTGGGGCTGGCAGAGCCCTCAGGGAACAGCCACCGCAGGGGAAGCCCTCCTGGCACACTGCCCCTAGCTATGCTCCCGGCACCCTGAGCTACCCCCCTGCCTGCGCACAGCCCCTTGTTGCCCCCTGCCTCCACTCTGAGCGGTTTTCAAACTTTTTGAGCTGAGTCCCGCTTTGAGTTATATCTTTTGGTTGCGACCTCCCAGAAGCCAGACAGGTTGGAAGGCCTGCTGAGGTGAGTCAGGGGGTGGAGGTGGCGATCCCTCCCTGGACCCTGCTGTGCAGAGCTGGCCCGAGCCCTGTCAGCCCTTGCTCCCACAAAAGAGAAGTCAAACTAGCCTACGGCCAACCGGTGCCTCCGGCCCTGAGTCCCCTCCACCCCCGCTGGGCCCTGGAGTTTTTATAGTATGTTGAGGAGGCCTCAGCAAGAAAAAGGTTGAGAACCCCTGGTCTACATGATCAGGCCCACATCCGATTATTTAAAAGCTAATAGATGGGAAATACATGTTAAAAGTTTGATGCTTTGAGGAAATGGAAAAATCACGCAAATTAGCCGTAATACAACAACACTGATTACACTGCTTAGAGAAAGACAATATTTAATTATTACTTTCTACCTGGCTGACCATCTTGTATGTGTTCACTGAAATTGTTTAGGACACACTAAAGCCGCCCATTGGCTTTTGAGTCATAATCACTCCAGGATATGATTAAAAACTACTGAAACACACGCATGGGGATTGCCAACTAATCACCCCGGTACCATATGCTTTTCAATAAGCTTTGAGAAAGTGTTGCTCAAACTATGGCTGGACTCCCCAGGGAGGTACTGAACTCTTGTAGGAGGAGGCACATAAGCCCACGGAAAATTGCAAAAAGTTTTGTTTTATTTTTTTTTTCTTTCTGGTTGGAACATTTTCACTAAGGAAAGGACTCAGCAGGCACAGAACAAGCGGGAATGAATAAATCATCAAGACAGGACCTCACTGCTCAAGCTGCATGTTTTAGATATATAACCTGCCTCCCATCTCCTTTGGAGGTTACATCATGGGAGGGCAGATTTAAGTTCTGATGAGGGTTCTTTTATAGTTAGGGTATCCTGAGTATTTGGGGATCGTTTCCCTAAGCTCCATTTGCATACTACTGAGGATATCAGAATATGTACCTAAAGAAGGAGATGCAGTGATAAAGTTAACAGACGCTTGCTTATAGATAGTAAAAGTAACCAAAATTAATAGCTAAGTGAGCTAATATATTTATATTTGAAATTTTCATTTAATTTTTCACAACAAATACCGTATTGAGTGTCACAATTTTCTCAATGTATGGACATCCTTGAAAATGACATGTTAAAGTACAATGTGGGAACCTCATTCATCAGTATTTCCTTTAAGGGTTACTCTGGTCCCTGCTTGGAGCTTTTTCTATAGTTGACAGATAGCCATTTTGTTCTTCTCCCTGTAGCAATGCACAGAAAGTAAAAGTTCAAGGTGGCTGAAGCTGAGCCAGGAACCATCTGTGAGTAGGCAGACAAAAAACTATAAGAGACTGTCTGTAGAGTGTGATTCATTCTGGGGGTTAGAAGGTGCCTGGGGGTGGTGAGGGAGAGAGAAATTGCCCAGAGTATTCTTTTCATTTGAGTTTGGGAAAGGTAGTAGAATTAAATAAGAAGACATCAGGATAGTTTGGGATAGAGCTGGTTGAATTTTTCTTTATCAAAACGTTTTCCTGTCAGAAAATATGGTTTTGTCAAAATTGGAATTTTCTTCAGGAAAATGTTGATTTTCCTCTTGATTTGGCAGAGGGGGAGGTGCTCTTCCACCTCCCCCTCTGCCCAAATCAGGAGACTCTAAATGAAAATGTTCATTTCAAATCGACATTTTGAAATGAAACTTTTATTGGGAAGTGTCTATTTGAAATGAGAAATTTCATTTCAACGTACCGGAATATTTTCTTTCAATTGGAAATGTCAAAAATTTCCATTTTGATCTGATTTGAAACTTTTCAGATTTTTTTGGTTTTATGAAAATGTTTGATATTTTGACATTTTGCCTAGATTTCGAATGGAAAGGAATTTTGAAATGTCAAAATTTCCCCTCTAAAGGATAATTCCATTTTTCAAACAGCTGTAATGTGTGTGTTGTGGGCACAAATAGATGCACTTTATTATTCAATGGATGCATGTTTGCAGGCCAGCTGAAAATTTGACCCTTAACCAGTAACCCATGGTCTCCTTTTTCCTATGAGTGCAAGGTGACGACGAAAATGATCACTTGTAGATTGTTGCTGGTGAATTCAAACCAAAAATTAGTTTTATTAGTCTACCAAGGAAGATACACCGAGTAAGAAATATTATGCTAATTTGCATTTATTTTTTATTTTTAAGTTCAGGAGCAGCACAGTTTGCACACAGATAAAAAGGAACAACAAAGATCTGCCCATCTCCTCTTCAAAATGGCTGACCTGACCCTTCTCCAAGATACCAAAGACTCCTGAATAAGAATAAATAAATAAATAAAAGGAGGTTGAGCATGTATAGAATTGTAACAAGAACTCCTCAGTGGCATAAATAGTGGCCATGGCATGGGTCATAGACTCCTTTTATTCCTTGGAGGTCTCCTTTCCAAGTATTCACCAGGCCCCATCTTACTTAAATTACAAGCTCTGACAAGGTTACAATCCTCAGGAGTCAGCGGCTGCTGCTATCAGAGATAACCAGAAAGCCTAGAGCCTAGTTTGCCAGCCATCCAATTAATTCACCAGGCCCACTCCAGTTTACACAATTTGTTTTGAAGCATCCAGACACTGCCCTCTGATTTCCAAAATTTATTATGACTCCTATAATTTATTCATCCCAGCATGCACATACATCTTTAGTATCAAAATGAAGTTTGAGCAGTGGTCTTCCTGAGTAAGATGTCCAGCACTTTAGAACATATATATGCTTCAAGGATCACCATTCAGTAGATCTGAATGACTTCCTGGCCAAAAAGCATCACTCGCCTTCCATAATCAGAATTATATAAGGAGCCTTTTTAATCTTCAAACAGCATTAAAATATTAATTCATCTCAATAATACCTAGTTTTTATATAGTGCTTGTCATCAGTAGATCTTAAAGTCCTTTACAAAGGGTATCAACATCATTTCACCCCTTTTACAGAGTGGGAAACTGAGGCACAAATAGATGACATGACTTGTCCAGCATCACAGTGGGATAGTCAGGAATAGAACTTAGCTCTCCTAAATCCTAGTCCAGTTCTTTGTCTGCCAGACCAGCAGTTCTCAAACAGGGATCTGGGGTCCCCTGGGGGGGCCATCAGCAGGTTTCAGGGGGTCCGCCAAGCAGGGCCAACATTAGACTTGCTGGGCCCAGGGGAGAAAGCCAAAGCCCCATTGCATGGGGCTGAAGCCTGGGGCCCTGAGCCTCACCACCCAGGGCGGAAGCCGAAGCCTGAGCAAGTAGCTTCGTGGGGGCCCCAGGCAATTGCCCTGCTTGCTACTCCCTAATGCTGGCCTTGGCTTTTATATGCAGAAAACCAGTTGTTGGGGCACAGGTGGGCCGTGGAGTTTTTATAGCATATTGGTGTGGGCCTCAGCAAGAAAAAGGTTGAGAACCCCTGTGCTAGACTACACTACTTCCCTATTTACCACTCACTCTTAAGAAGGATTTTGTATGGTTCCCAGCACCATAGTGTCTGAGTGACTAAACGTTCAAAGTATTTCTATCACCGTTTTACAGACAGGGAAAGTGAGAAAGAGAGGTTTGACATGTTCACGGCCAAACTGGGAGTCAGTGTTAGCGTTAGAATACAGCAGTTGCTTGCTCCCAGTACTATGCTGAGGCCACTAGGTTATAGCTCTTACGGAACATGGGACTGTCAAGAAACATTGTAAGATGTGCAGGCACTAGTGAATATTAGAAGGTTCAACATCATGAACGATCAGAGTTGACACACCTAAATCAGCTAAGGAATGCAAACGTTACAACAAATTTCTTAGCTCCAAACCAAATGTTTCTCTCAACATGTCACATTGACTTCCCCTCATTGAAGATGACAGGCCTGAACTTTCAAAAGCAAATCATTATAGAGTCATGTAAGCAAATAAAGAAATAGTAACACTTCAAATAAATAAGATACAAAAGTACAATTTTTCACTGCTGAGAAACTCTAAAGCAAGATGTCAGAGCGTGTAGAAATTTTCAACATCAAATTCACCTTTGGGTGAAAATAAGCATGTGAAATTTCAGCCCCAAAGATCTATTTTTGGTAAGTTTAAAGGCATAAAAAATAGGAATCAGTCTGGAATGTCCACTGAACCGTTAAATTTGGCATATACTGAGATCCCATAATATACTATAGCTCAGAAAAGGCCCAGCCCCTTTATATGTTCCCTCTCCCATCTGTTATCCATCACCAATCTACCCTGAGACATTCAACATGTTTATCTTTTAGCTAAAAGTAGTTGAAGGCTTAGATTATTCGAAAACTACCAGAGGGATTTTAATGTGGTTTTACTGCTCACGGAATGGGTGAAATTGTAGCCCTGTGGAGTAACACCCTCTATTTATCTACTATACACATCTAGAATAGGCAGCAGAAAACACCATCCCATTCCTTCACCACCATGTCTCAAAGCTGGCCTGGAGGGATCACGTCTAGGGACGAGAGAGGTCCTCCAGCTGATCTTTTGCCTCTCTGCTGAGATTTCCAGTCAGTGTGCCAATCAGTGCCAATTGTGGTGGTGGATTTTGTGACGTGGATATCTGTCTGCTAGGAATTCAGGGTAACTGATTTTAAAAATGCCAATATACGGCCTACTCCTGAGAGGTATCCAGCCATCACTGACTTCTCTGGGAGTTTTGGTTCTTGGCATCTTGCAGGATAAGAAACTAAGTGCATAACCCTTGTACATCTCAAGATGAATATATGATAGACACAAAAGTGTAATTGCAAACACATTTTTAGCTTTATTCTGCATTAAATATCAACATTATATATTTAATTTCTTGCTGAGAAATTGATCATGCTGATAATCTACTGAAAATCTTCCTGAAATTTCAGGTTGAAATTTATCAGCTCTCTGTGTATTTTACTCCTTGGAGTGGCTCGGTCATTACGTTAATTGAATCTATTTCCCCTAGTTAACTATCCTCACTCACACCTTTGTGTCAACTGTCCGAAATGGGCCATCTTGATTATCACTTCAAAAGTTTTTTCCCCCTGCTGATAATAGTTCCTCTGAATTAATTATCCTCTTACAGTTGGTATAGGTACTTCCACCTTTTCATATTTCTCTGAATGTATAAATATCTTCTTACTGTATGTTCCATTCTATGCATCCGATGAAGTGGGACTCTAGCCCATGAAAGCTTATGCTGAAATAAATTTGTTAGTCTCTAAGGTGCCACAAGTACTCCTCGTTCTTTTTACTCCTTGGAGATGATTCTCTGCTACTTCCTTGCATGTAGTAAAAGTAGTGGAAACATTCACAAGGGAGTACCTGGGCTTAGGGGCTTTCTCACTTGGCATAGAGCCTCTGCAATAGATCTACACTGGCTCCCTTGCTATTCCAGGCTGGTGGAGACAGCCAACTGGGAACTGTCCCAGCCAGAACAAAATGAGCCCGATGTTGCTGTAACTTACACCAGAGGCTGAGCAGGCTCTCAGTCTCAGAATTCAGGAAGTACAAAGATGGCTTAAAGCTTTGCCACCCACTTTGGTCCATTAGTGCAGGAATGGAGAAACAGAAAACCAGGTAAGATCTTTATGTCTGTCAAATCACCATATACCATTGTAGGAACACTATCAGGTCACATTTGATCCCAAATTCTGGTTCTACAAAAACACATTTTTACAGTGCTTATAACAAATAGAATTGGTATTATGGCTTTTCCAAAAAAAAAAAATAAGGGGGGGGGGGAAGACTTTTTAAACAAACAAAAACAAACATACATTCCCTTTTGTGTTTGAAACCAAAGCATTGCAACATTTTGCCAGTGCCAGACACCAAGGAAATGAAACTGACTAAAACTTGAAATTGAATTGACTATTTTCATGGCTCAAATTGAGAGAAATGCAAAAAATGTAAACATCCATTGTAAATAATGAAAAAACAAGTAGATGGTGTCAGTTTTAACAATCTGAATTAATTAGCAACATTGTTAAAGAAAACTGCTCTGAATCTGTCTGAATTTTAGACTGAAAATGCCTTTTTTTTAAAAACAAAGCCAATTGTACTCCTCATAGCTGCAGAGGACCTAGGCAGTGTGTCCTTAGAGTGGTATAAATACAAAAAAGGCATTTAGGTTTTATAAGGTTGCCATAGCGGAATATAAACATGTCATAAAAACATGACCTTGTGCTGTTATAACTAAGTGGGGGAATGAGCACAAGACAGTTTTGAGACATTAAAGGACACTGGCCCTGAGACAGATTTTGACAAATCTATGATGAATCGCAGATAACATTTCCAGACAAGGAAAGCATCACCCTTCAGTCACTGCTCTGCTAGTTCCACTCACAGCAAACAATTCACTTAGCAATAGAAGGCAGACAAGGAATTAAGGGTATCAAAGCAGACGGTGACTAGATGAATGTTATGAATTTGGGATCAGAATGAGGCAATGATCCCATCTGACATGGCAAGTGTCAAAATCAGAACTGGCTCCACTGCAGTGAAGGCTGTGGTTGGAATGAAAATCCTAATGAGGGGAGCTAGAGGAAAAAAGGAGCTGGGATTTTTTTTATAGGTCAGAACACTGGGTTAATTCTTTAATTTTCACCTGGACTTCCAATTGAGGTGAAGGGACCTTTCTTTAATGTCTCATCTGAAAGATAGCGCTCTAGCTCTGTTTGCTTATGTGATTTACACCTTGTTGTAAACACCATCAGGCTCTTACTGATCTATTCTGGCAAAGAGGCCCATAGCCATATTGCTGCTTCCAGGAATACTCCGTTTCCAGGGCCTGGTGGTCAGAACCTGGGCCTATACAGCTGTGTCGTCTCTGTTGAGCACTGTGGTCTTGAGGGATCATGAAGGGTAAGTTGGTTTCTGAGGTAGCAAGCTCCCAGACCATGGAATGCCTTGTAAATTAGAATCCGCTCTTAGAACTTTGCTCTCATGAGAATGGAAGCTGTGGAGCATAGGTGTGATGTGACCTTGTTTGCTAATTAGGTATGATGTCACATGTTGTACCAGCTTCATCCCTTTTTTTTTTTCCGGTGGGGTTATACCCAACTCTTAGTTAGATCAAGGACTCCATTTAGAACCTGCCTAGTACTACACTAGATATGAATCTAAATCCTATTATGAGTTTTAAACACTTCGGGCCTTGGTCTCATCAGCAGCCCGTCAATGCTTCATGCTGAGCTGATCCTGGGATACAAGCTTTGAACAATGCTGGGGGAATAGCCCCCAAACTGGGGGAACACAAAGAGCACTTTGCTTCCTTTCTTCTCAGGTGCACTTGTCACTGAGGATCTGGCCCTGTGTATTTTGGACCATGCCCAATATAATAATAGGTAAAGTACTAGGCTGAGTACTAGGTCTGTCTGTGGGTTGGGCAAAACTACTATAAAAAGGCTGAAGCAGGTACAGTATGCAGCATTTCAACTCATTGGCAACAGGTCAAGTCCGCGAAAATGTGCATTTATTTTGATTTGAAAAATAGGCAGGGTACAACATAAAAAGTCTGACGCCTGTTCTAATGTTTGCCAGCTGACAATGGTTCCAGGGATCCTTACAGGAACTGGAGATCAGTGGGGTGCAAAGGGGTTCCAGACATGCTCCATCCTCACCACACATCCTATACCAGCTACTGCCAGATGTTTGTCATTGGAGCTGCTATGTCAGCTCTTTGCTATCTGATGATTCCTCTCCATAGGAGAGGATTCTTTGGGGGATTGGATCTACTGGGTTTAGGATCCACTTTGTGGACCAACACAAATGGCTGGGATGCATCTCAGGATTGGGGCCATAACCTCAAATCAAGAATGCCACTTACTGAGCTATTTTCTGGCAAACCATGCTATTACAGACTCCATTTGCTGCAGTCATAAGTCAGTATAACACATCAGTGTGTGGACAGTTTTGCTGCTAACATAACTGTTTATTTGTATTCCATCCTTAGCCATCCAATCGGGATTGATTATGTCTCAGATTAATTTCAGTTTAATGAATTATCCTGTACCTTTGGCTTTGGATTTTCATTTTATATTTGCTAGTTAATATGCCAAAGCCAGCTTTAAAAGGAAAGTGCCTGACATTTTATTGATTGCTTCATTTTGATTCATGTGGTCATGCTTTTACTTCTCTATATGTCTAACAGTGTTGCTTAGCTGGGGTAAAAGCAAAAGAAAAGTCTTTAAGTAAACGGCAACAATAAAATAATAATAATTAATAATTAATGTTGCCCCTCGCCCGAGGTGTAGTATGCTTAAACTTCCTCCCTGATGGTTGCTCCTTGAGGTGGATTTTCCCTTCTCCTTGCATGGGTTGAATCCTGGGTTCTTTTTTGTGACACCTGGTGCCTCCATCCATGGTGATTCCTCACTATGTCGGGATACAAAGGATGCTGTCCCTTGGGAAAACTGAATAATCCTACCACTGCTGGCAAGGAGTATGAAACTCAGTACAAGAAACAATCAAATACATCCACACAAACCCCAACAAAGAAATGACACAGCCCAAAATAAAAATACAACGAAGGGGGGCTTTATTGGGGCTTGTCCAGCTGGCAGCCCATGGACCAGATCTGGTCTCTGTGCTCCCCTGCTAGGTGGACCCTTTCCCTTCCTGGTTGCAGAGCATCCTCTGAGCTGGCAGGTGCCAACCTGGGTGGGGTGGATGGAGGTGCTCAGAGACAGGTCAGCATGGGGATGCTGCAGCCAGGATGGGCAGGGGCCAGAGCCACCTGAAGTCTGGGGTGGAGCTGTCCTTACAGCAGAGGCCCCGGTGAGGAGAAGGACAGAACAGCTGACACCTGGCGGACCAAATGGAAGGCCCTCTGGCCCACAGGCTGCTAATTGAAGAACACTGCCCTAGAGGCGCAGTCCAGATTTCGAGGAGCTAACAAACACCAAATGAGGGTTACAATAATAACCACCCTTGGTCCTACATTAATGCATATGAGGAGGACTCGGACCCATTCAGTATTTTTGGTCTGCCATCATCAGAGGGCTAGTCATACCATCAGTGCTCAGCATACCCATCAGTTATAGCCCACACTTGTCTGCATTCATCTGAATATAAAGTACAATGATGCTTCAAGTGTATATTTTGTTGATTTAAATAGTCAGATGGTTTGTTTCATTTATTTTTTTTATGATTTCACTTTATTTTTTTTAAAGAAGGGATTTTGGCTGCAGGGTCTGGATTTCCAGAGGTGGGACCCTATTGTGCTGCAGGTGGAACGGACATAAGCCTTTTGGTTCTGGGAAGAGGGGGTGCTGAAGGAGCATTGCTCTGTAGCATTATTTCCCTCCCCACAACCTCTGGATCATTAATGGGTAAGGTAATACTGTTCTCATCAGCATTAACTTACATTACCCCTCTGCAGTTTGGTATCCAATTTCTGCACTCCCCTGGAGGGAAGTGGCAGTAGGCAGCCCTGGTCCTTTAGCTGCTGCATTATGTCATCTGGCAGGAGAGTCGTAGAAGGCAGGAGCCAGGGGGAATCACAGGGCCTTCACATCTCTGGAGAGCCAGTGATTTTTGAGGCTGAACCACATCTTCATTCCCTGGATGACCAATAGCATGTGGACCAATAGCATGGAAACTCCATGAAGGAATCCTTGAGGAGTTTCAAAATTTCCTATGTGGATCATTCCTGGTGTGGTGTAGCCCCACTCTGATTGAACTGAATGTATGAGGCAGGATTAAGCTTAGTTCTAGTGTGCTTTTGGAGAAGGACTTTTCTTTCTCTGGAGCTGGGGAAGAGAATGGGCGAAATCTAATGAAGAAAGTAAAAGGTGACTGTATAGGACCAGAAGGTTAAATAGCATCATTCTCTTCATATCTATTTAGGCAGAATTTACAGCTTACAGGGCTCCTCTGGGCTGGAGGGATAGGGAATTGTTTTGGTGACATCTGCTGTTCAGAGCCCAAAGTATAAGTTCTATTGTTTCTCCCTCTCTCTTGAGTGCATTTGTTCAGCTTGCTGATCTCGGAAGAGAATCAATTTGTTATAAAACACTGCGAGCTACATTTCAAAGGGATCCTTGGTGGTTTATAGTCAATGAATCCTTTCAGAGATCAGCAAGCTGAATAAACATCTCCCGAGAACGAAAAGAAAAGAACTTTAACTTCAGACTCTGAGCATCAGCTATCGCTCACTCCCTGTCACTTGTATGTGTGATAGAAGGGATTTCCCCATGTAGATCCTTTTGGCTGTGTAGGCAAAATCATGCAAACAAAGATGACAAGATTTGAAAAATCTGGTATCTAAATCTCCAAATGAAGTAAGCTCCTTTAATAAAGTGATGCAGAGTTTCCTAGTGTAAATTCAACTAGGCTGGAGTATTGTCTATCGATTAGAGCCAGACTACAGGATTAAATTCTCAGCTCTGTCACTGACTTACTGAGTTGTCTTGGGCAAGTCATAGGCTCAAACTTTCATAAATGGCTTCTATTTTTGAGTGCCCAGTTTTAGACATGAAAGCTGTGGGCATTTATTTTAAAGTGGCCGGACTCCACACCCACCACTCCCCTTTTTCAGTGGGAGCTGTGGTTACTGTGCACCTATGAAGGTCCGGCCTGACCTGTTTAAAGCTGGGCACATAAAAACAGAGGCACCCAAAATGTTACCACTTTTGAAAATTTGAGTTTAATCTCTTTGTGCATCTAGTTAAACATCTGTAGACGAGCCATAACACCAGTCTCACTGGGATATTTGTGTCTTAATTGTTTGTGAATTATTTTGAGATCCCTGGATGCAAGAGGCTTTATAATGCAAAGTAATAGAACTGTCTATTACCTTTATATAATATCCATGATTTGTCATCATGCCCTTCTTACACTTCCTCCCACTCCACATCTTTTTCCTTTGGAGATGCCTGACCCTGATAATATCATTTAACTGATGTGGCTCCTGGATCTTTAAGGAGGTTTTTTTGTTCAATGTCCGACAACCACTGACTTCCAAGTAGGCGACACTAAGGGCTTGTCTACACTACCCGCCCGATTCGGCGGGTAGCAATCGATCTTTTGGGGATCGATTTATCGCATCTAATCTAGACGCGATAAATCGATCCCAGAACGCGCTCCCGTCGACTCTGGTAATCCACCCCGACGTGAGGAGGAAGCGAAGTCGATGGGGGAACGGCAGCCTTCGACTTTGCAGGGTCCACACGGCGCGGTAAATCGAGCGAGGTACGTCGACTTCAGCTACATTATTCACGTAGCTGAAGTCGCGTACCTTACATCGATCCCCCCCCCCCCGTAGTGTAGACCAGACCTAAGACTAATGTTGTTTTATCTTATTAATATAACAGTTATTGAAAACTTGGCAACTTGTTTAGACTTGATCTCTGCTAACATTCCCAAGCTGATGTCTGAGAAATTCCATGCACATGGCCTCATTCCCAGAGTGAAAAGAGCACAATGTTTAGCCACACTTTAAACAATTTTTGTAAATGAACTGCCTTTCCCCCAGCTTTATTATGTGTGCCATTTTGAAGATAGGAGCATATTTATCTCTGGGTGAAAAATTCACACCTCATTCAATTCTGAATCAGTTTTCCAAAGACCTTGTGGATTAAAATCATTTGTGCCAAGGTGCTACACAATATAGTCAGAGACATGCATATTTAACCCTTCATGTGCTTTATTACTTCAACAGGAGTTTGTGGGAGCAGTGTTTATCTGAGGTAATTGGTAATGGCGGTAGAAAGGATTTAATCTCTTGGGCACTGGTTTGATGCTGGCATTGGTCAATAGTGACTGAAAGACATTAACTAGCCAAACAGCTGTTTGGTAGCCTAAGTGACATGAATGGGGTGATCTCTGGTCTTGTTCCTGGAACTCATGAAACACCATCATAATTGCTCCCTTGTTGGCTGTTTCAGTCAGGTCCTGACCTGGAAGAGAGCTAATCCCTCTATGACAAGTTAAAGGCACATGAGTAGGGAGATGAGTCTAGCCTCTGCTGTGGATAAATGATTTCCAAGGTTGTGTCAATCTGGCACCTTACACCAGCACTAAATTCACTTTAAAAATACAGGGGTTTTAATGGCTTTCATTTTATTACTCACCTGGTTAAAACACTATTAAATCATACAGGGTTTAAAAGCCTGCAAATTATCTGCAGTGATGTATGAATACCACAGGGCTCACAGTATAAAATGCTAGAATTGAAAACCTGCCTCAATATTTACAGGGCTTTGTTACTTCATCCAAGCCTCTCTTGAACCAAACACAGTCTTCATCCACAGACTTGTCACTGGAGAACATTTAGGTTTATGCTAGAGATCAGGGAGACAATGTCCAGAACTGAAATCCACACCAATACTGGCTTCTGAAACCAATCACTGAATCACTAACCAAGCAGAGAATGTCACATCTTCAGTGGTTGTAGGAGGTTCACAGGCTTATTATTTTAGATTTAACTAATTTTTTCAAAAATACCACCCATACAAACAGCTTTAGGCTTCATAACACTTGATTAAATTTATAGTCCCAAATGAATACCACCCAGCAACAAAAAATAATCATACACAAATACTGAATTAACTCAGGCAACCAATAAATTAAAGAAACAAACGTTTCCCCTCTGCAGGAACATATCCTCATCCTCTCCTCCAAACCTTGGAAGATCATCTAAACTATTTTGGATCAAAGGAAATACCAGGTTAGAGCCAAACTTGGGTTATACTGGCTTCTCCTGGAATAATCTAGGGCTGAATGATGACAGTGGTGAAAAATCCACCTGGAGGAGTTACTCCAGATTTACACCAGTGGAATTGAAATCAGAACCTGGCTCTAAATCCATATATGAAGCCATGATTCCCTATATCAGGCAGGCTGTCCCATGGTCTCTGCTGCAAGATGGGAGTAGGAATTTGGAGAGTTTTGAAGGCTAAATAAACGCTCTACTTTTGAGTTTTGAAAAAAGATTAAATATTTTAAGAGGGGGGAAAAAAAGAGAAAATGTACAAAGAATTGTGTTAGAGCGACTGCCAACCTCGATTACTAAACACTACAGAATTAATTTTCTTGTCTATTTTTTACTCCTTCCGTCAAGGATGATGGTTAAAGGACAGGATAATAAGATGTGGGAACGAGAACTTGCTAAGAAGCAATTTCAAAAAGATGAAGATGAAGAAGAAGAGAAAGAAAGAAAGAGAAAGGCAAATAGAAGCATTTCAGTTAGCTAGTCAAGGTTAGTTTCATGTTATCTGCTATAACTGACATTATGAAAAATTATAGATGGCATAAAAACAACTTTACTAATGATTAAACTAGGACATTTGTCTTTGATAGTGCTTGACAGCTCAGTGATTTTATTTGTTCTTTTATGAGACTTTAACTCCCCCCTGTTGTCTATGATGTCTTATATCTTCATTTACTGACTTCAGCGGAGTAAGGTTGTTGTACAATGGAGATTTACATGCAAAGCAGCATTTTTACCTTCTTTCATTGCATAGACCAGAGTTAAGCTCAAATGTATCATGGGAAAAAGGGCATTTCTAGCCCTAACTCTCTTCTTTTGCTTCTACCCAGAACTCTGCCTCTTAATACGAAGTTGAGTTTGTGGCTCCAAGTGTTCACCTGGAAACTTTTGCAAAGACAAAATTGTGGTTGGGAAACAACAGCAGATTTTTTCACTAAAGAAAATGGAGTCCTTTGGATTTTTAAAACAAACATAAAGCCAAATGACCAAAATTCAAGTTTTTGGAAAAACTCTGCAGCTTGAGGAAGGATGTTCCTTAGGCGTAAAACACTGGACTGCAAGTCAGGAGATCCGGGGTTAATTTGTACCCTGCCAGAATTTTCCTGCGTGACCTTGGGCAAGTCGCTTCATCTTTCTGCGGATGGGGATCTGTACATTGGGGAGAATTACTGCTGACATTCTCTCACCCTTTATTTGCCTTGTCTATCTAGATTTTAAACCTTTCAGAGCAAGGACTGCCTTCCTATAGGTATTAACAGTGCTTAGCACAGCCATGGGTGTGAGGACTGCCTGGTGTGCCATCTTGGCCAGCTAGAGGCTCTAGTGTAGGACACAACACCTTGCTGTAGTTGCTCATTTTCAGCAATAGCAGGCAGAAAGGCTGAATCTCTTAAGAAGAGACAGTTGCAGCATTTTGTGGTAGTTTGGGAAGCAGTTTTTTGCTGCTTCCTCTTCTCTCCAGATGCCAGCTTTGTTAGCAAGCCGTCCCTGTGAGCAGCATTCGGTGCATCAGTAACTCACAGGGAAGGGCACAGTTTGTAAGTCAATAGCAGAGCTGTCATGAGGGGAGTGGAAAGATTTAATTCTATGATTTGATTGATTGATTTAAAATGGTAAAAAGTGTGTGTGTGTGTGTGTGTGCGTATTAACCTAAAACTCCATGTCGATTCCATTATTCACTTTCCTCCTAAGTATAAGTGTTTGCGCCTTTTGATTCTGGGGTGAAATGGTGAAACTTCCTTCCTTGTATTTTGATGGTGTTTTTTTGAGAGAAAGGAGGAATTTTGGCCAGAAAGTTCAAAAGACTGGTCTGAGCCTCCAATTTACTGTGGGAGATGTGGCTGGAATCAACAGATCTGTGCCATTTTCCATCTATTCTGCAACCCAGGTGTCAGCTGTGTAGAGCTAGCAAAAGGAATTCACTGTAGGATCTGGGAGCCAAGGGAGAAGTCACCATCCTCCCTTCTTCTCCTTTTCTATTCCACCCCTCACTTCGCCCACACACAAGGTGCTGTCAAATAACGTGTGGAAAAGAAATCTGGGTTCATCCAGCAGGGGGAGCCAGGCTCCCATTGACTCGCTCACCCCTGGAATGTGGTGAACAATGAACGTCAAAGTGTGTGTGGATGTGGAGTGAAAACCGCGAGGTGGGAAAGAAACGAGAAATAAACCATCAGGGAAAGATGAGGCGAGTGTCCTTTCGGCTGGGATCCCTGCCTCATCTGCAAGCCATAATAGCCAGCCTGTGGGATAAATGACTTCTCCCCTATGTTGGTGAGTATATGCCACAGGGGAAAGAGTTTGACTAGGTCTTAGTGTCAAGTCCAGTTGTGTGTGTTGTGTCTTTTGTTTGTCTGTGTAAATGTGTGTGTGATTTGTTTGTGTTTAGTGTGTCTGTGCATTTTTGTGGCTGTTTGATTTGTTTGAGAGTTTTCTAGTATTTTTATGGCTCTTTAGTGTTTGGTGTGTGTGTGTATTTTGTGTCTGATTATGGGTTGCTGAGCATTAGTGTTTGTGTATAATCTTTACCTGCAGAGTGAATGTATATGTGTGCACATGGGTGTTGTCATTTACATTTTTTAGAATATTTCAAAGGGGACAAGTTAATTGCATCCGATTATTTTTCATGTCAATTAATTAACCTTGTCTAATTTTAAATGGTGAAATACTCTGTGTCACCCTGTGTGCCACTGAGATGAATGTCATTTAGGACAGCTGAAATTAATACCCTTTGCTCAATCAAACACCAGGGTGTTGGCATTTATTACCCTTTTTGTGTCTCCCTCTGTGTGTGTGGCTTGAGTGTGCAGTATACAGCCTACTAAGCTACATAACGATCGGGGGCAATGAGACAGGAGGAAGTCGTGTGGGATGCTCTGGAAATGCTCCTTTATGGAATCGCTCCTTGGATGCCAGAGGGGGTAATTGGGGGGCTGCTGCGGTGTTTGCCCATTGCATAGTCCCATGTCTGTCTTTCCCCTTTCTTAATGCTTTAGGAAGGAGACCCAAGTGAAACAGACACTTCCTGGAGAGGAGATGGTGCCACCCGATACCCCAGGCAGAAGGAAGCCTTTGCTATCGGGGTCCCCCACTCAGCAAGATGGAGGGAAAGTCCCTGGGACTGGAGATGTAAATCCCAGGGCAGGGTGCAGGAGACCCTGAAGAGCCTGCTGCATTGGGCTTTGTCTAAAGGGAAAGGCACCTTGGGGTTGGACCTGATCCCTGGAATGTAACTGTGAGGAGCAGCAGTTGGAAAGAGGATTATTCCTTGATGATTATGGAGAACTAGCGTGTCAGCAAAGTGTCAGAGCAAACTCTTTCCCACAGGAATAGTAACACACTCCCACAGCTTATGGTAGCCACCGGCCTGAAAACTACATCAGTGGCTGAAGGGAGCTTCACTCAGGTCTTTCCCATTTCTTCCTCCTCTTTCCCTTATTTCTTCTTCCAGCGAAGATCAAAAGACAGAAACGTCACTCAGATCTTGCTAGAGTGTTGGAAATACCGTGCCTTTGTTTGGGATGATTTGTACTGACGTGCCACTTCAATGGGATGTACAAAGTGTGACTTGGGTGATGACCGTTTAGCCAGGACTGAGCTGGTTAACAAAGTTTGCAGGCTGAGCACAAAGACTGGGTGGAATGGAAGCAGCCTGCCATGCACTTATAGGACTCTAGTTTTAAACAAGAGATCTTTATGAAGGAGCTTGAAAACCAGATCTATTGTTCATCTGAAAATTAATTCCTGCCGATTAAACCATTGGCTTTTATTTTTTTCCCCACCTGATGCAATGCAGTGCCTCTCTGTTGGTTTTGTATATGTGATTTGCTATGCAATTCAAATACTAAATAATAAGAAGAGACAAACTTTCATCCCAGGACAAACAGAGAATCAAAGGTGAAAGGTAGGATTCAGATTTTCTCATTTAATTAAAAATAAATAACGTGAGCCGTTCTTTACTGAGTCTTTAAAAACACACACGCACACAATGTAAATTTATTTTCTTTGCTTCTAGGGCTGTGAGACCTAAAAAATGTGGAACAAAATGAGGAGTTGCTCCCTGAAGCTTCCCATAAACAGAGAACTAATGTATTTTGTAGCTGGAATGCACTGAGGGTGAAAAGGGGAGAAAAAACGTCTCATCAGTTAGAGGTTTGTGAAATTAAATTAGAAACAAAAGCACCTAATGTAATACGCTTCAGTAGATCTGAAGGGCTAGTCAAATGGACACTGGAAACACTGGATCAATAGCCTATTTAAGTGGGAATATATGCGAGCTTGAAAAGTGATTGCACTCTTGTCTGTTGGGTATTTTTGTAGGGGACTCAAGCAGGACATGTGCAGATGGCCTGTTTCAATTGGGATATTTTGTGCTTGAGCAGTACAATGTAATTCAGAAGGGATTACTAAAAAAAAACAAAAAACGGTGCAGAGTGGACTGAGTTTGTAAATTTCAGCTACTTGCCACACAGCTTTTGATGCCTCTTAATGTGATTCCTAAGGAGCATGGGTCCACCCAGGGGTGAAGAGACTATAACACAAACCTTCGGTCTGCCTGGCAATGAGTAATTAATGGATGCCTGATGTATCAGTAGTCTCTGCAAGCAAAGGAGTTGATGTCATCATGATTTTCATGATATGATTTTCCCTCAGGAGAAGCTATGACTTGGAACGACACCACAATGGACGGGGAAGGGTTGCTTGTGGAAAGGGACTCCTCCTTTCGGATCCTTACGGGCTGCTTCCTTTCTTTGCTGATACTTTCCACGCTTCTGGGGAACACATTGGTGTGTGCAGCTGTCATTAGATTTCGCCATCTGAGGTCCAAGGTGACCAACTTCTTTGTAATCTCCTTGGCAGTGTCTGATCTTTTAGTGGCAGTCTTGGTCATGCCTTGGAAAGCTGTTGCTGAGATAGCTGGTTTCTGGCCTTTTGGTTCATTCTGTAACATCTGGGTGGCATTTGATATTATGTGCTCCACGGCTTCAATCTTAAACCTTTGTGTCATTAGTGTGGACAGATACTGGGCCATCTCTAGTCCATTCAGGTATGAGAGGAAAATGACCCCCAAGGCAGCGTTCATCATGATCAGTGTGGCATGGACCTTGTCTGTATTGATTTCCTTCATTCCTGTGCAGCTGAACTGGCACAAGGCTACAACCACAAGCTTTTTAGAGCTAAATGCCAGTTTCCAAGGCATAACCATGGACAACTGTGATTCCAGTCTAAACAGGATGTATGCCATCTCCTCTTCTCTAATTAGCTTTTACATCCCAGTGGCCATCATGATCGTCACCTATACAAGGATATACAGGATTGCTCAAAAACAAATAAGACGCATCTCAGCTTTGGAAAGAGCAGCAGTGCATGCTAAGAACTGCCAAAACACCACAGGGAATGGAAACAGTATGGATTGCCAACAACCAGAAAGCTCCTTCAAAATGTCCTTCAAGAGGGAAACAAAAGTCTTAAAGACTTTGTCAGTGATCATGGGGGTGTTTGTATGCTGCTGGTTACCCTTTTTCATATTGAACTGCATGGTGCCCTTTTGTGAGCCCAGCCCACCATCCAAGGGAGCAGAACCCTTTTGCATTAGTTCCACCACCTTTGATGTTTTTGTTTGGTTTGGATGGGCTAATTCTTCACTGAACCCCATCATTTATGCCTTCAATGCTGATTTCCGCAAGGCATTTTCAACTCTGCTAGGATGCTACAGACTCTGCCCTACTTCCAACAATGCTATAGAGACTGTTAGTATCAACAACAATGGGGCAGCTGTTTTTTCAAGCCATCATGAGCCCAGAGGGTCTAGCCCAAAAGAGTGTAACCTGGTGTATCTGATCCCACATGCTATTATCTGCCCAGAAGAAGAACTTCTGAAAAAGGATGAAGAGGGTGAACTATCTAAGACCTTGGAGAAAATGTCTCCAGCACTGTCCGGTATCTTGGATTTTGAAGCTGATGTGTCTTTGGAAAAGATCAACCCCATCACTCAGAATGGGCAACATAAAACATGAACACTGAGGTTAGCCCAGAAAAATCTAATAGTCAAAAAAGATATACAAGATTTTTTGGTAAGAAACTAAGCTCTAGTGAGAATTATACTGTCACGCAAAGCTCAGAGTTGATTACTTAGTGTTCAAATCAAACATAACATTTTAAACAAAAAAGATATTGAAAACCTAAAGTTATTTTTGTGTTGTTCATACTGAATAAAACAGAGACACAAATTTAGGTACAATGCAGTGTCAAAGAAAATATTTCTTCTGCTCTATAAATATTTATAGAAACTGGTTTCTATATTAAAATGGGACAAGAAAAAACCCATTAACAGCTTAACAATTAACCTTTGAAGAAAATGAGAGGATTTAGTTTGCCATGTATAGTACTACTGGGTGCTACCAGGTTCTAAGTAAAGTTTGAGGGATTAAAAAGGTAGGTAGATGCCTTCTTAAATTATTTCTGAAAAACAACTGAGCCTTACAATGAGAATGGGTATTTTTAAAGATTTGGGAGATAATATGTTGATACTGGTTTTATTTATTTATTGTTTTAAATGGATATTTTTCATATGTTTAACAGATCTAGCTTTATTTAACTTATTTAAAATGTCTAAATAATGGGATATTTCAAGGGTCTCACAATTGCATTTTGACCAGTCAACTAGTCAGCACTTTAATAATGACCATTAAACACAAAACAAAAAACCCTCTCTTATAGTCTGGGTAGCCAATGAAGTAAATAAAGAAGAAGCAATCATAAAAAGCACAGCAAAAGATGGGGGAGTTAATGAAGCTGAAGCTGTGTAGAATTTATTTATTTTTTGTGGGATTGCTTAAAAAAAACAATAGGACCAGAGTTGACTGATTGACAAGTTGAGAAAACTCTTCCCTTATAGAAATAAAAGGAATTGCTGCTATTTATTTAAAAAAAAAGTTTCATGTTACAAAGACTTTGCTAGAATGTAAGTTTGTGGATCTGTAAATACCTTAAATATGAATACCACCTTAAGAAGAATCCAATTTGAGAAGAGAAGCTTCTTATATAACAATCATTAGTATATAATGTTTTGTATTTATGTAAGATAAACAGCTTTCTCAGACTTTTCTTATTTCAAGTCTTGGATATCTTTTCTGAATAAACACAATTGATTATAATGGTAGTAAATATGACAAATCTCGTTACCATCTGTATTATTGCAGAAACACCAGTAGTCAAAAATCATGCTGTCTGTCTGCTAATGTATCACAGCCAGAATAACTTAACAAGTGAGGTACTTTAGTGCTTTACTTTGAAAACTAGAATGACATTAATTTTAGTCTTAAATATGTTAATAGTACATTGAATAATGAATAGTGCCTCATTTCCATTTTGGATGAAGACATTTCTAAATGTGTATGGAGCTTCAATCCCCATTTCCAGATGTCTTGTGAGCTCCATAAAATTTGCCAATGTTTATTTTGACAACTGCTACTTTTTCATTGTACTTTGAAATCAAAATCCCTGCCGCTTTTCCTTTGTAATGTCAAAAGGAGTCAGTAAACATTAGCAACTGTCATCGACAGGCATTACTATACGGACACATTCCAAGAGAGCCATTTGTTTTTGGAATGTTAGCAAAATATCCTTCAGAGAAACTCTTCACAACCTTTATCAAAAAGTGTTATCAGGAAAAGAAAACCGAGAGAAAAATTAGAAGTCTAATGAAATATATACATCCTGCATCAGGTCTGTGTTATTTATGTATTGTGAATGTTTTCATAATTTTATTGCCTGTATGCTGCTTTCATACATATAATAAAATTATTTTGTGAACAGAAGGTCAAATAAAACAATCTACATTTCATTTATTAAATACATTCTGGTTTTTGTTTCTCATATTGGTTACATTAAGGACAAGGACATATTAAAGTTTTCCCCCTTGCCCTAATGTGGAACTGTACCAATGAGTTTAGTAGGAATTTCCCATAGGAGCAGAAGAAAGCCTTTTGTATTGAGATGGCTTCATGTTTCTATTTCAATTGGCTGCTGCCATTCATTCTGGACTGGAATGTGAAAGGGCTCAGATGTCTGAGGTTTAAAATAGCTGCTTTAAAATGATGGGTCTGAACGATTTAAATGCATAGGGCCTGATTTACTGGTGGCTGGTTGATATCAAAGGTTTTGGACTGGTGTAAAACAGGAATAACGTAGTGGTGAATTACACCCCTGGGGACTTTTTGTTGTCTTTCTTTAAAGCTCTGTGATACTCTTCAAAGTGATTTGTAAAAATAGCATTGTAAGGTTCTATCACTATTGTCTCTCAATGTGTTCCTGTTCAAAACGACTCCATTTACAAGTAAAAAGAAGGTGGACCAGACCCTCAGTTGGCGTATATCAGTGTTGTTCTATTTACTCCAGTGGAACTATGCAAATGTATACCAATTGAGGGCCCAGCCCACTGGCTTGTCTCTTCATCGGCCTCTAAATTCATTTTGAAAATGGAGAGACAAGCTCACTTCTTTCTGCTTCAAGTATTACCAGTATTAAAGATTCTGCAATCAGGACTGAGCCAGAGTAGAATGCAGCTCGTTCTCCCAAAGCTGTATTGGCTCTGCAATTCTAACATGAGTAAAAAGTAATACAGATTTATTTCAGTCAGTAAAATCAGCAGATCTGATTGTGAATGCAAGGAGGTGTAGGTTGATAGTCACTTTGCAAAATGGAAATCTACTTTTAGTCTTTTTTTGCTTGTTGGCTACAGATTCTCTCTGAGTTTGGGGTGATGCCTGGGTCCTGATATTTATCTTAAATTTGAGAAGTATGAAGGATTGGCTTCCATTTCAAACAGTACAGAAGCAAAAAGGCTTTCTGTGGACCTTAATCAGGCAAATCTCTCCTTGACTTCTAGACTTTGGCCCTTTATTCCCAAAACCTCGCCATTATGAATTTTGCTCTGGAGTATAATGGCAAAATAGATTTTAAACATAATACTCATAGTAACCCCACATTCATTGTTGTCCCAATTACACAGTGGTTGCTTGTGCCCAAAGCAAATGGTGAGGCTGCAGGTAACCAGAGCCATCCCAGTGCCTCCTTATCCACAGATTGACCAGTTTCTCAAAGACTGGACACCGGTGGGAGTGCCAGGGGCACTGTCCATGGGGATGTGGCATACCTTGCCTCTGAGGGGCAATCTGGGTTCCCCCTTTCAGAACGGGCACTGGGACACTTCACAAAGGGCAGGAAAGGAGAGAGCTTTACCCCTCTGAGACAATGCTACTGTTTTCTGTCTGTCAGCCCTTCTTTTCTCTTTCTACCTCCTCCTTCAAACCCTTTCTTACCTTCCTTGTTCCCACTACCCACACATCTCATTCTTAACACTACCAATTCATCCATCTCCTCAGTCACCCATTTACCCCATTCCTGTATTCATTTGTCAATCTAACCTGTGCCTCTCTAGCTCAGATTCTATCCTGTCCTATTTGTTTCTCAGCCCCTTCCAGCAGTTTCCAGGGGCATGTACAAGGGGACCCATTCTCTGCCTCTGGGGTGCTAATCTGAATTAGCCTCTCAGAAACCTGGATTACCTGTTATTCACCTTGCTCCCTAGCTCTCAGAAAGCTGTTGCAGCTAGAGTGCAGGTGCAGAGCAGGGTTTGCCAGATGCACTGAAGCCATTGCGTCCTCCAGGTGCTGGATACATTCCAGCCCTAGCCGGTCTCCTGGCACAACTGATAGCTGGAATATTACTGGTGGGTCACAGCCACAGCAGCCTGTAGTGACCAGTTCCTCCAGGTAAAATGTACCTGCTCTGCTGCTGGCAATAAAAAGACTCCTAAATGCTGTATTGATTTGAGTGGAATGTGAAAGGATGGCAGCAGCCCAGCTGCTACACTGGAGGGCTCGCATCACAAAGGTTAACAGCACATAGAATAAGGCAAGCTTTTTAGTTTCCATTGCCTTTGCTCTTATTAGGCACTAGTTAGAATGGCTGTGTGTTTGAAATGCCCCCAGTAACACATAAGCTAATGTAGCCTTTCTTCCTTATAACTTCGTTGTGACGGAAGATCGTTTTTAACCTCTTCCATTTACAAACAAATGGTGGCCTTGAAGCCATCATACTACTGAGAACAACCGACGCATAAATGAACCATATTTACCTTTGCGCTCAAGATTAAAACTTGAATGGACTTGGCCATTTCCCAGGAGAAAAAGAGTGAAAACTATACAACAGACCTGAAAATCGTCTATAACAATCATATATTAAAAAGCGGGGAAGAAAAACTTAATCTTTAAAGATCGACAGGATGAATAAAACAGTTCTCAGAATCCAGTCCCAGTCCTTTTGGCATCAACAATGGCTTGATTTTCAGAAATGCCGAGCATCCACAAATCTCACTGAACTCCAGAGGAGCTGTAGGTGCACCACACCTGAACTTCAGGCCATTTTAAATGCCTTGCCATCAATTTCCTTGAGAACAGAATTTGTCACTGTAGTCACTAAACTGGTCATACAAGAACTCATTTTCTAATCCAAAACGTTTAACTATGACATCTCCTTGACGAACATTTGTTTTACTCAGAAGTAAAAATATCAAATAAGAGTTTTCTGTAATGTTGTGTAATACTAGAGATGGGCTTAATGGTAGAGATAATGCAAGCTACAAAATTTGGATCGAACAGACATGATCGTCACCTTTTTACAAACGGGGCTGCTGGTAGAGAGCTTTCCAGCCAAAAAGTGGCTTCTAATTTTTCATGCCTCCATTTGGGTGTCTTAGATTGGGTATCTTCCACCTAAAAATGGAAGAACTCAAAATCAGGCTAAATTTACAAAAGTGGTGACCATCTGACTTCTTAAATGAGATGCAGCTAGGTAGAAATGGAACCCAGGAATCCTGTGACCCAGACCCAAGCTCAAACCAGGTAGGCATATTCCTTCCCAGAATATCAGACAACTATTATTAAAAATGTGTTTCCTAGGATGTCTATGAATTCACTTTAGACCAAATGGATTTTACTTATGAACAAGTTGATTGTAATTATGATAATGACTGGAGAGTGATTTAAAAAAAATGCATTTAACATGGTACTGTTTGTTTTCATTTTATAGTCGGAAACCCTGGGTAAAATATAGATGAATGCTGCCTGTATTGGTTTTCTTGTGACTGGGGCTTTTCTCTTTTGAAGACATTTTCCTTTTTTAGGTCCTGTCAGGCTGTAGCTTTCACAGTCCAGAAGAAAAAATCCTCCTGCTACATTCTTTTGCAAAGGAGCTGCTGACTTTCTCATAACCAGCATTTATGTCATTAGTGACAAATGATGTTGGCTGCATCAGGCAATGGCTATTACAAGTAAAGTTGAACAGCAACACCTATCCTTGGCTCCAGTCTCCCTATAGAAACGTGACTGGAGTCAAAAGCAATGCTCTTGTTTTGGTACCTTTGAAAGAGATCGCTGGCTGTTGAAACAGACAGGTAAAAACTGAGAATTTGTACGAATCCATTGCAGTAATAGAGATTCTGCGCCTGATTCTTCATTGCCCTGTGGCCTCTTTGCGGCAGCTAGGCTGGCTTAAAGGGGATATAGGACAGGTGAAAGCCCTTCCCCATCTGATTATGGGGGCCTGTATGCCAAACGCAGAGCTGGATCTGTAATCTGCAGCGTCAACACAGAAGCCTTGGCAGAAAGAGCATTTCAGGGCTGGCTGGAGGTGGAGAGGCAGCGTGGCCAGTTTGGAGCAGGGACGAGGTATGGCCAGGGCAGTCCTGTGGTTTGGCCATTCTGCACCCGCTGCAATAGCCCATAGGGGCTGGTGAAACAGGGGAGCAATTTAGGTCAGCACTCAGACTGCCTTAGCCTGGACCAGGGACCAAGCTGCCTTCCTCCTCCCTCTGCACCAGTTCCTGTGCCAGCCCAAGGATGAAACTGGATCGCTACCAATACGGGCCCAATCTTGCTAGATGCTGAGGACTCAGTTACCACCGAGATCAATGACACTTGAAAGCACTCAGCTTCCCCAGGAGGTGCTCAGCACCTTACAGGATTCTGCATCTCGCTTACCCCGTCTTCCATAGAGCAAGGGGGACACACGAGGGAGGGAGCTGCTGCGTTAGGCAGAAGCTGCAGCTGCCGGGCTTGCTGATCTAATTAACAAGGCAGTGTACTTCTGACCCCACTCTTGATACTTAAGGAGAAATGCGCATCTCTATCTCTGAAATACATCTGCCCTCCCTCCTTCCCTGCTGGCTTGTAGAGTGTGAGAGTTAACCCTTGAGAGCTCAGCCAACTGCTTAGTTCATTTAGCAGTAAGGCATTCCCTGGGAAATATCCCACCCTCTGACTCCTCCACCTCAACCAAGCTTCACTATCATCAGCGCTGTGTACCAGTATTCAATTGTTTGTTTAACACTTAGTGTGTGTGTGTGTGTGTGTGTGTGTGTGTGTGTGTGTATATAATATAGTCTTTTGTCTGGTGAAAAAAATTTCCCTGGAACCTAACCCCCTCATTTACATGAATTCTTATGGGGAAATTGGATTCGTTTAACATCGTTTTGCTTAAAGTCACATTTTTCAGGAACATAACTACAACATTAAGTGAGGAGTTACTGTATTAGTACAAAGAATCATTTTTTATTTAAATCTTTAGCTGAAAAATGCTTTATTACTACAAAGAATATTTATTTATTTATTTGCTATTTATTATTATTTCAGTTTTTAGCTTTCTATGGGTTATTATAAATGGTAGGGTTATTGAAAACCGTACGTGTAATTTCTAATGCATAAAAATACGCTGGCATGTCCATGTCACTTTGCTTTTCTATGTTTTTGTGAGACTTTTATAGCTAACTCTTTTTATAAATGTATCATCTTCATAACATTCTGTTGACACAGCTTTTCCTTCTAGGCAGATTTAGAACCTCATCCTAAATTCTGTGTTTACCTCACACTCTATGAGAATGGGAGAGAAATGGAAGATTGAGCCATAAAGAGGCTGTTTCTAATTGGAATACGGGAAAATTATGTTGTGAAAAACTTTCAAATGTCAAACTCGCTTGCATTTTCCAAGGTTCAAAATGAACCCATTTTCCCTTTTTTTGAAATTTTCTGCAAAATTTTTAATTTAATTTTTAATTGACATCATCAACAATGTTTTGTTTACTGAAAACTGGATGACTGGGAAAAAATTTTAAAGTGATTATTTAAAATGATTTTGATTAAAATGTCAATTAAAATATCAATGAAGTTTCACAGAGAATAGAAAATTTCCATTACTGTTGACAATTTTTCACAAAAAAGGCAATTTTTTTGGCTTAAAGAATTTTGTGCCAAAAATTTCAACCAGCTCTACTCAATGTTTGTTTGGAAGAGCAAAATAGTGTTGATATCAAGACATCACTGATAATCTATGGAACTTGATTGAAAGGAAGAAATATTTGCCATGTAACAATGGAAAAGAACCCCCTAAAAGTGAAGAGATGTTTTAATTAGAATAAGGAATCCCTAATGCATTATCCCTCTCATTCACTCAGACACTTTGGCTTAGCATGTATCCCGGCCTTCATCCTGTTTAATGGGTGAGTGTTTTTCAAAGGGATTTGGAAAATGTGCCCTGTAGGTATGATTGTTTCATGGATAGAGTATGAGACTGGTAGCCAGGATTTTCTGGATTCTAATCCTAGCTCTTCCACTGATTGGTTCTGTGGTCACAGGCAAGTCATTTAACTTTGCTGTGTCTCATTTTACTCCATCTGTAAAATGGAACTAATAATCTGACCTCACAGGGGTATTGTGAGGATTTAATTCAAGGTTACAAAGTGATTTGGAAAAGAAAAGCATTATGTAATGCTAAATATAATTATGATGACTATCCTAAATGGGTGAAACATGCTACATTACTGGTCAGCACTTTGCTCTTGTGAATGTCACCTGGGTTTACAAGACACTAAATAATGCAACTTGCATTACTGAGTTTTACCTGCTGTCAGGGGATACCTTAAAATGCTGACTGCATTAAAGAAATGACTGAACCAATAAATCCAGGTGATAGTTTTCACCATTATAACTTGCATTCATTGACCCCTCGTTGGGAGTCTCAGCAGACAGGCCAAAAAATAGATCCTAGGCCAGTGACCTGCTCTCTCCCCTCAAGGGGAACATTAACTAGAGACTAGACAATGTGGAGGAAATTGCTGCTTCCTATATCTTGTCATGTCCTCTTTCTGCAATGCTACAGTATTCCTTCTTTGGTCAAGAATAATTCATACTGAATAACTATGAATTTTGCTTCTTATTCCATTATTTAGCAGGTAAACTGATGTAAGCCTGAGTTAAACCAATGTAGTGTGTCCACACAAAAACTTGCACTAATTTAACTAAATCAGTGCAACACCAAACTCTTACTTAAACCAGTGCAACTTCTATACAAGCCCAAGGCTTTAAAATGTGCTCTCTCTTCCAATATTCCGGCGAGTGAACTCATGAGCTAGAATGCTCACATACACAGAAGGGGTGCAAACAATACACCCTTTTAAAAACACCCAGTGTTTTTAAAGGGGTGTGAACACAGTGAAAGGAAAGACAGGAAGGCATTTTAAAAAGTGCCTAAGGAATTTAGGAGCACAAGTCCTGTTGAAAGTCAGGCCTGGTCTACACTGGGGGAGGGAGAGGGGCGAGGAGGGGGGCGAGCTAAGTCGGTCTACATTTCGCAACTTCAGCTACGAAAATAGCGTAGCTGAAGTCGACGTACTTAGAGCTACTTACCGCGGTGTCTTCACTGAGGTAGGTTGACTGCTGATGCTCCCCTGTCTACTCTGCCTACGCTTCTCGCTTTGGTGGAGTACCGGAGTTGACGGGGAAGCGCTCAGCAGTCGATTTATCACGTCTTCACTATACATGATAAATCGCCCCCTGCTGGATCGATCTCTCCGAAGGTAAGTGTAGACATGCCCTTAGTGGGTATGATAGTCAATGCAACTAACTCCTAACTCACTAAGGCACTAAATTCCTTGCAAGTCTTTCCTTACAACATCAAAGGATTATGCTGGAATTTATTTTTGCAGTATTTTCTCAGCTCTAATACACACACACACACGCACACACTACATATACACTTACATAAAGAAAATGTAGTCAATAAAATGCATAGCAGAAAATAACCTATTGTTCCTGAGCTTGGCACTTGAAATAATAATTGACAGACATAAAGGGCTTAATTCTCTTCCCCTTTACACTAGTGTATAAAAGGAGCAACACCACTGAAATTAATGGAGTCACACGCACATAAAAATGGTCTAAGTGAAAGGAGAATCGAGCCTAAAGTTCCTGCTGTGTAATAACGTTGCCAAATATTTTGCAATTTTTATGCACTGTGGCAAATTGCTGGCACTACTATGAGGGTCCTGCACTTTCTCTTCTTGTGGGGGGTTTTCAGGGTGCCGTTCCTTGCCCCTGAACTGGGGTATCAGCTGTCCCACTAGTATCCCAGAGAAGGGGAATAGAGAGGGAGGGACCCGGGCCCGCCCTCTACTCCGGGTCCCAGGCCAGGGGCCCTAGGTTAGCGGGTAAACCACTTGTACTAGTGATACTTTCCCCTGGGCTCCTTCCCTCTTCTGCTTGTGGGGCTTCCTGCCTTTCCTCTGCACAAGTCAGGTATCCCTTTACCTAGGGTCTTGGTCTTCTTAGCCCGCCACAGCACTTCTCCAAACTCTCCTCTGCTTTCCTCTACACTGCTCTCTGCTCCACCACCAATCCACTCTGCTTCAACTCCTCCAAACTGCTCTCTGCTCCACCACCAATCCACTCTGCTCCAACTCCTTCCTCCTCCTCCTCTGTCTGCCTGAAGCAGGGGGTTTTATTAGGTTCCTGAGAGGGCCTTAATTGACTGCAGGTGCTCCAATTAACCTGTAGCCACCCTCCCTAGTCTCCAGGGAACCACACCTTAATTAGCCTAGGGCTTATATATTTCCCCTCTCACACTCTACTACTGCTGCTCCCTGGCCCTCCTGTATCACAGCACTAAAACTGTGAAAATGAGACAGAAGGAATACATTGCTGTGTATGCCACAGACTGCAATCAATGAAGCATTCAATATTTTAGTCATTTCCTTTTTTCAAAATGACTGCTGATTTCATTTCATTCATATTTGTTTGTGCGTGTTCTAAATTAGAACTAGGAAATAGCTCCCAGTGAAAAGGCCTCTGAGGTTTACAGTATAATAGAATCACTCATGGAGTGTGGAGGGGAGGGGGATGTAGATCTAAGGATCCTAACTGCATGCAGTTAATCTGTTTTGTGTGTGTTTGTGTGTGCATGTGCGTACACCAAGAGAGGGCTTTTTTGAATCACACGTTCTCTCAATTTCCATGTAACCTCTTGGTGCATTTATCTGTGGCTTCCCCTCACTCCAGGCTTACATGCAATGTAATATTTAATGTATTTCACTTGTCTTTTGTATGATTTAGCAGGAGGAGGAGGAGCCAGCACTGTATGACGAGGTAGCTGCCTGCAGACTATCAGCCAATGCTCCATGGACAACCAGTGTCTCACAAACCAGTTTAAACAATGAGGAGTCCTTGTGGCACCTTAGAGACTAACAAATTTATTTGGGCATAAGCTTTTGTGGGCTAGAACCCACTTCATCAGATGCATGGAGTGGAAAATACAGTAAGCAGGTATAAATATACCGCACATGAAAAGATGGGAGTTGCCTTACCAAGTGTGAGGTCAGTCTAACGAGACAATTCAATTGTCAGCAGGATGCCAAGGAAGGAAAAATAACTTTTGAAGTGGTAATGAGAGTGGCCCATTTCAGACAGTTGACAAGAAGGAGTGAGTAACAGGGGAGAATAGCTTTATGTTTTGTAATGACCCAATTAGCAGTCACTGGATCTATCCAGTTTAATCATCTACATTATGTAAAATGCTATGCAGATTAGAAGAATTTCACTCAAGAATATGAGACATATATCAAGACAACAACCTTGATATTAAGACAATATTACCAGGGTGAAGCCTTGGCTTCCTTCAGCTTTGTGACAGCCAGTTCCTGGGCCTTTAACATGACATAGGAATTCCTCTTCTAAGACTGAACACATGATTTAACGCAGGGGATTCTGTTGCCTTGCCTATCCACCATTCAAACATTTTTTGGCTGTCATTCCCCTCCCCCTTTCCCCCACTCCACTGACCAACCCAAGGAACTTTATCACCTTGCTCTAACGATTCCTCTATTAATGCCAACAAATGGATGTATAGCTATGTCAATAACTCAAGTGCTCACAAATTAAAATAAGCCATAATTGTTATCAGTGGTAACACTGAACTGTATACCATTAAAATGCCCCTATATTTTTTCCTTAAAAAAATGTGATAAAACAAAATTAGCCACTTGCTGCATAATATCATGGATTCCTGGAACCTTGTCGTTAGCAGTTAGTTGCATGTGAGTTATAGCTTGTAATCTGAAATGCAGTACATAATTTTGGCATGGCTTGTCAAGCAAGTAAGTATGTACAGTGTATTCCATAAAGATATGTACAGGAAAAATAAACAAACAGACCTTGTAATACACAGTTCTGCCTCATTGCAGACAAATTGGGGGATATTTATAGTGCTTAGATGTACTCAGACATAATGGCTTCTGTAATCGTTATGTGAGCTACAAGATTGAAAAGAATATAAGTTCTAAGTCTCAGGATGTCAGGGAAGACCCATTTATTGTTTATTATAGTAGGTTCAGGGAGCGATGTCATTTTATACATTTTATTGCAGTTCATTCAGATCTATCACAGCATGTTTTAGTGCAGCTGGAGGCTATAAAAGACACATCGAGTTTTGGTTTTGCTTTCCTTTGTCAGTCTAGTTTGTACCCCCTGGAGGAATCTTGGCTAATATTATCACAGCATCACCCATTAGTGCAAAAGGAATTTGGAAGTACTGGCATTAAGGCTGTTTCACTCTTCTCAGGTTCATAGGACGACATACACCCGCAGTGCTGTCTACCCACCTTTCATCACAACTGCTGAGTTATCTGCCCTACTTTGGGCCGCCAAACCATCTCCCTCTACACAATGAGTGAGTCAGTTTTAAACGTTCCCCAGTGAATGAACCTCGAGTCTCTTAATCCCATGGATATTTAAATTTTCCTTCTCCTGTATGCTACAAAACCAACAATTCTTTGTGCTTCCTTACAGTCTTCCATTCAAGGATCTCAAAGTGCTGCTTTCTCTCATTAGTGAGAAGTTATTCACAGTAGTGGTTCTGCTGATGTTAATGGGACTATGTGTGTGAGTAAGTGCTCACCAGTATGTATAAAGGGTTCTCAGTATAGCCCAGGAGGTATTATTAATCCTATTTTCTAGATGAAGAAACTGAGGCACAGGGAGGTTAAGGTTCGGATTTTCAAAGGAGTCTAAGAGAATCGGGCACCCAAATCCAATTGAAATTCAGTGGGAGCTGGACACTGAACTCCTTTGAAAATCCAAGCCTAACTGTCTTGCCTGAAGCTACACAGCAAGTCTGTGGCAGAGGCAGATTAGATATGGAAAACCCTACCTCCCAAGTGCCTGCTTGAATCACATGACCTCCATGCTCACAGAACCTCCTCAGCTGAGATCCAAGAGGAGCGAGTTGGATTTTCAGCCTGAGCGCTCATTTATTTGTTCATTCTGTGGGCTGAAATCAGGCTATTAATGCTGCCTCGAGGCACGCTTTTTTGGTTTGTTACACAGAGAATATATTTTTAATGTCATAAGTGCTGCTCTCTACCAGTGGACTCCCCACGTGATGGATAACTGCAGTCAGCGCTCCGCAGTAAATGCATTTCCACTCGAGGATGATCGGAAAGAAAAACAAATAATATTGTCATGGACCCCATGCTGTTTCGGCAGCCAAAGGGTTAACTAAGCAACTGCCTGCCTGCTCAGCCAGAGCTGATTAGCGCCCCCTCCCCTCCCGCACAGCAGCTGTCAGGATGAAAGGCTGCAAGGCGGAGGGTGGGGTGGCTACCAGAAAGGATGCTCCAGCTGGCTGGTGAGAAGCTGCCAGACAATCCAACTCTCCAATGAGGGAGAAGCAGGACAAGAGGCTGGGGAAGCCTACAGAGAAGGAGCAGTAGGGAGTAGCTCAGGGAGCAGCAAAGGACTCAGAAGGACCCTGAGCTGGAACCCAGTGGAGTGAGCAGGCCTGGGTTCCTCTACCTACTCCAGCCAGGGGCTTTTGGAGGAGGTTTTAAACGGAGGAGACCTAGGGCTCATTAGCCCCTGCTAGAGACATGGAACTACTGACTCCCCACCATCTTGAAAGAGACAGCGATTACTGAGGACCTAGGCCAGGATGGCTCTGGTTATAACAATGACTTGTCAAATGCCTGATTGGATGTGGTGACATAAGGGGGACAGAGCCCGGTTGATGTAGCTCCCCATTTTGCCACAAGGGGACACGAACAGACACAAACAGCTCCCATATCACAAATATATTTTCATTAAAATAAAAAAACACAGGTGCCAAAGTACCCCCCCCCCCCCCGATTAAAACTAAAAGAACAATCTCTGTCTTTTCTCAGATGTGAGCCAGGGATTGCGAATACTGCCCTGTCAGTCTCTGAACTGAAGAAACAATCATTTTCTAACTAACTAACTAACTAACTAACTAACTAACTAACTAACTAACTAACTAAAGCA
Source organism: Chelydra serpentina (assembly GCA_037349315.1). Lineage (NCBI taxonomy): Eukaryota > Metazoa > Chordata > Testudines > Chelydridae > Chelydra > Chelydra serpentina. Next base: position 16,981,966 of record JBAIAC010000035.1, read on the forward strand.
CAGGAATATTTAGGGGAGGGACATTTGGCATAGCTGAGTAGAGGGGCATTCTATTTCCCTGATCCTTGGCTACCTGAGCACAGGATTGCCCCCTGCCCAAAAAGTGGAGGCGCAAGAAGATTTGGGATTAGCACAGAGATATGCTAGCTCTGAGTCCTGGGCTACCAGATTAGAGTTGGGGGAATATGGCAAAAAAGGATTTAGAAACATTTGTTTGAATACAACTCACATATTTGCTTCTATTGTATTCACAATTCCTTCTACATGCTTCTTGCAAACGTTCGTGTGGCCAAATACTGCCTGCAAAAATGTTCATGGCAAGACAAAGTGTCATGAATGCTCTTCCCAACATGTGTTCACATGATGGGAAGATTAGTTGAGAGCCTGGCTGCACGCCCCTTCAGGGGACCAAGGGGTTTGTGTAAAGAACCCCTTATTCTTCTGCTTCAGAACTGTTGTGGGGGCCAGAGCGGTTGCTAACGCGCGGCTGCTCTTCTCCTGCACAAGAGACTAGGCAGTAGATGGACCCTTGCACTCCCTTTTCCCCTCCCCAGCTTGCTGACCAGTGCATCGGAGTTGGTGTGGATGTGACAGTAAGTTGTGCAGGAAATGGAGCAGGGACTCCATTGTGACTCTGAGTCATAGTTTTGTCCCTGCCTTGTTCCTAGGGCAGCATAGCTATTGGCTGCTCCTTACTTGGGCTGGATCACAGTGAGCCACCAACCCAGCCCTATGCAAGTGTTTGCCTAACTATCTTGGAAATTCTTTGTGTCACCCAGTCGGTGAATAAAACAATTTTGTGTGATGTCAGTGGTGAATCGCACATCATGCATGGCAATTGCTCAAAACAACAGTCATTGCATCTCATTTGTGAGCATGGGCTGTAATAAAGTTTCATAAACCCTTCACCAAATAATTGTGAAAAAGACATAAATAATAAAAAATCTCAGTCTGTTCATAGATAATTCATGAACAAAAAAATGGCTGTGCTATTTGAATGAATTATTCACTGCAAATAATTCACTCAGCTCTACTTAAGACTATCATTCTTCCAAATCATGCACAACAATTGGGAGCAACTTCTTGCTATGAAATTTTAGGATGGAACACTTAGAACGTAGACCCATGCCACAGGTTCCTTGTTCCTAGTGCTGGTCTCAAGCCCAGAGAATGTGGTAGGGTTGGGCAATGGGCCTGACAAGCCATCACAATAAAACATCTTTAAGCTTCAACACATGCAAGAAAAGAACATAAAACGTTGGCAGTTTCATCTGCTACTCATAATGGAACCAAGCTTCAGGTTTAATCTAAATCTTCTACTACATGCAAAGAAGTCAGATGTTATAACGATGGTTCTTTCATAAGCCAGACATGAGGGGAAGTGCCTGATATAAAGACGGTAAATCCACTTCTGCAGTGATGTCAGTCTCAGGATAGGATTGTGGAATGTTCAATCATTAAGAGCCATTGGAAAAATGACTTTCCTGGCTGAAGAATTGGAAAGGCTGGAATGTTGATATATGAGCATGCAGGAGACATGGTAGAATTTGAACACCGAGAGCACAATTTAGACTCATAGTGGCCAGACCTTTGAATTGTTGCATGCCCGTGATACACCTGATGGGCACATTGGTGTTGCTCTGGGTTTGTCCCCATGGGTGATCTGCACTACTGATTTGGCAGGTATATTCTCCATGCCTGATAGCTGTTATTTTCAGTTTGAAGGTAGGAGGTGTGGTAGTTATTAGCTCAAGTGCTCCACATGATGCAAAACCTGATGCTGAAAAATATGCTTTCTATGCCATGTTAGATGACATTATATCTAGTACATCATCCTGACTTCATATTGTGATTTTAGGAGATCTGAATGGGAGAATTGGCCATGATGGAATTGGATTTGTACTGGTACTGGGACCACACAGCTTATCAGAAGAGAGATAAGATAATGGTATCATCTGTTAGAACTTGCTTTCACTCATAGAGCGTTTTTAATGGCTACCTGGTTTCAGCACAATATTGTCATAAGTATACATTTTTATCTCCATGGGGTGACAATGAAACCTTGGATCATGTTCTAGTTTGGAAACCCTTGACTAAACTCACCCGGGATGTATGAGTATTTAGGAGTGCTGATCTTACTCCAGAATCTGATGATTGACTCCTAATAGCAACAATTCAATTCAGATAAACTTCACAATGAAGCTATCATTAACAGTTACGTAACAGCGATTTCCACTATATTGGAAGACCATCTGTCTACAGTGGAGAAAGAGCGGACTTTATTTCGAGATTCTATCAGAGAGATTTCTGGAGAACAACTGGGACTAAGGAAAATGAAAAAAAAGGTCTTAGATTAAAGATGATTCCATCAAATTATGGGAGAGGAAAAAGAAGTGTGGTTCAGAATGGATGCACTCTAAGGTCGGAGTTGAGTCAGTGAAGAGAGGAGGAAAGGGCGATGAAGGAAAAGAAATGTCTTGAATGAGCAGTGAAGAGGGCCTGTTGGAATTATCATACTAAGTGGTGGAATAGTATGGCACAGTGTACTGAGAAAGCCTCCAAAAGACATGACCAGAATTTGAGACTTTGATGGTCCTCACTGGACGTTCCATTCTTGCAGCTTGTGCACTCACCTTATAGTAGGTTAGTCTAGGCTATATTTCTCTAATTTGTTTATGAAGTCATGTGAGATAGTATCAAAAGCCTTACTGAAGTTGAGATATATCACATCTACTGGCCCTCCATCTACAAGGCTTGTTACCCTGTCAAAGAAGGATATGAGGTTGGTTTGACCTGATTTATTCTTGATAAATCCATGTTGACTGTTACTTACCATTCTTCTAGGTGTTTACAAATTGATTGTTTGATTATTTGCTCCATTATCTGTCCAGATACTGAAGTTAAGATGACTGGTCTATAATTCCCTAGGTTTTCCTTAGTCTCCTTTTTATAGATCGGTACTATATTTGCTTTTTTGCAGTCCTCTGGGATCTCCTCCGTCCTCCTATACTGACTCGGGCTGAAGGAAGTAGATCTGCATGGGACAGTGCAAGATGGTAATCTGTGCCACCATGGCTATGTCATAGCTATGTGAATCTGCTGCTGCTTAACACTATTGGCCCATCTGGTGGTACTGCTGCTATAGATCACAAGAGTTTTGGTTCAAAGTGGCCCTCTGCCACTGTGCGAGATGGCAAGGGTAGTTGCCATAGGTGGAATGCCACTACTTAAATTCACTCTAATATCTGCTTAGTTTGCAGCAACAGGATTAGAAGCAAATATATGGCAATCTCAGCTCTGCTTGAGAGCACATTTTAATCAGCAAGGCCAGGGGAAAGAGGCTGAGGCAGATGGAGGGAACACAAGTAATTCATTTCTGATACTTCAGCAGAGAATGTGTGTGTATTTGAGGCAACCTGTTGCTATTGGTCTCTTTCTGGCCTAAGTGGACATCGGAATTTTGCATTCCCGGGAAAGAAACACAATCAAAGCGTCAGATCGGAAACCCCAGCAGTTTTGAGGAAATCCAGATCCAGAGCTTTGCAGCTGTACCATTCCAGCAGCGTATCTTGTGTGCGTGTGTGTGTGTGTGTGTGTGTGAGAGAGAGAGAACAAACCTGAATCCCCATGAGACTGGAGGCCCTTTTAGAGCAATTGTGTTGAAACAAGTTTTAAGTGCTTGAAATGCTCCTTTTCAAGCTGAATGCAGCTTGTTGCTTCCCCTGTTGTCACTTTAACACAAGAAATGCTTCTTCCCATGGGGATGCATAGTAGTAAAGAGGCTGCAAGCACAGGAAGGGAGTTTGGGAGTCATGCAGGGGTGAATTCTGTTCTGCCATACCAGCGTAAATCCAGGCTAATACCATTTATTTCACTGGCATTGCTCTAGGTTTACACTGGTGCATGTGAGATCAGAAATTGGCTCTCTAAAGGCATGAGTCACCATCCCCTTCATTAATGCAATGTAAATGCACATGAAACCCCTCCAACCTGATATTATAGGTGGGATGGTAGCACTACCTAATACGACTCTGTTTTCAGTTGCTTATAACTTTGCCAGACTTTAACCATTCAGGTTGACATGCTCCATGCTGGGTGTCTGTCTCAGGCTGTGTTTGTTCAATTAAAAGAGTTCAGCTGTTCTTGAGAATGAGATTAGGGGAGCATGTACTATTTTACTCATGTTAAAAAAGTTCTTACAGCAATTTTGTTGAGAGGCTCAAGTGCCGCCAAGTTCCGAGCCTTGAAAAAGCTTGCTTTGCACATGCTCAGTAGAGTCCTGTTAGAGTTTGGCAACTCAATTCTTCAAAAATTCTGTCTGCACTGAGTATGTTTCAGCCTCTCACAGCTCCTGTCTGCCAACTGGACTGTACTTGGGACATTCCTACAGTGCTACAGAGCATGCTCTGAGCAGGACTTTCCCTCCAATTGCTCCTCCTGGTTGCTGTAGGCCACTGTGGCTCCAGTCACCAGAGCTGAGGCAGTAGCGTAGCTGGGGGTGGGAGCAGGGAGAGCGGCCGCTCCCCCTTGAGCAGAAGCGGCGGAAGCGGCGCCTTTTTTTAGCAGCACTAAAAAAAGGCGCCGCTTCTTTTTAAGCGCCGCTTCTTGCTCTCACCCCGGTGGCACTCCGGGTCTTTAGCGGCATTTAAGCGGCGGGTACCACCGAAGACCCGGAGTTAGTGAGGACCCGCCACCGAAGTGCCGCCGAAGACCCGGAGCGCCGCCGGGTGAGTACAGGGAGAGGCACCTTTTTATAGCGCCGCTCCCCCTGCGCTCCGGACCTGGCTGCGCTACTGAGCTGAGGGTAGGGATACTGTCTGTCCTGTCCTGTCAAAACCCCTCTGCTGGCACCCAGGCAGCATGGAGGCAAAAGCTGCTTTACTCTAATACAGAAGGAACAAGAGCAGTTATCCTTTCTCACAGAGAAGTGCCTTATTCCCCAGGTAGTACTATGGAATCAGTTACAATATTTTCAGTTGTGACTGAGGATGGCAGAATTGGGCCTTTGGTGATTTGATTTATGTAGCACTAGTAGCCACATTCAAGGGGTTTTCATAGAATCATAGATTCCAAGACCCGAAGGGACCATTGTGATCATCTAGTCTGACCTCCTGTATAACACAGACCATAGAACTTCCCCATCATAATTCCTAGAGCAGATTTTTTAGAAAAAAAAATCCAATCTTGATTTAAAAATGGTCAGTGATGGAGAATCCACCACGTCCCTTGGTAAGTAGTTCCAATGGTTAATTATTCTCACTGCTAAAAATATATGCACATTTCATGTGCAGCCCAACATATCCTGTTCAACAAGTGAAGAGTTAGTGAATTGTACTCTGACTGATTCCTGAACTCCCTTCCTATGTGTGAAGCCTTTTCCCTAGTACTGCATCCCCACCGAAAGGAGCATTTCTTGTGACAAACAGGGGAAGCAACAAACTGCATTTGGCTTGAAGGGAGCATTGCAAGCACTTACAGCTTGCTCTTACAGCTTACAGAATTGCTCTAAATGTCATGTGGCCCCTTTGCCCCATCCCAAGATACACTGCTAGAAATCGGTAACTGGCTCAGGCTGCAAAGATCTGGATCTGAAGCTCCTCAAAGCTTAAGGGGGTTCAAACCTGGGGCATAGCTTTTATTTCTTTCCTGGAAGTACAAAATTCTGATGTACACTTCGTCCAGAAAGAGATCGACAGTAACAGATTCCCTCAAATACATATCTAGCTGCAGCTGCCTCATGAATTATCAGGCTATTTACTCCCATCCTCTGCCCCAGCCTCTTTCCCTGGCCTTGCTGAATTACAAGTGCTCTCAGGTAGAGCAGGCATTGCCATATATTCACTTCTGATTTCCACAGCACTCCTTGCAAAGTAAATACTACTACTCCATATGAATCAAGGTGGTTGGATCTGGCCCAATGGAAACATAGAAAGCACAAAAATATTTAATGGCTTGATCTTGTTATGATAGTATTTATAATGATAATGAAGCTTCACATCCCCCCTATGAGGTATTGTTACCTCCATTGTACAGATAAGGAACATGAGACACATGCTGATTGGTTGGCTTGCTCGTGGTGACCAAGAATGGATGTATGGAACTCAAGAGCCTAGGCTCCCAGTCGCTCGCATTAATTATTAGACTGGATCATCTCTCTCCTATAATAAGACCATATTAATTGAAAACAATTAATTACTATTGATAATAATAAATAATAATATAAAAACTCACTTTTTCTTTAATGGAAACACAAAAATCCAAGAAAAGCCAATTGCGACTCTCTGGATTCCATGAATGAATTTGCTGGACAGGTGTGTGCTCAGGGTAACTGTAGCAGATGCCATACAGAAAATGAAATCAGCAGAAGTGTTTTCTATTAAAGCTGACACAGCTCAAGAAAGGGGGAAAAAACGTAAAAAATGAAAATGAGTAGCTGGCTTTCCATATGGCCTCTGTTGACTCCGAAAGGAATAGCTGATGGAAAGGTTTCTGGGATTTGGTAAATTGGAAAATGATTGTGACCTGTTAGCATCATGGAAGCAACAGCAAAGAATTACACTGATGAAGTGCTGGAACATTGCTGAACTATTGTTCAGTGCTGTGCAGGTCAACACAACCACGCTCCCGTGAAGGGCAGCCTATGGGAGAAATTCCAAGCCTATCCCCAGAAGGCCAGCTGAAGTGCTTTGCTGAGCACACTAACTTTATTTCATCTTGAAGAGTCATCTGAACTGAGAATTCTCTGCACATCTTGTGCAGGAGTTCTATGACCGAGCGCCAGGTACTGCAAATCCTGAGGCTCAACTTTCCAGAACTTGTGCAGCTCTTCAGTGTCTGGTAGTTTTGCTAAGTACAGTCAGTTAAATGATGTGTGATAGTAACAAAGTCGCTACCTCCAGGCATTTCTAGGCATCCCCCAGGGGAGTTCTGCTGGCGAGGAATGTGCAAACTGATTTGGAATGAAATAAAGAACTAACCTATGGTTCCGCTCCATAATCAATTCGTATCCATTTTTCTGGTGTTAGAAAGGTTGGAGGTGGGGAGGATATTGAGTGAATTAATTTTCATGTACCTCTGGCCATCACAATGAGATTTAATTTTTCTGAACGGTCTGAAATTAGGAAGTTCTGGAAATATCATGATGACCTCTGGAGTTTCCAGCCATATTTCCAAACCAAAGAAGTTTAAAGAAGCGACTCAACTTGTTGCTGCTTATCTGAACCCCAAGAAATTGAACCCTTTAAAATTCCTGCATCACCAGAGTTGATTGGCAGCAAAAACATGGCGGCTTCATCCGAATTGCCTTGATTTTGCTGTCATCATCAGGCCCAGGGTGGTACAACTGTCTGCAGAATTAGGAGGAGAACATTCATAACCAAAAATAAAGCCAGACACAACTTGCCTGACTTGGGGCCTTGTTACAAATGATAAAGCTGGGTCATATCTGTGTTTGCAAACCTTTGGATGAAGCTGGGCTGAGTTTAGCTCAACCCCTGTGTGGAGTGATGCTTGTGGGTGAATGCCAAACCATCTATGGTGGTTTTGAGTCTTAACCAGGAAAACCTAGTTGGATAAGCTTAGCTTTCCAATGCTGCATTTGTTTGAACCTGAAATACACTAAGAAACTGGGGGCAGGGGTGGGAGTGTGAGGGGGGGAACCCACACAAATGGAAACCTGAAAGGACTTTCCCATGGCCCTGGGTAAATGGATGAAAAGCAGACAGTAGAATCACACACACACACACACACACACACACACACACACACACACACACACACACACACACACACACACACACACCCCCTCTGCTTTGACCTGCAGGCCAGATTCTACTCTATTGAAGTCAGTAGCAAATTTCCCATTGACCTCAACGTGAGTAGGATAGAATCTGAAGCCCTCCAGAAAATCCAGGGGTTATGCAAATATAATGAACACACTGGTCCTGTTTCTGACTGATGCAAGTAAAAGTGAGCACGTTGGACAAGCAATTGCAATCTCTCCCTAGTCCATACTCTAGCAGTCCCTGCCTGGAATTTCATTTATGCCAAGCTATGTTTTACATATTGGTGCATGGAGCTGTCGATAACTTATATGTGCGGTGGTAGAGCTGATAGGTTCCAGATGATCAAGATGATACCTCATAAAAGATTCTATAATTATAAAAAAAGATTTATGGATGATTTAGGAAGTAATGAGATAATGTTTCTGTAACACCAGGGATCTTGGATCTGCAAAGTAATCACTGTTGGCTCAGGCATTCACTCATTTAACCAGCTTAGCTGCCTGGGAATCCCATGTAATGTAACAGTATATATTATTGCCTGGTCTGTGAAGCAGAAACTAATAATCTCATCGTTTTATCCCTCTTCATTCTGCTGACAGTTAACCTCCGCTTTCTCCATTAAATAATAATAAAACTGATATACATGTTACCTTGTTCAGATATATTGCTCTCTAAATGAGAGGAAATGATTTCAATTCAATATCAGGCTCCAGTGACAGAAGAAATGAACAAGAAAAGCAAGTATCCTTTTGAAATATTGTTCCCAAGGCAGTCAATGGTGTATTGTTATCACTCTCTTTTTCTCACCAGCCCTTTGTACAATTAGGGCCAAATCCTCAGCAGGTGCAAACTGCTGGCTTTGATGGAGTTATGCTGATTTACACCAGCCGGAAATCTGGATCTTAAGCCACCATGTTGGGGTTACTGGCATTTAAATGTGGGTGTGAGTAAAGTGAAACAGTGGATGCTGTTGTAAGGATCCTTATTGGCCGTAGCCCATTAATTGAAGAGAATTAGATGAAGAGGTTCTTGGACAGGCTCTCTCTAAAAGGTGGGACAGATATTTTGTTTCGTCTCAGCTACGTCTACATTGCATGGTTCTTTTGGCAGTGTGTAGCAGGGGGGATGGAACAATTTGTATAGTGGGGGTGCCGAAAGCCATTGAACCAAACTGTAAACCCTGTGTATGATGGAAACCACCTCAAGCCTGGGGGTGCAGCTGCACTCCCCAGCACCCCTAGTTCCAGCACCTATGGTGTGTAGTGTACATACACACGTAGTCCCCCCTAAGTAGCAGTATAGCTGGTGAGGCACAGCTTAGGTGAGTAAAGACATGCCCTACACAGCTCTCTACTAGACCAACCCGTATTTCTCCATCTACACTGCTATTTTTAGCAGTGTAGTATCCTGCTGCTTCCCCCACTACAGGAGCCTTTCCTTACTACACGGAGAGACTCTGGCAGTGGGGAAAGTCTCCGCCAGTGGGAAAAGCCTTTCTCCACTGCCACCCTACTCCTGGAGTAGCTACACGGTGGCGGCATGTAGGATGTGTAACTACTCATACCCTACACACCACCACCAGTGGTGTGTAGGGTAGACACAGCCTTGGTTGTTAAAGTTCAAGTCCCTTAACCTTTCCCCACAAGACATATTTCATGCAAGTTTTATTTTAGTTTGTATTAACCTTCACATTATTATTATCTGTTATTTAGGTGTGGTAGTGCCCAGAACATGCTAGATACTTTCCAAACGCAGAGGAATACATAGATACTTTCCAGTTTATTGATTTGTCCTAAGGTTAATTTCAAATATAAGAAATAGATCTGATCTTGCGGTGATGGAATACAGGAGAAAGAGACCAAGGTAAACTGAGTCAAGAGACTGGAGAATTGTTTGAAGCTGGGAACAAGACATAAAACAGACTGTTTTATGCAAAGGCACTTCTTTCCTTGCTATAAATGCAACTTTGGGGGATGGGGGGTGGGGAGGTGTGGGGGATGGGGGATAGGGGATGGGGGTGTGTGGGACCCGACTGAGCAATCATTTGGCTGGGTGCTGAAATAACCATAAGGAGATGTTTTACCATGGTTTAGTTCAGGATCTGTGTTCTAAAATGTATCGGATTAATCTCAGAACTAACATAGTCTGTCAAGAGAAGAGGAACTCAGATGAGACTACATACTTGATTTCTTTCCAAGATATTTTCTTCTTAAACCTTTTCTTAAATAAAAACATAGGTCCATCAATGGCTATTAGCCAAGATGTTCAGGGATGCAATGCTCTGGGTGTCCTTAAACCTCTGACTGCCAGATGCTGGGACAGGATGACAGGGGATGAATCACTTGATAATTCCCCTGTTCTGTTCATTGCCTTTGAGGCATCTGGCATTGGCCACTGTCAGAAGACAGGATACTGGGCTATATGGATCATTGATATGACCCAGTATGGCCGTTCTTATGATTATATGCTAGATTTATTTCTAAAATATTTTCTTCTTAAACCCTTTCTTCAGCATGTTGAGAGCCAGTGAGATTGGCATGTGTGATGGAGTATAATCTTCAGACACAAGCAAGAACCTTGAAAACCAAATGGGCTGTGGGTTGGAAAATACACACAGCAGAAGCATTCTGTACTGTAGCAGTTTGTCTCCTATGCAATCTGCTAGAGAAAAAGACAGCTAAGAAATGGCTGAATAAAATATACTATTCCTTCATGTATCTAGAAGAGATGGTATCCTAGGGCAGTGGTTCCCAAACTTTAACAACCTGTGAACCCCTTTCACTAAAATGTCAAGTCTCGCGAACCCCCTCCTAAAAATGAATATTTCCAGGGATTTTCTCCTTTACCTGAGTATAAATTTTCTCCTTTACATGGAAATATCAAATTTGTTTTATGACATGCTTATTACACACTATTTATTATTATTATTTATCATTACAGTATTTTTATTACATTATGAAAACGGCAATACTCTTCCAACAGCTCACTTTTGTAGCTTGTATCACTTTGAATAAGCCTGTTATAAGACAAGGCTCCTATGTTTCATCAAGGAGTATCAAATGTGAAACAGCATAAAGGTATTTAAGAAGTCAACTCAAAGAGTTCGTCCTACACAAGCGTTCAGGTCCTGAGCAGTCCAGGCAAACAATGCACGTTACAACAAAGCTTAAACTTGTTCTTCATAATAATTTTTAAAACAATACTAGCTGCCTATTTAACTTTAAAATCAGCAAAACATATCCACCTCCCTTTCCATTTCTTATAAGGAGTCTTGAAGTTTAAATCTCCTCAGTGTGATAGATATACTTGCTTTGATGGGTTTAGCTCTTAGAAGTCCAGGGGCTCCAGGCTGCTGACACCTAGAGTGACCAGATGAGACGACCCAAAAATCGGGACTTCCCGACGGAAGTTGTTGAGAACCCCCCCCCCCCCCCCCAAAAAAAAAAACTGAAGTCCAGAAATCGGGACAAAAGGTGTCCCGCGGGACGTGGGACAAAAGATGAAAATCGGGATGGCCCTGATTTTATCAGGACATCTGGTCACCCTACTGACACCATGCTGGGGTCCTAGGGACAGCTCTGTCTGCCATTAAGGAATTTTTTCCTGAGAACCCCCTGTAACATTTTGTGAACCTCCAGGGGTTCACGAACCCCAGTTTGGGAACCACTGTTCTAGGGCATAAGTTGTATGCTTCAGAGGGAGGGAGAAGTCAGGAAGTGAATCATCTGCACTCAGAGCACAGTCAAGAAAATATAAACATCCTGTAAGGCTGAATCAAGTCTATTGTTAGATGTGGGAACTGTAAGGTATATCCGTAAGTCCATGAGAAACTAATAAGGAGGCTCAAACCAAATGAAAGATCCATTCTAGAATATGATGTGAGTGACTCACAGGAACTGAAGCATAAGACTAAGAGAGAGAAAATGAGCTAGGATTTTCAGCCAGTCTGCCAAGGCAGGAATGGGTCCTAGATACTAGAAGTTAAGATACTAGATACTAGAAGTTAATGATTCCAGAGAGAAACTGGAAAACTTGCATAGCTAGAGCCAGGGCTACAGTCATGTTACTGTCTAATTTGGGGTGCAGTAGACATATGTAGAGGACTGCATGGATTTAAACTGAATCTAGCCTGTGTCTTAGAGTTTCTTGTTAAGGACATTTGCAGAGAAATACCCAAGGACAGACTTAAATTGGTACTTATTTCTCATGAGTTGTCTTTGCATGTATTTGCAGTAAGACTGTCTTTCTTAAGCTCAATAGCAAAGATGGGCCCAAATCAAAACCCTGGATTTTAACACTCCCAATCTTTGGTGGGGCTTGGAATTCAAATCCAGACAGGGTTTTGATTTCATGGCTGGATCTCATCCCTGCAATGGTCCAAATCAAACTCCCAGGTCTGAACACCACTGAAATTTCATTGACTGGACTGAGTTAAAATCCTTGTCCAAGCATGAATTTTGTAGCTCAGGCCCATACGTAATTGATTGGTTAGGCTTATTCCACAAGATACAAGCGTGTGATTATAGTGTCTCATCATGTGGTTTGTATTTGCTTAGGTTCAGATTCTCAACTAGAGTTAATCAGCTTAGCACTGTTGCTTAGCTGTTATTTCTTCAAGTATTGTATCCATGATCTAATACCCTCTATTGTGTTATACATTCTATGCAACAAAGGAAGAACAAAGGACGTTGGGTGGTCGGAGGTAGATTTGTTATTCCGGTATGGTAATTCTAGTTATTATTTAAGAAGGACTTTAATATAATATATCACGAGGGAAAAAGAAAAGATTTATATACACTGCACACAGAAATAAATTGCCTTCTTAGTTTTGTTCCAGTGATTTCTTTTGCAGTTGTTGGAGGTGTTTGTATGTGAAATAGAGCCTCCCAGGTCTACATTTTCTTCTACTCCATCCATGAAGTCATGATTCTTCACTTCACAGCAAGACAGGATGGCAAGAGTGATTGTCATTCAACATTATGGGTCAGATTTTCAGCCCTAGCAGCCGAGGGCTGGATCTTGCAAGGTTCCGAGTGCACTGAACTCCCACAGGCTGCAAGAAGAAAGGACAGTCTTTGTTCTTGCCAATCATTTGCACTTAGTACATCAATGTTGGTAGCCAGGGCTGAAAATTCAGCCTTGAATGACTTTACCGCCCAGTCAAATAGGAAGATGATGGACAATATAAGAGAAACATCCCTAGTTTAAATAGCAGCAACTTTAGAACCCATCTGAGCCTTTAGACCGAGCCATGTAGATAGAGGAGTGCTGAGATGGTTAGACAGAGCCATGTGTATACAGAAGTGCTGAGATGGAATTCACAGTCACAATTCCTTCCCTTGCTCTTCCATGCTCAGGGTGAAAGACATTTTCTGCAGTTCTGAAAAGGGGGCTCCCTAATTTCTCCCTCCCGCTGGCTAAACTCAGCGGGCTGGCATCTCAGGGCAGTGCCACACACTTCCCTGCTTGGGAAGGCGGGGAAGCATCACACATGCAGTCCGTACTCACCTGCTCGTGCTCAGGCCCATAGTGTGGGGAACCCTAATATGGCCAGACAGGAGGTAGGGTCTGATTTCCCACTGTGCAGGTGCAGTCGCAATCCCAGCTTTAATACGTGGCAAACTGGGGAGAATACTTGTTAACATGAAGTGGATGCTGTAAGTCTGATCCATTTTAAAGTTTTCCCAGTGTCAAAGTCCTTCAAAATAAGAGGGTTTTTTTTAACCGTCATCAAGGCATTTCAAAGAGAATATGCTGCATTACGTAACCTCTGCTATTTTTCAGATACTAAAAACCATTGGGAAAAGAAGAGTGGGTGTGTGGGTGGTGAGTCAAGAAATTATCATAAGAGATGGTCATGAACCAAACCTTCAGATCCAATTCATATCACAGACTTTGGGGGATGGAGGACTGTTGGCATCCAAATATGGGTCTGGTTGAGAATTTCATTAATAGTTCCTATATCTTGCCACCCTTACAGATCAGAACATCCTTGAACTCTGGAGGGTTTCACAATATGGATCTCAATCTAGATTGGGCAGCCCTGGGTCATATCTATTTGTCATGTCCACATTTGCATTGCTGACTCACTTTATACTGCGAGCACAGAGATGGAGACTATGGCATGGTTCAAAAGAACACTATGTCCCCAGCCTTACAGGAGGAATGCAGGAGGATACAAATAAATTAACTTGTAGGAAGTTTCAGCTTCTGATGCTTTACTTCATACACACACAAAACAAAAATACTGACTGCTTTTCCTGCTAAAACTGCATTATTTTAGTGGTGATAGAGAAACACAAAAGTGTATCTGATTGTATGTAACTTAATTTAGATTCTGAGTTTGGATGAGGAAATTATCTTCATACAGAATACATAAGAAGTGGTCTGATCTAATCAGCAGAAATCTGAGCATTTTTCACATTTTCCTGAAAATCGGGCTGTTTTTGTGAGATTTTCAGAGGAAATGGACTCCTTTTATGAGCAACGTTTTCACAGATATTCCATGTGAGAAGCTGCTCTTTTGCATGTTTTTTGTAGCAGAGTAACCATTTGCACAAACATGGAATTTCAAGGGTGCACCAAACAAGCAAAATAAAGTTGCGGCAAATTTCACACACGTATTCCCCAGAATGGGGATTTGAGGACTCATAAACCATTTTTCCTTCTTTTCTTTTTTAATTCCCACAGACTTTATTTGCACACAAGCAGAAACTGAAAGAAAATAATTATTAGAACAGTACCAGGTTTAAACCAATGTTACCGGCACAAAGGGCTCTTAATGTGTCTGGATTATTAATACATTACATATATAAACAGTTTAAAAAAGGTAACTTGAAATTTCTGTTAATGGTAGTTTGTGTTTTCCTTTCTTTCTATCTCCTCCAGCATAAAAAAAACCTTCCTAATTCAGATCCAAATGAAAACATTTCCCCTAAGTATCATTATTTAACAATCAGCTAGAAGAGCCCTCTTAGTTCACAAAGATCATTTTTGCTTTTATGTACCTTAGTTTGTTTTCAGCTCTGCTCTGTTTCAGATAGTAATTCCTCCTGCCCCCAACATACACCCATAAAGAAGGAGAATTTATTTACAAGGTCAGTCTTTTTCTCTACCACTAGGGAGATCTACTGTTGTATTCAATGTATAAACAGAAAGGAGTTTGTGATTACACTTCCCTTGAAAACTGTAGTTGTAAAATGTCTCTTGGATACTCACATACACACATCTGTGACCTCCAATACACCTGTTCAATGTCAGTTAAATAAATGCACTTCAGTCCTTTAGGCTTGGATAGAGCAAAGAACTTAAGCACGTACTAATCTTTAGTTATGCTAGACTAGGCCACAGTGCTCTGTATCTTGCAGGATGTTGTTTCTCAATATTTCATCTACTATTGACGCACTGTTTGGGGATTCCAGCCTTGAAAACTGTAACTGTAGCTTCAAAAACAGGTTGTACATTGATATAACACATTGAAACCTGCACAAGAGATTACCTTCTATCTTGAGAGGCCACTCAAAGTTATCGCTAAATGTACTGAGTGCAATTCTGCTGCCTTTATTAGAAGACCAACTCAGATAAGCATGCATTTTTTGTCAGTTCTTTGAGAAGCATCCGTAAGACAAGTTTAATTGTATTTTCCATTCATATAGCTCCTTTCAACACAAATGATCCTCCAAGCAATTATATGGAAAGGAAGCATTTTTCCAGCTCATTGCAATATAGGAAGGCAGAAAGTAATTCCTTGTTAGCCCCAGTGTCTTGGTCACACGCGAGGTTTGGCTAATTACAATCTACCTTTCCCTTGCATTTTCAATACAAAAAGGCACTGTCTTCACTTCTGCTCCTAAAGCTCTTGTCTACTGTTGTAACATGTCAGTTGGGACAAATTGTGCCATCTCATTGTTCTAGTGAATTTTGAATACACTCACTTTGTAAATTGGACAGTCATGTTTGCCCATTTCCTACATCTTGTTAGTGATAACTAATCATGTCTGTTTTCTCAAAAAGTGCAAAACATTTTTACTTTCAGCTGAAGCAGCTCTTTCACTGATGGAAAAAAAACAAACAAAAAAAAAGGCAGAAAACAAAAACCATCGTAAACTACCACCACTGTCAAATAACTTACATTTTTTTCAAACCCACCAAAAATCCAAAATGTCTGAGTTTGCCCTAGGTTTGTCACTTTCAATACATTTGGTATTCAGAACCATGCTGCAATCTGACTGTGTAACGTCTGTTATTATGGGTAAACAACTCATTCATCCACTTCACTTGAATAATGTTCGCAGCTGTTTTTCTAAACTTTAGATCTGGAAAGTGGATTAATTTTGGAGAAAGTTAGATATTAAAACACTCACTAGCACATTGAATACATCTCCTGTTAACCCATCACCGTGGGGTTTTTATGGTGTCTTTATATAAATCAAGGACCTCATCTGGAATATTGTGTGCAGTACCAGTAACCTCATCTCAGAAAAATGGCAGAAGAGAACTAAAATGAGGGAAAAGAAACAAAAATGATCAAAGGCCTGGATAAACCCTCATATGAAGAGAGATTGAAAGGACTAGGATTGACAACTTTAGAAAAGGAGACGAATAAGAGGGAACGTAATAAAAGTATATGAAATAATGAATAGTCTAGATAGGGAGAACATAAGCTCCTGATCCACCTTATTTCATAATGCAAGAATAAGGGGATGGTAAATGAAATTAAAATGTAGGAAATTCAAAACTGATAAAAGGAAACACTTTTCCATACAACATATAGTTAATCTGTGGAACTCATTGTCACAGGAAGTCACTGAGGCCAAGAACTTGACAATATTTCAGAAGGGACTGGATATTTATATGGATATCAAGAATATCCAGAGTTATCATAATTAACAACAATCACAATTTTGGAACATAACATAACAATGGCCATATTGGGTCAGACCAATGTTCCATGTAGCCCATTATCCTGTCTTTTGACAGTGGCCAGTGCCAGATGCTTCAGTGGGAAAGAAAAAAACAGGGCAATTATCGAGTGAACCATCCTCTGTCATCCAGCCCCAGTTTATGGAAGTCAAAGGTTAGGGGCACCCAGAGCATGGGGTTGCATCACTGACCATCTTGGCTAATAGTCATTGATGGACCTATCTTCCATGAACTTATCTAAGTCTTCTTCGAATCCAGATACACTTCTGGCCTTCACAACATCCCCTGCCAATGAGTTCCACAGGTTGACTGTGCGTTGTGTGAAGACTTCCTTATGTTAGTTTTAAATCTGCAGCCTATTAATTTCATTGTGCTATGTGCTAGTTCTTGTGCTATGTGAATGGGTAGATAATACTTCCCTGTTTACTTTTTCCACACCATTCATGACTTTATGGACCTCCATCATATCCTCCTTTAGTTGCCTCTTTTCTAACCTGAACAGTTCCAGTCTTTTTAATTTCTTCTCATATGGAAGCTGTTCCATACCCCTAATCATTTTTGTTCCTGTTCTCTATACTTTTCCCAATTCTAATATATCTCTTTTGAGATGGGATGACCAGAACTGCATGCAATAATCAAGGCGTTGGTGCGCTATGGATTTATATATTGACATTATGGTATTTTTTGTCTTATTATCTATCCCTTTCCTAATGGATCCTAACATTCTGTTAGCTTTTTTGACTGCTGCTGCACACTGAGCAGATGTTTTCAGAGAACTATCCACCATGACTCCAAAATCTCTTTTTTGAGTGGCGACAACTAATTTAAACCCCATAATTTTGAATGTATAGTTGGAATTATTTCTCCCATGTGCATTACTTTGCATTTATCAACAATGATTTTCATCTGCCATTTTGTTGCCCAATCACAGTTTTTTGAGATGCTTTTGTAGCTCTGTATTCAGCTTTGGACTTAACTATCGAGTAATTTTGTATCATCTGTAAACTTTGCCATCTCCCTATTTTCCCCTTTTTCCAGATCATTTTTGAACAGCACTGGTGCCAGTACAGATTCTTACCAGACCCCACTATTTACCTCACTCCACTGAGAAATCTGACTGTTTATTCCTACCCTTTGCTTCCTATCTTTTAACCAGTTATTGATTCATGCGAGGAAAGGATATTAAAACTTGTGCTTCAGGGCTTAAGACCAGATATTAAAGAATGACATCTTAGAGACTTCCCCCTCTAAGTCACAAATTGATATTCAGCCCAGGAAAGTAGTAGCTGAAAGCTGTTTGTTTGAATCACTATCAGTGCCTATGTGTAATAGGTTGGTGGTTTCATTTCAGTTCCTAGTAATTTGATTTGTATATCACAGAAAACACCTCTAGCAATTAGCATCCTAATTGGCAGTCTCAGAAGAATGAAGTCTGAACGGCTTGTGGAGACTGAACTATTCTGTCACCCCACAAAAGGAGTCTTTCCAGGTCAAGGTGGTGTCACAAGGGAGGTAACATAGACAAGCTGGATTTGCTGCTACCCTTGCTTTACCAGCTTGGAGAATAGGGAACTTCTGTCTCATTTTAAAAAAGAAAAGAAGAAATGCTAATAGTCAAAAAGTCATTCATCCATTCAAGTTATTGCTCTGGATTCCTCTCACTGTAATTCTGTTTCTAATTCTGGATGAGTTACAGATTGAGAAATTCCCCAAACGATGAAAGGGGCAAGGAAAGAGCAGGACAAAACACGGCTTAGAGAGACATGCTCTTTAGTCCCGCCACCCCGTTAAATCTAGAAATTGGACTGAGTGATAACCCTGGATCCACACACCCTCCAACTTCGGGAAAGTCTGGCTCCAGGTCTGAAATTTGTGGCTAAGACCCACCTTCACACAACACCAAGGGTCTCAGTGAAGTCAATGATTAAACTCCAGAAAGAACAGGATTGGTCTGTGTTCATTTGGAAACTCAGACTATGCATAGAATAGAAAACGGGAGCATGTTATGGAAATATGGATCTAATTAATATACATGTTTATGGATCAAACTTTATCCACGGTTATTACAAGAAGGCTCTCATCTTTGTGTACCTAATGTAAGTGAAAACGAACCATCTGTTTGAATGGTTTTGCAGCACAGAATAACAGATGTATAAATGAAGTGTCATAAACAGCACTGATATTAAATAGTGCTGGAGGTTGAAAACTCCTGTAGGAGGCCAGATTGCTTTAAATCTTCATTCTCCTGGAATGATTAATTGTCCCATGTGTATAACCCTGGTGTGTCTCCCATTTTAGCTAGCATGAAGCAGATTACATTGAATTTTAAGAGATTTTAAGACCAGAAAGGACCATCACAATCATTTAGCCTGGCCTTCTGCATAACACAGTATTTCACCAACCACTTCCTGCAACTAGTCCATACCTTCTGCTTGAGCTAGAGCATATCTTTTAGAAAGATGGATCAAATAAACCCCTGCTATTCAATATTTTAAGGATTCGGATGTATGTCTTTGGACAAACTAGACAAAACAGCCTCAAACTAATCCTTACTGAAGTCTGATCTCTGAAAACTAATCACACTATCGGGCATCAGTTGCCATCATTGGTACATTTCAAAGGAATATTTGGTAGTTTGGGTAATCATATATTAGGATGGTAGTCTAATTTCAGCATTTGTAAATGAGACTAGAAGTGTATGTTAATTAAAATGCCCGCAAGTCAATTCACCTTGAAGAACTGGAATACAACCCTGAAGTGTATTCTCAGTCATTTTAGATTACCTGCTTGCTCTCTCCCAGTTTTGACACTACATGATAGAGATGGTGGAATAGGCCCCCTATTGTCTCTCTCTCAATGGATTCTTAGCTCTCTTGTTATCTATCAAAGTCAGCCCATGAACAAACTCAGAAGCATTTTCTGAAAGGATAGACACACATTTCTCTAGAGCCCCACAACAAATGTACATCACTCCCCAAGTCTCATTCCTTTTCCTGTTTCTTTATTCCTTGGTGGAAATACCTTACACTGTAGAACATTTATGTTCACTGGTTAAACTTCTTCAGGAAGCCAGTTCATTTTTCCTTTAATTTTTTTCCTGGTTTTTAAATGTAAATATAGTTGATTTATTGAAAGTGTCTTTTTTGGTCTATTGAGAGTCTTAAAAAAAATCACCAAATATTTATTTAAATCCCCTTTCCAAGCAAACAAAAAATACAAAGAAAATTCCAATAGAGATTAGAGAAAGTGCATAAAAATATCATAACCTATCTTGGAAATTGCTATGGCTGTAATTTTCAAAGAAGACTAATTAGGTGCCCAGATCCTATTAAAACTGTGGATGGGCATTTAATTCCCTTGGCTTCTTTTATAATCCCAGCATCTGTTGTTAAATGTTGCTGTTGAAATAACTTTATAGACATGAATGATTTCATTTTTTTAAAATATACATTTGTGATTTGGTCTCCTAAGGAGCAGACTGACGCACTCTTGGGTTGGTTTGTTAAAGCCAGGACTCAGTTAAACTTTTGCGTAAGAAATACCCCATTGCTCTAAATGTGTTAAAGCAAGTGTTTCCCAAACTTGGGACGCCGCTTGTCCAGGGTGCGCCCGACCGGTGTGTTTACCTGCCCCGTCTGCAGGTTCAGCTGATCGCGGCTCCCACGGGCTGTGGTTTGCTGTGCCTGGCCAATGGGAGCTGCGGGACGTGCTTCCCGCAGCCCAAGTTTGGGAAACACTGTGTTAGAGGACTAAGTGCCTGATCTGAAGCCCATTGAATTCAGTGGAAAGGCTTCCATTGGGTTTTGGAGCAGGCCCAAAGTGCAGGCTCTGGCTGAGTACTAGCTTTTCATCTCTGGAGACCTTTCTTCAGATCTTGCTTTCTGTAAATCTCTTTCTCTCACACATACAAAAGGGTTATCAATGAAGGGGTTATGATCCTGTTCATTCACAAAACCACAGCTCATTTGGTATACCTACTCAAGTGAGGCCCAGTACTGGAGTAAGACAATTTTCAATTTGTGACTGCGGTACACTGCCATAGATGTAGGAGATGCTGCGTATCAAGAATGAGGTACATTAGCAGCATTAGGGGTGGGATGGGGCTAGGTCAGAAATATAAGGGGTGAAAAGAATTGAGGAACAATGAAGCCTACACCTGTAGGATCCCAACCTGCAAACACTTCTGCGTCTGAGTAACTTTATGCTTGCAAGCACTCCAGCTGATTAAGTTACCCACATATCGAAGGGGCTACACACAAGAGTTGTACTGTTTTAATTGTACAGGTATAGTAATATCACTACAACTCCTCTAGCGTACATGTAGTTATACCAGTATAAATTTGCTTATCCCTTTCTAGCTAGTCTTGGAAGGATGAGATGTTTATCAGTAAATGTTGGTAATAGTTGATTTCACCGTACACATGCAAACCGAGGAAAAATATTTCCATGAGTAATAATCAGAATTTACAAATAGGCAAAGTAAGAAAAACGCTGCTTGAGAACGTCTTAGCATTTGATTTAAGGTTGTTTATTTTGTATATGTTGACATGCTGTTGACAACTTGTGTTTTAACTAGGATGACCAGATGTCCCGATTTTATAGGGACAGTCCCGATATTTGTGGCTTTTTCTTATATAGGTGCCAATTACCCCCCACCCCCGTCCCGATTTTTTGCACTTACTATCTGGTCACCTTAGTTTTAACGATTATGAAACTTTAACTTTTCTATTGTCAACATCTAGTGTCATTAAATAATTGTCTGACTTCCTCCTCCATTTCCTAAAACTGTGAGCACTTTAATCAATACAAGTAAAAAAAAAGTTTTAAACCCATAATTTTGCATAACTGTGAAAATGTATATGGAAAAAAAATGATTAAAAAGAAACATTGATATTATCCATCGAAATTATATAAAAAAAATTAATTCTGCCAAATGTATGTATAGCTTATTTCAGTATGGTAAGGGGAATAACCTACACTGATATAAGGCACTATTATACTGATATAACTACATCTAGTCGAGGGGTTGCACCAGTGTACGTATTACAGTAATACATCACACCCTTTACCAACATAGTTATATTGGTACAAAAACTGTATGTGGATCAGGCCCAATGTCTGCAGGATCAGGGCTATATCTTGATAATAGGAGCCTGATCCATTAGTTGTTGTGCTCCCAAAACTCCCACGGACGTTAATGGGCATTCTGAACACAAAATGATGGCACAGTTGGAACCTTATCTGGTATCTTAAGCAGTTCTTTATCAGTCCCTAGGGATAACATAGAATCATAGAATATCAGGGTTGGAAGGGACCTTAGGAGATCATCTAGTCCAGCCCCCTACTCAAAGCAGGACCAATCCCCAATTTTTGCCCCAATCCCTAAATGGCCCCCTCAAGGATTGAACTCACAACCTTGGGTTTAAGCAGGCCAATGCTCAAACCACTGAGCTATCCCCCAAACCCTGAAGCTGTATTCTGCAATTTCCCCCAAAAGATCTTACCTTGTTTTTGGTTTTCTAAAGTTTTGCAGCTCATGTTCCATTACAATCTTCCCTAAGAAAAGTAAATAGCATGTTTGTAACAGGTGAGTTTCAGATATTGTGTTTGCAGAGCATACAAACAAATCCAGACACACTGGACACATTTAATACTAAAAGAGACTTCAATATTTTAAGAAGGTTCATTCTTTTCCCTGCCAGAATTATTTGGCAAAAGCAGAGTATTAAATGCTACTGAAGTAGAAAGCAAAGCTTCTTAAATGTCAGGGGAAGATTTACAAAGTGTCTAAGTACCCCAGAGGCTGACATTAATTTCCTAGCTATCAAATGCCCAAATATGAACTATATTCCTCATCATCTTAGCTTTTCCTCAAAGCTGCAATGGGAAACTTATGGGGTTAAGCATAAGCCAACTCTTAGTAAAATTTACAGTAATAAATGTCAGGGACTTTATTAACATGTGATGTAAAAGCTCAAGGCTTGACATTAACTTTCTACTGTCAAAGAGAAACTTTATTCTGTGACATTTACTACATGGTAGTTTACTGAATATTATTATGAACTCATGGTCTTGTGTGTATCAGATACACAAGAAGTGTATTGCTCATATTTTATTATTCTTTTTAAAGTAAAGTACCCCAAAAGATGCAGAATGTTTGAAAAGGATGCAAATATATGACTACTTGGTTTGGACAATATTGCTAGGCAAAAATTAACATATTGTAGCAATCTAGGAATTCACAATAGTCACTGTGCTGTGTTCAGAGCTTCACAGTAACAACGGGGAGAATTCCTAGAACTGCATGCTCCAAAAGGACAATCCACTTCCACTGGAGCTAAAGAAGAATTCCCATTAATTACTAACTGTTTGAGGTCTGTGTGGCACATAGTTCATCTCTTCTGATTGCATCCAGGAGAGGGCAGGGGTACAGAGACATACTAGCCAGTACACGGTGTCACATTTTCTGTAATGCCAGGGGAGTTGCAATCAGGAGAGTTACTTGAGATAGCACAGGTTAAATGGGAAAGTGTAGGAGGCAGGCTATTCTCCAAGAGGGGACCTCTGTTCCTGAACCCTAACCCATTCCTCCAATCCCTAGTAGTCTGCTAGAGCCTGGATTTGTTATGCTTCAAGACATGCTACGACTCACCTATTTTCCCAAGCATTATTTGGAAAGGGACTGGGTTTAACTGGGTTTATGGGGCGGACGATAATGGAATAAGTTTGCTTTGATGTTGGGAAGGTCTGTCTGACCATGGTATTTGAAATGATGTAAATTGGATCATTGTTCATGTCAACTGTCTGCACGTGCCTAGAGAGCTATGTCAAAATGGAAGTGCTGTGTGTTCTGTTTCCAAACACAATGTAATGGCAACGCATCATCCATCATATTCTTGCCACTCTGGTACTCACCAGCAACATGCTATTGCATGGACAGATGGCTATTTGAAGCAATGGTACGCTAATGGGCACTTGGCTTTAATTCCTGGTAAACGGCTAGACAATTTGGTATGCAACTGGTAACATGAATACTCCTCACTAACAGCCATAGTCCTCTCGTCATTAGATCCACAGCGCTACACTAGAAAAGGATTCTGATTGGAAGCTTGGCTGTCATACAAACCAGAGCAGAACAAATGCCTCAAATTGGTATAGAACTTTGAGCGTGAATATTTGCTCCTGCTCTGGTGCAGTATTGCTAATATTAAGTGGTAAAAACCCCATTGGGGTTGTCTTAAAAATCACGAGATTTAAAAGCAAAAAAAAAAATCCCCAATTCATGTGGTTTTTCATTTGCCTCAACAGTTAGTTACTCTCTGTCCCAGGGACTGCACTTTTGCCAACTTTCATGATTTTACTAGATGTCTTGTGACAAATTGATGTTTTCATTAAAGCTTCTGGAGTCATGTATCAGAACCTCTGCTTCCAATTTTTTAAAGTGTCTAGCCCTCCTGGTAGTAGAGAAAATATTTCAAAGAGAAGCCTAAAACCTGAAAAAAAACCCAGAGTCCCAAATCTATTATTTTAAAAACAATGATTTGGGGGGATCCTAGACACTTAGGGTTGGCAATATTGACTGTATTATGCCTAGAGTCTTGGATCAATACTCTTATACATTTAAATAAATCTGTGAAATGAGGATATTAATACCTACCCATCACAGTGATGAGATGATTCATTACTGTAGTTACTGTTTATATAATAATTTGAAAATATCAAGAACTGTATATGGAAGAGATGATATATTCAGACACATGCATTATAGAAGCCTTGAGTATGTCATGCACACCTGAGAATTACTCATGTTATAAATCTAGCCAAAAGAATCGCTCCATTCATTCTTGTATCTTGGACTCCCATATGGTTAGTATTTGAAATGATAAAAGCAAGCACAGTTCATGTGGCAGCTCTGGAAACTGGAATCAATAAATCATCTAGTGGTCAGTTTTACATCACAACACAGAATGTACAAAGGGCCAAATCTTGCTTCCATGGAATTCAATGGGAGTTTTACAGCTGATTGTAGTGGAACTAGGATTCGGCCCTAGATGAAAATATTTATTATTCAGGAAGGGTATTCACTCAATAAATGCTCTGGGAGTTAACAATGGAACAGCCTCCTATTTACTGTTCCTTAGATCTGCTCCCTCTTTAACTTGCATTATTCTTTTCACACTTATCTCTGTACCTTCCCTCCTGTCCCTGTCACTGAATTCATTATTCATTTTTCTGACACATCTACTAAGTGATCTAAGCCCCATTATGATTAGCTTCAAAATATGTTAATCACAAAGCCCACTGTATAAATATTTAAATTTATATTTTAGTAAATCTACCATATCAAAAGGAACAGGAAAAAGAAAGAGAAGGAACTGTGCACATTTATTATGTATGCTATTATTACAGGGGAGCATGACAAAGCCTATGCAGAAAGATCTCATGGCTAATACAAAAGAAAAGAACCTCCTGAAAAACATTATTGAAGTGAGTAGATAGATGGCCCATACCCAGACAATGATGATTATTGCACTGAGGCCTAGCTATTACAGTGATGAGCATACTGATCAATAGATAGATAGACATGTAGATATTACATCTGACAAATTAGAAAGCGCTAATCCTCACTTTCAAAGTACATTTGGAAATACTTTTTAAATAGTTATTTGCATTTTTAGGTTCGTACAGTATTTGTGACCAGTGCAGAAGAAACAGAGCTGGTTCTAGAGACATGCAAACCACAAAGTAGCACATTCTTCTCCGTTCCCCCTGGTACCTCCCCATCAAGGCAGCTGGGACTATCAGAAATGAATGGAGTCCAGATCCACAATGCAGGCAGGCCAATTCACACCTGCTAAGACTCTGGTTCAAAGATGGAAGGGATATGAGACAGGCCAGAACCCAAAGGGAAGGAGGATAAGGAAATTTGCAGGGAGGGGAATGAGCAGTGGGAGCCTCCCAAAGGAAGTGGGAAAGAATAAACTGTTGACCCCTGGAGGCAATTTTCACGTTGTCTGTAGAACAGCACTAGAAAGAAGAATGAGTGATCTCCTGGGGAAGCCTGTTTCCATGAAATTGCCATCCCAGGTTTGCCTATTCAAGAGCTGCAGACAGTCAATATAAAAAACATCCACACTTTTGTGTTCTTCTCTCTTTAAGATCTGCAATTGCTTTAATAGTCAACCTTTATTTGATTTAAAAAGCCAACAACCTGTAGCTTTTGTATCTGGGGTATTTTGAGTTTCCAAACTACCAGATATTTTGCATGTTGGCACTGATATTTAAAATTCCCTTGAACTTTGGGTTGGTAGACCCTTAGGCCTCATTTCAGCATAGTACATGAGAATACTTATGCGGAAAGATATTGTGACTTAAACATGTCCTTAAGATTAGATGCGTGAGTAGTTGCTAGTCATGTGCCTAAAGTTAAGCATGTGCTTCCTTTGGCTTGAAGCTGTAGAGGATAAGGATATCTCTGCTCCCATCTCTCGTGGGGTACTGGGGAAAGCATGGACACAGAGCAACGTCGTCTGCATCAGTTATTTCTCTGGAACTCTAGATGGGCAAAAGCAGCAGAGTGGAAGAAGCTCTGTCCCCATCCATTGATTTACAAGGGAAAGAATGGCCAGAGAGAGAGAGAGAGAGAGAGCTTCATTTACATAAGCTGTCTGCCCAGATTCCTCCAGTGACACTTCAGAACTGATGATAAGTGCACACAAACTCGGCATTGATGAGATAGCAGAACTGAACTGAAAGAGCCAGGACTCAAGGTTCTGCGAGCTACTGGCTCCCCTCCGCTGACGATTTTGCGCTGTTAAGAGGACTTTGCTGTGAGATCCATTGCAGAGGACTGCATGATGGGAGGTCACTCAGAAAGGACTTTTTTGCTAAAGTCACCGAGGACCGCAGCAGAGCTAAGTAAACTCCAGTGGATCCCCTTCCAGTGGGGAAGTGTTGCCTATTAAGGGTGCCCAAGGGAGGTATCAGTGATCCCATAAATTCTGGGTGGGGGCTTGACCTAGTGGTGTTTGTTAGTTTTAAGAGGGGTCCCTAGCTATTTGAATCTTGCTGCTGCCAATGTCGGGCAGAAGGGTTACCAGTCTTTCCTGATCTGGAAACTTGGAACCCTGGAGAGGTGGCTAGGGCAGCTCCCCGCAAAGCTGATTGACCCAGGCCTAGAGGAGTACTGCTGAGCTGCACAGGAAGGGTCACCACGATCATCTAAAGAAAATAAATCCCCTGTAAGAGAGGAACTGCTGCTGCTCCAAGAACAAGCAGTAATTAGCTCACACCAAGGATTCAAGCCAGAATCAGAGGCAGAAGTCATGCCAACGGTTAAGTCAGAGTTAGCAACTGGCAAGGAAGGAAGGAGGGCAGGGCAAGGAACAGGGCAAGGAAGCAGGAACCAGGCATGGTAGCAAGAGCAAGGAGTAGGAACCAGGCTGGGTCTGGATCTGGGTCTCAGACATCTAGGCAGCAACAGACCTAACACCTAGTTGCTCAAACACA
Source organism: Chelydra serpentina (assembly GCA_037349315.1). NCBI lineage: Eukaryota > Metazoa > Chordata > Testudines > Chelydridae > Chelydra > Chelydra serpentina. Next base: position 17,009,181 of record JBAIAC010000035.1, read on the forward strand.
GGATAGGACAGGAACAGGAAGCTTTATACCTTTATATATTCCTATGTATAATGTTAAAGGTTCTTATCTATCCAATATAACTTTTACACATCATTAAAAAAGGGAAAAGCTCCAATGTAATTTGATTATATTTTCTGAAAATATCTCTGCAAATAGCCACCATGCTTTAAAAACCCATATCAACTAGATCAAATCAGAAATTTGACATGGAGTGTTAGGTTTTTTTATAAAGTAATATTTATTATATTGGTGTAATTCTTTTCAGAACACATCAGAGAGCACAGATATCCCCAGGTCCCTACCCACTTGGAATAAAAATATACAGCGAATGACTATATCAGCAATCAATAACTCCCATACTGGCTTCCATCAACTGCCATGCAAACCTGTCAAAACACCCGAGGACAATTTCCTGCTGAAAACCCATTATGTCTAAAACAAGTGATTAAATGAGCCAGTGATGGTAATGCGCTTTGAAAGTTAAGCCACCATGGGTGATTAAATGTCTGTGGGTAATAAACAGAACTATAAACATACAATTGTTTGGAGATTATTGGTTGGGACAATATAAATGTTCTTTTATGAGACTGTTATGGTGTACCTGAGAACAAAATTTGGCCCATTTATAAACAAATTTACTCCCATTTCAGGTACACCATAATTTGTCAGCACATAATTTATGTCAGCACTGGCTATTAAATTCTCTTGGGTGTTGAACCTGAGAACATCAGCTTGCATTTTGACCCATTAACTTGTGTGGTATTTTGAGGAAATAAAGGGTAGCACTTAGGATTTAAATTTTGATGGCTTCAGATTGCTTAGCAACCTATTCAGTAAAACCTGAATGTTTCATCAGTAAAGTTTAAATCACCGCTTGGGGCTGGAGAACAATTGAGTGATTAAGAGCTAAATGTGTTGCAAAATTAATCTCTGTCTTTTGTTTAAATTTCAATCCTGTGCAGTACGCACATTTTATTGGACAACGGATTAGTTAACATCCAGTATAAAGGGTTAATCTGAGCTGCACAAGGAGATTGATGTGCTGCAGAGGGAATGTGAGAGACTACATTAGTGCTTTTTCATGTACAGGCAATGGTGTGAAGTCTGAAGGAAACAATCTATAGCGCACAATTTAGTTCGGGCTAGAGAAGGGGTCAGCATCAACAGGTCCCCATTGTTGTCAGTCAGATTTACTGATGACTCCGTTTAGTGTTGCTAGATGGAGCCACTTTGAAACCCAGGGAGCTCTGCTATAAATATGGATACACCCCCGGAATTGCAATTCTGACTCAGACTCTTTTCTCCCCCCTCCCCTGTTTGGCTTCCGTAGTGTGCTAACTTTACCGTTCTTGCTCACCAAGGGATGAGAGTCACTGCTGCATTCAGCAGAACTTGAAAACCTTACTTTCAAATCGCTGGAGATGAATGCAGTTTGACAGATCCCCCTTTATTTATTCTTGCACATGCTCTCTGTTTATGAAATAAGGATTTTATTTATGTAGAATACTATAGCGTAGGCAGGTCCGGGGCACAGGGGGAGCGGCGCTATAAAAAGGCGCCTCCCCAGGCTCCCCCTGTACTCACCCAGCGGCGCCTTTGGCGGTGCTCCGGGTCTTCGGCAGCACTTCGGTGGACCCGCCGCCGAAATGCCGCCGAAGACCCGGAGCGCCGCCGGGTGAGTGCAAGAAGCGGCACTTAAAAAGAAGCAGCGCCGCTTCTGCTCACAGGGGGAGCGACTGCTCCCCCTGCTCCCCCCCTGGCTACGCTACTGGTAGAATACACATAGCCTGCCTGAAAAGGCATTATCAGAATTCCAATGCAATGTCTGATGGCCAAAATGCACTTTCAAAATGTTCTTCTTTCACAAAGATAGAATTCAGAATATCACCTCTCCAACCCCCTTCATCATCTTAAGAAAAACCTTCAGGATGACTGGGGGAAAAAATTAAAAGTTGCATTCTTCATTGGGGTTTTTCTGCTTAAATGACAACTTGCTCTAACAGGGCTTGATGTAAAGCCCATTGTGATCAGTGAGGTTATGTCTATACTGCACACTAAGCCCACATCTATGGGATCGGGGCTTGTGGACTACAAGTTTCCAAGCCCGTTATTGAGCATCCACACTGCATTGTTAACCTGCATTTACAATTGCTGGATCCAGGTCCCACCGTCATGCTAACACAGCCATCCTACCCTATTGTAGACCTTCCTGATTTGGGTCTGTGGCTTGAGCTGCATCCACACTGCAAAAGGACAGGGCTTGGACGTGAGTTACAGCAGGACTTGGGCTCTGACCAACCCCACCCCTCAGCAGTGTCCTAGGACCCATGTCCTGAATGCTTGCTGACCTGAGTCGGACAGATTTGTCTGAGGATAGAAATGGGGTTTGGGATCATACCTGAGTTAAAGCCTGGGCTTAGTGTGCAGTATAGACATAGCCTGAGAGTCTCTCCACTGGCTTTCATGGGATTTGATTCAGGACCAAAATCCTTCAAGGACGAGTTTTCAAAGGCCTGCACTTGCAGCAATGGGATGAGCCAGTAAAACCACACAAATCAGGGAACTGTGTGTAGAACACTAGGGATGGAGGGTGAAATGGATTGCACAGCTTCATGAGCCTTACATAAATCTAATTTCTTAGATTTACAAAGATAATTTCATTTCTCTAACCTTTTTACCCTTTAATTTAAACCCACACTTTTTCAAGATCAATTCAATTAAAATAAAAACTAGAGCTCGCTGAATCATTCACAGTGAACAAATCTCCAGTGAATTGTCTGCAAATAGTTTGGGGTTTTCTCAAATTTAGTCTTTATTGTAAAGTGTCTGCCAAATAACTTTTTCACCAGTAGTTTACTCCCAGCTCTTCATGGGCACTAAATATACAAAATTTAAGGTGATTTGGTTGGACACACTGGTCACATGGTATTATTTCTGTTCTTTGATTGGATTAGTGTAACTTCTTTAGACCCAGGTTTCCGATTCTTGCGATTACAAATATGAAATTGGTTTGCTACAAATATTCTTCAATATTGGCTTAAACTTCACACTTTCAATGAACATTTCTGTCAGCAAACTCATTTGTTAGAACTTTCACCCCGTTTCTTATTTGATTCTTTCTCCCTGCTCCTTTTCTCAGCATGTCTCTTAGCCAAACACAATGCTGTCATCTTACACCAAGGCCCAGATGAAAGAAGCGTAGCACACTCTGAATAAACTTGGGGAAGAGACCTTCAGGCTCCAGAAGTCAGGAGGACTGCTCCCTCCCCTTTTCCAAATAATTAAACAACCAGCATTGGATCTAGCATGGAACTTTAAGGCATCCCATTGTTTGTTTTGTTATGTTACAATTGACCATGGATTCCTATTCTTGGTTTTCTGCCTCCCTTAGAGCAAGATCCAAAGTTCACTGAAGTCAATGACTCATTGCATTAGCTTCAGTGGGCCTTGAGGTAGGCTTTTAGCCAGTTTTGATCCACAATACGTCAGTTTTCATCCCATGACTACCTTGTGTCCTTCATAGCCTCTTTGATAGACTTTGTCCAAGGCTTTTGAAAGTCCAGATAAATTGTATCAAGTATGTTTCCTTTATTCACTATTTTGTTGATAGCCATATAGTTCTAGTGGATTGGAGAGGCAGTTTTTCCTTTAAAAAGCAATATTGGTTAGTCTTTATCACATCATAATCACCTAGGAGTTTTATCATTTTATCTTTGAGTATATTTTTAACCAATTTCCTTGGAAATTAAGTATGGTGTCACTGGTTTGTCATTCTCAGGATCTCCCCAGTGCCTTTCAAACAGATAGCTTTGCCGACCTCCGGGTCTCTGGTACAGTAGCTGATTTTAATGAGAGACTGCATTTTTCTATTTGCTCATTCTTAAACTCTTTTAGAATTCTTGAGTGAACACTGTCTGATCCTAGTGACTTGTGGCTCTTTTTTAATCAATTTGTTCCAGTTTTATTTATTTTGTTAATTTATTTAGATTTAAAAACAATAATGAAAAAATGTCTATCCTTAATTCAAGGTGCCTTTAACTGCATTTTCAAAATACACTAAGATAAAAAAATAGCAGCGGCCTCCCGAAAACAAAAAGTAAGAAAATACACAACTGTAGATCACAATTGAACCAAGCATCCTGCTGAAAATATCCTTCCAGCCACACACATCCTAGTTTATCACATCTACTAGTTTATCACATCCTTCCTCCTACAAAGCCTGGGTAAAGAGATGGGGCTTGCAACTGAAAGTCAACAGACTGTGCTAACTGCACCAACTCAGGTCAGAGAATCTTCCACATACCTGACCTGACATTCATGCTCCCCCCTTGATTTCAGATGAATTTTGAGTCCTGGTCAAACCTTGTGTATAGTCGGCTGTAAGTACCACTCCTGCTCTGTGCTAATCTCTTTCTTTCCATATCTTTAGTACAGTCTGTTGACTTTCAGGGCAAACTGCAAGCCGCATCTCTTTACCCATGCTTTGTGGGAGGAAGGATGGGATAAACTGCTGGTATGTTTGTGTCTATGACAGTTGTAGCACATCACTGGGGAACTTTCCTTTTATATTAGCATCATCCTACGCTATGCTAATCGTCAGTCTCTATATATTGTAGACTTTGCATCATTACTCATCCTTGGTTACTGAATACCAAGAATTAGCAGACAGAATTATGGAGACTTTCATCTCCTGGTGACTAGCTCAGATCTAGCCTAAGGTTGGTAGTGACCAAATACTTGCCATCTGTTCAGTGGTGTTGGTGAAAAAAGTTGCTGAATCTCAGCTGTAGTTTCTAGTGGCCAGATGATCAGGTAACAAAAATCTCCATTGCCACTGGTCCTTGTTGATAAACTCAGCAGAGAGGCCAAAGACTGCATGGGAGTGGAGACAGACACTATTTTACTCTTTAGAGATAATCACCGCAAAACAGAGTTGAGACACATGAGGGAGATGAGGGGACACCATGGCAGAAGCTTGCACTGCTCCTGCCCTTGCTTTTCCTGTTTCTTGGATATAAATAGATACATTGGTCTCTAGGGCTGTCAATTCAGCATCCTCCACCTGCACTAAATTCACTTTTAAAAAGTGAAATGGATTGTAGAAGTAAAATGCTTGATAATTTTCATGTAAATTCCATTTTTTTTCTCTGCTGAGTCTGGAGGTGTCCAAAATTTGAGAAGCAGAAAATAGACTTTTAAAAGAAGCATTAAACCATTTGGCAGTTTCTCTAAGAGGTACTTAAACGTTCACTGTTCTGAGTCTTTGCATGCTCTGAATTTGGTCTTACATTTTATTTTTCTTAAGGCATATCTATGATTCATATGCCAATAAATTGAGTTGTGTTTGTTATTTAAGCACTGTTATATTTTCTATTCCCTCGAGTGACATTCATCATCTCTATAATAGACAACTACCCTTTCACTGTCCAAACCACCTGATAAATTAATTACTGGTACATGAGAACATAAGAATGGCCAAACTGGGTCAGACCAAAGGTCCATCTAGCCTAGTATCTTGTCTTCCAACGGTGGCCAATGCCAGGTGCTTCAGACGGAATGAACGGAACAGGTAATCATCAAGTGATCCATCCCCTGTCACCCATTCCCAGCTTCTGGCAAACTGGTACTGATGTCCATCATGTTTCTGCATTATTCCATCCAACGAGACTTGTGCTGAAACATTTGTTATAATCTCGATTTTAGCTGTTTATTTTAAGTGCACAGGAATTGTATAATGCAAGATACAGAGATGAAAAATTAAATAAGGTATCCTTTTCACAAATAAATACACTGGGTCAGAGCCTCAGCCCTTTCTTAACTCTCCTTTGTGGAGCTGGGCTGGCATAAAGAGGACTTCATGCGTAAGGGAATCCTCAGCTGGTGTAGGACTGGCTCCTTGTACATACAGTGCCGTGAGCACTCTGGAGCAGAGCCTGGGTCAGGAGGAAGTAGGGTGACCAGATGTCCTGATTTTATAGGGACAGTCCCAATATTCAGGGCTTTGTCTTATATAGATGCCTATTACCCCCCATTCCCGTCCCGATTTTTCACACTTGCAATCTGGTCACCTTAAGAGGAAGCAAGTCAGGGGCTGTAGGAGGGTGGAGGGCTGAAGTACAATGTAGCCACTTGATCCTGGCCAGTGGAACAGCTTCATATATCTCCACACTGGATTAAACAATCCTGAGGATGGTGATGCTGGGTACGGAGACCTCAAAGGGATGATGTGAAAAAATTATGTACATGAGTTTCCACCACTTGAGTGATCCTTTGAAGAATCCATTTTCCTGCTGTCTTTACACAGGACAGTAGTTCTCAGACTTACTCGATCTCAACCCCCGTTCTTTGTGTCTGTAGTTGTTTATGTCCTCCCCCACTGCCACACAAGTACAGGAGACCCCCCGCTAGAATGCATGTCAACATAGCGCAAATTCGGCACTAGCGCGGGCGCGACCATGGATCCCCAAATAAATGATTTAAATTGGAATCCATGGTAACGCCCCCCCCCCTATAATGCGGTTAACACGGTACCGCGCATGGCTCCCAAACCCTGCGTGCTAGCGAGGGTGCGGTGTACATATACCGCCACCCAGCCCTGACTCAGAGCGGAGAGCAGTGGCTGCTGGTTGGGCACCTAGCTCTGAAGGCAGCGATTCTGCCAGAAGCAGCGCAGACGTAAGGGTGGCATGGTATGACACCGCCACCCTTACTTCTCCACGGCTGCTAGTAGCTGTGCTGCCGTCAGAGCTGGGTGCCCAACCAGCAGCCGCTGCTCTCCTAAAGCGTCTCACACCCCCCCAGAATACATTCTGCCTGCCCCCCAGTTCGAGAACCTCTCGCACAGGCCATTCCTGTGAGCTCTGAGCACCTTGAAGCCAATCAAAGCTTATTCACACATCACTTTGCAGAATAAGGCCAATAACACCTGTAGGGATTGCTGTAGCGCAAGAGCAGCCGCAGTTCCTGTAGGGCACCCTCAGAGGAACTGGAAGGGGCCGAATATGTGTTTGGGACCTTTTTTCACTAATTTCCAGTTTTTACCACTTGAATAACACAGGTAAGAGCTTGGAGTAGAACAAAGCAATGTGGGCAGCAATATAACGCATGGCAGCACACGAAGCAGCTATGTCTATTATGACTCACTCGAGATTCCACTTGTGAGTTATTGTTTCTTTCTTCCAGCAGGGTCTTTGGAAGATTTTCTTTAAATCCTCAATGAAACACTGCTAGATATGCCCCCACATTCTGTTTTAAATATACAATAGCTTTATTTCATAGAATCTCAGGGTTGGAAGGGACCTTAGGAGGTCATCTAGTCCAACCCCCTGCTCAAAGCAGGACCAATCCCCAATTTTTGCCCCAATCAAGGATTGAACTCACAACCCTGGGTTTAGCAGGCCAATGCTCAAACCACTGAGCTATCCCTCCCCCTATTTCATCTGATGCATATGGGAAATTGAGTTATACAAATATTGCACGCCATTGTCTATTTACTTGCCAAATCTGATTTAAGAGAAAAGCTTAAAAGAAACATGTGGATCCAGAGACTTCGCTGGTGAAAATTAAAACAGCTCAATTGGAATTAATGGCATTAAATGGGTTACACCATATCTGAATCTGGCTTGTATAAAGTAGCCTCTGACTAAAGTTGAGGAGATGAAACCACCTACAAATAACTGAAGGATGGAGGAAAAAAGGAAGCAGTGGAATATTTTTAGGGCATTACAAGGGGACATATCTAGGCACAGTGGGCTAAAATTAAGAAAAGGAAATTCAAGCTGATATCTGGAATAATTTCCTAGCACTGAGCCTGTGGAAGCGTCTCTCAAGGGAAACACTGAAAATCCTTAACATGGCTGTTGGGGTGATGTGTCATGATGTTCTGGGACTTCCCTACTTGATTCCTAATCAGGAAATTTGGAGCAAACAAAGAAGACACCAGCCCCTAGAAATCCATCCCAGGTTATACACTGAACCCTGGTTTGGACTTTGGGAATTTAGTTATACTGCCAGCTCAGGGATTATTCATGCAGTACAGACAAAACCAGTCTATCTAGGTTGCTATGCCTTGCACATCATCATGGTGTCTGAATGTCTGCCTGATTATATACCTCACTGTTATGTATCTGGGCTTTCATCTTTCGTTTAAAGACTGTCTAGTAGTCTAGCGATAGATCTTGGTGAATAATTTGTAATGAATAATTTATTCAATGAGTTTAATCTCTTTTTTGCTGTTTGCAAATTGTCAGCAGGAAGATAATAATTTCAGATTTATTTGCTATTTGTCAGCATTCACTGAATAATTTCCGTGAATAGCTCTTGGTTTGTAGCTCATTTGTGAGCATCCATTGTGATTATTTGATATACAAAAACCGAGTTGTTTTGATGAGACACATACATTATATTTTTGTGTTCCTTAAGTGAATGTGCAATGCTTAAGATTTCCAGGGGAACTACTCCCATTTACAAATTCAGCATTTACTTTTGTTGAATGTTATCCAGTACTTAATTAAAATTCCCTCTTCTGGTGGATATTCCAGCTGGCAAGCTGGAACACAATTGTGGCAAATTAATTAAAAAATGCAAATGAATATTTGAAGAAATATATTCATTTTGCTGCCTTCACCTGACTCTCCCTGGGACACTGGGTAGAAAGAGTGAAATGAAGTAGGAACCTGTTTTAATCCCCACTAAATTTATCAGTGGGAGACTTTAATAAGAGATGGCTCAGGCACTCCATGACCTAATAAGATTTTGTCATTTAATTATTCAATTGATATATCCATGATCATCACTTCTAATTTCTATGGCAAAGGGAAAGAATCCATCACATCGGGAAATCAAATCTATATTTGATTTTCATGATCTTGGTGTGCTCATTAGTGAGTAGTTCATTAGGGCTGTTCAAAAATTTCTCCTCAGAGTGGTTTTTGACAGAAAATTAGGTTTTTGGCTACATGAAAATGTCTGTGGAACATGTTTTTTGTAGAAGCGATGAAGGGTCCTGTGGCACCTTATAGACTAACAGAGATATTGGAGCATAAGCTTTCGTGGGTGAATACCCACTTCTTCGGATGCAAGCAGTGGAAATGTCCAGGGGCAGATATAAATGTGCAGGGAAGAGTCAGGCTAGAGATAACGAGGTTAGCTCAATGAGGGAGGGTGAGGCCCAAGGGAGGTGTTCACACTCAACTGCTAGAAGAGGGCCTCACCATCCCTCATTGAGCTAACCTCGTTATCTCTAGCCTGACTCTTCCCTGCACATTTATATCTGCCCCTGGACATTTCCACTGCTTGCATCCGAAGAAGTGGGTATTCACCCATGAAAGCTTATGCTCCAATACCTCTGTTAGTCTATAAGGTGCCACAGGACCCTTTGTCGCTTCTACAGATCCAGACTAACATGGCTACCCCTCTGATACTTGAAACCATGTTTTTTGTGTTTGTCAAAATTTTCAGTGGGGGGGGGGGGAGAAGAAACCATTTTCTGACCTACTGTATTGTTCACCCTTGTGATGAAAAACTATGCTATTTCATCAGAGAATGTAAGGCCATTTTATCTGTGCAGAATACAAATTAAAACTCCTGCACCAATTATCATGGAGGTGGTTTTTGTATGAAGCTGTATTTGTGGCAGGAGGACTTTGGTAGTGTGGGTGTTCGTGTATGGTGGTAGTTGGGACTGTTGTTTTGTGTTGGCACGGTTCTGTGTCAGGGAGACATTACTTTAATGGGAAGTTTCAATCCTAGTGATGGAGCCAATGAAGGCAAGCGATTTGGGTTTGTGATACAGTAAGAATATGTACATAAGACTATTTTTAGTGAACCTCACATGGTTTCACAGGGTGAAGATTGGAGATGAGCTTTCACAGTTTCAGGGTGTTCAGATCCAGGGCATTATATCAGATTCATCTCTAATTAAAATTCAGGAGTTTAGGTTATGGAAAACTCTTCAGGATAAAGACTGATCCTGAGATTAGTAATTTTTATGAGCCGTCTGGTACTTCCTGGTTCTGTTTAGGATGGAAATGCATCAAGGACCGCCTCATTTGTAGTACTGCAGCATCTCTGCTTCTCATCATGGTTGAACAGAAGTGAAAAGACCTGCTATAATCATCTCTGTTAATTCTCTAGCAGGCAAGTAAATAAACAATTTCACTGAAATCAAGGGCTGTCTTCATTCCACTCAGATAGTAGCTTGGTCTTTTCTGGAACTGCAACCGCCTTGAAGCTATAATTACTTGATCCCCACGGAGTTCTTTGCTACAGATTTTCTTGTTTCAAGTAGTCCTGATTACCTTAGTAAATAGCCACAGAGGTATTCTTTTGGAAAGTAAAATAGATGATGCTGGTATCAAAGGAGAGGGGCTTAAAGAAGGCAGTTCTGCCCATGCTTATCTAGTTTGCTAGTTTTCTTATAATTGTAAGGGAAGCACTTGGGGTTTCTGAACTCTTGTCCTTTTGAGATTTATTTTACGTGATTAGCTGGGCTGGCTTTAGATTTTGGATACCGCCAGTCACATCAGCCTTGAAAGAGTTTGTGAGACCCACACATGCCATGACATTGTCATACAGCAATATTCACATCAAAATGCTTTGGGGTTCTACATTATCACGGCTCTGCAGTGCCTGAAAGAAACTGGGACAAGTAACACAGGAAACCCAACCAGACTTTTTCCTCCCATCCTGGAGGGTAGGGGACGAAGCTGAAAAGTTAACCTAGGATGGAAGAAATCTGTACAGGACTAATGGGAGACATTGATGTTTTCTCCTGTGGCCATGTGTCTTCTACTGTGTACTAGTGTAAACCACACACCTCCTGGGTGGGGTGTTCTGTCCCCTCGAGTGGTACTGAGACCACTTTGAGATTAATGAATCTGCTACAGCCTTAGCTAAGGACCATATGGCTTTTAGCTCCTGCAGTAGAGGCTCATGCACTAAGCTCCAGAGGTCCCAGGTTCAATCCCACCCGCCGATGACGGGTCTGTCAGTGTTACCCTAGCACCTCAAATGAAACTTAACAGCTCTGATTTTGAGTTATGCATTAAGAAAGAAAAAAACTCGAAGGGTTTCAGTCTGATCTCTCTCGTGATTATGATTTACACCACTGATCTCTCATTATGATGTCCCTTGGGTAGTGGTGTAAATCAGGAGTAACTCCATTGGGGGACAATTGTACTACAATGCATTGGTGTAAAATCAGTCTGTGATTAGAATCAGGACCATAATTACTAACATATTACCAGCAAATCTCCCTCTAGAACAGTTTTTCCCAAACTTGGGACACCGCTTGTTCAGGGAAATCCCCTGGCGGGCCGGGCCAGTGTATTTACCTACCGCGTCTGCAGGTTCGGCCGATCACGGCTCATGGCCACGGTTTGCTGTGCCTGGCCAATGGGGGCTGCGGGACGCGGCGCGGGCCGAGGGACGTACTGGCCGCCGCGTCCCACAGCCCCCATTGGCTGGGCACAGCGAACCGCGGCCAGTGGGAGCCATGATTGGCCGAACCTGCGGACGCGGCAGGTAAACACACCTGCCTGGCCCACCAGGGGCTTTCTCTGAACAAGTGGCGTCCCAACTTTGGGAAACACTGCTCTAGAAGTTCATAGATGGTGAGTGGGACAATGAAGAAACCAGGCATTTTGAATTTTCTCACTTCAGGGGGTATGTTTGCAGGCCTGTCTATACTGAGATATTAGCTGTACCAGAGCAGTGCAAAATTGACACTTTTGGGGGAATTTTCGCACAATTTTTTTCATTCATTTTTATCCCTTCCTATATTTCGTCGTCTTTTGCATTGAAGAGAGTCATTTTTTTTAATTGCAAAGTCAAATTAGATGGAAAAATTAACCCATTTTCATTCAGAAATGCATCTAGTTTGGCTAGGAAACCGGCCCTCTTTCTCTGGAAAATTGTGTCAGGTTTTCTTGGAAAACTGTGAGCATGCGCACCTTTTTGAAATTTGCTATGAAAGGTGCTCATTTTCAAATTCCTCATAGAATATTAAAAAGCTTGAACTTTTAGTAAAGCTGGATGGGAATTTTTTGAAGTCACAGTTTCGACAGTTCTACCCCTTCTCCCATTTCTCATCCAAACCTATTTTGAAATAGTTCATGTTATTTTACAAATGTTCCCCCCCATTTTCCTCCTATAACATATTGAAATTGGCTGTTGAAATAACAGCAGAGGTCTCCAGAGATGATAACACTGTGCCTTTGAAATGTTTTGTGCATTGACTGTGTTATCAAAATGTGAGCATACAAACCATATTGGTAGGACACCCTCATTATAGCTGAAAACACCCCAATTACGCCCCTCTCTTTCCTTAGACCCATGCTGGCATTTTGTGTTTGTAGTGACATTAAGTAAATCAAAATCCACAGGTACATGGGTAACAGCTAATCTTTGTGATTGCTATGCCTCTGGTCACAAATCAATGTTGCCACAGAGGACTAGTGCTGCTGGACAGCAGGATATTAACTAACGCCTCATAAATCACTCTCTTTTGTCATGCTTCTCTGTGTCAGCTGAGAATGTGCCTCACTATAGTACATCAGAGTTTTCAAACAGCTGGGCCTACACACACACTGCTGGTGGGAGCAGAAGGGGAGCAGTGTTGGTACCTTAGTGACTTGATCGTGCCACTGAGCTCAGAGGTTGATCTAACTTGTGCTGAGCCTTGGCTGGCCCCAACATCAAAAAGGTGGGGAGAAGCCACCTTTGTCCCCACTCAGGACCTGTGCTGAGCATGATATAGCCACACCCCATGGTTGGGCTGGATATTTTGAGTGCGAGACTTTCCTAAAGCATTTTAGGAATAGGTCGTTGATTTTTTTATGCATCTTCAATCTGTGTGTTAATCAGAGTTTAATATTTTGATGCGTAAGGCAATGTTTCCTTATCAACAGATTAGATCCCTTTCTGAATTTCCCTACTGGTCCTGTGAACCAAATCGTATGATACTTAATACTGTTCTTAGCCTCCTTGGTCTTTCACTTCTGAGCTGTTAACAACTGAATGGCTTTGATGCTCTGCTAATGTGCCCTCCTTAGCTACTGTACAGTAGGTCTTTTCCAGTTCTGTAGACTTCTTTGCTGGCTGAGCGAGCCAGCAGTTTTGCCATTTTGATGAGAAAGGAATGGTTCACTAACCTCAGCTTTAAACATAAAAATAAATTTGCCTTGTACATGTAAGTAGGCTGGAAGGAAACCCCTTAATTAGCACTCAGAGATGTTTGGGAAAACTTAATACATTCATTTAATTTCTACATGTGTGTAAATAAAGATCGATTCAATTAACTCGTGAAACCAGGGTGAGTTTAATTCATCCAGTGAGAAATTAAAACATAGAAATGAAAAACCAAGGCATCAAGAACCCTCTGCTTAAACTATGGCAGGAGAGGAGAGAATAAAGAGACCACCGTACAATCAAACAGCTATGGCCAGAGTCTGCTCTCTTTAGAAAAATATCCATTGGTTTTAATATCACTGGTGCAACTAAGAGCAGAATATGACATGGTGAGTGGGTGGAATAGTTAATTGTACAAATATGTGCCTGTGGGATAATATTATAAAATAATACAGGGTCTTAGTCATAAAATAAAAAATTATGACTGTGGAAGCTGCCTACCAAACTCCAGAAATTGATTTCACTGGGAGTTGAGGTGAATGAAATGAATGTAACCAGTTCTCAGCAGTCTGCTGAAAAGATCAATGCACTCTGGAAGAGTTTGGGTCATTGTAGTAATGCGTGTGTGTATGATCTGTTCTACAGTAATGAATATTTTGGCTCTATGATGATTTTGGCTCTATGATGAAGCCTCCTCTTCTAAGATCTCTCCCCCCCGCCCATCTGGCCCGACTCCCAACAAATACAGATTTTCCCCAGGTTTTTGTGCAATGTCATACATTATTACATATCTATGGAAAATTGCATTTCGAACCTTCCAGACTTTGATTCCTTAGTGGGGGAAGATTGTGTCCTATGAATCAGTCATTCAGAACCCCTAGTTATACTAAGCTGTACTGTATTATTGATTTCTTCTGGCTCTATTTTTTTTCTGACAGTTCTGGGTTTTTGTTTGTTTGTTTTTGTTTCTTGCCTCGTTGGCGCAGATCTTTAGCTGGCATAAACGGACATAGATTCATTGACTACAGTGCTGATTTACGCCAGTAGAAGATTTGGCCCATCATTTTAACCCACATACAACTCCCACGCTTCTTGATTTCTCTTTTTAGTTAGGTTTCCCCAATGGCTTTCTGCTCCCACTTCTTGCCTTCATTGCACGTGCTCCAACAGGATCAGTTGTCCCTTCTGCAGAGGCCATAGATGCATCCATGCTGTTAACTAGATGGCACTTTACATGTCACCATTTCAAAGCTCTGAGCCTTTTTCCCTGGTCTTCCACGTCTTCCATGTTGTTCATACAGTGATATGCCTCTGTGTCGCATGCTACATGTTGTGCATTTATTCCGCTGAAATTAAAAGTACTTTGGATCAAAAATAATAAACAAGTACTGTAGGGCAGGGCAGCTAGTTAAAAATAAGATGGAGCAACCTTCAGAGTTCTCTCATATACGGTTACATTAAATGACTGTACGACTAGCAGTGACCACTGTCACAACCATTTACCTGATGACTGCTGGAATTCCTAATATAGGAACGTCCATACCATTAGGCACCAGAGCTGAAATTGCACAGCAAAATGCAAATCTGCATTATCCTTGCTAGAGTGCATGCTAACAAATGATCGCTCTGTTAGCGTCTCCAACTTTCAAACACTGTATTGAAAATGTTACTACAGTATTTAGAAGGAGCGGGTGAAGCAGGCTGATTTCCTGCCACCACTATTACTGATGCTCTAAAAGTTCTTGAAAAAGACAAGCTGAAGGTACTCTGTTATTAAAAGAGATGCCATCTTTTATTCATTCTGATGACAAGCATATAGGACCTGATCTAAATCCCATTGAAATTAATGGGAGTCTTCCCATTGACTTCAATGGGTTTTGGATCAGACCTATGATTTTCAGCTCATCAAATAGCTGAAAGGAAAGAGAGACAAAGCTCCTTTATATTGCTTCATGAAGTGAGGCTCTGCACCTTTGCTATCACCCTTTCCATTGTAATGGACATCTTTTCTACTAGAATTTTTAAATAGCCTACAAATGCATTTAGTATCTCCAAGTCCTTCATTTTCCATATGGGGGGCTCTTGTCATCATTCCTGTAGCATGTTCCTTCTTACGAGGTCTGATATGTCCTCCCAAGGCTTTAATATCACAACGAATTAGCTAGTATCTATGTCTACCAATGAAACAACTGCTTAGCTGTAGTCCTAGGCTTTTTACTGCTAATAGCTAGAGAATCTCCTTTAATTTAAGAATCAAGGGGTTGTGCATTTGGGCTCGGACCCAGCAAAGCACTTAGGGCCCGATCCAAAGCCAATTGAAGTGACTGAGAATCTTTCTATTGACTTCAGTGGGCTTTAGATCAGACCTTTAAGAACATGTGTTGCTAACCATGTGAGTAGTTGCACTGACTTCCTTGGGATTACTCATCTGCATGAGATTAAATGTTTTGATGTATCAGGGTCCTGGAACATCAGAATGAGGGTTATATTATCACTGATGGTTGGATGTTCCAAGACATCATGGCGTACAGTATGGTGAAATCCAAGGTGGTCATGAATTTGTCACAATAATAAATAGTGGAAATGTCATATTAAAATAAGGACCTGAAAACTGACATAAGGTGCTCCCCTAACGCAATAGAGGTATACACAGAACTGACAATATTACTGTGCTCCAGTGGTGCGGTTGAGACAAGCCTCCGGCCTGTCCCAGTCAGGCAAGCTATACCTACTAAAGGTAGGAATCAGTTACACAGTGGGCTATGTGTAGTGACCATCACTGCCTTAGGGAGCATGTCAATATGGACCATACCGTTAAACCCTCAGCCATAATTTACAATGCCTCTCTGTGGCTTTTGTCGAGGTGAGTTTGTAGAATGTCTCCTTGGGATGTCTCTTAGAGGCCAATATGTTCTCTGTGTGTTTGTGGTCACCAATCACCAGAAGTCAGCCCATCATTTTAATGAAATTAATTCCTCAGGATTAAATTATTGCAAACATCTCTCCTTAAATGACGAAGGGACAACTGCTACCTTAGTTTGCAGGAAGAATAAAGTGCGTCATCAGGTGAGATGCCAGTACTGAAAATAGCTCCAAAATAAAATGAGTGTTAAGAAATAAAGGCTGTAAATCTGTTGGAAAGGTGGTGCTGGTGACATTAATCTCCAAACAGAAAATAGCCAGCTCAAATGAGTCTGTGAACATTAGCAGCAGCAGCAGAACTGAGGGTATGAACAGAAATGCCTCTGATTATATATTGCTATTTATAGATAAGGAACAAACTCTTAAAGAAAGAGGGGTGAGGGATATTCATTGCTTTCAAAATGTAATGACAAATCACCACTGTGCTTGCCAGCCAAATGCGCAGATATTGTTGAGTGATACAGGCTGAAAAGAGAAAATAATAAATCCACCCCAAAAGGAGAAGTTTGGACAAGGCACTCAAGAAAAACAAGGATTTTTCTTCCTTTGTCAAACCCTCACACACTAGTAATGGGCAAACTAGATTATAAAAATAAATGTTTCGCCAAAACATTGAACAGATCCCCAAATCATTTTACAGATTTCCAATTGCTGTGAAGTTTTTTTTTAATCCAGGTTTTTTTATTTTGTCCCATTTTCATGCACTTTTGTTATCCTGTGTTGCGGGTGGGACCAGAAATGTTGAAATAACAACACCACCACTTTGCATTTCCACAGCACTCCCCATCCAAGGATCACAAAGTTCTTTGCAAACATTTTATGGTATTAAGACTCACTGAGCTCCATGAGATGGGTACTTGTTATTAAATCCATTTACACATGGTGATACTGATAGAGATGAAGAGGTTTTGCCTGTAGTCACAGAGGACATCCATGGAAGAGTTAGGATTGCAACCCAGATCACCTGACTCCCAGCTATATTCTACTTGGTATAACTTTACATCAATTGAATACCAGGCTACAAACTACTGCAGGGGGAAATTGGAATGGAAGTGAGCAATCATGCTAATGTTGAGACCAACCTTGTGAAGAAAAAGATTGTATATTATATTTTACTATTTGTGATTGTGAAATTAATGATAGGGGAGAGATTATTAAAGGCAAAAGCAATAGATAGGCACCTAATTCCCATTGAAAGTCAATGGGAGTTATGCACCTAACTGTCATTTGTGCCTTTGAAAAATCTCCCCCTATTGTCACTATGCAAAAACACAGTGGGGCAGAGTTAAGGTTGAATAGGATACCTAAACTTTGGTATTTACTAAGCTTTGGTGGTTTATCTCTGCAACCTAAATGTTCCAGTAACAGATTTTTTGCTATGGAATTATCCAACTATCAAAGAAGAAATAAACATATCAGAAAGGACAGAAAAGCTGAACGTTCCAATATAATTACACACAGGAACTTGAGACAGTGGGGGGGAGGGCGGGATTATCTCCAAAATTCCATTTCAGCTACTGAGAAATTGTTAATAAAAATTAGTTGGTGGTAATTGGCCCAAATTCTTTTAGCCATATGCAGTCTCATGCAAGGATACATGAAAGCTGATACCATCTGTGGATGGCAGTTTATAATTCTTAATGAGTCAAGGTTTATCCTTACAACCAGCATGTTTCAGCAGACACTGCCCACACATACCAACAGGAAGATTTCCTCTAGATTTGCCCCCATTGGTGCCAGAGGAGGGGAAGGGAACTTTTACTTAGAACCCAAAAGAGGGAGAAAGGAGAGGAAAAAAGGAGAGAAGAGAGTTCTCCCAGGCATTAAAATATGTGCCTCATTCCTATTATATGACTTTTTAATCAATAGAAACATACTAATATTATGCCTTTGGCATGTTATCTTCTCTGTGACCCACTTAAAGCTGTAGAGAGTACTTGAACTTTACAAATATAATGTGCATATACATTTTATTTCTTCTTAAGGTGAGGGACTAAGAACAATGGTTTGAACAAGCATGCACAGAGTCTTCTGTATAGCCAAGGCAACAGCAGGTGATGCAGAATGACTGAAGCCTGGAAGGTAGAATTAATCTTTCTTGACTCCAACAGAGGTCTCCTTTTACTTGGACTATGATCAGGATGTAGCTTTAGCAGTGTATAGCCACTTTGTAAGATTCCCTGCCATGTCCACCACAGCTCTGCCAGGGCTTGAATTCATGTCTCTGGAACGGGAAAAACTAGTGCACTCAGCTACTGTAGTGCCACTCAGTTTCAGTTAACGGCTTTCTCTTTCATTTGTTCCATCCCAGTCAAGCAGGTGGGTGCTGACCGAGCTAGGCCAGTGTTTCACTTACGGCAGCTGAGCTGAGAGAATGAGATAGCAGAGGGGCTAGCTTGCTAGGGACCCAAGGGTCTAATCCATTGGAAAGCTGAGTGACCATAGCAATGTAATGTTCCACCTCCACTATGACAGCACTGGCTGCCTCATGTTGCTGACTGATAAATGGAGCAGGTGCTGGTTTTAGGTCTGGAGGCAGATACTGTCCTATTTTTCCGGATGGAGGTTAGAGTGAAGAAGGCAGGGTGCCATCTGGAAGGAGGGCAGTCTTGCCTTGCAGGTGCACAGTAGGAAAAGCTATAGATTTGAAATAAAAACGTATATTATATATAGCATGTGGGATGGTGTAGCGGGGTAGAACCCCGCTCAGGCCCTGAAGGGGCTTGAAACAGCTCAGGAGAGGGCTGATGTGGGAGCAAGCAGCCCCAGGCTGAGTGGGAAGGCAGGCTCAGCTGGCGCCACACCCAAATTAAGGCTCAACTGGCCCTTATAAGTGGGCAGTGAGCCAAGAACAGACACTCTCTCTCTGCCTTTAGAGGGAGAAGGGCCTGGCTGCAAGGGCTAAGCAGGGTACCTTGAGTGGAGCAGGGCTGGGGAAAAGCTAAGGAAGCTGGGGAGCTCCAGCCTGAGAAAACCCCAGGCTGTGGCCTAGGGTTAGGCCCATCTAGGTACTGGGGTTGCAGGGGCAACCCACGGGTAGGCTGAGGCAGCAGGTCCAAACCCTCTTTGCCTGTGATGAGTGGCTTATACTGCAGTCTGCCCCAGGGCGCAGGGGCTAGCTGGTGACTGGCAGTAGCCTATGACTGAGGCAAGGTGGGGATAGTGGGTTGGGGTTCCCCTGGGGAGGGGAGACCCAGATCTGGGGGTATTGACAGGGGGCAACACCCCAGTTAAAGGGGCACCGGGTCCTGGGAGGGACACGGGCCAGAGTGGTCAGGTGGATCACTGGCCTGCAGAGGGCGCTCCAGAGGCTGGTGAGCTAATTCCCGACTGAAACCAGCAGGAGGCGCCGCAGGGGTGAGTCCAACCCTGTCACAGATGGTCCTTTGGAGCCCAGCTCATCATGTTATTAAGAGTCCTGCCGTTCCAAAGGGTGCATTCTTCACAGCAGCACGAAGCTCCATAACAAGGCCCAGAGCAAGAATCTCTCAGATATTTAATTGGTTTTGGAATAACGGTTTATTTTATAGCTCAAGGTACAGCCGGTTTTTGCTTCCATTTATCTGAATGGCTAGGATTTCCCAGAGCTGTTGAAAATGATAAGCCCTTGAAAACGTGTGGGGAATTTTAGTGAGATGCTGTGATAGCAGATCTGCCAAACAACCGTTACAGACACTAGGGTGCATGCAGTGCACAGGTGAGGCCAAAGTACAGAATTAAATTAGGACATATTTATCAAAAAGCAATATTTGGCTTCATATTGGAATTGTTCTTTCATAATACATTAATGTAGGGTTGGGAATGGCTATGGAGGTGTCTAGAAGGCAATGAGGCCTTGGGGAAACAGACTGAATGTCTCTTTTTTCCAAAAGCTCTGAAGGCTGGCTAGATTTTAAACTACTCAAAACCATGTGGTATGAAGTACTTGCACTGTGTGCATGTGATCATGTTGCCCCAGCATAGCTGACCCACAGGCAGGATAAGAGACCCATCACTACTACCAGCTGAAGGAGATCTCCAGGTGCAGAGGGCTATGTTTTTTGATGCTAAAGAACCAGAGTTCTAGTCCTACTTTCATGGAGTGGTGACTGTGGATGTGTGAGATTTATCTGGAAATTGTGCGTATTATTTATAGCATATGATTTCATTGCAATGTGAGTAGACAGATTTCTGAGCCAAGTCTCTGTCTCAGCCCAACGTATAGGTCCTTGAGTACTCTTGTATTCAGGGGACATCAATTCTCAGACAAGTTATACGAACCATGTCACATTTTTTAAATATATATTTGTTCTTATTAGGATATATGTGACGGAGGTTTTTTTAAAAGCAGAGATAATGCTTCTGTCCATTTTAGTTACTCCTAAAATACTTTAATGAACTGGCTAGTATGTATGTGCATCATAATCTTCTACTTGATGAAACCAGAACTCATCAGTTATGTGTCATAGGCCCTGTATTTAACCTCCAAAGCAGTAGTTCTCGTCCAGGGCCCCGTAGGGGGCATCGAGCAGGTTTCAGGGGGGCCTCCAAGCAGGGCCGGCATTAGACTTGCTGGGGCCCAGGGCAGAAAGCTGAAGCCCCATGGCATGGAGCTGAAGCCCAGGTCCCTGAGCCCCATCACCCAGAGCTGAACTGAAGTCTGAGCACTATAGCTTTGTGGGGGCCCATGTGGTGTGGAGGCCCTGGCAATTGCCATGCTTGCTACCCCTTAATGCTGGCCCAGGCTCTTATATGCAGAAAACCAGTTATTGCTGCACAGGTGGGCCGTGGAGTTTTTATAGCATGTTGGGGGGCCTCAGAAAGAAAATGGTTGAGAACCTCTGCTCTAATGGTCATTCTTCATAGAATCATAGAATCTCAGGGTTGGAAGGGACCTCAGGAGGTCATCTAGTCCAACCCCCTGCTCAAAGCAGGACCAACCCCAACTAGATCATCCCAGCCAGGACTTTGTCAAGCCTGACCTTAAAAACCTCTAAGGAAGGAGATTCCACCACCTCCCTAGGTAACCCATTCCAGTGCTTCACCACCCTACTAGTGAAAAAGTTTTTCCTAATATCCAACCTAAACCTCCCCCTCTGCAACTTGAGACCATTACTCCTTGTTCTGTCATCTTCTACCACTGAGAACAGTCTAGATCCATCCTCTTTGGAACCCCCTTTTAGGTAGTTGAAAGCAGCTATCATATCCCCCCTCACTCTTCTCTTCTGCAGGTACAGGGGCCGACTTCCGGCTCCGCCCGTGGGGGACGTTGCCCAGTGTCAGGGGCGGGGCCCCGCAACGTCTCCCGGTGCTCAGTAAGTTTGCCGCGGGTCCGGGGCGGGCGGGGAGTTGCCGGTGGGTGCAGAGAACCCACCAATTTTTCTCCGTGGGTGCTCCAGCACCGGAGCACCCACGGAGTCGGCGCCTATGTCTGCAGGTTAACAATCCCAGTTCCCTCAGCCTCTCCTCATAAGTCATGTGCTCCAGCCCCCTAATCATTTTTGTTGCCCTCTGTTGGACTCTTTAGCTTTCTTCTTTAGCTAGACACAGTGGGTGAGGTAATATCTTTTACTAGACCAACGTCTGTTGGTAGGAGCAGGGCTGGTGCAAGGAATTTTCGTGCCCTAGGCGAAACTTCCTTGCACCAGCCCTGCGCCCCTCCCCACAATGCCACCCTCCTGCCAGCTCCCCCCACCCACGGGAGCTCAGCCTCACCCCCCCACAGTGCCGCCAGCCCCCCACCAGCTCCCCCCACCCACAGGAGCTCAGCCTCCCCCCACCACAATGCTGCCCCCCCCAGTGAGGTCCCCCACCCACGGGAGCTCAGCCCCCCACCACCACCTGTGACCCGCCGGCCACGGAAGCTGAGCGGGGAGCCCGGGGTGGCTCCCAGTGGCTTCCCCCCGGCTCCCTGCTGAGGCGCTGAATGGGGGGGTGGCGGGATGGCTCGCGGCAGCTGCCCCCGGTTCCCCTCTCAGCAGCTGAGCGGGGAGCCGGGAGGCAGCCACCCGCTGCCCCCCCCCAAATCTTGGCGCCCTAGGCAACCGCCTAGGGTCACCTAATGGGCGCGCCGGCCCTGGGTAGGAGAGACAAACTTTCAAGTCACACAGAGTGCTTCTTCGGGTTCTTCAGTGCAAGAAGTGGGAGATTGCAACAGTACTCACTTAAACTTGGCTTGGCTGCCCTAAATTTCAGTGAATAGCATTGCAATGTCACTCATATTTGGCACCTGTTTCTATTTTGTGTGTGTGCACATGCGTGTGTGTTTGTTTTATGGTACTTGAACTGATGGCATCAAAATTGCACCTTGAGGCAAACTGTGGCTACAACCTTTGAACCAAAAAATCATGACTTTCTTATTGCCGTAAATAAAAGTTATGGCTAGAAAGGAGCCAGCAAAGGTGGAGACACTGGGTTGTTTATAAGGCTTGAAATAAAACTCATCATTCAGATTAAGGAAAACAAACAAAACTCCCATAAAATATACTTAAAGCAAGAAAAAGAGTCAGGAAACATTGTCATTGTTTAGTGTGTGATGCCTCCAGGTCTCTGTAGGCCAGCATGTGAAAGTTTGAGAGCTGTGCTTGAAATTTTCAGGGAGTCTGTCAAGCTGTTGCTTTTCCATAGACAGACAAAATTCAGGCCTGATGTAAAGCAAATTAAATGTAATGGAAAATATCTATTGACTTTGTATCAGCCCCTTCATGGAGGATTAATACCAGCCAAACTGGAAAGAAATAAGCAACTGTGCAAAACTATTCTTTGTCCGGTGGCGGAAAGGACTAAATAAATCAGGAACATGGAGATTATTGCCATGCATTTTAGCAAACTGCACCATGCTGGCCAGATACACAAAAATGATCAAGGAATAAACAAGTCTCATTATTTGGAATAGCATCTTCCTGTCACGAATACCTATAGTTGCAGAATAGAGCAAGTTCAGCCAGTCACATAAATTTGTGTCGTCCTGAATACAAATTACACGTAGGGGTAAGTTCACAAGTACAGATAAAACCAGACCTGACCCTAACCTTTGTTCATAACTTCAAATTAACCTTTTTGTGGTGTTTGAAAATATTTTAACATTTTTCATTTGTCTCAGCATCTTCTGGCTCCAGACACGAGCTGAAATATAAGGAGTGGGTGAATGACAAATCGTTTTCTTGCAATACTTTCCACACAGACAAAAACAAAAAAGATCAAATTCTATTCTCTGTTACACTAGTATAAATCCGTGCCAATAAAGTGAGTCTGGATTTAAACCCCTGGATTTAAACCCCCGAAAAGGGGCCGGAATTTGGCATTGGCTGCTTGACACCTTGGTGGAAAATTTATTCATCCAAGATTTGAAGCTGTGCTGAGTATTTTAGTAACACAGCTGTTTGCTGTTGAGCTATTGGGAGGGCCCAGCAATGCTAGTGGGAGACAACCCTGAAAATAATCGTGGCAGCAAGAGGGAAAGTGAGACTGCACATCCGAAGCTGCTTGGGAAGCCACAGGCACTGATCAAATAAAAGCCTGTCTCCCACCAGGAGAAAAGGGAATGCACTGAGTGCTCTGATTTTGATTTCCTGTCTCTCACAGCAATACCTGGACCCTGTCAGTAAATTCCAGTTCCAGGGAGATCTGTATGACACACAGGTTTTCATCCTATTTTTGGTCTAGTCATTGGCAAAGAGTTGTCAGCATCTTCTCAGCATGAACGGTTAGAGCTGAGGCAGAGTCCAATGGCAAACTCCGCCTACCCGTCAATGCGGATCCCTTAGGGAAATTGGTATTGCGACTGCTGGGATTACAACCCTATTTCAGTTCTAGGGAGTTTTCATTTTCATTCACTATAATACGATTCCTACTCACCCTCTGTCCCTACAATAAGGAGCGTTACACTAATGCACCTTTTAATATTTTAAATGAATGTAAGTTCTAGTTCTTTGAAGGTTCTTGAGGGCTTCAGTGTTTCCATGACATTGGCTGTATAGTGGATTTTATGCCAGTATAGATTGTAGGAAACTGCCCAGAGCAGAAAAAAACATTAAATACCATAGAGATGTGAGGTTTTCTTGCCACTCTGAAAGAGTGCACATCCAGCATGATCTCCTTTGTTATATTAACAACGTGCTCCATATGTGCAAGCTGAAGGTCTAACAATGCCCTTGCAGCATGTGGAATATTATAAATCTGGAAAATACCCATTGAAACTCACATTACTGTTGGCCTTTAATTTGTGCCCACAGCATCCACACAGAGGATTTGTAGCACAGCCTGCTAGCAGTCACTGCAATTCACACGTGAACTGCGGGGCCATGTAGACGAGCCCTCAGTGCCGGCAATCCGTAGTAAAAGCTGTCAGTGTCAGTGACCATGACAAGCTGCCAACTCTGTGGCACGTGCCTAGCACATCAGCAGCACAGGCCAAGAGTGGGCAGGAGAGCTCTTTTGCAAGTGCTTCAGATTAAAACAGGCACGTGTGGCTGGAATGGGGCGGTGATCTGATGGTATTGGGATAGCTCCCTGTTAACAATCCGAGTTAATATACGCAATGCAATGGCAAAAACAAAGGCCAATAGGAGCGGTAAAGTAAATTGCCTCTGTACAACAGCAATCCATCAAGTGCCTTTTGCTGTGCTTTATGCTGTGAAGTTAATGGGTGAAATCCTGGCACCACTGAAGTCAATGGGAGTTTTGTTACAGAAGGGAATAGGAGTGGGGCAGCCCCTTTAAATTTTGTGAGCACCCTAGTGGCGCTCACTGTGTTCTGTGTTTTGGATGCCTCCAGCATTCGGTAGAATAATAGGACTTGTACTGCATGCTTGCGTATATTGTGTAAAGATGTCAAGTATCAGAGGGGTAGCCGTGTTAGTCTGGATTTGTAGAAGCGACAAAGAGTCCTGTGGCACCTTATAGACTAACAGAGGTATTGGAGCATAAGCTTTCGTGGGTGAATTCCCACTTCTTCAGATGAGTAAAGATGGTTATTTGGGACCCAGCTATATCCAGTGGCTTCTTCATATTATTTTTATTTAGAGCAAAAGACACAACACCATTAGCTTAAGTGGGCCAGAATGTCACTCAGTTTTGTTTAGGACAGTGGATATCTGCAGTATAAAGGGGATAACATACACATTATTTTGTAACATAAAAATGTTAAATATGCCTCTGGTGGCTGAAGAATGACACTAGTCACACTTTCATGTTCATGGCCCTAGACTATCCAGTACAGCTGGTCGGCAAGTAATTAAAATTCCCTCCTCTGGCTCTTGGATGATTTGATCACTAACAGACTTGTATGTTTCTGTTTCGATGTCTCACCAAATCCTGGAGAACTCATGTAGTTTCAAAACAGAAAGAACGCAACATATAGTTGGCAGTCCTTAAAATTCTGCCAGTTTTGCCTTAGATAGCCCTATACTTATTTAGGGGAAATTATTTTTATGAAGCAGGGTGAACCTTTATTATGCATTTGGGTTACATGCACTGTCGTAGCAAAGGAACGTCTATAACTTTTTTCATTTGTCATCTAAAAATATATTATTAAGAACTGTTTCAAGTTACAAACTAGCACACAGTCTAACAATTACTGTTCTAAAGTGACTGGACTAGCATGCAGGCACCTGAAGATCAGGGTGGCTTAAAACCACCTTTGTACATTCCCCTGCTAAGCTGCAGGATTCATTCAAAATTGCGCGGTTGTGCAAAAAATGGGTGAAAATAACAAAGGACTCATCCCAAGAACAACTTCCACCATGCCTTTAAACGCCAATGAAGTTAGCACAAGTTGTTTATTTTTTAGGCCTCCCAATCTTGCCAGAGTTTCTTAAATGAACAGATTTGATAGTAGCCAAATGGGATATTAGTGGAAGGCAGTTTCCCAAAATTAAGAAAAAGATAGAGCTGCCTCTTCCTAGGTTGAAATTCTATAGTGTGTTCTGTGCAGCTGAACTCTGCCTAAATGTCCTGAGTTTACTGGACCTCTGAGTAATGCCAGTAATAAACTCAGAACTGTAACAAGTATGGGGGCTGAGGTAATATCATATCTGATATTAATTATTATTATTCCCCTTTCTTGCACTTCACTCTACTCTCCTGCTGACACACAAGCCAGAGCTCAGTCCTTCCAGGAGTAAGATTTAATGTTATATGACGTTACACTTCTGAGGGAGAGAGGCATACAATTCCTTAACAAATAACATTTAATAAATATAAACAATCTACAAGCAATATTAGGATTAGTTGTGACTATTTCTCTCAAACCACTATTATGTGATAGCCCTTTGATGTTCCTAACCAAAACTTCCACACCTGTTGCTATTACAAAACACTGAAGAAACGTATACCTTGTACCCACACACATACACACGCTTCCCTCCAGCTTGCTCATGGAGCGAGTCCTGTGTGCAGTTCAAAACATTTGTCTCTTGAAATTCCTACAACTAGAGATGGGTGTCTGGTCCCACCTCCTCTGCATCTCTTCAGCAACAACAGTCCCAGACTCTCACAACTAGTGGTAACTTCCAGTCTCCTTCGCTGGCTCCTTCATCTGGTTCTCCCTTTTATTGCTTCTTCTCTGGCGTGGAAGATAAGATTAATTTCTTCATGAGACTGACAGAATGATTTTCCTATTTGTTGGTGTCTATTGTTATTATGCATGCCCCATATGGGTGTCTGGAAGCTGGTATAAATGACAGATCTGGATTACTCTATGTGGGACATAATTATATCTTTAAACAGTGCCTTTCATCCTGAAGGATCTCAAAGCTTAAACTGAGCTATTCAGACAATACACAAGGATGACTTCTTCCACTGGTGCAATGCAGCTCCCTATGGACGTGCTGATTCTAGAGTACGTGGCATATCTGTAACATTTTTGCATTTCATTGTGAACTCAACGCCAAGCCCGTCTCACAGAAAACTTAAGCGGGATGGCAAATATTTTTGAGAAAAAATGTAAGATAAACCAAGCCAGTAATGGGGCCCAAACTGATGAAAACAAATCTCAAATGTTTATAGTTTCTGGTGAAAAAATTCCCTTAAATGAGATGGGAATCTAAGATATGGGGACAGAAGCGTCATCTGCATAGGGCATTGAGACTTCACATTCCCTGGCAGATGGAGCAAAAATAACAGCTGTGTTTCTATTAATTATTATTAATAATTATTTGTATAACAATAGTGCCTAGAAGGCCCAACCAAAACTGGGCCCCAACTGTGCTAGGCACTGTACAAACACAGAGTAAGATACAGCTCATGCCCATTGAACTTACAATCTAAATAGACAACACAGAGAAGCAAAGTGATTTACCTAAGGTCACACAGCAGTTTAGTGGAAGAGCTGAGAAGAGAACCCAGGTCTTTTGAGTCCCAATTCAGAGCCTATCCGCTGCACTACAGAGGGGCACGTTTATTATAGAACCACACAGAAATAGCTAAAGTTTTCATGCAAAAACTGGGATGTTTGGCCAGCTCAACGCAATTCTCAGCTCTCCCTGCTCTCTTTCCATTGTTTCGCCTTCTCCCGTGTCAGGCTTTTAATCTTCGATCTGTTTTTATTTTGTTTTGTTGTAAGGGTGGAACATGCACGTGGTTGGTGGGGGAGAAGATGGGCAATTAGGGAGCACTGGGAAAAGCAAGGCTGTATTGGTCCTTCCGGTCACTGAAGTGGAGAAGGCTGCGGGTTGTCAGGCACTGAAGTAAGGCATTCTCATGATGCCTTCTGACCCCAGGCTGGAAAGGAACCAGCTGTTTCTGACATTAAGCACTGAGCCTGTGCTATTGGCAATCATCTGGGCTCAAGCGAAGCTAGCTAAACTTTGCTCTGGGGACTGTATGCAATGGATTGTCATACAGGTCTCCAGATCTGGAGCTGGTAGAGACAGGACCAGTACAGATACATTACACAAATTCCTGTAAAAAACTAGCCTGCTGCTGTACAGGAGCTAAGTGGGTTACTTGAGAAAGAGCAGTGAGGCATTCTATTAGGGAGAGAACAGGGTTGCTTGTGATATTTCTATTACAAGAAGGCTCTAGGGCAAGAGCTGTGGTCTAGATAATGCCAAGCTAGAATGTACCAAGGAGAAGACATCTGCTGGGGGGAAGGGAAGAGATGCAGCTCCAGAGCACAGTGGGCAGAACAGATGCTCCATGGGACAAAATGAGGCCAAGCAGAATTCATTTCTAGAGATGGTCGCAATAGCTACTGAAGAAACCCATGGGCTTATTAAGTTTCACAAGATGCTTCATATTTTAGTGTGTGTAACTCAACACATTGTATAATTTAATCAAGCAAGCCACATCCTACCCTTAAATAAGATGGGCATCTAAGATATGGGGACAGAAGTGTCATCTCCATAGGGCATTAAGACTTCACATTCCCTGACAGATGATGCCTTACTCCCTAGAAGTAATATTGTTGCATCACACTGAGGAATTTCTCTCCCTCCCCCCGTCTATCCTGGCATCTGCTGTGACACTAATAGCTGTGGGCCAGTGGTGATTTCAGTTAACTAAAGCTGGTATTAGATTAATGCTAAAATGAAAACGCTGCAAATACTCTCTCTGCAAAGATGCTGCTTAATTCTCATAGAATAGAATCTGGTCCAGCAAATCTTCCAGGAGACCTTAGTGCTGAATGACTTTCCTGGTAACCTTTCAGCAGAGAAAGAGAGTGTAGACAATTATGTTGACCTAGACATAGACTTTGATATAGGTGACAGCCAGGCATATGCCATCACATAGGAATGTTTGTCTGTGACCAGTTAGCAAAAGAAAAGTTATATGTCATGGCTGTGATGCATCAAATATATATAATCCTATACAGGACCGGCTCCAGGCACCAGCCGACCAAGCACATGCTTGGGGCGGCACCTTGCAAAGGGCGGCGCTTAGGCGCTTTTTTTTTCTTCGGCAGTGGCGCGGGGCTCAGGGGAGGGGAGGGAGAGTTGTTTCAGCGGGGCGGCGCGGGGCTCGGGAGAGGAGAGGGGAGGGGGGAGTTGTTTCGGCAGGGCAGGGCGGCGTGGGGCTCGGGAGAAGGAGGGGGTTGTTTCAGCGGGGCGGTGCGGGGCTCGGGAGAGGGGAGGGGAGGGGTTTTCGGTAGTGCGGCATGGGGCTCGGGAGGGAGGGGGGGTTGTTTCAGCGGGGCGGCGCGGTGCTCGGGAGAGGGGAGTGGAGGGGTTGGGTTTTCGGCAGGGCAGTGTGGGGCTCAGGGGAGGAGCGGGGAGATGGAGGAGTTTCGGCAGGGCGGCCGGGGCTTGGGGGAGGGTAGGGTAGGGGGGGTTTTGACAGGGTGGCGCGGGGCTCGGGGGATGGGGGTGGTTGTTTCAGCTCGGCGGGGCAGGGATCGGGGCAGGGGGATTGTTTTGGCAGGGCGGGGCACGAGGGAGGGATGGGGGGGTTGTTTCGGCGGGGCGGCGCGGGACTCAGGGGGTTGTTTCGGTGGGGCGGGGCTCGGGGGAGAGGGGGTTATTTCAGCGGGATGGCGTTCGTTTTTTTTTTCCCGGGGGAGGGGGGGGGGAGGCGGCGCTTGGTATGTTTTTTGGTTTTTTTGCTTGGGGCGGCAAAAAGGTTAGAGCCGGCCCTGATACTATATAATAAATACATAAAATGGACAGTGGCGGGGGAACCAGTGAAAGTCTTTAAGGAGGTGGGAGGATGTGATTGTGCTTCTCTGCATTTCATGCTACAGTCTTCTGGACAGACTGAAGTTGGGAGGTGAAGAACGCAGGAAATCCATAGAAATAGGAGCGGGAGCATTTGAGGCTCGGAGTGACACATACACGCAGGATCAGTTGAGCAGAGTGACTGTTGAGGGTGTTTGCTGGATGTTGATGATGTTGTGGAGGAGGTAGCAGGTGATCGTGCAGAGTTTAGTGTAAAGTGCAAGAGAGAACTCAGGTCTGTAGAGGACTTCAAACTAAGTTTGCAGACTTGACAGGCAAGAAGCAGGAGTAAAAAGGAGACAGGATTTGGCTCAGCTGGAGAAATGACTGAGGGAATAGACCTTGCTCAATGAAAAGCTATCCAAAAAGGTGACATTCAAAAGAAAAAAGTCAGGTGTTGATATATTCTCTGTGTATGTGTATGTTTGAGGCCTTTTTAGATTCAGCTTTTACAGTCTGTTTTATTAAAGCATAAAAATCATTCATTACTGAGATATTAGTGCAGCCTTAACACAGCAGCACCAGAGATGCCACTCCTAATTAGGGTGATAATACAGAGCTAATGATTTATTTTGAAACAACAAAGAATTATATAATTGAGTGACTGGACTCTAACCTCTTACTCACACAATAAATAAAAGACCTAGTGGTTAGGCTCATTTGCTATGTCATTACATTTCTGCACCTGTATTGCATTCAGGGAACATGCAGCCTGGCTTTAATAGAAAGCCTTAATTAGAAGTCTCATTCACTTTCAGGCATCAGCTGAAATGTTAAAGGCCAGACAACAACACTGAGTAAATGGGTGTCTTTTAAAAAATTATCTTATGATCTTATTAAAGAGAAAAATCAATGCTTTGTTGAATTTTTTTCTTAACCTTGCTACATGGAAGGAGACACTATATAGCTCTATAATTTAGGATCTATTTAGTCTATAGGCCTCTAAATAATCTCAGTTATATGAATTTGGGCTGAAGTTTAAAGTCTGTCCTGGGGCTTTAGGTATTGAAAAAAGGAGAAGCAGTGGATGAGAATCAGGAAATCCATATTCTATTCCTTTTGCTGCCATTGATGTGCTGTTTGACCTTGGGGAAGTCTCTTCCCCGCTGTTTTTCCTCCTACCCTTTGTCTGACTTGACTGGTTAGTCTGTAAACTCTTTAGAATGTCTCTTACCATGTGAGTGTACAAAGCCTAGTTTAGTGAGGCCCTTTATCTTGGCTACCATAATGGAAATAATAAAAAGTATGAGCTATGCAAAGAGCAGTTTCTAGTTGCGACAGGCTTAACACAGCACAGACGAATGCTTACCTTGTAGGATTGCTGTCTGAGGACTTTGAGGGTCCAGCATTCCTGGTTCAAGTCCCAAAAGCAGTAACATGGAGGCTACCCATGACTGGGCAACTGCTAAATAGTGAATTTCACTCTTGTCCATGGCAGGCAAACACACCAGAAATTGCTTAACGATAAATTCCTTTCAATGCTCTTCCACTCATTAAAAATATCCCCACAAAATGAAACATTTTGGGCAACCAAAGATTAGAGTTTCAAAGTGTGATGGAATTCAACCCAGATATAAGCACTCATGCTGACAAGCATGCTAGGCTCAAATTTGATCTTACAAACCCAGTGAAAAACATCTTCTGGACTTCAAAGATCTGAATTTGAGACCAGCTTCAGCCTGCAACAATAAAGACTAAATTATAGGTGCTGTTTTGTACCCACAATTGTTTGCTGTCTGCAAACCAGGGCCAAGATTTTCAAAACCAACTGCCTAAAGTTATGGTCCGAAATTCCTATTTAGGCGGTTATATAAGTGACCTGTTTTTTTAAAGTGTTGAGCATCCAGTAGCTGTCACTGACTGTACTTTCACCAGATACCAACCAGATTACACGCCGCAGTTTTAATGAGAGCTGCTGGGTGAAATGAGACCACTGGCAGTTAGATAGCCAAGTGATCTGAATTATGAGCGCAATTAACTATTCCTGAAAATTGGAGACATATAAAGGGAACACAGTTTGCAATATCTGTTCCTAAATATCTTTTCTTTTACGAAATCCATCACTCTGTCACACAACTATGTATGAGGAAAAAACCCCACACTAAAAGTCATGAACCGAGAGGGAAGGGGTTTTTTTTGGATGGGGGAGGGAGGGAGAAGATAAAAATATGTCAGAGGTGATTCAAAAAATCACACTAAAAATAACAATTATTTTACATTCTGGAGACACATCTTTCATCTGTACTGAAGGAATCCTAAATGCCAATGCAGACAGGCCAATTTGCTGTGCTTAATTCATAATGAAGGAGGTGCTGGGGCTCAAGCAGGTTTTTTACATTCATAACTGATGCAGGAAGCCCAGAGGTGCCGGGGCTATGAACTGCCAAGTCTAGAGGTGCCGGGGCTCAGCCCTGGCACAAATTAAGCACCACCAATCTATCCTAAATGTTGAGATTATTTTGGTTAATTAATGAGCAAATGGTGTAGATCCAAAGACAGAACTGCAGGTTCTACATGTCTATTACCAGGGGGAAATGGATTGTTGAAAAGCGCTTGGAATTTCTCTCTCCTGTCACTTGGTGACCCAGGCTGAGGGGACTGAGCCATGCTTTTCTTTCTGCCTCTGGTAATAAAGGCTGGGATTATTCTCCTGGCTTCTGACTGAGACCTTATTATTGCAGGGCAGCTGTCACCCTGAGACAGTTCATATTCAATTTGATACATTATGCAATCGCCCTGGTTCTGACATAATTACAGTATATTTGAGAAACTGGAAACACACAGCTGCAGGGATATTTGATAGGGGGAAAATCATTTTTGAAGGGGGAAAAAGAAACCTGACTTGAGCCTCCTGGAACCAGACTGCATTCATTTTTGATGCATCCTTGGCTCTTTCTTGCAACTCTTCTTCATGAGCTTCTCTCTTTGGTGTTTTTCTCAGTGTCGTGCTTATGAGCGGCACCCCGTTGATAAGCCTCAGAGCGAGACTCTTCCATTTAGAGACAGAACAGATTCAGCAGAGAGGAACCTTCATAGTAGAACTGAGGCTGAGTTTGCATAAACAGCTCTGCTGCAGAGCCAACACTTCTCTGCTGTAAATGGACACTACTGGCAACATCTCTCTCTTTTCTGATGTGCTGTCTTCATTCAGGCCTCGAGCACTGTTAGCACTGGAAAAATCCCTCCTCAGCTATGGCCAAGGAGCATACAGTGCAGTTGAGAAGGGGTGACCTTCATACTCCTTGATCCTCTGGGCTTTCCCCCCACGGTAATGCCATGCAAAGTGTAGGCTGCTGTAAAGTTAGGCTGGCTGCCAGTGGTCCCAAGAAGCCAATACAGCAGTGACATTAGTGGGCTATAGGGAGCTCACAGCCATGCACCCTTAACTTGAGGGCAATGGGGAGGATGTGTAGCAGTGCTAGCCCTGAGAGAGGTATGACCCTCCTGTGGCAGGCTAAGTGGACATAGGGAATGGGCCAATACTGATATAAAACACACTGAGATGCTTACATGGAAGGCCACATACAAATGCTGTGTGTTCCTAAAAGGATAAGATGAGCAGTTCTAGAAAAGGCATGAAGTAGCCAATAGCCGCACTACCTCTGAGGCACAGAACACAAGGAACCCAGATTTTCAATGGGCATCTGAAAAATGGTCCGAATATTAATTCACCTGATAATCTATAAATCTTTAGGAGACACTAGACAGCCAAACTGCTTCTCCTGTATACTATACGTAATCGGGATGATTTTAACTGGGAAGCCTCTCTAGGACGGTGCACTTGGGTTCTTGAGAAACCCCCCAAATTTTACTATTTGTATTGATGTTTTTTCTGTCTCGGGGACTAGAATAATGCAAGAGCTGGTCTTCTCACCATTTTATTATTTTGATATTTATATCACAGGAATCCCAGAAGCCCTGACTAGAATTGGGACCCCGACTGAGCTAAGCACTGTACAAACACAGATGTGGTCCCCGCCCCAAAGAGTATACAATCTAAGGAGACAAATGAGTCATGAAGGGTGCGGAATATATTCACTTTAAATATCAATTTTTTGCAAGCTTGTACATACATAAATCTGTTTCTTCTTTCTCTATTGCCACTATTGGAAACTGAAATACTATGGATACTATATGAGCATTGTCACACCAATAATGTGTCTTATGGGAGCACAAAATACAGCTCCTGCTACAACCGATGACAGAAATGCACTCTAAAAGGCAAAATGGGATTGCAGTGCACAATTCCATGTGCTGCTTCATTGCCACAGTTATGAAGAAGTCATTAATTACTCAGCAATTGTGACAGTTTTATAGATATAGCAACTGTACACACTTAAGATTGGATTTGGGATCAACTGGGGAGCTAATTCTGCTGCTAACAGCTCTTTCTTGAGCAGACACAGAGCTTGTGTTTTCAATTAGTGCAGAGAGTACTGCTAATCACAAAGACAAATTGCATGAGAATGTAGGAAAAGGGTAGGGAAATAATTCTGCTGGATCTATGGGTTTGGAGAACTTGGTAATGCCCACTAGAATAATATGGAGACATAAGAAGAATGAACAGGCTTATTACTATGAGGCAAAGAGGAAAGG
The DNA here is from genome assembly GCA_037349315.1 of Chelydra serpentina. Classification (NCBI taxonomy): domain Eukaryota; kingdom Metazoa; phylum Chordata; order Testudines; family Chelydridae; genus Chelydra; species Chelydra serpentina. Next base: position 17,043,458 of record JBAIAC010000035.1, read on the forward strand.
AAAGTTGTATTGTCTAGTGGCTCAGCCAGGGAACGGATTCCTCTATTTAGAAAGGTGCCCAAACTGGAACCTGTCTTGCATCCTCTCCCATCTTCCCCGACTCTGCACTTTAGCAAGAAGTGGGTTTATTCCATCCTTTTTCTAGTTTACCAAAACATAACTGTCCCAGGTTTTAGATCTTGACACCATCACTGACTCATTACTTGACCACATGCAAATAGCTTACCGCCATATTTTCAAAAGTTGTTACTAATTTTGGTGACATCAATCAGTCTTTTAATGCTCTGCATGAGACAGCTTAGGTCTGATTTTTAGAAGCAGGGGGAAAATGAAAACCTGTTTCAATGGAAAATCTCAAAAGGCCAATGCTTTTTGTTCTGAAGTGTTTGAAATTTACATATTTTTCTATTTCAAAATTGTTTTCATGATTTGTTGCCCCAGTGTGGTTTTCAAGTATTTTATTGAAAACTATCACAACGTCCACAGTAATTTTCCATTTGCCAAACCCAGTTTTTGGTAAATGAAAAATTACACTATTTCAATATTTTATACCGATTTTGACCCCCCAAAAAACATTTTTTGTTTTTCCACACAAAAAAGTCCATTGAAAAGGAGAGGGCATTAAAAGACAAACTTTTAGTTTCAAAAATTATGACCAGCTCCAGCAAAAATCCCCTGCAGATCACATAGATTTCAACTGGAGCTGCAGCTGCTCAACATCAATGAAAATTAAGTATCTCAAGTTAGACACCCAAAATTAGTGGCCACTGTTAAAAACGTTGACTGTGACAGGATAAGGTCCCATCCCAGCTTCCACAGACTTGGAGACCTTCAGCTGTATATTTACACTTGCTCTTCCTATCACCTTACTGATCCATATGCCATATTATTTACAGTTGCCATTTCCCCTCAGTTCTCTACCAGTTCTTCCTTTCTGTGCCTTTTCTACTTTCTAGGCTAACGGGTTAATTAACTTTGTAGCTCTCTCCCACCCACCCCCTATCTATCAATAAAGCACAACTTTGCCCCTCACGTTTACCCTGGGGTAATTTAATTGGTGATCCGGTGATCAGTGTTCTGGGATAGCTGTAGTTGCCCAACACTCTACCACATTGACATTAACATTTCTGTACCTTAGTTTCTTCATTTGTCTTAGTATAATATTTACCAACCTCACATGAGGTGCTACTCACTTATGAATATATGTAATATACGAATGGTTGGTTATACAGAAAGCATTTTGAGTTCCTCAGATGCAAGCGTTATGATTGTTAAAAGTTAGTATTAAAACCCCTGTGCTGACCCAGCACTGTCTAGGCTAAAGATTCCCAGCATGAGTTTGATCAGTTGTCCATCACTTGAATTGAGAATCCCTAGGTCAGATCCAAGGAGAGCTGACAAACAAAACTTCAAGCTGAATTATCTGGGACAGAGGTTCCTATTTTGGGCCACAGTCTTGGTCTTCTCGGCAAACAGCTAGTTCTTTCAAGTGTTTTGGAGGGAATCAGGGGGCAGATGGAAAAACTAATGACCTGCCTGAACTTGGTAAAATTTTCCCTTGTGTTATACAAGACTTGTTTTTGCCAGCAAAACTACCTCACGTCTTATCCTCTTACCTATACAGTATGGGAACTACTGTCAGACTTTGTTACATACGGGATTAATCTGAACCATTGAATTGCAAATATGAACACTACATACTATGTGATTTTGTATATGTGTGTGTGTGTGGGGGGGGGGGTTGATGTGAGGGAAGGGAATAACAAGTCATTTACTATTCACACTCAATCTCACCCATTTATTTCATTTACCCATTACATATGGATTCTGAAAACATGACCAGATCTTTGACTATCAGTCTTTTGTCTGGTAGACAAGTGGTTTTTCCTTTTCTGAATTTAGCAGAATGCTGTGCTAAGAAACAATCATCTTAAGAGCAATGCTAGCACAGAATAATTTGCCATCCTTTACTTTAAAAAATACTGCAGTATTCACTTCATTGTTCTAGAGTAATAGTCTAGAACAATGCAGTAATGCTGTGTAAGCTGCACAATTTGGGACAATTACTGTAGAATAGACTTTTCCCCCCGCTTTTGAATGAGCCCTCACTCCTCAACATCAGTGAGCTGGAAAGGGAAATTATGTGGAGACAGTGGAATAACTATCTGGGAGAGGAGAGGAAGAACACAACAAATGCTTTAGTGACTCCCACAAGAAACGCTTTAGTGACTCCCTCTGGCTAACTGAGTAATACCTACACTGATTGAAAGACACATCAGATGGACTTCAAGAGAAAATGATAATAAAGGAAGACCCAAGTCAATAAAGAGCTGTCATTACAAAGTCTCTGACCCACATTGCTTATAAAAGCTCCAAACTGAACTTAAAATGCCATAGGTTAATGTTACTTGTGAAAGCCTGATCATACTGAGTGGTGAATGCTGATCATACTGACGTTTTTACAGATTCTATGATTGCCTTGTATTGGATATATACATGAAGATGCATTTATCTTTCTTTCAGTCTTCAGACTTTAGTCATAACTCACAGGCTGTAAGGTCAGAAGGAAACATCATGATCATCTTGTCTGACCTTTTTCACATTGAAGGCCACAGAACCTCACCCACCTACTCCTATAATAGACCCCCAACCTCTAGCTGAGCTCATACAACATGTTGTTCTAATTTCAAGTTGTCCTGCAGAAGGTAATTGAGTTTAATCTTTTATTTAGCTGCTAAGGGTCCATTTCAAGAGAAGTTTATTCTTTATTTCCCATGTCTTAGTTTTATCAACCTGTTGGTTATTTTTAATATATTCAATTTTAGTCCAACAGCTGGTGACAGAGATTAAAGGAGCCTTTAACATGATTATTTTGACTTGACTACATTTATTACCCCTTTGATTCCAGTGTGGTCCTTTGAAGTACGGTATCTTCAGGCTTGCAAGAGTGATTTCTCATCCTTGTGACATCCCTAATTTTCATGGTTTCGTTTTTTGGAAATGACTTATTTATCAGTTGTTATTTTGTGAGATCCACTTTAGACTCTGCAAACACTTTCTTCTTTTTAATGCACTGGCAGAATGTTAAATCCACTGGAATGTAATAACCCTGGAAACCGCATGTCGTTTGGGGGATGAACTCTTGTCATTGGCATGCTTGGATGAACAAATGAGCATTTCTCTTTTCTGGTCTAACCTACATTTGGGAGAAAAACCAGCCAGACTAACATCTCATGGCAAGTCAGGAGGCAAGCTTGCTTGTCCTTATTTTTAATCTTCCCACAACAAACGCTTGTGTCAGCAGGAGACTAAATACAGGAAATGTTTCTTTTTAAAATTTGTGGCTTCACTTGAAGGACTAATCACAGCTGCCAAAGCTGTGTGCATGCTTTTGCCAATGCATTTCAGTCTTGAACCACAGTCTCTTTTCTATCTGCCAATCAATCTCAATCCTTTTCTGTGACATGCTATAGTATCTTGTCCCACGGAGTTCTGCCAGTTAACCTTAAATCTAATTTACAGCAACTTTTGTCATTAAATTCCTGGAAAAGGCTTTACATAAATTTCAATCCTAATCCATGTGTGCATTATAAAGCTATAATAGTATCAAGGGATTCTAATAACATGGATGACACATGGGAGCAAAACTTGAGATGCTTATGAAGAAGTCTCCAGAACCCCATACTGAAGTAACAGCCTTTATATACACAATGGGCCTCTTTACTTCTCACACGGCTGTAAATTAGAAGCAACCCCATTGATGTCAATGGAGTATCACTAAGGCAAAATCAGTGTTGGTGAGAGGAAAGCCAGGCCTTCTGAGTTTGTGTTCATTGTAGTCTTTGGTGAAAATTCAAATAAAATGAGGAAGGTTCACTGCTTTGCACCTCCTGCTCTTTCTGCTAGAGCAATGTGGCACAGCTTACAAGAGGAATGAAGAAAAGATCATAGTGTTGAGTAAATAATGTCCCACAAGTAGCATTCTCAGTGTGCTTTAATTTCCCAGGAGATATTGAAAAGACGGAAGACTGAAAAATCTATAGTGTGACACACACACACACACCTGTATGCATTTAGCCAAAGAAAACGAAGAATTAGCTTTTTAAAGATATTTAGGTATCTAACTCCCATTGATTTCAATAGGAGTTAGGCACCTAAATACCTTTACAAAACTGACTTTGAGAGATTAAAGGTTAATTCTGATCTTACTTGCCCAGGATTTACACCAACGACCTTCATTGATGTCAACGGGCTTACTTCTCATTTATACTGGTGCGAGAGGAGAATTGAGCCCTAGAAGATCAGTCTTGGTCTTATGGATAAAGCACAGAACTGAAAATCATGAGAGCTTGCTTATTCTCAGGTGTGTGACAGTCTGCTTGTTCAACCAGGGCAAGTGACTTCACCCTCTGTGCCAGAGTTTTCTCATCTGTAATGAGAAAACATTCCTGGCTCATGGGGGCATTGAGAAGCTTAATATTTGTGAAGTGATTTGAGCTCCTCTGCTGGAGGGCACTAGAAAAGTTATTTGTATTACCAGTGTGGTAGGAACCAGTGTCAAGATAACAAAGTGTTCACTCTTCAAGTTAGGCGGAGGTAAAGGCAAATATTTGCGAAACTTTTGCCTCAGTATGAACAGATTTATTGCTCCTGCTTTCTACTACCAAACAGCATGAGACAATGAAATTACATGAACTGTTCAATGCCACTTCCAGTTTAACTAATGAAAATCAATTACTGTATTTAGCTGCAATATAGTCAGTAAACAGACATCCTAATCTATTTTCAAGGTCACTGCACATCAGGCTTAATTAAAACTGCTTGGTGTATGGCCCTTTATTATTGAACATCCTAAAATATTCTACAGTGTTTTGTATGTCTTTAGTGTGCAGAGGAACTACATAGAAAGGGACTGGTGTTTCTGCATTGACCTAACAAATCTATATTAAAGCCTAACAGGACCTGAAGACATCTTATTACTGCATTATCAGTTAGAGTTATTTTTAAGTTGCATTTTCATTCCACGATGGGCTATTTTTACCAAGTGAAGAAGAGATGAAATGTTATTTTAATTTCAAGTGTCTCAGTACCTAGTAAGTTTCTCTCTGTTGTAGCATCTTAGTTCTCAGCTGGATGATCCTGAGTTCAAATCTCACAGTAGGATTGTATCATACGTAGTGCTGACACTGATTATAGAGTATGTTGGGGGAGGGGTGTTGCACTATAATAGGTACTGTTTTTCAGATGGGTATTACAAGAGGTCACAAGGGCTAACCTAGAGCAAGTTTTACAAAAGAGCTATGAACAACCCTGGTCTTCTATTAACGTTCCCTCTATTAATAAAACAACTGACACACACACAAGGACATTGCAACAGAATGCGGAATGTGTAATAACTGCTTTGTTTGCCTCATAGCCATCATAATATCAAAGGGATCTGATTTTCATCTCACACCCATTTTGCAACAGTGTAACACCACTAACTTTAGTGGAGTAACTTCTGATTTACACCAGTGTAAGTGAAAATCTTCCCTTCATTTGCTTTTCTGCTACACCCACTGAATGCCAAACAGATGCAAGTTTGCCACTTTCACCTATTTAGCCAAAACCTGGACCATTGGAGTCAATGGTAAAACCCCCGCTGACTTTAGTGAAATCAGGATTTGACTCATCTTCTGAGTCACTTGCAGTAGTCGTGAAACAAAAACACAATTTATATAATCATTTGGTCTGACGGAACTAACGCTGTCCTCAGATATGAACACACAACTCCCATTGACTTTGATTCCAAGGGCAGAATTTAACCTCTTGCATTGGCTTTTACATGCATTGGTGTATCAAATACGTTTAGAGGACAAAGTTAGTCCATTTCTCAAACTAATAAGCATATGAGCTAGTCTCTCACTTTGAAATATTCATTGTAATATTGCTCATGAATATTTATGTGTCATCAAATAAATTGTATCCCTACTGAGAGTAGAGAAACTTAAACTAATGAGGACACACGCATTGCCCTATTGTATTAAGATAACCATTACTATTATGACACATTCTGGAAAAGATTTATTTTAAAAGTTTTCTCAAACATAGATCATGCCACCAAGATGCCTGCTCCAGACATATATCAGAGGCGTAGCCGTGTTAGTCTGGATCTGTAGAAGTGACAAAGGGTCCAGACATATCAGTGGTTGTTTGCAGTGTAATAACATTTAAGAATTGAACTACCTTCTGCATAAGACATTGTACTATGTATGTCTCCCTAATGTATACACAGTTACACTGTGGTAGTTCACATGAATCTTAGAGGCAGCTGAAATATTTGTAATAACATTCAAAGTGCTTAAATTCAGAGCATTTATGCCTCTTGTGAATTCAAAATTGGCCCCATTTCCAACAAAATCTTTGTGCTAAAACAGGACCACTTTCACTGAAAGTGGTTTTTTTTAATGTTACTTTAGATGAGACACTAACTGGAACTATAAATATAATGTATTAGAGGATTAGATTAGTTTTCTTTGGCCCCTTATCTTCAGATAGAGCTAGCCAAAGGATAATTCTGTTTTGCAGCAACTTTTGGGGTTTCAAAATTTGGTTTGGTTGAATGAAGACAAAACTTTTCATACATTTTTGTGCAAATGGAATTTTGTCAAACTGTCCATTAGTGGATCAGAACCTCAGCTTCTGTGTTTGGGAGGGTGTGTATGTGTTGCCTGGAGTTTAGAGCACTGGCCTGTGATATGGGAAACCCAGCTTCAAGCCCTTGCTCTGCCTAATGCTGAGCAGAGTGTTTTACCTCAGATCACTCTGAATCAGGTAGAGCAGGGACTTGAATCTGGGTCTCCAACATGCCCACTATTGTGCCCTAACCACCAGTCTGCTCTATGTGACCAAAAAATCCTTCCAGATGAAAACTGTCAAAATTAAGATGTTTCAGGGCAATGAAATTTCATTTAATCAAAAATGTACTGACCAGCTCTAGCTACAAATCAAAGCCACTTAGCTTTTGAAATGGTTACGGTGGAACTCCTTGCCTGAGGAGGCTATGAAGGCTAGGACTATAACAGGGTTTAAAAGAGAACTGGATAAATTCAGAGATGAAATCCATTATTGGCTATTAGCCAGGATGGAAAAGGAATGGTGTCCTTAGCCTCTGTTTGTCAGAGGGGGGTGATGGATGACAGGAGAGAGATCACTTCATCATTACCTTGATGCATCCGATGAAGTGGGTATTCACCCATGAAAGCTTATGCTCCAACACGTCTGTTAGTCTATAAGGTGCCACAGGACTCTTTGTTGCTTCTATTGATCATTACCTGTTAGGTTCACTCACTCTGGGGCACCTGGCATTGGCCACTGTCGATGGAGAGGATACTGGGCTGGATGAACCTTTGGTCTGACCCACTACGCCCATTCTTATGTTCTTATGATCTTATGAGGCCACATTCACAATACTGTATGACCTTTGGTTGCTTATAAATACAATATTATTTCACCGATGGAGAAGGTACAGGAGGAACCCTAACACAATACAAAGAGCAGTGGGTTTTAGATAATCAACAGGTTTTCAAAACTAGTTCTGTATTCTTGGGAACTAAAGAGCTAATTCCCTGGGATATAGAGAATTGAATTCTGAAGGAAAAAGACTAGATACTCCATGGCTATTTAATGAACCATTGGTTGCATGAAGTAGGAAGGAGAAGAGAAACTGAAGCGATGGAAGGAACAGATTTTGACTCAGAGATTTTGAGAGAGAGTGTTTCTATACAGAAAGAGACACGAGTGGATCACATCTTTACTTGCTAGAATATTCATGGAAAATTAAAGGAGAGAGGGTGAGTAGAAGAGAAGGAAATTAATGTAAAAATTCAAACAGATCTTTGTGGAATTTTCTTTTACTCGCCTTTATTCATCCAGCTTTATTGGGAAGGAAGTAGAGATGGCTTGTTTTAAACTTGGTTGTTCTGCATTGGCTCAGTTGTGCACAATTCACATTGGCAAGCACACACACACGAGCAGTCGTACCAAAGCCAATGGGTGAGTAAGTGATCACTGACATAAAGGTTCTGAAATTGGGTCCTGTCATCTAGGCATCTGATAATTTTCAGTGTCCAAGAAAAGAATCACTAGCACAGCTAAGCTGAAGCTAGCTGTGACAATCACCTACCTCAGCAACCTTGTCATTTCCTGCTGTGATCTATCACTGAAAAATACAAATGTCAGCAGGTGCCTTACTCCTGAACTAACCACACAAACAACCTGGAAATTATTTAAAAAATGAATTACTAGTGAGAGGTCTGAGATTAACATCAACAGAACTAGAGCCCAATACCTTCTATGTGCCCAGAGAACACTGTGCCCACAAACCTATGTACCCTGCAGTTTTTTTCTCCAAGGCCACATAGTGGGCGGGGGACATCTCATGGGTCCCAGTGCCCTCTGAGGTAAGGAGTCTGTTCTGTACATTTGCACAGCCCTGGGTCCAGAGGGTGCTGGAGGGGAGGAGTGGCCCCTGGCTAGGCCCCAGTGGTCAGTATCTACACATTCGGCCTCCCTCCCCAACAAAGGAATGGTTGGGTTGCTCTAAGCCCACCTTAGAGAAGGTTCTTCCCCCTCAGAATCCATCTGCTGCTGTAGAGCCCAAAGGTGCTGGGGTTTGTGCCAAGGAATCTTAAAGCTGACCTGGATGGATCATTCCTGTGGGCATGAGGTGAGGAGTGCTCAGTTTCCACATAATTTCAATCCCGAGCCTCTCTTCTGGGCTCTTCATCACATTGTGATAACGACCTTTATTATGTGTACTTTGCCCACTTGAGATTGGAGTGAGCTCACAATTTTAGGTTTCCTTTTCTTAGAAAGCAAACAAAAGTGAAACCTCATTTAACCTCACTGGAAACCAGTGAAACCTCATTTAAAGAGAGGTTTTGATTCATTAAACTACTTCTACCTGCCCTCTCCAGACTCAGTCAACACCAGCTGGGGCCCAGTTAAACACACCTGCTCACAGAAATGGGTCTACTACAAAAGAGCACACAATGGATTGATTGTAATCATTTCAGAGGTCATAGCTTGGTGTTTGTATTTCATGATTTTCATATGAGATGCAGAACCAAAGTCTGTCTGACCCACTTTGAGTTGTTACAGATCCTGTCGCACTTTGCACAAAGGAAGGAGTCCTGGCCTAATTCCAGTCTAATAAATTGCCTCTTGCCTACCTAAAATTCCCCTTTCCAGCTTTCTTGAGAGTATGGAAATGTTACTCCACTTTGTATCCTCTCCTAAGCAATTGCACAATGCTGTTACGTGATGTTTAAAAGAGGCGGTGCATTTCACTAGCAGCCAAAGTGATCCCTATATACTGTATATACAGGGCCCCATCCGGAGGCTATTTATGCAAGTAAGCAAAACCCTAATGCAGTGTTCTGCTGCATTGGGGGCAGAGTAGTGGAAAACCTGCAAAGTGGGACTGTGCAGCTGGCATGGTCATTGCAAGTATAATATTCATGATGGTTTTTCCCAGGAGAATGTGGGTGGGTCCCCCTGCATTGCTTGGACCCATATGACCAATACCTTGTTAGGAGGAGTGCATCTGGTAGTGGGCCTGTCCATGTGAACATTGCCTCTTTTACTCAGGCTTGACTCACTTCTTCAGGACTGGGCCCAAAGGGTGTAAATTCTCTGGGTGTTGGAGGTGTTACATCAATGCAAGCCAATATTCTGATTGTGATTTCTACTTGTTTTCTGGAATGACTCCATTGGCTCTACCAACTGAGATATATAAATTACAGAAACGGAGGGCAACCCATTTTCTTTTTTGTTGAGTTCTTTTATGAAGAAGTTCTTCCTTTTAGTGTCTATCCCAGGGCATTAGCCTATAATCTGTAATGCCATCTGCTTTGTTAGGCCACAAGCCAGGTTACTTTATTAAAGCAGCATTGAGTATTTTACAGCATTGTTCTTGCCATGTGACTTTATTCTATTGAGAAACCGAGACAAGCTATGTCTATGCTAGAGATGGATCGTCTGCTTCCTTCTGTGCATTCCCCTGGCAAAGGAAAAAAGGAGTTTTCCCTCTTCCCTCTGGTGTGATTAGAGCTGGTCATGGAATTTTTCATCGGAAAATGCAGAGTCGTTGAAGCAGAAACTTTGCAGAATGTATCAGTTTCAACTGGAAGGTTTCTCAGGTCCAGGATGGAATTTCTGATCAAAATGAGAGTGAGAGTCTGACTGTAGAATAGCCTAATGGTTAGCGCCTGGGCTGCGGAAGACCCAGGTTCAAATTCCTGCTCTGCCTGATTCATGGACCTACTTGTGATACTTATGCTGCATTCTCCCACATCCAAGGGGCTATCTTGGGGTGGAGGGGTCTCTCTCACTAATGTTTTTTTACAAAATTTAAAAAAAAACCTTGGTTTCATTCCAAGGCAGAACAAGAACAAAATGTCAAAACCTCGACATTTTTCATGAAATGGAATTCTTGTTTTCTTGCCAGCTCTAGCTGCGATTCCGGAGACAATGGAATTACTGAAGCAACAAAGGATCCTGTGGCACCTTATAGACTAACAGAGGTATTGAAGCATAAGCTTTCGTGGGTCAATACCCGCTTCTTTGGATGCAAGCAGTGGAAATGTCCAGAGGCAGATATAAATGTGCAGGGAAGATTCAGGCTAGAGATAACGAGGTAAGCTAATCAGGGAGGGTGAGGCCCTCTTCTAGCAGTTGAGGTGTGAACACCAAGGGAGGAGAAACTGCTTTTGTAGTTGGCTAGCCATTCATAGTCTTTGTTTAGTCCTGAGCTGATGGAATTACTGTGTATCAAAAAGAGAGGATTGTGTGACCTTCCTGAGCAAATCAGGGATGAGATGGTGGCTCCTGGAAGGCTCAGCCTCTGTCTTCAGCGTGATGTCTTAATAATCAGCAAGACTGACGTGAGAGTAGCAGTAGCTCTATAAAGGGATGGGAGCGACCGGGGGAAGAAGAAGTTAGAAGCTACAGTGTGATGGGGCTGTGGAGTCAAATCCATTAAGCATGAGGGGAAAATAAAATAATAACAACAGCAATAAAGTAAATCTTTTAATAGAAACCTGTTCCAAGCAGGAAACTGACTTTGCTCTGCCTCACGGTCCTTTCAGTGAAACTCATTGGAAGCTGTTGCTGTTGCTTTGTCTGGAAAGGATAAATCTGAAGTGACTGCTGAAGAGTCAGAATTTAGATTAGGCACAGGGATTCTCAGAGCTGTCATGCTCAACTGTCTGAAAAGCTGTAAGAAAATAGCTGCCTGATGCATTCGGCCCAGTCCCGCCTTTCTTTTTCTGAGTCTGTTCAGAAAATAGAAAAGAAATTGACCAAACCGTATTTTCCAGTAACAGGCACCTTTGCTATAAAAATCCACTTGAAAGAAAGAGTTTGATAATTGCTTCTGAAGTGTTGAAATGGTTCAATTAAAGTTTTCGTTTCTACACAGTAGTTTTGTCAATTTTCACATTGGACAAGGGGCTATTTCCCCCCCGCCTATCTTTTGTTTAGATGTAATAGAAATCCACACATTTATTAGATCTCTGGGCATAAGGGGTGGGTGTGTGTATGTGGAATATATTATTGCACTCCTTGATGCTATTTGTTTTGAAAATTGCTTATCAAGTCAGCTCTTGTATCATTCATGATACTATTCCAAACCTTTGCTGGAGCACTCCACATATTTTTTTATGTAAGAGGCTTTCTGGAGATAATTTACCACAGATTAATTTTCTATCTGAAATTGCAGGCAATGTTAAAAGAAGCTCTAATCAATCAAATGACAGAAAATGCTAACAATAATATTTTCATATATAATGCCTGCATGCTGACACATGCATTGTATCAATCTCAGAATGCAGAGATTCTGGAGAAGCTGTGCTCAAAATAGTTCTGCTAAATACTATTTCAACATTATTTTTAAATTGCTAACTCCAGATTTGAACCACCAATCTCATATATGTTTGCAAAGTCCATGAATCTGTTTCAGCAGCTCCAGTGCTCATGATCAACCCTGCAATAGCACACACCCAGGCCAATGCTTATGAGTAATGAGCCAATAACAAATCATGAGGGCCCTGACAGTACCTTATAACAAAACATAAGAAGCTCATAGCTACATTAACAAACTTTTTTTGTACCCATCATTTATGAACAACCCCACAACATCAAACTAGTCTGTGCGTGCCTGCTGGAGAAAAAACTTTATTAACAAAGAGAATATTTAAATGCCACGTTTCTAGACAGTTATTATAAATAATAGTGAGGAAGAGAAAAGATGGGGGGAAAATCTTGACAGTGCCCTTTTAAGTTAAATATATGATTGCACAAAACACATCAGACAATACAAGCTGTCAAGAACAGAATTAGGAAACTTATATGTAGTAATCGGGTTTGCTTCTCTATTTTTGAGAGTTTTTTTTCTAAAAATGAAAAGTTTGAAGTTATCACTACATAAAATTCCCAATAACATTGTAAATGATCTGAAAGTTCTTTACTTTACTGAATAATAAGGGGTTGGAGAAAAAGGCCAGGGGTTAATAGCCAGATGTAGAAAAGCCAGGTTCTTTTGGCATAGTTAGGTTATAATGATTGTAGCCTTCTTCATGAACCCTTCTGCATCAAAGGGTTTACTCTCAGAAGTGTCTGGTAAATCTTCCTTCTCATGGAGGCTGGTGGTCTTCTAAGGGTATATCTTCACTGCACAGTTAATCTGGATGACTGGTGTCCAAGTTAGCCTAACCTGGGTGCGAACATTCCCACAGCAAAGTCCTACATGTGTTACTGTGTCCTCACTGTTTCTGCACTCGTGTGTGTGTGTCTGAGCATATTCCATACTTCTTTGTGCTGAGACCCTCTCATTTTCTTTCCCAGTCTATTGTGGGAGAACTTGTCTGTCTTTCAGGGAGGACATTGGAGGACTGGTAGCACTTGAGTGATTTAGCTTGTGTCCTCACTGCAAAGTGAATGGGTCCTAACCCGAGGGAAAGTGGATCTTGGGCTCTAACACCCTCCACTTTCCCATACGAGAAAGCTAGCCTGGGCTAACAGCACCTGCAAAGCTGGGTCAGAGGTTTTTCCGTATGGATTGTAGGGGAGGGTTGGGCTAACACCTGTGTAGTTAAGTCTGGGTTAAGTCTGCAGGGAAGACATACCCTAAGGGAAAGCTCTCAGGAGAGCACTGATGGATGTTGATACCATACCAGGCCAATAACTAGGCCAAGCTGCTTTTTGTGGTGACAAGGACTGAAGTGAAGTCGAATGGAGTGAGGTGGAGCTAGAAATAGAGGCTTACTTGTAGTCTCACCACCAAACAAGAAGTTGATTTCAAAAACCAATGGGCAAGATTTTCAACTGCAAACATTGCTCATGCCCTGTTGCAGTTACAAAGGGTCACTAAATTCAGGATGTTAGTAATTTCCATGTCGTTGTTTTTTTAAAAACCTGGACTTTTGACACTTGGGGAGCTTACTCTATGGATGGTTGTGATGTTATAGAGATGAGCCTATTTCACTGAGAGCTTTGAGATGTCCCAAGCTTAATTTTGAGCTGCATGGGGGACTAAGAGAGATCAGGAGCTCATCAAAAACACTACAGCAACAAAAGGACTATGCGAAGGAATTTCATCCTCCAAAGGTAATGAATGAGTTTTCTCCCTCCCCAGAGGTAAAAAAAACACCACAAAACAAAAAAGAAACCCACAAAGACTTTGGGCCAGAACGTCCCATGGTATAACATGACGTAGTTCTACTGAAGTCAACATCACATGGAGCGTAGATTTTCCCTTTTCATTCTGACCACCCTGTGGATTTTGGATTCTAATTTAATTTTATTAAAACCTATTTGGCGTGGATAGCTCATGAGATCAGGCTTGCTTTTGAAATCTCCCTTCTTTCCTGTTCTCAGCTGGGCTAGAAATACTGTGAGATGAATACTTGCCAGCATAGTTAATTTTGAAAATTTCATTGAAGTACAAGAATTCTGAATCATGTCACATTTATTTGTTAGTTAGTTTTAGGGGATATTTCTATGTTTAAGATTTTATGGACTTGAGTTATGTCAAATTTGGAACCTTAGGAGATCTGAAACACTTTGAATGTTGGGCATGGAGAAAGATTTTAATTTTCAGCTCTGGACCTGCCAATATGGATTTGGTTCTGGGCTGGATGGAGCCTATCATTTCTGGTTCTGGTGTAAATGCAGCTGAAATCTCATGAGAACAGCAATTATCAATATATTTTTGCCCAGGATAGTGGAGATCTCATTAGATCAATTAACCTTGCCAAACTTCCACTGTCTTGGGTTGAAAATTCACAAAAATAGCTTGGATCCACATATCAGAACTTGATCATTGACCCTGATTCATCTTGGAATCCAAACGCTAGCCTAAACCTAATCTAGATTCAACCTGGATCCAATAATAATCCAATTCTAATCTGGAACCACTCTTAAAATCAACTCCTATTCTAGTCCTGAACATTGTCTCCTCCAATCAATCCTTACTATTGGCTGAGAAACAGAAAGTCAAATTTTCAGTCCCAGGAGTGACACAACAGTTCCCTTTGTGTTAATTTAACCACTCTTTTGTTTTAAAGGTGAATCCTGTTCAATTTTGGTTGGGTAATGAGTTTTCAGCTCATGATATTGCTCTTGGAATCCAAGCAGTTATGCATTCCAAAATGGTATTAGGAGAGTCACTGGAATGAGTTTGATTGTCTTTAAAGGAGCAACATTGCTATGGCCTTATTTCAGCAGGGATGTGATTTCAGCTGGTATTATATGATGAAGTTGAATGTTATAGAGCTACAGCAGTGTTTCCTAAACTTGGGACACCACTTGTTCAAGGAAAGCCCCTGGCATCCCTCGGCCCTCGCCGTTTCCCGCAGCCCCCATTGGCCGGGCACAGCGAACTGCGGCCAGTGGGAGCCACGATCAGCCGAACCTGCGGCCGCGGCAGGTAAACAACAGATGCGTACTGTAGAGATCAGAGTTCACGGTCATTCAAATAAATAATAAAGATAATATCCCTATTAAAGCCCCAGATATGTGCATCATACATCAGCTGTTATATGGAGAGAATGCAATGGTGCAATACATCTTAAAAAATGAAAAGTCAAAGGACGGCAAAAGTAAATTGGATTAGTATAGATTATGACAGTCATTTGTCTGTGGCAGAGACATTTGCTGAGCTGTGGGATTCTTATTATTAAATTCGACTTCAGATTATCACCATGTCTGAGGCCTCTCTGAACTCTGAATAATCTCCTCCCCAGCTGTCTTTCTTGGAGGTTAAGGAGAAGTTCCCAGGAATTGCTACTCCTTCTGTGAAAACCACCTTGCAACCCAAACACTTTCTATTTGTGCATTAGCCACTGATCATAGAGTCATAGGACTAGAAGGGACCTCGAGAGGTCATCTAGTCCAGTTCCCTGCACTCATGGCAGGACTGAGTATTATCTAGACCATTCCTGACAGGTGTTTGTCTAACCTGCTCTTAAAAATCTCCAATGATATGGATTCCACAACCTCCCTAGGCAATTTATTCCAGTGCTTAACCACCCTGAAGTTAGGAAGTTTTTCCTGATATCCAACCTAAACCTCCGTTGCTGCAATTTAAGCCCATTGCTTCTTGTCCTATCCTCAGAGTTTAAGAATAACAATTCTTCTCCCTTCTCCTTGTAACAACCTTTTATGTACATTCAAGGTACTATTCCCTCCCCTGTGACGTGCCGAGCTCCCGAATCTCATAGTTCTCAATGGAAATCGAGGGTACTTAGCATCTTTCAGAATCGGGACATTTTATTTCTAAAGCATGAATTCCTATTTTTTTCTATATTTCTACAAAAATTCAAACACCTATGACCTAGAATTAAATCATTACACTGAGGTCTTCTCATCACCAAGAATTTTTGCGACTATGAGATTATAGTGCCTATTGCACTGAATTGGAAATTGCATATCAGTGAGCTAGTGAAGGTTTTGGATTGAAAGAGACAAGAGAGTAGCAAAGTTTAAAATGGAAATCTTTATTGATGGCCAAAAAGGCCAATGCCAATTGCTTTAATTTGATGGAGTGATTATCTGGCTGAAATGAGGGACAAAATCATCTTCCTCCAAAGTGAAGTGAGGTGCAGGTTGAGACCTCGTTGGTATGCTGCATTCAGATTCTCTAACAGTCTGAAATAACTTTAGCAGAAAAGGCTGAATTACCAAGGCATCTTCACTCAAATAGCTATAAATGGCCATGTAGTCAACTCAGACCGTCTCGTATAGAATGTGTGGCTGATCCCTTTGGTTTCAATGGGAGCTGAGTGTGGGTACAAGTTGGGAGGCTGAGAGGAAAGGAAAGAGGGATAGCTGGACAGAATTGCCATCTATCTTTCTAACATCTATTATTCTATGTCATTACAGATTTTTTTAAATATAGATTGTCTATTGATTCTTAGTTCCCTTTCCCTAATCTCTGTTTGATGTTCTGTCCCTAGATTGAGAGTGTCTCATAGCAGAAACTGTACCTGCCTGAATGTTTGGAAAGCACCTAGCAGCATGTAGTGGATCCTACCATAGACCAGTATTTTTCATTAATAAATAAATAATAATAATAGCAATAGCAATAATAATAATAGTAGTAGTAGTAATAGCAATAACAACAATTAGAGCTGATGGAAAAATGCAAAAGTGATTTTTCAAGAAATGTCAACATTTCAAAATAGTTTCTGTTTGGCAAGGTTCAAAATTCACCAGTTCCCCCCCGCCCTTTTTTTTTTTTGTGAAATTTTCCTTGATGTTTTAACCAACATTTTTACTGAAGTTTTTATTCAAATTGCTTTTTTAGATCTTTTACTTACTGCAATCTTGATGTTTTCAATAAACAATTTTTTTCTTGCATGAAAAACAGAAATTTTCAATCACATTGGACATTTTTTTTTAATAAAAAAAGCCATTTCTGAATGAAAACTCTTTTTAAATCTAATAATAAAACGTTCATTTGATTCAAGTGAATTCATTTAGAATTCAAAATTGGTTTAACTAGCACACAGACTTCATGAAAATGACAGCTGTTCCCTGAGACCTTCAGCATTTGAGCTCATATTCTTTTTGAGTGTGTTTATATTTTCAAATTGAATGTAATGGAGCTAAAAGGTGCTAGATTAACAGCCCTGTGGAATGATGTCCTATATCCACACAATATGTACCCCGTGGACAATTGCAATGATTTTTTCACAGTGCTCCTAACCAATGCACATCAACCCTGACCTGAACAGACCACCTGCAGTGGTGATAGTTGATTCCCTGTGCTTCATTAAGTCCTTAGCTTCTCTGCTGGGTCATGGACAAGAGGGTCAGCTCTGGTGGTGTTTCATTGTGATGCTGTCAGGAACTGATCTGGAGAAAAGTGCTAATTACACTCTGCCTGTCAGTGTGCCTACACAATTTG
The DNA here is from genome assembly GCA_037349315.1 of Chelydra serpentina. Lineage (NCBI taxonomy): Eukaryota > Metazoa > Chordata > Testudines > Chelydridae > Chelydra > Chelydra serpentina. The sequence goes on from JBAIAC010000035.1 coordinate 17,060,907, forward strand.
TGACACCTTCAGCTTTAATCAAATGCCATAGCGAGACCCGTGTCCCTCATTTATAAGCAGCTAATGAAGAAACACTTGAAACAGGACACTGTGCCAATGGTTGCAGTGCAGTGTTAATGCCTGATGCTGACTGAATGGGAAAAGACTTTGTAACATAGGGGAAGATGGGGAAAAGATGCCTTTATTATAAGACCGATGCAGCTGCGCTGGTGTAAAATCTCTAGGGTGGCCGCTCTAAACTGACGGGAGAGAGCTCTCCCATTGACTTAATTAATCCACACCCAAAGAGCAAAGGTAGGTATGTCAGCGGGAGACGCTCTCCCGCTCACATAGCGCTGTCCACACCAGTGCTTGGATTGGTGTAATTTATGTCAATATAACTTATGTCTCTCAATGGTGTGAATAATCCACCACCCTCTGTGACATATGTGGTAGTGTAGCTATAGAAATCTCACACTCTGCAGCCTCTTCCATTGTACAAAATTGAACCACCACACATTTGACATGAACAAGCCTCTTGGAAGTTGTGGTGTGTCATCCAGGCAAAACATCTTTAATGACACTGAAAAAGGGTTGGTTTTTTTCTTGGTTCCAGTTTCCATGAGTTGCTGAGTGTTTCTAATTCTGTCAGGGGGGTCTGTTCTGCTAGATCTGGGGTCACTGGGGTTATACACACCATCCTGGATCACCTGGTAAAATGAGCAGATTTGGAATAAGATGGACTCATTTGGGCAACATGTATTTGAACACAGCCAAATGCAAGGCCATACATCTAGGAACAAAGAATGTAGGTCACACTTATAAAGTTAGGGGTGGTACACTGTAACCTGGAATGCATTAACTCTGGAAGGGACTTCTAATCATGACAGATAACCAAATGAACATGAGCTCCCAAAGTAATGCTGTACCTAAGAGGGCAAATATAACCCTTCATGTATATGCAGGAGAATATCAAGTAGGAGTAGGGAGGGGATATGGCCTCTGCATATGATATTAGTGAGACCATTTACTGGAATACTGTGTCCTGGTTTCATGTCTACACTTCAAAAAGGAAGTTTGAAAAATGGAGAGGGTTCCAAAAAGATCCAGAAGAATGGTTTGAGGTCTGGAAATCATGCCTTATAGTGAAAGACACGCAATCTATTTTATTTATTCAAGAGAAGGTTAAGAGGTGACTTAATCACAGTCTACATATGGAGAAGAAAATTTTGACAGTACGTGGCTCTTTAATTTAGCAGAAAAAAGACATAATGAGAAACAATAATTGGAAGCTGAAATTAAATACATTCAGACTAGAAATAAGGCATACTTTTTAACAGGAAAAGTAATTAATAATTGGAGCAAGTTACCTACAGATATGATGGATTCTCCATCACTTGACGTCTGTATATAAAGTCTTGATATTTTACTAAAAAATATGCTGTAGCTCAAGCAGAAGTTACGGGTTTTATGCAGAAATTATTGGATGGGGCTGTTTGTCCTATGTTACATAGGAGGTCAGACTAGATGATCATAGAAGTCCCTTCTAGCCTTAAATCTATACATCTATTTGATTTTTTTCTTAGAAGAATAAAGAAAAAAGCCAAGAGAACATGCCAGAGGGGACCAGGGAGTTCTTCTGACACATTCAGTCATCTAAAAAGTGACTGTAGTGTCTGAAATCATACAATATGACCAGCTGATGAACTTTAGGTTTGTGAAGGAAGGCACAGCCTGTTAAATTTCTTTCCAGAGCTCTGACATATATGACTGCTATCATGGTCATTCTCTTTCCTTATCTCTTTGTTACTGCTGCAGCACACATCCCAATGTCAAAGCAAGTTTAAAATAACTGATGTAAGTTTAACATTCTCCTAAATATGGTTTGCAAATCAAATCTCATAATAAAATCCAGAAGCAAACTGTTCATAAATCAATCCCTGGTGTTCCAATTCCAGTCTCTAATACAACCAACATGGGTCAGTTTCAGGTCAAGATTTATGCTGTGCTGTGGTATAGTGTCTTTTGGGTTTTATTTTGTCAGCCCATGTATTCATCTCTATCTAGGCCACAATCACATTGTCATTTGTCAGATAGCTGCAGCAGTTTATTAGTAGAATTCATTTTTATTATGGTACCCGCCAGGGGCCCCAACCAAGATCCATAGCCCATTGTACCAGGTGCTGTACATACACATAATGAAACAGTGAAGAGTTTGCAGTCTAAATACACAAGGAAGACAAAGTGTGGAAGGAAAGGTAATTTTATTATCCTCATTCTACAGATGAGGAAATGAGGCACAGAAAGACTTGCCCAACATCACACTGGAAGCTTGTGACAGAGCCAGGAAGCCAGGATTTCCACTGAGGTTTTCTGAATCCCAGTACAATACCTTAACCACAAGACCATCCGTTCTCTCTGTTGGCTCCTGATGATCCCATTGGGGTGACCCATACTGATGTTCTGATATCATGTTCTTACATACAGCATGCTTTCCTTTTGGAGTTGCATTTCAAGGAGCGGAACAGAAACATGTGACCTGTCTTTTATAGCCGCAGCATAAAGACTCCCTGCAGCTAAGATTGATATTTAGGAAGTGGGGATGGGGGAGGAGACCTCCTGGTATGAAGAACAAGGAAGTTAATAAATGCCCACCCATTTTGTGACATTATATTGAAGGATTTCCATGGGATAGATGATGGAGCCGTGTAGGTGTATGTTGCTTGTTCTGACCTGCCATCTTGACAGCAGTACACCCCCCCTTCACATCCTGTGCTTGAGTTTTCAAACTTTTGTAATCTGCAAAATGCCCTTTTATCACTCATGCAGAAAGGCTACGTCATACTGAGCAATCTGGAGCAGTAAACATGCCTCTTCACTCAACAATCACAGATAGAAATAGAGGGGCGGGAAGGAGACAGACGCTTGCAGCTCTTTGACAGTCGGTCCCTTGGAAGTTGCATAGTTCTATATATAGCAGCTGGATACATCTTTTCCTTTGCTCACACCTGTCATCAGCAAGAGGAAGGAAAAAGCTTTGGATTCTGCTTAGCTGCAACGGCTCCAGAAAAAAGGGTCCTAACTCCCAAATGCTGATCACTCTCAACTACTGTTGACTTTGTACCATTATTTTTGATACCTGCATATCACTGTGATGGGTACTTTATATACAGCCCACCAGACAGAATAAGAGAGTGATCAAATAGATTCAATTACCTAGTGACAGTCTCAGTACTTCACAGGACTGTGCCTAACGTGAGCCCAGCACATCCTAACTGAATTGGCCCAAAGGAAAACCCAAAAATCTTAAATATGTCAAAGCGACAAAGGGTCCTGTGGCACCTTATAGATTAACAGAGGTATTGGAGCATAAGCTTTCATGGGTGAATACCCACTTCATCGGATGCAAGTTTCCTTGTCCTGATTAAGGGATAGGTGAATCAGGCAAGATATTATCTTTCCGAATCGATCATGAAAACAAATTCAGAATTAAACCTTTTTTAACACCAGAAATGTTCAGAAAATGTTCCCCTTATTTCCATTTTGCCCCCTACACGTCCCGGGGATATTTCTGAGCTATCCAGAAGCAGGAATACTAGAAAATTTGCACAAAATCCTGATCCCAGTCTAGTTCTGAATACTCCAAAAAATATAGACAGTGTAGAGAAACACTTGAACATTTGGGAAATGATCCAAAATGACCTCTGTAATCTCAGAACCTTCAGAGGTTCACCCATAAATAGCCATTGTCAGCAAGTCAACTGTGCCTATTTCTGCTATTATTATACAGCTCATGCATGCTTCAGGCAGTAGTTAAAAAAAATCATACACAATGACTTTTACTCCATTGCTAGCCGATACAAATCTCTGCGGAGGTGACAAGGAGGTGAACCACTGCTCTCAACCTATCTGAGCTCTCCAAAGGATAGCTTTGGCTTTGAACTTCACTGAAAACTACAGTTGGTCATGATCCTTGCAGAGAATAATTCTTCAATAACTTTAGTCCTTTTTTTCTGCCTGCCAATTAATTCACTGTAAATCAGCTGAGGTTTTTATGACTATGTTTGTTGTTTGAAATTACTCTATTATGCAAACAAATTTCAGATTATGGGGCATTCGAACTGTTTATTGTTAAGAAAAATATTGCTCATTCAATATTCAAGCTGAAGGCAGATGCTTCTGTCCCCTGACTGTAACGCTGATAGTTTTCTGTTTGCACAACTATGTTTGCAAGAGTATCCACACAAATAAAGGTATCCCTCCAAACGTCTGTGTGAACTTGAAACCTTCCTCATTTGAATTTTCCATGAACAGAGAATACATGGCAAATACCTTTCAATCGAATTCACTGGTTTTAATCACAAAAATGTTTGTCAATATTTGGCCAGTTCTTCCCAGACACTAACAGGCACTACAATCATTGTTGGTAACGTGATAAGCAGATGGTAATTTTCCTAGTCTGCAGTATAATTAGAAATGGCACACATTTGTTAGAAGGGTGGGAGTCGTTAGCCCTTGTGTAGAGGAACAAAGAAAAAGAAGGGAAGGAAACACATATTCCCCAAACAGCTGTAAGCATGTGTGCTATTTGAACCTGGGTCTGCGAAGCCTGACACAAATGACACTCCCACGTCACCACACAGACCCACATCCAAGGAGCACTGTGGAGATTAGGCGCCACAGGAAGTACTACCCAAAGGGTCTAGTGCAACAACACCGTGAGGCCTTCTGATTGGCCCATGGCCACTATTTAACACTGCAGTGTGCAATCACACCGACTTTTGGCCTGCTGCAACTCTAGGCCCAAACTCGCTTTCTGATCTTTCGTCTTTGACCCAAGCCTGACTCTGACCCCAACCTGGTAACTACCTCTGTTCTGGTCTGACTCTTGGCTATCGATCTCAGCCCTAGCAATTCCTCTGATCCCTGGTTGCTAACTACTGCCCTGTGGTGGTCCTTGACTAGTGGACACCAACCCAGCTGAGACAGCTGGCCAGATTGCCTATACCCCAGTCCCTTACAACAATGAAACCAAACGCTGCAACCCGCCCTCTTTTCTGTAGTTTGTTTGCTGGACAGGTGAGAATACTGTTCATTTGAGTGCTTTTCACAGGTTTCACTGGAATTCCTATCTCAGCATCCCATTGGGAACACTTACTCCGGATGTCTGAAAGAATGAGCATCTGTGATGAACTCTCAGTGTGACCTCAGCTCATTCTCCTTAGCCATACTTGGTACAAAGACATTGCATTTGTTATTTCAGAAGAATAAATCCCAACAGCCAATTCATTTTCTGAGATTGCTGGCTTGAAACTACTGTCACTCATTACTGAGCTCAATGGTGTCTCATCCTCCTTCTATTTTCTCTACTTGCTTCACATACACCCTTCATTCCCTTCCCACAGTTCCTGAAACAATACACTTCACAGTCTATGATGTCTATTCTAAAGACAAGAGAAGCAAGAAGATGACATGGAAATTACAGGGTGTACAAAAACCCTCAATTTCAAACAAACAGTATAAAATATACAATTTTTCCAGGTGTGAGAGTTCATTAACTGGCATTAAAGGTGATAGAATCTATCCATTTTTACCAAAACTTTTACAAAATACAGTAGTTTTGCAAAAAAACCCACAAACATTAGCCTGACATTTGAGGACGTTGCACTATAAAGAACTCTCAAATCACTGAATTTCTCCTAACGTTGCTCCTTTAGAACCACCCTGAGAACAATGAGAAATCCTGAGAATTTTATCCATACATTGCACATGTTCATCTCGTTAGTGGCCACAAAAATATTAATACCTTACTTCTACCTTAACGAGCCCATATGATGGATGGATTTGCTTGTCACTGAGTTTCTGGCTTTGTGAATGATATTACGTATTTTTTTGTCCATACAAAATAGGCCTCCCGGTCAGAGATAGGCCAGTGCTCTAGAAAGAGTTCTAAAAGGTACTAAAACCAGAGTGCAATAGTAGGGGTTTAGCTTGAGGATCTGTGCAGCTGAATAAGCTTTCCAGTACCCAACAACAATTGGTCACCTAATAGTGCTGATCTTAGTAAAAATTGCAACAGATGGAATGGAAGACCTTGAGATCCTTAGCAGTGGTTGACTTGAGAGAGTTACCCGACTGGAGGTTGTCCAATATTGACACATTGTCTCAAACCAGGGACTTTCTTATCTGAATAACATACAGCTTGTTTGTGTGCATGTACAGATTTTATCATTCCTAGGCTGTTACTTATTTTTGTCTCTGAGGCTTTTAATTACCCCCTTCTCTTTCACACACTGTTTCCCCAGGATTATTTAATTCCATTCTCTCTCTTGTATAGGAAGAAATTGAGCCAGATTAGGGACTCCCCACTTCACTATTACATTACTGAAGCTTTTATTAATAGTGGGAAAGGGAATGAAGGAGGTAGAACACTATAGATGGCATCTAAGGGGATTATTCTTTTCACTTTGCTGTGTGATAAAACTTTAATAGCAGTGGGATGATTATTCTTTTTTTCTCATCAACTTCTTTCTTTTCATATTCTTCAGGGAATTAGATTTTCTTCAGGAGTTTATTATCCCCTGAGGCACAGTGTATTTTTCAGAAAGCTATTAGAAAGAATTGTACGGACGAAGGAAGCCTTCAGGGGTCCATCAGTGGAAAGTGCTATAGGAATTATAAGCACCTGGTGCTGATGGCCTTTTTTCACCATTTTTCAGGACTAATTTGGCTGTTTGCACTCTTCTCATACAATTAACATTTGATGTGCTATTGATGTCAATGTCCATATCACTTTGCTTTCACGGGGGCTGATTTATAGTCTTTGCTCTGATAAAGAGAACCTGTATTACTGGAGATGGGGCTGAACCGGAACTGGGAAGTTTGGATGCAGAAGAAAAAGCCTCAGGAGCCTACTCTGACTACAGAGAGGAATGGATCCTCCTCCTGCTTTAAACTTTTATTTTTAAAATCAAAACTGTGTATATCTAAAAAGGGGAGCTCCACTACAGTAGAAACTCAAACACCGAGTGTCTTCACATTTCCAGTGCTCTAAACACTGAAGAAGAACTTAGCCCAAACTGGAATTTAAGATTTGAAACTATGCCCCTGCCCCCACCCACAAGTTTTGGGCAACTTCAGATCTGGATCTGAACCTTGCTGTTTGGGCCCTTCTCTAGCCACAATGATTTCCACAGTATTTTTAGTGCAGAGGGCAACATACGTGTTGATCTTCCTGTTCCATGGGGAGGGGAGAGACCTCCAGCTTCGCAGCCTCATTTCCTTTCCCTTCCTTTCCTTGTAGAGTTGGAGACCTAGTGCTGGGAAGAATGCTTCCAACATTTTTATCCCCCCTCTGTGCCTGGAGATGTTTTATAAGAGGGGCTCAGTGGGCAAATCCAAACTCAAATTCCTCCCAGCAGCCTAGCACCATGGGTTCTGGTCCCAGGGCATGGGGCTTTTCTAACCTTGCAGAAATATATGATATTTTACCACATGTGATCACGCCACCAACCTTATCAAACTCAATGTTATGTTTACATCTGCTGACCCTGAACTCCCAGATGTTTCAGGTCTGGTCTAGGATAGCAGAATGCGGTCAGCCGGGAAAAAGTGGCTTCATCGTTGTATAGTTATGTAATACGAAGAACGAAGCTTCATTTAGTAAGCAATACATTATTTAAATCATACTTTTCCCAAGGAACATTTTAAAAGAAGTCTTTGTCGTGCTAAAAATCCTCCAGCACTTTAATTGCTTTCTGAAAGTCAGTCTAACAAAGGGAGGCATTGTTGGAATCAAGGTCTATGTGATATGTCAATGACAGTTCATCATTAAATGAATATCTTATTGGGTTTGAAAGATCGAGGGGATAGTGATTGGGGAATGATGAAACGAAAAACCCAAAGTGAATATAGAAAAATACACCAAAACTCCCACTTTCAGCCAAGATAGCAAATAGCAGCAAACATCCTCCAGTTAAACAGGAGGAAAGCATGTATTCAATGACCATGCAGACAGATGTAGACAGACAAGGCTATTTTAGGACTGAGCCATAGAAGTTTGCAGTGAGCAGGTTTGCCTTCGCATGCTGTCTTCACATGCAGAGGAATGACAGCTTAACGGACACACGGGACAGCTCAAGGGAATACAACCATACAGAGGTTGATGAGACAGATTAAAGCTATGTCTATGCCAGCTGCATGTTACACATTTCCACCAGGGGAAAAAAAATGTGAGTGCACTCAAGCTCAGAACTCAACTTGTCAGCTTAAGTGGCTCATTTCTCAATAAGGGGGAGAAAAGGCTTGGAGACGTTCTGGTTTTGATTTAGATAAACAGGTCTGGTAAAATGTATCGTGATTTAAGTAGCTATTTCACTGTTATGATTTTTATCATTATTTATGCTTCCTGTAGGCCCACTGTGCTAAATGCTATATACACAGTTCATCTCCCAAAGAGCTCACACTCTATTTACATAAGAAAGGCAAAAGGTGGGAGAAAAATCAACATTCTTACCCCCATTTTACTGATGAAGAACTGAGGCAGATAGAGTTTATTAAATGTCTGGTGCAAGTGCAACCCACACACCTTCTGGATGTGGTGTTCTGTCCCATCTAGTGGCACCGAGACCACTTGGAGAAAGAGAGAGATAGATTGATGAGTCTGCTCTACAGCCCTAGCTAAGGGCCATATGGCTTTTAGCTCATGCAGTAGAGGCTCATGCATTTAGCTCCAAAGATCCAAGATTCAATCCCACTTGCCAACGGCCGGGGTCTGTCGGCATTACAAGTGGGGCTCGTCCGGGATTTCAGCTGGGAAGTCTCTGAAGCTCAGGACACGCTTCCTCAGCTAGGGGAAGTATATAACCCACACATCTCCTGAGTGTGGTGTTCTGTTCCATCTAGTAGCACTGAGACCACTTAGAGAGAGAGAGAGATTTATGAATCTGTTCTACAGCATTAGCTAAGAGCCATATGGCTTTTGGTTCATGCATTTAGCTCCAGAGGTCCCTGCTTCGATCCCGCCTGCTGATGGCTAGGGTCTGTTGGTGTTACACAAGGTCAAACAAAGTCTGTCACAGGTGCAGGAATTGAACCTGCATCTCCTGAAGGTGAGAACAGTACCTCAACCACATGATCAGCCTTTGTCCGCATTCTGCACTTCTACATTTCTAGGAATGTGCTTCCCAGAGAGGCAGATGCCATTTTATTAAATTGTGTTGATATAGCCTGGTAGAGAGCTGACATACTGTGCTGTCTGTCGCGGAGACTACTCTTGTTTTTCTTGTGTTGGTTTCTGTTAAACTAAAATAAAAGTCAGTGATAGTGGGATCATATGGTACTTGTTTGTGTGTGGAGAAATATAACATAAGGCTTCTGGGATAAAAGCTATGGGGGGGATGTACAAGATGTCTAATTGTTGTATTTGGCCAAATACTGAGTAAGTGAAAATGGTATTCAGCTGATTCTGAATTATCACCCAGTTGGTGACTAGCGGAACAACTGATGATCACATGTGCTGTATTTGATTAGTTATTGTATGAGAATATTAATAACAATATCACTACAAAAAGTCAGTTAACCTCATAACCACACAGAGACAATTATATTGGTGTTGGGTATCATTTTGGGGATAAACTTCCCAATGACACCATTACGCTTCAAGAGAAAGTGCATCCTTTTTTAGGTTTCCAAATTGTCCTCAAACAGATTGTAAAATTCTCAGAATTACTCACCTTTTGAAATTATTTGCAAATTCCTGCAGTGAATTATTCAAAGGTATCAGATTATTTGAGTGGTAAATTTTACAGTCAAATGTACCACTTGCAGATTGCAGTGTGATTTAAACTACAGATGGTGAGAAGGAGAAATAGGTCAAGTAAGCATCCCACTAGCCTGCAGCCTCTTCGTTTACTCCTGTGTAATAATATGGTCTGATAGTGGGACAGGAGCAAAGGAGAAGGAGTGGGCCATTCCATTGGACCTAATGAATGAAGAACCTCCTTCCAACCCATGTTATGGCACTCCCAGAACTCCTCATGGGGGGAAGAAGAGCAAAAGGTATTGAGTCAGCTGTGTTAGAGGCACCATGGGGAGGTGATGGCACCTCTTCCCAACTGTTTGGCTCCAAAGAAGGGTTTGAAAAGTATTCAGCCAAATCTGAATAAAAACATTTTGGCTGGAATTTGGCTGAACTGGTGAATCAAACCCATAACATTTGTGGGCCATGGAGGCTGGGATTCAAACCTATGTCTACCTATCAACTTTGCAGCTGTCCCCTGTCTCTGGAATTGAGCACCCCTGAACTTTTTAGGGAGTTTGAAATCTGGATCCAAATAGTGCAGTTTTTCACCCATCTCTAATAGAAGCAAAAATTTGGTTAAACATCAGAACACAGTGTCCTTGGATCTACCTACCTAGGCAATTAAACAACCCCATGACATGTGAACACCTCCCATTTATGGATTTATCCTCACAATACTCCATGGGAAGCAGGGAAGTATGGTTATCCCCATTTATGTTAAAAAAACATTTAGGGAACTGAAGCACAGAGAGACTAAGTAATTTACAAGGTCACACACACTGTCACACAGTGACTCAAAGAACAGAGCTGAGAGTTGAACTTAGCTCTCCAGAGAGCCAGTCAAGTGCTTTAACCACAAGACCATTCCTTCACCCTGGATGGGAATAAAATTCTTTCCCTTATGTATATGTTTATTTAAGAATTACTCGTGTGACTCTGAGGTGTCAGTGAGGTTTCTATGGTAACTTCTCATTCTTTATTGAATATCACTCTAAAATGCTGCACATAATCAGTGTACAAATGAGAGGGTTCTGCAACGGTGTTAACTGCCGTGTTTTCTTTTTTGGATATTTTAATCTATGTGTTGGATTTATGGCTCGAGCGGTAACATACACAATAATTATATAACTCACACACAGCTGGGAGTAAAACGCAAGATCTTCAGCACTTAACACACAAATAGCCACAACGTTTGAACTTGGGTACCTAAGGTTAGGCACTCAGTGTTATGGTCACAGAATACCAACAGAGAAGTTAGATTAAAAAACCAAACAAGCAATGCTCTTTCTGGGAGAGTATTCGGCAATGTAACAGTGCTTTCTGAGTGTGGTCATGAGCCTGATGGCTCCTTTTACTGATCAAGAGCTCAACCTGGTTTCCTAACTAGGCTCGTGGTCTCGATAACATCCACAATGAGTTTGTCTCTTGCTTTGGGACAATCAGCAAAAGCTCGCTGCTTCAGTTTTTGAATTGTTGAACCCAGAATTGCAGCATCCCAAAAGTCTGATGCAGAGCAAAGATCACAGCTGTTCCCAAACCAGGGAAAACATTGACAGACCTGACGAACTACTGACCGATTTCCCTGCTATGTGTTATCTCCAAAATGATGGACAGAATAATCCTAATGCAGATTAAGGAGGTAGCTGATCCTCAACTGCCTCATGCTTAGAATGCACTCAAGATCTGGTACTTTGACTCAAGATATAGAGAATGCATTTGAATCAGAAAAGAAAGATCTGACTGCAGCCTAAAACTCTGTGTGGCATATTGGTCTGACTGCCAGTTGGGCTGCTGCAAGTTAGGCTGCTGATGTGGTTCATTCATGAAATGATTAGCAACCAAAACTTCATCTTGCAAATTGGGGGATCAGTCACCCTAAATGTCTCTGCAATGGCCTTCCATAAGGGTCAGTTTTCGCTCCCCTTTTGTTCAATATCTACATATATGACCTTCCTGAAATGCAAACTGAGAATTATGTCTACGCTGATAACATCTATATTGCTGACATTGCAAATTACTTCGGGGGGGAATCTCAACCAAGACATGGATGGAATCGGGAGGAATCTCAACCAAGACATGGATGCTTTGACCCCTTACTTCCAACAACGGAGACCAATTCTCAATGAAACCAATGGCAACTACTTTCAATCTAATCAATCATCTTGCCAATCGACCCATCTCAAGCCATGTCCAAGGATGGCTATTGCCATTCCATCCAGTTCTCACATGCCTGGGAGTAAAACTTGAACAAAGCCTCTCACACTGGCCTCCCCAAAAACACTTGAAAATGGACATCTCTTCCTGGACTGCCTTGATATGAAAGTATCAGAAACCTCCTGGAGAGCAGACCCTTCAGGTCCTTTGTAAATCTGTATTGGCCCTGGTATTTGCTCCAGCTGAATACTGCTCTGCGGTCTGGGGGACACAGCCACCACACAGTTTGTCGACACTTAGATGAATTCAGCCACTCCTATTATTAGTGGCTGCTTCAATTATACACCAACCTCCAGCCTGTATGTGCTTGTGTGCATCGCTCCACCAGACCTCCAACAAGATGCCATTACTGTTAAGTCTGCCTAGAGAGCGGTGATAGATGAAACCGACATATTTTATCTGATGCCCCATTCTCAGACAGGAAACAACATGCAGTGCCAACTAGAAGGTCTGTTTGTATCCAGGGCAGGAATCCAACCCCTGAGGACCAACGTGCGACACTGCAGCTGATCTCTTGACACTCCTTTGCTATGGCAGCTCATACACTCTTGGACAAGAATGCTACTGGCCTTTACATGCCTGGATGATCAGTGCCTCCACTGAACGCTTCGTCCTTTCAGAGTGGAAGCAACAGTGGTAAAGAGAGTCAAACAGACTAAGTAAATTCAGGAGACCATTGCTGCAGTTGCTTCCTTGTCCACTTGATTGTAAATCCTGGACCAGGCTCAAAAGGCTATTCTCTGGTTCATCTGGTTTTGCCACAACTGTGCACCGGCTTGGCCAGGCTTCATCCCCACACTGTGACTCTGGGGCAGCATTGCAGACAATAACACATGTGGTGGAAGAGTGGAGGGTGGTTTACAATATCTAGCCTCCATTGATACAGAGGCCATCCTGTATCAATGGTCAACAAACCAGCCCATTGAGCTCTGACGTCTGGGTAGGAGAGAGAGAACGAGTAAGACAGATGAGCTATCCATCACTAATTGGATAGTGAGCTGGTAACACTATGTTAGTGTTAATGCAGCACAGAGACAAAGATTTAAAAGGGATGAAAAGACTAATGCACGACTGGCCTGAACTTTTGAGAATTATACAAATCTGCCTACTTCAGCAACCTATCTTGTAAAGAGCAGACCTGACTAGAATAGCTCCTTCTTTTTTCTGTGTATATATACTATTAATGTGTGTGTGTGTGCGTATATATATATATATATATATATACACACACACACACCATAAATCTATATACACTCACCCTCATACATCTTCCCTCTGCAGCCCCACTGTGCCCAATGAGGTGGCAAAGAATTTAATCTATTTAAAAATAAATAAATGGTAAGAGTGTGATTTGGCCCATTGTGTTCACTAAATGGAGTACATTACAATGTGTGGAGACCGGAAGAAAACATGAGAGCCAAATGCAGCTCTGGTGTAAGTTGGCACAACTCCACTTACTTCAATGAAATGGCACATGCTTATATTAGGTTTGAGTTTGGCTCAAGGGAAGAAAAGGAAGATGTTATTTAGAGAGTGAAGATAGAAAAGCCTGGATTGTGGCTTCAGGACAGAGCACCCTAAAAGTGATCAATAGAACTATAGGCAGTGTGGTCCAGTGGACAGGGCAGAGAACTAGGAGTCAAGATACCTGGGCTCTGGTGCTATCTATCCCTCTGACTCACTGCAAGATCATGGGTAAGTCACTTCACCTCTTTGAGCCTCAGTTTCCTATTCTGTACTATGGGGATAATAATACTGACTTCTTTTGTAAAAGACTGACAGATGAAATTGAAAAGCACTAAATATTTAGGGGCAGGAAGGGATTTCACCCTCCCCCAGAGCCTATTGGCCAGGACATTTGGGCTCAGAGGGACAATAACCTGCATAACCTTCTTCCTATTCTTGCAATAGTGAGGCTCAGCCTTTCCTCTTGTCTATTGTGTTTCTGTGTTGTAGGTAATGTTTGAGAACCCTTAGTTAATTGGACAAACCTCTTTTGTGTCTTTAGTTGGGGGAACGGAGGGGCAGCTGTGGCATCATCTGCCTGACAGGTCTTCAAACACTGTGAATAAGAAACTGATCATATCTCAAATGGTTGTTTTTGTGAAGTAGCCCACATTACCACCGGCAGCTGCCAGCAGTGCACTTGCTGGTTAAAAAACATTAGATCATTCCTAATTAATGCAACAGTGGAATTAATTTTTGCCTCAAGTCTTGTCCTACAATAACTCTCTAACTGGCAGCACTGCCACCTTCATAAAGCCTTGGTTATACTGCTAAAAATAGACACTAGATGGGAATCATAACCTTCAAATGTTTTTTAGAGCTGACACTCATGTAAGTCAGGTAAGCAGGGATTAATAGAATTCTACCCTAATTCATTCCTGTTGACATGTGTAGGGATTGATCCTGCAAGGCACTGAGTGCTCCCATGCCACTACTCACATAAATAACTCTCATTCACGCAAAAAGACCCATTGAAAGAGTTTGCGGGATCAAGCCCCTTAATACCGACAGGTATCTGGTTCTCTCAGAAATGTCATTTTCAAGTTCCCATTATTAATTTAGATCCAATGACATTAAGATTTTAATTTACATTGGTGCCTTTTGTTTGACATTTGCCAGTAGAAGAGCAGAAACGATTCTGTAGTTGGTAGTAGAAAGAGCTAAGAACACAAGAACAGCCATACTGGGTCAGGCCAAAGGTCCATCTAGCCTGGTATCCTGTTTTCTGACAGTGGCCAATGCCAGGTGCCCCAGAGGGAATGAACAGAACAGTTAATCATCGAGTGATCCATCCCCTGTTGCCCATTCCCAGCATCTGATTCCACAAGAACACAAACAAAGCCAAAGAAGGGAGCTGAGATAAACCCAAATAAAATGAAATATCTATATTTTTCTTGGACTTGGCTAATAAGAGCTAATTCTAATAACAGATCATTTTTCTGAGTAATAAATCACTCTAATTCTCACCTCACATTAGCTTTATACATGTACAACTCCAATGATTTCAATGGAATTGCTCCTGATTTACACTGAGTTTTATTAAATGAGAACCAGGCCCAGTGACTTGGACTTCTATATTTTGCTGGTTTACACAGGGCACAATCCCTCAGAATGTACACAGGCAAAACATCCCTACTTTAGAGGGGATTTTTGCCTGATTGAAGTCCTAACCCTGCAGCCAGTGGGACTTGTGGAAAGCGATCATCTTTTGAGATTAGGCCCTGAGTAACAGTGGTAGGATGGGATATAAAGAAGGAAAATTAAACTGTTTTCAGAACACGTGGTTCCTGGGAAATTAATCTTATTTCCAATTACCCAGACTACTTTCAAACCTCAGTGTGTGCCGTTGAATCCAAGTTGTTTTGAAGATAGTATCTAATTATTTCTATATGTTTGGACTTTTATTTTTGGCTTTTCATTATAGCAAGTCAGAAAAACTGTTGCATAGAATGTGATTACTTTAAAATTCAGAATCCCAGAACTACATTTCTATTGAGTAGACTAGGAAAATGATTATATATTTAAATATTTTAATACATTTTTATCCGGTGAAGCTGTCTGGTCCCTTAAATAAAGGAGATTAATGACAAATTTTAAATTAAGTTCATGATCCCATTTTCCACCCCCGTTAGGCTCTAAAAAGTAATTGCCATTATGTCACCAAATACGAGGATAGGTGTTCCATATGCTGACTAGAGTTTTCAGACCAATACTATACCAGTAAAGGCCATTCTTTGAGAATTCATAGATTCCAAGGCTGAAGGGGGCAGTGTAGTCATCTAGTCTGACTTCCTGCAAAACACAGGCCCAGGACTTCCCTGAAGTAATTCCTGTTTAAACTAGAGCAGATTGTTTAGAAAAACATCCAACCTTGATTTCAAAATTTCCAATGATGGAGAATCCACCACAACCCTTGGTAAATTGTTCCAATGGTTAATTATCCTCACTGTGAAAGATTTGCAATTTATTTCTAGATTGAATTTGTGTAGCTCTAGCTTTTAGCTACTGCAAGAACAAACCAGGATTATTCCAAAATATACTCCCCCCGCCAAAAAAAAATATTCTGCAGTCTTTTCCTTCCTTAATTGCCAAAGTATTTTTTCACTCCTACTCATCCCCCTTTTCACCTAATGCAGCTTCCATTGTCAATAAGATGTCCCAGTGATGGGAAGAAAAAAGTAGTTGGATGATTCAGACTTAATCCAGGGAAATTAGAAGTGATGATGGTAAAAGGTAAAAGGAAAATAAACTCTATATGACATCACTATTGACTGATCAAGGGCTTTCAGTCTCTAAGCATTCAGGTCCAATTCTGCAAACCTTTGCACATAGACATCACATCACACACAGGAGTAATCCTCTTTATTTCAAAGAGTCTGCTTGTATGAGTAAAATTACACACTAGCATAATTTTGCAAGAGCAAAATCCATGGTGGTATGTAGCTTTAAAGTTGCATTGGATTCTTACATAAGAACAGCCATTCTGGGTCAGACCAATGGCCCATCTAGCTCAGTATCCTGTCTTCCTCGGAGACCAATGCCACATGCTTCAGAGGAAATTAACGGAATGGGGCAATTATCAAGTGATCCATCCCCTCTTGCCCACTTCCAGCATCTGGCAATCAGAGGCTATGGGGTATCCAGAGCATGGGGTTACATCCCTGAGCATCTTGGCTAATAGTTGTTGATGGCCCTATCCTCTATGAATTTCTCTAATTCTTTTTTGAACCGAGTTAGAGTTTTAGCCTTCACAATAGAGTTTTAGCCTTCACAAGCCTGCAAGCCTTCCCCTGGCAATAAGTTCCACAGGTTGACTGTGCTGTGTGTGAAGGTTTGTTTTAAACCTGCTGTTTCATTTCATTGGGTGATCCTTGGTTCCTGTGTTATAGGACACACATGCCCTTGTCCTCTAGAGACATACACACCTACATAATTTTCCACAGAAGCGTTGTCATGTTGACCTCAGTGTTGAATGTAGCAGAGAACAGCACAGTGGTTAAGAGACAATGCAGAAGAGGGCCTTATTTGAGAGGTACTAAGCACTATAAACTCCTACTGAAGCCACTCCCACTGAATGAAATTTTGGATCAGATGCTCTCCTGCACCAAGATAATAGTGCACAGGAAAATGGGACAAGGCCTTCAGGAAGCCAATTAAGCTTCCCTGATTCCAATTTTTTTTTCCTGGCCCTTTCCCTCGGCCTATCTCCAGCCCTAATGTATCTTAGAGCAGACTAAGGGTTGCTCTAGATTATGACATGAAGCCATGGTCCCTATAAAGCCACATACCAGGTGAGAATGGGTAAATCTGCTCTGTTCTGTGTCCCCTCCTACTGCCTCCCTCCCTTGAAACACCTCCTAGACAAGCTGGGGGAGGGAGTTGGTATGGGAACTGGGTCCTCTGGCTTTATGGCAGCTGACAGTTTCCTGAGGGAATTGTCTTCAGTGGCCTGCTGACATGCATAAAGTTAAATGTGTGTCAGCCTTTGCAAAATGAGAGCCTAAAAGACATTACATTTTACTTTCTCTTGCTTTGGTCCTGCTATCCTTCCTCAGGCAAAGCTTCCATGGCTCCATGAGAGTTTTATTTGCCTAAGGGTGCAGGTTTAGGTCCTCTGTTTGGCTATTTTGTTCATGTTTAGCAATGTTAATCAAATGTATCTCTACTGGGTCAACTCTGCAACAATGAAGCCGGGTCAAATGGGCATTTCAAGAAAGACATTTAACAGAGACAGTAGCTACAGGAAAAGAACAAATGTTAAGATTAATAATTTTGTATGCATATAAATTACTGTAAGTCTGACTTTTGCTTAGCTCTCGCCTTGTTTATAAGTTAATTCGTAGTGAAGCTGTAATCTTTATTACAGGAAAGCTTATGAATATGGTAAGACTTTCAGTGTATATGATATTTCATTCCATATTTCTTTTGGCTATATGAAATAACTGAATTTATGGAACTTGGGCCTCGATGACTGACAACTCTGGCTTTTAATAGAGCTGCAGGGGAAAGAAAAGTTACTCTATTAGTCTACATCGGTGGTTTTCAACCTTTTTTCATTTGCAGACCACTAAAAATTGTTGAATGGAGGTGCAGACCCCTTTGGAAATCTTAGACACAGTCTGTGGACCCCAGGTTCAAAAGCACTGGTCTACATAATTAGCAAAGCAAACTACTAGAAGAACACAAGGGCATTTAAATTACACCTCTTATACTGTGCACACACCCTGGGAACACAATAGGAGGGTCATTAGGATGAAGACAAGCTTCAAGGCTATTGTGGAGTAAGACAGGGTCCATTTTTATTGGCTAAACAAATCATTGTGTTTATGAAGTGCTCCACCCACCAAAAAACAGGCAAAAATTTAATATGAATAGGCAGGAAATAGCAGCAGCTCATGAAAGATTATGCATAAAAACTATAGGGAATGTGCCATCAAGCAATGAAGAACAAACCTTCCTTGGACCTGATCAATGAAGGCAGGAGTTTACAAAGAGCTCAGTCATAAATGTTACTGAGTTTATTTAATGAAAGTGGCTTCGGTGGGAGTTGGGGCAGGGAGCACCTTTCAGAAAGCAGTCAGAACTTCTCCGGGTCAGGCCCTCTTACCGTTGTCTCTGAGCCTTTGAGCTGTTCCTTACTGGATTCACTCCACATCTACTTTTATAAGCATCACTCAGTCCTCATGTGTTTCCAACAACTTCAGAGTCATGCATT
Source organism: Chelydra serpentina (assembly GCA_037349315.1). Classification (NCBI taxonomy): domain Eukaryota; kingdom Metazoa; phylum Chordata; order Testudines; family Chelydridae; genus Chelydra; species Chelydra serpentina. Next base: position 17,079,623 of record JBAIAC010000035.1, read on the forward strand.
CCCACTATGACTATGCAATTATTTTTATTGGCCAAAAGGAGGCACTTCAAGTATCCTAAAGGAAATAGCCACTTTCAGTGACCAAGTCAAAGTTAGTTCTTCTCTGTAAGAAAAAAAAATACTATCCCCAATGCTTCCAGTGGTGACCACACTTGTGTGTCCTTCATCCTCTTTATCCAAGAGGGAGGAATATTATTTGAAGTATTCCTGCAGGTATCACATGTTTCATAGTCCCACACAGTAGCGTATGTTCATTAAATTCAAAACCACTGTGTGTAAAAAAAATGTGCCCTCCTATGCTGCTGTTTAATATACAAGATATAGCATATGAGGCAAATAAACCTCTTTAAGCCAGGGAGTGTCCTCACTGTGTCTCTTGTATGGTGCTGAACACATCATTAGCCCTTAAATAATAAAACTGTACTGTCCCTTTATTGTGCTTTCTTAGGAACACGCCTGTATTTCAATGGAAAGCTGGAACTTGGAAGAAAGCTGCTGTAGTTTAGCACTGCAGAGAAGCTTTGGCTGAGTGTAACCTCCAAGGTGCTTTAAAACATTCAGGAATTGGCAAAATTAAGGCAGGCGTTCCATCCGCAACTCCTGCAGTCACGTCTTTTTAAATCCCTTTATTGCAAATTGAAGACAGAGCACGAGCCTTAACCATTCTGTCAGTTTGTGTCACAACAGTGCCATTTACTGAACATAGTGTTCAAGGCTTTAGGATTTGCTTGACTGGTAGTTTAGGCATAAGTCTCTCTGAGGGCCAGCACGCAGCAAAAGGGATGGTGTGAGAACTCTGTAAATGTTGGCAAGTTGTCCAGCAAGCTGAGTTTGCATTTTCAAGTGTAAGCAGGTCTCTCTGAGGAAGGATCATCATGCTTGTTATGTTTTCCCGTTGCTTGCAATTAGCTGGGAGGGGAACAACAGATGTTTTGCAAAAGACCCGTATCAAATTACGAGCTGTAAAATCATTCGGATGACTTTAATTAATTTTTTGCACTAAATTAAATGACACCATTATATTGTAGCACAGTGCAGGAGTTTCTGAACCTATTCAGCCAAAAATCATCCCTGGTGGACATTCCCTGTAGTCAATGAATTTGACTCAGTCCTTTGACCATGTTTGTTGAAGAATTTAGATACAATTTTGATGAGTCCTTAGACTGAAAAATGCTTGCCAGAACATAGACTCATAGACTTTTAAGGTCAGAAGGGACCATTATGATCATCTAGTCTGACCTCCTGCACAATGCAGGCCATAGAATCTCACCCACCCACTCCTGGAATAATCCTCTCACCTATGTCTCAGCTATTGAAGTTCTCAAATCATGGTTTAAAGACTTCAAGATGCAGAGAATCCTCCGGTAAGTGACCCGTGCCCCATGCTGCAGAGGAAGGCAAAAAACCTCCAGGGCCTCTGCCAATCTACCCAGGAGGAAAATTCCTTCCCGACCCCAAATATGGCGATCAGCTGAACCCTGAGCATGTGGGCAAGACTCACCAGCCAGACACCCAGGAAAAAGTTCTCTGTAGTAACTTCTAACATCCCATCATTGACCATTGGTCCTATTTACCACTGATGGCATATTTGTGAAAAGTTTGGTGCATTTCTCTGTGTTTATTTCTCTCTTGATTGGTTCCTAATTTATTCTTATTGATGCTAGTGGAAGTTAATGTGCTCTTGCAAGTCCCATAATCTGGAGTGTGTGTGTATATATTGCACCCCCCCCCACACACTCTATATATGAATATATATATATAGTCGTTCTGATATCTGTCTATAAGATTCACATTAGTTGAATCTGATCTGCCTGGTCAGTGTGAATCAGAAAAAAGTTTGTTAATCCCACTGTAGACTAAGGGCCTGATTCTGATCTCAGTGACACTGACAGAGGGAATTCCACTGAAGCCAATGGAGTTACCCTAGCATAAACTCAGTGAGAGAGCAGAATCAGGACATGACAAGAATGTGAGGCCTTGGCAAGTCACACAGGGATATTAGAACCTGTAATTCACCACTAATGCAGCTCTCATAGTGATATAAACCATGGAGGCTGTCGTGTAGTCAAAGCTTCGACATTTTTACTACAGTACTGTGTAATCTTATTCAGAATTGTATTCAAAATGCCTATGTTCCGTCTACACTAAGTCTTGGCCATTGTGAGCCTCAGTGGAAATGCATGGGTGTAGAATGAGAGGACCCAATTTTTGTAGTGTAGATGAAGCCTTAGCGTGAAAGTCAGTCCCCTATGGAAGGTTTATATTATGCCCTCCACATCACAGGGGCAACTCTTTAGCTCCCCATATAGGCTGGGACAGAGGGAACTCATTGGGACCTACTGGCTACATAATTATGCTCTGATGGAGTTACACCAGTGTTAAGTTTGGCCCAGTGATTTCAGGACTGAGCCCTGTGTATGTGAAATATGCGGTCATAGATTATTCAAATAGTTTTCAGCTACATCAGAGACCTTTGTAAGTTATAATTTATAACCCACTTATGTCACTATACTATTCACCATGAAGATCGGTGCATCCACTGCTGAAAGCAGATGAAAGAGACAATCCTTTCAGCAGAAATCTCCCTCAGCATGATTCAAATATGACTAAGCAAGCTCCTTTCCCTATGCAACTGGGGTCAGGAGGAGTACATCTTTTGGTATCAGGTTTTTAATCCAGCCTGTTCAGGGTTAACACATATAAATAGCACAGATAACTGCTCATGTTCTTAAAATGCTGCAAAATTTCACTTGAAGTGATCGTTGAAAATCAAGAGGAAAATAGCAGCGAATGTTTTGCCTAGAGCTGGAAAGTCAGTGTTCCGAAAGAGAGGCAGAGGAAAAGCGAAAAATTAGATGAATAAAGGAAAACTAGAGTCCTACTGTTCTGGATTTTGCAGTGCAAATCCTTCCAAAGCCGGCATTCCCTATGTGACTGCTGAAAAAGATTTGTAATGGGATCTATTTTCCTCCATGTAGATGCAAATAAGAAGTCATTTGCTGTCATTGTGAAGTCACCCTTTCAGAGCAAGCCTAGAGGGGCCTCCTGAGCTGTTCGGAGCGGCCATGCTTCGCTGCCTTGCAAGTTGATTAGGTAAAGGATGCTGCGAGACTTGCCAGTGCAAAGATCCTTGCAGCTGAGGTCTGCTCTGAGCCAAATGCATCACTAAGAATGCTAAATATAGAGTCTACAATGTAGAAGAAAGCCAGGCATGAGAATTGCTGTGCATGGGTCACTGCTTCCTGGAGGCTGTTTGGTCTGGGCCACAAACAGGAAAGCAATCTGCTGTACTTTCTTAGAACTATAAGTTCTTAATGGAACATCCAATGGAGTGGAGAGTTCTGGGGTTAAAACATGTTGCAATCATACATTGGCTTGTGCCATGCATTTTGAGAGAGTGCCCACCAAAGGGAACAGGTTAGACTAACAACACCTGTCAAGAATGGTCTAGTTATTACATAGTCCTGCCTTGAGTGCCCCGGACTGGACTAGATGACCTCTTGAGGTCCCTTCCAGTCCTACACTTCTATGATTCTATGAAACTGAAAGACAAAAGGCTTTAAGTCTTTCTTTAAGTGAGGATTTGGTGAAGATATTGCTGAGTGTTTTTATCACAACAGGAAGATTCTCAACCTTGACTATTTATAGGGGAAGGAAAATAATGACCACTATCTTGATCGCTCCTCTTTAGTCTGTCAAAACAAGGCAAAAGGTTTTGCTTTGCTAAACTTTAGGATGAATATGATCCTTCAAAAACTTTAAAAGCCTTGTGCTTGATGTCTCTGGGGGTAGTGTTGACAATAAGAATGCAAGACCACAGGATTTTGAAATAGAAGTGTCTACAAAAGCTTTTCGTCCTCAAGTTCATATATAATTAAGGCCCAGATAAAAGAAAAGGTTTATCACCAGTAGTCACTGTCTGTGGACTTGATTTAAGCTAGCCAGAAAACGCAAGCAATTTATTATTCTTAGCTAAGTCCTTTCTTTGTTTAACTATCGCGAAATATGGAAATTCTGCTTCCTAAGTCACCAATGACTGCTGATAAACAAAACCAAAGATGTCAGAACAGAGACATAACCCTCTTAATGACGGCATCAATTTCTTAGATTTATAGAGCAGCCCTTCCTGATGAACGTTGCTGTGAAGGAAGGAACAGCAGAGTAATGAAGTTATTGTTTGTGTTAGATGTTAAAGAGAACAAGTACAGTATGGACTGCAAAGAACGGCTGTGAGCTCAGAAAACTCAGCGGGCCTGCTGGCTTGAATTTCATGACATGACAATACTATAAAAGATGATTTAACTTCTTCTAACCATGTCTCCTTGGTATTAGCCATAATTGTTGTCCTTGAACTTTTCTGGGTGAAGGGACTGATGCTTACTAGTGTAACCAGAAGTTGATAGATACAAGTCACCTTACAGAGTAGTTGGCAGGGTTGTTACTCTACTCCATCTACACTAGCCAACCAATCTGGCTGGATACACAGGAGTGGAGCACACTCTATATTGCCACAATGTTACACACTCCTTCAGTACTCCCTGCCTGGAGATCCAGGAAGGATCCTGGTGCCCTGAAGCACCATGATTCCTGGAGCTCCTGGGCTGTGATTGTGCATCAGCTCCAACACACAATCTGGTCCAAATCTTTGGGGAAAATTTTCAAACCAGTCACTTAAAATGACCCAGCAAAATTTCAATTAAGCATTCCAAAGACAGAAATGCATCTCACTTGCATGAAGAGCAGCTTCAAGCACAGTTCCATTTCCTCCATTCAAATCTCCCATTTATCATCACTGTCCTTGGTCCTGAACTTGCGCTAGTGGCCCCCCATCTCCTTTGTCTACAAAACTGTTTAACTCTCTCTTCATAACATCGTCCATGTGCACCACTGCTTCATCGGGGGCCTCAGAAATGTGCAGTGACACACATTCAGGCTGTGCAGTGTTAATAATGGGCAGTGACTTTTTAGGATTGTGCACACTGAATATTAAATGAACTCTTAAAGCTCCCTGTGCCTCTGCCTAAAACTAGAACTGGATTCTTTAGATGTTCAGGGACTTTTATAATATTTGTAAGTCATGCATAGTCTACTGGGGCTTAGATCCCTGAGCAAACTCTCAGTGACATCAGTGACTGCAGGATCAGATCCACAGAGAGAGTTCAATGGAGGTATCTTAGTTGACAAGCACAATGTGGTAGGATTGCAGAATGACTAAAGGACTATGTGTCAATGGCTCCTTGGTTTTCATAGTGTCTGAAGCCAAGAGAATACCAAATGATGTCCATGAGTACAGTCACTTGACCCAGCCCCCAGACACAGATGGTCATGCAGAAATACATGCCAAACTGCTTAAAACAGACAGAGGGCAGATGGAGATTAAATTAAATGATAACAGCTAACTCACTCCAAAAGCAGTCAGTACGTATTAAGTTATGCACCTTCTCAATTTTCAACTATTTTAATCAGCTTCTTTGTAGAGACAAGGTGGGTGAGGTAATGCCTTTTATTGGACCAATGTCTGTTGGGAAAAGAGCCAGAGCAGGAGCTATATTTTTCATGGAGCGTAAACAAGCTGCTTATTTAAACAGAAAATGAAAGAAAAAAGAAACCATTCTGAAATTTAAATGAGCTCTTCTTGGTATTTCAAGAATTTAGAAAGTTTAGGGCCTCTCTTAATACAATCCTAGGCTCTGTTCTGTCATGTTTCATGGTCCACTCCTACTAAGGTCAGCATCTTGTAGAATCAGCTCTCATGTGATGAGCTCCTCTGGTCTCAGTTTCTGTTTGATTGGTTTCTTTTAAGTGAAGCAAGTGTCCCATTTTCAGATAAAACCAGCAAAAGTTTTTTTAATTAGACTTTAAGGATTTCAGACAATGTCTATGAGGGCTCTACAAGTAAGATGAAGGAAGTTCAATCATCAACTACCCAATTGCCCTAATACCAGCTACATCAGGGGTTCTCAAACTGCCGCAAGGTTGTTATTTGGGGGGGTCATGAGCTGTCAGCCACCACCTCAAACCCTGCTTCGCTCCAGCATTTATAATAGCATTAAATAAAAAAAGTGTGTTTAATTTATAAGGGGAAGAGGGTATCACTCTGAGACTTGCTGTTTGAAAGGGGAAACCAGTACAAAAGTTTGAGAACTACTGAGCTACATCATCCCACTTCCTTTTCCTTCATAGGGGCAGTGGGTTAATGCAGAACTGTGCTTCCTCTTACAGATACAGACATTGTCCTGCCAGTAAATGGGGGGAAGATTCTTGATAACCACGCATAATAGTCATACCACTGTTTGTACAGTGCTTTCCATATCCTAATTAGATGGCAGCAAAAGTGATTCAGAATAGCTTCTGAACAGGGCAATCACTGAACAACTGTTGAACTGAAGAGAGGCAAGTTCTTCTGAGAGTTACAGCCAGATGATGCTGGAGCTGGCTGATATTTTTCTATACTAATGTTACTGTTTGGAGTGCAATCTTTGTTGTTCATAGAGTTTAATGCCGGAAGGGACCATTATGATTATCTAGTCTGACCTCCTGTGTAGCACAGGTCATGGAATCTAGCCAAGTGTTTGCTGAATCAAGCCCATAACAACATCTAGTGGAGCTAGAGCATATCTTTTAGAAATACACCCAATTTTGATTTAAAGACTGTGGAGAACCCATTAGGTAAGTTATTCCAATGGTCAGTTACCCTCACCATAAAAAATGTGCATCTTCTTTGTAGTTTGAATTTATCTGGCTTCAGCTTTGAGCCACTGGATTTTGTTAAGGTTTTGTGTGCTACATTAACGAGCTGCCTACTATCAGAAATCTTCTTCCCATGTAGGTGCTCACAGATGGTGGTCAAGGCACCTCGTAACCTTGTCTTTGTTGAGCTAAATAGATAGACTTTCTTTAGTGTCTCACTGGAAGGCAGGTTTAGAAATCATTTTTGTAGATCATTTCTGAACACTTTCCAGTGTGTGATTATCCTTTTTTTCCCTTTCTTCAAACTGTGGACACCAGAGCAGGGGTGGATTAGGGTTTTGTGGGGACCTTGGGCCAGAGCAAGTGAGGTCCCCTCCACACCCCTTCTGCCTGCAGTCGTCCACCTGCCCACCCCCCAGTGCTCCTGCCGGAGAAATGGGGGTGGGGCGGCTGGAAGGAGTGAGGCAAACTCCCGCACTACAATCCCGCTCCTCATCAGGAACACCAGGCGGGCAGAGTGGGTTGGGGCATGGGGGCGCCCATTTTTCCAGAGCCCCTCAATTGGTCCACTGCACCAGAGATGGACCCAGTATTTCAGTAATGATCTCATAAATGCCCCTGTGAAGGATTGGGGCCTGCCTTAGAGCGCCCTCTTGCAGCTGGACCCAGGCTTGTGCCTGCTGAGCCAGCTCCCTCCTTGGGAAAATCCTGTCTGGGGCCTTCTCGCATGACCCAGGCAGGAGAGTTTCCAGTCAGATTCATTGCTATGGATTTTATTTCAAGACTTCTTAATGAAAATTTGGATCACTGTTTCACAGCCTCTCCCCACAAAGTCTGTATAGGTTAAATTCCTTTCCCCCTAGTCTCTCCCTCACCTCAATGAGTTCATCAACCCGCAAGTTCCTGGCTCTTTCCCCAGAGCCTTTTTTTGTAATAATAGGACTTTCCCCACTCTCCCTTCTGTCCATCTGTTTCCCAGACCTGTTCCTTCCAGCTATTGCTCCAGCCTCTGGCAGGTATTGCAGCCCCTCTTCCATTTCCTGCTCCTCTTTTTAAGAGGATCAGCCAATTAAATTGCCAATTTTTTCCCCAGGTGCAGCAGGTGGGGCTACTTAGCCAGCCAGCCAATTGCAGGCCTCTGACCCCAGAGGAACACTATCTCTTATAACTTCACAGCCGTATACAAGTGATAATACCACCTCCCTACTTCTACTTGGTATCCCCTTATACATCCAAGGATTGCATTTACCGTCTTAGCCACCACACCACACTTGATCGGTTGGTTATTCACCATAACTCCTAAATACTTTTCTGAGTCACCACTTTCCAGAATACAGTCCTTCACTCTATAAGTGTGACCTACACCTTTGATTCATAGATGGATGTTGGTGGGAACACTTCGGGACAGAGAGATTGTTCAAGTGTATGGACCTGCTCATTTGTCCAACATGCACGGTAGTATATGAACCTCAAGAAGTCTGGATGCTTATTTCAGATGAACATGTCAAAGATGCTCTTCTGAAGATTTCCTGAGCCTTTTTTTCCCCTTTCGTTTGGATATCTTTTTATGACTTTCAGAAAAAAGTTTGCATTCATTAGGAATTATTGGTCCAAATCAATGGAATTAAATGAGGGATTAATTTAGCCCATTTTACCTAAGATGAGTTAGTCTGTAGTGAATCTATGTGACAGCAATAACCAGTCAATTATCCTCTGTGTGAGGAAGCTGCTAAGGGGCAACATCACTTGCTCATTCACTTATACACACAAAGCCGGCACATTAAACCACAAAACTCCAGTGAGAGAGAGAGTGCGTGTAAGTGTAAGAGAAAAACATATAGAGAAGAAGAGACTCAGAGAGAATTCAAGAGAGACAAGGTGGGTGACTCTTCTGTTGGTAAGAGTTGGTCTAGTAAAAGATATTACTTCATCCACCTCATCTCTCTAATATCCTGGGACCGACACGGCTACATCTACACTGCAGACAGAGAGAATTCAAGAACCTTTCATCACTTTGGTTACAAACTTCTACAATGCTCACCTGCTCACCACCTTTAGGCCTGGTTACTTCAAAGCCCCTGCTGAGCCTACTGGCCCCCTGGAAACATTTCCACTTTTCTGGTTTTTAAGGCATAGATGCTGTTCTGCTATAGTGAACTCCATTTATTCCTGATGTAACTACACCCACTACTGGATCTACATCATGGATGAGTTTTGTCCACTGACTCTACAGCTACTAATATAAACTGCTGTATCATAACATACCACCTGTAAATACAAGTGATGCATAAATGAACCTGAGGATAAGGGGAATATCAACACTCTTTCCAATACACTTTCCCATGCTTGTGTACTCTAATCTCCACTTTCTGCTTGTTGGCAGATTGGAATGCACTTGATCGCAGTGTGGGAAATCCCCTTACTGAAGCCTGCCTTGTATCGTCTCTCTTTTCTGTGGATTTCCTGCTGCTATTTACCTGCTTTCCTGTGGCTCTCAGAATTATGTCACAAGCATTTCATTAAGCCTGTTTTACCTCTCCCTGTTTAAATGGACTAAACTATAAATGCCAGGGCTGGTACACTGGCTCATCAGTTTATTGTTTTGAATTTCAAGCTCAGTCCGTTGCTCCTGGGCAGCTGAGTTGAGAGAATTACAAGGGAACTGAGCACAGCTATTCTTGAGTTATATATTTTACTAACACTTCATTCTCCCTTCTGTGGAAATTCCCTGTTCCCCTCCCTCCAGCTGGTTCCCATAGGCTTCAGCCATTCCCTTGTTCTACAGTCATCTCATCTGAATGGGAATAATTCACGTTAATGACTTTTCATTGTCCCTAGTATGGGAGAGACATGACACCAGCCCTGATACTAGATGGCTGATTCCACATATCTGGACATTCAATGATACAGAAATATTCAAAAAAGAATTAATACATTATACATAGACAGGTCCTCCAAATCATCACACATAGCTAGATAGATAGCTAGAGCCTGCTAAGCATCTATCTTTAGGTTTTATTTACAATAGGGCTCATCATACTTTGACATCAGTACATCCCAGGTATATTACTTTTGGATTTAGTTCTATTAAAAGATTGTGTAGGAGGAGTTCATTGGTATATTTATACCACTAGGAACTGTACTTAGACTTTTGTTTTGTGTGTTGCATATAAATTATGATTATATGATATAGTATCAATAAGGAACCTCCCAGGGAATCTCTGTAATGAATTTCAGCCGTTCCCAAGAAACGCAGAATGAACTATTCTTTTCAGGATTTTGTTTTAAATATATCTCTGTGTGTGACAGAGGGTGAGACAGAGAAAAGCAGAGCTGGGGAGGGGAAAGGAGGAAGACAGAGAGGGACAAAATCTATCTCAGTATTACAGCCATCCAGGTACTGCAATTTAATTTCTTATTTCCTCATTAAGTCCCAAAGCACACACTATCTCCTTAGAGCTTTTAAATGGAAACTTGTGCCTAGTCTGTAGCAGGAGAGATAGCAGGATTAATTTAATAAAAGTTCCTTGGGAAGACTTATAGAATTTGAAACCTTTTTACTTAAAAATATTAACACTAGTTATAGGCCATTTTTAAAAAAAACGGTAAAGGTCAAAAACTGTAACAAGGTGAAATGTAGAGAAATGATTAATTCTTGCTTTCTAATTCCTGTCTCTTGGCAGGCAGCTTCCTTATCCTATGTGATTCTTGGTGATAGATTCATTTAACTAGTTGGCACAATAATTTGGCAGGATGTAGAGAACTGGTAATAATAAAATCATTCCTTAAGCACGCAGAGAGATAGCACAGGGATTTGCTCATGTAGCACATATGGCATGTCCACTGAGAGAGAGAGAGAGAGAGAGAAAGTGTTGTGTGTATAAAAAGGTAGAGAGGGAATAGTGGGAATTTACAATCACTTGTCTCTGGTTCAAATAAATCTAAATTCAGATCCAGAATTATGACTTGGGCTCATGCCTAGTGATGACCCCAGCAGTGCAATCCTAGAGGGCATAGGATTAGTAGTTTTGACTTTCTTTAAATAGATTCCCACAGACAGTAGCTAGCTGTGCTACTGCCGGTTCCCTTGAGATGAAGTGGCTTAGGATTTAGGAAGGAATATTCTTGAAGGCAACTCCTGTGCCAGAGGTCAGAACTGGAGAGTTCAGTACGTGGTAGAAGGTTTTGAGCAAATTCATCTATCTTTCAAGCACCCATTGCCATGGTATCTATGCACCAATGTGCACCAAGGACCTGACCAGTGGCGATCTTTACATAGACCTCAATAGATTTTGGTGCAAGCCCTACACTTATATTATGATAGGTTTCAGTGTAGTAGCCGTGTTAGTCTGTATCAGCAAAACGAAAATAAGTAAGAAAAACTTGTAGCACCTTAGAGACTAACAAATTTATTTCAGCATAAGCTTTCGTGGGTTAGTACCCACTTCATCGGATGCATGGAATGAAACATACAGTAGACTGCATGTTTCTTACTTATTTTCATTTCACTTATATTATGTAACTTTCTGTCCAATAGGGAATTGTTATTCTTTGTAATTTGAGCTGTGCATTATTCTGCAGAATGTTTATCTGAAACATAATAGTATCCAGTTTTACTGGATAACTCTTTCTTAATTTTGTCCCCTTGTATTGGTCATGCAAATGAAAGACAGATTCACTCTGGCTAGAGCCTGGGATAAACCTCCTACCAGAGTGTGGGTGAAAATGTGAAAAGAAAATAGAAAGCCTTGGACACTGAGGTTCCATGTGTTTTTTTCATATTTCTCAAATAAACCCTATAACATTTTATTTTTCAGTGAAAAATGTCTTTACCTGTTATGGGGAAACATGCCATTTGTCACTCAAAAATGGTTATTTTGAGTAAAACAGTACTTTTTTAAATTATGGATAATGTCTTTACAAATTTCTTAAACATGAAAATCAATTTACACTAAAACAGGCAACATTTTATATTTCACATGCTTCTTGTTGCCTTAAACTGGAAATTCCATATAACATGAAGTTTTTCTGGATCATAAAAATGACCTAGAACAAAACGATGACAATTCTTTCACAAAATTACAGGGGGGAAAATTGTCACTTTCATGATGCTCCTATTCTCACACACGGAGCTCTGCAAACACACTGCAGCCTGCCCTGCAACATCCCTTGATGTTTTAGTGCCAGGGCTATACTGAATAGACAATGCCAATCATGAAGAACTGTGTGGTCATTTTGTGGCTAAATGTCATTGTTTATTAATGTTAACTAATTGACATCTGAAATACTGACTCATGAGACTGCAGCTAATGGAAATGTAATACATGTTAACAAATTAGTCCACGTCTTTTCAAGCTTCCTTCTCAGCTATTTTTGATCTTTGTCACACATGTGTAAGGTCAGTATATCATATTTAGGTCATGACAAATTGAGAACTGTGAAATGTCTAATATACCTTTTTGTGTCCCATATTAGTTACTTTCAGACAACGAAATATATTACTAATCAGATCATGCGCAGTCATCACACGGATAATGAGAAAAATCAGTCAATGTAGTTACACAGGGAAGAATTTGGCCTAATATATTTAGTTAGTTATGATATAATATGACATCAGGCAAACAGTACTCTATTGAATAGTACATTTCTTAAACCCTAATGATCCCTGACACATTGTGTTGATGGGTTAAGGGCTATGTCATTTAGACCAAACCTACCATTTGCATTAAATTCTTGGACACAATACAGTAGAACTTCATACCTCATTTCAAATCAGAAGTACGCAATCAGGCAGCAGCAGAGACCAAAAAAAGAGGGGGGGGAAGAGGCAAATACAGTGCAGCACTCTGTTAAATGTAAACTACTAAAAAAATAAAGGGAAAGTTTAAAAAAAAATGACAAAGTAAGGAAGCTGTTTCTGTGCTTGTTTCATTTAAATTAAGATGGTTAAAGACATCATTTTCTTCTGTATAGTAAAGTTTCAAAGCTGTATTAAGTCAATTTTCAGTTGTAAACTTTTGAAGGAACAACCAAAATGCGTTGTTCAGAGTTACGAAGATTTCAGAGTTACTAATAACCTCCATTCCCGAGATATTAAGAACTCTGAGGTTCTACTGTATGGGAAAATTTTCTAAAAGCCATACCAATAAAATGTTACTAAACATACACTGGTCAGCAAGGGGTGTTTGAAGTGTGATAAGATGTGTGCTTGTCTAAAAGGATAGTTATTAGCCATTTTCAATGGATCTATTGCACAGAAGTAGACCAATGGTGTGAACAACACATGATTTATTTATTCACATATACATTCAGTTTTCAACTGTATTTTCTCAGCTGTATTTTCAAATCATAGCACTAAAAGTAAACATGAGAACATTAAGATCAGAAACCTTTAGAATTTGTTAGTCTCTAAGGTGCCACAAGTACTCCTGTTCTTTTTGCTGACACAGACTAACACGGCTGCTACTCTGAAACCTTTAGAATATGATTACATACTACCTCCTGTCCTTTCTCCCTCAGTCATTACCAATGATGATATTTTAAGGGATGGAAGCAGGGTGACTAGATGTCCCAATTTTATAGAGACAGTCCTGATATTTGGGTCTTTGTCTTATATAGGTGTCTATTACCCCCCACTCCCTGTCCAGATTTTTCACACTTGCTGTCTGGTCACCCTAGCGGGAAGATCTTACTAATTCATCTAAAAATAGAGCATTCACAATGTCAATGCAATTATCAGTTGTTTCAACACAAAGAACACTACCCTAACATTGCAGTTGGAGAGCTTTGTTTTAATATATCAGCCCTCGAGCATGCACTGTACCATTATCTGCTTTCATTCCATGGTCATGTTCATCCATTGATGTGTGGAACTTGCTAATGGGAGTTGTATCCTCAGTGTGTTTGCTGATAATTATCCCCTTTTGACCGATATATATTAAATGGATAAGGTTGTAAAATACTTGCCCCCAAGTTTCCTGGCTTGAAATCACTTAGTCTTTTGCAGGTGAACATTATAAAGAAATAAGAAATTGCTGTTGAAAGCTATAGTCACCGAGGTTCAAATCATCCTCAGCTGATCTAATGCAAGAAGTTCCATTCTTGGTTATTCTCTTCCTCAGTCTAAGGCAGGGATCTCAAACTCAAATTACCACGAGGGCCACATGAGAACTAGTAAATTGGCCCGAGGGCCGCATCACTGAAACCTTTTCATACAATGATACAAAAGTGTAGTCAAAAATGAAAAAAATGAAGAGTAATATAGTATTCTACTAAAAGTCAATGTATTAACTTTTTAAAAACTATATTTCAAAGCGGGGTTTTAATAAAATATAAACACTCAGTAATGTTTGGAGCTTGGCTGCCAGTGGGGTCGGCGCCTATGGCGGGCCGCAGGAAATAACTCCACGAGCTGCATGTGGCCCGCAGGCCGCGTGTTTGAAACCCCTGGTCTAAGGGAACTAGCAGGCATTATTGCAATCAGACATCATTAACAAATCCACATATAAAAGTCAGAGATCTATCAAATGGTGATTTGTTTCCCTTGTGATTGGAAATAGATTCAAAGTACAGCCCTAGAGGGGAGTTACTGCCCAGAAAAACCATTTCCAAAGCAGCCTTTTAAAAATAGTGTCAGAGCACTGTTACTGTATGTAACAGTGATTTTAACTTATTGCCATTCATTTTTGCTATACTCTTATTTGACCTCTGACCCTCCCATCAAGAGCCCTATTTTAGTTTCAACCAGTGGATGTGCCTTGCAATGTTGCAGCATTTGATTCAAGAGAACTCTGTTAGTTTAGCCTGCAGCATCAAGAAATCAAACTACCATAGAGCCAGAGAGAGAGAACTGTGGGGAAGATGGAAGTTCCATTTCATGGAGAATTTTAAGATTCTGAAATTTTGCTGTGAAGGGGAAAAAGTGGAGTGAAAGTTGAACATTTTGAAATTCTCAGTGAAGAGGAAAAATAATTATTTTGGGTCAAAATGTTTCATTTTGACAAAAATGAGATGATTTTGACTTTCTTTTATTTTGTATTTATTAATTATAATGTATTATATTATTTTATAATGTAATATAATATAAAGTTATTTCTAAAACTGAGGACTAAGCCTTTATATACTATGTGTAGGCTTTCCTACATCCACCTCTTCTCAACTGGATTTAATCTTTAGGAGCTAAAATGCAAGAAGATGATACCTCAGTATACATTAGTATTACACAGCTGAATTGCAGAACCAGGATAATCTCCATTCTTTTCTGTAGCACAGTTTTCAGCACAAGTACTAATGCCATATTCAGCAGAAGCAGTATTCTGTTTTGCAAAATTTCAGGCGGACAATGTTGTCTTTTTTTGCTGACCTCTACAAGGGTCATCCCCATAGAACTAAGAAGTGTGGAAACTTAACTATTGTGCCATTTGTCTCTTAGAAACACACTGCTGAGAGAAACAAATCCAGCTTTACCCAATCGCCAAAATGTATACACCTAAAGAAATGAGGTGGGGGATTTTTCAAAGTAATTCCAGCAATGAGCTGGAGTAGAAATGGCCCCTTACATTCCCTATTAACTTTAATTAGTAATCATAACTCACCTATAATACACTACTGAGAATATATAAATTACCTACTTCTACCATGATGTCTACATGAACCTATCTGCTTGATTAGTCTGTGTGGTGGGGTTCAAGGGAACTATCTTACAAAATAACAAAGAAGAAAATAAAACCTTCCTGCTATTAATACACTGTACGATCATCACATGGCCAATCACCACCTGGCCACTTTACTGGTGTATTTTGCTCCTCTCCTGTACCCTCTGCCTCCCTCTGTGCTTTGCCTTTTTCAGCACCTAGCACACTGAGGGGACTGCCGGAAATGAATAAGAAATCTCAATAATTCATCAATAACTCAAACTTGATGATTTTTTTGCATTCGTACAGTTAAAGCCCATCTGTTAGCTTGGCATCATACCCAGTCAGAGAGAGATTGTGTCTCTTTTATGCATTTAGGCCAGGTCTACACTAGGACTTTATGTCGAATTTAGCAGCGTTAACTCAATTTAATCCCTCACCCGTCCACATTAGGAAGCAGTTTATTTCGACATTAAGGGCTCTTTGAATCGATTTCTGTACTCCACCCTGACGAGGGGAGTAGTGCCAAATTCAAAATGGCCATGTCGAAAGCTAGGTACTGTGGACGGAATTCGATGCTAATAGCTCCGGGAGCTATCCCACAGTGCACCACTCAGTGGACGCTCAGGGCAGTAATCTGTACTCGGATGCTCTGACCTGCCACTCAGAGAAATCCCCGGGAAAATTTGAATCCCTTTTCCTGTGTGGCCATTTTGAATCCCATTTCCTCTTTGGACATCGTGGCGAGCTCAGCAGCACTGGCAACGATGCAGAGCTCTACAGCAGTGGTTTCAATGCCATCGCTGAATAGAAAGAGAGCTCCAGCATGGAGTGATCGTGAAGTTTTGGATCTGATCGCTGTGTGGGGCGATGAATCAATCCTAGCCGAGCTCCGTTCAAAAAGACGGAATGCAAAGATTTACGAAAAAATTTCCCAGGCTATGACGGAGAGAGGATACAGCCGGGATGCTACGCAGTGCTGCGTGAAAATCAAGGAGCTGCGGCAGGCGTACCAAAAGACCAAGGACTCCAACGGACGCTCCGGGTCGCAGCCACACACTTGCCGATTTTACGAGGCACTGCATGCCATGCTCGGTGGTGCGGCAACAACTACCCCACCAGTGTCCGTGGACTCCGACGACGGGGTCCATTCTACGGCCACGTCGGAGGAGGTTTTCGCGGACGGCGAAGAAGAGGAAGGAGGGCAGGAGGACGAGGCACTAGACAGCGGTCTCACTGGTGATTTCCCCGACAGCCAGGAACTATTCCTCACCCTGACTGCACTGCCCTACGAACACTCCCAAGGCAGCATTCCTGACCAGGAATCAGGAGAAGGATCATCAGGTCAGTGTGTTAGACATTTATTTGCAATACAATAGGTATGGTGTGTTAGCGCTCTGTAACTGTGGCTTAATTGGCCTTATGCGCTTCACCTTGGAGTCGCTTTTCCGTGCAACTATTCGAAAAGTCTGTCAATATGTATGGGGATAGAGGTGTAATCACCAGCAGAGATCTCCGCGAAGCTCTCCTGCAGGTACAGTGAGAGCTTGTTTAGCACGTTCACTGGGAGAGCGGCTTTATTGTCTCCTCCATGGTAGGATACTTTCCCGCGCCATGCAAGCTGCAGGTACTCTGGTATCATTGCCTTGCATAGCATGGCAGCATACGGCCCCGCGGTTTGCTTGCATTGACGCAGCATGCAGTATTTCTCTGTCTCGGTAATCCTCATCAGAGTGATATCAGTCATGGGGTCCTGGTTTGAATGAGTGGTATAATTAGTATAGTGAATGCTTCCTTTTCCCTCTAAAGAAAGACACCCGGCTGTTTACGTTAACGCGTGGTGTTAGGGAGTCGGGAGCCAAACCATTACTACTTAGCGGTGCGCGGGTAGGGACAGTCCCGGGGACCGGCCACGTGAGGCCGGGGAAACGGTACGCGAGCCGTTAAGACACAGCGGGTCTCGGGCAATATTGGTTCCCGGGAGCGCCCACGGGAAGAGGGGTAGGCCAGCCGTTCAAACACAGCGGTTCGATGGTGATCTTGGTTCCCGGGAGCTGCCACGCGAAGGGAGTGGGGAAAGGGTATGCGAGCCGTTCATGCTGAGCGGTTCGCGGGCATTTTTGGTTCCCGGGAGCGGCCACGCGGAGGGGGGTGAGGGGTAGGCGATCCGTTCCTGACGAGCGGTTTGCGGGCACTTTAGGTTCCCTGGAGTGGCCACGCGGAGGGGGGGGAAGGATAGGCGAGCCGTTGATGCAGAGCGGTTCGCGGGTACTTTTGGTTCCCTGGAGCGGCCACGCGGAGGGGGGGGAAGGGTAGGCGAGCCGTTGATGCAGAGCGGTTCGCGGGTACTTTTGGTTCCCGGGAGAGGCCACGCGGAGGGGGGGGGGAAGGGTAGGCGAGCCGTTCATGATGAGCGGATCGCGGGTACTTTTGGTTCCCGGTAGCGACCACGCGGAGGGGGGGAGGGGTAGTCGAGCCGTTCCTGATGAGCGGTTCTTGGGCACTTTATGGTCCCGGGAGCGACCACGCGGACTGGGGGGGGGGTTAGGAAAGCCACTGTAGATTATCGGTTTGGGCAGCAGCAGTTCCTGCCCGCCGCCAGGAACACTGAGTGAGACATGGGAGTAGAGCACTGCTGTGAAGCAATCTCTCAGCAGTCCTAACTCATCACCTTACCATGGTCTTCAGAGAGGTGATTTTCACTGTACGGCAAGGCTTCTGGGATCCGTATACCGGGAACCCAGACACTCAGCCTTAAGGCATAGTATTTGACCTTGTAGTACATTTACATGTGATAGGCACTGTGTTTGGTCCTATTCACGGTGAAAGAGTATGGTCATTGTTCTTGAAAAAGTATTTTTCTGAGGAATTCACTCCCTTTCCCTCATCCCGCAGCTGCGAGTGTCTCCCGCCCTACCCGTGCTTCTCCCTCCCCTGGCCTGGTCCAGATAAGGCGGCGCAAAAAGAGAACCCGGGACGACATGTTCTCTGAATTAATGATGTTGTCAGAGAGGGAGGCGGCACAGCGGAGAGAGGACGTCGCACGGTACGAGCGAGCAGCCAGGGAACGGGAGCAGAGGGCTGAAGCGCGCGAGGACAGGTGGCGGCAGGAGGATCAGCAGGCGACCCAAACAATGCTGGGACTAATGAGGGAGCAAACGGACACGCTCCGGCGCCTGGTGGATGTTCTCCAGGACAGGAGGAAAGAGCACCTCTATATGTTCTTTCCAACCGCCCTCCCCCGCTACCAAGTCCAGTAGTTTACTCTCCAAAAGTCACTAGGACAAGGGGAGGCAGGGTGCGTGGAAATACTCACTCCACCCCTGCAGAATGCTCCAGTAGCAGAAGGCTGTCATTCCCAAAACCTTAGATTTTTCCCTCCCCTCCCTCCAGCCGCACCCCTGAACACCTCCCTTCCCAGGTTCAATGTTAAGTTAATGTTCTGTTAAATAAAACTGGTTTTTTGGTTCACTGATGTTTCCCTGAGTGTCTTAAATGGGACCGTTTGCACTTACAAACCCTGTTAACCAATAACCAGAGATACAGAGGACCGAAGCACAAACGAGGGTGCAGACAGGGTAACAGATGAAGTGACAGGCACAGTAAAAATTGCATGCAGTAAGCACACCTTTCCTTCTGTGTGTAGGTTTCTAGGTTCTATACGTGGGGTTGGGGGTTGGGTGGTTCGCTGTCTGTTGGGGGAGGGTGGCCGCTGATCTTTAGCGGCTGGCAGTAGCCTGCTGGATAGATCAATGCACCGGGGGATCCGTAGCCGATATTCACAACGGAAAAGTCACAGAGACCCCACCAAACACACATGCGATTAGGAGAGGTTAATGGTCCCTTTAAACAAGCAGTACAGCATTTAGGACTGCTCTGTGGGCAGGATCATGTCATTCCCCTTTGAAGGGTACTTTCCCACACCCCACCCGCTCCCCAACCGCCGTATGCCTCCACTGTGAAAACCATAACCCACTAACCAGTACAGGAAATGGTCCAAATAAAAAATGTTTCCTTTATTGTGCCTTTACAGCGTTGATCGAAGGAGGGGGAAGGGGGTTGGTAATGGGAGAGGATGGGCAACGGAACCTGTGTAAAGAAACAGGGGAAGGTTCAGTATCTGTTTACGGAAGTGTAACAGTCACTGGTTACCCTGCTCTGTCTGGAAGCGAGCTTTCAAAGCTTCCCGGATGCGCAGCGCCTCCCGCTGTGATCTTCTAATCGCCCTGGTGTCTGGCTGAGCGTAATCTGCTGCCAGGCGATTTGCCTCAACCTCCCAGCCCTGCATAAACGTCTCCCCCTTGATCTCACAGAGATTGTGGAGCACACAGCACGCTGCAATCACAATGGGGATATTTTTAGGGCTGAGGTCGGAGCGAGTCAGTAAGCTTCGCCATCTGGCTTTGAGACGGCCAAAGGCACACTCCACCACCATTCTGCACTTGCTCAGGCGGTAATTGAAGAGCTCCTTTTCTGTGTCCAGGGCTCCCGTGTATGGCTTCATGAGCCATGGCATTAGCGGGTAGGCAGGGTCCCCTAGGATCACTGTTGGCATCTCCACATCCCCAACAGTGATTTTGCGGTCCGGGAAATAAACCCCCTGTTGCATCCGTTTATACAGACCAGAGTTTTTGAAAACTCGAGCATCATGAACCTTGCCTGGCCACCCAACATTGATGTTCGTAAAACGTCCTTTGTGGTCCACTAATGCTTGCAGTACCATAGAAAAATAGCCCTTTCGGTTAATGTACTGGCTGCCCTGGTGCTCCGGGCCCAGGATAGGGATGTGTGTCCCATCTATGGCCCCACCACAGTTTGGGAATCCCATCGCAGCGAAGCCATCTATGATCGCCTGCACGTCTCCAAGGGTCACTACTTTGGGAAGCAGCAGGTCAACGATTGCATGGGCTACCTGCATCACAGCAACCCCCACGGTAGACTTGCCCACTCCAAAGTGGTTCGCTACTGACCAGTAGCTGTCAGGGGTTGCAAGCTTCCACAGGGCTATGGCCACTCGCTTCTGGATAGTCAGGGCTGCTCGCATCCGGGTGTCCTGGCGCTTCAGGGCAGGGGACAGCAACTCACAAAGTTCCATGAATGTGCACTTACGCATCCGAAAGTTTCGCAGCCACTGGGACTCATCCCAGACCTGCAGCACTATGCGGTCCCACCAGTCAGTGCTTGTTTCCCTTGCCCAGAATTGCCGTTCCACAGGATCAACGTGACCCATTGCCACCATGATGTCTAGGGGCCGAGGTCCAGCGCTTTGAGAGGGGCATGGATCTCTCGCAGAGTTCAAGTACTCCCGGAGCTTCCGTTGTCTCCTCTCCCGATTTCTCTGCATCTGAGTCTCGAAAAGGTGCGCTATAAGGCGCGAGGTGTTGGCTACGGACAGAACATCAGCGATAATCGTGGAGGGCTCCATGCTCACTGTCCTGTGGCGTCCGAGCTATCAGCCACAGGAAAAGGGCGCGAATTCATTACCCGCCGGCGCTTTCACGTAGGGAAGGCGGAAGTGTGGGTCGAGTGACGAAATTTACGTATACCGACCCTTGACACAATTTCGGTCCCACAAGGCACTGGGGGCAACACCCAGAATTCCAGTGGGCAGGCGGGACTGCGGGAACTGTGGGATAGCTACCCACAGTGCACCGCTTGCAATGTCGACGCTTGCCTCCTTACTGTGGTCTCGGAAATTCGAATTAAGATCCCTGGTGTGGATTCGAACAATTGACCTGGCAATATCGGGTTCACAAGTTCGGTTTCACAAAAATCGAACTAGTCTCGTAGTGTAGACATACCCTTAGAGAAGTCACCTAAAGAGCACAAGAAACTTGTTTTCTCCTGCTATTTCTTCTAGGTAATTTCTGGCTTGTTATTTGCATCCAGCTCTCACCTTTGCCTTGCAAAGTTTCTATGGAAATTTTTATTTGCCCAAGAGAATTTCAATGAGCTGGGAAAAATAAAAGCCTGGATTTTCAAAAGGTGGCTGAGGGAGCTAGGTGTCCATCTCCCATGGAAAGTCAATAATTTAGCCACTCAAAAGGATTCATAAATCCTCACTGCAAAAGATCCATTCAGTCCTGAGGCCTTCGTCCAACCGCTTGTTTGAAAGGGCACTGAGTCCATGGAACCTAACACAAATATATTTGAAATCAAACCATTTGAGACACAAAACTGCCATCACGGGAAATGCAAAGCAGTAAAGTAATTCTGAATATTAAGCAGGGCGGCTATGTTTGTCCATTTTCCTCTCTATTGGGAGCACTGTGATGACAAGACACACAAATCCTTTTATTCTGCACAATCCATGCAGGGGGAAAAATTCTATTTTATTTTTGTCTGAGTCCACATGCAGTGAAGTCATTTGGCCTGATTCTGATCCCCATTACACTTGTGTAAATCAGGACTAACTCCACGACTTCAGTGGAGTTACACTAATATAAAACCAGGAAAGGGGAGAGGAGAATCAGGCCCCCAGACTGTAAAGATATGTGTAAAGCCCTTCACAATTCTCTCGTCTAAAGTATAATGCATGAAATGTCTGCCTCAATAGCTAATGTGCTATATACTGCCACTGTAATAACTATGTACATTAGGTGTTTTCATTAAAAAATAATACAGGATGACAAAAAATATGTGGGGAAAATTATAGATAGTGACAGGATTTGGGAGGTGTTAACAGAGTAGCTGTCTCAGTGACTGGCAGTAAATTGAAAATTCATATCTAGCTTGAAACCTACATACTGTAGAAGCTGGAAAGTATGTTCCCAATGCAAAGGCAGAGTTATAGGCATTGCAAAATTAAAATATCCGCTCTTTAGGAATGTTTTATCACAAGCACTGTTCATAAATACAGAAAAGACTTTAATGCTTCATAGCCTGCTTTCAAATCCACATGTGTTTGTTAGATTATTGCAAATAGACTTTTATATACTGCAAAAGGGACATATTCTTTGCCCAGTCTCCTCTGGACAAGACACCACTTCTCTGTATCTCAGTTTCCCCATCTGTGAGAAAGGACCATTATAGTCAGGAGTCTTGTATCTTAAATCATTAATGCACTTTGAGATTCTCAGATAGCAAATGCAAAGTATTATTTTGAATAACCCTTTATATGGATGTTCTCCCAGTCATTACACAGCGGGCAGTCTTGTGCCTTATTCTAAGAATGAGAACTGGCATTTTCCTCCAGTTCTTAATTCATTTATCAACTCAGTTGCAGATAAAACTATACAAACTGAAACCAAAAGGTTCAGCATTTTTGACACCCAGGGATGATAAGCACATATATTACTGCCTTCATCTCTTACATGGGATTTGTATGAATACAGTACAAGACAAAAATCAGATCATATTCATCTTCAGTAGGAAAGGGTAGAGTAAAAGTCAAAGTTTTGTTCCTTCAAATATTTTAGCACCAAGTGTGACAGATATGGCCATTTCCTGCAGTATCCTTGAAAAAACTTAATTAATTAAGTTTAAGTAGCTTTGGAGTCCATTGTATTAAAAATACAATTACTGTGGAATTATATGTAACTTCTCTAAGGCAGAGATGTGATCACTGTAAACCCTGGGTAGTTTTATGAGCTTCAAAAGACTATTTATAACAGTGCCAGGCAAGAACAAACTTATGGTACAAAGTTAAGTGGGTTTCCCAAGGAAGCTCTAGGGGGAGGTGTATGCAAATATATCTCCTCTGGTGATGCGAGAAGTCAGCCTTTTGAAGCTTCACCCTGAGGAAGGGACCTTTGATTGTTGATTACCTGTTCCCAGGGTCCCAAAATCAAACACCCAAACTATATAAAGCAGTGACTTTCAGATTCAGGTATGTTCTTGTTCTGAGCAAAAGCGGTGATGAACTTGGGACCACAGAAAACCCCCTTGGTGGGGTTTGAAGGATAGACTCTTGCCACAGCTCTTGTTGAAGTCCTGGGTGATCTCTAGTAAATCTATTAGCATGTGAGTAGGTTCTTTAATAATTTTTAGTACATTTTCTCTGTAATGCTTTCACCTTCAAAATAACTGTGCTTGCTCAGAAGGGGCTGTGTGGTAACTTTTAACTGTGGGCGATTCTGCTGTTTATAGCCTCTGAAGAGAAAGCAAAGCTTGCTGAGGAACTTACAGCAGCCTGGAAATTACCTTGTCAGGAGGGAGGGAGATGTATTTTTCCACCCAAGAGAGGGTTTGGCTGGGAAGCCAGAAGCCTAAAAGTGGGTGCTCTTGCTGGACCCTGAGGGGGAAATACCACTGCAGTTGCCCTGAACTGTGACACCAAGAACCACTTATTTTCTTGCTAAGGACTTGATTCTGCAAAATGTGAAACATTCTGGTCTGAAGCATCTTTGTGGAACAGTATAATATGCTGATAAGGCAGAATATTGTTTTAAGGCCAGCATCTAGCCAGATAAATAAATCTCCTCACAACTACTGTGCCTTTAAGATAAAAGAAAATCAAAACAAATATCAAACTTAGGAATACATCTTGTCAAGATAAGTCTAGTCTATAATTTTCTCTATACGAGCCACCAGGGGGAGGAGAAGAGGAGAAAATAAGATGTGGGGATGTTTCTTCCTGCTCCCTCCAGCTTCTGCTGCTCTCTGCAGGGAGCAAAATGGCAGCCATTTTATTTTGCCAGGAAACTAACTGTCTTGCTTTTAATTTTTATGTGTGACATACAATTAAAACTACTTCACAACTAGGTCAAGAGAAAAAGAAAGAAGGAATCTTGCAAGGTAAAAGCTGTGCATCAAGGAATGCACTATACAAATACATGGCAGTAGAGCTTCTCTTCTGTGCCTTCCACAGAGAGACAGCAATGACCCAGAGACAGCTATTTGCCTTTCTTGGAGTTCAGGTACACTACAGTCAATGATATAGGCAGATAAGAAGGTTACATGTTCCAAACTAATGCGGTGTTACTCATGAACCCTGCTCTAATGACTTCCCTGACAAGATGATTTGCACAGCATTTAACACTATTGTCTGAAAAACTTTGTTGAGTCAATTATATGGTTCATTCTGTTATTATCACCTATGCAAGCGAGCATAAGGGCCATTATATGGAGGATACAGCAGCTCATGCTAAAAAGCAGGAAGTGTTTTATTTGTCAAAAATTCCCAGCTCTCATTATGTCAGTACTGAAGGCTCCATGGCTCATCATTTATGAACCTTCTTGTGATCCACACACTCAGTGTTAATGTGGCATTGATCCTGCTGAATTTGACCCACTGCTCCAATCCACTGCTCCCCAAATGACCCTCTATAATGATGTCATGGCAGGGAACTCCACTGTGCATTGGGGGCATGCAGAAACTTCAAGTAACCCTTTGAACGTGAAGTCTATCCCTTTCAAATCCAGTTTGAGTTTCTTTCTGGAGTGTTTGGTCTTCAACCAAGTAAAGAAACAGAGAGGGATGGGTTGATTAACACATAGGAAAGTAGCAGAGAAGGGCGGTGTATTGTCTTCTGGGAAATAAATACAGGAACTGATTCAGTACTCTTTTATTGGCAGAGCACCAGTTGGTAAAACATGGCAGAGACCTGAGATTTCCCTGCTGGGGAATCCCGGAGAAGGCAACTAGCAAAATCTGGAAAAGACTCTTGTCATCCTTTCCCAGTGCTTCTAACAAGAAATAGAATGGAGAGCATTAAATAGTGCTGGCCTGGGATGTATGGGAGGGGCCAGCAGGCCATTAAGCACAGCTGCAATAATTCTTGTAAATGTCATCTCCGCACTTTCAGCCATTTCTCTAGCAAAAATGTCGTTAATTGGTTGAGGGCTGCTCTGGATGTTTCCAGCTTGTATTGTGTAGCAAACAGAATGCAAATACAGTAACAGGTCCTTTCAGATCTCACTGCCCAGGTTTAAGAGGTACCTCTGAATATGGACATTACCTTCTGACGTGTCCTCACAGAGGGGATGATGTTTTGCAGCACATCTCATTTCCTATATACTCAGTGAGAGCTACCATTCATTCCACTGATGCTTTATTCCTTGGAATACCACTGCCAGAAAAGTTACCTTTGAAAGTAGCATTAGAGACCAAAAAACTCACCATCACATCTTTATATCACACCCTTAAGCCCACTGTGTGGCACACAGATACTAACACATGAACAGAAATGCCCATGAGGTAACTCTGGCCATTGGGAGGTAGGTTTATTATTAACGGAATCCAATTTGGTGCCTTTCAATCTTCATGAGGAAAACCAACACTAAAGTAATAGCGCCAGGCTAATTAATCTAATAGCCTGTCAATATCTCATGACTGTTTTATTTTGAACTTATTTAATGGAGAATGAACAGCTGGAGCGTGAATGGCAAGAAACACTCCTGTTTTGTACCATTCATTGCAAGTTCACATTACATTAGTCAACTCAACTGTACTCTGAACTCTAGACTAGTTTTTCATCCTGACAGCTACATAACTCTGATTTTTTCCCCCCTTGAAGCACTGAGAGTTGTCTTGCCGGGCTGACCATAGTAATTCTATACATAGAGACCTGCTGAAATCAATATGTGCAACAGATTGCAAATAGCAAAATTTGTTAGGAAACTACAATGTCTGCATGAAACTGAGAGATGTGATGCAGTGGTTAAAGAATTCTAATACTGATGATATGCTGCTATAATGCAGCTTTGCAAACAATTCCCTTTGTCTACACAGTCGTATCAAAGGTACGTGAAGTATATTCACCGAAATCCCACTCCCCTCAGTGATAATATCACACACCTAACTGGGACAATTTACATTCTAACACCATTAATCTCTTCAGTTCCACAGCTGATGTGCACAATTTTCAGACGTCTCTTGCTGCACTACATGAAATTCTTAAAAGTAAATAAATAAATAAATACTGGAGACATATGGCATACAAACATAGGCTCTAATCAGATGCACCAGTGTGATGGTCATACATCAAGCAGATAAGATCAAGCACAAAAGACAGTAAAGGCAGTAAGCAATATCATCGATCATCTTATAACAAGTGTATAAAATAAGTTCCTGGCATCCTTTGCTTTTCCCATTGTAACAGCACACCTGTGCAGGGCTCCAAGTGTATCACTCACATTGAAATGATAGATGAACAAATTTCTACCATAACCCACTCTCAAATCATTAAATATTCTCTAAGTAGGATTCCTTGGTGCTAAATCTAATGTTAAACAATAGCAGGGAATTTACCTCCATTTAAATCAAAAGAACTTGAATTAACAACAGACCCAACCAGGGATTTCCTTCTGTCAGAGATTTGGTTTAATATGCAGCCTGCTTGTTAACATTATCTCTCTGAAGAGAGGTGGAACCTCCCAGCGGTTTGCCATTTGTCAGGTGGCTGCCTGGTTTTAATTGTGGACTCGAAACAGATGTTCTAAGCTTGCAATTAACTAAATGAATATCATTACTTAAACAAATCATTCCGACTTTAAAGAACTCTTGGAAATTTGTATATTGAGCATGTACTAGATTTCAAAGAACGGAGGTGGGGGGTGGTTATTATTGTGGTTGGAAGTGGCTGAACTATCATAGAGCTGTAGAGCTAGGTGTCTGGATTTTGCTATTGTCTATAAGGAAAGCTATATATACATATATATTACATAGACATACAACTTAAGTGGTTCACAGGCTTTGTGTGGGCTCATGCTTAGGGATGAATTTCACCCATAGAAGGCTGGTGGATCTACTTAATAATGATCATTATTAAATATTTATAGGATTGTCATACCCAGATTCCCCAAACAGGATCTAGGCACTGTACAAATACATATGACAAGGCATGGCAGAATTCAATATTTATTTTTGATTAATTTTGATGGGTATTGATGTTTATTTTTAAGCACTTTTCATTTTTATCTATCTACATTTTCACAGTTTTAGGAACTCATGGTGGGGGGGGTCAGACAACAATTATTTTATGACAATAGAGATTGAGATTCAAAAAGTTAAAGTTTTATAACAGTTTAAACACAAATTATCAACAACACATGCAAAATATACAAAGTAAACGTACTTTAATCAAACTCTACTAAGTTCGCAAGCAGCATTTTTCTTTCTTTGCCTATCTGAAACTTTTTATCGGTTTGTGTTTATAAGGTAGAATCAATGTTTACCCACGTTAACCAATCAAAATCTAATCCTTCCAAGCCTACATATGAAGATACGGCCCCTATTCCAAAGAGCTTACAGTCTAAAGCCCTGATCCTACAAAGATTTATACCTGTGCTTAACGTTATGCACTGTGAGTAGTCACATTAGCTTCATGTGCACGTCTTTGAAAAATCAAGCCTAAGTAGACAAGCAACATAAGAAGGGAGAGACGATTTTATATACATTTGTTAATTTAAACTTTTTATTTTTATTTGGGGATTTTTTTAGCTTCGTAATGATGTACATAAATATCAGCTTTCCCCAGCTGTCCTCAGCCAGATGCCTCTTAGCCTAGCCATTAAGCATTGTCTGATTTCTTGAAGGCATCACAGCAGAAATTGCTCTCGAAAAGGATATAAAGGAGGAGAGGATAGAAACTCTTATGGAAGAGTTCAAGAAAGAGTTCCATAAGAGATAGCATGTAAATACTTGTATATAGATTTGTGTGCTGTAAGATTACAGTAATGGCAATCTGTGCTGATAAGTAGCCTGCATTTTTGAGGGCGTTAGTTTTAGGTGCGCCTGATCTTTTTCTTGTTTGGGTTTTTACTTTTAGTGAAGTCATATAGAGAGAGTTGGACTTCTTGTAATATGATAGCAACAAGTTAAGAATTGGGATAAAGAGCTAAATGGACTCCTGTTACCAAAATCCCCAAACAAGTTAACTGCATATCCCTTCAAAGCTTACTGAACTTGAATCGTTAATAGGGGTGTGATAACAGATGTAGCAAGACTGGAATCATTTACTTCTTGACACTGCATTCTCATTACATGGTGGTTAGATCTTAGGAGAGCCACTTGCTTAGTGGGGTAGGAAGATTTCTATTTTGGTGCAAGCCTGGAATTTATTTCTGATAAAAGATTGCAGCAACTGTGATTTCATTATTTGGGTTCTGCTTAAAGATGAATTAAAAAACAAAAGTTATTCATTTTTTGGTTACATATATAGCCAGGCAAATCAAATTTATGTGCCTTCTCCCCATTCCCCAGCTGCCTACTTTACTTCTCCCTTTGAGTCTCTCATCATATTTTCTCTTTTGTTTTCAGTTTTACACTGAGGAACGATGTTAGCTTTTTAAACTGCTCAGCAATCTCAGCTTGCCCCCGCAATCTTCCAAAGGGCTGATTAATGCAGGCTGCCGTCTTCTTCATTTTTACTGCTCCTGTTCCCTAACAGCCTCACACATGACATCTCTGTGCTAATGGTGCACAGGAGGAAAGCTTGAAACAGCAGGTATATACAACTTAAGTGGATGCAGGTTTGTGATTTAAAGTTCCTTCTTATATCACCCAATAAAAAATATTATTATTTCACACTCCCCTTACCATCTATCACAGAGATTGAACACCATGACAGGACTTTCTGCTATGATACATTTGGCACAATGTTGCATGATAAAAATGTTTGTATCATTATGAAGAAGATATATGCTGTATCTGACTGTCTATCCTGGAAAAATACCATAATACAAAAGAAACAAAGACCACACTTTTTTTTTATCATAAAACAAAAGGGATTGTCTCAAGGAAGCAGCAGATAATTCTCTCCAATGACATAGATGGCAGTGAAGGAAGCTTTGGGGGAACATTTGTCCCTCTGCAGCTCTTTCTGGTTGGTGCACAAAGTAGTCACACATATTGCATTCTTTGTCCGGAATGAGTGTTGTCTAGGTACAGAGCCTTTAACGCTAAAACACATGCTAAAAGATAGTACTACTAAAAGTAGAACCTCAGAATTCCAAACACCAGAGTTACGAACTGATCAGTCAACCACACACCTCATTTGGAACCTGGAGTCTGCAATCAGGCAGCGGCAGAGACACCCCCACCCCCCAAAAAGCAAATACAGTACAGTACTGTGTTAAACATAAACTAAAAGCATTTTTTCTGCATAGTAAAGTTTCAAAACTGTACTAAGTCAATGTTCAGTTGTAAACTTTTGAAAGAACAACCAATGTTTTGTTCAGAGTTATGAATATTTCACTGTTACGAACAACCTCCATTCCTGAGGTGTTCATAACTCTGAGGTTCTACTGTACTAACCAAGGGACTGAGCAGCTGTAGGAAGTATATGTAGTGCATTTTCTCCTGTTTATTTCTTTGGGTGTCATGATTAGGCTTTAAAATATATGTGTTCATATAGAATATAAAAATTACACTAAACAATTGCTTGCACTGGAGAATTTCTGAGTTAACTTGTGATGGCAGAGAGAAACGGATATGTTCTATTCTCTTATGTTACATTGCTAGGTATCTTGAAAGTGTTTGTTACTATTACCTTTTATCTCCATCTCCCAGATAAAACATATATTTCAGAGTTGTATAATCCTGCTCAGGCTCCAGCTAACCAGTTGAGCCAACAAAAAGAACCCAAAGGAGAACTAGTTTTGACCACATGGATTCTGTTCTTAAAATTGGAGATACTTTCACTGTCTCTTCAATATGGTAGAGGTAGGTGATGGATTTGACTCAGGAAGTTCAGATCCCATATCCTCAGATTTCAAGGTGGGATTCAGGTCTGTTTTTGACTTCTTCTCATTTTTAGTATTACCCTGACCCATAGAAATTAATGGGAATTTTGTCACTGAGTAAAAAAGGGTTGCAATATTGAACTTGTTTATTTATATGGGACATCTATCTAAACAGCATGGGCATATGTGAGAACAAGTCTAAACGGAGGAGAATAAGGGTGAGCATGATTTGAAATGGAACCTTGTTTTACTAAGATGAGAGAGAAGCCAATCCGTAGGCAAAGCATTTTGGGGACTTCTTAGATAGCAAAACCTTGACCAACTCCCTGAGCATGCCTCATGTGGACTAGATGTTTCCAAAAGCACAACGGAATCAGGCTGGAGTACTTGTAGTTAATAAAAAGCGTGGTTTCAATTAAGAATATTAGCAACTGCCTTTGAAGAAGGCTGGTTTTAAGGTTAAAGCACTAGACTGGGACTTAGAAGTGGATTTGGTTCCTGATTCTGCCACTGACTTCCTGTGTGACCTTGGGCAAGTTATTCAGATCACAGTTTTCAAAGAAGATCACTTTGGGGACCGAAACATTGAAGCACCCTAAATCATTAGGTGCTTTTGAAAATCTTGGCTGCTTGCACCTCAATTCTCCATCTGTGAAATGGAGATAATACTTTTCTTTCTCCCACCTTCTGTACCACTGGAATATTTAGATTGCAAACTCTTCAGGGCCAGGGTAATGTCTTGTTATGTACATGTAGAAATACCTGCCACAGTGGTCCTGATTTCAGTGGGCGCCTCCAAGTGCTACTGAAATAAATAATAAATAATGATCAATCCACAGGCTGAATATCTGAAGAGATTTATTAATAAAATTTGAATATTCTTAAAGCAGAAAACAAGTCAAGATGTGTGAAATTAATTATTCATTGTGAATTGTTCCCTAAGCTCTAGTGATTTGTTTTTTAAATTTACAAAAAGTCTGAAGGTGGTGTTATTCACAAAAATGTAAGGTCATCTTCAATCTGCTGTAGGGGAAAGAACTAGAAAGTTAACACGACTTTCACTTTTCTGCAGGGAAAAACTCCACCATTGGAAATAGTTGTTCATTCTAAACTGGGTGACTAAATTATTGGGGTAGCCTCAACAATAGATTTGGGCTGAAATCAGGCCTGCCAATGGGGTGGAGGTGGGGGGCAAAGGTAGCAATGGCCAAGGGACCCGGGCGATTTAAAAGGGCCCAGGGGCCCCTGGCTGCTGCCGCCACCGGCAGCGCAGCGGGGGCTAAGGCAGGATTCCTCCCTGCCCTCACTCTGCACCACTCCGCTCCTGGAATTGGTCGGCACGTCCCTGCGACCCCTGGGGAGGGGATCTCTGCGTGCTGCCCCTGCCCCAAGCACCGACTCCGCAGCTCCCATTGGAGCAGCAGCGCACGGAGACCGCCCTGGGCCCTCCACCTAGGAGCCACTGCCAGAGGGGTGTGCTGGTCACTTTCAGGAGCCACCCAAGGTAAGCGCCGACCCCCTGGCTTCCTCCTGCACCCCAAGCCCCACCCCAGCCTAGAGCCCACACCCGGCACCCAAACTCCCTCCCAGAGCCTGCACCCTATACGTCCTTCCACACACAAACTCCGTCCTAGAGCCCAACCCTGCACTGCCCAAATGTCAGGCCGACCACGTCTGCACAGGCCCAGCTTGTGCATGCATGGGGGCCCATTGACTGTTCTGTCCTGGAGCCTGGAATTGCTGTCAGCGGACCAGGCTGAAAGGATCAGAAGTGAGGCTACTGTCCCCATGTTTGGCTGCCCAATTTGAGACACCCTAAAAGAGCCCGACTTTCAGAGAGTGGGAATTCAGTGTATATGCTCCATTGTGCATAACTCACACCAACAGATGTTGTGAAATTTCTCTCTGAGGTTTTCCATCCAGCTGTTTTGTTACTAGGGCTGCTTTCCCCCCATTTATTTTCTTTTACCTGAAAGCTATTTTAAGCTAGTTTTTTATTTTTTACATGAATACAGGTGGAAAGTTGTTTCTCTGAAGGTTTTTAAGCTTTCAGAAACAAACGAAAGACTCATTTGAACTTAGTATAGCTTGGATTTCCCAGGAAAGCATCAGTGCAGAAGCTGGGTTGCAATTTTAGAGCATCTAATTTTGTAACAACTCTGATGCATCAGAAGAGTCTGTTTTTTGTGTTTCATTTAGAAAGGTGTCAGCATTAAAGAGGTGAATTCACACTGAGCAAACTTTAAAAAGAAAAGGACAACAAAAGGGTTCTGCATTATATGATTATAAATAGGGTGACCAGATAGCAACTGAAAAAAAATGGGACAGGGTGTGGCAGGGTAATAGGCGCCTATATAAGAAAAAGTCCCCAAAAACGGAACTGTCCCTTTAAAAATGGGACATCTGGTCACCCTAATTATAAATAATGCTCACTTTTCATGTATAGCTCTCAAAGTCTGTTACAGAAGGTAGGGAAGCGTTATCTCCATTTTATAGATGGGGAAACCAGTGCACAGATAGGTGAAGTAACTCACTGAAGGACATGAAGCAAGTCAGTGGAAAGGCCAGAATGAGAACCTGTCTCTCCTGACTCCCTCGTCAGTGCCTTATCCTACAGTGCATTAACACTTAGCAAGGTATTGGCTGAGGAACCCTTGCAGAACTGAGTGTGAGTGCAGTGATGCCTTTTCTAGATTAAGAAAAAAACCTAGACACTTCCGTCTCAACTAGTAACTATGTTGGAAGCTGTAGTGCAGAGATGAATCAGTCATTTTTACCGCTTGACATTTCACTGAGTCCAGTTTACATGGCAGCTTCCCCTGGCGGAAGTTGCACCGGGGGCAGACTCTGGGTCCAAATTTTGTCATTGTACATGTAACACTGCTGGGTAATCACCACCACTTTCTACAGCATTCTGAGTGTTTCATGAATGGGAGGAGACCCATTCAAATACAGACAAAGCCAAACTCCATTTACTTTTTAAGATGTGACAAGATCAAAGCCCGTGCTTTGGCTATAGGTCACATCTCACCCTTACAGCATATGCGCAGTATCAGCTCTTGCTATAATATTTTAAAGTGATTTCATATTAACCCTCTTTGTAAGTCTTAGTGATAATTAAGAAAGGAGATTCACTTTATTTCTATCGACTTTACTTAATATCTGTTGATATGAGGAATGCCCCCTTTCCAAACCACAATTGCAATGGTCTTACACAAAGCCTGGAATTGATTGGATACCATTGATTATGCTAAATAATACGTTGGCCTAGATAGGATTGAAACGCCTGTGACATAAGCAGGTCAATACTGTTTGATTCAACATTGAGGCTACATGAAGATTTCATCGAGCTGGTTGGGACCATGTCAGAAGCACAGCTAAAATTTACAGCAGTTAGCAAGAGTTTCTAAATTTATATACACAAGTAAACGGACCATTAGGACCCTACTGTGCGACTGATTTTCTTTAAAAGGGAGGTTGGGATGGGAGTGGAGCTGTGCTATCAAATTCCCCCCCTTCAGATGATGTACTCATTTGCAAAAGAGAGAGATTATTAGTGTACAAAGGCATACAAAATGCAGATAAGAGATACACATTATAGTGTTTTCTCCTGGGTTTTACTGTAGATGTAAACAGGGTGCGGAGAAGTGACATCTGTGTTCTGAGAAGAGCAGTGAGGATACAAGAATAAAAATGTTGTCTGAGAAATTAACCACAGAACAGGATTTCTATTGACATGCTCTTCCCACGTCTTTGGCCCCAGCTACATACAAATGAGTTATAAATAATTACATTAATGGTATCAAAGCAAGTCATAATGGGCCAAATTACCTTCAAGTTCTGATTTCAGTGGAGTTACCCCAGATTCACACCCACGTAAATGATGTGAATTTCAATATATATGTGTGGACATGTGAATAAACCCTAAAGCAACTACATGCATACAGTTTGTGTTTTTCAACCATAATGAACTATAGACATTTTCAGAGCATGCCTGCTGAGATCACCTCCACTACTTCTCAAAGACTCTCTGAAGTTAATAGGCATCACTTTCAGCCCCAAAACCTAAATCAAACACTTCAAGACTACGCAGTTCAATTTTTTACAATGTGTCACATGCATTGATCTTAATGCACTAGGAAATCTGAAAATACAGCAATTGCTATGTTTTTCTTTTTTCACCCTCTAATGCTGAGAAATGGCCTGACACTGCCTGGAAGTGTACCTATATCTGCAAGCAGGAGTAAGTGTAAAAGAGACAACCTTTCCAGCAGATTCTGTCTTTTGAATGGTCTAAGGGTGATTTCTGCATTAGCTACTATTTAACAACAAAATTGCCCATTAGGGAAATCCAAAGTAATCAGTCATTGAGCACTAGATCAACACTAAGGAGAAACTATCAGACATTGTTCTTACCTGCTCTAGTATGAATCTCAGCCCCTTCATTAACATCAGTAGCTGGAGCTTGGATTTACTCAAGCATAACTGATAGATTCTGGCTCAATATACCATGTGTGTTTTGTTTCTTGAATATAGTGAACAGACAATCTCTCTCTGGCTTTATGTATTTTGATTTGCTCAAACCCCCCAATGTATTTAATTTCTTTGGAATAATCTTGGGGGGAGGGGAAGAGTGGGAAAACAAAAACAAAACAGGGTTTCAGCTATTTCAGTTGTGAGCAAAAGATGTCTCCCACACTGTTCTCTGAATAGTTTCTATACTTTTGGGTATGAATTGCCACTAGAAACAGCAGCAACTCACACCACTTGTTACTTTTTATTCCCAACCTAACAGGATAGCAAGTTTGCAAGATTTTGTGAGTTAGCCTAGTAGGATGCAACACTTGTTCAGAGAATTGAAATTGCGTGGTGCTCCCTCTGATGTTATCCATTCTTCATAATTGTTTTCTACTTAGAGAAAAAAAGATAAAAATAATGCAATTTTCTTTAGCCATATGCATAAGCAACTAGCCCATAAGCCTCTAGTATTTGCTGGGTAAGAGGGTATTTGATATGAGGAAGTAGTACTAGTGAGGATGGTAAATATATATTTGTGGCACACAGTTTTTCTTTCTAGCTAGCTAGCTAACATTTTCTACTCTCCTTTAAATTCCCACCTTTCTTTTTTTCCTCCACAGACCAGGATTTTAAGAGGACTATAACTCCCAGATAAATAATAAACATAGTTTTGACACTAATAGCCTTAGTGAAATGCCACTCCTTCCTCTAGGTGTGATTACAGGCCTTTTAAAGAAGTGGAGCATAGGTGTGCTGGAGGCAGTGCTAATGAGCAACACATGTTAACAGTTAAAGCCCTGATGTAAAGGTTTGCCTGAGTGAAAGAAAGGCTAGGAATAATGTGGAGATGTGAAAAAGAAAAATGGCCTTTTAAAAACTAGGCATTTTAGGAAATGTGATTTGAGGGCCACAAGCTGACCTCTTCTGACTGGTTTGGGGTTATAAAAGAAGAGAGGAAAATAAAATGCATTAAGCAGGCTGAGTCTTTTGAGAGTTTGAATCTGATTTTGTTTGGCTATTTTTTCCCATGGTTTTCCTATTGTGTATCTGTAAGGATAAACCCCCCATAATTGGGATAATGAGGATTTAGAGTGAATCTGTTTGTCCTAAACAAACTATACCTTTCACATGTGTTTCAGAAAGGGAGTAATTACAACCCTGCAGCAGAAGCTGCAGGCAACTGCTTTTTGAAAAAGTAACAAGCATGTGATTGTACCACTGGGAGAATGCAAAGCTTTCTCCCCAACCCCAGGCCTTTAAACCTACAAAAGGCTGTCTCTGGAACTCTCAACCTGTAATCATCACTATGCCATTAGGTCTAGATTATCCATACATGCAAAAGCCTGTCATCAACTACATTAACACAAACTCCATGCCAAGCCTTACTTTAAAAAACCCATCAGCTTAGAACCATGACTGATTAATACCCATAACAAAGGCTAATGGGAGAGAAATAACCAGATCAAAGGAAAAACAGATTCTGGACACAACTACATGAATATGGATGAATCACCCCAAAGCTAATATGAGATGGGGGAAAGAATGCATTTATACAAAGTAAATTGCTACATATACGGCCAGATAACTTTGGTAGCTTTAACCTTGATGCACGGATACTAACCATCAAATCCTTCTCTCAGTTCTATTCCACCAGTCTAGAGTGTCTCTACTGATTTCTGTGGAGAGAAAAGTTGGGTGAGGTAATATTTTTTATTGGACCAACTTCTGTTGGTAAAAGAGACAAACTTTCAAGACCCGAAGAAAAGCTCTGTGTGAGCTTGAAAGCTTGTCTCTTTCACCAACAGAAGTTGGTCCAATAAAATATATTATCACCCACTTTGTCTCTCTAATATCCTGGGACCAATCCAGCTATAACTACATTGCAAACAATTTCTATTGAATCACCCCAGATTTAACCCGGTTTAACTGAGAGCAGAATATGACTCTAAGCTTCTAATTGCTGCATTTTAAAACATTCCCCCTTATTCTTCTTTACAGCCTCAGTGCTTCCAACTCCACCAGTGCATTAATCTCCTTCCCTCCTCTCTTAAATCTGACTCACCATAGGATTCTTTATTGTTCAGTGCCCCTGGGTGGGAGGTTGTTTTGCCTCTAGATTGGCTAGCTGTTCATGCCCTTTACAAAATATCTTGGTCTTTTTTAACAGAGGAACAGACAAGAACATGAGCAGGCAATGAGCACTGATGTTAAGCTAGCCTTCATGATGTGTATTTTGAACTCTGGAATTATCTGAGTTCAGAGGAATCCAGAAGCCTCCCATTAGGCACATAATTTTGAGAATACTATACCATGAAAGAAAATGTCTCCTTTATGCTAGCCTGCGATTAGTTTATGACCTGGCCTGTCAGCATTAATAGACTTTATACTTTTACCCTAGCTACTATGACTGATGATGCTATTCTTAGCCCTATAAGTGTCTCATCATATTTTAAACCAAGGCAAGCTATATGCCTCCATAATACTTCAGTGATTGGTCTTTTTGAATTCACCACTACAAACACTGTGACTGTAGTATTATTTTATATTTGTACTGTAACACCACCCAGTGCCACAATCAGAAGCAGAGCCTCATTAAGAGGAATGGCCAGAGATTAGGGCACTAGTTTAGGATTTAGGAGACCCACGTTTAATTCCCTGCTGCACGAGAGATGTCCTGTGGGACCATAGGCAAGTCACTTAGGCCCAGATCCTCACAGATATTTAGTTGCCTAACTCCCATAATTTGGGTGTTGTGAGGCTGAACCTATTAGAGATTGTGAGGTGCTTGGATACTGTGGTGATGGGGGCCATATAAGTACCTTAGATTGTGCAAGCCATGGCACAAACATAGGCTCCAAAACTGCAAAGAACTCTGCAGGCAGATCCATTCCCCACTGAAGGCAACGGGGCTCCCTGAGCCTTGGTCTACACTGGTGGGGGGAATTTCAAAGGCTAGGTCCACACTACCTGCCCGATTCGGCGGGTAGAGATCGATCTTTTGGGATCGATTTATCACGTCTCATCTGGATGTGATAAATCGATCCCAGAAGCGCTCCCCCATCGACTGCGGAACTCCTGCTCGCTGAGAGGAGGAAGCGCTGTCGACGGGGGAGCCTGCCTGCGCCGCGTGAACCTGCAGTAAGTAAATTTAGTTCGATCTAGGAAACGTCAACTTCAGCTACGCTATTCTCGTAGCTGAAGTTGCGTTTCCTAGATCGATCCCCTGCCCCAGTGTGGACCAGCCCTAAGATACGCAACTTCAGCTACGAGAATAGCATAGCTGAAGTTGACGTACTTAGATCGACTTATCGCGGTGTCTTCACAGCGGTGAGTCGACTGCTGCCGCTCCCCCATCGACTCCATGTGCGCCTCTCACGGCAGTAGAGTACAGGAGTCGACGGGAGAGTGCAGACGCGCTAAATCAACCCCCGATAGATCGCTCGCTACCCGCCAATCCGGTGAGTAGTGTAGACATACCCTGAGTGTGTGACTCTGCTTATTTGTAGCACATTGCAAAAACAGGGTCAGAGAAGTAGATGCTGTGATTGCCCCAAATAGCTCACAATCCACAAAGATGGGAAGCATACAAAGGGCAGGGGACAGACCAAGCAAATATATACAATTGTTGTGTAAAGGAAATGTACATATGTTTGTATTCAGATTTGTGATTACATAAATATTGACTTTCCCCCTATTGCCATTAAACCCACATCCCTCACCATACTTATTAACCCATACTGGCTGCTTTTCTTGTAGGCATCACAACAGAAGGGGGTTCCAAGAAGGGACTTGAAGGAGAGGACAATAGCCTTACATGTAGTTCAGGGAGGCCTAGATAGAGTAACAGTAGAGATGGTATCTACAGCACCATATCCTTCTCCGCACAAACCCACTTGCAGGAGCACAGGTTCTTTGTTGGCTGCCTTGTTACATGGGTTTTATCCATACTGAAAGCAAGGATGTTAGACTGATTGCATAGGATCCTGCTGTATTAGCAGGAGTGTTGTAAGCAAGACACGGGAAGTCAATCTTCCATTCTACTCAGCACTGATAAGGCCTCGTTTGGAGAACTGTGTCCAGTTCTGGGCACCAATTTTCAGGAAAGATGTGGACAAATTGGAGAAAGTCCAGAGGAGAGCAATAAAAATGATCACAGGTCTAGAAAACATGATCTATGAGGAAAGTCTGAAAAAAATGGGTTTGGAGAAGAGAAGACTGAGGGGAGAGACCTGATAAACATTATAGCAGTTTTTCATGTACATAAAAAGTTGTTATAGAGAGGACGGTGATAAATTGTTCTCCTTATCCGTTGAGGACAGGACAAGAAGTAATGGCCTAAATTGTAGCAAGGGAGATTTAGGTTAGGCAGTAGGAAAAACTTCTTAATGGTAAGGGTAGTTAAGCACAGGAACAAATTACCTAGGAAGGCTGTGGAATATCTATCAGTGGAGGTTTTTAAGGACAGGCTGGACAAACACCTGTCAGGGATGATCTAGATAATATTTTCTCCTGCCTCAGTGCGGGGGATTAGATTAGATGATCTCAGGGTTGCTTCCAGTCCTACATTTCTATTATTCTTTCCATGGGCCACCCATAACTCTACTCAGATGGTTTCAAGGTCATTCATCACAATTCATGATATGGCAGTTGGGCGGAAGAAGGATAGATTGTATTTTCAGTTCCAGAAACTTTTATCTAATTCTCTGCCAATGTGACTATGGGCAGTAAAGTCAAATGAGACCATACAGATGAAGGAGGACAAGAAAACACTAATAAACAATTTAAAAAGAGAAAAGAATCCTATTTGGGGAACTGCTGACTCCTGAGTTGGATGTGGTGCGACACTCTGCCATCTGTTTACCTCAGCACAGTATGGATGGAAGTAGCTGAGGTCCTATAATAACACATGCATAGAGAGAAAATGGGTAGCAGGATGATTTATTACTCCTCTGCCGTCTGATTGCTTCGGTGCTGATGGATGTAGCAAAGACAACCTTCTCCTTTCTCTCCAATCATTTTTTAAGTTAAGTTTAGTGATCATGAAAGGTGCCAGAATGACAGCACAGAAACATGGAAGCCTGGACTTATCCACACACTTACAGACCTGACTATTGGGACCACCCGTAGGGTGACAGTGTAATTCAGGGATCAGGTTGTGGCTAGCTCCCTGCATATGCAAATACGTGATGGGAATGGAAGGATGCAAGGAAATTATTTCAATGAGTGTTAGCCACCTAACCTGCTAAGGCACTTTTGAAGTTCCCACTAAGGGGACAGGCCTATCTGCATCTTTAGGTACCTTTAAGTGCCTTTGAAAATCTGCCCCATGTCCCCACTTTGAGCTCCCATTGCAGGTTGACACTGCCTCAGTGCAAGCTAGTACATTAAAGATACAATTAACCCTACCTCTGCATAGTCATTCAGTCCCTAATCTCCCTGATGAGATTGCCTTCAAGGGGACAATGATAACAGTGTCCTCTAGGAATTGTTCTAAGACCACCACTTCATCGTACAGGCTGTAAATCACCAAATAGCCATCAGTGGCATTGAAGTAGTGTGGAGCTAAAGGGGTTGGGGTGCACTAGATTATACCTACCTCCCAAGCAGCCCTGTGATTGTAAGGATACCGTGGGATATGTCACTAGTCCCCAGAGTGTCAGGGACCTGCAAAGTACAAGGCAGTGGCATAAGGCCTCTTGTGAAAAGAAGTTTTTGTCATGCCCAGCTTTACAAGGAGTAAAACTCTCAGGCCTTGGTTTTTAGGTCTGGCCAAACTGTGCTTGGCCCAGGACTCCCATGAGTAAATGTGTTTGGTTTATGGGGTCAAAAGTGGCTTCCTGTCACCTTTCCAGCCCCCCAACCCTTGGATGAACTGTGTTGGTCCCTGTATAGCTTACAACATCCTCAGGGATCCTTTCTTCATGCCTGGGTTCCCACATCCCCAATGGGCTAGTCCTACAGCCCCAAAGGCTAGTCTGACAGATAGTCCAGCCATGTCCCCATTGCCTGTCTACTCACCTTTGTATAGCTGGAAAATGGGGTTGCATAGAATGGGCATAATGGCTTTATACCATCTGATGATCCACCCAACCTCAGGACAATCTTTAACTGCTGCTCCTCAGCTTCTAGTTAGATATCTAGAAATACAGCCGTGGCATTCTAAAAAGAACCAGAGAACTTGGAAGGTATCATTTATATAGAGAGAAATAACTTTAGATGGGACTGAAATTAAATGACAAAATAACCATACGGGTCTCTAACATCCTTTACTATCACTTACAACTTGCAATACTGAAAATGTTACCTTTGTATTTTTATATTCTTCTTTTTCTGGAGGCACATGACTGTCATTGCTTTTAAATTGTTCCTGCTGCAACAGTATTATTTTTCATATGTTTTTTTTAAATGTATTGATATGTCTCACGTTAGTCTAGATCTCAGCAAGATGTCTGTTTTCTTTCACTACCTACATTTTTCTTCATAAACTCTCTTTTAGCCCTTGTGTTAGATGATGCTTAAATGTCCTGTGGGAGTCATAACAGATGATGCTTAAGTACCCTAAAGGAGACGTGGGAATGCATTTCTACAATCCCTCTCAAACATTTTCCTTTCAAATGTGTTTTTTGCCCCTCTATTAAGTGAAAGTCTTTTATGGCAAATTTTATTTTTACAGCTTCTCTCCCTTTATTCTAGTGGGATTAAAGCATTTAAAGTGAGCTCCTAATTCAAATAAGAGGAATTGACAATCAATTGAATATATAAATCATTTCAAACAAACCTGATAAGTACTGCCCTTTCATAGCTATCTTTGGTACTTACCTGGCATAATCTTTAATGTATTTATCCTCACAACAGCCTTGGAAGGTAGGAAAGTCCCCATTTTACAGATGAGGAACTGAGGCACAGAGAGACTAAGGCCCAGATTCACAAAGGAACTTAGGCGTCTAAATTTCAGACATTGGTGCCTAAGTCCCAGTTTTGACTCCACTTGTGATCTACAAAACTCCTGTCAAACCCAGTAAGCACCTAAACTCTCTTGGTGCCAAAGTCAGCAGGATAAACGTTCCCTAGATGCCTGTGTTCCTCCCTCTGGGCATGCGCACTGCTTCCTCCCTCTAGGCATCCAGATGCCTACCTCCTGCCTAAGCTCCAGAGCGATTCACAAACCAGGGAAGATAGGCGGCTGAATGCTAAAGTCATGTACAGTAACTCATCACTTAAAGTCGTCCCGGTTAACGTTGTTTCGCTGTTACTTTGCTGATCAATTAGGGAACATGCTCGTTTAAAGTTGTGCAATGCTCCCTTATAACTTCGCTTGGCAGCCACCTGCTTTGTTCACTGCTTGCAGGAAGAGCAGTCCGTTGCAGCTAGCTGGTGGGGGCTTGGAATGAGGGGGGACCGGCAGCTCCCTTATCAGCTCCCTGCTCCCCTAAGTTCCCTGTGCAGCAGCTTCCCATCAGGCTATCAATTGCCGGCAGTTCAGCTGTCCCTCCCCCCACTGCCATGTGCTGCTCCTGCCCTCTGCCTTGGAGCTGCTCTCGGGAGCTTCCTGCTTGCTGTGCGGGGGGGAAGGAGGAGGGTCTAATGTCAGGGTGTCCCCCTCCCCCTAAATCCTGCACCCCGCTTACCCCTTCTCCATATAGAGCAGGGTGGGGACATGATGGAGAGAGAGACAGAGAGAGCTTGGGGCAGCAGCTGCTGTCTCAACTTCCTGATCAACTTAAAAAGACAATGTACTTAAGAGTGGGGTCAGCTTACTTAAAGGGCCAATGCTCATCTCTCTCTCTCCCCCACACCCACAGGGTGTGTGTCTCTGTCTGCCATGCTGTCTCCCCTCCCTCCATTCATGCTGCCTTGTAGAGTGTGAGAGACTACGTTAACAACAATTTGTTAATCCTTGAGGGCTCACCCCAAAGCTAGTTCATCATTTAGCAGTAAGGCATTCCCTGGGAAATATCCCACCCTCTAACTTCACCACCTCAACCAAGCTTCACAATCATCATCGCTCTGGTGAAAAAGATTTCCCTGGAACTTAGCCCCCCTATTTACATTAATTCTTATGGGGAAATTGGATTAGCTTAACATCGTTTCGCTTAAAGTCACATTTTTCAGGAACATAACTACAATGTTAAGTGAGGAGTTACTGTACAGGGTCTGATCTGGAGGGTGCTCAGAGGCTCCCTACTGGATTGGGTCCATTCAAAATCTGGCCATTGAAAGAGGTGGCAGCATCAACTTTATAACTCTTTGCCCAGTGGCTAGAGTGCTCACCTGGAATGTGGAAGACCCAAGTTCAATTTCCAACCCCTGATCCATGAGAGTGGAAGAAAGGATTCAGACAGGGCTCTTCCACCTTTCAGGAGCATGCTGTAACCGCATAGCAATGGGATATGCTGACATGGGGCTTCTTCAGTTTCTCCTGCTGAAGCTATTCCACCATAAAGAAATAATGAAAGCGTGATTAGAGCAGGAGGACTGGACCCAGGGTCTTCCAGATGGGTGCCCCAACCACTGAGCTACAGAGTCATTCTCATTGTCACTGGCTCAATCACTCTTTCATTATTTATCCACAGTGGAACAATTTCCACAGGAGACCCGCTGAGGGAACCGCCCCCATCAGAATATCCCATAGGTCAGTGGTTAGAGCACTCTCCTGAGAAATCCCTGTTTGAATCCTTTCCCCCGCCCCCTCTAGCAGAGAGCGGGGAATCGACCTTGGGTCTCCCACAGTCCAGGTGAATACTCTAATCACTGGGCTAAAAGTTATAAGGTAAGTGGTGGCACTATCTCCTCCAGCTGTTTGTGTGGAGCAAATCAATGTTCTTAGCTCATTCCTACAAGAAACACTTAAGGTGCCTAACTCCAGGTGGCTGGTTACTGTTTGAGGATTGCTAAGCAGAGCTAAGTGCCTCCCTGCAACCCAGATGTAGGTTCCTATCTCAGAGAGGGACAGAGAAGTTAGCACTCACCCCTCTCAACGCAATCTCCCCACTTCGCATGCTGCCTTTTGTGGTGCCTGTCTCATTGAAGAGGGAGCCCAGGCATTTCGCTTTGCGGATCAGAACATTCTTCCTGTGCTTTTCTAACTGCTGTGGCACACTGTGTTGCAACCACTGTTCCCACTAAGCTGTGCGCGTGTGCGCACGCACAGAGATCCTAAACCCCACGCACACGGCGAAACACCGCGCGCATAAACATTTACACAGAAGCACAAGAATTTGCACAGAAGAATTTTTTTGCGCACACGGCCTGTCAAACATTTGCACAGAAGAAATTTTTTTGCACACACGGCCTGTCAAAAATTAGAGGGAACATTGGTTGCAACACCTACTCCCTTCCTGGATCCCACCCTAAGGGACTTGTCCAAGATCACACAGAAAGGCTGTGGCAGAGCAGGGAATCAAACGCAGGGTCCCCAGTCCCAGGATACTACCCAAACTGCTGGGCCATCCTTCTTTTTCCTGAACATTTCTTTGCCCCTAACTTTATCTGTTTTATAATATTTTATAAATACATTTGTTCAATGGACAGCTATGACTCAGCTGCACAGTGCGCACATTCATATACTCAGTAAAATAAAGCTGCAATTTCCGGATAATGACTGGCCATATATTTCCGTGCTATGTATCACTGCATGCTAATAGAGTACTTTAAGTACATAACTATTCATGTCTACTA
The DNA here is from genome assembly GCA_037349315.1 of Chelydra serpentina. Taxonomy (NCBI): domain Eukaryota; kingdom Metazoa; phylum Chordata; order Testudines; family Chelydridae; genus Chelydra; species Chelydra serpentina. Next base: position 17,123,767 of record JBAIAC010000035.1, read on the forward strand.
AATGAAGGGTGTTCCAAGAGTCAACAAGAGCTAAATTACATGATTATTAGGAACTTTGTGTTTAAAGAACCATGGATGCATTTGAGAACAATGCACTACCAGTTATGTGGTCTGTATGTACTCTCTCATTTTAAGCAGTGTGAGGATGTTTGCATTTAAATGGGATTTTTATTATTAGTATAATTTTAGAGATTAATTCCAATCAAAGTCCTGAATCTGAATGCCGGGTGATGTTCAGAACCCTAAACCTGCAAGGGGATCAAGTGTTCCAGATTGTAATGGACTGAACCAAAACTCTAGATCCAAATGCTTTGCCTTCTAAACTTTGGAGTGTTTCAAATCCGGAACCAGATCTGAATTTGGTGGCTGGAGCCCACTTTTCTTCTTAACACCTCATTAGTTCGGACTGCTTATTGTCCATGTGAATCACCTCCCTGGACTTTCAAGGCCTTCTGATCCCTAGGGAGGATTCACCCTGATAGAGAGCAGGCAGTGCTACCATTGAACCTATTCCTTTGGAGGCTGTGGGGACAAGAGGTGAGGGGAAGGGGAGAATCTTTATTTTTGTGGGCCAGGCTTACTAGAAGCCGCAGTGACAGAAGCTGTTTGGAGGGATGTCTTGAATCAGGCATTCCTCAGCTGCCCCGGACTTCCTGGCTTTCTGTGCTCCCTTAACCTCCCTATCCTAGGGCTCAGCACAGGGAAAGTTGCAGACAGTTTCCACCACTGCATCCCCCCCTTCCAGACAATCCAGCACAGTAACCCTATATAACACAGTCTGGAGTGGCTTATGACCGTGAGCCACCCCAGACTGGTGGTATGTTCTATAGTTAGTCTTACCGTGGAGTCACAGACCAGTAGTGGACCAGAAAGCGGCGGCCAGCACATCCCTCGGCCTGTGCCACTTCCCGCAGCCCCCATTGGCCTGGAGCGGTGAACCGCAACCAGTGGGAGCTGCGATCGGCCGAACCTGTGGACACGGCAGGTAAACAAACCGACCCGGCCCACCAGGGGGCTTACCCCAGCAGGCTGTGTGCCAAAGGTTGCCAATCCCTGGGTTAAAGCAAGCAAACATATACACACAAATGGGTTACCCATCTAAATCCTAAGAGTGACAGAGTTGTAGTGATCTGTCAATCAAAGTGTCTTTCAGGGTGGACCCAGGAGGCAGCCCCTAGGGACCTCTGGCATCAGTTCAGAGTCTCTGGCCATGTCAGAGTTCAAACAGCCAAAAAGATGGAAAATTTTCCTGTGACTTTCCTTCATTCAGCTTCCAAGTCCACAGGACAAGCTTCCTTGCAATAGCATTTCCAAGGTGCAATACGGCCGTTAACCAATCCCTAGTATTGCTACGTTCATTGATAGCCCATCTGATTTTAATGTCCTCTTGGATGGGCAGGAGGGACAATTCCCGTGCCTGAGTTCACAAGTTCAAAGCAAACATTTTCAAAGTTATGAAGGAAAATGTTCATATTTTCTTACAGCATGGAATACTGAAATTACTAGTAAGATTAATGCACGCAGCAATTTACAAGCATTTCATAGATTCTAAACACTAAATACCTCCTTAAAAGATGAATACCTATTTTGAGCAAAACTAACATATGCATGAACTGGTCTGGTCTCCAGCTATGAGTTTATTAGTTCTTATGCCTGCAGCCTGGGCAACAGCTGGCATCTGGCCTGTCAGCATCATACCCAATGCCTGGGTTTGCACCAGGTGACAGCCCTGACTGAATCTAATCCACTACCTTCTACAGGGATGCAGCAGAGGCGGGAGCTGCATGCAAAACTGACCGGGAGCAAGGCAAGGCACATGTGACCGGGAGCAAGGCAAGGCACATGTTGTGCTCAGTAAAGGGCTATAACAGAATATTCTCCCTATCCACCACACACAAAGGACACACAGGAAGAAATGTGCCTCAGAGGGGTTATGGCAGATATGACAATTTCTTGTAATAAAGTAAGACCTCCCAAAGATATTAAGTTTATGCATCATTGTGGGCTAGGGATTGTATGTAGTTCCAAGGGGAAGAGTGACCACAGCTCCTCTAGGAATTAAGAACAGTGGGGAGTGATTAGGAAAATTAACTCAGGTTGAAACACCTCCAGAGAACTATCCCCACCTGGGGAGGCTCCCCTATAATGGTTCAAACTGGAGTCTCAAGACACCAACAGCCAAAGAAAAGACTTTTGGTTAAATAGCATAAGGTTAAACTGACTCAGAGCCTTCTTTCTGATTCAGCAAATGGACAGGACCCACTGTCCTGGGGGGTGGTCCAAATCCTTCCTGGGAAGGATTGGACAGACTTTGGCTTTCTGAGTCTCCATCAGACTGATGGGTAACCTCTGGTAAGGTTTTAGCATGTGTATTGGAACGTCTATTGATTTTATGTTTCCTCTGTAATGCTTTCACCTTAAGAATAAATGTGCTTGATTATAAAGAGCTGTGTGGTAAATTATAGCTGTGGGCAATTCCAACTGTGCATAGCCTCTGAGGAGAAAGCAAAGCACAGACCCACGCCTGTTCAGGCAGTCTGGCATGCTAGGGAACTGACAGTGTAGGTGGGAACTGTGTAGCCTGGGAAAACCCCATTCAGGAGGGAGAGTGATGTGGCTCTTCACTCAAGAGAGGTGATGGCTAAGAAGCTGGAAGCCTAGACTGGGTGCCCTTACTGGACCTCAGAGGGGGAATACAGGTGCAGTTGCCCTGAACTGTGTTAGTGAACACAGGAGGAGACATGCCTCAGAGAGGTGTCCCCGATGTATGATGCCTTTTGGGACTACTTTTGGGACAGTGCAGTTTCTGAAGTGCCCCTTGCTCAGGGCTGTGTCTTACAGCAAAATCTAACCCTAAAGAAGCAAAGATCATGTTTTCACTGAGACTCTAGAAATGAAGAGCAAGTGAAATAAAAATACAGAAAAGAAGTTATACACAAGCAACATTATTTCCAAACTTTTTCCAGTTTCCAAAGTTTTCCATAAGGTGTCAGTGGCTCGTTAATTACCAAATTACAATCTCTGGGGCAGCATTTGTCATCTTCTAACACAGTGTTTATTATTTAATTGCAGAGCAGAGGTCTGTAAAACAAAGAGTGTGATATCAGGTAAACCACGTATGTCCTAATCCATATGCTCTCAACAGCTGTTCTGTCTAGCGTGATTTTTTTGGGAACTTGTTGCAAGTCAGCGGAAGCTGTTCACTCCTGAACGTGGAGTGTTTCCTGATATATCAATAATGACTATACTTCTTACTTGCATAGTGTTATGTCTTCAAACACTTCACCAGCATTGATTAACAATGAATGAAGGTATTTTAATTATCGATTCACCTATCCATCCAGCTACTGTTTCTACCATACTCACAAGGCTCCTATCATCTTGTTATCTAAATGCTGCTTTCTAAAGCAAATGGGACCTTTTTTAAGATTGCCAGCCTTCTTCTAGATGCCGTGAAACAATAGAAATCACATATATTTAACATCAGTTCACCATGCTGTGGTACTGGGGCTCCTTCTATGTTAGCATGCACCCTCAGACAGCCTCTATGACATTCCTTTGGGCAAGGAGCACAGACCCTCCAGAACCCTTTTCTCTGTAACTTTAACACCACTGGGTGCATGGACTCCACCTCTTTGCTCTTAATTGTCTCCTTTTCCAAAATATGTCAGCTGAATATCTCTTTTTCTTTAGGTACTGGGATTCTGCTCCCATGTCTTCCTTTTTATGGTCCAAATGCAATGAAAGGTTAGGCTGACCATATTTCCTTGAGACAAAAACGGGACATTGGGATGGCAAAAACGGGACGGGGAGACAAGGAGCAGCCGCAAAAAGCCGCCCCTTGTCTCCCTGCTCAGCAGCTCGGCGGGGAGACGAGGGGCAGCCGCAACAAACCGCCCCTTGTCTCCCCGCTCAGCAGCTTAGCGGGGAGACGAGGGGCAGCCGCAACAAGCTGCCCCTCGTCTCCCCGCTCAGCAGCTCGGCAGGGAGACGAGGGGTAGCCGCAACAAGCTGCCCCTCGTCTCCCCGCTCAGCAGCTCGGTGGGGAGATGAGGGGCAGCCGCAACAAGCTGCCCCTCGTCTCCCCGCTCAGCAGCTCGGCAGGGAGACGAGGGGTAGCCGCAACAAGCTGCCCCTCGTCTCCCCACTCAGCTGCTCGGCGGGGAGACGAGGGGCAGCCGCAACAAGCTGCCCCTCGTCTCCCCGCTCAGCAGCTCGGCGGGGAGACGAGGGGCAGCCACAACAAGCCAGCGTTCAGTTTTTTACAAAAAAATAAAAACTATATATAGTTTATTAAAAACGGGACAAAATTGACATTTATATTAAAACGACGGGACGGTTGGGAAATATGTAAAAAACGGTACTGTCCCATTTAAAACGGTACGTATGGTCAGCCTATGAAAGGTTAATCTGAAGCATATTCTCTTCACTGAGGGTGAGATTGCGCTACTCAATTTCTGCTCAAATTACTTAGCTGCATTAATTGTGATTTATAACACCCTGGCTTGGGGTCCCTAATGTATATTGAAATGGAATGTGTGGGTGGCCTGTTTGAAGGGAAGGTGAGTTTTAAACACATCAGGAGGCTTCTCCTGCACCCCAAAGTTACACACTATGTACTCTGCTTAGAAATTTCTTAAACATGGACTATACTTTGCTGACTCTTCTGTTTTAACTCCTTGGAAACTTCTCAGCCTCATATGAAAAACTAAATTGGAATAGCTACTTATTTCCAATGTTAACACTGGCACTTGCTTTTCCTTGACATATATGCCATAGAGTTTAAGGCAGAAGGGACCACCAGGGCATCCATGCTGGCTTCCTGGAGATCAGAGGCCACCAACACCATCCAGTACCTGCACACTAAACTCAACAACCAGAATGAGATCAAAGTGTCACAGCCCAGAGGACACTAGACTATTGTGTGCCACAGGCAGAGAATAGAAGGTGCACCAATGCCCTAGGTCCTTGCAATGGCAGAGAAAGGTTAAGTGAGATATACCCAGATTATCCTGGCAAATGACTTGCACCCCACGCTGCAAAAGAAGGTGAAAACCTCCCCAAGGTCATTGCCAATGTGACCTGGGGGAAAATTCCTTCCCGACCCCACGTATGATGTTCAGTTGGACCCTGAGCATGTGAGCAAGAACCAGCCAGTCAAGCAGGTGTGAGAGAGAATGCTTGGTGATATCTCAGAGCCCTGGCCCTCCTGTGATATTTTGAAGGAAGGAGACAAATACCCAGAATATATTGGGGGGAAACCCTTCCTGACCCCTGCTGGTGACCAGCTGAAGCCCTGAACCATGAGATTATAGCAACATCTGACTGATCCCTGCCCCACCCCCATCACAAGCATCATATAATCCCACTCATAAATTTGTGCAGCTCTCTCTTAAAAGTAGTTAGGTCATTTGTCCCCACAACTCCTATTGGGAGGCTGTTCCAGAACCTCACCCCCCAAATGGTTAGAAACCTTCTAATTTCCAACCTGAATTTGTTCATGACTAGTTTATGCCCATTTGTTCAGGTGCCAACACTGTCTGTTAGCTTAAATAGCTCTATGTATTTGAAGGACCAAAATTTTCCAAGTTTTTCACAATGAGTGAGTTACATAAACCATTCCCGCAGTCAGTGCATGGTCACAACCCCCCATTTCTCCATACAAGCAGGCATTTGTAAATGTCCACTTTGTCTGCATGCAGAAATGCAGGGTATTGCCCACATAATGGGTGCATGGGCACTTTGCATGAAAAACCCCTTGCATGGTGTTTTGAAAACTTAGCACTGAATAGGTTTACTTTGCAATGTTATTGCCAGCCATTCAACATTTTCCTGACCTCACCCATAATCAGCATTAATATACAACAGGTATATCTGTTTCAACACTGCAATCCTAGCTTTTTATTAATAGTTGACTCACAAACCGTAACATCTAACTCCATCTTTGTCCTCCCACTCCCAGGTCTATTACCTCAGGTAACTAATAACCCTAGCTTATTTTTTATTATTATTTTATTTTAATGTTAGCAAAAAAGGTTCCATCTGTTTGTGATAATAGCAATGACTGACATTGTTTCAAAGCAGATTTAGAAATAAGTTTGGTCCTGACATTTATTCGGCATGTGGGTGTTGTTTATTGCCTAGCAATTAGAACTTATATTAACATAATATAACTCCTCAACTTCAAAAATCTTTGAGAGCTTTCCGTGCACAGATTCCCAAGAGCTCTCCCCTGCTCTCTTCCCTTTGTCTTTTCGCTTTCCCACCTCCACACCCATCCGCCCACCTTCCTTTAAATGTGCTGTTTCAAATTTAGAGTTCAAGAAACTTTGTTTAAATCTAAGTCATGACAGATATTTTCTTCTAGGGCAGAAGCAGCCCACAGCACCTGTATTTTAAACCAAGTTATAACACAGCTTTTTCGTCTTCAGAAACTTTTGTTCCTCTAAAAGTATCTTGTTTAACTGGTGTAAGCCCCATGTGGACACATTTATGTCAGTTTAAACCAGGCCTATTTTGGCTTAGTACAAATTGATTAGAAACCGGTTTAAGCTAAATTGAAATAAGCCACTATTAAACTTCAATAAGAGTGTCCACACAGGCATTTCCACTGGTCATTAAATTGGATTAAAAACTTATTTAAATCAAACTGCTGCAATTTTCTCATGTACATATGGCCCAAGTCAATGTTGAACCCTAGGGCCCAGTCCATCACTGGTGCAATGTGTTCAAATCCATGGAGTGGCATGTGCTATACGCATGATGACTTTATTCCTGCATCTCCAGAGATGGCTACACTGTGACGGGTTGGTATCACAGAAACCCCATTGGAGCTGCCACCTGGTGTGCCAAGACTACTTCTGCCCCTGCTTCCCTGCCTTTTCCAGCTTGGGACTCCAGAATCTTCTCTGTTTTGTGCCAGACCTGCCGGTCTGCTGCAAACCCAGACCCAGGTCTGAACCACGTCCACTAACAGCTGAGGCCTGCCTGGAAGCAGCTCAGGGAGTGCTCTTGCCTTTGACACCCAGGTGCCCAACTCCCAATGGGGTTCAATAAATAAATCCGTTTTGCCCTGTATAAAGCTTATACAAGGTAAACTCATAAATAGTTCGCCCTCTATTTCATAGACAGAAAGATATGCACAGCTGTTTGCCCCCTCCAGGTACTAACACGTACTCCGGGTAACTTAATAAGTAAAAAGTGATTTTAATAAGTACAGAAAGTAGTATTTAAGTGATTCCAAGTAGTAACAGACAGAAAAAAGTGAATTACTAAGTAAAATAAAATAAAACACGCAAGTCTATGTCTAACCAAACTGAACACAGATAAAAACCTCACCAGTTCAAGCAAACTTCCTTTTACAGACTATAGTCCTCCTAGCCTGGGTCCAGCAATCGCTCACACCCCCTATTGTCTTTTGTCCTTTGTTCAGTCTCTTTCAGGTGTGTCCTTGGGGGGTGGAGAATCTCTCTCTTTAGCCAACTGAAGACAAAATGGAGGGGTCTCCCAGGGGTTTAAATAGACTTTTGCCCCTGGATGGATGCTCCTCCCCACTCCCTGCGTAGCATCATGTTACCCTGGAGTTTTGGGATCACATGGGCAAGTCACATGTCCATGCACAATTCAGTAACTAGCCCAGTGACATTCTTGGCCAAGCTCAGATGTGGATTGGTGTCTGCAACTTCTTTTGTCTGTTTAAGAGTTTCTTGATTGGGCTCTTAATCTGCACATTCCTTTCTCCAGGCCTTGACCCCATGCTCTTACAGAGGCTATGTACAAAACCAGCAAATATACAACCAATATTCATAACTTCAACTACAAAAATGATACATGCATACAAACAGGAGGAATAGATTCAGTAGATCATAACTTTTTCAGAGATAAATTACATGACACATGTAGCATAAAACATATTCCAGTTACATCATATATACATTTATAAGCATCTCCCCATAAAGTCTTATTGGGAACACCATCACAACTGTATCCATTCTGATTACTCTCTATGGCTAGCTGCTGAGTTGCAGTTGCTTTATTATATTCTGCTCCTGATTGGCCAGAAAACCTAACACCAATTTCCTGCTTTTAAAAAACCATTGCTATTGATTTGAAACTCCTGCCTCAAGTCAACACATTCTGCTCTTCAAGGTCAAATATTCCCTAGGTGTCTATCAAAGGTTTTGCTCAGAAAGTTAAAATAGCAAACTTTTAATAATGTTTAATCAATCTGAGCACAAATGAACATCGACCCCTCTTGTTGAGTGCTTGTTGAGCGTTGATAGCTCTTCAGTTCAGTTAGTAGATACTAATTTCATGATCAAACTGTGCACTTTTACTATTTGAAACCATGCCTAGCTTCTCTAAAAGATCCTTGAACATGAGAGATCAGTGCTGGTCTTTATCTTCAAACAACCATAATTCATATGAGAGCAAAATGACTTCCAGAACACACAGCCCAATAGCCTAATCCTAGGGCAAACCCTGCACTACCAGGCAGTGATTCCTTTCACAAGTAATATCACCACAAAGTTGTATGCAACTGCTCTGAAAGGCACTATAAGATTCAGAGTCTCTATGCCCACCAGTGAAGTGACTATCAAACAAGCTTGTTTTCTACCAGACACAAAATCGCTATTCAGTTTTGATCATATTTGAGGGATTCATTTTTGCTCAGCCCTTTGGAGGGAGGCTAATAAGATGGGAAAGTCACAAGTGAGGAATCCAATTTTTCTGTCAGAGTGAAGCTGAGTTTTATTGTATTAGGATGTTGTCTCTCTTTCCGTGTCTTTGGCAACAAACTAAAGTAACTTATGCAGACGGAGGGTGGTTAATTTGATGTGAAAGTGGCTAATGTGAGGCGATTGTGATGCTGTGTTGCATTAGAAGGAAGAGTGACAACAAATGGATAATCTGAATGGTGGTCCTTCTATTTTGGCCTCATTGTCAGAGCCATTCCCTTTCCTGAGTTCTAACTCTATGCTTCTGCAGTTGGCCAGCAGGAGTCTGAGGTACCCGACATGTGAGTGATATCAGAGATATCACAGCTGTTTCCTATCCTAAGTACAGGGGGAAAGAGTTATGTCAAATAGCTCTATACAGTAACAGATATAAAATATTGGCATTTTAATGGTGACTCCCTAAATAGAAAGAATTGGTCATAACTGAAAGCTATGGGAGTTTTTCTGAGTAAGGACTAAAGCCTCAAGCTAAAAATTAGAGGTCCAGACTCTTAGTTGGTGTAAATCACATAAATGCATCCAGGTCTGAGTTATGCGGATTTATGCCAGTTGAGGTTCTAGCTCAGAGAGAGGATCTTAGTTTTTAGTCTATAGTTAGCAGGCTTGATGAGTGCAACATCAGCCACTTGCAAATATCCTTTGCCATTTGTGCCTGATGATTGATTTCCCGGGGGAGCTCCACCCTATTTCTTGATCATGAATAAATCATTACTTCCTCACTAGTCTCTCTATACAAAGGACTTTATTTTACTGAATGTTGTACTTGCAGTGCTTGGGAAGTGGAGAGACTTGTTTGGCTCTAGAGTAGGTTTCCTTTGCTGCTTATGGAATACTATAGCAGTGGAAAACTGCATAGAATTCTATCCTGGGGAAAGAAAATATTTACTATACGTTTATGTCATCAGGGCTACTTCTTGCAGAATAAAGGCACAAGCTAGTGCTAAGTGAACCAGTTCTGATAAAAGAGAAAGCACATCATGTTTTACCAAAATCTCCAATCAACACTAGTTAAGACACTCTGGAGATTCAGAAAAATTTGATTACATTATCTGTCCATGTTGGTGCTTCTCTGCAATTCCTGCTTCTAACTGGGAGTGGAAGTGCTGGAACATTGAGCAAAGTGATTATTGAGACATTTCCACCTGGATTGGAACCAAGAGGGCATTGGAAATCTCCTGTGAGTTTTCCAATACAATTTTGCAGGCTCAAGAGGCATGAAGGCTTTGGAAAGTGTTATTGTATACATACCTTGGTGGTTAGAATCCCAGATGAACATAATCTTGCAAATTCAGAGTTTCACTCACCATTGGTGGAATCTGATTTGTGGTATAAATGCTGAATTGGATTGGGCAGCATTTTTGCTCATGTCTCATATAAGATGACATAACAGAAAAGTAGAGGATGGGCCCAAACTGCAAAGTTTAGATCCAGATCTTAACTTTCCCAAAATTTCAGTGTTTGGATCCAGGTTTTTGTGAATAGTATTTCCATACGCAAAAAGTAATCATATATTTTCTTCCTAAAATGACTTCATAGGTCAACTATTGTCACCTCTAGCGATTTTATTGAGAGATTTGAAATATTTGATATTTTTCTTAAAGACCACTCTTGAAGTCATGTGAATATTTGAGACTCTCAGGTTTAATTGTTTTTAAAGTAAGTTTCTAGCCCTTATGGTTGCAGAGAAAAGCTTGAAAATGTAACCTTTCTGTACACTAAAGGTTCAGAAACAAGAAGAGTATCAGAATCCAAAATGTATTTTTTTAAATCTCATGATTTTTAAGACAGTCTTATGAGTGTGGAGGACCCAATTCATGATTTTCGAATGCAGAGGGGTGTTAATACTGAAGAAAGAACAAAAGTAAGGTTTCCATGGAAGAGCACAGTATGTTTGTCTCCTCTGTAATAGGCAGCAGCAACTCCAAGAAAAAAAACCAAAACTGCTGTCTTTGCAAGCAGGAAGAGCTATTAGAAATATAAAGGTGCAATACACAGAAAACGAAGGTACTACAGTTTTATAACTATGTATGTATGCCACCTCAGTTCATTAGAAAAGCAGTTCATTATCAAATCTAGAGCCATCTCAGGAGTTTAGATCCAGGTCTGATCTTTTCCGAAGTTCTTAGTTGTTTTTATCTGGGGTTCCTATGCAGCTAATGTAAGGTCTAGCTATAAAGTACGAACCTGGATTCAAAGTACAACAGGGGGTGGGAAGGGTTGAATCCAGGGTTTTCTTTAATTTCTATATAAAAGGTAATTAAATAGATTGAAGTTACATTTTTAAAACCATTACAAAATAAGACAATGCAGAATGGATAAAATATTCAGAATAAACACTTTTATTACTGACTTCTGTAAATATAATATCATGTATGTCCTCTCATTTCTATATGTCTGTTTTATAAATCTAAACCTAAATTGGAGTTTGAATTACATAAATCTCACCTTTGATTTGTAAAAATTGTCATTACCTTTAACCACACAGTTTTGAAATTATTGTTTTAAACACTGGATTTAGTTAAGAGATTCAAATGATTTATGTCAAGAACTGAATTTACATATCTAAAAGTAATTTGCATATCTGGAAATAGATTTGAATAACCTAAATGCAAATTTGCATGTCCTAATAAGAAATTAGCATATCCTAAAATGAATTTATAAATTGTACAAATATATTTTAAAATCCTGCCTGTAGATACTTAATAAATAGCTTTGATTTGCATGTCCTGACTTTGCTGTTAAAATAAAATTAATGAGTGATGATTTATAAATCGGCCTTTTGACACTCCGCCATTGTAAACTCTTCAGAGGCAAAGAGGCATTAACTCTGTAAAAAGACAACTGTATGTTTTGTCCTCTGGCCATAAAATTAAAGCTAAAAGTGGAGTTTACTATGGTAGGATATTTCCTGGGTTTTGTAGGATGCTCTTAATCTAGAATATAGAGAATCCTGGCAGATTAAACATTCTAGAGAGAGGACAGAACTGCAAAATTCAGATCCAAAAGTTTGGACCTATTTCTAAAACATTCAAAATGTGACTGATGCCCAACTCCGAAGCATTTTGTACTTATCTATCCTGAGAAGGACACAAAAGTGGAACTAGAGACTACACGTGGATATTTAGGACTAAATGGTGTAAATGTACAGCAACAAAGAATTTGACCCTCACTCTGAAGACTGGAGAAGTTTCTACAGACACACGTTGAAACAACATGGCATATTGTGAATTCAGTAATGGATACGTGATATTCAAACAGTGGGAGCTTCTTTACAGATGAAGAGCAGCAGCAACCAACCACAGACAATGCACAAGTGCTAGAGTCTATGGCATGGCTGGATAAAGGCCCTGAATTCAACAAGGTACTTAACTATGTGAGTAGTCCTACTGTCGTGTACATGCACATGCCTTAGTAACTTTCTGAATCAGCGCCATAAACAACCGCCATTGAAGTCACTGGAAGTTGCTCATGTGCAGGGGGTGCAGAATAAGTTGCTGAATATACGTGCAACACACAGGGGAGAGAGCAGGAATAAGCTGTGGCCTGTAATCAAAACCATCTACACGTATGATGAAAAGGGGGTAGAAGAGGGGGAGGCCTTGAAGCAGACACGAGGGTGAGGCAGGGAGGGAGACACACACACACAGAGGGAATATCATAGACCTTGCATTGAAATAAAGAAATGCAAAATGGCCTCATTTCAGAAGAAGATAATTGCCCTTCTGCCAGTCAAAATAAATCCAAGGGACTCACCACATCACCAAAACTGTCGTGCCATTGGGCTGCAAGTGGAAGCTATGAGTTAGGGAGGCCTTTAATATTTTGTTTTCATAAAACACAAGATGCTAAAAGGTATGCTGAGAGTAAGAAACTCAGATACATAATCATGCGTGGCATCTATGCAGCAATATTCATCCTTAGCTCTCAAAGCACCGTTCAAAGATGAGGATGGATTTTTAACCCCACATTTTTTATGACATGCCAGAAAATTATATACAGGAGCCAGCCACCTTGTGGCTAGAGGCCAGTCGAATTTCCCCTCAGTCTGACTCTCTAGCAGTCTAACTGTATCAGCCTGACTCTCTTCTGTCAGAAAAGAGGGTTCATTTTTATCATTGTGGGTGTTCTGTGAAAATAAAAGCTTTTTGTCAATTGGTGCAAGTCCATTGAAGTCAATGGATCTACAAAAATTACACCTGATGAAGAACTGGTTCACTATTTTTACGTGGGGAAGAGTGGCTGATTAGCTCAGCAAAGTGGCTATGTAAAATGAAACCTCCGAACCTGTTCAGCCTCTCTGCTCCCTTTGAGCCTTCTGCTTCACTTAACAAAGCCAGTTACTGAACTGCCAGTGTATTTCATCAGTCAAATTGTCAGTTAAAGCTCTGATTACTGAATATTCCTGGTGCTGATGCAAAATGCAGACGAACACAGCTTGTTTTTCACATCCGAAGATGAGTTTGCATAGCTGTAACCAGTTACACGGACCATCTTTTAAATGGTAAACTGAGCAACTACTGCTTGGAAGCTATTGAAAGAGAATAAATATGGAACTCAGTGAGGTTTTTTATTGTAATTACATTTTCAGAGCATTATCAGGTCTTTATTACATAATGCTGTAGTCCTCCCCACATGATAGTTTTGTCCACAGTTAAGTGCCAGCAAAGCATCCCTTTAAAAGTAAATTGATTATGATTTGAAAAACACAGTAGGTATTCTGAAATGGCCAAGATACAGCAACTGCCTGTGGCTGATTACCGCAATGCACACGCTCCCCTTTTGAATTCCTTTTGGAATTCAAATACAGGGTCTGATCCTGAAATATGCTGAGCCCCCAACTCCTGTTTAAGCCAGTGAAAACCAACAACACTCAGCACCTACAGAAAATGCCAGGTATCTAGCAGTGTTAAGACTGTATACAGACGCTAAGTGGCCAGACTGAATATCACACAGTAAAACAATCAAAGTGCTTTCTAATCCTTAGTGTAGTTACAGTGCATTACATTCTAAACATTGTCACCCATCCAAATTGTCACATGCACAGGCAAATCACACCTCTAAGGCATACTCAGTTCCAGCACTGCTCTTGGCTAGATGTGGGTTTCCTATTTCCTATGACTATGTTTAAAGCACATTGCATATTCCACATTGCATTGCAATGCAGATGGAGCTGTAATGACCATATTAAGTATTGAAACATGCATTACTGGAGAAAGTCCTGCATCACAAAGTGAAATAAATAGATGGTGTGTCTGCTGATACTCAACAGCGCAAGGCAAAGTAGGTGCAGCATATAAAAGTAGATTCATTTTTCACTAAAATACATATTCATAGCATAAGCTATACCGAATCATTAATCAAGTCTGTCAAGCCAGACACCTATTGAATCAGATATTTTTTCCTGCAAGCTTCTGAGTTTTACTGCATGCAAATAAGGGACAAAACTCATTAAAAACAAAACAAAGAATAGTCCCTGGACACATGATGATAAATAGAGCTGTGTGAATAATTTATTTAATTAATGTTCCCTCTTTTCTTGAATAGCTTTTGATTTCCACAAATTAAATTTATTTTAAATCATTTGCTGTCCAATATTGAGGGCTAATTCTTGCTGTCTAGTTGGTTTGCATATAGTGTACTGTGAATACTGGAAATTTGAGCTGTAATACTTCGTTTTATTGGACTCTCATGAGCCATGATATGTTTCTGTTCCATGATTAGGTAAGCATTGCTCTTGGAATCAGGTTTCAATTCAAGAATATTGTTACCAGTAAATTCCTTCATTAAAATATTTGTGGGGAAATGAGCACACAGGGTGCGTGAACACAAAGAGGATTTACAAATAAAGACCCCATTCGCATGAATGGAACCATGGCAAGTAGTGCTAAAGGATCTCAAGTCTAGAAGCTGTACACAGGCGCTGACTTTCCAATGTGCTGGGGGGCGCTTGACCCCCGGCTCTGCCCCAGGCCCTGCCCCCACTCCAACCCTTTCCCCAAGACCTCACCCCCACCCCGCCTCTTCCCACCCCCACTCCACCCCCGCCCTGCCCAGTTCCGCCCCTCCCCGAAGTAAGCCCCATCCCCGCTCCTCCCCCGCCCCCCCCCAGATCCTCCTGCACGCCGCAAAACAGCTGATTGCGGCAGGCAGGAGGTGCAGGGAGGGAGGGGGAGTCACTGATTGGCAGTGTACCCCAGTGGGCGGGAGGTGCTGGGGGAGAGCTGATAGGGTGGCTGCCAGTGAGTGCTCAGCATCCACCATTTTTTCCCAAAGTCAGCGCCTATGAAGCTGGATGCTCTTTGAGGGTTATTTGGTGAAGACTGAAGGAAGATTCAAAGCTTTTAAGGCCAGAAGGGACCATTCTGATAATCTAGTCTGACTTACTGCATACATTGGCAACAGAATTAATTCCTGCATCAAGCCCATACATTTTGGCTGAGCTAGAGCATACCCTTCAGAAAGACTTCAAGTGGTGGAGTGTCCATCACATCTCTAGGTAACTTGTTCCATGGCTAAAATTTGCACGTTGTTTCAAGTCTAAATTTATCTACGTTCGGCTTCCAGCCACTAGATCTTCTTTAATGCCTTTGTGTGCTAGATTAAAGAGTCCTCTAATATCAGAAATGTTCTCTCCATGTAGGTAATTCTAGACTGTGATCCAGTCACCTCTTAACTATCTCTTGGAAAAGCTAAATAGATCAAGATTCTTTAAGATGAGGACATTTTTTATAGTGTGTGAAGGCACAAAACAAACCCAAATCACAGACATGTCAATCCTTTCTCTGCTGCTCCCTTTCTCAGCCACTCTGGAACAAATCATTGAAGGATCAGTTGTGGCTTTACCACAAGCCTCATGTTTGGAGCAGCATGCAGCTGCATTGCTCCAAGGGCAGTCTGGGAACCAGATTGTGACTCAGAAGAGTTGGAGCCTTCCCCACCACTACCCACCCACTCAGGAAAGAAGGTACATAGTAACCTTGGAGAGGCTGCTTTGGAGTAGTGCAGGGAACTAAGGGGTTTTACATCTCGTTACTCGGTCTAGTCCCCAACATTTGCCATTTTCAAAAAGACTTGAAGTACAACTATGAACACTGTCTTGTGGGGTTTGAGATTGGTGGGGTTTTGTTTGTTTTTTGTTTTTCAGGCAACAACAAAAATTCCTTGTGGAACAGAAGTTTTCTTTTGGGGATTGTGAAATAAATAAATGTTTGCCAGTTTCAACTTTGTTTCGGTTACTGGGGGAATATTGTTGACTTTCTTTTTCCATAAACATTAAAAGGAAAGCTAACAGATGAGCCAAAATGATGAAGCAATGTTTATGTGAGCATTAGTCAAACTAAAACCTAAGTCATGATGGATATGAGAATGTGGAGAAGGGATTTTCATGTTACTGAAGCAAAACATGCTCTGTGCGGGGAACAGGGGAATCTCCCCTTCTCCATCCTAGGTAGGAAGTAGTATTCTCCTTTAACAAGCATCAGGAATAGCATATGGACTTTACACTGGTTACAACTTTTTGAATATCTGCCTCATACTAGTATCTATACATCTTTATCCTTATGTCTGCACTTTACAAAGGTAGGTCAGTGTCAATATTGTCGTATTATAGATGAGGAAAATGGAGCATGGAAAGATTAACTGGCTTGTCCAAGGTCACACACCAGGAAAAGAGCAGAATTGGGACTAGAACCCGTACTCCCTGACTCCTAGTTCTGTACCCTAGCCAATTTCTCTCTCATACACACACAAAGCTGAGAGCAAAACTACAACACAAGGGACTGAAACACTGATTTGCGGTGCAGGTGGGGTAATAGCAGACAAGCTGAAGGAGGTTTGAACTAAAGACATGCGCCACTCTGGGCGGGGGGGGAAAGAGGGGGAAAGGCCCAGAGTGCCATCCTGGACTGCTTTGACTCCCCTCTACTTTCTCTGTGAGCTACTGTCTGTGTGAATGCAATATGCTTCTGAAATACCTCATTACATAACCTTGTATTCCTTTTTCCAACCATTCTTTTCCCTGATTCTGGCTGTGGGAGTGGCCCTTCTGTCATGTGCCCTTAATGATAGTAAGGGCCGGGTCAGATGATGGCTGGGGAATCCATATTCAGTGAAATGATGGGCTTGATCCCACACTGAAAGCCTTATCCACTTCCAGCACTTAAGATTTAACACCCCGGGCCAGTTCCCCACTGACAAGCACTCAGGAGTCCTGGGGAACATGGAACCAGAAATGCTTTCATGTGGAAAAACAAGATAAACATCTATTTACATAACAATGAAATTAGCAATCCTAAACAGTATATTGGTGAATGGCTGGCCCCCCAGTCCCAGTTATTGATTGCTTGCTTTGTTGGGGCTCAGAGCTGTTATTCACAAAACAATACCCACCTGGCAAATCCCATTAGACTCAGGGGTGGTCAGGCACCCACCAGGAGATGGCTCTCCTCAGCCTGTCTACCGTTATCCTATAAAACCCTCTACCACTGCCAATCTACTACCATCTGGTCCAGGTTCAGAAAAGTCAGCTCCCTCATCTTTGCTACTGCTTAGTCCTGTTCTGCAAAGTCAGATCAACTCGCTCATCTTCTGCCAGGCTCAGCCTCACAAAGTCAGCTCCACAGATGATCTAGAATCCCTGGAATGGAAACTCAGAGTAAAGCAACACCCCTGTACAAAGCCCTGCTCTCAGGCAGTATCTTCTCTCAGACAGTCTCCCATCCTTCTTGCTGAATTTGGGCTCACTAACAAATCAGAATCTACAACTTGTCAGATTAGGGTGACCCACTTCTACCTTTTAACATTTCTCCTCCCTTATTTAAATACACCATTTAATATCATTTCCAAAACTAGCACAAAAACAATATAACACAAAACGCTGTACAGAACTATGCTAGGGTAAAATGATAGTTTATGTAAATTAGGCCTGCCAGTAGTTCTTCCTGCTACAGGCAAAGCAGAGAGCTTATTTTCCCTTTAAGCCTCCTCACTCTAGGGCTTACATTGGCAACCTCATCTCTCTTTCTCATAGGGCCCCCACTCTTCCTCTGTTTTCCCCATCATCACAATACTGTCTCCTTGTCCAATATAGTGGTTCAGGCATTCACTTCTTTCTGACCACTGCCAAAAATATCCTTCCACAGTTTTTGCCTCTAGGGGAAGCCAGTGACTCTGTAGCATGTATCAAGTATGTCATTTTTGTTATGCACTGCCATTGTACAACACAAATTCTTAGCAGGGCTTATATAATCAATATGTAACACATTTCTTTGATCAATGATGTATGGGAAAATCCAAAATCTTCTGTGATATGGTTTATGCTTAATTCAAGACAATCACTTTCTTTCTCTTAGGCTACGTCTATATTACCTGCCTGATTCGGCGGGTAGCAATCGATCTTCTGGGATCGATTTATTGCGTCTCATCTAGACGCGATAAATCGATCCCGGAAGTGCTCGCCGTCGACACCGGTACTCCTGCTCCGTGTGAGGAGTAAGTGGAGTCGACGGGGGAGCCTACCTGCTGCGTCTGGACCCGCGGTAAGTGCTGTTTAGTTTGAACTAAGATACTTCGACTTCAGCTACGTTATTCACATAGCTGAAGTTGCGTATCTTAGTTCGACCCGGGTGGTTAGTGTGGACCAGCCCTTAGAATCCATCACTTTTTTCCAAAGGACTTTACAATGAAAGAACCTCCTTGTACAATGAATACTGATACCAAGACAATAAAACAGGATGAAATAGTATATGCAGAAATTGCAACTGAGTGAATTAAAATTGGAGGCAGCAAAGAATAAGTTACCTTGTTTCAAAGTGTATAGGTTACTCAAGTGCTATCATTTTTTGTGGGTGCTGTTCTGCCTAATTAAGGATCCCACCCAGACGTACAAATAAAACATGGATTTGCTTTTTCCAATTTATACAATTCTTCATGCAAAAGCTATCACTGTTCCATTCACTATTAGGGTGAGCAGATAGCAAGTGTGAAAAATTGGGACACGGGGTGGGGTGGGGAGGGGTAATAGGAGCCCATATTTTAAAAAGCCCCAAATATCGGGACTGTCCCTATAAATTTGGGACATCTGGTCACGTTATTCACTATAAATGTAAATATGGCAGGTAGAAAATATTGGTAATTGATAATAACAATTTTCATATAAAAAGTGCCTTTTACGCTAAGTTTCAAAGCATTTTACAATGATTAATTCTTACAATTTCCCTGTGAGGAATACTCATTTTTTTTATATGGAAATCAGCGATACACAGAGATTGTAAACTTTCTGAGGCATAGAGATTGTAAAGTTTCTGCAGTGCTACACCAGTGCCGCATTAGCAATTTAAGAGCAGACGTAGCCTTATGGTTCGTACAGTGTTTATCACAGTGGCACCCTGACCCTTTGCTGGGGCATCTAAGCTCTCCCACAATACAAATAATAATAAATAGAAAGAAATAATATATCTAATCTGAAAACAGGTAATTTCCTTTAATGTTTTCTCTATGCAAAATGGCCATCCATCCCTTATTTTAATCTTATATCTTTACTATGAAGGAAGCTATAAGAGAACAGATCAGAACAGATAACTGGGGTATCAGGGAGTACCTGGATTCTGTTTCTAAATTACTTGTTTTGTGGCCTGAACCAAGTAGCTTAATCTTCTTATGCCTCAGTCAACCCCTACTGAAAACACGGGTAAAAAGTAATCAAACCAGATGTGATCTGTGAGCTCATCTAGATAAATTGTAGTCCTCTCCCTACCCAAATACTAGCCTATATATATAGGAGATAATCCAACATATGACACTCCTCTCTCCGTAAGAGCATAAACTTCTTTCCTATGTATAGCCAATAATAAGTGTTGTGATCTTTTCAGAGATTCAAGGGTGTCGTCCCTCTAGAAGAATAGTGCCAGTATAATCTTGGTCCATTGGGCTTGACACAGGTTCTCTGGCAGGCAATATATGCTTTGATGTCTTTGACCTTGGAGTTGACAAGATTCGAAGTAACTGTTGACCCAAGTAGGAATTGCAGATATAAGGACTATCACTGTATCTGGGTGGGAAATGGTTTTTCTGTCCCACAAATATTTTCAAAAAATATTACCACCCTGAATTGGGACAAAAAGTCAAAATCTAGTGAATCAAAAAAACTGAAAAAAACCCATTGATTTGGTTCAATCAAAATGTTTAATTTAGATAATTTTGAAATATTTTGTTTAGATGCACCTTTCTCCCCATGTGTTAATCCTTTATTTCAGTCTAATTAGCTTGCATTTGAACAAAAAGTCATTTTAAACTTCATGCATGGAATTTTTCATTTTAAAAAGGTTGAAACTAAATGTTTTTACAATTTTGAATGTTTTTTTTTTTAAATCGGGAGATTTGTCAGAACTTGACTCTGTTTTATGAATAGTTTCATTTTCAACAAATTGGCATTTTTGGATGGAAAAAATATTCTCTCAAAAAATTCCCAACCAGTGCTAGTTTTCAGAAAGGTTACTGGGGATGTGCAGCTAGTCAAGGGAATTGTTCTAAGACATTGTTTTCCAGAAGGAAGAGGTACGCAGGACAATCATTTGGCACAATTCACAACAGCCTAGAAATAAACACCATGTTTGATATGTCAGTCTGTGCGCCGTACAGAGAAAAACAAGCATTTAAATTGAAAACTAAGTACATGAAACAATGGAAACATACAAATGTGCATTCATGCATACACACACAAACACACACAACCATTATAATAGTTGGAAGTGAAGGATGCACACATTATAACAATGTAAGACTTCCACATACAAACATATAATCGGAGGTGAAATCCCTATCCATTACTACTATATTATTTTAATAAATTCTCCATTTAATTCTCAATTCTGATTTCATGACAGCTTTTATCTGAGTCAAAATTAGAACCAGAAGCATTACCTCCTCCAACTACTGTATAGAAAGATCTACTGAAGTCTAATGGCTACTGCAGAATAATGACACGTCACTGAATTAGCCAGAAGAATTTGATTTATAAAAAAGAGTGTCCTAAGTGGTATAATAGTCATAGAACAAGCGAGATCATGTTTGCCACATGCAGAAACTGCAAATGTAACTACGCCAATAAAAGTAGTCTCTCTTCCCCAGTCTTTCCCCATTGAAATCAATGTCTTTCCACAATGTGCAATTACGTTTAAGGACCCAATGAACTCAGTGATAGCATGACTGGGTCTTTGGCGACTGAACATTGCAACTATGTTGTGTGCTAATAACTCTATTTTAAAAGAGTTTGGTTCCTGTATTCTGGCTAGCACAAAGGAACTGAAGATGCTAATTTTTATTCGGTATTTGCACTGTTTTGTAGTATTCCACTCCAGTTATAGTACAGATCATCGTGATTAAATCAGTCAGCAGTAGCTCAAAGCCACCACTGGTTATCTTTCTGCCCTGATAAGCAGGGATCTCCAAATATACAGGCTTTGGAACAAATTCGCCCTGGGTCACTTGCTTTGCTAGCAAGGACACTGCAGTATTTTTAACAATATGTTTTGTTTTGGGAGGTCAATGATTCTTGCCTGGGCATTTATTTTCTAACTATAACACCTAAGTAAATATTTTAAAAAACTCAAACGACCAGAGTCTGTTTTACACAGTGCTTGTAAATAATACATTTCTTGCTCGAATCTAAAGTAGGAAATGCCCTATAATTTCCATGGATGAAACAGAATAAAGGTCAAGCATTTTTGCTGTTCAAGGAAATAAGCGCAGAATAACCAAAGATAATTTTAAAGGAGACAGAGAGATATCTGTTTCTACATACACTCTCATCACAAAACTTTGTCCATCTAAATCCCTTTTTAATAGCTGTGTTGCAGACAAAATGAATGATGTTGAACTGTTTGTGGTTTCTTTTGTGAACTGTATGCTTCTGATTTTGTGTCTAGGGCCATTATGTACAATTCAGTACCCCTCTACCAAAAAAACAAAGGTTGGGGGGAAATCTGTTACTGCAATTAAAATAGGTTTCAATCAGAATCTTACCGAGCATCTCAAAATCACCCCAAGGAAGTATTGCTTTATCATCTTCTCTAAAATGTTACTTGAATAGAATGGAGTATCTCTCCCTATTTGACTCAAGCAAGTTCAAGTACCATGGAATATTATACACCCTTTTCTCTTGGCCAAGTCCAGCTGGAAGACTCTGCATAATGGAGCATACAGAACAGAATCTGAATTTTCCCAGGGCAAACCAAGACCAGTTGGGTGTATAATTAATAATGGGTAACTTATTCCATGATTTTTGTCTGGATTTATTATCTGGAATTGTTCATGAGGAAAGAAAGGGGACTTTTTCCCAATTGTTTTTGTTATTTGAAATTATTAGACAGAATTTCAGCCCCCAAAAATGGCTTTATAGTATGAGCATTAAAGATACAAAATTCAAGCTTATTTGACTGGATATATATAATTCACATGGTATATTTCTGTCCTCGGATTGGATGAGAATAAAATTTAGAAGCAGATTTTTGGGGCAAATACTCATGCTTACAAACTTTAGCTTTCTGCAAGCATATCTCATCATTCAACACTGGCTGCCCCTAAAATGATGGGATCAACATGCAATGCTTTATTCTGTTTCTACCAGAAATGCCAGATAGCTCTTTGGCTCACAATGCACTTGATTTTTAGTAGCCACCAACATACTGCCACATTTTTTTGCACTCACAATAAGTGCAGTTTAATTTTACAGCATTTAGATGCCTTAATGACCAGACTGTGGTTATAGAGCATGCAGATACCCAAGTACTAAAACTGCAACTTTCACCCACCAAGTGGCATTTACAAATAATGGTTGGGGTGACAATGCAGGTACAATACCAGAAACTAAAGCTGAGCCCCTTTTGAAATCTGGTCCTATGTATTTCAGCATTATTCAGCATTATAAAGCTATTCTCTTTTCAGAGTCGCAGCACAAACTTCCATCATACCTGTTCAGTTCTAAACATCTACACCTCCCTTCTTCTTCCCTGCCCATTAAATATGGAATCCCAGTGGGGACCCTGGGCTAAGATTTTCAAAAGTGAATTTGGGCGCCTTACGTTTTTGGGTGCCCAACTTGAGACACCTTCAAGGGCCTGATTTTCAGAGGCTGGGTGCCAAGTCTCAAGTTGGGCACCAAAACCCAGAGGTACCCAAATTCACTAGTCACTTTTAAATCTTGAACTAAGATTTAAATAAGAACTAAGGCCCCACTCCTGAGGTGAAGTGTGTGTGGATGCAGATACCCATCCTCACGGAGGTAGCTTTTTGAAATGGGCATAAACAGCTACTAGTTCCTCCCTTATGCAATGCAAATATTAAACTTCCTTATGAATGCTCCTGAAAGCAACGTTCGTTTTGTAATCAGCCTCATTATGTATGGCCTTAGAGCAGTACATGTGCTCTGATATAACATGGAACAATTCTGCAGTATTATTGGTTCCTTTGCAGAGAATGCCTGCAAAGGCCAAATTCTAAAGAACGTGCCAATATACTGTATGAAGTAGCACGCTTCAGAGACTAAAGAAGGCATCATGGTCCATATATTTGCTCCCCACCTTCCCACTATTTCAGCGTTGCCAACCCCAACAGTTCAAAAATCATGAGTCAGACCCTCCAAAAATAATGAGATTGGCTTAAAAATCATGAGATTCTTATAAAAGATTAAAAGATGATTTTTAGTCCACCTTCTGATTTTTCATCTCCCCCTGCCTTCTCCCAGGATATGTGTGACTAGCATCGTACTGCCTACTCTTTCATATTTATTGAAGGGAAGAGGATTTTGGCTCCTGCTGCAAGAGCTTTCACAATAATTCAAGTATCAGAGGGGTAGCCGTGTTAGTCGGTATCCACAAAAACAACGCAGAGTCCGGTGGCATGCCCAAATTAGCTTTAAGGTGCCACCGGACTCCTCGTTGTTTTTACAATAATGCAAAGAGCTCTTACCTTTATGTAATTATGGAGCACAGCCTGCATGTCCTACTCCCTATCGCTTGCCCTCCCAGGCCATGGTAGTCACCTGTTCCCATAACTAATAGTGTGTGCAGCTCCATGCAGGACATTTGCACCAGTGTGTGAAAAAGTCCCTGGTCTCCCCTAAATGTTCCCCTCTCGCTGTTTGTGGGGGGGACAAACCACATGAGGAACATTAAAGACTCACTCACTGATGAGGAACAAAACTATACTCCCTCTGCCCCAAATAGTCAATGAATGCTTTTGTGGCCCTACTAGTGCCTCATATCCTGCTGCTCTCTGGCAGGAAGCCCTCACTCAGGACTGGGGGATGCAGAGGAAGATAATGGAATCTTGACTCTGCCTTGCTCCTGGTCAGAAGCAGCAGCAGTGCCCGGATCAGGGAGGAAAACCCTGTGGAAATGAGAAGACGGTGCTGGTTGAAGCCGAGGAACCTGGGCAGATCTGCTCCAAACAGCTGCCAGAGGAGGTAATGTACAGCCATGGCACAGGAGGTGTATTGAAGTGGCTCCCTGTGCCCCAGGGCAGTGGAAAGATGTGGGGAATGGAGAGCTGAGCCAGGGCAGTGAGGTGAGCTGGGAAAGAGAAGAGAAGCTTACCTGACAGCCTGCCACCTAGGGCTGACAGTGGGAGCCCGGCCGCCAGGGGCTGACAGTGGGAGCCCCGCCGCTTGGGGATTAAAAAAACAATCCTGAGATTTGAGTGTTCTATTGCGAGATCATGACTGAGGCTTAATTTTACTTAGAAATCGCATCTCTCGTAATACATTTGCGAAAGTTTGCATGTCTGCTATTTGTCTGCTTGCCAAAATAATAGCTAGACATAATATTTTGATCTTGTGAATGCTCCTTTGTTTGAGATATTTATAGTAACACTTTTCAACAAAAAGTTAATTAGCTGTCAGTCATATCTATATCCATTTCCTGCTAGGCATATTAGTTTTTGATAGCCTTCACTTTTCTTTTCACAGTCAGGCTTTCCTTAGTTGGACGAAACCAAGTCCATGGTGATGATCTTAATGTTTTTAATACCTCTAGGTGTTGGATCTGTTAGTTTCTCCTTCAAGAACAAATGGGCACAAATATTTGAGAATGGGCTTTTAAGTATAGCAAAGAAAAGTGTAACATGATCCAATGGCTGGAAGATGAAGCTGGACAAATTCAGACTGGAAATAAGACATAATTTTTTAACAGTGAGGGTAATTAACCATTGGAACAATTTACCAAGGGTCGTGGTGGATTCTCCATCACTAGCAGTTTTTAAATCAAGATTGGATGTTTTTCTAAAATATATGCTCTAGGAATATTTTCCAGGGAAGTTCCCTGACAGGAGGTCAGACTAGATGATCACAATGGTCCCTTCTGGCCTTAGATCTGATTCTTCATAGATTCCAAGTGTATAAACCTCTTCTGATAGATTCTGCCTGAGAGTTGCTTTTCTAAAAGGGGAAATTGAAGAAACAAAAATGAATGATGAGTGAATAGGTTTGGATTTAACTTGTCAATATGAACATTATGGATTGTTATTAGTCTATTATGAACATTTTAAAACCACTTTGTGGTTTAATCCAGAAAATGTGAACTCAGGAATCCTAAGACATCATCATGAGAAATCTGTAAGGAAATAATTCTGAGAATTGGTTTCAAATGTTTCAAGTGTAGCCTTGAGACTGATGTGTTTGTCTTTGTCAGCTCATAAACTGAGTCTCAAAGATAGTTGCACAATGCTGAAAAACTATAACGGAGAGCTTTGCTAATACAGAATTACTGTCACGTTACATTAACAAACAATAAATGGCTTTGTTTAAGCAGGTTAATTATTAAATTATTATTAATAATGAGGTTTAGTAGGTTAGTGCCTAAGGTCCAACCAAGAATGGGGCCATTGTGCAAGGCACTGTACAAACACACAGTAGTAGACAGTCCTTGCCCCAAAGAGCTTACAATCTAAATAGACAAGTCAGACCCAGGGTAGAGGAAGAGGTGTAAGACACAGGCAGAGTGAACATTGGGATGGCAGCTAAGTTAGTTCCATGATTTTATTTGAAAGGGAAAGGTGAGGGGGACCAGACAGGGGAGAAGATTGTAGGAAGGGTAGGTGTGGAATGAAGCTGAGGTAACGAGACTGTGAAGGAGGGGGAGGGTTATGCTCCAAGCCCAAATGCTCCATTAGCATCTGCCCGTACTCTTTATCTTCAAAGCACTTTCCAAACATAAATGAAGCATCACAATATCCATCTGAGACAGATAAGGCAACTGAGGCAAAGAGGGAAGAGACGCAGATTCAGAGGACATTAAAGCATTAGAGCTGGTATGATAAAGGAGGATCCCAGATCTGTGCTCAGATCACTAGACCAAGCCATTCTCTCATTCCATAATCTGTCATTTGGTACCTCTTCTATTGATCAGACTGGTGTTTAAAAGCCTGGTCAAGACAAGAAGATGGTTCTAGTACAGTAGGTAATCAAAAAACTGAACACATCTCTGGATATGTTAGAATGAGGTAGCTTGGTTTATCACACTTATAGGCGGAAGAGAAAAATGAAACGAGTCCAATCCTAAATGGAAAGCAGGTGCTTTCTCATTGGAGTTCTAGATTCATACATATCCACAGTTCCTTCTCCTGTGAACAGACAGTGTTCAGACAGCACCTGCTCAGGGGTGCCAATGACAGATGGGCAGCTTGTGTGCATCTTTAATAATAAATAAATTAATTAATTAATATTATTTAGCGCTTTGCTAAAAGCCCCTTCCTGCAGCTTTATGTGTTTGTGGCAGGAGGGAAAAGAGAGGCATGTAGGACCCATAATATTAGCTGTCAGTCTTATTGATGCAGATGACTAATGATAGGATCCATGTGGTTCTCTTGCTCACCATGTGCTGGACTCCCCAGAGGGATACATGAGTGATATGTTTCATCTTTTGTATTTTAACAAATAAATGGCATTTTTCTACCTGTTAATATTTTTTTAAATAGGTAAATAGATAATAATTACTAGATTTCTACATTTCTGGAAAACTAGCACACACTGTGGTCTGGATTCACAGCTCCATTACTCTAGGTTTATGCCAGTTTAACTCTGATGTAAAACTGCAGTGGTGAATTGAGCCTTACATATAGATAATAGCAAATGCAAATGTTTATGACATTGGTATTTTTTACATTTAACACTGAAACCCTTTTTGAAGCACAGAGAGACTGATATGTTAGAAAGTTAAAAAACATGACAAAAATAAAATCCGAATGTGCTCATAACCACATTTTAAAATGTGTCTGAACAAATAAGGGAACTGTTCAGAAATACAGTCATTTAATTAAATATAGCAAAGAATTAGAAACCAATTAATTGCTTAGCTACGGAACTGTAAAGTGCGTTTCATTAGTTGAGATGTCACTAACCTACTGTGCTACTGTGCCAATTGAATTTATAATTTGAGTAAATTCAAATGGGTTGTATCACATTCAAGGCTCTTTCAATTGGATTAAGAAGAAGTGTTATGTTAAGATGACAAGTTTAAAGCTTAAAATCATCTTTTAAAAAAGAGTTTGCACAATTTACATGTCAAACAGATGGATGTGCACAGAACCAATTTACTTCGGTGGCCTATGATCAAAATTTTTGGGGGAGGGAGAAAGAATGAGCCTCTAGAAAATGTTTGCTCTTTTTCTAATGAGAATTGGAGACATTTGAGTACATAGATGAAAGCATTTTCCCCTCCTCTTTAATAATAGCCCTGGATTCAGAAATTAAGCACTGCAGGAAGGAAGATCCTGTACAGAAGAGCATATCCCTGAACAGTCTAAGCTTTGAAATAAGTTGACACTTCTTACACAGCAAGGGAATATGTTGCTAGTCTGGGAGCAGATGAGATGGGAATGCAGCTAGGTTAAATTTCATACCAAATCAAGGATCACAGCTTAAAGATTTTCCTGTAGACCTCAACCCATTAAAGTTCAGCTGAGAATCATGTCCCTTTCCATCTGAGGCCAAAATAGCTACATACATTTTGTCTCTGCTGAATTTATAGAGATCATTCTGGATAGCAAATCTTTCATCGTGGTTAACAACAAGAATCAGAACCCAGCACTGACATTTCATGTGCAATCTTCCATCCCGCACCTTTCCCCTTTTCTTATTGCTAGAGCCAAAGAAAGAAAGAAGTTTAGAAAATCAAAAGCACTGAATTTGACAGATATAGTGAAAATGACAAATTAGGAGGGAAGTCCTGCCTGGTGCTGAGAGCTCTCATCTATTACTGAAGTCACCAGGAATGGAGGCTGTTCAGTCCTTGTCAGGATTATAATCAGATGAGATCAGTCATTCAAACACTGGACTCAGTACAATGGTGGCTTGCACAGCAGAAAATAAACTTCAAGAGATTGTGAAGGTATGTTTCATCACTAAAAAATATCTTTCCTTTTGCCCTCCCCGTTCCCTAAACTCCTCTGAAATGTGCAATAGATAGCTGCTCCCTGACCAATATAGGGTTTTCTCCATCACAGTCACAGACTCACTTGTTATTGTAGGGTAATTAGGACCAAGTTGTGCACACTGGTTTGTTATTACCCTTGTGAAGGACATCTTGGCTGTATGCCATACACATTGTTATATTACAGAAAGCCGTCGGGGCCTAGTGAGAATCTGGGATCCCCTGTTATCCGCACAAAATTCCCTGTAACTCACACACTCTAGGGGCACCCACCTTTACCCAGTTCCTAGGGCTCAGGTGTAACCTTGTGGGTTTGTAGGACCTTTTACCAGTGAAAGAGCCTCACACAGTAATATCCTTATCCTCTATTTATTAACAATCACCAAAAACAGAATGCACACGTTACACATACAGTGCTCACCACTCCCAATAAGTCAAATGAACTTTTCTTGATGGCTAGTCGGGATCACATCCATCTGGGGGACTCCAGTTTCTGCACGGTGTCATTGGCAGAGTGTTGAGGTCTGGCAGCTCTGATCTTTGGGGCTGTGTCCTGGAGTTGGTTCCCAAAGAACTTTCTTTTGGACCCCAGTTTATATAGTGAAATTTGAGTCCTTTTTAGCTATATCTTAACCAATCATTATACTAACTAATTTTACTAACCAATCCTAACACAGTGTAACAAAATTCTCTCACCAGTCCTACCACACCACCTTAATTAATTCACACCTAACAAAATTAATTATGTAACAGACAGAAACAATTAAAGAACCAGACAGAGACCATACAGATAAACAATAGGGAAGTCGGGACCATAAGGACAAAATAATAAAGAAATGAGGATTTCACAACCACAGTTATTGATAAGTGGTTTCTTGCCAGACAGAATGCTATCAAACTAAGTTTTCTTTAACCATCTTAAGATCTATTTCTTTTTCTGGTGATACTGGGTGCCATTAGGACAGGGTCTCCTTCGTAACAGCCTGATATTACATTGTTTTAATGTAATTTAGATGGAATGTGAAGATGTGACTTCCTGCTTCTCATCGAATGGCTGCTGCTCGGCTGCTATTTTAATCTGGCTGCAGATGAAGGCTTTAGGCTTTACAGTATGGCTGCAGACAAAGGCCTTATCCTTAGCCTTATCCAAGTTTTAATCCCAGCTCTGATACTGACTCAGAGGCCCGTGAGCCACATCACTTAACCTTTCTGCTTCAGTTTATGCACCTGGCAGATGAAGATAATTTCTTATTTACTCACAGGCTTGTTTTGAGGATTATTTAGATAAGATTAGTATGTATGCTAATACTATGTAAATACAAGGTGTTTTTGTGATGATGATGATTGATTGTGGGGTTGCTCTTGGATGTTGGGCTGTGCATAAAGGTTTGTTATAGTAGGGTTGAGAGCATTTTTTTAAGGAAGAAAATACATGCATCAACTAAATAAACTGTCCAGACAGCTAGAATAGAAAGGTACATATCCCCTCTGCCTGGTAGTATTTCATGTTGATATAGCTGTTTTTTTGCTCACTGTTATCTTGGAAAGATATTAGCTTTTATTCTTTTTAGCTGCACTGAATCACCCAATAATCTATACATTCCCTAGCAGAGCAGTTTGAAACAATGTGAGGGTGCATAATATAAGCCAAGATCAATTAATGAAGGGGCAAAACTGGAAAGGAAATCAGGTATGGCTATTAGCATGTGATATTAACACCTTTAAGAGTTGTGTTTAATGTTTCAAATTGCTAAATCTTTTCAAATAATATATTTGTTTTGGCATAGTTGCCATAAGAGAATTTTTAAACAGGGGTTTGCCACATCATTCATTGTTTAAATATGAATCCCTCAGGGATTGAACAGTGCTTGCCCATTAGATTAGAAACCAAAAATCATTTCATTTATGGAGCCCTGGTTCAAATCCTTGCTTCAATCCAACGTGAAAAAAAGTGTGTTGGTCGCAGGCTAATCAAAGCTGCAAAGTCACTACAAATTCATGTTCGCTGTTTAGTTAAGGAGGGTGCACTGGCAAAACTGGTGGCTGTGGGGTGATTTTGCAGACCCGACTACTGTGAAATGTGAACTTGTTTCCTCTTGATTATGTCGAGAAAGGAACCTTTCCCCTTAAAAAACAAAACAAAACAAAAATAGCCAGGAAAGGCAGATTTGTCATCCTTTTTCATTAAATGAAATTACTGAACATAAAGACATTATACATCCCATCAAAGACTCAGGTAGTCCTCTTGTAACTGTGCCATGCTGGTGAGTGGGAGGAGTGATACGCCTTAGAGCATGCTGGGATGCTCTCTGTTACTGCAGTCACAGAGGTGTAGCCCATATTCCCCCAGTGCAGCATTCAGGCAGGGACAAGACACCTCTCAGGCAACGGGCAATGTGGGTAGTGCTACAGGCCCTGGTTTGTGCTACATAGCAGTGGGAGCCAGATTAGCCTGTCCCATGTGTGATGGGGTGGGGAGGAGCAGAAATAGGGCTTTCTGAGTCCTCTCACTCCCTAGTGCACTCATTGAGGAAGGCATCATTTAAAAAAAAATTAGTAGAAGCAGCAAAATCTAGTGGGCCAGATTCGGCTCCCATTTACACTGCTATAGATCCCAACTACGTCCATTCACATACGTGGAGTTATTCCAGATTTACCTGGGGTAAGGAAGAAGAGTCTAACACACTCTCTTTGTCTCAAACTAAAGCTGAGTGGGTTGTGTGGTTTGATGGTTTTTCCTTCCAATTGCTGGTTTTAATTAATCAGCTAGCACCACTGCTAAATAATGTAACAGAATGGAAGTGGACAGATTTTTGCTACAGGATAACATTTATTTTAGTAAGAAGCCACACTGCTAAATTTGTTTTGGTTGACTAGGTAAAGTTAAGCAACAATCAGTGCAGAAGAGAATGAAGAAGTCACTGAAAAAAAAAACACAACCCATGAAAATAAAGGATGACTCATTTAAGAGCTAGAGGTGGAGTGGGAAAGAGACTGCCAGTCCAGCATCAAACGTAGGAGGGTATTTATCGTAGTAATAATAATTATTTAAATCTCCATAGCACCTTTCATCCAGGGAGCGTGTATTTTGTAAATATTAATTTAATGCTTTCGTGAGCACCATCACAATTTAGAACTTTTTTTACTATCCAGACGGAGCGATCCATTAATAGACTCAAGTATTTAAACATAGCAGTTCTCCTGCGATATTTAGGGCCAGATCCTGAGCTGGTGTAAATTGGCATAGCTCCTTTGAAGCCCATTTCTACTAACTAAGGATTTAAACCTTAAAATTAGATAGTGGTAAAAATCAGTACAGACACTGGAGGGAAGAATCTTACAATGGGCAGGGAGATGGATTAGATGATATAACTGGTTCTTGTGTCACAATTCCACCTTATTATCTTTATTTTACAGAAGCCCTTACTGGGAAGTTATGACACAGAGAGGTTAAGTGATTGAGACAAAGTCCAAACTTTAGCTAGTTTTTTTTTTTGTTTTAAGTAAAGGACATCATCCAAACAATTTTTCAACATTTTATGAAATTTCATTTTTTTCTTAACTATCTGTGGTTAGAAGCAAGACATAGTCCCAGAAATCCAGAGCATTTATTTTTATGGGATTACAGAGATTGATGTGAAAAGAACTTGCAAGTCATTGGGATTTTTGTGTGTCAGAGTTTTTGCTAAAACTGTTTTTCCTGTTTCTTCCACAAGAAAATGATCATGAAATAAGGGGAAATTTGCACAGGACTGAATATAATTGGATATTTATCTATAGATAGATATCTATGTTTAGAAAATAATACTGGCTGCTCACTTAACTAACAAAAGTAGATGGATTTTCGCATTTGAGAAGATTCTCTTTTAATGCTGATGGACAGATATAAATGAAATCCAAATTGCATATGAGTGAACAGGTAACTCAATTTTTGCTGCTGTAATTTCAATAAGAACAAAGAGGCATTCAGTAATAAATAAAAAAGCAGAGCAGCAAAATTGCTTAGTCTAAATGTTCAACTGTGATCGTTATGTTCACCATACAAACAGAGAGGTTAGATGAAAACATAAAATACACTTTTCAGAAGGTTGTAGCATAACACTACGGTATTTCTTAAAATCCAGAACCGTAACACGTGAGAATCAAAAATAGAGAGAGAGAAAGCAGGCTGCTCCCTATGGCAGAGAGGCACAACTCAACCCACCTTGCTCTAGGATGGCTTTTTGTAGACTGGCTGCTGAAAGACGCAGATCACACGCTTCCCTATAGAGACCCCTACCTTGCAAGCAGGACCAGGAAAATCCCATATAATTTAGAGTGATAACATATAATTTTTCAATACACCACAACTGTTAGGCACACAATTACCTGAATTGCATGCACAAATGGAATAGGTGTATATTTTTGCCTGTAAACTTGCTGTGCTCAGTACTGAAAACTTGCTTGCACATTGTAGGCCGCCCAAGTTACTCTAACTTTTTTGTACTCATACGTTCAGTTGATTCTATTTTGCATCTCTGTTATTTAATATTGTGTTAATCTTTTGCTGCTAATTTACAATCAAGCCATCCCGTTCATCATGACCTGCCACATCTAACACCAGAGATGGAGGCTGATGTCTTCTATTGCATGGTTCCTACTTTGGGTTGTAAAAATGTTCATGCCGGGGGGGCAAGGGGGAATCTTTAGAACACATTTCTAGTCCAGCACGTAAATGGTCCTCCATAGTATGCAGCAGTGTTCTTATATTCTTATTGTGCAACCACATTCTAATTGCGAATAGGCTCCCACTGAGACTGTTCCTTGCATGACCATATATAATCTTCATGGGTGAATGACCATGGGGATGTTGCAGTGTTATAGGGCAAATGTCCATAATTATGAGACTCACACCCCTTAACCGCTATACTCTGCCTTAGAAAACCCTTCTGTGCTTCTTATTGTAGAGGCCTGGCAAAGTGAGTTTTATAGGGAGCTAGGATTGGATTGGTGAAAGTCTGGCCCATCATTCCATGCTTCAGGTGAGCTTTTGCCCTGATGCTTATATGGAATGCTCTCTCAGAATTCACCCTCTCCTCCACCCCAGATGCAGTTGCATTTATATCTGTTTTGTGGCGTTTTCAGAGATTTGTTATAGTTGTCTCCCAACTAGATAAGGGTGACCCAAATTATTATGTAGATTTGACCCGATTACCGCTTCACTCCAAGCTAGAAGCCAGCCTATCGGCTTCTGTATAGCCACCAAGCTTTGTCTTCTCTCCTTTCCCCTTTTATTTCTTTTTTATATTATCTGCACCTCACAGATTTGCTACAACATGAAAAGGAAAGTAAACAGGGGTTGTTGTGCATTTTAGGGAAAAATGGATTCACACCATGGGCATAGCGTGGGTGGGGGCAAAAGGGAGTTGACTCCCAAACTGCAAGCCTCAGGCAGGCATGGAATTTGTCTCTCCTGTACACACATGGCCACATTGACCTGACTAGAGCTGCCCCCCACCCAATATAGAAGTCAAACTATGCCTGTGATTCACACTAAATTTAGCTTGTTGTTTTTCTGCATGATACGTTGTCTTTTGATGATATATTTACTATAGCTGTAATGATCACATTACCGCCCCGAGGCACCGCAGCAAGGAAACAACAATCTGCAAAGCTGAATCAAGTCAATTCCCTCACATTTTAGAACTGCTGTATGGGCCTTTATTATCATTAAATGAAATCTGGTAAGCTTGGTAGAAACCAATATCCAGCTGAGACAAGTTTATCACTGTTCATCGAAAGGGAGGATCCCCGTCAGCCTAGCTGATGCATATAGATTAGAAGGTCCTGGTGAAATTGTGAGGTACTGGGGCATGATCCAGACTAGTGGAGAGGGGACTGTGTCAACCCTGCCCTGCAACCTTGGTGCCTTACAATGCCTTGCTGAATTAGCTCTCATCTGGGCTTCTCACAGCCAGCTTTCCAGCATGCAAGCCACACCCTGTGTGTGTGTGTGCGCAACTACTGCCTACCAGCTATACCTTGGCTTTCACCAGCCTTGGTTATACTGCAGGAGGACCCCAACACACCCTCTAGTCTTGTATCTTCCCCCAGATATGGATGTCCTGTACTACCCAGCCCTCTTCTGGACAGTACAACTATATTAAGCCCATTATTCCTTTAATATGCCATTTTATTACCTTAAATAGTTACTCAGACACTTCAATTTAAACATATTGGATTAGATAAAACAGTAAAACAAGTTTACTAACTACAAAGAGATAGATTTTAAGTGAGTATAAGAAATGAGGCATAAAAGACAGAAATGGTTACAAGGAATATAAAAATAAAGCACTTACAAATATCTACTTAAGAAACTACCTTAGGTGCAAAGCAAACTTTCTTGCCACATGCTCCAGCAGATTACTGACCAAAGTCTCAGGTCAGGATTCCTCCCCCAGAGGCCAACAGATATTTCCTTTTGTCTTGTCAGGTGTGGAGAATGAGGAGGGTAGGGAGAGAGAAGGGCATGTCTTGGTGTGTTCTTTTTTTATAGTTCTGTCCCTGCGTTGAGAAGCATTTCCAGCTAGGAAGAAGGTGACAGGCAGTCTAGTGAAGGAAGGAAACTCCATGCTTTTTCTGTGCTAAAATGTAGATTTTTGTCCCTGCCTCCTTCCTTGCTGAAGGATGGCCACTTAGCAGGTAATGGTCCATTAGCCTTGTTGACAACTGGCTGAGGCATGAGCTTGCCCTTTGTCTCTGAGGAACTGGTTTAGCTACTCCCCAGACTTCTCTGGGAAACATACTTCAGTCATGATTTCAGCTTATGCTCGTAACTGTACATATAATGTTGCTATGTATATTTTGCCATGATATTACTGATCAGCAAGTTATGAATTTTTAAACGATACCTCACAAGGCATATTTTGTACAAAATTCATTACAATAGCGGGTAGGGTGTGAACACAAGTGTATATTCTCTCACAGTAATATCAGTTTAATACATGACATATTCATTACCTAGGAACTATAGGCCTAGCTTGTGGATCAGATTCTTTTGTCCAACTGGTAAAAATCAAGATTAACTGCACTGATGTCACTGGAGTCACACCATTCTAAGACTGATCCGAGTACGAGAAGAATCAAGGTCTATATATCTGGTAGCTGCAGGGACGGGACAAGGGAGGGGAAGGGGCTGGATGAGCTAACTGGCCATCTCCATCTCTAATGTCTGTGTTATGCGCATTCAAACTAATTAATTACTAAGTGGTATTCAGTGATAGATTAACCTTTGGTCAATACTAAATATGTTGCAGGCCTGCTCCACCTAATCAAAATTAATAAACAAAATTTGACAACCCCCCAAGCCTAAAGTACGGGTGTTGAGTTTAGCAAATATACACGATGTTAAGTCTACGGAAGACTGCACTGGAGGTAGTGAGCAAGAGATTGCAGAGCATCCAGTGGGCCATAAAGAAACTATAAGTAAGTCAGAACAAAACAAGAATGGAGAAATCGGTATGCCCTTTTCTCGCTTTCAAACATATATTTTCATAAAACTACCAATATATTTTATATTATTTACATAATGCTAGTGTGTATATATTTTTAGCATTAAAGAGACATGAAAAATAAGTTTCTTTTGTGGCTACAGAACCTGCAGGAGGAGACATAAACTAACAGGACAGAGGTGTGGTGTAGGGAGAACGGCAGGTTGCAGTGCTGACAGCCTTTCAAAGGTCTCCAAACTGTACAATTACATAAAGTGAGGTGGGCATAAGAGGAGGAAGCTAATAAATTACAGGCCCAAACCTTTACATGTGGATGATTTAACAAAGACATAGGTAAGTGGAATAATCTGATGGGGATAGAGAGAATGATGGGAAATTGAGTGGGAATGAGAGGAAGAAAGCAAATGCTGTGAAGTGTAATTCATGACAGTCTTTTTTGTCATAGTATTTATCTCCCACTGCAGTATTTATGTACTCACTTCACTTGATGGCTTTTTCATAAGTATTGAATTTGAAAGATGAAGAATCTGTGCTATTTGGAGGGTTTGTTCAAGACCAGTTTCACGGCTGAGCACAGCTGCCTCTGAGTAGAAATGTTTTTACTCGTTACATACTGAAGAAAATGACAATGGAACAGCATATGTATATATTATGCAGGCAAATATGTTCCAGCATGACACTATTGGAAATCTTATTTATTCATCTATTAAATCAGGTTGGGACTTTTTCAGCCAAACATTTTTTCATTGAAAAATGTTAAATTGTCAAAACCAAACCTTTTCATGGGAAAGGGTTGCTTTCCACAAATTTCTTGACTTGAAAAAAATTAGTTTTTTTGGTTTGAGATGACTTTTCCTTTTGAAATTTTAGTTAATTATAGTTAAAAATGATTAAAAGTTGAAATCAACTGAAATGTTTCAAAATTATCAAAATAAAATGTTTTGATTGACTAGAACTCAATTTTTTGGTTTGCTTGTTCCTGAAATTTTTTGAGATTTTAACTATTTGCGCCAATTCAGGACAGGATAATTTTTCAAACTCTTGAAAATGTTTGCGGGACAGGAAAATGTTTCTGGGCCAGCTCATGCTCTCTCTTTCTCTCTCTCCCTCTAGCTAACCTCAAGCATTCCAAAATCATGGGTGAGGCCATACAAAATCATGAGATTGGCTTAAAAATTATCAAATATTTAAAAAAAATTATAAATATTGGGTCCTCTTTATTTGCCTTCTGATTTCCAAACCATCAGTGTGCACTTGGTTCATGTTTTCAAGCTTATCTGCGCAACCATGAGAGCAAGAAACTTACATTTTTTTTAAAAAAAAGCTGAGATTCTCATTCACTCTCTTGATTCCAGCAGCTGGGACATTAAAAAAGACACTAAATATCATGAAACATGAAGTAAAATAAGAGAGTTGGCAACACTGCCAGTCTATCTGTCATTCCACTCCCTTCCACTAGAACTGCAAAATGTCTCGAGGAAGGAAGTGCTCTGATAAAGAATGAGTCTTTCACCAGCGTTCCAGGCTTCTTCCATGTTGCTTCATATGTGTTTTTAGCTGAAAGCTTCATTTTCTCAGTCCCCGACAATCTTATGTACTGTATAATAATTACATACATTTGACACTGAGAAGGAATTCATGCAGCGACAGCAAATACGAACCATTAAATACAAACATCGGCATACACTAAATTACTTAAACTGACAAAAGCAATATCAGACATGAAAGAGAGGCCGAGCTGTCTGGATAGAAAAAAAACAAATCAAAATCCAAACCACCCCAGGTTGCTGCCTGCCTCTGTTGTTATATCAAAAATTCAGTTAAAATAATGGGGACAACATCTTTCTTTGCTATTTTCCAAAGAGCTCATTAATATAATAGGCATATTGATACCGAGAATGTGCATGGCTATTGCCATAAAAAAGCTGTTAATGTCAAAGCTCTGCTTTGTGGGGATGAATGGAATGGAGCAATAACAATGATAAATGATTTCTAAAGCTTTTCATTTGTAGATCTCCAAGCACCTAACAAAGGAGGGTGAGCATCATTATCTCCATTTTCTACATTTGGGGAATCGAAGGTGCAGGGAGGTTAACGCAGACAGTGCGTTTAGGGACATTAGGTCCTGGATAGCTCAAATTAGGGACACAAACAAGGAAGCAGCAAAATGGGTGTGCAGTGCTGAAAATTTAGACCACATAGTAAGCCTGTGACAGAGCTCAGAATTAGAGCTTTCCTGAGAACAACAATTCCATTTCACGATAACTATCAAGGATTTGAAATTTTGTTTTTGTTGCACATTGGAGAAAAATGAAAACTTTTTGAATGTTGTTGCAAAATATTTCGGTATCATCTCAAAAAGGTCAGGCTTTTTATTTGAGTCTTGGTCTCCCTCTCTTTCTGGGAATATCGGGAAAATCCACCCTGAGCCTCAGAAACCATCCCATCGAAAACTTCATTGACATCAGTACATTTCTGCTTAGTGTTTTGGCTTTGATGAAACAGCACTTTTGACAAAAAAGGCTTTGTCGATAATACGCCAACCAGCTCCCCTCAGAATAGAACCTACGCTGTCTGAGACTGGGCTAAACTCCCAGTCCATTGCCCTACGCT
Source organism: Chelydra serpentina (assembly GCA_037349315.1). Lineage (NCBI taxonomy): Eukaryota > Metazoa > Chordata > Testudines > Chelydridae > Chelydra > Chelydra serpentina. The sequence continues at coordinate 17,162,029 of JBAIAC010000035.1, forward strand.
GTGATTCAAATAGCAGTATGATGTCACTGCAAAATCCTGACCATCCAATTAGAATAGAACTTGAGAAAATGAGGGCTTGGAGCTAAATTGAGCCTTTGCTCAATGTTCTGAGTGGTGGTGGAGCACGTAGCTGTTCCACTCCTGGGAGAGTGCTGGGCGGGGGATGATAATTCACAGAGCCAAATTTCTCCCCTGGCCTCTCTTGCTCCCAGTGAGGAGTAATTTACTTCAGCACTTTACATGGTGTTCTTTATCCCCACTCTCTCTCCTAACGAAGAGAGGGGAGTACTGGGTGTGCAGATTCTCTCTCCCCCTGCTCCTAAGGCATATGATCATGGGAACCCGAATGTGGAGACCCACAGGGACTGAGAAGGGTCTTGCTTCCCTGAATGCATATGTTAAGACCAGGCACAATCTTTATTTTGAAACAGGGGTAAGTGTGCCCTTGCACTCACAATAATGACAGTGTGTACAAATCGGGTACTGGTGCATGTGAACACAAATGACTATTGTGCAATCAAGCAACAGTGCCCCTCCTTATAGGGAAGAGATAGGAATCAGGTGTAGTGAACACAAAGAGGATATTCATAATATTGGACACTATGATGGGGTATACCAGCCCTGCACCAGTAAGAAAGAGGTTAAGTAGCTGCTCTGGACATAGGCGGCCCGACCCCACCACACCGGCAAAACATGCATGGCTTGGAGGAGGAGTGCAAAAGAACAGGCTATGTGAGTAGGGCAGCTGATAGTGGAGGTGAACTGACCTACATTTTTATCAGGTTTCAGTTTAGTTAGATAGGTCTTTTTGCAGCAAAGACAGGGCTGGCAGTCTTAACACTGTATTATAGTCTCTAGAATCTACAGTAACTACTTTCTTTTTACCCTGATTTTCTGTGTGTAAATTAGATAAAACAATTCATATTTGCAATAGCTGCAGTTCTTTTTTAAAGCCACACATTTTAGGAATTTCCCTGTAATTGACCTTTTTTTTAATGCATCTTAGGGAGCACTTTGATTAGCTTTCTCATATAAAATTCAACAGTTTCAGAGACCAAGTTTGTTTAACAGCAGAATAGTTTGGTATGATCTAATGGGTCTAAATTTGGTTTATCTTTAAATAAACCTCAGTGCAATTTAGAGAGAGTGCAAAATTAACTTGATGTAGCAGTTTTGTGCTCTGTAGAAGGAAGCCAAAAGCAAAGATGCTTTGGATTACCAAATCAGGTGGAAGTGACTTTTCCTTCAAGGATTTGTCTACCATGCACAAACTTCTTTCTCAGAAAAAACGGGCTCTAAAAATAGATTGTGGTATAGAGTTCGGAGCCAGTCTATACATTCCTTGCTCTCCTCCATGGAAGTGCAAGATGCAGCAGAGTGATTTGGTTGCTGTGAGCACTCAAGCAACTCTGATACATTTTAACAATTCAACAGCAACAGCATAAGTGGAGTTATGGGTTAAGAAGAGATATAGCACAGTGATCTGAAGATAAAGCCACTGCAGGTATGCAGCTTAATAGAGAGTTAATTAGGCTGTGGGTGAACAGAGCTAGAAAGTATGGAAGTTCAGTTGGATGGTGAAGGGGTTTGTCACTGGATGAAAGGACAGTATACATGCTGCATTCTAATCTGGAGTGAATAGCATGGATTTTATTTCTCTGCTCTGTCGTCTTTGCTATGACATAGCTAGGAAAAATGGTTAATATCTAATTAATGGAAAGAGTAATGGATTTTCCCATAGTCAAGCAAAAGTGAAACCACATCTTTTAATTCTAACCTAAAGATATAATTGCTTTTTCATGGCTGCAACCTCCATATACCCCCCTCCCCCACTATACCAACTGCTGGTTAGCTTCAATCCATCCAAAAGTTACTCAGTTACGCATATCCTGGTGAGCTTTGAAGATGAGCCAAAGTGATGAGCAGAATATAAGGTTTCAATCCGCAAGCACCCTTAACTCTTCAATATCACCTCTGGGTGGTGTATTAGCTAACAAAAACAAGCTTCAAACATAGCCAATGCCTATCTCCTGACAAATCCGACAGTCCGGCCTCCTGGTTTTGACCTTCCCTGCCATCTTTGGGTGAAGCTCAAGTGCTTTGGATATGGACTGATGAGATGTGCTGCTAATGACTAAGAGGTCTTGTGATTCCCCCCTATGTTGCTGTGGCCAGTTAGAAGATGTATGCTACACACCTGCAGGCTGCACCCACCAGCAAGGGCTACTTGGTTCCCTCGAGGAATTGCACATTGTATCTATGCAGCCAGTCAAGTCAAGTGTATTAGCCTAAGTGTTTTAACCATTCAATAGCTGAGGGAAAGTCAATCATAATATACATATATAAAACTCCTTCTGAAGCCATTGGGAGCTGAGCACATACAGCACCTCATAGGAACCCTCAGTGCCTTGCAAGATCCAACCCTAAATGCCTAGAGAGAGACACAGAGAGACAGGATAAGTACTCAGAACTAGAGTCAAATCAAATCCATTTTAGACTAGGGTTAGTTTGGTATCAGTAACAAACAAGGTCTATAAGTAAAATTCCATACCTAGGGTGACCAAATGTCCTGATTTTACAGGGACAGTCCCGATATTTGGGGCTTTTTCTTATATAGGCTCCTATTACCCCCACCCCCTGTCCCGATTTTTCACACTTGCTGTCTGGTCACCCTATGTGTGCCAAGCACTCAGGACTTATTCTCCTGAGGTTTTGGCCTAAAATAGAAGAAATGCAGGGATAGTAATTGAACTTGTGAAATTTTCTCTATTGTAAATGGAAGAAATCTCTCAAGAATAGCTATATTCATAAGATTTCTGCCATCTTGGGTAACATCCAGACTGGATCCATACAAGAGGCTCCCTCTAGTTTTGGATCTGACACAGGCCAAATTAGGGTGGTTTCAAATTTGAGATTTCAGTTTCAGCCAGTCATGTTCACCTAGTACTTAAGAATGTGCACATCCTGTCTTCACTGCAGTAAAATTGTACTTACTTTAGGTTTAGCATCTTTCATACAAACTGCAACCCAAAAGCTTTCATGGAGTTGAATAATCCAATTGTGTAATTAAATAACAGAGGCCTGGAAAAATTATGAAATGCAAGCAAAAGAACAAAGAGATGTTTTTGGTTTAAACCTGTAGTAAGATACTGGATGACTGATCCAGACAGCTTTAAGAGAAAAGGGCTCTTGCACTAACAGTGGCAATAGAAATATTGTGTTGATGGAAACACAACAAGCACAGATGTTCCACTGAAAATCAGAGAAAGATGTTCTGACATTTATCCATAATACTATTAAATCCAAAGGGATGTTTGTGAATCTGTGAACACTGAGGGTTTTTTTGCTAGAGAAGTGCTGGGAGAACTACAACATGGCATCTAGAGAGCAGAATATTCCAGAACATTACTTCATAGAATCATAAGGCTCAAAGGGACCTCAAGAAGTCATTAAGTCCAGCCCCCTGTTCTAAGGCAGGACCAAGTAAACCTTGACCATCCCTGACAAGTGTCCAATCTGGTTTTAAAAACCTCCAACTTTCTTTCTAAGGAAAAGTTTTCTGGGCTCTCCTCTGGCCAACACTGATCTTCAGTGAACCAAGAGAAGTCACTATTGAACAACACATTTCCCTCTCCAGTGTGTTCCCTCTGCAGAATTCTCATCCACTAGTGGGCAGGACACTGGAAGCAGAAATTGATCCAGAGTCTCCCACATTATTAGGTCTACCACTACCATGAGGCTATTGGTCCAGACATAGTTGTTGCTTTAATAATACAGTCGTGGAATTATCTAACCAGGTGATCATCTATACTTGAAATCAATAAAATGGGAAAAGCTAATATAGGGACTCTGAACAGTTTTGGACAAGTGTATTGAGAAGACCTGAGTGACAGGAAGAGGTTATGATATTCACAGCAGGTACATTCATCACTGAAAATATCACAGGTTTGTTTACTTATGGGACATGTCATCTTTAGCTTTCTTCAAAATCATCAGAGGTACATACAGTAAATGGATTGAGTGCCTTTCTGAAAGTTAGCACGTCAGTCTTTCATCTCTAGTTCATAACTCAGGAAGTCCAAATTAGGCAGCAAACAATAAAGCACCCTTGGGTACTACGCACATCACCAATATGTTCTAATGCACTTGTTGGCAAAGTGTCAGAATCAAGTTCAGATAATCTAAAAATGTGGGTGTAGGGGGGGCTGCCTTTGATGGAAGACAATTCCACTGTCAGAAAATAGAAGACCCAAAATAGAATGTATCAAAAAACACTGTAAAATAAATAAAACATGGTAATAAAAAATGAGAAATCTAAATCCGTCCCCCTCACAAAAAAACTCTCTTAGTCATTGCCCTGCAAGTTGTTCCCATCTAGTGATGCATTGATTTGTTCTATCACAAGTTTACAAAATTTAATAGCTGTATCAGGCAGAGTAACAATAGTTACAGCAGCAGTTTAGCAGACCAGGCATGTGGCCCAATGTGCAAGGCACAGTTTAGGCTCAGTCAATGAAAAATTTTAAAGAATCAAAACCCTGCATCTCAATATACTTCGACTTGTGCAAATTTGGCTCAAAACCAAACTTTAGACTGGCCCCTCTAAGCTGTGTGCATGTGCGTGCGCACACAGATCCTAAATCCCGCACACACAGCAAAACCCCGTGCGCACAAAAATTTGCATAGAAGCACAACAATTTGCACAGAAGAAATTTTTTGCGCACACGGCCTGTCAAAAATTAGAGGGAACATTGCCCCTAGCCCTATGAGGGGATGAATGACAGCCCCTGAACTTTGTGATAGTGTGCATCTGGATCCTAGCTTTGAATCTTGGGCCCATTTCTATTGTTGAAAATGTAGCTGAGTGTTTTGATGCACCCTAATTTCTCAACAGAATGATTTCTCATTCCCCTAACATCCTCTCACTTGGATCAAGAGAGACCAGGATTCCAGTCCAAATTCTGTGGCCCAGATTTTCTCCAGCAGCCAGGCTGTCTTGAGGATGAGACTGCACAGGCCCCAGCCCTAGCTCTGGAACCTAGGCCAAGAGAGGATAGCTCTGCTCTGCCACTCTTTGCCTTTCCCTGCATCCTTCTGCCCCGACACACCCTTTATACAGAGGATGGGGGAAGACCAGCAGAGGAGCTACCTCCTCCAGTTTTATCCTAGTAGCCTCTTTCAGCCAGATTCCAACCCCTTTGTACCACCTGAATGGTGCAAAGAGGCCAGGTTTCAGTAGATAATCTGGATCTGTGTCTCGGTCCATTTCTGCTCATTATATATTGGACCATTCTTGTGATACAGAGCTTGCTTGAAAAGGGAGATAAAATGGTGGGAAAATTCTCCTAAATAAATAGCAATACTCCTGTCTATCTGGTACTGTAAATGAATACCACACAGGCTGAGGTTGAAGCAGGAAGTTGTTATCTGGGTTCTAAAATTTCCACTTAGAGAACCTGCTTCCTCTGTGCCATTAAAGTAGAGCACATATCCCAGCTTTGATGTTTTAACCTCAAGGCGTTTTTAAAAGTAAACATTTGTATTTGTCAAGACATAGTACACAATATCAACACACAACGTGTCTATTGGTGAGTGAACACTTTCCACATTGTCAACCAGCTAGAAAAGTATATAGCTGCCCGTTGAGTAAATTATCGATTTATATTTTTTGAAAATGTTGCCCATATCTCCATAAACGTGCCTTTGCTCTGTGGTATCCAATAAGTTAGGTACACTATTGTCAAAAAGCCTTTTCAAAGCATAGTCTTAAAATTAGCATAATCTGTGTCTGTCTGTCTACAGACAGTGCCCTGTGTTCACCAATTCAAAATAAATTTTGAAGCCAACACAAATGTAAATATCATATGTCCCGTTTTAGGTTTTTTCCAGCCTTTCTCCAGCAAATTTCTGGATCATGAGGTAGAAGGATGATGTCTATATTGTCCATCTGACCATTCTTATGTTTCCCCAAATGTGATTACTTTAGGCTCTATGACCACACTGAGTGACAAAATGGAGGGCGTACCAAAGAACTCTTCTTTCATCACTTTAGTGTAATGCTATGTATAGTGCTGTACACATGATGGAATACACTTCCTCAAGGTGCTTGGAGGTGGAAGAGAAGGAGGAATGGTCACTGCGTAGAGTCAGGAATAGAATCTAGGACTCTAACATGGTAGATCCAAATTGTAGCTATTCAGCCATACCATCTTCAATTACACCACCTTCCACAACAAATGTACTTTCATTATCCTATCTCTAACCACTAAACCACACTCTTCTCCCAGATGCAATCCAGGATTCCTGATCTCTGGTATACCTTTGCTGTCCAGCAAACAGTTGATTGGCCTACTGGGAAAGTGTGTGTCAAGTTGTTCTTTAGTGGCTGAAATAAGTAGTTGCTAGCAATTACTTCTGTAGGCCAAGTGACACAGATCTGATGGAAACCTTAACAGTGACCTGTGCCCTAATGTGTTGCAGGCAGATGTGCCAATAAAAAAGATTTACAATATAATATCTGTAGGTATTTGATGCACTTTTTCATTATTTACCCAGCTTTACTGTGGGTCAGATTTCTTCCCCAACCATGAGACTTAGTAGCCAATGTAATTTTATCCCAACTAGCAACTACAGCAGAAGCTGTTGTTATCAGTAAATTCCAACACTCTGAGTTAAAAGCTGGTACTAGAATTACAAGTGGACAACACATAAAAAGGTGAATATAAAGATCTGCATCCTCATGCTCCACACATCTCCATATCTCCAGCAACTGCAATACAACCTTCATATCTGACGGTACAATCAAGCATTAGATCTTCTTTGGCTGAAGGCTGCAGAATGAACTTAGGTGACTTTCCAGCCCACAAATCTTCACTGTCAAGTCTCATTGCATATTTCTTTGAATCACGTTCACTACTTTGATGGTAATATGGATTTTTTTCCCTGTGGTGAAGGTTCATTTAGTGAGTCATTTTGTTCTCCTACGTAAAATAGCTTCTTCTTTTTCTTTTTTTTGGTAAATGCATAGCTGATTAAATCACAAGTAATTGCTGCTCAAAAAGAACAGTACTTTAAATCTCTTAGACTTTCTGTCTTTCAAATCAAACAGAGTTCAGTGAATCATTAAGCAGTTCAGTATATTAGAAATTTCAGTCATTTGGAAAAAAACAAAAAATGCCTATTTCCTCCATTTTTGTTAAAGTTATTTTTGCTCTTACTTATTATATACTTAACAGAATTAATGTTGCTAACTGTCTCAGTATGGCATATACTAATGATTAAGTATGATGCAATCAAAATGGGGCACTGTTTTCTATTTGTTAATGCAATGAAATGAGAGCCAGGATACTTGGATTTTTGTTTCCAAGGCTGCCCCTGACTTGCTGACCTTGAGACAGCCATGTAAGCACTTCTTGCTTCAGTTTACTCATCTGCAAAAAAATTGGAACAGTATAGAATCGGTATGAAGCATTCTGATTAATACATTGGTCATAGAGTTGTATTTGTCAGCTTTTAATTGGCTATTTACTTGGAATGAGTTTGTAGTCTTAGACTTAAAAGCATATTTATTAAAGTGCTATATCTTTAATTATTAAAGATACCTTGATTAAAAGGACATTATTCTTATGTATTTTCAGTCTAGATTACTTTTATTTTTTAAATTAAGTCTCTTATTCTGTAAGATCTCAAAACTGCATCCCAGCACTGCTCTTCTCAGCTAAGCAGGACAACAGCTTTTGGGGCCAGATTCTGAGCTGGTGTAAGTCAACACTTGATTTACAGCAGATGAGGACCTTGCCAAGTTATTTCTAAAAGGCCAGATCTTCAGACAGTATAAATTAGTGAAGTTTCTTAAAAATCACTGTAGCGCTATCAGTTTACACCAGTTGAAGATGTGGGCGAAAGCATTTAGAGCTAGATCTAAAGCCTACTGAAGTCAATAGAAACATTTCAGTTGACTTCAAGAAACTTTTGGCCAGACCCTTTTACCCTACAGTGATGGGTATTACAGATAGATAGATGGAAACAGAATCGTAATTTCATCCCTAAGACATATTTGCACAGTTACCTATACCACAATTTCTAAGGTTGTTTAATCAACAAAAAATAATATGCTCCCATATATATATATATAGCTGCCCTCCTCTTTAATTCTCAACTTGTGGAGAGTACAGATTCCATCTGTCTATATTGCTGCTTGATCTAAGTAAAGCTGAGCAGCCAAAAGACTAAATGGCCATGGAGACCAAACTCTCCTCTAGAGATGGTTCCTCCAGGTGTGGGGAGCAATTGCACAATGGAAGAATGCTATGGAGAAGCTTGCATCACTACTGCCCATACTGTACTTCCATTGTGGATAACAGGCTCAATACTGTGAGATGCTGAGTACCTCCTGCAAGGTTGTTAGCACCCTCAGTGCCTATTGATTTCAGGGTTGAGCAGTAGCTCCTAGGAGGTGCTCAGCCCCTTGAAGAACATACCCAGCACTTCTCAGGATGACACCTAAAGAGAGCACTTGTCTCCAAGACTGTCAATCCAGCACATATGCTCAATATTGTCCACAAAAGAGCAACATTTTAAAAATAATATAAAGAATTAAATCCCAACTTGACTCTCTTGAACTTGGTTCAGAGGTTTTGTGCTATTAGTATAATATGCCAGGCTGGGTTGAACGCAGTATGGTTCTTGCTGCCTGCTGTGATCATTTAGCTGTCTGCTACTCATTTCTGTTGGATGGGCCGTTTAATGAATTGATATTTGTTTTCCCCCTTGGAAAGGTGTCTTACTTTACATTTTGTGGCAAGGAGCTGCCATGGCATTTGTTTTTGCTTAGCCACACATCGTGTTACATGAGAGGCACCTCAAAGAAAACCAAATTAAAGACTACATCCCTATTGGTAATATTGATATTAAAACTATTTCCCCCCCTGCACTCCATTTTTATAGGTGTTTCTCATCAAGGAAAGGAAGCAGAAAACTCTCATACAACAAGCTTTGGAGGAGAAAATGTCCATAATTCATAGTTTTGCAAATGCAGTTATATGACCCAGAATCTCAATTACCCAGAAATGACCCTCCACTAATGAAAATAAGTAACTCAATAAGGGACAGATTCTGCCACACTTACTCACACTGAACAGTACTCTATTGAGTAGGTAGTCTTATTGATTTCAATGGGAATGTGCAAGGAGTGGAGTACTATTCAACATAAATAAGGGTAGCAGAATCTGGCCCTAAATTAAAATGGCTCTGGGGGAGACCCAGTATAGAATAAATGTAAGGAACTTGCTGATTGGGGTGTTTTACCTGTCCCCTCAACACCTGATGCATAGAGGATGGGAGTCTTTTTACTGCTGTCAGCTTGAGTGCCTCAGCTCCACCTGTAGAGACTTCTGATCTGTAGAGATATCTCCAGTTCAGTCTCTGATGTCAGACAAGATGATGGCCTTCACATCAACATAAAGGAGGTAAGATGACCGGAATAGACCACTTTGGTTAAGAATTCTATTTCCAATAGAGACCTGTGTTGGATAATTCATAAGAAGGTGTATGACCTCCATCCTGCACCTGTTTTAGATGGTGGTTAGTTTTTGCCCTGAAGGATAAGGTGGATTAAGTGATTTGTACAAGGCCAAGCAGGGAGTCAGTGGCAGAGCCAGTAACACAATCCTGATTCCCAGTCCTCTCTGTTAAGAACTAGATAAAATATCCTTTCTTGTCACACACTGACATTATTAGCTTCTGTTTTTATGTTCTGTTGCCACTGACTTCACCTCATTGTTGCTTATTCACCTCTTTATATGCTTCTATATAACTATACAGAGCAGGAGTTGCGTCTGGCTCAAAGGGAAAGTAAGAGGGCATAGATCCCAAGGGTAAGAGATGGCTACATAGTAAAATTAGGAAATGCCTTTGCAATACTGAATTTATAAAAGGAAAAGAGCAATAACTTCAGAGGCTTTGATATCTTTTATTTTCTCTCCTTTTATCTAGTACATTCTTTTCTTTTTTGCTTCTCCATTTCCTTTCCTCTGTTTCTAAGATGTATTTGTCCCCTCTGTAAATTTCCCTTCTACAGTCACCCACCCACCCACCTTCCTTCCCATTCAAATGAAAAAGTGTTTTGAAGCTAATTAATCATGTTTTGCAATACACGCAGAGGTAGGAGGATTTGGGGCAGTAGTAACTGGTATCAATTTGGTAAAATTATGTAGGCTGAGATTTTCAAAGGGGCTGAAGGGAGTTAGGTGCCCAAATGCCATTGATTTTTCACCGCTAGGTCACTAGTTTAGGTCAGAAATGGACCAAACTCATTAGCATCTGTTGATTGTTTGTTTGATGGCTACCATGCATAATGAGTGAGCTGGTAGAATCTGATCAGTTTGTAGTGGATAGATGGCTTTATTCCAAATGACAGTGCTTGGAGCCTTGGTTGACAGTGTCAGCAGAGAGGCCAAGGACTGTATAGGTAACCCACACACCTCCTGGGTGTAGTGCTCTGTCACATCTAGTGGCACCAAGACCACTTAGAGAGAGATTAAGGTGTCTGCTACAGCCTTAGCTAACAGCCATGTGGCTTTTAGCTCATGCAGTAGAGGCTCATGCATTTAGCTCAGAGGTTCCAGGTTCAATCCTCCCTGACAAGGACCAGGATCTGTCAGTATTACAGATAGACAGAACCTTTCCACCAGAGGTGGTGCCTACAAGTTAGGGTTGAGTCACCTGATGGGGCAGTGTCTATGGACAGCTCCCATATGTTGTACTTGTTCTGTACATAAACAGAGGACATACGTTTCTCCAACGTTTCATCAACACAAAACTTACTCAAAACGTGCTGACAAGGCAGAAGGAATTCACATGTTAATAATTAAAAAGAACTGATTCTGCAGCATTGTAACTCCCTGGACCACATGGCTTCTGCCCAGCTCATATTCCAAGCTATGCCAATTGATTTTCATTCAGCCCACTCAGGTTGCTTTGATTTCATTTTGTGTCAGTGAGAAGCACCATTCATACCAGTCATCAAGAAAGAGTGTCTGCTTTTCTCATAGTAAAACCGAACTCATCTAGATTGCTGGACAAAATCCACTTCTTGGCTCTGCTTAAGCACAGACTGGCTCATTAATTATGCTGCATCAAATTAGACTGCAGATGCTAATCAGAATTTTGATCTAGAAATAAATTAGTGTTAAAATACAGGCTGGCTTACCATTAGGGCCAGACAAAATTTAGGGTCAAATATTTAAGATAACTCATTTCAACTTCTAAACTTGTAACCAGAATATTATTCCCTTAATCAGTAAAATGTTATTAAATGAAGGTGGAAATGACAGCATTTTAATACCTAACTACCTCATTTTAGGGCTGAATCAGGTAGATATACATGTACCGTAAATGTGGGATGAAATCCTGGAATCCTGGCTGTGCTGCACTTGGGGGGAATTTTAACACTGACTTCAATGGGCCCAGGATCACCCAGTGTCTTTTCCACCTGCCATAATTGCACCTTCAATTGATTATAGGAACCAAATTGTGGGAATAAAATGAGAGGCTGTTTTTAAAAGGCTGCCCCATAATACACCCCATGCAGAAGTACCAACCAGATTCATCGCCCACCTCCACCGCCGTCCTCTAGAAGCACCAACGCAAGGTGCTGCTCAGGGGAATGATGTCATCAGGTCAACAACTCCAATATGTCTTTATTAATAATAATAATAATATCTAATTAATTTATTTATCATTAGTGACTAGAAGCCCCCATCATGGACCTGCATCCCTTTGTGCTGTTCAAACACATGAAGACTCCATTTCTGATGGTCCTTAAGATGCGCTGCTTTGTGGGCACTTTGGGGTTTATGATCTGCTTTTAATTTTGTTTTAATCTCCTTGGTTGACAGTGGTACCTCATTCCAGTCAGGAAGCCTCATAGTCTCTGCTGCATTGTCATGCCAGACCCATCCCTAGCTGGCTTTTTTCAGCAACAAAAACACAACACATTTTGAATCTTGACTGGCAAATTCAAGGCCATTTTACCTTGGTATCCACTCCGCTCCTGCAATTTGATTTAAAATTAAAATACTTCCCTGCTCCCCACAAAGGAAGCTACAGCATTAGAAATCTAATTAAATAACGTGTGTGAGCTCTAACAGAGGAATGAAATTCCATGGTCAAGCACTGAGAGAGCTGGCACTTCTCTCAAACCTCTTCAAGCCCAGGAGGAGGAGTCTGTGAGTATAAATATCCCACACTGTATTAATGGATTGCCCCTTTCTCTCCTGCATTTGTACTTAGTACCTGACTTCTCATAGGCACACAGAGGAAATGATTGGCCTGATTCTGCTCTTCCTCACACTAGGGCAAACCAGGCTTAACTCCATTCCACTGAATTCAATGGAATCTTGCTGGTATAAATGAATGAGGGGAGACCCAGGTCTGAAATCAGGTCAGATTCTCTGTGACACATAGGAAGATTGATCTTCAGTGGAAGGAGAGGAGCACTAACCCCTTCGTTCGTTCTAGCTGCAACAAAGACATTTCCTTCATCACAACTAAAACCTTCTTCTTGAGACAACAAAAGACAGAGCAGGAGCTCACAGGCAAGTAATGAATGTTCCCAGCACCCAGAAAAATCAATACCCAGACAACAGAGAAAAGTAACTTTTCAGACTGTTGGGGATTCTTTAAAGAGTTCACTTTTCTGCAGCCATGTCACTCTCATTCTCTCCTTATTAAGAGTTTAGCAGTGAACTAGTTGGAGAGGGAGGAGAGTCCAACTCATCTGCTGCAAGTGCCCTGTTTGGTGGGAGAGGCTGACTTCTGTGTGGGTGACAGCAACACAGCAGTTAAATGGGTTTCCTGTCTGTTCTTAGCTCAACATTAAAAAACTACAAATTTCCTGTGGTTTTAACTGTTGTCTCTTATGCACACTAGGGATACAAAGAAAGCCGCCGAAACAGCTCACAGGAGCATGACGCACTTGCTTCATTGAGAGCACTACCGGGGAACTGATCTAGGGCATTGCATTTCAATGAAGCCAAATGATGGATGAAAGGTACAAGTAGTCCACATTTTAATGACCTGCTTGGTTGTGAAAGAAAACAGCCTTACCTCATGCAGCCTGCAGACTAGTCACACTTAGCAGATGTAAATTGATGTTCTCTAGCATTAACTTCCCTCTGTGCAGTCCTTTCCGTACATCATACTATTTCCTGCACTTTGTTTTGGCTTGACCCTAATACAGTGTGGTGGGGTTTTTGTTTTGTTCATTATTTTGCACCAGGCTGATTTATAAAAGTGATTCATGCAAGAATCATGGTGACCTCCCAGCACAATTTATATTTATGAGACTCTGACTGGGAGGCCCACTGAACTGGCACCTGTCTTATGCCACAGGGCTGTGACAATTAAGAAAATTGGACTGCAGCAATTGCCGACTTTGCTGTACTTGCTCTAAAATAACCAGGTGCACTACAGAGCACTATTCATTTTAATCCGGTGCATACATTTTGTTCTTTGACTTCCTTAAAGAGCAGCTGATGTATAATGAAAACAGTTCTATGCTCAGATAATCTATTTTCTATCATCCAAATCCTGAAATATTTACTTGTTTCATACTGTCTTGACTTCTGAGACTTCAGCAGGAGAGATGCCTGAATAAGAACGGAGTTACCATTGAGCGAGGACCTCAGGGTTTGGCCCAGAGGGACATGAGAAGGAGGTAGATATGAAAAAAATGAAAACTTTAAAATTCACAGGTGATGTACTGTAAATAGTAATATAAACATGTTGATTTCAGTGGGAAAATCTAGTAGGCAGCTATATGTATCTTTAGGCACCTAAATACCTTTAAAAATCTAGCCCTAAGTGACTTAGCTGAAGTCACACAGAAAGTCTGTAGCAGAGCAGTGAATTGGATTCTAGACACTCAAACTCCAGGCGAGGGCCCTAGCCAATGGATCAGCTCTCAGTTACACCAGCATAAATCCAGAATAACCCCACTGAAGTCAATGGAGTTATTAGGACTTACTCTGGATTTACCTTTGGATAACTGAGATAAGGATCTAGCTCATAATAGTTTATCTGTGGGACATACAGTTATTAGACTTCCTTAGATTGGCTCTAGGGTAAAATTGGGAGAAATTTTCAATCACAGAAAAAATATTTCTTTTTCTGTTGGGAGAATCTGGGAAAAGCAGAATTCTTCTTATAAAGAGGTTTGAGAAAAGAAGCAAAGAAAGGGTAGATACCCAACCAGAGTAGATACCCAACTAAACACACAAAGCACTAGGAAGTCTGAGTAGCCTTTTGTGAGTAAGAGAGAGACAAACATTGAGATGTAGGAAGTTCAGAAAAAAAGTGTACATTAGAGAATCACATAGACTACACTGCACTGCTTCTTATCCAATTATCCAAATCCAAAGTGCAAGGTTAGACACCTGGGTTATAAAGAAGATGAATCCTATACAAATCCACTACTGAGTTTCACAGAAAAATGCAGAGTGTGGATATGGAAGAACAGCTTCCAGAAATGAGTGTACCGCAAAGATTTCTCTCTCCTACAGCTATTCAGCATCATCTTCAAAGAGGAATCCCCCGCTAGCTTTTGGGACTGAGTCTGCTATTATGGAAGGACACATTAAAAAAGGCAATGATAGTCTCCCTTCCTCCTCCAACTCTGCAGCTTTCCTAACATTTTCTTCATGGGTCTAGAGCTAGTCAGGGCTTTGTTTGAAGTGTTATTAACAAGCAACCTCATTTAAACCAAGCCCAGTCAATTGCATCATAATGACTGGGAGGTAATTTGAGCAGCAACATGCCAGTACAGCTACCAGCAAAGCCAGCCGGCAATCCAGCCACAGAACCAGATGATGCTAAAAGAAAATGTTGCATAACCACAGAATGCAGCTGGGTTCAGGAGCTATTGACACTAGCCCCATGTGGTGTAGCAGAAAGAGAAGACGTTATCCTGGGTCTAACCCTTACTCAGGAAAAATCTCTGTGATTTCAACAGGAGTTTTGCTTGGGTAAGAAATGAATACAATCTTATTAAGAATTCTGGTAGTTGGCCCAGTGGGTAAAATTCACCCCTGGGTTCAAGTAGGACTTTAAGTGGTGCATAGGCCTCATGCTAGCCTTCTGTACAGGGGTGAATATCTCACGACATGCATAACTCACCTCCCAAGTTATGCCCCTCCCCCCCCCCCCAGAATGAGTGTTGCTTTAAGCAATAACAGACCACAGCACATGTAGTCCTTTTTGGCTGGTTAGTTCAGATCACATTTTGTTAATTGATCTGAAGAAAATAAAATCCCATCCTGGCCCTTTGCTCTTTTCTGTTTCCAGCATGACCAGAAATAGTAATTACCACAGATTTCAAAAGAAAGTCTGTTGTTATGATATTCCCAGCCAAATTTCACAGCCCCGGGAAAGTCAGATATATTATATTGTCCGTGTACAAAGAACAGCATAAACTTTCACTCCAAATTACTTTTAGTTTAGAGTAAGGAAAACAACAACAAAAAAAGAGTGAAAGTGAAGCTAGAGCACAATGTGTGTATCTTACTCTGTAGACGCACATTACTCCTGAGGGAATGCTGTGCCTAAAAATTCTGCGCACAATATTTTAAAATTCTGCAAGTTTTATTTGTCAATAAATAAATGAGGCTCCAGCATGGCAGTGGGACCACAGGCTGCCTGAAGGTGGGAGGTCACCCTGCAACCCCTCCCTTTCCCTCCCTCGGGACACAGACTCAGTGGTGACCCCGACCCCAACACAGCACAAGGGCTGGGCCTGCCCCAGAAATACCCTGGGGCCCTGCCCCTCTGTGCCAGGTGCACCCGGTGTGGGGCAGTCAGGCTCAACCAGGCAGGATCCAAGTGTAAAGGGGGGTCAGTGTGGGGGGATCCAGGTGTGGGGTGACAGGGTTCTGTGTGGGACAATCTGTGTGCAGGCAGCTCAGTGGGGGGTTTAGGTGTGGCGGGATCTGGATGCACAGAGTCTTGTTGGGCGGGGGGTCCAGGTGCAGGGGCAATGGGACTTTACAGGGGCTTCCAGGTTAAGGTAGTTGGGGTTCAGCGGGGGGTTGGAGTGTGGTGGTCTCCGTGGGGGGTGTGGGGATTGAGGGGGTGGGGATCTGAGTGAAGCTAGTTGGGGGTCAGTGCGGTGGGGGTCTGGACATGGGGGCTCAGGGTGGTGTGGGGCTCCTCAGGGTAGGGGTATGCATGCAGGGAGCTCAGTGGGGGTGGTATGGGTGCAGATGTGGGGGTCTGGAAGCAGGGGGCCTGGTTGCAGGGGGGCTCCAGATGCAGGGGTTGAGGTTCAGTGGGGTGGGGTTCAGGTACAGAGGACTGGGGGGGCTGGGTGTTCAGGGTGAGGTTTGGCAGGGGGTGAAGGCCCGGGAGGTCTGGATGCATGAGGGTTGGGTGGATGGGGGAGCATTTTAGCTCATGCAGTAGAGGCTCATGCATTTAGCTCCAGAGGTTCCAGGTTCAATCCTCCCTGACAAGGACCGGGATCTGTCAGTATTACACATAGACAGAACCTTTCCACCAGAGGTGGTGCCTACAAGTTAGGGTTGAGTCACCTGATGGGGCAGTGTCTATGGACAGCTCCCATATGTTGTACTTGTTCTGTACATAAACAGAGGACATACGTTTCTCCAACGTTTCATCAACACAAAACTTACTCAAAACATGTGCTGACAAGGCAGAAGGACCTCTTCCCCGCATGGCTGAGGAATGATAGGTGCAGGAAGCAAGGGAGGATAGTGAGCTTCCTGCAGCCAGGGGAGGTTTCTGGGTTTGGGTCTGACACAGCCCCAGCCACTCCTTGCAGGGGAAAAGGAAGCCCCATCCTCTTCCACCTCCAGCTCAGCCAGGACTAGCAACTGATCCTGGAGCAGGGTAGGAGCCACCGACGGGGGTGTCCCCAGCCCTGTGGTGATTTGTCTCTCTGCCAGCTGCTCCGGGTGCCTGAAATAATGTACCTACACTGCTACAGAGGGGTGCATGATCGCTCTTACAACTTCCCTTTTCTCCCTTGTCAGAAAGTCATTTTTCTGCAGGAAAGCAAAGAAATCTGCGGGGGACATGAATTCTGCGCACACACAGTGGCGCAGAATTCCCCCAGGAGTAGCACATTCACTGCCTCTCTAAAGATAGATGCAGAGACACTGCACACTTACAGGTGTAGTGGTAGATATTTTTCTACTTGCAGCAGCATCTAATCATTGAAAAGTGATGCCAGATCCCGAGATGCAGGACAATGTTAGTGCCAAAAAATTCTATGCCTCAGTATGTCCACGAATTGTAGTTTCTTGGGGACATGGATTAAATGGATATGAACACTAGACAATATGGGTAGAGGACTGTTTCTTTCTCTAGCTTCACATCTCCTTGACCAGCACCACCTCGCACCCCTGCTCCTTGATTACATTGTCAGAGCATAGCCATTTGAGCTTGTCTCTGGCTTTGTGACAGACAACATCATGGCATATCAGCCAGAGAGATTTAGTGTAGTGGAAATTGAAAAGATGTGTATGGACAGGCTTGTTGAAAACTGCTGGTTGTTTTTTTTTTACCTGAATTGCCTGCCATTCAGTGTGTACTCAAATTGCACAGTCAGCATGTTGCCATTGTGATATGCAGAAGAGCCCTACTGAATGAATGAGGAGATGCCAGGCATCTCATCTTCCCTTAAAACAGATGTTTATCAAATTAACTATCTACCTTGTTTCAACTTGTACATGGAGCAAAGAAGAAAAGGAAGATCTTATGGCAAGTTTAAATAACAGTGTTCCTGTAACAAAGGTGAAATTCCCCAAAATGAACTCTTGTGGTTGAAATGCTATAGATTTTAAAATGTGGGTGTAACGCCTGTATTAGCTGGGAGCATGACAAATTTAGCCAGTTGTAACACACAACTGCTAAACTAGGCCATATTTTTAAGACACTTATTTGCACTACCTCTGAGGAATAGTGGTCACAGTGTGCAGTGATTGCAGTATGGAGAAGGGACTGTAATAGTGGAGGCAAAAGGAAGGTTCAGAAGTTCTGATGAAAATATAGATGGTCTCCAGTTCACCCTCACTCCAATATTACAGTTATAATTCCATACCCAATAAGCCAGCATTAAAATGATTCTGTGAGCCAGAAAATCTCTGGACCTGTCCGTAGGCTCCCAACGTTCTTCTGTAGGACATTTTCCTTTTTTGCTTCCGTGTGTTTTGTTTTCCTCCAGATTTTCTTTCTGGGTGTGGGAGCTCAGCTATGGATTTATGCATATCACTGGGCCTTCCCCTAATGCTTTCATCAAACTGGTGGGATTTTCAGTCTCACAGAAGAGAAGCAACGTCAGTATTAGGAATGACTGTTGAGTGTTTCAAATTTCTTGTGCCTTTGCCTACCATAATAAAAATCCAGCAACACTGGAATCAAACCAGAGACCTCAAGTATTGTCTGTTTTATTGTTTCTGGCCCATTCACACTGCACCCAGTAGCAGTTACAAGCTTGTTTGCTGTCAAACCATTTTGGAAACTCTCCCTGATCTTGAAGGGAAAGTCAATAGATGTCAGACCAATAACAAAACTTATGAGTGGATGAAACTCATTTTTATTTACACTGGTTAGTGATTTAAGCCCAGAACTTTTAGGTTGTGGTAGGTAGGTCATTTACTAGCCCATAGCAGCTAGAATTGTGTTGAGCTAGTGCATTTAATTAGATATGACCCTAAACGTTTTGATGGGTTGGGGCTTTGTTTGTCTTTGGGGATAGC
Source organism: Chelydra serpentina (assembly GCA_037349315.1). Lineage (NCBI taxonomy): Eukaryota > Metazoa > Chordata > Testudines > Chelydridae > Chelydra > Chelydra serpentina. Next base: position 17,180,802 of record JBAIAC010000035.1, read on the forward strand.
TCATGTCTGGAATGGAATTCTGCAAATGCCCCACCCCCCATCTTAATAATCAGCTGAATGAAACTCTGGGTGTGAACAAACACCCTCTAACTTCATTCTAATTCTCATCTGAATTTTGCAGCTTGAGACATCCTTATTTTTCACATGTTGTTATAATCATTCCAAAACGTACAAGCTTGTCTCTTCTGCCCTAACAGGATTTCAGGCTGAGTAATAACAGAATTTCAAACAAGGTTGTTAATGTTCAGAGTAGGGGTGGGAATAATAATTTAGAGGTTTAAAAAAATCCCAAACATCAAGTTGAAATTGGTTTCCCAACCATTTCTTTTTGTTTTATATCCAGAGGAAAGTACGTTCCTGATTTTGTATTGATTTCCACAATGCATCACGTCACTTGTAAAGCACTCACTTCCTTTCACATGTGATGAGCATTCCTCATTAGATTTCATCCACCACAGCACAGGTGCATTTTGGGATGAATATATTATGCGAGCAAGGGAAGACTATTTTGTGAAACATTTAATGTATTAATTCATTATTAACTAATGTAACAAGAAACATAGTGAGAGAGAAAAACAACTATTGAAGTAGCCAGACACCAGAAACATACAATAAACACAGACCTGTTTTAGTATTCTAGTGGAAAGGCAAAAAAGGAGCAAGGAAGCAAATAAATGAGTCCCTTCTAGGATTCCACTTTCCTTTTACAAATCCCTGTCCCTCCTAGTGCAAAAAATGAATCAATTAATGTTTTCCAGTGAAATTCTGGGAGCCAGAAATTCTGAGCTCTGCACAGGTCCAAATAGCTTCCCTTATCCATAATTTTTCCCTCTTCAAAAATAGCAGTTTTGCAGAAAATTACAGATGTACTGAGTGCCAGACTAGAAGAAATAACTTCAGCATTATAATTAGTGTTGGACAAATCTCAAAGATTTCTGATATTTATTTTGCTCAACTAGAAGAGTTCCTAAAAGTTCACCTTTGGAATGATTTATGTTCATGAAAACTCCCTTTGCTTCCTTATATCATTTTTTTCCAGTTTCTCAATAGAAACTTATCCATTTTATTGTTACATGTGATGAAATGGGCTAAACTTTAGCTACCTCCTTTTTATAAAAACCCTGTATAATACAACTGGTTTACTTCTAAGTTCCATTGTCTGCTGATAGCACATTTGCCTACCCTGTTCATATGAAAATAAAGGAAGTTTGGGGCTGGAAGCCACAACTCATACTGTAAACAATATTGGGTCTGAGTATTGAGACCTTTAGATTTTCCTGCATTAAGAGGAACAGGGAGGCTGGTAAGAAATCACTCCTCTTTAAATATCTTTATAAATAGAGAAAAAGAATGCAAGCCCTGGGAAGATAAGTAACTACGCTTTCTCCAATATCCTATTTAAAGGCTAGTTGTTTATGGGAATTAAACAATTTTACCATTATGGTTACTATATATGTCGAGAGACTGCTCCCCAGGACTTAAGATTGATTATTTTCTTTCTTGAAAATTATGTTCCCATAACCTTAACTGTGGCCTTTAAGAGACAAAAGGGGAAATATGTACTTATTCCACTTGCTTCTGTGATGTTTTATGATGTCTCCATTAAAGACATCCTACAGTTCCTTTCAATGGTACTATGATGCTTACCCTTTCAACATAGTACAGATAAGGAGAAAGAAATGAAAACAAGGTAAAGAAGAAAATATTGCAAGACTACCTGCTGGAGCCTTATAATAATTGTTTTCTTCATAGAAAAATAATTGAAATTAAAAACTTGTATCCAGTCTGAGCTACTGGCAAATTGACATATAAATGATCAAAAAATAACATGTAGCTGGAGTTCCCCTCCAGTGTGACTTCTTAGTGTCTTGTTGATGCATTCTCAAAATAAGATTTTTAAACTCTAATAAGACAACAACATATACCTGCATCAGACCAAACATGTAGATGAAAACTCCTGTTCAATTGTCAACTTTGTCCCACCAGTCTTTGGCACTGTATAAATCTATTAATTTAGCAGCTGTTCTAGCTATTAATTCTTCTTAAATGAGCTTTTCAACGGATGCTCTTCAAAAGCAGGTTCTTCTCTGATAGCTGAAAAGACAGGCTGATTCTCGGCTGCAGGAAACAAAGAAAATCAAGCTAGAAAAGTGTTTCTTCTTTATCTACATTCAGCTTCAAATCGTTTGCCTTCTGAGCCTTTTAGAATTTAATGCAGGAGGTTCTGAGTCAAAGGTTTTCAGCAAATAAGGTGGGAAGCAGCTTCCTTGGCATGTTTTGAATTTTTAGCACATAACTTTCTGACTGTGATGCACTTGCCAATTACTGTACTTGCATGGGTTATAATGGGCATGTTTGCCTTGCATGATAGTTTCACATTAGAAAAGAAGCATATCTGAAAACTTTTATCTAAGCTGTACACTCATCGCCTATACCCTCCCACCTTGTCAGTACCTGATACATAGTGAATGCAATTTTAAACGTACCATGCCGCTGTTCACCTCTGTATTACATCACTGAATGACACATTAGAAAAAGAGTCAGTCACAGAGAGAAAAGAGAGGCACTGGGGGAAAATTTGAGAGAAGAAGTGACTCAGTGGCTTGGAAGACAAAGACGAGGTATTAGGGGTAACAGAACAGCTGTGAAGAAACACTGTTGGGGTTAAAGAGGAGTCTAAACTACAAAAGAGGTAGGTGGCTATGAGATCAGAGAGGTATGTAGAGTAAAACAAGTCCATGTGGAGTTCTGAAAACCAGTAGGAGAATTGTGAAATGAATTTACGCAGTAAAATTAGAGATTGTGGAGTGGAGAATCAAACACTATCACTGCAGAATATTAAGAAGCCATTGCATAATGTTCTAACCCAATCCTCTGTTGATCCCTCCTTCTATGTCTGAGTTGTTTACAACTAATTGCTCCAGTGGTACTTTGTAGCATCTATTGAATTTGAAATATGTAATTGCCTCTCGTGCTCAGATTCTGGGGATTTTTACAGGCATTTTGGAAACCTGGATGGAATTTTTTTGTTTTAGTTCATAGCCAAAAGCAGAACAAAACCATAGGAAAGCTTGCCTGTTTTATTGCAGCTGACAGGAAGAAGGACAGATTGTAATGTTTGTATTCATCTTTTGGTTTTACTAGCTTTAGTGGAGAGGAAGGTCCCTTTCTCCCTCTGGTTGGCTTCAATCATTAGTAGAGTACCTGGCTGTGAACAACATGCATACATGGAAGGAAAGTTGCCTACAAAGGATCTTCATATTGATTTCGTTTAAAGCACCTCGCTTTGTGTTTGCCTGCCTTTGTGTAACAAGCATCTGCTGAAGCTCAATGAGGGTTCTGATGTTCAGGGTTATCAATGGCCTTCAGAGGCATGATCAGTACACTTCTAACACAGAGAAAATAAAGCTCTAATTCCTCTCCTTGTTGGGGTATAAGTACATTTCACACAGAAGTTTTCTATCCACTATATACTGAGAGCTAAACAGGATAGAAAAGATTCTTCTTGAGTTGAGTCCTCTCTCTCCCCTCCCTGATTAGCCACAGCTTTCTTCTTCCTCCCTTTATACATGGCAGCTGAGTACTGCAGGCTGATGAGCTTCAGCAGCATCTGCTCCATAACCATTTAGCCTTTTCCCTGTCTAATTCCAGACCTGAAAGTTTGGGCCTTGTTACTTCCTGGGGGATCATGTCACAGTTGTGCAAGAGGATAACCAGACTCCAATAGATCACACAACCCATCACAGGGGAATTAGTCAAATCCATTCCAATTCTAAGTGGCTTTTGGATGCTAAATGAACTGATAACAGGATCCTTGAAATCCCACAGTAGTCAGGACCATTTAACATACTTGGACCACATCTGCATTCCTTCAAATATTTAGTAGTCGGATCTCAACTGGACACAGACTTGTTGCAGTTTTCCCCAAATAACAGAACTCCCTAATCCATCTCAATACTTTCCTGATTTTGAGAAGGGGCTATTGAAATGTCTCGATGCTGTTTCAAGGCAGTGTAATATTACCACATGATGGTGTGGCCATACAGATGCTACAGCATCCTGATACATCAGTTTTGTCAACTCTAGGTAACATTGAACGGCATGGAAGTGAACAATATTTTCAGTTTCTATCCACCTCACTACATACATTGTTTATCAGGGTTTTTAATGAAAATCATAATCTTTAACAGCTTTTTTGAAATCTCTCGAAGGGATTCTTTGAATTCTCTTCAACCTCAGCTTTCTTAAACAATGGCGGCAGTGGTAAAAATAATAAATAAACTGTATCATTTTGTGCCTTTCAGCATCTTTCATGAACTATTAGTTTGGCTTCTTTCAGATTTTCTGAGTAATTGAAGGAAGTGAATGATATGCAAACCAATGAATGCCTGGCCCGTTGTGGATTAAAATGTATCATTAGTTATAGCAGCAGACATCTGTCCAATTAGTGCCACTAAATGGGACAAACTACAAAGGTTTCTCCTTCAAATGAAGTAGATTTTTATTACAAGCTCAACAGTTTACAAAAAATGACTAAAATGTAAATTAACTCTTTTGCTAATTTCCAATAACACAATCTCTAAATCACCTGCATTACAAGAACTTTCAATTGCAAAACTGTATCTAGGGTCACATGCAGTGGTGACAACCGTACATTTGCAACCTGACCGGAGGATACAATTGAGGCTTTACTGCCCCTGTGATAATTATTTTAGATGGCTGAGGTACCGTGCACCGTAACAAGATGAGGCTTGCAGTAACTGCTATGCAGAAAAAGAATTTCAAGCTTGCTTTGCTACAGTTGCTATAGGGAAGATTCTTGTCATCACTTTTTCAGACACACAAAACCACAGGCAAAACAAACCCTACATTAGAACTCAAGTCTGTTTCCATGGAAGTCAAAGGCAAACTTCAGTGGGAGTAGGATTGGATTTGTAGGGCCTGATTTTCAGAGTCAGAAGTCCACTTTCTACTGCTTGCCCCCCACCCCCATGCAAAGCACTCTTAAACTAAGCAGATATAGCTCCCATGGATTCTCCTGCAGTGGGGGAAATGTTTTGGTGGCTTGGGCCATCATAACAGCTTCCTCTCCTTCTTGTCTTCATCAGCTTATGTAGGGAAAAGGGGGTATATTGCAGTGTCCCTTGCTACAGGGCTACCATGGGCAGCATGGTGTAACATATAGATGCCTCAGATGTCCCTGAGGCTGCTTTAAATTATGCCATTAATTGGATCAGTCCCTGAATGAACCCAGGTTTGGGGGTACTCAGAGGAGACTTAAAGGCATTTGTATTTGCATTTGGGGTATTTAAAACTAAAGGATTTTATTTAAATTGACAATCCCAGAGTTGCTAGTGGAGACTGACCATACTGCAGAATAACAACATTTGTAGGACACAGTGTTCAGACATTCTAAACCAGTTCCCCATTCATTTTAGTATAAGCTTAACAACTGCAATGATAACTTAACTTCAGTGGAGGACAGTTATATCTGAAATTGAATAGCAAAACTGACATGTAAAGGTGGAGATCAGAGCTAGTTTACCACAGTGGATAAAGAATGAGTTCATCCCTCATATATTCCACATACATTTGTGTTTTTCTTGTAAGAACTCTTGAAAGATGTAAATGTTTTAGGGGTGAAAGAATTGGCTACTGGAGTTGAGAAAGTCTTCACAATTCAGGAAAAATTTGTAAAAATAAAGGCCCAAGTCCACAATATGGAGCCACAGAAGTACAGCTGCTCTTTGTACATGTAGTGGTGCTATCACAGATGCATTTTTCATAGATGGATCTAGGCTTATACCTTTTAGAAATGTGACCGGGTATGTTTAAGTAACTCCCTATAATTTATTAAGTGATTACTATTATGTTTATTTCATCGTTGATTGTTATCATGGCTGAAAGGATTAACAGGATTTGAATAACAGTTATTTAAGAGATATTTAAGCAAGTAACAAGTATTACTAAAATGAACTTATGGGGGGAAGTTGTCATTGGGAGGAGCAATGGTGAAGCATGTGTATGTGACAAATAATACAATGAATAACATTTTAAAGAGTACCAAAATCAATGGCTCATGGAATTTCATGGGAGAGGTTTGTATCTGAGTCAGCAATTTGTCCATAGACTTCTCCCTTGGAGTGAGGTACATGGCCCAGAAACTACAAACTGCTGAATTTAGTGTTGTGGCCAGCCACTGTTAAATCCTAGATGCAGAGGTAAATGTGAAATTAGTTGAACCATTATAGATTATCTCCATTTCCCCAATTCGAGAAGGATAAGGAGGACTTTGGTGGCAGTCTTCTCAGCAGCATTCAGTGTAAAAGCAGATAATCTTTTGAAACTGCAGATTGTAAATCAGGCAAGGGAAAGGGGGGGCCACAAAATGCTTTCCTGTTGATCTAGTGGGGAGGGATCCCACTGTAGACCGACATTCACTCAGAACACACTGCTAGGAAAGGCTTTTAAAAATGCAAATATTCATTTTTGTTTTCCTCCAAAGCTAACTGTATGGCATCCTACTAGGGGAAATTATCCAGCAGCCATCTCTGCCTGCCCTAACAGACTGTGAAAGATTTAGTCCAGACTTCTGTTCTGATCATGTCATGTCAGTTTTCTCCTGGCATGAGGGGGCATAGACCAGGAAAGACAGATGCTTCAATCTTCCAACCAATTGTCACTTCATATAACCGTCACGTCAGAGAATTGTGACTCTCTTCACTACAGCAAATGCTTAAAAAGCATTGGTAGTATTGATACCCTGGTCATTGCTTGAAAAATAAACAATCATTGTTCTCCATAGGATTCCTTAATTCTTTGACTGTGAATGAGGTTAAAAGACGAGGAAAAAATGAATAAGGTGTGCTAAAAATCTTACACAGCTGATCTATACATTTTCCCAGTTCAAATAGAAAGCAGTGCAACCCGACAAATGAATTTAAAGGCAGGTGCAGCAAAACTAGGGGGACCAATGTGAATCATAGCCAAGATGTAATAAGCATAATACCTGCCTTTGTGCTTGTCTATATACAGAGCACTGCACCAAGAGATATTTCTTCTTAGCGTATTTGTCTAGTTTAACACAACATGAATTTCTGTGTCTGTGAGTTGAGATGGAAATAATGCAGACATTCTACACGCACACACGGACGGACGGAAAGCAGTCTCCATGGCAACAGAAATACCATAAAAGCTATCTAAAGAAATCCTTAGGGCTGTACAACAAATAGAAACATAACATGCTGAGTCCTAAATATAGCTGCATTTTGGTACTGCTCATCGAGCCTTTACTTAGCTTCAACACGTCTCTGGAACAAATGCAGCCAAGGATGTTTTCAATATTTTACCGTGAGTGTTTTGCTTTTAAATAGTGCAAGAAAAAGGATGGTGATGGGGTTTTTCTCGTTATTGCCCAGCACTTGACTGGAGAGTTTTAGTATCTTACCCATCTTTAGATTGAAGGTGCCCTTGGTTACACACAGAAAGTGTCTTCATTCCTTGGAGTATGAGCTGATATAAAGCATCAAAATACTACCCACACTTAAGTCCTGCCAGTCAGGATCCACTGTGGCTGGGCATCAGTTTTGAAAGTAGTGATGCTGGAAGATGTGTTACCATGTCATTAGAACTATATGGAATGTAGGGGCTTTGGATCAGAGGGTTCACGCCTGAGGAGAGTAGAGCTGACACTGCTACGTTCATTTGGCTTTTCAGTGAAAGTGCTCGTTGCGCATGATTTTGATGTAAATCCATTATTCGGACCACATGTGCTTTAAAATGAATCCAGCGTCATTGGAAATTAGGCCCAAGAGTGCTCTAAATTGGTTACATGCTCACTAAAAAGGTTCCTGAACTTCAGCAAAACTGCTCACAGAATTGTCCAAATTTCAGGATTCTAACAAATCTGAAACCAGGTGTGTCTCATGTGAACATTGCCCACTACATTCCATATATAATGCAAATATCATGGTTTGGCTGGACCTGTCTGCTTCCATCATTCATAGAGAAGTTTAGCTTTGGTACTATGTGTAGGGCACTGGATTGGGAGTCAGAAGACAGGGGTTCTATTTCTAGACCTGCCACTTAGCTGCTTTGACAAGTAACTTTTTCCCTCTATGACTCAGTTTCTTCATCTGTAAAATGGCTATAATTACGCTTACACTCCTTTGTAAGATGCATGGAGAGTATTATTTAGGAGTTGTGATATTGATACCGGCTACCAAGTGTGGAGTTCTTCACTCCAGACTTGATACAACTGCCATTGAAATCAATGAGAGTTTTGCTATGTACCTCAATGGGAGAAAGATTGAGTCCAAAGATTGAGAACAAATGGGGGAATTTGCTCAGCAAAATATTCCAAGATCCAGACTTTGTAATGGTTATTGTATTATATTCAGTAGGAAGGAGAAGAAAGAAGCAGCCTGATGGCAAAAATATTTATAGTAAAAAATATGTAGTGGAAAAATGCCTTGCAACAAAGAGAAGGTGTCCTTAAATGGGACCTTCAAAGGACAACCCCTAAGGAAATTGAAACAAACTTTAATTGAAAAAAGCCCTAGTGCCCTTATGGTAAAGATACAGTAGAATATGTCCAGTAACTAGGACATTCTAAGATAGTAAGCCTCGAGTAAGGGTGTGGGTGCCTGATGAAAGATTCTAGCTAATAAACAGAGCCCAAGAGCCTATGACAATTGGACAGAAAAAAGAAATATTTTCAATCAATTATGGCACATGGGGAAAGAAATATTCATGATGATAATAATACAAAATAAAATACTAGCTGAACAGACTCAAACTTTTAGAAGTCACTGGAATCTAAACATTTGTGAGGTGTCAAAGTCTGGATTCCTTTTGTTACTTTTGTCTTAAGTTTTATATATGATATACGTTCAGTGGACCTGTCACTGGGTCACAAAAATTACATGTCCCCATGTACTAAAGAACAAAGAGGTAAAAAAAAAAAAAGAGTGCCAGGAAGGATAAATAAGATTTTATAGACAAAATGGCAACAGATGCACAGATCACCACAGCACAACATAACATGAAGTCACTGTTCAATATCACTAGATAGTTGTGATGCAGAAGAATAAACACCAGCCGACTAGTCCAAGATAATGAGGATAATTTAACAATGAAGACATCAGAACAAGTAAATATATGGAGGCAGTATTTTAATCAACTACTGAATGAGGAAGGAGAAGATCTGGACATCAAATTAGGGCCTATCACTAGAGTAGAAGGCAGTCAATTGGTTAAAAAGTGGAAATACAGTAGGTCTGGACAACATCCCCATGGATGTCCTTAAGGCAGAAATGAAGAACACAGTAGACATTTTGGTAGGCCCTTACAAAATATATGGGAAGACAGAAAAACACCAATCAAGCGGAAAAATTGTCATATAGTGAAGCTGGCAAAGAATGGAGACCTCAGTCAGTGCAAAAGTTGGAGGGACAAGCAATTGCTACCCATCCCCAGTACAATTCTTACATGCATGATCCTAGACAGACTAAAGAAAGCAGTAGATTCAAGGTTACAACAAGAACAGGGATGGTTCAGGCAGGAGAAATCATGCGTAGATCAAATAGTAACCCTATGTAACATCATAGAAGTGTCAATCAAATGGCAGTCACTGCGCTGCACGAATTTCAAAGATTTCTAAAGAGCCTTTGGCACAGTGGATAGAAAGGTGTTATGATAGTTGCTGTGCTGCTGGAATATCCCAGAAATGTGTGAATATTTTCAGAGCTTCTAAGAAAATGGCATGCCCAGTAATACATAATAGCAAACTGACTAAGCCATTCCAGATAACTACTGGCATCGGACAAGGATGTCTTATGTCACCTATGACCTTGCTAGTGGGTAATGAGAGAGACCACAGAACAACCAAAGGGTATACAAGAGACTTCCACAAAGAAGCTAGAAGATCTTGACTTTACAGACGACATCAACCTGCTGTCCTATATCCATCAAGATATGCAAGCTAAAATATATGCTCTCCAGATCTATGCTGAGTTAGTAGGGCTGAAACCATGAGAATCAACACACAACAGGAAACATGAATAACACTTTCTGGGACTGACATTGAAGAGGTCCAACATTTTATATATCTTGACAGCATTGTAAGCAAAACAGGTGGAACAGATGAAGACGTTAAAACCAGAATAGCAAAAGCCAGCCTTTGCAATGCTAAAGCAACCTGGAGGAACAGAATCCTTGCCCTCCAGACTAAACTTCAGCTATTTAACCCCATTGTAAAGCCTGTCCTACTATATGGCACTAAAACATGGAGACTTATTATCTAAACTCCAAGTTTTAATAACAGCTGCCTTTGACAAATCATCAACATCAGCTGGCCGGGAGAAAATCATTAATGAAGAGCCTTGGAGAAGGATGAAAGAGAAACTGATAGGACGGGAAATTATGGAAAGAAAATAGACATGACTAGGACACACATGAAGGAAAGAATCAAACAACATAAGAAGACAGGCACTGGACTGGAATCCCCAGAGCAGGAGGTGATGAAGTAAATCAAGGACTACTTGGGAACACACAACAGAAGTACAACTGAAAGCTAAGACTGCAGCAAGAGACCACCAAAGATGAAGGCAATGGTGAAAGCCCCATATTGCACATGAAATAATGAGGCCTAAGTCAAGTCATGTACAAAGGAAAAAAATCCTAAAAATAACCAACCCTGTTTTGCTTGCCTTTCCCCGCCACTGCCTTATTTATTAATTATTAACTATTCTTCTAGGCCCCAGTTCAGAAAAGCATCCCTCTTCAGGAAAGCACTTATGCATGTGCTTAAGTCCTTCCTAAATCTGAGCCCATGCCAGGACTGGGGCCCCATTGTGTTAGCAGTTTTACAAATGCGAAGTAAAAGACAGTTCCTGAATCCAAAGAGATTACATTCTAAGACAACAATCCTGTAAAGGCATATGAATCCTTAACATTATGCACTATGATTTCGATAAAGCTGTTACAATTTACACCAGTTGGGATTCTGGCCCTGTGAGTATTCCATTGACATCACTGGGAATATTCATGGCATATGCACAAGCTTTTGTAGAATCAGAGCCTAAATAATCAAGACAGACAAACAGAAATAAACAAAAAGTAATAATAAAAAAACACATCATCATATGTAACATGACAAAAGTATAGACTGGATGAAACTACAACTTTAATGGATGCTTTTCCCAGAATTCTTTCCTGGAGTAAACCAATTATAGCTACATGTGGGATGAATAAGGGTCATCAAGATCTAAATGTATCTAGTACGACATGTGTATGGTTGAATGACTCAGGGCTGGTAGTGCCTTGAATTAATCACCTTATTTAGATTAAGTTCATATTTGCTTGTTAATGAAATATCAGTCAATTACAATAGAGTAATGTGGCATAATTATTTAGAGGGATATCTTGCATTAGTGTAAATAGCTTTAAAATTACAAAATAATTTGGCTCCCCATGCAATTGCTTGTGTAATTTCAGTTAATTGCACATCAAGCAGAGGCATTGAAATATTAATCAATGCTTGTTTTTATTATGAATTGACATTACAATGATATATTTAAATAATCCCCCAATAACATGGTAGAAAAATCTCTGTTAGTAATTTGGTGCGTGACAGAGACATGATCCAAAAGATTCCATATGTTTATTTATTGCTAACATATCTAAAATAGGAAGAATACAATTTCCATTTATTCATTCTGCTACAGTCCTGATGATCACATTGGTATTTCCCTCTAATATACCATTGTAAGCCTTCTGTTAGATATCATCTTTTGGGTGAGAAGAACTAGACAGGACTCTCTTTAGAGTGCATTGGTGTTGCTTTTTAATCTATTAAGGAAGCACTGTTCAGTGATGTGAAGAATTCTCTTCTAGCTACCCTCAACTTTTCATGAAGTACCCCTACCCATGTTTAGCCCAGGAAATAGAGGCCAGGAGCCAGCACAATGGGGCTCCAATCTGGCCTCTAGGTACTATTATAATTCTGCTACTACTACTAATAAATCTCAAGCACCTCACAGACGACACAATGTAAATAACCAGGCCAGCCCTATAATCACTGTTTTATCTTAATATCCTTGTTACTAAACTGGATCATCATTATTTTGGGCTATTAAAAATGGATTAAAATGAAGATTTTATAAAATGTTGGAAGAAAGTCTCTGGTTTTCTCTTATTCTTTTGAAGCCCCTTGCATTCTGTCAAAGTATATTGCTTTAACATTATTCAGAGGTCCAGGATTCATCCTGTTGGATGCAGGAACTAAAAGAAGATAAATCAGTGGGTGGTTATCAGATTAATGCTGCAAAATCCAATAGTCAAGGTTTTCTTCTACAAACAATCCCCTTTATCTTATTTTAAAGGATAGGGATCTATAAACCACTTATTTCTGTCACCCAAACAGTATAAAAGGGTCTCCCTCACTGGCTGCACTAATATAATTTAATCCCTGCTGTATCCTGTTTCAATCTCCTGACAAATAAAAACCACCTTTGCTGCATGTGTCAAGGCACTGTTGCTCATAACAGCTGCAAAGCTTATTTTTCTCATGTGATTTTTAGCTTTTCCAATGCAGTCTGAAGGATTTTGTTTTCTAGTATCTGTCTCCCAAAGTTTTCTCAAATGATTAACTTCCTAACAGCACTGACTCAGTGAATTTACAAATCTATTTATTTTAGAAGAAATTTTCCTTGATTTTTAAGGAGAAAGGGAAAAGAAATAGCTAGAGAGATGGATCAAATTATGAATTTAGGATCTTTCAGGAGTTCTGCTTACCCTGCAGTACAGCACTTAATATTATTGTATTGCAAACTTAGGGCTAGATTGTAACAAGTAACACCTGCTGTCCTCTCCAAGGCTACAATTAGAATCTGGGCATAACAGGTGGGAAGGGAGCAGGGGCTTCATTTACCCCCTACTTCTCTCCAAAGACAAATAAAGCCTGTGACAATCTAGCCCTTAATATCATAATATAACATTATCAGGCAATAAAAGGGAAAAATGTTAACAACAGCTTGATTACTTATGCAACATAAAATAATACTAACCATCATCATCAAGGACTAACTATTATGCGGCTTTCAAAGGCCATTGTGAAGTGGATATACTGACAAAGGCAAAATGTCTCTAAGACTGAGGGCTATTTTATTTTAGCACATTTTATTCTAAAGAAAGAAGCCAGATAGCATTCAAGAGTGTTCCCAAACCCATACAAGGATGGCATGGTGATTAGGGAACTAGCCTAATATTTGAGAGATTAGGGGTTCAATTCCCTACTTTCCTATCTGATTTTGGGTAAATCACATACCCTCTCAGATCCCCCTCTGCAAAATGGAGACAACAGTTCTTCTTTTCCTCACAGGGGAGTTTTGAAGATACATACATTAAAGATTGGGAGGTTCTTAGTTACTATGGCAATAGGGGCCACATTAGGGCCACAGATAGTCTATGGTACCCTCTCAGTCAAACACTGTGTCTAAGACTGCTAACTTATTCCACATAAGCAACTAAAGAGTTTTCAGTTGGTTACTGAGAATCTAAGATGTATTCAAAATACTAAGGAGAAAGAGTCTTATCCAAATAGAAATCTCCTGAGAAATCTCCATAGGACAATTTCTGCTTCAGTAAGTCAAATAGCCATATGCCACTCATTAGAACCAATGAAAATCAAGACCAATAACAGTAATAGTCACAAAAATCTGCCAAATATTGGTTTTCTTTTTAAAAAAATTAAGGGATGTCTTGTGATTTGATATTATGGCTTGCAGAGTCCTTGCAACCTAACACAATACCTCTAGGTCCCCATTTATTATGGCAATTAATTGTTTACTCTGCCTTATTTCTTGATAATTTAGGTTCTATCACACCATTTGGATCAGACTCACAGCAAATTTCAAAACCATCTGCTCTACTTGCAGGTCATATAGACACTCCCATAATATAATTTGGTACCTCAATTATCAGAACAGAGTATAGTTATTCTTTCCAATACCACTGGGTTGGAATTTTATTGGTAGCCTCATTCTGATCCCACATCTTCAGTGTGACTTCACTGATTTCTGTGGAGTTACTCCTGATTAACACCAGTGTGAGATCAGACTCAAACCCCTGTTCAGGCCAGTACATTGAAAAGACCTTTACTTAGCTGTGTTAGCTGAATTATCCATAAACTAGGGAGAGATTAGTGTACAGAAGAATTCTGTACCACCCACGTGGGTTTTCTGTGGAGTTCAATAAGAAAAATCATTGGAGGCTTGCTATTTTTGACTTAACTGCATACTTTAAATATTCATTAAACCCATTTCCCACTTGCATACAATAAACCAACTCAACATGATGCACTTGTAAGCTTGTAAATCTCCTACAGGGGGAGAAAAAGGTCTTCCCTTTTTACATGCAGAAATTGCCATTCTCAGAAAACACACACAAAAACAACAACAACAGATTGTTAAGATTCAGTTCTGCAGAGATGAATTCTGTATATAAGTTAACCCTTCCAAGGATCATGGCCAATTTATATTCTCTCCATTGCTGCTACGTGGTTTGCAATTATTTGCACTTCCTTTTACTGAAAAATGAACTCTTATTATATGTTGTAAAGAACACCTAGACATTAACAACATGCATACACAATAAGCTGTTACATGTTGTGATGGATGATGAGCTGCTATGTAATAATCAAAGAATACTGACATGTAACTATGGTATGAACACTAAGTGACTTGGTCAGAGAGGTCAAATTACTATATAACTATGGTGGCTTATTACAATTTCTGTTATGACTGTATTGATCTAACTTAACAGGGGGCTTTTGGAAGAACAAACAGAAGAGCAACACAGTAGATCTAGATATGCAACCTTCAGCACACACGTGAAAGACAATGGGGAATACTATCAGATTCAAGGAGCCTCCAGCCAGGAGGCAAGCCATATTTTGCCAGCCCGGGGACCCTAGAGATAAAAACAACACAAAATGGTTAAAAAGCCCCCTCAGGAGGGGTCAATTGTCAGAAGCTCTCCTGGAAGACAGGCTGACAGAGGAAGACTCTGCAGAGGGAGTCTAAAGAAGTTGGTTGTTCCAGATCCAGGCAATTATATGCCTTAGGGAGAGGCAGGCATTCCTAGGTTTATTGTTTCTCAGATCTGTTTTTTCTAAATAAATAATATTTTGTTTTAAGAAGACTTTTTGTTTACTCCAGCAACCACCCAGAGGGAACAGAACTGCCAGGTCTGAGCCTAAGTCAGACCTGCTGAGGTAACAAGGCACTGTGACCCAAGACCTGATCTGGAAGTGGGAGAATTTCACGTTTTCCCCGCAAGCCAGGTGCTGGTTGGAGGACCAAGAAGGCTGTATTCAAAGAGATTAAGAGAGGCCAGAGATTTAGTTCACCTAATAACTGTGACACCTGCCACAAAGTTTTATAGTTTAGCTAATGTTCGGAGTGGAAGTTTCATAATTCACAAACACATTTTCCTCAGATTGTAATGACTTTTCCTTTGAGGCAAATTATGTAATCAAAAAGTGAAGGCTCTACACACGGCTCTGAAACACAGGGCATCTGTTTTTATATTTAAAAATGAATTCAGTGTTGAAAGATGCCACACTATGATAACACTGTAGATTGAACTCCTCTATTTATCTACAGAATAAGCACTGACTATGGAAGATCCTGCTGCAGCCTAACCAATGTGCCTCAACATTTTGCTGAAGGGAGCAAATCTAGTGGGGAGCTTATTCTCTGTCCCTGCTTGAACCTGGGCCTCTCAGTCCTGGTTGTCAGTAAGAGAGTGCGAGTTATTACCAACTGTGATGAGGCGTTGGATGTGGACCCCTGATCCATAACCTGGACTGAGACTGCCAAATCTTTTCACCCACATAGGCCACTAAACAGCCATTAAAGGGAAAAAGTGATTTTCATTTACTATCAACTGTAGCAGAACTTCAGCTGGGGCAGGAGAGCTGAAAGGCCTCAACATCTCATAACTAAATCCTCTTAATAGCTTTCTTTTTTCTCATCTAGTCTGTTTCAATTTAAATGGCTAGTAAAATGTGACTTTTTAAAAAAAAAGGAAATTGTACTAAAAGAGGGGAAATACATGGGTAGATACATGGGTTATTCAGATACATGGGTAGAGTGTGTCTTGTATGTGGATTCAAGACCATCATTTTGTTCAAGAAAGCGCAGGAGTGGACCCTGTTGTACAAATAGTCTAGTTTCTGAGAGTATTTGGATAAGGAACATTACTGGCCTACTTCTCCCCATTCTCTCCCAGGCAAGTGCTATTATACCTCTCTGAAAATGTGAGAGCTGTGTGTTAAGTATGTGGAACTGTCTTCCTCAGAAGACTAGATAACGTTTCTGGACCCCTGCTGGTGGGATCATTGGGATTCACTTTTACTATCCATCTGAGAAGCTTTGCTACAGTATAACATAGGTGGTAGTAACTGGTGGCATTTAAAAAAAAAATTCTTTACTTATATCTTTTCATTATTTCCAGAGCCATATTAGGAATTTCCTTCATGTGTGGGGTGATGTTACATGACAATTACAAAATAATGGAAGAACTGGCATAAAAATTATCTTGTTTTTCTAGTGGGTTTTTTGTTGCCCTTTGATTTCAGTGATACAAAATAAAAACAATCCTTGAATACAATTGTATTTAGGATATATCTGTATCTACCCCTGGAACAAATTTATACTGGTTGTTATGCAATTTCTTATATAAGCAACCATTAGAAAATTACATCTTTGTCTATGTGAAAAGGCTTCAAGGAAGGGGGAACTCAAAAGCAGAGTTTTTTCAGGTGTCACCATGATCTTCAAAGATCAATGTTCTAACTAATCAAGGTTTAAGTGTAGTAGCCGTGTTAGTCTGTGTCAGCAAAATGAAAATAAGAAAGAAAAACTTGTAGCACCTTAGAGACTAACAAATTTATTTCAGCATAAGCTTTCGTGGGTTAGTACCACTTCATCGGATGCGTGGAATGAAATTATTCTTCAGACAGATATATATACAGTCAGAGAAACATGATGGTCCAGGTGTATAGACCAATCTTAAGAGGCTAATTAGTTGAGAGGAAACATGACAGCAGGGGAAGAAAAAGCTTTTGAAGTGATAAACAAGATGGTCACACAGGTGTGAATGAGGATCGTTAACTTAAGGGAAATAGATTCAATTAACATAATGGCCGAGCCATTCCAAATCACGATTTAATCCGGAGGCAACGCAATCTAGTTTGCATATCAATTCGAGTTCAATAGTTTCTCTTTGAAGTCTAACTAATCAAGACCACCTCAGACATTTACTATAATCTTTAATTCCTTGCACCCTGCTGTTATTTTCTTCAGCTGGTCTTTAGATAAAATGGTATTTCCTAGAGATGATTGGGACTAAAAACTATGGGCTTGGTGTTTCCCCCTTGTATTCGTGCCAGTGTTACTCTGGTGTGACTCTATTAAATTATTCAAAATTGAAACCAGTGCAAGTAAAGGGAGAATCTCTATATAGTTGCTTGTTTGCTTTCCTCTCCCTCCCCACTTCCCACCAGATCTATAACTGTAAAGTCTGGTTTAAAAACAAACTGACAGTGAACAACAGCAACAATTGTGGACATGGATCTGACTGAGGGATTCAGTTTATATGTGTGCAGCATGAAGATGGGGAGGTAAAATGAAAGGGAACACCATTCTAAACTATAAATAAAGGAAAGAAACACAGCAAAAATCCCAGGAGTGCATGAAAAAAACATTTACTCTCTTAACTAATTTTATTCAGATTTGGCTTGGCTTGTTTCTAGATTCCAATAAAAAATGCATTGCAAACTATATTTGAACAAAACTCTGTTGAACTTAACTGAGTTAAGTATGCTGCACATAGTTTCTTTTTGGAATATACAGGGCAAGTGGGGGTTATTTTACTGTGTTGAAGAAGGGGATGAAGAGGAATTATTTTAGTGTGTTGGGTTATTTTTTTGAAACATGGGCAGAATTAAAAAGTGGCTCAATAGATTTTGCTAAAATTTCTCTCTCTCATATACACACAAATAGCCTTTTGTCAAAGGCTAAGGGGCTGATCCAAAGCCCGCTGAAATCATAAGAAAGACTCACATTTACTTCAATGGATTTGCACAAGGCCCTAAAGCAAGAACAATTTCAACCTAAAAGGAATTTGTTTGAAAAGGTTCGGAGTAACTGAAAAAATGAGACGGGACGACAAGTTGCATTTAAGATTTAAAGACTGTGGTCATTGCTGTTCTCCCTACAATAAAGATAGAAAAGTCATTTACGAGACTCAAATGATGATGAACTAGACAGCAATAGCACAGAATGACATCTGGACAGTGAGAATTTTTCAGAAAGTACAAGCAAATAGCAGTGACTGATGATCTTCAGGCTTCTACTGAATTACAGAGAAGTGCTGAGACCAATGGCCCTAGAAATGCACATCAAAGATCTGAAAGCAGAACCAAAATATTTGTGCAAATGCCAAATATGTTTGCTGCTGAACTTCACATCTTAGATTTAAATGCAGGATTACTAATTTGGCCAACCATCGTATAGTTTTCTGTCCCACTAAAGAAAGGAATGATACAACTAGGATGAGGCAGGTATATGAGAAGTATATTCATAAATGTTATTTAGCAAATGTCACTAGGACAGCAGAGGAAGGGAAATTAAATTAAATTAATAGTAGAAGTAGTATTGCATTAATGGCTAAGAAACAGAGATCAGGACTGTATTGCGCTAGGTGCTGGATATCCACAAAGAACAAAAAGATACTCCTCCCCTTAAATACCTAAATGTGAATAATACTCATTGAGACATACATATTTTAAAGGTTCTCTGATTTACCAAACTTGGTACCGCTACTAATTATTTGCATTTCTATAGTGAATCAGAAAATCCTTTGTGGACATTAATTAAGCCATTGTTTTTCATTTGTTTTGCACTTCCAGGATCTGCCTGGGACTGGAAATGATGGAATATATTGAGGGAGACCGTTCATGCAGGATTTCTGGCTTCTTCAGAAGCAGGAACTACAAGAGATCTCTCAAGTCAGTTCTTGGAAGATTGCAAGCTACCTCTGGAAAGCCCCACTGGTTTGGATGGTTCAGATAAGGTATGGATAAGCCATACCCGGTGCCAAATTCTGCTCTCAGTTTTACCAGCGAAATTCAGAATCACTGTATTAAAGGAGTGATACTAACTCCAGATTTACACTGCTGGAATTGAGATCAGATTTTGGCAGAGCTACCTAATGGAATGAGCACATATTTGCGAGCCAGGAACCCCTGATATCAAGCCCTTGCTCTGCCACTGAGTCACTGAGCCAGATTCTTATTTCAGTAACACCAGTGTAGAACCAGAGTAACTCCATTAAACGTATTGGAATGAATTTCACTCCCACACACTTAGCTGCACCATAAATTGTTGGGAAGACTTTAAGAGAAACAAATGTTGAGATTGCCTCTCAGGGGTTATTATTCAACCATATTAAGAAAATCATCATGTTTTCAAGTTCCTAGCCAGGTGGTTCATTCTGCCTAGGGAGCCTTCTCAGGCGCATTCTGAGTATTCCTAATTGCATGAACAAGATGAGAATGCAGCTGTATTTTCCCCCACAGTACCAGACTGTAAACACTTTAGTTGTGTGTCAGTCCCAAGATATTAGAGAGATGACCTGGGTCAGGCAATATCTTTTATTGGACCAACTTCTGTTGGTGAAAGAAACAAGCTTTCAAGCTACACAGACCTGAGGAAGAACTCTGTGTAGCTGGGAAGCTTGCGTCTCTTACCAAAAGATATTACCTCACCCACCTTGACTCTAACACCTCAGCTGATATTTTCAAATGATTATCATCACAGTGGTGCCTGCAAAATATGAGCCTGTGCTAGTAATTGTGCACACAAGTTTCAGTTTGTTCACACAACAACCTATTTGGTTTGAAAAGTCCACGTTGTATCGATGATTGCAAAGTATATGCATGAACTAATTAAGCATTGCTAATTCACCCAGCATAGCTGCATGATGTTAATCAGAGAGGACTGGAACAGGAAACAAATCCTTTAACTCTCATAATATTATATAAGTATTCTCATAGAAATTGCTGTACACGGCTGTCTAACAGCCTAGCCAAATAAACCTCTTTAATCAAATGTACAGTGAGGCTGATCTCCTTTAGAGTGCTATCTTACTTTGTATTTAGACAGCACTGAGTTCCTGACATGTAACATGCCTTCTATGAGTAATTTCTGTGTAGGTATTTTGTAATTTGTGTCTTTACTTCTTCTAGATCAAATGTGATTGGATAAATTCGTTGAGCAGAAAAGATCAGAATACATTAAGGAAGCAATGACAGTAAATGCAAATGTCATGGAACAAAAAAATAACTCCTGATTCAGCCCAAATTAAGGAGACACTGAAAGATTAGAGAAAATTGATAAAGAAAGAGTAAACCTTACCAAGGAAAAAGCTTAGGACTAAATCCTCTTCTGTGCCACACTCTACAGAGCACAGGAAAAGTGGATTAAACTATCATTATGCTCTCTGACCCAGTACCACAATTACACATCAGAAAGGGGTATTTGGGTGTACTCGCAGCCAGTTAGAAACACAGATGGCCATTTGTGTATGAAAGTACCTGTATGGATGGTACCTGCACAAAGATACACACAAAGCTTTGAAAAACAGGACTTAAAGTCCCTCATGATTACAGCTAGAGCAGGTCAGGAATTTTTTGACAAAATATTTTTTCCACCAGAAAAAATGCTGATTTGTTGAAACCAAAACTATTAATGAATCAGCGTCAGTTTCTACAAATGTCCTGAATAGAAAAAAGTTGAAAAACATTTCAAATTTGTTGAAACATTCTGAAATTTACATAAGTTGAATATGACCCACAATGTAATGCAGTTTTGAAAAAAGCTAATATAATTCTGGGGTCAAACTAACTGGGGTGTTGTATGTAAGCCCTGGTGAGGCCCCAGCTGTGGTCGTGTGTCCAGTGTGGGGCACCACACTTTAAGAAAGATGTGGACAAATTGGAGAAAGTACAGAGGAGAGCTACAAAAGTGATAGTGGATTAAAAAACCTGACCTATGAGGAAATATTTAAAAAACTGGGCAATTTTAGTCTTGATAAAAGAAAACTGAGGAAGGCCCTGATAATAGTCTCCAAATATGTTAGGGGCTCCAAATCCACAATGGGTCGGACAAGAAGTAATGGGCTTAATCTGCAGCAAGGGCAATTCAGGTTAGGAATTAGGAAAAACTTTCTAACTATAAGGATAGTTAAATTCTGGAATAGTTTTCCAAGGGAGATTGTGGAATCGCCATCTTTGGAGGGTTTTAAGAACAGATTAGACAAACACCTGTAAAGGAGAGTCTGGTGGTTTACTTGGTCCTGCCTCAGTGCAGGGGGCTGACTTACATGACCTCTCGAGGTCCCTTCCAGCCCTACATTCCTTTGATTCTAATCCGACCAAAATAAGAAAAGAAAAGAAAGTGGGTTAAAAATAAACAAGGTAAAAAATCAAAGCAAAATGTTTCAAAAACATGTAAATAAGTGGTTTTGATGGACCCAAACTGAAAATTGTTTCGGTTTTATGGTTCACCAAAAGTTTGGAGATTTCAACTTTTCGAGATGAGAAATATTTTGAAACTCTTGAAAATAGTTGAGGGATGGGAAAACTATTTCCTGCCCACCTCTGATTACATCATTCAGTGATCTCAATTTCCCAAATAACATTTTTCCTTCTCCCTCTGGCCCAATCCGGAAAGTCTGGGCTTTGTGTCCCCTGCAATTTCTGCTTTGTATTATATGTCTTTTGTCCTACTTTACCAAAGAGCTCCATCTCAGCTGAGATGGTTTTATCCTCAAAATCAAAGAGCCTCTCATCCCACACTTCTGCACCTATCCCAAACAATTTACAGAAGTACAAGATTGCAGCATCTTCAATATATCCGTACAGTAGTGCACCATATTTACAACTGGTTCAGCACCAACACTTCTGATGCATTCAGCTGACATTTCAATTCAGTCTTTCATGTGTCCTTGAAAGTCTGGCATAGCAACAAGGGCAAAACATAAAATAAAATAAAAAGGTTTTATGGTGCTCTAAAGCACTTTTATGTATAGTTGTGTAAGTGAATCCCACTGAGAGATTTTAGAGCCTGTAAATACTGTTATGCAACATGTATTGATTTTCCCCTGCATGCTTACGCTCATCAGCTGACACTGCATTTGTTTTCTTTAAAAAGTTTGAATACCACTTTTGTTTGCATCTGAAGCCAAAACATGGGATGAATGACACAGAGCCCTGGTGTCTCAGTTAAATTGAAGCCCCTTTACATTGCTCTGGCACTGTCTAGGGGCCTTTAAATGTTTGTGTAAATTAAATGTACTGCCCACCAGGTGCAAAGAGGCATCAGTAGAAAGGGGAGTCAAACCCACACCTGCCAAAATGAAGTCTTGAGTTCTCACAGCAAATATTAGACTATTTCTTTGCTAGCTTGGCATCATGATCTTTTTAGGAAGCAGAGCATGGGAGATTGGCCTTACACTGATCTCTTACCACTGGAAGTCTAGGGTCAAGTCCTAGGTCAGGTCATAAGTAAAACTGAATTTGGAAGGTTTCATCCTTGTCCCCTCTCAGGCTCAACACAAAATCACACAAGTATGGAGGAATCTGACAAGATCAGTAGCTGCCTCGGAGAAGAGAGTGGAAAGGCAGGGAATTGGCTGCAGTTTACTGCTGCATCACCATGGATGGGCTCATTTTTAATATCTGTAACTCAAATATAATCTAGAGAGCCAAATGGGTGAATAAATAGCGATTCCTCACATTTCTGATGGCCAGCCACACCCTCATATTGGGGGAGGGAGAAAAAAAACTCTTCATGTTCATTGTCAGCCAAGTGATGCTATTAGCCACGACAAATATATATATATATTATCCAACTCGGCCTTGTGCCTGAAAATTGCATTCAACTTTTCAAACTGTTAAATAAAATTGATGCTTTAAAAATGAGTGAACACCAAGGACTTTTTCTTCATTCCAAATGCCTTCTGAATTAAACTCACCTCCCATTTTATTGTGCTTAAGAAGCGCAAAGTGGGGGGATCCTGCTGATCCTTTCTGATTTCAATCCCTAAAGGTATGCACTTTTCTTATTTAAATAATGGCTGCCCAGCACTTCTTTGATTTCCAGAACTTTTCACCTGCCCACAGTCTTCATACTGGAAGCAAAAAAGGCATTTCTTATCCTTATAATTAACAGCATGGTATAACGATGTTAAGAGGGTAGTTTTTACTAATTGGCTCCTTTGCCAGAGTACAAAAGAACTAAAAGAAAAAGCTTGTTTAAAAAAAGAAAGAAAAGTTAAAAACCCAATTAAAATATGAATATCAACTCTGAATTCAATACATCTAATTATCTAATTACTCATTATCATTCAGGTTCGATATACATATAGAGAGAGCCAGTAAAATGTCCTGAGTGTTAAAGATTTTTTAGGTATAGTGCTTCAGAATGCTTGTTCTTGTCAGAAGGTAATTCCACCATTTTCTGGTTCACCCTGAGAGTGGAGAAATTGATGGAATGAGAAGCTCTTTTCAGTATGAAAGAAAACCCATGAAATGTGCTTGAAAAGAAAGCTTTGAATTACACTCGGCATTTCTGAGCCCAGTGCTGATGGCAGCCGCCATGGTAAAAAAAGTGGCATTGCCTCAGCTGGCAGATAAAAGCAAACGGAAAATAGAAACTGCTCAATCCACTGTCACTTGTTGCATTTTTCTTGCGTACATTGCTTGTTGACTCAGCTAGAGTGAGGGAGAAAGAGGATTGTTTCAATATTGTTATTCCCATGACATAAATGTGCAGTCTGGCTGCATACTACTGTGTATGACTCACCCCTATCTTCTGATACTCTGCTTTACCAAACCGCAGCATCCATATCCCTTTTTGTTTAAATTCTTTCCGTTATTGTAGTAAAAACATATCTGTTACCTGTAATGCAACACCAGTGACTTAGTAAAGTGGTTTGAAAATGTGAACTGTTATACAGATGCCAGATATCATTATTGTTTGACTAAAACCATCAAAGACAACTTGAAACAATTCTACAATCTGGAAAGTTTCTAATGAGTATATGTATTGATCAATGGATCATAGTTTGGGCCAGATTCAATATCTTGGTTACAGCCCCTTTGCACCACTCAGGAGGCATAAGGGGTATAATGCATCTACAAAATCACCAGCAGAATATTCCTTGGGAATAGGCACTCCCTGCTGGTGGCCCTGTACCACAGCTGGGCCCTGCACTCTCTGCCCCTGTAACTCCAGGAAGAGATGTGGAAGAGCTCTACTGCATTACATCAAACCCTCCCCTGGCATAGGGTCCACTGAGGGCAATTTTTAGGTGAGATGAGAAATTTCAGTTGCATCCGTCTAAGGGTTTAATTATAAACAACAGTAAAAAAAATCATAACTGGATCATTTTCAAATACAGTAGGGCAGATTTTCTGCTGAGAAATGAGGTGGGACAGTGCATCTGCCTTGAGAATTTTTGTTTGAAAGGGCAGCCGATGCCACCTAGAAAACATAGAAGAATAGTATATTGGCAAAGGTTTCTGTTTCATTTCTGTTCTTTATTTCTAAGAGGATGGGCATGAAAACAGGATCCATCTGAAGTCACAATGTCCATAAAGTTTCCGAGGATATGTCTACACTGCAAAACAAAACAAAAACAAAAACAGCTGTGGCAGTGAGTCTCAGAGCCTGGATCTACAGACTTGGGCTCGCACTGTGGTGCTAAAAGAATAGTCATGTACACATACCTGCCCAGGCTGGAGCTCAAGCTCTGGAGCCTGGGGAGGGAGAGTGGCTTTCAGATCCTGAGCTCTGGCCTGAGTGGGGATGTCTATATTGCTATTTTTAGCCCCGTGGCAGGCCCAAGTCCGTAGACCCAGGCTCTGAGATTCGCTACCACGGGGGTTATTTTACTTTTTTTCAGTGTAGACATGCCCAGTATATATAATCAATGGAAACCATCATAACACGACAAAGAGGAGCATCAGTGCAAACATCTGTAACTGGCAGATTCATGAACATCTCTCCGCAAAGGAAAAATGGTTGTGAAGAATATGTTGTGGTTACCATAGTATCTTTAACAATGGGAAGGCAGGTGGGATGAGTGTTGCCTGGCCAGACTGAAAAGATTTTGAATACCCCCCTTTCCCCTGTTATTAAGATAACTATTACTTACACAGCTAGCCTAATGATAAAGTGCCATTAATAATGGGTTCTCAAGAAGAGAGCAGTGAAGTTACAGTACTATGCAAGGGCTGATTTCCCACAACAAGATGCTTTTAATTTTAAATATGGGCTTTAGATGCAAGAAAGCACAGTCCCCATGCGCTGCTGTTTTTGAACCATTGCAAATTAAACAGTGGTAAGCATTTTATGACTACAGTCAGACAATCTTTCCATTTTAGGGCAATTGGGAAATATTGGTGGGTGCACCTGTTGTAAATACATATCTCCAAATTTGCTCATGCAAAATGAAGGCTTATGTGCTCAGTTACGCACATTATATGCCAGATATAAAGATCTGTGCATGCAAATAGCGTTTCCACAAATGCTGTGAATGTATTTTTGGAGAACTTTTACTTATGAAACTCCTAATGTTTAATTTAGTGTGACTGAAGGAGCATGCTGTCTCTCAACACTATACTCTACAGTATAGGCTATGGTAGTTTGGGATAGATGCACAGCTTGCTCTAAGCACATCTTGAAAAATGAGCATACAGATTAAAAGCTAGATCTTCGAAGTTAGATATTTTCAATTGTATGCACCTATTTGCACCTGATTCATGCTGCAGATATGTGATATGCACACACTGATTGAGCAGAAGTGACCTGTTACATGACATGCACAAATCATGTATGTACAAAGGCCTAATTTGCACACTGGGTATTTGTATGCCTATTTTATGTGTGTGCAAATACACCCCTACAGTCACACATACCTATTCTTGAAAACCTGGCCCTGATTTACTACACAGTCCAAAATAAATAAATAAACAAATACATAAAAACTGGCAGT
Source organism: Chelydra serpentina (assembly GCA_037349315.1). Lineage (NCBI taxonomy): Eukaryota > Metazoa > Chordata > Testudines > Chelydridae > Chelydra > Chelydra serpentina. The sequence goes on from JBAIAC010000035.1 coordinate 17,206,929, forward strand.
TTCCAATCCATATAATTTCATTTGCACAGGACTGAAAACTGTTGGGAGGCCAGGCTGTGAAAAGAGAGGAAACAGGCTGTGAACAGAGAGAATTTAATCTCCCTTACCAATCCATTTGTACCCTCAACAAGCTAATAAATGTTATTAATTTTTAAAAACACACACAGAATCAGGCTGCTTGCTGGGAGACAATTTTCTACTGCTTTTTATCTTTCAGTTCAGTGGGCTCGTTCTCTCATTTTGTCTCACATTTATAATTAATACATTTGAATAAAAGAATTAACTGGTAACAAATATTTTCACTCTGAAGGTTCAGTTCTTGCATTTAAGGTTGTGATGATCAAAATGAAAAAGTTGCAGAGGCTGAGCTATAATAAACCTGGAGAAGCCTGAAGCCTTATGCAAAAGCTTGTGAGCTTTGCGGTGTCCCCGCCTCTTCTCAAGCCAATCCAAATACATCCATTCCCCTTCTCCTTCTTCCCAATCTTCCAGGTTTTTATTCTCCAGAACATTGGTGCTGGAATGAGAGGTCCTGGAGTGCTGCTGCACCACCTGGCTTGGAGTAGTAAGAACAACCCAAATACATGGTTTCCGCCTTCAGCGCCCCCACTATAAAAATTGTTCCAGCACCACTGCTCCAGAGACCCAGGACAGATCCCCTCACAGGGATAAAGAAAAATAACTGAATTTTAAAATCACTAGCTTATTGGATCCTTATGGTCTGCTGCCTCCTGAAGAAAAATAGGAAAAAGCTACTGTAGAAAGAACATCCACTAATGATCCAATTTCACACTTGCCATTTGAAACCTCAGACAACCAACAAAGGCAGTCTTTCCACCATCAGCAGTTTATATGAAAGCAAATTGCTCAATACATGCTGTAAAAGGATGAAATCAGCTGTATTTTTGCTAAGTTATATATAGCAAACTGCCTTCCAGAGAATTATCCGATGCTGGGTCAAGCGTATGCTTTAAAATTCAGACCATAAGCATGCTGCGTAGGTGCACCTCAGTCACCTGAAGTGCTAGCATGGCTTTCACTTCATTTGCATCAATTTTAACTGTTTATGGCAGCTATCATCAATATACTCAGAGTGTTCAGTATGTTCAGAAACATGTTCATAAAATATCTGAACCTAACCCGGTGAGGTGCTGAGCACCCTCATCTCCCATCAGACCTCAGCAACTTACAATATCAGGCTCTTGGTTTTCCATCCATTGTCCACTGCTGAATGGAAATGCTTACAAACAAGGACTGAATTTTTCTCCTTGCTGGTCCTCCATCGGACCTACTCGGTCTGTCATCCATTAACATTCCATCAAAATCAATGGCTTATAATTGGGGCATGCCTGGGACATTCATCATTGCAGCTGGTGAGTTCTAACGTGGAGATACATTCTCCATAAGTACAAAGCTCATTCAGAATGTTCGCCTGCTGTCTGACAGGGGTGTTGTGATCATGTTGCATCTGCTCTGAGTTCTTTACATTGGCTGCCACAAAGCAGCAGATTGGTTTTAAGCTGGCACTGCTGTTTTTTTAAAGCCTGTAAATAGTGCTGGCTCTGGCTCCAGTTGGAACCTCCTCCACAGAGCCTTGTCATAATGGATAGCTGTGCTCAGATTCTATTGGGCTTCTAAGAGAAGCAGTACAGGACTCACAGCCCAGGGGAGGGGGACTAAAGTGACTTTACCCCACTTCTGTATCCTCCTTGTCCTTGGCTGTTTGAGGGTGGGGAGAAGCCCCTGTCTAAATTATGGCTGGCCCTTACAGCTACCCTACATACACAGCACTGCCTGGAATTGTTGCAATGTTATGGTTCTGCCCCTACTACACCCACCCCCAGCATGCTCCCTATCCCAGGGCTTGCAAAGGAGTTCTTGGGAATCAGTTTTACAGCATTCTTCCACAATGCCTTCACCAGGGGATTTTCCCTCCAGCTGGGCACAACACTTCAAAGGCTCCTTTATGTCACACTCTGGCTTTTTGTAAAGGGGCCAGAGCAGAATTTAAGATCTTAAACCAAATCCTTGTGGTTGTTCTGCCTGGGCCTGGGGACTGCAGGTTAATGGACTGAGTTAATTTGTGATAGATGTTCCTCTGTTTTAGTTTATTTCTGAGCAAGACTTTGCTCTAGGACCACTCTGACTTAATCAAGGAGACCTACAATTTTGATCAAAAGAGAAAAACAAAGTGGGAAAGGAGGAGAGAAAACCTAATTAGCAAGATTTTATTTGCAAAGAATTTATCCACTGAAAAAGTTATAAACAGACCAATAATCTCAACTGGACACTCAACAGCAACAGATGCTATAAATTAGAAATGGACTCAGGCCACCATTTTGGGAGCCAGATTCGGATTCTGAACATCCCAAAGTTTGGAGGTGTGCAGAACCAAGCTTTTGTTTTGGTCAATAATTGAGATGGGTCTGGCTGTGAAATACAGATTGGGACCCATGTTCAGGTGCTGAAATCCCAGAAATTCTGGGGGAGATTTTGATCAAGGGTTTTAGTTTGGGCCTATCTTCTTATAGTCAAAGGATGCTAGTGAGTGGCAGTAGTGAACTTTCAAATTCTCTTGATGCCCTGTTTCTATGTAGTCACATGGTCATGGGTGGCGGATATGGTAGGCTGGGGGAGGCTGTTCCTCCCCAAACAGCCAGACGTGGCCCCACCCATGCTCTGCCCCAGCCCCTCCCCCACATCCTGCTTCCCATTTAATGCGGCTCCAGTCCCCTGTGGGGTGGCCCCAGCTGGGGCTGGGGTCACGCTGCCTGCCCTCCTGGTCTTCCTAGGCTGAGGGGGGTGCTAGTCTGGGTTGGGAGCCGGCGGCTGCAGTTGGGGTGGGGGCTCTGGACTCCAGCAGGGGAGTGTAGGGGGGGTGGGACTAGCCTCCCCCAGCCAGCACTTCATGCGCTGCCCATGCACATGGTGATAAAGATGAGTACATTTCAGAGGAGTTAGTCATAGTTTGGATGCACATGCAAAGTTTAGATGAAATTGATCCAAACCTCCCAGATCTAGAAATTGAACTGATGATCTCCTTAGATTTCCAGTTCTTCTTTGATTATCTGGGTCAGTAATATCATGAAAATGGCCTTGTGATATTTTGCTTCTCTTCCCTGATGAAACCAGGAAATGGAGAGAGAGGTGTGTGTAAAAAGGATGGGAGGAGGCAGAGAAATGCAACAAAAATATCGTTTAGGGTTCATAGTGAAGATTTGGGACGGTTGTTAATTGATCAGAACTGGTTCATCTGTCCCGAGTAGTGACATTCTGGGATCTATGCAATATAATGGGGCATGCAAAGTTCTTTTGTAATCAAATTATGCACTTGTCACCATTGGTATTAAAGCAGCTAATTTATTATTTGTATGTGCAGCTTATTATTTGTGGGATGTAGTGTGAACATTTCCTTTAATTAAGAAGATGCCCAGCCTGCTGTGTTTAATTAGGTGACCATAAAAACCCAATAGCCTGGTCTCAAATTTGAATTATAATACACATAACTTGTTTTGATTCATCTGTCATCTGAAAATGGATTTGACGATGAGTCAGTTTTTGGTCAGACCACCTGGAGACATTATTAATAAGTCAATATGCAGAGTGCTATATACACCACCTCCCGCTATGGACCTCTGACACACCAGTTAGAAATGGGAACAACAAATGCCTGCTTTTGGATTGTATCCCATACTTGTCTGCTTTCGGGCCCCAAACTCCTTGCAGATAGTTGTAATAACTGATACTTTGCTTAGTCAGTACTACATAAGAAAATACCTATGTCTGAATTACAACTCTAATGCCCCTTCTCCCTGCTCATGCCAGCTTTTATTAAAGGATACCTCCTTTGTCTGTTTCAGGTAATAATGATCAATACGATCCTAAAAACACAGGTAATCCTTATACATGTGGGTATTCCTATTGATCTTAATTTGACTCCTCATGTGAGGAAGAGTTTGTTGATTTGATTTCAGTGATACTACCCGTTATAGGTAAAACACACAATCTTGAACACAGCTTTGGCAGGTCAGAAGTTTCTGATTTCTCCTCTCACATTTTACAGGGCTATTGTGCACAGCCCTTTACCACACATCTTCACATTCCGAAATGTCAGTGTTTTATTCTCTCCTAATTGATTGTGCTTTTGTTTTATGTTATTTAATACAATATGTTTAAACTTGGGTATTTGAAGTCAGTGCCTGATATTAATGGTTAGCAGGAAGTGTCTATAGGCTTCATATCTGATCCTGCCTTGAGTGTCTAGGGCATTTCTTGCTCTTCTCTTTCCCCTCAACAAGAGGTGTTGCTTTCAGCCGGACAATGTTATGTAGAACCGTCAGTAATAAGGAGCATAGTGTAGTAATGCTAAAGATAACTGCTTTCTTGTTCATTTCAGCTGTAACATATAATTAGGGCTGGGCAGAAAATGAGAAATCTGTTTTGTGAAAAATTTTGAGGATTCAAAATTTATTTTCATTCACCATAGGTATGAAAACAAAACCTTTTGAAAATGTTTTCTCTCTCTTTGTTTGTTGTAACCTTCCCCCAGCAGAAAATAGTCAATAGCCCAGCGGTTAGGATACTTGCCTAGGATGTGAAAAACCCAGCCTAGGTTTGAGTCCCTGTTCTGAGTTAGGCTGTAGTGTTGGTCTCTCTATCTCTTCTGTTGGAGCTGTTTCACTTTGTATACAAAATTAAATATTCATTGGACCAGAGAGAGAGAGAATGAAAATCCTGCTCCAAACTATGAGGATGACAGTTTTTCAAAGCAAAGGTTGCCAGAATGTATTTAAATGGACTAATAATATCTTTTTCCCTATCCTTTTTCTTGAAAATGCCTGTACTATTTTGACTGACATTTTCCAGAAAAGTTCAGCCTGAGGAAGACATGGAATATTTCAATCCACCCCATTAAATTTGGTAAAGTTATAAGCAATGGAAAACAGGCTCTTACAATGGGAAGTGTTGGGCACCTTAATAAAAGGTAGTGCTACCAGCCCTACCTTTTACTTACACACACTTTCCCTCTAAAAACAGAATTTACAATCTAACAATTAAGACCATTAAAGTATTCGGGAAAATTAAGAGCAGATCTTAATGTTTTAATACCACCTAATGTCAGTGGTATTGATTGACAAACGTTCAATTAAGGTAGTACTTTTAAAATGTATGTTCAAGGGATTCATTCATTTTGCTATTATATATGTATAAAAACAATCCTCCACAAAATCTGTTGTTGTTTCTGTAATCTTTAGTGTACTCTTCAAACAAAAAAATCATTATAGCTGAGCACTGGAATATTTGTGTTTTTCAGGTAGTCCTAGCATTTGGTACTTGTTCCATCTTTCGACCTGGTATGCAATGATGACATGCTCTTACAAATTGCATCCCCTAAGGCATAAAACTTAAAGGATTTACATAAGGAATCTTTTCCTCTCAATTATTTTAACTGCTGCTGCCTGATACCAGTTGCTACACAAGTTATATTGTGCAATCTTGTTCTGTGGTTAGCATTCTTTCCCTTTATGCCTCTACTGCACCGTTACAAATCTGCCAGTTAAGCTCTATGCATCTCCAGAACGTATTGTCTGGAATGAAACAACCAATTATTTCTTCAGGTTTTGTGGCATAATATCCTAGGAAACCAGCAATTACAGAATCAAAGTGGCATCAAATGGCGTAGAAAGGAGTTAGCATGTATTATTCCTTAAATAGCAGTTACATGAACTCATAATAAATAGGTATTAAGTGCTAAATGTATGATAAGTAATTTCTGACAATGCAATTATCCAAACAGTACAAGAAAAAGCTGCAAGAAGGCATTGTCAAAATCATTTGTGAAAAGTCTGCTTGGTTAGATTAAGATACTGTAGGTTTGTTTCTGGGCACGAACCCACTAGAAACAAAACAACACAAGTACATGTGTACAAGTCAAAAAGCACATTGTCCAGACTCCCAGTAGGAGTCTTCTAATAAAGGTCACCAGTTATTTTGAACCCTGCCCATGGTTGAAACCTTAATTAGTCCAGAGTGGGTGAGAGGTAGCAGGATGTCATTTTAGCCTAGGAACATGTTAAGTAAAAAACCAAACAAAAAAGTCACTGAAAGGAAGCACAGAATGAAATCAAAGAAATTGTGCGGACTGGGATTGTTTGGATTAAAAGATTAGGGGTTTTCAAGGTTGCTACTGAGGTTACACAGTTGCCATAGCAACAAACCAGAAATGTGTTAAAATCAGCGGAAGTGTCCATATATGGACCAATAGTAATGTGGTGTGATTGGATACTTTTGATGGGACAAGATAGCTAACACTTTCGGACATTTTCTTTTCTAGAGACCAGTTGATAACTTGCTTGGCATATCAGAGGACATCCTCATCATTGCCACAAGTTTGGCTTTGCCATGTTGGTTATCTCAGCCACACACTGGAGCTTACGGATTTATCATCCCATCATGGGCCCTTTTTCCTGATCCCTGAAAGATAGTCTGAGCCAACCAGGCTGTAGGGGGCTCTAGATGAAATCACCATCTCTAAAGCTGTGTCCTAAGCAACTCCTGACGTGTAGACCTAAGGTTCCTGCTATTTCCCTTCTCCCACTCCACTCCACTGCACCTGTCATAGTGTGTCAATTTTCACCTCTGCCTTAATTCTTTTCTCTCTTTCCTATTTCTCTTCTTGCCCTATGTCTAATAAGAATGCAGCATAGGTAACCAGATGTAGTATAACACTGGAATGCTTTGCAGTGACCAGACTAGCAAGCTAATAATGATTCCTGAGCAGCCCGGTCTCATTAAAAAGCATTGCCTTCCATAGACTGTCAAGAGGAATATAAAGGCAACCTAGCCAAATGCTTTCCTGAGCAGGGAAGTAAAGCTAGTTTTCAGGAGGTGCTAATTGGGTCATGTGCCTGTACTCCTCCAGCATCTTAACTATAATCATGAAAGAGAGAGAAACTGGACTGATGTATATTTTCCTATTCCCCCCGTTCCCCAGTGTGTGCATTTGTCTTGTTTCCATTTAAGAAGTAATAGACATGTATGTCCCAAGCAGAGCTTGCTCTACCAGGAAAGACGAAAGAAGCAAAAGTCTCGTAAAGTCCACTAAGGATCTCACCTTGATCTAATTTATTTGGAAAGCACTAAGATATGTGGAAGTGAACGCTATAAAACCCCTTAGACAGAGACACACAGACAACAAAATAATTGGATTGTAAAATTGCCATGGCAGGGATGTACTTCATATTTGTGAGTTGTACAGTAACAAGCATATTCTTAGTTCTTAACACTTATTAACTCTAATTATGTTTTAGGAGGAGTTTCTCCTTTCAACCCCATTGAAAAGAAAATTCTATCTAAAAGTGAGATTGTTCCAGCCTTATTGAAGATCTGAATAGAGAAGGATTCTCTATTTCACATTCTCAGCTTTTTGTAGATATCTTATTTAGAATAGTTCAGAGCACTCAAGTAACGATGTCAGCTTATGTTCCACATTTCAATATTTCCAGCTGCAGAATCATGTATTCCATACATCCAGATCAGGGCATTTCCCTCATCCTCCAGAGAAGACTGACAGCTTCATCTTGGGCAAAGAGTCTACGAAGGGATTCTTATTCCAAGGATAATAATATTTTAGGAAAAATATCAAGAGAAGACAACCAAAATATCTGGAGTACTGGGAAAGAGCTCTTCAATTAAGTTTCTATGTTTCTGGCTGCAATAATGCCTGGCACCATATGTTCAAATATTCAATCTCTCTAATGAGTCAAGAGAATGAGTTTTATAATTAACTTTCAGATTTCTCATCTCCAAAACAAAACAAAGAATAATCTTTTTCCTGAGATCTCCCCATCTTTGTAAATCTTCCAATGCACTCAGGTCATGGTCCGCAGCACTTCTTGCTATTCTGGTCCTGATCCTTTCCTTGGTTCTGCCCATAGTCATCAGTCTTGACTTTTTATCCTGATCTCTCGAGTATCCTGCCCATCATGGTAGAAGGTATCAAATTCAGGGACAGTTTTTGTGATGAGACCTAAGCCAAGAATTGCCGTAGATTAATAAACTAGCCTATCAGATCTAGAAATCTGGATTTAAATCCCATTTAAGGACCCCAATTCAAGCCATTCCGCCAGCATAGGTTTAATCCTATCAATCTCAGTAGAGCTACTCATATGCTTACAGTTAGGCATGTGCAAGTACCTGGCTGAATTGGGCAAGAAATAAAATTGCATTTGATGATTTCATCCTCATTCCTGGTGGAAATTGGTTCCTATCACAAAACCATCAAAACACAATGCAGAATGACTGCTCGGACAAACAGCAAAGGGACAGTGAGCGGTACAGCAGGTAGGGCACTAGGTGCATTGACAAAGTAGTCCGGAGGAAGCTCGCAAAACATCTGGCTACGATCATACTTCCAGCAATACCGAATTCAAGTACAAAATGTAGAAGATAAATTATTATATATAATGAAGTCCAATCATTATATAATACATAAACTGAACTGAAGAATTCCTAAGAATTAAAGGCCATCATTGTCACTGTGCTGTAAGATGTGGAGCTCCTGGATCTTTGACTGTAAAAGGGACTGGCAGCTCATGTACTCGTCTGCAGCATTATGAAATATCAGTTGTTCAAGAAAAGATATGGGAAATCCATCAGCCAGCCCCCTCCCATCCAGGAATGTCTAAAACAACTCTTAAAACAACAAAACATCATGGTCTGGGCACCCACTGGTCTAGTCACTGGGCACCCACAAAATGAAACTTTACTTTTTGTTTCCATTTTTTAATTGTTTTAATTTTGACCCACAACAAGTTGGACTGAGTGAAAGAGCCAAGCCAACCAAACATGAACAACCAATGAACACAGGGTCTAGGAACCAAAGGATTTTCCATTTTTAAAATAATCCTTCTCTCTGATGTCTACCTGTGATGGAGAATGCAGCAGCAGATGCGGCCTTTATTTCTGAGGTGGGGGATCAATGTCTCATGGTTAAAATGGTACAGATGGAGAATTAGGAAATGTGAGTTCTGTTTCTAGTTCTACTACTGTGTGACTTTGGGCAAGTCACAAAGGCTACGTCTACACTACCCGCCCGATTCGGCGGGTAGCTATCGATGTTCTGGGATTGATTTATCACGTCTCGTCTAGATGCGATAAATCAATCCCAGAGCCGCTCCCCGTCGACACCGGAACTCCAGCTCTGCAAGCGGAGGAAGCGCTGTCGACGGGGGAACCTGCCTGTTGCCGTGTGCACCGGGGTAAGTACTTTTAAAAATCGATCTAAGATATTTGACTTCAGCTACGTTATTCACGCAACTGAACTTGCATATCTTAGATCGATCCCCCACCCTAGTGTAGACCAGCCCTAAGATACGCAACTTCAGCTACGTGAATAACGTAGCTGAAGTCGAATATCTTAGATCGATTTTTAAAAGTACTTACCCCGGTCCACACGGCAGCAGGCAGGCTCCCCCGTCGACAGCGCTTCCTCCGCTCACGGAGCTGGAGTTCCGGTGTCGACGGGGAGCGGCTCTGGGATCGATTTATCGCATCTACACGAGATGCGATAAATCGATCCCAGAACATCGATAGCTACCCGCCGAATCGGGCAGGTAGTGTAGACGGAGCCTTAGATCGATCCCTCCCCCCGCCCCCAGTGTAGTGTGGATTTAAAAGCATCCATTCCATTGAAATTCAATATGGTCCTACATCACTTAGGCAACACTGAATGGTTAAAAGTGGGATTTTCAAAAGGACCTGTCTAAATGGAGTGCCAATATCTGCCTCTTAGGCTTGGTCTACACTAACCCCCCCTGTCGAACTAAGATACGCAACTTCAGCTACGTTAATAACGTAGCTGAAGTCGAAGTCTCTTAGTTCAAACTTACCTGTGGTCCACACGCGGCGCGCAGGCTCCCCCGTCGACTCCGCCTGCTCCGTCCGTGGAGCAGGATTACCGGCGTCGACGGGGGAGCACTTCCTGGTTTGATTTATCGCGTCTAGACAAGACGCGAAAAATTGAACCCAGAAGATCGATTGGACTCCTCTGACGCGACGGGTAAGTATAGACGTACCCTTAGAGGAGTTGTGAAGATTAATTAATGTTAGGGGAAAAGCTTTAGATTCTCAGGTGAGAGGCATTTACAAAAAGCAAAGCAGAAGCGCAGCAGAAACCTCCAAGGGCTTGTCTTCACTACTGTAAACTTAAGATATAATTCGAATGTTGCTCCTAACCCAACTCACATACACACACAAAAATCTCTAGCCCAAGTTAAGTGGTGCTTTAAACTCACGCTAGATGGGATGGGGCAGTGTGGGCTAGGATGGGTGAAGAAAGGGTGAGGGGAGGAGACATTGAACCTCAAGTGCTGCTGACACTAAAACAAGTAATGTAGTGAGGATGTAGCAACAGGCTACAGTTCAAGTTAACACAACTCATCACCTGCTAATCCAGTCCAGGCACTCTGTGTAGCTCATGTGTTGTTTACTAGTCTGACCACTATGACTTGAGCTAGGTTAGCTGGAATAGAGTAACTTGAGCTAACTGTTGCAATGAAGACAAGGCCTTTGGTACAGGAATACCAATGGAAATACTGCTAACAACTCAGCCAAATCCTGATCCCACTGAAATCTATGGTAAAACCCATTGGGTTCAACTGGAGTAGGAGCTGGCCTATTGAGAGAAGGAGCGGCCTGGCAGATGTTTGGCAGGATCAGCCCCATCGTCTGCGATAACAGTTTAGGCTCCTTTTTCGCTTTGATTTTTTTCCATTTACACCCTTATCTAGTAGCTAAAGATAGAAATCTGTGCACTAACCTTGGATCAAGGGAAATACAGGACTGGAATGACTGGAGTATAAGTGTGAAGAGGCACTGGCAGTAGGAGCCAGAACTATTATAATGATTGATTTGCAATAACAAATCTGTATGGGGGAAGCTTGCATTGTGCTTGTTCACACTGTGCCTGGCTCTGACCAGAGCTGATGGCCTCCCCTCTTTCATAGCATTAAAATCACTCCAAGATTTTAAGAATGAACAGTTACAGTACCCAGCAAATGCATCTTCTCCTGGTTACTCTCCTTTGGTGGTATTCACAAAGGCAATGTCAGACTTCACTCATTTGGGGAGGGAATTATGAGGGTTGAAAAAGCTGGCCCTCTGTAGCTGTCGGGTACAATTGGCTTCTTTGCTGTTCCCGCTGATATGCTTAATAACTCAGAACAGTTGTGCCTGAAAACTGAAAGCATGACATTACCGCCAAAAAATACTGTATGACAAGGGTGGTCTTCTTTGGACAAGAAGCTGGGACACCGAGAGAGCTGTAACAGTTTTAAGGACTGAGGGTCTGCTGTGGCTTATAACCAGTCCACCTGTGTTAGGGAGCGTGGGAGCTGCACCATACAAGTGGCATGTCTTCCACAGTGCCCGGGGGGATGCTTTCACTGTTACACCCATAGGAGTGGAGGGGGATGCATCACACTCTGTGCTGAATGGAGTGGAGGTATGGTCTCATGGACCAGTCTCCTCCCACTCTCACCCCATGCTCTCACGGGAATGCAGGGACTGAAGTCCTGGCCAACTCCTCCACAGGCTTCTTATGACATCGCTTTCCCTGGCACACCCACACAAAGGTTTAGATCCATTCTGACCCAGTAAGAATTCAATCAGGCATTCCTGCAGTATATGGAAACACAATGGAACTCAGAGGGAACAAAGGAGCTTCTTTTCCTCCATGAAAATTTTTCATGAGTTACTTTTCCAGATCCACTTGTACAAATGGAAAATGGATTCTTCATGACCGCTGTTTCTGTCAGGTCATTTGATCTTATTGGCACAGCTCTGTGGGAAGCAGGGCCAGCTCCAGGCACCAGCTTTCCAAGCTGGTGCTTGGGGCAGCATTGAGAATGGGGCAGCAGTCCGAGTCCCGCGGCGGCATTTCAGCGGCAGGTCCGCTCTTCCCGCCGCCGAATTGCTGCCGCGGGACTCGGACTGCCGCCTCATTCTCGCCTGCCATAGCAGCAATGGGGCGGCAGGTCCGCTGCTCTTGCCGCCGCAGATTGGGACTGCCTGAGTCGGGGGTGGGGCTGCGGCAACTGCTTGGGGCAGCAAAATGGTGAGAGCCGCCCCTGGTGGGAAGAGACTTATATAGAAGGTAGCATGATGTCACAAATCAATTGTAAGACCGGATGTTTAGGGCGCTGCAACAGAAGCTAGAGTCATACCATGAAAATCACTTTTCTTACTATTTCTAAAATGCCTATCACTTCCTGCAACACAAGCCCTGGGACTAAACAGATTGCATAATGAATTTCTCAGTGAAAATTCACAAAGCTGTCAGAATGTATGTTCATTACGGATTTTGAAATCAAACAAACAAACAAAAGTGATTTGAGTTAACTGATTTAATTAATTGTCCATATGGCAAGTAATTGTTATGGAGAATATTTCTTTTAGATAATAAAAATAAATGTTCTTTGTTTACATTTCTTGCTATGGAAAGAGAGACAAAAGATATTCTTGGCAGATTTCCTCAATAAAGGGTAGAATATGCATAATATATAGGCATTAGGGAATACTTTATCTAGCTTCAAAATTTATGTGTGTGTGTGTGTGTGTGTGTATCTATATCTATATCTATATAATCTTGAATTTAATAACTACTGACCTAAGGAAACCTCTCTTTTGTATTATTTTGTGTGTAATTTGAAACATAGGTCCAGTGAATATTATAGCATCTGAATACACCACTAAGCCTCACACTTTACCAAAATTGTAATGGGAACAGTATTAGCCCCTCAAGAGCAGAATGTGGCACAGCATTAATTTATCACACATCACAGTCATATCTAAATCAATAAACTTTTTTCTTCCTTCTTCCTCACCAGACTCCGATCCAGTGACAACCACCAGCAAAATATTTTGGTTTCTAGTGAACTAACAACAAGGAATAAGTCCCTACTGGATAATGAACTCTTTGCTGGGTCTACATTCTCTTTTGAGGAGTCAGAAACTTTTCTTTCTCCAGCATACTCTGCTGGAACATGAGATGTACGTCCTTCAGTATATCATCATTAGGAGAAATGAAACCTTTTTCAGTTTATTTCAACGGTGATTCTCTTTATCACTTACCAGATCTAGAAATATAAGCAAGTGTAGTCAAACATTGTTTTTTGGCTATAATTAAAAGTACAATGTTGCCCTTCAACAAGAAGTGAATTGAATGCGCCTTTCCAGAATAACATTCTCTCCATATCACTCTTCCAATATTTACTTGTTACTAAACAGTATCTGGAATCACAACCTGGGATTGAAATTAGTATGGAAGGAAGATATACCATAACCCTCAGAGAATGGAGAAATGTTCTCTGAAGCATCTGCTCCAAGGACTATCATACCAGAATAATGAATACAATAATACAGTTGCACATATAGTGGATGCCCTCCAAAAGGTTTAGAATAAACATAGATGATAATGATAGGTACTGGACATTCAGCAATAGGGATGATCTTTAAATACATAAATTATGGCCCTGTTTGGTCTGAGTTCCAAACTGGAGTGATTCTTTCAACCAAACAGTTCAGATCACATCCTACAGTCATAGTTAAATACTGCATACATAGGGAATACATACTAACTGAGTTGTGTACTAATGGTTCCTCACTGCCAGTATAACAATGGTAAAGCTGATTTTAGTACAGTGGAAATACAAAATAAAGCCCACTGCAAACAATGACATTGATACATTCCAAGAGGTCACCAGATTTTAATATTTTGGGCCAGATCTTCTCATGTGGGATGGTTGACCAATTTGCCCTGTACTGCTAGTGTAATCTGACTATAAAGATGGTTTAACTGGCCGAGAAAGTATCATCCCAGAGTCTGGGTGATCCTTTGAAGGCACACAGCTGATTTCAAGCACTCTCTGCTGTGATACAGAGAAAAGAGGCAGTGGTTGAGGGGAAGAGGTGACCCTTGAGGAGAAAACATTGATCCTCAGATGCTCTTTCAGTACATTGTACTGTCCAGCCATTGTAACCCAGCATTACTTAGATCATAAGCTCTTTGTGGCAGGGGACATCTTTTTGTTCTGTGTTTGTACAACGACTAGCCCAAGGGGCTCCTGGTTCATGACTGGGGCTCTGACACGCTATGGTAATGCAAATGGAGATGAGAGCAGGAAGTCCACACAGTGTAGAGGAAACTGCCATGCAGAGAGAGAGCATCGCTACAAGGGAGGGAGTGCAACCATGAGCTGAAATGCCTGTTGCGCACCAGCCGCTACCAAGTGCCCTGTTCAGGAGGGCTGCATCTGAACATCCAGTCCATGATACTTACAAATAATGACAAACTAAATGGCTTCAGTAGAATGGGGCATTATTTTCCCCTAGAATTGTAAAAAGAAGGAAAACACTTACATGAGGTACATTTTTCTTGCTTTGGAATCTTACTCTGCTATCTGGAACACTGGTGGAATTGGCTTTCCCACTTGCCCAAACATCCCTGTTTAGCTGGCACTTTTAATACTGGTCCTTTCTTATCTCTTTCTTCCCAACGTCTGTTGTTTTTCTTTTTTTCATTTATAGCTAGGAACTGATCACTATAATATGGCACTTTGGTCAGGTGAAAGGCAGCCTACTTACCACTGTATCTTAATAAAAGGAATTTGTTCAGATGAGCAGCACAACTTAGTAGCAGAGAGAACTGCACATGAAATTTCTCTATCACTGCTTATTTTTCTCTCCTCGGCAACTGGTGCATATATACTGGACTTTATTAGATATTTTACATCAGATAAATTACCACACAATGAGACTGGAGATAGCAAAGGCCAGCTGTTAGAACAGAACATAATTGTGATAACTGTGTGGTATCTTGTACCAAATGATGGTTTAATAATGGTGACTACTGTGTATTTTCTGCTACAGGACTGTCTTTCATTTTTAGATGCGCTATTTGATTCTATACCTCAAGGCCTGTGTTACCATCAACAAGGGTGTTATATACTGTATATATTCTTTGTAGTTTTCAGTAATCTTAATAAAGTAAAACTATTTTTAAGAAAGAACTCCAATGAAAAGTCATTTATGATGCTGTGTCTGTGTGTCTTGTCTGGTGTGAAAATGTATTTTTACTGATTCCATGAACTATTTGGATTAGACCATGCTAGATGCTTTTTCAAATACTGTATGTAGAATCACCATTCATGCTCATTAGGATGGGTTGATGTTAAGATACTGCATAAAACAAGCCCCCAATACATAGTGAAGAAGGGTACAATTTCTTTATACAAGTCCTCCAAAGACCGTGCCTTTGGAATTGTGTATTGACTCTTCTGACAAATTCATATTCAGCTCAGTTCCAGATCCACTGATTTCAAGGAAGTTATGTCTGATCACATAAGGGTTGAATTTGCCCTAAAACTTCTGTTTAAAATTACTCAGTAAAATGGTAAAAAAGTGACATTTAGTCCTTCTGAAGGCCTGCTGTGCATGGGGGAGATCATCATCCTTAGGTTTTAGAATGAATGATTTTCTTACATTCATTATAAAATCATTAAGGGCCTGATCTAAAATCCACTAAAGTCCCTTTAATGGGCTTTGGATCAAGCCCTAAATGCATGCTACACAGATTAATACATTCCATCGAACTGTATCTCTTGTTAATATGTTATCCACTTGGTGCTATTCTGTCAATATCATACGTGCATTATATTTAATCAATTTTTTTTAAGCATTCGGTTGCTTGATTGCATTTTGCAGGGCTGAGTACTTCAGCTACATTTATTTTTAGTGGCAGCATCAAGTATAAACATCCTGTAAACTGTAGGCTGAATAACTAAAGTGGTTAATTTATTTTGGTACTTACATGGTACTAGTGACAAGAGTCATGGCAGAACAGTATACTGACAAGCAGGCTATCAATCATGTTGCTACAATAACTAAATATTTCAAAGTAACTATTATAGATGTTAAGAGAAACTACCATCTGGAAAATACACTTTTACTTATTATTCTCAATTCAGTTGGTTATACTGTAGGCTCATATTCAGCTTTCATCCCTTTTTATTATTATGCATTTATTCTTGATTGTCTGATAATTATTCTCACTATAATTTTATATTATATTTCAGCTCCACAGTTACAATGCAATTTCACTTATGGTAATTCATTTACCTAGGAAAGCTCAGCTAAATTGTAGCATCTGGACTTGTATTGTGCCATCATTTTTTAAACAGGACTCTTCTTTGCCCTGGTTCTGATTTTCTAAATCCAGTTTTACAGTGGGATTGACTGACACAGCTGAGCAGAGCAGCAGGAGAATTTGCACAAAGTCACTGCAATGAGTCAGCTTGGAGTCAGAGATTACGGGCCTCATAACTCCATTGCTTTGCTTCAACTATTTATTTCACTCGGTGGTTAACACACACGGACATGAATTGCAATGCTAGTACTGATGGCTTTTGTGACTTGTAATCTGGCCCCCTCTTCTCTAATGACAAGTCTCTGTGCTGACCCCAGTGCAAGACTGTTGCCATTTAGTTGTATGTTTCGTAGTAATCAAGGCCATGTCCTCAGGTACTGCTCCAAACCTATCTTTCAATCACAACCCGCCCAAGATCCATTGCCGGCAAAAGTGAGTAGAACTGGGTGCTAGCTGGTGGGCATTGGCTGATACCACCAGGTTCTTAGACACTGTTACAACCTCATTCAGTTGCCTTAAATATGGGAACCTAACACATTTTCTCAGAAAAAAAATGGTATAGTTGCCTTAAAACAATGGAAACTACATCAATAAGGACCCAGTTCAGCAAAGTACTTATGCATATGCTCCACTTTAACTGCATGCCTGAGTCCATCCCTATTCAGCAAAGCATATAGGCATATGCCTACATCCCATGGAAGTATTTAGTGTTAACGTGCTTAAGTGCGTTGCTGAACTGGGGCTTTATCCACACAGCTTCTTTTATTCACGTTATGTAAACCCAGAAAACATGGGGAAAATATATGGAACTGTAAATAAAATGTAGTGCAGTTAAAAAAAATGCCAATTTTTATTTTACTTTTGCATATAATATAACAGGACCACTTTTTTGCTATTCTTGTATATACAGAGAACATAACTAGATAGAAGAACCATTATTTTTTGGCAATACTGATTTTCTAAGTATGTCTGTCCATATTTGATCCTGGGAATTTTATCTTATCATATGTTTGTCTAGCACCAGAAGCTATTATTTAGATGTGTGGCAGCCTATATTTAAATACAAGTGTTTTCAAAGCTACCATGACAAGTGTTGATAGACTTACTTGCTGTTTGTTTCCCATACATTAGTGTTATTCTTTAATGCGTTTATCTAATTTGAAAATGAACCATACATTCTTGCCACAACCAAATCTCCATAACAAAGCTCAGAACCCCATAATAAGCTCTCTACATTTTCTTTTGTTTTATTGGCAGTGTTTTACTGCAACATAAATTACTTGTTCCTTACTGTGGTGCTCTCGTAGCTTTTCATCAAACCTTGCTGAAACAATAAAACTAATTGTAATATATAAAGGGTATGTCTCTATAAACCTCTCTCTGCATGAGTTATTTAGTTCCATTGCCCATGAACATGCTGACAAAGTCATTTCAGCTCATTAGTAAAGAAATGCAGATTGCATCCGTGCTACTGAGATCACTGGAGTTTTTTTATGGTTTCCTTTATTAAAACAAAACATGAAAGGCCACATTCTGATTTCATTTGCACTGAAATAAATTCAGAACAACTCCATTGACTTAAGTGGATTTATCCTGGTGCAAAGGAAATCAGAATTTGGCCCAAACAATGGTAAAAATTCAAATATATTTGTCACAGTCACAGAATAATATTCAATTGTAACAGAATCAATTGTATGTGAATAGTAATGTTATATTTACTAAATAACTTATCCTCAAGCAAAATTTAAAGTGTACTGTCTAAATGTAAAGTTACTGCTTAAACTCTAGTAGACATTACTTTTTATTTGATTTCATGGAGAGAGACATTAGCTGTCCTGTCTTGGGAAATTAATGTTTTATAACGATAATACAGATTGTGTGTTGTTTTAAAAATTACAGAGCACTGAATAACATTGTTTAATAATTAATTGAAGATGAATAATGGTCAATCATATATCAACCCGTAATATCTATTTAATCTTTCTAAAGACAGAAGGGATAAATAAAGAACATCAATGCTACTGTTTAAAATATTGTCTTGAGTTATCTTTCCCTCCACACTATTCCCCTCTTTTTCTCCCCAGCATCTTTAAAAAAGAGAAAGGAACTTTAATTGTAGCTAATATTTTAATACTGTTCCTGGATATATGGGTCAGAATCTCAAAAGATGGCACCGACCTGATGGCACCGACAACTGGGGCCAGTTCTTGAAACGAGGACTGTGTGTTGCCCATAAGTATCACAATATACTGCTGGGGGCTGAGCACTTTTGATAATCTTGCTGTTTCTTAGGGCTGGTCTACATTGCGGGGTGGGGGAAATCGATCTAGGATACGCAACTTCAGCTATGAGAATAGCGTAGCTGAAGTCGACATTTCCTAGATCGAAAGTAATTTTACTTACATCGGGTCCACGCGGTGCAGGCTCGCTCCCCCGTCGATTGCGCTTCCTCCTCTCGCCGAGCAGGACTTCCGGAGTCGACGCGGAGCACTTCTGGGATCGATTTATTGCGTCTAGATGAGACACGATAAATCGATCCCCAATAGATCGATTACTACCTGCCGATTTTGCAGATAGCATAGACGTACACTTTCTTGCTTCCATTGCTCTTGCTGAGCCTTTGAAAATCAGGCCTTCAGCTCTTTTGAAACTCTGGCCCTAAAGGACATGTTC
Organism: Chelydra serpentina; assembly: GCA_037349315.1. Classification (NCBI taxonomy): domain Eukaryota; kingdom Metazoa; phylum Chordata; order Testudines; family Chelydridae; genus Chelydra; species Chelydra serpentina. The sequence continues at coordinate 17,225,806 of JBAIAC010000035.1, forward strand.
ATCCCTGGTTTAACTTGCTTGAAGTAACTGGAAATTCCCCAAGAATGAAATGGATCCTAGGGAAGTAAATTAGATGCAATTCCCAAAACTACAGTAACTCCTCACTTAAAGTTGTCCCGATTAACATTGTTTCGTTGTTATATTGCTGATCAATTAGGGAACATGGTCATTTAAAGTTGTGCAATGCTCCCTGTGGAAGGTTTTGTACCTCGTCACCCCCTTGATTCCAGGGGGGGCGAGGTTAACCCCGCCTCCCTGCCCCTATGCCGGTTCTACTACCTCCCCGGTAGTCAGGACTGTATGCCCCAATGGTCAGAGTCCCTCTAAATGTTCTTCCCCTGCTAGGATAATGTGGCCTAGAGGCCGAAGTCCTTATAGTGTGCTCCTAAATCAGTGTGGCCCAAGGGCCAAAGTCCCTCTAAGTCCTCTTCCCCTGGTAGGATAGTGCGGCTCAGCGGCCAGAGTTCATCTATCTCCTTTGAGGTAAGAGAGGGGTTGGTGAACTATGGCTTCACAAACAAAGGGGGGGGGGAAGGTTTAGAGACCTCCGGTAGGGGAGCCCAATTCAGGGCCCTGTCATTGATGGCGTGATCCACCACGGGTCAGCGGGGAATCCTACCGCAACACGCTGCCCTCAGAATGGTGGCAGATACCACTTCCTTCCCTTCCCTGGGTTGCTTCCTACCAATTCTCCAAACGTAGCTGTCCCTGTGGCATCAGGGTCTTCAGGTTCCTCAGCCCCCAGTGTTCCCTGGGGTTCCGAGAGCTGCCAGTCTCTGGTCCCACTTCCTGGCCCCTCAGCTCCCTCCTGCACAAGTCGCCACTTCTCCTGGGCTGGAGCCTCCGCTGGGCGTCCTCCTCCCTCAGCTGCCAGCCCTGAGTGAGCAGCTCTGCAGGATTTATACTTGACTCCCTATTGGAGCATGCCCAGAAGAGCCTCAGGGGCATGGCTTCCTCTGCCAGCAGGGAAGAGTTAACCGTATCAGTGCCAGGCCAGTCTGCCCCATCACACTCCTTTATAATGTTGTTTGGCAGCTGCCTGCTTTGTCCACTGCTTGCAGGAAGAGCAGCCTGTTGGAGCTAGCTGGTAGGGGCTTGGAACCAGGGTGGACCAGCAGCCCTCCCATCAGCTCCCTGCTCCCCTAAATTTCCTGTGCGGCAGCCACCCAGTAGGCTATCAATTGCTGGCATTTCAGCTGTCCATGCCCCCACTGTGGTGTGCTGCTCCTGCCCTCTGCCTTGGAGCTGCTCCTCGAGCCTCCTGCTTGCTGTGTGGGGGGAGGAAGGGAAGAGGGAGGCTAATATTAGGGTGTCCCCCTCCACCCTACTTCTGCACCCCGCTTACCCCATCTTCCATAGAGCAGGGGGGACACACGACAGGGCTCAGGACGAAGGGAGCTTCCTGGCAACAGCTGTGGTCTCAGCTTGCTGATCTACTTAACAAAGCAGTGTACTTAGAGTGGGGTCAGCGTACTTAAAGGGGAAATGTGCATCTCTCTCTCTCCCACACACAGTGTGTGTCTCTGTCTCTGTCTGCCATGCTGTCTCCTCTCCCTCTATTCGTGCTGCCTTTTAGAGTGTGAGGCTACATTAACAATGAGTTAACCCTTGAGGGCTCAGCCAATTGCTAGTTCATCATTTAGCAGTAAGGCATTCCCTGGGAAATATCTCACCCTCTGACTTCACCACCTCAACTAAGCTTCACAATCATCATCGCTGTGTACCACTATTAAATTGTTTGTTTAAAACTTATACTCTGTGTGTGTGTGTTTGTATACATATATATAATATAGTCTTTTGTCTAGTGAAAAAATTTCCCTGGAACCTAACCCCCCTTATTTACATTAATTCTTATGGGGAAATTGGTTTTGCTTAACATCGTTTCACTTGAAGTCGCATTTTTCAGGAACATAACTACAATGTTAAGTGAGGAGTTACTGTATTCAAATAGTCATTTTCTAAGTGGCTATTGATTTTGGGTGCCTTAGTGTTTGGCTCCTCATCTGGAGACCCCCTTGAAGGTGTTTGATTTTCAGAAGTTGAGAAGTCAAGCACTTTTTATGTCAGTCTCCTTTAAAATGTCTCAGGTTGGGCATTCATAACTCAAAACACTCTAAATCACTGCCCACTGTGAATATTTAGGCCATATGCTTTAAGTACATTTGTAGCTGAGTGACTGATTCAGAAAGGGGGAGGTTTCTTTCTTCTTCTCTTTCAGATTAACGTAATATATGAAACCAATTATAGAGTGAAGAGAGAGAAAGTCTTTTAATGAGTCTAGAACAAAGTTTATCAACTCATCTCCAGCAAATCTGTATTGAGGAAAATGCTACTACTCTTCTGCAATGCTCACTCACAGGAATAATTGTTGCTCATAAATCTAATCCCATTGAACTCAGTCCTGTAGCCTTTATTCACACGAGGAACCCTTTGAAGCTAATGGGACTGCTTGCATGAGTAGATTATAACTGAATCCAATGGTGAGACACTGGCTCAATGGAGCCAGAATTTCATCGTAAGCTGCTCTTTCCAGACACCAACTGCACTAGACATATTTGCACCTAAAAATAATGAATCGTGGACACAAATTTGATTACTTGCACCTTTAATTAACTCATTTGTGACCACAGTTGAGTTATTGGTGCAAACTGTACATATACATTGCGTGGGTGCAAATTTCTTATAATTTGCTCCTAAACCCCTTATTGCTAAGGAACTGTCCAGTTCAAAATTCACCCAGAATTGCTATTGAGGAACTGTCCAACAAAAAACACCTCCTGACATGTCACTTGGCAACAGTTCAACAAATACCTACTTGTCTTTGGGGAACTATCCAGTAAACACCACTATCTGATAAGCCGACTTCTGCCACAGCTGATGTAGACCTGACCAAACCAGAGATACAGTGTTGTTATTATGTGACAGACCTACGGGCCAAACTGAAGAATTGTGCATTTGTTCCTTAGGATCCACCAAATCAGAACCACCAAATCTGTGTGTGTATATGTATACCTATGTATGCAGTGTTGTTGTAGCTGTATTGGTCTCAGGATATTAGAGAGACAAGGTGGATGAGGTCATTTCTTTTATTGGGCCAATTTAAGCTGGTGAGAGAGATAATCTTTTGAGTTTACATAGCACTCTTCTTCAGGTCGGACCTGAAGTTGGTGCAATAAAAGATATCATCTCACCCACCTTGTCTCTCCTATATCTATATATGCACACACACTCACAGAATTTTGAAATGAATATTTTATACATAGGTACAATAAAGCTTCATACATGGCTACTGAGAACTCAGTCCTCAGCATCACAATCCAATATATTAGGCCAATTCCCCTGAGCAGTGTTCAGTGCACCTTCTGGGGGGCCCATAGGTGGCTTTGTACTACCTTTCCATCCCACCGATCTTGGAGAGCTGGAACCAGGATCCTGCCCTGCCACCTCCGACTCACTGCTTCCCCATCCCTAACCCGCCCTGGAAATATCCTCTTTTGCGTGCATGTAAGGGGATGGTGGGAGGGGAGAGGAAGAGTAGCTGTTGCACCCAGTATCAGTTAAGGATCATCTCGTTGCCTTAAGACAACGATAAGTCCCAAATGGGTGCAAATGGGTAATAGGAGGTGCCAGGAATCTGACACATTTTCATTAAGTGTCCAATGAAAGTTCTGTCAAGTCCCAGCATGCAAAAATCTTGCAGGAGCCATTCCTTTTAAGTTACCAGCTGCATAGTGCATAATCTTCAAGACATGGTTTGTTTCCTATGTAAATCTGAATAGCGGTTTTGCAGATAAATTCTGTACAAAGATACATTTGTAATTTTGAATGTGCTGATTAAATAAACCAATAAAAGCAAGAGAAACAACGGTGAAGATTCATAAACCCCATACTGATTTAGTGTGTATGCTTGCCAACGCCACGCTCTTGCTGACGGTGTGAAGAAGACCATCAATATACATCCCTGGAGGTGAAAAGTTTAATGCAGTTAATTCGGTAGCAATTATTCCTCCAACCTAACTCTGACAATGAATTGACACCAATGTGATCTGTGATTTACTGTGCGCAGAGAATGTCTCTGGGTCATTTAACACTGAGGGGAGGAAAAGAAGCTCCATCTTTGCTTTGAGAGACTGAATGAAAGTCCATGCAACACCTTGGAATCATACAACACTTAAAATATATTTACAACCTGAGGTTTCTGATACAGACTTCTCTCTTGTTGAATGGATGTTCTCATAAGCAACATAATACCAACCTCAATCACTTGGCCTCATTCCATATTTGCTCTGGTCCTATTTGCAGATCAGTTATACTTTCTCTCTCAAAATTAGTTATCTGAACAGAATTCAAAGCTAACCAAAACCTGAACCAACACAGAACCTGTTGGAACTTAATAGAAAGTAAAGGAGGTATGCTATGTTTGAAGTGGGGAAGACGTGAAACAGTGAAAGTGAAGAGAATTTGTCTAGATCTGAAATGATTCAGAGTCAGTTTGGGAGACAGGCAAAAGTGTGGTCTAGTTTCTATATATTATTTGAACCAGTCCACTCACCCTCAGGGTATGTCTACACTGCAATTAGATACCTGCAGCTGGCCCCTGCCAGCTGACGGGCTCGAAGGGCTTGGAAAAAGGGGCTGTTTCATTGCAGTGTAGCTATTCAGACTTGGGCTGCAGCCTGAGTTCTGGGACACCTTGCGGTGTCCTAAAGCCTGGGCTCAAGCCCAAATGTCTACACCGCATTTAAACAGCCCCTTACCCTAAGTCCCGCAAGCCCAAGTCAGCTGGCACAGGTCAGCCGCGGGTGTCTAACTGCAGTCTATCTTTAGACTCACCATTTGATCAATCAAGTAGGGCTAAGCATCATCACACAAGGGGCTATGGGCACCCACTTCAGCTACAACAGAGATGACAAATGAGGCCTTTCAGACCTTGGCCTCATGGAGTTTTTTGCTGTGTAAAAGGAGCTGTGGGAGCAAGCTTTCTTTCTAGATCTTTCTTAGGGCTAGTAAAATGGATGCCCCCTTCAGTTCAATGAGCTTTTTTCTGATTATTAACTTCAGTGAGCTGTTTAAGTAACCCTATCATCTTGTGGCAGCAGATCTCATTTTTTTCATTTCAAATTGACTTTGTTTAGAAATATAATGTAATTTACACTAAAAAGGGTTTAAAAAGAGGGAAAAAAGGTCAAAATCGGAACAAAATATTTCAAAATTATATAAAAAACAACGTTTCAATTGATGCAAACTATAGCTAGTAAATACCTGTGAGTAGGTAACCACTTTTCTCAGATGTGGAGGTACTTGAAATTTAAAGAACTCATGAGGCCTATTTTTAGTGAGTACCACAGTGCTTCTTGGACATTTAAATATACCTAGATTTGGAATTTTGTAAGTTGCTATGGTTTCAATATTCTCATCTTCTCTGAAAGTCATTAACATTCCATTGCTGTGCTCAGACTTTTTACATTGGCACAACAGAATCCTCTTGTTCATAAAGTCAGCACACCAGCACTCACAAGTCAAACCATGTGAGCTTGGCAAATACCACAACCCTGAACAAACCTGGTGACTGAATGGCAAAATATTGATAATGCCAGGTTTGTTCAGGTTTGGATTTACTGTATGTTTTTCTTACGCAGTTTGTGCTGTAACATGTAAGTTACTCAAGATCTATTCTGCAGGAAAAACATGGAGTCCTGCAGTGGGTCTTTTATAAAGACAATGTTCTAAAAGTTTCTGGAAACTTGTTAAAGAAATTAATTTGTTTAGTGGAGCCATTTACAAGGAATGGAGCAGTATCTCAAGGATGATTTGCCCCTTTTCCGAAGGCTCAATATTGGGATTAGGACTGAATGGGAAAAAAAATTTCTGTTTTGTGAAAAATTTTGAGATTTTTGAAAAACTTTCCCATCCCAAATTGGGACAAAAAGTCAAAAATCTTGAAAAATGTTGCAAACTGATGAACCAAAAAAAAAATTGGTTTGCGTCAATTGTTACGTCAAACTTTATTGTTGTTTTAATTTTGAAATATTTTGTTCTGATTTTCACCTTTTTTCTCTTTTTAAATCCTTTTTAGTGTAAATTACATTATATTTCTAAACAAAAAATCAATTTGAAATGAAAAAAATGAAACTTTTTGTTTAAAAAATGTTGAAACAGGACATTTCAACAATTTAAAACTTTTTTTTCAACTGGATTTTGAGTCAGGAAATTCACTGAAACCGGCCCCTTCTCACAAATAATGTCAGTTTCTATGAATCAGCTTTTTTCAGTGACAAAAAACTTTTTATCAAAAAATTCCTGACCAGCTATAGTCTGAATGGCTCAGATTTCTCACCAAAGAGAACTCAACCCTTTGGAGTCCACCCCTGGGTCATCTAGAGACAGCCTCTTTAGAAAGTCAGGAGACACTCTCTATCCTTGGGATCTGTGAGAAAAAGAAGCAAAACCCTACACTCTAGCTTTGCCCTTGTGTGAGTAACTCAGAAAGTATAACTAAGCACACACTGTTCTTTCCATTGAGAACCAGTCTTAGTAAAATCCCGTAAAGTGCCTGTGATTAATTGGATGGTCCCTCTGATCACTGTTTGTGATTTATCTGCTGACCGCAGTGCTTATCACTCCCTTAAATCAAAATACTCCCTGTTGATTTTCCCTAATAAATCTCCTATGGCTACCCAGACAAGTCAAGCTAACTGAGTTTAATATGAGTCATAAAACACTGAGAAAAAAAGTTAATTGAATGTCACAGTTACAGGGTTAGCTGCACCTCTGTCCTCTTCCTGGTCTCTCTGAGTGCATCCCCTCCGGTGCCAGTTCACATGCCTTTACCTCTCCTGAGGTGAAATCACATGATTCTGCCATTCCTAGGCCAGGCCCTGGGCTACAGTACCATGTGTATCAACTGTTTTTCCCCAGCAGGTCTGACTGAGTTCAGCACCTGGGGTTCTTCCCTTAGGGAATCTGTGACCAGTGGTGGAACACAGTAACCAGTAGAAACAAAATATAACATAAGAGAAAAAAGATTTAAAAACCAACAGCCTATACATGTCTATATTATCTAAGGGCTTACCATCCCCCGCCGGGAACCAAGGAAGGCCTAATTTCTTCAGACAGCTCAGCAGGTGGCTGTGTGCCAGTCTGTTCCTCCAAACAGCTCCACAACAACTGCCTCACCTCTGGACAGAGAGTGTATTTTTTACGGTCCCTTTGATCTACTGGCCCCCAGCATTGGACAAACAAGCAATGTATCTTGACCGGAGCCCAGAGGTAGGATCTTCACAACTCAGGTACTGTCTCTTAACCACCCTGAAGTATTCACCAGGAGGTTTATCTCTAACTACTGTTTTGCTTCATGCTTGTTTTCCCAAGAGCCTGCTACTGAATTGAACCAACATATTCATATAGCTAACATCCCAATAACCATGTCATATACAGTATTCATAAATTATTATAGAGCAGCCCCTCATCCATCACAGAATGTAACTGCTAAGAGCTCCTTCCAAAGTAAATGACTACAAATCCCAGCCCACTCTATCTAGCCAGATAGCCTACACTCGTCACCTTGGTATCTGAGTGCCTTTCAAAAAAAAATTATGCAGAGCCAACTAAATCTTTATTTCTCTCTATTTCTCTCTTCCCCAGCATGCCAACTAACATTCTGGTGGGGGGGGGGGGGGTTAAGTTGCTGCTCCCTAAAAGATTTGATAATGAATGAAAAGCTTAAAAATTGATCTCTTATCTGTAAACGTCCTTTCATGATTTCCATCCCATGCTTAAAACTAATTTAATAAAGATGTACTGAAGTGTCTAATAAATTAGTTCATCTTTACTACACTAATGAAGACTCAGGAGAGGCATTTAATCTACGATTATATTTGGAGGCAGCATACTTTAGTGGAAAGGAGACTGGATTGGACTGAGAATCAGGAGGCCTGAGTCTGATCCCTGATTCTACCACTGATCTGATATTTTACCTTGGGCATAAAATCCTTCACTCTGCCATCCTCTCCAGCTACTACCCCATCATCAGTACTCAACAAACATGCCTCTTGCAAGGTCTTCTTCAAGGTCTTCTTCAACCCTCTCCTGGATCCCCTCCAATCTGGCTTCTACCTAAACTACTCTCATCAAGGTCTACAGTAACCTTTACCTAACAAAATCCTATCACCTGAAGTTCATTTAAATCCTCTTTGACCTTTCTGCTGCTTTTAATATTGGTAATCATACCCTCCTTCTTAGAATCTTGTTTTTTCTTGGCTTGGTTTCCCTCCCCTACCCCTCTGATCACTCCCTCGGGCTCTTGTGATCTTCATCCTCCTCTTTTCCACTCTCTGTGAGGCATCTCAGGTGGTTTCCTTTTTGGTTCCCTCCTCTACCCCCTTTACAGTCTTTCTCTGCATGACCTCACCCACTCAGACAGTTTCACCTATCAAAGACTCACAGATCTCTCTCTTAACTTCTGACCTGTCTCCATCCAGTCCTACATCTCAGCCTGTCTCTCTGAGATCTACTTCTTATTGCCTGTTAATTTAAAGTTAACGTGTCCAAAACTGAATTCCCAATCTGCTCCCAGCTGGTGTGCATCCTTTCTCGGGCCTGACAATACCACAACCCTCCCTGTCACTCATGCTTCTTGGGAGTTATTTTGAACTTTCCTCTCTCCTTTGCACACTACATCCAGGCTGTGTTTTGCTGATGCTGCTTCCTTCATAATTTTTCTAAGGTCTGTCTCTTCAAACACTCAATTGTTTTCTGTCTTGATACCTCCCTGACACGCATATCACCCCTCTCCACTCTATTCAAACTGCTGCTGCTAAGATCATCTTTTTCACCCACTGCTCTGACCAGATCCTTTCCCTCTTTGAATCCTTCACTGGCTGCCCTTGTTTCACTTCATCAAGGTCAATTTTCTGGTCCTTACATTCACAACTCCACCCCTTTCCACTTGTCCATGCTTGTATCTTAACACAGAGACCCCTGCCACTTCTGGTTATGAGAGGAAAATATCACAGGCTCTGTTCATCCCATTATGTTAAATTTCTTGTATGATTAAAATACTGTGAGGAAACTAGATCTTGCTTTGATCCAGCTCCACAAATAACTCATTGAAACAAAGTATCAATGAAAAAACACAAACATGAATTCTGAAATAGTTGGTCTTATTCCCATTTACCCAGATTACAACATTTTGGAAGCTAGAAAAGGGTTTACACAAAAACATGGGTGGGTGAGGGCATATACAATATAAGATGTATTTGGCAAACCAGTTCCCTTATTTACATAAAGAATTTACAAACTAACATGGTTTGTGTTGTGTTTCACTTTGCTCCTCTGGTCTTATTGGGCCAAATTCTCAGTCCTGAACAGGAGGAGTAGAGACTGTCCATAACCTTCATTCTAGGGATACCTCTGGTGTGGAGGAGAGTCTCAGCAAGAATAGAATCAAAGGAACCAAATCCTGTGTCTCCCTTCCCCACAGACACAGGGAATGTGTCAGGATAGGTATGGGTGGGCAGGCTGAGTGGCCAGAGCATGACCATAGCAGGCTGGCAGAGTTTAGAGCAGCCTCCAAGAAGCTGCAACTTGCATCAAAATGGCATTCTTGGCAAAGAATCAGACAGCCTAATCAGCTTTCTGATACTCCCTGTTCTGTGTACCCAGCATAAACTGAACACAGCAGAGAATCTGCCTATTGAGTGTGCAAATGTGTGTGCTCAGATGCCAAAGTGATGGGCATGGTGCATGCGTGTATCTCTCTATATATCTATATGTCTGAACATGCAGAGTGTGAGCATTGGTGACATTGTTTATCAGCATCCAGGATCAAGCAGCAGAGAGAAAATTGACTTGCGATGACTCACTCAATGACATTGGATTGCACTGGCTTGTTTTGATGTGCTGTCCATTTAACTTTCCACCTATCGGCCATTGTTCTTTCTATGTCAAAGTCATTTTAATTGCTTTTTCTGAGATAAATAGGGAGACACCATAGTAACTTCCCCTGGACATGGCAAGGCTGTTTCTTTTGTAATTAGTCCCCTAATTAGCTGTTAATGTCAGTAATTGCTTTTTCTGCTGATGAAATTATAATTGAATTCTATCACTGGCCACAATAGATTCAAGACTTTATACAGTATTCTGTGAATTAATCCCTTTATAATTGCTCTTCATTGAATAGTGTACTCCACTGTTCACAGGAAATATATAGGCTGGTATTCTAATTCACTGGGGGCCAGATTACAATACCCTTGTTCACACTGAATACCACCTGATGCCAAAAGAAATCCTGTTGAAGTCAATGGGGCTACATGTGGAGTAAGATGATTCTCCTTGTGAGTAAGGGTTTTACTATCTTGCCCTTGACTTGATTCCATTCTTATGCTTTTGACTCTGCTTAAATGTTCTCTCTAGCAACTCCTACAGGATTTCCCACCATATGGCAAAACCAGAGCTGCTCTGCTTTGGCCCTCAAGTTCTCCCCGGCCCCTTGGCATCATATGCTTGTTAGAGATGGGCGGATATGGACAAAACAAATTTGAAGTACGCTGAACTTAGATCATAAACTCTTTGGGGCTGGGAATCATCCTTTTGTTCTGTGTTTGTACATCACCCAACACAATGAGTTCCTGGGTCCATGACTAGAGCTCATAGATAGTACTGCAACACAAACAAACAATCAAAAATATTAGTTCATTCGAATGTTTAAAACTGCAAATGCGCTTCAGCAGTATTTGCAGTCTCTTATTTGTTTTTCAGAAACGGTGATCTGAGTAAAATTTTATTGACAAGAATATTTGCAGAAAGGGAGTTTATGTGTATGTGTATTTTTGCTACGAGCATTTACACAGATGTCTTGAAAGCTCTTTGTGGATTTTGGAGATAGACTGAGAACAGAAATGCCATGTTAACTTTGGGGAGCAGTGATCCGTCCTAAATAATGAATTACCCATAAAGAAAATTCAAAGCAACTGGCTGAAATTTAACTCTGTACAGAGGGCCAGTGCGGGGCCTATTCAGCAATTAAATCCCACTTCAATTCTGTTTTGAGGTTATCAGGGGCGTAGAGAATGAGGTTGAAAGCTTGTGTGATTGCTTAGAAAAGGGCTGACTTCCACACACAGGAAATAGCTTGTCAGCAATTTTATTGGTTGAAAAACATGGTTGCATAGTCATTTAATTGACAAATGTCAAACAATAAATGAATTTCTAAAAATCAAAGTCTGCTCCCAGATAATTTGCAATAAAAAAAGGAGCAAAATTTATCAGAGGGGTTGTTTTCTTTCTGCAAGTAAGTAATTTGCAGTAGAGGGCTTCTCAGACAAAATGTGCAATCTCAAAAAAAACATACCATGAGCACATTTAAATAAATACCTGTAGTCACACCCTGTCTCTCTCTCTCCCTTTCACTCACCAACTACTTGAAGTGGAAATGAAGGGCTGACTGGTTATGGATTATATGGGGACTAAAACTGTGTTCTGTTGCTTCCAGCCATTTACCATCCTCACTCACCTGTACCTGCCTTGTATACAAAAGGAATTATGATATCACAGTGGACCAGCTGGAGCTACTACTCATTTCTGCCTGACAAGCCAGTCATGTATAAATGCTTGCTGTCATTATCGTCCTGACTGCTTCTTCCCCGCAGGTGATGATAATATTACCGACATGCCCCATCCTCAACCGTAATTCAGCCATTTTATTGTTGTTTACTCTCTCTTGTCGTGTATTAACTCCCTTTTCAGGGTTCAAGACAAGGGATGTAGAGAAATTACACCCCACTGCAGGTGCTTTATCCTTATTTAATTTGTCCGTTAGCTGACATTTGTGGCTTACATGTGCTGTGCTACTTCCAAAGACAAGTAACAGCACAAGGTAGAGAGGACTTCAGCCTGATGATGCAGCTGGAGAGCATAGTTTAGTGACTGAGGCACCAGGGTTGAAGCACCTACTTCTCAGGGAACCCCAGGTTCAAATATGGCAGCAGAGACTCTAGTAGAACAACCCAGTTAAATAGATCGCACCAGCTCTCTGGCTCTGTTAAGCTTTATTTGCACTATTCTGGAGGCACAAATGGAACTTAAAGCTGTCCTATATGGGCTCTGGAGGTTCCTCCGGTGTAAGGTAGTCCCAGAGTGGCCTAAAACATAGGTGGCATGTCTGGAGTATATGCACCCTGGGGTATGACTGGAGTGCGCTCTGCTGTGACTATCCATATCAGCATAATAGCCCCTAAGAGGAAGCTACAAGCCAGCAAAACTTAGAGCTACCATTAGGCTGGTCTAAGTTGTGCCAGGAACTGGCAATCCATGGATTGGGGGTGGGGGGTGAAAAGGAAGCAGAAAGCCACCCAGTGCCCCCACTCTTGCTCATGTGCTCAGCACTGCTTTGACGCACCTGAAGATCTGGCTCAGAGACTAAAACCTTCACCCATCCACCCATCACAGAAAAAAATGAGTCCCTTTCAGTTTGCCGTGCAGATTCTTTCGGACAAACTTAGAAACTAAGGTGCTGTCTCATGTGCATGGACTGAATGACCACATGGAACTTTTCATAGAAGCAAGGGTTTTCTCCAGTGTCCTTGGTCACACATTTTCCCTTCCAATACTTGCTCTGTGATTCAGTGTGCTATGAACCCACAGTTCAGGGGTGGAGGTCACCAACAAATGATGAGGCTATGTGACAACAGTGGAATGTTTCCTATATACACATAGATCCTTTGACAGCCTTTCAGATAAAAAGGACTGTAAATGTATCTCAATTACACGAGTGTAAATCAAGAGCAATTCCACTGAGGTTAATAGAGTTACACTTATGCAAAACAGTTATAAGTCAGAGGAGAATAGGACTATTATCATCCATTGACATTTCCAGGACTGAAGTGGAAACTAGAAAACCTGTATTGTTTTCAAAGGAAAATTATTAGTTTGCCAAATTATTTATTTTGCTATTATCAGCTTTTCTGTTTTAAATGGCGTCAGCAAAACCTTTTCAATTTGTCATAGAGTGCCCTCGATTTCTACAGCACATTCATTTGTGTTCCTGTTTAAAAAAAAAAAATAAATAAAAAAGTTAAGGCTAAGCCATTATTAATCATTTTTTTGGCTGTTCGATGCTACTGCATCTGGAGCACCAGCCACTAGATGTTGTAATAGTCTTTCTCAACTCTTAAAAGATCTGTTTATTTCAAGTTTTAACGTTGTATATCCTACTAAGCCCCTTTAAAACCACTAAGTGATCAGCTACTTCTGACCCTGGATAGGGAGCGAGATGTACATTTATGTCTAGATCGTTGTTGTTCCACTGCTTTGAAATAGCTACACTGTGTTCTCAGAAGTGTCTGTTCATCAATAGCACTCACATTGCTGACCAGTCTATTGCATAGAAATGTTTTATTGATAACACTGTGCCCCTCTGATTAGCCAGGGCGGTCAGCCTTGACACCCATCTTGTTCATTTCTTTCACAACACCTTTTACATGTGGTGCTTCCTCTCTGAACGCCCTTCCTTCAGACCCATCTTTATTGTGATGCCTACAAGAATGGAGTGGAGACAGCTAATAGTGACTAGATAGAGGGCCAGCATAATAGCCCCTAAGAGGGACAGGTGATTTTTGTTGATTTTAAATGTACATGCTTTATGTCTCTTCATCTCCATTAGTCACTTGTCTTCTCATACTGTGAACTCTTCAAAGCAACGAGCACCTAGCATACTATCAGAAATCATCACTATTATAAATTATTAATGACTACTATTTTTCCCAGCCCAAACCAAACTAAAACAAACCAGCAACCAAATAACCCCACAAAGCAACAACATTTAGATAGCATTTAGGCATAACAGATAGCATAATGGTATTTTAAAGTTAAAAAATATTACCTGAAAGTTACCCAAAACCATGAACAATAAACTCTGAATTTCCTGAGTCAAGGTTACACTTAGAAGAAATCCAAATATTTTAAGATAAGAAATGATCGGTCGAGGCACCCCAAAAAAATTTAATTCTGCCTTTTGTTGATATCATGCAATAACTATACAGTTATGAAGCTTTTTGAAAGAGATTTTTAAAGATGCACTAGATTATTGTTTCATATTGTCCCCTTGTATCATCACCACAGGGCAGAGTTAAGTTTGTGGGGTGCCCTAACTGATTGGGTTTTTTTACTTTAGTTGGTGTAAGTTCAACCAGCCCCGTGGCTACACAGTCCTCTGGGAAGGTTTGGACTGCTCAGGGTCACAGAGTATATAGCCCTTCAGCTCTGCCCATCTACAAGTCCTATGTCTGAGAGCTGAGGAGCAGGTGGAATCCAGCCATCTATTCTGGCTTTATTCAAGTCAGGGCTTTCACCATGCAGCTGTAATCCTCAGATGGCTATATAGGGCTGGTATAAAGTCCCCTTGTACCACTCTAACATCACAATGAGACTTAGTGGGTGCTGAAGCTTGACCCATAGACTTTATGGGATTCCAAGTGAGTATTATTCTCATGAGTAAGAGCTGCAAGATGGACCCTAAAGTTTACAGACTAAACATCTGGGCATTAGTTCTAAATATTATATCTCATTAGCAAGAGGATGGGTTTCATCTACTGATATCCAGTCACTATTAGCTAACTATACCCTTGTCCTACCTAAATCATTGTTTTACGGGTTCTTAACTAGCAGGCTGTGCCAAGGATAACACCAGAAATGTCCATTTCCAAGGAGAAAACTCTGGATGTCTTCTTACCTTTTAGGAGGGAACCTGGCCAATGCCTGAGGATGATGAAATCAAAAGCTGCTGTCAATGGGCCAAATTCCATGGTCCTCACTCAAAACCAATGGAAGCTTTGCTCACATAAGGACTGCAGTTTTTGGCCCAGTGACTCTTACAATCACTGTTGTTGCTTTAGCTCCACATCCGACAGAGTGAAAGTAGAACTGGGCCTTTTGCTTTTAGTACACATGCAGTCACTAAAGTAGACCATAGGATAGGCTTGGAGGAAAAACAGGATGTCCCAAAAGCTTATGATCAGTCCAGATTCTCAGCCCTGCTCCATCCATTTTGTATCATTCAGGCAGCATAAAGGGAGTGGAGATTCATAGCAGCCACTCTGTGGAGATGCTCCCAGTATATAGGAGACCCTAAGCAGGGATAAATCCAGCCAACTAGGCTTCTACACCTCGCTCCTCACAACCTCTGGTTCAGGGATTGTGTCAGGGCAGGGAGGGGCATGTTGGATGCAGGAAGATCCAGGCAGGGAGAGAGACTGAAGCTAAGTGTTCTGTCAATTCACAGCTGACATATGGCCCCCCTGGGCTGCTCTAAGCTGTGCCTGCTCTAACCTGGAGCCAGTCAGAGGATCAGGAAGCTATAACTAGTTCCTTGACTCCCTTGCTCCCTCCTACCTAGCCACTCACACTCTTCTGCATCCAGCGTAAGCTAGATGCAGCAGAAAAGCTGGTCCATCATATCTCTGTACAATCTTTTTTCATTGGGATGTTCTTTCAGCTTTGCATGATTTCATTGCTGTGGAACGAGAGACTTCTGCACAAAAGGCTTGCATGCCAGCTGTTCCCATGCAGTTTCGCTGATACATTTGCAGAAGACTAAGGAAACAACTACAAGATTTTTGTGATTTGATTTCCTGAGAGTTTGGGGTGGGGATTTTTTAAGGCCAAATGTAAACGATCAATTTTATTCAAAACAAGACAAAAGACAGCACCACACTTCAGCCTGCAAAACCTGGGACTTATTTTCACTGGAAATGAGTGATTATTTCTAGTAGCTGCAGATAATCATGGGGAAAGAGAAATTACCTTCAGCAGAATAATTAAAGATCAGTCATTACATAATTGCAGAACAGCATTCAAAAGGCCAGAAGGAGGTACTAAACCTTCCACTTTGTTAATTAAATACTGTCCAATTAGCTGGAATGCTTTAATATTTGTAAAGATTTGTAGTGGGTTTGGGGGTAACCAAACATTTTAAATCATATTTTGTGGAGCACCACAATAAAAACTCTCCCATGACTGTATCCAGTGAATTAGATCTTTGCTATGCATAAGCCTGAGAAGAGGGTGCAGAGTCCTTCTCCCCAGCACACCCATGCAGGAAGCGGCTAGAATGCGAGGGAGCATAAGGAAGATCTGTGCAGTGCAGCAAACAATGCTTAGAACTTACAGGAAATCCTATTCTAGGCCCAGTTAATCTCTGATATAACTCTGTTGACTTCAGCAGCAGAGGTTTGCATGAGCAGATTTTGCCTGCAGTGAAATACTGAGAGAGGGGGAGGAATGATCCTGTGTTTCCAACCATTCGTTTTGACAGTACAGATTGTCACAGGTTTCAATTTGTTTGAAAGAAACTTCTTAAAATTAGTAAATGATCAACAGCAGACCCTGCTCTTGGGTGTAATTTTTGCTGCTTATATAGTGCAGTCTGTTGGTTAGGTAATTATGCAAATAATTATTTTTTAAATCTCTGGTATACAAAAGCTCTGTCACATTACCGGAATAGTGAATGTTACACACAGTGGAGCTGCAGAACACAATGCCGTTTTACTGACAATAAATGAAGCAGAACAGAGTTTTTTTGCTACAAGAGTTCTTACTAATGAGTAGAAGTGTGAAAAATATCCCTAACAAAATGCAAAACATTTTAAAAATGGCATTTCATCATGAACTGGAAATCAAGGATGGGATCATAATGAAACATTCACAGTGTCATTTTATTCAGGGCATAGACTCACAAACTCTATGACAGTTCAAACTTAATCTTGTTCTCATTCATATGAGTCAAAAATCTCAGTGGAGACCTAATGACATGTAATTTTCTTTTAATGACCCTAATAGAGGTGGGTGAGGTTTTTTTTTGTTTTAACCTTAACTAAAGAATCATGATCCCTGTATATTTTACCTAGTATTAAATATTTAACACCTTACAAATTACTCTTTAAAAAAAAAAAGCCGGAATCCAAGCAGATGGTGAAATTGCCTAGAAAAATAATAAAATCTTCTACAAGATCAGGACAACTGTTGACAAATCCTGGCAAGGTATGTTGCTTTCTCTCTATTATATTATAACCTAAAAACAAAACAACAAAAGAGTTTTTCAGAGAGTAGATTTTCCCTTTTAACTATCAGTTCGCTGCTGCCTCCTGTATCTGGTTCATCAAGGAATATGGACCTTCAGTGGTGTCTCATATATCAAATATAGCACCTCTGTCGTGCTGGTATTCACAGTAATGACACAAAAGCTACATCGAAGACCAGCAGTGGTTAATAGGCTTGCTAAACCCACAACCTCTCAAAAATAATATCCAAGGCATAGTCCTTTCAAAAAATCTATTTAGTGGCATCACCCTGTTTTCGCTGGCAGCTTTGGTAGCTACCTTCACATTTAGCTTTACAACTTCACCACCTAGTGGAAGAGATGGTATTTTATTTCAGCTGTACACAATAGGAGCTCGGGGAGTCTTGTGCTAAGTAAACTCAGCATCCTCAGAGTTTATTGGAGAAGAATAAGCACATACGACGTCACTGTGTCCTAATTTCTGCTTTGTTTGGGTTTCCATACTATGGTATTTTGATCATATTTGGTGATAGCTTTTAACAAGTGCCATGAGACATGTAGGAGCAACGGAGCAAAGCAATATAAAGGGGTACTGCAGGTGGAGATACGGGTACAGAATGTGAATTCCAGTGTAACTAAAGGGAGGAGAGAGAGTTCTCAAAGAATTAGAGGAAGTGTGTTGGGATGACCTAGGTATTTCAGGTAAATACATTTCTGTACCTAAGCAAGGCTGTTTTTCGTGTCAGAAATTTCTCCTTTTCTCATGTTTTCTCTGGCTGTTTGGGATGAATGTACTGAAAAACAAAAATCTGAACCTGAACATAGTTTCTGAAGAGCTCGGAATACCTCCATATAGGTGCAAATTATGGGATATACATCCCTGATTCCAGCTGGGCTGTGGTCATTGTAGGACCAGAGGAGGAGGAGGGGAAACCGGGAAAGTGGGTGTAATCCACCCTTCTGCTCTTGGATCCTAAGGGTTGCTGGAGGCCAGTTTGGCATGTTATGGAAGTTGTACTGACTAGAATGGTCCCCTGGGGATGTTAAACAAGCTCAAGTGCAAGGCACAATTTCCATACCTCCTGTCCCCTATGCTGGGGAGTGACAAGAGGGCATAGAGCCATTAAGGGCAGCTTTACACCTAATATGCAGCAGAGGATCTGGTCTTTGGGTTGAAAGACTGCTACATAAATTGCATAGTATGAAAAGAACCTGCTTTGGGTTTTGCTCCTGTGTGTAAATTCATGCACGCATGCGTGTTTGGAAATGCACATGCTTTCTGAGACAAACTTTCCACCTGTGACACAGTTTTCTCTGGCAAAACTGGGAAAAATTCCTCTCCCCTCCTAGGAAAACTCAGTTCTGCAGCAATCCACAAATGTCCCCTCGCCCGCACACGGCAAGTTAGTCCTTAACCTTTTTGTCATATCTATAAATAAAAGTAAACATTAAAAGTTAGTGCTAGTCAAAACTTGCAGAGAGTTTTCCATGGAAAATAAGTGCTGGAAGAAGTGATGTTTGGGGATTCATTTGTTCCAGCAATTCAGGGCTGAACTGATGACCACGTATGGTGCTAAAAGACCACTGTACTCTGCATCTCTTTGAAAAGAAGATCTGTTGAGATGCAGTTGTTTCAAATTTCAAGATAGTTTTCTCAATGGAAAACTGTTGTTTACAGTGGTGTCTTGGCTGAATACTGATTGGATACTTACATGCTACTTGCCTAACATTCCAATTGTTATTCTGTTAGAGAGATTATTCTTTACTTTCTGTTTAAAGTGCTGTGCAGAGTTTTGGTGTGTGCAGTGCTGTTCAAAGACTGTTGCCTTCTACACATTTCAGTGTACTGGGTAAAGTAATTCTAATTATATCATCATTTTCATTTTTGTCATCATTAATTAGAAGGGAGAGGGAGCCTGAGAGAAAAAATTATTTGAAAATCATTCCATGAAACAATTTTGAGAGAAATGAATCATTTCAATAGTTTGAAAAATTCAACTGAAATATTGATAACCAATTGATTTTTTTTCATTTTTCATAGAAAAAATAGAAAATGTCAAAAGCAATGAAACATTTCTGCATTTCCAAAAAAAGCTTTTTTTCATTAAAAAACATCAAAAATCTCAACCAATTCTAGCCTCATGAATGTTTCTGTAAATATTTACCCATATTAAAATTTGATTACAACTTTTGCTCATGCTCCTTTTGCATTTACTTTGCATGAATGTTCTAGTGACTGAGTTTACTGGCAGGATGGTTCGTAGAAACAAATGAATTTTAAGCTAATATTCTAAATATAACAAATATTATAACTTGTGTGAGACAGGATCTTTAGTATGAACATAGAAACATTTCCACAACAGATCTCGACGCTTTGTTCAGATGTACTGTACTTTTTCAGGGAGACCAGCCTAAAACTCCCACTTTATTTCACTTTTTATGCTGACAAACTTCTACCACCCTATCCCAGTCCCCTGTTCATGGTTTGTAATGTTTCTTGTCTCTGTCCTATTATTATTTATTTGTGATACCATAGTGCCTATGAGCCCCAGTAATGAATCAGGACTCCATTGTACTAGATGCTGTTCAAGCACAGAACAAAAAGCCAGCATCTGTCCCAAAGAGCTTACATTCCTTCTAATTATCAACATTGGAGAAAAAAATACCAATATTGCAACAAAAAACATTTCATGTAAAACCTGGGCTGTGTCTGATGTTGTATTTGGCACTGCTCAGGCGAATGACAAAACTACTGCATATTCAGCTATCCATGGGCAGTTCCAGTAGCAACCTGGTCATGCTCTTTTTCTTCTAGACACAAGCCTATGCTGGATTCCAGGAGGAGGGGGTGGAATCCGAGCTGCTACTGAAGCTCTTCATAACCTGTGTGGTGAAGCAGACATTATGGCTGTTTTGTGCTGCTGGTGTAGTACAAAGCAGTCATAGTTGGGTCTAGGAAATGTCCCTATAGCTTTGTATAGTAGCATCGGGCACTAAAGCTCCATTCCTTGGAGTTTCAGCTTTTGAACACATGCAGAAAGTTGCCAACTTAGGCTTCACTTTTCCCCTAATTTTCAGACCCCATTTACAATCCGCATGTTAAGTGAAAGTAAAATAACTTGTGCTTGAATGTTTTCTGATTCTCTAGAAGACTAACATACATCCAAACAATGATTGCTCTCTGATATATATTTATGAACTCTATTTCTTTCCTTGTTTTTCCAGATAGTTCTATAGCTCGTTATTAGTATTGCTAACCCTTCCAGTTTTGGTGGGAGAGTATCTCCTGGAGGCTACTGAAGCCAAACTGGGAGATTTTAGGCTGCTAAAAGTCTGGCAGCACAGCGGGGCTAAGACAGGCTCCCTGCCTGCCCTGGCTCCAGACTGCTCCCGGAAGCAACCGGCATGTCCCTGCAGCCCCTGGTGGAGGACAGGAGGTCTCCATGTGCTGCCCCCCACCCCAGGCATTGACTCCACGGCTCCCATTGGCCAGGATGACCCCTCATCCCCTCCTGCACCCTAACTCCCTGCCCCAGCCCTGAGCCCTCTCTGGAAACCAGCACCCCGCACCTCCTCCCACACCCCAAGACCCTGCCCCAGGCTCATCCTGAAGCCCCCTCCCATACTCTGAACCCCTCGGCCCCAGCCCAGAGCCTGCACCTCAACCCAGGACCGGCGCTTCCACTAGGCGACCTAGGCGGTCGCCTAGGGCACCAGGATTAATGGTGCGGCATTGAATGTCCCTCAGTGGCATTTCGGCGGCGACGCTGAATCTTCGGCCACCGGGGACTTCAGCGGCATTTCTGCGGCAGGTTTTTCGGCTGCCGGGGTCCTTGGTGGCATTTCGGCTGCAGCTTCTCCCAGAGGCGCCGCCTGGGGCAACACAAAAGCTGTCACCGCTCCTGCCTCAGCTCCCTGCCTCAGCCTGGTGAAAGTGAGTGAAGGTGGGGGGAGAGCGAGTGATGTAGGGATGGGGGGATGGTGTGAGTGGGGCAGTGCCTCCGAGAAAAGGTGGGCATGGCCTCAGAGAAGGGGCGGGGCAGGGGTGGAGCAAGGGTGTTTGGGTTTGTGTCGTTAGACAGTTGGCAACCCTACCTGTTATCTTTCAGCCACCATACTTAGAGCAACCGCTTGACCAGGGATCCCATCAGCTGTAGAGAGAACTTGCCTCAAGAGCTTTTCCAGCAGGTAGTGGGGTGTTTTTGTTTGTTTGTTTTTAATTTAGATGTGCCTGGATTAGAGCTCCCTGCCTAAAGCACTAACAAGCTGGCTTCCAGTGGATGGGTAGGGAGAGCTGAAGGCACCAGAGAGGTATAATTAAAAAATTAAAACTTGCTTCAAAATTAAAACATTCTTCCTCCTTAAGTAAGGATATTGCGACTTTTCAGTCAGCTGGGCTTTTTCTTACGCTGAACGGGATATCGTGCATCTGGAGAACGCAAACGGCCCAGCAATGCTTGCACTCTATTGCCAATGTTCTTTCTGAGCAATGAGCAGGGGGCATTCATTTCTTATCCCTTTCCCAAGTGCCACAAGCATCCCCGAAAGTAGCACAGATCCATCGATGGAGAGGAGAGGAGAGAGAGAGTATAAGTTATGCTGGAAGTTGGCAGGATGGCAGCAGCGCAGAGTCAGATGTTGCTATGCTCACATGGCTTGTCTGGATTACTATGGATCTTGCTGGCGAGGAGATTTTGGAAAAATATCCTGTTCAGCTGACCCAGGGAGAAGAGGAGGGAAGGTTGATGGGCTGTCTGAAAAACAGCGTCTCCCGTTTGGAATGTTAAACACACTGAGCACAAAACTTAGTGTTTGAGTTCTCGCCACTCGCATTTCAAGAAGAAAGAACCTATTTACATTTTCAATTAAACCATAAACATGTTCCACAAACCACAACTAAATTCCTTACAATAGTTTAGGTTATCCTAGGGCCTGAGAAGACATCTCAACAGCAAAACTAACAGGTCCCAGTCCCACCACACAAGGAGCAGCTTTTCATAGGTGAGCAGCCAGCCTGTGTGTGTGGATGAGGTTGAGTGGTGGGACTGGAACATGAGTGAAAAGTTACCCATCTTCTTTTCCTCCTCCTTTTTTGCAAAGTGAAGTAACCAAAGTACCTGTTTAATAGTGAAACTGAATTAATGAGTTCTAAAACTCTAACTTTAATTACCTGTTAAAATAATATTACAGGAAATCTGATCTCCTCTTAAATACTCCTCAGGAGACCAATGGCCTGGTAAAATCATGGCACCCACATATGGACACACTAATAATAAAAAGACATTTTATATATTGGTGCAAGAATTATTTCACCTACCACTGAAGTACAGCTACCTCTGGGGTGAAATGAAATGGATGCTTAAAAGCTAGAACTGATTTAAAAAATGCTGAATGTTTTCCAGAAAAGTCTCTTCTGAAATATCAAAAATTCCAAAAATTTTGACTGGCTCTACTAAAAAGCCCTGCAAATCCACACAACAGAGCAATGCGGAGTTACCTTCTGAATGGGAAGCTAAGGAGAGCATTATATCCAACTGGAAATAGGAGTAATTTACATAAGCAGAATGCAGATTATTCAAACTGGAACTGCAACAGAACGCTGGAATGAACACCCCTGGTACTGCAAAAAGTATCATGGGATCTGTTTCAAGATGTGTGGAAAATATGTTCAGGAACAGGAATCATTTAGAAAAGGTGGATTCAGAAATTGTAGTTACTTTTCTGGGTGCAAAATGCATCCAGTTGTTGATATCTAGGTTGCAATTCTTGCTTATTTTTAATATTCAGATAAGGCACATTGCCATTATCAGCTGCTTTTAAAAAAAATCCTAGCACTTAAATCCTAAAATATATCCCCACTGCACACAGAAGTACAGGAATTTAAAAGTGGAGCAAGCTTTGTAGTGTACCAGCGTTGTGTGTGCGGATGGATGTACACAACCCTCTAATGTAAAGCTTATTTATTTTTTAAATGGATTAATTCTGATTTGCTAATTGTACCTATGGTAAGTCCTATGTCTGACATCTAAGGTCCAGTTTGTGATACTTCTCTAAAGGAGAAGGGCACAGTACGGAGAGTCAAAAGGACCTGTGTTCTGTTCCTGACTTTGCCACTGATGGATTATGAAACCTTGAGCAAGTCACATGATCTCTCCGTGTTTCAGTTTCCTCCTCTTTGTCAAGCACTTTGGTGGGGCTCAGATGAAAAGTGCTAAGTAAAGGTTATTCCCCTGCAAATGCTTCTATAACTACTGACAGCTAAGGGAAATCCTTCTGGCATTTAAATAAGAGATGACTATAATCTGGTAGCAGGTGGTCATGGGTAATATTAGAGACTGTCTAGGAAGGAGTACGGCAGAAAGGGATCTAGGGGTTATAGTGGACCACAAGCTAAATATGAGTCAACAGTGTGATGCTGTTGCAAAAAAAGCAAACTTGATTCTGGGCTGCATTGACAGGTGTGTTGTGGGCAAGACACGAGAAGTCATTCTTCCACTCTACTCTGTGCTGGTTAGGCCTCAGCTGGAGTATTGTGTCCAGTTCTGGGCACCGCATTTCAAGAAAGATGTGGAGAAATTGGAGAGGGTCCAGAGAAGAGCAACAAGAATGATTAAGGGTCTAGAGAACATGACCTATGAAGGAAGGCTGAAGGAATTGGGTTTGTTTAGTTTGGAAAAGAGAAGACTGAGAGGGGACATGATAGCGGTCTTCGGGTATCTAAAAGGGTGTCATGAGGAGGAGGGAGAAAACTTGTTCATCTTAGCCTCTGAGGATAGAACAAGAAGCAATGGGCTTAAACTGCAGCAAGGGAGGTTTAGGTTGGACATTAGGAAAAAGTTCCTAACTGTCAGGGTGGTTAAACACTGGAATAAACTGCCCAGGGAGGTTGTGGAATCTCCATCTCTGGAGATATTTAAGAGTAGGTTAGATAAATGTCTATCAGGGATTGGTCCTGCCATGAGGGCAGGGGGCTGGACTCGATGACCTCTCAAGGTCCCTTCCAGCCCTAGAATCTATGAATATTCTCCATACATGCAGTTAGACACCATGGTAGCTGTTGGTGCATAATACAGTTACAATTTCCACGATTGCTAGTATAATTTCATCAAAACATCTGTGAAATATACTTTACAGCTTAAAGTGTGACTATCAATTGAGACATCAATAGCAGAAAGACATTGAGGTTGTTAGTGAACTTTTGGTTAATAAACAGTGCAATCAGAGAGACAAACAAACAATGAGGAAAACCAAAGCCCAGAAACCCATCTATCAGAAAAAAATAATATCTATCCAAGCCCCAGCAACTAATCTGTGCTGTTATAATAGATTTTAGGAGCATTTAGGATCAGACAGCATTTCTGACAGATGACGGTTGGGAAACATATTCGGTTAGGATTTTTTTGATGTGAACAGCTAGGAAATAGATGGAGACCACCAACTCATTTCACATGTGCCAATAAAAGCCATCAGAGAGCAATGCTATGTGGACATTAAGAAACCATAAAAACTACTTAAAAGGGATATTTAACATTATACATGTAGACTGGATTTAGGTCAGTGGTTCAGAGGCAAGAGGGTCTGAATTCTATTTCCAATCACTGAACCACTTAGAACCACACTTTTTTGAAGGCTGCTTTCTTTTGCAAGCTGCTTAATCCATGATTAGGGTATGATTTTTCTCCTTTGGAATTCTAAGTGGTTAGAATGCTGTTGATGCATGTAAAGATGAACAGTAAAGATACCAGAACTAGTCACTGCCCTGAATTCTGCTGAAAATACGGCACCGTCTTGTAAGATTTCTTTAATCAAAGAATAAGGACTGTTCACATCAGAAACTGGGGGCCAAACTCTGGCCCCACTGGAATCAGAGATTGGGATTTGGCCCTGATTCAATGGGGATGGAAAGTGGCAGTGTTTTCAGACAGCTCTGGCTCACACAGCTCCATTTTACCTCAACTCCCCCTTCGTCACTCGTTTCTCAGGAGGTTTTAAATACTCAGAACATGTCCTGCTATAATGAAAACAATCTTCCATTACTTAGATTCAGTATAAAAATGGTGGGCCTGACTGTAATTTTACTTATACTGCTGTAAATTACAAATAACTCCACTGAAGTCAATGGAAATATACTGGTTTAAAATTGGCGTGAGATCAGACTCAGCCCCATGTGCTGAACTGTGTTGGTCTGAAATACTCTTCTGCATAAATGATTATAACAAAACCATGCCATTTGTAAATGGAATATCCTATATTTTCCATACGGTAGTTTAGGGCTCTATAAATGCTCTATATACAATAGATATAGTTTAGTAAGCAAATATCTGCTAAGCATTCAGATATCAACTTTGTAGGCAGTGTGTCATTTGGAACAATATGAAGCAAAATAGCACATGACTCAGAAAGGCATTTTCAAGAACTTAGACCAGGTGTTTTTGGTATTTTATTCTTATCTTAATGGCTTTTAATTTGATACAGAAAAAGGTACTCTCTTTTTATTGTTCAGCTTATCATGCCAGGCTTTCTCCTATTCAATGCATTTCTGATGTGATCCTTAAATCAGCCAAGCAATCCAAACAAGCAGCAATCTATTTTTGAATTGTGCACCTTGATGGATCACTTGAGATATCAACAGGGCTGACAAAAGGATGTTGGAATCGCTTCTTTTTCATAGAGACTTAATGATCACTTCATAGGGAACTAAGGGCAGCAAGAAGATGAATTGCTAGTGAGATTAAAGACACTGAAGTAGCAGACGTGCTGGCAGACTGTATTTGTTTGGTTGAAGAGCTTCAGGATGAAATAAGTTTATCTGAAGAGCAAGAGGTGTAGGGATTTGCTCATCTGCATCGTTGCTGAATGAAAACACAATCAACATAACCAGCAGAGAGGGAAACACAATCCCTCTTGTAAAAATGAACTGACCATTAGTCATAATTATCTGTAACATAAATAATTCACAGATTAATGGTTAGCTGTTCTTCCTCTCTTCTCTCCCTTCTGTTTTCCTTCTCTTCCCCAGCTTTCTCCTTTTTGCCTTCTTTAGGTTTTATCCCCTTAGAAGGCTGCAGTGCATTATATGAGCAAGTGAGACAATGACATTCCATCCACTGGAGAGCAGTGTTTGGGACAACAAAAGAGGCAGACAAACTTAGCATATTCTATAGAGAATGAGCCCATTGATCCCCGGACCACATACATAATAGGACCATACGCACCATAAAGCAAAACACATCCCCTAGGTTAGGGTGTAAACTGATCACCATAGGGATCAGTAATGAATGTCCCTTTCATGGGCAGCATTGCGTAATTAGTTAGGTGCATTACTGTGGTGGACATCTTCCTCTAGGAAATTCAGATATCAGATGCTGTGGTGCAAAATACAGCGGACTGGAAGGACAAATTTTCTAGTCTGGTATGGAAATTCACTGTTTTTTATTTAAGAAGGGTTTGATGCCACTTAATGAAAGATTGGGTCAGAGAGCTAAGTGGATATTAACAGCCCTCTTTTTAGCATATATATAGTCCCTAAAATGAGTAGTGAATTTAACTCTCCACTTGCACAATTTGTTGGTCACAGTCTGAAATTTTCAAGACACAATCAGCAACAGCAAATGTTAAATGTGACCGTGCCCTCACTGTGATGAGCATCAAGTTTGGAGTTAAAAGTTTCATACTGCTCCTTGATGCATAATTTCTGTGATTGCTATTACCTTCCACAGCATGCATACATATAGCATTTAGCAAGCCATTTATACAGTAACTATATTTCAATATGCGAAGGACAAGGAAGGTGAGGTAATTTCTTTTATTGGACCAACTTCTGTTGGTGAGAGAGACCAGCTTTCGAGCCCCACAAAGCTCTTCTTCAGGTCTGGGAAAGGTAGTCTGAGCATCACAGCTAAATACAAGCTCAAACAGATAGTTTAGCATAAGTAGTTAGCACAATATCTGTTTGAACTTGTATTTAGCTGTGGCACTCTGAGTACCTTTCCCAGACCTGCAGAAGAGTTCTACATAGCTCGAAAGCTTGTCTCTCTCACCAACAGAAGTTGGCCCAATAAAAGATATTCCCTTGTGTCTCTAATATTCTGGGACCAATAGGGCTACTGCACTGCATTTCAATATGAGAAAACATTTTATTTTTCTCTTGTGTTTTAATTCTATAAGATAACTATGACTGATTTCAGAAAAATCAATACATCTATGAAGCTTGGGTTGTGATTTAAAATCTGTTAGGTTCCTAGCAAGCTGAAATGCTAGAAGGAAAGAAAGAAAGGTAAGATTGGAAATAAATTAGACATTGCATTTGCTAGTGGTTTGCAACAATGAATCTCTGGGGAAGGTCATCATAATCACGCATTTCCAGGTTTCTGCTTTTCATGCATCAGCTGAGGAAAATTTCTAAGATGATATTTCAGAGCAATCAATTACAGATCTTTCTAGTCAATTCAAATACTCTTCTATATAACCTCCCTTTTAATCAGTAAGCACAAGTGGACATAACCATTTTCTTAAATGCCACTGAACCATAAAATGTATTTATCAAACAAGTGTTTAGCTTAAAGTATGTGTGTCAGCTAGAGGTCAACTTATTTCAAAACATTTGACCCATTTTCTTCTTTCTATACAGAAGTGGAACATATAGTTGTTCCATTATTCAGGGCAATCTCAAAGTGAAATTGAACATATAATTCATCAGGTTGCAAATCGTGTGATCTTTAACACTATTCTCTCTGGCCTCATTCACACTCATCCCAATTCTGAGGTCCTTAGTGAGGTTTTACTCATTCCTAATGCACTCAAGACTCCCATTGACTTTGTTGGGTCAAACACTGAGCTTTTCAATCAATTCATACTCAATCTTTATGCCAGCAAGAATCCCACTGATGCGTGAAATTCTGGCCCTATTGAAGTCACCCAATATCTTTACTGTCATTCTCACTGGTCTCATTCACATAGAGCCAAATCCTGAGGTCTTGATTCAGTTTATATTCAGTCTTTACTCAGGGAAACCTGAGAACTAAATCAAAACTTCAGGAATAACATCAGGCCATAGAATTCTGACATAAAGCACCAGAAGATGGACTGATCACAGAGCGAGGCAGGATTTTACTTTTAATGTACAAGTGCTACTACCTATCTGTCTTTGGTTGATGAACATGGAGAGGGTTCAGTATAGTTAAAAGGTCCCTCATGTTCCACATTCAACTCCCACCTTTCTTCCAATACGCGAGTGGGCAGAATTTTCAGATGGACAGAGGAGAGATATTCACAACCTACTGGGCTCTGGTGGTTCATCTTCTCACTCAGGAGAAATGAATCCAAATGCTATCTCTCACAGTCATCTAAGTCTAAAGGGAAAAAAACCCGGCTGATCTTGTACATAGCTAAATTGGAGGGAAGGGGAGCTAGCTCCTTAGTTGCTATGTAAATCAATAGAGTTCCAATGACTTCAGCAGAGCTCCACTGATTTTACTCCAACTGAGAAGCTGGCCTATAATTTGTGTCATAAAAAAACCCTGCACCAACAATTTATTCCTAAAGATTTTAGATCTGCGATTCTGAAAGCAGGTTAATATGAGCTGCATAGTCCTTGCAAGAATACCTTTAGGCATGCAACAAACCCAGTGAGGAATTCACAGCCTTTATTAAAAAGTGACTCATTTTTTTCACCCCGTGTACATTGACCAGATGTTTTGGTCAAATTGTGATAGCCTTAGATTCTGAAACAGGCTGCCCGTAGCCTCCTGATCATTCCACTGAGCGAACCATCTGCTCCAGCATTTCCCCCTTCTTCTCTTCCATGTCTATACAAGCTCCCATTAGCTTTCTGTTATTATGCACCTCGAGCCGAATGAGCATGCTTTAATTTCATCTGCTTTAGAAAGCTGAGCAGACAGGATCTGTTTTTGCTGATGGAACTTCATGAAAACAGCACAGATGCTTTCCCAAAGTGCCAGAGAGACATCTGTGTTCCCTTTCCCACTGGGCACTCTCGTGCCTCAGACACACCCACAGAAACCAATGAACAGCAGCAGCCTGATCTCCTCTAAATGCCCCAGAGGACGCTCTATGACATAATTCTCATTGGACTTTAATTAAGGGCACTAAGATCACGGGGGGATGCTGGAGTTATCGATCTCTAGATTTGTTCGTCTCAAAATTGATAGTATAGGGTTCTCACTGAAGGGCCCTCATCTTTAGAATTTATCTCCACCTTTGTTCTGACAGAGCCTGAATTAATGTGCTCTGCAGGGCATGTTGCAAGTTTTGTCAGGCTTCTCCTGAGGGTGTGGTTGGTGAGATGTCCGAGGGATGGAAGCTTGTGGTTTTGACGTGGGAAGGTTATCATCCTAATTTGAGATGTGGTTGCAGGTGGGTGTTTTAATAGTGTTGGTACATACTTCTAAATTAAAAAAAAGATACAATAAAGTAATGTAGGGAGAGACATTACCAGAAATATGCACATAATGAGTTGGTGCACAAAACCATGCTATGTGTGAGAATCCCTGCTTTGCCCACCATTCTAGAAATGGAGTGCTGACTGACTCATACAAAGAAACCCAGCACCAATATGATCGACAGAGAGGAGAAGTTTGAAAAAGCTTTCTGAAGGAGAAGGAAGGTTGGAGAGGCCATTGTAATGCCCCCCCTTAATATTCCTGACCAGAATTTTGGAGCAATCAAAGAAGAATATCCATCCCAGGTTTGACAATGAGCCTAGTGCAAACTGAAATGAGGCAATGGGGTTGAAATCCTGGCCCTGGTGAAGTCAATTAAAGTTTTGCCACTGACTTCAGTTGGGCCAGGATTTCACCCTAGCTGTTAAGTCAATGCCACGTGAATGCTTATGCAATGCCAACATGATCAGTGAAGCTTGTCATTTATATGCCTCACTAGCAAGTCTCAGAGCTCTGTTTTAAGACCAGGGACATAACAGCCATCACCACGTAGTGACATAACTTTAACCAGAGGCATCCAGAGCATTCATTGTTCCACTTAAAAAAAAAAAACCCAAAAAGAACACCCTTCAAATAATTGACTGGAAGTCTGAAAAATCAATCAAAAGTTCTGACTTCTTTTGTAATTCACAATGTACATTTCATTGCATATTTTTCTTCTCCCAGTCACTGACTCTGTCTATAAAAATTGTCTATGTTGCAACTCAGTGTATCAATGCTATTGTTGACAATGCTGTAGCCCAACTGATTATTACATTTAATTATCATGAAGTGCATGGGGAGGAATGAAATTAGGTTGTTCAGTTTCATTACAGTCATGGCATAGTGGGATCTAAGTGTCAATAAATTACCATTCTTCTTATTAAACTACTCCTTTCTTTATTAATTAAATTACACAGACTGCGTCACTAGGAATGCAAAAGATAACTTGCACCTTAATAAAGGAACATAACAACATTGTCACTGCAAGGTTGCTGAGGAAAATGTTAATCATCTCCTCATACAACATTACTGTGGGCATATTTTATTTCCATCCTGAAATAAGCCACTCACATTTAACCTCCTTGACAATACAAATTGAAACAAACGGATAATCCAATGTGACAGGACGTTCCATTTGTAAACAGTTTATTAAACTCATCTAGGTACAAACTAATCAAAAGTTACACAGTGCCCCTGCTAATGAACTCTGTCTGTGGCCACATTAGACAGATAAATGTCACTTGATTTGAAACAACTCTTCCATTTTGCAATTTTTTCCCCAAATATCTTTGACTTTTCAAGTGGCACATGGGTTGAGCTTCTGGTGAGCCCAATTCTTGCCTTGACAGATGTGGGTGGTTCCAGCATGAACAGAAAGAAAGCTGGAAAACTCAGCTTTTTTTCAGCCAGTATAATTGTATCTTCAAGGGCCTGGTCCCAGTTCCTATTGAAGACAATTGTAAAGCTTCTGTTGATGTCAGCAGGAGCAGGATTGTGCCAGAAGATTAGAAATTACACTGAAATGTTCAGGATTGGTTCCAGCGGATTCCACATTCATGTAATAAAGTCTTTTAAAGTATGGAGGAAGCAATTATTTGCAGGTGCAAAATCTCACCAGCAAAACTTAGGCTAGGATGAGGCCCAGTTGTAAATCAGGCCCAATATATACTTTATTAGTATTAACAACCTAAGACACTGGTGTGACTTTATCGATCAACTCAAACAATATTCAGGCATTTTTAAAGATGTGATATTGAAACTCAAGAGACTGAAGCACTGTTTTAACCACAGAACAGTCCCACTTCTTTCCCACAAAGTCTTCTAATAATGTGTTGTGTGACAATGACCTGGAGCGCTTTCCTCTGTGCGAGAGAGGACAGTTCAGTATTCAAGGCCTCTCTGCTTTAACTAACAACCACCATGTGGTGGTCGTGTTTTGAATGTCGACAACTCTCTTTGTTAATCTAACTAAATACATGTAAACCCTAACTCATCTGAATAATCCTTCCCCATGAGAAACTCCATTAAAGTCTATGGGACTACTCATAAGGTCTAGGGGACAGATTTGTAAAGGTATTTAGGCACCTAAAGATGCAGATAGGCACTGAGTGGGCTTTTCAAAAATGGCACTTATCTGCACCTTTCAACACAAATACCTTTGAAAATCTGGCCTTATGAAACTAAGTCTATGGAACTGCTCATAGGAGAAAAAATTACTCACACAAGTAAGGATTTGCAGGATTGGGGCCATACTTTGGTATATGTTATCTATTTTAATATACAAATCTTTTATTTAATTGTGTATTTTCCTTGGTGGATAGTAACAATCGAGAGGTATATGTGGGTGTCAGTCTACATAATATTTTTGAAAACATCTTTATTTCCCCTACCTGCAATGACATAGTCAATGAAGAGGAGAAAGCGTCTTCAAATAATCTGGTCCTAAACTAATTTGAAGTGAGTATTCTGTTTCTCCTTTTTAAAAACCTATGTTAACCACGATTAATTTGAAATACATATTTCTATTTGTAAAATCAAGTATAAATAAGCTAGACGAAGAGTAAAATTAACCAGCTCACATGGAGAGGAATTATCCCTAGAGCTGAGTCTTGAGAAATCAAAAATGACACTTAATAGATCAATGCCTGTTACAAATGACTTAATTTTCTCAGTAACATATAATTAATCAATGTAATTGCAAGTCCAACAGTGAGTAATATAGAAGCATCACTTGTAGAGGCTAGGTGAGTCAAATAAGTCTTCCACCTTGGTTCACAGCCTGTTGCAGACACCAGGTGAAATGTATTTGATTATCTCATCCTACTCTCTCTTGATGCACAGCACAAAATACACCAACAAATTTGGCAGGTTACTAGTAGCTGCCTGGGCAAAGTCTAAGTGTGGAGTTCTAGGGGATTGAGGTAAGTCAGGAACATAGGAAGCTTGCGAAGGCTACTATCACCATTTAGTCTTCAGCCTACATTTCAGACAGCAAAATTTAGAAACTTTCGCAGAGTACATCTAGAATTTAAAACTGACTCCACATGATTCCATCTCCTCATTTGCCTCTTGCATCCAGTGAATACTTAGGGATCAAGCCTACCTTTTAAAGGCACTGGCACATAGTAGTGCAGAGCTGAACTAACTGAGGAGGCTCCAGAGCAAAGTTTTGCCTATTGGAAGTATAATTAAGGACTTCCATTTACAAGGGAACCATGCCTGCTCTACAGCCCTTCAGGGATGCCCGCGCGCTCCCCCTGCATGCCTGGACAGCTTTGGCGACTGTTGCACAAGAAGGGCAGGGCCTCATCTTTATCCTCTTTGGATTGTGTGGCATCCAAGAAGGAGTAAGTCCCTACACTCAGCAGAGTGCAAAGACTGCATTTTTCCCCAGCCAAAATGGAGGAGATGGGTGTCCTGTATAGGTATCCATAGCTGAACAGTAATAAGAATACTTAGCATTTATATTGCTCTTTTTTTTCAAAGCATTATGCATTCACACCTAATTAAACCTCAAAAATTGTGTTGTAAGTAATGAAGCACCAACCACATGAGACATTTAAAATTAGACTGGATAGAGCACTGGACTATACACTGTTAGAAGAAATTCTGCACTGGCAGAAGGCTGGGCTACTGTACCTAATGGTTCTTTTCCATCTCACTTACTATGCAAAGCCACAGGTGTATATGGCACTAACTGGAGGGAGGGAGAGGGAGCGGGAGAGGGAGTGTGTGTGTGTGTGTGTAAATATATATACACATCTCCATTGAGACTGGCCCATAGAGAAGAATACCACAACAGCATTTCTGCATAGAAATGGTCAATTTTTGGCTGAAAAATTTAGGTTTTTTACTTTTTGCTGAAAAGTCAACATTTTCCATGGAAAAAATCTCCATATTCTGACCAGCTCTAACGTATTAGACTTTGGGGGGGGGGAAGGGGCACGTGCACTCTCAGATCCAGGCCCTAGGAGGATAAAACATTTAAGGCATCAGAATGGCAGAGAATACAAGGCACCAACAGATATGTGGCATAATCCAAGATAAATGATTACACATCCAAAACAGCAAAAAAAGGCACATGAAGTTGCTTTTAAGAAACAAGCAGACTCCTCTCAAACTTTGTTACATTTATTAACTTGCAACATACTTCAGAAGGAAATTTAAAAGACTCCTAACCTCCCTGCAGATTATAATAAGCTTTGTTTATATGGAAGAAAATTATTTTTTCCATAGGGCACAAAAGTGCATCTTTGCAATCAGCTGATGAAGCATCTGTGGAGTAGATAGGCTGTTTGCATGCAAAGGAAGAAAGTTATCTCTTGGACTAAACACAGCAAAATGAATACATTAAAGCAGCACCAGATCTATTGTAATTCTCATTTTCTTATCATTTAATGGAGAGGGGAGAACCTACATTCAAACAAGTATCATCCAAAGTTCAACGTTCTAAGCAGTCTGTGGTTTAAGATCCTTATGAAACACAAAGAGAAAGATGCGTGCACTCAATGTGTTTGGGCCAGCATAATTACTGTAAAGATAATTAATGGCAATTTTTCTCCTGCATTAATTCAGTTGATGAGAAGATAAACAACAAAACGTTGTCATCTCTCTTTCTAGTTTAACATATGCAAAACAATGGGTATGAAATTCAAATCTGATGGACAGAAATCATCTCTGCAGGAGGATCAGATGAGTGATCATATACAACCTCTTTTTAAAATACATGTAATATGTATTTATTGTAGATTGATATTCATGGAAAACAACAAAAGTTTTTATTGCTAGCTCCTGTCTGCATTTTAATATCACAGGGATTTCAGTTAGAGATGGGCCTGCATGAAACACTCCAGTCATTACTAATATGCCCTGACTTTGGTAGAATCTTAACTGCCACTCAACTCAGCCGTAATGTCTTTTAGGAAGTGGGGGGAGGCGGGGGGTTAGAGGGAGAGGATGGCGTCTAGTGGTATCTGACATTCATCTTCTTCCAGAAGTAAGTTTTTCATTGGATACAGATCCAGTTTTCACAGCTGTTTCTTGTTGCATCTGGATGTGAATTTAGCATGGGTAAAAATCTGAACATTCCTGGTTTTGGGGTGTGTTTGGGTTTTTTTTTATTTGTTTGTTTTGTTTTTGTGAAGGGGAGAGAGGAAGGAAAATAATTTGGATTCCAGAACCCAGAACTGTAACAATCCTTGCAATTTTGAGTATTATGAGGAACCACCACATCCACCAAGGCCCCACCTGGAGATCCACCACCCACATAGGCCCAGTACACACAGCTCCCACTTCCCTTTGATGTCTTTAGGGAGAGGGCACTGGTAGTAGTCAGCTTTGACAGTCTCCAAAAGTAAGTATCCCATTGATTTAAATGGGAGTTGTGGGCGGTCACAGGGAAGCGTCTAGTTTATAGGTATTGTTAGAACAAGGGGACATTTCTTTAGAAAAAGTTGGTTTTCTTCTTTTCATACAAAACATTTTGAATTGGTGTTTCACGAACAAGTAGAACTGTAGCAACAAGCAAAAATCTCCAAAGAACCCCTTTGAAGAGTGTAGAAACATGGTCGAGGGAATGGGAAATCTCCTCTAATGGAATAAAGGGCCTGGACCAATAACCATTAAGAATGACAGAAAGGCTTCCACTGATTTCAGTGGGCATTGGATAAGACTCATTGGATTCAAGCATGTATTCTCAAACACTGAAGGATGCCAGAGGGCATGACCACTCTAGCCTCATATTGCTAAATGGGAGGAAGGTCTTTGTTAGTTTTAGGTGGGAGGCGTGGTCCTAGTATGGAGAAAGTTGAGAATCCCTGGGCTAAAGAATTCAAGTCTACAGTTTCTTTCCCACTTTCATTACAGAATTTAACAGTGCTTTGCAAACATTAAGTAATTAAGCCTTACAGCACCCTCAAAGGTAGATTTTATTATCCCCAATTTGTAGATTGGAACAAAATGGCAACGACAAGTTAAGTGTCTTGCTCAAACTAACACTAGTCAGATAAGTTGTAGTCACTCTCTTACCACTAGATAAGACTTCTTCCCAAATAACAACATTTTATTTTGCTCTGGTAGGGCCCAGATTAGGGTAGTGTCTGTGCACCTGGTGTGTGACATTAAGAATAACCATTGGGGAATGAAATATTGGCTTTATAAAGTTATGTATGTTTCAAAAGCTCTTTGCATCAGATCTACAAGCAGAAGTGTATCCAAACTACCTTGTTATAGAGAAAGAATAGATTTGTACAGGAACAGTCAATGGCTAGCATCTCCTCTGAACCCTGTTGAGAGAAAACAGTCTGAAAAAACAAACACTTCCTTCATTGCATATTGAATAATATGTGGCCATAGGCCAAAAGAAAGTCGAGTCAATTTCTCTCAGATTTATCAAATGAATAATATCCAGGTTTAACAGAAGGAGCAGTCAAGAGAAACAGGAAGTAGTTCAAATAACAAGCCAAAGGCAGAAATGAAAATGTCAGGAGATTTTGAGTTTCATGGTGAATGCATAAATCATGTTCAGAAATATGGTCTAGATTTATTTAATTGGTCACCAACCTGGAATAAGATTTTTGCTGAAGAATATGGCTGATGGTACATTTAGAAATGTAACTTTTAACAGTGTGCACACTTTATCATGAGCCTGTCTCTTTCTTTCCCTTTAATATCTTACTATGGATATCTAATAATGGTCCAGACTTTAAGCAGGCTGAATATCTAAGTTTCATACTTAGCTGCCACAACACAGACCACTCCCACTCTAGAGAAGTAAAACTGACATTGGGTCCAGATTTTCAAGCACTGACTGCTGTTTTGGCACCCATAATTACTTGCAGATGCAAGTTAGATCATTTAGACACACAAGCACAATGCAGCCACATAACTTAGTGATTTGTAAATTCTTTGGGCAAAGAAGGTACAGGAGAGCATAGCTCGGACTAGCTGAACATTCTGCATTTCAGATTCAGCTTTCAGTCTGAACATCTGCTGCATGACAGCTGAACAGCATCCACATTCTCACAAACTTCTTCCCAATACACTATTTCCCAGATGGGTGCCAGTTTCAAAATATTATTGTTCCAAGTCCAGTCTAGACCATAGGTTTAACTTTTCCAATCCTTACTTCTCAGAATCCTCTATGCTTTTATTGTGCTGAATCTCATCTCTTGGTCAAATGCTCTCAATAAAGCCCAGGGAATGTCAAAACCCCATAATTCCACTGGAAAACTATGGGAGATGCAGGTAGTTAACACCTCTGAAAAAATATCAGGCCTTGTCTATGCTTTTGCTTGAAATCCAGCTTATGCTAAGAAGCAGCCATTTTTACCTTTCAAGGAGCCTAAAATTAATCCTAAATCTCACACAAAGTCAACGTAGCCAGAATTATCCTGGAAAGCAATTGTATCAAGGCAGGAAAAGAAAGAAGTTTGTAACAATTATTGATCAGATAATTGCTGTCAAAATCCTGCTACCACAACTTGACTTGTTTATAACAGGAGGCCAACCGTTTTTCCTTCTTTCTTATGGTGTATTTGGACCTACTAAGTTGACAAGTTACATTCATATATGGTTTGTGGTTTAATTTATCCATGTTCTTCATCTTATTTTTTTTATTATTATTATCTTTTTTGTATGTGGTGGGATGGATGGGCAGATGCAGAGAGACTGCATGTGTACTATGTAAATTTTCCACTACCCTGTTAAGCATCAGAATACAAGCATGTATGTTGTGGGTAATTCAGTAAGAGCCCCCAAAGTAAGCCTTATTCATTAAAGGCTTAATTATAAAAGGAGTTTTCAAAGCAACACAATGTAAAATCTCCTCCTTCTGTGACTAACACTATGGAGACCTTTATGCCCAATTTCACTCGGAACTAGGGGGTATTACTCACTATGGGAAAGCCCTGATTTCACTGAACAGGGGGAAAAGTGGTAAAAGGACAAAACAGAACAAATCATATCAATGCAAATGCCCAAACAATGCAGAAACCACAACAGGAAACATAAGAGGGCAGGTGGATAAAAAATATGAGATTGTGCTGTGGAATATCACCTTTCTGAAACTAGCACAGGGATTAGAAGGATGTCCTACCTGCATTTTTCATCTGAAGTTACAATTGGTTTAAACAGTTCAATTCTGAGGAGAAGTGGGTCTGATAGGCTGGTTCCTGAACTTCTTTCCCCCACCCTGATTGACCCTGGTATAAATGCAGAATTTGGTAATGGGCCCTCAGTCTGTGTCCTAGGGATTAGTTTGGGAGGGGCTAGGTAATATACCCCATCCCAGTTAAAATGAGTAACAAATGGCAAGGACAAGGGCCCTGAGAAATTAAATCTCAACTATCTGCTATTCCTAAATGCTTCCTGTTACCACAATTTGTAAGTTGACATCCTTAATTAACTTCTTTACCAATATTTTCCAGATGTTAGGAGTTTTGCTAGCCACTGCCCAAGACAGATGTTTTCCATATTTAATCATATGGCTCAGGCAACCTCAATTGAACAGGCCTATAGGCTATGAAACCTTAGCTCATCCACACAAATGATACAAGATACAATGCGGTATATCATGTACAGATCTTCAGAAAATTATGTTCTACTATGAAATCATATACATGTGTATGAATATGACTGTGGAAGGGAGTAACTTATTAGCTGGTACAGTTAAAGAAGCAAAGGCTTAAGAGCTCAACCCTGCTCCACTGCAGTCAGTGACAAAAACCCCATTCACTTAAATGTACATCGTTGTACAAAAATTATAGGCCTTTAAAATTGACCTTGTCTATATTGCAGTGTAAACCCCAGTTTAGTAAAACTAGAGTTAGCAGATCCTGGGCTTGTTAACATAGTACTTGAGTGTCTACACTCATTTGTAACCCCAGGTTAGGAACTGCTGAACCCTGGGTCCCAACCTGAGGATCTAGAGTCTACACTGCATTATGCGGGCTTAAGTCCAACCATCCATACCTAGACATTCTAGCAATCTCCTAAAACGTGGCCTCTCTAGCCATTTGTTCATGGTGCAGTGTGGGAAAACTTCACTGTCCAGAAGGACAGTATCTCAGAAATCTGATGGAGGGTCATTATCTGTCTAATCCAAGGGCACCAGTTCCACATAATTTACTCATTCAAATCCCTTTTAAAGACACGTTCCTCCCATAAACTCCACAAAAAGTAACTGTTGGTACATTAAAAAGTAAATATGTTCTAAGTTACGCCTCTTACCTCTGTTTCATAATTTGTAGGACTCTTGGAGCAAGAACTATCTGTGTGTGTCTTAAACACGAGCTCTGTGCTTGGTGCTGTGTAACAGCTAATACTAAGAAAAGTATAAATGACCCAAAATTATGTTGATGAATTTATGGCACCATTTATTTTCATATCTGTTTTTTTTTCCATTCATGCAGGATGACTTATAGCTTTGCACTTTATTTCATGAAATTTAAAAAAAAAAATTAAACGTCAATATTTTTTGCTATTGATTTCAAAATTTGTGTTATAAATTTAATTTCTGTGGAGTTCTACCAAACCTACACAAATAATGACAGTAAAAGTACAGCAAAAATGTTAATGTTTTTGGTATGAATTACGCAATAGAAGTTATTTAAATAAAGAATGGACCAACACAACACACTTTAGCACACTCCTTCCAATCAGTCAAAGTGGAATTTCATTAAATTGCAGCCTAGAAAGATGAAGTTTTTAAGCTATCTGAATAAGACTGCAAAAGTTCCTGCTGAGTTTGATGCAATATCTTAAATTGGCATTTGAAGAGAGTGACACAGATGCACAAAGAACTATTTCCCTTACTTAAAAAAAAAAAAATCTCACATAGGAATCTAAGGAAATAAAAACTTAGAGTGGAACTATTAAACTTATAGACTTTGTTTTTCAAAGCTTCTTTTTCTCTATTGAAGCTGCTAGCAGCTAACAAAAGGTGCAAAAAAATAACTGGCCTCATCTATCACTAAAAGACTTTGGTGCATTTTGAAAGCATTGTCATTTTCCAAACAAAGAATTAACTCCTCCACCTCATCTTGGTAAAAATGATTAATAAAACCTGCAGGCTAATGATATGCAAATTGCCTCTAAGGTAGCATGCCTGATTTTCAATCTTTTATCAGATCTCCTGTTTTACATATATCTAGAGAACAGGGTCTTCCCCTACTCCTCTTTCTTTTGATTAAATACATGTTTTTCTTGCACATGTTAATAGTCAGATTTTTATTCCCCTGCATCTCTCTGAAACACTTGCAGGGCAAATTTGCTCATCTGCAAGGAATGATGTAGTGATTGCCCTGGTATGGGATATGCTGTCCAACTCCTTTAATAAATCACTATAATTGATGAAGCAACCTTCATTCCTGAGATTGAGACAAGGTGTGTTAAACATAATTACAGCTACTTAGTAAAACAAGTTACAAAGCAGCTTCACAAAATAACTGAGACAGTAACAGATTAAGGATCTTTGAAGAGGGAACAAAGGTTTTGAACAAAAATTGGCCTGAAGGCACAGATCAGTAACAGAAGCTATCTATAGATTTAGTTGCTATAAATAAATACATTTTAAATCAAAGTATTTTCAAACACTATTTTCTCCCTTCCAAGACCTGTGTTGTGATTTCCCCTGGGAATGGATACCATTGGTGGCCACAAAAGCATCTAACTGCCACCTCAGGAATGCTTTTTAACTCATTGTAATGGTTTCCCACCTAAGATGGAGGCATTGGTGAAATACATCCGTTAGACTGGCCCAAGACTTAACTCTCAGGTGCAGAGACTGCATTTTGAGATATTGGATCCCAGATGTGGAACACCTTACCAGCGTCTTCATTATTCCTTCATTTACTTTTAACTTGGGATGGGCCCAACCAAGAACTCTGTCTGAACTCACCGTCCTGCACTCCAAACAGGGAAGGACTTAAATCCAAACCATCTTTCTTTTGGGGGGTTGTAAAACAAAATGATCCAAACCTTCCCTGATTTTGTTAATCTCTTCCCCAAGTTGCTGAGTTCCTACATCTACCCCTGTATCATAGACTCTGCCGGCAATTAC
Source organism: Chelydra serpentina (assembly GCA_037349315.1). Classification (NCBI taxonomy): domain Eukaryota; kingdom Metazoa; phylum Chordata; order Testudines; family Chelydridae; genus Chelydra; species Chelydra serpentina. The sequence continues at coordinate 17,266,361 of JBAIAC010000035.1, forward strand.
ACATTGTAATACTAGTGCCTTCTGCAGTATTTTTTTTTTAAATAACAGGTGCCACAATATAGATCACTTTACATATACATGTTTTCAGCCATGGGACCTCATCAGAGCCTATGAACTAAAAAGGGTCAGGTACGTTCAGTAGTTAGGTGGGAAACCTCACGGCGATACGCAGTTGCTGTAAGAGATGTTGTTAGAGGAAAGAGTGCACTACTCTCCGTAGCTGACTCTGTACTGAAGTGCCTCAACATGGTGTTAAGATTGCGGTGCTGTTGGTGTTAGAAGTCACTATGCTATCTGTCAGATGATGCTTTTAAGTGAGACCCTGGCAGCTCGTGGCAAATATTTCATGTTACATGTGTATGAGTGGGTTCATACCTAGAGTATTATAACAGACATGACCATTTATAATTAACAAATAAACAGAGATCTCAATAGCAACCTGTTGGGCAAATTCTCAGAGTAAAAATATTCTGTCTACTTCATTTCCTCCTGTTTCAATGCGATCTGATCTTTGATTTTGTTGAATAGTAGCCATGTTGCATACTAGATGACTTAACTCGAGTGTTGGCTGGTGGGTGATATTTGTGTATGTCTGTTTCTGTTTGTCCATGTTCACATGCATGTACACGTGTATAATTTGGTAAACATTTGGGGAGCCTTGAGTATGGGAGGTGCTATAAAAACCTAAGACATTGTTATGCTGAAAGATATTGGTGACTGCATGAATCACATCTTGGAGATCAGGTGTGAACACACCCTTCAATTAACATAAATATGAGGATGAGTTAATCAGGACTCCCTCCCCTTTCTCACACAGCCCCAAGATAAAAGAGAGTTGTGAACTCACCCAGGAGTTTAGAATGAGTGGGCAGAGGTGTTCCAATTAGTACTGTGACCAGGTGTGTGAGAACATACAAAGATGGATGCCTGGTCTACACTAGGATTTTGCATGGGAATAGCTACATCTGTTAGGGAGGAGTGAAAAATCCGCAGCCCTGAGAGACACAGCTATTCTGACCTAACCTCCGGTGTAAACAGCAGTAGGTCAATGGAATAATTCTTCTGATCACCTCGCTCTTGGAGAGATGGATTACCTATGCCGATGAGAGAACACTTCCCATCAGTGGAGGTAGCAGATGCACTGAAGCACTACAATGGCACAGCTGTTTTAAATGTAGACAAGCCCTCTGAGTGACAGAGACAGCCTTAAGGAGCAGCTGAAAGTGCTTGGCTAACCCTGGAAGAAACCAGGGGAGAGATTTTTTGCATCAGGGTGCATGCACAAAAGAGAACTCTTGGTACTGTGAGCAAAATAAGCTGTTTGCTGCTATTTGATTCCCTCTGTGTTCAGAGACACAGGACAGGACATGATTTGTAAATAAACGCAACAGCATCAAAGAAATGCCTACATCACCGATTTTTCCCAACTGGAACATCCACAGGCCCCAAACTTTGACTAGCGGCTCAAGTCTAAAAAGGGTCGGGAAAACAATATTATTACATTTTTAAAGTCCTACTGATGCCATCTACTGCTCTTTACAGAGAACTTCATCTACAATGACACTGAAGTACATTTTTGGAAGACAGGAGGCTTCCCCATTTGCAGGAACAATTTGAACACCCCAAATTTGCACCTGCTTTTTGCACTCACAGAAAGAATTGCAGCGCAAAGCTGAGTCCTGTATGTGGGCTTCTCACTACCTGACTTCCACCTGCAATTTAGCACTTTTAGGAACACATGCTCAGAGTTTTGCTTGCAGCTTTACAAAAATGCAAGTGCAAACCATGCCTGCAAAAGGAAGGATGCCCACCTGAACATTTACCCTTAAAATAGACCCTTCAGGGCTGCTGCTCCCAAGACATTAGTGCGCTTACTGTACTTCATTTCATTTTAACCCCCATCAGAAAAAAAACAAACAACCCGTCAGTACTGAAGGATCAATATTTACACAGATGGCACTGCTGCCATAGTGACAAGCACTTTCCTGAGTACAGCTTTGGTCATTGTAATATGTATCTGTGTGGGAGAGAGGGTGGGAAAAGAGTGACTGACTAACAAAATGAGACCGAGTCAGATGCTATGCAATGTGTGCAGGAGGCATCATCCAGGGGAATGCAGGGACAATGGTGGTTTTAAGCCACAGGGGAAAGTATTTAAAAACAAGGCACAGACATTTACAGAACTAATTTATAGTATTTGATTTTGGGCTCCTGAGGGGACCAAAATACCCCCTGCTTTTATTAAGGCCGCTTGGAGAACTGCTCCAATGGTATTCTCCCCAGTGCTGCCTAGGGCTTGTGGCACAAGCCAGAAAGGCCACAGTAGCATCCACTAATCGTCCTTCCACCCCTAGTGCCACCCCAGCATACTCCCAACAGGCTTGCAGGGAGGCCAGCGTAGGCCCATCTATGGCAACTCAGCAGCATAGGTGTGCTGGATGAATTCTCCCCTCTCAGGCTGTTTACCCCATCTGTCCATCACTGGAAGGGGGCAGAATCCCTCTCACTATAGTTTAGAAAGGAAAGAATGAAGAGTTCAGTGGCTGATTGCATTTGCCATTTAAATCCCCTCTATTATTCTTTGACACAGATTAGTGCTAAACACAGCCCTAAGTGAGTCCATATTTGAGAGAAAAGAACAGAGACTTCTGGGAACAGACCAAAATTATTTCACCCTTATTCATATTAAAGCTACAGTCCATCTTCAGGTGCTTGCCTTCCATCTGTTAGGTAGAATGATGAATCTTCCCTACAGACATGAACATTCCTGTTTGCTTTCAGTATTCATAACCTCTCTTGTATTGCTATGAGCTTCCCACAAAGTCAGTCCAGGAAATCCAGTTTTCCAAGCCTAGATATGTACTATGGGCCTGATCCAAAGCCATGGAAGTCAGTGAGGCCTTAAGCACATGGAGAAGGGGATGGTGAAGCTCCTTTTCACATTCAAGGGCATGAATCCTCCAGGTGTGTGGTGCTAATGGGCTCTTGGCTGGAAGACTGATTAGGGCCCTCACACTAGCTGTCAGGAGTTAGACTGGGAGGGAAGATCCTGAGGTCTCTTACTGAGGATGTGGAGTGTCCCCACATTCTGGGGGGTTTATGTTTTCATGACAGAAAACTCCCTCTGCATCTACTGCAGAATGAGAGAGTCACCAGCTGAACTTCCAGGGCAGGAAAGAATAATAAGAGAGCTGCTGAGCTGGCTAATATAATTTTGCTGTAGGCCCTGTTCAGTATGAAACAGGCAGCACAGAGGGGTTGTGTAGCAGCTGAAGCACCCCAACTCAGCCAGAATTCCTGAGAGGCACCCACACAGCAGCTATCCCCTACATGTCCGGGAATAGAACTATAACCCTGCCCTTTGCCTGTCTCTTCCCTCATCTAGCACCCAAAGGAGCAGGGACCATGTTCTCAGGCAGGATTCTGAATATCCCCATCGCTGAATACATGTGCAAGGGAATGGTGGGGACCCCATGTACCCTCCTGTTATGCACACCCACTGAGGGGCAGAACAGAATCAGGCTCTTATACCTGTGGGTCTGATACCATAACTGAGTTTGTAAAAAAAAAAAAAAGTCTGTCTCTTGCATTTAAATACCCAGCTTTGTCTGGGGCTCACCAAACACTGCCTTAGAGCAACAGCTTTAAAATGAACAAGGGAACTTGAAACAAAATAAGTCAATTATCCAATGTTGACAAAGCTACCCCACCCCTTCTCCCACTGAGCTGCCTCAGGTGGGCTGAATTATGTTGGGAACATATTAACCTAAAATCAGCACATTAGATAATTGGGCTGCAGTAAATTAATCCCAGAGCAAAAGAAACTATCAGTCCCTGAATCAATGTGGTGTTAATGACAACGCTGCAACTGAATCGCCCTCTAGTGGCCAACAGTCTAGTAGCATACTTTTTCACTAGTCTACAAACACCTCTATCTACCCTGCGTGGGTTTTTGTGCTGTTCCAGTGTAAACATTCATTGTGTGTTGTCATAACATTGGTTCTGTTGCCTGCAATCTTCATTTGTTATACTCCTCTGTAGTGTAAATCCTGGCTAACCTTCCTTTCCACTGAGACTTGGTGCTATTGTTCCAAACTGCAATTCTTGGGCAGGCAAATCAGTTATTGATATAACTTATATGTGGAAGTTTTACTCCCCAAAACTGCAGGATTGCACCCTATATAAATATCCTGAGCTGCCTTTCACTGCCATTCAAAAACAAGGAGCCAAACTTTGCCCTCAGAGAAGTTTGCACCATACCTCTGCCCTAACTATTCCAGTCAAACAATGAAATCCCTTTGACTGACCAACCTGCATATTGTATTCATCTTGGTCACATTTTAATTTTTCTGATCTACTCAGCAGCTGTTTTAATTTCTGTTTAAGGGATGTCCGAGTGCAGAGTCAGATGCAAACTTCCCAGCTGGCCCATTTAAATATAAACAACCCAACCTCACATTTAAACTTTTCACCCCCTTGTGAGTTGTGCCATCTCTAATGCAAACTGAGCTAATTATTTGAAAATGTACAGGTGCCTTCAAGTATCAGGTTGTTCATTGGTCAATAATAAGCATTCTTAATCTGTTCCCAGAATTGGGGCTTCTCTCAATCTGAACATCTAAAGTGCCTCCCATGAATGAGCATACATCTGTGAGCCTACCCCACTCTCATATCCATATCTTCACCTTCCTCCTGGGGATAGTTGTTCTTTGCAGGTAGACAATGTGCATATATCACCCCTTATGGAGGAGATCCATAGAGTAACATAGAAGTTATTCTAAAAGCATATGGGAGTTAATAGAATCCCTCTGAAAAAGCAAGAGACAATCTATTCAGAGATGAGAGGACCCTTTTCTGGGAAAGAGATCAGTTGATTCCCAGAAAGCCAGCACCTAGTAAGACTTTCTTCAAAAAGGCCCTTTGTGTTGCTCACTCAAAAGACCTACCTCACAACCAAAAAACAACTCCCAGGCCAAACCAAATACAGCTTGAATCCCTCCCCATTACAGAGGCACCCAGTTAACCTCTTTATATCTGCTCCTTATAATTGGCTCCAGCTGCCACCTGTTAGAGAGCTTATTCTCTCACTCTCCCACTTAACTGGTCCTTCTACCATGAACAGAGAGCAACAATACCCAAAGTCCAAAGGTGCAAACAATTCAATGTTTATTGGGGTGAACTTTCAGCAAGCTTAAATCCAAGTTCCTTTTTCCTTATTTTTGAATCCCAACTTACTTCCTGTTTGCCCCTAATTTATATAGTAATATTCTTAGCTATACCTTAACCAATCATTCTACTGAAATTTACCTCCTAACATTCATCCTAACATATTGTAACATAATTAGCCAACCAGTTATATCCCACCACCTTAATTAGTTTATACCCAGCAAAATTAATTATACAGCAGACAGAAACAATCACAGAACCAGACAGAGACCATGCAAATAAACAATAGCAAAGTGGGAACTATAAGGACAAAACAATACAGACCCGAGGATTTCACAACTACAGCTATAAAGACATGAGGGTTTCCCACCTGTGTCTATTGATAAGTGAGTTCTAACCAAACAGAAAACTATCAAACTAAATTTCCTTTTACATCTTCCAGGCTCTTCCCTTTCTCTGGAGGTGGTAGATCGGATCACCTTTCTAACAGCCCCAGATTGCCTTATTTCAATATTACTAGTTTGGAATGTGAGGAGGTGACCATAGGCTTCCCAGGGTATGGCTGCCTCTGCTGCTTAGCCAAAGGCATTGCCCTAAGAACAGGGCCTCTGTCACAGTTAGAGAAGACCCTTACACAGATTCTTTCTTTTATATCTCTATAACTAGCTAAATGATAAACATATACCTACATTCTTAAAGTATAGGCTTTTACAGACAGGCCTGAATATCTATATCTTAACACTCCACCTCCTTTTTGGGGGGTGGGGGTTGGGTGGGGAGGAATCTTCCTGCCCAGGTATCCCTGGAAAACCATAGGACATATGGTGACACACTTCCTGATAGGGCCAGGCATCAAGGTGGAAGGAGTCGATGCTCCATCTGTCCCACTGCCCCTTGTGTAGTACAACGCCCTGCATCTTCTCTCATATGGACATACCGCACCTATTCCAATTAGTGTTCCACACTTCCCATTATAGTGGGCCCGAGAAGGTTGGGTCCGGGTTGTCTACTACACTTCGGGGCAGGGCTTACTACATTACTTATAGGTTATAATTGGTGGCTGTTCGCTAGGGAGTTGTGCCCCCCCGATCGTTTCCATATGCAACATAACACAACTACAGTTAACAAGCTGCTATGATAATCTACAGCAACACCGAGAGTCCTGACCACTGCAGTATGGTCCAACATCCTGGCCACCACCAAAAACACTGCTTCTACTCCTTTGATAGGGTTAAAATTTTGTCAGCACCATCCTGTAGTGTGTATTGTAAGTGTGTCCAACTGTTGGCACTTTCAGCAAGTTGCTCTTGTAATCTTTGTATACTTTTGTCCATATTGTGTGTCCATTGAATATCCACAGTGAAATTTGGTATTGTCCAAACCAATTCAACTACTTGGTATGGCATGGGGTAGTAGGTGCTGGTTCGATTGTTTACATTGATTACGTGCACCGATCCATTGGTGCACCATAGTCCAGGTGGCAGTGTGTAGAAGTTCATAACTTTGTCATATACTGGAAGGATTTTGACTCCTACTGTTATATTGCAGGATTGCATACATTCCCAACAGAATACACCATACCCCATATACATTACCCCTAAATGCCCCCCCTTTGCAATAGGCCAGGGGTCTCCAAACTTTAGGAGACGAGGGCCACATTAGATTTTTATTTAGGAGACGAAGGCCCCGCTGCCGAAATGCCACCGAGGTGGCGGCGTTTGAGCTGCCGCCAAGCAGCGTTTGAGCTGCTGCCGAAGTGCTGCCGATGCGGCAGCAGCAATTGGTTGGGGGGGCCGGACAAATTGAAGCCACAGACCGGATCCGGCCCGCGGGCTGTAGTTTGGAGACCCCTGCAATAGGCCATTGATCCTGCTCCCCCATAAGAGAGGGGCACATCCATATTCCTCCTCTGAATATACAACTGCTTAATGTGATGACAGTCCAATTTACCCCATTCCACACACGCCCAACACCTATTTCCTAGTGGCTCCCAATGCGCTCCCCCTCCCCTAGTTACTCCCATAGGGTTCAAGGGGACCACCTTATTTGCATTTCCTTCCCATGGTATCATAGTAACAATTACACAAGAACTCTCCCCACAGGTTGGGGATGTTATTTTCCAGGTAGATGGGCATGTTTTTGCAATTGTGGATAAATATGGGCTAGCCTCCCGATTTAATACTGAAGGCCATTGTTCTGACCAAGCATCTCTCATAATATCCATTAACATTATTAACTGAGCATTTTGAATACCTACACACACTTCTCCCCATGTTAATCTTCTGAAGCCATCCCCCACCCATGTCACCAGGTCCCCTGCCCAATGAGTTAACTGCAAGTTTACTCTACTGCTGTCTTCCACCCTGTGGCAACTGCCGATAGTTGCTGTGCCATTAATTCATTAATTTGTTGTTCAAATCTCAAATTTTGGCTTACTAATTGTTTGGTTACTCACTTGCCCCCCAGATTCCATGTACCCAGCATAGTGTTCCCTGCTGCCCACAATCCTCTTTTCCGACGACGATTCCAGGTGTGTCCCCTCACCCACCAATTGAATTGTTGTTTCAATCCTTTTATGTACATACTACAATTAATATGAATGGGTCCACCCACCCATTCCTTGGGGCATACCACCCGTGTAATAGAGTGAAAGGACATGTTAAAAAGTGCTGGCTGCACCTGCTCCCACAATGGCTGCCATACATTTGCTCATCGGGGAATATTCTCGCCTCCAGGCTGTGGCCACTTTAAATTTGGATTCTTCCAACTTGGCATCCATATCACCTGTAGGGTTACATTCCTTAAAATGATTAACTCATCATACACCCAGCGTCCCAAAGGGGATTTTACGCCCAATGTAATATGTACATAACAATCACACCTTCGGGGATTATCTTCCATGGAAGTCCCATTGTGGTTGCATATGGTAACATCACACCCTAAATGTGGGGCCCCATTTTCCCAAGAGGGTTCATTTGCTCCAGGAGACAAGAGGGTTATATTCTTTGGACCCTCTGTAACAAACCACATAGCTGGGTAACTGTGTTTTCCACTATCATTAATCATGGCAGCACCCTGGGAGTACCATGCAATATTTCCTGATAAATTTGATATTCTCCACCGGGTTGGGATTCCCCCATCTAATCCATAAACCATATACCAACACTGCCAAATGCCTGTTGAAGTATTAGTCGTACATCTTTCTATGGGGAGATTCTCATAGTCTTCATTAGCTTTATTGCCACAGGTTGCATGTGTAGCCATCCATGTGTTTCCTCCTTTTGACACTTCACATTGTGGGATCTGAATAGAATTTGTAAATGTGACAATTGTGATTAGCACTAGTAATTGTTCCATCCAGGTCCCGGGAATTTTCATCCTTTTCTCCTTTTTGAATTAACCTGTAATACACACATAACAAAATGTACACGTTCCCTTTCCCAATCCCCTGTTTGTACCTTTTTATTTGCGTGCAGTGAACCCACTCCATTCTCTGTAACCAATAATAGCAGACTGGGCCCTAACTGATGGTCAAGAACAAGATAGGGGCCCTTCCATTTAGGAGCTGAGAATGGATGGTGTTGACCTGGGATCTTGTACATCACTAGATCTCCCACCATGGGTAGATCACGCTCCCCGGGCAGGTCATACCATGCTTTGACTCTTGATGCTCCTTGCTCATCTCGCCAGGCCACAGCCTGCTGTACCTGTTTTACATGGTCGATTAGAGTTAAAATCCATTCTTCTGTTAAGCCGTGTGTAGGGGTAAGTAGATTTCCCCACCATTCCATGGGCCTTCCCATGAGAGCCTCGGATGGAGAAAATCCTGTGCATGGTCCCCTCCCCCCACAACTGGGGTCACTACGCCTGCCTCCTGCAGTTCCTCCCGGGTAGCCTCTCTCGCAGGGGCTGTAACTGTGGATCGCTGGCCTACAGTGTCCACTGGCCATGGTGGGGACAGTGTTTTTTCAGGGTAGGGCGGTGGAGGTGTCTCCTTCAGTTCCATTAGTGGGGCAGATGGTTTGGGGTCCCCAAGTCCATTGCCCCCATGTTTACAATGATACAATTCCCCCTCTAAGTCTCCTACTCTCCCCAGCAGTTCATCCCTCTCTCTCCGGATTGCCTCACAAGACTCCTCTGTCCGTGCAGCATCCCGTGCCTTCAAATCCGCTACCTCTACCGCTAACACGGATTTTTCTGTTAAAATCCATTGCTGATCCACAATCCCCTCCAAATCTTTAATGTGTTGGAGATCGGCTTCCATTTTTACCCAGTATGCCATCCCAGCACACAAACCTTGTAATACCATTCCCTTTTTCCTACACTCCTTTCCCTTGCTGTCTCCCAAAACCTCCCCCATCTCCTTCTCACTGCTCAAGGACTTCTCCTCTGGGTCCTAGGTTCCCACTACCCATGGAGACATTAACCCTTTCCTATAATAAGAAAAAATTGGCTTCCTTTAGGTCCCAGAAGGTCTATTCCCCCCATCATACCTTTCTCTAGGAATTTTAATCAAACTCTTGAATTCCATTAGGAATTTTAACCCTTCCATAGAATTCTATAGGTTGGTTTAAAATGTCTATTAAAAGGCCTCTATTGAATTCTGAAGATCTATTGATCTACCTGCATTTCTAAAGTGCCTATCACTATAGCAGTATTGCCAGCCCGAAATGTTCAAAAATCAGGAGATTGGCTTTAAAATCATGAGATTATGTAAAAATAATAGATTTGCCTTCTGCTTTTTGAGCCTTTAGGGTGCTCTGGGGGTCACATTTTGAAGCCTTCTCCATGGCCACAAGGACTAGAAACTTACTTTTTCTTTAAGAATGAAGGCTGAAATCATCATATATCCAGTAATTATCATTAGACTCATAACAAAATCATGAGAGTTGGCAACAATGCTATAGTATCCAGGTATTGATAGCTCCTTCTCAACCCACCAAAGCAATACATAGGGTTCCATATGGGATCCATGAAAGTACATAGGCACCTAAACCCCAGTTTTGGCTTCACTGCAATCCACAAAACTCCACCAAACTCTGTAGGTGCCTGAACTCATTTGATGCCTATGTTTCTCAGCCACCTATCTCCTGCCTCCTGTCTCCTGCCTAAACACTAGAGTGATTAATAGAATTCAGGGAAGACAGGAATTCAGCTCTGGCTAGAGAAGGTAGAGGTGGTGCCCACCTTTTAATTTTTATCCCAACGGTTACAGCTCTCACCTGGGATGTGGGAAAGCCAGCTTCAATTCTCTCCCACCCTGCCCTAGGAGGAGAAAAGCCTTGAACACAAGTGTCACCCACCCCCCCACCCCTCACCCCACTTTAGGAGAGTGAGCTAACCACTCAGTATATGGGATATTATGGGGTGGAAGCTGTTCCACTGTGAATAAATGATGCAAGAGTGGCTAGACCAGGGGGACTGGGTCCAGGGTCTCCCACCTCACAGATAACTGCCCCAACCATTGGACTACAGAATCATTCTCTCCGGCCCAATGATTTTTATAGCTTCAACAGGAGAGACTGAGGGAGCCCCCCATCTCTGTGAGCACATCGCATAGCTAAGTGGTCAGAGCACTTTCCCACATGGTAGGAGACCTCTCTTCAAATCCTTTCACCTCCTCTGGCAGAAGGGGGAATTGAACTTGGGCATTCCACATCCCAGGTAAGTGCTCTAACCACTGGGATAAAAGCAATAAAGTGGGCTCCTCTTCCTGCAGTTGTTTTGTGTGGAGCAAGAGAGGCGCCTAACCCATTACTGCAAGAAATGCCATAGGAACCTGAGCCTTCTGATTTCAGGCAGTGGGTGCCTGTTGTGGGTTGCCAGGCAGAGCTAGGCACTGCCCTGTAGCCTGGATTTAGTCACCTATCTCCAAGAGAGGGGTGAGGCTTAGTCCATGCCCCTCTCTTCAGCGTCTTCCACTGGCTAATTTGGACAGCTCCTGCCTAGTGTGCTGGCTTTTGTAGATTGCATTCTAGGCACCTAACTCTCTTATTCATTGCATGGGGAGCCCAGGAAGCTAACTTGGCTTTGTGGATTGCAGTATTGTTCTGGATTTTCTAGGCATCATGATGCTCAGCATTGCGGTTCCTAAATCCTTTTATGGATGCCCAACCCACTCACCCTCACTGCCTCACAAAGTGTCTGGGAGAACAAGCACGCCATGCAACAGGTACTGAAAATCAAATCACTCAGGCCTTATTGGACCAAGGTAGAGAGGACAAGTTCCTGTGCTGAGGACCTTCCTTTGACCACACTTTGTCATCAGTACCCCCTGGCTGTCTGAGCAAGCTCTCTTCTTAATCTCAGGTACTGAAGTTAAAATGCATGCAGTCGGATGGTCTCCACAGTACGCAGAACCTAAACCATAATGAGCTTTAAAGTTTAGACCCCAAACTTTGAATTACACTCAGGATGTATTTCCCAAATTGAATCATGCTGAACTAGCCTATTTTGGAACATGGCGCCTTCTGATATGGGTTGGCTTTCCCCTGCCCCAGGCCATGGGATGTCACTGCTTCCCCCTGCATCTGCTGGGCTGCATCTATCTCCACCATGGACTCATTTAAAGGAGTGATCATTGGGTAATTGGTGTGTTTGCCTTCAAAGACCAAATGAATGCCACCGTTGTTTATAATAGAAGTACATAATTTAACAAGGTAATACAATAGTTTCTAATGGGTCAGGAAGAAGATATGGCTGGGGAAAGCTGAGTTTTGTTCCATCTTGCAGCATACCACTAATGTGAAAATCACTAACCATCTGGAATGAGGAAAATACTTTGAAGGCCTCGGAATGTTACCAGGGCACCGTTTTGCCAAGTTATGCTATTTGACAGAAATGGGTCATGAAATGCCTACTAATTGCTACAAGATTTAACAAGAAGAAAGCAGCCCCAGTGCAATGAGGTTCACCTACAGACTTTCATGTTCAGAATAGCAGAGCAGGGGAATAACAATGTGTAATGTGTCCTGCTCTCTGAACACCAAATTACTGGGATCATTTTTCTACCAGTGAAAGAAAAAATATATGACAGGGTAATTATGACATATTTTTATTGTTTTCAAGAAATGTGAGCCCCTAATTATCCCAGCTATTTATGGGAAGGTTTTAGGACTAGCAGATGCAATGCTTTAGCTCTTTATTTCCCAAGGGCTCCACAGTTACAGATCTTATTTCAGTAATCCCAGATTATTCCCTCACTTCACCTGACAAGTCACTCCATTAACCCACTTGCATTCAGAGCTCTGTTTAAAGAAGATTGCAGCATTTACATTGGCACAATAATACTGGAACAAAGAAACAACTAAGTGAACCTGTTTTCAGACAGCTCTAAGGCTGCTTCGCAGGAGGACTGAGCATCCTATGTTTTATTTAAAAAGTGTTTAAAATAGAAAAGTCCTGGATTATGCATTTCTTCTCTCTCTTCCATTGACTTCCATTGCTGTCTTCCTGACTTCAGGGAGAAGTCTGGGGTCCTGCTGACTTCAGTGGAAGTTTGGGATGAGTGAGGAAAGCAGAAACAGTATCCAAATTCAAGATGAGTCCAAACCAGACCATTGGTAATGGATAACCCTGAACATTAAGGGGCGCCTAAAATCTGAATGTGGGTCTAGATCTGAACTTCACATCTGGCCTTGTTTCTCAGACAGATTGAACCAAAGCCCCTGAACTTTGGGTGCTGGATCCTATCTTTCAAAGTTATTTATCTGTCCCCCTCTTACCATGGTATCTGAACATCTCACAATACCCCCTATGAGGTAGGGCTATTATCTCCATTTAACAGATGGGGACTGTATTGAAAAGGAGATTTTCAAAGGGACCAGTGACAGGTAGGAACCTAACTCATATTGACTTTCAATGGACATTAGGCGCCTCATGGCCATCAATGGGAAGTAGGTGCCTAAATACCTTTGAGGATCTGGACCTAGTGGGATTTTCAGAAGCACCTAAGCAGATAAAGTGTCTAATTTCCATTGAAATCACTTGGGATTTAGGCACCTAACCTGTTCAGGCACTTGTGACAATCCCATGAGGTACCTATCTGCATCTTCAGGCATCTAAATACCTTTGAAAATCTGGCCATAAGTGTTTTGTTCCAAGAAGACTGTGTCAGATTAGGAAAATGAACCTGGGTCTCTATAGTCCCAGGCTGGTGCCTTAACTACTGGACCAAGTAAAGATGAAAAGTCTTTACTTTGTGCCTTGGATTCATTTCTAGGAAGAATACACTGTTGATCCGATTTACAAACACAGGGATCTATCCTGGAAGGTACTGAGCATACTGGCCCTAATCCAGCAAAGTATTTTGGAACATACTTTGCTCAGCTTGGGTGGGACCTTGAAGGTGGGACCTTCCGTACCTTGAAGGATCACTCCCCTAACTATGTGACTACACACATACTGTAGCTTACACCTGCATTAAGTATATAAATACCTTGTAGTGCACTTATGTTTGTAAACAAATGTAACCAGCATGGTGACTCATTAGCCATGTACACTTAGACACCCATCATTTGGATTGCTATTGAATATTTCATCTGCCTTCTCTCCCTTTTTCAGTGTGGAGGACAAAAGTGTCTGACTTGAATGCAGAAGGAAAAAAATGTATATGATCATGTAATTAAAGACTGTATCATAGCCCAGCTGAGGTTGCATGGGCACCCTTAATTCTGTCATTTCTTAATTTATGAGTGCTTGAATTTGCAACCTTACTGGTGTTCTTTTGGAGCAGTTTTTTGATCGATATACAAGTTGCATTAGTGTGATGAGATCTTGTGGGTTAAAGACAGTAAAGGGGCTGTTGTTATGGGCAGGCAGATCCATATGTCCACTTTCAGGTGTGTCTGAGAAACTGAGCCAATCAGAGAATCAGGTGAAATTCCTCATATTCCTGCCATGATCAGCATCCAAGAGCCCGTTTCCCATCTGCAACAGCTAATGATAATAATGCTTATAGTGTATGGGATGCAGGGGAATGCTCTTATATAGGTTCTTATTGTGTTATCAGCACTTTCAGGAGGAAAAATGAGCACACATTGAGATCATTTAAGGTACCCTGTCCTTCCCTGCTATTATAAGGGAACTGGAGAGAGGTATGCTACAGAATTCAAAATCAAATTTCAGCACAGTCATGGAGGAAAGAAGCAAATATATAGGAAAATTGGGAAATACCCACCAAAAGAGATGCAAATTGTGAACAAAATTAATTTTCCCAAACAAACTTGATGATCATCTGTAGGTTAGAGATGTTGCCCTTTACTGTACTTAAATGATGTTTCGGGAGAGCTGAAAAATCACTGAAATGCCCATGTTATCTAGATTTATAGTCCCCCAAAACAATCAATTCCACAACACCTTCTGCATGTCAGCTCACAGCAGCCATAGCCAGGAGACTTGCACACACTCCAACCTTGGCTGAACCCTTCTATCAGTCTTGATAACTGATAGAACCAAAAAAAGAAATGAGCGTAGTTTAACAGTTTTTGATACTTTCTGGGCGGCTAGTGGTGTGTGATTAAGGGCTGATCTACACTAACCCCATAATTCGAGCTAAGATACGCAACTTCAGCTACGTGAATAACGTAGGTGAAGTCGAACTATCTTAGTTTGAATGAAAAAGCACTTACCCGGGGTCCACACGCGGCGCGCAGGCTCCCCCGTCGACTCCGCCTACTCCGTTCGTCGAGCTGGATTACCAGCGTCGACGGCGGAGCACTTCCTGGTTCAATTTATCGATTTAGACAAGACGTGATAAATCGAACCCAGAACATCGATCCCGCGCCTCTGACCGGACGCGTAAGTATAGACGTACCCCAAAGCAACATTTTGGCTGGGCAATATCTTACTTCTTTTAGCAGGGGCAGTGAAGGGAAAGGAAACAAGAAATACAATAGACTGAAAAGAAGCATAATCCCTATTTTCCTATGATGAGTTGCTTTCCTTTGAATATGCCATTATCTAACCTGCAGGCAGGGCAAGTGCTAAGCTTTGGGGAGTGTCAGTGATACTAGTCATTATAACTTGCATAACTAACCAAAGCAAAGTGATTTTACATTTTGTTTTCCAGGCAGCAACAGGACTGAAATCTTCTTGTCTCATTTTTGACTGCCATCTGAGCAGTAGTAGATCCAGCCACAATTATGGAAAATCTTCAGGCAACAAATTATTAGGATTTTGCTGGTTACCTGTTGGGAAAATCTTGCAGGACAAAGACTCAGCTCTGTGAAATAAATATAAATATAAAGTAGAAGATGTTGATCTCCAACACTGCACTTCCTCTGTGAATATCAGACACAAAGTTATGAGTAAAAAGAACAGGAGTGCTTGTGGCACCTTAGAGACTAACAAATTTATTTAAGCATAATATATTTGTTAGTCTCTAAGGTGCCACAAGCACTCCTGTTCTTTTTGTGGATACAGACTAACACGGCTGCTACTCTGAAAGTTATGAGCGTGACATAATGTATGGAAAAATGTAGATGATCTTATACAGTTGATCAGGCATCAGACTCAAAATACGCTTCATCTAGACTACCAGCATTAACAATAATATATTGCATTGTTTCCAAGCCTAGGAAGAACACTCACCTAGGCCAGCTCTACACTAGAAAAAGTTTGCTGATACAGCTATACTGGCATAGCTAAATTGGCAAACTCTCTTAGAGTAGTTCCAACTTATACCAGCAAAATAAGCTATATTAACAAAAACAATTTTTTTGCCTAAATCACTGTCTGAAATATGGGACGGGGAGGAGGGGGAGGTGGACACCCCTAGCCAACATTACTATACCAGCAAAAGTTTCTTGTGTAGCCCTTGCCTTATTCATATTTGTATTACATTGTAATAAATCCACAACTAGGCACATCAGAGATATCACCACCCGGAACGGTATAATGACAGGAGGACTGGAACCAAAAATGCATGTTCTTACTATTTAAGCCAAAGAAAAAACTATTAGTTGTTAGTAGCATAGGACCCATAATGCACAGATCATTTCTGATTCCTGCCTTTATAAAGCAGTGATTATATTACTTCTAGCTTCACTTCTCTTGTTATGCTGTTCAACTCTGCATTTTCTTGGAATTGTTAACTGCAATATATTATAACTGACAGCAAGTCAGAAAGTTCCATTTGTCACCTGTGTTCTAGAGTTTTTTAGAATGCTGAATCCTGAATTATAGTATTTTAGATCAGCCAATGAAATTATTTGGCTAGCATACCCTTCTAACCTTTCATTTAGTAGACAAAACCTTTCAGCTGATTCAAAGCTATATGTGACAGGAAGATCTGAATAAAAACATTGCCATTTATAGAATTGGATGAGTGAGAAGGGAGAAATATTTTAATACTAACAGATTTTTTAAACTCTCAGATGTGCTTTAAAAGGTGAGAAGTGCTATGTCTCTGGATGTTCCAGAAGCTTTACACCCTTTTTGGCTTGATCCTCACCCCTGTGCTTGCTTTTGCCTGACCAGGGGCTAGATATTCAAATAAGCTCAGCCCCCAACAACTCCCATAATGATAGTCATAGCTGGATTTTTTTTCAAGAATTCAGCACTAAAGCTGGTTGGGAATTTTTCCAAAAAAAAAATGTTTTGGCCAAAAATGGTACTTTGTCAAAATTGAAACAGTTCATGGGAAAGGGTCCATTTCAACACATTTCTGAACTACAATTTGTTTTTTTTTAAGTTTTCAAATTGTCAAAAAATCCCATTTTGATATTTTCAAAATGAAAACTTTTGCTTTTTCAATTAATTTATATGAAACCATGGTCAAAACCAGTTAAAATCAAGATTAAATGCTTTGAAATTATCGAAACAAAATATTCCAGTTGACCTGAACTTAAATATTTTTTGGTTTGTGGGTTTGCACTTTTTGAGAGAGAGAGAGAGATTTTTACTTTTCTTCTTGATTCAGGATTAGAAATTTTTGTCAAATTCTCAAATTCTTGTGGGATGGGAAAACCATTTCCCCTCTAGGCCTACCATTTCCCCCGCCCAATATGCTGTACTTTTTTAAAAAATGAGGCCACTTATTTTGATGCCTCCTTAAGAGCTGAGCTCTTTTGAAAATGACCCTAATAATCTTGGTGCATAATCTTGTACTTGACAAGAGTTACTATATTGCATTGTGCACAAACAAAAATGTTCTGCTAGTAAAAAAGCCACTGTTGGCTGCATGTTTAATTTAGAATTTATGTGCTTTTAATCAGCCGTGATAATACAATAACTCTTGTCATGTACAAGATGTGAGAGTGGAGTGTTGTCCATATGTAGAGAACAAATTCATATTAACCACAACACTACATATGCCAAGCCTGGCCAAACCTTTTGGCTAACAATCTGGGGATTGCTGAGCTGCCAATATGGAAGACACATGTTCTTCAGGACATACATGATGATGTTTTTCATCATATTACTTCCTCTCAAGCTAGTTTATTGAGTGAAGTAGCATTACGGAGTTTGCTTGTCTGGATGGATCAAATGTGAGTCATAAATGAAATGTGTGTAGTTCTTGATGTTATCCTTGTCATTTTGGACTGCATTGGTGAATGGATTATAGTTAGTGACTTTAAAAAACAGGCAATGAATAGAGCTGCAATTCAGTATTCATTTGCACAGAGAAGTTAAAGTAACCTATAGGTTACATGGAGAATACAGTTTACCCAGTGTAACATAAGTGATCGCCTTTAGTTTTATGATTGCACAGGTATTGTGAAGGGGCAGGATTGGCAGCATACAACCCAAGTTAAAGGGCCATGTTGACAGCCACACACACACACCCTGAGTTCAGTAGGATTTGCCCTGCCAAGAGATCCCCATTAGGGGCAGAAGGTTGACTTTTCATTATTCTTTGCTGTAGGTGGCAGGAGTATGCATGGTCAGGAGTTGATGGAGGGTGGGGACAGGGTGGTTCTGTGATTACACTCTCAGCCCAGGGCTACTCTAGGGGGGGAGGGGTGTCGATCTACGATACGCAGCTTCAGCTACGTGAATAACGTAGCTGAAGTCAGCGTATCGTAATCGACTTACCCGGCCGTGAGGACGGCGGCGAGTCGATCGCTGCCACTCCCATCTCGACTCCGCTTCCGCCTTTCAATGAAGTGGATTTCCGGAGCCGACAGGGAGCACTTTCAGGGATCGATTAATCGCGTCTAAACAAGATGCGAAAAATCAATCCCCGATAGATCGATTGCTACCCGCCGATCCGGCGGGTAGTGAAGACAAGCCCTCAGTATGGGTCTTGAAGAGCTGATGGGTCCCTCCTGCACTCTCTACCCTCCTACTGTTTTATCCCATTCCTAATGTGTAGAAACTGAATCCAGTTTGCTCCACTCTTAGGACCAGAGCGTCCTCTCATACAACAGAGAGTTAAAAGTCTTGCTGTGGTGAGAGTAGATGGCATTTCATTTCTTAGGCATTTTCCAGTACAGATGGTGCCAATATTGAGGTAGGCAGAGTCCTGAACACAACAGGGTTAAAACCAATTTGACAAATTAGGCAAACCGCAGAAAATATGGAGACAGCTATTTGGTGGCACATCTGATTCCCATCTACAATCGCTTAAAGGTGCCGTCATAAAGAGCAGCCTGGAATGCCTAGCTAATAAAATGTCAGCAGTAGGGATATTACGAGGGAGTTTACAAGAGTGCATGAGTTTAGTTGCTGCTGAAAACATCTGATACACTTTGTGTTTGATTCCAGGCTTTGGAGTGGCAATGAAATAAACCCACAGAGTTATCATGAACGGCATTTTAAAGGGAAAACTCCTATTTTAGGTACCTATATGGCCCCCATTAGCAGAGTATCTGAGCATCTCACAATTTTTAATGTATTTGTCCTCACAACACACTTGTGAGGTAGGGAACCACTAATATCCCCATTTTACAGATAGGTACTGACAGAGACTAACCATCTTGCCCAAGGTAACACAGGAAGTCTGTGGCAAAGGAAGGAATTGAGCCTGTTGAAACTAACAAGCCCCAGGGGCCAAACCTGAGCATTACTGCGACCCTTGTGGTGCCAGATCGCAACACCACTCATTTGTTCCCGTCCCACTCCGACCCCGAAAATGTTCCCTTTCTCACTCTTCCTTTCATACATTCGAACGTAAGTATGACCATACTGGGTCAGACCAATGGTCCATCTAGCCCAATATTCTTTCTTCAGAGTAAGTAAAAAAAAAGTAACAGATTTTTTAGATAAAGGAAACACAGTGGATCTAATCTACCTCGATTTCAGTAAGGCATTTGATACAGTACCACATGAGGAATTATTGGTTAAATTGGAAAAGATGGGGATCAATATGAAAATTGAGAGGTGGATAAGGAACTGGTTAAAGGGGAGACTACAGCGGGTCATACTGAAAGGTGAACTGTCAGGTTGGCGGGAGGTTACTAGTGGAGTTCCTCAAGGTTCAGTTTTGGGACCAATTTTATTTAATCTTTTTATTACTGACCTCGGCACCAAAAGTGGGAGTGTGCTAATAAAGTTTGCAGATGACACAAAGTTGGGAGGTATTGCCAATTCAGAAAAGGATCGGGATATCCTACAGGAAGATCTGGATGACCTTGTAAACTGGAGTAATAGTAATAGGATGAAATTTAATAGTGAGAAGTGTAAGGTTATGCATTTAGGGATTAATAACAAGAATTTTAGTTATAAGCTGGGGACGCATCAGTTGGAAGTAACGGAAGAGGAGAAGGACCTCGGAGTCCTGGTTGATCACAGGATGACTATGAGTCGCCAATGTGATGTGGCCGTGAAAAAAGCTAATGCGGTCTTGGGATGCATTAGGCGAGGTATTTCTAGTAGAGATAAGGAGGTGTTAGTACCGTTATACAAGGCATTGGTGAGACCTCATTTAGAATACTGTGTGCAGTTCTGGTCTCCCATGTTTAAGAAGGATGAATTCAAACTGGAACAGGTACAAAGAAGGGCCACTAGGATGATCCGAGGAATGGAAAACCTGTCGTATGAAAGGAGACTCAAGGAGCTTGGTTTGTTTACCTTAACCAAAAGAAGGCTGAGGGGAGATATGATTGCTCTCTTTAAATATATCAGAGGGATAAATACCAGGGAGGGAGAGGAATTATTTCAGCTCAGTACCAATGTGGACACAAGAACAAATGGATATAAACTGGCCATCAGGAAGTTTAGACTTGAAATTAGACGAAGATTTCTAACCATCAGAGGAGTGAAGTTCTGGAAGAGCCTTCCAAGGGAAGCAGTGGGGGCAAAAGACCTATCTGGCTTCAAGATTAAGCTAGATACATTTATGGAGGGGATGGTTTGATGGGATAACATGATCTTAGTCAGTGGTAAAATTGCCATCAGTGGTAAATAGGACCAATGGTCAATGATGGGATGTTAGAAGTTACTACAGAGAACTTTTTCCTGGGTGTCTGGCTGGTGAGTCTTGCCCACATGCTCGGGGTTCATCTGATCGCCATATTTGGGGTCGGGAAGGAATTTTCCTCCAGGGGAGATTGGCAGAGGCCCTGGAGGTTTTTTGCCTTCCTCTGCAGCATGGGGCACGGGTCACTTACCGGAGGATCTCTGCATCTTGAAATCTTTAAACCATGATTTGAGGACTTCAATAGCTGAGACATAGGTGAGAGGATTATTCCAGGAGTGGGTGGGTAACATTCTGTGGCCTGCATTGTGCAGGAGGTCAGACTAGATTATCATAATGGTCCCTTCTGACCTTAAAGTCTATGAGTCTATGAGACTGTGGCTGGTGCCAGATGCTTCTAAGGTGGGGAACAGAACAGAACAATTCTGAGTGATCCATCCCCTGTCGTCTAGTCCCAATTTCTAGCAGTTGGAGATTGAGGGACTTCTATTGCATGAGGTTGCACCCCTGACTCTCTTGACTAATGGTCATTGGTCGACCTATACTCCATGAACTTATCTAATTCTTTTTAGAATGCATTTATACTTTTGGCCTTACACCTGCTGCCTATTAATTTCATTG
This sequence comes from Chelydra serpentina, assembly GCA_037349315.1. Lineage (NCBI taxonomy): Eukaryota > Metazoa > Chordata > Testudines > Chelydridae > Chelydra > Chelydra serpentina. The sequence goes on from JBAIAC010000035.1 coordinate 17,287,506, forward strand.
GGTGATCACTTGTAGGGTAAATAAGGAGTAAATAACACTTCATTATTCACTTTCTCCACACCATTCACGATTTTATAGACCATCCTCCTTAGTCATCTCTTTTCTAAGCTGAACTGTCCCAGTCTTTTTAATCTCTCCTCATATGGTTCCATATCCCTAATCATTGTAATTGCCCTTCTCTGTACTTTGTCCAAAATCTAATACATCTTTTTTGAGATGGGGCAGCCAGAACTACATGCATTGTTAAGGTATGGATGTACTATGGCTTTATATGGTGGCATTAGGATATTTTCTGTCTTACTATCTATTCCTTTCCTAATGGTTCCTAAGATTTTATTAGCTCTTTTAACTGCTGCCATACACTGAGCAGATGTTTTCAGACAACTATCCACAATGACTCTAAGATCTCTTCTTGAGTGGTAAAAGCTAATTTAGACCCCATAATTTTGTATGTATAGTTTATAGTGTTTTCCAATGTACATTACTTTGCATTTATCAAAACTAAATTTCATCTGCCATTGTGTTGCCCAGGCACCCAGTTTTGTGAGATCCCATTGTAAGTCTTTGCAGTCACCTTTGGATTTAAGTAACTTGAGTAATTTTTTATCATCTGCAAAGTTTGCCACCTCACTGTTTACTTCTCTTTCCAGATCATTTATGAATGTGTTGAACAAAACTGATACCAGTACAGATCCTTGGGAGCTCCCACTATTTACCTCTCTCCACTGTGAAAACTGACCATTTATTCCTACCCTTTGTTTCCTCTCTTTTAACCAATTACCAATCCATGAAAGGATCTTCCCTCTCATCCCATGACTGCTTACGTTGCTTAAGACCCTTTGGTGTGCGACCTTGTCAAAGGCTTTCTGAAAGTCCTTCTGTTGTCAACAATGATGTGAGCTGAAGACAAGGTTACCATTCACTTCAAACTGCCTGTCCCCAACCTTAAAGCTACTTGACTGCAGTTTCTTGTACTTATGACAAAACTGAAAGTTTTTTCTTTTCTATATAAACTATATATTCTTCCATACAAAGCTGAAAAATGAAACCAAATAATTTAAGGTACCTACAGACTGCTCACGAGACTAAGAGTAAAATCAGGTCTCATATTAAGTAATGATTTAAAAAACCCTTGTACAGGATAACAATGCCATTCGCAATTATTCCCATATGTGGTGCCAAGTAAAATGACACCAGGACAATTATATAGATAGATAGATATTTCATGAAACAATTTAAGTAATAGTCAGATCTTATTAAATGAATCATTTGCTTCCTGTACAAATTAGACTTGCTTAGTTTAAGATTTTTCTCTAATGTGAACTAAAAATACTCTAAGTGGGGAACAGAGGTGTATTTCTAATCTGAAAACCATGGCATTGGGCTGAAACAACTGGCTTTGGTTCCTTCTTTGTGATTACAATAATAAATCATTAAAAAAAAACTTGAATGGTATATATGGCCTGATCCATATAGATTCCTGTTGATTTTGTTGTCTTTGGATCAGGACCAAAACCCATTCATGCTATTACAGTAAATGTACTTGCACATCCATCCACACTCACCCATGGGGCCATAGTGTGCTATCAGTTTTTAAGCAGAATTTCACATTGAACACAATCAAGTGCACTGGTCTATGGCTGTTCTCTGCCTCACAGGTGGCCTGGAGAAGCAGAACATACATTAGTGCAGCACTAAGAGAGTTCTAATTTATACCATGGACCTCACAAACATGAGAAGAGCTTAAACTATGAGAAGCACAAATGCAGAGCTCCCTCTATTCCTGCCCCACGCACTGGGAATGGAATAATTCTCATCCCTGAGAGATCTAGTTAAACCAGCTTAATCCCTGGTGTAGACACCACTAAGTCGATAGAAAAATTCTTCCTATAACCTTGCTATTACTTCTTGAGGGAGTGGATTTACTACAGTGACAGAAAACCCCCTTCCGTTGCTGTAGCAAGTGTCTGTGCCACAGTGGCATAGTTGCAGTGCAGTAGCTGTGCCGTTGCAGGGCTTGTCGTGTCACCATAGTCTAAGACCCTGATCCAAAGCAACAAAAGACAATAGGAATATTTCCACTGACTTCAGTGAGCTGTGGATCAGACCTGCACGCTGAGCACTGTAAAAGAGCATAACACTTTATAAAAGTTTTTTCTCTGAATGCTTTTAAATAGCCGGTATCAAAAAAAATCCTAGTATGAGTGTGATGATCAAGGTTGTTTTCTTAATTGATTTTTTTTTTTGGTCAATGAATTTAAGGATGCTTTATCATGGAAAGTATGCAAGTCTGCTTTAATTTTTAAGACAAATGAGTTAGCAATGCTAACACTTTTCTTCTTTGCATTCCCATTAACTTTGTTTTCATAACCCCACTGCTGGGCTTCTGCGTATTAAACCATTCCTGATCATCTGTGCTGCAGTCTGGATCAATATAATTTAAAGGGTCCCATGTGCAGGAAGAGACACTACTTCTTGCAAGGTAGTGAGCACCCTCAACTCCTAAGGAGCTCTGAGGCAGATGTGAACAACCAGTCGCAAGGATGAGGCCCTAAAATAAACATTCACATCTTTAAAACTGTTCCTCTGTGGTGAACGATGAGTGTGTTCCAGAACAATCATAAGTGTCTGTATTCATCCAGTAGACCAGCTGTCCCAGTCTTTGCAGTAGTCATTTTATAATCTTACTGCAGACGATTTTATTGTTGTTGTCTTTAAATAAAATGAAGAAATAAAACTTTTATTAGTTTCAATTAATGTTTTAAAACCACTTTCATAATTGGACAGATTTCAAAACAAGACAATGTGGGGCCTGACCCTTCCGTCCTTATTCAAGCAAATCTTCCATTCACTTCAAAAATCAGCTCCTTGAGTCACTGTTTTCTCCTGAACAAAGATGCTGAGTGAAACCATAATTAGAGGGAATCGCAATGTATAATTCCCCAAAAAATTGTTTTGAATTAAAAATGACCTTTTTAGGAACTGAAAACTTTCACACACAAAACTTTCTATTTTTTTTAAATTCAGAGGGGTTTTGTGTGTGTGTGTGTGGTTAAAACCTAAATGTTTGAAATTTCTATTTCTCTCTTCTGGGGTTTTCTTTTGGGGTGGGGGAGGGTGTTGGGTTTGGTTTGCCACTGCATGCAATAGGAAAAGTGGTGTTTGGGGAGACAGTGGGCCTTTTTTCATGTTTCATTATGTCGCTCTAACTTTTCCAAAGTTGGAGAAGTTGTAAAAGGTTATAAAGCATCCAAAGGAAAACCTGTGTGTGTTGGGGGGCAGGGGAACACCCTGGCCAGTATTCCTTTTATTGCATTCAGTAGCAAAAAGGGAGAGAAAGCGGTCACCCCTGGAAGTTTGGAAATTTCAAATATTTTGATGTTTTCCTGAAATATCTCCGAAAAATTTCATTTTGAACCTCACAAAACAGAAATTTTCAAAATGAACAAAATTGTTTTTACAGTTTTTGACCAGTTTGACCCATAATGCAAATACTAAAATTAGTCAGAAAAAAAAAAGGCTAATTCAAAGGCTCCTGCCCTTGCCTCTGTATTCTCATCACCAGGGCCGGTTTTAAGCCGATTCCCCCAATTTTTGTTGGTTTTTTTTGCTCTGCCGATTGGCGGCGGGAGGTTGTTTTGCCTTTTTTTTTGCTTCTACAAAGTCGGCGGGACCCCGCCGTCGTTATTCACGTGGGGCTCCGCACCTGCTAAAGCCAGCCCTGCTCATCACTGGCTCTTGTCCCCAGCTACAGCGTGTGTTCCTGCCTGGACTCCTATCTTCCCCCATCCCTGGCTCCTAACCCCTTATACTCTCCCCACCGGTTATTATCCCCTCTTATCACCCATTCTTCATTTCTGTACATTCCAGTCAGGCAGCTACCTCCTTCCCATCTACACTGCCTGGACACCAGCAGGGGGGCATTGAGAGCATAGTCTCCTTGCTCTCAATGTCTATGCCAGACACCTTTGGCCCCGGGTTCTATTCTGGCTCGGCCACAGACAGCCTGTGTGAGTGCAGGCAGGTCAAGTACCCTTTCTGTCTCTCATAGTTTCCCCATCGATACAATGGGAATTAATCAACTCTACCATCCTCAGGGGTGAAGCTAAACTCATTAAGGTTTGTTACGTGCTTTAGGATCCTCTATTTGCAATGGAAGGCACTAGACAAGTGCAAAGTATTATAATAATAAATTATTGTTGTAGTTTGTTTACTGTTATGGCAGGTTTCTCTGTATAAACAGTAGCTCTTCTTCCTTCCTAGCTGGCTTCTTTTTCTGCATAAAATAAGACATTTATATCCATGATTAAATCCTTTGGAAGAACCTCCACCCTAGTATTATTATTATTAATTATTATTATTATTATAGTTGTGCCCAGGTACCAACCAAAAATGGGGACCCATTGTGCCCGGCACCATACAAACAGAAAGTAATATTCAATGCCTGCCCCCAAAGAATTTACAATCCAAGCAGACAAGACAGACATACGGTCAGGGGAAAAGGTTTGTTATTGCTAAAGAGGAGGGATGACTGTGGCTTGTGGCCTGGAAGATTTTGTAAGCCCTGGAAAATATTGTGGGGGGAGGGCATTGAAAACGGTTAATTCCATTTCACTTGACATTCCATCCTGTTTAAGAAAAACCCAATCCCAGGAGAATCCCAGACTGAGTCCAGAGATCAAAGAGATTCAGATACTTTTGGATCCATATCTGCATTAAACCTCTGAACTAACATCAGACAACATGGAAACTTTTTGTGACTTGCACTAGCTGAAAACTCCATTTATAAACATACAGTTAAAAAATACTATTTAGGAATCCATTTTATTCTGTGTGTCACTGCAGCTGTTTGTGTATGTGTATATATATATATATATCTACCTATCTATCTATATGGCAAGAAGGTTGAATATTACTTTGGTCTGCAATTTGCTTTCCATGTGCATTGTTCTATAGAAGCACTTCCTTCCAATTCCTAATGTTCTAATCGTCCACCCACTGTGTCTGAGTACAGGTGCAGAATATACAGAGAATCATTTTTTTCAGATAAAAGATGGACTAACCCAATGCAAATCGAAGAACAAGTATCTTTGTAAGTGGAATCTGCACATTTGAGCACAACATAAAGGTTACCACTGGAAACATTTCCTCTGCTTCTTAAAACATATTAAAATGTAATGCTAAATTTGCAGTCCTTATTGGAAAAAATATCCTCTCTTTTAAGATAATGGGAGTTTCCCCAAGGAACAGGATTTAGCCCTAAAAGAGTCACAGAGACTGATAATTTCCAAAATAAATGTCTAGAATTTAGACAAAGGGATAGAAAAATCCACTTTAGTTGGAATTTAAAACCAGATTTGATTCCTTCATTCCTCTCTACTTTTGGATTACACCACATAATTTATAAAGCAGGTTTTGTCTCTGGGAAGAAAGGTGTATTTGCATGTTGTGACCACAAGAGAGAGCTTTTGTGTTGGATGTTGTTTCCCTAACTCCAGGTCGGCTCACATTAGTCGGTATTTTTTCCACTCCCAAGGTCACATGTAGTTCTGCATTTCCGTATCTTTCCCTGACGCTTTTCAGAATGTGAGAAGGATGTCAAAGCTGTAGGCAAACTGTCCATTCCAAAATTCAGAACCGTGCACTAGTACAGGCAGGCTTCACATACCCTGAAACATTTAACTTGCAGGGCCAGATTTTCAGGCGCTTATCTCCCTCAATTGGGCCAGATTTTCAAAACAGCTCAGCTCTCAGATGGGCGCTTAAATAAGGGCTAGGTTTTCAGAAGTACATGGTACCCAGAAACTCCCATTGTGACACTTACTGACAGATTTTCATCCAATGTGCTGAGTTCTCTTGAAAACCTGAACCTAAAGGTCTATGGACAGCCTTCAACATAAGATATTGACTAGAATGCTCCCAGATGGAAGGAGTGGTATTCATTTCAGTTCTGTCTTCTCATATTGGGCTGGGTGGTACTACATATAGAGATCCATTACTTCTACCATAAATGTAACCAACCTGTTCCTCATGCCAACCCATCTGCATGGAATACCTTGCAGTTCTGGTCTGCCAAGAAATTAGCCTCCCCTCCATTCAACTTCCTACTAACGACTAATTTCTTCCACGATACCCATGAGAACTGAATCAATAATAATGATTGTATTTTGGTCAAGCCATCTCAAATCCTCAACCCTATGCTGTGTTACCCCCACACATTTTGTCCCTTCTAACACTACATTGCAAATGGTTTCGGTGAGTGACCTTAGTCTTTTTATTTGTCCTGTGAAACATCTTTTTGGTGTTATAAAAGCAATAAAGTATCACGTGTAAAACATGCTTTAAAAAAGTGTTGAGTAATTTCTAAATTAGGAAAAGCAGGACATTTAGAGTTACCTAACCCCATAGCACCTTGACATATTGCATTCCTGCAGCTGCCTAGGAACGGTATGTAATGATAATGGTACGATAATGATCTTCCATTCCTGTAACACCTTTCATCCCAAAGGATAGCAAATAACTAACTAAATGTGCAAACTGCCTATACGGGAACCACTTTGTTTACCACTGCAGAGCAGCCACAAAAACATGCAAGTATCTAAGAATGTACAGCAACATAACTCATGTAAGGCCCTACCAAAACCATAGGATCTGAGCACGGCATCACGCTGTGAGAAAAGTATGTGGATGACATCATTGGGAGAGGGCCTTTAACTCTGTATTTTCCTGCCTTTGGTCTGTTTAAACAGGACAAATTGCTTCAACACAGGTTGTGTACGGGTGCACATTCATGCTCCTACATATACAGTTGGCACCATTAAACAGGCTACATTTGCAATAGTAGCTGAGATACTATATCCATTTTTCCCCTGTCTTTGAATAGGAAACCTGGGCCTGACCCTGAAAGGTACTGAGAATCCTCAAATCCCATTGATTGAGTAGGACTGTCCCTAGCTGCAGGGTTTTCTGATACACCTGTGCAGTAATTGTCGTCAAGTATTGAATTTTTAACGGTAATAAATTGATATTAATTAATTTTAAAACCCTATTCCCTGAAAGATTCTGGGTTGAGAATTTTTAAAATACAAATTATTTTACCCAACAGGCCAGAAAAGTTTCTATAGACCCGCAATAGGAATAGTGGTATAGTATAGTAAAGCTCCCGTATAATGCTTTTTATCAATGGCGCTCACAGCACTTTATAATGCAGATCAGTATCATTATCCGCATTTTATAGATGGGGAAACTGAAGCACAGAGAGGTGATGTGGCAAATATAAAGCACATCAACTGCCTAAAAAATCCACACCAACTTCCTAAGAGACACACCTATCCCAAACCTGAGCAACTTGAGCTGTCTAAACAGCTATTTTGAGAGCGCTAGCGTGAGCCCCACAAGCCCAGGTCAATCATCCCAGGCTGGGAGACTGGCTGCTGCGGGCCGTTGCAGGCTGTGTAGACGTACCCTGAGGGGCCTGATCCTGCATCACAGTCCACTACTGATGAAAATGCACCAATTCAGAGTCCCATTGATTCAAAGAGACTTTGTATGGGTAAAGGAGTCTGCATTAGCAGACGCAAATGCACATTTGGGGTCATACATTGTACGCAATTTTGAACAAATGCATATTCTAGCATGAATAATAATAGTCTGTCTCTCCCTCTGTACACACACTCAGCGCATTACTGTATCAGACACTTATTTTTCCCCAAAAGATCATAAAAGTTTCAGCATTAACTACAAATGTTTTGTTGCACTTTTGATTTGATGGACTATGCAATAGCTCCAAAGACAACAAGGCAGCTGCCAGTAACTTGCACATGTTGGACTAAAATGCTGCTTCCTGTCTACTATGGCAGGTTTCCTTGGTAGTTTTATATGCATTTTTTCCCCCAAATTCTCAAAGATGTAATTTACTAAATGGCCGGCAGCTATTCAGCTTACACAACGGTGCCATTTTTGAAAGCTTAGAAGTGGGCAAACAAGATGTATGAAACTGCTGAGCTTCTAATATCTCTCCCCCCCACCCCCCGAGCAGATTTCCTTACCCCCCTATAGCCTATTCAGAAAGATACAGTATCTCCTTGCCCCCCAATATGAACTGTTTTGCACTCCCTACATTCCAGGCCTGGCACTGTGGCCACTATTAATTACTCCCGCTGACGAAGACTGGATACTTTTCCCCAGTGCTAGCCAAACCCAAGACTATCTCCAAAACTGGGTCCTCTTTTGGAGGCAGCTGAGACCAGGACACTCACCTGACACATCCATTACCAACTGGGAGCCTCTGCAGCTCTTTAATTGGCTAAAAAGACGAGTGAAGCGTGGCACCAGAAGCTGAACATGCTGCTGAGACAAAAATAACGTGCAGCAATCAACACAAACAGTATTTGTGCTGTGGGAACCTGGGACATCTGCATGGTCAGTCCAAGCAACATGGGAGTAAATAGGGGTCTGCTTCCAAGCAAACGCAATAGCAAACTACTAGAATATCGAGAACCAGGATTCAAATGGGTCAATGTATATATTAGAAACATCCCAACTGTGTGTGATATTTCCCCCCACTTCTCATCCTGACCCAACTCCTGAATATTTTCCACAATTCCTAAAACTCCTCCTGCCCGAGCGCAGAAAGGGACTGTTTTCAGTTACGCACCTCCGGAGCATGCATTTCAGAGCTGAGGCAGAGGGCAGGGTGCAGCAGTAATTTACACACCATAAACTTTTGTAGGTTTTATTCACCTTGTTGGTCTGGTATTAAACAGTATCACATGGCGACTGTGTAACCTGGGAGCTACAGCACTGGCTCTTGACTTTGTTCATGCTCTATCACCCCTCACTCAGGAGCTTAGCCCTCCCCCCCTCTTTCTACGTTGCATGAATGGGAATGGGATGCAAGTTAGAAGGCTGCTGACAGGAGGAGAATGGAAAAGAGGTGGGAACTGAGTGCCCACAAACGATTCATTCTTATCATGTATTTATATTATAGCAGCATTGAAAATGTGCTAGGGGCTGCACATATATATAGCTGAAGATGCGCTCCCTTCCCAAAAGACAAAAGAGCTTACAATTTAACAGGCATTACTGATGGCAAAAGAAGACTCCAGTATCAAATATGCAAAAGGGGGACATATCAAGACACTCTCAGCATGGCTTCGTGCTGGCTGGATCTAGAGAGGTTCCTTTCAGGTACACCTGGTAACAACAGTACTTGGCACTTATACAGCATCCTTCATCAGGTGACCACAAAGTATTTTACAAATGAGGGTCTGGATTTTTATTCCCAGGTGAAGAAACTGAGGCACAGAGAATTCATGTGACTTCCCAAGGCCACACAGGTCTCTTGACACTTATTCCCCTGCTTTAAACCCTTGGCTTATGCTGCCCTAATAGAGATGCAATGCACAGACCGTGAGAGTCCATGTTTAAGCCGTTACTGTCGTACCTTGCAGGATGCACACATCCTAGGAGTTCAGCCTCCTGATGGAGTATTGAGTTTGCTAATTGGTTCAGCCCACTCTAGAGCATGGCTGATGACTGGTAAATCCTACCCGGGGGCCTACGCAGAGTACACAAGAAACTCCTCTGATAGTCAACAGGCAGAAAACACTGTCCAGTGTTAAAGGGAAAATCTGTGTAACTGACAAACGTTCTGGGGGGAGGGAATTTCTGTATGACACACAGAGTTTTTGGTGACAAGGGAAAAGGACCATGGTACAGGATGAAGCACATGAGACCTGGGGGCGGGGCAAAGGATTCCCAGTCAAGGGGATCAGGCTATGAAACAAACCTCCAGAGATCAAGCGACTCCGAAGTCGGAACATCTCTAGGAGACACTGCCAAACCTTCCTCTTCAGAAAAGCCTTTCCACCCTAAGAATGACACAACACTGACAGCAACGACACTTGCTATTTAGCAAAATGCTCATGGGCTCCAGGAGGAGCAGGAAACTTTGCGCTGTGTTGGTTATTTTTGATTGTCAGCTGAAGTGGCAGGTGCTCAGCATGTCTCGGGATCAGGCTGCCATAGTATTAAACATGGTCTCTCACGCCAAGCCTCCCCAATGGCCCATTGCTTTATGTGAATTAGCCCATTGCTTTTCTGTTCAGTTATTCCAATCTTTGTCACTCTCATGCCATGGCACCAGAGCGCTACTCTGCACACCTTAAACAAATCTTCGCCCAACGGTCATTATGATGAGTTCAGTGTGTATTTATTTCAAACAAAGTAAAGGGAAAAAACCCCACACCATTATTAATTGTTCAGCCAACAAGGCTTTTCCAGGACAGCAAATAGCTAGGAAGAAACTATTTTTATATGTCCCTGTTTGGTCCTACCTGAATCTCAGAACCCAGAATTTTGTTTCAGGCCTTAATTCTCTACAGAAGTTTTAAAAAAAAACCAACCTAAACCAACATTGTGGAAACTTCAAGCTAATATGAGCCTAATTCATGTGGGTGGCATGCTATAGATTTCAGTGGATTGACACCCGCAATGAATTTGGCCCTATAATCAAAAGTCTGGAGGGTGTGTGAATGGGGAGGTGAGGTGAGGAATGACGTACTTGGTGGTTTATCTGGAGAGTCGAGCCACAAAATGTTGTAGTTACACTTAAGTTTTATTAAAAATGCCATTCTAACAAGGCCTAGTGGCCCCAGCACATGGAAACTGGCTTGCTGTGTTTTGAATGGCACTAAGTAACACCCTAGGGCATTAAATCAGTTCAAGATGTGCTGGTAGCGTCTGATGTTAGGCATAGAAGAGAAATTCAAAGCAATTCAGATTTAACCTACAGACCCTTCTTCTGACTGACACTTATCAATAATGCAAAAGAAAGTAAAGTCCGGAGAAATTAGTAATGAGGCTGGTTAGGATATTGAATAGTGATTTTATTATTAAAATCATTATTGCCATGGGATTTGCATAAGCAAGACAAACAACATAGGCAACAAAATGTCAAAATGTGGACGATACAGAGACACAGCAAAGTCAGACATGGCTTCATCTTTGTTTCTGTGGATGCCATCTAAGGGCTTGTCTATGCTACCACGTAAGTGGATGTAACTTACGTCACTCGAGGGTGTGAAAAAGCCACCCTTCCCCCCCAAGTGACATAAGTTACATCGACTTAAAGCAGCTGACATAGCTTCCACCTCTCATTGAGATGGAGTAATTATGTCAACGGGAGAGTGCTCTCCCAGTGCGCTCTTCATCAGATGCACTGCAGCTGCATCAGTGTAGCGAGGTAGTATAGACTAACCCTAAAAAGGAAGTTATGTACTCTATGTTGGTGAAAGTTGGAGAATAAATGGCTCCTTAGCAGTAGAACCCAAGAAGAGGGTGGAAACATATGTGGAGAAGCTGCTAACCATCTCAAGTCTCGCAGATAGGTGATGGTGATCCCCAATGTCCCAGCTGACTATCCAGGTCAATGAAGGTTATGTAGGAGGCAAAATGCCAATACCTCACTAACTCATGACTGTTTTATTTATTTATTTACAGATGTATTTGGTGCCTTTGCCATGTAGTGTCAGGAAGCCACGCAAATGATAAACACTAAACTGACATGCCCACGAAGCGAAAGAAACCTATCCCAGCCTGTCACCATCCTCATTCAATGCTTTGCTCCAGCATCAATAATCAGAAAAGACCAAAAAGGTTTGCCTTGTGCTGTGCCCAGAAGGCCTCCAAGCCTTGGCTCACAAGGGCTGGGAGATGGAGAAATGGCGTGGTTGGGAAACTTCTCCTGAGATGAGAATGCCCAGTTACCAAGAAAATCTCACCTATTGTGATGGGACACAATGGGGAATATGAATCTACCAGCTACAATTGGAGGTGTGGTTGACCACACATGGACATACCCATAGCTTTAATCTAGCTAGCACAAGCACCAATAGTTTTGAAGCTGTGGCAGCACAGACCTCAACATGGTTGGCTACCCAAGTATGTACCTAGGGTCCCAGGCAGGCTTGCACAGCCTGATCCCGAGAGATGCCTTGCTCAGCATTTGCAGTTCCCATTAGCGTCTGTGAGGTGTAAGCTCCCTCAGGATCAGGCCCTAACATATCCTGGGTCCTAAACTATGCCACCACATTGAGTTTCACTTGGAATGGGACAGAAACCCCCAGCTCTTTTTGTGCAAGGCACCAAAGACCCCAAGTCAAGATCCACCACTGGGAAAAAAAGTAACTTAGAAAAGGCTAAAAATCTGATATTCCTAAAAAATATCTACAGCTACAACACCCAAATTATCATCATCCCTCTGAGATGGAAATAAAATGAAAGTATTGGTGGACCTGAATATGAGCCATGGTCTTCAGGGAATGCCAGAAGACTCCTGGAACTATACCCTAAATATAAACCATACCTCATCCACTCTGGAAGCATTCAGATATGGGCATTTCTATCACTTCCATTCCAGATGGGAGAAAGGACTTCTCAGAAAGGTACTGCGTACATTTTAACTTTGTCAGAAATGGGCCAGAACTGAAACTTCAGGCATATGACCCCTTTGAATTTCACCGGGGATTAGTTTAGAATCCCCAAATCAGATGAGAATCCATCCCTATGATTCTATCCACTGGATGGACCAATTGTGCAGATCCAGACTGGATTCAACCCAGTGTGGCAGAATTCTCATGAGGACAACTGATTTCAGGAGATTTCTGCTATTTGGGATCAAAAATATTGCAAGAAGAGCTCTCAAGGTTTGAGAGTCAAACATGAATTCTAGCCCGGGATTCAACCTCAAGCCCTAGCCTGAACCTTAACCTAATCCCAACCGCATGTCTAATATTTATAGAGCAGCTCTAATACGCCACACTGCACAGCAAGTTACAGGGAAAGAGAGAAAGTCATAACCACAAACTGAACTGAGAGTGAAGGTTTCAAGGCAAGCTTTACAGGAAGAAAGAGACTTAGGAGGAAGAAAGGAGCCAAGATTGAAAGGATGTTCTTATTTAAAGGATGAATATACACCTAATACAGCCCTTAAAGGAGACTGTACCAAACTGTATCTTCCAATCGAAGTCACACCATCCCAATCACAGCTCTGAGATGCATGTCTGCAGGACTCAGAACCAATGCTCTCTACTGAAATGGTTGATAAACTGTAACAACATTGTTTCTTCTTTGGTAGGTATTCTTTCCTAGGTATCTTTGCATCTCTCTAGTGCTTCCTATAATGAGTAGTGGGCATTTCTTTGGTAATAATGTGCAGAAGGACAAGGTCATCAACTTCAAACTGATCCTGGCCAATTGGACAAGGTGAACTGGGGACCTGCATACATTTCAAGGGATTGTTCCATTTCCCTGGAGGTGCAAAGGAGTTGGACATCACAGATGACTAACCTCTTTTCCAAGACACCTTGCAGAAGTGATACCCACCATAAAGGGAAGACTGGATGGTCAATACTGTAGAAGCATCACCGAGTCACAAAACAGAGTACCACTCATAATGAAAGAATTGGATACCAAAATGGATTCCAAATTGGGAAGCAAAATGGGAGCTGTTTGGCTTTACATTTTTTTCCTTTCCCAAGCCTGAAGCATGATTGTGTGAATATCACCTTCTGAATATCATTGAAAAGAATGCAGTTAAATCCCCATTGTGGATGTTCTCAAGGGAGATTTGTCTAAGGATTCTGCCCTCTGTACCAATATATAAATCTTTTCTACATCACAGTCAGTTTCAGTTCATTGCATTAACTGACTTTTGTTTTTCATTGATATCTTGAACAGCACATTTTTTAAAATGTGTGCTGTTGTCCCTGTTTGGGTTCAGCTAGAGGGTTGAGCTTCCTGTGCCATAAGACATCAAAATAAAAAATAAAAAAACACCCCCGATACATATATTTATATCTGAGAGAGCAGAATGACGGCTTGAAAACGGTGCTGAGTGGATAGTTTATAGAAAATAATTATCTGATTATTTTGTGCTTTGTTTCTCAAAACATCCACAAGTAGCTTGTGATTTTCTCAAATGTATTCATTCTTTTAGATTAAATGTTCCAAATAATTTCAGGGAATAACTCTCAGCCTGTAAATTGCTCATGAGCAGCTCCTTGAGAATATTCCATGGTCAAAATCCAAACTTCAAACTGGGGGTAGGTTTGTGAAAGGGTTAAATAGGTGGTGCATACTGTTTGTATGAAAGTTCCTTGTTAAGTCCCAAGAATAAGTAGAACCCAACTGCAGGGTCTACACTGCAAAGATGGTTTCTCTTTTCCTCCCATTTTGAAAAAAATAGTCTTTGGTATTTTTACCTTGGGGTGATGTGTTCATGGAGTTTTCTCTGGAGCTGGGACAGGCTGCAGTATTTGCTGTTCATAGAATCATAGAATATCAGGGTTGGAAGGGACCTTAGTAGGTCATCTAGTCCAACCCCCTGCTCAAAGCAGGACCAATCCCCAATTTTTGCCCCAGATCCCCAAATGGCCCCCTCAAGGATTGAACTCACAACCCTGGGTTTAGCAGGCCAATGCTCAAACCACTGAGCTATCCCTCCCCCCAACTGAGCTATCCCTCCCTGTTGGCTGAGAGACTCCAATTTGGATCAGATAGTTTGGCCAATCTGTCCCCTCTATCAGTGGGCAGGAGAGAGGACTAAGACACTACAAAGATAGTCACTAACCATAAGGCATTCACTCCAGTTTGGATAGAAACCTGCTCCAGCCATGTGGTGCTTATTTCAGCTTGGCGATTTAGTATTGCTCAGGAGATTATTTCAGCCTGGCAGGTTAGGTTGGCTCCGGAGCCTGCTCCAGCTTTAGGAGTTTACTGCAGCCCTGAAGGCCCATTCCAGTTTTAGAAGCTCATAATGGGTTCAGACCAGACTAGGCCCCAATGCTAGTGGACTTCATTTAGAAGCACAAAAAAAAAAAAAAAAAGGCGGAGAATAAAAGCAAAGAAGCTTCCCCCTCAAAGTATTTATTTCTCATGAAGCTGCAACTAAAATTGTAAATTAACATGCTCCCTATGAGATTTTTAATTTAAAATCCCATTCTCTCTACGTATTTTAATGGACTTCTCTACTTTTTCCTTGCACTGCACTTGAGTCCATGACCTACAGCTCCCACGCTGTGACTGTAGTGTGATAGCTGCTGGCGACAGTCACATAGATGACAAAGTCTTGCCTCTGGTTGGCTGAACATAACTCTCAAAAATCTAATATAAATAGTCATTTAATGTATTTGCTGACTTCTGAACATGCCTGCCACTGCCAGGGAGCTTATTCGAGGAAACAGCTGTGTATTGCAAGAAGAAATGGGGCACAAACGCAGGCAAAGTGAATTTGCTGAAAATAGTGAAAAAAATATTTGTGGAGTTTGCTGCACTAGTTGCACCCAGATCTAGCTTAAATTTCAGCGTTTCAAAACTAGAGATCAATGAATTTTAGATTTTTGCCCCCAGCCTCAGACAAGATGTTCAACAAGTGCTATGATTAAACTGGACTCTACAGGGCACTTGAGAATATGCTGCAATAAGCAATCCTGTATTGCCAGGAATGGCAAGATGACTTACTCTTTCCTCTCAAAGGGCCAGATTGTGAGACTCTCACTCACAGAGAGGTACTTATTCTACCAGCAACTCCGCTGACTTCATCGAGACTATTCAACGTGAGTCAGAATATCAAAATCTGGCCCTAATGCCTCTGATTTTTAATTGAGGGATGGTGGAGAGACGTAGTCAAAATATCTAAAAGCCCTGGACAGTTACTACCAATTTCAACAGAAAAATTTGCAAAAGCAGATCAAATCTGGCCCCATTAGCCCTTCCCTGCCAATGTTTTGGCTGTGGGTATTTTTCAAGTTCCTTTCTTGTCACTCTAAATCAGATGATTCACGCTGGTAACATGTTGTATCGCTTAGCAAGTAATGCAGCCTAATAAAACCCTGCTTAAAACCATTTTCCTTAAAGAACCAGAAGAATTTGTTCCTCTCAGAATCAAACCTGTGTTCTTAATAAAGGCAGATTGAATAAAACAAGCCCTGTGAAGTAAAGAGACTAATTTAACAGCTCGCTGATGAAAATCTGTGGCAAGCTCTCTCTCCTCCCTTCTCCACTCCCGCTCTCCTCCATCCCCACCCCCCCAGCCTTGCATGAGAACAGATGGTTTAACACAACGTTTTGAATGCAAACTTAATTAAAAAAAATCCATTCCTCTTACAATCCTTGGGCTAAGACTTTAAAAGTTCCCTGCTTAAAGGAATGCCAATGCTCTTATTTTGAGCTCTGTAATAAGGAAACAGACTCATTAATGTTCCATAATTACTGAAGTAGAGTGATGGTCATGGATTAGCCCTTGAATTGAGCACGGCAGGCTCCCTTGGCAGTCAGACATCAGGGTGGAATTTGAAAACCTCCATTTTGTTCCATTTTCTCCATCCTATTAATCTGGGCCTGGAAGCAGGTACAGTCACCTCCATGGTGATGTTACTATCCCAAAGGAAGTGGCCGGTGTGTGGTGGGGGGGGGGGGGGGGGAGATTCAGAAGTGCAAGGCTTTTTCCTGTAACAATAACAATTTACTGCACATTTACGTTAGGGCTTTTTATTCCAAAGAACTATGGGAAACAAAAGATGCTTCATCCACTGCTGGAATCCAACCACTTCCAGGGTAGAACACAGTTGCTTTACGGTGACAGCAACATTTCAAAAGAGTTTAGGACAAACAAGGAAGAACACCACTATATTATGATTTGTTTCCAGTGCAAACATACAGGAAGGCATAGTCCCTGCCCCAACGGGTTTGTAATCCAAAATAAATCCACTATAAATTACTGGGGGAGGTTTGGGTAAGTGGAATGCAATGATCCAAGTTAGAATTTGGCAGGATTCTGGAGCGAACGCCTCTACTCTTACAAAAAGTGTGATGGCATCTTTTAACGACCACAAGTGGCCAAGACGGTCCTTCATTTCACATCTCATCCTAACAGCCCAATGCCCCCTAGCACTATGCTGGTTCTGTACTAAGTCAGAATGAACAGTGCTACCACTCAATCACAAGTGCCCCTTCCTGCAGTATGCAGAAGTTCCTTAGAATTCTTCCCTCGTATTGGCCTGGCCCAACCCAGCCCTATTTACTGGTAGTTGTAAGAGTTGAGAGGATTATGTGGCCAGGTTGGGTGGCTTCAGCCTGAGTTCAAACTGGTGGTAGGCTGTATTAGCGGGGGTTTTAACGCACCTTCAGAGTCAAGTTACCCTTCACAAGTAGCTGAAAACAGTAACAAGCTGGAGAGAATCTTTAAAGGGACTCTGATTCGTTTTCAGCCAGCAGAGTAAAACAGACTCCTGATATAGTTACTCTTCCTGGCCCATCTTGTCATCTCTACTATAAGCACAAGCAACAATGCCATGGTGTCCTGAAATGGACATGGTGTTGTTCCACAATTTATATGCATGATGGAGAAGTGATTAATAATATATAATGGCTTATACCTGACTATGAAGGGCCTGATTTTTAAAGCCAGCCTGCAATTTTGCATCCTTAATTGGGTCTGTATTGCAAAAATCTAGGTGCCATTAAGTGCAGATACAAACTACTTAACAACACCTGGAAATGAACTAGGTGTCTAAGCATTATCATTTGCACCAACACTTAACAATGCCCACAATCAGCAACAGATGCAAAACTGCAGGAGCGAAAGCCATAGTCCAGTTCTAAAAATCAGGCCTATAATGTGAATGGCTCAAAAGTAGCATATATACACATAGCTAAGTATATCGGTAACACACATTATTTGAGTATGTACTTACCAACTATTGTTGACATTTAAAGAGACAGAGCATTTAGTTAGTACAGTTTGGTTGCCTGAGCAGACTAGCCATCTATTTTAAATAGACTGAATACTCTGAAAAACATTATACTCCTCCAGCTCAGAGGTGGCTACTGTTCCAGCTGATATTTAAAGGCATCAGGGTCCATGATAGTCACTGTTGGCAGTAACTTCTAACTTGCTATTTTCCCTTCTTCGTTGCACCCCAAGAAGAGTGCGAATTTCACGGCACAGTAGCAGTCTGCAGGTCTTATCATGAAACATGGCTGAGAACAAAGTGCTTGCGCAAAATCCCCATAGGCATGAAAAACTGCAATGAGTGAGTGCTGATGAGCAGAGTAGAGCAGGGCAAACCTCAGCAGTTCTGAGTTACACAGATTTGTGGGAATCTCGATTTTTCCTCGTTTCTGAGCTGCTTCTCCTTGCACCTTCAGGGTTCTGAAGAGTCCAGAATCCAAAGTGAATCTCAGTTGAATCCACAGCACTATAAACCAGCCCCAGATCCACTTGAAACTTAGCCTTAGGTGGTTCACTAACCCTACTGAACCTTTCAAGCAACATGGCCTTACTTGTTAATTTGTAACAAAATCTAAAATCAGCTGAATTTCATGGATGCTTAATGCTTCAGAAGGGAAGTTTCTCACAGCTCCGTTATCATGTGCAATGAAATAAGACCCTCTGGCCAATGTGTCTAGAAGAAGCAGACAATTGCAAGGTACTATTTGGTGATAGAAAGTCCAGTATTCCCCACCTCTGCAACTGCACAGAGTACCACAGTCTCTAAGATGCCTCACATCAGCACTGCCAGCCCTGCATTACATTTTCATTCTCCTAAATCGCCTCATCACAAATTTTTCAAAACCACAAAGCTAAACAAAAATTATTCCCTTCCACAATGTTGAATGTGAGGAAAGAGTTTTGATTTCCTACCTTAAATATGGGCTTGGCGATGTTAATCCGGATGCTAACGGGCTAATTATCCCACAATATTTGCAAATGGACTCAGTTTTCTTTACAGTCTCCATCAACTCCTCTGCACCAATGGTGAATCACAGCTGTGAGGTTTGCTAGGATGGCCACAGCTCGTATGGTTTAATGTGGGCCATACACCGTGTTCTTGGTTGCTTGACACCGTGTTTAGTCATTCACTCCAATGCATAATTAGAGTAAAGTAAGTGCAAACCAGAACCAGTCTCATTTAGCGTTTCTTTTACACCTGCTTGCCACTTCTAGTAGCATAGAATAGACGACTGTGAAATTCTCCATACAGCTTTTTAAGATATTTTCATTAATAACCAAAGGTCGCAGAAATGAAACTCTTTCTTTTAAATAAAGACTTTCTAGACTGTTGTTAGTTATTACTAAGGAAATGGGTAAATCAGCTCAAACAACGTAAGAACTGATATGAACCTTCATCCAAAACTAGAGATCTCCCTAGAGGTTTGGCCTGAGCCACAAAATTCAGGTCTCCACCATGACCTTCAACACCCCTAAAATTGAGGTATTTCAGAGCTAGGGTCTTTGTTTGCCCCATAACAGAAAAGGGACACCTGTGAAATTTGGAGCCAGAGTCAAGTTATGATTATCAAACTACCACTCGCCAAAACATTCAGAGAGATGCATACATAATGTTTTACTTTGGGGGCATCTTTATGCAAAATCAGATCCAAACTCTTAATTTGGGTAACTTCCACCCCCCACGCCCCATTACTGCCCATGTTTGTTGTGTCCCTCTGTACTTCCTGTTTTGGGCAGGAAGTAGAAATGGAAATATCAAAATACCCTGAAAATGGCTTTTTTTTTTCATGGTATTTTCATCCCAGCCAGAAGTAGGAAACATTGGAAATCCCACGAAGAAAGTCTAATGTTGCAGACTCCGGAGCTCTGAACTAGCATCCAGGCTTCAAGATTTATATTCAAACCTCCAGATCAGCTAGGGAGCAGCTATCACTATTCATTAGATATGTTGCACCTCCTAAAATGTGGTGTTTGACAGTCATTGAGAAAAATGCAAAATAGATCACATCAGTTTTGTTTCTCTGCTGTTTCATTTTGAAAAGCTAATGCCATATAGCACGAACGTTACTAACAGATGACAGTATGACAGAACTGAAGAACACTGAACTATAAAATTATGCAATTGTTTTGGGACCCAGATTCTGGCCAGCCCTTAGGTATAAAGAATGTCCCCCAACTTCATATGTGTGGCCCACATAAGGACCAAGTAGAATTCCAGTCCCTATGCTTGGCCACAGGGAACCATGGCTCTATACCCCCCAGGCCTCCTCCAGTGGATCTAGTTCTCTGCAAAAGGGGCAGGAATTTGCACATCATAAAGAGATGTAGCAGATGGCAATCTGCCTCTGCACTCCCAGGAGCTATCAGAGAGAGAATGCCTCCTACTGCCTCCTCTAAGGCAATATAGGGTGACCAGACGTCTCGATAAAATCAGGACCATTCTGATTTTTCTCCTTTTGTCCCGCGTCCCGACCGATGCATGGCCTTTTGTCCCGATATCAGGCTTCTTCCTTTTTTTCTTTTTTTTAACTCAACAACTCCGGCGGCGGCGGCGGGAGAGGGGTTTTTTTTTTACTCAACAACTCCCTTGGACAATCCCCGATTTTTAGGTTCTTGCATCTGGTCACCCTAGGGCAATATGGCCCTGTATCCTTACTATGAGCACATCTGAACCCCCAATAAGACATAAAACATTAACATTTTAAAAATATAAATGGCCTCCAAAAGTGTTAGTGCATGGTCACATTTTGCACATGGACGTTTTCATGCATGCAGAAAATTGGATCCGGTGGCACATAATACATCTGTGTGCGCAAATTGGGCAGCCAAGCATCTGCACTTGAAGTCTGAGAACACAAAATAAGAGATTTTGCATACACAAGAAGTGGAACTGAAAGAACATGAATGCAAAAACCTGAGTGTGCAAAAAAGCTCTTGCAGTTTGAGTGCATTTATGCATAGGCACTAAACTGACTTTGAAAGAAGCTTTAATAACATCTGAGTTTTTTTGTGAAAGCGTAAACCATTGATGGCTCCACTGCAATACAGTTTAGTGTTGTGCCGAGGGTGACCAGATGTCCCGATTTTATAGGGACAGTCCAGATTTGGGGTCTTTTTCTTATATAGTCTCCTGTTATCCCCCACCCCTGTCCCGATTTCTCACATTTGCTGTCTGGTTGTGCCCCTACTTAACTCTTGATATATCTTCCTAGCAAATGAGTTATTTTGCTACAGTACATAAATCCTGAAATAGCTTAAATTCAAAAGCTTCATTTCCTCAAAAAAACCTAAAACCTCCTGTTGTATATAGAGTGATCAGGGAACAAGCAATGTTAGCTGGATGGAAAATGTTTGCAATGCTCTTTGGTGTATTCAGTTCCCTGATCCCCCCAGTGTTTTGCAATCGTGGTTGGCCTGTAATTTTCAGGCATTTTTCGAAACGGTGATGAATCATAACATTTCTAGATCTCAAAGGAAAAAGTGCAGGCCTACAGTGGTGTTTCCTAGTTAAATATATGTTTGCAGTTCACCATGAAGTGCTGGGTTTAATGAGCAGCTGCAATTTACTTATCTTTTGGATGGATCATTTTAAACGCATGTTGGAAAGTGCCTTTCACCGAACTACCCATTAAAAGTGAACTACAAAGTAAATGGATTGTGTAGGAAGTATTTCTTATCTTACCCCTGGAATACCCTGGCTGCTGGGGCTTCTTAGAGGAAGAGTTTTTAATTATTACAGGGTTTTGGGGTGGTTTTTCTTTTGTTGGCTTTTTGTTTTTTTACTAAATTGACATTAACGTGTTTTCTTATTTTCTCCCTGCCAGTGAAAAGACAAAATAATGATAGACTTAAACAACGACATTCCCAGGGGGTGTATTTTATGGATGGAAACAAATGGACACTGATTTACAAAACTGACATTTTAAATAACAGCTTTGATTTAATGTGCAAGCCATTTTACTCCTGGGTATTTAATGTTATGTTGGACATACTTATACTGCATATAATGAGACAAGTAGATGATAACTTATTCATTTATAGATGGTTCTCCAAAGCTGTCGTTGGCAGAGATGTATGAGACTATTCAAAGATCCAACAATGTTTGGACCATAATTATTTATTAAATGCTTATTCCTGGAGAGTGCTGTGCACTCTTGCCAGGTGCTGAACATCTGCAACCAATGGGAGCTGAGGACACTCAGCACCTTACAGAATGGAGCCCTAAGTGCCAGTTACATGTTGGCATTTCACCACAGTGAAATACTATGGAAGTGCCATCTTTTTTTTGTTTGTTTTCCCATTCCATTCAGTATATCCAGGCTTTAGTGGTCCCTAATGATGAATGTCCCAAAGGGCTGACGTGTTTTGCCTTTGCACTGATTACTGATTAGGTCTCCATTTCCACTGTGTGGGTAGAACCCACCCTTCTCACAACTGGAGTGTGGTTTCATTTTGAAAAAGGCTCTGAAACACAACAGAAACCTTAGCCGCATGGTCTGGAGGAATAAATGTAGGGTCAGGAGGTTCTGAGTTCTAAGCTCTACTCCCACTGAGGTCCATACCAAAATGCAGTAAGTAAATATGCTGTTAAAGCCACTACACTACTATTATTAGCATCCTGTTAAATAACTGTGTTGTTTCACTGATACATCTGCAGGTTTAAAAAGAATTACCAATGTCAGCTATTAATTTCCAGGCCACCTAACCTATCTGATTACCTCTACATGTACTTGTTTGTACCAAACCACCAACTAAATAACTAGAAGATTTGGCTTTATTTATTAGAAGGTTGCCACTTCACTTCGATAGGTGGGTGAGCAGTAAAGTTGCCATCATTAAGAACTAGCATTCATTGTGTAGTTGTTAACCTGGAATGCTCTCTGTGATGGCCCCCAAAACAGACATGTACTTCAGATGAGAACATTAGATATCTTTTTCTACCCAAACAGTCTTTTAAGTAATAGCTATTATTCCTGTGACTCATGGATAGTTAAACCTCCTTCACTACCAAGAGAAATAGCAGCAGATCATCTGCTGTTGGATTCGGCAGGATCAATCAAGTTCAAAGTGATACATACAATGTAGTGACAACAGCAGACTTCAACTAGGATCACAAATTCCAGCTGATAAATGTTTTGATGCTTCTCCAAGGATTATATGACCCTTTTGGGCTGTAAAATTCATCTATAGTCAACTTGCAGAAACAGGTTTCTTCTTGAAATTGCCAGTATGATCGGTTTCAGGATGAGACTGGAAACACAATGAGAACAAGCCTTCTGCATTGTGCTTTGGGAGTCCTGCTTCTAGAACCCTACATTTTAAAAGAAAACAGAATAATAGCAGAAAATAACCAAACAACTTTGGGCGGGGGAGGGAAGTGGTTTGTGTTTGCTTCCAGTTTTGGGTGAAGGATCATTTTGGGGCAGAGGGAATGGGTGTCTTATTTAATCTAAACTGATTGCCCATCCCCGACTCCAGCCTCTATATTAGTTTTTCCCCTCACTTCAAAACAGCTTGGTTAGGGCCATTTCTTGATTGGTGAAGTCAGGGTCAACTCTTTCCAGCTGGATTGAATTAAGCCTCTTCCACTTGCTCATCCCCTCAAGCCACGCCCCATTTTCTCTAGCCTCTCTTCTCCTTATGCTTATATGGCTGCCAGGCTTGCTTCCTTTCACCCCCAGCCAAAGTGTAGCTCCAGGGGGAGCTCATTAATTCACATTAACGATGGGGAATTACTGAATATGGCTAATTAGTGAGAACGGGCTTGATCTAGCCATTATTGGTTGAATTGACGTAGGAAGCCAAGTTGAGTCCCTAAATGAATGAACACAATAAAAAAGGAAACGATAATACATCAGACCAAACATATTGTGCTCGTTTTGTTTTGACAGTTATAGTTCAGTCTTAATTATTTATGGTGACACTTCATGATGTGCTAGCAAATAAACTGTAGTAAAAGCAAAGAAGTCTTCGTAATATGACAATTCATTACAGGCTCTCAGCTATTAAATCTTCACTGAGCATGGGGGAGAGACAGAGGTTTTCATGTGAATAAAGTGTGGACCGGTGAGGTTCCACTGTGCATTTATTTAGCTATTTTAAGGAGATTTAAAAGAGACTATCTTTTAAATAGCTAAATAAGTGTTACATATTAAAGACAAAAGCTGTTCTTTTGTTTCGTGGGACTCAGGAGGATGGATCAGTTCCCATCTTTGCCACAGACCCTGTATGTGACCTTGCGCAAGTCACTTAGCCTCTCGGTGACTGAGTTCCACATCTGTAAAACAAGGATAATTATATTCCTTTCTCCCTGCACTTTGTCTGCCTCATCTATTCAGATTGTATGTTCTTTATGGTAAGGACAGTACCAATCTCAATGGCCACCTAATCTTGGCTGGGGCCTCTAGGTGCTACCGTAGAGCAAATAAATGACCTTTTATTAGAGTAAAGGCAACAGGTGCACCATTCATTATTTCTAGTATTTTCTTTCAACTTCTAAGGGCCATGACTTAGCTTCCAGTCCTCTAGAGAAAACCCTAGCAGCACAAAGTCAGAGAACTGCATGAAGTGACTAACTTCATTTTGTTCCAATACATGCCTCCAAACACCATTGGAAACCCATGATCTTGTGATGCTGTGTAGTAGCTTCCATTCAGATTCTGCTGCTGTCAAATTTACTATCAAGTTAATGTATTTAACTCTAATAATAAGTAAATACAGATTCCTGAATTATAATAAACAAATGTACATCAGGGGTCTAGTCCCCTGTTCCTCCCATTAACAGAAGTTACGCACAGAGGAATCATAGAACTGTAGGGCTGGGAGGGATTTTGACAGGCTATCTAGCCCAGCCCCCTGCACTGAGACAGAACCAAGTATACCTACAATCTTCCTTTATGTTTTGCCTCACGAGGAGGAATGCCAACCACCTCTGGCCTTGGGCTAAGATGCAATGTGTTATTAATTGAGAATGGGGTGAGAATAAGACTGCAATGCAGGAAGTCCTGCATTCTAATCTCACCTCTGCCACTGCGTGGACTTGGGCAAGTCCCTTGGGACTAGAATCTGCCCTGGTTTTACTCAGTTCCACAGAGTGGGAGCAAGTAGGAAGGAGTCTCCGAGCCCTCTTGTGCAGCCCATATAAGAGCAAGGCAAATTTCCAGTCCCTGTGCTCAGAAGAATTCAAGCATTGCCTCTTTACTTCTTCAGCGGCACATGGCACCCAAAAGGGAGGAGCAGCAAGGCAGTGGGGAGGTGAATCCTATGCACCAGATAGTGAAGCTGGCTAGCCATACCCAGGAGGGGGATACTAAGCTGCCCCTCTTAAGAGGGCATTCAGGAAGGTTGTGCACTGAGAGGTCTGGGAAACATTCTACCTCTCTGAGGCAGAGCAGCAGGTGCTGCTTTCTCTTGGGTGGTGTAGCTCATCAGTACCATTCACTATGAGTTGCACCATGAGTTATTATTGATCTGTCTTCTGCCCAGGAGAGTATTCTGGGAAATAGTCTTTTCCTCACTGTCACGGAGTATAGGGGAGTCCAGCCCTGCACCCCTTTTTCCCGGATTCACTGGGAGTCTTAGCCAGCCAGTAGAACAGAAGGTTTATTAGAGATGCCAGGAACACAGTCCAACCAGAGCTTGTCAGTACATCCAGGACCCCTGAGTTGGGTCCTTCCGGGGGGCAGGGAGCTTAGACCCCAGCTTGGGGCTCCCTGCATTTTGCCCCACAGCTCCAAATGGGGCAGGGAGGCCAGACCCTGTCTGCCTCTCTTCCCTCTTTTTCGGCCAGCTTCAAACTGAAACTTTTTAGCCCCTCCTTCCCCTTTGTCTGCTTCCCGGGCCAGGAGGTCACCTGATCCCTTTGTTCTCACACCTTCAGCTCATACCTTTGCCGGGGGAGGGGCCGGGCCATCTCTTGCCAGGAGACAGAGCCATTCTCTGTGTCCAGGCCTCTGCCTTCTAGGGCTTTGTAACAATCATGCACCGTTGTCCCACCACCTAGATACTTAAGCCCCGCATAGGGGAAACCGAGGCACCCACACAGTACTCAGGGAAACCTTAACAACAGTCCTAGTTCGTCACACTCACCCCTTACCAGCACGGGAGCTTACAATCACACAATGGAGTATATAAAGCAATGTCTGGGGCTGTCAGTGTCTCATGACTCCCTTTAACATCACCAGTGTAGGTGACTCTCTGAATGGATCCTGTCAGTGCATAACACTGTGTTATTGTTTCGGTGCTTTCAATGAAGCTAAGTTTTTCCAGGCAGCAGAGTTTCAGGTCATCCTCACTTTTTACCCTCCCCAGGCCCTTCCAATAACAAAACGCCCTGCCTATTGAATGGGGAAAACACTCAGCTTTGGGGAAAGAATGAAACAGAACTAAGGGGGTAGCTGATGGGTGGTGAGGGCAGAGGTGCACTCTGGAATGAATCAGATTAGGAGAATACCGTAATGTATTTGTTTCCCAGAGGTCCCTGCCCCACAAAAAACCCATATCAGGCTCCACCTGCTAAAGTTAGATGCC
The DNA here is from genome assembly GCA_037349315.1 of Chelydra serpentina. NCBI lineage: Eukaryota > Metazoa > Chordata > Testudines > Chelydridae > Chelydra > Chelydra serpentina. The sequence continues at coordinate 17,313,829 of JBAIAC010000035.1, forward strand.
ATTTACCATAGATTGTTCAGAACTTCAAATATGATTATCTTTTGTGTTGTGCATTTTTGATGAGCACTGAAATGGTTAACAGCTTGACCTATAAAGTGCAACATCAGGCTTCAGAGTTAACATTTCACATCGTGAGTAAGAACAGGCCATGACTCTCTCAGAGCTATCATTTCAGGCTTCCCAGAGATTTGGCTGGTATCTCTGAACCTGTACACGCTGCAAAGATTTTCATAAACATAAGTGCAAGAGACATGACAAACAAAACCCCGGAAGTTTACTGTTTAAATTGTGAAGCATAAGACACAGCTGTGAGAGAAAGGCGGAGCTAGCAACCCGGCTGGCTGAGCTGCCGTAAGCTGGCCCAGTCTGACGTAGCATGTGTGAGGAGGAAATGTGTCCTGGTCTGCTGTGCCTGCCAAGGATAAGGTGACCAGACAGCAAATGTGAAAAATCGGGACAGGGGGTGGGGGGGTAATAGGAGCCTATATAAGAAAAAGACCCAAAAATTGGGCCTGTCCCTATAAAATTGGGACATCTGGTCACCCTAGCCAAGGACCCATTACTTTTGTAGCAATGGGACCAATGGAAGAGTGGCTGCTGCATCTCACTACAGAATTCTTGATCTTTCCTTCTCTGGGTTAGGAAACCGTGGCTCTACCTTGAATAGTTTTATTTGCCTGCATACTGTTCCAGCCACGTTTTAGCAACATCAAATGTATATACCTTTAGATTTTCTTTGGAACCAGAGCAAAACATACTTGGTGTTTTCTTCAAAGTTAGACTGTAACATACGGTATGAGACCTGAGTTATCACAATTCTTTCCAAAGCTGGAGTAAAGGGGAGAAAGAAAGACGACTCATTATTGGTTACTGGTTGTTTAACTTGCTATTTTTAAAAAAAAATCATTTTGATCATCTACATTTTTAAAAAAGAAAAGTGGACAAGAGCCTGATGAAAAGCCCATTGAAATGAATGGGAGTATTTCCACTGATTTCACTGAGCTTAGTCACCAGTCCATTAAACACACATGACACTGAGAGGCCTTTCTGATTGAAACAGATAAACATCACTGACAGTGGCAGGCATCAGGCAAGCATGTGTTGTACAAACCCATCCCATGCAGCTCTGCCAATGTACAGATTTGACCTGTAATGTTCTTTTTAATCTACAGGTCACAGCCCAAGCCAAACTGATACAGAAAGTGGCAAAGTGTGGATGAATACTGCCACACACAAAAATTTAATGGCCCAAACAGCCATTTGAAATGTTTAAACATGTTCACTTCAGCTGTATTTGCACCATTTTTTTATGTTCACTTTCCACAAATATTCTGTTACGTGAGTTGACTGGCAGGAATGGTCATGCAAATAGCAAACTGTTAAGCAGATGTTATGGAATCTTTACAGAAAGCAAATTTTCAAATTAAAACAGTAGCATTTGGACTCAAAACATGACTATATACAAGTACCTACCCAATCGGGGAGCAGAAATAATACTATGTAACCCACGTGTCCTGTCAAATGTACCCATCACAGCTAGAAGTGTGAATATCCAATACGTGCAATTAACTGCTCATGAATAACCAACATACCTAAAAAATGTTGTGGAAATTATTTAGTGAAAACTTTTGAATTAGAGCAATAGTGGTAAGCTCTTCCTGGACTATTTCTGAAAGGAGAGAGGCAAAAATCATCAAATAAACTATTCACAATAAACCATTCACCCAGCTCAAATATTGCTGGATTCTGCTGTAGTTTTTTGGCATGTGGACTTAAGCACCATCTTCAATAAACTGAGAAAAAAGATAAGAAGATAGCTTGGTTTCTAGCACATCTTGGCAGGGTTCCCTGTCCCAAGAAAGGTGCAAGAAGAGAGAATTAACGCACTGACCCCCAAGGCCCCTGGTCTAATCATTTGCATTTTAAGTAACATTACATAAGGGAACAAGACTATCTGTAAATTACAAGCCTGACATATCCTATCCCAGTATATTATGACCTTAGTTCAAAACCCCTCACATTAGAGATCATGTTCCACTGGACTCTTCTTCATTTTAGTTATTTTATACAAATACAAATGGAGATATGCCTATCTCATAGAACTGGAAGGAACTTGAAAAGTCATCGAGTCCAGCCCACCTGCCTTCACTAGCAGGACCAAGTACTGTCCCCTGACAGATTTTCTGTTGCTCCTTCAACAAAGACAAACTGAAAATAAAGGAGGTTGCAGAATCCTGACAGCAAAAGTGCTGATGGAGCATTTTTACAAAATGAATAATAAATAATAAAAATTAATAATAAAAGAAAAAAAGCTGCTGCTTAAATCTTGGCCAAGATCTTGCAGGGATTGCCCCAAGTGGCCTTATGTAAATTATGAACCTCTCTCACATCGGGCACTTGCAAAAGGGTTGCAATAAATACATTGCAAGTGTGCATGCCACAAGCGCTGTGTATCATTCTGCTTTGTGACTCGTCGAAGTGATTAGCTCACGGACACGGTCGGTTCCTACCATGGTTAATACAAGAAACAGGAGAGGAAAGGACCTCCGCATTTTTACAGTTCAGGACTGCTATTTTCTAACATCGGACACTGTTTGTGCTTAGCACCTCTGAAAATTAAGATGCACGTTGGGGCCTGAGAAACTTGGTTCAAAAGCTCAGATATTACCGTGATAGGAGATAAAATAGCTCACTTCTACCTTCAAATAAAGGTCAAATAGAATGTGAGCTCCGTGGGGCAGGGAGTGTTTTCATTATATGTGTGTTCAGTGTCCATAAAATGGGGACTTACACCGCTGGGGCTTCTAGGCTCGACCATAATACAAATATAATTATAGTTGTTGAAAAGCTCTCCCATAGAAACACGTGTATCTTGATTTTCTGGGACTCGTCCCTTACATGCCTCTTCCATCGGTGAGAGGTGTATGTTTAATTATAAAAAGAGCTTCTTGGGTGTAATCTGTTTCCAGTTCAATTCCTTTGCTGGGTAAATCCCTTAAATGCGTTGTCATTCCTTATTTATTGATTGCAGGTATTTGGGGTTTAATTGAGCAAGTCGGTCGTGGCCCAGGGCAGGAGTGGCGCTACATGAGCAATTAAATCTGATTAGCCAGAGCCCTTTAAGACCAGCTGGGTGATTGATAACCGAGACCAGCATTCCTCAATTGACTCGCTACATCAAAAAGGAAAAAGGCTTAGCCGAGAAATGCACGGGTCCAACATGAAAAATAGCAATGCAGTTGGGCAGATTAGACTTGTAAAGGAGCTGAACTAAAGGAGAAAGAGAGAGAGAACAAACTCGATCGGCCCATAAAACAAACCTCTGGTGTCTCCTCCTTTAAAAGAAAAAAAAAAGCCCTAGCTGTAATTTTCAAGTAAATGACCAGGTTAAAGTGAAACTGAAATATACAAAGAACGAGGTTAGTCAACGTCTGTTCAGTTCTGTCTTTAACACCCATCATCCCCTGGGAACTGAACTCCATCCATAAAGCTGTCGTCTGTTTGTTAGTGCGTTTGTCTGCTCCATCATTAGATCTTTTGCCCGGTAGTTTAAGAAAATAAACGGGCTGAAAGAACAGAAGTGAGCAACCACCATTTATCAAAGTGATGAATGGGCAGCGTCCGTGTCCACCTCTTTGTGAGCGCCATTGTCAGGCAGGAGAAGTTATTGATTTTCTAGGGGAGTGTGTGTTTAGACACAGTTCTTTGGCACCTTTGGCTCCTGGTCAATTTCCTCATCGCTTCCTAGTAAATGTCTGAAAGTTCCGCGTGTCACTAGTGGTTAATAAGGGAAAAGAGCTCGTGCCGCCTTCTGTCCTTACTCATGCCCACACATCCACTTCCTCGGCAGTGGCAACAGGACACTGGATAGAAGGTTTTTTTTAAAACAACATTGGGACAGAGAGAGATTTAATTCAGCAACAGCGCTGGGTAAAGTAGCTTTAGTGATTTTCATTCCAAAACCAAGGAGTTAATGTAACCCTTTTAGCGCCAATGTTTAAGTCTCAGCCCTATATTTTAGATATCTTGGGGCAGATCCCGAGCTGATGTAAATTGTCCAGGCTATGTGATCATTTAGACCGGAACTTCCTTTATGCCAGATCTAATTAATCCTGCGTTGTAATACTAACTGGTTAATAGGGCATACTGACTGGTGCTGCCTACATCCTCTGCTCTAATAAATAGGGACAGGGGGATTTAAGGGAAAAATCAGACTAAAAGAAAAGTGTATGTCGTGGATAAGACTTGATCCATCTAGGAAGGGGGATTTAAATCTTATTCTTTTATAATGAACAATTTGCCCTGTTGGGGAGGTTTTAAAAACTGGAAAAGCATAAAAATGTAGCAACTGTCCCCACTCACCATTCTTTTTCTGTACTTTGCAAGTGTGAATCTGTTTCCCCACTCGTGATTCTGATGTTGCACAGTGTCTCCTTTTCCTTTGGGCACCGCGTAGGCCTCAGGAGAAGTGGCGAGAGCACGCCTCTTGTATGTGCTGACTTTACACAAGGATCAAAACAGCATGAAAGCAGAAATCACTGGGGAAGGGAGGAGGGCGTCAGCAGGCGCTGGACTTCTAAAACCCTTCCGCCCCATAGGCTTTAATATTAAAAAACCCCTAGGAGTCTCAGACACTGTATTAATTAGTGCAACCACCCATGCAAAGTTGGGTTTGGAGCAGCATTCTTTGCCCTGTGTGAAACAGCAACCCTCATAAACAATTGTTAACTTGGCCTATTGCCTCTGGTAAATTACACAGCATTAAAAAATAATGCTTTTCATATTAGGCAGTAATTAAAGGTTGGGACAGCTTTTAAACAAGAGGGGGAGGGGGAATCAAAGAAAATATAAAAATGTTCTTTCAAGAGTTATGGGAGGCTAATAAAGTATGTCTGTTATAGTGCACCACTTCGCCCCCAGCTACAGCCAAACTGGAGCCGCTGCAATTGCCTCTCAATAAGATAATGATATTCCTTTCTCTGCTATTAAAAGGCTCCCAGTGCAAACTTAAAATGATTTATTTAATTTAAGAAATTATGAGGTGTAACTTCAAAGCGTAAGCCGTTAGTAATGGAAAACACCAGGTTGTTTAAAATTATAATAATAATTGTTTGGAATACAGTGACATCAAAGTGCTTTCATCACCAAATAAAATATGGCACAGACCCCCAAATCCAGTGGAGTTTATTGAGTAGACTTTTTGGAGTGTTTTTATTATTTCCTTATCAAGAGACATTATTTTAGCAGCTCCTTTTCTCAGCTTTGATGTTTTGACAGTCTTAAATTAATTTTATTGCCTTTGGGGGGGAGGGGCTGGCGGTGGAAGATTATTCTGACTGCTTATTTTTCATTATGACTTTTTTGTTTTTGTTTTCAAGGACCGATATGTTATTTACACAGCACCTTGATAGCGCCGTGGAGTTGGATTGGCCATTACAAGTCATTAAAAAAAGCACACACACACACACAAAATCTGTTTTCAAGCAATCCATTACACGTCTGGGAAAATATTTCTACTTAAAACAAACTTTGTATTGAACTCTGGCATAATCAGTTTAATAAAATGGGCAGCACATATTTTTAAGGAACATGGTTTTTTCTCACTTTACGAGATTCTTGCTTATTCAACTCAAAACATAGCAATCTGAAAAAATACATACAAAACACTTGCCAGAAAGACCTGCCTTTACAGTGAGGCTGTCACAAAACGCTTTAATTTCCTTGAACAGTGTTATAAAACATTAATCGAACATCTATTTTTGAGTCTCTCCTTCCCAAGCAAAGCAGAATTATTCCAACCCCCTTTCAAAATGGTAGTATTTTAAAAATATGTTGCAGTTGCAGCTTTATAGACCGGTATTTCCACTAAAACAGCAGGGACAGAATTGCTGTGGTGTTAAAGAGAGTGAAATATAAGAGATGGAAAGATTTTTATTCCTTTCCTGCCGCTAGCTGAGAACTGCAGAACATTGGTAGCCAAATGCTTTATGTAAGACGGTGGGAAACACACATCGAGGTCTGAGGGTGGAAAAAAATTATTTATATTGTGGTGCTGACATCGAAAGCGAACATAAATTATACTGTAACCCCCCTCTTTTGATTTCCGAATGCAAATGTGTGATGATGTATAGGCTTCTTGAAAGCCTTAGTATATTTCACTTGTAAATGTCACTTCATTCGACATTTTTTGGTACCCTGATTATTGATTAAGAGAAAACTCATCATCTGCTCTAGGGATGATGGGAGAAAAAACTCACAGACATGACTTTTTGTAGGGGAAATTTCTGCACGCAAATTGTAAGCTTTGGGAATGATGGATATGGGTGAACTTTATTTTTAAAAAAGTAACCCATATAGATGCACCTTTACATGATTACGTTTGTTATTAATAATATGCAGGATGGGAACAATCCCGCGTTGATGTTGTCCTGTTGAAAGGAAAGTTTTTAAGGGATATGTTAGTCTGGAGGTGAGGGAGGAGAGGGCGTAAATCAGAGATGAGAACACAAGATGGATTAGGGAAAGAAATGATCACTTTACTGCCATAAAGAATCTCTAAAACCAAGCCTGATTCTCATTTCACTGGTGTAACTCAATTCACTTCAAAGGAGTTACTCCTGATATACCAAGTATAAGTGAGCTCAGAATTAGGCCCCTCAGATGCTAGGACCTTGTTTTCTCTATGGTTCAGTGCTTCTTCCAACAGCTGAACTGCGACGGGGGGGCGGGGAGGGGAAATCACAGCGAGTTCATTCTCGAATTTCGAGTTGTGAGCAAATTTTGCAAGTGTTCACTTGGCAAGGTTCCTCTTTACTCTGACCCACGGGGCGTGAGGGAGGGGGCACTATGCTTTCTCGATTGTGTCCTTTTTTCTTATTTGCCATTGTTTCCATTTCTGTACAACGCTTGTTTGTGTGTGTTTGTGCGTGTATATAGGATCAAGAATTCCAATGCAAACGTATACAATTCCCAACAGCTATATAGAATTTATTCTGAAAATGTAAATGTATGTATATAGAGAGAGAGCATACGTGGTTCAGAAATGAAATACATCGGGACAAATACACTTTATCGCTCTCCATATATATATTGTATGTATATGAGTGTGTATATGTGTATGTATACTATAAAATGCATGATCCAGACGTGCAGTATGATGGCAAGATATATACATTCAGCCCTTTCTGGTCTCTGCAAGACAGAAATGTTGGCCTAATGGAGTCTAACTTGATTTGGTTTGTGATCCTGAAATTCTTTCTACAACAGCTGTCATTTTATCCTGAAAACGGCCCACGCTTTTACTTCCCTTAAATGAAAATCATCGGTGACTTCCCCCGCCCCTTCTCTCCCAACTCTTTGTCGTCACAGAGCAGGTAGCCGATAGTGCAAATATTAACCAGTTTAAACTAAAGGGAACACATGCTTTATAAACTGTAGTGTAATCCCTGAACGCCTCCTCTTTAAATAACGCACAGTGCCTTGGGAGTAAGAAGCCACGGCGAGGGGCTGTTAGATTTTGTTCTGAGTACCACCATGTCACCCCGAAAAAACCTCCTTTCGCTTGAATGGCTGGGTAGTGGTGTAACTAAGACCGGAATCGGGCCCCTTGTTTCCAATGTAAGTACTTAGCCAGTGTGTTATTTCTCCTCGACGAAAAAAAAAATTGAACCTGTTTGGGGCCCGATCCCGGCTTTCTTACTGGCTTTCAAGGCAGGATCAGGCTCTCTCTCGCCATCTCCCCCACCAGCCGGTTTCTGAGCTGTTTGCCTCTCGAATTGAAATAACCTGGAGCCCGATCCCATAACCCCAAGCTCATTCGCCGGTGCAGCGTTCACTCGGGAGCGCACGGGTTTGCGGGATTGGGCTCGCAACAAAGCGGACGATTGAAATAAAACTGTTGGCCTGTGACACGTTGACTAATAGACGCCCGGCAGTAACTTAACTTTCCCCCTAATAAAATGCAGGCAAGCCGGGGGCATTCCGGTGACAACATGAAATACGGACTCAGCGAGCCTAGGGCTTGGGTAATGAAGTCCGTGTCAGAAACCCCTTTCCCTAGAACTGTTGATGACAACAAACCCAACGGGGACTTAAAGCCGCTGCTTTGCCGGCCCGCCTCTCCGTTCCTCACGTGGGCATGTCAAGGATCGGGCTCATTTCTAAGGCAGCAAGTCGATGTTTGTTGTGTATTGCTCCAATGCTCGTTCCCTTAACAAAAAGCCACCGGAACAGTTGCCAGCTCGCTGGTTGCTACTCATCGCACCTGCTTCGTGTCAGAAAATACTTCGAGAGCCATTTAACTTTGCATTGGAGTAACTCATTACAGACACGCCTCTTGCGAAAGGGGCGGGGAGGGGGGGGAAGCTGGGGGAGGGCATCGCCTTTAATGACAGCGTTCTGATTTCCCTTGTAATTGATTCGGTTACAGATCTGCCCGCAGGGCAGCTCCCATTAGGCCGGTGATGAGCAAAGCTTGACACCTCCCTCTAATAAAACAGAATACTCAATTAAGTTGGCCTCTCCGAAGGCTTTAATTGGAGCAGGTAGTGGGCGCAAGGTGAATGGGCCACGCCACAGCGCGCTCTGAGGAGGTGTCACACAGGCCGGCTTTGCTTTGGCATAATAAAGGTGCACCCACGTTTTGGAGGCTTTTCCTTCAACACCCTTGTGCGCTGCCATAAATCTGCAGCCCTTTTAAGGAGCGCTCGTAACACACACAAAGCTCCGGTGCTCAAAGAGCTTCCAGTGAAACGATTTAGACATAATCCCTGACACAGATGATTTATGCTGAAGGTTCAGAATACTGCTGCTTTATTTATAACCCAACCCAGTTAAAAAAACATTCAGGAACGTTTGGGGGCTGGGGGGGGGGGGGGGAGAGGCTCCTGCAGTTAGAGGGAAGAGAGAGAGAGAGAAGCGGTTGTCTCAAATGTTTATGTGGCAGTAAATGCTAATTTGAAAAGTCTGCATTGGAGATTGTATTCCTCCAGCTTTATTCCTTGCATTTGGACGTGGGGTGGGGAGGCTAAGGCCTTGGCGTCTGATCCAAAGTCTACTGAATTCAATGCGAGTCGTTCCACTGAGATGTACAGATCAGACCCTTGCTCCTGGAGCCCTTATTCGGGTAAAACTCCCGCTAGTTAGAGCGCGGGGTCCTGATTCCACCAGGACTTCGTATTATAACTTGGTTCCAGTGACATAATTTAGGCACCTAGGAGTTTAGAACGCTGTACCCTTCGTTTTGCAGCCTAGACCCTGCGCATGATTGTTCTCACGTTCTGGGCCCCATCCTAACAAGGGCTGCGCTCCCTCGCCGCCCACTGGATCGGGTCCCAAATGTACTGAATTACCGAGGGAGCCGAGAGCCCCGAAGAAGGTTGTTTAAAACATGTGGGGGCTCTGCTGTCCCATCCATTTTCAACATGAACTCTCCCTGCAGTGGAAACTCTGGAGAGTCCTGACTCCTGCTTACAAAATCATGGGCGGGTATGTCCCAACGTAACGAGTCGATTTCCCCAAAGGTGGGGAAGGGCTCTCAGGCCGGGACCAACGGAGAAACCCAACTGTCTACATTTTCTAACATTTTAAACAGGCTTTGCTAGGTAAAGGGCATTCACCTGTCCTTTTATTTTTAAGTAGAAAAAGAAATATATTGCTTAGGATCCTAGTCCTCTATATATTACCTATCGTGAAAGCAGGATCGTTCCCTAGCCAAGGAAAAGAACAAATTCCAGAAGCATCACTGTGGAGGACAGGCCAACCAAAATATCACGGCTATTTAATATAAAATTGTACATGATCTTAGGAAAGACGTAGGGTAGATAGTAATCTCCATGACAGCGGAGCTCACTAGTCAATTTCAGGAACTGAGGGTCAGACACTACCTGTTCTGATGGAGTGAGAGGATGCTCTCCTTACTAACGGGTGATAATTTCAGTGTAAATGCATTAAAATGTGTACTAGACTATTTCAACCCTTCCCTTCCTGATGTGTGTATCTTTTAGATCCACAACCTTCAGTCCTTCTCTGTTACTGACTACAAGGGGGGAATTTACTGGGCTGATACTCATCTCCTCCTGGTGTGCATCATTAGGAACTCTACTGGAGTCAGAATTGAATAGAGATGCCAGTGTGAGGGGAACCGGGACCAAGCGCTAACCAAAATAATCTCAGTATTATGTAAAATGTCGTGTTGTGAAGAGCAAAAGCGCCTAGGACGAGTTATTAAAAACAAGGGCAACTCACAGGTTAGGCTTTCGATTGTGAATTTTTGGCTCTCAAATTCAACTCTGTGTGCCGCATATCTGGCCTTTTTTCACTTTAAGATTTATGGGGTGGGAGAAATGAATAATAAAGGCAGCCTAAAGAGGAATTCTGATTACTTCTTTGATCATGACCCAGGACACACAACCAGAGCGAAGAGTTATCTTTAAATAACTGCGAACACTGACAAACCCAGACACATTAAACAAGGTTGGTTTTTTTTAATTTAATTCGAAAGAGATAAGAAATAATAAATCTTCAATAAAATATATAAAATTGTACAAGACATCCCTTTCAAAGGGACTTTAATATAATGGGAGTGGAGAAAGGTGGGGGACTGAACTACAGTGGAAGACAACACATCCTGGAGTAGGTCAAAACTTTGTGGCTCTTTTTTTCACAACATGCTTTTAAAAAAATGCAACCAGAAGTTCTGCCTTCAGCGATCTGCATCCTCTATAGTAACTTTACCACAAAGTTTAGCGCTAGTAATAATAATAATAAAACAATAATGATTATAAGAAAAAGCCTGGGCTACATCGTGCCATTGGTTTGTAAGCAGAACTCCCCCTCTGAAACCCAGGAGAGGAGATCAGTTTGCAGAGCAGTGGCATCTTATTGTCCCATGTGTTTCTTTTTGGTGCCTGAATCTATTCATGTTTTCACGAAATGCTTAAGCATGATTCACTATATTGGCATTCTTTACAAGGTGATTTCTTTAGAGCGCAAATTATTGCAAATAAAAAACAACTCTGCGTTATGGTTTGATAGTCCTTGCACACACACTACTCCGGGGGGGAAATAGCCCACCTCTTTTCTCCATATCTCTATAGTATGCTTCCACCTCGCCCCCTTCAAATAGCATCATAGAGCCAAGCATACATACACCTGGCTGCAGGTGAAATTATTAAACCCGCAAAGCAGGAAGGGATAAAGACAAAACTCTTTGCCTAGCGCCCTCTCTGTGCGTCCCCCGTCCCCCACAGTGCTTTGAAAAAAATGTTTAAGCGAGTTCTACAAAAAATGGGGTGGGTAAAGTTATTATAGACTTTACTCATTTAGGGGCCCGATCCTGCGGTCTGGATATGCTCTTTGTTGCTTGGGTGCAGTGTGGCCCCGTTTGAAAATGCAGGAACTTGCTTTGGCCTCAGTCTGGCTCTACTGGGGTCTACTTCCTATTTACAGTGATTCTCTGTCTTCTAAGGTTTGTTTTAAAAACAAAACTCGATTATATCTTTAACCTCCCCTCCCAAATAATGACAAGACTTAGGCTTCAGTTTAGGGAAGGAACCACTCCCACTTTAAAACAGGTCTTGGGCCTCCTCTCGGAAGGGGATAAGGAAACTATGCTTTGAAAATACAGGATTTATTGTTTACCGATGCCTTTGTCTCGTGTGCAGTATATAAAGAGAACTATATTTATTTAATTGTATATGGTTTTATATTTTTCTTTCAGGATCAGAGTCTGAGCGCTCAGGTCAAGCTGAGAGGAGACCCTGGCTGTGTTCCCAACCTGTAGCATACGGGCTGCTTTACTTTTCTAATGCAAACTCCTATACACTTGGTATGGCACATAGAAGCCGGCAGAAACAATGACCAGAACTGGTTCTCTAGTGCGTTCTCGGATTGGACAAGATCCGCCAGGAAGTCTATATCGCCCTTGCTTTCCTTTCGATCTTCTTAAGATAAGTGGTACATGCTATATCCGACAGGAGTAGCATAGAGTCCTACAGGCGGGATGGGAAGCACAGGTCTGTGAAAAGGATAAGATGGTCCATACAGTGAGGCCGCCTGGATGGGAGAGTTGATGGGGAAAGGTAGACTGAACCCCGAAGGCAACATGGGCTTTGCTGCCATTTTTAGCTTCTCTAACTCGGCCTCCTGCAGTCTCTTGGCCTTGGCCCTCCGGTTCTGGAACCAGATTTTGACCTGGGTCTCTGTGAGGTTGAGAGAGCTGGAGAATTCTGCCCTTTCTGCGATGGATAGATATTGTTTCTGGCGGAATTTGCGCTCCAAAGCCAGCAGCTGGGAAGTGGTGAAAGGGGTTCTGGGCTTCCTATTAGTCTTGTGCTTCCTCAGTGTGCATGCGGTGGGACTCAGATGTCCTGGAAGGAAAGAAAAGGCTAGTTAAAAAAAAAAAGGAAGAGGAATGCTTAAGGGAAAAAAAGGGAGGGGGGGAGAAAACGAAGCTTGAGAGTATGTTTGGGATTTGTTTCATTCACACCCTCCTGGAGATAACCCCCAAATATGAAGTACTAAGAACATGACTTATAAACAGTGCTTGAACTCATTGCTGTCCGGTTCCTGGGCTGTTTCATACAGCACAAGTAGAGAAATCGCGGCCCCATTTCACACAAGACAGGTAGAGAATCCCCTTTTCCCCTATAAGCCTTTAAGTGACAAAGTCAACAAAGAGGAAACAACATGTGATGACATCACGGGGTCAAACCACATAAATGCAGAGTACAGTGCAAATGTCTTAATAGCTTCGGTGAGCAAGAATTCCTAGGACCCTCTGTGTACAACAAAGTGTAAAGTGTTATAAAGGAAATAAGTCCCCAGAAGTAAAATGTCTAGCAAGGGACAGAAATAAATCCATCATCATCACTACTCTCCGGGGATTTTTCCTTTGGGATTGACATCTTGGGTCCAAATCCTGCAGTCTTAGTAGGCGTTTTGCCGGAGAGCTACAGAATGGGATCTGATAATATTCTTTGTATTTGCCGACACCTCTACCTGCTTCCACTGAAATGGGGGGAGGGCGGGGAAAGGATCGGGCCGTTTTATTACCTTTTCTTTTAGATTATTCCCAGCCCCTCTCACTCTGCTCTCCCTATGCTCCAACAAACAATGAAAGAGAAGCACAGGAAGGAAAGGAGGAGAGTCCCTTTTCAACATGTAGCTTTTATGACATAGGCTAATTAAAACCCCCGTATAACTGCAGCATCTCTGGCCAATGCAAGATGTGGAATTTGTTACCTATCGTGTTCCATTGTAATCCGGGCCACCTCATGTACATTGTTATGTTAAGGAAGAGCACTGATTTTTCTTAGAATACTTTGCATTTCAGTAGTAACCTTTCGGGTTGAAAAGAATGACTAAAATGTGAGCAACTTGAAAACCTGGGACGCTTAATTGGCTTTAAATCGAAGTATTTAACAGGCAGCTCGTTCTTCAATGCGATATCGAAAATGATAACCTGCCCTAAATGGCTGGTGCATTTTAGACACGTTTTTGGCCCTATTTCACACACATTTGTCAGTGTTCGTGCACTCTATTTGTTAATATATTTTTCTTTTGCCTCTTCCAAGTTTTTCAAAGGACGTTTTGGTTTTTCAAATAGACTGGGCAATGAGTTTGAAATGCGTGTGTTGCAAAAAAAAAAACCCCCAAACTGTTCAACGTTCGAAAACGAAGACGTAGAGGAAGGAAAGGATTGCCCAGAATAAAAGCAAACTTTAAAGTCTTAATCTCTATTCTGTCTACTGAAGAGTAGAGTATTTTCTAATGCAAAACAACTTGTGGTTAATACATTGGGGGCATTTTCATAACTATGCAGCCAGTATGGGTATTTCATGCAGTCCTAGAACTTCCTAAAACAATACAGTAAACATAGAATTACTACGCTTAATACACTCCATTATGGCTCATTTTAAAATGAAATTATGATTAGATGTTCCTATGAATTCGCGTTTTAGGAAAGATCTCCAAAGGCATGGTTAGACAAGGGGCTTCCGATTTATGCCTTTCCCCTCCTTACAAAACATGTGAAGACTAGAAGGGCAGATAAAGGCTTTATCTCGAAATTGCAATCACAGAAAACGAGGTAGTGTTATTCCATTGAAATCAAAAGCAAATCTTCAAATGGCATCAGGAACTGGCCCAACACGTCAAGATTTCTGCCACATGTGTGTGGGGGGGGGGGGGGAAGGGGGGAGAGACTATTGACCTTGTATAAGTACTTATTTTGTAATAAAATCCCAATCAAAGGTTTACTGCCAAATACCTGCAAACTTTAACCTATGTATCTTTCACCATTTCGGCATCCTTTCAAATAAGTGACCTGAGTGTAGAGCAGTGATAATAAACAGAGCACTAGAACACATCTCACTATCTTTACTGTGGACAGTCTAGGGTATTTGGTGAAATGGCTTATTTTAAAGGTATCTATCACTTGTGCTTTTCACTAAATTTTCTGGCAAATCCTTGGCACAGTCATCACCTGACTGCATAATGCTACCTGTGTCAAAGAAACCAACCATGTAGTTTAAGCTACTCCTCTCTGGTCACACTGATCACTCCCTCAACCAAACATAACTTTCAAATAACCTATTTTAAATGCCAAGAGTGTGCAGGGAGATGATCTATATCATCTCTCGTAAGAACCCAAGTCAGTGACCTACAGACAACCCTTATCTAGTGTCGGGAGTCAATAGTTATTTGACAGGGATAATAGAGGCTGGAGAGGAAGGGAACCCTCACTAATAAGGGTAGCAATCTCCAATTTTCATTATGTCTTGAGCCTTATTTTACCAAAACCTAGGACCAGAGACTAGGACCCTCGTGCAAGCAAAATTTCCACCGAAATAGTGAATTCCGCGAAGAGCCATGAATACTTCTAAATCCCAGTATGTACTTTCTGTGACATGTAAAAGTTACAGAATATTGTGACCTCTGAATTATTAGCCATTTTTAATAGAGCGAGAAAAAAGCTGGGAGCTCAGTGAATCTATGATCGTGAGGAGTAATGTCTAGGTAAAAATGTTAGGCCTTGTCTATTTCTAGGTCATAATTTGTTAGAAGCGGTATGCTGTAACCAGTACAATATAGAAAGAGCAACACCAAAAAATAGCGTTTCTAGGGGTTTCGTTTAAGGTATTTTCATACCCTTCCCTAGCAAACCTGGGGTACATAGAGATTGGGAGACTTTTCTGCACAAGAATGAAGCAAGATTATTCGGGTTTTTTTTCTTTTACACTGTCCTGTCTGTTGTCACACAATCTCTTCAGAACGTCCCAGACATCAGATACATTTGGGGCATCAAAGAGAATTGAAGCGCTGGAAGTCAAGGAACATACACAGGTACCGGAAAAGTTAACACTGTAGCTTTGCTAAAACTTTCTTTTCGTGACACTAGTTTACAAATTGAACTCCCAGATAGTTAGACTAAGGAGATCACATATGTTGGGGAAGCGGTTATTAGATCAAAGCAAAGCAGCCTATTTTAATTTAACTTAACACAAGCTCGGGATGTATGGATCGAGCTATTGTTACAGGGCCGTAACCCCACTGGCTACTCTCTGGGTGGGAAAGAGCGGAGCTGCATGGCCTTTTCAAATAGATTTTTGTCATACTAGGCCAACTATATTCCTGAATTTAAAAAGGGGCCGCAACACTGACGCTTGAAAGGCGTGATGTGATCTAAGCGGGCTAGCTGCGAAGTTCAGTGGCGAAATGCACAAGTGCCCACACACTGTTGTGTAGCTACAGATGGGATTCCGCTGTGAAGAACTCGCCGCACCAAAGTCAGCGGCGTGGCTTTTACATGCTACTAGCGGGCACCACTAGCCTGTGGATCGCGTGTCATTGAGTGGGTGGAAACGCCTCTCGTGAGGCTGGGGAGCGGATCCCGAAGACCTGACAGCGTCCTCCCCAGTTTCACGCACTTTAGGGCACTTAGCGGAGCCGGCTCGGATGGGTTCATTCCTGCGCACAGCGTCAAAAGAAGCGCCCGAGGAGCCAGCATCGTACACAACAACACTGGAATTCTCTTGGAAGCCGATCAATTTGCGCTCTCATTTTAAAATCGCTACCAACAAACGCGCGGTGTCTGGGGAATTGCTGCGGGGCTCCGGGTCTTCACTCAGACAGGCCAAAAAGCGTCGCTCTAGCCAGCCACCCTCCATCCGAATCTTACAGCTCAGACTCGCTCTTGGACGTGGAGGGCTAGATCACATCAGGAAACAGCAGCCAGTTCCCAAAGGCAGAGTCAGCGCCCACCCTGGAAGCTAGGCGGGCACAGATCTGGTTTCATGCCCCGACATAGACCCTTCTCCCACGCGCACCACTCAGCCCCCAGACGCAGCATTTCTTACTCAGACAACCCCCCCCCCCGGTCTAGTTAGCCCCGCTCGGGTTAGAGCCCCCGCTCCGGGCAGCACTCACTTGGTGGAGGGGAATATCTCCCGGCCTCTTGAACCCAGGAGCTGCCGTCTTCGGAATTCTCCGATTTGACCGACGAGGTTTCCAAAGTTTTTGTAAGCCCCCCGGGGCTGTGAGCTTCCCTGGAGCCGTGCCCTGGCAGCAGCAGGTTCCTGGAGGTGCCCAGGCCAGCTCCTTCCATGCCTCCCCCGCCGGGGGCGAGGGACACCTCCTTGGAGGGCTTTTTGTCGGACATGAGCGCTTCCACGCTGAAAGGCAAACTGGAGACTTTGATTTTGTGATGATCCTCGGCACCAGCTGCTGGGCCCTCTTCATCCGAGGAGAAAACCTCCTTCGTCTTGGAAGGAGAAGACATCGCTGCGCACCCCCCACAGATCCCTGTGCACTGCGCCTGGCACACACACACACAGCTCTGCTTCTGTGTCCCTCCGACTCCGTGCGGCTCCGACTACTCACTGCTCAGGGACCCGCCAGCGCCAGCCACTCAGCAACCCCCCCCCCCCCCCCCCCGCCTCTTTCTTTTTTTGGGTGCTCAGTTGTTGTTTCCTCCTTTGGGAAGTTGAGTCAACTCAGCCGAGCCAATCAGCGCAGCCCTGGAGGATGACGTGACGGTGACACTCTTGTGATTGGTTCTGAGAGGCTTGCCCCCCCTCCCTTTTAAAAAAATAAATTAGGAGTTAATGACATGGGCAGCAAACGGAGCGGTGTTAGTAAGGAGCCTTCCAGGGCTATAATCATGCCAAAGCAGGAAAAGTCAGTAGGGTAATTAAGGCAGGTTAAATGAAGAGGATTCTAAGATTCCAGATTTTTCTCTTTTAACCTCCCTCCCACCCATTTTAAACACTCCCTTTCCCTAGCTTGTGGCATAACTGTTACCCACTTCCAATCACATCCCAGGGGGGTTTGTCTGACACGGAAACATGTGACATCTGAACCCCTTCAGTCGCCGCCACTTTTACCTGTTCGGGCACCAGCGATCCTCGTCTCCTGATCCTTATTTGTGAATTTCTGCTCTTTAGGCTTTCGTCAAAAAAACACGCACACGAGACTACGGTAAATTGCACGCGCCTCGCCCCTTTTTGCTGCTCCGCCGGCACCACCGGACGCTACAAAATACGCTTTGGAAAGTGAAAAGAATAATTTGCTTTGCAAATTCACGCAGTTCCGTTCGGATCCAATGCCAGTGCGGTGCAAAGAGGTAAACATTTGATCGGTTTCCCCGTACCTCAGAGCCAGGGGAGAATTCCCTGTAGCTTGGCAAGGCCAAATACATCAACATATCATCGTTACAGCTGGGACATTTTTCGCTACAAATGCCCTTTTGCTCTATTTCTTACTGCAAAGACACACGCCAGTTAAAACCACGCTACAAAGGTGGGATTTTTAATGATGATTTTGCTCACATAAATTGCAGACGCACAAGAACGATGAATAAATATGGTTCTAATAAACATGGGACATGATTCTGCAGTCGGCAGTTTGCAAACATCTCGACGTAGTTTTATGGGAGGGAGGGGGGAGATTCTCCCTTTTTTTATTCCTTTAGTGTGAATAAGGGTGTGCTAATTAAAAGCGTTTCTTTTAATCCCCGTGTGGATAAAAGCAAATACATTTTCTACATTTCATCATGATAATTATTTAATTACATGCTGGGAACTATTGCTATTAAAACGCTCAGAAAAATTGAAGCTTAAAATATAGGCGAGGGCAATTAAACCTAACACAAACCCTGCAAAAGTTACGAGTCTGGCGATATTTATTTATACAGATGGTGGTTGATTCCGCCCAGACTTCCACTGATTGCAGAAGAAGCATAGGGCTGAGGGTGGGATACAGGATCGGGACCTGCCAAAGCAAAACTATATTGCAGAGTTGTTGTTTTAACAGGTGGTTTTATTTTGGACACTAACTGGTTAGTATGATTAGTTCCATCGACCCATTGCCTCTCAATGGTTTGAGAGCTTTTATCCCATTCTTATTAATATCCCAGACAGTTACAACCACTTGGTCTTGACCTTGGTTTCTTCCGCCTATGTACTAATGTACCTTGTGTGCAGCTCTATGAGAGAGCACTCTTCTCTGAGCGGTATCCGGGGCTTGATCCTGTAGCTGTTAGTCAGGCAAAAGGCATTTTGCCTGGGCAAGGACAGCAAAAGATGATGCCCCTTGTCTGGACTGGCCTAGATTAGCACTCTTCTCTGTCTCCCAACTGGGGGCTACCACTTCTCAGAAAGGGAGCAGAATAGAACGTATTAAATGAATCTAAACCCAAGTTATTTAAAGGGTTATATAGTAATAAAACCAGCCCCCCTCGGGTTAAAAATAGCAAAATTGGTAGGAATTATCCCTAGTATGCCACTTCAGATATTCTAGCCAATTAGCCACCTTTTCAGCTCTCAAAACAGAGCTGTTAATCGTTCCCCTAAATTCCAGCCAGCATCTGTAAAATCTACACTGTATTCAGATCGATTGAGTAGCAATACATTGCAGTCTTTCTTCTACACACAGTCCTGATAGGCACATCTTCAACAAAGATCTAGTTTATAAGAACAAAATCAGGATGTTTCGAATTAAGCCATAGACAGTTTCAGCAACTATTAAAAGAGGCAGAACACTGAAGAAGCTTTCAAATGGATTAATAATAGGTTGGGATTATTATTTTTTGCCACTTCAGTAAACAGCACATATGATCCATGGTCATTTTCTCATTAAGTTAAACCACAGGTTACACAGTGTGTAGAGAATGGGTTGGAGAGCAATTTAAATTACATACTGTGCGCTGTGACTTCCTATTTATGGTCTTGCAAACCATCCGGCTGCAGTTCGTCTACTTCGTATCTCCTCTTGCCCCCCTCTTCCCCCCCCCCTCCCTGCATCATGACAAGTAAATGAGAATTAATGAAAATAATGAAACAATGTGTGTCCAGGGAACAATGAAGCGCCGGTGTAAACCATTGTCGATTGGCTTAAATGCTACAGATAATTATACCGTATTCACAATTAAAGTCAATGCACCTTCCAACTATCCATAAAGAAAGAATGCTTGCTAGGGGGTAGGTCAGGGTGACACTGTTTCAAGAATCGAGTACACTGGGTGCATTTCTTCAGCTGGACAGAATATTCTATTCGAATTCCTTTCACTGCTGCATTGCTGTGGCCCATACATTAGATCACAAGCGTGGTCGCGTGTGTGTTTGATGTGCATTATTTGGATTGTATCCCCTCTGGGGCAGCAAACATGCCTCTATCCGTGTTTGTATAGCACACTGTACATTTAAGCCTTGGTGACATAAATGTCTCACAACAAGAACAATATTGGGTCGGTTGCTGCTATTCGAGCTTAACTCTTTGTCGTGGATGATATTCGTTACCCATTTAGTATCACTTCGCGTTAGCAAAGCCTTCCGGACCCCATCCCCGATGTCAGGCAAGGTATCTGTTATTGGCAAATAGTCTGGCTGGATTATTCTAAACCGAGGGGCGTTCGCAAACTGGCCCTTTCTTTATTTGTAGGATTGTTGATTTCAAGCACTGGGATTCGTTTCTGCAACCCGACTAGACGCCTGCATCTTTGAAGATAGGAGAAGAGCATGACGGACTCCCTAGGACAGAATTTTGGATGAATGCCTACCCGCACTAGAATCTGGGGTTTGCGAACATTTTCAGGAATGCTGGGTGGTTGTCCAGCTCCTGGTGAAATAATGGAAAAGACAACCCCAGGAGCCACTGTGAACCCAAAGAACCTTCTCTTTCAACCCGGAAAATAGTCACAAATCCGTTTATTTGACTATTCGCCCAGCTCTCGCTGGGATCAAAGAGACCCGACCACCTGCCTCAGCTGTATAATTTCCTTGCCCCAGAGACACGTCACATCTCCGGACCCACAAGCAAATGTCACGAAGCTTTGCGCTGGAAAGGAGAACTGGGGGGTTGCCCGCTAACCCCCTGCTTGTGCCTTAAAGGGGTACACAGAGATTGGGAGATTTGGCTTGGCGTAGCCTCACCCAGGACTCGGAGATCCCAGAACAGGACAGGGACCCTGCCAAGCTCAAGGGCAGCTTCCCACTCCAAGTGTGCGGGGTGGGGGTGGACGGGAGAGTTCTGGAGGGGAGGCTGGGAGCGAGCAATTGTTAGACGCGCAGCAACAACCCCACGGGCTTCAGGTGGGTTCACACCAGCTAAGCCGGCTGGGGCTTAACAGAATCTGTATCCACTCTCCAACACGCGGGTTCAGCTCTCCCCGCTCATCACTTATTATCCCGCGCCAGCTGGGAAGGGTGTGCCTGGGCCCTGGGACTCAGCCTCCAGAGTGGGGCAGGGAGGGGGAGAGCAGAGAGGAGAAGAAGGAGGAGGAGGAGGAGGGGAGAGACGTTGCAGACAAACTGAGGCTGTTTGAAGGCGCCAGGAGCGGGGAGATGAAAGGGAAGCTCCTGGGGGAAGTTTGACCGGCTCCAGCAGCAACAGCAGCTACTGCCTGTCCCAGTCAGACCCGCCCCGCCACCCCCTCCAGCCCCCTGCCTACCCTGGGGCAGCTGCCTGGCCACTGATCCTGCCTTGGTGTCTGTTGTTCCGGCCAGGGGAGAGGAGGAGGAATCCAGCAGCAAGATCAACAGCATCATAATTACTGTATCAATATTGTCATCAGCCTTATTAAGAACAAGAACATCAGTTACCATCATGATTTTATTATTGTCCTGAACGATAATTAACAAGAAATATGTGAACGCCCCGTTCCTTCGCCTAACTCAGATTTCCCTGGCATGCCACTAATAAATGTTGCTGTCCCGGGCCCGATTCTGATCTGGTGCAAACCAGGAAAAACTCCATCCACATCACTGGAGCTAGACTAGCGGAAAGGGGGAGGGGGGGAAGGGAGAGATAGAATCAGGCCCAGTTTGTGTTCGATGAAGTTGGGTTTCCTCTTTGTACAGCAGCTAATCAGTCATGAAAACAGTCATTGCATTAATAATCACTCACGTCTAGGGCATTTGCAAACGAATTCAAGCTAATGTAATTTACAAGCAGTTTGTTTGCATTATTGCGAAAGGACTGAACACTTCTTTGCTGCGCTGTTAGATGCTGGTGACTTTCCCCCCGCCCCCAGCACACAAAAATTCCCCCTTTCCGATATTTTGAATAGATCGCATTACGAAGACAGACTTTTAAAACGAGGCATTGTGCAGCTGGCAAGTGAAAAAAAAGGGGGAATGCTGCACTTTAAAAAAAAGTTTTTTAAAGAGGCTAAAGCATGACTCTGATTGGCAATAAAGGTACTAACATGGGCTCAGACTTGCACACAGTGGAAACGTTACCTCCAATGTAGGTGTATGCAGATGCAAGCCTTTCATTTGTCAGATGTCTGAGATCTTCCTCTTGTCATCACCCTTGCCAAGGGAGAACTGAAGCCAGCAGGAAGGAGTCGGAATTCTAGCTCATGTGCCTTTATCTTCAAACACCGAAAAAGGAATGAAAAACATCACAGCGTCAGAGCAGGCTACCAACACAGCAGCCTATAGATGCGTTTTCAAAGCCGGTCTCATTAGGACTACATGTCTGAAGCCCTGACTGTCAGAGAGTGTCACCCACCCACTGTCGAACAACCCACTTGGAAGGTGGAAAACCCCTGCTAATTACCTGTTTTTGTTTCCCGTCTAGCTACAGAGACGTGGCTAAACTGAAGCCGTGTCTACCCTTTGCTTTGAGTACGTACATTAAGGCCCAGCTCTTGCTCCCTCCAGGCCAAGTCTACGGTAAAGCCGCACTAGTGCAGGATCGGGAGGGCATGCCCAGGGAGGGTCTTTGCAGAACCAAACCATCGAGGATCGCTAATGAACAGAAAAGCTCAACGAGGAAAGAAGAGGGTCTAATAAATTCGATCCTTTAGCTCTCGAATCCAGTGCAATCCTTTGCTACAGTTACTCCCTGGGTCTGTCGTCTAACAATGTTATTAGTCGCATAATAATAACCCCTTTTGATAAGAGATTCTCCCCTCCCACTCGCGAAGGCAAATTTTCTCCCAAGGGGTGCTATATTTACAATGCGATATGAATTTTCTATTTGGCAAGAGTCAGATGATAGCTTGTTTTTAGAGATCAGGCGTCTGGTTCCTGAACATTGCTGACCGTTTTTTGCCCTTAAGGTCTGCAAACGATTTTTTTTTTCAGGGTAATGGCTTTAAAAATAAATAAAAGGGAAACCTTCAAAGGGGGCGGCGTGGGGGGGCACTATTCGTTAGATAATAGTAAAGCGAGAGAAGTCATCATAAAAAGGATCGGGTGAAAAGAAAGGAAGATTTTGTTTTCAGATGCTCTATTTCTCACGGCTATGGATAATAATATTGATCACAGTCTCATAATTGCGCGTTTGCTTCCTATTGTACAAATAGGACTGCGCGTTCCAGAGCGAAGCCTATTGTCATTTACACGACCATCTCCCCACTGGAAAATAAGGCTCAGAAGGCGAAGCAGCATGTAGGACATTTGTCTAATCACACAGTTTCCAGACCAAGGGCCCGATCCTGATCCCGTTGACGTCCATGGAAGAATTATTGTTGATTCCAACTGAAGCAGGAAAAGGCCCTGGAAAATAAAGCTGGACACCTGTTAAGCCTTCCCGGGTAGAATTGAGTTAATGGGTCGGGCTATCCCGGAGCATCTCATACAGTCACTGGAAC
The DNA here is from genome assembly GCA_037349315.1 of Chelydra serpentina. NCBI lineage: Eukaryota > Metazoa > Chordata > Testudines > Chelydridae > Chelydra > Chelydra serpentina. Next base: position 17,336,927 of record JBAIAC010000035.1, read on the forward strand.
AGGCGATCGATAAATGGCCCCATAAAAGCGCCCTTTGGAATCTGCCCAAAAACACAACGCGAATTCCAGTCTGCCAATAACACTACATCGCCCCCTGTTATTAATGGGGTTCCCCTCCCAGCATCTGATGTGAAACATCCCTTTATCCTATTATGGGGAGGGGAGACAACATAGCATCTTCTCACTAAGGCTCAGTGATGCAGAGGAACTTTGCTAATAACGTAACAAGAACCTTGGAAACTACATTGTAGAATTTTCCTTTTAGTTCCGGTTGCGTTTTTTAAATCTGACGTTCAAGGAACACAAAACAAAAATCCAAAACATTTAAAATGTGCAAGCTAATACATTGTTTGCCAAAGTTCTTGGCACATTGCTGTATGCCAGCGATTTACTCATTTCCATCCGAACTTGCCGTACCACATTTTTAACTCGTATAGACACATTTTACCATTAAAGTGACTTAATTAACAATCCCTACGAAGCAAGTTGTTCGGAGAAAGTATTGCAATCGTCTAAAACGATTCGAAAAGGAGTTGCATTGATTTAGATTTGTACAACTTGTTATATCTAGCTGTAGCTATAGCTATTTACACACACACACACACACACACAGACACACACACATTTGCTTTTTATTTTTTGCTGTCAGTTTTCATATGTTTTCATTTTTAGATGTCCCGCATGTTCTCACCCACAACATTAGAAATACAGAATGGTTTGGAGCAAAAATAAACGCCCTTCCTTCACACTCGGATCACACAATGATCCCAGTACATTTCTTATTGACTTTGAAATATAGAGACATACTCCAAGCTCAATACAGCCATCGGAAATTAAGTACACAGCCTCTGCCCTTTCGAGCACTTTTACCTTCTATTATCCTCAACTGTTTCTAATCTTCATTTTGCAAAAAGAAATTCAAATCCTCCTGATTGTGGCAGCTTTTTCTGTAGCTACCCACTCCGTGTGTGTGTGTGTGTGTGTGTTGTCTCTCTCTCTCTCTCTCTAACTACAGAGTAAATTTTATACAAACTGACTCTGAATGAACCCGAATCTAGGGCTAAACTATCAGATCAATTGCTTGTTTTGGTAACATCGTCATAAACTATATCTATATCTACACCCACACACTGGTGCATTTCAAGTAGTAGCAAATCTCGCTTTTTTAATGATTACCACTCAAAGACTATTATTAATTAGCACAATAAGGCAAGTTAGCTGATTATCCCATACTTGTCGGGGAAGGTGGGATAATATGAACATTAAATTCTTCTATGAAATGTTTTCCTAAGCCTTGGGGGAAAGGGGGGATTTAACTCATGTATTTTACTGTGTGCTCTCCGGACTATTTCAGCCTGAGTGCCAATAGGGGGAATTCACTTCCTGCGTGATCCTGTTTTTAACCCTCTTGTGGTTCCTGGAAGCTGTCCTGCTTGGCACAGAGGTTGGATGCCAACCTCCTGAGATGCTCCAGTAACTGATTTCCATCCCAGGAACAGGCGCACTCAGAATTCACACCCCACACCTGATTTTACATCCCAACCTATCTCTCTGGTAAATTCTATTATCCTGGTCAGTGACAACCCTTTATCCATTTAGTGTCTTAGCTAGATGAATAGTTTATACATTATCCAGCACCTACAGACTGGATTCCAAACAGCCGTCCAAGGTTACAAACTTTTTCTTTGAGACATTCCTCATTTAATTGTATTCAGAACTCCCTCAAGGTGATCCATGATTTTCATAATTAGACTAATTATAACCCATTACATTTAGTGATGATATTGGGTCTAGGGGGGGAATACTATCAAGGTACAGGAAATATTATACTGCTACAGGTATACTTGTTTTGAAGTTTTTCATTCAGATGAAGGGTGTGTTCCACCTAACCTTTTTAAGGAGGGCAACATTTTGTATTTGTATTTTTGGAGAGCTCAGGGAACGTTGTTCTGTAATAATCAAAATGAGTCATCCTTTGGAATATGACTGATGTTGGAATGAATTCATACAACAAATGATCAAATTAAACCCAAGAGGGGAAAAACAAGCTGCAATTTTAGAGTCTTATTTAGCATCAAGCCATAGGAATTAGAGAGGGAAAGAACAGATTGGTTAAACCTAGTGCATGTTCCTCCACTCCCTGCCAATGCAGATTTGCCTCCTACTATACCTTTCCCAGTGCTTTGTCTGAACTAGTTATAAATGTCCTAAGCAGCAGTACTTCCACCACTTCCCTAGGGAGAATATCCAGGTTTATGGGGAAATTATTGCTTTTGTCTGTGTTCTTACAAAAAATCAAATTGAGATCTCTAAAATTAAAAAAAAATACATTGCATCTTTGTTTAAATATAAGTCATGGCAGGCTACTTGTGAGTGGAAATTTTAGGAAAGAGATCTGTTTCAAGCTTGGATGTTATCAAGGTTTTCTATTCCAGCAGTTCTCAACCAGGGGTCCGGGGTCCTTTGGGGGGGGGCACAAGCAGGTTTCAGGGAGTACGCCAAGCAGGGCCAGCGTTAGATTCACTGGGGTCAAGGGCAGAAAGCCATGGGGCTGAAGCCTCGCCACCCAGGGCTGAAGCCAAAGCCTGAGCCACATAGCTTCATGGGGGCCCCAGGAAATTGCCCTGCTTGCTACCCCCTAATGCTGGCCTTGGCTTTTATATGCAGAAAACCAGTTGTTGGGGAACAGGTGGGCCGTGGAGTTTTTATAGCATATTGGGGTGGCCTCAGCAAGAAAAAGGTTGAGAACCCCTGTTCTATTCCATTGTACATGGCCTGTGACCAGTTAACTCTCTGATAGACTGATGCACACTTTTGCAATAAATCTTCATGTGTTTACAATCCAAGTTTGTTTATCTTGAATGTTTCTTGGACTCAGATTACAATTTATCACAATTCTTGTCTTTCAAAGATCTTGACTACTCTACAGACAAACCATACTGGCCAAAACCGTGTTGTTTAAACACAAGTTATTTCCAGAAAGGTGCTAAAAGGGCTTCCCAGGCCAATTGTGGTTTGCACAGTGTTTTTGTAGTCTTGTTGGTCCCAGAATATGAGAAAGAGAATGTAGGTGAGGTCATATCTTTTACTGAACCAGCTTCTGTTGGTAGATGGTACTAGCTTTTGAGCTACACACAGCTCTTCTGCAGGTCTGGTGAAGGAAATCAGAGTATCTGACTCAAGGTTGTGATTAGCAGATGAGGACTCTGGCAAATATTACCAATTTAGATTATAATTTGGGGCATGATTCTGCAAGTGGTTTGGTGTGGGCTGACCCATTATGGTTGAGTGATGTTCAATTGACTTCAAAAACTTGCAGGACTGGGGCCATGGTTTGTAAAAATAGTTTACAGCTCAGCCTTGATTATCCAGTCGTATTCAACAGCCTCCATGACATTCAGACAATCAAGATTTATAGTTATCAAGGAATTTTCAGTGTTAACAATATATCCTGGGGACATGACTCTGTTTCTGATAATGGGGAGTTTTGGATAAAGGTTCAATTAATGGAGGTTCTCTTTTATAACTACAGATGAGCCTCAGCCACAAAATTCAGATCTGGATTTCAAGCACTCAAAAGCTCAGGGGCATTTGAATCATGAGTTTTAATTTGGCCCTTTACATATAGGAGCCTACCGTAAAATTTGGATCTGAATTGGAGTTGGTATTCCAAACCCACAACCCATATATAAGAGCTGCCAAACCATGGGTCAAACCATGGTCCGTGTTGCCCAGCATCATCTTCAACAGTGGCCCATACCAGAGCATCAAGGGGAGTGTACAGATCAGGGCAATTATGGCGTAATCTACCCCTCTCTTCCACTCCTGGCTGGCAGAGGCTTAGGCTTGCCTCTAGCATATTGACTAATAGCCACTGATGGAACTATCCTTCACAAACTTATCCAGTTACATTTTTTGCCATCACAACATCCCATGGCAATGAGTTCCACAGGTTAGTTGTGTGAAAAAATACTTCCGGTTGTTTTTATTAAACTTAATGTCTATTCATTGCATTGGGTGACCAATGTTTTTGTATTACATGAAAGGATAAATACCACTTCTCTAGTCACTTTTGCCACATCATGGCTTTATAGACCTCTATCATAACCTTCTTTAGTGGTTTCTTTTTCTAAGATGAACAGTCCTAATTTTTAGTCTCTCCTCAAATGGAAGTCATTTCATATCCTTGATCATCTTTTGTTGCCCTTCTCTGAACCTGTTCCAGTTCCACTATATCCTTTTTGAGGTGGGGCAATCAGAATTGGACACAGTATTCACAGTGAGAGCTCATCATGGATTGAGATAGTCGCATTATGGTATTTTCTGTCTTATGTTCTATCCCTTTCCTAATCGTTCATAACATACTGTTAGCCTTTTTTGACCACTGCTGGGCATTGAGCAGAAGTTTTCAGAAAACTAGCTACGATGACTTCAAGTTTCTTTCCTTTGATGGCAATAGCTAATTTAGAACCCATCATTGCATATATATAGTTGTGATTTTTGTTCCCAATGGGCATTACTTTGCACTTATCAATATTGAATTTAATCGGACATTTTGTTGCTCAGTCACCAGTTTTGTGAGATCTGTAACTCCTCACAGATAGCTTTGGAGTTAACTATCTTGAATAATTTTGTACCATCCGCAAACTTTTCTATTTCCCTGTTCACCCCCTTTTCCAGATCATTAATTCATATGTTGTGCAGCACAGGTCCCAGTACAGACCCTAGGGGACCCTGCTGTTCACTTCTTTCTATTGTAAAAACTCACCATTTATTCCTACCTTTTGTTTCCTATCTTTCAGCCATTTACTGATCCATGAGAGGACCTTCACTCTTATCCCATGGCTGCTTAGTTTCCTCCAGAGCCTTTAATGAGGGATGTAGTAAAAGGCTTTCCGAAAATACAAGTACGCTATATATTGACTGAATTACCCTTATCCATGTGTGTGTTGACTCCCTCAAAGAATTCTAATAGTTTGGTGATGCATGACTTTCTTTTAAAAAGCCATGTTACTTTTCCCCAACGAATCGTATTTATCTATGTGGCTCATAATTCTGTTCTTTACTATAGTTTCTACCCATTTCCCTGGTACAGCCAGGAACTCCTCTGGAGCCCTTTTTAAAAATCAGTGTTACATCAGATCCCTTCCAGTCATTTGGTACAGAGGCTCATTTCAGTGATAGATTTTTTTGTTGTCGTTGTTCAAACCCATCTCTAAAATACTTTTAAAAGCCAGGTCTACACAGGGCAGGAAAATCATATTGAAACCATGTTAGCACTTTGAGGGAGAGAAATAGATTAAAGCTTAGCCAGAATTGGACTAGCAGACTTGGTCTACTTTATGTATTACCTATCATTGTTAACGCTGGTTTATCTCCTCTGGCATTACCACTGTAAGTCCTACATTGTGTGCTCCCAGAGCTACCTTTATTTTTGCCAGCAACTCATTTAAACCTAATCAGAGCAGCTCTAAAGAAGACAGTCTAAAAGACTGGTCCAGAGGCCTTGTGTACACTAGAGTTCCCAATCTTACTAATATTGGTGGAGCAGGACCAGTATTAGCAACTGTGGGGGAAAATATATATATAACATATCCCCAGCCTTTGCAAAGCAATAGCACAGATGTAGTCAGATGTACACTATCCATCTCTGAGTGCTCTCACTCATGCTCCAGATAATATTATTGTTGTATGCATAAATACATCTCCTCCCCTCGTGTTGATAAATGCCTAGTGCTTCTTTGCTGGGATTTTGATCTCTTTACTCATGCTTCAGATATGTCAAACATAAGTGACATGCATGATTATAGGAAGGGAGAAAGCCTGCCTTTTTGTGAGCATTTATTAGACAATAATAAAGGAGACCTGGGAGGAGACCTTGCTAATCATACAATTAGAGTTATTGTTGGCATGGAAGAATTGAAAGGAGATAATGCAAGGGGCATATTATGCTCAGTAAATACCAGAGCTTCTGACACCTTATGGGAAATGTTGAAAAACATTCCACTTAGAAACCATTCTCTGGAAATATAACAATTTTGGGGATTACCCCTCATTTTTATTATCAGGACCATGTGAATAAAAGCTGGCTGTTTATCGTTATGAGTACCTTTTCTACTGCTGATCAATTTACAACTGAATTCAAAATCCCTTTTTAGGTGATAAACATAGAACTCATAGAAATGTAGGTCAGGAAGGGGCCTCAAAGGGTCATCTAGTGCACCCCCCACAACAAGGCAGGATTAAATATACAGTACCATGACCATCTAACCTGTTCCTAAAAACCTTCAATGACTGGGATTCCACAGCCTCCGCAGGTAACCTGTCCCAGTGCTTAACTATCCTTATAGTAAGAAAGTTTTCCCTACTGTCTAACCTAAATCTCCCTTGCTGCATACTAAGCCAATTGCTTCTTGCCCTATCTTCAGTGGACATGAAGAACAATTAATTATAGTCCTCTTTTATAGTAACCCGTTTACTGGTTTGAAGGCTTTGACGACATCTAGAAAAGCACCCAGCTGTGAGGCTACAAACAGAACAATATAAGTCAGACAACGTACGGTGACCTTGATTCGCACATGGAACGCCCATTAACATGATCTGATGTTCCAAATATAATATATGGCCTATTGCTTAAAGTGTGGCCCAAGCAATGTGGGGTAAAGAAACAAAGGGGCCAATTCTAATTTCTATCCTGGCCGCTTTATGCTATTCTGGTGGTGTAAAAGGATTATGAAGGGGTAGAAATGGCCCCTGGCAATATTCCCTGCATAAGGGGGCAGCACAGTACTGTCTATAATTGCTCTACATTGCCTCCTTCATCCAATCAAAGCACCCAATATAGGGAGAACACTGGGAAGGGGGCATGACCAGAGCATGCTGCAGACTGGCTATTCTTGACTGAAGCAGAGAGTATGTCTACACTGCAGTGTATGCCCAGGTTTTGAACTCAGGCTCAAGCCTTTTCCACATAAATCGTGTTAAACTACAGCTCACGTGCAGCGTCCCAGGACCCCAAGGAGGTGGAGGGTCCAAGACTGAGTCAAGCCCATTGCTTTGCAGCATAGATGCAGCCCGACTGGACTTATGCTCAAAGTATCCCCCAATCCCACAGGCCAATTTTCTTTGTCCTCTAGACAGAGAAGTTTGGTGAATCATCAAGTTTTTCTGCACCATGAACAAAGGGCTAGAGTGGCCATATTTTGGGAGGGCACTAGAATGTCTGGGATATGCGTGGCTGGACTTGGGCCCGTATAATGCAGTGTAGATGCTGGAGGCCCAGGTTGGGACCCAAGGTTCAACAGTTCCTAACCCGTGGTTACAAATGTGTGGAGACAGTCAAGCCCTAGGTTAACTAACTCGAGTTCTACTAACCCTGGACTTACATTACAGTGTAGACATACCCTTACAGTGTTCTGGGATTGACACTGAGGGGCTGGATAAACCTATAGCTGGCTTGAGAATATGGAAGGCACAAAGATGGCTTTAAAGTCTTCTGACTCACTTCTAACAGAAAAACAAACCAACCAACCCAAGAACAAAACCCTGCCAAAACAAAACACTCCACTGCACATACAATTCTCCGCCCTGGCACAGGATGAGAGAACCACATAGGACAGATATTTGTCATGTTGCTTACTGCTCTATTGGAAGGCATTCAGGCTATGGCAACACTAGAGTTTACAGCGGCACAGCTGCACCGATCCAGCTGTTCCACTGTAGCACTGCTAGTGCAGACCCTCTCAGCCGACACTCTAAGCTGACAGGAAAGAGCTCTTCCATCGACTTAATTACTCCAGCCCCCATGAGTGGTAGTAGCTATGTTGGTGGGAAAGCGTCTCCTGCTGACATAGAGCTGTCCACACCGACCTAAGTGCCGGTGTGGACAGCTCTAACTTATGTCACTCAGGGGTGTGGAGGGGGCTGAAAAATTTAATATTTATGCTTCTCCCTGAGATTCTAATAATTTATTAAAGGAATTTGCTAATCGTTTATTTGGACCAAAATTCACATTAAGTAAAAACAAGATTTTCCTTCCCAAACCTAAGAACTTTAGCTGTTAAGAAATATCTCTTTCATTTGGAATCTTAAAGCACAAACATGGAAATATTTCTAAACAACCCCAAATGCTTGCAATTGCAACTGGAATCTAGCAGCACTCAGAACTAGGAAGTACAAACAGGGGTGGCGCCAGCTTTTTTGCCGCCCTAGGTGGCGGCAGGAGAGGCTGCCACTGAAATGCTGCCGAGCTCCCCGGCGGCCCAAGAAGCTGCCGCCGAAGTCCTCGGCGGCAGCTTCTTCGGCCACCGGAGAGCTTGGTGGCATTTCGGCAGCAGCCTCTCCCGCCGGTGGCCGCCGAGGGACCTGAGGTGCCGCCCCCCAAATCCTGGCGCCCTAGGTGACCGCCTAGGGTCGCCTAATGGTAACACCAGCCCTGAGTACAAATAAAAATGATGGCAACTTTATTCATAATCCAAACTAGTGAAATGCCAAAAAGCCAGACAGCATTAAGCGTGAAAAGTTTTAATTATTTCACTTTCAATTATTTCACACATTATTAGTAATAACACAAATAAAGATGTGTTTGTTATCATGTATACTTTTTAAGCTTACATTGTTCTTTTTAAGTTTTTGGATCAATGCAATAAAGAATTATAAAATTATAATCATCATATAAAAGAGAGAGACAGTTTTATCCATCCATCCATCTATCCATCTATCCATCATGTTAATACTGTAATAGCAACTGAGGCCAGAGTTTTCAAAAGTGGAATTTATTTTGGATACGCAACTTGAGTCACTGTTAACCCAATATTGAGGCACCCAATATCAGTGGCCACTTTCTGCAAACATTTGCCATACTACTTAGTTCAAGGTCCCTTTACGAGTTAAAAGATGGATAGTTCCAGGGTTCCTTTGGTTACCTTCAAACAAGGAATCTCCAATTATGTTCCCAAAATGGCAGCAGTATTACAGCTTCAACGTGAATCACAGTAAAATGAGGGGAGACACAATCTGAGACCTGGTCCCAAATATTTTTATAAAATATTTTTCAGTTGCACTGTAAAGAATCTCTGATACTAGGATCTCAAAGCATTTAAACCATGAATTTATTAAAACTTAACTAAATACATATTTAAAAAAAACCCCTGATATAGACATATCTTATTATATCTATTTTACAGCCAGGCAAACTAAAGGCACAGAGAAATAAAGGGACTTTATCAAGGTCACATAGCAAATCAGTGGTTGAAACAGGAATAGAATCCAGGATTCCTGACTTCCAGTCCTTTTCTTGAACTGCTGCATCGCATTCTCTTTGATCAGTCAATAATGGGAGAAGAATGTGCCAATTTAGGGCTGGTCCACACTGGGGCGGGGTATCGATCTAGGAAACGCAACTTCAGCTACGAGAATAGCATAGCTGAAGTTGACGTTTCCTAGATCGAACTAAGGCCTGGTCTACACTAGGACTTTATGTCGAATTTAGCAGCGTTAACTCGATTTTACCCTACACCCGTCCACATTAGGAAGCTATTTATTTCGACATAAATGGCTCTGTAATTCGATTTCTGTACTCCTCCCCGACGAGGGGAGTAGCACTAAATTCGACATGGCCATGTCGAATTCGTGGTACTGTGGACGGAATTCGACGCTAATAGCTCTGGGAGCTATCCCACAGTGCACCACTCAGTGGACGCTCAGGACAGCAATTCGTACTCGGATGCTCTGACCTGCCACTCAGGAAAAGCCCTGGGAAAATTTGAATTCCTTTTCCTGTCTGGCCAGTTTGAATCTCATTTCCTGTTTGGACATCATGGCGAGCTCAGCAGCACTGGCAACGATGCAGAGCTCTCCAGCAGAGGTTACCATGCAATCCCAGAATAGAAAGAGGGCTCCAGCATGGACTGATCGGGAAGTTTTGGATCTGATCGCTGTGTGGGGAGATGAATCCGTCCTATCCGAGCTCCGATCCAAAAGACGGAATGCAAAAATTTATGAAAAAATATCCCAGGCAATGACGGAGAGAGGATACGTCCGGGATGCAACGCAGTGTCGCGTGAAAATCAAGGAGCTGCGACAGGCGTACCAGAAGACCAAAGAGTTCAACGGACGCTCCGGATCGCAGCCACACACATGCCGTTTTTACGAGGCACTGCATGCTATGCTCAGTGGTGCTGCCACCACTACCCCACCAGTGTCCGTGGACTCCGACGACGGGGTCTTATCTATGGCCACGTCGTCGGAGGTTTTCGCGGATGGTGAAGATGAGGAAGGAGAGGAGGAGGACAAGGCAGTCGACAGCACTTTCAATGCTGATTTCCCCGACAGCCAGGATCTATTCATCACCCTGACTGCGCTCCCCTATGAACCCTCCCAAAGCAGCATCCCTGACCAGGAATCAGGCGAAGGATCAGCAGGTCAGTGTTTTAAACATTTATTTGGAATAGAATAGGCATGGTATATAAGCACTGTGTTTGTATTGCTTAATTGGCCTTAGGCGCTTCCGTTTTTGAGTAGTTTTCCAGTGCAACTGCTCGAAAAGTCTATCAATATGTATGGGGATAGAGGAGAAATCCCCATCGGAGATCTCCGCGAAGCTCTCCTGGAGGTACAGTGAAAGCTTTTGTATCAGATTCCCAGGGAGAGCGGCCTTATTGTCTCCTCCATGGTAGGATACTTTCCCGCGCCATGCAAGCTGCAGGTATTCTGGTATCATTGCCTTGCATAGCATGGCTGCATACGGCCCCGGGGTTTGCTGGCATTGACGCAGCATGCGGTCTTTCTCTGTCTCCGTAATCCTCATCAGAGTGATATCAGTCATGGTGCCCTGGTTTGAATGAGTGGTTTTTTTAGTATAGTGACTTCTTCATTTTCCCTTTAAAGAAAGACACCCTGCGGTTTCCATCCACGCGGCGGGGGAGGGAGTTGGGAGGCTAACCATTCCAACTTAGCGGTGCGCAGGCAGGGAGAGTTCCTGGGACCGGCCACGTGGAGGGGGGGAAAGGGTAGGCGAGCCGTTCAAACAGAGCGGTTCACAGGCACGTACAGTTCCCGGGACCGGCCACGTGGAGGGGGGGTAAAGGGTTGGCGAGCCGCTGTAGATGAGCGGTTTGGGCAGCAGCAGGAACTGGCCGCCGCCAGGAACTGTGATTGAAACATGGGAGTAGAGCACTGCTGTGAAGTAAGCTCTCAGCAGTCCAAAGGCAATGGCTTACCATGGTCTCCAGAGAACAGATTTCCAGTGTCCAGCAACGCTTGTGGGATCTGTACACCGGGACCCCAGGCACTCAGGATAAAGACATAATATTCGACCTTGTAGTAAGTGGACATGTGATAGGTACTGTGCTTGGTCTTATTCACAGGGAAAGAGTATAGGCATTGTTCGGGAAAAAGTATCTTTCTGAGGAATTCACTCCCTTTCTCCCATCCCACAGCTGCGAGTGTCTCCCGCCCTACCCGTGGATCACCCTCCCAGAGGCTTGCGCTGATCAGGTGGCGCAAAAAGAGAACCCGGGACGACATGTTCTCAGAATTGATGGTCTGTTCCCGAAAGGAGGCAGCACAGCGGAAAGAGGACGTCTCAAGGTCCGAGCGAGCAGTCAGCGAACGGGAGCAGAGGGCTGAAGCCCGCGAGGACAGGTGGCGGCAGGAAGACCAGCAGGCGACTCAAACACTGCTGGGACTAATGAGGGAGCAAACTGACACGCTCCGGCGCCTGGTAGACGTTCTCCAGGACAGGACACAGGAGGAAAGAGCATCTCTATATGTTATTTCCAACCGCCCTCCCCCGCCACAAAGTCCAATCCCCCCCTCACCCAAAGTCACTAGAACGAGGGGAGGCAGGGGCCGTGGAAATAATCACTCCACCCCTGCAGACTGCTCCAGTAGCAGAAGGCTCTCATTCCCAAAACTTTAGATGGGTCCTTTCCCTCCCTCCAACTGCACCCCACAACAGTTCCCTGCCCAGGTTTCATCTAAAAAATATGCTCCCCTTAATAAAAATGTTTGTTTTGTACAGTGCTGTTTCCCTGACTTTCTTTCACAGGACAGTTTGGTTTTGGGGGAGTGGGTAAGGGGGTTTGTAATTACAGACGACAAGTGCCTGAACCAGGGTACAGACAGGGGGAAAGGATCAACATAAAGTCACTCTCACATTGCATGCACTGGGCACACTTGTCATTCTGGGAGGGGGTTTTCATGTTCTCTATGGGGGGGGCTCTGTGACTTTCTGGTGGGGGAGGGTGGCTGCAGATCTTTTGCGGCCGGCGATAGCCTGCATGACAGATCCATGCAGCAGGGGATCTGTGGCCGCAATCCACGGCCAAAAAGTCACAAAGGCCCCCACCACACACAGTTGCGAATAGGAGGGGTTGCATGCTCCCTTGAAACAAGCAGTCCAGCACTTTGGACTGCTCTGGGAGCAGGAGCATGTCATTCCGTGAGTTTGGAAGTGTCCTTTCCAACACTCCACCCGCTCCCCAACCGCGGTATGCGTCCCAGGTTAAACCCTTAACCGAGAAATCATTAATAAACACGGTTTTAATAAACAATGTTTCCTTTATTATACTTTTAAAGTGTTGAATGAAGGGGGGGAAGGGGGTTGGTAATTGGAGAGGATAGGCAACAGAAACTGGGTAAAGAAACGGGGGCAGGTTCAGCTTCTGTTTAAACAAGCGTAACAGTCACTGGTTACCCCGCTCGCTCTGGAAGCTAGCTTTCAAAGCTTCCCGGATGCGCAGCGCGTCCCGCTGTGATCTTCTAATCGCCCTGGTGTCCGGCTGTGCGTAATCAGCAGCCAGGCGATTAGCCTCAACCTCCCACCCCGCCATAAACGTCTCCCCCTTGCTCTCGCAGAGATTGTGGAGCACACAGCAAGCTGCAATCACAATGGGGATATTTGTTTGGCTGAGATCGGAGCGAGTAAGTAAGCTTCTCCTGAGCCCTTTGAGACGGCCAAAGGCACACTCCACCACCATTCTGCACTTGCTCAGCCGGTAGTTGAAGAGCTCCTTTTCAGCGTCCAGGGCTCCTGTGTATGGCTTCATGAGCCAGGGCATTAGCGGGTAGGCAGGGTCCCCGAGGATCACTACAGGCATCTCCACATCCCCAACAGTTATTTTGCGGTCCGGGAAATAAACACCCTCTTGCAGCCGTCTAAACAGACCAGAGTTTTTGAAAACACGAGCATCATGAACCTTGCCCGGCCATCCGACATTGATGTTGGTAAAACGTCCTTTGTGGTCCACTAGTGCTTGCAGCACCATAGAAAAATAGCCCTTTCGGTTAATGTACTGGCTGCCCTTGTGGTCCGGTCCCAGGATAGGGATGTGTGTCCCATCAATAGCCCCGCCGCAGTTTGGGAATCCCATAGCGGAAAAGCCATCTATGATCACCTGCACGTCTCCAAGGGTCACTACCTTTGAGAGCAGCAGGTCAACGATTGCATTGGCTACCTGCATCACAGCAACCCCCACGGTAGACTTGCCCACTCCAAATTGATTCGCGACTGACCGGTAGCTGTCAGGCGTAGCAAGCTTCCAGAGGGCTATGGCCACTCGCTTCTGGATAGTCAGGGCTGCTCGCATCCGGGTGTCTTTGCGCTTCAGGGCAGGGGACAGCAACTCACAAAGTTCCAGGAAAGTGCCCTTACGCATCCGAAAGTTTCGCAGCCACTGGGATTCATCCCAGACCTGCAGCACTATGCGGTCCCACCAGTCAGTGCTTGTTTCCCTTGTCATCAGACCAAATTTCTTCATAGTTTTAGCAGCACTGGTATATAATTTGCATTTCATGTAGCAAATCACTTGGCGCAATTTATGCATTGTTAACCTAAAGGGAAAAGTAAGGTCTGTCACTTTAATCTGGAATGAGTTCTTCATGCAATGCAATAATTAGTAACTTTGCTTTCATTTAATGCTCATTTGTTCTGACGCATTTGACAATAAAGCCTCTTGAAAAATAATGGGTTAATCTCATGCATAATGGCTTTATTTGCTGAAGTGCTGAATGAGTCCTGCTCAGTTTTGTCTGTAAACCTAACTACATCAGGAAGCCTGAAACCTGAATAATGTTTAGAAAATATTTGGGATGCAGACTGGTTTAAAGCAACTGCACCACAAGATAGTTTTAAATTTTCTTTTATCCCAGAAATGTTAAAAATTTCAAAATCATTTTTTTTTAAAGTTCCACCATTTCTCTGTATTTTTAAATATTTTAAGGAATTTGATTATCAATTTATTTCATCATTTATTTTCTCTTTTTGAAACAAGAATTTCAAAAATATTGACTTTTTCACCTAAGTCACACAGTGGGATTTAAAAATATATATTTCCATTTTTCTTAAATGTGACTTTTTTAATTTCAAAAGCAGGAACTGACAGATAAACTCCAAAATATTTACATGCACATTTTTATTTTAAAAACATGAGATTATAATGTCCAGAACATTTAACAAAACAAAACTATTTGATGTTGAAAAATGGACATATTTCAACAAAAAAATATTTCATTTGAAAAATTTTAACTAGCACCCAGATTTAGGTGCCTAAATCCCATGGCATCTCATGTGGCAAATTGCTTGGTGTAATTTATGCATTATTAACCTAAGGGAAAAAGAAAGGCCTGTCTCTTGAATCTGGAGTGACTTCTTTGGCCATGTCTACACTTACCGGGGATGGACACTGCTGTGATCAATGCAGTGGGGGTCAATTTAGCGGGTCTGGTGAAGACCCTCTAAATCAACGACAGAGCGCTCTCCGGTCGACTCCAGTACTCCATCGGAATGAGAAGAGTAAGGTAAGTCAATGGGAGAGTGTCTCCAGTCGACACAGCATAGTGTAGACACCGCAGTAAGTCGACCTAATCTATGTCGACTCCAGTTACGTTATTCACGTAGCTGGAGTTGTGTAACTTAGGTTGACTTACCGCAGTAGTTTAGACAAGGCCTCTGTTCCAGATAACCATTGAGAGTTAGGTGCCTCAACCCCTTTTAAAAACTATGCCATTGCTCTGACTGAGATGACCCATGCTTCTGGAAACATCTAACAGAAACTCTGCATTCTCAGTAGCTTATCACACCCATTTGGCTAGCTACGCTCATGGGAGTATACTGGTAACATGATACATAGGCTTACATCCTCCAACCATTAAGTACGCTTGTTTTTCTGTGAAGCAATTAGAAGGATACACTTAAACATATCCTTTAAGTAAACAATATAAACATGTGAAAAACAGAGGCTATTAAGTGTTGCAACTTGTGGGTTCTTAGAGTGACAGATTATTTGTAATTATGGTTACTTAAATAACACAAGGAAGTCAGGAATATTGATCAAGATATTCAGGGAAGGTGGATTGTAGAGTCAAGGTCATGGTTTCATGGAAGAGAGAGATTTTTCCATTCTAAATCTAATTTTGGACAGTAACCCACTTCTAATTTTTTTTTGTGTGGGGGACCACCCCAGAACAAAATAAATCCCCTCCTCTAGGCTTAATACAGTTGCTGGCTATTTAGTGCTGCCCCCCATTCCTGAACCAATAGAGTTAGTATTAATAATCAGTCATTAATATAAATAGTAGCTAATATGGTTCCACAAGCAAATACCTCACAATCTTACATTGTATAATTCCTGTCCTTCTCTGAATCACCCTTCTGATGTCATTTCTTCCAGGGGATAGGAATTCATCCCTCCCTTTCTTTGTGCCAGGGCTATAGGGCAGGTGTAAGTCCCCCCCCCACCCCCACCCCTCAGGAGGACCCCAATGCATTCTGGGGTGGATCAGAGCTAGGCAGAGAGTGCATACTAAAAGCAGGATGATAGTATCCCAGGTGTCCCTATGCCCTGGCTATTCCCTAGCTCTGCAAGGCCCATAGGAGCTCTGGCAGCTGGGGTGTAATTTAAGGTAACCCTGCCTATGCTGGGGGCCAAACTAGCCTTTGGCAGCCACCAGAATCAAGGAAGCAAAAAGCTGCTTGCACTGACAAGTGACTTTGGCCACCTGTGCCATGATTAATGTAGGACCCAATCCTGGAGCTTTTTGAGTGCTTCCTCAAAGGTGTTGAGCACCCTCGATTTGGACTAAAGTCAAGACGTACCATGCAGGACCAGGTCCTCAGCCATGACCGTACCCTTAGCTAAGCAGAGCAATGTTGAGAATAAACTGCTGTTGCATACAGTATTATGGTTCAGTGACTTTAACCACATGGCACAATTCAATTTAGAGAGATCAGCACTCCCTTTTTTCCCAGTTGGTGGATGCCATTTTCATTGTTAAGAAAAAAAACCAAGAAGAATTGGGGCAAAATCTGCTCAGAAAAATAAATAAATGGAAGCTTCAAAAATGAAAAGAAAAGCAACCCCTTTACTATACCTTGGTAATCAATAATGCAGCCTGTTTCTGTAATCCTCTATTTTATTTGCTTATTTGTCTTTTGTTCAAAAAAATATCCAGATGCCAATGTAACCATCATGTTCCTGTTAGAACTGCTACAGTGAAACATCTTTCAGTGTATCCATTATAAACTGTATTTTCTGGAGTTTATAACTCAGCAGTAAAAATTTGCTCCAGGCTGAATCTTGGCATATTAAGTGTCATCACCGAGGTAATTGGTTTTCTTTAAACACCTTGGGGGGAAAAAAGGAAGATCTGAAGTTGCCAAAAGGCTATCATGTCCAAACACCTACGCTTCCATGGCAGGTTTTCTTGGGTTTTGCTTTTGGTCTTTCTTTGTGTTTTCTTCTGCTGGTTGGGCAATTGAATACAACCATAAAAAAAAAAAAAAGAAAACAAGGGAAGTTATTAACCCACAAGAATGTGCTCCAATTAACAAAAGAGGCTCTGATTTAAACCATCAGAAAGAGAGGATGCACATCTATGACACTTTGTCCTTATTACACCCTGTTCTATCACAACAGACATTAAACTACTTTGGGATTGTGAGTGAAACTTTGAGTAGAGATTGAATACAAACCCACCATTTATTTTTCCTAGCAACTGAACCTGACAAGCGTGATAACATATTTTCTCTCATCTATCTATAAGACCACTGAGGCTTAGGGATCAAGGGACAGATTTACAAAGGGGTTTAGGCACCTAAAGATGCAGTTAGGCACTTTTGAAAAATCCCACTAGGCACGTATCTACATTTTTGGGCAGCTAAATGCATTTTAAAAAACCTGTCCCCAAATGTCAGCCTTTCCTCTGAAAGTGCTTGTTTTCTGTAGGGCTATGAGCTATTAATTGCAATGTCAATTCTAGCCCTATTTTCTGTTTGCAAATAGTTCCAAAAAAGTTCATGACATCAACATGAGTTTTTGTAATTATTCAAAGAATGTTTACAGTTGGACATATTTTTAGTCTATAGGTTACTCTAAGATTATTTGCCGTAACTATCACTTTGGCTATTTGACAGATGCACTCTGAAATCTGAGAGGCTTTGGGCATGTAGATCACATGGTACTTTCCTGTTCCTGGACTGGATGAATGAACCTTTTGAAAAAGGAGATTCACAAATGATGCAGAATAACAATAGCAAAAAGGACACTGTCTAATTCAAATTGATGGAAAAGTCACTATCTATGCTAAAATTTTGTGACATTTTGAGGCTTTCCAAACCTTCTCAGGTGTGAACCCTTGGTTCCTCAAACAACTAATTTGATCTCATGACCAATGTGTCTCAAGAGTGGTGTGAGCTCATCACGTTTATTGGAGCCAATATTACTGAATGATATTTTATTTTGAGTGGCTTTAGTTGTCACCTTTCATGGCCATCGAGGGAATCTTTAGCCCCATTTCCCTAATTCATGTTAGTGTTTCATTTATCCCATCTTTCCTGGTACATACTAGAGCATGAGTTTCACTGAGTTACGAATGTGAGAGAGCACTATCAGTGTTAACAATTGTTCTAGTTCTATTATATAAATTGCCTTACCTGAGGTTTGTATTGTTGTTGTCAGCTAATTTTTTTTTTGCAGCATTTGTTTCTTAGATAATATATTGGGCCAAATTTTGATTGGCCTCATGTGAGTGCAAGGCTATGGATAGTGTGTCCCTGAGCAGGTGTCAGCCACAATCTAAAAGCAAGACCTAGAGGAATCTAGCACCAGTGTCAGCACTAAAGCCAACGAGGATCAAAGAAGCAAATATAGCTGCCTTCTTCTCTTGCACCTGTCCATAGAGGTGCAGAGGGTGAGGTGCATGCTGCACTCTATTACAGCACTGCACTGACATCTACTCCTCTGGTTCTCCTGAGCCAACCCAGCATCTCCCGCTAGTGCAAAGTCCCTCCAGATCCCTCTTCTTAATCTGGGCCATCTTTTAACAGCCACAAGCTAGCCTAGTGCATTCCTCTGAATGCATTTTATATAGTTGTATGCCTTTTTTGATTCGTAATAGACATAGTCCTCCTGGCTCAGGAATGAATCCCATATCAAAAATGTGCATAAGAAAACAATATACGTCTTTCCAGGAACGCCACACGCTTGAGTACACCCACCAACAGTCAGATACCTTAACATGCAGGGTCAGTATTTCCCACAACTAGATGGAAATATCTTAACAACAACATAGTATGTCAACACCTCAGCAAATGTCATCTCCTCACTGTCCACTTCCTTCTCCAAATCATTAAATATCATTCATCCACAATTCCAACACCTGAGATAAGCCCGATTTTTATCTGAGGGTTATAGCACTTTGATTCCCATCACACAGTTTTAATCCATGATGATATTTTCCCCCTTAGCCGACAGTGATTTCTCTTCTGCAATTATCCCTTATGGAGGGATGTTACTAAAAGTTTTTTGAGATTCCAAATAAATTATGTCTTCCCTCAAATACAGGAAATGAACCTTCTCTCTATATGTCTGTGTATTGTGGCCTATATTTGGATTTCCCGTGAAGAAATATTTGCAACTAATATACATCCATCTGATCAAGTAGCAAAAATTACATCATAGTGACGATATGGCCATGCAAATAAAATTAGTGTCTGGGATGGCGGCTGTAGGGGTACCCAACACAATGGCATGTTGCTGAGTCTGAACAAGTTGCTTACCTGATGTCTTACTGTTGCCAAGAAGAATGATGCTGAAGAGTCAAAGCCAAAAAGAGTCTTTCTGGCTTGGGGATGGAGAGAGAGAGAGAGAGAGAGAACTTGTGTGCTTCTTTTGCAGTCTGGAAGGTGATCAGATGTTACTGTAAGGACCACTGGGTATGTGTTACTAGACGGACAGAGGTATAGGCAGGAAGATTGGTTTTGTGGCTAAGAGAGCAGAATGGGACTCAGGAGACCTGGGATTCTAATTGAGGTTTAATCTACCTAAGTGATTTTAAGCAAGTCATGTAATCTCTCGGTGCCTCAGTTTACCATGTATAAAATGGCACAAATAAGACATGTTTTTCTTCCACCTTTTGTTTTGTCTATTTAGACTGTAAGCTATTTGAAGCAGGGAATGTCTCTATGTGTTTGTACGACACCTAGCATAATAGGGTCCTGATCTTGGTTGGGACTTTTAGGTGCTATTGTAAAATATAAATAACTGGGTAATAAGATAGATAGCAGAGCTGGTCAAAAACTCACGTCGCTTTTGTTGAAATTCTGAGAAAAACTTGACCACTGTACTAGACCAAACTGCAGGTGACTCATGGAGCAGAAAAACTATACAGGCAGTTTGTTCTGCCATTAGTCCTCAAATGCTTTTAAACAGCAGCAGCCTATTTTCAAAAGATTTCTAATCCCCTACTTTCAAAAAGTGGAAAGAAAAAGACAATGTCTTCAATGTAAATTGATGCTTCTAATTCTTGGCATTAAACTCTTCTTTTCTGGGGGATTATTTGACATTCTATTAGTGCTTCCAAGATGAATAATGCCAGATCAGGGCCCTCATCTCACGACACAGAGCTCAGCATTGCACCTTAGGAAAACATGACGTATCTTGCAGGGACGAATCTCCCACCTTACTACATGGTTTGGAACTGGCTAGCCGTTGAGAATCCCCTCAGACAGGTTCTCGCATCCTTTGTTGGGAGCAAGTTTTGACAACAGCAATGCTAATTGATTAAATGTTCTAATCAGAGATTACAGCTAAAAGAGAGATAACATTTTTATTTCATTGCATCTCTGAGAACCATTAGCCTCTAAGTATCACTTTAAGATAGCTGGATAGAGTTCCAGAACCAGCAGACTTTCATTTTTTACTGCATCCCTGAGGTCAAGTATTTAAAAAGCTCGCTCACCATTTTACTACACATCTTCCTCTCTCCTTTTTTTAAAAATCCTAGATAATAAATTCAGCTACATCAAAATGCTTTGAAACTATTCTTGTTCTCCCCACGTTTTTGTTATTCTAGTTACGTTAAAGCCAGATGGCATTAGTGGCAGGTGTTCAACACAGTAAACCATCTGAATGGGGTAAATTTCAGGGGAGGTAGGGCTAAAACTGTGGTGGTAGATGGAGTATAGGATTTTTCAGATGTATTCAGCTTTGGTCTTACTCGGCTTCCGCCGAAATCATTGGGAATTTTTCCCAATGACATCAACAGGAAAAGAGTTAGGCCATTGCTGAGCATTTTTGGAAATCCCGTCCATGAGCTGTTTGGGGGCAGGGACAGTGCCTTAGTTTATGTTTGGAAAGTACCTAGCACATGGTGGGTGTTACCAGAAATAAATAATGCTTATACTAATATATTATGCTCTCATTTTTCAGTGCTACACATTGGAAAAAGGAACGGGAAATTAGGAAATTTAGTCAAAAAGTTGAAGTCGCCATCACTTACTAAGGGGGGAGGGATAGCTCAGTGGTTTGAGCATTGGCCTACTAAACCCAGGGTTGTGAGTTCAATCCTTGAGGGGGCCATTTAGGGATCTGGAGCAAAAATCTGTTAGGGGACAGTACTTGGTCCTGCTAGTGAAGGCAGGGGACTGGACTCGATGACCTTTTAAGGTCCTTCCAGCTCTAGGAGATTGGCATATCTCCATTTATTTACCCTTCCTCGCTTCAACCATTGCTTTTCTTAGAATTGTCTTATTTATATCTGTTTCGTGTATAAACATTATCTCCATTTTTAGAGTGAATTAAATGGGCACTATGGTCTAGCTGACTGATCAGCATGCTAGGATCTAGGAAATTCTGCATTCTAAATCCTGTGTGAGCTTGAACATGTCACGTCCAACTATCTGAGCCTATCTCCCCATCTGTATAATAGAGCTAATGAGACTACAGCTGGGCAAAAGTATTTGAAAATTTGATGACTATTTTTGTCAAAAGCATTTGCTGGGTTTTGGGCAGCTTAGCGTGGCTGACATTTTTCACAAATTCAAAATGTAAATGAAACGTTTTTGCAAAACGCCTTGTAAACAGCTCTAATGCTTACCTTCCTTAGAGAGATGTTGTAAGGATCAGCCAGGTAATATCTGTGTTGTACACTGAGGAAGAAAATGCAGTCTAATTGCTAAGCATTATTAACTGATTGTCAACATGTGATTGAAACTTTTATATTTATTATTTATTTGAAAAGAAAAGCCGGGTTTACATCACATGCCTTTTCAAATATCCTGCAGTGCTGGAACATTCAATTTCTAGATAAAATTGGTTGCCTCCAA
The DNA here is from genome assembly GCA_037349315.1 of Chelydra serpentina. NCBI lineage: Eukaryota > Metazoa > Chordata > Testudines > Chelydridae > Chelydra > Chelydra serpentina. The sequence goes on from JBAIAC010000035.1 coordinate 17,358,531, forward strand.
GATGCTTGTGAACCTTTTAGCTTTAGATTCAGAGGAAGATCTTTGATCAAAGTGGGAATAAGTAGCATATATAGAGTCTCATTAATATGTACTACTTTTTACTTACCTTATTTTCAAACAGGGCTAGCAGGGATGGATATAGTATGGATGCTCCTGATCAAAACATTCTTATATAATGTGACTCACCTAGCTAGCTTGCCCTTCACCCAAAAAAGGGCAGGAACTCAGCATTTAGCCTTGTTATGTTAGTGGGAAAACTCCTTAGGAATATAAGACTGAAAGAGAACATTGAAACACAAAGACATGCTTCTGAGTGGGAAGGAATAAAGGAAGATGTTTGAGATCAGATTCTGATCTCAGTTGCACTAGTGGAAATCTGGTGTAATTGCACAGTTCTCAGTGCAGTTACTCTGAATTTACACTGGTATACTGGTAAATGAGGTCAGGATCTGGTCCAAGATTTCCAGCCCTTTTCTTATGGAACATCTTTCCACTGAATTATTATAAATAGCCAATTAACTATTGCATTTATTTACAAATATTTAGACATTCTTTGTAATGTCTTTGCAAATATTTAGGATACTCTGTGCACCCCACAATTTTTATACAGCTATGGTCAATGTCCTTTAATGCCCTGAAGACCATATGCATGCATTCACCCCCATTGACTTTAGAGGGAGTGAAATGCTCATAAACACTGCAAAATTGTGACTAAAGTTGTTGTGCATGATTGTTTGATAAAATATTTTCTATAATAGTGTGGTTGAAGTATGTAGAATTTCACAACCCAGCCCACCCTACGTAAATAAACCAGTATATTGCATGCTATGTAGATGTTTCAGCAATAGCATACCGAATGAGCATGCAGGATTTACTGGAACTTTATTTTACCTTTGTCATCTAATCAGAAATAGTCAGATTTGATAGTCCCAGTTGTTCACCAGTACACTGGCTCTCCATAATAGCCCTCCACAATAGAGTCTTTGGGGGAAATGGGTCTTTCATGTTGTTTGACAGCAACAATTTTTCAGAGCCTGGCATTTGGTGGTTTTACAGCACTTATAATAAGGGTATGACACAGTAGAGCTTACAAAAAACAAAAACTTCATTTCCTAGCCCCCAGGCACCATACTCATAGATGTAGGTTCATATGGATATCACCCATGTCATAGGACAGGGGTCAGTGTCTGATGACTCCAGGGGCTACTGTTACTATAAGTGACAGGACAATTGGGAGTCTTTGGGAAGGAAAGATCTCACTCAGAAAAAAGGCTCGTCAAATGGACTTTATAAACCTATTCAACATTATTTTAAAGTGGAGAGGGGGTAATGTTGGGGGCGGTTGTGACTTTATTTTTTAAAATCAAAACCAAGGCTGTTGGCACTGGGGTCTCCTATTTTCCATTTCCCCAAAGTTCAGCAGAATTCAGATACATGGTTCTGGTTTTGTCCATTTTTATTTACAAAGGGAACTGAGAATGTTTTTATGGATTTTGAGTTTGACACCATGAATAGAGTGGTTTTGGTTTCACTGTCCAAGACAAACTGCAATGAATCCTTATAAGTTCTGCTTTCTTTTTCCTTCTGTTCTTTATCTAGTCAATTACATGACACAGATAAGCAATTTCTAAAAATAGCATGTTTCTCTTAGGCACCTACTACAAACAGTTGCCTGTCAGGCAAATTATGGTCAAAACAATGTCAAGCCATCCTGTCCTCTTGCAAGGGCTTTTCTTTCAGTCTTCCTTGTTTTTCTTTCAGGAAAGAAAAATCTTGCACTTTTACCACTTCTGATTAATGTCCTACAGAGTCCCCCTCGGAGACTTTCATTTTAGTGGCACAGAGCTGAGCCTTTACCTGGGGAAAATAAGGATAGGCTTGGAAGCTTCCTCCATACCATTTGTACGGAATATTTTCCAGGGTGAGCTAAGGTCAAATCTCCATAAAGTTATTGCATCAGTTCTGTCATCTCACATTTCATAAATCCTCAAAAATAAGCCCCTGAAAAGCAAGGATAAAGGGACATTTGGGAATGGAATAAAATCACAACCCAAACATGAACTCTAGTAATGGTTGGGAGTTAGGTTACCACATCTTCAGTCTATTTAGAATGGCTTAGAGTTTGATCGGAACTGTTTGCTTAGCCCCGTTATGCATACAAGGTTTGAACTCATGGCCCCCTCCCTCATAAATAAACCGATGTCCGGGCTAGAGTTAGATGCCCATCTTTTCTTGAAATGACACCTACTACTCACATCCAAAAAAATCTCTGGGGTGAGGGGGGTTATGGAACGTAAATCTACGAAAATAGTTTACTAATACTACATTAAAAGCTCATGCCTGTGAAAGTCAACAGGGTGGATTAGGCAGCCTGCGTGTACAGTAGGGAGTTTTTTCCCCTCGTTCTTTTTCTTTTTTAATTAGAACCAGATTTAGAACTGGGACTTTCCTGAATAATCAGCCCCAATAGACCTTTAATCTTGGTCACCCCTAGGAGAAAGGAATGGGAAATCAGTATCTGTTAAGCAACGCAGACACAGTTGAATGAGAGAAAGAAATGATGATAGGGGATATAACACTGCATCAACCTTTTAGGAGAACTTATTTTGGTAGTGCCATCAGTGTGCTAGGCCCTTTTCAAACACAGAAGGCACACTCCTTGTCCTTAAGAGCTTATGATTCAATCAGATTAATATTCAGACAGAGGCTGAAGGAAAGGGACCAAACAAATGTAGCTCTGTAGAATGCTGGTCAAAATAGTTTTCATAAAAAATAATTTGGACAAAAAACAGCTTTTGGTCAAAAGTAAAAATTTTGATGGAAAAATTGAGATTCCCGAGGTTTTTTTGAAAAATAAAACAAAAAACACAAAGCAAGAGGTCGGTCTGAAGGCGAGTACCCATTTGAGTGGACGGTAGTGTGCTGAATAGTGTATATAGAACCGGTTGAAATTTTTCCAGGTATTGATTTTTGGTTTTTACAGTGATTTTCACCCCTATGCAGAGGGCCAGCATGAAGCCTGTGCACCACATAACTCTCTCTTTGTTTCAGTGCTTTACCATAAGTTAAGTTGTATGTTTGCCACAGCCATGATTTGCATCACAAAAACAACGAATTTTGGGGAGGAAGGTGGTTGTTCTGTTTCCATTCACAAGGCATGGTCTTTGTAACCCTGGCCTATTTTCTACTACAGCTCATGATTTTTTACCAATCTATCTGTATACTATATATGTTCATTATAGTGGAGTATGGGAGGTTGACCTATGTTTTAAAAATGCCTTTAAATAATTTAAATTGTAGACTAAAGGATATTTTGCTTGCAATAATGTGAACTTGTGTCTTTGTTACTATTTATATACATATGAATTGTGCATTGACAAAGCCATGAATTTTCTCATCTTTTGCCATGACAGACAACCAGCCATAATCATAATTAATATTTATCTTCATTGTGTTGTCTATACCCATCCTCATACTGTAGTTATTTTCTGTCCCTCATAACATCCTTTTGCTCCTACGTATACTAAACGTATGGACTAACCATGACCAATATCTCTTTTGTATTTCTGCAGGCAGCTATCATTTAAAACCATAGGGCTAGATCCTCAGCTGATGGAATTCACTATGGCTCCATTGATGCCAATTTATGACAACCAAATATCAGACTTTAGTGTTGACATCTCACATTTTAAATATGCTGATTTAAAATGGGAACTGCCACAGAAGTCCTCCAATGTGAAAGCTTCAGGCTTGTTGACACGGACACTAGAAGTCCAACGAGGCACACATTAGCACCAGAACCGGCAATTAAATAAAGCTGGTTTTGGACCCAACTTCAATCATTTCCACTTGGAATGCCCCCAAAGCCAATATAGCAAATAAGTTAATATGATTAGCTTGAAACAATCCAAGAAATTGGTTTGTTTATACATCTTGGCACAGCTTTTGACAAGTGTATAAAATTAATCAAAATAAATTTACTTTAGTAAATGGGTGTGAAGTGCTCAACTTACTCAGCACTGAACTAGCATCTGACTGTAGTCCGAAAAAAAAGCTTCACTCCTGTAAAATAACTTGTGTTGGTAAGTGGTGGTTAGTCAGAGAAGGAAAAGAGTGCAACAGGACAGTTTTCCACTTTCCTATTAGGTGCTTCTTAAATATTTCTGTGGAATATTGCATTAAATCAGACTTTAAATGTAAAATAAAGAACAATGCATTTTGCTCAATTTCCCTATATGAAACATTCATCCCTCACTTGTCCACTCAGTATCCGTTGACCTGATAACTGTCCACTAAAACAGCATGAGTCAGTTGACTGTATAGAACTGAGCCTTTCTGGAAATGTGCTCATTTCTAGGAACTGGTACTACTTGTATCATAGGATAGGCTATGCTATATTGCATCCAGCATGATTACTAATTTACACTAATGGTACATCTCATCCATAGATCTCAAACCATTTTACAAAGCTCAATAAATATTATTTCCATTTTACAGATGAGGTAGTTGAGGTACTGAGAGGAGAAGTGGTTTTCTCAAGGTTACACAATGACTTGGTGGCAAAATCAAACTCAGATCTCATCTTTCTTAACTCCAGTCCTGTGGTCAGCCCATGAGACCATAGGGTTAATCCCTTTTATAGAGATGAAACAGTAAAACAGACACCCTTTACTATACACACCTCAAATATTTATCTCCTACTAGAACTAAAAATCCCTTTTGGGGAGGGAGGAGTGCAAAATACTTTGGTTAACTGCATTTATCATCATTCATTTTTGCTACACTTCTTTGCTCTTCCAGGCCTAAAAACAAAAGAACCCCTGAAATACTATGGGAAAAGGCTGTATGCACAGTATTTCTGATCTGACCAGAAGCAGAAATTATCAGCAATTTCATGTAAAAAGCTGTTTTTGAGAGATTTCCAGCTCAGTCCTGAAGATCCAAGAGGTCTGGATGAACTTCCAAATGTATGGTAGTTCATCTTCACTGAACGTGAACTCCAAACCTTTTGAAGTTTTTTCATCACTGAGAAGCTTTAAAATGAATGACCAAGGGTTTCCAATCCAATTTTGTAATAATGCAGCATCTTAATATTCTTCAGTAGACCAACATTCATTTATATTTGCAGCTAGTGTTAAGGTTGTGTCAGCTATCAAGAGGTTTAGAATATTTGCTCCAGGCTAAAATTTGACAGCATCTAGACAAATAATTTTCTTCTATGAAATCTGACAGGGAGCGAGATTGTTGCCATTTTTTTTAATCTCAAGAGCTGTGTCTCAGTAATGAAGTCCGGATCTGGAATTAGATCTAACTACAAACTTTCCCCAAAGCTCAGGTGCATTGGAGCTGGCATTTCTGTTTGGCCCATTGTAGCACTAAGCCAGGGTCACAAAGTTCAGAACTGGCTCAAGATCTTTACTAGAACATCCTACAAATTCAGAGGTAGGGGAAGCGTTTTGGATTAAGTTTTCTGATTTGTGCCCATACCTAATTGTCTTTTAGAGTGGCATTTCCTCACTTTGATGTGTAGTATATTGCAGGACACACAGTCTAACAGCCTGGCTTGCATGCCCTCCAGAAATCAGTAAGAGTTCTGCATGCAGATAACTTGCAGGATTGGATCTGGAGAAACTAAATGGGAATATTCTCACCCTGTCTCTTTGTCTTTCAAATATCCCTTTAGTGTGTCATGCTGTTGATTGTTATTGGGGATGAAAATATCTGACTAATGAATCATCATTCTACAACATGCTGCTTTTGATCATTGAGCCTTAGAGGGTTTCAACAAGCAATTAGGAGATGGATGCAAAGATAATTTGCATACTTGTTAGTTTGTTGTTTTATCTCATGCTCTTCTATAATCACTGAGCTAACTCCCTTTTATTGTAGGTGGGAGGAGCCTGAGAAATTTCACACCAGTCTCTCTGAATTTGCCTGATTCATTTAGGTAGACATTCCAAGCTTTTCCAATACAGAGTGTGCACTCTGAATAGAACTGCAGAGGGTTCTTCTGAATTGTCATGCTCCTACATGTCCTCTCCCCAATGAAAACCATCTTCACCAACAATTACCACCTCTTTGAAAACAGACCGAAGAGAGACATGATGTAAAAATTAAATTACTTAAAACATTTTTTGGGGGGGATAACACTTGGCTTTATATAAACTCATAGACAATCCTATAAGGCACTCAAAGCAGATTATAGGTTTGGGCAAAGCTAGAAAATTGCTGCCATTATATTGTTATTAACAACACTTTGTAATTAGCCCTAAGGAATCCTGAAGTTCTCTCTCCTGATTTCCTTTTAATGAAGGAAAATTGCTGCCTTTGCACGTTGGATGGCGCCCATTCTGATTAGCCTTAAGTATATAGGACTATTATTCTGAAAATGTTTGTTGTCATGTGAATATTAACATTGGATACAAGATGGGAGGAGAGAGAGGAGTGCTTTTTTTTTCTAGCGCTCACTTAAGTTATGGTCATCACTTTAACGATCAAGAATGGAAGCCTTGTTAAGGTGTCACAACCACAAGCTAATGAATTCAGTAGGATGCTGTGGCAAGAATTGGCAACTGCCTTACCTGCTGATTGCATTGCCTGATGGAGTAATTGTTGGCTGGAAATGGTTTTATTATTGCTTTGATACTCACCCCCTGAATGAGATCATGCATGAGTTAGCACCCTAAGTATAATAAAAATAATACTTTTATTTGCATGTCCCAGAGCCTTTCCTGATGCATTTGTTGCTTTCACAGGCAACGTCTTTCCAGTGAAATCATGCCAACATTAATAAAACATCCCTTCCATACATCTCCACTCCTTCCCTCCTACATACTGTATATTTTCATTACCGTCTCTGGGAAAAACTGACATTAAAGAAAATTCGTCTGATCTTATCTGTAATTAATTTGTATTTTGATAATATAGAAGAAGAATTTTTGCATGTAATGACTTACCTGTTCATTATTTTTCTCTTTTGAACTTCTGTGACACTTAACAATTCATGCCGGTGCAGAACTTATTATGACATTTTCTCCACCCACCATCCAGGGAGATTGAAGGTGTTGCCTCTCATACTTCGACAAATTGCTCCAAATAATGACTTTGTGCAAAATTAGTCATACATAATTGAGAAATTCTAGAAGATGAATAGGAAAGTAACTCTAGATGAAGTTATTTTAATGTTTAAGTTTATAAAGGATTTGCCATGCTGGTGGAGACCATTGGTCCACCTATAACAATAACAATAACCTGCCTCTTGCAGGATGAAGACCTGATCCAACTCCCATTGAAATCAATGAAAGCCTTTCCAGTTCTCTAGCCTGTGTTATTCTGGAGGTCAGACTAGATGGTCTCTTCCGGCCTTGCAATCTATGAATCAACTCCATTAGGAATGGGAAAGTCCTTGGGAAACTAACGTCTGAGTTTGCAAATAAAGAATTACTGGCCCCAAACATGCAAAATCATAAGTCAAGCCCTAAGAAATCATCAGATTGGCTTAAAAACATTAGATTTAATAATAATAATTAATAATACATTTTGAGTTCATTTTAGTTGCCTCCTGGTTTCTGGGCCTTTAGGTTACACTCAGATCATGTTTTAAAGCTTGCTCCCCATCCATGAGGATAAGAAACGTTTTAGTTCAAGTGAAAGCAGAGCTTCCTATGTAGCCACTTGATTCCAGAAGATGTGGCTTTAAGAAAAACACCAAATACTGTGAGTCCCATGACAGAATCCCAAGAGTTGGCAACATTGAAAACTAGTATAAGTGATATGAGAATCAGGCCCCAAATTGTGCATAAGTCGCCTGGCCAAACTTTATATCGTACATACAAAAGAAATATATCTTCTTGTGCCCCACGAAGTAATCCACTAGCACCCTGAAAGCACTATCCTTTCTATTGCCTCAGCTTACATAGTTACACGTTATCAGTGACCATAAAATTATCCAACTTTTTTTCACAGCAAGATTACAGGAAGAAGCAAGAAAATGAAATTGAAGTGCCAGCCATGCACTAGAACAGTCACAGATTTTTTTAATTAAAAAAATATGGAAAGAATAAGGTTAGAGACAGACTTGGGTTGCAAATTCAGAGGGAGAGGGGTTGTAGATCTGGGATTTTGGTTCACCCCAAAGACAGAGGCCAGCGGTACAGTCCAATCTTTTACGTGTTCAGATTTGGAAATTTGATTCAGGTCCACTTCCAAATAAGACATACCATAAAACAATCCATCTTTGGCATTTCTGCAAGGATAATCATAACACAAGAAGAAGAATCCAAACAGAGCAATATGTTTAAATAATGATACATCCTTTAGAAAGATGGGGACAGTTACACATTCAAAATTGAAAGTGGTGTTGTTATGTTATGAAAGTGGGGGGAGGGATAGCTCAGTGGTTTGAGCATTGGCCTGCTAAACCCAGGGTTGTGAGTTCAATCCCTGAGGGGGCCATTTAGGGATCTGGGGCAAAAATTGGGGATTGGTCCTGCTTTGAGCAGGGGGTTGGACTAGATGACCTCCTAAGGTCCCTTCCAACCCTGAGATTCTATGATTCTATGTGCACTGTCAACTGAATGCAGGCTGATTCTTCCTGTCATGTCCTCAACAGTCATGTTGTGCTTCTTTGCATAGTTATAGAAGCTGTGTTCTATCAAATGAAGTGATTCAGTGAGTGACTGATATGGCCTTATCCAATGCCCACTGAAGTCAATGAGAGTCTTTCTATTGACTTCAATGGGCACTGGGCCACGCCCATGGTTTGTAAAGTGTTTGGGGATTTTTGGGTATGAAAAGTTGGAGAGGCATTTTATTTCAGTAATTACAATTAGTTATTGTGATTTAGAAAATGAACAAAGTTGCCCCGTCTGTGACTCGTGGTGCTTTTGGCATGACTTAAAACAACAATAGACAGACAAAACTAGAGTCCATTCCCCTGCAAAGCTCCAGGCAGGACTATCCTCACCAATCCTCCTTCTGCCAAACAAGCCCTCCACTAGGCCCCAGCCTCTCTGCAGGTTGTTGTCATTGTTATCCATGTAAAAATGGTTTCACTCTCTGTAGACATAAAATGAAAATATTCAGCATAAATCAAAATGGAGTAAAATAGGGATCCGTAAAACTTTCAACGCTTAGGCCCCTGGCGACTCCAGTTACTGCAGGAGAGAAACTTATACAAGCTCATGTTTCCAGCTTATGTTTAAGGCACTGTGTCCCTACATGTAAACTGTTGCACAAAAAGACCTGGCTAGGACATTCGCACATCTGATTTTTTCCTTGCTGACAATGGGCCGTGTTGCCCCTTATACAGAATAGACAGGAGGAGAAAAGAGGAAATTCTAGGTGTTCATGTAGAAGGGAAAGGTAGCAATGACACAATAGCATTTGCTCACTGTATTGGCACCTCTAACCCTTCTGTGGCCGCTATACAGGAGATCCGATTCACCCAGGTGAGGGTGTTAGGGGAACAAAGTGTTAGGGGAACAGCCCTTCTATAAGGCATATTCTCCTCTGAGAACACCGGAGCTCATAATGTAATTTGTGTAACAAATTCTGCTTCTTGAGTAGAATTACACCCCCTCCACAGTTTTAATAGGCAGTGGCACAGCAACATTTCATACAGTACTACCATTACTGTGGGAAGGAAGGGTGGTTTCAGGAGCAGCCTGGCTCCAGTGGGCACTGGTGGAGATCTCTGAATTCTGTGGGGATTTCACTGGCATTTCCCATGGATCGCAGGTCTCTGCGAAATTTGTAAATTACACTCTACTTTCTTTGTACTGCTACCAGCCCAACAGTTCCCTCTTCCCTGGTATGACAGCTGATTAGCTGGCTAAAAATAGCACACTTCTAAAGAGCAGAGAGAGGAACATCTGACCAAGAATAGTGACACCAGAACTTAAATAGTCATCAAACTCTGGAAAGTTCTCTTTTATTCCATGGAAATGAGACAGCATGAATAGCAGCAATGCAACCTTTCCCCACACCTCCTAGTCAATATGCATCAGCCATGATCGTCAATATGCAGCAGCCATCAATCACACGTGTGAGAGCCTATAAGACAAATTAATTCTTTGGCCTCTTTTCTGACACTGGCAACAAGATTGTCATACACCAGGTTTGGTATTACCAGTTTTTCTCAAATGTGGACAACTATGAGCCTAGACTGAGATAACCAAAGCCCTTCCACTTTGTGGCCCACAGCCATTGTACTGTATAGCCTTTTTGTTTGTTTGTGAAATCCCAACTACTTTTTAAATTACAAATGTTAAACTACATAGTATAATGATTTTTTCTGTTTCATGGTACGCCATTCATTTCTGATATTTACTTGGTTCAAAACAAGCTACGCACCATCCAGTTGTTGATTACACAGAATGACGGAACTGTAGCTTCTGTGTCATGAAACCAAACAAGCTGTGAGTGCATATTGCAAAGAGCTGTGATTTAAGATCCTGCAGTAATTTGCTTCTGAGTCTCCCCTTACAGCTATGTGAGTCAGCTATGTGAGATCAAGGAGAGGAACCCCCGCCCCCCAAACAACGTCTATAAAAGTTTGCAACAATTATTTTGCAATGACTAAAAGCTACCACAGATACTGTAATCCTAATGCATCCCTGGGTGCATAGCAAAAAGTGACCTTCAGTCATGTGAGGAGTGTTGTACTACGATAGGTCTAACCATACAGCAGAAACTATGAACAAAGGATTGTTCAGCCTGCTGAGTCTTTTTTCTAATTTATGAATATATTGTCTATTTACACAAGGTGAGGAGGGAAATTTTGTGCACTGTATTTGTGCTGCTTGATTCTTTAGTATAACCTTGTTTTCATAGCCCCTGCATCCTTTAATTCCTGCTCAGTTTAGTCCTAATTTTTCTGCCTATCTTAATGGCTTGCTGTAAGGCAGTGGTTCTCTTTTCATACCACGACCCCATGTTACAACATAAAAACAACTTCCCACCTTCCATAGTTTGATGCTCCTCATTCATCTAGCCATAAAGAAAGGGAGGGAGGTCAAGATCCCCATACTGAGATCCCATGCTATCAGGTGTCCTCTGGTAGTAGAGATGTCTAGAACTGAACACAAGGTTCTTCTAAGCAAGATGGCAAACCAGAGGTCCATATAAAATAAACACCATTCTGGGCCTACACCCAATCTGAAACTGCACTGAATTGGAGATTTGAAGTTTGATTTATATCTGCTGCAGCCTGATTAGTCCTGAAAATTACATTCCTTAGAATGAAAGCTCTTTGAATTATGGACTTGGTCTCCATTTCAGTCTCAGAAATACCTACTAGGCCAGGGATCGGCAACCTTTGGCACGCGGCCTGCCAGGGTAAGCCCCCTGGCGGGCCGGGCAAGCCCCCTGGCGGGCCGGGCCAGTTTGTTTACCTGACACATCAGCAGGTTCGGCCGATTGCAGCTCCCACTGGCCGCAGTTCGCTGTTCCAGGCCAATGGGGGCTGTGGGAAGCAGCACGAGCCGAGGTATGTGCTGGCCGCCACTTCCTGCAGCCCCCATTGGCCTGGAGCTGCGAACCGCAGCAAGTGGGAGCTGCGATCATCCGAACCTGCAGACGTGGGCAGGTATACAAACCAGCCCGGCCTGCCAGGGGGCTTACCCTGGTGGGCCATGTGCCACAAAGGTTGCCAACAGGGCTGGCCTTACCATGAGGCGAAGTGAGGCGGCCACCTCAGGTGCCAGATGGGGGGAGGGGGAGCGTCACTAGGACCCAGAGTGTAGAAAATTGTGTCTGCTGCTGGTGCATATGTATTCTCTCTGCTCTAGATGCATAGAAATGGTGGAGTGCTGTGCTGGAGGAAGGAGGGCACCAGAGACCTTTCAAAGTTTTGGCCCAAGTGAGGGGGCATGGGGACTTCATTTGAGCTCCCCGCCTCAGGTGCCAAAATGTTGTGGACCATCCCTGGTTGCCGATCCCTGGCTTTTGATGCCAGTTAAATAACAATCATTCTGAATAATGAATAGGCAAAACCCTGAGGTTTTGCATGTTTCTTGCTCAGGCACAAGTGCAATCGGTGTTTGCCTGTGCAAGGACTATATGACCACTGAAGCAGAATACAGCTGATCAAATTATTTAGCAGGGATAATTTACTAGAAAAAAAGTTAGCGTTTTTTTTCTTTTTGTGAATTGTGATTTTTACAAATTTGTTAATTATTTGCCATTGTTTGGTGATTAAGAACATTGGCATTTCCTGTTTGCCTTACACTGGATCAGATCAGTCCAGGGGCTGGAATTTTCAAAAGTGACTAAGTGTCTTGAGAACCTAAATTGCAGTGACTTTTCACCAGAGAAAGTTTCCTCCTAACCCCTATTAGTCAGACGTTGGCTTATGCCCTGAAGCATGAAAGCGTATCTCCTCCAACACACGTGTTTATATTCTGAGCATTTATTATTGTAACTGGCTATTCTTGTTATTGATATAAACATTTAATTCCTTTTTTAATCCTTCTAAGCTTCTAGCCTCAATATCATCTTTGGCAATACATTCCACTGGCTAATTGCATGTTGTGTGCAAATGTGTTTCTTTTTTATCGGGATAGAATTTGCCATCTTCCAGTTTCACAGAGTGTCTTCTGGTTTTAATTGTTTAATGTGTTTAAACAAATGTTAGCTAGTGCTTTGTTCACAAACTGACCACTATGGGCTTTCACTATTCATGGCATGTGACTGGTCACATGTGTCAGACAGAACAAGAAGAAACGTCTGCTCAGTCTAGACTCAACTACAGCAGAAAACCAGGAGAGCAATAGGAACCCATGATGCAGAATCTCGGCGGTGCTGAAACAGGGTATTTCACCATTTATTTTGTGTAAAAATATATATATAAATAAACAAACCACTCTAAAATGTTTTTTCAAAAGGTTTCAGAGGCATCATGAAATCTTAAACACCTCCAGGTTCTTTCCTGTCTGACCAATGAGCAATTCTATATGTGGGTGGAGGGAAAGTCCCTTCCTGAGCCCTGCAATGCACAGTAAGTCTTGAAGCATGAGATTTGATTCCCTTTATTTTTAACTGCCTAGCTACAAATGTGGTCATTACATTTGCAGAGAGGAGTTTGTTTCCCTTAAGAAAAACAAATGCACACACTTTACTTTCTGAGAAAAACAAGGTTAGAGACTAGAGCTGGGCCAGGAACTCGGATAACGAGAGGATTAGTAGCAAAGGTTGAACTCATGTCAGGCTGAAGATAAAGATGCAAAAGGAATGAGTGACTCCTACAAACTCTGTGAGCAATCCATTCTTAAAATGCCTCCTCCTTTTTAATCTAAGCAATTAAGTTCAATGTTCATTTTAGCTAAAGAACTTTCTCGCTTTCCTTCCACAGAGACAAGGCACAGAGGAGAGGGTGCTCAGAGGCTGACATCTAGAAGTTGGGTGAATGACTATTCTTACTTTGACTGTTAAAACAGTCCCTTGAGGACTTCTTTTTGAATTGGATGTTTGGTCTGAACTAATAGAAAACAACAGATAACACACAAAAGATAACTGACAAAAATCTTTCATTCTTCATTTGGTAAAATTTAATAAAACCAAATTACTTGGATGTTAAATTTCTTTTCTTTATTTTAGGCATCTTTTTTTCTAAATCACCAAAGAGCTAAACTACACAACAAGGAAAATAAGGGACAAACAATTTCAGTTGAAAACACAAAGCTACAATTTGAATTATTGGTGCACAATTGACCATCTAGGTAAAACAAAAACAAAAAACCAATCAAACAACAACGACAACAACAACAAGCAAGGAACTCCAACAACTTTAAAATAAAAAGTATTGAAAACAAAATCATGTTCACAATAATCTAGACAAATCAATGAAATTGGAACATTGTGTTGAAAGTGCCCCTTGGGGTGGAGAGTGAGAGCTGGGGTCCACTTGTTCAGGAAGGAGCTTAAAGAGGGGAAAGGAGGTGTTTCTCTTGGGGCTGGGCACATAACATTTAGTGTTAGGCATCAACTCAGTGCAAACTAAACCTCCCATGCACACAAGCCCATAATATTTTACATCTCACATTTATAAAGCTTGATCCCAAAGAATTCCCAAAGTTCATTAAAGACTGTAGGCTAAATTCTGCTCACACTTATACCAGTGCTCATTCAGAATAACTGTAATGTACTGCCTTTAGTGTGTGTGGATATGTGTCTGATGGCCCCTGGCAACTGACCCACAAAGGAGAAAAAGGGGCTTGCTAACTATGGGAGATCTTCTTTAACTCGAGTGGTTGAGGCCTGTACTACTACAGCTGAAGGGAACAAGGTTCTAGCATTTGCCAGAAATATGTGGGTGTCTACTGTTTGCACAAATATGAATTCTTTATGCAATTCCGTTCATGTCACTTACATTACTCCAGATTTTTTACACTGTGGCCACATAATAGTGATTGGCCTTGTACACAGTAGCATAGCCAGGGAGGGAGCAGGGGGAGCGGCCGCTCCCCCTGTGAGGAGAACGGCGCTAAGGCGCTGCCCAAGCCCCACTGCGGGAGGCGCTTTAAAAGGCCGGTGGCTCCTGCTGCTGCGGGCCTTTTAAAGCGCCCCTCCCCAGCCCCGCTGCCAGAGCCAGGCTCAGGCGGGGATTTAAAAGGCCCGGGGGCTCCTCAGCGGCTGGAGCCCCAGGCCCTTTAAAGCGTCGCCGGGGTGAGTACAGGGGGAGCGGGGAGGCACCTTTTTATAGCGCCGCTCCCCTTGTGCTCTAAACCTGGCTACGCCACTGCTTGTACATACCATATGCAGGAATCACGCCACCCATTTCTGTAATGCACTCACCTCTGGGGTGTTACATGCCTCCCATTTAACACTGTATAAAACTCCAGTAGAGGAAGTGAATAATCTTAGTACTATATGTAACTGAAACTGCAAGGGGAATTTAGGCAGAATGTAATTACCCCAGGGATACTATTATTACTCTTTGGAGAAGTGTCATGTGATTTTTGATGACCATAAGTGGTCAGACCTTGGTTTTATATCTCATGCAAATAACATTTCCATCAATACAGTGCTTTTACCATGTCAGGACAATTGATCAACACTGAATTCCTTCCAATGGCAATTCTCACTAGGGGCCTGAATCAAAGTCCACTGTAGTCAGTGGCTGGAGTCTTTCATGGGCTTTGGATCAAATCCCGGTTCTTTTGCTTAAGGAAAGGCTATCATGTCCTGTGGCTGAGGCAACAATTTTGACTACAGATGCGTTGGCTTTCATGTACCCCTTTTCCAACTCCCCACACTAAAGAGCAATGAATAACTGGGTGAGGAGAAAGGAATGCAACTGTCCTTGATTTTGCTTGTAGTTAGAGAACATTTTGTAGGTAACATTGCATAGATATCTTCAAGCTGTTGTGTTTTTTATGAGTGTCATTGCTGAGGAAGTACGTAGTCACTTCACCCCACGCCTCTCCTCCGGGTGGTATGTCTTATGGAGAGGCAGCATGTCAAACAGCAAGATGTGACATTCGCAGCCATGGGGTGTATCACAAGATAATATATCTGCCTGGGAAATCTGAAAAAAAAATGCACTGACAACTGCCTCAGGAAAAGAGAGAGATTGAGAGATTTAAACCATTAAATAAGCCAAGGGAGAGGAAAATATTTGCAGAGCATGTTTTGCTTCCAGAGATCTTGGCTATTTTTGTGAATAATAACTTCACAAGGTACCCTGTCAGACACGCAAAAACTACTTTCACTTTATAAAAAAATATCCTATTTACAAACTTGTAATTCTTCATGTGTGTGTTCTACTAAACCAAATGCTTCAGTTTTTTTAAATTAATCTTAAAAAAAGAAAAAATCTATACATGATAGAAGATGAGCTTCATTGCAAACCAGACCAACCCTCAACAGAAACCCTTCAATAACAACTCAGAACTGGTTCAGATTCTCAGTTCATGTAAATTGACATAGCTCAATTGAAATGAATGGATTTGCATCATTTACAATTTACACCAGCTGAGAATCTGGCCTAGTATGTACAGTCAAGCAATTGTGACTAATCATACACAACCAAATCAGCTTCAATGTCAATGAATTATAGGTTCTTTGGGCTGATTCCCCACTCCATCCAAGGTTTATTCTGCCACGCCCCTGCCATGCCCCACCTGGAACACCACTGATATGGCCACTCCTTCCCCTTACACCAGGGGTTGTGGTGGTAGCTGGTACATGAGCAATCACTGCCAGATCTCTGCCAGCAGAGTTCCCCTTCACAGGGGGAATTATCCACTGACCCTCGCCAGCCATTTTAAGGCTACTCTAACATCACTTATGTGGCACAAAGTGGCCTTTGCAGACCAGAAAGAACCTGGTCCTTTGCCTTTAAAACAATTCAAGACTATTAATAAGTGATAATGTATTTTTAAAAGAGAAGGTTCTAAGAGAAGTTTAAAAAACACATAAGATTTCAGGCCAGAAGAGTAGGAATTAAATAATCCTAAATTGCAAATGTAAATATATGATGTAATACCAGTTCAATGTATTTCATGTCTTTTGCTGTTGTTCCAAATAAAAAGTTTCCACTTGGAAAAATGGTTAGTAAGATCAAGATAAGAGCCTTCTGTGGCATAAACAGGATCAGAATTGCAGATTACACATCCAGCCTGTGGATCAATGGGACAGTACAGGCGGAGTCTCTTAAAACACCTCAGCTGCATTAGGACTTGTCAAAAAGACGGGCCAAACAGGCTTCGTGATCTTTTTTTAAAAAAAAACACCACTCCAAACCTCGAGGGCTCCCTTTGGGTGTCCTGTAGTTCAAAGACTACATTCCAATTCTGCATGGTGTTAAGTGCCTCCACTCCCATGGACTCTGGTAAGACACTCAGCACTTCTCAGCATTATGTGCCTACTAAAGCCCACAAAACTGGGGAGAAGAGAGACAGAGAGGTTGAGAAACTCTGCCCCAAAGTTTTTGAGTTTCCAAATCCCCCTCCTACAATTCTCAGTCCTGGGAAATGCATCACACTGTCATAGTACATTGGCACACCTATTTCCCATCCCAGTTGGTACCAGGCTACTCAGAGGCTCATGGAAAGGTAATGTTAAAACTGAAGTGAATTTTTTCAAACCTCAAAAATAAAGGTTTAGCTAAAGGTTTGTGCTGGGTCTCATTTCATCCTCGCCCATCCCTAAATTTGGATGAGGATGCAAGTGTTTTATTCATTGTTTCCTCCCTCAACCTTCCAAACTAACAAGTCATTTCTTTGTTTTCCCCCATTCCACTGGAAATTTTTTAACTGTATTTGGTCGAACATGTACAAATATGTAAGTGTCAATTATAGGATTACGGCATTTATTAGTCAGGAAAATTGTTACAGTGTCTTAATGCCTTTAGCAAAGAAAAGAAAGGGGGGGGGCATTCTGAAAGCCTCTTTACTATTGATCTTTGACTCCATCTTAAGTGAGCCACAAAGCCAAAATTTCACCTCTGATGTCACTTGTATTTCTCAGATTTTTTAAAAATGTAATTATCACCCATTACTTGACACTGACAAGGCACTGGTTATGTTATCAAATATATTGATGGACAAGGAGAGGGATTTTGTTGTCACAGGTCATTTGAAAAGCTCAAACTATATTTTCTATGTAACCTACAAAGCAACTGTGTACACAGGTAGTTTTGTCAAAGTATGCCATACAACCAGTCATAGAAACACAGGGCCTTAAGGAACCTCAAGAGGTCATCTAGTTCTAGTCTAAAAAGCTTCAATCAAGATTATTATGGGGACATTTTAATGGTTTGAAGGCTTTGTTCAGGCATAGGTAGATTTACAGGAACCTCAAAAATACACATGTGAAACCCAGGTCGCTTTATGCTTCATTGGTGGAGTTCTGACTTGGGAAATAAAGGTCTCATGACAGGATTTTCAGAATCCTGACACCAACAACTTTGGTTTGGAGACCCTGCCAGCCTTCTGAAGATTGGCAGGGCTGGATGAATCATTTGTAATACATAATAAATGAATAATTATTTTTGCATCTTTTCTTGTCATGATTTGTCTGTGAGCAGAGAGCAATTTTCTCAAATTTGTTAGTCAAACTTATTGGACATTTTTGGTCTGTAGATTGCTCCTCAGCGGTTTATTGCAAATATTTGATATTTGGTTAGTTTTCATTGGATACACGGTCTCATGGTATGCTTATGCTTAAGGGGCGTATGATCCTAATTCCTGTAATCAGGCTTCTGGTGCAAATACTTGCGATTATAAGGTCAAAGGGGCCAGATTGTCCCTTACACCCAGTATTCACTGGTCAGAACCCGAAGTGGGGCGGGAACGTAGAGGACCCAGTTGCAACTTCCTGAGTCTGCTGCTGGTTCTTTTTCAGATCCAGACTCAGCCCCAGCATAGTTTTAGAACCACTGAAGTGGCCAGTATGCCGGCCAAGAATAGACAGAGCATGTTAATATTTGTTTCAGCCATTTCACCTTTCATTCCAATCCTGACACACCTTTACATGGGGAGCTGAAATGATAGGGGAGCAGAAATCCACAGCCAGAGATATCTGGCTGCTTTCCAGCCCCTTTGAACTACCAAAGTAGCACAAAGGGCTTGGATCACAGCTAAGAATTTGGCCTAGTCTTTGCTTTCCATGAATATCCTTTAATAGTTGCTTACCATGGCTATTTCCATGAATCTTCCTACCAAATAAACTTGTATTTTAGCATATTCACAGGAAGCTAATATTAAAATCAAACACCAACTCTTTGAACAGAGTCAAAGAAAATTATTTTCTTTAAAAAGTGAACAAACACTCAGAAATAATTTCTTGGCATTTACCCAGCTCTCCAGATTAGTGACCCTTACCATGCATGCTTGCAACGTTTTAAAAATCTGTCTCCTTGACCAGCTAGACAGTCATGGCAGGTTAGTTTGTGAAGTCATATTTAGGGCAAAAATCTCTGAGGTGCCTCACACCTCAAGCTACCACTGTCCTGCTCCATCTGGGTAGGGTCCTTCCATTTCAGTCTCTATTCCCGAGATATGTCTGACAGCTCCCAGCCTCAGAAACTCTTCGTGTTGTTTATAGCTCTGGCAATATGCAGCCATTGTACCACAGATGAAAACTCAGAAGACACCTGAATGAAAACCATGGAAAACTTCTACTGTAATATTGCATGAATTGACGGTGAGTAATTTGTCCAATAAGCCCTTATAAAAATACTACAGTATTCCTCACTATTGTCCCCAGTTCCCTCTTGTCAGATGAGAAATACTGCCACAGTTTTGGGGTGTTTTTTTTTTAAAGAACATTTCTGGACCAAATTCTGCCCTCATGCAGCTCCCATTGAAGCAGCTGACCTTTCTAGAAGTTTACTGGGTTAAAAGGAGCTGGGTGGCTATGCATTGTCACAGCTGAAATTAGTCACATTTTTACATAAAGCTAGTTGAGTTTTTCCTATTTTTTGGACAGCTGATTGCTCCTCAATGCATAAAGGTGAAGACCACAACGGCCATAAGCTATTGCCATTCCCTTATTAATTTCATTTCCAGGCTCATTAAGGTATTCTGTAATAAGGAACATTCCTCATCCATTGAAATGGTCATCAAAACATTTGGATATGTTATTATCCTGACAGCTTGGTTGAGGAGGTTTTTAAATTGACCAGCTGTCTCAGCACCCCCCATAAATCTCTTGCCATGACCTAGTAGTGCATTTTTCATTTCTTTTGTGTCTATTTGCTGTTTGACACAGGAGCCTGTGCTGTAACTGCTCATTTAATACCAGACAGTGTAATACCCTTGCAGCCTGGCATGATTGTCAGGTTGATTTCATTAGTACGATAAGATGCATAGGCTCCTTTTTATCTCCTGTATTCTCCTTCTCTCTCTCCCTTTCTCTGTAATTTGGGTCTTTAAAGTCCCTGCTGTCTCCTGATCTACAGATAATTGTTTACTGTAATACTAGCCAGGAAAAGAGCTGATAAACTCCAGATGTATCCAGGTCTTCAAATTCACTTTCCTTGCTCTATGCCCATGGCTATGGACCTCAGATAACATTTTGCTGCTGTCTGGGGTCCCCTAAACCTGCTAATAAAAAGGGACTATTTAAGATGGACAGTGATTGTATGTTATAAGATCTGGGTGGGTTGTTGGGTTTTATTTTCTGTTTTGCTCTTTTTACAAGCTTCTTACTTTCCCCTGTTCTTTTCTTGTTCCCTGGCTGTATTTCGCCCTGCACTGTATTCTTTGAAGTCCTAATCATGCTTTCCAGTGACAGGAGCCAGGACGCTACATGTTAACCCCCATAGATTAAGGAGATGGGACTTTTTTTTGAAAAGAATATTAACACAATTCGCTTTTTCTGCCTAGCACAAGGTTGTTCCATTGAGATCTTTCCCATCCTCTAAAACTGAACTTACAGATGGACCAACTGCAATGGATAAAAGAAGAACTTACCCGAGTCTTCACCTAAAACTTCTACTCTACATGAAGCAAGATTTTTCACAGGCTCAATAATAGTCATCTTGTTTATTTTTATATTCCTCAACCTTGTTAATCTCTGAGCTTCTCACCTCCACCCAGAACTGGAAGGACAAGTGCCATAATAACACAGGGCAGACTGATCCTCCTGATATTTCTAATGCCATCCTAAATACCGGAAATATCATAAAACGTCCTTCCTACGCTACTACTTTGAACCAAGTGTGTAACCAGTTCATGACATGATTGGCTATAAATATGATTCGTGCCCATGCACAACATGGTTAATATTTGGTTAGTAATTATAGCCACCTGGGCTGGCACATGGAGATTTTCCTGTAACTGGTTTGGCACAGTGCTTTTTCTCATGTATTCAGGACCACCTCACCATGTAACCAGCTTGGCTGGTTCTCCGCCCTTCAAAATTTGTGGTCGGACACCCACCCAAGGATACTTTGTTTCACGTAGTTTTGGTGCCAGTGTATTTGAGCACACTAAAATCTGACAAGGCAATGTAGGATAGCTGGCTAGATTCTCCCAGAATGCACCAATACAAACACAGGCAATGTCACTGTGGAGCCACAAACATGGCTAACACATGGTTCTATTACGAAAAAAGCTGCTGTGGGGCTATACGTTACTCACATATTTTTGTAACTGTGTCAAATGAGAGAGTCAGAAACTAGTTGCAAATATGCGGTTGGGCTTGTAGTGTAGACAGGACCTAAGCCTTTTCCCCTGTGATTTCCAGTCCAATTTTGCAAAATCAACATCTCTGAGATAGAGATGGGCATGGATCTGAACAGCCCAGCACTTTGGAAGGGAGTCAGAATTTGTACCTAGATCCAAATTTTGCAAGTGTGCCTCATATTTATAAATATAGGTAAATGGGCCAAACCAAGCCCTTGGATTTAAACTCCCTCTCTACGCTGAATTTTTGGAATTATGCAAAATCAGTATCCGGCTCATAAGGGAGCATTACTTCACATTGTGCACTCCTTGACTCTCTTTCCCACAATAACGAGTTTGGCAGCCAATAGCAGCATGGATACTGATCCCGCCATACTGCCGTGCATGGGGGAAGGGGACCATCAGAGAGCATGGAATGGGAATTCACTCTCATAGCTGATCCAGGGGGTACGGAGTCTGTTTTTCCATTCTAGTTGTACTTGGCTCTGCTTCAGCGTGGGGGGAGGAAGGGGGCCGGGACAGGATGAGGTCTCTTACAGGTCTACATTTCTATGATTCTATGAGTCCATATCCCCAATGCTCCCATTTACTGGGAGTACAATTCTCAGACTACGTATTCCCTCTATAGTCACAGAGTTTTTTCATGAATTTTTCCTCCTCCATGCACTTTTGCTTGGGAGGCTGCATATGAGCCTTTCTTTTTACTGCCTAACAAGACAGGCACCACCATTTAGGCTCTGGTTTCTTCTGCCCCTGCTCACAAAGGTGGGTTCACTGAGTTGTCATAATGCCTTCCTCACAGGAGTACCCTACTTCTCCCCTGAGAGGCTTTCCCACCAAACTGGCTGCTTTGTTGGAGCAGTAACGTACTGTATAGCTTTGCAGGGACAAGTATTCACACACGGCAGTTCCAACACACAGTGAATTCCATAAACTTTATTCCTGATTCTAGCAACTAGTAGGTGAGTGATTGGGGCAGTGCCCACCCAACCCCCCACTAGGCAAAGCTACTGCAATCCCGAATATTAAACCTTAGTAATGACACACCTTTATCCTGGTATCGCTGTCGCTTTCCACTCTGCCACAGAATTGAATAGTCAAGTATTTGCGTAACTCTTCCTTCAGAATAATGCTGTAGCTTTTCCCTGGTAATCACTTTTAATTGGGATTTGCTTCCTGACAACAGCATATAACAGGGACATGGTGGAGTGCCTGGGTGAGGGGAATGGGGATGAGGCAGAAAGGAGTCCCTGAAACCCAGCTTCCCCTGCTTCCAATACCATCTTTGAAGTTAAACTCCCCCCACCCCATGCATGAGAAGTGTTCATTCCCCTCCCCACTTCATGTAAACATAATTTATCTTGCTCCATGGCCAGCATAACTAGTAAGAGCAAGTACTCACAAAGTGTAAATTAGCCAGTGACAATAAATTGTCAAATTGCCTCTGAGGCAGAAACAAATGAATAGCTTAGTTTATTAATCACATGCCACCTTCACCTTTGATGTCTTGATGTTCCAGTTTTGGTGCTCCATTAAGCAACACTGAGCGACTGCTGCTGCAGCCGCCACTAAACCAGAAATTTTGTTGGCAGCACATTTCAGGACTTCAAAGGCAGTAAATTACCCTGAGATTGTTTCATTAAAGCGCCCTGCCCAGTGTGAAAAGCAATAACAGGAGAATCAAGATCAAAGAGTATCCATCTTTCTAGATTTGTTACATAGAAAATTACATGCTGAGGGTGTCTTTTTCACAAATCATGTCGCCTCCCATTCCAGTAAGAATGGTTCTAATTAGACTAGAAGCCTCCCTGGCTGCCCAGAGTTATGATTGTCATTAATACGGCATGCAAGCTTTACCTCTCCCCCTCCCCTTCTTCTGCAAAGCTAGCAATGCTTGTGATGTGCCTCTGGAGCCTAATTAGAAACAATTACACTGATTAACTGGTTGCAGGCAGTTCTCCACAGAGTCTCAAGAGGAACTTTGTCTGAGATATTTATTTATTTAATTTTGCTTATTCTTCCACTTTGCCCCCCAAGCTGTCTGACTTGACAAAATCCTACCCGTTTTCTTCTGCCCAAGGAGAAGCCTAAGCAAACTCCCTTGGAGACAGACTAGGGAGTGCACAGAGAAAGGGCTCCTGGCCAAACTCCTGATACATCTCCTCCTTGCTGTGATGCATCAAGCAGCGGCCAGCAAAGGGGAAATGATCTACAGTCTGATTTCTTTATGATTTACAGTGTCTTTGTCAGGCACTGAACTGTTGGCACTGGCTCCATTCTGAAAGTCGGAGGAATCTGCACTGCACTGGAATATAATTATAACAGTGCAAGCAGTAAACTAGCAAAGGCAGGCTCATTGCCTGCTGACCGGCCACTGTCCTGGGTAGCTGGTACTTTTTCAAATGGCAATCGGAGCGGTGTGTGATGTAGTGAATGTGGGAAGGCATACACTTCTTCCATGAGACTTATGTAACTGTATCCTCCCTGTATCCTCTTACTTGATGTGTATATGTATAAAGGAAGATAAAAGGAAAAAGAGCCATGAGGTTAATCCATCAAGATGCCTGCATCATCACATCCTCAGCCACTCCATTAAATTATTGCTATAGCTCTTGTTCTCCCGCATCCCCTTTCCCTGCAACTTTTTGTCCATGCCACATATGTGTTCTCTTAATATATACATTATAACTTCATTGAGCAGCATGTTGTCTTTTATTTGACAGTATTGCATCAGGTACTGCTATAGTTTTATCACGGTAATAGTAAATAATAACAGTCAGTGGAGCATCTAAATAAATAATTCTCACATCAGCTGAAACATTCAATGTGCTTCAGAGGAAAGTGTAAGAAACCCTGAAGCACTTATGGAATAATTAGCCCAGACAGAAAGTTTCTTCCTAATTCCATATCAGTTAGTGGTTGTATTATGCCCCAAGGCATAAGAGTTTACATCCCTTTCAACCTTTAGTTTGGTTTCCTCTTACCAATGTAACTTGGATGTCCAAGTAAATGTCCAATCCTTTTCAGTTCTTGGCCTCAATAATATATTGTGGTAAGGAGTGTTGCAGGCTAATTGTAGGTTATGAAAAAGGTCTCTCTGTTTATTGGTTTAAAAATGTTGCTTTTCGATTTCGTGCTATGTTCCCTTATCCTTGCATTATGAGAGCTTAAACTGCAGTGTCAGATTTACCTTCTCTGCACCATTCATTATTTTAGATACTTTTATTTAGTCCCCTCTTACTCATCTCCTCTCTAAAGTAAAGAGCTCCAATAATTTTCAATCTCCCTTTATATGTTTCTCCTATATCTTTTTACAGGTAGTGTGGTCAGAACTAAACAATAGTCCAGGGAAAGATGTATCACTGAAGATTTTCAATATTATTTTCTGCCTCTTTCCTTATGCACTCTTAATTTTGCTTGTTTTAGCCAACGCTGCACATTGAGCAGAGATTCTGGTTGAGCTGTGTATATGATACCACAGTCTCTTCCCTATATTGTTACAGTGAAGTCCTTTGAAGTAAATGGAGTTACATGAGTGTATATCAGGTACAAGTGAGAGCAGAAACAGCCCCGACTGTCTTTTTATTTTTTTTAATCACAGAAGACCATCCCTGTTGGCAATATGCTATTGGAACATTCCATTTGGACAAAACAACAGAGTCCTTCCTCATCAGCCAATCAGAGTTCTTGATTGTCCAATGTTCTGAGAAAAACAACTGACAACGCCCTTGACAAAATATGGCATGTTGAAATTTAGTTGAATTGGCATTGTTGATTGGCTGGAAGAAAAATCATAGGGTCATAGTCACTGCTGACACAAAAGGTGCAACTTCATTGACATCATTGTTAAATGTGGCCTATGATTTGTAAACCTCTAAAACACAAGTAGAGGTGTGTGAGCTATTCACAGACAACAATGAAACTATGCAGAACACAAATTCTTTCACATTTCAACATAATCTTGGAATGGAACAAATATTTCACCATGTGTTTCACTGGGAATGGGTCCACTTTTTTTTAAAGCAAACTTTGGGTTCATTGAACATGAAAGTTGATGTCAAAATGTAAAGTTTAAAATTGAAATTTCCATATTTCTCATCGAAAATAGACATTTTGTCAAGTTGCACCGACAAGTGAAATGTGAGAAGTACAAAATCACTGGGAAAGAAATAGCAAATATTTTCTTGCAACATGTACGGGCACATTTTTCACCTGTTTTGCACAGCTCTAAATGCAATCTGATGAATCCCATTCTATGGCCAGGAGATTGAGTGGAATGAGTGGCAGCTTACAATGATTTGTTAGACACTTTTGAAGTCATACTGTGCCTAATTTTATTGTAAAAGGAACATATGTAGCCATTGATCAAAATGTCTTCATCAGTTTGGAATTATGCCAGAATCCCATTGCTTCTTGTGATGTAAGGTCAGAATAAATTAAATCAGGTCTCCTTATTTCTGACAGCTGGTTTTCAATGAGGGTCTTTATGTTAAAATTGGTTTGTTTTTGCAACCACAGTTAACCACTCATCAAAACTACAAGCTCTATTGCATTGTGGAATATTATCATCCAGGAAGTAGTAGAAGCCCTATTGCTTGGTATGCTGAAAGGTAGACAGGAAAAAACTTGGTAACATGTACAGTAGAAAATAAGCCTATATTAGTAGGGAGATTAATTAGATCAGAGGTCATACATTTGTAACCCACAGCCCCTTCTTGGCAGTCCTTAGAATAAAATATTTTGAGAACTAAACTGTGAATGGTTTTGTGCTTGGTGGCGATCAATGGGAAGCTCTTCCTTTAATGAGACAGCCTGCACATTGACAAGGTTGGAAGACCACTGGTCTAGATGGCCTCATTAATAGATCTCCATCTCTGAACTTTATGGGCCTCATTCTACTCTCACAATGATGTCAATTAGGAGTGACTCCACTGAAATCAATGGAATTTCACTGGCATAAAACAAGAACATAAAGTATTCATGTTTATTACAGTGGCACAAAGGCCAACCAAAAATGGGACCTCATTGTGCTAAGCACTTACAATCACATATCCCTGCCCTGAAGAGTTTACAACCTAAATAAACTGGCATGACTAATAATCTAGCATGACTTGTGGTTTTTGTTCAAGAGAAGTCTAGAACTGATGGCAGGAGAGAGTACTACATATCAGGTCTGAAGGTCACGGTTAGAGCTGTGTACAGGCCAGGATTAGAATAACTGGGTTGTTACATACTGTGGTTGTGGAAGCATAGCTGTTTGTAGTGAAGCCTGAAGTGTGTTTGTCTGCACTGCCCCTGCCTGTAGTCACTGTTTTTTGTCCATCACTTTTCTGAACTCAAAATTCTCACATAAAATTTGAAAAATTATAGTAGTATGAATATTCAATCAGGATGAAAAAGACTGTTATAAGTGTATAATATTAGTGTAAACAGGTCAGAAATCTGGAAGTATTCATGCATGTTACCTTCATTCCCATTCCAGGGTATTCAAGGATTTGATAACTTGACACTGATTTAATATTCTAAAACTGGAATCAATCTTTCTTTCTTGTCAGCCTTTATTTTCTCTCCTGATGCAAATTTCTGCTTCCTATAGCCCATGTATATATTTCTATTGGCATCCATAAGAGTTCCCCCCATCCTTCACTCTAGAATTGAAGAAGAACTGACTAGTTAATTGAGGTTGCAATTCAATATTTAGTGAAGGAAACAAGTGCAATACATTAAAGTAAATTCAGCTACGCTGTTCCTCAGTGGCTGATTACTAATGCAATGATGATGATCAGATATTGTTTGAGAACTGAGATATGATGATTGGTTTTGATAACCTGAAATTAACAACTGAATTTATAGCTTGTAAATATTTCTTATGGTGAATTCTCACATCACTGGCATAAGCTCCTTTTCCTGTACAGACCTCATTTATGAATCCCAAACCAGTGATTTTATCCTCAGGATGTAAGACAAGAATCTCTCTTGTAACACAAACTGCATTTACTGAGAAGTCAATAAAGCAGCACTCTCGGGCCCGTTATGTGGACTGATTTGGTTTTATGTGACTGTGACAGTTAAATTTGCCCACACTGACCTATTGGTTGGCTTTTACAACTACAAGCTCTTACATGCCCAAGTCTACTTCAATGATACTCTCTCTTTTTCTCTTTCAAGAGGTAAAAGACCTCTTGGGCCATTTTCACCAGTGTGGTGCAAATGCTCTGTACTGTTCTGGTGACACAGAATCATAGGACTGGAAGGGACCTCCAGAGGTCTTCTAGTTCAGTCCCCTGCACTCAAGGCAGAACTAAGTATTATCTAGACATCCCTGACAGGTGGTTTTCTAACAAGCTCTTATAAATCTCCAACGATGGAGATTCCAATATCTCCTTGGGCAATTTAGTCCAGTGCTTAACCACCCTGACAGGAAGTTTTTCCTAATGTCCAACCTAAACTGCCCTTGCTGCAATTTAAGCCCATTGCTTCTTGTCCTATCCTCAGAAGTTAAGGAGAATAATTTTTCTCCTTCCTCCTGGTAACAGCCTTGTATGTACTTGAAAACTATTATCCTGTCCCCACTCAGTCTTCTCTTCTCCAAACTAAACAAACCCAATTTTTTCAATCTTCCCTCACAGGTCATGTTTCTAGACCTTTAATCCTTTTTGCTGCTCTTATCTGGACGTTCTCCAATTTGTCCACCTCTTTCCTGAAATGTGGCACCAGAATTGGGCCCATGACTCCAGTTGAGGCCTAATCAGCACAGAGTACAGCGGAAGAATTACTTATTGAGTCTGCCCAAATGCAGCATAACTGACCTTGGGGAGGCTCATCCCAGTATAAGGGGCATCCTCTGATGGCAGAGCGCCAATGTAATGGCTCTTTTGCCACTCCTCCCTTGGCATAACAGGGGGATGGAGGAATGGCTGAGATGCACCCGCACCACATCAGTCCCTAATTGTATTTTGTGCTCCTTAGGTCCATTTACAGCAGGGGTAAGTTAGAGCAAACTCTGGTTGCTCCAGCACAACCTGGGGACTGGCTCTGCAAACAGCTGCAGCTGGATAAAGGGAAACTGAGTCTTACACACACCCTCTGGACCTGTACTCTGTACAGAGCAACCACACCCTTTCATCCCAGCTCAGTTCGGGTCACAAAATGGCAACAACCCTTCATGGAACCTGCGGCAAGTGTGAGGGATGGGAGAATTTTTTTTAAAAGAAAAAATCTTTGACTCTTGGGCTTCAAACCTGAACTTTTTGATACTAATTCGTTTTTAAAACCTTTGGAAAACATATTTAAATGCTTATTCGATCTTAGATGTGACCAGAATCAGAAGCATAAACACCAAAATACTCTATTAAACCACACTCCAATAGAATTTCCAGTTCAGTAGAATCTGACACTCAGGAAATATGCAAGAAAGGCTGATCTTCTGAGAGTTTCAGGCCAATATCAGATCCTAGAACCCTCCGAACGGTATCAAACCCACTAATCTTGTGCATTTTCCCCACCACTAGTGGGGAGATAACTGGGTCCCATTGCACTAGAGAATGACTCTTGCTCTCCTGAAAGGATGGAGACACTACTGGTAGTCTGTGGGGAATGGGCTTCTCCAGCCACAAATGCGGGAGAGGGGCCAGGTATAATAGGGGGTGGAGGGATATATCAAGTCATCAAACTGCTCCTCCAAGAAGACCTGCTACTACAGGTCAGAAGTGAATGAAGATGGTTGGAGGATAATGGACCATGTAATTATATGGGAGGAACTGTCCCATCTAATTCCCACTGTAATACATATAGTTGATGGTGAGGTCCTGAACTAAGCATTCCTATATATTATTAAAGGTTGGGTTTGTGATTTTTCAAAGGAATGGGCAAATGTTTGGCTCATTTCCTTTTTTTTTCCAGTACAGGTTTGTCTAATCCCAGGAGTTACCACCAAAAGCTCAAATGGATGCCCACGTGAAAAAGCATTTTTAAAAATATTGAGTTTGGAATCAATGGAGTTATTCTGATTTACGCCAACTGAAGATCTGACCGAGTATTTTGCAACATTCACATTCAGAAAGGAAATCTCTATTTTTTTCTCCCTAGGGACATCGTCACTGAGTAACAAAAGCTAATGTCAACTCTTGAGTCAGGCTGTGATGAATAGTTTCAGACGGAAAGCTGAATAACCATGGTATAGACAAAACAAATCCTGACAGGGAGGGACAGCATGAGATGGGAAAAGCTGCCCACTTCAATTTGTGGATCACAGAAGAGGGGATCTTCAAGCAAATCACAAGTCCAGAAGCTCCCATGCCCAAAGCAGTCAGGATTTTGATGCTTTAAGAAGCCCCCATCTAAGCAGGTTGGCCAATATGTCAACATTGCAGAGAATGGTGATGACTGAACTACCACTTCCTCAGTGCTTGTTTATAGCATATGTCCTATTACAGTGTCTCAGTGTGCATGTGCAAAACAGAAACACGGGAACACAGCAATAGCCAGACAGAATCAGACCAATGGCCCATCTAGTCTAGTATATTGTTTTCAATAGTGGCTAGTTCCAGATATGTCAGAGGAAGGTGTAAAAAAAACCCTATGATGGATAATCATTTAACTTCCCCTTGAACATATTTTTCCATACTTTTAAAAGTACTAGCCTCAGAAAGCAAGAGACTCCCTTATCCCTCCCCTACAACTAAATGACATACCAACCTCCTCGGCCCTCAGGCAAAAGGCTAAGAAGAAGGATAGACAAAATTTGCACAGTGCAAGGTCCATCTTGAACGAATGAGGGAATTTAATTAAACAGCCGAGAGCCTTTCATTGAGAATGCCTAGTCCCCAGATACATACTCTATGGACTTAAAGTTAGCTTGATCACTCCAACTGCTATGATAGTCCCCGGAGAGAGAAATGTAGCCCACTGATGGGCTCATTTCAATGCCAATAAAGGAAATATTCTGATACTGGCTGCACCTGACTGGCTCCTAGAAGTCTTAAAATGAGTATTTAAAAATAAATCAGTCAGTCTCTCCACTTAACAGAATACTGAACCCATCTGAGTCAGACAGGCCACCACAACACAAGATGAGGAATGGACAAACTCTGGCAGGTAAAGTCAGCACCTTCCTCCTTCCCTTAAAGCTCCACTCAGATTCTAATCAACCTGAATCTAGCTGCACTTCTGGGTTCTGGGTGGGCCCACAAGTAGCAATATATAGAGAGATAGAAAAGCTTTTCTACTGGTATTTCTACTCTGACTGAAAAGCAGGAAGAAGCCTAATCTCCTGAGATTCCCAGCCCAAATGAACCAAGATGTTTGGGAACATTGGGCAAGTATCTAAAATTCTAGATGCTTATGTGAACCAAAGCCTTTTGAAGTCCCACATTTTTTACAGTTTTTTCCCCATCAGTTTCTCTTGTAAACATTATTATATCGTATTATCATTTGATTACATCTGCTTTTGGTCCTTAATTTTGAGTGAATGTGGTAATTTTTCTGGGGCCATACAAAGAGTAAAAATGAGTGCTGTCAAGTTGACTGAGTAGAAAGAAGAGAGATGGTAAATGAGGCTGACCATGTTTAAAGTGACTATCCTTGGTGGGTATCTTTTGTATTCTTTTTTTTTTCCTTTTTAAAGACTTGTACAAACACAAATATGGCAAACTGCAAGGATTACGTAAGAATTGACACTGGCTCACGGAAATGTCACATCCCTAATTGAGGTACAACTATTAAGCAATCATCTCATTATAGAGGAGGATAAAACATGGACTTATTTCTTCTTGAGAGTATACAGTGACATCTGGGACCACTCAACTCCTTGAAGGCCCTGATCCTGTTTTCCAGGCATAGTCAAAACATGTCAGTGGGATATTCTTTTCTGGATAAGTGGTATGTGGATGAAATCCTTAATGTTCAGTTAGTGACAGCAAGGCGCCAACAGTACAGTCCACAGAGAGACTATCTTGCTTTTCTTAAAATGTACCATAGTATTAATTTTTTCACTTAATTATTTACAGCTGTTATATTAAAAATATACACATTGATATGTAATTCTCTCCCACCCCCAAGGGATCATGTGTAATAGAAGGGTGGGTTTTTTATTGCTGATGAGCACAAAGTCTGATCTACTTATTGTATCAACAAATTAGCATAATAATGAAATGCATAATCTCTTGTGGCAAATATAAACCAAAGTCCCAGAGACATTTGCCTGTGGCAGGACCAGTTTGCTAGCCAAAACAAAGTCTACTTGTATTATTCACATTCCTGAAGAATTTGAATATTAGAAGTAGTTTAGGATACAATGAGGCAAATTTCCAGACAAGATAAATACAGGCAGTAATATAATCTGAGAATAAAGAATAGGGCTACTGTTGGAATTTTAACACTAAAAAAATTATTGACTTACAGGAGGCCCGCCCAGTTGGAATTCTGGTTTTCACAGTCTCTTTGCTTGTCAAACTTAATATCAAGTAAAATAACCTAATTTGACTTGGCAAAGGCACATAGAATATGGGCTTGATATTTGTGACAGAGGCTTTTGAAGTTTCTTATAAACAGTGTTTTCTCTGCTTTAGAACAGAGAGTTGAATAATAAACAGCTTTTTGCATTCCAAACCTGATGCAGAAAGCTAAAAATCAGCACGCAGCTCATCAGTTAGGAAAATCCTTCTGCTAGGCCACTTTGCCATGGAAGCATTTAAGCATGTGCTTAAGGTATTCTTTTTTTAATTGGGCCTTACAGAAGCACCCAGTTGGAGTTTTCTGAATTTTGACTTCAGATGGGAAGCGTGATTCTGGTCTCTATCTTATTCAATTTTTCTCTCTCCTTAACACTCCCTGTATAGAGATGAGATTTGGACATTGACCAAAAAACACCCCCATCTGCTTATTAGGAACTCAAAACAGACAGGGAACAAAACAGGACTACCCTCCACACAGGGAACTAGACATAGAGTAAATTACCAGAGGAAAGGTTTGATGCTAAGCAGAATTGCATTAATATGATCAAGAGATGCACAGATTTATCTCTGGGGGAAAAAAGGCTAAGGGCTCTTGTGAAGAACCATGGAAGTGGGTTAATAACCACAAAAGAACAAGCCTGGCATGGGGATGGCCATTCCTTTTCCTAAACTATCATGTGCTCATTTCCTAAAGCATCATGATGCACGTTATGAGCCAATTTATGCACTGGAAGAAATGGACAGAATTCCCATTGGCGTCAATGAAAGCTGCACTCACTGACTGCTGAATGTGTCTCTTTATTGGGTCAGATTGCGCTAATAACAATAATATAAACAGATGACACAAGAAGTGTGGTGAGCTAATTTGCCATCAGTTAAAGGATTGAGTATTGCAGCATGTTTATATTATGAAAGGTGGCAGCTCTCCATCTCTCCCACCTAAAAACGGATGATTATTTTCCTTGTTTTTTGGGGTTTTTTTAAACAGAAAAAGTATGTGCTTTTTCTTGCCTTCTTTGTCTCTTCTGCTTCTAGTTAATAAATGGATCAGTGCCTAGTATGTAAGAATGAGAAGAAGCTCATGGTTCCCTTTTCAATCTCTCCTCTCCATGTTTAACTAGTTTGTTCACATACTTAATTTGCCAAATTCCTACAACTTTTTTTTCTACTGATAATTGATAGATTGTTCCTTCCTTCCCAATTTACTTTATTAGTTACATCAGGAAGTTTATTGGTGCTCTTTGCATGTAACTCAATAGGGCGGAGAACTCCATGCTTGTTTTCTGGCCTATGTAAATTAATACTGTCCAGAAGTCTAAAGGCAAAGATCAGCAGGTCTTAAAACTCAGAAGGTATCTGGTTACATGCCAGAGGCCTCCTCTTCAACTGAAATGACAGGAATCTGGGGCTCAAGGACTTCCTATTGCTCTTAATGAAGTCGAGTGGCTCTTGCTTACAGACAGAAATGATATGCAGGCACACAGCTACATTTGTGTAAGAAATATTCCTGTTGATTGCAGTCTATTATTTCTCTCTTATGGTCCTCTTAGTTTCCCCATGTTACCTTGCCATCTTAAGGACCAATCAATCATATAAAGCATTACACCCACAAATAATAATTACTCATTAATAATGGCACTGATTTCAAAGCGTCTACTAATGTGAGTAGTATGCAGGATTGGCCCTGCACGTGGAACAGGGCTCTGATAGGATTCAGTCAATTCAGGCTTCCATTAATTTAATCATCATAGTCCATGAGGGTTCTACCGGGCACAGTCAAAATCAGGAACTTCACCAGGTGCCATTGGATCACTGAATCCAAATGTGTTCACTAGTGTCTGCTGCTTGACTCAAACAGGGATGATGCAGAGTGTTTAGGTACTGTGTAGGACAATCAGACTGGCTCAAAATGGTTTACTGTGAATGGTCCTTTTCAAGTAATGCAAGTGGTAATATAAATACTTTTACTGAGGAACAATAATGCAGGTTATGAAATGAGAAGCAATGTACGGGAAGTTACCCACTCAAAATGTGGGGGTGTGTACGCTACTAAGATGCAATAATTGCACTCTAACTTAAACATGGTGTAATGTAATAATATGTGCACATGTTTTGTTCCAGTAGCAGTCCTAATTATCACACTACTTAATACAGGAAATTGCCCATTGAACTCCTCTACCAGAAACCTTAACAGACAGTTGTGCATGTCTTTGTTTATATAGCGAAATAAAAAACCCAGCAGACTGTTAAAAGCAACCCTTAAGAACTCTGTCAACCCTTTAATCCTCCCCCCTCCCCCATCAAAATCCCACATGTGTACAACATGAAACACAGCAACACAGAGAGATGTCTTTACTACTCTAGCTCAAGTGAAGCAAGAACCTGGTTACAAAATCCAATGGCATTTGACAAGATGATGACTCAACCAGTTGGTCATAATATACTCAAAAAACAATTGGAAAGGTCTGGGTTACAATAACACTAACAAAAGGAAGTATGTCAACATTCAGTACATAATTTTCTGTGTGAACATCTTGCAAATGCCTGGCTGTAAATCGTCTGCAAATTGCTCCACCATGAGTTGCCACGATAATGTAGAGAGAAGCCTTTTTCGTTCCCTTAATTCTCAGCAAACTTGTGACATGAACAAAGCAAGATATTTATGAATTAGGATATTTTAATTTCTTGTGTCACATGAGTAACATATGCACTAATTAGTCTTTTTCTGCGGTGGAAAAAATATAGTGTTTTTTAGTTCCCTCAAAATGGACTGAGACAGATTTTAAAAAATAATGTTTTATAAAAAAAGCATGTCTTGAATTTTTAACCTCTTATCATAATAATCCACGTTCCCCCTTCCAAACCTGCTACAAAAAAATCTACCAATCAGGATGCAGCTTGTCAGCTAGGCAAAACCACTGCAACAGAGGTACCCAGATGAGGTTTTCTTCTTCTTCAGGTTTTAATTGTCCTTGACACACACACTGTAGATATGGAACAGAGAAGATCTTCAAAAAAAGAATAGGAGTACCCGTGGCACTTAGAGACTAACAAATTTATTTGAGCATAAGCTTTCATGGGCTACAGTCCACTTCATCAGATGCATAGAATGGAACATTTAGTAAGAAGATATATATACATATAGAGAATCAAAAAAAGGTGGAATTTGCCATACCAACTCTAAGAGGTTAATTAATTAAGGAGAGCTATCATCAGCAGGAGGGAAAAGGTTTTGTAGTGATAATCAAGATGGCCTATTTCAGACAGACAGTTAACAAGAAGGTGTGAGGATACTTAAGATGGGGAAATAGATTCAATTTGTGTAATGACTCGGCTATTCCCAGTCTCTGTTTAAGCCTAAATTACTGGTATCTAGTTTGCAAATTAATTCCAATTCGGCAGTTTCTCGTTGGAGCCTGTTTCTGAAGCTTTTTTGTTGCCAAATTGCCACCTTTAAATCTGTTACTGAGTGACCAGAGAGGTTGAAGTGTTCACCTACTGGTTTTTGAATGTTATGATTCCTGATGTCAAATTTGTGTCCATTTAGTTTTTTGTGTAGAGACTGTCCAATTTGGCCAATGTACATAGCAGAGGGGCATTGCTGGCACATGATGGCATATATCACATTGGTAGATGTGCAGGTGAACGAACCCCTTACGGCGTGGCTGATGTGATTAGATTCTATGATGGTGTCACTTGAATCAATATGTGGACAGAGTCGGCATTGAGCTTTGTTGCAAGGATAGGTTCCTGGGTTAGTGTTTTTGTTACGTAGTATGTGGTTGCTGGTGAGTATTTGCTTCAGGTTAGGGGGTTGTCTGTAAGCGAGGACTGGTCTGTCTCCCAAGATCTGTAAGAGAAGATCTTGACACTCACGGAAAACCCACCTATATATTAGGAAACATAGGCACCCATTCAGGAAAGTACTTAAGCCAGTTCTGGGCCAAAGAATAGTTAGGGGACTCAGGTAGTCAGGGAAGTTAGGCACAAGTTTCTTACAGTATCTGTGCTCATGTTATCTTGTTGAGTTTCTGCATTTACAAAAAAAATAGCAGGATTTAATGGGGCAAAAATGTTTTACAAGACTTAGTTGTGAGGGACCTGAAATTCTTCCAAGCTATAACCAAGTGCTGAGTCAACAGGAGTAGGGGAAAATGTGATGGCGTGAATAACAATTTTGTACTCATAGTAAATCTAACCAAAGGAGAACCTGTCATATATTTACCTCACACTGCTGAAAATGTTGCATTCCTGGACAGATCATATCCTTGCTACTCCCATGTCTTCACAAAATTATTCTCTCACTTTCACTGGCTGCTGATTCAGTCAGGAATCAAAGGCAATAGTGGGGTCACATTTCCACACCATCTCAATTATAAGACTTAGAACATAGGCCCCTCTGCCAAGTCCTGGCAGTCTCGCAACAATTTATTGTTGGTTTTCAACCCTTTCCTTTTTCATCCCCCAGTCTGGTGGAACACTTAGCTCTCCCGAGGAATATTGATCTGATACCATACATTGTATTAATTGAAGCTGAAGGTGTACCTTTTTCTTTATCTTTGCTCATTTGCAAGGGACCTTTTATTGATCCTATTAAGCCTAAGGACAATAGTACCCGGTAACAAACGAAACCCATCACTATGCACTAACTCTGCATTTAGCAGTAGTTTAGTCTAGAGTCCTCTTGCAAAATGGACTAGGTTTGCTTTGAACTATTTCAATTTGGTCTTTTATTTGTGTGCACACAATTGCAGCACACCACTTTTTGCATGCTTCCAAACAGCTATCCCACAATGCTTTGCAGGTCAACCGTATGTTTACTTGTGTGCTCCCCCTGCTTTAGTGTCAAGTTTCCAGGATGACCCTCCCCCTTGCAAAAGGGGGCACAGGGTCAGATTTTGCCCATTTGCTCCTGGATCCCAGTGTATTATTTTGGCAATACAATTGCAATAGCCCTCCAGAAGCCACACAGCATGCCTGGTGCAGCTGCTTGAAGTTGTGCTGAGACCCTAAATCTCATCACTGTCTGGGGAACAGGGTCAGTTCAGGACGTTCTTGTAGCTAGACACAGGACCTTTTTGTGGACATTGCAAAGCAGATGTCCACATGGGGTCAGGACTGGTAGGCCAGCCAATGACAGACAGCAAGCAGCTCAGGAGACAGTACACTGAAGCATGGGATAAAAGGAGACGATCCGGTAGGGGGCATGTGTTCTTTCCATTTTGTGATGTACCCATCCCGGGCATTATTCACAGCCTGCTGCTCACTGTCTCTCCTCACCGAGGACAACCACCGTGATTCATAGAAGCTTGAGCAGGACAACGGTGGAAAGGAGCTGCCCCCTGAGAGCCAGGATCTTTTTGTGACTCCAGGACACTGATGATGGCCATCTGGAAAGTCCTGCCCTGCTGCAACGGACCTTGATTCCTGCCCTGTGTTGACTGAGCCTGATTCTCAGACAGAAAACCAGGCTGGAAGCAGAGTCAGATCCCCTGGAGGAAACTTCGCTTTTGTAAATACCTATCTTTACAATTTATTATTATGGGTGGTGGAGGTAAGTTCGGAGCCCTCCCCCACTCCACTTTGTGCTACTTCAAAATGGCACCCACCAGCATGGTGCAGTTGCAGTCTGCACCCCAGCCCCCTCTGTCTCTCGGGACAGATTCAAATAAGGAAAGCATTCATTCATGCAACGGCTGGTCAAGGCACAGACAATACCACTCCCCACTGAGGCGTTCTAGTTGGCAATCATTGCAGGGCCCCCATCTACTTTTTTCTGTTCTTTCTCCATATATGAAGGGGAGATAACACAGAACTGACGACTGAGAAATAACTCAATATGGTATCGCACATTACAGGGAATAGCTGCACTCCCATGACCCTGGTATGGCTTTCAAGCCCTTTCCACTCCTGCAGCACTTATGGGGGAACCATCCTGGGGCATAGCTTCACAGCATACCTCGCTGCTCTGCCCTTTGCCTTTTTGACTAAGACCATTTTAGTCACCCATCTTAGTGCAGCGTCACAGAGTGAGGACAGCCTAACGAGGCTGTAGAGGTGATTACTGTTGAGCTCGTCCCCCATGTCCCCATGCCTCCTTTTACACCTCTGATGCCATTGTAGTGCCTCCAGTGCACAAACAAAACTACAAAAATCAACCTGGATTATAGCTCCATCCACCCCACCCCTAACAGCATGAAAGCAGATACAGTACCCAGCATCCTCCATACATGCAGATCACTTACCATCTCTGAGGTTCCCCCAGGACTGGGAAGAGGTTCAAGGAGGTAAGATCACTTATACATACTGTAAAAAGCTGTCATGACTTGCCTGAGATATGAACAATAAGTTACTGAGTTTTTTACCCCCCTACTCCCACAAGCCACATCACCTACAACAGCCAGACCAGCAAGGACTGGGCCTCTATGTACCGCTGACTGGCTGGCCAACCTGAGGGGGAGAAAAAGGAAGATTTGGGACAAGATGTTTGCACAACTCATGGCTGAGAGATGGAGGCTGCACATGAAGACCCAGAGGGAAAAAGAAATGTAGTTCTCCCAAGAGATCATGGGTATGGCCAAAAGACCGTGTCACAGTGCCCAGGGAAAATGTGCCTGTGGCCACGGACCTCACAGCAAAGGGAAGCATGGAAAAAAAGTCAGAGATGCAGAGGAAGCTCCTGGGCACTATCCTGTGCTAAAATGTCCTCCTGCAGAATAAGCTCCTGCTGAGCCAGCAGTCATGTCCTTCAGCCCCTGGACGATCTGGCTACTGAAACCAGCAGCAACTTCTAACCTCTACATCCCTGCAGCTGTGTTCCCAGCAGCTCCTATTCACCTCTCCGATCCAACTTCTGGGCACTGAGAACACTTGCACCTGGGAGTCCAGCTCTATTGAGTCCTGCAATGCCCCTGAAAATTTGGAGCCAAGGCACTCAATTCCAGAACCCATGCACACAAGAAGAGCCAGAGGCAAGACATGTACTCCCTTTTAACTCCCCTCTCCCTATTTTGTACTTGGAACGTTGCACTTTTGAGTTTTGTTTGCACTTGTGCAGTAATTAAAGGTTCGCATATAGTTGGTTGCTTACATTTAACAAACCAATTTTTGTATTTCCAAATACAATGATATTATTTTTCCATTGCTTTTATTAAAACTTTATTATTGGTATTTTATTGTTGTTTCATAATAAAACTGTTTACAATATATCCATTATGGCTCATCATTTAATTTAACACAAAGAATCCTTTAAATAAAGCTGAAATAATTCCTAGGGCTTTGACAAAAGCACATAAAGAACGTTAAACTTTAACCACCCACACATAATACCCCATTGCTTGCAGTGTCTGCATCCCAACACTCCCCTCCTACTCCACCCAGGGCTAACGTGTTCAGACATGTGACTGAAAACATGAACAGTAGGCATCCCACGGGTGTTTGTGTTCTCTGTTGGCTGCTCGAACCTCCAAACAAGTCTCCACACCTTACCCTCCCACCTGTTGGTCAGGCTTTCCCCCTTGCTTTCACAAATATTGTGCAAGGCACGACATGCAGTTAAATTGGTTGGAACTTACTCTTCTGCGGTTTCCAACCGACTCCACAAACAGCACCATCTGCCTTTCAAATGGCCAAATGCACAGTTGACTACCATTTTGCAATGATGCACGTGATAGTTAAAATGTTTCTGCTGGCCAAGCAGCTTGTGTGTGGCTTCATTAGACAGAGTATCAGGGATAAGCCAGGCCTCCCAGAATAACCAGACCAAGCTATACATCATTAATGTCCACAGTGGTCCTGGGGTGAACAGTCCTTTTTCCATTAATTTAAACAATACTGAATTCCAAAAGATCTTAGCGCCATGAACCTTCCCAGAACACACTACACATGTATGTCTGTAAACCTGCTGCAGTGGTCCATTGGTCCTTAGAGCACCATGAAGAAATACCACTTTCTGTTTATAAATTCTGTTCCCAGGTGAGGGTGAGGGCAAATGGGTTCCTTCAATTGGCCCAATACAGTTTGGGAACCCCATGCAATCAAAGCCACCAATAATCTCCTGAATATTACCAAAATCCATGACCCCAGTTAGACAGCCCCTTATCAATGGCATAGAAGACCTGCATGTAGGGTGACCAGATGTCCTGATTTTATAGGGAAAGTCCTGATTTTTGGATCTTTTTCTTATATTGTCTTCTTTTACCCCCCACCCCCTGTCCCGATTTTTCACACTTGCTGTCTGGGCACCCTACTTGCATGAGAATGGCTCAACAATTGATTTCCCTGTGCTGAACTGGCTAGCTACAGACTGGTAACATTCTGGGGTGGCCAGCTTCCAGATGGGAAAGGCAACCTGCTTTTCCATGAGTATGGGGACTGCGTATTGGTATACTGTTGCTGAAGCTCCAGGGTCAGTTCTGTGCTGATCTTAAAATAGGTGGCCTTGACCATCCTGAAGTTCTCTTGCCACAGCTGGTCATCCCAGGTTGGCAGAACAATCCTCTCCCACCAATCCAAGCTGGTTTCATAGAATATCAGGGTTGGAAGGGACCTTAGGATGTCATCTAGTCTAACCCCCTGCTCAAAGCAGGACCAATCCCCAATTTTTGCCCCAGATCCCTAAATGGCCCCCTCAAGGATTGAACTCACAACCCTGGGTTTAGCAGGCCAATGCTCAAACCACTGAGCTATCCCTCCCCCCTCCTGGGTTTCCTGGACCCATAAATGATGCTGAAAGCTGTGTAGGTGATTCAGGAGCCAGTCCTCTTCCTCCAACAGCTCAGAGTCCTCCTATTCTTCTGCCTTGTCCTGCTGCCACCACTGCAGGGTATTCCCCAGTTGCTAGAGGAGTTGCTGCTGCCGTAGAATATTCTTCTGCTCTGAAATCATCTGTTTGGTGGGGCGATGGGTGAAGTCCAATGCAGAATTCATCTGGCTCTGAGTGCTGTAATATTGCCCAAGCAGTCTGTGCATATTTGTGCTAGTCATCATAGCAACACAGAGCATTGATCAGTCCACGCTGGCTGACGGCAATTCAAAAACGGTCTGAGCCAGCCCAGAAAGTAAGAATGGGGGGAGATACTGGAATCATGGGATTAAAAAAAAAAGTTGAACCCACTTTGGTTTCCACAATTCCGAGCAAAAACAACCCTGGGATGCACGTTGCTCAGCAGTAAAGCAAAAGATAATTGGATACCCCCAGAAAATGCTATGCCCTCAGTTCGCAGCAAACGGACATGTTTTCACACAATGCAAATTGAAAACTGAACAGGCATTCCACGTGCATACTATTTGTTCGACTCATTAACTCATTTACTGAGTTACCTGATGCATACTGAAAAGCTTTGAATTAAACCCCCATGTAGACATACACTACAGCTGGAAGTGTCTCAGTGACACGGGTATAAGCAAAATGGAGTTATTGCAGAATAATACTAGTGTAAATGATGGCAGAATTTAACCCTTTATCTCTCTCTCTTACAATCTTTTCTGGCCTCACTGCCTTTCTCCTGCCATCATGAAAAATGGAAATTTTTAATGGGCATTACTAGGATGCTTGAATATCTGAACATCATCTTTGTGTTGTAATAGGTGGCTCATCTTAAATGACTTGACAGCTTGGATACGTCCATCCCATCCTAGCTTTAATTAATATTTTTAATCGTCCTGTGCATTTCACTTTAATCACTCTCAATCTCCTTCTCACCTCTTTTCCCTTCTGCTCCAACTACTTCTTTGTTCGTTTCCTTCTCCAAATGAACCATCTACAATATGTGTCACAGCTTTGTTTATGGCTATATTTTACTAAATCTCATTTATTAAAATAATTACTTTAATTAATCCTAATTATTAATCACCTAAGTAATAAGCTTCCCTTTGCTTGTACACATATTTTTATATTAATCATTATATAAGCAAGACATGAAGCAAACTGTTTAATTATTCCCAAAAGACCTGGAGCTAAACCAATATAAAGCAAAGGGAGAGAAAATAAAATGTTTTCAACATTCCTGTGTAATAACTGAGACTTCCTCTGTCACAAATGACTTTATGAGCAGGCTGGGTGAGATTGCTGACCCCACTTCCCTCACCCATGAGGCACAGCAATGAAATTACAAGCTGTTTTGCAGCAAAGATTACATTTCAAAATTTGCACTTCAAATTCCTGTTTTAAACAAGGCTAGGAGAAAAAGTCAAAGCTGTTGGTCCCCTGTTGAATTAAAACACATTGATACAGAACGAACAAATGTTCCTCATAGGGAGTGAAATGAAATTGGTGACTAACAATTTGTGAGATGCTCTGAGGCTTTTGTGACTTTTCTTTCCTTTTGCTCTTGGTTTGCATTGTTGATGGGTCAATGTTCAGAACGGTTTCAAATGTGGTGACTCCAGTAAAAAAATCAACAGAAATTTAGGCTCTGATTCCGCCATCGCTACTCAAGGTGGGTCAGATTATGACCCAAAGAGCCACATGTCAGAGCGGGGAATGGACTGCCTTGCACTGAGTAGTGGCTGTCATGGAGCCATCATGTGTGGGGGTAGCACTTACACTGTACCTCCTGTAGTCCCATGAAGCTCACTCAGAAAAGACTATACAGTCAGAGGTTGCATTTCATATCCTGTTGAGCCCCTTGGCTGTAGTGATCTGTTCTTTAAGTGGTGGTCTCTCTGGAGCAGCCATCGGAATGGGGACACTGGTGGGGAGGGCTGTAGGGTCAGTATAGGTCCTTCATGCAAATGGTTCTGTTTTCCCATGGATAGGTCGGGTTTGGTTGTAGACTCATTCTGTGAATGTGGGGAGTGAGAACGCCCACAGCCATACCCACACACCAGCTGGAAAGTCTGAGGTTTTATGGCAGGAAGGGTTGATCTGGCCCATTATATATTTCCATTGAAGTTAATGGGATGGTTCTCATCTATACTGTTCAGTGAGACTACAGGAGAGAGAATCAGACCCTTAAGTGTTTGAGCCAGATATTCAGCTGGTACAAATTGACACAGCTATACTGAAATCAGAGAAGCTACACCAATTTACATCAGTCGAGAATCTGGCCTGTGATGTTTATCTATGATAACTATATATGTTGATCCACGTTCTCTGTTATATCCATAGGTAGTTGAATAATAGTCAAAGTTTCTTCAGCGTTCTTTCTCCATCAGTTATTGAATACATTATTCCTCAATCCATTTTCCCCTCATTATTGCACCAGCTCTAAAGATGGCTGGGTTATATTTGCCAGATAAATTATTTGTGATTTTTTTTTCCTCCATTGTCCAAGCTACTATTTTATTTTCAAATGGTCCAGTTTCTCTGCTGGCAGAACTCAAAACATTTTCAAGGAATCTGTTAGCTGAATGTTTAGCCTGG
This sequence comes from Chelydra serpentina, assembly GCA_037349315.1. Taxonomy (NCBI): domain Eukaryota; kingdom Metazoa; phylum Chordata; order Testudines; family Chelydridae; genus Chelydra; species Chelydra serpentina. The sequence continues at coordinate 17,401,481 of JBAIAC010000035.1, forward strand.
ATATTTTCCCCGCTGTCTGATCAGCTATAAATATCTATACTGTAACTCCTCACTTAAAGTCATCCCGGTTAACGTTGTTTTGTTCTTATGTTATTGATCAATTAGGGAACATGCTTGTTTACAGTTGTGAAATGCTCCCTTCTAATGTTGTTTGCAGGCTATCAATGGCAATTTAGCTGTCCCTTTCCCCACTGCCATGTGCTGCTCTCCGAGACTCCTGCCTGCTTGCTGTGTGGGGGGGAGGGGAAGAAGAGGGGGCCTAATGTCCCCCTGCACCTTGCTTACTCCATCTTCCATAGAGCAGGGGGGACACACGAGGGAGGGAGCTGCTGCCTTAGGCAGAAGCTACAGCTGTGGGGCTTGCTGATCTAATGAACAAGGCAGTGTACTTCTGACCCCACTCTTGATACCTAATTGGAAATGTGCATCTCTATCTCTGAAACACATCTTTCCTGCTGGCTTGTAGAGTGTGAGAGTTAACCCTTGAGGGCTCAGTGGAGTGCTAGTTCATGGTGAAAAAAATTTCCCTGGAACCTAACCCCCTTATTTACATTAATTCGTATGGGGAAACTGGATTCGTTTAACATCGTTTCGCTTAAAGTTGCATTTTTCAGGAACATAACTACAACGTTAAGTGAGGAGTTACTGTATTGTCTTATGTATAGTCTCCCCTATCCCCATAGATAGAACACATACTTTGTCTCATGTCAATGCAGGTTTCCCAGTGCCATACTGCTTCCCTTCCAACAAACATCCTTCATCCATGACCTGCAGGAATAAGTTCAGTCATTGTCCATTTCTATTTAGTGCTTTCCCTTTGTTTCTGCTGTCTTCCAACAAAGATGCGAGTTAGTTTTAACTTTGATAGAGGCTTTTGTGACATAGCAACTTGACAAGAACTAGACTGAAACTATCAACTGTTTTGACATAGGCCATCTATTAGCCATCAGACACAATGACATACAGTCACAACTGACCTGGGTTGGCCAGGAGTCAAACAAGTGAGAGGCTTTGTGTACCATCTCCAATCCCTGCTAGTAAGACAATTCCCTGCTGCCATCAGTTTTCATTGCATTGCACCAACAGTAAAACTATCTTATCTTAAAATTAATGATTACAATAGAATAAAAGCATTTTACATTTGAATAATCTATAGTATCCAACCAATCTCTCATACTATCACAATAAACTATTCAACAGCCATCTTACAGCACCAGTACAAGCCTGTAATTTTAAACTTTCATACTTTATGTTCTATATTATGGAAGTCATCTCTCCCCAACCCATTATCACAGGCAAACATTCTGGAACACCACTCAGACTCAAAAATGTTAAATGAGGGGGAAAGAGGAAAAAATCACACAAGAGAGTTAAGGGCCACAGCTCCTACTAATGGTCCTTACTTACAAGCTCAGCAGGTTTTTCTTGTTTATCCATCCAACCTATTTCAGAAGGGGCCATGCTCCCACCATCTCCGCCAATGGTGTCACTAGTAAAAGAGCAGGGCTTGTAGCACACAAAATATCTCTTTGCCCTCTCATTTACACTAATTTTTCAGTAGTATAACTCCATTGACCTGAATAGTTACAGCAATTGATGCCAACGTAAGCTAGAGAGAATCAGGCTCAAAACATCTTTGCTGACAGACAGCCTCTGGAAAAAAGTGTCTTATTTTTGAAGCTCTATAATCATGACAATATCCTTTTCTTGTGTTATACAGCCTACATTACCATTTTCATTGTATTTGTCAGATAGCCTCTAAAACTCATTCAGGCCAGGTATAGGGTATGCCCCATATATGCTGCCTTGTAAATTTCACCTTATACATCAGTAATTTCCCCTTGTAAATAAATGCACTTCAAAGTCATTTTAAACATGAAGCCAAATGCCGATGCAGCACAAGTTCTCAAAACTCCTGCTTCTTCCAGGATCCCTTTTATATGAAATTATAGGAGTCCTATGTGAAGTCTGACAGTGTGATATGATAATTTAGTCCCCAGTATGTATCCAGTATAGAACTCTGTACGTGATCTATAATCGCGCATCTCACACAACTCAGAATGGCATATACAATTTGATAGGAGTCTTTTTCAGTTTAGTCTGTTTTAATATGTATTCAGTTCAGCTGATTTATGTACAGTATTTTGTCTAACCACCAGGATGAGTCACTTCAGTGCTGTAATACTGTTTATTTTGCTCTCTTCTGGTTACTTTATTACCATGATGTCATTTGTTTATCCTTGTGTCTTTAAAGCAATGGCCACACATCCTTGAAACCCTTCATCTCCTGCTCTGCTATGTAACTACTGTATGGACAGAGCTAAATCCTCTGTTGCATCAGCTTACATTGCTGATGCAGCTTTCCACAGATGATTCAATGGTGCTGGTTTTGTCTTTCATATAAATGGAAAACTTTTGGCCCAGTTACTGGCTTGGCTTTCAACAGAATTTCAGCACAATTTGCAACACTTTTTTTTTTTACTAGGTCATGAATTACAAATAGGGGTTTGGATACAGGCACCACACAATTGTCTTTCCCTATATTTGACTGCAGTCACATGCCTTCAAAAGACTCTAAACCAAACCAACAAACCCGTGCTGAGGTAAAAAGCTGTTGATATACACGCTGTAAGCTTTTCAACCTATAGCAGTAAATCAAATTGAAATCGCTAGGGAAAGAAATCAGAAGCTGCACCAATGACACCTACATAAGTTTTAAAAGGGACATTACATTCATTCAATGAAATTACATTTTTAATTATGTCCCATGGACTAGATCAGCTAAGTTAGTGCCATATACTCCCCTTGATCTACAGTGAACGTTCCACTGATAACACTTGGAGGCTTGCCCAAAGATCAAAGAATATGGCCCAAATGTAGTAACCAAGCTTTTCGTTAGCGCCATTACTATTTAGTTTAGTTAGAAAAGATACAGTTACATTCAACATAATGTAATGGGAAAAAAATTATGCAAGCAACATTTAGGACCACTGGTATTTCTTCCCTTTGTTTGGTCGGTTAACTGCATAGTTACCCAATTTTCACACAGGACTGCAATAATTATGCAAATTATATGCATAATTGCATACATAATTTTTGGAAACCTGGCTCTTAGATTGCCATCATTAGTCTTAAGAGTGAATAACCCAGTGAGAAAAATGGAGGCATCTAACACAACTTAGAGTTGTTGTTTCCGATTGTCTGCAGATTCAGGAAGACAACTCTGCATAGATTTCATATTTGTTGCATTTAATACACAGCTGGACATTGGGGTTTTTTTTCATAATGGCAAGGGAAACTTAATTTCTTCAAATTGTATTCTATAGGATCCAAATCTGACATAATGCAGAGATAAATAATTTAAGCAGGCTGGATCCAGCTCACAAGCTGGGTGTTTGACGCCACTAGATGACAAAGAATCAATTTAAAACTCAAGAATATCTATCAGGAATGGTCTAGACAGTATTTGGTCCTGCCATGAGGGCAGGGCCTGGACTCGATGACCTCTCGAGGTCGCCTCCAGCCCTAGAATCTATGAATCTATGAATGTTTTTATATTTGAACAGGACTGACAGGGGTTGAAGATAAACAGATTGACTCAGAGCTTTAGAACCAGTATTTTTAAAGCAACAAGGTAAGGTTTATTGTTCTCAGCTCTGCTTCCCCATTCCCAGGAGTGCCTCTTTGGAGGAGATTTTTTTGTGAATACAAAAACTAGGGTAGCCCTGGCCACTGAGGGGGAAGTACAACTCACATGCACTACCCCAGGTGCCTGCAGTACCTATGCTATCTCTCTCCACTTAGACTAGGAGATTCTGCAGTGAAACATCACAGCACGGAGATAAATGAGTTTTTAATGACACTCACCCTAAGTGAGTGGGCTTCCAAAATAGCCATGCTGCCTGTAGTGCCGATAGTACCTTGAATATAATTTTGTCTAGAGAGCTGTTAAAATTTCCCAACCAGCAGTATTAATCTCAGCAATAAATTTTGCTTTTTGATGATGAAACAGCATTAACTGAACCTTACTGCTCATGCAGTATCATAGTTGAAGACTCATTTGATTTATGTAAAGGCTAGTTTAAAGTCAAAATTTCAAAGCAAGGAGCAAGGGAAGCACCCACAACAAGGCACACATACCCACTGCTCTTGCAAACAAAAGCATTTACACTCACAGACCAACATATGCTATTTAGATCAGATAATTGCATGCCTAACTATATGTGTGTGAAATTATCTGATTTGCACAGGTGAATGCTTGCTTTCAAGTACAAATGCCGAAGGAGGATTCATGCCCAACTGTTTATGCCATTAGGGTCCAAATAATGAATCATAGGCAGTAATTGGAAGGGCTACAATAGCATCGCCCTGGGTGTGTACCGAAGGATGGCAAACCTATTGCATTTTTTAATTAAACGTGACCCAGGATCTTACTTCATTCATAGATCATTACAGACATTAATTGGACTTATTCAATTAATTATTTTTATTAAACTGATGTACAACTATAAAGACCTAGGCAGCTAATTTCTTCCCATAGACAATTGAGAGTCATGCCAATATCTTCTGAACTGGGATAAAAGTTTAGACATAAAAATCTGCACCACCAACCAACACCACCCAGAACAGAAATGATAGTGCAAGTTTTACAGTAGATTTAATTTTGTCCTGCAGGATGAAATTGTGTCATAATGCTGTAACACTGTGTCACACACTGTCTCTTCATGTCAGTAGCGTAGCCGGGTGGGGGGGGTGCAGGGGGAGCAGCCACTCCCCCTGTGAGGAAAAGTGGTGCTAAGGTGCCGCCCGAGCCTCGCTGGGGTGGCGTTTAAAAGGCCTGCGGCTCCTGCCGCTGCGGAGAACCACAGGCCTTTTAAAGCGCCGCCGGAGCCCCGCTGCCGCAGCTCCGGCAGCAGTGCTTTAAAGGGCCCGGGGCTCCGCAGCGGCTGGAGCCCCAGGCCTTTTAAAGCACCGCTGGGTGAGTACAGGGGGAGCGGGGAGGCGCCTTTTTAAAGCGCCGCTCCCCCTGTGCTCAAGACCTGGCTACGCTACTGCTTCATGTCACAAACTGAGGTGTGTGTCAACACATTCTGACTCAATTAGAGATGGCCAAGTCCCCCCAAAAGATTCCAAACTCAGGCTCAGCAACTCATTATGTTAAGTATTTTTGCTAACTATCAAACCTATGGGGTCAATAGAATTGGGATGGAATTCTCATACAAATGGGCGCTCTCGTGAGATTTTCATATATCCTTCTGACTGAGTCAGAAATCCCTAGTCACAATTTTTGATTGAAGTTCATCACCTTGTGGGACTCATAGTAGCCTCACAAGGCCTGAAATAAATTCAGGGATATTTAATTATTTTCAGTCAGAAACAGCTCATAGAATTTCAGGATAGGTACGGGCAACCCTCGGTACACCAGAGGCATCCACTGTTGATAACAATAATTTGCATGTCCCTAGCTCTTTCTGTCTGATGTTCTCAAATTAATAAAAATTAAGCTTCGCAATTTCACTGCGATATCAGTAAGTGTTATTATCTTCATTTCACAGATGGGAAACTGTGTCATGGAAAGGTTAAGTGATTTGTGAAAGGTCACACAGGAAGTATGTGGCGAGACTGGAATACAACTCTTGATTCCCAAGCCTGTGTGACTTGTTCTTCAATCACAAAAACATCCTCCTAGTCCACTGAAAAAATCTCTCTGTACCTTTCTCCTGCTGTACATCTGCTGTAGTCAGGGACCCTGTTGTTCTGAGCACTGAAAAGTTTTAGAGCCCGTGCAAAATATTTTAGAACTTAAAAAAAAATCATTTCAAAAATGAAAAGCATTTTCTCAGCCTCTCGTTCTCTTCTCTTAAATAATAAATTCATTTACAAGTTTCACAAGAATTGAAATTCTGGAGCCCAAGAAGTTCCAAATGCTTCTAAATAATTAGTTCTGAAAGTGTCTAGCTGGGATGATCAAAATATGTCACTTTGGATTGCAATGACTGTTCTCTTATACTGACTGTCACAGCAAAATGTATACACAGAAAACACTGCAGCTTGTAAAAACATCAATTTTTTGACTGGGTCATATAACACATTTGCTTGAGTTGGTTCTTGGGAGCTAAAGGAACCAATCACTGTTCTGTTTAAACACAACACACTGGCAGTATACGATTCCTGTGTCCCCCATGAAATCTTAATCCTATTATGAGTGCCAACTCTAGGCTGGCCTGCTCTCAACAACGGGGGGAGGGGAACTCCTTGAATTTTACAGGGCACTTTGAGCACAGCAGAGAGTAAAGGGTTGATTAAGCCTCCATGTCATCGCCTGGGGTGAAACCTCAGCAGCAAAGAGAGAGAAGGAAGAATAAAAACCTCATCTGAAAAATAATCTCTCTTTGTCTCTGGCAGTTGATTCTCCCTTGCAAATTCCAACCAAGGTCATTTTTTAAAAACGGGTTGGCCAGAGCACATGCAGATTTTTATCCATTCCCCTGCCTGCACATCCAAGGTATGAAACAGTCAGTGAGGACAAACATCCAGAGGCAGGTTCAGAGACGTTGAGTCTAGACCTTTAATTAACAGGAGAAGATCAACTGCATAATACCTGAGCAAGTAGCCACATCTGCATTAATTATCTGACAAACAAGAACTCTGCAATTGGGAGCACAAAGAAAAAGAAAAGAAGAAGCAACAAATATCCATGGTGGAGTTAACCAAGACCAGTAGTTCCCCTCCAGTGCCTGCCAAATAAGCAAATGTTCTGGTTAAATTAACAGAAATGGGGCATATCTGAGTAACACATATGCTCACTGGGTCACAGCAGAAGTTAAACAAAAATTTGTTTTAAAGAACCAAAAGAACATGGTATGACTCCTTAAACCCCACACCACATGTTGTTAACAGAGGTCAGAGGAGGGGTGCTTTCATGGCTGGACTGTGCTGCTTTGAAGTGGGACAGCATGGAAAGCAGAGAGCATTTGTGGGTGTCATGGGCTCCTGGCGACTTCAAATTGCTCACAACTAGCTTTTAGCAATGAGGGTGTATGTGCACTTTTCAGCCAAACATAAACTTGACCCTGCCAATGTCACTGTGATGGGCTGACCTTTTCAGAACCAGTCCAACTTAAGCTTTCAAAGGCTCCAATTTTTCAATTCAAGCATTCATTTCATGTAAAATATCCACCTGAGGTTTCCAAGTTGCTGGTATTTAATTGGCCTATAATAATAAAAACACATATATCCCTCTGCACTACTATAAGTGGCATCATAATTAAATTACTGCCTCTGAATAACTCTATTTAGGTCACTTCATGACATACTTAAGTATAGTGGATTTTTACAGCTTCAAATTGGTACCTCATTGTCTATTATGTGTATTCAGGGAACTTTGGAAATAAAATAATGATTATAGTCATTAGTAGTGTTATTACTCTTTCAGTAAACAACCTAAATAATTCCCAATAGGTTTAGCTTGATTAGGATGGTTTGTGTCACTTTATTCTCACAGCTCTTTTGAGGGGCCAGCCAACTGACCTGGTGTGTGTGTTCTCAATCATCAAAAAGGAATCAATTTTGATCTCTAGGAGATCAAAGTCCTACCTGCTATCCCAGGCAGGCAAGAACTGGGAATGTTTTCAGTGGTGAAGAGAGAGGTTTTGGTCACTCGGAATGAATGCCTATGACCAATCTAATGACACACAGAGACTTAATGCACACTAAAGGAAATCCCATCCAGTTTGCCTCAGATGAAGTAACGTTTAAAGTCACATGCAGCTTTGAGGGAAATGAGGATGGCTGTGGAAAAAATGGATGACGATGATCATTAAATAACATCTGACTCAACCCAGCCCCAAAAGGAGAATTTGGCAATTTATGAAATAATCTCTTAGATAGATTCACCTCCTCTCTTCAGTTCATACATATGTAAATACACCATATTTCTCTAGTCCCGACACCTGTTCTCATAACTCTACTTGGCTTCTTCTGCCACATCACCTTGCATTTCCAATACACTTTAATCCAGTAATTAACCATAAAAATAAATTACCTGTATGGATTATGTAACAATAACAAGGCAGTATGAGTCACATCTCTTTGTTCTCACTCACTAGCAAGCAACAGCATGGGCTCATTAAGTAGGTACCAGAAGTTCAAAACTCAGATCTCAGGGATAGATAACTGGGCCTTCATTTGTTTGTCTTTGTTTCTTTTGTTACGGGATTAAAAGGGCACAATGTGCCTTTACTTTCTCCCGGTAAAAGAGACGTCAGCGAGCTGTTCCTTTGCTGACAACTAAACAGGGACAGGTTGGAGCCTACAAAATAGGAAAGTGTTATAGTTACACTTTCAACCAAAAGCTTCTTTGTTCTTGTGTAGAGATGAAGACAGGAAGTGGTCTTCAGATTCAACTTCTGGATGAGGTGGTGATATCTTAAAGAGGCCTGATTGCTTAATACTCACCATCCAAAAATTAGGCTCTTTGAAAGAATCTCAAATTGGGTATCCAAATCCAAAATCACTAGTCGCTTTTGAAAATGTAGACCATTTGGATCTGAGTTTGGGTACAGGGATGAGATTGTAGACACACTGTCAGATCTAAGTTCCTGATTCAGATTCATCTGATTTTATTTCATCCCTAGTTCAAACTCAATAGAATCACAGCCTTGTCAGTCAACGCTGCATAGCTATATCTATAGATATTTTATGTAAATACAAGTGGAATTTATGGTGCCAGTTGACTCTTTAGTCAAACCAGCTAGCAAAAAATTTAATTATATTCATTATGAAATGTTTGTGCTCTGAGGAGGCAAAGTGTTAAGAGCAATTATGATGATGAATTTACGGATTCTTACTAGCATTCTAGGTTCGATGGGGACAGGTGAGCAAAGCCCACAGGTAAGTGGAGAACATGGGGACCTGGGAGATGGGTCGGAAATAGGAGGGAGGGTGGGCTCTAATGACAAAGAGATAGGAGGGTCAGGGCAAAACAGGGAGGCAAGATCAAATCAGTATCTTAGATGCCTGTATACAAATGCGAGAAGTATGGGTAATAAGCAGGAAGAACTGGAAGTGCTAATAAATAAATTCAACTATGACATTGTTGGCATCACCGAAACTTGGTGGGATAATACACATGATTGGAATGCTGGTATGGATGGGTACAGCTTGCTCAGGAAGGACAGACAGGAAAAAGGGAGGAGGTGTTGCCTTATATATTAAAAATGTACACACTTGGACTGAGGTGGAGATGGACATAGGGGACGGAAGTATTGAGAGTCTCTGGGTTAGGCTAAAAGGGGTAAAAAACAAGGGTGATGTCATGCTAGGAGTCTACTACAGGCCACCTAACCAGGTGGAAGAAGTGGATGAGGCTTTTTTTAAACAACTAACAAAATCATCCAAAGCCCAAGATTTGGTGGTGATGGGGGACTTCAACTATCCAGATATATGTTGGGAAAATAACACAGAGGGGCACAGACTATCCAATAAGTTCTTGGACTGCATTGCAGACAACCTTTTATTTCAGAAGGTTGAGGAAGCTACTAGGGGGGAAGCTGTTCTAGATTTGATTTTAACAAATAGGGAGGAATTCATTGAGAACTTGAAAGTAGAAGGCAGCTTGGGTGAAAGTGATCATGAAATCATAGAGTTCACAATTCTAAGGAAGGGTAGAAGGGAGTACAGCAAAATAGAGACAAAGGATTTCAGGAAAGCGGATTTTGGTAAGCTCAGAGAGCTGATAGGTAAGGTCCCATGGGAATCAAGACCGAGGGGAAAAACAACTGAGGAGAGCTGGCAGTATTTCAAAGGGACACTATTAAGGGCCCAAAAGCAAACTATTCCACTGGATAGGAAAGATAGAAAATGTGGCAAAAGACCACCTTGACTTAACCACGAGATCTTGCAAGATCTAAAAAATAAAAAGGAGTCATATAAAAAATGGAAACTAGGACAAATTACAAATGATGAATATAGGCAAACAACACAGGAATGCAGGGGCAAGATTAGAAAGGCAAAGGCACAAAATGAGCTCAAACTAGCTACAGGAATAAAGGGAAACAAGAAAGCTTTTTATCAATACATTAGAAGCAAGAGGAAGACCAAGGACAGGGTAGGCCCACTACTCAGTGCAGTGAGGAGGGAGAAACAGTAACAGGAAACTTGGAAATGGCAGAAATGCTTAATGACTTCTTTGTTTCGGTCTTCACTGAGAAGTCTGAAGGAATGCCTAACATAGTGAATGCTAATGGGAAGGGGGAAGGTTTAGAAGATAAAATAAAAAAAGAACAAGTTAAAAATCACGTAGATAAGTTAGATGCCTGCAAGTCACCAGGACCTGATGAAATGCTTTCATCTACCTGCTTTCAACTACCTAAAAGGGGGTTCCAAAGAGGATGGATCTAGACTGTTCTCAGTGGTAGAAGATGACAGAACAAGGAGTAATGGTCTCAAGTTGCAGAGGGGGAGGTTTAGGTTGGATATTAGGAAAAACTTTTTCACTAGTAGGGTGGTGAAGCACTGGAATGGGTTACCTAGGGAGGTGGTGGAATCTCCTTCCTTAGAGGTTTTTAAGGTCAGGCTTGACAAAGCCCTGGCTGGGATGATCTAGTTGGGGTTGGTCCTGCTTTGAGCAGGGGGTTGGACTAGATGACCTCCTGAGGTCCCTTCCAACCCTGAGATTCTATGATTCTATGATTCTATGAAATGCATCCTAGAATACTCAAGGAGCTAATAGAGGAGGTATCTGAGCCTCTAGCTATTATCTTTGGTAAATCATGGGAGACAGGAGAGATTCCAGAAGACTGGAAAAGGGCAAATATAGTGCCCATCTATAAAAAGGGAAATAAAAACAACCCAGGAAACTACAGACCAGTTAGTTTAACTTCTGTGCCAGGGAAAATAATGGAGCAAGTAATTAAGGAAATCATCTGCAAACACTTGGAAGGTGGTAAGGTGATAGGGAAAGCCAGCATGGATTTGTAAAGAACAAATCATGTCAAACCAATCTGATAGCTTTCTTTGATAGGATAACGAGTCTTGTGGATAAGGGAGAAGTGGTGGATGTGGTATACCTAGACTTTAGTAAGGCATTTGATACGGTCTCGCATGATATTCTTATCAATAAACTAGGGAAATACAACTTAGATGGGGCTACTATAAGGTGGGTGCACAACTGGCTGGATAACCGTACTCGGAGAGTAGTTATAAATGGTTCCCAATCCTGCTGGAACGGTATAACGAGTGGGGTTCCGCAAGGGTCTGTTTTGGGACCGGCTCTGTTCAATATCTTCATCAACGACTTGGATATTGGCATAGAAAGTACGCTTATTAAGTTTGCAGATGATGCCAAACTGGGAGGGATTGCAACTGCTTTGGAGGATAGGGTCATAATTCAAAATGATCTGAACAAATTGGAGAAATGGTCAGAGGTAAACAGGATGAAGTTTAATAAGGACAAATGCAAAGTGCTCCACTTAGGTAGGAACAATCAGTTTCACACATACAGAATGGGAGGAGACTGTCTAGGAAGGAGTACGGCAGAAAGGGATCTAGGGTTTATAGTGGACCACAAGCTAAATATGAGTCAACAGTGTGATGCTGTTGCAAAAAAAAGCAAACTTGATTCTGGGCTGCATTAACAGGTGTGTTGTGAGCAAGACACGAGAAGTAATTCTTTCGCTCTACTCTGTGCTGGTTAGGCCTCAACTGGAGTATTGTGTCCAGTTCTGGGCACCGCAGTTCAAGAAAGATGTGGAGAAATTGGAGAGGGTCCAGAGAAGAGCAACAAGAATGATTAAGGGTCTAGAGAACATGACCTATGAAGGAAGGCTGAAGGAATTGGGTTTGTTTAGTTTGGAAAAGAGAAGACAGAGGGGACATGATAGCGGTCTTCAGGTATCTAAAAGGGTGTCATAAGGAGGAGGGAGAAAACTTGTTTATCTTAGCTTCTAAGGATAGAACAAGAAGCAATAGGCTTAAACTGCAGCAAGGGAGGTTTAGATTGGACATTAGGAAAAAGTTCCTGTCAGGGTGGTTAAACACTGGAATAAACTGCCCAGGGAGGTTGTGGAATCTCCATCTCTGGAGATATTTAAGAGTAGGTTAGATAAATGTCTATCAGGGATGGTCTAGACAGTATTTGGTCCTGCCATGAGGGCAGGGGGCTGGATTCAATGACCTCTCGAGGTCCCTTCCAGCACTAGAATCTATTGTACTCTCTCCAAGTTTAGCATGTGTGTGCTGGGGGGATGGGGAGCCTTGCAGAATTCAAAGTATTGCTCTTTAAAGTCTTCCATTTATTAATTTCCTTAGACATGTGAACTTATTCAGCAGGAAAGCCAGTCTTATGTCTTCAGTAACTCTGCTGGCTTCTGCACTTGGAGCGGTTTTAAACAACCCAGTGGATTCTCACTGAATTTTTTAGATTCACCCTTGAACCACAGACCGAAAACAGAACTGCAGGGAGTTAAAGAAATGGGAAGAGGGTGAATTGCCAAAGTTTCTGGCTTGGCTGCAGTCTAGAGTCGTTACCCAGGTGATTATGCTCATGGGAGGTCTATAACTGACACAGCTGCCTGCTTAGCTTCATAGGCGCCACGGCTACTTCATTATTTCATCAAAGTTCATTATGTTGGGGAGGGTACCACCAATAAAGCAGGATTACAAGTGTCTCCAATGAGTCCTTAAAGATAATAATTCCAGGTTTACCTTTTGCCACATCCCTGTTTGTGGTCCTATAATGCGCAGAGATTTACACCCATGATATATACAGTACTAGCTTGCAGGTTAATTGAAGTGAAAAATACTAGGAGAATCACTCAGTTTGTCTTGTGAGAGATGCTTCTATTATTGTGTGTGGAGACTTAATTATTTATTTAAAAATATTTACTCACATGGCCTTTGTTTAGTCTTTTCTCTTTTTTAGGAGACACAATGATATAGAGGGTAGTCAACTGGGCAGCCATGTATATTAAATGCTAGATGTAATATGTTTGACACACTCAAGAAACGCTAAGACATTACATGCCAATCATTTAATCATGTCCCAGTTACAGCTACTGCGCTCACCAAGTCATGTTTCTACCATTTGGTTTACAGTCTGTTGGGATATGGGTCTGATTCTCCTCTCATTTACACTGGTTTTACACCCCCATTGACTTCATTGGAATTAGTCCTCATTTATAAACGTGCAAGAAGAGAATCAGGCTCATTGTGTGTTTCTGTTGTTGTGCCCTTCCATCTTGTTGGCACCAAATTAAGTCACTATTCTTAATTCATAGTAATTGTGAGAAGCTCAAATTCTGTTTCTGCCAAAAGAATCATCAGAAGTCTCCATTGAAGACCTCTTAATGCTATTTTGTACTTTGCTATGATGAGTGGCATAAAGTGAAGAAATCAGTTTCCCTGGTAAGAAATCTGCACAAGTTATTGGTTATGAGAGTTGGTCACCAGACAATTAGTTTGAAAAGCCACTTTTTACATCTAACAATGACAAGCTTTCGCACTGGTGTATGATATGGGCAAACCAGCTCACTAGGAACATATGTTTTGATGGACCAGTTGATGAACCAAATTTGATAAGGATTCTTCATTTTGTGAAATGAAGATCTTTCATCTACTCCACATACTTCAGAGATGGTCTGGGCCAATTTCTACTCCCGTTTACATCAATATAAATTTAGACTAGTCCCCTGGCTTCAATGGATTGACTTCCAATTTAAAGTAGTGTGACTAAGAACACAATCTTGCCTGTTTCATGAGCTGGGTGGGAAGTTCATCAAGAGCAAGAACTGTAGGATAAGCAGGGTCACTTCCTCATCACAACATCTATTCACCCCAATTCCCGATACCGGATCTTAGAATAATAAAATATATAAATAAAGTGAAATAGTAACAGATATGGAATTAAAGAACAATGTATTTATTTATTTTGCTGAAAACAACGTATTATCCAAAGGTGGGTTATGTCCCACAACTTGCAATGTTTACAATGAAAAGAGCCAAAGTTTATCCAAAACCCAGTTTATATAATATATTCCATGCCCCATATTCTGTTCAAATAAATGGGATTCTAACGTATTTCTCTTTGCATTTTTTTCAGAGACTCTTTTGACCTTCACAAGACTCTAATTATAAACTAAATTTTTTTATGTAGCACCCAATAGGGTGTTAGACAATTTATATCCATATGGAAACATAGGTCCCTGCTCCAGAGTATTTACAGTGAAAGCATCTGTGACATGATGAAGGAAGGAACAAGGATTACAAATAAATCTGAGAGTATGTAGTCACTATACAGACATCTTTCTCAAAATGAAAATGTTTATTGCAGCCAAGGATGATTATACTCACAATGTCCATCTTGATATACAAGCCCAAATGCTAAAACCGAGAAGGAGCAGAAAGTGCACTGGAGACCGCTCCGATGGATAACTATCTACTGGTATGACACAGGTGGAAATTAAAATCCATGTGAATCCTGAGGTAACATGTCACTCCCTTCTTGAACCTGTATGCACAGGAGGGCACAGGCTTCAGTCCCTGTCTTCAGCCCTTTTGCTTGTGTACCAGTTTACAAAGTACTGTGGTATCTTTTGGAATAAAAGGCCCTTTATACATCTGTGGCAATGGCCCAAATTCTTGGTCAGATTGCAGCCACTTTGCACCGTCCTCAGGCTCAAAGAAGTCATAAAGCTAGTGGAGTACTCCCACTGCAAAGGGAAATCCTCCAGTGAGAAAGGGCCACCATCCAACCCAGCTTCCCCAGCTCAGGGACCGTGTTCAGGGAGACAGGGGCATGGCAAGAATGTGCCTGAACCCTCAGCATTCCTTGGTGACCGTTGGCAGCTGCCATGAAGTAGAGCAGCTCTGACACTGCTGTACTTTACACTAAGAAGCAAAAGCGGCAGCCTGACATTCCCAGAACCATCAAGGCGCAGGGCTGGCCCTAGATCAAATGACGCCCCAGATAAGGAGCGTCTTCAGCACCCTTGCTCCATTTGTTAAATTTTTGAATACCTTATGAGATTCTACAAAGGTCCAGAACATTCTAAGAGTTTAGTGAAAAATGAATCCACATACGGAATACCTGAAACATGTTACCTCAGACATTCTATTTCCTGTTTTGTTGCTAACAACAAAAACAGCACCCCAAGCCCAGCACCCCCCAAGCCCAGCACCCCAGGCGGTCACCTGGGTCATTCCTCCTAAATCTGGCCTTGTCAAGATGGGTGTGACCGTGTTTGTGTGGGCAAGAGAGAGAAAGTGACTTAAAGCTACTTTTAACCCCCAACACCCGCAACCAAGCTGCAGTGAGAAAAGTTCACACGAATCCCTGGATCTAGCCCATTATCTTTAATAAATACATATTATTATACAAAGGATTCCTATGACAGAAAGAGAAAAATAAAACCTTCACAATACTGGTTTATTTTTGAAGAGTGGGGTTGTTTCAGTACATTTCCCACCTTGAATACTGAGATTTACTGTAAGATCATAAATTAATTTCATAGACAACAGTCTCTTATTTTGATGTATCTCAGCTAAGTGATTTGAGAAGACAATGTAAATTAAAAACATATTGAGCAGCTATTTGTCTAACTTAAAAACAAAACACAATACAGCACTGCCTAATTTACCAAAGTGAGACCTCTATTTTATATAACCTGTCCTGGCATTATTGCTCGGCATTATTATATTATCACTCTCCTGAACGGCATTTGCAGATTATGTGAAAATATACATTGCCAGACGATGATTATTACAGCTCAGCTTCTCCTTTTTCATTTTGATCCTTTGTAAACCTAGTCATTACACTGCTTCCCTAAATGTCAAAATTAAAATGGGGCATGAAAGCTTATGCAAGGGTGAGTCAGTGAAGCAATTTGAATCAATAAATATCAAAGCAGGCTCTAAGAAGCAAGCAATTCATTTGATACCACATCTTTCAACAAGTCTTTAAAAGATTTTCCTCTGTAGGGTTACACCCCGAGTTTTACGTCTTGATCTCTTTACTGTGCAGAAGCAGTAGTTTGCCTCATTAATATGGTGCTTTGTAAGGGAGGCATTTCTATCTGCATTACATGCCGGATTACCCTCAGCTCAGCAAAAGATCTGAAACCCCATCTACCAAAATATATATTCCAAAGAGTTGGCTTGCCTCACTCTCTCTGCAATTAGCGATAGTTTTATGAGTTGATGTGGGCCATTGGCCAAAGAATAAGGGAATGAACCAATATTCTTTTCTTATGTCACTGCAGGTAAATGAATTATAAAAACAAATGCTCCAATATAAAGCTGCCAATACTAATTGCTGGATATGACGGTAAAGTACAACAAACAATGAGAACTTTGTTAAGGAAAGGTACTGCTGTGGCCACTTCTTTGCTTAGTATCTTCAAATCAAAGATTGCAACAGCCCTCCCACCTCCACCCCACAGAGTCTTTTTCTCCTAAGAATTCTATATTCTTCCTGTAATGTCACTTCATTTTACTCCCAGTTTCTGTCTCTAGTGAGCAAATAATCAGAAATCATTAAGAATTTCAGATACAACAGATTTTATTGTTTTCAGAGGTGGACATGAACCAAAATATCAGGTCTGACAACTATTAGACTTTGGAGGTGTTCAAAATCTGAATCAAGATCTGGAATTGAATTTCTTCAATGGCTCTTCTCTTTATAATAGGCCAAACCAAACTCTAGATCCAAACAAACCCCCACTTGGCTCAAGTTTAAAAACCAGATCCAGTATTTTAACACCCCAGTTTGTTGCTAAATAGATTCAATTTCTGAATTCATATTAAATGTTTTAAATCCACCGCATTCACACCAGTGATTTACAGACATGTTCTGGACCATACAGGCTATAAGTGGTCCACTAAACATCTGCTGGTGCTTTACAGAAAACTGGTTGGGCACTGGCTCCTCCTCATTTCTAGTAAGTACATTAAATGAAAGGATTATGTAAAATACATTAAATATTTTCCGAGCTGTACTTTTCCATATGAGCAATTACTGCAGTTGCCCAAGTGACGGTAGGTGGTCATGAATGAGAGGGCAGGTATCCACAAGACACTCTTTCTACCAAAATGTGTCCCACAGTATCTGAACATTGGAGAATATCTGCCATACGATTGACAGTCCTTCTTTTCCAATATGTAGGTGCCATATTTTGTGGTATCCTGTCTATGACTGATTTGATAATCTTAAAAAAGTGAGATTGTTCCCCTACCCACAATCCTCCATTCCAAAATATTTTTTGTACCAAGGATTACTTAGATTTACAGACATACTGGTATCCACCAACCAGTGCAGTGACTTACCCACCCACAACTGAAACGCTATCTTTCAAAAAAATATACAAGCACCACTAGGGCTTGGATTTCATTGGGATAAAAGGTCCATTTATTTCAAGACTACAACAGGTCTGCAAAGCCATCCCACCAGGGCTGAAGCTCAGGCACTTTGAAAACTGAGAATGGCAGGATGAAAGAGGCGAGTGTCCCAAAGGCACCTATGTACTAAAATGATCTGCACACAATTATTTTTCCTCACTCCTTGTTCATTGTGCACTTCGTATCCTACCCAATAATTAGTACTGACACCTTTTATTGGAACATTTGTTCTCACTCTTCATTTACTTATGATGATATCACAAGGAGAATATACATTTCATTCTCTCTCTTTTTGTTTTGGCACTGGGCCTGTAAGTACTAATACACGATCACTAATTGCTCAATAACAAGCCAAGCTATTTGAAAATTTATTTCCTAATGGATGGGTATTACATATTTTAAAATCTTATAAGTAGAACCAACAGAAGAAAGTAATGTGGCTTGTGTTACCTTGGACAGAGAAAAATGTAGAGAGCTCACACAGTGCTAGTCAGATGACACACCTGTTATGAAGCAGGGGGAGAAAATGGCAGAGGAGTGTGATGGGGGAGTAAGGTTCTTACAATGAAGTTAAGCAAACCCAAACATTTGAAGTGAACCCAAAAGTACAAAGCTAATCTGAACTAGCAACAAGTGAAAAATTTGTTACGCTACATAAATGTCATCACTTTGTGACCTGAAGAAGAGCTCTATGTAAGCTCGAAAGCTTGTTGTTTTCACCAACAGAAGTTGCTCCAATAACAGATTGTACCTCCCCACCTTGTCTCTCCAATCACTTTGTGATGCTACCATTGAGGAACTAAGTTTGCAAATGGCTGTGTTTGGATGATTCAAATGCTGCAGGGCAGGGCTTGAAGATCGCTTTCAGCCATTGGCCTAGCTCTGTTCCAAAGCTCTGGCTCTCCTTGTTCGGGCTCTTGGGAACATAAGGGAAAGGAGATCAGATCCAGGTCCAAAGCAGTAGCGTAGCTAGGGGGGGAGCAGGGGGAGCGGCTGCTCCCCCCTTGAGCAGAAGCGGCGGAAGTGGCGCCTTTTTTTAGCAGCACTAAAAAAAGGCGCCACTTCTTTTTAAGCGCCGCTTCTTACACTCACCCGGCGGCGCTCCGGGTCTTCGGCGGCATTTTGACGCGGGGTACCACCAAAGACCCGGAGTGAGCCGCCGAAGTGCCGCCAAAGACCCAGAGCGCCGCCGGGTGAGTACAGGGGGAGGCGCCTTTTATAGAGCCGCTCCCCCTGCGCTCCAGACCTGGCTGCGCTACTGGTCCAAAGACAAATGGCACCATCCCCAAGTATGTAATTTGCATGATATACTGGTTGTCAGGAATAGAATACAAGTCACCTGACTCCCGGTGACTCCCAGTTAACTGCTATACTCACTATACCACAACATCTCTATCAAAATCCATGCCTCTTACCAAAACCTTCCAGGGGTATGTCTACACAGCAAAAGCTGTCCTCGGATTAGCCTATCTGAGCTAGCTTGAATCCAACTAGCATGGGTAACAATAGCAGTGAAGACAACACAGCATAGGCTTCAGAATGGGCTAATAAGACAAGTACATACACAGAGCATGTGCCAGGTGTGTACTACCTGTGTTGCTGTGCTGTCTTCACTGCATGTGTTAGCCTCCCACTGAAAAGGGTAAATCTCTTAATTCACTGGCAGGCCTCAATTATGAAGCAAATACTGGATTGACACTAGGTGGGGAAACTGCCTTCAATGCCTTGGTTTGTAGTACAAAATATTAAGGGCATAATCCAAACCCATTCATTGGTCAATACTGATCTGGTAGAGGGTCCGCAGGAGGGACACTCTCACAAAAGATCCCTCAGTTGAAGAGCAGCTGTAGGTAAATTTTGGGTCAAATGTGGTATTCACTAGGAGCTATTTTAATGGGATGGTGAAGGAGCCTACCTTCATTCATAAATCGCTGGATAACCTTTAAACCTTTATTATGGAAGCAACTTTCACAGTTTCCTAGTTAAATTTGCGCTGAAATCTGCACTTAAAGCAGGGATTTAATCACTTTGCTGTCTAAGCACAATGCAGCCTTTCCTCCCCAAATTACAGCACTTACTCTTTGACCACAGAATGAATTTTCTGACCATTCACAAGTTAGTTAGTTAATTAATGTGGGAACTAACATTTTAAAATGGGTTCTTTATGAAATTTAGTACCCAACATCAGACCATTTCTTTGTCCCAAATGACCTTGATAACAGAACATAGACACTCCAAACTTCCCAAGCAGTTAAAACTCACTAAAATCTCACACTTATGCTATTTCTGAAGATATTTTGTAGGATAAATGGCCATTTTTATATCATCCTTCATAACTGAAAGTTCCTTCTTTGGTAGGACAAAAATAATCTACTACAGAGAATTCCACGAAGAGCTATCCTCCTTCAAAATGGCTGCCATTTCCCAAAAAGCTACCCACTGCTCAAGAGAGCTGGTAGGAAGAATATAAATGGTGTACAGGGAATTGCAAGAGGCAGGTGAATACAAACCAGCTGTAAACTCAGTTTCAATCACCAGTATGCTCCAGCTGCTTTTGCGTTGCTCCACAGTAGCATAAAGCAGGCAAAACACACTGATGAATCTGGCCACAAAAGTTAAAATTTAAATATAAATGATGTCAGGTTGATACTTTAGATCAACACAATGAGAGGCAAAAAGAAATCTCTCTTTAAAAAATCAGTTCTATCTAATCTGGGGCCACAAACTCTAACATGCCTTAATCATAATCACATAGTTATTGCATGGTGTCAGTACAGGACAGGATTAAAGTTGTTGAGTGTCCTAACGATGCATTTCCATATCTTAACATGTTTGAATTTCTTTTAAATTTAAACTTAAGTCTGAATTTCATGGGTTTAACACACTCGGTTTTGTAATAATTGCAACATTCCTGTAAAGTATTTTATCCTAAATTACTGATATGTATTCTCAACCTTACTTCCATCTTAATGTAGTTTTTTGGCTGTGAATAATGATAATAAAGCATTGACTTTTTGCCAATTGTACAGTATAATCCTTTGAGATAAATCTCAAGTCAGACCTGTTGTCTCAAGCATGGCAGAATCAATTGCACAATTTGTAGATTTCTGTTTAAGAACATAAGTAGATAAATTATCATTGTCTACAAATGGATTTTCTACATCAGACCCATGAAGTGAAAGAAATTAATCATGATGTCTTATTAGTAACATGAGCTCTATAGACCTTATATCCCATGAAGATGGGCTAGAAGAGCCCTTTGTGTTCTGCCTGATGCACTATATTGCTCTAATGGGTCAGATCAGCTGTCTTGATTTATAATGCCGTTTTAGGTTTGGGACCTGTTTACTTGAAAGTGCTCCTCTCTTTATGGGCCAGCTAAGGTACTTCTTATTCACAGCCCCTAGATTTGAATATCATGCTGGAGAGCTCTTGACTTTGGAATTGGCTGTCTTCATGGTTCTGAGCTTGACTCAGTCTATCAACTTTCACTGCACTGTGTAGGTTTATTTATTATTTCCTTAATCTTTTGCCTCGGTGGGGTGATTGGGAAGGATATTTCAGATAAGCTTTTGGGAGAGGCATATGGTCCAGAGGACAGGGTACTACATTTGGAATTAGGAAACCTGGATTCTTTTCCTGGCTCTGCCTCAGACTTGCTGCGTAATATGGGATAAGTAACTTCACCTCCATTTCCTCTGCTACTTTTTCGTCTGTCTGATTTATTTATGGTCCTAGGGGCTTGAGCTGTTTCTCACTATATGGTAATACAGTGCCTACCACAATGGGGCCTTGATCTCAGTTGTGCCTTCTAGGCATTACTGTCATATAAATAATAAAAGAGGCGATTCTTTTTGTTAATATCTTGTATTAGAGATTTAGTAGTGTGTTTTATATACTCGGTTTTCTGATTAGCATATTTTAAAAATCTTACAAATACATTGAATAAATATGAACTTGTGAAGATAATTTAGGAACCAGGCACTAGTAGTATAAAAGGTCAGACAAGTGTATGGCAGATACCCTGCTTGACACACCTAAATTGCAGTGTGTCTACACAACTGTATACAGGGCAAGGCTTCTTTTTGAGTTTGTTATAGAGTGCTCATAATAATTTGACTGCAGTGTATGCAAGAACATTAGTACAAAAGTATTCATCAATATATCACTCAGCAAATAAATCTCCTCCCTTTCTGGCACCCTAATTCTTAATTACATTGTTGTAATTAGAAGATGAAAGATAAGTTACCTAGCAAAGAACAAAAATCTCCTGGGGAATAAAATTTCAAGAAAGAGGAGGCACTAGCAACATATGGCAGGTAGAAGAAGAAGAGCATGAAGAAAAAGACGGGGAAGGGTGGAAGAATTAGGGAGATGGGCAGGCCGAAGGTGAAGTCATGATGGCTGACCTGAATCTATTCTCCGCCGAGGGTCACCGAAGGAAATTCTCCCCTCTTTCATTGATCAATTCTTTATCACTCTGCTGTTCTAGAGCAGTCTTACCTATGGAAGACATTAGGAAAAAGTGGGGTTTTATCACCAGAGGTTGGGGAAGGGGGATTTATTGGGTTCTATATATAGCCTTTACATACGTCTTAATTCTATATGCAGTGTAGTTGTAGCTGTGTTGATCCCAGGATAGCAGAGGGAGAAGGTGGGTGAGGAAATATATTTTATTGGACCAACTTCTGTTGGTGAGAGAGACAAGCTTGGTCCAATAAAAAATATTACCTCACCCACCTTGTCTCTTTAATTCTATAGACACACACACATGAATTCTGGCATCGATCATGAAAGTGAGTTACCACAAGACTCATGTGGTATGGAGACTACTGAGCCAAAGATGTGGGATACTCCTCCTTATGAGGGACAATGGAAAGTAATGTCATAGGTAATGTGTTATGTATGTTATTTCTTGTTCCCCCATTTTTACTCTACTGTACGTCATTCTGTATCCTTAGCCACCAACACCTCTGACTACACCCCATCGTATTCTGGACTTCAACATCAACAGTAGAACAATCTCAAAAATCTAGGGGCAATGCCCTATTCAGAAAAAGTGTCCAGGTGAACAGGGGACAATGGTTTCACATGTACTGTTTCATGTATTTACTTTTGTTGAATTTTACAGATTCTGAAATCCTAGAGGCATGAAGAACCTACTACTCAAGCAGCTGCAAGAATGAAGTCCTCCAGCTTAGGCCACATGCATTCACAGTGTCGTTACATTACCTTGAAGCCCATGGAGTGACACTGAGGATGAATATTGCTACTTGTTCTCAAAACACAAATGTTATCTTTTTGCTTCCTCCCCATATGGAGATTTTTGTCTGGTAGGTAGGGAACCAATGAAGTCAGTAAAAAAATAAATAGAAAAGCAGAACAATAATGAGCTACACCCTCCTCCCCCTTTCAAAATCTCTAGGATGGCTTCCCTGTTTCTATTGGTTCCTAGGCACCTTTCCACCTTGCTTTGCTTTGCCAAAACCATCAGATATCTCTGTCATGTGAACTAGGCAGCAAGCCAGCAGGTCAGAGCTTACACAATTTGTGGCGCCTACTTAGTGTCTGAGAGTTTTACCAGTCAGGGCCCGGGGGCAAAGTGTAATTCTCTCTCTCATTATATATATTTAAATTGCACACATACAAAGGTAAAGTATGAATTAGTATATTAGGTTGTTTTTCTTTAACAGAAGAATCAAATCAAAAGATGTCTGTATCTTTTGGACCACAGTTTAATCACTCCACTACAATGGCACTAAGCAGCTTTCATAATGAATATAAAAAAATACAGGCAGACTGACACCTTTCACAAGCAATAAAATTTGGCACAGAATGATTAAAAAGCATTAAAAGTGCTTTAAAGTTGTTATAAATCACACTAGATTTTAATATTTTTACTCTGAGTAAGTTACTCAATTGATTTAGTCCCTTTTCCTGTTGGAGAGTTAGTTGCCATTAAATTTCTATGAATTTGTTCATTATTTGAAATTATTCAACCATTGTTTTTTGCAAATCTACTTGAGCATAATCAATGTACTATTTGCCATGGCTCCTGCTTCGCAAGCCCTCACAGTTGGAACGCGGTGATCAACTTTAGTCACATAGTATTGTTTCTGTCCCAAGCCGCCAAAGATTTTTCAAGATGGCCACATGAATACTTTCAGTGCAAATACTTGTCAAATTTGTATGATCAGTTGTGGCCTTTTCTTGTTGTGCACTAAAATGGGCTCAGATGAATGTTCATGGGAAGCTGTCTGAGCTAAAGTACTGTCATCTATGACCTCAAATGCTGTACAGACTCATAAACTCTATGTGGTCCAGCCACTACAGGGAGACAGACAGCCACGTTTATGTGTGGGTTACATGTGCATTTCTAGCCTATTCTCATTTGTTGGTGGCTACTGGTTTAGGGCCCTGCAGTCCTACCAGTGTCAGGGCTTATAGGAACTTTAGAGGCAGCAGCACAAGATTGGCATTACAAAAATCTTCTCATGTTTTTCTTACCTATATCCAAAACTATGAGGAGCCATTCTTGTTTAAAAGAATATTTTCCATGTAAATAATCCATTTAATCTGAGGATCTCAAAGTCCATTATAAATATTCATTAAATAAGAGACACACATCATTTTATAAGGCAGGTTAATGTTATGATGCCCTTGTTAAAGAGAGAGGAATTGTACCGCCAGGAGTCCTGACTTCCAGTCCCCATTCCTGATCAATGAATTGCATTCTTTAAAACAGAACAAAAACCTTAGCTATAAAGAGAGCAGCAAGAACCCTGATCTAAGTTAGTGGCATCATGAAAACTATTATTATTGTTTGTGTAATGTTAGCAATTAGAAATGTACAAGATGACTTGTAGTAATGTAGGTGTAAATATGAGGTTATGACAAGTCACAGCATGCCCAGTACATTCCTTGCTCAATAGTAGGGTGCAGCTAATTCAGCTCATTCAGCCTTTATTTAAAAAAAAAAAAATGAGGTGGGGGGAGGAGGGAAACCTGGCTGAGAAATAAAGATGCCTGAATTCCAGGGAATACAAAATATCTTGGGTATCAGACGTTTCCTCCTTGCTGATCCAATGATATCAGAGGCTGGAAGTCTAGAAAGTCTAGCAAATGATTGGATCTGAACATAGATTGTCTTTCTCCTGCTGTTGAAGCATCTATCTTTATCTTGGGGCATACATTACTGAAGTGTCTGAGGACCAGAGAATGGGAATCTATTAAAATCAGACACCTCTCTTTCTTCCTCTAGTTACACCTGGTCTGGAACAGGTGTCCAGAAAAGCCACAAATTTTTGTTTTCTCAGGATACTGGCACAACAGCAATATATGTGAAGGCTGAGGAGGGTGGAGAAGAGCAACCAAATAAAGAGAATCTATAAGTATCCAAAATGGGTTCATCTCATGCCTAGACTCTCTTGGCACTGAAGAGGATAACAATATGCATGTACTTGTTAGTAGATCAGCTAAAAACAAGGCAGGAATCAGGATACTAAGACTCTTTATTCCATAGTTTTCAAGGGCTTGGGCTAGTTTTCAAGGGCTTATCTGAAGGCCTCTCTGTCTCTGACCGGGAGTACATGGAGGTACAAAAGATGCATGTTTCTCAGACGCATACCCAGGCTCCTGCTAGCATGGTGAGACCTGGCAGGTTTGTTAGTTAGCAACATGTGGACAATCTATGTTCAAAGATCCTCTGTAGTTTTATACATTATCATCATTAGCTATCCCTGCATGTTTGCTATTCCTATATCATCCTGAATATTGCTAAATATTGCGCCATGAAGTAGAGTTGCCATGTAGCTACAACTTGCAGTCCTTCATACTTTGAGCACCTCCATTTCTGGAAGTATGTTGGAAAAGTGAGCATAGTCTACATGGTAGTCAAAGATCACCTACAAGGATGGAGGCAGATGGCATAAGACAGCATCTCCCTATAACCTCTAAAACAATAATACAATAAAGAATATTGACAGGTGCTGGGATAGCATGAGCACTTTCCATTTCTGTACTAGCTGAGGCCACTGAAGATAAATGAGCTTCTGAATGGTGCTTCCATCCAGTAATATTGAAGAAAACACCATGGATAGAAAGGTTCCTCAAGCGTCATTCTGTAGAGTGAATTCACCTGGTAAAATGTCTCCTGTAGCTATCACAGAAGATGAAACTTCAACCATCTGGAGCTTAAATTTTGACTTTCCATCCTCAAAGGGTAGACAAAGTGTTTTCTAATAATGCTAAGGCCCCTCCACAAAAAAAACATCACCCATGCCAGTTAAAAGAGGACTCAATTCCAGGTCCAAACAATTAAGTTAAAAACTAAGCTCATGGGCGTTTGTGGTTCCCAAAGTATCTTGCTCCCAATACACACTTTGACTGACTCAGGCATCAAAAACAATCACAGACTGGTGGGATGTCATGCTGGAAATATGGCCCTGTCTAATTTGGTGGTTGTTATTAAAGCAATGTATTTAGTGTTTGTAAAAGATCCTGGATGAACAACCCAAGAAACTGAAGACACAGTTTTATAAATGGAGCAGGTCTAGCTTGTGTAGCAACTCTGCAAGCTTCCTCATACTGCCCTGCCAATGGATCATAACCCCATTTTGAAGAAATCATTTGAGAGGATGGTTCACATTCCACCTTCCATTCAATGTTGAGGCTCTCTGCAGACCCCACGAACAACGATGCCAGTTAACATTAATCATAGTGGTGGTCTCTCCAACTTCTTCATTCTATAACATCAATATCAGACAAGGGTCCATTCTCAGTTCTTCATCTTACTAATACACCTTCCAATGAGTGTTAAATATTCAAAGATAGGCTGCTTTAAAATGTAGATTGGGTCTTGCTTTTCCTCTTCCTGGTCAGTTCTAACCACAGCACTCCATCAAAGTACGACAAATAAAACCATTGCCTAGTTTCTTGATGGATAAAAATATATGCTGAACCAGCATGACCTAGCAACCAATTTCTAAATGAATATGCAATATTTAAAACAATTTTCATGGTACAGACTCTTTTCTCTTTTTTAATGCAGAAAACTAGAAAAGAAGCAAAGCTAAATGAAATGGTGCCTTCATGCAAAGCTCCCCTTCTGAAAATTGTTTTAATTCAGGGCAGCTGTGAGTATAGTTTACGTAATAAAAAGCAGTTTTGTTAAAGTGTCTGTGGTTATAGTAAACCAGCGTAGAGATCCTGATCAAAGCTGCTTTGCAGCCAAAGTCATCAGCAATCCGACAGCATGTTTTGGTGAAAAGGACTCTCTCTCGGCTGGGATGTCTCACCCCCACCCACAAGACAACCAAAGCTGAGCAGAAAACTTGGTGTAAAATCAAGACACGTTTTCCCCAACTTAGTATTAAACCCTAAAGAGCAGTGGGAGTCATGAGGTGTATATATTGTCACAGGGTTTATGAAATAAACTAGGCTTCCACTGGCTTATACCTATATACTTATGATGAGCCCGCCAGACTTGGGGATAGTCACTAGTCTCTCTTTCTTTGGAGCTCTGCTCTGGTGGAGCTCCTAAACTTTGCAAGAGTAGGTCTAGACTTAGAGCAAGATGAATAATAATTATAGAAGAATGTAGTCCATGAATTTCATTATATTTCTGGAGTAAGTTATTCATGAAATATATTTTTCATCATTGGCCCATCTTATAGAGTTAGGCAAATAGTTTAGGAATATATGTGCCACGTGATTGATTTGATCAATTTCACAAAAATAAAGTCTTGAATTATTTTTCTCTATTTTCACCCAGCTCCAGTTTCAATCTTGCAGATCTTAGGAGCATTGTAAAAAGGAAACTGCATCAACACAACGCTCAAGCCTTTGGTAAATCAGGGCTGCATTTAGGAAGGTGAGGGAGGGAAAGATGGGGAGAGATTATTTTAAAGTGGTCTATGAAGGATTTCACCACAGGATCCAGAACATAAACACATCACACCTCAACAAGAGAAGGAGTTTTTTGTTTGTGCTGTGTCTGTCCCTTTTAAACAACATTATGCTGCCATCGCCGGCAAATGAAGCAGCCACAAGCCTCATTCTTTTAAATCCAAAACCCAATTAAATGACATCTCTTTACTTTAAAAAAAGACTGTGTTCAGATGTGTAAGAGAGATCCCTGCAGCAATAATGTCCATATCAAATGATAATTAAAAACAGGAGTGAGGAATGAGATTTGAACTTTGGATCTCCCAGGCCCAAAGTCCATATTGCAAAACTGGACTTTAAAGGCTTACAGGAGTTTTAAATATCAGACATCTAATCATAACTAGATTTTAGGGGTGATTTAAAAAAAAAGAAACACCTCAGTGCTATAGAAAATATAAAGTGGTCTGAGCATACATCTTACCAAAGAAAGATTTACTCAATGAACGCATCACACACTTTATGTATAGCTTTGCATCTACAGATAATAGTTCTAATATATGTCAAAGATGCTTTCTTGAAAACTTGAAAAGAAAGGAGACTCTGAAGCAAGGGTACACAGTATTTGTGATCCAGAGGGCCACAAAGGCTCTACCTAATATCTATAGATATTTGTATACCAAAAGTAAATTCACGTAGCCACACTATTTGCTCACACTTGTATCATCCTTCATAGAATCCATCTAGGTACTTATATGTCACTCTTGATCATAGTCTCTTGCCCCCTCCCTCTCCTAGGAGTGTTAGCAAAGGTGTAAAGGAATGACGAGGCATGACCAAATGAACTAATCTCCCCCCACTTTTTAGAAGGTCATTGTTGATGCACATCAGCTGGGCAGTGGGATTTGGGGCCTTCATTTCCATGAAGGCCCCTGGACTTTGGAATTCCCTCACTACCAGCCCTTTGTATCTGAGGAACTCGAGGGCATGCTGCAAAGTCTATAATATTGGACTAGCATTTGAGGAGATTGAGGTGTGTGGGTGGAGTGGTTATTGGGGTACTGAGGGATGGATGGGTTTTTTGTTACAGTTTGTTACACTCTGTGGAACAGTTAGGTTTTGTGGATTTGCTGATATTATCTTATTATATCTTATTGTTACAGGCCCAGGGCTACATCTTAGCTGGGACAGCTGCATAGCTCCACTAATATCAATAGAGATACTTATAGAAGCTGTCAGGGGAAAGTGGTTTGTCAGCTGAGGCGTTTGGTGTTAGGAAAGGGGTGTCTATCTTTTCCATACTTTTCTGGGAAGAAGTAGAGGAGAGTTTAAATCTGTAGAGACAAAAGTTGAATTACTCACTCCCCATCCCAGGAAGTCCCCCAACCTGGGAGTAATAGCATCTGCCCTGTGTCCCCTGGGGTGCCCCATGAATAAGACTTTTCACCTATAATGGACATGAGAAATTGTGTCAAGGCTAGCATTCAGTATTAACGGCAGAGGCAGTAATGAAAGTCAGAGGAGGGGCACTGGGTTTGCCTAAACATTCACCTCTAGTACTTAAAGATTAAGGACCAATCAAAATCCAAAACTCTCTTGCCCTGCCCCTATTTAGAAAGTTCCCTCAGCATCCCACTACCACAATCTCTCTTCATTCAAATCCCTTTCTCATTCAAGTCCCACGAGGAAGGCGTTTATATAAACATTGACAAAAATTTCCAAACCACATTCTCCCTGTTATCCAGATTTCCCAGTGCATCTAACTCAAGGATGTGCCAAACTTTTAGACTGTAATCTCTGTAGGGCAGGACATTTCTAGTTATTTTTGTGTTGTAAAGTACCTAGCATATTGACTGTACTTAAACAATAAGAATGGTCTATTAGATAGGGGAGATCAAGTAGGCTGTAGAATGGATCTCCCCATGGGAACATCTGGAAGACCCCTAAATAGGGACATTGAAATCTAGGATTCAGCAAAGTTTATGGGAATAGACTGTGCTGCCCTAGATTCCTCTGTCTGTGTGTGTGTGTGGGGGGGAAATATGCACAATATGGACAACGGGAAAAAGAGAAAGCTTCTATAGTTGTACAACACCCATGAGGTTGCAAGGCTTTACAGATTTCAGAATCCTAGGAAATAGAAGTGAGGAAACCCCCACTACACCTTCTCTAGATCACCCCGACCTGAGCCAATCAACATCTTACAAAGCCAGCCTGTTAGTTTTACAACAGTAAACAGATACTGAATTTAAAAAGGCCACCTGGGCTTTAAATTCCATAACATAAAACAACAGCCCTTTACTAGTCTAACTAAAAATGCGTAGGTAGAGTTAGGCACCAGACTAGGCTTTTGTGATTTAGAGAGGAAAAACCCATCCACCCTCTTCTCTCCCAGCTTTACCCAGAATTAACCCATGAAAGTAACACCCAGCCCTTTTTATATTGCCTGCTGGACCTTGATTGGCTTCTGCTTTTCTAGTTACCAGAGGACCAATTCTCATTGGTTCTGCCAGCAGCTGATCCTGGTTGGTCTCTGTAGGTAGCTCTGGGAGGTATGAACTCAGAGCCAGATCCAAGAAGGTATTTAGGATCTTAAATTTCAATGGAAGTTAGCCTAAATATTTTCGTGGATCTGCACCTCACTGTTTCCCCTCCAAATGACATCCTCTTTGGACGGGGTGCACCAAGGTGGCAGGGCTTCTAGCAAGAGGCATCAAATGCCTGCCTGGTACACCCCATAATACCCTCACACTCTGCGGGGCCAATGTACTATTGTTGACATGCTGCAGATGAGATCACAATGCAGACATTCCTATCTCCTCAGGTGAAATTGCAAAACCAGACCTTTGCTGTTATTCAGGCCTTGAAGTGCTCACAGGGTAGGACCTGAAAGGAAGTCACTTCACAGAAACATGTGTAAGATATGAAAGCACAAGGCAAACTGCTGGAGTTGGAGGATATCTTGCCTCCTGGGATGCTGGAATGTATATTCCAGAGAGAAATGGATACATCTGTAGAATCTAGAGCTCAAATATCACTCCCAGCTGTAACCAATCAAACACTCCTCTGCAAGATCAGGGAGTGTGGAACCAATGTCACCTGCTACCCAATCTGCCTCTTCTAACCATTTGACCACACCCCCTTTCCAGTGGCAGGTATAAACACCTGGAACCACCACTTGACTAAGATTAGCTTGAGAAACAGAGAAGTAGACTAGACATAACATAGAAGGAGAGAAAGGTATATAAAGCTGTGCTCCAAAGCCACCTAGAGAATTTAGTCCTATGACTTTCACTGACATTAATGGATTTGTAGGGATTGCAACCTGGTGTTTCAAAGCTCAAGGTGGAAGAGATCTCCAGGCTCCTTGAGCTTCAGCATACTTGAGTTGCAGTGTTCTTGTTTCCTGGGATTGCTATTATGTACCCACCTTCCTCTCCCTGGGTTTTGGCTAGGAGACTCTGGCTTTCAGGTATGGTTTTTTGTTTGTTTTTTTGTTTGGTTTTTCCCCCTCTCTCTCTCTCTCTCTCTCTCTCTCTCTCTCTCTCTCTCTCTCTCTTCCCCCCCCCCTCCCCCCCAGTGATAGAGGAAAGAAGGGGGTGGGAGGAAAAAACAGTCCCCAATCTAGTAGCACAAAGCTGCTGATGATCAAGGAGCTCAGCCATCCTAAGTGAGAGGGACTAGAGAAGGAAGAAGACTGAAGGGCCTGGAGGCAGGGAGCAGAAGGGTTATGGAGGAGGCCTGTGCACTATGAGAAGGCAAGATAACCTTTTGTCTGCTTTCTCTGCAGAAGGAGGAATGCCATGGAACCCAATGAATGAAACACAATATCCTCAGAAACAGTAGATGAGGACAGTACAGTAGCCTGGTCATAGAGATGCAATTTTCCTGTCCAGCAATGGTGCACAGGTGAAGGCTGTCTCTGAGGGCTCACCCTGTCAAACTCTTCAAGAACCTCTGTCCCTGTCTCCAAACTCTACCCGCTTCACATCCACCCCCTATTATGCCCTCACATTGAAGAGAGGCTTAGGGGGCACTCACTGAAGTTTTCTCCCCAGAACCCTCCCCTCATGTGAGGGAGACTGACCTGTATGTCCCCTTGTGAGGTGGATATCCATTTCCCTCCTGTCACTGCCCTACTCTAGCCTTCCCACCACAGGCCATCCCACCAAACCAGAGTACTATCCCCATTGCCATCTCCCCTCAAGATGAGACTGTGTGCCCCCAAATCAATTCTCTGCTAAGATACAGCCCTTCCAGGGACCAGAGTGTTCCCTGCCCACCTCCCTATGAGGGCCCCCTTCTGAGGACCTCCATTTGCCCCTCTCATGGTATCCCTAGACAAAATAAATGTCACAAGTGCAGGCAGGGGTTCTGGGTAACTCTTGCCTATACTTACTGATCCTAGTATCCCCCATGTGGTGGTAGGGGCTGCTACGCTGATGAAAGTGACTCCTTTAGGATAAGGCAGAATTCCAAGGTCTTGACCCCTACCCCACCCTCCACACACATTAAAAAGCACTTAACTTTCCCCTAAGACTTGAGTGATTAAACCCAGTATCCTCCTGGGCCAACTCCCAGTTCAGGTAATTCCATCCATCCTCCCTGCAATTTCAGGTGTATATAGAAATGTCCTATATATCTTGTTCTTGTGCAGCATTGCTGTGTCCCACCCCACAGGAGGCTGCATTCCAGCAACAGGCAAGTGCTCCTTGCTGCGGAACATAGCTTCATGGATCACCTGCAATCATCCTTTTTGTTGAGGAGAGAGAACTCCGCCTGTTCCTACTGGATAATCAGTTCCTGGGGACAGGAGACCTGGGTCTGTCTTTATATCTTCTCTCTGAGGTTATAAAAAGGTTTGGGGTTGGTTCTTAGCATGTAGAATGAGTCCAGTGATATATATTTAGGCTATCTTCCCTGCCAAACTTATCAGTCAGATCTCCTATTCAGTAGGGTCAGGCCAGGTCAGTTCTTGGGTGGCAGACCTCCAGGGAACACCCAGGTGTTACAGGGAGTATTATGGGTGGCTCAGTGCACAAAAATTCACAACATTTTTGTAAACCTGGTGGCTTATTGAATACAGTAAATTCCTTTACTTTCCCCTCAGTGACAAAGCCTCAAGAAGAATCACTTGGACTAGAACTGAAAGATAAGCGAAACAATGATGGTATTATTATTAGGCATCTATTATTTGTATTAATGTTGCACCTGGAAACCCTGCCTGAAAGGAGGAGCCCCTTAGCCCCAGGCTCCAAGCAGCTTACAACCCCAATAAAGATGACAAAGGGGAGGAAGAATAGTTGGGGATAGTGGTCAGGAGAAGTGGGAAGCTTTCATTCACAGTGAGTGGGCCCCCTATTCTGAAATTAATTTCCCCTGTTGGTCCAGCAAGCCCTGCATTGTTGACCTTCAAAGCAATATTCCAAGTCTGATTATTCACTTAGGCTTCTCCTAAGTAAGCTGTTTGAGGGGCTAAGCATTTTGTTGCTCCTTGAGTTAACTTTTGTGGTTCTAATTTACAGAAAGGAGCCCAGGCAGCATGACCCTTTGTGTACTCTACCAATCCATTAAAACAGGCCTCAGAGCGCTTTTCCATAACACTTCTTGCCCTGTGGTCTGGGCCGAATTCCTAAGTAGCCACATTCACCAGCCTGTCTAAATCCACTCTGCAGTTTCAATGGGATACTCCAACTCACTTTCTGTACCGATAATCAGTAACTGCCTTGCAGAGGCATCAAGGGGGTGGGGAGAGGGTTGGACAGCTGGAATGGGGACTGCCAGGGCTTTTGGGAGTTGGTTTTGGCTTCAGGCATTCAAGCAGCTGCTGAGGTGTTTGGTATAAGGGTGGGGGTGTTTTTTCTCTTTCCCTTCCAGTCAGGAGTATAGGGGACTCTACGTCTGTGGGGAAGGGAGTTGAATTGCGCAACCCATCCTGCCTGGAAGTTTCCTCCACCTGATGATAGTACTATCATCTTCCCATAGCCCCTGCTCCTTACGTTGCACTGGGATGGGAGTGGTTCAAATTTAACCGTGCTATGCTGCTGAGGAACCCTGTCTTGCATGCCCAATAAGGCCTGCAGCACAAGGCTCAGCTGTTCCTTGTTCAAACTCTGTGTGGGTGGAGGAATTGTGTATGCTCGAAACAGTCAGCCACCCCCACGCCCGCCCCATTCCTCCCAATTCTGGGCTCCTTGCAAGTACAGGCTGTGCAGCCAGCTAGAACTGGCCCTGAATTCAAGCATAAGTTTGCAGGGAGACCTTTTTAGCCTCCACCTGCCCCACTGCTGAGGCTCCTGCTGTCTGTAGGTCATTCTATGCTTCTCTGCTGGAGAAGTGTCCTCACATACCGTTTAAAGCGTCTCAATTCAGACTTTACAGAAGATAATTCTCCTCTTAAAAAAAAACAACCAAAAAAACTAAACCCTGATCATATTGGCAGCCCAGCCAGACAGTATAGTTCGCTGCCTGTAAGTGTCCCTCCTCTGAAACACAGTTAACATGTCTTCAATTCTTTGCCTTAAATATTTATTTATAGGTACAAACTCAAGTGTCTTAGTGTGACAGGCCATGACTTAGAGTTTCATAGTCAATTACTGTTTTGCTCCCCAGCATTAATTTGGGTAGTGCTTTTGACCTCTGCCAGACATTTGTGTAATGTTCCTATTTGTCTTTACCTGACATTAATTAAACTTTAAAAAATTAATCAGAGTAAATTGATAAAATATAGACCAGGGTGCTTGCTCATCTCCCTCCTCCCCCCCCCCCCCCCCCCCCCCCCCGTGATTCTTTTTCAGACTTTTCTGAACTACAAGCAAGGACATCATTCACACTAGCTCAACAGTGTGGCTAAAGGGATAGAAAACAGTGGTGACATTTTGTAGCATTTATTCCTGATTCTGTTAGCAGGACTGACTGTCTTTCCAGTGCAAGCTGTTTCTTCTAGATCGCCCTTTCTCTGTAACAAAGACCTCATGTTCCAAATGTCCTGCAACAATTTACTACTCAGCAATTGCTGCGACTGAGCACAGACTGGTAGGAACAATACTTTAATAATCAAGAACAGGACATCTAATTTACCTTTATTCCTGGCTTGTTGCCCAATTTGTGAATCCCATTCCACTGCTAATTTTGCAGTGGATCTTGTAAAACTATAGGTAAGTAGCATCTCAAACATATAGCACTACTAGAGAAAAGTAGTGACCCCTTTCCACTATCCAAGTCTCACTGTTAACAGCAGGTAGGGAAAAAGGTGCATTAACAAAACTGTGGTGTGGAGAGAGATCCAGCCATGGGGCATGTATAACTAATTGGATCAGATCCACACTTTAAGAAACTTAAATTCCTGCAAACATACATTGAAATTAAAAATGGAATAAACCTGGTAGAAAGAATGCTAATTCCTTTCAGCTTTCATCCTGGTCATTAGTTTTTTACTAATGGAGGATAGGTTCATCAATGGCTATTAGCCAAGATGGTCAGAGATGCAACCCCATGCTCACAATGCCATTAAACCTCTGACTGCCAGAAACCAGGAGGGGAAGATAGGGATGGATCACACCAACTGCCTTGTTCTGTACACTCCCCCTGAAGCTCTAAGACAGGATAGCGGCCTAGATAGAACATTGGCCTGAGCCACTACGGCAGTTCTTATGTACTTCTTTAAAAACTACCCTACTGCAAAACATTCCCAAGCAAGGTGGCTGGGTACTGCTAGGATTCTATTACTAAACAGCTAATTGATAGAACTTTCTTTTCTTTTTTTTTCCCCCTTGACACTTGGGATGATAAACACACATTGAGTTTGCAAGAATATAGGAGATGCTGTTCAATGGAAGATAATGAATTTATGATCACAAATTCTTCCAGATCACTAATTCAATCACAAAATCACTAATTCAATAAAATGTTTCCCCCAAATATTAGTGTATCCAGTTTTAACAGGTACCTGTATTCCATAATTTAAGACATGATCCAAGATTTTGAAGAGTGACTAGTGATTTTGGGTTTTGCAATGACAGTGTGTTCCAACTTAAAGGAGTCTGTTTTTCAGAGGGTGGGCACTCTTACATGTTCTAATTTTTCATCAGGCAATCTCCCTTTTATAATAGCATTGAGATAATTACACTCAGGACTAAATTTTCAAAAGCACTTAAGTGACACCACTTAAGACTAAGTCCCATTTTCAAAAGTGACTTAGGACCAGATTTTCAAAGGTGTTTAAGACTTAAAGATGCACAAAGGCATCTAGTGGAATTTTCAAAAGGGCCTGGGCACCTATCTTCACCTTTAGCACCATGTACCTTTAAAAATCTGGCCCTTCGGCACTTAGGGCATGTCTACACTTACTGATAGATTGGCACTGCTGCAATCGATGCAGCAAGTGTCAATCTGCCGGTCTGGTGAAGATGTGCTAAATTGATGGGAGAGCACTCTCCCATTGATTTGTGTACTCCACCTCCCCAAGAAGCGTTAGGGAAGTCAACAGGAGACGCTTGCCCATCGATATGCAGTGTAGCCACCGCTGTAAGTGGATCTAACTATGTTGACTTCAGTTATGTGAATAACAGAACTGAAGTTGCATAAGTTAGATTGATTTACCGCAGTAGTGTAGCCCAGCCCTTAGAGTGAAGTTCTGGCCCCACTGAAGTCAATGGGAGTTTTGCCATGTACTTAAATGGATCCAGGATTTCCTCTTAGGAGCCTGTCTCTCATTGAAATTCATAGGTGATATCACCTCCTAAATCCTGAGGTTCTTCCTTTCTGTGTGATCTACTAGGTAAAGCACACACCTCCTCCCTATTTTGTTTACCTTGTCTTTGCTGTGTGTCTCTCCCTTGGCATTGTGCACTTGCAATTTACCTAGCTGCAGCCTGAGACTTACCATGAATGTAGGGTGGAGCACTGTTACGAGATGATGCTTACAGCACAAAATAGTTGCCATATTGCATCAGTTATAACCCTGATAACCTCCTAGTTTTGCAACTGTAGTTTGCAGTTCAATGCGTTATGTGACGGGGCAAGGCCAGATGGCTATAGGAAAGTGGTGAGGACCCAGTATGTTAGCCCCAGGATAAACAAATCCCTGATACCTTGTTAACCAAATGGCAGTTGCTCCAGGTTAATCAAGACACCTGGGGCCAATTAAGATCCTTCTAGAAAAAGCAGTGGAGATGGCTAGATTGATTGGGACACCTGAAGCCCATCAAGGGCTGGTTGGAACTAGTTAAAAGCCTCCCAGTTAGTCAGTGAAGGGGGGATGTCAGGAGCTGTGGAAGGAGGTTGCGTGTGAGGCGCTGGGAGCAAGAGGCACTAGGAGCTGAGAGTGAGAGAGCGTACTGCTGGAAGATCCTGTGGTGAGGATAAAGAAGGTGTTGGGAGGAGTCCATTGGGAAGTAGCCCAGGGAGTTGTAGCTGTCGTGCAGTTGTTCCAGGAGGCACTCTAAACAGCTGCAGTCCACAAGGCCCTGGGCTGGAACCCGGAGTATAGGGCGGGCCCGGGTTCCCCCCAAACCTCCTAACTCCTGATCAAACACAGGAGGAGTTGATCTAGACTGTGGGTTCTACCCGAGGGGAAGATATCTGAGGCAAACAAAAATCCGCCAATAAGTGCAGGACCCATTGAGGTAGAGGAGGAACTTTGTCACAGTATATATCCTAATGCCTGGGAGGAGTGATGACACAGGTGCCAATTCCACTTATATAGTAAACAAGCAAAAATTTACAAACACTAATACTCTTCCAAAAGTTTTACAAACTGATGAAATGCAATATGGAGTGAGGCAAAAGTAGTATTTTCATTTATTAGGGGTCTTAACTTGACTAAAATACTTAATCTATTGATAACTGTTTTACACTAACTCCTAAATTAAGAGAAATTCTAGCCTTTGAAATATTTTCTGTAGCGTAACCCAACTGTGTATTCTCACTGTATATGTATTTGTATCTTTGTATATGGTGCCACCATCAAGAATGTATGGGGACTCAACTCCTTGCACTAATGTAACCACAAAAAAATCCCACTACACTAGGATACCAGGATAAGCTTCTTCTGAGGAGCAAATATTACAAGAAAACTGGTTCAATGGTTTTAAAGTTATGAACATATGAAGTCATCAGGTTGAATGTTGTTAAAAAAAATCTCTTCAAAGTTAGAACTGTGGACTGTCTCAATTTGGGATGATCTCAAAACATGAGCAGTCTCAAGCAAGGGATTGTTTCACACTGGACATCATCTAAACCTCTGAACTCCATCAAACTCTGGGCCATTCAACTTAAAAATGATCATTGAACTTGGCTTGTTTTGTAGCACACATTGAGACAAAGATCAAGTCTGAAAGTTGTATGTACCATATGTTACTCTAACTTTCAGTGAGGCAAATTGTATAAAATTCTATTTTTATTCTACTGTATTTTGGCCTAATTGACAGCAATATCACATAAAAAGATAATATTTTAAGGCAATGTTGCACCAACTGAGGATCTGCTAATATATATTCAATCAAAGCATCTATAGGCTGGAATATATGCCTCTTTGTACAGTTTGCTTTGAAATAAATAAAGGGTATACAAGGCCATAGAGATGTCATAGAAAACTTGTAAGAGTGTGCTATTTAGAAACAATTGTACTTGTATTTAGATACAAAAAATATACAGTATTTCTTTTTCCCATTAATTCTTGTGATTCGTCGTAGGATGGCTGTTCGCTACTGTTCCTACAACTACTAATAGAAGTAGGCCTGAAACAAAGCCTCAAATCAGAATTTGTGTCAGCTTTGTAAAGAATGCATCCAGATACAGGTCTGAATGTCATGACTGGCCCTATCTTTATAGCTGTCCAAACCAACATCTCAGGTCTGACCATGTGAACTATGGGAAAGTTTCCTTGTACTCCACCATCAGTCTGTTGTCTCTTGTCTCAGACTGTAAGCTCTTTGGGGCAGAGACTTTTTTGTCCTGAGCTTGTACAGCGCATTGCACAATGGGGGCCTGATCATGCCTAGTGCTCTGAGGCACTATGACAATACAAATAATATAACAACGTTTCTCAATAATAACTGAACTGGGGATAACTATAGATCATATGGCACATCCTCCCACTCACTTCTTTCCAAACAGACAGAAGTGGAAAGCGTGTGTATGGCAACCCATTTCCCCCATGCCCCATCAACACACCATGTCAAACATCAAAGAGGACAAAAGTATTCACTGAGCTTGTGTGAGAGCTCAGCAGAATCTTTTTTACTTCTAACAAAAGTTTAAACCCAAGACTCTGTGTGGATAGGATCTGAGTTCAATTAAAAAGAAAATGCATTTCAGGGCTAACCCAAAGCCCACTGAAGTCAGTGTAAAGACTCCCATTGACATCAGTGGGATTTGGATCAAGCCCCTAATGTATATGAACAGAACAATTTACATTGAGCCTGTCTTTATTTTCCCATGACATGGATTTTTAATAATAAATAATTGCTAATGAGGCAACAAGGGCAATTTCAATATTAATTAAAAGTTGACTGTTTTTCTGAATAAAACCAATATGTATCTAGGAATAAATGTCTGGTCTCCAGCACAAAAACACCCTTTGTTTGCTAATTTAAAGTAAGTACTCACCATGAGACATGGACCACATCCAACCAATGAAATCCTATTTGTCTTACTGATCATCCTGGCACAAAAGATCCTGGATGATCAAACTAAGACCTCTCTCAAGTTATGTTCCTCAAAATTTTGAGACAATCTCAGCAGATAAATGATATAACATGTTTCCCATTATGGTGTTAATGTAAAGCCAGACAGCCTTACATTTGCCTAAGTTGATACAAATAATTCAGCAGCAAGCAAATCAGAAAAAAAAATTCCATCCTCACTTTAAGTCAGTCACCTGTCAAACATTTAGCTGTTTGTGACTTTTAAGGCACTGTATCTTTGCCGTTTGGTCCTGGCACTTAATTGTGCTAACTCGAATCCTCCACCTCTGACAGAAAAGAAGAGATAATTATTGCAGTCAATGTTGTTGCTTTGACTTGAAAGTCCATTCTAAAGAAAGCATTAGAGAAGACTTTCTTGTGGCTGAAAGATCAGATTATCACAATCAAAGTAAAAAGGTGTGGCGCTATTTACCTTGCATGTTATGACACATGAAAGAAAATGATTCAGGCAAGAAAAATAATTACACATTAGTTTGTGTTTGGCAACTTTGTTTCGTATATTTGGGCCACAAACCAAAGATAAAAAGGTATTTTGCCCAATGTAGTCTCTGCTTTTAATAGGTCAAGATGTAGATTGTGTTTAGAGGAGTATATTTTGCTTGCCATACAGTGTTTTATCAGAAGTTGGCTTTTTTAACCTCCATATCCGTACAATGCTGTAGTAAAGTTTGGTTCAGCTTTCATCACAAAACCCCAAACCACCCCGTGCATTTCTACCAATTTCAAAATTTCACTACAAACCAGAAGCCAAGCCTGGCTTTTGCAAAGCTGAGTTGAATTTCAAGAAAATCTGGGACAATTATAGGTTTGAGTGGAAACTACCCAAAAGGACTATATGGGCTGAGTTTCAGTTTGAGCTTTTGAGTTCATTTAAAGCTGAAATGCCAGGGTCCCAAAGCTATGCAAAGCAAATCCCTGACAATCAAAATCAGAAAGATTTACGTAGGATTCTATAAGCTGGAAAATGACTGCAAATGGAGGGGTTACAGACTCATCACAGTTCAAGGGGACCATTAGTTTTGTAACTGCAATAGGTGTTAATTAATTACATGGTCTCAGCTGGAGTACTGTGTCCAGTTCTGGGCACCACACTTCAGGAAAGAGGTGGACAAATTGGAGAAAGTCCTGAGGAGAGCAACAAAAATTATTGAAGGTCTAGAAAAGATGACCTACGAGAAAAGATTGAAAAAACTGGGTTTGTTTAATCTGAAGAAGAGAAGATGGAAGGGGGGACATGATAACAGTCTTCAAGTACATAAAAGGTTGTTATAAAGAGGAGAATGATAAATTGTTGTTCTTATCCACTGAAGACAGGACAAGACGTAATGCAGCGAGAGAGATTTTGATTAGACATTAGAAAAAACTTCTTAACTTGAATGGTAGTTAAGCACTGGAACAAAGTATCGAAGGAGGTTGTAGAGTCCCCAGCACTGGAGGTTTTTAAGAGCAGGTTAGACAAACACCTGTCAGGGATGGTCTAGATATTACTTAGCCCTGTCTCAAGTGCAGGGGACTAGACTAGATGACTTATTGAGGTCCCTTCCAGTCCTACATTTCTAGGATTCCAAGTTTGTAGCTCCTTGTGCCTTGAGAAGAGAAAATATGCCTTAGATTACATTGGCAATAATAAATATGGGCTTTAAAACCTGCATGGGCTTTCCAGGATGGTGTCACAACATTTTGCCCAGTGTCTTCGAAATGCACCATGACATTAGGGCTGTGAACAGTATTTAAATCCAAATATGATGAGCTGACTATAGTACAGCTCCCTTCCTAGAACTATTTTGGAAATAAATACTGATTCACGTTCCTATCTACTCTCAACCTCAATACTAGGCAGGTGATAACTGGCAGAAATTCCACCTACACTACCATTCTATTTGCATGTCAGCAAATGGTGGTGTCTTGTAGTGTAAAAATCACCTATGATTCAGAAAAAGCAGCAAAGAGAGAAAAATGAAAATAAGATGGAAAATAGACATGCTTCAGAGAGAATCTATATGCACAGGTCCAGATTCTCAGCTGGCGTAAATCTGCATAACTCCATTGATTTTAGTGCAGTGCTAATATAATGCAGCTAGGTCAATTTATACCAACTGACGCTCTTGCCCTGTAAAAGATTTACTTACATGTATGTGATAAGAATTTAGTTCAGCAAAATAGTACTTGTCTCCATAATATGTGAACAGCAAACATGATGCAATGTAGCCCTGTACAGTTTCACTTTCCCATGAAATAAATTTTGAACATAAATCATGATTAATTATTACAAGGAGGCCATTTTAATATTAATTAAAAGTTTACTGTTCCTGTATCAATATGTATTTTGGAGTGATCACCTGAGCACAGGGACAGAAAGCATCTGCATTCGCAAATAAAATAAAGCTTTCAAACATGTGGGAAAAATCTAGCCAGTGGAATCACTTTTGTTTTGTTAGAAATATTTGTATTTTAATAGAATAATGTAGAATAAATAGGATACAAGTTATACTGATACAATTTGGCAACTAATGCCTCATTCATATGTGTCAGCCTATATTTAATTTCAAAGACAAGAGACACTGGACTTCTCTGCAGTAAGATAAAGAGTGTTAATTTTAATACTGTGTGTGTCTAGAGAATGCATCAGTGTGGGTACGTTTTTATTGGCATGCATCTGGGATGGGGCCGCATTACTCACAACTGGCATAGACGTGTGTGTTATACAAGTCATCCCAGTAGAGTTTTGTGTAATCCCTATCCTATTATAGTTCCATTATTTTGCATGGGCATTTCTGAAAAGAATTAAATTACAAAGCTTTTATTTTAAAGAAAAATAGCGAAACTTCCAAGTCCATTTTAATGCTCTTCATCTACCAGCAGGTGTCACTGGAGAGTGATACAATTCTCCAGGGAGAGCCACTGAATAATCTTAACCTCCTACCAGCTCGGGGAATCAAGGGCCATCAAGGAATTTCTGCCTGCTAGGTAGCTGATATACTTATTCTACACCTATCCCAACGTACCAAGAAGCTGGCCAGATCCATCCATAGGCTTATAAAAAGAACGAGCACTTTCAATGAAACGATTGCAAACAAGAAAGTAAGTTTAGTCTTTCCATTGCAGCCCAGAAAAGAAAACTCTTCAGGAGAAAAAAAATGGAAACACATGAAACACAAATTGAATACACTCAAAATGTAATGAAAGGAAAGTCTTTTTCCATCTTAGTTAATGCTTTAAATTAGAATGTTGATATACAAGCTGCAAAACAGATGGGGACAGTATTTTTAAATAATTTGTTACTGAATGTAAGCAGGGGCGGCTCTAGGCACCAGCAAACCAAGCACATGCTTGGGGCAGCACATTTTGAGGGGCAGCATTCTGGCCATCCATTTTGTTTTTGCTTGGGGCGGCAAAAGGACTGGATAAGG
The DNA here is from genome assembly GCA_037349315.1 of Chelydra serpentina. Lineage (NCBI taxonomy): Eukaryota > Metazoa > Chordata > Testudines > Chelydridae > Chelydra > Chelydra serpentina. Next base: position 17,443,872 of record JBAIAC010000035.1, read on the forward strand.
ACTGGAACACTCGGGCTGGGAGCCGCCCCGCAGGGCACACGGAGCTGCCTGCAGGTGCTGCAGGGCAGCCGCCCCCCCAGCACCACAGCTGGGGCTGGGTGAAGCGCCTGAGCCACTCAGGGGCTGCGGCAGCAGCGGGGCCATAGAGGGGACTGGTGCCCGGGGTGCTGCCGTGCGGGGCCTGCGTCCCGCTCTCCGGGGCTCTGCTCCCTCTCGGGCTGTCCTGCCGTGGCTCCTCAGCCCCCTGCCAGGGGGTTCCCCTGACTCTGCCCTCCCGGGTCCCAGCCAGTCCTGGAGGCGGGAACCCCGGCTGGAGGGACCCTGGGCTGAGGCGTGGCCCAGGAGCCCCGCTGCTTACCCTGACCCTGCCAGCACCAGACAGGCTGGAGGTGAGGGGGAAGCAGGCAGAGTCAGCACTGATGGAGGGGAGCCCAGGGCTGGGGCGGCAAGCCCAGTGCTGGGGCAGCAGGGAGTGCAGGTGAGGAAGGGCACTGGTTGGGGGGGGTGGGAGCCATAGGCTGGTGTGGCAGGACCTGCGGGAGTGGGGGGAGCCCAGGGGTGGGGTGGGGGGCAGCCAAATTTTTTTTTGCTTGGGGCGGCAAAAAACCTAGAGCCGGCTCATGAATGGGAGGAACTAATAATAATATTGGCTAGAGCTAGACTTACTGTAGACAGGCGCTATGTTAGTTTCCCCAGAGTAGTTCTGCCAAAGCATCTCAGTCCCAACATGCAGCACCCCCTGCTACTCCAGTTCAGGCCTTTTTCCCATTCCACCTCAGTTCTTTCACTGCCCTCCAGTCTTGACCCGCAATACACCCTAGTTTGTTCCTCAGCCCCTTATCGCTCTCCAGTGCACCTCATGTCTGCCTCCTGTTAGAGAGATCCTCCACACAGCTTTGCCAAATGGACCTCATTAGGAACCTATTCAGTCCTGATCCTCTGGCTTTTCCAGATGTGACCCTCTCCCCTTCAGCAGTGACCATCAACTGTGGCAAAGTGTAGGGTCATTTGAAGTACGCATTCAAATAGGCAAGGATGCTGCATATTTATGGGATAAAGAAGTTTGAAGGCTACCTTGAGTTTTAGAGGCTGTGGCTGATAATAGCTTCTGATTCAGATAAATTACCATTTACACATCTAATATTCCCTTGAGAGAATGTTCTGATGGCATCATGATGCTACACAGAAATGCTACAGCGATGGGAACTATAGAAAAAAATCATGGATTAAATAGACCCACCCACCCACCTTCTTGCATTTTTCATGCCATACCATGCCAAATCCCTTTGTTTTTTATATGGCTGTATCGAACTAGAAAAATGTCTTATGGCCCCACAATCACCACCACAAAAGCTTATGAGACCATGTGTGTGCAAACTTGTACTACCAAACCAATAAAAAAATAAAGCCTCTCCCCAGCCTTGAAATCGTCCATCAATTCCTTCTACTGTTCCAGTGCTCGACGTGCATTCTGTTCCCTGGTTTTATCTTTCATCTTGCTTGCATAGTTACTTTCTGGGAGATTTGTCACGACTGGCTCACAGCACACTGAGCTGATTTACAGCAGCAATTAATTCCATATCAGTTGGGAGGGGATGGAATCATATTTTAAAAATAAAAGTAGCAAATTATATCCACAAGTCTGAAAATGCCACTCCTAGGTTTTTATATATATAATTTAAAATACTGGGTTCATGTACAGGCGACAAATACAAGGGGATGGGAAGGAGGAGAATACAGAACCAATAGGCTTGGTATCAGATAGTCTGTCTCAAGTAAAAATGAGATTGCTGGTCACATCCTAACTCAATGATACCTATCCTCCCTGCACAAACATATGCAAGCTAGATCCTTAACGCCTGTAAATCAGCATTGCTCCATTGAACCCAATAGAGCAATGCTGATCTACATTAGATGAGGATGAGGGCTAGAACTGGCAACCTCCGCTCACAGCTGGAATCATGCAGGATGTTGCAGGTCATGGCTGAGGTGGCATAGTGAAACTTGCCGTGCATCAGCCCACACTACGTTTTGCTCTAGACAGCCCTATCAGACCGAGTTTTACAAGCACCAAATTGACACATACTATTAATTATTGGGGGGAGGGGGAAATAAATGAGATCAGCATTCAAACTAAAATTGTTCAGGGCTAGAATCCCTTTTGTGTTTTCTCCCTTACATACCTCAGATGAAAGCACACACATGCAGATTTGAATCATATGCAGCTGATATGCCTATGTGCAGATGCAAACCAGCAGCTATGTGTACATTCGAGTTTGCATGTGCGCAAGTTAGCAGGATATACTTCTTAAGATCGGGCTCTTTACTGTGTTTCTAACTGCACTTTTCTTTAGCCTGGAGACATCATCAACTGGCTCAAACATTAATAAGGGTGTCAAAAATCTACAAGTGCAAAAGAAACATCTTTCATTCATACAATATCGTAACGTTTTACATATACCAGAGAAATGGCTTTGATCACAAATACTCCATAGCTATTTAGATCTGAGGATTATCCACTAACAATACAGTTGGAGTCCCTAAGTAGTATTACAAATAGGTCTTCACTTCAGGATGATTCTGATTTTAAATGCCTTCACACTCAAGCACATTTTTCCACACTCCCCTGTATGCACAGACTGCTTTCCTATCCCACTATGCTCAATTCTTTCAAGTCCTCCTTAAAGAGACACTTCTTAAATAAAGTTTTTTAAAAACAACAACAGCAACAACACTAAGCTATGCCCATCACTAGATTTCCAAGTTCAACCCATTTTCTGGTTGTCTGTCTCTTGGCTTAAAAATTTTTCAGGGCAGGGACAGTCTTTATCTGGTATACTGTCCACTACGGAGCACACTGTGTGCACTTAATAAATAGTAACCAATACTAACCTGAAATGCATTACACCTGCAATAGTATTTTCCCAAGTACTGAAATCAGAGTCAGAAGCTGCTGGAGAAGGAAAGTCTAGGGGATTTTGTTGAATTGACCTTGGGCAGAACGTACCTTGGAAAAGACCTGAAATATAAATATATATCCCTATTTAACCTGGATGTTCACAATTGCTTTCAACCTGGAGAATTATATAACACTTTACATGATTTTGCAAGGAGTACATCAGGAGTATTTTAAAGTATATGAGCCAAGAAGCTGTACAGACAGCAAGGCGTCTGTGTTGCCACTACAAAGTGGATGTTAATTACCTAAAACAATACATATAATAGGCAAAGGAAAAAACGCTCTTCATTGCTGTGCCATACCCACTCATCTAGTGCATCTCTAACTGCACAGTTATTTAGCCTGGAGGGATCATAATTAGCTGTTTTTCAAATTATTAAGGATAGGGGGGGAAAGAAAGCTACCAGAGTAAGAATGGTGGGAAACTTTATATGTGGTGTTTCTCGAGGAATCTAGTTAGCATACATAATTACTTCATTACATTACACACACACAAGGCCTGTACTTCACTCAAGAAAAGGGTTGTTTAATATCGATTCAGTGATCTCTAGTTTATGAGATTAATCATGCAATGGAAGCGTTGGGCAAACAACAAGCTATGCCCAGTGTGTCTAACTGCTTCTTAAAAGATGGTATGAAGCCAAGCATGAGTCATTTATCATTATAAATGGAGCCCTGCCTGGATACAAAAATGTGGATCTGCATCCACCAGGATCAACCCATGATCCAACCCACGATCCGCTAGCAATATTTTACCTGTATCCGCATCCACCTCCACACCCGCAACAGCAAGCCATCTTAGCAACAGCAGGGAAGGGAGCGAGTGGGGGGACAGGGTCTTGCAGGGAAGAGGTAGCGCAAGGGTGGGACCTGGGGGTAAGGAGCAGCGCAGGGGCAAAGTCTTGAGGGGAAGGGACGTCACCTTGCGTGCTGCTCCCTGGGGGCTCGCAAGTGATGGGGCCCAAGCTGCTGGACAGGAAGCGGTGCAGCGAGCAGGTGCTGGACAGCCCTGACTCTGACCTGCCACCCAGCCCCAGCCACTGGCTGCTGGCTGCCAGCCCCGAGTGTGCTGCGCCCCTGGGCTGCCCAAACCAGATGCTGTGGGCCAGCGGTCCACTATCTGCAAAAATGGTCCACGAATATGCGGATAGCCGCAGAGATGAATTGGATATCCGCGGATTTGCAGGGCTCTAATTATAAATGCTTTGCCCGTCTCAAGCACGTTTTATCTGAGGAGCTCAATCTTTTTATAAGCACTAATTAGTTAAGCCTCACACAACTCAGCTGGTAAGGCAAGGAAAAGAACATTTTCCAGACGGGAGAAACTGAGGCGCGGAGAGGTAATGAAATTTGCTGATGGTCACCCAGCATGTTGGTGGCAGTGCTGGGAAGAGAACCCAGTAATCACTGCCAACCTCATAATGTTGTAATTAGAGCGTTTCAATCCTATTTACATTATTTAGTAATGAGCTGGGCTTAACGGATGGCTTGTCCTTTTCCCCCCTCTTTTGGTAATGTTGCCCCCTCACTCCTTACCATCCAAGGAATTTACAAGGTGGGAGAAGCGTCTATCCAGCTGGTGGCCAGGCATAGCTTATTAGCAGATTCAAGCTGATGACTGGCCCTCTGCGTGCATTTATCTTGCACATTACCACAGCCCAGATTCGAATCAGGACCTCTCATGGTGCATGGGAGAGGAGCTTTCCTGACAGAGGAGCTGAAGAGGTCTCTGTCTCTAGCTTATCCAATAGAGCCTGCACTGAGTTCCTCTCAGCTGGAGGCCACTCTTTGCAGCTCTTACAGAATAAACCTCCACTCTAATTTGTTAACCCACAAAAACTCAGCTCGGATCCAGAGTCTGCTTTTCAGTGTGGTTCCTGCATTTTTCCCCCCTCAAAACTCAGGTTTCCCGAGGCACAAGGCGGTGGGAACGTGACTTGTCTGAAGTCCAACAGCAAGTTTCACCAGTTCCAAGTCAGCAGTGGAATTCAGAATCCTCTCAGCTCCCTGGCTAAATGGAAAACTGGGCCAAAGGGAAATTCCATCCATTTTCCCCAGGCCAGCAGTCTGAAAGTTAGGAAGTACAGTAGAACCTCAGAGTTACGAATACCGGTGTTACGAACTAACCAGTCAACTACACACCTCATTTGGAACCGGAAGTACACAATCAGGCAGCAGCAGAGACCAAAAAAGAAAGCAAATACAGTACAGTGCTGTGTTAAATGTAAACTACTGAAAAAAAAAGGGGGAAAGCAGCATTTTTCTTCTACATAGTAAAAGTTTCAAAGCTGTATTACGTCAATGTTCAGTTGCAAACTTTTGAAAGAACAACCATAATGTTTTGTTCAGAGTTATGAACTCCCTTTCCTCCCATGCCCCCCACCTCGCCCCCCACTCCAAACAAACTAGGTAATGTGATTTTTAAATTGTTCCTGGCATTTATTGGTGGCAACCAGTTTTCTAGGAAAACATATAGGAGCCCAGCATAAAAGTGTGTGAATCACTTCCCATCTGACTTTAGAGGGTCCCTGTCTTCTCCTCCTCTCTTGCAGCTTTGCCCTCTTCCTTGCTAAATACCTCTACTTTGCCTCCCTGGTTTTCTGGTGTACCCTTCAGTGCCTGATTCTGATTTCACTTTTTTAACTCCATCGACTTTCATTGGATTTATAGTAATTTAGAGTAAGATAAGCAGGATCAAAGTCAGGCCCCTCTTTTACAGAAGATCTGGGCAGCTTGTTTCTACAGGAATCCAAATAAACCCAAATGTTTTTCTATTTGTATTTGTGACCATGAGCCATTTGGGGGATTAAATTAAAGCAACATCTGGTCTTCTCGTGGAATTTCCACCATGCAGGAAGAGAGCTAACGTAAGATCAAATCTCATGTTATTTCACTCCTCTAAAGGGTTCATGGAGGTAAATGAAAGAAAACCCCACACAAATACAAGTAAATTCACATTGGTCATCTCAGAAGAAACAATCCCTGCGGTGTCCATCTTCCAATCAAACATTCATCTAAGCTCCCTCCTCCCTTCACTCTGGTGGCTGCCCAGATAGAAGTTAAAGACCCCAAGGTACTTTCCAAAAGGAATAGGGGGTAAATGCTGTTGTCCTTACTGATGACATTCCCTTGCTCAGTAAAACCCCAGGGTAAGCTCTCTGGGGCTATGAACTACTGCACAGAGATGGGTGTGAGCTGCAACATTTCTGTCCAGGTTTTGATGAGGAAACCCATCATCCTCCCTCAAAATGTGTGTATCAACTAGGGGAATTTAAACTTCAACTTGAGAGTATCCAGATCGGGGTGTGGGGGGGATGCAGGGGAGCTCACATCACAGCAAACTCTATTGAGACACTGTCTGTAAGGCTGTTGCTCTAACTTGCCTAATCATTTTGCTTCCAGTATCTAGCTCTCTGATCTTGCAATGTGCTGCCACAACAGCCAGCCTCAATAGATAACCAACTCTACCTATTCAAAAGCTGGCTGGAGTGGGAAGACTCAGTCAAATGTAACTTGTAAGTAAACTTCAGAAACTGCTAACTCCAAACAAATGGGCAAGTCGTTCAAAACCCAGGTGTCCCACTCAGAAAGGTGCAAATTTCATTCACACTAAAAAGTTAAAGGGTCAGGAGGGCTTGTGTGCAGAGTTGCATGGGTCCAGCAACACTCTTCCTGTGGTTGCTGAAAATAAACACTGATTATCGCCATTTGAGATTGACAGTGATCTTGGTTGATTGGGCTTTCATTAGCTTTTGAACAGCAGCAAGGGGGCTACTTGGTTTTTTCCCACTGATCTACTGGGGCTTCCATCTATCAGTGTGAAAAAAAACCAACAACAACCCTCCACTGTTCTCTGGGAAGAGCCCTGGTAAAGTGCTAGACGTAACAAACTACTGCAGATTCATAAAGGCACAGTGCTAGATAACTCATCCCCAACTATCTGCTTGGGGGCATACAAGAGCTTACATTTCTATTGCCTCTTTCACCTGGCCCCTGCACAGGTAGATAAAGTGGGGAAGGCATAGAAAAGACCGCGAACTCAGGGCTTCTTACAGCCAGGGGAATTTTATTAATTGTCAAACAAGGGCCATTTTTGCACTACCTAGGCTATAGGGTAAGCACAAAGCCCAGCCCTGCCCCCACAATATCCCTTGGCCAGGGAGTCCCTACATAAGGCCTTTCAGCCACGCAGGGAGGAGGGGCTGTTCCAGGGAGGGGGCATTGTCTGAGTCCCACAGTGCCATGGTGAGTCTGCACACCTGCAAAGCCACATAAAGACGCTTGAAGAGGGTTACAATTTAAGGGAGCCCTAACAGGATCCAAGGCCTACACTAGCTCCTGAATAAGGGAGATGCGAGCTGCCTCCCCTCTGTCCTTGGCTGGCCTTCGTGCCAGTGCAGGGATGATTCTTCCCCATGGAGGGGAAGCAGGACTAGCAGTAGCCTCTGCAGAAGGGGGCTGCGGAGGGGAGGTTGGGGCCATAGTCTCAGTGTCCTCCCCTCAGGATACTGAATGGGCACAGCGGGGAGCGGACACCAAAACAAACCCCTACTCTTATGAAAAGTGTCATGGGACCTGGCTGCTTTAATATCCCAGAACAATAATTATGCACTTCCCCCCTGCCATGAAAACATAAACATTTTGTTTTGCGTTTCCTCAGTCCCGTCTGTTTCGGGATTTCAAAACACTTTACAACATTGCTAAACTCAGTCTCACAGCACCCGTGAGGTTCCTATTGCTACTGTCCAGCTTGGTAAACTGAGGCAGGGAGAAGGAAAGTGACTTACCTTAGATCACACAGTGAGTCAGTGGTGGGGCTGTGATAACAATCCAAGACACCGGGAGAGGGAGTCTCCTCTCCCTTATGGCTTAGATGGGCTATAACAGCCTCTTAGCCAGCCAAGAAACAGATTCTATCCACTCAGGCACTGCATTGGACAACCATAGTCAACCTTACACAAGGCCCCTAGCATCTAGGAGGACTGGTCTGGATTGTGAGGGGGATTCCCAAAGCACAGAGCGCCATGGTGATCTTGGGGCAGTTCTGGGGTTGATTACAGGCAGGGCTGCCCTAACTTAGCGTGACAAGGCGGGTGAGGCAGTATCCTTTATTGGACCAATTTCTGTTGCTGAGAGAGACAAACTTTTGAGCCACACAGAGCTCTTCTTCAGGTCTGGCAAAAGGTACTCTGAGCATCACCGCTAGGGTGACCAGATGTCCCGATTTTATAGGGACAGTCCCGATATTTGGGGCTTTTTCTTATATAGGCTCCTATTACTCCCCCACCCCCCTCCCGATTTTTCACACTTGCTGTCTGGTCATCCTAATCACAGCTAAATGCAATTAGGTGGAACAGATTGTTTAGCTTAACTGCATATGCTTTAGAGTAGCATTTTGGCCCCTGACCTGTCTAGAATCCCAAAGACCCAAAAGGGGCTGAAAGCTGCCTTTGTTCTCCCTCCCCATAGATCCATGCTTGTGTGTGTTCTGGTGCCTCTAGGAGGAGCAACACACCTGCCCCTGATTCCTACTCTTGGTGTCTGTGTGGTAATCCATGCTCCCTCTGCTAGACAAACTTCTCAGGTTTTCTTTCAAAATTCAAGCACAGCTTGAAAAATGCTAGTCTAGCTATTAATTATGTGAGGAGAGCCAACAGAGGGTGATAAGATCAAGTGGCAAAGGTCCTGGTATCCTGGAGTTTCCAATAAATAGCTGGAATTACATAGAAGGGAAAGCCTGGCCCAGGATCATAACTAAAACTAAACTAAACTAAAACTTGGGTGTCTAGGATTTGAAAATGGGTTTTTTTTGGTTTGGTTTTTTTTCCCCTGGAGGGATCTTAGCTAAATAAGACTGGTATTTATGCTTGAGAAACATGTTATGGAGGAGAAGGAAATCAACAAGTTGAGAAGTCTTTTAATCAGGATGATTTAGTTAAATTAGCTCAGATGGGGATGTTTCATTACTACAAGTAACAGATTACTTCATGGTGGCCCACTCTCTCTGTGGTTCCTACTCTGACACCAGCTTTTGACTTTTAGCAGCAACAGCCTTGGCTCTGAGGTAAAACTACGTTTTCTTTCAGCAGCAGCTCAGTTAGGCCATCACATGAAACTGTCAATTTCTTCTGTTTCGGAAAGATTGCTGAGTCAGATCACGGAGAGATGGGATTACAACAATGTTAGTCACCAGCTATTTCCTGTTTGCCAGAGAATCTCACAGGCTGAAGCTTCTTGGCCAACAGCACAACCAGGTGGATCTCATGGTAATGAGATACCTGAATGCTGCCAACAGCTGGGCAAGAATAAAGCCTGCACTTGGCTGACTGTTGATCCTCTTAGGCTTTTTACAAATGAAGTGCATTGTTATACACACCCCTTTATATGAAATTTCCTGTTGGTTTTCCTACCCCAGCGTACCACACATGTCTTTACTCATTGTTCCATACATAAATTAGACTGTAAGCTTCTAAAGGCAAGGACCTGGTTTTATTTTATAGCTCAAAAAGTGCCAAGCACAACTGTGGGTCTATAGAGTTAAATAATAATTAATAAATAATTAGTTGCAGTAAGAGCACCAGATTCTCCTATATTTTACCATTTCTTAGGGTCATGATATTATAAGGAGCAGATTCATCCCCGCCCTAGAGCAGATGCCAGCAAAGGGACAGTAGGTAGCAAACATGTGCCCCCTTTATAAAGAACTTGTGAGGTCTAGTGAGGCCCCTTGCATGGGCGTAGCCAGCTATCAGGGTTGCCCAAAGTTGTATCCCCAACTTTCATGGCCCCTATGGAGCTTTGCAAGAAAGCCCAATTACTGGAGAGCTCACATCCGCCCTGGTATTACCCTTCTCACAGTGAGAGTCTCACCCCAATATGCTCCCTACCTCTCCTGGTCTGCCTACATCCTGCCTTAGTTCTACCTCCAGTACACCAGGAAGCTATAGAGGTAGCCCCGAGCTGGCATTGTCTCCAAACGTTTAGGCTTCTGGGACATACAATGCTCCAGATTTACTGCTATTAGTGGTAAGATCATGTGTTTATATTACATTCCAAATGTATTCTACAGACTCTGTAGAATACAGAGGAATTATTTCACCCATTGCTGATAGGCAGCCAGCCCTGGGTACAACATGGCAGCTGACTACAGTAGCCCCTAGGATAAGAAGTGAAGAATCCAAGCGAAACTGCAGAATATCGACGCAGACTGCAATTATCCAAATTAGAATGGGAATAGGATTACAAAGGCTAAAATCATTTACTGTTGCAAACAGTGCCACCAGATTTTCAACTCTCACTAGTGTTCAGGGGCACTCAGTTTTATATTTTACCTGACAGACTCCACCATCAACAGCACAGTGGCCCTAGTGCCACCTGGGGGCACGATTCAGTACTGACTCAGATACCACTTAACACAGCATCATGTCCTGGCTGTTGCACTCTGGAATGTCTTTGGTCTTCTATACAATTAATAACCTGGCCCCCGACCTGATTTATCTTGCAAGAGTTGGGAAGATCACACTGTGACAATAAAGGAAATGCTGGATTAGTGCATGTGAAGTGAATTTCTGCACTAAAACAAGCAGGAAGGGAAAACTGAGTGTATTGCCGATGAAACAAAGGTGTACGTTGCTAGAGTGACATGAACTCATTTCAGATTCACTGAAGATTTCTCACACTCTTACCTGTGCAGTTTCACAGGGAACTGAAAAGCCGCAATCGATCCCACTGGAAATAATGCCTCATGTTCCCGGATGCCTGAGATGGTGTACGTTGTTACCCATATATGGAGCCATACACCCGCCGGAGGAAAGTGAACTTGTGTGTCATGCTGTATATGTTTCATTCAAGCGTAAACAGAAATCTACTGACTTCGGGACTGAACTATGCTGGTGAACTGGCCTTCCCAAATGATTATTGAGATTTAAAGAAAAAGAGAAATGAGTTGCTATTTATATTTTCTTGGTAAACCAGAAATATACCGGACAACTCTGCTACTTTGCAAACAGAAAAAATATATAGGGATTCCTTCAGTTCAGAATGATGGTCTGTTACATGCTGTAGGTAATAATTATCCTCATACATGGTTAAAATTAGTGAGACCTCACTGACAAGTTAAAACCAAGTTATTCATAAATTTTCATTGGCTGAACTGTTTTTGCTACTGTGTGTATAGCACTTCAGAAGGAAGTGGCAGGAAACAGAACAGAACTCCCAGGGTGTTTATAGTTGGATTCAGATTAGTGACTGGTGAACTTCAAAAGATTCAGAAATTTGGACTTTCATGATGATCTAAGCCTCTTTGGTGCAGCAATCAGACTGGAAATCCCAGGAGAATAAGAGATACTCAGCATCTTCTCCTTTCATTTGAGTTGGAAATGGCACAAGAATCTCTTTTCTCCTGGACTGCTAGCATATCTGCTTCTGGGTGCATAAATTGGGGTGCACAAAAATGGGGGGGAAATTAACTACACTTCTCCAAACTTCAAAGAGCGTTCCTATTGAGAGTCATTGGCAAAGATTAAAGAGGGCTCTATAGCTATCCAAACTGTCCACCTAGCACTATTACTGACTTCATGATCTGTGTCTTATGCTTTTATATTACCTTAACATGGATTATGGAGCTCATTCCTATGCTGCAAGATGCAAAAGATAGGGTCTAGTGGGTAAATCATGGCATTGAGAGCCAGTTCTGGATTTTATCCAAGCTCTCTCACTAATTCTCTCTGGGACTTCAGTTAAATTACTTAGACTTATATTTTTAAAAGTTCCAGCATACTTTTGCAGTCATGTGAGTTCCAGATTCAATTCAGTGTTCCACATGTACTAAGGTATGTTTACTCCCAAGTCTCCTGATGTATTTGCGTACATCCGACATTGCGTGTTCACACTTTGCAAAACATAATCCTTAACCATGCTCTGTGTCAGATTCCCCATCTGTAACATGTGGACAATAATACTTCTCTTCCACACATAGGAATCTGCGAGGCAATGTTTCTAAAGACATCCTTGGAACCTTGGATGGTTCTGAACTTCGGATGGAAGACACTATGGAAGCCCATAGTATTATTATAACAAAGTAAATTGTAGTCAAGAGAGACTTAGCACAAGCTCTAACAGGCTTGATCAGATGTAGGCTCCCATCTGGCTCATCTATCAGCTTCATGCCATGAAGATTGCTGAGTGTCAGATGCAGTAATGTACAGGCCCCACCCACAAAGAGTAAGTCCAGCCACCAGAGGGAAGTTAGTGGAGTCTTTGCTAATTATGTCCATTCTAACATTTGGACACGTTGACTGATGTAAAACTTTCCATTACAAGTATGATGCCCCAAATCTTTATCTGCCATGAAGTTTTAGCTTAAATATAGAAGTTTGAATAACCTCTTTTAAAGACTAATGTCCTCTCTCTCTATGCAATTTATCCAGATGTGTTTTCTAGTGAAAAGTGGATCATAGAAGCTAAAGATGGAAAAGTCTATTAGATCATCAAGTCTATCTTGCTACTGGTGCAAAATCATTCCCTAATGAAAAGTATTTTGTGCAGTCTCCACCAATTGAGTTACACCAGAGTGAAATGGGAGTAATGCAGTATAAACATGGAGCTAAACCCAGTGTAATTGTGGATTACTGGAGTGGTGAACCAGAATCTCATATTCAAATATCCCAGTTAACAGGTCTTCCCTCACTTCCATTGGGAGACCAATTAACTTCTGAGAACCCTCCTGCTGCTCCCCACAGTTCCCAACAGATGCAAGCCAGTAAACTATCATTGTTGCAAAGGGATTTTACTTCAACAGAAAACACTGTGAACCTGCTACAAGCACAGAAAGAATTCAAAAGCCAGTGGAAAAAATGCTCAACATGATGAGTAATTTCAGAGTAGTTGTGCAACTACCGGTTTTGAAGCTAGTAATTTGGTGTTGTAAATTGTAATTATACAAGTGAGAAAAAATGTTATTCTCTATTGCCAAAAATATTCATTTGATATGTGAGGGTAGGCTGGTTGCTATAATCTACATCCTTCTGAATGTAGTTGTAATTCCTGTTTAATAAAATTCCAGATGTGATTTCTTTTTATCAGGCTATTATCTGTAATTAAGGCATTTAATATTCAGTCCCTTTGATGTCACGTCATCTTTGAAATATGAAGTTTGAAGTTTGTCTCCTTCTTGGAAATGAAGATGAATGAATTGGGAGGGCAGGTCCCCAAAGATACTTTTAAAAGCAATTTGGTGTTTAAAAAAAACAAAACAAAAAACTCCCTGGCAGAAAGCTTACAGCAGACTCTTGTAGGAAGTGAGTAACATGACTCACACCTTCCACAGAGAAAGCTGGATAGGATTTGAAGCGTACCTACTTTTTTGTTCCATGCTACTTGCTTGTAACGAACACCCAAAGCACTGTAATTCAAAATCCCCCTTATTGGTAGCTATCTCCTCTTATTATTCCTATTTTACAGATGGGAAACTGTGGCACAGACGGTGAAATTCATTGTGATGTGGAGGGTTTATGCATGGCCCCCTGCAACATTTCAGCCCCATGGTGGGACTGTACAAAGAAGCTGCAGGCACAGCATCCATCCAGTAGGGCTTCTGCCCTGCGTACTACCAGCTCTGCATTGGGAGTCGGCACAGGAAGGAGCCTGCCATGATGCATGACTGGGCAGATCCAAAGGCCGTATCACCCATGCAAGCAATCATTATTCAATCCTCATGGGGCTCTGCTGCAGCCCCATGTCCTTGCACTGGTTTTGGGGGTGAATTTTGCCCCCCTCAACCACTACACTTTACCCACCTATTGTGGAGGAGTGGATTTCACCAAGGACAAACCATAAATCAGTGGCAGATCTGGGACTAGAACCCAGGTCTTCTGACTCCTAATCCTATGCCTTGGCCACACAACCAGCCTTCAACCCCAGTCAATTACTGTCCTCTCCAAAGTATTGTAGGATGTGCAGTCTTTCTTGCCATCTCTTTTCCCCCTTAATTTGTCAAAAATATCTCTTTCTTCTGGCACGGGGCCACTTCTACTCTCCTTATCCCTTTCTTGATACTGGATGCAAGCCAACCTAGATGTAAGCTATTCTCCTGTCTGCTTATAATTAGAATTCACACATGGTGAAGTTTGTTTTATTTCTAAAGTTTTATTGGTGGGGTGTGGGGAGCAGCATGTGGGAGGGGAATCACACAAATCCTGTTATTTGTACATGTTCAAAGTGGTGCATGGGAGGAAGATACAAAAATCCCATTAATCATTAATAAGATTTGGGAGCAGATTTCTTAGGCAAAACTTAGAAAATGTACTCATGACATCCTACTATATGGATTTCTAGGCTCTTCCTTGACACCTCCCCTCCCCCCGCCATCATTCCATCCATTCTGGGCTGCATTTTCACACATGCACCTCAGTAAGTGCAAAACCTCAACACTGCAGATCCTGCCTTACTCCCCTCTCACCCACCATCTGCTTCTCAAGGACTCCCCATTCTTGCAGTTTGACTAATGCAAGATTTCTTGGGTCTGTGTTAAGTGGCAACATGTTGTATATTTGATAGACTTTATCAAAGATGAACTGATGACAATCAGATTCAGACCTGGATTTTGAGCACCCCAAAGTGGGGTTGGAGATGCACAGATTCAGCAGTTGGTTCAGTTGCATGTATAGTCTCTTATCCTTAAAGATTTGGAGTTTGGGTGAGTAAACCAATTCAAAGTTGAAAAGAAGTAGCTCCTGTCCAGAACACCTACATGGCTCTGCACTTCTCTCAAGAGCCGATCCTGATCTCACTGAAGTCAATGGAAGTTTTGAATAGTAAATGAATGTGGAAGAGATCTGTAGAAGAACAAAGCAAGTCAGGAGAGAACAAATACAAGGTTGGAAGTGGGTATTTGGGCTTGAATGTTTTTTGTAACAGGTGGGGCCTCCATAGTTTGCCTGCTAAAAAAGAGGATGGGAGCTTAGCTGATGTTACCAAGTTATTATGGCAGGTATATGGGATGGGGCTGTAGAAATCTTAGAGATGGGTGGGTGAAGGAGACAAAGGGGTTGGTGAACTAAGGCTTTGGAAAGATCATTTATAAAATGGCAAAATTGGCATATGTTCCATTTCCCTCTAATCTTGTCTTGACACCTGTTTCCTCTTGGATTTTGTTAAGCACAGTCTGTTAGTAGATGGAATTAAAGATGCCCAGTTATCTACAACTCTATTTTAATATTGTAGTTTCACTTGCTGCTCCTCCCCACTCTCTGTACCGGAGTAGTCCCAAAACGTTCTGTGAGGTTGTACTTGATTTGACTATTTTGTATCTTGATTTATATACTTGTAAGTCCTGGTTCCAAGCCCCTGACCGTATAAGAGTGGAGGAGATTGCTCCACTGTTACAGGTGGCATCCATTAGATCAGGTGCTGGAGCAATTTCCCTTCTGTCTCTGGTGATTCTTGAAAGTGCATGTTCCAGAAGCCTATGGGTTAATCCCAATATCCTGGCCAACTCAGTAACACATGCTATAATGTACAAAGCAATATGTGGGTTATTGTTGAGCTTACAGGGCTTGTTTATATGTATATTTAGTCTGCAGCAAGTCTATGTGGACCCTGCTGCTGTGCACGAACAGTTCCTTAGCACACTTTGATCTACCCTGGCTTGAAACAAGACTAGATCAAAGCACACTAAGGAATTGTTGGTGGGTGGCAGCAGGGTCCACATGGATGGTTAAGGCACTGCAGACTAGAGTAGGGTAAATGCACACCACAGCTTTCTACAAACCAAATATTCACGTAGACAAGCCCATAACATCTGCTCCATTTAAACAGTTGCTGCACTACCAGTACCTAACTCATTACATTGTAATGTGCTTTGAGATACCCTGAGTGTAAATGATTGTATATAAAACCAAGTTCTATTCCATTCTCTATTCTCTCCTGCCTTAAGCCACCCATAGCCACAGATCACCTAATGAAAAGTTCATATGCGAGAAATTATTTGAGACATTGTTCTTCTCGTTATTGCTATGTCTCTCAATGAGGTGAAGAGCCAGTCAGAAATGGAGTCTTTCAGACTATGTTTCAAATGTTTGAACCTTTGCTTCTCAGCCTTAAAGCGCATAAGAAAAAAAACAGATGTCTTGTGGGGGGGAAAAAGCAACAAAAAAAACCTTAGCTTTATATGCACTTGGATCTTTCATTTTATAAAAACAGTCAAGCCACAACCACAAGATTTCACAGATAAGAGAAAAAATGTGGATTGTACTTAATTTAATATTTTAAAGAAATGCTCTTACAGGGAGACGGCAAACTGAGCCAAAGCCAGACCAAGACTGCTGACTGATCTGAAAAATGTGAATATTATTCACACTGGGACACCACATCTCATAATGCTCCATGTGTGCTATAGTATATAATTATGAAATGTTTGCATTAAGTAACTTGGGTGCCTAAATACAGATGTTCCTTATTGACATTAATTGGACTTGACATATCTTTGGCCTGCTTTATACCAGTCACCAAAGCATGCATTTCCACTTTACCATACATATTCTAAAGGAGCTCTGTTCCATATCGAGCTTATTAACAGAGAAAAACATTAGTGCCTTAGCTATCTGTCATATATTTCAGTTAAAAATGCAATTGGTTTACTTTGAAGAATGTATTTGTTGGGGTACTTACCACAAACATTAATTATTGTTCTTTTTATTTTTATTTACAGTGAAATCTGTCCCCAAGACTCAGCCAGGTATTTTTTCTTTCCAAAAATATCATTGTGTTTTGGTGCCATTCATTCTTCTGACCACAGCTGAAATGTCAAGTTTCCCTGAGTAAGAAAGAAAGAAAGAAAGAAAGAAAGAAAGAAAGAAAGAAAGAAAGAAAGAAAGAAAAAGAATTGTCCCCTTGCCTCAACACACACGCAAATAAAATTCCTGTTGAAGTTATTGTTAAATTTAACTTTGCTGTGCTATTCTCTATTGAGGCTGTTTCTACTGTTCCAGGAAGAAAACCCACTTAACTCTTGAACAGACACATTGTTATTCAAGCTATTATAGATGGGTTTTCCAACCATCAAGTTGAGATCTGGATCTGAACTTCCCCAAAGTTTGGAGGTCCTTGGAGAGTTTGGACCATGCCTATCTCAATAAGCTTCCAAAAAAATATTAAAACCAAATCTAGACTTGCATATGAGATACCACAAGAATAGCTTTTCTTGAGACTGGCCTGTGTGTAAGAACATGCTTAATATTAGGAAGAGTGGAGGCACCCACTAATTATTTTAAAATTTTTAAACAATGTATAAATTCCAATTTTGAACCACTTTGATGTGATGTGGATTCTATCTTTTCTAAAGCTGGTGCATCTCACCACCTTCACACCGAATAAAATGAACTGCATGAAAACGTGTAAGCTTTTAGGGTCAAATTCAACCCTTGCATAAGTGAGTGCATCTTCACTGGAGAAAAAATTATTCTCTTTCCCTTAGTACTGTAGGAGCACTTGCTTTCCTTCTAGAATCCAAGGCTACTTGGCATGGTTAACATATGGCATCCTCTTACCTCTAGATAAAGGATTATGTGTTGGCTCCAATCCCTTGTCTCCTGGAAGGAGAGTGTTGGGTTTTGTACAAAAAGGCTATGTCTCATGTTAAGACTAGTTGGGAATGAACTTAAAGGGCAAGCAAAGTATTGGATCCAACAGTACCGATAGCCAAATATTTCAGCTCAGCGAAGCTACTACTTGGTATAGTTCTTTTAGTTTCCCCTAAAGGTATTGGCAGGGCTAGCAAGATAGCAAGAGAGCTTCCCAAGAACTACTATGAATCACAAAGGGAGGTATCCTGTGGTGAAGTGTTTGTTTTTGTAAGCCACTGTTACAACAAGTTTTTCAAGGCTGAACATATTAGAACAAATCACAGAATGGGAAGCTTGTTCTGTCCAATGTCACTGGGTATACACTGACTTTGGAAGAATACAGTCTTCAAATAGTACCTGAAAGGGATGATGCAACCACCAGCAGTACAGTCCCAGCAAGGATCGGTAAATTCCTTTCTGAAGTAAGAAAGGTGAAGATGACAAATTACTAAAGGCAAATATCAAAAGGACCACACCCACTTAAAAATGGCAGAAACATTTGGATAAAGAGTTGAGCTTGTTTAGGGCTTTAAGTCAATCTAACACTTTTCAGTTGTATTCAGCTACAGAGGAGGATGGTCCTGGTTGAATTTGACATAAGCAATAGTGTATGTGTGTGTGTATGTGTGTGTGTGTGCGTGTGTGCGCGCGCGCGTATCATGCTACAAGGACAATAAATACCTGACACAGGAATCTGAAGTTCATCAGAGGCCATTCAAGGGCGTTTCATCCAGACGTGAGGTATAATGGACTCAGGACATGTTAGGGTCTGTCTTGTGTGAAATGAAAAGCTGCAGAGTATTTTTAGTAGCCAGTATGCTTTTAGACACCATGGTCAGAGTTCATAAGTAGAAATAAGCCAAATCGCAAAAACATTCATCTGTGTGACACCGGCAAATCAGTTGCCAGCTCTTGCCAAGGCTTTAGGCCTCAGCCAAGCACTGATAAATTAATTGCTGGTCTGTTTCACCTGTGTGTTCATATGGTTAAGATGGGTATTGAACTTCTAGCAATGTGTTTAGTGTTTAGACTTTATTAAATGCTTGTAAATTACTGCATGCATTCATCTCACTTATCTTTATCACATGCTATAAGGTAATATTTAAGTTTTGTTTTATAACTGTAAAAGATGTTTGCTCTGAAACTGTCAGCCTGTCAGGAGGGATCATCTCCTGCTCATTAAGGAGGCTATCAAAACTAAATGGGTCATTGTGGGACATCACAATGCAAACTCTTTGTTACTTCACACCAATGAAGAAGCTATGTGCAAAAGGACTCATCCCATCAGCTTGGATTCTGGAAGGAAGAAATAAAACTAGCTGCCAAGAAAATTTTTCATCTCTCTTTTGCTGTTTGGACTCTGACAGGACCAGAGCTACAACATAGAACCAGAGATCCCCAGGGTCAACCTGGGTTAGCCCTAAAAGTCATTCAAAGATGACAGATTATTACAACTCTGTCATCTTTTAAAGCCATCAACTGTAACTCATTTGTGTATATAAATCTGCGTGCTTTAACCTTGTAATAATGCTCTCATTTCTTTTCTTAGTTAATAAATCTTTAGTTAGTTTATTACAGAATTGGCTAAAAGCATTGTCTTTGGTGAGAGATCTAAGGTACAAATTGACCCGTGGTAAGTGACTGGTCTCTTGGGACTGGGACCAACCTGAAAATGTTGTAATCTGTGGAGAACAGCAATCAACTATCACTAAATTCAGCTTGCCTGCAACTTTAAGGGTGCTAAAGTGATGTAGCAAGGGTGAAGATAGATAGCCATTATGAATGATGATGATAACAGAATCGGAGATGGTATAAATTTGTAGTCAACCCTCTAATGCAGGATTATTCCCAGAAGATTACACACTCATAGGCCCTGTTATGTTCACAATGGGAGCTTCGCAACTGACTTCAATGGGACCAGGATTTGGCCCATAGATTTTAAGGCCAGTAGGAACCATTATGCCCATCTAGTCCAACCTCATGCCTAACACAGGGCACTGAATTCCACCCAATCATTCTTGCTTTGAGCCCTCCAAGTGAGGGTGATACAGTATGGCCAAGATAAGAGGCAGAGCATGTCCACTCTTATACACTTGGCCTGGGTAAACCTGAATCCACCTCAAAAAGTCCCATGCCTGCTGTGGCAAAAGCAGACAGTGGATTTAGGAAGGAAAGAGTGAGGGATGATCACATAATTTACATCTGATTTCCCAGCACATACTCCCAGCCTAAGCTCCCTCTAAGCTGTGCGGCCGCGCAGCTGCCCAGCAGTCTATCAAGTGCCGTGCACTTCAGGTGCCCCTCCCCACACTCGTGCTGCTCCTGCCCTCTGCCTTGGAGCCCCTGGTGAGCAGCTCCCGGGAGCCTCCTACTTGCTATGCAGATCTGGGGGGCTTGGAGGATGCTGATGTCAGGGTGTCCCTCTCCGCCCACCCCCCTGACTCCGCAGAGCAGTGGGAGGGACACGACAGGGCTCATGAGTGGGCCATGGGACAGAGCTTGCGGGCGGCTGCTGCTGTGTCTGAACAAGCAGGCTTCAGACTGGTGAGTGTCGATCTATTTAAAGGGGTAGCGCGTCTCTCTCTCTCTCACACAGTGTGTGTGTGTGAGAGACAGAGACACACACATGCACACTGTGCATCTGTCTCTCGCTCTCTCTCTCTCACACACACACACACACACACACACTGTGTGTCTGTCTCACACACACACTCTTTCACATTCACCTCCCGACACATACTTGCATTATTGTTGTTGTTATTTCTGACTTCCTGCAATGCACATATATTCTCTGTAATTTTATTCGTTCAAAGTGGTCTTGTTTTAGTTTTTTGACTGGTCTAGGCATTTCATAATTTTTATTTCTCTCTTACGCTTAAATTTAATTATTTGACTAGTGAGTTCCAAAATGCCTAACCTGTCCTGACTGGAGTAATGCGGGTGGTAACTTTTTAAAAAAAAAATATTATATCTAGGTTTTTTGGTTCTACTGATGGCACACATCCGCACATGACCTCGATATTAGTGCACATAACAAAATTCATTCTGCACAGGGATGGAATAAATTAGAGGGAACATTGCTCCCAGCCCTCATGTGTGGTAGAACATGCATTCTGGGAAAACACCGGAAGACTTGGGTAAGAGATGGGGACTGCACAGAATTCCTTACAAGTCTGCAAAAATGGAAACCTTATCTGTGACCACAAAGTCCTAGACCAGTGAATAGACTAAAATTCTCCAAAATGGCGCACACACCTTATTTTTATAAGTCAAAATGCACTGTTCATCTTGTTTAACATTATCCTAAAGGAAGGGCACAGAGGTGTATGTTGCAGGCTCCAAGGATCAGAGAAACAATATGTGAGAATTGCAGGCGAGATAAACTGGACCCACTGCTTTGAGAAAGAATAAATAACGTAATTAAAACATCAAAGGCAATCCAAATACATCAAATGTCTGCTTAGAGAGCTAACGTCAGGAACATACTTACCATTTCTATGGTGTGTGCGGTTTGCTTTGTACATGACCAGCCCAAGATGTCAGTGCCTTGCAACACACCATGATTATACTTCCATACCATCCATATATCAGATGTATAACAAGGAACAGAAGAAAATATATTTCCTTCTTGCAACCTAGATCTGTATCTCGATGATAATTTGGGTATCACCAATTTATCTTTTTCCACTCAAATCCCTCATTGAGGCCCTAAGGGGACACAGTGCAGAGATAAACAAAGGGAAGGGGAAAATGGGCAGATGGGGATTGGTCAGCATGTAACAACACACAAATTGCAAATTTTGAATGTTTAAGCCGTTGAAATCAAGTTACAACCGCTTTGACATGAATACTTCCAGCAGTAGGTGTCCTGCTCCCCATGCCCACTGTATTCACTCATGCACATGTTTTGATACACAAAAACATGCAGTGATGCTGCATTAATACTCTGAGTGTATTTACAGGAGTTAAAACAGCATTCACCTCAAATTTATCACCATGTATCTACCATCTCCTGCATCAAAGGACAATTCCCAATTTATAAATGTGACTGCACATGAACTTATCTAAGTAATCACACATCCTGGAATGAATGGCCAGTGGGGGCTACAAGCAAGAAACGACGATGCTGCGCCTTTAAGAGGACATACATGATAGATTCCTCAATGGGTGGGGTGGTTGGAGAGGAGGGTGTTCAAGAGATCTAGGTACAAATCCTTGCAGTTCAGAGGGGGAAACTAGTTTATTGGTCAGTCCTATTCCTTAGGAAGCATTTGCCCACATCACATATATACCATAACTTTTAGTATAGTCTAGTTCAATTAGCAACTCCTGTTCAAGAAAGATTCAGAACTGTGGGGAGAGAAAAATGGGAGTTGCAGATTAGGATGGGGGTGTGCTGGCAGGGTTGTGGCTGCGGAAAGCTTACCCAGCCTCTGCCTACTCTATGCTCAGCTCAAGTCAGGTGATATTAGTCCTTCGCGTTCGAGGCTGCCCGAATGACACATTCTTTATTTTTATTAAATCGTGATTATTAATAAGCACATTCTGCATCTTGCCTTTTTACAAGCAGTCTAAGGCATGCGAGAAACAGCACTGAGAGCAAACACCTACCCAGAGTTTTTTCTTATTGCAGAGCCCGGGCCACATCCAGCTTTTCCAAAGATTGCTGGATGAACCTAGCGGGACTATATTTCCTGAAGAGATGAATCAATGTAACCCTGTGACATTATAAATGAGGTCATGGCAGTCACCCAGAAGCTGCAATAAGCTTGGAATCTAAAATAAGGGCTTCTCATGCTCAGGAAACAGAAGAGGCAGCCCACAAAGGTGTCTGTAGACAAACTCTCTACAGGACACCAGCTGGTGCATGACTTGACCAAATAATTCTTTTTTTTTTTTTTGGCTGCTGTGAATGATTTACTGTAACCTAACAGGTTCCTGGGGTTCACAATCACAAAAGGTGGGAGCACAGTGCACACAGCCACAGGCGGTGGCTGCTGCAAACTCACCAGCAAAATAGGGGCTGCCATGAAGAGATGTAATAAGGGTGTGATATTGACTCCAGGGCTTACTGTTACAGGAGATGTCTGCAGTGTCTCAGATTGCCAGTTGATCACTCACAGCCCTAAATCTCAGCTGAAAAGACTATCACACAGACATCTGACTTCACTGCTTTGTTCTTAGAACAGATAATTCACTTCAATCCCAGAGTCATTCCCTAGCACTTTAGATGCTGCAGTTTTTCTGGCCAAGAAGCAATGACAAGCTGCTGTGGCTAGAGCCCCTTCTAATTACATGATGATGTCATTCACCAATGGTTTTGGTGAAGGAAATAATAATTTCCCTGAAAGATATTTGTAATGGTGCAGACTCAATGCATGTCGAATATTAGTTTAATCTGTTCCTGTTTGTATATGCACCAGCACAGTCACATGCAATATGACGTATTCTCCCCCCACCTTTTCATCTCAACTTTGATCTGAAACTGGACTTGAACCTGGGCCTCAGAGAGGAATGGTGAATGCTTTATCCACCTTACTTTCCAATGGTAATAGCTAGCACAAAACAACTCCTTTATAGCATCAGTTTAGTTTCCAGCTATTTCCAATGGGATAATAGTAACAGCAAGATAAAACTATTTGAAGTGCAAAACACAACTCAGCCTTATCTACGGAGCCATGACTAGCACCTCCATAATACTAGACAGCTGGAGAGAGCTCGTTTTACGATAGACAAGCTATTGGATTGGCTTCTACATTTCACGGAGATAGCACAGAGTCAAAGAATGCCAAATGGAGTTTGAAAGAGGTAATAAGTTGCTTCACTAAAGAAATACATTTATTTTTTCCTTTTCATAATTAAGTAAAATTGTGAGAGCAGAAGAAAGGCTAAGCTGCACAGCCTGCGAAGAGTTACAAAGGGATCTCACAAAAGTGGGCAACCGGACAACAAAATGGCAGATGAAATACAATGTTGATAAATGCAAAGTAATGCACGTCGGAAAACAAAACACCAACTATATATATATAAAATGATGGGGTCTAAATTAGCTGTTACCACTCAAGAAAGATCTTGGAGTCATTGTGGATAGTTCTCTGAAAACATCCACTCAATGTGCAGCGGCAGTCAAAAACACTAACAGAATGTTGGAAATCATTAGGAAATGGATAGATAATAAGACAGAAAATATCATATTGCCTCTATATAAATCCCTGGTTTACCCACATCTTGAATACTGAGTGCAGATCTGGTCACTCCATCTCAAAAAAGATATATTAGAATTGGAAAAGTTTCAGAAAAGGACAACAAAAATGATTAGGGATATGGAACAGCTTACATATGAGGAGAGATTAATAAGACTGGGACTTTTCAGCTTGGAAAAGAGACGACTAAGAAGGGGGGGATATGACAGAGGTCTATAAAATCATGACTGGTGTGGAGAAAGTAAATAAGGAAGTGTTGTTTACTCCTTATCATAACACAAGAATTAGGGGTCACCAGATGAAATTAATAAGCAGTAGGCTTAAAACAAAAGGAATTATTTCTTCACACAATGCACAGTCAACCCATGGAACTCATTGCTAGGGGATGTTGTGAAGCCAAGAATATAACAGGGTTAAAAAAAAACCTAGGTAAGTTCATGAAGGATAGGTCCATCAATAGCTATTAGCCAGGATGAGCAGGGATGCAAAAACATGCTCTGAAGTGTCCCTAGCCTCTGTTTGCCAGAAGCTGGGAATGGGTGACAGGGATGGATCACTTGATGATTACTTCTTCTGTGCATTCCCTCTAGGGCACCTGGCATTGGCCACTTTTGGAAGACAGGATACTGGGCTAGATGGACCTTTGGTCTGACCCAGTATGGCCGTTCTTATGTCCTTATGGTCTTTTGGAAAATGGGGATCAGATTATCTGGAAGAAAAAGTCTCTTTGGACAGCAATTTTCAAAGGACCTTAAAGGAGGTAGGGACCCAACTCCCTCTGAATTTCAAAGAGGAATCCCAGGCATAGTTAACTATAGAAAAAGAAGGGTGGGGGGGCAAATTCTGTTCTCAGTTACACCAGTGTAAAAGAACACATTTGGCTCAATGTTTGAAAGGAACTCAAGCTCTTTCCCTGCTTTATCCAGTAGCCTTGGTGAAAAATCAGGGAAGGGGTGGTGGTATTTTTTTTATTTTGTCCCAGTTAGAGATTCCAATGCTGGTCAAGAGCAGCCCTTTATCTGCACCATGGGGATGAATCTGGTCTGTTTTCTTTGATCTATACAATAGTGATGAGTCTGATAATGTTTCCATCTGAAAGCACTAGAGAGATTCAATAAATGACAAAGCAAAACATTTTTTTCTCCATGATAAATTAGAGGGGGAGAAAGGGAGGGAATCTTTAGGTCTCTCCTCCTTCTTTCTTTTCTTGGGAATCACCAATAGGGGCATTTTAAATATGATTTCCATTTAAAACCTCCATACACAAATGTTCAGAGAGCTTTGCCTTCTAAGCATAGTTGTACTTAATCAGACGGCCATCAAAGAAGGATCATTCATCAAAGGAACTTTTCAAATCTATTCACCCAAAAGCTCTCCCTAAGGTTTTCTGCTGTGGCTGAAGTTTTACAATTCTCAAGCTGAGGTTTGAGTTTTAAACTATACAGTGACAAATGATATCAAAGACAGAAGATCTTATAAAGGCTGTGATCCTGATCTCCCTTAAACCATCATAAACCAGAAGCAACTCCACTTAAAACAGTGGAATTATACTGGTATAAAGAGACCTTAGTCACAAGCCCTGAGAAAAGGGACGTACATAGTTTCACCACCCCCGGAGCAGGATAGGACCAAATTGTGACTCTCAGAGAGACACAAGCTGGTTTTTGGTTGTCTCCTATTTCAGGAGGGAACTAATGTTGACCGGCTCTTCACCTAGCACAGATTATGTCTCCTGCTGCACTGGCTCAGTTTGGCTGGCCAGTGTGTTGGCAAGCATGAGTCAAGGCACCACTCCCTTCCCGCTCCCCTCCGTGACCAGTGTTAGGGTTGGCCCAGGCACAAAAGTAAGGGGGCTTCCTAAACCTTCCTACTACCCAATGCGGACATGTAGCCAGGACCATGGTTGTGCCCTAAATGAGACGAGACTCACACCCTCTAAAATGTCAAGATAGTAAAAAACATACTTTAAAAATATCTTATTGGTGTTACCAGGGCTGGCCCTAGATCAAATGCCACCCCAGGCAAGGAGCGTCTTAAATGCCCTCATTCCATTTGTTGAACTTTTGAATACCTTATTTTTTTATTGCATTTGTAGCCCATTTCACAACTTTGATGCATGATTTGCATGCATGATTTATCCCTCTCATATACGATGAAGAAAGCTCTTGGATTCAGCGCAAGGATCCTTGCCTAGATGCAACTGTTTCTTCCTTTCATGTTCACACTACTGTCATAGCCTTGGCCACAGCAGTCTTGAATCTTTTTTTTATTCTCATTCAAAATGTTCATGAACAGTTCTACTGGCCTTTTCCAGTAGAGTCGTCCTCAGACCAGAAACAGATAAAGTGTTCCTTTACTTGGACAAAGCCATCTTTGTCATCCACAAATCTTACTGTAAATGACATCTTTTCACTGTGACTAATGTTGGGAGTGCAGTTCATTATGACGGCGTAGTACTTCGCTTTGCTGAGCCACACCGGTATGTTATCAAGCACCTTCCTTGCCATAAGGTCAATCAATTCATTTTGAATTGTTTTGCGGTAGTAATGGTCCATAGCTTCTTCACAAACTGCTCGACATAGATGCTCATGCATGGCTTTGTCATATTTCACAAGGAGCTCTACCAAACAGAGGAAATTACCATTATGTTCAGTGAACAACTTATCCTACAAGCCTCGTGTGATATTTATCTGATTAAAATATGACATGTAGACCATTGTTGCTATCACTGGTATATAATTGCAACAAATCTTATACAAAGTGTGTCAAGTAAGGTGTCAATAGAAAAGGTATGATTTGATGAATATGATTATGCATGTATAATTTTTACATTTGAAGTTTCGAGCATTGACTCTGTACCCGTATTTCAAATACGGTTGCTTCTGTGGCAACGCCCACAAGGTATTTAAGCCTGCACATCTTAAAGGGACTATTCAAGTTAACTGGCCCATTAAAAGAACGCTTAACTCACAATGGAAGATGCCTATCGACACTTACTGAACTTTCCTGCTGTGACTAAGTGAAATCAAGCATGGACAAGTGACTTGCCAATGTGACCCCAAACACCATCTTGCTATCTGTAATTTTCCACTAGCTGTGCTGAAGGCTTTGTTTAAAACAATGGATTTCCCTCCACATGGCAGAAGCTATAAAAGGCCCTGGAAAAAATTCCATTTTGCCTCTTTCCTGCTCAAACCTCTGGACTATGGATTTACACTAATGGGAGCGTTCTGACCAAGGGACTGAGGACCTTCCAATGATTTGGAAGCTACCAGAGACTTAACAAGCCAGCAGTTTATTCCATCAGTGCTACAAGCTTGATCCAAGAACTTTGTAATTGTTGTATGTATTTGATTCCTTTAGCCAATTTTAACTCTTACCTTGCTTGCTTTCTTTTATAAATATACCTTTAGATTTTACATACTAAAGGATTGGCAACAGCGTGAATACTGGGTTAGATCTGATTTCTATATTGACCTCGGTGTGTGGCTTCTCCTTTGGGATCAGAAGAACGCTTTTGTTGGATGAAATTGGTTTTAAAGAACCACTCATCTTTAAGTCTAGTGTTTTTGGTGGTGATACAAGGACTGGAATACCTAAGGAAACTGCTTTTCTGACTTCTTGTTAGCCAATGTGGTGAAACAGAAGTTTACTTTTGTTGCTGGTTTGGTATATCTTATGGGAGAAATAACCACCAGTTTTGGGTGTGTCTTCCCTATTTCTCAGCAGTTTGTCCTGAATTTGGTATTCTCATTTGTGACCCACAGAGGCACCTCAGTGACACCCCAGAAAGCCAAATTATTCTTTGCAAGGAAGAGGGTAATTGAGATCAGATGCTCAAGCATGTTCTTCCAATGCTGGGTTTCTATGTTAATAATGCACTGGTTTTCTGCATCTATGCATTTATTCAGCTTGAGCCTGGATTCAACCTCCATCCATTTGGAGTAGGCCGTAAAACAGCTGGGTGACTTTTCATGTTGCTTCAGAGCATCAGCTAAGGTATGTCAGTAATTGTACCTGGAAAGTGCAAGAAATGATTTGGCATTCTTGTCAAATATTTCACAACGAAAACAGGACACTGTCAGTTGATTTCAAGTAAACTAGCCAAGGCCAATTCAGTTTCTCACCATTTTTGAGCACTCTTTCACAGTGTGACTTTGAGAAGTGTCACTTCTGCTCATTTACTGGAAACATCATAGCCTCGATTTTGCCCGGCCCATTCAAAATTGTACGATCAAATATTGGCAGAGTTTAGGATTGCCAGCAATAAGGCAGGATCTGATGTATTGATTTGTGGTGTGCAATTTTTCTTAGTGCTGTTTCTGTCATCATGTGAGGCTAATTCTTCTTTATTGTTTCTCTCCTTTTCATGTAAACCAGATTTTTCTTTGTCATTACTCTCCTTCATGCCACCAGGAAAACTGGACAATTTTCCATCACTTTCCACACATTTCCATTCCTTATCTTCAGGTAAATCTGCTAATTCCTTAATAATGGGACTTCCAATATTTATGCTTTGCTCCTCAATTTCTTCTGCACTGGGACAATCGCTACTGCCTAAAGCCCGGGCTATGTTGTTCTGTTTCAGATATTTTCCCATCAAATTTGCCCCTTGCTACAAACTAGATTGCAACTGAGCTTTTTGCTTCCTACACTAAGCTCCTGAAGGCTTCTTCGGGGGCATCTTTTACTTTCTGTGGGGGAAAACAGGCAGTATTAGGGAGAGCAAAAGTCTACGTTCGTCTTAGAAAGTCATTAGACATTAGAAAGTCATCAAACATTATGTGTTAAGCATGGCAAAAGAAGGAACAGTATTTCTTTTATATTGTTGCATAGATAGGGGTTCAACAAATATCTCATGCATCTCATTAAATGTGTTATTAGTCGCTACTTACACTCTTCAAGTCTTAAAACACAGGCACACTTTCACAATTACACAATAAAACAAGGTTCACAATTTTGCAGTTGGGCTCTCACTTCACTTCATTCTTATATCTCACTGACTGACTGGCGATACCCCACCCCTTCTATACCTGTGAGGACATGGCTGAAACGTTCTAAGAGGTTCAAGGAAAATGTAGTTCTCAAGCCTGGAAGGTTCAACAAGATTCTACAAAGGTCCAGAACATTCTAGGATGTTAGTGAAAAATGAATTCACATACAGAATAACCGAAACATTTTACTTCAAACATTCTACTTTCCCTTTTGTTGTTAACAGCACCCCGAGCCCGACACTCCCCGAGCCCAGCACACCAGGTGGTTGCCTGGGTTGCCTTCCCCTAAATCCAGCCCTGGATGTTACCAATAACCAACAGCCAAAGGAAATAGTCTCTGCAAAAGTTCTTTTTCTTATTAACAAAATTTTCCCGTTTGCAAAATTATTTCCTTAATCAGAGTAATGTATGATGAAATTTTATTTGAAACATTTCCTATTCTCTGGATGTTTGCAGGAGTTTCTCTGTTTCTCTGAACAATCTGAACTTCTCAACTCCAAAATCGTGATGAAAAGTCAAAATATCAAATATTTTTGCAAAATGGAAAATATAAAGTAAAAAAAAAAATCAGTAAAATTGAAATTTGTCCCCAGAAATGTTTGATTTTGCAAAAACTGTATTTTACATAAAAAAAATTCCTACCCAGCTCCATTTGTGATATAGGCTCCTCTTATGGAGTTTTCTGGTCATAGTTAGTACCTTTTCAGTGTTCTGCACTTCTGTTTCTGATGCCAGTCACAACCGGGAAGCGTAGAGGCAGAGGTCAGAAATAAAGTTAACTAAACTTTTTCAAAACTCAAAAAGTGCTCAGTTGTGGGCGATAATTCAGAGTGGATTTTGCTTTCTCAGAACCAATTTTCCCATTCGTGATTATAACATTATATTTCTGACAGCACAACCATACCTATGCCAAAAGACTGCTGTAAGTATCAGAGGAGTAGCCGTGTTTGTCGCTTCTACAGATCCAGACTAAGAGTCCTGTGGCACCTTATAGACTAACAGACGTATTGGAGCATAAGCTTTCGTGGGTGAATACCCACTTCTTCAGATGCATGCAGTTCTGTAAGTATGACTTTCATGAGAAATCAAGCAGAAAAGGAAACTGAGCTGCGAAGCAGAAAGTCCTTACTAAGTGAGGACAGGCCTAAGGTGCAACATTTGAATCTCGATCTATATATCCTCAGAGAATGAGGGCATTTTGATCCAAAGCATTAGTGCAGGTTCCTAATGTCTTCAGTAATAGCAATGGAAATATAAACAAACACTGACTCCATATAGCTTGGTAAAATGTCCTCTTGTTTTGATGTATGAATCAGTGGGAACATTCCCCTTCATAGAGTTCTCCCTTTTCAGAAGGCTCTCCAGTTCTAAATGTTTGGTGTCCATTCACAAACAGGCGGCTAAAGCCAATTGTTTTATCATGATTCTTGATTTATTTCTCAAAGTCTGAAGGTGAAATCCTCGTCCCACTGAAGCCAGTGGGCCCAGGGCTTCACCCTAAAGATAGGTATGGGTCCTCAACCACTGTGGTAACAATCTGCTCTAGTTCTATCACATTTTTTTGTCTAGGCCACCTTTCAAATGTCTGGGTAGACCTTATGGAAGAGCAGAGCCATAATATACACACTGGGATCTCTGTTTTTTAGAGCACTGGCATTTAAAGGATATTGTATTTGGGTGGATTAAGGCTTTGCCACTTCAGAATCTGACCTTGGCACTTATTTATACTACTTTGTGGCACATGAATTCATGCCAGTGCATGGAATATCCAGTGGTCTCCAAAAAGCAGAGCAGACCAAGAAGACAATAGATTGTACACAACTACAACCTTAATACTGCAACAGGAGCAAAGACATCTTGGTTTCATCTGGTAACAGTTTGTTGTTATTAGCTTTCTCCTTTATATAAAATTGAATTTACTGTCCATGAAAGTGAGGTGCTGATAACCACAAAAACAGGCCCAAGCATAGTTCAGGCAGATGCTGTGCGCACTTCCTCCAATGTAGCTGTGCAAACCCATATTCATGGGCTGGACTCTCAGGGGAGAAAATGTTAATATTAACATCAAAGTGAAGCAAACAGAACTACAGGAAATTACACTACACTGTCACCTTAATGGTATAACATTAATTTTCTGTTATGCAATTTATTTTCTACAAAAAACTCCTTCCCCCACCCCCGTTCTTTGGTATCAGCAAATACCACGTCTCCTGTAATTTTGGAGGGAAAGTCTGGAAGAGGAAGTCTGGTAATTATATTTCTGTGTGCATTTCCCTTGTGACTTAAACTTACAAGCCCTCTCTGGTCACATGTAAGCAGAATAATGTATGTAGCTGTTTGTTTATGTGACACTTGAAATTCACCCTTTAACATAAACCAGTTTCAGTGATTTTTTTTTCCCCCTCTTTGCTGAAAAATCTGGGAACAAAATGTGACTCGAGTGGGGAAGGTTTCCCTGCCATATCAGATAAGGTTAATAATAAAAGCCTTGCCAATGGCTGAATTGTTCTGTCACAGGGAGACCTTGCATTTAGGTTATGATCTTGGTCTCGAGGCAACAGGGGCTTGCAGAGGGAGCACATTCAGCCCCCAGTACAAAGGGTGCACTTTGGAATATTCTCCAGCAACCCTGTTGGTGTAGAGAAATGGAACAGTCCCCATTGCTCCTCCACTAGATGGAGGACAGTCACAATAGCTAGCTATCTGCCACTTCACTGATACCACATATACCTGAACTGAGCAACGTAAGATTTGCTGTAATACACGAGAATACAGTATCCTCCCTCTGGCAGGTTGTCAACGCGAGACTTATTTTCCTAAACTTTCCCACCATTGCAGCTCCAGTAATGTTAGCAAAGGTGCACGCTCTAGGGGAGAAAAGGCACCAGTGTTTTAACAACCTTGTCATCTCAGAGCATCTTAGGCACTTTTGAAAAACCTAATTAGGCACCTATCTGCATATTAGACACCAAAATACCTTTGAAAATCTACCCTAGGTGCCCAACTCCCATTGAATTTCAGTGGAATTTGGGTGCCCAGTTCCTTTAGTTACCTGTCCGGTTCAAGGTCACAGAGCACACCAGTAGCAGAACAAGGAGCAGAACCATTTCTCCCTCCCATACTGGTAAATTAACAACTAGACAATGTTAACTGACTATAGAAGCATTCCTTATTATTACTATTGCACCCCTGGTGTGCCTGGCAGGTTAGCAGGTCTGGATACAGAGCTCCTCAGTATTGATACATTACCAGTTAAGCGTGCCTCTTGGACATGAATGCAAACGTTATCCTTTTCTTGGATTAAAAAAAAGCACTAACGCATGGGTTTTTTTCACCCGCACACTATGTCTGATTTTAACCATGCTGTACAATCAGCTCCAGTTCATGTGCCATATCTTTCTTTTCAATTCTTAAAGGGTCAAGTGTAGTAAAGCTGATCCCAAGGGCAAAACAGTAAGGATTCTAGGAGTCTGAGTGTTTGCAGTTCTCTGATAAACAGCCTCAGCCTTTCACTTGGCAGTTAAGAAGAGTTCTCCTTACACGATTGGCTGACAGAATCCAGATCTCTTGAACTTGCCACTCTAAGCTGAAGACATAGGCTTAAGGGAGGGGGAGGTGGTTTGTTAAGAAGGATTCAATACTGCTACTGTATTAGGCAGGACACATGTGGGATGCCTCCTTCTGGGGATGAGGTAAGGTTGGAAATTCATTAGCAGTTCCATGCTTCAAGTGATAGGGGTTTAAAATGGCCAACCTATACCCTGTTCATCCATCCCAGTGGCTACTCTGTAGTCTGTTAGCGTAACATTGAAATCAGTGGAACATTAATTGATATAGCCAAAGCAACAGTTGAGATACATTCTTGTGGGCACACTACTACGTTAATTCAGCTATCAATAGAATAGCCTTCCCTTCTTGCCAAGCATTCATCTCCAATTCTTTGAAAGCTAGGGCTAGTGGTAGAGAGAAAATATGCAGAGGTGAGCTTTTATTCTCACTGTGAATTTGGCTGTTGTGCTTCTAACAGAAAAGGCAAAGCAATGTGCCCTGATATTTTAATCCGTTGGGTACATTACTGAGCATATGATGGCTATTAATTTTGTTTGTTCATATGCACTTTCCTGCATGTGCTTCTGTAAACATAGTCCGAGCTCATAAAATGTAAATTAGGAATGAAATAAAATAAATAAGGCAATAATCCAAATCTTCTGGTCTCTTTTGGCCCAGAGAACTTGGTTCCTGTTAACTATTCCCAGGCCATTTACAAACAAGTGACAATTTACCAGAACAAATATCTTTATTCAAACCTCTTTATGATGCAATGAAAAAACAGCCCTGTAAATCCGACAATTAACACGAGCTTACTGTTTGGAATTAAATCAGGGATAAAAAAAAATGTCAAAACTTCCATCGCAGTCAGTGGGAGCTTTGAATGTGTAAGGGACCATACTGCATTAGGGTCCAGCAGAATGGGGCAGGGTCGATCATTTATCATAGCTCAGTGGGGCCGAACCTTTTTAAAACCTTTAGGGTGCCACCACAATATACATGTTAACATATAATAATAGGCAGCTCCGTAATAAAGGACTTTCAACAACAGATGTTTTCCATACATGGAGTAAAGTAAAAGTTAAATGGATCTAAGATACAGTATATTGATCATGTGTGGAAATTAGTTTGCAAATAGGTGAAGGGCTCCATTCCAGCAGATGTCATTTCAGGGGCCTTAATGGGCATCTTACATGTGTTATTTTCTGCTATGAGAAAGATTATTATTAGTGTAACACCAACCAAGATTGGGCCCGTTGAGCTAGGCACTGTACAAAAATACAGTAAGAGACAGGTCCTGCCAAAAGGAACTCACAATCCAAATAGACAAGACAGGCAAAGTGTGGGAGGGGAAGCAGAACAGGGCTGTCCTTACCCATACGCAAAGTACGCAGCTGCGTAGGGCACCAGGATTTGGGGCACCACATTTCCTGGTGCCCTGCGCGGCTGCGTGCTGCTCCAGCCCCCACTCCACCCCTTCCCCAAGCACCTCCCCGTCTCTTCCCACCCCTGCTCCGCCTCAGCCCCACTCCCACTCCCCTGAGGACTGCTGCAGGGGTCGGGTCTGATCTCACTGCGTGGTAAGTGGAGCGACCCGGCCCCAGCCTGCTCTGCTCCCCTGGCTCCCAGCTGTGCCGCCGGCAAGTGCTGGGGGGCAGTTCCCTCCTGCCCCCCAAGGCTGGGAGCCAGGGGAGCGGAGCGGGCTGGAGCTGGGGGTGGTTTCCCTCCTGTCCCCACAGGCCCACCCCGTGGAGGCCTGGGGGCTGCATAGGGCACCAAAATGGCTAGGGACGGCCCTGATGCAGAATCACAGAGAGGTGAAGGTTCAAGATCACACAGCAAGTCAGAGGCAGAGCCTAGGAAGCCTGAGTTCTATTCTGAGTCCCAGGCTAGTCCCCTGTCTAAATGGACCAAATTGCTCCTTCTGAGCTTGCAAGACTCAAATAGTGGAAGAAAGACTTTTAATCCTATCCTCCAAAGCACTTGCAACTCCTCCCAGCTTGCTATTGTCTGCAAACTGTATAAGTGTACTCTCTATGCCATTATCTAAACCATAGATGAAGATATTGAACAGAACCGGACCCAGAACTGATCCCTGCGGGACCCCACTCTTTATGTTCTTCCAGCATAACTGTGAACCACTGATAACTACTCTCTGGAAATGGTTTTCCAACCAGTTTTGTACAGATATGACTGTATCACACAGCAAAATAGAAATACAGTGTCCAGAGAAAATATCTCAAACAGCCATATCAGCCAATGCAAAAAACAAAAACAAAACCCAGAATCTATATATATAAGAGCGATGGTGCATTATTACTGCATATTTTCATTAAATGCATCGCATGATATACTTGAAATCCTTCTTATGGGCAACAATATCACTGCATGCTCTTGAACAGACTATAAAACAAACTCCAAATCCCATCTCCGAGAATGATGCAATAAATACAAATACCTGGACAGCTCAAGAAACCGATACTTGGTTTACAGATTTGCAACTGGTTCTAATACAGACTGCATTGGTAGTCATCAATGTTGATAATGGTCGCCTCACTTCCCCCGCTCTTCATCTCCTCTTCCCTCTCCCCGCAGTCCATTTTCTGGAGTGAACCAAAGAACTGTAGAAGACTACTCAGGTTTTTTTGGTCATCAACACAATTATTTGTTCTCTAGTTCAGCTTCTTACACAAAGGGGTTCATTTTTGTAAAGGACTGAGGGTATGTGTGAAAGGGAAAGTGAACTGCAGGCAAAATCAGTATACTTGCCTGACTAATTGTTCTGCATCCTCAATCAGGTAATCAGAAGTGCATGTAATCGGACTTGCTCCTGCAGTTCAGTTGTGGGTGTAAAAATGCAGGCACCTATTTTGAGGCACAAATTGTACCTGTGAAACGAAGAGTGCCCTATTGAAAAACAGTCTCTCTGTGTTTCTGTTTGGATCAATGTCCTTCTCTGTATCTGCAATCTCTTCTTTCACATCTGCAATGCGTTTTTGTTGGGGTGGTT
This sequence comes from Chelydra serpentina, assembly GCA_037349315.1. Taxonomy (NCBI): domain Eukaryota; kingdom Metazoa; phylum Chordata; order Testudines; family Chelydridae; genus Chelydra; species Chelydra serpentina. The sequence goes on from JBAIAC010000035.1 coordinate 17,479,208, forward strand.
TTTTTTTTTTAAAGCAGCCTGCTAACAGCTTATCTTCAACAGCCTTCTAAAAACAGACCAAAGGGGAAGTCACAAACGCGAGACGGCAGTCATCACTTCAGACTTAACTGCCTGCTCAACCTGAGCCATCTTAATGAATGTACTGTTTGTGGCCAGAAGCCTGGATGCATTCTAGGAAATATATCATGCGGAATGTAAAAATAAAAAGATTCTCAGAGGACAGGAAGGTGTCTGCAAAATTAGAAGTGCCCTCAACTCAGATTCTGCACAGCTTCTCCACAGCACCTACTTTCAGCTGAGGGCAGCAGGTAAATGTCAAGTGTCAGTGGCCATGGGGTGCTTTCTTGCTTTTTATCTAAAACTATGTAAATGACAATAGTTGAGGAGTTCTGACAGAACCGGTTATAGTCATGCACAATTTAATGAGGACCCATGAAAGCTTCCTCCACTATGCACATCACTGCCAAAGTACCTGAGCCCTGACCAGTAATACCTCTTATTCCATTCCTGAGTCCCACACACAACTCTTTCTGATCCATCTAAATCCTATCAGACAGCATCCTTCGATGTTCCTGTCTTGGTGCTGCTTCAGCCAGCTAACTGATAGGCTGCAGCCCCCGTTATTCTGGGGTTTGGCCACCCTCAAGTATGGCTTGCCAATGGTACCAAAATGTGTGATGGCTTTGTAGAGACAAGGTGGATGAGGTAATATCTTTTATCGGACCAACTTCTGTTGGTGAGAGAGACAAGTTTTCAAAATTACACAGAGCTCTTCAGGTGTAGGCCTGTTTCTGATTTGAAGAAGAGCTCTTGAGTAAGCTTGAAAACGTGTCTCTCTCACCACAGAAGCTGCTCCAATAAAAGATGTCACCTCACCCACCTTCTCTCTCTCTAATATCCTAGGACCAATGTGACTGCAACAACATGGCCTACAACAATGGTGGCTTTCTGATTCTTCAGGTACAAATAAGATGAGACCCCCCTCAATTCCTTTTCACCACGTGATGTAAACCAAGACTGACATGATCACAATATTGCCAACTCTCCCAGTATTTGTTTGTGTTCAATGCCCCAGCTCCTGGAATCCTGTGAAAATCTAAACTTGCATTAAAAAAAAAGTTTCTAGTCCTTATGGATGTGCAGAAAAGCTTGAAAATATGAACGCTAAGGGCTCAAAATCCAGAAAGCACATTTATTATTTTTAACATCTCTTGTTTTCTAAGACAATCTAGAGATTCTGGTGGACATGACTCACGATTATTGATCACTTGGGGGTTGGTGATTTATATAGTGCTTGTTTAACTCTATCTTTCAGTTTACTTCTCATACAAAGTTTGGTGCCTTACACATGGAAAAGGATATGTGGTTGAAGGAGATATATAGTTCTAGACCATTTCCTGGATTTTATATTAAAAAACGAACCCACCTGTGGGTAATGTATGATATTGTATCTTTTGGAAGCGCAGTCTACACTTTCTAATAAATTAGTCCTAATTATAAGTAACCCACCTTTGGTTTCAGAAAAAAAAGAAATCCAGGTCTCAAACCTTGGCAGATGCATTAGTGCTTCCAACTATGATCTAAGTTGACTTTAACAGGTGACACAGCATTATAATTAGCTGAGGTACATATTACTGCCTCAGAGTAGGTTGCCCAAGAGCAGAGGTTGGATTTGAATCCTCAGGCTAAGAAACTAATAAACAGTACTATTTCAATTAGGCAATTTCTAGTGAAAAAAGCTGAGAGCTCTACTGGAGACAAAATATCGTAATAGACTATTCAACAGACAGGATTCTGGGCCAAGATGTATGGCTCTAGGAAAACCGAATCCACATTGCTGTCCTTGAGAGAAAATTTTATTTTAATTTAAAAATAAAATGTGTCTTTCTTCATTCTGGAGACATACAGAGTCCACAGACAGCAATAAATACCCATTTTACACATAGTAACTGCCAGTCCCTGCGTGGAAAAAAAATTAGGCTCCCTGACAAAATAGAAGTTTCTGATGGTGCCACATAATTTAAAAACGGCCTTTTACACACAAAAATTCCAAGCAGTCAATGCATAACATAGATTGGGCCTATTTTTCATTGGTTTGTTTCTCTAATTGGTTGGGGATATTCCAAAATCTACTGCTGAATATCCTCTGGGGAACTTTTAGGTTTGAGAATTTGGAAGTTTTCATGTGAGATTAATACCACTAGAATACCTGCAAACAAAAACTTTCTGAAGAACACTTAACACCCTAGAGAAGGGACAAGAAGAAAACATAAGACACTTGCTTACCATCTGAACAGCTCCCATTCTATCTATGAACCTCCTACACTGGGTATTGCTTGCATTTATCTTGAGTATAGGAGAACTACATGGTTTAAGCCCCACATCAATACATCTTCCTTTACACTGGGCACCTGGGTGGGTTTTGGCAGCTGGAGCATATGAAGGGCAGAGGCAGTTGGGCTAAGGCAGTGCCCATTTGTCTTCTGCTCTCCGCCCTTCCATGCATCATGACTGATGCCTTCCAGCTTCCTTCCCCCAGGATATGAGCTAACAAAGGGTCATATCTGCTAAATTGACTACAACAAAACCCTACTTCCCATGCTGACCAAAATCAGCATGAAAGAGCTGCTGATATGCCATACTTAGAACAATGAGGTCCTGGTCAGTGACTGGGTCTCCTATGTGCTACCACCATAATAAATACATAAATAAAAAAATAATAATAAATACCTAGCCAATATGAGCCCTGCAGAGGAGACATACACTTGGAATATATGTTCTTTCTCTAGAAGATTTTACCTTTTTTTTCCTTGTTTGCTGCTCTCCTAATCCAAAATAAGATCAGACTAAAAGGATCAGTCTCCTCCTCTTCGTCTAAGGAGAAACAAAACATGGGCTAGCAAACTACTTCAGCAAGTTTCAGTTATATATTTAACTTGGCATTATGCAGCTCAGCCACTAGATGTCTCTGTGCTGTATTAAAAGACCCCGCAAAAGGTGAGGTCTTTCTGAGAACTGACTAAGATGGAAAGCAGCTTCTTGCTGTTCTCCCCAAGAAATGCCTGTAGCATAAGATGCACCACATATTATGGCACCTGCTTAGCTAGCGTAAAATACCTCGCTCTGTGCATCAATCCTGCTTCACACCCGCCAGATTAGAAAACCACCCATACTTCATAACTGGCTGGCTAAATTGTTGAAGGACCAAATGTCAATATACACATGACTGAGTTACTTAAAAGAAAACAAGTGAACATTATAGTCTCTTTAAAAAGACATCCCAAAGCCCTCTGCCAAAAGAGCTCACTGGAATTTAAACTAAACTGAAATAAAGTCTCATTGTCTCATGCTACAAAGCAAACATGGCAGCTCCTGAGAAGACTAGCACCTTGGGCTTTTTTTGCAGAGAGGAAATGCTCACATTTGAATACCTCCATAATATACTTCTTTATAAGCAGATACATTTCCAGGCTGATTACATTTGAACCACTGCACGTTCACTTGACCCCCGTTCTCTGTGAAGTTAAGTACATCCTTAGGCTATAGTTTAACATAGCATTTTGGGAATGTAAAGACTGAAGGTGACGTTGGCCTTTCTACCAGCTCCTTAATCTGTTTACAAGATCTTCCTGCACTTTGACCCTTGGGAAAAACATTTGCTTCAGTTAAATGGTGAGACTCTTACTCTATTCTGTGGGAGATGGTAGAATTCCAAGCCTCCCAGATATAGAACAGGCAAGCAAATATAGAACAGGAGAAAAAGAGGGAGGAGATCTGGTATCATCACTGAAGTTGACTGTTTCAACTATATCCAAGACAGATAATAAATAATAATAATAATTTATACATGGGTCAGCAAACATGGAAGGATGGTTCAGTGGTTAGGGCACTAGCATGGGACTTGGGAGATCCAAGCTCAGTTCCTTGCTAGTCTCTCAGTTTCTCTGTGCCTTGTTTCCCCATCTGTAAAATAGGGATAATTGAACTATCGTACCTCACAGGGGTGTTGTGAAGATAAAGGCATTGAAGGTTGTGAGGCGCTCAGATACGATGGTAATGGGAGCCATGTAAGTATCTTAGACATAGGCACTGACTTCTGCTCCCGCCGGTGGGTGCTCGACCCCTCTCTGCCCCTGGCCCGCCCTGATTCCACCCCTCCCGCTCCTGCCCCACCCCCATTCCAACCCCTTCCCCAAAGTCCCCACCCCAACTCTGCCCCCTCCCTGCCCCTATTCTGACTCCTTCCTTCCCTGCCCCTATTCTGACTCCTTCCCCAAATCTTTGCCCCAGCCCCGCCTCTTCCCCGCCTACTCCCCTGAGCGCGCCACGTTCCCGCTCCTCCCCCCCTTCCTGGAGCAGCCAAACAGCTGTTTGGTGGCAGCCAGGAGGAAGTGCTGGGAGGTAGGCAGAGGATCAGGGATGTGTCACGCTCAGGGGAAGAGGCAGGGTCAGGGGGGCGGGAGGGGAGGTTGGGTGCCGGTGGGTGCAGAGCACCCACTAATTTTTTCCCATGGGTGCTCTAGCCCCGGAGCACCCACAGAGTCAGCGCCTATGACCTTAGATACCTAAAATATAGACACTCAAGCCTCTAAAGTGTATTTTTACTTATACACCATCCTTCCCCCCTTAAATAAAACGAATGAGTGAATTTGGGGCCCTTTAACTTAATTATTCATTGTTTTGTTAAAAGTGCTGGCAGTATGCTCAGCAGAAGACACAGATGGCCAGATCCTCAGCCACACCGAGTGAGTTACACCAGCTGCAGGAGTTGCATAGGGACCACTGAAATCTCAAGGGTTCCACCTCCCTTCCGCTCCCCCAGACATACTTCCAACATGCCCCCTACACAGAGTGGAGGAGTGGGCTGGCCAGAGTGTAGCATATAAATGAAAGTGAGACACTCATAGCATGAGTGTGACCAAGTGCTTTGCAAGCTCTTCAAAGCAGGGACTGTCTCTTCCTGTGTGTTTGGAAAGCACTTACCTCATTCTGGGTGCTACCACAATCCAAATAAATAATCATACACTTAGCTAATGCCTCTGAATCCTGACTTCAGAGATCCTGCTCTTTCAGTCATGTGCCCAGTACTCTCAGCTCTGCCAGTGTGTCTCAGTTTTGACCCGTGCCAGAGATGTCAGTGGACCTCTGCCTTGTTCTGGAACACCCTGTTTGAGAAGAGATTGTCCAAATGGCAGGACAGTTATGATAAGATACATAAGTGGGGAGACCAACGAAGTTGTTTTAGCTGTGGACTTAGAGTACTGAAAAAATAACATTGACTCTTTCGTGGTGTTTGGGACCAAAGATTTTTACCCTCCTGTGGCTGTTTAGTAGCCAATATGAAATGAGTTGGTGGTCCCTGTTCAGTTCCTAGTGGACGACTGTTCATATTAAAAGAAGCCACCACACCCTCACAATTGGCATTCTCCATAGACTTTTTGACAGGAGAAGCCAATGTGATATACTTTTGAAGGTGCTCTGGGACATATGTATATGAGCGCCCCATTCCCACTATACTCAAAGAAAATAGCCCCCTGTGCAGCCAAGAAGGTGATTATTCAGATATTAAAGCCAGAATGGACCCATGCGCTCACTTGTCTAACCTCCTGCACAACACCTGTATGTTTCTTCCCACATTTTTGGTCTGCTGTGAAAAGTCAGAGGGGGCCAAGGTTGGGAGGAGATATTGGAAGGTCTGATAAGTGTGAATCACAATTTAAAAGGCAATTGTGACTACGCAACTCCATGATGGGGTTACATGTCAAACTGGGAGGGCATATGTAGTGGGTTCCCGAAGGGTTAGTCCTGGGTCCAGTACTGTTCGATATTTTCATTAATGTCTCAGATAATGGAGTGTGGAGTATGCTTATAAAAATCTGCAGATGACAGCAATCTGGGAGAGGTTACAAGCACTTTAGGGGACAGGATTCGAATTCCGAGTGACCTTGACAAATTGGAGAATTGGTCTGAATTCAACAAGATGAAATTGAATAAAGACTATTACAAGGTATTTCACTTAGGAAGGAAATATCAAATGCAGAACTACAAAATGTGGAATAACTAGCTAGGCGGTAGTACTGCTGAAAAAAGACTCTGGAGATTATAGTGGATCACCAATTGACAATGAGTCAACAATGTGATGCAGCTGCGAAAACAGCTAACACCATTCTGGGGCATATTAACAGGAGTGTCATATGTAAGACACAGGAGGGAATTGTCCCACTCTGCACTGGTGAGGCCTCAGCTGAAGTCCTGTATCCAATTCTGGGCACTATGCTTTAGGAAAGATGTGCCCAAATTGGAGCAAGACCAGAGGAGACAGACAAAAATGGTAAAAGCTTCCGAAAACCTGACCTATGAAACTGGGCATGTTGAGTCTTGAGAAAAGAAGACTGACTGGGGGCCAGTAACAGTCTTTAAATATGTTAAGGGCTGCTATAAAGAGGACTGTGATCAGTTGTTCTCTATGTCCACTGAAGGCAGGACAAGTAGTAGGCTGCATCTGCAGCAAGGGAGATTTAGGTTAGGAATTAGGAAAATTAGGAAACTGTAAGGGTAGTTGAGCTCTGGAATAGGCTTCCAAGGGAGGTTGTGGAATCCCCACAATTGGAGGTTTTTAAAAACAGGTTGGACAAAACCAGGAGGGTCCAAGTTTACTTGGTCCTGCCACAGTGTAGGGGGCTGGACTTGATAACTTCTCAAGGTCTGTTCCAGCCCTACATTTGTATGTAAATCCATTTTGTTTTCACAAGGATTTGATTTTCTTCCTTCCTTCCTTCCTTTTACTGCGGTAGCAGAGCTCAAATGGGGCAACCAGACGGTGTTGTAAATAAGTTACAAAGCAATGAGCAAGTCGCTCAGAAACACACCCTGGAGAAAGCCCAGGGCAGTGATATTACAAGTAAATCAAACCAGTGTTTATGAGGAAGTTTTGCCCAATTATTTCTAAGGAATATAATGGAGACTAATTTTTACCCTTTTTAAAAAAAACATGAGCAAACTCCCTTCCAAGCTGCATGGTCTTTTGTGCATGAAGGCATACAGCGAGGCAGGGAAATGTCGTCGTTTCTAGAGGTTTGACCCTGCCTGTTGCACATATCATATTCATTGGGGGTACCTGGCAGGATTATGCTCCTAATCATGATGATTCTGGGTAGCCAGACACATTTACTGATAGCAATTCGGAATCTGTACAAATTTGAGGTGGGTCTGCATCAACATCCAGCCCCTCACCATCTCCTAACTTTGGGGCAAGGACCATGATCTTAATCTGAATTTCATGGCAGGGTGCTGTTTGTATCATGGGCCATGCTGACAACTCAGATCCAAATGCCACCAAATTCTGGAGTTTAAGGGAAGGCTGAAATCAGAATTTTGTGGCTTGGGCCCATATCAAGTACAAACCTGTCCAGGAGACACAAAATTAGAGTTCAGAACCCAGACAAAACCATTTCCAGATGGAGAAAAATCCATATTCCTTCAATAAATTGGTTGTCAGTTCCACCAAAAGTCCTGCATCCATCTCTGTTAAGTGTATGTGACAATATGGTATATAAACTAGATTTCAAGGATTCCAGAATGTGCCTGCACCTCTTCATTTCACAGGAAATAGCCTCCAGGTGTTTGGTGCATCTGGGGAAAAAAAAAGAGGGAAAATGTTTTCTTTGTTACTCTAAAGACCTTTTCTAAAAAATGTGAGAGGGAAGGTGTTTTCCCTGGACGGCTGATACAGAGACAATACATACCAATATCATATTATTATTATTTATATGTATTACTATAGTGCCTAGAGACCTCAGCTGGGATCAGGGCCCTGTTGTGCACCGTGCTGTACAAACGTATTGTAAGACAGAGTCCCTGCCTGAAAGAATGTGCACAATCAATAGAGAACGCACATCTCTGGAGATGTCTAGAGTCACATCTAGGGTCACCTTTAGACATCCAGGTTGGCATCTCTGAAAACAGGGCTCCACATCCTTTAAAATGTCATAAAAACTGAACAGTTTTGTTCACGTGATGTATATTTTAAGATATGGCCATATGGATATTCCATATAGTGTATTTGTACAGTGTGTGTGATATCTTTTTAAATAGGCTCTTGGAATTAAAATGTTGCTTTTTGTACATTCTCTGCCATCCAGAAATATTTTTCTTCTGTTATCTTGTAGCTGGCTGAAAGTGTCAGCCCTGGGATTGAATTTTCTCTTGCAGGACACAAGGAACTCCAACTAACTTCCAATAAAGGAGGCATAGGGCTATTCTGTGTAGAATGAAGTCCTCTCTTTATGTCTTCAAAAGGTACAGTATGGACTGCAAGCTTCCCTCACCAATATGCTCAAATGTGGCTAGCAGGGACAACTTCTAGGGTACGACCATTCAGTCCACAGCCAGATTCTCAACTGAGATTACCACAATAGATTCCACTTGCAGTGATGGCTTTGTGAGGTGTGGATAAATATCTCCATTGAGTCCCACAAGAGATAAACATCTTTTTCTGAAACCCACCAACTCATTTCACAAAAGCCACAATGGGAACAATTTTTAACACTACTGACCTGAGCTAGTGATGGACAAAAGACATAAATGTCAGAGGTTTGGTTTGAGACAAGGTGGGTGAGGTAATATCTTTTATTAGACCAACTTCTGTTGGTTAGAGAGAGACAAGCTTTTGAGTTTACATGGAGCTTTTCTTCAGAGTTTAAGATGCTTATCCAAACCTCCTGGGTCTGTAAAATTGGGCTAGAAATTTCCCCAGAGAGACTCCTGCACAAGTAGAAATGAGAGAACTATTTTAAAAAAGAATTCACTATTATCAATTCAAATAAAATTCACATCTTCTTTTATATTCATAGTCCATCTTACTAATTTTCTGCACTGTCTGAGTTATTGTGTGTGTGCAATATATCTTTGAAAGCCAAAATCTTGAGAACACTCCTATGAATATGTTTTTGTGAAATGTGTAACCATCTTGAAATTTCTTTGATTTCCTCTTCCTGTTTAGCAGAGTTTCAGTCTTCCAATCAACCAGGAGAAACAATACCATGTGTCTTAGATGCCCAGTCATTCACTATGACTAACAAAACACCAAACAATTTAAGACAAAGTTGAAATGAGCAATTCTTAAACTACCCATGGGCTACCGTGTATTTGCCCCAAATATTCAAACAATTTTAAGTACTGCACACATTTGTAAAACTCAAGATCTATTCACTGATCGATCTTGATCAGAAAAAAAAGAGACAACATTAGTTGAGGAGTAGTTTATCCCAGCTCTCCTTGTACTTTTTCTGATACTTCACAACAAGGGATGCAGACTCTTTCAAACCTCCAGAAATGTTTCCAATTTTGAGTGAATATTCTGTGTGTTTCAGAGGGGGGGATTTCATTTTACCCAAGCTGGTTGGTTTGCCCATATGATATTATATGCTATAATCAGCACCATACAGCTGAACATTTTGTCCCCCCTTAGAATTTCCAACCATCAAGAAAAATGCACTCCAAACAGTCACATTCATATAGCACCACATTAATCTGCTTTGGCACCATCTAGCTACCTCCATAGGTAGCACACATCATCATACCTCATTCAAACCGTTCACTAGGAAGGAATAGACTGTGGCTACATTTCCAAAGTTGCCTAAAGGATTTTGATGCCTAATTCATATTAATGGGAATTAGACATCCAAATCCCTTTGATGGCTTTGAAAATCTCAATGTATCTATTGATCTTCTGAGACTGTCAAGCCTCCTAATGGTACAGAATGTTCAGTGTGGAATTTGTTAAAGCAATGGGAAACATCACATGTGTTTTACTGAGAGTCAGAAAACAGTGCATATGAACAACAACAAAACATGAAATATCAAAGGTTCCTCTACAGTTAGCAGCTTTAGAGCTTTCTCATAAAACCGTCTTGTGACCCTCCAGACAAAATGCTGATGTTTCAATCATGTCATAACCCAAGGCAGATTACAGTTTTCTAATTATTCTTTGCACTGCTTTCAAAAGACTTTTAAAAAGGGGGGAGGGGGGAGAAGGGGCTGAACAGTGGAAAAGGCATGTACAGCTTTAGCTTGCAAAGTACATTTCAGTAGATATAATCATGCCCCAAACCTTTACACATGTTGCAAGATCAGAGACATCAGTGCTGTGGTGGAAAGCATAAAATATCCAACAATACTACAGTAAATCTGGTTCAGGACAGGGAAGAGGGAAACACAGACTAGGAGTTCAATTAAGGGTTAGGAGGTAGGAGGCCTCTGTTCTTGTTTTGTCTCTACACTGACGTGCTATGTGACCTTGGGCAAACTAAGTTAATTGTACTCACCCTGCCACTATAAATACCAGTGTGTCCTTAGTACATACGACTACCCTAACTACACCCGAGGTAGACCAGTGCTATTATCCCCACTTTGCAGATGGGTAGCTGAGGCACTGAGAGACTAAGGCCAGGTCTACACTCAAAAGTTAAGTTGACCCAGCTATATCACTCAGGCATGTGGGAAAATCCACACCCCTGAGCGACACAGGTAAGCCAACCTAACTCCCAGTGTAGACAGAGCTAGTCAATGGACGGATTCTTCTGTCAACCTAGCTACTGCCTCTTGGGGAAGTAGAGTAACTACACCAATGGGAGCTCCCGCCTGTCACTGTAGTGAGTGTCTACACTGAAGCACTACAACAGCGCAGAGCATTTCACATGTACGCAAGTCCTCAGTGACTTTACCAAAGTCAAAGAGGAAGTCTGTGGAGGAGAAGGGAATTAAACCCAGCTCCCCCAGGTCCGAGGTGAGTGTCCTAACCATTGAACCATTCTTCCTCTCTATAGAGCCTTTTCGCTTTGTTACTATTTTGCCATGTTTTGTTAGAGATATTCCACCTCTAAGCCACCCTTTCAGAAGAAAGATTTTAATTTCTACCCAGCCTGCAGAGGACCTTGAAGGTAATTTCAATATTAAAAATACATTTCAGACCACACCTAGAAACTGTATTTGGTTTGGGGCATCCCACTGCAGAAAGATGTAGACAAATTGGAGGAAGGACAACAAAAATTACTGAGGAGCTGGAGGGGCTGATTTATGAGGAAAGATTAAAAGAACTCAATATGTTTAACTTGGCCAAGCAATGATTAAGGGAGTACATGAGATCTGAGTATAAAGATATGTAGGGTATCAGCACCAAGGAGGGAGAGGAATTAGGGTGGGTACAAAGAGTTATAAATAGAAGTATATAATGTATTGTTGTTGATACAAGGAAAAACTGGGCTGAAAAAAACCCTGTTTGATTAGAGCTCCATTAGATCATAGGGATCCCTTGGCAGCTCATTCTATTTGCTTGTAACTTTTAAAACAACATAAGGCTACTGGTAAACAGACTGCTGGGGACAACCTTATACTGACCAGGAGACAGCCCAACTAAGATGTAATATGTCTTTTCCATCTCTGCCTTCTGGAAGCCTCTGAATGTTCATTCTTTGTGCCATATAGAACAAGCGCGGCTGGGATCACAGCAAACCTCTTCCCAGAGGGGGTTGTGTTTGAAGTTCTTTTTTTTCCCCTTTTTTATCTTCGCCGTGTGACTTTGTCATGTAGAACTAAGAGGTCTAATGAATGGAAAACTGAAATCGGCAGATTTTCATTCTTTAAGGAAATTAACCTCATTTAAAGGAAATGAGTGTTCAGAGGCAGAAAGGAAAGTCATAATTTAAATGATATCAGAAGCTGGTTTCCCTTATGTAACATATTATTAAACAGTGGGGAAAAGCTTTTGCTAGGCAGCCTCAGGGAGCACTCAGCAACTATAAAGAGTGTTCACATGCATGGCTCTAATATGTTAATAAATTATGCTAATTACAAGGAAGGGATTAGAGAAGGGGAAATCAAATAATGATGCAGTAACTGGGCCTCTTTCAACTTAATTTGCAACACAGCCTGGCTAGGCTTCTCTTGAGCTAGTAACTTTGTTTTCTTCTTTCAAAGACGCCAAGTTTCTCTTTTGTCTCTGGGAAGATGGTGGTGTCACGGTCAGGAGATAGTGGGTGAAAAAAAATGAAGTGCCAGCGGAGAGAGAGAGAGAGAGCGAGCCCCATTATCAATGAGCTCCTGATTACTGAATCCCAGGGAATATTCAACAGAGGTAGCAACCCTGCAGATTTCCTCCTGTGCTAGCCTTAAAACTACGTTGACATTTTTGACAGACAACATGTAAGGTAACATTCCCCCCCCCTTTTATTTTAAACCTTCATAAATAAGAAAACAACAAGGGAAGGACGTCAATAGAATTCAAATGGGATGCCCTGTACTCATCTGCCACTAATGTTTACTTCCCTGACAATTTGCTGCCCCCTTTTCTCTTAAAATAACTTAGACGTGATTCCCACATTTCATTCAAATCTACTGTAGTCTCCCAACCAAATATTACTTTTTCATTAGATACAACACTCCTGTGTTGGGAACTCATCCAAAGTCTATGATGTCCGTGGGAATCTTTCCATTGACTTCAGTGGGCTTTGGATCAGGCCAGTGTTCTTGGAATGTTTTCAGTCTTCTCTTCTCTCCTTTGTACGAATGTCTACAGCGGTTTATCAAATCCTTTTGTGTGTGGATTTGGCTGGAATTGATGCCAGGAACGACTGGAGTCAACCAGGAGAAAGAGAGGGAAAGCAACACTTAAAAAAAATAAATGAATTCAGGTTACAGAATACTTCTGTCCATTGCATTTCAGGGGGCAGCAATGTCCTTCAGCACAGGATGAAGCACAGTGGAGAAAAAAGACAGGGCTTGGTAGAGAAAGGATGAAATCATTGGGGAGGTAGGAAAAGTTTAATCTCTTGTAGGAAATACTTCTAGTGTGAAAAATCCTTCCCAATAGTTCAGAAGTCTTGCAGGGAAGGACTAATGGAAATAGACATATAAGTGAGCATTCACGAGCCCCAATTTTCTCATTTAAAAAAAAGTTTGATGTGTAAATAAATCCAGCCCACATAGGTTTAATATCTCTAATAACTGCCCGCCTTTTAGCCTCAGGAAGGGGACAGGTATTCATTTTCTTAAATTACTTTTTAAACCATTTTTTCTTTTTTTTCCTCCCACCCCTCTTTTTTTTTCTTCCCCACCAAGGGGGGGCGGTGAAAGAAAACAGAGACAAGCCAGATGCCTTTCAGTGCTTTGATCAGTTTCTCTGCAGACAGCCAGGCTGCCTCCTAGCACCTCTTTAACTACAGCTTGCCAGTAAGAAAATGAGCTGTTTTAACTCTGCAATTACAGTGCCTGCTGAATGCCTGTCATCACAGCAATAGGAACCTGATCTGAACTGTATATCCACTGGAGAGAGAATTACAGCAACCAGGGCAGAAAGTTAAATACCCCCTGGGGCGGTGAGACTCTCATAAATGAAAGAGAGCCCACAACCTAGGCCCCCTCTGTTGGTGAAAATATATAAAACACTGACAATATGACACAGCTTCACAAGCCAGCAAGAGGAATAAACACTCAGGAGACACCTCCTTTTGATGGAGATAGTCTCAGGAGCGAAGACCATGAGTGTCCATGAAAAGTGGATAGGGCTCATGAAATCAAAAATCTGTATCATAAGCAGATCCTGTTGTGTGCTGTGAATAGATCTATATAAGGTGCATATATGCGAGAGAGTCAGATTATAATTCACCATTCAGTAGAGCTTTCCATCTCCCTCTCATCTGAAAGCTCTTTACAAATATGAATGAATTATGTCTCACAATGCACCTGTGAGGTTGGGTATGTATTATTATCTCCATTTCAGAGATAGTGAAGGAGCGAGGAGGATTAAGTGACTTGAATAAATTTGTGGCAAATTTGGCTTTCCTTCCTCCCAGGATTACTTTAACCACTAGACCAAGCTTCTTGCAAATACTGAAAGCAACTTATTCTAACCTCTTAGAATATTGTATAATCATATTTTGCTAGCCCATTTTTTGGATCATGTTAAATTATGCAAATAAAAATACAACTGTTTCAAATGGATTCATTGGCCCTTCAATATTTTTTAAACACACACTAGCATCTGTTCACGAACTGAGAAAACATAATGCATTTTGGGGCTAATGCAAAGCCCACTGGGGGGGAAAAAAACCCACGTAAAACCCAACCCGAGCAAGACACTTCACTGTGCACACACTTTTCCCCCCGGGGGGAGGAGGGGGAACATTGCGATTACAACCAACACCTGATAGATGTGTAGTCACGTTACTTAGTGTACTACGGTAAGGTGCTCAAATACTACAGTGTTTAGCATGGTATAAAAACCTACATGGAATAGAAATCAATGTTTCATTTGCCCTGAGTAAAATTCAAGTTTACATATTGATAAATGGGTAGCAGATAGTCCTTTCAGCACCCTGTGACACATTAATGAGTGAGACGCCCATCAGTGGAATCTGAGACTAAAGCTATGTCTACACACCACCCCTAGACACACCAGGAAAGGCTCTGGTAGCAGAGAGGCAGTGAGGAAAGGCTCCAGCAGAAGGGAGCTGCTGCAAACTTTCCCCATTGCCTCCCCACTGATGGAGCCTTTCACTGCAGAGGGGAAAGGCTCTGGAAGCAGGGCACTACTCTGCTAAAAATAGCAGTGTAGACATGAGAGGCACTGCTTGGGCTTGTAGAGTGTCACTGCTTGGGTGCATATGGTATATACCCTGGGGGTTCAGGTGTGTAGAGCACTCTACTTGCCTAAGCCAGGTCTCACTGTCTACACTGCTATTTATACCTGTACTCTATACCCTGCCATAAGTGTAGACATAGCCTAATGTTACTGTTCTGGGTACAGCATCTGATGGCCCATTTGAATGATAATGGCTGGGCGGGGGGGAACAGGGTCACTAAAGGTCAATTGTAGCCAGGAAGTTATTAATTCATTATTGTTTGATAGGGGTATGTTCCCACCTATCCTGGCCCTTTAGAACAAGATGATCAGCAAAACAATGCTCCTATAGTTAGAGCACTGGCTAAGAATGAGCACTTCTGAGTTCTCATTCTAGCACTAGTTCACTAAGTGACCTTGGTTAAGTCACTTAACCTCTCGGTGCCTCAGTTTTCTCATCTAAATTTAGTATTACTTCACTCATTTACCTTACCAGTGTGTTACAAGTCTAAACTCCCTACTGCTGTGTTTATAAAATGTAATATACTTAGGTCAATAGTTTTATACTGAGTCCCTGAACTGAAACACCTAAGTCAGGTATTAGGCAACTAAGTCAGTAACATGATTTTTATGGGTACTCAGAGCCCACAGCTCCCTTTGATTTTAATGGGAATTGCAGGTACCTCACACTTGTGCCAATCAATGGGTTTTTACGGATTAACTCACCCTGGGTGGAACAGACACCTAGTTTCAAACCTCTAAAGGCCAAAGTCAGCACTGAGTTCAGAGGGACTTGGGGGGGGTCAGGGGGGAAAGGTGGTCAGTGCAGAATGTGGCACTAAATCTCTTACATTCCAGTTTAAGCTCCATAGCACAGGATGCTCAGCTGGTTAACGATATACAGCGGAAACGTCCCATTTGCTGTGTTCGGTTATTCTTGTAAGTCCCCACAGTGACACCAATAATTTGTAGGGTATCCTGGGAGACAACCCTAGAGTAGAGCCATGCAGATGAATATCCAAAAGAGCTGTCTAATGTATCCAGCTCTTTAGTGCTCAGTCACGGTGCACTCCTCTCAGCATAGCTACACTGCTCTACCTGCAGGGCAGGGTGGAGTAACACACAAGTCTTTTATTAAGAGGACAAACAGCCTGATTCTGACCCCTTCCCCCCCACTGCTGTCTGCTTTGTGGGGTCACTAAAGAGGCAGCAGATTCCCCCTGCCAAAGAGGTGGATGACAAAGTTTAGCCAGGGCATCCCCGGAACAGAAGTGAGTGGAATGAAGTGCACCTTACTCCACCTGATCCTAAGCTAGTGACTTGGCACCTATGGGACTGCTGCCTTTAGGCTTAGCCCTTCAGCTGCTCAAAATTATGCTGGGTGTTGTTTTGAGGCCCCCAGCTGGCCCAGGATCAGGGCACTGAAAAGGTGGCTTAGCGCTCCCTTCTCTCCATCCCGTTCTCCTCAGCTGTGGTGATGACCTACCTCCAAAATTGTACCCTGGCTTGAAACTAGCTCAGAAACCCAACAAAAAAAGAACTGCCAGATTTCAAACCTAATGCTGAATCCTTTACAACATGTTGCTATTCTGCTCGGGACGGTTTGCAGCACTACACATGCAATACCTGCTCTCCAAGTGCCGCTATTCCTTTCCTTTCTCCAATGTAAATATCTGTGGCACTCCCACTATGGAGTATGTTGATGATGACAGACTAGGGAAAACATGTCAGTGTAAAGCTCTCAGCTATTTCTTGTTGTAGACTGAAGCTCCCTCTGCTGAAGCAAATGAGTAAAATGGAAGTGAATTAGTAATTTTAGTCAAGTTATTGGTCCCCAAGTCTCTCCTCAGTCCAATCAGTGGTAGAATAATCAAGCCCAGAGTGATCTCCATGGTCAGAGAGAAATAATGGATCTATCCTCATAAAAATATACTACAGCAGGCGTTCTCAAACTGGGGGTTGTGACGCCACAGGGGGTTGCGAGGTTATTACGTGGGGGTCACAAGCTGTCAGCCTCCATCCCCAAACCCAGCTTCACCTCCAGCATTTATAATAGTGTTAAATATAAACAAGTGTTTTTAATTTATAAGGTGGGGTCACAGTCAGAGACTTGCTGTGTGAACGAGGTCACCAGTACAAGAGTTTGAGAACCACTGTACTACAGGATTCTATGGTCATTGTCCAAATCCTTGCATTATCACTGTTGTAAGAGGTGGTATTTTGGACCATTAGTGTAAAATGACACAAGTCCTTTCTTCATACATGTAATTCCCTAGGATATCTCTGGTCATTTGTGACAATATCTATTCAAAGGGACAGGTAGCAAATTACACATGAATTGCTATCATATGTTATAGCATATATTCAAAATATTTACAACACCAGCTTGCATTCTGCTCTTACTCATGAAACTTATAGATGTAAATGGGGGCAATATTTAGCCTACAAAGTCTCCCTCTTAGCATTAGCTGATATTAACATTTTGCAGCCTAAACCATTTTCAATACCCTTTACTGGGGTTACTGAGATTTACTGTACTTCAGCTCAGAAATGTGATGATTTTATGCAAATTGCAGGTGTTACCACCCTCTTCCATAGCTAGACATGACCCTGACTGGGACACACACTGACACCTGACTGACATTTTAATAGGGTGACACGGTGAGTGAAATAATATCTTTTATTGGACAAACTGCTGGTCCAAGGAGACAATGTTTTGAGGTACACAGAGCTCTTCTTCAGGTCCAATAAAAGATATTTCCTCACCTAACTTGTCTCTCTAATATCCTGTGACTCATTCTGTAAACAACATTTTAATACGGAAGTATTCAAATGGGGGGGAGGGATAGCTCAGTGATTTGAGCATTGGCCTGCTAAACCCAGGGCTGTGAGTTCAATTCTTGAGGGGGCCTTTTAGGGATCTGGGGCAAAAATTGAGGATTGGTCCTGCTTTGAGCAGGGGGTTGGACTAGATGACCTCCTAAGGTCCCTTCCAACCCTGATATTCTATGATTCTATGCCGCTCAAGTTGTATTGTCACCCCTTTCTCTAAATCATTCCCAACAAAATGGAAGACTAGAAACACTACAAATTCAATATCACCTTTGGAGCTAAAGCTCTCACAACCTCATCTTTTCGAGCTAAGGCCTTGTCACCCTCACTAAGAAAGAATAGAGAGGTAAACACTCCAGACAGGACAACTCTACTATAATGCCCCTGTTCAGAAATGACACAGCATTGCAGCAGCTGGTTATGTTGCATGACATTCTTCTGACCTGAAACCTAAAGTCTCAACATAAAAATCAAACCAAAAATGCATACCAAGGGACAGGAGATACCTCTGTCTCTGTTGCAATTTCCAACACCCCTTGTCTAATTATTTATGATATTATGCTTGTGGGTTTAAATTCTTCAGAGGAATTAAATCTCCAGAAAGATCTAACTTGAAAACAGATGTTTGTACTTCTATTTTCATTATATGCTGGTCTTTGATGAATAATGGATTATAAGATAGGAAATGTCATTTCTTTTATCAGACTTCAAGTACAGCCAGACTGGTTCAGATAGCACAAGCAACTTTCTAAAATCTGACGCATTTTCCATGGCTGCAACAATTATGGGAGCAATTCATATTGTTTTCATATAAAACTTCCCTTTTATTCTCAAAACATGAAACCCAGGCGCTTTAAGGTTTAAGCTGATCACATGCAGGGGTCAATAAGGGATTTCTTTTCCCCTGTGCACAGCATGGAACAAGGAGCTATATTAGTTGTGGGGGAAGTTTTGCCAGACAGTGTACTGACTAGGGCTGGAGGAAGGTTATTGCTTTGCAGAACTGATTGAATAATACGAAGTAGTATTCAACAAGCCAAATTTTAATTCACCGTGTTTGCACCCCTCTTGCATTCACTTTCTTGGAACAATCATGCAGTGAAGTTTTGTTCCTGGAAAACAAATGTGTAGCCAAAATTGATTGAAGGTAAAAGAAGCAGTAGTAGACTACCATTGACTTCAATGGAGCCAGGATTTTACCCCTTGTTTTTTTCCAATCCATTTGTCCAAAGCCCAACTGCTGCTGCTTTGCAGCTGATCATGAGCTCTGATCCCAGCCTATGGAATGATAATAGCCTAATTTTTCTAGCCATGATTTCTCAGGAAAAGGTCTAATTCATGTGGTCTGGAAAAGAAAAATTCCATATGCTGCTGCTGGCCTAGCTCCTCCTAACTCCACAAGTTGTTCCCACCCTGTTCATGAGATCATCAAAGGCCCAGCGAGTTAATTAAACCTTATCCTTCTTTATTACAGTTACATTCATCCAGTAAGAGAACAGAATCTACTATGTGATTGAGGTGAGCAGTCACATAGCAGCAATAATGAGTCCACACAGCAAAACAGTTCACTAGGAACTCATCAACTTTTTTCCCCATTAAATGTTCTTTGAAACAACCCAATAACCAAAAAAACCCCACAACACCCCTCTAAAGTCTGTTTGCAAACAATTTTTGCAAAAATGAAATTCATCAGATAAACTGCAAAATGTTCCCCCAGCACTAATGGTCTATGTAAGTCCGTTCCGGGATGGCATCTTTTTACATGTGGTTCAGCAAAAAATATTAATCATCCCCTTTCCAATAATACTCATAGGTTGTGCAATAAGAACAGCCATATTATAACATGAAGGAAAAAACTCTTTGTTCCTAGATGGTCATAGTTAGTTTATGCTCTGATCAAGAGAACTGAACGACTGAGAGACCAGAGAAGTTTATCTATTTAGTTTATCCAAGAGAAGGTTAAGAGGTGACTTGATCACATTTATAAGAACCTTCTGATAGTAGATGGCTTCTTAATCTAATTGACAAAGGCATAATGAGATCCAATGGCTGGAAGCTGAAGCTAAACAAATTCAGACTAAAAATAAGGTACACATTTTTAACAGTGAGGGCAATTAATCACTGGAACAAGTTACCTAGGGATGTGGTGAATAAGTCTTTAAATCAAGATTGAATGTCTTCTTAAAAGATATGTCTAGCTCAACTAGAAGTTATGGGCCTGATGCAAGAACCACTGAGTGAAAGTTTATGGGCTGTGTTATGCAGCTGGTCAGCCCAGATGATCAGAATGGTTCCTTCTGGCCTTAAAATCTATGAAGCTATGATGTGTGTTATTTTATGTTAAGCAGTGTAATTCCAGGTGCCAAGTCATATAACTGAACGTTTTTTAAAGTTATAAAACAATTTTTTTTAACATTCTGGTATCAGTGAGTTCTACATGTCTTTATGTTGTATTAAAAAAATAATGATGCACTGCACTAGAGTAACTAAAAAGCCACATATATTAGGAACTGTTTTCTCTTTCTTCCCTCCGTTTTTCTTTTGGTTTGTTCCACTGGTTTAAAAAAAAAACCCCCAAAACATATCACAGACATCGAAAGAAGAAAAGACCTAAGTCTGATCTGAGTAGAGGGACTGTCAATGCTGAATGATTTTTACACCAGTTGGTAGTGCCTCTGGAGAAATCTAATTCTGGTTAATCTATGCATCATGTCAGGTACCTATGCGGTGTTCAAATCATTCCTTGGCTGGGAGTCAGATGCTTGGGAGAGGGGCCAGGGTCCTGTGCAATAGAACTCATTAGAGGCTTTGACAGGGAGCCTGAATGAGATGGCAATCAAAGCCTTTGACTGACACTTACAAAGTGAGCTGCAGAAAACCCTGCCGCAGTGAGCAGCTTGGATTGAAACCAAATGCCTTTTTGCCTCCACCGTCTTGCAGTGTCTAATACAATAATATTTCATTTTGTTCTATGATCAGCTTTCACCTTAAACCCAAATATGCAGAGTGAAAAAAATATATTAAAGCTGGGGTTTGGTGTTAACATAGTTGGGTGGTTCGCATTTATAAAATGTGGATGGGTGCTCTCTAAGTTCCCACATCTCATCACTCAGTAAAAGAACCTTGATCCTGACATGTTACTTTTCCCCCATGTCCCTGCAGCTCTGCCCGGGCTCCTCTATCCTCATCTGCTCTGACACCCCCTGCTAGTCCATTCCAGCACCACCACCAGCTCTGCCAATGCTCTTCAGTGCTGACTAGCACCCAGCCATTCCAGCCTTCAGCAGATTGACAATCAGATTGAATTAATAGATTGTAAAGCAGAAGGGACCATTCTGATCATCTAGTCTGACCTCCTGCATAACACAGACCATATAATTTCCACCTAGTAATTCCTGCATTGAACCCATAACTTCGGACTGAGCTAGAGAATATCTTTTAGAAAGATTCCTAATCATGATTTAAAAACATAGAATCTACCATATCTCTAGCTAAATTGGACTAATGATCAATTATCCTCACTTTAAAAAATCTGCATCTTATTTCTAGTCTGAATTTGTCTAGCTTCAGCTTCCAGCTACTCAATTTTATTATACCTTTGTCTGCAAGATTAAAGAGCCCAGCAGTATCAGAAATCTTCCCCCTCCCTCCCGCCCCCACTTAGGTACTTACTGTGATCATGTCGCCTCTTAACCTTTGTCGGGTAAACTAAATAATCTTTTTAGTCTCTCACTGTAAGGCAGGTTTTCTAGACCTCAAATTACTCTTGGGGCTCTTTTCTGAACCCTTGCCAACTTGTCAGTGTCCTTTTGAATGAGTTGACACCAGAAGTGGACACAGTATTCCACAATGGTCTCACCAATGCCATATACAGAGGTAATGCCACCTCCCTTCTTGTATGCAATATTCCCCAGCTTTTAGATCCCAGGGTCACATTAACTCTCTAAGCCACCACATCATACTGAGAGCTCCTATTCAGTTTGGTTATCAACCATGACTTTTATGCCCCTCACAGTTGTTCATTTCCATCCTATAAGTATTGTGACACTACACCCCATATTCTTCATAGAAATATTGTTATGATATGAATATAGCATAACATATATATTTTATGCAAGATGGGTCATATATGGCTATGCTTTACTGAATATGATTATCCTATTTGTATACATGTATCATTTCTGTATCTGAAGTTAGGAATAATGACTCTTGGTTCAGTCCATTGTAAAGATAAGGGCCAGCCACAAGTTTTGGGTTCCAAACTTCCCCAAAGTTCAGGAGTTCTTGGTTCCAGACATTTGCTCTGACTCCATCTCGCTCCCTCCCTCCAAGCAGAGAATTGTCCTCCCAGCCTTATATGACCTCTTTGTGATGCAATGAAATCACTAAAAGCCAGCACTACTTCTACTTACTACTTGATTACAATTGTAGGGGCTCTAGTTATTCTCCAGTGTTTGATGTCATGAAACTCACAGGGCCCAGCACGCTAATTAATTCCTTTCCTTTCATTAAGCACGAGTAGCTTGAATCTTAGGGCTCATACCTACACGTGTGCTCCCATCCCCCTGGGGTTAAAACGCTCCTACTATCAGTTCAAGGCAGTGCAACCCATATAGAGCTTCTCAGAATAGCTCTTCTGAGTCATGAGCAAGTTGAATTTCAGAAGGCCATTCCATAAAATAAAACAGACATTTACAATGGAGCTTTGGTAGAGACTGAAGACAAAGAGAGTCATCAAGGTTTCAGAGACTGACATACAGTCCTTTCTCTGTACATGTTGACAAAAGCCACTGAAGTGGTATCCTTAGATATTTGCAGTCTCTCTTTATGCCCAAAATGTATACAGCCTGGGAAGTAGTATTACAAGCATCCCCCATCCATGTGCCTGAGCTGCACTGTGTCTACCAATTCTCTTCACCTAAGCCATGAATCATCATCTAGACAGCAAAAAAAAGTTGGTTGTTAGTGCCCTTCATCGGATTTGAACTGGTAACCTACAGCAGAGGAGGAGAAATTCAATATCCCATTGCCAGTCCCCAAATCAGAGAACTTGGTTAGGAAGTATAATTTCCATTTAACAACAAGTTTGGACACAACTTAAAACTTATAATTGAATAAAAACCTGTTACTTTTATCAACTAGTCTCTCTCATTTTGGACCATCCTCTCCCTTTGGTGCTTCCCAATCATTTCAACCATTTCTTGGGTAATATAATGCATCATGCAAGCCTCTTGTAATAGTGTGAGCCAACTTGGATGGCAGTGTAAAGTAAACCACCCAGACTGTAAGAGTCACATGTAGAGTGGGAGCCATTTAGAGTAACCAGTTTGGGTAAGAAAACCAAATCTGCCTTTGGGTAAGTCCATTCCACCTGGACACCAGATTTCCCTTACTGCAAAGGTTTATGGCTCTCCCATGGCTTGGTGGCAGTTTTCAACTGAAATCCAATAGGAAGGGACCCATTTCTCCCCCAGGCCCCTGGTACATCAGACAGAGACAGGAATTGGGCAGCTTCCAAAGTTCTTCCAGTGAATAGAGGGAAGCCTGGGAATCTCTGCATGGTTATAGGCAACAGCTGGCCTTGGGTAAACTGGCATTATAGATGAAGATGGAGTTTGGTTCCCACCATTGCTTTCTGCTCCCCTTTCTCCTTTGCAGTTCACCTACTCCTCTAATCTATTCATTCCTTTTCCAAAAGGGCATCACCCTGCTTTTTACAGTGTGGAAGGTGAGTTTAGTTAGCAAATGCCTCCTATTGCATTGTGCTCAGCAGTGCTTCACAGCTGATGAGGAGGACTCTGGGCTGTATGAGACTGAAAGGCACACAATGAAAACGACAGAGTAGAAACAGGAATGTTCTTTTGGTGGACAGACTGTTCCACTAGAGAAGTACAGTTTCCACCTGGCTTGTTGATTAGTGAATAACTAAAGCAGCCCTAATTCCGGTGATGCTCCCTTAGATGCTTTGACTGCCACTGATTTTCACTAGATCTCAGTTGAGATTGATTACGTGGTCTTAACGTATTTTGTTGACAATTTTTTTTGTGCCATCAGAACCACACTGGCAAAAATGTAAGCTAATATAGGAGCCATTGGAGGAATATGACAGATTATAGGGCCATGCATGAGATTCAACCTTAGTTAGGTATGATCTATGCATATAATTTCCTTAAACTTTGAATTATTAATCCTTGCATCACCCAGGCGCAATCCTCACATTTTGCCAGTATGGAATACTGCAGCAGAGTCACATGGCTATCATGTAGCTATGGTGTCACAAAGAATGGGCTTCCATCTCAAACAGCCCTTTGCAAGTCTTCCTTCATCAAAGCTCAGCCTTTGGAGGCTTTAGGCTTCTTAAATCTTCTCAACATTGCATCTTCCAACTTCATTCATGTCTGACCTTATGCTCTCCTTCCATCAACCTCAGCTCTGTAAATCTTCTGTAGAAGTGAACCTTCTTCTGCACGTTAGACATGACCCAACCATTGCAGCCATCTTGTTCTCAGCTGGTACAAGACTACAACTTGCCAGGATCATAAAAGTATCTTCTCATTTGTGACAAAAATCAAACCAATGGATGTTAAGAATATGCCATAAATTTTGACATTGGAAAATGTTTAGTTTGCTGTCCTCAGCTGTTTTTAATGGCTATGTTTCTGTCCATATACAGGGTTGTCAACACCACTGCATTGAACACTCATATCTTAGTTCTCATACAGACATCCTGCCACCCAGAGGCTTTCAACAGGCCTTTGAAAACGTTGAAATGCCACTGACACAAGAACAAACTGATATGTGACTTCTTCAGTTATAGAACCTCCTGCTGTCAATCAACTACCCAGATAGATAAAACTATTGACCCATTTGCTGTCATTACCATCTACCTGCAGCATCAGCAGGTCATTCATTTCCATTTTATGGGAGGCATGCATAACTTTAGTCTTATCGCCATTAATCTTAGTTCCATTGTTTCTGAAAATTTTCACAGCTCTTCCAGCATTAGCCATAGTTGGTCAGTAGTCTCTCCAAATAAGGCAATAACATCTGCATACTTAAGATCCTCTAAAGGTGAATCTTTGAATTTTAGACTACCTACTTTGGCTTCTATCCGCTTTGACATCAGATAGTCTATTAGCACATTAAACAACATATATGAGAAAACTCATCCCTGGCATACCCCAGATTCTACTGAAAACCAATCTATAATACAACCACTGACCCTCACACAACTAAATGTACCAAAGTTCCTCTATTAGGTTAACGATCCTCATTCACACCTGTGTGACCATCTTGTTTATCACTTCAAAAGCTTTTTCTTCCCCTGCTGTCATGTTTCCTCTCAACTTATTAGCCTCTTAAGATTGGTCTATACACCTGGACCATCATGTTTCTCTGACTGTATAAATATCTGTCTGAAGTATATTTTCATTCCATGCATCCGATGAAGTGGGTACTAACCCACGAAAGCTTATGCTGAAATAAATTTGTTAGTCTCTAAGGTGCTACAAGTTTTTCTTTCTTATTTTCATTCTATTAGGTACACTAAATCCTTAGGCAATAAACAGAGCACTGATCGATGCACTGAGTCAAAAGCAGCTGCAAGTCTATAAACAAAAAAACGTCCTTGTGTCACTCTAGTCATTTTTCAGTGACTAGAGTGCAAGGCATATATAGCATGGATTGTAGATCAATCTGTACAGAAGCCATCCTGGTTGTCTGTCATTTTGGAGTTCAGATAACACTTTAGTCATTTCAGTAGTATGACCGAAAACACCTTCTCAGCCCTGGGCTACACTGGGGGGTTGGGGGGGGTGTCGATCTACGATACGCAACTTCAGCTACGTGAATAACGTAGCTGAAGTCGGCGTATCGTAATCGACTTACCTGGCCGTGAGAACGGCAGCGAGTCAATCGCTGCCGCTCCCCTGTTGACTCCGCTTCCGCCTTTCACTGAGGTGGATTTCCGGAGTCGACGAGGAGCGCGTTCGGGGATCAATTAAGCGCATCTAAGCGAGACGCGATAAATCGATCCCCGATAGATCAATTGCTCCCCGCCGATCCGGCGGGTAGCGAAGACAAGCCCTTATTAGACAGCAGCATTATTTCCCTATAATTTGAGCAAGCGGGTTACTACCCTTTAAAAAAAATAGCAATGATGCAGCCCCTTTTCAGATCTTCTGGATTGTGACCAGTTTCCCAAACTTTTAATATGACTATGAAGCCAGTGAACTAAATCCAGATCTTCACTCTTTAGCAGTTCTGCTGAAAAGTTATCAAAATCAGGTGCTTTATTATTTCAAAACTGATTACAAGTATTACTTCCTCTAATGTCACCAGCTTAGTTTCTGCTGGATTCATTTTGGATTAAATTGTAGTTTACATCTTGGTGGGGATCTGTCCAGTAATTCACAGCAATGCTCATGCCAACACTTAAGTTGTGCATCAATATCCTGGCAGTATTTTCCATTTTTGTCCTTAATTGGTAGAAGCTATGAGAATGGACATCCAATTAGGATATTCAAAGTCTCAAACACACATTTCTGGTCATGTCTTTCAGAGGCTTCTTCCATGTGCTGCACCCTACTATTTCACCACCGATTACAGTCATTCCAGCAGGTCTTCTTAATTGCTCGTTGAAGACATTTATTTTTCTTTATTGCCCACTTCCTCCTCTCTTCACTAACTCATCGCTGGCCTTCCAATGCATCCATTCTATGCTGCGCCTCTTCTTTGTTCTTTCCCATAATTTGATGGGATGATCTGTAATCCAATGCTGCTTTTTCATGAGCCTTAGTCCTAGTGAGTACAGGATAATGACCAGAAACAAATATTGGAATTGGATCAGATAACGCCAGCAAATTGATAAAATACAAGTCTCCTTTTCCATCTGTCTTCAGACTAGAGGTGATAATCAGGACTTTTTTTACCCTGTTACCCTCCAGTATATAAAACAATAAAGTAGATTCTGGGATTGAATGATTACTTGAGCCAAAATATAACATTTAATCTTTTTTGGAGGACCATGGTTTTGCAAGTATGTTGCAAAGATACAGAAATTATTGCTCATACTCAGCTCACCAGAATATGTCAAAGGAGGCATGTGACTATTTCTTTCCTAAAGAGAGATCTGAAAGTGCTGTGCAGCATCTTATTTGGACTTCAAAGTGGACCTCATGCATGGGAACCTGGGTATGTCCAAGGTAACTTATCAATCAAGGGTACAGTGATAATATCTAACATAAGTGTAATTAGCATTTATGATCCAAGGATCCCAAAGCAGTTCACAAAGGAGAATGAGGATCCTTATGATTTTACAGACGTGGAACCTGAGGCTCAAAGAGGTGACGTGAACTGCCAGGGTTTATGGCTAGTTAGTGAGAGAGCCAGGAAAAGAACCCAGAGCTGACCGGGATCTGTACTGTTGGCTCACACTTCAAGGCATTAACAGCTGATTGGTGGAATTGGTCTGATGGGATAATTGTTCACATGTGGGGGGAAATATCACATCATGTCATGCTGACCAATATTGTCCCATTGTTTTCTTGTACTCCCCAGTCAGTCGGTCTGCATCCATCTGTTATCTCTTGTCTTATACTTTGTAAGTTTTGGGGAGCGGGGGCCATCTTTTTGTTCTGTGTTTATACAGCACCTCACACAGTAAGTACTAGACACTATGGTAATACTACTAGTAATAACAATTAATGAAGAAATGGTCAAGGCGAGATCTCTGACAGAGGGCCTACCATCTCAAGGGAGGCTTGATTTTTACAGATGAAGGGTGGCTGGCTGAAATATTTATTTTGGTGTTATAAAACCCTGCATGCTGCTGCAGGACTTTGTGTTCTTTAAAGGAGATGGGCTGAGGAAGTTGGATTTGCAACATGTGGAACCAAAACCAGGGATAGTTCAGATCCAAGTGCAATTTTATCCCAATCAGTTATTTGGGGATTGGTGAGATGGGCATTGGACAAATTTTTAGGGCCCATCTGTGCTAATAGAGCTTCCATGATCTCTTATACATAGAATAATGTGGTTTTATGGGTATTCCTTAGGCAGCACTACATGAAAAGTGGCTAATTATTATGATTACATGGCATTTTTAATACCAACAGTGAGTGATGGTGGCTTCAGTTTAGAATCCTGTATTTGGCTGAAAGCTCCAGTCATTAAGTGCCGGCTGAGTAAATAAATTATGTCCCGCATAGTTGCCAGTCTCAGGGGTGAATGCTGAGAGAGTCCCCAAAAACTGAGAGGTATATCCTTCTCACTACAAATATATAACCCCAGTGACTCATCACAGTTTATCATAGCGTACTCAGGTTTTAGGAAAAGCTAATAAAACAGAACAGGTTTTGCTTTGCTTGATATTTAAGACTATACTGCAATAACTAGCTCCTAACATCCTAACACCTAATATCTCATACTCTCATAATGCATCCCGAAAGACCCCAGATTCTATACAGCAAGGCCGTGTTCCTAGTTCTTAGGGGCTGGACTAGGACTCAGCACACCTGGGTTCAATTTCCAGCTATGCCCCTATTTTCTGGATGACCTCGGGCAAGTCCTTTGTTTCCCCATTGTAAAAGAGAGATAATGCTACTGTCTTCCTTTGTCAAGCACTTTGAGATGAATGGATGAAAAAAGGTGCACGAGCTAGATGTTACAGTAGCAAACTGCTCTGTGAGCAAACTGGAGGGTTTAGTCACTGTTTGAAGACTTAAGGAATACCCTTGTGATATACTAATTTGTAATTCACTTATTGTAGGTTCCCTTTCTCGTCCTCCCAAAGCCTCTTTCTCTGGAGAATATTTTGGTTGCTTATAGGTACGTACATATGGCAAAAAAGCTGTGTTTCCTGGACTTCATCTTTATAACTATGCTGCACACCAGAGAGAGAGAGAGAGAGAGAGAGCAATTCTAGTGGGGCAGGGCGAAGAGGGTCTATAGACTGCATATAGTACTATCCATTTAGCACCAAAATAAACACATACAAAACCTGAACCATCCTTGGAAATAAGCAAGTGAATTTAAATTGCCAGAGAAAAGGGTTTGACCCTCAGAACATGTTTCACAAACTTAGGCCTCAACTCAGCAAAGCATTAAAGCTTGGACATAGATCCATTCCTAGTCAGCAAAGCATATAAGCAAGAGGTTAATTTGAGGACAGTGGGATTTAGGCAGATGCCCAAGTTTAAATATAGTGTCACAGAAATGTACGACTGAAAGGGACCTTGATAGGTCATCTAATCAAGTCCCCAGCACTGATGCAGAACTAAGAATTATCTAGACCAGTGGTTCTCAACTGTGGTCCACCGCTTGTTTAGGGAAAGCCCCTGGTGCGCCAGGCCGGTTTGTTTACCTGTCGCGTCCGCAGGTTCGGCCGGTCGCGGCTCCCTCTGGCTGCGGTTCGCTGCTCCAGGCCAATAGGGGCTGTGGGATGCGGTGGACAGCCCCACACTGCATCCCACAGCCCCCATTGGCCTGGAGCAGCGAACCACAGCCAGCGCGCCGGGGGCTTTCCCTGAACAAGTGGTGGACTGCAGTTGAGAACCACTGATCTAGACCATCCCTCACATGTGTTTATCTAACCTGTTCTTCAAAAACGCCAGTGACAGAGAAGCCACAACCTCCCAAAGTAATTTGTTCCAGTGCTTAACTATCCTTACTGTGAAGAAGCTTTTAATAATATTTAACCTAGCTCTCCCTTGCTGCAATTTAAGCACATTGCTTCTTGTCCTGCTGTCAGTGGTTAAGGAGAACAATTTATCACCTTCCTCTTTATAATGACCTTTTATGTATTTGAAGACTTACATCCCCCCTCAGTCTTTTCTTCTCCAGACTAAACAACCCCAATTTTTTCAATCTTTCAATCATTTTTGTTGCTCTCCTCTTGACTTTCTCCATTTGCCCACATCTTACGTGATGTATGGTGTCCAGAACTGGACACAATACTCCAATTGAGGCCTTATCAGTGCAGAGTAGAGTAGTTTTGCTGACAACCCTCCTGCTAATACATCCCAGAATTGTGTTTCCTTTTTTTCCTTCTTTTTTTTTTTTTTACAACCGTATTACATTGTTGACTTGTATTTACTTTGTAATCCACTATAACCCCCAAATCCTTTTCTGAGTACTCTTTCCTAGGCAGTCATTTCCCATTTTGTATTTGTGCAATTGATTGTTCCTTCCTAAGTGTAGTACTTTGCATTTCCCTTATTGAATTTCATTCTACTTATTTCAGACCATTTTTTCAGTTCATCAAGATCATTTTGAATTCTAATCCTATCCTCCAAAACACTTGCAACCCTCCCCCCAGATTAGTATCATCCACAAACTTTATAAGTGTACTCCCTATGCCATTATGCAAATCATTTATGAAGATATTGAACATAACAGGAGCCAGGATAGATCCCTGTGGGACCCCACTCAATATGCCCTTCCAGCTTGACCATGAACCATTGACAACTACTCTCTGAGTATGGTTTTCCAATCAGTTGTGCAGCTAGGCTATATTTCTCTAGTGTGCTTATGAGAAGAATATACGCGTACGTGCTTTGCTGAACAGAGATGGGTTGCTGAATTGGAGCCTTAGAAAATAGTTGGAGAAGTTGATAAACACTTGAACACCATGAAGCTCACCCTATATTTCTTTATTGAGATTAGATAGATAGATAGATAATTTTGGAGGAGGGGCACAAGAGGGGTGGCTTCCAGCAATTTCTCATAGTAATCTTGTGATTAGGAGTGCAGCATTGTCACTAATATACAATAAGCTCTAAAGTTTTCTCAGCATTAAAGAAGGGCCCTATATTTTGCCTATAAGGAGGCAACAGGGTTTGGAGGTGGAGCTCTGAGCTCCAGGCTTCATGCAACTATAGTCAGTCTAACCAACAGTAATTTATTAGGACTGATAAGTGTTGAGTATTAACTCCACTAGAGGACACTGTTGTTAAATATATGTGGGGATTTGGAAGAAGAATGCAATACACAAAGAACAGTCCACTAGCTGGAGAGCAAACAAACAGACTTGCAATCTCCTGCTGTAAGCCTCTCTCCCACCCTGCCTATAAACCTAGATAGACACTTCCTGAAATGAACAAACATTTCTTCCTTTTGTCAAAAAGCACAAGGAAGAAGCAGAGGAATAGTATTAAGGATCAGTCTTATATAGTGAGTGCAGAGTGATTAGTATTCTACAAAGATATTAGAAAGACACTGTCCCTTCCCCAAGGATTTATAGAAAATACAAATGCAGGCAACTGCAATTTAAGGAAAAAATCAGGTCTATAATACTTGGAAAAAAATCCAGTCATGTTAAGATGATTTATTGGCAGATCCTAGCAAACCTTACTTATACTAATATCCCGCAATAGGAATGATACACTATGCAGCACGATCTTGGTGGAATTTGACATACCAGATCTTTTCTATCACAAATCTCCATGAGTCTATGATACAAGGCATAATAGAAAACAATTTTCTTTTATAAACACATTGAAGAACTCAAGCTGCTGCACAACATAGAAACATGATTAATATACAATAAAGGCAGAATTATAAGAACTACCCTAATTAAAATTCATTATGACTAAGAATTTTGTGGAGGAATGGTCTTCCCAGAGACAAGAGTGTAGGGATGCTGTTCACCTATTAAAATGTAAACTACTGCCCTCTACTGGACATACTTGGAAGACCTGCTTAGGTGATAGGGCTAGTGGAAAGTTTTCCACCCATAACTTTCAATGGAAAATTGGAGCTTTCAATAAACAGATTTTTTTTGCAAAAAGTGTTTGTTTGCCACAGAAAATTTTGGCTTTTCATCAAAAACCCAAAACCTGAAAACCAAAAAAGGTTTCACCAAAAGCTGAAAACTTAAGTTTTCAATAAAAATGTTCAAGTTTTCTAATTTCAACAAAATGATTTTTTTCTTCATTTTCATTGACATTTTCTGCAGTTTAAAAAGCCCATTTTCCAACCTGCTGTAGTTTACAAGTTCCCTCTATAGGTAAAGCTGTTCTTTCAGCTCTCTGATTAGACACGTGTGGGTTTGTTTAGCATCCCCCCCCCAAGTTCTGTATCCATTGTCTCATGGAAGCTTAACTGAGAAGAGTAGTCCAGTCAATAGCTGTTGTGCAGCACACTCAAGCAGATAAGGTCTGTGGTTCCCAAAACCAGTGTTTAGATGGCTGTTCTGTAAAGTGCCCAGTGTCTGAACTGGGTTGGGTTAGGTAGTGCTGGATCAGTGACCCAATGCTTTTCCTCCTAGTGGCCATCTTAAGCTCCAGAATCTAAACTTTTTTGGTTTTGTTTTACTTTTAAGTTGCCAGCCCTTATAGTTACGCCCCCCCCCCCTCAAAAAAAAAAACCAAACCAAAAGCACTTCAAAATATGACGCAAAGATAAACCAGTTCTAGAGAGATGGGTGAACTGCCCAGTTTATCACAATGGGGTTTTTAACTCTGAACTCTGAAGCCTAAAAACAACAGTTTAGATGTCAGCCCTTTTAAATATTTCAGGGCTGATCAAATCATGCAGGACAGAAGAGGGGTGATCTTATCAGGAAGTTTTACTCAATCTCCTATGAGGAGTGATGCTCAGTTTTTCTAATTTGACACCTGATGGTGCCTCTGTTCCAGGTAGAGGCAATAGCCTGCATGGCTTGTCGGCAGGTTCATGAAAGCCTGTGC
The DNA here is from genome assembly GCA_037349315.1 of Chelydra serpentina. Taxonomy (NCBI): domain Eukaryota; kingdom Metazoa; phylum Chordata; order Testudines; family Chelydridae; genus Chelydra; species Chelydra serpentina. The sequence goes on from JBAIAC010000035.1 coordinate 17,511,344, forward strand.
AGTAATAAACTACTGTTGATTGGACTGACAAATTCAGGATCCTGTCATTCTCCAGTTCACAGGATTTGTAATGCCATATGGTGAGAATTACCAGCAGCCCCTTTACAGTCACTGAAGAACTTTCACAGCTGAGAAATCTATACAAATTGGCTCAGAAAAATTGATAAAATAATCTGTGCCATGGAGCACAACAGATGATGAGATCACTCCCTCTGTTAAACAGCTTTTTCTGCTCTTTGATTCAAGATATTGCTCCTTGGTCAGACCACAGTCTCAATCCAGTCAACAATAAGCATTTTAATTAGCAAAATAAAATGCTGCGCGTTATTCTAAATGTATCTGCAACTGGAAATTATGCTTGGCCTGAAGAAGAGCTCTGTGTAGCCTGAAGGCTTGTCCCTTTCACCAACAGGAGTTGGTCCAATAAAAGATATTACCTCACTCAGCTTGGCAAGAGACACATTTTAGAGGGGCTGCTGTTAACCTTAAGTAACCCCACTAGAGGGCAATAGAGACATGTTATTTGAATGCTTTGTTGGCGATGGTGTAAAATGGAGTACTGATGCATGTTTCAGCCAAATCCCTGATACCAACAATCAGCAGGGCGATACCTGCCCTGGGTAGCCATCATTTAGAGCTGACGCTGAACAAAGGTTTGATATGAAAATTAAGCTTTCAAAGGAAGAGTCTCCTCTTCCTAGCACACATTGTAGAAGGGGCAGTGGGAGAGGACCAGGACGATGCAGGTAATGGTACTGAATGCATATCCTGTCTCCTGGGTGGGATCAGAAAAAGCACCATGCAGCCAAACTAGGCTATGGAGTATAACCTGTAGCCTGTCTTATACAGGATGTATACCAGGGATCTCAAACTCAAATCACCATGAGGGCCACATGAGAACTAGTAAATTGGCCCACGGGCCGCATCACTGAAACCTTTTCATACAATGATACAAAAGTATAGTCAAAAATGAAAAAAATGAAGAGTAATATAGTATTCTATTAAAAGTCAATGTATTAACTTTGTTAAAACTGTAATTCAAAGAGGGGTTTTAATAAAATATAAACACTCAGTAATGTTTGGAGCTTGGCTGCCAGTGGAGTTGGCGCCTATGGCGGGCCGCAGGAAATAACTCTGCGGGCCGCATGTGGCCCGCGGGCCGCGTGTTTGAGACCCCTAATGTATACCATATGACCTGTACGTCCAGTGAAAATTAACACAGCTGAAAAATGTACAATATTGAATATAGCAAACTATTTTAAGGGCTTGAAATGAAGGTCCATATTCTTGACGGCATTAGGATCATTTTGCATTATGCATCAGACACAAATCAGGCCAAAAGCCAACATAGGCAGCCTCAAGAGAATCATCCCAGTATAGGGCTTCCTCTGGTGGCACAGAACTGGCATAGTGGCTTCTACGTCATTTCCTTCCCTGCAGGGGGCTAAGATGGCTCCCCCTACACACCAGCAATCCTCACTTGTTATAATGGCTCCTCAGAGTTGGTGTCATTTCAAACAGCCCTCAGGCTGAACTAACTTGCACCAGGGGACCAGCCCCTACATAACTGGCCCACAATTGGAGGAGTGTAAGATGGCTTAAAGCCAGATTCACAGCCTTTCACTTCTAAAGGATGCTGTGGGCTACTTGGCTACAGCACAGATCAAGCCTACAGATCTAAAGCCGAGTTTGAACAAGTCTTCCTCTCCTTTATGCTATTCAGTTAAGCTCTTATTCAACTCTGTTGTTCTTTTTCTATCACAGAACGCTGCCCCCCACACGATACCCCTTCTCTAGCAGAATATCAAGTGTCAAAGTACCCAACCAATGAATGAAACTCAACTTTAGAACCATTGCCTAATCACAGCAAACTCATTGGCTGATAACATGCAAGGCATTGTTTCTGGGCCCTCTTTCCTAGCCGAAATGATACTCTTTGAGGAGTTGGTGACCAACAGTCTGGAGGTAGCTTAAATATTCAACCCACCGTGAAACCCACTAATGCTTTTGAAGTGTCAAAGTATATCAAGTCCGGCATGACCCATTTTTAGGACGAGAAAACATAAGCTAGTTATTAAACCTTATACAAAGAAATGAGATTAGTAGATAGGTATGGAGAGCTGCAAACACAGCATGCCAAGCTGCAATCATATTCGATTTCACAAGTTAAGCATTAGCTTGGGTCAGTATTTGACTTGGTTCCCAGGGACAAGGGCAAGTGATGTTGGTGACATCTTCCCTGAGGCTATATTGAGCAATTTTCCTAATATGGTGCTGTGTGCTGGAGGCAGTGTCTTTTCAAAGAGATGGAAAGCTGACAATCTGTGACAAGCTCCCTTATCACTTTCCAGAGGAAAACAGGTAATTAGCCCCATTGTCCCAATCTAGATAATTACAAGCTGCCTAATTTCCCCCTGTGGTTCCATTTGGACATACAATTCGCCACTTCCTGTCCTACACAGTTATGTAGAGTTGCTACACTAACAGATGCTGTGTTTCTTCCCAGAAGTGGCTGCTTTTCAGTGGTGGACAAAATGAACCTAGGATAGCTGGATGCACTTTGCAAAGTGCTTTGGGATCCTTTACTACTGTATAAACATAATATATTTATTTAAAAATCTATAATACAGTACGCACTGGTGCAACAGTGCATGAGAAGAGAATCCCCTTCAAATGGACAGTTCCATTAAAAAAAAAATCAGAATATGCATCACATCATCAGTACATGCACATTTTACATAAGCATGTGTCTTGCAGGTTGTGTGCAGGGGGAAATTAGGCAGCTGTACGCATGTGTGCCATGCACGTGATTCATAAGAGGGCTGTGATGCAGCACAGAACAGCAGACAAGCCGTGCACGCAAGATACACACATATTCTGGTGTACAGGCACAGAGGGCATAAAGTTTCCAAGAGCACTAAAAATACACCCAAGAGAGACAGATGTCCAAGGCTTGCACTATAGGTACCTTTGTTCCTGGGTGATGTGAGGAGAGCCATAAAGCTGCTTCTAATAAGGGAATATATTTCTGGAGATTGAGCGGAGTCCTTTGCCCTTTTGAACCCACTGTCTCAGTTCCTATAAATTGTTTCTCCATCACAGCTGCAACCTTTTGGCTCCAGCCACTTAACCAACTTGCAATTTATGAGGCTTTCCAATCACTTTAGACAAAGAATATTTTTTTTAAAGGATGCTACACTCCCCTGTGAACTGTGAGCCACCGAAGTGTACTGTGTGTATATGTAAGAACATAAATAATATATAGAATTACATACACCTAACTGGCCAGAAGGCAGTAATTCCTTGGAGAGCTTCTATGGCCATCATAAAACACAACAGCAAAGCTATCTGTCTAATCTGAGCAATAGGATTTTCAGTAGTACTGTTTCAAATCCCTTAGATGCAATATGTTACTGTCTGCATAGTATGTAATTATAGATAATATGCAAAGTGATAATGGAGAGCAAGATTCAGCTCTGTTACCATGTGTTACTTCCCTTCCCCCGTCTCTGGCCTGTAATGTCCTTCTCATTCCACACTCCTGTTCAAGAGACCATGGATTTCCAGGGAACTTTCCGGTAGTCAGAGACACGGGGTAGATAATTAATCCTGAGTCAAGACAAGAATCTCAGTTCCTAATTTCCTTTGATTTGAAAGGCATTTTGATTTTAAAAATCCCTGCATCTGAACCCACCCCTACTATTCTGGCTCCAGGTTGGATCCCCCGGAATGTGAATTCTCACAAAATCAGCTGGGACTGATTCTTAAACTCATGGGACTCATTTTGCCCTGGGAACAGGTGTGCTGATGGGCATGATGAGTCCAAGATAACACAGCACACTGGTCCTGTGTACCCTTCCCCCTGAAAATCCTTTAGGATTTGAGGGTGCTGCAGTGCAGCCTGTTACTGAGAATCTGTTCAGACACATGGTGCACACTGCATATAACATTTGCCAGATTCAGAGATAGAAGGATTTGAATCCATGTTGACGTTTTGTTTGCCCGAAATCGTATCCTAGATGGGTGACAAATAAAGCAATAATATTAAATATTCCTTTGAAAACCTGCCTGGGCTAATGCCTACCTGAGAATATCACCAATGAGAAGCCAGCAAGCCCTCAAGGCACATTTCTATTATCATTCTATAACTATTGCATATGGAAATCCCAACAACTCAGTGCTCCTTCCTCAAAGCACCCAGTGCCAGCTACAGTCAAAGGGACAGGGGGTAAGTTAGGACCCCAGTAAGGGCTATTCTATGGCAGCATGACCAGCAGCCTCCCATGTGCCCTCTTTGGAGGAGCAACAGCTAGGAATAGCTTTCCCAGCTCGAGGACACTTGCCTCTAAAACCTGCCCTCTGGAATCTAAGCTCTCTGTGCACATAGTTCAGGCAAAGTCAATGGCGTTAGGCCGCCATGGTCAAATGTACTGGTTAGTTCGTTTTCTCCATTTGCTCTGTTGCCATTAGTAGTTGTTCCCCTTTATCCTGCCCCTTCTCCTGTCATTGCTGCTCATCAGCCTCACTATCCCTGTTCATTATCTCTCTTAGGGCTGGTCTACACTAGCCCCGAAATTCGAACTAAGATATGCGACTTCAGCTACGTGAATAACGTAGCTGAAGTCGAACTATCTTAGTTCGAATGAAAAAGCACTTACCCGGGGTCCACACGCGGCGCGCAGGCTCCCCCGTCGACTCCGCCTACTCTGTTCGTCGAGCTGGATTACCAGCGTCGACGGCGGAGCACTTCCTGGTTCGATTTATCGCGTCTAGACAAGACGCGATAAATCGAACCCAGAACATCGATCCCGCGCCTCCGACCGGACGCGTAAGTATAGACGTACCCTTACAATCCACCTCTCTCTGTTACCATTTCTACGTCAGTTCCTTTCTCCCTCCCTTATTCCCACCCACAAGGCAAGAAGAGCTCTTTTCTCGCTCTCAAAGCCTCTCTAGGAAACCCTAACCTCAAAATCCCAGTTCATATACAGTTATGACCACCTCTCAACTGGAATGGTGGATAGGTGGCCTATTCAAATTAAGCTCTTTACGGTAACACTTTTCCCTCTTCACCAATAGAGGCAGTAGAGAGCTCTTCCCCCTCTGGAGTTTCTGGTCATAGGGGTTCCATCAAAGTTTGCCTTTTTGTCTGTTGCAACCTGCTTCTTAATAGATTTTCTGTTTCTTTTTCAAAAGTCCATACACTGAAGCTTGCTGAGCCAGAGGCAATAAGTCAGGACCATTGAGGTTCCCCTTAAAACACAGTGTTTCTTTAGGCCTTGTATTTTTTGACCTGTCACAAAATGAATCCCAGTTGGAGTCCTTCCTCTTCAGTGAAATTCTTTATGTGTGAGTGTCCTGGAAGGTACTTTAAGGGTAATTCTTTAGCTCTCTCATTACAAACAGAAGTAGTATTGACCTTACTGCATCCTCATTTATACAGCACTTTCTGAACCACTCATCCCCTTCCATGCCTCTGTGTGTGGCTTCTTCCTGCCTCCCTCAGAAGTGCTGTAAAGTGAATAGCACAAAGACTGAAATAAATGATAAACTAGCAAATGCAATGGAAACAGCAAAGAAATTCATCAGACTACAAAACATCTGAGTGTCTCTCTGGCTCAGACCAAGCTACTAGGTGCAAAATATAGTTAGCCTCTAACTAAGCCTGCAATACACAATACAGCATTTTCCTCTTTAATGAAGAAAAACACGCATCAGTGAGAAAAGCACAAAGCACAAGAAAGAAAAAAGCAAGAACTACCATATAATGACCAAACACACACAGTGTGTATTTGTGTGAAGCAAGAGATTGTAGTTCATGTGTTCTCTTCCCTTTGTTAACAAAGTCTAATTTTGCCAAATTTTATCCCCCAATTGCAGAGGTAAGGCATTGCCCCAGAATAAATAGGTGTTACCTGCACGTATTTGCATATTAAAATGGCTGCCCTTGCATTTTTCTCCCTGAAGGCTTTTACTTAATCAAGAGCAAAGCACACTGGATGCTAGTGGCCTAGATCAGGAAGGGGGGAAAATAGCCAAAAAAGCTCCTATAAAATGTTCCCTATACTTTTATGATGAGCTGCCTGTAGAACTCTCTCCTAGCTTTCACTGCAGAATCCGACAGTTTGAGGTCAGAGTTTCTCCAGTGTCTGTTTCCTCATCTACATCCCCCTTTTGAGAAACTGCAGGATCTCGCCCTTCTTTGATGAACCTCTACGTCTCGTTGTAAAACATGGAAGAGTCACCGACTGAAAAAAGATAAAATAAAGGGGACACCTAGCACAATCATTCTCTTCACTGACCCAAAAAAACTCATCAAAACAACACAGCAGCAACATGTTTCTCTTTGTTGTGACCATGGAAGTTGGAAATATGGTCATTTTGCTGGACTACAATATCATCTTCAGTCACTGAAAACTTGAACAAACTTAGGATCAAATTTTCCAAACAGCCTCTGAAAATGTCCCGCAAGGCTCAGATTATAACACGTCTAGCTACACAATTTTCATTTGCAAATTCAAGTTTTATGCAAACACCGGGTGCATTGGCAAAATGTCTGTGTGCAATTTTGGAGGTAGCTTTTCACCTGGATAAGTTAATGATTTTGTTTAAGAAGAGCTTGATACTGCTTTATAGGCTTAAAATCAAAGCACGGAGACTCGATAGCAAAGTATATAAACTAATATATGAGCTTTATTGATCATGTCTGCACTGCATAAAAACACACAGAGCACCAACTAAACTCCCACATTCCTGACCCACCATGCATTGTGGGCAGTGTAAAATCTGGGCTGGCTTTTCTGGGGAGCAGTCATTTCTTTAGTTGTTCCAAAGTCATGGTCAGGAATTTAAAGGGGATTTCCTCAAGATATTACAAGGGCGGATAGTTGAATCTCTATCCCACTGGCAAGAGAAGACATAGATAGGGGTCAGAGTGGATGATTTTAAATACATGCAGAAGTATATGCCCTTTCATGTAAATACTGACCAAGTGAAAATATGATTGTTCCACATAACTCCAATAACAAGATGGCCTATTCCCTCTATTTGCACGTTTGTCTATTTCATGATGGTTTTTATGGCAGGAAAGGGATTGTGTGCAAGATCTAGCCACTTCCCACTGCAAGGCTAGCCTGAGACCCACCACAATTCACTTCCCATCTCCCTGAGCCCCAGACAGGAAGCACTGGTATCACTGGCCAGTCTCTGCATGACTTAAGCTCCTTGCCCGTGTAACAGGCAATCTGGAGAGTTAACAGCTCCAGGTAACTGAGGAGAGACCTTCATCCCCTTCCCCTACCTCCTTTTTCCTCCCCCATGATTTCCTCCCCCATGATCTGTTTCTCATTTAAAACCCAGAAAAGGTCCTTTTTCTCTTGTTAAAGGACAAGAAAACATGGCTTGGCTGCACATAGGGTATAAATAACATTTTCAAATGGAGAAAGTCAGTATGAACTAATGCACAAGATGGAGGAGGCAGAATCACTGTAAAGCACTGTGAAGGAGAGGCCCCGTAGGGTTCTCTTGCTCGGCTCCAACAGAAAGTCCACAGAGAGGGCATGCAGAGACATTCGGCTGTTGCATGTTGTATTTCTGCTACCATAAGAAAAACAACCCAGCAGTTAACGTAAGTGGTGCTCTCCAAGGCAAGGTTTGTTGTTGGAAGCACAGAACAAAGACGACATTCTTTTTGGACCAGCTGTAACAATGAACTAAAAACCTGCAGCACAGACTTTATTAAAATGAAAGAATTTTTTCAGAGCTTTCCGAGTGTCTCTCTTTCTTAGGCTGTCTCGATAACTGTTAATTTGGACCTTTAAAGTGCAGTTCTATTCTGAAGAACAACTGTGTAAAAATGGCATCATGGGTGGAGGCTCCAAATTGATTATTTCTCGTGAGTAGGGCTCCGTATGTGTCACGGAGGTTGCGGAAGTCACAGATTCCGTGACTTCCTGCGACCTCCATGACTTCTGCAGCAGAACGGTCCAAGCGGTTGGCCACGGGGCCAGCTGCAGCTGCTCAGGCAGCCCTGGCAACAGCCACACCAACCGCTACTGGAGCGGCTCTGCAGCCAGCTGCACCAGCCGCTGTTGGAGTGGCTCTGGGGCCAGAAGCACCAGCCGCTGATCTGGTGGGCCAGGGCAGCTGGTCCCAGGGACTGCCCGAGCAGCGGCCGACGCAGGAAGCCCCGGGGACCGCCTGAGCAGCAGTCCTGGGGTGACCAGAGCAGCAGTTGGAGCAACCGCTGGCCCGCCGAGGTGCAGTCACTGCCCCTTCTCTCCTGGGGCTCCCCTTCGGCAGCAGGTCTCCCAGGACCTCCCCTGCCCCCACAGCTGGTGCGACAGGCTCCCGGGGCTCCCTCCCCAGCAGCTGGTGCTGTGGGCTCCCCTCCTGCCCCCCGTGACCTGTCTGTGACTTTTACTAAAAATACCCATGATTAAATTGTAGTCTTACTCATGAGATGTCTACACTACCAGTGCAACAGAAGCACAGCTGTAACACTACAACTACACCACTGTAGTGTTGTAGTGTAGACACTTATTACAGCAACGAATGAAGGTTTTCTGTCACTGTAGTAAGTTTACCCCCTTGAGAGGTGGTAGCTAGGTCAATGGAAGAATTCTTCCATTAACCTAGCTATGTCTACAGTGGGGGTTAGGTCGATCTAACTACATCACACAGGAAGTGAAAATTTTCACAGCCCTGAGTGATGTAGCTAGGCTGATGTAACTTTAAGGTGTAAACCAGGCCTCGGTGACATCTGGATTATATCTGCTCAATTTACAAGGAAAAATTCCTTTTCATATGGAATTCCCATGTTGTAGTCATGGGTATGATGCAAACTTCCCTGTTTCCCCATCTCAGAAATGAGGATAATACTTCCTTAACTCACAGGGACATAGGGAGAACTAGATAATTAGTTAATTATTATAAAGCACCACGTACCACTGCTCTACAGCCAAAATGCTTCTGAAATAAATGTAGTCAAACTTTACTAATTCTGGGTCACTGAGAATGAAAATGATGCTTAAAATTGTTGATTGGCTCTAGTTTTCAAGACATGCTATTGGGTCAGTATATACGACCCTTGACTTGGGAATGGCGGAGGATAAGTGAGTTATAAAGGGAAGGGATCTCAATTTAAACCAGAAATGACTAAAATACATCTTTGACTGGATCTATGAATAAATCTATGACTGGGTTTGGACAGTACTTGCTTTTTAGGCAAAACAATGAATGATGCAATCTGAAGCTGGTATTGCATCATACATTATATGAATTGCATCATGTTATTCCTAGAAGTCATGGATGATGCAATCATAACGAAGCTTACATGACTCTGCTGAACAAATTGCCCTATATCAGCTCTAGAAATCATACAGTGTCGTGCTCTCTTATTTGTCAGTGTTTGATTTTGCAAAGGGACACATTTCTGTTTAGCCAAAGTGAGCAGAGATGCCTCGTACTTGTGTGAACAGTGCAGATAACTTCTGCTATGTTTGTGGCGAAGTGACTTTTGCATCACAAAAGCGCAGTATAACCACTATGGTTAAGAAAGCCTATCACCTTTATTTTGGCTGCAAAATTGGAGATCAGGACAAGAGGTGGGCCCCACACATATGCTGCAACACTTGTGCAACAAATCTTCGCCAGTGGTTGAACAGGAAAAGGAAATCTATGCCTTTTGCAGTGCCAATGATTTGCAGAGAGCCAACGATCATACCAGCAATTGTTACTTCTGCATGGTGCCTCCAGTTGGGAAAGGTGTGTCAAAGAAGAAAAAGTGGACTGTGCATTATCCAAACATTCCATCAGCTATACACCCAGTACCCCACGGAGGAGGACTGCCGGTTCCTGATGCACCAGAATCATTCTCACTTGAGTCAGACGAGGAAGAGGAAGAGGATGAAACTTCTGGTCCTGAACCATCAATGTCACAGGACCCACATTTTCTCCCATCCTCCTCCTCTGAACCACACCTCATAACACAAGGTGAACTGAATGACCTTGTCAGGGATTTGGAACTACCCAAGAGTAAGGCAGAGCTTTTGGGCTCCAGACTACAGCATTGGAATCTCCTGGCAGGTGATGTTAGGGTTTCCATGTTCTGTGACCGTCAAAAGGATCTTGTCCCATTCTTCTTCATGGAAGGTGATCTTGTAGCCTGCAACAACATCGATGGTGTGATGGCAGCCCTCAACATTGTTCACAATCCAGATGAGTGGAGACTGTTCATTGATTCATCGAAGACGAGTCTTAAAGCTGTTTTACTGCATAATGGCAATGTTTTGCCATCAATTCCAGTTGGTCATGCAGTCCATATGAAGGAAACCTATGACAACATGAAATAACTTTTGAGGTGCATAAACTATGACCAACATCAGTGGCAGCTTTGTGGCGATTTGAAGGTTGTTGCTCTCTTGCTTGGTCTGCAGACTGGATACACAAAGTACTGCTGTTTTCTCTGCGAATGGGATAGTCGTGCAAGAGATTCCCACTACATCAAGAAAGATTGGCCACTCCGACAGTCATTGGAGCCTGGGAGGAAAAGTGTTCAGCATCCACCACTTGTTGAATCAAGGAAGATTTTGTTACCACCCTTACACATCAAGCTGGGTCTGATGAAGAACTTTGTCAAGGCCATTGACAAAACACAAGCAGCTTTCAAGTACCTCCATGGAAAATTTCCAAGGTTAAGTGAAGCTAAGATAAAGGAAGTAATGTAATGTCTTTGTTGGTCCTCAGATTCGTGAACTTCTTCGAGATGATGCATTTGACCATGCACTGCGTGGCAAGGAAAAAAAGGCATGGAAAGCCTTCCAGTTAGTGGCAATACATTTTCTCGGAAACAACAAGGCAGACAACTACAGGTTGTTGGTGGAAAACCTCCTCAAGGCATACAAAAGCCTTGGTTGCAACATGTCACTAAAGATACATTTTTTGCACTCTCATCTAGATTTTTTTCCACCGAACTGCGGAGCAGTGAGTGACGAGCACGGCGAGCAATTTCACCAGGACATTGCAACAATGGAGAAACGCTATCAGGGCAAATGGAGCCCATCAATGCTTGCAGACTATTGCTGGACAGTGACAAGAGATGCTCCATTTAATGAATACAAGAGACAAGCCAAGAAGCGCCGAGTAGACACTGAATAGGACTAAACTATGTACATAATAGTTTTTTGCCTTTTGTTCATAATAAATGTTATTTATATAACCCCTTTGCTGATTTTTAAAGTGTTACATAAACAGGACAGGTGAAATAGTATCATGTAAAGCAACCATAAACACACGAAAAGACCTAGGTTTACAATTTATGATTAAAACTCTACTATCTACACAATATACATAGACATAAAATGTAAAAACTTAAATATCTTAGAAACAGTAGCCAATCAGTTGTTTTAATTGTCATATTTGAATTCAGCACATCAAAATACATACTAAATAGCACATTTTATCTCTGAAGCAGACGACTTCTCAAAAATTGTAGACCAGTGAGTATTAATGATGATGATGACGACTTAGGTTAAGGAAAACAACAAAGAAAGAACAAATGTAAGCTCATCATAACACAGAAAGCAGAGTATGCAAGCCCACATGGCCTGTGACCATGTCTACCTATGTAGCAAATGGGGGTCTAAGATCTTAATCCTAACTGGCACCTCTAAGTGCTACCTAAATAAGTATTAAATAATAATATGATGTGGAATTAAACATGAGCGAGGCAACAAAAGGGTATTACCAGCAATCATGTCAAAGTACAGTACAATAATGCAAACAAGCTATTATTATTATTATTCTATATTTGCACTGCATAGTATTTAGATGCCCCAATCAGAGATCAGGGCCCCGTTGTGCAATGTGCGGTACACACATAACAAAAAGTCAGCCTTGCCCTGAAGATCTTACACTTTAACTATATGATCAGAGACAACAGGAGGATACAACAAACAGATGGATGGGTAGTGCGGGAGCAGCACATGTCAACAAAGACATGATAAAGATCAGCGTAATAAGCAGCAGGCTCAGCAAACCATCTGCCTAATCTTTTCCCCCACCTCAGATCTGCCTTTCCCATCACATGGATCCATCATCTGTTTTCATATACCTCCTGAGTGACATTATAACAATGTTTGACTGAACATATATTTTTTCTCCTCCTCCGCAAACCCGTTTCTTTGTCTTCGTTTCGGCAGTTATGACTCTGCCAGCAGATTATGCTGGCAATTTAGTGTGAAAAGGAAATTAGAAATGCACCACTGTTCTTCACGTTAGCGGAGCTATGGCTTGAGTTAAAACACTAATTCAGATTAAAGCTGGAGCAGACAACAATTAATCTATTTTTGTATTTTAAAAAAGGGAAAGAAAATGCTTTTGTATTTGATCTCTATACGCGACCTGCCTGAATAATGAAACAGTGCAGCCTGCTGGTGTTTCCTAAGACTAAGTCAGCCAGTGTATCATGCAGCATGAAGTTTCCTATGGGGGGGAAACATGGTCTAGTGATTGTCACACAGGGCTGCGAGACAGAAGATTTGGGCTCTAGTCCTAGCTTTGTCATTGATTAGCTGTGATGCCTGGGACAAGTCACTTAGGGCCAGATTTTCAAAGATATTTAGGCACCTCCTATCTGCATCTGTAGGCACTTATCTGTATTTTTTAAGCATCTAAATAACTTTGACTCTGCCCCTGAAACTTTTTTATGACAGTTCCCCCACCTATAAAGTGAGGTTACTAGTACTTAACCAGCTTATGGTTGAATTCTGAGGCTTAATTCACCAAAAGCATGTAAAGTACTGTACTTTAGATATAAAGTGCCATACAGAAGGGCATAGCAGACTGCCAGAGTATAGCCCCAAACATATAATATATACATTTCCTGATGCAAAGCAAAACGAATAAAGAGTCCAAACCCCTTAAAAAGTAAAATTCTTTCCAAAGTCCTTTAGAAAATGTGCAATGAAAAGGGGGCGGGGGGAGTTCCCACAAACTCCCAAGGGCTTGAAATACAAAGTGACAATGAGCAAACAATGAAAAATAATTCCACAACATCCTACTAAAATGTTTATGACAAGACCGCCAGATATTCTTGAGGCGCTGTTTGTGCTACCAAGCTAGCAGTAAATAGGAATAGAAAAATAGCAAATTGGTGCAAGACAGAGTTTCAAACTAATTAGTAAAAAAAATAATTAAACACCATCAAGAGCGCACGATTCATTTCAGATTTCCTTTTAAGAAAGAGATTTATTTGTATTATTGTTATGGGCATCCCACAGAGATGTGCCAAAATATTATTATACAGTTTGTGCCAGCTCCATTTTAAGGAGCTTTATAATTAAAAATAAATCAATATCTGTTTGTGGGGTGCTTTATGTTGTCCATGCATAATTAGGGACACAAGTCACACATTACTGTAGGCAGTAGATAGCAAAGTAAAAAGAAAGAATGACAAAAAGACTAGGAGAAAAGCAGCACTCAGAGGAGACAACAGCTCCAATTGCTGCATGGTGTTGACCCACTGAAGTGGTGGGGGAGTCTGGAACACAACAGAATATTAATTCCATTAATGTTTGGGGGCTTTTCTCAATGAATAACAGACTTGAATTAATATGCAAACTAGATACCATTAACTTAGGTTTGAACAGAGACTGGGAGTGGCTCGGTCATTACGTTAATTGAATCTATTTCCCCTAGCTAACTAGCCTCACTCACACCTTTGTGTCAACTGTCCAAAATGGGCCATCTTGATTATCACTTCAAAAGTTATTTTCCCCTGCTGATATAACTCCTCTTAATTAATTAGCCTCTTACAGTTGGTACAGGTACTTCCACCTTTTCATGTTTCTCTGAATGTATAAATATCTGCTTACTGTGTGTTCCATTCCATGCGTCTGATGAAGTGAGCTGTAGCCCATGAACGCTTATGCTGAAATAAATTTGGTAGTCTCTAAGGTGCCACAAGTACTCCTGTTCTTTTTGCTGACACAGACTAACACGGCTGCTACTCTGAAATTTGTAATAATGGTAATCACGATATCTTGCTTTTATTTCATCCTGAGACATCCAGAGCACTTTAGCCAATCCTGCAGCTCTTACCCAGTTAAAACTCTTCACTTCACTATGGACAAGCCTGTCACTGGCCCAACATTCCTGTGCAGAAGAGTACAGGGAAATAAGATGCCCCCCATAGTCCCCTGCATGAGCTGCCTGCATCTCAGGGGAGACCAGCACCTCTGCAGAGCTTCCATTTCTTGTAGGTGAGGAATGGGCAGGCAGGAGTGAGGGAAGCCTTGACTCAAGGGACTGGCCAACACAGCTGAGCCTGGGCCAAGGAAAAAGAAATTTGCACCAAGTATAGGGCTGGCAGGGCTTATTTTTCCCCCCAGACCCCAGCGTGAGTTGTGTCCCTGCACTGCTCTGCCTTGTCCCTTACTCAGAGCTAGCGGTAAATCTACAATTAGCTCCTATGCAGGAATCCCTTCAGCCACCAATCAAATGCAGCTGTGTCTGAGATGGAGCACAGCAGCTCTTTAACAGTACACAGAAACACTACAAAACAGAACGGGACATGAAATGAATAATATTGTATCTAACAGAAAGCATTATAATTCTAAGATTAATATGCTTATAAAGGTACACCGAAAGGAAAAACAGAACAGAGAGAAAAGACTGATTCATAAAAAAACTATTAGGAAATTAGTACAGGTCCTCTTCCAACCTTGAATTAAATGGATAGGCATGGCTGACTCATAAAACTCAGGTCTTCTTTACCTTGCAGTTATATAAAAATCTCCTTCATATTTCAAGGTATGCTTTTTAGCTGAAAAAAAAAAGAGAGTTTTTAAAAAACAAATGTGGTCCAATCCTTTTTAAGCTCTGACCTTAAGAATATACCCAAAAATTACCAGTGAGGAGGATGGTGAGATGAAGGGATGTGTGGCTAAGAGAGGAGACCAACGTGTCATTTCAGAACCAGGAAACAGAACACATCCTTTTTCACTGATTTTTGAATGAGTGCACATGAGAGTTTTTACATTGTGGTTTATTAAGTATGAGAGGTGGATTTTGTGAAGAGTTAACATACAAATTCCATTACCAATAACAGGTTTCTCCCAGACAAGTAGTAAATTCTTTCCTTACCTCTTCTATCCTAGGAGTATTGAATCGATAGCCCACCTCTTATATCCCATGTTGTTGTCTCCTTTTAACTGTTTATGCTTGCCCAGAGTCCTAGGACTGTTGCTCAGCACTCCCTCTCTCTGTAACACTGTTCTTTGGATAAGGAATTTTAGCTTTTAGCCTGCATCCCATACTTGTTATTATTCATGTTTACTACAATAGTGCTTAAGGGCCAACCAAGAATGAGGTCCCGTTATACCAGGCACTGTATAAACAGAGTAATAGACAGTCCCAGTCCCTAATAGTTTACAATCTAAATACTCCTATTAGTTGAGAATTTCAAAGCTGATTAGGGAATTTACCCCCACTACTCCCCATTGAAATAAATTGAAATAACATGGTTAAATCCAGTAATCAGCTTTGAAAATCACAAATATTTACATCTGTGAGAATTTGTCATGTGCAAGGAAAGTAGAATTGAATCTTTTGGATCTTATGTGTATTTCAGTGTGGTTCAGGTTATAGATGGTGAATCTGTAAATGGGCATTCTACATGTCTGTGCCTTAGATGTTATCCATTAACTTTAATGAGATTACTTCTGCTGATCAACAAACTTCTCTCTGCCTAGGAAAATCATTACCTGTGGAGCTAAAGCAATGAGAACACATAAGTAGTGTTATAGTTCTCTCTCTCTCGCTTTAAGATATTTCTATGGCTCCCATTATTGAGTGCCCCACAGTCTTTAATGTATCTGGGCTTCAGGAGGAAGATTTATAAGAAAGAAACTAGCTAAATCCATTGGACTATATTACTCATGTTGGGTAGCACTTCATTCCACACTGACTATAGCGGGACTCTTCCTGGACTAAGGCACTATGCACCAGGAGTGATGGTATCAGAATCTGGTCCATTGTTTCATTTCTCTTCCTAAACTGTTCACTATTTACTGGTGATGCAAGACTGCCATGTTGGAGAAAAGGCTGTCTAATTGTAGCCATTGTTTCAGAAGCTAGTGTTACTCAAATAAACATTGCATCCTGGGAGCACGACTACATGTTATATACATCACTCAGTGCTAGGATCTGAAGTTGAGTTTACTCTTTTCTGACTGGAAAACCATCATCATCCACTCTTAAATTTGAGCAGATAATGAGCCGCTCTGAAGTGAATAATTTGCCTTTATTCACAGATGGCTCAGCACCACAATACTGCCTGCCTGACCCAGATTTCTCTCTTATTTATATAAAACACACTCTAGCCCTGATTAAGTGCATGGTCTTGAGGTGCTGTCTTATAGGCAGGGGCAGATAAAAAAATTAAATACAGTGTTGACACTGGTTAATTTCAGAACTATGACAAAAAAATCGTGAATGACTTTTCCCCACGAGGCTTCGAATGAGAACTTTCTGTACTAACAAACAGCCAATGTTCGCTTAATCGAACATAATAGTTTTCACCAAAATTGGGCCAATGTATGATATATTCATGAGGGGGAAGGAAATTACCTAATGCCCCCACTGTACCCAGCTTTAACTTTTAGTATAGTAAAGATAATTTCATCCAAAATCAATAGCATGAAATGTTACCAAAGTGCTGTCACTTGTCTTTTCCTCTGTTTGCAGGCACACATTCAGAGTAATGACTGTAAGTTATTACTTGGACGTAGGGTTTCAGCTAACAAGGTACTGAAAGACTTGGCTGCTTCAGTAAAAATACTATTTTTCATTATGGAACATCAGCTAGGGTAAGATACCCCAAATGATCTTAAACTAGGGACTTTACAGGTAGGACAAGCAAAAACTCTCAGCACTGGCCTAACTCTGCTTCCATTGAAATCAATAGGCGCTTTAATGACTTCAGTGAGACTCAAATAAGGCCAACCCTAAGCACTACTGAAAAAACCCACCCCCTATTTCTCCCTTAAAGAGTTAGAGATTCACCCATAAATCTCAAGGTCCCAGTTCCACAAAGCACTCAGCATTGCAATTCCTTACTGAGTTAGGAGACTAATTTTCATGTCCAAAAGGGAATTAGGCACTTAGGAGCCAAAAATCAATGGGATTCAGGCTCCTAAGTGACTAACTCCCTTTTGAAAATGAGATTCAGGCTCCTAAATCAGTTAGGAGATGCCTTAATACCTTTAAAAAGTTGGGCCTTAAGTACGTGCTTAGTTTTAAGCATCCTAGTAGTCCCATCGACTTCAGAAGTTACCCATTGACTTCAATGAGACTCGTGACATGCTTAAAGTTAAGTATGTTCTTAAGAGCCTTACTGAATCAGGGCCCCAAACAGTACAAACTCTACATACACACACTGATTATAAACTTCCCTCTGCCTAGAAAATTCCCTCTGACTAATGTTGTACGAGCAGCAGTGATCTGTATGCTATGTATACCTGTATGCTCAAAAAGTCTGTTACACCCCCCCCCTCTTGTCTCCTCTCCCTCTTTGAATACCTGTGAAGTGGCTTTCCACCTTCCCCGCCCTCCTGGAATGCTTGTGAGATGAATGGGCTGTTTAAATAACTGGAAGATCAGAAGAGCTCCAAGGTAGACAAGAAGAAAATAAGAAAGAAAGAAAGAAATACTTGTGGCACCTTAGAGACTAACACATTTATTTCAGCATAAGCTTTCGTGGGTTAGAACCCACTTCATCGGACAAGGTGTATGGGACTCTAATCAGGCAGCGCTGACACACCCAATGCATGGACACTGCCTGAGGTTGAGCGTGACCAATCAGATGCAGTCAAGTCATCTGTAGTTGCAGGCCATAAGGAGCTGGTCCTTAAAAGGGGAAGGGGCCATGTGCTCAGGGATTACAAGTTTGTACCTCCCATGAAGGCCCTTCGCCCGCACCGCCTGGCCTGTGGTCCGCTGTGTTGCATTCCATCGTGCCTCGGGAAGACTTACTTTCATCACACCATCCATTGCTCCGCTGTGGAACATTTACCTTGAAGGATCCTGACATCTCCAGTGCTGTGCCTGTCCGGGGACCGTGAGTATGATGCCCCCTCCCCCTTCTTTGGAGCTTAGTTATCAGTGTAATAAACGTGCTACTTTCTGCCAAACTCTGGTGAGTCATTAGTCCTCCCCAAGATTACTAGCTGGCCCAATTTCGGGTAACAATTAACAACTTCCCTTTGCCAGTGCAGCCAAAGGAATGAGCACACAAATAGACGTGACCGAGGAAAGAACCCTGCATCCGTTTTTAAAAGAAGCCTGGAAGACTGCAATTGTATATGCCACAAGGCTGAGAGCCCTCTGTGATGGGCAATCACTTCTCGCTAATATACGTTTGTCATCTAATTATTCAGTCATGAATAGGGCTTTCGAAGCGCTCTGTTTCCAGGTTTAGGAGTGAATCATTTCACATGAAGCTCACACATCGCCATATGTGTCTGATGACTGGGGGCAAAGGGGGCGAGCTATAGTGCTGACAAATAATTGCAGTGTGCCAGCTTAACATTTGCCGCAAATCAGCAGCAGTATTTGGAAGGGCTGCCGGAGGCCTGGAGCTGTCAAGCCAGATAATGGCAGTAAATACCACTGGCTGATGATAGCGTTGGGCTTCAGTGCACAGTGTTTAAAGTGTAAATACAGACATTTTGGAGAGGGCTTTTCATCTATTTTCCCTCCGTCCAGCTGTTGACATTCACTTTGCGGGGGCCTAGTCTAACATAGCCAGCCTGTGACCTTTATAAGACATAGCTGTGTAATTCACGTACCCATACTTCAGCCACAATCACCTCAGCCTGTGGCCTCAGCAAATTCCATAAATTAGGCAACATAAGGCCTGGCTAGTATTTGGCTGGGGCACCTCCCAGGAAAACCCAGAGCACTGCTGGAATTGATACCAGAGGTAGCTGCAGTGGAGTGTGTGACATTGCACTCTGTGATTTTGTCAGAATATGTTAGTGAGTGTGAGTGTAGTGTGGCTGGAGTGTGCTTCCTGCAGAGAGTCTCTTGTGGGGTATTGCGGGGCTTGTGGTCTGCTGAGTGTGGTCATCCTATTTGTGTAGATGTGTAACCCTTGTGTCTGAAACTGGAAATATGAAATATAACTCTGAGGGCCTACTGTAATTATGCAAAGTGTGGGCCATTAATGGTGGTTTGGAATCTTGATGGCTCCCATCAACTAGGACAATTAACTGTAGACGGCTCTGTTTACTTGTAAGTCTTCCTGTATACCTGTGTGCTGGCTAAACTGAAATCCATCTTTAACCTGGTGCTTTTCCATTTAGAAGGAGGGGTGGGAATCCAGAGAGGGACAAAGGATTCCTGCCTCATGCAAAAGATATATAAGGGGGTGGAAGAGAACAAAGGGGGCTGCAGTCATGAGAAATCCCCTAGCTACCACCTGAGCTGGAACAAGGACTGTACCAAGGGAAAGGATTGGGCCCAGACTAGGAAGGCATCCAGTCTGTGACAGAAGCTTATTGAAACATCTCTGAGGGTGAGATTTTATCTGTATTCAGTTTTCTTACTGTACTAGGCTTAGACTTGCACGTTTTATTTTATTTTGTTTGGTAATTCACTTTGTTCCGTCTGTTATTACTTGGAACCACTTAAATCCTACTTTTTGTATTTAATAAAGTCACTTTTTTACTTATTAATTAATGCAGAGTAAGTATTAATACCTGGGGGGGTCGAACAGCTGTACATCTCTCTCTATCAGTGTCATAGAGGGTGAACAATTTATGAGTTTATCCTGTATAAACTTTATACAGAGTAAAACAGATTTATTTGGGGTTTGGACCCCATTGGGAGTTGGGTACCTGAGTGTTGGAGACAAGAACATTTCCTAAGCTGTTTTCAGTTAAGCTGCAGCTTTTGGGGGACGTGGTTCAGACCCGGGTCTGTGTTTGTAGCAGACTAACGTGTCTGGCACAACCAGGCAGGGCACTGAAATCCCAAGCTGGCAGGGAAAGCGGGCTCAGAGGTAGTCTCAGCACATCAGGTGGCAGTCCCAAAAGGGGTTTCTGTGACCCAACCCGTCACAGAGTGCATTTTACTGGTAGATGCAGAGATTCATCTATCTTTTGTATAGATGGGGGAGAGGTGTAAGAGAATGAGAAAAAGAGGCATTAGGCCTAATCCAGCTCCCACAGAAGCAAATGGCAAAACTTCCATTGAATGCAGTGGGAAAGAAATCCAACGCCATGCTGTGCAACCATCATTTCCATTGACTTCAGTGAAGTGAATATCAGGGATGAACTTGGGTCACATGTTATGCTCCAAGACAGTTTCAGCGATGAAGAATCGGGGGTCTGATCTCAACAAAGAGCAGTGTCCCAATGAAGCGGCCTTAAAAGTTTTACTTGAGGTCTCAGTGCAATATAAAAATAAATAGCATATGTTTAATTTTTTAAAAAAATTAAAAATAGTGTTAACTCTGCCATGCTTCATGCAAACCCAGCACACGAATATGAGGCGCTCTACGGTACTGTTTGAAATTACAATTCAGACAGTCGTCACATCCTTTAACTTCAAAGTCAGGGAGATGTAAGAGAAGTAATGGAGAGAACTCGATCTGCACTGGAATAAATGAGGTAAATCAGCCCGAGGATTTGTGTTCATACTGCTGTGGAGCAGAATCGGTTTCATCTCCATCTGAACATTTACACTATCATGATACGGCAAGGAGCTAATAGCAGCACTGAGTGTCAGACACTCCAGATATCACATTACCTATAACTGCAAGATGGTGGCATCGTAGAAACCAACTGGCTTGGAGGCACTAAAGGTAAGCAGCATGTCTCATAACTCAGCTAGTAAAGCTCCTGGACTGACGCCAGCACAGTGTGGTCTAATCCATAGTAAATTAGAACATTTCCAACCCAACAGAAACTGCTAGATTGAAGAGTCCTTCCTCTGAGGCCTACATGATTCAAAGTAAACATTACTTGTTCTGCTCTCTGTCCAGACAGCGGAGAAAGAGGGAATAGGGAGCACTGAAAGATGATCAGCTTTACTCGTGCTACAACCAGAGCTGCTAGAAAAATCAGGGGTGTCATTTTACAAAAGGCTTTTTCCACAGCTCATCCAGTTCTACAGAACCCAAGTAAAGATTTTTCCTGGGCCCCTCCATTTGCTTAAGTGCGGTGTGCCAACCTCAATGCAAGGGACAATGAGCAAAATCTCTCATGCTTCTGAGGTGTCCCCAAAACTTTTAGATACTTCTGAGTTTTAGTTATTAAACATTTTGGGGGCCTTTTCCCCAGAAGTAAAGGAAAACAAAGTGGTAGGAGGTTGCAGTGCTGAGGAAGTTCAAACAAGCAATGTTATAGGTTTTCTATTTTACATTTAACATTTGTCTTCATTTATGTGATTTTGTTCTCAGTGTAATTCTGATCTTGTTTTCCCATTTGTTGTAAGGGGATACCCTGGCTCACTGATGCAATAATTGAATCAATTAATTCCTGAAATAATAATGGCAGGGGGAGAAACCAGTACCCATTCCAAACAAGTAGACTTGTACTGAGCTAAATTGTTAAAGGCTGATCATTGATGCATTCTATCTAATTGGCCTATATTCTACTATCTTATTCCCGTTATCATGATAGCTGAGAAATACTTAACACTGATATCTAACACTGTGTCTGATAGGCAAGTTGACCTAACATTCTCCATCTATTTGTGTATTCCTGGAAATATTAATTATGCAATTATTTTAAAATAATGGGGAAGATCCTCAGTTAATGTAAACTGATGTAGCTCAGTTGAAGTCAATGGATCTATATTGATTTACTCCAGCTGAGGATCTAGCTATATAAAATTTAACTACTAATTACTCCACCTACTAAGCAAGCTAGCTTTCACTTTCCGCAAACATTTTCCAATATTCTCCTAAAATTTGGTATTGCTGTGAACATTCTTTTCAGCCAAGTGTAAGCTAGAATATTCATGAAAAGCAAAACGCAAAAAGGAACATATAGTAAATTTGTTTAAAGATTAAAATGAATACACACTTTTTTCCTCAGTATTTTCCTATCTCTAATGTTAACCTTGAACATCTGAAATTTTGGATGTTCCAAAATAAAAACACAAAATATTTCATGAAAACCTTTCCACACTTTCAATCAGCATTATTCCTTTCTTGTCCTCCAAAACAGGGTTCAGATCTGATCTTGCCACAGATTCCTGTTTGACCTTGGTCAAATCACACTCTGTGTGCGCCTCAGTTCCTCCATCTGTGAAATGGGGATAACACTACTTTCTTTCTCCCATCATTTGCCTGTCTTGTCCCCAATCCAACAAGGACTTATGCACATGCTTATGTATATGAAGAAAGACAAGCAAGTGAGTAAATTCTTGCAGGATTAGGGCCTCAGATTATAAACTGTTTGGGGGCAGGTGACTGTTTCTTACTACATATAATGCCCAACTCAGTGAGGCCCCAGTCAGGGCTTCTAGGCACTACTGTAAATATCATCCTACTCAGTAACCACCATCATTTCTAGCTGACAATCAGCCTTTTTTCCACTGGGGAAATATGGGAGAAAAGGGAGAAAATTGCTCATTATTTATGATATTTACTAGTCCCCCTATGGTTCTGATCTATATACAGAGAAGGATATAGTAGTAGGTGCAATAAAACTTCAGTGATCTGGAACCAATAGGAGTAGTCTGCTATCATTTTAACATTTTCTAATTCACCCCTTTTGATCATGCAGCTGTCTGTTAATAGAGGGGGCATCACACACACACTTTGAAACAGGTGAAACCTTTACAAAAGTTGACATTGACCCTGGCAAGATATTCAGACAATAATTAAGCCCTTGAAATATCTCAAGTTTTGTCATTGCTTGTTGGTAGTTTTAAATGTTTCCTTTAACAAAAAGAGAGAGAGAGAGAAAGAGGAAATAACAAACCACAGCAGCTTAATGAGAATTTTATTATCTTGCCTTTTATTTAATAGTATGGAAATACAGGGACTGTTCTGTATAAATAGCTTCCCATTTCCTTAGATTTTAACTAATCAGCCTGCAAATGCATTTGCTAGTAATCTGATAAGCACAATCTCCTTTAGCAACAATCAAAACCCAACCCTCAGGTATAACTTTATTTAAAGATAAGTTCCAAGTCATTTATTGTATCTTTTTAATTATGGAATGCAATTTAGTTATAATTAGCCAGCTTATTAACCTTTAGGCAAATTCAGAAATCACTGGCCAGCTGCCGGACCAATGCTCACTACTACTAATTTCACTCCTTTTTGGATGGTGTGGGCAGGTTGTTTTCTTTTTTTCACAATAGCCCAAAGAAGGTCTGATAAGTGTAACAATTCTATGGCTGTATAGAGGTTTCTGTCATCACTTATCCAGCATGGCCACATGGACTACATACGTCAGGACAGAATTCACCTTTCTGTCCAAAAAAAGCCCAAAACACTTGAGCAGAAGGAGATTCTCCATTAGATGTAGTATAAGTATTATGGCTTATATCCTATTTGTAGGACAGCCCCTAGAAAGTGGCATAAACATATACACAGGTCTGGCATTCTAACCAACAGAAGACAGTAGTACACGCACTCTAGAATGGATACTGCGAAGAGATGGTCCAAAGTCCAGAAGCTCTAGAAGCCATTTGAGTGCCTGAAAACATTTACGAGAGGTTATTTCTAGTGGCTAGGAATTAATTTGTCTCCAAAGGTTGGTGGAACTCATTACATTTGGGCGTTGCGAAGTTGTGGTGCTCGTATCATGGCAAAATGACATTTGTAAATTGCAAGCAAGAGGAGCAATATATGCTTTCTTACTAAGAGTCAGAAATGAACTCTGGCCTCAGGTTTAGGCTGCTGTTCCCTGGGTCAATGGGGGCTAGGAGCACTGTGGAGGTAGAGAGCTCAAGCTCACAGGTGAGGAAAGCAAGCTCATTTTAAATTAATCTGCAGCAACAACTCTAGCTTATCTGGAAAATTACGGATGTTTCCAAAGGGCGTCCCCCATCCAGGGCCGGCGCTATAACTAGGCAACCCTAGGCGATTGCCTAGGGCGCCAGGATTTGGGGGGCGGCAGGCGGCTGCCTCCTGCTTCCCGGCTCCACGCTTAGCCACTGAGCGTGGAGCTGGGAGGCAGCCGCGGCGAGCCGCCCCCCTGCCTCCCGGCTCCACACTCAGCTTCGGAGTGGGGGGGGGGGAGAGCTGAGCTCCCAGGGGTGGGGGAGCTGGCGGGGGGGGGGGGAAGACGGCATTGTGGGCGGGGGGGGCGCAGGGCCGGTGCAAGGAAGTTTCGCCTAGGGCACGAAACTTCCTTGCACCGGCCCTGCCCCCATCCCGCCCTCCTAAGTCAAAGAAAAGCTGCTGTACTGCAGGGCCTAGAGAAAGAGAGAAATGCTCTTGGGGCAGCAAGGACCCATCAATCATCCCGACAGCTGAAATCAGTTAGGACCCAGATTTCAGCTCAAGAAGCCTGGGTTTGGAAGCAATGGCTTAGTCCTTGACTCTGGGATTCATTCTTTCTACTGTCAACCAAAGGCTGAGTTAGTTGAATTTTAAAGGCAAATTGCAAAAATCTATCTATTTAAACATGCTTTTGCTTAAGATAGTGGACAAAAGTGCCCTGAACTTCTTTTGTAATCTATGCAGATGTCTGTCTGATGACGGTAGGAAAGGTCCAATCTCTATACAAAAATCAATTCTCAGCTTTAAAACTATGTGAGAATTAGAGGTAAACCATTGATTCTCTTTAATGCATTCTGTCTGTGCTGCCCTAGCAGGCTTGTGAAATAGAAAA
Source organism: Chelydra serpentina (assembly GCA_037349315.1). NCBI lineage: Eukaryota > Metazoa > Chordata > Testudines > Chelydridae > Chelydra > Chelydra serpentina. The sequence goes on from JBAIAC010000035.1 coordinate 17,536,201, forward strand.
CTAACTTTAAAACCCTGATCTGCACAATCTTGGACATTTCATGGTTTCTGCTGTGATGTCATTAGCCCACACATTAAAAACAAATAAGCTTTTCTTCTTCAGCACAAAGCCCCTTGGAAGCTCATCAGCACAGCTGGGTCCTGAAGACGACATCATCTCACATTATACACGGGGATATTCAGCTTACCCTTACCTGCATTTAAAAGCAATTTTCTCTTCCTTAAATAATCTACACATGTTAATTAGAAGCCAGTAAAGAAGCTGAAATGGTGTGAAATTAGACAGAATGAATTATTCATGCTATTTGCTAGCTGCAGTCTTTGTAGATGGTGTTTTCTGTTTTGGGAAAAGGAGACAAATAAAGAGAAGATGAAGTTTCATTCTAATTTCTTTTCCCAGGAATAGCAGCAATGTTCTTTAGTGACAGGGTCTCAGTGCAGAGAGTACTTCAAATGCCAAACACACTAGCCATTCATGATACCCAAAATATTTTGATCTTGATTAGTCTTCAACTAAGCATGGAATCAGTGAAATTAGAAGAAAAGACCTGTTGCTGGTCTTTTAGCCCATGTTCCTTACTTATGCAAGATTGTTCCCTAAAGTATAGTTTCCAACAGTTTCCCCAGTCCATAAAATGTCCCAGCAATGGAGTTCATCTTTCTCCCTGGAAGACAATTCTTAATAGATTTCACTATTGGGAATAGTTTCTTGATGAGTCTGGGGATTTTTTTCTTTACTTATGCTATGCCGTTGCTTCTTGTTACACCCTCATTGGATCACACTAAACAATTCCTGTTGGTGCTTGTTTAAACCTTTCAAATACTTGTAGACCGTCATTGTGACTTCTCTCGGTCACTTAGCCAAGATACCTAACATTTAGTTCTTTTAATCTCTGTTTACTAACCAACCCCTCCCGCCCCTATATTCATTTTCTTTCTCCTCTCTGAAATCTTTCCAGTAATTTAGGTGCCTACTAAAACTGAATGCTGTTGGTGTCGACCCAACAAAGTGGGCTGACATGGTGGTACATGTTGGCATACAGGCAACCAGAAATTGTGTCCTCTATCCTACCCCATACTCTGAGGTGACTAACAGCAATCTAGAGGCTACAGACTGTGTAAAGGATAAAGAGTTGATAGTTTTGTAGCAAAGCACTCCAGCCCATGCAAGCAGCAGAACTGATGGGCTTTGAAGAATGTCACATCCAGTTCTCTCTGGGGAACCAGCGAAGGCTTCCTTTCACAGTACCCTTTGTGACGTAAACAGATATCCACTAGGCAATGGACTAAGAGCCATCAACTCATATCACATAACAGCCAGAGAATGAGAACTTGCTATCACTTCCAACGTTGGGCTGGATAAGAAGTGGGAACAGAGATAAAGAGCAGGATTTAGAAATAATAGCTTGAAAGTTTCAGACTTAGAGCAACTTCATTAAAGCTAAATAAAATAAGATTGAGATCTGAAGATTAGCAGCAAAAACATAATTAAGCTATCCCAACAGGAACCAGCCTCCTGAATCCCAGCTGGAAAACACTGCTCCTACCTCACCAAGTAGAACAATTTCAATGTCATTTAAACTATTCAGCTAAACATAAATAAATAAAAACATCTTAGTCTGCTTATTTAAAATATATTTTCAGCATCCAAGAGGAAAGCCAGCATAGAAAAAGAATCAGTATGGGGTAGAGACATGAGCATGGAGCTAAGAGCCAGGGATCCTGGGTTCCAGTACCAGCTCTGGCTCATCACGTTCAGTGGTACCTGAGCACAGAGTTCTTGAACATAAGGAAACCTTTTGCATGAGCTAGGCACTTTGCTTGCTGCTCTTCTTATTATTTATATTACAGTATAACCTAGAGACCCCAACTGAGACTGGGCCCCCTTGTGCTAGGCAGAGTACAAACACATGGTGAGAGAGATTTGCTGTCCCAAAGAGCTTACAGTATAAATAAATGAAATGCACAAAAGGCAGGTGGGGAAATACAAGCACAGAGGGGTGAAGTGACTTGTCCAAGGTGACAATCAGTGGCAAAGCCAGGAAAAGAACCCAAGTTCCCAGTCCAATGCCTTATTTACAAGACCACAAAAATGGTTTTAGATAGATAGATAGATAATGTAGTTAGCTAGCTAGACATATGTATGTTTCAAGACCCAGTTTTATTTCCATATGGACACCTAACACGTAGCTTTTGTTAATCCAAAGAATTTTAGCTATTGCACATTAAAGAGCCCAGGTTTCTACAGAGAGGCAAATAACCTATAGACAAAAACAAATTTAGTGAAAGGAAGAGAGAATGCATCCCCGCTATTATGAACCCTCCTAAGGCTGCAAAACAGTGTATTTGATGGATAAGACTCAGAGGCACCCACATATGTTCAGTCATACTTTGTTTACCTTCTGCAGCACAGCTGTTGCAAATCTTCCAAGAAATATGGGGCGTCTGCTGGGTCAAATACACAACATGATGCGGTCAATCCATCTAAAAACCTAAGCCAGGTTACACATCCACAGCTTTCGGAATATATGCCCTTTAAAAGGTGAACTGCAAAAGTTTGTAAGAATCAGCTGAAGATTTTCACCCACAGGAATATATTTTAAAACAATATTTGTAAATAATTTTTCTCCTTATGCTGCCAACATCTGAATTCAGGATGGTGGTTTCCCTTTGACTTTTGGTGACATCGCACAAAAACCTGAAACATAGCGGGGTACTTTTTTTTTTTTTTTAATACTGTAGTCATCAGTCAGGACAGCAATTAAAGAAGGAAATAATGCAACATCACACCACACTGCCTGTCTCCCAACATGCAAAATAAAATTCACTGCAGCCAAAAAATAATAATACTACCACTGTGGGTCAAACTCACAGCATTGCACTAGTTGGCTCCAGTAACTTCAGTGGCTTTATGTTAACAGTGAATATAACTCCTTGAGCCTTACCCAGAAGGGTGCCCGAAATGGGCATGGGGTGAATGAGGTTATAACTTCAGGTTTGCAGCCTGCAATAATAAAGGGATAGCTCAGTGGTTTGAGCATTGGCCTGCTAAACCCAGGGTTGTGAGTTCAATCCTTGAGGGGGCCATTTGGGGATCTGGGGCAAAAATTGGGGATTGGTCCTGCTTTGAGCAGGGGGGTTGGACTAGATGACCTCCTAAGGTCCCTTCCAACCCTGATATTCTATGATTCCTGTCTTTTGGACAGAGCGCCCTTCCCGATCTGTTCATCTTAACTACTGTGATGAGATGTATGGCAGCAGACAGTATTCATGGTGCTAAAATATTTCAGTGTTTTATATACTAACTTTAAGACAGTTAAGTAAACTTGTTAGATAACAGGCAAACCTGGCAGTTCATGAAGCATGGCTATATCACTCAGTACTGTGGGTGAAGGCCCTGGAGCAGTCTGGAGTTACCTAGGAATGGTTTTCAAGGACAGCCATACACAAAGCAACACCACCACTTTACACTTCTCTAGAGCCTTTGATCGAATAGGCCCAGATCGTTAATCGTTTTTAGGCACTTAACTCCAGTGGCGTAGCGAGGAGTGGAAATTTTGGTGGGCCCCGACTTTCAGGTGGATGGGCAATGACAGACTGTGCTAGCCCAGCTTCTCCCCTGATGCCACACCCTCTTCCTACCCCTGGTGCCCCCAGACACAGGACTTCACCTGCCAAGCTGGGCATGTGCATGGGGCGGCTCAGAAAATGGCAAGGCAGAGCTGCCAGAGCATAGCTTTCTGAAGGGTGGCGCATCGCTCTGAGCCTCTGTCCTGGATTTCAGGGGCCCAAATGATGCGCCAGGCTGCTGTGGCAGCGCTACACCCCTGCTCAGATGTGGGTGGGCCTGGATGCTAAGTGGATGGGCTTCGGCCCACCCGTGGCTACGCCCCTGCTTAACTCTCATTGAAATCAATGGGAGTTAGGCACCTAAATGCCTTTGAAGATCTGGGCCATAATTCTTTAGGCTAGGTCTACACTACCCCCCCCTATCGAACTAAGGTACGCAACTTCAGCTACGTGAATAACGTAGCTGAAGTCGCAGTACCTTAGTTCGAATGAAAAAGCACTTACCCGGGGTCCACACGCGGCGCGCAGGCTCCCCCGTCGACTCCGCCTACTCCGTTCGTCGAGCTGGAGTACCAGCGTCGACAACGGAGCACTTCCTGGTTCGATTTATCGCATCTTGACAAGACGCGATAAATCGAACCCAGAACATCGATCCGACGCGTTCGACGGACGCGTAAGTATAGACCTACCCTTAGAAATATTAGCTAACTATCTATTCATTGGGGAGTTAGGGACAGCAATGCTTACACTCCCCGTTTTATAGAGGGAAAAATGAAGCACAGAGAGATTAAATGACTTGTCCAAATCCACAGCCCAGTCAAATTGCAGTTTTAAATTAAGGTTAAAACTCAGGAGTACTGTTTTCCCATTTATTGCTCTTACCAGTAGGTCACACTCCTTCACCTTCATCCCAAAGTGGGCAACCAAGTAAATCACAGCACTCTTTAATGCATGTTTTAAAATATGCAAAACAACCCTTTGCACTGGCTCTGGCAGTTGTTCGTGCAACTTCTCATTTTAAGAGGGCGGTTAAAGAGCGACCAAGGAAGACGGAAGGAGAAGATCAAGGAGCCAGCCATTACATATCCATAAGAAACAGGACGGAACAGCATTTGCAAAACAAAATTATTTAGAAGAATGAACTCTGGGCACAGGGGAGAATTAACGTCACTAAACCCAGATGGTGCTATAAGGAAGAGTGGAGTTAATTCTTCCCACAGCTGAAGGGCAGAGTAACCTATTTGTCCTTTCTCTGTCCTAGTTATGTGGTGACGGAATCAGAGCTGACATCTGGCTGCAGTTTTGCTGCAATTGGGCAAGTGATACTCTCCACTGACTTCATAAAAAGAAAATATATTTTGAGAGCAAAAGAGGGTAGGGTCTACTCAAAAAAGTGTGTAAAGCCATACTCTACTTTGCACAGGGAAAAGTAGTCTCTTCCTCAAAATATTCAAATGAACCTAAAAAGTAACAGAGCAAAACTAAATATATATTGTAGAATATTAATAACGATCCATTCAGGCTCATTAAAACATTAATAAAGTGGCCAGCATTCGTGATATTCAACACACATAGGTCCCGCTTCCTTTCTGCTTTGCACCTCATCATTTACACCTGTGCAAAAAGAGTATAAAATGCAAGTGTAACCCACATAGATCAGTGTCTATTACACATTCCCCCTCTAGACCCAATCCACAGAGGCTGTGAGACTATTATAGTCCTAGGTGCAAGAGTTTAACTCTGTAGTTCAAGCTGTAGAGACTTCTGCTTGTAGGTGTTGAGAGACCCAGTTCAATACCCAGTGAGTTGGTCATGTCGGCAGCTGTCACAACAAATCAGAGTGGTTGTGTTTTGCACTCACTTTGCACACTTTGATGACACAGAGTGCAAGGCAGAGGAGGATCCGCCTGTATTCCGCCGTGACACATCTTAAATAACCATGTATGTTTTAACATGTTATATACCGGCTACAGCCCTGCTTCTGCAAGCTGCTCCCTGCAGACAGACTGAGACTGAAGTCAATCGGGCTAAACTGAGGGTAGGACCTAAAATAACAATCACGAGAATTGTTTAAGATTTTATATACATTGTGCCATATGCTGTATACAAAGGAAGAGTCAGATTTATCATTTATAGATTATTTCAGCCTCTGGGTGCAGGTACATTTTATAGTTCTAATATAGCTTAAAATATGAGGACAATGCCCTATATAAAACATACGGTACTGTATGTATGTTTTATATATTGAGCCTGGGTTCTAGGACCCTGTGAGTTGGGAGGGTCCCAGAACTTGGCTTCAACCACAGTTAAAACACCACAGTTACAGACAGCCCCCGAACCTGAAGCAAATACTCGCCAGCAACCACACACCATACAACAAAAACACTAACCCAGGAACCAATCCTTGCAACAAAGCCTGATGCCAACTCTGTCCACATATCTATTCAAGTGACACCATCATAGGACCTAATCACATCAGCCACACCATCAGGGGCTAGTTCACCTGCACATCTACCAATGTGATATATGCCATCATGTGCCAGTAATGCCCCTCGGCCATGTACATTGGCCAAACCGGAAAGTCTCTTCGCAAAAGAATAAACGGACACAAATCTGACATCAGGAATCATAACATTCAAAAACCAGTAGGAGAACACTTCAACCTCCCTAATCACTCAGCGACAGACTTAAAGGTGGCAATTTCGCAACAGACAAGCTTCAAAAACAGACTCCAACGAGAAGCTGCTGAACTTGAATTAATATGCAAACTAGATACTATTAACTTAGGTTTGAACAGAGACTGGGAGTGGCTCGGTCATTACGTTACTTGAATCTATTTCCCCTAGTTAAGTATCCTCACACCTTTGTGTCAACTGTCCATAATGGGCCATCTTGATTAACCCTTCAAAAGTTTTTTTCCCCTGCTGATAATAGTTCCTCTGAATTAATTAGCCTCTTACAGTTGGTATAGGTACTTCCACCTTTTCATGTTTCTCTGAATGTATAAATATCTTCTTACTGTATGTTCCATTCTATGTATCCGATGAAGTGGACTGTAGTCCACAAAAGCTTATGCTGAAATAAATTTGTTAGTCTCTAAGGTGCCACAAGTACTCCTGTTCTTTTTGCTGACACAGACTAACATGGCTGCTACTCTGAAACCTCACAGTTAAACAGTCCCTTAGCCGAGCCCCGTGAGCCTGAGTCAGCTGGCATGGGCCATCTGCAGGTGTCTAAGTGCAGTATAAACATACCCATAGAGGAAGACAGAGACCCACCTTTTCCTCACATGGGCAACCTGTGCAGAGATCAGCAGCTATTTGATCCTCATATATGACTGAGGTCTTGGCTACACTTGCGAGTTAGAGCACATTAAAGCAGCCCCAGGTGCTTTAACTCCCTACCCATCCACACTGGCAAGACACGTAGCATGCCCTGATTCCGCCGCTGGAGTGCCTCTGGTAATCCACCTCCACGAGAGGCATAAAGCTTGCTGCGCCCCAGCTGGAGCACCATGGCGCCACTGTGGATGCCTGGTCTGTTAATGCACTCTGATTGGCCTCCAGAAGTGTCCCACAATGCCTGTTCTAGCCACTCTGGTCATCACTTTGAACTCTATTGCCCTGCCCTCCGGTGACCAACCATCAGATCCACCCTTTAAATTCTCTGGGAATTTTGAAATTCCCCTTCCCATTTACTCAACCAGGAGTGGAGTGCTCTCGGCACATCTTTCCAGGTGACCATGCCTCCACGTGGCAGACGATCCCCAGTATGGAGCAATGGCGAGGTGCTGGACCTCATCAGTGTTTGGAGGAAGCTGTCCAGTCCCAGCTGTGCTCCAGCCATAGGGATTATGATACCTTCAGGCAGATATCAAGGGACATGATGGAAAGGGGCCATGACCGGGATGCTGTGCAGTGCAGGGTTAAAGTGAAGGAGCTGCGGAATGCCTACCACAAAACGCGGGAGGCAAATGGCCGCTCCGGTGCTCCCCCCGCGACTTGACGTTTCTACAAAGAGCTGGACACGATACTTGGGGGTGACCCCACCTCCACTCCAAGGACCACCATGGACACTCCAGAGCCCAGTTCAACAAGGTAGGAGGAGGAGGAAAGCGAGAGCAAGGGTGCTGAGGAGGAGGGGGACAGCCCAGCATCCCTAGATGCATGCATCCAGGAGCTCTTCTCAAGCCAGGAGGAAGGTAGCCAGTCGCAGCGGCCGGTGCTTGGGGAAGGACAAACACCAGAGGATGTGTCCAATAAGTGGCTTTTATTTTGGGAAGGAAGTTGTTCGGTGCGGGCTCTTGGGGCAAGGAGAATTGGGGCTGCATGCATGCCTAGATGCAGAATAGGGCGTTGATGTGCGCTCTCGCATCGCGGTAATCGGCCTCAGTGATCTCTTCAAAGGTCTCACGCAGAAGTTGGGCAATCCGCTTGCACAGGTTCCTTGGCAGAGCTACTGTGCTGCTTGTCCCAGTAAGGCCAACACGTTCGTGCCACTGTGCTGTGACGGGCGGACCATTGCCGCACACAGGCAAACTGCATATGGGCCAGGGTGGAAGCCGCATTGTAGAAGAAGACCCTTCCTTGATTCCCAGGTCACCCTCAGCAGCGAGATATCTTCCAGGACGAACTCATACTGTGCAAAATGTGGGGATAGTGTTCAGTATAGGGGTTCCCTGCAGCTGTTGGCTCTCCCAAGGTACAGAACCCCAGAGGACAGTACAGCCATGAAACAATCAGTCCCCCTTGCCCCTGTGCTTACTCACCATTTCGGGGCTCCTCAATCAATCTCATGTTATATGCGTTATGCGAGTCGACATCATCGTCGGACTCCTCACTGTCAGTTTGTAGCTTAAGGAGTAACTCGACTGCAATTTGTGACATGCTGGCGAGACCCATCAGCATATTCCTCACAAGTTCAGGATCCATCCCCGCAGACCGAAAGGGAAGACAGAGCACGCAGTACAAAAAACGTTGAAAGATGGCGCCAAATGTGGATGGAAGCACAGAGATTGCTGGGATGTGAAGCGATGCATCACAGGGCAATGGGATAGGACCCAAAATGCCCTGCATCCCCTTCCCACAAGCCACAGCACCAGAATGGGAAGAGGTGCTCTGTGGGATAGCTGCCCATAATGCACCACTCCCAATGCCGCAAATGTGGCCATGCCAGTGCGCTTGCAGCTGACAGTGTGAACACACTGCAGCGCTTTCCCTGCTGCGCTCTCCGAGGGCTGGTTTAACTCACGAGGCTCTACATCTGCAAGTGTAGCCATGCCCTTAGCCTGTAACAGAGGACACACACAGTGCTCTGTCCTGGAGGCTTTACTTTTGTTCCTTATGGCTGGGGTTTTTAGATCTAAGATAAAAGGCCTGTTAGCCCAAAAGTACATGTTTTGCTCATTGTGTGTAGAAGCAGAATAGTCATTTTTTAAAGACATCTATGAAAGATACCCCATGGCTGGGGGTTATTCTGTGAACTTCAGAGGGCTTACTTTGTGCACAAAACCTTCCTTAAAGCTCATTTGTCAAGCCTGAGAGATCCCAGTATCTCCATATTACAGTCGTTTTAAGTGACAGTGCAAAGGTTGCCCAAGAACTAGCGTGTCACCCCCAATCTACAAACTTTACTTTCTCACTAGCTTTATTTCTGAACTGCATCCATACTAGGAAATCTGTACTGCAAGGAAGTCTGCTTTGATGAGCGTAGATTACACATCCTAAACTATACAAATAAGGATGTCAAAGATCATATATCAGCGCTAGCTAATGGCTACTCCTCTGCTGAGATTTGCATCGAAGTCAGTCAAAAGGTCTGATGCTGGTAGGGTGGCACTGAAATGGCGTGCATCGTGAAGACCTGTCAAAGTCCCAGTCGTTTAGGACTAAATCAACAGATTCCACTGAAAGGAATTCCTGGAAGGCAGACTGGACTATTTAAATGTATCCCACTACCTTTGTTCGTCCTTGAAGGGGGGAAATGCTACAAGTGACTGAACAATGGAACCCTGTAGGCTGTTCTCAATGCACAGAGGGTGCCTTCTCATAAGGACAAAACTAACCTGCCACTGGAAACTGTGCTGATTACTTAGCAGGCCTGGATGGTGAGCAGGAGCTGAGTCAACATTTGCTTAAGACTTGTGGGCCAAATTCCTCCCTGGCGCAACACCAATTAAGACTGCTTTTCCTAAACGTCCCCCAGTGGCAGCAGGCATAGTAATATGAGTAGCAAGCCTGCCTTATTGAGCATATTATTTCTAAGACACTTATCCCTTTCGAATCTAAGCCATTTTCAGTGATGTTAGAACTCTGAAGAGCCTGCAAAATTAGGAACTTGGACTGATTATAGTCAAGCTTCTTTACTGGGATTTTCTCCCTGTTTTTAAAAATAGACCTGAGTCTTGAGCCACTGGTCTTTGGCCTGAACATGAACTCACTGCTGTTCTCTACCTGAATGATCTCAGATGTACAATGAAACAAACCATCGAGGCATTTGGAACTCTCAGAAGTTTCACACGTTCTCTCTCTGGTGTGAGTCTGAGCTTAGAGATGGGCACAAACCAAACCCCCAGACCCCAACATCCCAAAATTGGAGGAAACTTTGAATCTCGATATGAAGTTCACCCTCTACTACCATCCCCCTTCCCCCCCGCCTGAGTTCTTACCTCTGTAATGCAGCTGAACTCAAAACCCAGAGTCTAAGGGTATGTCTACACTACGATAGTAGTTCGATTTTACTTAAGCCGATTTTTAGGAACTGATATTACAAAGTCGAACGTGTGTGTCCACACTAAGCACAGTAATTCAACTTTGTGAGTCCACAGTAAGGGGGCAAGCATCAACATTCCAAGCAGTGCACTGTGGGTAGCTATCCCACAGTTCCCGCAGTCCCTGCTGCCCATTGGAATTCTGGGTCAAGCCCCCAATGCCTGATGGGGCAAGAAATGTGTCGCAGGTGGTTTTGGGTAACTGTCGTCATTCAACCCTCACACCCCCCTCCCTCCGTGAAAGCAGCGGCAGGCAATCATTTCGCACCCTTTTCCCTTGATTGACAGCGCGGACGCCATAGCACTGCGAGCATGGAGCCCGCTGCGATCATCGCAGCAGTTATGGCCGTTGTCAACACCTCGCGCCTTATCGTCCACCTTATTCAGAGGCAGATGTTGAGAAATCGGGCGAGGAGGCTACGGCAGCGCGGTGAGGACAGTGACGATGACAGGGACACAGACCTCTCTCAAAGGACGGGACCCTGCAAAGTGGACATCATGGTGGCAGTGGGTCATGTTGTTGCAGTGGAATGCCAATTCTGGGCCCGGGAAACAAGCACAGACTGGTGGGAGTGCATAGTGCTGCAGGTCTGGGATGAACCCCAGTGGCTGAGAAACTTTTGAATGCGTAAGAGCATGTTCCTGGAACTGTGTGACTTGCTGTCCCCTGCCCTGAAGCGCCAGGACACCAGGATGCGAGCAGCCCTGACAGTCCAGAAGCGAGTGGCCATAGCCCTCTGGAAGCTTGCAACGCCCGACAGCTACCGGTCAGTCGCGAATCACTTTGGAGTGGGCAAATCTACCGTGGGGGTTGCTGTGATGCAAGTAGCCAATGCAATCATGGAGCTGCTGCTATCAAAGGTAGTGACCCTGGGAAATGTGCAGGCGATAATAGATGGCTTCGCTGCGATGGGATTCCCAAACTGCGGTGGGGCAATAGATGGAACTCACATCCCTATCTTGGGACCGGACCACCAGGGCAGCCAGTACATTAACCGAAAGGGCTACTTTTCAATGGTGCTGCAAGCACTGGTGGATCATAAGAGACGGTTCACCAACATCAACGTCGGATGGCTGGGAAAGGTTCATGACGCTCGCATTTTCAGGAACTCTGGTCTGTTTAGACGGCTGCAGGAAGGTATTTACTTCCCGGACCAGAAAATAACTGTTGGGGATGTGGAGATGCCTATAGTGATCCTTGGGGACCCTGACTACCCACTAATGCCCTGGCTCATGAAGCCGTACACAGGCGCCCTGGACAGTGATAAGGAGCTCTTCAACTACAGGCTGAGCAAGTGCAGAATGGTGGTGGTGTGCTTTTGGATGTTTGAAAGGGCGCTGGAGAAGCTTACTGACTCGCTCAGATTTCAGCGAAACCAATATACCCATTGTTATTGCAGCTTGCTGTGTGCTCCACAATCTATGTGAGAGCAAGGGGGAGACGTTTATGGCAGGGTGGGAGGTTGAGGCAAATCGCCTGGCCGCTGATTACGCACAGCCAGACACCCGGGCGATTAGAAGAACCCAGTGGGACGCGCTGCGCATCCAGGAAGCTTTGAAAACTAGCTTCCAGACTGACCAGAGTAACTAGTAACTCTTACGTTTGTTTAACCTTGAGGTGAACCTGCCCCCGTTTATTTACCCTGTTAATATTTACTATCCTCTCCAATTACCAACCCCCTTCCCCCCCTTCAAACACACCTTCCTTTAAAAAGAAAATAAAGGCAACATTGTTCATCAAAAATGTATTTTTTAACAACGATTTTTCAGTAAAGGGAGGGAACTGGGACGGAGGCTAGGGTGGGGTGCGGGTGGAGGGAAGGAAAGGACGCTTCAAAACTTGAGGAATGACAGCCTTCTGCTACTTGAGCAGTCCGCAGGGGTGGACTGGTTGTTTGTACGGAGCCTGCCACCCCTCGTTTTTGGGACTCTGGGTGACGGGGCTATGGGACTTTGGGGCGGGGGAGGGCGGTTACAGATCTGCTGCAGCGGGGCTCTGTCCTCCTGCCTCCGGTCCTGCAGAACATCCACCAGATGCCGGAGCGTGTCCGTTTGTTCCCTCATTAGCCCAAGCAGCGCCTCAGTCACCCTCTGGTCTTCCATCCGCCACCTCTCATCGCAATCGTCCCTCCTCTCCTCACGAGTGTCCTGCCTGTTCTCACGGGCGTCCCGCCTCTCCTCCTGTTTGCTGGCTGATCGCTTGTACTGCGAAATGGTCTCTCTCCACTCATTCTGCTGTGCTACCTCTGTGCGGGAGCACTGCATTAGCTCGGAGAACATCTCATCTTGTGTGCTTTTCTTTCGCTGCCTTATCTGTGACAGCCTTTTGGAGGGAGATGCCGGGGGAAGCCTAGAGACAGTTGCAGCTGTGGGATGAAAAAAAGGGAGTGAATTCTTTACAAAGATACATTTCCCAGAACAATTAATACAGTCTTTCCCGGTGAACAAGACCATGCACACTACCTATCACATGTGCTTTCAGTACAAGGTTGCATTTTGAATCTTTATATTGAGTGCCTGGGGTCTTGGTGTGCAGATCACACAAGCGGTGCCGGGCAACGGAATTTGGCTAGCAGGCGGCCATGGTAAGCCGTAGACTTTTGGCTGCTGAAAGCTTACTTTACAGCAGCACCCTCCTTTCCTGGTCCAAGCAGAGCTCCTATAGTTGGCTAGTTACTGCTACGCTGTGCGTGTTAACGTGCAGCGGCAGAAACCACAGTAAACCCAGTCTCTGGAATGGTTGGTTTAGCCTTCACCTCACTGCTTTGCTGGTCCCGGGGAAGGTCCCTGCAAGCTGCCCGCGAACCGCCCAGCATGAACTGTCCCCATCCCTGCCCCCACCGCGTGGCTGGTCTCGGGGAAGGTCCCTGCAAGCTACCCGCGAACCGCTCAGCATGAACGGTCCGCCCCCCCACCCCCACCACTTGGCCGGTCTCGGGGAAGATCCCTGCAAGCTCACCGCAAACCGCTCAGCATGAACGGTCTCCCTCCCCGCCCCCACCGCATGGCTGGAAACTGCTGGGTAGATTTTTTTAAAGGAACAGGCAAACAGTCCATGTAATAAAATTCACCTAATTCCAACCAGGTCACCATGACTGATATCACTCTGATGAGGATTACACAGACAGAGAAAGAACGTATGTTGCGTGAATGCCAGCAAACACCGGGGCCATATGCCGCCATGCTTTGTCAGGCAATGATACCGGAGTACCTGCTACTGGCCTGGCACGGTAAAGTTTCCTACCATGGAGGACGCAATAAGGCCGCTCTCCCCAGAAACCTTCTGCAAAGGCTTTCACAGTACCTCCAGGAGAGCTTCATGGAGATGTCCCAGGAGGATTTCTGCTCTATCCCCACACATGTTAACAGACTTTTCCAGTAGCTGCACTGGCCACGATTGCAGCTAAAGTGCCCAGGTCAAATTACTCATTAAAAACCCATTGCTAAAATACCATGTCTATTCTATTCAAAATATATGTTTTGAACACTCACCTACTGTTCCATCTCCTGATTCACGGTCCAGGATACCGCCTTGGGAGGGTTGGTAGGGGATCTCTGTCAGGGTAATGAAGAGATCCTGGCTTTCAGGGAAATCGGCGTTCAAAGCGCTGTCAACTACCTCGTCCTCCTCATCTCCATCATCTTCCCCGTCCGCAAAAACCTCAGAGGAAGCGACCGATGAGAATACCCCATCGTCGGAGTCCACGGACAGGGGTGGACTAGTGGTGGCAGCCCCCCCTAGGATAGCATGCAGTGCATCGTAGAAACGGCATGTGTGGGGCTGAGACCCGGCGCGTCCGTTGGACTCTTTGGTCTTCTGGTACGCTTGTCTCAGGTCCTTAATTTTCACGCGGCACTGCGTTGCATCCCGGCTGTATCCTCTCTCCGTCATGGCCTTGGAGATCTTCTCGTAGATTTTCGCATTCCGTCTTTTAGATTGCAGCTCTGATAGCCCAGATTCATCGCCCCACACAGCGATCAGATCCAACACTTCCCGATCAGTCCATGCTGGAGCCCTCTTTCGATTCTGGGATTGCATGGTCACCTCTGCTGGAGAGCTCTGCATCGTTACCAGTGCTGCTGAGCTCGCCACGATGTCCAAATAGGAAGTGAAATTCAAACTGGCCAAACAGGAAATGGAATTCAAATGTTCCCGGGTCTTTTCCTGTGTGGCTGGGCAGAGCATCCGAGCTCGGACTGCTGTCGAGAGTGGCCAGAGAGTGGTGCACTGTGGGATAGCTCCCGGAGCTATTAGCGTCGAATTCCATCCACACTAACCCTAATTCGACATGGCCATGTCGATTTTAGCACTACTCCCCTCTTCGGGGAGGAGTACAAAAATCGATTTAAGGAGCCCTTTATGTCAAAATAAATAGCTTCGTTGTGTGGACGGGTGCAAGGTTAATTCGATTTAACGCTGCTAAATTCGACAAACTCCTAGTGTAGACCAGGCCTTAATACCACTGAGGTTTGAGAAAGCTTGTCTCTGGAGCCAATCTCCAGCTCATGCCCATCTCTCTAATACAGAAACAAAATAAATCTTTGGACGAACTTAGAAATTTCCCACAAAGGAACTTAGAAGTGCCTTTGTTCTTCAGAGCTCAAACACATTGAAAGTCTTCCTGGGTTTCTCTTCTCTCTCTTCTTGCCTGGTTTCTGTCAGATCATATAATCAATTTCAAAGAGAAGCAGCACTCCTGCAATCTCTTGAAAGCTATTTGAAGAACTAAAAGAGTATCAACAACTTAGAAGTTCAGTTTGTGCATCTTTCTACATTTAACTCATCTTTCTGCGTTATTTGGCTCAATTGGTTGTTTGGCTGCATCTCAACCCTTGCCTAGAGCAACTTCCTGATAGATCCTGAGCCTGTCTTGACCACAAAGTGCTTTGTGGCACTCCAGGATCGAAGTATTAGGGGACTGCTCTAGGTCAGGAGAGAAGTGCAGTGGCAAAGCTTAGGAGGGTAGAACTTTCACAGTGCTTGATTGCGCTACATCTGGTTTCATTGAAGCACTGAGGAGGTCTCCATTAGTGTGTCAACAGGCAGTCTGATTGTGTTACCAGTAAAAAAGCGGTCAAGTCTATTTGTTTGTTATTTCTTCCTAGAAATAAAACTGAAATCATGTCCCTCATCTGTGTAAAACTGCTTTGTGAGAACGCTTTTGAAAATCATGTCCAAAATATCGAAAATATGTGTCCAGTAGGTATATGTCAGTGGTCATGTGTGTTCTGTACAACAAGCAATTGCTGTCTGCAGATAACGGTCACTTTTTATTTACAGTCAAATAATTAACTCAAAATCACAAGTCTGCCTTATCAGTTATCAGATATTCTTATTTCTTTCCTTGGACCTGAAGAAGAACTCTGTGTAATTTGAAAGCTTGTACCTTCCACCAACAGAAATTGGTCCAACAAACAATATTACTTCAGTCACCTTGGGTGTCTCATATCCTGGAACCAACATGACTACAACAATACTGCACACAATCACAAAGGGACATCCGTATTTCCTAAAAACACTCCACACTGATTCTGATCTCAGTCACGCCATTTTCACACTGATGTAAAACCATTGACTTTAATGGAGCTTCTCCTGTTTTTCACTCTCATGAGATCAGATATAAACCCAAGAGCCCAGTTTCTTAGCATCAACTGCAAAATGGTATTTATTTTTAGTCAAGTTGAGCAGAACAAATCCACTGACCCCAAAACATTCAGGGAGTTTTGAATGCACATTGGGATCAGAATTCAAGTTACACAGATGTTTTATATAGTGGCTTGCACTGCAATATTCCTCATGAAACAGCAGAGGAAACACTTTCTCGCCAGCGCACTTTTAAGCAATTTTATTTAAGAGCAGCAGACAGTAAATGATGGCCTGTGTATCCTAAGAACAACCGTTAAATTAATAATAAACAAATCCTACAAGGACACACCACCTTATTTGTCTTTTAATGTTTTCACTTATACAGACAGATCCCCCAAATCATCACAACTCCATGTACTCCTATTGAAAGGCCATTCCAGAATCTCACTTGTCTGATGGTTAGAAACAGTGTCCTAATTTCCTGAGTAAGTTTATACATGGCCAGTTGAGACCCATTTCTTCTTTGTTCAGTTTAATCATTTCACCACTGAATGACTAAAAAAAATCCCAAAGCCACAAGTAATCAGCTGGGTTATTGGCATCTTTGCCACCAGCTAATTGTTTGGGCTATTTTCAAGGGACAAGACTGAATTGGTGATAACACAGAAATGGATCAGGGTGATCATCTTAAAGGTGGTTCAGGTAACGTTTGGGTAGGAATTCAATATTTTGGGGGCAGTACTTCAAACTGAACTTCATCAGTGGATGACAGAACCCTAACATCAGAATCTTCTATAAAGACTACTTTTCCCATCATGTACTGGTAAATGAAATTAGGACCCATAAAATGAGGGTGAAGGGAGGGTTATAGCAACTGACTTACTGTCATTGTCTCACCATCCCAGAGCATCTCCTCATAGCAAGATCCAGCATTACAGCCTGTCTGCCTCACCCTCCTCCTCTGGACTTTGGTGGTCTGTGAGGTGACGTAGGCCTCCAAACAGGTCACAGTGAGAGTTCCACCCATTCTAGGGTAACAATGTCCCAACTCAGAAATCGAAAGAACAAAAGCTCTTCCAGCCTTCCTATAGTCATTCTTACACTGATTCTTCGCTCATCTCCCAGGCTTCTTCCTCACTCTATTACAGAGCACTGCTTCCAGGGCTTTTTCCCTGGGGCCCAGCTCTTCCTAAGCCACTGACCCTCAAGGCTTTTTCCTTGGAGTCTCTCCTCTCCTGGGCCTGTTTTAGGAGTCTCCTTCTTCCCAGCTTCCCTCTTCCTTCAGGTTCAGTCCCAGAGTACAAGCTCCTTCCTGAAGATACCTCTGTGTCCCTTCCCAGAGAGGACACTTGCAATTACTCTCTCCTGGATCTTCTCCCTCTATTGGCCTGCAGTCTTCCGCAGCCAGTCTAGTTCTACTCAGCTGAGTGTAATCCTTAATTACCTGTTGGGGGCAGGTGTCACAGAATGGGCTGATTGGGCTCTCTGGCTCCCTTTAGCTCTGTCACTGCCAGTGTGAGGTTTTACACGCTCCAGCACACTTAATAAACCCTCCTGTGCAGGCCAGTGGCCATGATCAACCCTACCCTAACAAGCTGGTGTTCTCTTTGCATGCATATGTTGTATATGCAAAGGTTTGTTGAGGAAATTGATTTCATTTTCAAGCTTTCTAAGGGTTGTTATCTGCAACAGAGAGCATAACATGGAGTTAATTAGGTATTGAATAAAATGTGTTCCTTGACATGTGCATAACCTAAGGGCTGGTCTACACTAGGGGGTGGGGGGATCGATCTAAGATACGCAAGTTCAGCTACGTTAGTCACGTAGCTGAAGTCGAATATCTTAGATCGATTTTTAAAAGTACTTACCCCGGTCCACACGGCAGCAGGCAGGCTCCCCCGTCGACAGCGCTTCCTCCACTCGTGGAGCTGGAGTTCCGGTGTCGACAGGGAGCGGCTCTGGGATCAATTTATCGCGTCTAGACGAGACGCGATAAATCGATCCCAGAACATTGATAGCTACCCGCCGAATCGGGCGGGTAGTGTAGACGTAGCCTAAGGGTCTTATCCAAAGCCCATTGAAGTTAATGGGAGTCTCTCAGTTTGAGCCAGGAGGGAAATGGTTTTCTCAGCTCGTGAACATTTTCAAGAATTTGAAAAATGCCCCTCCCCATCCCAAATGGGACAAAAAGTTGAAATCTGGAAAATTTTCACAAACTAAAAATCCAAAGAAATTTCATTTTGGGTCAAAAACTATTTTGTTTTGATCATTTCAAACTGGTGTTGATTTAACTATAAACGTACATTTGAAAAGTTGTTTCAAACCCCCCCAAAAATAGGGTTTTCACACTGAAAATGAAGAAATGGGAAATTTCAACAATTTCCAAAAAAAAATTAAAAAACATTTTTTCAAAACAGGAAATTTGTCGAAACTTTTACTTTCCTTCAAAAAATTACAACTTCAGCAAAGCAGCATTTTTCCAAAGAAAAAACATTTTGTCAAAAATTCACAACTAGATCTGTTTTCAATGGACTTTAACAAGCTTTGGCTCAGGCCTTAAGCTCCCAGGGTCTGAGTTAAAGCCCAATGAAGTCAGTCAAGAGATTCCTGTTCACTTCAACAGATTTGGGATCACGCTACCCGGGAGGACATGATGAGGATGTGCCGGTTTCAGTCGAAGGCAGCTGTGGAAGGCAGGTTGCATTGCACAAATGTTGCACCTAGCAGATATTCCAGGTGGATGCCCTCCCCATCCATCACACAGCACCAGTGTTGTATTCACCCATAATAAAATTCACCTAGGATGTTATTTCTCATGTAAAAAGGGCAAGTGCCCCAGTCAAAGTTTCCAGAGATCCTTCAGATTAAAAATGCTTGAACGCAGCAGTTTCCAGTTCTGAGCAGGGAAGCACTCTGAATAGATATAAACAGATAATGGCAGAAAATCCCCAGCTTTGAAAAGAAAACAAAGAACATATTTATTAACTTCCCCTCTGAACCAGAAAGCTTACCCTAAATCACGTTTTACCTTATAGGGAGAAAGAATTGTGGTGCCCATAACAGTTGCTTCTGTTGCTTATCTCTGTGGATTGCTTTTGCCAGTAGGCTAGAATCTGAAGACTGAAGGCATCAGAAACAATTTATTCATCTCTGCCAAGAGAGGAACTTTCCCCCCTCTTTCGCTTTTCATCAGGTCTGTCTGGGACTATATGTGATACATGAGCCGAGAAGAAGACATCTGACTACACCCTGTCTGACCTCCTTCCCCTCTCTCTGAACCTACAGAGTGTTGAAAACTCCTCAGACAGACTATGATTGTGAGCAGTAAGGACAAGAATAGACCCACTGGCATAAATGATTGTTTTTAGCTGCTGTTTAGCTATGGATGGAATGGGAATTAGGCTTAGGGTCCTGAGCCTAAATATTTTATTTTGCCTGTCAAAAGCCTGATATTCATAGCACCTATTACAATCCTTAATTTCTTTTTAATGCATCCTCCCCTGATAAAACACCTGTTACCTGTGAAATGAAATAAGAGATAAATTTCCTGTACCAAATCAAGGGATGTGCGTGTGGTGTGTGTGTTGGGTACAAAGGTGAAAGTGGATATATGTGTGTGTATTTAAATCTGCGTGTGTGTGTGTGTCTGCACCATAAGGGAATGTCTGGTTAGTCATGTGTCTGAGAAAGAGCAGATATTATGTGTGTGAAGTACCATGTGTGTGCATGAATGTTTGTGTGTGCAGGGGTGAGACAGTCTGAAGGCATGTTTGTTTTAATGTGTCTAAAGAGGTGGGTGTATTTGTGGCCAGTGGGCAAAGAGGAGTGTGTATGCAAAAGGAATTAGCAGCACAAGCACAGTTCTTCCACCCCCCTGATTTCTCAGCGAAAACTGAGTGGAAATTTACCACTGCAGTTGGAGCTGCCTGAATTGTAGCAAAGTAACCTCAATAACTCTGCACTCTGCAAGAGGCTGTGAAGGACTAACCCATTTCTTCTCCCCTAATGAATAATGGAAAAGGCACTCAAACATTACTAATTAGAAAAGATTTGATTCTAGAAGACTTTAATATATAGTATTAATAAGCAACTACTTTAACAGCATTTCAGGAGAATACAAATCTACAGAGAACCCTAAGCACCGGAGCCCCTGTGGCAACAGCAATCAACTAAAAACAATGAATTAAAGTCTAAAATATTGTATTAGCAGAGATTGCAGGTACCTAATTTTTCCCCATTGTCAGTACAGAATATGTCCAGGGATAGTTAACGAATACAGCCACAGATCCATGTTAAATAGGATCATAGTGGACAAAGTCAAAGGTATTTCTAAGACCAGATTCTGCAAGGTCTTCTAAGACCCTGATTCTGGGAAAGGCTCAACACTTTCAACTCCCAGTGGGTACAGAGATGTTCATGGTAGCTGCTTAGCACCTCACAGGCTTTCACCTAAGAACTTTGTCCTCTCTCTAATCACAGTGTACGAGGACATGACAGGAGATTTGAATGGCATTGTACAAGCATGATGCAGCTAGACACCTTAGCAAAGGTTGACAATATCTAGTCTGCAGACTTGGTTTATCTGTGGAGCGGGAACACCCTCTTTTTGCAGAATTAATAGTTTTCCCTTTGTCACTTGCACCAAAGGGGAGAAGCAGCAGCAGCAGCAATGTTCTGCACATACTGTTCTCTTACAGCTGTTACTTAGTGCAAAGTAAGCAGATGTAAACTAGGTCATCTGTCAGATGCTATTATTTTCCTACAGATTGCAGCAGGATCAAGGAGATCTTTTATATTTGCATACAAGGTTCTCCTATCAAACAATGACTGTTTAAACAAGCCTTTAAAATACACCATGGTCTAGTTTTTTAAATAGGTTTCCTACCATGTACAATACTCCCCCCTGTGGCCACAAGAAGGATGGTTTTGTGGAAAGGGCACTGGACTGACAAGAAATCGCAAAAAAAGAACAGGAGTACTTGTGGCACCTTAGAGACTAACACATTTATTTCAGCATAAGCTTTCGTAGGCTTTAGCCCACTTCATCAGATGCATAGAATGGAACACACAGAGGCAAGATGTATATATACACACAGAAAAGTTGGAAGTTGCCATACCAATTCTAAGAGGCTATTTAATTTAGATGGACTATTATCAGCAGGAGAAAAAAATAACCTTTTGTAGTGATAATCAAGAAGGCCTATATCAGACAGTTGACAAGAAGGTGTGAGGATACTTAACTTTGGGGAAATAGATTCAATGAGTGTAATGACCCAGCCATTCCCAGTCTCTGTTTAACCCTAGGTTGATGGTATCCAATTTGAAAATTAATTCAAGTTCAGCAGCTTCTCATTGGAGTCTGTTCTTGAAGTTTTTCTGTTTTAAAATGGTCACCTTCAAGTCTGTTATTGAGTGACCAGGGAGGTTGAAGTGTTCTCCTACTGGTTTTTGAATGTTATGATTCCTGATGTCAGATTTGTGTCCATTTATTCTTTAGTGTAGAGATTGTCCAGTTTGTCCAATGTACATGGCAGAGGGGCATTGCTGGCACATATCACATTGGTAGATGTGCAGGTGAATGAGCCCTTGATGGCATCGCTGATGTGATTAGGTCCTATGATGGTATCACTTGACTCGATATGTGGACAGAGTTGGCATCGGGCTTTGTTGCAAGGATAGGTTCCTGGGTTAGTGTTTTTGTTGTGTGGTGTGTGGTTGCTGGTGAGTATTTGCTTCAGGTTGGGGGGTTGTCTGTAAGCGAGGACTGGTCTGTCTCCCAAGATCTGAGAGAGTGAGGGATCGTCCTTAAGGATAGGTTGTAGATCTTTGATGATGCACTGGAGAGATTTTAGTTGGGGGCTGAAGGTGACGGCTAATGGTGTTCTGTTACTTTCTTTGTTGGACCTGTCCTGTAGTAGGTGACTCCTGGGTACTCTTCTGGCTCTGTCAATCTGTTTTTTCACTTCAGCAGGTGGATATTGTAGTTTTAAGAATGCTTGATAGAGATCTTGCAGGTGTTTGTCTCTGTCTGAGGGACTGGAGCAAATGTGGTTGTATCTTAGAGTTTGGCTGTAGACAATGGATCATGTGGTGTGTTCTGGATGGAAGCTGGAGGCATGTAGGTAAGTATAGCAGTCAGTTGGTTTCCGGTATAGAAATCTCAGTTCAATTCTCAGCTTAGTCACAGATTTACCATGTGACCTTGGGCAAGTGACTTAATGTACTTTATGTTCCCCATCTGTAAAATGGGAATAATGCTTTTGTACTTCATAGGCTTATCGTGAGCATCAAATCCAGTAAAGATGGTGAAATGTTCAGATGCTATGGTAACGAGGGCCTGCTTCAGCTGGGATTCAGTGCATTCCCTTATAGATTCACTAAAACATGTATAGTGGCTTTGGTCCATGTGGCTACAGCTACATCAGTGCCTTTCAAAGTGGGCTAGAGACCAAAACTATAGAGAAGAGCCAGCACACACTTTTAAAATATTGTGCCAGTAACAGTGTATTGTATAAGACGCTTTAGCTTCTGTCAGTTACAGCCAGGGCTAGTAAGAGATGGCAGATTCACCATTAGCTATTCCTCCTTCCTGCTCAAGACCTAGTACCTCCAGCTCACACAAAATATCTCATTTGTATCAGGCTGAAAATTACTTATATCAGCACTGCAGAATCATGAAACAGAGGTTACCAAAATGTTATATTGTACTTTGCTAAAGAAATCCACTCCATGTTTCCATTTTAAACTACCTGTACTATTTATAATCTTGTATCTTTCACGTGTCTTGTTCTGCACTTGGAAGTATGCCAATAAGTAACAATTTTTTATTCCAAGGCCTGTTCCCACTGACTGAATCTATCACCAAAATATATTTTATACTACTCTTCCTGGCTATCACATATCATCGTTCTCCGCTAACCTAATCATATACACACTCACAGCCCAGGATTTTTCCTGTGCCCAAGATGCCCCTAAATATAAACAAGGGTCTGCTAGGTGGTAGTTTTTACTGTAAAAGGACTAGAGTGCTTGCTGTCCTCTAGAGACCAAGTTTCTGGATTTCAAGGTAGATATTGTTGGCTGAGCCAAAAAATATGTTTTTATAAAAAAAGAGTTGGAGTGGGGGAAAGAGAAAAAGATTCTATGGTCCTTGTCTGAGTTTTCCTTCTATTGGGCCTTCATCTCATTGACTTGTTGTATATCACCAAGCTATCAAGTCCAATGATAAAAAAAGGAACAGAAAAATGTGCTTTTGGCTGGGTTTCTTATCTAAAAGGCCATGAACTTTGTCAACTGGATTGACAAAGCTCCCATTCATGGGATTTATTTATGCACACTAATATACTCTGTATGGGGACAGGCTTCTTCTAATTCTCTTCTCTATAAGACAAGTGTCACCACTGTTCATAAAAAGGTGCTAGTGCAGACTGCAATGTTCTGACATGCTGTCCATCTTGTCATCTGTCATATACCTCTCCTAAAATAACTCTGTACTAGTGTTATGCTTATGTCCCTCTGGACTAGGCCAAAGTAAGGGATGTTAATGTGAAGAGGTGACTGGTTCCAAGCAGAAGTAAATGTCACCATCCGCTGACATATTAACATTCTTGAATCAGATGCAATTTAAAGTTAGTCAGGGAGTCTAAAGAAAGTTACTGTCAATCAGAGGCTTCTGGTTTCAAAGCAGAGTGAAAAAAAACCAGAGCAAAGGACCACGGGACTAGATACAGAAAGCATAAACACACAAAACATGGTCTAGTCAGTCAATCTGAGAAATTCTCACTCACCGATCACTGAATCACAGGACCAAAAGTCTTAGGGTACATCTATACTTACCCGCTGCTTCGGCGACGAGCAATCGATCTTCTGGGATCGATTTATCGCGTCTTGTTTAGATGCGATAAATTGAACCCGGAAGTGCTCGCCATCAACGCCGGTAATCCTGCTCCGCGAACGGAGCAGGTGGAGTCAACAGGGGAGCCTGAGCGCCACCGTGTGGACCAGCGGTAAGTACCTTTTCGTTCAAACTAAGATACTTCGACTTCAGCTACGTTATTTACGCAGCTGAAGTTGCGTATCTTAGTTTGAACTTGGGGGATAGTGTAGACCAGCCCTTAGAGATTCAAAAATACCTGTTGTGTAGATCAAGTATTTCACACTGCTTGATGCTGCAAATGGAGGAACATCACCCTATGACAGCTTAGCCCAGTCCATGTAGTTGTCAGCAATTCACAGTCCCTTTCACGGGGAGTCAGGGAGAGTTTGTGGTGACAATAGGTAGCACAAACTGTGTATAGTCAGTCTGTAAACTAAAGAGACAGGGTGGTCTACAGAGTCTTTCGGTGTCCAGCAGCCTGAGTGAAGAACTTATTTTGTGTTCTTGACAACTGAGTTTTCACTCTTCTCTACTACAAGGGATGCAACTGACTTATAACCATGGGGATTCCATGACTATTCTACAATCAGCTGGTTTTAATCTTTAAAGGCCTACCAGAACTACCTTTAAGTGGCATCTTACTGCATGTATAGACCCGCTGAAACCAACATCAGTAAGGGTGGCCAAATCAAGCCTAAATATTTGCCAGTGTCCCACCTAAATTTCATCTTTCCTCAACTCCATCTCATTACTCCCAGCTGTAGATTTCTTGGTCCATCCTAATTCATATGAATAGACAGGTTGCTGCAGAAAGGCCTCTCTCTAAAGCACAGCTGAGGATAATTTAATGTCCTCATTTCCTTTATTATTGCAAATATGTAAAACTAAAACTCCTCTCTCTCTGCTTCGATTTCCTCCTCCCTGTAGGTTTGAAACATATCAGTCAGCAATGGCTGCGGTTAAGATAATGAAACCCACTAGTGAAAACTTCAAATCACGTCATCCATGCTGAAACATCTTGAGATATACTGAGGCCTTTTGAATGTTCCCCTCCTCAACATGCATGGAACTCCTCATGATGAATCTCATCAGGAGCTAGTTATTCCTAACCAATAGAGAATTCATTACATTAAACCCAGTAATGATTCAGTTGCAGGCCAACACAATTGGGTATGTAAGAAACTGACTACCTGAAGCAGGGCAGTTGTTAGTTATCCAGGACCTCAAGTCAGCAAGCCAGGGTAGCTCCTTGGAGGAGCCATTATTACACACCATGAAAAAAGAATATATTTATTGATTTAAATTGCTTATGCACCGTTTGTGAAATTGGGTTTCTTTAAGAAAGGAACAGGGGAACAGATTTTTTTTAAAAAAGATTTTTGTTACAGCCCAATGGAAACAAATAGAATTCCATCTCAGCGGGTGCCATTGGATACAATGGTCTGGTTCTTGTATTTTGTTTGTGTTTTTCATACTTGAGGGAAGTGCTCTGGTCACATTGCTTATTAATCAACTCTAAAGAGCCCACTTGATTAGTCACTTCAATGCACAGGTTTTACCTTTTGCAGGGTGTTTATATAACACAAATCAGCAGTCGGCTTCTGAATATTAAAACCCTTGGCAAGGAATTTCAAATAAAGGCTTGAAAGAGGACCTGAAAAGTAGGATAAATGTCCCTGGAAAAGGCATTACAAGTGTAAGTCCTAAATAGCTTCTGAGTGTAGAAAGGCCATTTTAAAAAAAAACAAGCAATCAACTACCTTAATTCACTGAGAAGTGGTGCAGTCTAGTAGAAGGAGCACAGGGCTGGGAGTCAGGCCCCATGTGAATTTTAACCTGTTTTCTCACACTGGCTTGTTGAGTGGCCTTATCCAAATCACTTAAGCTGGGATTTTCAAAATAGCCTGAGGGAATTAGGTGCCCAATTCAATGGCAGTTGGGTGCTTAACTCCCTTGGATGCCTTTGAAGGTCCCAACCTTATCCTCTCTATTGCTGGGATAACCACATTAGTGATTCACCTATTATCCTTTGGGGCTGTTGTGAGGAATAATGCTTGTACTGCATGTTGAACATGGAACCTGCTGTGAGAGTGCCGAGCAGCCAAGCCTGGTCCCAGTGAAGTCAACAGGAGCAGGACCTTTTCCCATTATTATGTCTGCAAAACTCATTTTCATGTCTGAGTGAGGCCCAAATGTCACCATGTCCACCCAGGACTGGGATGGTTGGCAGAAAAAACCCTGGTAGCTTTTCCCACAACACTTCATGCATTTGCCAGCTTTCCAGCAAAACCTTTTTTTTTTTTTTTTTAAAGAAATGAAGAATTCCCTTTAGTGGAAAGAGGGAAAACAAAATGGTGGGACAACCACAAATCCTTTCCTACTCACCAGATCAGAATTGTTGCTGATGTCAACTTTTTTCACATCGCTTTTCCTGGATTCTTCCTTAGCTAAGGAACTAATATCATGTTCCATTAAACAGGGCTCACATGCTTGACCATTTAGCACGGAGGGGGTCCCTCAGCCTCTGTGTCATGGCTATATGTTTATTAAACTACTGCCTTTGGACCAAACAAACATTCACATCAATGGATTTACACCAGAGATGACTTGAATCCTTTTGATTTTGAAAAGAAGAAGATGGGGGCAACTCATCAGTTACCACCAGTCATGCCTTAGCTTAAACTCTGATCACTTACGGAGTAACTGTTTGCATCAATAGCATCAGCATTCCTTAGACGAAGCCCATTTTGTGTGCCATGTTCCTTGGAGTGACCTCCCTGCCTCCACCCATCATGCCTCCAAACCAAACATCAAGATCACCACCTAGTTAGCTAGAGAGGTCATGCTATAGAGCAATGTACAGTGTTCTCTGTTCTATCCAACCCCATCCCCACATTCTGCCTTCGCAATGTTACCAGAACAGGATGATTTCTGAGAGAGACAGGCTCAGCTACAAAGTTGAACTGTCTGGCAGCAAAGAACTGGCACATATCCACCTTCCCTCGGAGTGACTTATTGCTGCTTTTTCATGGCAAATCGAATTTTTGCCGGGCTTTTAAAACCTTTGCAGCCCCCTCAGCTATAACCTCTTGAGAAGCATGATACATGAATTCTTAGAGTTAGCGTACAGTTCTATGCCCAAAATCCAATCTAGTGATGGATCTCATGTACCAAGCACCATCTTTCTTTTCCTTATAGCCTTCCTTGAATCCCATCTCTTAAAACAGTCCCTTCTCCCTTCTTCTCATCAATAATAAATCCCTCTCCTGAACTGCTGCCTTTTGTCTGGTCTTATGTAGATTTCAAGATCTCCAGGATCGGGAACACGGCTTGTCCATACAATGCGGCACAAATTTAGACACTATATGAATGTTTCAATATATCCAGGATCATGAGGAATAACTTAAAAAGGGGCAGATGGAGTGCAAAAAAGCCACGGTCCATAAAGGGTTAAACCACTGAGCCTATGAAGGATTACACAGTCTAAGGCAGCCAGCAGGCTGTCCCTGTATATTAATCATAAAAAGCCGCCGTTTTTATAGTGTAAATGTTGTGTATTCACGGTGGTCTTTTGACATTCTGGGTGTTTTTTCAGATGTCAGCCCTTTGCACTCTTGATAAAATAATCCATAAAGTAGCTCTGCAGCTCCCCGAGCTCTGCCCACTCCACCAATTCATTTCTGCAAAGCTGTTTGACATCACATCTCTCTGACTTTTCTGGCAAGAAGGATGAACTATAAATACTGATCTCTCCCCCCTCTGTCGATAGCAAGACAAACCTGAGGTTGGAAATGGTGGGAAGGGAAAGCCATTTCCCTCTGATCCTGCAGTGCACCTTCCCAGACATTACTGTGGTTTCTCTCTCTCCCCCACTCCAGAAAAGCAGCCCCATATGTGGCTCTGAGGATGTCCAACTCATTCCTTCTTCACGTCACCACTTCCTCTCTTCCGTCTACAGGTAGCACAAGCTGAAGCCATAACACAGGAAGGGCCAGGCTGATACCGGTGCTCCTCTGTACTGACTGGCAGGAAACAACCCTTTCCAAGAAAAGCACTTATTCTCTGAGCTACTTCAATCCTCTGTCCTCATACCAAATGCATTACCAGCTCTGGGACGTGGCTTAGCTGTTCCAGGCTGGTGCGTCTCTTCTCCTATTTTCAGACACATACAGTATGACCCTGCTGCTTTGTAGTGGGGTTGGTCAATGCCCAAGTTCAGCTGTCACCAGCCTCTTTTGACCATTCCCAAACCTCGGTGAAAGTGGAGCAGACAGCTCTGTGACAAAATGAATTGTGAGGCCATGTACATGTCTTGCCAAGGTCTACTCAGAGCAGGACACGAGCTGATGGGAAATGTTGCCCTCAACCATATTTCTGCTCCCCTGATTCTCAGCCTGATATAACCTATAGCAGCCTAAGGCTGCTTTAAGTTGCACCAGCTGCTGCATTTATCTAGGGATCACTCCATTGGCCAGAAATTGATGAAGCAGAGTGTATACCAGCTCTATGCCCGCCAAGGCCATGCCTGAAGAGATGCACTCTAAGCCTGGAAGCAGAGGCAGTTTGCACGAGCTGTAAATCTGCTGGGAATTAACCCTATACCAGAAAAATTATTGGCTGCCTTGTTTGCACTGCAACAGCAGAACCAAAAAAATAAGGAAGGATCAGGGGGCCAGCATCTGGCCCTTTATAGTGAATTCAGGTGGAAGTGAAATAGAGAATCATCATATGGGTCTGAGCCCTGGGCTACACTAGGGGGAGGGGGGTCGATCTACGATACGCAACTTCAGCTACGTGAATAACGTAGCTGAAGTCGGCGTATCGTAATCGACTTACCTGGCCGTGAGAACGGCGGCAAGTCGATCGCTGCCACTCCCCTGTCGACTCCGCTTCCGCCTTTCACCGAGGTGGATTTCTGGAGTCGACGAGGAGCGCGTTCGGGGATCGATTAAGCGCGTCTAAACGAGAAGCGATAAATCGATCCCCGATAGATCGATTGCTCCCCGCTGATCCGGCGGGTAGTGAAGACAAGCCCTGAGCAATAAGAGACAGAATTTGCAGTCAGTGGGGGCTGCAGGCGGTATAAAGTTAAGGCAGAATTTGGCCAATGGTTATTTTTTGGCAGGTAAAATCCACAATATAATGAAAGAAGTAAATTTCTCTGAGTGTCCCAACCTTGTAATACTGGTCACATCTTTGATCATTTAACCAATGCACAGCAGTTAAACCCTTTAAGAAAAATGCCCTCCGGGATATCCCTACCACCATCCTGCAATCCATCACATGCTTCTGCCCGGAGAATCTGCAGAAGAGAGCTGAGTGACTGACACCACTTGATGGAACAGAGCATAGGAGATCACACCTCTAGAAATGGAACAAGAGAAGAGACAATCCTCTAAAAACAGCAGGCAAAAAACAGAGCATTCCATCATTAATCCTTAACAAAGAGATGCCAGGTAGAGCCCTTGCAACCTGGTTTGTTTGTTTTTTTGCAGTCAAATGGCTGGCAAATTCTGGGTGATACATTTTCCAGGATAGTAAACATCTGGGATCCACTACTCAGGTCTTTCTGCGGCATTCGAACTCCCCAGACCCAAGGTGAGAGTGCAGAGAACTGACATCTACTTGCATAATAAACAGGCTGTGACCTTGCAAGAAAGATTTTGCAACTTCAGGCGAGTCGCATCTTAGGCGCATTTAACATGTGCAAATTCAGCTTTGCGTGGTCAGCAAAAACAGAAAAAAAAAGAAAAACGACAATTTTAAAACTGCATCTGTAGTGCGGGCGATTCCGCCCACCATTCAACTCAGTGAGTGTTTCACTATACGCGGTTTTCGCTTTACTCGCTAACCACGGAACGGAACCCCCACTTAAGATGAGACTTGCCTATATGGATGGACAGGAGAGAGGGCTTTTTTTTAAGTATCTAATAATTACTCTGTGTGTGTGAGAGTGTGGACACACACACACACACACACACACACACACACACACACACACAGAGTAAATGCCTAATATCTACAAAATGTTAACTAATCAATGACCAGGGCTTTGGAGCGGGGCCCGGAGCAGTAGGTTTATGCCCGGAGCTGGAGCAGAGCCGAAGCAGAGCAATTCACAAATTTGATTGCTCCAAATCCCTGTCAATGACACCCATGTAAAGTATTCTCCCCATTTTACAGATAGGGAAACCGAGACACAAAAAGGTGATGTGACTTGCTCTAAGTCACACAGTAAGTCAAGGGACAACTCAGGAATAGATCCCAGAAGTTCCTGGCCCTGCAGTCACTGTCTTGCCAGAAAGTCCCATGTCGCTCTTTCATCTTTTCCTATTATGAAGGCTCATATAGTCTACGGACCTGAGCATACTTTTCATTTAATTGAACTCTTGCTTTGAATTAGTGCTAAGCTAGCTAGAGCCCAGCTGGGGAAACACAAATGCCCTCTCAGCTCTTCCTTTTAGCAGTTGCATTCCAGACCTTTCTGCCAGTCATGCTGTCTCTAATTCATACTATTGCCTTACTCTCTGTGTTTCTAAGCTGGCCATACATATTCCATTTCCCCTAGCCACTGCAATGAAAGCTCCCTGCTCCCAGGTTTGTGCAGCATGATGTGTCAAGATTTTTCTTCAAACATCCAAGGAGAGTGGCATCTTACAACTAGTAGTCAGATGAAAGAGCTGACTTAACGAATCAGTGGATTCCAGCAGGCCCAGGCTGATGGCTGGATTCACCATGTGTGTGTGTTCTTCATGTTATGCAGCTGAGCAGGGACTGCACAAGGTTTTCATGGGCTCCGGGCAAAGAAAGGCCTAAAACCTGCAGAGCACATTTTCTAAGGGAAGCACTGCAGGGGCCATCAGGCCGTTGGATGGGGGAGGACTTGGGCTGTTGACAAAACTGGGCCATGGGGCTGGCACATGCTCTATTGGGTTTTCGCCACTTTCCTAGTCCCTAGGTAGCAGCATTAGTAGATTAACCCCTAAAAATTTTTCCCTTAGATAGAGCCAGCAGGATCCATGCTGAGCTCCAGTCAGCCACTGCTAACAGAACCCTCCCAGCATCCCACCTCTCTTTTCCTCCCAACACAAAAGCATGGTATTCTTGGCGACCCTCCATTTAGCTCAGCCCCACTCCATACATGAGTCACAGGCATCCAAATGCACTTGATAAAAACATCAATAATCTTCCCAGAGCTAAAGATCAAAGGGAAATTTGCTTGGAGCATCGAATTTTTTAAATCTTGAAAAAGAGCCACATTAGCATCAACAATGGGATTAATTAGATTCCACTGGAAGCCTTTCAAACACAAAGATCCAGCCAGTTCATTGTTAATTACAGTTCTCCTGGGTTTTTTTTTTTTTTTTTTTTTAAAAACAACCCAGTCCTGCCACCCTCCAGAAAGTTAGTGTTTTATACGTGTGTGCTTTGTGGTGGGAAAAGGAGAAGGAATACTCCACCAGGCAGAGTAAAGGCTGTGTAAAGCACAGATAACAGAATAGGCTTTCAGCAGCATCTTTTCCATGCACAGCTGAGCAAACAATTGGTAGCAAATTCATAGCAGGTCCAGCGCACCAATGATGGAGGGTGCTGCACTCGCCAGGATGAGATGCAGCCGCAGAAGTGCTCCCCAGGTGTGCCAGGGCACTCGGAGAGACATCACCCCTTCCCAGTCTCCCTCGGAGGCGTACAGCGGTGCATCGTTTCTTGGGGGTATGTCTACAATGCACGCCGCTCACGGCAGCATGTAGAGTACATACTCTGCACACCCTCTTAGCACAGGTATAAATAGCAGTGTAGATGGTGAGGCACTGCTTAGGTGAGTAGAGTAAAGATATGCCTGAACCCTGAGGGTATAAACCCTATACTGCTCCCTACATAGCCAAACAGTGCCTCCCCAGTCCACTCTGCTATTTTTAGCAGCGTAGCGTCCTGCTGCTGGACTCTTACCACCAACCTCCCCAGGAAAGGCTCCAGCAGTGAGGAAAGGCATCAGAGAAAGGCTCCAGCAACTCCCCGCGGCTGGATCCTTTCCCCATCACAGGTAGCTGAGCTGCCGGAGCCTTTCCTCGCTGCAGGGAAAGACTCCAGCAGTAGCAAAAGGCTCCAGCGTGGGGGAAGCAGCAGAGAAAGGCTTCACAGCTCCCCACTCCTGGAACCTTTCTCCGCTGCCTGCCAGAGCCTATTACTGATGTGCCGCTACACACTGCTGTGTAGACACAGCCATAGGAGCCGACTTCCGTCGGCTCCGGTGGGTGCGTCCGGGGCAGGGCCCCGCAACGTCGCCCGGCGTCCGGGGCGAAGGTAAGTGCTCCAGTCACGGGCGCGGGGCTGGCGGGGAGCTGCCGGTGGGTGCTGAGCACCCACCAATTTTTCCCCGTGGGTGCTCCAGCCCCGGAGCACCCACGGAGTCGGCGCCTATGGACACAGCCTGCTTTTCACTGCTACCTGTATCCTACACACAGGAGCAAAAGGCGGCGGAGCACAAAAAAGGCGCCGCTTCTGCTCAGTGGGGGAGCGGCCACTTCCCCTGCTCCCCCCCTGGCTACACTACTGGGTGTGTGCAATGTACACAGCCTAATATTTAGCCTTTCATGCTGTTCAGGAGTTTTACTCAAGCAGCTAACAAGTTTCTCCAGTGTATGCATGATGCTAAGTTTGTACATCTTCATTACAGAAAACTGATGTGTCACATGGCTTTTTGACTAGAGAAACAACCAACCAGAAAGAGCGAAAGGCAAGTCTCCCCAAGACAGCATGTGCGTCTCCTCCATAACAGGCCACAGCAATTCTCTTCAAAATGGCTGCTGAACTCTGCCCGCAGAAAACATTTTTTGAAATTTAAAGGTGAAGTCTACAATAAAAAATAGGCATTGCCATTTCATAGCTCCATGCACTTCAGGTAATCATCACTGGGTAATTGCTACTACTAGTTCCTGGACTGTAGATAGGTCATGATGAGCAGCTCGTTGTATATATTTGGTAGTCAAAATATCAAGCTGTGGGGTTAGTTTTGACAGATCATTAAGTCACTTGGTTGCTTTCTGTTTCCTGATTGGCTGATCCTAACTCAGGTTTCTGGTGCAAATATTCGCATTTATGAGTTGAACATTCACCTTCCATGAATATTCTCCAGTACTGGCTTAAAAGTTACTCTTTGCACAAAAAACACTACTGAAATCTTTGTGGAAAGCAAAACAAAAAGGGGCACAGGCACACACACAGAGTGCATTCATTTAAAGATTCAAACAGATATTTGCAGAACACTGTTTGCGGTATTTGCCCAGCTTTGCTCTCAGTAGACCAAGGAGACTAGGCGTTGGGTTTGCAAAATGAAAACTGGGATTGGTTTGTATTCTGGATTTATTTCATTCAAATTGTCAGGGAAGTTGGGTTCAGATAAAAGGGTTCAAGACTTGCTTATATATATTGGAAATTGGAAAATAGAGTGGTTGGGCTTTATTCTTTCCCCTTCAACACTATAGTGGGACCTATATGTTACAGTGGTAACACAAAGGCCTTTCACCTCTGAAGACCTGAGTCTAAATCCTAGGTTCAGGCCACAAGTGAAAATGAATTTATTCTCATTATCCTGCTCACCCATATGTGCATTTCATAAAAACACCCGACGACTGGCAGACTGGTCAAGAAATGCTAATGACTGAAAGAATAGGGGAGGAAGAGTGTGGGGGTAGAAGGTGTGTCAAAGCCTTTGCTTAGCTCTATCCAATGGCAGTAGTCGATCCCTAAACACATTCAGCAAAATATTAAAGACAGATGATAAAAACTTTGACCCATTTGCAATTATTGCTGGGCAAAAAAAAAGTCAGTGATTAATTTATTCAAGGACATACGAGTTCAAAACTGATAAACTTGTATTTTCAGTAGACATTTAGCAACAGAAGATACATGCAGTAATTGCAGTCTACTCAAAGTATCTTACGTTTGATTCATGAAAGGATTCTCGTATTGGAGGAATAGTTCTTATGAAGGCACAGTATGATAAGGATCGAATCACAAAAACCTTTCCACATAGTTTATTCTCAAAAATAAAAATGCAGTTACTGGTTGACCAAAGCTGTTCATGAATTCAGGTAAAATTCAGCAAATAATTCTAGACACAAAAAAATGGGGGGGGGGAGAGGGAGGAATTCTGAGAAATCAAAATGTTTCATTTCAATATTTTCAAAATGAAACTTTTCAACTTTTCATTTACAGGATGGCTTGCCTCGAAGGGCTGGAGGGCCTGAGACTACCTAGCCCTGATGACTGAAAGAAGAACATCTGAGAGGAAACAAGTAAAGAGCAATGAAAGTTGCTGTAAGGGGGGATGCCCAGCAAGAGTAGAAATGGCTAGGCATGATCAGGCTTCAGAACAGTCCCGGGATTTGAGACTAAGGGTATGTCTACACAGCAAAAATACACAGCAGTGAGTCTCACAGCCCAGGTCTACAGACTAGGGCTCACAGGTCTCACACAACATGCTAAAAATAGACATTCTAGCTCCAGAGCGAGCCGGACCACCTACATGGCTGTTTTTGCTACTATAGTGGGAGCCCCATAAGCCAGAATCTGTTGACCTGGGCTCGGAGATTCACTACCACAGGGTTTTGGTTTGGGGTTTGTTTGTTTGTAGTGTAAACATACCCTAAAAAGGGTAGAAACTGGAAGCCTACTAATATAGGAGAGACCATGATCAAGCAGGGGAAAGAGTATAAAAGCTCTGCAGGCAGGGAAATTATGTTTGACTGCAAAACAAAACACAAAAAGCACCACACACGCCCCTGGGAAAGCAGGGGGACAAACTGAAGGGACTGCAAAACTTCCAGGGAGGCCTGGAAGTAGGAAGACAAACATTTGTTTGTTGGACTTTAATTTGGGACTTTGCTTTCTGTGAATAAACCCAGACATAAAGGAGGGTGTTTTGATTATTGAAAAAAGCATGTAGAGTCTATGTAAGCAGCCCTGAAGAGGAGGAAACAGAAGCAGGGCTGCCCCTGAGTGATCTCTGGCCACAAGAAGGTGCTCAAGAGGTTCCCAACCCTCTACAGTTTAAAAATGACATTTTGTTTTGAAATTTTCAACATTTAACCCCAAAACACATAAAAGGGTTAAACATACCAGGAAACAAGATATTTTGTTCAACCCAAAACTTTCTTTTTTTAAAAATTAGGTGAGAAAAACGGAAAAATTGTTGTTTCAAGTTGACCCAAAATGATTTTTTTTTTATTTTTTTGGTTCAGCCACTTAACCAAAAAAATCAATTCTTTACCGAGCTCTCTCTCACTTCTGGTTTGTGCAATATCAATTTGAGCACCACAGGGCACCTTGACAAGTATGCGTGTGCGCATTTGTACAGGCATGCATGACCCTTATATACTTGAACCTGTTGCCTGATACTTACTCAGTGCTAGTCACTTGGTATTAAAAATAAAGCTAAAGGAAATGCAACTGTACGGTGGCTAATATAAAGAAGTCAGGAAATTCAAAGCTTAAGATATACAATTATAAAAAATACAAGAAAAAAAAGTGAGACATGAAAGAAGGAATATTAATTAAATGTGCCTCTTAGAGGGTTATTTTAGCTTCTTTGTTGTAATCCCTGCCATTTTCAGCCCCTAATAATTAAAATTTACCACATACCTAATACTCTGCATCTTCAAAGGCAAGATATTGTGTTACTCTACCGAACACTCCTGTTGGGTTGGCTAGAGCAGGGCAAAATTTTTCAGCCAAAGTTCTTTGGGGGGCGGGGAAGTTGGCTGAAAAGTGCAGATTTGGGTCAACCAAAACATTTCATGAATCCGCTGAACTGTTTCAGTGAATCCCCATCTTCTCCTTCTCCCCTTCCCCCCCAAATGTGTGTGTGTGTAACCTAAATGTTTTGTTTCAACATTTTCAAAATAAAAGATTTTGATTTTGATTTGAAATTACTTTTCATTTTGAAATTTACTTCAGTTTTGTTACTTATAAAAAGTTTTAAAATGCTCAAAAAGAACCAAACAAAACGTTTAATTTCAGGTTGAACAAAACATTTCGGTCAACCTGCAATGGATGTTTTGACTTTTCAGTTCATCAAAAATTTCAAAAATATTTTAGTTTCAGGTCGACCCAAAACAATTTTGTCAATGGTTTGGAATAACCAGCAAACTGAAAAATCAGTCATTTGCACAGTTCTAAGGGCTATCCCTATTTTACAAATAGGGAAACTGAGGCATGGAGAAATTGTGACTCCCCTAACATCACAGCAGAAATGAGTAGCAGTACCAAGATTAGAATTCAGGAACCCCGCTCAATCCATGGAACCACACAGATTTCTCATTCATCCAGATCTAACCAAAATCATGAGCTGAGTCAATTCCAAGATGCAAAAAAAGAAAAGGAGGGTTGTTTTTCTGTGCAACAGGGATATGAATCTTTATAAATTATCTCATTCTTCCTCCTTTGTTTATTTGAGTGTTCCTGGGGATCCAGACAATAAAATCTGATATTGAAAAGGCTACACTGAATTTGACGGAGACTCTAGGTGTTTTGTTATATTCTATGCAAGTCTTGTGCAAATATTACCAAGGGTATGTCTACACTACGGGAATAGTTCGATTTATCTTAAACCGAACTTGTGAAACCGATTTTACAAACTCGATCGTGCAAATCCACACCAAGGAAATTAATTCGAGTTTGTGAGTCCACACTAACGGGGCAAGCGTCGACATTGCAAGCGGTGCACTGTGGGTAGCTATCCCACAGTTCCCGCAGTCCCCGCTGCCCATTGGAATTCTGGGTCTAGCCCCCAGTGCCTTCTGGGGCCAAAAATGTGTCCAGGGTGGTTTTGGGAACATGTCGTCATTCGACCCACACTCCCTACGTGAAAGCGCTGGCGGGCAATTACATCGCGCCCTTTTCTGGTGATTGACAGCGCGGACGCCACAGGACAGCGAGCATGGAGCCCTCCGCGATTATCGCTGCTGTTCTGTCTGTTGTCAACACCTCGCGCCTTATCGTCCACCTTTTCCAGAGGCAGATGCAGATAAATCAGGCGAGGAGGCAACGGAAGCTCTGTGAGGACATGAACTCTGATAGGGGCACAGACCTCTCACAAAGCACGGGACCCCGGCTCCTAGACATCATGGTGGCAATGGGTCACGTTGATCCTGTGGAACGGCGATTCTGGGCCAGGGAAACAAGCACTGACTGGTGGGACCGCATAGTGCTGCAGGTCTGGGATGAATCCCAGTGGCTGAGAAACTTTCGTATGCGTAAGGGCACTTTCCTGGAACTTTGTGAGTTGTTGTCCCCTGCCCTGAAGTGCCAGGACACCCGGATGCGAGCTGCCCTGACTATCCAGAAGCGAGTGGCTATAGCCCTCTGGAAGCTTGCAACGCCAGACAGCTACCGGTCAGTCGCGAATCAATTTGGAATGGGCAAGTCTACCATGGGGGTTGCTGTGATGCAGGTAGCCCATGCAATCGTTGACCTGCTGCTCTCAAAGGTAGTGACCCTTGGAGACGTGCAGGTGATCATAGATGGCTTTTCCGCTATGGGATTTCCAAACTGCAGCGGGGCTATTGATGGGACACACATCCCCATCCTTGGACCGGCCCACCAGGGCAGCCAGTACATTAACCGTAAGGGCTATTTTTCTATGGTGCTGCAAGCACTAGTGGACCATAAAGGACGTTTTACAAACATCAACGTTGGATGGCCGGGCAAGGTTCATGACGCTCGTGTGTTCAGGAACTCTAGTCTGTTCAGACGGCTGCAGGAAGGTATTTTCTTCCTGGACCGCAAAATAACTGTTGGGGATGTGGAGATGCCTGTAGTGATCCTCGGGGACCCAGCCTACCCGCTAATGCCCTGGCTCATGAATCCATACACGGGCACCCTGGACACTGAAAAGGAGCTCTTCAACTACCGGCTGAGCAAGTGCAGGATGGTGGTGGAGTGTGCCTTTGGCCGTCTGAAGGGCAGATGGCGAAGCTTACTTACTCGCTCCGATCTCAGCCAAACAAATATCCCCATTGTGATTGCAGCTTGCTGTGTGCTCCACAATCTCTGCGAGAGCAAGGGGGAGACATTTATGGTGGGGTGGGAGGTTGAGGCCAATCGCCTGGGTGCTGATTACGCACAGCCGGACACCAGGGCGATTAAAAGATCCCAGCGGGACGCGCTGCGCATCCGGGAAGCTTTGAAAGCTAGATTCCAGAGCGAGCAGGGTAACCAGTGACTGTTTCGCTTGATAAAAATGAAGCTGAACCAGCCCCCGTTTCTTTACCCGGTGACCGTTGTCTATCCTCTCCAATTACCAGCACCCTTTCCCCCCCCTTCAGTCTCCGCTTTAAAAGTATAATAAAGGAAACATTGTTTATTAAAACCGTCTTCTTTATTAATGATTTCTCAGTAAAGTGTTGAGACTGGGATGAATACCGCGGTTGGGGAGCGGGTGGAGTGATGGAAAGGACGCTTCCCAACTCGGGGAATGACAGGCTCCTGCTCCCTGAGCAGTCCGCAATGGTGTACTGCTTGTTTCAACGGAGCCTGCAACCACTCCTGTTCGCAACTCTGTGACGGGGGGCCTGTGTGACTTCTTTGCAGGGGATTGCGGCCACTGATCCCCTGCTGCGTGGATCTGTCATGCAGGCTATTGCCTGCCGCCAACGATCTGCAGCCACCCTCCACCACCAGAAAGTGACAGCCCCCCCCATGGAGAATAGGAAAACCCCCTCCTAGAATGGCAAGTGTGCCTAGTGAATGCAATGTGAGTGTGACCTTCTGATGAAGCTTTTCCCCTGTCCCCATCCTGTTATCAGCGACTACCGTCTCAAATCACAAACCACCCCTCCCCCACAATACAACAGCCCTTTGAAAGATAGTCAAGGAATCAGGAATGTTCAGAACACCATTTTTTATTAAGGAGAGCAAAATTTTAGGATGAAACTTGGACGGGGGCTGGGGTGGGGTGCGTTTGGAGGGAAGTCAAGGTCCCATCTAAATTTTTGGAAAGGAGAGCCTTCTGCTACTGGAGCAGTCCGCAGGGGTGGAGTGATTTTTTCCGCGGCCCCTGCCTCCCCTCGTTCTACTGACTTTGGGTGAGGGGGGAATTGGACTTTGTGGCAGGGGAGGGAGGTTGGAAAGAACATACAGAGGTGCCCTTTCCTCCATCCTCCGTTCCTGCAGAACGTCAACAAGGGGGCGGAGCGTATCTGTTTGCTCCCTCATTAGTCCAAGCAGCGTTTGAGTCGTCTGCTGGTCTTCCAACCGCCACCTGTCCTCGCGAGCTTCAGCCCTCTGCTCCCGTTCGCTGACTGCTCGCTCGGACCTTGAGATTTCCTCTCTCCGCTGTGCAGCATCATTTCGGGAACAGACCATCAGTTCCGAAAACATGTCGTCCCGGGTTTTTTTTTTGCGCCGCCTGATCTGCGCAAGCCTCTGGGAGGGCGATCCACGGGTAGGGAGGGAGACACTCGCAACTGTGGGATGGGAGAAAGGGAGTGAATTCCTCAGAAAGATACATTTTCCCGAACAATGCCTATACTCTTTCCCTGTGAACAAGACCATGCACAGTACCTATCACATGTGCACTCAGTACAAGGTCGAATATTATGTCTTTGTATTAAGTGCCAGGGGTCCTGGTGTTCAGATCACACAAGCGGACCTGGACACTGCAAAACTGCTCTCTGGAGACCATGGTAAGTCGTTGCATTTGGACTGCTGTGACCTAACTTCACAGCAGTGCGGTACTCCCATGTTTCAAGCACAGGTCCTAGCGGTGGCCAGTTCCTGATGTTGGCAAAACCGCTCGGCTACAAGGGCTCACACACACATTTCCCCCCCCACCCCCATCCCCTCCATGGTGCCGGTACCGGGAACTCTCCCTGCCCGCGACCCGCTGTGGTTTAACGGCTCGCCTACCTTCCCCACCCGCTCCGCGTGGCCGGTCCAGGGAACTCTGCCTGCCTGCACACCGCTGTGTTGTAACGGCTCAGATACCCTCCCCACCCCCTCCGCTTGGCCGGTCCAGGGAACTCTGCCTGCCTGTGCACGGCTGTGTGTTAACGGCTCGCCTACCTTCCCCACCCCCTCCGCCGGGCCGGTACCGCGAACTCTCCCTGCCCGTGACCCGCTGTATTTTAACGGCTCGCCTACCTTCCCCACCCCCTCCGCGTGGCCAGTCCAGGGAACTCTCCCTGCCTGCACACCGCAAAGTTTCTGCGGTTAGCCTCACTGCTACCACCCCCCCCCCCCCCCCGCATGTCTGCAAACCGCTGGTTGTCGTTCTTTAAAGGAAAAATCAAGGAGTCACTATACTAACAAAAACACCCATTCAAACCAGGGCACCATGACTGATATCACTCTGATGAGGATTTCGGAGACAGAGAAAGACCGCATGCTGCGTGAATGCAAGCAAACCCCAGGGCCGTATGCCGCCATGCTATGCAAGGCAATGATACCAGAGTACCTGCAGCTTGCATGGCGCGGAAAAGTATCCTAGCATGGTGGAGATAGTAAGGCCGCTCTCCCTGGGAACCTGATGCAAAAGCTTTCATTGTACCTACAGGAGAGTTTCGCGGAGATCTCCGATGGGGATTTCTCTTCTATCCCCATACATATTGACAGACTATTCGAGTAGTTGCCTTGGAAAAGATTGAAAACTGAAGCGCCTATTGCAAAGCAAGCAATAAAAACACATTGATAAGGAACCAATGCCTATTCTATTCAAAATAAATGTTTAAAACACCGACCTGACGATCCTTCGCCTGGGTCCTGGTCCGGGCTGCTGCTTTGGGAGGGTTCGTAGGGGATCTCGGTGAGGGTGATGAACAGATCCTGGCTGTCGGGGAAATCAGCGTTGAAAGCGCTGTCGACTGCCTCGTCCTCCTCCTCTCCTTCCTCCTCTTCACCGTCTGCGAAAATTTCAGACGACGTGGCCGTAGATAAGACCCCGTCATCAGAGTCCACGGACACTGGTGGTGTAGTGGTGGCAGCACCACCGAGCATAGCATGCAGTGCCTCGTAAAAACGACATGTGTGTGGCTGCAATCCGGAGCGTCCGTTGGACTCTTTGGGTTTTTGGTATGCCTGTCGCAGCTCCTTGATTTTCACACGGCACTGCGTTGCATCCCGGACTTATCCTCTCTCCGCCATTGCCTTGGAAATCTTCTCATAAATTTTCGCATTCCGTCTTTTGGATCGCAGCTCCGAAAGCACAGACTCATCGCCCCACACAGCGATCAGGTCCAAGACTTCCCGATCAGTCCGAGCTGGTGCTCTCTTCCTATTCTGCGATGTCATGGTCACCACGGCTGCAGAGCTCTGCATCGTTGCCAGTGCTACTGTGCTCGCCCCGATGTCCAAACAGGAAATGAGATTCAAACTGGCCAGACAGGAAAAGGAATTCAAATTTTCCCGGGGCTTTTCCTGAGTGGCTGGTCAGAGCATCCGAGCTCGGATTGCTGTCCAGAGCGTCCACTGAGTGGTGCACTGTGGGATAGCTCCAGGAGCTATTAGCGTCGAATTCCGTCCACAGTAACACGAATTCGACATGGCCATGTCGAATTTAGCGCTACTCCCCTCGTCGGGGAGGAGTACAGAAATCGAATTAAAGAGCCATTTATGTCGAAATAAATAGCTTCGTAATGTGGACGGGTGCAGGGTTAAATCGAGTTAACGCTGCTAAATTCAACATAAAGTCCTAGTGTAGACCAGGCCCAAGAAAATGCAAACTGAATACCCCTCAATATTCTCTTGCCAACTATTAATTCTTTAAATCAAAAGTTGCACGATATTGGAATTAATCAAACTACTGTTTAACATACTTCAGTGAACACATTCAGCATAATCATCATGTTCAAGATTTTCACTCATTGTACTTGGAAGTTTTAGATTTTACAAATAGCTTTTCATCTAAATTAGCTTTATTCATTCTCCCTCCACTTCCATGCCAGACACTGCAGTCTAATGCATTCCTAACAGGATAGATTGTTTCTAAGTGGAGACGTGTATTCTGGGTTCAAATGATGGTTTGAGTTACAAGTGGGGTTCACCTTTACAGCCATTTGTGCACACCATAAAACCATAGCAGCAAGGAAAATTTCAAAGGAATGGAGCACACAGGGAGCAGCCTGTCTTTACGGAGGTGCAGTGGCAGAATTGTCAGGTGAATTCATTTTAAAAACTCAAAAAATATTTGTTTTGTATTCAACTGTGATAAAATATAATGTACTAGTTGTTTCAAGGGAAGGTGCCATGGGAAAACATCTCAAAGTGCTTTACAAACATCAGTGAATTTAGCCTCCCAATGTCCCTATAAGGTAGGTATTATTGTTCCCATTTTACTAATGAAGAAAGGAGATGCAGAGAAGTTTATGGCTCGGATTCAGTAAAGCATTTACTCATATGCATAAGTCCATCTCTCTTCAGCAGAGCACTTAATTACATGGTTAAGTGCTTTGCTGAACTGAGTCCCAAATTACTTTCTGAGGTTACACAGGTAGACCGACAGAGCCCAAAATAGATCCTGAGAGTCTCTTGACTCTTTGTCCTGCCTGCCCCATGTCAGAAGCCTACGCTTCTTTACTTTCCTGCAAGGTTGTAGCTTCCTTGAGTGCAGCACATTTTTCATCATCTTTTCCTTGCTAATTGTTTTAAGGGTCATCTCAACATACTGTCCATGTACCAGGAGAGACATGAAGATTGCAAACATGCCACTAATGGGTGATAGTCCATCTTGCATCTCACAAATATTATTAGACTGAATTTTATTTTTTCTTTTATTCAAATGATTTGTTTTCCAATCAGTAGCAAAGAAGTGGCATAGGGTGACCAGACAGCAAGTGTGAAAAATCAGGACAGCGAGTGGGGAGTAATAGGCACCTAAATAAGACAAAGCCCTGAATATTGGGACTGTCCCTATAAAATTGGGACATCTGGTCACCCTAAAGTGGCAATAAGCTTGTAACCATGAACATTTTGTCTGAGGATGGGATCAGACCCTTCTTGATGACTGGAAGCAAAAGGCCATAAAACCAGGTAAGACTTATTGGTAAGAAGTGTCTAGTCCGCAGGCTAACATGTTTTTGTGTGGACCTGTGTCCCTCCTGCTCACTTTTCTCTGTCTGCTAATGAAAGCTATTTCAAATGAACATTTATCATTATCATCACTATGTAATATTTATATTACCATAGCACCCGGAGGCCCCAACCAGGGTCAGGGCTCCATTGTTCTCAGTGCTGCCCCAAAGAATTTACAATCCAAAGGCCGAGCCAAGTCCCATTGAAGTTAAGGGGGAAACACTCCCACTGACTTCAGTGGACTTTGGATCAGATTCTAAGAAAGAAGCTTTTAAAATTTGTACTGGAGGATGCAGGTGAAAGCATTATGCCCAATTATGGACAGTGACAGACCAAAGAATGGCATTTTCCAACTTTTCTTTCCCCCTTTTCCCCCAAGGTCACCCCCACCCACCCCTCCTTTACTTTTCACAAAGCCATGTCAGCATATGGGTGGTATTCGTCAGGTGCTTAATGAATTCAACTCCCATTGACATCAGTGGTAATTAAGGGTGCTCAGCCCTTTCCAGGACATGCTCAGCACTTCACTGCATATGGGCCCGTAGTAAATATGGCTGATTTTTCCACCAGCGGGTTTAGCAAGTGAGTTTATTTGCATATCAAAAAAAAGTAATCGCTGTTTACTGGGAATGACAGATACGTTTTACCTCTCAGTTCAAACACGTCTAATTGTCTTCTGTCGCTAGTAAGCAATTTAAGAAATGCTGGTGTAGGAAGAATTGGATAATGAAGTTCCTTTCATCCAACACTTACATGTAATTTACTTTTAAACCAACTCCCCTGGGAGGTGGCACAAGCTGTGACAGTGCAGAGAATATTTTAATGGATTTGGCAAGAAGTCAAAGCAGAAAACTTTCCATGTTTTATTCCCAGATCCCAGTAGGCAATATTTCAAAGCGATGGGGCAGGGGTGAAGAGGAGGATGTTAAACACAGCATAACTAACAAGGGTCATCATGATGAAAAGGAGGGGAGAGTTATAGATGAACCGGTTTTAAATATCTGCTTATTGCTTTCCCTTAGTGTTTTTAATGCAAGACAAAGAAAATATCAGGAAGACTTAGGGAAGAAAGGCTGGCTATCAGGGTGGTTTATGCCCTGTTTGAAATCTTGAAAAAGAAAGAACCTTTTTCTTCCACTCACCTTCTATATATTTACATATATAGTACCACAGCTACCTAGAGCACCATAGAGATATTAACATTAATACATTAACATAAAATCTGTCCATGGCTGCTGAGTCTGAGCCAGGATTTAGGGAGACAACCTGTCTGATGATGATAGACAGCACAAGATGAGTTAGTCTGGGAGCTAGGGAGGTACGAGGCCAATTTAAAAACAAAACAAAACATTTTCCTGTTATGAGGGACTAGGTGTCATCCAAATAAAGGATCACTTAAAAATCTTAAGACTCTTATTCCTCTTCAGACCCTCTATTAAAAGTCTCCAAAATGGTTCTGACGTAGCCC
Source organism: Chelydra serpentina (assembly GCA_037349315.1). Lineage (NCBI taxonomy): Eukaryota > Metazoa > Chordata > Testudines > Chelydridae > Chelydra > Chelydra serpentina. The sequence goes on from JBAIAC010000035.1 coordinate 17,580,538, forward strand.
GGGGGTTAGTTTTTCAGCAGGGCTTTGAGAGAGGGACAGAGAGAAAGAGAACACATTCAATGCATCTTGGAGACTGTAGCTGTTTTTCAATGTCCAAAGAAATTTTGCTAAGAAATGGTTAGTCAGCTCTCGCTATTTATGATTAATGGTAACAGAACGCAAGGCAATGGGGATTAATCTCCAGGAAAATATACCATGCTGTCTCCCTTTGTTGCAATGCTGCATGTAGCCTCATAAGCCAGCCTAATTTCATTCAAGTATTTTACTTTGCAGCTGCTGTTAAATTGAGTCCCCTAAGAGGATGTAAGTTTGGAGGGATGAGAGGGCAGAACAGAGAATGTTTCTTAATTGTTATTATCCACCACTTAGGGCCACTGGTGTAGAGAAGTAATTAGGGAATTGTGGAGTATTTCAATAAAGGCTCCATTTTTCTTTTTGGAAACTATATTTCAAAGAATTTGTCACATTTATAAGCCCCAGCAAGAATTTCATATGCAATAATCCCAACCTAATCATTTCCTCACTAAGTCATTTCTGCTCAGATTTATGGTGACTGAAAGGGTAATAGTAAAGAATAGCATGTCCGGGATGGGGCCAGGATTGTGCACCATGGCTTCCTCGGTTAGCACCCCCTTTGCAGACAGGCTTGAAACAATAGATTTTTTGCTGTTACTGATGATGTGACCGTCCCATTTTTCTGCAGGAAACATCATTGCTTCAGTCTGTGTGGTGCACACTCGCCATTCTTTCCATGAAAAAGGACAGTATTAACACCGCTCAGAAAGAACAAATGGTTTGAAAATCCTGTACCCAGTTCTGTTTCTTAGCGAGCTCTTCTGCACAGGAAAGAGCTGCACAAGCAAACTGACAGAAATACGACTCACAGCATCTGAGAAACAAAGCTTTGGTACCGCACACACCCATGTACCGACTCATAGCACGGGGCTGGCATAATTGCCCTTCAAAAGGGCACACATTATAAAAGCAGCAGTATCACTGTGGGCCTGTAGTCTCTCACCTGGCCCAGTAACATTAGCATCAGAGTGAAAAATGGATGGGCACTGGGCTGAGGTTAAAACCAGAGGATGATAAACATCCTAAAGAATGCAGATTGAACCACAGAGCGGGATTAGCGAGCAGGGGTGTGGTCCCAAACTGAAGGAGCCTGTGGGCTGGGGGGAGCCAATGGACAATTTATGGCCTGCAGTTCCCTGGGGTGGGACACTCGCATTCAAAGCCTAAACCAGAACATGGCTCGTGCTTTACTGACAGAGTCCTACATAGCAGTTTACATGTGGTCTATGCATAAACATCTTAATTTTACTGTTGCCTCATCCTCCCTTCCATTTGTTTGTTTCAGCCACCTATTGTATTGTGTTTTTAACCAAGATTTTAAGATCCTTGGGGCTGGAACTGATTTACTGTAATTTCCTCACAGAGGAAACATGCTCAAGCCACCTTCTTCTCTGTTTACCGTATCACCCGTGACATGTTAGGCACTTAACATTCAAGAAAGGATAGCTCTTGCTCCAAGGAGCTCACAATCTCAAGGCAAGCAAACCAGTAGACACAAATTAGGGGAAGAAACTCAGCAATAGGAAATTTAGGTACACATTCATTTGATTCACTGCAAACAGCACAGCAGAAGTGGGTCTTTAAGGAGGATTAAACGTGGACCAAGGTCCTTCTGGAAGAGCACGTGGAAGAAGGCATGGAGGTGATCATGTGAGACACTGATGAATGGGTGGAATGAATCAGGAGACAGTGTCAGAGAGGAAGGACAATGTGAAGTTTGACAAAGGAGGATGAGTTAGGAGCAAGATAGGCAGATAGGCCCAGATTCTCAAAGGGATTTAGGGTCCAACTCCAGCTCAAATAATTTGGGAATTAGGCACCAAAATACCTTTGAGGGTCTGAGCCATAGTGCTTTAAAGGTCAGGACAAGCAGCTTACATTTGATGCAACAGAAGATAGCAGCCTATGGAGGGATTCAAAGCAGGGAATGACAGGATTGAGTAGATGAGAAGGAAGAGGAGTTACGTGGTTTCATTTTGTATGGACTCAAGAGGGTCATGTCTGTGTCTGGGAGGCCAGAGAGGAGGACCTTCCAGTAGTCAAGGTGGGATATAACGAGGGCTGAACAAAAGATTTGGCTGGGGAGATGGAAAGAAAAAGGACAGACCATGCTGATGTTGAACTTGAGCAGGAGGAAGCAGCCAGTTCTGGATACAGCCTAGACATGAGACAAGAGGGAGGGAGGAGTCAAAAATAACATTCAGACTGTAGGCCTGAGTGAATGGGAGGCTGTTGTCAAGAGTGACAGGGAAGGGGAAACGGTTTTGGCAAGAAGATAGGGAGCTCTGTTTTGGTCATGTGCAGTTGAAACTGATGACAAGACATGTAAAAGGTGATTTGTATACCTTCATGCATCTGTCACTTTAATTTAGCAATTCCATGGGGAACTAATATACAGTAACCCATTCCCTTAAGGGAGTTTCCTGTGAATTCTGTTAATAAATCTCTAGAATCCTTACACAAAATGGACCCGATTCTCCAGAGACCCTTCAGAGAGCTCCCCTTCTCATAAACCTCCATGTTAAAGAGAACCTACCTTGAAAACATAATTGTTTGCAATAGTCTTCCAATATGCTGCATACTGCAGAAAAATTGAGGGGAAGAACAGTGGTAGACAGGCTGAGTGTCCAATGGTTAGAGTAGCAGACAAAGTGAGGATTCCTGAGTACTATTGCCTGCTCTGGCACTCACTCACTATGTGACCTTGGGTAGGATGCAGTCTGACTAGTCTTTAGTTTCCCATCTCAAACATAGGGATGTTGTGAGAATTAATTATTGTTGTAAAGTGCTCGGAGTTCCTTGGATAAAAGGTGCTATATGAGCATAATAATACTGCACATCATTAATATTATCTGCCGTGTTTTTTGAAGTCATGTTGGTCCCAGGATACTAGAGACACGAAGTGGATGAGATAATAGCTTATTTGACCAATTTCTGTTTGTGAAAGAGATAAGCATTTGAGGTTAAAGAGACCTGAAGAAAAGATGCTATAACCTCACCCACCTTGCTGATTCTTATCATAATTAGTATGAGAGCTGCTCAAAATTTCTCATTTGAAATTTCCCCAAGCAAAAAATGATTTTTTTCTCCATTTTTATTTGTTTAAAAAAAATCTGATTTTTAATAAAAATACAAATGGGAAAAAATGGCTTTTTGGTTATTTGGGGTTTTACAATATTTCTGTGCCTTTCCCCCCCTTGTTTCACCCTTTTTGGTGACAAAATAGAAAAAGGAGATAAAAAGTGGGAATGAAAATGGGGGGGGGCGGGGGAGAGAAAAACTGAAAAACGAAAAGACAAAAATGTTTTCATTTCCCCAAAACTAAAACAAATATATTCAGTTTTTGTTGACTCGTTTTTTGTCAACAACAAAAAAAGTAACATATGGAGAAAATGAAAAAAATTCAATTTTTTGGGGAAACATTTACTATTTTTGACCCTCTCGATTATATATTCTTATTCTCCCCATTGTGTAACATGGGGAAGGATGCCCAGATTAAGCACAGTTAACTTACAAATGCCATTTTTTCCTTGCTTAGCATTGTTCATTGCAGCTGCTTCTTGGACCCCTGCTGTTGAAAGTGACTGTAAACGTTTATCTTTACATTAGTAAAAACTGGGGAGTACGATGAAGCAGATTGCTTTCTATTGTCTCACACAAGCGACATGAAGAATGTCGACTTGAAGCTGCCTTAGACAAAGACAGAACCTTCTAAAATATCACTTTGTGCATAGCGCTGAGTTTTACCATGCACATTTCAAATCTGTTAATATGTGACTGGCTCTGAAACTGGAAAGCCGGCTCTCCTTACCTGAAATTCATTGAATATTTTGTGTTGAACAGTTTTTAAATTGCCACGGCCTTATTTATTTCTTGACTTTGCCTTTAATCCTTGAACCAATCAATCAAGCTATTGTACTTGAGCATTCATTGCAGCAACCTAGAGCTCAAACTGTGTGTTCAGATAGCAGGGAGCGCCAATTCTTCTCTGTTACACCTGTTTTATGCCAATATAATGCTATTGAGTTCAGCAGGGCTATTTTCAGTGCAAGTGAGAGGAGAATCAGGGCCTTTCTTTAAAGGCCACATTAAGAAGCCTATTATTCCATTAAAGGAATCCTACTGAGGTGATCTCTTTAGAAGTTTTCCAGTGAAAGACAGACGCAGAAAGATTCTGGATTGACAGCTTGGGAGGTTGGAATTCTTTATTCATCCACTTAGCAGGTACAGCATAGGCAGCAGCAGCAGCAGCATTTAGTGCTCAGCCAAGATGAGTCAACCCGCCGGGGCTACATGTGTACTGAGGGGTTAGTTTAAATTCCTGGAGCCAAATCTTTAGTTTATGAAAACGATACAGCTCCAGTGAAGTCATCGTGCCAATTTATGCTAGGATCTGGCCCTTGGTTTCTCTGCTGGGACTATGATGTGGACAGCTGCCCAGTAGGAATCAGATTGAGGTCATTAACTTGTTATAGCCTCATGCTGGAAACGAAACTGGATTTTGTTTTAATGACTAAAAAAGAGGATTCGTTATTAAGGCCACTGGACACACACACACACACACAGAGTTCCCTCTCACTCTAACTAGCTGATGAACTTCACACAGCTTGTGCTACCTAGTGTCACCACACAAGCAGTAGCGCAGCCAGGTCCGGAGCGCAGGGGGAGCGGCGCTATAAAAGGCGCCTCCCCCTGTACTCACCCGGCAGCACTCTGGGTCTTCGGCGGCACTTCGGTGGCTCACTCTGGGTCTTTGGTGGCACCCCGCGCCAAAATGCCGCCGAAGACCCGGAGCGCCGCCGGGTGAGTGCAAGAAGCGGCGCCTTTTTTTAGTGCTGCTAAAAAAAAGGCGCCGCTTCCGCCGCTTCTGCTCAAGGGGGAGCGGCTGCTCCCCCTGCTCCCCCCCAGGCTACGCTACTGCACACAAGGTACTCCTAACTCTGTGGTTCTCAAACTGTGGGTCATGACCCCATTTTAATGGGGTTAGAATCATAGAATCATAGAATCTCAGGGTTGGAAGGGACCTCAGGAGGTCATCTAGTCCAACCCCCTGCTCAAAGCAGGACCAACCCCAACTAGATCATCCCAGCCAGGGCTTTGTCAAGCCTGACCTTAAAAACCTCTAAGGAAGGAGATTCCACCACCTCCCTAGGTAACCCATTCCAGTTCTTCACCACCCTACTAGTGAAAAAGTTTTTCCTAATATCCAACCTAAACCTCCCCCTCTGCAACTTGAGACCATTACTCCTTGTTCTGTCATCTTCTACCACTGAGAACAGTCTAGATCCATCCTCTTTGGAACCCCCTTTTAGGTAGTTGAAAGCAGCTATTAAATCCCCCCTCATTCTTCTCTTCTGCAGGCTAAACAATCCCAGTTCCCTCAGCCTCTCCTCATAAGTCATGTGCTCCAGCCCCCTAATCATTTTTGTTGCCCTCCGTTGGACTCTTTCCAATTTATCCACATCCTTCTTGTAGTGTGGGGCCCAAAACTGGACACAGTACTCCAAAACTGGGTTGCCAAGGCTGACTTAGACTTGCTGGGGCCCAAGCTGAAGCCCAAGCCCCATCACCTGGGGCTGAAGACGAAGCCCGAGGGCTTCAGCCCTGGACAGCAGGGCTCAGGTTACAGGTCCTCTGCCTGGGGCCGAAGCCCTTGGGCTTCAGCTTTGCTCCCACCCCCAGGGCGGTGGGACTTGGGCTTTGATTTTGGCCCCCCCAACCTAGGGTGGCGGGGGTCAAGCAGGCTCAGGCTTCAGTCCCCACTCCTGAGGTTGCGTAGTAATTTTTGTGGTCAGAAAGGGGTCGGAACCTCCAAGGTTCAGGGCAAGAGGTTAGTTTTCAAATAAATGATTCTGCTTTTGGCCTATCTTTATTGTGTAGCTCTTCCTTCAGCTCGTGAGTCTCTGAGGACCTGATACAAAGTCCTTTGACGTCAATGGGCCTTATCGATTCAAGGGTGGTTCTTTCTAAAGTTGCTACACATGCAGATTACAAGATACAACTGCATGCCCTTGGGTCACCAAACTCAGATTCTTCAAGATCTTTGGGGCATCACCCAAGAAATGTAAGACGACTTCATCCATTTCAGCCTCAACTGGTCATGAAGAGGCCATTTCTTGCCCAGAATAATTTAAGACTGGTTTGCAAGGTTTGGCCAATTGGTCTGTGTCTCTATCTGCTGAACATGGCCACTGTATCTAGTTACATTAGTCATGGGACATACTGATTAACCAAATGAGAAGGAGAAGCCAAGGCTGGGCTTAATAGAATTTTCTAGCCAGCAAGTAAAATTGACTGTAGGCTGACTTAGCTCCTTCGTGAATTCGCCTTTTACCATTTTATGCGGTTTAAAAATAAATAAAGCAACAAAACCGTGTGATATTTTTGTTGAACTTTACAGTACCATTTTTCATTCCTCCTTCCCAAAAATGTTTTAAAAATAACCATAAATATCTTATGAATACCTATTTATAGTCTGTCCTCCCTGATCAAATATACCCGGAAGCAGAGTTTTATGCCAGTTGATAACAGATCATAGCTACAACATCTGTCATATCTGATGACACTTAGGAATTTGATCAGGTGTTATAGGGTTTTTTGGTGGTGTAGGGGAGGGAGTTTTTGGAAGGACTGTGAAGTCCAGAAAGCTTCAAAGTGGGTGATTTTCTTCTCAATGGGTTGTCAAGCAGCTTTGAGCTTTCCGATTTTCCTTTGCTAAACTAAGGGCTTATGCTGCGTGTGTGCGCGTGCACATGCGTGTGTGTAAAACTCACTATGCAACTCATTGCCAGCTAATTATATAAATCTTTTCTGGCACCCTTCAGAATGTCCCTTTGAAGGGAGGACTATCTAGGCATATCATTTTAATACTTAAAGCCTTTATCACCATTTTTCATTCTCTCTCTTTCTCCATGTTGTTTTGCATTCTGAGAGTGACTGTCATTTTAAAACCTTCCCATGGAAAAGCAGAACAAATAAAAGGGAGAAAATATATTTCAGGACGATGTGAGATATGTCCTGGGGAGGTGACAAACATTTCTGCAATTAACAGTTTGAAAATGGCTGATTTGTTAGCAATCTCCTTGTATTATTAAAAACAGCAGATATGAGAGCCACCCACTGTTATCTCCCTTCTGATGAAAATGGTTTACTTATTAGTAATTTCTAGTTTTGGTCCCAGCTGGTAGCTTTGTCTCCTTTGATACACTGGCTGTGTATTGAGCCTCCATCGGAAAGTTATACAGGGCATTCACCTGGAGTGTCAGTGCTATTTCTTTCATCTCCTGCAGATGACTGTTTTGCAGCCATGTCTGTAAGACAGAATTGCCAGTATCTCAGTCCAGACAAGTTAGTATGTGCTGAGGAGAGCCATGCATAGCTCGCAGAAGTGGTGGGCCACTGAGATTAAGGAGAATAGATCCAATCCCTCCCAACATCTAATCCATCCCAACTGCTGAACTCACTCACCTGCAAGTTTACACACATTCGCACGCGTGCACACACACACACACAACCAGATAAATTCCAACCCTATAATCTCCACGGGGGAACTCTCCTACAAATCACTAGGCTCCAATTTACAACCTTCCCTCATTCTTCACAAAGGGCTAGATCCCAAACCCATTGCAGTCAGTGGAAAATCTTTCATTAATCTCAAGTATCAGAAGGGTAGCCGTGTTTGTCACTTCTACAGATCCAGACTAAGTTCTGTGGCACCTTTAGACTAACAGAAGTATTGGAGCATAAGCTTTCGTGGGTGAATACCCACTTCTTCATGGCATGCATCTGAAGAAGTGGGTATTCACCCATGAAAGCTTATGCTCCAATACGTCTGTTAGTCTATAAGGTGCCACAGGACTCTTTGTCGCTTCATTAATCTCAGTGAGCTTTGAGTGAGACCCAACAAAAACTTGGTACTGACAGCATCACAGCACTTAGACCTTGTCTACACACACAAGTTGTACCATATTAACTCTACTCATATACTTAAAGCTATACGACCACCTAGTATGGACACAGTTATGTCAATATAAAAGTGCTATCTGGAAGGGAGGTAAGTTAGATAGGTGTAAATGCATCCACATGAGGTGGTGTATTAGAATAAGTATTTAATAAAAACACCCCTTACCAAAATAGTTATACCACTACAAAATGGGTGTGTAGACCAGGCCTTAGAGAACATCCTGTTTTGAGCTGCCAATCAGAGGAAGACTTTATGGTTGGAAAGGTTAAATTAGTTTGCTTTGTGGCTGGCTGGGCTCTCCCCACATCAGTGTGAAGTGTTCTGCAGCCAAATGTCTGGATTGATCTGTCCTTCTTTGTTCACTTTTTGTGGTTTGATTATTTTCTGGTTATCACTTTGAGCCTGATTTTATGTTGAGAAAAGAATGAGCAAAATATTCAAGCTAAATACACAGGGAATGAATGGTTCCTCCAAATGACTCCGCAACATCCCCCTCCAACGACCGCCTTTCTTACAGCAACATCCAATATTTTGGTGTAAGCCAATCGCTCTTCCATCGTGTAGTTGTGCTCATGCTGCCCAAAGCTGATTGGAAATACGATGGTGTTGCTGTAACAGGAGAGAATACTTACCAGGTGCAAGCAGCAAAGATTCCACATATGCTGGGCCAGATTCTGATCTGACCTCATTGTAAATCAGGAGCAACTCCACTGCAATCAATAGAGTGTAACCTTTCTGTTGTCAGCAGCAACAAGAGCCAGAGGTTCCTCTTAAAACTAATGCACAACACTGGCTTGAGCTCCCACCCAGAATCTCTGGGATTGCTAAATAGCTACCCTGGGCAGCCTTACTAAGCAATACTTCCCCCATGAGTCTGTGTATGATACCAGGAAAACTGCTAGGGAAAGGGAACACAACATCAGTGTGGGACAATACAGCTAAAATATATCTATGCGAATGATAAATAAAACACTCACCCCACAGTAACATTGCCAGGAGACAGTTATCTTGCTTCCCTACCCACGGGTGTGAATGTCCAATATGCAAGTGATCCTATCACTTCACCCTTCCCATCTGCTAAACTCCATTCACAGTTTGATGTCAGTGGGCAGCATAGACCCAAAGTCCTGAGGTGCACTCAGGCAGGTCAGTCTCTAATCCCTAGTGCTGCCTAGTCCTCTCCTGATGTTCCTCCATCTTGCATAACTAGAGTGATTTCAGCTTTCTTTAGTGGCTGGGTAGGGGAGGCCTCACTGGAGTTCATTCAGTCCTACTTCTGTCCTCTACAGCTTCAGCAAAGAGCCCTCGCTACATTGCACCTTGCCAAAGAACCACCTCTGCATGGCACCTCATCGGAAAATCTGCTCAACGCCTCAGGAGCCTCAACAGCAAGAAACCCTTGAGAAGAGTCCTATCTCTTATCTCTCAGTTCATCGCCAACCCCCCCGGCCCAGCTCCCGTAACCCGTTCTGAGTTTATGCACAGTTATTGTGACGCCCAAAGTGTCACTGGAGGAATTCTGGGTCGAAAGCTTATACAAATAAAGCTTCCTGTAACCACACATTCCTTCACCTATGGAGCTTCTGTCCATCCAGAGTTCTGGGTAAATAACTTATGCAAAGGAAGCAGCTGGCTGTCCTCCCCACAGTTCACCAACAGATAAGATCAGAGAGCTCCTGCCCTTTTAGAGCTTCAAGCCCAAGGACTCAAAGGAGTAATGCTGATTTCAAGCTGGTGTGAGATCAGAATCAAATCCATTGTATTTACACTTTGAGGATTTTAACATCTGCAGTGGGGATGGGAGGAACTGGTTAAATGAGTCCTTCTGGGTGCAAATTTAAACTCTGATCTATTGGGGGGTGGAAGGAGGAGGAAAGTGCTTCCATTGTGGAAGTTTTTTCTTGTAACAGCACAAAACAAAAACGAATTAGGTCAGTTCACCTAGAAGTGTAGTTGTAATTTGCTAGCAGCTCAGGCATTAAAGCAGAAAGATGAGATTATTGTGCTGAATGGAAACATGCTACTGGAAAACCCTGTAGAGCAGAAGTACATTGCTGCCAAAACAATATTATCTTGTTGAGTTCCAGAGACGCACATGTACCCTGGATTCTCTATGTTCCTTCTCCGCCCTTTGGGATACGACAAATTCTGAGAGCTATGAGTTAACAGGCCAATGGCAGCTGCTCCGTCTGCTCATTTCTCTGGGCTAAATGAGGGCTCGTCAGTAGCGTAGCTAGGGGAGGAGCAGGGGGAGCGGCTGCTCCCCCTGAGCACATTTTCCAAAAGTGGCGCCTTTTAAATTTTTGAAAGGGTGGAGACGGAGTGGACGGAGCAGGAGCAACAAAATAACGCAGGGGTCCTGCTGCTGGCCCCACCAAGAACCCGCTGCTGGCCTCGGTGAAAGAACCCAGGCCAGCAGCAGGCTGAGAGGCCCCAGATGGCAGGAGCCCGCACGGGGGGGATCCCCGAGCGGGGCGGGCTGAGCGGCTCAGCCAGCCGCCACTCTGGAATTCCCCCCGTGGGCTCCTGCCAGCAGGAGTCCCGCTGCTGGCCTGGGTTCTTTCACCCAGGTCGGGTCGGGTGGCACCTCTTTTTATGTGTTCGCTCCCCCTAGTGTTAGAACCTGGCTACGCCACTGGGGCTCGTAATTAATACTATAAATTCTTTGACCAAAAATGATTAGCAGTCAAACATCCAAAATGACAAGTGGACTTGTCTGCTCAGGGGGGTTATATAATGGGCTACGGAGCCTCTCACCTCTAGGTTACTGATCTGATAGTGACTGAAATTTAGTCTCAACTCTTAGCTCTAAAGCCGCCTATGTGAACTGGCAGTCTCAGTCTGGTTCCTATATCCTCAAACCCACCACAATGGCACTACTTGACACCCTGACTGGCAGGCAATCCCAGCAGACGCTAAGGGTTTGAATGTGGATGGATGGATTTTCTTTACTCGTTCTAGAGATGGGCTTTCCTGACCAGAGAGGAGACAAACTGGCAGGAGAGCCATGTGGAGGGAAGCTTCCAGTGCCTGAGCAGTACCAGTTCTATGGCTAATCAGAGAGCACCATTTACCAGCAGGGCCTATCCAGCAGAGAGTTGAGCAAACAAGTGATTTTTGGTGCAGGGATCAAAGTAAAAATATCCCCAAAAAACCATTTCTTGTGTTTTAAAATGAATTTTTTTCAGTTTTCTCTAAAATGAAAAAAAAAACAGGGGAAAATGTTTCGGATCCAAAACCAACCAAAAGTAAATAAGAAAACCAATTAAATGATTTGGGGTTTTTTCAGGTTTCATTTTTTAGGTATTTTTCATCCTTTAAAAAAAATAAATATGGCAAAATTTCTAAACAAAACATTTCAAAACGAGAAGCCTAAATGTTGCATTTCAAAATGGTTCAAACAAACAATTTAGATTTTTGGCCACACAAAAATTTTTTTACTGAATTCACAAATAGTTTCAGTGCCCTGAAAAAAAAAGCAAAAAGTAAATTTGCTGAAAAAATATCACTCAGCAGCTTTCCCAAGCAAGAAACTAAGAGCTGTGCCGCTGTAGCAATTGAAGTGTACATGTGCTACCTACACTAATAGGAAGGGTTCTCCCATTGGCATAAGTAATCCACTTCCCTGAGAGGCAGTAGTTAGGTCAACAGAAGAATTCTTCCATCGACCTACTACTGTCTACACTAAGAGTTAGGTTGGCTTACCTACATCACTCAGGGGTGTGGATTTTTCTGGGTCACATAGCTGGGTTGAACTAACTTTTTAGCATAGATCTGGCCTCATTTGGAATAAGGCACTCTTATTCGGAATAAGAGCATCCACACAGGGAGTTAAATCAGGAATACAATAGGGTGTGGATTAGTTTCCTTGTATACCCCTACCCCATGAGATTAGCTACCAAACTTCAAGTGGGAACTGGGTGTCTTATCCTCAGTCTCCTTTGAAAATCCCATCATCACCTCTCTATCCTCTACTAATCCCTTGCAACAAAGTCAATAGCCTATTTCTGTTTGCTATAGACCTGTTTTTTCACCTTGCATGGTTAGTTGTTGCCTTCATAGCAGCCATGCCATTCTTACAACAGTCACTCTATTCCAATTCAGCCTAGGTTACAAACAACATCAAGAGCATCAACAGCCAAAAAAAAAAAAAAAGTTGGTGTCAGCCTTACTTCTGAATTTCCTGTAGGCTTCAATTGGTTTAATACAGACCTTTAACACTACTGGGATGACTTTTGCTTTCTCTCTTTTGGGGAGAGGAGGTCAACATTAGTTTTACTCCATGGAATTTATTTAAAAGGACGCAGTCAAGGTTCATAGGCTCAGAATTTGAAACATTGTACTGTTTGCAAAGTTCACGTAAGTCTTTATATGTGCTGTTTTCAAACAAATCCATCAGTGCTCTTCTTTCCAAAAATAAACCAGTGTGTGCAGCTCAACATGCCTGAGCAACCTTACAATGAGTGTGCACCTAAGCAATACATGTGTTTTGAGGTCATCATTCCTAACAAGAGCTGGAAAAGAAAATCCATATCAGAAAGTGTGTTTGGGGATATTTGTGCATCTAAAACCTGGCAACTTGCAAGCCCTGTTGTATATTTTGGGCCAGATTCAAAGTATGCTGAAGTCAATAAGAGTCTTTCTGCACATTTATATCTGCCTCTGGACATTTCCACTGCTTGCATCCGAAGAAGTGGGTATTGACCCACGAAAGCTTATGCTTCAATACCTCTGTTAGTCTATAAGGTGCCACAGGACCCTTTGTCCCAGTCTTTCTATTGACATCCATGGATTTGGATCAGGCCTTTATTTATGAATATTATATTCACAGCAGTATTCCTGGAAAGCAAAAGCATCATGAATAAATGTTTTGCAAGAATATTCACACCTCCTTTTAATTCTCTCCAAATAGATTAATCCAACAGACACAGCTGTTGGCAGACAACTGAGGAACAGAACAAGGGACTCTTCCTGGTAATAAAGTTTAGGGAACAGAAATGACACCATGTGACATAGGGAACACTAGTGAATGACAAGCAGCAAATATTTAGAACAGCCAGTGGCTAAACCACGTGGTAAGTTTGTTTATACAAACTATTCATCAAACCATTGTGACTAAGAACCAAATTAAGGGGCAGGTGGCCCAGTAGACAGGGCAACTTAGGGCACCGGGTGCTATTCTTGGCTCTACCAAATGACTCCCTGTGTGAGCTTGGGCAAGTCACTTCACCTCTATTTCCCCTCTCACCCTTTGCTGGCTGTGGCTGTTTAGAGTGGAAGCTCTCTGGCGCAAGGGGCATCTCTTCCAATGTCTAGCTCAATGAAGCCTCTAGATCAGTAGTCCCCAAACTTTTGAGGGTTGCGCGCCCCTTGTCCCTGTCTGCGCCCCACCCCCCAGAAGCCAAGGCCTGGAATGTGGCCGTGACTCGGAGGTAGAGGGGGCACATGGCCAGGGGTAAGGGGGCCGAGACTGGGGCCACAGCCAGCAGCCGAGGCTGGGGGCTGGCGCGGCACCAGGAGCAGAGCCACGCTGAGGCTGGGGACGTGGCCAGGCGTGGGGATGGGTGCCAGGGACATGGCTGGGGGCGGGACTGAAGCCAAGCTGGGGGCAGGGAGGGGCTCTGTGGCACACTCTCCCTACCCCCCTTCGTCCCAGCCCCACTACACCCCCTCCCACATTCCTCTGTGCCCCTGTAGGGGGGTGCGCCCCACACTTTGGGGATCTCTGTTCTAGATGCTATTGTAATACAAAATAATTATTGATAAAAGCCACAGCCCATTTGTGGAAGAGTTACAAAAAAGGTGAATTTTTCAGACAGAATAATTAGTTGGAATTAATCTAACCAGCTCTGCTTCCGAGTGCTCTGCAAGAGCAAACCAGGGTGTGCAATCTGGCACTCAGGACCAACCCTGCAATAGGAAAACAACGTGTCCACATGATGGATTTGAAAATAAATTGGTAAGAAAACAGATCTGACCTTCTGGTTATATAGTAAAGATAGCTAAACGATGCTTATAAATGGGGAAATATGAAAAATACTTTGACAGCCTTTGAATGCAGAAACCACTGCGTTAGTGAAAATGTAATAAACTCCGATATTAAATGTGCATCTCTCTCAAACAATGAAACAAGCCGAGATTGCTTCCTGTCTGCAGCATACAGTGCTTGCACAGACGCGAGTAAAAAAGCAATACTGTCTGGGCTTCAAGATCAATCTCTGCTATTCGGATACACACAAAATGATTTAAATCCTCCCCCGCAATTGACGGGCACAAGGACAGCCTGTTCAGTTGATCATGACAGAGAAACGTGGAGGAGGGGAATGGTTAGTCTGATGTACTCAGTACATAGAACAAGAGAGAGCAGGTTTGTCAGGGCTTCAGCCAAACGTTGCTTCTCTTTCCACAGAATGCGAAAAGCAACACTGTGTAGGTGGTAGTGTGGGAAGACAAATGCCGTAAGATAATTGAGACTTTGAGAATATACTGCAGGCCGGTGAGCCATAATGAGTTGAGGCTTGCTTTGCTTATAGGAGTTGGGGCCGGGGGGGTGGGGGTGGGGGGGGGAGAGCAAATAAATGTGGCTAATTACTGAAGGCTGGATTGTAATCCTGAAACCCAGCCCTGTTAGTGGTAAAATGCAGCTGCATTCCTCCCAGAAGTAGGGCAGCAAGCTGAATGTGACTTTCATAGGAACGGATAGCAAAAGAGAAGTCTAGAAGAGAAGGAGGGAGAGAAGGGAAATACTCTCAAGAATTCAGAAAAGCAGCAGGAGATTTGGACAAGAAAAAAAGAAAAAACAGGGAGAGAGAGATTAGAAAAATTAGCCAATATGTATACTGCTTAGCAGCCATGAAAAATACAGACTGTTTACCTTTGTGTAATGCTGAATAAGTGTAAGAGAGAGAGAGAGAGAGAGAGAGAGAGAGAGAGAGAGAGACTACAGACTAGATTGTGGCCCCTTTCTGTGGCAAAGGGAAGGGCTCTAAAAGCTTTAGGCAGGGCCAGCTCTGGCTTTTTTGGTGCCCCAGGCAAAAAAGCCGCCCTCCGCCCCGGCCGCTGCGGCGGGGGGAGCGCGTCATGCCGACGGCCCCGCTCCCCCGGCCGGAGGAGCACCACGGGGAGGGTGACATGCCTGCCAGCGGCCCCTCTCTCCGCTCTCCCGCGGCCGGAAGAGCACCGCGGGGAGGGTAGCATGCCTGCCAGCGGCCCCTCTCTCCGCTCTCCCACGGCCGGAGGAGCACCGCAGGGAGGGTGACACGCCTGCCGGCGGACCCGCTCTCCCCCAGCCGGAGGAGCGCCGCGGGGAGGGCGGCATGCCTGCCCATGGCCCCGCTCTCCCCGGGCCGCAGGAGTGCCGTGGGGAGGGCAGCATGCCCGTGGCCCCACTCCCCCAGCCGGGCACCGCGCTTGCTGCGCTGGTGCCTGGAGCCGCCCCTGGCTTTAGGCTAATGATATGCTGAGCAGCGTAGCAGCCCAGAGGCAGTTGTGTACGGTTCCCAGAAGTTAGATCAACCCTTTAGCCCTGTTCTTGGACTGCGCCTTCCGAGACTGAGATGGGTCCTGAACCTTTCTGAGTTCTCGCTGCGGTTTCTGCATGAGTCTTCCGTGGGCTGCCATTGCTGGAATGTTGTTGTATCGAGTATTTTGATTTTGGAGGCAAAAAATTATTTTCACCTTTGCAAAATGCTGCCACGCCAGCTGAAAGGCATCACCGTCTGAGGGTTTATAGGGCAGTCCCAGAGTGTGTATATTAGGGAGCCCACAACCCTTCTACAATCATCAACATCTATCCTTCTCTTGAGTGGCCACTGCTGCAACCATGGCTGACCTCCCTCTGGGGAACACTCACCAGGCTACTGTAACAGACCCCAAACCTTGGATGGATTCCACATGTTCTTAGATAGGCTGGGTCTGCACAGTGTCCAGTCACCGTCTCAAGCTCCAGGCTTCTGGGCCAATTCTCAGGGTTCAGATCCTAAGCAGCACCCTTGTCTCAGCTGGGACTCTGCAGAAAGTTCATGAAATCAAGCTGGATTTCATAAGCTCGCAGAGACAGATCCCCAAAGTGTCACACCCGCCTTAAACAAACATGAGAAAGATACCCCTGTTGTAAGTGCACATCAATTGAGGTTTGTTCAGTTTTACAGCCCAGATTACTCCACTAGGCTGTCGTTAAAGCAGTTCTTAACTCAGTTTCCCATGAGGAACACATTTAATTTGGACTCAGAGTTTTTAGCTTCTTGAGGTAGAAACCTTTACTAATTATCAGAATCGGAGCCGCTGAAATGCCCAGATGCCTGAAAAATAAGCAGGAAGATGTTGTATATACCAAAGGTCTGCAGACACCAGCTCTCTGTCTCTGATATTGGCCAGGACCAGATGCTTCTAAAGGAGGTGAAATGCCCAGATAATGCACTTGGCTAGTTGAGCAACATTATACCAATACAAGGAAACCTTTCATTCTGTCCCTAGGTGGTCATCAGCTTATTATGTCCTGAAGCATCAGCGTTGGCAGCCCTCTTTTTTTTATCCAGGACAATGTAACGGTGCAGGTGTTAATCCAATTCATAGATGTCTAATCCTATTTTGAGTCTGACTCGTTAGCCTAGTAACATTTCACAGGTGTTCACAGGAATAGTTTATCACATTAGCACACTTTTCTTGATAATTTCCTTAGAGCTCTTTAAATAACGGTGACGCTTTGACACTACCAGAGAGAAGCTGAGGCCGCAGCTATTTAAAAATTAGAGGGTGGGGAGAGATAGGAAGTTGTGACGTAGAAGACCCCACACAACCAGCCTCCCCTATAGCTCAGGCAGATTACAGTGCCTGGTTCAGCTGTAACTGATTCGATCCAAATCCAGCCTCTTAAATCTTACTATTTAAATTACAGGAGCACTTGAACATAAGAACGGCCATACTGGGTTAGACTAAAGGTCCATCTAGCCCAGTATCCTGTCTTCCAACAGTGGCCAATGCCAGGTGCTTCAGAGGAAATGAACAGAGCAGGTAATCATCAAATGATCCATTCCCTGTCGCTCGTTCCCAGCTTCTTGGCAGTCATAGCGGAGATCAGAGCCCCACCGTGCAAAGCACTGTACAAACACATAGTAAGAGAGTGTCCCTGTCCCAAAGAGCTTATGATCTAAATAGACAAAAGCAAAGTGTGGGAGGAGGAAGAGAAGGACAGGGCGGTGAAGTGAGTTGCTGAAGCTCACACAGCAGGTCAGTGGCAGCACAGGGAATGGAACTCAGGTCTCCCGGTCTCAGTCCCAACTTGCTACATTATACTGTCTCCCAAAAGTCACTTCTTCATTCAGAATTAACAGATCTAAACTGAGCAGCTTCAGATCACTCTATTTGGTCACGGCAAAACTCCATGTCATGCCCAGTTTCATCAGGATGTTTCTATGATTGTGCAATGGAGACAAACATCATTGTTTTCCATTTCTATGGCCAGATCCTCACCTTGCGGAAATCTGCATAGACTCATGAAGCGGATCTGGCTCCTGGTTTCTCTCCTTTCCTGTCCCATGATATTTCTGTGTGAGCGTATCAGCCACGTACACCAGCATTCAGACACCGCTTTGTAAAAAAGGGGAGTTTGGTCCTAAGTATTCAAGCAGCAGAATTTCTGAACAACCTGCACAGGGATGACTTTGATGCTATTTTTCTTACCGGCTATAACACGGGGGGAAATTACAGCCTTGAAAGTGTCTTGGCTAAATAATAAAGAGATTGCATTTTCTATCAGCGCTGGCTGTCATCATCCAAATAACACTTTCCCCATTACTTTTAAAGGTAACAGGCATGTATTACAGAGGTAATAAACAGTTTTACCCATAGTCTTTGCCCTGTTAGCTTGTCTCTGGTACATTTTTCATTTAAATGTTGACAATTTCTTCTTTCCTCCCTTTCCCCTCCCCCAGGAGTTTGGCGTCAATTGGGATACTTGTAGGAACGACTGATAGTGCTGAAGAACGAAGGGCTATGTGAGTGTGTCTGAGTGTGTGGATGCACGGGTGAGTGTGCATGCATTTAGACACCCTGCAGCGTGACTCAAGATTCCATTCTCCAGCCAGAGGGGGATCACGCCGCACAATGCATGTGGGCTGGCCATACGTGCTGCTTGCCACATGAAATCAATGGAATGGTAATCGGAGAGGATAGAATTCGCACCGCTCGGATGCCCACAAACATTTTAAAACAAATGACACAAATCTGGGGAGACAAGACACCCACAACAGCAAAAGGCCAAAAGCAACCGCCCACTAGAAACAAGGACAGAAAAAAAAGATTCAATTTCTGATACTGAGGCACAAAGTCAGAGCAAGAGGAAAATAAAAGGGGAGCCGTAAGGGGCATTAAAGGAGAGGGAACAAGAGTCTTGACAGTGCTTGCGGGCTGGATGTTTAAATCTGCAACTCTCCATCCTTCTTGCACTATCAAGGGGGCGAGGAGGGTGGGGGTCAGGTTTACTCCTTTTGGGAGCAGAATGGAATGCCCAGGAATGCCCAGGTTGTTTTTAATTAATTAACCCCTGAAATGCCAAACAGAAATGCAGAAAGCCAAGCCACTTAAAATGGAAGGATTAAGGGCTGGATTTATAAAGGTATTTAGGTGTCTAATGATGCAAATTGGGGGCATTTTCTAAAGCTCCTGGGCACGTAACTCCTACTGCTTTCAATAGGAATTAGTGGGAATTTTGACTAGGTGCCTACCTTCATCATTAGGCAACTAAATACCTTTAAAAGTCTGGCTCCGAGTGACTCACCCAACGTCACAGGAAGTCTGTGGCAGCTCTAGGAATGGAACCTAAGTCTCCTGAGTGTTAGTCCAATGCCTTAGCCACAAGACTAACTTCCTACCCGGTTTAATTTGGGGGGGAAATGTTTTCTCTCTGACCCCAAGGAGCCCCAAGACGTTCTCATAGCCAATTTCAAACTTGAACAGTGTGAAGTGAGAAGTCTGAGAAGAGCATTAAACAAAGTCTGAGAAGAGCCATTAAACAAAGACGAAAAACATTTGCTGCGAATTCTGCCTGTGGAGAGAAGCTGGGGTCTCTGGGGTGGGAAATTCTAAATTATGCAAGAAGTCAGGGAAATCCAAAGAGGGACTCAAACACCTGGGTGCCAAGGCTGTTTCTTAACACACTCATATCACTCCCTGGTTCCATAGGACATCCCGTCTCGCACTAAACCGTGATCTTGGCATCACAAAAACAGATTCCTGCAAGTCTACAGGGGAATGTGGAGCAAAGGCCAAAAACCTGTTGTCTACAGGGAAAGCCAGTGGAGTTGGCTTCTTTCCATGCTGATGCTCTTTGGGCTCATAGCTTTGCTAAGGTCAGATGGAAAGGATCTCCTGTCCGGCTTGTGGGTGTTTTGAGTTTCTTTTCTGTGGCAAACGAGGTGAGGGAAGATTGCAGAACGTTTTCCCTTAAATTCTCCCTGACAAAAACATTCTTTGCACTAAGCAAGAGCAGTCTGCACCTGATTTGTGCCTAAAACATGAGGCACCCATTCCAGAAGCATAGGTGGATGCCGAAATGAATAGCAAACACATTCACACCCATGCAGCTAAATCACTTCCATCATGTTTCATTTTACTGTGATGATGGGAATTATGTCCCTTTTTTGCACTGGTATTTAGCCCTGGGCTACACTAGAGGGGGGGGGTCGATCTACGATACGCAACTTCAGCTACGTGAATAACGTAGCTGAAGTCAGCGTATCGTAGATCGACTTACCTGGCCGTGAGGACGGCGGCGAATCGATCGCTGCTGCTCCCCCCGTCGACTCCGCTTCTGCCTTTCACCAAGGTGGATTTCCGGAGTCGACGGGGAGCGTGTTCGGGGATCGATTAATCGCGTCCAAACGAGACGTGATAAATTGATCCCCAATAGATCGATTGCTACCCGCCGATTCGTGTGCTTCAATGTGCTTCATTGAAACACAGCGTCTATTAAAATAACTCAATGGTGGGGAGAAGGGTATTCAGATTAATTTGTTATAACAAGATCTTTCTTCCGATGGATTTCAGGAAGTGATGACTGCATGAGCATTTTCTGTATGGGGCAAAACCTACATTCTTTCCCCCAATGCAACTGCCACTGAAAAGTTGAAATAAATGTGTGTGTCACACCAGAGTGCTGGTAAGAGACTGGTCTTTTTCTCTTGGCACCAGGCACGTGCCATGGGTCTGGTTTACTAATGGTTAAACCCCTCTCACATGGGAGGGGTCAATATCCACTGACGACTGTTATAGAAGCCAGTAAATCAAGACTCCAGGATTTGGCCTTCAAACAGGATCTGCTTTGCAGTCATCATCATCAGCTGTTCCTTTGATCTCCCTGCTTGAAGAAAGCCTGTTCCAGTCGAAGCCCATAGATGTAAGGGTCTCATGAATACTAGAACATAAGGTGTCCTTGTATTTCTTCAGCCTCTTCCATCTAAGGAGCTCAGTGAGTTTTACAAAAGCAAAGTTAGTTCCCAACACCTCTGTGTGGTAACTATTTTTCTCCCCATTTTTAAGAGCAGGGGAAACTGAGGCCCATACTGGTAAAGAAAAAGTTGTGCTTATAGCCTGGGGAAAGGGAAACTCTGCTCACAAAGCACCACAGCATCAGGAAAAGGGCCACATGGTCTAGTGGGCAGGTCACTGGACTGGGATTCAGGAGGCCTGGCTTCTCCCAGTTATGACACAAACTCATCTGTATATATATGACCTTACAAGTCATTTCACCTCTCATGGATTTAGATTGCAAGCTCTTTGGAGCAGGAACCTTACTATGTGATTATATAGCACCTAGCCCAAATAGAGCATCCACGCACTACCATAATAGAGGCAAAAATAAGAAGGAAAGCTTGCCTACTCTCCCAGCCACAAAATTCTGCTGCCACAGAAGAATCAGGGCAAGAGGGGAATGAAAAGCTAAACTGGAAGAAAGTCAGTGCAAGACAGAGGCAGCACAACCTTAGAACACCACATTCAGGTGGGGCTCATGTACTGACTCGCTACCTGGGTTGAAATAAATGCTGACAAATGTATTTCACTAAAGGGAAACCTGTGCTCAGATCTCTCTGGGTCCTGTGCGCATGCAAAAGAAAATCAACAAACTATTGTACTTAGAAAGATAAGGGAGTCTCCCAGGCCTTCCCACATTTAATTATCCACTCTCTATCAGCCAGGAATGTTCTCATTAAGGTAAAATTAGTGCACAACACACTAACCATCCTGCACCATGTACTTTTGTTTCCAACTCTGGCTATAATTTATCTCTGAAATATTCTGCAGTAGCTTCAGGGTTTCCCCCCAAGCTCCTGTCTGCAGACCACCAGCATTGTTCAGCATTAGGTGCTTTGGCACTCCACCGCACCAAGTTAGATAAATTGTATTTCTTCCTCTTGTAGGTCAACCATGGGGTACTCAAAGTAGGGAATTAGCCACAATTATGGCCCTTCTCAACTCTGATCCTATTTCCATGGATACGGCTAAATGCAAACTTTCTGGCTCCCGGTCCAGATTTTCTCACAGGTGCAGATTTTTATGTGTATAGTACAGTGGGATTTAATTTTCAAACAGATGCTGTTTACAAAAAGCTGGTGTGGGGTTATGCTTTTGCAATGCTGCTTCTGATTTTCTGATCATTACTTTTTATAATCTAATTTTTATTTAACAGCCTGTTACCCAAACACCATGTACATCAGTTATAGTGAATATATTCTAAAGCAACACCCATTCTCCGATAACATGAAGAATACGTTTTCCCCCCCTTTTGACATCTACCTTCTTTCTGCAGAGGCATATAAAGAACCCAAACCCATTACCAAAAATCCTCTTTTTCTGCTAAGAGGCTGCCTTTAGTGACCAAATGCCAAGTAGTATTAATTTACCCTTTGATTGGCCAAATGACCGGTATTGACTAATCACTCAGAACAACAACAAAAGTAGCCCAGAAACAATAAGATCACACCATCCAGAAACATTAATTTTTTTTTAAATGGGGGTTTTTTTGCTTTGTTTTCTAACAGTCACACGTCTCTACATTCCCTAACAGGCTAATTCAAAACATTTTCCAGCTTCCCGGCATTACATCAACCTACACACACAAAATAATTGATCAGAAACAGTGAAAAGCTCATGTAACTGACCAGCATTTCATTTGTATTGATCCAGCTCGCCAGGAGCTCATCGAGAAGAATACAGAAAGTGAAGCTACCATTAAAACAAGGTGAATTTTTGCCTGGTCTTAGCAGGGGAAACTCCCATCAAAGGTTTGGGGCCACTTTCTCTTAGACCCATCTGCTAGTTGTTTTTCCTGCTATGCCTCGCTCCTTCCACTCCCTTAGTAAATTACACTATTTACCATCATCCATCAAACATCCAGTTGGTGCAAGTTCCACCACTTTGTGCCCCTTTACACCCATTCCCAAACTAACTTACACCCAATATGTAATTTAGGCCACCACTTATAAAACTACTGGCTTTGGCATATTTTTGGAAGCACCAAGCAGACATGATGGTAGTAATCAAAAGTCACCATCTTCTTGCTGCCAAGTGGTGGACTCTGAGAAATGCGCTTGTAGGTCTCAGTTCATTTCTTACTGGACAGGTGTCCAACTCACAACTGACACACTTGTTAGCAATCCGAGTAGATGTGTCAAGAAATGTATTGGTCATGGAGACAGCTCCTCTCACACCTACATAGGTGGTCACTCCAAATCAGGATGGAAGCTGTTTTGTTTTATTTTGATTTTACTAGAGCAGTAACCCATGTTTCATTATTTCACTTTATAAAATGTGCCTAACTTATGCCCCAGTAACACGACAAATGCAGGCCAAATATAAGTAACAATACCTGGCTCCTTTCTTGTTTACTGCTCCCTCTGTGGATAAGCATCATGGGTAATTTGACAAGAATGTTCCCAGAGCTGTGCCCAATATTTGTTTATTTATTGCTTGCTACAAAGCAGCAGGGAGAACTTAGATTTTGAGCCCAGTGAACAGGTTGGCAGATTCCCTGTAAATCTGACATGTTTTATTGCTTATATAAAATGCAAATAACTCAAAGGGTATTATGGGAAAGGTGAGGCTTCTGAAGTGAGAATAATATTTTCTGTCTCAACAGGAACCAGTTTCAAATGTGGTTCTGATCACAAAATGAACTCTATGAAAGTAGCACCTTGGTTATCTGCTCTCTGTTTTCCCTGAGTCACTCAATTTTCTTCAGTTAGTGTGGAAGAAAGTTTTTAAGGCCATCAGCCCTGTAGATCTAATACAGCTGCAAAGCTGTATTCTACCCTGCCTCATGCATCATTAGCAAAACCTGTCAGGCAGGTTCTGGTTCCAGGATCTTTGCTGTTGGAGATTAACAATATGAAGCAAAAAGCACTGCTTGATTTTTAGACTCCAGGCAGAGCTTGCAGTGCCAAAAGTCTGAGAAATTTTGCTTTGAGTTGTCAGCTAAGTAACTTTGATGTGGAGGTCAATGAGGGAAAGTAAATATGAAGCCAGATCCAAGATGTCTTTATAAGCAGAAACAGATTTTAAGAGAATTAATTCCAAATTAGAAGAATGCTTGGGAATTGTTCTCCAGCTCATTTCTTGTCTTATTTCATTTGTAGCTGTTACTTCATGTTACTATAGAACTAGTGATGGGCAAACATCAAGAAGTAGAGGTTTTTTTTCCAGCTAACACCCACTTTGATGGCTTATCCTAACCATATCTGAACTGCACAGAAATTGGATAGATTTCCTATGAGAACTACTGTTCTTGTGAGATTTCCTATGTAGCCAAGCTGGAAATATGACAAGAACAGCACTATTTTCGCCACTTCTGCTATTGGTCTTATCTGGTCTGACACTGTGAAATTTGGAGGCAGATCCAAACCATTCCAAAGTTTAAAGGATTCGGATCCTCTAGGTTTCGGTCACTCTCATGTGCCCAAGCCACAAAGTCTGAATCAATCTGAACTTTCCCAGAGTTTGGAGGAATTCAGATTTGCTGTCCCAGTTCAGGCCCATGTCTGTGTAAACATTACCCAAACTTTTCCAACCCTCAGAAAAGGTCTGGCTTGAGTTCTGCAAGAAGATTCAGGTCAGTTTTAATGCCCATCCCTACCTGTGATTCCATATACATGATACAAGAAAGACGAATCAATGAGACTTCATTTTTTATATTACCCATTCCCTTATTATGGGCCAAATTCTGAATGAGTCAAGTTGGAATTCACAACTTCCAGCTCTAGTGTAGCTAGACCCTAAAATGATGTCACTCACACCCCAAGAGCCCAGAAGAGAGAGTAGCAAAACCAGCAACTAGCGGGAGCATGTAAGAATATACATATTAAAGTAATTCCCAAACACACACTTTTTAGCAGTTTAATCATCCAGTCACAAGGGGAACAGGTCCTGGTCTTAAAAGCAGTCAGCACCAAATACTTCATCCCCCTGGCTATCAAACATCCCTTCAACATCAAGAGCACTTGGAAACAGGAACGTCTGCTGGAGAGTTTGAGGAAAGGTTTATCTTCTTACTGCAGTCCTTAAAGATGATAAACAAGTCTACAGATTACCTTCTCCATCACTTGTTGAAGATTTACTCTCTGAGTGAAAGGGCAAAGCATAATTAAAGGGCTATGCTTCCCCTGCCAGGGGCCATTTTTCAGACTGGTAAATCAACCTGCAGGTAGATCTTGCACCTAAGTTCAGTGACAAGGACACACTTACAACGAACCATTCTGTCACCCAAAGGAGGCCAGGAGCTTGCCACTAAAAGCATCGCAGACAAGGCACAAATATCACACACACAAGGATACAACAAGTGTAAACAAAAAAATCACCTGGTAACAGCCACATACCAGAAGGGTCAGGATAAATGCATGTGATAAGGCACAGCTACATAAAGTGATTCAAGCTTACGTCTGCCCCTGAACCAGGCTGCACGGCAATTGCATTATTTTACGTCTGCAAAATGTAGTCCAGAGGAACATATAGCTGCTATGCAGTTAAATGGCAAGTATGAGAATAGCCCATTTTAAAATCAACTCCTCATCCCTATGTCTTGCACCAGCTACTGAAAATGAACACCATGGCAATGCAAATATCACAGCATGATGTCCCATCATCTGCTAACCTGGCACGGAATGTGATATAAAGTCTTAGATAAATCAGTGTGAATACCACCAAAATGGTTATTTTCATGGAATTTCTAGTGTATTATTTGGACTAGATGTTCCAGGCTCATTCTAGTGAAGCTCACCAATGGAGAGCACACTCAGGAAACAGAAATGGTATAGAACTGGGAAGAGATAGGAAGAAAACAGCAGGGTGGTGAAACAGCGACATTGTCATTATACAGAGAGAAAGGGGGAAGAAAAAATGGGGCAGATAGAGGTGAAGATACCCCACACAGAGAGAAAAAAAAGAGAGACCAAAATGGCTATAAAACCAGGAAGAAGCAGAGGAAAAGGGATAATCAAAATCAGAGTGAGAAAGAATAAGGGACAAATGGAGAAGTGAAATGAATCTAGACTATAAAAAGATTGAAAGAAGGAGAGAGAGAGAGAGAGAGAAAGAAAACGAACACAGAATGGGGAAGCAGGGAGGTGCTGATAAAGAGAAAAGGAAGTTTGTGAAAGCCACAAACCTGGGGGAAGCTGGCAGGATGGAAGAAAGACTCAAGTAAGAATAAAAGCTAAGAGAGCTGTGAGACAGGAGAACGTGATATGCCAAAACAGACTCAAGTATTAGAACACTTTTATTGAAATTAGTAACAGGAATGAAGATATGCCCTCTGCTCTCTGGATGATCTCTAGTTTTGGGACTATGTTGAGAAGGATTTTGCTTTCTTTTGAGAGGAATCCTAGTCTGGATCTGGAATGTGGAATATAATCTGAGGGCATAGGATCATTCTCCCACCTTCTGCTAGTCCTCTTAGATGATATTCACCAGGTACATCTCATCTAGTTTAACTCTGTAAGCAAAGAGCACAGACAAGATAAGTGAGCCATTTGGAGGTTCTCTCCCTGCGACACACTACAGTTTAGTCTCCTAAGGACTGGAATGCTTTAGTTCACCCACATTGTTGGGCTCAGTGCAAGGGTATCTGGGTGAAATGGACTAGTCAGTGTTCTACAGGAGGTTAGACAAGATGATCTAAAGGTCCCTTCTGACCTTAAACTCTATGAAGTAATATGTCACCAGTTTGTCTTCCAGGTGCTTGGCATTTCTGGCTAGTTGCTCTTCCATGCAAGCTGTATCCAGTTGTACCATATATGTTAGTCATCAGTTCTTCTTTAAAGTTGCTCTCACATGATCTTGTTAGTTTCTTTAGGCTGTGCGGCAATCATAATTATTTCCTCGGAATCATCCTCTCTTCCACCACTCCCTCCTCTCACCATCACAGAGAAGGTCTGATTCTCCTGCTATACTTCTGGGATCTGCTGTCAAGAGTACTCGCTCTTAGCAATTTTCTTCCACTCTCTTTGCACTGGCAGCAGGGAGCTTGTAGCACTTCCTGAGGGCTAGAGAATGGACGGAAAGCTTGTACTCATGTTTACTATTAGACTGTGGTGACCCCATCGACCTAAAATATCTGTTAAGAGGAGAAATCAGCTATCCAGATTCTATCACATCATTCTTACAGCTTCCCTGTTCAGGTTTCTCAGATGACAGCATCCTTGGGATTCCTAACTGTGAGGCTGGGTGGTCTTTCTAAAACAACTCCAAAAATGCCAGCTTATCATATTTTCCATCCTAGTCACCTAATGACAGGTTTACCTATTGTCCTCCTGAACTAGAGATACAACTGCAAAGCTATCCCTACACATGACTACTTGAGCAGACATTCAGCTCTTTGTAGTGTGCCCTTAGGCTCACCGTGTGAGACTACAGTGAGCCAAAATAGATAGCAGAGTACTCTGGGTATCACTGGTCCAGTGAGTGGTTGTGGAAAATTGATGAAGACAGCACAGTCCTTCAGGGATGGCCTTCTACATGGCTGCTACAATTGTGAGCAGATGACACAGCACATCACTGAAAGCTGCCCCATCTCTCTAGACCTTTGCAGACTAGGCGTGCTTAATGCAGCCTGAAAAGGAGGCTGTTACATGGCTTCCTGACTAGGATCTGTGAGAAATACAAGAGTAAGCAAAGCCGTGAATGCCTATCCTTTCTGAAGGGCATCCAACCTGAAGATATGTGGTCTTGAAACTGCTCTGTATCAGCTTGGGCTAATTCATCTGTTTAGACTGCTGATCTGAATTAGAGACTGGGACTAATACATGACTATTGTCTTCAGGAAGTGACAGGCGCTGCAGTTCTCCAACTCCCTGAATTATTCTCAAATGATTTAGTGGCATCTGTGCCCAGTGCAAATCATGATACAGGAGATCCCCTTGGAAAAAAACTGATCTAGCTTCTTCATATTTTATTATACACTCATACTTCTACAGAATGTCCTTTGGAGATGGCATAACCTATATTAGGAAGATCTCCATGCCTGATTCACATGCTCCCAGGGCTTTTGGTGGTTTGATCCTGAGTCTGCCTCAGCAGTGCTGTAAGGGATGCATTTCTATGAGGAATAGGAAGCTTACACCTGGTGCAGAAAATTAGCATGGTGCATGAAAATAGCTCCCATTTCACAAGACCATTTTTGTTGTTATTGTTGCACAGTAATTGATCTTCTGAAGCTCCAGCATGGTGTTAGGGATGGGCAGAACAATACCTTAAAAGGATTTAAATGCCTATATTCTTAGCATCATCTACAAACTTAACCTATTTAAAGTCTGAGGAGTAAATCCACTCACTCACCCCTGTTGCCAACAGATTGCAGAGTCTCAATGCGTTCCTCACATCCCTCCAAGGATATGTCTACACTGCTTCTGGGAGAGAGCTTCCTAGCCTGGGTCAACAGACTTGTGTTAGCGGGGCTTGCACTAGTGTGCTAAAAATAGCTGCATAGATGTTGCTTTGATGTTGTGACTCTGGCTGGAGCTCTGGCTCTCAAGCCCAATGTCTACACAGCTATTTTCAGCTCTCTCCCTGTGATCCCTCATGAAATGTGAAATGTCTCGACTATTCATGGCCTTTAAAAGATCCCCTGGCATTCTTCCCAGGAATGATAAGGTGAGTATTGGTGTTCTAGCCAGATTACATTCTGCTGCCCTAAATTCCCCCTGCTATTTCAGTTGGACATGGTGTTCTTCCTCACGTCCTGTCCTAAAATGATGTGCACTGTCAAATATATGCTGCGTTCTATCCCAGAAAAGGCTGAATTTCAGTGGTGAAAGAAACAACCCATAATATGTATTGCATGTGAAGTATTCTGGGATCCTTCCGGATGGACAGCATTACTGACTCAAAATACAGCCCAAGAGTCTGATTTCTCAAAGATTAAAAAATGCAGCTCGGTACCTAGTGGGATTTTCAAAAGCACATAAGCAAATTAGGTGCCTAACTCCCATTAATTTCAATCAGGAATTAGGTACCTAACCTTCTTTGGCACTTTTGAAAATCCCACTAAGCACCCAACTGCAGTTTTAGGCACCTAAATACATTTGAGAATCTGGTCACTCGCCAAAGGCTCTTAAGCAAAGTAAGCTGTCATGTGATAAGAGGGAAGATCCTCTCATGGATCAGTAACTGGTTAAAAGATAGGAAACAAAGGGTAGAAAGAAATGGTCAGTTTTCAGAATTAAGAGAGGTAAATAGTGGTGTCCCCCAACGGTCTGTACTAGGATCAGTATTATTCAAAGGGGGTAAATAGTGAGGTGACAAAATGTGCAGATGATACAAAACTACTCAAGATAGTTAAGTCCAAACAGACTGTGAAGAGCTACTAAAGAATGTTAGTTATAAGCTGGGGACACATCAGTTGGAAGTAACGGAAGAGGAGAAGGACCTCGGAGTCCTGGTTGATCACAGGATGACTATGAGTCGCCAATGTGATGTGGCTGTGAAAAAAGCTAATGCGGTCTTGGGATGCATTAGGTGAGGTATTTCTAGTAGAGATAAGGAGGTGTTAGTACCGTTATACAAGGCACTGGTGAGACCTCATTTGGAATACTGTGTGCAGTTCTGGTCTCCCATGTTTAAGAAGGATGAATTCAAACTGGAACAGGTACAAAGAAGGGCCACTAGGATGATCCGAGGAATGGAAAACCTGTCGTATGAAAGGAGACTCAAGGAGCTTGGTTTGTTTACCTTAACCAAAAGAAGGCTGAGGGGAGATATGATTGCTCTCTTTAAATATATCAGAGGGATAAATACCAGGGAGGGAGAGGAATTATTTCAGCTCAGTACCAATGTGGACACAAGAACAAATAGATATAAACTGGCCATCAGGAAGTTTAGACTTGAAATTAGACGAAGATTTCTAACCATCAGAGGAGTGAAGTTCTGGAACAGCCTTCCAAGGGAAGCAGTGGGGGCAAAAGACCTATCTGGCTTCAAGATGAAGCTAGATACGTTTATGGAGGAGATGGTTTGATGGGATAACATGATCTTAGGGCTGGTCTACAGTAGCCCCCAAGTTCGAAGTAAGATACGCGACTTCAGCTACATGAATAACGTAGCTGAAGTCAAAGTATCTTATTTCGAACTTAAAAGTACTTACCCCTGGTCCACACGGTGGCACGCAGGCTCCCCCATCGACTCCGCCTGCTCCGTTCGTGGAGCAGGATTACCAGCGTCGATGGGGGAGCACTTCCTGGTTCGATTTATCGCGTCTAGACAAGACGCGATAAATCGAACTCAGAGGATTGATCCGAAGCCTCCGACGCAGCGGGTAAGTGTAGACTAACCCTTAGTCAAAGGTTAATTAATTGCCATCAGTAGTAAATAGGACCAATGGTCAATGATGGGATGTTAGAAGTTACTACAGAGAACTTTTTCCTGGGGGTCTGGCTGGTGAGTCTTACCCACATGCTCGGGGTTCAGCTGCTTGCCATATTTGGGGTCGGGAAGGAATTTTCCTCCAGGGAAGATTGGCAGAGGCCCTGGAGGTTTTTTGCCTTCCTCTGCAGCATGGGGCACGGGTCACTTACTGGAGGATTCTCTGCATCTTGAAGTCTTTAAACCATGATTTGAGGACTTCAATAGCTGAGACATAGGTGAGAGGATTATTCCAGGAGTGGGTGGGTGAGATTCTGTGGCCTGCATTGTGCAGGAGGTCAGACTAGATGATCATAATGGTCCCTTCTGACCTTAAAGTCTATGAGGTCTCACAAAACTGGGTGACTGGGCAACAAAATGGCAGATGAAATTCAATGTTGATAAATGCAAAGTAATGCACATCGGAAAACATAATCCCAACTAGACATGTAAAATGATGGGGTCTAAATTACCTGTTACCACTCAAGAAAGTTCTTGGACTTATTGTGGATAGTTCTCTGAAAACATCCACTCCATGTGCAGCAGCAGTCAAAGAGCAAACAGAATGTTGGGAATCATTAAGAAAGGGATAGATCATAAGACAGAAAATATCATATTGCCTCTATATAAATCCATGGTATACCCACATCTGGAATACTGCATGCAGATGTGGTCATGTAGTCTCAAAAGAGATGTACTGGAATTGGAAAAGGTTCAGAAAAGGGCAACAAAAATGATTAGGGGTATGGAACGGCTGCCATATGAGGAGAGATTAATAAGACTGGGACTTTTCAGCTTGGAAAAGAGACGGGGTGGGGAATATGATAGAGGTCTATACAATCATGACTGGTGTGGCGAAAGTAAATAGGGAGGTGTTATTTACTCCTTCTCATAACACAAGAACGAGGGGTCACCAAATGAAATTAACAGGCAGCAGGTTTAAAAAGAAACAAAACAAAGTATTTCTTCACACAACACATAGTCAACCTGTGAAACTCTTTGCCAGAGGATGTTGTGAAGGCCAATACTATAATAGGGTTCCAAAAAGAACTAGATAAGTTAATGGAAGATAGCCATTGATGGACCTATTAGCCAGGAGGGGCAGGGATTTGCCAGAAGCTGGGAATGGACGACAGCAGATGTATCACTTGACAATTACCTGTTCTGTTCATTCCCTCTGGGACACCTGGAGTTGGTCACTGTTGGAAGACTGGATACTGGGCTAGATGGATCTTTGGTGTAACCCACTATGGCCGTTCTTATGATTTTCATAATTGATAATAAATACTAGTGTAAGTGGTATTTTCTGGGAAAGCACTCATAAAAAGAAGAGCATATCTGTGTTTATTAGAGGAATACTGTATATTTTAAATATATGCTTACCTAACATTTAGAAACAAAGTAGATAGGTAATGAACACTTGCAGCAGTCTGATCATTGAACTTGTCTCAAAACAAAACAAAAAATGATCAGGCATATATGCTGAATGGTACAATGCAGTGAATAGAAATATCAGCCATTATGTAATAAACTTAATATCAGCCAAATGTTAGCAAAATGCCTTGGAAAGGAACAGAGCTAGGAATGCCTGGCAGTACTAGATATTCATCAAACAAATGCAAGTCATTTGTGTAAAGTGTCATGAAAGACTAATGGAAGCTATAATATGAGGTACAGATAAAAGTTGTCCCTCAGCGTTCAGGTTAACATACATGCAATAACATTGCTCCTAGGCATTTATAAAAGAGCATCTTTCATCACAAAGTCATCGTCTTTCAGCACAACAGCCTATGAAATATTTCAGCTGCAGGTTACATATACAATGGTCCAATCTGGATACCACCAGAGTCTAAATTTAGGGGTGAATTTTTAATCCAATCCTGGTCCACATTGAGATTTCTAACATCTGAAACAAAATGGCAGAAATCTCATGAGAATTCTATTTCCACTTCCCCCTATCCTCCCACTTCCAGCACCTTCCTTCCCACTGAGCCTCAACTCAGCACTGCAGTGTTCGCCCACCTACTATTATCCCCACAGGGGCTTCTGTGATGTGTAGTTCCAGTGCATGGTATGAGCCATGGGCTCATCCCACTGTACTGTGGGAGGTAGATGAGAGGGTGGAAGGGGGATGCTTGTGCCAGCTATCACTTCCTGAAAGACTCTTGGACTGGCGGGCCAGGAGACATCTGCAGTTAGTGGGGGTGCCAGGGCAGGAGGTTTCAGGGTGTTATTAATACTAGTAAGAGCTGAAAGCCCATGCTGTTGCAATCTCCCTCATACAATCAATGGAATTGCTTCATTGCCTGCAATTCAGCTGTTGACTAAGGGTGATGATTTGTTGAGTTGCCTCTGATATCACAATGGTCTAGGACTATTGGCATGGCAAAGATACATGCCTTACTGTCCTACTCTACCACACAGGTGTAATGCGTGAAGTCAAAATGGCAGAGAACTTAGAAATTGGATGGTAATCTGAGCAATGATTGAACCTGGTGATATTCTGAACAAAAAGAGCTCTCTGCCAAGCTTGTAGCTGTTCCTATCTCTTCACACTGACTAAACAAACGTAGTTTTCAGAGTGACAGACAGGAGACAATCCTGGAATCTTATTATACAGAGTACAGCCATTTATTTGGTGCCCATCACCATGATATCTGTACATCTAGATGGGGCAGAGCCAAATTTCTACTTGCAAAATTGGCTCAGACACCAGAAAATGGAGCTGGGTCCAGCCAACTGAACATCCCCAAGGTCTAGAGATTTGGTTAATTGGGATTCAGCAGTGACAGTGACTTGCTGAGAATAACATTCTGAATGCCAGGTCTCCACAAGCCCAACCTGGCCCTTGATAGATTCTTTCCACTTTTGACATGGTCAGTGGCTGTGGAGATTCTAGAATTGGGAACTTAGCTAGCAAATGTGAGAGGCAGAAAAAGGCTGCACAGCTTTGTTGTCTCTGTACTGGTGAAAACGGCTCTGCAATGCTTAGTGACTCTAGAGTTCAGATAAGCATTCCGAAGTTCAGCTGTTTATTCATACTTTGAATTGATTGCATTACTCATTTTCTTTCCTGGGAGGGAGGAAAGGAATGAAATACAGCGGGGAGGGGGAGAATCATATGACCCGGTAAAAGATTTTCCAAGGTGAAAAATGATTAGATTTGACTAGTCTTACTTCTTCACATTCCACTATAAACTCTTTGAAGGAGGGCAGCTGGTGTCAGCTAGACCTTATGGACTCCACATCATGCTGTAACTAAGCAGCCATCCACTTGAATAGGATTATAATTGCAGCTCCTAGGCTGCAGACTGACGTCAGCTCTTTGGAGAAGGATGCTGATTGCTTAATGAATTTCACTGGACAGTGTTTAGCATCCACTCTGAAAAGAAAACTCAAAAATTGCTTTTAGGGAGCTGTCAGCATCCATTTTCTTCTTTCTGATGATAATTTATAGATGTCCTGCCTTTCATTTTAGTGAAAGAAACACTGAGAGGAGGACTTCTTTCAGAACTGAAACTTCAACTGTGATTATGTGGCAAACAGAAGGTGACATATATGTCTAATTACCAGGTCCATTTCCAGGAGAAAATTAATTTCCATTACATGCTCAGCATGAAATGGATATTCATGTCAATTCTTTATAGTGCCTCTATTTCTTTTGCCCAATTGTTAGCAGATCCTTCTTCAAAGCTTGGAAGTGTCTTTCCCCCACCATTTAGTCCTCTCTCCCTTTGGCAAAAACTTTTTCCTAGGTTTCCAGTTAAGCTGAAATTTACACACGCAGGTTTTTTGGTTGAAGTTCTTTGTGTTAAATGACAACAACATTTGATGAATGTTGGCCTCAGCATGCTACTGAGATCTCTTTGTATTTCAGCACAAAGAATTCAAACATTCTTCCTTATTAGGGACACCCCGCATTGTAGATCCAAGTTTATTGCAGTTGCAACACAAATTATTTTTACTGTATATTATTGAACCACTGGAATCATGAATAGTATGTTATGAACAAAGTTATAAATGCTGAGGCGATTAATCATGCCTCATTTAGCACTCCCCACTTGTTCTTGTATTTTTCATTTTGTGCCAGAATGAGTACTGAAATCAGCGGGACTATTTGTGGAGTACGACACCACTTAAAGCAAGTAAGGGTATCAGAATCTGGCCCTTTGAGACTTGGTCCAATATCACTTCCCAAATTTGTGTTGGCATACTGAGAAAGATGCTTTTGCACCATCATTCATATCAT
This sequence comes from Chelydra serpentina, assembly GCA_037349315.1. Taxonomy (NCBI): domain Eukaryota; kingdom Metazoa; phylum Chordata; order Testudines; family Chelydridae; genus Chelydra; species Chelydra serpentina. Next base: position 17,614,707 of record JBAIAC010000035.1, read on the forward strand.
TCAGTTCTCAGAATAGTGTCTGTTTTCTATCACAAAGTTAGCCTCCCTCCCCACCTTCATCACAAACATAATGATTAATAGCCACACAGCTTGGGTCTCGATCCAAACATTCTCACCATTCAGGGGTATTTGGATTCACAACTTGGAACCCAACCTGTTTGTGGCTTTTTGTTTTAATTTCTGAATTTGGTTTTGTTTTAATTTCTGAATAATTTAGTGAACGCATTTTTAGAGGCAAGCCCAAACAAACCCCAAGTCCAAAGAACCCCAAATTCTGGAAAAGTCCAAGTCTAAATCAGAGTTTTGCAGGTGGCCCCATTTTCTACAATGAGCCCAGCTGTCAGGACCATGACAAGGGCAGTCAGTACCAAGGATCATAGCAAGGTCAAACCTGAGGCTGAGAGTAGCAGAGGAATTCATAGTCAAGTTCCAGGCCAGTGTCAATAATTAGAGCAGAGTCAGGTTTCATAGTCCATGTCAGGAGTCGAATTCCAAAACAAGCAGAGATCAAAGCCAGCATTTCAAGAGCAGGAATGGGCATGATAGTAACAGGAGATCCACAATATTGCCTAGACACTTCCTGGACCACCCCCTTGGGATTATATCGGGCAGGAAGCCAATCAGGAACCATGAGGCTGCTGCCTGTCAGACCCCTTGAGGCAGGACTTCCTGTGGTCTGTGTCTGCAGTCAGAGGCAGCTGTAACTTTTTTGCCGCCCCAAGCAAAAAAAAAAAAAAAAAAAAAACCAACCCACCCCCAAGCGCCGCCCCGCAACAAAAAAAAACCACCCACCCCAACACGACACCCCCCCCCTCAGCGCCACTGCCCCGCCGAAACGCCAAGGGTGCTGGTGGGGAGCACGGCATGTCCGCGGCCCGCCTGCCCCCACTGGGGCGCCCGGCGGGGAGCGCAGCATGCATGCTGCCCGGGCTGAGGCGCCGGCGGGGAGCGCGGCATGTCCACGGCCCCGCCGGCGGAGAGCAGTGGGTTGGTTTTTTTTAAAGCAAACACAATCCCCCTGAGTGCCGCCCCCCCTCCAGGTGCCGCCCCAAGCACGTGCTTGGTAGGCTGGTGCCTAGAGCCGGCCCTGTCTGCAGTGGTCTTGGGTAAATGGAGTGCAAGCGGCTTATAGCTGCTGCTGGGTGGCACTGTAGAAGTGTTCACTACCTGGAAGCTGTACAGGGCTTGCTTTGAGACCCACTGGGCCTTGCACAAACCAAACATCTGAATCCAGATGTGTGTCCAAACTTGACCCTACAGCCCATGTCTAACGATTGTAAAATAGACCACTTTGAGCCAGTAAGGCCAACCAACTCTAAACTATGTCAGACCAAGAAAGGAACCACATTCCAAAGTCAAGGCCCTCCCACTGCAAATATCTCTCACCCATTTTTCTGGAGATGTCCTTGGAGACCATTCTCTTCCAGCTGAAGTTCCAAAAATCAGCAGGTAGAGGTCATCCAGTCTGGAAGGGGCAAAGGGATTAGTAAGAATGGTGATATCCAAGGCCCAGAAGCAAGATCCCCAACCCACAGCACCATCCCACCATTACCTGGACTTGTACAAACACTGCTTCCAGGACAGACAGTATTTGTCCACCACCTTACAAGTGTGCTACAGATCTAGTTGTCTAAACATTTCCAGAGTCAATAAAAAAAAAACACGACATGTGAGGCATTTTCAAATGGATTGTTTTTCCTTTTGTGGCAGTGAGTGTAGTGCCCAGGAAAGATGTTGATTTGACAGCTCTAGAAATGGACATCCATTGGGTATACAAGGGATGAGAGATCAAGGGAGAGATTTTTTTTCAAAAGTGTCATTCATGTGTACATCTCATCTAAGATGCATCCTTTTATCTGTGATGAGCTTGATCCTCTTTCTCCCACACCCTTCCCTTGTCCACTCAGTTTCTTTGTCCTCCTCAGTTATTCTTTTTTAATAGTCTTATAGGTTAAGAATAGTGTAGGTTTAAACATTTCTTAAGCTATTGCTTAAGTGAGCAACTCTGGTGCACCTTGGGATCAGTACAGAACTGTCATCCACATGATCTGCCAGTAGTGATATGGTGATGATGCACACGGCGGTGTTTTATTATAGATCACTGAATAATTAGGTTGAGATCTCCTCTTGAGCCAAGCTCCATTTGTTGAAGGGATCAGAAGTCTGTCAGGCAGCCAACTGCAGCATGGCCCCTAGAGAGTTTAGAACAGCCTGAGAATTAGCTAGGACTAGTCCAAAAGGAACTGGACAGCAGCTGAGGATTGCTTGAGTACACTGTGCTTATGTCATGTCCCCACTCCATCACTGAATGCCTTGACAGTGGGGATGAATAGTGAAGCAACCAGGTAGGCTAGCTCTGCACTAGCTAAGAGTTCCTTCACGCAGGGGGAATTCTCAGCAGGACAGACTCAGATTCTTTCTGGCATCTTTGTGATGGGAGAATAGCACAAAGGGGCCTGAACACTTGAGAGCATCTGATCCTTAGGCAAAGGTGATATTCATCCCTCGTATAACTCCACTAAAGCCAAGGGAGTTACATAAGGGGATGTATTTGCTCCATTAACTCTTCTGGAATGATTGGTTTGTAGCAATGATGTACCTATCCTAAGATCTTGCTATGAAAATGAATTTAAATTGCTTCACATACTGCATGCCTGAGTCAGATACACACACATACTCTGGAAACCAGGAGGGAGCCAACAAAATAAAGGGCTGAAATAACAAAGCTAATAAGCGTTACAGAAGCAAGCTTTGTTTTTCCTTTTGTAACGTGCAATGAAATGCATTTCTTCAATGCATCACAACAATTCATCTTAATTAGCAAGATTCAGGTGGTAAGTTTTGAGCACTTGGAATTTAGTGTGAGGATTCATGCACATAAATGAATTATGAAATTAAGACAAACTATAACTGTCTTTAAGATAAAATGTTCTAGCAGCATGGAGTAAGTAAAAATGGCCTGAGTGGGAGGACTCATTTCCATCACCAAGACACTAATATAATAACAGAATATTGCAGGTCTGCAGAAATGTTCCCAGAGTTTCTGTATTGGGAAGTAAGTGGGTCAGAAGTCTGTCTGATAACCCCTTCACTGCTACAGGAGTGAAGTGCCTTGCTTACTGATTTTAAGTCCCCGATTCCTTAAAATCTCATGTTGAATCCCAGTGGGGGCAACTGAGCCCCAACGCAGTTAATATTGTGGGGGTTTGTCAGACTGCCTTTGAAAACCAAAATCTTGTCTGTCTAGGCAAGGTGCTAAGAAAACACAATGATGCTGTGGTATAAGAATTAGACAGATAGCTAACCTAGACCCAAGATCCTCTTGGTTGGTTTGAGAGATCCAGCATCCTTGGCCAAAACGTTCCTTTCCCTCCAATATTGCACAGTGCACCAAATGACTGCTGAGCAATGGCTCAAAAGCTGATGCCCTTCAAGGGGGCTGGATGTACAGTCCAAGATGCTCTATAAAGGGAATTTATTTGTATGCCCCATGTGAAGCAATGAAAATAAGCCTTGTGGTGCTATATCTCTAAGCCGCCACAAAGTGACAGTGTTTCAGAACATTCTTTTCTTGCAGGGCCAGATACACGATCAGTAAGACTATGGGGTGAAGTTTAGCAGTGATGCTTAGGCTGCAAGGGATTTGGACAGACTTTAAAAAGGGAATGGTCAAGGCTTACCATGCAAAATCAATTGTTCAGATAAAGACCTTGCAGTAAATATATCTGCATGCACTATCTACTACCCCTCCCCATCTGAGGCCCTGATCCTCCTCCCATTGACTTCAATAGTGCCGGCATTTGAGTCGCCTCCTCTCCCTATCAGCATGGGTCTAAGCCCACTCATTCCTCTCCATTTATCATGTGAGAGATCTCTCCTCTCAAGTGCTTTCTCTGTCCTCTCTGTGACTGGGAGTCCTCTCCTCTCTTCTCCCCCCCTCCAAACACACAGAACTCAGAATGATCTAACTTTTAACAAAAATGTTAGGGAGAAAAGGAAGCCATGTGCTGTTCCGCAGTGAGCAAAAAGTACTGTCACTGTACTGAAGCAAAGTCATGTAGCTGCTCAATGGGACTGTAGCAATCATGTAAATCAGCTTCTCCAACCACATTGACTAGGGAGCCATGAAATGGTATTTCAAGCCACTTAACGACGTGAACCCCAGGCACTGCCATGGAGGCTTCAAATTGCATGGCTCCTGCTCTCGTGTAAAGAGAAATCAGGGACTCTGCGAGAGAGAGAGAGAGAGAGAGGGGGCTGTCGAAGCCCCCACTTGGCTCATAACTACTGTCAGATGGAAATGAATTGCAAATAGAGGCTAGTATTCGTAGTGCTAAGCGCCCTAGCTCACCAGTCTAGCATATGCCTTGTTGAGGCATAAGTGATTTTCATATTTGTCATTAGATCCTCTATGGGTTATGAATGGCATTGCAAGTCATAATTTGCATTGGAAATAGTACCATGTTTATAATGACTGCTACACATCAGGAGATAATGTGATGAGTGTAAAATAAGCCTGTCTGAACTCCATACGCAATCTGCCTGGCAGTGGGGAAAATACAATTTCCATTTTCCATCATGAGTGGCTCATGACTGACACGGTAGGAAATGTCACCATTAAAACCATGTATTATTCTGCAGCGGCATTCATTTAGCCCATTTTTTACCATCATACTTTGGGAGGGGTGGGGAGAAGGCATGTACTCTGCTGCAGTTTCCCAGCACCTCGAGCTGAGTGGATCACTTTAGAGTCAAAGCTGTCAAAAGAAATACATTTAATGTCTAGTCCCAATGAGGGGCAGAGCAGCAGTGATCATTTTTTATCCTTCAAGCACTGTTACAGATATCTGAACTGCAGCTGTGCAGGAAGGAAGCTGCATCTCATTTGTGAGGATGGAATTCTATTACACAGATAAAACGATAATCCCCATTACCAGAGGCTAATTAATTTCATTCTTGAGTTTTCTTTGAAGTACCAACTGAAAATAAAACGACCAAGATTGATAGGGAAAAAACCCTCTAACTTTAGGTTCTATCAGATCTGACTGTATGAATCCGCTCAGAAGAAAAAGCAGCCTGTTCACAGAATATATTACAGAAGGGTAATTTTTAAAATAATGAGCTGATGCCAAAAGAGAAGTTAAGGTTAAATGGAGACTCTGGATTATTCAGCAAGAGAAGAGGCGAGGAACTAATCTCTTATAGGTCCTTTTAAGTACTAGTGGCATGTTTCTGAGATAGCCAGTATGAGGACACAAATGTGCTGTTCACTGGGCTATGGCAGATGGTGGGTGTGATCTTCTCCAGGAGTCCTGATTTGAGTGTGAGTGCACACGTATATGTACATGCATGTATGTGTGTTTGTGTCTTTATTTGTGCATGTATGTTAGCATGCTATATATCTATATCATGAATGCAATCTAGATCTATCTATCTACGAGAGGCTGGTGGGTGTGTGGTGTCCATGAGCATACATGTCTGCATGTGCGGGTGTGTGTGTGTGTGTGGTGTGGGTGTTCATGGAGGGGTGTATACACATGTATGTGTGTGAATTTGACAGTTCAGTAAGAGGAATCACTATTCCAAGCACTTTGTCTCCTTCTTTTCAAAGACTAATTAATAAGGGCAGAAAACCTTTTCTGCAGATGACTGAAAGTCCCCCACGAGCCATTTGCTGAAGAACTCTTTGCACGCTGCCTGGAGGGGGGGAAAACCACACATTTGGCACAATCTATACAGCTGACCTTTCCCTCACGGTCTTTTCACTTCTCTTTCTTTGCTTAGAATTCAAACTGGAAAGTGCATTCTATAAAGGGTCAGATCAAAAATAATCTCTGCTATCTCAGTCCAGCACACCTATTCCCCTAGGTAAGCACGGTCTCCTGGCAAGCTGGAAACAGAGAGGTCCAATGCTCTCTCCTTTATGCACACACACAGCACACATAAATGTTAATTTGGGAGGGGAAGGTGCAGGAAACAATCCGGGAGAACATACCCCAAAAGTCTTCTCCTCACTTGCTGTCTATGTACAGTACACAGCTGGCATAACTCAACTTTTTATTAAGTGTTCAGCACTGGCTGTTTGCTTGAGGATGAGACCAGCAGGCTGCAATTCTATATGTTTGTATAGAAATGTCAGCCTGCAAACTTGTATTAACCTAGTTTCACCAGAGATGTTTAGAACAATACAGAGTTTGGACTCCCTGACCTCTCCCTGCATTTGTATGCAGAGGTTGAAGAGGATTTATTTTCAGCGTATTCAAAGGTGCGGTTTAATGCTTGTAGGGAGGGTTGTTTTGTGTTTTGAGGCAGTAGCTCCCCTGCTGTATGTCATGTTTGCAGTTTATGATGCACTGAATCATTTGGTGCCTCATTCTAAGCCCTGGTATAGAAATGTCACTAAATCCATTGCAGATGGATTGTCCCCTGATTTTTCCAGCCACTTGCCAATTCTTTCTATGAGAGAAAAATCACAGGCACACTGAAGAATTTCTTCTCTTACAGAATTTCTTCTCTTACATTCATGGACTTGCTTTTCCCCTCATGCCAAGTCACTGCAATGTCATGGATATGCAGTGACTGTGCACGGCTGACACGCCTGCAACAGGTATTACTGAAGAAAATGCACATTGTCCGATTAATGCACAACATTAAACACACTGATGATCAAACAGGAGATGAAAGAGCGACACCTTGCTTAAAGATTTAACATTCATCCTTCTGCTGTATATTCATCAGAGCTTCCCTGCCTCTCTCTGTCCAGAATTATTAATAGACATGGGCACTAGCTGCAGAATTTGCAACTTCAAAACACCACCAAGATCACAGGCTTGGTTCAAACCATTATAAAGACACAGGCAAAATTAAATGCATGTCTGGGATTGTATTCTGCATATCTGCAAAGTTAGGGGTCGCCCAGATCTGGGGGTTTGGCTCAGCCCTATCTTTAATTGAAAGGAGTTGTTGTGAGCAGCTTAAACATGTGATATAGACTGCAGGTAATTGATGTAATGCTAAGATAATGATGCAATTCCCATCATAGAAGCTTATTTTTCAATGAGATTGAGTTGAGTTGCAATTTCTGCTTTGTTCTTTGGTATTGAATAATAACTGGCTTTGTTCATATTCCAGCCAGTATGAGAACTGCCTAATGTTTCCTTCATTATTCTCCACCCACTGGCTGGAACATGAAAAGACGCCCTCTAAAATCTTAGCCTGAAGGCACTGAGAGGGTATGGAGAAATTGGATGGCATTCTGGCTAAAGCACTGACTTAGTGATCTAATCAAACATACAGCTCTGACACAGACTTCCTGTGTGACCATTAGACAAGTCACGCTCTCTGCCTCAGTTTTCCCCATCTGTAAAATGGGGGTGATAATATTTATCAGTCTCTTACGAGTGTGGGGAGGTTAAACCTTGGATTTTCAAAGCACCTAAGCACTCAAATCCCACTTAACTGCATTGGGATTTGGGCTCCTAACTTCCTAAGGCTTCTTTGAAAATCTCACCCTTAATGTTTCCAAGGCCCCTAGATACTTCGGTGATAGAGTCATACGACTAGATCGATCGAAAGCATATTCCGGGCCATCATGTGAGGACACATTGTCTGCTCCCCTTTCGCCCCACAGATAGAAATAGAGAGTAAGCAGAGGGGAAACTAATGGAGGGAGGAGAAATGGAGAGGATTTCTGTGGCTGAGGGGACAGCCAGAGAATTTGAAGGGATAAGGGCTCCTCAAAAAATAATCTCATCAGAGAATCCTGAAATTCTGGACCAGGCTTTCCTTATTACAATCTAAACCTTATCATAAATCCTTGTTTTTATCTTCTCTACCAAAGGTCATCTGCTCACATTTCTCCCTGAAGCAGACTTGTTCAGAATCCAGCAGTGAATTGCTACAATTATGGTTTAATTCAAAATTAAAAAAACAACAAAAAAAGCACTCTGAAATCTTTCTGGGAAACAGCGCATATAAATATTCTAAGCCATTGCCTTTTTGCTTCTCGTTTATTGCCCTGCCTGGGAGTTCCTCCTCCCGCAGCTGTGTGTCATTGGGATAATTAGACAGCACCGTTGCTTGGCTATGCAGTGGACAAACCATTGGGGATTTCAGGAGATAACTAATTCTATTTGATTTTGTATCCAGGAATGATAATTTACATTCCCCTCTACCTTAGAGAGAAAAATAGAGTCTGGGCTATAATTAGGCTTTTCTTCTGTCTCCTTTAGTCCTCCATTCATCTTACCACTGGGCGGTGGCGGCAGCAGCAGAAACAGAGGAGTCAGGACAACTGATTGCTCCTGAAGGAATTTGGGTTTGTAAGAGGAAAGACGATATCCCCATAACACACAACTGCTTGAAAAAAGCAATTTGACCGCAGTACTGAATGAGATAGAAAATAACTGCAAATGGTTGGAAACCAGCTTTCCATAGGGTGGAAAATATTTATCTGCATGCAGGACTATTATGGGGCAAATCCTCACCTGGTGTAAATCGACATTGCTCCACTGAGTTAGATTAATTTATGTCAGCTGAGGGTCTTGCCCACATATTGGGCCTACAAATAAATAAATGCCCACACAAATAGCTAATTAAATAGCTTTTTGCATTAAGGTGGGATTTTCAAGAACACCTAAATAATTTAGAAGCACAAGTCCCACTCATTCTCAATGGGAGTTGTGTTTCTAAGGCGCTTAGACAATTATGAATACCCCATTCTAAGTCAATTTGCATGCATATCACAATAACTGAGCATTCAATCAGTGGGACACTTTTATTGCAATATTTAATGAATGAACTTGAGTTTCCAACTTTAAAAGTTGGCCCATACAGTGAAGCATTCAACCAAACCTTGGATTGTGCACTTAGAAAATAATGGAGAGCGTGGACAAGTTGATTTGATTAATATAAGAACTCTTCTGAACCTTCGTGATTGGATATCTAGTTAGCATACCATGGCACGATGGATTTTATTCATTTCTACCCTGGCTTTCATATTATAATAATACTTACATGGTACCTCTTCATCCAAGAATCCATTGCTTTACTAACTTTAATCAATTGAATCTCCTTCTCAAAACCCATGGGGCATTAACTACGGGCTTGTCTAGACAGTTCAGACTTTGTGGGGGGGGCATGAATAGAAGTGCGCACCAAAGTTCTGCACTGTAACTCCCCCATGTGAATACTGTGGGCATGGACTAAAGGTTCCTAGTACGCATTGAAGTAGCCCTCTTCAAACAGGATTACATGAATGTGAACTAGGAACCTTTTAGTTTACACCCACGGCATCCACACAGGGGAGCTGCAATGCAGCACTTTGGTGTGCACTATTTACACCCCCATAGTCCAAACTGCAGGGCAGCATAGTAATAGCCTAAGTGATATTGCCAACTCACAGAAGAGTAAAATGAGGCCCTGAGATGTTAAGTGACTTGCCCAAGGCCACCCAGCACATCAATACCAAATGCCAGAACTCCTCACTTCTATTCCCCTTCTAACTATCAGCCAACAGTACTTCTCTGTCCAAACCAGAGCAATGTATTGGCCTAATTTATCCCTTTGAGATCCGGCTTAAGGTGATGACGCTTCTCTTATACCCTAATGTTAGTCATTCTTTGATATGCTATAATTAATCTGTTTAGCATCCAGGGCCGGTGCAAGGAAGTTTCACACCCTGGGTGAAACTTTCTTGCACCAGCCCTGCGCCTCCCCCCCCCCCGCCCCCGCGGCAGCCAGCTTCCCCCCCGCCCCCATGGCAGCTCAGCCCCACGGGCCACGGCCGGCTCTCCCTCCCCCCCCCACCCCCCGCAGCAGCTCAGCCTCCCCTCCACCCATGGCGGCCAGCTCTCCGCCCACGGCAGCTAACCCCCCCACCTTGGCGGCTCCCCATCCCCCCGCAGCAGCAACTCACCTCCGCCGGCGGCAGCAGCTCCTCGGCGGCATTTCAGCAGCCGCTTTTATTGCTGCCGAAATGCTGCACCCTCAAATCCTGGCACCCTAGGCAACCGCCTAGGGTCGCCTAGTGGAGGCGCCGGCCCTGTTAGCATCAGGGAAGAAGGCATTAGTTCAGGGATCCAAATTGGCAAATCTTTCTAGTTTCCGATAAAGTCCATAGACACTAAATATATTTCCATAACAGTTCTCAACCAGAGAAAATATTGCAACAGTGACATTATTTTCAAATGCTCTCAGATGTAAAATGAATTCTCTGCTGCATAGTTTTATGGTAGGGTTGTAAAGACCTAGTGGAGCACAAATGTTTTATTTTTGCAAATGAAATATGCAGTCACATGACTGGATTAGTTGTATAAAATACCTAAGCCTAACAGGCAAAAATATCAAGTCCTGCCCTTTGCCAACCACCCAAGGTATCTGAGACCCTCAGGGCTGTTCACTTTCCCCTCCCGCTTCAATTTCTTTCCATCATAAAGATATTTATACGCACACAGTATAATTCCAGATATCCAAATTCCCTTCATCCAAAAATCATAGTTATCTGAATCTACAGTGGGTCTCCTATGTAGCCCGATGCTAATTAATAGCTGCTTCCATTTATCCAAACATCTGGTTATCCAAAAGTTCTGAATGTCCCCCTGGGTCATTCGGGTAAAGGGAAGTGTACTGTATATTCAGGGGCTGAAAAGGATGTGCACTGGTAGTTCTAACAGTATCTTTTGTAGCTCTCATTTATTCTGCTATCCAGACAGTAAAGGCAAAGCAGTAACATTTTATAGAGCAGAGAACATTTTTATTCAGTTCTCCTAAATCTTTTTTAGCAGTTCTATACAAAACCAGTTACATTGTAACTAGAATTTAGTAAGTGAGCCAGGCAGGGGACGTATCCTGACAAACTGCTTATTCCTCCGAAACCATTGCATAGCTATCCTATTTATTCAAAAAGCCTATTCATAGGCCTACATTTACACTTTGTTGTTGTTCTCTCATCAGCCTTCAAATATTTTTAACTGGTTTTTTTTCTTGTATTTATTTTTGGTTGGTTGGTTAGTTTTTTCTTTTTTAAATTATCAGTGCATTTTATTGTTCACAGCTACAAGCGTGAAAAGTGAGTGTAAATACTGTACAAGATTCCACACTCAAGAACAGTGAGTGTAAGTATTGTGCAAGCTTCCCCAGCATTGTTCTGCCAATGGCTTATAGCACCTGTGATATTTCATGCTTGTTCCCCTGCACAATTTTTCCTGACCTTCCTTCCGTTCTCCATCTATTTCATCCCTGCAAGATCAGTGCTTCTCAATCTTAATCTGAACCCACCACCTGTTTATAACAATTTTGGGGCTCTTAGAAGCAGAGTGAATGAATCTTGCTGTGTCTAGCAATAGTTGTGTGATGTGCAAAAGAGGGGGACCAAGGTAAGGCTAATGAACAAACCCATCCTTCCTTGGGACAAAAGCTAGGATCTGAGCCCAGCTCCTCAGAAGTGAAAGGCCTCTGCACTAACCTACTGCACCTCCAAGAATTTGTATTAAATAACTGAAGACGCCTTTATCAGAAAATGTAAGCTGCATGGAATGCTTATTAAACACAAAATAGAGTTCTACACAATTAAACCAGCACAAAAAACCACCTTTATCTGCAACTTCTTATAAGAGGCTTACATTTGTTCTTTCTTTCCTTTTACTTTGTTCACCTAAAAGCCAGCAAAGCTGAAAGTACATTTTATTTTCTGTGTATAGAAAATAGAAAAAAATTACATCAGTTATGTATCAATTATACATTGGTATAACAGAGCAGTTTGGCTCATTGCATACAACTCCCTCCACCTTCATCAAAAGCACCTGGAGTGCAAAAAAAAAAAAAAAGGTCTAGTGATGAGGGCAGTGGAATGAGATTCAAGAGACCTGGGTTCTGTTCCTAACTCGACAAGTGGAGGCCTCAGGGTCTTGCCCACTCGCCCCAGGTAAGGAGCAGTGGAGAGGTCCTCGAAGCAGGCTAGAGTGGCTGCAGAGGAAGCAGTCGAGTTAGGAACAGACTGCCTGTGTGAACGTGAGCGTGGTAGTAGTAGTTGATCTCAACTGCATCAGTTCCCATCTGTAATATGGAGATAACACTTCACTAGGGTACTGTGAAGCTAAAATCCAGGTACTCATTTACCGTATTAACAAAGGCCCCATATAAGTACCAGACAGAAAACAACCTTCAAGTATCCAGTTTCTGTTAATAGACTGGAATGGTTGCTTAAAACAGATTTTGCTGGAATTACAAAGTCATGGGCAAATACATTTCACATACCAGTTTAGGCTTCCTCAGCTCTGTCTGCTGCACAGGGAGATTTATGCCTCCAAACATTTGGCTTCTTAAAGAAAAACAAACTGAGAAAATAAACCTGCATCCCCGGCCAGTCCATTTCCCGTATCTCTGCCAGCTGATTACGTGATCAGATAATTTATTTCTTGTTGCTAGAAATCTGGAACATAGGATTAATGCCTTGAAGCATTTTAATGGCACTGTTGACCTTAATAATAAAACTATCCATTCTGGTTAGAACTGGTAATGCCATCCAATACACCTTGAGTCACAGAGAAAGAGCGAGTCTAATAGCAGAGTCAAGTGAGAAGCTCCATAGGATAAGAAGCAGTAAGTAAAAAGAGCCCCATTTTCTATTCTAATCTCCCTTTTTATACCATGGCCATCTGCAGAGTATTTGAACTGCCTATATTCAAGCAGGCAACTCTTGGGTATGGATACTTGTGGGACCATTTCTGCACTGCTCTTTCCTATAGCTTACTATAGATACCCCTATACTGTCTGACACTGATAGTTGCAATAGTCACTGCATCTCAGGCCTCTGTGTAATTTAATGTGGATATAAATTTGCATACTTCTGCAACCGAGCGCATAAATTAAATACATTAATGCACACAGTTCTAACAGGCGTGGAAATGGTCACAGCTTCTTCCACTGTATTTTGGAATGGGTTTCAACACCTCTTCATCTGATGTGCCTGACAGTTATAAGAGACGTTTAAGGACACAGCGCAAGTGATAATTATCATCAACATGCATCACAGGCTTTTTGTCAAATGATCAGAGAGGCGCCTTCCAGAATAATTAGCCTCCTGAAATGGCTGAGTCCCTTCTGTTGTATTTTGACAGAAGCGAGGGAGCTGTCTCAGATTATGCTAGATTCTTTATTTAAAGAAACCCTAGAAGATGACAGTTCCCCATCCATATGCTCCCCGGTCCTCCTCATTCCTTCCCCAACCTACCAGTGGTGTTTTCAAGTAGATATTGCATCATATTCCTGCACTGTTCAGTTAACATTGGCTACTGAACAACACAACCTGTGAATCATGTTAAACTTTATGAGCCAGCAACTTGCAAACCTCAGTAGTCTATGTACAGCCATCAACCTTTAGTGCAGGATGTACATGACACTTTCGGGGGAGGGGGGAGAACCTACTTAATAGTAATACTGTATTTCACCATACAGTAAGGGTGACAAACCTGTGATTTCATTGCTGCTGTTAGCATAGCAACCTTCCCCAGTGAACAAGAATAAGGTCAGCGACAGAGCAAGCTTCCCCCTAGATGTTGGACTTAGGTGCCTAAAAATAGCATTTAGGTGCTTAAGTCCCTTTGTGGATCTAGCCTTTAACCGCTCTGGGTCCTCTGGATCTTAAGGCATAAGCCTTTACTGCCCGAGCTCAAAGATGCAGGTTTCTTAGCCAAGGCTGTAGCAGGCTCATCAATCTCTAACTGGCCTAGCCACCACTACAAGGGGACAGAATACCACTCCTAGCAACCTTGGCTTCTGATCCTCAGATGGAAGCAAAAGTGGAAGGTTCTATAGAAGCCTCAAGTACTATCAAGGGCTCTTGTGGGTCTATATTGTTTGCCAAGCTCAAAAGAATAGTGACTTGGAATTTAAAGCCTCTTTTCCCAATTCCAATATCCAGGGTTGGCTCTAGCTTTTTTGCCGCCCTAAGCGGCCGAAGCAAAAGAAAAAAGAAAAAAGAAAAAAAAAAAGCCCCACCGGAGCAAAAAAATAAAGCCCTTAAAATGTGCCGCCCCAGGAATAGTCGGAATGCCGCCCCTTCAGATGTGCTGCCCCAAGCACGAGCTTCCTTTGCTGGTGCCTGGAGCCGGCCCTGCCAACATCCAGTCCCTTCCATTCTATTCTATATAGGTTCTTATATCACCTGCATCACCATGGCATCTGAGCACCTTCCAGTAATGCATTAAGCAACGTGATTACACATTTGTCATGTGTTGCTTATTCTCTCATCCTCTCCCCAGAGGGAGAAGTGTATGCAGTGGAGTGTCATGGTTTGGCAGGGTGTGTGCTGGGGAGGTGTTGTTTTTAATATACCTCTTTCTGTGTGTTTATATTCGAGAAGGCAATGTCAAGGAAATGTGCCTGGCAATTGGAGCTGAAAGTTGACAATGGCTCTTCATTCTAGGGGGTGAGGGGTGCTCATTCCACAGTCTGACCACCTCAGGAGAAAGTTCTGTGCCCCTTAAGGTCCATCTACACTGCAATAAAACACCCATGGTTGGCCCATGTAAGCCAACATGGGCTCAGGTTGCCAGGCTATCAAATTGCAGTGTAGACATTCGGGCTCAGGCTGGAGACCAGGCTCTGGGGCCCTCGTCCCTCATAGCCCAAGACACAAGAGCCCAAGTTACCTGACACAGGCCGACCACCGGTATTTTATTGCAGTGTAGACATAACCTTAGTGTTTGACTGTCAGTGCAGCTGGTACGACGACGCTAGGTACTACATGAATCTAAAAGAGGCATCTTTATGAAGTCCTTTTGAAGAGAAGATGAAATATATTCCCAAACTGTGATTTTCTCTTTCCCTTTCCTTATGAATCTGTATTTACTCTGTCCCAATTATATGGGACTTTGCTGGCAGGTCAGTTAAATATGAGATGAACTGCAGCCTGTGCCCAGCATGCTTAGCACTAACAATGAGTAAACAATGCACCTTCTTTCCTTAATATTTAGAGAGTAGTTCCAGTGGCACTCAGCCTGTTTTGGGGAATGGTAAGATGATGTCCAATATATCTAACCCCGGTGTGGAGCAATATGTCTTGGGGATGGTGGGTGCATGCTGGAAAGCTCTGTAATGGCGTGGTGGAATTACTGTATCAAGTTGTAAATGATGATTGAAATGGTGGATGGGGGATGAGAAAGTTCAAAGAACAGAGGAAATAGGAACTGCTGCTGTATGAGCTACTGGCCATACAACATTCCACTTGGAGAAAACAAGCCCCAGACATCTGTCAGAAAACAAATAGCCCAAAACACTAAATTTATTTTAAGTAGAGATTATCTTGAACCCAAAATCCAGATCCAAACACCTTCAAACTTTAGATCCTGGTTCAGAACACACTCAACGTGTGCGGGTTGGGCCCTTTGCCAGTTGGAACTTTGTCAAACTGCTAGACTTTGACTACAGAAAAGTGTTCTGGCTGTGTTCAGGTAGGAGTTGCTGAACACTCCAGATACTACATGTCCAGCTGGAACATGCCTGTTCTGATATCATGCATTCCTGGTACATCCAGCGAGAATTTCCTTGGTCTGTCTCTGCCAGAGTAAAAAGCCCTGCTGTGCTGCTGAATTTTCTAAGGAGGTTCAGAACGAATGCACTTCTGCGTCTGGATTTTTTCAAACACTTAAGTAGAACACACTCGGCCAAATTGGCCACAGGCGTAAGGAGAATGCAATTTAAGTGATGTCAGTGGAGTTGCACTCACGCCAGCAATGAAAATGACTCCTTTGTTGTGCTGGCGAAACTTTCAGGAACATCCCAACATTCTCACTGATTTCAGTGGAAGGCAGCAGCATGGCAAATGCAATAAGACACCTTGGGTGAAACTCAGGCCTCATGTCAGCAGGTACAACTCCACTGGCCCATTTATGGATTTGCCCTGAAACCAGTGGCGTAGCCAGGCTCTAACTCTAGGGGAAGTGAACACACAAAAAAAGGCGCCACCCGACCCGACCTGGGTGAAAGAACCCAGGCCAACAGCGGGCTGAGAGACCCCTGCTGGCAGGAGCCCACGGGGGGATCCTAGAGTGGCGGCTGGCTGAGCCGCTCAGCCCACCCCGCTCTGGGATCCCCCCCCCCACGGGCTCCTGCCAGCCGGGGTCTCTCAGCCCGCTGTTGGCCTGGGTTCTTTCACCCAGGCCAGCAGCGGGCTCTTGGTGGGGCCAGCGACGGAATCCCTGCTGGCAGGAGCCCATGGGGGAAAATCCCAGAGCGGGGCGGGCTGAGCAGCTCAGCCAGCCGCCGCTCTAGGATTCCCCCCACGGGCTCCTGCCAGCAGGGGTCCTGCTGCAGGCCTGGGTTCTTTCACCCAGGCCAGCAGCGGGCTCTTGGTGGGGCCAGCGGCGGAATCCCTGCTGGCAGGAGCCCGTGGGGGGAAATCCCAGAGAGGGGCAGGCTGAGCAGCTCAGCCAGCCACCACTCTAGGATTCCCCCCCCCCCGCGGGCTCCTGCCAGCAGGGGTCCCACTGCTGGCCTGGGTTCTTTCACCCAGGCCAGCAGCGGGTTCTTGGTGGGGCCAGCGGCAGGACCCCTGCGTTATTTTGTCGCTCCACCTCCGTCCACTCCATCTCCACCCTTTCAAAAATTAAAAAAGGTGCCACTTTTGGAAAATGTGTTCAGGGGGAGCAGCCGCTCCCCCTGCTCCCCCCAGCTACGCTACTGCCTGAAACTTGCCTCCCTTGCCTCAACTACACAGAACACATCAGAACAAAAGGTCAGCTCAGAAGAGCTTTCACAGGAGGAAAAGCCAATATTTTGGTGTGGGTTGGTTTCCTTGTGAGATCTGCAACATTTCTACCTGGTACAAATGTTTCCACGTCTCTGTTTGGCCTACTATTCACATATGATAAGCTGATATTTCCTTGAGAATATCATAAATTTGGCCCAGAGCAAAACCATGTCATCTCTGCCAATTAATCTTTTTTTTCTCTGCCCAGCCCTTCCTCCCTCCCCCCGCCCTACCTCCAGAAATAGTGACAATCTGCTCAATGGTGAGAATTCCTGATTTTGCCCATTGATAAGAAATGTTTTTCAGATGTGATACTTGGTGGGGAGGGTACAGACAGCTGGTATTACTGAAATCAGAGTGATTTGAGATGGTATGGAAAGGACTATCAACATATAAGTCATATACATATGTACATATATATACACACACACCCTTGCCTTCTTAAAAATGAAATATTTTGAAATCATTCATTCTTGACCATTTATTACATTGATTTATGTGTTTGCACTTCAGTTAGTTTGGATTAGTCCATATCCCTCGGTTTTCTAGGCCGTTGCATTTTCTTGGTTCCCAAATACTGGTATGATGTTGCCTCCTCCCTCTGACCCTATTTCCCCAACCTTCTACCTCTAAACACAACTCCCCTCTTACATCTAGGTTGTGATGTAAATAAGAGGCGAATCAGACATTTTATCCTATATGGCCCTGAGAATTGCTTTTCCTGCTACACACTTCTCTCTGCCGATGGTATGGAAGTTATATTGGTTTTGAACACTCACTGAAGGCCACATTAGTATAAGAGACAAGGGTGGGGAGGTATTGTCTTACATTGGACCTACTTCTGTTGGTGAGAGAGACAAGGGGCACGTCTACACGTACAGCGCTGCGGCTGTACCGATGCAGCTGCGCCACTGCGGCGTGTCTGGTGAAGACACTCAGTGCCAACGGGCGAGAGCTCTCCCGTTGGCATAATAAAACCACCTGCGGGAATGGCAGAAGCTATATTGGTGGGAGAAGCTCTGCTGTCGAGATACCACCGTGCACACAAGCGGTTATATGGGTGTAACTTATATCACGCAAGGGGCTGGTTTATTCACACCCCTGAGTGATATAAGTTATGCAGAAATAAGCTGTAGCGTAGCCATAGCCAAGCTTTCGAGCCATACAGATCTCTTCTTCTGGTCTGGGAAGAAGAGCTGTGTGTGGCTCAAAAGCTTGTCTCTGTCAGCAAAAGAAGATAATCCAAAAAAAGATACTACCTCACCCACCTTCTCTCTCTAATATCCTGGGACCAATACAGCTACACTGTGTGTATTAATATAAATTACTCCCTTATTACTTACCTTTGTTTTCTGTCCAACTTACGCATGGAGCCGGATTCTTATCTCACTTACTTTGGTTTTACACCAGTGTAATTACACTGACCGTAGTAAAATTGCTTCTGATTTACACTTGTTTGAGTTCAGAATCAGGCCCATGGAGTGTAACACACTGTTGGTTACATTACCACTGATCTTGGCCATTTGAGTTTAATAAACCACATAGCCTCCATCTGAGGCCTGAAAACTGCTTGACATTGGCCCTTTAAGATAATATTGAATATGATTTCCTCTCAACTTCTTTCTGGATAAATATATATTAACCTGCGCTGGATAACATTCTACACCAGCTGTAACCCTCAGCCAGTTCCCAACCACACACCCTCTACAAAAAATACGTAATTATTTTATTGTCTTACTTTGGTCTCTGATCAGGACTACTGGAAACCTATTACACAACTTTTACAGCAATGGCAATAAATGTATGCATGGTATGTAAAAGGACTTCTGACAGGTGCAAACCTTGGCTCGGTTTTAATTGTAAACTTGTTGGTTACCACAGATGCTCCGATGACAGATTCCATTGGCAAGTTAGCAGTGTTGCCAATGAAACCTGCATTCTGATTTCAGACCCTATAGGAATTAACACTGGGAATACAGATGCGTTTGAGCCATACCCATTCATTCCCCTCCCACCCAAAATGCCCAGTTAGAGATCAACAAGTCTTTGGCAACAGTCGTTACCTGCTTTTTGACACATTGTATAGGTGCCAATCTTGTGTCACTCTGAAAGAATAAAAATAGCAATCTATGGGCCTGAGCCTGACCACAGTACTCACAGCAAGTAGTACTTACACAACTGAATTCAAGGGGACTTTTATGTGAGTAAATGCTACTCAGAATGAATAGTAGTGGCAAAAGCTACAGCTATCACCTACAGTATATGAATGAAAGGGTTTTTTCTTAAACTTTACATTTCCCCATACAGGGGAAAATAAATAATCCAAACTCCATATATGTAGGAGGCCCTAAATCAAAGATTATGGATGGAATATTTTAAACAGTCCAGGGCTTGTGAATTTATGTGCAAGCACCATGATGGGATGAAGAAATATACAAGAAAAAGTTTTATATGTTCTCAGAAAGCCCTTTACAAAATTATTCCCTCCATAATATTTTAAGATTTTTAATTTTTCCATCCCCAAAACACAGTGTCAAAGGCCAAAGGGTCTAATCCCGCAAACACTACCAAGCATATGCTTACTACACCAAGAAGCCCCATTGGTGTCAATGGGCCTACTCCAGATAACGAGAATGCAGAATTGAGACCCACAGACCCTATTCAGCAAGGCACTTGATTAACTTCAAACTTTTCTTTTAAGCTTGACTTCATTAGGACCTAAGCACATGCTTAAATGCATTGCTAAATGGGGATGAACTTGAGCATATTTTTATGTGCTTAAGTGCTTTGCTGAATTAGAGTTTAGTGCTGCACCACTGAAATTAATGTTTTCAACAGAAGGCCCTTCAGTCCCAAGAAAAAAGGTATAACTGACGGATCCTATGGGCAATCCAGGTTTTCAAGGAGATGGATTCTCAAAGACCTCATAAAAAATGAGTACAAATGCATCTCTCTAATGAGCAATAACAAAAGTCCATTCATTTGTTTAGGCTGCGTTTTGATTATTTCCATTGTTCTTCGTTTCCTGTGCGTGGTTGTGAGGCATTCAGAAAAAAAAGCATGAACATTTGCATGGAGCGTCATCTGAAATATCCATTTAAAATGATCCACTTTGTTACACGAATGAACCTCGTAAGTGGAACCAAGTGTGCAGCTTTGACAATAGTTGCTAGCGATCACTTCACTTCCTAATCAGTCTGCTTCTTAAAGCCTTTTAATTTCTTTTTACTAATGACTATAGGGCAGATTCTGCACTGACTTACATCGTAAGGGACTCCAATGAAGTAAATGGGATTGCAGAAAGTATAGGTTAGCACAGAATTTTGTCCACGATGTCTTAAAGCTGCTCTCATTCTGAAGTGTCCCAAAGCCATGACATAGTGTTTAATGTTAGACACACAAATCTGCATTTATGTGCACCTAAGTAGATGGCCTGATTTTCAGACATGCATTACTTCAGTCTTGACTCAACTGACAACCACTCAAGTTTCAAAATGTTGTCTCCAACACTCAGCCTCCATTGCCTCCCCTCAAAGATAAGGTAGTGTGGGTCTCTCTCTCTTCTGGTGCTGAAGAGAGGTGCAGCCCTGCAAGGATCCGAAACATCTGCAAGAGTTGCCAAGCATCTTCAACTCCCATTAAAGTCAACAGGAGTTGAGGATATACTCAGCCCCTGTCAGAAATGCTCAGTCGTGTGCAGAATCAGGATCTGAATCTTTACACACAAGTGCAAAGTCCATGGAGATTCCCTTGAGAGTGAATGACCCCGAGTTTAATCTGCTCATTTACATCAGAGTAAACACACACCCCATACTTTTGTAGGAAGAATGCTAAAGTCGGTGTTAGATTGTTAATCCTTTGACAGAAATGCATGTTTTTCCATTAAAACACAGGTCCAATTATATTAACGCAACCCTCACCAATTAAAATCCCCTCAGCACCTTTTAATCTTCTCCACCTTTCATGCTGCATAGACAGTATGAATAATCCCACTGGGGTCTGTCTTCTCCACAACCCTGTAATGGAGAGTCATTAAAGAGGCACTGGCAAGGATTCCTTCCGCAAAACTGCAAAGGATTTATGGAGACAAGAGGGGGGGAAAAAAAACTGTTGCATGTACCTAGGTTGGGCTGGTCTAAAACTGGGAAAATCCACACCCCTGAGAGATGTAGCTATGCCGAGCTA
Organism: Chelydra serpentina; assembly: GCA_037349315.1. NCBI lineage: Eukaryota > Metazoa > Chordata > Testudines > Chelydridae > Chelydra > Chelydra serpentina. Next base: position 17,635,642 of record JBAIAC010000035.1, read on the forward strand.
ACCCCCGGTGTAGATAACCCTAGGTTGACATAAGAATTCTCCCATTGAACTAGTTACCACCTCTTGGGGAGGTGGATTGTCTCTGCTGACAGGAGACCCCCCCCCCCGCCCGCCCCAATCATAGAGGTATTATCTACACTAAAGTGCTACAGTGGCACCACTGCAGCATTGGAGCTGTGCTGCTGTAGTGGTTTAAGCATAAACATACCCATATATTTATTTTTGAGCTGGCCCTTGTGCATGAAATGCCCTTTGCTGAACTGTTGGCGAAATCCCTACCCTCTCCACTTTCAACCCCCTTTAAAAATCCCACTTCTATGGGGATCCCTACACGAAACCTTCTGATGCTAAGTTGTGGGGAGTGAGCCACAATTTATATATTGTATCTTTCTAAGCAAAAGGAATTCATGACATTGGTTCAAATAATTATATATTGAACCATAACCATGACATAATGTGTCTAATTACCACCTTGACCACTTTACTCCTATGCTACATTCCTTCCCCTTCCTTTGGTCTGTTTTTTGGTCCATCTTTTAGCTTGTCAGCCCTTTGAGGCAGGGACCAGGCCTTTTTGTTGTTTGGAAAGCACCTAGCACATTGTGGGAACTATCATAAGCAAAATCACCCATGAAAAATGTCATCAATCTTTAAAAAAAGACAAATTAATTTGAGACAATCACAAATATTAGAGAAATCATTTGCCACTATGTCTGTACCCCATTGTGCCATCAAAAATGGAATCCTCGTATTTCAAAGGCTCAGGTCCCTACCATTTTAGCTAAGTGACCATCTCCCTTGGCTTTTAGCAGTAAAGAACTAATGACATGCAACTGAGCAGTTCCAGTTCTACCCAATAGAGAGCAATGTTGCATATGTGCATTCGTCAATTCATTATAGTCTATGACCTGGAGAAAATGCCTTGAGGTGTACATCGCATCTTCATGTACATCCTGGAGTTGAGGCCAAATTTTTAAAAGGGCCTCAACAGCCCTACAGTCTTGAAACAACTCAAGCAGTCCATGACAAAAGACTTGCTAAGAAATTATGAATAAGAAGCTGTATGATGATCATATTCTTAGGAGTTTGCACCTGCCGCTTATCACCCTTTCTGTAGCCATAATCCTGTTTGTGATGTTATGCCGTGGAACGTGCAGCACTCCTGCTTTTGATTATTTGAAAGAAACTATGGAGGCTGGTGACATCTGAAAATAGGGAGGCAAAATTGCCACGTAGTGTTGTGATCAGAGCTATTTTGCACCAGCAGCAGGTAAAGATCCCACTGGCACAGTGGGGCGGTACAGTCTGGAGGAATAAGCAGGGGGCTGAGAGTTAGGAAGAGGTCCTGAGTTCGGATCCCAGCTCCTGACTTGCTGTGTGATCTGGAGTAAGTCATGTGCCTCTCTGCCTCAGTTTCCCCATTACAATGTCAGAGGGGGAATAATATTTATCTATCCCACAGATGAGGCTTTATCAGTTAATATTTACAGGGTGCTTTGCCCTATGTTATAGGACAACATAAAAAGGGATGCTTAACACAAAGATGTTAGGGCCCCTTGGATAGACGAAACGCCTGACTCAGATTAAAGGGAATCAATTCTGTACCTCACCCATCCTGAAGAGTCTCCACTGGGAAGAGGAATAAGAGGACAGCTCTCCCTGCAGTCCTTACTCAGCACCTGCTCCTACCGCCGTGGGAGTCAATGGCAATACTCCCTTGTTATCAGCAAGAACAGGCCCAGGTCCTCACTCTGTACCAGGCAAAGCTGTCACTGAATACAATGAGCCCTTTGCCAGAGGAGGGGATGTACAATTTGGCCAATGGCAACATCAGAGTTTGTCATTTCTTTCCCCACCAAAGATGCTGGGGAAAGGCGAAGCTGCAAGAACCCGATGAGACAGAAATATTAATTTGCTGTTATTGCATCAAGTCTGACTAACAAACCGCATGAATAAATCTGCAGTCTTAAACGGTTACAATTTCTGCCAGTGCTAAGTTACTATGGCAACCACCACCCATCACTTCTTCAGGAATTTCATTAGCAGGGAATAAGGTGGGGGGAAACAGTCTGTCAAGTTACAGGCAGCACTTCCATTTAAAGAGAGAGTCATTTTGGACTTTTTTTAAAAGGCACTTTTAAAAAATTCATATCATTCTGTTAACTGAAGCCAGCAACTCTTTTTCCATTTGGGTCATGGGGAGCGGGATCAATAACCGGCAAGCTGGAATGGCATTTGATGAACTCACATGTATTTTCCAGTGGCTTGGCATTCAGATGAGCCCATTTGCACACATGCACTGATCAGGGCTGTCACCTCTCCTCCCCTGCACCCCACCCCCAATTTGGGAGCGTGAAAGAACGCCAGTGATGTGAGAGTTCTTGGTATCTGTCTGGATAGCGGAGGAACTGACTGACAGATACAAATACCGGGGAGGAAACCTACTGCTGGGAAGTTATAATGGAGCTTTATCCAACCACATACACATGTGCTTACGTCTACATAGCCTCAACATTTAATATTCTGGTGACTGGAATGAGCTCTCTGGTTCCATACAACACACAGCCTCCCTCTCCTCCTCAAAACCCTCTCTCTCTCTAGTTCTGCCCCACACTCTTGTAACAAAGATAAACCCATTATAGAAAGCCAAACCAAAAAAAAAGGGAGGGGTGGGGGACTGGCGATAGACACAGAGATGAGAAAACCTATTGTGTGTACAACTAGACCTCTCTTACCGGGTCCCCTCCCCACCAAGTTATATTTACCCAGATTTTATTTTCTTACTGGCCCAGGTGCCCCAACTGCAGAGCCATCACAGAAGGGGATGTCGGTGGCCAATGACAGAAATTACAGGGTCCAGATTAGAGGGAAGAATCAGCTGATAGCAGCCTGAAGAAGGGCAGCCAAAATGGGTGCAAAAGAATAGCTGGGGTAGAGGAGGTTGTAAACCTTGGGAAAAGGTTAAGATGGGTGGAGATGGGACTTCAGGTTGGGCCAATGTTTATCCTTTCGAAACCTAGTATTACAGCTGATCAAGTAGAGAGAGAAAATTGGTCTATAGCCATTCATTCAGATTTAAAGCAAAAGGCCTTCGGATCACCCTCTTTGAACCATTTTGTGTTTGATCTCTACTGATATGCGACCCCTCAGGACTATCTGCAAATTCTCACAGAAAGAGAAAGGCAATAATGGCTTTAAAATGGGTCATTTCTCTGTCTGTCATTTTATATATGGCTCAGTATCTCTTAGGCAGCATCCAGGGAGATATTTGAGTAAGATGGTCCATAATTCCCTTCTCACTTATACCAGTTTTACATTACTGTAACTCCATTATTAACATCAGCGAAGTTATCTCCCATTCACAATTACACCCATGTCAGTAAAGAATCAGCCCTATTATAAATACACATCAAAATTTAGATTTTTTTCCAGTTTGGCTCGCGCTAAATGAATCATAATTAACTCAGCAGTTGTGACATTTATGATCACAATTCATGGTGTACTGGTGAGTTACATAAATCATCCAGTCTGGGAACAGAAAGTACCATGTAATATATCTAACTAACCAAACAACCACAACCTCAATTTAGAATAGTGAATTGCGACTATTCAAAAAAGAACTGTTTGTGAAATGATCTGCAACCCAGTTTCATTATTCATGATAGACGTTTACAGACAATTTAGAACAACAAATAAATCCAAACATTTTGTGCTCTGTCTGTAGCCCATTCATGAACTGGAGAAAACAAAAAGCAAAATTTGTGGAAAGAATTGGCTCTATTGGTTGACTCTGTCCAGTGTACCCCTGGGGCTAGTGACTTAAAAATCATTTAATGCATATTCCAGAAAGGGACCAATATTTGCTAGACTCACTGTATCAGCAAAGCACCCAAAGCAACAAAGGTAAACAGATCATTTGTTCAGGACTCGTCTGCAAGTTCAGAGAGGAGTTCTGGGAAAAGTTCCACCTTATTAGCATTGCCCTCTCCTGCATCTCCTTCTAGACTGCAGACTCATGAAGCCAGGGATTTACAGCATCTCATTGACAGAGCAAAATTCAAGGAGAAATCTGAATTTGTAAGTGACTTTGCAACGTTTGTTTTCAACTCTTTGTCAGAGCAAAACAGACTTCCTAAAGTAAAACTGAAGCCTATGCAGTCCTTTCTGAGAGCCTATTGCCTTCAGTGGGCTTTGGATCTAGCCTTAAGGTAGCCATGGAGCTTTAATGTGTCTTGAGCTAGCTTGTTATTAGAGAAAGCCTACCTGAAATCAATTGGAGTTGAGGGTGCTCAGTACCTTTCAATTGCCCAGATAAACCTGGTACACCATACTGAAGCCATACCCCAAGCACACTCATCCACTGAGGTCTGAATGGACAGAACATTTCTGATGTAAAGTTAACGTAACACCTACTAGGCAAGAACAGATTCATCTTTCTATTAGCATTAATACATGGAAGCAGCATTTAAAACAACAGCAGCAGCAGCCGCCACCGCCTTCTGACAGCCCTGAGACCAGGCACCAAGAACTATTGAGAGCTCAGGTCATCTCTGGCCCATTGATTGGACTCCTGATAGAATATTCTGAACAATACCTGCCACAGTATCTAAGACCTGAATGGAGAGTTCTCCAGTACTTAGGCATGATGGAGTGAGTGGCAGCCTTAACACAGAGTGGTATCTCTTTTCTCTTCTCACTTTAAGACAGGATCCTAATGCTACTGCAGTGGCACCTTCACTACTTAAACTTCCTTTGACCAGCAGCAATAACAATATTAGTACCACATAAACAACATAGGTAGCCCTGGTTCAACTGTGCTGTGGTTCTCAGGGTAGCTTGAGCTCCAGTGCATTTCAGTATCCCACAGACATAAGAATGGCCATACTGGGTCAGACCAAAGGTCCATCTAGCCCAGTGTCCTGTCTTCCGACAGTGGCCAATGCCAGGTGCCCCAGAGGGAATAAACAGAACAGGTACTCACAAAGTGATCCATCCCCTGACGCCCATTCCCAGCTTCTGGCAAACAAAGGCTAGGGACACCATCCCTGCCCACCCTGGCTAACAGCCATTGATAGACCTATCCTCCATGAATCTATCTAGTTCTTTTTTGAGCCCTGTTATAGCCTTGGCCTTCACAACATCCTCTGGCAAAGAGTTCCACAGGTTGACTGTGCGTTGTGTGAAGAAATAATTCCTTTTGTTTGTTTTAAACCTGTTTCCTATTAATTTTATTTGGCAACCCCTGGTTCTTGCATTATGAGGATAAGTAAATAACACTTCCTTATTTACTTTCTCCACCCCAGTCATGATTTCATAGACCTCTATCATATGCACGGTGTGGGAGTTTAGCATGTCAGCCATCCTGACTGACCACTCATTCCCCAACAGAGGAACGCTTTCTGTCACCCATACTTACTGCCCGAACTTCTTTTTTCTTTCTAAGTATTCTGTAGGATTCTCTCAAAACAGTTGCATGCACAAATGATTACCATCCAGCCACCTCCCTTTATTGTCTGAATGGCTCTCCAGCAGAAATGAGCTCACAATGCAAGATCTCAAAGAGAAAAAACTCAGCTGAGGTGGTCATAAATTTCTCAGGGCTTTAATGCACAAGTCAGCCAGTCAGTCTGGGGGCCTGTCAGCAAAACTGGGTGAAATTTGGGATTGTCAAAAAACCCAAACCACGTGAAACTTGCCTGGTTTTGGAGCTTCCTTGGGAACATTCTGTACAACACTAATCCTGAACCCTCTCTACTCACAGACAGGGACAAAAGGGAGACTAAGCCGTATTCTTTCAGCTTAGATATCCTCACACTAGTACTCAAAGCCCCCCATTGCTGATTATTAGGATGGGCGTGCCTACTCCAGGAAGCCTACTATGTTGGGGCCTCATGGAAAAATCCTATAGAGTTTAATAGGAACACATCCCATACAGTTCTACAGAAACTACTCTAAAAATCTATGAGCTAGATCCTTGGCTGGAGCAAACCAGAAGCTGAGGACCTGGCCCATATATTAACAGAGAATCAACCTATCAGACAGAATCGAGAATTACACCGCTGCTATCTAGGCTGGTCCTGAACAATGTCAATAGGAAGTTAGAGACACAATGTGGGTGAAGTAATACTTTTTATCAGCCACCTTATCTCTCTAATATCCTGGGACCAACACGGCTACAAACACACTACATACGACAATGGGAAGTTGTCACTCCCTAGTAAATTCTGAGGGATTTTTCCATAAGAGGCAGGCCACATTACAACATGGTAGTTCCTCCAACACTGCTGAAATACCATTTGGTCATGTGGTTGCAAACAGGACCTTTGCTGTGCTCCTTTATCCGTTGAAATTTTGCCTGTTTCTTGTACGTGAGCATCGGCTTGTGCTCTCTCCCTGGACCTCACTTGCATGCATGTACAGGCCATGTCTAATAATGATGATGATGATAATAATCATTGCTGTTTTGGTTTTATGACAGTAATACCAAGAGGCCCCAACTGAGATCAGAGCCCCAGAGTAGGAGACAGAGCCTGCCTCAGAGACATTACAGCCTAAATAGACAAGACCGTCAGAGGGTGGGAGAAAGGAGAATCAGACATATATAGAGATGGGAAACTGAATCATGGAGCAATTAAGTGAGTTGCCCAAGGTCATAAATAAGCCCCACCTTTCCAGGAATACACAGTTGAGATCTGGACAATATTAAACTAAACGCAATTTTAGATCTCTAAAAAATTCTGTATATGTACAAGAGAAATACAAACAAACACGATACATAAGGCACAATAACTTCAGATGGATTTTTCTGTTTTATATTCCCCACTCCCCACCCAATTCTTTCAAACCAGCCTCTCCTGTGTTAATTTCTATGAATATGTAAAACATTCCCCCACACTTCAGAAACCCATTTTTTCCCCATCTGTAAAAAAGCAGGGTGGGTAATTATAAGAACCTAATTATGAGCTCTCAAAAAAAAATGGACTAGCTGATTTGTGCTCTCCATGTCTGACTGAAAGCAACTGAGCACTAGCCTCCTGCTGTAATTATTGTTATCAATCACTTTTCACTGCAGCAACAAATTATTTTAAAAAAAATATGAAAACAGAATTAACTCTTTCCAGTGACACTTCACTCTGCAGTTTCTTAGCGATAAATTGCTGCAGGTGAAAGCCAATGAGGAAAAGGTTTAGCCCTTCCCATTTTCATTTTTTATTTATCTCGTTAAAATATTTTGGAGTGAACGTAGAACAAGATTCTCACAAGGGACTAGTGACTTGGGGCAGGGGTTCATTTCCGGATGCTAATTTGAGGTCTTAAAGGAGCCTGATTTGCAGCAGGTGAATGCGTAGCACTTTCTCAAAATCAGGCCCTTTAATGTGTCTCCGAAACTGAATCAAAATCACTAGTCATGGAAAATCTTGGCCTTGTTAGTGTTCAAGAAAGTGAAGAGATTCACAGAACTGGCTAGATTAGGTACGTATCCCCGGTACCGTGAACACTTTGTGTAGGCTCAACATGTCTACCAATGCGCCTCCAGGCTGATGTTCCCTTAAGGTACGTCTATACTACCCGCCTGATTCGGTGGGTAGCAATCGATCTTCTGGGATCGATTTATCGCGTCTCATCTAGACGCGATAAATTGATCCCGGAAGTGATTGCCGTCTACACCGGTACTCCTGCTCCGCGCGAGGAGTAAGCGGAGTCGACGGGGGAGCCTGCCTGCCGCGTCTGGACCCGCGGTAAGTGCTTTTTAGTTTGAACTAAAAAGATACTTCGACTTCAGCTACATTATTCACGTAGCTGAAGTTGCGTATCTTAGTTCGACACCACCCACCCCCCTTGCCCCCGAGTGTGGACCAGCCCTTAGATTCCATTTCTATCCCCAACAGAGCTCTGCTAGCACCCCTCAGTCCCGAAGTGCAACACTCCCTGCTTCGGTGCGTGGGGCGGGGGGCGGGGGTATGACTGTGGGGGGGGGGGGTATGACTGTGCATTTCCGCTCAGCAGGAGACTGCCTTGTAGCTTGCTGGATGCACAATGCTAGGAGGAAACATTTTAAAAGAGAGAACAAGAAAAAGAAACACCAATATGGGCTGGATCCAGGGTTCATTTCTTCCAATCCCCAACAGATGGCGCTCTGGTGGGCGCTTTATGCTGTCCAGGGACATCAGCCTGGTTGTAGCTCAGTGAAAACAAAATCAGTTCTAAGTGGGCCAATCACCTTCTGGCATCCAAAACTCCTTTCCCACAGAGAGTGAGCGAGCAAGCCATGAAGGTTAATTCCCAAGCTGGAAGAGTGTGGCATAATTTCTCTCTTCGTCTACCCCACCATGTTTTTATACCATGCACATCCCAGTAGCACCTAGAGTCATTAGCCTGGATTGCAGCAGTAATTCCTTTAAATCAATGTGGAGCAATTCATATATAGGGTTGGTAACACTTAGCTCTTTTCAGCCATAAACCTCATAGAATTTAGCAGTGGATTGGCCCATTGTTAACACATAAGAAAACTGTAGCTATGGGGAGCTAAGTTCCTTGCCCAAGGTCACACAGCAAGTCAGTTGCAGAGCTGTAAATAGAACTTAGCTCTCCTGACTGCTCTATCCACTGAGGCATCCTACATGCCTTCCCCACCCTCCCCAGCCCTATTCCCGGTGCTGACGTTTGGCCCTTGATTATGCGTTGCAAGCTTGAGCTCTGGGAGGAAGCTCCTGAGCCTCCAATACAGGAGGAAGTGCAGCTGGGAGGAGGAAGGAAGCAACGCTCGACAAGCACATGATTTTTAATGAGTTCAATATGTGGCCAGTGTCTCCGGGAAATCTGTTTGCAATTGTTCCTTATTAAAGGCAAATGACAAGCTGTTTTCCAGGCATAAACCTCCTCCTCTCTTCTCTAGGATGCCAAGGCAATTATTCATGGCATTATTTCTTCGCTCTCATTCCTTCTCTCAAAGGGTTCTCCCACCCACATGCAGACATTACATAGCCAGCCTTGACATTCGCAGCATGGTTATGGTGGCAGAAGTTAACAACTAGAGTATTGCACTATTAAAACAACAACAAGCTCAATGGGGGGCAGGGCCTACTTACTGCTAAGTAATACTTTGCCCCAAACAAAAGAAAACAAAGAAAAGGCAGGAAAATTCATAGCTTAATAGCAACTGATCTGTCTGTATTTTACCCCATTGTTCTGAGCATTGCAAAAAAGTATGTTATGCCATTAGCTGTACATACGCTCCCTGCAATATCTGGGAATGAGAGGGGAAATTAAGGTTAGGAGCTCAGATAACCGAAGACAAGGTTTTTAGACAAGGTGTGCAAATACCTGCATAAATTGTGCATCTCATTTGCACATGCAATTACCATGAGTAAGGGTACGATTTTGTCATGGGTATTTTTAGGAAAAGTCATGGCTACAACAAAAGGGCAATAAACAAAAATTCACGGCCCGTGACCTGTCCATGACTTTTAATGTAAATACCCCTGACTAAATCTTGGGTGGGGTGCCACTGCCAGGGGGTGGGGAGGGGTGGGGGGAGAAGAGACACTCTGGGAGGCCACTGCTGGGGGGGGGGGGGGGCTGCAGCTGCCAGAGGCCGCTGAGCAGCGGCTGCTCCGGCAACCCAGGGACCACTGCTCAGGCGGTCCCTGGGGCTAGCTGCACCCACCGCTGCTCAGGTAGTCCCCGGGGCCACCTGAGCAGCAGCTGGTGTGGCTGTCCCCGGGGCTACCTGAGCAGCTGGCTCCGGAACCAGTTGCTTGGGCAGCTCTGGGGTCAGCCGCACCAGCCGCTGCAGAAGTCACGGAAAGTCACAGAACCCGTGACTTCCACGACCTCCGTGATAAACATAGAGCCCTACCCATGAGTGCAGGTATAAATGCATCTGATTAACCCTTTGCACATGCAGTTGGTATGTGCACAAATTAGAAATGTATTCCTCACCTAAGCAGACTGAAAAGCTGGCCCACCATCACCCTTGCTTTTGCTAAAGGGCTTATCATTAGAGCTAAGCTAATTATTCACTCAGTGAATTTAGCCTCTTCTTCTGCTTGAGGAAGGTCCGGGAGCAAATTACAAATTCCCAATACATTCAATATTCAAAATCGCTCACGTCCTTGGTGACACTAAGTAAATTTGAAAGTGTGGAAGTGCAAAAACCAAATGCCCCCCCCACCCCTCCCCAAAAAAGAACCATTATTAATTAATCTGCCACTAAGCATCTCCACTTCTGTCTTCTTTATTTAAGACAAAAGATGGGTTCTGGAGGCTGAGATGTGGATTTGGTTTTGCAAACTCTGGTCAGTTGAGGCTCCGCCAAGGCCCTATATGCATATAGATGAGACACACTGCATGCATATTTCCCCTCTTCCCCCATGAATGGAAGTCAGTCACTTCTACACTGTTCCCAACCCATCCATCCTGCAGGACGCGGCGGACAGCACATCCCTCAGCCCGCGCCACATCGTGCAGCCCCCATTGGCCTGGAGCAGCGAATCGCGGACAGGGGGAGCCACGACCGGCCAAACCTGCGGACGTGGCAGGTCAACAAACCAGCCCGGTGTACCAGGGGCTCTCTCTGAAGAAGCGGTGGACCACAGTAAAGAACCACTGCTGTAGGGGGAGCAAGCAGAAGGTGGGTGGGCTGGAGCCAATGCAGATGCATATTGACTCCCTCCAGCCCTGCAGAGATTTCTAGGGGAAAATATATGCTGTATCAATATTGTCTGTTCTGTACAGCCCTCATCTGGGGCCCAGCAGCAACCATAGCTTTGGGAGTCCCTTGTAGTCTGGCTTCAATGGAGCTACACTTGAGAAAAAAGAACCAACTGGGAACCAGTGGTGTGGAGACACCAGTCCCTCAGTGTAGATGTCCTGGTATCTACAGGATCTAGGAAAGACCTCTAGCCTTTTCCAAAGGAGTGCCAAATCCTGCACCCCTTAACAGTCATAGAGGAAGTATGTGAGGGCCCCATGTAAAGATGTCCTCCCCCATACCCGAGTCCCCTGGATTTTTCCCTGTCACAGTCTCCAGGCTGCTTATGAGCACAGCTAACCCTGATTGACCACTTCGCCTGTTTGGCCAAGGAAGTCAGCAAGGCTGTTCTTAAGCCAAACAGCGACAATTGATCTCTGGCTACTCAGTGCTTATGCCTGCAGTTGCGATCGCTCCTGTGTCTGCCTCGTCTCCAGCCACGCTCCTGCCCTGCTTCCCTTCTGGCTTCCTGACTCTGACCCCCCAGCTTTAATTCCCGACTCCAGCTCCCACCCCTGGCTCCAGTGACTGCTCTGACCACTAGGCCTGGCTCCTGCTCCAACCACTAGGCCCGACCACCTACGTCCTGGTTTGTGACATTCCCATGGGAGGCAATGATCAGGACCAAAGTAAGGACCTCATGTTTTGGACCCCTACTTGGAGGCTCTTCACTAAAACTATATGGCACCCCTCTGGAATGGAGAGGGAAGAGGTAAATAAAAGTCTGAAATGAAGTATGATCAGGTGAGCAATAAGGAAATCCATAGACACTATTATTTTTTGCTGTTCTAAAAGCAGGAGGGACACATTCTCTCAGTTGGGTTATATTCATGTCAAATAAGCATTCGGTCACACACACATTGTTACAGCAATGTCTGACTCATTCCACTTTCCAAGTTATTTTCTTAAACCATTCCTTTTGTTTTGGTTTATTTCAACCTACAAGGAGCCAAACATTGTGCTGTGTCAATTTCTCCTTTCATACTATGAGGTTGTAAGTTATTTCTATGTGTGCACACGCACGCACGCACCCTCTGCAAATTACTGCAAATGCACAGAGCAGCCTGGGAATAACATGCTCCCCATAGCTTCCTTCCCAGTGTCTAACAAAAGACCCCAGGAGAAATTAGCCTTTCAGAGACTCCTAGAAACTTTAACCCCAAATCTATTGAGGGGGAAACCTCTCAGTGCAGCAAATGCATTCTGTTTATAGGAGCATAGAAAATGTGTGCGTCTTTGAGAGGCAGGGGGAGATGTCTTTCAAAAAATAGGACTAAAAATAAATCTGTGAACATTGATTAGTTATGCTTTGACATGGTGAAATAGGGAATGGTGAATTAATATGCCAATATTTACCAAACAAGCTATGGTACGGACAGTCCCTGTGAGTGATGCAGAACTGCTAGTGCAAGGTGTTGTATTTTCTTTGTCTGTAGTCTCTCCCCCACTCCCCATTACACACACACACACACACACACACACACACACACACACACACACACACACAGAGATGGTAGGGGACAAACTAAAAAGCAGAGAAATCTGAGGCTAGGTGATAGCTTTGTTACAATGGGCTCAGTGTTTATTCTCTGAACAGCAGTGTATACAAGGGGTGAAATTAAAGGCTGTTAGAGTGATTGCATCATTCACTCATTCCCCCCCCCCCTTAGATGTGCATTTAAAGAGAGAAAAAAGATGAAAGCTTTTAACCTGAAATAGCCTGATAGGTAGGGTTATCAGCATCAAAGAGGAGCAACAGGAAAAGCTGTGACAATGATAGATGACAAAAACTAAATCAAATCAGTGATGATGAAATATCAAGTAAACTAAAGCAGGTAGACCGTAACTAGGTCTACATAGAAAACTAAATAGACATATAGGGTCAAGATTTAACCCTATTGAAATCCATGGGAGTTTTGCCATTGAATTCAAGAGGGCCAGAGTTTCAGCCATAAAAGGGCTATCTTTTTAATTTCTGGATATTGAGTGAGATTTAAAGGGCCCGTGGCTTCGCTGCAGTAGCGGCAGCTGGAGCCCTGGGCCCAGGGGCTCCCAGCCGGGCCCGGGGATTTAAAGGCCCCACCTCTTCCAGTTGAGGCCCCGCCTCTTCCGGTTGAGGCCCCGCCCCCTGCTCAGGACTCCGGCATACCGGTAACGCCTTTAAGTTACTTTCACCCCTGCCTCAATGCCACCCTATATGCTCTATCTGCAGTGTAAGTGTTTATTTTCCCACAAAGTGCTCATGTACCCTACATTTCCATGTACACTCCAGTGCAGTTGATAGTATTTTCTGTTGCAGGATCAGGTCCTAAACTGAATTATTTTACCCCTTTCGTTGTTGAAGGACCCTGAAGTCATTAAACCAGAGCGAATGTCTTTCTAGATTGACTTTCTCAAAATATGGGATTTAAATAAAGACCATCCACAAAGGAAACTGGGGCAAGGTAAGGTTTTCTGGGGAAAGAGGAGGGGATGTGAGGAACAGAATGGGCCAGCCATTTTATTTTATTTTTGCTTAAGTCATTGTCAATATGTTAGCTGTGCCATCTGGCATCTGTGATAAATTAGACTATGTGTAATTGCAAGCTGCAGAGAATTTTTAAAAGACTGGAAATTTCTCTGTCTAGGTTAGGTTCTTATATGGCCCTCATCACTGTAATAACGGAGTACAGAAAAGCACTATTTTCTTTTTAACACTGACCTGGGACGAAAAGACCTCTGGCTAGTTATTGTCTTTTTCATTTTATTTTATTTGAACAGCAGAGCAAGCTTGGAGTCTCCCTCCCCCAAAACCCCCATGAATATTTCATATACGTTTTGGAGACCCAGGGAACATAAAACTCATCTATTTTTCAACAAATTCCTTCCTTCTGTTACAAACCCCACCACAGATTAGTAAACAAAGGAAAGAATATTAAAAATATGACTTACATTTCACCATTTGTCCTCTTCATTTTTTTTTTTTTTTACATTTCACTTGTCATGGGCAATTAAACTACATTGGTTAGTGGCGCTTTTGTTTGTAGCAGGCTACTGGCCATTTTCTGCTTTTCATGCATTAACTCAGCACTTTTTGTAGTGTATGTTCACAGTGCTGTACGTGATTGTTCTCCTTAAAATGAAAACAAATCCAAAGAATGAGGATTCAAATTAGGCTTTGCAAAAATCCTTTCGTTGTTTGTGTTTGGTTGGTTCCTGGGCAGCGTTGTTGTGTGTCTATGGGTGTCGATGTGGTTGTTTGGTTGGCTGAGGCCTCCCCCACACCCCAAAATGTACATTTGATCCTAAAATCCAAACCAAAGTTATGGCCCAGACTTATTACAGCAGGAGAGAAGGGCAGATGGGGCACCAATTATGAATCCCTGAGTCTCAGGGCAGAGCTTTACCACCCTGAGCCTTGGCATTCTTTACAGGAGCCAGAGGATGCTCTAATTTACACCATCTGGCTACAGTCCCGAAAGGAACATATATCAACTGTGCAGAGCTAGAGCACAGCGCTCTCAGGCTATGCCCCCTACCTACCGCAACACACACCCTGCTTTGGGGCCAAGTGGGGACGGCACAGGGCTGAGTTGACCAGCTCCGTGCCAGCTGACAACCGCCCTGGCATAGGGGAAGTTATCAGCTGGCCAGATCTGATTGCTTTCCAGTCCCTCTGCACAAAGGGTCCAAAATGCAAAGGAGAATCTAGCCCTAAATCGAAGACTATTTGTTAATGTCCTTCCAAAAGTGTTTGGCCTAGAATGGGTGCTGCTAGCTGAATTTACAAGGAAACTATCACCCCATTTAAAGATCAAATGTGATCTGCTGGTATATTGTAATAATCTAAAGGATAATGGTTTCCACATTTGAAATACCCACTTCTTCAAAAATCCAACTATTTATTTTAAAAATCCATCTATTACTGAGAAATGTTTCCATTCTGGCGTTGCTGTAGCACATAAAAATACAATGTGTGTGCAGCAGAGCTTGCCTGTAACACCCTCTTCTGCAGTGAGTTCCCAACAGGGACAGAATACAAAGATGAAGCAGTGCCTGGCATTTTGTTAGCATGTGGCCAGCTCCAAAGAGATGTGCAGGTTCCAGCTAATGGAGTAAAGTCACCCATGAAATTGGGGAGAATGTGGGGGGAGACGCCTTATCAGTTGGGTTTTGGTTTTGTGAACTTACTACCAGAATTCATTCAGATTTGGGTCCCATTTCTCTGAACACACTCCCCTCCTGCAGCCCTCCCAAAACTGTAGGACTCAAAAAAAAAAAAAAAAAAGGGGGGGGGTGGGGGGTTGATGAAATACTCTCCCCCAGGGAAGTGGCAGACTCCCCATTGTTTGGCACATTCAGAGTCGGACTAGACAAAGGACTAGTGAATAAATGTAAAATTAGGAGTGTTTCACCATTTTTAGGGCGAGGAACTCAGTGGCCAATAGGTCTATTTCATCTCTAATTTCAGTGAGTCTCTAAAATCCAGAGTAGTTCAAATTGGAGACATTTATTCAAACCCTTCTCCCGCAAAGTACTGGGGTTCCAATCATCTCCACTCACCCAATGTTAATGCACGGAGGAATAAACACAAGGCGGCCTTTTTCAGTGCTAGCAGAAAAACCAAACAGAAGAGGTTTATTTGCCATGAAGAGAGGGTCAGCATGAAGAGATTTGTGTTCTCCAGATCCCAAGACAGTGTTCTGAACAATGGGGAAGGGGGGAAAATCCACAAAATTGTGTGTCAGACATGATGCCAGGCTAGATTTAGCCCTGGAGTAAAAGGACCCAATGGATTTACACCTGCCTACCCCAGTTCTGAATTTGGCCCTGGAACCTCAACTGAATCTGCATAAAAGCAAACATGAATAACGAGGGTTGAGAAGGCAGCTGCAGTAGCTAACAATGAATTTTGGCCTATACAAAAGTACCTAGGAACAGGGTTAGGAAAATTTGTGGAACTGACTAGTTAACTAGACCTCAGTGTGTGCAAATTTAGCTGGATCTGATACAACAGAAGCCAGTGGACTTAGGCCCAGGTTTCTCTTCTGTATTGCTTGTGTTTGTGGAGGCATGTGCCGTTTTAAGTGCACTAGTAGGCTCAGAACAGACCTTTAGCCTTGGGGAACATGCTCAGAAACCATCAAGCACAACCTTAGTGGAAAAAAGTTTGTATCTAGTTCAAAAAAATGTCACTGTCTCCTGGCTGATGAAACAGACATAGAAGTCAGGACTGGTTTAACAACCTCCTTTCTCAGAAGTTCTCAACCATTACATTTCAAGCGTTGGTACTTTGATCTTGGGAGAACTAGAGAAGATTCTTTTTTTTCCCCACCAGGACTCTACAGCACAATTTAACACTCCACTACTCTGGGCTGTTTTTGTTTCTAACTCGTCTCTAATTATTTTGTATTGGGGTTGGGGAGGGGGTGTGGAAAACACATTATAGATCTGAGCATCTCTTCAATTGAAAACAAGAAAGCAAAGAGGAAAAACAATTTGGTACAGTATGTAAGTGTTTTTGTTCTTCAGACAGGAGATAATTTGCTATATAAAAAAGACCTTTGAATTTCCAAAAGGAGAGCGAGCCAATAAAAAGCACCATTTCTCTGAATGCTGCACAGAGTCACTGGAGTCCTTTTCCTTAGCCCAGTCCCTCTTCTTCTCATTAGTTCAGATAGCTTTCATAACGCTAATTCCTTAGGTGCTTCCATCTTTATTTCCCTTGAAACCACTGCTGAGAAAATAGAAGTAATCCCTTTGCTGCGGGTTGAGTCCCTTAGTGCTCCTGCCAATATTAAGTCTCCTGCTGACGCCAGGTGGAAGGGACAATTCTAAAGCTGGGATAATTGTTTCATGTTCATAAGAACAGAGGAATGAGGCCAGGAGATCTTGTTTAGGCTTGTCCCTCAGTTTTATGTCAGACATGTATTTCGCATATAATTGGCAAGACTTAAGGATGAATCCAGCTTCCTTTGAAGCCAATAGAAAAGCTCCCACTGACTTTACTGGGAGTTTCACCTGGCCTTTTTGGTTTGAGCTTTAAATGGGCCTTCGCCAGCCCCCTTTTTTCACCCATTTCTTAATATCATGTAAGCAGCTATCTACCGATCTTGAAGTCACAATGAGATAATTTGATGCTGCGGGGCCTCGTTTGCACCTCCAGAATGGAGGTTACCTCTGGACAAAAATTGTGGACAGAAGAAAGGTAGGGTGGCTTTTTAAAATAAGGCTGTTTTTGCATTTCATTTTTAAAGAGTTGAAGACACCTTGATCAGAAGACTTTCTACAATCCCCCATTGTTGTAGTACAACCCACATTACTGTATACTGCTTTGCAGTCTTTTTTTTTTAAAATACAAAAGAGAGAAGACCCATGCCAGGGAGTAGAAAGGGGAAGAGGAAAGCTCTAGAATAAATTAGTTTCTCCAACGGTCTATCCCTGAACTTCTTGGCAGTAACACAGTCCAATGGGCAGAGCACAGGACAGGAAGCTGAGAGATATGGGGTGATATCCTGTCTCTGTTAAAGTCAATGGGAGTTTTGTCATTGACTTTGATGGTGGCAGCATTTTGACCATGGGATCTAGTCCACAGACTCAGGGTGTGGCTTTTGGCAAGTCATATGTTTGCCTATTTGTGCCTCAGTTTCCCCATCGGAGATAAACACACAGATTCTGACTTAAACATTATTAAATGTAATATATAAGTAGTAGGCATTCTAGTCATTCCTATTAATTAACTGATGTGTATTACATTTGCCATAGTATTCCACAGCAACGGTCCCAAAAACGACAGCTTACACCAGCATCACTGCACTGTCCTGTGCTACTGACTGTGGAAGGTTTTAAAGCGACTTGATAATTAAATTCAGCCTCTGCTATAAAAAAAAGTAATTTATTCTGCAGCCATTTCTCTCACACACATGCACAATCTCAGAGAGAGAGAGAGAGAGAGAGAGAGAGAGAGAAAATATCAGAATCCAAATAATGGGTGAGCATTTTGTAGATGTGTGAATGCCAAGCTTTTTGCCACCATTGCCAGGGCTTTATGGGCTGCCTGATGGATCAGTGCATAACAAAAATCTGTTTCCAGCCCTTTCTGGCTATTAACTGAACAGAAGACAAATTATCAAGGACCCTAAACAGCACAAAAGGTGTCACCTGATGGTGTTCATTAGCCAGTCAGATATTTCATTAATGTACTGCATACCCGCTACCTATTTAAATAGGGAACACCACTCACAAGCACAAATGACCAGAGGTATCTTGGCACTTGAACAGGAATATACATCATTCCTCATTTCCCTCCCCCCCCCCCACACCCCACTAAAAATAGCACAATATGTGATCTGCAATTTAATGTGAGGTTAACAAAAGGTATGTGGGATTTGCAGAACACAGACTGGTAACCTAGCAACAAGATGCAGCTATTTGAAGCTGTCACTGGTCAAAACAAAGAAGAAGAGAGGACTCCTGCTTTTCTTGCCAGGAGAGGGGTGGAGATTGTGAGGAGGAGGGTGGGGGGGTCATTCTGTTCCCAAGAAAACGGTAAAACATTGACTGTATCAGCACCTACACTTTGTTTCTCTTTTCGATTCTTCTTCAATACAACGTGTAGACAGCATATATGGTCTGATTTTCCTGAGTGCTGAGGTCCCACAGGCATGAGTGGGAGGGAAAGCAGGGCTGGCATGGTATTATGGTACGGGGGGGAAAGGGTTTTTCTAAAGAAAAATGGCTACATTTTCAGTATAACTTGTAATGATCCCTATATACTAGACACTAACAGAATGGTTTGTCTCTCTCACCTTCTTAATACACAGAGAAACTCCATGTTCGGAGGGGGAAACTGACAGGACTTATGGTGTGATCCTGCACCACTAACTTTAATGGGTGCAGGACTGAGCCCTCATTTCGGAGGAACATAACAATGCTGCCCCCTCACTGAATGGTGACTATGATTTGACCTGGAGTGCACCTTGCCCAGGACTGCCTCAACTGTGTTACCAGCCTGTTCAGACCTTACCTGCAAACTGCGGTAGTGTGGTTTAGTGGTTAGACCATAGACCGGGGAGTCAGACATGGGTTCTATTCTTGTGACTGGCATTGAATCAATGTGTGACCTTGAGCAAGTTAATCTCACCAGACTTCAAGTTTCCTCCTTTGTACAATAGGAATAATGATATTTGCCTCTCTTGGTGAAGCACTTTGAGATCTAAATATGAAAAGCACCAATAAAATGCAAAGTATTATGATGATATTTTTTAAACAGCCTTTCCATCCCAGTCCCCAGCCTCTTCACTGCACAGATTGACAATTGTGCTGAATTCAGATAGGACCACCACACAGCCCTCATGAGACTAGTTTGAGAGCATTCTCTCAGAGTATTTCATTTATGTACTAAGCTGGAACATGAAACCAGGTCTCAGCAGAAGTGGAAGTTACGTTTAGTAATCCACTGTCCGCCTATGGAATCTGTACATATTCATCCTGGGGTATGATCCGTGATGCTGGTTAGAAGTTCCTGGAATAAAGAGACCATTAGAGTTGCATGCTGTTGACTGCTCTGAACTAGTCACAGTATATAACAAAATCTCCTGCTGGAGATGAACAACTAAAGCAATTCTCCAGTGAGTCAAGGATGTGAATACCCCAGTACCAACAGAGCAGTACAAACCCTCACACATGACAAGATGCTTCAGAACATTGAGGGTGGTCCTGGGTGTCTGTTGATTCATCATTTTCATTGTCAATTAAAATATGCCATTGATGGAGTTGTCAAGATCAATTGGCGGCATTTTACCCCTTCCATCCTCAACCCAGATTTTTTAAAAATTCATCTCAATGCACATTACAGTTAAACAGGCCCATAAATTAAAGTCTCAGATGAAAGGGGCAATGGAAGTCCATGGAATGTGCACAAATGACTCATTCCTTGATGCCAAAATTGCTAATAACACTTCACATCAGCCAGCGTACCTTTCAGCAGAATCCGATTGAATTTAGGGCTAGAGGTTCTTTAAGTGATCTATGCACTGTTCACCCAGGGATTCCCTTGCATTGATCTGGAAAGGCAAGCAATTTGTTTCCATAATTTATCTTGAGTACGTCTGAGTCCTTTAAAAGCATTTGCATTCAGCACAACTAGTGGTTTCTGATCTTTTTCAGTTGGACAGATGAATTTACATGAGCTTCTATATATACACAAGACTTTAGCCAGAACCTTTAAACGTGGGCTGTTCCTTTAAGGATAAATGCTAAATTAGACTTACATGGGTGGAGTCATTTTACTCTTTTTAATAACTGTACATAAAACCAGATTATACCATGCTCAGATTGCTAGTAAATGAGACCTCCTGCTCATTCCCTAGTCCCCAAGCCAAGCATAACAAAGACAGCTGAGCAGCAGGTCCTCTTTCCATTCATCCCTTCAGGGATCTCAATCTTTATGGACCCCCTCCTCTTCCTAGTATTGAATAAATATTATTTGATTCTCCATGCAAATGGACAACCCCGAGTCTTTCCTTGACAATAGCCACAGCACTATGCAAAAAGGGAATGTCACCTCTGTTGACCTCTGGAGTCAGTTCATGCATTCACTTCATATGAAAGGCCCAACAAGCAGTGGAGTTAAAAAAAATAATAAATAAATAAATCTGAAAGCTCTTTAAGTCATGATTTAAAAGCAGACTTTAGGCTTCAAAATTTCACCAAGTTACACCTGTGTTTGCAAACCTAGGTTCCAGTGCAGCAAAGCATTTAAGCCTGTGCTTACCTTGAAACGTACTACAGTGGGAATCATGCACTTGGGGATTTTTTGCTGGATCAGGGCTTCAGTTCACACATATAATTACTAATATTGTGGACACAAATCAGGACACTGAATGCACAAATAAACACCATTAACCCCTGGCAGGTACAATTACCTAGTTTGCAGATGTAATTGTGCATGGATTTTGTTCCTGCCATTGTTTGCTTAACTTGCTTAAAAACCAGGCCTGTTAGCTTTTAGTGTTTCTGTTTAATATTAATATATTATGTCACAGGATAAAGTCCTTATGACATAGATGGTAACTGTCGACCATTCAATTATATTGTTCCAAATCCTGACATCTCAATCAAAACTCCCATTTAGTTCACTGGGAGTAAGGACTGCAAGGTATTTAAGGTAGTTTATATTTTCCATATACAGTGACAGTCTCCGCGAGGGTCACACTCCTTGCTTGGTAAATCTAATGGACATGTGGAGCAGACTGTGTGACGGTACATTTCATGGAAGAGAGAAGCATAATTGTCTGGTAACTCTCATGCCACAGGTTGGTGGGGATTACGCCCCATTTCCCAAGGAAAAGGTTGCTTAGCCTGGTGTACTCAGCCCGTTCTGCACTTATTCCTAATGAGCTCTCATGAATGATTGCTAGTAGAGATGGAAGAAACTAAGCAGCCATTCTCAACGCCTCCGACACCATCTTCTCTCCCACTCCCCTGCTAGTGCAAAGAAGTTCCCCATATGTTTTGAACACCACTCTGTGCTTCAGTGCTGCCTCGCCATAAAGAACTCTGCTCTCGTAGGGAACTCTGGCTAGAGTGGCTCCTAGAGACAGGGAGTTAACCGAAGGGTTTAACATTCACACCTTTGGCCCCATCTTGCAGGATTTGCTTTCTAGCCTTGTTTGTTGAGCTCCTGTATCACAGCTTCTCGCTTCTTCCCTCAGAGCCCTTCACTCACATGCCTGACAAAGCTGCCCCTAGCCCCTTCTGACAGCCAGATTAGTCAATAGCTACAAGTAAAGACCCCAGCTTTGCTTTTCTGGAAGGGATTAGCGCGTTTCCAGAAGAATATCAACCCCGCAAGCCGTTCACTTTGCTCGGCTTCATGCACTCATGTGTGTGCTGAGGCACACCACACCAAAAAAAAAGGGGGGGGCAGATCACCTCACTACTTCCCAGTTTTATTCCTTTTCGCTTTTATTGGGGGGGAGGGAGGGGCAGTGTCTAAGCAGCAGCAGATTCTGCGGCTGGTGCAGCAGCTCACCATGCTGCAAGTCAGATGTTAATAATTATTTGGCTGTTTAGTGGGCAGAGAAAATGAAATTGAATTTACATGCACCACTACAGTGGCCTTTAAAAACCTTAGCATGAAAAATGCATGGCTGCCTGGGCATTATTTATTCAGCAATGGATAGAATTTTATGAAGATCCGACTCCTTGGTCAGGGCAGACAAATCTGGCAGAATTAAGCCTCATGTCTGTCAATCCACTAGCAGGTATGGGTGTGAGGGGGCAAGGCAGGAGGGGAAGCATTTCAGCATGTAAGACATAATGGCTTTGAAACACTAATCTTACTCTTGAATGATACCCAGGTTTTATATGCTTATGCATAAACATAGGCTGGCCTGGGAGTGTATCATATGAGATCCTTCACTCTAGAATCTTAAACTGGACTGACTCCCTATTGCTGAAGCCCTTTTACATGAAATATCTTTGCCAAGATTGAGCTTTTGTGCCTAGTAGCCCATTTGTTTCAGCTTTTCCCTTGGTGCATTCTAAAGGCTGTCCAGGTGGTATGTGTGCACAGTTGAGGATCTATGGTTACAAATGCCCCTAAAATTTCCCCCTCCCTCTCTCTCTTTTTCAGTTGCGACTCTTACATGAAAATAAAGTGCAGTCTCTGGTCCAGATGAGTTGTGAATGCTAATGAGGCAGGCACATCTCACACTTGATCTCAGACTAGTCTCAAACTGGTCTGATCCAGTATTAAGCAATACCCAGACCCTACCGTACATGCTCAGCCACTCCCCACAACACACACAGCCCCAGGCTTACCAAGATCTGTATTGAACAAAAATGTGCACAAGTCACTCCTGTCTGACAGCGTGCACAGGTAGCAGTAAGACTGCATTTATATAGCACTGTCCAATTTCAAAGCGCCCTGTAAATTTTACCTAAACGCATTAGTTAACTCATGACTGAACATCTGGGCACTCTGTGGGTTGTGACGGGGCAAGGCCAGAGGGTTATAGGAAAGTGGTAAGGAACCAGTATGTTAGCCCCAGGCTAAACAAATCCCTGATACCTTATGGCAGTTGCTTCAGGTTAATCAAGACACCCGGGGCCAATTAAGAACTTTCCAGAAGGCAGGGAGGCTAATTGAGACACCTGCAGCCAATCAGGGGCTGGCTGAAACTAGTTAAAAGCCTCCCAGTGAGTCAGTGAGGGGCGCATGTCAGGAGCTGTGGAAGGAGGTTGCGTGTGAGGAGCTGGGAGCAAGAGGCACTAGGAGCTGAGAGTAAGAGGGCGTACTGCTGGAAGATCCTGTGGTGAGGATAAAGAAGGTGTTGGGAGGAGTCCATGGGGAAGTAGCCCAGGGAGTTGTAGCTGTCGTGCAGTTGTTCCAGGAGGCACTCTAAACAGCTGCAATCCACAGGGCCCTGGGCTGGAACCCGGAGTAGAGGGTGGGCCCGGGTTCCCCCCGAAACTCCCAACTCCTGATCAGACACAGGAGGAGTTAACCTGGACTGTGAATTCTACTAGAGGGGAAGATCTCTGAGGCAAGCAGAATCCGCCAATAAGCGCAGGACCCACCGAGGTAGAGGAGGAACTTTGTCACAGGGTTTTCTTTTGCGAACGATGAATCTGAAATGCTGGGGGTCCTTTTCCTGTTGTGATGTGCAGGCTTTGATAACAAGCAATCCTCATCCGTACAGTCAGAGCTGATTAGAAACTAGTATTAAGACATCCCACTAGAATTAGTGGCCAACCCTGCATCCTTTATACACTCATTTTTCCTGGGAGTGGGAGTTTCGGGTGTACAAGGAGTGCAGTCTGGGAATAAAAAGCAGTTGACTGGTCATTGCTGTCTGATTGCACCACACTCCAAATCCCATAAAAGAGCATATCCCTCCCTCACAAGCTCCTTCTTGCACCCATCTTTTCCCTTAATCTTTAGCATTTTGAAGAGGAAAGATGAAGAAAGAGACACCCATGTTCAATTCCTAGCTCTGTCACAGACTTCCTGCGTGACCTTGGGCAAGTCACTTAGCCTCTCCTTGCTTCAGTTTCTTATCCGTACACCAGGGATACAGCACCTCCCTGTCTCACAAGGGTGTTGTAAGGATAAATTCATTAAACGATGGCGAAGTATCAGATATTACAGTAACGGGGGACATGCAAGTATCTTAGACAGTGGAAGTTTACCCCAACCAGATATCAGATACCTCAGTGATTGGGGCCATCCACATGTGATAGCGAGATAGATCATTTATAACAATGTCATTTGTTTCCTTCTTTGGATCGTTACTTCTGCTCATTTTCTCTCATACTAATTGTCTTGCTAAACATCCTGTTATTTCCCTGAAGATCCTTTCATTAATGTGAAATGTGTATCTCTGCAGCAGCCAAACTCCAGCTTCCAATTGATCAGTCTGTCATCTCTAAGCAGTAAGGGAAATCCTAGCTGCAGTCTATGCATGTAAACAGCTACAAAACAGTGTGATATGGCTATTTTAACAATTACTGCATCATAAAGAGTGCACATAAAACAAGATCATCCAAAACCACAAGGAAGTAATGAGTATAGGCTGCTTTCTGACCCCCAAAGTCCCCAGGCAGGCCTGAGGAGGGACAACAGGTGTGGCCAGGGAAACGATTAGAGGCGGAGGATCCTCCATAAACCCTAGCCCCAACCCATGAATACCCTGCCATCCTTAAATAACTCACCTTCCCAGTTCCCAAGCAACAGCTGATGGATGTGGGATTGTGCTCTGGGCATCAGAGTTTGGGAAGGATTATTAATCATGTTTATTACAGTATTGACTAAGCACCACCCATAGGGGCCCCATTTGTGGTAGGCACTGTAGAGAGACAGAGTAGCCGACAATCCCTGCCGAGTCTACTTAGACTAGACAGAGCAGAGTGAACTATGTGAGGGTGGCAGTGGAAATCAGTTTTTGTTTGCTTGTTTTTAGGGTTATTTAATTAGGAGGGGATCAGCTAAATGGGAAGAAAGTGAAGGGAGAGGGGGCACTAAAGGAAAGGGAATGAAAGGAAAAGGGCAGAGAGAAGAGGGTTAAAAGGGCAGCAGGTGTGGAGTGAACTGAGGTGAAGAGATTGAGGGAGAAGGTTGGAGCAAACAGCCAATCAGCACAGCCCAGAGAAAGTTCTCTGAATGCCCCAAGATTCCCATTTTGATTATTTCAAGTTACATTAACTAATTCTCAATTTTATGCACAGTTCAGTCTGTGGAGGAGGGGGAATATGTTGCTTAGAATGCATCCTACCCATCCAGCCCCTCTGCTCTCTGGCTTTCTTCCATGAGAACATTGGGCTTGGATGATATTGTACAGAAGAAAACAACTATACAGAAAGAAAACATCTCATATAATTTTTCCGCAATCCATGCTGTCTCCTACTTTACCATGAGTTTGTTTCCCTGGCAGTGGGTGGGAGGATATGGGAACCATAACTCTAATGGGCTTGCCCCTTTTGTGGCCTAGTGTTAGGACTCTACAGTGTCCATGTAGGAGCCAAGAATTGAATTCCAGTCTCAATTTGTACAGTAGGAGCTGGAAGGGAATTGTGCCTTGCATCTCTCAACAGCAAACCCTCTCGGGAGCAAAATTTGATCTGCTCCATAGGGAGTCCCAATGGAGGAATTCACCAGAACGATACTAGCAACGACAAGGAACTTCAAGAAATGAGATAAGGGATTAAAAAGGGGGGTTCATGGATCTCCATGAAAGGATATAGGAAAAAAGGAAGTCCCCTGACACACAACCCCGCTCCAAGCAAGGTGTTCAGATGAGATACAGGCTTTATCAGATTAATACATTCTTATGCATGTACTATGTCAGTAGGATATTTCTTTCCCCTCCCTTTTGAATGCAGTAAATGTACCACCTACATCATACAAAATACAGTAGTGCCTCAGTGCGCAGTAATGCTGCAGGAGCAATCTACTCTTAAGCTTGCTGGAAAATTGCTGCTTGCTGTAATGTTACCCAGGGGAGCAGTGCTCGCTAATATTTGTTTAAGACAAACCGGTGAACACAAAGTAGTGACCTTGTCCACTTTGTGCATTGCAGGATGCTCACTACAGTGTTGGGTAAAATAGATTCTCCACCCAGCAGGGCAGAAGGTTTCTCTGCTACAGAATTAGGGATCATAATATAGTTTAAAAAAATGGAGAGGTGAACAAAAACTAATATGTAAAATGAGAGTAGACTAGACTACCCTATCGACAGTCGGTACCCCTCTGGGATGGAGCATGTTTCCTGCTGCTTTATATAGATGTTTACATAAATCTTGTCAGTCAAAACATAGGCTTTTTTTAAAAGAAAGAAACATGATCATATGTTAATTTCAGAAAAGGGGTGTGTGCCAGTAGGGACCCAGTCATATGAAATGCCAAGTGACTTCAACTCCCAGTAAAGTCAACACAGGTTGAAGGCACTTAGCACTTTGGAGAAGATGCCCCTTGGAAAAAGTCCAGAGAGAATTAAGGACATAGGAAAACCCAGGGGAAGGAGCTGGTGGCATTGGCAGTCAAGCCTGGTATAAAGAGCCACCAGCTGACTTGTCTGGCTCATAACTGTGGCTGTATTAATATAGCAGGAAAAAAAATCCCCAGTACCTAGTAACATCTCCTATAATGCTGAAATATCACTAGGAGTCTGGCTTTCATTGTCTGTCTTCTGGTTCACAAACGTGTATTTGGTGAAGGTGATGTGTCACACATATGTAGGCAATTTATACTCTTCCATGGAAATTGCACAAAACACTGGTCTCTCATTTTATACAGCTGCAAACCGAGAGTACTAGTCCATGTAAACAAAAAGTGACCTTCAGCAAACCTTCATTTCTTGTCGTTTTTCTCTGTAACGAAAGAATGTCCATAAGAGGAAGAGGAAGTTCATAGGGAAGGACATGTGATCTCATTAGCGCTGCTTTGGCATTCCCCTATTTTTCTGATATTTATGTGTCAACACCCAACTGCTGTTCTGCACCAACTTTCAACTCCACTGGTACCATCTCACTCAAGGATGAGTTTTCTGAACATATGCATCCATATTGCATTGTGAAAGCTTCCAGAAGGCGGCATAATAGGGTCTGACCAAAGTTATTTGCCACAATACCCACACTAAGCTACATCAGATCACCCAGAACAGTGAGAGATTTCATAGAGAGAGATTTTCTGGTGTTGGCTGGGATTTAGAGGGTTTGGCCTCCTAGTTATGGTAGGGGTGGTTGCAGCCATAGCCATCCTTCTTCTAGGAGCAAAAGAGACCTGTCTGGTAAATGGCCTGTATTTTTGCCTTGATAGCCACAATTAAATACTGTTTCCAGCCAGGCAAAAATACCAGTAATTTACGTAATTTCCATTTCTCAAGCACTCCAAACCAGTTTCCACCATCTTAATGCAAAAGTGGGGCAATCCTGAAATTCTTACTCATAGCTAATATCTGTCACTCTTACTCATTATGTAGCCCCTGATCGATTTCAATGAGAGTAACCTACTACTCAGTGTGAATAATGGTGGCAGAATCCAGCCCTTGGTAATTACTCCTGCAAAGTAAAAACTGAATAAGAATTTCTATGTTCTTACTAATGTTTGTAAAATGTTTTGAGAGCCTAGAATGGAAAGTACTTTGCAGTGAAACAGTTAATACGCTGCATGAGTTCTTGCAACATTGCTGCTGGTAGCCATGTGACAATGAATGTCCCTTCCCCCACCACACTCCACGTTTTTCTGTAAAAAGTATGGCTTGCTGGATCCTAGATTATCTGAGTTCAGTTGTAAGGAATATCTTAAGACTTGCTGCAGGCGTGAAGAAGTATAGTAGAATATAATGCAGAATCCTTTGTCACTGGCTTTACATTTATCATTCGTCAACCACAGTTTGGAGATGCATGAAAAAAATTAAAATCACTCTCCTTGAAAAAGGTGTTTGTTGAAATAATTGGGTATTGTTATTCCCAGAACATATTGTCATGTTTATGGTTATCAAAATGGTTCCATGAAACTGACATGCATATATGCTGCCTTTACATTGGACTTCCATTTCTTGACTAATTATTTGGGTTAAATATTTCTCTGTGTGTCACTGAATACAGAAAATCATCTCTAAGCCTCTCTCTCTCTTGAATATTGCAAGAAGGCCTGGATCCACAAAATCCTTTCATGCCTCAGGTCACTTTCATGGACTGGAAGCATCCAATGCTGTACCCATAGGCCATTTGGTGCATGATAGAGTTGCATTTTATTAATTTTTATCTTCTGTAACAGAGTCAACAAAACCAACCGCTTGTGGAATTGTCATATTGCTCTGCATTTCTATAGCACCTTCCTAATGAAGATCTCAAAACTACCATTAAAGAGTGAAGCTGTGCTACCCTCCTTTGAGGTAAATAAGTATTATCCCCATTTTACAGACGGGGAAACTGAGACCTAGTTAAGTGGCTTGCCGAAAATCTCACAGGAATTTTGTTGAAGTGGCAGGAATAAAATGAAATCAGTATAACCCAGACCTCCTGATTCTCAGTCCACTGGTTTAACCACAAAGCCATCTCTCCTGCCCATAGAGAGAGATGCATTGCTGTACTGATCACATGGCACAGAAAAAAAAGAGAACAATGTAAGGGCCATAAGCTGTCCCCAAACTATGCATTGGTAACCCATATGTTGGAGCTCACCCTGATAAGGGAACTATGTAGCTACAAAAACGGACCTTCTGTACTTGGCAAATGCACATTTTTGTAATGTAAGGAAAACCTAATCAGCTTTAATTTGTTTACTTTATTTATTTAAAGAGCTGCTCTACCTTTGCTGCCCTGGAGATCTCAGGCACTAGAAAGCAATAGCTTTCTGTCAGTCCAATAGAGACTGTTATTCCAACTCTATGTAATTAAGAGCTTGTTTATTTCACTGCAACTGGACTCAATCTATTGGACTTTAATTTCAAAGATCTTCCTTATGTGTCCACTTCTTGCTACTCTTTAATTAAGCCTTTATACTCACTCTTGAGGGCTCTATAATTGACCATGATTTTAGTTATGTGGCCCAAACCAAAGGGTGCATGACTGTTATCAAGGTCAATTATCTTGTGCTAGAGTTCTCCAGTTAAGTAAGTCATTGCTGTTAGAACATGCCATTAAACAAGGGCTTATTCTCTGCTAACATTGTTTTAGCTGCACTTTTTCTGAAAGCAGTACTAACAGATGATCAGCATCAAAGAGGTCCGCAGGGTCGCAAACAGAGTAAAGATAGCCAAACCTCTTAGCAGGTGTCTAATAAGAATTCAGTGGAAACATATTTATTGAGGGATTTTGTTTTTATCATCATAACTGGCCCTTCTATAGTACCTTTAATCCAAAGATCTCACCATTTTGCAATATTTAATTAAATCTCCCAACATCCTACTGAACTATTATATCCATTTCACTGGTAGGTAAACTGAGACATGGGGAGGTTAAGTGACTTGCTCAAGGCCAACCAGAAAGTTAATGGCAAAGGATCATAAAAATAGGAGATGGGAAAATGTCTGAGATCACTCGGTCCATCTCCCCACCAATGCAAAATTGTTCCCCGAAGTCAATCAAACATTTGTACAGTATTTTTTTTAATCCCAAGTATTAGGATAACTTTAGTATGATGGCAAATGAGAAACCAAATCAGTAACGTTGAATTATATCTAAAAGGTGCTAGAAAAAGAAAAGATTTCTATAAACAAGGGAAATTGTATCAGGTGGAGAAATTAAGGAACATTTTGATCTGAGAAATTCTACATGCTACAAAACAAAGTTTTTCACAGCTGACAAGAGGGATTCTGAATTTCATATGGTTTTAAACAGCTCAGGTTTGTCAAGGAGCTGGCAATCTGCTGTGAACCTTTCAACTAAACACAATCCTAAACCAGATGTGTTGCACACTTGCTTTCAGCCTGCCATCTCTTTCTATGACCAGAAAACGTGCACAGGATACAACATTTATGGGTGGGCCTGAGCAAAAACTCCAGATCTAAATATCCCTGATCTTTCAAGATGGTTATAATCTGAACCTACATCCAAATTTTGTGAAATGGCCCCTAAATCCCTAGAATAGGGGTATCATAGAATCATAGAATATCAGGGTTGGAAGGGACCTTAGGAGATCATCTAGTCCAACCCCCTGCTCAAAGCAGGACCAATCCCCAATTTTTGCCCCAGATCCCTAAATGGCCCCCTCAAGGATTGAACTCACAACCCTGGGTTTAGCAGGCCAATGCTCAAACCACTGAGCTATCCCTCCCCCCCTTTGGGTAACCAAAGCCCCAGGTCTAAATATATGGGGCATTCAAAATATGGGGATTTTGATAGACAGGAATGAATCACTACCTACCGATGCACTGACTTTCAATTGGAGTTGGGTGCATAACTCCCCTTATCATCATCATCAGGGCAAATTCCAAAAGGATTAAGTGCCACCCGGATGAATCTCTGGCTAGGTCCTTAAGATGGTCAGGTTGTATATTCAGTTTATGGTCCATCACTAGCAATCTTATTACACCACCGAAGCTTTTGGTGCCCATGTGACTGCCAGTCATATAGCAGTATTCCCTGATACACACTTCGGAGTTTATTGACCTTCTGTTCTAATATGTCCATATCAAGAAAGTTGCCAAAACCAACTCTGTGCTGATGGAGGTGGTCACTGGGTTCAGCTTCCAAAATCCTTATTTCTGATTTTGTCCCTCACTGGATATGGAGCAGCTGACAAATTAAACAAGAACCAGAAACATCGATCCAGGGTTCTTCAGCCTTCCTCAGCATCCATGTTTCACTTCCCTGTAACAGAGTTGATATAAATGTGATTCTATAGAACTGCAGCTATGTAGCACGCTTGATGTCACAAAGTCTCCACAGAGGCCACTTAAAGGCCTGAAACATGGCAGCAGCTGCTGCTATAAAAGCATCCACCTCTTTCAAGCATGCTCCAGCACTGTCTATGACGATGCCCAGATATTTGACAGTTGCCATCTGTTCAATGTCCCATCTGGATGGGTTAATATTGAACTGGTTGTACTCTGGACCTGGAGGCTGCTTGATGGTAATGGCCAGGGGTTCAGTTTTATCCTGATTAATAACCAAACCAGTGCATGCTGTTTCTTGCCCAGCCAGATCGGCCATCAGCTTCAGCGATCCACCAAACTGAGCCAACATGACAATGCCATCGGTGTATTAGAGACACAGTCTGGCCAAACTCCCATGGAGATACACAACATGATTCCCTATCTGCCATCAACTCTAAGGCAGCTTTCCATTCCATTACAGAGCTGGAGTGTCATGAAATGATCTTCCCATTGACACAACTGATCTTGCAGACACTGGTTGATGCTGCCATCCCAATTCTTTACTGGAGAAGCTGGTGCCACCTTTCCCTAAAAACAACACAAAGTTGGCTATAAGACACAGAGAACAGCAGCCTTTTCTAAACTGACTGGCTGAGTCGACCATCAGGTTCCTTATTTTTTATTTTTTTTACAAAACAACTTCATGATGTTCCAAAGTCAAACCCATTCAGCCTTTAGACTCAGACTGTAGCCTTGTTTTGTTCTTAGTTTCATTGCTGAGTGTGTCTTCTCATTGATCCACGAATGGCATTTGAAGGGCTGATGTCCCGTCACTGAGCTGGCTGTGGTCAGCACACATTACTTGAAACACCACCAGTCCACATCAGAGTCAGAGGGAGTGAGACTTAAGTCTCTAATGGTTTGATGGCCTTAAGCAATTCAGAATGGAAAGGTCTCCGATAGCTTTATTGTTTCAGCTCATGAACTGGCTGTCTTCAAAGTTATAGGTGCACTTTTGTCAAAAAAAGATGGTGGTCAGTGTCAAGTTCAGCACCTCTTGGAACTGTAGAACTGTTGATCGAGTTATAGATGCTTCTGTTACATATTAACAATGAACCATTAACATACGCCACATTGTTGTGTGTGCCCAAGGAATGCTGTTGGATATCTGTTTGGAGCACTTGCACAAAACAAATGTGTTTCACTTTCAGCAGCATTTTCCTGTCCTCTGAAATACTACTTGGACTTCTAATAAATCACACGCATAAAAAGCCACCAGTGGAAAATGTGTCTGTTCTCATTTACATTGTATAATACAGTCACATTTTAAAGGGAAGATAAAGAAATTGTATAGTGTGTCAAGACTGAACCTGGTAATGGAGTCAGAAAATAATCACCATTTAAGAGAGAAATAGTTCAAATTTCAGGTGAAAATGGGTTCCTGATTATGAGCTGAAAGTCTATCCATTATCTGGAATCTGCAGAGGATTCAATGGGAAAGCTATTGTTGCATTTCCTTTATACTTGCTGGCATTCGATTTCACTTTGTATGCTTCTTTGACATTAATATATTGATGTTTACATCACTACTATGCATAGATGCCAGAACTGGTAATGGGAAGAGAGAGTAGAATGCAACTAACACCAAAATTAGGAGGGAAAAAAAGTCCTTGAGGAGATTTATAGCTCCCAATTACTCACTGATGTGATGTGGTTTTCTACTGTTTGGGAATTCAATCTTACTTTTAAACAGCTCTGATCAGAGAGTGATCTAAGATGTTTAGATCTTGATTAAAACATTCGGCCTGTCCTTTCTTTTTAATTTCCCTGAAGTAAATATTTGTGTTTGGGAGAGGTCAGGGATTGGTAGTGCTAGAAAGTGGCATCCTTCAATCAAAGACAGCATTTTTGACATGGCGACGCCATTTTCTTTTAAGGAGATGAAGGGTAATTCAGTTTCTGTACAAACTGGATTCAAACCGTCCTCTAGTTCTCAGACTGCCCACCAGCCCTAATGGAGCATGATAGCTTCACAATCAAGCTAGAGTCCTCTGCTGACTGAACTCGACCAAATTCATTTTATTTATAACCTCAGGTTGGACTCCAAACTGGGTCCCAAAGGGATAAAGCCAACCCTTTCTTAATGAATAGCAATGATGAATTTAAAGAGGACATTCAGTACCACTGCATGGATAGGTATTGGGAGAGACTATCAGTCAGTGGTCACAAGGGTACTGAGAGAAAGAGCGTAAAACACTGCAACACTGACTTGAAAACTGCTGTCACGTTACCTGGATTTCTGGATCCTGACTTGTGCCAATATGCTCTCCCCACTGCTCGGAGACTGTCAAAATGGAGTAAATACAAAAAGAATGCCCTGAAGATACTTCACACCTTCATCTTTCAACTGGCCTCCTCCATAACCTCTCTGAGAGGGCTGACTAAGTTCTAGAGCTGGCCTTTTCACACCTCAGAATCCGCTGGCAGAGAAGAGAAGGGATGATGGCACACGTTCATTTCCTAAATTCTAATATCCCACTGAACCACCTACATAGAAAATGCTGAGGTGTCTTAAGCCTGCCAGGGCTAGCACACAAATAGAGAGGGAATCTGAAACCTTCGACCTTCTATGTACACTGCAGTTTCCCCGATCTCATTAGAACCAATCCACTCTCCAAAAAGAAAAATCAAACAAAGAAGAATTCAACAAGCCCTTTAGGTTTATTTGTTTCCTGTCTTCCACCACACCCATAGGTCAGCCACTACAATAGCCAAATTAAAAAACACAGATTTATGAAGGCATAGATTTTAGGGATGGAAGGGACCATTAAGATCTAATTTGACCTCCTGCATAGGACAGGCCATAAAATTTCACCCCCGGATTTGTGTATAGATCCCAGCTTTCTGTGGTTGAATAGTATTACTGTTTGTTTGTTTGTTTATTCATATTGTGGCAACATCTGGGGGCGCCATTCATGGATTAGGATTCCATTGTGCTAAACCCTGAATGAACAAACAAAAAGATGGCTCCAAAGAGTTTACAATCTAAGCGTAAGATGAAAAAGAACACAAATAGAGTGAGGGTGTTTTTGTTTGTTTGTTTTATAGAACATAATCTGGATTTAAAGGCTCCAAATGCTGGAGAATTTATCACATCTCTTGGTAACTTGTTCCAATGGTAAATTATCCTTGCTGTTAAAAAAAAGTATCTTAATTTCTAATTATATCTTTGCTGAATTAAACTTCCAGCCATGTTATGCCTCTAGTATTAAAAATCCTCTAGTATCAAATCTTCTCCCTATATAGGCACTTATAGATCATGATTAAATTGCCTCTTTACCTTCTTTTCCATAAACTTAACTGAAAACCCATAACATCAATAAAGGTCCAAAAAAGTACCATTTCCTGGTGACTCTGATTTTCCATAGAATCTTCTTTTTCTCAGGAACAAATTAAGTGCTCTGCATGCTTGCTTCCTTTGATTCCTTCCCGCTTTTTCTAAGGAAAATGTATTTTAAAGAAAATGCTCTGTGCCGTCTTAGGAGAAGCTCATTTTCAAGCAAGGTTGGTTTCATGATAAATCAGAACACTTGAAAGTACTCAAAAAGGTGCACCACAAATCCCTTGGACTGAACTCAAAACATATCTGGTTAATGACAAATGAAATAAAATAGAGAGGGATATATGGATTACAAGATACCCTACATATTATAGAGGAAGGATGATCCTGTGGTTGAAGCACAAGATTGGGAGATTTGGATTCTGTCTTTAACTGCTGCAGATTTAGTGTCTGATAATGAAAAATTCATTTAAACATTCCGTACTTCAGTTTACCCATTTGGAAATTGGAGATAAAATCCTCCCCGAATGAGTGTTGTGAGGATGAATTAATTAACTAGTATTGGCAAAGTACTTTGAGATCTTCAAGTGGAAAGTGCTATAAAAAGAATAGTTACCACATTGATCCATAATAGATAGTTCTATCCACCCATTCTGCTGTCATCACTCACAAAGTTCTCTCTCTTCTTCTTCCCCTCTGTTTCCCATTTGCTGCTAGCAATACTTCAATACAATGGGCCAGATTCTGACCTCACATACAACAGTTTTACCCTGGCAGATTTCTCCCAATATAAGTAAGATGGGTCAGAATCAGGGCCAATGTCCCTGAAGAGAATACTGAGCTTTACAATATGACAGAGCTGACAGACTTTATCTCCCCTTTCTGATATTGAGTCAGGCACTGGAAAGTATTTACTCTGTTTTGCCTGTTGAGAACTCCGCAAAATCTCCTTTTTCTGTTCTTATTAAGAGCAATGCCAGGCCATTAAACATGAGATATTCTTGCCTCTATGGAATCCTAGGCTAAATGTGCAGCACCATCTTAGTGTTCACCCACAGTTATTCCTCATGGCTGAATGAAAAAGCTTCCATTCCCAAGACAACTAACAAAGTCCAGCACACTGTCTTTTCCCCTGAGATGATTCACCTGCTCTAAAACCTAGAATACATTTAATTGGCATCTTAGAGATAGTGGAGTTAATGAGAAGCTACTTACTGAGTCATTCCACTGACAGTCATACATCTCATTGACCAAATAGTCCATGACAACTAACACTACAGGAAGAGTCCTTGGCTTGAATGTAGGACAATATAAGCTCACCGTGCATCAACATTTTGTTTCTTACATCCCTCTGAGTGCCTACGATTTCCTATGGATGCTACCTTAATTATATTTTCTTCTAAAGGCTCTTACCTCAATAAGTGCAACTCCACAAAGAAACGTACACAATAGTTTTAGCAGCAGATCGAGGACCAAGTCACCATTGATTTGCCCCGCACTATGTGTAGTCATTTACTCCAGCATGAATTAATGCAAGGTGGGTGTAAAATGCCATCAAATTATTTAATCTGCACCACTGTAAATGACTACACAGGTGCAGTGCAATGGTGGATTAGACCAGAAAGTCAGGGTCTATGCCCTTATCTGACATCAACTTCCTCTATGAACTTGGGGCAAGTCATTGTCAAAGTACATGCACAAAAGCATGCACCCCTCAGTGCCATTCACTACATGTCTGAGGTGCACATTTGCTCTGCAGATTTGCACATGTACATGTCAAGATACGCGCAGCACGGAATTATGCATCTGGCTTAGGCACTTAACCAAGTGGAAGAGGTCTCGGGGGAACCCCAGCACTTAGCATACTCAGTTCCAGCATGTACGCTTTTAAATATATAATCAACTTTATTGTGCCTCAGTCTTCCTATCCATAAAGTGGGATAACAACGGCCCCTCTACAAGGCAAAGGGTTGTGAGATTTAAATAATCGGTAAGAGTCTTCCAAAACCTTCTGTATTTAATTTTCATGAGGTTCCTAAGACCCAAGCCTACAGCTTTTATGAGATAAACAGGAATTTAGATAAAAGAATGAACAGCAATAGAGTTCGTTTGTTCATTTTAAACAGAATTTTTTCCTATTATTCTTTCAGCTCTGGTCAGAGGCATGATATGAAATGGTATCTAGATAATAACTCTGAATAGGTGGAGAATATCAATTTCAGCATCTCAGGTACAGTAGCTGTTGAGCCTCATCATATTCCCAACGGCTATGTGTCATGATCTCTAGAGCGGGTACTAAATCCCATCATTAAGTGCTCAACATAAACTCACAGGCATTTTCAGATTTTGAGTTCCTAGCTCTGCAGATAATTACTTAGCCCAGGGCTACACTAGCGGAGGGGGGTCGATCTACGATACGCAGATTCAGCTACGTGAATAACGTAGCTGAAATCGGCGTATCGTAATCGGCTTACCTGACCATGAAGACGGCGGCGCGTCGATCACTGCAGCTCCCCCGTCGACTCCGCTTGCGCCGGTCGATGACGTGGTTTTACGGCGCCGACGGGGAGCGCGATCGGGGATCAATTAGGCGCGTCTTAACGAGACGCGAAAAATCGATCCCCGATAGATCGATTGCTACCCGCCTTTGACCTCCCAACTCTTAAGTCTCTAACACAAATTCCTCCAAAAAACACTAAACAAATCTCTCCTGATCTTTCACTGTCATTATCATGCACTGCTACAGGGCAAGCTGCAGGCCCCTGACGAAATAATACATGAATTTCAAGTATATATTTTCAGTGCAAAAGTAACAGAAATCTACTTCTTGGTGAAGACCACAGAACTTCATATTTCCCTGTCCCTTATATCCGTGGTTCTCAAACTTTTGTACTGGTGACCCCTTTCACATAGCAAGCCCCTGAATGCAACCCTCTCCCCCGCCCCCTATAAATAAAAACACTTTTTATATATTTAACACCATTATAAATGCTGGATGCAAAGCAGAGTTTGGGTGGAGGCTGACAGCTCACGACCCCCCATGTAATAAACTCGCAACCCCCTAAGGGGTCCCTACCCCTAGTTTGAGAACCCCTGCATTATATAGCATGGAGCTTTGATTGACTAACCAGAGAATTTATACACACACACACTCGCATATATTACTTCTGCAGCTCTGGCTTCTCTCTTGTATTCAGCAAATGTATAACTAAGTAGCCCAACTAACGTCAGTGGAATTACTCAAGTGCTTAAAATTACGCACACGCTTAAGTAATTTACTGGATCCGAGCATAAACTGGGAAGACTTGAAGACATCCCTAAACATTTGACAAATTCTTGCAATAATCGAAGAAGGCTTAAAACAAGTTCTAGGAACTTCTGGTCACTCAGCACTGGTTCCTTCTATTCTTGCTAATGTGTTCTTTGCTGAGGACACCGCTTATGATTAATAGACACAGTGGGATAAAAATCATTGTTTGCAGGAGTTCTATATAGAACTCTATACGTACAGAACTGGAAACTTAGTTCAGTTCTGTATTTCAGCTATTTCCCATACTCAGGCAGAGATCCCTGGAAAGTGTCTCTATTAACACCAACAAAAACCACCAACTTTTATCTAGAGCTTTTCATCTCACAGTACATCTCACAGTGAGGTTAGTATCATTATCCCCATTTTACAGATGGGGAAAACTGTGGAGCAGAATGGTGAAGAGACTGGGAATAGAGCCCAGGTCTTCGGAGTCCAGTGCTGTATTAGCCTGGTCTGCTCAGGAAAGTTGTTACCGGTCTCTGGGTTTACTATAATCTCTGAATTGCTCATGCTGTGCCTCACTGGACTGTTGAGCCTGGCAGGAGCCTGTTAAAGCTTTGCCACTTAGCTTCATTCACTGCGGGACTGATTATTTATATCACATCGGTCTTAAAAAGGAGAGAGAAACAATATCACCAGCAGAATGGCTGAAACTGGTCTGGCCCATTATTGCAATGCACAAGTGCTCCCATTCAGGCAAACGCTTAATCAAATGCTTAAATCCATTCCTCGTCAGAGAAGCAAAAGGTTTACTTTGAAGTCACATATGGGAGTTGCACACATATTTAAAGTTAAGCATGTGCTTAAGTGTTTTGCTGAATAGGGATGATTTCGTGAATTGCAACCCAGGGTTTGTGGGAGTCTCTGCAGGAAGGGAAGCCGGGAGGAAAGCTAACCACAGTGAGAAGTCTGCAAAAGGGGGAGTCTGGGGAATAGATAGGGTAAGGAACGCATGCAAAGCTGAAAGCTGGCATAAAAAGACCTACATTTAAAAAGGAGGGAGAAAGTGTCTGGGGATTGCAGAATTAAAATTAAGACATGAGCCCTGTAAGCTGGAGAAAGGGGATTGG
Source organism: Chelydra serpentina (assembly GCA_037349315.1). Taxonomy (NCBI): domain Eukaryota; kingdom Metazoa; phylum Chordata; order Testudines; family Chelydridae; genus Chelydra; species Chelydra serpentina. Next base: position 17,673,920 of record JBAIAC010000035.1, read on the forward strand.
GACATGAAAAGCAAAGGCACTCTTTTTCTCTTTTCTTAAGTGTGAGTTTAATTCCCCAATCAGTCAGAACAGGCTTGTAATCTACAACCTGCTTCTTGTTTGTTTCCTTAACTTGCAAATGGAAATGGGTTTTTATTATTGTTATTTATTAAAAGTAACTGTTCTTTGTGGGAGCACAACAAGCCTCTTCTCCTCTTATCGCTTCTCCTTCATGCTCTGGCCATGTGTGATGAATGCTAATGAGATCAGACTTTTTCAACCCCCAGGCAGCCATGTTTTTGGCATCACAACAGTACACCCAAGCTGTAGCTCTTTGAAATACTATACTAAGTGGGATACCTCATTACCCATAATGTATTTTGACAGTATCAAGTCAGGTATCAACACCCAGCTACATCTAATATGCAGCATTCATAGATGGGCAGTGTGTGTTCCATTCGGAGTCTGTGTACCTCCTGTTCTTTCAAATCAAAGTAGAGGTTAAGGAAAAATAGTATCAGACAGGAAGTATTAATGCTCTGTAACACCTTACAGGGTTCATATATTCCATGCCAGAACATATTGGGGTAACTATTTCATACCATATCTACATTGTTGCAGGAATGGTACATTCACATGTGTTAATACAAGGGGATATGATAGAGGTATATAAAATTATGAGTGGTGTGGAGGAAGTGAATAAGGAAAAGTTATTTACTTGTTCTCATAATAAAAGAACTCGGGGCCACCCAATGAAATTAGTGGGCAGGAGGTTTAAAACTAATAAAAGGAAGTTCTTCACACAACGCACAGTCAACCTGTGGAACTCCTTGCCTGAGGAGGCTGTGAAGGCTAGGACTATAACAGGGTTTAAAAGAGAACTGGATAAATTCATGGAGGTTAAGTCCATTAATGGCTATTAGCCAGAATGGGTAAGAAATGGTGTCCTTAGCCTCTGTTTGTCAGAGGGGGGTGATGGATGGCAGGAGAGAGATCACTTGATCATTACCTGTTAGGTCCACTTACTCCGGGTCACCTGGCATTGGCCACTGTCGGTGGACAGGATACTTGGCTGGATGGACCTTTGGTCTGACCCAGTACGGCCTCTCTTATGTTCTTATAGGAATAGCCAATGTAATACGGCAACACATGCTACCGGATTCATATACTTCATGCTATAATACATTTCAAGGTAGTATATTCCATGGGGCAATGAAAGTTGCAAGGATAGTATGTTCTATGCTATAGCAGACGACAGAGATAGTACAGTCCATGCTATACTGTAGCATGCTTCTCAGCTGTCCTTCATTACAAGGAGTAGCTGCAATTTACAACTCAAATTCCCCGCACATGCACTATTGATTCACTTTTTATTACTGTAGGTTTCTGACATCAGAAACATTAAGTGAGGTAGGGAACAAATTATTTATGGTAAAAAACAAAACAAAAAAAACACAACCCTGCCAGCCTTCCATGTTTCCTACACTGCTAATATGCATTTTCTTCTGGCTGATTTTCATATCTAAAGGCCATGACTGCTAGACTGTCCTCTCCAGGAGATTTGACACCTCTGGCTACTTCAAAAACCTCAAAGGGCAACATATTTACTGGTCAAGGGATCCACAGATCACTGATGAGCAGATTTCCTTTATCCCTGTGAATAGCCTTAAGGAGAAGGATGTTCCTGGACACAGCAGATGAAATTGACCCTGTGCTGAGGGCTGAAGAGTGAGGACAGGGTCTTGCTAACTGAGGGGAGGAAGCAGAAAATGGGGGGGGGGAGGGGGCTCCAAGGGCTCAAAAGAGCACAGAGCAGAGCGTGTTTCAGGGAGCTTTTACAGGCTGAGCAAATTACAGATTAGTTGTGCTGGGAGGTTTGGGCATGAAATAGAGGCAGCTCCCTGTAGACAGGGAGTTATGCATGAGCTTCTAGTTGATAGGCTGAAGGCTGGCGAGCACAGGTGGTGTAACAGCAAGGGAGCTCAGTGTAATCAGTTATTAGTCAAAGACCCCTGCAGCAGAGCAGACTGCAATGCTGCAGTCAGTGAACTGCCAGCAGAAAACAGGGGCTGGGACACGGCAGGGTAGCCAGGAAAAAACTGAACACCCAAGAAGTCGGAAAGAACGCAGTATCTTAATATTTGATGATGAGCTGCAGGTCCTGTGCCTTCGTGTTCGAAAGAGCAAAACCCAATCAGCAAATGGGGATTGGCAGGGGGCCCACACTGAACAAGGAGACTTTCCCAAAAGAATCCTGGTCTCTGGGTCTCTCCACCTCTTATACCTCAAAGTCTTGCTGCGGGCTGCCTGGCTCCTGCACCAACCACCTGCCGAGGGAAGGAGCGGAGAAGAGCGAGGAACAGCATCTCTCTAAAATGTGTCAGTCAGCAGCCAAGAATTTAATGACTTGCCTTAACAAGAGTCTATTTCACGTCTTGTTCCCTTTGATTTCTTCCCTCGTTTAAAAGAATCAGTTTCACCTTGTTTGCATGTGTTAACTCCCTTAGAGGCCCACGTGCCCTAACATGCCCAGATTGTCCCTTTCTGAAGGGTTCCCCCCAGTACTGGTCACACAGGCTCATCTCCCCCAGCTGCAGCATTGCATTCTGCTAAGATGTCATTGCATTCCAATAGCTCACATTTTATACACGGAAGGATCCTGATGATTGAAATCGCTCAGATGACACCAAGTCTGATTGACTCATTAAGCAATTGGATAAGTAGGAGTTAAGCAACAGGGCTATACTAGAAGAGACAATGGGATAGCTTATTAGAAAAGGAGGTTCCAATCACTGGGAATCTATCAATCAGAGTATCTTTCTTACCACAGTATCCACTAACTGTGGGTGAAACCTTGCACTCATCACAGAAAGTCATGCATAGTAGTACCATCCATTCATGTGATCAAGAGTCACCCTGCCAGGAGCTGCTTAGGACAGATCAGGGCAAGCCAGGGGAAGAGCACCACCAAATGCATTTTGTGCCTCCTTAATAAAGGAGATCTCAGCCTTCCCCTGCAGTCTTGTAACACACCGTGTACATAACCTATATGTGCGTGTCAATGCGGAATATCTTCTAATGCTGCTGATCTCTCAGGAAGGTTTTGCGCTATAGTCTGAGAGAGATGAATGTGTTGTGTGCAGTGTTTCTCCTTCTCCACTGGAGACAAAAGGACATTCCTTGGAGATGCCCACAGTCTGACACTGACTATGGAAATGTGCTGACTGTGCATTAGAGTATGGTTAAGAGGCAGCCCTTAATTTGGCATTTCCTTGCTTGGCAGGATTTGCACTGTGGGAATATCACCTTTAAACAACTTCAGCGGGTTTCAAATGAAGTTTTTGCTAATGGGAATATACATGTGAAAGCTCTTGGTAACAGCTGCTCTAACAGGACTTTGCTTTGGTGGTACAGCAACGGCAGCTTGGAAGAGGGAGCATTGGCTGCCATGCCTTTGGCATGTTACACTATGTATTTCTCCCCCTGCACTGTGCAGCAGGAAGAAGCATGAAGGCCTTCATCAGTTACCAACCCCCTCGGTTTCTCTTTAGCCTGCTGTGCTAAGCTACCGTGACAGAGCATTTCACTCTCTCTTTTCACAGGCTCTTTCCTGGCTAATCAAACATGTAGCTTGGCCCTGAACCCCGTTTCTGTTCCAAACAGTTAGAGCTGGGAAATAGAATAACTACATGAATAGACAAGAATGTGTCTGAAAAGCTGGCCTGGTTCTTTGATGGAATAGTTAGTTGCAGACTAGATGGAAATGGTTGCAGAGATCTGCTGGAGACCACAATAGTTGTTTCCTGGTTCATTACAGCAGGATTCCTTGACTACCCACCCTTGAGACAGAGGATTGCAAGAGGAGGAGTCAATGTGGTTCATCCCGTGGCTCATATGGGCCATCTGTGGTTCATACAGAGCACCTGCTACATTCAACACAGAGCTTTTTGGTTGGCAGCCCGCACAGATCAGACAGCAATTCCAGAGGGAAGGGCGCTAAAAGTTCTGAAAACCTGATACAGGAACTGATTAAACATCTAGCTCCAAAAGCATGGTGCACACAGCCAGTGAAGCCATTGTAAAGGGATAGGAATAACGGTCCCCAATAACAGCTCTCCTTCTCCAAGGACCTGTTCTCTCTTGCTGTCTCCCAATTTGTGGGTTGTGCTTAAAAGTGCAAAAAGGGGGTGAGAGCTTCAGGATTACAGTAGCGACCAGTGCATGACTGATGATCTGGAGACTATAGCATGTGCATGAAGTCGAAGGATGTGTGGGGATTAAATAGAATCGCACTATGCCAGGGGATGGATCTGCGACAGAGTCTGGTTCTGAGTCTGTACTTCCCCTAATGCAGGGCTCAATTACATAGACTGGACTAGGCTGTAAAGCTCTCCTCAAGTTCAGGGGTCCTCAAAAGGGTTTGGAGTCAGTGTTCTGGTCATGATGCTAGTCTCTGGATCAGAGTTTGAACACCCCCAATGTTCAAGGGAAGTTGGGTTTGAGATCTGGCTGTTTTCAAACATTTATTTGAACTTGGTGAATGCAGTGGGTTTGATTCGGAACGCCTCACTCCTGGGAAGGCTTTTTTGGGGCTTTGATCCATGCGGAGTTTTCATCCTGTGAGTTTCATTTTGAACTTTAAATGAACCCAAATAAGCAAAGTGTAACTCAGCCAAAGCAGCCACCTTTGTCCTGGTTTCTGGTTGAAAGTAGAAACTTCTAACACCCCAACATTTGGGGACGATCAGCTCCAGGGTTTTGGTTAAAGAAACGAGCCATTTGCAAAATTCAGATCTAGAGCATAATTTGTATTGTGAACTCCTCCCCAGCTGTGGCTTAATCTGAAGTTTGGATCTGGCCTCACATGTAGTTGACAGCACTATGCGAAATCAGTTCAGTCTTGTATATTATCCACTTGACTGGAACCTATGAATTATCCCAAATTCACTGTAAATTCATCCCAGTGTCACTAAAAACGCAGCCTTCATTCACCACTTTCCTTTTTCTCTAAGGTGCCACAAGTATTTTTCTCACTTTCCTTTACTTTCAGGTTTCTAATGCATTCCAAAAAGTAGGGACAGGGTACAAAGATGACATGCCTGTCTGAGGGTGTGTGCATGATCCCATCATCTCTCACAGCACTTAGATTTTCAAGTGTTCTTCAGCATCCTTCATATGGGGCTAATGCATTCCACCAGCACACAAAAATAAAATAATTGAATAGCCACTTTTTTAAAGCCATACCAAGTTCATCACTTAATGTCACTTTTCATCATAATCTAATCACCACAGAGCAAGGAAAATCATCATACGGGAATGTGCTTGTCTCCCTCAATAAACCAGTGATTATTCAGACAATAACTAGGTTTATGCTCTTCATTTCTTAAAATGTATGGAGTCTTATGAAGATACGCTGCAGACGGGATTCTTTATATTGGCTTCTGGATACTAAAATAAGTGATGGGAGCATTAGAAAAGCCTAAGAGATGTTCGTTTGAAAATAAATATTAAAAAGTCTTAATGATTTTCACTCTGCGGAAGGAAACGGAAATGTTAGATTATTTATCAGATTAAAGGTGCATTGCTCATTCCATTTTGTTACATCCTGGTCCTGTATGTAATGCCATAGCTGGAACTTAAATACCAAGACAGCCAACATTTTTGCTTTGATTTTTTTTTTTAAGTTAGCATTGCCACTCTACAGCCAAATGGCCATTATTCCATTGCTCATTCTTGGAAACTCAGTTCCAAACATAGAACCAGATCCTTAGATGGTGTAAATCAGAGTAGCTCCATTGACTCTAACAAAGCTACATCAACGGATACCAGCTGAGCATCTGGCCCTGAATCTCTAGCATGTTGTAATAGGAAAAATATATAGTTCATCCCCACATGGATGACAAAATGTCCATTAATGGAGAGACAGAGCAAATCCGAATGACATCGGCACACACATTGCAGGAGAAAGATGCATGCTGTAGCATTTCATGCAAACAGATGTCTTCACTGAATGCACCAAGAGTGCCTGAACATCTTATAAGAAAATAAAGATGTCAGGAAAGAAAACCAATTTCCTCCATGATCCAGTTGCCCTCCCAACTATTCGTCACACCTCCAGATTTAAGAGTACACATACAAAGACCACTCATGCAGCAGAGGTTCTGGTTGTGTGAGGATAAAGTGATTCTGAGGGGTAACAGAAAAATACTTCCATGGCACAAACAATACATCATTTATGAATTGCTGATAACTAAAATGTAGGGTCAAGTCCTTCTGACCTCACTCTGGTGAAACTGCCATTGACATCAATGGGGAGTTTTGCCAAGATGATCTGATCTATAATTATGATGGAGGCATAGTAATGACTTCATAATTAGTCCCAAGTAGAGATCTTGGTGCACTGGAGCTGAATCCCCTTTGAAATACAGGGGAGTCCAGACTAGGTAAGAATGTCATAACCTGCACCGGGGCCAGCTCCAGGCACCAGACGACAAAGCACGTGCCTGGGGTGGCGCCCTGTAAGGGGCGGTAGTCAGGGGATTCTGGGGCGGCCGTTTTGGGGGGGTTTTTTTGCACTTTGGCAATTCATCAGTGGCCATTTTTTGTTTGTTTTTTGCTTGGGGCGGCTGAAAAGCTGGAGCCGGCCCTGACCTGCACCAATCTTAGCAATGAGTGTTGGGGACAATGGGATGAAATCAGGGAAGGACAAGATGTCCTTTTGCTTAAGGCCCTGGATTAGGAGTCAGGAGATCTGGCTTCAATTCTTGGCTCCATCACAAAGTTCCTGCATGAGTTGGAACAAATCACTTAACTTCTTTGTGCTTAAGTTCACCATTTTCAAAATGGGGATAAGATCTCCTTTCCTCTGCCCTTTGTCTGTCTCTTTTGTTTAGACTGTAAACTTATTGGCTTGTGTGTTTGTACAGCATCAGCTAACACAAAAGAGCTTGACAAGTTTCCAAGGGCTACTATAATATAAAAATAAATTAATTAAATACATAATAATAATAACCACCAATTTTAACAGAGTTCCTGTATTTTCTGCTAAAGGCTCATTTGATATTCCATAATCAGCCTTGGCTTTTTTATTGTCTTTAAGAGAGGACCTAGCAGGGACTTAACACCTTACTTGCTGGAAAACAAGCAAAGCCTCTGGACCTTTTCAAAGGACTGAACCAGAACATCCTAAAAACTCGGGAAAGTCGTAATTTGGATACAGGTCAGGATCTGAACTTCATGACTTGGATCCATGGCAGCCAGAGAGACTGCCTAAGGAAAGTCCTTTACCCCACTTTAAAACAGTCACAATAAATCTCTTTTCGGCTGGACATTTCTGTAATAAGTTGTTGCAGAATGTCCCCGTAATAGCTGCAGGCAGCTTGTGCCATCTCCGTGACCCTGTGCAGCAATGGTGTGCAAACTGTGAATGTTTGGAATGACTTTGCATTCTTACAGTGTGGTTGGTATCATAGAATATCAGGGTTGGAAGGGACCTTAGGAGGTCATCTAGTTCAACCCCCTGCTCAAAGCAGGACCAATCCCCAATTTTTGCCCCAGATCCCTAAATGGCCCCCTCAAGGATTGAACTCACAACCCGGGGTTTAGCAGACCAATGCTCAAACCACTGAGCTATCCCTCCCCCCTGGTAGGAAGGGGCAAGGGGGAAATATCAGCAAGAGGCACTGCAAACTAAAGTGGGGTGGGGAAGAAGATTGGTAAACGAGCTTGGGAAAGGATAAATGAGGAGCAATCCCTACTTGCATGGCGGGAGGCAAAATATATAGTAATAAGTCAGGCCACAATGGGAACCTGGTGGCTTATGGACTCATGCCCTGTTTCCTGTTTGTACTCAGACACATTGCTATGGGGAAGTTCTCCTCTAGGGCTCGTGGAAGTAGACTATAGTGTTGCTACAGGGTGCCTGTGCACTGGAATAGCACCTACCTCAGCCACTGAGCAGCTAGGGATGCCACATCGCTTATCTGCATAGGGTACCATGATATCAACAGAATGCCTCAGGTGGAACTATGGCTATGTGTTGCAATGCAAAGTTGGGCTCCTTTACAATTTCAACAAGCTACTTTTATTTCAATTTAACTGACATTATTATTATTACAATAATGCCAAGAAGGCGCAATGGAGATCAGAGCTCTCTTGGGCTAGGCACTGTATATACACATAGTAAGAGACAGTCCCCAACTCAATCTAAATAGACAGGACAAAGGATGGGAGAATTTCTCTTTTCTTTCAATATTTTCATGCAAAGTGAACCTAGCATAAATTTAAGTTTTCTAGTGAACAATCAAAATCAGAGAAAGCCAGCAGATGCTTTCTTCCTGCCCTGTGCAGTTATTCTATGCAAGTATTCTAAACAGCATATATGAAATACTTCCAAAGGGTTTTCTGGGACATCACACATCCTAGACTTATTTCGACTTGGCAGGAGCCAAAGAAAAAGGAAGAAAAATCTCTAGAAGGTTAATAAAATTTCAGAAGGTAGGGGAAAAAAGATTGCACAGAGGTATTGTGTGAGAGAGGGTAAACTCATTTGCTATTCTCAGTTCTTATTTTAATGCACCAGATTTATGTTAGACGTGGCTGAATGTACAGCTCTTTTGTCTATCAGGTACTTTGAGCTTTTAATATGCAAGGGGTCCTACGATCTGTCAATTACCTTGTAAGGCTATTTCTCTCTAAGAATTATTTATAATGTCAAAATTAGTACTATGGGACCCCCATTATGTGTGTTTTAGCATCTCCTCTGCTCCTACCAGCTTCACTGGAAGTTTAAGACCCTCAGTTCCTAGCAGAATACACTCCGCACCTCTCAGGATTGGGTGTTCTAAAGAAAACAATCAAAGTGGCCATGAGATAAACCCATATGGTCCTAGTTCAGCATCCTGAAAGTTGAAGGGGAATGGTTTACATTTTAATTTTGAAATTCCAAGCACCACGGTTAACTTTGATGCCTGGTGTCTTTGCAAGTACAATCCTGGTGCTTTGCTCTGATGGGCTGGACAGATTGTAGCAACTGAACTGAGGATCATCTGGTTTCTTTCTAACAGAGAAATTGTCATGAGCAGGAAGAGGGTTAGAGTGAATTATATTTCACTAAGGGAGGATATTGTTCAAAGGCCCTGTCCACACTAGATGAAAAGGCACCACAACAAACCATTGCTTAGAATGCTTTGAGCTTACAATGCTTGTACAATACCTTCTCTTCATACAGCAACTGTTTTATAAGCACTGGTTGGCTGCAATGAAGTCTTCCACTCAGGTCTTTCTGAGATGTTCATCTCAAGTCTTGCGGTGCTCTCCTATACTGTATACCAGAAGCCAAAAGCATGGCAGCTGCTCTGGTTCAGACAGTATTCATTCCTCCTAAGTTCATCCGAGAATGGGACGTCTCAAATTTAGAATCTATCCAAAAGCCCCTGTTCATTACAGCAATGCTGGGTAGCTGCTCCCAGAGTCTCAGAGTGCAAGGCTGTAAAGTAAAGGGTTTTTTTCTCCTGCTGATAATAGCGCATCTAAATTAAAAAGCCTCTTAGAATTGGTATGGCAACTTCCACCTTTTCTCTATGTATATGTGCATCTTACTTCTGTGTGTTCCATTCTATGCATCCGATGAAGTGGGCTATAGCCTACGAAAGCTTATGCTGAAATACATTTGTTAGTCTCTAAGGTGCCACAAGTACTCCTGTTCTTTTTCCAAAAAAACTGTTTCTACATGGATGAAATCAACCATTTCAAGGACAACGCGACAATCAATCATTTCCTCAGAGGTAACAGTTTTTCAGTACGACACACTGTCTAAGCAGTGAGTTGTGCCGTCCGACTGATGGAGAGATTGGACACTCTAAATGTCAACTATGTCTGTTAATTTTGTTTCAGATCCTCTCCACTTTTGTTACAGCTGTGTTAGAAGTTCTGTTATTTATTAGGCCTGATAGTCAGGAAACTTGAGTTCTATTCCCAGTTCTGCCTTTGTCCTGCTGTGCGACGCTGGGCAAGTTACTTACATTGTCTCAGTTTCCCTCCCCATCTTTGTCTTGGACGTTTAGACTAAGCACTTCGGGGCAGGGAATCTCTATTAATGTGTGTTTGCACAGTGCCTAGCCCAGTGGGACCCTAATCCTGGCTGGGGCCTCTAGGTGCTGTCATAATACAAACAAGCACAAATATCAGTGTTGATGTTCTTTACATACTTATGGATCTCAGCCACCTCGGGGTTTTTACTGGTCTCAGTTAATAACAAATAATTTTGTTACTCTGTTGCTTGCATTTCAGACTGCCCGTGGCTGCAGATGGGAAATATGGAGTAAAGAAAGACGTCTACAGGGGAGTTCCTAGGGGCAGTTTATCTGTGCACCCTGTGCAACTTTCTTCCCAGTCACCAAACACGCAGGCCCTTACAGACAAGTCTGGACTGTTTCCTGGGCTCCCCTTTGCATCACCCACGACTGGCAGAGGCAGCAATGCTTTCTCCACAACCCTCTGACACTGTTGCTCTGAAACATTCTGCTGCTTCCCAGATCTCTGCTTCACTTCTGGTCCCACACTGCTGTCCTGACTGCATGTATTTTATCATGCTAGGTGAGGCTCAACACAGCACTACTTAAGTGGTTTGCTTCAGGTCTGGAGCTCTATCCCGGCTCCCATTTCCTTACAGTGAGCTTCACCAGGGTAGCTATTTTTCTGACCTGATTTACCCCTCCTCGGCTCTCACGCAGCTAGAAACCATCTTCTCCTTGCCTCTGAGTAATTATATTTTGTGCATCGGTATCACCTATCCTGTGAGCATCTCAAAGCATTTTACAAACTATACTTAACTAATCCCCAAAGAACCCTTGTTAAGTTAGGAGAACCCACTCATTTCAGTGTTGATCATCTGAATTAGGGGACTGATTCTGCAAAGCATTTAAACATGGGTTAAATGGACTCCAGAATGACGTAAGCACAGGGTTAAGTGCTTTGTTGAATCAGGGCCAAAAGACGACACCTTTTTTTAAAATGATCTTTTTATTTAAATAGTGACAAGACAGACGAAACGGAGTACATTATATAATATTTTATATAGAAATAAAAATAATCCCACGTTTCATCTTAATTTCTTATTCCTTTAGAAATCAGCCTCAAGATCTCGGTCACTCAGCTTTTGAGGTGGCTGGGCTACTTTGACTTATTTTTAACGTTTTGTTTGGTGTTGTTTATTGTACAATGCTTAGATGCTGCATGACAGGCATCCTAAAATGATGTGAAATAAGTGTAAGAATCTGTGCCTTGGTCCTTTATTTAACAGGTGTCTAAACACCACTTAAACAACACGACACTATCCAAACAGGTCTTTGCGAAGTGGAATTTGTTAGTGCTGTCCCAAGAGAGTAACAGTCATTACCATTCACAATTATTTAGGTTAAATCAGTTCCCAGAGAAAATCCTAATGAAGGAGCCAGCTCTATTAAACCATGTACACGTTATCACTATACTCAGGTTACAAATGGGGAAACAAAGGCACAGGCAGTTTGAGTGGTTTGGTAATGTTCACACCGCAAATCAGTGGCAGAGACTGAAATGGAATCAGGATTCCTGGGTTCTCAGTCCCTTGTTCTAATCCAAGGGTGGCCAACCTGAGCCTGAGAAGGAGCCAGAATTTACCAATGTACATTGCCAAGAGCCACAGTAATACATCAGTAGCCTCCCTTTCTCTCCCCAGCACCTCCCACCCACCGGCAGCCCCGCCAATCAGCACCTCTCCCTCCCTATCCGCTGTTTTGTGGCATGCAGGAGGCTCTGGGGGGGAAGGGGAAGGAGCAAGGGCACGGCGGGCTCAGGGGAGGGGCTGGGAAGGGGTAGAGTGGGGGCAGGGCCTGTGGCAGAGCCAGGGGTTGAGCAGTGAGCACCCCCCGGCACATTGGGAAAATTGGCATCTGTAGCTCCAGCCCCAGAGTCGGTGCCTATACAAGGAGCTGCATCTTAACTTCTGAAGAGTCGCATGTGGCTCCGGAGCCACAGGTTGGCCACCCCTGTTCTAATCACTAGATGCACTGCGATGAAATGCATGTACATACGCTTTCCTATTTTTATCATCTTATTATGGTATTCATTATACTAGTCCCCATGCCAATCACTTAAAAGTGTATTCATCCGAGACTATTTGGGAACTATTTAAATGGTACAATTATGATGAATGGGCAGGGGGGTTAATTCTTTTTGTTCACCATAAAATAAAAATATAACAATTCTACTTTATGTTTATGTAATATTAATGTTATAGATTTGAACCAGAAGACATCGGGAAAAGCAAATATGTAGGTTTTGTGGGAATAATTTTCCCCCGTTGCCCATTTGTGATAATCCCACTTTCCAGAATAGCTACTAATGCCTGATTTTCAAAGACGAGAAGGCCAGTGCCATGCTCAAAAATGCACATCTCACTTGTTAGTGCAATTAGTGCAGCACACATCCAAATCCATATTTAGCAGCCCATTAGATGTGAACAAATACCTGATTTATAACTACAAGTCCAATAACTGTGCATGCAAATTAGGTGTACAATATCAGTGCATGTTGCCCAGACTCCCCAACACAATGCATTTTTATTCTGAAAAGTAACTACACAAATGGGTCCCTGCATAAATTAGGAGATGTACAGGGAATAGTGTGGATAAATATAAGGGTTTTATCTACACACGGACACTCGGGAAAACTAATCCAAATTAACTAAAGGTGAATTAATCCAAATTAATCAAAATGAATTAAACTAAGCCAAAGAAAGGCCACTTTAAATCTGAATGAGTGTCCACGCTGGAAGTTAATTCAGTTTAAGTAATCCACTTTAAATTCACATCTTTATTTTTTTCAGATTAACTTTCCTAAGTATCCCTGTGTAGACAAGCCCGAAATATTGACCAGCTACCTCATTTACTGTGCACCATGCAGCCTGCGCACTGAATGAGATAGTGCAGGGGGGAAATAGAACGCAATCAGAGGCTGTATTCTGTATAGGCAGTAAGTAGAGGGCACAGTTGGGATTGTGCAGGATCTTATCTTGGGCACTTGAGGGCTTTACTTAGCATCCTTATTGAGCTTCCACACAGCTGTGTCGTACTGAGTACAGGATATAGCACGTGCAGTGCTGGTGTTTGACTATAGCATGGAGGAGTAGGATGGTCTTGTGGCTAAGGCACTAGTCTGGGACTGAAGAGATCGGTGTTCAGTTCACGACTTTGCGATCAGGGCCGGCTCCAGGCACCAGCAAAACAAGCTGGTGCTTGGGGCGGCACATTTCTAGGGGCGGCATTCTGGCGCCAGCCATGCCGCCACTAAAAATGTGCCCCAGCCACCCTAGCTCACCTCCGCTGCCGCCGCTGGCTCGCGCACCAAACAGCTGATTCGCGCGCCGCTGCTGGAGGGGGAGATCCCGAGCGGCCGCAGCACGCGAACCAGCTGATTCGCACGCTGCTGCTCCCCCTCCCTCCCAGGCTTAAGAGCCTGGAAGGGAGGGGGAGATCCTGAGCGGCTGTGGCGCGCGCGCCGCTTCTCCCCCTCCCTCCTGGGCTTGAGAGCCTAGGAGGGAGGGGGAGATCCCGAGCGGCTGCGGCGCACGAAACAGCTGATTCGCGCACCGCTGCTCCCCCTTCCTTCTAGGCTTGAGAGCCTAGGAGGGAGGGGGAGATTCTGAGTGGCTGGGGAAGGGGCGGAGTTGAGGCGGGGCCGGGGGTGGGGTAAGAAAAAAACAGGGCGGGGGGGCGGCCAAATTTGTTTTTGCCTGGGGCGGCAAAAATCCTAGAGCCGGCCCTGTTTGCGATAGACTTTCTACATAAAACTTTGCACAAGTCACTTAACCCTTCTGTGTCTCAGCTCTCCATCTTCAAATGGTTATAATAGGACTTCCTTTGTCTGTCTATTAATCATAGAATCATAGAATCTCAGGGTTGGAAGGGACCTCAGGAGGTCATCTAGTGCAACCCCCTGCTCAAGCAGGACCAACCCCAACTAAATCATCCCAGCCAGGGCTTTGTCAAGCCTGACCTTAAAAACCTCTAAGGAAGGAGATTCCACCACCTCCCTAGGTAACCCATTCCAGTTCTTCATCACCCTATTAAGACTGTAAGCCCTTTGGGTCAGCCAGTCACTCTGAGTGATCTGGATCAGGGCATAGGTGCTGAAACTAGGGGTGCAGCAGTGGTTTTCCATCATATACACGGTTTACAGTTTGGTTCAAAGGCTCTCAGCACCCCCACTATATAAATTGTTCCAGCATCACTGAGTCAGGGTCTCCAGCTGCTACCATAATGTAATGTTTTTTTCATTTCCTGGGGTGGGTTCTGTGTGTGTTTTTCCATAGCTGTAAATCATGGCTAGATTTTGTCCCTTGTATGTATGCGACAAACCTTTCAATTTCACGTGAGCAATTTGGAGGATTAGATGCAAGTTGTGGCACACTTCTTCTCTCCTTTAAGTTTCAACTCCGGTGGCCATTTTACTGCAGCATGTGTTGCAGCACCCCCATAGCTTTTCCGTGGGGTGATTCCATCCGGTATGGATGGGCTACAATAGCACCTCCAGAGACAAGGCCACTTGAAGCCAATTTCTGTGTCAGCCTCAAAGGCAAAGCCAGTCTTGGGCAGGAAGCCCCTTGCTTTCTTTGGCAATGGATATGGCCTGGCTGCCTTTTCTAGTTCTCTGCTGCACCAGAGTCACAGCACAGAGCTCAATGGAATGGGCTTCCTTCCTCCATAACCCTTGTGACCCACTGAATCAGTCGGCTATGCTGGGAGAGAAATACTGTATGCATATAGTCTAATTGGAAAAGACAGCGGTCCAAGTGCATTTGGAGCCTCCTGTAGTTAACAGCAGCACAAATGGTCTTTAATATCCTGTATATCATTTTGATTAACAGCTGGAAGACATTAAGTCTTATATCAGTCATGTGGCACATCAACTAAGAACAAAGGCAACAATAAAAAAAATCTTTCACTCATTTCTAAACCCCTCCGGGGATGGGTGGAAGTGTTAAACTTTTCTGAACTTGGAAAAAGTGATGTGAAAAGGATACGGTCAAAGTAGCTTCCTCAATTTTAAAATCCTGTTTTTTCCCCACTGTTCATACTGATCTTTAGGAAGCTTCAGACTGAAAATGAAAGCTTCTTACCCAAAGGTTTATTCCATCTCTCAGTTATTACAGCAGCGCTAGTGAAGGCTAAACTGCCAGAGTTTTGTTATTGTAGAACTGTTCATGAATACTTGGCTACTTGAACTGGGACTATTTTCCCTCAGGAATGAAACTTGGGATGCTGGACTCAAAAGTCACATGAATTTTGCAAACAGATAACAAGATCAGGGGAAACAAGATCATTTTTCAGGCCTCATCAACGTTCCTTTAAATAAATAAGATCCACTCTAATCTTTAGAGCATCACAGATTTAAACGTAAACGTTAGTATAATTGGCATGGGATAAAAATGTCCATTCCAGTATCTCTCTCATTGATATGTGGACAAAATATAGATACTGGCAGCAGAAAATATATTAATGGTCACCAGAAATACAGTTACTCTTTATTCTATGCCTCACTAAATTAGATCATTTTCTTTTAGTTTGCTCAGCTGCCAGAGTGGGAAAATTGCTGAAAATGGACAAGACTATTAAAGAGAGTTATAACTGGCATAAACAGTTCCCGTTCTCTCCAAGAAAGAAATACAATTGAGTAGCATTAAAATAATAGCTCTTACTACAGTCTAGTGAAGAAACTGTTCAGAGTTTACACTGTAATTTGGAAAACCTGCAGGTGACTATAAGAATGCAGAGTCAAGGTAAAAAAAACCAAAAAAAACATAGTGATGTGAATTATTAAAACATATAGGACCAGATCTTCTATTGATGCATGGCCTATTATGTCTGTGTGATGTAGATCGCTATAGATGTGGTGGAAGAGACAGCAAGGTATGGAATGCAAGGTGGTACAAAAGTTTATCACCATGAATTGGGAATGGGTGTATTACTCGGTATTGGTGAGAAGGGCAGTTATTCAAAACTCAGGCTGATAATACCTTTATACCACCTTACTCCATCATGTATCTTGGATATGCTACCTATCCAAGATACATGGATCTTCTGTTTTTACAGAAAAACAAATTTGAAAAATGTTTTAGAGAGTTAAAAATATTCTTGGTACTATTTATTTTTATCCCTGCATCTGTAAAGCCAGGTTTCTTCATTCCCACGAGCACAGTCACACGGGGCTCAGAGGGAGCCATTGAGACATCTAACAAAGATTTAAAATAAAATCTGTTCTAAAGACATCATGAGTGAAATGGTGGCCACACTGAAGTCAATAGGAGTTTTGTCACAGAGTTCAGTGGGGCCAGGACTTCACCCCCTGACAAAAGACCATGATTTTGGGCCCTTCCAGGGTTAGAAGGGAATGCTGTGTGTTCCACGGGGAAGCTGAGAATATTCTTGGGATAAAGCTACTGGGTTTGATTTTTAAAAGAGCTCAGCTCCCATTTAGAACCTGGCCCCATTAGTGGATGCTGACCTCTTTTGAAAATCTGGCCACCCATTTCCAGACCCTGGAGGGCTGAGAGATCACGAGCTTTAAAGCCAGGATGATTTTTTTCTGTATCACAAAAGGTGCCATTGGTGCAGGGCTAAACCCTGCCCAAGTCCTCCTTGCAGCCTTGCTCAAGAAGGTAAATCAATTTGAGCAGGCCTGTAAATGGGATTATACAGAGTGTGAAATGAACGTCCTTCCCAAACTAGTTGTAGAGAAACACAGTAGCTGTATCTGTTCATCTCAGGAAACTTTATGTGCTAATTCCACATGGAGCATGAGACGGCAAACAGCTGATCTGAAAGGCTTGTCTTTCAACCCTCCTAGAAATTGCCAGACCAAATTTAAATTGCAAAAATGAGAACACAACACCATGGGTATTGTCTCTTCAGAGCATTGGGCACCAGAGCTCCATTCCCTTCTATATGCCTCACCATTCCTAATTTTTTCATTACAGCAGTCTCAAGGTAGGATTACTTTTGGAGAAATTTGATAGCCTTGGTGTGCCCTGCATTAAGGGGATCAGATACTAACATCCTCTTGTTTCTGAATAGAGCCATTTGTCAGCAGATGCTCACAGTCATTCTAGGTTATATAGTAGCTGGTGCTTTTTATAGTACAGATCCAGTCAACTGATAATTAATCCAATAATGCCTATACATCGCCTGTTATCTCACAGTAACACGCAACCTGAGCAGTGAACTGGGAGGTTTGTTAACCGTACATTGTCTTTATAGTTGCCACAAAAGCTTTAGTGAACGTCACTAAGTCTCTTTCCAACCAAAACTGGATTTCAACTGGGGGTGAAATTCTAAGCGGTCAAATAAAAAGAAACGGCCCTTTTATTAGGAACATGGGTTTTGTAACTCCTCCTCCTGCACGTGCTATTCCCAGAAACATAGAATCCAAGAGAGAGATGACTTCTTTGGAGGAGAGCTCCCCCAATGAGAGCATAAGATCCATCCCTTCCCTTCTTATCCTAAGGTGGGAGTAGAGTTGGGACTCCAGGACTTAGAATGCAGCCTACATATCTTAATCAAAGTCACTGATCGGTCTATCAGCCCCCACAGAGAGAGCGCCGATCAAAACACGTCAGACGCGTTGTTCTAGCCAGTCCTCCAACTACCCGCTGGCCAGGCTGTCAGTAGCACCGGACACCCGATTGACATAGCGCACAGCAGCCTAGAACTCCTGAGCGATCTGCCAACCGCAGCCTCCCAAGCAGCTGGGATAACAGGCACGCGCCACCACACCGGGCCTTAATCAAAGTACTGAAAATAAACAGTAGGCTGGGTCCTAGGCCCAGCACCGAGTGAGGTCTTTGCACAGAGCACATTTTAGGCCAGACCCTCAGCTGGTATATCTGGCATAGCTCCATCTGGCCCTATGCAAGCTGACAAGCATACTCCCCTTCCAGGTGAGGGTGCTCAGCACCTCTCAGGATCATTTGTCCCGAGGTGGAAGGGCTTTGTTTTCCCCACAGATTCTAGGCTTTTGCTTCCTCATTTCCATATCTCTGAAGGAATTCGCAACTGGCTGGAGTGTCTATTTGCTTTTGAATCGTGTTATTTGCCTTGAGCTATTTGTGTTATTACAAAACACCAATACAGAAAAAGAAAATAAAGAACAGACCTTAGAAACAAGTGGAAATGGTTTCTGCCTGGGCAAATGAACACATGCTGTAAACAGAAAAAAAGGACTATTTCATCTCAATTACAATGCTCTTCTTTCTAGTGGAAGCTGAATCTAATGGTTTTCAAACAGTCCAGAGATGAGAATTCAAACTGGAATTTGATATCACGCACTAGCACCCTGCAGGCAATATGCTATAGATGCTGTAGTAAAAATAACACAAATCTTCCACCAGCAGTGAAAGAGACTCTGCACATGCCCCTCTCCCCACGCCCATTGCAATTGACTCAGTTCATGAAGTTCATATTGGCCCACTGCTGAGTACGTCCTGCAGCCCCCTGGAAATAAACAATGCTCCCTCAGAGGGTTAACCTTTCATTTACATTTCCCTTTCCACCCCAGATGTCCTTTCTTCATCAGACCACAGTAAAGCATGCGGCATCAGACTGTGTCACTGAAGTTACTGTGATACCTTTTATTCACACAGAATGTATATCCCTGACACAAAATGTGTTACATACACAAATAATCATGAATCCCCATCCAGCACTTTAACAACAAGATCAAACTTTCCCCCGTCCTTCTACTCAATTATATGCTGCAAAAGGCTCTCTGCAAGTAATGAGGCTGTTTTCATTTAGTCCCTATACAAGTTATTATGGATAGACTCTCACTACTGAAAACAGTAATACCCACAGCAGATAAATCCAACATAAAAGGGCAGCCCTGATACAATCTAATTGAAGATTTTGGTTTTGCCTTCTGGTTTTAAATGCACACCAGACGGTAAATTGACTTGTTTTAAATGCATTCCTAAATCCATACTGCAGAAACTTTCTTTATTCATTACATTTTATACAGTAGAAGGAAAAGTGCAACTGACATTAAGCAATCAAATATTTGCCAGTTAAATATTAATGTTATTTAACATCAAGGAACTTTGCAAAATTTAGAAGTGTTTTAAGGAAGACTTTGTTCACACTTGCAGGTTTGATCAATCAGATAACCGGCATTCCCTGGCAATGCAACAATCTTAAGACATCACCTTCGTCAGTTACACTTGAGCTATCACACACATGAGTTTCTTCCAATCACTAATTCATACTTTTTAACTCATGAATTCATACCAGGTTAGGGAGATCAAACAACAAACCCATTTTTGAAAGATAATGAATATATAACCCCTCTGCCACCTGTTGTCGGCAGCAAAAAGTGCCAGGTTCAATTATCTAGGAGTTCCTTCTGAAAACACCACCAGCTTGTGCCCCATCCAGAAACCTGGGAAAAATAACTTGGCTCTCCTCCACACACTTGATAGGCAATACTTCCCCCTCACAAGCACTGAAAGTCCAAAACAAATAACTTCATGGGAGGTGGGGGAGAGGGGAGAAGGCACAGAATAAAATTGGGAAAGACAGCAATTAATAAACCAGAAATATCTATTAGAGAAGACTCCCCCAAGGGTGTCTTGTCAATAGTCTTCACTTCCACCCCTCTCTCATGGCTGTGAGTGGCTACTGGAGCAATACATTCTCACATTAACCACTTCTTCCACTCTTACTCCACACTCACAGTTTGTTGTCCAGGGTTGACTGAGTCCAAACTTCAGGCAGCCCCATCTCCAGCCCACAAGGTTAGCTTGCTCCAGGAGCTCTTATCACCTGACCCAGCTCAAGTGATTTCATTGTTGGTAAGGGAGGCCTTCACCAGAATCCCTCAAGCTAGGCAGCTGATGCTGCTTCAGCCCAAACCACCTCAGCAGCATGACTCAGCTTGAAACTCTCTCTTTGTTGTATATCACTTCACTCCATTTACTGCCATGCTCCCTTAAGTCCTCAAAGAGAAATTAATGGCATATCTAACCCTTAGCAGCATTCTTGCCTATAAAGAAACTCACCTTACAGCCAACCACCAATTTTTACCTCTTTATAGTTTTGCCCAGGCTTCTCTACCTATCTGAGCCAGACTGTAGTTTTGCTCAGAGCGACCCCTCACCCTGGGCATGTTGGGTGCAGTTCTTTTATCCTTTCATTACCCAGCAGGGATAATAATGTTTTAATGCTCCCAAACTTAAAACTTAACTGAATTTTCACCAGAATTCCCCAAACTGTCACATCACAGATATGCAAATGAGGCCTGGCCCATTCAGCCATTTCCACTTGCCCAATAACAGATGGCAACAGACAGCTCCCTTCCCTATGGGCCTACTGTCCATCTGAGTTCTCAAGCAGCTCCGTGCTGCTCTTCTCCCTGTGCACCAAGAGGTGTCACTAGGAGCTCCTTACTCTCTAGGGCTTCAAGCCACAGGGCTTAAGTAGTCAAAGAACCTCTGTCAGGCCGCTCTTACTTATGCTTCTTGTCAATATCCCCAAGAGTAACCAGGACAGAGCCATAATGGCAATTGGGGCTCTCCAGGGAGTGGGGAACACCAGACACACACCCTGCCCTCACACAGGAGCCACTGCAATGATTCTGCACTGGGGAGAGCTTCCAGAGGCTGGAGAGCCAGCTCTGGGGCCGCCAGGGCCGGCTCCAGGCACCAGCTTTCCAAGCTGGTGCTTGGGGCGGCAGGCGAGAAGGGGGCGGCAGTCCGAGTCCCGCGGCGGCAATTCGGCGGCAGGTCCGCTCTTCCCGCCGCCAAATTACCGCTGCAGGACTCGGACTGCCGCCCCATTCTCGCCTGCCGCGGCGGCAATGGGGCGGCAGGTCCGCTGCTCTTCCCTTGCCGCCGCGGGGCCCCGCCACGTCTGTGTGCATCAGGGGCGGGGCCCCGCCACGTCTGTGTGCGTCGGGGGTGGGGCCGCGGTGACTGCTTGGGGTGGCGAAATGGTTAGAGTTGCTCCTGGGGGCAGCTTAGTGCTGGTGAAGCGGTGCACAGCTGCCTTAATACAGGGGCAGCTCTAGCCCTATAGAAGTGTCATTTAGGAGCCTAAATGTGGACTTGGGCACCCTGATTTAAGTTCTCAAATCTGCAAGTTGGCCCCTCAGGGCACTGAAAGTGGAACAAAAATAGCACCATAAAATACAAACAGCAACCAAATAGGCCTGCACCCAGTGTATCAGGCTATTCCTTTGCATTGTATAACTATACCATTCAGTATATTTATTTCTGACTTAGGACTGCTAGACGCACACACACACTTCCAGAATCAATACAGCGTTAACCACCCAAGACTTACTGAGAGCAGCAGTGTTTCCGGCTTTGTAGCTGTAAAGGTTTGTGTGTAATTGTTTCTAAGTAGGTGCAGTAAAATGACCATTTGTTTTGTTGAACTGGAATTCTCAGTAGACAGGTTCTGCTTGGTTTTCAATTGCTTTCTCTCTCTCTCCTCCTTCCCCAACTACCCAAATTCACCCTCGTTGTCTCAAGGCAGTTTTAAGGAGCTGCAGTCGTTTTACTGTATGCAGCAGAAGGCAGGCAGATTTAAATACACTTGGGTAGGGGTTGTCACTCATATTACCCACAGTCTTCCATAGGGCTGGCAGGGTTGTTTACACAGGTTTTCCTAATGGCGGAGGTTATTGTTGGGGGGGGGGGAGGGTTTCGGGGTGGGAGGAGGAGGAGAGAACTGTGGGTTGCTGACTTAGGCAACATAGGACTCCAGATTCTTAGCACTTTCTATATGTAATGCCCACAGACCCCTGTCATTGGTGGGTGGGATCGAACCTAGGGCCTCTGCAACTTAATGCATGAGCATCTACTGCATGAGCTAAATGCCATATAGCCCTTAGCGGAGGCTGTAGAGCAGACTCATTAATCTCTCTCTAAGTGGTCTTGGTGCCACTAGATGGGACAGAACACCACACCCAGGAGGTGGGTGAGTTACATATTGACCTTGTCATAAAACCTTAGAAATTAGAGCGTGGAGTAGCGGAGAGGAGACCATTCTGTCAGCTCAGCCAGATCATGTGGGGTTGATCCTCAGAACCTACCTCTCTATCTCACACGTGCACACAGCCAACCCCTCACTTCACCGTGTGTCATTGTGAGTTCATGGTATATTGTTTCTTTTCAGACGGCTGTCACCATGTTATATGTACCAGAAGGCAGGTTTAGTAGATCTTCCGAACATTGGGCTCCAGCCCTTGGTGGGATCCCAATAAACAGCTACTAGTAAAGGGGCAATCTTTACTAGGGCTAGGAAACAAAGGGTAATATTACCCTAGGAACAAAGGTTGAGTGGGTAGTTATTGAACGTACAGAATAATTCCTCATTAAGCCCCTGGATAGGATGTCCAATAGGAAAGTACAAAGCTGCCATTGTCCTAAAGGGTGCCACTTCAAGTCCACCCCTCTCTGTGGGGGGGAACATTAAGCCTTAGGCATAGGTTTGGATCTGCCTCTGGAGTCATGGGTCTCCCTGTTGGCTGTCAGCCTCTCATCTGCCTTGTGGGCCTACATTCTCCACTATACAGCCTGTGCTCCGTCTTTGGTCACAAACCAGAAGCCCCCACACCTCAGCCCCAGTGTCTTGCCTAGTATAGCTCACGGGCTGCTGCCACCATCCTGCTGCTTACCGTACATACCCTGCCCTCTGTCACTTCCCCCTATGAAAAGGTCCTATAGAACTGAACAGGGAACAAAACAATTAGCTTTTATGAAAGCTACAATACAAATCTACTCAAATAATTAAAAAATATCTCTTCTGTCTATACATTTTTGAGACACCCTAGAGAACTCTGTAAGAGGAGATACAATTTTTGGTTACATTCTATAGGATGGTCCAAAACACCTGTAGAAAAGGGTTTTTTTTTCTTATATTCTATAGGACTTTCCTATACACCTGTGTGTCATATTGTGCACACTGCTGGCCAGGCAATAATCTGGTCCCTGCCCCTCCTAAAATGACCCTATGTCCCTGTTATTTCATTCCACCTTAAGGTGGCATCCAGTGATGCGCTACCAGGCTCACTACACTGCATTTTCTGGTGTTTTATTAATCTTCATAACGCTTTATGCATTTATTAACCCTCCTTATGAATCCTGTGAGGTAGATGAGAATAGTTATCTTGATACTTCACATAAGGAAACTGAGGCAGAGAAGTTAAAGGTAACATGGGAATTGAGTGTCATAACCAGGCTTAGAACTCAGAAGTTCCTGGATGCAGTCCTGGGGTCAGGCCACCACACCAGGCCTCTTTCCTTAGCCCGCTTTGGTTTTAAGTCTCACAACAGAATTTTTCTTTGTCACAAGAAGAAAAAAAAGTGTTCATAGCTGTATTTAGTTTCTCCCTCATTATTGTCCAGAGTTGGGGGAATGCATCTTGCTGTTAATTACTGTCCTGCTGAGTGATCTGGTGTTGCGAACTGGCTGCAACACCAAAGTACATGTGCTGTACAGTTTTGCTGGTTGAAATGCATTGTCAGACAATAGCATGCCAAAATAATTCCCAGCAACTCAAAACCAATTAGCAGACTACTCCATCTCCTCTGGCTCCTTTTATTTATTTACTTTAATAAACAAAGACAAATTGTTACAGGTAATTAAGCTTTGTGTATTCTAATCAGGTGGAATATTGCGTGGGGGGAGTGGGAGTAAGCAGTAAGGTAAATGTCATCTACCTTCTGAACTGTTCAGTTATTGTAAAGGCCTGGTTCTGATCTATTGTGTTTATGCTCCATTGACTTCAATGAAGCTTACTTCTGACTTACGGTGCAGTGACAACACAGTCAAGTCCAAGGTGTTTTAAGGAGGAGAAGGCAGAATATTGGATCCCCAACCATGCAACGGACTCAAAGCAAAAACTCCCTCAGCCTTGTTTTCTGGGATAAATTCTGTCTGCTGGCCCCCAGACTAAGAGAAACAGGTACAGTGCCCCCGTATGCAGAGAGACAAGGGGATAGATTTGGGGAGGATGCTCAGTCAATCAGCAACATTTGCTCCCATCACTCTAGCATTGTACATTACGCCACCAACCACTGAGCAGAGCAGGGGCATGCAGACACCAATCCCTTCCACGACTGTGTGGTTCAATCCAGGATTTAGGAAGACCTTAGCACTGGGGTGAGCTGCACTTTGAAACAGATTTGCCTGCACAAAGCCCAGCCTCACATGATGGTTCAAAAAATGAACTGACGGGGCATCTGCACGTTCAGCACCATGGCTCAGCTGGGGGCATTCCCGCCTGTGGAAGAGAATAATAATAAAAACAATACTTAGCACGTTCCATCTTCAAAGTCCTTTAAGTCTGCGAATAAATAAACCCTCTCTACCTCCCCTGTAAGGCAGAGGGGTGTTGGGAGACCTGTTTTACAGCTGGGGGGATGGAAACACATTTGCCCAAAGCCCCACAGCAAACCAGTTGGCAAAGAAAGGCTTACAACTCATGGGCCTGATGCTGATCTTACTCACACCAGCATAGTAACTACTGAGATCAGTGGTGTCACTCCATTGTAGAAATAATGTAAGAGAAACACGCCCATGGATTCCTAACCCCATGTAAACCACATTGGCTTTTGTGTTCAAGAACCACTAAAGACTCAGGCACATATTCCCTGTAGACATTCCATAACAAAATATACAGGGAATAGGTGTCTGGGTACCAAGGTAATCGGCCAGTTAAATAGATTATAGATACCTATTTCGTGTTAAAACAGTCATACTTTACAGAGGCAGTGTTTTCTAGTGGATAGGGTTGTAAACTACAACTGCAGAGACCTGGCTTCTATTCCTGACTCTGCCACTGCCCTGGTGTGTGACCTTGGGCAATCACGTCCCCTTCTTGTGCTTAAGTTTCCCCTCATACCGCTGTCTTGTCTATTTAAAACGTCAGCTCTTTGGGGCAGGGACCCCTCTTACAATGTGTTCGTACAGCACCTAGCGCAGTGGGGCCCACCCTGACCTCAGCTGGGGCCTCTAGGTATTATTGTTACATATGGTAATACCATATATGGGGCCCCAGGGAATGAAACATTATAATGCCTGCTGCTATAAAATCAATACCATAAAAATAGGACTCCCTAAGTAACAAGAAATCCATTTCAGAGACTTGGCTATAGCAATCTGCAGATGGCCCAATATCCTTTAATATAATAATGGGGGTGGGTGTTTTCTTCAGAGGTCTCCTTCCAATTTTGCACATGCGTGTGTGTGTGTGTGTGTGTGTGTGTGTGAGAGAGAGAGAGAGAGACAAATGGATCAGTAACAGACTGGCCAAATGCCCTTTCACACTTTATCCAAGGAAAGTAGGCCACCCTTAATTTATTTCTGTCTGACTAACTGATGGAATACTCCAGGGCTCCCAATCCTTCTGCGTTTTTAATGGGCCTCAATAAACTTCTTACAGAAGCAGCCCCTGATACCTACTAATATCAGCTGTTGCAAGGACCTGAATCCTTTATTTCTCTCTCCCCCCTTTGCCCTCTTCCCCTGCTCTCTGTCTGTCAAAGTATTAATATTGCTCCAGATGAAAGTCAACCACCTTCTCCTTGGAACACAAATAATCCAAAATGTTACTGGAAATAGAAGAAGAAAAAAATATATATCCCTCTTAATATTATAGACCATCACCACTGGGCCACAGAGATTGAATTTGGCAGGGGGGAAAAATCCACAAAACAATGGTGCAGCATAAAAAACAGACTATAGATATTTTCCCCCTTGTTTATTTAGTCTGAAGAGAAGAAAGTGGTGTGTCTTTTTAAAGGTTAGGCCACATATTTTTAAACAAGCTCTTTGTTAACCCATGGTTGGGGGAGGGTTAAATTAGATTTGCAGTTTTTGAAGCATAAGAATGAATGATATATGTCACAATCTGGTTTATTCATTTATTGGTTGAGCTCTGTTACATGATTTCTACTGTGCTACTTTATCAATTCACTATCAATTGAAACATTATGACGGTGACGAATGCTCGTTGATGTTTCATGGGGATATAACAGTATTGGGATCTGGGAGACCTGAGTGCTATTCCTAGCTCTACTACTTGCTGTGCGCCAGATTGTGATACTCTTAATCACAGCTAGTAGCACTTTGCTTTACAGATACATTGACTGACTTCAAAGGGGCTACTTGTGGCAGTAGTTATTTAGACTGTAAATCTTTTAGGGCAGGGACCATCTTTTTGTTCTGTGTTTGTACCACACCTAGCACAATGGGGTCCTTCCTGGTCCATGACTGGCACTCTTAGGAGCTACTGCAATACAAATAATAAATGATAATATCAGTGTGAGCAAAGGGATCCAAATCTGGCCTGTGCTGAGCCTCAGTTTACCCACCTGTAAATGGGAATATCATCTATCCACTGTTGTAAGAACCTTGGATGATAGGGACTGTATGGGTACAAAACATTATCATCATTGGGCCAGAGCTTCAGCTGGCATAAGCTAATGTAGCTCCACTGAGCTATGACAATTTACACCCGCTAAGGATCTGGCCTACTATCGCCATACACTTAAACGATGGCATATGACAAGTATAAATAGTGTAAACCAATGCTATCATGGTTTTCATGTATTGGCATATCTTAACTCTCCAACGATTATGAAAACTAATTTTAAAAAATGTCTTCTAAAGGATTCGCATGAAGTTTTTTGTCTACAAAAAACAAAATACTTTCCAAGTCTCTACCGATCTGAGGTAAAACACAGCTAACCAACATTGACTGCAGTGGCCAGGGATTGAAATGTGGGAGAAGAAACTGATGGTACTCTCATGCTCCATCCACAAGCCAAATTCCACCCACTTGAGATGGCAAAATGAAATGCCTCTCACAGCAGAGTGGGTTGATGGTGAACATGTGATCATGCATATTTTGTTGGGCTACTCAGGTGTGGTTCTCTCTCTGAGCAGGGTCCATATACACCCTTAAGCAGGGCTGGATTAAAGCCTAGACAGAACAGAGCCCAGCTCCCAGAGTCATGTGCTGACATAACCTCAGTTTTCATTTAAAACAATAACAACAACAAAAGTTTCCAGCCATCATGGTTGCCAAGAAAAGCTTAAAACTAGACCTAAGTATCACGGATGCAGCAATGTCTTCATGAATCTGCAGACAGCCTTCAGCAGAGGCAGGAGCAGCAGCTACTACAGAAGCCATTTAGCCCCACATCAACAAACAGAGCCAACCTGACCCCAGCTGCTCTAAGGTGGTGGTGCTATCTGGTTGAGAGTCTTCGACGTGCCACTTGGCTTTCTGGGATTGGCTCTCCCTTGGGGAGGCTCAGATGCTCCCCACACTCTGTGCCTCCTCTTTGGCTTCATGAGTCAGACTGAGAAAAAAAATACACTTCTGGTACCAAAACGAGATGCAATTCATAGTAGATTATGCAGAGCTGTGACGCTCCCTCTCCTTTCTAACATCCTTTGATCAACAAGGAAACAGTTAATAAAGTTGCTATTTAAAATATCATCGTGAGGCATCTGAGTTGACCCCATTGAGATGGCCAGAGCAGTTCCCATCTCAGTGCTATTGTTTCTGGTGCTTTGCAGATGCCGACAGATATCTCTGCATTGGTTACACTTGCTTTACTTTTCCAAGGCTTTCTTGGAAATCATGCCAGCTAGAGACTTACTTTTCCTTTTAACCGAATGCTCAGGTTCTGGAGAACAAGATGGCAGACACAAAGTGTTGGGTCACTGCCCTGATGTGACCTGACCTAATTCAAACCCTTGGAGGGGTAACCTTGAATGGGAACTAATTGGGCCAAGTACTTGTAAGCCCTACTGTAAAAATACCCTTTTCTTACCAATGGATTACGGATCTTGTTCACATCACAAGCTGGTCCGTTAACCCTGCCAAATGCTATATTTATATTTCCAAAAGAGAAGCTGTTTCTAATCCATGTCCCATAGGGCATTTTTGACCCTTTGCATTTACTAATAATGGTCTTATGTTTACGTAATTGCCTTTCATCCCGAAGGACCCCAAAGTGTTTTAATAACGTGGCATACAAACTATACACAGAACTCACTTTTCCTACTGTTGAAATGCACCCATCGCTGGGGTGAAACCCAGCAACCGTCTTCCACTGCACTGCAAGATTGTGCAATAGTTTAAGGCAGGACATGAAGTATAATATCATTTCCATCTGAAACTGCGAGGAGGATGTAATTACCTGAGTTGGTGGGTGTATGGGTTTTATCCTGGCTTTCTGTGAAAAGTGCCTTGAGATCTTTATGACCTTGGTTATATAGGTCACTCAAAAGACATCACAGCACCCACAAAGCATCCTAGACCAGTAGCTGAATACTCACTCTGGGGAAAGATTGCCACTGACTGAATAACCACCACCAGTTCCTGCAGGAGCAAGGTGTTCTTTGGAGGTCTTGCACCGAAGTACTTACCAGTGTCTGATGGGGTCTGGCAGGATGGCAGCACAAGCTGGTACGACTGATTGCCACAGCACAGTGCAGGCATTGGCAGGCAGTGTTAATCCTCATTGTGTTAACATCTCAGAGCCCTAGCCATGAACCAGGACCCACACTGTGCTACATGCTGTACAAACACAAAACAAACGGGGCTACAATGAGGCACATACAAATCAAAGCTTACTGTACAATGAACTTTACTAGACAGCCAGGTTTACTGTAGCTTCACAATTGCCTACAGCGTGAACTCTGCTTTTTGAACCCTGTACGTTTTGGAAGGTACCTGGCAGATTCTAACAGAATGTATTTTTCAATGACTTTTCACACCCAGGGCAAGGCAGATTGTGCTTGGAGACCAGTCCTTACATAATATACATGCAGGAAAGGGGTAGTAATGTTATCATCATTCATAGATATCCTAGTAGAAGCCTCATCACTTGAGTAATTGAAAACTAGGTAAGAAAAAGGCTGTAAATAGTCTAAGAATGGCCACCTAAATCTTCAGGGTTTTCATTAGAACACACACCATGGCCACTTGCATCTTTACAATGTAGTTCACATGGATTCTCCCACTCCAGATCCACAAGCCCCAGCCACTTGCGCTAATGAAGAATTTCTGTTAGCGGACTAGGTCCTACGCCACACCCTTCACACAGCTGGGCAGTTCTCATTGCATCTGTAGAAGGCAGTTATGCAGGTCCACCCTAGCCACTTCATTACAACAGAAAGGGATCCTTTTACTTACCACTGAAATGCAGTCATCTCTGCAGTGGAACAACTGGCACTGGCAAGGCAAAGATAGACTGAATAACCTACTGTAATAGGTTGTGCCTTTTCTATCTCCTTTGATTTTGCCATTAGTCTCAGTAGACTCAGTCTACTGTAGGACAAAAGCCTCTTCGGCACTAAGCCTGTCCATCCTGTTGAAGACTCTGGCCAGTGAGTGTGGGTTAGGACATAATGCTATTAACTGAGTTCATTTCCTTCCTGTACTTGAATCTGCAAAGGATTATTATCCCTGATAGTGTCACACGGATTTCTCATCAGTGACAGTCCTGAGTAAAGCAACATCCAACTTCTTTGGCAGAAGGATAATTTTACCTTAACCTGTCTGCACACTCCCTGTCAGAAGCCCAAGCGGGGGTGGGGGAAATAAAAAGCCTCTTTGAAAGACACTTGACCACAGCAGCAGGTGAGGTGAATACTAAGGAACTCTGAATTTATTACATAGTCATGAAATGCAACTGAAAGAAACAGAATTCAGCATCACTGACAGTGCAAGGTATTTAAAAATTACTGAGGCCAAAAGTGGAATAGAGGATTTTTCCCTTGTCATTTTGTCTTTCCATTTTGCAAGAACAAAAATCTAGTATATAAGCAGTCTAATCCAGTTTGCCTATAATACTTTGGGTGTTTTAAAAACAGTAATCATATAAAGTGTGACTATGGACATTTCAGTGTAGGCCTTAGCATTGGGGATACTATGGCAAACTAGAAAAAGCTTTCCAGGGTAGATGTGCAAAACACAACAAACAAGAATAAGAAGGATCTGTGGGAAATGTTCATTTTTAAAGGTACATCTGATTTTCCTCCACCTTTTCTGGTCTCCATGCAAGATACTGCAAACACCATCAAATGAGGTACGTGTCTCTAAGTTCCCTCTGGAAAACAGTAACCAACAGCTTTCCCCAGTACTGCTGATGCAGCTACTTTCTTGTTTCTCCAGGAGAGGGTAGGAGCCCTGCTAGCCAAACTCTAGACACTTCACAGGAAATTGGGCTTATGCTAAACCTGTGCCTACCTCCTGCTGATTGAGCCTGTGATCACTGGGGTCAGCATACAGCTGGCAGACTTGGCTGAAGGCCCACACAGAGGAAGCTTTTTGTTTGAGGATTCAGCCCTTCCCCCAATAGTAGCCAGCAAGGTGCCTGGGGACATGGAGCAGAGAGGGCCTAGAAATGAGGTTGAGGGCTTTGTGTAGAAACCAACACAGAAAAGGAATAGTCAAATAGAGGAAGCAGCAGGAAGGGGAGTATATTGAGACACTGAGGCCTTGGCTACACTTGCAGCTGTACAGCGCTGTTAGTTAAACCCGTGTTCGTACAGCTGAGTAGGGAAAGCGCTGCAGCCTGTCCACACTGGCAGCCGCCAGCGCAGTAACTACCACTGACGTGGCTACATTTGCGGCACTTGCAGCTGTATTGGGAGCGGTGCATTATGGGCATTCAGGTAGCTGCAACGTGCTTTTCAAATGGGGGGGGGGGACTTTGACAGGGAGCGTTTTGAGAGAGAGAGAGGGTTTTTGAAATCTCCACAGAGTGTCAGCTCATTATTTCCACACCTCCACATCCCCTGCCTCTCTCTCAATCACTGAAAGCAAACAGCAGGGGCTTTGTTTGTTTTTAAAGAGCAGATAAAAGAGAGGAAACGGAGCCTTGCCCTTCCCCCCCCCTCCAAGGCTTTGCTGCCGGCATTCCTAACGGAGCCCTCCCCTCTTTCCCCACCCTGCCTGCAAACAATAGCTGTGGTTGTAAAGCTGTGTTTGTAGTAACTCCAGACGGAGCTCTGAACTCCAACCCGGAAGTGCCGTTTCAAAACAAAGCAGCTTCCGGAGATCAATAACTGCGTTGTTCCTCGGCTACACTGAAAGACCAGCGTTCCACCCACTTCACTGTTTCTCTCGGGGAGGTGGAGTACATGCAGCGCTGTATCTGAGGAGATACAGCGTTGCACGTGCCTTGCAAGTGTAGCCAGTTAATGAGTTACAGCGCTGCCGGCAGTTTTATTACTCTGTAACTTGTAAGTGTAGCCAAGGCCTGACTTAGCCAGGAGGCAATTAGTCCAGGTTTATAGTAATTGCAGTGTTACTCTGACAGCATCAGATATGCTGATAATATGCCCCAGGTAAATAACTGTGTGCGTAAATATGACAGTGGAGGTTACCATAAAGAATGAAAGTAGGCCTAGTCCTTTCATAGAAGCACCCGTCTACGGAGACACTGGGTGTACGCTAGGAACTTTGGCCGACATGAAGGGCAGCAAGCAGTGTGGAGCTGAGACAAGGAGAGCCCATTGACCATGGCTGAGCAAGCTGCTCTAACCAGCCCCTGAAAATAAAGGCGCGGCAGCTTTTCAAAATTTTGATTAAAACACAAGAGGATAGATGCTGCAATAGCAATCAAGTCGCTTTCCATTCCTGTGACTAAAATAAGTGGCTGAACTTGGAATTTATATTGCAGCTTGAACATAGACCATGGTAATCGTGTCAATGGCAATGAGCTGAAAGATTAAACTTTTAGCTGTAGTTGTCTTTTACTGTCCCGTGTCTCCCTTGAGCCCTTTTTTGTTCAGTTCCATATACAATTTTGGGTCTTCCTTTATTAAATAAAAACTTTTTATCGCCACTGACTCAGTTATCCAATTATACCTTCCACCATAGAATACAAATAATTTGATTCCTGGGCTTCTGATAAAGTAAACAGAGGACTAAGGTATTACCATGAGAGATGCAATAGAAATACCAGTCAAATTACAATGTGACTCAGTTTGGAAGCAGTTAATGCTTTTCACAGGTTCTCTGTGGTGACCTATAATACCAGTGATTCCTCTTCTACAGTGGCTCAATTTCACAACCCTGAGCCTTTTAAAAAGTGAAGTCATCCAGAGGTTTTATTGGAACATTATAAAGCATTTCACGAGCCTGCAGAAACTAGCAACTTTAAAGACCGTATCATTCCATTTCAAAGAGATCCTGAGTGAATTTAAGGAAATGTTTTTGCTAGATACCAAGCCACAAAGTGTGGCTATAGATCCAAAGTTCAGGGGTATCCAGATTCAGGCTCCTGGTACAGTCCATCTCTAGTTTTTGTAATGTGTGTATGTATGGTTTCATGTACCATTCTCTTGTAACATTGCTAATTATTATTGAGCCCAATACAGCGGTACATACATAGACAACACTCTCACTGGTGTCCATGGAAAGGTAGCCAAAGTACACTACTAACAAAGTTTCCTTGAAAGATTCTACCAATCTGAGAAACGTTCTCCATACTTAAAATGGGGGTATTACCAGTCAAACCAGTAATATCTTTCAAAAGAGATTGTAGTACCCTATCCTCAGTTCCCTCCTTTCTGTGTTTGGGGCAGAAATTAGAGGGACAGGGTGAGTGGGATAGAGGTTGTTTATGCTTTTGTGCTCTCCTTCCCTGAACTTGAGGCAGTTGGCAGCATACCCAGACATGGTGTAAATTAGAGTAGCCACAGGGCTGCTCTAAGATATACTATGCTTCCCAGGGCCCAGCAGAGAATAGCCATAGCACAGTGTACTTTGGCCACAACCCTTCCTTGCTCCCCCCTTTCTATTCCCCACCTCCAGCCTATACTCCCCTGACTTGCCCTCTACACTAAGATCAGGGATGGCATTGAACCCATATGCCAGCTCCATGCAGGCTGCAGCAGTCCTAGGTTATATTTCTGTCCTTTTATTTTGCCAGAGCAGTGAAAAGGGGGCCTTATGTAACTGAGAATCAGATCATCCAGTACATGCACCCACTTTAAAGACAGCAGGGTTCAAGCTCCTCTTGTTTTGAAGGGGTTTTTTTTCAGCTGAAAAACAAGCAAACAAATAAATAAAAGTGTGTGAGGTTCCCCCATACCAGCAATAAATGCAAGTGAGTTCTGAATGACCTCTGAAGCCTCCAAACATGTCCATTTCCACCAATGCAGAGTAGACGTCTCTGCCACCACCACGCCCAGCAGTTCCGTGCACACAAACATTCCCACTGCTCCCTCTTCACAGCATGACAGCAGGACACAGACAAAAGAAACCCTTCAGGGCAGTTGAGACTCTCAGACACATCTAGCTTTATTTTTCCTGTCAGAAAAGTTCAAGAATTACACCAAAAAATACTTCAGTCTCTGCTACCTACTGACAAAACGCACACCACAAAATTATAAATTGTTCAGTCGTTTGTTGGAGTTTTGATTTTTCTGTGGTGAGGTTTGTACATTTCAAGTGAGAAATGAATTTACAGGTGAAATATGGACGGGGGAGGGTCAGACGATGGGGTTTGGCACTACACTTTTAGCTATACTATACAATTGCTTATCATGACTCCTGTCAGCTCAGTCCTGCCCCCATTTACACCAGGCTAGTCCCGTTCAAACCCCTAGGAGCTGTGTGTGCATAATGAAGGACAAAACTCTGCCTAGCGGGTTTGGCTCCCAGTTTCTAGCCCACAATACCCACAAATCTGATCAGCAGCCTTGGTGAAATGCAAACCTTAAACTCCAAACCCAAACATCTGTCTTGTCCTACTCCTGATGCTTATTCTTTTGAACTCAAGCTGAATGCGATCCCAAGTATTTTAACTGTCACGCTGCTATGTTTTGGGTGGCAGCTCTGGAAAAGAGAATTCCTTTTGCTCAAGTCTTACAAAGCAGACATGCTTGCTCAGATCAATTTACATGCTAGATACTGGGCTGTGTTTGAACACTGTACAGGGCTGGACTCAGCTTGGGGTTTGTTTTTACGTTCCCAGGTTTATAAGTCAACTTTGAACTTCGATAGCACTTTCTATCAACTCTCCAAATATTTTACACACCAGCAGACAAACCCTCACAATCCCCACATAAGTAGTGTCCATGAAATAAGGACAAGGGGAAAATGAGGCACAGAGGGGTCTTGATCCTTTAAGGTGCTAACCCTCTCCTGTGAGATGCTAAGCATCCTAGATTTACAATGAAGTTATTTGTTTCTTTGCTCTCCAAAGAAGTGCTCAGCATCTCAAAGGATCAGGCCCCATGTGACTTGCCCAAGATCACACAGGCAATCTGTGGCAGAACTGGGAATACAGCCTGACTCCTGGTCCTGTGCTGAAGAGATTTAAACACAACAGCTTCCTTCTCCTGCTCTATGTCCAAAACACTTAATCCTGACAAACCCACTAAAGATCTCCAATACCATGACCGTGTATTCCAAATCCCTAGATCTTTCTGTTTTTAATTCAGGCCTCAGACTGCACACACATGCGTGTGAACTTCTCTAGCCACAAACGAGTGCTGATACCGTATTTTGTGCAGCTCAGTTTGCCAGTAGAAGGACCCTGCTTTGGCAAGTTTAACTGCCCAGTGACGTGATTTGTAAAAAACTTCCCCCTATCCCTGCATGTCAAACAAGGTATTCAAATGTTCTTCCATTGCATACTGCTCTAGGGTCACAACTTTCTACCAAAGATACAGTTTCTGGGGATTCTCTTTGCTTGATTCCATCCTCTCTGGCTGGTTTCTGAATTTGCTTTTTTTGTTTTTTTCATTTATTTTTCTAACAAATATTTAAGCAATGATTTTAAAAATATTTTTACATCGTAAGTTACGGTCAACATCAAACATGCCTTTGTACAAGAGCGTGGCCCGGTTACAAATCAACGAGAACAATGCACGAAAAGAAATATCAATTAAGATGACTCCTGCACTTGAGTTTCATTTCTTCTTCTCGTGCTGTTAGCACAGTGCCCTCTCTGAGGCAGAGCAATACTTCACAGACACGGTGTTGTTTCCCCGCTCCCAACACCTCCCGTCACCACTGAGTAGCTTTAATGGCCTTCTGTCTTGGCAGCCTTGGCTTCATGGTTTACCGATCCCGAAGAAAGCCAGGGCGATACAGACCGTGAGCTGGTTTGCTTCGCCATGCTGTAATGGCTTATGACAGTATAGAATCTGCCCCGGGAGTTGGAATCCTGTGCTGAGTAATAGGCATCCAGGGAGGCTGGGATACATCTCTTATGCTGGAGAGAGGGAAAAAGCAGGGCACATAAGTAGCAGGCACATTACTTAACATGTATTTTAAACTCCCAGTTCGGTCTCACGTGGACTGACCGACTCATCTCACTGGTTCATAGCAATTGGGCCTTGTGTGCCAATGGAAACATATGTGCTACCTCCACTGACAAATAGCTTGGGGAATGCCCAGAAATATTGGATAGCACGGGGCACTGAGACAGGCTCAACAGATGTCAGAACCTGCTGGAATTGGCAGCCCTGATTACGCCTGGTTTCATTCTGTGAAACAGAACCAAAATTACAGAATGGGGCTCCGGCTGCTCTGGCATGGCACTGGAACGGGCATCGGGCAGCGGTACTGGAAGAGGACATTGGTTAGCTCACAAAGTGTTGGATTGACAGCCTGCAGACTGACGTTCTCTATTAATCCGCAGAACAGATACAGGCCAGGCGGAAGCAATGTAAGTTTCTTATGTGCTACCCTGCTACTGTGCCTTATCTCTGACCTGCAGGAAGACCAGCCCTAGAGATGGGTGGCCAGTTCAGTCCCCATCGCCCTTTCTGTGCTTCTCCTCTGTGCTGAGGCTGCCAACTAGTCTCTACTGCTGTAATGTGGACCCTTGTCCACTAAGAACTGTACTGGGAAAACCAATCTGCTTCGTATAGGCCGCAGAAGAGCCAACAAACGGTAACAACCTTTGGTCCAACCTGCTCAGCTTGAGAGTGGTGACCTGGAGGTGAAGGGCCCCATTTATAATTAGCCTGCCCCTGAGCCATCCAGTTCTCCCCCTCTCCCCATTCTAGTGTGATTAAAGAGGAGCAAGACCAGAGCAGAACACTAAATCCAAAGTGCATGAACTCTGAGGAAATTCACATTCAGATCTGATTGTGAATTCAAAAGTCATGACTCATCTCCTCTCTGATTTTATATACACTAAGAGAATAATTTACAACAAATAATATATCAACTAACTGAGCCTCTTTTCCTGTTCATGGAATATCCCCAAGGAATTAGGACCTCTATGAATTTATTTGCTGTAAATAATTAGTCAGTGACTTGTTCTGCAAACTTTTTTAATTCTGTGAACTGAGCAAACAGTTCTCAATGACTATCTGATATTCAAACTCTGCTGGTTAGCTATGATTGGTCAAGCAAGCCACATGGTTTTATTTCTGTTGCCCAACTGGGTGAGGTGCAAAAGCATGCCTCTCAAATACTTGCACATGCAAATTTCAAAATCAGTATCAGTGGACACTCGTGCATTCACCATTTAAATTTGCCTTGCGTGAACGTTTATGCTAGAAAAACTTAATCACTTGAATGTTTGTGGGAAGCAAACCCAAAACTCAGTTGTATTGCATTCATTCCAAAATATGAGGGATTATTTAGGGACATTTGTCTGCGGCATTCACAGAGATCTAATCCTGACTATTACAATATAAAACGGTGTCCGATGGAAGCAGATGGAAGTTCACATTTTCCAAAACACAGACCGCTTTTCAACACATTCTTGTAAATGCTCTGTTAGACTCTGACCATGAAGTCAATTGAATTGTCAGAGATGATAGAATCTATCTGGCTGGAATCTCTTACCTTATAAACAAATCCATCTGGGCAACTGTGATCATATGTAAAGGCTTTGTATACCACAAGAAAGACTATGCAGGCAAGGAACGCAAGAGCCAGACTTATGAGAATAGTGACCTACAAAAGAGGGAAATATTACTCTACATATGTTAAAATGACATATGAACAATCTCACAATTAAATGACATATATTAACAACCATTCTAATGGACTGCAGTCTTCACTCCCCTGTGCTGTACTTAACTAAGCATAGTAATTGAATGAGTGCTACAGCCAATATCCCTGAATTTTGTCATGCTTTCCCCCCGCCCCGACCCAAGACCTTTGATGTTGCATTTGCAACGTTTAATCCCTTACACATTTCTAGATATTCGCTAGGCGGTTTAGTGCTCTAAAAGGCTTTGTGTTCTCACACTCTGAGCTTGGCTTTCAATAGAAAGTATCTGCATACCGGCCCGCTGGTGTCAATCAGAGGTCACAAACTGGGGGAATATTCATTGTCTAACCAGCTGTAGCCAAGGTTGCCTCCTGGCCGTGGTAAGATCCTATTTTTTCCATTTACCAAGGGCAGGTGAGTGGGTAACAAGAATAAAGTCTCCGTGACACACTTTCCTTCTATGCCTTCTAAGTTACATTCAGCCTGATGTTACGTGGTTAAATTCTGCCTAGATTTCAATGTGGGAGGGAAACAGGTGTCTTCTCCTACCATACATAGTTGCAGAATGGTGACCCAGCCCTTTGTTTTAAGAGCCAGGAAAAGGACCAGCTAACACGTCCATTACAGTGATGATCACAGGAAGACTGAGGGTCTGGTGATGATCAGGCCAATGCTTCTCTTCCCCTTGTGAGGCTGCTGGCTCCTGGCTTGGTCACTGACGATAGCACACACAATGCTCCTCTTTGGACCCAACTCAGTGTTCCGTTCCCCCATGCCTGAGTGTGCTACCCCACCCGAGCCATTCTGCTTGACTGGTGCAGTTCCATTTTCTCCAAACCACCCAGGTTCTCTTGAAATGGAGTTACCAGCTTCATTCAGAGGACCCGATCCTGCTGTCTTAAATCGGGCAAATCTCCCACTGAGACCTGGACTGACGAATCTGATGTGAGTTTCAAGTTTGTAATGAAACCCCAAATCAGGGGAATTTCTCCTGGTTTCAGGTTTCACTGTGAACTTCCAGCTCAGCAACAGCACTGATCCCCCAAAGGTTTTGCTTATCCTAGCAGGTGATCAGCAGGTGGGCAGCAGAAAGCAAAACAAGGCTTCAGCACTGCAATCTGCCTTTGTGCTGCCAATACCCAGTTCTGTCACAGCTGTTGCATCATGCTGACTGGATTGGCATTAAAAATTAATCATCCTGGGGCTTAGATGTAGCCCACTGCACTACTATGGAGAGCAGAGTTCACATTCTTGCTCTGTGGGCTGACAGGGGTGAGGAGCGCAATGAAGTTAAAGCTTAAAACTCCTGGGAGGCAGAGCGTTTATGGCCACTTCCCCCACCTGCTTGGCTGGCTGGAAAGGGCAGGAGCAGCTTCTCAAACGGGGCCTAATGCTTGTCCAAGGTCGCAGGGTCGCTGCCTGCAGTGGTATGGGATTGTAAGGCTCTTGCTGGAGGAACAGATTCTGTGTTCTGTGAAGCAAGTGTGGGACCCTATGGTGAGGAAATTGCTGAAACAAAGGGTTAAGGCAGTAATTAGCTTTGTTCTGCCCTCCTGCTTACTACTATGGCAAAGGGAGACCCAGAGACATATTCAGATCTATCTATTTCAGTGATGCAAGTTTTATACTTTATTATTATTTGGATTATAGGGCCCCCACTAATTATGCAAACCCATAGTATCTATTCCTAGAAGCTGCTCCCTTAACCTATTCACAGCAGCCTGGTGATGTTAAGAAAAGAGAAAATACAGAACTATTTGCCATGGCAAAGTAGGCAGAATTGCCAGGAAAGGTAGCTAGTCTATGCAATAAAGCACAGGCATGAGCAATTCAGAATCTATGGTAGCACCATCCAGTTCAATTTAAAAAAAAAAGCTGACTATTGGATCACACTGTATTTTGCTTTAATTCTCTTGCAGTTCTAAGGGTCGGTATGATAGGAATCCATACCTGGGCTCAGACAGGCTGTTGGAATTGCTTGCAAATCAGGAACAGATCTTCTGGCCTAGTAAATACTCCAGAAAGATGTGCCACATGGTGAGGTATATTCGCAAGCACACAGCGTCTGGTCCATTACTTATACTGAATGCTGCTATAGTAAACCTGGCAATGCCACCTGGCAAGCCATCCAAAGCTACATTTTCAATGGATGTTGTAAGGATGTTGAATGGAAAGAGGACAGCTAATGTCACATGTCCCCTGCTGAATCGAACTCCAGAAGGTCCACTCCAAATCAAAGTGGAGAGAGGGGAGGGAAAGAATACTCTCCTCTGCAGCGATTAATTAGCCCTTTGTTAAATTAGAGAGTTTTAGAATAAAATGTAGAGAGATAAGGAGGCCAAGTGAGATGGAGGCTAGAGTGACTGTTTGATGACTCAAACACAAGGATTGCAGTGAATTCTGCAACCTTCCCTGGCATCATAATCTAGTTAAGCCCTAGCCCCCTCCAGAATGAACCTTTCAAACTAACCTTCCCCTTGAGGCCTGATGTGCTGAAAAAAAGGGTCACGTGAGCACAAGGTGTCTGCGGGGGCGAGATTCAGATACTTATTGCCAGCCCTAATCAAATATCACTTGCGGGGAATTCAGTACTGCACTGGGGGGGGGCAGCTGTTGGTAGAAACGTAGCATATTTGCATGAAAAATACTACCCATCGCTATGAAGATGTTGGCTCCTTTACTATATGATGAACTGTAGGTGAATTTCAATGGGTATCTATTTGATATTTATATTCTGGCAGCCCAGAAGTTTTCAGCCTGGAGGAAACAGCCACCCGGACCTTTTTGTATCGCTAAAGAGGAGGGGGTCTGGGCTACATCCCAGCTAGAAGGAAGTGGGTGGGAAAGGAAGACGCAGCACAGAAAAGGTTGACATCCTAGTAGCCAATCAGGATCAGGGCCCCATTGTTCTACGTGCTGTGCAAACACAGAGGCAGGCATCGTCTCTGCCCGGAGCTTACTATCGAATCGGTTTAACCGGCTTTTTCAATTGCCTGTCAGAGTCTGCAGGTGCAATGGACAAGTGCTACTTTGAAATAAAAACACATCCAAACACATACTCAAGAGATGTGTATCCTGAGAAAAAACTCTCATCCACTAAAGATCTCCATCCCACCACTTTCCCCTCACCTCATGTTGGGGAAACATCACTCTTACAGCACATCCTGAAACATCACCCAATCCCAGCTCTGGCAAGCCAGGGCAGAAAAACAGCTCCTCAGACAAGACACTGCCACCAGCCCCATCTCATTTAGGGTGACCAGACAACAAGTGTGAAAAATCGGGACGGGGGTGAGGGGTAATAGGAGCCTATAGAAGAAAAAGACCCAAAAATTGGGACTGTCCCTATAAAATCTGGACATCTGGTCACCCTAATCTCATTTACTACAGGAAATGATTAGATCGTGCACTTCTGATGATCACAACTGCCCGTGTATTGAGAGTGGGTAGTTTGATAATGATGGTGACTGAGCTCCCTTGGAAGTTGGCGAGATGGCAATAAGGCAAGACTTGTATGTTGCTATGCTAATATGAGTGTTTGGAGGGCAGCCCTTGGTGCTGGTTAGAAGTCCTGAGAATAAAGTGTTGAATTACATGGTGTTGTTGATCTGCCCTATTTACAGTGTATAGCACAGGAATCTTGCCAGGCCTGTTATTCTGGGTTGATTGGAGGGGACTGATGGGGGATCAGGGTAAGTGTAAGAGCAAAGAAGGACACAAAGTTACACTGAATATGTGCATCAATACACCTAATACAACCATACTTGTCAAAAAAACAACCTGCTGTTTCTA
Source organism: Chelydra serpentina (assembly GCA_037349315.1). NCBI lineage: Eukaryota > Metazoa > Chordata > Testudines > Chelydridae > Chelydra > Chelydra serpentina. The sequence goes on from JBAIAC010000035.1 coordinate 17,714,715, forward strand.
CATAGCAAGAGGTTACTCATCCTCTGACCTATTTTTCAATTCCCACAACCTTCCCCCACCAGGGATATAGTATCATTCATTGGACTTTCACTACATCAAAGCCCATTCAGTCTCTGCCTCCCATGTATACAGCACAATACCCTGCTTTTACAAGGCAGACCAACCAGGTTCTCTCGAGCCCAGTCCTAGTATCTGGGCTAATTTGCCACTTGAGAAGAGAATGGGAGTGGGGGGGATAGTCCCAAAACTGAGTTCATCATCTCCCAAGTCTAGAGACTAACATTGGAAACTGGCCATGAGGCTGGCAGAAGCAAAGTCCCACTCTAACCTTTTCCCACTGAGCCAGCTAAGGTGATCAAGTTACTTGTTTTTCTTCAGGGTGAAAGACCAATCTCAGTATCTGAGCTCTTTGGGGGCCACAGGTATGTCCCTTACACTGCTAAGTCCCATGTTAATGTACATGCTATATGAGCAATCATTAATAATCTGACATTACCAGGCCCTCTCCTCTCTGCCAATTGAGCCTCTCATGACCAGAGGCTCTCCTTACACACGTTCTATTGTAGCAGCAAAATGCTAACACCCAATTCATATCCTCCTAGAACCAGGCAGTTGTACTAGCCTTTCCCTCCCTCCCTTGTGTAAATGAGCCCACTTTCCTCTCTGCTGCAGTTTCATGCACTTGCGAAATTACAGCGTGACACAATATTATACATGAGGATACATAATGTAAAATTGATCTGGGATGAAATGTCACATAAGGTGTTAAAACCTAGGGGAAAAAGAGAAGAAAAATCCGCTCACAGATATTTTGCCAAGCCTGAGCTAAGATCCAGCTCCCTAGTTACTCCAGAAAATACAAAGTTTCATTAACATTCAAATACCAAGGAATCACATCGCTGCAATAACTAATAAACCTCCACATTTTAAAAAAATGAATACCATGAACCTCGGCAGTCTCAAAGCAATATAAACACTCACTTAGGGGAAATAAAATGTACTGAGCTGACAAAACCTACGCGCACCACAGGCATGAATCTATCATGTGTGGCAGCAGGATTGGGCTAACGAAAGAAGTTTTTGACCAGCGGTGAAACAGTCTACACCAGTGGTTCTCAAAGCTGGTCCGCTGCTTGTTCAGGGAAAGCCCCGGGCGGGCCAGGCCGGTTTGTGTACCTGCCGCATCCGCAGGTTCGGCCGATCACGGCTGCCAGTGGGGGCTGTAGGAAGGGAGGCCAGCACATCCCTCAGCCCGCGCCACTTCCCGCAGCCCTCATTGGTCTGGAGCGGCGAACCGCAGCCAGTGGGAGCCGCAATCGGCCGAACCTGCAGACACGGAAGGTACACAAACCGGCCCGGCCCACCCGGGGCTTTCCCTCAACAAGCGGCAGATCGGCTTTGAGAACCACTGGTCTATTATGGTCACCGCTTTTACAAAATTATGATAGATCTTGTGGAAAGTATGCCCTGGGAGGTCTCATTGGAAAATTCATAATCTAGTGACCATTAGTGTCCTGTTGAAATGAATCATGAGTGTAGATGAAGTTATGAGATTTTGCTACATGTTTGTTACTGAAATATTGTGAGGCTGGGAAACACCCACAGACTAGTCCCTCAGAGAGGACAAAAAAACTGTAAACACAGAGGCCTTACATGACAAACCTCACATAGTCCACAGGTGCAAGCAAAAATTTGCAATTCATAATGAAGGATGGTCAGCAACTCATGTACACCACGGGGCTGCCTAAACCCATGACACAGCATGGATTTTTCCAACACCTGGAGAAAAGTATAAATGAGGGATAGTGACATCACCATGGGGCCTCTCTCTCCGTCCCCATCTCAACACCTGGAAGCAAGATCATTTGGAAGACAAAGAAAAGTCTCGAATTGCGGGGGGTGAGGGGAGTGATGATCCTAACTAGAAGGCTTTCTAGTTAGTATGAACTGTGAACTGAGAACTGCCTGCAATGTCCAGTAGGGTGAGAAAAACGGTTTGATTCAAATCTGGTTTAGCCTGATAAAGTTTAGGAGTTAGAATGCGTGTTTACTTTTTATTTCTTATGTAACCAACTCTAACTTTTATGCACCCCACTTATAATCGCTTAAAATCTATCTTTCGCTAGTTAATAAACTTATTTTGATGTTTAATCTCAACCAGTGAGTTTGTCTAAAGTTACAGTGTAGTAGCCATGTTAGTCTGTGTCAGCAAAAAGAAAATAAGAAAGAAATAAATACTTGTGGCACCTTAGAGACTAACAAATTTATTTCAGCATAAGCTTTCGTGGGTTAGAACCCACTTCATCGGATGCATGGAATGCTTCCGATGAAGTGGGTTCTAACCCACGAAAGCTTATGCTGAAATAAATTTGTTAGTCTCTAAGGTGCCACAAGTATTTATTTCTTTCTTATTTTCCTTTTGTCTAAAGTGTTTGCGGGGTCTGCTGAGATTACAGAGGCTGGTGCATGTCCGCTACTTTTTGATGGAGTGGCGAACTAATTAATGAGCTTGTATTGATCAAGAAGGTCTTGAGCAGTGTAAGATGTACATTTCTGAGATGCAAGGCTGGGGGAATTTCCTGGGGTCTCCCTGTATTCAGTTCATGAGTGGCTTGGGAGAGTATTCGTGTAACTTTGGGAATGCCTTCACATGCTAATGGCTGTGTGAGAACAAAGCCTAAAGAGGCTCCCTGTCACTAGCAGAGCAGTGTGAGAGGTACCTTGAGTCAGAGCATTAAGAGGGCACAGTAATTCCACAGTCCAGGTTGTACCCCAGGGTATGTCACACACCGCACATGTGTATCGCCAAAAATCTGTTGGGAAAGCGGTCCTTGGCAGGAGATCACTCTAATGGAATAGAAGTAGGAGAAAACACACACACACACACACACACACACACACACTCTCTCTCTCTCTCTCTCTCTCTCTCTCTCTCTCAACTAAGGGCCTGATCCAAAGCCACTGAAATCAATGAAAGGATTCCCATCAACTTCAATAGGCTTTGGATCAATGTCTAAATTCACTTTCGCCTTCCTCCCTTCCCAAATACAAAACAAATGCTTCATTTCCCCAAGATCCTGTGTAAAGCTAAAGTATCCCACTCCTCCAAATACAAACAAGCCGTTTTAGATTTTCATTGGGTTTACTGGAGTGAAATGATATCTAATGGTGGTGGTGTTTCTGGTAGCCTGGCTCTCATGCCATGAATCTGAGCATCCTTTGTACTGTGTCTGGTCTCCATGGCTGGCTGCCCATGATTTTTCACCAAAAATTCCCTTTGGCCCTCTTTAGTCACAGTGAAAAGCCTTATTTAAAAGCAAAACCCAGAATAATACTGGATTTAAACAGCAGGTCATTCTGTTAACCAGTTACATTTCAAGATTTCTTACATTTTTATTCCTTGCCTTTTCCTCAGTGGCTTCTTCCATCTTTTGGCCCAATTTTCAGAAGTGCTAAGCTCCTGCAGTCCCTGAGGTCAATGGGCGCTGAGTGTGCTCAGCATCTCTGAAAATCAGGCTACTTATCCTTTGCTTTTCAATGGGGATGGGGGTTTGAGAGTCATCCTGGCACCTTATATAGGCCCTTATTCTGCAGTGGTCTCTTGTGGATTGGCCCCTGGGCTGGTGCAGAACCCCACTGAAGGCAATGGGGCTCCAGCTGAGCACAGCTGTTCACCTGCATGGAGTTCATTGCATGATCAGGATCTTAGAGACGTAGGAAATTTGAGCTCACTGGAAATACCGAGTACAGGCCAAATCCTGCTGGTCTTAGTCCAGTGAGTAATTTCATGGAAATAGGTAGGATTACTAACATGTAGAGCTGTGCAGATATTCACAATGAAGAATTTGTTCAGACAATTTAGTTTTCTCGCCATATGGATTTTCCTCAAATGCATACACTGTTTGAATTGATCCAGCTAATATTTGTTGAATGTTGTTTTTACTCTATGGACTGGACACAGACTGTTCACTACTACCATTTCACATCCAAGCTGTGTTAGAGTTACAGATTTTTCACATAAGTCATGTAACACTGATTGTGTTCCCGAATGGATGACGGTAACTCTTATAGAGACAAGGTGGGGGAGGTAATATCTGTTACTGGACCAACTTCTGTTGGTGAGAGACACAAGCTTTCGAGCTTACACAGAGCTCCTCTTGTGACCTGAAGAAGAGCTCTATGTAAGTTTGAAAGCTTGTCTCTCTCACCAACAGAAGTTGATCCAATAAAAGGTATTATTCCCGCATAGGGTGACCAGACAGCAAATGTGAAAAATTGGGACAGGGGGTGGGGGGTAATAGGAGCCTATATAAGAAAAAGACCCAAAAATCGGGACTGTCCCTATAAAATCGGGACATCTGGTCACCCTACTCCCGCACCTTGTCTCTCTAATATCCTGGGACCGACACAGTTACAACACCACTGCATGCAGCTCTTATAGTCAGGTATCTAGTGTCAATGCTCCTGCTTCCCCATTTAAGTTTTGCTCTCATTTACTACACATTAATCTGAGTTTCAAATGCACTTTCTGTGACTATTTTCTTAGATCAGCATGAGTAGAGAAATAAAATAACTAAAGGTACAGAGAAATTAAGCATTCATATTTAACCTTTGTCATAATAAAATATAAGGGGCTGTCCAGTGAAATGGAAAGGCTACAATTTTTAAACAACTAAAATAAATTATTTTACCCAACATGTAAATACTTATAGAACTCACACCACTAGATATCACTGGTGTATGCTTAATAAGATTTGAAAAAGGATTAGACATTGATATGGATAATATCCACAATGCCATAAACTAGGATCAAGAAAATATAATGGGTAAAATAACATGTTTTAGGGCATAAACCAGTAATTAACCGTATTCAGATTGTTATATAATTGTCCATTATGGAGCTTCTTCCACCTTCCTCGGAAGCATCTGGTACTGGACACCAAAAGAGGATTCTGGTTTAAATGGACACTGATTTGATCTGTATGGAAAATCCTATGCTCCTTTAGTAAAATATGATCACATGGCTTAAATGTGGCTGAAGCAAATTCACTGTTAAATTTGAACAAAAATGTGCAGAAAAACTTACTCACTTATCTCCACTCATGTGAGGAAGGTATGGCCTTTATTAACACCTGTTCTGCCATTTGATATACCTACCAAAAGAGCTTTTTTCTAAACCTTGCAAACAGATATCCTACTCCCTACACCTTTACAAATGTGCAGAATCTTGTGTTTACAAAAGACCAGAGATTAGTCAGATTAGGAAGGAGCCATTAACAGAAATTTGTTAGTCTCTAAGGTGCCACAAGTATTTCTTTCTTTCTTATTTTCTTTTTACCTATAGAATTAATCACCCTTTGAAGCATCACAGATAAATGTTGAACTTGAATTGATATGCAAACTAGATACCATCAACTCAGGATTAAATAGAGACTTGGAATGGCTCGGCCATTATGTTAATTGAATCTATTTCCCTTAAGTTAACGATCCTCATTCACACCTGTGTGTCAACTGTCCGCAATGGCCATCTTGTTTATCACTTCAAAGGTTTTCCCCCCCCTGCTGTTATGGTTTCTCTCAATTAATTAGCCTCTTAAGGTTGGTATAGGCACTTCCACCTTATCATGTTTCTCTGACTGTATAAATATCTGTCCACTGTATGTTCCATTCCATGCGTCCGATGAAGTGGGTTCTAACCCACGAAAACTTATGCTGAAATAAATGTGTTAGTCTCTAAGGTGCCACAAGTATTTCTTTCTTTCTTATTTTCTTTTTGCTGACATAGACTAACACGGCTACTACACTGTAACAGATAAATGAGTTAACACCAGGATAGTGCTTTGTGTTGCTATGCAGCAGACCAGAATTCAGTTCCTGGGGAAAGATCAACATTCCTCCACGGAAGAGTCGCTGGAAGGGGGATAAGTGGGAAGGAAAATTCTGCAAGATTTTCCTGGTACACTGGTAGCCATGGTGGGAATGATTTGGGAAAAGTGGATTTTGCAGGCTACCCGCCCTATTCTGTACCCTGCTCTGAATCTCTCTCTTCACATCCAGTTTGCCAGGGAATGAGGCCACCACAGAAGCATAGCGATCAACTCTTCAAGACACTGAGTATATGACATTACTCAGCACTGGGCAATTAATGTGACATTTCACATGAAATCCCAGCAGTGAAAAGCTAATGGTTTTTTTTGAGAGTCTCCCTTTGTGCAAGAACAAAGAATCTATATAGAGGAACTTTCAGCACTTAGATCTGCAGGATTTCTGTCAAAGATAATTTTAACAGAAGGGGCATAATGCCAATAAAAAACAAGTCTCTTCCCATATGAGAGTTTTGGACATCTTAATGCCATTCCGTTTGGAAACCTATGAAGTGAATTGACAACCTCGTTCACTGCACAAACACACACAAAAAATTGTTAATCAATTGTTACCAATCCCCAGAGCTTCTACTAGTCAGTAGGAAGTTTTTGGCTATGAAAGCATCTCGCTATAAACTCAGGATGATTTCATTAGAAGGATTTACAGTCAACGCTGAAAAATTTAGGAGACTAATTTTTTTCCTTCATCCCATAATTTTTTCAAGCCGATAATTAGATTTTAATACAACATCTATTCCAATCACGTAGAAACCACCTACTCCATGGCCAGCATCATGCTCTTGGTCACATGAGCTGAGCTGATCTGTAAGCAAAAACTGATCTGGCTGCATTTATCAGGATTTTTAAAAAGCTGCATTTTACTCCTGCTTTATATGAAGCCTCTGGGAAGGAAAGGAAGAAAGGATCAGCTAAAAAGATAAATAAGAAGAGAAACTATTGATTCTTCCTATTTGTTTGGGTGCTGTTTAGGAATATACAGTTTGGTATACAGAATCAGACCTCTGTTCCAGCTGATCTGGTTCCAGCTCGTTCAAATAAGGGAAAAATCCCCCACAATGAATCTAACCACTTTTCAGTGCTATGGGGAAAATAGCCTTCTTGACCCCTATGGCAGTCAATTTATGTCATGAAACATAAGATTTGATTATCTTTACCTTCTCTTTGGTTTCTGTGAGCAGTGAGGACAAGGGGCTATGCAAGAGGATGGGAAAATGTGCCATGTTTATTCCATCATTCTTCCACATCCCTTGAGATCCTGTGGAAGCACCTCAGCAAATGCTCCACAGAAATCAGGTTCCATAGGTCCTATGGGGTGGGGGCCAACAAAAGAGGAGGAGACTATGTCCATGACATTGTCCCCTAAAATAGCAAGTATATCTACTTGGAGCAGCATCAGCCGTCTCTGTACCAATTTTCCATCTCAGTCAAGTCCTCTCTGACTTCTTTCCTGGCTCCACCACTCTGGTTTCCACAATCTCTAATGCTGCCTTACCTCTCTTTATTTGGTAATTTAAGAGCGAAGCACCCATCTACTGAGATATGTATTCTCACCAAGAACTGCCCATGCCCTGTGCCTGGTAATACGGTGAGCACAGCACGGGGTTTGGAACAAGACCACCATGATTCCAAGCAATTTGTCAAATAATTAAATTATGTACACAATAACGAGCTGGCTCAATTACATTAGCTAGTCTCCATCACATAATATAATTTCTAGTGCCTATTTAGGCACTAATAGCCTCAGATCTCTTTAGATGTGCATGGTGCCAGCTACGGTCTGTTTGACATATTTCTGTGCCAAGTCAAAAGCCCTGAACGGAAAATATGTTGCTCAGTTTACAAGCCCCTGTTTTCTTATGGAACTTCTAAAATTCCATTTTCTATGGAGAGGCTTGAAATGCTGAATGCTAATTAATTTCCACTTTAATGATAAGGTTTTGCATTGAGTGCCTTAGAACTTTCCTCCTCTGTTACCCGAAAGAAATAGCTTGCTGCAGGTACATCAGACAGGAAATAACAGATTTTTTTTCCTGCCAACAAAAATGAGTCCACTATTGTCTTTCTGACATCTTATCAACTCAGCAATGGCACCAACATGCTGCAAATCCCACGGATGTGCAGAAGCTTATCAGTCACTGTTAGACGGTTTCAATCTTGGCCTTCCATATGGCTGAAGCACACAGTAACATATCCTACGCCATGTGTCAAGTGCCAAAGCTGATTTGCTAAGATACATGGTGACATTTGCAGAAGACAGGATGATTTCAATGCAAGCTACACGAGTGCACCCAAGGTCAGATTTACGGTTCTTAATGATCAAACAGTGAAGTTCTCCTCCTAAATTTAACTCTGTTTTCCAGTCTCAGATGCTGGTTGCTCAGGAATGCCAATTGTAATGACTTTATTTTCTGATCCAAATTCCCAATTAACACATGGCATACAGTTTTTATAAATGGACCTTCAGAAAAGGTGCTGAGCAAGAGTGGGAGTGACTTCTTTCTAAATCGCTAATCTGAGTAGATTATTCAATTAATGGACTATTGTACAAGGACACTTCCTTCCATTGCTGATCTTTTATTAGCGGCATCTTATAACATCCCATCATGCTGTGCAATGTCTCATCCATGACATTGCTTTCCCTTTATTGTACGTGGGACTCGACTTTAGAAGCCTCAGCTCACCAAAGGCACTTTTAAATGCAATAGTGGGGACAAGAGAGACTGTGATGAGTCACCAACAAAATGTCTCTCTCCCAACCCTTTGACTGACAGAACTCAATCTCTCACTGGAAGCTCTCAAGAATTTAATCTTCTCTCTGGTTTCCCTGTTTATATTGTGTTGTATTGTGCATGGTGAAGCTGTCAGCAGCATTCATTTTACTGTAGACATGGAGGTCATACTCCCACTCATATACCCTCATTCACTGAGGACCCAAACCTATCTGGGATCTGCTAACATGAATAAGGGCTGCAGTATCAGGTCTATAAAACAGAATCACCATTTTCAATTTCAAACCCACTCGGAAAGGAGCTCCTCCCAGTTAGCTCTTGAGGAATAGTAACAGAACAACATTAATTTGATCAGGTGGAAGAGTTTGATGAATACATAACTTCCTGGTTAGTGTGTTTTACAGGTCCTCCTCTGTTCCCAATCCACAGAGGATCTTAATCTGTTACTGCCCCATCAAGGGAATCTTACCTTTTTAGATCAAACTGTAGCAGCTCATACATTTAATTCTTGTGGTCCTTAGTTCAATCCCCAGTGTGTCAGCAGGGGCGGCTCTAACAATTTTGCCGCCCCAAGCAGAGGCTGAAAGATCATACTTAAAGAGAAGTTTTATCAATGGCTCACTGTCAAACTGGGAGGATGTATCTAGTGGGTTCTGGAGGGGTCTGTCCTGACACTGGTACTATTCAATATTTTAATTAATGACTTGGATAATGGGATGGAGAATATGCTGACAACAGTCTTCAAATATGTTAAGGGCTGTTATAAAGAGGATTGTGATCAGTTATTCTCCTTGTCCACTGAAGGTGGGACAAGAAGTAATCATCTTAATTTGCAGAAAGGGGATTTAGGTTAGATATTAGGAAAAACTTTCTAACTATAAGGGTAGTTAAGCACTGGAATAGGCTTCCAACGGAGGTTGTGGGATCCCCGCTGTGGCAGGTTTTTAAGAATAGGTTGGACAAATACCTGTCAGGAATGGTCTAGGCTTACAAGATCTTGCGTCAGTGCAAAGGACTGGACTAGATGACCTCTCCAGCTCCCTTTCAGCCCAATGTGTCTATGATTTGATATTCGTAGGCAGTGTCCAGATTTTCTAAGATACTGAGCACCTGCAACTCCCACTGGCCTAATGGAATTTTTGGGAGCTCCGCAATGCTGAAAACCAGGCCACAATCTGTACATTTCTTGGTGACATTCAACAAAACTAAACGAAATAACTAAGGGCTGGTCTACACTAGCCCCCAAGTTCGAAGTAAGATACGCAACTTCAGCTACATGAATAATGTAGCTGAAGTCAAAGTATCATATTTTGAACTTAAAAGTACTTACCCCGGTCCACACGGCGGCGCGCAGGCTCCCCCGTCGACTCCGCCTGCTCCGTTCGCAGAACAGGATTACCAGCGTCGACGGGGGAGCACTTCCTGGTTCGATTTATCGCGTCTAGACAAGACGCGATAAATCAAAGCCAGAAGATCGATCTGACGCCTCCAACGCAGCGGGTAAGTGTAGACTAGCCCTAAGTGGGAAAGTCATGGGGACTGGGTTGACCCTGTGCTGCATGGAGGTGTGCAGGGTAGGAAGATAACATAAGGAGCCTCCCCAAAACAACCTGGCACACCCTGCACAAAGGGCAAGGGACAGTCACCGTTCTGGAGCTGGCCAACACTGCTGGGAGCAGGCATTTAATGACAGCCTCGCTTAGAAGAGTGCAGAGCTCTCTTGTTCCCGGGGAGAGATAATGCCAGAGCTCTATGGGCCTTTTTGATGCTGGGAAAGTTCTCTAACTGGTTTTAAAACCTGATCAGCTACACTGATTTTTAAAATGGTTAGAGACAATAAAGCAGATTCTCTCCTGAGATTTGTGCAACTCAGACATGCCAAGGGGCTGGATTCTGTCCACAAATTGCCAGCAGAGAAGGCCCTACTCATAGAGGAACTCCATACTGACACAAATGAGCCATATCCAAGCCTGGTGCCTCTGCCCCCACCCCTTTACAGGAGTAGGAACACAATACGAGTTGTAGAGAGCCTGGTGGAGGGGAGCAGCAGAGATCCACTCCACCACCAATGGCAAATCTCAGAGCTGTGTGCTAGCACCTGCTCCCTGAGGCTGCCTCCTTCTCTCCTGCATAGAGTGAAGCTCTGGCACAGGACAGCATCTGCCCCACTCTTTAGACTCAGTTTAAGGTGCTCTGATCAGGTATCCTTAACTAGCTAAAAGCAGGTTTACACTAAGGCTATAACCAGTTTTTAAAAATTCCCCTAGTTTAAGTGAACCCTCTGAGGTATGATCCTTGCTTGATTGTGCCCCCGGGAGCAATGCACCTAGCACTACCCCTTATTTGAGGCGGTGTCTAAATGCCTCAAATTAGTTTAATCTGACTGCTCCACTGCGTCATGCACCCTTTTTTTTTAGGTTGAGAATTTGCAACCTCACACAATTTACCTGCTGAAGCCATGTGTGGACAGTGCAATTACCTAAGCAGGGTTTGCAGCCTCAGTATTGCTTCACTGGGCTGAACCACAAAGTGATATTCTTCGAAGCTTCTTTTCCTGTTTATTTGTGCTCCCATCACTTTTCACATTTCCATTTTGCATGCAGCTCTGACATTTAGCACATCCTCCATAGCAACAGAGGCCTTGATTTAAAGATTTAAATATCCTTGGAACAATCGAGCTGTTACATTAAAATGCATGAGATGACTTCCCCCACCCCAAGCCAGTGGACTTTTCACTTGAAATGAAATCAAAGGCCACTCTTGCATATCTTAAAGCGCCTTTGTTTGGGGCGCCCTGGTGATTTAAAAAATCAATTGATCGTTTTTTTCTTTGAGAAGGCTGAGGTACTAAAATGCATTGCCATATCTGTATGTGTCATCGTGGGTCAGGAAATAAAACTAATAGAGCACCAGCATTCATGGTCCAATACACCCATTTCTCTCACAAAGCTATGCTTATTATGTGGGCACCTCACACTAGTACACAGTGTAGAGATGTTCCTGCATTTGCTACAAATTGGCTGAGCCGGAAATGCATCCCCTGGGCAATAGGAGAATTTAAAGTTCTTTTCTTTTAAATGAGAAATTGACTAAGGTATTACTGTATTAAAACACAAATGTTACTTTAAAAAAATCTCAGCTGGTGTCTGCAAAGGAGCTTCACCAATTTACACCTACTGAGGATCTGGTCCAACATGTTTAATATGCCTGCAAGTGTTAACAGCGGGAGCTCAGTTCTATTCAATGCTCAGACAGCAGCCTGTGCTGCTTTATAATAAGTAGAATGAAATTGTACAGAAAAGATAGGGTGAAGTGTTTCCCTTGTCCAATTTTGAGCATTCTGAGGTTTGGATACAGCACTTGAAATGCACTTTGCGAGAGTTAATGAACTTTGCCTTGGCTTCAGGTCATCAGAATCTCTGCCCCTTCCATTAAGTTAGTTCTCGTTTGCTATAATAGTGAGAAAAAACCAAGCCAGCTTCAAACATATTTTATTCCACTCTAACTGCTGACAAGAAAATTACCCTACAAATAGGGGCCATAACCAAGAGAAGATACCAGAAGGAAATATTACATTTGGTTGTTAAAGATAAAGAGCCCCCATCTAATGGAATTATTCAAACTAAACTGAAGCTGCTATTACGTTGTACAATTTGTGTCCTGTGTGGGCTCCCATCCAGTCTCAGCAACCCTCGCCTTTAACATAAACCCATTCAGGAATTGTCCTGTATTTGAGATTTCCATTGTTTCTGCAGAACAAAAAATCAGGGAACCAAATCAGCAAACTCTTACTCATGCAGATAGCACTTACTCATGTGAGTAGTCCCACTGATCTCAATGGTTGTCAATTTAAATACGTGTTGTCTGAACAGAAACTGCATTCTCCCCCACAAAATTCCGCTAGCAAACAAACAAAAACCCTTCAGCTAAATCTGCTCACCTGATTAATTTGTTCATGTTTACTGAAAGCAAGAAATACATCTGAGGTATTTAAGTATTACTTTGGTATAAGAGTATTTATGTGCAGAATTTGGGTATGAAAATAAGGTATACGCCTGTGTTTGTTTGGGGTTTTACTTTTGATACTAGGACCTATGTATCTTTTGTCTGTAAGGTGGCCCCCAATTCTTTCTATCTTAATTCAGTCAAATCAAAATATGAAGACTCACGTTCATTGGGAGCCACCCCATCACAAAGAATATGCCAGAGGGAGCGAACAGGCAACCATCTAATTCCCCTCAGACAACACCATGTCAGATAGAGTAGAAGGGAGTCAGAGCCTGCTGGGGAAGGAGGTGTATCTGCAAAGACAGGGAGCTAAGTCTGGTAGTAGATGAGTACTCCCAAAGAACATGGATAAGCAGCGAAACCTTCTAACATTTCAAGTTTTTCACCTTAGATTAACAGAGAAACATCCTGAAGCTGAATAACACCCAGGACATTCTATACAGTTTGAGCAACCAGGAAAGCACATCATCACTACCTATGTTGGATGTACCCAAAGTAACAACAAGTTTTCAGTTCAGCTTGCATTTCACTCCTATCACACTCACTCCGGCTGTTCCCTTGTCTCCATGTTACCCATTCACCTCCACTTGTAACTCTTCATTTTGCCCCTTGCTCTCCTGGAACATAAAGAACATTAGAGCACCATGTGTAGTGTGCAGCCCGGAAATAATAACCCAGTTGCATTAACAATTATCACTAAAATGAGAAAAATCTCTGTTTATTAGAGCACGTTCCCTCCCTGAAGCACCATTCGCATTAGTGAATGTAATATGATCTTTCAGCAGCATCCTGCATCTCAAAGATATCTGATACGTGATGTGGCAGTTGCTATGGTAACATTGTTATTATTATTATTATTATTATTATTATTAAAAAGAAGTAGGGAAAACTGCACAGCTCCCACACACAAGCTTTTCCCCCATGAGTAACTGCTGCCCTGTGGCAACTTAGTAATTAAAGGATCCTTTTATTTAAAAATACAGATCTACAGTGAATGGATACAAGGACACACACCAGACCATTTTCTTTTAAGTGATTCATCTGTCTGCAGGTTAGTGAATGGAATATCAGCACAGAGTCCTACAGGGAAATGTGTTAACGCAGTGCCTTACATGGAAGAGTGGGAGACAGGCACCCTGTGGGCAAGCATGGCAGAACAGCAACATATGGAGAAGCAGAGCACATTAATTCCCATCCTATGGAGAAGCACATGGAGAACATGGCAGGTCAATATCTTAGTGGGAGTGTTGCAGAATAGAACAGCACCCGGAGGCAGGGGAGGTGGAAGAATGACGCACTTGGCGGGGAGGGGGCAATGTGGGAGAACCACACCTATGAGGAAGCATGGCAGAGCAGAATTTCACAGGGGAGAACACTAGGGCACCATGCTTGGTATGTGCCCTTTTAAAAATGCGTGGATCGATGTGTAGCTGATCCATCCATCTGTCCATGTTACAATGCGACATGCAAAATGTTACAAAATCACCATACGAATCAAGGTGCAATAATTTGGACAACATGCCTCTGGCAGCCAAAAATTCAAACAGCAAATTCTTTACACCACCGCAGTGTAAGAAACTCTTGGTGGCATCTCAGCAGATTTCAACCACAGAAATATATAAATAAAGATTCTGGACCCAAATGTGCCTCTACTAAAGTCAATGGCAAAACTCCCCCATTCACTCCAATAGGAGAATGAGCCAAGCACTCTTTCTTTCCTTAAGAAATGCAGTGCTTGCAAGATGAGTGTACTTGCACTGCAACATCTATCTGAGTAACCTCTTGGACACGGAGGGGCCAAATGTTCTGCTGGTGTAAGTAGATGAAACTCCTTTGATGTCAATGGAGCTGCACCCATTTATACTAGCAGAATGTTTGGCCCTGCCCCTTCACCAATCCATACTATAAAGCCATTCTTAATTCTGAGCCAAAGGCATTAAATATATGCACGCTTTTGATTAGCAAGAGATTATCACATTGTCTGCCTTGCAGGGTTTGGCTTGAGGCACCCAGGCTCTCTCCTCTGGAGGGAAAAGTTTGTATTGCAATTTACTTTTTAGTGAATCAACATGACTCTGAAATAGGCTCTGTGGTTTCATTTCGCTTCTTTGACTCTGGGTCAGAGGAAGCTCATTGCTTTGGTATGTGTATTGAGGTAACAGGCATATTTAAATGGGTTCCATTGCACTTTGGGAACCTGCTGAAAAGTGAGTAGAATCGTTAATCCCACTGCATATTAGAAATACCTTCCTCCAAGCAATCTCTGGACCTTTTTTGATTTGGAGGGATAAGAAATGCATTGTGATTGCATTCTCAAAAGGAAAGGATTACACAGCCAGTGACTCTGAAAATGGATCTCGCTACCTTATAGCAAAGGGTGAAGTTTCCAATCTTGTTTAGTGAAGCAACGATCAATACGTGCAAATGATTTTCCAGCTAGATAAATTGCTCACAAGAAAACAACATCTGAAATATCTTAATTTCTCCCCTATCCATCCACTCTCAACCTTGTTCTGTTAGATACAAGAGTGTGGTTTTATTACTTCAATGTCCGGAGACCAATGAATTTAGCTTTCTCAAGAGGAGGATCCATAAAAAGCAAAGAAATGTGGAAGTCTTGCAATAGATGGTATCTACAGTCCATCACCACAACTGATGCACTAACCCACTCAGCTATGAAGGCCAGTGCTTCACAGCTTTTACGAAGTTTAGTGATTACTGAAGTTACACTGGTCACACAGTGAAATTACTTGCTTGTAATAAGGGAGAGAGGAGATGGGGTACAAACAGTAACTGAATCAGAGGCTTCTATATTAACTGGAAGGTTGAAAAGGTAGAAAGGCAAAGGGAACCATTGGAGACACTGCCCTTCCGAATAGTCAAAAATCTTCAAAGAATAATGTGCCTTGAAACCAGAAAAGCATTTGACATGTCTTGAATTTGATAGAAAGATGCTAACATGGCCACTTCAGAATTACTGTACAATATTAGCACATCACCAGCTAGCTTGTTCTCAAAAGCCGTCATCTGAAATGTCATAGGCTATAGAAGAGGCGAGACTCACCTGATATACCTAGGCCTGGATCCATTCTGACTCTCCAGAAAGCAATACACTCTCTTGTCAGGGCCTTAAGGCACTTTGGTCATGAATTTAACTACCAGATCTTATCTACAGCAACATGGCTTTGTTACCTAACAAAGGGGATACTAATAAGCACAATCCTGACAGCATGGCAAATAATTGCTATGTATTTCAAAGTAATCATTATATCCTCAATCCACCCCTCATTGATGGACCTGTCAGAGCTCGTGCAGGGTTGGGAATACCTCAATATCACAGAGTGAGAGGAAAACAGCCTAAGCCAGTTCAAAAACTTCCTAGAGAGGCACTCTATAAATGTATATCAGCCCAGAAGGGATAAGACACATAAACCACTGCCAACTGGCTTAGAAACATTTTGTCATTTCTTCTCTGGAGGGGCGAGGGATAAAATAGGGAAAGAAATTCCTTTTGTGTATAGACGGCTCTACCTTAATGCTATTTTAACATCATTTTCTTGTAACCTGTCTACACATAGCTATTTAAACATTTGTCAACCTATGGATGAGATGACTCATCTAGCTGAAGAATAAACCTAATTGGTCAAAGTTCCAGGACACAGTGTACTGAGCTATAAAGAAACACACTCTCATATATTAGAAGTGACAAGTTGCAGAAACTATCTAAAATTCCAGGAAGAGGTAAGACTGAAATAAGAATCATCGCCTGAGGACAGTTGCTGCTGTCAGACTTGATGATAATTAAAGAGATCAGATCTGTACGGTTCTAGATGGATGAAAGATACACATATATAAGCTTCGATTCTGACTTTGGCAGGCTCATGTTAGAGGGTTGTCTAATAATTTATTATCATCTTCAATAAAAGATATCCAGTAAGGCAAAATAAAGGGCATCTGAGGATTCGACTGTCATGTACATAAGGTCCTGAAACTTCCCCAGAGAAGGAAAAAAGTTCTCTGTGATGTAACTACATGGCTCGGAGAAAATGAAAACCTTCAGAAAACCTCTTCCTTTCCTTGTGAACTTTCCTGTACCAAAGTGACCAAAGGCAGAGAGGAATTTAACACAGAGAAAGGAGTTGACACACTATTTCAGTGTTTCTCAAATGCGACCACTGTGACCATGTTACCGAAATATCGGGTTTACCTAGCTGAGAGCAATAACAGCCAGACAGGGATAAGGAAAGAGGGTTACTTTATTTTGCAGAAAAAAGGAGAGTCTGTACCTTGGTACAGGACTCTAATTTACACAGAAATTACAGGTTTTTATACACATTTAGACAAAGCCCTGGTTGTGTTAACATTTGATTGGTGGTTGCCAGACCTTGGATGTTTGCTATCTGGTTAGTAAAAACTGGTTTGGGACAGTGATTTATGCTGGGACAGCTCTTTCTGTGTAAAGCGAAGGGCGACTGTAAAAATTTAGGGTTTTGCGTAGGCGAGGCATTTACTTTCCCCTAGTGGCCTTTGGTTGCCATAGCTGCTGGTTGTTAAGGGGGGTTTATTGTACCTTATGATCAGTGTTTCTCAAATGCTACCACTGTGACCACACATGGCCACAAGGGCCTTTCCTTACGGCCACAGGCATCTGGGCTGTGATGGGGGGAGGGGGACGCAAAGCACTGGCCCCTCTCCCAGGGCCACCAGCAGTGGCTGGGCCCTGCCCCCTTCCAGAGAGAAAAACTCTGGAGGTGCAGACAGCTGGTAAATTCCCCACTTTCCCAGGGGTAGGGATGGCAGGCTTTGGTCACGAGGCTTTGGCCTCTGTCCACGCGGGGGCAGGCTCCGGTTCCAGGCTCCGGCCCCAGGCTCACAACCCCCAGCATCATCCCTGGGCCCCGCTCCCTGCCCACCTTTCTGTTCAGGACTTAAACTTGTCCCAGGGCTTGCTGAGGCTGAGTAAGTCTGCTGTGAAAAGGGATATTAACAAACATCACTTTTCACAGCAGAAGACTTACCAGCTAGCAAGTCTTAGAAGAAAAAACAGTGCAACCAAAAAAGCAAAAGAAGCGACAACAAAGACAAGAACATGCAAAGCACCTTATTTGTGTTTCTATTCTGTTTAGGTCCAGTAAAGAATAGAGACAAGTGTAAATTATTTTTATTACTGAGTCTAAAAAACCCCTACATAAATAAATGACAATGATTTGGACATGTATCTGTGCATATTTCTTTGTTTTTCCTAAAGTTAATAAAGTATTTTAGGAAAAATCGTCAGCGCGGCCACCAGAAAGAGTTGGTGGCTGCACTCAGAGGCCACCAAAAATTTGTCGTGAGAACCCCTGCCCTAGATAAGGAACATTAACAGGCAGAGGGAGAAGCAGCAGCAGCAGCAGGTGGGTAACAATCATACACATAGAATCCCAGCAGCTTCTTTCCACTCATGGTTATTAATGATAGAGTCTCACTTTGCCTTATTATCACAACATTTATTTCTGGCTGAACTGATGATAACACAGCCCTTAGGGGGGGAAAGCAGGAAGCAAGACACCTCATTTCTTATCCTTTAAAGATGATGCCTGATTTACCGAGTGCCTAATCCAACAGTAAAATGACATGGACATGAGCATTAGGAGATCAAACTCCTGGTTACCTTCTTGCCTATCTCCTCACCTCCACCCCACTCACACACATCTGCTGCTGACCCACAGCTCGCTCACCTTCCCCACCCCATCCATCCTGTTGAAATCAATGGGCTGACTCATTTGGCCTAGGATACATATGGCCAGATTCTGCTCCAGTTTTACAACTGAGGATCTGGTTCACGTATATATAAATACTCTATTTTTAATTCGCCCATTAATGAGAACATGTGGATGATATTTCCAACACATCACTCGCTGGAATGCTGTACAGAGCAACTAGCCAGTAACAGAAAATGATGATCTCATTTATATGGTCTTTTTAAAAAAAGAAGAAGAAAAGCTTTTAAAAATGTAGCCAAAACTGAGATAATAAAAGTTAAGCATTTACTGTGCTTTCCTCTTACAGAAAGCAAATGCAAAATGATTTCATCAGTATCAGATAATAGACCTGCCTATAACCAGAGGGAGGTATTTTTAATAACTTTCCTAAAATATGCATCCATGTAAAAATGAAGCATAATAGAAAAAAAATCCAGTACAAAAGCAATAAAATATAATCTATTATCTCAGCTCATTTTGGTTAGGAAATAATACCACAAACCTAATACAATACGTGGAAGCCTCATGAAAAACAGGCGGGTAGAGATTTATAGTCTTATCCACTGAGCGATTAATAAGTGACAGTGAAAAGTACAGAATGAAAATCATATGGATTTAGGGGAAAGGAAATAGCTTTAAAAAGAAACCGTTGCACTGGGTCCACAGCAACCCTTCAGTGCAGCAAAAGGAAAGCCAGTTTAGACATTTAAATTGATGTGTCTGACGTGGGCTTTGGTATCACAGTCTGCTTCCCCATGGCCAGTCTCTTGACCAGGCTATTTACGCTATGTGTGGGGAAGAGGTCAAGAGCAGATGGCAAGGGGAGGAAAAGAGATGGACCAGAAATACAAAGATGAGGGCACAAAAGAAGGATCTGAGCTATAAAAGCAGGCTGGGGAGGGACTGAGTACTTGGAAAAATAAGAAACCCCATAACAGGAGAAGATGAAACAAGACTAATCACCAAGCAGACTATATTTTAACCATATATTATAATAAATCATGGGCCTCCAACCTGTGTAAAACAGAAGGATCAAATGTTCTTGGTTTCTTTTTAAATAACAGGGCCAGATCCTTGGATGAAATTAAAATCTGATCTTGCATTGTCTGTTTCCAGATTGAGGACTACAGGACTGAGCTCTAAATAGATGGTAGCACATAGTTACTTATGGTAATGACAACAATTCCATTTATTTGGTGCCTCTAGCACAGTGATTCTCAACCTATTTACCATTGTGGGCTGCATATGTTGCCCACAATGTGTTATGTGGGCTGCATCCAATGCTACCTGTATGGCCCTGAGGATGTCACATGGGCCGCAGCATTGCGCTGATTGGGCTGCAAGCAGCCCACAGGCCGCAGGTTGAGAACCACTGCTCTAGCACAATGCACATCTTGAAAATAGGCTGCTGTATTTTATTCCTCTGTAAATCTGTTCCCAGATACAGTATCTAGTTCTACTGCTGGTTTCCATAATGCACACTGGGATATGCATGCTGTGGTTTCCATGACCCAGGATTTTAAACTCCTGAACCCTGTTTAGACTAACATTTATACTGTTGCTGGGACCACTTCAGTGGCACCATTGGTGGAAAATGGGTATGAAAAGTTCTAGGCAATTGTGTCATTGATAATATCAATGCAGTAAAAATCAATAGCATGATATGGCCTCATGTAACTAACTGAGATCAAAGCACAACATGCCTCCTGAAAAAATGAGACCACTAACATTTATTCATAGACCACTTGAAAATGAGTCACGGATTTAAATGTCCCAGATCAAATCAATGGAGTCAGTTACCCAGGTGTGCTACTTGAATTGATTAAAAGCAGAAATTAAACAATTCAAAAGTGTTTTACAAAAATGCTGTTAAAAGAATTGAACATTCGAGAAAGCTGAACCGTCAAGTCGTAAACTGCAATAAAGACCAATTAAACTGACTTGTATTGGATCATGTTTTTGTGTATTACATTTTGACATACCAGGGTGTCCAAAGTGATATTTGTCTCCTGAGGTAGTGAGCATAGCTGTAACAAAATTGTGCTTCTACTTGAAGTCTGCATTGTTCTTAGTTTCAGACTTTGCTGAGACACTCATGTTTCAGTATCTTACGGAAACAAGTGCAATTGGGCAAAATAATGGACTGCAGAGAGTGCATGCGACGTTAATATCCAGAAATCTACAGCAAGGAATTGAACAAAGTCTTACATTATTACAAGCCCAGTTCTAGCTTTTTAGGGACAAGGACTGTTGGACCAGACAAGTCTTCTCCCTTTCAGGCTAGATCCTGTTCCCATTTCAATCAATGACAAAATTGTAATTGGCCTTACTAGACGCGGGATCAGACTTTATAAGATTGCATTCCATATTGTATATTGCTTAATCCAAATATTTCCTCACTTTTCTCTGAGCAGCTCTAATATTTTTGTGCCACATTTTGGGTCTGATTTTAGGAGGAGCTAAGCCTCCCCAATTCATCTGCAGTCAAGAAAAGATGAGGGCACTCAGTACCTCACCAGACGGGGCTCTTTTTTGGCTGCGAGTAGAGCTGCTTGGTAATTTTTTGACAGACATTTTTTTCATTGGAAAATGACAATTCGCTGAAAGGGTCAGTTTTGACAAATTTCTCGGTTTATACACATTTTGGGGGGAAAGTTTCAAAAGTGTTGAAACACTGAAATACTTTCTTTTCGGTTTAAGGTGATTTGTTTCAAAATGTAAGCTAGTTATAGGTTTTTAAAGTAGTAATTAAAAAGATAAAAATCGAAACAAAACATTTAGAAAATATAAAACCAAAATGTTTCAATTGACCTGAACCCAAAATATTTTGGGGTTGCCGGTTTGCAAAAAAATTTGAGATTTTGACATTTGGTCATGATTCAAAAGGGGGAAAATGTTTGAAATCTCAAATTTTCCCCCAGGACAGGAAAACTCTTTTTCTAGGCTATTTCTGCGTTCTTTCCTAAAATAACAGCCTAAATCTAGACCTACAGAAGAGCTCAGTGTAAGCCAAAAGTTTTTCTCTCTCACCAAGAGAAGTTGATCCAATAAAAGATTTTATCTCACCCACCTTGTCTCTCTAATATTCTGGGATCAACATGCTACATCAACGCTGTAAAGCCTAATCCTTATAACGGCAAAACTCTCTTTGACCCCAGCGGTGGGTACAGGATTAAGTTTTGATATTTTCACTGTCACATTGTATCAGTTATTCTGCAATATATAAAGCTGACATCTTAAGGTAGTAGGCAATGACCATTTCTTACCTTTAATCTTTCTGTTACACCATCAGTGAAACTGACTGTGAATTCAGCAATTTTGGGCACCCTGAGTTTTCCTTTGTTCTTCTGGTCAGGCTGATATTCTGTTCTTGTTTTCACAATCACCTGAAAAATGGCAACGCTTTTCAGCTTTAAGTGCAAAGCGGCATTTTTGTTACCTTAAATAAATTACTTTTCTATATGCCATTTCACTGGGCACTCTCAAATGTGTTACAAACATTAATACAATTTGAGAAAGAGGTAAAACAGATTAGATAAAATAACTTCATCCATCACTGAAATGCAGACACCTCTGAGATGAAACATTAGCTATTTAACTGCAGAACAACACAACAGTAAAGAATACCGCATTCCATTGAATCTGCAAAAGGCGTTCCAATGGACTATATATGATTACTTACGTTGTGCTAGGACATTGAGGTTATCACTTCTGCTCTTTAAGAGCTACAGGACCAAAGACATAACTTTTATATCCCACCCAAACGACAGAACTTGCAACAACACAGTCCATTAGCCCCTCTAAAGCAAGAGCATAACTTATTAAGAGCCCAATTCTGTGAGGTGCTGAGCGCTCACAATTAGGCCCTGAGCCACCAATATCACTTTCCACCTTTTCCTGAAAAGTTCTGGCATAAAGTGCTGACCAATCCTGTTCCTATTTAGCTTTTAAGAATGATGAGACATAATCCAAGGTGCTATAGCTACAGGTTTTTAAAGGGACAATGTCAAATTAATAACACTGCAACTTTCAACTATATTGAACCTATTTATAAATCTAGGAAGAATAACTAAATAAATAAAGTATTTTGTACTAAACCCACCAAAATAAATGTTACATACTGAACACATGAATATACCTAGAGTTGGCCAGTAGAAGACCAGAGACATACTCTGAATCCTGACAGCTATTGAGAGAAGATATCATCTCCATCCCTTAAAAAAAAGAAAGAAACCTAAAACACTATTGGAGAGAGAAATGGTACATAAAGTTTCTAAAGGGAGGGCTTTCACAAAAAGGCACATGTGAGGAACAAAATTCTGGAACTCTGAGAAACTTGGTAATTCAAAGTACAGGAATTTCTTGGCAATCCCTAAAAAGCTGTTGAAGAAAGTTGGCCAGTAATTGTATAATGAAGAATATCAAGCCTGATTTGGACCAGGAAGTGTCCCTAGGATTCTGCTTCTGCACTTAAAGCATGTGAAACTTGAAGAAGGAGGAAACCGCCCTGTGGGTTCAAATGCAAAGCACGTAACTAATAGCTAATATTTAAACCCTTGAATAATATCCCTTTCTATATTACTTGTTACAGTAGCAATCGCAACAGCCTTTAAAAGAGTCAGAAGAAGTGATTCAAACACATTTATATTAAAATAGCCTTTTAGAATATAGTGAGCCCAAACTAAGTCCTGGCAGCACTACACTAATATTGGTGAAGCAACACCAGGGGTGAATTTGGCCTGGCGGATTCGAAGTGACACTGCATCTTCTATGCAGTGGAGAGTAGAGTAAGGGTCCAATCCTGTGTGGTCCTTACTCAGTTATCACTCAGGCATAACTCCCACAGAGCTGAGAATGCTCAAACCCATACCAGATTGGGCCCCAACTCTCCACTCTTCCTCTTCACCCTTTGTAAAGCCTGTACAGTAGATGATAGAGTAGTACCAATAAGCACCTGCACACCAGTGCTCGGAAAATACCTTTTGTTCTATTTTTAAACCAACCGTCCACAATACCCAGATCCCCTCTATTCTGCTGTTTCCAGCTGCGTATACTTTGTCATGTAATTGCAGACAGCAATGCAGAAGTAATGCAACAGGGTTCAGTTTCTTTCCACAGTGTCTGATTTGTTTCCAATTTAATCCCTTTGACTTCTTTCAAATTCCTTTCACTTGTTTCATGTAGATTTTGTGTGTAGATAAATTCCATAACAATAGGTAAGAGGGTTTTCCCTTATGCTCTGACAGTAGACCTCAATGTAGAGCTATAAAGCTAGAAAATAAAATATTAAAAACCTTACTTGTTTCTATGTATAATTTATATTTTTTTCCTGCACATTTGTTATTCACCCTGGTTTTCTTACTCCCGGCTTTACTTCAACCTAGGACCTCTCCATAATAAAGGTTTAACTGTGCTAGCTACAACCAGGAATCAAGTGTGATATTGAAAATAAATCTAGCCAGGCCCATACTACCTACCGAACAGTCCATTGCCCCATTTTGTAACAGTCTTTTCAGGAGGAGGGAGAAAAAAAATCCCAGTCCCCAATTATCAGAGAAACTACTTGAGCCCCCTTTGCTGGATGCTCTAGCAGTTAAACCTTTGTGTGGGTGGGGCCCTAATTGCTCCACTGATCAGACTAATTCGCAGGAGTGTGATAGAGATGTAACAGAGGCATTTAGGACTGCTCTTCTATTACATACAATCTGATACATTCCTAAGGCCAAATATTTGCTCTCCAAAAGTATCTTGATTAGGCAGGTGGTGAAATGACTGGGCAGAAAAAAGATAGGCTGAGTGTGGATCCTATAATTGTAAGGGTAATCTCCCCACTCTATTCCTAAACAACCATTCATAAAGCCAATGCAAGGGGTGCTGAGCGCTGAGCTGACGTTAACCCCTTGTTCACCAACCGCCCAGTCACAGGGGTAAAAAAATCAAGACTCTCAGAATCTACAGCCGAATGGCTACGGGACTACATAATAATAAAAAAAATCCCCACATGGGGAACCTCCACAATCAATACAGTGATCAGAGATTATTTATGTTTACATGTCCTGGAAGCACTTCCATCATAAGAACAGGGTCCCATTGTTTGAATTAAAAATGAGGCATCATATATTTCACCAGTTATTTGTTATTTAACAGAAAATATAGAGGGCCTCATTCTCCCCTCACTCATTTTACACCAGTGTGACTCCACTGACTCCAACAGTTACTCCTAACTGACACCAGGAATAGAGAGAGAACTGGGCTCCAATGTGTATTTAATCTCAATACAAAATGAAGCAAAAAACATTCCCAGGCTCCCTACTTGCTTCTTTCTGGTTTAGTTACAGTGGAAATGATCTGTTATGAGGAAGGCAACTTCCCTAGAGAGCATTGCCCTACACTGGGTTACCACTCTTTCGGGAGGTTTCTTAACTATGGCCCTTTGTGCATTTCTAATACAAGCAATCATTCACTCAAAATCTCATTTAGCTAGAGAAATAAATGTCTTCACTGAGCCCCGTCAACATGCATTAGTCTCCCAAGCGATTCATAAAGCCACACTATTCTGTCTCTCATTTTTACTTTGCACATGCCTCCCTATGTTCTCATCTCCTCCTGTCATTCTGGTCTTGACTTCAGTGAGATTCAGCATGGTCACAAGGGTCTGTGCTTGCAGATCAGCATTTTAGACTAAGGCTCAGGTATTTAGGCACTTAATTCCCACTTAAATCAATGGGAGTCAATGGGAGTTAGGCACCTAAGCTCCTTTGAGGCTCTGGGCTTAAGCTGTTTGGGGCAGAGGATCCATGTTTATCCATTTTGTAAAGCAACATGCACACTGATGTCATACTGAAAAATAATTTTCAGCCTATCAATCAGTGAGAACAGTTTAGCCTCTGTGATTGCTGAATAAGTACCATTTAACACTTGTCAGCCTTTGTGTGTGTTCACCTAGGTCCCGATCTAGCAAAGACTTACAAATGTGCTTAACTTCACACACTGTGTTCATCCCACCGAAATCTTGCAGAGTGTAGCTTTACTACTTTGTGGCTCTTTCAAGCCCTGTACCCTAGGTGGAGTCTAGAAAAATGCCAACTCAGGGGATCTTCAGGCAAAATGATATTGCTGCTATAACTTGTTTACAAATTCCTTACTTCATTTCCCAGCCAGGCCTCACCTTTCATCTAAACAGGGACGATGCTGTTTATAGCAAAGGCAATAAAGAGGACAGAAATAAAGTATTCTGTATTTGCTTCACTTCATGTCCATGGAAGAACTGTCCTGTGAATGCTGCTTCCAAAATGAAGTTTGTAAATAGGTTGTAAGACATTTTAGGAACAGGAGAAAGCTGCCTAATCCAACATGGAAGCACTTCTTTTTCTTTGGATCCCGTCTGCCACACCCCACCCCCTTCTCCAGAAACAAGTCTAGCTATCTCTTGCAGTCTTTAAGGCCCGACTCTAGCAAAGTACTTAAGCATGTGCTTACCACATATAAGTAGTCCTATTAATGTCAATGGGGTTACTCAAATGTCCAAAGTTAAACATATCCTTAAGTGCTTTGATGGACCAGAGCCTAAGACTATTGCTTCAGACACCTTCACTCAGCAATTTATAATAATAATGCTTAACAGGCCGGTCGTGCTCTTCATCCATAGAGCTTTACATAACAGCACATAAATCATTCTCCTTATCGTGCAGACTGGGAATCAGAAACAGAAAAGGGGAAGTGGTTTGCTGAGTCACACCAGCAAGTCAATGGTTGAGACAGGAATACAAACCAGCTCTCATGACTCTCAGGCCCATGCTCTACCTACTTGACTACACTGCTACTCAAAACACTCCATGTTCTCTTAGGTTCCCCCACTACGGAAAGCTAAGTGGAGCTGAGCTCGGACAGTGGCACATTATGGGATAGCAATGGCTCCAAGGCACACTCCATCTGAGCACACGGAAGCCTTTGGTATGTTGTGGATTCAGGGACTAGGAAGTTAGACCAGGGAGATGGAGGCTCTCCACAACATGGCCTCCCCTTAATCCAATTGGGATACTCAGGGCCGGCTCTAGGCACTAGCAAAGGAAGCAGGTGCTTGGGGTGGCACATGTGAAGGGGTGGTATTCTGGCCATTCCTGGGGTGGCACATTTCAAGGGCCGCTTTTTTTTTTCCTTTCTTCGGTGGCAACTCCGGCCGCGGCTTTTTTTTTTTTTTTTTTTTTTTTTTTTGACTGCTTGGGACAGCAAAAAAGCTAGAGCCGGCCCTGGGGATACTGCAGTGTAAGGTCACCCTCCACACATTGAAATAAAGGAGGATTTTATGGCAAGGGCATGGTGGAATTATGGCTACTGCCCACCATGGGTCACCAGCAGAGATTAAACCCAGGAACTCTCCCACTAAAACCATGAACCTCTGCCTCTTGAGCTAAAGGAGCAAGTCCACTGGCTGGCAGCTGCAGCATCCTCATTAGCCTCTTATAAAGATCAGCCTCTAGAAGGGGACAAAGAGTCTCACTTGGGCAATATGAGTTACAGGAGCTAATGGGATCACAATTCCTAATGAAGCTATTCTGTGTGTGGTGGGGAAGGCTTGGAAGCAGTGCGGGGGGTACTGAGACTCCATGCCAATGACCCATCTCTCCAAAGATGGCCCAAGATCCATGGATATTCTTTGCAGATGTCAAGCAGTCTGTGGCTTCGGAAGGCCAAGTCTCCTGCCCATTCCAGAAGCAATACATTCTGCTCCTCAAATGGGACATTATTTAGGGAATTCTGTGAGCTCAAACTCACTGATTTTCCAGGCCCTATTTCTATGTAGAGGACAAATGGTCATTATTCCATAGAAACCTTTGTGTAATTTAATTCATCTTAAATTCCCTTTTTACATCTCATTTCCTAATATTTGAATTATTTCCCCCTAATTTTTGACATTTTGACCAGTCCGAAAAATGTCACCTCTCAATTGCTTCAATAATCTGAAACCTCTGTTAGGTCACCTCAGTCGCTTCTCTTTTTCTCTGGTTTCCTACCACCTTTCACACCTTGTTCAAGCATTGCAATGTCTCCTGCACCTGCTCCTGTCCTGCAACACACAGCTCCTACAGACATCTCTGCCCTCCGCTTCTCCTACTCCTCTTCCTGCTACCCAGGTTCTGCCAAAATCTCCTTCCTAAATGACTCTTCTTTCTACTCTTGTCTTTGTACATCCTTTCAGGAAGCATACATGTTTGGATACTGTGCATGCATAATAATCACCCTCTCACTCTTCATTCAAATCCCTCCTTAAAACACATTTCTTCTGTGAGACCTATCAATAGTAACCCTCCGGAATGGGCTTTTATTAGGCCTTTAAAAGTGGTGAGACTGTAGGTAGGCATGAACCATATATGCCATGCTGTTCCATTTCCTGTAGGTGATATTCATCCTTGCATACAAGCAGAATTTTGGCTGATGAAGTCTTTTATTAAAACACTCACAGAGGTCTATATCTAAATGCACCTGCTGTGTTGGGCCTAATCCTCATCCCACCGGAGTCAAAAGCAAAATTATCTTTGTCGGCAATGAGTCCAGAATCAAGCCCTTTGTGTGTAACGGTATGTTGGCTTTGGCAGATTATGGGTATATTGAGTTGAGGAACAACAGAACAGATGCTATGTGTGCATGTTAAAAACTATTACCTACATCCTGGGGGGAAATAAACAGCAGAGAGAATGTTGGGAATTCCAAATGTTCAATTGATGAAGGAGAAAGAAAGAAAGAAAGAAAGAAAGAAAGAAAGAAAGAAAGAAAGAAAGAAAGAAAGAAAGAAAGAAAGAGCAGGGTAAATGTGAAATGTAACAAGGATAAACATTACATTTATTATTTAAACTTTTAAAAATCTGATTTTCCTGTAAAAGGATGAAGCAGGAAATCCAGAAAATGAACTGATATGCATTCCAAGTCTTTTCTTTGCCTGGCTAAATGTAATATCATTTATTGCCACTTTATATTTGTGCTTAAGCTCTGCATTTTCCCCAAAGAAATGAGTAATAATATTTAACATAACTGGCATTGCGAAAACTTTAAATTATTCGTCTAGAAAAGGACACACAGCCCTCATGTAATTCCCACTTCACTGCCAAGGCACAAAATATATTACAGTTCAGGTGGTGCAAAGTGCAAATCATGAAAATTTAAAATACTACTTCCCAGGATTATTAATAATGGAGAGTTTCTCTGAGAGGCCTTGGTATTGGCAGGACAAATACATAAAATGTACTGCTCCTGCCAAGGAGAAAGGTTTCTTCCAGCATTAGAGCTGACCTATGTAGTCCCACAAAACCATGATGCCCCTTCAATTTGGGAGGGAAAGAAATTCATGAAGTTATGGATTGTAGGCCAGAAGGGATGATTAGATCATCAAATCTGACCTCCTGTGTCACACAGGCCATAAAATTCCATCCAGTTAGCCCTGTATTGAGCCCAATAACTTGTGTTTGGCTAATGCATCCAGTCTTGGTATGAAGAAGATTGGGTGCCCAAATCCCCTCATCAGCTTTGAAAATAGCCTCAATTTCCTGCAAGCTGTGCACAATGACCTGAGTTCAGGGCCAGCCTTACAACTTGTAGTGCCCTACATGAGAATAACTGGAGTACCCTAGGTAAGCTCAGGAAGGAGAGCTTTTAGCAGATGAGCTTACTAACCAAAGAGGTTTTTCAGGATGTCACTTAAAGGAAAGATGCCAAAACATATCCTTCTCTGTTACACTGGCAACAGAGCAGTGATTAATGGCACTGATGGGCTAACATAGGAAGGCAGAGGTCTAGAACACTGCTCTTGTGGTTAAAAATAAGCAGCAACTGATTTACACTTAAGAAGAGAGCAGTGACTTTTTGTCTGTTGATGCACAAGCCCCCACCGCACACTAGTTTTGACCCCTTTGACCACTCATTTAAGAGGCATCAAACGCCAGCCTGGCTCGTGTTCTTACTCTCAGAAGCCATAATCCACAGCTGGCAGGACTGTGTCTGTTACAGACAGAAAGTAAAATTCCCTTTAAAATAAAATCGAAAATATTCCTGCTCCTTGATTGCAAAACAAATTCTAACATAGGCCAACCCAAGGTCCTTCCTCAGGCTCAATGTCTCACTGAAGTCAGTGAGAGTTTTGCTTGCACAAACACTGAGTAAGGTGAAATTCACCCTTACCACTTACTTAACCCCCTCTCTTTTCCTTAGGTTCGGCTGATTAATAGGGCCTTACAAAGGCCCTCTGCCATGGAGTGACTTTCACCCTTCAGGATTTGTCCTATAAATAATAAAGTAACGGGGATTTTTAGCACCGTCTCCTTTTTATTAACAGATTTTCTGTTACTGCTAACTCCTGCTCTAATACACCTAAAAGCTGTCTCAAGGTCCATAGAAGTCAATAATATTGATTCCAATGGGTTTTGTATCAGGGCCTTTGGCAAGTGCTCCAGCCCTCAGGGTAGGACCAGAGACATAGGGGTATGAGCCACAACTAACAAGTGTGGTAGCTACATGTGCATGGAGATGAATACACATTATTGGCACATTCATTTAAACAGAAAG
This sequence comes from Chelydra serpentina, assembly GCA_037349315.1. NCBI lineage: Eukaryota > Metazoa > Chordata > Testudines > Chelydridae > Chelydra > Chelydra serpentina. The sequence continues at coordinate 17,744,637 of JBAIAC010000035.1, forward strand.
ATTGCCTGGGAATCCATTTAGACCAATACATTACAATGGGTTTTCATCAACAGACAATTGTAATATGGTAATCATCAGAGTTTTCATTATCAATCCATCAGTTTTAATCTTGATTTTTAATTTTACAGGTGGTAGCCATTACCTGAGTGATTTAAACCCCACACTGTATGGCAATTAGTGTCTGAACCTGACTGGCTGCTTTGTGGTAGCATCAAAATGAGTTGCTCTTATGCATCCTTGATTTCCCCTGGAGCCTCTCAGACATTTCTGGTAAATCATGTTAATCTTTTTTAGTTATGTTTTATTAATTTTCAGATTGTTTATCAGAACTAGAGGTAAAGAGCCATTTCATCCTCTCATTTACACCAGTTCAGATCAGTATCACTTTATTGATCTCAGTTATGTTACTCTTACTTGACACTGGTGCATTGACACTGGCACAAGTGGAAGGAGAATCAAGCCATTATCCCTATTTTGGCATGGTTCTGGTTTCCGCCAACATGTGTCAATTTATTCGGTTCTGATACATACATATATATATATTTGGTTCTTTATTTATAGAAAATAAACAATAATCTGTTTATATTTATATAAAATATATGTAAACACACATATATAAATACGTAGCATATGTGTGTATATTAGAAATATATGAACACACATTGCTATGTATTTTCTATATATAATTTTGCTGTTATCATTATCCCATGAGATTTAATCCTTCACTCTGTCTTTTGTATCAACGTGGCATTTATCGCTGTGGTATCTAGGCACCACATGCAGCAAGCCTTTTTTTCTTTCATAAGGAGCAGTGTCAGTGGAATCTCTTGCACATTTGATCTCATTGTGAATGTCCTAATGGTATCACACATTATCTCCTTGTAACATTATTGACGTATATCAACACTGTGTATAAACAGACAAAATTATTTCATAGTACATACAGTACCTTAAAAAAACAGCTGATAAACACTATCCAATCACTGGTACCCATTTTTGAACATTTTAGTGCAGCACTTAAATTCTGTGAGTGTTGATTGGCTAGGAGAAAAAGCTGCTCCCTCAAAGAAGCCAATAGGGAAAAAAGAATACATGGAATGACCCATTACCACATTTTCTATAGGGGAATTCAATTGTTCTAGTCAGATAAATCAAATTGAATTAAAATCAAATGGACCTTGAAAGGCCACAGTTAAGAAAACAAATCTTGATTTGTGTAATTAAAATTAGATACCCTTCAACTTTTGTTTATTACACAAGCATCATCTCATCACTTTCAATGCAGGTGCAGACTCACTTGGTCACATGATGCCTCTTTTATTGTTAAGATGCATTTTAAGCTTTTTCCTATTTAATTTTAATGCCGTTTTTAGAAAAAATATATTAAGACTTTTCCCAACCTGCAGTCATGAGGAAACATTTTCTGGTTTGCATGTGTCAGTCTGTTGTGATAAAAAAAAAAGCACCAACAAAGAAAACCCTTTTTTATTGTGTTGCATTGATAAGGTAGAAGGGTTGCATTTTAATGTCTGTTAGAGCCCAATAATGGAACAGGGCAGTGAAGAGCAGAGACCTGGTTGCTCTCTATGAGGTATTTTTGTGTTTGTTTGCGGTGGGAGGTTACCTTTTCCGGAGCTGGGAACTGCAGGTGATTTACTTCCAAGGGTGTGATCAAAGGAACTGTCTGAAAACCATCTTCACTGGATGGTTGTTTGCTGTTCTTGTCACTCAAATTACTCCCCAGCTTCACCATTCTTGGACCTCACTTTCCAGACCTAAAACAAATCAAGATGACTGATGTTACAAGGGGATGGGGATGGGTGAGGGGAGGAAGGGGAAAGGAGATGGAGAAGAGGATTCTGCCTTACACCGCTTTGTTGAATTCTGCAAATCAGTCATTGCTCATTTGGGCTTTTTTACTGGCTTGCTAGAACAAAGTGTATCAAATCTGGAACAACTTCGCTTTAAGGTACATTAAACAAATAAAAACTCCTCAAAAGGCCCAAAGTGAGTCCAAATAAAACCTCTCACCATCCCACTAACACAGCAAATATTGTTGCAGATCAGAACCGTGTTGCAAAAAGCCCTCGTACAGGAGCCAAACACATCCCCTGCTGTAAATCCACTGACGCCTGCGGACTTCTACCAGGGATAAACTTGGCCCAGTATTTTTTTCATCACATATATTGTTTTAACCTTTCGGTGCCTGGAGCTATGAAAACCCTTGTTAGCCGACAACATTAAAAAGTGCACAGAAAAGAATGCTGCTGAAACTGGCATGTGGTTACTCAGATGGTGGGGCTGCTGTTACAGGCTGGACGCTGCTCTCCTATAGGCTATTTTTGTTTAAAGAGGACGAAATATGAATATGAGAATGGGTTTCTGGGTTCCAATCTAACCCCCCACGCGTGATCCCCTGCCAGAGCGGGACAGGCACCCCGCAAACAGTGGCACAATGCGACTCAGGCTCAGCTCTCATTGTCTGCTGCTGGTGGTGAAGCTATACAGGCACACAGGGGTATTGTACAACACACACACACACACACAAAACACGCCAGCAACAACCCCCGCCCCTCCCGCATACACACACACCATAGCCACAAATCTCCCTGTACTTACTGCAAACCACGCTTTCCTGGGGAGGGTCAGGCCGAGCCGGGCAGGACTGGGTTTTTCCTAGCGCGGGAAGGTGGTGCTGAAGGGACAGCGCTTCGGTCTGCAGACGCCTGGCTCCAAACGCTACTGACGGCGACGCGGGGAGTGGAGCGCTGAGGGCAGCGCCAGGCTGCAGCGCGCGCGCGCACGCACACACACACACACACACACAGAAATACCAGGGCAGCGGCTTCCCTGTGGAATCTGGCACCACCTGCTGTTTCAGTGCCGGGCCACAAGTGCTGCAGAAAAAAATCCACTAGAGTCACAGGGCGGCCGGGAAAGCGCTTACCCAGCACCGCCCCCTGGAGCCGGCTCAGGGAATGAAAGGCGAGTGTTCAGCTACAAGCAGGAGCAGGGATGCCAGTTTGTGCCCTGAGGTGGGCGCGGCGGGACCTGAGCCCGGACACCGCTGTTTGTGCAACTGTGATTTCATTTCTAGTACGCCTACAATAAGGAGTTTTCCTAGAGGGGGCCAAATCCTGAAGCCCTCACGCCAGACTTAATTAGGGGAACCTTCTCTTGGCCCCCTAATTAAATAAATCATGAGTGAAGGTTGCAGGATTTAGCCCCCTAAAGAAACAAGAAGGGGACTGGGGGAGGGATAGCTCAGTGGTTTGAGCATTGGCCTGCTAAACCCAGGGTTGTGAGTTCAATCCTTGAGGGGGCCATTTAGGGATCTGGGGCAAAAATTGGGGATTGGTCCTGCTTTGAGCAGGGGGTTGGACTAGATGAACCTCCTAAGGTCTCTTCCAACCCTGATATTCTATGATTCTATGACTGGCTGCCTCATGGAGTTCGTGCTGGGATGCAATTCCTCTCAGGTCCTAGTGCTTGGATCAGATCCAGTCAGGCTGGTATTGAGTGAAAGTTACAGCTACCGCTGGCCTTTCCGTGGCCCTTTTGTGAAATGAGATGATGGGAGGCCTCCTTCAGCTTCCAGAGGACAAGTTTCTATATTGCATAACCACCACCTCATTTGTACTCACAGGCACAAAGGCTGAGAACTGACTGAGCTCAGACACTGAACTCCAGCTAACAACATTTCAAATACACCCATCACCGCAATATTTAGATCATAAGAAGTGGCCTTTGTAGGATAGGGCCGAAGCACTTTGCTTAGGAGTAGAGAGTAACATGGGGCAATCTAACCCTGTTACTGGACATGCCCTATCTGACTGATTATAAATATAAAGCTTTGTCTCTAGGGCTCTCAATCTGGCATCTTTTACAAATACTAAATTTACTTCTAAAAGGTGTGAACTGTTTGTGTAAACAAGGCCTTTTGGAGCCCAGTTGTGACAATGCTGATACCTTGGCACAGGCAAGACAAAGTCTTTCATTACAGTTCTGTGAGTTCGTTCCAAGTGCTAAGTATGGCTGTTGAGTGCAAGAAGCTCTGAGGGAGAAATTATTATAGACAAGGCTGTTAGAACTATCTATTATTAAGGTGCCCAACACTTCCCATTATAAGAGCCTGTTTTCAGTTGCTTATAACTTTACCAAACTTTAACTGTTTTGGATGAAATTTTCCATGCAGGGTGTCTGCCTCAGGCTGAATAATTTTCTGTATTGTATTCTATTTTATTTTTATTTCAGTTTCTGAAAACATGCTAGGGAAAATACATTATTTTGCCCATGATGAAAAATTCTGGCCTCCTTTACTTCGAACAGTTGCAATGCCCATATGCTTTGGAGCAGGGAGTTGACATTTGACAGGAGGTGGGCTTCATGTCCAAACTGTGCCTTTTGCTGCCCCTGTGAAAAAAAATCACACAAATATGGCAAAAATAAATTTCTGAAAAATCATAATTCACACATTTTCTGTAGACACTTCTTGGATTTTAGCAGCTAAATTCCTAGAGGATCCCATCCACACTGGGCATGCTCAAGCCTAGGACTGAGCAGGACTTTCCTTGCAAGTGTAGCTCTGGGGTGCTGCTAGGCTTGCTGGGACCAGACACATCAACTGAGAGTAGGGAGCCTGTCTCACCTGTGCTATCAATGACCTCCTGCCCAGCTGGGTCCAGGACTGCCTGATTTGAATACAGAGAAGACAAGAGCCAGAACTGTTGGGGAGATGGAACAGGGAGACTGAGACTGGAGGCTGAGGGAGGAGAGGGAAATTGGGGCTGTCTGGGCAAGGACACTTGGACTGGGAGCCAGGAAAGGAAATGTGGAGGGAAACTGGGAGCCAGTAGGTGGGGAAAGGCTGAGATCAGATGAAGAGCTTTGGGGAGATTGGGACTGGCTGGACAAGGAGACTGAGACTGGGAACCAGTGGGGTAGGGGGAAGGAGTTGAGTGGGGATCTGATGAGGAACCAGAATGCAGGGGAAGAACTGGGATTGGCTGGACTAAGAGATTGGGTCAAGGAGCTAGGAGGGAGGGGGCAGAGGGGCACAAACCCTGAGATTGGGACAAGGAGCCAGTAGGTCAGGGAACAGGGTCCAGGAGGGGTCCAACTGGAGGCCAACGGAGAGAGACAAATCTGATGAAAAGCCAGGAGGGATCAAATGAGACTGGCTGGGCAAGGAGACTGGGACAAAGAGCTGGTTAGGGCAACTGGGAAGGAGTCTGGGACTGGAAAGCTGTGGGGAGATTGAGATTGAGGCAGAGAGTATGTAGGGGAGAGACTAAGACTTGCTGAGCAAGGAGGTGCAGACTAGGGTGAGTAGTCCAAGGAGTGAAGACCGTGGCCAGCTAGGTGAAGAGACTGGGACTGAGATGAGGAGTCAGGTGTGGTGAAAAAGAGAGGATTGGAACAGGGACCAGGTTGGAGGGGAGTGGGCAGAAAAGGGAATGCTTAGGAGGAAAGGAGAGAAGATCAATGTCCACTACAGCACTCTGCTTTCCAGACTCTGCAATGAAATCCAAATTCCTGAGTTTCACTATTCTTCTGCTCTTAGCAAATATCTGTGAAACCCAGTGGCAATGTCCCATTTGCATCTAGTTCTGGTTCACACAGAGGATGACAACATACTATTGCTATCAGCTACTCCATTAGCTCAAGAGTCAGAAGTCTACATGGTGGATCTAAAAGTTCCAAACCTACCGATGGCCCATGTGGCAGTCAATAAGATGCCACATGATGGATTTTCTGTTTTTCTGTTTGCTTTTATTAAAAAACAAAACAAAACCCAAACAGGAAATTATGCACACATAACCCTACATTAAAATAACATTATTAATGTTGCAAAGTCAAGCACTCATAAGTTAGGGTCTACCAAATTCACAGCTGTGACAAGTGCATCATGGACTGTGAAATCTGGTCTCCAGCCATCCAGCTGTGGAGGCAGAGTGGAGAATGGCGGCTGGTGCCCAGCTCTGAAGGCAGCGCCACCCACCAGCAGCAGTGGAGAAGTAAGGGTGGCAATGACATGACCTCCTAATAGGCTTGGAACTCCCTTTTGGGTCAAGGCCCCTATTTTGAATAATGTTGAGGAGAAATCACACATTTTTTTGAGGTTGGTCACAGCATAAATCGCAAAATTTGTGGCTGTGTAACATCCACGAAATATGCTATTTACGTCGTGACCAACCTGGGGAAATTGTGTGAGTTCTCAGCAATTTAAGTGGACCCCTACTCCTCAGTTAGGAAGCATCAGAGTTAGGTTGTCGGTGCAACCCCAGTTCAGCCCCTTTGTGCATATGCATTATGATGCAGTTTTAAATACATAATCATATCTGTTTTTTCCACAGGATGTCCACCTAATTCAGTGCACAAGATGGACCTGCTTTGGGGATGAATCAGGGTTATCTAGTGAAGGAGACTGGGGTCTATGAGACCCCTCCATTTGTTGCAGAAGTTGGAAGGTACATAGTGAATAAGGCAGATTGCAGAAAGAGAAAAGACAGTGTAATAAGTAAAGCAACTTGAATGCTTCCCTGGAGAATTGGATTCTGTTCCTGTCTGTGCCAGTGTTCCTGTGTGAATTTAGTTAAGTCACTTAAATCAAACTTCTTAGAGGTGGTCACTAACTGTATTTCCTTCATTTCCTTGTGACTTTGGCTCCATTAGCCAGAAGTATTGAGAACTCACAGCTGCAGCTGGTCTGTGGGAGGCGGGGAGCTGCTTCAAACATATGAAGTGCTAAGTATTTTGAAAAATCAGGTCCTAGGGTGTCTCAAATTAGACACCCAAAATAGTGAATACTTTTAACCTTAATCTCTCTTCACCTCAGGTCCCCATCTATAAAATGAGGATAATAATACCTCCTCCTCTCACAGCATTTTGTGAAGATAAACTGTTTGTGAAGCACTCAGATACTATAGTGGTAAGTACCACTGACAAGCCCATGAGAAAGTTAATAATTTTGTCTTCAGAACGGGGTTTAAATAGTGTGCATGAACAAGGCATGGGGCAAAAGGAAAAAAAATTCTCATGCTCAGAGATTATGCTCCTTTTTTGACCTAGTAATAAGAGTTATACTTTTTAAAAAAATGAATTGGCCATTTCTTTTCTTTCATTTTGAGTTCATGTTAAATCCTGACTATTTTGCGTATCTGGGCCTTATCCAAAGCCCACTGAAATTTTTCTCCAGACCTAAACATGTAAGAAGATACCTTGTATCTCATTATATTACTAAAGATGCTTAGTGCAATTATCTGCTGCTGAGTACACGCTGAAATTATACAGCTCCTTTACCAGCCTGATGACTGTCACCCCAGGTACTCAAGTGAATGGTTATGAAACAATGTAATCACTTTGTGCCAACTTTTGTGCACTTCTACTGTGAGAAGCAATTCCTTTAAAATGGCATCATGGCTTTCCATGTTTAGTGTGTGTCAGTGATTTCCAGATTAAGAATACTATGAAATAAATGGATGTTTTTCTAACTATCAGGCTTGCAAATCCACCCTGTGATCTCAAAGTCAAACCTCTCTTTCACTTTGGGTATGGCAGAACTCCCGGCTTGAAGTGGTTTCCATCAAATAAAGGGTTTACAGTTTGGTTCAATGGCTCTCAGCATCCCCACTATATAAAGTGTTCCATTCCGGCACCATTGTATATCAACACCAGTAAAGATCCTGCAAGCCAAAATATGTGCTCAGTGACACCTGATGCCTTCAAATGATGTCATTAGTAACATTTGTGCAAATCTATGCCTTTCAAATTGTGCCTTCCGCACCACCTCTGCAAACCCATTGAGACTGTGCTTGTGCTATGAAGAATGCAGATACAAAAATGGGACCTGCTTACTCAGCATATTGACTCTCTTTATATATTCAGACTTATTTTAGTATTAAAATATTTTTCCTGATTGTTACTCCCATTACCCCTTCAGGGCCAAAACAGATAAGGGGCAGCACACTGCACTCCACTCCTTCTTGTGCATTTACCAATAGTATTGTTTATTAAATTCCATGAAGTTATACCTTGCAATACCATAGGTAACTGACTGGAACTAAATAAAGAATTATGTTGAGGATACATGAGACAGAATAGAACTCCTTATTTTGCCTTAGCTCTCTAGGACTGACAGCTGTAAAAAATCTTTGACACTAAAAATAAGCAGATATGGTTGTGAATATACACAGGGAATGCATCTAATGAAATTCCACATTGCCATCACCTGAAAAATGTGGCAACCTGATAAAGGGAAATTGCAAAATTTCCTTCACAAGACAGAGGAAATCCCTGTGGCTACTTTAGAAAGTGTAAAAACAACAAGGATACCACTCTGAAACCTTTAGAAAGTGTAAAAGTCCCATTTTCATTTGAAAATGTTTCTTTGAAAATCACCAACTCTGATCTTCACAAATAGATATGAAATAGCAGTAATAAGCTTATAAAACTGGGTGCTTCATAGAAAATTGACATTTTAAAGCTGTCAGCAAGATCCAAAGAGAGAGACACCATTAAGGCAGTGTAAGGGAAAGCAAACTGAAAACAACAAAGCAAACAGTAACTTACAGATTTTACTACAGAGTGAATACAATGTCTAACATTTCTACCCACACAAAGCAGATCAATGACTGGCAATAAGAGAAAGCAGCAATATGATCAACAGAAAATTCCATGGGTACATCAAGACAATTCTTCCGTCAACAGAAAATATGCCCCTTTTTATTCCTTTAATAAGAGACCCAGAGTCTATTGTTTTCTACTTCCAGCTAAATAAATCAGAATAGAATTACTGCTTTCATTACCAGTTAACAGTAAAGAGGCCTAAGATTTGTAACTGGGTCTCAGATGAAGCATTTCACTACATTTTTAATTTCTGCAACTTGTCAACAAGTTTGTGATAGCTACAAAATAGCCCAACTTCTACATAGTTTAAGAGTCCCAAGTTATAAATCATTCTACTCTCAATATTTTTCTTATAAAATTACTATCTCCATCTTCCCCCATAGTCTATGATATATTAATATTTAAGCACATTTTCTCATCTTTCATTAAATATATTTAATGCACAAATGCATTTTCTTCACAGTTGTGCACACTACTTTATGTAGCAACATTATTTCCATCAAATATATATTGGAAATCTGGGAGCACAAGAAACAAATAGAAGAATTTGGAGGTGTGTGGACAGGCAACAGGAATTACTGAGAGGGAAAGGAAAAACTACTGTAGCACTTTGAGAGCTGAGGAATCACAATTCTGCATGCCAAGGATAGTATCTTGAAAATGTAGAGCAACTTCAGACAAACCAGAACATGACAGATCATAGGGAAAAATGAGAACATTCTGCTGAATTATTAGTTTTGTTTTTAAATCATCCACACAGAATAATTTTGAAAGGGATTCAAGAGGCTAAGTGAAACAAGGTACAGAACTTCTGGAGGCAGAATAGGCCAAATGTATCCCTTCCCTGTTCTGATTCCACTGAAGTCAACAGATTTACACCAGGTATGGAATTGGCCCTCTATCTGAAATAAGTGGTAATGCAGTATGTAAGCAAAATAATAATCCCAGAATAGTTGAATGTTTCTGCTAAAATGATCTCATCGACCACAGATGTTATAAAAGGAAAACGCTTCACTAAAAGATTCTTCCCTACTGCACATTTCCCACTGTTTTGTCCAGTCTAGTGTAACTGTTCCAAGTGATGGGGCTTCTACCATTTTCCTTGGGAGCTTATTCCACAGCCTACTTGGTTTTACAATCAGGAAGACTTACCTTGTAATTAATTTAAGGGACACCACTAATTTAAATGCAGTGTAACAAGTAAAGTAAAAAAGTAAACATCCATGTTTTTAAGTAAGGCTTCTCTAGTGATGGTCCCAACTATGGAGCATTTCATCTAGCATGCAAAATTACAGCAACAGTGCTGACTTCTTGTCACACACATAATGACACCAAGGAAAAACACAAAGCAGAAATAAAAGCAATTTTAAATGTTCATTTATTATTAACTTTAAAAAATAGATGACAACATTCTGGAGGCGAAGCAGCATTTCTCAGTGTTTTGATGAACCTTTGAGCAACAGTTCTGTTCTTGTAATCTTTCTCCATTATTTGTCTGTACAACAATGCCAAATGTGCTGTAATTTCCACACTTTCATAGTTAAAATAATTTATTCTCATCATGAATGCCAATAACACGGACAAATCAGCCATGTTCATAATCAACCCAGCAACATCCACAATTGAGCAAAACCACTTATCTTACTCAGACACACTTGGAGCAATACCACAGAGCATCTCATTGACATGCCACATACACTGTGAAAGAAGCAAAAGGGTTCAGTTCTAAGAAGTGCTGAAATCAATTTGAGGTGAAAGCACTCAGAATTTCTCGGGCCTCAGGAGGCACTCTGAATCTCTCAGGATCAAGGCAAAATAATTCCCTTTTCCTCAGAGGTCTCCTTATCTTTTGCCACTGCCAAACAAAAATGTAAACACATGTATTGATTTTTAAAGACTACAATGGCAGTAGTAAAACTGTCATACATGCATTATCTTCATCAGCTCTAATCTCCATGGCACTGTCACCAACTGATTAGTGATTGCTTGTGAATACTTATGGAAAAATCTCACTAGGTTTAATGCTCTTCCAGAGATTTTTCTCTTTTCCCCAGAATATAAGCTTCCATTTAAAAACAGTTTCATTTGCTATTATGGTTTGGTGCAAAACCTATTCTGCTCAACAAATCAAGGCAATGTTGTCTTGGTTACTGTGCAACCAGTATCCTATCATCATAGTTACATAAATACTTATGCAATTACAATACTAGCCAAAATACAAACTTTGTTTATGTCATTGCAAATATATTTATAAGACCTATAAATAGTTGGATCCTGTTTTCTTTCATACTTACAGGACCTACTGTACCCATACACAAAAAATTACATACACTGCTAAATCAGCTTTAAGCCACCTCCCAAAGGAGCAACAAAACTCAATTGCCTGCTAAACTAGAGGTCATACAAAATGTACTAGAAGCCTTGAGGATATACTTAAAAGCTAAAACAGGGAGGTTGCCTACTGGAGGTTTCCCTAAATGCACAGTTCACTGTATATTAATGTTCAGTGTAGCTGAAGATCACCTTGCTATTCTAGTCAAGCTCTGCCTAACATCGCAAGCTCTGCTCACAGTCCTAAAGTCTGCTCAAAATCCCATAACAGCTGAATGCTTCTGCTGAAATAATCAGCAAACAGCTAACAATGTTAATTTTAAATTAACATCATTATGGCTAAGTGTTAATATCCTGACTGGGTTTCAGCCTGTAGAATCATGTATGGAGGTGCAGAGGAATCCTGCTGACTGACCCTAGTAGCCAGAACAGACATGTACCATTAACTTCACTCAGGAATGCAAAAGACAGATCCATTGCTCTGTAACTATTGTAATCACTCGCACAAGTGTAAATTGAATGCAAAGGGGTACCCGCTCAGACCAATCCCTGAATACCACCTTAAGACAAATCACTAACTTTTACAAAGCATCAGGCTTCTCGATACACAAATATGGATAATTACCCATAATTTCATATATCACCTTGCACTGCGCACATGCCAATCTAGATTTCTTATTAAAAAGTCAAAGTAACTGATTTGTAGTTTGAAAAGAAAACTGAAAAATACTATTCCTACCTGGAAACAACAAAATGAAATGGTATTTGCTTCTCTTTTCTGGGGTAACTGTTAAGGGATCTCAGGGGAGGGTCATTTGATTGCTGAACTCTGATGCATATGATCTGCTGCCCTGAGGTTTCACTGTTTATTCCTTGTTCCTTTTAATTAATCAATTTTAAGTAATTTATTTCTTGTGGGTGACAACTCTTTTTTCTTGTTGAAGATGTCATTTGCCTGGTTCACATGGGTATGTTATTAATCAACACAATACACATTCTCTCATCTACAGTTTACGTTTAGCACTTCAAATTAAGAACATAAAATACTATAACTGGAATATTGTTCACTGTGTGTTAGGTGTTTGAGTTGATATTCCTGGTGTGGATTGCACTTTGCATAGGGTCTACATACTGGAGCTGATTCCTCTTTCAGACTTGTTTTTCAGAAGTGTAACTCCTTTGATTTCAGTAGAATTACTCCTGTTTACACCAGTGTATTTGAAATCAGGCCACTATTGTCAGAAGCCAGACTTCATTACTACGCCAATACCAGGCCCTATTCAGCACTGCCTTGCAATTCCTCTGTCTGTGCTAGCCAAACTGACACAAGAGGCTGTAGAACAAGCATAAAGTGCCCTAGAGAATACCCTCAGTGCAAGGGTATACCCAACTACCACCCTGGGCATAAGGGGCATTCTAGAGTGATCTGGGAATGGAGTGGAGGCAGGGCACAGGCATGCCAGAGAAGGATGAGAGGTGGAGCAGAGATGGGAGAGGCCATGGCTAACCTGAACCCAGGCTGTTTAGTATCCTGTAAAGATCCACAGAAGCCACACTAAAACTGGGATACAATACTGGGTGCTAAACTAGCTCACCCCAACAGCCCCTGAGTAGGGCATGTTCAAACTACCTTCCCCCGGTCGCTGCACTGACACCTGTGCCAGCAAAAGGCTCAATCTATTTCATTGGGTCTTATTCTCCCCAACCATGCACCTTGTGTAGTCATTTACACATGTGCAGAGTGAGTGCAATATGGGGGTAACGTATTACCAAACAACAATGGCAGCTATTTACACCCATTTCAGGCAGGTATAAATGACTACACAAAGCACAAAATAGTGAAGAATCTGGTTCCTTGTTATGTAGTGTAATTTCTTCCTCTTAAAGTCAATTTAGCACAGCTGTGGAGAGTGAAGTCTATATTTATTATCCAAAGAACATGAATAGCATGGGCATTCTTCCTTCACATTACCAGGCTAATATATTTGTCTCCTCCCCAAGAAAGATCAATAGTAGGTGAAGATCATAAAGGTGAAAGAGTGGTTTCATCTCCATGGCCCATTCAGTGTTTGCCACTAAGGATGCTAACTATTAGTAGTGGTTTACTCAGAAATAACAACTCTAGAGCTCACAATCTGGGATTTACATACATTAAAGAAGCTTCGGACAGCTTTTCATATTGTCAAAACTGCACAAATAGAATGACCAACCCATAAACAATAAAAAAAATCTGACCCTACATATCTATTAAGCAAATAGAGAGACAAGATGGGTGAGGTAATATATTTTATTGGACCAACTTCTGTTGGTGAGAGAGGAAAGCTTTCAAGCTCTATATAAGCTCAAAAGCTTGCCTCTCTCACCAACAGAAGTTGGTACAATAAAAGGTATTACCTCACCCACCTTGTCTCGCTAATATCCTGGTATCAACACAGCTACAACACCACTGCGTATTAAGCAAAAATCAAGGGACTTACAAACTTTTACTCTTCTTGAAAAAATGATCATGTTCTTATCTGAATATTTTTCTTTTCCAAAGCTGAAATGTCAACTATTTTGAGTAACAATAAAATATTATTCCACAACAAATCACTGTTCATAATGAGAACTTTAATGCCAGAGTACTCAATCAAAAAGGTACAGTCTAGTTATTTACTTGCAGTTTATCATTAGGAAAACTGAGCTTAAACCCTCCCAAGTGCTTTCCTGCTTGATGATACAACCACTAGCATGTTATTAAAGCTCAACGCTGCTGAAATTCTAGTAATTATATCTGCAAATGCTGAGATATTTTGAAATATAAAACTGTTCTTTCATAAGAACAAGAAAGGTCTAAGAATGACAGATAAATGTTTTCTCTATAGAGAGGAAATACACACACAGAAAAATTATTTTTGCGATCTCCTTGTTTCATTTACACAATTCACCAATTAAAAAGGTTTCAACGGTCAATCAAAACTCCAAGTTTAAGGTTTTATAACACAAGAAAATCACCTCATGTTACTATTAAGGGCACCCAGATAAACAATACGTTTTGACTATGAAACTATCATTATGCACCTGATGATGAATGATGAGGCAGAGAGGATTCACCTGGATTCTTATTTGAAATAATTGCTGAGATTCATGTATCAATGGATGAATAAACAGAAGGGTGATTGTACGTTATTTTAATATAATAAACTAAAAAAATATTTAAATCAATAGAATGAAAGTGGTTCATTCATTTTAGACAGATATCTTGTATGAAATTTTATTTTACTAAACACACGTTTTTGTTAACAATTCTGACAAGCTGCTAATTATACAACATATATATTCATAAAATAATTAACAAAATATTACTATTCTTTTGAATGCAAACCATCACACTATAATGTTCATTAAAAAGCCTTCAAAAATTAACAATGACTAAGTGATGTATTATGCTTAATAAAGATTTCAACAAAACAATACTCTGTAACTGAAAAGTTTAATTGAACCCATTTAATTGAACTACATTAAAATGTAGCTCTCAAGCTAAAATGGTAGACAGAAACTCTATAGACTCTGATCCAACACTCATTGAAATAATTTTTAGTCTGTTCATTAATGTCAAATGGGTGCTAGATCAGATCTAAAATGAACACTAATTCAATGCAACACTTGAAACTGAAGCTTCATTTACTTCTTTGCTACACCCATCCAAAGATGGACTCATCCTAAAGAAAAAAAAGATGACAAAACTGAAGCAATTTCTATTAATATAAAAATACATGCAACAGTTAGATTAGTTATATAGTACATGACAAAAGGCTAAAGGCTTTATTCAGATTCCTTTAATTTAGACCTGAGAATTCTAAAAATGCTGCAGTTCATAAAGAGACTTATAAAAGACGGTTACTCACCGTAGTAACTGGTGTTCTTCGAGATGTGTTGCTCATATGTATTCCAGTTAGGTGTGCGGGGGCGGCGTGCACGATCGTCGGAAGATTTTTACCCTAGCAACACTCGGTGGGCCGGCTGGCGCCCCCTGGAGTGGCGCCGTTAGGTGTCCCGATATATACCCCAGCTGGCCCATCGCCCTCTCAGTTCCTTCTTGCCGGCTATTCCGACAGTGGGGAAGGAGGGCGGGTTTGGAATACATATGAGCAACACATCTCGAAGAACACCAGTTACTACGGTGAGTAACCGTCTTTTCTTCTTCGAGTGCTTGCTCATATGTATTCCAGTTAGGTGACTCCCAAGCCATTCCTAGGAGGCGGGGTCGGATTGTGATACAGCAGAGTTTAGGACCGCCGAACCAAAAGCGGCGTCGTCTCTAGAATGTTGCACTATGGCATAGTGCGAGGCAAAAGTGTGTACTGACGACCATGTCGCGGCCCTACAAATCTCTTGGATAGGTATGTGTGCCAGGAAGGCAGACGACGAGGCCTGAGCTCGGGTAGAGTGGGCCGTAGTGTGCATGGTGGGGACACCTGCCAAGTCATAGCATGTGCGGATGCACGAGGTGATCCATGACGAGATGCGCTGGGAAGAGACGGGAAGGCCTTTCATCCGGTCCGCCACGGCGATGAACAGCTGGGTCGATTTCCGGAACGGCTTTGTCCTCTCGATGTAGAAGGCGAGGGCTCTCCGGACATCTAAGGAATGGAGTTGCTGCTCCTTCCTAGAGGCATGGGGCTTAGGATAAAAGACAGGTAGAAAAATGTCTTGGTTAATATGGAAAGCCGACACTACCTTGGGCAGGAAGGCCGGGTGTGGCCTGAGCTGCACTTTATCCTTATGGAACACCGTATACGGTGGTTCCAAAGTAAGGGCTCTGAGCTCAGAGACGCGTCTAGCCGAGGTGATGGCTACTAGAAAGGCCGTTTTCCATGAGAGATACAGCATGGAGCAAGTGGCCATAGGCTCGAATGGGGCACCCATGAGCCTGGTAATGACTAGGTTGAGGTCCCATGTAGGGACCGGGCGGCGCACCAGCGGGTGTAGCCGTTCTAACCCCTTAAGGAACCTGGTAACCATGGGGTTGGAGAAAACAGAACCCGCCCCATCCCAGGGGTGAAAGGCTGAGATTGCCGCTAGGTGGACTTTTAGCGACGAGAGAGCCAGACCCTGCTCCTTTAGTGAGAGGAGGTAGTCCAGGATGGTGTGAACTGGCACCTGCAGGGGGTTGAGACCCCGAGTGCCACACCACAGGGAAAAACGTTTCCACTTAGCTGAGTAGGTGGACCTGGTGGAGGGTTTCCTACTGCTCAGCAGAACGTGCTGGACCGGGCTGGAACAACGTAGCTCCGACGGGTTCAGCCATGCAGCAGCCACGCCGTGAGGTGAAGGGACTGCAGGTCGGGATGATGGAGCCTGCCGTGCTGCTGCGTGATCAGGTCCGGCCACAGCGGTAGAGTAATCGGGTCGGCCACGGATAGTTCCAGGAGCGTGGTATACCAGTGTTGTCTGGGCCACGCTGGAGCAATCAGGATTACTCGGGCCTTGTCCCTGCGTAGTTTGAGCAGGACTCTGTGGACCAGTGGAACTGGCGGGAAGGCATAGGCCAGGTGGTCCGTCCAAGGATGGAGAAAAGCGTCCGTCAGGGAGCCCGGGGAGCGACCCTGGAATGAGCAGAACACGTGGCATTTCCTGTTCTCGCGAGTCGCGAAGAGATCTATCTGGGGAAACCCCCACTTCTGGAAGACAGAGTGGATGACGTCCGGTCGAATAGACCACTCGTGAGTTTGAAAGGACCTGCTCAGGCGGTCCGCCAAGGTGTTCTGGACTCCTGGGAGAAACGAGGCTACCAGGTGAATGGAGCGGGCTATGCAAAAGTCCCAGAGCTGAGTTGCCTCTCGGCAGAGGGGGAGGGAGTGTGCCCCTCCCTGTCTGTTGATGTAATGCATGGCCGTCGTGTTGTCTGTAAGGATGGAGACACAACGGCCCTGTAAGTGTTGAGCGAAGGCTTGGCAGGCAAGACGTACCGCTCGGAGTTCTCTGACATTGATGTGTAATGTCAGCTCCTGTTCTGACCACAGGCCCTGCGTTTGGAAGTTCTGCAGGTGAGCCCCCCAGCCGAGGGATGATGCATCCGTAGTCAAGGCACGGGAAGGCTGAGGTGGATGAAAGGGAACACCTGACATCACATGTGCGGGGTCCAGCCACCAGTTGAGGGAGGCTAGGACTTGCGGTGGGACCGTCAGAATCATATCGAGGTTGTCCCTGTGTGGCCGGTATGCGGAGGCCAGCCATGCTTGGAGGGGCCGTAGGCGTAACCTGGCGTGAGCTGTCACGAAGGTGCATGATGCCATATGACCCATGAGGCTGAGGCAGCAGCGGGCTGTTGAAGTTGGGAAGGCTTGGAGGCTGCGTATGGCGGCTGCAAGCGTTTGAAAGCGAGCCTCTGGGAGGAACGCCCTGGCGAGAGTAGAGTCCAGTATTGCCCCTATGAAGTCTATTCTCTGTGTTGGCACCAAAGTGGACTTTTCTACGTTCAGTAGGAGGCCCAGACGCTTGAACATGTCCATGGCCTTGCGAATGTGAGACTGGACCTGGTTGGCGGAGTTGCCACAGATAAGCCAGTCGTCGAGGTAGGGGAATACCTGAACTCTTTGACGCCGAAGGGTGGCTGCTACCACTGCCATACACTTCGTAAAGACCCTCGGTGCTGTTGAGAGGCCGAATGGCAGGACCGCGAACTGGAAGTGTCTCTGGCCCACTACGAAGCGCAGGAAGCATCTGTGAGGTGGGTAGATGGCAATATGGAAATACGCGTCCTTCATGTCGAGGGCGGCGTACCAGTCTCCCTGATCCATAGAGGGGATAATAGTGCGCAGGGAGAGCATACGGAATTTCAACTTTACCATAAATTTGTTGAGACCCCGTAAGTCCAGGATAGGACGTAGCCCCCCCTTTGCCTTTGGGATTAGGAAATAACGGGAGTAGAATCCCTTGCCTCTGAGATGTCTTGGAACCTCCTCCACCGCTCCTACAGTGAGGAGTTCGTGCACCTCCTGGATAAGGAGTTGCTCGTGAGAAGGGTCCCTGAGGAGGGACGGGGTGGGAGGGTGGGATGAAGGCGGGGAGACGAACTGCAATTGGTATCCCCCTTGGACGGTATGTAAGACCCAGCGGTCCGTGGTGATACTTGACCACGCTGGGGAGAAGGGGGAGAGGCGGTTCAGGAATAGGAGGGCAGGATCGGTTGGAACTGGTACTCCGGCCTCGAGCGCCCCTTCAAAAATTTTGTTTGGGCCCCGACGATGGCTTGTGGGGGCCCTGTCTTTGGCCGGTCTGTCGGCCGGGCTGCTGTCTCCTACCCCCACGACCACGCGGCCTCCTGTAGAAGTCCTGTCGTGGTGCGGGGGGGAAGTAGGTGCGTCGTGCAAAAGGCCGGAAGGGCCTGCGCTGCGTCGCAGGGGTATGCATCCCCAGCGTACGAATGAGGGTACGACCGTCTTTCAGGGTCTGCAGCTTCGGGTCAGTTTTTTCGGAAAACAGACCCTGTCCATCAAAGGGTAGGTCCTGGATCGTATGCTGGACCTCTGCTGGGAGGGTGGAGGATTGCAGCCAGGAGATGCGCTGCATGGCGACTCCCGAGGCGATAGTCCTGGCAGCGGAGTCGGCGATGTCCAGAGAGGCCCGCAACGACGTCCTGGCCAGCTTTTTGCCCTCCTCTACGAAAGCCTTGTACTCCTGCCTGGACTCTGGAGGTATAAGTTCTTTGAATTTCTCCATAGAGACCCAGGTGTTATAGCCGTAGCGGCTCAGGAGTGCCTGCTGGTTTGCCGCACGAAGCTGTAGGCCCCCCCCTGAATAGATCTTCCTGCCAAACAAGTCTAGGCGCTTGGCGTCCTTTGACTTTGGGGCTGGGGCCTGTTGGCCATTCCTCTCCCTCTCGTTGACCGACTGGACCACCAGTGAACACGGAGGGGGGTGCGTGTAGAGATATTGAAAGTCTCTCGGGGGTGCCATGTACTTTCTCTCTACCCCCCTGGCAGTGGGGGGTATTGAGGCTGTCGTCTGCCAGATGGATGTGGCGTTGGCCAGTATGGTGCGCACGAATGGTAAGGCAACCCTGGTGGGGGCATCGGTCGTCAGGATGTCCACCACCGGGTCCTCCAGTTCAGGAACCTCCTCTATCTGGAGGTCCATGTTGAGGGCCAATCTGCGGAGCAGGTCTTGATGGTCCCTGAGATCAATGGGAGGCGGGCCGGACGATGATGCTCCTGCCACTGCCTCGTCAGGAGAGGAGGAGGAGGACAGGCCTTGGGCGAGCGGGTCCTCGACGGGTACCGCTGTGCAGCCCAGGACTGGGGGCTCCGGTTCTGCATGCTCTACCTCTGGCGGAGGCCGGGAGACTGTAGCCTCTGGAGGTCGGGAGACTGTAGCCTCTGGCGCTCTACGCTCCAAAGTGGTCGAGGTGGGAGCTCTGGGTGGTACCCTCTGGGCTTCGTAGTAGGCCATAGGGGTCCAAAATGGCCATCGCTCCTGAGCCTGCCCGGTCTCTGGCAGGTGGCCCTGCTCACTGATGGTGCGGTCCTCAGCATAGAGGTCGCTGCCAGCTCTGGAAGAGCGGGATCCAGAGCGTGAAGGCCAGGGTGGGGCAGAATAGCCATGCAGTGACGTCTGCGTGGCCAGGGTCTGCCTCCTTGGCGGGGACCGGTGCCGGGATGGTATCCGGTGCCGGGAGTCTGATCGGTACCGGGATGGTGTCCGGTGCCGGGAGTCGGATCGGTACCGGGATGGTGTCCGGTGCCGAGAGCCGGATCGGCGTCGAGAGCCGGATCGGCGCCGGGATGGGGACCGGTGTCGAGAGCCGGATCGGAGACGAGACCTGGAGCGGTACCGGCGATGATCTCGGTACCGTGACACAGATCTGGACCTGGAACGTCTCGGCGATCTGCGCGTCGACCAGCCGCGGGACCGGGAGCGGCGTCAAGAGTCAGGGTACCGCCGCGTGGAGGGGGACCTGGAGCGGTACCGCGAGTACGAACGGCGCCGGGATTGAGATCGGTGCCGGGACTGCGAGCGGTATCTTGGAGACGCCGGCGGCTGCTGGCTGGTCTCCGCCTGCGGCACCGGGTGGAAGATGGCCGGTTTGCCGCGTGAAGTAATGATCCGCACCGGCGGTACCGTAGACGGGGTCGGTGCCGGAGCGGTCATCTGAATCAGGTCTCGTGCCGCTGCGAAGGTGTCCGGCATGGACGGCAGCGTAAGCTCAACCACGGAGCGTGCCGGGGAGCTGGCGGCTACCGAGCTCAACGGCCCTCGCGGGACCGGAGTCGTCGGTACCGGAGCCTGCAGAGGCTGACCTGCACTCAACGGCCTCTCGGGTGCCGGAGTTGGCAGGGCCGGCGCCAGTGTTGACGGCGGCGCCGGACTCAACGGCCTATGGTGGGCCGGAGTAAGTGGCACGGAGGCCACTGGCACCGAACTCAACAGTCCTTGCGGTACCGGAGTTGGCGGTGCGGGCGCCTCGACAGACCTAGGCAGATCTGGAGCTGGCTGCGCATGCAGCGGCGCCTTAGTCGGTCCTCCCGACTTCTTCGCTCTCGGGGACAGAGGGCGGCTCTGCGAGGTCCCAGGCAGAGAAGGACGGTGCCGGGGTTCTTTTCCGGAGCTCGGGCGTTCCGGTGCCGCAGACGTTGAGGCTGCCGGGGTCGGTGCCGGGGTTCGCTGCGGCGCCGACATCGGGCTAAGCGATGCCTCTAACAGGAGCTGCTTTAAGCGAAAGTCTCGCTCCTTTTTGGTCCGCGGCTTGAATGACTTACAGATGCGGCACTTGTCCGGAAGGTGAGATTCCCCGAGGCACTTGAGACAGGAGGCGTGTGGATCTCCTGTGGGCATCGGCTTCTGGCATGCCGAGCAAGGTTTGAATCCCGGAGAGCCAGGCATTGGCCCGGTACTGGGGTGGGGATAAGGGAGGAGCCCCTTATCTCCAGCTACTATTGACACTAACAAAGATAACGAACTATCAACAACTATTAACAACTAATTAAACAGTACTTAAACTATCTAGAAGATGAAACGAGTGCTAATGAAGCTAGGGCTGTGGAGGTCAGCGAGCTGCTCTCCACTGTTCCAACGACCGACACAGGCGGTAAGAAGGAACTGAGAGGGCGATGGGCCGGCGGGGGTATATATCGGGACACCTAACGGCGCCACTCCAGGGGGCGCCAGCCGGCCCACCGAGTGTTGCTAGGGTAAAAATCTTCCGACGATCGTGCACGCCGCGCGCGCACACCTAACTGGAATACATATGAGCAAGCACTCGAAGAAGAACATACATATTGGTTCTGATCCCTAGCCCCATTAAGTCTCATTTGCTATGCTCCAGCAGCACAAAGCAGATTTAAATATGGTTTAAGTGGCCTGCTGAGGTCTCCCCTGGTATTAAAATCTTCCAGTGCTATATAACCTACATAGCTGTCTCTATACTTCACTCTTTCACAGCCCCCAAACTAGGGGTTGTGTTTGGGGAAACATAGCATGGCCGGAGTGCTGCTGTGCTCCTGTAATTATTGGCTACTGGAATGGCCCCTTGAAGCTCTTACAGACAGATGCAAATTAGAACAACTCTGAGGCTGCTCAAAGTTGCAGCACAGCCAAACTGACCTCTGGGCATTTCCGGGATTAAGAATGGATTATTAGAGGGGTGTAATGATATAGATAAAGTCATTGTGCACCCCCTCCAGTCAGATCCTGCACTACACACAGCTAAATTAGACCAACGGTCTAGTCCACTGTGTTTAGAATTATATCTATTTAACTGATGGCCCGAACATTATGACTAAAATAAACATATATCTTTATATGACACTGCACTTATGTTATTCAGAATACTGATACTACATACTATGGCATTTGAGAATGTTTAACTTTTATATTTATATACCAGATAACTCATTGAAGAGACATCTCATTTTAATTTAGTGAGCCTAAATATGTAAAAAATAATAATTCCAAACCGTCTACAATTCTGGTCTCTGCACTTCAATTGTCTATTTACAAATATGTGCTTCAGCAGATCTTTAAAAGTACAATGACCCATATTTATTAAACATGTTGTAGCTAACTCTTTATCGGTGCACGAAAGGAGAAAGAGCTCAATGAAACCTTTCCCATGTTCCTGCACAGGCGCCTCTATAAACAGCATCAGAGAGCTGGGAGGCTGCAAGCACCACCAGCAAACTAGAAATCCCAGAGAGGGTTTGAGCAGAATGGGTCACAGCCATTGTAAACCACACACACTGGCAGAAATGAACACAGGCAGTAAAAGGTATCGCAAGAGCTGCTTCCCAGAATTTCAGAGGTATAAAGCACTGCTGCTGACGGGGCTGATGCTCGTACTCCTCTTCCCAAGCATGGTTTAGACCCTTAAAAGCCATATTTGAGCTTTATATTTAATATAGACTACAGTATTTTATTAAAATGTCATGCTTTTGTATCTTTTAACATTATCTTTATGCATATATTTTTGATTTTACTAAAAACTTATTTTGCCATTTGAACTTGTTTGGCGTTTAACTGACTACTTACTCTATCCATGCAGGAAGCCTCATTCTGTGAGCTTTGGTTCACATTACTGCCTGTGGAAGAATACAATGTGTAGGCACAGTGACATCATTTTCATTTGTACTGTATCTGACTTTGATTGCGAGTTTTCCACTGAAGAAATATGTAGCATTAAAACTGCAACAGACTTTCATCTTTCAATAAAACTATCCACAGAAATAATAAAATGCAAAAATAATTTGCTAGTTGTATTAATCTAGTCTTAAAAATTGTAAAGCAAAACTGAAGCTAGTTGATTCAGAGTTATTTTAATGTATTTTTGCTACTTGTTTAATGAAAAATTTAGATCAATAGGAGACTTATCACCTTGAGGCAATATTGTGCAAAATCTGCTAGCTAAAAAGGAGGTATTAGGGTTAAGGAATTTCAGCTAAATAAGGCTTAAGGAGAATCACAATTAAAGCTTAAGAAAAACGAGTTGCAATTAGGATTGAGGATAGAATAAAGTTTGTTTCAATGGATGCAAATTATACCTAAAGATAAATTATGTTATCTAACCCCGGATGATAAAAGAGACAGGCAACTGAAAACACAGGTGAGAAGTAAACAGCCCATGTCCATTCATTCCTGAAATAAACACAAGCCTCTTGGGAAAACTCATAGCACCACCCCCTTCACAAATGGAAAACTAAATTAGCAGTCATAATTTTAAAAGGCTCTAAATCCAAGAAGAGAATGTATCCCAAACAATAACAAAGCTCTCTGGTTTGTTGCCAGACCTTGAGAGAAGTGCCTTGGATCTTTCTTTAACATATGACTGCCTCCCAAAGCTCTACTACATGCTCAATTTTTCCTTCTCCATGGTTATATAAGACATCGTTAAAAAAAATTAAACTAGAGAAGTTATTTTTCTTGTATAAGTGCCAAATCCTTCGGCCCAAATTAGGGCTGTGCAAATAAACCCCCACAATGATTCAGGTGTGCAAGGACGGACAAGGTGTGGAAAAGCTATGTATGGGGTCCACAACTTTCACATGCTGAGGAGCACAGCTTTACAGTGGCCTCGATGGCAAGTCTACAGAAGAGGATTGTGGAGAGGTCACAGACATGGCCAGTGGAACAACAACAAATATCTTCCAGCCAAACCCCCTCCCACAGAAAGGGAATGCAAAGGCCTGAAAAAAGGATTCTATGCCTGACCTCTGTCAAACTCCCATATTCAATGCCCACTTACATGTGTTTGCAAAGAGGAGAGACAGTGGGCATAAGTTAAATACAATCCTACAGTTGTATATTTATTGTGAATATTCTATTAATGCAAATAAGTAAGCAGACACATCAATAAGTCTTACCACATAAATGGTAAGGCAGCATTTTATATTGAGTACAGTCTTATGAACATTTTGGAACCATATATGTGTAAAATTCATATAGATAAAATATACAAAGGTTCACCAACAGAAGCCGCTAACAGTGGCTTACAACTATTTTAGTATATATCCTGTCCTCACAGCATGAGAAAAACTTTTATTAATACTAATGTGAGCTAAGCAGACACACTGAGAGAATATGCCACTTTTAATTTAACTGTTAATATTTAATGGATTGGTAAATTCTCTTTCCTAAAACTAATCAAATTGCCAAGCCAGAAATTCCAATTTTGTTTGTAAGCATATACTGTGTATTACCTTAAATTGTAATAGCAGCTACAACTCTAATTGAAGTTGCATCTATTCAGTGTGTCAGCTTTAATTCCTGAGTCATTCTCCACTAATGAAATATCTGTGGTCAGGCCACAACTTGAGGATGAATTTTTGTTAGTTATATTAAATTAGGTTACAATTCACATTTGTGGGAACTAATTTATTTATGAGTTACATGAAATCAAACTATTTCCAATTTTATACTGCAGGTGAAAAAAATTATTCATCTTCAAGTATTTTACATGGTCAGAAAAATGTGCAGACTCCACTTGCTTTTACATTCATGTCTTTCGTATTCTACAGTGTAGTAAAGAGCTAGTGATACCACCCCTTTCCAATTACACACACTTACTACAAGACTCTCAATGGAACCAGAGGGCAGTTCAAACACAGGTAACAATGACCAAGTATGCAATAAAATCCATAATTTGTGAGTTGTGAAAGCATATCACCCAAAAATAATTTAATGGACCCCAAATCTGGAGCTCTTAAGTCAATGCATATGTATTAAGAACCTATTTGTATTCTCTACTGCAGGCCTACACAACATACGGCCCGCAGGCGTGGCCCGCGGAGGCTCACTGTGCGGCCCGCGGAGGGGTAGAGCAAAAATAAATAAATAAACAAATAAAAAAATTTTGCTCAACAACTTTGGGGGGCGGGAGAGGGTTTTTTTTTTTTTTTTTGGCTCTCGGAGTAATATGGCCCTCACCGCTTTATGAATTGTGCAGGCCTGCTCTAATGTAATACGTTATTGGTTCATTACCTACCTTCAGTATTAAACTGACTGCAAGTCAACAGTCTGCCTCTAAACTTTTCATTTTCTTCAAGCATTTTTGAAATTACTTTCAACACTCCATGAAAGACTTCAGACTAAAAATAAAGAAAGAACATTCTCAATGAAGTGTCAAAAAATTTGTTTTTTCAAAATCTCCTCTTAACTAGGATTTTGAATTTTCCAGCGCTGAACATTCAAGGGTAGTCAATCTGTTTTGTCTGCAACTCTAGTAATTGACTAGATGTATGAACATAAACCACATTCATTTTACAAGTCTAAAATCAGTGTTTGGATTATTCCTCCGTATTTTTCATTCACCTTCTTCCCTAGATCTCTCATTACCCAGCACCTGTGATCCTGTCCTTCCAGAGAAGGAGAACTGGATGTGACTCCTTCTGGGGCCATTAAAGTCTCTTCAGGGTCAGCCAGAAGGGGAATACATGAGAGAGATGCAAGATGATCCTTTTCCCCAGGGGTCAAGCACATTCCCTTTCAGTCCCTTGCCTGCAGTACAATTTAGACCTAACACTCAGATTTCAGCATGGCAATGACCTGATCTGTTCTGATATATAAATATTAATTACTTTTATGTTATCTACTGACCTTTTCAGTTGAAAAACGTATAAAATTCCCTCTGTAACTGGCACATTTCAAACTGGCATCATAACAAATACCAAAACTGAAGCACTAACAAATTCAGGTATGCTAACACATCAAAAATAGGAGATTACAGGATCTACATTGCTATAACATGCCAAAGTTATGGTGATATTTGGACCACCCACTGTGAAACTGGTTTAAATCTAATAATTCCTTCTTCATTGAGCTTTAGTGCTAAAATGTAAAATACATTCCTTGTTCTTCTTGGAGACTATTTAATGAACTAGAAGAGACAGTGTAGCAAGTGTTAGCTGCACCTCTGAAGTCAGTTTTCTCCTTGTTTTAAATCATGTATCGGTGACATTACTGTATTATATTATAGCTGGTTACTTGGACCTCACATATGGTAAATCTCATGAGATTTTAAAAAATGTGTCTTTTTAACTTCAAGCATTGTGTGAACTACTCAACGGTACCAGAAAGACATTTGTGACACAGAATGTAATTTTGTATTTCTACTAATACAATATTAATAGCCAAATGTTGTTCTCACTTATCTGTTCCCTAAGCAATCCCTATTACCTAAAATATATAAGTAGGGACAGAATTTGGCCTTTATGGGCTTAATCCAGCAAAGTGTGGTGCATTCTGACCCTGACCCAGTAAAGCATTGCTGGGTCAGGGTCATTTAAATCAAAGGAACTACTGGTGTTCAAGTTAAGCACATGCTGAAGAGCTTTGCTGGACTGGGGCCAGAATTCTCAGATCTTGCAGATTCAAACTCTAAAGGGGTGAAGATAATACTATTTTTCATTCCTACAAGTGAAACTTCCTATAACATTAGAGTATTGTTTCATCCTTTTATATTTCTCACACCCACTCTTTCTTACACACATATACAGTGCAAGCAGGAGTTTATCTTCTAAA
The DNA here is from genome assembly GCA_037349315.1 of Chelydra serpentina. Taxonomy (NCBI): domain Eukaryota; kingdom Metazoa; phylum Chordata; order Testudines; family Chelydridae; genus Chelydra; species Chelydra serpentina. Next base: position 17,771,088 of record JBAIAC010000035.1, read on the forward strand.
ATGCCAATGCTTTTGTTCATTTTAGTCTCATATTTTATACCTTTTCCTTTTTCCGTTTTGTTACTTTATTAACAACTTTAGACGTGAAAGGGAATCCAAACTTATCAGCCTGATTGATTTGAAGACCACCTAAAAGAAAAATTAAAATGAAAGAGCTTGAATGTATCAAACTAGTGAGGATTCTCCATCCTTCCATGTTAAACAGTATTCATTTCAGGCACTGGCAGACTGTGAGATATCAGACTTTCATATCACATAATTCTGATTGTCACCTTGTTTTTTCTTCCATTACAATTATTAGAATCTGATATCTCAAACTGCTTAAGATAGAGATTAATGCTCTGTAACAATTGAAAATGTAGACATTAGGCATTCAGGTGACATACAATTGGTTTCTAGTTTTCATTTTTACTGATAGTATCCACTAAAATCCTGTTTGAGGTGAAATGAAGATGGTAATCAGTACTGTGATACTGAAGTCTGATATCTCACTTGCTCCTAGTACTAAAACTATTTTGGCAGACCAGTACAAATATATTCAATGAAGATGTCACCTTTGTACTCAACCTAATTTGAGCTTTCTCACAAATTTTATTAACTGCTCTTACTGGTGAGAAATGATAGCAAATAATTGACTAGATAATAAACCAGTAGAACTGTTGTCTTTATTTCTGAAATACAAATTAATGGATAATCTGGATCTATCATCCTTAAAGATTTTTTAAAAATGTTTACAAGGACATTGTAAAACTTCCTAGGGTTAACAGTTCTGTAAAATTAAGAAAAAGCCTCCCAGTTCTCCCAGAATCTCCTTCAATGCCCAGGCTCTCATCTTGAGAGCTGAGACAAGTTCTCAATTTTCATTCCGTTTTATTTTGTGCAGCAAAACTGACCTTTTTAGCAACACATCAGGAAAAAGAACGAGGAGTACTTGTGGCACCTTAGAGACTAACACATTTATTTGGGCATAAGCTTTCGTGGGCTAGAACCCACTTCCTCAGATGCATAGAGTGGAACATACAGTAGGAAGAGATATACAGAGAACATGAAAAGATGGGGGTTGCCATACCAACTCTACAAGACAGATCAATCAATTATTATCAGCAGGAGAAAAAAAACTTTAGTGATAATCAGGATGGCCCATTTCAAACAGTTGACAAGAAGATGTGAGTAACAGCAGAGGGAAACTTAGCATGGGGAAGTAGATTTCACTTTGTGTAATGACCCAGCCACTCCCAGTCTTTATTTAAGACTAATTTAATGGTATCCAGTTTGCAAATTAATTCCAGTTCAGCAGTTTCTCATTGGAGTCTGTTTTTGAAGTTTTTGTTGTTGAAGAATTGCCACTTTTAGGTCTGTTACTAAGTGACCAGAGTGATTGAAATGTTCTCCTACTGGTTTTTGAATGTTATGATTCCTGATGTCAGATTTGTGTCCATTTATTTTTTTGCATAGAGACTGTCCAGTTTGGCTAATGTACATGGCAGAAGGGCATTACTGGCACATATCACATTGGTAGATGTGCAGGCGAACGAGCCCCTGATGGCATGGCTGATGTGATTAAGTCCTATAATGGTGTCACTTGAATAGATATGTGGGCAGAGTTGGCACCGGGCTTTGTTGCAAGGATAGGTTCCCGGGTTAGTGTTTTTGTTGTGTGGTTGCTGGTATTTGCTTCAGGTTCGGGGGCTGTCTGTAAGCGAGGACTGACCTGTCTCCCAAGATCTGTGAGAGTGAGGGATCATCCTTTAGGATAGGTTGTAGATCTTTGATGATGCGCTGGAGAGGTTTTAGTTGGATACTGAAGGTGATGGCTAGTAGCGTTCTGTTACTTTCTTTGTTGGGCCTGTCCTGTAGTAGGTGACTTCTAGGTACTCTTCTGGCTCTGTCAATCTGTTACTCACACCTTCTTGTCACCTGTTTGAAATGGGCCATCCTGATTATCACTACAAAAGTTTTTTTTTCTCCTGCTGATAATTGATTTGGTATGGCAACCCCCATCTTTTCATGTTCTCTGTATATCTATCTATCTTCCTACTTTATGTTCCACTCTACGCATCTGAGGAAGTGGGTTCTAGCCCACAAAAGCTTATGCCCAAATAAATGTGTTAGTCTCTAAGGTGCCACAAGTACTCCTCATTCTTTTTGCACGGCTACCACTCTGAAACATCAGGAAAAGTTCTGAAAGTGAAAAACTGCTTTTTTTTTTTTTAAAAAAAAAGGGCAAATAAAGGGATATCTATCTTCATCTCATTTGGGCCCAGACACAAAGAAAAATAACACTGAGACATGCATGGCCGTGAGTTTGAGTATTCCAACAGCACTATTCCATCTGGGGTCTACCAGGCAAGGTCGGAGAGGATCCAGGAGCTGAAGACAGATTACACCATCTCCTAGGGAGGGATTCAGTGACTCTGGTCCCCATTCTGCTCGGTGAGGCATGTGGAGGGCTGAACAGTGAGAGGACAAAGCTGCCTTCACCCCTGACGGTGAGGGAGCTTCGCCTTTCACCAGTGCATGAGGCTGGAAGCGCTTTTGGGGGTTTGTCACTTTCCATTCACCTGCCAAGAACGTTATTCTCCCTCCCACTCCCACCCACCAGCACCAAGTTTTGTTGCTCCTGGCGCAGGGTGAGGGTCCCTCAGTGCGTGTGGAAGGGCGGTTACCAGCAACGCAACGGGGTGGGGGACGCTGGCACCTCCCGGCTCAGCCAAAGAGCCAGACGCGAGGAGGTATTACCCTCGAGTCAGCCCGTGTCTGGGCCCCTAGGGGGCACCCCACAGGGCAGCGCCGCCGACCGGGCACCTGCGCTCAGCCCGTCCCTTCTGCAGGGTGGCGCGTACCGTATCGCTGGCTGGCTGGGGGCGCGAGGGCAGGGCTGCCGGGTGCCTGCGCGCTGCCGCCGGCTCTGCTCTGTGCGCGCCGCAGCCCCGGCCCGCTCTCCCGGAGATTGGGGGCTCCCCCTGCCTGGCCACCCTGGCTCGGTCCCTGGGCGGCAGCGCACGACCCAGCTCCCTCGGGACCGGTGCCAGGCGGGATTGGGAACCAGGGGCTTCCGCGACCTTCCCTAGGAACCGCATCCGCCTCGCCCCTCAGCCCCACACCGGCCGCCCCGCGCCTCCGGCTCAAACCGGAAGTAGAGGGCATCTCTCGCTCTACGACACCGGAAGCCTCACGGCGCCTGTGGCCGGGGGGCCCGGCGCCATATTGGATCACGGAGCCGCAGCGGTGGCGGCCGAAGCTGTTCACGTAAACTATCGGCATGCGCTGCCGGCCAGAACGGGGCTTCATCCTCGAGACAGCTTGAGGGCTACTGAGGCGGGGGCGCTCGCTCGTCGCACGCGCGGCTCGGGGCATGCTCTAGGCCAAGCCAACCGAGAAGGGCGCGCGAGAGACCCGCCCAAAGAGCGGGAAGAGCCCACTGGGGTTGGGAGGGAGAGACCATTGGGATGGGATGGGATGGGATGGGATGAGGGGGGGAGAGGCCGATGGGAAAGGAGTGACTCGTTTAGAAGAACCCATTGGGAATTGCGGGGGGGAGACCGTTGAGACTGGGAGAGGAAGTGTAGTGTCCCATTCAGAGGGGGAAGCTGGAATCCTGGGGAGTCCATTACAAATTGAGGGGTGGCCCTGGGAAAGCCCATTCACATGGGGAGGGAGAGTCAGGTAGCTATACTGTGCACTTGCCTGTGGTTCTACAGCTGCTTCCTGGGCTGAGCCAGGTCTCCGCTCTGTGTCCTGCAGCAGGTGGCAGTAGGACATGGTGAACTGGAGTCTATATTGTGTTACTGGGGGGACTGGACAATCAGCTTCTCCCTCGTATACAGGACACACTGTTCCAAGTTCTGTGCTATGGCTTGCCGAGTCACAAGACAATAAACCATTTTCTTAACTGTATGTGGGTAACAAGTTTGTTAGCATGGAATAACAGGTCACTGTTGAATCACGGTGACTAAGGGAAGAATTCAGTACAAGCAGTATTGCAAAACTGCCATGAAAACTTGACAGAGCAGCAACAAAATCCACTCACCCACCTTTGCCATGATGCTGTTGATGGAAAAACGAGACATAATTTACTCACTTGTCAAAATATTGCCTACCCTGCTAGAATCAGATTCTGTGAGGTTGAATCTGATCCATGTTATTTAAGGCTTTGTTCAAAGTTTATCACCACCTCCAGTCTCGTTCTTATGTTACCACCACCTGGAGACATACTGATTTATTTTATGTATATATTTTGATTTATAACAGTATCAGCTGACACCTTTTTGCTGTGGGTGCTTTTATAAAACGTTAACATTCATCAATACAATAAACTTGACCTTAGCCTGCTGTGATTGTTAATTAGTGCAATGTTTTCACTTGCCCTAGCTAGAAGTGGAAATACAGATTTAACCTGTGTGTGTAGATTCCTGCCCAAATTTGTGTTTTAAATTGTGGTGTTCCCAGTGCAACCATGTCAAAAGGTTGCATGATGCAGTATTGAGAAGATTCCCATTCGATTCTGAATCTGTTACAATTGAAAATGTTCTAATATGCAGATGTGGGTTTTGCCACTTATCAGACTTTTCCAGAACAGATGGGATTTTCAACAGCACAATCCCATTGATTTTTGCTTAGTCATGTAAGCATTTTGAAAATACCAATGAATATTATTTCTTAGACAGTTGAGGCATTTAATTGATCACAAGAACAAAAAATTTAGAAGTTAAACTGAACAAATATTGCGTAAACTCTTCCCATAGTATTTTTAATGTGACATGAGACTTATAATGTAAAATAAGTTGAAAATGTATTAGTTTTTCTTGCAGCCTGATCCAAGGCCCAGTGAAATTAAAGGTCATTACATTGACTTCAGTGGATTTTGAATGAAGCCTATGATTCCTAAGTTTAAAAAGCCATTTTAATAGCACCTGGACTGTTAAAATAAACAGTGCAGTTGAAAGGAAAGTGTTGGTCAAAAATATTCCACAAGATGGCAGCCTTACCTATGTAAAAGACACCATTTAAATTAAATCAGCGTTGCTGTGGGAACCAGGGGATGAAATAATTAAAGACAATAAATCCCTCCCCAAGGTACCCAGGATTTTCTGCTATTTTATACATTGTAGATAAAGGGCATTTTGTGTGTGTGCATGAAAAAGAGGAAACAACTTGTGGAAACAGCCTATTTTGCCAAAAATAGTATTTATTTTCCCATGTTAAATGCAGTTATTATGGCCTCCAGATACACATACAATAAAAATGAGATAATGTGAATGCAGTACAATTATCAGCTGAACTACTATCAATGAATTAAAAAAAATACCTCCCCGTCGCGTCAAACAAAGACAGGTAGGGCTAGTAAAGTTCCTGATGAGTAAACAAACTTGAGTTCTATCAATTCCAGATTTGAGGGCTGCTCCGTTAAGAATGCTCCGATCTCAGAGTGCAAATATAAGACTGGTGAGAGAGTATAAGGAGGGATTCTGAGATACAAAGGTCCCAAGCCATGGAAGCAGGCATTTCTCCCAACTGATAAACATTAGTAGCACCCATTTTGATTATAGAACTGTTTTACACTTAACATGAAAACTTTATGATGCATATTTCTGCCTATGAGTTCAGTTTGCCAGCTGGCACTCAACAACCCTCCTATAGTCCCTTCAATAGCTCTGTGGATGACAGTTATAAGAGGCTTGCCAAATGGATGGTATGGTCAGCATCTGTGCTTTATGCTGTTCTTTCATTCTTCACTGATTCCAATGCATATCCTTCCTGTGACAAGTTCTATCCACCCTTCCCACCAACATGTTGCCAGAAGCAAACTTGATTTTGATAGAAACCTCAATCCAGCACCCCATTTTGCATCTGCTGTTATTTGCAGGCAAAATTGATGCCATATAAAGTCTTTACAGCTTTGCAGGTGCAAAATGGGAGTATGCTTCCCAATATCTCTAAAAGTGAGAAAACTAACCTGTTTTTAGATATTCAGAATTCAGATCTCCTCCTTCACAAGGGGCGTTGATGTTAGTGTTAGTTCTTAACTATTGTTTTTCCTTCCTAAATTTCTAGTACAGCATAGGTTTTCACTAACCTTTTTGCTAATATATATGGGAGCAGTGCAAACTCCTGTGTTTTGTGATCACTATTTCTCAGCCCAAAAATGTCAGTGAAATAATTTCCATCTAATCATTTACCATTTTGTTTGTGGGGAAGGCCATCCCCATAGCTGAGATTACGGGATCTTTCTTCTGCAGGAGTCATAGCTGTGTGGAGAGTTGTTTAGCACATGCATGCACACTGCAGCCATGCTGGACTCCATGTAGCGTGATGGCTGCATCCAGCTGTGAGAGAGTTGCTCTGGTAAGCTCTTTCACCCTCTTTTAGTTGGAGGCCGCATTATCAACTCAGCTGAAGCGGCATCAGAGCAGAGCTGAGTGCTTTTTATAAGCATCAGTGATGCAGCTGTGCTTAGGGTCTAACGCTTAGTCTTGCAGCCACTTAGAATAGCAAAAGCCACACTATTTTTGAGCTTGGTCAGTGGTCTTGGTCTAATAGTTATTTCTATAGGAGCAAATGTAAGAAAGTGTTTTATCAACCCATATAACACAGGAAATTTATATCTGCATAGAATTGTAGGACTGGAAGGAACCTCAAGAGGTCATCTAGTCCAGTCCCCTTCACTCATGGCAGAACTAAGTATTATCTAGACCAGCGGTTCTCAAACTGGATCGTGACCCCAAAGTAGGTCGTGACCCCATTTTAATGAAGTCACCAGGGCTGGCTTACAATTACTCTGGCCTGGGACCAAAGCCTGAGGGCTTCAGCCCTGGGCATCAGGACTCAGGGACCCTGCCTGGGGCTGAAGCCCTTGGGCTTCAGCTTTGGCCCTCCCCACGAGGAGCTCAGGCTGGCTCAGGCTTCAGTTCCTCCTTCTGGGGTTGTGTAGTAATTTTTATTGTCCGAAGGGGGTCACAGCGCAATGACGTTTGAGAGCCCCTGATCTAAACCGTCCCGGACAGGTGCTGGTCTAACCTGCTCTTACAAATCTCCAATGATGGGAGATTTCACTCCCTAGGCAATATTGTCTCATTTGTTCCCCTGTAATCCCTCGTGCTCTCTATCCATCTGCTCTCTCGTCTTAGATTTAAATTGTAAGATCACTGCGGGCAGGGACTGCATGTTTATAGGGACCCTAGCATGATGGGGTCCTAGTCCAATACTAGGGCTCCTAGGCACTTCAGTAATACAAATGATAATGTTATACACAGATTCTGGAGAATCTGTTTTCATTTTTTTAAAGTAAGTTTCTAGCACCCATGGTTGTGAAGAAAGCCTTCCATATTGGAACCAAGTGTAAACCAGTGCAGTGTTGTCAGTCTAAAACAGTAGTTCTGAGAGGTGAGAACACACCCATGCGCGCACACACACCCTTTCTGGTTTATCTTGTTACAGCATGAACGAACGTCTTTTCTACATGCAAAAGTTGTACTGTTTTAACTATACCAGATAAAGCAGTACAAACTCGTAGTGCAGATGCAGTTATGTTTTATATTGGTATAGCATTCCCATATGGGAAGGGGAATGATCTATTCCAGTATGAGGCACCTTTATACCAGTATAACTGCATCCACACTAGGGGGGCTACTGGTATATCATTTAAAAAGAAATATCACACCCCTAACCAAAATAGCTGCACTGCTACAAAATGGGTGTGTAGACAAGGCCTTCAGCCTAATAAATACACTGATTCTCACGCTTGCCTCTTTCACTGCCAATCATGGGACAGGGGAAAGGGCGGCTGTGAATCCAAGGGGTTGTGAATTAGGAGTTGCTGTGGGAAAGGAAAAGCAATGGGTATAAAAGAAAGACAATAGAAAAGAAAGGGGGGAAATGATAGAGAAAGAAAAGAAACAAAGGGCAGAACTAGCAGCTGGCCTAATGGAGGTAAGGGTATATTTTCTCACTAAGTGATGCTGAACATGACAGAAAGGTACTGAACAAATAGTAAACAACAAAGTTTATTTAGTACATAAAAGCCTGAACCTCTCTGGATCTTTTTGCAAATCTCCCATTAAATGAGTGGGCCCATGGACTATAACCAAAACTGGAATTCAGCCCTCACCTCACAAGAAGTTTTAACACCTCTGGTTTAGAAATTTATGAGTAGGCTTGGAGGGATTAGATTATTGGTAAATGTCGATTTCACCATACACAAACTGACAAGAAATATTTCCAGTTGCTAATCTAAACATACAGATAGGCAAAGAAAAATGCTGCTTGAAAACTTAGTTTGATTTAAGGCTATTTATTTACTTTATTTTGTCATATGATGTTGACAGTGTGTGTTTTAATGGTTATAAAGCTTTAACTTTTTGAATTGCAATATCTACTGTCATTAAATAACTGTCCAGCCCTCCATACATTTTTCACAACTGTGGAGATTTAAATCAATAAAAATCGGAAAAATGCTTTAAAATATCCATTGAAATTTTTAAAAAAATCAAATTCTGCCCAGCCTACCTATCAGTAATAGAACAAGTGAAGAATCCCAAAGTAAAGTGAAACCTCAGGGGAATTTAGATAGACAAAATGATCACCAAAACTGAATATATCTAAGGCAGTGTTTCTCGAAGTTTTTGATACCAGGAACCAGCTTGCTGCCTTCCTAAACTGTCAGGGAGCTCTCAGGGTCCACAGCCCAGTCATTGAGAAACACTGATCTAGGGCACCAGGGTTAACAGTTTTAGGGACATAGTTGTGGGTCCATTAGAGTAGAAGACGGAGTCAGGACTACAGTTCTGTTCCCAATTTTGTCATAGACTTGGACACACCTTGGATAAATTACTAGTATTTAACCTCTCTCTGCTTTAGTTTCCTAATTTCCAAAGTGAGGATAATGATGCTTTCCCCCCCATTTACAGCTGCAGGGGCTGGAATGCTAAGTTTTATTATTACTGTTTGTCTTGGAAAAATGTGATGAGATCTTCAGTAATCTCACACGTGGTAAAAATTTATTTTTACATGAGGCACAACACTGCACTGCTCTTCTTACCAGTATGCTGGGGACAGTGGCTTGGGTATAGATTCAGAATGTGAATCGCTAAATCACCAGCACTACATTTTGCAGTATACTGGGTTTTCCAGGGCCTTCTGGTTCAAGTACCGAAAGTCTGAGTTTTCTTAGCTTGTGAGATCTAACATGATCACAGCCCAAAATTTGGCTGCTGGCTAATGCATTGATGGCACAGGTCTCTATACAACATCTGAGTGGATATGTGAGATGATTTCATTTGATTACAGTAATAAATATCAGTGAGTACACTTATTCCTCAGCACCACATCCACCTTGTTGAACCATGAATGGTCTTCCCAGTACTGTTTCAAATCCTTACAGTCACATATTTCTCAGATGATGTAAGGATGGTGCCAAAAGAGAACAACAGAGTGGAGCATCTGTCTCGGGAGCTAGCTCTGCAAAGAAAATTATAGCAATCGCCACTTTGTTCTGCCGTCAGCATCTAGTCAAAAAGACATCCCCCTGAAAAACCAACCTTTGAGCAAATTTTCTTGCTATTGATTGGAGAACTGAGTTGATTCTGCCAGTGTGTACAGAGCAGCATCTGCCTGTGAACAGCTGGTCCTGCTGAAGCAAAGCTGGGGGCAATTCTATGCTGCTTATACTATGAACACTCCTAGAAGTGCCACATGTACAGTGAGCACTGCAAAACTAAAATTTTGAGTTTCAAATATAAATCCAATAAAAGGACATTTTTAGGCCCCAATCCAAGAAAGCACTTAAAAGCATATTTACCTATCCATCTACAGGACAGCACTTAAGCACATGCTTAAAATTAAGTACTGTCCTGACCCTTTGTCGCTTGTCCTGAATAAGGGTGCTTTTAAACCAGAGCCTTCATTATTTCTAACAGGGTATATATCACAAAGCAAACTAGTTTATATGACTCAGCAGAAGATTGGGATGATTTGGATTAAGTGAACATCTGAAAACTGTCTTGGAATGGGACAACTTTTAAATGCATTACAAGGTATGTGAATTCATACCTTTCAGAGATAACAAAACTACATCACAGTTAATGTGACCCAGTATGTGAACAGCCACAGCTCTGTATATATTGACAGTATCATTCTGCCATCTAAGTAGTTTCACCATTCTTCACTCATAACTCCCCCTGAAAAGCAATCTGACCCATTCCACGATGTGGAAATGCCCAGTGATAGATTTGTATTATATAGAAGTCTAAGAAGGGAACAATGCAGCAACAAAATTCATACAGTTTTAATGCAAAGGGAAAAAATGCATGTTCACAAAGTTCTGATAATGAATAGATTGGTATTTGACATTGCCTAGCAAATATAGAATGTAGACTGGATGGTTAAGGAACTGGTAATGAAACATGGAGCCTTTCTGCTCTTAGATACTGTAGCAAATTGCCGGCACTACTATGATGGGTCCCACACTCTCTCTTCTTGTGGGGGGGTTTCAGGGTGTCATTTCTTGCCCCTCAACTGGGGTATCAGGTTTCCCACTAGTATCCCAGAAATGGGGAGTGGAGAGGGAGGGACCCGGGCCCACCCTCTACTCCGAGTCCCAGCCCAGGGGCCCTAGGATAGCGGGTAAACCACTTGTACTAGTGATACTTTCCCCTGGGCTACTTCCCTCTCCTGCCCCTCAGCTTGTGGGGCTTCCTGCCTTCCCTCTGCACAAGCCAGGTGTCCCTTTACCTAGGGTCTTGGTCTTCTTAGCCCGCTGCAGCACTTCTCCAAACTCTCCTCTGCTTTCCTCCAAACTACTCTGTTCCACCACCAAACCACTCTGCTCCAACTCCTCCAAACCACCACTCTGATTGAAGCAGGGGGTTTTTATAGGTGACTGGCTTCAGGTGCTCTAATTGGCTTCAGCTACTCTAATTGGCTTCAGGTGCTTTAATTAATCTGTAGCAAACTTTCTTCCCTTTAGAGGGAATAAGGGCTCCCATCACCCTGGGGCTTACAATACCCATTCAAATCTCGGGTAGTCAGTTGCTACCAAAAATTGTTACTCTGATAATTTTTAATGATCACATGTGAAGTGAGTTGATAGTCTCACTCCATTTCCAAATGGAGGGGTAAACACTTCACAGAGCCACCACCACAATGGCTTCCTTGTTAACAGTTCCAACTAAAAGTTCAGCCATTAAGTAGGCATGAAGCCTGAAATACCCTTAGAGGTTGTGCCTCCAGGGCGGCCCTTAGACATGTTGGTTATACACCCACTAGCTGTGTTATTCCGGATCTGCTCTGTGGCCAGAGAACTTCAATCTCACAGTTTATCAAGCCAGTATCTGTCACGACCACTGAAATAACTTTAAAAAAAAATCAACCTGTGTTTTGTCAGAAAACAAACATCTATTTTCATGTTTTGCATTGACAGCTAAAGTGGCCCACTGGAAGTTTGCCCTCTTATTTTAACATATTCGAACCAGTATCATAAAGTTAGGCCTGCATCTTAGTAGAATTCTACCATAAAGCCAGCAGGGGGACACAAAATTATCAATTCCATAGCCATGGTGGGTACTGGGGTTTCTCTATCTCCTCAGTGACGGATTTACATTTTTTAAAAAAAATTAGAATCCAGAGGACTTCTCCAAGCAAAAATAGGTACATAAGCTACAATTTGTCTTGAAAGCAGGTGATATTTGACAGCATTAGAGTGTTTAGAGTTTCAGTTAGATTCTCTCCAGAACCACCTCTAAATGGGAATTTAGGATGCAATCTATTTAAATAATCAGTTCAGTCTTTTTTCAAATTAAATTTCTACAACTGAAGACAGCTGCATGTATATTCTCACCCTGGAGACTGCTTTTTTGATATCTATATTCACACACACACTTTTTTACACATTGGAAGAAAGGTCAGTGTTTTTCCCTCATCTGTCCTTTCTATTTGTCTTTGATTTCCAGTAGGGAAGCAGTGTGCTTTTTGGATTGTGGTCTGAGCAGGCTTTCATAGCACTGAATAAATAGCGGCTGAAGAATCATGACAGACATTTGCTAAACAGTTTCTTCTGAGCAATCAGTCTGGCAGCAAAGAGTCCTTTTAAAGTATACCATTTGATGAAAATCTACACTATACGTTTGTCTTCTCTTTAAAATGAATCTCTCTCAACTGACGTGAAAAATATCAGCTCAATCAGTGAACGTGGTATCCCAGAGAAAAATGCAATTTATTGTTGTGTGTTCAATGAACAGTTTGTTTGAAGGAAAATACTTACCAAAGATTTACGTGCGGAGGTGGTGTTGGAGTTCTACCTATCACCACATGCATCTCCACCTTCTAATGCCTGCCCGTGATATTTCATTTGAATTGTTTCAGGACAGAATCAGTTTCAAAAGGACCTTGATATATTTGCTTCCCTAGAAAGCTGCTTCTAAGCAAGTCAACTTCAACAACAGACACACACACTAGCAAAAGCAACAACTTTCATTTTGCAACGTGTATGACCTTTGGGCAGTCACTTCAACTCATTGTGCCAGCTTCCTTATAATAGAAATTATAGTGCTTATGTACCACACCTAAGTGCCATGAGGTTTAGTTCATTAAGTTTATAAAGTAACTTGAAATGCTCGGCTAAAGACAAAGTTTATTAACATCACAACTAAAATATACCCCCCCTCCCACAAAGCCAGTTTAGTTCAGTGTTTCCATTCTAGTACATAACTTTTTGCTTATGGCTTTTCCATACGAATTCCTATGAATCGGGTGCTATTTGGGAAGGAAGACTATTGATACAGCATCAGAAGATAGCAGAAGTCCACATTCAGGGACTAAGCTTCCTTTATGCTCATAATACTTTTTTTTTTTTAAATCACTTGCAGATAAAGCATCTCTCCCTCCATCCATTTTCTAAAAGATTGTTTTCTCTTGAAAGTGGGTGTTAGGCTGGTGTGCTAACAACTTTTTTTTTTTGGACGTCAAACCACCTCTAATCCATAACAAAACAGTAACAGAAGGAAAGGAGCTATTACTAATACTTATGTAAAGAGTCAAGTCACATGCCAGGGAACGGTTGATGCTGTCTGGGACTATTTGGCTGGCACAAAATGCTGTAATGAGGAATTCATTACTGAGGAGACATTCACATTTTTCTGTAAATTTGTGCTTATGACCCAATTAGACTGCTGACCGTTGTCTTTAAAATATCTGTTTTGAGGGGACGGGTGACAAGCCAGTTAGTTGAGGGACTCTCAGTATTAAGTCTATTAATGAAAACTTTGCTTAAACAGGACATTGTTTAAAAGCATTAACTTTTCACTATGTACACAGCTTCTGAAGCCAATGTGAGTAGACCTCAATCCTGTAGGGTGTTGAGCAGTGTTGAGCCAATGGAAATTAAAGTTGCCCAGTACCTCATACGAGATGCTCAGCACTTGGCAGGATAGATCCTCTTAAATTGAAACCTATGTTCCTAGATCAGGGGTAGGCAACCTATGGCACGGGTGCCAAAGGCGACACGCGAGCTGATTTTCAGTGGCACTCACACTACCTGGGTCTTGGCCACCGGTCTGGGGGGGGGGGGGGGGGGGGGGGGCTGTCCATTTTAATTTCATTTAAAGTGAAGCTTCTTAAACATTTTTAAAACCTTGTTTACTTTACATACAATAGTTTAGTTATATATTAAAGACTTATAGAACGAGGCCTTCTAAAAACGTTAAAATGTATTACTGGCACGTGAAACCTTAAATTAGGAGTGAATAAATGAAGACTCGGCACACCACTTCTGAAAGGTTGGCGACCCCTGACCTAGATCATGATATAGGAAATTAATTGCTCAGATTTACATGCAGTGAGTAGGATTGTGGGGAACAGCTATCACAAAAGGCATGGATTTGATTCTTTCACTGGCAAAATATTCTCTACTATTTTTGAGAGTTTCTATATTTTCTCGGGAGACATGCACACATTCAATGCATGGTTCCACCAGGTGGAAAGCAGCTTCCTTACCGGATAATTCAGATTCTCTACAGTTTGGATATTCTTAGCACAGTAAGAATGCTTAAGCTATTTGGGGGATCCAGGGTGCTGAAGTGGTGCCAATTAAAATCCCTTGTGAGGCTCCTTCAGTGTTCCTTGTGAGATAGAGATAACTGAAGCTACAGCCCTACATGTCTAAATTTTAGGGCAGGTCTACACTATGGGGGGGAAGTCAATCTAAGCTACACAATTTGAGTTACCTTAGTAGTGTAACTCAAGTCGACATAGCTTAGATCTGCTTACCGTGGGGTCCACACTTCTCTATGTTAATGGGAGACGCTCTCCTGTCGACTCCCCTTACTCATCTTGTTCCGGTGGAGTACCGGAGTAAATGGGAGCGATCTGCGGTCAATTTAGCGGGTCTTCACTAGATCCGCTAAATCGACCCCCGGTGGATCAATCGCCGCAGCGTAGATCCACCGGTAAGTGGAGACAAGCCCTTAGTGTCAAACAGTTTCCAGTGTAAAGCTTTGTCTGTCCATTCCATGCTTGGCTCTAGCCCAGATTTGGCCAAGCCTTTTTGACATGGTACCCACAGTCACTTCTGAGGCTCTGCATTGCCAAGGGCTCAGGGCTGTTCTCCTCATTAGATGTGTTGCCTGCCCAGTTATGTTTAATTCTTAGCCAACATTCCATTATTTCTGCTTTGTCCTGGGCTTGTCTTTGTCCCTGTTAATTACTAGCAGAAGGGCAGCAAGTGGAAGCAGGAGATTGAACATTTGGCTACTACTCTTTGGCCTGGTTGACATGCTGAAGACTGCACAAATAAAAATAGACACGGAGGTGCTGAGTCTGCTTGAGGGTCACTGCAAAGTCGCATGAAATTCCAGCCAGTGATCTCAGCCCTCCACAAGCATCGAATTCACAAAATATAACCAGTATTCAGCTCTCAAGACTGTTCTCACAGCACACAGTTAGAGGATAACCTGATCCAAAATCTCTTAACACCTGCAGTCATCCTCAGGCAATGCTCCCAATGTATGTGCTTAATTCTGTAGCATTGCGCAGCCTCTACTCATGCTGATTTCACTGAGGGCACCAGCAGTTTTTACCACCCTATAGCATCAAGCTCTAAGTCCACAGAAGTTTTGACTTGAGTAGGGACTGCAGGATTTGGCCCTAAGGATGTAGCACATTGTATACCCAGACATGTCTGTACACTCCATCAAAATCACATTCCAGGCCCCACAGGGCTTCAACCAGCCAAACAGTATTTCCACAAATGGCTGCTGCTTTTAGTGTTTTAAAATAAAAAGGTTAAGAAGAAATTTGAATTAAAAGTTTTATTCATTCAACATCTCACATTACAAATATTTAAAAATTATATGCATACTGGTATAAATAGTCATTTGCAAACTATTTAATAACATTAATTTTCCACTAGCACTTCAACAAATGAACTCTTTAAAAAAAGTAACTTGTGTTATATAACTTAGAGTAGAACATACAAAAATATGAACTTAAATGTGAAAATTACTTTAATAAAAAATGAATTACCCTTATTTAAAATGCTATAATAAATACTACAACCTCCCCATACACAGTAAAAACTATATGGAAATTCAGCCAAGTAGTACAATTAACTGACATACTTAAATAACTTTTCCTTCTGATAATATGAGCAATACATTGGGGGAAAAACATATTAGGGATTAGTAAAAACTAGACACCCACTTGCTAAAGTTTCACGTCCAAAAAATATAACAAAAAATCTGATGAAAATTATAAAAACTAATTATACTTTAAAATTTAAAAATATAAAAAATAAAACAGTTGAATACAATATTGTCCCAATTCTTACAATGCTATCAATCACAGTAGCTTTAAAATAAGATAATAAAATAAAGCAAATGACCAAACCTCTTTTATTCCTTTTTTTAAAAATAATCTCAAATTTACATTAGTAGAAAGATTGATTTCTGATTCTTTTCTTTAGAAACACCAGCAAGAAAGAGGATTTACTAGAACAGTAGAAAATGACATTTTTAAATGTCTGCAATTAAAAACAAAGAATTACACTGCAAAGATCTTCCAGAAGTCTGAAATAAGTATTGCACATAACTTGAAGTTAACTTGCCACAATTCATCACATTCAAGTTTTAAATCACCTTTTAACAGAAGGTTTTAACTCTTCAAAAACAAAAGGGGTGAATTATCAAGTCTTTCCAACAGCATCCTTATAAAACGCTAGATTCATTCACTGCAAGTTTTAAATTTGCATTCTGCAGAGGTCTGTGTATGGAGAAGTATATACTATACCAAAAAGCACGGGGCAGTGGGGGTCCTTTACATATAAAGTAATCAGAAACACTTTATTTTACACTGCAAAAATAACCATGTAATTACTCTGTAACTACATTGTAAATACATGGCCAGTGCCATGCTAGCATGATAGAACTACAGGCTTAACCCTTTTGCAAACTGAAGTGATACCCTAAGATTTGTAAACTAATTGCATGTTAATTATGTTTGGAGTGACATGGTAACTCCAACTACAAATCCCATGTAATCGGAAGGACATGTAATCACTATCTAAGTACAGAGTAATATATGTAATTGTTTATGCCCTGTAAATTGAAGTGTAACCAAATAATCTGTAAACACGCTTGTCACACAATCACAAGTGAATATTAGTAGAATAACAATTTCTTACATTAGTCATGCATACTAACATTACATGCCTGCCACAGAGCAGGCTTGCTTTTATTTCTTTAAATATAATTTAAAAGAGCAGACACCTTTCTGCATCAAACACCTAACATCAATTTGTTATTAATATTAAAAATGGCTAAACATTCACCAAAAACATCTGCATTTGTGTATAATTTTTAAAAACTTAGTAAGAAGCGGTAGACAATTTTGATGTTACTTTACTTTTAAATTTCTACACTACATTTATGCATTTAATTTTTGAGGGTCTAAAGACTGTCATTTGTCACTGTCATGCTTTTTTTCTTCTTTAATTCTCAACTTTACATATACTATTTCTTAAATTATATGTACACCAAATACATGGTGCTGGGCTAAGATGTTTAAGCAACATGCTTTCTTTTCTCTGCAGATTCTAAAATAGCATTGCCAGTGCACAACATCCATAATTCAAAATGTATGCAGAGCACTGAAATGTATAAAAAGCAGAATATAAGAAAATAAAATTTATTAAAATTATTTATATTAAAAAATGAAGTATATGAAGATCTCTCAGTAATAAAAGTACAAAAAGCTACTCTTTGCAATATGAAAAATTGAGGTATTGCATAAAGAGATATCCCGTCAGTGAAAAGTGTGCCTAAAAATGCTCACTGTTGGAAAAACAAGATATACAAAAGTAGTGCATAACAAATATACATTATGTGCATGACAAAATAAGTTAGCTACAAAAACACTGTACCGAAATTCAGCAGGTCATGTACAAAGGGAAAATTATTATTCAAAGCTAGTTCTCAAACAGTGTTATTTCTTGTAATGGTAACCCATCTCACCTGTTTACTGGGCAGGATCGGCACAATAGCACACCCCAAGCCACCTAACAAGCATTAAAAAAATTAAAAGGAACATTCCAACTATAATTATGGACTTCAGAGAAAAAAAAGTCCCTGACAATCTACACAAGAGCACTCTCCATTTGCATTACTGTTGTCAATATTTTCAGGGATTTCATTAAAAGCAGCTCCCTTTCTTTACTTGACTAGTAGACAGCAAATGTCTCCATTTTGACCTTTGGAACTTAATAAGGTATGGTTCATTAAAGCCTGTATTGAAAATAAAAACTGCTTCTCATAAAGATAATCTTGAGGGTTAAGGGGCTCACAGAGTAGATGTTTTCTGCAGCGCTGAGGCAAATCTTTGGTTTGAGAGAATCTAGGATGGTACCATGCCAGTCAGACAGTTTAGAAGATTGCCATTGGATTGGTTTGTTTTGCACACTGCTACACAATCATTTTAAAAGTTGAACAAGGCATTCGTTAAAATCAAGTTTGGAAGTCGATGCCCCTTCCAGGGCATCAAGAGACTATTTCAAACAAAACCCCCACCTCACCCCTAAGCATTCAGTTATCTATCACGTTTTGTGTTAATGCTTCTCAAGATGGAGTTTATTTATAATAAAGCATGCATTAACTTAGCAAAGTTGGCACTTCAGACACCTGTAATTCTTTATTTCCCCATGCTAAGTTCTGAAGAAAAGGATTCTTAGTTAGGATTTGCTCTACAGGAAGAGTAAGATAGGCATATGCCTCTTTGCACAGATTTACACTTATTAGTTCAGCAAACAGTGCAAAACAGACTTAGAGACTACTTAGCTTTGTCCTATTTATGCTTACTACCTTATAGCTAGCTAAGTTAGAGGATATTAAAACTGACTTTACATCCAAGAGTAAAACCAATTAGCAGCCAATTTTTAGTCTGTGATACAGTGGAATACCAGAACTTAGATAAAATCAGTGATATCCTTGAGGTATCTTATTTTTCATGTCAAAATGGAGAGCAAAGGCTGGCCCCTGATGAACGTTAGTATATTAGGATATAGAATTATATATAACCATCAAAAATAAAATCTATACATTTGTCCTTCAGGAGTGGAAATGCCAGTTTACTAAGTTGTTATTACTCTAGCTTTGGTAGGATTTCTAGGGCAGCAACCAGACAATTGAGTTCTCTCTCTTTTTAATGAAAAGTAATAAGTGCACTCCCCCTCCCCCCCCACCACCATCACACTCAGTAGTAATTTTACCCAACTTTTATATTTGGGAACCTTTAAAAGGTAATTGTTTTGATAAAATATACTAAGCTCTGCCTATTTGATTAGTACTTTGGATGTGGTTGGAAGTCGGAGACATGGTGAGATATATCCTGTGTTAAAAACTCAACCTCAAAATGCTTAAGATAAGTACAAATAATTGTTATAATGCTGCTTCAACCTTGCTCATGCATTTTTGTTGCTTTAAACATGCTCTTTCCTAGGTAGTTGCTAGCTTCTTCCATTGCTGTAAAATTTAACAGTAAGAAAAGGCAAAAAAACAGGCTTCTCTTGGCGGGGCGAAGGAGGGGAGTGTCAGAACAGACTGATAGTGTTATTGTTGCATGGTTATTTTAATAAAAGTATTCTTATGTTTTTTATTAACAATAATTTAATTAAAAAAACAAAATACTCTATTTCATTTCTCTTTTCTTAACATTTTCTCTCTCCTCTATGAAAATGTTGCATGAAGTAAGTATCCTCTTGATATCAAAGACAAGAGGATGTAACTTACATGCAAACATGTTATCAATACGAAAAGGAGTTCCCAATACAGTTTTCAATGACAAGATTCTACAAAATACCCATATTATAGGTCATTCTTTCATTATACTATTGTTAAATTACAGACTACTACAAAAGGACATGCTATCTTGAATAAGGGGGATGGTGGGGAAGGGATCAGGATAACAGAAGAGTGCACTTATTTTGAGGCCTGCATATGAGCACTGCAGTAATCTTTTAGTTCCAGCGGAATGAAATATGTCTTGGGCGATCTCCTCCCTCCTTCACCAGGGGCTTGTGGAATTCCCTGCCAGCGCGTGAATGGATAGCAGCCCAGCAATATTCACAGTAATACTGCAGACAGGTAACATTAGCACAGAAAAATGGAGCAAATTTTCCACCACAACGGGCACCCTGACATTCATCACACAGCTGATCATCCAAGACATATGGCTTAACTTCCACCTGCATTCAAAAAAACAAGAAAGTTTACAATACTTGGTAACTGTGCAGGTGATACTCTCAATGTATGCTATTATTTATATTGTGGCAGGACCTCGATGCCCTAATCAAGGTTCTGTGGTGGTGTATGTATACACACACACTTTCCCTTCTCATTGCAGACATCAAAGACTGACAAATAATAAATATAGGTTCTTTCAGTTTTGTTTGTTGAAAGAACAATCCTTCCCCCTTTTTACATTTGTTCGGGATTCAGTAGTTTGTGCTTTTTTGTTTTTGGTTGAGTGTCAGTTTAAGAAAGGAACTAGCTGCTGAAAATCAATGTTGCACAAGCAGTTGTCAGCACAAGGGTGAACCAACTTGTTTTGTTCCAGAACTTGTGTGAACAGATTCATATTAAAATCCGGGGAGGCTGGGGATTTATTTTAAATATAGTTACAGGCATTATTGTTCACAAAATTCCCTTTCAGCCAGGAACATAAATTCACACAACATTAAAATTGCAGCTTAAGCACTCAAACATTTGAAAAGTCCAAAGTCCACATTTCCACTTATTTGCAAGTTTCATTCACACCTTTAAGAAAAAATGCTACATTTAGTTTGTTTCATCTTCCTCTGGTACTTCAACTTAGTCCAGTCAGCAGTAGATGTAACTGATCTACTTGTTTACTATTAGTGAGACTAGAACAGGATAGATTACACAATACAACTATACAACTGACATAAAGGACAAGATTCCGAGCAGTAATCTAGCCCCTATGTGCAACTCTGGCACAGGAAAAAAGCCAGAAAGCACACAGATCTTCCTAGCTAAGGATTCTCTTGGTATGGAAAAGCAGCAAAAAGTCCTGTGGCACCTTATAGACTAACAGACGTATTGAAGCATAAGCTTTTGTGGGTGAATACCCACTTCTTCAGATGCATGGGTAGATGCATCTGAAGAAGTGGGTATTCACCCACAAAAGCTTATGCTCCAATACGTCTGTTAGTCTATAAGGTGCCACAGGACTCTGCCGCTTTTACAGATCCAGACTAACATGGCTACCCCTCTGATTCTTGGTATGGAAGAGTTCTGATTACTGTTCACATAGTTCCCATGCCAATCCCTACATAGGAAACAAGGAGGGGTAGGGAAAGGAGCATGGTCAGAGCACGCTACTCTTGCAATTCCCAGCTAAAGACGACCTACTGGGGACCCACCAGCTGGCATATTTTGTGGTAGAATAGAGAGACTGCTCTAAAGTACAGTAGGGACTGGGCCAAGATAGAATAGGCCCCAGATTCAGAGAGCTGCATCCAGCTCTATTGTGATTCCTCCTCTCACCTGCATCCAAAGGAAACCAGTCGCCACTGAGAATCTCTAACTAGCCAGCAGAACTGCCAGTTTCATTTTGAGAAAGTAGTACAAGTGAGCACAGAGCCAACAAGCTCCCTTTTGAAGATGTGAAGGGAGGATGTGAACTGATGTCAGCTGTATTCATGCCACCCTCATTGTTAAACACAGAAAGCTGGGGAAGAAAATCCTATTGACACTCTGTAGCTTCCTTTTTCTGAAGTGAAGGAGTAATGGGGAGAACCTTTCCAGGTTCCAAGAGAAGGTCATAAATATGCAATCAGTGCAACTCTGTACTGTATATCTGGAAGAATATGAATGTTTTGATGCTGATCTCTGAAGTCTAACAGTGCTTAGTTTTATTTAGTAACAATAACATTCAGCATTTATTTACCGTTTGCAAATTCAAAGTGTTCTTCTAGTGAATCCTCCCAGCATCTATTATCATCCCCCCATTTCTTTTTAATCACAAATGGAGAAACTGAGGTGATAGGATTGTGCAATCAGGTCTTACTCATAATAGCAAGGACTTACTCAGATGAACAGTCCCACTGGCTTCAGTGGGACTATTCACCCATATGCTCACTTATGCAAGCAGAGGTTGCACAACTGGACCATATCAGAGCTAAGATTAGGACAAAGGAGTTCCTGATTCCCAGTGTCATGCTCAAATCACTGGGAAACTACCTACCACCTGTCTGCACAGACTTTGAGCCCAGAGTGGAAGTAAAATTATAAGAGCAGTTCTGTCATCCAGTGGTAATGAGAGACTGCTGGCGTTTTAGGGAAAGTTTTTCAAAGAGAAAATGAGAGACTACACAATTGCAGAAAGAAAAACCTGAGATGTAGCACTAAATGGAGCAAAGAGTGGCAGTAACAACCTGAAAGCCTGTTTCATTTATAGTCCAGAACACTGAAGCCTTTCAGACCAAACTGGGTTTCTTACATGTGAAGCAGACACAACAGGCAGAGGTGCACACAGTGTTGATACAACTGGCACACTAATTTCAGGTATATCAGAGTGAGGACAACTGTGCTCCTTCTTTAATTGTCTCTTCTTTAAAGTTAACTTGACATGACAAAATACTGAAAACTGCTAAGGCAGGTGGAGAGGGTTGTTATGAGGCTATACCAGAATATTTATAGTATGCTGTACAATGCACTCTTATGATGCTCTTTTGGGAACATTCCCAAAGTTTCCTGCCTCAGCAGTCATCTACTGGGGTCAGGAAGGGATTTTTCTCCCCTCAATGTATTTTTGCTGTTGTTGCGTGGGGTGATTTTTGTGTGGTTCTCCTTCCTCTGAAGCATCAGAGATGGTCACCGTTGGAGATAGGACCCTGGATGGGGTAGGTCAGTGCTCTGAGGTGGCACCGAGCAGTCTCTCTCTCAGGTGCTTGGCTAGCTAGTTCTAGCTCACATGTTCAAGATCTAACTGATTGCCATATGTGGGGTCAGGAAGGAATTTCCCCCAGATCAGATTCAAAGTGACCTTAGAGGGATTTTGCCTTCCCCCGACACGTGGGTCGCTTGCCAGGATTATGTGACTATATGCCACTTAATTCCCTACCATTGCAGGAGCCTCTGGCATTGGTGCACCTCAGACCCTCCTATTCTTTGCCTGTGGTACATAACCAGTCTAGTCCCCTGTGGGCTGTAACACTTTGGTCTAATTTCAGTTTCTGAGTTTAGTGTGCAGGTGCTGGGTGGTTTTAGTGGCCGAAGTTATACAGGAGGTCAGACTAGATGATCTGGGACCTGATCTGGTGGTCCCTTCTGGCCTCTATGACTATTCACATATACACACACACACACAAACACAAACACTCCGCCACCCACCCACCAACAGATTCGGCCTATCCTTTATGCTGGTGCACAGCGGAGGTGGGGAAAGAGCAAGAACTGCTCCCTCTTTCAAGAATGCTTCAGTCCATCCCTTTGCCCCAGCCTTCAGAGTCAGACAGCCTCAGAGTGGGAGTATTCTATACCCCTGTGAAGGTATGGCAGCTGGCATGATCCCCCTACGTGCCAGGGAGTTCAAGGAGGAATTTTACATCTAGGTTACCTCCCAGTGCACCATGGGCTGCGACTGCTCCTTTTTCTGGGCTGTGCTTACATGGCACAATCTAAATCTAAGCATGCAGTAAGTCTGTATGCAATATTTATAGTCTTCACAATGAAACACTGATATTTACATGGAAACAAGACATTTCTAGAGAAGACACTGAACAAACAAAATGTGCTTTAGCTCTTACCCGTTTATCTATCTCTCCATGCTGCAGCTGAACAAAGCGGGCACTGATAGCAGCTATGTAACTTTGTTGATTAGAAAATGCAACCCGCCCAGCTCCTTTTGGGTATTTCAGCTCAGGATCGGTGTCAATTCCAGCATAGCATACCCCTCCATACAGTCGGTCCATTATCATTGCAAGCTCCACTAAAGCAGAAAAACACACAATTAGGTAGATTTTTATTTTCTAAATCCCCTTTCTACCATTCTAAGCATTGAATATGCATGTTTATTTGTACTCCTGTCTCTAGCTACAGTTACATAGCATCAGCAATACTTACATTTTTCAAACACTAATATCTCCATCTATCTATATCTGTTTTTCTCCTGAGATGTCCTGCTGAAACAACTCCCAGTATTCTCCCAAAGCAGTAAGACTGATTTTACAACATGTTAGAATTAACATGCCAAAGGCTGCACCACATGTACTATACCTGCTCGTAATGGCCGAGGAACACCTCCAACAAAAATAGTTTTTCGTGGATCAAGAGGCTGCGAACCATCCATCACGAAGTCACTATCACTGAGATTCCAAGGCCTGATCTGAACCTATGGCCAGAAAACAAACTTTTTTACTGTTCCTTATTCAGATTAAGAGTTGAGCTAAGTATTTTAGCAATATCAACTCTCGGTTACAATGTAGCCTCCCCGATGGTAAAAACTTTAAAATGGTATCAATGACTATACTTTGAACTCACTTTCAAACTGTACATCAACTACCAATTAGGAGTTAATGCCAATATGCTCTATTAATCGTCACCTAAGCAGATCAGATTTCACCTTGTTATTTAACTGGTAGGAGATATACAAGTTCTTCCTGTTAATGTGATGCATTATCACAATCCATTCATGCTATATAAACTTTATAAATACACATATCCATGATATGTGTGTTGTTTTGACAGAGTAAGCGGTACTGTAGACATCAGGCTAATCACTATCTCAATAACAGGTTCGAGCATGTAAGGCTACGCGTAGTTTATTTACTAAGCAACAATGGCTGCCGACTGGGGTGACCAGACAGCAAGTGAGAAAAATCGGGATGGGGGTAGGGAGTAATAGGAGCCTATATAAGAAAAAGACCCCAAAATTGGGACTGTCCCTATAAAATCGGGACATCTGGTCACCCTACTGCCGACAGAGGGTCTTGATCCAGAGCCCTCTGAAAAGAGTGGGAATCACTATGCTTTGGATCAGGCCCATAGTCACTTCAGTACCAGTACATAATGCATAACCAAACCATCCTCTTTGGATACTAATCTGTTTCACTGAAGTCTGCAAAGATGCATGACATCTGCAGTGCACAATTTATAGCCTTATTTTATACCAACTCTAAAATACTTTAAAATGTTACCTACCGGTTTGTCTTTGATGGTGGGGCTGGAGACACAAAGGTAGAGTTTTCCATCCTCTTCAATACACGCATCAATCAGAGCCTGTACAGAGCTTTCATCTTGGAACAGCAAGAACGCATATCCTAGGTAAGAGAACAAGATGATTTGCTAGATTTCTGATGAGATTCGGTTTTCTATAGTTTATCATATTTAGTGTCATTATTTAGGGCCAGACTATGCATTGATCCCACGTGATTACACAGCAACGTAAGAGGGATTAAGAGTAAGACACCCCCCCCAACACACACAAACGCTCCCCTGTGCAGCCTCCCAGCATGCCCCCAAAAGCAGGAGGGAAAACAAGAACTATGTGCTCAATACTCTCTCCTCCCTATCCCTGTCGCACTGGTGGGGAGGAAGCAAGCAAAGAGGTGGAAACAGATAGAGCCTTGGCTCCATCCTGCCAGCACATGTGAGTTGTGAATGTGAGGTACAATTTCTTTTGTGGGCTGCTTAGCTCTGCATTCCCCTTACACAGAGCTAGTCTTTAACATTTTGCATATGATGTAGTAAATAAGAGGTCAGGCAGAGTAAAGAAATGAGAGGCAGGAGGCACAGAGAAAGAAAGGGGAGTCAGACAGAAAGTGAAGTAAGAGTAATTATTTTAAATGTGTATTATCATGCACTGCTCTGCAGTCCACCTACTTGCAACATCCTGCAGGATTTGAGTTGCATCATGATTTTAGGGGATATTTTCAGCATGGTATGGGGGGTGGGGCAGTGAACATGAAGATATTTTACATAATGAAAGTTACACTTCAAATCCTTACACTGAAAATACAGTCACTGGTTCTGCAATGGTTCTTAAAATAATGATGTTAACATCATGGTAATTACCTTTAGGAGGAAAATAGGATTTGCTTTCTGCCTTGTGCGGCCAATCCACAATCAAAGGACCAAAGCGACGAAAGCTAGCCGTGATCTCATCTGAGGGATGAGGAACAGGGGGATAAAAAGGAGCATGAACAGAAGTTAAAACCCACTGAACATAAAACCCTGGAGAATCTGGATTTCAGGTAATTGGTAATATTTTCTCCTAACCTATAAACAAATATCAGACTGCTGATAAGGTTTACTGAGGGAAGGGGAATCTTCATGACAAGTCAGAACATACATTAAATAGTGAGGAAAACAGTTCAAAGATCAAGGTTTTGTCTCTTTATTAATGGTTACAAATGAAGGCTTGCAGTCCACTAAGTCACAGGAATGAAATCAATGAATCTAAATAGCTACTATATCCTAGCTTCAGGCATTCTCCCACATAAAGAGTTCAAAGTCCGAATCCTTGACTGACTGCTTAGCAGTAAGTTCTGCCAATCTGCCGTGCAATCACAAACGGTTTGGAGAAAAGGAAAGGGAATATCACAAGGCCCAGTCAAGCCTGTTCACATCACATGCTTGTGCCACATCTGCCGCATTATCTGAGTTTGACCTCAGACTAACTTACAGTAATGCTTGCAGATTGCAGTTATGTAATAGCTATAAGAAAAAAAAAAATGCAGAGAACACATACAGTAGTGTAACAGGAAGCAATTGCAGCACCCATTTCAAATCCTCCTTCCACTTGAACATTCCACTAAGATAATTTATATTTGCTAGTCCTGTAAAAATGTTCCACTAATTATGGCATTCTTTTTGAGTAATTTTCTCCCCTCAGTAGAATGGTTGCAAGTAATAAGAAGCTTCTGGACAAGAAACACCTGTGTACAAAGCTCAAGAGTAAAATTTCCTATTACGGAAGAGGCATCTGCAAGTTTTAAGTAGACTACATTAGCACCTAGGTGCTACAATATATTAAAAATACATAGACAAACGTTTTCCTGGTGTTTTGTCATTCATTCCTTCATCACACTAAGCAATTTTTTCCATAGATATTACAAGGTAACTTCTTGCATTTCCCCCATTTTCTGTTCTTTTATTGATCTCTTCCCTCAAAGACATTACAACAATCTTCCCTCTTTGGGGCTGGTCACTGACAATTTTGTACAGAGAAGTAGAGACACAGAGGGCAGCGCAACAGTGCTTTGCAGGAGTCCCAGACTCTCCTACCCTGGGAGAGAGAGTTCTTGTGACTGCAGGACTGATTTCCATCAGCTATTTTTATTATATTATGTATCATATTTATAATTAGTGTAGGGGGGATCCCTTCCCCCCCCCCCATCTTAAATTGTTAAAAACCTGGAAAAGGGTCACCAATTTTGTGCTTTTCAATCTGGCCAACACAAATTTTTTTTTTTAAATGATATTTCTAGTGGAACAAAAGTTGACAAACTTCGGTATTGAGAGTTTTCTTTGTTTGTGCCCGAGGGTCATCAGGAACGTATATTGCGATGGAAATGTGTCAGGATTACATGCTGATGAGTCCACCACTTTGTAGGCATACTTAAAATTGGTCTCCGTTCTGGACAGCACTTAAACACGTGCCTAATTTTAAAGTATATTCTTAAGTGTTCTCCTGAATTGGGACCAGAGGGACTTTAAAAATTTTCAGTGGTGAGGTGGATTTAAATTATATCTATATGGATTGTGATCCTTATTCTAGTTCATTTTCTGGGGATTGATGGGGGAAAGAAGGACATAACACAGATCATGTCTTGAGGGAACGGACTTATCCTTTCCGCATAGGTTGAACAAAGGCAACACAATTATGGTAAGTCTAGTCCTTCACAAAATGAACTGTTCACATGCCCACCTGGTTTTATAAGATCAAAAAAAAAAAAATTTTTTTTAAAGCCATTGCCTGGGAATAAAGAACATTCCCCAAGAATGTTCTATTGTAAATGTTATGTTAAATTTGACCATTTAATTGCTAAAAGCATACACCATGGTAACCATGGTGAAAGTAAGCTTGTGTTTGACAGGGATGTCAGACTGTCATATCACAGTGATTTACAGTGCAAGATATTACAACCTTTTTGACTAAAATACAACAAGTTGAGATTAAAATAATGTATGGTTAAGAAAAATTCACAGAATATTAACTGAATTGCAGCTTCCACTGTGCTTTAACTACAGCCCCTCTCGTGCTTAGACATCATGAGAGACAGGGTTCCTTTATCAGAGGGGGCTCTGTAACACAAAGGCTATGACTACACTAGCGAGTTTACAGCGGCACAGCTGTACCAATGCAGCTGTGCCACTGAGATCTCTTGTGTAGCCGCTCTATGCCGATGGAAGAGAGCTCTCCAACAGAGATAATTTAATCACTCCCAACAAGCGGCAGTAGTTATGTCAGTGGGAGAGCTTCTCCCATGGATAGCACTGTGCACACTACCACTTATGCTGGCATAATTTATGTTGCTCAGGGGGGTGGTTTTTTCACACCCCTGAGCGACACGTTTTGCAGACATAAGTAGTAGTGTAGACATGGCCTTAGTGCTGCTGCATATCATGGGTGTTTCTTTACACAAACACTGCAGTGTCCCTCAACCCCCCCCCCCGATATTCATGTTGAATTCACCAAACATTCTTGGCTTCTCACCAAAATTAAGTGCCTCTGCATTGATTCCTGACTCACTTCTTACCATCCACTGGGCTGACAGGCTACCACTGGACATAACTGCTGTCAAAAGCTGCCACTGAGTAGAGCAACACTTTACATAAGGAGCTGAATGAAGAGCCAAAACTAGCTGGGATTGTACAAACCTAATAAAACTACTGGTAATATTACTCCTACTCTTAAGTTTCTGAAGCTCATTAGAAGAATATTTTAAAATGAGTGTGGGTTTCATGAGGAAGAGGGATAAATTAATTCCTTATCTTCCAGCTGTATTTCAGTTTGAAACATATGATCCAAGTGATTTAATATTCAACCACCAATTCAATGTTGTATGTTTTCACGTTAAAAAAAAAAAAATCTAGCTCCCAAAGCAACAGATAAGTGGACTTATAAGATCTAAAGGTTTACATAATTGAACTCAAAAACAAAACAAAACTATGTAACAAAAAAAAAAAAATCTACTTTTGTAAATTGCACTTTCACAATAAAGAGGTTGCACTACAGTACTTGTATAAGGTGAATTAAAAAATAGTATTTCTTTAGTTTTTTAAAGTGCAAATATTTGTAATAAAAAAAATAAAGTTAGCACTACACTTTGTATTCTGTTGTAATTAAAAAAATCAATATATTTGAAAATGTACAAAAACATCCAAAATATTTATTAAATTTCAATTGGTATTCTAATATTGTTTAACAGTGTGATTAAAACTGTGATTAATCGCAATTACTTTTTTTCAATCACGATTAATTGTTTGAGTTAATCGTGTGAATTAACTGCGATTAATCTACAGCCCTAATAGAAACTAATTTATTTCTGTCATAAGATTTGTATTTTTTCAGTGTTGAAAGATTCTGATCTAGATTAGATACAACAGCCTTAAGCATTTGAGGCATTGCATCCATCTGTCAAGACCACAGCTGCTGACCAAAGAACATTTCTATGATAATCTCATAAACATGAAGGTCTTAGCAAGACCAGCTCCCTAAAACAGATCTGCCCATTTTTATGGTCTAGGTCTGGGCTATATACAACTAAAAGGAGGGGCTGGCGAAAGAACAGATTTATCACACAAATGTTATAGCACATTAAGTCCTCATTCTCAAATTCATAACTGAAGTACTATTCCTTGTTAAAGAGCTCATATTTTTATCTTTCAGTAACAAAGCAGTTGTAGAGAAAGGGCTAATGGGAACAGCAGGTGTTTAGTGCTGCTCAGGATCTGGCCAACAATTTGTAAAAAATCTCCTATTATAATTATTCTTTAGCTTGTTAACAGGGTCCACTCTACAGTTTATCATTAAATCAACATGGGTTGTTCTGACTGAGCTTGTTTCTGAAAATACCTTCATCAATATCTGGTGGCAGTCCACCTACGAACACCTTGCGGGAATACCGTTCCACTCTTTCTCCATTTTGGTGAGAGAAGCAGTGTGGTGATCCTAAACCACTATGAAGAGTCTGATCCCCACGTCCATCATCCAAGAACCCGTCTTCCATTGGAAACAGTGAAGACTGACCTAGAAAAAAAAGAAGGGAAAAAACCCCATACTAATAGGACAAAGAACATACCATTTAAATATTGTTAAAGAAATAATGTTCTATATTAGCAGTACGGCTTCTTGTAGTCTTCCCCTTTAATGAGTAATGGGAAGACTAAACATGATCATTTTGATATTCTGTTTATTTCATTTAACCTTACCATTTCTAGTTTTACAACAATCCAAACACCTTGTTAATTACACAACTACAGAAAGAGACAGTATCTTTTATTATAGAAAATTTGTAACAAAACAGCATTTAATAAGGACCTGAAAATCGACAATCTTCATAGCTAGAACTCATCTTAGCTCATTTTTGAGAAGTTTTGCAATTCCTATTGCCTAATTCTGCTGCCTGTTTTTTATGTAAGTCATATTTTTAAAAGACTTGCCACAGAAAGAAACATTATATAACCATAATAATTACTTTGTAGGGACTATCCTGATTGTATATACATAACTAAAAATCTAGAACGCATACCATTTCTCAAATAACTTCTTACATGCACAAGGTAATTAAATCACAAACCATACACTTGTAGATAACAAGAACACTTTGATAAAAGCAGTAAGACCCACTGTAATTTCCTGTGAATGACATCTGAAGACTCATTTAAGTAATATGTCATTCTTGGAGCAGATCAAACTTTACTGAGATATTATACAAGAAGATTCGTTCATTAACTCGTTTTCTAACATGTTGCAAGCATTCTTCCTTTATTGAGACAATCACATGTCCTTTTGCTGTAACATTTTTTGTGCATATTCCTTTAGTAAAGATCTTTGACTTACAAATGCAGTTGTATAACACAATACATATGAATGCACACAAACTGATCCCTGCAATAATATTACTCCTTATTACAACATACAATAACTAGAGTCACAACATATGCTGGCCAGTCCTCTACTAACACACACATTGGAAAAGCAAGCAAATACATGTGAGGTATGTTAAGGCTTCTAGAATAATTTTGCATTTGCCTATAGTTTGCTATATGGGGACGATGTTTCAGAATTCACTACACTCTATAAAAATGGTTATCAGTGGGATTAATTTATCTTCTTTTGTTATCCTTCATTTGGAACGTCAAATAGGTTACATACATTTACTTGATTTTAAATTAAATCAAATTTTTTAGAGACTGCAGATTTGACCACCTCTGAAATTCGGACATTTTCTATGTAAAGTCCAAGTCTAATAGAGATCACACTTTACCAATTTTCTTCCTTAATCTATGGAATTAATACATTCAGAAAATTGAAGAACTCAATGCTGACCAAGTCTTAGTTTCAGTATTCAACAATCTATTTTTTTAAAAAAAATCTTTTACTCAAGGAACCCTTTGAAAACTGACAAAATGGAATCACACCCACTTTTATGATTAAGTTTCTACCATTATAGCTTTCAAGGCTTTACAGTGGTTTTTTTCCTTATCTGGTGCATTATCCATTTTCATTTGTCTGGTCTATTATGACCCAAATCCTGCAGACAATTTTGCATGTGAGTAACTTTGAATATCTAGGTAGCCACGATGAACACAACTGAATACCAATATGCATAAACTTACTGAGTATGCATGTTTACAGAATCCGGGCCTTCGACTATAAACCCAATGGGACAGAGCCCATATTCAGGGCCCAACACAACTGTCAGCACTCAAATATAAGTAATAGTAGGAATCACTTCTACCGAGTTGTCATTCATAAATACAGGAGGAAAACAACAACATTTTAGCTCTCCCAAGTAGTAATTCATGTAGATGACACTTAGCTATAGGATTATGTTAATCTCAACCTAGGTACAGTAGTACTATTCTCGGGAGATATTTCATTCAGTTAAAATGTTTACCACAGCATGCAGATAAACTAATTAAGTAAGCTTGGGTTAAAGTGATGGTTTAAAATCTTATCTTTTTAGGTTGCTTTCTAATAACCGCTTAGTGTGCCATGAGACATTGTCAACATTAGAAAATTAAAGAGGAATATTGTTACCTCGCCTTCTCCCATATGTCCTTGCTGCATGTTAAATGAGAAAGAAAACAGCCTTTCAAACATTGTTATAAGGACCAAAAGATCTAGTTTCATCTCCTTTATACTAGCTCAGTGGTTCTCAAGCCTTTCCATACTGCAGACCACTTAAAATGGTGTCCACAAGATTATGGCCACCCACCCCCCCGAAATCCCACTCCTTCCCTGCACCACTTTGTTGTTTGGTTACACAAATTAACATTACATCTGCAAAGGAGATAAGCATAGTAAAGAAACTTGCTTTTTTAATGCGATGATTTTAGCTTCTGGGTTACATCCTTATTTAGTAATGTGTGCTCTTTACTGCTCTCCCTGGATGTATGACTTGATTAGTAATGGATCACCCCTCATTGTACTAGGCACTAAAGTTACTTGACACTGATTCTGCCATTCTGTGTGTTCCCACCCCTCCAATTTTAGTGCCTCCTAAATTTGATCATGTTAAATGTACAGGGAAACTTTTGATAAAGACATACAGGATACAAAAAGGGGCCTGAATTCTTATTTTTTTAAGTTAAGGTTGCCAAAAAGCCAGCACAAACCCTAAGACAGTCTTGATTAACTTATTACTAACAGGAAGCTTTACTGCTGCAAGACTGACAGTCACAGTGAAGCGTAACAGCTTTGTAGGCCACTGCCCTCTGTTCACTTCCAGAGATCTATGGACCACAGTTCAAGAACCTTATGCACTCCCTTATTAAAACTGAGGTATATACATGGTAGTTACAGCTACTGTGCTTCCTCCACTTTTTGTGTGCCTTTTTGGGATGAAGGTGGAGAACATTCTACTGCCAAAATAATTAAGATGATCTCTACATCTATCATAACATGCCCAATAACTCATTCCCCACTTAAAATTACACTTAAAAATAATAATGTAGTCCAAATCCCCAAAAGATAGGAAAACAACTCTGTTCCAAAATCTGAATTTCCTCAAGAGTACTATAAAAAGTTCTGAATATATCACCAGTTTTATTTTTTTTCCTCATTCCAAATTCATCTTGCAGACCCACAAGTAGCTACAGCATCTAAATGTTTTAAACCCACTACAAATCATGGGTATTTAACCCATGTGCAAGAAAGCATATCGATCCAGTTTACTTAGGTGTTTATTTTACATTTACTTCACTGATCCTTTTCTGATGGGGACATTCGACACACATAATCCCAATGAGAAAGTATAGCTAAGCACTGGACCTCAGTTGAGAATATAGCCACAAGTGCTTGGCACATACATTTCCTGCTATAAATAGTAACTTACATTTTGGGGTCTTTACAAGTATAATTTCCATATAGTAATTAATACTGCTTTTTTGAAGTAAGAAATCTAAGGTGCTTTTATAGTTCCCAAATGAGTGAAAAGCTATTATAAGCTTTTTTCCATGCAATGACCTTGCCAGTTGCTTTGCATATTGGACAGAGAGCTCAGAAACTTTTGTGCATTTAAGAACCTAAAGTGGTTTCAAAGTGTGCCCTGTCTATAAAACCATAAAATCCTGTCATCTGTAAATTGCTAACAAAACCAAAACATACACAAACTCACTTATCTGGTGTACTGACTCCTGAAAACTAGCTATTCAACATAGCTGTAATTCCTGAGAAGGGCCTAAGTCAGGCCTGCACAACATGCGGCCCGAGGGCCGCATGCGGCCTGCGTGGGCTCACTGTGCGGCCCGTGAGGGGGTGAGTAGGTGAGCTCACCGTGCGGCCCAAAATCTGGAACTGTGTCCGTTGGTCCTTTTTGCTGCTTGTCTCTGGGCTGGGGGTTGTCCCAATGTTGCAAAGAGGGTGTTCCCAACGGAAGGTGCTTGCTTCTAACCCCAGAGGCCATCAGTATGTCTGCTCTTCTCTAGTCAGACCACTTGACAAGTTTGATTGTCCTTGGTCTGGTTCCCATCCCCTCTCCCAGGGTTGCAGCTGTCTGGAGGTGCTGCCTTCCACGCCTTCCTCATTCACACCTCATTCATTCAACAGGGCAACTGAATACAAAGTGGGGGGAAGCTCTTATTCTACTTCTAGCAAAAAGACATTTTTCTTTTACCTTAATTATACTACCTTAGGGGCCCGCTATAACATATTACCAACATTTAATACAAAGTCATATAAAAGTTATACAAAAATGCATAATGCAGAGATTTATCTACAACTGCACTGATTGACTATTGTGTGCAGTAATATAGTGACCGCCGGGGGGGGGGGGGGGCGGTGAAGAGGGGTGCAATGGTGGGGCCGAGCGGGGAGGGGGCAGGTCCTATTTTACTGCTGTGATCTGATCACCCTATGCGTGCTGTTTCTTTCCCCCTCTACAGGCTCCCACACCCCAGCGCTGGGGAAGGAGGGGTTGTTTCTGTGGGGCGGGCGGCATGGGGGCGGGGGTGTTTCCGCGGGGCCAGGGGGTTTCGGCCCTCGGCTGTTTTCTATGGAGTAATATGGCCCTCGCCACTTTACGAGTTGTGCAGGCCTGGCCTAAGTGATACAGCGATGTAAGTCAGCAGACTCCTTGCTGCTTCACCACCTGTATCATTACAAGCCATGTTTTCTCAGCATTACCAGTATAAAAAAGAAGCCCAGCAACTAGCTGTTGGCATTTCCAGTACAGATTATTGTTCAGCAGATTTTGAGACCCAACAGTATTTCTGAGACAGCAAGACCCCCACCCCCAAAAAATAAAATAAAAATTAAAAAGGAAATACAAGATACATTTATTTAATCTAATCCACTCTATTTTTGACATTTCAAAATATTCCTTAGAAGTCTCAGATTTTATTTTGTAAAGAATATCCCAATGAAATGCAAACACAAACCATGTCTGCCTTTTGGGTTCAGAGCTCATCACGTCCCAGTATTTTGTGCACTTTTTGGGATGTTTGGGGGAAGTGCTGTGTTTTGGGGAGGCTGAAGAAATGCCTGACTAAAACCTTATTTGGTACATGACTTTCATTATTTGAATTAGAGAAATCTGTGCTTTGCAACTGTACTAGCTAAGATTCAGCTCAAATAAAGCCTTCTTTAAGGAAAGTTACCAGTGGTGCAAAGTCCGTCTCCTAGTTCTTGGATAAAAGGAGGTCTATATAGTTAGTACTAAAAATTAAGACCACTTCAGTGTTACTTTGTACAGATTCCTCTTCACTGATTGATTACCCCTAGTTTTGCTTGAATTCCTCTAAAATTTAAGTTAAAACATCAAGGGCTTGGCTCATACCCAAGAAAATTGAGTGAAGTCTGAAACTTCCTTGACTCACTTCATTTTGCCAGAAAATTGCAATATACTGTTATATTGCATGTAAGGGCACCCACTGCTCTGAATAAGAGGGCCGTAACATCTGTATCACCTAGACCAGTGGTCTCCAAACTTTTTATGTCACCGTTACCTGTAATGTAATCTGTCTCTCTCACCTGGGCCACGGCCAGGACTGCAAGATGGGGCCTCGGCTGAGGCTGGAGTGGATCTGGGTGGCGTTCCCAGGCCAGGAGTGGAGCCCGGGCTGTGGCCGGGACCGCGAGATGGGGCCTAGACTGGAGATGGAGCAGAGCTGGGCGGCGCTCCCTCCTGGGACCATGAAATGGGGCCTCTGCTGGGGGTGGAGCTGGCAGTGGGAGTGGAGCCAAGGCCGGGAGCTGCAGGCAGGCTGGGGCCATGGCCAGGAGCGGAGTCAGGTGGCATTCCATCCCTGCCCCATGTGGGGGCTGGCGTGGGGCCTCGCCGCCCCTCCCCCGAATGTTCCTCCACACCCCCCATGGGGAGCAAGCACTACAGTTTGGGGACCACTGAGCTAGTTAATATTTTTTTTACTGTTAATATTAGCCCAGGAAAAAATTTCCCAAGAAAGTATGGGGTGAGCAACTTAGTCTAAACCCAGTCATTTCTGTTCTTCTGCCCCCTCAATGTTCCCTACACATCTCCCTTCAATTTGAGTATAGCATGATTTTTGCACTTCCTCATCTTCAAGGCACTCCTCAATTAGTCCATTTAGATCCTTGCCTCCTCGTATATCTCCCATCTCCACTCCCTTAATCCTACGTGAGACTTTTACTGGTTCCTCTGGTCTACTGGTATCTCAATGCCATCTGTCATGGCTAGTATAGTTTCCCTATTAACATGTGTCAAGCTCCTTCCATCTTCTTTTAGAAGCTCTAAAAAGATGAGTATGTAGTATTACATTAATATGCTCAGCCCTGTAGAAGACACACAGATTGTGAGCTCTCTGAGGCAAGGACTATCTAGAAGACAGACCTAAAGGAAAAGATACACTGAAGAATCTAGATAGAAGGGTCACCTTTAAAGTTCCTTAAATCCCAAACTTGCAACAAACACTGTGCAGGAGAAGCCCTGAGCCCATGGAGAGCCCCTCAATTGTCGTGGGGCTCCTCATAAATATCCACTCATATGGAACAACTTGCAGGATTGGGGCCCTAATGAATTTGGTTTTATGTGTGGGCTGAATGAGGACTTGAATAAGAAGGCCGGCAGCCTAGTATTGGGAGGCTGTTCCATGCAAAAGAGGCAACATGTAAGATAGCACAAAGATGTGAGTTAGACTGACACACAAGCTCCATTTAGCATGCCCATCTCACTGATCACACACCACCCTGTCTGCCTAACACTACATCTACACTAGGAAAACAAAATACATATATTTTTATACCCATCCAGAGGGGGCAGCCTAAGGTTTACATCGACCAACACACGTTTAAAAAAATCACAACTGCCTCGTCTACATTAGGATTTTAATAAGGGTCAGCTGGCATGTTTAAAAAAACCCACCACCTTATTTTGTAGCCAAGACCTAAATGACACTTTATCATACGGATAGAGTACTGTACCCATGTATGCCTTCAGTATGGAAGCTCCTTAAGACAGTGATTCTATTCTTTGCCTAGCACACCAACCAACATAAGGCACTTGCCACTTTCTACTATATGTTGATCCATAATACACTTTCTTTTTTCATTTTTCATTTTTAACATTGAAATAAACCAACTTCATTAGTAAGTTTCTAGTTAATTTGAGGTCTTCACGCACTAGGATAATGCTGAGGCTGCAAAGAAATGTTTATTTTAAAAATAAAAAGGATAAACATTCCCATTGAGCTTAGATTCATAATCAAGTTTTTACACAACCTGACTACAGTGACAAATGTGACCCAACAGCATCCGTTTAACAAGAATCATTTCTATTACTAAGAAAAATAAAAGGTCATAAGTATAGATTACCAGGGGAGGGGTTGGTATTCACTCTCAGCCTGTATTAGAGATTGGTCTGACACTTTATTCTGGCCCTAACAGCCTCGAATTTTGAAGTAGCTCTGAATCAAATCTGAACCTGCTGACACAGAACCAGGGAAACAGGGATAGTTACAGAAAACAGTAACTCCCAAAATGCAGGGTGAAAAAAAAAGATTTAAAAAAAATTCAGATTTTTTTATTTAAGCAGATTTTTTTAATAAAATGCTTTTTGAGGAATAAACTTTCTAAAGATAGATACATTATAGCTCAGATCTCATATCATGGAATAGGGATTACAAATTCTAATTCTATAGTATGAGACACTATATTCATGTAATGTTTAAGAAAAGTTTTGTAAATGAATTCCAATAGTTCATGAATTAGGGATCAAATTTTATGAGATTCCAGGGGCTTGTGTATAGATTTAGGTTAATCTTTCTATCTACCCAATGGGACTCAGTACTCCGTCTAGATGATACCATCTGAGATGCTTAGTTTTGCAGTTCTCAAACTGTGGATTTGTGTCTCCAGAAATAACATGCTTTTTAACAGCAAAAATGTTGAAGACAGACCTTTCTGAGCGTAGTCTTCATTGATTTGAGATCTACCATACCATTCTCTCACTAGAAGGGAAAACCTATAATGGCAGCAGGCCGTAAAAGAGACCCAGTTTGGGAATATTTTAATGAAGTTCCTCCTCTACCTGTGGGTAAGACAGGCATGCATGCAAACAGTGTAACAAAGAAATGCAAGACCCAAATGAAACAACATCATGAGAAGTATTCCTTCTCAGGAGGAAGCTGTGTTGATGATGATGAAAGGAACATGTCTGAAAATGCAGGATCTTCAGTTTGGTAAACTTTTTATTTCATACTTCTTTCTTAAGGACTGCCTGTCTTCCTTCCGGACTATTCTTGAATTCTCATGTTTGAGTAAAAAATATAGTGGTTACTCTATGGTACTATAATTTTAGATGCAGTTGTGATAAAAAAAAATAGCTGAAATAGTCAGATCTTTCTTTTACAATTTCACCTTTAAAGTAGTACTGAGTGTCAATGAATGCAATGAATACAAATGAGCAGTATGGTAATAATAATTAAATAACTGCATTGACTTATTTTGTTTAGGAGAATCCATTCTCAACGTACAGGATTCTGAAGACTAACCACCTTCAAGATCACCATTTTCTATAGTTTCAGTTATCTGCCAATGATAAGTGTTTCGGTCACATAGCCACAGTCTACCACCTGTAGCAAAAAGAAAAAAAAATCTCCATCATCCAGAAACAACCATAGGTAAATTTGTGATAAGAATCAACAGATTACAAAAAGAGGTAATTGATGAAAAATTGCCAGGTTTGTTTATGCAACAAACTCCTTTCCGTATGATTGAGAACCCACACTTCATTAACATGGTTCAGTCATTAGGACCAGGATACAGTCCACCCAACAGAGCAGATGTCGCAGGCAAATTGCTGGATAAAGTGTATGAAAGAGAAACTGAGCAATGTGCAAAAGGTTCAGAAGGTAAAATTGTTAACCTGAAGTCTTGATGGGTGGATCAATGTCCACAATGATCCTGTTGTACGTGCTTGTGTGACAGAAGAAGGGAATGTAATGTCTTCCTTACAGAAACAATTGATACATCAGGAAATGTACACAGCAGAATACTTACAAGAAGTAGCAGTAAAAGCTATAACAAACTGAAAAAAAAAATTCAAATGTCTAGTACGCAGCTTGGTCACAGACAATGCTACAAATGTATCCAAGATGAGAAGAAATTTAGGAGTGAAAAGAGTCCCAAGCTAACAACATATGGTTGCAGTGCTCATTTGAGCCAAAGACTTCAGTGTTCCAGAAATAAAGGCTAATGTTGTCGAAATTGTAAAATACTTCTGTAACCACCACTTTGCAGCAGCTCCTCTGAAAAAAGTGGGAGGAACCGAGCTAACTCTCCCACAAGATGTGCGATGGAACTCAGTAGTGGACTGGTTTGAGCACTATATCAAGAGCTGGTCTAATCTGATGACAGTTTGTGAACAAAATCATGAAAAAATAGATGGCCCTGTCACAGCCAAAGTTCTCAACATTGGGCTTAAGAGAAATGTTGAACACATGAGTACCCTGAAGCCTATTTCTGTAGCCCTGAACAAAATGCAGGGAACTAGCTGTTTTATTGCTGATGCTGTTGAAATTTGGAAGGAACTGAGTAAGATCTTAAATAAAAAAGAAGAGAGAAATATGCAATGACAGAGTTAAATTACAAGCATTAAAAAAACCAAAATGGGACAAGCACTATCTCTAGCTTACTTTCTTGCAAATATTCTCAATAACTCGGTACCAGGGTCAAACCTTAACTGCTGAAGAAGAGTTGGCTATGACATGCACATCCAGCAATCATCCCTTCATAATGCCAGCTATAATAAACTTCAGAACTAAGGGTGAACCATTCAGGAAATATATGTTTGATGATGTTTTAAAGAAAGTCACACCAGTGAACTGGTGGAAGTCACTTAAGCACTTGGATTCAGAGACTGTTGAAGTGATAATCTCACTTTTAACAGCAGTAACTTCTTCTGCCAGTGTAGAAAGAATATTTTCTTCCTTTGGACTAATTCATTCCAAATTGAGACATCCTTTGGGACCTGAAAAAGCAGGAAAGCTTGCTTTTCTTTTCCAGGTTATGAACTAACAGGAAAATAAAGGTGAAGATGACAGTTAGCTACAGAAGCCAATATTTTAAGTTTCGCGTGTTGACCTGGCTGACGTAGTCCATTTAATTTTTGTTTTTTAAATATTTCATGTAACTATTTTAGTTAAAAACAATTTTAACAAAAACAAACCTGATTTTAAAAAACATGAATGTTTAACTACATTCAAAAATTCATATGCTTGTTTTGTGAAAATATTGTATGTTTGCTGTTGAAGAAAAAAATCCAGAATACATAACGCTGTTGCTTTAGTTAAATAAATTAACGTAAATGTCTGTCTGGTGATGTTCTCCTCCTAATACAGCATGGCAAGAAAATCCTCCTATTAACGATTAACCTGTTGAATTGGAGATATTTATGAAGTCATTGGGAGGTGAACTATCTGCTTCAATTACCTTTGGTAAATCAAATAAACAATCATTCATTTTCTGACATAGCTGTAAAACTAATATGAAAACTTTTCAAAATAAATCACTTTAAAAATGTATAGTGCGAATCTTCTAAAAATGAAACCTACAGCTATCTCTGAGTTGT
The DNA here is from genome assembly GCA_037349315.1 of Chelydra serpentina. Classification (NCBI taxonomy): domain Eukaryota; kingdom Metazoa; phylum Chordata; order Testudines; family Chelydridae; genus Chelydra; species Chelydra serpentina. The sequence goes on from JBAIAC010000035.1 coordinate 17,811,364, forward strand.
GAAGAATATGTATTAAGGTTATAACAATCAACAAGTATGCCCTTTTATGTAGAAATCCATGATTAAATTGAGTCATCCTGACTAGTGATTTAAATCAATCAATTTGATTTAAATCAACTTCACCCTGCCAAAACATAAGGATTTTGCAAATGGTGCCCCCATGATTTATTTTTATAATAAGCAAATAAATATATAATCAAAAGACACAGATATGAAGTGTATTATGCAAAGACTAAACAACCAGGGTTCAGAAACAGCTGGGGTAGGTAACCTAGAGCAGGGGTAGGCAACCTATGGCATGAGTGCCAAAGGCGGCACGCGAGCTGATTTTCAGTGGCACTCACACTGCCCGGGTCCTGTCCATCAGTCGAGGGGGGATCTGCAATTTAATTTAATTTTAAATGAAGCTTCTTAAACATTTTAAAAACCTTATTTACTTTACATACAACAATAGCTTAGTTATATATTATAGAAAGAGACCTGTTTAAAATGTGTTACCGGCATGCAAAACCTTAAATTAGAGTGAATAAATGAAGACTCGGCACACCACTTTTGAAAGGCTGCCGACTCCTGGCCTAGAGGCACCTCTCTGAAGCCTTGTTCTCCTGAATCTAAGTTTTCATTAAAAAAAAAAAAAAAAAAAGTCTCTAAGCTGTTATTATGAAGAAGTTCTCTGTTTATAGTTTTTAGGTAATTGGATACAGCTATGCCCGTGTGAATTTGCAAAGAGCCTGGAACAACAGCTCAGAGAAGTGTGAACTGCCCCATTCATCTCACTAAGGAATTAAATTACTATCACTGGACATCTGAGTTAAGTGTCAACATTGTTAATCGTTTTATTCCTCATGTAAGAAAGGAGAGAGAGGATCACAGAACTGGAGTTTACTGAGGACATGTCATTTTGGTGCCACCAGTGGGTAACAACTGGGATATACCACCACTCCTTCTCCTTAAATCAAAGAGCAAAGTCCAAGGAACCTATAGCAGAATCCACAGGCATATTGTAAATTCTATGGCCTGAAGGAACCACTGACCTAGTCTGACGTCCTGCTTGACACAAACCGTAGAACTGCCCCAAAATAATTTCTGTTTGAACTCGAGTATATCTTTTACACAAACATCCAGTCTTGATTTTAAAATGCTGGTGATGGAGAATCCACCACAAGCCTTGGTAAATTGTTCCAATGGTTAAATTACCCTAATTGTTATAGATTTATGCCCCATTTCCAGTCTGAATTGGTCTGTCTTCAACTTCCAGACTCTGGATCTTGCTATAGCTTTGACTGTTAGATTGAAGAACACATCAGATATTTTCCCCAAGTAGGTATTTATAAACTGATCAGATTATCCCTTAGCCCTCTTTGTCCAGTTAAACAGGCTGAGCTCCTTGACTATCACTATAAGGCATGTTTCCAATACTTTAATCATTCTCTCTTCTGAAGCCCCATCAAGGAGGAGCAAAGCTCAAAGACCCCAGTGTAGCTCAGAAAGCACACACAATCTGAACATCTGTACAATCGACAATGAGTGGTGACTAATTTTGGCAACTCAAATGGGAGTTTATTTGTAGGTAAGAGTATGGAAAAGTAACACCACTTCCCTGCCACATGACCCCAAAAACAAGGACCCCCAAAACCTGCTTATTACCTTCCTATACTACCTAGAACCACTGCTGAAATCTCAGAAGCTGAAAAGCTTGTATTTCAAGGCCAACCTACATATGCTTAGTACTATACTACTACACTATACTGAGCACTATACTAAACTGAACATTTAGTGCTATGCTGTTAGTACAGGCCCTAAAATTCAATATTTGAGAGTGACCAAGTTGGGCTGCTCAAATGACTCATGGTTTGTAAGTTCTCTAATGTAGTGATATTTTTCTACTAATTTCTCGACAAATAAGAATTTGATGTTACACTGAAGTGTTTGAATCTGTCCTTTATTATACAAGACATATCAGGTTGCACCACTTCCAGGTGAAAGCCGGGGGACAGAAAATCACTCAGAAAGAACAAGGACCCATCCCAAAATTAGCCGTCATTTAAAAAATATTAGAGGTGTGAACAAGCTTTAGAACTGAGACTCAAAGCAGGGGATAGGAAGGTTGCCTCTAGAAAAAATATATTCTACATTTATTTCAATTAGCTTTCACAGTTACTTCTCTGAATAGTATTTCCCCCCCCCCCAAGATATGAAGATTCACTGCACTGGCTGAACAGTTTGTTTTCCACAAGGATCTTCTTGTTGTTGGACTTGGGCACTGACTGATTACCCAGAAAAGTTGAAGTGTGCTAAAATGACTAGACTCTTATTTCTATTTAACTTATCTGTTATTTTCTGAGGAAGAAGATTACAATCTGAGAGCCATATTCTACCACTCATTCAAGTTGTATAGCCGTTTACTCCAGGAGTAGTTCTATTATCTTTAAAAGCCAGATGATGATATTCCTACTCGTGTTAAATAGTAACTCACACCATGAGGAGTTCCACAGAAGTCAAGAGGCAACTTGTGAAGTAAAGTACTAGCCAGTGGAAGTAAGATTTCCACTGATTAGAGAATTATTTAATTCACAATATCTACATTCAAATTACTCAAGTAAGAGGCAACCACTTCCTTTTTATACAGCACTGTGTATGTCAGCTGAAAGTTCCTGTCTTGGTCTATATACACACGTTTTTTAAAACGGACAACCACATACAGCTTAAAACCAGAAGATCCCTTTTAATTACACAATCAAAAATGAATAATTAGCACAGAAGTTGCTGTGAAAGACATGTATGTATCCCTCTCAGTGATATTTTGCTATCCATACAGAAAATAGCTTTTTAATGCCTCAAGATGTGATGAATACATCCTGATCTACTATGAATTCTTGTTTTTGCTCTCTAAATGCATATTCTATGTACTGCAGCGTCACTGAAAACAATACATTCGCTGAGCTGGGAAGTTACAGAGCAAGTCACCACTTCGCTGAGACTCGAGCATTAAGCTGCTGGGAGTCAGCCCTGGCTCCCACCACCAGCCAGAGCAGGCTTCAGGATGGGAGTCAGGCCAGGGCTGGGGAGAGCTGTGGGGCTGATCTATTGGCAGCCCAGCACTCCAAGGGGGGCTCAGGTAGGAGTCACTGTTAACGGGTGACTCTGAAGACTTCCTTAAAGCTGGCATGAGAAACAGCAAGCATGAGTCAGATAAGACTGAACTTATTTAGGAGATATTAATGTTGCAAGTTTAAGTATTTTAACTTGAGCTCAGTTTACTACTAGGAAACCAGAAGTTTACTACTTCTGAGGAAAAAGATTGGGATAAGGAGTCCAATCTTTCTGAAATGGTGAGAGAAGGGGATTCTGCTTATGCAAGCAAAAACACACCCATGGAAACAGGTATGCTGCTATACCAGCCCACCTCAGCTCAAGACTAAAAGCAAGCTGCAAAATACTGTGGCCAACCTAGTATTAATATACTTCTTGACATGCCATGTTTATAAAATATTGCTTTATTTTTGTAATGACAGGATCATGTGGTGTGACCAATGAAGTTATTCTGAGTATTTGTATATTCCATTATAACTATATTTGAAGTTATTCTGGATATTTGTAGCAGCCATTCATATTCCAAGTCAGATATTCATGTGTACACATACATAGGCATGCTCAAACTGGGATTGTCATGAAAGTTACACTTTCACATACATTTATGCACCTATCTGATAAAATGGGCATTACAACAGAATGCTTGTTTAGATGAAATTTTAAATCAGATTTAGGATAGAAAATTTCATAAGTTGTCATAAGGCAAAATGAAAATGTTATTTTCATGCATTCCTAGGTTTTTGTTCTTAAAATAGAAGACTGGAGGACTTAGTCTGAATAGTGATGCCAAGCACATGACATACTGAAAGGGAACATGTAGGAGACTTTACATGACTTAGATTTCTCATACAAGTCTTCAAACTTAGGACATTGGAGAAAGATGTGCATATTGTTTTGTAAAATAAATACTGGCATCAAATTCTAAGAATAGGAGAAAACCCATGTATACCTATAGGAAACTCAGATAATATGAAGTACTATATGCAACTCCAAAAAAGTACCATAAATACAAAAGTAGGGCTTGTTTGACTCCAGAACAAACAGCAGATTGCCCTTCAGATATACTGCTGTTGATCCTGCAGAATCCTAGGAGAAAAAAGGTGTTTTGAAATTTCTCTCTTTTGTTTTATTATGGAAGAGCACAGTACAATATTATAATCACTGTGGAGACAGGCAACACCCTGATTGAGTAGCTGCTCTTGGGATCAAGATATTTCTGGATATTTTTCCTATGGAAAGTTGAATGCAACTTCAGTAACTCCTCACTTAACATCCCCCCACTTAACATTTCAAAGTTACATCGCTGCTCCATTAGGTAACATGCTCATTTAAAGTTGTACAATGCTCCCTTATAACATCGTTTGGCTGCCTGCTCTGTCCACTGCTTGTAGGGTTCTGTGGAAGAGTAGCAACTTTACAAGGGAGCATTGCACAAGTTCCTCTTCTCCGGCTCCTCTCCCTCCCTCCCAGCACTTCCCCCACTGCCAAACAGCTGTTTGGCGGTGCTTAGGACTTTCTGGGAGGGAGAGAGGGAACAGGGAAGGGCCACGTCTCTGCTCCTCCCTCTCCCTCCCAGAAAGTCCTAAGCGCCGCCAAACAGCAGGGAAGTGCTGGGAGGGAGGGACGGGGAGGAGTGGGGACGTGGTATGCTCCGGGGAGGAGGTGGAGTGGGGGTGGGAAGAGGCGGGCCTGAAGTGGAGCTGGGATGGGAAGAGGCGGGCCTGGAGCATCCCCCAGCCTGTTCTTCTGGAGGAAAGCTGCCGTTGCTGCTGCACAATGTGCTTCCTAGTGTCCTTGCCTGCCTCATTGTCTGCAGCAGGCTGTGCCTATGTGGGGTAAGCCAGGGACACCTCCCAACCACAGTTCAGTACTGTACATGCCTTTTGGCTGCCCCCCAAAAATGTCCTTGGTACCTAACCCCCCCCACCCCCACCACACACACACATGCATTAAATCTTATGGGAAAATTGGGTTCGTTTAACATCGTTTCACTTAAAGTTGCATTTTTCAGGAATATAACTACAATGTTAAGTGAGGAGTTACTGTAATTAGATGAATCTACACAATAACACATGGACTGCCTCTTGCACTTGTCAACTGTTGGGAATGGGCTACATCCACCTTAATTGAATTGGCCTCGCTAGCACTGACCCTTCACTTGGTAAGGCAACTCCTATCTTTTCATGTGCTGTATATTTATACCCGCTTACCTTATTTTCCACTCCATGCATCTGATGAAGTGGGTTATATCCCATGAAAGCTTATACCCAAATAAATTTGTTAGTCTCGAAGGTGCCACAAGTACTCCCCGTTTTTACTACCCATTCATATACATTGAAGAGGAAATGCCAGGTCATATGTTTGTGGTTTGAATGGAATAAATGGGCATGAGCTTCTGAATACCTCCAAATTTAAGGAAGACTGTGCCACAAGCTTTAATCAGATCCCTTCCTCGATCTTTCTTGAGGCAAGCATGCTGGAGATCAAACTTGTACAGGTATTATAAAACCAATGTGTTAAGCACACAACATAATATTGTAATAAAGTTTCTGGGTTTTTTTTTTTAATAGTACTAGAGCAAGGGCCTTATTTGGATGATTTTAAATTCAAAGTTATCATCACACTATAGTCTATTTATATTTCAACATTAAGCAATCTCCGTCTTTCAAATCCCTGCTGAATATAAACTTCTTCCACAAAGCCTGTCAAGGTTGATCCTTCTGAAAACATCAGCACTGTCTCACATGGTTTTCTACCAGTATATACTGAATTGTTTGTTTGAATTAGATTGGCTCTGTGGAGTAGGGAAAGGGATCCTTATTGTTTGTTTGGCACAGACCAGAACAATGGCATTTTAATAATATTTTCTAATGAAGATCTTTGGACATAGATTTTTGGAAAAACCTTATAGTTTCCCAATTAATGTTAAATATGTTAATGATCTGGAAAACTGAAGTTGAACTAAGTGGCTCTCATTTGTTAGGGCTTTAATCTGCCTATTCAAAGTTTTTCAATACTGAGCAGATTTTGTAATGTTATATTTCAGTTTATCATTGGGATCTAAGCAGAGAGAAATAAATGTCTTAGCCATTTATATAAATGAATCTACCATTTATTCCCCCCCCACAACACCACGTTATAGCATTATGGCATCCTGCTTCTTGATATTAAAATGTGATTTTATGGACTGAACCCCAAAAGATGATCTGCATGCACTGCAGTCACCACACAACTACCAGAGATTATGAGCCAAATCTTGGTCACATTGACTACCATGGGACTAGGCTATAATTCACTTTACATTGTCCTTTGGTTTCAAACTGAGGTGTGCACTTCAATACTCTTCTGAAATTCCATCTCCAGTTTTAAAATCTGCTGTACATCCTAAACACATAATGTATCATGTTATCCGAAGCGTACCACTATCATTTCACAATTTGTGACATTATACCAGTTATTTCAATTGACTGAAGGGGAACATAATTTCAAGTAGCTCTTATCTTTACACTTCCTTGGTGGTTCCAAGTGATAAAAATCAATTAACACATATATTGGCAGAATGCTACAAATTCTCAGATTTGAATGGGTTAGATGATGTGAAGGTGAAGTGTTATTGCTATATCCACTTTTTCTTAAATACAGAGATTCGAGGGGTTGGGTTTATGACAGTGGGGAGAGGAGAAAAAGATTATCACACCTTTTAGAACAGATATATGCACTTATTTAAAAATGGTTTAATAATTGAGAATATGATCTACAGCAGGGGTGGGCAAACTTTTTGGTTCAAGGGCCACAACTGGGTATGGAAATTGTATGGCGGGCCATGAATGCTCACAAAATTGGGGTTGGGGTTCAGGAGGGGGTGAGGGCTCTGGCTGGGGGTGTGGTATATGGGGTGGGGCCAGAAAAGAGGAGTTCAGGGTGCGGGAGGGGGTTCTGGGATGGGGTGTGGGGGAGAGGAGGTTGAGGGCTTCGGCAGGGGGTGCAGGTCCTAGGGTGGGGCTGGGGATGAGGCGTTTGGGGTGCAGGAGGATGCTTGGGATTAGGAAGGTGGTTTCAGAGGGCAGGAGGGGGGCTCAGGGCTGGAGTAGGGGAACAGGAGGGGATTAGGGGTGTAGGCTCTGAGCGGCGCTTACCTCAAGCAGCTCCCAGAAGCAATGGCATGTCCCACCATGGGCTCTGGCGCGGCCAGGAAGCTCTGCGCACTGCCCTGTCTGCAGACACTGCCCCTGCAGCAGCCAATGGGAGCGGCAGGGGTGGTGCCTGCGGATAAGGCAGAGCCCCTTAGCTGCCCCTAAAAGTAGGAGCTGGAAGGGGGCCATGCCGCTGCTTCCAGGAGCCGCAGTGCACAGAGCGGCCCTCGACCCCGCTCCCCGGCTGAAGCAGGGCAAGCCCCAGACCCCACTCCCCAGTGGTAGCTCGAGGGCTGGATTAAATCGGCTGGCGGGGCAGATGTGGCCATAGTTTGCCCACCCCTGATCTACAGTCAGCTGGCAAAAGTGGTGCTATATGAAACAGACTTTCTGGCCAAAGGGAAGGAGCAAGTAGGACTTCACACACTACAGGTCCTCTTGGTGGAATACTTTTTTCCAAGGGATTATTCTAATCTGCAATTTATTTTGCTAAACTGTTTGTGGATGAGAAAAGAAAAGGCATTTGGAAAAGCTGTAAAGCCCCTTCCCAAACGTCCCATTCATACTCCTAGATCACATTCACTATTCCTGGAGTCTTTATATAAGCATTTCGCTGCAAGCAGATGCTGGTCTATTCCCATACTAACAGCTAAACAATTTAAATAAATGGGCAGGCGGAACCCTTCCTATGATTTAATGAATAACTTGAAGTGCAATTCATGCACATGATTCACAGCAAGAGCTGGATTTATGTTGGCATGTACTAGCATGCTGCAGGATTTAAACTAGCATGGATTTTTTATTGTTAATTTTAATAGGTTCAAATACACTTTTGTCTGTGGAAGGAATGCTCACAGGGCAGTTTGGAATTTTACATGAGGTTTTTGTGTTTTTTACAGCTTCCTCTTATTTCACTCCCAAAGCAACAAGTAAATGGTAGTCCCAGCAAAAGCAGCAGCAAACATACCACAGCTGTTTGCTGTCGAAGCTTCCCCATTTCTCATTTTCACAACGAGCAACGACAAGAGGGCTGTTATTTTACAAGCAGTAATTCATGTAGAAACTGGCTGTACCACACATTCCTCATCACATGTAAATTGCACCACAAAACTGAAATAATATTTTTTTTTAAAAAGAGAGACTCTCCTCTTGCCCTGTCAAGGTTTTGAATGATTGCCTGCATGGAAGACAGGCTTGGATACCACCACAATTTTCCCAATTTAATTCTACTGAGGACAAGCATGATACCCTGTTGAGGTCTTTCTTTTCACAAACTGCAGTTTTTACCCAGTACAGGGCTTTATCTGCCCAAACCTTTGTCTTGTAACACTTACCACAGCTTGGAAACTTCCATGAAACATTACTACTCTTAAATGTTACTGGGACAAGGTTTTATACCCAACTTAAATAACTTATTTGATCAAAAATTCCACATGTTCCAAGGACCAAATCACTTACAAATACCTACATGGCCTCATTATTGTCAGCGGAATTTCAAGAGTATAAGCCCAAGAGAATTTGCCTCCATATTTCTATGGCCTACTTTACAAAGGTGCTGAGCATCTGCATCTCACTGACTTCAACTGGAGATGTGGGTGCTCCACATATCTGGAAGTCAAGTCGTCGGTGGTAGATTTAATAAAACACAGCATTACAGCTAATCAACTTGTATTCTAAAACAATTAAACAAACCACACTAGGATGATACCTATTTCTTAATATGTCATTTAAAATTTAAACTGCATGTTCATATTCATCTAATTAAAAATTATTATCTTAGCTTTATAGCAAATGTCCGCAATGGCTAAAAAATTACGTTTGGCACTACACATGCTCAAATTCTAGGTTTGAATTTTCTGGAATCTTAAAATTACAAGAGATCATAAATAAATGAACCATATGTAAGATTTCAGTCTGCTGAATAGTAACTCCTTTGCATAGAAACACAGATCACCCATTATTGAAGTTATATTTATATGGTCTTTCTAAGAGCGCTATCAGAATTACTTTACACTATATTTTTAGAGATAATAAGCGTAGCCATAAAAAGATGCCAGCAGATTTTGCCATTGGTTTAACTGTATACATGCTGTTGGCTTTAAGAAGTGGAATACTGGCCCAGATTCATCAAAGTATACATGATTTTCTTTTAAAATTAAATTAAAATATTATATTGGTTTGTAAGCATTTGTATAATTAAACAGACCCCAATGTCACTAAAACTGTTAAATTTCTAAAGCAGATACCAGAGTTCTCAAATCATGACTCAAAACACAACAAAAGGTGACCTGATAAGTGTATTTGCACTAATGCATAAGTTTGTTTATTCTTTCACTTAGGCAAAGAAGAGAACTTGTAGGAAATGTAAGCATCTCAACAAGCAATGATTTTAGCCAGTTATCCCCTGACCAACATCACAGGCATGCGGTCTCAAAACACATCACTACTGATTCCTGATTCCTTTTTAAAATCCTAGGAAATGTATTTAAAAAAAAACACATTTATGTTGCAAAGTCAGGAATTCAAAAGTAAGGAAGCGCACATTTATAGTTACCTGTGCAACCTTAACTTGCCCCCCTTGCGCAAATGCATTATGATCATCACAAAGTCGGGGGGGAAAATTGTGCAGAGAATTAGGTAGCCAGAAGCCCCTATGTATACTATGTGAACAGCCTCCTATACTATAATCAACTATTTGGGGGAGCTAATTTGCTCCCCTATGCATCCTTGCTTCCACCCTAGAGGCCAAGAATCAACTCCACATTACAATGCCCAACCCTCCGAAGCAGAAAGACCTGTGTTCCCGGGTGACAATTCACTGCACTACTTGGCCAACCTTACATGACAGTTTAAGTACAAATAGGTGAAGACCTATCTAGGTGTTGGCATATAGGGCCAAGAGAAAGCATTGTGAAAAAGCTTGCTATTTTATCATTACTAGGGCCCTACCAAATTCATAACCCATTTTGGTCAATTTCATGGTCATAGGATTTTAAAAATCCTAAATTTCACGAAAAATCATGGGCGGGGGAAAGGGTTGTAATAGTAGGGGTCCTGACACAAAAAGGAGTTGAGTGTGTGTGGGGGGAGTGTTGTGTACTGCTACCCTTACTTCTGCACTGCTGCTGTCATTGGCGATACCTTCAGAGCTGGGCGGCTGGAAGGTGACAGCTGCTGGCCGGGAGCCCAGCTCTGAAGGCAGAGATGTCGCCAGCAGCAGCACAGAAGGATGGCATGGTATGGTATCGCCAACCTTACTTCTGTGCTGCTGCCTTCAAAGCTGGGCCCTTGGTCAGCAGCTGCCACTCTCCGGCCACCCAGCTCTGAAAGCAATGCAGAAGTAAGGGTGTCAATACCACGACCCTCCTAAAATAACCTTGCAACCCCCTTTTGAGCCAGGACCACCAGTTTGAGAAACACTGGTGTTTCCCAGCGAAATCTGCATAGTATAGGGTAAAAGCACACAAGACCAGATTTCACGTCCATGACGAGTTTTTCATGGCCGTGAATTTGGTAGGGCCCTAATAATTACACATAGCAGTCCAAGTAAGACTCTTGTGAGTCTCTAGTGGGTCATCTAGTTAATCCCTTGTAATGTTGCAGGGTTGGATTTCATTTTTCCTAAAGCATCACAGTCTAGACTTGACATCTACAGTATCACCTATGACAGCAATTCCACTCCTGCAACATGTTCCATTACCCAAGTTTGAAACAAGGCAGCCATTTCAGCTTTGCGTTCCTTGACTTTTCTCTCAGTTGAAAAGAGCACAGAGGAAAGTGCAGGTCCACCACTTACCTATTTCAGACTCTTGTTCTCTTTCATCCGTTGCTAATATTGTAGCAATGCATGCCTTTTGTCTCAGTGCTTACTACCCTCTCTCATCTCAATATTTGTCCCTTTTTTCATTTTTTCCTGCAATTTCCTCTTCATTTTCAGGTCTATGTACCAGATGCAACTGTTTGAGTCTTCTATTTTTTATTTCTACCCTATTTATATATGGCACTGCAGATGTATATGGTGCTGTGGAGTAAGTAAAACATGTCAAACACGTTAGCCCCTCTCTTGAAGAGTTTATTGTCTAAAGGCAAGAGATGAGAATTGCAGAATGAGTACAGAAATAAGTGGAAAAATTCAACAAAATATGAGTGGAGAAAGTTTGAAATCTTCACAAAACAGGTGGTCTGATAGTTTTTTTTGAAAGCAGTGAGAAGAGGCTGGCAAATATTACTTAGGAGTGCTGCTCCAAACTTAGTGTCTTGAAAGATGACCCAGAGTGGGCAATGGCCATCAAGGAAGAAATCACAAGAGAAACTTGGGTAAAGCAAAAGGAGATTAGGCAAAACATAGGAGAGGAAGTTAAGTAGAGTCTTCAAAAGGAGAAAGTGTGGTTTGCCCCTAACACAGAAGGAAAGTGTTTGAAAATCATAGTTCAAAAAGTTAAAAGACCTAACTAAAAGTGGCCAGAAGATCTTAACCAAGATTTTCAAAACTGCTCCCACATGCCATATCTGAACAGACCAATGCAGTGCATTTAAAATTTTCACCATCTTAAGTAAAACAGTAACTATACTAGATGTTTCAGGAGAAGGTGAAAAACACATAAGACCCAATCTTCCACCAGTGAAGTCAATAGTCTTTACACAGATATCAGTGAGAGCAGAATCAAGCCCATAAAGCCACCAGGCAGTTGTACAGTAATGCCCCATTGTGGTGTCAGGAATTTCCAGGTCTCAAATAGTGATCAGTTTTTGCTCTGAAGTATGTGATTTGACAATTCCTAATTTTTAGGTCAGATGGCATAAATGCAGGTGTTATTCTCACTCAATAGCACAATCTCATTAATCTGGTTTATCCTGAGGCAGCAAGTTAACAAACACTCAAACGCTTTCACTGAGACACACGGTCATGAGAATAAATCTCTGGTTGGTTTAAGACTTGCATTTATCAAGGACCATTGCTCTAAGAAATGCAGATGTAGTCAAAAAGGAAGTTCAAATTACTTATTTCTGTTAAAAACAGCACAGAGAATACTGCCAATCAACATTATTTCACGAAGAAATTAAGGTAAGAAAATGAAAGACACACACATTTGGCACAAGCCAAACAAAACTCTGAATGTAAGAGGCAAAATGCCGACATATGGGGGGAGGGGAGGGGAAATAAACTCAAATTAATACTTCATCCAAAGTGATCTATTGTACCTCAAAAACTGTATTTTTTAGCATCAAACACCACTCAGGAATCAACTTAGCATAAAAGGAAATTTACTCTTACAATTACCATAGTGTTTTTAAACATTAACCAAAATTTAACTCCTACATTTTCAGACTGTTAATGAATCAGGATCATAACACAGTTCAAGTTATGTCTGCTAAATACAAAACAATATTACTCAAAGGTAACATCTTAAATGTCAGATTCCTGGGGGTTTTAAACTGGTCATGGGGTCATGCAGTGACACTGTGGAAATGAGGCTCAGATACCACTGTGATGGCTAGTCTTTAAAAACCTAACAATATCTGGTGCCTAATCTGAGATACCATGAAAGAGTCTGATCTTCAGAGGGTGCGGCTCACCATTTTCTGAAATCTGTTCCCTATATGTTGTCTCAAGTTAAGCACTCAAAATCATTGTCACTTCTGAAAGTCTTGACCTAGGTCAGACCCCATGGGTTTTCCCAGAGCATCTTGTCTTCTAGTCCACATGACTATCTTTTAGACTAAGGGACAATTTCCAAGTTAATTTACACCAATGTAGACTCAGAGTTAACTCCATGGTTATATCATTATAAATGAGAGTAGAATTTGGCCCTGTTTTCTCTGGAGACAAATGTCTCAGTCTGTGCTGGCACTAAACAAAGGTAATCACTACATAAATTAAAGATCAGTTTTAACCTTAAATGTTGTTTTTTTCTGTCCAGAATTAGAATATGGGGGAAATGACCCTTTAAACTATTCTTCTGACCTGAAGAAGAGCTCTCTGTAAACTTGAAAACTTGTCTTTCACCAACAGAAGTTGATCCAATAAGAGATATTACCTCACCCACCTCCTCTCTCTAATCTCCTGTATGTTTTACAGTTTAGTGGGAGATGCCAGTTTTGCATGTGTGTTATGAGTGAGACTTACATTAGGCAAAAAAAATAAATTAAAAAAAAAATCATGGGGCTTGCACGTGACTTCCAGACTCCAGCCATTTTTAAAAGCGCCTCCATTTTTACTTAAGGTTTTACATTACATAAACTGACATGATAGCAATCCACAATCCGGCATGCAACCAGGAAGTACAAAACAAATGATCACCTTTAAACAAAGACTTCAAAAAGGGATGTGCTTTAAGTAGCGTTACAGTGAGCTATTCACTACACATACAAGCCAACGTGAGCGCCCTCACCCATGCTCCAACATGAATCTTCTGAGGTGGCAGCAGTTTGAAAGTAAGCCAGAGAGAGCTGGCTAATGTTACCTTTGCAGTTTCATTATTAAGCATCGCAGTGACTGCACGGGACACCACAGCCCCACAAATGCACCCTCTTCCTGCCCCCCAAGAGAGAAGTTACCTTGTGCTGTACAATCTTCATACGCAAATTAGGATTGCTCCTTGTATTACAGGCACTTAAGAAAATAGCAGCAACACAAACACAACAGAACTGGCACCGAAAGAAACAAGTATTTGGGACATACCATAACATCAGTAACTGCTGGGGGAGTCAAGAACATTTGCTTCCTTCCTACACTCCCCACCAAGTCTTTGCCCCCTCCCACTCCTACTACCACACACACACACACCACACTTTAATTTCAAATAAACTGTATTTCAGGGTACTGTAACACTTATACAAGCTACTCTAATTCTTTCTGGAATTAAAATGTGCCCTCACCTGCAGTTCACAGTACTTGGTATCATCCAGCCAGCTCAGGAGACTGAGCACTTTCCAGAAAGTCAAGCAAGCAAGCCCTAAGTAATCTTTCAGTTTATTTCTTCATAGAAATTTAAGGGTAATGACTTTACACACTGTAGGCTCACAAAGTGTGAGTGGCGTGTGTTTGGTTTTTTGTTATTTTGTTTTTTTAAGTGTACACCAGTGAGTTTCACCCGCTTCATGCATATTTTTCCACAGCTGATCTGATGCATAACCAATTTTTTCTTGCTAAAACTATCAATGCCATTTCTACTTTTTCCTACATATGGTACATCATGCTAAGTATCTCTTCAATGCAAATCTACCCCGAGTTCAGAATGAGACCAAATACCCTGACAGCTAGCCACATCAAGACAAAAGTTCACTTGCCATCATCAATCTTTCTATTTTTTAATCTACAATAATTCGAAATTAGGCCAAATTGCAAAATTTGGAGCTGGGTTTAGTTATCCTTCTCCTTTTTCACCACCCTGCAAAAATGCCCTAAGGAGTTCATCTCAGATCTGTTTAGGAGCTCAAAACAAATTCCCTATTGATTTCTAAATCTTAGGGCAGTTTATATATGGGTCATGCCCATGTGACTGCCAGGCTCAAAGGAGGACCAGGAACAATCAATATGTTAAACCAGTGTCAAGAAGCAAAAGTCCTTGCGCTCTCCGTTTTAGTTTTTCATTTACCGTAGTACCAGCATTATTTCTTCCACCTGTCTGCTCTGTTCTTCCTGCTTGCTATGAATTTTGAGTTACTCCATATTTTAAAAAGTGAAATGATCACAATCTAAGGTGATTCAGGGTTTGTTTTTTAAATGGAACAGTGGTCAAAAATTGGCCGGATAATAGGCATAAGATTCATGAAAGCCAAGACCTGATGACTGGTCATTACTTTTCCTTTATTAGTTTAAAGCCAAACCTCTGGCGTGGCCTTGATTTCTGTTAGTGTGTGTCTGTTTATTTCATTTTGTTAAAAACCAAACAAAAAGATTATTTTTAAGAGATTATAATTAAGCTATTTTTAAATTAAAGGCTCTGGAAAAGAGCCAATAAGATATACAGGAGAGGTTGGGGAGAACCAACATAAAGGTATAGGAGACACTGCATTTTTTTAAAAAAAATATATATATACACACACACACACAAGTTACAGAAATAAACATGTTGTAAACTAGAAATAGCTAAAGGCTTGTAAATAATTTAAGGACTAGGCCAACTGATGAGTTAGTACATTAGCAACATTTGGCAAGAGTACAAATCCTTGACGGTCACAAATGAAGAGTCTGGCAGTAGCATCCTAACCCATTTGCAATGGACAATTATAGGACTGGAACCCTTTGTTCCCAGGTCAGGATTGGCAGAGTCCTGGTGAGGAGAAACCAATGTAGCGTCAGGTGTAGCCTGTTTCTTAACACGTCTATTAGACGCTAACTTATAGGTATTACATTCACTTCCATTTTAAAAGTGAATAATTCATCTGCTTGTAATCTAAATTATATTATCAATTAACTCAGAAATCCCATGGTTCTTCATTTTTACTATGACAAAGTGAACTTGCAGGATGACCACCAGTGACTACAGGTTGCAGTCATTTAATGCATAACTCACAAGTACTTCCTAATTATGGTTAGGACAAACTGGGCCAGCGTACAACACAACAAGGGGAAGAGGCTGTTAGTTTTTCAGCATTTCATATTAAGTTTTATGTATTTAAGTTTCAAATGAGTAATGATCTTTTTTTCCTATAAATTGCTCAGAGAAGAGGGTGCACAGATTGGATTATCAGTTCAGCTTTTTTATAAAAAATTGACAGGACAGGCGTTTTGCAACTCTTTCATCCAAACTAATATCTAATACAAAAGACTTCACTGATTATAAAGCTATATTGAGCTCAGGTCTTAACACATGGGTCTGAATACCCTCAGGATCCCAGAAGGGTACTGCGTAGCACTCCCAACGTAAAACAAGGGAGGAAAGGAGGAGCTGTTTTTGGCTATTAAGTTTAACATCCCTGCTCAGCATAAAAATATGTATACTTCTGTTTTTGTAGACCCCTTTAGGATGTTGACAAAAATTAAACCTCAGGTTTTTTACTAATTATGCATGGTCACTCACTTATCTGGCCAGAACTATAGCCTTATATATTGTTATTATTAGTTATTTATATTACCGTGGCATCTATAGACCTCAACCAGGATTGGGGACCACTGCGCACTCATTGACACATGACCGTGTCACCAATTAACTGAGCATATCTCTGAGTCAGATAGGATGTCGCAAAAACAAACCACATTCCAAACACTACACAAGAAAATGCCAGTTAATTTCTTCCTTTCTAAGCATTCAGAAAAATCTCTGTACAAGTCATTCCAACCCTTTGACACAAACATCTTTTCCACAGGATCATCACCCATTTTTAAAAATCTAGTAGTTTTTCAGGACTTGAAGAGGCTGATGATTGTTCTAGAAATATCACTACATGTAGCAGTTAACTCAAAGTAATCCATTTTGAGAAACATCAGGTCTTTGAATTCCATTTTTATCAGGTTGCCTTCCCCCTTTCCAATTTTCAGGCAATGTGCATACCATCTTCATATCTACCTCCCCACCCGCCCCCATGCACCCAATCCTTTTCAGTTTTAGTCTACTCACTCTATCCAAAGCCTAGCTTTTTCTCACCCTAGCCATCTTCAGCCTAATTTTTCCCATGTATCTCTCATGCAGCTTTAGAGCTGATTCACATCTTTTCCTTTGGCTTTTTGGACTCTTTTACAACAGTGCTTTGCAGTGCTGGAAGCATGTGCGCCAGCCTGCTCCTTTAATCCCTTTCACTTTGCACCACTTCCAGGCAATAAGCACCACTCCCATAGCCTGGAAAGAACAGAGGTACATGATAGTCACTAAAGCAGCAAGTCTGCCACTACACAGCATTTAAAGACATTTCATTCTAGATGAAAGAAGCAAATATTTAGTCAGCCGTAGAGTGTTATACCAATGCTTAAACTGCAATCTGGAAGACCGAGATTCAAAAATCAATCTCTGGATCTCCGGCTCAGCTGAAGGCCGAGTACAATATAAAGAAGATGCAATTAGTCTCTAGGGAAAGGCTTCTGCAGATTGTCATTGGCTATGCAGAAGTCAGCACGCTCACTCTTGTGGATAAAAACAACAACATACTGAAATGGCAGCTGTTCAGGAAAGGAAATGGGGATAGGATTCAAGGGGAGAAAAAATGAAACAGCCACAAATAAAAATATTCTTTATCACATTTTACAAAATCGCATCAGGATTTTAATGCCATTTTCAAAATGCTTCTCGAGGATCCACCAAAAAACCCAGAAAACATTGCCTTGTTTGTATGCTTATTATCGCAAGCAATCCAAGAACAATTGTTACACTTATTCATAAAGAAACCCAAGATTAGTAAATGTAAGACTTAATCACTAAGTAGTCAGAGAGAGAATAGATTTTGTTTAGTTTTACTGATGGTTATGCTGTAGACTTCAAAACCAAAAAACTACCACTATTCTGTACATCCCAATATTAAGTCAGGCCACCACTTAAACATTCAGGGGTTTCCGTCAAAGCCTTAAGAGACAATGGGCCCAACACTATGATTCCCAATCCCTAAACATCTTTTACCCCAGTTCTGAATTGGTCTGAAGATTTTAAAAGGCTCACTTGGTGATTTTTATATTTTTCCTTATTTCTGGAGTTCATTATGCTATGAAAGGAAGAAGTAACCTGATTTAGAATACTGACACTTAAGTCCTTCTTACATTTTATCAAAGAGTCAGAAGTTAGCAATGAGACCTATTAGATCACCTGGTCCATCTCCCTGCCAATCCCAGATTTTTTCCTACAGTACGTTTTCTAGCGCTCTGTCCAGTCTATTTTTAAAGTCTCAAGCAATGGAACTTCCATCACTTCACATGGAAGGCCAATCCAAATTAGTTTAAAAACACTGCCCATGAAAAGTAACCCATATAAAAACAAACTGCGTAACTATTTATATGGATCAACTTACATAACTGCAGGTATTAAAATAGGACAGCAAACCTATAAAATGACAACCACCAGTTGTCATATTTTAAAATTCTTACCTTCTGCTGATGCTTTTAAACATATTCAAGCTAATTATTTTTAAAAGGCACATTACTTAAAATACTACAGCAAATAAACCACTGCACAAGCCTGCTAAGCTATAATAGCAGAGAACAGGGATTTATGTACCACTAGTTTCATGTAAGTAACTTGAAAACGTAGCCCAGGAAATCCTACTTTAAAATGGAGTACTTACGGCAAGAAATTAAAAATAGAAGCATTGTCAAGGCTAGTATATTTTTAGGGCTATTAACCTTAAAACATTAAAAAAAAAAAAAAAAAGAGTATTATAGTTTAGAGTAATATATGTCAATATATGTCAAGCACCTAACAAAAATACGGTAGAAAATTTCCCAGAATATCATCTGATTGATGTTGCTGTGTTCTGATTATGCAACAATACACAGAGCTTTAGACCAAATATAGACGATTGTGCACTGGGGATTAACAAATCAAGCTCAAGCAATAATTAGTATGCATCAGAAATATACACTATTCTTTGCTTACATTTATTCCACTCTTGAACACTTTTCACTTTAAAGTAAAGAACCATTTGAAAACCAAAGGACTTTTTCAGAGCAGTTAAACCAATCACAGTACTGTACAATACTGCCCTTAATTACTGAACATGACAATATAGTAACCTTACTGTGTTAGAAAACTAAATTTCCCTTAAAAGTTTAGTTTGGTCTGCAGCCACATCACTGTGAGCTAGTCAGATTTAATCAGCTAAAAGTTGGATTGGGCCCACCTAATAGCTGGATGAAAGGCCTCCAAGCAAATTCCAGGTGCTCAATTTAAGTGGGACTCTTGACTTAGTATTGAGCTAAAGCTCCATTATAATACTAAGGTATACACAGGATACTGCACTCTAATGGCATGTGGGGGGGAAAAAAAACAAAAAAACAAGGCCCTTACAACTTGCTGTTATTAAAGAGTAGCAAACTTTAAGGATTGTCCTGGAGTACCCAGGAATTAAAGATTAATCTTTAATTGAAGATTACGTCATGTAATGAAACCTCCAGGAATATATCCAACCAAAACTGGCAACTCTATTAAAGAGCCAATGGCACTGGTACCCTTCTCCCCACGGGGAAAGTTTTTTGTTTTTATTTTTAAACTCAGTGGGAGTTTTGCCTACTTAGAACTCCCTTGTAGTTTCAGTTGGAAAGTTATTTCCTGCACTAAATTGTCATGCAGCTGCATTTCGCCCTAGACCTGGATGCATGAACTTTTAGTATACATCTGTTAAGTACTTTGAGATTGTACTAGATGAGAAGCACTATTAAAATATAAGTCACTTTCATTAATAACACAAACCTTGGTGTTAGGGAAAATTTATTTTTAAAGACTACCATAAATCTGTTTTAGTGGCCTCAGGTCAATAACAAAAATGAGCAAAAACCTTGAAGTGGATAAATAAGAGTAGTCAGACAACTGTAACCCTGAGACTGAAATTGTAAGATTAGTGTTTAGCACTGACCTGCAATGAACTAAACTTCAGGGTTTTATAGCATGTACTGTTTCTATTAAACAATATATTAATGTAAAACCTATATGTATTAAAAGCATTTTCAGAAGAGAGTTGTTTCTTTAGTCGACATTTTCAGAGCACTTTCATGGGAAGCTTAAAACTCATTTATTTTTAATCTCTCACTTTCAAAGTATACTGGCTCCTATATATTTAAGTATTTCTCATTCCTGAGAGACAGCAGAAGCCTGTTCAATCTTTACTCTGGAGAAAGTACTGCATCAGGAGAATCTTGTAATTCAAAAGGGAAACGGACATAATTATGCAAGTGTGTGGCATAGTCAAGGGAAAGACTACTTGAGACAGAGTTGTGATGAAATAGTTTCGTACTCATATTAGACACTGGGTTAGTTAAATAAGTACCAAAGACGTATTTTTGCAGAGACAGAAGAGCACATGTGGCTGAAGGGGAAAAACACTGTCAAGTAGGTAGGTTTGTTTTACCTATCTGAATAAGATTACAGAAACTGGGAATTTAATTTTTACATGCTGCGTGTTTAAAAAAATTTAACATAATTCAAGCCACTTATTACACAAAAGAATGCTTTGTGTTTCCATTTCATAGTGTCCTTGATCAAAACATTAGACACACACAGGTGCTCACGTGCATTGATACCTTCGTCTCTTGACAGAGCAGGACAATGAGGCCTAGATGAGTTGCCCAGCATGCAATATGCAAATGAAACCTTCGTTGTTCTAACAAAACACAAGTTTTGTATCCTGCCCAAGCACATCATCCTAATTATTTACTGCAGGAAACAGTCGCCTTCTAAATTTACCTTTCAGTGAATCATTTTCAGCTCTCATTATGTCAATCAGCGAGTTCTCCAGTGAATGCATGTCAAAAGTTCTTGCGCGATCCTGCAAGAAAACACAAACAAAGTCAGTTTAGACAACAAAATGCTATCCAAGGCTACCTCAAATATGTAGAAGCTTCAACTCCACCCTATGTCATTAGATCAGAATTAAACATATACAATGAAATTATATTTAAAGCAAAACTACAGGACTCTTGGGCTTTTATTGAATAACAGTAAATTCATATCAGAAGCTTCAGTTTTGCATTAGCAACACCATGAACAAAATACCTGAAAACAAATGAAACTACAGTTTTACTCCTAAAAAAGGTTCATTGCAATAAGTAGTTTTAAAAACATGTAATTAAAATGAGAGACTGCATTAAAGCTCACTGCAAAAGCAATCTCTCTTTTTAAAAAATGTTTATTATACTGACATTGAGCATTTATTTTGCCAGCCATAGAAATTCAGTCAGAACCGATACTGTTAAGAGGCCAAGAAAATTTGGGTTGCTTTATGTTTGTTTTAAGAAAGAAAAGTAACATAAGATAGGAGTGTTCAGGTATATTTAGAGTTGGCTGGAAAATGGAAAAACAAATGACATACAAAAGTTTGTTTTCCTTTTTCATCAATTTAGTTTCCATTGAAGTTTTCAGGCCAGCTGAAGTCTGGAGGCTGAACTACTCCAAAACTTTATTTGCTAAGTTTAATATTCTCCACCCTCAAATAAATCCTGTTTGAAACAATGAAACAAATGGCAATTTAAGGCCCCAGTTCAGGAAAGCATCCTTGTTAAGGAAAACACCAGTGTAAACTATGCCATTACAATACAATGTATGTTAATCCAGTGCTATACAGTTATCAGTCATTTCAGAGTCTGCACAATTAAAATTGAAGTTCATGGAATTCCATTTACTGCAAATATTGGTACCAAACAACCTAGTTTTTTGGTAAAAAGTTAACATTTTGTTCTTTAAAATTTCACTCTTTAGACCCAGACCTTTGCAATTTTAAACACGTAAAAACAAAGCACTAGACAAACTTTAGACAAGTTGATTTGTATACATTACCATCACATCATCTTGATCCATTTGAAGTAAATGTACCAAGGATTTCTCCTTAGCGTTACCCTTTAGCATATTTCATAGGTCACCCTTTCTTGACTAAAACAGCCAATGCTCAACTGAAGAGAAGATCAAAGTTCACATATGTCTGTCAAAGCCACCTATCTGGTTATCCAAGTTAAAAGTAATGTATTGCATTAACGCAGTACTAGGTTTACAAACCAACACCAAACACTTTGGCCAAGCGTTATGGTTCTCAGTTTCTTGACTTTAGTGTCTATATTTAACTTTCATGTTTCAATAATACAGTCTTGCAAAATTACAAGTGTTCACTAGTCCAGGCACAACATATATTGTTCCATGATGAAATAATTTAGTCATCCACCCAAAAAAGTTTCCCCACAACCACCCCCCTCCCAGGGAAACAGGCAAGTAGAATTTTGCTAAAATGCAACAGGCATTGCATTTAATTTCTGTGTTCAAAAAGGAGACCAGCTCTAATCCCAGGTGTTATGCTTTGTTCATTTTCCAAGAGAGATTCACCTTTAAACCAAGACCAAGTGTGGAAAGTTTCTGCCCATAAGGAAACAAGAAAAGTTATAAGCAACTCTAGACAGGAGATTAGAGTGAACTTGTATACAACTATATCAATTACCACCCACCAATGTGGGGGTTTAGTTTCTCTCTACATCTAGATGTGAAGCTAAAATTTTGCAAGGTAAGTAGAGCCAGATTTGCTCAGTATTTAAGTATTTGGGTGAGAAATTAAAAAAACCTGCATAAAATGGTACTCTATGTTCAATAACGGATACTTTCATTTGTCTCAATATTGAAATATTGCTGCCATTTTGGCTGGGCGCTGTATTGCAGGAGAGTCAATCTTTAAATGAGAAACTGGTCATGGCCATTTGTTGTGGTATTTGAAGAGTAGAAGTGGTTGGCTCTGGTGTCCTAGCCTAATTCCTATTTAGGAAGTCACATTCCTACCAAAAACAAAATTTTAAACTGAGAATTCATTTTTCACTTCCCCCTTAAAAAAAAAATACCCCAAAACCCACAACCTTGTGTGTTGATGCCACAGAATGGTTCAAGTACTCCTCTCCAGAGGCAGCTCATTACAGTAGCATTTAGATGATCCTTAAAGAAAGTTTGGCAGAAAGGTGAAGTTAGCTGTACTCCGGTCACTGACAAGACAAACATTTACCATACTAATATGACCAAAATTCAATTTGCTGTGTATCTGCCTCATCTTTTCACAGTGTTTATTTCTCACTAACCTGTATTAGTTTAGAGCACACGTATCTACCAATAAAGTATTGGAGAACACACGTATCTACCAAAAAAATACTAGTTTAGGAACATTTGGTTCCTTACACCTTCTTCCTCCAGCTTCGCATTTGTTTCTTCTCCTACTTGTTTCTTTCTTCACTGGTTCTTTTAGTTGCTTGATTTTATTTTTTTGTCCCTGGTCCCTATTGATTTCAAAGTCTAGTGATAATTCTAATAACTCCAAACTCTGGTCTGCACTACAAATTTATGTTGGTATAACTACATCACTCAAGGATGTAGAAAATCCACACCCATGAGTGACAGATTTATACTGACCTAACTCCTGGTGCAGACAGTGCCATGTCATCAGGTGGGCTTCTCCCAGCCCTTCTTCCTCTCGGGGATGTGGAGTACCTACGCCGACAGGAAAAGCTTTCCCGTCGGCACAGATAGCGTCTTCACTAAGCACTACAGCAGTGCAGCTACACTGGTACAGTTGTGCCATTGCAGCACTGTAAGTGTAGATAAGCCTTGAATTTCAATGAAATCCATTTGAATAGTTTACATAGGTAAAAAGGGTGTTCCTTATCTTAATTGACTTTAATGGGAATAGGTATAATCCATGCAAGTCAAAAATGAATAAAGGCAGACATTATCTCTAAATTTTCAAAGTGTCTGTATTGTTTCCATCCAGGACTGTTTTTTTATTTATTTATTTTTGCAGGGTGTGGGGGGGGTGCTTTTGTTTTTAAAGATATTGTAGCACTTTCCAATCTCTCAATATTTCTCACCATGTATTTCTTTCTGTTCTGTACCTTATTTTGTGTTTTGAATCTCTCTTCAGCAATAGATCTAGAACTCCGCCTCACCAATATTGAAGCAGCTGGAAACTCCAACTTGTGTGCATCTGCCACTGCTCCTATCTCACAACAGGGGGAGCATGGAATTTCAGGAGCTTGCAGACCCTTCAGCTGCCACGCTGTCAATGACATCTCAATTATCTGGCAAACATTTAATGGGAAGAATACTGCCAGGCAGCCCCTGTATGTTATTTTGTATGCAATGCTGCCAACAAACCATAGGGTTGGCCCCAAAATAACTTCTCTCCCCTAAATTTTTACTGTTGTGCTGAGATTAAGTTATATTAATGAATGTCACAGAGAGAGATTAACATTCATCAATTGGAATGTGAGGTGGGGGGGGCAGCAGTGTTTGGCATTCAGAATAGAGGCAGTATTTAAACATATATAAGGGAGAAGAAAGATGGAATAAACTGGAAATTCCCTCAAAGGGACAACTAGATTCTTTAATGGAAATTTTTCCTGAGTGCGCTCACTTTCTACCTGTTCCATTTTTAATGACATGCCCCATTTATTCTCCCCCTTTATGATAGATATCCTCATTAAAAATTCATGTATGTTTTATAAGCTCAGCCTCCCAAGGTTCCCCACCTGCAGTTCTAAACCATGCTCATCTTGATTACCAAATAAAGTTACATGGCTGTGTTCCCATTGGTAGCCACCATTAATGGAACATTCACAATGGAAGGGTGCAGACCATTATAAAACATTCAGAGCCTCATCCTCTCCACCCTCTTGTGGTTTCAGTCATACCAAGATGATGGAAGAGTCCAGATGATACAAAATGCTGAATACCAAGAGGCCCCTATCCGCCACATTCAGTCATATATCTTGATGAGATTTCTAAACAATCTAGAGCAGGCCTGCACAACATGCGGCCCGGGGGCCGCATGCGGCCTGCGTGGGCTCACTGTGCAGCCCACAGGGGGGTGAGTAGGTGAGCTCACTGTGCGGCCCAAAATCTGGGACTGTGTCCGTTGGTCCTTTTTGCTGCTTGTCTCTGGGCTGGGGGTTGTCCCAATGCTGCAAAGAGGGTGTTCCCAAAGGAAGGTGCTTGCTTCTAACCCCAGAGGCCGTCAGTATGTCTGCTCTTCTCTAGTCAGACCACTTGACAAGTTTGATTGTTTTTGGTCTGGTTCCCATCCCCTCTCCAAGGGTTGCAGCTGTCTGGAGGTGCCTGCCTTCCACACCTTCCTCATTCACACCTCATTCATTCAACAGGGCAATTGAATACAAAGTGGGGGAAGATCTTATTCTACTTCTAGCAAAAAGACATTTTTCTTTTACCTTAATTATACTACCTTAAGGGCCCGCTATAACATATTACCAAGGTTCAAAACAAAGTCATATAAAAGTTATACAAAAATGCACAATGCAGAGATTTATCTACAACTGCATTGATTGACTGTTGTGTGCAGTAATATAGTGACCCCCGGGGGGGTGAAGAGGGGTGTGATGGTGGGGCCGAGCGGGGATGGGGCGGGTCCTATTTTACTGCTGTGATCTGATCACCCTATGCGCGCTGTTTCTTTCCCCCTCTACAGACTTCCACACCCCAGCGCTGGGGAAGGAGGGATTGTTTCTGAGTGGCGGGCGGTGCTGGGGGGTGGGGTGTTTCTGCGGGGCCGGGGGGTTTCGACCCTCAGATGTTTTCTTTGGAGTAATGTGGCCCTCGCTGCTTTATGAGTTGTGCAGGCCTGATCTAGAGCATTCTCAATATACAACTGATAAACAAGTTTTTTCTCAGGCCTGAGGGAAGGCCTAATGGCCTAGTCAGCTTGAGGCACTGAGTTGCCTCAGCCTCAATCCTGGGAAAACACAAGTCTTGCTACTGGGACGTTTGAAAAAATTTGCTCCTAAGGCTCCCTGCTTATTGAGGGCATTCATTAAAAGGCCACAAACCAAGTTAATATGCATCTTAGCATCATGTCCCTTCCACACAGCACATCTTATTAGTGAAAGAGTAGAAGCTAGACCAATAGTCTACTCTAGCTATCATAATCTTTCTAAGTTGCTCAGTTACTATGGTGGCAAGCCCAGTACAAATACTTTATTTCATGACATCTGATGCTATTTTCCAATTGCAGAATTTAAGCAGACTATGTCCCTATTTGTACCATGACACACTCACAACAGCAACCCATGTTTTCTGAGTGCTATTTAATTGCAATTCCCTTTCAGTACAGCTTCTCTATCACCTGTAAGACATTCAAAATGCAGCATGTCATTCACCAGTTTGCACAATTATGAGCATTTTGTCCACCCTGTATTATGTATTATTTACATTGGGCAATATAGACTAGCCTAGAAATACCCATAGCACCTTGAACCCAGAGGGCAGTAACAAGGCATAAAACCAGAAAAGAACATCTATCCCTGAAGTGGATAGAGCAAATATTTTATTTATTTACTTATTTACTTTTTGGAACTACTGAGTGAATCCCAGTACAGTACTTTGTTTATTCAATCAATTCTAGATGGTGCCTATTCTGAAAACAACAGATATAGGGCTCCCAGATTCCTGAACAAAGACCTAAATCTGCGCTGACTACCCTGAAACCTCATCAATTTCAGTGAGCTTGCACAGTGTTTACATCAGCAAATTTGGTTCACTGTGCAGAGAAGTCCATTAACAATTTGACAGGCTAAGTATCATGACAGTACAATGGCCTGAAGAGACAAGCACCATGAGCACATTTTTATTTTTAGTAGAATTTTTCTATTAATGTAAGATATTTGATCCTGAATTACTTAAAAAGAAAAGAAACTGCACCAGTTTTGCTCGGTGCAGTGTTCTAAAGGTTTACATGGTGGTCAGCAAACAAACAAGGAAGTAAATATTAAGCTCTGATTTTTAACTCAGTAACCAAATATGGGGGAAAGTTGGTCTTTGTGAAGCATGTGAATTTTCACTATGCTGTACTCAGCAAAAATGAGTGCAGTTCTTCTTTCAAGCATACAGTGGAGAGGGGGATTCATCTCACAGCGTGGTGTTGTTTTCTAAATGGCCCACTGACAGTGGCCCCAAGGGAGTCATACCAGTGATCTGTGTATAATAAATATATGAATGAGAAAGAAGGGATATAGGGATAATGATCACCCAAAAGAAAGTAAAATGTCGATATAGCTATAACAAAATAAGTTTTCTGGTGGTTGATATTGCTTACCTAAATTGATCAAAAGAAGAATTTTGCATTTCAAGAGTTTGTATTAGGGTATCTGAACTTTTGCTTTGTAAGAGGGCTAAAGGGGCAAGCGCATTTACCTTTGGCAAAAAAGGACTTTGAGAAACAAGAACCTAATGAGAATCAAATTATAGCCCCAATACAAGAGGCTGCTTTTAAGATATTATCAACATTTACATGCTGTAAGAAATAGTGGAATTTATATAAAAACAGCATTGCTTAGAAGACTAACTATATTACCTTTATATTTAGCAGGCCACACCCAATTAATATAGAGCTGATATTCTATACCAGTGAACTTTATGCAAAAGTCTGGCCAAATCACTCTAAAAAGGAAATGGAATTGCTGGTCTGTTTCCTTCATGCTACCTAGAAATAATTTCAAAATACATACAGTAGCCATGATAATGTGATGTAGTGGTTAAGGACTGAGAGATGAACTCCGGGATTCTAGTCTTAACTCTGCCACTGACTCATGTGAATTTGCATAAGTCACTGAACCTCTATGCTCCATGTTCTCCCCACATATATCTGTAAAGAATATTTTAAATACTTTGGGATCTGTGGTTGACAGCTTAAACTATGTAAGGACAAAGTTTAAAATGGAGATACTTATAAGTAGGAAACCATTAAGTCATACAAATCAGATTCCATAAGATCCATCTTCTTCCCTACTTGAAGTCCAAAGGGACCCATTCCAGAATAAAAACAGGATAAATTATGTATAGTATATATTTTGATACTATATGCACTGGAAGTTGAACATGAAAACTTGATGCCATGGAAGAGAATGTTCAGCATGGCCCTGAACCAAAACCTTAGATCTAAATTCTCCTGAGTTTCACAGACAGTTGATCTGGATTCAACCACTGCAGTACAGACCTAACTACATTTAATCTGTACCCATGCCATCAGTATCACCTGACCAATTAAGACTCCAGAAACAGTTTCTATTCAATCTTCCCAAGATGAGGCAATCACAATGATAGTCTGCCAATGCTATGAAAGCCAAACAGTATAAAATCAAAGCCTGCCTGGGTGTGACAATTCGCTTGTAGCAAAGGCTGTGCCTAATATTACAAAATATGAATTCTTTGAAGAGTCAGGCATCTATAATGATGCAAAGTAAACTGTTGATTTAAGCAATTTATTGAAGATGACTAAGCAGTATTTATGGGGCAAGCATAATTGCATACATCATACTTTAAAACTGGAGACTATCAATTCTATTCAATGTATATTGTTTAGTTCTTTGGAGAACCTTCCTTTGCAGAATTGCTGCATACTATAGTTGTAGAAAGATCGCATCTAATTCTTATTCGCTGTATGTGCTTTGGAGGTTTGAAGCTTTCTGAAAACTTGTCCTAGTTCCCATAATTTAAAAAACTGGTGTCACAGCTATAAAGTAAATATAAACAGGATTTGGTTTAGAATAGTAAATTTCTGTGTGTTCACCTTTATAGTTTCTAGTACCTCTACATTCAGAGTCCCTAACACTTAGGGCTGGTCTACACTAGCCCCCAAGTTCGAACTAAGATACGCGACTTCAGCTACATGAATAACATAGCTGAGGTCGAAGTATCTTATTTCGAACTTCAAAGTACTTACCCCATGTCCACACGGCAGCGCGCAGGCTCCCCCGTCGACTCCGCCTGCTCCGTTCGCAGAGCAGGATTACCAGCGTCGACGGGGGAGCACTTCCTGGTTCAATTTATCGCGTCTAGACAAGACGCGATAAATCGAACCCACAACATCGATCCGACGCCTCCGACGCAGCGGGTAAGTGTAAACTAGCCCTTAGTCAAGTGTCTTGGTAGCCTTGAGCACTGGATATGAATTCCACATTTTTATTTCATTCTGAAGTAGAATGATGAAGCTACTATATTCACCCCACCCAGTCCTCCCTGTAAGTGGTGTCTTCCAACTCCCAATCCGGTAACCGCTGAATTAACAAGGCACTGAATAAACAGGTTTTTCCTGAACGGATGTTGCTGTATGCTGCCCTGATCATTTTTTATAGCTTCACCAGGAAGAGTAAGATGAAAGCTGGAAAACTCAAGTGAATCAAAAGTGCTCACTCCCACAAAAACTCTTATGCTCTGTCAAACTGAAAGTTTTTAAATATTAAGAAGAGTCACTGTCCTGTCTATAAATTTCAAATAACATGCCTGAGCCCACTTCTGCTGCACATAAACCTCTTTATGCATCTACTACTGTACACTACCCAATGTTCTCTGCTCCTTGCTGCCCTGCTGTGTATGCAATTCATTTTCAAAGCAAAATGCTTAATAAGATTGCTTCTTTTAATCTTAGGAAACATAATTCAAATAGCTTCCTAACAAAGGCCCCCTTTTAAAAAAATCCCTGAGGTCAGAAATATGCAGGAGGGCTGAAGCCTAAATACAAATGTCAGTAGTAAGTTTATAAAACAAGAACAGTGTTAACTTCCACAGTACTTAAACTGTGTATGTCATACCACATTAGAGTGCTTTTAATTCCACAGACCAATAGCTAAATCAGTAGGGGGATGGCATACAAAACACTAGTTAGTATGCAGTGGATATAGTTATAGAAAATGGCTGGCAGGTATTTAAAAACCCCAAATAAATGTATTTTCATCTAAAATGATAACTTAAAGCTTTATGGAATAAAACCTACTGATGGAATAAAAGTAAACTTTTTCTATAAAACAAGTTGCCTCATCATTTTATGCAGCCAGATCTCAGTCTCTCGAGAGGCTCCTTCAGAATAAGAAGAAAATATAAATCAAAATCCTGAAGTGAGCAAAGTAAAGACCATTAGCAAAATCCCTTTATGATGAAAGGTTGACAAATGCATGTAACAGAGAATATTTTTAGTTCTAAAATGTTTTATGATTGGGATTGTTTTAATACATTTATCAATATGGTCAGGATTTTTGTGTACAAACAGATTACAGAAGGGAGTTCTAATTTTACACTACACAAACATTCCACATCTACCTTGGGGAATAGAAAGCCCCCTTGGCACAGAACCTCCATAGATTGGGATGGGGTTAAATGTCTGGAGGCCTCTCTCTGGGGAGAAAAAAACAACAACATTTTGAGCAAGTGAATTCAGTGAACTGCCCACAAGTATAAAATTCTATGAAATTTTTATTTTCATGTCCTAGTCTAAGAAGCTATGTAGAAATTTGTCTGAGTACTTTTTACAGAAAGCTGAGCACTACTGCTCAACTTGTTAGTGTCTTCAAGGACTGATTCTACAAACATCCTCACATGTTTGAAGATGAAAGCTTGAAACCTGGAAATGCCTGTCAAAGCAAGATTTATATATTGCATAACAAGCAAGGTGTTCCAATCTTTTAAAAAGTGCAAGTATGTAGCAAGAGGAAAGGCTATACAATCCTGGGGACAATGCTGCACTGCAGCTCAATTACTGACAATTCACCATCCCATTGAGCTGCTAAACTTTCAGTGTCGCAGGGAGGAAAATAGGAAGCAATTGTTTTTTGAAAATCCCTCATGTTACAAGGTAGGTCCACTCACTCATTTGGTCAGATGTCTATGAAAGGCTACTATAACTAAGAACCTACCATTTCCCTTTTCAAGAGCACAGTTTATTCTTTTGAAAACTAGCAACTTTTCAAATGAGAGGTCAAAGAAGGATGACAAATCGAGGCTTTGCTCTTTTGAAACAGATCTTTTATAAGTCTGAATTCTGAAAAAAAAAAAAGGAATTAGTTAATTTAATAGATTTTACTGCTTTAATTGAGAGGAAGCTTTGTATAGTAGTAAAAGCACAAGATGAGGAGTTTTGTTTACTGCTCTGCCAGCTGATTTTGGGCAAGTCACTCAACCTCCTGTGCCTTGGATTCCCCAACTGTAAGAAGAGGATCTTGTCTACTCCCAAGTTGTGCTCTGAGAATTTGGGACTGTGTCCCAATTTTATAGGGACAGTCCCGATTTTTGGGTCTTTTTTCTTGAATAGGCTCCTATTGCTTCCCACCCCTGTCCCAATTTTTCACATTTACTGTCTGGTCACCCTACACCTCAAATGAACAGTACTACGAGGCATCACAAACACCAAACCAATTTATACATAGCTATCACAATACTGAATGAGCTACCTTCACTGTTACAAAAATATCAAGCGAATCAACACAGAAAATCATCCCTATTAGGGATTTTTGTCTCATGGCAAATCACTAAGAGTCATGAGGCAGAAACAATTAAAATCAACATTTGTTCACGTAAGTTATTTACACAGACATATGCAACACTCGCCAATAAAAAATGAGCATTTAGGTATGGCTGCTATAGGATCTCTGCCAAAAGATATGCTCCAATATGTACTTTTGTCTTTCACTAAGCTTTTGAGTAAAGATACCTTTTCTAAAAATCACATTCTCAAACATTTGTTCTTCCATACTCTTGCATTCTAAATAAAATAATTCTCATAATATGAGGGCAACACTCATGAACAGATTTAAATAAGAAAATAAATGTTAAATGAAAGGGGGAACCAGGAACAGACAGTTAATCAAATAGCCCCATTCTGTTTCAGCAGCAAAAGTAGCTTTTGGTACCATACTAAATATGGATCTAAGAACATTCCAGTAATGAAAGTCTCAGACAAAACATGATTGCCTCCTCAAGGACACTTCATATATGTGCAACTACATACATGTATTCCATCATAAGCAAAAATCCTCATGACTGATTTGAGTCAATAATACAATCTGAACCCTACCTCTAGCACAACAAAAACCTATGGCCACATTTTATATAATTCCCCCCGTCCCCAGTGTTCTCAGAACTGAAGTCACTTTTTAAAATGATCAAAGGTATTAAGGATTTCACACCACAAAAGTTATAAAAAGCAATTACCCAAAATGGTCTGGAAAATCATCAACATCTTTTCTGGATCTGCAGTGCTAGAGTCCTGTTTTGCTGCCCTGCCCTTTTCTTGTTCATCACAGACATAAGTGATAGTAAGAGCCTGGAAAGCATTTCACTCCAACACTTTCCTTTTCCTGGCATGAAGAAGTGTCAGACATGGTCTTGACATGTATACCTTCATCTTACTGTTTACGTAAACAGACACCAGTATGCTATGTAGAAATTATATTTAGCCATGATAAAATATCAGACATTTTGAGATTTAGAACATAATACAAAAGCCACACTCAGGAATCACTTAGCTTTGTTAATTTCCTTGATACCAAAAGGAGCACATTTCTATCAGTACATACACATTTGGGCCTTAAATGCAGCATCAAGGACACACTTGATCTCATTCTGTCACTCTGTACATCAGCTACGTGTCAGGGTACAGAATGAATTAAACAACAAGCCAAGTCTTGCTGCAGTGAGGCTGAAAAAAGACCAACTCCAGCTGTGTCCCTTTGCTAATGGTCGGAGTGTATAAATTTGGTATACTGGACACCAGTTCTTTATATTATTTCCAACTCTTAAAATGAAGATCTATTATTGCTATGCATTCCAAGGTTATGCAGACTCTACTTGATGTTTAACTGCTAGTGGTTCTGCAGTAAAAAGAAATCCTTATTGAAAGGTATTGCCAGCAGCTGCTGCTGTTTTCAGAAGGCTGCATAGGCCCTATAAACCAAACAAACTGAATAATTTACCAAGGTGAAATGAACTGGTCCTCTCTCTGATTCTACAAGGTCATTATAAAATATATTTAGATCTCTTTGGGGTTGTAGTTACCATGACAAATGTTCTGAGGTTCTTCTAATCTACTGATCTTTCATCCCCAAATTACTTAAAAGTAGGTCATCCTGCTTCTTACACCATGGCTAGAAATACTGCAATCATTTTGCAATCTTTACTTTTGCCCTTGTCTGAAGATCCTGAAAAACAAGCCACTAGACATTAAAGAATCTTGTATTTTGGATCCACCTTACGAGGTCTTTTTTAAACATATGAAAGCTACCAAGCTAGGTCTGTAACTAGTGGTCAGATAGAGAGAGAACTATTACTGTTCAAATGTTGATTGTATATATGGATCAATATCAGATAGCTAATTTTAACCTCCACAAACTAGATATGTTCCTCATGAATTTGAAGCGTCAGACAACCTGCCTCCTGACAGTATACGGTGTAGCACAGTGCAGGCCAACAACTGACTAGTCCAGATCTATTTTTAGTAAAGATTTAACATTGTATAACCAATATTTACCACCATTGCTGGTGAAAAAAATGTTATGCAGTTCACTGCAAAAAAAATTAATCAGATTAGTAATTTCAACTGTACAGAAAAAAATGACAAATATTTTTGTAGATTTGTCACAATGCAAATCCATCAGCTATTTTGCAACACAAGGCAGCAGACAGATTTAAGGATTACTGAATGCTTGTTCTCAACATATAGTGCAATATCATTTCCAAATAGTTAAAATCTTTAGGTGTTAAAGTCAAGCAATATTTCATTTCTTCATTCTTTATGTTACATTTTTAAAAAGCAAAAACATTTGCTCACCAACTGTTATTGCTTACTGCGTATTACCACGATGAAACTGAACTTTAATAGATGTCCCACTGGGCTATAAATAGATATTTATCTGACAAGCACTATTGAAAAAAAAAAAGACATGATTCACAGCTCAGAGATCATGAAGACTAAAATGTCACAGGGTGAACAAGTTAAACATGTTCACTTTATTTCAATTTAAATTCATTTTAAACAATGCAAGTCTGATAACTGAAGTATATTGCAAAATAAACAAAAAAATCAACCTTGTTTCCATAAAAATTAAATTAAAATTATCATTTTTTCTACTATTAGCAGAGTAGACTCTCACCTGAAAAGGAAATATGTTGTCAGCTCTGTTCAAACTATCTTCCATCCAAGATTTCGGAGCAAAGGCCGAGCTGGGCCTAGCATACTTCTGCAACTGGATATGATTACTTGCAAAATTCTTCTTCAGGGGTGAGATGGAGTTCAGGGGTGTTATCCCTCCATTCAGTCCCCTGCGGTGGTCTCGCCCTTGGGACCCTCCCCATCCACCATATCCACCACCACCGGGGCTCCATGAAGAAGATGGTGTAGGTGATGGGCTTTGGTAGCTGCTCCATGGAGAAGGTGGTTTGTTAAGATTACTAGCCAAATGAGGCAGTTGATTAAAAGCAGCATTTCTATGTGTAAATGGAGGTGGATGAGGGCTTGCAGGAGATCTTCTCTGCTGCTGATGCTGATTGTGATGATGCTGAAAATGGGGGTGATGAGGGTGGTGTTGAGAGAGGGGTCCAATCTGAGGGGAAAAGCTACCTCCAAAGCCAGGGCTGACATGATGTGGAAAATTCTGAAATAGCAGAGCACCATTATTAGCTGAAGCAGCAGGGACCCCTCCTTGGTGAAAAAAACTGGCATCTTCATTGATTATTGTAGAAGAAGAAGGAGCTATAGCTGCTGACCAGTTACTAAAACCAGTCAGAGAAGATGCAGTGGATGTTAAGGGCTGAGTTGAAGTACCTAGCCCTGAAGCCTCTTGATAATCAAATCCTGTTAACACTGGTGATTCTATTCTTATTTTCTCTTTCCCGTTGCCATTCTCTGAAGAATTGTCTCCCTGATTTTCCTCAGATTTAGCTTTCTCAGGTTCAGGCAGCATGCCTGCTTCCTGACTTTGACTAGGGGAAAGCTGCTGTTTTTCTAGAGACTCTTGCTTTTCCTGTTGCTGAGTTTTAGATTTTTCTGACCCCAGAATCTCATCCTGAATGTTATGGGCAGCTGGAGCAGGAAAGAGCCAAGCTGACCCAGCACTACTGCCATTGGCAGCTGTGTTATTATTTATAAAAGCAGCAGGGCTGGGGGCTGCATTTTGATGATGGTGTGGAGGCTGCAGATGTGGATGAAATCTCACTGGAAAAGCTGACTTATTCCCAGTGTTGTTTTGCACTAACACTCCAAACCCGTAATCCCCCATTTATTATATTTAGGATTTGATTTTCTCCTGTAAAAAACCAGCAACGATGTTTAGTGTTTCTCTCCTCCTCCACCAAAGAGGAACTAGCAAATATCTTGTTTTAATCTAGATATTCCAGTTTCTTCCTCCACACACTCCTTAGATATTTCTGATTTGGATATAAATTCTGGTTCCTTCAAAGATAAATCTCTTTAAATATTTAACGTATGTCAATTTATGTTTGTTTCCTTTCTCTGGTTAGAAGGAAAAGAAAAATAAATCTTTGGTTAGCAAAATAAGGTTTCCTTTTCCTAAAGGAAATGCACATCAATAAGAGAAAAATCTTCTAGGGACAGATATACAGAGATTTTAACTATCCTGTTTTTTCCTCCTCAGCAGCCTTGACTCGGCCATAAATGAGTTAAGAGGAAAAGAGAAACAATGACGTCTGGTCCCTCCACCTCTTGGCTGCAAAAAAACAAAAAAACCCAATAAGTCTGAAATAATTTAATAAATTCTATATAATCTAATATATATTTGTTTCCTGTTCAAAAGAGTCCTTGCTGTGGATATGGGAAGATTTTACCTCAGGCCTTTATTGTGTATAATAAGAATACATACTATTTTGTATGTGTCCTTTAGAGGAGTCTTGGCTTATTGAAGGGGTAAGATTTTTATCTCAGAAAGTCAGTATGCTGGAGATGAGAGGGGAGTGAGCTGTGCAGAAGGGTGGATTCTTGATGCTGCTCCTGTTGGGTTGGGTTTCTGAGCTCACCAGGCTCGCCTCCTATTTATGATCAGATATTGATGTGTCCTTCAGATGAGTCCTGGCTGTCCGAAGAAGAGTTTCATCTTAGAAATCTGCATTCAGCATTCGGGGGAGGGGGGAGAGAGCAGGCAATGACTTGTGCAGGAGGAGGGTGAGGGAGGTGTCTTGCTGCTGCTTCTGGAAGGGTGGTTTCTGGTACTGGGCTCGCCTCCTTTTACTGAGCTAGGTAGGCTTCCTTCAGCTGCGGGAGCCCTTGTCTGCAAGGGAGGGTGGATTTTACCTCAGGGACTCGGCATGCGGCAGGGGACGAGAGGCTGGTGCAGGGAAGCTGAGCTCGCCAGGCCCCTGTTCTCTATGGGGTACCCCCCTCACCCCCCCTCTCCGAAGTCCTGACGTCTGGGAAGGCAGGAGGGATTTTACCTCAGGAGAGCAGCCGCCTCCAGCGGGGAGGGGATGGTGCAGGCGGCGAGGGGCCGGGCTCCTCTCTCCCCCATGGAAGGCGTTTAGCCGGCTCTCCCAAATCGCCCGCAGATTACGGGACAGGGTCACGATCGATTAGTACTGCAGGGGAGGGAGACCGCTGGAGTCACCAGGGGGGTGGGGTCCTGCGGCGGCGGCTCCGAAGCGTCCTTTCCTTGCTTCGCGTCCTCGCAGCTGCAGGCGATTGCCCTTACCCCTCATGTAAAACAATCGATTATCGCGGGGGGGGGGAGGGGGCGCGAGACCGGCTCCGAGGAGTCGGGAGGCGTTTCAGTAATCGGCGAGTCTGGCTATTACGGAATCTCTTGTCCCCGGCCGCCTCCTGCTCGCTGCCGCAGCCGGTACCTCCCTCCCCTCCCGGCCGCCGCCGAGTCCCGTCTCCTCAGGACAGAGCCGCTGAGCGAAATGACAACCAGCTGGAGGGAGGCAGCGCGGCACTTCCGGTTTGGGAGAGGACACACCTCCTGCCCCGCCTCCCTCGCTTCTCCTCAAGCGGAGGCCGCGCCCCCGCCCGCTTTACAAGCCTCTTCCTGGCGACGTCATGAGATTCAAGGGGGGCGGCGGCCATTTTTGGTAGGGGCACGAAGGTGCCACTCCGACCGTCATCTTTGTGGTGGGCATTCGTCCCTGCTTGGTGGCCATCTTGGATTGGGGCACGCATCTGCTAGTTGCCAGCAGGACGGCCATCTTGGACTGAAGAAAGCAGGTACTCCGTGAGCAGCCATCTTTGAATATGGCAGCGCTCTGTAAGTGCTGGATCTCTGTTGTCCTGCATGGATCAGAACGAGCAGGGGGCACGTCCCTAGGCAAAAGTTCATTGTTAAATGCGGGAGGGGAAGGGGCAAAAGGCCTGAAACCAGTAAGATATAGAATTGCTTGGGGAAAACCTGGGGAGCACGTAACACCCGCTGCCAACCCCGTCGCACTGGATGTCCTGAGAGCTCTGGCCACTGCAAACTCCACCTCCCAGTAATGCCCAGAGGGTTTCAGCTCACTACAAACTCCACCTCATTGTAACACCCACACCCTGGAGGCTCAGGCCCATTACAAACCCCATCTCCCTCCCCACCCATTGCCCCAAGAGCAAAAGCCTTTTGCAAACCCTGTCACGTGTCACCCACCCCAAGGGCTGAGCAGTATAGCAATCCCTCCCTCCCTGCACTACCCTATCACCCCATGGACTGATGTACGTTACAAAACCTACTTCGCTAGAGGACTTCATCACCCTGTGAACTGAGGCTCACTGCAACACCACCTCCCTGTAATAAATACGTCATCCCAAGGGTGGATTGCAGGGCACAGACATGATGAAAATTGAATAAGAATGGAATAAAACAAGAGGAAGAACAAAATAAATACTGAAGTATATTCTAGAATCTCTCTGCCCCATAATTACAATATCTAATCATCCCAAACATTATAATATCACTACTTGAAGGTGTGGGGGGTTGAACCATTACAGAAGAATGCATGTGTTTTAAAAAAGGTAAAGGAAATAATTTACAGGACTGAACACTCAGGTTCCACAGGAAACAAATCCGCCTGTAGATATTAGAGTTTATATTTGTGTTTTTCTCACTGCCTTTAATGCTTCAAGGAGTTACATATTTAGACAAAATACCATCAGATCTGATCTCAACATTTTAGTTTCTATTTGGCAGAAACAGGATATGAAGACAAGATGTCAAATTTTCAAAGTTGGCTAAATTGGCTTAAGAGTCTAAGTCCCATTTTCAAAATTGATTTAGCCACTTATGAGCCTGAGACATAGGCTCCTGAGTCACTTACATATTTTTGAAAATGTATCCAAGAATTTGTGGTGTTTTGGCACTAGAATTTTCTCCCTGAGGCAAAAGTTGCTAGTGAAAGATATAAGCATGAATATAAACAAATGAAGGTACAATAAATTTGATTGCAGGTACTAGGAATTGTACAGACCCCTCATAATCAAAAACCCAACAGAAACATTACTTTAAGGATGAAGGGTTTAAAATATTCAGCACAACTACTCCCACTGAAAGCAAATGAGTTACAAATAAACTAGAATGAAATGAGGGAGAGAGTTTCAGTATAAAATGAGGTCCAAAAAGCCATATTTTCCTCTCATTAAAGATGGTAACCAACTGTGGCATATTGCACCACATGCTCAGTCCTCTCCCCTTCAGTCCACCATTGTGTTGTCCTTCTGGCACTAGCTCTACCCGTAGAGGTCATTGAGAACATATAGCGAAGTCATTTGGACAGCTGAATGGTGTCTATTCGGGACGACTTCAAAAGTCAACTGGACTCTTCCCTCTGCAAGTGTTCCCCCTCCTCCCTTGCCCCATAAACCTATAAACAAAATACAAAAGTCAGATCAGATGTTCTTGTATCAATGTAAATGGAAGTCACCATGCATGCACTGGCTAATTTAAAGGGTTTGTGATTCTTAGCTAAATGTGTAGAGGAAGGGAGTGGAGGTTTAAATTGTGATATCCAATAAATCTGATCTTTCAGCATGATGAGATGAGGACATTATAACATGAGAGCCTAAAATAGGGGTGCTTATACAGGGATAGAAAAAATACTGAGCCATGTTCATACCAATATACCAGTGCTGGAATTCAACTGTCAAAGTTGGAGTGGTAGAAGGAAAGGACCATTTTAATTTAGTCTGCCCTCATGAGCATTATCAGAATTTCTTCTTGAACTACCATGCCCAGACCACAGCATTAGTAAGCCGGAGCACTGGCATGAAGTAGATATAGTAGAACCTAGGATCTAACTGACTTTAGTGAAGAGATTTTACTGAGTAAATACTACAGGATCAGGTCCTTGGTTTCTAAAGCACTTTAGGAAGCTTAGGGATGAAAGGCAATATATATAATAGTAATTAAGCATACTTTGTGATATACCTATATGTTTATTAAAAGTTTAGTTACTAATCTTGTACCTTGTATAGCAACCTCCATATAGTGAGCTGGATTTTCAAGGCCATTAGATATGCAAAATGAAATTCCGTGCTTAATTTGAGTGCAGTTATCTGGTCTGCATGTACATCAAATAGACCGCATGCACACAATAGACATGTATCTGCATACCTTGAAAATCTGTCCCTGCAACATCGTATGGACTGCATGGATGCAGGGCTCATTGCTTTTGCCTTCTGTGGGTGGTATTTGGTGTGTAGTTTATCCTGAGATGGTGGAAAGGGAATCTTTTGTTCACATTTCTGTCTTTTAAAAGTCATCTTATGTTAAATATTACACATGCAACATAAAGATTGTATTGCTTGCATTTTCTAAATGAAAAATAAACAGACCTGTGCTGGTTACAGGGCTAGCTAGGCTTCTCCCCTTCCTAGTCTTTATGAGGGTACCCTCTCAGGTCGTAGGCCTCATGCCTTTATCTCCTCTAGAGTGCAATCCTGTGATTCTCCCACACTTAGACTAGGTCCTGGGCTACAGAACCCAGTGTACTGTGCTTACTCAGCAGGTACAACTGGGTTTGGCACCTGTGGTTTTTTCCTTCAGCGGAAAAAGGATTTTAAAACAAGTCTACGTGCACACCTATCTTACCTAACACACTATCATCCTGTGATGATTCTAAGCCTAGATTCCTCAGACACCCCTGT
This sequence comes from Chelydra serpentina, assembly GCA_037349315.1. Classification (NCBI taxonomy): domain Eukaryota; kingdom Metazoa; phylum Chordata; order Testudines; family Chelydridae; genus Chelydra; species Chelydra serpentina. The sequence continues at coordinate 17,851,083 of JBAIAC010000035.1, forward strand.
GGGTGCCTGTCAGTTTGGTTTCCCTGACCAGCTCCTTAACAACTACCTCCTCACTCAAGATAGAGAGAGCCCCTTTTAGTCCAGCTCAAGTCCCTTGTTCTTGTCAGTTCTTTGGCCGTGACCCTTCTGGACAAAATCAGTTCAGTAGGCTTAATAGGAGGTTGAGCCAGACACGACAGAGCCCATATCAATCCACAAATGTTTGCTGAGGGGTGGCTTATCCTGAGCTATTCTTCTCCCCTTCCTGCTTGTTTTTCCTTACAGCCCACAGTTAAACTAAACCAACATATTAATACAATACATATCCCAATAACCAGGTTAGTATACAGTATTTATAAATTATTACAGAGCAGCTGGATATCCATCAAAAAACTACCTACCTGTTCTTGAAAGATCACTTCTGTCCCGGTGCCTCACTGCTACAGTTGAGATCAGCTGAGCTATAAATAATAGGGACTGCTAGCAGGGTATTCTCTGTGACGGGTTCACAACTTTTGAATTTGCTCCACCATGGTCTGAAATAGTCCAAAGTTGATGAACTTCAGCGCTAGCCATAGACTCATTTTCCCTCCCTCCCACCAGATATTAAAAAATTGGTGGGGGACAGGATTTTAATTGGAAAGATGGGAAAATAATGCGGTGGAGGATTGTGATGAGTGATCTTAAAGTACTACACTGATATTTTGAGTTATGTCAAGGGCATCTAGAGAGGGCGTCCTTTTTCAGCATGTCTATAAATCAAAATAAATAAATACAAACATTTTCCAGAGTTAAGTACCAAAAAAGAAATTAAGATGTATGTATATTCCAGAGGGAAAGATGGAAATCACCACATAGAAACACTTCTCAAAGAGTTTCACTCAGTAGTGGGGTATTCACCACCACCTACTCCAAGGCCATTTTGAACCTGTTCTGTCACCCAATTGTGTGACATGATATTTTCAACAAATCCAGTATTGTTCATGCATTTGATTAAGTAAGCCCTTTTCTCTGCAATTGTATACACCCTGTTTCTGTGTGAGAAAATATATTTGTTTATATACAATGAAAAGCATCATTGTTTTCAAACATCTAATTACTGGGTTACAATTTCCCCTTTTGTTTACTGTTTTGCAACCTGTGCAAGCCTGTCTGAATTTTAAACACTATTTTCTCTGCACTTTCCAGTCACTCTATTATTATCATCATCATCATCATAGATTCAGAGTTAACAAGTACTTCTGTCAAGAAGCAATGAACCTGGTTCCAATAATGTATTGTTGAATAAACAGTTGGGAAAGGACTGCATGGATGGCCTTCATTTAAATTCAGGCACACCCCTGCAATGCATTAGCGTAAGTGCTGATCAACTAGTGATACAAGTAGAACTTCCAAACTCTGATATTAATCACCTTGCGTGACAAACACGGTTTCCTGGCCCTAGCTACCTGATGGACACTTCTCAACGGGTGATATTTTGATGGCATCGGCTGCCCAGCAGGATTTGCGTCATTTTATACAATCTCTTTAAGGAAAACTGCACAATGATATAGAAGAGATTGCAGTCATGACATGTAATTGCAAAAATGAATAAATCACTAAAGAAAATTAGTAGTGTCTATAAATATGAGCATTTAACAACCAGAAAGGAAGCTGCTGCATTGATGGTTTGATGATGTAAAGTAAGAAAAGCTCATGAAATGCAGCTGAGCTTTATTTGGAATGCATGAACAAACAGGAGGAATTATGATTTGCCACATAAGTTTTGTGGAGTTTTTTTAACTGATTAAATAATTTAGACATTATATAAATACTTTTAAATCAATCACTTTTAACAGCTATAGAATTTAAAACAACTCTGAAAGTCTCCTGCTTTCCCAAATGTTAAAATAGGAGCTTGCATTCTCCAAATCATATGCGACATCACCAGCCTGTAGTTCCTGCTGGGAAATATCAGAACAGTAGCAGCCTCCACTGAGAGTTAAAGATATTATTACTAGTTTCTGCAGTGATGGACACATTGAAACAGTGACAGTTATTTCTAAAAGCCTTCAATATATATATATTCCTATTGCTCTAATTAAATATTTGCTTAGAAGTCTAAGCAAGTCCTTTGTAATATCTAGATGCACTCAAACCACAAACCCAAATACTTGCAGGGTCAAGTCAGTCCATCCTCCTCCTCCTCCTGTAGAGATACCTGACACTTATTACATGGGTCTCTTTTGGGTGGAACCTTAAAAACATAGTCAGATTTTTAAAGGTATTTAGGCACCTAAAAATGCAGAAAGGCACTTACTGGGACTTTCAAAAGCACCTAGGCACCTATCTGTATCTTTAGGTACCATAATAACTTTTAAAAAATCTGACCCTAAGTTCTTGTCTGCTCCTCCTGGACATTAAGGATCCCATGACCACAAGAGTGGAGGTTTGCTCTAGTATACTGTAAAATTTCCCTTCCCCACAATCAAGACTGTGTAAGATGCAATGTGCACATTGGCTGCCATCCTCCATCAAAGAGAAGGCTGCAGTTCCGTGATGATGTATGAAGCTAGCACCTCCATCCTGAAAGAGCTTTAGAAATGAAGTATATTTAAAATATTATTTAACTGTGTAAGGTATCATAACAAATTACTTTATTACCAATATCTAATGGGTTCAGCTTCTTTTGACTTATATGGGGAAATTCTACAGACCATTTCTACTGGCATTATTAGACAGTTCTAGTTGATGGGTCTTCAATGGCGCTAACCATTGAGATGGACCATCTTACAATAGTTTTTCAGGGACACAAGCCCCTTGACCAGCTCCTCGCTGCAAGGCTAAGGGGGAAATGTATTGCTCTCATAGAGGATTAGATTTCCTAGCCTGCTTTGTGAAAAACCTTATCCTGACAGTTCTGACTGCAACACATCACCCAATAAATGTTAGATTGTGATTTGGGTCACAGTAAAAATTGAGAAAAGCTGCAGTGGTGCAGAAAAATCTGTTCAATTACTTTAATGACTCTGAAACAACCTTAGGATTATGGTTTATTTGGATTTAATAAAGCACCTGTCCAAAGTTTTAGTGCTGTACAAATTATAAAACACAACAAAGAGTAAATATTTTCAATGCAAAATAGAAGAACTCTGCCAACCAAGCCGTATACCCCAAATAACAATATAGAATATATGACACAACCAACTTAATGGCATAATAAGCCATAACATAATGTGATAGGTCCTCATAACAACCACAACCCCCACCCCCCAAAAAACCCGTACCTACAACTCACAATCCTTAAATCCTTCACCCCCCCTTTCCAGAAAAGCCCAGAAGAACAAATGTGCTTTGCAGTATGCCCTGGATGTTAAAAAATCAGGGCCCTCTCGAGCCAAAAGACTCACTCTCCCTCCCCATTCTGCCGCCACTTATGGAAAATGCCCTATCAGCAGGTCCTTCTTTTAAATCAGGGGACTGTAAATTCTAGTGCTTCCGCTGAGTGCAGATGCCATGGTATCATCTGGGTAGAAAGGAGAGCCCTCAGTTAATAAGCCCACAAACTTTAAATGTTCACACTGTGCACTATTGCCAATAATATTAGGGAAAATGTCAGGCTGACATGCTCATTTATCATTGTGGAATGTATTAGCTGACACTGGGGTGGAGCAACAAGGAATTCAAATCTCCAGTTTCCCCACAGATTTAAAGCCCCTGTCCAAAAGGGGGAGTGGAAAGAAGAGATGCAACCCCTTCCCAGAACCAGATGCCACAACTATATCCTAGGTACCAAAAACAGCTCATGTACGTTCTTGCTTCTTGGGTATCAAAATCCTCACCCATGTGTCCAAATTACCAGCTTTCCCCTCCGACAACTTCTGAGGGGTAGTTATGCCTTACCATACAAGAGCCTGCAACCCATTAAACATTTAACTGTCAGGGGTGACATTAAATTAATTGAAATAAGTGTCATAATTGAAATTATACTTACATTATCAGGAGTACAGTACATATTGGAGTGGACTGCAGAGAGTGGAAGGAATAACTGAAGGTAAGAGGATTTGTGGGGGGCATAGTTCTGGGGTCTCCGCTAAATAGCTAAGGTTTAACGTGCCACATAGTACATAGGGCATTGCTCATGTTCAACAGTGCTAAAAGCAACTGACAGATCTGAAAGAAAATGCACTGTCGTTTTGTCCTCAACCATTGCTCCAGGATGACTGAACTAAAATCTTCAGGCATGCTAGGAATAGCTAATATTATCCTAGACCTAGAGAAAATTCTGGTTTTATAGTAATTAGTATTTGTCTGAAACTGATGTAGCTGCAACCGCTATTCACTAGATTGGTATTGCAATGACAGAGCTGAGATATGAAGTTTGATTTTTATAAACTCAGTAAACCATTTAAATCTTGTGGAAAATACATTATACATGTTAATAGCTTCATTTGGCTAAGCAGCCTTCGCTATTTTTCTGCAATTGCATTAAGGTACTGTATATTGATATACCCTCATATGTTAAACAGCCCCTTAATGGAGAACATTGCCTTGGAGCTTTAAGTCTTTATGAAAAAATGTCATCACTGCCCAAAGAACTATTTCACATACTGTAATTATGCAATATTAATGAACAATATCACATACAACTGCATTTGCCAGGCCTGTAATGTAATGGAGTAGATTCTTTGTATGTAATGTGCTTCAGAATGACCTGACACAGCAAAAATGCCTCCAGGTTCCACAGCTCATGTAAAATATAATAAATATATAAATAATTTAAAAGAGGAAATCGGTAGTATTAGGACAGTGGTGTTATTTATGCAGCTATACTTAAAAGACTGGCAAATTGACTGTTGAAAACTCTTATTTTCACTCAGCCATAACAATTCTCTCTGGGATAAAACTGGGCATAGAAAAATTCCACCAAAAATACATTTAAAAAAAAATTGAAATAAAATCTGTTTTGCCATTTAATTTCCAAAAGTGCAGCATCTTGTGCTCTACCAATCATAGGTTTTATACAGCACCTGCCATATTACTGTGGTATCTAACCATTATGGATTGGGCAGGGTCCCCAGAGGAAGGAATTCCTGAGTCCTAATCCTAGAACTCCTAGCTCTGACACAGCATTACTACCATTGGGGGAGATTTTAGCAAAAAGCTCAGTGTAGACAAGAGTAATGTGTGTGTTCTTAACCAAATTTAGGTCAGTGTCATCAATGGACGTTGAGCCCATTTATGCTAGTGGAGAATTAGGTCCTCAATGTTTCTGTTTCCCTATCTATAAAAGAGGAATAATTAATGAAACAGGAATACATCATGGGTGTTGTGAGGGTCATTAGTCAATGCCTGTAAAGAGCTACAGTGTATAAGTGCCAAGTATTATCATCAATGTAACACAGGCTGTATCTACACCACAACTGAACTGCAATCAGAGGTGTGACTGCATCTCAGGTAGGCATATCTTAGGCTAGCTTTAATCTATCTAGCATAGCTAAAAATAACAGTGAAGACTCAGTGGCATGGGCTTCAGAACCATTGGTCCATACTTGTATTTCAAGCCTACAGTGAAGTCCACACCGTCACGTTTTTACTGCTACCTTTAGCTGTGCTAGGTAGATCAAAGCTAGCATAGGTATGTCTACCCAAGATGCAATAACATCTTCAATTGCAGTGTAGACATAGATTCACTAACATCTTCATTTCTCAAAGTAAGATTTCACAGCCCATTCGTTTATAATATGGGCTAGTGCCTTTGGGTATTCTGGAAGGGTAAAAAGACAAATTAAAAAGCATCAAGTCATTTAATTTCAAAGTGCAGTTATTCACACACCTTCCCGTGCTCTGACTAAAATGTTCATCAGCTTTTTCCTAGGAGGATTGTATGCAGGGCATCAGAATAATTTCTGGGTTTTAGATTCTTGAAATACTGACATATGATGGCTTCTTGTTCCTAAACAGCAGATTCAAGTGAAAGGCCTATCAAACACTTTTAGGAGAGTGATTTTTTTTCTTTGAACGTGATAAAGAAACTCTTGTAAAAAAAAGCAGTGAAAATAGTATTAAGGATGACCAAAATGCAGTTCACAGAGTTTACAGTGGAGCCTGAGGATAGCCCAGTGTTTCGTTTCAGAGGTACAGCCTTCAGAGATTTCAGGTCCCAGGATGCAGTGCTCTAGCTTGAGCTCAGTGACTAGGCTGCTCAGATAGCGATGCAGCATTGCTTGCTGGAACCTGTAGTCTCCAGGCTTTATCTCCATATTAAAAACAAAAGCAGTGGCAATCTGCTCCATTTTATGCAAATTAGATGAAACACTTTGGCTCCTGGCATGTTCCCAGTCCTTGTTAACATAATTCCACCAAATCCAGAAAATTCAGAGTTAAGGCTATGACAATAATCATCCTCTTTTCCCCATGCCTTGCAGACTTGAATCCTCTGTCAGGGGACTTTCATAGGGGAGGGGCATATATTGTGTGTACCTAATAAACAGCGATACCTATGTGCAACAGGGATGAGTTAAGAATAGAGTTTCAGCATTAACACTGAATTCTCTGGTTTATGGGTTTAATGTTAACTTAATGTAAGTTGGAGTGGGGGGGAGGGGTCCGATAAAGATGTTGCATATTAAATGTTCCCCTCTTTCTTCCATGCTTGGGAAAAGAGGGTGTGTATCTGCCAGAGTAGTCAATTGAACACATACTTTCCAATTTTTCCCCATGGTAGGAAATAGGTCCTGTCTCATTACTGGTGACAGCACATATTGGTAGGTCATAGAGCAAGGGGAGAGCCTTGCGTAGAACAGCTGGGGCCCAGAGCCAGAAATCTCATTAAAGTAAGCTGCTGCTATTTCCAGCCTGTAATAGAGCTTTGCAGCTTGATTATATTCAGTGAAAGCAGGTCATTACAAACACACTGTTTTTTGCATATTATCTAAATTGAAATAATAATATGTTCTCTCCTTTCATGTGCTATATTGATAAATCCCAACTTATGAATGAAGCATGTTGATTAGTTAGTTAAAAATAATTAGTTCCATATTATGCCTCTAAGTTTAAGGCTTGATTAATGCAAACAAATAACTTTTCTTGATAATAAGTAATTTACAGATTATTCATTTAAATGGAACACAAGCATAAAAATGATCTAGTGAGACAAATTATGGTGTCAGTGGATTTTTTCTTTCTTTCTTTGCTCTTTCAGTTGAAATGTAATGTTATTTTTAGAACTAGATAAGATGAATATCTACATAGAGCCAGATTCTAATCTCAGTTGCAGCAGTGTAAATCTGGAGTAACTTCATTTACAATGGTGTAACAAGATCAGGATCTGGCTCATAAACTGTAACTACAAATTTTTGAATCAATCTTTTTAGCCAGCCAGCCATAAAGACGAGTGATGATTGCCCATTCATTGCTTATATTGACTGAGAATATTTCTGTTTAGCTGCTTTTTACGTAACTCGCATTTAAATATCTTTTCATTCTACCTTTGGAGTGGGAAATAAAAAGGATTGTTTTTCTCTTTTTAATAGTGATACCCATAAGCAGCCTTTTCAAATGATTTATTCTTTCTTAAAACAAAACAAAAAACCAGCCCTGTATCAACATTATTCTTTAAGTCTCCAGTTCAGGAAAGGATTTAAGCACATGGTTTAATTCTGAGTGAAGTCAATAGGATTTAAGCATGTGTCTAAAGTTAAGCACATCCTTAAGTGCTGTCCTGAATAAAGATGCTTTCCTGAATTGAGGCCTAAGACATTCATGAGGTTGAGTCTGCCATGCCTAGCTCACCTAGAGTCTGCTCACACTATAAAAACCGGGACTCATAAATAACCCACTGGTATAGTTTCATTGGTGGTAGGATTCAGTGTTGACAGCATGCAGGCATTTTTTTACTATCACAGAATTAGACAACACAGTGGTAAAAAATGACTGAATTTTGTCTATGCTACTGTCTCTGCTATTGGTTCCCAGCTGTGGAGCTATACTAGTGGAAAATGATGGGTCTCAATTAGCCTAGTATAGATGCAGCTGTATTTTGGAAGTGATTGTAACTTCCAGCAGGTTTTCACAATGTGGGAGTTAGACATTGCTATGACGGAACATGAGCTTTAGCATTTACACATTTGACCATGATGATTCTGGACTAGGTAAATAATGTACTTTTATAAACAGTTTTACAAATTAATTTTAAACTAGTAGACAGTAGAAGCTTCAAAGGAGCGGAGCGATATACATTCTGAGGGGTGGTTTTGTTTTTTCTAATTGAATTTTGTGTGGGTGAAAAGTGCTGGATTGACAACCCTAAAGAATGGAATCTTCTATCTACCCACATGACAGACAGAACATGGGTAGGTTCTGCAACTATTAGTAGTATTATTTCTCTGAGCTGGAAGGACAACTACTAAGGATAGTGTAGGCTACATACTCCATTCACTCTCCTTTCACACTGCCAAGCGGGCCATTGTGTTGGTAGCATTTGTGATACAGACACTGCTCCATGAGGAACTGATTGAGACCACTACTACGGCCATCCAACATCTTGACAGATGAAAGGAAACACAATGAAGTCAGTCAGACAATGGTGCTTGATAGTGAGTGTGGGAGAAGAGTCCAATGTGTGAGCGGCAGACCTTTCCACAGTGGCTACAGGTCCACTCGCCAGATGGAGGTTGGAGCACACTCTACTTCCTAGCTCGCCTGCGGACCTCAGCCTGGGCTCTCTGATGGCTCTTCACAATGACTGCACCAACCTTGACTTGGCTTCTCCAGAGTGAGCAGTTGAGGGCAGGGTGCTCCCAGTTGTCAGTGAGAATGCTGAATTCTTGAGACCTTGATTGTCCTTGTTGCTGTATTGGAGCTTTTGCCTTCCTCTGTGTTGCGAGCAGTTCTTGAGTTGGCCACAGAGCACAGCTTTTGGAAGATGATCTTGAGGCATGTGCTCCATGTGTCCCAGCCAGCGAAGCCTGCAAGCATCCAGCATAGTCTGCACAGACTGCAGGTTGGTTCTCTCAAGGATCTCGTTATTAGTGATCCATTGGTCCCAAGCGACTTCAAAGATTTTTCTGAGACAGCAAAGATGGAAGCTGTTCAATCACTGCTCCTGCTTGGAGTACATGACCCAGCTTTCACAGCCAAAAAGGAGGCTACTCAGGACAGAAGCCTAATAAATGGACACATATGTGTTCAGGGTTAGCAGCTTGCTGTTCCAAACGTGAGGTAAATTTGCCAAAGGTGACAGAGGCTTTGCCGATTCGCACATCAAGTTCTCTATCCAGGCTATGTGAGCTGGTCAGAGTTGAGCCAGCATAGCAGAAGTGATCCATGTTGTCAAGAGCTTCATTATTAATGTAGATTTTAGGTGGGATGTTGGTGCCTTGTGACATGAGAACTGTTTTCTTGATACTGATTACCAGGCCGAACTTGATACATGTATCAGAGAACTTATTCATCATGATCTGCAATTCATCAGGTGAGTTAGAGATGAATGCAGTGTCATCTGCAAAGAGCAAATCCCAAATAATGAACTGGGTGACGTGCCTTTTGCTCTGAAAGCATCTAATGTTTGAACAAGCTGCTGTCCGTCCTCGATTCAATTAGTACACCAGATTGATTGTTTCCAAAAGCGTACTTAAGAAGAATAGAGAAGATGCCACCAAAGCCAATAGGTGCTAAGACACAGCCTGCTTCATGCTACTATCAATGCTAAACTCAGATGATGTTTCATTTTCATACTGGATAGTTGCCTTCATTCCCTCATGGAAGTCCTTAAATAGGGAGAGCACTTTTTGTGGACAGCCAATTTCCGACAGGATCTTGTATATGCCATTCCTGCTAACTGTGTTGAAGGCCTTTTGTAGGTCAGTGAATGCTATACAGAGAAGTGACTGAGACCACCAACTTCATAAACCACTGAACAGGCAGCAGAAAGAAATGACTTTCAGTCACTACTTACCTATGAAGGAGTTGACACAATGACCTAATGGTTAAAAACTCCCTAAACCATTACCAGTCTTCTATCTAGGCACCTACAGTAGACTGGTAATGGGATCATTTTTTAAGGCTTTTAAGGCATCTAGTCCCTGAAAAAATTAAAAATGTATATAGATATTCTGGTCCTGTTTATGTGCTCAGGAGTAATATCACTAAGGTCATTGCAACTGCACAAGTGTAAAGCCTGTGTGATATTAGAATCAGGCCCATTTCTAATACACTTACAAAACCTGGAAAATTATGCTTTATTTACCCAAGCAAATTAAATGGATCTGAAGGCATCTGTATGCTATAGGAGATATGTTTGTATTTCCTAGAGATCAGAATAACATGTCAGGTAATCAATAGGTACATGAAATAAATCTTCTCAAATGCCAGCAATATGGAGGTCAGGAGAGGGGAAACTGCAGTTGAAATCACCTTACCTGATATACTGGAAAAGCAACATTATTTGTGACAATAGCACTACGGAAGCCAATGCAAAAAAGCTAGAAGCCAGTTTGGATCCTGCTTTATTAGGTAAATAATGGATGTATAATTCCATGCACGTTTTCTCCATTTTAAACTTCCAGTATAAACTAAATGCAAAATTAGAAATAGATCCAAATGTGAACCTCAGCTCCAAATTCTCAGAGACTTTGGGGAAATAAACTTCTATTTCTGTCCAATACACAGCAAGCACTGCATTTAGATCTCATTATCTGGGGTTGGTTGGTTGGTTTGGGTGGGTGGGTGGGTGTTTTTTTACTCCAAGTCACAAAAACCCGGAAGTTCTGAGGAAAATTTCTCCTCTGTGATCTGCAATGGAAACCTCTAATTTAAAAGGCAGGTCTCTATGGCACATTCTGCAGGCAGAGCACCTACTAAGATCTGTGTAAATTCCAGCAGGATTAGTGCAGAACACACAATAGAGACCACAATAGAGGGTGGATTGGAGAAATTAACTGGGCTCTGGAAACATGTAGGAATTCACCTAGTCAAGTCACACCATTAAATATTTAAAAACTACTCAGTATGGCTCTCAAACACCACTTTCTGGCCAAGACTCAGTGAGAGAGTAATGGGGGTAAGGATCTCTCCAGGAGAAAATAAGTGCCTTAATGTGTAACTCAGTTGCACATGAGTTTCAGACTTTGAGTTACAGACCACAATCTCCTTCTAGACTGCTTGCAGGCCCTGGTGGAAGGACAGTACAGGATGGGGAGTAGGGAAGAGAGACCTCCCCATAGGGCAGAGAGTAGAGCCCACCCTTCTAACAGTGATGCAAGGGAAGTGGATGCCCTTGTCAGCATTTTTGCAGGACCCCCTCCCCTCCTTATGTGAATCCTAGAGCTGGCTTTGGATGCTGAACATTTGTAATTATGCACCTCTAGGATAAGTTAGAGACTTATGTCCAAATTCAGTCATGTTGCAAACAAAAGTAACTTCATCGACTTCAGTGGAGTCATTTCCTGCTTACAGTACATCTGAATTTTGCTTTATACATACTCCCATTGGCATCAAAAGGAGTTATGTGACTGTACAGTGAGGGGAATGAACCCCACAGCATCAGCCTTTATGAACACATTGGTTTTGTCGGCTTGTCTCATCTTTATAGTCTCTAAGCCTCCGCCTTTATACTGTAATATGGCATGCTGTAACTATCTGTAATGGAATGGATTACATCAGACAGGTTAGTGTTGCCATTCTCAGTATTAAACTCTGCAGTAGTCAGGAGCAAGCTGAAAGGACTATGACAAGTATTCAGCACAGTTTATATTTTAGTACAAAGTGCAGGATGGTTTCTGGTAACTGCTACTACTTGTCAGCTAAGAATGGCACAGAGGAAAACAATGTCACAGAATCTAAATTCCTTGTTCTCAAAGCTCAGAGCTGTGCAGTGGTTCAGCCATGTGTTCCTGGCAGTTACTTTAGTTTTGTAAGCAGGAAAAAAAAACTTTTAAAAAATCAGTTTGCTTGTCCCATATCAGATCTCCACTGCTTCAGATAAAGTTATCTCCATTCTGCTGAGTGCTCAACAGGTCTCCCTTATGTATCCCTGAGGGACTAGAGTTTCAGGGGAAAGCATCTGGCTATGGAACTCAGTTTGCCACCCTCAGGGCATGATATAAGACACATTTTTTGGTCAAATGTATGTTAGAAGATGGACCATCGCTAAGTTATTGTTGGTTGGTTGGTATAATGCAAGGACGGATATTGATTTGTTGGAATTGTACAGAGATTGAAGGGATTGCCATGGCAATGGGCACTTTAAAAAAATATCAGTAGTTATGATCTGAAGGTTTATATAGAGAAAAAAACCTGGGTAGCATTAGGGACAGATAAATCTGTTGGAATAAAAGAAACCAACCCACATTTTTACCTGTATTGAGTGAAACAAAATGCATCTGTCTCTCTTTTGAGGTTAAAAATATTGGCTAACTTTTTCCTGACGTTTTTATGGATCTTCTCAGTTGGGAACTTCAGGGGGCATTCTAATTTTCTGCACTATTCTGACTGAAATTCTGATCGAATTTGGATTCTATGGCAGGAGATGCCATAGAAAAAAGCCTGTTCTTGCTAGGTTTCTCAAAGTAAGATTCAGATAAATTTGGCTAACATTTATCAAAACATTTGAATGTTCATCTGAACCTTTTTCTGCTTCAACCATCACTACTGAATATTCTTGGAAGGGACTCTCAGTGGTCTACACAGCAGATTTCAAATAATTAGTTTCACTGGAACACAGGTTCAAAATTCTGGCAGGCATGATTCAGCCCTTTGTCTTTCCAACATAGAGTACTCTGCTGTTTTATTGTTTGAATATTTTCAGATAAGAACTGAAATCAAAGTGCTGTCTTCTTTGCACATAGATTAAAGATCCCACACCACTGAGAGAAAAATCAAGAGTGCTCAAGTGTCTGTGCCCAAAATTTCCTTTCCCCCTCCCTACCAGAGAGTCGTCTACCTAACTTCTGTCATCCACCCCAAAGATAGCTGCATTTCAGTAGGGTTGAATGAATATAATTTGTGCAGTGCTTTGGGATGCAAGGTGCTAGGAAAACAGAACATATTAAAAATTCACAGGTTATCATATGTGTTGACAAATATTTGGCCAGATCCTCAGATCCTGCTAATTTACGTCAGCTGAGGATCCAGCCTATACTTTTTATTTAAAATCATTTCTCCCAATGGCATCTACCTTTCTGCTGAGAAAGGTTTGCAGCCTGTGACACTAGTATTATTGGCAATGCTATGTTTACATCTAATTTAATACAGGAGCAATCACTAACAGGAGAACCTTACTGTTTACTCTTTGAACTGCAAACAGGTTGCTTAAACTTAGACATTCTTTTGGCTGTTAAACCTGAATGGAAGTGGTAGAGCAGCTGGTTTGGCAGCCTCTGACTTTGCAGCTCTCTCAAGCAGAAGGGAAGTCATGGTGTGAAACTCCATGACCAAGATGACCCTCCCTGCTGGAGCACACTGTTATGCTGTCTTGACGATGCAACAACATGTGAAACTTATGGAAGGCTTCAGGCCTAGTGATTTCAAGTTGACACAAAAGCCCTATGTGACATTCATCACTGCCCTCATGGGAGCATATGTCTTGCTTCTGTAATGAGACTCATGGCTTGTGTACACAGGGGAGTAATGCACTGTATGGGGGGTGTGTGATTTCTAAAGCATATTATTGTGCTGCAAATTAATTAGTCCATACAGACCTTGGTGGTGTGCACTAAAAGTTTTGTAGCATACTTTAAAGTAGCATGCTTTACCATAGTATTGTTTTTAACAGTACTATGTTGAAGTGCACCAGCAGGGTCTACATGGATCAATTAATGTGCAACACATTTGTGTGCTTTAGAAATCATACTCCCGTAGAGCACATTACCCCATTGTGCAGACAAGCCCTCAGTCATTAGGCTCCATAGTGGTGCCAGTGATCACATTTGTTAGTGGTATGGCAACCACCAGCAGGCTCAGAGATGTGAATGAATAATACAAGTGGACTGAGAAGGCACTGTGTATGTGGATTTACTTTAGGCTGCCATTCACAGTTGAAGTTTGAGGACATATTAGCCTCAGGGCTCAGGTTTAATGGTGCCAGAATCTCACAAGGTTCTTTTAAAATTCTAATCTAGATCCAGCCTGGAACTGAATCTAGAGAGACATGTTTGGAGATCCTGCTTTTCCCCACACCTTCAAAGAGGTTTGAATTCAAGGTGCTAACTTTGGTCATCTAGGGCTGGTAATGGGATCACATAGGGCTAGTGTCCGTCCCTGCAAGAGCTGTCAGAACTGTATCCTGAGTAAAAAAGGGACAAACTTTACTAGCCAGAACGGTGCCTGCTAAATTGAATTAAGCCAAGTATATTTGCATTGGTCTTCTTTTACCTTTATTGGGCAAGGAGGTGGATGGAACCCGAGACCAATCATAAATGATAAAATAAAACAACAATTTGCTGTTAATAGCATTATAGAAAAGCTCCAGGAAGGGTCAGAGTAACAGCATTTTGCAAAATAATGTTCACTCAGTGTGATGCCTGCACATTTCTTTCTTTACAGTTTAAAAATACAAAGGCTGTCCTTTCTCTGCAGTATGAATATAGTATTTCAGCTGATGTCTCTGCATTGCTGATTCTGCTGAGTTGTAAAAGTGATATCTACTGAGTAAGAAGTTACTAAAGGGAAGCAAGAGCCTCGTTGTCTTTTGGTGATGTCAGTAGGACCTTTATCAATAATTGAACAGCTTTTCCAGGAACACAATCTAGAGAGACCATAGCCTGAGCATTGCCTCTTTAGTCTAATGTTCCAGTAAAGGCTGCTCTTCAATGAGGCATTGTTGTGCCATTCCTTTATTCTGCCGGCTCATATACCCGAGGACTGTGCTAGTGCTGTAGCTGATACAGAGCTTCCCACCCACACATTGTCGCACTTGAAAGCATCACAGACTTGAAATGGGGACCTTTTTAGAAAGGGAGTGAGCCAGAGAGTGGTGCAGAGATTCAGTCCCAGCAGGGAGGCTGGGCTCGCTGATGTCCACGTAGATCCTCACCACTGACCTTCCTATGAGATGGACAAAAGATGGAGTTGGGAGTCTCATCTCATCATTTTCATAAGGTTTTGGAGTGGGGAGCAGTGGTGATACCATGGCACCCAGATACCAAGGCAATGAGCATTGTATAAAAACTTAGATGTGCTGGAGAGGAGTTGTCAGGAATTCCTTGTTAAAATTCTGCCATCCATTGCTTGGGAGAGTCCAGGTGATTCTGCAGTTCCTTTCAGTGCTCCTGAATCATTCCTGGCAGAGATCACTTATTCCTAGGGCTCATAAGAATATATCAGCCTTTATCAACAGACCAGATTGCAACAAAGGATAGGTATTTAAACTACTATTAGATGGGGAGGATATCCCCAACCTCACTTAAAAAAGGCTTCACCCCTTACACACATTTCATCCCTTCCACACACACCCACAGACTTCAATAAACTGAATACTGTGCTCTCCTAGCAACAGATTCATTAGGAGAGATTCAATTCCCTGCTCCAGCTCCTATGTGCTGTTCTGATGGCATCTATAGGATGGAACTATGCTCCAATGGATCAGGGAGCATTCTGCCAGTTCAAGCATAACATTCGGCTGCTGTAAGTGGTACTACATTGCCCCCACCCAAATCCAAGCATTAGGACTATGCTGGGGGTGAGGGCAGGAGTCAATATTTTGGGGGCAGGAGGAGTCTCTATAGAGAATGCCACTATGGAGATTCTTGGATGCTCCAGAGTAGGCAACTCTTGGGAGGCTTCTATACATGTGAGCATTTCCAGGGATGCTCTAATTTATGCCAGTGGGCACTTCAACTCTCAGAGTAACGAGGAATCTCAGGGATGCAAAACAAATACATGAAAGGTTGTTACAAGGAGTTTATGTTTCAAGTACATAAAAGATTGTTACAAGGAGGAGGGGAAAACACTATTTTCCTTAACCTCTGAGGATAGGACAAGAAGCAATGGGTTTAAATTGCAGCAAGGGCAGTTTAGGTTGGACATTAGGAAAAACTTCCTGTTAGGGTGATTAAGCACTGGAATAAATTGCCCAGGGAGGCTGTGGAATCTTCATCATTGGAGATTTTTAAGAGCAGGTTGGACAAACACCTGTCAGGAGTAGTCTAGATAATACTTAATCCGGCCATGAGAACAGTGGACTGGACTAGATGACCTCTCGAGGTCACTTCCAGTCCTATGATTCTATGAAATAAAGAGGGAGAAAGGGGAAGGAGAATTTTTGGTTTAACTCTGAAATTCTAGGAGCACTACATGAGCAAGTGGAAGCTGTTTCACCAAACTGAAATAGAGTGAAAGAATTCTAATCCCCCTGGAAGGGTTACGTCTCCAGCTATGAGATCTCAGGGATGTGGGGTTTTGCTCCTCTTCCTTCACAGGCACCTCATTTCAGCCTCCTTCTACACACTTCTCCATGTTTTTCTTCAGGCCCAGATTAACCAATGTGCACTAAATTCACTTGCATAGGGCCCCAACCACCAGAAAAAACCCAAAACACAACCCAAATCAACAATACACAGAAACATGGTTATGGTGGGGGAGGGCAAGCACCAGGTTGCAGCTCCACTCATTCAGGTTTGTCCCAGTCGCCCCCCCCCCCTCCATCATAATGGGGGAACGGCCAGGCCAAATTTGAGTGGGTGGCGTTGTGATTTGGTGCTTGGGGTTACAGAAGCACTCAGGTTTGGTGCCTAGTCAGAATATCTGCCCCGCACATGCTCTGTCTGGTTTAAGGAAGATGGAGGCCCCCCCAAATTCCATAGCAACAGGCCCCAAAATTCTTTAATCCAGCACTGCTTTCCTCCCTGTCCCCCTGACCTCCTCCCTTCCTTTTCTTTTTCTTTTAACTAATCTCCGTCTGCCTTCCCTTCTCACCCACTCCTGCCATATTTAGCCTGTGAGCTCTTCAGGGCAGGGACTAAGTCTTACTCTGTGTTTGTACAGTGCCTAGCATAACGGGGCCCCAATTGTGATTGGGGCCCTATTTACCACTGGAAGACAAATTAATAATAACCAACATAATAATTTAAATAATTGAGAAAGTGAATTTAGTGTAGACCTGCTAGGAACTAGACTGAGACCTCAAAGAAGTCATGAGATGCTCACCATGACTTTCAGATTCAGGCCCAATTCTCTTCTCAGTTTTACACTGGTGTAACTCAGCTGGTTCTAGTGAATTACTTCTGATTTACACCACTGTAGCTTCAAGAAAAATCTGCTCCCTCCACAAAAAACCCCAAAAACCCTTCTGACATAGCCCCTCACTGTATAATTGGTGCAATCAAACTCCTGGATCTGGATAACCCCAAACTCTATAAAAGTTCTAGATCTGGATGTGAATTTTGCAGCTCGGGCTCATTGTTAATGGACATGAAAGATTCATATCCATTAAACCATACAATTTCCTTTGAATGCTGTATTGTGTTTCCAGGTTAAATTACAGACAGCAGACAGACTCTGCTGACTTTTGTACTCAAACCATTTTTCCCCGTTATCCAGTGTCAGAATATAGTTAATTCGTCACCTACACAGAAAATTGTCTGTAGCCTTTGGTATTTAACAATTTAGTTGTAGGATGTGACAATTTACAGGGAAGCCTGATCATGCTGACAACATTGAAAATGTCTTCATTACTATTCAGAGTTAACACTAATTGGCATGGATTGAAGCAATTCACTCCTCTCTCAGATATGCTGTCTCAGGCTCCCTGCAAACACAAAGGAAGAGTAGCAACATTCCAAGTTGTCATGAGCCAGCCCACTTCAACCCTTAATTTAGAGAACTCATGATTTATTAATAAAAGGCCTGATGAACAAAATGCCCTCCTCTCTATCCATGATATTTGCATGGCCTTCTTTCTATGTAGTATCTGTATGCCTCACAATCTTTAATCCCACAACAGCCTCGTAACATAAGGAAGTACTATTGTGCCCATTTTACAGATGGGGAACTGAGGCACAGAGAGACCAAGTGACTTGTCCCACGGTCACACAAGAAGTCTGTGGCAGAGCAATGAAATGAATACAGGTCTCCTACATCCAGGCTAGCACCCTAACCACAGACCATCCTTCCCCGTCTTTTGCAGAACATAAATTATTCTTCAGGAAATTAAAACCTGTACGCATGACTGGAATACAGGGCAGATAGGGCCAAGAGAGATCCACCAGCCTGTTCCTTCCTAAATGACCAAGGCTCAGTTAATTCCAGTAGTGATCTTGATTCATGAAATGTCCACAGGTTTACATACAGTACTGACTACCATCATAGTTTGGGTGCTGAAATAAGTTCAAGGTTCTGTAAATCTTGAAAACAAACTCTACTTTCTGTGCAAAATGTATGTTAACCGTCAGCCCCTGCTGAGTAGCAGATACCCACTTGTGAATTACAGCAGTAACAGTTAGGGCTGGTGACAGGGTGCTTTATTGCAGCTTAGAACAGGAACACCAACCTGCAGAGATAATTAGGCAGTTGTTGCTAGGAGGTTTCAGAGCTGCTTTCTAAAGTCATCCTGAAGTGATGGCTGCTTTGTTGTGATTTTTTTGTTTTAACTTTCATAACTGGGTGCAGCTGGATCAAAATCACCCTCGAAAGGAATTGGATTTTGTTAATCCCCAATTTCCAGTTCCCAAGACAGATGTTTTCTGGTTGATGGAACAGCTGAATATGTTTTTGGAAAATTCAAAAATGAATACAAGATTTTTGCTACTATTTAACATCTCTAACATTTGAATAGATTACCCAAATCCACAGTGTATGTATTTGTATACGAGTATTCATATTCAGACATTTCTCTATATATACACACACATGATAGATACACATTATTTTTCTTCAGCAGTCTGGACATATACCAACATGTCATATAGCTGGGTGTCACTTTGTTTTGTATAGTAATTGATCACCAATCAAAATAAGTAGATATAGATTATTAATATAAACTTTAAAATATCTGTTCAACAATTTAGATCATTTATTGTCACTCAACATTTATTTGCATTTGTTTGGTCTCACATATTTTTTCTCTATTCTTCTAATAAAACAGTAGAACTTGGGCATTATCCCCATTTTACAAGTAGGCAAACTGAGGCACACAGCAATTAACTGATTTACTCAAGAAGAACCCTGTTAGAGGGAGGAATAGAACTAAGGTTTTTTTCTTCACTGCAAAAAAAGCATGCTTTTATAGTGAGGAAGCCAACTCAATGTAAAATCCTAGTTGGAGACAAGGCACTGTAGTTTTTACCTTGGTATAAATTATTTCAATGTTGACCATTTCAGCAGATAAATTATGGATGAGATGAGAGGGAAGCCCACGTGGCAAGGCTGGAGGACACAAAGAGAGAGAAATGCAGAGGGTAGCAAGGCAGCAGGACACAAAGACAGGGAAGTAGAAGAGAAGCATTGAAAGGAGGGTGAGAAAGGAAGAGAAATAAAGGGCAGAAATAGTGGTGGTCCTAAAAGTGGAGTGTATTTTCCTACTGAGTGATGCTGAATGTGACACTCAGGTACTTAAATCACAATGATAATATCTAAAAGCTGAGTTATCACAGAAAGGCCATATTTGACCCTTGCTTTTTGTGGAAATGTCCCATTAGCATCAGTGAGATCCATTGTGCATAGAAGATAATGTGTGTCCTACATTTATGCTCTGGACCATAGGCTTTAATTAAAAGTAGATTTCAGCCCCCTTCACAGAATAAATCAGCAGGATGAGTAGATAATGTCTTCAAGCTAAAAAAGCAATGGTGTCTCACCAAATCTTCTTCCAGCTGAACTGAAAATCCAAGCCTCATTTATCCACCTGGGGGACCTGCCTTTTCCATGTCTCTGGACCAAATACCCCTGCAGAGTGAGAAAAGTCACTGGGGCTCAAAATCACAGTCAACTGATTTTCCCCAGTGACTTCAAGTGTAATTTGTACATTTGATTCATGTTTCAACAGCCAAATGCTCATTAAGCTCCATTACAAGAATATAGAAAGCAAGAGTGATGGGGGAGCTAAGTCTAATTACTGTAATGGCATGGGAAGAGGTGGGAGTGACCGATCTGTCTATGAGCTGTTCCAGGTTCTACCCTACACAAGGCACCACTTTTTTAGCATAGCTGAAGCATCTGTGTTTAACAGAGATCCTGTCGCTGCCTATGGAAAGTAAAGTTAATCAATGTGAACAAAAGACCTTGGAGCATCCCTCCTCAGCCCTTTATGTCCTGAGTGTGTAAGCCATGAATGATGAGTGTGCTGGGGGTTAAAGTAAAATTTAAAAAAAATCACTCTCGAGCAAAACATACAAGGAAGGGGCAGCTAAATCTCTGGCAGATGAGAACACTCTAGGAAAGTCAGCCTCGGGAGTCCTGATTTAGTTTATCTGGAGGGAGAGATAAGGACTCCACAGTACAGCAGCATCTAACAAACGATGCCTGCAACACAATAGCAAGAGAGAACTCTTCATTTTCATGTATTTACTTTGTTGTTAATTTAATGTTCCTAAAAGCAAGGGCTTTTTGCACTGACTAAAGCGAACAGGACCTAGTGTTACATATGCTTTCCCACACTCGCAGCTCTGTCAATGGGTGCTCTATAAATACCTGGAAAAGATGATCTTCTGCCTTGACCCAAAGCACCCATTGCTTCAACAGTCGTGCCCTCATGTCTTCCTGTACATCACACTGTTAAAACAAAACAGGGGGAAGTGTTGCTTAGTGTATACAGCAGTGAACAAGGAGACCTGGGTTCTATTCACAGCTCTGCCGCTGGCCTGCTGGATGGCTTTGGGCAAGTCATGTCATCTCTCATGCCTCAGTTTCCTCATCTGTAAAATGATACTGACTTCCTTTGTGAAGCACTTTGAAATCTATGAATGAAAAGTGCTATATAAGAGCTGCATTTTTGTTTTAATCCTGGCCCACAACATGCAGTGTTTAGTGGCTAGGGTGCTATGTGGGATTTGGGAGATTCAGGTTCAATTCCTTACTCTGCCACAGACTCACCGTGTCACTTAATTTCTCTGGGCCTCACTTGGGCAAGTCACTTAATTTCTCTGTGCCTCAGTTCCTGATCTGTAAAGTGGAGATAATAGTAGGGGATAACTGCCCTACCTCACAAGGTGTTGGGAGGATGACTGCATTGAAGATTGAAGTGCTCAGGTGTATAAGTACATAAGAAATAAGAGCCATTTCTCTAGACTGGCACTTTCATTGCTATTCTTATCCTGTGCCTGCACACTCAATAGCATTCTATCAATGCATGTCAGCCCTGACCTGTAACATATCCCTGGAGATCCTGATATTTCAGACCTGGGTCTTTCTTGAGCGGAGACAATCATCTGAGCCATGTGTATGTGGTGTGTTTGTGATGTGAATAAATGGACAACTATGCTGACACTACTAATTAATTTTCACTTGGTATATCCAGTGGAAGAATTTGAACTGAAGTCTTGAGACATGACAGATCAGGAGCTAGTCAAAAGCTGGCCAAATAAAAAAGTCATGTTGAAAAAAAAGTTCTGTCATTTTTTGGTGGCAATTTCGGGGGGGCGCGGGGGGGGAAATCAACTGGCTGTTCAACCAAGAGCAATTCCCTCTCTTCTCAGCAGAGCTTTGTCTTTGATGGGCCTGGCACAGCTGTGCAAACAAAGAGGTTTAGCAACCTCCTAATTTGTTTTGATTTTACTGGATTGCTTTTCCTCTTTGCCACTCCCATACTCCTCGGTCTCTTCAAACTGTCCCCAGTCTCCCAAGTCATCTTGGAGCAATTATGAGGTACGGAATGCTCAGGTAGCTGGCTCAGATTTCTCTCTTCCCAGGACAATGTGTTCCTGGATCCCTTTTAGGTTGACACTGACCTGACTGGTTTATCATTTAACACCACTCACACGCAACCTTGTTCTTTAATGATTTCCAACATGGTTACGTGCTGTTCAGTCGCCAGGGCTCCTATTCTACAATGGGATGGCACCAATTTGATTTCTGTTTCTATTTTTGCTGGTTTGGGTGAAAATATTGCAAAACTCTGATGGACTGAATAACTTTTATCACACATTAGCCCCGGAGAAGAGTAAAATCTGGGGATGTTAAATAGCTGCTCACCTTCCCACCTAGCCACCCCATTTGTGTAGGTATGTCTACACTGCAAAAAGCGATGTGTTCTTAACTCAGGTTAGCTAAACTGTGTGAGCTAACTTGGGTTAAAATAGCAGTGGAGACTCTGCTTTTAGCTTGAGTCAGCAACTTGGGTTCAAGCCCATAGGGGAACCTGGGGTTGAACTCAAGCTGCTAACCTGAACTAAAAACTGAGTTACTGTGTCTTCACTGCTATTTTATGCAGGTGAGCTAACCCAAGTCACGTATACTCCTTGTACTTGCAGTGTAAACATAACTTGAGTGAGCATGTACTGTGATACTTTCCTAGGGTAACCTTTTTTCTGGTGAAATGGGAAAACAGATGGTTTGAGCATGGGGAAAAAAGCACTGGGGAGGTTTTGTGTAACTATAAGGAGGGGTGGTTCAGTTCTGGATTTCATTTTAAATACTCCGCTGCCTCCAAGTTTGGGAGGGTTCACACTGTGGTCCTTACCCTTATTAACAACCCACCAGTAGCACCTAGCTTCAAACAGGTGGGGGCTCTAATGTGCTAAGAACTGTACACACGTATAACAAATGACAGTTCCTGGCCAACTTTCCACATAAATTCAGCATGGCCAAAACCAAGTTCATGACCTTTCGTCCCGAACCCTCTGTTCTCCGCCTTTCTCTTTCAGAGGACACCATCACCCTCCCCATTGCTCAAGCCCATAATCTTGGCTTCATCTTTGACTCAGCCCTTTCCTTTGACCCACACATCCAGGCTGTGTCTAATTCTTGCACAACATCTTCAAGCATCAATTTTTCCTCTCTGCCCATACTGCTAAAACTCTTATGCAAGCTCTGATCATCTCATGCCTTGACTAAGCAATCTCCTCCTCTCTGGCTTTCATGCCTGCAACTTCACCCCTTTCATATCCATTCAAAATGCTGCTGCTAAGATCATCTCCTTGACTTGTTCTGACTATGTCACTGCCTCTTTAAGTCCCTTCATTGGTTCCCTTCCACTGCATCAAACACTAACGGTGGCATTTAGGTACTAATGCAATATAGATGTTAAATAATAACAGAGCTTACAATGTAAAAGGCAAGACATAAAAGGTGGGTGGCCCACAAGGGGTTGGGATGTGATGATTGAGCAATGAAATTTAGTGCTCAGAGCAGTGAGGAATGGATTGTACGTGTGCAAATCATCATAGGCACTGCACAGGCAGGCTCTATGAACTCCTCCCCAACACAGTTTAGCTGATATACCTCAATCCTGAGCTGCAGCACATTCTGCCATTCCAGTCCTGGAACTCCCACCCAACTCAACCTGCTTTTCCGGTTCAAGGCTCCATGCAGCTCTACCAGAACATCTCTGTCATGCATAGCGGCACCCTCCTCTATTCCCGTCCTTGGCCTTATTCATACTGTGTGCTTGTGCACTTCTGTCCTTACCTGCAGCATCCCCTGCCTTTTGAGCTTCCATGTCTTGCCTGCTTGCCCACAGAACACTATTCTGCACTCTTACTCCATAGGCTGGCAGAGGCCTGGCACTAGAGCAGGGCAGATTATCTACTTTTTCAATTCAGAGGCTAACCAAAAAAAAAAAAACCCAAAAGTTTAGTTTAAGATTGAACAAAATGAAACATCGTGTTTCATTTCTGGATGATTTTTAACATTTTTTTTAAAGATAAATCTAGCTAAATTTAGAAACAATCGTTTCAAAATGAAATTTTCAAAATTCCCCGTCCCCATTTTTATTCATCTGAAAACGTTTGCCAAATTTGACCCGTATTATGAACAGTTTTGGATGGCCCAAAACTGTATTTTTTGGCCAGTAAAATATTTATTGAAAAAACTGCCCAGCTCTACCTGGTCTACTCATCTCCTGGCTGAATGGGAAAGGAAGATCTTCCTGTATCTAGTTAAAGAGACACTGACAGTCTGACAGGTCCTCGGCTTAGTTTATTTTCAAAATGAGCTCAAACCAAGACCCAACTCTACCACCCTCAAACTTCAAAATCATAATCCAAACCTAAATCTGAAGCCAATTTTTTTATTGGCCCTCTGTGTAATGGGCTAAACCAAAACTCCAGATGTGACCACTCCTGAATTTTGAAGGTGGGAAGGATTTTGAAACCCAGAACTGGAACCAAATTCTGCCACTCAGGCCTATCTCTACTCTGTTTTTTGAAGGTACCAAACTATACCAAGGGTCAAGAGTCAACAGAATTCTAGACTTAAAATTGGGCTTCTGAAGCCACCCAAAAAATTATTATTCCTTTATTACAAAAAAAGTGAGATTTTTCAAAGCTGCCTAAAGGATTTAGATGCACTACTATTAATTTCAATGGGAATTGTACATCTAGATTTCCTAAGCAGTACTGAAAATATCAGCCTTAAAGAGATTTTCTGTAGGACAGAAGATATTGCTTCCTGATGCAAAGATAATGCTTCCTGACTCTGTCACAAATGAACCCCAGCAAAAAATAGGGGCATTCACAATGGAAAATGCGATTGTCACTTTGCCATAACAGCAATAGCTGGTAATGCTACAACATGAAACTACCCACCAACTAAACCAAAGCCCTCAGCGACATGTGAAAATACCCTCTAGAATTTGAAATATAAGATCAGAAAAACTGTTTAAAGTTTGCAGGTTTCCTCAGGCAGTGGAAGAAATTAAAGGTTGATTAATTCCCAGATCTGTTACTCTGTAGTCTGATAAATACAAAGACACATTGCTCTGTGCTCTCACACTAAAATCACTTACAAAGAACGGGTGCCAGGTTAGTAGCTGCCAAGGAGAAACACTCAGGTTATGTGGGTAACAAAGACAAGGAGAGGGAATGTACAAACAACCCTCTACCTCCTAGACCTTCTGAGCTGACAGTTAAAATACACCCTTAGAGCAAAGGCGTGGTGGAGTTCCCATGGCTGCAGCTCAGCTAAATTAAAGAGCAGCGGCTTAAAAACAATTACATGAAGTCACAACAATGTTCTCCCTTTAGGGAAAGCACTGATTTGCTTCCAGACTAACAAGGATAGCTCTCTGAGATATGGAGGAGTGGTCCCTGCTAGTTTAACACTAGTTTAGCTTTTGGTTTTATCTTTTTTTTTTTTCTGAAACTTATTAGATTCAGTCTTAGACAAGTGCCAAAAGAAGAAACTTCCTTCTCAGCAGAGGGACCAGTAACAATTTCAAGGTTTGGTATTTTAAATGACTAGTCCTGAGAATGTCTGAAATGGCTAGGTTACAATCTAAAGAACTACAAGAAACCAAACAAACTACTAGAAATCACAGTCTACAGAAATCAGTAGAAACCAAAACCACGTAAGAGCTTGGCGTTCCAGCTTCCATATGGCCAGCATTAACCTCTATCTGTGAAACCATGACATAGCTCACATGGGTAAAAGCAAGATGGCAATAGTTACAAACTGACTTTTGAGATCTTTTATGGTGTGACCTGAAAGGGAAATTAACACTTGGTTGGACTTCTACTGATTTCAGTGGGAGTTTGATCAGACCCTTACTTAATATTTATATTGTGGTAGTTGCCTAAGGGCCTCAACAATGGAGGAGTGCCCTGTTGTGCTAGGAACTTTACATACCCACAACAAAAAGACGGTGCCTCAAAGATCTTACAATCTAAGTATAAGATATGAGATAACAGGGGGATACAAACAGACAGGAGGAGCACAAGGACACAGTGAGACAATACTGGTTATCCTGATAGCACACAAGCTGTCTACTAACCATTGTTGAGTATTTTGCAGACTTTTTGGCAGAGGAGAATTTTAAGGAAGGCTTTGAAGGAGGATAATGAGGTGGTTTTGCAAATGTCTACAGGGGGTTCCTCTTATGCATAAGCGGCGGCATGAGAGAGAGCATCAAGGTGCTTGTTTGAAAATTTAACAAACTGGTGATGAAGACTGGCATCTATGGCAAAGCAAAGATGGGATTCAGCATCTTAATAGCATATAAGAGATGACAGGTAGGGAGGGATAGGCCATGAAGGGCCTTAAAAGGGAAGACAAGTAGTTTATGTTTGATGCTTTGATGAACAGGGAGCCAGTGGAGGGTTGCAAAGAGAGGCGGTGTGGCTGAAGCAACAAGCCAAGAAATGAGCCAGAAAATTGATCCCTGTATCTGTTTCAAGACTGAGATGCACAAAGCCACATTAAGCTTGAGAGACTAAACATTGTTTAAAACATTAAATGATAGCACCAACTGGCATTGCACATTGTGTGACTCATGCTACATGCTGACCTGTCAGGAGCTGGTGAGGCTGATGTGGAAAGTATTATATTGACAGAGAGTTGGAGAGCTGGCACTTGGCTCCTCTCATGGGCATTCGCTATAAGCAAAGCAAGGAGGCCCTGGCCTCCTTGACCAAATGTTTAAGGCTTAGAAAGGAGGTAGTTATGCACAGTCACCAAATGGTTTATGGGAACAAGGAGAAATGACATTGGGTTCTTTTCCTAGATATTTGCTGGGGCGAGGAGTTACTATGTCACATCAGGCTCCTTTGTGGAGCTGAGCAAATAATTTGTAACAAATCATTTATTAGACATATTTCACTTCTTTTGGGGCCAGACTGTAAGAATACAGTGTGCCCTGAGTAGGAGGCAGTATGTAGTTGTGCTGGCGCTGGAGCAGAAGGTTGAACTGTGACTCAGAGACAGGGTCAGACTACCAGTTTACCTCCGCCGCTGTTCCTGCTCAAATGAGCTAGTCAGTGCATTGGGGATATGAAGTCAAGACTTCACCCGTTCCCTATGCTTGCCCACCCATTCCCTATGTGCACAGGAAAGTGACAAGCAGCCTGTGACAGGTAAGGGTTAAGGACTCCCTGCCAGTCACATGATTCAGCAGGGGATTTAAAGGAAGGATGCTCTTTCCTGCAAGCCTGGTTGGTCAGAGGAATTGCTTTGTTTTGGTGTTACTCCTGAGATGGTGTGTTTGAATAGTAAATTGTGCCCTGAAGCATGGGCCTGAAACAGACTTGATCTTGGCACTGGGCTGGAGATAGACCTCTCGTTTTCACAGCCCCAGAGAGAATGCAGCTTGTGAGGTAGGAAGCCCCCACCGGCACGCTGGGTGAACAAGGATCAAGCTCTGTTTGAAGAACGTCTGTGGATAGATGACTTTTTAATCAGATATATTTATTATTCAAAATAGTGACATTTTCTTTACACTGTGACTTGCTTTCTGATATTCAGTATTCAAGTTGTGATTGCCCACATCACTCATGTGCTCTTGCTTCTGTTCTGTGCTTAGCTGAGTAAAATTCTTGGAAACAGTTTTCTAGTGTGAATGCCTGCGGAAAGCATACTAAAGATGACTTTTGCACAATTGTGTGACCTTAATGTTCACTTTCTGCCAGCGTCTGTGCTAACACAACACAATTGTGTGGGAGTTATCACAGAAGGGCTCTGAAGATGGCTGGATCGAATAGGGATTTTGGTTTGAATTTATAGCAGCAGAAAATGTCACTCGTATTATTTGCCTAGCTGTACTCTTACGTCATGCTTGCCTGAGACAGAGTTTTCTCTTGTACCTTAGTGAATCATAACATGTAAAATGAATATAGAACTGAGGGTGAAATTAACTTGGGCTTTTATATGTTGGAGAGCGGAGGGTGAAATCCATCTCACCAATGTCTCAACCCGGGGCCATGCTGTGGGATGTTGACAGTCTCTGCTGTACCTGCTATACCCTATGGGCTTAAATAGCAGTCACAGTCATATCATGCTGATTGTACAAGATACTAGGGCTCCTGGATCTGCTTAAGGATCCAAAAATTCTGGCCTGATGCTGGTTGAGTCTCAAATAGGTCTTCTGTGCTGATGTGCGTTCGGTAGGCGGACATCTCAGACAGCCCCTATGCAAGGTATAACTAATGCAGGGGGACTTGCACCAGTCTTCCACACTTGGGCGAGTTTCACATTATGGTTCAGACCCCCAGCTGTACTAGAGCCTTGCCTGGCACAGCTGGAGTAGGGAGGCGGGGCAAATGTGGCTGTATAAATCACTTGTACTTTCCTCTGATCCCCAGAGCTGCTGGGGGCCAGTCTGCCTGAGACTGAAGGAATTGTCTCACTGAAGGAAGAACAACACAACTTTGTATGATCAGCTGGAGTGGTGATTAATTCATTTTCTTCTATTGTCCCTTTGTAGTGCACGTTCTTCTCCATGTTTTATGTTGAACTAACCCTCCCACCACCCCCATTGCTGCCAGCACTCATTGGTTATTATTACTGCAGTGAAATCTAATCAGAGCTAAGATCGACTCATTACCCAAAGAAAACGTGTCTCTCAGACAAAGCAGCAATTTAGTCTGAGTCACTGCAGCATCCCTGAGTGTATCCAAAACAATAAAAATCTGGGTAAACCAGTCCATTAGTGACAGAGCTGTCACCTTCTCCTCCTGCACAGTCCCAATAAGAAGCTCAACCTATTCTGCCTGCCACAGATATGGCACGGAGCAGGAAAACCTCCTGCACCTTTTGTTCTCAGAATACGTAACTCAGAGAAAGTCCATGGCGCACCTATTTGTTTCCTCTGCATTATAGCCCTTAAAAAGGGGCTGGTGAGGGGGTGTTTTTAGTACTCTGCAGCAAGCCTATGATGTGCTGAGGATGGTTACATCAGTATCTAGGCCACTGAATGTTGTTTTAGGCCCCAATCCTGCATTCAGTGGTGAGTATTGTGTGTCACACTGAACCCTGATAAAGCCCATAGATGTTTGACTGACCAGTGAAATATGGTTCTCCTTGTGCTGCCCAAGGAATAGGCCCCAAATGAGCAGTTTGGGGCTCTGGTACCCCTCTCTCAAATATATGGGAGAGGGGAGGACCCAGATGAGTGTCTAGGCACGAAGTGATATGGAAGGAGGAGCATGGAGACTTTAAATACCAAGCTACTTTTCCCTTTCCTCAGCAGAAGTGGGAGAAAGTTATGCTTCTGGCCAACTGCTAACCTACAATGCTGGCTTTGAACTTTGGCTGTCATGGGCACCAATGCGGAGCAGAACTATCTGAAATGGGATTATAACCAGCTGCAGTTAGTAATATGAGCTGCTTTTTGGAGAGATTTTCAAAGGTGTAGAGGGGAAGTAGCTGCACAATTTGGGCACCTAACTCCCATTCGTGCCTTTGAAAATCTAGTAGGGACTCTCAGGAGGAGACAGCCCGGCAGAAGAGCATGTTTCCCTACATGCCCCACCAACCTGCAACATCAACAATTTGTGATTTTGCCATGGCACTTGGGATAGTTGGTGCTCCTCTTAAAGCCCCAGCTCCTGGATGCTTCTAATTAACTGAGAGTCTCAGCTTTCCTTTAAAAAAAAAATGGGAGGGAGGGAGTTTCTAGCCTTCATGATTAAGGCTAAGTTTTTGTCACAGATATTTTTAGTAAAAGTCATGGACAGGTTATGGGCAATAAACAAAAATTCACAGAAGCCCATGACCTGTCCCTGACTTTAACTAAATATATCCCTGACAAAAGGGATAGGTGGGTTCAGGACCCACTGCTGCCGGTGCTTCCAGGTCCCCCACTGCTGTGGTGCGTGGGAGCTCCGGGGCCCCCCTGTCCGCGGGGCTGGGCTGCTGTGGGGTCCCCTCGCCCCTGGGGAGCTGCAGGGTCCCCCAGCCGCTGGCCGTGGCTGGGCAGTTCTGGAGAGCCCCTGCTGACTGCTGTGGCTGGGCAGCTGCGGGGTCCGCCAGCCCCCCACTGCCTGCTGCAGCTGGGCAGCTGTGGGTGGGGTCCCTCCACCAGGGCGGGGGCTGGGAGCTGCGGGGGCAGGACTGACTAGAAGCTCCAGCCCCAGGGCAGAAAATGTCATGGAGGTCAATGAAAGTCACGGATTCTGTGATTTCCATGACCTTTGTGACACAACTGTAGCCTGACTCATGATTACCAGGAATACCTTGAAAGCATGGCCTACGTGCACCCAAAAGCTTTAAAATCAGAAGGCAAACAAAAAGAACCCCAATTTTTTTTTTTAAATCTCATGACTTTTAGGCCAACCTCATGATTTTGGGAGGCCTCATTCCTGACTTTTAAAGGCGTGGGGGTTGGCAGTAGAGAATATACTTTAACTTGGACCTGAAGGGACCACCTCGAGGTCTGTGGGGAGAGTTCAGTCTCTCTACATAGTCACCCCTGAGCCTTTCATCTGACAAAAAGTGAAAATCGTGGGTGGAACAGCGAGGCTAGATTCATGAATGTTTGTGAGGTGTTCCGAATATACAAGTCTAAAAATACATTTTGATGCCAACAGCTTTCAGTCACGGGGAGCTGTTGTTGACCACTGGCTAGCAAGTTTGTGGATGACTGTACTAAACATCTCAGTATCACGCTATAATATGCAATGCCTCCCACATGAGAGTGGCAGAGAACAGTACACAGAGCTTTGTTTTGTGCCTGTTATAAAACTGCCTGAGGAAATGATTCCCCTTGATCAAGATTTAATCCGATAATGAAGACACAATAAGAATGAAAGTGTCAATTTCAGTCGAAAAATCTGACTGGCTTAATCTGAAGCAGTTTAATCTAATTAGAGCTACTTATCGGAATAAAATAAAATGCCCATTGTATTAAGAATCATAAACCACTGTGTTAAGATAACATGAAGGGGACAGAGAGATGCATGATCTAAATTGCTAAAAGCTAGAAAATCCAGGGTCACACCTAGGACATCATCTGCAGCTCACTCTGTATTGCAGTGGTCCCCAAACTTTTTAGAGTCATGCCCCCCTTTACCTCTGTCTGCGTCCCCCTCCCTGAGCCAGGGCCGGGAGCGGGACTGCGGCTCGGGGGAGGGACGCAGACAAGGGTAAGGAGACCATGGTTGGGGCCACAGCTGGGGGCAAGGCCAAGAGTGGAGCCCTGGGCATGGAGCCGGCAGCCAGGGCCTCGGGCAAGGGGCTGGGAGCAGAGCCCCAGGTGCGGGGCCAGCAACGGGGTTCCCAGACACAGGGCTGGCAGCCAGCGCTGCGGCCAGGAGCCGAGCTAGATGGCACTCGTTCCCCGCCACCGGTGGGGGCTAGCCCAGGCCTCAGCCACGCCCCCCCAAGATGTTCCTCTGTGCCCCCATAGTTTGGGGACCTCTTCTGTATTGCATCCTTATATTATTAATTAATTAGTATTATTATTATAAAATTGGTTATTTAGACCTCACAACCTCCCTCTGCGGTAAGTATTATTATCCCCATTTTATTGATGGGGAAATTTTGGCATGGAGAGGTAAAGAGACTAACACCAAGGTCACACAGTGAGTCAGTGGCAGAGTGGGGAAGGAGTTCTGGCACTTCCAGTTCCTTGCTCTAACCACCATGCATTATACTTTCATAGTGGGCCTGAAGCAAACTCTCTCTCTGCCTTTAGAGGGAGAAGGGCTTGGCTGCAGGGATCTGAACAGGTACCTAGGATGGAGCAGGGCTGGGGAAGACCAGAGGAGCTGGGGAGCTCCGGCTTGAGAAAATCCCAGGCTGTGGCCTAGGGTTAGGCCCAACTAGGTACTGGGGTTGCAGGGGCAACCCACGGGTAGGCTGAGGCAGCAGGTCCAAACCCCCTTTGCCTGTGATGAGTGGCTTATACTGCAGTCTGCCCCAGGGCGTGGGGGCTAGCTGGTGACTGGCAGTAGCCTACAACTGAGGCGAGGTGGGGATAGTGGGTTGGGGTTCCCCTGGGGAGGGGAGACCCAGATCTGGGGGGGGGGTACTGCCAGGGGGCAGCACCCCAGTTATAGGGGCACCGGGTCCTGAGAGGAACACGGGGCTGGAGCGGTCAGGCGGATCACTGGCCTGCAGAGGGCGCTCCAGAGGCTGGTGAGCTAATTCCCCGGAGAAACCAGCAGGAGGCGCCACCAGGTGAGTCCAACCCTGTCACACCTAGACTTTTCAAATAATTGCATACAGTATTCCCATTGGTTATAAGAGTCACTTAGCTAACAACCCTATGAAATGCTTTGAATGTTTAGGGCTTGACATTACTTTAATGTAGTGGTTCTCAAACTTCTGTACTGGTGACCCCTTTCACATAGCAAGCCTCTGCGTGTGATGCCCCTTATAAATTAAAAACACTTTTTTTATATATTCAGCACCATTATAAATGCTGGATGCAAAGCGGCGTTTGGGGTGGAGGCTGACAGCTCGCAACCCCCCATGTGAGAACCTCCTGACCCCCTGAGGGGTCCTGACCCCTAGTTTGAGAACCCCTGCTTTAATGGGTCAAGTCTTTCAGTGTTGGCAGAGTAATACCAATAACATCAGAGGGAAAAGCCAAGTTGGATCTTTGGACCTGACAGATTTGCCTGTGTTCTTCCCTGCTTCCTTATAGGTCCTTCTAAAGCTAGATGTTGTGGAAATTTGGATGTTGAAGGACTGAGTTTCTCTGAGTCCAGAAAATATTTCACATGCAACATGACACCACAAACCAGACAAACTCGGCAACATGGAAGCCATTCCATCCAGGCACAAACATTCCATGTTTCAAATGTATATGGACTGGCCTTCAAAATCCACTTGTAATTAGGTGAGCAAGGCTATCAAACTTATCAGGTCCAAGACTCATCTCTGTTTCTCATTTTGATGCGGGCTCAAGAAAGCAACACTTGAAGACTTGAACGTCAGACCCAAAGCAAGCTGTAGCTCAGGCTCAAGGTCTGGAATTTTGGTTCAGGTTCTTCTCTAAAAAATGGTAAATCTGAATGGATTGTTACCAAAGAAACTGAAAGGAAGCTACTTAAGGAGAAGCTGAGGCAAGAGGAGGATAGGGGAAGAACAGATAACAAAATTAATTCTCTTCTAAGTGCAGAATTAGAGGAGCTGAAGCAACCCTTGCAGAATGCAATAAGCAGAGAAAGCCATGCTTGAGAAAGTAATGGGATTCTGAGTGATGGCATCCACCCAAGAATTCTACAAGTACTGCATAAGCAAATCCAGATAAAGACATTTTTGAACAGCTACTCGACACACAATTAACAGAAGGAACTGAACTAGAGAAAGCGCACAAACAATCCCAGAACAGATGGATTATAAATCTCTGAAACAGAAGGCCTCGCCTACAGAAGTTCCTATCCATCTTTAGAGTACTAGAAACAACAAAATAACTAGAGCAACATTTTAACCATAGGGGTGTGCGCATGTGTTTTCACTCAGCAGATTGTAAGTCACAAGACCAGAGGTCAGGGGCCTTATTCTCCTTGGGCTCGAACCTGCAAGGTGCTGAGCTCTTTGGCTTTGATCCAACAAAGCACTTAAAACATACACATCCCATTTTTAATTGCAGCAGCTCAGGTAAAGAAATAATTCATCGTGCTCCATAGAGCCCAAGCAGCTCCATGAGTTCAGCAGGAGTTGAGAGTTCTCAGGGTCATGCAGGATTGGGCTTTGAAAGAAGGAGTGGAAACAGGCTGTTTGTCCCCCATGAGGACCAAGAAGTTGACTGGAAGTTTAGAGGCCGGATCTTCACTAGAGAGAAGGATGGTTAGGAGTCTAAAAGGGTGGCGATGCAGATTTTCACGGGGATGGAGGCATATCTGCTGGGCCTGCGCTTCTAGCACAGCCAGTGTGCCTGGGTTTACACTATCTGGCATGTTTTGTGGTAGAATAGCACATATTTGGATGGCAATGAAGAGCTGAAGCAGATAAGACACTACAGTAGAAGCAGCAGTTTAGGAACCAACATAACGGGCTGGGCTTTCCAGGGCTACATAGTATTTGCATAGACATCTTGTGATGGGGGCAGAAACAGCAGGCAGTAGGACCCCTTTAAAGCTAGTACATGGACCAGATTTGCAAAGGAGCTCAGGGCCATATCTGCCAGTGCTCAGCATCCTCATCTGGAGGCAGATTTTCAAAGGAGCTGATCAGTCCACATGCTGACCAGTTCTTCTGAACATCTGGCCCAAAGTACCCAAACCACCATTATGCCTGTCCCTCAGGAGGTTCTGCTCATGATGGTGCCTTCCCCAAGTGATTTAACTACAAGCATTTAGTGACCTCTCCCACATAATCCAAAGTTTTATCAGAAAACTGAATACTGATCATAATTACTCTGGCTCCATATGGCAGCCCCAGCTAGGACATGGCTAGAATTCTCCCCCATAGGGACTTTCAACCAACTGCCAGATTCCCAGTACAAACAAAAATAAATAAGCAGGAGAAAAATGCAAATGAAGAGGATACTTGAAATTGCAGAACTGAATTCAGGACACATTTTAAAAAAGCGTTGAGGAGAGTATAGTCTGGCCAGTGACACTTCCCAGTCCTATCCATCGTTGAGCCCGGAACAGTAATTCCTTGTTTGCAGCCTTCTCTGTTAGAGGCTAAATGTGATTGCAACTGAAGTACATTGATTAACCCAAAATAACTTTCCCTCAATTTGCTGGCTGCTCAAAAATACTCAGGAGACCTGCTTTTGTTCTGAGCTAGTCATTCAGGAGCCCTGGCTCCAGTCCTTATGTATCTATTGAAACTGAGTGAACCAGAAAAACACCAGAAACTACACAAGGACACATAGTGCTGTTTAGTTAGTTTAGAGCGAGGATTTTTTTTTCCAAGCATCACTTGTGCAATTTTTTTTATGGTCTAGTTAAAATAATTTCATGGTTGCAGTTTTTGTTCCTGTGCTTAGCAAAGCAAACTGTAGGGGTTACAGCTGAGAGAGGCATGGGGGAAGGGAGGGGACAATCTCTTCCTCGGCACAAAAAAAGTGCAGCATTTTATCATGCTGCTTGCAAAATGATGTGTTTAAAGGGCAGAATTGTCAATGTCAGATGCGAGGCTGAGGTACCTATTAATAAACAGCCTCTGCATAGGAAATTCTTTGCAGACTTTAATCAGGAATTTTCCATAGTAACGCCGTGTGCCTACGGTTAGCTCAGCAACAGTGGTTTAAATTCCACCCAATGGACTTTGAGTTCATCTTTGCAAGCAGAAGAACGCATATAAGATCACATGAACACAATTCTCTTAATTGGAAGTTTAAATGTTATGTCTTTCTGTTTCTCTCTGTCTCTTCTATTTCTTCCTGTATATTTTAAGTAGATGTTGACTGGAGAGGTGGGGTTCAGGTCCAGATTAATTTTAGGATGGGGTTTGGAGTTCCATCTGAAACCAAATATGGGCTGTGATTCAGGTTCAGGTTTGATGGTGTCAAAATCTCAAAAGCTGTTCTTGAAGTAGTCTCAGAAGATGATGGAAATCTCACGAGTATAGCTGGTCTTGTGAGACTTCCGATATCTTGTGCCAAACTCTCACTGACATTTCTGTTCTTGCGAGATCTCGGCCATGTCTGAACCAGATCCAGGAAATAGGCCCCATCTGGTTTGGGATCTGGCCCAGAACTGAAAACATAAGGGCAGACTCAGATCCCAGGATTTCAACCTTAAATATGTCCCCTTGTTCCCAAATTGGGAGAGGTCAATATCCAAGGTCCAGTTCTGTCCCATCTCCAGATTTAACCACACAGCCATTGCACAACAAAAGATACTCAAATATTAGAGGTGAAACAGCCGTAAGTGCAAGACTGCTTGGGATAAAAAAAATCAGTATCAGCTCTTCCGTCAGTGTCTTCCTTCCCTCTCCAGATCTGTTTTGGTTTCCTCAAGTCAGTTTCGTAATACAGTCATTCTGAATGTCAGAGTTGTCATGTTAATGCCTTCTACTCTTTTGAGAGTGGAAACCCTCCCACATGTCACTGCAAAGGTTTCTAAGAAGGTCTTAATATGACTAGAAAAGAACAAACACAATGATACAGTCTCCTTTATTCTCAGAACTTTCAGCCAGCAACAGGGATTGTAATCCAAGGCTCTGATCCTGCGACCAGCAGTGAATGGGCAGACTGCTGCACCTGCACAGAGCCCTATGGACTCTAGTACAGTTCCGTGTGGACCCAGCAGACATCCCACCTGCTGCCAATTGCAGGTGAAGGGGTCCAAACATCAGACTCCCAAGACAACCCACACTACCACAAAGGTAACCTGAGCATTCTTAAACATACCTGTTCCTCCGATACATACACCTTTGCAGAAAACTAGTCAGGATATATATGGTACACTGCATGTATGGCACAGCCCAAATCAAACCAAATAAAAGCTCTAACAATAGTTGGATTTATTTCCACTCTGGTTTTGCTCTGAATTTTACAAACCACGACAGTCTTAACTGCTATGGACTTATTTTGTGCCAAAAACATTTGCTATGGTCTGACTATAAATAAACCCAATGGACCAAACATCCAGACAGGTTAGGTTCCATGCAAGCCCATCCATTGTGTCTGGGAACCTAGAAATATGAGTGCTGTAGGAATTGTCCTATCAAAGAGTCCTAGGCTCTGCCTCTTATCTCATATGCCCATTTCAGTGCATTTGAAATAGACTAGAAATAAATGCTACAGAAGGAAGCAGAAATCAAGTGCTACACAGTGCCTGTTGGTTTTAATTCTTTTTCAATAGCAAGTATTAATGAATTCAGTGGCAGTGTTTGATTCAGTGCTCAGTTTATCTTTCCTGCAAAGCTTATGGACTGATTGATGGGTAGTTTTCCAGATCTGAACAACAATAAGAACAACAAAACTAAAAGACGCAACAGTACTTTTGTATAGTAATGTTTAATGGCTCACTGTCCTATTGTGGTGATTGTTCTCTTGGCCGGTGATGAGAGCCAGCTTTAATCAATGGAGCCCTTTGGAATCAAATGCAGGTATTTACTAGAACGTGACACACAGGACAGTGTTTGTCCAGCTAGCAGTCTGCCTGTGTCAGCTAATGCCCTGTTTGGAAGAGGTTTCTGAGTCTGACACAAAGACATGGATAACCAGACATTTCCTCATCATCACAACTAAAACCTGGGAGTGGACTGTATATATGAATGACACAGAGAAACTTTCTGTCTTTAACACTATTAGACTGGCCTCCAAATCTAAAAAACTCCATAAATCAATCTTGAGCTTCAGAATTTCAGCAATTTGGGGTGGACAAATAAATGAAGCAGAGAGGCTCACTTTTTGTGCATGTTGTTACCCACTCATCCCCCCTAGCTCCTGTGTGAGCTGGGCTGGAAATGAAGGTAAGGCAGGTGAGGGGGGAAAAGAGAAACTCTAAGGTGCCACAGTAGCACTGGCCCCGAGGTTGGTAGGAAATCTCTAGCAGCTTAAAATTATTATTATTAGGATCTCAGAACTCTTCAAAAAGCAGGTGAAAGTATCATATCTCCATTTGACAGATGAGGACACTGACATGCCCAAGGTCAAATACTGAGTAGCAGAGTCACTAATAAAACCCAGGTCTCCTGACTCCTAGGTTTGTGCTCTATTCCCTGCCTGAACATTGCAAATGATCTACATTGGGTCCAATTTTTCATTGTCCTATGGCCTGTTTCCACCAACTAAGCTGGATGTTAAGTAAGGTGTGGGGGGGGGGGGCGGGATATAAATCCACCGAGGGGATGCCCCCACCAGCATACAGGACCACTGCACCAGGCACAAAACCAGATGCACCAGCTCTTTGCCAGCTCTGCAACTGCAGCTCAGGTTGCACATGGCATTTCAGGGTGAACCAAAGGAGGGTGTTGTGTGGTCAAGGTGGACCTGCAACCCACTGACTCTGCACTCTACAGTGGCTTCATAGAGGCTACTGCAACAGAGGTGCAATTTAGGGCTGCTCTAGTTTGTATGGGTGGCCAAATCAGCTGTTGAACAGGGGAGAGACAAGCTGTCTTTTCTCTCACTCTGCATCAGCACAGGCATAAATCTGGCTCACAGGTTCTGCAGTTCCTACGTAGATTGGCACAATATTACTACGAAGAATTGTTATGAAATACTTGATAGAGATGTTCACATTTTATTTATAAGGCACCTGTGGACTCTGGCTACCTTATGAAATTTAACTGAACAATAAACCAATTTTAAAATAAAAGAGAGAGAGACAACATGGCCCAATTACAACAGAGTTACTTGATGTTTAAGCTACACTGAAAAGCCCGCATCACTGTAAGTTTGGACAGTGAGAGAAACCCAGAATGGGAGGCTGCGAAATTCTTTCTGTTTGTACAGACTCTGCCAAAAGTGCTTTATTAGCAGGTTACAAAGTCTCATAGACTGGAATTTCTGCTGTAAATTGCATTCAGGCCAAGCTCACAAATCATTAGCCATGCAATCTTGTTTATGCTGCTAGTACTTGGAGTTTGGCCTATTACAAAATCAAAATAGCAAGGCTGAATGGTTCTAAGCAAAAAGCCTAATGAGTGAATAAGTGGGGAGGCTGGAGAGATGCTCATTTAATGTAAACATGGCCAGAGCAGAGCACGTGAACAATCTTTTTAAGGTGGAAACCCCACTGAATAGCCAGAGAGACTAGGGTGACCAGATATCCCAATAAAATCGGCACTGTCCCAATTTTTCCCGCATCCCGACTGATGCATGGTCAGGATGCCATTTCCTGACAAATGGCTTCTTCCATTTTTATTTTTTTATTTTTTGCTTGGAGAACTTCGTCGGGGCTTGGAGAACTCCGGCAGGGTGTTTTTTGGTTTTTTTTTGCTTGTAGAACTCCGACGGGGCTTGGAGAACTCCGGCGGGGGTTTTTTGTTTTGCTCGACAAGTCCGGCGGGAGGTTTTTTTTTTGCTCGGACAAGTCCCGATTTTTGGGTTCTTCATCTGGTCACTCTAAGAGAGACACACAACTGTTACTGGAGTCCAAATCTGCTAATCAGATCAATGGGAGTTTTGCCATTGATTCCAATGGCAGCAGGAGCAGGCTCATTGCTCTTTACATGAATCCATTTCCAAATACATGAATACGGTGTGTGAAATCATGAAATTAAAAGTACTCAAAGTTTCCCATTTTGGGAGTTCTCACTGGCAGATTTGTGAGGCACAGGGAACCTACTTACTGGAAGAAAATGGGGCAGGGGGATACCTAAAGGGAAATTCCTCTTATCTGAGCAGAGATGTTGAACAATCAACCAAATATATGATGGTAAAAGTACAACAAAGAGATATAGCACCAAGGACTCTACACCGGAGAGCAGTATAGTGACCCACACACTGCCACAGTTCAGCAGAGTCCATCCTGGAGGGTCCACCTAATGAGATATTTTGAGAACCAAGCATTGGGGGACTGGTTTGTTAGGAGGGCAGGGAGGAGATCTGGGAAAGGATCTTTCACTTCCGGATGGTTCCTAAGATGAAACAGCCTGCTGGAGAAGAGTGTTATGATTAAAGAGGAATCCATCCCACAAGGAGATTGTGTGGAGCTTGACAAATACACAGAATAATTCACAAATGCTTTTTATAATAAACAGGGTAAGCTGCATCTTCTGTCCTGTAGGTTTGTATTATCTATTGCTGATGCACTTACAGAATCACCAGTTTATTTGTGCAAGGTCAGACTGATGATCGGTTTCAATCAATGAGATCATTGTGACTAAAAATGTATGCCCCTGCACCTGTCTTTACTATGAGCTTAGTCTCCCATGCCCCCGTTTGCCTCCTTATTCACCGGTTGTATATTGTCACAATCCTATATTATGAGTGACACAGATATGGCCATTACTGCAAAGTCTTTGGGAAATCACACTATATTAAGTTTATAGAATCAGAGGGTTAGAAGGGACCGCAAGGGTGATCTAGTCTAACCCCCTGCCAAGATGCAGCATTTGTTGTATCTAAACCATATGTATCATTGTGGGCCAGGGATTTTATGCAATTCCTTGGGGGAGGGTGACCATACCCCCTCCGAGCACTAAGAACACTGGAGGCTAATTAGGCAAATTCATTCAGGTTGCAGCACCTCCAGAGAAGCACCACCACCTGGGTAAGCTCACATATACTAGTTCAATTAGGATTCCCTAGGGACCAATAGCCAAAGATAAATATTGGATAAATAGCCTGAGTTTAAACTGACTCAGGACTTTCTTTCTAATCCAGCAAAAGGACAGGACCTTCTGTCTGAGGGGGGCCCCAATCCTTCCTGGGAAGGGTTGGAAGGACTTTGTCCTATTGAGGCCCCATCAGACAGATGGGTAAGCTTTTAGCATGCATGTAGGTTCTTTTATAATTGTTATGTTTTCTCTGTAGTGCTTTCACCTTAAGAATAACTGCACTTGCTTATAAAAAGCAATGTGGTAACTCATAACTGCTGGCAAATATGCTGTTCATAAGCCTTTGAAGAGAAAGTAAAGTGCAGACACTAGCCTGTTTAGGCAATCTGACTTGCTGGGAATACCACAGGGTAGGTAGGGAAATGTGCCGCTTGGAAAAACCTCAGTCAGGAGAGAGAGAGAGACAGGTCTCTGTCCAAGAGAAGTGACAGCTGAGGAGCTAGGAGCTAGAGTGCTGCCCTCAGGGCTCACAGAAGGGGAATACAGCTGCAGTTGCCTTGAACTACGACAATGAGCTCTCCGGGGCAGGGATTATCTGTGTGTTACTTCTTTGCACAATGTCAACTACAACGGGGCCCTGATCCCTGATTGGGCTCATTAGATGCTACCATAATAGAAATCATAATACAAATTGATACACATTTGATACACTGTAGCATAAATACTTACTCTTCTGAGAATCAGCACCAGGAAGCATATTACAGCTATACAGTATTTTCCTGATGAAAAGTTTTCACTGAACCAGGGAGAAGAACTAACAGTAACACCTGTGACTCTGGTGACCAGTCACACACAACAAAGAGTCAAAGTATACAATTTCACAAACAATTCATAGACTGAAATTTGTTTGTATAAATTATTCAGTAAACACTCCTGAATACCCAATGACTTTGTGGTAGCAGGACTGGGTCATGAGTGAGTCACAAGAAGCGATAAAGGCTACATCAATCAGATAATGTATTCAAAAAAAATATTTGACCAGCTCTAGGACAGTTTCTCGTTAGCTCAGGCTAACTTTGCAGAATCCAGGAAATCACCAAGGAAACGCTAAATGTCATGATTGGCTAATAGCACACGAGCCATTGCAGCATTGTTCACGTGGATGGAGCTGCACTACCTCTGCAGTTTTGTGATCAGTGCAAACCATATACAGCCTGATGTTACTTTCAGTGGTAACCGCATAGAAGTACACACACTCCTCTCAACAGAAAATAATTTGGGAATTCTGGCATGTGTGTTCTTGAATGACACATATCAGGCTGAGGGGTCAGAAGTCAGTTTAAACTACAAACATACCATCAGAAAACAGTCAGATCTAAGAGAAACTAGCTGCAGTCATACAAAACCTTCCTTTCATTGCAGTGTGTGCCTGCACAGTGTGTTCCCATAGCCAGAGGACATATTTGTTTCTTACACAAAGATAGTATACCTTTTTTACATTAGTGTATGTTGCACAAACAGTGAGTATGGACTGCAGCAAGTGAAGGGACCATGTTCATATCAGCTCATCAAGGAGTCAATACAGGATCTCCTATAAGTTCAACTTACAAAACATATATGCTAATTTTATACTATTTGCATAAAAATGACAGACCTTTTTGTTTAAAGGCCTGAGGGTTCCTGGTGTCCTTGGCACACACAACAAATGTACCAGTCAGCCTACAAGACATTACAGAATATTATGCTGCCCTAGGTGACCAACTATTCTGCTGGGCCATAGAGCCAGCCTGGTGTATTTTCAGTATTCTAGCTTCTAGGATTTTTATGGTTTTTCATAAGTCAGCTTTGAATCTCACTGCTAACAATCCACCAGGCTTTATCTTCTACTCTTCAAACACAGAGACACACAATTGCCTCTTAAGGATTCTGGGTAGTGTAGTCTAAGAGGAAAGTTCTTTAACTAAGAGGTGCTACAATTAAAACTACCACTAATGGGTTGTCAAAACTATCTGGGCCAATTCAGCTCTTCCTTATACTGGTGCAACCATTAAATCAATAGCGCTACACAGCATTATTCCCATCGCACCTGGAAAGCCAACACTGAAATCCCTGGCCCTTCAGTTCTAAAACCACAAGTTTACTATTTAAACTAAACTAAAGGAGAATTCCCTTGCCCTCCCTGTGGGCCAAGCCACTAGAGGCCCATGTCACATACACAGCCAGTACACTGCAAGAGAGAGCAGGCCCCGGCCCTAAATGCACATAAGACAACATTACATCACTACAGCACAAATCAAAATTAAAGGTCAGTTAGCATAAATGGGACGAGGATTAAGAGATTTTAAATCCTTTAATGCACCAGAGTCTTGAATTGCTTTACACACTGTATAGCAACTATGGTACCACAGCTCATCAGTTTCCAGTGTCAGGTAGAACAGCAGCACTAAACATCTGAGGCACACGGGCTTTGGAAATACTGGTCCCAAGAAATTCATTTCTTCAGGGAGCTAAAGGCATCAGTAGTGTGGACAGAACGAGAAATGCTAACATGTTCTGGGCCCCAGTGTCCCAAGGAGCTGGCCAGGGAAACCTGGCAAAAATTATACTCAAAAGGACAAGTGTACTAAACCTTCCTCCCCCATTCCATTCCCCAAACTCCTGGTAATACACAGGCAGCAGAGAGCAAGGACCGGGGAGTATGCTATGACGGGGGAGTGTGGGCTGGAGGGGGTGAGAGTCATAAATTGAGGCCTCACAGGCAGCAGCAGTGAGCACTGAGGCATGAAGACAGGTTCCGTAGAGGTGATTAATGTTAGTGTCTGACCTGTGTGCGTATGAGAGAGACAGAGAGAACATCCAAGCTGCCCAAAGGTTACAGAGTTATGTGCTCTAATGGTGTGGTGCTGTGGGCACAACAGACACTAATCTATCACCAGCAGAACAATTGCTGCAGCAGGGCAGGTGGATGAATAAGCAGCCTGGGACCCATATCCTGAGTCAGAAGTGTCCACACATGCAGCATGGCAGATGATGAAGAGGGACATACATCGACCTTTAAGAACAAAAATAACCTTAACAATGGCATTGGCCTACTACTAGATGGACATGGTAGAATTATCAATAATAATGCAGAAAAGACAGAAGTATTAAAAAAAAAATTCTGTTCTGCACTTGGGAAAAAACAGAAGATGTAGTAATATCATATGATAATACTCTTTCCATTCCACTAGCATCTCAGGAAGATGTTAAACAGCAGCTACTAAAGTTGATATAATATAATTAGACTTCTATAAGGTATTTGATGTGGTAGCACACAACATATTGATTAAAAAAAACTAGAATGAGATAAAATTAATATGGCACACATTCAGTGGATTAAAAACTGGCTAACTGATAGGTCGCAGAATGTGATTGTAAATGGGGAATCATTATTGGACAGAGTGTTTCTACAAGGATCCTGCAGGGATTAGTTCTTGGCACTACGCTATTTAACATTTTTATCAATGACCTGGAAGGAAATATAAAATCACCACTGATAAAGTTTGCAGATGACACAAAAATTGGGGAGTGGTAAATAGTGAAGAGAAGAAGTCACTGATACAGAGTGATTGGAGTTACTTGATAAGCTGGGTGCAAGCCAACATTTTGAATTTTAATACGGCTAAATGTAAATGTACACATCTAGGAATAAAGAATGTAGGCCATACTTATGATGAGCGACTCTACCCAGAGAAGCAGTAACTCTGAAAAAGATTTGGTGGTCATCAGTTGAACAAGAGCTCCCAGTTCACTGCTGTCGCCAAAAGGGCTAAAGAGATCTTTGGATACAAAAAGAGGGAACTCTTGAGTGAATAAAGAGAATATTTTGCCTCTGTATTTGGAACTGGTGCAACCACTGCTGGAATACCATGTCCAGTTCTGGTGTCCACAATTCAAGAAGGATGTTGATGAACTGGAGAGGGTTCAGAGAAGAGCCCCAAGAATAATAGGCGCCGACTTGA
Source organism: Chelydra serpentina (assembly GCA_037349315.1). Lineage (NCBI taxonomy): Eukaryota > Metazoa > Chordata > Testudines > Chelydridae > Chelydra > Chelydra serpentina. The sequence goes on from JBAIAC010000035.1 coordinate 17,894,978, forward strand.
GTCAGCACCGGTGGGTGCTCGCGCTTTCCCCCGCCCCCACCCCAACTCCATCCCCAACCCCGCCCTCATTCCACCCCTTCGCCAAATCCCCACCCCCACCTCCTCCCCCAGGAGCGCTGCATTTCCCCTCCACCCCTCCCGCCAGGCTTGCAAGCCTGGGAGGGAGGGGGGAGAAGCAGAGCACCTGCCGGCCCCGCCCAGCTCACCTCCATTCCGCCTCCTCCCCCGAGGTGCTACTGCTCTGCTTCTCCCCCCTCCCTCCCAGGTTTGCCATGAGAATCAGCTGTTTGGCACGCGGCAAGCCTGGGAGGGAGGGGAGAGAAGTGGAGCAGCGGTGCCTCGGGGGAGGAAGTGGAGGTGAGCTGGGTGGGGGAGGTCGGCGGGGAGCTGCCAGTGGGTGCTCTGCACCCACCAATTTTTCCCTGTGGGTGCTCCAGCCCCGGAGCACCCACGGAGTCAGCGCCTATAATGAGAATGATTAAAAGGATTAGAAAACCTGCCTTATAGTAATAGACTCAAGCTCAATCTATTTTGCTTAGCAAAGAGAAGGTTATGGGGTGATTTGATTAGAGCCTATAAGTACCTACATGGAGAACAAATATTTGATAACCAGCTCTTCAGTCTAGCAGAGAAAAGTATAACGCAATCCAATACCTGGAAGTTGAACCTAACAAATTCAGACTGGAAATAAGGTGTACATTTTTAACAGTGAGGGTAATTAACCACTGGAACAATTTTATCAAGTGTTGTGGATTCTCCATTGCTGGCAATTTTAAAATCAAGATTGGATGTGCATCTAAACGATCTGCTCTAGGATTTATTTTGGGGACATTCTATGGCCTGTGCTGTACAGTAGGTCAGATGAGATGATCAAAATGGTCCCTTCTGGCCTTAGAATCTATGACTACGATCCCAGGGCTGATGCTGAAATCAAGGCACTGAGAGACCAAGTCATCCTTGCACCTTTGCTCAGCTTCGCACAGGGATGGAGGTGGAGGAGTAAAGATGGCTTCATGCATCCCCTATGCTGGGACTGCTGAAGGCTAATATGGCACACAAAACAAGTTAGAGCACCCCGAGGGTCTACCATTGACTTGCATCTCAGGTGCATTGGCCATAAGGGCCATTCTGGCAGCTGGGAATAGTTGGAGCATAGTACACAGCCATTCCCAAATGTATCCCTGGCATGCAACCTGCTCCAGGGTTCCCTACTCAGGGAGGGGAGTTGCTGTAGAGCTGGCAGTGCTGGCTTTGCACCAGCTCTGGATTCCCCCATACACTGAAGGAATTCCCCCCAGGAGGGCAGGGAAGAAGGTACTACAGGGCTTTACTGTCTTAAAGAGACACCCACCCCGTTCTTTGGTTTGAATTTCTTTGGTCTGAAATATTTTTTATCTGAGCCTTACAAAGGTATGTGTGAGCCTTATTGATCATGTCTGTGCTGCACAGGTATCAACACAATGCTCACTAACCTCCCAAAGTCCGATCACTCTCTGCACTGGATTCTCTGCTGAACTTGGGATGGATTCCCTTTGAGGCCCTCCTTTTGGCTGTTGTCAAGTCCTGGTCAGGAACCAAGAGGGGAAGTCCCCAGAATGTAACAGAGCATGTTTTAGAGCCCCTTGGAGCTGCTTTCACTTGTGACCATTGCAGCCATTCAACCTGCTTACATACCCCTGCCTCCTTGCTGTGTTTATGCAGGTTTCCCACACATTAGCAGCCCAACCCCGGGCTGACTCCCCAGAGCCAAGGTGGGGGACACATCAGTGCTGCCACTTCTCTGTACATTGCTCTCTTTCGGGGCATTATGGCTTTTGTTGCACCTTTTCATCATTTCTTCTACCCTGCGCCATGGTATCCGAGCACTTTATATTAAAGGACGGATTCTTAAGTGCCATTTATACCTCTGTGACAAACTTAATACTATGATTGTTAAGCAGAATGACTTGAAACTAAGATTTGATTCTGCCTTAAAGCAAAAATCTGGCCTCTCTATTTCATTGCTAGGGAGAGAGAGGGAGAGAGAGATTCCTGCAGAGATTATTGTATTTGTAAGAGTGGGTTTTTTCCTCTTTGCACATGAACAGTCCATGTGAGACTAAGTACTTTCCATGTGACTAGCTCATTCCCATGCTTGTAGTGTAACAGGGCATTTAAAGCAACAACAGGCAAGGTCAGTGGCTGTTTGTTGATGCTAACATGAGAACAAACATTGCAGAAAAGATTAGGATTATAAAAATACATGTATGTTGCCCAAATAAAAGTATCTGCTCCTTTCTGAAGAAGCATGCTGGGACTGCTGATCACTCTCTTTCTCTCTCTCTAATGATATCTCATGCCAGAGAGGTTAGGAAGGCCCATTGGGGTTGCAATGAAAGAAAGTATCAGCTGAGTCATCATGCCAGTGAGGTACAACAGGGCACTTGAGAGGGATGTGTGCTCTTGCATACAATTTCCTGCTTCCTTGACAGCTGCAGCATATGCTGCTGCCTCAGAGCTGCAGTCCCATCTATGCTGCTCCTTTCAAGCTGTAAGGCACCACCACTGAGCAGAGAGCATCCTGTAGCAGTGCTTTCCCAGAATGCTTTCTGCTGTCAGAATGGGCCTTCACCTACTCCACCCAGTTCTTTGGTTTGAATGGCAGCTGTACCAGGGCTTTACCCATGCAGCTCCACACATTCATGTAACCTGAGGTGGGTGCGTCATAGAGTTAATGGCCCATGTGTCAGGTTGAGAATTTTCTAAAATGAACTAAATTCTTTAACCAAACTAATATTTGATAAGGTTCCACACTGCAAATAAAGATGAGCCAAAATATGAGGGGCTCAGATCTAGTTATGGATACTATCAATAGAGCCATTGTATTTTTTATCTGACACTCAACAGCAGTTTGTATCTCAATTCTCAGCAGGCTACAGCACCAGAATGGCAGATATCTCAGAACTACCATCCTGGAAGATGGGCCTAGCACTAGATCTAAACTTCCCAGGCTCAGATGGGAGGAGTGTGTTTGAGGCTAATCTTGAGCACCTGCCAGTTTTACCTCTGTATTAGATGCTGCTAGAATGGCGGTACTTATAAGACAGCACTTCACTCCCAGGCTCTGCTTCTTGGGCTCTTTGACCACAGCTGGTAAAGTCCACTGTGAGATATCACTTGGTACATGAGCTCTGTAGTTTTAAAGTGCCGGTAACAGAAGCTATATTGACAGATTACAGCCCTATTTATCCACAGAGCAAATACATCATGGGCAGCAAGGAATGGAAGCTTCCTACATACATCCTCCTGCCTCAGTTCTGAACTGGAAGGAACACCGTTAGGGAATTCAGTCTCTGTGACCCATTCGGTTCTTGGTTTCAAGTTTGACATTTCCAGGCTGCTATTGTTACAGCTCCAAAGAATCATTCCACAGGTGAAATGTACTTTTCATTGCTTCTAGACATGTACTTAAGTGATAGCACTGATGCTATTTACAGCTACTCCTGTCCGTTTATTACAGGAAGGGACTCGGACATGGGCCACAAGTACTTGTGATTTTGGTGCAACTGTGAGGAAGTTCTCAGGTGACCAGTTCCAGCACAGTCATTCCAGAGAAGAGAAAAATGATTGGGGGGGGGGGGGGGGGACGACACGACAAGAATGCTTATGCTAATACTCCCATCTTTGGGAGCCTATGGATTTTAGAGTGTCAATAAAAGAGAGGGGCTGATCATGTTGATTAAAGCAAAGCATGTGTGGGCAGGCACTGTTCAAGCTTCCCCTATCAGAAGGCGCGCCAGTGATGAAAGTATTTAGGCTACGTCTATGTCTTCAAAGAAGAAAAAGTTGTGTTCTTGACTTGGACTGTCAAACCTTTGTTAGCTAACTCTGGTTAAAATAGTAGTGAAGACACAGCAACTCAGTTTTTCACTTGGGTTAGCAGCTCGAGTTAAAGACTGGGGTGACTGGGTTGAACTCAAGCTGTTAAATTGAGGGGGGAAAACCGAACTGCCATGTCTTGATGCTTTTTTTTTTTAAACCTCACCGTTTATCTGCAGTGAAGCACATACCATCAGACCCCACAGCAATGGTAGATCCTGATCTGCAGCATCTCCAAACTTCAATTAATTAGCAGTCTAACATTAGTTAGTTAGTAACATTGGTGGAACAGAGCACTAAAACCTCAGCCCCCAGTGTGCTGGCTGACACCCAAACAGAACAACCTGACCAGGCCAATGACCTGATTTAGGTTCAACCTCTTCTTTATGCACAGGTGCACTAAAGTCAAGATTGGATCAGCTATTAGCACATTCTAGAAGGTGTCATGGTCCAATAGTGCAAAGAGAAACTCATGTCCTGAGGAGACCCATACGGCCATTGCTAGGGAAGAAACTTGGTTTGGCTGCAAAGATGGTGATGAATGACTCAAGTTACTGAGATTTCATGGGATGGGAAACGGACAGTAACTCACACATCAAATCACTGCAGGTGTGAACAGATGAGATACTAAATCCTGGTGATTCTTCCTTCTATGTGAACCAAGCATGAGGTCAGGGAGTAATCATCCCTCATCCTTATAAGAAAGGTGCCCAAAATTGATTCTCAGTGCATGTAAAATATTGGGAAAGGATGACAGGCTGCCCTTAGTCTTCCAGGCTTTTGATTCCCTAGGGTGCCTACAATGACACATTAGACTAAAATGAGCCTCTATTACTTATTATGGCAGTGGCCAAGCTGACTGCATCTTCTTTGGGCTGCTTTTGCAATAGGATCTGCTAGACAGCCGTAGAAAGTTCACCTGCTCAGTTCACCTGCAATGGGCTGCTGTGTTTCACAGCTGGGTTGAAATCTATTTGTGTCTTTTAGCATACAGAGTAAAATCGAAACCAATGAAGAAGTTAAAGTGCAGGATGAGGAAGTACCTGGATGTGAAATTAAGAGGTGCTCGCTCTGTGACCCTTGAACACAGTGGCTGTGGCAAGGTGATGTTATTTGGCAAGCACAGAGCAAAATGAGTGGCAGTTGAAAGGCAGGATTTTGATAGGCGCTAATTATTAAACTGTAATTAGCACAAGGACGCAGCAATCTGTTGATCTCCCCTCTTTTACCTCATGACACTGTATCCTGTCAGCTGACGCATCTGAGGGGAAAAAACAGCTGGCAGATTACTTTGTATCTCAGGAATATAGGCTGAAAAAGATACAGCATGTCCCCAAATAAGAGAGCAGGTGTGCTGGAGGAAGAAGGGAGTGCTTTAGTAAAATGAGCAGGAAATGGGGGAAAGCCAGGGATGAGCCAAGACAGAGAGAGAGGCCAGGATACAGAAGCCTGGATTCACCCCTGCTCTAGGCTTCCCTAACTTACATCCCATCTGCCATGGCCTTATGTGCATTGCAGAAACTGGGGAACAGCCAGGACCTAAGGACCTACAACTCCAGTGCAGCCCCTTTGAAAATCAGGCCCTTGGTGTCTGAAGCTGGGCACTCGGAATTGTAGCACATTTGAAAATATGGACCTTAGTATATTAGTAGCAGAACAAGGATGAATATGTTGAGGGGGTAGGTTTATGCTGCTGAAAGGAGTAAGCCCCAGTCCTACCTACACGCTCTCAAAACTCACCTTGGCTTGAGAGGAACACGGAAACTGTTCTTGCACTGAAGGAGAGGTCAACCTGTAGTGAATCTAAAATGAACTACTATATATTTATTAACCCAGCTGTAGCAGGCAGCCATGAATCAGTGACAAGAAAATGAACCCAAACAAAGCTTTGGAATATTTTTGACTGCCAGATAATCAGGACTGAGCTTGGAATATCCTATCCTTCTCCTCCCTGGTTTCTAGCAAGTAATCATTGATTAGTAAGTACCCTGTACTGAAACCACTTCTATAAACATTTACTCAGCAAGGTAAAATGATTCTTCTCCCCGGCTGGCAACATTTCTGTCCAATGATTTGTTCACAGTTCGTTGTTATTTTTTATTTAAACATACCGAGAAGATTCTACACTAGCCTGAAACTGAAGGAGAAAAATTAAGAACTGATCATTTGCGTGGATGTGGGCATACAGAACTGTTAAATATATTACAACAAACTTCCCTTAGGAAGCAGAAAGTTGAGGTTGGATGAAGTAACTGTCCCTTATTGGGGGCAGCAGGGAGGTGGGGAGAGCTAAAATCTCACCAAGCCCATTCAAATTCTTGGGGAAAATAAAAATCAAAACAAAAAAACTCAACCTTTTTTTAGTGAAAATACCTAAAAACAAGAAAAACAATGCCCTTCCTTGGTTATTACTGTTGCTGGGCTTTACTTTAGATCAGGGGTGCCCAACCTACGGCCTGCGGGTCATACGTGGCCCACCAGAGCATTTCATAAGGCCTAAGGCCTGCTTCAACACAATATGCTAATGGCCAATTCATTAACGTTTTGTTGTCATATTTACATCATTTTAGTTTACACAAGTGTGTAAACAGCCAATATTGTGGATAGAAACAACCAATTTAAATATATACTAAATAAGCTGAACTTAAAATATAAATCAATTTAGGTGACTTTAAATCATATTAAAACATGTAGAAGCTGTTTGGCCCACACATGGCTGTGCTTATGTTTATGAGGCCCTGCTCTGTGTAATAAGTTTGGGCACCACTGCATTAGATCATTAAGTGAATCTGTTTAAGTTCCAGAGCTAACAATGGTCACACAACTCCCATTAACATCAATGGGAATTTCAAGTGTAGATCAAAGGTGGTATATTACCCTAAATGTAGCACATGAAGGTACAGAGTCAAGTGTGGATTCCTTTGCAAACATTCTTATGTTACCTTAAGAAATCCAATTACAATGAGCATAGATACCTGTAATCATGTCAACTTCATGGTGCCTCTTACTTCTGTATCTCCAATATCTAGCAATAAAACTGTAATCAGTATATGTAAACACCACATGATGGCTGATCTCTGTTATTGTGACCTTTTTCTTCATGAGTAATCCGATCTGCCCTGATGAGTGGAGATAATTGCTAGATCAGATTAGCGCTCACATATTATATTGCACATCTCCTGGATATTTTTTCCACTTCTATTGTCCTAAAGGACTGACTTAAAGTGCTCGGCACAACAGTTGTGGAGAGTTTTACACACTCGGAATGTCTGAGGCATGGAAAATTCCAAAGACTGTCATAGCTGTAATGAAGTGTTAATTCAGTCATTGTGATGTGGCAGTTTAATTCCTTATCTCAAGTTGTCTTCAGTTGCCTTATTGAACTGAGTGTTTTAAACTGGAGCCAGCAGACTGAAAATTCAGATTCTACAGATTCTGTAAAGAGAGACAAAATGTCCAGAAGAGAAACACTGAAGGCAAGAAAATCTCTAATTATTATGGAACTGACTTATTATACCAAGGAAACACCATGGTACCTGTCACTAGTTCACTTCCAGCCAAGACTGGGAGAGACCAAAAGAGCTGCATGATGACCTATGTGAAATGAGTGGGTGTAAGCTTTCCTCACACTGCCTTGCAGATATGCCTCCACCCTCATCTGAACAGACCACCTTTTGCGATGAGCAGTAGCTCCATACCTGTTCATTACTTGGCTTCTTGGTTGAGCCTGTCAAAAGAATCAGGACTTTTGTCATATGAGCACTTTTGTGCTAGAAACTGGACCAAGATTTAACATCAGACGCACCGAACAGCCAACAAATAGTGATAACTTTTGGTCCTTACTGACCAAGATTCATACTGGTCAAGTCTGATGGACTTTCTGCCACCAGAAACACTCCTCCAGGGTCTGGGCTGACAGAAGTTGTTGCACATGCTGAGTTTAGCACTAAATGTTTATATTACCTTTTAACCTAATTGCTATGATGGTTGAAATTCACATAGATGTAGGCTGAAAAAATACATCTGATCTTTTTCTCTGTTTGTCCTGTTCACTTAGAGACTGCACCTCATTTAACTTTACTCTGAAAAGGCCTCCGATAAGACTGGGTGATGTAAAAAGATACCCACAGTTTTGGCAGGCAAAAGCAAATTCCCAAATATTTACAGTATCTGCAAACAGGTCAATTACATATACAATATCATGAATAGAACAGCATGGGACATTGGGTCTACTAGATGAGATGTTCATGGCAGTGGGACCCATTCCAGTTTGCTGTTAATTTAGCACACTGGATGCCTCTCTTAAAGTAACTGAAATAGAAACAGTCAGCAGAACTTAATGGCACTTTTGAAAATGAAATGGCAGCTAATTAATCACTAGTTACATAATAATATGTTGTCCTTCTCTAGGACCGTCTGCCCACAGGTCACAACACACCTTACAAACAGTAAGCTAACTAAGTCGCACGACCTCCTATGAAGTAAAGAAGTATTGTCATCTCCATTTCACAAATGGGGAAATTGGCACCAAGAGTGAAATCCAAGCCCCAGTGAAGTCAACAGCAGGCAGGATTTCATCCTGAGAGTTTTAAATGACTTTCTCATGGTCTTAACACTGAGAGTCTATGGCACAGCTAGGATAAGAACCCAGATCTCCTGACTTCTAGTTCTATGCTGTAATCACAAGGCCAGCAATGACCCCCATCATGATATCAGCTGGTCCCTTTTCTTTTGAGGATATTATCTTTCCTGACCACACAAGGTTGAAAATACAAGTATGCCTAACCCAAAACATGCATTCACAAGCACAATGAGGAAAACAACGTTTCTCACTGGTGGCTTTGTTTCTTTTCTCGCGTGCCCCTGGAAATTCCCAAAGGCAATGTCATAATCACTGCAGGAAAAACTAATAGCCTCTTTTGCTTTCAAAACTCACTCAACAGTTTGAGTCTCTCTCAAGCTTTCACTAAACCCTCTTTGACCTGCCTCATCCTGTTTGTTTGTACATGATACCCCAGGAACTACCAGGGGCATTTCAAACTCACTGGCAGCCTGTGCTGTGGCTTTATTTTACTTGAAGGCTTCAGAAAGGCTTGTTCTCCGGCCTCCTGGAGCACATCCTTGATCTCTGACACAAGGTCAGCCGAGCTTTTTATGGCTGAGAGCCTGCATAGTGAATAGGTTTTGATTGGTTTTCCCCAATCTTCTGAAATTGGTGCATACCCAACTGCTTGATATAAAAAGGAGCAGGAAAAAGAATGCATTGACAGTACCAGATTACACTGCACCTGAATTTACAGTACATAATGAAAGCATTCAATAAGGATGTATACTACATGTGGCACCTGGTGAAAATGTTCAATGAATATACAGTACGTAGGGATGTTCCCTTCACAGTAATTTAAGAGGAGGTTGTTTTTTAGATGAAGGAAAAGAATACCTGCCATAGGAGCAAACCTTGCTCATGAATAGATGGCTCACACAGTGGAGTGTGTGTTTGTTTAGCCCCCTTCCTCTTTATGTTATACCAGACTGCCAGAGCCACTGCAAATTTTCCACCCATCTTACTAGGCCATTTGCATTTAAATCGTTTTTTCCTGTCATTATGTAAATCTCTTAGTACAGATGAAGTTTCCATTTTTCTCTGGGGAGCTCCAAGGTGGCTCAATCTCAAAACTCTATACCTCGTGACACTGACCTGTTGAGTTAAAATTAAAGCCACGTGACTCACCTCATGAAACCTCAAGTGTCTCAGGTTTTGCTTAGAGATAAGCCAAAGAAGGTGGTGTTCAGAGCTAGAATGGAGTTAATCCTGAACTCAGAACCCTAGTCTGAGTCTAGACCAGAGCTCAGATTTAAATTTGGATTTGATGGCACCAAAACTTTTGGGGTTGCTCTCATGAGATTTCAGCTCCAAAGAGACCATCCAGACTTGTGAGATTTCCACCATCTATGCAAGAATTGTGCTATCTTGAGCTGTATCAAAACTGTACCCAGAAAAGGGGTGTCTCCCAGTCTGGGAATTGTGTGGGCAATTTTGAATCCAGAAGCTGAAATCTTCCCCTCTGCAAATGCCAGTGTACAGGGAAGGGAGTTCAGATTTAAAGTTCCATCTCTAGTTTTGTTGCAAACTGAGAACTACGCTCAGATTCACACGGTTGGTTTCATGTTGAAATTATGTAAATTTAGCTTTGAATGGCAGCTGAGTGGTCCAGTAACAGGACCTTAGAGACTACAGGTGGAAGATGGGTGGAGATATAGATGCAGAATTAGTGGGCCTTACTTAGTGACTCATGAGAAGCTCAGCTCAGCAGGTGAAACCCAGGCAAAGCTGGCTGCCTCTGAGCATGGCTGGGTACCTGCCTAGCCCCCAGCTCAAGTAAGCACAGCCCCTTTGGCTTCTCTAATCTATGACAGTTTCCTCAACTGCCTATGGACTATTCCAGAAACCCGGAATAATCACAGCACAGAGAGGCCAAGCTATAGCCTCTCTCAATTATGGCATAGCCCAGTCACACCTTCAGCACAGGACCATTATGCCAATCTTACACATTACCCAGGGAATGCCAGCCTGTCAGGGGAATTCCCAGCTCAGGGAAGGGCTACTTTCCTGGACCAGCATAAAGGGGCTAGAATGCAGCCCAGGAGCAGGATTCATCCAGAAGACAGAGAGTTAGGGAGATGTTTGGGTGGGTGTATGCACCTTAACTTTGAATTTTCCTATTGTTTTATTATTTATTTTTTTAAATCACATAATGATATTGTGTGTATGTATGTATATAAAGCTAAATAGTCTCACCTTTAACTCATCTTAAAGCTTTTGGTCTGGGAAATTTTGCCTTACACTTAATAGTTACATGAGTATAACACCTTACATCAGTCTTTCTCTTGCTCTAGTATTTATGATGTACCATCACAAGGTTAGCTTGGTGCCACCCACTGAAGGATCCTTACCGACTTCACAGGATTTGTTGTAAGGTTTCATCTCTCCCAAGCAAATCACTATTTCACAAAGTGCTTTGAGATCGTGTGATGAAAGGCTTTATGGAGCTGAAAACTCTTATTATGCTAGTCAGAAAAACACTTTTGCTTTAAGGGAAGAACAAAGGAATGAACTATGGGTCCCAAAAAACATCTAATGTAAATTAATTTGCTCAGCAGCTGAAGTTTGCTGAAACAGATTGCGTATTTTTATTGTTAAAGTAAAAATGTTCCCTGGGCTTATATCCTTAATGCTTTATATTGCTGCCTATTACATTCCAAGTCTAGACTAGTGTACAAATTCAATTCCTTTAATAAATAAGAGATCCACTTGAATAATTTAGCCTTTGTCCAGGCAAAAATTAATGAAGCCAGAAGACATACAAGGCCCCATAATCTTCCCCCTTATGGAAAAAAAATAGTGGAAATCTGGCAGCTAGCAGGCGCGGGCTCTGTGTGTGTGTGTGTGTGTGTGTGAGTCATGGCTGCCTGCCGACACTCCTGATTCAGAACAAGGCAGCAAGAACAATAATACTGAACTATACCAACTAACCTTCAAGCTTAGTCACAGTTTCTCACAGCTAATGAGCAGAGGGAGCAATGAATCTTTGATTTATGATGCTCTGTTCTGATAAATTTAGCCTGAAGATGACAGCACCATTTTTTGCATCACTCAAGAGGCATTCTTTTCCCTCTCTCTCTTTCTTGTTGGGTTTCTTAATCGTTACTGAATTTTTAAAATACTGGTGGGCACTTTCTCACCCTCAGCTATAGCAGCTGAAATCCAGAGTAACTCTTCTGAATCTGACAGACCTTGCTTCTAGTTGTTTTTTCCACTCCCCTATCTCTCCTGCATCAAGCTGTTTACACAAAATTATCATGGTGTTGCCCTTGTGACACTCCAGCGCTGTGTGTGAGAAGATACTTTGGTTCTAATCCCGTTTTAAAATCATCATTTAGCCTGAAATGCCTCCTGTTTATTTCTAAGCCCAGAGGTGAATCATTTGGAAAAATTTGATCAATTCCATTTTTGCCCATTATTGAAATATCCAAACACCAATCCACAACATTTGCAAATTGTTTATTTGAGGTCACATCCTTTTTAAAAAACTGATTCTTTCTGAACTATAAACTTGCCAGAGACTTAGACCTCACTGAGAGGTAGACCCTTTGACATGTCTGGAGAGATTTCCTTGAAATATAATGAAGTTATAATCTAAAAGGGCCACAAACACCACCACACCTTTTTGGAAAATTCAGGGGGAGGACAAGCTACATTTAGGTTGCTAGCTCAACCAGATGTGGGAAGCTGCTTTCCTGGAATGGATCTTGGCCTGCCTTGAAACTAAAACCATCAAGGAGACACAGGGGTCCTTTGGTACCAGCAATGGTCTAGATTACTCCTGCTCTTATATAAAAGGGAAGAGTCTCACTCAAGATGCGATAGTGGGTAAAATAAACCGACCATGTTATAAGCATTTGAAAACAGTGCAATGTGCTACATTATGCTACTTTTTTTCTTTTTTACCAGCGCACGCGTATATATTGAGCATCATGCACTGAACACAGTCTAAAGTACAGCAACTCCCCACTTGACATCCTCTCGCTTAACGTTGTTTCACTCTTACGTCCCTGCTCAATTACAGAACATGCTCCATTTAAAGTTATGCAATGCTCCTCCTGAACACCGCAAACCAGCTGACTGTCGCGGGCAGGAGGCAAGGGGAACCTGCACGCTGCGTCCTCACTCCTCCCCTCTCCCTCCTGCCTCCTAAATGCCGCAAGCCAGCTGACTGCCGCGGGCAGGAAGCGGGGGGGAGGAGGAGGAAGGCGCTGATCCGCGGGGTCCGCCAGCGGGCGGGAGGCGCTGGGGGAAGAGGGGCGTAGGGGAGCTGCCAGCTGTGGACAAAGCAGACAGACAAACTGATTGCCGCGGGCAGGAGGGAGGGGAAGGAGCGAGGACACAGCGCGCAGGTTCCCCCCTCCCTCCCCTGCCTCCTGCCCGTGGCAATCAGCTGGCTGGCAGGCTTGAGAAGGCAGGGGAGGGAGGAGGGAGGATGCAGAGTGCAAAGTAAAGGGGGAGGAGGTGGAGGGAGAAGAGGGGAGTCAAGGGTGGGAGCTTGGTGGAAGGGGTGGAGTGGGCGGGCTGAGGGTTGAGCCCCCTGCCCATGGTGCTTGCAGAGTAGGGGAAGCTGCCGCTGCTGCTGCACAACGTGCTTCTCCTAGCCTACAGTACCTTCAGCCTCCTTGCCTGCCTCATTGTCTCCAGTGCCAGTGGGCTGTGCCTGTGTGAGGTAAGACAGGGGAACCTCCCAACTATAGTACTGTACTGTATGGCAAAAAAAAAATTCCCTGGAACCTAACCCTCCCTATTTAATAGACTTTAAGGTTAGAAGGGACCATTATGATCGTCTAGTCCGACCTCCTGCACAATGCAGGCCACAGAATCTCACCCGCTGACTCCTGCAATAATCCTCTCACTATGTCTCAGCTACTGAAGTCCTCAAATCATGGTTTAAAGACTTCAAGATGCAGAGAATCCTCCAGCAAGTGACCCGTGCCCCATGCTGCAGAGGAAGGCAAAAAATCTCCAGGGCCTCTGCCAATCTACCCTGGAGGAAAATTCCTTCCCAACCCCAAATATGGCGATCAACCCTGAACCCAGAGTATGTGGGCAAGACTCACCAGCCAGACACCCAGAAAAAAGTTCTCTGTAGTAACGTCTAACATCCCATCACTGGCCATTGGGCCTGATAGTCAAATTAATTGCCAAGATCATGTTATCCCATCAAACCATCCCCTCCATAAACTTATCTAACTTAATCTTGAACCCAGATAGGTCCTTTGCCCCCACTGCTTCCCTTGGAAGGCTGTTTCAGAATTTCACTCCTCTGATGGTTAGAAACCTTCGTCTAATTTCAAGTCTAAACTTCCTGATGGCCAGTTTATATTCATTTGTTCTTGTGTCCACATTGGTACTGAGCTTAAATAATTCCTCTCCCTCCCTGGTATTTATCCCTTTGATATATTTAAAGAGAGCAATCATATCTCCCCTCAGCCTTCTTTTGGTTAAGGTAAACAAACTAAGCTCCTTGAGTCTCCTTTCATAAGACAGGTTTTCCATTCCTCGGATCATCCTAGTGGCCCTTCTTTGTACCTGTTCCAGTTTGAATTCATCCTTCTTAAACATGGGAGACCAGAACTGCACACAGTATTCCAAATGAGGTCTCACCAGTGCCTTGAATAACGGTACTAACAATTTACATTCATTCTTATGGGGAAATTGGATTTGCTTAACATCGTTTCACTTAAAGTCGCATTTTTCAGGAACATAATTACGTTAAGTGAGGAGTTACTGTAGTTTATGATGGGCCAGTCATGAAACAGTAAAAGGATCTAATTTTCAAATATTTTAGGCACACAGTTGCAAACATAACGTGCATGCCATACCGACTGCTAATGCAATCGACATCTTTGCTGGCACTCTCAACAGAGGCCTAGAACGGACTTGGTCACAGTGACTGAACTCCCCTTTGACCGCTACTGTGAGTCTCTCAGGGTTTGCCTATGAATCCCACAGGAGTGAGCCTCCCAGACTCAGGATAGCATTCTAAAAATAGCTGTGTAGGCAGCGCTTTGACCTTGCGGCTCAGGCTTGTGGAGCCAGCCCACCCAAAGCTTCTTAGTTTGGGGCCTGAATTCCAGCCCGAGCCACAACTTCAAAGTGCTGTCTACACAGCTATTTTTTTAGCACTGGTGCAAGCCCACTAGCCAGAGAGTCTATTGACCTGGGCTGGCAGGCTCACTCCCATGAACTGTGTAGACATACCCTCCGGGTCAAATTGGAGTCATGTGGGTATGGTGGGAAAGTTGCTTCCTGTGAATACACAGAAGGGTTAAATGATTATCTGGGATATTGTTTAATTTTAATCTATTCAACACGGAAAATACTAAGGAAGTTGTTCGAGGAATTCTACTTACTCTGGAGTACCATTGTAGGTCCCTGTTTCTGTATATTTATTTACAGTAACACTGGGGGTATCCGAAAGAATGAGGTGAGATCAGGTTGCCAAAAGCCTCGCCAGAGCCCACACAACACCTGCCTCCCCTAAGACTGGCAAGAGGCAGCGTCACCACTAAATGAACACTTTGTTTCTTTTCCCAGCCTCTCTGAAACCATTCCCACCTGCAACCCCAGCTAGTGGAGAAGGGAAAAACTATTACAAGTTAGAGGTGTGTGAGCACGCACATGTGCATATGTAAGGGAAAGGGGTGCACCTAAATTGAGCCCTCTAATCTGAACCCTTTCAAATATATGTGGGTGGAAGTGGGAGGGGCAATGTACATTGGAATGACTAATTGATTCCAGGTCAAACCAAAATGGGAAGAGGCCCATTCGCTGGTACAAGTTCAGATGCAGCAGACGTCTTGGAAGAACTGCCAATCTCACACGATTTCAACTTAAAATGGAGGTGTTCTCATGAGATCAGCGATTCTCACCAGATTTCTGCTATTGGGGGTTGAAGTCCCATGAGAACAGCTCATGGGATTTTGGTGTTGCAAAACCTGAACCACAGCCCTGCTTCAGCCCTTAATCCTGAACCCCCACATTGCCCAGTCCGATCCCGCTCCGGGTCTCAATCCAAACACTGCCTCTTCAATTAATCTCTAATAACAATAGAGACTTTTTAAAAAAGAATTCAGTCTCCAGGGCTGTCAAAATAGCGGCTCCCTCTGCCCCCACAAATTCACTTTAAAAGCAAAGAATAAAAGACAGGAGAGATTATGAAGGAATCCTTCCACACAAAAACTGGGAGCAACGTAAGTTTTTTTCCATATTGGAAGTAGAGAAACGGGGTTAGGAGGAGTGGGGTGAAGTAGTTATCCCAGTTCTTGGGAAAGAACAAAGGAATGAGTGGAATATCCCACTCTGCTTTCTCCCTCCCAAGTTCAGGAGATACATTGCATCTCAAACCCTGGCTCTGCTCAAGTGAGTCCATGATATACTATGTACATTTATCACAGCTCTGACGTGAATGGCTAAGTATCACATTCACACAGCTTTGCTTTGCATTACTGCTTGATCCTGCACAGTGCAGAAGCCAGGGGTTTCACATATATAAGTGCAAAGTAGAAAGTGATGTGAGACTTAGATTGGGAATCCAATCCTGCACTGCAGGTAGCGCTGCTACATGGCTGCCAAGTTACTCCTGCCCAATAGCAGGAGTGTGTGCTAAGGGCCAGATTCTGCTACACTTATTCATGTGACGTAGTACCTTACTGAAATCAAGGTATTACTCCAACGTGAGTACGGGTGACTGAATCTAACCTTAAGAAGGGAATATGTAGCCACTGTGAGGAAGGTCACAATTTAGCCCATGGCTCCTCAGGCACTCCCATTCTCTGATCACACCCCATCGCTTTTTAGTCTTGCATTCTCATGACTAAGGTCCAAAGTCTACTCAAGTCAATGGAAAAACTCCTGTTGGACATCAATGAGTTTTGTATTTTGGGGATGCACGGAGCATGAGACATACTTCTGTCCAGTGCGGAGCACCATGCTTAGATCTTTGACATCCTTGCACACACACATAGCCTCTGCTTGGACTAAAGGTGAAGCATTCACTAAAGGTGAAACACTGTGCACCATGCTGTATCATGCAACCTTCAGGATCAAGGCTTCCAGGATGCAGCTATTTCTTTCCAAGTATCTGTGCCCTTCACAATAAATACCATGTAACCTCAGTATGAATTCACTGGTTCAAAAAGAAGCATAATTATCCAAGGAGCTGGAGACAGCCCATTCAAAGGATGGGAAAGGAAACAGCATGGACAGGGATAGAGCTGCTCTTAGAGAAAGCTGATGACTCACAAGGGTCCATATTTGGAGTTGAATGGAAGAGTTCAATCCTCTGCCCTGTGTAAGGCCAAACATGATTGGCTGGTGTGGGAAAACAACTACACACACCAAATACGTATTTCCTGAGTCAGATGGCAATAGTATATGCACAAGTATTAGAAAATGTTAACCTGGAATTACTCTAGATGAACAAACAGTCTGAAGAGAGACAGGGGCTCTAACAGCCCATGTGTCTGTGTAAGCATGTAAGTCATTAGAGAGCTTAAAAAGAAAAAGAGAAAAAGAGAGAGGGAACCACAAAATAATAATTTAAAGTAATAAACTTGTTACAGCAGCAATAACGATTGCATTCTATCCGAGCTCATGAATAATTCAACAGGCCTTTGCTTCACTCCATGTCTCGTGGTATTTTCAAACCTGCCAGGATTTTCTGCTGGTAAATAATGCATCTGCGGTATTTAAACACACACAATCCCCAAATAATACTAAAGGTTTAACAGCACAGAGGCTCGCAAAAGCCAGTCAGAGGAGGTGGAGAGAGGAAATCCGAGAAAGGTAAACTCCTCCATTGATCTGTCTGGGCCTTCTGTCTCTGCAATTTTTAACTGGCTCATCCTCACCTTCAGAAATGCCCTAAAACTGCCAACCTCTCAGCTAGTCTCCTGTTTTATGAATCTATGATAGCCAGTTAATTTGGCATTACTCTTCTGGAGAAAGCTCAGGAAATAGTTTACAATAGGTTTTCAGGGGCAGAATAAAAAATACCAAGGAAGAAAGCTCAAACTCCAATATTCAAATCTTTCTTTCCTGCATTGTGATTTGTCTGCAAAGTCTTCCATTGGAAGTATAATTATGGAACAAGCTGTGTACTTTGGGCAGCTGATTTTACAGGAATGGCAGTCAGTGTCAAAGGGAAATCAGCTCAGTTATCCACTGCTAAACCCCATCATGCAGGCACTGACATCTCAGAATTCATGAACCTAGTTGCGCAAGCCTTTTACAGCTGTTACATGTAGATCTCCAAGTTCCTGTAAGCATATTAACTACCCTCAGTGAGTGGGTCTCCTGTTGCTTCAGACATAGAGGGGAAAGATTGGAAATAGATTTGAAGTCATGGTTAAAACTTGAATATGACTTACTGCATAGTTCTAGGCTTAACATCACAGTGAAGGTCTTTCCTTCGATGTCTGCTCAGCAGATGAAAGACAGGAGCAAAGGAAAGGCTGCCCAGGAAATCAGAGAATTAAAAGATATAGCCGGGTGATAAATGGCCATGATATTTGCTTTGATTGATTTGATACTGATGGGACATAAAATGAAAGATGTGCAGGTAATAATAAGGAACGGGTAAACCACATAAGATATAAAAAAGGGACAAAAATGGAACCATTCATCCAGAAGCCTGACCTTTGTTGATTTAGGGAAAATAATGCTGCATCCAGACCACCTCTGCTTTTGGTTTTGCAAAATTGCCCCACCACTTCCTGTTTTTCCCATTTCCAGATCAAATTAATAACTGATCTGAACCTTCACTCAGCACTCAAATTGAACCTGAAACTCCAATTTCTTTGAGGCCCAATAAGTTGTGAAGAACTCCTTCAAACATCCTTAGTAATAAATAAATAAATAAATAAATAAATACCTACCAACCACACTTTTCCTCAATAGATCTCAAAGTATTTTACAAAGGAGTGCAGTATCATTATCCACATTTTACACAGGGAAAATGAAGCACAGAGAGGTGAAGTGACTTGACATGTCACCCAGTAGGCTAATGGCAGAGCTTCGTTTCTGGGAATCAAACCCAGCTCTCCTCAGTCTCAGTCCAGTGGACTAGGTGGCTCCTATCCCAATTATTCTTAATTTTCCCACTCCTCTGCATGTCCTGAATCCTGCTGGAAGTGCAACTACTGAAATATAGTGAGAGAGGCTGGTTCTACAGCTGATAAAGCAATTTCATAGCCTGTGCCCAACCTGGGTTTGAAGATCCAAGAGACCAGGAAAATTCAGCTTGTTTTCGAGGGGTCAGTTTAAGGCATGACCCTTGGGGTCTAGACCCCATGGACACAGGAGGCCTGGACAGAGGAGTGAAGTAGAGGCAAAGTAGCAAGTACAAGCAGAGTGTACAGCTGATAGCTCCAAAGTGGGCAGCTGCACTGCCTCACTTGAGAAAAATCAAGGAGGAAAGAGTCCACCCGGGGGGAGCCTATGGTGAACTGTAAAAATGGGCTGGAAGAGAGAGAGAGAGCCCTGACACTTTTTGGTGGGGTCAGAAATGTACTGGATCCAGGCCCAATGTAACATGAATCCTCTCCTGATAACATCCAAATCCATCCCTAGGAGTAATATACCCCAGCTGCTGCTCTGTACCTTGCAAGTACAAACTGTAGCTCCTTTTAAATATCCCACCATATGGCCCGTCAGTCTTGGGGACAGGGATATAAAACCTCATGGTCCAAGGCTTATTCTCCAACTATTAGGGTGAGACCTTCATGGGGGTAGATTACCCCATATGTGTCTATTGCTGGGTTTCTTGCTCCTTCCTCTGAAGCATATGGTGACGGCTAGTCGGAGAAAGGATACTGGACTAGATGGACCTCAGGTCTGAGCCAGTCTGGTAATTCATATGTTCCTAAAACAACTTGTTAAACCCCAGATCCTCCCTCCAAATGATGGGATTGCTGGTTAACCCTTGAGCTGACAGCAGTGCTAGCAAGTGGGTGCCCTTCTGTTACCGTAACTTACTGACCCACAGAGAAGGGACCTCCTCCTATTTCAAGATACTTTGTCCAAACTTTTCTAGCTGTGTTCACCTGTAAGATTGGATTTGTTCCTTTTTACCTATATTTTTTATCTTGCTGCTGTGGTTGCTATTGTTCCTGTATTTTTTTTTTATTCAATTACAGAGGTTCAGGATCAGAATAAGCCTTCCTTTCCAAATGTGTCTGCTAGCGATTGGCTGGCTCCAGGGGAGACAGGGAGGAGGAGGAAGCAGAAGAGAATTACAAGGTTTCAGATTCCTGTAAACAGAGAAACATTTTTCCAGTCATCAGACTCCGTGTCCAGTGGAAATAGAGCTTCGATTTCCCCTAGTTAACACAGAGGATCTGGTGGCTGTGCTGTTGACATACCCCCTTCTTCTCTAGCAACTGCTGTATGCTGTTTAGTCTGCTGCTGATTCAGAAACCTTGTCTCTGGGCAGTCATTGCTGTGGTTTCCTTCTCCTTTATTTTCCAAGTGTGCCTGGCTTCCAGCCCAGGAGCAGGTGTCTGAGCTCTGGGGGAGGGGCATGACAGCACTGACTTTCTCTCTCCAAATTCTGGATACAAACTCTGCCAAACTTGATAAAATTCAGATGTGAACTTACGGATTCAGGCTAAACTCTGATAAAGAGCAACATAAATTTCCCTTCATCCCACGCCCTGCCCCGTCCTGAGATACATCTCCGTGTTTTCTTGTACTCCATCTGATTGTCTGCATGCACCTGTTGTCTCTGGCCTTATACTTGGTTTGTAAGCTCTTTTGAGCAGGACTCTGTGTTTGTACAGCACCCAGCACCATCAGGCAGGAGTGGCGCAAGCTCCCTAAAAGTGTGGGGGGCCACCAGCACCCAAACTGTGCCCCCACTCGCCACGCTGCCCCTTCCCCACACCACCCTCCCCTCCCACCCTCCCCCCAAGGCCCCATCCTCGCACTACCCCTTGTCCTCGAGCTGGGACTTCTAGGAGCTACTGCTCCTAAATAAATATTAGGATATGGCAGGATCATCGCTGCCAATGACCGACATTTTCCATTAACCCAATCAGTGTTAATACCCTTATGTGTATGGATACACACAGCTTGATTCCCATTATTCTGGCAAAGAGAGCAACAATGTCCTCTAACCTACTACTGGAAGTATCTTTGGCAGTCTCCCATCCAAGCACTATACCAACTCAACTTGGTATTGCTTGTTAAAGCTGATAGACAGTATGAGTGCAGGCACCTACTTATCCACATAGATTGCTAAACACTTAAGAGGAAGGGTTCTGGGCATGAAAAATGACTAAGATAAAAAACAATGTGAAGCAATAATTTATATCGTTTGCAAATTGCTCATACTGATTTTTCAACTTGCACATGTACGATACATAAATACTGTACAGACATATGAGAGTACAGAATTATAGTGCTGGATTCACTGACAATGCCAGCTGACCCATTTAGCAGGAAGGATAGTGTTATGGTTAAAACTCATGTCTAGGTTGGGTCTGTTCTTGGCTCTACTATGTGACCTTGGTAGGGTGACCAGACAGCAAGTGTGAAAAATCGGGACAGAGGGTGGGGGATAATAGGAGCCTGTATAAGAAAAAGCCCCAAATATCGGGACTGTCCCTATAAAATCGGGACATCTGGTCACCCTAGACCTTGGACAAGATGTTTCATTCTTCTGCCTCAGGCCCCTCATCTGTGAGAGACACATTGTGAGGTTTTGTTCATGTTTGTAAATCATCTTGAGATCCTCAAATGCATGGCACTATAGGAGTGCAAAGAATGATCGTTGTCATGCTATTTCCCATTCAACAGTGATGACCTCAGGACATAATTAAGTGCAACACAAAGATGTTTGCCATAGAAGTCTTCTTTCAGATATTCTACTGCACTTATTAGTTTGATGGATTTTCTACAGCATATGTGAGAAGCATTCATGGCTATCATGGAGGTGAGTGGATGCTTACATTTAGCCAAACTCCAGCTGCTCTGGAAGTATTCGTGATGCATCTGTCAAGGATTACAATTAATTAATAGCTGTTCCAGTCCAGTACTGGACAGTGACCACGTCACAAAAACACCACAACATTCGGCACTTATCCTTTTGCTGGCACCTTAGCAGAATATGAAATGCATCAGGAGACTAGACCTTCCCTTCACTCCTAGGTCAGAGCTGAGGCCCATTGGTAGGTCAGCATGGAGGAACCGTTAATTCCTCGTCTGTATTGAACCTGTAGTATATATTGTGGCACCTTAGAGACTAACAAATTTATTTCAGCGTAAGCTTTCGTGGGCTACAGCTCACTTCATCAGATGCATAGAATGGAACACACAGTAAGCAGATATTTATACATTCAGAGAACCTTGAAAAGGTGAAAGTACCTATACTAACTTTAAGAGGCTAATTAATTAAAAGGAACTACATCCGCAGGGGAAAAAAACTTTTGAAGTGATAATCAAGATGGCCCATTTCGGACAGTTGACACAAAGGTGTGAGTGAGGATAGTTAACGAGGGGAAAAAGATTCAATTAACGTAATGACCGAGCCACTCCCAGTCTCTGTTCAAATATCTGTATAAATATCTGCTTACTGTGTGTTCCATTCTATGCATCTGATGAAGTGAGCTGTAGCCCATGAAAGCTTATGCTGAAATAAATTTGGTAGTCTCTAAGGTGCCACAAGTAATCCTGTTCTTTTTGCTGACACAGACTAATACTGCTGCTACTCTGAAACCTGTAGTATATATATATATTCTTTTATTTTCCAGGGCTGATACACCAACACACACACACACACAATTTTTATAATGGGTGTGCTGAGAGCCATAGAACCAAACTGTAAACCCTGTATATGATGGAAACCACGTCAAGCCAGGGGGTGTGGCAGCATTCCTACATCCAGCACCTATGCACACCCACCCCTAGTAGATCAAAATCAGGACTCCTCCTCATGCAGGATGCTTATTCACAAAGCCTACACTATAATTCTTCATAATGCTGCATTTGGTATGTGATGATTCAGTAATTTCCTTCTTTGCAATGTGTCTATTTTGAAGACTTCTTATTTCACCCTCTGAGCACATGCACTCTATGCTATTTTAGAGTCGACCATTTGGTAAGCTTCTGAATTTCTCTCCCTCCATATTGAACTGACTGTGTGTGTGTGTGCACACACACACACACACACACACAAAATCAGGCATAACAACATTATGGCAAGAAGCGTTATGCTCCGTGTGCACTCAAAACAGCTATGGCAACACTAGTTTCAAACAGCTAACTAGCTGAGACTCTCTCTCAATTGCTCTGGTGTTCCTCAGGTTCCCAAAGTGATGGATTCACTGGGCAACTGTGATGCGTGTAATACACACACCCCTCAAAATACCTTTGATACTCCCCCAACTGTACATGCCATAGGAGATGGAGGCTGCAGTTCTAATAACTTTACATTCATTTGGATAATAAAGGGCCAAAGGTCACGTTGCCAAAGTCACATTCATTTCATGTAACAGGTCAACTCATTTTGTTGATACAATGGTTAAGCAGCAAGGAGATTAACTGTTTGCTCTGTCCCAAGGAGATGATCTCATCTGAGATAGATTTTGCTTTTGTTCCACATAGAGAGAAACGATTTCCAACTGGGAGCTTCAATGCAGCATGTGCAACAGAGATACGTAGTACAAAGCAAGCCCCTGCAGTTCAAATAAAGCGACGAATGCTCAGGGTTTTCAGGAAGTGTACTGTATGCTTTGGCCATTTGCCAGAAGCAGCGTATGTGTGGGGGGGGGTTACTTGAGAGGAGTAAGTGGTGGTGGGGGGGGGGGGAGTAAAAAACATACCTCTTCAAGAAAGGCAGAGACAAAATGAGGAAATGTGCATCTGTGCAACAGCCTGGTTTTGTGTCCCTTTCTAGTGGCTGGTCCCACACTAGAGAGTTGTTCCTTTAGCTCTGGTGGTAGAAACTAGTGCTTTTGGTGCTAGAAGTACCAGGTTCTATTCCTACTGGTGACCTGGTAAAGGGGGTTCAGGAGAATTCAGCTCTGGTTCTACACTTCCCGAAAGGTTGGGGGCCAGGTTTTGGATTCCTGCTCATTTCAAAAAGTAACATCTGTAGCACAAAGAAACCTGCCAGTACCATTAACCCTATAAACTCTGCAGCATAAGACAATGGATTTTCCAGCTCCATATGATTTCCCATTGTCTTTACAACAGTAAGTCTCTTATTGATGCCTCACAGATCAGTTCACCAGGTGTACTGTCTGGATAAGGACACATTTCTAAAGCTCCACAAATTAAAATTTTCATGCTTGCTTGAATCCTTCCTCCCACATCCCAGATTCCTAAATTCCAAGACTCCTATAGGGACATGTCAGCTCCCAGCTTGTGGAATGACATGACAAATCTTTATTTTTAGGCGTTACCCATGTTCAAAACAAAAAATAAGGAATGGAGTCAACATGCAGAAACAACAAGCCCAGCAAAATAGGAGACCTCACTGTTACCTATTGCCAACACCTCAGGCACAACCCCAGAGGTTTATTTGTGAAATTCCTATAGGAGGGATGGGGAGAAGTCCACTCAAAGATCTCAGAGCTGCAACGGGAGGTACACGACATGTTTTAATACACTCAGGAAATGATCGTGCAAACTACAGGAAAGTAGAGAGAGGGGAGGTGGAAAATACATTCCCTAGCTGGGAAATCAGTGAAGAGCCAGAGCCTGGGAAGAGCTATGTCAAAGACCAGCAAGAAGGGGAAAGACGGAGGGAAGAGTCCATTAAGGAGTCGATGTACAGAGAAGTATCCCGAGTTTGGTGAGAGCTGGGAGGTGAAGCAGGAAGGAGAGACTGAGATGTGATCTGATACCCAGTGTTTCTCTAAGCAGTCTCTGGCAGAGCATGCTCTGGCAGCACACAATGGGGTGTATTCTCTTGATGCTATGTGCTGCAATGACTGATACCTTAGTACCGCTGATCCCTGTCCCCTTGTAGACAGAAGTCTTAAATTAAAGATATTCAAGGAAACTCTGTAAGGCTCATTTGCCACATCAATGCCAGCCAAGGATCTCACTCTCCTGCTTCCCTCCCCCCAACCCCACCCCCAGCATGAATAAAAATGAGTTTTGTTGGAATTTATCTTAATCTCCAGTTGTCTATATTACAAAACCTCAGCACAACTCTTCCACAAGGCTCAGGCCTGGGAGGCTGTTCTATATTGTCTATTTGTCCAGGCTTTTATACCACTCTCCTTAACACAGTGTGAGCATAGGCTGTAGGGCAGGATTAAAGAGCACTGTCAAAACTGCATGAGAGGCCCACGACTGGGGGACTGTTCCAGCGGATGAGGAGTAAGGGGCAGAGATTTGTCAGGAGAGCTGCTAGTCCAATATGTTCATACACAACACCTGGCTCAAGCCTGGGCTACTTCACCCTTTCATAAGCACCATATTAACTCACAAATATCAGAAGATATGTATGTATTGGGCCAGATTTGGCTGTCAGTTACACTGCTGTGAATCCAAAGTAACTTCTTTCGGCTTACATTGCCTTCTTCACTTGGAATTCAGCACGGAGGAAGGTCCCAGAACCTGGACTCCAGCCTGAGCCCAGGCGACTACACTGCAATTTTATAGCCCTGCAGCTCGAGCCCTACAAGCCCAAGTCAACTGACACAGGTACTTTTACTTCACTGTAGATATACGCTTGCATGAAGGCCCCTTTACTGTGCCTGTGAGCGTATTTACTTTAAGGCCCCTTTACATGACTAGCACATTGAAAAGGAGCCTTAGTGTACATGAAAATCAACTACATTTGCTAGAGCATTTCCCCAAATTCAGGGAGATGGGGCTGTAGCGAGGTGGTCTGGTCCCCAGCCGCCCCAGAGAGAGAGGAGCCTCCCCGGACACCCAAGTGAGCGGAGCCGGAGAATCCTGGCCCCGCCCCTCAAGGGTCAGGGGGCGGCACAGGAAGTATAAAAGCCGGCCCTCAGACCGCAGTTCGGAGGCAGCCACCAGAGAGGCTGGACGCCGGTGGTGCAGCTCCCCGCTGGGAGGCCCCAGCGGCCAGCAGCCAACCGGGGGACTGGCTGGGCCAGCCAAGCCTGCCGCTTGCCCTGCTACCCCGAGGAGCCGCCAGGCCTGCCGCCGGCCTGCTACCCCGAGGAGCCGCCAGGCCTGCCGCCGGCCTGCTACCCCGAGGAGCCGCCAGGCCTGCCGCCTGCCAGCGACTCTGAGGTGCCGATGGTCTGCGACCTTGTGGAGGACGGCCCCCTTGTCCAGGTACCCAGAGAGGGGGGAGCTGGAAGTAGCCCAGGGGCAGCCGACTCTAGTCTGGCTGCAGCACTGCCAGAGCCAAGGTCAGTGTGTTGCGGCCAGGATCCCCACTGACTCAGCAGCGGGTTCTTCTGCCGCTGCTAGGGCCCCGGGCTGGGACGCAGTGGAGTGGGTGGGCCTGCGTCCCCCCTGCCACCCAACGTGTGGGTGGCAGTCTCCTCCTCTCCCAGGTTCTCCAGAGCCACGACCTGGGCTTGCCACCACCTTATTGATTACTCAGCCCCTGCTTGAGGGCCTAAGCCCTGAACTGTTTATTGCCCCGCCCTGTCCAAGGGCCCGGGCTCATTATTAACTGTCTATTTGCCCGGCCCCCTCCAGAGGGCCTGAACGGCTGACCCTGCAGCACCGGACTACGCTAATTCCCCATAAACCTGATGGTATAACGGGGCGGTCTGGTCCCCAGCCGCCCCAGAGAGGGCTTGAACCCCCTACACGTGGTGGAGAATGTGGGCATCGGTCCCCCGATCCTTGTGAGAAGGGATCTGCGGAGGCCCTGCCGAGCGACCATGGAAATGGAGAAGCTCATTAAGTTTTTGGCAGAGAGCCAACAGCAGCAGGCGGCCGCCCAGCTCCAGCAGCAGCAGCAGCAGGCGGCCGCCCAGCTCCAGCAGCAGCAGCAGGGCGGCCGCCCAGCTCCAGCAGCAGCAGCAGGGCGGCCGCCCAGCTCCAGCAGCAGCAGCAGGGCGGCCGCCCAGCTCCAGCAGCAGCAGCAGGGCGGCCGCCCAGCTCCAGCAGCAGCAGCAGGGCGGCCGCCCAGCTCCAGCAGCAGCAGCAGGGCGGCCGCCCAGCTCCAGCAGCAGCAGCAGGGCGGCCGCCCAGCTCCAGCAGCAGCAGCAGGCGGCCGCCCAGCTCCAGCAGCAGCAGCAGCAGCAGGCGGCCGCCCAGCTCCAGCAGCAGCAGCAGCAGCAGGCGGCCGCCCAGCTCCAGCAGCAGCAGCAGGCGGCCGCCCAGCTCCAGCAGCAGCAGCAGGCGGCCGCCCAGCTCCAGCAGCAGCAGCAGCAGCAGGCAGCCGCCCAGCTCCAGCAGCAGCAGCAGCAGCAGGCGGCCGCCCAGCTCCAGCAGCAGCAGCAGCAGCAGGCGGCCGCCCAGCTCCAGCAGCAGCAGGCGGCCGCCCAGCTCCAGCAGCAGCAGCTGCTCCAGCAGCTCGGCACCCAACAGCAACAGCTGATGCTGGAACTGGGGCGTCAGCTCCAGGAGCAGCAACAACAAGGTCTGCAGCAGTTGGCGGCCGCGCTGCCCCGTCCGGCGGAACCCCAGCCTGCGGGTGCCGCTGGACCACCCAACCTAGCACCTCCCCTCCGCCTGACCAAGATGGGCCCCAGCGACGATCCCGAAGCATTTCTGGTGACCTTCGAGAGGGTGGCCCTAGTCGCGGGCTGGGCCCCAGACCAATGGGCGACCATTTTTGCCCCATATTTGACCGGGACGGCCCAAACCGTATATCGGGGCCTAGTCACGGACGCGGCACGGGACTATCCTCGGGTGAAGGCAGCGATTTTAGATGCCTTGGACATCAGCCCCGAGACCTTCCGTCAACGGTTCTGGAGCTTGGCCTACGCTACGGGAGCCCGACCCCGGGTAGTAGCACAAGAGCTGAGGGAGGGCTGCAAGCGGTGGCTCCAGCCCGACGAACGGACGCTGGACGAGATTGTCGAGCAGATAATCCTGGAGCAGTTCATCTATATACTTCCACCACGAGGGAGGGCCTGGGTCCTCCGGCACCAGCCCGCAACGTTGACTACGGCCATCACCCTGATGGAGGACTTCCTCGCCGCTGAAGCCCCGGTGGGACCGACCGCTCGAGCCGCCCCGCCCGGACCAGAGCGCCCTCCCCCTGAGAGGAAGGGGGCCACCCGGATGGAGCCACGAAATCCGTCCCGTGGCCCAGAGCCCCGACCCCGCCCTGCCGAGGGCCCGGCTTGACAGGCCCCGGCACCTCGACCTGACGCCCGAGGGCCTGGCCGAAGCCCTCCTAGGGGCCAGGCAGGAGCCTTGTCCCGGCCGGGGCGCACGGACCTTGGCCCCTGTTTCTCCTGTGGGAAACATGGTCACTTACAGTGAGATTGCACAGAGATGGACTGTAGCTTTGGCCAGGTCTGCACAGGAGAAGCCCGTGCCCGGCGCCCACAGGGGGCTAAGATTACGGTCCCTGTGATTGTCGGAGAGCACCCCACCGTGGCTTTGATTGACTCAGGCTGTGGCCAGACCTTGGTTCGCCAAAGCCTAGGCCTTCAGCCAGACCCCCGCCTGGGGGCGATCCGGCTCCAATGCATTCACGGCGACGTACGTCCCTACCCCAGTGCCCAAGTCTGGCTGACCGTGGATGGCATCACCCGATCGATGGTGGTCGGCCTGGCCCCCTGGCTCGCCTACCCAGTAATCCTGGGGCGGGACTGGCCTGACTTCACGGAGGTCCTCCAGTCGAAGGCCGACGAGGTCCCCACGGCTACTCCAGTGCTGGAAGGGGGCCTTCCGGGGACCCAGTCGGAGAGGGAGAGTGCACCCGACCCCGAACAACTAGACGGGGAACTCACAGACACCACCCCCCCCCCGGGACCGCTGCCGCGCCCCTGCTCCACACGGACTTCTGTCGGGACCAGAGGGCAGACCCCACCCTCCATCACGCGTACGAGCAGCTAGCCGCGGTTGATGGGGCTGTCATTGACCCCCAGCGGGCGAAGCAGTGGCCCCACTTTGACTTGAGGCAAGACCGGCTCTATCGGGTAGAACGGGACCCGCGCACAGGAGAACCCCGGAGCCAACTGCTCGTGCCTCGATGCCACTGGCGGGCGGTCATGAAACTCGCCCACGATATCCCGGCGGCCGGGCACTTGGGCCTTGAGAAGACGCTTGCTCGGATCTTGGCCCGCTTCTTCTGGCCCGGGGTGCATCAGGAAGTACGGGATTACTGCCGCTCCTGTCCAAAGTGCCAGCTAGCTGCACCCCCGCGGACTCCCAAGGCCCCATTGGTCCCCATGCCCGTCATTGAGACGCCCTTCGAGTGTGTGGCCATGGACCTAGTCGGGCCCCTACAAAAAAGCACCGCAGGGTTCCAGTACGTGCTGGTCCTCGTCGACTACGCTACCCGTTTTCCGGAGGCAGTGCCGTTGCGGCGCATCACCGCCCGGACCATCGCAGGGGAGCTCGTGAAGATATTTGCCCGGGTAGGCCTGCCCTGGGAGATCCTCACAGACCAGGGCACCAATTTTACCTCCCGACTGCTGCAACAGGTGTGTGGACTCCTGGGGGTTAAGCAGTTGCGCACCTCTGTGTACCATCCACAAACCGACGGGCTGGTGGAACGGTTCAACCGTACACTGAAAGAGATGCTGTGCAAGTTTCCACCAGAGGGACCAACTCCTATTGCCTTTGCTTCTGGCGGTCCGAGAGGTGCCCCAGTCCTCGACCAAGTTTTCCCCCTTTGAGTTACTATATGGCTGCCGCCCACGGGGTCTCCTGGATCTGATGCATGAGACCTGGGAGCAAACACCATCACCAACCCAGGGCCTCTTGAAGTACATCCTTCAGCTCCAGGAACGTCTCACTCAGGCCGGGGCGCTGGCCCGGGAAAACTTGAGGGCTGCCCAGGAGGCCCAAGCGCGGACTTATAACCAGGGCACGCAGAGCCGCGACTTTAAACCTGGGGACCGGGTCTTGCTCCTCCTGCCGTCAAGCGAGTCAAAGCTCCTGGCCCGCTGGCAGGGCCCCTACAAGGTGGTCCGGAAGGTAGGACCCGTCACTTATGAGGTCAGCCAACCGGATCGATGAAAAAAAATTCAGAGGTACTATGTCAACCTCCTGAAGCCCTGGCGGGAGCGTGAGGGCTTATTAATTAACCCCTACCCACCAGAGCCCGAGTTGGGCCCCCACGTTGCCCTGACCCAGGACACGGAAGGGCCCCAGTTGGCGGAGACCCTCACCGACGAGCAATGGAAACAAGTCCAGTGCCTCTTGCAGGCGTTCCCGCGGACCTTCACCAGCCAGCCGGGCTACACCACCCTAGTCTGCCATACTATTCAGACAGAACCAGGGGTAGTGATCCGAGAAGCGACCAGGCCCCTGCCCCACCGAATGTGCCAGAGCGTCGAGGAGGAGGTACAAGCCATGCTGGAACTAGGCGTAATTGAGCCCTCCCGGAGTGCATGGCGGAGCCCCATTGTGCTAGTACCCAAGCCCGATGGGACACGGTGCTTCTGCATCGACTTCAGGCGTGTCAACGCCATTTCCAAATTCGATGCTTATCCGATGCCGCGCATAGATGAACTGCTCGGCCAGCTAGGGGAGGCTTGCTTCCTCACCACCCTTGATCTCAGCAAGGGCTACTGGCAAATACCCCTGGACCCCGAGTCAAGGGAGAAGACCGCGTTTGCCACCCCAACAGGTCTGTACCAGTTCGTCCGGATGCCCTTCGGCCTCCATGGTGCCCCCGCCATGTTCCAGCGGCTGATGGATCAGCTCCTCCAACCCCATCAGGACTACGCGGCTGCCTACTTGGACGATGTGGTCATCTACAGCCGCCACTGGGAGGACCATTTGCTAAGGGTAGCGGCCGTCTTGAGATCCCTACGGGCCGCCGGGTTGACAGCCCACCCAAAAAAGTGCCGCATTGGGTGGCAAGAGACTACGTATCTGGGCTACACCATAGGGAATGGACAAGTGAAGCCCCTTGTGGGAAAGGTGCAAGCCTTGGCGACCTCCCCGCCCCCTACCATGAAGCATCAGTTCTTGGGACTCGCCGGCTATTACCGACGGTTCATCCCCCATTTTGCATCTGTCGCTGCCCCTCTGACCGGCCTCCTAACTAAGGACAGCCCGCGACGCGTGGTTTGGACCCGGAACTGCGAAGACGCCTTTCGGGAACTCAAGGCAAGTCTCTGTTGTGCTCCGGTCCTCTACAGCCCCAATTTCGATAAGGGCTTCATCCTCCAGACGGATGCCTCGGAGGTGGGTCTGGGTGCGGTCCTGTCCCAAGATGTGGATGGGCAAGACCATCCAGTCTTGTATATCAGCCGGAAGCTGTTCCCGCGGGAGAAGAACTATGCGGTGGTGGAAAAGGAAGCCCTTGCAGTAAAGTGGGATTGTGATGCCCTCCGGTATTACCTGCTGGGAAACCCGTTCATCTTGGTGACTGACCACGCCCCCCTACAGTGGCTGAACCGAATGAAGGATAACAACATGCAGATACAACGGTGGTACCTAGCGCTACAGCCCTACGCCTTTACGGTTCGCCATAGGGCCAGCAAGGACCACGCTAACGCGGACTTCCTGTCCCGGCTGGGAGGTATGGAAGGGTCTGGCCCCGATGAACGGGAGCCAGACTTGAGGGGGTGTGTGTGTAGCGAGGCGGTCTGGTCCCCAGCCGCCCCAGAGAGAGAGGAGCTTCCCCGGACACCCAAGTGGGCGGAGCCGGAGAATCCTGGCCCCGCCCCTCAAGGGTCAGGGGGCAGCACAGGAAGTATAAAAGCCGGCCCTCAGACCGCAGTTGGGAGGCAGCCACCAGAGAGGCTGGACACCGGTGGTGCAGCTCCCCGCTGGGAGGCCCCGGCGACCAGCAGCCGACCGGGGGACTGGCCGGGCCAGCCAAGCCTGCCGCCGGCCCGCTACCCCGAAGAGCCGCCCGGCCTGCCGCCGGCCCGCTACCCCGAGGAGCCGCCCGGCCTGCCGCCGGCCCGCTACCCCGAGGAGCCGCCCGGCCTGCCGCCGGCCCGCTACCCCGAGGAGCCGCCCGGCCTGCCGCCGGCCCGCTACCCCGAGGAGCCGCCCGGCCTGCCGCCCGCCAGCGACTCTGAGGTGCCGATGGTCTGCGACCTCGTGGAGGACGGCCCCCTTGTCCAGGTACCCAGAGAGGGGGGAGCTGGAAGTAGCCCTGGGGCAGCCGACTCTAGTCTGGCTGCAGCACTGCCAGAGCCAAGGTCAGTGTGTTGCGGCCAGGATCCCCACTGACTCAGCAGCGGGTTCTTCTGCCGCTGCTAGGGCCCCGGGCTGGGACGCAGTGGAGTGGGTGGGCCTGCGTCCCCCCTGCCACCCAACGTGTGGGTGGCAGTCTCCTCCTCTCCCAGGTTCTCCAGAGCCAGGACCTGGGCTTGCCACCACCTTATTGATTACTCAGCCCCTGCTTGAGGGCCTAAGCCCTGAACTGTTTATTGCCCCGCCCTGACCAAGGGCCCGGGCTTACTGACTTATTGACTGCTCAGCCCCTGCTTGAGGGTCTGAGCCCTAACTGTTGGTGCCCGCCCTGTCCAAGGGCCTGGGCTCATTATTAACTGTCTATTTGCCCAGCCCCCTCCAGGAGGGCCTGAACGGCTGACCCTGCAGCACTGGACCGGGCTAATTCCCCATAAACCTGACGGTATAACGGGGCGGTCTGGTCCCCAGCCCCCCCAGAGAGGGCTTGAACCCCCTACAGGGGCAAAGAGAGGAAAAATGGGGGTAAGGAGAAGCCCCACTACCACCAAGCCCAACAATAAACGAGATATGATACAGAGCACGCAGACCTTCAAAAGGAAAGGAGAAATTCGGTTTCTTGGAAATGCCAGGATGTGGTGCAAAGGCTGCCCCAGTCCCAACTTCCTCCTCTCCCTCTCAATCTCCAGTAAGGGCTGCAGGAAATGCTCACATCACTTGTTACTTGGATGTGTCACTCACAGCTTGGATCAGCAGTGCCAGCCAGTTGGGCCATGCTGGTTCCCTTGTCAAGGGCTGAGGAAGGGCTTTGTGTTCTGTTTGAAAGGCATATTAATGAGCATGCAGCTAAGCATACACCTGTAACAGTGGAATCATCAGCACAGCCAGAATATGAATAACCCCCTCATTAAGCTCCTGCCTTGTGCTACAAAAGCACATAAAGAGCCACCAACGTCACATCCCAGCCGCATACAAAGCCAGCACCGTGCTGCATAAATCATGCATAGCCACATCATCTGTTATTGATTCACAAAGCTGTAATCACTAATTATGCTGAGGTGTATTCGGTTACCTACAGAATATGGTTTTCAGAGCATCAGATAGCGCAGTTAGTGGCATACACACATGCTGTATGTTTCTAGTCGGGAATTTTATGACTGTGATTCCCATCTCCTATAATGTGTAATATCTTATCGATCAGGGAGAGGCTACCTGGGCTTTTTGTTATGAAGCTAATACCAGGAGCATGTGCTTTAGCAGTTACAGTTCAGGGAAGAAGCAGGGCAGTGTGTATGACACATGTGCAAGAGCCCAGATGAATGAAACTGACATATCTTAGAATTTGTACATGTGTTTGAAATGGATTAACTTGGAGTTGGGAAGCCATTTATGGAGCTGAAACAACACGAGATCTTGTGTTACGAGTATATTTACTATCCAGGGACTGGGGTGGATGTGAGGAGACCAGAACACACATTATGCTAGACTCCTAAGTGGATCCCCTGCAGCATTTTAAAACCAAATACAAATGCAGATAAACATATGAAATAGAAACCCCACATATCCCAACTAAGAACATGCAGCAACACCAACAGGGAACTGCATCACCTGCTCATGCTATCAATGTAACTGGAGGGGAACACAGCTTGAAACTAACAGAACGGAGCTTGGCCTTTCAGATCTGGGCTTTTGCTCTGTGCCTATCTCTAAATTTAATAGGGGGGAGGGGGAACCCAGAGCTCCTAAGATGAACAGCTTCTCCCTGCAGCAGGACTTCCTCAAATGCCTGTCCCTGGGACCTTTCACTCTCAACCAATACTTAGTGGTCTACACTTAAATTAGGCTGACATAGCTACAGCGCTCAAGAGTATGAAAAATCCATACCCTGACGGCTATAGCGATGCTGGCCTAACGCCTGGTGTAGATGCAACGAGGTCAATGGAAGAATGCTTCCAGCAACCCAGCTACTGTTACTCAAGAAGGTGGCTTTTTTACCGCGACAGAAGACCTCCTTCCATCACCACAGAGCAGGGATGGGCAAACGTTTTGGCCCGAGGGCCACATCGGGGTTGCAAAACTGTATGGAGGCCGGGTAGGGAAGGCTGTGCCTCCCAAAAAAGCCTGGCCCTGCCCCCGTCTGCCCCCTCCCACTTCCTGCCCCCTAACTGCCCCCCTCAGAATCCCTGACCCATCCAACACCCCCCCGCTCCCTGTCCCCTAACTGCCCCCTCCCAAGACCCCTCAGACCTTAATCACCCCCCAGGACCCCACCCCCTATCAAACCCCTCTGCTCCCTGTCCCCTGACTGCTCCGACCCCTATCCACACCCCCACCCCCTGACAGGCTCCCCGGGACTCCCACACTTATCCAACACCGCCCCCCGCCCCCGTTCCCTGTCCCCTGACTGCCCCCCGGGACTCTCTGCCCCTCACTCCCGGCCCCGGCCCCCTTAGCACGCCACTCAGAGCAGCATATCTGGCAGCTGTGCGGCCGTCGGAGAGCACAGCCCCACCCCCCAGAGCGCTGCCTGCATGACAGCGGAGCTGCAGGGTAGTGGGGATAGCAGGAGAGGGGGAAAGAGGCTTGCCTCCCCAGCCGGGAGCTCAGGGACTGAACAGGATGGTCCCGCGGGCCGGATGTGGCCCGTGGGCCGTAGTTTGCCCAACCCTGCCATAGAGAGCGTGTGACGGAGCTCGGTTGGTCCGCCGGCCCGCTAGGGACGGTAGGGAGCTCCTGTCTCACGTACAGGACTGGGTCACACCCGCTGGTAGTGGGGAATTAGTGCACGGCGGGGTGTGGGCCTGAGTCTGTGGCGCGCCCCTCAGGCAGGGGGCGCCGGCAAGGGTCTACGGCGTGCCACTCGGGGGGGGGGGGCGCGCCGGCAAGAGTCGATGGCACGCCCCTCAGGCAGGGGAGCGCCGGCAAGAGTCGAAGGCGCGCCCCTCAGGCAGGGGAGCGCCGGCAAGAGTCGAAGGCGCGCCCCTCAGGCAGGGGAGCGCCGGCAAGACTCTGCGTTGCTGTCGGGGTTTCCCTACCCGAGGCGGGTTGGCCAGGGTAGGGGAACGCAGGCCCGCCCACCTTCTCTGCATTCCAGCCCAGGGCCCTGTCAGTGGTGGGGGAGAGGGTCCCGCCACTGGGTCAGCGGGGATCCATCCGCAACACGCTGACCCCCTAGACTCCCCACCCTCCAGTCCTGCCCTGGGCTACTTCCTACCCCAAACCCTTGGTTGGGTCCCTCCAGCTCTCCTGGATATTCGGCCGTTGGTAGGTGCAGCTCACCCTCGGCGTCAGGCTCTCCCCAACTCAGGTTACTGCTGGGCTCCTCCCGTTCCTCGGGGTATTCTGCTGCTGGCAGCTCTGGTAACCCCGGTCCGTCCTCCAGGGCCAGCTCCGCCTGGTCCAGGGCCTCCCCTGGCTTGGCAGCAGGCTCTGAAGGGAGCAGCCAGCAGTCTGTGTCTGCCTCCCTTCCTGGTGCTGCCCTGCTGGGCTAAGGGCCCCGCCCTTTATACTTCCTGTTACACCCCTCCCCTTCCTGGGGGTGGAGCCGGCTTGACCTGGCCCCGCCCACTCCGGTTGAGAGAGTGGCTCTTTACCCTCTGGCTCAGAGGGAAGCCACCCTGGCTCCCTACATACCCCACCCCTCAAATCCAGCTCCCGCTCAACGGAGCTGGCATCCTCACCCTCCCCTAAGCGGGACAAGAAATCAGCATTGGCGTTGTCTCTTCCCGCCCGATGGTGAATTGTGAAGGCGTAGGGCTGCAGAGCCAGATACCACCGCATAAGCCTGCCATTAGTGTCCTTCATTTTATTGAGCCATTTCAGGGGGGCATGGTCCGTAACCAGTATAAAGGGAACCCCAAGGACGTAGTAGCGGAGGGCGTCGACCGCCCACTTAACTGCCAGGGCCTCTTTCTCAATGATGGAGTAATTCCGTTCTCGGGGGAACAGCTTCCGACTGAGGTAAACGATTGGGTGTTCCTCCCCATCCACCTCCTGTGAGAGGACGGCCCCAAGCCCTATTCCTGAGACATCAGTCTGGACGATAAATTCCCGAAAGTCAGGGCTGAAGAGTACTGGCTCGCTACACAGCCGTTCTTTGATGGTTCGAAAGGCCGTCTCGCACTCGTCGGACCAGCCCACTCGGCGGGGGCTGTCTTTAGTCAGGAGCTCCGTCAGAGGGGCAGTAATGGTCGCGAAGTGGGGTACAAACCGTCGATAATAACCAGCTAAGCCCAAAAACTGCCGTACTTGCCTCTTCGTGGTCGGCGCCTGGTATTCCTGGAGCGCTTGGACTTTCCCGACGAGGGGGCGCACCTGTCCCCGACCCAAGGTGTACCCCAAGTACGTGGTTTCCTCTCGCCCGATTTGGCATTTTCTTGGATTAGCCGTAAGTCCGGCTGTGCGGAGGTCCCGAAGCACAGCTGCTACTTGGTTGAGATGCTTGTCCCAGTTGCTGCCGTAGATGACCACATCATCCAAGTAGGCCGCGGCATACTTGGTGTGTGGTTGCAAAATCCGATCCATCAAGCGCTGAAAAGTTGCTGGCGCTCCATGGAAGCCAAAGGGCATCCTGGTGAAATGGTATAGCCCTGAAGGGGTGGCGAACGCTGTCTTCTCCTTGGACCTAGGGTCCAAGGGGATCTGCCAATACCCTTTCATGAGATCTAGGGTGGCGATATAGCAGGCCTCTCCGAGTCGGTCGAGGAGCTCGTCGACACGGGGCATCGGATAGGCGTCGAACTTCGAAATGGCGTTTATTCTCCGGAAGTCAATGCAAAACCGCCGGCTCCCATCAGGCTTTGGGACAAGGACAACCGGGCTCCGCCATTCGCTCTGGGAGCGCTCTAACTCCCAGCTCCAGCATTGCCTGGACTTCTTCCTCTATGGCCTCCCGCATTCGCCTAGGTAATGGCCGTGTTGCCTCTCGGACCACCACCCCGGGTTCGGTTTATATCACATAGTAGGTGAGGGCAGTTCGCCCAGGTTTCGTGGTGAATGTTTTGGGGAACGCCCTTACTAAGCAGAGAGCCTGCTCTTGCTGCTCCCCGGTGAGTGTTTCTGCGAGCTGGGGCTCATCATTATCCGGCTCCTCGGGAGGTTGCGGCCCTAGGTCCGGCTCGAGGGTATGGGGCAATTAACAGTCCTTCCCATTCCCGCCAGGGTTTTAAGAGATTTATGTGATAGATCTGCTTTTCCTTCCGGCGACCCGGTTGCCGGATTTCATAGGTGACAGGTCCTACTCGACGGAGGACCTCATACGGGCCCAGCGGGCAAAAAGTTTTGATTCCTCTGAGGGGAGCAGGAGGAGTACTCGGTCACCTGGCTCAAATGATCGGGCCTGGGCGTTCCGATTATAGTACTGCTCCTGGGCTCGTTGGGCCGTGGTCAAGTTCTCTCTCACGAGCTCCCCGGCCCGCGCCAGCCGCTCCTGCAGCTGTAAGACATATTGTAGTAGACCCTGGGTTGTAGATGGGTTGTGTTCCCAAGTTTCTCTCAGAAGGTCTAACACCCCACGAGGCCGCCACCCATAGAGGAGCTCAAATGGAGAGAACTTCGTGGATGCCTGCGGAACTTCTCGAATTGCCAGCAGTCAAGGAGGGAGCAATTGATCCCACTGGCGGAGGTCCTGGGGGGGAAACGTCGCAGCATTCCCTTCAGGGTCCGGTTAAACCGTTCGACCAACCCATCTGTCTGGGGATGGTAGACCGAGGTCTGCAGCTTCGTGATCCCTAGCAGGGCACATACCTGGCGGAATAGTTTAGAGGTGAAATTGGTCCCTTGATCCGCAAGTATCTCCTGAGGGAGACCCACCCTGGCGAAGATCTTCACGAGTTCCGCAGCGATAGTGCGGGCGGTGATACTTCTTAAGGGGATGGCCTCGGGGAAGCGGGTGGCGTAGTCCATTAGGACAAGAATGTATTGATAGCCCGCTTTACTTTTCGGAAAGGGTCCCACCAGGTCCATTGCTACCCACTCAAATGGTATACCTACAACAGGTAAGGGGACCAGGGAGGCTCTCTGTACCCCAGCCGGCGTGGCATGCTGACAATCCGGGCATGACACGCAGTAATCCTTCACCTCCCGGTGGACGCCTGGCCAGAAGAACTTGGCCAGGACTCTGGCCGTGGTTTTTTCCTGTCCTAAATGGCCTGCTGCCGGGATGTCATGCGCAAGTTTCAGGACCGCCCGACGATGAATGCGGGGAACCACAAGTTGGGTCCGAGCCTCTTGGGTCTGGGGGTCTTGGTCAATGCGGTAGAGCCGATCGTGGTTTAATTCAAACCTAGGCCATTGGGAGGCGCGCTGGGCCTCCACAATCTCCCCATCTACCCGAGCCAGCTGCTCATAGGCAAACCGAAGCGTAGGATCTTCCCTTTGATCCCGGCTAAAGTCCACAAGGTCAGGAGAGGGATCCACAGCCCCCGAACCGTCCCGTCCAGGGGCAGGGGCTGGAGCAACCCCAGGGTCGGCCATCACAGTGGGGCCGATCTCCGTCTCGGAGGAAGTTCCTTCGAAGGCCTCCTCGGTGGGTAGGGACCGAAGCACCTCAACGAAGTCCGGCCAGTCCCGGCCCAGAATAACCGGATAGGCAAGGGATGATGCTACTGCCACGTTCATTAACTGGGTTGCTCCGTTCACCGTGATAAGGGACCTGAACCGTAGCGTAGTTTCACATCTCCATGGATACACTGAATCCGGACCTCCCCAATCGTTGGGTTGGAGTCCGGGAGGAGT
The DNA here is from genome assembly GCA_037349315.1 of Chelydra serpentina. NCBI lineage: Eukaryota > Metazoa > Chordata > Testudines > Chelydridae > Chelydra > Chelydra serpentina. The sequence goes on from JBAIAC010000035.1 coordinate 17,933,397, forward strand.
GCCCGGCGGACAAGGGTCTGCCCACAGCTGGAATCGATTAGGCCAACAACGTGGATCCCTGCAACTTCCACGGGGGCTGTCAGTTTGGCCGCAGAAGGAAGACGGGCCCGCCGCTCCCCGGTGTACACCCGGCCGAAGCCGCAGTCCATCGCCGTGCAGTCCCGTTGCAGATGCCCGTACTCACCACAGCGAAAGCAAGGTCCTACCTCGGGCCGCCCCGGCCGGGCGGTTGCATCAGTTGGGCCGCGGGGTTGGCTAGGACTGGGTAGCCGGGTCAAGCGCCCTGAGGCAGTACGGGGTGCGGGCTCTGGGCGTCGGGGAAGGTCAGTCCCGCCGCCGTCTGGTCGTCGGGTACGGGGTAGAGCGTCAGCTTTGGAGGTGGCTTCCCCCTTTCCAGTTTCTGGGTGCTGGATCCGGGGTTAGGGGGCCGGGCGGCTGGTCCTATTGGGGTCTCTGCCTCTAGGAAGTCCTCCATAAGCGTGATGGCCATGCTCAGGGTTTGTGGCCGGTGCCGCAAAACCCACGCCCTCCCTTGGGTCGGGAGGATGTGTACAAATTGTTCGAGGATGACCTGTTCTGTCACCTTAGCTGCTGTTCGACGCTCGGGTTGTAGCCACCGACAACCTGCGTCCTTTAACTCCTGGGCCACCATCCGGGGTCGGGCGCCCGGCGGGTAGACCTTTCCCCGAAACCGTCGCCGAAATGTCTCTGGGGTGATGTCGAAGGCATCCAAGATAGCCGACTTTACTTTAACATAGATGCGGGCTTCCTCCTCCGGGAGCCCCCGGTAAGCCTTCTGCACAGGTCCTGCCAGATAGGGGGCGAGGAGGGTTGCCCATTGGTCAGGCACCCAACCCGCCACTGCAGCAACCCGCTCGAAGGTCACCAAATATGCCTCCGGGTCATCGTCAGGCCCCATCTTGGCCAGACGGATCGGTGGGATAGGGGGGTTTGGGGTGGCCGTCCCCTCAGGGTGAGCCCCACCCGGGCCCGGCCATAAAGTCGCGAGCTGCTGGAAGCATTGGGTTTGTTGTTCGCGATGGCGGGCCTCCAGAGTTTGAAGCAACTGCTGCTGTTGGGCAGCCAGTTGTTGTACGATTTGTTGCTGCTGCTGTTGCTGGCTCTCGGCCAGGAACTTGAGAAGCCTCTCCATCTCCATCTTCCAATTACAGGAGCTTCAAAGGCTTCCTCGTTCTAATCCCTTCCTGCAGGGATGGGAGCAGCTGCCTGCATTTTCCACCACTTGTGACGGAGCTCGGTTGGTCTGCCGGCCCGCTAGGGACAGTAGGGAGCTCCTGTCTCACGTACAGGCCTGGGTCACACCCGCTGGTAGTGGGGAATTAGTGTACGGCGGGGTGTGGGCCTGAGTCCGTGATGCTCCCCTCAGGTAGGGGCACCAGCAAGAGTCTGTGGCGCGCCCCTCAGGCAGGGGGCGCCGGCAAGGGTCTACGGCGTGCCAAGACTCTGCGTCGCTGTCGGGGTTTCCCTACCCGAGGCGGGTTGGCCAGGGTAGGGGAACGCAGGCCCGCCCACCTTCTCTGCATTCCAGCCCAGGGCCCTGTCAGTGGTGGGGGAGAGGGTCCCGCCACTGGGTCAGCGGGGATCCATCCGCAACACGCTGACCCCCTAGACTCCCCACCCTCCAGTCCTGCCCTGGGCTACTTCCTACCCCAAACCCTTGGTTGGGTCCCTCCAGCTCTCCTGGATATTCGGCCGTTGGTAGGTGCAGCTCACCCTCGGCGTCAGGCTCTCCCCAACTCAGGTTACTGCTGGGCTCCTCCCGTTCCTCGGGGTATTCTGCTGCTGGCAGCTCTGGTAACCCCGGTCCGTCCTCCAGGGCCAGCTCCGCCTGGTCCAGGGCCTCCCCTGGCTTGGCAGCAGGCTCTGAAGGGAGCAGCCAGCGGTCTGTGTCTGCCTCCCTTCCTGGTGCTGCCCTGACTGGGCTAAGGGCCCCGCCCTTTATACTTCCTGTTACACCCCTCCCCTTCCTGGGGGTGGAGCCGGCTTGACCTGGCCCCACCCACTCCAGTTGAGAGAGTGGCTCTTTACCCTCTGGCTCAGAGGGAAGCCACCCTGGCTCCCTACAGAGCGTCTATGCTACAGCAGGGACTGGACTTTAAGCTGTACAGCCCAGGACTGGCCAACCAGGGAGTGAGAAATAGGGTGGCTTTAAGCCACCTTTGTGCACTCCTGATCCTGGGCTGCTCAAGGAGTTGGAGAGGCCCCAGGTGTAATGTAGACGGTCCATGAGGACCTGTCCAAGTTATGGCAGATTATGGCTGTTTTCTGCAGTGCCTGCGTTGGTGGAATTTTCCCATGGGCGAGCCAAGGTTTTTACAGCCCCTTTATTGACCTTGGGCCCTTTTACCTGCTGTAAAGGGGATAAGCAGGGTTGAGGATCTCACCCTTGGATATCAGCCAGTGCTGTACAACTGATTACTCAAGTTATGCTGTCATGTTCAATAAAGCGCATAGTCATGCACCTCACCTTCACGTGTCTGCTACTTATTTGCGCTGTAATCTTTGACTATCAATGCAGTTCTGTACCTCAGTTTTCCCATCTGTAAAACGGGAATGATGATATTGCTGCACAGAGCTGGTAGATAGTAATGGAATGTTTGTACAGCACTAGCAACGTGATGCAGGTGGGCACCACTTAATGTTCTATTGATCTTCAAACACACCTCCATATGAGGATGTCCATCCATGCATTCCCCAAAATACCAGACATGCTGGTATTTCTGGGAACAGTGAGGGCTCACCCCCATCTGCGTGACCCTGTCCCCACTGGCATCTCCTCTCACTCCTGGAGGACACCATTTTGGAGAGCACACTGCCCCACCTCACCAGCATGACCTTGCATGCATGCACGTGTACAGGCTCACCAGTAGGGGCGGGGCAGTACGCTCTTCAAAATGGCATTCTTCATGTGACATGGCCTCACAAGCACCATGCGTGCAAGGTCATGCTGGCGGAGGCAGAGCGGTACACTCTTCAAAATGGGCTCCACCATCTGTGATACTGGACAAAACCATGTGGGGTTTGGTCTCAGTACCGGACAGGGGACAAACCATTTAAAAGCAGGGCCATTTTAAAACTGGACTATTAGCCTACCTACTCCATATCCCTCCCTAATGGGTCTCAAACAAGTCTTGGGTGTGCAAAGTACACACTGTACATACCATGGAATCTGATGTTGAGACATTTAGGAGGAAGAGGTTTTTCTGTGGGAGAAAAACAGGAATCTCCAGGGGAGGAGCAGCCACCAAATAAAGCCTGCAATCCTATCCAGGGTGATAAGTGGGGCAAAAGGCTCTCTCCTCCAAGCAGGCCAAGTGGTTATGCTGGGTTGGCATGTAGCACAGCAGCTCTGCGTGACTCATGTGAGCTGCCCAGAAGCTTTAATTACAAATACCGAGTGCTCAGCCTGCCCTTTGTATAGAGGGTGTTTGTTTTAATGTCAGCTGAGTGCTGACAACGCCAGCCTGCACAGAGCTGTCTCTCTGTGCCTCCCACTCTCACACCCTCCAGTGGCTTAGAGTTGGAGTGCAGCAGTTGTTCTCAGAGCTGATTTATTAGCCTCATCCTGCAGTTATCTTCGGGGTTGGGGAGGGAGGGGCAATCTCATTTGGTGACTTGCCTTCAGGGCCGAGCAGAGCTGTGAGCCACCCCCATCTTTGTGTCTGAGCTCAGTTGATCCAATGAGGAGTGCGGGGAAAGTCACATACTGTAAAGCCTTGACATATCTGCAGAGGAAGAACTGAAGCTTTCTTTAAGCTGTCTCCTTCCCAAACGCCAGTTATTCATTTCAACTGATGTGCACTTTGATCGCAGTACCTGCCCCCTCCCCCCATCTCCCATCACATGATGTGGTTTAGACTCACACAACTAATTGCTAACAAGAAGCAAAGCTACTGTAATAAGAGGTATTGATACATCTGACAGGATATATAACTGATGGTCTTTAATACAGAAGTTTCTTACAGAAAACTTGTCACTGCCCAGACAGAACAGGCATCATTTGCACACAGGTGCATGGAAGAAGCAGATTATATGGAAGGATCCCAGTGTTATCAAAGCTAAAGTCACTGGATTGTTGTATAAAAATAATAATCTAAATTAAAGGGAAGTTTTTGAGTTAAAAATCAAAAATATTTTTGCTTATTTTTGGTGCTTAGATATAGTAAAAAAACAACACCATAGCTAGACTGATTGATCAGAGGTATCCAACCTCTGTGGCCCTGGGGTCCCTTGTGACCCTTGAGGCACTAAAATGTGGCCCTCATGAGCATCTATGTTAAGAAAATGTATATTTGGTTATGAATTGAATATGTGATCCCTGAGCCAGGCCCTGTGATTTTAAAATGGAAGTATTTGAATCAGCCCCATCACTACAGGTGCTGCCTCCCCAGCTGACTCCCACAACTTCCCCTGCAGCCCCAGGAGTGCTCTGAGCAGCTGTGGTCTCTTCCCTGCTTATGCCAGCTGGCTCTAGTCCCGAAGGGGGCATATGCCAGCCAGGGATAGCCAGAGCACAGCATACACCCGCCACACCCCTTCTCTGCCTGACTTACCCCACTACATCTCATGCTACAGGATGCAGGGAAGGAGACACAGGAGCTGGCTATACTGACTCCACTTACCCCCAAACTGGGGGCACTGGTGAATGGTTTCTGCTTCCTTGGCCCTACCTGAGCAGGAGAGGGCAAAGTATTCGCAGTATTCATCATGGCCCCCTGACTTACAATAATAATATGTTTGGCCCTCTGGCAAAAACAGTTGGATGAAAGCTGTTGGATTAGATGTTACTAAAAGTAACGTACACCATTAAAACTGAAAAAAGGAAAATCTGATTTACCTTTCACCACTTCTGCTGTTCACTGTCTACAATCACTCAGCTCGGCCAATGAAAGCAGACTCACTTCCCCATTTGTTTCCATCTAGCTTAGGGTTTTCAATAGCACTCATCACCATGGTATCAAAGAGCTGTTTCTAGTCAGCAGCTGTTGCCAACTCCTGCAGTTTTATCAGAGATCTTGCAGTGTTTGGTGTTTTTCTTAAAGTCCCAGCTATTAGAATCAAGAGATTGCATGAGAATCACAGCTTTCATTTATACATTATACATATAAGTTTCCAGCCTTTATGGCCGCAGAGACAAGCCTGAAAAGTAACCTGAGTGTGACCCAAAGACTCGGGAATCAGACGACAAAGGTTTGCTGGGGGTGGGTGTTCTCGTTTTGTTTTGGGTTGCTGGCTTTTTTGACTCACAATTTCTAAGCCAATCTCATGATTTTGGGGGAGCTACTTCTTGATTTTGGGGGGGCCTGCCTCATGATCAGTGAGTCAAAGACAGTTTCACTTTCTGGTTCCAATGACTGTAATGTTTGCGTCGTAAACAGTGCAAAATAATGTTTGAAATTAAAACAGTATATACATTTTCAAATAAATCATTAAAACAATTGTTTTTATTGTAAGATTTTGTAAAAGGCTTTTTTGTTGTTTAAACAAAACATATCTTTGTAGCTGAAATCACCTGACCATTTCTCTTCAATACTTTGTGTGTGAGGATCCTGGGTCCATGCAAAGATGGCAAATGGCAAAGCGCATCCTCAAAGGATGGAACCCTCGCAACACCGAGTGGCGCTAAGCCGTGCCTGACAAAACAGTATGAAAAGGTTTTCCCCCCCAATAATAAGGATCTCTTTCCCTGGCATTTCCCTGTACCTGACCTACCCTTCTAAACCCCCACATCCCTTCTACTGCAATGCCGATCTCAGAAAGCTGTGCCTGTGCTTCTCAAATGCAGAACCACACTTTGCTTCTACCTGACCTGGAAGGGTATATAAAGGTGCACTGCAGGCATAGCTGCTGCAGCTATAACACATGGCTTCCTCTTTCTACTTCTCCCGTGCAATCAGCATTTGCGATTTAGTCCCCTTTTATCATGGCCTTACAGTATTATGGCTTGGTATTTAGTCTTCCATAGGCTTAAAAGGGCAGCTTCTCCTTGAGCTTATCAGTCAGAATAGGGAAGCTGCTTGATGGAGTGCCAGGAGGCTGCTTGAAGATGTCTTTTATGTCTCGATTAAGTCAATATTTTTTATTTTAATTAAAGAGACCGTACACAAAGGCTCCCCTTTAAATAAGATAAGGGTGGGGAAGTATGCCCCCTACACCAAGCGAGACAGGAGGATGTGCTAACCGAACAGCGCAGAATGAGAGCTGAGGGTGCCACAACGTGGGACTGTTTAACAGAAGGGAAGGCAGCCGTTTTGCCAGCAGATGCCCGTGAGCAAAGAACCATGGAGCACAAAATTAACACACTGGCTCATCAGGAAATGTTAATGTGGGCGAGATGGGAAATTGCTTCATATGGGCAAACAATCTGTGCAGAGCGGATAAGCAGTACCAAAACCTGGTACAAAGCTGGGCAGGTTTATCAGAAATCCAGCCTCCTCCCTCAGCCTGCTGCACTGGGCTAAAAAATGCAGGCCCAGGGAAAGGTCTCAGACCCCAGTGCCAAAGAGCAACCACCTCGGGAAAACATTCTGCTGAATTGCAAAAAGCAGCAAGAAGTACTTTCAACCACTAGTCAAAGGTGAGCTGCCACCTTGGCTGTCCTCTTGTTAGATCTCTTATGTTAGAAAAGGGGGAAACTACCAATGGAATCCCAGGAAGTTGCAGTGAAAGGTGTTGGTTATTCACTACTGAGTGTCTTAGTCAATATCGAACTAATGTGCTGAATTTCTCGAGGAGCTGCTTTTCAGATAGCAAGATCTTGGCCCAGCACTTTTCACCAGAGTAGGATGGATTGGGTGACTGCATTTTGCCTATCCAGGACTCTCACACTTTCTGCTGACTCCTTTCTCCCAATTGTTCAGTCTTATTCTTTTAGTCCATTCTTCAAACTCCATATGACAAACTAAGCCATCTGTTTCAGTCATGTTACTATCCAGAGAACTGAGGTGCACCAACTGAGCCATGAAGGGGCCCAGGCCTGTAACAAAAGGGTATTTTGCAGGTCAGGACTGAGGTGTTTAGCAGAGCTGTGGGAGAGGACCTGGCCTGAAATAGCAGAAGATGCTGCAAATCAGGTATGAGGGACACTGGCAATGCTGAATAAGTGAAGTTTGACCAATACGTGTGCACTAGGCCTATTTTTGCTGTGAAATCATGAAAAATCAAGATAAACATTTGCTAACAATGCTGTGAGATGCTCATTTTCATGAATTCTAAATTCACCCCTGCATGTTAGGCTTTTTAAAAATAAAAAATAAGAATTTTAATAAATCCAGGCTCATAACAACAATTTATTTCTCTCTATAATAATCTCCCTAAAACCTAAATGTAATCTGCTAATGAACTCGTTTCCACTACAAACACTGGCCTCCCTTTTTATCTACCAGCTTCTCCAGAACTTTAGACACTTGCTTGTTCTCCCAGAGCACTTGCCCCTCCCTTCTCATTCCCCACTGCTTGGCATGTTCTTCTGAACAGATTACTGGGGCCTGGCTCATTGAGACACAGCCTCTGATCTAACACAGTGCATGTGGAGAGAGCTAAGCATGAGTCATTTTCCCCTTTGCAATTACATTACTGCTTCCCTTTTACAGGGTCATTTGGAGAGCTGAACCCATTTCACAGGCTTCCCGCAGTCTCCCCTTTAGACACTGCGGGAATCACAGGGATTTTACCAGCAGGGGGAGGCCACAGAATATGAAACTGAGTTTAAACTTCAATCAGCAACAGGATATTAGGGTTTTTTTCTATTTCCTCCCCAGTTTCTTCTCCCATTGCCCCCCTTTGATTCTTCTCCTCGGGTCTAGCAGCCACTTCCAGCATCTGACACTTTGACCAAAACAGCCAAGCCAATCACATAACAAATGGTCACAGTTAAAAATGAAGACAATTAGCACCTATAGGCCTGATATTTCAGATGTGCTGAGCACTCACTACTGTCATTTATTTCATTTGGAGTGGTCAGCACTTCGCCCTCCCCCCTAGAAATCAGGCCCTCTGGGTCCAGATCATTGCAGATTCTGCAGGTGCTAGAACCTAATCTGTTCTGAGCCAACAGACCTGGAATTCTCTGGTGAACTGTGAAATATTTACTGGGGAAAGAGAGAAGAGATTTATTGGAGAGGCAACAACACTTACAAGAGGGGAGTCAAATCCAGATCTAGTATAAGCGGGTGCAACTCCATTCAGATCAGTGGCACTGCATCCCCTTAACACCAGGTCTGAACGTATCCCATCATGTTTGTGTTCCCATTTGGAAGCAGGGTGAGTGATTGTGATCAAAGAGCTCCTGAGGGGTTTCTCCAATTCAGTTCCCAGGAGAGTCTGTATCTTGTGTGAAGCCACAGGAAAGGCCTTTCACAGAACTGACACTGAGATGCCCAAGGGAAACGCAAATTGTCGCTCAGTGGGGAAGGTCTGTGCGACCCACCCCACTCCACACACCCTTGTAGTTAGAAACCTAAGTTTTCATCCGTATTCGCATAGCAAAAGAAGGTAGAGGTCGTGGTTGCACCTCAGTACTATGTGCAGTCCTGCCACTCCTATTTCCTACTAGCCTACCTTACCTTGGAGGCACCAGAAGTATATTTTTTCTTGTGTCAGTTTGAAATCAATGGAACTATACTGATTTACACCAGGTTAACACTGGGCCCAGTATAAACTGGACTCTGGCAAAAATGTTACTCCAATGTAACTTGTGTCAACCACAGTTTGTAGTTGCCTCAGATTCTGTATAACCAGGTAACTAACAAACTGTTACCTTGTTTTGAAAAGCAGCTTAAGGGGTGACTTGATTACAGTCTGTAAGTACCGATGGGGAACAAATATTCAATAGTGGACTCTTCAGTCTAGCAGAGAAAGGTATAACATGATCCACTGGCTGGAAGTTGAAGAAAGACAAATTCAGATGGGAAATAAGGGGTAAATTTTTAATGCTGAGAGTAATTGACCATTGGAACAACTTACAACTTGTGGCAGATTCTCTATCACTGACATTTTTTAAAATCAAGATGGGATGTTCTTCTAAAAGATCTGCTCTAGGAAGTATTTGGGGAAAGTTCTCACGCTTGTGTTTTATAAACAGTCAGATTAGATGATCACAATGGTCCCTTCTGGCCTTGGAATCTATGAAAAGGACAATGCTGGGAAGAGGAGATAGCAAGGTCTAATGACTCAGGAGATCTGTCCTGGCTCTGACACTCTCACACAGGACAAGTCACCTACCTGCCCTGTGCCTGAGTTTTCCCATTGGTAACAACGAAGATGACTCCTTACCCACCCTGGTAAAGTGCTCTGAGACCCCCAAACGAAGATGCGGTAGGACAAACTAATATTGCCGCTATCAATAAATGGGTCATATGGAGAGGAAGATCTGAATATAAAAGACTCACCATCTGTGCATTTCTTGGTAAGCATGTGAAAAAGCCACCTGGCAGTCTCCAATCATTTGGTTCCTCTTCTTTCTCTAATACACTGCCCAGAAGATGCTTTCAGAAGGCAACCTCTGAATGCCCTAACTATAGAAATGCATGTAGTGTATCCTCTACAATTGACAGGTCTCTCTACTTCACACAATGCAGACTCTTTGGTTTCAAAGAACTGTGAACCATTTGGTTTCAAATGGATTTGTAACTCAGTGGTGCAGGTGTGTTGCATGTCCTCCCATGGCCATTCTACAAAGAGTAAGTTTTGGTTCTTTAACTTGAGCTGCAGCAGCTCATGCTTTTAGCTTTAGAGGCCCCATTTCAGTGCCTAGAGTGCCGGCCAGGATGTTGACTATTAGTTTCGCCTATTTGGATACCCCATATGCTTCACTACAAAGAAATAATCAAAACCTGGCTGTGAATGAATTGGAACAAGTTTGTGGTCATCGGGAAACTTCACATTTCTCACTATGTTTTTCAGAAGCTCACAGCCAAACTGGGGGTAGAACCCAGATTTTCCTGCTCTAGAAACACAGATCCTTACCATCTGAGGAGAAGGAGAATCTCTATTTAGCATCACTGGCACAGGGTCTATGACATATGGTTGAGCAATTCTGATTATATTCAGTAGAGGGCAGTGGTTCACATACACACAACTAACGTAGTTGACTCACCCAGTGTAGACAGGCAAAGTTACTATTAACAATGGTGCCACTTACTATTGCTTGAAACCAGGGTAAGCAACACCAGTGCAAACTGCAGCTGATAGGAGTTTACCTTGTGTATATTAGGAGTTTGCACCAGTGCAGTTACACTGACGACAGAAAAAGTGGCCAATCTCCCATGTAGTTAAAGCCTCAGTTCATCTTTCCTGTGGCCAGCAGAAGCTGGGAGCTCTATTGGGGCAGCACAGTCATCACCTGGGGATTTGAAGGAGAAGAGGATCACCTCACTATACTTTCAAGTGCAAAAGGACAAGGGATGGAATAATTTCCAATTTAACCCAGCCTGCGAGATAGGCTGGCAGGCTTCAGGAGGTGCCATGTGCAGCACTTCTCAGACAGGAGTCCAAGTTCACAGGGGGAGGAGGAGTGTTAAAAGATGGAAGAAAGAAAAGGGGAACCTCAAAAGAACCACCTCAGGAAGAAAAGCAAGGTGAGCAGACACGAGAGGGCTAGTGAATTCTCAGTACTGGTTGGTGAGGCATGAGCGTGTCCAGAAAAGGCCACACAATCAGAAAGAGGATGCAGGCTATGAAAATAACTTCAGAAATGGTGAGATTCATGACATTCACACTGGCTGACCATAGAGTGGATGCCATTAAGGAGGAAATAAGGCCAGAGGATGTGCCTGCAGACTTGACATGGGACTGCATTCCAATGCAGCACATATGTCAGCCAGCACAAGGTGTGGGCTGAATGAATCCTGGGCATAATGTTCAAGTCATTAATCATAAATTAAAGCAAAGTGCAGGGGACGTGGGAAATTCTGACCTGAATTTCATGACACTTGAGAATAAAACTGCAGTGAAATCTAAAAAGGAGGGGAACAGAAGCAAACACAGAACTACATAATAGGGAACCTGTTAATCCGTGGGATATATAGAGTACAAGTTACAAGCAGAGGGGGCAGAGGGGACAATATGGCTCAGATACAAATTAAAATACACTGGCCTTGTTCTTCCCTTGGATCCATGCACAAACAACTTTCATTGACTCCACGGAAGAAGGGATGCCTGCCTGTCTTCAGTGAAAGATGTGTGCATGGACCAAAGGCAGAAGCTGGCTTGTTGTGTCCTGAATTTTCAGAGGGATAAACTCTGAGATTATTGGTGACTCCATTCCACCTCAAACATCTTTGATCTTGTAAGAAGTAAACAGCCAAAGCAGGTCTGGCATTGGAATAGAACTGGACATTCACAGAGATGCCATTGTTGGGAGTGTTTTGGTTTGGTTTTGCCTTAGTTTTTAATTAGACAAGAGGCCCAATCCTCAGTTATACCAAGGCCCCTTTTATACATCTCTGGCAGCAGAGAGAAGCATTACATGCAGCAGAAGCATCCCCCTGATGATTCATCTATGCAAAGGGCCTCCCTAGCCCTGAGGGAAGAGAAGCACTGGTTTAAGGGCTCTACACCAGAGGTGGGCAAACTACGGCCCGCGGGCCACATCCGGCCTGCAGGACCCTCCTGCCCCGGGAGACTACCTCCGGCCCCTCCCTTGCTGTTCACCCCTCCCCCGCAGCTTTAGCACGCCCCGCTGCCGGCGCAATGCTCTGGGCGGCCGGGCTGGGAGCTCCTGGGGCAGCGCTGCTGCAGAGCCCGGCTTGACCTGGTGCTCTGTGCTGCGCAGTGGCGGCGGCATGGCCCGACTCCAGCCGTGAGGCGTGGCTGTAGGGCCGCCAGCCACCGGTGCTCCAGGAAGCGCAGTAAGGAGGTGGCAGGGGAGTGTTGGACAGGGGTCAGAGCGGTCAGGAGGCAAGGAACAGGGGGGTTGACTGGGGGCAGGTGTCCCAGGGGGGCAGTCAGGAAGGAGTGGGGGGTTGGATGGGACAGCGGGGGGCAGTCAGGGGCAGGGGTTCTGGGGGCGGTCAGGGGACAGGGAGAAGGGGTGGTTGGATGGGGCAGAAGTCCCGGGGGGGGCCATCAGGAATGAGAGGAGAGGTTGGATGGGGCGACGGGAGAAGTCAGGGGCAGGAGTCCCGGGGGGGGGGGGCAGTCAGGAAGGAGAAGGAGGGTTGGATGGGGCAGTCAGGGGCAGGGGTCCCAGGGGGGCCATCAGGAATGAGAGGAGAGGTTGGATGGGGCGACGGGGGAAATCAGGGGCAGGGGTCCTGGGGGGGGGCCAGTCAGGAAGGAGAAGGAGGGTTGGATGGGGCAGTCAGGGGCAGGGGTCCCGGGGGGGCCATCAGGAATGAGAGGAGAGGTTGGATGGGGCGACGGGGGAAGTCAGGGGCAGGGGTCCCGGGGGGGCAGTCACGAAGGAGAAGGAGGGTTGGATGGGGCAGTCAGGGACAGGGGTTCCGGGGGTGGTCAGGGGACAGGAAGAAGGGGTGGTTGGATGGGGCAGGGGTCCCGGGGAAGGGCGGGCATCAGAAATGAGAGGTGGGGCTGGATGGGGCAGCAGAGGGCAGTCAGGGGCGGGAGTTCCAGGGGCGGTCAGGGGACAGGGAGCGGGGGTGTGTGGATGGGACAGGGATCCCAGGGGGGCTTGAATGGGGCAGGAGTACTGGGCAGGCGAATAGGAAGTGGGGGCCGGGCCATGACCCCCTCCCCTAACCGGCCCTCCATACAATTTTCGAAACCCGATGCAGCCCTCAGGCGAAAAAGTTTGCCTGCCCCGGCACCATTCCCGCTGCCAGGCCCCAGCATAGGGGCAGACAGGATGCACTGCACTAGAAGGGTTCATGGGAAATAGTGTGTAAATTGGAGCATCCCCAATGGTTCACTTACTTACACTGGGAGCCATTTTCCTGGGGGAATGAAGTAGTTGAGAGAGAGAAGAGAAATGTTAAAAAACTCATGATTAAAAGAGACCAGAAAACTGCTTGCTTAAGGTTAGTAATTGTTAATAAGGCACCTGGACCAGCTGAATTCTACCCTAGGAGGAAGGAATTAAATCTGAAGGAATTCTGCGGCACACAGAATGGTCTTTGGCAGTGACTTCTGATAGCTCACTCTGGCCACTTGGAAAGACTGCCCAAGGAATAAGCATTAGTTGTCATTCCCCTTGGGAAGAAAAAGGATCCAGAAAGTTAGAGACTTATTTGGGTTCAGTGTCAAGAATGATTTGGGGACAATGTTAAGGACAAAACTGTTAACTTACTGACGTATGGTCAGCATGATGAGAGATCATATGATTAGAGAGAGCTGATATTCCTTTGACTTCAGTGGGGTTGCAAAGGGTATAATATTGCCTAGGATTGTAAGGTGGGGGGAGGACTTTGGATGCAGCATGTGGTCTCTTCCTGGCCCTTGCAATATTCCTATACTCTGCAGTCTCAAGTGAGATATTAACAGAATATCCTTTTGACGTACCATAAATAGAGTCGTATGCAGCAGAACATAATTTTATGGCCAGATCCTACTCTTAGGGTATGTCTACACTACGAGACTAGTTCGATTTTTCTTAAACCGAACTTGTGAAACCGATATTGCAAGGTCGATCGTGCGAATCCACAGCAAGGACCTTAATTCGAATTTGTGAGTCCACAGTAACGGGGCAAGCGTCGACATTGCAAGCGGTGCACTGTGGGTAGCTATCCCACAGTTCCCGCAGTCCCCGCTGCCCACTGGAATTCTGGGTGTAGCCCCCAGGGCCTTCTGGGGCCAAAAATGTGTCGAGGGTGGTTATTGGTAAATGTCGTCACTCGACCCACACTTCCGCCCTTCCGTACGTGAAAGCACCGGCGGGCAATTAATTCGCGCCCTTTTCCGGTGATTGACAGCTTGGACGCCACAGGACAGCGAGCATGGAGCCCTCCGCAATTATCGCTGCTGTTCTGTCCGTTGTCAACACCTCGCACCTTATCGTGCACCTTTTCCAGAATCAGATGCAGAGAAATCGGGCGAGGAGGCAACGGAAGCTCCGGGAGGACATGAACTCTGAGAGGGGCACAGACCTCTCGCAAAGCACAGGACCCCGGCCCATAGAAATCATGGTGGCAATGGGGCACGTTGATCCTGTGGAACGGCGATACTGGGCAAGGGAAACAAGCACTGACTGGTGGGACCGCATAGTGCTTCACGTTTGGGATGAATCCCAGTGGCTGCGAAACTTTCGGATGCGTAAGGGCACTTTCCTGGAACTTTGTGAGTTGCTGTCCCCTGCCCTGAAGCGCCAGGACACCCGGATGCGAGCAGCCCTGACTATCCAGAAGCAAGTGGCCATAGCCCTTTGGAAGCTTGCAACTCCTGACAGCTACCAGTCAGTCGCGAACCAATTTGGAGTGGGCAAGTCTACCGTGGGGGTTGCTGTGATGCAGGTAGCCCATGCAATCGTTGACCTGCTGTTCCAGAAAGTAGTGACCCTGGGAGACGTGCAGGCGATCATAGATGGCTTTTCCGCTATGGGATTCCCAAACTGCGGCGGGGCTATTGATGGGACACACATCCCTATCCTCGGACCGGACCACCAGGGCAGCCAGTACATTAACCGAAAGGGCTATTTTTCTATGGTGCTGCAAGCACTAGTGGACCACAAAGGACGTTTTAGCAACATCAATGTCGGATGGCCGGGCAAGGTTCATGATGCTCGTGTTTTTAAAAACTCTGGTCTGTTTAGACGGCTGCAACAGGGTGTTTATTTACCGGACCGCAAAATAACTGTTGGGGATGTGGAGATGCCTATAGTGATCCTCGGGGACCCGGCCTACCCGCTAATGCCCTGGCTCATGAAGCCATACACGGGAGCCCTGGACACCGAAAAGGAGCTCTTCAACTACCGGCTGAGCAAGTGCAGAATGGTGGTGGAGTGTGCCTTTGGCCGTCTCAAAGGGAGATGGCGAAGCTTACTTACTCGCTCAGATCTCAGCCAAACAAATATCCCCATTGTGATTGCAGCGTGCTGTGTGCTCCACAATCTCTGTGAGAGCAAGGGGGAGACGTTTATGGCGGGGTGGGAGGTTGAGGCAAATCGCCTGGCAGCAGATTACGCGCAGCCGGACACCAGGGCGATTAGAAGATCACAGCGGGACGCGCTGCGCATCCGGGATGCTTTGAAAGCTAGCTTTCAGAGCGAGCGGGGTAACCAGTGACTGTGACGCTTGCTTAAACAGAAGCTGAAACTGCCCCCGTTTCTTTTCCCAGTTTCGGTTGCCTATCCTCTCCAATTACCAACCCCTTTCCCCCCCTTCATTCAACGCCTTAAACGTACAATAAAGGAAACATTGTTTATTTAAACCGTCTCCATTACTGGTTTCTCGGTTAAGGTTTTAACCTGGGACGCATACTGCTGTTGGGGAGCGGGTGTAGTGTTGGAAAGTACGCTTCCAAGCTTGGGGAATGACATGCTCCTGCTCCCAGAGCAGTCCGAAGTGCTGGACAGCTTGTTTCAAGGGAGCCTTCAACCCCTCCTATTCCCAACTGTCTGTGGTGGGGCCTGTGTGAGTTTTTGGCCGTGGATTGCGGCCACAGATCCCCTGCTGCATGGATCTGTCATGCAGGCTATCGCCGGCCACAATAGACCAGCAGCCGCCCTCCCCCACCAGAAAGTTAACCTCCCCCCCCCGCCATAGAGAACATGAAAACCCCCTCCCAGAATGACAAGTGTGCCTTGTGCATGCACTGTGAGTGTGACTTTCTGTTGATCCTTTCCCCCTGTCTGTACCCTGGTTCAGGCGCCTGTCGTTTCTAATTACAAACCCCCTTACCCACTCCCCCAAAACCAAACCGTCCTGTGAAAGAAAGTCAGGGAAACAGCACTGTACAAAGCAAACATTTTTATTAAGGTGAGCATAGTTTTGAGATGAAACCTGGGCAGGGAAGTGTTGTGGGGTGCGGTTGGAGGGAGGGAAAGGACCCATCTAAAGTTTTGGAAATGAGAGCCTTCTGCTACTGGAGCCGTCTGCAGGGGTGGAGTGATTATTTCCACAGCCCCTGCCTCCCCTCGTCCTAGTGACTTTGGGTGAGTAGAGGATTGGACTTTGTGGCAGGGGAGGGCGGTTGGAAATTACATAGAGAGGGGCTCTTTCCTCCTGTCTCCTGTCCTGGAGAACGTCTACCAGGCGCCGGAGCGTGTCCGTTTGCTCCCTCATTAGTCCCAGCAGCGTTTGAGTCGCCTGCTGGTCTTCCTGCCGCCACCTGTCCTCGCGAGCTTCAGCCCTCTGCTCCCGTTCCCTGGCTGCTCGCTCGGACCTTGAGACGTCCTCTCTCCGCTGTGCCGCCTCCCTTCGGGAACAGACCATCAATTCGGAGAACATGTCGTCCCGGGTTCTCTTTTTGCGCCGCCTGATCAGCGCTAGCCTCTGGGAGGGTGATCCACGGGTAGGGCGGGAGACACTCGCAGCTGTGAGATGAGAGAAAGGGAGTGAATTCCTAAGAAAGATACTTTTTCCAGAACAATGCATATACTCTTTCCCTGTGAATAGGACCAAGCACAGTACCTATCACATGTCCACTTACTACAAGGTCAAATATTATGTCTTTATCCTGAGTGTCTGGGGTCCCGGTGTACATATCCCAGAAGCCTTGCAGAACACTGGAAATCTGCTCTCTGGAGACCATGGTAAGCTAATGAGTTTGGACTGCTGAGAGATTACTTCTCAGCAGTGCTCTACTCCCATGTTTCATTTCACTGTTCCCGGCTGCGGCCAGGAACTGCTGCTGCCCAAACCGCTCATCTACAGCGGCTCGCCAATCCTTTACCCACCCTACGCGTGGCCGCTCCCAGGAACTGAAAGTGCCCGCGAACCGCTGTGTTTGAACGGCTCGCCTACCCTTCCCCCCCCCTCCCCGTGGCCGCTCCCGGGAACTGAAAGTGCACGCGAACTGCTCTGTATGAACGGCTCGCGTACCCTTTACCCCGCTTCGCGTGGTCAGTCCCGGGAACTCCCTGCCCGCGCACTGCAAAGTTCGAATGGTTTGGCTCCCAACTCCCTCCCCCCCCGCGTTAATGGAAACCGCCGGGTGTCTTTCTTTAAAGGGAAAATGAAGCATTCCCTATACTAAAGAAACCACTCATTCAAACCAGGGCACCATGACTGATATCACTCTGATGAGGATTACGGAGACAGAGAAAGACTGCATGCTGCATCAATGCCAGCAAACCCCGGGGCCGTATGCAGCCATGCTATGCAAGGCAATGATACCAGAGTACCTGCAGCTTGCATGGCGCGGGAAACTATCCTACCATGGAGGAGACAATAAGGCCGCTCTCCCAGCGAACGTGATACAAAAGCTCTCACTGTACCTCCAGGAGAGCTTCGCGGAGATCTCCGATGGGGATTACTCCTCTATACCCATACTTTGACAGACTTTTCGAGTAGTTGCACTGGAAAGCGACTCACAGCTGAAGCGCATAAGGCCAATTAAGCAATACTAACACAGTGCTTACACACCATGCCTATTGTATTCCAAATAAATGTCTAAAACACTGACCTGCTGATCCTTCGCCTGATTCCTGGTCAGGGATGCTGCCTTGGGAGGGTTCGTAGGGGAGCTCAGTCAGGGTGATGAATAGATCCTGGCTGTCGGGGAAATCAGCATTGAAAGCGCTGTCGACTGCCTCGTCCTCCTCCTCTCCTTCCTCATCTTCGCCGTCCGCGAAAACCTCCGACGACGTGGCCGTAGATAAGACCCCATCGTCGGAGTCAACGGACACTGGTGGGGTAGTGGTGGCAGCACCTCCGAGCATAGCATGCAGTGCCTCGTAAAAACGGCAAGTGTGTGGCCGCGATCCGGAGCGTCCGTTGGACTCCTTGGTCTTCTGGTACGCCTGTCGCAGCTCCTTGATTTTCACGCGGCACTGCGTTGCATCCCGGCTGTATCCTCTCTCCGTCATTGCCTGGGATATTTTCTCGTAAATTTTTGCATTCCGTCTTTTGGATCGGAGCTCGGATAGGACGGATTCATCTCCCCACACAGCGATCAGATCCAAAACTTCCCGATCAGTCCATGCTGGAGCCCTCTTTCTATTCTGGGATTGCATGGTAACCTCGGCTGTAGAGCTCTGCATCGTTGCCAGTGCTGCTGAGCTCGCCACGATGTCCAAACAGGAAATGGGATTCAAACTGGCCAGACAGGAAAAGGAATTCAAATTTTCCCGGGGCTTTCCCTGAGTGGCAGGTCAGAGCATCCGAGTACAGATTGCTGTCCTGAGCGTCCACTGAGTGGTGCGTTGTGGGATAGCTCCCGGAGCTATTAGCGTCGAATCCCGTCCACAGTACCTCGAATTCGACATGGCCATGTCGAATTTGGAGCTACTCCCCTCGTCGGGGAGGAGTACAGAAATCGAATTCAAGAGCCATTTATGTCGAAATAAATTGCTTCCTAATGTGGACGGGTGAAGGGTTAAATCGAGTTAACGCTGCTAAATTCGACAAAGTCCTAGTGTAGACCAGGCCTTAGAAGCTAATCAAATCAGCACAAATTTGCAAACATGTTCCAGGAGCTGTGACTGTAAATATCAGAGGCAGAATGCAAATAATACTGTCCATACAATGACTTGAGTAATGGGCTCCCAATGGGCAGTGCAGCCCTCAGTCTGCTGCCTGGCAGCTTGGGGGGGCCTCTGATTATGATGAGCCTGAAACGGCAGATGCAGTTATCACGATGAAGCAGCTAACGCACATGTCCCAGACAAATAAACTTATTGAGACTTACATGGATTGTAGCGGAGGTGGGTGCATCCCTCCATGCCTGTTGCCTTCCAAATACATGCACACATGGCTGTCCCACATGGCAGGATGTCTGTGCCACTGTAGCTTTCCCTATGTAGTTCCCTTAGCATTTTCTATGCACCTGCAGCAGATTTTCTTTTTGCGTTTTCATAACGAACCATCCGCGTCCCTGAACATAATCGGCTGAGGTGAAATTTGCAAGAAACACGCACAACAGGGGCTAAATTCACTCTACTAGCTTCTGCCAGTCTGAGCCACAGGGCAGGGGCCCCAGCAGCAGAAAGGCTGCCAAAGAGAGGTTATGGTAATACAAGGCTTAACTACCATTCTGCTCGGGGTCTTGCAACTGGCCACTGAGCAGCTGGAGATGGTTGGATGGGGGCATGACCAGGGCCGAGGGGACATCCTACGAAGCCCCCAACAGAAGCTTCAAGGGAGCAGGATGCTGAAAACAGAGCCAGCCTTTTCCCTAGGAAGACTTTCCAAGGTGCAGTGGCTCTCTTGCCTCAGGGAAATGAAATATAATATGTACCTCCCTACACCTGCCAGCATGAGTCTGGCCCAAGCCAGATATATTTGAGGAAGACATGGAAGAAACACCAGCCAAGACTGTCTTTGCATTGCAGACTTTTGACAGGCTGCTATCCCATTAAAAAGGTTTCCTATCTCCTAAATAAACACTGGAATGTATCGAACATCCACCACACTTGGAGGAGGGGTTCTGTGATGATATTATAAAGGAGTGGGGGAGAAAGGGTGGCCAGAAAGCTGTTTCAGTGAAACACACACTGCAGGTGCATAAGCGTGTGCTCTATAGAGTCAAATATTCATCTCATTTGGAAGCTGTAGCTGGGATGACACCTCTAGTTTACTCAAAGCAAAGAACTGTCCCTACAACAGATGGAACATCCAGGTTAGTTTTCTTCATCCTTTATCCTCATTTGAATTATGGACTAAAACCAAACTCCAAAGCCTTGACTAGACTAGGATTTAAAGGTGTGTCATTGGCACAGGTTAGCTAAGATGTTTTAAAAGTCTAGTGTAGACAAGGCATACTGGGTACAATTTTCAAAATTTCCTACCTCCCATTTTCAAGAGCTATTTAGACACTTATGAACATTGAAAAACCAATAAAGACTTAGGCTCCCACGGGCCAGATTTTAAATGGTATTTATATGCTGAAAGATGGAAATAAATACCTAGCAGGATTTTCAAGAGCACCTAATCTCTTTAGGAACGTCTGAAAACCTCACTAAGCACCGATCCATATCTTTAGGTGCCTAAATACCTATGAAAATCTGACCCTTAGGAGCATAGGTCACTTTTGAAAATGGGAATTAAGATCTGAAGTCACTCAGGCACTTCTGAAAATCTTACCTTTAACGTGTGCTGAACTGGTTGAGTTAAAGCTTGAGCGGTGGGAAGAGCCTAGGCTTTAACTCAACAGCGTAGCATGTATTAGTCTACACTAGATTTTTAGGGTATGTCTACAGTGCAGGTGAAGGTGTGCTTGCAGCACGGGTAGGTCCACCCATGTTAGTTTTAATCTAGCTAAAATGCATAACAGTAGTGATGACGTGGAAGCATGGGTTGGCAACCCACGTCCATACCCAGGCTCCCCAGCAGGCTTGTACTCTGATAGCTAGCCCACGCCACCCCATCTTCAGTACTATTGGTACCCGTGCAGCAATCACATCTTCACTTGCAGGGTAGACATACTCTTAGAACACGTTAGTTAGCACATATAAGCTAACATGTTAACACACCTTTTTGAGACTAGTCTAGAAAAGGCCTAACAGATAAAGACACCCAAAAAATATTGGGTGTAGTTCATTCCTTTATAAAGAGCTTTTGCAGCAGTTTCAGCACCTTCCTGGTTCACTAGGGGTTTTTTGATTTGCCCTCTTTTTGTGGGGGAATTTATTTATAATTTCTGATCTATCAAATACTCACTCTTTCCTCCTCCACCCACCTCACACAGGAAATCCCAACTCAGATACATTGCCTGGTTGGCTGTGCATTTTTAGGGCCCTGTTTATAGCCATTATTTGTGTATTTAGTTCTCTTAAGCATTTCTAGTATAAGCAGCCCCATGTTTACTAGGTGACACAGTACCTAGGGTATTAAAATGTCGTCATTATCCCACATACCAATTTTGCCAGCAGTCTCCAGCATTTACGGACATATTCCCTGCCGCCCATTTCTGTAATAACTCAGTGGGATACACTGGTCTCTGTGAGAAATACTGGGGAGTCTTGCTTTACTTCTTCATGGACCCATGACACTAATTAGCTACCTCACCAGCCCTCTCAGTAGAGAGACTGGAGATAATGACGACACTTAGCACTTGCATCCAAGGATCCCAAAGTGCTTTGCAAAGGTAGGTCAGTATTATTCCATTTTACAGATGAGGAACTTGAAACACAATGAGATCTAGTGGCCTGCTCAGGTACACAATCAATGACAAACCAAGGTCTCTTGAACCCCAGCCTGGTGCCCAGTCCACTGGACCACACATACTGAGCACTGCTCTCCTTATAGGTGGACTTTTCAGTTCAGGGAAGGAGGATATCTTTGGGGCAGGAAGAGGGAAGCTTGCATTGATGCTTCCCATGCTGCACCAGTTCTGTGGCCATAGACTAGGACTGCAAGCTCCAGGTACCTTTTGCCAGCACTCAATTCACTTAAAACAAGCCCTCAGTGGGAATTCCTCCCTCTGCTTCCAGACATGTAACATAAATATGAGGGATACCCCCAAGAAGGATGGGAAGCTATCAACTGTCCACACAGGGGGTTCCTGTTAACTCCCACGCTGATACATAAGAAAAGTTGGCAAGTGTGTGATAAATGGGCACCTTGTCAGATCGCCATATAAAAGGTTCGGGTTTTTTTATTCAGTTGTATTTTAAATAGCAAACTTCCTTCTCTCTCTGGGAAGCCTGGCAGATCTTGGTCAAACGTTCTTATCAACTGGAGCTACCTTGACTCTTCCCTACCCTCAGCATGAGCCAGCTTGCGACATTTTTACTAGCTGGCCACATTGCTGACCTCAGATGTGAAAGGGAAGACTAAGGGGAAAGAGCTGGCTTGTAAGCTGCAGTACTGTCACCATTTTTCTGTGTCCCCTCCTGATATTTATGGATAAGAGAAGAGAAGGGGTTGCTGTTAAAACTGGCTCAGAGTCTGGATCAGACATTTTCTGCAGCTGCAAAGTCTGGGTCAAGATTTCTCCAAAGTTTGGAGATGGCTTAGTACTGGGGAGTTGGGTTCAGCTCATATAGTCAAAGGCAGTCCAACCCCAAAATTCACATTGAGCTCTTGATCCAAACTTCTGCACAGATCAGGGGGATATTTGGATTCAGAGTTTTGGTTCACAGACACCTATCATATCAATTTCTCATTGAATTACATGCCCAAGTTGGAAACTCTTGCGTATTATAACAGGGATGGATCAATATTGACAGAACCAACTCAAACCTTGGCACAAAACTAAACCAAACCTTTTGAGGTTTGTAAGAGTCCAGACTACTTTCTTCATTATATATATTTCACTGCTGCACCAGCCTCTGCCACCTGGAATTCGAAGTGCCAAGTATCACAAAAGACTGTTCTGATGCTATTCCTGGCGTGACCTGAAGCAAAAGGCACAGGAAATTTTGAAAAAAGGCCTGTCCTCAGGAGGCATCCAGCCATAGTATCGCAGACCCAGGAGTTCTAGGCAGTTTGGTTGAGGGGCAGAGAAGCATCTTAGTTTGTGCCTGCTCATATGAAGCAAATTCCCAAACTCATGGCAGGGTTTGTTTATTGCTAATACATATGTAGGGATCCAATCTTGTAACCCGATGAATACACTCAATACACTCTTAACTCCTCCCTCCAGGCTAGGTACGTCTCACAGATATAATGGGGTAGGCTGACTGAGCCCACAGACTCTCATTAACCTCTTCCCAGCCAGTGTGGGGGTCTCTATACCCCATCACACAAGGTAAAGAGAGCATAATTCCAATGGGGGCATCATTGCAGCAGTACATCAGCCCTATCCCCAAAGTGAACCAGACATTCTCTTAGGGTTTATTTAGTTAGATGCAAGAACATCTGCTTCCCTCTCTGTGCAGTCCGCTCAAGTTTCCCCCTTGCTAGTAGTTTGCCGGTTCCCACTAATCCTCAATCCTCAGATAGTCTTGGCTCTTACCTCTGCCCTCACTTGGCGCACTCTACCCTAGAACACCCCACCCCCAACCATACACTCATGCATCTACAGAGATCTACCTTCAGCCACTCAAACCAATATGCTTCCATATCTGTGCACCCAGCCCCCCACTGATACACATACACAGGCATGGACAGACCCATATGTTACAGAAAGACTGCCATACTTTGCCATAATTGCCCTGTGGCTTCAGGAACATGTGCTGTGGTGTCCTGAACCATTACTGCCAAATACATTAGGGTTTCTACAACTATACACGTATCTACACCTACCCACTTTCTCATTCACACTGAGGCAGCAACACACACCCCTCCTCTCTTTCTCACACACACAAATTAAACATTCATTCTCACCTAGACCTGCTCATTCCCAAACAACACACACACACCCCACTCCCACAAAGAGCCTAATAATACAGACGATGTTTCCTTTCCTGGGTCCTATCACAAGAGGGGGGGAAAGAAGCTTTGGGCTGGAGTTGATTTCAAATGTCAGCAATCCCATAGCTAGTCTCTTGAGCCCTCAGTCCTATTTATAGCAAAAATGGATCTGGTAGAGTTTACTGGGGCTCTTTATTATTGTTTACAGTGGCATGAAACCAAAGGAGAGTACAAATAGCACACCGCGACACCCACCCCTGCAGGAGGTTAGGGAAGCAGCTTTGTCTCTTGGTGAAAATAAAAG
The DNA here is from genome assembly GCA_037349315.1 of Chelydra serpentina. NCBI lineage: Eukaryota > Metazoa > Chordata > Testudines > Chelydridae > Chelydra > Chelydra serpentina. Next base: position 17,957,070 of record JBAIAC010000035.1, read on the forward strand.
AAAAAAGTCTCTCTCAGGTTTTTCCTGGGTTTTGGGAGATCAGTGCCACCTTGGCCTTAAGGTGACTTGTTTACCAATCAGGTGTCAGGGAAATGCTAATGACTGGGAGCAATTCCTGTCAGTCTGAATAAATCCTTTGCTCCCAATTCTGAAACACAATGGCACATGAATGACTAAGCAATTCTGATAATTCAATAGGCAAATGTCAGCTTGCTTTGATTAAACATTACTTTTGGAGCAGTTTCAAGGCAGTTGAAGGCACATCAGTGTCTCTCTCTTAACGCAACCTCTCTCTTATTCAGGCAGACCCTATCCAGTAGATTTAACCATTTATTTTACAACAATCATAGCTAATTTTTCAAGGTAACTTGAACTCCTACAAGTTTTCATGAACAGAGCTGGAAAAAAACTGCAAAAAACCTTCCTCCTTTCTAAGGTCCCAATTCCACTGTAATTTCTACCCTGGCATGTCACAGTTGTTCTTTGACACAGTTATAACACAATTCAATTTGCAGGATAAATGGGACTGAGCCATGTTATACCCATGTTTCCATATAAGTGTTTGGACGTTAGCAGGGCTGTACTCACATACTATGGTGATGAAGGAGAGATGTAAATAGTGTAAGTGCAATTTAGGGGCAGGGTTAAAACATAATTCTGTCCTTTCAATAATGCAGAGCTAACCCATATTTTAGCTATGTTAGAATCTGTGCTGTACTTGGGTTCCTTAAACTGGTAAACCTCTCTTCCACCTTTTTTTTCCAGAGAATATTGAAATGAGCAGCTTCCCTTTATTTGTACCTCCAACACACACTAAAAAATAATCTCTGAAGGATGTTGGCTTGTAAAAGAAATACCCTCATGTGCAGACTTGTGCTTATGTCTTTGCCTTCAGTCAGTTGTAAAATAAGCCTCTCAGCACTGCATCCATAATAGGGACTGCAGTGCAGATGGAAAAAGCAGTCACAACCAGTACTGTGTCTCCACTGATAGATGTGTATAATATAGGGAAAGGAGGGGCTCACAGAAGCATCACCCACACTTGCAAGTAGGAAAATGGAGATACCTGCGCTTCTTCTCTAGTTTCCGTTTACATAAAGGGCACTTTCTATGACAGTTAAATGCAGCTGAGTCCGAAGGCAGAATGGGTGAAATGCTGGCCCCACTGAAGTCAATGGGAATTTGGTTCTGGGCTGTGTTTGGGGAATGCTACCTACCTTATGGCTCAGAAAATTCAAAAAGAAAAGGGAATAAAAGCCCCTTGCCATTCTGCCTAATACATTCATAATCAGGATTGAGTCACTGGTCCTGGCAAACAACACAACCACCATTTCCTTCCACGAGCATTATCACTCGTAGGCTCAAACAGCAGGTGATACGGCATTCTCTAAATCCACTGTCAAGCCTGGCCACTTTGGATCTTCTGAGAAAGGGGGGGATGGGTGTAACTATCATCCTCCACACTCAGGATCAAGCTTTTGGCAACAAGCTGGCTCACATATGTACACAGGTCACCTCTACTGGAGTATGATGAGCCAGTTCATTTGTAAGAATTCTGTCTACTGACTGAGGGCACGTCTACACTACAAAATTAAGTCAACCTACATACAGCCGCCACAGTAATTACATTGCTTGTTTGTGTCTACACTTTGCTCAGCCTGGACCAGTCCACACAAGCGATCCACTTCCTAGACACTACAGTGCAAATAAGCGATGGTCACATAACCACCACCCTAAACCGGAAACCTACTGACTGCTATACTCACCTACATGCCTCCAGCTTTCATCCAGACCACATCATACGATCCATTGTCTACAGCTAAGCTCTAAGATACAACCGCATTTGCTCCAATGCCTCACTCTTTGTTCTTAAAACTACAATACCCACCTGGTGAAGTGAAGAAACAGATTGACAGAGCCAGGGTACCCAGAAGTCACCTACTACAGGACAGGCCCAACCAAAAAAGTAACAGAACACCACTAGCCGCCAACTAAAACTTCTCCAGTGCATCATCAGGGATCTACAACCTATTCTGAAGAACAATCCCTCACTCTCACAGACCTTGGGAGACAGCCCAGTCTTCGCTTACAGACAGCCCCCCAACCTGAAGCAAATACGCACCAGCAACTACACACCACACAACAAAAACACTAACCCAGGAACCAATCCCCGCAACAAACCCTGGTCCCAACTCTGTCCGCATATCTATTCAAGGGACACCATCATAGGACCTAACCACATCAGCCACAACATCAGAGGCTTGTTCACCTGCACATCTACCAATGTGATATATGCCATCATGTGCCAGCAATGCCCCTCTGCCATGTACATTGGCCAAACCGGACAGTCTCTACGCAAAAGAATAAATGGACACAAATCAGACATCAAGAATTATAACATTCAAAAACCAGTAGGAGAACACTTCAGTCTCCCTGGATACTCAATATCAGACTTAAAAGTGGCAATTCTTCAACAAAAAAACTTCAAAAACAGACTCCAACGAGAAACTGCAGAACTGGAATTAATTTGCAAACTGGACACCATCAAATTACGCCTGAATAAAGACTGGGAGTGGATGGGTCACTACAAAAACTAACTTTCCCCTGCCGATACTCACACCTCCTTGTCAACTGTTTGAAATGGGCCACCTTGATTACATTGGCCTCATTAGCACTACAAAAGTGATTTTTCCCCCTCCCTTGGTATTCACCCCTTCTTGTCAACTGTTGAGAATAGCCCACTTCTACCTTAATTGAATTGGCTCGTTAGCACTAACCCCCCACTTGGTAAGGCAACTCCCATCTTTTCATGTGGTGTAATATATATTCTGCTTACTGTATTTTCCACTCCATGCATCTGATGAAGTGTATTTTAGCCCATGAAAGCTTATGCCCAAATAAATTGATTAGTCTCTAATGTGCCACAAGGACTCCTCATTGTTTTTGCTGATACAGACTAACACGGCTACCACTCTGAAATGTTGCTCCTTGTGTCGGTGGTGTGTGTCCTCACCAGGAGCACTTGTGTCAATTGTACTATCGATCCAGGGCACTGTGGGATAGCTTCTGAAAGCCAATAACAGTCAATGTAAGCAACACTGTGTCTACACTGACACTGCGTCAACCTAACTACGTTGACATTGACACTGCACCACTCATGGAAATGGAGTTAAGTTGCCATCGCGGGGCAGTTATGTCAGTGGGAGCAAAGTTTTAGTGTAGACGCTTAGATAGTTAGGTCAACATAAGCTACCTTGCGTCGACCCAACTTTGTAGTGTAGACCAGTCCTAAGATATGTGAAATCAAGCCAATTCTTTTTGCTCAGTTGCCAAGGGATGCTATTCTTTGCAGACAAAGGTCTCAGGTCTGAATCCCAGTTTTTGCTTGATACCACAAAGAATGGAGATGGGGGGGGGGGGGGGGGGGGAGGGGGAGAGAGAGAGAATGTATGTGTGTGTAATCACAAGATGTTATAAGATCACCTCAGCAACAGTCCTGCTCGCCACTGGCCTACAAAGCTGCAGTGCCCAGCAGCTCCCATTTGACAGCACAAAGCCTCCTTGCAAAATCATCATGCCAGTCCTCGTGACTTCGTTGTTTTTGATATTCTTTGAGTGTTTTCTGTGATGCCTGATTTGCTTTATTAGAGAAACCTGCTCAAAGGGATACGTGGGCAGGCTCAGCTTGATTTCTGAACTCCAACAGGAGGGGCAGCCAGTAAAATTAATGAGGTTTGAGGCAAGTGATTGCACATGCAGACCAGCAGACATAAAGCATTATCAGACTGTCTAATTTACCCAGGCCACATGCACAATTAACCATGCAACCACTGCTACTCGTACACACACATTAATGTCTAAGTGGGTACAAATTTGCAAGTGCAATTTTGGCTGCATTAAGAAGGAAGTAGTCTGTTTCAGACACAATTTTGAACATGCAAAAAATATATATATATATATATCTATGGTGCATTTCTGTAATGGGTGAAAAAGTTCTTCCCAATGATTAGTAGGAAGCAACACTACGATGGACAATTTACAGGTCCCCCTGGCCATTTGTTTAATCCCATCCTCTAGAGCAGTGGTCTCCAACGTGGTGCCCGTGGATGCCATGGCGCCCACCAGGGCATTTATGTGCACCCGCCTACTGACAAGGGAGCGCTTCCGCCGGACAACCCGCTGCTGAGGAGCGCGGCCGCCGGACAACCAGCCACCGAAATACCTCAGAGAAGGGGCAACGCCAAGAAGTGTTGCTGCTGAAATGCCGCTGCTTCTCGGCGGCATTTCAGCAGCGACGCTTCTCAATGATGCCGCTTCTCGGCGGCATTTTGGCAGCAACGCTTCTCGATGATGCCGCTTCTCGGCGGCATTTCGGCGGCTGGTCGTTCGGCGCCCGCCACACTCTTCTGGGAACATGAATATGCTATTACAGCAGAAAGGTTGGGGACCACTGCTCTAGAGTGTAGGTTCTGAAAGTAAATATTTTAAAAGGGTTCTGTCCTCTGACCATTTGAATGAAGTGCTGATTTTACATTAGCAACAGGTAGTGTGGACCCGAGGTTATATCAAAGAAACAGGAAATCTGGGTTCAGATTCCAACTCTGCTATTGACTTATTGTGTGACATCAGGCAAAACACTCAGCCTCTGATTCTCCATCCCCGACCCAATTTGAACTCAGGTTCAAAAAAAAATATGCTGTGCTGATGAAAATACAAGTTTTTTAATATTATGGCAGAAAAAAGAAAAGAATCCAAGAAATTAGAGATGATAAAGACGATGCCTTGCAATGAGAAAGTGCCTTGGAGTGCTCAATATCTGCTGTCATTAGGCAACATGTGGATGAAGGTCCAATCAGCTATGATAGCAGACTATACCACTTTGGGGCCAAGGTGTGGGGAAAGGCCGACAGATGCAGCGGCGCACATGGTTCGGATAGACACATCCTTTAGGGGAGGATTTATTAAAGGGGATACTCTATATCAGCGGTGTCCAATAGAAATTCGATGCTAGCCACACTGCTAGCCACACTTGTGGTTTTGAATTTTTCTTATTAGCCACATTATAAAAAAGCCACATTAAGCGACATCATAGAAAAGCCACATGCATTAGCCACAATTCAATAGCCTATTAGCCAGCCACATGTGGCTAGTGGCGAACATATTGGACAGCATATTGGACACAGCCACTCTATAGCCTAATAAAGAGGAGAGGATAGAAGTTCATAAAGTACAGGTAGGAACTGAAGAGACAGTCAAATGAAAAAGAGTGGCAGAGTATGTTGTGCTGGTGGGGGAGAACACTATATGTGAAAGAAAGCATAGAGTCGTATAGTAAAAATCTTAAATGAATCAAACAGTACTGTAGAATCTCTATGGATAGAAACTTGATTCCCCAGCTCTATGGGGCAGGAGGGTAGAATCCTGCCTATGAGTTGCACCCCATGGGTTGGCGGAGAAGAGGGTCCTCACTCCCCTTGCCCCAGTAGTGAACCTGTGCAACACAAGGCATGATTTTGCCCATAGTTTAGAGAGTCCCAACCCCAAGGAGCATACACGCTACAGTACATGGAACAGATACTGTTAATAGCGATATAAGGGAAATTAAAGGGACCAACAAGCTGGGTCAGTCTGCATTAACAGACCAAAGCAATTTGGATTTCTCTCTCATCTCTTTTGCACAAATTTAAAAAACTTGCAATGACTAAATTCTGCCATCAGTTACCCACATGCAGTCCCACTGTTATCAGTGGGAGCAGATCTGAATTTTTCATTTGTTTGTGAACGGAGGGCTGAATGAGTCTGAATCTCAGGGTACCCCTCCCCCTCTTCCACCGCTGATCCTATCTCCTCCATAAATACAAACACTCTGGGAGACCAGTCTCTCTGAGCAGAACCAGGGAGGCCAATGAATTTCTGGAAAGGCTGACAACGTCTGTGTTTTGTTTTCCTGCAGCTGGAATGTCTCCAAAGACATCTCAGGTGCTGGCGAGACCTTCCAGAACATCCATTAAGAGTTTTCTTTTCCTTCCTGCATTATTTACCATACAGTCCGGACAGCGCTGCAAGCTATTTCTCCAAATCATCCTTTCCCCTTATTGCTGTTTATATTATAACCCCTTAGAAATATGTTTCTTTACCAGTGGTTGCCAGCAGGGTTTTTTGTCTGTCTGCTCCATTACACATGTACACAAACTGGTTTATTATTGTAGGGTTCCTCATGAGCGCTTGGCCACAGATACCAGTTCCTACCAGTAGGCTTGCTACTTAGCTTCACATGCGGATTTGCTGTAGAAAAGTTGATTGTAGCAAGTGAGTGCTAGGCTGTGCATACTGCATTGTTATTGTAGGGATGCTTCTGATTATCATATTGGCTTGTTGTTAAAGGGTTGCTTCTTGATGGGCTGTGCACACTGATTTGTTATTACAAGGTTTTGTCTGATTCCTTATGAGGACTGGGCTGCTGGGGATGATTATTCTTATTGTAAACAGAGCATTACAGTATTTCTTCTGACAACCTGACTATTAAAAAACAGCATGATCTTTGTAAGAAGGTTTAAAAAAGAAAACCGAAACATGACAGGACAAATGTTGGGCTGGGCAAGCTTAAAAATGTCTCTTTAAAGATAAACCAGAAGCTATTCCCCCCCACCCCGCTTAAGACCTTCAACTGGAATGAAAAGACTTTTTGCACCAAGAAGGCTTCCCTTAAATCACAGCATTAACTTAAAGCTTCCCAACAATCCAGCACTGATATTATTAGCTTCTTGTTTCAAATCTAACTGCCCTGCTCCTGCCCTGAGAGCACCTGATTGGAATGTGATTGCACTTCCGTGCCATGCATTCAAAACCAGTGCACTTGCCTGCTTGCTTCAGCAGTTTTTGGTAAAGTTCAATGGAGTTCTCTGGCTTTGAAACATAATTGCCTGACTGCAGCAGTGACTCCAGTCTCCAAAGGAAAAAAAAAAAGGGAAGAGAGAAAGAGGTGGGTGTGGGGTAGACAGCTGAGATTAGCACATTTCAGACACTGGATGCAATCTTTTTGAGGGGGGGCGGGGTTGGTAGGGCTGTTTTTCAGCACTGCTAGTGAACTGGAAGGTTAAAACAAGAAAACAAACTAGAAAAGAAAGATCACATTAGAAAATATACATACCCAGACACAAGCTGGGGGAACCATTTAATCAGAGCCCTAATGGTTCCATAAGTTATTATGTTTGAACTTCAAAACAAGAAATATTCATTTACAGTTAGAGGTTTGCAAATTAGGGTCAAGCAGGTTCATATTTTTAATTGCTCTCATTTCCACCTCTGTGTTGTTTCTCATTGCTTTAAATCCCTTATTGCTTTCTCTGTAGGCCAAATTCATCCCTGAGGTAACTCGACGAAAGTCAGTGAATTTGATCCTATAAGCCTCCTCTGTATGGATGCCTCTTATAAACTGCAGAAAAAAATAGATTTCTGCCTGACCTGTCACATGTCTTTGTAGGTCTGACTGTCTGTTTGTTCAAACTTCCAGTCATAGTAACCCAATTTCCTGAAAATCAAACTGTATGCTACTCCCAGTTTCAGACATTACTACTGTCAACAGCAGCTACTGCAGATAGTGGGGAACCAGCCCTCCTAATTCCAGAGGGATTAGTGTCCACAGTTTCAGATGGCAGCAGGATGTATGATGGTGGAGTGATTTAATATGCAGCTGGATTTTCACAAACTACTGTAGTTTGACTCTGCATGACTGAACAACCAGGATGAAAACTACTTGGTTCAGAAATTCAGTAAAACATCGCTAGAAGTCAAAGCAGAGGCTTGTATCTATTTATTCACACAGTTTATTGAAATCATTTGTAGATTTGTGAACACAGTACAAACCTGATTATTCAAACATCAGTTACCTGAAATAGGGTCATGTCCTCTTCAATCTGTCCGTGTCATTGAAAGTTCCTATGATTGTCCAAAACTTTGAACATTCAAACTTACTCCGTGTCCTCTGGCATTTGGTTATCTGAATCTCTATTATCTATGTACAATGTGTGTACAGCACAGCACGACAGGGAGAGACTGTTTCCCATACCCCAGGCCAGAGCCCTGGTGCTAATGTAGTTAAACTGATTGGATAGTGGTATATGCTTGACCCCTTCATAACAAAGGATGTACAAAACAGTTGGTCAGAACCTCAGAATGGAGGGAATTAAATAGGCCCAGTAAGTATCTGGCTACGTGTTGCATGGTTGGGAATGTGACGTGCACATCACCTGTGCCATTACTGTGAGTGAATATGATATATATGTATATATGTATATATATATATATGTATATATGTATATATATATATATATATATATACATGTATACATGTATATACATACATATATATATATATATATATATATACATGTATACATATACATATACATACATATACATACATATATATATATATATATGAGGATATACTGTCCCCTTAATGTGCACACACAACCCCCACCTTAGCATCAGTGGGTTTTATGCATAGGTATCCAGAGAAGATTAAACCCCACTTAGTATAGACATACCAGATATAAATATACATATCATTTTGCTATATTGTATTGGCTTTGACTTTTTTTCTCTACCTGGGGAAAACCAAAGTCAGGAGAATTGAATTTTTATGGTAGATGCCCTGGGTTTTTTTTATCATACTCCAAGTCCTTTCAAATAACTGCCCGGTGCCTTTGAGATTGTAATAATTCTCAGAGAGTATGTGGGTAAGCATAATATAGGAGTCATTCTATGAGGGTTGGTGGCAGAAGAGATTATATTTGCACAGTATATAATGCTAATATATGTGCATGTCTGTGTAGCAATATTTTACATTTATATAGCACCTTTCATCTGGAAAACCCCAGAGCCCTTCACAACACCTCGGAAATGCAGCCATTTCTAGGTGGAGAACACAGAAATGTGCCCAACAGTGAAGGGAGTAGCTGAAATTTTGGCCAAGGACATCAGTGAACAAATTCTACTCTTCCAAAAAAGTGTCAGATATCATGATTTTTAAGAGCTCATTCACAAGACACACACACACACACACACACACACACACTTACTTGCCTAAAAAGATAGAGTTGCAGTGACCTTACCTGGATTTTGGCCTTGCAGTCTTGGTGGTGAAATCGTGTTACTGAAGCCATCCCTCCAGACCTATCAGGAACAAATGAAATGGGCATTGCACAGAGGATCTAAGAACTGAGGAAAAGGAATTCTTTACCCTAGCCTGGTATCTTGGTGTGGAGTGATACATAGCCACTCCACTGCCTCTTCTTCAATCCCTGTGTGCACCCATTACTTGGGGATTTAGAGCTGTAGGTCTATGTAGTGGTAAATCTAGTACTCATCTACCCCTAACATGCTACCAAACACTTCCGTATAGAGTCCTAGTCTGTTCTTCACCTCTCCTCCCCCCACCGCCCGCCCTCAAACCGCATCCACACACATACGATGTTCAGCAGAACCAGTTCAGTTCTGATGCATTTATGGCCTGCAATTCCTGCAGAGGCATTTGTCCTCCGAGTTGTTAATTGTCAGGAGACTTAGCCCTGCATCATGTCATGTTCAGAAGGAGATCATCACAAACCATAAGGACTCATACTCTGGGAGCAAGGGATTGGGTGTATTACATGAAAGCTTAAATTCAGCAGTAACTGACAGGGCCATCACCGAAGGGCTGGTATAGCCAGTACCACCCACAAGCAGCTCAATCTCAGCCTTGGCCCAGACAGAGCCGGATGGCATCTAGCACAGCTTTTGAAAACGGTCTCAGCAGGTTATGAACTCAATTTCAGGTAGGTACCAAGTCTGATATGTCTGGGAGGTTTCCTCAATCCAAGCCAACCAGAGTGATTGTTTGATGCAGAGCCTCATGCACAACACCAGGAATTCAGAGGCGGCCTTGCCAGACCATTTTGCAAACTGGTTAGGGGGTTTGCTGTCTGTTCCATTAGCTCTTAATGAAACAGAAGAGCTATCCTTTGACATCCCATTTTAGAGGGCAATGAGATAAACTCCATTAAAATAGCATCTAGGTTGCCAGGGGACAAGTTAGAAAGACATTACATAGCCTGGCAGTAAAGGAAACAGAGTCCCTAAAAATAAATCACACTAAAGCATATGCAGTCACTGCTAGGACACCTGAAGTTTGCACATATGGTCGCTCCACTGGGAAAGGCCTTTCTGCTGCAGGCGTGCAAATCAAAGAGCTTGCATCTCATTACCAAGGCTGGGGAGGCATCAGTCAGGGCTGGAATGAAATGGCTGAGATTCCCACAACACTGTAATGGGGTGACAGTTTGACAGCTTCAGCAGCTATGCAAGTCTGATTGACCTGTATCTTTCACAGATGCAGCAGTGCTAACGGCGGTGTGGGTGTTTACTTTCCAGGATGAGGGTGTCTTGGCCTGTGGCATGGAGCCAAAGGTCCCAGGATCAACTCTCCAGATAGTAGAGGGTTTCTTTGGAATTCTTCCTGATACAACCACAATACTTTTTGGTTCCAGCAATGGCAATCTGGGGAGGAGGTGAGGAGGGCTCCAGAAGGAGGCACTTTCTCCAGATCATGCAACAAGGCTTAATTGTTACATGATCTGTCCACATGACCTACATTATAGCCTCTCTGAGATTTTTTTGTTCCCAGATGTTTGCTGTTGATCCTATCCTTTGTAAGCAACAAAAGAGGGTGTCTGGTTTGTATGATACTGGCCTAATGTTTCTTCCTCTCTCCTCCCTCACTACCATTCATCCCAAGGGGCCCCACTTCAGGTTCAATAATATATGAACATGTGCAAAAAGCCATCCTTCTTGAGGAAACCTGGCAGTAGAATATGCCTGATCTGATCAAGAGAATCTCTCCTCAATATTTAAATAGTGTGAGGTCAACAATGTTTCCTTAATGTGGGCCAGATCGTGTCTCATTCATGCCAATGTAAAACTGGAATAACTTCACTGAAATCAATGGAGCTGCTATACTAGCTACCTACTTACCAAACTACATGGTGCCCATCACCTTGAAATTAGAAGCTTGTGCCACACAAACACACAAAACAGAAATTGTGGATTTATAACTCACTTGGCTGGATAGATACTCCCTTTCAGATATACACCCTTAGCTTCTGCTTAAACTCTTGGGGGATCTTTTTATCATTCTCTCTTCCCTCACCGTCTCGGTTATGCTGTGTATGGTTTTGTTTTCAAGTCCCTCTTCTTCAGTGCCTTTCACATACTGTCCCTACTCCAAAGTCCCTCCCCTAGCCCACTCCACCTCCGGATTTCAGTCAGCTTTGCTAGCTCTAATACTAAACATACAACAATTATTGTATTGTCATTATTACAATATATTTGGCTAGCTCCAGACCAATACAATGGAAAAACAACCCCAGTTCCCCACTGCATTGAGGGAACACTGGACTATTGCAGACTTTCGTCCTCCTCTTCCCTTCCTAATGTACAGTACTTTAGATCCAGCTGACCATGAGGCAAAAGACTTCTTCCTGTAAGTGTTCTCTATGCTAATAGTATGTCTGGAACCCCCCACTGTAGCATTGCTAACCATCCTCTTGCCTAACTTAAAACACAGCATTAAGCTCTGTCCCGCTATATCTGCCTACTGTCCATTTTGCTCTAACCTTTGATAAAACTGACTCTATTCTGTTCATGCCTTAGTCTAAAGCTTGCTTTCAGACCAGGTTTCCAGCTCAGTCTATGATGGCGAGACAGAGTCAAAACCAACTGGTAGGCAAGACTAGAAATTCACACTTTCAGAAGACCTTGCTCGAGTATTTGTTTAGTGCTGAATTTGAAAGACTCTACAAGGAACAATATGACTATTACAGAAAGTAGCATGTGTTCATCCAAAGAGGAAGATGTTAGAAAAAAAAGTCCTTAATAGGAGTCCTGCTATTAACCAGCTATTGTAGAAATTTTCACAAGTACACTTTAAAATGAGGACTGGGTTCCCCAGCTCTACAATACAACATAATGCAGCCTTCTGGCCCATCTCACAAAGTGCTCAGCACCCTCAACTCCCCCTAACTTTAATGGGAGGCAAGAGCACCCTGTGCCTTGCAGGCCTGGACCCTTCATTTCTAGAGCATCTTTCACACACGTGGTGTCCTGAGAGCTTTACAGGTCAAGCCCGTAAAAAGGGTCGAAATGAGAGAAAACAGTGATGCAAAGTCAGGATACGGAACAAATGAAAGCTTCCAACTCTAGGGCTAATAAAGGACAGAGAGAAATTAAGAGGCAGAGGCAAGGGAGAAAGGAGATGCTTTAAAATGAGATTTCAAAAGACCTGGAGAGTTGATGAGGCGGAGAGACACTGGGATGGAATGTTTTGTAAAATGGATTAAGCTAGAAGAGCATAAAACATTAGAAGCAAAGACTTAGGGCAGAGGGAGGGCACTCAAGGACACTGCAGCAGAACTTTCAGGCAATATAAGCCCGCATTGAACTTTCTGTTCCTGGCAGCCTTTTTTTGGACGCTATTCTGGGGATTGCCACTTCTCCCTCCCTCCATCCATACCCCCCCCCCCATCTTCCTCCCTCATCTCCCTCCCTGCTGGGACAAGGCCACGAGTGGCAACTCTGCAATACTTGTGTGGCAGCGTGATATGACGCAGCTTCCTTAAATGGCACTGATGCAGTTGGACACGATATTATTTGGCGAATGCTGGGACCCTTCACATCCCACAAGCTGGGCTACCAAGTGGCAACTCAGATTGTGTGAAATTCAGCAGCTTCCATTTGCAAGGGATCAGGCCAACAGTTCCGTTGGTTCCAATTCAGACTTTGTTCAGTGATCTGCACCACTCTCAAAACTCCCCTGAACTGGGTTTTGAGTCTAGGGTGCGAACAAACCTCAAATCAAATCTCAGTCAACACTGACAATTGTTGCACGGTTTGACCCAAACCCATACAATGATTATGGGTTCACTGGAAAGGCTAAAGAATATTATGGAACTTTCCCACAATTCAGTGTGTCTCATCAATGTGCAGTGTGTGTGCGCGTGCAGTGTGCATGAGCACAGTGCTCCATAGTGTGTGGAGTGTGCACAAGCAGTGTATAAAAGCAGCATGTGTTTTCTTCCCAGGGATTGGGATGGAGGTGGATCAAGAGGAGGGTGGAGGAAAAAAGAGGCAGAGAAGGTGCAGAAGGGTTATGGCTGAGGCAGACCTGTGCCCACAGGGACCACTGAATCAGAGGCGCAATGCAGGACAATCCTCAGGGTTGGCCTAGTCTTGTGCTGCATCAGCTCCTGCAGCCCCAAACAGCTACCTGCCCTCCATTGGCCTCAGTGACAGCAAGGTAGGCATCAAACCCTGCCATTTGTATTTGGTAGTGTTTTTATAGACACGTTGCACAGATATAAATGCCAATATAAAGTGCCAAGCAGAACAGAATCAGACATGAACTGAATGTGTTACATTTCCTGTAGCAGTAAAGGGAAAACACGTTTGATAAAGATGTGGTGGCATTTTAAAGTCTCTAACTTTCAGAGGCACCCTGTGAATTCCTGAGAGAGGTGGGCTGGGGGAAATCCAGACTCAGCAGTTTTTTTCCTCAACCCTTGTACTGCGGGTAAAGGATGCGTTTTCCACGCTGGAATTCCTGTTGCTTTGACTCTCAGAGGTGCTGCACACACTGTTTTTGTCTCTCAAGAAAAGATCTAAAAGATAAGTAAGGCCCAGATTGTTAAAGCTACTTAGGCACCTAACACCCATTAAAATCAATGGAAGTTAGGTGCCCAAATACCTCTAAGGATCTGGGCCTTAAAGCTATTTTTTGGAAAAGGGTAAGCAGTTCCTCTGAAGCAATCTGTTGTGGTCTGGGGGCTGGAGAAAAGGAAGGTAGATTGCTGTACAGGTTTCTGGCGGCAACCTTGCTACATGATACCTAGGCCAGACTACACACAGACTCCAGGATACAAAAAGTACCAGGTGGTACTTATACCAAAGATGTCATCGTGTCTAAGGGATGGGATAGAGAGGGCTGCTCCCCTCAACAAGAACAGCCATAAAGACAATGGGACAGATTCCACCCTCCCCTCCTTCCACTCTGGTCCACCAAAACAGCTGGAAAGTCAACCTATCCAGCTACCCAGGAGATTCCCCTACATAGACAGTATTCACAGGTGCCAAAGAGCTGGCTTAGCATACGTCACCACCAGGTAGGGGTGTGGCCAGAAAAAAGAGGGCATGGCCAAAGCATTTGTGCGCCCTGGTTATTCCCAAGTGCTAGGAAGGCCATGGTGTAAATTAAACCTTGGTTAATCAGGTGTAAATTAACTTGGCCTTTGGGTTATTCTCACTTAGGCTGGGGACAAGAGCTGCCATAAGAACGGCCATACTGGGTCAGAACAATGGTCTATTTAGCCCAATATCCTGTCTTCCGACATTTGCCCTTGGTTCCTAACATTCTGTTAGCTTTTTTGACTGCTGCTGAGCAGATGTTTGCAGAGAATTATCCACAGTGACTCGAACATTTCTTTCTTGAGTGGTAACACCTAATTTAGACCCCACCATTTTGTATGTTTAGTTGGGTTTACATTTTCCAATGTGTATTACTTTGCATTTAGCAATGCTGAATTTCATCTGCCATTTTGTTGCCTAGTCACCCAGTTTTTGAGATCCCTTTGTAACTCTTCAGTCAGCTTTGGATTTAACTATCTTGAGTAATTCGATATCATCTGCAAACTTTGCCACCTCACTGTTTACCTCTTTTTCCAGATCATTTATTAATATGTTGAACAGCATTGGCCCCATGAGGGACCCCACTAATTACCCCTCTCCACTGTGAAAATTGACCATTTCTTCCGACCCTTTGTTTCCTATCATTTTACCAGTTACTGATCCATGAGAGGACCTTCCTGCTCATCCCATGATTGACTACTTTGCTTAGAAGCCTTTGGTCAGGGATCTTGCCAAAGACTTTCTGAAAGTCCAGGTATACTATATCCACTGGATCATCATTGTCCATATTTGTTGACCGCATCAATACCTAATAGATTGGTAACACATGATTTCCCTTTACAAAAACCATGTTGACTCTTCCCCAATAATATCATGTTCATCTGTATGTCTGATAATTCTGTACTTTACGATAGTTTCAAACAATTTGCCTGGTACTAAAGTTAGACACACTGGCCTGTAATTACCAGGATCGCCTCTGGAACCTTTTTAAAAAATCAGCGTTACATTAGCTATCCACCAGTCATCTCATACAGAAGCTAATTTAAGCAATAGGTTACATACCACAGTTAGCAGTTCTGCAATTTCATATTTGAGTTCCTTCAGAATTCTTGGGTGAATACCATCTGATCCTGGTGACTTATTACTGTTTAGTTTATCAATTTGTTCCAAAACCTCATTTGTGGACACCTCCGTCTGGGACAGTTCCTCAGATCTGCCATCTGAAAAGAATGGCTCCGTGTGGGAATCTCCCTCACATCCACTGAGGTGAAGACTAATGCAAAGAATTCATTTAGCTTCTCCACAACGGCCTTAGTTTCCTTAGGTGGTCCAATAGCACCTTGATTGCCCAGTGGCCCCACTGACTGTTTGGCAGGCTTCCTGCATCTGATGTACTTTTAAAAAATTGCTGTCGGTTTTTGTCTTTTGCTAGTTGCTCTTCAAATTCTTTTTTGGCCTACCTAATTACACTTTTATACATGGCTCGCCAGAGGTTATGTTCCTTTCTATTTTCCTCAGTAGGATTTAACTTCCAATTTTTAAAAGATACCTTTTTGCCTCTGACTGCCTCTTTTTCTCTGTTGTTTAGCCATTGTGGCATTTTTTTGGTCCTCTTATTGTTTTGTTTTTTATTTGGGGTATACATATAGTTTGAGCTTCTATTACAGTGTTTTTTAAAAAGTTTCCACGTAGCTTGCAAGCATTTCACTCTTGTCACTGTTCCTTTTAATTTCTGTTTAACTAGCCTCCTCATTTTTGTGTAATTCCCCTTTTTGAAGTTAAATGCTACTGTGGTGGGTTTCTTCGATATTTTCCCCCCACAAGGATGTTAAATTTAATTACTTTATGGTTGCTATTACTGACTCGTTCACCTCTTGGACCAGATTCTGTGCTTCACTTAGGACTAAACTAGGAATTGCCACTCCCCTTGTGGGTTCCACGACTAGCTGCTCCAAGAAGCAGACATTAATGGTGTCTAGAAATTTTCTCTCTGCATCCCATCTGAGGTGACATGTTCCCAATCAATATAGGGATAGTTGAAATCCCTCATTATTATTGGGTCTTCTGTTTTTGTGGCCTCCCTAATTTCCCTGGGCACTTCACAGTCACCATCACCATGGTCACTAGTATATTCCTATTGCTATACTCATATTGCTATACTCCTATTATTGAAGAATGGAATTTCTATCCATAGAGATTCTACAGTACTGTTTGATTCATTTAAGATTTTTACTATATGACTCTATGCTTTCTTTCACGTATAGTGCCTCTCCCCCACCAGCATGACGTACAGTACTCTGCCACTCTTTTTCATTTGACTGTCTCTCTTCAGTTCCTACCTGTAATTTATGAACTTCTATCCTCTCCTCTTTATTAGGATATAGAGAATCCCCTTTAATAAATCCTCCCCTAAAGGATGTGTCTGTCCGAACCATGTGCGGCGCTGCATCTGTCAGCCTTTCCCCAACCCTTAGTTTAAAAATTCCTCTACGGCCTTTTTAATTGTAAATGCCAGCAATCTGGTTCCATTTTGGTTCTCGTCTGCAGCCAGCCTGAGAATCCAAGATCTACCAGGATGGTGTTCAAATGCCTTTGTTCTCCCTTGCAATCCACGTCTCACTGAACACAGTTCAGATTCAGCTCAGGATCTGGGCAAGTACGCTTCCTCCTAAGCATATAGCATGCAGTTCTCCATCAAACTTCACCCTCTTGCATGGCTGACCCTATTTTTCTGAAATGATAAATTCACCTTTGGGGAAAGACCAAGCAAGAACAATTCAGCCTAAAAAGAGGATTTTGAGAAAGACGTGATCAGGTAAAAGCAGAGGAATAATGGAAACCTTTACTGAACCCTAATTATAGCATCTGTTAGCCATGAACATGGCAATTATTACACAGCAAATATTTACTACTTTAATAGTATATCTAATGTCTGTGGTTTCTGCATCACACAGACAAATAAAGAATAAAGAAACATTTTCACTATGCAAGGAAGTAGAAAAATGTTGAGTCTTACAGCTATATCATGGCCATGCATTTGATTCCCTGCTTCTAGGTGTTAGTCAGCTCTCCAACAACTTACCACATGCCCAATCCTGCATTCCCTGTGCACCTAATTCTTCTATTAACTTCAGTGCACAAAGAATGTACTATTGGGCATCAGAACTCACAAAGCTCAAGCCAGCTTCCTTGAGCAATAGCTCATTATTAACTCCTTGGAAGCCTGAAACTGAAATCTGCTTCCTTACTGAAACAGATAGGCTTACTCATGAGCACTAAGCTCGACACACTGTTTTATGATTGTGGGGCTGCTCGTGAACATTAAGATGTGCGTACTGGTTTGTTTTGTAGGGTTCTTCGAGTACTGGGTGACTGCCACTGATTTTTTTTTAAAGACCATTGAAGCATTTATTAAAAATACACATATACAAAGAAATACCTGGACTTTGCAAATAGATAAAAGGGGAACAATCAAATTAAATCCCAGACAATCTTGGTACAGTCTTTTTAATTTATCCTGAGCCTTGTGACATAGACTTAATTAAAAAAAAAATCTAGGAGCTGGTGGTCAGAAACCTGGTGAGATGAATATTCACATCAGGGTGTTGTTTTTTACATGACACAGCTACCATTACAGTGCCAGGTTCCAAAGTGCAAAAGCAAACAGAAAACCTTTGAGAAACCCAAATTCCTAAGCAGGCCACTTGTTAATGGCCGCCTTACAGATCTCTAAAACGTGCCAAGAGCTAGTATCCAGCTGCCTTCTCTATTCTCAAGCTTTTTCTACAGTACAGAATTTTTGGGAAATTTTCCCATGGTTACTAACAGGCTTGCAGCTGAACCAGTGTCAGCAACCTTGGGAAGATGTGGGTATGAATGTGCCCGTATGTGAATGTGGATGCACTTTAAATGTATGTTAGTGAGCATTTGTATGGAGTGGCATTGTGCCAGCATGCAGGAGCATATGTGTGCATTTGTGTGCTAGTGAATATTTCTATAAGAGGCGAGTGCCTGTGGATGCATGTACATTTGTGCAAGAGCACTTGCATTGGAATGTGCCAGAGGATGTGAGTATGCGTGACCCTGTGTGACTGCATACATATGAGGACAAGTGTTTGGGTGCACAAGAAATTATGTGGGTGTGATGGTGCCTATGGCAGGGTAGCAGTTCAGAACACAGACCCGTCACTGGGCTGGGGCAAGCAAGGAGAAGGTAGCCGCTACTGAAGTAATACTGTGAAGGCTTCCTTTAAACAAAATTTATCTTCCAGGGCTACTGGAGTTTAGTCTGGTGTGAACAATTCACTCCTCTGAGTCCCATCACAGCCAATACAGCTGATATTTATATTGAAACGGTCCTTTTATTGACTCTGTCCTCTCAAATAATTGATAAGCTCTTGCTGCCTTCTGACCTTGATGGTCCTTATCCCAGCTGTGCCTAGTGTTTGGTCCCTCCCCAGCCCATCTGACAACTCAATGCACTAAAAACAGGTGGTGTTTGTGGGGGACCCCGGGAGCAAGGGCTTGATTTCTGCAGCAAGAACACAGATCCGCTGGCAACTATGGGAAGGGGAACGCTGATGAACAAATATCACGCATGCATGTTATTATTTACCATTGTGTGTGTTTCACTGTCTTCCCTTGCTATTTCTTCTCCTCCCCTTTCTCTCTTTCCGTCATCACTGTCTTCTCTTTTCTTAAGCCCTAATCTATCACCCCCTGAAGTTAATAGGGATCTTCCATCAATTTCCATAGACTTTGGATCCTTTCTTCTTCACCTCACTCCCTTTCCCTCCCCCAAACCATAAGGATATAAAATACAAATGGTCTCCATTCAGCTAGTGTGTGTGAGTGAGGAGTCACTAAAGCAAGGAGCTGAATGAAGGGTATATGCCACCCCCGGGAAGGTCCTGGAGCAGCTGTTAACTCTCTCCTCCTCCTCCAAGTTCATCTCTCAAGTCAGAGGGGTAAATGTGATTTATTTTAAGGATTAAGTGTTGTATTATAATCTTTGTAAAGCACCCAGAGCTTGGCAGACATGTTCTATACCGACAATACATACATCAGTATATGATTCATTCCTGAGGCTTGATGGTTTACTCCACACCCCTTTAGTTTCTTTTGGGATACCTCCTACTCAGGGATGACTAGGTGCTGGTGGAGAGTTATGCACTCGATGTCTCAAGATACAGTGGACCTGATTTTGATCTGATTTACACCAATGTAAGTGCCCCTGATTTACACTGCTTGTAAGTGAGATCAGAATCAGATCCAATATCTCATTGGAGGTTTGGTTGTTCTGGGCAATTCAGTCCCTGCATGTCCAAACAAACGAAACATGGTTTAGCAGCATCTGGATACCTCAGTGATGGGTGGATAACAAATACAGACAGTTCCATTAATAACAAACACTGGGCTCCATCACACCACTCTGCAGCAGGGTAAATTCTTCCCACAGAGGCGGGGTTCTCCTCCATCCCACACAAAACAACAAAGGGTTTATCCCCCAAATTATGCAAATCTCCCCAGATCTTCACAGATTTAGGTAGTGTTGCTGGAGGCCCTTTGACGTTCACAGAGATCCTGTACCTCCGCACTGGCTCCTCACCCCCGGCAGCTCTGCCCTGGCTTCCTGGACTCATCAGCCAAAAGTTGCCCCGCTCCAACCCCTTTTAAAGGAAGGTCCCAATGCAGAGGGTGTTCCAAAAGACAGTATGGACTTTCTTTAGCATTTTCCATGTGGCTGGTGAGGACCACACTGTAAATCCCCTATGTGCCCCACACCTGTCCTGACCACCCCAGATCTGAATGCTCATCTTAAGCCTCTCAGTTACTGCTGGCATTTGCTCACACATTTCTACTTGGGGAGAAGCTGCGTGCACAGCTCAGAGCAGGCCCTGTGCTAACTATTGCAGGCAGCTGCAGAAGAACCAGAGAAAGTGGATTGCGAAATTGTTGGGATTTTTTTTTCTCTTACATTAACTAATTAATTTTTTTCCTCATTAACATCGCTTCAAGTGTATCAGCTTCCCAGCTCCAATGGCAGAGTCGGTACAATAGCCCGGCACTGCAATCAGATGAGTTCGAATTCATCCTGGCAGACCAACAGGGTGGAAGATTGGATTACCCGTGTGTCAGCAAGCGGGCATCGCTCTCCTGACCTCTCTTGAGCAACTAAAACTGAATTGGGGTTGGGAGGGGTAGGAGGAATAAGGAAATTAGCATAATAAGCATCTTCCTAGGAGCTACAAGGTAAATCCACAATGTTACAGCAAAAGGCACTAAAGCAATTTTTGTATAGCTGTTTAAAGTTAGAAGATCCCCACACTTGACCTACCCTTTCTTTCTTGTTTTAGTTAAAAACAAAAACAGGGCGGAGGTAGGGAAAGAAAATAAATTAGTTCTAGCAGTTAGTCCAGCATTCAGGAGCAACCCAACAACAACAAACCAGTGCATGCCTCCCAGCATTCATAAGAACCAGTACATGTAGCCCAGCAATACCACAATAACAAACTTCCAATGGTGAACTTTGGGTCAGTCCTGATTTTATTCAAACTAATTTGCCTATCATCTGTTATATTAACTTCTAATTTTGAATGACTACTATTGCTTCTGTTTATTGGTGGTTTTGTACATGTCCACTACACTCCCCATTCACCAGACACTTGATACTGTATCTGTAAATCTTAACCCACCACATTCTTAAACCATCACAATTATATGGAGAAAGATGCACTGCTCAGCACAGATGAATACGTAAAAGCTTTGAGAAAATAAAAATGCATTAAACTTTTATCTCCGGTGCTATAGCTACAATAAGCAATCAAAGAAACTGACACTCTCCCAGGGCTCTGGACTGCCTGAAGGATGTTTTTGTTTTTTGTTTTTTTACAGGGCCTGGCTAAAAGGATCTCAAACACCAGATGCACTGTTTTTGGTTACTTTGCATTGGTCAAATGATGAGCTATGAGCACTGCATAAAGCTCAGAAGAAGGCAGTTTTTTAGTCATATCGGGGTAGGGGGAGGAAATATTTTTCACCCCAAGGATTTCATGATCAAACCCAATTTTTTTAGATTGCAAATATAAAACCAATAGGAGCCATTTACAAATCTGACATTACTTTCAGAATCCTGGTGAGAAAAGTCTAATCCCATCTCGTTATACAAGAGTCTTTCTCTCTCTCTTCCTTAACTTCTGGGGCCTGTCTCTCTCTACATGATAGGAGTAACTCAGGTTGCAATGAATAGCAGCAGTTAGTTGCATCTAGTGGCAGGATGATAGATCCACTGTATAATTTCTAAAGCTACATCAAAGGAATTAAAATTCTGTCTCACAAATTCTAAGTGATCCTTTTCATTTACTTTTCTGGCCATTCAATAACATAAATTTCATTTTTCATGCTATATCCATAAAATGGCTATTTTTCTCATCAAACTATGTGAAATGGGGAATTCCCCATGCTCCCGAGAAAACACATCTGATTATCATCACATGGAATTTTCAGTTTCATAATCTCAAACTTCAAAACAAATTTGCTTCTTTTGCTCAAAACCAGGATGATTTCCAAGCAAAAGACATTTTCACTCAAAATGAGCCTATTTTTGAATAAAAATAAAAGGAAAATATAGCTGTATTTTTTTAAAATGGACCATTTTAGAACATTCCAAATCAAACCTATGGTTTTCAAACTTTTCAAATTTCAGATGGACTTTTTCACATATCTCCAATAGTCAAAGTTCTGAGACAAGGAACCATGTGATGTTAATAACCTCCTGCTTCGGAGCCTCCCTTGTCTCCCTGTGGGGAGTGTTTGCAGGTGTTTGTTTTCTTTCTAGGCCCTGTGTACTGTTGAAACTGGGATTCTAGCGCCATTGCCCCCATCAGTCTGGAAAAGGATTTTGTGTTCTGAGAGCTGTGTTATTATAACTGTGTTACAAAAAGAACGAGGGGGGCTGAGCTATATGCCGAGCACTCCTAGCTTTCATTGACTTCAGCTGGTGCTGTGGGGGCTCAACAACTCAGAAATTAAACCCAAAGCATCTGAAGTTGAGCAACCAATAACGAGTCACCCAAAAGGCAGAGGCCACTTTGGAAAGTTTGGCTTTTGTCAAGTTCATAGCAAGACAGTAGCAGAGCCAGAAATAGCTCCTAGGACTCCTTACTCACAGTTCAGTGCTCTATCTACTGCATCATAGCACGGACAGGGCCCCATTCTCCAAACCCAATGTCCAGAGTCTGACGAAACTGAAAGAAGCTGACAAATCTCTATGTCAGGCAATGTTTTCATGCAGCAGGGTCAATCTTTGACCAAACAGCAGCCCCCAGACCAGCTAGAATTTTAGGCTCTTCTAATTCTAATGGTGTCCCCTAGCTTGATTCCTTGAACAGCACCTCGGCCACACACCTCCTCTTCTCCCATTTCTCCCCCCACTCAGGTTTTTGCGTTTGCTCAAAGTTCCAAAGGCTGCAGAGCCAGGAGAACCATGGCTTTTAAGCCGTGGTCCCATACTAAATTAGTACTGCTTCCGCTGTTGCAGTATGGAGCACTACTTCATCAGTGTGGTTGCAACACCACTGAAATTTGACCCAGCTGCCCCTCTGTGCAGTGAGTGTTGCAACTTGGCACATGGGGAGTCTGTTCCTTTATGGTGGAGCACAGGGGAATCTGCCAAGACCTCAACTCCTGGCAGCATTTGCTCATGTACCGTGTGGGTAAAAGAGAGGGGAGACTCATCAGCTGAGGGAGATCTGTGGTCCCGGTGTGGGTGGGGGATGAACAGGGACCAGAATGGAATCCCTGCTGCGGGGCGGGAGCAGGGGAGAATCAAAGGTCTTTTCATCCCAATTCCATTGAGATCCAGGGCAAGACGTTCTGAGAAGAACATGGAGTTCTTGAGAAAGGGGTGGACTCACTGGAGTAGGAGGAGGGGTGTCTCCCAGTAACAGTGATACTATATTTTCCTGACACTGATGTTGAAATCGAAAGATCAGAAACAAGCAGCCGCCTACTTGAGACAAACATGCCCTTTCCAATATATACTTCTCTATAGACAGGTGGTGATATTTAAAACAGTATATTTACTGCCCACAGCCGTTAAATTTACTGCACGGCTTTAGAGGCATTTCCCATTGTATGTATAGGAAGGCTCCAAATTTTGTGGTATCACATCAGAGCATGATAAAATGTTAATGCTGCCCGCTCTATCGGACATGTAAGTGTTGTTCGGCAGTTTGAAGAGGACTCAGATATCCTGGCTGTTATTCCTGACTCTACCAGTAACTCACTGAGGGCTAGTCTACACTAGAAGCGCTTCATCGGTGCAGCTGTGCCACTGTATTGCGTCTGGTGAAGACGCTCCATGCCAATGGGAGAGAGCTCTCTCATTGACATAATAAAACCACCTCCGTGAGCAGCGGTAGCTATGTCGGTGGGAGAAGCTCTCACGCCGACACAGCGCTGTCCACACCCGCACTTAAGTTGGTGTAATTTACGTCACTCAGGGAGTGGCTTATTTACACCCCTGAGCAACACAACTTATACCGACGTAAAGTGGTAGTTTGTACAAGCCCTGAGTGACCTTGGGCAACTAATTTCACCTCTCAGTGCCTCAGCTTATCTGAATATTAAGAGAAGATAGTGATACTTATTGAACTCACAGGCTTCATTAGTGAACATTGCAAATGTTTATAAAGCACTTTAAGATCCTTAAATGAAAGGCAATGGATTACAGAGATAAATTATAGCATGTCAAGTAACTATTACAGAAAAGGACACAGTAATACCAGGGTACAAAATATATCGGAAGGACAGAACAGGTCGTGCTGGTGGGGGAGTGGCACTATATGTGAAAGAAAGCATAGAATCAAGTGAAGTAAAAATCTTAAATGAACCAAACTGTACCACAGCATCTCTATGGATAGTAATTCCATGCTCTAATAATAAGAACCTAGCAGTAGGGATATATTACAGACCACCTCACCAGGATGGTGATAGCGACTATGAAATGCTCAGGGAGATTAGAGAGGCTAAAAATATTTAAAAACTCAATAATAATGGAGGATTTCAACTATCCCCATATTGATTGGGTACATATCACCTCAGGATGGGATGCAGAGATAAAGTTTCTTGACATCTTAAATGTCTGCTTCTTGGGGGGCGGGGGGGGGGGGGGGGGGGGGGGACTCACAAGAGGAAAGGCAATTCTTGATTTAATCCTAAATGGAGCACAGGATCTGGTCCAAGAGGTGAATATAGCTGGACCACTTGGTAATAGCGACCATAATATAATTAAATGTAACATCCCTGTGGCGGGGAAAACACCACAGCAGCCCAACACTGTAGCATTTCATTTCAGAAAGGGGAACTACACAAAAATGAGGAAGTTAGTTAAACAGAAATTAAAAGGTACAGTGCCAAAAGTGAAATCCCTGCAAGCTGCTTGGAAACTTTTTAAAGACATCATAATAGAGGCTCAACTTAAAAAACATAATAAGAGAACCAAAAAAGTACCACCGTGACTAAACAACAAAATAAAAGAAGCAGTGAGAGGCAAAAAGACATCCTTTAAAAAGTGGAAGTTAAATCCTAGTGAGGAAAATAGAAAGAAGCATAAATTCTGGCAAATGAAGTGCAAAAATATAATTAGAAAGGCCAAAAAAGAATTTGAAGAACAGCTAGCCAAAGACTCAAAAAATAATAGCACAATTTTTTTAAAGTACATCAGAAGCAGGAAGCGTGCTAAACAATCAGTGGGGCCACTGGACGATCGAGGTGCTAAAGAAGCACTCAAGGACGATAAGGTGATTGCAGAGAAAATAAATGAAGTCTTTGCATCGGTCTTCACGTCTGAGGATATGAAGGAGATTCCCAAAGTTGAGCCATTCTTTTTAAGTGACAAATCTGAGGAACTTTACCAGATTGAGGTGTCATTAGAGGAGGTTTTGGAACAAATTGATAAACTAAACAATAATAAATCACCAGGACCAGATGGTTCTGGATGAGACCCAAGAGTTCTGAAGGAATTCAAATGTGAAATTGCAGGACTACTAACTATAGTTTGTAACCTATCATTTAAATCAGCTTCTGTACCAAATGACTGGAGGATAGATAATGTGATGCGAATTTTTAAAAAGGGCTCCAGAGGTGATCCCAGCCGGTAAGCCTGACTTCAGTACCAGGCAAACTAGTTGAAATGATAGTAAAGAACCAAGTATCAGAGGGGTAGCCGTGTTAGTGTGGATCTGTAGAAGCAACAAAGGGTCCTGTGGCACCTTATAGACTAACCTCTGTTAGTCAAAAGTCAACCTTCCTTCAGTTAAGAAATCTGTCCTGCCTCCTTAAGAATTCAAGTAGAACATTTATTCCATTAACGTGGAAGTATTTAGGTTTTAGTCAATACCTCTGTTAGTCTATAAGGTGCCACAGGACCCTTTGTTGCTTCGATAGTAAAGAACAAAATTTTCAGACACATAGATGAACATAATTTGTTGGGGAAGAGTCAACATGTTTTTTGTAAAGGGAAATCATGCTTCACCAATCTACTAGAATTCTTTGAGGGGGTCAACAAGCACGTGGACAAGGTGAATCCTGTGGATATAGTGTACTTAGATTTTCAGAAAGCCTTTGACAAGGTCCCTTGCCAAAGGCTCTTAAGCAAAGTAAGCTGTCATGGGATAAGAGGGAAGGTACTCTCATGGACTGGTAACTGGTTAAAAGATAGGAAACAAAGGGTAGGAACAAATAGTTTTCAGAATGGAGAGAGGTAAATAGTGGTGTCCCCCAGGGATCTGTACTAGGACCAGTCCTATTCAACATATTCATAAATGACCTGGAAAGGAGGGTAAACAGTGAGGTGGCAAAATTTGCAGATGATTCAAAACTACTCAAGATAGTTAAGTCCCAAGCAGACTGCAAAAAGTTACAAAAGGATCTTACAAAACTGAGTGTCTGGGCAACAAAATGGCAGATGAAATTCAATGTTGATAAATGCAAAGTAATGCACACTGGAAAACATAATCCCAACTATACATATAAAATGATGGGATCTAAATTAGCTGTTACCACTCAAGAAAGAGATCTTGGAATCATTGTGGATAGTTCTCTGAAAACATCCACTCAATGTGAAGTGGCAGTCAAAAAAGCTAACAGAATGTTGGGAATCATTAAGAAAGGGATAAAAAATAAGACAGAAAATATCATATTGCCTCTATATAAATCCATGGTAAACCCACATCTTGAATACTGCGTGCAGATGTAGTCACCCCATCTTAAAAAAAGATATATTGGAATTAGAAAAGGTTCAGACAAGGGCCACAAAAATGGTTACGGGTATGGAACGGCTGCCATATGAGGAGAGATTAATAAGACTGAGGGCTTGTCTTCACTACCTGCCGGATCGGCGGGTAGCAATCGATCTTTCGGGGATCGATTTTTCACGTCTCGTTTAGACGCGATTAATTGATCCCCGAAAGCGCTCCCCGTCGGCTCCGGAAATCCACCTCATCGAAAGGTGGAAGCGGAGTCGACGGGGGAGCGGCAGCGATCGACTCGCCGCCGTCCTCATGGCCAGGTAAGCCGATTACGATATGCCGACTTCAGCTACGTTATTCACGTAGCTGAAGCTGCATATCGTAGATCGACCCCCTCCCCTAGTGTAGCCCTGGGCTGAGACTTTTCAGTTTGGAAAAGAGATGACTAAGAGGGGATATGATAAAATCATGACTGGTGTGGAGAAAGTTATAAGGAAGTGTTATTTATTCCTTCTCATAACACAAGAAGTGGGGGTCACCAAATGAAATTAATAGGCAGCAGGTTTAAAATAAACAAAAGGAAGTATTTTTTTCACACAAAGCATAGTCAACCTGTGGAACTCCTTGCCTGAGGAGTTGTGAACGCCAGGACTATAACAGGGTTCAAAATAAAAGTAGGTAAGTTCATGGAGGATAGGTCCATCAATGGCTATTAGCCAGGATGAGCAAGAATGGTGTCCCTAGCCTCTGTTTGCTAGAAGCTGGGAATGGGCAATAGGGGATGGATCACTTGATGATTACCTGTTCTGTTCATTCCCTCTGGGGCACCTGGCATTGGCCACTGTCGGAAGACAGGATACTGGGCTAGATGGACCTTTGGTCTGACCTAGTATGGCTGTCCTTGTGTTTCTCACTTTCATACACACAATAATCTATTTAGTATAGAAGATGTTATATTTTTCTGAATACCTTCAGTGTGATTGACTTTTATGAAAAGAGAAACAACGAAACAAGAAAAAACAAGTGAAATTTCCATTTGAGAGCACAGCATGTCTCCTCTGTAACATTCTGCATCAGTGCTGCCTCACAAATATAGTCTCTATAGACACTTAAAGATGCAGTACATAGAACTCAAACTTGTTCCAGTTGCCAGCAACACACACCACAGAACAGTTAATAGAATACAACACAATTATAAAAATGTGTCTATTATTCAAATATCTACCTAAGGTATATGTAAAGTGTTTATTACGGCAACACCCAAGCATTTGTATGCATTAGTATCAACAATAATACACCGCACCCCTACTAGAACACGAGGCTTGGGAGCCATGCGCAGTACCGCGTTAACGCAGGGGGAGGGCACGTTGCCATGGATCCCAATGTAAACAATTTATTTTGGGATCCCTGAGTGCCCCCGCACTAATACCGAATTCACGCTATAGTGGCGCACGGTATAGCGGGGGTCTCCTGTATTTAAAATGATATAGGAGGCCAGACTTGCAAACACTGAAACGTGTGTAAATTTACTCACATGAGCAGGCCCACTGAAGTCTATGGGATAATTCACATAAGTAAAGTTACACACATGTGTAAGTGTTTGTATTATGAACTGAGGCCAATTCGGAAGGTGTCACATACACATAGCATACGCTGCATGGATAACATGTTGCACAACATGAATGACAAATGAACAGGGAATATACATTTTCTCCCTGGGCTTAGGATCTTTTTGAAAGGCTGGCACTGTACATTCTTCAGAGAGAATTATGGGCTGGGCGAACATTCCTTGTACTTCTCAACTGTTGCGATAATTTGCCACCTGTGCAGCCAAGCTGTTCATTCTGTAAATCTACAGGAAGTAAAAACTCCAGCACTTCCCCTGGCTGCCAAAGAAAGCTGACTAAAGCACTGACCGCCGCCCCACCCCATCCATCCAAACACACATTGCTGCGTTGACCAGTTAGATATATGAGCTTGGATGCATAGGATTAAACAGTGATCACACATTGAGAACTCTATGTGATAGGCAAAACCAACACACACACACAAATTTGCTTAACTCCACAGGTTTCTGCTCTACGCTGCAATTGCTACCAAGTTGAAGGAGGACAGGGTTACAAAATAGCTGTCCCCTAGCACAGTTAAAAAACAGCTCTGTCTTGCTGTATAAAAGGTACAGAATAATGTTTTAACTGAGCTCCTGAATCACGCTAAAACCCTGAAAAGTGGGGCCCAATTCTAGTCTGAATAAACTAGGTTGCAGTTACAAAAATTATGTTCAGAAATGGGAATACAGACCTATCCTAGTGTGTTTCACAAAACCTACATGTGGAGGCAAACCTGACCTGAAAGTGTCTCTTTAAATAAAATATCTTCTGTTGTGTTACCCTAATTCCTCAATAATCTCCCCACCAAACCCCTCCCCGAGACACAGCTTTGAAGAAGTGGAGATCGGAGACTTCCTGAAGCACCTGGAGCTCAAGTCTGAATTCATTTTCTTTAAATTTCGATGGATGCAGGAGCATCTGTGCCTGTGTGCTGGGAATGCTGTCCGCATTTCCAGAACTGTCCCAGGCAATCTCTGCTCCCCACCATTACCCCCAAAATTACTGACACAGTTTGTGGTTTGCTGTTACAGTGATGTCATCTGATTTTTCCAAATACATCCCCTTCCAAACCAGAGTGCGCAGGGAATGGGAAATAAGCTCTGCTTAATGCTTTACAGTCCAGTCTATCAGAGAAATCAGCATTGCTGCTACAATGCTGGAATGTTTCAGTTGAAATTGCCAGAGTTCAATCATTTTGTTCATGGAGATTGTGTGTGTGTGCGCGTGCACGCGCACACATGTGCACACCCCTCCTTCCTCTGCAATGGCTCCCTATTGTAATTCAGCCTGCATTTCAGCACATACCATGCCTGGCTAAAGCCACCTATTCCAGATTTCTCTGTCTAATCATTGGCAAGGACAAAGCTATTAGAAACTAAACTCAATAACTGGCTTTTTAATTTCATGGCCAAAGGTTGTCAGGACAGTGAAGAGGAATCTGCCAACTATTTCCCTTCCATACAAATCTAGGCTCTTTTATCATTGACATGGGGAGCTGTGGGGCAAACCCAGAAGGGTTTATTTTCCTCTCTGCCCCATCCCCCCAACCCTTAGTGAGAAAGTTTCCCCCCGAGAATTCTGATGATCAGGACCTTTCATTTGCAATCATTCTTTATTAAAATAAACACACCATCCCCTGAAGAAATATCATAGCCGAGCATGCAGAGACTGCTCCTGCCTCTGAGATCTGATTAGAGGAGGTAACCCAGGAAAGAGCAAAAGTGATGGAAAAGGAAATCCTACCCATCCCTGCATACAGAGGGAGGTGACGCTCTCTTCCTCTTCTCATTGTCATGGGGGGTCTTTGCTAAAGGAAAGCTGCAGTGATGACTTTTATTACCATAGAGAGCTCAAATTTGCTGAGTAAATGGATATAAGCATCGAAGCAGTATTAACTCAAGCTCTGTGCCTGCAAGGGTGGTTAAGGCAGAAGGGGGGTGCTGCTTGGCCAGTGATAGCCTGGCTCTTAATGACAGGGAAAGGAAAGGACAATAATTCACTTCCCTAGAGCCCCCAGGAGGATGGGAGACAGGACCTCTTACCCCCACCCTCAGGCCCCAAATCCTTCTGTTCAGAGGAGACATCTTTAAAAAAAACACAAAAAAACTGGACTCTTCTTTGCATGTAGTTGTAGTGGAGAGTAGCCTTTTCCTATTACATTAGAATTTTCTTTGAAAGAAATGCTAGTTAACAGCTGTTGTGTCTGGTTAAGTTCCTCGATAGGGAGAAAGGCTGAAATGGCAGGAAACCTGAAAGAAGGGGGTGATGCTGTAAATTAACAGATTTAAAAAAAAGGCAAGAAGTACATACCCCCAAGGGTGGGCAGGAGTGATGACCGACTACCACAGTCCCTTCCACTGGATGATACGAAACAGGTTTCATGGTAACTACCACAGGGGCCGATACAGGGAATTGGAGTGAGTGGGTTTCTGCTTACAAATATTAGACTAAAAGCAGTGACTTCTTTGCTACTTTACTCTATATTTTCATGTGATTTTCTAAGCATGACTTTTTGTTCATTTGCTTGCCCTGAAATAACCTTTTTCTCCTGACTGATAATCCCATCCCAGGCTGATTATCATAGGACCTGAGTCTGAACAGCAGCAATACATAAGATTATATATATGTATATATAAAATGCTCTCTTTTCCAACTTTCCTGACTGAGATGAACGCGACAAAATATGAATATGGTTCCTTCTGGGGCATGAATGCATGAGGGACAGAGTTCACAATGCTGGTGCCTTCTGCAGCATGAGCCTGATAGAAGAGGTGAGGAATTCTCCCCAGGGAGGCCTACATTGTTTTATATAAACCTATTCCAGGCGTTGTTCACCACAACTTAATGCGTCTGCCTATGTACTATGGCAGGGGTGGCCAACCTGTGGCGCTGGAGCATCATGCAGCTCTTCAGAGGTTAACATGCGGCTCCTTGCATAGGCGCCAACTCCAAGGCTGGAGCTACAGGAGCCAACTTTCCAATGTGCTACAGCAGGGATCTCAAACTCAAATCACCACGAGGGCCACATGAGGACTAGCACATTGGCCCGAGGGCCGCATCACTGACACCCTTTTTCATAAAAAGGTACAAAAGCCCCCACCCCATGCTGTCCTGGCCCCGCCCCCACTCCACCCCTACCATGAGGCCCCGCCTCTCCCCACCCCTTCCCCACCCCCATTCCAACCCCTTCCCCAAATCCCCGCCCCTGCCCCGCCCCCTCCCCTGAGCGCACGGCTCCCCGCTCCTCCCCCCTCCCTCCTGGAAAGCGCTAAGTGCCGCCAAAAAGCTGGAGGTAGTCAGAGGAGCGGGGATGCGGCGCGCTGGGGTGGAAGGGAGGGCAGTGCATGAGGGGAGCTTGGTAGCCACAGGAAATAACTCGGGGGGGGGGGGGGGGGAAGGTATGGGGAGCTTGGCAGGCTGCAGCAAATAACTCCACGGGCCGCCGTGTGTTGGAGACCCCTGTGCTACAGGGTGCTCGCTGCTCAACCCCTGGCTCCGGTCCCACTCCACTCCTTCCCCCAAGGCCCCCGTCCCTTCCCCTGAGTCTGATGTGGCCTTGCTCCTCCTCCCCCCCTCCCCGAGCCTCCTGCACACCACAAAACAACCAATCGCGGCAGGCGGAAGGCATAGGGATGGAGGGTTAGGTACTGATTGGCAGTGCTGTTGGCTGGTGGGAGACACTGGGGGTGGGGAGGGAGCTGACTGGGGGCTGCTGACGTGTTACTGTGGCTCTTTGGCAATGCACATTGGTAAATTCTGGCTCCTTCTCAGGTGCAGGTTGGCCACCCCTGTACTATGGCAATGGATAATGTGCCCAGCTAGATTTGATAAAACTCTTTATAGCTGAAAGCCCTTTTTATAGTGCCTTTTAGCTACAGATCTGCTAGTTAATTAAGCCCCATAAGACCTCAGTGAAGCAGGTATTATTATTGTACCCATTTTACAGATGAAGATTTTGAGGTACAGAGAGGCTGGATGGCTTGACTAGGATCACACAGCAAGTCAATCACAGACTCAGGAAGAGAACCCAAGACTCCTAGTCTGCTGAGCTAACCATTAGGATGCACTCCTTCCTCACAGCTCATTGCTATTCTGCAACACTAAACATCACTTTATTGTCCCATATTTAGACAAACCACAGCATCCAGCACCACACGTCTACAAATAACAAACCTGTTTGCATAGCCCAGTGATTATGTGGGCAACCTGTAACTGTTCTTGGGGTACCCAAGACCGTGAGTCACCTCATTACCAGCCTGTCAGCCACTCAAGCACTCTCCTCCAGGCTATGCCAGCCCTCTCTTTACCTGGCAGGTTAACAAGAGGTGCACCTCAGTCCCCTTGAAGCGTTTCCCTGTGATATCTAGGCCCTTACACTGGATACTCACAGAAATCCCTGATCCTCTGTTCCCAAAGGAACAGGGGACCTCAGTTTTACCTTAGATTGCCATTCCAGAACTTTTGATCACTTATAATGAAACACAATATGATTTATTTAAGAAAAAAATAGATTCCACTAGAAACAAGAGAGTGATGGAAACAAACAGCTGCAATATAAAACAAAATCATAAAATGCAAACTCAGGTCTACACTTATTAATACTTATCTTTCCTATCTAACAAGTAGGTTTTTTCTCCCTGCAAAGTTCAGTCCATTGCAAAGCTGGCTGGTTCCCCAGAAACCAGCCAGGATCCAATATTTCATGAAACACTCATACTCAACGTATCAGCTAGAAGCAAAAGAGGAGGAGAAAGATCTGAGTGTATTGGTTGATCACAGGATGACTATAAGCTGCCAACGTGATGTGGCCGTGAAAAGGCTAATGTAGTCCTAGGATGAATCAGGCAAGGTAATTCCAACAGAGATAGAAAAGTGTTATTGCCATTATACAACGCACTGGTGAGACTTCATCTGGAATACTAGATGCAATTCTGGTCTCCCATGTTTAAGAAAGATGAATTCAAACTGGAACAGGTGCAGAAGAGGGCTACTAGGATGATCAGAGGAATGTAAAACCTACCTTATGAGACGAGACTCAAAGAGCTTGGCTTGTTTAGCCTAATTAAACAAAGGCTGAAGGGAGATATAATTGCTCTCTATAAATAGTTCAGAGGAATAAATACCAGGGAGGGAGAGGAGTTATTTAGTTAGGTGCCAATGCTTACACAAGAACAAATGGTTATAAACTGGCCATCAACAAGCTTAGGAAGGTTTCTAACCATCAGAGGGGTAAAGTTCTGGAACAGCCTTCCAAGGGGAGCTGTGGGGGCAAAAAACCTAACTGACTTTAAGACTGAATTTGGTATAGGGGATAGTATAATGAAACTGTCTACAATTGCATGTAGCCGATCTGGGACTGCTAGTAGCAAATACTGTATTCCCAATGGCCGGTGATGGGACACAAGATGGGAAGGGCTTTGAGTTACTACAGAGAATTCTTTTCCAGAATCTGGCTGTTAGGTCTTGCCAAAATGCTCAGGGTCCAACTGACTGTCATATTTGGAGTCATGAAGAAATTTCCCCCCAGGTTTTTTGCCTACCTCTGCAGCATGGCATGTCTCACTTGGAGCTTTAAACTAGTGTAAATGGTGGATTCTCTGTAACTTGAAGTCTTTAAATCATGATTTGAGGACTTCAGTAACTCGACCAGAGATTAGGGGTCTATTACAGGAGTAGGCAGGCAAGGTTCTATGGCCTGCAATGTGCAGGAGGAAAGACTAGATGCTCATGATGGTACCTTCTGGCCTTAAAGTCTATGAATATATGTCTCTTCAGTGAATGGATGCATAGTGTCTTTCTCCACCCTGTGATATACCAAATTAGTCACTTGTCCTTATTCACAGACAGAATGATTGATCCCCCATTTGTTATAATGTTCCCTTTTTACCTCCAAGTTGTTTTGATTGTTTACATTTGTCTTTGACAGTTTTCCATTAGAGCTGTGACAAAGGTAGACAATTGAGTCTTGCATCACCAGCTAACCAAGGAGGTGTGACAACGCCCTCCTGCTTGAATGGGCCATCACCAAGACACACAATTCCCTGGTGACTAACTTTTCCTCCAAGTCCATAAGGCATAATTTTCAATATAGTTACATTATTCCTTAAATATTACCCATACACACATCTCACAATGATTATGAGTATTAATAAGTTACAAGCTTTCAGTAGAGGCCACACATGCTACCCTTTATGGATCAATACCATGAAAGTGGTGTACTAGGCGTAGTGAATTTGTCAGGTCCGAGACAGGTGTTACTTGTAAAGAACAGTGAACCCTTTGCCAGTTGGCACCAATGGACCTCTGTGTCATACAACCCTTCACTAACAAGCTAGCATCTAGTAGGTCGGCTCTACACATAGTATCCTGATGAGGGAAGTGAAATGACTTTTAGCACGGGCAAAAAACTGCAATGGGAGATGGAGGTGGGAGATGTCCCAGGGGCCTGCTCTCTTGTCAGATGAACACAATGGACTCCCACAGCCTTTTGAATCATTTGTTAATCTGGAAGAATTTTCACCTGTTACAATCCCAAGTAAATCCCAGACTGGACTCTCCTGCCCTGCTCAATGGACCCTTGTTGCTGCTCTATCCTCACCTTCAGGGTTGGCCTCGGGCGCTGACTCACAGCACCCCAGCCAGGAGCATAGATCGGGTCCTCCCCAGGGCAGAAAGGAGCCGTGGGCTCCTACAAAAGATTGCCTTTCACTGAGTTCCCTGCCTGATGCTGCTTAAGTGGCCACGTTTTATGCAGGCTCAGAGATGTCCCTCTGGCTTCCTTTGCTTGTTCACTACTGACGTTAATCGATTAATAACATCGCTGCCTCACAGCGTGACGGGTGACGACAGGATTTACTGCTCCCACTGGCAACTTGTCGCAAGCAAAATCAGGAAGCTTTGGTTTGCTTAGTGGAAACTCCATCCCCAAATAACAGGGCACATCACTGTGGTGCCCTCTAGTGAGACAATCATCATTGTCTTACATTTATTCTAAGCAACGCCATCCACCTCAAGGGACCCTGACATAACGTACCAAGGACAAGACAAGCCCTAGGAGCCAGGGAAAGGAACTCTGCACCAGCCTGACTAATCCTGGGCATAGTCAGGCTGGTCCAGCTGGATCCCAGGAAAGCCATTTACATTGCTCCTCAGCCCTGACTAGGCCCCCTTGGATCCATGACTCTATTTCACTCACACAAGGACCATAGGTGTTCCTGCTGCTGGGGGCCAGAAGTACCCGCACAGAGTAGCCTGTGCTCAGGAAACACCTGGGTTAGGCAGGAGCTGTTAGGAACCCCCATCTCCAAAACTTAGTTGGGCGGAGGGAAATTTGAGGAAGTCAAAGGGCTCTTCCTCCCTTTCAATCACCACCCATTATCTACTTCAGCCAGATCCTTTCTTGGCTGACATCTCAGGGAAACCCCTGTCCAGGTACATTGGGGAGATCCTGCCCTGCCACACAGTCATTTCTCCATTGTAATATGTGGCAGCTGAGGCGGGGAGGCTGAGTCTCAAACTCCAGGCAGAACTGGGTGGCTGCAGAGAAATGCAGCAGTCCCTAAGAACGAGGCCTCCCACCTCAGGATGCCACTAGTGCTCTGTTGGAGCAGAGCCCAGCCAGGCCACAGAGCTGTGCCTGGAGTCTACTCCCACTGCGCGAGGGACTCAGAATTTGTCCCATACACACAGATAATTTCAACAACCACAACAGTCAGTCAATTCTTGGAAGGAATAAATTGTTTAACAACACTCAGTAACACTACTCGGCAGTGTGGGACAGGGAGTGAAAAAGAACATTTTACCCAAATGAAAATATAGGGAGAATTTAGGAAGGCAGAATGCAAGTTCCCCAAACTGAAATTTGTCCAGGAGTCGGACCCCAAGATTCACATCTGATTCCCTACTCTCCTTGCACAGAACATCATGGTTTCCTTAAATGATCATGAGTGGCAATAACCTGGGTTTTTCCTGACCTGAGAGATGATGCCTCTAACACAGGCGTGGGCAAACTTTTTGGCCCGAGGGCCACATTGGGGTTGCAAAACTGTATGGCGGGCCGGGTATGGAAGGCTGTGCCTCCCCAAACAGCTTGGCCCCACCCCCTATCCAACTCCCACCCACTTCCCACCCCGATTGCCCCCCTCAGAACTCTCAACCCATCCAACCCCCAGCCCCGCCGCTCCTTGTCCCCTGACCGCCCCCTCCAGAGACCCCCCACCTTAACTTCCTCCCCAGGACCCAACCCCCTACCCAACCCCTCCTGCTCCCTGTCCCCTGACTGCCCTGACCCCTATCCACACCCCCGCCCCCTGACAGACCCCCAGGACTCCCATGCCTATCCAACCCCCCCCCCAGTTCCCCGTCCCCTGACTGCCCCCCCCAGAACCTCCACCTCATCCAACCCCCTGGCCCCAGCCCCCTTACCATGTCGCTCAGAGCAGTGTGTCTGGCAACCGCGCGGCCCGCCAGAGCTAGACACACTGCCCCGCAGGAGCTCACAGCCCTGCCCCTTTACCAAGCCACTCAGAGCAGCAGGAGCTCAGGCCCTGCCGGAGCCAGCCACGCTGCCCAGAAGCAGCGAGCCAGAGTGCTGGCAGCACGGCACGCTGAGGTTGCAGGGGAGAGGGGACAGCGGGGGAGAGAGACAGCGGGGGAGGGGCCGGGCAGAAAGGTCCCGCGGGCCGGCTGTGGCCCGCGAGCCGTAGTTTTCTCACCCCTGCTCTAACAGCAAAGAATCTTTTAGAGGCGGGAGGAGTGAACTTCTACATGCACCAGCCTGGCTGGAAAATGTACAACACTGAGATCCAGTGGACTGAAATCAACTCCAGCAGTGAAAAGATTATTGGAGGAAACAAGCCAAAGAAAAAACCACACATCCCAGAACACAGAACTAAAGTCACATACCCATATATGCATGTATTCAAATGAACATATAGTGCAGGTATGGTGATATTCATTGGTAGAAATAGGCAGTCTTGATACTGAACAACAAAGTATGCTTGATTACTGCCATATGTAGTGAACATAGTGGTGTATATAGTGCGTTGCCTTAAGGTTGGTATAACCTTAACCTATGCCTGTGGAACTCACTGCGGCAGGATATTATTGCAAACAGCTTAGTAACTTTTAAAAAGGAGGCTGATATGTTTATATGAATAAGGACAGTGCCTGCAGTTGTAGGAGTTGGAACAAAATTACAAGGGATCTCAAACCTCCTGCTTCAAAGCACAAGCTGATCGCTAGTGGCAGTGGGAAACGGACTGCTAGTGGTGGTCAGGAAGAAATGTCACCCCCATGGGATAAATCTGCATGATTAAATGCCTTGGCGTGGGGCCAAGCTTGGGGGTTTTACACCTCAGTTTGAAACACCCAGCATTGGCCAATGTCAGAGACAAGACACCAGATTAAATGGATCGCTTTTCTGCTCACGTAGGACAGTTCTCATGTGTCACAGATTCTCTGTTAGTGATACAGAACATTGTATACTATGCAATACGCTGCAATGCACACTCTTTCCAATGTACATCTCAGTGCCTATAAACGCTGGCTTTTTTCCCCTCCTCATAGCTGCCAGATGGTGAGGGACAGCTTATGCTGCTTCTCAGAGCTGCTGAATTTTAATCAGGTGAAAAGGACAATGCATTGCATGCAGAATTCCCCCCCACCCTTTCAACACCTGCTGCAACACACAGAAAGACCTGGATGCGGGGCTACTCCCCTACAGTGTACTTGGGGTGAGGGCATCATTGTAAGAACCATACTCATCTAGCCATCCCATTTTTGAGATGGGAATATACCACTAAGTCAAATTCATTCCTAATGTAACTATAAAAGTCAAAGGAGCTATGACAGAGATGAATTTGCCTCCCCTTAAATTTGCTCCCTAGTTTTGCTGTAGCTTTAGGAAACTACTTACATGAAAGAGACACTGAACAGATATGTTCTCTTTTGGGGTGTATGTGTACAGGGGGATTGATTCACAGCCCCCTTCCTTTAAGTCTTTTTGGTAGCAGAAGTCCTGACCAGGTTCAGGAGAGACAATAGTTCAACAGTCAACTGAGATATGCTTGTCACCAAGTTTGGTGCACTGGCAGCAAAGCAGAATTTAGGCTGGTCAGACAATCAAATAGTCAAACTCACTGTGTGTGTGTATGTCCTGTATGTTAATGCAGGGCTGACTTGGAACCAGACCCTTTGTGATCCAGAGAGAACATATCTTGCACACAACATGGCCAAGCAGCAGGATGAATAAATCATCCTGAAAGACAGCACAACACAGAAGTGGATGACTCAGAAACATATTGGTAGGTAGACAGGTATGATAAATGCTGGTGGTGGTTTCGGTCCAGTTCCCAGTGTCCACATCAGCCCTTGTTTACACTCTCAGCAGAGAAGCCATTGGAATTAATGTCCCACTGAACTTCCTCTTGCCACTAGAGGTAAGTGAACCAAATTCTGCGGTTATTTACACTATTGTAAATTAGGGCTGTCAATTAATCGCAGTTAACTCATGCGATTAACTAAAAAAAGTAACTGCGATTAAAAAAATTAATTGTGATTAACTGCACTGTTAAACAATAGAATACCAACTGAAATTTATTACATATTTTAGATGTTTTTCTACATTTTCAAATATACTGATTTCTATTACAGTACAGAATACGAACTGTACAGTGCTCACTTTACATTATTTTTTATTACAAATATTTGCACTGTAAAAATGATAAAAGAAATAGTATTTTTCAATTCACTTCATACAAGTACTGTAGTGCAATCTCTATCGTGAAAGTGTAACTTACAAATGTAGATTTTGTTGTTGTTACGTAACTGCACTCAAAAACAAAACAATGTAAAACTTTAGAGCCTACAATTCCACTCAGTTCTACTTCTTGTTCAGCCAATCGCTAAGAGAAACAAGTTTGTTTACATTTACTGGAGATACTGTTGACTGCTTCTTATTTACAGTGTCACCTGAAAGTGAGAACAGGCATTCACATGGCACTTTTATAGCTGATGCGCTAAAGAGTCATATGTCCCTTCATGCTTCGGCCATAGTTGCAAGGTATTTTACATGTCAGATATACTAAACATTCATATGCCCCTTCATGCTTCGGCCACCATTCCAGAGGACATGCTTCCATGCTGATAATGCTCGTTAAAAAAAAAAAAAGTGTTAATTACATTTGTGACTGAACTCTCTGTGAGGACTTGTATGTCCCCTATTTTGTTTTACCCACATTCTGACATACATTTCATGTTATAGCAGTCTCGGATGATGACCCAACACATGTTCGTTTTAAGAACTTTGACAAAATGCAAAGGTACTAATGTGAGATTTCTAAGTATAGATACAGCACTCAACCCAAGATTTAAGAATGTGAAGTGCCTTCCAAAATCTGAGAGGGAGCATGCTTTCAGATGTCCTAAAAGAGCAACACTCAGATGCAGAAACTACAGAACCCAAACTACCAAAAAAGAAAAACAACCTTCTGCTGGTGGCTTCTGACTCAGATGACGAAAATGAACATGTGTCAGACTGCTCTGCTTTGGATCGTTATCGAGCAGAACCCATCATCAGCATGGACGAATGTGCTTTGGAATGGTGGTTTAAGCATGAAGGGACATATGAATCTTTAGCGCATCTGGCACGTAAATATCTTATGATGCCGACTACAACAGTGCCATGTACATGTCTGTTTTCACTTTCAGGTGACATTGCAAACAATAAGCGGGCAGCATTATCTCCTGCAAATTGTAACCAAACTTGTTTGTCTGAGCGATTGGCTGAAGTAGGACTGAGTGGACTTGTAGGCTCTAAAGTTTTACATTGTTTTATTTTTGAATGCAGTTATTTTTTGTACCTAATTATACATTTGTAAGTTCAACTTTCATGATAAAGAAATTGCTCTACGGTACTTATATTAGGTGAATTGAAATATACTATTTCTTTTGCTTTTTATAGTGCAAATATTTGTAATCAAAAATATAAAGTGAGGACCGTACACTTTGTATTCTGTGGTGTAACTGAAATCAATATATTTGAAAATGTAGAAAACATCCAAAAATATTTAAATAAATGATATTCTATTATTGTTTAACAATGCGATTAATTGCGTGATTCATTTTTTTAATTGCTTGACAGCCCTAATGTAAATCCAGAGTAACTCCATTAAAGTTAATAAATTTACTCTGGATTTACATTAGTGATCCTCAGAACAGAATCTGTCCCTAAAACTAAACCTACAAAAATAGTTTTGATCATTAGGGCTGCATCTTAAATGCAGGAGCTATTAGATCTTGATGTAGATGGTAACAATGACTATAGCACTGAGTGATGTGGTAGTCTTCCACTATTAGAGAGACATATAGGAGGAAAACAGACTGTGTTGTTGCTGTTAGGAGGCAGGGGATTACCTGTTTGAGTCACTGAGGAGTGTACTAAAATACATTATAAATCAGCATGTTTCTTCAGAGAATTCTGGGACACTGTCAGGAAACAGAGAAACTAGATGGACATCCAGTGATCAAAGTAGGGTGACCAGATGTCCCGATTTTATAGGGACAGTCCCGAATGATTATGGGGGCTTTTTCTTATATAGGCACCTATTACCCCCCCACTCCAGGCCCGATTTTTTACCCTTGCCCTCTGGTCACCCTAGATCAAAGGGGTCTGCATGTTCCATTTAAGGCCAGTGAAACAACAACAGATACATAAAAGAAAAATATTCTTGATCCCAAATATTTTAATGCATGATCAAAAATAACCTCAACACTGCAATCCTGCTGCCCTCTTGTCAACTTTGCTGCAGTTCAACAGAGGGTGATTGCCAAGGCCACAGCCTCCCCCGGAGGCCAAATACGTGTACTACACTCCATCCTAGTTTGCATGGGCTGTAAAGTTTCTGGTGTTGCTAGCGACCCGCCTGATTCACCGCAAATCTCTTCATGTGCCAGGCACGTTACGCGGGGGTGATAGGGGCGTACGGTCCCGCAGGTCGGTAACCTCTGCCGGGACAGCGTGCACGTGGGACTGGAGCCGCGCGAGCTTTTCCCGAAGCCCGCAGAGGCGGGACTGGCCCGGCGGCACAATGCCCTAGTGACTGCGGGAGTCCCGCCGGCTCAGCTCCCTGGGGCAACCTGGGCTCGCCTCACGGGGCTCTGAGGGAGCTACGCGAGCGGGCGGCGCTCGGGCGCTGCCGTGACAGGGGCCGTATAAATACCTGAGCCGGGTCTCCGGGAGCAGAACTCGGGCAGCTCCTCTGAGCTGAGCCCGGCCCGCGCACGCGGCCCTTCCCTTCCCCCCGCAGGCGCGGGCAGAGGCCGGGAGCCGACGAACCCTCCGCGCACATGGAGGCACAAAAACGACAATTCCCAGAGTGCATTGCCCAGCCTGCCGCGCCCCATAGCCTTCCGGGCGCCGCCGCGGTGCACGCTGGGAGTCGTAGTTTCTTTACGCAGCGCACTGGCTCAAGTCCTATAAAAGGCGCGCAAGGGGGCGGACTTCCTTTCCCATAATGCAGTGGAACGGATCTACGCAGAATGTGGCGCGCCGTCGGCGACGGCAGCGGTGCCGGTGGCACCGGGTGAGCTGGGAGCAGCGGCTGCGGGGTCCCGGCGGCGCCGGGTACCGGGTGTGGGGCATGTCGGAGAGCGGCGGCGCCGGCGGAGCTGCCCCAGGCGGGGGAGGCGGCGGCACTGGAGCTGGCGGAGCGGCGGGGCCTGGGGGAGCGGCTGCTGGGGCGGGGCCCGGCGCCACCGACCCGGCCTCGCTGCCCCCTGGGGACGCGCAGCTCATCGCCCTCATCGTGGAGCAACTCAAGAGTCGCGGCCTGTTCGACGGCTTCCGCCGGGACTGCCTGGCCGACGTGGACACCAAGGTACCGCTGCAGGGGCCCGGCCCCACCAGCGCATCCCCCGGCTGCTTACCCGGGGAAGGGTCTTCCGACGGGGACACCTGGGCACTGGGCCTGGTTCCCCGGGACCGCCTGGCCGACGGGGGCACCCGGGTCACGCTTCTCAGCCGGGCACCCTTCTCTGTCTCTGAACCTACTCGCCTGGGCGCCCTCGGGCCCTTGTTCAGGCTCCAGCGGCTCTGCTGGGACTGCCTTGCTCACATGGGCGACAGGATGGTAGGGACTTCTCCCCACCCAAGACCTCTACTTGATTGCTTAGCTGACATGAGTACAAGGGTCTGGGTATCTCCTCACCTTCCTCTCTCAAACGGCAATCCCCAAGTTCTGGTCTCTTGTCTGACCACTGCCCCCTGGTTTCCAGACTCCATCCTGAAAGGGGTTCTGCGTCAGCCCCCCACTTCGTTGTAGGTTCTCACTTTATTTTGGGGAGCCTGGATCCGCCTCAAACCTGGTTCCATTTGTGGGGAGGAGGGAGCATCCACAGCACTAGCCCAGGGCACAGCCCTGCCTTGCCTCAGGAATTTGTAGGCATTCTCATGTCTTGGTGCTGCCGTAGTCCTCTGGGCCTCAGCTGCTGCAGCCAAGAAGAGTGGCCAAAACTATAAATATACGAGTGGTTCATGGAGTCCAGATGATACAGAAGAGAATATGGGGCTTTTCAGTTTTCCATTATTGTACCATTGCTTATCCTGTGAGGGCACAAGGTTTCCCCTTCTTGTGTTCTTTTTCTGACCCCTGCACATGCCCTTCCAATTTCTGTGGCCCGGCTCTTCCTGAGACACCCGGGAAAGCACTATTGGTAATTCAGTAAAAGTCATTTCTGATTGTGGTGCAGGAGTAGGGGACACCAAAGCTGCAGGACTGGCCTTCACTTGGATGAAACACAAAAGTGCCACTGGTCAGGACTTCCGTCAATTGAAGTCCTCTTGCAGAAATTGGGTGCAATCCCCACTGTCTTATCACCCTCACAGGGTGATTGATAACTTTCTGCCTTCCTAAGCTTTGCCTGAGGCTTCCACAGAATGTGGGCTTCCCTTCCTGTCCTAAACCATTGCACATAACTGTCTTGTTCCACCCTATAAGCACCCCCACTTGCCAGTGGGGGAAGTGACTCATAGACTTTACGGTCAGAAGGGACCATTATGATCATTTAGTCTGACCTCCTGCACAACGCAAGCCACAGAATCTCACCTACCCACTCTTGTAATAAACCCCTAACCTATGTCTGGGCTATTGAAGTTCTCAAATCATGGTTTAAAGACTTCAAGGTGCAGAGAATCCTCCAGCAAGTGACCCGTGCCCCATGCTGCAGAGGAAGGCGAAAAACCCCCAGGGCTTCTGCCAATCTGCCCTGGAGGAAAATTCCTTCCCAACCCCAAATATGGCGATCAGCTAAACCCTGAGCATGTGGGCAAGACTCACCAGCCAGACACCTAGGAAAGAATTCTCTGTAGTAACTCAGATCCCATCCCAGGCCATTGGGCATATTTACCACTAATAGCCTAATTTTGGCAATTAATTGATCTTTGACTATCCCATCATACTATCCCCTCCATAAATTTATCAAGCTTAATCTTGAAGCCAGATGTGTCTTTTGCCCCCACTGCTTCTGGAAAGGTGTTCCAGAACTTCACTCCTCTGATGCTTAGAAACATTCATCTAATTTCAAGTCTAAACTTCCTGATGGCCAGTTTATATCCATTTGTTCTCGTGTCCACATTGGTACTGAGATTAAATAATTCCTCTACCTCCCTGGTATTTATCCCTCTGATATATTTATAGAGAGCAATCATATCTCCCCTCAGCCTTCTTTTGGTTAGGCTAAACAAGCCAAGCTCCTTGAGTCTCCTTTCATAAGACCGGTTTTCCATTCCTCGGATCATCCTAGTATCCCTTCTCTGTACCTGTTCCAGTTTAAATTCATCCTCCTTCAACATGGGAGACCAGAACTACACACGGTATTCCAGATGAGGTCTCACCAGTGCCTTGTATAACAGTACTAACACCTCCTTATCTCTACTGAAAATACCTCGCCTGATGCATCCCAAGACCGTATTAGCTTTTTTCACAGCCATATCACATTGGTGGCTCATAATCATCCTGTGATCAACCAATACTCTGAGGTCCTTCTCCTCCTCTGTTACTTCCAACTGATGCGTCTCTAGCTTAACTAAAATTCTTGTTATTAATCCCTAAATGCATGACCTTGCACTTTTCACTATTACATTTAATCCTATTACTATTACTCCAGTTTACAAGGTCATCCAGATCTTCCTGTATGGTATCCCGGTCCTTCTCTGATTGGCAATACCTCCCAGCTGTGTGTCATCCGCAAATTTTATTAGCACAGTCCTACTTTTGGTGCCGAGGTCAGTAATAAAAAAGATTGGTCTCAAAACCAATCCCTGAGGAACTCCACTAGTAACCTCCCTCCAGCCTGACCGTTCACCTTTCAGTATGACCTATTGTAGTCTTCCCTTTAGCCAGTTCCTTATCCACCTTTCAGTTTTCATATTGATCCCCATCTTTTCCAATTTAACTAATAATTCCCCATGTGGAACCATATCAAATGCCTTACTGAAATCAAGATAAATTAGATCCACTGCGTTTCCTTTGTCTAAAAAATCTGTTACCT
The DNA here is from genome assembly GCA_037349315.1 of Chelydra serpentina. Lineage (NCBI taxonomy): Eukaryota > Metazoa > Chordata > Testudines > Chelydridae > Chelydra > Chelydra serpentina. Next base: position 18,001,696 of record JBAIAC010000035.1, read on the forward strand.
TCTCAAAGAAGATCAGGTTGGTTTGGCACAATCTATCTTTTGTAAAACCATGTTGTATTTTGTCCCAATTACCATTGACCTCAATGTCCTTAACTACTTTCTTCTTCAAAAATGTTTCCAGGACTTTGCATACTGCAGATGTCAAACTAACAGGCCTGTAGTTACCCGGAACACTTTTTTTCCTTTCTTAAAAATAGGAACTATGTTAGCAATTCTCCAGTCATATGGTACAACCCCTGAGTTTACAGATTCATTAAAAATTCAGCTTGCAATTTCATGTGCCAGTTCCTTTAATATTCTTGGATAAAGATTATCTGGGCCCCCCGATTTAGTCCCATTAAGCTGTTCAAGTTTGGCTTCTACCTCGGATGTGGTAATATCTACCTCCATATCCTCATTCCCATTTTTCATTCTGCCATTATCCCTAAGCTTCTCATTAGCCTCATTAAAGACTGAGGCAAAGTATTTTAGATATTGGGCCATGGCCAGATTATCCTTAACCCCCCACTCCATCCTCAGTGTTTAGCGGTCCTACTTCTTCTTTCGTTGTTTTCTTATTTATATGGCTATAGAACCTTTTACTATTGGTTTCAATTCCCTTTGCAAGGTCCAACTCTACATGACTTTTAGCCTCTTGCTTTATCCCTATATGGTCTGACCTCAATAAGGTAGCTTTCCTGGTTGATCCTTCCCATCTTCCACTCCTTGTAGGCTTTCTGCTTTTTCTTAATCGCCTCTCTGAGATGCTTGCTCATCCAGTTTGGTCTACAACTCCTGTCTATGAATTTTTTCTCCTTTCTTGAGATGCAGGCTTCTGATAGTTTATACAACTTTGACTTGAAGTAATTCCAGGCCACCTCCGCCTTTAGATCCACAAGTTCTTCAGTCCAATCCACTTTCCTAACTAATTTTCTTAATTTTTTAAAGTTAGCCCTTTTGAAATCAAACCCTAGTCAGATCTATTTTTTGTTTATCCTACCGCTAGTATCACCTAGTAGACTGGTATCTACACTACCCTTTCTCCTTATGTCCATTCTCCTACCCACAGCTGTATCCTTTCTTACTTTGTTTTCTTCCCTCTCAATGTTAAAATCCAGTGTGGAGATTACGTGGACATCTCCCACAAATTCCTAGTTTAAAGCTCTCTTAATCAGTTGTGCCAGCGTCCATCCTAGCAGTCTATTTCCCTCCCTAGTCAGGGGAAGTCCATCCTGAGAGAACAGTCCTCTGTCCATGAATGCCTCCCAGTGGCCGTACATCCCAAAGCCCTTCTCATAGCACCCTCCCTGAGCCATCTATTGATCATCATAATCTTGTCACACCTTTGTTGCCCTTCTCTAGGAATAGGCAGAATCCCACTGAAAATCACCTGAGCCTCGATTTCCTTAAGCGTCTTCTCCAGCCTGGCATAGTCTCCCTTGATACGTTACAGCTAGATTCTCACTGGATCATTTCTTCCCCCATGAAGGCCAATCAGTGAATTCTTTCCCGTTCCTGTTAGGATCCTCTTCAACCTCAGGTCCACATACTGTATCTTAGCACCCGGCAGACAGTACACCCTTCTGTTCTCTGGATCAGCTCTGGTTACAGGCCTGTTTGTTCTTCTCAGTAAGAAGTCCCCAATCACATAGACCTGCTTTTTCCTGGTGATGGTGCAATTCTCCACTCTATCTCCTGTTCCCTCTGGCTGCAAGTCCTCTCGATTCTTATTCTCCCTTGCAATCCTCTGCAACCCATCCTGTATCCTCCTGGGGCTCATATTTGGTGTTCTCTATTGACTCTTTCCCTTTTCCTATAGGACTAGCTGCTTTTCTCTTCTTCCTTGCCCTCCCACCTTCAGTGACCACCTGCTGTACCCCTTCTTCATTTTCCAACTCCGCAAACCTGTTCCCGAGCTCTTTCTCCTTCACTAGCCCGTCTTTTCCTCTGCCTGGTTCTCTTAGTCACATGCTTCCACTCTCCATTTTCTTCACCCAGCAGTCTCTCCTCAGAGTTCTTTGGTCCTGATTCCATCTGCAAGTCTGAGCTTTTCCCTTCAGCCTCCTCGTGTCTTTGCTCCATCATCTGCTCGAACCCCCTTCTAAACTCAGTTTCCACCTGCATCTCCAATCCTTGGATCTTTTCTTCCATCAGCTCTATCAAGCAGCACTTCATGCAGACTAAACTCTTTTCAGGTACTCCCTCCAGGATCATGTACATATCGCAGCTTCCACATACAGTCATCTTCATTGTGTCCTCCACTGCTTGGGTCACTACCACTGCTGCCTCTGTATCTGTCATAACCTTCCCGCCTGAGTCCTGTTAGTCTGGGAAACACAAACCAAACCAAAACACCACCACCCACAGCAAAACAAAACCCCCAACGAGCACTACAACACTGCCAGAACACCACGCACTCCCTTCACTACCCTGTCTGTTCCTCTGCCTGGTTCTCCTAGTCTTCTCCCCCCCCACCGCCCCACCCCCAACTCCCCTTGCAAACTCCCACTCAAAATCCCCCGTTTACAGCTCTGTTTACTGGCTCCTGTGCCGCTGCAGCTGTCTGTGGGGAATTGGGTGCAATCCCCACTGTCTATCACCCTCACAGGGTGATTGATAACTTTCTGCCTTCCTAAGCTTTGCCTGAGGCTTCAGCAGAATGTGGGCTTCCCTTCCTGTCCTAAACCATTGCACATAACTGTCTTGTTCCACCCTATAGGCACCTGCACTTTGCCAGTGAGGGAAGTGACTCCTGTGGGTGCATAGCTTGCAAAACATTTCAGGATTTTTTAACAAAGTGCTACTTAAAATTAACAAATCTTTAAACCGTTGTAACCAACTATATCTACTTTTGCAATGATGTCACTTGTTTGTTTGGCAATTGCTACTATTCTTCTTACTGAAATGTTAAGTTATAGTCTTCCTGACAAATGTACTCTAGTGTCATCTGCCCAAGGTATCCTCTTTAAGAACACAGATCCCTTTTCAGCTTATTAAAAAAATGTGTACTAGAATTAATGCTCTTAAAGGGGGATAGAATTTAAAGCTGACAGAACAAGGACAGCAACAGTGCAAGCTTTCTTGAGCCAGAGGGACCAACCTTTGAGTGGGAAAGTCTTGAATAGAGGTTTTGACTTCCCATCTGATTGCACCAAGAGCATCAATATTGATAACCTATCTGCTACTGGTGTGTCTGAAACCACCACAAGATTCTGCATTAGACCATGGAACAGCCATCTATATCTGATCAGAAGAGCTTTCAGTCACAACAGACCTAAATGGAATTTGAATTGGCCACCTACATGGGGTAGGCTCTGTAGCATATTCTCAAGGATATCATGGTAGTTTTTGATGCTGTCTCTTGTTATGATTCTGGTCTTGCTATAAGACATTTGCCCTCTCCTTACATCACACAATAACATGACCACATCCTAACTTCTGAGGAACAGGAAAAGGTAGAATTATAGAGCATTTAACAAAACCACACCCTCACCCCCCACTTTCCCAGCTCTCAAGTTCCAGTGTTAGTGTTACACCAAGCACATCTTTCTTTATACTAGTGTTAATTTTATTTGGTTAAAATGTCTTGTAGAAATTTTGTTGGTTGGAAATTGTACAAGAAACCTGCTTATATCTCTTGTATGCACAGGCCATTTGCATTCCATTCGGTGACTCGGAAGCAGACAGTTGCAAAACATGTTTCCAGCTATTGCAATTATAATATATTGCTAGTACCATCTAAAAACTGCTCTTTGCAATCACCTTTTGTACTCTTGAGTAAAATAAACTTACTTTTGTTCAGAAAAAATACAATAAAGGAGATCTGCCCAACACCTTCAAAAAGACACGCCTGGGAGCTTAAATTCATAACTTTGCTAGACACTAAAAATCATGTTCTTAATGAAGACACAGGATTTATGGCTTATTACAGCAATCTAATCTAGTAACTCCTGTTTTTTGTCCTTTGACTGCAGTGGTGTTAACAGGCCACTTCACCTTGAATGGTCCCTTACAATATGTGTTTACTTATGCTAAACAATCTGTCCTGCCTTGTATTTAGCAGTGACATTTGAGTAATTTTCCGAGACCTGAAGAAGAGCTCTGTGTAGCTTGAAAGCTTGTCTGTCTCCAACAGAAGCTGGTCCAATAAAAGATATTACCTCACCAACCTTGTGTCTCTATAAAGGAGAAAAGACAGTTAAACAAAACAGTAATAGACCACAAAAGATGTATTATGACACATTCTTGCAGGGAATTGTTTCAAGATCTTTTAGTTAAGCTGGATTTTTTTTTTAAGCCAGCCTACCAAAATCTGAGGCAGAAAGTGGACAACTTTGTATCTACCCATCTGGACAAACAGGAGTGGAACCCAACAATGAACAAAAACCAGTTACGAAATGGTCTGAGACAGAGTGTGATTCAGTAAGTAAGCAAGCAGCATTCAGTAAATTGATAGGAATGTTTTTTGATAGATGAAAACTGTAATAGTCACATATCATTGCCCTAACTGGCGAAGTGCATTTGGACAGTTAAGGGATGAATTCAACCTGCTTTGTCCTCTGTGCCCTCCTAGATTTCACTATAGCAGGTGAATGCAGTTTGAGTTAACTCACATCACCGCAATGTTCCTTGAGGACAAATAGGCAGTTTCCCAGAGTAGGGTAATACAGTCAACAGCCGTTGAAGTGTTGAATATACTGCTGATCTGTAGCATTGTCTGCCAAAGCATTGCATCATACAGCTAAAACCATGGTTGCTAGCTAAGCTGCATATGAGGTTTGGAACCGAACTTGTGGTCTTCTGCTTCAGAAACAGGCATCTACCACTTAAGCAAAAAGAGGATCTCTTATTAGGTCTCAGAAGCTCATACTTCTGGTTTTTTGCAAACCTCCAGCCACTAGTGGGCAGTAATCAAATTCAGGCTAGTCGGATTCCATCCAGCAGATGGCACTGTTGGCACAAGTAGACAGGACATTAGAGCCACAGGGTTTTTTGGTTGTCTGGTGGGGAAGTTGGTTGGTTGTGTTTTATGCATTAAATACAAACAAAACAAACATGTCCATGGAGTACTAGGCTTACTAACTCCTGCTGCTACTCCAGTTTACTCTGCAACTTGTGCCACTGGCAAACTTGTTGAATAAACTCCAGTGTTTTCAGGGAGGCCATGTTCAGTTTTATGGAAACATGCGCACACACACAGTTTGGAAAAAAGCTTTAACTTGTGGATTTCTCCTGAGACTCTGGTGTCTGAAACTGGTGCCTAGGTAGCACCTCAGTAAAGCTGGGGGGGGGGGGGGGGGGGGTGGAAATAGATAGTAGGGCAGGGAAAAATCAGGGAAATGGAGACACAGGCTTAAGTTCAAAAGGAAAATAACTAAACATACAGCAGTAAGTGTCTTGCAAGAAGCAAAATTAGAATTTCAGTGCAAGCAGCAGAAACTACAGATGTCTACTTCACATACAAACTGCTTGGCCTAATCAGTGAGGGTTGTTACTTGCCCTAATTACCCTGAGATCAGGGTAGAAATTAATTAGATGTACTAATTTTTGCATTTCCCAGTATTACTTGAAAGGGCTTGTGTGCAAAGTACAACAACATAGAAGTGTGGCCAACAATCAAACTGACAGTAATGGATTAATAATACTAGAGTAAGCCTTACTATTCTTTTCACTAGAGTAAAATGGCATTTGTACAGTGTTACACATCAGGGAGCTTATGATTAAAAGAAACTTTGCTCCCTTTTAAACACAGTTAGGTGAACTACTGATATAGGCAATGACTACACAAGGATTAAAGATTTAGAGTACTCACTTAAGTTACTATGAAGGCTGCAAGAATAAGATAGAGTTGAAATGTGCCAAGATATGTACGTGTGTACCCATCCCTCATTGGATACAAGTACACACATTCATCTAACTGTATTAAACTTTATTTGATGTCCACATGACCTTAAAAAGCAGTGGACGTGGTCATGAACATGAACATTCACTCATGAACATTCACAGCCGTGTTAGTCTGGCGGCTGGTTTTCCAAATGCTAGGCAATGTCTCCATTTCCCCTCCCCTGGTCTCTTGCAGACATGACTTAAACCCGCCAGACTGTCTGTGTCCAACAGTCCAAGATTCTGACGCAGCTGCTGAAGCAATAAGTCACTTCAGTTACCAGCCCTCAGTTCCAAAAAACTCTCTATATTTTGTGCTATGTGCATTTGTTTGGTTTTTTTCTTACAAAAAGTACCTGCCTACACTGGCTGTTGCAAGGAACAGGTGATGGTAACAATATTGGGGTGAAGGCCTCTTCTCAATTTGGAGTGTTAGCCCCCCCCAAAAAAATAAAATTTCAACCTCTCACCTGCTCTTCTCCTCATATGTTTTGTTTGCCTTGTTTGTGCCAAAGCATGTTTTGTTTGCTCCTTCTGACCTCATTTTGGTATGAACACTCCTGAAGTGGCTTCCATCCAGTATTTCGTTTCAGTACCTGGGAGACCAGATGTCAGTTGTGAACACTGCAGGGGAGAATAGAAAAATTGATAGGTGGAAATGTCCTGGTTTCTGTGTGGTGACTGGAATGCCTCCCTCCTGAAGGAGCTATCAAGTAGGCTGCAGCTCTCACCATATTAATGCTAATTGCAGCTGACATGAGGACTCTGGAGAGTTCCCAGTGGGGGTAGAGGGGAAGTTGCTCAGAGTAGCTGAATGACTCCTTTGTCTTTGCCCAAGGTCAGGGATGCTGGAAGCTGGAGTGGACAGAATTATTTCTCAGGTGGTGGATCCAAAACTAAACCACATCTTCAGACCGCAGATAGAGAAAGCGATTCATGAGTTCCTGGCTGCGCAAAAGAAAGAGGAAACTGTGCCAGCTCTTCCACCAGAGCCTGAGAATCAGGATCCTCCTGCTCCATCCCAAGATGCCTCGTAAGGTCTTGTATCATTGCACCTTCCCACTCACTCCTAGTTAGCAAACCCTCTCACTTAATTCACTTGCACAGCATTAAATAGTGAACATAAACTACACTGGCCAGCGGGCCAGGACCTTGATATTCTGTCCTGGTTTGGTACCAAAAACACTACTAGAGGAAAGAACCGGAGAGAGTTCTGTAGTTCTACAGTTTACAAACTTTCAGAGTCAGAAATGCAGACCTTGTACCACTGGAAAACGGATTGTGGTATTCTACCTGGCTTTACAGGGAGTAAAGGTTTTCTTTCTGATCATCAGCTTTTTGCTAGAAGATCTAGCAGCTATACTAAGTGGCAGCTAAAAGCATATCCAAATCGGAGATAAGGATGATGCAAAATGATTATCTAGGACTAGGGAGGAACACTTTGGCCAGCAGCTATGCTTTCAGGGCTGGTTTTGGAACAGTGATCCAAAAGGACTTTAGTCCTTTAAAAGCAGGTTGTGAGACTGCCGCAAAAATTTAATTGCGTGAATACATTTCAAGTGGATTAAAAATTAAGTGCTGAAATACAACCAAAAATTGAGCTAAGGACAAATTATGCAGATTTGGCATTAAAGATTAATGCAGAGGTTCGTGTTCTCTGAAGTGAATAATGGCTTCTTCAAAACTTGACAGTATGGACTGATTTACAGCTGAACAACTTAAGTTTTTCCAGCTGGAAACTGAGGAAATTTGTGTTGGATATGAGTTTGCTCTGGCTTTAGGGATTAAAATAAAACTTTCAAGTGATGCTCTTCATAGGGCTATTTAAAAACAAAAAACTTCTGCATCCTAACATACACAACTGTTTACCCCATCTCTGTCAAACGACCTGCCTTTTAATGTGTCTGAATTAACTGTTCAGGTCCTCTGAAAGCTCCCATTATAGGTTGGCTGAGGTACTTTTTTGGAGCAAAAAGTTTCAATCTGAAACTTGGAGTGTAGGCAAATTCATAGCGGCATTATGCAGAAGGAAATGAAAATGTATTTTAATTGCTCTCGACTAATGGTTTTCAAAAGCAAAAATTATCTTGATCTTACAGTAAATGTTATATTCAGAAGGGCCAACAAATAACATGATCTACTGTATTAATCATTAATCCATTATTTTGTTGAATGATGGGTGACAGCTTCCTGGATAGCAGCAGAATTTAGAGAAATTGACTAATCTGAATTAAACTTGACACACAAGCTTAACTTCCACTATCCAGCTTGGGTTAGCTCAGTTGTATGTAGTATGCTGCCTCACCAACGTCCTACTGCACCCTTTCATGTTTCTAGCTTAACTGAATTTATGAATCTTGAACTATCCAAGTGCTGCTGTTTAACTTGATGACTTTTTATTCAACTGCATTTACTCTGAAAGATAGAATTCCTGTAAACTTTTTTCTTTTACAGTGTGTTCCTGGTACTAAAAACAGCTGCAGTTGCAAAATACAAGTTTGGTTAGATTGGCAATGGACTATTTATTCCATTTGACACGAGACTACAGTCTGCTAACGAAGATTGATCATGATACCAGAACTAAGGAAAGCATTAGTAAAATTCACATGCACCCAGAGTGCCTAATGTGGATAGGCTCAACATGAAGCTTGTTTTGCTATTGATAGAAATCCAGAAAGAAGCATGTGTCCTTGCTGATCATGCATTGGGGGCGGAGGGTATCAAATATCTCTCTTGCATGGAGGAGCTAAGAAAAGGGTTTGGATGTGATACCTTGTTAAGGTAGGAGAAGGAAGAAGAAAAGTATGTAAGATGTATATGGGCCTCTGAACTTAGTTTTTGTATAGTTCCTGGAAGGCAGCTATCATGAGATTTACTTTAAAAAGTTTGATTTGGTTCAGAAGAATGATGGTCAGTAAGTTTTATAGCTTCATGCTTGTTTACTGCATAAAGCATTATTGAGCATTGGATGCCAAATCAAATTTGTGACTATATCAGTGCCTGTCTTGAAAAGAGGATGTTCCTTATTAAAACAACTGGAAAGAAGTACTCTTCAGTGTCAGTTATCCAGGGGTACTTAGAAACCAACTTCTAGTAGATTTCTGGAAACAAGTGTTTAAATTTAGCTATGTGAATAATATCTGACTTAGTCATAGCTCTTATTTCCCAGGGAGACTTTGGAAGCAGGGGCTATGAGTGGGTGAAGAATCTGACACTTGTGTTTTAACTTGAGAGTTCTCACCTACAATATTGTTCAGGTGACTGTTAGTAGCTGCCCGGTTTTCATGCTTAAAGGCAGAAGATCTCTGGGAAAGCCATCAAGTAGGGAATGTGATCAAGTATTCTGCTAGCACATGTCTTGATCTTTTATAATAAAGTTGAAAAAGCCTATTTGGGTGACTTTTTATATTTTCTTAGGAATCTGCTGAGAGAAGATTAAAGGTTGTATCAGTAATCTGAGTCATTACCGCATGTACCATGCACTAACCATTAGACTACATGTCTAACCTAATCATTTCTCCCATTTACAACATAACGTTCCAGAATCTACCATGAAATGGGATACACTGAACGAGATCTTGATTTGAGTTATTCCTTTTTGTTACTACTGTAAAACGCGACTTACAAATCACTGGGAGAAACCTGAGGTTTCTTTAATATCCTTTTCTGTGCGTCATTGTGTTGCACAGCAGCTGGAGGGCTTCTGAAGATAAAATTCACCAGAAAAATCAAACTAGTGCTGCTGACAACCTCTGTAAAACTGCATCTTGAATAAATGTGAAATGGGGCTTTTCCTTTTCTGAACAACATGGTCATGTCTGAGAGGAAAAAAATGCCTGTGAATGTAACTGTAGAAGACTTCAGGTGTCCAAATTTTCAGAGTGGATGGGCTTCATCCAACTCATGTAATTGTAATACAATAGCAGATTGAGCCTCTCTCGCAGAGAATAGGACTCCTCACAACCAGTTCAGTGTCCTATCCAAAATGGAAACTTAAACTCAGTTGGGGTGAAAAAGGAAATTGGTGCTAGAGCCTAAACTTTGCAAATACTTCTCTTCTATGGTTATTGCAGGAGGCATTGCCCTTCTTTTATATTAGTACTCATTACCTTGTGCCCTCCCTGAACTTAGTTCAGATGTTCTCTCTTATGTTCTAGGCCCGGGCCTCTACAAGCCCTTACTAGGGTGGGAAAACTTGCGTGGGCCCTCTGTTGCAAAACTTTACCCCTAGTCATCTGAGCCCCAGTCCAGTGCCCTAGCTCTTTGACCAGGTTGCCTCTCAAACTCACTCAGCTCATTAAGAGTGGTTAAAACTGCTGGGCTCTAACGGAACTCATTTTTCAGGGGGAAAAAAAAAATTCAGAATATCTTAAATAGGGCTAATGTAAAAAGGTCTCTATGGGCACCAAACACAAGTGTGAAATCCTGCTGTTGTTAAATTTCTTCCAGTTGTATACTTGGAGTTGAAGTTTGTCTGGCATAGGATATAGACTACGATACTGTTTGGGGCAGGAGTTCTTAAATTCTGTATGATGGAGAAAGCAGCATGTACTGTCAGTCATTTTAATACTCATGTTAAAAAGTCTGGTTAGTTTCCTCCTTGCCTTGATGGGGAAAATTAGCTCATCTAAGGCTTCTGATATCAGCTACCTCCTTCCCTAAGCAACAGCTCCCAGAACTCTTTTTTCTCCATTAAATAAGCTGCTTGATGCTTGAAGAGAGACGGCCTTATCAAACTTAAAACTACATTCAGTAGAAAACTGGGTATTCTGAGTCAATGAATGGGAATACAGCTGGTATTTAAAACAAACTAGAATTCTGCTGTTCTCTGTGTGCTTCCTGTTTATGATGAGCTGGGGAAAGGTGCTGAATTATTCAAAGCAAAATCTATCCATGTCAGGTGGGTGGCGTGGCAGCTGGAAAAGCTTCCCCTATGACCATCCCTCAGTCCTGATCTAGAGGGATCCAGGAGGAGGGGAGAGTTCATTCCCCAAATCGATACAATCTTTTGCCTATTTCCTGTTATGCAAACAAGGGGCTGTATATTAGAAAGAGCCTCACAGCAGACCTTGTTTATTAATCTTTTCAGAAAGGGGATGTGAAACCGGTTTGACAGAGTTACTGGAAACAGGAGGGGGAGAGGGAGGGACTTTGTTTTTGTTTATAGAGGTTTGTGTCCACTGCAAGCCTTCCACGCTTCAGGGATATTCTTGCCACCCAAGCACAATAGCTTAGGCTCTTTCCGAAAGGCTTCTGATTGTTGTGAACATAGTACTAGGATATGCAAGAATGTACCTGCTTTCACTTGTTGCATATGCTGCACTTCTTCAGGCTTTTGCAAAACTGTACTCTTCCTCTCCCATCACATGGCTTGTCACCAGGCAGCCTTTCAGATGCAGAACAGGTCACACGTATGTGCAGTCTTAATGCTTTCTTTGTAGAAATGCATGGGTTCTTATCAGTGCCCCTGTAAAGAGGAGCTAAAGATTAAATACCTGCTGGCTGAGGGCTTACTGAGCCAGCTTCTTGGTGGAGCCTGTAGCAGGATAAACTGAGGGTTTTTTTGAACACATTAATATTTAGGAGGCCCTATAAAGTGCATGATGACTTGACTTTAGTTTTATGGGTGCTCCTAGGAGCAGAATACCGCCTCATTCTTTAGGTATATATTTGGCAGGAGCTTGGGGCCAGCTGCTAGCAACAGGGAAATGCTTAATGAGCTAAGCATGAGGTAGATGGGGCTACATCCTGGGATAAACCAAAAATACACACTACCCTGAGTTCCGTGCTGTGCAAAGTTGGGCATAAGACTCCCACGTGCACTGCACTCGTGTATGATTTCTGCCACCACTCTACGGTACACGGGCCTGAGGGCTGTATTAAATGAAGGTAATTAATCACTGGAACAATTTACCTCTGAATAATAGTAGGTGCACTAGCACCTGAAGTCTTTAAGTCTTGACTAGATATCTTTCTAGAAGATTAAGTCTAGAGCTCAAACAGAAGTTACGGGCTTGGGTCCAGATCCTCAAAAGGTATTTAGGTCCTACATCCCATTGAAATCAGTGGGAATTTGGCACTTAAATATCTTTGAGTATCTGGGCCTTGCTGCAGAAATTACTGAAGTTTAATGGCCTATGTTCTGCAGGTGGTCAGACTAGGTGATCATAATGGTCTTAAAATCATATGACCTAAATTAGGTCAGCCTCTAATACCCATCAGTCTTTGGACTGGTGTACCAGAGTTGCATTCTGACCGCACTCACCCGTGCTGACAACAAGGAGTTGGTAGGGTTAATGTACCCCTACACTGGGTCCCCTGGTTCTGAGGCAATCTTCCCTGAACCATTAATTCAGGTGTTGCCCCCCCCCCCCCCCAAGTAAGGTCACAGTGCAGCAAAACATGCAACAGATGAGGATCTGCTGCATTCTAGAACCACAAGTTCAAATCCCTAGCAGCATTCAGGGAGGCCCGCAGTCACCTTGCTGAGTATACCCTGCTCATCTTTCAGAATTCACTCCTTCCATGAAGTGAACAGTCATTCACACAAGCATATTAAAAAACTGAAAAGATCACCACTCAAAACCATAAATTGAAAGATGGGAAGTGAATAGGTGCTAGGTACCAAAGCAAATGAGACCTGGAGGGACACAAGAAATTGGCCAGGAATATAGATGCAAAAATGAAAGCCAAAAGGTCTTCGAGAAACTTTATGTAAAACTTTGAACAAAAGGAATGGGGAAAAGACGTGTACAGAGTGGTGAAACCATGGGACAGAATTACCAAAGATATGAAGGAAGTGAAGTTAATCAAAGATGAAACTGACATGGTGTTGATTGATGACAGTCACATAGAGGACTGATGGAAAAGGTATTCTGAATGGCCTTAAATGAAGAAAACTCAAGAAGGAATGCGACATGGAAATGATGTAGTGGAGCATGCTGTGCCAGATGAAGTGGCAAATGCTGTAAAATAAATGAAAAATAATAAGGCCGTAGGCCCAGATGGAATCCCTAGTGAGGCATGGAAAAAGCTTACATTAGAAGGCATCCATAGGCTGGTATCCCTGTTCAGTTCAATCCCAAACCCGTGAAGGAAAAGCACCCCCGGGCCAACACACAAGGGAAAAGATGACACTGACAACTCCACAAATTATAGAGGTATAAAGCTGATGAGTCATACAAGGAAAGCATGGGAGAGAGTCATCAATAGACTAGGAAGTGATGTAGATACTAGTGAAAATTATCATGGCTTCATGCCAGAAAGGTCAGTAATAGATGCTGTGTTTGCAGTGAGACAGCTAGTGGAAAAATTTAGAGAGAAAAGGAAAAATAATCACAAGGGGCTCATTAATCTGAAACGCCTTTGACGGAGTTCCTAGAAAAATGCATCTGGTGGTGTATGAGGGAGAAAATGGTGCCAGAACTTTGTGTGTGGCCTGTTCAGTTACAAAAGTCAGGTAGTAAAACAGATGAACTAGTGGTAAAGTTGGAAGTGCAGCAGGGATCAGCACCAAGTCCAGTCTTGTTTATTTTCCTTCTAGATACCCTCACAAGGAAGATACAGAAGGAGGCTCCTTGGTGCATGCTTTTAGCAGATGATATTCTATGCAGTGAGGAGAAAGGCAGTCTAGAAGAGGATCGTGATTAAGGCTAAGTTTTTGTCACCGGTATTTTTAGTAAAAGTCAGGGACAGGTCACGGGCAATAAACAAAAATTCATGCCAGCACGTGACCTGCCCCCTTGGCGGGCCAGGCCGGTTCGTTTACCTGCCACATCTGCAGGTTCGGCCGAATGCAGCTCCTACTGGCCCCAGTTCGCCGCTCCAGGCCAATGGGGGCTGCGGGAAACCAAGCACATCCCTTGGCCCACGCCGCTTCTTGCAGCCCTCATTGGCCTGGACTGGCGAACCGCAGCCAGTGGGAGCGGCAGGTAAACAAACCGGCCCGGCCCGCCAGGGGGCTTACCCTGGTGGGCCACGTGCCAAAGGTTGCCGATCCCTGTGCTAGCTTCTCCCAGTAGGTTTGAGTCTGATTGGTGGCATCTTTCCCTTTAGACTGCAAACTCCTTGAATCAGGGATTGTGTCTCATGGAAAGCCAAGCACATGGTCAGTGTTTAAATGAATCATAAACTGAACCATGCACCATAAGGGTATGGTGGGAGGGAGGGGCTTTCAGCAGAGATCTTTCCAGTCATCCTCATGTAAACTGTCCTAGCCACAGACTCTGTGCCAAGTCAGGCCATGATAACTCACTAAGGCTGAGTTAAAGGTGGGTTTGGAGTGGGTAGAGTTCCCTTCCTAAGGCTACGAAATCATAGCATCTGTTTCCTTGAGCATGCTGAGGAGCGATTTTTTTCAGGCCTTCTCTGTATGAGCAAAGTTGCACTAGTTTGACCAAATCAATTTTAAATTGATCTAGTTAAGATAATGCAACACTCCTATGTAGAGATGTAATCATGCAATTTACTGATGCAAGCTAAACCAATTCAAGCAAAGGTTTGCATCAATTTAACTAGATTTATTTTAGAACAGATTTACTTAAATTGGTACATCCTTGCTTGTCTGAACCAGGCCTCATTCACTTATAAAACTTTTAAACTGTAGTTCAGCTTCTTACTGTAGCAGGAAAAACAAAATAATAGAAACAACTATTCTACAACACCTAGAAGAGCATAATGGGTTCAGCAGGACATTGGAAGTGGTAAATGAAGCCTCTGATACAACCATTAGAAAAGTTAATAAGGAATCCCTACCATGATACAGTGCATTACAGGGGATCAATGCCCTTTGGTTTAAGCATTTGTCCTTGTCAGGTTTTGGAGACAGGATTCCAGCCTTGATGGACCAGTGGCATGGCAAGTCCTATATTCTTAACTGGACCCTAAGTTCCCTGTCAAGAGATAGTACTGACATTAAAAAGGAGCACTTTCCATCTGAAATGGAGACTAGTTAGTGTGTCCCAATAAAATGACTTATAATTCAGTTTACATTGCTATTAACCAACGCAAACCAGATAAAACATAGGTTCAGTGCTACAATGCCAGTAAATACTGTTAACGTTAAGGAAATCTCCCCCCCCATTTATTTCAGAGGTGATGAGTTCTGCGCTATTCCCCTCTCTCTGTTTCACAATCAGAATTTTCTGGTCTGCTGATCTAGGGTCAGCCATTGTGTTGTCTGGCTTTTACCAAAGACCTGACATGCTGTTGAATTTGCTCAGAGAGCAAGTAACGTCAGCAGTGAACTGTCTGGCAAGGCTGACGAATCTAAGATGCTGATGTAATTCAAGAAGCAATTAGATGCTTTCCTGGGGCTGGACTGTGTATTAAGAGGATGAGCCTCAGTGGATCAAATGGTCCTTTTCCTTCCCACTGTAACTTCTCAGGTTCTGATTGATAATGTTCCTGTTTCTTGGGCAGTCATTTGATACCTTGAATTTGCTTTCTCCAATGAATACGTTAATGCCTTTAATAGGTCTCAGGAAATTGCTGCATTTCTTCATCTGATACATTAATAATGTGAAGGGGCTTAAAAGATTTTCTGCCTTCTCAGCTTTCCCCTGTCCTGGCCACATGTATTCGCTTCTGCCGAGTCACAAGAGACCAGCTGCAATTTAAAAAAAAAAAATATGCAGGGAGCTTGAATTGCATTCTTGGAAAATCAGCCTTGTTGCTCTGCCATGCAGGAATGTCAGACAGGCTCTAAAGCCCTTGAGAGCCATTGTGGCTCAGTGGGTATAGCACTAGCCTGGCACTATAACGTTCTAATCCTGGCTCTGCCACTGGTCCGGTTGGGCACCTTAGCCCCAAGTCACTTCACCAGTGGGGATGAGGATACCTCCTTTGTATAGGGCTTGGAGAGCCATGGATGAAAAGTGCTCTCTAGGCTCAAGGGATTTTGCTAGCCACAGAACTTCTACTAGCAATAAATAGACGGAGTTGTGTAAGGTGAACATGACAGCTGTGTAGAATGGTCCTGCTAACCAGTCTGTGCATAAAGCAGTTTGAACTGATGTTTTTTAAATTCCTCCTCACCTTCATAAAATCCTTTTGGTACTTTGAGTCACTCATGCTATCTGAGGAGGAGCTATAACAAATAGCATCCTATTGCAGCCCATGGTATCTGGAATACTTTCTGGGATACCTGCAGTGAGCTAAAGGGTTCTAAGAGGATTTAGAAGAGAGAGAAAAACCTTAGAAATAAGCCCAGAACAAGTCCTCAGATCGGAACACCCCTGCACTTGATAGCTGGTTCCAGCTAGGCTCTTTATGGACCAAACCAAAACCCTGTTCCAAACAAGTTTTGACAAAATTCAGATGTGGATCCTAATCTAAACATTGCAGCTTGGGCCCATTTCCAGTTAAAACATAGTTCTGTGCTGAATGCCCAGTGTTGCGTGGTTTGTAAGGACATTCAGCATGGGAATCTGGGCCTAACTCACATTTCCATTTTGCATTGCAACTCACCTTTAAAAAAGATTTTTCACTGTCTTGAGCAAACAGTAAGAAACAGGAAAACGTTCCCCGCGGGTGGGAAGAAAAACAGTGAGCAACTGACTAGAACACTAAGGTCACGTCTACACCCTGGGCATTCCAACAGCACAGCCACAGTGCTGCAGTTGTGTTGCTGTAGCGCTGTAGTGTAGAGACTTCCTGAGGTGATGGAAAGGTGTTTTTTTTCCATTGCTGCAGTTAATCCTCCTCTCTGAGTGGTGGTAGCTAGGTTGATGGAAGAATTATTCCGTCGACCTAGCTGCATCTTCCCTGGGCATTAGATCGGCTTGACTACGGTGCTCAGGTGTGTGATTTTTTCCACCCCCCAGAGTGACATAGCTAAGTTGAAATCATTTTTAAGTGTAGACTATACCGAAGGGTGTATTTACATTGGAGTTGGAGGGCGCACTGTCCAGCTCGAGCAGGCATACCCACAACACTAGCTCTGACTGAACTAGCAAACTAAAAATAGAAGCACAGTCATGGCGGCGCGAGCAGTGGGATGGACTAGCCAGCCTGAATACAATCCTGCCCAAGACCCTAGGTATGTACTTGTGCAGCTAACCCCTCACGTGGCTGCAGCGGTTCTGCTACTGTTAGTACGCTAGCTCGATCAGAGGTAGTGCGGGTATGTCTACTCGGGCTGGTAATTACATCTTCCAGCTCTAGAGTAGCCCTACTCTAAGTTACAGGAGCACACCTTTGCTTTGTATCTAACCCTGCAAAGCTAAAGGCTGAATTCTCTCAGAGCCACACAGCACATCCCTATTCCAGTATCCTGTTCTTCTTCCAAATGTCTCACTTGGGAATCCCACAAATGCAGGGACAAGAGTATAAGAATTAGAATTGCCATTTGGGTCTGAGGTGAGGCTAAGGAGAACTTGGTTCTACTGTATTATTAGCTCTGCCTAAATTTCTTATGAGATCTTGACCAGGTCACTTCACTGCTCTGTGTCTATTTGCCATCTGTAAAAGGGGGTAAATAATACCAATGTACCTGCCAGGGGTACTGGGACACTTAATGCATTAGTATTTGAAGCACCTTGGCATCCTCAGAAGGAAGAGGTTATAGAAATATGTACAGTACTATGCCACACATACTGGTGTGTATATACCTTTGCTAATATCCATTGGTGGCGCCCAGTATGTGTTTTAGTTCTGGACCCAGCAGATTAAAGGCTTAATCCTTTTGGCTATCCCAAGCCCTGTGCAATCATCTTTAAATGTATATGTCCCTGTAAGATGGGTTGGTAGCTTCAATTACAATCCCATTCAGTGCCAGCTTATGGCTCCAGAATGAGAAGCAGATAATAAAATTGAACAATGAAACCCAGTTATACAACCCTGATAAAGGAATAAACTTGTCAAAGGATTATATTACTGTGCACCCGTCTCCACAGGCTTTGCATTTATCAGCCCCAGTCAAACAGAGTATCAGGTGTTGCCTGAAACCCTAACCACTGGCTCTCTGTTAAAGGAATTACCCACACGTCCCTCATGAATAAAGTGCAGAAAGCAAAAGATATCCCAATCTAGAAGGGTCATTGATGAGCTCTGAAAAGAGCTCCATCCACCTCCCGTCAGCCAAAGGAAGGTCACGGGGTTGCATGGGGGGGAAGGGAGGTGTTAACAGGCCCACAATCGTGACAAATACAAACGAGAGCAGGTGCTGGCATGCTCAGCTGCAACGTTGGCTCAGCTGCTATGCCCTGCAGTGTAACCGGCCATGCTGAGCACGGGTGGGTAACGCTGTGGTCACCACTGAGCCAGGAGCATCAGAGTGATAGCAAGTGGGTTATGTTAATTAACTTTCTCCAGCTGACTCTCCTGGCAAGAGTAGACTTGAGAAATTATTAATCTGGCTGCCAAGTGTTTGAGCCACATTTTTGTGGCTTTCCTGCTGAGCTGGGCTGTCCAGAAGTTGGAAGTTTTATAATCCACACATCTTTGAGTCCCAGCGTTACAATAAATTCCACCATTCTGGGCTCAGGCTAATCCAGAATGCCACTGCTTTCTTTCACCCTGCACATGCACTGGTCAAAGCCATTTCACAGAAGCGGAATTCAGATACTCTTTTCCCTCAGCAGGAGTCAAGTGCAAGCAGCTTTTCCTGGGTTAAGATTTTGAAGTTTATTTTGGTTATTTCTTACAAGGAGAAAAGAAGCAATGCAAAGAAAGGAACAAAAGCTTTAAAGAAAATGGAAATTAACAGAAAGGAAAGATTTAAGCAGAGGATCAAATCAGACCAGTTCTGCAGTCATGGAATTGGAAAAAGGGCCTTCTACGGTCATGACAGGCGCTCCATTTTTTTTACCCCCTACACACATATCAGCTCAGCCATGCCCTGCGCATTATAGAAGCTCCCTTGCTTTCCCATCTTCTCCTATGCTCTGCTCCAATCTCCAGCCCTGCACTTCAGTCTTACAACAGTTCTGTTTTCTTACCTTCTCCTGTACTCTGCCTCTCAGCTCCAATCTCTGTAGAAGCGTTTACAGGGACTTTAGTCTATTTATTCCATCCTGCTTTCAGCACAGCATGCACAGGGCATAGTATTGGACACACAAAGCAGTGTAACCTGGAACATACTGAATTTCTTATTGGTTGCATACAGATATTTAATTCAAGGTAACACTTGACTGGCAGGATTGCAAGGTTATGAGTTAGAGTATTAATGGTGTATTGATAATACATGCTAGCAGTAACACCTGACTAGAGCTATGAGCGTTTAATAAATGTTTTCAAACGTTCTTGCAACTTATGTGAATGTTACAAGAATGGCTATAGATGCTACCTAAAATATTCATAATGCATCATGCTTATTGGTCTACAACATTCACTCAAGGATCCATGAATAATGGAGTGAATGGAGGTGGTTCCATGAACTAGCATCACGACCCATTCTTTACAAGAGCTGTCTTCCCTTCAAATAAAGTTAATGCAGCTGAAGTGGCTGTCATCATGTTATAACTATCAGATAAACAGTTCCTTAGTCACTTCATGCAGACAGATCTTTTACCACAATAAACTATTTTTTAAAATGTGCTTATGCATCTAAAATGATACATTTAAAAAAAAAATCAAGTTAGAACTAAATCCTTAAACTGAATCTGTTGGGCATCAGCTGTCTCCTTCCTGCTGGGAAGGTCAGAAATCTGACTGGCACATCTGAAGACCAAAACAGTCCATGTGCAGGCCTTGCCCAGATATTGCCCTCAGTGCAGCTGTAAAGAGGATAAAAGTACAGGTGTGAATGTGGTATCTGGTTGCTCAGTGTAAAATAATAAGGAGCAGATGTTAACCTGTGTGACAAATGTATATCTTCTCAAAGTAACCTTTTCCACAGCACAATAACTCCAGTTTTAAAAAACATAATACAAGGAGGAGAAAGAAGAGGGAGCTCGTTCCAGAGGATAGTAAAGCAGGATGGATGGCTGTCAGCATTTACCTGGTTCCCCTCTGCTCCAGTGACTAAGACAATAGGGTCCATCAGAAGAGCCAACAAGATAATGCTGAACCATTCACCAGCTGAACCAACAGAATCCACTGATAGCTGCCAGCAATACAATGAGATCAACCAATCAGACCTACAAATAAATCCAATAAGACAAAAATCTGTTTTCCTATTACAAAGTCATTCAGAATGCTGAACATCAGACCAAACCCCCTTTATTATTAGGGAATTCCACCAAAGGTTGCCCGAACTGAGGTCTCCTCATCTCCCCACTGTTTCCCCAGTGTAGCTTAAAGAGACTCATAACTGTTCTAAGCAGTCTTCAGATTAAAAATCGTCTCCAGAGGAACCTGCACTGGATTGTGTTGTTGTTGGGTTGGATAGTGAGAGGATTGACGGTTCCTGGTGAAAATATGCCAGAGTATTTCCAAACACTGAAGCATTTACAGTGGTGGCTGCATTTCATTTGTAGGTGGCAAATTCCAGTCCATAATAACTATTATTTTGTGTAATGCTTTGGGATCTTTCAGGGGAAAGGCATTATACAAAAATGAAACGTTATTGGGACATGAGCACCCTTCCAAAGGAAGCATATGCATCTGTTCGCAGTTGCTGAATTGATGTAAGGGTCTTGGGCTACTTATGCATTTCATATCATTTGCTAATTTCAGATGGGTGCGCTAAATCCCACCCCTAGATGCATGGAGGCAGCTTTCCACTGTGCTGAGTCACATATAGAGCCAGAGACAGATTTTGGCCTCTTGCATTTAAACAGAATCTTCCTTCTATCTCAACCGCTCCCACTCGGAGACATTTCAGTGAAGTTGTCAAGCTGAACTTGTGATAAATTCCTCTTCATAAGTGAAATTCACCAGTGTGCTGTGGGCCAGCAAAATGTCCATGCACCACTCAAATCCCAAGTAAACTCTCGAATTAGGGCTTAAATAGAATGTACATGATATATAGATCTTGCACCGGCCCTCTTCACACAGGTTAATTCCACCCAATGGCAACAGACTAATGTCACAAATATTGTCACCTTCCCCAAGTGAGACCCTGCTGACGGAGAAGCTGGGCAGCGGTCACCCAAACAGAAACAGTCCTGGAGTCTTCAAATTCAACCAGTCCAGTCAGCGATGTGCTGCCCTGTAAGCTCCATTCTATTGAACAACAGTGAGTTTCTGTAAAAGGAAACCTTCCTGCATAACGGAATTTTAAAGCTCCAGGATGTGCTGGGAATGGGTCCAAGCTGCAAAACCCCAGTCTGGATTTAACTCGCCCAGCACTAGGGGATATTTGGGTTGTTCTGGTTCAGGTCCATGTCATCAATAGTAGGAAGATGAAGAGCCAAGATCACACCGAGAAACACATTCTCTTTGGCACCTCGTATGAAAGTAAGAACTTTTTTTCCCCTTTCATCCAGTTGAGCAATGTGGGTGCAGGAAAAGAGAGGGGCACTGTTCTGAAACAGGAAGGAAAATGCCCTAATCCTAGCAATTGCCATTTCATTTGGTATTTGCCAGGCTTTCCTGACAGCCAAGTGCAAAGTTAATTAGTTAATATTTGTACAGCACTTTGAAGATGGAAAGCCCTATATATGTGCCAAGTATTATTAAAGGGTTAATAATGACACAGCACCTATGAAGGCTTTAGGTTTTCAGAATGGTCTGCAAATATTAACTGGGTGATCCCCTAATGCCCCTCTGAGGTAGGAAATTCAGTGCTTTCATTGCCCTCTTTACAGTTAGGGGAAACTGTCAGAGAGGGTAAATAACTTGCCCACAGAAGGAGTATAGAAGTCAGGATTGGATATCAGGCACTCCTGGGTCCCAGTTGTGCTCACACTACTAGTGGCTTGAAAGGGTGTTCACCTCACATTTTCTCTCTAGCTGAAGGACCATAGAGTAGCTGCTTATAAAATGCAAAATGTATTTAATAACCGCTGCAGTCATTCTTTATCCAGTACTTAGTCCAATCCCTCAGAAAGTGTCCTGCAAAGTAACCCTTCACCAGCAGTTTCCACTGCCCCATTCAGACATTTTCCCAGAGGTTTTTTTCCTATCAGCACCAGATACCATATTAGGTGGGTGGAGAGATGGGAGTGGGCGGGAATATAAAGAGGACATTCTACATTTAATTCCATGGGGAGAAGTCCCAATAGCAAGCTTAGAAGAAAACCCCCAAAAGATCTTAGCCTGGGTGACCTAAAGGACTCAGTTCAGGGTTTAAGCAAGGCAAAAAAACACAGAGTATCTCTAGGAAGTACAGGCAAGTCTCATCTTACGCGGGGGTTCCGTTCCGCGGTTATCGCGTAAAGCGAAAACCGCGTATAGTGAAACACTCATTGAGTTGAATGGCGGACGGAATCGCCCGCACTACCGATGCAGTTTTTAAACCGTTGTTTTTCTTTTTTTTTCTGGTTTTGCCGACCGCGCAAAGCTGAATTCGTGCATGTTAAATGCGCCTAAGATGCAACTCGCCTGTATTGTAAATGAAAGGATGTGTGGTCTAGTGATCATGGCAGAAAACAGTCAGGTCATGTGTGACCTGCAAGGTACTTAATCTCTGTGTGACTTAATTACACAGTCTATAAAATAACCTCCTGATGAGTTGCAGGGATGTTTATAAAGCATCACTGGATGGGACCTTGCCTGTTTTTCTTATAGTTTATTATTATCATCATTATTGTATTGATTACTTTGGTCCCATGCATCTTTTCTCTTCCTGTTCCCTCCTGAAACCAAGAATTTGGCCCCTATTCACAAATCTGGCTTTTACTTATAGCAGCCTAGGAAAGCGATGTCAGGCTACCAGCTGGTAATTTGCTAATGTCTGAGCAGTTGGTTTTCAGGGACTGGAGGGAAATGGCATTTCGATGAATGCAGAGCTGTCTCAGACTTGAGGAATGTGAGGCAGCTCATATATTCAGACATGGGGGGAGGGGACATTCTTTGGGACATTCATCCCGTTCACCTGGCTCCCTTAGCTCACAGTGGTTGAAATGTACCATTTCCTTTGCATTCTCCAAGTAACTTTCTGGAGAAAGGGACAGGATTGAATTACTGGTAATCAAAGTCCAGTTTGTCCCTATAACATAGGCAACACCAGCACAATTCTCCTCCACACACCTCCCCCTCAATCGGCCTCAATCCTTATGCAAAGGCATTCACAGCCCTTGGCAGCTCCGCAGAGAGTGCCAACAATAGTGTGGCTGATTTGGGGGATGCTGAGACACTTGTCCAAGACCATTATTTCACCCCGTCCACCAAACACCCATCAGATGGTATCAACTTTTACTCTCTACCTTGCTGGATTGGAACCACTTGGACCATTCATTTAGGCCTCATCTACACACAAATGTTACACTGGTTTAAACTTAAATCAGTTAAATCAAGCCCCTGTAGAGAGACTCTTATTCAAGAGTAGCTTATTCCCATTTAAACAGATTACTAATTGATTTATAATAATGATGAATGGAGATATGCCAATCTCCTAGAACTGGAATGACCTGAAAGGTCATCAAGTCCAGTCCCCTGCCTTCCCTAGCAGGACCAAGTACTGTCCCCTGACAGATTTTTTTTTCTCCCCCAGATCCCTAAATGGCCCCCTCAAGGATTGAACTCACAACCCTGGGTTTAGCAGGACAATGCTCAAACCACTGAGCTATCCCTCCCCCCACTTATTTTGATTCAAAACCAGTCAAAGAGCCTACACAGCCTGTTGCATTAGTTTAGCTGAATAGATTTAAAAATCACACCATAAGTTAAAGTGATGCAACTTTCTTGTGTAGACAAGCTCGGAGAAGCAACAGCTCTTGGCTCAAGTTCACTGAAATTCTCCTATATCTTGGTGATTCTGACCCAAATTTTGGGTTTGTAACAAAATCCAGCCCAGTTTGGGGTTTTGGAATGAACATTTGGGACAGCACCACATTGTACTTCCAGGCCCTTTGGTAAAGCACAAAGTGGAAGAGAAGATGGTCAGGATTGTTTACAGATGAGTCCAAACCATATCTCCTGATCTTTGGCATCCAATTGTTTCCATCTTTTATCATTATACGGGACCAAACAAAAAACTGGACTAAACTACCCCTTTTTTTTTTATCTGCCTCCAGGTTTCTGATCTCTGAGAAGAAGGTGCCCTCTCCCCACTGCATGGGTGTGAATTAATTTCAAATTGAGAATGCAATCTTAAGTCTACAGTCAGGGCACTCAAATGGGAGGGGCTCCCTCCCCTTCCTCCTAAGTCTATGATGGGGAAAGTGTCTCTCAGCCCAGCACCCTCCTCTGCCAATCCCTCTGGCACCACACCTTCCCCTCTCATGCTGCCCTCTAATGATCACTATCCCCTGTGCCTCCTGGGCACTATCCATTTTCCACCTCAGCTGACTCACATCCTGTTTTCTGCTCCCTTGTCCCCCTGCTTCACCAAACTCTGCCCCTTGGATTCTGCTCCCCTGCCAGTAGCAAGCAGCTGGGTCTGGCAGGGAGACACTTCCCTGCAGATGGCAGGGCCTCCTTCCCTTCCACCTCAGCCCCCTGGTGGTTGTTCATTTACTGTGTTTACTCACTCAGTTCAGCACTAAAAGGGGCAGGGGTTGGAGCTGTTGCTACCACCCCTACCCTGGAGCACCCCACTCTGCAGAGAGGAGGCTCTTCAGAGGGAAGGAGCCTGGGAATGGCAGTCTCTAGTAGTGGCAGGGGAGAACTGCGCCCCAGTGCCACCCACTCAGGGTGCCTAGAGCGGCCTCCAGAACTGCAGCCTCACGAGCAGCTCAGACGGGACGCTTGAGCTGGCAGATCCCGAGCAGCCGCTACAAATGATGGGAAATCCTTGAGAGCTGGGGAAATATCTTGATAGTTGGTAACCCTGCTACAGTCAACAGCAGAACAGAGAAAGGGCGGGCAGAGGTAATGGTCTGAATAAACAGGCCAAGAAGCCAGGAACCCCTAAATTCTAACCCTATCTTTGACATCAAATTATTTCATGATATTAGACAGCTCACTTACCCTCCCTGTTCCTCTGTTTTCCCATCTCTACACTGGGGGGGAAATACTGACCTTTTAACCTCACCAAGATTCAGTCAGTTAGTGAAGAGCTCTGAAGCTGAAAAGTTTTCCTTATTTTTCTTGGTAACATTTGGGAGTGATTTGTTGTGGTCAGTCAGAGCCTCCCCTCTCACTCTCTGCCTCCCCTTATTTCAGTAACAAAGCATCAATTAACTTCCAGCAATTTGTGGAGCCTTGAGAATAGCTTTAGTAGAGAGCAGTCATACTAGCTCTAGCCATAAGAGGGAGATATGCTACTGCTTGATTTTTCAGCTCTGATGTTACCTGCCTTCTGGTGGCTTTTATAAGATAGTCAGATGCCTGTGCATTTTCCCTGGGTGAATCTGCTCGGGGAGGCAGGAGTAAAACTCTCACGAGGAATTTGTTTAAATCCTGAAGGTATATAGGGCTCAAGTTCGAGAGATCACAGAGATAAAAAGGCATCTTTTAAAAAGTGGAAGTCAAATCCTAGTGCGGTAAATAGAAAGGAGCATAAACACTGCCAAACTAAGTGTAAAAATGTAATAAGAAAAGGGAGTTTGAAGAACAGCTAGCCAAAAACTCAAAGGGTAATAACAAAATGTTTTTTTAAGTACATCAGACGCAGGAAGCCTGCTAAACGACCAGTGGGGCCCCTGGACGATCAAGATACAAAAGGAGCACTTAAAGACAACCAAGTCATTGAGGAGAAACTAAATGAATTCTTTGCTTCAGTCTTCACAGCTGAGGATGTTAGGGAGATTCCCAAACCTGAGCCGTCCTTTGTAGGTGACAAATCTGAGGAAATGTCACAGATTGAAGTGTCAGTAGAGGAGGTTTTGGAATTAATTGGTAAACTTAACAGTAACAAGTCACCGGGACCAGATGGCATTCACCCAAGAATTCTGAAAGAACTCATATGTGAAATTGCGGAACTATTAACTATGATTTGTAACCTGTCCTTTAAATCAGCTTCTGTACCCAATGACTGGAATATAGCTAATGTAACGCCAATATTTAAAAAGGGCTCTAGAGGTAATCCCGGCAATTATAGACCGGTAAGTCTAATGTCAGTACCGGGCAATTTAGTTGAAACAATAGTAAAGAATACAATTGTCAGACACATAGAAGAACATAAATTGTTGGGCAAAAGTCAACATGGTTTCTGTAAAGGGAAATCATGTCTTAATAATCTATTAGAGTTCTTTGAAGGGGTCAACAAACATGTGGACAAGGGGGATCCAGTGGACATAGTATACTTAGATTTCCAGAAAGCCTTTGACAAGGTCCCTCACCAAAGGCTCTTACGAAAATTAAGTTGTCATGGGATAAGAGGGAAGATCCTTTCATGGACTAAGAACTGGTTAAAAGACAGGGAACAAAGGGTAGGAATAAATGATAAATGTTCAGAATGGAGAGGGGTAACTAGTGGTGTTCCCCAAGGGTCAGTCGTAGGACCAATCCTATTCAACTTGTTCATAAATGATCTGGAGAAAGGGGTAAACAGTGAAGTGGCAAAGTCTGCAGACGATACTAAACTGCTCAAGATAGTTAAGACCAAAGCAGACTGTGAAGAACTTCAAAAAAACCTCACAAAACTAAGTGATTGGGCAACAAAATGGCAAATGAAAATTAATGTGGATAAATGTAAAGTTATGCACATTGGAAAAAATAACCCCAACTATACATACAATATGATGGGGCCTAATTTATCTACAACTAATCAGGAAAGATCTTGGAGTCATCATGGATAGTTCTCTGGAGACGTCCACGCAGTGTGCAGCAGCAGTCAAAAAAGCAAACAGGATGTTAGGAATCATTTAAAAAGGGATAGAGAATAAGTCGGAGAATATTTTATTGCCCTTATATAAATCCATGGTACGCCCACATCTTGAATACTGCGTACAGATGTGGTCTCCTCATCTCAAAAAAGATATACTGGCATTAGAAAAGGTTCAGAGCAGGGCAACTAAAATGATTAGGGGTTTGGAACGGGTCCCATATAAGGAGAGATTAAAGAGACTAGGACTTTTCAGCTTAGAATAGAGGAGACTAAGGGGGAATATGATAGAGGTATATAAAATCATGAGGGGTGTGGAGAAAGTGAATAAGGAAAAGTTATTTACTTGTTCCCATAATATAAGAAGTAGGGGCCACCAAATGAAATTAATGGGCAGCAGGTTTCAAACAAATAAAAGGAAGTTTTTCTTCACACAGCACACTGTCAACCTGTGGAACTCCTTGCCCGAGGAGGTTGTGAAGGCCAGGACTATAACAGGGTTTAAAAGAGAACTAGATACATTCATGGAGGTTAAGTCCATAAATGGCTATTAGCCAGGATGGGTAAGGAATGGTGTCCCTAGCCTCTGTCAGAGGGTGGAGATGGATGGCAGGAGAGAGATCACTTAATTATTACCTGTTAGGTTCACTCCCTCTGGGGCACCTGGCATTGGCCACTGTTGGCAGACAGGATACTGATACTGGCCTGGATGAACCTTTGGTCTAACCCAGTATGGCCATTGTTATGTTCTTACGTTCTTAGGTTTAAAAAAAAAAGGGGGGGGGCAATTTGTTTCTCAACAGATCTGACCATGGGAAATAAAGGCAAGTGATACGTTAATGGTGGGTGGATGGGGAGTGAACAGCCCAGGGGATCAGGGATGGAACAAAACTAGGCAGATTTTCTCCTTTACTTTGCTGGATTTAAACTTTCCCAGTTCAGTACTGATCTGTTTGGTCTGGCAAAGCAGATTAAGGCAAAGACTATAGGCCATTGTCTAGGGCCCCAGAACCTGGAGTGATGTGATCATATTGGTATCTGAGCTTGAATTTTATTTAAACATTTATTTCTAGCCTTAAAAATGTGATCTGAGCATAACCAATGCAGTGGCAATTACCTGAATCTGCAGACAGCCTGAAAACATAGCTCGGAGAGGTGAACTGCTCCAAGAATCTCAGTGGGAAGTAGTTCCAAGAACCACTGCTCTCGGGGGCCAGGGTCCCCCACAAGAGGACTCTGAGTAGCGGCAGAAGAGTGCAACAGATCCAGCCCACCCTCCCAAGAAGATACACCAGCAGCTGGTGTAAGTGTTGGGATCCCAATGCTATGACGTCTGCCTCTCTGCATGAAAGCTGGGACCCTTTCTGCTCCCTCATGCAATAGAGGCCCAACTACCATTCCTGAGAGTACAACAAGCCCCTATACCACTGCCCTACCCTCTCTGGAAGAGGAGAGGGGCCCCTACCACCAACATACCAAATAGATAGTGGGATCACAGTGCAGGGTCAGGGTTACAAGGGTGGAGCCATGAGTACCCCATGAAGTGGTGGGCCTAGTCGGGTGGCTGTTCAATGGCCTGCCAAATCTACCTATGCATTTTTAGAGACCCCATTATTGCAGTGGGGGGGGGGGGCGGGGGGAGGCCTACGTGAAATGATTTGGTGGTCTCAGTTCCTTTCCTCCTGGATAAAATATCCATGACTCATATAAATGTTCACAGTATTGTTCCAAAGAGCTACAGGGCAATACCAAAAATGAAGGGACATTTCAAGGGCACTAAATGGCTCTCTTAGCAGAAAGACCAAAGACTGTATGGATCATGGAGACTGGTATATTCTCTCACCCATAGATCAAACAGAGGACATGCTGGAGAGCAGTGTAGGGGAAACTCTCACTACTACTGGTCTGTGTGGTTTCCAGGAATGTCAGTCCAGCACAGCATTCAGCCCAATACTGTTACTGTGAAACGTTAGGAGGCACATTTTGTTTTTACTCTTTTTGAGTTCTGTTAAGCAGGAAGGTACGCCAGTACAAGTCACTGATAAGCTGACCAGAGATCAGAGGGGCTCACACAGACCTGGCCTTTAGGGTCCCTAAAAGAGAATCTTTGCTTTCATTTTATACCTATTCCTTACAAAGGTACGTTTTAAAACAATCACCTGATGTAAACCAGTATCACACCAGCTGGAGAGGAAGCAGGAAGATTCTACATACAGGGGAAATAGATGCATCCCAAACAATCATCTTGTTGACCCTCTCCCAAACCAATGTGTCCCATTTGTGTTAGTGTTTTATGTGATGGAGACACTTGTCCACCGGGAACTGCCCAAGAGCAACAAACTCAGGCCCTGCACCTATGAAGTATCCATGTGGGTGCAGAGGTCTGCCCATGCAACTTTCTTTGCAGGACTGGAGCCTCACTTTGTACAGTCTACCAAACTGCCATCAAAGAGTAACCAATTTTCAGGCCATAGGAAAGATTTGCAATGAAACTGGAAAACCATAAAATCAGAATTTCACATTTCATTACGATTTTTCAAAATAAATAAATAAAATTTTCACATTTTCACATATTTCTATGAAAACAAAAATCAGCCCTCTTTCACTAAAAAAATATGGTGGGGAAACAAAACAAAAAACAGCTTACTTTTGAGCACCAAAAAAAATCAATATTTCTGAAGTTTTACCCATAGAAATTACTGATTTACTGAAATTCAGGCAAAAAGACTGATTTTTCACATGAAACCCTGAATGCCCACATTTTGATGCATAAGCCGCCTATGCGTGCAATTACATGGAAAAGCGGAATTTAGAGGGTGCTGGAAAGGAATTGGGCACATTTTCATACACAGTAATTGACAGTTCCCTCGTCATGACCAACTTCAGCTGGGTTCACACTGCACCGGCAAGCTAGAGGTGGCAAGCTCTAGAGTCCATTACCAGTCTCCAGACCTCTTCTAAAGGACATTTTAGAAAAGCACACAGTGGCAAGCACGGGGGTCCAGATTCTGATTCAAGTGACACTGGTGTAAATCTGGAGTAACTCACTTGGGCCACATTCTGATCTCCATCATACCAGCGTAAATCTGGAATGACTCCAATGACCTTGACAGAATTAGTTAGGATTTACTGTAGTGTAACTGAAAGCTAAATTTGACCCAATCTTTGTGCAGCATCTGCCTACATCACCACACACTTGGTCACACCATTGCTACTACCTCCTCTGGTCCAGGGGGGCAGCCACTTTGAATCAGGGGCCTTTGATGAAAAGCAAGCGAGTATGGCACAGTGCAGTAGTTGCCTGTCATTTCCCCCAGACAAACCTGGGAGTGCCTCCTGAAGAGAGACTGTCTGAGAGAGATTCCAACATCCAGGGGCTGGGGCACTCAGACACTAGCTCTCCTTGAGCAGCAATGACCTGGGAGGTGGGTTGCTCTGGCAACGGCATGCATTATGTAACCCCCTCCACCTCCTGCTGCCTCTCCCACCTCCTGTGACTGCAGACGTGCATGAGTCGAGGTAGAACTTTTTATTAGGGTTTCTCATAAGCTGGATTTATGGGACGGCCCCAAGCGCCTGCCCCTGACAGCTGCTCACAAATGAGCTATTTTGGAAAGTAGGGCTCCCGGGCATAAAATACCATCATCTCTCTTATGACCTCCGTACCGCACAGATTCCTCCAGCAAAGGGAGGGAAAATAAGGTGAAAAACACTTTATAAGAAAGACACAACTAAGGCCATTCTTCATAATCTTAGAATGTTTTTCTAAATTCATTTATATTAATTCCTCCGGAGACTGAAATCAAAATCTTCCCCCAAACATTTGTTTTCCTGCGGGTATGCACGTTCTCTGGTTTGTTATTGTAGGGGTTGCTCATATGCACTGAGACTGCACACAAAAGGTTTGCTGAAGTAGGGTTACTCGTGAATTCTGGGGCTGATTACCTGGGTTAGTTTCTGTTGAGGTGCAGCATGCTGGAGAGCTAGAGTTGATTTTGCTTTGTAAATCACAGAATTTGCTTTGAATTTCAAGACTCTCAGACCAGTTTTGCTCACTTGCAAGGTAAAACAGCATCCTTTCCCTGATCAGTCCATCTGGGTTCTTTCTGGCTTGTGCATTGTCAGCAGTAATAAAGATTCTGCAACTGGTACGTAATTAACAATGCTACTGAAAATGCACAAGACAAAACAGACTCAAAATGGAGTTGGGCTACACTACAGGAATAAAAAATAGTGAAAAATTGTGTGAGAAGAATAAGCAGCAATGATTGTGAATCTGCTGAGCAAGGAAAAGCCATTTTACACCCTAACTACACCTTAAAGGAATGTTGAATGTACATCACAAAATATACATCATATTTAAAGCCATATAAAATTAGCCTGTTTTCTTGCTGTTGACAATATTTAGTACAATACAGAAAATTGCTTTGTGAAACTTCTGCTCATGAAGGGAGAGACTGATAGCACTAGCCTGAGACAGGTATAGGCAGGTGCTGTGACAGCTACACACACACACAGTTCTGCCCAACGGACCTGCTATTCCACCACCTGCTATTCCAGTCCTGAATCCCACACAGTTCTATGAATGTACCCCAATCCTTTTCCTGCATCACCTCCTGCTAGCACAGTCCTGGGCCCCCACATCTCAGTCCTGTCCTGTAGTATCCCCAGCTATTCCAGTTTCAGGTGCTCCTCAGAGTTCTTATTGGAAATAAGAATTCCCCAAAATATCACAAAAAGAACCTGTTCTCATGAGATTTCCTGGTCAATTCTGCAGACACAAGAGGTTCAGGGAAGCATCCAAAGCTTCGAGTGGAAAAGAACCTTAAAACCTTTTGAGGTTCTCCCTCATTATTGGAAATCCATTTTAGAATAGTGCTTGACAACCAAAACTCAGGGACTTGCGGTGATTCCCTGTGCAGGAGGATCACTACGTGGAGGGACAAGTCTGACTTCTGCTTCACTGAATCAGAAAAGATCCACAGCCACCTGAGCCTTAGGAGTACCTAGGAGATGTCTGGTCCCTTTGGATCAGTTATCTTGCTGCCTCAAGAACAGACAGCAAATAAACCAATTATTATGTATTTTGGAGAGGGGAGCTGCCCACTTTACTCCTCTCAAGCTTAACATCTGCCACTCCTCAGGTGCAGCATCTCCATCATCCAGACCAATCTCATCTTTAGTCTGGAGACTGGGCTCAGGATTCAAAACCAACATGATTTGGAAGGCAGAGAGAGACAGAGAGACAATGCTGTGAACAGGATAGTCTGCTTCTCCCAGCTACAGATGTGAATAAACTGGACCTACTTGAGCTAAGGATAGAGAGATTAATCTTAGGTAAGAAAATATGTATATGGGACTCATTGTTTTAATTCATTAGCAATGCTGTCCCCCTTCTGGCAAATAAATTGTTTTGAAGATGCTATTTCTGTGCCACTGAAAACTCATTTTGTTACAGGCTTCTAGAGGAAAATCCACAGCAGAGCCAAACCCAAACTTGGACCATCAGGGTGATATGGGTGGTAACCAGGGGTTTATGACCCAAAGACTCAGTCAAAGAGTGGTTGGATCATGGGGTCATGAGCCTATCACTTGAAAGGAATGCACTGAGGGAATTGGAAAAGGAGCTCAAAAGGCACAGCCTATCTGGGGACTGTGACATGAGGCAGGGTGATGGTGATTAAAAGTCATCTTCAGCAGGTGGCGCTTTAGTGATGTGTTTTAGCTGATTTGTTGATCTCAGTTCATTTCCCAATGGACAGGCCACAAAAAACCACCATCACAACTGCCATTAATTGCCACTCTTGTCAGCAGTCTCAGCAGAGAAACCCAGTTTTCAATGAGCCACAGACACTTACCCCTAAACCTGCCCCTTCTGGGTCAAGTATGATACACACTGGCAGGGAATGAATGGGGAATTCTCACACTGCCTGTGCTGTTGCAGAAACTATTATCTGATTAAGTACAGCACATCAGTCTTCACTGCAATCAGTCCAGCTCAAGCACCCTTCATCAGCACTAGATTCACTTGACAAAAAAACAAGTATTATTAACAATGCTGCATTTACCATATAATCGTCATCATCAGTCATCATCATCAAGATTGGAATTATATCACATTATTAATACTAAAATAAAGAGGCCATAAAGTTTCACGAGGCCATAGAAGTTCTAGGAATTCTGAACATTTTATTAGGTGAAATAGCAATTCTGTAGTAAAAATAGCATTGGGTTTCACTGTTAAATCTCATTTTTCCACATTACTTTGAGCTTTCAAGACGTTAAAGAATTCAGGCTGCAATGTGCTTCTCATCGGGAAGCAGAGAATACGTTTGTAAAGTTTTAAGTGCCACTTCCACAGTACAGAAGAGTCTCCCAACCAGCCAAGTCATCTCATTTTGAGCAGATGAAGATATTAAGCACAACGGGAGAACGAAATCCAGCTAATGGGATTTCAAAACAATCAAGAGGCAAATTATGATGGCTTGGTACTTGGCAACACTTTCACCTTTCACGGATGTCAGAGGATAAGCTATTTTTATTGAAAAATGATGGAATCTGGGGCTTAGTTCGGTCTCTGCAGCAGAAAGCAATTTAAACTATTACAGCTTTGAAAATGGAACTTGGGTTAGGGAGGTGACGGAGTGGAAGGCTGTTTTTCTGGAAGAAGGGACAGACCATTTCACATTCTTGGTGCAGGATCAGTCCTCTTGACTGGGATTTTTGTCAGTTGCTTTTAAATATATGTATATTTACTCTTTTCACTATCCCAACTTCGCCATTCAATAGGTTTTAATTTCAGACTCTGGCACTGGTCAAGATGAAAGTGCCACAACCGCATTTTCTCATCTTGGACACATCAGGCCAAGCATTTTTTAAAGCCATTTTCTCAGCTCTGTGTGAGCTAATCCTCAGAATGCACAGGACACCAGCTATTTTCCTAAAATAAAAAATTCCTTTCCCTATCCTCCCTCCTCTTGGAAGAAATCTAGCTGTCCCCAGCTCTGTATTCCCCTTCCCTCTCCCACTTCCCCATCACAGCCTTTTAGCTTGCAATCAGTAGTTAATGGCAAATTTCTAAGTGTAGCCAAGGTTCATTGACCAGCCTCCTCCATCACCACTGTCTGGGTCTTGTGGAATAGTTATGGTTAAAAGCTCAGCTCTCCCCAACCATCTGCTGAGCGTACCAAGCCTGTTAGTGCAGGACCATGTTAGCTGCATGTGGCGGGGAGCACTTGATCCGTCATAATATTGAGTTTCATCACGAGGACCTCAGCTATGTGACCCAGAATATTTGACCTGTTGTCAGGAGGGGTCTGAGCCTATTGAGATATTTCACCAGGACTCCCTGGCCTCCCTCCTTCGGTGGAATCTGATCCAGCAACAGGAAAGTGTGAGAATTTTCAGCTGTCCCCATCCCATGTGAAAGGATCAGGGAAGGACTGGCTCTTTAGTAAAGGGCACACCTTCAGACCCATTTGCCTTCTCTTCTTTTTCTTCACATACAGTAGGGCCTTAGTGGATTTCCACTAATGGCTAGGAGAACCATTATGATAGCTGCATTTTTACAAACAGTCAAACTGTATCTAATAATATTTTACTTTTCACACAGTGCTATCCATGCCAAAGATCCCCAAGCATTTTAGGGTGCCAGAATTGAAGGGTGCCAAGCGGCACCTGAATTATGCTGATGTCCCTGATTTTCATTGAGGTCAATGGGAGTCTAGGACCTTCAGCATCTTGCAGAATCAGACCCTATAATTGCAGATTTTTCTTCAGCCACTACACAAATGCACCCACCTTTGGAGTCAGTCATGGCAGTTGTTGAACAGCGACAATACACACTGCTTTAGGCCAGCAAGTGAAAAAGAACAGCGTATCTAATGAAAAATGTCAGAGGAAAATTTAGAGCAGCAGAAGAGAATTACCCCATTTGGAATTTGGCCAGGACAGAGGCTAGATAACAAATGCAAAATGTGCTGTGGGATTTTGAATCCTCGTAATTGCTCAGTATCCCAGTTGTACCTCTCATCAGAAAGGCAGGACTTCCAGCAGCCCACTGTCCACAACACTGTGCTGGGGCAGTGGTTCAGAACAGACTCAGAGGCAGCATGGACTGGCTCTAGGAACTTTGTTGGCCTCTGCAAACTAGAAATTATTCACTTCTCATAAGCCACACACAAAAACATTCACCATTGTAAAAAGGGAAGAGCACCACCTACCAGCTTACTAACATCACTTCTTTCAGCACCATGAGTTTTCCTTGGAGGTCTCCTGGTTGAGTCCCAGCCAAGCCTGTCCCAGTTTAATTTGCAATCTGGTGAGACTACAAAGATTTAAATGTGAAATAATGAGATTATTCCTGATGCCAGAAACCACAAAAGGTGAGAGCCTCCCAGTTCCATCTCTGTGAGTTTTCTGTTTTCCAACTCAGTTGCCTGTACATTTTAAAATCCAGAGTCTGACGGACTTTATGAGATGCTGCCAAACCTTCCTCTTTGAAAAAAAAACCTTTCCACGGAGGACACTCAAAACCCTGACATCCCATCTTTCCCAAACACCCTCCAAACATTTTTTTACAAAATAAAAATAAAATAAAATCCTGAAACAAATCAACACAAAACAAACAAAAATACTCCAAGGAAAGTGTCATAGTCACAGGGTGAGCTGCAGTTTGGACCCCTTTGCATCCCCACTCTGGGGAATATTTCACTACCTTCCCCCTTCTCTAGTCCTCTCTTAGATTGGGCTGCAGCACCCCACCCCACCCCTAGCCCAACTCCCCCATGTATACCAGCTGTGATAACATGACAGGCCCAACTGTGTTGGCATTTCTAAGCCCTTTTCCTCAGAATGCCTGTGGCCAGCTGCTGATTACAATGACTCAAAATCAGCTTTTTCAAAATAAAGCATAATTTATTCACCCAACAGTGCATAGCACGCAGAGCAAAGGGATAAAACAACAAAAGGCCATACACCTGGTTCTTGCCTAAACTTTATTCTTTCCTTGCAAGTGCTGGGTAAATTGCACACAGCCCAAGCTCCCTTCTCCTAGGCTGGGAGAGTCAGCCACTGCAGCATTCTCTCAGTGACTCCCTCTCAAAGGGTCATCTCCAGCCACTGCCCCCACCGCCTGCTCGCCCACCCACCCATCATGTCGAGGCCATGGTTCTTAACTGTTTATGGCCCTTTTTAATCTCTAGGGTCTGGCCTTTGCAAGACACCTGCATAATGTTGCTGATGTGCAGAAAATGGCATCTTCCCAATGAATGGCCTAGTCACAGTTATCTTAATTCTCTTGACATTATTAGCCCCAGGTGCATTATCTCTACCATTGTTTTCTTTCCTGTTTGATATTCCTAACAGCCTCTTGCTTTACCCCAGACATTCAGGCAGGATAATATTAAACAGGTGAACTGAGGTGCATATGATATTCATACAAACATGTAGAAAACGTCCTCATTCTCCACAGTTTTTACCCCCCAAAAGGAGGCAAGCCAGAAATTCCATGAAGTCTGCAAGGATCTTCACAAGTGCTAATGATTTTACAAGGAAGGCATCAGATGCTACTTTGATGGGCAGCAGCATAAAATCCTATAATAGACAGATTCAATCATTTAAATATTTTTATCAGAATGGAGGTGCCTCAGCAGAGCTGTGCAAGGGGACTGGAGCAGCAGGGGATTCTGCAGGGCAGCATTGACGTGCACCAGCCAAGCTGTGTAGAAGCTCAAGAATGGAGAATCAGGGCATGTTGTAGGTCACTTGAAGAGCTCCATCAATGAGACATTTTATGTGCCTTTTTGCTTTGTTTAAATGCCGGAAAATCAAGGTGGAGGTGCTCTGTCATCAGTTAATTTAAGACTCTATTGGGGCTTTGTTAGCAACCACCACGATGTAGTGGAGGTGAGAGGTTATCTGCCCTAGCAGAAGTGGCAAACAGCATGCTGACTCCAGGAGCGCAGGGACATGTGCCAAAAGGGTCACTACTATAGAGAGCCAAACACAATGAATCCTAAGCCATTTAGGACTGGAACAGCATCTCCTACATTCTGCCCAGCATTAAGACAAACAACAGCAATTAAACAATTTAATGTCTGGCCTTTCCAAAGGGTCCAAGCTTTGAACAACCAAAACTCCCAAGCCCAAAATGTTTCATCTTTCTATAAGGCCTGATCCAAGCCTATTAAGGTAAACGGAAGGGCTCACATTGACTTCAGTGGGCTTTGGACGTGTTGCAAATGCTGTAAAAGTGACAGCCTAGCAAGCAATAATAATACTAAGAGGCTGTAGACCAGACCAACTATTGTGTCAAAGGAAATCACTCATAAAAGGAGAGAGCAGCAAATGTGTTCTTCGCTTGTTTACAGGCTTTGTTTTGGTGCGAACTCCAGATCAAAAGAAGACAACTAACTTCTCTGATCCGTTTCTTCCCTGTCCCATACAATGCCATTTAAAAGAATTCAGCTGTGCCCTGCCATGTCACTGGACTAAGCTGTCTTTAAAGGAACAAGTTTTCTAATAGTTCTGAAGAAACATTTTGAAAGTTCCTGAAATTAATTATTCATTCAGTTCCTGACGCACAACTGTCAATTCTTGTACAGTGTTTTTGGTGCAGATGTGTACTTCTGGGAAGGTACTGGAGTTGCTATGTTTTGAAGAACGCATTCACGCATTCCTTTGTGCATTAATAAGTAGC
The DNA here is from genome assembly GCA_037349315.1 of Chelydra serpentina. Classification (NCBI taxonomy): domain Eukaryota; kingdom Metazoa; phylum Chordata; order Testudines; family Chelydridae; genus Chelydra; species Chelydra serpentina. The sequence continues at coordinate 18,039,009 of JBAIAC010000035.1, forward strand.
CAAGCCAGTGACGCTGTGAATGCCTGTGACAGATGAAATAGTAGATTTTCCTATAAATGAATTGAAGCGGTGTGAAAATATTCCACCTACAGCACAGTAAAGCCCTAGGTCTGCATTTTTAGGGCATTCTCGGTGGAGAACCCCTGGTGTGGAAATCACTCTCTCGGAAGCTTACCTGAGCACAAGTTTATTAGCTTCAGAGCAGGGTGCAAAGCCAGCACTCTGCCCAATTCCAGACAGTTTCTTTTCTTACTTTCATTGTCTGTTATCGTTCATGTTTTTATATGTGCTACACCCAGATGCCACAGAAATGGATATGCTACAGGTCTAAACCAAAGCCCATTAAAGTCAATGGAAACTCCCATCGACTTCAGATCAAGGGCTATATAAATAATTTAGAATAAATAATAAATAAAGCCTCTTGTGAGTCTGTGGTGAGAGGCACACAATGACACTGAAATCTGATTCCCATATGAATTCCAACCCTGCAGTTGCAATCGGAGGCAATTTTAGGATCCACATGCCTTATCTCATAACCTCCATGAAGAGAGCATTTCAGAGGAAGGTAGCAGTAGGTTCTTTCCAAGCCAAGTCAACGTCACCATAGCCGTGGTTATAGTTGGGTTCCTGTGTCATCTTTGTTGTATTTCCCATTCTTAGCCTGGGAGCCTTCCAGAGGTAAAGCTGAGTGATGCCAAGAGCCAAATTCCCACCCACCAACTTTCCCGGTCCTGATATGGACTGAGCGAGAGGGTAGATGGAACGGCTTGATATTATCTCATTATAAGATAGTAAGTAATCAATGGAGAAGGTTCATTTGAGGTCCATGGGACACTCACTGAATCCTGAACCTCCTTAGTTAACATAAGTAACTAATTGACTGGCTGGCTCCTGGTGAACATTCCAGGTATACTAATGTGGAATGCATCTACTATGCCATTAAATGCACCAGGCCTGTCTAATTATTCAGGAAATATTTATAAACACACCATTTTATGATGTCGTTTATGTACCTATCTAAATAGATAATTATATATACACAGCATATAGTACAACTATGCTCACATATGCCATCTCTCTGGGCTACAAATATGACAAACTGTCATATGAGGCACTGCATTTTCCATGCATCTTTGACCACATCACCTGTTCACTGATTGATCTTCCTCTTAACATTCCACCCATTTCAGCATCTTCAAACAGCCATCTTTCTTTTATCTTTTAATCGTTCCCGTCTGTCCTGCACAAAACTGCATTGACCTGAGGTTCAGAATGGGTAATATTCAGCCTTGGACCAGTGACCCATTTAAAGCCAAACATCTCACGACCGGTCAGAGCTAGAAAAGGAAATTTTGCCACTTTGCCAATGGGATAAATGGTCATTACTTCTGGCCCTGGAACATCCCTAACATATCAGATCTTTAGTATCAGGACTTAGAGCTAGTAAAAAAAAGCTGTAAAAATTTTATGAACATGATTCAAAAAAATTGTAACTCGTTTTCTGGAATTTCAGAGACTTTTTTTTTAAAGATTAAAATATCATCCAATCAAAAAACTGGAAAAAAGATCAACAAGATTTGTGGTCATTTTTTCAATCACAATTTCAATTTTTGACAAAAAAAACCTGAGTGAAAACTTTTAGCTCTAATTACAATATTACTATGTAGAGAAGAGAAACCATTTTAGAACTTTGTAAAGGTTTTCTAAAATGTCAGTTATAATTTCTGGCATAATATTATTTGTATTATTATTATTATAACAATTCACCTATAAACCCCAGACAGGGGCCTCACTGTGCTAGGCCCTGTACAGACATGTAATAGAAGACAGTTCCTGCCCCAAAGAGCTTACAAGGTTAATGTAAAACAAGATGGACTGAATGGCTGAAATTAAGGAAAATGAAGGACTGTCAGGTTGAGAATAATGGGGCAGATATTGTCTGTTTTGTGCCACTCCGATAGTGCAAAGCAGCCCTGAACTCAGCTTAACCACATTCCCCCTGTGTAAAAGTGTTCCTCAGCAGTGAGGCTCTTACTGCACCCGTCTCGCAGCCATTGGTGCAGAGGGCGTGGCTAGGGAAAAGAGAATGTGGCCAGTTGTATCTGCAGCCCAGCAATTCGCCACTGGCAACAGGAGTAATTTACAGCAGTCCTGTGGTTGTTGTCGTTTATGCCAGGGGCTGGATTAGCTCCAGAACAGTGTCAAGATCAGAGGATCACAACAATGCCTTAAAGCCTCCTTTCCAATCCCCTCCTGAGCTATGGCAAGTGAAGCTCAGAAACTGGGCCCAAACTTCTTCTGTGTTCCCTTGTCTTTCTATACTGTCTCTTATTCAAATCTGTGTTTTTGCAAGTTCTTTGGGGGCAAGGACCATGCCTTCCTAAAATCTGTACAGCAGAAGGGGGCCCCCTAATCTGGTTGGGGCCTTTGGGAACTACAGCAATACAGATCATTGATGATAATGCACTGGATTTAGACAATGAAATAGACTAGTCACTTATAGCATGAGAACTGAAAATGTAGCAGAACACTATAATGTCTCACCTGCACTTTTTGCAGCCCGGTGTTTAAATCCAAACACAAAACACACACCCCGAAAAAAATCAGGGCCAGATTCTCTATGGTACGATTCAGCACAGCACCACTGAAGTCAGTGGAGCTATGTCCATTTACACCAGGTAAGAATCTGGTCCCAATGTCTTCAATGGATTTTTTTTCTCAAGACCTGAACTTTGGGCCTTAACTGACAGCGTCCCTTTAAAGATATTTTTAGTCCAGTCATGATCTTATATAAAGTTTTACAGATGTGAAATATCTAGCATTTGCCTAGTCTAAAATACCAAGAAAATGAGTATCAGCCATCCCCAGAAATTAGATCTGCTAGGTAGGAAATCCATCTACCAGAATATTCAATGCACTCTTTGATCATAGAGGAGGACTTTTTTAATGCGTTGGAGGAAAGACAATATATTTTCAAGACATTGTTCCATCCCACCTTTTTCCTGCAATCTAGGCCTTAGAAATAAATATGTCTACTTAATGATTCTTGCAGGTGCTCAGGGTTTTGGGTGTAAAGATAAATTACCACAATTAAGGTTAAGTTATAACTTGGACAGGTGGTTTTCTAGCTGTAACTGGCTTCTGTTGGCCACTAGAGGGCACCCACATCTACCATTACTGCAGAGAGGCTGGCTATTGAGGAAGTTGCTCCCATGCGCAGTTGGCAACATCTTTTTGCAAATAATTTATGCGGCTTCCCAGGCTGAATAGGTCTTTCCAGTTTATTGTTGGGCTCCTGAGAAGGGGAAAAGCTTCAAAACAATGACCTGGAGCACAACAAGAGCTAGAGGGAGCAATAGATAATCATATGTAAATCAGAACCAAGAACAGAAACACTTATTGCCAGGTTAATGGGAGGGGGTGTCTGAAAATGGATACACCAGCCCAGGTGGTTGTCACAGAATGAGAAGTCTTTGGCCCTCTAACTTCTACAGCTCAGTTTCCCTAGCCTATGCCCCAGCCAGTGCAGGATTGTTCCCTACAGCAAGTTACCCAGTGTTTTGTCCAAGCTAGTTCTAGTGTCCCAAGCAGGGGAGTTTCCATCATTTTCCTTGAACATGATTCCACATATACTAGAGCTCACTACTTGGAAACGTTTCCTGATATTCAGCCAGTTTCCCTTTGCTGAGTTCCATGCCATTTCATTTCATTATACCACCTTCGTGCAATCTTAAAAAATTTCTCTCCCGCCTTGATTTTTGGTTACACCCTTTAAGTACGTATAGATGTTTATCCTGTAGAATTAGCAGAGAAAGAAGAGTCCAGATACCCCAGAGATGTGTGCATTTGAGTTCAGATAGAGACATTAGGTTTTGTTCTTTTGCGCTTTCCTTCTAGAGCAATTTCCTCAACCTTAATTTGAATTGTTCTCCTTTGAATTCTGTCCAGTTTGCCAAGGACTTTGTCTTACCAAGATATTGAGATTTGTTGAATATTCTACAGCATGTTTGCTCTAGAGCTTTATAAAAAGGGGGGTCACCTTTTCATCTGGTGTTAACTGGCACAGATCCATTGCAGAACTAAGCTGATTTACACCACCTAAGGATCTGGCCCAAAGCCCATTACCTCCTTGTCCATGACTTGGTCTTTATGTATTCAGCCAAAATCAGGGTCTGTTTCCCTCCCACCCACCCGCACCCCCCAAATTGAACTACAAGTACACATCTGTCTGATGTTGCCCTAAGTCTCCTTCATCTTTACTGCTTTCTAAATTAGTCCCTCCCACTGGAGACCTGAGTTTTGAAGTTTAGATGATTAAGGGCTAACAGAGGGTAAAGCACTGCACATGTAATGGTTCCTAAGCAATCAGCCAGCTTCTAAATCAAATGTTATTTGTCTTCCCCATTGTCAGCACACAGAACTGGTGTAAGTACGTGACTATGACTCTTCGGCAGACCATATCTCAAGGTCCTGTTACCCCCATAGCATAGTGTCTAGGTTCCAGGCAAACCAGAAAAACAGCCACACCCCCTACCCGCACAGAGTCATCTATACAAAAAATGTCTGAATATTTTGCCAACCCTCTTGCTCAATAGTACTACCCTAGATAACGGCCTACACAGCAGAGCTGGCTCTGCCCCTTTTCCTTCCATCACTGAAGCTCTGCCGTGCTCAGGAAATCCAGCACAAGGGGCTTATTTTACAGTAGGTGAAAAATTAGGAGTAAGTTCTCCTTGAAGCCCATGGGAGTTTAGCTCGATTAAGGATTGTAGAACCTGATTCCATGAAAACGAAGCAGCCCCTAATCTCTGGAGCTCTGCAGGCTGTTTAACTTGAAATACATCCTGTACAAGGGAGAAAAGAGTTAAGTCCTGATTATATGATGACGAAAAATGCTTGGAAGAGTCCCTTAGAAGGAGTTTTTGTGTTTGAGCTGAGGAAACCCAGCTTTGCCCTGTTTTGCACATGCAGGAACACAGCTCATGCAACCTGTGTAATAAGGTGCTGTGCAATGGAGCTCAATGTTTTTGTATCTTTGGAAAATTTTACGTGGGGAGCAGCTGCTAATAAATTAGCATGGATGTTTTACAGCTTGTTGACACCACCAAATTTTGCAGATATTATAGTGCGTACTCAATGGCACGTCTGGAGTATTCCTTTAAAAACAAAACAAAACACAAGCATTCACCACCATGAAGGATAAAGAATGCAGGAGAACTCCATACATTTACCCAATAGACCATTGACTGTTCATCCTGTTCCGTAGTTGGTCTGGTCATAACTCCTAGACTGGAATCAGCCAAACAGCCATTAGTTCCATGGAGGAAGTGCCAGTTTTTTTCTCACCGTGTTTCAAAGCAGGGGAAGGATCATAATGTTTACTTCCCTGGGTGATGAGAGGCTTCATCAATTGTTGGTTAATCACTTTGAGACCATTAGATGGAAAGGGTGAAATTAGAGTAAATAGTATCAATCCTTATAGCCTGTAGTAGGTTGGTTTGAAGACAGTGAAGTACAGAATAAAGTGTGCCCGTTATTCAATAAATGATTCCAGTGAGCCTGGGAATTTGTCAAAGTGACCATGTATCTCTCAGTATCCACTGTCAGAGAGGGGATGTTCCATACTTCTGTATCATTCCCTTTGTTTGACTCTGGCAACACAGATATTGGATTCGAAATTCTTTCTCCATCCCATTCAGTGTTCATGCCTGACTAATATGTTTAGTGATCATCCACATGGCTGTTTACAAGCTCTTACCTATACTTTACCAGCGCAGATTTCCTTTGCTACCCCTCCTCTTACTCATAGTGGGCAGCTGTCTTTTTAGGACTGTCCTTTCAACCCGGAATAGAATAAATTTTTGCAAGGCTGAGCTAATAAAGATAGGAGAACCTAAATCCTACAGTTTAGAACTCCCTGGTACTTCACTGGCTCTAGAAGCCTTCAAGGCCTTAAAGGGAAGATATCTTTTCTTTTGTGGAAAAAACATTGTGGATGTAAGTTTTAGAATATTTTTGAAGCCCGAGAACTTCTAGAGGAATAAAAACCATCTGAACATCTCTGGAGCCCTATTAATCACCCAGGACCAAATTCTCTGTCTCTCACCCCTCCTTATGACCACTGATATTGAACTCTCAAAGAGCATATCCTGTATTAAATGCTGTATAATGCTGCTGAGATTTTGTCTTAATGTCTGAAATACGCTGTCCCTTACCTGGGAAAGAAGAAAGGGGTTACATGTCTCATGCAATTTAGAACATGGTGCAAGATGCAGTCTTTGCGTAGATTTTCCTCCAGTAAATAAGGCTACAAAATAGTTGCCAAAACTTTTCCTTCTCTCTGATATTTTCCTCCAAAAATGCTCCAAAATAGAGCTGGTCAGAAATTTTTCAACAAAATGCTGATTCGTCAAAACCAAAACTTCTTGCAGAAAAACATGTTTTGACAAAACTTTAGTCCAGAAGGTTATTCTGGTTCAAGATGGAATTTCTGGTCAAAACCAGAGAGAGTTTGTGTCCTGTGTATCAGGCAGAGCAGGGTCTTCAATCTAGTGCTGCACATCCCATGTGAGTAACCTAACCTCTGGGCTATTGGCTATTTTGGAGTGAGTGAATCTCTCTCTCCTCTCCACTCTACTCCACTCCACCCTCCCTCTCACCCCCATTTTGGAAATTTAAAAAAAAGGTCTGTTTTGTCCCAATGAAGAACATACATAAATGTAGAAACTTTGAAATGTTTTCACCAAATGGAATTTTTGTTCTCCAACCAGTCCTACTCCAAAGAACCACAACCCAACCAGAGAGGAACAGAAAAGATGGCGCACATCCAGGCAAGAGTGGATTATTGTACGGATGCCTAGATATTACAGTGCTGAGCACATGAGAAGATAGATTGATTAGTTAAGTGTTTGGGAGACCGAATCTAAATGCATCCTCTGTCATTAACGTCCCGTAGCTGGATAGATAGATGGCATATTTATTCGACTAAACTGTACTGTGACTGGAAGCACCTTCTCAATACTGCATGCTGTTACATATGAACATAGGTAGAGACTCATAGGGCCTTCAAACCCCTGTATAACAGAGCTCCTGTAAAATACAATGGGATTCAGCCTGCAGGACAAACATCCCTAAGGCGGCATGTAGAATTTTAAGGCTTCAGGGGCCCAATTGCTTCCACTCATCCCACAGGATATGAGCTACTCCCATTGAAGTGAATGTGAGTACGGCCGGGTGGAGGATCAGGCTCCAGGATGGTATGCAGTTATATTCAGACTAACAAGAAAGATGCCAAAGAGCTTGTAAATTACTGATCCAGGGAGCAGAGAACAGGAGGGAGATGGGGGAAATGAGCACAAAGGCTCTCAGAGTAATACCCATTAATTAACTGTCCCCCTTCCAGCTTTCTCCCCCTTTTCCCTTCCTCCCTCCACCTCCTCCCCGTCCCTCTTGCAATCTTTGTGCTCATTTTGTCCCTATTCAAGTGAAAATGTAAGGATTTTTTTAATTGCAGAGAAGTTGCTGATGTTCAGTTCCTGCTGGGTAAAAATTATTCAAGATCAATCCCTCTGGGCCCCTTTAAACTCCTGTGAACCCTTGTAAAACTCCGTGAACTCCTCAGTCCTCTTGCTGACTTTGAGTACTGGATATACTGTACAGTAGCTATCCTCAGTGTATTATGTGTGCTGGAGTTCAAGGCACATTTGTTGTGTCTTTTTCCAGTCCTAAAACCCAAAATATAATCTTTAAATCTCCTTTGTGTGACAGCCACGTTTTGTTGCACAATTAGGTTTGGGAACCAGGTACTGGGTGAGAGAGGGATGGGAACTGGAATGGACGTAAAATCATCAATGTTATCTTATGATTTTATGAGCTATCTCCCCAAGGACTCTGTCCAGTATCTCCACTAATGGGAGAGCAAGCGAGCCCTGAAGAGTTGTGGCAGGCTAACGTTTAGATGCTGCTCTGTGGTTCTTGCCTGCAGTGCTGTGTAGCTCAGAAAGCAATGCGCAAATAGGCAGAACTGCAGAGTCGAATAAGATCAAGCTTCCCATCAGTTTAATATCATATGAGGCCTCCAGAGAGAGAATTAAGTCCTGCCCTTGCAGCTAGACAGACCCAACAACCTAAGAAGTCTTTTCAGCATCTAACAACTGTGGTCCTGGGCTGCTGTTCTGGGGTGTTGGAATTCCTGATGGAGGTTGATCTGGGACAGTTGAGAAGCTGGGCCAGCAGAAATCAGTAACACAATCCCCCAGCAAAGACAGGGATGTTTTCTCTGTAACAAGATCTCCTGACTCTACAACAAGGGGTCTCTGTTGGTAGTAACAAAACTCTCTCTTAGCTCCTTCAGTTACAAGGAGTCCCTTTCCTTAGTCAAATGACCCCAACACCCTCACTGAGTAAGGTGCTCTGCTCTCAGATATAGGGCCTTCCAGCTCTGTAGCAAGTGCTCAAAGGAGAGCAAACATTTAAAAAGGGGAGGACCTCAGGGCTCAGTTTACAAAGTGGTTTCATTTGCCTGTGGACCTATCAGGAAAGGAGAGGAGGCCAATTTAAAGAAATGCAGCCCATCTCTGCGTATTTCAAATATTTCCTTTGTCACCCCACTCAGAGGTGAAAGTAAGCTGGTATGGTACGGTACGGCATACCGGCAAGAGCCGGTACACTGCCAACTATACTGGCTTCCCCAGGCTGGCGATTTAAAGGGCCCGGGGCTCCCGGCAGCAGCCGGAGCCCTGGGCCCTTTAAATTGCCACCAGAGCCCTGCTGCCGGAGCCCCCAGGTAGCGGAGGCAGCCAGGAGCCCTAGGCCCTTTACATCGCTTCTGGAGCCCCGCTGCCGGAGCCCCAGGGTAGCAGCGGTGACCGGGGGCTCCGGCGGCGATTTAAAGGGCCCGGGGCTCGCTACCGCAGCCGGAGCCCCTTTTAAATCTTAATTTAAAGGGCTCAGGGATTTAAAGACCGCGCCTCTCCGGTTGAAGCCCCACCCCCTGTTCAGGACTCCTGCGTACCGGTAAGTCCTTTAAGTTACTTTCACCCCTGTCCCCACTTCCCTTAATAGTGTTTTATATTCCAGTTGGTATATGATCTAAACTCATAAAGCCCCCAGTGTGGCACTGAAATGCCCCTTCCACACTCTCTGGCAGAGAAAGCACCAGATCCTTGGGTGTAAAGCCATGGCTTTCGGCTTGGCTTGCAGAAGTCAGGCCTGTCATAGAAAGGAAGCCCTGGGGAGGGTGGGCAGTGACAACAGAGGTAGGTGCCATCATTTTTCTGGGCCAGCAGAGGTTGGATGTATCCCACTGTCAGAGCTCAGTTATCAGGTTAAAGGAAATGCAGTAGATCTAATCTGTCTGGGCTTCCTTAAAGCATTTTATTTGGTATCACAGGGGAAATGTAATCATTAAGCTGGAGAAGGAGGAGCTTAGTACAGGAATTGTTAGGTGGGTAAGGAACTGGCTAGAGGGGAGATGATATCAGATTGTACTGAAAGGAGACGTATCAGGCTGGAGGGAGGTCACTAGTGGAGAACTTATCAAAGTAGGCGTGCGCTAATGAAATTTGCTGATGACACAAACTTGGGAAGCATTGTCAATACAGAGACGTATTGCAATATTAGACAGGAAGAACAGGATGACCTTGAGGACTGGAGTAATAGAAATGGGATGAAATTTAATAGCATAAAGTGCAAGATCATGCACTCAGGGACTAATAACAAGAATTTCTGCTCTAAGTTGGGCACTTCTCACTTGGAAATGATAGAAGAGGAGAAAGACCTTGGTGTATTAGTTGATCACAGGATAACTTTGAGCCAGTGAAACTTTGCAGCAGTGAAAAAGGTAAAAGTGATCCTAGGATGCATCATGTGGATCAGGGAAGTATTAATGCCAAGGCACTGGTAAGACTTCAGTTAGAATACTGTGTACAATTCTGGTCACCCACATTCAAAAAAGATTAATTCAAACTGGAACAGGTACAGAGAAGGGCTGCTAGTGTGGTCAGAGGAATGGGGAGCCTATCTTAACAGAGAAGACTAAAAAGTATGGCTTGTTTAGCCTAGCGAAATGAAGGCTCAGAAGGGATCTGACTGCTTTCTATAAATACCCAGGGGGAGGGAGAGGAGGGGATAGCCAGCAAAGAGAGGGAAGAGCGATTTAAGCTAAAGGAAAATGTTGGATCAAGAACAAATGGGTAGAAACTGTCCACGAATAAATTTAGTCTAGAAATTACAAGAAGGTTTCTAATCATCAAAGGTGTGATGTTCTGGAACAGTCTTCCAGATGGAGTTGTGGGGGGAAACCACCAAACTAGCTTTAAGATGCAACTTGATAAGTTTATGAACAAGATTATATGACAGGGTTGCCTATGATGGCAGCAGACTGGATTCTGTGACCCAGGAAGTCCTTTCCAATCCTATGGTTCTGTCTCTCCAAAGGGAACAAGGGGCAGCAGAGCCGATTGTAATATTCTGGAGATCCTCTATACACACAGCCTTTGCCCAGATTTCTTTTGTTGCTTTTAAGAAGCTTGTGGTGTCAGGAATTTGGGGCATTAACCCAATGACAAAGAAATCATGTTATACTAAAAGCTTTGCCTGCATCCAGGGCCGGCACTACCATTAGGTGACCCCAGGCGGTTGCCTAGGGCGCCAGGTTTTGGGGGGTGGCGTTTCAGGTCCCTCGGCGGCCGCCGGCGGGAGAGGCTGGCGCCAAAATGCCGACAAGATCCCCGGCGGCACTTTGGCGGCAGCTTCTTTGACTGCCGGAGATCTCGACTGCCGCCATGGGCGGTGAAAAAGCTGGTGTCACCCCTGCTTGCATCTGGAGGCTGAAGTTATCATCAAGATGTTAACCCTATGATATTAACAAAAAAGAGACTGATGAGTGTTCCTCAGGCAAAGGAAATCAACTGGTGTTTTTAACTTCTTTGAATTCTTTAGATTTTAAGTTCTTCAGCAAGGCTGTTCTGCAAGACCTGGGTGTAATCAAGATGCAACAGTCACTCACTCAGACAACTTTCCCAGGAACACATGCACTCACACAGACCACACATTCAAATATGAATGCATACTGTGCTACACATATATTAATGCTGCTGTTCAGGAACTGTCTGGATATTCCCGCTGCCAACTCGGCTGCTCAGTCAATTGCAGCACTCAACCGCGCCAGCTCAACATGACAAATAAAGTAAACACTGAAAACCAGCTCATCGTTGCTGGATATCTCACCACAGCCACTAAAGCGAGACGGCATCTTTTAAGGAACAGATCTCATGGAAAAGACCGACCTTTCGGTTGAAGGTTTTCACTACCACCCTCCAGGTGAGCAGTTTGCCAAGTCGTTTCAGCAACATCTGTTGGAATACTACACCCCCCGCCAAAACCAGGCCACACGCTTCAGCAAACCAGTGCAGCAACTTCATGAGGAGCATGTTTCCAGTCACCCCACCCTTCTCTTCTGCCTGTGCTGTCTCCTCACTGGAAAAATGCATCCTCTGTATTGTACCTAGGAAAGTGGAAAATATCCCTCCAGAATCTCCCACCCTCCTTGACTACCACGAATCCTGACAAAAGTCTGAAACCAACAGCATAGGACAGCCAGCAGAGCCTATTCACAGGAGAGCAAGCAGGGTGAAGCTGCAATTGGGGTGAATCAGAAGGAGCATCGCCCAAATTGTTTCAGTTAGAGATGGGCCTAAAGCTAAGCCTCTGATCCAAGCAGCCTGAACTTTGAGATGTTGGAATTCAGTCCAGCTGTAGATTGAGGCTTGGGTCCATTGTGAGAGTTTCAAAGCACTGCAATATGCAGACAACTGCAATTCAGATGACAGGGAACCTCTGCTTAGAAGATGGTTGTTTTCATAAACTAGGAAGAGAGGTCAGGGCTATCTAACAGGCGACAGCAACCATGAACTTTTCCACACAGGTTAACACCTTTTACCTGGTCAAGTCTGACTGTAGACTCAACCTTTTCTTAATCTAGATAGTGAGGATTACACTCTATTTCTCTAGTGGGAAGCAAAAGAGGAAGCAAACCAACCTTAAACAAAACATGAAGCCATGAAGATGTTTAGTGTCCTACAACATATCCGTGGACAGGTAAGCTAGGGACAAGGGTGAATGATGGAGACATGGACACTACATGAGTCTTATTAGAAATGTTTTGCATTCCTTAAACACACTCCACCCAAGGGTCTCAAAGCACTTTAAAAAGCATTAATGGCTTAAGCCTCACAGCACCCCATTTGGGTAGAAAACTATTACTACGGCATAAGAAACTGAGGCCCACAAAAGTGAAATGAGTTGCTTAAAGGCACCCAGAGAGCCTGCGTCAAAACTCAGTACAGCACCCAGATCATATACTTCCCAGGCACCTGCTTGAGCCAGAAGACCAAGTACATCGTTCACTTAACGTGTGAAGAAGGACTCTCTCACACATTTGTTCCTAGGCTGAAAGGTCAGCATTTCATTAACTTTTCATGTAATAATAAATGGAGATATGCCAATCTCCTAGAACTGGAACGACCTGAAAGGTCATCGAGTCCAGTCCCCTGCTTTCACTAGCAGGACCAAGTACTGTCCCCTGACAGACTTTTGCCCCAGATCCCTAAATGGCCCCCTCAAGGATTGAACTCACAACCCTGGGTTTAGCAGGCCAATGCTCAAACCACTGAGCTATCCCTCCCTCCCTTATAGAAAATGTTATTTCTGCCTTTCTCCTCCCTCTGGTTAAATGGGTCAAATTTTGTGAAATCTGGATTTTCACTAGGAAGAAACGTCACCATTTTATGATGGAAATGACAAAACATCACCTCATGATGGAACAATCACACCTAGGCCACAGAAATACACAGTTCTCCAACTAACCATACACATAGACAGAGACCAGAGTCACCAAACACACTGAACACATATGCAAGCAACATGATCAGAAAGGCTAACAGTGGAAGTACTGAAAACATCTGGAGAGAGAGAGAGACTCATAAGATTTCCAACCCATCTTTGCAAAACTGGCAGCCTCCAATAGGCATCCAAACCTTTAGGTGCTTATCCAAACCAGATCTCTGATTATTCTGAGGTCCTTCCTCATCATTACATTTCCCCTTTATCTGGAAATCTAGCCACCAGACCACCTGCCTTGAAAAGGGACGAGAGATCGTCCAGAGAAAAGAAGGCTGGACAGAGACAGATCATCTCTTCGCACATCCACGGAGGAGACGCCTCTCATCTGGGATAGATCAGCCTGTGAAATGACCCTCTTCAGTCTCTGATGTAACAGAGTAGAATTTGGCACTGTCCCGATTTTCCCAAAGGAGAGCCGTTCTCAACATCCAGGAAAAGAACCAGTTGTGATGGCCTGACAACTGGGCCTGCAGAGCTCTACGAGTTGCCAGTGCAGTCAGTCACCCTTTCATTTCCAGTGCTCTGGAGCAGCAAGGGATTACAGGATTCCTCTCCAGACGGGACAGCTGCCAGCCATCCAGCCTCATTTGTACATACTATGCCAGCTTCAGTTCAAACATTTGTACAAAAAGAAAACACTGGGTATTTCATGTGAAACAGAGAATCTATAAATTAAACTAGAGGTTGGCCAGCACTGTAAAATTCAAGTCGCAATCCAAACTACCCCAAAGTTCAGGGGCTTTGGTTCGGTCCATTGCTGCTTCTTCGTCACTCAGTGACCTATTCCCTGTGTGTCTTCATAGATTCATAAATTCCCAGGCCAGAAAGGACCATCATGATCATCTAGTCTGACCTCCTGTACAGAACAGGCCATAGAACTTCCCTAAAATATTTCCTAGAGTCTTAGAAAAACATTCAATCTTGATTTTAAAATTGCCAGTGATGGAGACTCCACCACGACCTTTGGTAAATTGTTCTGATGGTTCATAACTCTCCAAGTTAAAAAAAAAAAAAATCTACACCTTATTTCCAGTCTGAATTTGTCTAGATTCAGTTTCCAGCCTTTGGATTATATTAGGCCTTTCTCTGATGGATTGGCGAGCCCACTGTTAAATATTTGTTTCCTGTGTAGGTACTTATAGATCATAACCAAGTCACCCCTTAACAAAGCTAAATAGATTGAGGTCCTTGAGTCCACCACTGTAAGGCAGGTTTTCCAATCCATTAATCATTCTCATGGCTTTTCTCTGAACCCTCTCCAATTTTTCAATATCCTTCTTGAATTGTGGACACCAGAACTGGTCACAGTATTCCAGCAGTGGTTGCACCAGTGCCAAACAGAGGTAAACTAACCTCTAATCATACTCAACATAGGCCCCAACTCTGTGGGTGCTCCAGGGCTGGAGCATCCACAGGGGAAAATTAGTGGGTGCTCCAAACTCACCGGCAGCAAAGCTCCCACCCCCTCACCTCCTTTTCCCTCCCCCCCGAGTGCACTGCATCCCCGCTTCTCCCCTCCCTCCCAGCACGTCCCGCTCACCCGCTGCCTAACAGCTGTTTGGCGGTGCTTAGGACTTTCCAGGAGGAAGGGGGAGGAGCAGGGATGCGGCATTCTCAGGGGAGCAGGTGGAGAAGAGGCAGGGCAGGGGCGGGGACTTGGGGGAAGGGGGTGGGGCTGGGTAGGAAAAGGCAGGGTGGGGCATGGACTTTGGGGAAGGGGTAGAATGGGGGTGGGATGCGGGTGGTGCAGGGGCAGGGGCGGGGCTAGGGATGGGGGAGGTCAAGCACCCACTGGGCAGAGGGGATGTCGGTGCCTATGCTACCTTCCCAGGATGGTGTCCACCTTCCCAGGATGGTGTCCTCCATCCTGTAAGTGCAGCCTACATTCTTTGCTCTTAAATGTATACATTTACATTTAGCCATATTAAAAACACATTGTCTGAGCCCGGCTTACCAAAAAATCCAGATCCATACACCATGGATGCTCTAACTTTCACAGCAACAGTGGGGCTAAAACTCAGATCCTCCTGCTCCAAAAAAGCACAGAACCCTGGCACTTAGGCAAATGAGATTCTCCCCTTGCTATGAGCAGTATAAGGCCTATGACAAACAGCTGAGCAGTTCTGATTCTGTCTAGCACAGGAGAGCAGTATTCACACACTGGCCAGTTCGTTACATTTTATCACTGAAGATGATGAAAGGAGCAATAAGCTTCAGCTTAATTTTCATAGCCCCAGCTAAGTCTCAAACTCTGGCCATTAGAAAAGTATTTATCTTTGGGCTTATAAAGTGAGCAAACTTGACGTGGAAAGAATATCCCTGAAGTCACATGAGGTCACTTTTCTGACCCTAACTGCAGCTTGCACATTTTAAACACAATTCCCATGTTATAGCTGAGCAGTTAAATTGTATGCAGTAAAACAGACTCGTAGCAAACGTAAGTTAAATTTCAGGATCACAGCATCTGCAAGGAGGAGCATGAATGTTACAATTGTAACAAAGCCTTGGGAATCTGAGATGACTGCACAGGATTAGTCAGTGGGTAATACAAAACCCAAAAGCCCCACACACCAGTAAACAGCCAGACACTCTGTCCAAATCTCTCATCCCCACCAGCCGTTACATTGTGGGAAAGGACTAGTAGCGAATACCTGATCCCTCCAGCCACTCTGGAATGTGGCTCCTGACCAGCTTTAAATGGGGGAAACAATGGGTAAGTTCTCAGGGCACTGGCATTGCAGGAAGTGTGCGTCAAGGAGCCTAATGGAGAGGAAAAAGGGCAGCAGTGATGGAAGAGCCTGATAGCAGTCGAATTATATATCCTTAGTGAAAGGGAAGGGAAACCAACACACGTGTGTCCCATGTGTGTTTTACTAAAGAGCCATTTGGGCATCCTGCATATTGGGATGCATGTTTCTTCGACACACAGATCTGCTTTCAAAAAGCCAGTGCATATTTATTTATATGAACTCCCCTCCATGTTGCTATTTCTTCTTGTTGCACAAAAGTTTGCATTGAGGTTTGATCTGGCCTCAGGGCATACATAATGGTTTGCAGTAAAGTGGTCCCTAAACAAACCCCGCGCCTAGCACAAGTATCTACAGAGACAAACAGCTCCTTATTAACCAGTGGGGAGTCCTCCAGCCATTCCAAGGGCTAACTGCAATCTCTATGAATGGATAGTTTTCCTTTTGCAGGCTGGAATCTGAACAGATTTCATCTGTCAGCAGTAGTGAGTGCTTCCCTCTAGAACATCAAGGGGAGAATCTATCTGCACTCCTGGGCTGGCTTTTGGGACAACCATCTGTATTACCATTTTTTAGCATTTCAGAGTACCCATAAATGTGCTAGGCACTCCACAAACAAACAGAAAAGACAGTTCCTGCCCCAAAGAGCTTTCAATGTAAATACTAGGCAAGATACTAGCAAGAGCAACAAACAGCTGGGAAGTAGAAAGAGGAGAGGCCAGGGTTATAAAACAAAGGGGATGTGGTTACAAAGGTTTATAGAGCATCCATTTCATGGGGCAATTATACATACAAGAACACAGGGGCATGCACGTGTACAGACATACATTTTTTAATTAGAATAAAAAATGCAGACATAGCCTCTGAACAATTCTAGTCTATTCTACATAGATTTTTATCCTCCGCTCATCACTGTAACATCTGAATGCCTTCCAGCCATGCATTAAGCAATGTGACTACACATCTGTCACAAGTTCTTAAATTTAAATGAAAACAATCATACGTTTTATGAGACCTTACGCATGATGGAAGTATATCAACAGAAGAGAACGATGGTCTTAAACCAAGTCCCCTTGATGTTAGTGGCTTTGGTTTGATAGCTCATAACCAATACCTGGAACTGGATGCAGAAGCAGATAGGCAGAGCCCAGAGCACTACTGTTATGCACTGCCAGAGGCTCACCGCATTCAAAAGACAAGTAAGTCGCTGCATTCTGCACCAGGGGAAGCTTCAGCTTGCTTCTCGATGGTAGCGCCAAACAATGCACATTGCAGCAGTCTGGGATGGCGTTCACAATGGCCAGAATTACAGTAACAAAGACCACATCACAAAGGGGCCAAAGTAATCTTCCGAGGGTCACTTCCCTTGGAGGTGCCATGGGCTTTGAGATACAGATGGGTTTCAATGTACATGGTGTCTAGAGTTCAGCCATTTCCGCTCATATGGAATCCTATGTCCCTCTTTCTCCATTAGGGAGTCACCCCTCTGGAACTCTGGTCTGAACAAGCCAAAAGTCTCAATGTGAAATTCGGTTGAAGAAACTACCAACTGTAGTTTGATTTTGGGGGTGAGGAAATCACTGAACATCACGTCAATTCAGCCCAGGTTCCCCCAAACCAGGCCTAAAACCGAGCCTGGTTTTCAGATTTGTAATAAAATCTCTGACCTTTCACCTTGGTTTTGGTTATCTTATGCATAGGGCCCTATCAAATTCATGATCCATTTTGGTAAATGTCACGGTCATCGGATTTTAGAAATCTTAAATGTCACCGTTTCAGTTATTTAAATCTGAAATTTCATGGTGTTGTAACTGTAAGAGTCCTGCCCCAAACAGAAGTCGCGGGGGAGGGGGGGTTACAAGGCTATTATAGGGGGGTCATGGTATTGCCATCGTTACATCTCTGTGGCTGCTGCTGGTGGTGCTCCCTTCAGCACCAGCAGCTGTGGAGCTTCCTGGAGGTGGGTCTGACCCAGCCCCGGGAGCAGCTGTGCAGAGGAAGAGAAAGTCCCATCCCTCCTCAGCCTGGCCAGGAATATCAGCTAGAGCCCGGTGCATGGTAGGAGCCCCCAGCTGGGGCGCCTCAGCCCAGCTCATCCCCAGCTCTGGGCCCAGTGCTCGGGGGCTAAAGGGGCCTTGGATTTGCTGTGTGTGGAGGGGTTTGTGACCACAGCACCCCCCCCAAACCATGGCACCCTAGGCAGTCACCCACCCGTAAAGCCAGCCTTGCCCCCCCACCCCCAACAGTGACTACTCCCACACACACACACCATGCCACCCTCACTTCTGGGCTGCTGCTGGCGGTGGCACTGCCTTCAGAGCTGGGCACCTGGCCAGAAGCCACCGGTCTCCGGCCGCCCAGCTCTGAAGGCAGCACAGAAGTAAGGATGGCAATACTACAACCCTCCTACAATAGCCAGATGTCATTGGGGGGGGGGGGGACGGGGGACACCAGATTTCACGGTCCATGATACGTTTTTCATGGCTGTGAATTTGGTAGGCCCCTACTTATACAAGTTTTCCAAAGTTATAAACATAACCCTGGTTTGAAAACTGTTTTTTTATCATTATCTATATATGACCCAGTTATGGTAAATTACACTTCCCTGAGTGTAATTTCAGACTTTGTTGGGGAGAGTTACTCAGGAGTTACCCTAGTGTAAATGTGACCCAGAATCAGGCCTGTGTAAGCATAGCACTAAGATGATACAAGCTCTATAAACACCAGTAAGCAGGATAATATAAAGTAAGAAATACTATTCCAGGTTGTTCTGTCAGAAGTAATGAACGTACATTTAATATTCCAATTAGACAGGAGGATTCCACAACAGAACAGGTGTCAAGAGAGGTGTTTAATGCATGATCTATAGCAAAATTAGATAACACACTCCAGTGAATAGAGGGAATTCGCACCAGGTATAAAGGGATTGGATTCAGTGACCTACAAGGTGCCTTCTAGCATGAGTGTCTAGGATTTTAAATTGTATTATTCATACAGGGCATCACAAAACACTGTGCCAGATTCCAATAATCCTTACCTATGAACTATCCCCCTGATGTTAATGGGACTATTCATGTGGAAAGGTTCTACCCAGTGTGAATAAGTATATCAGAGCATGGCCCTTCATTGAATAACTGGGGAGAAAGAGGGGTCATGAAGTCCGGAAAAGGAATCCTAGATTAAGTAACGAGACCAATATAGAGTACTGCAGCCATTCAGCAAGAACAATGGAGTTACAGGCCTGTCCCTGATGGTACAAGAGCCTACTGGGAATGACCACATATTTTCAGAGAGATTTACTAAATTCCCTGTCTTACATTTGCTAATTTGAATTCCTCGCTCTGCTACCTGGGCTGCTTGTTCTCTCTCAGGCAGTGGCTGGGAATCAAGAGACAAAGGATAAAGAGCTCTTAATGAGTGAACCTTAGTTCATTTCAGTGAAGCACCCTGAAGTTCTGATGTTCCTCAAGCCTTTTCCAAATGATCAGAACCTACCTACCCCCTGCTCCATCTTTGTGTCTATGGCGCACTCAACATAGAAGCGCCAGTATGCAGGTGCCAAGTATAGCAATGAGTCACATTCTCCCATCCTCAAAGGACTCTCTTCTTCATCTTTATTTGACCTCTTAGGCCTGCAAAGAGGAGCTGAAAGTTCTCACCAGAAATTACTCTCATGAGATTTCCAGCTGGCATTTCTTGCTCTCATTTGTGCGGGAAAAACCATGGGAATTCCCCTTCCCACAGTATCCCAGCCCCTCTGCTCTGAATCCTGTCCAGAGCCCTGCAGTGCAGAAGAACACAAAAGTCAAAAATAGAAAAGGAGAAAGCAGTGACATGAGCATCTTCGTACCAAACACTTGTACAGAGGGAAGCGGAGCAGGGGGAGAGGCTATGTCTTATTTTATAAGAACTGGTTTGCCCACCCCTGTGAAACGCGCAAGAGGATGTTTTTGATCAGGAGAATGAAGCCCAGCTCTGCCCTTGGAAGCTAAACCAGACCTCATGTACAAAGGGGGAAATTGGGTTCTGGTGATTCACCTTCACTTCCCAGGACTTTGCACTGAACTTAGCCCCCAAAGCCACTTCTTACATCACCATTCCCTGGGAAGGGTGACTGTAGGGGAGAGCTCTTTGTACGTGGGTGGGATGAGAATAGGGAAAGCCTCTTTGACCTTACAGGGCAAACCCAGGTGGCTTGTAAAATATCCTCTCCCCATCAAGAGTGCTGGATGAGAAAATATTAGCACTGATTACACTGCACCGGCTGGAGGAAAATGAAGTGCAGGGAGGACAAAGCGGACCCACGTGCAGAAATGATGGAATGGTTTAGACTCTCCCTCACAGTGCACATCCTGGCATGCAGGCTGGTTTTCTTTCCCCCGTTAGCTTGTGGGTGAGGCCACCTATGGCTGGGTGCAGGGGGAGGGGGAGAAGGGATTTTCAGGGGGTACAGTGGCCACACTCCTCCATCTCCATCTCTGGAAAGAGTATGTCACCTGGAAAAAACAAGAACACATCCCACTGGTGCAATCGAAAAAACATTGACCTCACTGGGACCTAACACTGATGCTATTATGATGCCAGGGCGAGAAGTGTCTATTTAACAAGAAAGGAGAGGAGGATAAAAAGCATAGCGCATGTCAAGGCTGAGGAGAGCTGCAGCACAGAGGGGACATTATTCTCAGTTTTGGATTAAGCTCAGTGTTTTAATGAAAGCACTTATTAGCCCCAGCTGGGGTTCAATTTTCCAGAGAGTTATGAAAAAAAAAATATTGCTCTAGTCATTCTTCTCCCAGATTGTGCAGAGACATCAATTACTGATCCTAATACTCTATTGGAAAGTAACAGCTGGGTAAAAGCCTCTGGCTATACACAACTGAGTTGCTTTGCATTTTAAAGTACATTTTTTAGCTATACTGTGTCCATGTTTTTCACCCCTCATGGATCTTGGATGTTTCTGATGGAGACTGGAGTAACCCTGACCTTGCCACCCTCTAGCTGCAATCAGAGCCATCTCATCTACCAGCAGAGGAGGATCAATTGTCTTTGGAGCCCATCAAGGCCGGCTCCTTAACTGGATGACAGGACTGGTGCTGAGGATAATATGAAGTGCTCCTTCTAGTCACTGAGACACTGGTACTAGGATCAAATCCAGCAGATGCATGCAAAGCACTCAGTCTGTGAGAGCAAGGAACTGGATGGCATTTGTCTCCTGAATACTTATGCAGAGCACCAAATTACAGGGATCAAGACACTCGTTGGACATTGAGTCCATTTTCCCATGTAGGTCACTGTCAGCCTAAGAACTGGGAAACTTTCAAAATGCCCCAAGAATCCCATGTCTGAACATTCAGAGCCTGACCCTGGGTACCCTTATCTCCTGTTAAGTTCAGCTAAGAGGAAGGAGGGCCCAAGGGTTACCGCAGTAGCCTGGCATTTAGGAGACTCAGGGTCAAACTTCTGCTCTGCCGCAGACTTTCTGTGTGACCTTGGGCAATTCACTTTCCCTCTGTGCCTGAGTTCCCTGTCTGTAAATAGGGATAATAGCATTACTCTACCTCACAGGGGGTTTGTGAGGATAAATTCATTCGAGATTAAGAGGTGCTCAGATACTGCTATGGCAGGGGCCATACAAGTGTCATAGATAGAATTAGAAATGCCACAAGCTCAAAAGAGAGCTCCATCATTTATATCTTAACAATAAATTGATACTTAAGTCAGGATAACTTCCTAAGGAAGGTCTATCAGAAGGGAAGACAGCATTCAGCAATCAGAGCATAAATGCTAAACAAAGAGAAAAGCCTTTCCCTCCCTGCGGAGGACATGTGGTGGAAGAAGGTCCAGTTTCACATCAGATGTCCTTGTTAGAGTAGGCAATTGACTATTGTGCCCCGTACGTTTTCCAGATTCTGGCCTCTCAGAGTTTGCCTGCATTTCAGAACCACTTTAATACCAGGGACAGTTCAGGAGTTGGGAGAGAAACAAATCTGAAAATTCAGTTTCTTTTTCGATTACCAGAAGCTTAAGGGTGTGATTTCCAAAAGCACCTGTATGACTTAGGCGTGCCAGTCCCACTGAAAGTGAAAGTCAATGGAACTAGAGCTCCTATGTTACTCAGGCACTTCTGAAAATTCCCCTCCTGTGATAACGAAGAGGAAAGTAGGGAGCAAACTACAAAGAAGAGGGGAGAGAGATTATGTACATATCTAAGTATATGAGAAAGTGTGTCTGCATCCATGTGTGCCTGTGCTTATTATTTACTGAGTGCCTGGCACATATAAGATAGACACTGACCCAAGAGCTCACAGTCTGTTAGACAATATAGCGCAGGCACGTTGTACAGCAGACGGTCAGGGTCTGTGCAGAATATATGATGTGTGCCATGTATGGTTGGTGTTTCACAGGGCGGGGGCTGTTATATGTTTGCATATGTGCAAGAGGTGTATATGCCATGGGCACCACCTGTGTCATTTAGAAACCAGAGACAGGAGATGTCTGGTGTTCTATTTTAAAAAATAATGGACACCTGGATAAAGAGGAGATTTTGCGAGGGGAGCCTTCAGCATCCACGGCCACAAGAAAAGCCTAAGTGATGGCAGTGTGTTACGCTTGCCAGGGGAATAAAGGCCGGTCACAGAGGGTGCCTCTCCCATTCTCAGGCTCCAGTGAGAAGGCAGCAGAGAACTGCTGCCGATGAATGTGAACAATTTCTGGAAGAGTTTAAAGCTGTCTTCACATGAACAGCTGTGCTGAACCGTAATGGATGATCACTGTCAAGTACAAACTGTAAATTTCCTCACAGAACGGGGTTGTGTGTTTATTATTGAGCCACATGTTACCCGGGGGCCCTGCAGGGAGGGGGCAGGGAAGCCCACTCAAGCTGTTGCCAGATTGAAGATTTAACTTTTTTTTTTATTGTAGCTGTTGGAGTTATTCTTTCCACTTGGAATGTCAAATCTGGATGGATATTTCCAGGATATCAAAATAGATTTCACAATCTGCTTGGCATACTGGAATTTTAAATACCATTTAAAAACAAAGGGCCAGATCCTTAGCTGGTGTCAGTCAAGGTATCTCCATTCAGTGTATACCAGCTGAGATCCGTTGCCGAGATCAGATAAGCAAGACTAAAAAGAACCACCTCCTTTCCACAGTCCAAACCCTGAAGGCCTTACTCACTCCGTATCCCAGCAAACCCCTGCATTCCCAGCCACCCCCAACAGAAAAGGGGCAACAGTGGCTGCTTTTCTCACAGCTGTATGGACAATGTTCTATATTCCCAGGGAGGCCCACAAGTGCAAGCCAACTCAATATGATGAAATATGTTTCCAGCAAGCACCCTCTAGCCAGGCACAGAGCATGATGACCACAGCTGCAACAAGCCCCAATTGCAGATGTTAATCATCATCTCATGTAAATAAGTGATGAGCATCTGAAAAGAAACTGGGTTTGAGTGTCACACAGACCAGCCATTCATCGCAAGCCAGTTCCATTAGATTTGCTTGATGAATAAACCCAAGTGTATCAGTATAACCCAAGTATATAATTGAGGAGGTTCTGTGGCCCAGCCTCCCTCCTCGTCTGCACACAGAGGTAACTCCCAGGCTAACGGAAGGACTTGGGTGCTCTTTTGGGGAGGATCAAGTTCTTAAAGGCATGTTCCATTCAAGAAGCCAGAGGAGGCACCAGGATGATTCATAATGATTGCACAGGCTGTGAATCAACATAATAGGACTTCAGATTAATAGAAATTTTCTGAGTATTTTCTTTCCACCCCCGACTCTGAAAATAAAAATCTGGCCATATCTGGTCATATGGCAAATCTGGAAATTGACACATATGGTATATTTCACCTTCTCCTTCCAGAGAGCTCTTTAAGGCAAATAGCCAAGACAGACCCAGCTTTTCTTCTAGCAAAGCCATTCAATGCAATACTGGAGTATGTAAATAGGCCTGAGAAAGGGAGAGACTAGTGGCCTGAGTAAAGGTCTGAGACAGGAGCTCCTGATTTTTAATCCTGCTCTGGCGCTGACTTAGTGGCCTTAAGCTTCATTTCCCCTATCAATACTTACTAACCTGGGTGTTGGTTTGTAAAGCACAATGAAGATGAACACTATATACTATAGGTTGCTAAGTATAATTATTATTAGCACATGTGTACCGGGTAATTGCGCCCAGAAACGGGCAGTTGAACAGATAATTGCCTAGCCTGTTTGCAGAAAAGTAGGATTTTAAGGGCCACAACATTTTTTGTGGGTGCAGCCATCAAGCCCATAACCGAAAATATAGCTGACAGTATTAAACGGGAATAGAAAGAATCAAGCTAGTTCCAATAAAAAAATCTTTCTAGAATTTGAGTAATGCATTAATATAGAGAGAACATATATTCAGAGTAATAGTAACCTGCTTTACAGCAATTCCCTTCATAATGCTGTAACAACTGTATCCACTACAGACTAAAGAGAGACACTGGCAGCTGAGACCCTAGTCTTCAGCTTTAAAAAGCACAGGTCTCTAGCACTAGAGCTAGAGGAGATCTCCCTTTGGTGTCAGTGGTAGTATGTCCCTTATTTTCTTTCCAGACTTCCCCACCACACACACACACACACTATATTAAAAGTATGTTCTGGAGGCAGTCATACAGGACGGCTGCCTTTATTGATCCAACTGTTCAGAATGGCAGCACCATCAGGACCGGCTCCAGCTTTTCGGCCACCCCAAGCAGAAAAAAAAATGGCCGTCGCCGAACTGCCGAAGCAAAAAAAAAAAAAAAAAAAAAGGCCGCCCCAGAATCCCTGCCGCCCCAGGCACGTGCTTTGCCGTCTGGTGCCTGGAGCCGGCCCTTGCCGTCTGGTGCCTGGAGCCGGGCCTGAGCACGATTAAGTGTGCTTACTATGCAAGCCACGTTTGGCAGCAAGTTTGAGAGTAGGGTCATCACACCACAATGTGCTTGCATAACACAGTGTGAATTTTATCTGAAAACAGAAGCATTTGATTTTTTTGTTTAGGTCAAAATGTGCATCTGTGAGCCATCTTGCTGAATACTCATACTTGTCAAACAAGCAACATCTCATCTGGCTCCTACTATTTCACAGTTTCAGAACTCCCAGAGCAAAGTTACTAGGAACAAATATTTCATTAACACACAAGACCAGTTCCAAAAGCCCTGCCCCAGTCTGATTTCAGTCCATTCTCCCACTGAAGTCACTGAAAGTTCTCCCTGAGGTAATGACTCAAGCTTCCAGGATCTGCCTGATCTAACCTACTGTCTCCATCAGGGAACCTCAAATTTTGCCCAGCACAGGCCCGCCCTGACTCCACCAGGAGCCCCAGGGCCACACTTAATTTTCCCCAAATTATCCCCTCGTCTTTTATTCAGATCAGAGGCATGGCAGACGGAAACTAGTGCAATACTCCAAAGAACTCCACGGAAGTTGTCACATTGCATGCTGAAAGCCGTTTCCACTCAGTCTCACCTGCATCCTGAACGTGGGCAAGAGTGGGCTTCACTGCAGAACTCTGCAGGCTACATTTTGGCTATGTAAATAAACAGGCAATATGAACTGAGCTCCCATAAATCCCCTACAAATTCTTAATGACTCTGAAGACTTAATAAAGAGGTTCACAGTGTAAGCAGCAGCAGCCAGTAATTATGGTTTTGGAAGCTGTGAAGCAGCATGCAGAAGCCTAGCTCTGTGATTGCAATGAGAGCAGTGATAATAGT
Organism: Chelydra serpentina; assembly: GCA_037349315.1. NCBI lineage: Eukaryota > Metazoa > Chordata > Testudines > Chelydridae > Chelydra > Chelydra serpentina. The sequence continues at coordinate 18,064,383 of JBAIAC010000035.1, forward strand.
TCTTTCAGAGCACAACATGTTCTTATGCAGTCTTATGCCCTGCTCTCTTCAGCTGGAAAGTACACAGCCAAGTCAAGTCAGCTTTAACCCAAAATGTAAAAAAATTAAAATAAAGACAAAATCTTCGGTCTGGAATCGCACAGCATTATGGGCTAATGATATGCAAACCGTACATCAAAAGCAAGACTGATTTAGCAAAAATTAAAAAGGGACACTTGTGTTTTGCACGTTGGCCATCTTTTCATACATTAGACTTTGCTACCAGTGCTGCCTATATAGTTAAGGATGCATAACCCTTTCAATTATATATGCGCAGTGTTTTGTCCACATGGAATCATACTCAGTAGTCTCAACTCCCAAGTATTGTATTAAACTACTCAGTGGATGAATCCAGATTCCTAGAGTGCCATAGGATTTGTTAGCTGCTTCTATAAATAGAAAATCAGCCCTGATTAATTCTGTCATAATTAAAATCCTAAAGCAGGTGAAGACAAATTTGATAACACTTTCAAAGCTCTTTCTATTTCTCTCTTGGATGAATCTGGCCCAGTGTTTAACAAGCAATGTAAATAGCTCTAACTACTGACAAATCTCACAAAACCCTCTCCCCATTTTGGTTTTGCAGCAATCCAACCTCCAGCCTGTGTAGAGAGCCCTGTGATATTCAATAATGATAATACTGAGCTCTTGCTTAGTGCAACTGAACCAACTCAAAATGAAGTTTCCATTGTCTTCTCTTAATGGGATTTTTGGAAAATATAGAAAGCGGGAGGGGGAGGGAGGACAGAAACAGAATGTGTCACTTTATCCCAATCACCATAGACCTGATCCAAAGCCCATTGAAATCAATGGAAAGATTCCTGTTGACTTTCATACAGTTTGGATCACCCCTAATGGGAATGCACTTTTTGCAGGTGTATATTACGTCTGCTTTAGAGATCCCTAACAAAGGTTGCCCTCAAGAACAACTATAACCACAGCTGCATTTGATGAGTTCAGTGATATTCTGAGTCTGGGGCCAAATGTGTCCAAGCTAGCCCTACAGAGGCTTTTAGCACACAGTTCTTCCCCGCCCCCCCCGCCAGCCTTTGCTGTGTTCACCATTTGTCATGAAGCATATTTGTAAAGAACTCAGCCCTGAAGTATTCAGGCACAAGGCTTAGTTCTGTTTCTTTTCCATCAGCACCTTTAGTATCATTACCACTTGAGCTTCTTCATAATCTTCAAGATGTCCTTAGCCCATTTCTTCTCCTCCTGGATCTTCTTCGGGTTGCCGATCCAAGTTGTTCGGCATTTACACTCTGGTTTGGACTCTTGTTAATTCCCATGTTTCTGCTCCACTTGCCATAGCTGGTAATAACCAGGGATCCAAAAGATCTTCATAATGTAAGCAGAGCAGGAGCTTCCCTTGCATGATACTGCTTGGTTGTTCAATATTTCTCCATCCAGCTTTGAGTATTCCCTTCACGCAAGGGTAAAACCTGGACCCAGTGCACAGGCTGAATAATATTCAGTTGCAATTAATTTTTTGAGTGTTGGAAGGAAATCCTGTCCCACAAAGCAGAGTCACTTCTGCAGCCTTTGGGCTGCAATGACCCCTGCAACAGTTGCAAATTCCCCTTTTGGAAGCCAGTTGTGGAAGCAGCAGTGCTACAGCGAGGTAGGGGCAAGATTTGTTCTCTCATGCTCATTTTGGGGACTATCAGTGAAGATGTCACACCACACACCTTATTCCTCCCAGCTAATAAAGTGGGGGGAGGGAGGTGAAGGGCAGTGTGTGCAAGAGAGTGAATATATATTTTCAGTGCCATCCCACTCTGAGCACTCTCTCCAATTCATCTTCCTGGATGATCCCAGGTATACAGTCTCTTGAGGCACCAGCTGACCAAGCACATGCTTGGGGAGGCACCTTCTAAGGGGTGGCCAATCTTGGGGCGGCGCTCGGGGGGGGGTTGTTTTGTTTTTACTTTGGCGGGGCAGCGCTCAGGTTTTTTTTTGTTTCGGCGAGGCGGCACTTGGGGTTGGTTTTTTTTTGTTTCAGTGGGGTGGTGCTCGGGGTTATTTTTGTTTGTTTCAGCAGGGCGGCGCTGGGGGGGGTGAGGTTTTTTTTTGTTTCGGCAGGGCGGTGCTCTTTTTTTTTTTTTTAACGGGAGGGGGTGGCGCTCGGATTTTTGTTGTTTTTGTTTTTTGCTTGGGGCAGCAAAAAAGTTAGAGCCAGCCCTGTCAGGCTACTGATTTTCACCTTGTATCATTTTCTTCTACCTGGAACTCTAACTCTGATTGGGGCAGCCTCTGTGCCCAGGAAGATAATGCAAGAATTTATGACCAACAAGCTGCAGTAAGATTATGTCTTGCTGACCGTTTCTAGAGATTGGCGCAGAACTAAGAAATGCCCACATAAGAACTGGTTACACAAGCCAAACAGAAAGTGAAATCAGTGTGAACCTTGTCTAAATAGGTCACTTATCTGCTTGGTTTCTCCTCACTCACCCCGCCCCCTTGCCCCCAATGCTCTTTGAACATTCCAAGTAGTTCAAGTCATTGAGGGGACAATTACATGCTCTAGTGAACGCAAAAAACAAAACTTGCATAAGATGGTGGTGTACTCAGAGGGTTAAAGGACAGGAGCAGCAGGGGCAGGGACAAACAACGCTTTGAATGTTCCTTCACCTTTCTGATTGCTCATTAAGCTTTGGCACGGTTCTGTGTATGACCTCATTGCACCAGAACAGTTTTGCCCACGCCAATAGGGTTTAAATGCATGATACAAACAAGGCCTGGGATGGGCAAGCTTCAGGGATGCAAATGTGCAAGAAGTCAGGCAGGCTTCATCTCTAGGGTGACCATTTTGGCTGGGACAGTCCCTTTTTTAAGCCCTGTCTCAATGTTCCCTCTAATTTTTGACAGGCCGTGTGCGCCAAAAATTTCTTCTGTGCAAATTGTTGTGTGCACGGTGTTTCGCCGTGTGCACAGGGTTTAGCATCTGTGTGCACGCACACGTGCACGGCTCAGAGGGAAAAGTGTCCCAGACATCCCGATTTTTTTGGCAAAAGTGGGCATTTGTCCCATTTGTTCTTGCCAACTTGATCAGTTGGCAAGAGCAAAAGGGAAAAATGCCAACTTTTGGGGTGTGGAGGAACATGCGAGGGAGGGAGTGGCGATGCCAGCACCGTGCGTGGGGCAGAGGAGGTGGAGGAGGCAGGACTTGAGCGAGCAGCAATGCCAGGCCCAGCCTTTGGGAACTATGGTCACCCTATTCATCTCTAAAAATCCGTTATACCGTAGATCACCGTCTGTGGCTCCTTGCAAGCCACAAATGAAGGTGGTGGGTGAACGTAAAAACAGCCAGTGATCACACACCTAAGAATGTGTTAATTTTAATCAGAAATGAAGCGGCAGCCACCTCTCGGGTTTGAAGCATGGGGATAGGCATCAGGAGAGCTGGGCTCTATTCTTGGCTCTACCACTGACCTGCCATGTGGTCTCAGCCAAGATTGGACTCTCTGTGCCTTGGTTTCCCCATTTGCAATCTGGCGGTCTCTGGGTGACAGGTGCTACATGTGTGACACATATTACTGAAAGATAATCTGGGAAATATACAATGGCAAACCCTTCAAACATTAATCAGTCCTTACTTTAATGGGAGTTTTGCCTGAGCCATGTTCAGGATAAGATATGGCAAGATATGGTTCAATGGAACCATAAAGCTCGGAAGCAACACATTTTAAGCAACTACACTCCAGTAACTACGCCCCTTTAACAGAGCAGAGGGTTCAAATCAGCAGCCGTAAGCTAAATCCTGCTGGGCTTTTCTCCCTGTGCCAACAGTGTTCAATGTACTGCTTTGTCTTTTAGAAAGAACATGTAATTGCTATCGTTCATTATTTACAGATGTGCAGATATCTGAATCTATTCAGCAGCCATACTGAGCTGAAGGCGAGAGCCAAGAGCTGGCTACAGAAGAGACTTATGCAAAGACAATCCTGAGCAACAGAAATTGGGCTTCTGGTGTTTGGTTCAAACCATTCACTCCCCACAAAACACCTGCTGATTTCTCCCCTTACAGTCACATGGAAGCATAGGCCAATTTCATGCTACTCCTTATCTTCCTCATCTGTATCCTTTTGTCAGTTTCCCACCAAGGGCTTCCCTATCAGTTGTCACATTTGGGAGGGATGTAAAACTGATAGGCAGAGAGCAGCATAGCCAGAGAAGCTGGATTAACCATTTCTGTGCTCTTCTTCTGGTATTCATTATAGAGCGAGGAAAGTGTCACCCACAGGACTTTGGGTGGGAGGAGGATAAACTGAACTGCTGAGCATTTCTTTTTAGCTTGGCATAGTGTCCTAGGCCCGATCCTGATTCCACTGAAGTCAAAAGCAAAAATCCCATTGACTTCAATGCCAGATTGCCAGCTCTCACAAAGTTATGGGAACATGATTTTGTGATCTCCCCTGGAGCTGCCCTCCCTTCAGGCCAGGGGCAGCAGGCAAAGAACACCCATAGCTGCAGGAGGAGCAAGGATGTAAGGTTGGGGGGCAGGGGAGCAAGGGGCAGAAGTGTTGTGTGGCTAGTGGGCTGAATTCACGTGGGGGCTGGAGCACAAAATAAATTGATGTAGGGACATGGTGGCAAAAACAAAACAAAAAACCCACACACACATTTTACCATTAATTGGCAACACTAATAATCTCAAACACATACACACACATGGGCCAGCAGGAGGAGGAGTTAAAAATCAGAAGACAGCTCTAAAAACATTTAATCTCTTTTAAAAAATCTCATGATTTTTTGGGTCAGACTTGATTTTTTTGAGCATTGGGGTTTGGCAACGCTGTCAGTGAAAGAGGTCCTCCAAGCCCCCCTGCAGAAGAGGGCAGGAGAGGAGCTGGCGATCACTGCAGCAGTGAAATATAGGACATGGCTAAACAGCAGACAGGCAAAGACTGGAAGGAGGCAGTGCATGAATGGATGAAGGCTGGGGGGAAAACATGAAACAAGCATGGGTAAAAATATACCAGTAGTAAAAGCTAAAGGACAGGACACAGGAATCGAAGCTATTTATATGTCTCCCCCTCCCCGCACTACCATTACAGTAATATTGAGCACCTCACAATCTTCATTACATTTATCTTCAACACACCCCAAGAGGTTTACATACCTACAGGGTCCAGTGGGAGTTTTGTGGATCGCAGTAGAACCAACACTGGAACTTAGACACCCAAGTACTTTTATAGCCCCCACCCAGAGAGGCTAACTGAGTTGCACAAGGTCACAGGAAGTCTGTAGAAGAGAAGGGACCTGAACCCAGGTCTTCCAAGTCCTAGATTAGACCATCCTTCCGCTCAAGGCACATAAGATGCTGGCTAAGTTACAATAATTAGGCAGTAGTAAGTGGTTAATATAAAGGGAGTTGACAAAACATACACAATGAAAGAGGAAAAACAGAGTAATAAGAAATAATCCTGTGGTGTTTCCTTCCCCTTCTCCTTTTGTCTATACATTGGTCGGGTAGACCATAACCTAGATCAAGACACAATGACCTCCGGTGACTAGAACACTGAACTAGGAGGCAAGAAACCTGTGGGTTCTATTTTGGCTCTGGCACTGACCTGCTGTGTGACCTTCAGCAAGTCACTTCATACCTTTGTTTCCCCTCCCACCATTTGTCTGTTTAGACTGTAAGCTCTCTGAGGGCAAGCACTGTCTTGTTCTAGGCTTGTAGAGTCTAGGTCATCGAGGCTGGAAAGGGGCGAGTAGTCCCTGCACACACCCCTGCAGCCCAGTGTGGCACTGTTGTGCCCCACTTTGATTTCCCCCAATCGGGGCGGCACTAAGTTCACTGTAGCAACCCAGGGCAAGGAGAAACCAACACACACTAACGTAGCATGTTCCTGTTTAACAGGGTTTCAGGATAGGAACAATTACAATATACCGTTCGTAAGGGTGTGATTCAGCTCTCAAACTTAAACTTCACAAAGTCTCTAGTCAGGTCAGTCTCCTAGAGACAGAGGAATCCACCACTACCCGCTACAGCCTACATGGCTCCCATTCCCCTCCATCACACCATGAGGAGAAAGCTGGATGGCGTGTGGGGGGGCATGCTCTGCGACTATTGCCAGTACTTTGTCCGATAGTGCCTCCGGGTACAGTTCCTCTGGGTGGTGTCCACTGATTCCTTCGACCAGTGGTCCCCAAACTTTTTCTGTCATGCCGCTCCCTTACCCATAATGGAATCTGTCCGTGTCCCTGCCCCCACCCCAGAGCCACAGTCGGGAGCCAGCCGGGGCAAGAGCCACGGTCAGGAGCGGAGCCACGGTCAGGACTGGGGGCCAGGCCAGAGCTGTGGCTGGGGTCAGGACCACGGTGGAGTTGGGAGCAGAGTGGGGCTGGGTGGCCCCACTCCCCTCCCCTGTCACACCTCTCTGAACATTCCTCAACAATTCAGGGACCACCGGCTTAGACGCCTTTGAGGAGCAGAGGCGCTCTCTGGGATTCTCTGCTTGGCATCCCCCTCTGGATCCCTGATTTTTAACCTTTAAACTTCACTCCCATCCCTGGTTTTTTCATTTGTTGTACCAAGACTTCAGTTGTGGTCCAGGTTTGATGGCTTCTTCCCACAGCTGTGGATGCAGGCCTTTAGCTTTGGGCAGGCTCATGCCCTCCATTTCCCAGTAACCACAATAGATACTCCCCATCTCTCCTCCTTAGCTTTCTCTTCCTGTCTCTATAGCCTAGGTCCTAGGACTGGGCACTGGTAGGGCCTCCTTGATTACACCCCCAGGTTGTTCCAGCTGTAGGTGGCAGCCTGTTCCTTAATGGGGTAGTACACTCTTCCCTTGGTCTTCTGTAATTACTATCATAGCACTGCTACTAACATTAGCTCCTCAGGACAAAGATCTGTCATTTTGGGTGTGTAAAGCACACTTGGAGGGACCATAATGGAAGGCCTATTAGGGGCAGTAAAAGACAGAGAAACAGACTGACCCTGAACCACCACCACCACAATAAAATGTCCACTGCACATGCTGGGTCTTAACATCCTCAAATCTAGCCACTTGAGCCTCTCTCTAAAAACCATCTAATAAAGTCCACTGCAAGTTCTTGGTACAAAATACACATTAGCAAGCACTTGCTTGGTTTTGCTTTACTGTGGATATAGACCTTTGCCTAAAACCTAATCATCCAGAAATATTTGGGCATCCTGGCTCATTGACTGGATTTTGTGTCTAACACATGAGATTTCAGATGGGCGTGCTGTGCTATGCCTGGTACGTACTGGATTTCATAGGTTTTTTGCACTTCTATCTTCATTAGTTCTACACATTACAGAGTATGTGGAATGCGTGCATTGCCAACCCAAGGAAATTAAGATGTGACATTATTTTTCAAGGACTCTGCTTTTCCTTCTTTTCTCCTGTCAACACACAAACCCCAAACACAGCTGTGTGTTGACAGCGTTGACACAAAGTCAGCAATGACCCAAATTAAATTTCTCGTCTCTTTTGCTTCACGAGGCCAGAGTCAGAGCAGAAGCTGTACTTGGAGACATTGATGTCTGAAGGGTTAAAACTTTAAGGATGTCAAGCCTCAAGGTTTCCTCTGGGCCTTAGACATGTTTTGCAAAGAGCAATAAAAATGTAAAATAAGAATGCTGAATAATCAGATGTGATTTCTTTTTTAAAATTTAAATAGTAAAAGTGAATGTTGGCATGAGTGGACAGTGCCAGGCTGAGGGCCCTGGAGACTGAAGTCCTTTCTTTATGCACAAAACAGGCATAGCCTGGGCAGAGGCAGAGCAAGCAACCTTAGCACCACCCTCCTGACATGCCTCAACCCTGCTCTGGAGGGATTTTTTCTAATGGGGATAGCTGACAATGTTCCCCATTATGATGGGCCCAAGCTGGGATATGCAACTCTGGATGCAGATTTTGAAACCTGGCCCCAACCACCAGAAGTTTGGGCAGGTTCGTATCAAGGGCTGTAGCTTGGTCCATTATAGAGATAAGGCCATGATATTTAGAAGTGAGCTTGGTTTCCAAGGCCTCCACAAAGTTCTGAGTTTTTCAGATCTAGGATACAGGGGCCTCTTCTGGTCCCCATGAACATTCAGTCCTTGATCTCTCCAAGGAGACTGCTGTGCTTCTTACCAACTGAGCTGTGACCACCAGTTTATTCCATAAAAGTCAGCAAACAGCCATCGGTTGGCAATGACTCACTCACTATTAACATGGGTTAGATTACAACCCATGACCTGGAGTCCATTCCCAGTTCCCTGAGCAACTAAGTCCCTCCAGTTATTAATCATTATTATTATGTATTGTTATTATAAAACTACATGGTCAGATAAGGGAACCTCAGATGCATCCCTCTAAAGCATGTGGTAACTAAGGCAAGGGCTCCTATCTATCATTGGGGTAGAGAGATGGTAGAGGTCAGGGACTGTAATCTAGTCCCTAAATTGTACTGGTGTCCTTTTTATTTTTGTCTGTGAAACCCACTGAAGTAAATACCAAGTAATTATGGTGTTCTGAAGTGACCTTATGGAGCATGTGCTCAATTCTATGGACCTCCGCCAAAGCTACTATTGTGGATTCCATGCCAAGACTTGGGAGAACCCTGGCTCCGTCCCACTGTTTTCTTTGGCGAGGCTCTATGGATTCTCAGCCTGGCAAGAAAGCCCCATTTTAAAAGTACTGGCAAACATTGTGCAGTTTGTCACACCACGGCTTATGATTTAGGACCTTGATTTAGGCTCAACACTGGGCTCTTTTGTTTAGCTGTGTTTGTACATCATTTGTAACTTTGTATTAGTTAATAAATATCAGTCTGAGAAGAGTGCAGCATGCCCAGTATTGCGGAGAGGATTTTCCCTTGAATATACAATCTCTAGTGAGAATGACTGAGTGAAATTGAAACAGCTCTGAAAGTTTAAACTCATGTAAACAAGGCTTTTTAATACACTGCTTACTTCAGTGATAAAACTAAATAACTGCATACCTAGTTGAACTCAGAACCTTGAGCTAAGGATTTTCACTTTGTACAAAATTAAATCTAATTTGTTGTTTGTTTTTTTAAATGAGAACCTTCTGATTTTTCCTGTCTAGTGCAGGTAATACCTGGAGGGAGGCATAGGAGGGAAAATTAAACTGCTCTCTGCCCCCACAACTAAAATCCTATAAGCCTCATTAATACTTGGTCATAGGCTGAAAAGTGACTCTGCAGAAAAACAGCCTTTTGGTAAAACCCTGTTCTATTGTTTGTGCAAAAATCAGAACCTCTAATCCAAAAATCTTTGTGTGTACTCACGCACGCGTTTGGGGAGACCAGCTTGAATACCCATATCCAAACCAGCCTCTCACTATGGTTGCTAATCAAATCCCAAACTAGAAAAGGCCTATTTTCTGCTTTGGAGTTGACTGAATTCTCATGAGAATTCTTCCCAAACAGCAGATCAGCCTAGACTTCTGCCATACTAGGCTGGATTGTAACAGGAATCACCTGCAAGATTTCAGAAGCATGGAGTCCAAACTTGAGTCAGCCTTGAACCTGACCCCTAACAAATATGACCCAGGTCCAGATCCCAGCACCACTTTCCTTGTCCCATCTCTAGCCTTTTGCTCTCAGCACTTCAGAACTGACAGCCATGGAAGAGTAAACTGCATTCAGTCATATCTACGTCCCTTCGTTTTTTGGTTGTTTTTTTGTTTCCCAGGAATCTATCAGTGTTTATTCTAAAATTTAAAAATCAGGTGGAAAAAAATCAGTAAAAACCAAGACCAAAGGGCAATGGGCAAGGTATGGGGCGGGGGAGGAGGGGCAATGTTTGGCCTCGCTCCTGACCCCTGCCCCTCTGCTTCCTCTGCAAAAAAAAAATCGCCCAAAAAGTCAAAATTCAGGTTAAAAGGGTAACAACTGAATGCTAGCTTTCTCAAAACCTGGGAATTTTTCAGAGAAAAAAATGGGTAAATACCAAAACTGAAGGGCCTTGGTCATACCTCATGAATTATAGACAACGTCTTACAGTCCCCAACCTCACTGATGCTAGTGAAGTTGTACAAAGAAGGAATGGCATGGCTTTGTTTCCAGATCTTGTACAAGGTTCAGGCTACACAGCTGACAATTAGGAAACCTACACTTTTGACTTAGAGGATAAGCCAACTCCGGCTACATCTGAATGCAACTCAAGGTGCTGCCCCATCCTTCCCAGGACCTGGAAAATCATGCAGGTTTATTTGTGAGGAAGTGAAATATTCAAGCATCTAGGTCGCTTTTAGCTCTCTCTCTCTCTCTCTTCGGTTCTCTTCCCCGTGTTCATTACACTTCCTTTCTTTGTGAACTTTAAAAGCTCTCTATAGCTCAGATTGCTGCCAAACTTCACTGCATCAGCAGACCTAGAACCAGGGCTTCACTGACAGGAACTACCATTACTGGCTGGATCAGTTTGCTGCTCAGTGGGGGAACCTGCCAAGAGTGGCAGTTCTGTCAATGGAGTGCTGATTCTAGACTTGCTGATGCAATGACGAACAGGTGCTCTGGCAGCAGTGAAAATGCATCATCCAACAGAGGGAGAATTTGGATGTCTGGTACAGACCCAACTCATTACTCTACTAAACAACAACAACAACAACAAAATACCTCACTGCCGGCAATAGTTGTTCCACCAATCATTTGAGTAGCATCTGCTGCCTCACTATTTCATTTCTGCATTCATAGGTACTCTCATTTCTCCATTCCATCAGGGTGCAAAGTTTCCTTGATTACTTGTGCATCTCTCCTGCAGTGGGAACTGCAATGATGCCCATGCACATTATATTAGGAAGAACCACAATGAAGAATGTCCGATGACTGAGCAGAAACTTCACCCATGCAGAGATGAGACACAATGAAATGAAAACAACAGGTGCTAGATAACAAACAGAGGGTAAACGTAAAAAAATACTACCTCTTCTCAAAGGCCCCACTCCTGCTTCCTGTAAGTCAATGCCAAACCTCCTACTGCTGTAATAGATGCAGAATCAAGAAAAGAACTAGAAAATTTCAAGTAAAACGAAAATTTTCACTGTGGACTGTTGATAAAATATTTTGACCAAAAAAAACCTTCAACAAGCTCTACTGCCTCTGCTTAGAACAGTTACATCTCCCCTTCCATTAGAAAAGAAAAAACAAGCTCTGTACAATATTTTTCCAGCAAGAGATCACCCAAAACTCCAGGTCAGCAACAAACATACCCAAATACACAATATGGTTACACAAACAAATACAACAGACCGGCCCTGTTTGGCTTGAAAACTAAGTACTGGGACCACAGGTTCTTGACACCTTTGGGCACAACACAAACTTGCCCACATTTTATCTTCCCAAGACAGCTCTTCCATCCTGAGTTTTTTAACTCAGTTTGTATGGATTTCTCTTTCTCATGGATCTGCCTCCCAATCTGCCTGAAGTAAATTAAGAAGCATGGGGATTTTTTAGCATTATTAATCTTATTTATTATGGTAGTGCCTAAAGACCAACCAGGAATGGGGCCCCATTGTGTTAGGTACTGTATAAGCACAGGAGTTCCCGGCCCTGAAGCGCTTACAATCTAAATAGACAAGATGGACACAGGGTGAGAGAAGGGGTATAGCACACAAGCAGAATAAAAAGAGGAGGGACAGAAAAGGGCTGAGGGAAGGGAGTGGGAAAAAAGTAAGAAGGGCAGGTGGAGTGAAGATGAGGTGAAGAGACTGAGTGAGGGGGAGAGACAGAGTTGGCGCAAACAGCCAGTGAGCATAGAGCAGAAAGAGTCCTGTCAAAACTGTAGAAAATTCTCTGAATTGTCCAGAGGTCCCTGTTTTGGTTACTTCTGCTTCTACCAGCTGGAGTCTCTGGCTAATTCCACTCTGCTCTTTTCCGCAATGGCGTATTGGACATAGACAGCTGTACACATCTGGAGCTTGTATTGGCCAGTGACCCAGCCCAAAGTCAAACTTTCTTTATGGGGTCAGGTGGATTCAAACTATTAATGCTCACCTCACTTCTGCTTGCCTCTCTGCTCTTTTTTCCTCCTGTCTCCATTTGTCCTGCCTAAAGCTATCTCCTAACTTCTAGTGTATCCTTGGGCTCTTGGCTTTTATTGTCTCTTCTCCCATGCCACCCTCTATGCTGGAAACACCTCGTTTCTCATGTGCCAAATAGCCAGGCTGTGTGTGTCACAGCAGCACCGGCCGCCACACGCACAGTACACATGGTGTGCACCATTGGCAACAGCAAGGAGCAGCAGCACTGGCCTCTCACAGCACCACTCACTCAGTTTTGGGCCTCCCTCATGGCAGAGAGCCAGTGGGGCCATACCTGAGCAGCACCACAGCCCCCCATGCACATGGGTCATAATGCCACTCACACGATTTTGGCCCCGCTGGCACTCCACCATGGCAGAAGGTCCACAGGGCCAAACCCGAGTGCAATATTAAAAAACTTTTGTACTGGCCACTGGCATAAGTGGGCTCAAGTCAGGTGGTGAAAATCCCAGGTCCCAACACCCCCCAAACTTTGGAAACGTTTAGAACTACATCCAGAAACACTACAAGTAACAACAACACCAGGACAGGCGGTGAAGGAGAATATTGAATCCAACTGTAATGCAGGGGAAGTTTTGGAAGTCAGACTGTAGTTACTAGAATTGTAATTTAGCTGGGAAAACTAAGCCTTGTTTATTCCAGTGGGAGCTTTTTAGGGGGAGGAGGAAGGAGGAGATATTAGATTTAGCAAACCTTAGATTTTCCCCAACTTTGAAGGTTACCCAATAATTAAGATTAACAGCAGCAGGTACTTTGTTTTGTCCCACCTACAAATAAGAAACCCCCATCCGTAGCTAAGTTGTTTATTTCCATGTCTGCCCATCTCTATATGAAGAGGGGGGGAAGGACTTTACCCATATTAGGTTGGTAAAGAAGAGTTTAAGTTGTAGTATATAAGGTCCTACAAAAAATAAAATCCCAAGTACCAAGCACCATTACCAAATGAATGCCGAGTTTTACATGGTTAACTAGGACTTGACTTCATTGTACAAGGTAGATGTTCATGGAGCTGGGGGTGGGGGGGAAAGGAGGGAGTTTGAATAGCTCCCGAGCAAGCCCTAGGCTGAGCAGAACAGGCAGGTAAACTGATCATATGAATTGTACACTATCACTAGTTTAGTCAGCCCGACCCAGTGTTTGAGTGGGTTCAAAAGTTTGCACAATATTGCACAAAATGACAGCTTAATGCAGCATAGGCTAGTGTGTTGGGTATATGACTGAAAGTCAGGAGACCTGGCTCCTCCTGGACTCAGACAATAACATGCTTTGAGATCTTGGGCAAGTCATTTAACTTCGCAGAGTTGCAATATCCTCAACAGTAAAAAAAAACACCCACCAAAACACACACAACCTAGAAGGATAACAACACTGACCTACTTCCCAGGGAGGCTGACAGATATATTAGGAGGGAGGGGAGACTGACGACATGTACCCAAAACCACCCGTGACAATGTTTTTGCCCCATCAGGCATTGGGAGCGTAACCCAGAATTCCAATGGGCAGTGGAGACTGCGGGGACTGTGAGATAGCTACCCACAGTGCACCACTTTGTGAGTCAATGCTAGCCACGGTATTGAGGACACACTCCGCCAACTTAATGCGCTTAGTAGGGACACACAATCGACTGTATAAAATCGCTTCCTAAAGATCAACTTCCATAAAATCGACCTAATTTCATAGTGTAGACATACCCTTAGATTAGATACTGAGGTGCAGATCTATTATGAGGATAGGTGCTATATAAATACTTAGCTAGTTAGGTTTGTAAATGCTTTGAGATTCTTGGATGGAAGGCTCTGTATTATGATTCAGTAATTGAAGGATTTTGTCTGTCACATGTTGACTGCTGGACTTCTATAACCAACAAGAAGGAAAAACTTTCGGGTTTGCAATTCATTCCTTTGCTGAGGAACCAAATCGGAGGCTGCTAAATCCAGTGTTCCCACACTGCCTCTTGATGTGTCTAGTTACCATTAATTCAGATTGTATCTTCAACCTCTACTTAGGCTTGGCTTTGAGATGAATATTAAACTGAAGCACTGCATAGTCCTGTGGCTGTTCTAACCATAATGCAGGCCAATAGGTCGTCTCTTGGCTTCTGGGTAAGTTATAAAATGGAAAAATCTCAGTTATAAGAGCTTTAGAATTCTTCCTAGACAGCATGCTGTCATTCTTGCCCGAGTCATACAGCGAGTGCTTTATAGAATATCTTGTGTCTGCTCTTGTCGCAAATGATTACATTTCTGTGCTCATCACAAACCGTCCAAAAAGAGAATCATTTCCCAGTAAGGGATGAACGTGCTGCGGGGAACACTTTCACAGGCAGCATGTGCTGGGGCTGCAAATCTTCTGTGCATGAGCAGCATTTACATAACATATGCCAAGACTAGAGCAAGAATGCAATTACATGCACCACTCAACTATGGACGTAGGAGAGGTTTTCTTACCATGTAAGGCATGTACACAATTGATATAAGGGATATTTATTCGAAAAGCATCAGAAATTCCATGTTCCCAGCAAGGACTGGCACTGGACAGCAAGCAGTATTCAAGGAAGGAGTTGGAAGAACATCTTTCACAACTAACAGCCTACCAAAGCTATCTCACATGCAAACCAGCCCTGAGCCTGTAGCTCGCTTACTACTAGGTAGCTAGTGGCCCAGATTGTAGCCAAGAGTACCTACCTGTCAGTTTGTTGATATACGTGAAATTAGTTGGTGGTGTCAAGTCCAAATTCATAATGGACAATTGTTGACATAATACTTCCGTAGTGCTTCCCATCTTAGAATCTCAAGGTGTGTTACAGGTATTAAGCTTGGAAGGCAAAGCTGCATCATGGATTCCCCATTTCAATGCGGAAACTAAGGCACAGAGACTTGCCCAAGGTCACACAGCGAGCATGAAGGGCCTGAAATAGAACCCACATTGCCTGACTCCCAGTCCTGTGCATTAGCCACAATAACATCTTTCCCAGAATCTTCACCTCTTAAAGGCACCCCCATGATGGGGACCTAGCATACGCACTGACACATGAATGGGCATGGTGCCAGAATTATCATCCTGCCCGTGAAGGGGTCCCTTCAGGTCAGGGAGGAGTCACATTGGCAGGGGAATCTAGCAATTGCTGGGTAGTACCTGCTCTTGAGGACAGACAGAGGACTTCAAGTCTTCAAGGCGGTCACTCAGTGCTTTTCACCAGCAGTAGATTCTCTTAAAATAGAACAAATTTTGAAAAGGAAGAGAAAATGATTCACCAAAATGTCAGCCTTTTAACTCACAGACCTCGTGAAACCTGCATGCAGCTTCTTCAGGAAGGTGCCCGCTCAGGCTTCTTTTAGGGATGCCATTGGGAGGGTGACCCCTCTGAGCTAAAAGCTAACCTCGAGGGGTCAGGGACTCACGCGTTACACCAGGGAAGAATTTGGCAGAATGAATCTTGCAGACACCTGGCTTGAGGAAGAGGAATGAGAACAGCCCCTTGTATCCAGAGCTGATGAAATATTGCAAGTGTTGGAAACCACTCAAATTCCAAACATGCCCATGCCCTTAGTGAACAATCATTCAAATGGGGGTTTCACACATAAGTCTGGGGAATGCTCATATTTCTTACAAAACACCCATATTTGCTCGTGAGAATGGGGACAGATGCATGAACTGGAGTGTTCATTCTTCACTAGTTCCAATTCTGTTTAAAAGAAACAAAAAGTGTCCATCATCTTATCCTGGAGCAGACACAGTGAATAGCAAAGAGTCAAGAGGACAACTCACGAACAAACCCCAGGGCTCAAATTTGCTCTCACAAACTACCCATCAAATTACAAACAGTGACAGGGCTGTAACGAGGGCGAGGCGAGTGAGGCACTCGCCTTGGGGCGCACTGCTGGCAGGGGCGTAAAAGCCTGCTGCCAGGGGTGCGCCCGTCCTCCCCCGCCGCTGAAGCCACCCCCGCTTACCTGCGGGAGGTCCGCCGGTGTGTGTGGAGAAGGCCCCCTCCGCCGAATTGCCGCCGAAGCCGCGGCACCGGCGGACCTACCGCAGGTAAGCGGAAGCGGGCACTTCCGCCCTGCTGCCAAAGCCGCTTCCGCTTGCCTGCGGGAGGTCCACCGGTGCTGCGGCTTCGGCGGCAATTCGGCGGAGGGTGACCCTCTAGGAATTTCTGCGCCCCTGCCTCGGGCACAGAAATTCCTAGTTACGGCTCTGAACAGTGAACAGATTCCTAAAATTAAGGCAAAAATTTTGCCTGGATGCCCAAAGGTAGGCTCCCGAATCCCTATTTAGGCACCTACGTACAAACGGCCTGTTTTCAGAGGTGCTCAACACCCACTAGTCAATGTAAGTCAATGGGAGCAAGATGTGGCAAGAAAATACACTGGTCTGCACAGGGTCAAATGAGGTGATGGAAGGGAACAGTGGGTCAGATTCTGGTCCACGCTAAGGACCTGCTTTGTGCCATTCTGGCAGCATGTTAGAGACTGTGCCGCGGGAAGGGGAGTGACTAGAGTGCAACAGACTCAATAGCCAACCATAAGTTAGAGACGCCATTGGGGCCAAACCCAGGCTAGCTCCAGAGATCAAAGGTCTGCAGGAGGCTTTATGCCACATTTGCAAGTCCTGTACCAACCTGCCCCCTGAACTGAGTCCTCCATGTGTGTATGCACAGGGTCCTCCCCACCTTCCATTTAATAAACACGTTTAAAGTAAATATTCTCTTGTTGAAAATTACTGAGGCAATAGCTTGCTGACTGTGGGCTCCATGTAGATGTGCAGTTGTGTGTGCTAATGGGGCCTGATCCTGCAATCATGACTCACAGCAATAAGGGCTTCAGGGTCAAGCTCTTAATTATGATGTGAATTACTGAAGCAAATTACCATAAAGGTCTAGGAACATTCAGTCCATTCTGGCTCTTCTGGGGCTGCTGCAATACGTACTTTCTGTTTCTCTGTAAAGGTCAGAATCTCCCCTTTCTCACCAGTGTTTTTCTCCTGGGAACATTGAGAGAAGCTCCTTTTTAACATGGCAGAGTACCAAACACACATGGCAAAGTACCAATGCATGAATGATGATAAATGGGAAGGAGGTGATGGGAATTCCATTCCCCACACTCCCAAGTCAGGCACAGAAGTTCCCCATCACTAGTGAGGGTCACCTGGGTGGGAGAGAGTGTTATTGATTAAACTAAATCCTGAATTAAAATATTAACAAGTCTTCAGCTGGCCAATGGACCTTTACCCAATTAATTTTTATAGTGGTCAAATTGGAAACTCAGTGGTCAGATTCTGATCTCACATTTACACCTGAGGAAAAAGGAAGCAAATCCACTGGAGTTAGAGGAATAAGCATGACCATATTGGGTCAGACCAATGGTCCATCTAGCTGAGTATCCTGTCTTCTGACACTGGCCAGTGCCAGATGCTTCAGTGGCAGTGAACAGAACAGAGCAATCCATCTCCTGTCAGCCAGTCACAGCATCTGGCATTCAAAGTTTAAGGACACCAAGAGCATAGGGTTGTGTCCCTGATCATCTTGGCTAATAGCCATTGATGCACCTATCCTCCGTGAACTCATCTAATTCTTTTTCGAACCCTGGTATGCTTTTGGCCTTCACAACATCCCATGGCAATGAGTTCCATGGGTTGACTACGTTGTACAAAGTAGTACTTCCTAATGTTTGTTTTAAACCTGCTGCCTATTAATTTCTTTGGGTGACTCCTAGTTCTTGCATCCAAAGAAGTGGATAGTAGTCCACGAAAGCTTATGCTGAAATAAATTTGTTAGTCTCTAAGGTGCCACAAGTATTCCTTTCCTAGTTCTTGTGATATCTGAAGGGATAAATAACACTTCCCTATTCACTTTCTCCAAACCATTCATGATTTTATAGACCTCTATCATATCCCCGAATAATCATCTCTTTTCTAAGATGAACAGTCCCAGGTTTTTTCATCTCTCCTCGTATGAAAGCTGTTCCATACCCTAATCATTTTCGTCACCCTTCTCTGTACCTTTTCAAATTGTAATAGCTTTTTTGAGATGGGGTAACTGAAGTATTCAAAGTGTAGCCATACCACGGATTTATCCGGTGGCATTATGATATTTTCTGTTTTATTATCTTACCCTTTTCTAATGGTTTCTAACATTCTGTTTGCTTTTTTGACTGCTGCTGCACTTTGAGTGGATATTTTTTCATCCTCTCGGGATTTACAACAGTGTAAAGGACAATAGGATCTGGCCCCTAATGCCTAATCATGAGAAGCAATGGCATTTCGGGCTGATGTTTAAAAAAATAAAAATGAATAATTTCTGGGAAACATACCAGGCTCGGTCAAGCACAGTATTTCTCTGGTTGAAAACTGAAGCGGTATTTATTGGGTTTACTTTAATGTCTTTGTCCCTGCAAATGTACTTTTTAAAAGAGTTTGACTGATAAAAGACATCACTTGACTGACCTCAGGGGACTGATACACACTATTTATTTCTGCAAGATGAGTCAGAGCAAATTCAAGGCATTAATTCATTTTCAGTAGGGAGTTCCTTCCATGCTGGTTTATAGCCTCTCTGCTAATGTAGTCTTTGTCCAAGTTCCAGTGGGCACCATCAAAATTAACCTGCTGATTGGGGTTACTCCTGGGTGGTCTCAGCAGAGATTAACTGGATTTCCACTGGTGTTTACTGGAACTTAATAGAGTGTTTGTACACATGTGTGCATGCACATATAGACTCAGAAAGGGGGAGAAGGGGTTGTAGGACCAACAAGTTGGTAAGTCTTTGACTTCCCATATTAACCTGCATGCTGTGAGCAGTCATCATTGGCTTTGTGTGTCCCAGGAAGCAAAGGTTTTTCCCTTCTCTCAGGTATTTCCATATATTCAGAAGAACATAGTGTTCTTTCAAGTGCACTGCCTAGGAGAGGATTACAGAGGTGCTTGCCCTAAGAGGTGATCATTAAAATACCTTGATATTGAAACAGTTCATCTCATAATGTTCTCATTGGTATTACCTTCAATGCAAGGGAGCGCAGAAAGGGGCATCCAACTCTCTAAGCAAATGCAACCTACGTACAATGTGTACAGATGTTCCTTTTCTTGTGATTTCCACCCCCCTTGCTAATGTTTGCAACAGTTTCCTTGTAAATATTATCTGCAGTAGTGACCACTAAACAGATATCAACATTTACAACCATTTTAAGGAATAGCCGCTACTCAGAACAGAAGATGCCACAATAAGATCAAATGCTCATTATGGTAAGGCCAACATTTCCAGAAGGACCAAGGTAGGGCAAAAATGTCATGAAATAGTTAAGAAGAAACAAACTCATTGGTGGTTGTTTCTAGGTGTCAAACCAAGAGGAAGAAAGGTGCTGCCTGACAGTGCCTGGAGTGGTCTACACCCACTGCTTCATGCACAAACACATGTGCGCACACACCATTACATCTTGTAAGCTCTACCACAAAGATGGGCCCACAACAATGCTCTGGTTCCAGACACCCCAAGACTCAGATCCAGATGCAAGATTTGTATTTGGAGAGCGATGGGCCCAAGTGGCAAAGGACTGAATCTTGTATCCTAATCAATGGAGAAACTTTGAGGATGAAAGCTAAAGCTATGCAAGGTGGACCTATACTGAATAAAAGGGGGGAGGGATAGCTCAGTGGTTTGAGCATTGGCCTGCTAAACCCAGGGTTGTGAGTTCAATCCTTGAGGGGGCCATTTGGGGGATCTGGGGCAAAAATTGGGGTTTGGTCCTGCTTTGAGCAGGGGGTTGGACTAGATGACCTCTTAAGGTCCCTTCCAACCCTGATATTCTATGATTCTATGACTACTGTCTGGTTTGCTTTAGAAACAGGTCTAGGAACTAATGCTGAATGAAGGAAACAATGCATTCAGCCCCCCTGGCAAGAAGGTGGCCTCCCATGGCTCAACACCGCCCTCCACTGGCTGATTTTGACAGGCTCATCTGTTCTTGCTAGAATAATATTTTTTGCAGGAAGAATGATTAAACTATGCAAAATTATCTAAAAGGGAGATTTATGCTTTAAGGTGGAATATTTTCAGAGAGGCATGAAAGGTGGTTTGGCTGCTCCATAGCTCCCCATTAAAGTCAACAGGAAGAGAATGACTAAAACCTGGTTGGAGTTGGGGAGAAGAGGATCTATCCTCAGGAGTATTCCTAGGTCAAGATTTTCAAGAGTGGCTAATGATTTTGATGGCCTCAGTGTTTTGGTATTCACTTGAGACACCTTAAAAGGGCCTGATTTTCACAGGAGAGGGGCTCAGCATCCAAATATCACTGCTCACATTTAAAAAATGTTGAAGTTTTCAGCTTTTAGCTACATGCTAAACAAGCTAACCAGGGTCTTTTGTCTCCAAACAACTAATATTATCTGCAATCATCTTGAAGTTTCCAAGTACAGCCATTCTTAGAAGAGTTTCTTGAAAGATTTAGGGGAACATTTATGTTCCCCTTCAAACACATTACTTGGGCACTTTTGAAAACTGAATTTAGGCACTTTGAGTCAAAGAGGCTTAGTGTTTTAAGTCACTTCTGAAATGGGACTTAGGCAATTTCCATCTTTAACTTATTTGATCGGCTGAACCAACTTCTAGGCTTAGGCTAAAGGGTAAATGTTTCAGAAGTGTCTATTAGGGCATCAACTCCCCACCCCTACCACACAAGTTTGTTCTGTACAGTGTATATTCTAATACCTAGTCCAGTTTCATTTTAAGAGACTCAAGAAATTCTACCACTTCTGTGAGTCTTCCACAGTCAAACAGATCTCACAGTCAAAAGCTTTCTCCTGCTCTCTCCTAGCAATATCCCTCTATTCCACAGGATTGACGTGTTCGTGTTTGCTACATATTCAGGTTCCTGTCCCAAGTTCTCCTAGCGCTAGGCCTTGTCTACACACAAAGACTGTCTTGATTTAACTAGATTGGCTAAGAAACTGAACAATTAGTGCCACCCCTGACATCTTAAGAGTGACTTGTATTAATGTAGCTTAGGTCAGGAAACAGCCGAATTAAGCTAAATCATTGTAAGCCACTCAAAGATGGTAAGAGTATCCACACAAGGATTTGTACTGGTTTAACAAAATCAGTTTAAAAAACACATCTTCAATTAAACCAGTGCAAATGTTTGTGTAGACAAGCCCTTAGATAATGTTCAATGTGTTGCTTTACATGGTACTTGCCTGCTCAATATCATACCTTGAAAAGGTTTGGAGAGAGAGTCAGACACAGATATGGCCAAGACAACATTTCAGACTTTCACCAAAAGCCATACGGAGCCAAACTCCAACCAAGAACCTCAATATTTTCCACTGGAAACAATCTCTAAGGAAAGGAATATGTTCTAATAAATGAACCCGAGAAAAGGGCTGCTGAATGAAAACACTGAGATTGTCTCACTGGGGTGAGGTGCCAGGGACAGAGACTGATTTTGAAGTGCCCTTGTATACATTCAGCTTTTCGCAGGTCTATGGGCCACGTCACTGCTATAAAACAGCTGTGATCTGGAAGAACATTCTAAATAGTGGCATATGAATGAGGGGTAACAATACCTTTTCCTAGGGTGTATTTTTGCAAGACTGGATTGTGGCTAGGTTACACACAGTCATCTATATTTAGCCTCCATCCCTTCATCGTGTGCTTGGGATTTGCCTTCCCAATATCTCCTCCAGCCTGACAACAGCACTTATATCACCATCCGTCTGTTTAAAAACCTTTCCCAAAATACCTTGATTACAGATCTGCATCTTCTCCTGACAATTTGCCTCTCCATGTGGCAGGGAGTAGTCCTGTTTTCAATTGGGTAGGTCTATTTGGCATTGCAGACATACCACCTAAGAAGTTTGCTTGAATTCCCAGCACTTAGGACAGATCGTATTTGAACTTCTTGCCAGACTTTTTGGGTTTTTGTATTTAATGGTGAGTGAGCTTCCTCACTTTGATTTCTGCACCAATGCGTGAGTGATAGAAATGCTCTTCGTTTTTCACTTACGTAAGTAGCTCCATTCTTAGGTACAATTGCACAAGTCTCCTTGGCTGACTTAAACAGTCACTTTGTTCTGCTAATATTTCTGCCCACACCCAACCTAGTAAGTGTGTGTCTTGGCTTGCTGTTTTCTGAACAGACCATTAAAGATTTAATAAATTGTGTCTCTCAATAAAAAACTACAGCGTAATAAAATCAACTGGCTAGATTTTTTTTTCCAGCGTGGTGATACCAGAGTTATGCTGCCAGGTTTTACTCCCTGTTATAGTCCCACTGAAGTCAGTGTAGTTGCACAGGGGTAACTGTAGGCAACATTTAGCCCAGGGTTTCTGTTACTACTGACTAACAGTGGAGGAGAATATGAGCCAATCACTCCAGAAGAGTCAAATATTCTCACCATTAACACTGAAGCCCATATTTATTGACTCTTTGGGTCTGATTTTGAGGAGCAGTCTTTAATCTTATTGCCCCTTTTCCCCTGCAAATTACTTTTTTGAACTAAATAACTTATAAAGTAGTACTACATGTCCATA
Organism: Chelydra serpentina; assembly: GCA_037349315.1. Lineage (NCBI taxonomy): Eukaryota > Metazoa > Chordata > Testudines > Chelydridae > Chelydra > Chelydra serpentina. The sequence goes on from JBAIAC010000035.1 coordinate 18,086,967, forward strand.
GATTTTCTGACTGGTAGTACTAATTGTAGTACTTAATTTAGGAAATTGCCTTTTGGAATATATTACTCAGAATCCTTAATAGTAAACAGGGTAGGTCGGTGTTTGGAGAGTAGGGCAATAAAGTCAGGCATATTGTTCGCATCTAATATCAAGGGATCTGCCTCTCTTAAACTATAATATAAAATCCCACACAAGTACAACATGACTATTTTCTTTAAGGGTCTGCCCTCAACAGTTAGTCATGAGATTTACCTCTAGTCATATTTATCACAGTAGCCATGTCTTGTAAATGGTTTAACACTTAATCTGTGCATAATTCCTTTCAGCAGAGAACCTTAAACAGCTTTGCAAACATTAATACTTACAACATCCCTGTGAGGTAAGTGAGTATTTGTTGGGGTTTAACAAGTTATTTTTATTCCTATTTTAACAGATGGGGAAACTGAGGCCCAGAGGGGCAAAAAGATTTGTTAAAGGTTAGAGTTAGTAAGTGGCAGGGCTTGGAATAGAGCCTCAGTCTCCAGACTTTGAGTTCCTGTGTGTTAACTACTAGACCATTCTCCCACCACTGAGAATAGCACAATTCTCTAAGGTATAAATATTGGCTGCATGTACTTAGTGTTAGTCTCAGGCAGCTGCTTTGAATCCGTGTTTAAGCATGGCTACACACAGTAGAAGATAGGCCCCACTTGCAGAGTCTGGATGTGGATTTGGCTCTGATGAGGAACTTTCCCAAAGTCTGTGGATGTTTGGATTGGAAGTTTCAGTTCAGGCCCATTATTGAGATTGGATCCAATATTCATAGCTGAGGCCAAAGGTTCAAAAAGGTTCCGGGCTGAGTGGTTTGAATCCAGGATTCTAGCTTGGGCCGATCTAACTAAAAAAAAAAAAAAAAAAGAAGACCAGGGACCCTATACTCCCTTTCCCTGCATTCTAGAAGTAATAGCCATCACTCCACCTGGAGGGAGAGCAGCATCCAGGGAGGTTGGAAAGCTGCCTTCGGCCAGGGATGATTGTTACATTATCATAGAACAAACCTCTGTGAAGAGATAGACTTGACATCCCTGAAGAGAAACATTTGGAGGGAAGGGAGAAGAAGGGAAAGACTGTAGTGAGAGCCTTATACACACATTGCACCACAAGTTGCATCATAGAATAGGTATCAGAGAGCGGGTGGATCTGCCGTTATTTAAAGTGTCCTATACTTAGCTGAGCCCCTGGAAGGGCTCACGCTTGTCACTCACAATTTCTTGGAGCCTTGTTACGGACAGGCTGACAGCAGCACACAGCCTTACCACCTGACCCCCGTTACTGCTGCGTTCCCTCTATTGTTGTGAGCTAAACAGAAAAGGAGCTTGCTCATCATAGGCATCCGATCACAGTAGCTTTTGCTCTACATGTAGCAGGAGAGCAGCTGCTAACTTCTCCGTCTGGAGACTGGTTGTGTCCGGTGTCTTCTTGGACACTTGGGCCAAATTTTCTAACCTGACCACAATGGAAATGGCTGCAAAAATGTGTGTGTGCGTGCGTACACACATACACCCCTTCCCAGTGTGCCAGAAGATACCCTGCCACAGTAGAAGGCCAGAAAAACATTCTGAATTTGCCTCCTCCCCACCCCATTACCAGTCACTGAAAACACATCTATTTGCTCTTTTTATTAGTGATTACTATAATTCCCGATCAATTTCTGGAATAGCAGTGTAGAATGAGAGAAAGAAGAATCCACACATGCACATGGAAAAAAATGTGAGGGTGGCTTTTTATCCCTCAGAATTGGATTGAAACTCACTAAACTCATCTCATATAATCCAAACAGTTTTACTGCCCTATGTTCAAATTCAAACTAGTGCCCCCTGAGACAAAAACTGTTTTCCATTTCCTGTCATCTAAACCATCCAATTTCTGGGAGCAGCAGTTAATGAAGCAATATGTTCAGCTTTTGTCAGTGCCTATCAGGTTAGATCAACTGAGATCTTCTTGAAACTATTAAAACAGGTCTACAAATTTATCTGAACACATGTACCAAAAAGTCAGAATGATGATGTACCTGGTACAAATGGACTTTCAAAACAGTCAAGAACTGTTTGTTCCCTGAATTTGGAGAAGGTATGGATCCCCAAGATGGTCTAGGAGAGCCACATAAATCTGGAGAAGAGGAGGACCTTTACCACCATCCCCTTCAGGATTCAGAGAGATGAAAATTAATTCTACATGTCAGTAAAACATTACAAGCTACTTGTGGCATGATTAATGCATCTTTTAAAAAATGACCATCACAGCTGGAAAAATAACGGCAGAATGGGAAGAGTTGAAGGTGAGTTTGCATGCAAGCGGCAGCTCCTCAGCTGTTTAAAACTAGGCCAGTTTACACCACCTGAAAACCTGACCCCATGCTTTTAAACAAAAATACTATTGAGCTCTCTTTCTTCAAGGATACATTTCCTTTACTCCTACCAAAGACCCGTCAGATCATGGGCTAGCTCTAGTCGAGCGGGACTGGACGTGGTTCCTTTATCGATTGCTGCCTTTGAGTCAGACAGAGAGGCATGCTTGGAAATCTTCCTCTTCCCCAGGCATCAAAAATGCTGCTTTCCACAGCACTTGCAGCCCCTGTTGACCTAGGGAGCAAAGGACAGAGCTTGGAACCCAAACTCAGGTTTCACACCTTGAGTTGCACGGTGTTGTCACTAGACAACCATCCCAGGCAAATATAACACTGCTCACAGGCACAACAAAGGAAATCAAATCAGAACCAATATTCATTAGGGGTTTGATCCAGCCCCCATGAAAACTCAATGCAAAGACCTCCACTAACTTCAATAGGAGTGGGATCAGGCCACAGAACTGATTCTTCCAGGAGAATTCTGGTGTGGGGGAGCAGGACAGGTTGGCAATCATATCTTCCCCATTATATTCTTCAGCTGCCTCCTGACCAAGACTGGGGAGGGGAAACATCAGGTGTGCAGAAGCTCAGGGCAATATATTGCAGGGAAGTAGCCTGGGAATGCTGCCTGAGATTGTCCAAGCCCTCCCTAGCAGGTACAACTTCTAGCCTTGTCTGATCAGCATTCTGGACCCAGTTTCTGCAACAGTACAGAACACAATTAACACCTGACTGCACCTCCAGTACAACTGCATTGGATCAGCTACACTAGTGGGTGCCAAACACTTATCAACAGGAACATTTTCTAGTGTGGACAAGACTTCAGATGACTGACTGACTGCTTCTCATGATATCTGCGGGGCCCACAGTCATCATGGAATTATGCTACACAGAAAGCATAGAAGCATGTCTACACAAGTATCTAGCAGTTAAAGAGCAGTGGATACTGGACTTACATTGATTTGAGCCAGGTGCAAATGATTTAAGGGAGCCCATATTAGGGTGTAGACTGCGTTAGCTAAGCCAATTTTTAAAAATGATTTAGTTGAATTAATGCATCTTTTGTGTATAGACAAAGACCTTTCTGGAAAAAGCCTAGTATAGGCAAGGATTAAATGTCACCTTTGTCACACTTTAGACTTCACATCTACCTGAATCACCAAATTAATTTGTCAGGATTTGAGTTACTACAGGTCAATATAAAAACATAGCAGTAATAATTTGTCAGTGCCACCTGTTTTAGCGACATTAAAAAAAACAACTCTCTTCTCACTCATACCATAAAACAGCCTTGCAAAATTGTACTCACCCAGCCGCCCGAAAAGAGTGGCTTTTTGATGAACGAGTAAATATAACATTCAGTCATTATGATCCAGGGTGGGAGAGTAGATGTTCCACCTGGAGCTAGGAAATGGTCATGGCAGTTTTGTAAGGCTGCCGTAGCAAAGTCGCCTAAGTATGAAAGGCAGGGCCTTCCAGTCACAGGGCACTGCAGTTTTAAAAAAAGAACAGAACTCCTGGAAGGTATTTTGGTGTTTAAAAAAAACCAAACAACTGTGGAGCAGGTGTTCTGTTATTTTATAGCCAGAGGCATCTTTGACTGAGCTGATGCTCAGCACTGGTGTGGATGGTTTTCCAGGAACACATTTGTACTCCTAAGAAGTTATTGCCACATCAGTACGAATTAGAGCAAGTCAGGGAGCTTTGTGCAAATTTACAGTTGGTTCATGGTTGGTGAACCATGACAGTTTGAATGAAATGAGCATAGCTATATTGAAACAAACCATACCCTCGGTATTAAGAGTATTAGAATATTACCAATACATAGCACTCCTATATCAGGTCACATGGGCATACTGTACAAACAGTCAGATCCTCAACTGGTAGAAATCAGCCTAACCATCATTTACAGCAGTTGAGGATCTGGATGATTACTTATCCAGCTATGTAATTTCTACTACCCCTTCCACCATAATAACTAGGCTCTAACTAATTTTATTTATCGAATAAATAATTCTATTATCAAATCTGACCCATCTCAATGATAAAAGTTGTTGCCATTTGATGGTTCTTTGAAGGTTGAGGTGAAATAAGATGGAGATTCTCAGTCTGCTATACACTGGATAGATGTCCACAGCACACAGAAGTACCCTAACAACTGACTTTCTTGTTGCCATGCTAATTGGAGAGACTAAGGACTGAATGGACATGGAGACTCAATTTTCTTCCCCTCCCAAGAGGCACTCCTTGTTTGTGTCTGCAGGTAGACACTAGAGCACAGGACCAATTATCAGAATCTCCCTGGAGCAGCAATTGGACTTACTTGGACAATTTTCAAAGAAGGAGGCTCAACAGCCATGTGCATTTTGGGGGTCAAAGCAATGGGTAACCTGCTACAGCTCTAGCAGCAGATCAAAAGCATTCACCCAACCCTATCTCCAGCAGATGTTCAGGTTTATCATATGTCTGCTCCCCTTTTGCATAGCAGCAGCAGAAATAATGCACTCCCCTTCCACCTGCTTGAATTCATAAGTTGTTGGGCTGCTTATCCTGCCCCCAACCAATTGCTGACACTGGGGGTTGGCAGAAGTTTCCTCTGTGATGGATCTTTGGCAAGGAGGAGGTCCCCTACTTTTGTACAAGGATCTCTGCAATCTGCATAGTAAAAGACATCCTTCCTATCAGAGCCAGCTACTGTTATCCCCATCAGCATCCAGGAATTAAAAAATTAAATTAAATTAAAAAATTTTAATTTAAATTAAATTCATGTCCTTCTGCTCCAAAAGCATGGTCTTCAGCCACTTGAACTGAAGAAGAATCTCCATTAACTTACACAGCTCTCTCATTAGGGTTCATAGCCTCTTTAGGTTGCAGCCACTGAGGCCTGGTCAACACTGGGGAAGTTTCCCCCAAAATTCTAAATGTCTTAAAGCTGGTGGGAACCAGAGTGTAGACCTGGCTCCGTGCAGCCTCAGCCACTTTCACTGAATCAATTTCAAAACCTGCTGATGGTGACAAACATACAGACTGATCAGCACATTACCTGCTGCCCATCAACTCTGGGTAACACAACCTTTGATGTTGTCTGTTACTGGGATATGTTGGGGGTGGGCTGGAGCACATAGTTTCCATGTAATCATTAACTGCAGGATACCAAATTAATCATTCTGCATCACAACAGATCTGCACATGCTGTACTTCTTCAAGCTTCCCAGGACTGCAGTCTGGTGTTTTCTGTATAAACACCCAACGACTGTTCAAGAAACCAAAGCACATTTCCAATATGACTGCTGTGACTCCTTCAGAAAAATAACAACATGGATAAACCTCTGTGGAAGGAACTGACATGTTTGAAGAACAATCTCCTTGCACTAAACCAAATTATTCAGCCCTCTTAAATACACACATTCAATAGATGTTAATTGACTAAACCATAACATTAATGTAAGGGGCTTTAGTTTAATAGAAAATGGGAAATTACACTTGTAAGAGCAATTGCACAAAGAATGTGTATTTTAAACCATTTTATGCACTTTTGGTTCATATCTGGTACCAAAATTTTAAAAGGTTAAACAACTAAGACCAAGAGAAATGTTTCCATGATATATATTTTTAAACTTTTCCTCTGAAATTTATTTTTCAAGAACAAATAAGTATTCACGCTACAGTGTTTGCAACCCAAACCTTGCAGCCATATGCCAGAGCATGAGTACCTGAACATGAAACTCATAGTGAAATTAGAGAGACAAGGTGGGTGAGAATATCTTTTACTGGACCAACTTCTGCTGATGAGAGAGACAAGCTTTCAAGCTTATACAGTGCTCTTCTTCAGGTCTGGGAAATGTACTCAGTGTCACAACTAAATAAAAGATTCTTTAGCATAAGTAGTTAATATATATTTCAAGGGACCATTCAAGGTGAAGTCTATTTTCACTATCCAAGCTGAGAGAAAAATGAAAAAGAAAAGCAAACAGCACATAGGGAAAAGTGCACTGGATTTTAAAAAATCTATTACTCTTATTAATCCAGTTATTTGTACAATGACAAACAAACAGGTGATGACATTTTAAAATACATCATCTTCGTGTGTGACAGGGTCCCTTCCCTCCAAAAGACACAACCAGCCACAAACACCCCCAAAATGAGTTTCTTCTGGTTTTGAATTTGAATAAAAGCCTCTTGAGCAGCAATTTCTCACATCACATAACTACTGGGATCCCAAAGTAGGATTAAATAATGCTACCAAGTAACAGAACAGACTCAAAATGACCCAGTCAAATTCCAGTTGAAATCAATGGGACTTTCGCCACTGGCTTCAATGAAAGCAAGATCAGCCTCTAAACAAGGGGCCATAATCTTGCAACCTTTACTCAAGAGTGCCTTCATGTATGTTTGTACAGCACTTAACAGACTGAGCACTACCAGAAACCAATAATAATGTAAGTAACGTTTGGCTTCAGTGACTTCAACTCATTTGAATAAAGGTTGCAGAATAAGACCCAAGATCATAAAATTATTTTTGGTTTTTATTTGTTTATAGTTTATTCTAACCCCAGAGAAAGGACATGCACTAGCCACTACGATGGAGCATTAAGCACACAAGTGAGCCAGTAAAAAGCACTGAAGCCTTATAAGATCAGATGATATCCTCTTATCTATCAGCTGCTTCTATAGTTTATAGGAGTCGCTTATCTCAAGGAACTTTTATATCTGAACTTCAATTCTCTCCTTTGTTTGATGTTGTTTTTCCCTGCATACATTTGAAGCTCAGTATATCGTGCATTTAATTTCCCATCGAAACGCATCAGGGCCTTTAATTTTATTTCCGCTACTGATGCAATACTTTCTTAGCAACAATGAGAACAGTGAGCGAGTCCTGAGAATAATAAACCATGCTAGGTCTGAAGGCTATGAAATCAGTTCAAACATACTGCAGGGAGCTGTACTGCCTGTTTGGAGACACATGGCTTTCCATGGGCACCAGCCCATTTATGAGTCATGAAACATAATGGGGTATTGTTGAAAGCTTTGGGACCATGAGAAATTATCTATTGCCCAGCATGGGGAATGGTATAAACTGGCAAGGAACTAGAATTACATTCTTTTACAGAAGTGAAATCAGACAGACTTGGCTTGCTTTCCAGTATACAAACCCACAAATCATGGGGACGACTCCTTAATTAGGGATGATTTTTTTTTAAGAGCTGACATTATACTACCAGTCTGAGGAAGCCACATTTTCTCTGTCACTAGCCAGATTATCAGGGAAGACCAAAAAATGAGGTGGGTGAGGATGAGAATAGGGACTCACCATAAACTTCAGAAGCAAACATACTTTTCTCTTAATCCCCCCCCCCCCCCGTCACATGACCTTCTCTCCTGCTAAAGATGTGGCACACGTGGGCAAGTGCAGCAAAAAGTATTTACGTATTGTCATGTTTTAATATGAATGTGCTGCCATATGTTCTGTATGTCGCTACACAGAAAAGATCTGACAGTGTGGGAAGGAGTGTGGGCGGTAGGAATGAGTATAAAGCTAAGGGTCAGGATCTCTGAATTCTAGTCATAGTGCTATTTTCCTTCTGGTTTCTGTCCCTTTAAGGTTCATGTGTTCCAGCTTTCCTTAAAAAAACCTTACTTCTTCAATGAAAGTTGAAACTGCCAGATAATCACATGACTCCAGGAACTGAGGCTTTGAGGGTGGGGAAAAAACAGAAATGAATATTGTATGACTTGTGATACAACCGCAAGTTTGCAATGCTGCAGCATTCTTAGGGTGTCTACACTTCAGGATGGAGGTGTAAATTCCTGCTTGAGGCAGCATAACCACATTAGCTTTGATCGAGATGATGTGGAATGTAGTTGCGGGGGTGGGAGGGGCTAGCCACGCCTACGTACATGCCTAGTAGCTCAGATGGGTATGTACTCAGGGTGGCTAGCCTCTTCCGCTGTTACAGCTATTCTCCACATTAGCTCGATCAAAGCCAACATGGGTGTGTCCCCTCAGGCTGGAACTGACACCTCCAGCTTGAAGTGTAGACATACCCATAGTGACAAACTAAAGTGAGTTATGATACGTAGCTGCTTCCATGGGGGCTTGTGAATTTATGTCTGTAAGGTGCTCTGCACATGTTGAGTATTGTTAAAGGAATGTAAACTGAATGCATTACATGGGCCAAACACCCACACAGAAGTACTGGAGTGTCAAGTGGAGAATGAATAAAATTCATGTGAATGTTATTGGAATTTGTAGATGGATTAGTTTTGCTCGTGCGCAGACTTCTTCTGTTCATTTGCTATGAACATAGGAGGGAATCGGATTTTAGTGACACATGTTCACGAAAAGCAGATTGTACATTTATACTCATCCTACCAGGGGAGAGAAACAGTACCATGTGACTTAACTCCAAATCCCTGTTAACCAATACAACTCACATCAAAATTTGATGAGAGTTAAACAAATTCACTGAGTAATTAGGAATATATATAGTTCAGACAATCACTATCTGCATACAGATATTTAGTGAGCAGAAAAAGCAGCTCAACTGGATAAAATACTCATTATGAATCATTTGATCAGCTGAGCAATTTGATTTCTTCTCATGCAACAGTTACACCTTTTTAAACACAAATAGTAATAATGGAGGAGATCATTTCCCTCCCCATGTGCAGGGTTTTCTGGAATGGAACCAGGGGAACTCCTCCTCCCCCTCCCCAAATGTCAAGCCAAGTCTATCAATAAACTTATGCAGCCCAAGGCAAATGGTTAGGCAGGAGTAAAATACTGTAAGTTTAATGAAACATTAGCAGCTTTTAAAAACTGCATGTTGGCTCAACTCTCAGTCTACGTTGTGCTAGGAGTAAATTCCTAACCCAGGCTAAAAGTTTTGGGTGAAGATTTTCAAACTTGGATGCCCAGAGTTAGGTTCTAACACCCATATTAGGCACCTAAGTAAGGAGCCTGATTTTTGGAGGTGCTGAGCACCCACAGCTCTGGAAGCAGAGGGCACTCAACACCTCTTAAGTGTCAAAACGTAGAAGTAGGTGCCTAACTTTGGGCACTTACGTGTGAAAAGTTTGGTTTTAAGCTTCAGCAGAGTGATATTGTTCTGCCATCCTCCAGCCCAAAAAACCCTCCACCACCAGAAGAGATCTCCTTTCACCCCCTGGGGACAGGGAATGCCACTCTCCAGTAGAAAGTGAAAGGGGTGGATGAGTTGATAACCCTAGAAAGCTATGTGAAAAATCAAAGGTGAGATGTCAAAAATCAAGGGCACATGTGGAAGTGTTTTTGAAGGATTATGGAAACTATTCTAGAGGGAGTAGGAAGGACAGTCTCGTGGGCACTTTGGAGCACGGACTGTGTCTTCTTTGGTACTTGTACAGTACCTAAAACAATATGGCCATGATCCATGAGGACCACTGTGAAATAAATACAGGAGATTCAGCAATCAGGCAACTATGGAAGACAGCAAAGGACAGAGCGTGAGAATGTGGATGTCTGAGGCAAGCAGTTTAGAGTTTTACTCCAAACATGAGACATATCTCCTTATATTGGAAACCATCATTACATGAAGCTTTATAACCTCCCAGGACACTTAGCTAGTAAGAATTCTGAAATGCTTTCATGTTAGCATTCTTTCTGGATAACTAAAGTGTCACCTTCATACCCTCACCTATGAGACAGCTTTTCTCCACCTCTTTTAAAATGCAGCTGTTCCATAAAAGAAAACATTTCAACACCTCAATGTTTGTGACAATCAAATTTACCTTTAATGTCTTCTAGGTGCTGGCCTGGACAATGCATCCCTACAATTAGTAAAAGAAAAAATCCTCTTTTACACAAATCAAATTTTTGTGTGCCACTCCGTGTCTCTAAATACTGATCAGTTGGTCACTGACGTATGACTGTTTTCACCTTTTTTGGTCCTAGAGATGATTGGCATGCTGTAATTAAACCTGAGCTAAAACCACATCACCTCTAGTCACCTTTGGATGAGGATAACGAAAGGGGGAACTGGAGAGGACCTGATTTCCAACCTACCAAGTAGGACTGCAGAAGAAAAATCCTATGTCCTACAGCCTAGTGAATTTGATTAAGTGGGCAGCTATGGCCAAGGTAAGCAGTGAAGATGAGAGCAGAACTTCAAAACAAATATTTTCCTGCATTCCTAAAAAGGCTTTAGTTTAAAAAAAGCATCTGTAATAAGACACATTTAAAAAAATCTTCAAAAGCCAGAAATAGAAAGAAGCTCCAAGATAGTCAGGAGAGAAATATTGTTGCATAAATTGTGGGGAAAATACATATTCAGTTAATAGCATTGGTTAAAAAGCAAAGCATGAAATTAGGGTGGATTTTTTCCAGGAGTACAAACATTCTAAAGGATTTTTTTATTCTCTCTTTAATGTCTGCCTTCCTTTCCTCCAGCTATTTTGTGCTACTGAATACGTCTGGAACAAAAATTTCACATCACTGAATTACAGCACTTTTATAAGTTATGTGACATAGGAAGTAGAAGCTGAATGAAAGAAATGAAAAGACCTTTAACTCAGGCTGAGTTAGATATAAAGAGACAAGATCCAGCCTATTGTCAAAAGGTGGAGACGAAAAAACATGTGCACTTCACAGATTTAGGACTTATTCGTTAAAGGTGTTGAGTACCTTCAACTCTCTTTACTGCATTGAGACTATAAAAATTAGGCAAATCTGCAATACAGAGGAGGTAATTAGCTAAAAGTCATCTTGGGAGGCAAAAGTGAGAATTTGGAGACTCGGGAATAGAGCCATATCTGGTGTACATCAGCATAACTAGACTGACTCCAATGAAGGTAAACTGAATTACACCAGGTGAGAATCAGGCCTTCAACTTCTTACCTGTAACAGTGAGAATAATAATATTTGAAAGTGATGCAGCCTATTTGGTAGGTAATTGAAAATGATAAAAATAGAAGGCACTTAAAAAAATTAAATCAATTGCATCAGCCACCCCATCTGAGAAGTGTTGCTCTTTTTATTCTTTGTGTAGATTATCCAATCACTGTAATACAGTTATGGCTTGTCTACACATGGAGTTATTCCAGAATACTTATTGCTCTTTAAATTCATGCCCTACCCTAATTCAAATTAATTTTAAAGTGTAGACAAGTCTTTACATTTCAGGGCTGTAGCATTGGACTGAAGGAAACTTTTTAAAATGTATTTATTTCTCAAGTAAAGAACCTTTGTATGGGATTTGAGTCCCTACCAAGTTTTTAACTCCTAGTACTTTTGGTAATACCGACTTCTTCCATTTATTAGTCTGAACATTGAAAAATATGTGACACTAGAACACAGAGTGGTAGGACAGCCCATATAACATTCAATGGTGGTGCTAACCTCAGGGCCCATCGCAGGTCAGGCAAGACCTTAAACCTTGAGATTCATTTTAATGGATTCCTAGATATTGGATCAAGTGTAACAGCTACGTCAAGTTAAGGAATTGCTATATTGTTGGACTGATTTTCTAAACTGCTTGCCCAACTGAAACCTTTACGTAGGCAAGTTGGTAACTTGCCCACACAACTGGCCAGCTTTGCATCTGAAGTGTTGGTGATAATTTTTACATATGTATTTGCACATACAGTTCACAAAAACAAGCCTTTGTTGCTTTAAGAGAACTCTGGACCATCATATGGCCCATCAGTGGCCTTCTTCATGGAATTTGCCTAGCGATACCATACAGACACGATGTAACCAATTCATCTCTTACAAGAACAATACAAGCTGCAAGCTCCCAGTATATTGTCTGTTCCTATAATAGAGACATAACACATTCTTATTGAAACAAAGATCAAAACAGACCTGTGTCTTAATGGCTAATAAAAACCCAATTGAAAATACAACAGCTCTAACGTTTTTGCCGCCCCAAGAAAAAAACCCCACCCAAATGCCGCCCCCCCAAACGAAAAAACCAACCCCCGCCAACACCCACCGAAACAACCTCCTCCCCCCCACTTGGAGCAAGCGCGGCATGTCGTGGCCCCGCTCTCCCCAGCCGGAGCGCCGGGGCGAGCGGGGCATGCCTGGGAGGGAGGGGGAGACGCGCGCCGCGGCCACTTGGGTTCTCTTCTCCCCCTCCCTCCCAGGCTCTTAAGCCTGGGAGGGAGAGGGAGAAGCAACACGCGAAACAGCTGTTTCGTGCACCGCCGCTCGGGGAGAAGCCAAGCCGGCAGCGGCGCGCGAAAGCTGGCAGCACAGAGCAGAGGTGAGCGGGGGCGGCCGGCCGGGGCACATTTATAGGGGCGGCATGGCCAGTGCCAGAATGCCGCCCCTAGAAATGTGCCGCCCCAAGCACCAGCTTGTTTTGCTGGTGCCTGGAGCCGGCCCTGACAACAGCAGCATTGGAAAAGAGTTCTTGGGTCATCTAGTTCTGACCATGCTCCTGTGTCACAGTAGGATGGGTTTCATAGTTTCTTACATTATCCCCAAATTTGGAGCCATGTCAGACCAAACAAGGATAACATATCATGAAGGTTGATGGTGTAATGTGCAAATCGCCTTCAGACCTTTCCTGCCAACCTTGTTTGCTAACATCCAAGTTTGCCAACTCTCTGTTGACACTCTTGCAGCAGTACTCTAGTCTATGTCTATCTAGGTACTTAAACTTGCTGACCACTTTCTCTGATCACAGCCTTGTAGAAAAATCTCCCTTAGTATGCAGGTGTGATTGTAGCTATGTGTAAGTGTGTAATTGTGTATGCGTATGAAAGAGATGGATTTGATGCAAGATAATATGTGATGAAACAAATTGCAAACAATATGCCCAAAATACCATCATTTCCTCTGCTAGATCCATTGGATGAAGGTTTGCTGCGGTTCCCCGCCCACCCACTGTCTCCCATCCCCAGATGCTGAACAGCCCATTTGTTGTCCTATACAATGATATGCAGAGCAGATGTCAATGGCCATACATCATAAATGATTTCAACCTATGCTGAGTCTTAGCTTTCCCTGTTCAACTGTCACAGCCATAGTTACCTACAAGCCAAACTGGAGATGAGTTTTTGAAATACAGTAGTTTATCCAATTTCTGCAAGAGCATGAGCAGCAGCTAGACTAAGGAGGAATACCCACATTTCTCCCCTTGTTTTTTCTGCACGTTTCTATCTTACAAATAAGAAATGGGGCAAGTCTGATTACTGAGCATACTGTATGCAAGGTAATTCAGACTCCTTTGGAGAACTACTAGTCCTATCTCCTCAGTGAGTAAGGGGCTGGTTAGAGATTGGACTCTGATTCCACCATCTTCAAAGGAAATAGGATCTGGCCCTAATTGTATACTTGCACCATGATCCACTGCTAGATAGAATGTCACACTTACTCAACTATATGTTACCATGTTGACCTGTAGTTGCTACAGCCTACACTGGATGCAAACCCACATTATATAACAATTACACAAATGCACTTTGAGAAGAATGAGAGAGCAGAACCCTGTGAATTTTCTCTGTCGATCAACACCAAGTGATGGGGATGTAGCTGCAATTGTCATGCCCTGGAGAAAATGCACCTTTCACTGTTCAGGGCAACTGCACCTGTATTACCCCCTCTGTGGTCCCTCAGGGTCACCCACTCTAGGCTCCCTGGCTCCTCAGCTATTACTTCTTGGGCAGAGACCTGCATCTCACTCCCTCCTGATCAGAGGTTTTTCCAGGCTGCACAGTTTCTCACCTACAGTGGGATATTTCTAGCAAGCCAAGCTGCCTAAACAGTGCACTTTACTTACTCTTCAAAGGTTATGAATGACACAATTGCCAGCAGTTATGAGTTACTACACAGTTCTTTACATAAGCAAGCACATTTATTCTTAAGATAAAAGCATTACAGAGAAAACAAACATAAAAATAATAAAAGAAACTATATGTGCTAAAAGCTTACCAGAGGCCATCCATTAGTCTCACGGAGACTCAGCAGGCTAAAGTCCTTCCAACCCTTCCCAGGAAGGACTGGGGCCCCCTTTGGACAGAAGGTCCTGCTGGGTCAGAAAGAAGGCCCTAAATCAGTTTAAACTCTAAAAGTCCTTTATCTGTTGATTTCTGGAGAATCTGTTTGAACTAATATATATACTCTCCGGGTGGTAGTACTTCCCTAGAGGTGTTACAACCTGAGTGAATTTGCTTAAATCACCCACTGCTGTTCTTAGTTCCTGGGGGAGCTGTGGTCACCCTCCACCACGGAATTGCATACAAGCCCTGGCCCAAAATGATGCATAAACTTAATACAGTAAGCTCTCCCAAAGATATTGCAGGAAATTGCCAGATGTGTCACAGTACCATATTAAATAGCCTGCAGATTTACCCTTCTATCTGAGAGGCTGGAGCTAGTATTACACTTGGTAAGGAACACCAAGCAGAACATACTGCTGCAGGAGCACACTGTGTGAGAAGAGATACAGCATTAGGATTAAGTACATGATACACATGTGGCTACAATACATGCTTCCTAAAATGAGCTACTTCTCTACAATAAGAAGTTTAATCTAGCAGTCAGGGAAAGGGCCTGGAAACCAGGGTTCCCGAGTTTCATTCCTTTTGCCACCCAATTGCTCAGTAACCTTTTATGCTAAAATTTTCAAACTTGGCTATCTGAAACACGGCCCAATCCAATTCCCAATAAACCCAAATTGCCAATTTCCTATTAAATTTCATTGTTACAGAATCAAGCCCCTAGGCACCCAAATCCATGTTTAGGCACTTAAATATAAGTGCCCTGAGCTTCAAAGGTACTGAGCACACACAAATCATTGGGGATGTCTACCCTGCTGCTGGCAGGTGCGATTCCCAGCATGGGTAAACAATCTTGTGCTAGTTCTGCTTGAGTTAGCCCAATAAAAATAGCTATGTGGCCACAGCAGCACAGGCAGTAGCTTAGGTTAGCAACCCAAGTCCAAGCTGGCCCAACCCCCTGGGTCCGAGTTCAGGGGGTTACCCTTGCTGCAATATCCACACTGCTATTTTTGGTATCCTAGCTCAAGCATAGATAGCACAATTCTGTCTACCTTCACCAAGAATCACGCCTCCCCGCTGCAGTGTAGACGTACTCAATGGGAGTGGGTTGGTCTGGAGCTCAACACCTCACAGATTCAGGCCCTAATGTTTGTAAAGTGCTTTGAAATCCACTGATAAAAAGTGCTTTAAAAAGGTGAAAAATAGGTACGGTATTTAGATGGCACCTTACAATCTCTAATGTATTTACCTTCACAACACTGCTGTGAGGTGGGGCAGTACCATTATCCCCATTTTACAGATGGGGAACTGAGGTACAGAGAAACTAAGTGACTTGCCCAAAGTCACACAAAGAATTGGACCCATGTCTTCCAAGTCTCAGGCTAGTGCACTAGTCACTGGACCATCCCTCTCTAAAGAGGTATTATTATATTAATATTATTTATTACTAGTGTTCTGAGCTTAAGATGTTAAGTAGGAATGGGCAAGTTGATTCAGGAAGTATAAGAATGATCAGAAAAAGTGCAGAACAGTTTGTCCAGCTCTTTAGAGAGGTTTTATTATTATTATTATTTTCACCTGAACATCAAGCTCTGATCGAGAGTGGAAGAGAAAGTGACAAAATACCAATGGAAAAGCAGCTCTGTCTGTATTCATGACTCTATCAAAAGCAGGAGAGACTAAAGAGTGCATAAAAACCTCATTCTCTAAAAACCGTATATCTCTGTTTTACCATCTCAGTCCAGATTTCCATATCATGTCCTAGCATCCCTAATTTCTTTCAAGACACCTGAAATGTCCCAATTTTTCCATGTCACCAGTCAAAACACTGAAATATTTATAATTTGCGATATTGCTAGACACATACAGTGTCTTGTGCCCCCCTTTCACTCTTATCTCATAGCAAATGTGTTTCATGGCAACCATTGCCCAACGTCAAAGCTTTTCATAACGTGCCAGGTAACAAGACTGCGGTACAAGTCTGATGAGCTGATGCTCCCTTTAGTCAGTGCAAAGCCCAACTCTGACCCCTTCTAGTGGGAAGAATAAGACAGGAGAGGGATGGACACATGATTGTCACACTGTCCCTTGCTACTCTCCACTTTACAGTTACCTGAATCATAGAGAGAAGCAAAGCAAGAAGTACAGCTCAGACTTTCTTTGATCTGCTCTGTTGCTCCAGAGATTTTCTGACCCTTCCCCACCCATCAATGTCCTTTTGTCTGTTTGACTATTTCACTATAAAATATTGCCATGGAAATGTCCCAGGGTTTTACTTTGAAAATATGGTCACATTACCTTTCTTGTGAAATGTTCAGTCTAGCTTTGCAGACTCAGCTGGTTGTAGTATTTCAGCATGGCCAGTCTATGAGCCTCAGATGGAGTCTGGAAATACACAGCAGAGAAGAATGAAGAGGAATGAGAAAGAGTTAACATTTCTTACTAACTTCATAAAAGTTTCCTTTTGGTTTCATCTGGATTTCTGGACAAAGATTCAGGTCTCTTCAATTTTCTTCTGAACCTGTTTGCCCTTCCCTAGTAACAGGGCCGAGAACTGAACTGCCACTTATTCAATGGCTGCTTCCCAAGCATTTTGCCCTCCTTCAGTCTCTCTGTTGGAATTTCAAGCCTACATTGTCAGACATTGGTTAAAAGAATGCATGTGTATAATCTGCATGCACCATTACTGAAGTGGAGTCTGCACCTGTGGTAATGGCAGGTACAGATTACTCAAACTGACCCCTCGATTTACTTTTTCCACAGCAAGCTGCACATTAGGAATCACAGCTTGTCCCCCTGGAACAAGAAGGGCTACCAAGATATCTAGGGCCTGATCCAAAACCTTTTAAGTCAGTAGAGGGACGCCCACTGATTTCAGTGAGCTTTGGATCAGGCCCATACACAACAATATTTATTAGCATAGATCAATTTCAAACAGGAACAGGCTGAACAGTGACAGTAAAGACAAGTGAAGTACTTCCTAAGCTGCCAAATGGAACTATTTCATCATCATCATAACATCAGTTCCCAGAAATTGATTTGTCCCCCTGTATTGTGAGAATGCTTTATGTACACTCCCATCCACATGTCCAGACCTGATTATACCTGCCTGCAACAGGTAATGAAAACTGAGGATTAAGCCTCAATTAAGCCTATCAATTAAGCCTCACCACATGTCTTCTTTCTGCCATTGAGGGGGAAGGGGAAAATGCCCATGAAATTTATTAGCTTTATTAAAATCAGGAGAACAATATACCCCTTATGTAAAGTATCCAAGCAAGGGGAAGCTAAACCAAACAAGTATGTCTCCTCTAAGAAGGTCTAAACATAGGAGTAGTCCTAACCAAGTTCATAAGGAGCTTACCTCAGGGCTCTAGTTCAGAACTCCCAAAATTAGAATCAGCAAACAAAGTCTCTGGGTCCCAGTGAGGCTAGTCCCCTAGAGCCTGAATGAAACCGCAGCCTGCATGTGCCCTCTAGCCCCTGACCAATTTACTTCTCCTGTTTAAATAGCCCAGGCGCAGGGGTGGGAATCCTTGACTGTACCCAGGCTTGCTTCAGCAGTAAGTTCCAGACTGTTTTTTAAAGGGGCAGTACATCCCACCATCCCCAACTATAAGAGAATCTGGACACTTGAGGGGGCTTCGACACTCAAGACCAATCTTCTTTGTTGCCTGCCTGGGCAGAGCCCATTTCTCTACACTGCCTATGTTCTATTCAATGTCACTTTCACAGGTGCAGTGCCCATAACAGCTGAAGCAACAATGGTCAAAGTCCTGAGACTTCTGGAGGCAGCCTGAGGGACTGGGAAACCGGCTGTTGGGCAGGTACTACCTGTGTGGTGGCATCCTGTGGCCCGCGAGACAGTGTTTACATTGACCGTCCGCAGGAATGGCCACCCGCAGCTCCCACTGGCCGTAGTTTGCCGTTCTCAGCCAATGGGAGCTGTGGGAAGCGGCGACCAGCACGTCCCTGAAGGTCGCAGGTTGCCCACCACTGTACTACCTGATTCTACTGGCTACTGATACAGCATGAAGGAAGATTGCTTTGACCAGCTGAAAGGTCTGACATGCATCCTACATTGTGGAGAGGTTTTGCTTGGTTTAACTTCTGTACTTTCCACCCCTTTGCCTGAGGCACACTGCGCTCTCTCTGTATCAGGATCCTGACTTGTAAAACCGGACATTTATCTTGAATGTCAGAGCTATATTTGACACACTAATACAGAAGTTGACCTCTTTCTGATAAGGGTCACAAATCCATGGAGCCATCCCATTTTATGCTGGTAGGGCAAAGACTGCAGTTCCCATCTTCCACTCATGAGAGGGAAATGCCATGTGAAGGGGAGGGGGAGGAGAAGGAGGCGGGGCGCATCACGTGACTACCTGGAATGTGACCTCTGGGTAACTAAAGGGGATACTTCAACAATTTCACCTTGTCTTCTGTAACCCTGCCTCAGGGCATAAATGAGAAGAGTGAGGCCCCTGCATGTTGCCTTTTCCATTGGCCTTGTGATAGGTAGATTAGATTTCATGCTGACCTAGTTCTACCAGTAGAGGAAAAAAATGAGCGAATGAAACAATGATTGATGATCTCCCTTTGTTATACAAGAACTTTGTCCGTCAGCTGATCTCTCCTCCCGTTAAACATATCTTGGAGGCCAAGCCAAGGTGGTCATATGATTTTACGTTTACAAATAGTAGTAAATGACCTTTTGTATCAGGCTCCCTTAGCCTTTCTTTATTAAGATACATTTCCACCAGAAAGAGCAAGGGGGTGGGAAAGATGCATTAATCACATACTAGAGAAGTATATATAATACCTTGCTATTTAAAACTGGAATCTTGGCTACTTTTGTTTGTCTCTTCCTGTTATTTCACAGATATGCTTCACAATTCTTTAGCACACTCTCATCTGTTTAGCATTATTGGGGCTCGACTTTTTGCTAGCACTCTCTTTTTGCCAAAAGCAAGTATCACATAATACAGGATATCTGAAGGGCTAATCAGAAGACTGGGGTTGATATTTTAAATACTGTCTGATGTTCAGTTCAGGGCTGCTCCTCAGTTGAGCACAACTCAACCAGTTAAATAAAGCTATATGGTGTTACCATGCATCTACATTAGGCAAAAGATTGAATTTAGGCTCAGCTGGTATGTGTTAGCTAAGACTGACCTAAACTCAGCTACTTTTCCTAGTAAAAAAATGATCAGCTGGAGATAGAGGCAGGAAGCTACCACTCCACAACATGCCATGCTGCCAATGATTTATAAATGCTCTAAACTCTGAGCTAGGGAATGAAGAGTAATATGTAGCCACATTTGCTTCAATTCTGATCCACTGGTAACATTTTTGCCTGATGTACTGAGTTATCAGGCTCAACAGGAATTTATTTTTCCATTAGGAGAATTCTCTCTCCACTAGTTCTGTTCATTTTCAACCCCCAAGTTCCATACTTTGAGCTTCCATGGGGGGAACCGGAACATTAACTCCAGAACAGATGTTGGTCTTCTCCTTCGTTCCCTGCAACCTCTCCTTTTGTTGTTGTTGTAAAGCTCTTAAGAGTGATTTAATTGATGCCCATTGCTAATTGTTTTTTGGAAAAAGCAAAAGAAAATAGATCTATAAAATGTTTACAAGCAGATGACTGGACCATTAGTGCTGCTGAATCAACTTGAGCTGAGCACACTGCCTGATGCTAGACAAAGCCTGGGCTATGCATCACTCTGCACCAGATAACATCATTCCTCTACCTCCCACCTAACCCTTTCATTGCCATCCAAGCACGCGTGGGTCTAAACAGCCATTTTAAATGGAATGTCCATTCAATTGACTGAAAGGCCCGGGTGTACCAGCAGCATGGGAGATGCTGGATTCCACTGAAGCATCCAATATATTTCAACACCTTTAATCCTATGACACTGGCCTGGCCAGTGGTGTTTTGCTTCTTCAGGACTAGCCAGTTTTCTGGGATGAAGAGAGGAGTGTAGGGTCTGCTGTTTCGCTTAATAGGTTGCCTCATCTCTGGCTGCTGTGAGATGAGACCGAGTCAGGACTTCTGGATAAGGGCCTCTGCAGGGAATTCCTCCGCCTTCCCATAGCCTACCCTTCCCTTCTGCTCTACTTGCCCCTGCTGACTGGTGTAGCTTCACCGCACATGGGCAAGAAGCAAGGGGCAGGTGTCTCAGAGCAGCAGCTGGGAGCAGGAACTTTCTGGCAAAGCACCAGTGATGACAAGGAGACAGGAGGAATTAAAGTAGCTAAGGTCTGCCCATGGGGAAGGCCCATTTCTGGTGCTTATGGGGAAGGTTGTTAGGTAGTTAGGAGGTGGGAGAGATGGGGAAGAGCTCGCAGGGAGGATAGTCATCTGCACAGCTAAACAGGATAATGGTCAATTTGTCTCACCTTTAAAGGTGAGTTGGAAGGTGCTTGGCCTGTCAACATCTGAATTTGTGGTTGTATGTTGCAACAGCTGATGGGATCATGCTAATACCTGAAGTCGTACCTTCAGTGTCACTGATTATAGCAGGAGATGCACATAATTCAAAGCAGAGGTCTTAGCAGGTAAAAGAAAAAATGGTTGCAACATCCAAATGTACACAGTAAGCCATTCTACCAGATCTTCTGTAAACAACTTCGGCCCTGTAAAATGTCCCAGAAAGAGGGATCTAATCACAGAGGGCTGTATTATCTTTCCACCCTGATCTTCCCCCACTGCATCCACCCACTCCTCACCCTTCTGCCCACTCCTCTGAAGTTGGTCCTTGAACCCATGGAAAGCACAGAGGTGGCTGAGATCCCCAATCCCTTCAGAAATGGTGTTATCCGTGAGCAAAAGGTCCTTTTCACAAGTGAATTAGAAAGGAAACCACTGATCCCTAACTGCCACACACTGTCAAATTCTGCTTCAGATACACCAATGTAAATGTGGAATAACTCCACTATCCTAAACAAATTTAAATCTAGATTTACCCCGGTGTAACTGAGTTCCGAATCCGGCCTAATGTGTGCAGGTAAATATTACCCCTTTTACTGCCATACCACATTGGAAGCCCCTCCTTGTGTCTGTAAGAACGTTCCCGAAAAGCCATCTGAATAACAGAAGAAGTCTGTACAATCCAAGCACCAGTGACAAACTTCCTTCAATTGCTCTCCCAAATGTATTTTTAGACAAAACTCCAGGCAGTCAAACGCAACTTCCTTCTTGTTAAAAAGTAAAATAAAATAAACTGTAAAAAGCGTCTGACCAGCAGGGAATGAAAAAAATGCAAAATGTTGATCTGCTCAACAGCTGGGAAAATGACTATTTGTAAAAATAAAATAATTTTTTTAAACATTTTAAAGACACTGAGTGCCTGAAAAAAGCAACTTTTTGTTACCATTTGGGATTTACACCTGCTGAAGAATCAATTTTTCATCAAACCTATCTCCAGTTTAAAGCCACTTAGAAGTGGAAAGCCAACTTCTTAAATATTTATAGATAGTCACTGGAAAGGCAGCAAACCTACAAAATAGAGGAGATAGCTGCAGCAGGATTTTAGCCCTCTTCCTAACCTCCCATTTGTTTTTTAAAAGAAATCACCACTCATGCTATTGATCATGGATAATCTTCTGTTGCAAGCAAACAATGATGGGAAGCATGGTCTAGAGGTTAACACCTAGGAGGTCTAGAGAACTGGATTCTGCTCCCAACTCTGTCACCATTTTCATAAGTGAGCTTGGGCGAGTTACTTAGGGCCACATTTTAAAAACTGGCCCCTCAAGTTGGGTGTCTAATTTGAGACCTTGTGGCTATGGCTACACTAGAGCGCTTACAGAGATGCAGCTGCGCCGCTGTAAGCTCGCTAGTGTAGCTGCTCTAAGCCGATGGGAGACAGCTCTCCGTCAACTTAATTAATCCACCCCTAATGAGCAGCGGTAGCTATGTCGGCTGACATATGTCTCCGCTGACATAACGCTGTCCACACTGGCGCTTAGGGGAATGGCTTATTCACACCCCTGAGTGACATCAGTTATACTGACATTAGTGGTAATGTAGACGTAGCCTGTGTGTCTGATTTTCAGATGTGCAGAGCACCCTCCATTTCAACCAGAGTCAACAGAAGCTGCAATTGCTCAGCACTTCTGAAAGGTATCTCGGACTGAGCACCCAAAAGTGAAGCACCTGAAATCAGAGGCTACTTTTGAAAATGGCAGCCCATAGCTTACTGCAGATTCTCATGTCCATATAGGGTTTTCAAGGGCTTAATTCTCCATAACACGAAAGGAAGTGAAACAGGTCAGCTTTCACAGATTTCTGACCAAGGACAGTAAGCAGAACAAATTAGAACCAAGAAATGTACTCCCAATACAACCCACCCTTTAATGTCTCCAAATGAGCCAATCAAAGTTCTATTTTTGGTTGTTAATATATTTTCTAGCTGCTTGGGTTAGAAATGATACCAGACAGCTACTCACATTCTTCTCTTTAAACAAAAAGCCAGTAAGTGTAAGAAATATAAATATAGCTTGGTAGGGTTGAAATCCCACTTTCCTTCTTTTTGAAGTGTAGTTATGATCAGAAAAGTGGCTATGTACAAATGACACCTTCTTTCTCAACATACTTGCAGCCTTTGAGTCATATCACTATCTTTATTGATCACGACAACTGTATACTACTGTTAGCACCTCATAGCCAAGACAGCTGTGGGAAACAAAGCTGGGTTCTATTCTACCACATGCATCATGAACACCACTGTCCACTAATTTGTGCAGAACATTCTTAATGATGATGTCAGGAGTAGAAACAACTCTGCTGGATTTTCAGATGGCACATGAAGTTTGTAGCACCAACATTTAGAAAAATCCATCTTTTTAACTTGTGAACTTAAATTTACTGTGGACGTCACATCACAGAAAAAACAATTAGGAAACATTATGATGCCAATTTTTATGCAGCCCTTTCCCCGACTCTAAATTCCCTTTAACCTTACTTTGGCTTTGATCCTCACATAGGTTCAAAAGTACATGTTTACATCAAGGTCATTGCCTTAGACTCAATAATTCAACAAGACATAGTGTTTGAAAGAAAACAAATAGACGATTAGGTCACATTCGAGGCTGTGTGGTTTTGCTATCAATTTATGTCATGCCATAAACTAGAAAATGACCTTAAATACAAAAGGATAAGGCAATTCTGAGAGATAAAACATAGCCAGTCTAGAGTACTAGGCTTCTTGGATAACAATTTACACCAAAGACTGTTAAATTGTTTAACTTTTACATGGTTTCGGAGCAGGAGAAAGTCTAACTGCAGCAGACAGACTTTAACCCTGGAACAAACTTTTCAAAGCCATAATAGCTCTTTCATTATCCCTCACTTGTTTTTCCAGTTCCTCTCTATTTCAATTACCAAAGGCTTTTTGTTTTTGTTTTGTTTTCCTCCCCTTCTTCCATTCAAACTTTGTGGAGCTCTTATATGCACAAACCTTCCAGATCTGTTGGAAATGTATGTGGCACTGAGACGTGACAAATGTCCCGTAATTGCCTCCTCTCCATAAAGACTACTAAACAGGGCCATTAAACCTAAAGAGCTAAATTCTTCCCTTGAATGTGTGCATGCAACGCTCCTCAACTCCAGTAAGAACTTTAGTCACATGCATCCAAGAGCAGTGCTTTATCCTAAAAATGAGCTGTAAAAGCTTCTTACTGATACCTGACAAGGCTTCTGAGTTTCCCTTGCAACAACTCATAGCCTCACCAATACCTAACAGAGAATAGGGAGCTGTGTTTAGTGTACTACAGATGTTAGCGTAGGTCATCAACCTTAGCAGAGGCAGCAAAGAATGTTGAACTCAGATATCAGATGAAAAATAAAGTAGGGAATAATTTCCAGCATTTTTAAAAATGCATTTATGTTATTTTTAAATCTGTTACTGTTCAAGGTTATAAGCAGTCAATAGTCGATTTAAGGGAGGCCAGATGATACAGTGGTTAAATCACGGGAAAGGTCTATTCCCCACTCTGCTTTATGTGCACTTGGATAAGCCACTAGAGTAAACGTTTTCAAAATCATACTTCTAATGTTAGGCACTTACGTCCATATTTAGGAACTTACATAAGTGGCCTGGTTCTCAGAAATGCAAGGCACCCTCATCTTCCACAGAAATGAGAGAAAGTTGTGGGGCCTCACCACTTTTGAAAGTCAGTACTTCTCCCCTACCCCACCCCAAAGCCTTATTACTAGGGCTAGTCAAAAATTTTCCATCAAAAATATTGGGTTTTCAATTTTTAAAAAAAGTGTCTTCGGTTTGCAGAACATTTCGGCTTTTCATTGAAAAACCAAAGACCCACAACCTGACAATTTTTGATTCAGAAATACCACCAGGGTGCCTCAAGAGAGTTGTGGTTTTTTAGGTGCCTCATGTCCCCATTCTTTTCTTGGGTTGGGTTTCCTGGCCAATCCATATTTCCCATAATGCACCATGGTCAGGAACTCCCATGATGCACCATGGCAACACAATCAGAGGGATTAAAGACCATGGTGCATCATGGAAGATATAGTCTGGCCAGGGAGACCAGCCATAAAGGAGAATGGGGGCATGAAATGCCCAAAATACAACTTGCAAGAGGCACTGTGGTGGCATTTCCAAAATGAAATGTTCAGTTTGCAGACTAAAGTTTTCAGGGGAGAAGGGCTGTTTGTTTTTGTGTTTTTGCGGAACAGTTGAAAATATTTTTGTTGGAAAAAATATTACTTTCCATCTAGGTCTACTTACTACAGCATCTGTGTGTAGTATGAGATATTCCAAACAGATTCCGAGCAGTCCCCTGGGTACAATTCAAAGTGCCTTTTCTCCCTGAGTCTCAAAAATGGCGAAAGCCATGTTGACATAGCCACACACTGTTAACTCCATGCCAGTGGTGATGAACTCTTCTCAGGAGCAGCTTTCTCCCCCTTTTATGACATCTGCCAGAGCAGACTTTGGGCAATGATTAGGCTCTTTGTCTTATATACATCGTCTTCAGTAACAAGGGGCACTGGGCTAATTTTCCTCTCTGGATCACTGTCAGTCACGATATACAGTGTCTGTCTGTCTGTGTCTGGGTGCCGAGCAGGGAATGGAAAGGAAGTAAGCAGGCCCTTTCCCGCCTCCATTCTAACGGTGTGTGGATTTCTAAAGAAGGGAGAAGAGAATCCTGTGGTAGGGCTGTGAGCTGGTCAAATGGCTCATAAGAAACAAAACACAGGTGCACTCAGCAAGGGCTTTTCCTCAAAGGAGAATGATTATGTAACTAGAAATCAAGTCAAGCTAAAATATGCAAAAGGAAAGAAAACTCCCCCAGCCTTAGGTTCAACCCAGGCCCTATAACTCTAGTTCAGTGCAGCCGGACTTTCTCCTCCCCCTCATCCTCTGAAAACATCCTCCCTACAATCCTCCAACCCACAGGAGTCAGTTTATAATCTTTCCCTGAGCATCTGAGCGGGGAATAAACTGAGACTAGCCCTTAGACCAGGGAGTGCCTCTATACTCTGTGGTAAGGGCCTTCTGAGTGGAGGACCCTGGACTATGGATTTCACTCAACCAGAGAGCTGGCTGAGCTCATCCCTTACACCTTTAAGGAGAGCCCAGTTCTTTGTTCAGGTCTTCTTCTAATAAAGTGACAGAATCATCCCAGAATATCCTCCTAGATGTCCACCATCTGAGTCTGTTCCCACTTGAAGTGACTAGCTCTAATTGAAGAAATAGAAAAGAGAATGAAGCTCCCTTTTACGGACACCAGGTCCTGATTTAAATCCTCTCAAGCCATGGAAAGGTCATTGGCTTCCATACGGTTTGTATCAGGCCCCTGATGAGTTGCTATTTTATATAATGCATGTCAAAATACAGTGGGGAACCTGTGATAGTAACAATGAGTACCACCTATATATGCAGACACATGAAAATATAGCTACAGATTAATCTGAACAGAACAATTACCATGGCTCAAATTCATCGCTGCCTTCAACGGGGCTACATTTGGCTATAGGTTACACCCAGTATGGTGACATCTATTCATCCACTTAGTAAAAAAGTTCAAACTATATCATTATTAAATCTCATCCAACACTTCACTATATTTCACAGGACATTTGTTTCTCCTTTAAAATGATATTGCAGGTGAGATTCTTGAGACTTATCCTGTTCTTTCCATCTCTTAAGAAGCCAATATTCTTGTGGAGAGAGAAAAACAGCTATTAGAGCAAATCAGAAAAGGGGGGGAGCAGCTCACGTAGGGATTTGCCACACTGGCAGCACCTAAAGATACTCCTGTTAGGTGGAAGGGGAAAACAAAAGAGCCAGGGCTTGTGTCAGCTTTCAACAGCCTTTTTGGCTCATTTTCTGCCCGTGAACTATTGACAATTATGATCTTCTTTGTTCTAGTTTTTAAGTTGAAGCGCTGTTTGTGTGGGGTTCTTTTCTCCCCCCCCACCGGCTTGTTGACTCTTATAACACATTCATAAATTTTATGCCAGTACAGTGCTTAATGGTGTCAAAGGGAAGATTTTAAAGAGAGTCAATCCATGTCAGAAAAAGCCACTTGAACGTAGCTATAAATATTTGTCTGGATTTCATTTTGCTAACAAACAGCTTCTTCTTTTCTTAAGAGATGATTTCATAAACAGGAGAATTTTCACATTAATATTAAAGTGTGTGTGTCTGGGTTTGTATTTTTAATAGAAATTTTCCTAATGGGGACATTAAAGAGCTTGTATTCCGTCTGCACAAAATCAGCTCCCTTTTCAGGAAAATCCTGGCAACTCAAGACCTCCAGGGTGAGATCATGTTCTTTTGCGCTCCATCAGACTCATCCCTAGCCCTTTCATTACTTTGGCAATGAAGTCTTTGGGGTAGACTTAGATACTGCAGTCTCCCTGAGCTGAGCCCATAGCTATACATTTGAGGAACATAGGGGTATTTTGGATTCCTTCAGGGCTGCAGTGACTGACCACATATTTTCCACCATGTAGTTCTACTGGT
Organism: Chelydra serpentina; assembly: GCA_037349315.1. NCBI lineage: Eukaryota > Metazoa > Chordata > Testudines > Chelydridae > Chelydra > Chelydra serpentina. The sequence goes on from JBAIAC010000035.1 coordinate 18,114,339, forward strand.
CTAAGGTCACTTCACAACCAGCAGACACAGACTACTAGAATCTTATTCTCTACAGTGTTGGAGTCCCTTCCAGTTAGAACTATGACCAGCTTTTGGGGCTTACCTTCAACATATAGTCCCCCTTCTCATTTCGTTCCTCCTCAAGGGCATAGGAGCGGCTGGGCAGGGACATTCCAAGGCCACTCCTTGGAGTCAGCTGGCATCCTTCTGTCAAAGATATGGATTTTCCTCTCTCAAGTCCTTGGAGAGACCAAATCATTCATTCAGAACAGATTCTATCTACATCTTTCTGGGACTCAAAACCTGAATAGTCTGTTGGAGTGTGATATATAGAGCGTGTCCAGCTACCCTTATACTCAACCTGCAGAAGGTGCAGAGGTAACTGAGTTCCAATGCAAGAAAAGTATCTGTTGTATCCATTGGAGCAAGGTCTGATAGAAAGGAGCCAGAACAGGTCAAGAAGAAGCCAAGAGTGGAGTGGAAATGAGGAAATCAGGAAAGAGTGGGGAAGAATGGGAGAGAATGGAGAGCCGGGACAGCATGCAGAAATAAGGGCAGGTGGGTAAAAGAAGAAGGCAGAGATTATGCGGCAGAAAGAGGTGTACAAAATTAATCTGAGTGGAAACTAGTAACATAAAAATGATTGAAGGGAAAGAGACAGGTGCAGACAGAAAGAATAAGGACATTAGTTTAAGGCAGACAGATTAGAAAACAAGGAAAATGAAGTGTGTTATTGCTTTTAGCTTCCAGAAAGTTGAGTGCCATAATGTCACAAAGTGTTACTACAGTATTAGAAGGCAAGAGTCCCAGGGTGAGGGCTGGCTGACATCTCCGTATGCATGCGGTGTGTGTACATATCAAGGAGGGAGTAACCGTCTTTGATGTTTTGTTTGACAGTGTTAATGCTAGCTTTTTGGCTGTGTGTGTTAGATGGGGAGTACACCAGGGCATCTGCACCCCAGGTGTTTTGGGGGGGGGGGTCTCTTTTTTCCTGGAGATTTAACAGAACATAATTCATCACTGGCAATTTATTCTAGCATAGCAATCCAGAAAAATACTAAACTCTTACTTGCTTTTAACCTCACCCAAAACTCTCATTTGAGTCACTGTGGGTTTTGCTTGAGTAAAGACACAATAAAACTAAAGATAGGACTCCAGACTTTGGCCCAGTTAGGCAGGCTAGCCAGGAAATGGAAATCCATTTCTTCCTCCTCCCCCAACATTTTTTGGCATGAAATAAGTGTTGCAGGGAGCGGGGGAGGTTGAGTTTTTTTTGTTTGTTTGTTTTTTACAATTCTTCTAAAGGTCAGGAAAATGCACTTGGGATTTCATCACTTTCCTGAAAAGAGGGAGCCCCTCGTCCATTCACACAGCTCCCCACGGTCTCCCCACTTTTGATTGTCTGGCTATACTGGGAGGTAACCAAGTGTACTCTCCATTACAACCCTTCATTATGTCACAAAGCACATGCCTCCAGATGAGACTATTCATTCTGCATTCAGCACACCAATGGCAGGAGCCATAGTACATTCTGCAGGTCAGCAGAACCAGAAGTAATCACATCTGAAAATCCATGTAACTAGGGTACAGGCCTGGGGCGGGAAATGCAGAGTTACACACAAACATGTGCTCTCTTGGGGGTTTCTTGGAGCTTGTACTTTTAATATATTATTCCACCAGGTTTTCTAGTAAATGCAAATGTTAATGAGCATGGTTTGAAACATTCTGACCCCACTGGAATTAAATGTCAAACCAGCAGTTCTAGCGATATCATGGTGAATAATTTATCCAGTGATATATCACATTCCTACAGCTTGCTTAAGCAATATGACATGCCAAGGAGAACATTTCAGAGTGATTGTAGCATGCCTCAGATGTTGGCTAAGGCCAAAGGGTGAATGACCTTGAGCACCCAAGATGTTCAATTAATTCCTTGAATCAGAATACTTAGAAGGCATGTTACAGTATTCCCAACATCCAGCCACGTGCAGTGTTCTAAAGCCATTTCATAACAACCATCAAGAGTATGAAACATCAAATAAACTAAAACATATTACTGAGAAATGGGGCCCAATTGCAATTATGATCCAGTTTTCAAACACCCAAGTATGGGGTTGTTTGGATACCAGGATTTGGTTCAGGCATTTCTGCTTTTACAGCCAACTGCAGGTCTACTACTTCCCAAATCCTCTTCCATACTGTTCTAAGAGATTGCTCAGAAGGTTTGTGAGATGCCAGTGTCACCAGGAGACAGATGGCATGCAGCTTTATATCTTCTCAACTGCTACAGCCTCCAGTGCCTAGAAGGAATAAGCAGACAGATGGAATGGGAGAGAAAAGTGATGATGGTGCATAGAAGAAAATACTTTGAGGAGCTGGCCAATACACCGGCATCACCGCTGATTGAGGGCTTTCAACCCTCTCCTCTATCACAAAGATCTTTCCACTGTGATCCATTTCTATTTCACCTCTGGGATACACTATTGCAAGTTGCTCTGTGTTGGGGTGATAAATAGACATCACAGAGAAGCAACTACTCATTCATCTCTCAGCAACCTACTTCTCCACCTACTCTACAGGCTTCCCATTCACTTCCAGACTGAATTCGAATTCCTGGCCCTAATTTACAAGACCCTCATCAGTTAGGATCTAGCCATCTGCTACTCACCAAGACAATTGCATTCCGCAAGGACAATCATAGAATCAAAGAAGATTAGGATTGGAAGAGACCTCAGGAGGTCATCTAGTCCAACCCCCTGCTCAAAGCAGGACGAACCCCAACTAAATCATCCCAGCCAGGGCTTTGTCAAGCCAGGCCTTAAAAACCTCTAAGGATGGAGAATTCACCACCTCCCTAGGTAACCCATTCCAGTGTTTCACCATCCTCCTAGTGTGCAGCTGGACACACCGAGATTCAGAGACTCTTGGGCCCTGAGGACTGCAGGATCCCATCTATGGCACTCCTTGCCAAACAAGATCAGATGGAGCCCCACACTGATCATATTCAGATCAAACACAGGAGCCATCTTTTCACTAACACCTTCTCTCAGCAACAGCCCCTCCACAGCATCAATGATCAGTTGTGATGGTGAGAAATAAGAAAAGATCCCAGGATGAGTTTGCTGTGCTGGCAGCTAGAAAAATCATCTTTTGACCTGCACACTGAGCATTTTGATCTGGAATCTTCCTATGATGTAATTTTAACAAGTTACTTTTATAAGTAACAGCACTTTAAAAAAAGGTGCACATGGGCCCCTAGCCAGTAAAATGCTTAAGCACATGCTCATCTCCAAATACATGAGTACTCCCATTGACTTGCAAGGGACTTTCCTGGATCACAGTCATGGTGTTGTGAATGCTCTCTAATTGTAGTTCTAATTAAAGTAGTACTTAGTACAGGAAGTTGCTTGTGGACTACACTACCCAGAATCCTTAACTAGATGTTGGGTATATCTGCTTTGGCAGAGTGGTAAAAATAAAGTGTGGAACGATTATTAGCAATAAACCTCGTGTAAAGATATATCAAATATACCTGTCTATTTTCTAAACTAATGAGAATATATTAAATAAAAACAATTCTCATGTCTTGATATGTACACATACATGTGCACAGTATATATATAAAGACATGGGAATTGAATTTATTGTATATATTTGTCCTCGTTAGTCTAGAATACAAATAATGAGCTCAATTCTCGTGTTTTGGCAAATGAAGATTGTAATTTAAAGTGGTTGCTCTGCACTGTACCTGGTTTGTTTGGAAGATGGACTCAAAGACTGAGATTTATGAGAGTCTTTTTATATCTCTGCATTGTAACAAAATCCAGCTTCATTTCCACTCCCTCGATCATCTGTTTTCCCAATTCCTGTCATGGGACAATGGGAAAATATCATAGAAAGCATCACTTTCCTCCGACACTGAACAAGGAACTGTATTCAGTTATGGAAGACCTTAGCACTAGTCTGTATCTCTCCCTGTTTTACTGTACAGCTTCAGCCTAGTATCTCCCACAGCTTTCTGCTGATTGGCTTCCTGCTGTAGAATTAAACATAAACTATACATTATCTGGGGAAGGGAATGTCTGTTTCATACATGGCCTATCACAATGAGGCCATGGCCTATAGATGCTACCATCATAAAACAATAAAGAATTTTAACTGAAGAAAGAGTACAGCTATCTTCCCGTTCTCTCTGCATCACAAATCAGTGCTTGAGAGCTCTTCACCTCACAGAGAGTTTTTTGGTTCCCAGTTCAGCTTGTCTTTCAGTTTAAGTTTGAGGCAAGAAAATGCAACACAAGTCCCCAGGAATCCATAACCACCCTGATGCTTCTGGGCTGTAAAGCATCTCCAAAGCCATCTGCTTTCAGTCATTCTGAAACAAGTTCTGAAAAGTCAATTGTTTTCTGCTAGGAAGAATAAACACACAAGCTGCTAGTCTCCTGATTTCCAGCAGTTTTCTGCTGGGTAGATGTAGTTTAGGATTTTAGTTTGTGAGCCTTGTTCTCATCCAAAGAGTTTTGCAATATAAATTACTTCATTTTTACTGACTTGGATAACTGCTGCCTTTGAAAAAAAAGTATGTAAAGTCTGCAAGATTAATTCCCTCTTACCCTACCCCTTTAAAAAAAAACTTGGAACAATTGATAGTGATTAATCACAACTTGATATTTCTTTGGTTCTCGATTTGTTGATTTAAAGGCATTTGTTTCATGACTGATTGGTTTCAATTTCTTGGGCAGCTGTCAGAGATCTGTATTTCACTATGGTTTGATTTGGCTTCCCGAGAGTTGGATTATTATTTTTCTTGTTTTTACAGCTCTTAGCTTGGTGACTGGTTGAAATGGTTCTTTGAAAACCATTTATATGTGAAACTGAAACTATCTCCAGATCAAGAAAAGACTTTCCTGGGCTGCTGTGGATGAATGATACGAAGAAGATATAGAAAGGGATAAAACAGTCTCTTTCTTTAAAGGTGCATGGCATGCACACTGCACATACATGCAAACTCTGTGAGCCACATTTGTGTCATTCCAATGGCTTTACTGATGTTATGTTAGGAATTAGGCCCTAAAAGCAGTATCACCTGCAATGTGAGTTAAGCCATCCAGATTTTTCACTTCATTAAGGCCAGATTCTCCCACCCACACTCACAATGAGTAGTACTTTACAGACAGATTTTTAAAGCTACTTAGGCAGCTAACTCCCACTGATTTCAATCTAAATTCCTTTAAAAAACCTGGCCCTTAGTCTGTGAATAATCCAATGCAAATAAATGGGACCACTTCTAGAGGAAGGTACTACTCTGTGGAAGGGTGGCAGAATCTGGCCTTAAATGAATACAACAGGGAGAATAAAAAATAACCTCACAAATAAAAAGAGTAGGAGAGGCTTTCAATTAGTCAGACTGAACATCTTGAAGTTCTCCATCTTCAGCCTCCATCCTCATCTTCATCAGTTTATTGGATGCCTGACACTCAACCACACTCTCCTTGAAAAGTTGTCTTCCCTGGGTTTTCATCTGATTCTCCTCCTTCCTTTCAGATGCTGCTCCAGTCTCTTTTGGTGGGTCCTTCTCCTCCACATGCCCTCTTTTGGTGGGAGTCCCTCAGAGCTCCATCCTCTCCTCTTCTCCCTTTACACCAGATCACTGGGTAAACTCATCTACAACTATCACCTTTATGATGTTAGCTCTCTCTATTCAGAATTTCTCTCCCTCCCTCCAAACTAAAATATCAGCCTGTCTTTTCAGCATCCAAGGATGTCGAGTCATTCATGGATGTCGAGTCATCAATTAAAACATGGGATAGGAAAGGCCTATTGGCTTTCAGAATCCATTTACCAGCAAGTGTACAATAAAGTTCCCCAAAAGAGTACATCTTTGATATTATAATGAGTTTTCATTTCTCCCTGTTGCATACAATGCTAAAAGGTTTCCAGTTTCCAGAAAATATTGTACCGTTTCCGTGGGTGCAGAGTACTATTGAAAGCATAGGGAGGGTCCTGCTCCTGGAGGTGGGAGACCCAGGGGTAGAGCGGGGTCTGGTTGGGTCCTGTCTCCGGGATGGGGGAAGGCTCTTCTACCAAAGGGTGTGACACTGTGAAGAGGTGCCACCTAAGGTGTGAAGTGTTGGAGAGCAAGTCTGCCCCACACTCACCCCCACATAGAAGCTCCTGGCCTGCAAGGCTTGGCTGTCACCACAGAATGTAGACAGGGCCTTCCCTCTGCGACACCACACCCTGACCCACACCCTTCCTGGTACTGCTGGATTGCCTGCCCCGAACAGGGTGGCAGGCCAATCAGTGGTTGGGCTCCGGCCTGGGTGGCTGCCCCAGCTCCACATCCTGTCTCAGCATGAAAAACAGGAGCTATTCATTAACTTCAAGGCTGTCTCCACACAAGGCCCTGTGCCTGATTGTCAAATTTATTTTTCCTCTCAGACGCATACATGTCGACTTTACCTACATGCAATGTACTTGCAAAGGCCCTGATCCAGAACAGTGGCATATAACTACAATGGTGCAGTCGCACCGGGGTCTATGAAGCTATAGGGCCCAACCAAAAGGCTGCTGGATGGGAATGGGGTCTGCAGGCTGTTTAAGTCAAGGGGGCAGCTGGAATGGGAGTCCTTCCAGTCAGGATGGCCTCGAGCCCCAGCTGCAAGCAGCTGACAAGGATGCACAGAGAATTCTTGGGGGGAAATCACAGTGCCGGCAGGGCTAACTGAATATGGCTGACTAGCTCAAGGCCTCTTTGTCCCTTAAAGACACGAGCCGTCCCGTTACACCACCTCTAGACTTTCCCTTTCCCCTGGCTGTCCTTTCTGTTGTATAATACCTGAAATTGAGCCCAATAGTGTACAGATCGTGTAAATGAGACTAGTAGAGTGTTTAGGATAATGTATTTTGGCATGTGTTCTACCTGCGTACCCTTTCTGACCTCTTCCAGTATTCTTTTCTTAGCCTTTGGAACCATGGTCATAAGTCATTTGGACAACAGTTTCATGGTTCCAGCTACACTCCTAGGTCCACCTCTGTGGCATGCTTCAGGCTAAGGCATGGTCTACCCTAGGAATTTACTTCAGTATAGCTTCAGCTCTCATGGATATGGAAAACCCACAACCCTGAGAGACAGAAACCCTGATGCAGACAGAGCTAGTTGACGGAAGAATTCTTCTGTTGACCTAACAATCACTTCTCAGGGAGGTGGATTACCTAGGCCGACAGGAGAATCCCTCCCATTGGTGTAGGTAGGGTCTACACTGTAGCACTACAGCAGCACTACTGCAGCTTCATCGCTTTAGAATCTTAAGTGTAGACACATCCTTAGCCTGTCAAACACATAGGGCTGAAGAATTTCAGCCCTAGTGTCAGCAGCTGCAACTCAACAGACTTCAGTGGGGTTGGACCCACCCATAAATTCCTGTAATTCAAGCCTTAGATGTGCAGTTATGAGCCATTTATCTACTCTTGTTCATGCCTAGGTAGATCTTTCACATTTTGATTCCTTTACTCTACATCATTTTCTCATCCAGTTAGTTTAGTGTCACCTGCAAACCCGGGTGCCATATTAGCAGTAATTTCTTTTTCTACATCATTTAAGTGCAGAGTGGAATTAAACTGTGCCCATAAAAAAAAGTATCTATGGTATGCCACTTCCCCTCTTCCTATCTTGCACCACTGCCGTGTGCTTTCCATCACCCAATTAGTTCTTTATCCATAATGCCAGCTATCCCGTACCCATTCACTATGTGTATTAGCCTAGATATTGACAATAATGTGCCAAACACTGAATCATGTTTGCCACTTCAATTGTCTGCTCTGCACATTGTCTTCCCTTTTTTTAAAAAAAAAGTAAAGATATGAACTCCATAAGATCTAGTGACTGAGAAATGTGGTTGGCAATGCCACAGGGCACTGTTCTTGGAGAAAGAGCACAACCAACCATTGGAGAGAAAGCTTTTGACAGCTCTCCAGGTGCTTTAATCATGACAAAAGGTGCCACTGATGCTCATTAAAGACAGCAGGCCAAATTCATGCCTGGTGCAGCTCCACTGATTTCAATAGGGTTGCACCAAGTGTGGATTTAGCCCCACATGTGAGATCCCACAGAGCTGTAGGCCAATGTCATGTCACATTTCAATAATCATGGCCGAATAAAGCAGCATAGCATTCCCATTGCTCATAAACTGGCAAGGTCCCTCTATTGGCAGTGTTTTTGTTTACTCTCTATACGGAATGAAACACAGGAACTACCATGCTGGAACAGACCCAGTGATCCACTTACTCCTACATTCTGCCGCGAGAAATGGCCAATCCATGATGCTTAAAAGGAAGGTTAAAAACAAACAAACCCCATAATGCACCTGGGTCAACTGTGCAATATTATATCCTGCACCTGGACAGTTGTGCAAAACTATACCACAATTACTATAATGTTGTACAATTGTAAGTAAAATTATTCCAGAGAAATGTCTTCTTGACACCAGCAGGTGATCTGCTCATGCCCTGAAGCCTGAGGATTGATATCCTGTGTCATTTCTTTTTTATCCTGATTAATCTAACTGTCGACACTATTTTTATTAAAATACATGTCATATCATCTTTGGATCCTTACTGTAGCCTGCAGCACTGGGTTCCACGAATGAATTTAACATGGAATTAAATGGTAGCTTCTTTTATTTATCTTCTTAAACGTGTTGCTTTTTAATTTCATCTGGTATCTTCTTTTATTATGGAAGAATTAACATAAGATCCTTTCCCTGAGCTATTCATTATTTCACATTATTTCTGTCCCTCTTTCCTTGTCTTACCCGTCTCCAAAATAATCCTGATCCTTTTAATTTCTTCCTAGAGAACCTCCCACCCCAAAACCTTTAATCAGTATTTTTTTTCTTTTCTCTTCCATTTTTGTTCCATGTTTTCTTGGACAAATGTTAGGGAGTCAAGGAATTTAATCAGGCAGGTTTGCTTTAAACCAAGATTCTATTAATTCCTTGAAAATAATCATTATGTACCACTAAAGTTAACGACACAAACCAATAGATCAGGGAAAATAATAAGAGTAGAATGATAATCCTTGGCTTGCTGTCACTGAACAGGGCCTGGGGAAAATTGGCCCCAAAAGCTACTGATACTACAGCGATTAATCAGGTTCTCTCTAAACTGTAGCTATTTATTTTATGGATGTGTCACTTTCCATTATCCAGAGTGGAATTCACAGGCAAGGGCTGTTGGGGGTTTTGTGTGTTTGTTTGTTTGTATGTTCATTTGTTTTGTGTTGTTTTTTGCAGACAGTGATTTTGCAACATTTCACTTGATCAAAAGACAATACAATCAAATCCACAATTTGTCCAATTTCTGCCATCCCTATTGAACAACCACTCCATAAACTCTACAACTCTGCACCTGATGGAACATGGCAACCCCAGGACTTTCCATCAGTCAGTTAGTAAGGGATTTTTTTCTCTTTTTCTTTATTTTAAATCACTGAAATATGGAAACATTTAGCTTATTCCAATTTTGTCCTTATTTATTTTTAAAATCCATCTTCAGATTAAGGAGTTTGGATTGCTGAGAGGAAAAAAAAGTGTGTCCATCCCAAAGCTAAAACATTTTAAGGACCAACTGCCTTTTCTGGCAACTGCACCGTTCTTGTTGGTGATTAATTAGCATTCACACTCCTGTTGTGTTCTTTGCCAAGCTAGTTACCAGCCACAATGTAGCCTTGTGCAAACTGCACCCACCCTCTAGTGGGATGAGGAAAAACTGCCTCTTTCTGACGCAGAAAAATACTTTGAAACTGGAAAAATATTCACTTAGAGTAGACCATGTGTCTTAAGACCCTTCTTTCCTTTCCACCCCCTCTGACACGTGCACCAATAAGGATGCCAAGCTCTGAACAGATATAGTTATGGTCCAGATTCATTTCACTGGCAATCTTTTGCTGCAATCTCATCAGTCCCCAGCTTTGCTAACACTGATCAGATAAGGTGGATTTTAACCAGAATTTCATAGATGATCAACCAGTGACTAGTCCAATTAATCACGTAACAAAGATGACATCATTTTTTTTTTAATTTCAGCAAAAGTTGGAGTAAGCCCATTTTTCTTCAACGTATTCAGTAGCTTGATGTCACTGACACTGAAAAACAAAAAGTTAACGCTAAATAAATTCTACTGTAATTGTAGTAAGATCTGTGAAAGAGGAAGCAGGGGTGTAGCTAGATTCAAAGCACGTTCTAAGTCTGCTTTATACAAAATAACAGGCAGGCAGTGCTTCAAAGGAATGTTTCTTGAACAGAGAAGGCCAGATTTTGGTCTCAGTCACATCCACATTAATTAGGGTGACCATACGGCCCATTTTGGCTGGGACAGTCCCTTTTTAAAGCCCTGTCCAGGCCGCCCCAACTTTTTTGGCAACAGTGGGCATTTGTCCCGTTTGCTCTTGCCAACTTGATCAGTTAGCAAGAGCAAACGCGACAAATGCCCATTTTTGTCAAAAAAGTGGCATGCGGAGGAACGTGCAGCGGGGGTGAGCAGCAATGGCAGCCTCATGTTCGACGGGGGCAGGCAGGGCTCGAGCGAGCAGTGACGCCAACCCCAGTCTTTGGGAACTATGGTCACCCTAATTTAATTGGCCTTGTTAGCACTGACCCCCCACTTGGTAAGGCAACTCCCATCTTTTCATGTGCGGTATATTTATACCTGCTTACTGTATTTTCCACTCCATGCATCTGATGAAGTGGGTTCTAGCCCACGAAAGCTTATGCTCAAATAAATTTGTTAGTCTCTAAGGTGCCACAAGGACTCCTCATTGTTTTTACTGATACAGACTAACATGGCTACCCCTCTGAAGCCTATCTAGTCAGGGGCGGCTTTAACAATTTTGCCGCCCCAAGCAGGGGCAGCGGCCCCACCCCCGACACAGGCAGATGTAGCAGGGCCCCACCCCCGATGCCTGCCTGCGTCGGGGGCGGAGCCCTGCTACATCTGCCTACGTCGGGGGGTGGGGCCCTGCTACGTCTGCCGCCCCTGACGCAGCCAGTCCCAGTCCGCAGAGGCAAGGGGAGAGCGGCAGACCTGCTGCCCCATTGCCGCCACGGCAGGCGAGAATGGGGCCGCAGTCCGAGTCCCGCGGCGGCAATTCGGCGGCGGGAAGAGCGGACCTGCCGCCGAATTGCCGCTGCGGGACTCGGACTGCCGCCCTCTTCTCGCCTGCTGCCCCAAGCACCAGCTTGGAAAGCTGGTGCCTGGAGCCAGCCCTGTATCTAGTATATGTGTCACTACTCGCCGGAGCCCTGCCTGCCCCCTGCATGGGGAGGGGGTCTTGAGCCAGCCCCGCGTGTGTGGGGGAGGCAGATGAGTGGCTCGGGCCAGCCCCATGTGGGGAGCTGGAGGGAGAGCCTAGTGAGCGGCAGCCTGCAGTGTCCCGTTTTCCCTTTCAGAAATAACATTAACCCAGAGCAACTCCAGTGAAGCCTGCAGAGTCAGAAATCTGGCCCAGAATGAATAGGGAAAGGTAAGAAGAAAGACATAAAATTAAGTAGAAATATTAGGAACCATATCCTTCCCTCAATTATGTCCATGTCATTCCCAAGTAAATCCAATGACTTTGATTAAAGTCCTTAAGGATTTTAATCTACAAAACAGTGACAAAATATTCCAGACATTTTGTCCATGACATGCGCAACATACACAGATGACAGGGGAGTGAAGGAAGAAATAAAACAGCCAAGAGCACTTAAGAACAAGATGTGACCTGAAGCAACTGAACAGAAATGAACTATGATCGCCTCCTAAAAAGGATGCAGTCCCCAAACTCAGACACACTGCAAGTTCACAGTCCAGAATGGGAACAGTGCCAAGCAAAGGGGACAAAATAAAGCCAACTTTCATAGATTACAAGTTTCCACCAGAAAACCATTGGCTTGATATCTCTCCCCCTCTTCCTCCCCCAAACCCCACTTTCAGTCTTCTGCAGACAGTTTAGCCTGTATGCCCAGGAGGTGATGAAATCCCTAATACTGTATGGCACATGGGGAATTCAGAGGATTGCAAAACAGGATGCTTCATGGAGGAAATACAGTCTCAACAAGCAAAAGGTTCAAGTATGGTACATCTCACAATGATGTAAGGGCTTGATTATGCACCTCATTTAAAGCCCAGCTTAGTGTGTTTAATTCTAGTAGAACTAATAGGCAGCACCTGCTGCAATGAAAACAATTTCCATCCCTCAACTCCAACAGAAGTGTTTATCTTTTGAATTAGAAAATGTTTCTCTAATGTCTGAACAAGACTCCAGAGACATGAACATATGCTCAGAATTGACATTTCTGCACATTAGATGAAAACGAGAATTTAAAAAACCTGGTCTGGTCAAACAGATCTTCCAGTAAAGCCATTAAATACAAATTACAGTGAGGTCCAATTCATGTATTCATTTCTCTTTCCTTATTGCCTGTGCTATTCTTTGCTGTTTTTCAGTAGAACAGCAATAAAGCTCATTGGGCAAAATTCTGAGATCCTTACTCAGAATTTACACAGCCATCACTCAGGCAAAGTTACTATTGACTTCAATGGTAATTTTGCCCAGGTAAGGGCTTCAGGAGTTGGTCCCTTGATTTTAGTTACTAATTTTTGTATTAAAGGTTAAACAGACCTGTTGACAGCAAAAGCTATTTTCTTATGTAAGCAGTGAAAGGGAGGGTGTCAGATATACAAGATAAAACAACAAGGCAAAGTCAAGGTATAGGTCATGGGTTAAAGAACTCCTGGAGTACATACTGAACCAGCTCCTGAGTTCTTACCTCATCCTTCCTCAGGCAGAACTTCTATTAAAATCAGTTGAAGTTTTGTCTGAATAAGGACAGAGTAAAACCTGAGTAAGGACCTCAAGGGGGCTGAAACCCGGAGGCTCTTTGATTATAAGGGACGGTAGCTATTCAGAACCATAGCAAGCTGTATCTTTACATCTCTTGCTTGATAACTCAGTGATCATTATAAGGTTCCTTAGGTAAGGCACTCATTGCCTTTCACTGAAATGATAAGGGACACAGGTCTCAGGCCTGATCAACAAGGCTGAATGTGTGTGAAAATTTAGAGTATGCAGCAGAGTGATGAAATATTGTTCATTTTGAATATGCAGGGATTGAGTTTGTTAAAATAATGCATTTGAATGGGCAGTACAGACCTGTCCAATAAGGACAGGCTACTGAAGGAGTAATTAGAATAAGCTATTCAAGTTTGTAAGTGGCTTACAGAGTCTTTAAATACTGGTTGTACAGTATACCGTCAAGTTGAATGGTTCAGTCATACTCCCAGCTGTAGCTTACACACAGCTTTGAGCATTAGAAGCCATTTGTTTTTGAGAATGGGAATGTCAGACTAGACAGGTGAGGTTTTTCCCCATATTTTCTGAACAATGCTATAGGATTTTTTTTTTTACTATCCAGATGCTCAGCCACCAGAAAGCTGGGTTTAAAATTTCAACCAAAAAGACATTAACCTAAAGTCTGATGTGAGTTTTCAACTTGCACATCTGATCAGAGGTGAAAATGTTCCCAATTCAGCTACAGCAGAATGGCACATTATTGGTTTGGGGATCAGCCTGTATTTTCTAAGTCAACGTCTTGGGAAAATCTGTTGTTGTTATATGAAATTACACTTCAAGAGACGCATGGTAGCTCCCTCTTAAACAGGAGCATATATATGGAACTCATAGATCTCAAAGCTCTAAAGATTCCTTTTAGCCTGGCCTATATAACAATTCAGACACTGTTAACATGCAATAGATCATCAACTCCACAACAGTCAATGGTGTCCAAGACCTTTTTACATCAGTGTGCTATGTCCTACACATTAGACAAATGTAGGATTTGATCCAACTTCCTCTGAAGCCAATGGAAAGACTCCAACTGACTTCAATGAGAGCTGGATTGGGCCACAGGGATTCGGCTACATTTACTGTTAATCATGTACCTTATCAGCCAATTAGAGGAACAATCTTCCTTATGAAGTCAATGTGTATCTGTTCAAGGCTTTGGAATAGGTCCACGAAATATAGACTGCATCCTTTCTTCCTTAACCATCCCTTTTTCTTTGCATGGATAACTTAAAAGGAAACTGTCAAGGTTAGTAGGCCTCAAATCTGATGCATTTTTGTCTTCTATTCACAAAAATCCATGTACTTTTTAAATGTGTTTTTCCCCCCTTAAACAAATGCTTCGGCACTTTTAAAACAAACAAACCCACTGTCAGTAGCTCAGCACTCACAAGCAACCCTATGGCAACAAGCCACAGACCAGCTCTATTCATGGTATAAATAGTATATAATAATGTCAGCAAATGATCCAGCATATCTAACCCAGGAGTGTCTATTCAGAATGAACATTTAGCATGGCTCATTTCACTTGCAGAGCAAGAGTTGGTTCTGGACTGATCTTCTTGAGGAATATCAGCAATAACAGCATAATCTTCCATCCTCCATGATATGCATAACACAAACCCATCACCAAAAATCGGAGCTGATTGACAAACCCAGTTCAAAATTAAAAAATAATCAAAGTTCTATATGCACAAGAGTCTGATCTTGCAGTTTAAAATAAAAATGGACAGCAGAAAGATAATGAAAGAGAGAGAGGTTAGTTATATTACTGATTCCTGCTGCAGATTTGGGATGCTAAGGCATTAATGGACATAAGGACACAAACCTGAAAATACATACACAGACACTAGGATAGGAGCCCAAATGAAAGCTAGTGTTTCCCCAGACAGTTATGGGAGAATCTAAAGTCAGGGCTTACATAGCAGAACAAAGCCTTCAACATGTTCCTGTTACAGCGGAAAGTGTTAACCTGGGGCTAAGCAGGAAGAAGGAAAATAATCAAACATTGGGCTTGATGCTAAGCCCAATGAATCAATAGAAAGGCTCCAATTGACCCCAAAGAGCTTTGAATAAAGCCCTTTCCCCCAGTTGTATTTTAGTGTATGTTTGCACCTCTGCTACAAACTCTGCCCAAGGTGCGAGGAGACTCTCGCAAAAGGGGGTGGGAAGGGATCAGTGCCTTGTGCAAAGCTCTGTGCTCACAGAGAGGGGAACGAAGCCCTAAGCCTTCCCAGGCTGGTTCCTTTTCCAGTCCCTCTGCAGAAAGTCCTGTAGGGTTAGAATCGGTGCAGTTGGAGCAGCAGGCACATGGATTTGTGTCTCCCTCTCCCTGCTGTTCTCCTTCAGCAGCTGCATTGCAGAGCGATCCCCTTTGCAGCTGAGCTCCGGCTGGCCACCTCGCTCCCCACTTCCTTCCCAGCGAGAGGCTCTGCTGAAAGAAAGTGCCATTGTGTACAGTGCTGGGCAGTGGCACGTCCTCTTATTCTGCATTGGCTGGATCCGAGGGGAGTGTCCCAAGGGGTGGGCTCAGTGGGGAGGAATGAGCTTCTCTCTGAAGCTCCCTCCTGGGCAGATGCTTGCTGTATTGCAGAGCCCTCAACTTTCTAACTTGTGGAACTTGCTCTGCCAATACAGTCTATTTGAATTTGAGCCTGGGGAAGAGATTCTGGGATCCTTGTCTAGGAAAGCCCGAATCTCTGTCAGCCAGAGTTTTCATCTAACCATCTAGAAAGGTGTGAAAGTGACCTGGGGAAGGAAGGAGGGCAAGGACCACAGAATAGGTGAGGAACTGGAGTGATTAGCCATGCAGAGAAGGGGATTTCAGACTCTAAAGCTACGTCTACACTACACACCTTGCAGTGGCACAGCTGCACCACCGCAACTGCGCTGCTGTAAGGTCTCCTTCGTAGCCGCTCTGTGCCAACAGGAGAGAGCTCGCCCATCGGCATAATTAGACCACCCCCCACAAGCAGCGGTAGCAATGTTGGCAGGAGAGCATCTCCTGCTGATATAGCACCGTCCACACCAGTGCTTTCGCCAGTGAAACTTAGGCCAGTCAGGAGTTGGGTTTTTCCCCTCCACCCCCAACCGACAGAAGTTTCACCGACAAAAGCGTCAGTGTGGACAGCACTGTGTTGACAGGAGATGCTCTCCCGCAGATATAGCTACGGCTGCGCATTGGGGGGGTGTTTAATTATACCGACGGGAGAGAGGTCTCCCATCAGCACAGAGCGGCTACACAGGAGACCTTACAGTGGTGCAGCTGCATTAGTACAGCTGGGCCTCTGGAAGGTCTGTAATGTAGACATAGCTTAAGGAACTGCTGAGGCCTGCTCATACCAACACCAGCGCTGATTAGTAATGAGACTGCAAGCTCCAGCTGCTATCAGTCATAATAACCTTGTACTGAAAAAGCAAAGCTCATGAATATCCCCCTAGGAAATAGTCTCCTTTAATAAAGAAGAAATTGTGGGGGGTTTTAACATCCAAATGAAATAATCAATATGGTTGTGAGTTAAAGTTTATAGGAGACTCTAGTTTATAAAAGGGGAAGGGGAATAAACAGCTACTGAAAATATAGTATGAGAATATGCTTCTCAGAGAGGATCAAATCCAGGAAATCAGCAGGCAGCCGGAGCATCTGCAGTTCTCCCTGGGGAACCCTCACCCACCGGCCATGGACCCACTCCATGGCCACAACTGCAGCACCAATGCTGCTGTAACTCCTGTAAATCTTCTGACCTCAGGCAACACTAGACAGGGAATCCATATAGGATCTTTGGAGAGTTATGGCCCACAGCACATCCTGGGTGCACATCCTGCCCCACCCCGAAAGAGCAGAACTGCACTGATTCTGCTGAATCTGGGGAACTCTACCCCCACCTAGGATTTTCCTCTGAAAGAAACCTGCAGACAGGGTAAGGTTAGGGTGACCAGATGTCCTGATTTTATAGGGACAGTCCCAATATTTGGGGCTTTTTTTTATATGGGCTCCTATTACCCCCCACCCCCTGTTCTGATTTTTCACACTTGTTATCTGGTCACCCTAGATAAGAGTGCATGTGAATGCATATGTGCAAGAGAGACAGAGATAAATGGTCACAACAGATGCACTGATCCCAACCAGCCTCATGTGCTAAACAGGAATGGGCTGAGTCCATATTTGGATGGGAGGCCTCCAAGGAAGTACACCCGGATGCTGCAGAAAGGGCTGCTCACAGTCCAGTGTTGGGATATGCCATGCTGCTAGAGTGGTCAGATCCTAAAAGATATAAAATCAAAGTCTTGACCGGTGGTCAGTAAAGATCCCATGGCACTTTTGATAAGCACAGAGATGTACTCTGGGAAAATTCAAACATGGGTAGTTACGTTCTGCCTACCTAACTCCAATGTCATTTGGAGACAGTGTACAGTTCCCAGTGGCCAGGTTATTCTTCTCTTCCTGTGCTAAACTGTTATGCAATGTTGCTTTTTGCTGTTCAGCAGCTTCTTTCTCCCCCCAGAAGGTGGCTGCCTTTTAATGGTGGGTGAAGTGATCACTAACCTACCTCACAGGGGCGGTTTGCAGGTTGACCTGTGACATTTATGGGTGCAACTCCCATTCGCGTAAGTAGAGCCTGAACCAGCTTACACCAGGGCTGAGTTTGGTTGAAGGTTTCTGAAGCACTCTGAGATCCTTTGATGAAAGATGCTAGCAAAGGGCAAAGTACTATTATTACAAAACCTTTCAGCAATCTGATCCTGCAGCCATCTAGAGGCCAGGTTGACCCCTAGTACACCTTACAACAGTTTCAAGTCTGTTCTAAGCTGCGCCCAATTGCAACTACCTTCAAAAATGGGGTTTGGCAACCGGGGATAGCCAGGGTGCAAAGGTGCCGTGCCCAGCCCCCAGCACGCTCCCAAAGCCCAGGGCTGCAAGAGGACTGACACAGAGCCATCATACTGGGTATACTCCACCTGGTTAGCCCCCCTTTATTCAGGTGGTTGAGCTGGGTTTCTGGTTGCTTTGGAGCAGGATCTGGTCCATTATTCCTAGCTCTTCAATCAAGGGGCAGGTTGTTTGCTATGTTGTATATAGTATCCTGTGTACCATAAGAGGCTGGGAAGTTTATCGGAATTGACCCTGCCAGCTGGGAAGGCTGTTTTTAGTCTCATTGGTCAGCCTGAGCTAACAATTCCATGAACACCCCAGAGCTATCAGCAAAACTGCTGGGGAGAAAAAAGTATGAAGGCAGAGGTGGCACCAGGGAGATTTGACTCAGCAAAATGAGCTAAGCACTATCTGTCCAAATAGGACCTGGCTAGACACAAGAACTGTGAAAGGAAAAGGGAGAGAGAAGGAAAAAAGGCCTGGGAGACAGGATAAGCCTACGGGCGTTGATGTTCTCATACCACACATTCCACCCCTGCGGTTAGCTCTGTGTAAACCACTTACCCAGCATCCAGTTTGTTCTTGGGGATTATCAGGAAACATGAACCCTGAAAGAATATGTACTGAAAGCTCAGCACACAATATTAAAGCTAATATCTATCATATCAATTACACTGTCTCTCTTCTTGATTCATTCTGTCAGTTATGATCATCTGACTATTAGCTACTTACACAGGATACTTTCTCCATCCCTGTCTGTCCTATCAGCTGCTGTCATGGTTTCAAGAGTCTATCTAAAGATAAAAAGCCCAAATAGGTCTGTATTTTGAAACAATCTGTGTTACATAAGAATAATACAATATGCGCTAATATATATAACATATGGCACCTGATGGTCTGTTGCTGAATATGGAACCATGATCAGTTGCATAAAAGAACATTGTCAAAGTATTTTATTATATACACACACCTTTATCATTTTTATTTAGGTCAAATGTAGGGTCTGATCCTACAGGCCACATGCAGGCAAAATTCCTATTGACTTCAAGATCAGACAATTAATGCTACAGGTCACATTTTATAGGATTAGTGCTATGCAGCAGATTTTATTCTGAATTTGCTTTTGCTACTCTCCAAGCCTCTATTTTCCTATCTGTACAAAGGGGGAAATAATACTTATCTCATAGCAGGGAAGGAGGGTCAGATTGTTTACATTGGTAAAGCACTTTGAAGAAGAGAAGCGCTATAAGTTCACAGGGTTAAATCCTCTTCCTGCACCAACCCTCAGAAGCTGAGCTTGTCACAGGGAGCGGTCCAAAGGGTTGGGAAAGAGACTCCTCATGCTTCAAAACATGGAGCCACATAGTGACAGATGCTGCTGCCACAAGGCAACCCTTAACATTGTTTAGCTCTTACTCCATGGATGGTAATGTTTGGTGAAACTGCAGAGTGGTTGTTTGCCAAGTTTCAGCCCTGCTCCTTCCCCGTCTTCCAAACCCCACTGCACGGGGACTCCCCTCCTCCCAGAACTCTAAAGTGTTTTAAACCCATTAATTAGATGGCCTGTGAGGTGAGGAAGTTTTATGGAACCCATTATACAGATGGGAAAAACAGAGGCACAGTGCAGTTAAGTGAGTAGGACAGTCAGTCTATGGCAGAGCAGGGGAAGGTACTCCCTAGGTTTGGCTAGAACAGTTGGATTCGAGGTTACTGTTCAGTGGTATTAACCAAATCATGGGCCAAAGTTGGTCTTTTTGGATCTTTGTTCCAAATGGCTATAAGATGCATCCCTGTGCAGAAGATTGACCCAAGACCTTCAATGCCACTTAAGCTGTGCATGTTGGGACCCTGGGCAGAGCACAATGCAGAGAGGTCTTTGTACCACCTCTGCATCCTGGAGTGTTTGGTGACAGGGAAAGGGAACTGCACTTACTCTATATAAGCACGCTGGAGAAAGGGCTATGTGAATTGTGACTACACAGGTCCAGTGGACCACAGCCCTTGGTAGGGTGGGGCAGAGGTGCTTGTATTGCAAGCCACAGCCTATTCATGGCTGGAGGGAAGAATTGAATTCCATTCAAACCCACTTTCCCTACATAAAAAATCTCATTATTTCAGAGGAGGCAGGGGAATGGATTTCATCTTTGGAGAGTTCTCAAATGCAGCAACATCAGAATGTTCTCATCCCATTTTGGGGACATATTTGTAGTAATTTACATTAAAACCCCCCTGAAATTATCATTTCTAGAAGTGATAAACAACCATGTATGGTCCTGCGCCGACAAGCCCAGTTGTAATCCAATCTCTACTTTCTGCTGACTAGCTGAGTTCTCGTGGTTTATGTCATGTCAGTGGAACCCCTCAATGCAATTATAGCCTTTTATTCAGCCCTGAACCACGTATTATTATGAATATTAAACCAGTTCAAATTGTCCATCGGTCCTGCCATAACATTAGACAAAGCCTTTAGCAATTACCTATCTCTTCAAAGAATGTGTTTTCATTGGCATTAAATCCCACTGAAAGCAAGCATGCATGTATGTTGATGTACTTTGCATAAAGTACTCTGCCATGTGCTTGGATAATGTATAATCAGCATTAACTAGCACCACCACCACGTTAAGCACATTGAAATAAAAGGTTACCACAAATAGCTAAATGCCATCATGGCCAGATGCCTCCAAATAAAAAGGCATCACAATGAAATTAGGAATATATATGGACATGGATAAAGCAGAAAAAGTGTATAAGTACAGATGAGCTGCAAGCAACTATAACACTGGCACCAAACAATAATTTGGACTTGATCAAACACACACACACACACACGCACGCATAGTGGTAATTAATTTAAGCTTCAATCCTGTAACTGGATCAGCCGGGGCAGATCCCCCTGCATCCACACTAAACCCAAATGAAGTCAGTTGATCCAGTTGCAGAATCAGGGCCTTAGATTTTATTGTTTTTTAAAAATACAAGACCAGTTCTGCTGTTGGCAAATGCCCATTTTGCATCCAGAAAAAGCAAGAATATTCAGCAACGAGGCCTTAACTCCACGATTTTGCTCACCACATTCTGCTTTGGATTTTGCAACATATCTGCAATTCCTGACCATAACTGATAAGACTAAAGAGATTCCCCCAATCCTAACTGCTAGTGCTTAACCAACAATCCTCTGCCTATTTCATACTTTTGTGTAATTTATATGCCTGGTTCTGGATTTTTTTAATTGTTGATTTCGGTTAACAGTAAATCAATATTCAAACAACAACACTGCTGAGCCATAAACTGTTGCATCTAGGTCATGGATGGCCGTATGCAAGTGTTCTCCTAGCAGATAGGGTGTGCTGCATGACAGAGCTTCCGCCTTGACACCAAAATGTAAGGACAGAGGTGACTTTCAACATGAAACTGTGGCAAGGGCATGAGAGCAGTCAGTGCTGAGGGTGAGAGCTGCACTTAAAAATCCTGAGTGTTGAATACGAGTTTTCACAAAGGAGAGTTATATCAGTATAACTATACCTGTACATTTCCCCATGTAGACAAGCACTAAGGCTCAAATTTGTAAAGGTATTGGGTGTTGCTGTGCTATGCGTTGCAATGTCTAACTGATTTTTTTCCTCCCCCTTTATCTTTCCACACCCTCAGGTGCATCGGGCATCCAGTTTCCGCTATTTATTTCAGTTTTGTGTTGGTCTGCTCAGGCTCCCGCGTATCATGTTCATGTATTTGGCTTCTCTCTCTCTATTGTCCCGTGTAACGTTCTTTAGGGCACTCTCTTTTTCCTAGGTGGTGTCCACGTTACCACGGAGGTGGATGTCATATGGGTGGCATCCTTAATGCTGGTCCTAAATATGTCCATCTTACCACATTTAATGCTTTAGATTGGTTTGCTCTCTTTACAATTTTTCATATTGCAAGACACTCTGTTCAAGGAGCTCTAAAGATCTTTCACAGACATTTACTTTGTAATGTACTGATCATCAGTGTCTGTTGGAGATTGTCATGATTCTGATCCATAAAGGAAGACAGACATAATACCAGTATTAAAAAACTCTATTTGTGTGTCAGTAATAGTGCTATTTCCCCCCCATCTTTTCAAGTTTATGGAAGTTGTTTGCTGTTTTTTATATTCATTATTTAGCATGATCTCATCAACATTCCACATTTCACTCCCTAGATAGGTAAAATGACTGACTTCTTCTAGTGTTTCTGTCTACCCTGATGATAGCTTTTGGGATGTTGGTAGCCACATATTTTGTCTTCCCCTTGTTGATGAACAAACCAACTTGTTTTGCTAGGTCTGCCAAAAGCTGGGTCTTTTCTTCCATTAAGAAATGGGTTGAAGTAAGCAGGACAATCTCCTCAGCAAAAATGAAGTCAGCCAATTGTGGTTTATCATTTGTCCATAAGTTTCCTCTTAATACAGAAGAGCAAAGGAAAAAGATGTTCTGAACAGTCTCAGGCATTTTTAAATAGAACAGACCCAAGCAAACTACTACAAATATGTGATGAAGACCTGCTACCAGAGCTTGATATTGATTTAGGAAGAAGATAGGAAAGCCATCAATAAACTCAAACATGGAAAAACAGCTGGAGGTAACATTGCTTTAAGCATCTCTCCAGTAAGTGACAAAATGCCTAACAGTTTTAGGAGCCTAAATCTCATTTTAAAAGATATTTAGACACTTAGGAGCCAAAATCCCATTGACAGTGAATGGGATTTAGGCGCTAACTGCCTATGTTATTTTGAAAATGACATTTAGGCTTCTAAACCAGTTAGGCACTGCTGCACTGAGTGTGGCAACACCTAAATACCTTCAAAAAATCAGAGCCTAAGTCACATTTTGCAAGTCTGACCTGGGCTTTTGGCAGTCCTAGCATACTGGACAACAGCATATGTTCTAGCCTGGATACAAATTAGGACTGAGATGCATGGACAGGGTGCCATAGGGTCCACTCACCATTAGGGAGCCTCCACCTGGCTGCTCTAGGAATTAACTCCTTCCAGGTCCAATGCCCCCTCTGCCACTCATTCGCACACCCCCTGTCTCTCTCCATGGTTTAGTCTTCCAGCCAGATCACTATGGTACCCTGGAAGAGGAGGACTAAAGTTCCACTGGACGACTGTCCTAGGCAGTCTGTGCTGCTGCCTGGAGTGTGCCACTTCCCCAGTGGCTGGTAGGAGAACCCAGGCCTGCTCCCTACTCCGGGCACAGGGACCCTACAACCAGAAGCTACGGTCTGCACTGTCCTAAAGCTTGCTACTGTTTTCCTGGGCCACTTCCTACTTCAGGTGCTTTCAACACTTCCCTTAGGGACTGGACCCCAGGGTTTCTAGTTTCCCCCTAGTTTCCTCCATCCTTTTCCCTAAGGCTTACAAGCAATTACAGACTTCCACACTGCAGCTACCTGGGCTCAGTTTCCTAGTTTTATACCAGCTCAGCCTGTTCCTGCCCAGCTGGGCTCCATCTTCTATTAGGGCTTGCCTAGCCAGTCTCATTCTCCCCCCCAGGTGCAGCCTATCAGGTTAATTAACCCCTTCCCAGCCATGTTAACCCTTTCAGGTGAGGGGTGGAGTGAACACCCCATCACACAGGGAGTCGTAATCAGGGGGTGAAGGGGAAAAATAAATGCAGCAAAATTAATTAGGCTCCAGTTGCAGCTCCCCCTCGCCTGTCTCTTACTGGCTGCAGCCACTCCTCCTTCTCCTTCCCTGGTGACTCACTTTAAACTGAAGGATGTAAATAGGAACAATAGGATGAAGAGAAGAAAAGGAATAAAATAGTCCAGAAAATCTTCCTGACAGTAAACTAAATTTCAGGGGGAATGATGGAATCCCCCTCAAAGGAGTGGTGTCTTATTAGACTGGAGAAAGCCCCAGGGAATAGGCTGTAGGGAACACCCTGGGACTGGCAAAGAGAACAAGTAGATGGGACCTACCAGACCTTTCCCATCAGTAACTTCTATGTTATCCGCCCGCATTGGAGAAGCACATCCCCTGAGTGTTTCTACTATACAGAACAGCCATGACACTGGAAAAGCTGTTTAAATTGTTAGCATTGTGGTTCAGCATTCCTAGAGCACTGAGATGAAGGGGGGCAGTTCACACCTCTCTTAGGGTTACTGTTTCAGTCTGTCTGTAGATTCCTGAAGGCAGCCCCACGCTGGGTCACATTTGGAAGGTCATCTCCATAACCAGAAGGACTAGGGCTGTGATCCTGCTAACACATGTTTAACTTGAACCATGTGGTAAGTCCCACTGAAGTCAATGGAACTACTCACAAGCGTGAAGTTAGGCATGATTAGGTGTTCCTAGGACTGGGGCCTACACATGTAATTTTTCTTAAAATGAACGCATAATTTTTTCAGAAACAATGAATGCATATTTTTTTCAGAAACTGACAGGGCTGCCAAAGAAAGGCTAGGACCTTATTCCAGCCCATTTTGAGCCCTTTTTGCTTTTGAACATCATCTGAAAGTATCTCACGTTCTGGCTAAAAGATGCTGCTTCCCAGCATCCTAATGTCTAGGTAAGACCGCTGGCTCCTTTGCAAGCTCTACTTTTCTTGCACACACACACATTCAGCTGTAGTGACTGCCATGAGCAGTGCTTATTCAATTATTCATTTCCTCTCTGCATCAGGCCAATACTGATCAGTGGAGTACTCAGTTGCTAGGATCCAAGTGAAAGGAAATGATTTTACCTTTGAGGTCCTCTTAACTGCAGGTAAAGAATGTTACAGCTTGTGGGAGTGCCAGTTAGAACCACTTATAACCTGACTAACAGGTGGTGGCACCTGATAGATCTCTTCTTGTCCTTTCAAGATGGAGATTTTTGCTTCTACACACATCCCTTGACATGAGAAGTTCACTCTTTTTAAGCAGCTGGATATAGTGATTCATCTGGATAGTAATAGGCAGATCTGAGATTGCCCAAGTCAATCCTTATAACAGGTTCCCCTGTGTATATTATTTTTGATTATTTAGGAATCTGGATAACGTTTCATGCCTTATAAAGCTTTTCCCCACTCTCTCCTTAAGAAATAACAGAGGAATCTTTCCTAAGAACTTTGTATTACTGCAGATGTTGGGGAAGCTAGTATTTTGCCAGTTCTCTTAATGGATAAGAATTATATTGCTTGATATGTCTGAATCTGGACAACCACATATTGAAGACTCTTTGTTAACCTTATTGCCAGCAAAGTTCCCATTTTCCTTCAGCTAGAGCAGTAGTTACTGAAAACATGCCTGTTTATCATTATCTGTCCCGTATTAGTTGTAATCATATCACATTTTTGTTTGTATCCACAAGTAATAAAAACCATGCATATCTTAACTTTGACTTTAAAGTAAAGGCATAACTCTGGCAAATTGCTTGGAATTATGGTTTAATGGCATCTGGTTTAGATATTCTGTAGTAAATTGTTGGCACTAACATTGCCACTTTTTTTTTTTATTTGAACCAAAATGTTCTCAGAAACATGTGTTTTCTGTCCAGTTTGCATGTAATCAGTTTTATGAATCCCACAAAGGTTACAAGGATTTTGAAACTTAAATTACCTGAGCAGAGAGGATAGATTCCAAGTATCTATTACATAGCTGATTAGCTAAGGAGTAAACACTGCTAGATGCAAACAAGTGTGGCTGATGCTTGTTTTTTGGTCGCAAAGAGTTGTCTTTCTTGAAATACCTCCCCAGGTACAATGTGTACATTCCACTCCGTTTTGCTTGCAAATTACATACCTCTCTTTCATGTCAAGTCCAATATAGCTACACCAGTTTTTCTTATTCCACATAAAAAGTAACCGATTACTTCAGTAAATACCTGTTTTAAAAATATCACAGAGTGGTTTCCTGCTGCTCTAAATACTAAAACGTTCAGCAGGATTTCTGACCCTTGTAAATCTTTCAAACAGTTCATATTTTATCAACAAAGTGGGCATTTCTATAAACCCAGAATATAACTCCTCATTGAGACCATTTTTCAAATATTTGACCTTTATATAAAACGAGCAGAAAAAAAGACGTTTGAGTAATGTTAAATATCATTAACTCTGCCCTTTCTTTCATTTCATTCATTTTATTTTCTATAGTTTATAGCAGGCATCGGCAACCTTCGGCACACAGCTCGCCAGGGTAAGCCCCCTGGCGGGCCGGGCCGCTTCCCGCATTGGCCGGGGACGGCAAACCGCAGCCAGTGGGAGCCACAATCGGCCGAACCGGCAGATGCGGCAAGTAAACAAACCGGCCCAGCCCGCCATGGGGCTTACCCTGGCGAGCCGTGCGCCAAAGGTTGCTGATGCCTGGTTTATAGTCACCTTCTGATCACAGATCGTAAAGCCTGTGAATATCAAAGACTCAAAAATAGTACATCAAAGTTAAATGGGGGCAAGAAACTTAAAATTCTTAAAACCTCACGACAGCCTTGAATGTACTAAGCCTAAAAGCTAATGTTGAACCCTATTTCATTCACTGAAATTGATTGTATTTGCATCATCCCGGAACTGTCTTGCAGAAATTAAATCCCGCCGCACCACCCCACTCCCAGGAGAAGGTCTAGCACTTTGGCTGATCTCCAAAGCAAGCTTTAGACACTGCTCCAGTTCATGCTCTCACTGACCAATTCTCCTAGAAGTGCAGCTCTATGGTAGGTACACAGAGACATGCCATTTAGGGTGACCAGATGTCCTGATTTTATAGGGACAGTCCAAATATTAGGAGCATATATAAGAAAAAGCCCCAATTACCCCCAACCTCCTGTCCTGATTTTTCATACTTGCTGTCTGGTCACCCTAATGCCATTTGTAGTCAGCATCCTGATTTAACAGCCAAGATGGAGCAACAGTGCAGAGAAAAGGCAGTAGTCAATTCCACTATCTCACTTATTATCTCAGGTGTCTCACTGAATCACAATGAACAGCTCAGGCTATCAACTATAGGTAACTTAGCTGTACACTGAAATTCATTTAGACACTGACAAATTCTCAGAATCCATAACTCCTGCGCACTCCTCCATTAGACTCCCCTTAGTACCTATCTTCCTTTCTCAGTTAGAAACCTTATTCCATAGCATGCCTTATGCTTGGGATTGTCCTCTCTCTCCTGGTACACCAAATGCTTCTTCTTTACATTCCTCAAGCCTGACCTTTATGGTAAGGTCTCTTATGGATACTGCACCACAGGAAAATCTCTGTGGCTTTGAAATTGCACCCGTGTCTGTGCCTGTTTTAGACTGAGTTCTCTGGAGCATTGGTCTTGTGTTCTCTAGCTTTGTATATCACTGATAATAATCCTGTGAACTCCTGCTCCCTTCAGAAAACCAAAAGAGGTAGACTCTTGACTAATGGCCCAACAATACTTGCAAAAGGTCACTTTGTTATTTAGTCATTTCACATTTTATTTAGAACATGAAACACTCTTAAAAGATAAAAACTGCAAGTTTTTGCTAACAGAAATAAAGGCATGTTTCCTAAAGAAAATAGTAATGCAAAACTATTAAAACTGGGTGCTTTCTGAAGAGTCATTTTTTAAACCAAAAAGGGAATAATCTGCAAATGACAATAAAATGTCTGCAGGAGGTAGATATCTTAGACCTTCTCATTCTGAAGTTAGAGTCCTGCATGGGTTCAGAGCACCTACTGAGGTCAATAGGGACAGCCCACATGAATCTGACAGCAGGATCAGTGCCCTAGAGATAACTTAAACATCCTAAGTCTCCTGGGAACTAGCCACTAACAACTTGTTAGGACTGATAGTTATTCTATAAAATTACCTGGCACTTGAACTGGCATTCAGTTATACTACCTGAGGGTGACTGTTATGCTACCCTAAATATTCCAGAGGTGCTTTGTGTATCAGAAAGTGCACTTTTGTGATACTATTCATCTTTAAAATACAACCACTGATTTTTTAATTTTCTTAATGAGACCGTGTCAATTAACCCCTTCCATGAAAAGACAAAAGAGTTACAATGAGAAATGTGTACGAAAAAAGTAGGGACACACCTTTTAACACCCATGAAATCCATCACTCCAGCCAACCCTATTGGAAGGAGAGAATGGAAAAATTATAAACATTTTTCTAAAGAATAATTAAATAGGGATTGCCTAGAGCTGAACGATAAACAATATAATCAACTATGATACAACAAAATAACTAACATTTGTATTTTGCTTTAGATTTTAAACAATCAACCTTTAAAAGTCACAATATTGTTGATATTAAGGAAATCACTGAAAAAGCACAGTGCCTTACTAACAACTTTTGGGGGGGGGGTGCGCATGTGTGTGTGTGTGTGTGTGTGTGTGACAGCAGGAAAAATTGTAAAAGCAAAGATAATTTGAGAAATTAAACATGAACATCTGACATATTGATGCAAAATCTACTTATGCGTATCCAGATACCTGTAAGAACCCACTCTCTGATACATAACCAGACTTCTTCAGATCCTTTCCTACATACTAGTTCTCTGTAGAATGGGAGCCAATCCCGTGAACATTTATGCAGGTTAACTTTACTCACATGCGTAAGTAACTGCAGGATCATTCATAAGACCCTTGCTGACAATAACTCACTTTATAGTTGCTGGTACAGATCCATACTTTCACAAAGCTGATAATGTAAATCCAGACCCTGATTCTGCAAACACTTACACTCATGAACAACTTTACACATGTGAGTAAGCCTATAGAATTCAGTGAGTTCAAAGGCACTTCCGAAATGCATAACCATTTGCAGGATTGAAGCTCCCCTTACACCTGAATACTGCAATCTGACAAAATCAATGGGGCTCCAGACAGGTTCAGAGGTCTGCCCATGCAGACCAACTTGCAGAATCGGGGCCTTAGCTATGCACATATACCAATCAGTTTGTAATAACTGCTGGATTTTGTTTTAAGATTAATACTGTTCTAAAGTAACCAATGGACTGGTTTTTAGGTAGGTTAACTTCAGTGCATACAGAGATTTGAATTCCCAAAATCAAGTGGTGTATGAGTTATGAATGTCCAAAAAAAATAAAGATTTTTTTTTGCAACTGTCAGAAACTTAACTATACTGTGTTGTTGTAGCGAAGTCGGTCCCAGGATATTCGAGAGACAAGGTGGTTGAGGTAATATCTTTTACTGAGCCAACTTCTGGTGTAGAGAGAAACGTTTTCTAGGTACAGAGAGCTTTTCCTCAGGTCTGACCTGAGACATTGGTCCAATAAAATATATTACCTCACCCCTCCTTGTCTCTCTAGGACCCTTAACTGTCCCTAGTACCCTGCAACTCCACAACAGCTTGGCCAATTTGTTTCAAACTTTCTCAGGGCTTGTCTACACACAAATTTTGTACTGCTTTAACTGTACCGCATACAACCCCTCTTTCCATATAAAGGTGCTTACATCCATAGGGGAAGGGGAATAAGTTATACCCCAGTAGGCACCTTTATACTAAAGCCACAGGATTACACCATGTATAACTATTGGGGTAAACAAATCACTCGCATAACAGACATAGTTATAACAATGCAACACTGGTGTGTGGATCAGGACTAACACATGAACCTTCTGGCCTGAGACACAGCATGAGAATGTTGAGGTTAAAAGGAGTTGGAAGGGAATCAAAATTGGGGCCTGGTCTACACTAAAAAGTTAGGCCAAAGGAAGCCGCCTTAAGTCGACCTGCTAATGTATGTGTCTACACTAAATTGCCTCTAATGTCGACTTCTGTAATCCACCTCTGCGAGAGGCATAGCGTTTAATTCGATTTTAATGGGTCTACTGTGAGGTAGTCAGAGGCAGCATTGTGTAATTTGACTTAATTGGCCTCCAGATGGTGTCCCACAATGCTCATCTGTGACCGCTCTGGAGATCATTCTCAACTCTGCTGCACTGCAGCCAGGTACACAGGAAACAGCCCCTCCCCTGCTAAAGCCCTGGGAATTTTTGATTTCCCATTTCCTGTTTGATCAGCATTGGAAGCATACTAGCTTGAACACAGCTGATCATGGAGACTACATGCCCCACACACGCTCCAGCCTGGTCTGCACAGGAAGTGGTGGATCTCATTGCTGTGTGGGGAGAAGAGTCTGTGCAGGCAGAGCTCTGATCCAGCAGAAGAAATGCTGGCATCTATGGAAAGATCGCTTGTGGAATGGGGGAGAAGGGCTACACGAGGGACCCACAGCAGTGCCATGTAAAAATAAAAGAACTTCGTCAAGCATACCAGAAGGTCAGGCAGGTGAATAGTTGTTCTGGTGCTGAACCCCACACATGCCAGTTCTACAACAAGCTGCATGTGATTCTCAGGGTGACCTTACCAGCACCCCCACAAGCAACATGGACACCTCACAAGTGTGTGAGTCTAGGGACAACAAGGAGGACAATATGGTGGATGATGATGAAGAGGAGAATGGGAGACAGGCGAGCAGTGCATCCATTTTCGCTGAGAGCCAGGAAATACTTTTAACCCTGGAGCCCTGTGAGTCGCAGGACATCATGGTGGCCAATCGTGATGCCGGGCAAGGCACCTCTGGTGAGTATACAGTTACAATCAAAGTCCAGTTAAACTTTAGCGGGCACACACATTCGGCAGTACTGTATTTCATGTTAACCTTGAAGAAAAAGCAAGGTGCTGTGGTTCTTTGCTTACAAGAGGCCGCCCCAGCTGCACAGAGGGTGGCCCCCAGAAAAGACTGTTTATGTGGACTGTGATAACCCAGGAATCCTCCATGAATATATCTAGGAAACTTTCATGGAGGTACTCTGCAATTCTTTGCAGAAGGTTTCTGGGCAGGGCAGTCTTATTTCTTCCACTATGGTAGGACACTTTCCCATGCAACTCCTGAATTAATTCTGCTGGCATCATTGCGGTACACAGCATAGCAGCATAAGGACCGGGTCTATACCCAGACGTTTGCAGCATCTCCATCCTTTCTGCCTCTGTGACCCTCAGGAGACTATCACATAGGGTCGCCTAGGGGAAATGGGGAAAGTTCTCATTAAAAGTGCTCAGACAAAAAAAAAGGGGGCATGTAGACCCACCCCATCCCACCCCCCACATTCCAGATCGCCAAACCACACAGCCACTAATGTGCCTTTACTGTGCTCAGCATGGGTCGGCAAGTAGTTTAAAGTGGCTGATAGGTGACTGGGGCCCCACATGAGAGATTCCGCAAATAGGGAGTGAAAAGGTTCCCCCTCGCCTGCCCCGTTCGTAAACAGCTTCCCGTAGTGCTATGGAGAAGGGCCATTTTTCGACTAGCTACCTCTGCTCCCGACATGAGCCTGCCATAAACTTCATTAAAAGTGCAGTCACCTATGACCCGGGAGGGGAGCCTACTCGCCATGGCTGGAGCAGCAAATCAGCACAGTGAACAGTTACAGATTCTGATTATGTTATGGCTTGCACCTAGTGTAATAAGGGTATTTTTTTTTAATGAAAACAGCCTTGCTATGGAAACATTTTATTCATGTTCAATGGCACCTTTATTTTTTCCCATGACTGACAGCTGGAAATGTGTCCTTCGGCGTGTCATCAACACCTGAAAGCAGACTTTCGCTGATTAGAAGGAGGAGAAAGAGAATGCAAGAGGACATGTTCACCGAGATAATGAACGCCTCCGGGACAGCTGACACAGAGCTGAGAGTGTGGAGGATTTCACTGTCCGTCGTCCGAGAAGTTAGACATGGACATGGAGAGCAGGAAAGCTTCCAGTGAGCAAGATGGTGTGGCGCAGGATGAGATGCTTCGGATTATGAGGGACTAAGCAGACATGTTGAGGCATCTGGTTGAACTGCAGGAAGAGAAGCAGGAGGGTAGAGTCCCTCTGCAGACTCTGGTGGACAGACAGCCAACATCGCCTGGCACAGAATCACCCTCCCCTACGTGTTCCATGAGGCGTGGGCGAAAAGTCCATTATCCCTTTCACTTAACTCAGGGGGAGGGTACAAAGAACAGAAGGCTCCCATTCGCAGACCTTTGATGGTCTGAAATGTGGTGTTATGTTACACAGCTGAAAATGTTTCTCCTATTCCAACTTTACAACCCCTTTTCCCCAAGATTACCTTTTTTTTCTGTTCTCCCTCTTTACTTATGTTTGTTAAATAAAGTAAATGGATTTGAGAAATAAATGTTCTTTACTGAGTAGAAGCAGTGGGCTTGGGTGGAGGGTTAGTGTGACGGGTTCGGTCACAGAGACCCCCTTGGGACTGTCACCTGATGTGCTGAGACTACCTCTGAGCCCGTTTTCTCTGCCAGTTTGGGCCTTCAGAACCCTGCCTTGTTGAGCCAGATACACTAATCTGCTGCAACACAGACCCAGGGTCTGACCCATGCCCCCAAAGCTGCAGACTTAACTGAAAACGGCTTAGTAAGTGCTCCTGTCTCTAGCACCCAGACACCCAGCTCCCAATGGGATCCAAATCCCAAATAAATCCATTTTACTCTGTATAAAGCTTATACAGGGTAAACTCATAAATTGTTCACCCTCTATAACACTGATAGAGAGATATGCTCAGCTGTTTGCTCCCCCAGGTATTAATTACTTACTCTGGGTTAATTAATAAGAAAAAATGTTTTTATTAAGTATAAAAAGTAGGATTTAAGTGGTTCCAAGTAATAACAGACAGAACAAAGTAAGTTACCAAGCAAAATAAAACAAAACACGCAAGTCTAAGACTAATACAGTAAGAAACTGAATACAGGTAAATCTCACCCTGAGATGTCCCAATAAGCTTCCTTGACAGACCAGACTCCTTCCTAGTCTGGGCCCAATCCCTTTCAGACCAACGTTGTGGCTTATGGCCTGGGTCCAGCAATCACTCACACCCCCGTAGTTACAGACCTTTTGTTCCAGTTTCTTTCAGGCATTTCTTTGGGGTGGAGAGGCCATCTCTTGAGGCAGCTGAAGACAAAATGGAGAGGCTTCCAGAGCCTTTTATATTCTCTCTCTTGTGGGCAGAAACCCCTTTGTTCTTCTGTGCAAAATCACAGCAACAAGATGGAGTTTGTAGCCACCTGGGCAAGTCACATGTCCATGAATGATTCAGCTTTGGCAGGCCGATGCCATTGTTTACATGTTAGTTTGAACGTTCCCAGGAAAGCTCAGATGTGGATTGGCATCTCCCAAAGTCCATTGTCAGTGAAGTGTTTCTTGATAGGACTATTCTGAGTAAGTGCCCATTCTCAAGAAGCTGACCAAATGCTTCACTGATGCTACTTAGAATTAAACACATTGAGATACAAGTACATGGCCAATATTCATAACTTCAAATACAAAAATGATACACACATACAGATAGCATAATCGTAACCTGCAAATTACAACCTTTCTATAGACACCTTACTTGACCTCTTTTGTACAAGATTTGGTGCAACTATAAGACCTTGGTTGCAACAATAATCTATACAGTCACAGTTTATGTCAATAACTTCACAGTTGGCTTTACAGGGACAATGATACAAGCCAGGTGAAGGTTTGGGAAAGCACAATGCAGACAATCAGCTCACATTACTGTGAGTCATTACTGAAACGGCTTTTCAAAGCCTCGCGGATACGCAGTGCCCCTTGCTGTGCTCTTCTTATTGCCCTGGTGTCTGGCTGCTCAAAAATGGCTGCCATGCGATCTGTCTCAACTGCCCACTCCTGCATAAAATTTTCCCCCTTTTTTTCACAGATATTATGGAGCACACAGCAGGCAGCTATAACTATGGGGATGTTCTCTTCACTAAGGTTGAACTTTGTTAGTAAACGTCTCCAGTGCCCTTTTAAATGACCAAAGGTACATTCAGCCACCATTCTGCACTTGCAGTTGAACCGTTCCTTACTGCTGTCCAGAGGGCCGGTGTATGTCTTCATGAGCCATGGAAGCAAGGGGTAGGCTGGGTCCCCCAGGATAACTATAGACATCTCAACATTGTCAATGTTCATTTTGTGGTCTGGAAAGAAAGTCCCGGATTACAGCTTTTTGAACAGACCCGAGTTCCTAAAGATGCGCACGTCATGAAGCTTTCCCGACCATCCTACGTTGGTGTCGGTGAAATGCCCCTGCGATCCACCAGCGCTTATGACACCATTGAAAAGTATCCCTTTCGGTTTATGCACTTTTTGGCAAGGTGGTCTGGTGCCAAAATAGGGATATGTGTGCCATCTATAGCCCCTCTGCAATTAGGGAACCCCATTGTGGCAAAATCATCCACTATGTCCTGCACATTTCCCAGACTCACTACCCTTCGTAGCAGAAGTCGATTAATGGCCCTGCACACTTGGAGCACAGCAGCTCCCACAGTTGATTTACCTAATCCAAATTGATTCCCCACTGACCAGTAACTGTCTGGAGTTGTAAACTTCCAAATAGCAATCGCCACTCGGTTTCCTGTCAGAGCAGCTCTCGTTTTTGTGTTGCTCAACTGCAGGGCAGGGGAAAGCTCTGCACAAAGTTCCTGGAAGGTGGCCTTCCTGTCACGGAGTGTGGGGGAGTCAGGTCCTGCACCCCTCTTCCGAGGATTCAATGTGACTCTCAGCCAGCCAGTAGAACAGAAGGTTTATTAGGGTTGTCAGGAAAGAGTCCAAACAGAGCTTGTAAGTATGACCAGGACCCCTCATCTGGGCCCTCCGGGGGGGCAGGGAGCTTAGACCCCAGCTCTGGGGCTCCCTGCGTTTCACCACCCAGCTTCAAACTGAAACCACACAGCCAAACCTCCCGCAGCCTCTCTTCCCCTCCCCCGGGGCCCCTCCTCTAGCCTGTTCATTCTCCCAGCCAAAGGTGTCACCTCCCCACCCCCGTCCTGGCTCATGTTACAGCCTCAGGTAAAGTCTCGCATTTCCACTGCAGCCAGCCTCTCAGGTCAGATCCATCTCGCTC
The DNA here is from genome assembly GCA_037349315.1 of Chelydra serpentina. Classification (NCBI taxonomy): domain Eukaryota; kingdom Metazoa; phylum Chordata; order Testudines; family Chelydridae; genus Chelydra; species Chelydra serpentina. The sequence goes on from JBAIAC010000035.1 coordinate 18,148,948, forward strand.
TCTACTCCGTCACATCTCTCCCCCCTTCGAGACTGAACTGAGCGGGGTCACTCTGACCAGTGGCCTGGGGAAGTTCAGGGCCCCCTCTCCGGGACAACGCATCCGCTATGAGGTTGGCACTTCCCTTCACATGGACCACGTCCATGTCGTAATCCTGCAGGAGCAGGCTCCACCTCAGGAGCTTGGCGTTGGCCCCTTTCATCTGGTGTAGCCAGGTCAGGGGCGAGTGGTCGGTGTACACGGTGAAGTGTCGCCCGAATAGATACGGCTCTAGTTTCTTGAGGGCCCACACCATGGCCAGGCATTCCTTCTCGATGGCCGCATAATTCTGCTCTCGGGGTAGCAGCTTCTTGCTTAAATACACGATGGGGTGTCTCTGCCCCGTGTCATCCTCCTGCATTAACACCGCCCCCAGTCCCATGTCTGAGGCGTCGGTGAACACCAGAAAGGGCTTGTCAAAGTCTGGGTTTGCCAGAACCGGGCCCCTGATCAAAGCCTCCTTCAGTGCACAGAGAGCCCTCTGGCACTCCTCGGTCCAGACCACCTTGTCTGGCTTCCCCTTCTTGCATAGCTCAGTGATGGGGGTGGCTATGGCGCTAAAGTGGGGCACAAATCTTCGATAGTACCCCGCCATCCCAATAAAGGCCTGGACCTGCTTCTTAGTTTGTGGAGCGGGCCAGTCCCGGATCACCTCCACCTTGGCTGGTTCTGGCTTTAGGTGGCCGCTCCCCACCCGGTGTCCCAGGTAGGACACTTCAGCCATCCCCACCTTGCACTTCTCCGCTTTTACGGTCAGCCCAGCCTCCCGGAGTCGGTCCAGCACTTGTTTAACTTGGGACACATGGTCCTCCCAGGTCTGGCTAAAGACACAGATGTCATCGATATACGCCACAGCGAAGCTCTCCATCCCCTTCAGTAGCTGATCCACCAGGCGCTGGAAGGTGGCTGGCGCTCCCTTGAGGCCGAAAGGCAGGGTCAGGAACTCGTAGAGCCCCAGAGGGGTAATGAAGGCAGATTTCAGCCGGGCATCTGCATCCAGTGGCACTTGCCAGTAGCCCTTTGTAAGATCCATGGTGGTAAGGTACCGAGCCCCTCCCAGCTTGTCTAGGAGCTCGTCCGGCCGGGGCATGGGGTAGGCATCAGATACAGTGATGGCATTGAGCTTCCGATAGTCCACACAGAACCGGATCGACCCATCCTTTTTGGGGACCAGCACCACCGGCGAGGCCCAAGGGCTGGACGACGGCTGAATCACCCCCAAAGCCAGCATGTCCTTGACCTCTCTTTCCAGGTCCCGAGCTGTCTTCCCTGTGACTCGGAAGGGGGAGCATCTTATAGGTTGGTGCGCTCCTGTCTGCACCCGGTGGACAGTCAGATTAGTGCGACCCGGCTGGTTGGAAAACAGCTGTTGGTACCGATGCAGCACCCCTCTGATCTCAGCTTGCTGGGCAGGGGTTAGCTGATCAGAGAGGGGGATCGTTTCTTGGGAGGAGCCAGCTCCTGTCTCAGGGAATAGATCTACTAGAGGGTCACTTCCCTGCTCCTCCCAATGTCCACACACGGCCAGCACCACATTCCCCCTGTCATAATATGGCTTCATCATATTGACATGGTACACCCGGCAGTGGTGTGCCCGGTTAGACAGCTCCACCACATAATTTACCTCATTTAGCTGCTTGACAACCTTGAAAGGGCCTTCCCAAGCGGCCTGCAGCTTGTTTTTCCTCACGGGAATGAGAACCATCACCTGATCCCCCGTGGCGTAGGCGCGGGCCCGCGCCGTGCGGTCATACCAGACCCTTTGCTTCCTCTGGGCTCTGGCCAGATTTCCCTTGGCCAGGCCCATGAGCTCAGTAAGTCTCTCTCGGAAGGTCAGGACATACTCCACCACTGACTCTCCCTCGGGGGCCGCCTCCCCCTCCCATTCGTCTCTCATCAGGTCCAGGGGCCCCCGTACCCTCCTGCCGTATAACAGTTCGAAGGGCGAGAATCCGGTAGACTCCTGGGGCACTTCCCTGTACGCGAACAGCAGGTGCGGTAGGTATTTGTCCCAGTCTTGCGGGTGCTGGTTCATAAAGGTTTTCAGCATCATCTTTAGCGTCCCATTGAACCTCTCCACCAGCCCATTGGACTGGGGGTGATATGCTGAGGCCCAGCTGTGCCGGACCCCACATTTTTCCCACAAGCACCGGAGCAGGGCCGACATGAAGTTGGACCCTTGGTCTGTCAGGACTTCCTTGGGGAACCCCACTCGGCTGAAAATGGTCAGCAGCGCATCCGCCACGGTGTCTGCTTCAATGGAGGATAAGGGCACCGCCTCGGGGTAACGGGTGGCGAAATCTACCACCACCAGAATGTATTTCTTCCCCGACCGGGTTGTCTTGCTGAGAGGCCCCACTATGTCCATGGCCACCTTCTGGAAGGGCTCCTCTATGATGGGCAAAGGCCTCAAAGCCGCTTTCCACTTGTCCCGGGCCTTCCCCACCCGTTGGCAGGGGTCACAGGACCGGCAGTACTGATGGACAGTTGTAAAGACCCCAGGCCAGTAAAAGTTCTGTAGCAGCCTCTGCCTGGTGCGCCGGATTCCCTGGTGCCCTGCGAGAGGGATGTCATGGGCTAGGTACAGTAGCTTGCGGCGATACTTCTGGGGGACCACCAGCTGCCTCCTGATCCCCCACGTCTCCATCTCACCGGGGGGAGCCCATTCCCGGTACAGGAACCCCTTCTCCCACAGGAACCTCTCCTGGCAACCTCTCCACATGGTCCGCACCTCCCTGCGGTTGGCCAGGTCCCTGAGCTTCCGCAAGGAGGGATCTCTCTGTAACTCGGCCTGGAACTCAGCCGCTGGGGAAGGAATGGGAACCTGTTCCCTCGTGCTGTCTGTGTCTGAGGTCGCAGCCTCTCTGCGCCTGGTCCTGGGGTACTCCCTCCCCACTGGGCCAGGGTCTTGCGCCCCGTGCAAGGCACCCTCTCCGAGGCCCGGGCGTAGCGCCCCTTGCCGGCTCTGGCTACGGGTCACGACCAGGGTGTCCCGGGACTCACTGGGCCAGTCTTCTAGGTCCCCCCCCATCAGTACCTCAGTGGGCAAATGCTGGTGCACCCCAATGTCCTTGGGGCCCTCCTTGGCCCCCCATTTCAGGTGTACCCTCGCCACAGGTACCTTGAACGGGGTCCCGCCCACCCCTGTTAGGGTCAGGTAGGTGTTGGGTACCACCCGATCTGGGGCCACCACTTCGGGCCGGGCCAGCGTCACCTCCGCGCCCGTATCCCAGTATCCAGTGACCTTCCTCCCATCTATCTCCAGGGGAACAAGGCACTCTCTCCGAAGGGACAGCCCCGCGGCCACCCTATAAACTGAGAACCCTGAGTCCGGGGCATCCAGCCCCCCCGAGGAGCTGGTCTGGGGCCTTCCTCCCTCCGGAGCCGTTGATAAGCTGCCAGCCCCCATCTTCTTGGCTGTCGGCCCCTCGTCCGGCTGGGTCCCTACCCAGTTAACCCGGTGTGGGTTTGGTCTGCTCAGTCTGTCTCTGATCTTGGGGCATTGGGACCGTAAGTGGCCCCTCTGGCCACAGTGATAGCAGCTCATGTCCCGTTGGTCCCCTCGAGCAGGTCGGTTGGTTCTGGTGTCGGAGGTTCCCCTCGGGAGGGGGTTCTCCCTATTTCCCCTTTGGTGGGTCCCGTGGTGACTCTCTTGCTGCCTCAGGGTGGGCCTGCTCCTTTGGGATTCCTCCCTGCCACCCCTTGACCGACTGTTCATGAACTGGTCGGCCAGCCGCCCTGCGTGCTGCGGGCTCCCTGGATTTTTGTCCATCAACCATACCTTCAAGTCTGATGGGCACAGTTCATACAGTTGTTCCAGTACGAATAGTTCGAGCAGGTCCTCCATAGTTTGGGCCCCAGCGGTCCACTTGCGGGCATATCCATGTATCCGGTTGGCCAGTTGTAGGTACGTGATCTCAGGGGTTTTTCGCTGATCCCGGAACCTTTGACGGTACATCTCGGGAGTCAGCCCAAGCTCGCAGAGCAGGGCCTTTTTGAACAGTTCATAGTCCCCAGTCTCCGTCTCTTTCATTCGGCCGTACACGTCCAGGCTTGCAGGGTCTAGTAAGGGGGTGAGATACTGGATCTTGTCTGCAGGGTCAACCTTGTGCAACCTGCAGGCATTCTCAAAGGCCGCCAGGAAGCTGTCTATGTCTTCCCCTTCCTTACGCCGGGCCAGGAAGTTACGATCAAACTTCCCTGTAGTCTTGGGTCCCCCCTCACTCACCGCAGCCGGGGCCTCACTGCTCCTCAGTCTGGCCAGCTCCAGCTCATGCTGGCGTTGTTTCTCCTTCTCCTGCACCTCATGCTGACGTTGTTTTTCCCGTTCTTCCCGCTCCTCCTTCAGTTCCTGCTGTCTCAACTCGAGCTCTTTCAGTTTTATCTCCCTCTCCCAATCCAGCCGCCTCCACTGCTGGGATGGGGAGCTCCGCCGGGAAGATCCCCTGCTGGCCGCCGGGGTCAAGGTGCCCTCGGTATTTGCTGAGCTTTCCCCAACCTCTCCCCTGTGCAGAGGTGAGAGGGGTCTTGGGATGTCCTCGGCAGCAGTCTGACCCCTCCCAGCCAGGTCAGGCCCTGGGGCCCATGCTGCGTCTGTCGGGCGGCTTCCCCCAGGGGCAGGGATCGGGTCGTCCAAGCGATCCTTCTCCTCCAGCTGTGCAATCAGCTGGTCTTTGGTGGACCTCCCAACGCGCAGCCCCCTCTGTCTGCACAGCTCCACCAGGTCGTTCTTACGGCGCTTAGCATACATCTTCCTGCTGGCCACTCGCAGGCCTGTGCGGTCTTGGCCCCCACGGCTTCCAGGAGGAACCCCTAGTGTGCCAGCCCTTCTCACTGGTCACACCCCTCAGGGTTAAGCGTAACTCCTCCGCCCCCCGAAACCGCTTCTCTCTGCCTCTTCAGCAACCTGCTCCCCGTCAATCCCCCTTCGTTGTACTGCTCTCCAGTCACTTACTGCAGGAAGTGCCGTTCATGGGGTGCAGAACATCCCACCGCTGCCACCAGTTGTCACGGAGTGTGGGGGAGTCAGGTCCTGCACCCCTCTTCCGAGGATTCAATGTGACTCTCAGCCAGCCAGTAGAACAGAAGGTTTATTAGGGTTGTCAGGAAAGAGTCCAAACAGAGCTTGTAAGTATGACCAGGACCCCTCATCTGGGCCCTCCGGGGGGGCAGGGAGCTTAGACCCCAGCTCTGGGGCTCCCTGCGTTTCACCACCCAGCTTCAAACTGAAACCACACAGCCAAACCTCCCGCAGCCTCTCTTCCCCTCCCCCGGGGCCCCTCCTCTAGCCTGTTCATTCTCCCAGCCAAAGGTGTCACCTCCCCACCCCCGTCCTGGCTCATGTTACAGCCTCAGGTAAAGTCTCGCATTTCCACTGCAGCCAGCCTCTCAGGTCAGATCCATCTCGCTCTCTACTCCGTCACACTTCCGCATTCAAAAGTTCTGCAGCCACCGCTCGTCATCCCATACCTGCAAACCGATGCGGTCCCATTTCACGGGACCAGAAATGGCGCTCAGCAGAGTGCAGCTGCTCTGTAACTGCCAGCAGTAACTGTGAATTGTTTTTTTCAATGGCTTGCAGCAGGGCTGCTTCCAGGACATTGCTCTGTTCCACGTGGCGGACCCTATTTCAGCTCTGGAAATACTGTAGAGGAAGGCGCGAGGTGTTTGAGATGCTCACAGCAGAGTGCACAACTGAGCAGGCTCTATGCTTCTGGGGTTATGGCGTATGCACAGCGGTTTTAAGGGGAAAAAACATTGGGTTGTTTGCCATTGATATGAGGGGAGGCGCACAGTGCATCATGGGATGCTGATGCAATGTTCCCATTCTCCCCTGCCACAGTGTTTTGTTCCCATGAGGCATTGCACAAACTTCCCAAAACATCCGGCGGCAAGTTGCACTTTGGGATAGCTACACGCAAGTTGCATTTTTGGATAGCTACACATGATGCACTGTTTTATGCGGACGCACTCCATCAAGACAATGAGCATGGTATGGCCACGAACACTCAACTTAATTAAATCAGCCGCTCGAGGTCGAATTAGATAAATTCGACTTAATTTTGTATGCTTATGCTTCAATACCTCTGTTAGCCCAGGGCTACACTAGGGGAGGGGGGTCGATCTACGATACGCAGATTCAGCTACGTGAATAATGTAGCTGAAATTGGCGTATCGTAATCGGCTTACCTGACCATGAAGACGGCGGCGCGTCGATCGCTGCAGCTCCCCCGTCGACTCCGCTTGCGCCGGTCGATGACGTGGTTTTCCGGCGCCGACGGGGAGCACGATCGGGGATCGATTAAGCGCGTCTTAATGAGACGCGAAAAATCGATCCCCGATAGATCGATTGCTACCCGCCGATCCAGCGGGTAGTGAAGACAAGCCCTTAGTCTATAAGGTGCCACAGGACCCTTTGTCGCTTCTACAGATCCAGACTAATACGGCTACCCCTCTGATACTTAATTGTGTAATGTAGACAAGCCCCCACGGAACCATAGTGTTGGTGTCACGTCCTTCCAGGGAGACCCTCACTTTAGGAGGTGTGACTCTGTGGGTGGATTTCCTCACGTGCATTTGAACAGCTGTGGGGGAACGGATCGCTGCAGCAGCTGGAGAAATTCCTCACTATGCACCCCCGCCGCCCCTTCCTCCCAGCCCTAGGGTAGCAGAAGCAGGCCGGCCAAGCGGTGCCCTGCGCCTCCCCCCCCCCCCCCAGCTCGCCATCCACATGGCAGCAGCAGGCGGGGGCTCTCCCAGCAGCGCGCGCGCCTCTCGGAGTGCTCGAGAGAAGAGCGGCACGTGGCCTGTGCTGTCTGATGAAACATCTGGCGTGGATTGCCGCAGCTCGGGGCGAGGGGGCAGAGCCCCGCGTCCCCTCTCCCCGCATCACCTGCTGGAGGCTTCCCCCAGCCGCCCAGACAAGAAGCCAGGCTGAGAGACTTGTTGCTGCGGGTTGCGCAAGAAGGACGTTTGTTTGAAAGGCTGCTCCGCTGTCGCGCGCCTGGTGCACCCCAGTCTCGGAAGGCGTTGGGGTGCAGGATCGGGCCCTGGTTAAGAGATCAATGCATAAGAAGCCGAGCTCATGCAACTCCAATGAGTGTACCCCAGGCATGAATTGGGCCCAATAAACCTCCGCAAAGATGCAAAATAAAATACCAGCGGGGAAGAGGGGGGAGCGCCTAAGAACACGTATTTCACCGCTACCTAGTGCACGAGCTGAATCTTTTCAATCAGCTCTTGCAACTGAAGTGTCTATTCAGTCCCGCAGTAAGGAAAGCCACTGGAGATCCAAGTGACTTAACAGGGCGGGCGGGGGGCGGTGTTCCACCCCATTGCAGACAAGCCATTCGAAGCGATGATTCAAGAAAGCCGGCCGAGAAAGGCAAAGAGAAGCGTGGTGGTGGGTAGATTTGGAAAGGTGGCAACGTGTGTTTCAAGGAGAGTAGAGTTGCATTCTTGTCCCCAGCCCAGAAGTGCGGGTGATCCGCTCCTCGCTAGAGGATCGCCGGGGCTTCCTTCTCCTTTTTACAAACATCCAGATTTTTTTGCACTCCACCCCCCCAGCACCCGCCATCCCCGGGAACCACTCACAGGGCCTATAGGAATCCTCCCGAGCTGTGCTCCCTGCCCGGGGTCTCACCCAGCGGTCAAGCGAAGGTCTGTAGCGCACAGCGACGGGAGCTACACCAGTGTAGGGAGTCAAGCTTTAAGGAAGAAGCGGGGGAGGGGAGAGTTTTGTCATTTGGCAAAGATGATATACCCCCATTCCAGCGTCTCACGTGCAAACCCCCTGCCCCCTCTTCCTGGTTGCCCCCCCCCATTCTAATAATCATTACAAAGTGTAAATTCTCCCCCAGCTCCTTATGACTACAAAAGGAAATAATGGGGGGGGGGGGTACTGGACCCCAGAATCCCCTCTTTTCTCAGTCTCCTGGTGCTGCTTCATAGCCTGCAATGGCTGAGATTTTCCTTCCGCGAAGCAAGATTTTAACTGGGCTGCAGAGTCTGTTCCCATGTTTAAATGCTCCTGGTTGCTCATGATCATTGTTGTGCCGTTTGCAACCTGCTGATGCAAGTTTGCTCACATTTTGTTCTACGGCGTGTAGTAGTTTAGAACGAGCACCGCCCACTATGCGTGTTGTCACAGGGGGGCAGGGCTCCTATTGGTCGGGCTGGTGGACAACACCTGCTCGACTCCTTCATTCAAGTGACACCAGAGCTTCCAGGGATATTTGAGGCACCATCCTTTCCCTTTCTGGCCACTTTCCGCACTTGCACCAGCCCTGATCACATGCTATCCAGCGAGCCGATTACCAGAAGAGCAGTAGTCTCCATTTATACACCCTTTGAAAAGAAACAGAGGTGGGAAACCCACCAAGGTCTCCAGGGTGGGGTTGCAACCAGGACCATGTGTGCAGAGCTGTTAAGTAAATTAGTTACCCTGGCGTTGGTATTTGCAAGCTTTGATCCAGTTTTGGGCACAGAAGCCACCAATCCGCCGGAAGGTCCCCAAGAGAGAGCCCCTCAGCAAAAAGGGCGGCTGTCTTTGCAAAATACAGGTATGTGATCTAAAAAGGGGGGTGGGGGATGCTTGAAGAGGCAGGTCTAATTAAACTCAAATGCAAAGAAACTGCATGTTAAATATTGTTCACTAAGGAAGAAGCTATCGTGAAATGGAGGTGTCTTTCTGTTGTATTTAGAGTATTGGATAACTAGACGTGCATAATGACATTTATTTTTTGCGTGTGACTGTCGAACATAAATCATGAGGAAATAAGTGTTCACTCCTAATTACCTTTAAAGCGCCAGCTAGCCAACCACGTGCTGTCCTTTGAATCGCGGAGACCAGCAGCCCCCTGCATTTAATCTCTGCTGCTAAACAATGATGAAATCCTTGTAGATATCAGTTTAGCGGCAACTGGAAAGTTAGTCCACGTGAGCACAAATGGTGAAGACGCGATTTTTGGTTAAGACTATAGTTACTTGTGGCACCGAACCAGAAAAGTGCCATGGCCGTCCTTGCACGTTGCAAATCAGCCCACGTTAATCCTTTAATTTTAAATCATCCAACCATTCGGAGGGCAAACAAGAAACTCCAGCAGGTCAGACGCAGGCGATTTCTAATCCAGGAGATGCTGTTTGAGCAGAGGTTTAGATTTCGTCTGAAAGAGAAGGTTTCTCTAGGCTAAGTACACAGTTAAAACATGGGGGGGGGGGGGAACGTGACTGAAAATTACTAGAGCTGCTGCCTGCTTCTCTTGCGCAGAGAACCAAGTAATGATGCAATTGGCCATGGGGTTTCTCGTCTCATCCCTCCTCGTGTATTATCTGCCTAGTAGAAAGAACCGAGGCGTGCACTTTACTGGATCTTTTCCCAGGCATGGAAAGAGCGCGAGGGAGCTGTACACTTTTTCTCTTTCTCTCTTACTTTTTTTTTTTTTTTTAACTGTCTCAATGCTGCAAGCCTTGTTTAAACACACACACGAGCCGGAATGCACGAATGCCCATTAGGGACTGCCACATGTGAATCACGGCACTGTGCAATTCTCAGCAAACTGGGAGCCAGGACATGTGATTCGAGAACCGTCTGCATCCAAATGCCAACAGAAGCACTACAGCTGGGCTTCCAGACCCAAAAAAACCAAGATGCAGTTATACAACGCTTGACAAAGAGACCCCTTTTCGTTTTGTGTGCCTCTGTATGTGCAGTTTTCCACGTGGGAATAACACAATGCCAGGTCACACTGATTAACTGATTTCCAACACCCCTGGGTTTTGTAACTACAAAGCCCCATGTGGCTTTTTCTGCCCTCCCCCGTCTTTTCGCTCCCCCTCCGCATCTCATAGTCTTGGTTTTTACCTGAACACAAACTCCTAAGACAGTGGTTCTCAAACTTTTGTAGTGGGTGACCCCTTTCATATAGCAAGTCTCTGTGTGTGACCCCCCCCCTTATAAATTAAAAGCACTTTTTTGCATATTTAACACCATTATAAATGCTGGAGGCAAAGCAGGGTTTCGGGTGGAGGCTGACAGCTTGCGACCCGCTCCCCCCATGTAATAACCTTGTGACCCCCCGAGGGGTCCCGACCCCCAGTTTGAGAACCCCTGACCTAAGACATTGTCTGTGTCGTTATTATACGGTATTTTCACATATTAATTTTCTTTTTGTGATATATTAAGAGACATTACGTAGTCTCCTAACTCAGCACTTTACATCAACAGTTTTTTTTTTCCTCCTCTTTCTCCTAAGTGAATTAAAATTAAAATGAAAGTTGCTGTAAGGGATTTCAGATGGCAACATGTCAAGGGGGAAGGCTGCAGATGTTTTAAAAGCATGCTGTGGTTTAGAGAGGGATTAGGCTAGATCCCAAAAGTGAGCTTTAATTAAAGGTGCGACTAGTAAATGAGTACAACAAATTCTTAGCATCCTCAGTTCTGCTCTAAAAGCTGCCCCTATTTGACTTTATCCTTAAACTTCTCAGCAACCACCTTCCTTTTGGCAGCGTTTTTTTAAGGAAGGGCAAGGAGCTGCCTTGTTAAGATTTTGATTTGAAGGTGTCTGTCCAATGTCTGAAGTAAAACATTATTTGCTTCAATATTGTATAAGGTTTAGAAGGGAAAAAATAACAGATTCGGTATGCATGTGGCTGAAAGTTCTATTTGACTGTTGCAGTCAAATAATCTGAATTTTTGGATAGTAATGAGGCTGGCGGGGAGAGGGCTCATCCAACAAGGGGCTCTGTCCCCCACTGAAAATTAGTGGGAGTTTTGCCATTGACTTCAAAGACAGAAGGTTTGGGGCCTCCCATGGTCAGCAAATAGTGGTGTGATAATCACCAGACACTAGTTCAGAGTACTAGACAAAACAAATTCTAGCCTGATCCTGCAGTTCTCACTCAGACAAAATTCCCATTCAAGTTAATGAGGGACTTTGCGAGAGTAGGAATTGTAGATCAGGCCCATCATATGCTCCGAAAGAATGAAACAAGATTAGATATTTTCAAGTGACTATGGCTACGATGTAAGTGGAGTGAATTTGGCATTTACTTTTTGGATCTCATATTCATAACAAAATGCATAAAAATGTTGGCCTAATTTCTGCAAAAAGTGGACGTGCGGTGGGTACAGGAACTGTTGTCTCATGTGCTTTTTCTTTTGAACTGATGATCTTAGCAAAATAACTCTTCTCTCTCCCCCCACCCCTGTTTATGAATATTTGTACAAATTAACCATAATCAATGGTCATTTTAGCTGAAATCCAGCACTGCCTGGTTAATGCTGGCGATGTGGGATGTGGAGTGTTTGAATGCTTTGAAAACAACTCTTGTGCGATCCGAGGCTTACATGAGATCTGCATGACTTTCCTACACAACGCTGGAAAATTTGATGCCCAGGTAATGCCCCCCTGCCCCCCCCAAAAAAGTGAAATGCCCAGACGTACATGTTTAGAAGGTCTCAAGTATCAGAGGGGTAGTCGTGTTAGTCTGGATCTGTAGAAGCGACAAAGGGTCCTGTGGCACCTTATAGACTAACAGAGGTATTGAAGCATAAGCTTTCGTGGGTCAATACCCACTTCTTCGGATGCAAGGATGTTTAGAAGGTGCTATATTTAATTTAATGATTTTTTAAAAATACATCTTTAAAATAAGGCTTTAATTAAGGACCAAATCTGCTCTTCCATATGCCCAACTCCCATTTCCTTTACTGAGAACTGGATGCATACAACCAAGGGCTTGATTCTTTCTGCTCCCATTGAATTCAATGGAAAAACTTCCATTGACTTGAATGGTGCTGCATCAAGCCCCAAGAACAGAATAACATATGCAGTGTGTTTAAGTTGTCTTATGCTACAGACATTCTGTTTCCTACCAAGCTGTACCTCCACGTAAGAATTTTTTCCTAGTGGACCTGTGATAACAAAAATGGAATGGTGGTGATGCCATGAATGGATCCTGCAGTCCTCACTCAGACCACACTTCTGCTGCATTCATTAAGGACTGTAGGATTGATCCCATTGACACGAATGGGCATTCTGCCAATAGGTTGAAATATTGTAAGTTCTTCGAGGCACAGACAGTATTCTGTATGTCATTGTATTACTTAAGTGACATATACATATATGATGCTAAAAATATCTCTGTATATAAACTGAAGTATCACACTTTAGCATTCCCTGTGCAAATCTGATCAAATTAATTCAAGTGGGTTGATGGATACACTTTTCCAAACCATCTATGTGACTTAGGAGCCTAAGTCCCATTTTCAAACGTCACTTAGGCACGTTTGAAAATGTTCTCCAATGTGAGCTTGTTAAATTATTTTCAAGAACTACATACAACTAGCACAGGCATCTCCAAAAGCTGCTGTATTCAAATAGTCCTTTGGCTCAAACACTGACAATAAAATACATTCTTTAGGCAGTATGCGGTATTAAGTTTGTCTCCTTCATTTCTCCCCAGACCATTTAGGCATCACTGAAGCATCCTGTTATTATGTCTCGTAAACCTACTCTCCCATTTCAGTGTGGAGAGAAGAGAACATTACGACGGGCCAGCGGCATTTGGCTTGACGCGTGCAGTTTACAGCATAACTTTACTGAAGTCACCCAGCTGTAGCTTAATGGCACTTTATACAGCATAGTAGAAAGCAGAGCTGTCTTGAAAATCCAGCTGTTCTATTTAGTTGGACCATGGGATGAGACCAGCAGAAAAACAAATTCCCCTGTGCTGGAGATTTTAGGCTGAGATTTGCAAAGATACATAAAGGATCTGGATATCCATTAAAATTGATGGGAACTGTGTCCAGATCCTCTGGGCATCTTTGAAAATCTCAGCCTTAGTTTCCAGGCGGCTGCCAGAGAACAATAATTAGAGATTATTTAATTTTATACATTATATATTACCAAAAAGCAAAAAGTTTATGGAAGTAAAACCATGGGAAAACCAAACACATATGAAATTATTGCATAAAAGCCAGCAAATAATTGCTCCATTGGACATGTTCATTTCTTTAAAGAGAACAGGGGCTATTTTACATCCAGATTGTTTCTACTGCAATGAAAAGACACTGGGATCCGTGGGAACAAATTGTTGTCTAAAATATACATGTGTAATTCCCATTTACTTTAATCTCTTCTCTTCAATTTCTGTTACTGGCCTTATCACCACAGTATCTGAGCAAGTTCCAGAATCCTGTCTGACATGACTAGCATTTGTTACATGTGCTTCTTTCTTTTCCTTACCCCTCCCCCTTTTCTCTCCAATGGCAAAAATGTGAGACTGGGTTTTTAAAAACATTATTTCTTCTGTGTGTACAGTAGTTAGAGTCTACAGTGCTATGTGTGTTTGTTACTAATGCAAGGTCAAAGAAGTGCACCTGGCACTTGGAAGGGAAGGTGGTGATGTGTGACACAGTACTTTGATCAGTGGGGAATCTGGTGTAACAATTGATCTCAGTAGAGTTACATGGGTGTAAATCTGGAATCAGTGAGAGCAAAAATTGCCCCATTGATCACCCATCAGCTAGGATAACCTGAGGCTAATAAAAAAATGGAGCAACACAGGATCACTACCACCCAGCTGTCACTCAACAAGGAGAAGAAAAGCTGAGCATAGTTGCCAAGAGAATTGTGACATACATATACAGTAGGACTGGCTATAATATCTAATGGTGTAGAGAGGAAAGGATAGTGATGGGGGATGGGCAGGCCTTGAAGATTCCTCTGTAAAGCCATATGAGGAGAGCATGGAAGATGGTTAGGGACATCGCCTAAATAGCCTTTATTGTCTTTAATTGCTTGTGAAGGCTTCAGATTGAAATGTCTTCCCTCCAGCAGACACAGACATCAAGATGTTATTGTGGGTGGCTTATGAGAGTGGGCTGGTAGCATGGATTTGGGGATTCTTTGGTTGTGAGGATGGGAGAGAGAAACAGGAAACACTGCAGCCAGTGGTTTCCTTAAGGGGACAGGGAGTGCTTCTATAAGAGTTATGTGAACTTTGCAAACTGATAAGGAAAGGCAGTTTTGGTGTGACTGACTGTGAATATCCCTTTTGTGGTCCTGGAGACTCAAAACACATTCGGTCACTCTCATCAGTGATGTAAGCCCAATGTAGTCCATGGTGACAGACCAGGAATGAATTTAGTCCTTTAAGTTGGACTCTCTGTTGTTTAGAAACGAAGCCTCTTCTTTCTCTCCTAGACCAGCAAGGATAGGGGCTGTGGTAGAGGCAGAGCACTCAGTGCTGGGAGGAGGCAATGAAAGCATCACATAACCATGGAGAAAACCAGACACAACCAGCCTAGGAACAGCGTCCAGCCCTTCTAGAATGGACAGGACAACCTGACGTGGCCTTTAGGAGCAAAGAAATAAAACGGGGGAAACGTTAACAAATAGCCTTAGCAGTCAAATAACCCTTGTCATGTGGAGGAATGGCTAGCTGAGCATAAATCACCTGATGTGCTAACAGACACAAATACAGAACTACTCCGTTTCTTATCTTCTCAGGGAAAATCCTTCATTAAAGATGCTCTGAAGTGTAAGGCTCACGCCCTGAGACACAAATTCAGCTGCATCAGTCGCAAGTGCCCTGCCATTAAAGACATGGTGTTCCAGTTACAGCGGGAGTGCTACCTGAAACACGACCTCTGCTCTGCTGCCAAGGAGAATGTCCAAGTCATTGTGGATATGATTCACTTCAAGGACCTGCTGCAGCACGAGTAAGTATGAGTATGCAAGGAGCCTAGTATTGTAGTGAGGGTGAGGGAAGAATTTCACCTAAAAAGACATGTCATCTACTGGATTGTTTATTCATTTCCCCAGGACAGAGGAAATCCTGAGTTCCATCCCATCTAATTGTGTCCTTGAGCAAGTCACTTAATTATTCTGCCTCAGTTTCCCATCTGTCAAATGGGGATAACTCTTTTTTTCATAGAGGTGCTGCAAAGACTAGTTGACATTTTACAAAAGTGATGAGTATTATCTTACACAGACATAACCATGGGAGGGGAACAAATGTGTTGAAGTTGGATAGATTTTTTTTTTTAGTTATATTATTTGTTTCCAAAAGTAACCACAATATGCCAAGCACTTTTCAAACAAAAAAGAAGGCTCAGTCCCTGCCCCAAAGATCTTATATTCTAAAAGAAAAAACAAACTGGCCGAAGAAAGAGGGAAAACATAAGCAAAGTGGTCAAGATGGTATTTACACTAGGTAATAATAGTTTGATGCCACAGTTCTATTTTGTAAATAAATAGGTTATCCCAGGTATCTGCAGCTGTTACTGAAATGACAGATGTCATACTCTCCCCTCATCCAAACAACATAATCTTGCATGAAGATTAATTGTAGTCCATTTCTGATTTGTTTTATGAAATTTCCTAGTATTCATATTCCTAAAGCATCTTGTTGTTCCTGTTAGTCACAGAAACTGACTAGACCTTCATGAAGAAAAGCCCCCATACTCCTATTCACATAAGCTCCATATGCTTGACAAGGAAATGTCTAAGGACACAAATGCATACAAAATGGAACATCAGAGTCTAGATTTTCAGAAGTTCCCCTCTTTTGGGAGTACAGTTTACACCTGCAATGAATAGCTGATGCAAGTCTTAGTAATAACACACCTAAACTACTAAATTGCAGGAACAAATCAGACCCAAATTACTGAGGTTTGTGCCCACCCTTCATTTGCTGGTGCAAAAATGAGAGAATACTTTTCTGCAGGTGGAAATTGCACCCAGAAACAGGGACACTCAGTCACAGGCTGGCAGAAAAATTATCACTGGCCATCTTCATACCATACCCCAACGATTTCTCATTCCCTATCGAATAACCAAACCCTCCAAACCCATAGACAATGACAGATGATAACACCCTGCTGTTATATAGCACTTTTCATCAGAAGATCCCCAAGTGCTTTACCAAGGAGATCAGTATCATTATCCCCATTTCACAGGTGGGGAAACTGAGGCACAGAGCAATGAAATGACCAGTTCAACTTTCAAAGTAAGTGTTAGGTTCTGTTAAAAATCCCACCCAGAATTCTCAAAAGTGGCCTCAGTTTTTGGGTCCTCAACTTGGTACACCTCCAGCCTGGAGAGCTAAGTTCATTTCAGAGTGCTCAGTGCCTCTGAAAATCAGGCCCTGCCTATCCCAAGTTGGGCTCTCAAAATAGAGATCCCCACAATCAGGACAAGTTTTGAAAATTTTGGACCTAGTGACTTGCCCAGAGGCAATCAGCAAGTGGATGGCAAAGCTGGGAACAAACCCAGGTCTTTTGACTCCCTGTGTTTTGCTTAGGTCACTAGGACACCGCTATCCTGTAGGCAAGATAGCAAGTGGGATGAGGAGAGTGTGAAGTAAAGGAACAGGGAAGAGGCATTCCTCAGAGCTCTGGTGGGCTATGAATACCTGTAAAGGGCACAACCCACAAAGGCTTCTAATTGTACCAGGAAAATTGTGCCACCATTTTTCAGGTCCAATTTTTTAATGGATGTCCGTAAAATGCTCACTGGCTCATTTGACAGGCATATTAAAGACCGTGTCCTGTCCCTTCACAATTCTTGTTTCAGACAAAAAACAGATCTTTAGACCAGGAAACATTATTGACGCTCATTCTCACCACCTCTTCCTGTACTATTCCAAAATGAGCAGTCTTTTGCCATATTATTTTTACCATTCTCTCTTCATGTGTAAGCTAAACAGCATCTTGTGGGCAGTAAGGGCACCTCTTGGGGAGCAAGTTGGGGGAATGGAGGTTTGGATCTATTTTTTTATTATAATGGTGAAAACGGCCCGAACAGTTGCACTTGTTATGCTCCAAATAATTTAAAAAATCCCAACACCACCACCCGAGTCAAGAATCCAAAGATGGATCCTTTATTCCTTAAACTTCCTCCTTCAAAGAAGTTGCATCCCCAGAAATTAGTGATTCCATACAAACTTAAATTTAACAATGGAGTAAAATCTTGGTACTTTCATCCACTCTACTATCCTTGTTTGCTAGCTCTCCTTATCCCTCCCTGTCTATTTTGCCTGTTTCAAGAGGATAGCTTCGGTACAGGGCTCATCCAGCACCCAACACTATACACAACTGGTCTCCACCGAAGATGACATCAGCACCACTCCGTGTGCCAGATTCAACCCTGGTGTAAGTGGGCTGAGCACACCACTGAAATCAATGGAGCTGCCACTGCTTATGCTAAGGCTGAATTGGGACCCTTGAGAATGTAAAGTTGCAATTCAAGTGGTTCCTTTGACTAGAGACTTTTAACTGCATCACCCTTCTGGGCTCTCCCAGTCTGCCTGCTAACAGCTGAACTATTGTCTGCTCTATTGGCACCTATTGGTGATACTGCCTTACCAGATGTGCTCCTACAAGTGTTCTGCTTGCCCTCCCTGACACTTAGCTAAGTAAGCTGGGTGTCATCCATTCACTGGCCATGTTGCGTCATGTGAATGCAACACCACACTCAAATTCAAAATAGACCGTCTGTAGTTTTCCCAGTTGGCGGATGAGTGCCAAGTGTGATCAGTATTCTGCCTGTGCTTTTAGGCTAGCCCAAAGGATTTGAGTCACTTGCTGTAGAGTGGCAATCCTCTTGCCATCTGCCTCAGTTCGGTGGGGGGTGAAGATAGACAGTTTAGATCCTTAGTGACCCCGCTAGCAAAGAAATGGTACCAAATAAGTCTGAATAAGACAACTCAATATGGTGGTAAACTATGCTTTCAAGGTGGACTTCAGGTCTCCTAGCTACATACATTAAATCAGTGGCCTATTGATCCCGCTTCCAGCAGAGGCAGAAACTTGAAGCTTCAGATGAAGGCAAATGAAAGTGATAAAACCCAGAGAAACCCTTAGCCCGTTGCACAATGCTGTTCACATGGGTGGGGAAATTTCTCCCTGACCTAGGCAGGTGATTGGTTTATGCCCTGAGGTGTGAGATTTGGTACAATATTATGTACTATAATATGAGTAACTACTAGTATTACAAGTAAATGGCATGACTTTGCAAGTCAATTTTCTGTAATCAGCTAGATATTTTAGGAATTTGATGGGCCACAGGGGAAGGGAATTGGCTAATTTTTAAGGTCACTTATCTCAGCTGATGACTAAGAGGGAGTTTGGGGGAAGGAGACAGAAGGGTGGCCACAGTGAAACATGCACAGTCACAGAGCATTAGGTCAGTGGCAGATGTGCTGACAGGGCTTTGGAGAAAACACTATCTAGGTATTTATACCGTGCTCACCACTGTAGTATCTAATGATATTAAAACATCTCCTTAGCTCAGGGCAAGTTTGCATATTTCCTTTTTATGTGAATGGTGTGTCCAGTAGGCTTCCCTCTGAGTTATTAGCTGCCATGGACAGCTAAATAAAGAGGACAAACTGCTAAAAAATATACTGTGGGGAACAATCTGGTCTGGCTAGGGTGAGATGGGATCTAATTGCTTTCTCCATCTAATTTCTATGACTTGTGGTGGTGAAACTCACATTAACTCCTCACCCTTGGAGACTGAGGCGTATACGGAGAAAATTCATTATTCTTTTTGCTTGTAGGATATTTCCTTGCCGCTGCCAGCCCTGGAGAGGGTCCAGAGACCTTGCCCCTTCCCTCCCTGAAAACCTATAAATCTAATAAATCGCCACTAGGTCAGTTAGGAGCCACCCTTTTTCAGCCCCCCGCATCCCATCTATTCTAAAGAGCCGAAGATTCTGCTTTCAGTCCCAGCTTTTGCTCTCCTACAGTCCCAAGGAGTAAAGGCTGAGTCCCATATGGACTCCCATATGACAGTAATTTGTAGAAGTGAATAACGTTTGTAGAGGCCAGGTGTAGGACTGATTTAATATCTGTTAGAGAAGTATCAGGAAGCAATATCCTACCCTGAAGGTTTGGATTCAGTCATGTAATAGGTGTTTTCTGGCTCTAACTGCTCTGAAATCACAGTTTCACAATTAGCCTAAGGCTATGCCTACACTCCAAATTACTTAGGTATAACTTACATTGTGGACAGCGCTACGTTGGTGGGAGAGCTTTTCCCGCCGACATAGCTACAGCTTCTCCCAGAGGGAGGAGTTATTAAGCCGATGGGAGAGCTCTCTCCCGTCAGCATAGAGCAGGGGTTCTCAGACTTTGGAATGGTGACCCCTTTCACACAACCAGCCTCTGAGTGCGACCCCCCCCCACTTATACATTAAAAACACTTTTTAATATATTTAACACCATTATAAATGCTGGAGGCAAAGCGGGTTTGGGGTGGAGGCTGACAGCTCGCAACCCCCCATGTCATAACCTCGCGACCCCCTGAGGGGTCCCGAGCCCCAGTTTGAGAACCCCTGGCAGAGTGTCTTCACCAGAAGTGCTACAGCAGTGCAGCTGCATCGGTGCTGCTGTAGTGTAGACACCGCCCGAGTAAATGCAGGACTGGAGGCAGTCCGTCTCTGGGACAGTTGGTGACAATTCTGCCTCTGCTACATGTATGGTTTTTATTTTAAACTTAAAAATAAATCTTTGTGCTTGTGGCAATCAAAAGCATCACCCCTCAAATCAGTGCAGCTCTCCAGCCCATATCAACTCGGGTGCCGGGGGGGAGGGGGGATAGGAGGGAGAACAGGCAGTGGGTACAAACTTCATCTTGACTTCTCAAATGGGTGAGCTGTTCCCAAGCATGCAACTGACTGATCAGACCCCATATAATCAGCCACTTTTTTGTGCTTAGATACATTAACGTTATTGACTCCACACAAGCAGCAGCCCGGGTCTCCTGATTCCTACCCCCTCGTTCTGTCCGCTAGACAATTCAACATTCTGCATCTGTTGCCTATCGTAACCCAACTAGCCATGTCTCTGCAGAAGCCATGTCTCTGCAGAAGCCATGGCTAATGCAGCTTCCAAGTGTGTGGAGGGGGGACATTATTGTTCACTTGATGGAGATGCTGCCAAAGGACTCAAGTCTCAGTAACTACTAGTTGTAGTAACATGTAGGATATAAAGTGTGGCTGCCAGATGAGGGAACTGCTGTACTGCATTTAAGTCTTCTATAGCATCTGGCCACTAGCTGGCAAACACAGCCCCATGCAGATGCTCTGGAGTAAGCAAGAGGAGAATGAGGCAGTGACCTCACACCCACTTGCTGATGTGTAACCTACTTGCATCTTGCGACATGATTCTCTTTTAACTTCTCCTTCTGCTGTTTGATTTACCTCCAGGCCATATGTCGACCTGGTGAACATCCTGCTCACGTGCGGGGACGAAGTGAAAAAGGCTATCACCAGAAGCATCCAGACCCAGTGTGAACAGAACTGGGGAAGCCTCTGCTCCATCCTGAGCTTCTGCACCTCAGTCGTGCACAGCGACTCCACACTGGGTCCGGAGAGGAAGCCAGGTGAAGCCACCAAAGCCTCTACCAGCCGTGGGGACATACTAGTCCACCCTGAGTCTGACCACAGGGAGAGCTCACGAGCTGCCAAAGGAGAGAGAGGTGGCAGGGCTCACTTGAACACCCACCCTCGGGTTAAAGCTGGAGCTCACAGCCCCAAAGGGGCACACGGGATCATTGAGCGGGCAGAAGAACTGTCCGACTTCTCCGACATCCGAAGGTGAAAAGAGGCACCGACTCAACCCTCCCCCTCCACCAAAACTTCCTCCATTGAGTCCGTCTTCTTAGCTATGGACATTCCAAAACCTTTACCATTCAGAGGGGTGGTGTCAAGCACAGGGCATTGTGGGATATGTGGACTTCAGTGATAGTGTATAGATTAGTAGAGGGAGAGCAGTGGTTCTGGGTGATTGATCGTCTCCAGAGAATTTGACACATAACCAATGGGTGAGACAAAAATTTTAAATCCCCCCCCCCCTTTTTAAAAACAACAGAACAAGTGGATATGGTTTTCAATTTGCTTTTCTTTTGGTTGGGTAAAGAGATGAGGGGAGGACTCAGCCAGATTTTATTTTGGCCATTCACAGCTCCACTATGCTTAGGGGGCAGTCTCCAAGCAGATGGCAGAATACCAAAGGGATCTTCTCTGCCCATGGCTGTGAATGTAAGAGTTCAAAGTGGGCTGCTGTGACATCTAATGAAATAAATGTCCAGTTTATTGCACGGGGAGATTGCTGTTTTGAGCTATGTCATTTTCTCTTAAGTCCTGAGCCATTGTTCCTGTCTGGGTGACACTACCCAACTTAAATGTCCCTTTGTATGTATTTTAACCACTGCTTAACTTTACTTTATTTATCCAGTTACTCCAAGATGGCCTAAGTAGCCAGCTTTGTGACCTGCTTAGCATCAGAATGAGCACATTTTCCACAGACCTCCAAAGTCCCCAGGCATGTCCTCTTTCAGAACCTGCGGCTGTGCTGCAGCAGCCTCCCCACTTGTGGGCAACCCAAAATGTTGGGCTTAGGCACAAACAGTTGATGTGTCCTTAAGCTTTGTGGGCTGAGGGAGTATTTTGGAGGCCTGTTCAAGATCTATCCCTTCTATTGTCTTTGAAAGCGGCATTATGGAGTTTGCAGGGCTGTAGAGACTCAGTGTTCGAAATCTGGCCACAGGCCATGGTTTACCAAAGTGCCAAAAATGGGATAGTGAGAGACGGTGAATTTTTTTTTTTTTTTTTTAAACTAGCACACTGGGTAGTGACCTCCAGACCCTACAGAGTGAGAGTGAAATGCAGAGTGATAAGATGGGTTTGGAGAGCTTAATCTTCCTGAGTGATTTAAAGTTAGGGTGAGATGCTAGGGGTGCATCCTTTCTTATCCCCATTTGCAAACGTGACCCTCAAGTTGCACTGCTGCAATTACGTATCCTAGGATGTTATTCTTAAAACATTGGTTATCGTATCCAAAGGCAGACGGGGGTGGGAACTTTAGTAACCTCTGTTGGGGAAGGATGATCTTTCTTGCAAGACAGTATCACACCAAGGATCTGAGCACTGGCCTTTTGCTTCTGGAGGCCTGAAGTCAAATCACCAGTAGTGGGAAGGCAGGTTGGTACAGACTGAACTAGCACAGGGAACTGACCTACGTCTGTGTCACTTGGTGGGAGTGGAGATGATTAGCACCACAGGGGATTTAGCCATAACTCCCACTGGGTCAAATTCTGCTTCTGGATATGTGTATGCGGCTCCCAGTATCTTCAGTGGGAGATTTGTGCATATATCCCTTAGCAGAATCTTGGACATTACTCTTAATAGAAGACATGTGGGTAAATCTCCTTGGTTGGGAGGGAGCAAAGAACAACCATTAACCTGAAGAGTTACACCGTTATGCAGCCATCAACCTCTTGATCGAAAAAGACCCCAATCCTACTCCCATTGAAGTCTCTGACAAAACTCTCATCTGACCTCGGGGAATCTAGGATCAAGCCAAGAGCCCCTGAGGAGTGAGCAAGTTCCTTCCAGTATGTGGACAAGATGACCGATCCAATCATGGCAATGGTGGCCCATGGCTCATACACACAGAGGGTGCAACTCAGAGGGACTGTAGTTCCCTAGCTAATGTCAATGCACATACACCACTTCCAATGGTTTGCTTTGAAGGACATCCTCCCTACCCCAAAATAAAGGGTCTTGCTGCTGGTGATGCAATAGGAAAGTCTCTGGTCTCCCTCACTGTGAACTCCTCATGAGCATCCCACTCCCCCATGATGACGCATAGGCATAGTAAAGGACAAGCTGAAACCAAAAAGAGAACCGAACCATGACAGCAAAAAGGACTTGCTACCAAGTTAATATTCTTGCCTAACTCCATTAAGGTGTCTCTCTCTCTCTCTCTCTCTCTCTCACTCTCATTAAAGGTCTGATTCATCTATGAGAACCAAACATATAGTGATATATATATACACTCTTGAATGTCTTAGTCAACATATCACCTCAGCATGCATACAATTTACTTTTATTCATGCATTCTGCATGGGAAAAAGTATATATTCCTCCATCTTGTTAATTCAATGAAAATTTCTTTATTGTTTCAAGGGGGCAGGGGATTTTGTATATGGCATAACATATTTTTCCTCTGTGTGTGAAGATTTTCTGTGTTCATCTACTGATTCCACATATGCTATTATTGTAAATATTTAACATTTCTATTTATTATAATGTCTCCATTTAAAAACCAAACACTGCTGGCTATGGTAATTTAAACGTATGTCATGACCTGTGTTGTATATATTCATGCCACTAGTATGTTTTTGTTGTTGTTGAAAGCAACGTAAATATAATTTTATACAGTTCCATAATGTTATTGACAGCACAAATCATTTATTTATTGTTAAACCTTCTTTCATGTCTAACAAGTAGGGTGTGTTTACCTGAGAGTATGTTATCAAGACATCTACATAGCCTTAATTCTTTGTGAAATCAATTTTAAAAAATCTACTGTCCCCTTAAAGGCCCTATGATACTTTGATCAACAATCCTCCCAAATCTGCTGCTTGCGAAGGAGGTTTAACTTACAAAACAAGGTCTGGATGTTTCTCTTAAGCTTTGCATCTGAAAAAACCCCACCCATAAGGGAAACTGGGAAAAGTAAAACGCCTACTGGAAAATATATAAATAACCCATCACCCCACAAAAACATGGTCTTATCTTAAAAAATGAAGTTCTGAAACATAATAATTACAAAATTGTCCTTAAATTCCAGTTCTCTGGGAGAAAAACATACTAGTTCTATCTCATGTAGAATTTACAGCCAAATAAGCTTGTAAACATTGCATATGGATTTAGGCACAGCTCTGTATCTTTTCACACTGCTATTATTTTTCCTGAAACACTAATAAATGTTTTGAATAAGTCTTGCTGAGTTACTACTTTTATTTTTTAAGTGCAGTTCTAGCTATGTTGGTAAGAGATAAGAAGCCACTTTGAAGCTGGGCTTTTAAATAACATAGATACATTCAATGGGCTAGACCAGGGATCTCAAACTCAAATCACCATGAGGGCCACATGAGAACTAGTAAATTGGCCTGAGGGCTGCATCACTGAAACCTTTTCATACAATGATACAAAAGTATAGTCAAAAATGAAAAAAGTAATCTAGTACTGTATTCTATTAAAAGTCAATGTATTAACTTTTTAAAAACTGTAATGCAAAGAGGAGTTTTAATAAAATATAAACACTCCGTAAT
Source organism: Chelydra serpentina (assembly GCA_037349315.1). Taxonomy (NCBI): domain Eukaryota; kingdom Metazoa; phylum Chordata; order Testudines; family Chelydridae; genus Chelydra; species Chelydra serpentina. The sequence goes on from JBAIAC010000035.1 coordinate 18,173,115, forward strand.
GTTTGGAGTTTGACTGCCAGTGGAGTCGGCACCGATGGCGGGCTGCAGGAAATAACTCCGCAGGCCGCATGTGGCTCGCGGGCCGCGTGTTTGAGACCCCTGGGCTAGACCCTCAGGTATGCCTGAGCTGCCCTCGACTTACCTGAGAAAGGGAGAGGACGGTGATTTCCTGCAAGCCCTTTCCCCAAACTCTGAGGGCTAATTTGACCCTGGAGCAAGTTAGAACAGCCTCAGGGATGTTCTAGTTTGCACGAGCTGGAAGGGTGCCCTAGGGCCATTTGCTCCAACCACCTCCCTCCTACTCCCAGAACACATCCTTTTGTCGGGGGAGCTGGTGAAGTCGACATGACTGCAACAGCTGTATGCAGCCTGGGGATTCCCTATGCAAAGCGAGGGACTCTTCAGCTGGCTCTTTAAGCCAGCTTTCTGGCCCCTTTACACCGTCAGAGAGAGGCCAGGAGCTGGCTCCTTGTTTACTCTTTTGCAGTAGAGAAAACCAAACAGCAGATCTTGACTCCATCATTGTATTATAAAAAGGGCCTGATTCTAGAGTCCTTAAACTAAGCTCCCCTTGATTTCAGTGGGAGTTTTGCCTAAGTAAGGGCTCCAGGATTGTGTTAATTAGGTACATGTGATATCACTGTATAGATAAAAGAGCTCAGTCTTAGTTCGGTTTCTAAACTGTTCATCTTGAAGGGTGAGAAGCAGATATTGGTGCTCACAGATTCACCTTTCACTTCTGGAGCCTTGGGGGTCAAATACTAGCTGTAATCAAATTGGCACATGAGGCTTGTTGGGTTTTATCCTAGTCCTTAGGAACTCAGATCACAAAACCATTCCACAATTTGACATCACTGGCACTTTTTGCTCAACAGAATTAAGTGATGGATGAAGTTCAATGGACCTGCAGGATGGATGCACATTAGCATTTAGTTATGTTGCCAGAGTTGTATAGAGGAACCCAAGACTGGTGCTGCAGTCAGGATTGAGGTGCATTGGCAGAGCTGGGTAGCAGGGTGTAGGGAAGCTGCCTGCATTGTCTCCAATCCATTCTCCTTAGTTCTTCATTTTTATGACTGCTAAATTAACCCATGTATCTTAAATATGGGATGCATTGCTTAAAGATGTGACAATTGCTGAGGATTTGTATTCAGATGCAATCCCAACGTGAGTTGCTCTCTTACAGTCACTTCAGCAACAATCTGAATGTGCAGCTGTAAACACAATCTTTTAGAAATCTGCTGGTCCCTGAGCAAAGCAGAGCAGCTAAATCCCAGGATTTAAAGCAAGCAAACCCCAGTTTGAATGGTCTCTATAGCTGAGATGTGGAAAAAGCCAGGCGGGTGACTTGAACTGGAGGCCAGGCCTGCAGACTATTTTTTTTTCCTTCTTCAGCTGAGATTATTTATGGGGCAGGGGGTGGGAAAGGGGGAGAATTATGAAAGAGCAAACCCAGGCCCTAAAGCAGGAATTGTTTATGGCTGCGTGCATTAAAAGCACATTTTTAATGCTCCTTCGGCGAGGTTTAAAAATAACGAATCCAATTTAAGCCTTTGGATAAGATGGACTTCACAAGCTTAAATGTGATTTGCAGGAATCCATGACCTGTAATATTTCTTTGTTTAAGGTGCATTGCCACCTAGCAACAGCCTGTGCATAATCCTGCCGCCGATTAGCTCTAACCACTGTGCAAAGGGAAAGTGCATCTTGCCAGCAGTGCAATGACAACGTTTAGCAGGAAATGGCCCCGTGCCAAGCTACAGTTTGCACCAGGAGGCTTACCGATAAGATGTAAAACCAAGATTCTGGCCACTCACGGTCGTTAAAGATCTCACTGCATTCATTGCAAGAGTTGGGTCAGAGTCGTGGCCAAAATCCAGCTCTGGTAGGTACATTCTGCCAATTACCATTCTCCCTAAAATTTCAGCTAGTAAAGTTATTTTTCATGGCCTGAAGCATAGTGTTGTGGAATCGCATTCCACTCCCGGCGTGGCTACATGTCAGTGATGGGCGATGTGATCCTGGCATTTCCTGAGGGGGTCCAGTCTTACAAAACACAGCAAAGCCTGACTAACGGGGGGTTGTGCGGACATAAAATGTACAGAGGCACAGAGAGAGAAAGGGATCCAGATCTAAAATGAACTTCAGAGCAACCTCACACGTAACTGGCCTATGGTCAGCTACTACTATGAATGAGGGAGAGGGAGCAGTAGATTTAGCCACCTTCTTGCCTCCTACATTGGTTGTAGCCCTTATAGATTTGCTCTGTATGCACCTCACTAGCTACACCACAACACATCCACTCCCTTGCATTGAAGAGAGTCTGTGATGGCTTGCTGGGAGGTATGGACCATAACTGCATGAGCTCCTTGCAGCTGACTTTCTACTAAGGCAGGATTGCAGCCACTGTAGCATCACGTGTGTCAGTCAAAACAAATAATGTATTCCAGGAATTTCATCTGATTTTTCCAGTTAATAAACTGTCTAGGCAGATCATAAACTTCTCACGTACATATTAATTTGTGAATGTCTTCAGCAAATTGTTCTGCAAGTAACCTGCAGTTTGCAATTGCATATCAACCAGAATATATGACACTCTAAATAAACATTACACAAGTCACATGATATCGTTCCTTTTTCCTCATTGGAGGACTTACGTAACCAAACAACAGAGTGCACAATGATTAGTTCTATATTTGACTGGCAAATTTTCAACCCCCTCTGTGGTGTTCAGCACACATTATGAAATTAACTATTTTTATGTATATTACACCACCACCTAGAGGTCCAAATAAGATCAGTGTCCCACTGTGCTAGGTGCTGTACAAACACATAGCAAGAAACAGACCTTCCCCCAATGAATGTACAGTCTAAATAGACAAGACAGATGAATAGGAAACCGAGATGAAGTAACTTGTACAAGGTCTCACAGCACATCGGTGGCAGAGCCGGTTATAGAACCCAGCTCTTCTGACTCCTAGCCCAGTACTCAGCCCATTTCCAGGGACCTAACCAACATTTGCGTTGGTGAATATTGGAACTAAAAAAAAAGTCACGGTTTAGGAGTTTTCATGCTAGAAAAGCTCAAGTGCTCGAATATTTGCAGAAAGCAAACACAGTTGAACTGAAATTTGTTTTGAATTCAAACACATAGCCAATTTTCCCAGAAAATTGTTCCGTTGTAGTTTCCATTAGAATCTTCTGAGGGTCTGGACTCAGCCTGTGCCTTCTCTCTTTTCATACTGCAGTTAGAAGGAAAAAACACATATTGTAGCTTAGGAGCATCCCTTCCAGGAGAAAATGAGAGTCCAGCTGGGTCTATCAAAGTATTTACAACTGGGGTGGGCAAACGTTTTGGCCCGAGGGGGGCCACATCTGGGAATAGAAATTATATGGTGGGCCATAAATACTCACAAGATTGGAGTTGGGTTGTGGGAGGGGGTGAGGGCTCTGGTTGGGGCTGCGGGATCCAGGGTGAGGCCAGAAATTAGGAGTTCAGGGTGCAGGAGGGAGCTCCGGGCTGGGGCGGGGCATGGGGTGCTGGTAGGGGTGAGGGCTCCAGCTGGAGGTGCAGCCTCTGGGGTGTGGATGAGGAGTTTGGAGTGAAGGAGGGTGCTCCGGGCTGGAACCAAGAGGTTCGGAGGGCGGGAGGGGGATCAGGGCTGGAGCAGGGGGTTGGGGCGCGGGGGGAGGCTCAGGGGTGCAGGCTCTGGGCAGTGCTTACTTCAAGAAGCTCCTGGAAGCAGTGGCATGTCCCTTCTCCAGCTCCCATAGGCGCCGACTCTGTGGGTGCTCCGGGGCTGGAGCACCCACAGGGAAAAATTGGTGGGTGCTCAGCACCCACCGGCAGCTCCCCGCCAGCGCCCCCCTCGCACCCAGCTCACCTCTCCGCCTCGGCGTCTCCACCTCCTGAGGCTCCGCCCGACGCCAAGCCAAAGCCCACTTTTCCTGGCTCCTGCTGGTCGGTGGCGCACCTCATGCCTGGGGCGGCGCCTCGGGGTAAGGGTATGGGAAGGAGGCAGAGGTGGAGCCAGGCTTCAGCTTGGCGTCGGGAAGAGCCTCGGGAGGCAGAGAGGCTGGGGCGGAGAGGTGAGCTCTGCGCAGGGGGCTGGCGGGGAGCTGCCAGGCCCGGTGGGTGCTCTGCTGCTTCTCCCTCCCCCCAGGCTTGCAAGCTGGGGTGGGGTGAATGCAGCGCGCCCAGAGGAGGAGGCAGGGGTGGGGATTTGGGGAAGGGGCAGGGCCAGGGGTGGAGTTGGGGCGGGGCCAGGGGCGCGAGCACCCACTGGCGCCGACTTCTATGCCATCTCCTACATGGAGGTGTGGCCAGGCAGCTCTGCACGCTGCCCCATCTGCAGGCACCAGCCCTGCAGCTCCCATTGGCCACGGTTCCCAGCCAGTGGGCAGAGGCAGGGACAGAGCAGAGCCCCTGGCTGCCCCTAAGCGTAGGAGCCGAAAGGGGGCCATGCCACTGCTTCCAGGATCCGCGTGGAGTGTACCCTGATCCTACTCCCCGGCTGGAGCGCCAGAGTGGGGCAAGCCCCAGACCCCACTCCTCAGTGGGAGCTTGAGGGCTGGATTAAAATGGCTGGCGGGCCGAATCCGGCCCACAGGCCGTAGTTTGCCCACCCCTGATTTCCAAGGTATTTACATGGTATCTGTACTTGGCTGTAGCAGACATGATTCAATGGCCACACACTAAAAGACAATTGCTGTCAACCTGCCTCTGCCACAGTGGTGATGACAGTAGTCATTTTAGTTGAAAACACATGCAGCAATGGTAAGCCAAAGGTTACAGAGAGTTTGTTCATTCCTGAATATTCCTAGTAAGTATCTGGACATAATGGTAACAGAGAATGCTCATTGCCTTTTTACTTCTGCTGTTCTACAACTGGAACCATGGTATGAGTGGAATTAGAACAAACCCATTGTGAATCCTGTGCTGCTATACAGGGGTAAGATATTGGGAAACCAATGGGATTCTTGAAGTATGTAACAAGGTTGAAAGTAATTATGGAACATTTCTATTGGATCATGTCTGATGTGTTGATCTCTAGGGTCTTTTTAGGTTGAGAAGGAGTGAAAAACTGCTGGAAAACCATCTGCCAGTGTTCATTAAAAGCAATCTCATGCCAGGTGCTACCAGAAATGAAAATTCCATTGAATTTCCACTTCAAATTCCAACTTCCATCATGGCTTCCATCGTGCTTGCCGGTTAGAACTGGAATGGCTGGCGGGGACAAAGCCCGTCAGATCTTCAGCTTTCAAGCAATCCCAGGGGCCATAGGACCATGCAGAACTACTTGCAGGGCTAGTTATGGAATAATCTTGTGCTGCTGTTATCTATGCTCACCTGACCAATGGACAAGCTTCGATTACAGAGCACCTTTGGTAGCACTTTTTCCAGCATTAACTTCACTTAAAAACAAAGATTTTGTTTGCATTTGGGGGAGTGGGGGAAGAAGCATCTGTAACTATGTTTCACAGTGAAACAACATTAAGGTCTTTAGGGCAGGGACTGTCTTTTTTGTTGTTCTGTGCTTGTATAGCAAGTAGCTGAACCAGGTCCTGGTCCCTTGGTGCTACCACAATACAATTAATTATTATTGTTATTAACCTTGAATACTGCATGTTGTTCTGGTTGCCCCTTCTCAAAAAAGATATATAAGAACTGGGAAAAGTATAGAGAAGGTAAACAAAAATGATTAGGGGTATGGAACAGCTTCCATGTGAAGAGAGATTAAAAAGACTAGGACTGTTCAGCTTAGAAAAGAGATGACTTGGGGAGATATAATAAAGGTCTATAAAATCATGAACGGTGTAGAGAAAGTGAATAAGGAAGTGTTATTTACCCCTTCACATAACACAAAAACCAGGGGTAACCCAATGAAATGAATAGGCAGGAGGTTTAAAACAAACACAAGGAAGTTCTTCTTCACACAACATACAGTTAACCTGTGGAACTCATTGCCAGAGGATGCTTTGAAGGCCAAAATAATAATTGGATTCAAAAAAGAATTATATAAATTCATGGAGGACAGGCTTATCAATGGCCAAGATGATCAAGGATGCAACCCCATGCTCTGGGTGTCCCTAAACCTCCAACTGCCAGAAACTGGGAGTGGATGACAGGGGATGCATCACTTGATAACTGCCCTGTTCTGTTCATTCTCTCTGAAGCATCTGGCACCGGTCACTGTTGGAAGACAGGATACTGGGCAGGATGGACCATTGGTCTGACCCAATATGGCTGTTCTTATGCTAATAGTGAACAATATACTTACATCTATTCTTTTCTGTACATTTTCCCTAGTGAAAGACGTCCATGCCAGCATAAAATGTCATTTCCCAATCAAAACCTCATGACTTCTTGATCAAGAATGTAAAACTGTGACTCAGGAGTTTAAAGACAAGATAAATTATGGGGACGATAGAATTCCTATCTCCTAGGAAGCTGCCGGCTTCTGCCTTGAATTATAACCTTTTCTTGCTTGTAAAAATGTGGTTTGGATTTTATTTAGGAATTCTTTAAAAACAGAGGAAGCCTTATGAAAGTGTGCTCTGAAGGCCTCAGTGCAGAGAGGGCTATGGCTCTGACAGAGAATAACTTAGGGGAAAAAAAACTTGGTGTTCTTCCAGTGCTGGCAAAATAGTGCCATAGGGCACTGCTGCTGTGGGAAGCGTAAGGAGTTCTGCTGCAATGTAGCAATCGGTATCTGTGATAAGACAGGCGGCAAAGATCAGGGCTGTAACATGGTTCCGTAGTATGGGTGAAACAAGGTCTAGCTTGGTCTACGCAGCAAAGATCAAACAGTGTTAGAGCAAACTCCCCTTGTGGTGTACACAGGCCCAGTGCAACTCTAGCTGAGGTCAATGGAAAGAATAAGCAGTATCATGCTAATGAAAGCACTGGAACCAAGACTATTAGATTCTCCATCTCTCAAATAATCTTCATTTTGTATCTAAGAACATTGAAAGTGCTTCTCCTTGTCCCATGCTCATGCTGAATCACATTTGTCAGTCAGCCTCTCCCTCGTGATTCCTGCTCAGATTTCAAGGGCTCTGTCTCCCCAGGATATAAATGCAGCAGCAAAGTGCAGGGAGTGAGACTTTAGGAGAAGCTGCCAGGCAGTGGGGGGCTGGGAAAGGCCTGGAGGAACTCACATTCAGGAGTCCTGTGTTAAACTGATTGTCCGTTTGATGAAGTAAAAAAGAATAAGGCATACTCTGCAGTTTGTTAAATTGAAATGAAAATAAAAAATCAATAGAAAGACAACTGTAGAGGGGCTGCAAGTTCCTGCCGTTAGGTTACTTCAAAAGACTATTATTATTGTATTTGTTTTATTTATTTATTGTTGTGGTAGAGCCTAGAGACCTGCCAGCTAGGGGCCCCATGGTGATAAGCACTGTACAAACTGACAGTGAGAGACACTATCACTGTCTGTAGGATAACTATACAGGCCCAGATTCTCTAAAGTGTGCATGTCACCTTGCAGACACTTGCATGCATGTAAATCTCTGGTGTGCACGCAGAAACCCTCATTTTCATAGCCATTGTATAGGTAGGTGTGCATGCAAATCAAGGTTTGCACAGACATCAGCCCACCGTTGTATCAAGTGCAGAGCAAAAAGTGTCTGTGATGAATTTGGGCCCCAGGCGTTATATTTGAAGGGTCTTTTCTAACCCTTTGGGCCCAGATTTTCAGAAGTGTTCACTCAGTGTGGGGGCCGAACTTTAGCCAATTGATTTTTCAGAGCTGCGAAGTGCCATTATTGAAGCCAACAGGGGAGGAGGATGCTCTGCACCTCTGGAAATCAGACCGTGGGTACTAATATTGGGCAACCAGAAAAATGAAGCACCCAAAATTACAGGCCACTTTTGCAAACAGGGGCTTGGGTGTTTAGGAAGGGACAGTTCATTCTGTGTGTTGGATTTGTGGCTCTCATTGCAAAATAATAAATGCAGAAGAGCTAAGGGACAATTCCATCACACTTGTCTGACCTCCTGAACAGATGAACTGGACACTGCTTGTGCCCCAGTACAAGGGAAGGGAAAGGATTAAATTGATACGTTGTGTTGCCGATGACTGGGCTGGACACTCAGAATTACTTCATTTAACAACCTTCTTCAGAAGAAGAATTGTTCTTTTTTCCATGGCCCTAGCATATGTAGTGTTGGTTCAAAAGGGATGCACGAACCAAAGCAGGAGGAAGAGTGAAAATATAATGCAGGAAGGGGGCATATGTGACAACAACTCTGGAGAGGCCATTGAGAAATACTTTGGCTGGCACAGAAGAAGAGTCAGAGCAATCGAGGCTGCTCGGCAGTTCTTGGAGCGTTCTAGAGATCGCCACGGCAGCTGGAGAAAGGTCGGCACTGCTGAAAGAGGCCTTTCAAAGGAACAGAGGCAGCAGGTGAGGGTGGTAAACTCAATAACTCCTCACTCCCAGAAAGGGGGAAATGTTTTCATGGAGAGAGTACTGGTTGGCTATTAGCGTTACAGGGAGCAATGAAAAGCTGGCACTTTCTGGAATGTAACATTAAGTAATGAGCCCTGGAAGATAAATAAAGGCCTAATCCTGATTTCACTGAAGTCCACGGTAAATGTCTATTGCTAGTAATGGGATATCAGGATGCGGCTTTATGGTTGGGCTTAGAGTCCATCTAAGGTTCTGGGATGATCACACTGGCATCAGGTTTTAAATGCTTGATATGAGGTTAGAAGATGGAGATGAGCCTGCTGCAAAATTCTGGTCCAGATTTCAAGCAACCCACAGTTCAGGGATGCCCGGATCTGTTTTTTTGTTGGGCGGGAACCCCTTGAAGATGGAGCCCTTTTCAAAATCTGGATCCTGCTCTGGGTTCAGAATTCAGGGATGTCTGGAGCTAGTAAACTGAAAACAGTCTGATGAGCAGAATGGTGCAGCTAGGGAGATTTCAAGCTATAAGGATAGTTAAGTACTGGAATAGATTTCCAAGAGAGATTGTGTAATCCCTGTCCCTGGAGGTTTTCAAGAATAGGTTACACAAACACTTGTGAGGGATAGATTAGGCATACTTAGTTCTGCCTCAGCATAGGGGGCTGAACTAGATGACCTCTCAAGGTTGCTTACAGCCATACATTTCTGTGATTCTGTGATATCTAGAGTAAAGCAGGCAAAAGGGCAATTAGAGAAGCAGCAAAACGTGCCAAATGTCACACTGTAGAGGATGGGAGCTGGGTAGGAGAGGACAAATAATTCCCCTCTACATTTCTCAATTCTAGCTGGGACTGGGGGGGGGGGGGGAACGACTATTATTATTGATTTTTACAGTATCTAGAGTTGCGCCAGGCACTTTAAACTGCTTTGAAGAGCCTCCAGTAGAGTTTTAGAATAAATGTAACAAATAAGCAAGGTGACAAAAAATAGGTCGGGTTGGAATCAGGAAGGACCAGGGCACAGCAAAAAGAATATGATGATGCAACTTAAGCAGAGGGATATCTCAGTGGCTTAGTTGGAAAAGTTGTTCTTATGGTATTTTCAGACTCATCAGAAAGAGGAAATCCACTGGGAGATCCATTTAACCACTAGGATGGTCAAATCCTCGCTTATGAAATTTCTAGCCAAATTTGTGCACACATGAAAAGATCAGACAAGCATCCAAACATTGGGAGTTGATCAAACCAGGTTTTTTTTGAAGATCCACCTATCTTTTCTTCTGTCTTTAATAAGGATTCAAAGCGGAGCTGCCTAAGGAGAGGATCAGATTTCCTGGCAGGGTGACACAGGGATAGTGCAGAGAACAGCAGTGGCTGTGTTGAAAAGACTGGGCACTCCCATGTTGGACAAATCCCACATTCAGGCAACATGCATCCGAGTTGTAAAGGAAATGAGAGTATTTTTAGGCCTTCTCTGCTGACAGATTCAACTCCTGAGGACAGGAAAGTAGGTGAAACTAACACCATCCCTCAGAAAAAGGGGTCATGAGATATGGCAAGCAATTATAGACCAGCTATTGCAGCTGAACATTACTTAGGGGGAAACTGGAAGCACAGAGTGAGCAGACACCTTAAAAGTATCATTTGGAGTGAGGAAACCAACAGCCGGGGCAGTCCTAGTTTGGGACTGTCTCCAGGAGCTGACCACCCACTATAGTGAAAGAGACAAGTGCAGTTCTACTCTAAAAGTGACTATGTAAAAATTGCAGCCTTTTGCTCAGCTGATCTACCGCCTGTATGTATTCATACTCTGTGAACAAAGTAGGTTTTTACTACTACCCGGCCTGCAGAACCCACACACAAGTCCTGGGAGAGGATGCTGGATTCCATTCTGTCTCCTATGTCAGTCACAGAACTGAGTTCCAACTGCAGAGTCACCGGTATAATTGCACTGTCTTCAAATGATGCCCTCAGTGACACCTCTGGAACCCCACTGAAGGTAATGCAATTGCACAGATGTCATGGAAGGTAGCACAATCTTTATTATGGTTGATGACGCATGAGCTGGGAAAACACAGCATGACTCTATGGTCTCAGGTTGAATTTACAAAGCTGGCAATTAGATAAAACACTACTAGCAATAGTAATATTACAGTAGTGCCAAAAGACCCCAACTGGGATTGGAGCCCTACTGTGCTAAATTCTGAACAAACACACAGTAAGAGACAGCTCCTGCCCCATAGGACTTACAGTCTAAACAGATCAAATGGACAAAAAATAGAAGGAGAAATACAGGTGAAATGACTCCAGTATTCTATCCACTAGATAAAACTTCCTTCAAACATCTTTTTCACTTGTGAAATGAGCAAATTTGAACAGGAATCAGAGAAAGACAGAACCTATGGCCCTACAGTAAAACAGTTACACTGTGCCACTGTAGCATCATTCTGTAGACCAGGCCTGCACAACATACGGCCTGCGGGCTGCATGCGGCCCGCGGAGGCTCAGTGTGTGGCCCACGGGGGAGGTAGAGCAAAAAAATAATAATTTTTTTTTTCTCAACAACTTTTGCGGCGGGAGAGGAGTTTCGGCCCTTGGCTGTTTTCTTTGGAGTAATGTGGCCCTCACCGCTTTACGAGTTGTGCAGGCCTGCTGTTGACACTTCCTAGATCAACAGTTTTTCCAACAATGTAGTTTACCCACCCCTCCCAGAGGTGGTAGCTAGGTCCACAGAATTTTTCCATTGACCTATCTGTGTCTACACCAGGGGCTAGATCAACCTAACTACGGTGCTCAAGGTGTGAAAATTTTCACAGCCCTGAGCAAGGAAGCTAGGTCAATCCGATTATTAACTGTAAACTAGCCCTATGTAGCAATCCACAAGGCCACTTTCACAGAATGGATCCACCTTTTAAGGGCCATGTCTTTAATTCTCTGCCTCCTTTTGCACCCAATAACTGCAATAGTTTTACTCTTCCAGTTGTGTGCAGATACCACTGGGTTCATTTAGATGTCTTTCTACCTAATACATGGGTGCAAACTGGTTAGTTAGGCATCTAATGACAGCAACCATGACCATAAATAACTAGATTCAAATGTATGAGAGGAGGAATGGATGTACATGAAGGAATGAAATGAAATGGATGAAATGTTGAAAGGAAGTCATAAAGGGTGGCCCCGCACTAGGCTTGGATAGAGATGACCTAACCTGTGGAGTTTAGATCTGAATTCAAACTTCTTCAAAGTCTAGGGATGTTTGGAATCAGGGTTTGTTCCCAGAGTAAAGTTGTATTTAAAGAACAAACACAGAGGGGAAATGCATCCAAAAGAGAGAGAATGCAAAGCAAGATAAAAGGGCCTGGATTAGGCTCCATCTAGCACGATGCACTCAGTCAGTCTGGGTCTCCTTTTCCTGAGATAGGTGGGGCTTGCCCTGGACAGAGTGCCCTGGAGAGCAATGGCAATGAGTCCAGGTCTGAGGAATAGTTGTTAAAGCTCACTCTCAGAGGAGAAGAAAAAAGACTTGGAAGCAAACTCATGGAATTCAAATTACTAGCTGATAGCTTTTTCAGTGGCTTCTGTGTAATGAATTGGTAGGGGGATGTCCCAGTCCAGCAGTTAACAAGCACAACTGACCCTAACTGGAAACCCAATAAAGAGGTCCAGAAATAAAGCAGCCATAGGGACTGACGTCATTTTAATTCTGGTTTTGAGCTTCAGAAACGTACAGAGTTAAATAGTCTTTGATTCATACACTCATGTTGTTGCTCACACCAGGTAAACATGGCATCTCTCCTTAGCTCACCCAGGGCCCCTGCCTCCACCATCCCCCTTTTGGAAAGCTTCAATGCCTGCTTTACATCTGACAGCAGCACAAGAGGGATGCAAAGCTAATCGTATGGAGAGGGGAGCCAAGGAGAGATTCCAGCAGCTTGAAAAGCGGAAGAGAATGCCAGAGTCATGGTATCTGTAGTCGGTATCTGGTACCCTGAATTTTCCAAGAAGTTGCAGAGATAAGGCAGTTCTGTCCAGGTGAAAGATAACAGTGAGGCTGCTAATTGTAGCTGCGCAGACTGTTTCTCATGGCAATGTTGTTATCTCCCCAGATTCCAGCTCAGAGAGGCTGCTGTCACTGCTCATAATATCCAGCAACTAGAAAGAGGGAGAGAGAAAGAAAAAGGGGGAAGGAAGGGAAAGAATAACTGCAAAACGACAGGGAGGAGGAGAGAAATGAAGGGAGGAAAGGGAGAACGAAGAGCAGGTACAGGGGAGTCGCATCCTACGCGGGGGTTAGGTTCTGAAGTCAGCGCATAAGGCGAAAATCACGTATAGTCAAACTCTCATTGAGTGGAATGGCGGGCGGAATCACCCGCACTACAGGTACAGTATTTAAATTGTTATTTTTCTCTTTTTTGTTGTTTTTGCCGAGCGCGTATAGTTGAATTCGAGTAAGTTAAATGCGCGTATGATGCGACTCCACTGTAAACAGAAATAACTGGGAACAGAAAAGGGAGGGAACTGAGGTGGTAAATAAGAGAGGAAATAACAAAAGAAAGACAGGATAGGAGCTGCCCCAACAGGGACCTCCTATTGGCCCTAAAATCCCCTCTCTGGGGAGTTTATCAGTGAGGGATGGCCGCACAAAGTTAGTGCTGAATCCATCACTCTTCACTTCTGAGCAGGATCCTTGTGGGGTGGTAGGAGACAGACCTCCATGCCCCATACCCCGCCCATGGGGCTTTTGCAGGCTCCACAGGGAGTGGAGGAAATGATACAGCAGAGGCAACATGCCTCCCTTCCACAGGGGGCCTGCCGCGGGGAGAAGATGGGGAGGAAGGGTCAGAATAATTGCAAAAGAAATGAAGGAGGGATGATTGATGAGGCTTTAATGAGGTTAAGCCTACGTGCAGGGTGCAGCTCAGAGAGGTGGTTGCTCTGGGCACTGACGACTCTCCCATAATGAATGGGGGAGTAAGAAAGGATAGGGGAGGGGAGTATAATAGCAGCACTTGAACTACCAAAGTGTCCCCCACCATCGCCACACCCCTCTAGCCAAGCTGCTCAGGGCAGGTGCAACATGAAAACCATTCTGAAATATATACAAAAGCAATAGGATAAAAATCCACCCTCAGTCAAATAAACAATTAACACAAATGTAATGGGGAAGGGGTGTGGAGGTCTGAGCCACTAAAAACAGGACCATTATTGTTATCATTATTGTATAGCTCAATAGCAAGATTGAGGCCTCACTGTGCTAGGTCCTGTACAAACACATAGAAGAGCCACCCCCAAAGAGCTCATAAGCTCAACAGGAAAAGGGTGGGAGGGGAAACTGAGGCACAGAGAGGGGACGGGACTTTCCCAAAGTCACACAGCAGGGCAATGTCAGACTCAGGAATAAAACCTAGGTTTCCTGACTCCCATGCTAGTGCCCTAGCCACTGGGCCATGCTGTCTCCCCACTAGGTCATTCAGGAAAAACACATAGTGGAGTGTGCGGGGGAATGGTTTAAAATGATTTTTAGCAGTGGGGAGAGATGGACTGAGATCTCAGGGGAAGGAATCTCACACCCTGCACAGCAAAGACAAGGTCACAGGATCTCTTAAAGGCAAGTGGTGCATGGGCAAAGATGCCTATCAGAATGAGGATCAAAGACATGGTCTTGAACCTAGCCAAGGCTAACACCACTGGAGGATTTTAAAAACAACAGTGTTAGCATATAAGCAATCTGCCACGATCCAGGCAGACGCAACCTGGGCAAAACATGCTCATGAATGGCCAGGCCAGAGCAGCGGCACCCTGGCAATGTTGTGAGGTACTGAAAGCACTACTAAGAGGAGCATGATGATGCTGGAGCTTCATGGCCAGCAGTGAGGATCTGCCAACTTTGTCCTTAACAGGAGACATGATCAGCGAGGACTGAGATGCAACTTGTAACCATCTCCAGGGTCACCAGCTTCACTAGCTCCTTTCTCATTACTGCCTGAGGGGTTCTCCACAGTGCTTTCCAACCGTGCCTCCCCTGCTGCTTCATGGTGGTTCTGGGTGCTGAATATGTCCACGGTAGGGCTCTGCTTGTGGGGCAAATCCAGCAACAGTGTAAATGGTGGTGTAAATGGATCAGAAATTAGGTGTAAGCGGAATGAAACAAGTCAGACTTACAAGCTAAGGGGGCAAAAGGTGGGGAATGGCAGAAAGAGCAACCAGTACAAGGAAAATGCAACACAGCAGAGGAAAGCCCTCTTCACCAAGCATTCATGGGACTGACGGGTGTGTGTTACATAAGTCAATTCAACACTGCATTGACACAGCAACCTGAAGTCTCTGTCAGCAATAGATATAATCCATCCAGAACAGGGCTCTGCAGTATGTCTAGGTTGTCCCCCATACTCATTTGTTATTACCTAGGTCTGCCTGTTACACCCATTTTCTTACCAGCTTACAGAAGACATGTAATTTACCCCTGTCTTATATCAGGGTTGAATCTGGCCCACAGACTTCCATAGGGGCTGTACCCTTACACCAGGTCTGAATGCAGCCCTCAATGTCCAGCAAGTGATCTGATTACATATCTCATGCACATCCTTTGGTTACATTGCTTTCCTTTCCTTTCTTTTCCTTTCCTTTCCCCCTCAATGACTGGCACAGTCACTTGCTGATTGCTGTAGGGAACCCATCTTATTGCTAGAATATCAGCTGCATAAAAGTATCTCTGAGGCCAGTCCATCTTCAGGCACAGGGCTCATTTCCCTGTTCTGCAACGCCATCTTGCAGCAGTATGGAGGAAAGCACCTTCCAGAATAGGAAGAAACATGGAGATGTGCATCTAAGGGACATCACAGCTTGAATGGTAATTGAAATGAAACCAAACTATGTAATATGAATTGGTGATGATTGCAGTCATTTGATTACTGCTAGAGAATTCAGGTCTAGAGACAAGTCATTTGTGAGGTCAGATCTGGGATTCAGCCCAACTTGTAACAATTTGCAAAACTTAGCAGCCTGTTGCTATCCCCATCCCTCACGCGAACATGCCTCTGGCGAAAGACCTGCTGCATCCCTCCCCCGAGGAGGAGAAGCGGAAACACAAGAAGAAGCGTCTGGTCCAGAGTCCGAACTCCTATTTCATGGACATGAAGTGTCCAGGTTGCTATAAAATCACCACTGTATTCAGCCATGCTCAGACTGTAGTTCTGTGTGTTGGCTGCTCAACTGTGCTGTGCCAACCCACGGGAGGAAAGGCAAGGCTTACAGAAGGATGCTCCTTCAGACGAAAGCAGCACTAAACTAAAGTGTGTCTGAGATGGGTGGGGCTACCTGCGCAGTTGGCTGCACAGACAAATACAAATGGTTCAAGAGCATGGGATTCAGCCACAGAGCAACATTCAGTGTCAAGATGTGAACAGAAGGCTTTAAAGAATGTGAGGGGAGAACATGACTTTCATACTGTCCCTGTAGCCTCACCCATCTGACTGTCAATACATTTTGGATAAAATAAAAAAAAATTAAAAAAAAAAAAAACTGTGTCCACTACCCAACTTTCCAGCTTGCCACAACCCTTCCACATCCACCCAGGAAAGTGTTCCTGCTCCTCCAACCAAACCCAGCCAGCTGTCAACATTTGCACTTGCACCATCCCTGTGACATTTGCCCCCAACCTACTCCACAGCATCCAATCACCTCCCACATATGGGTGCAT
This sequence comes from Chelydra serpentina, assembly GCA_037349315.1. Classification (NCBI taxonomy): domain Eukaryota; kingdom Metazoa; phylum Chordata; order Testudines; family Chelydridae; genus Chelydra; species Chelydra serpentina. Next base: position 18,189,231 of record JBAIAC010000035.1, read on the forward strand.
CTGCCTACAAAAAGCTGGAGGGGATATGGAGGGGAGAAAACAAGTGTGAATGCATGAGGGAGACATGCAATGGTGGAGACATCAACAGGACATTAAGAAGCCAGGGCTGAGAGACATGTCCCCCATTTGCTCCCTACAGTGTTCTCACATCTGCTAGGACAAACCGTCTTCCCAGCTGCCAAAATCCTCTTGCACTCTCCCCCCATGCAAATCAGGTGCAGAGAGGACAGCCAACTTCTCACTGTAACCATGACAAAAATAAACCACCTTTTAAAAAGGACCACACCCCACTTATAAATCTCACTTCTGTGTGAATCCTTTTATTTCCTATTGTTACAAATAGCACCTGAGATTGCTAGGAGGACTGAAAGAGATCAAAAAGAAAAGAAAAAAAATGGTTCTCTGTTTTTTCAATTTATTTGCTCTATATGTTTGACAGCACTTTGTGCATAGTCAGTTTCGCGGTTTCTCCTGTAGTGTCAATCAGTTTTCCCTCTGATTTGTGTGGGTTTTTCACAGAGCAACAAGGGAGAGTAAAAGACATTTTTAAAAAATAGGGAAATATGATTGCAAAACCATAAAAAGTGGCCAGAAGACTCAGGGACATGTGTAGGACCTGAAATAACTTTTAACTCATTTTTTAAAATGACTAAATTTTAACTTCCCAATTGTCCCTTTAATAAGATAAAGTTTGTTTGAATTTATCTTCACAGAACCTGACACTTCTTTTTGTGGTATTAATTACAAGGCAGGTCACATTTTTTAAAGAGAGAAATGATTCTGCCAGAAAAAAATAATTAGTTCTCACTACTGATCTGGTTTTAAGTACCTGGCTTGGAAGAACAATGGGGGATGACGTGCAGTTGTAACTGGAAGAAGAGCTCTTGTCATTCTTGTTACTCTGTATTCAGGATATGTTTTCTTCCTCTCTGTTGTAAATCACCAGTGTTAACACAAAGAAAAATACTCTCAGTAAAAATCTGTGAGGTTAACCACAAACAAGATGTGCAGAGTCACCACATCTCACTTTGTCAGTGGTGGGTCTGGGTAGGGAGAGGGTGGGATAATAAAATAGGCTTGATCTCATCCTGTCAACCACAACCCTTCACATAAAGCCCTCGATCAGACACACAGGTAAGTGGTTGGAGAGGAGTCCAAATTGCTTCTAATCTCAGTCTGTTCTGTGAGAGGTCTCTAGAGGCCTCAAATGGTGTGGAGATTATTAGGGCTGCAAAGAGATGCCAGAGCAAGTGTGTCAGTATTGTTCATCCCCATTTTGCTTGTGTTCACTGGCTCCCTGTCCTGCTCAGGGCTTTGCCTGTCCTCGTTTTAGTTCTAAGAATAGTTCCCAGGTCTGCTGCTGTTAATTCTGATGCTCAAAGTCTCTGGCTCTCCCCACCCTGCAGTACTCCTCTGTGTTCACTTGAAGGCAACATTGCACCACACATTTCTATAGAAAGAAACATACAGGCTGGGAAAGGGAAAATGCCACCGCCGCTTCTTTCCCAAGATATTATTCCACATTCTTTAGGATCCAACCCATTCATCTACAGGTGGAGAGAGACACAGTTTCAGGCTAGGTGGGGAAGGGATGAGAGAGAAATTCACTTAAAGTACCGAGAGATCCCTGATGGAAACAGCAAAATCTCTCTCTGCCTCTGACAAATGGCTATGGGTGCCTGGCCCTAGAGAGGCCCTATTACAACCATTCTGCTTCAAGGCCGCATATCTCAGCCACCATTCTTCTAGGAAAGTTGTCACCTTCTGAACCTGACCAACACTTCTCCTGAATAGTTCAGAGAGGTGATTGTTAATAATAGCAGGTTGATGCTCTGGTATGTGAATTATTCCTCAACAGGCAGCGGGAAATAGAGTTTGGACTCACAATTTTCTCATTTGTCCCTGAGGGTAGAGGACGATTTGCCACCTACCCCTTCCCACTGTAGAAGTGTTAGGAGATTTGTCACTACTTTGAGGCTGTGCTACCAGGGACAGCCACACCAGCCACTGCCCCTAGAAGCAGTGCTCAGGGATGCAGCACACACTGCAGTGAGGAACTAGCTTAAGTTGGTTCTTGCTGAGGTTTGCATGTGGGTGTGGTGTGTGGAGAGGATATAAGCTCTTTGGGGCAGGCCCATCTTTCTGATCTGTGTGTTTGCACGTCACCTAGCACAGTGGAGTTTTGGTCCATGAGTGGGGCTTCTAAGTGCTACTGCAATTCAAATAATAATAATAACAACAACACTGCACTGAGCAGCTGTCTTCTCACACAACCCCTTTCTTGAATGCTGCAAAATACCCAGAGAGTGGATTCTGCAAGGGTGACTGGCGGGGAGGGGCGAGATCATGCCATGAAAGGATGGACTCATTTCTTTACCCCGCCACTTCCATGAGCAGGACAAAGCATTTAAGCCAACAATTTACATCTTACATTTATCTCAAGGCTTTCACCCCAAAGGAACCCAAAGCATGGTATGAGTCATACACATCCAGAAATCAAGACACCCATCATTAAAATGCCGACAGTGCTGGGATAGAACATAGCAGTGGTTTAGTCATATACAAGAGTTTAGGACAGAAAGTGAAAAGACACTGTATCCAGTTGAAATTACAGAGGGAATTTAAGACAAAGGATGCAGTCAATGCCTAAAAGTGCTTATGGGGGGATTCTTAGCTTGCAGGGGAAATCATTTTGTGCTTCTTCATAAAAAGACACATTGTGTAAGACTTGTAGGTAATGTGGATTGTAGCTATCTAATTGGAATCCTGAATATCAGAAGTTGGGATCAAGTCCCCCAGTGGACCTTGCATTAGAGCTAGTTGGGAAATTTTAGAAAAAACATCTTTTCATTGGAATATGCCAATTTGTAAATGCTGAAACTGTTTCAATAAAAAAATCTTTTTTTATGAATTTGCCATGTCAAAAAAATTGATAAAAAAAGTTTTTAAATTATCGAAAAGTCCCATTTTGATATTTTCAAAACAAAAAAGTTCAGTTTTTCAGGCGGAGATGACTATTCATTTTGAAATATAGATTTATTTACAGTAAAAAAAGTTTAAAAAATTAAAGGTCAAAATCAAAATACAATGTTATGAAATTATGAAAACAACATATTTTGACCCAATCTAAATTTTTTCCAGATTTTCAGTTTGTGAAAATTTTCAAAATTTCTAATACATTTTTTCGAAATCTTGAAAATTCTGATGGGACAGGAAAACCATTTCCTGCCTAACTCTATCCTGCATATAAAACAGCAGGAAAAGCTCTTTGGGACAAATTCATCGTTGTTGTAACTTCACTGACTGTCAAATCCCAATCTGAGTTTTCATGGGGCTGGCAGTTCGAAAAACCATCTTTTCCCTTGTAAACTGAATAGATTTGATCTGAATCATTGAGACATACTGGATCAAATTTTCAAAGAGTTTGGGGGATTTAGACATATTTCTTCCATTAATTTAAATTAAAGAGATAATATCCACTAATATCCCAGCGGGACCAACACGGCTACAACAACACTGTAAATATTAACCTAACTGGAAGCTGCATAACTAAATCTCCTATACCATTTTGAAAATACCAACCATTTACATAGCAGCCCACAGTGTCATTTTCACTAAGTTACTTTTCAAAGTAGAACCATATTTGACATTTTGCTCTTTTCCTTTTGCTCAAAATAGCCATCTGGCGATAAAACTCCTGGAACTGAGCCTTTGCTCTAGTTTCTGTTTGGGGATATTTTGTGCCAAAGTCTCCAGCAGTTAATGTGACTTTAGGAATGCAGAATGTGGTTCTTGTCTGATACGTTCATATTCATGAAGCCAAATCCAGCTGCTAAAAGGACTTGTGAAGTATGGTTTGGGTCAAGATAAAGTTTTCTGTGTGCACATGCAATGCATCAAATGGAAAAGACTTGCCTGAAAGTTTTCATCCCTATTCAGACAGTCTCACACATGCGGAGTTAATTACTCACATTAGCTACTGTTACTTTACTCATAATTGGAGATATGAAGCTTGCCTTAAATTAGTACCATCAAACCAGACTGAAGTTTCAATGCAAAGTCCTAGGGTCTGGACCCTCAGTGAAGTTAGTGGGTGCAACTTAGGGTGACCAGATGTCCTGATTTTATAGGGACAGTCCTGATTTGGGGGGCTTTTTCTTATATAGGGACCTATTACCCCACACCCCGTGTCCCGATTTTTCACACTTGCTATCTGGTCACCCTAGTGCAACTTCACTGCTTTAGTCTGGCTTCTCAGGCTAGCAGGGTTGAGTGAGCAGGTCTGCTGAGGTAAGGTTCCTAAGGAAAGGGAGCGTCTGGCAGCTTCTGGAGGAAGGAGAGCTTCACTGCAGTGAAAACTACAGTGTAATGCAAGTGCTCCTGTACTGCAACAAATATAAGAATCTAGAGAGACAGACAGAGCTAAACCAAGAATCTAGTCCCAATACAGAAGAGTGACTCACAAACAAGAATTGTGGGCCTTTCCTGAAGAAGTCTTTCTTCCATTTTGTCTGGGTTCATTTTGAGTCAATCCATAACAGTGAGACAGATAATTCCAAAAACTGTTTTGAAAGTTCATGTTAAATTCCTGATGTTTTCCTTTAAACATCTCAAGGCATTGGTGGGGAGAGAGAATTTTGAAAACTGGACATTTCTGTCTGGCCTGAAGGCACAAATGACAAGCACAGCAGTAGGCAGCAAAACAGAGGATAAATGCTGAGGTACAGTACATAGGGGGTGGTGCAAGGGCTTCTAGACTGCAAGGCTTCAGAGGACTAGAGAAGGGACAGTCAGAGTCTCTCTGGAGAACACGACAAGCCTCTCACTATTTCTCCAGGAGGTCTCAATGAAGCAATCTCACAACCTGCCCTTTTTTTTTTTTTTTGAGGGCCAGTGTTTTTAGGTCCAAAATGTAGGTTGGGCAGGGGGAAAAGTTTACAAAATTTAATATTTAAACCAAATTATCAATGAAAATATTTATATTAATTACAGTGAAAACATTTGGGCTTTTATTGTTTGGATTTAAACAAGTATCTCTATCCAAAACATTGCAGCAATGTGCTAGTGCATGAGGAGTGGAAGGGGAATCTACTTGCCGTAGCAAGGTCGAGTGAAATGCAAAAACAAACAGCAAAAATAGTGAAACGTTAACTACATTTTAAAACTCCTCTCAGGTGTTATAATCTCAATTTTTATTATTGTTTATTAAAGCTAGTAAAAAAATGGGATTTTGAGAGCGGGGGGGAAATCAATGTTTTTCATGAAAATATTTTGCTGGTTTTTAACCAGCTTAGAGAGTGGTCAAAATTTATAATGGAAAATTTTGTCTATGTTTTGAATTTTTAAAATTTTTTACCGCTCTGTAACTGTTGGAAACCAGTGAGAGATTTTCAGGAAAAATACTGAAAATTTTTGCCAAACAGGTGTGTTGAAATTTTGAATAATTTTGACCAGCTGTATTATTTATTAACTGTATCACAGGATCAGGAGTCCATTGTGCTAGGCACTGTACAAACACACATGAAAAGACATTCCCTGCTCCAAAGACCTTGCAACCTGAATAGACAAGACACCCAAAGATAGTATTGTTATCCCCATTTTACAGACAGGGAACTGAGCTACAGAGCGGTGAAGTGATTTGCCAAAGTTTGTGTCAGAGCTGGGAACTGAATCCAACCCTCCTCAGTCCTATCCTAGTTCCTTAAATACTAGCGCATCCGTCCTATTGATGACATAGAGGGAAGAAGTGTGTGATTTTTAACAATACTGCATGATTTTTGACAATGACCCTAGACAGATGAGCTGAGACCAAAAGCCTTGCTACTGTCCTGTCCCTGCCCCAGCTACACTAGGTAAGAGTCCTTTATGTTATCTGGGGGTCAGCTGAGTAACATGCATCCAGAGCAAAGGTGCTGCATTCCCACTTGGGAGCATCATACTGTAGCAATGGTTATATATGGGGTGCGAAAACATGTCAGCTAAACCTACAATCCAGATAACAGCAGCAAAATCACAGAGCGTTAAATTGGAGAGACCACGCTTTGAATTTTGGGACAGCTGCTGGATCTCCTCCCACTAGCTAACATCACCAGGAGAGGGATGTGTAAATTTTAGCCACAGATACAGCTGCTGTGTTTTTTCAGTGTAAATCTTTCTCCCTATTTAAATTTCCTCCTTTGAAGGGGAATTGTTAATTGTTTCAGTTTTCCGTTTTCCCCTTAACTCTGGCAAACCTACTCATATATATAAACAGCTGTCAGACCTGGCCATCAAGAAAGCAAGCAGGCTGTTGAGCTGGCTTTCTGACCACTTCTCAAATGTTTGCTGCTGCCTTTTGCAGCAGACGTGAGTACCTAACTGCCAAAGAGTAAATAAAGGCTACTCCCGCCTCCAAAATTAATAGTAGCTCATTTTGTTTTCCTAACAGACAGGCTGTAATCTAATCGCACTCCTTGAGGCGTTACCCAGCAATCATTCTTTCCCTCACACTGTCACATATGCCATCACATTGCATCACAGATTCCTCAACATCCACAATAGGTACAGTATGCTGGGACCTTTCTCTGCAACACATCCACAGATTTGTAGGGGCAGGCTTTGTTCTCTTCACAAAGAGCAAAATAACAAAAGGAGACACACTGGGAACACTGGATTTTAGCTGTTAGGGTGCATTTCTTTTTCCGTTCGCCACTATGTGTTAACAGGATACACCATTTGGTCAGCAGACTGCTGCCTTAGATGTGGGTGCAAGATGCCAAGAGGAATTATCAGTTTAGGCATCTCTTGAAATCTAGTTCTAATGATGGCAAGTCAGCTAGCTGGTATCTCAGCTCTGCTAGCACGCAGGATGCACACAGAGAGTCCAGAGAGCAGATAGGGGAATTCTGCTGATATAAATCACGTTTAACTCATGCAAAAGCCAAAGCATAAAGCAGAGGACCATTCAGATAACAGGACATTCGTGTTAATTAGGTGGAAAACTGAGGGTCTGAATTCACGTAGACATTGGGTTAAAAAATTAATCAAAATACAGACAACTGGCAAAGAGAAGAGGATGAATTTTGGTGCAGGAGGGAGGTCGGCTAGTTCTGATGCTTTGGTTTAGTTTGTTTGAGAGGAGAAATCCAACATGATTAGCTTATCCTTCTGCCAGGCTCAAATGGGTAAACCTCCATAGGCACAGGCCACATGTGCCAAGAGCATCACTGTTGTCACACAAATAACATTCGTTCTCAGGGAGACGTTAAAAGCAGCCAAGTCAGATGGAAAGAAGCCAGGCTGAGGCTGCTGAGTCTCTAAAGTAAAATCAGTAGTGAGCCTAGTACTCAGATACCACAGTGATGAGCAACCATCTCTAGAAACCTAGATACATCCTAGCCATTCAAAAACAGACAGAGGCATTAACTAGCCCACACAGCATCTCGAAGTGCTGAGGTGGGGGAAGCCTTTGCACACCCCATACCTGGCACCGGCCGGGGCTCTTAGGCCCTCACCTTCCCAAGACTCATATTCAGTTCAAAAAAAGAAAATAAGGCAACTCTTGCCCAAAAGTTTCTTCAAAATGTTGTTGAAGGCTTTAAGCCAAAGCACTGAGGCCCCTCCCCAGAAACCAGAGCATCCTTTCAGTGATCTTTGAAATCCTGACCCAAAGCAGCCTTCCACCTCCCAGTAGATTCCCATGTGACACTGAAACCCAGGCATCCATTTCAGAGACTGCCTTTCTGGCCGGCTTCGTTTTGGTATCAGATTAGCCTTTCTCAAGGGCAAAATACAACACAGAGCGGTGGGCTGGTGGAGTGGAGGTGTCAGACAAACCTTGCCCTGCTGGGGGGTTCTGGAGTAACATGCCAGGAGCCAGAGAGTTGCATTAAATGTGCTTAAAACAGAATAAATCCCAACCATGCTGGGCATTCCCCAACCCGTTGCTTCAATATGGATGTGCAGATCAACACAGACAATTGCATGCTGAGACCAGTAATCTGCACGAGCTCCACCTCTGCATTACAAGAGGTAAGAAGCTGTGGGTTGCACTGTAGAACTCTACAGACTACACTGCACCTGCAGGCGATGCTTTGGCCACAGTTGGTCTACAGCCGGCTGGCCATGTCAGATCTCAGATATCCTGTTCTGGTGGGGGAAGAGGAAGAGCTGGGCAGCATTTTATCTTGGCAACAACCTTTCACAGTGAATGAGATTTGTTCAGCAGCTGAGAACTGCATGTTAAGCTACTGCCAAAAAAGATCGCAAATAGCCACTAGCATCATCAACCCTTAGCTGCATGGTGTCCCAATAGCATGAAGGATGACAGATTCATATCCATTCCAGTCAGCAATGGATTATAAATACCCCACCAGTCAGCTGCCATCTGATAGGATAGTCCTTGAGCTCTTCAATTGTGTGAGGGAGTTGTCAACTCTAAATTTACATACAGGCATACATTATATATAAAATTTATTATATATGCCTGTGTGTAAATCTATAAAATATATTACGCTGTGCTCCTTGGGCAGAGTCTCATGCTTACAACACACTGCCTAGATAAGATGAGGGAACCTCCTTCAGCTCCATCTTGTAGAAATCTCAGTTATGCTTGTTTCAAAAACTAAGCACAGAAATGAGAGCACAAAGGAGTTGTGGTTGGTGGTGGGGCTATATCAGTGATGGGATAGGGAGTCTTTAACCTCTAGACTGCAATCCAGTTCAAATCCAGCCCAGGTTGGTAAGTAACCAGAGTTGATCCCATCTGACATCTTTTTGATGGACTAGATGAAATGAGGTAGTGGCCTCAGTCCAGTTCCTAATGGACTACTGTCTCCATTACAAAAAAGCGTCCGCACATTTGACACTACTAAGTAACCTAGCTCTAGAGTGGCACTACATGCAGGTATTTACAGAGTTAACACTGAAGCAAGCAGATATGATAGGCCTGCCATTCTTGGCAGTGTAGTAGGCTGAAGGATTCTATAAATGGAATCCGAAGATCTGGAGGGTCTTAATTATTCTGAAGTGGAAATTAGACCTAATAATAACTGAGCATGGGCAGGAAAACCCTCTCAGTCAATCAGAGAGATTCGGTTGTTTCCTAAATTATAAAGTAATTACATCAGGCAAAATTAACTGTTCAAATTCCACTTCAAATATTAGCAATAGATGACCTGGCTTTTGACTCAGTTGTGTGGCATCTCCTCATTGGTGATAGACCCTGGATCTCCTCACTTGTTTTCACTGCCCAGTCCTGTTTCCATACTGTGGGTCAGAGTGTCATTCACAGCCAAAACATGTTTTTGATTGCTTCTGGCTTTAATCCCTGGCCCTTCCAGTACTCATTCAATTCGTGGACAGGCGGGATGTCCCAGAGAGGCAGCTGAGTGAAGATTTCACATCTTCAGGGATTTAGCATGTCACTTACATTTAAATTATAAACATGCATGAACAAGAGAGAGACCCCTACTAACAAGAAGCATAATGCTTGGCTGCTCCTGCATCATCAGATAAATCAGGAGCACCCAAAATGACTGTATGTACAGCACACCACCAGCTTGGCTCTTATAATATGCGGTATCTGACTTGAGCCAGCAAGGGCAAAGGAAATTCAGAGAGAATCTTAAACTTCCCCTGTGTCTAAGTATTACAAATCACCAGGGCAACATTCAGTATACAACCAAGTAATTAGAGATTGTATCACAATGCAAATACACAAAAGGGATAAATTGAGGTTTCATGGGCAACCTTAATTCTAGCACTTCCTAACTTTTGAGTGCTTGATTCTGCAACCTTAATATTCTTTTGTGCATAATTTTGGAGTGTAATATAAAATCAATTCAGATTGGCTCCAACCACCAGTCATTTAAGATGTCGAGTATAAAATGAAGATTTATTCCAGAGCTGCTGGGGCTTGTCATGAAAATGTGCACAGAGCCAACATCAGTTACTTACGTCAGAATGGAGGATGTAAATCTGTATTTCAGGACATTTTATCCCACTGGAGTTTTAATCCAGCAAATGCTAACAAATCTTTCAGAATAAATGCATTAGGAATGAGAATGAGAGAGAGACTTCCTGCTCTAAGCAGATGGCTAGAAGATCTCTTTGTTAGACCTTTATTACAGTTTGAAAGCTGTGCCAACAATGGATCCCTAGAATCTCAGAATTGGTGCAGACAGACGGAGATCTAGCAGTGACTTTTACATCCGTGCCCCTCTTTCTTGAATGTAATATTACAGATGTGCCCCGTTTTCACTGGACTTGATCTTCCATTCCTTATTCAGGCAAAACTGCCCTCAACTTCAGTGGGAGTTTTGCCTGAGTAAGGACTGCAGGATCAGGCGCATATTTTGTGAATATTATTTTTATGGAGCTGTGTGCTGGGCTTTGTCAACAATGAGAGCAACGATAGAGGTTAGAATATGACCCACTGGCTGCCAGAGTAGATATTATATGTCAAAAACAGAAAGACAGACCGAAAGTTTGAAAACGTGGTTAAGCACATTTTTTTCTCTAGAAGCATTTAGGGGGTTGCCATTTGCTTTGTTTCGATCTTATTGGGAACTAAATAAAATTACATTTTAGACATACGTTTTTCTTGCCTTTCCTTTTCAAATATTGAAAATTCTGAGACACGGAGCTAGATGCACCTTGGGCTGCTCTGACAGTGGCTGCAACTGACTGGATCTTTATTGAGATAAAGAGCACTTGTTTCCTTCTGGCACAAAGAATTTTTCATTTTTCCAAATGTTGCTTTATAATCTTTTTTTACATTTATTTTGCAAGAATGGTTCAATTTTACTTCTTAAGAAAAAAAATCACAGATAGACTATGAGCCTTCAGCATGTAGCCAGATTCTGTGAGGCTTGTTCTGGACCCAATTCAGCAAAGTGCTAAAGTATATGCCTACCTTTACTAATCCCATGTGACTTCAATAGGACTATACTGGAATGCTTAAAACTGGGCCCCTACTTCAATATCTCCTGAATCAGAGCCAATTTCATGTGTTTTCCTCTTCCTTGATGATTTTGTCGTAAGTAGTAGATCTATATTTTAAATGTCAGGATATGTCAAAACTAAAGTCACCTTTTTACCCAGGTGCCTTCTCTTTTGTCATTATATATAGATACATAGATGCCAGCATGTGAATTCCAAGATCTTGGCTCTACCAGCATTGGATATGTCCACCACCTCTCACTTTCACCATATACAATAAAAAGCCTAGATGCATTATAGCAACTAACCGTTACTTGTATAGTTTCCCCTGATTTCTGCTTGTATCAGCACATGGGAGAAAAACCAACAGAGGACAGGAACAAGGAGAGTGGGTGGGCTATGATAGTTTCTCTCCTAGGCTGTAGTTCAAATACAACCTAGGTTGGCTGTGACCCAAAGTTGTTCCCTCAAAGGACTGTTCGGTGACCTGTGCAAAAGGAGTTTGACCACTTCAGTCCGTTTTACAGTTGACCACATCATTGAAAGCCACCCCCACAATTACAACTTGCTTCCCCTCCGCTCTGCAGAGAGGTTGTGTCTACACAGAGTTTTTTGGGCAAGTCTCTCACCTCTGCTGGAGTGCAACTCCACACAGGCTACTAACTGCAGGAGCACCCCTGTAGACTGATTTCAAGTGTTTTTACCTCTATGTCATCTAACCCTGGTCGGGCCAGCTCAACAGTAGCTAGTGGCCCATCTTCACTAGGGCACCCAATGTTAAAGTTAGAGGCCCTGCAGCATTTTTAGGACGTTTCCCCTGCGCAGAAAGGGCCATTAGTGCCCAAATAAGATATGATTTTATGAAGCGACAAAGGGTCCTGTGGCACCTTATAGACTAACAGAGGTATTGAAGCATAAGCTTTCGTGGGTCATTACCCACTTCTTCTGATGCAAGCAGTGACATTTCCACTGCTTGCATCCGAAGAAGTGGGTATTGACCCACGAAAGCTTATGCTTCAATACCTCTGTTAGTCTATAAGGTGCCACAGGACCCTTTGTCGCTTCTGCAGATCCAGACTAACACGGCTACCCCTCTGATACATATGATTTTATGATTCTCTGATACCAACCCCTCCGTAGCGATTCACAAAGCACGGGGTGGGGGACGGAAGACAGTGATAGCTGACCAAAGGGGTGGGAGGGAGGTCATCTCTGAGGAAGCAGCTCAATACATGAGAGTTAAAGATCTGTCCAGATGTTTTCATCGTTACTGAAAAATCTGTTGGTGCCTCTTTGCCCAGAGAAGCGCTGGGAGAGGAAATATCCTCTTCAGTTCTAATTAGGGCTTGACATTGAAACCAAGATGGACCATGAACGAAAAACAACAGAGATCAAAGAGAGAGCGCTGCTCCTTTTCAGATTAACTCTCTGCAACCCTAACGTTACCGTTCATCTCAGAGATGCTTAAACTGTGCCAATGATTCCAAACGCGCCTCTTCCTGGTCCAGGACAATCATCTTCATCAGACTAGCTGGGAAGGCTCCGATCTCTCCCCACGGGGGAGGCTCCGATAAATCCAGAAGAAATTAAAACAAAAGGAGTTTTGTTGTTTCTCTACTTAAGACTTGAAAACATCAGAACCCAGTAGGGAATATTCCCGCCTGGCCGCTAGCTACTCGATAGTTGGTTCTTACTTCAGCCCGCAGTGGAAAAATCACATAGCCAGAAAGAGAAATTAAACAGGCTGCCCTGTCCTCCAAAATGGGGGGGGGGGGGGAATCTTCCTCTGATGAAAGCCATTTGCTGAGGTCTCACACACTCTTCTTCAAACCCTTGTACAAATTAGTCCTTACAGCCCTTTTACGGGTGGGGAAACTGAGGCACGGCGAACTGAAATGATTTACGGGGGTCACACAAGTCTGTGCCAAAGCCAACGCTTAAATTTCCAGAGCTCCCGACGCCCAGACCACACTGACTTCAAATATCTTCTGAATTGTCCACCTCGCTGTAGCCGCAGGAGCCTAGGCGTGTGTTTGTGTACACATGTGTAGCTCCCTTTTGGTACAATAGAAATTCATTCCGACAGCAGGTATTCACTTCAAAGGGCCTGTCTGTATTTCGGGGGGCGGGGTGATGCCAGAACTATAGACATAGTGAGCTTGCTTCTGCTTCCAACTGAAGTCAATGGCAGTTTTGCAAAGGGGATTATGTAATAGGTCGGGAATATTAACACGTATAGACCTTTACGGTGAATTTGCTGAGGTGAGCCACGAATGACTAGGATTTAGATGGGCTCTCCTACCCCGAGAGAGTGCTCTTTCTATGGCCCCAATTCAGCAGGGCGCCTGAGCACGTCTGGATCTTGAAGGAGACAGAAAGCCACGAGTGTGAATTAAGAGAAAACACCAGTCACCGCCAGGGTAAAAGCTGCCCCTGGAAAAGGCGAGGCACAGTGTCTACCCCCCCCTCCCCCCTGAGACACCGTGTTCAACACTTGAAAGGGTTAGGGGAATCCTGCACCGAGCTCAGGCTGATGCTGAGACCGCTGTCCGGCTCCTGCAATCCCGCTGCCACCGCCCCGGATCGTGCTGGGGACACGGACACCACATGTCAGCCGTGTCGAAAGGTGGCAGCCGCCGCGAAATCAGCGGTAGACGCGCCCCCGCATCCCACTGAGGAGAAACCCCCGAGGGGTGAGTGGGACTGCTGGAAACGGACGGGCGGCAGGGGCCCCAGCCCGGCTCCTTATCGCCCCCCACTAACCCCTTGTTACCGCAGCACTGAGAACGCGGGCAGCCTGGCCCCTGACAGCCTGCAGCCCCGGGCAGAGAAGTCGGTGGGTTGCTAAAAACAAACGGGCAACAACACAAAAGACTCCCTGGACGCGCCGTAAAAGGCGTCATTTGCCAACGTCTCGTGGGGTTCCGGGCTTACTAGTGGGTTATAACAGCTTTTGGGGGGGGGGCGGCAAGGGGTTAAGTGTACCAGGATCCCCCACCTCTAGCTCCCGCTGTGCCCAAGGGGCATTGCATCCTTTTAAAACTCTGGGTTAGCGTTCGGGCGGGAATCGCTGTAAAGGCCACGACTCCCTAGTTAATCGGCTCCCTCCAGCGTCCTCTCCGGCTGGTTTCGACAGGAGCCCCTCTTTGGTGCCAGGAGGTGGTGCAGTTATGCGCTTATGGCGGCTCGGGGTATGCCAGGGTTCGTCTGTCCCTGTTTCTGTAACGCACTCCAACCCCAGGGGTCAGTGCAGACCGCTGCCAGCAGTCTGGAGGCATTCAACTCAAATCTAGCTCTGAAGAGCCAAATTCCGCAGCCCTTACCCCAGAAAACTCACCGAGAACGCGTAGACTAAAGGCATTAAGCAAATAGCGTGCACCATGGCTGTCAATGGCTGTTTCAGAACGGATGGTACCACGCGCCCCATTGGCTTTAGTGGGAGTTTAGCTTGGATCCGAGTCTGATTTTGGCCCTCGTTAAACTTTTTCCCCTCCTGTCCTACAGACAATAAATCTTCCCCCGAAATCTGCACGCTGCCCTTTTGCCAAGTGATCCATCCCGTTATTTTCGTTTTAGTCACAGGAGAACCATTTGAATTACAAACAAAAATCCCGTCACAAAATCCCCAAACCCAAGGGAAACAACCTTGCTAACAAAATTAGGAGCTTGCGTTTGTGTTTAAAAGAAGGCTTATTAATCCAGGACAAATTAAGGTGTGTCAACTTTTCAGACGTTTCGTTGTGTTTCATTGTGATTTATGAAAACGTTGCCAGGTTTATAGAGTGCAGATGATTTTTTAAATTTGTATGGAGGTGCAAAAGGATCGTTCCAGACGCTTATTCTATGACATGGGGGTGGCGGCTGGGCAGGAACTAAGTCGCGGGAAGGCAGCGTTTGCTCTGCGGAGTTTGTCGCTGCTACTGTTGGGGCCCTGGGATGGCAATGGCCGCTCAGCGGTCTCTTGTCTCGATGCACTGATTTTGTATGTCCGTAGCCATCACGGAAAAAGTCAAATAAATAACTAACACCGCCCTTTTAACTAACCATAGATCTGATATTTATTTATGTGCACTTCCTTTCTGCATCTTAAAAAGAAACTTGCCAAAAATCCCAGTCACTGGGAAATTCTGCCTTGTAGAAAATCCAACAATCTACAAGGCTTTTCGCAGGTTCTCCTTTTTCTCTTCCCCTCCCCCCCAGTTCTCTCGTTAATAAACTCTCAAAATCACCTTTATCCTTCCACTCTCCTTTTACCCTCACTGAGCTCCGGGTGCATGGGGGTTTTATTAAAGTATATTCCTATTGACCCGGTTGCTTGAAAAACTTCCCCCCGCCACACAAAAACCCCATTAATTTTTGGAAGTTTCCCGCTTCTAACCGTTTTCGTTCTAATGGGGTTACTGAACTCAAGACAATGCGTCTCTGAGGATAATTCGGGGCTTTGCCTAACTTCTAAAGTAGAAAGCATCAAAACCCGAATGCTTGTGCAGTTTGCTTAACCGAGAAAATGTCTCTCAATCGTTGTCGAAATTAAACAAATAATCGCTCCTGCTATCGCCTCTTTGAAACCTCTTACAAACAGTAATTGCTTAACTGACCCTGCTCGTGTTCAAGTGCGCGGTAAAAGGCCGCTGGATTTCAAAGGTGCAGCGTTAGGCGCTAATTGCAAGCATTATAAAGCCTGGCTGGGAGAAAGGGCAGGTGTTTCTCTTTATACGGATTTCCCCACGGCGCGTTTATTGTTTCATTGACCCGTTCCTATGCAGCTCTGTCCAGGCCCCAGTTCTGGTGGTCGGACCCGTTCCCAGCCCATTGTTTATGATTGGAGTTAACAGGGACGCTTAAAAGCGCTGGTCAGTTTCACACCAGCCACGTCGATCCAGGCAGTGGCTGGCTGCTTCGTTTTGCTGTTCAGCTGCAGACTTTGGAAGCATGTTCCCCATCCCGGTGTATTTAGTTTTCCCACTTTCTAGTGGGCTCCGTTTCAATAATTTGTTTTCCTGCCCCCCGCCCTCCCAATACAAATAAAATAATCCCCTTTGTTAACCCTTTTGCAAATGTGGGGTTCCGGGTGAGGGGAGAGAAAAATACACTCGCACCCCAAATCGTCAGGTCGAGCCTAAACACCTTTGGTTTTTCGAGCCAAATTAAAAGGGCGATACCCAAAGATCCAACTCGCTGACTTTCCTCTCAGTCCAGTTCGTCTAACGGAACCGGTTCTCAGATACACACAAAACCACAGATTCTCAGCGGCTCTAAATCAGCCTAGCTCCATAGTGGCATCCTTAGCGCCGGATCTTTTCCCACTCAAGGGAGGATTTTCAAGGACATCGGGTTTAAGTCTGGGGCTAATAAACCGATTTGAGGGCTCTTTCCTCCCTCGATAATGTCACTACCACCGAGTGTGTAAATTGCAGTTCACGAAATAAACAAACAATACGGGAAGCACGAGCTCTTCAAAAATGGATCGGAAGTCTACGTTCAAATACTGAACCCCCCCAAAAAACCGCCCAAAACAAAAACCAACACGCGGAAGCTAGATTCTTCATATGCACACACACAATCAACTGGCTTGAGATGCAATATGAAATATACAAACACACATTTGCGTTGTTACATTAGTGAAATGGACACCTGCATTTACTGCACAAAACACTGCGGAGAATCGATGATCGATCAAATCATAAAGAGGCGCCTTTGCTGACAAAAACAAGAATTTCCACACACTTTTCTGGCTACATTTTGATCTAAATTCAGTCGTCGGAACCTGGGGGGATTGGGTGACAGGAGAAATTGAACTAGGGAGAATTAATTATAATTGCCAGGCTATCAATTAATAATGGGGTAGCGGGGAGATGTCTTCTCCGTCCAGAGAGACTAGCACGGTATATAAATATATCCCACACGCAAATATGCAGAGGGAGGTGAAATCATTAAGATAACGTCTCTACATTTTAGCCTTCCCCACAGCTCTGACTGAGTCCTGCTGGGGGAAGCAGAGTTGCAAGGTTCAGCGCCTGTTTGTAATGTGTACCGCAGAAGTGATTTTCGCTCTCCCTTCGGCAGCCGATTTCCCACTGCTCCTGGGCAGCCGGTTCTGTTACATACTGGGGCGGGCCATGGGACCGCTCGCTTTCCCCCCTGCCGTGAAGACGCGCGGAGGGAAGGGGTAGAGAGAGACCCCAAGCTAGGAAAAATATTTCGAAGTCTAGACATCCGTGGAACTGCCCGCCCGGATTTTCCCGCTCCCCTCTCCGCCCCAGCCTAGCTAATACCCTGGGGAGAGGGCTCTCCTGGTGGCGAGCGTGGGATTTTGTGAGTGACTGAGGACGGAAAGGTTCCAGTCTGGGTCCTAATGCGGGTGGTGTCTCCCGTGACAGGGCAGCGTCCGGGGAGAGCAGCGAAGACAAGAGATAACATGACCTACCCGGCGGATCTCAGTCCCTGCCACTGATAACCCCCACACCCCACCCGCCTTCCCGGAGTTATTTAAGAAACGCTATCGGGTGCTTTATCTTCCCGGGTGGGGAGTAACTTTTAAAAGGAGAAAAGATCAACAGTTTGTGTTCGACATGGCTATAAACCTCACACTTTTCCCTGCGCGGGTTGGTTTCCCTGCCCTAGAAGCGTACTGGTTTGCTGGTCCTGTTTTTGTCGTTAACAGTGGCCTACCTAGGAATTGAAATGGGGGGGGGTCGAATTTACTGGGGGGGTGTCACTAAATTGGCATGTAACTAGTTCACAAAACTGGGGGGTGTTGGGGAAATTCAGGGGGGGTGTAGGGAAATCACTGGTCGTTAATCGTGTGGGTTCAGCGGATGAGGCAAGCTGAGCCGTCTTGCTTGTTTACCTCGGCTGTTCCCCTGGGTTTGGGCGGCTGGCGGCCTCGAACCCAGCAGCTGTTTCGTGTGCTACTGACTGTAAACTCATCGCACGGAACCCTGAGTCTGGAGCTGGGCTCAGCCCCTCCCTTATCTCGTCACACAGTGGAAAGCACGCACTGTGACCTCGCAAGACTGATCGGATTTGCTCGGCCAGAAGGAAGTATCCAAAAAGTCAGACCTTTATCTCCTCTGGAAAACATCAGGCTTCCTAGCCAAGTGCCTGAACCCATTCCCACTGAAGCCTCATGGGAATCTTTCCATGGCATGGGAGTTAGATCGGGCCCCAGTTAGGGAGGGAGGAGTTTGTCTTGCAAACCTTCTCCTAACCGTGCAGCCTGCTGGATCTATAGCTTTCTCTTTCAAAACAAGCCCCCTCTAAGGGGCTCTGTGAGGTATTTCATTTCCAACTATTTTTCCTGTGCATCCATAGAAACAGGTGTATCCTAGAAGTCGGACTTTTCTTTCAAACAGTTGCAGCCCTTCCCATTTTAATTCAGTTATTGTGAAAGTCACCTCTTTTATTGGATTGTATTGGTCCCAGGAATAACTATTTCTTCTCCCCCTTGTGTGTTTCCATTTGAAACACAGCTGATAATTACGTTGTAATAAGTTGCCAATGGTCAAGGGGGGGGAGCAGAAATAAATGGTGCATTTAAATAATTGCTAAACACAGGAATGGGCAAGTGCCATATTGAGTCTTCACTGGAAAAAATGCAGGAAGACTTTTAAAAGATCCTTCTGTCCCCATCCTCATTCTCAATGCAACAGGCCACTTAAGTGCAATTACAGTCAGAAGAATGGCATTTAAAAACGAGGCCTTTAACTCAACTGACCCACTCCCAGCTGTATTTCCTTTCACCAAGAAAAATAAGTGTTTGTTATTGTTTGCACTGCAATGCACACAGCTATGGGAGGGTGAGCTGGCCTCTGGCCTCCCTCACCTACCATGGGCACAGTGATCAGCCTCAGCCCCACAGTGATGCACAAAGCAGGACAGGACAACTTCATGGACTGATCCCAGGTTGAGTGCCCGTTAGTAACAATCACAATGGGACTTATTAACCTAGTAAGTCTGATGAAGCCACCAAGAGAAAAAAAATACCAAGGAACCTCATGGCCACTTTTGTGCTATATCCATACTGTAAGGACAGGCCCCTAAGTTCCCTATTTTATGTTCTGCTTCAGCTGCCCGGATACACCACATGCACATTGCTATGTTGTATGTTTACATGTTGTGCCTTGAATGGAGGGCCTGACCTCTATTATTTGTAGATTATAATTTGCAGCTGAGAGCACATGGATGTGGGATGAATCATTGCCATTAACTAGTCTGTCATGGTGCAGCTGTGAAATGTGTTTCAGGGATTCTGAGATCGGATGATTATGAGTATTAACAAAGTAGTATTGTGGTAGGCCTGGGAGCCCTGGTCATGGATCCAGATGCCACTGTGCTAGGCTCTGTACAAACACAGAACAAGGAGACAATACCTGACCCACAGACCTTACAATCTAAATAATAATACTTAGTAATGATGATGTCTGATGGGTGATGATAATGATTTTTACTCTTTTACTATTAAGCCATCAGATGACTAAACCATCAGCTACCCCAGCCAGTGGCTGTCCTGATTAACTGTGCAAGCCCTGTCGTTTGTAGCTGGGGAGATTACAGCTCTATTGTGGCTTAAACCTGGTCTACACTTAAAAATTAGATTGACCTCGCTAGGTTGCTGAGGGCTGATGTGAAAAATTTCCCACCTGGATCGCGTACTTAGGTGACCTAACCCCTGGTGCCAGTCGGCCCATAGAAGAATTCCAGAGTGTGCACTAGTGTAGACTATGTAGAATTGTATCATGTGCAAAAGTGAATGGGAGGTGACAGCCCTGGACAAAGGGATCCACACAACAACTCATAATCAGAGGAGGGATCCTGCTGCCCTTGAAGACAATGACAAATTTCCAATTGTTTTGAATAGAAGCTGGATAAGACCCTAAAGGGAAAGGGCCTTTAGAATTCACAACCATTCACAAGCCCTCACTAGAAGTAGTGAGCCGGTCATTCAGAAAAGGGTCTCCTATTAGAAAACATTAAAGCAAAATGGATAGTTTAAAAATGTAGAAGGAAAGGAGCCTCTCCTAGACAGGCTGCAAGCATGACCTGCTTGGACAGCTCCAAAATCTAGAAGTAGGCAAGAAAACACCACTGTCTTCGTGTCAAGAACACAAAGTTAGCAACATAAAGCTTAAGGAGTTATGCACGTTGGTGTCTCTGTTGTAAGCCTGCATTGGAAGCCCCAAAATGCCCTCCCCAAATCTCTCTCTTCCCTGGCTCTAAAGATTCAGGCCAAATTTTCAAGATCAGGTGCCTAAAGTTAGGCACCTGACTTCAGATTTAGATGCCTAAATAAGTGGTCTGCTCTGCCAAGGGGCTGAACTTCAACTGCTCCCTTTAATGGGTCCTACCCTCACCACTTGAGTTTGTAGAATTGGGCTTCTAGACACTAAAACTAACACACACATATAGCACTTCACATCTTCAAAACCTGGACACACACTCACCAATGAATCCTCAAAATGAAATGACAATATCCCCATTTTACAGAGGCAGAGAAGTTAAGGGTCTTGCCTAGAGTCAGCTGGTAACAGACCCCAAGTGTTCCTAATTCCCAGTCCCTGATCAGACTTCAGACCACCCTGGCTATCTATTTGTCTCAGTTGCCAATTGAACATTAAATTAATAGTAATGAAAGACACACAAGTGACATGATAATTTAAGTTAGAATTGTAAAACTATTATTATTTTATATCAAGCTCTTTCCAATGTTTGTTCCCATGGGGAGTTATGTTTAAAAATCTCTTTAACTGTATAAAACAGAGAACTTATGACAAAGTCAGGAAGCCAGAAGTGATCTATACAGACCCCAGGACAACTTATCCAGTAGCTTCTGCGGCCAACAAGGGGGTAACTAGGAGATTTGCAAAAGTTTACTCAAGGAAACCCTAATAGCCTATTTCTGGAATACTAGCTCTTAATAAATATAAGGCACCTTAAGTGTTAGCACTCAATTAGTGACAAGGTTTCAAACCCCCAGCGTTTAAACAGAGTCCTCCAACAGATAGCAGCAAATTCAAGGGGGAGGGGGACATGAGTTAGACATTTTCACCAACTGGGATTAAAAACAAAATAAAACCAACTGTCTAAAATGAGAGGTTTCAATATCTTAAAAGAGCGAGAACTGTTTATTTCCTAAACTGACTGCAGTAAAAAAAAGTTAGAAGCAAAGCTTTTAAAAATCAGTCAAACCTAGAAATTGTTCTATGCCGCAAACAGACGGTCAGCAGATGAACAAGTGTGAACGTATGTCCTGTATGTACTATAAAGAATGAAGGTCTGGCTCCTGTTTATACCAAGGTCCGGATAAAGGGCAGTTTTGACTCATCAAGGAGTGCCCATATATTATGTTGGGTTTTGGTTTGGTATTTTTTTGTTTTACTCATTTCCCCCCAAATGTTAAAGAGTTGAGTCTGTATGGCTGTTTTCTGCTGGACTCGGAATGAGAAGTTGCTACAGGATATTTATCAGATCCTGTGTTTTTAGTTATTCTCTTTGTATATATATTTAGGGCCTGATTCTGTTGTCATGTTTACCGGCCTGAATGAGAAGTAACTCAACTGAAGTCAATCGTGACAGTGATAAAACCTGCATACTTGAGATCAGAATCAGGCCCTGACTTCCCTATTAAGGAATCTGGATTAGGTATAATCACGGTGACTCCCCTGATGTCCATTTTCTGCTTTTTACAGAATAAGCAGATGTCATCAAGATGAACAAGTGTAAAAACTAAACTAATTTGTGTGGAATAAGGAGGATGCAATAAAAACACTGGGGTCTGTGGCAATTAGTGCCATCTCCTTCGGCTGAACTGAATACCCCTGTGAATAAGGAAATAGATTATAGATCAATCATTGTTGGGTCCCAGCTTGCATTCCTTAAATCCTCTAACTCTTACTGAAAGCAGAGACAGGTAACTCGGGACCTGATCCTTCAAGTGGAACAACAACAAAGATAATGTCCGAAATATTGGCCAAAAGGGAAGAAAGAACAGAACCCGGGGAAAGCAGCTGAGTGCTGGAGAGTGGCGACTCTTATGGGTAGATTCATGCCACTTCCAATGCTGTTTGATGCCTAAATACTGGGCGGATGGACATACCGGATATAGCCAAAAGAGACCGCTGCAGAAACCCCGATCGCACCCCCCCTCCTCTGTTCCGCATTGGGCTTGCTTATGCCAAGTTTAGCTTGTAAGGCCTGGCCTTGAGGCAGGGATTCCTGTTTCGCATAGGTCACCGGCTGCCCTACCCCCGTGCTGTATCAGAGCTTCTTTGGCTAAGGCTCTTAAATGTTTTCCTACCGAAGGACTGATTGCCAGGAGGCTAGCACAGGGTCCAGCCCCGCTTGCCAGGTTGAAATCAGGTCTAAGCCATAACTCGGCTTTGCTTCCATCGACATGAGAGGAGCTCTCCTGGAACTCCGGAACAAGGCTGGGTGCTTTGGTTCCCCTTCTCCCTTATGCCCCCCCCAACACACCCCTCCCATTCTGCCTTTTGCATGCTTAGTGGACTGGGGTAATTATTTCAGCGGGATGGGGGAAATAGGGGAGGAGGGTGATGAGCCCCGACCCGGAAAGTCCATGAGCTGCTGTATGTCAGTGGCTTATTCATCAATCAGCCGGACACAGAGCAGACCTGGCCTCTCTTCACGGAGTGTTTGCTTTTTCACCAATTATTGCGGCCCTGCAGCTCTTTTTGTTGATACAGTAGTTCTAAAAAGTGCTAATGTTCATTTATCAGGGGGCCGAGCCCGGGACTCCCACTCGTTGTGATTCTTCCAAAAATATAAACACGGCAGGGCAGGGCTGAGGCGAAAGCCCCCATTTGTTTCTAAACTGCAGTATTAAAAGGGATGCATTGTTGAAGATAAAGCGCAGGATAACGCTGTCTGTCTCCAGCGAATGTCTCCCTAAAGCATTAATGACATTCCAAATGAGAGCTCCGGCTTATCTTTCAATTAATCACATCTACCTCTGCAGCCGGGGCCCTATCGATTGGGAGGGAGGGTGTGATTCGGGCCCGCTAGGAACACCTACAAGTTTCCAATTAATAATATTTTATATGCAGGCAGCTTTCATCGCAATGTACACACAGGCCGCACTAGATACAGACTCGGCATGAAGTGAAGACCGACGGAGGCTGCAAGCTCATAGATAGCAAGGACAACATGCGCACGGATGCTGGGGAAAAGTTTGAGAACCTCGGACCCTACAAAGATGGTGGTAGCACCTAGCGAGCCCGGCCGAGATTAGAGCCCCATTGGGCTAAGCACTCCACAAACACACTGCAAGAGACTGTCCCTGCCCCAAAGATCTTACAATCTAAACAAATAAGACCTAGACAGGGTGGGAGAAAGGGGGCATGAACACACCCCATGTAGAGCTGGGGAGCTGGGCACGGAGAGAATCTCCCTTGAAGAGCATTCTAAACATGGACAAGGAAACCCAAGCGCCAGCAAAGACAAAATGTTTCATCCTGACATGGGGCAGAGCGGGAGGGGAGCTTTGCACTGACCTAGCATACTGTATTCCAAAGCTAAGAAGCGTTTTCCCTCTAAAGAAAGAGAAAGAGAAAAGAAGGAGAGAGAGAGAAAGAGGCAGTGGAAAGAGAGAGAAGAGAAAGAGAGAGAGCGAGGCAGTGGAAAGAGAGAGAGAGAAAAAAGAAAGAGGCAGTGGAAAGAGAGAGGCAGTGGAACTTCGATATTTTCGCCCGGCTAAACTGTATAGTCATAGGACAGGATACTAGCCTAGCTATGACAATGTCTCTGTTCCTATACTTTATGTCCCTATACATATTTTTAAATGTTAGTCAGGTGCATGTACATGTTTGGGTAGAAGCTCCCTAAGTGCAGAGTTTGCATTATCTCCCACGCTGCTACCCGATGAAGTAGCATTTATTTTACATCCCCACATCAGATGGACTAGAGATGCAAGGGCAGCCTGAATAGTGGAGTTTATAAATTCTAGATGCAACCAACCTATGTAGGCGTCTAGAGTGTTATATTTAGTCTCTCCAATTATTTATGTATATACACACATCACCCCCACCATATTGTTGAATAGTCGCTCGAATTGATCTAAGAGTTGCTCTTAATTCCCTCTACATGTATTTACTAGAGAAGTGCCAAACATTTTCTGAGACAGAATAGCTGAAAATAAGCGATCTGTAATGGCTGCACTTCCCTCCATTAAATAGCAATATTTCAGGCCTCTCTGCACACTCTAATCTCTTACACTGTCATCGCAAGCTCCAGCTCCGATTCACCAACGAAAAGGTACCAGGACACTAGTAACCGTTTGCAGCAAGAATTTTAATTGAATCGGATGTTGCTACTTCATCGGATAGCAGCAACTTATGAGATAAAGCGAGCTCCACACTCAGGGAGCTTCGGCCCAGCCTGGGAGCGTCGCTACACTGCAGGCTAGAGCGAGTTCATTATTTTTCTCATTCGAGAGAAAGTTACATTTCCGCCTTAGAAAATACAAACACATCTGAAGCCACTAGAGAAAAGGGCGGAGGGGCTGGTAAATGATCGATAAATCCCCAGTGGGAATCAGGAGAAATTAGGCCGCTCTTCGGATAAAGGTGGCAGATCAAACAAAAAGAGATCAACAATATACACCTTGCCATCGAGTGGGGGGGGGGGTGTGTCAATTTTTAAATAGGGGCAGGTGCTGCTGGGTAAGGTTGTTAGGCCGCACGTGTTCGTGTCCTACTGGGGCTGGTTCCCCGTGCTGCTCGCCCTACATTAGCTCTTTCTTTCTGGCTCTGATCACGAACCCGCCTTTCCCCCATGGCCAAGCACCCGCGGACCAACACGAAGGCCCCGTCCAGGAACGCTAAATCCCACTGCAAAGCCTAAAGGGCCGGGGGCATCCACATTAGCATCGGCTGGGTTCATCCGAAATGCCAGGCGAGTTAGCGCTGCCGATGGGCCGTTCCTGGCGAAGGGGCGATGCTAGGTCGGGCCGGGGAGCTGGGTTTTCACACACCCCAAACAAACGTCTCTTCTCTTTCTACTGCCAATCGGAATAAAAACCCGGCCATTCTCCCCTCCTACACGCGGCTGCAATCGGCGCCCTAGCACGAAGGCATAGATGGACATATTCAAAATAGCTCTGCTGCTGCACAAGACCTCATACACTACCCCTCTCTGCCTCCCCAAAATCCTCCTGACCCTGCCTTAGGGGAAATAATAGCCTGGCCACCCCCCTTCACTGGTATCCCTGCCCAGGAAGGATATGTCAAAGGCCAGGCGAACTCACCATATCACCCGAGGACTCTTTTCCGCTCCACTTTTCCACATGGAGCCACAAGTCCCTTCCCTTATCTCTTATCACCCTGGACTGAATTAAGAGATCATTAGGGTGATGTGCCTGGGAAGAGCTGCTTCCCAGCCGCCTTTTAGAGCCTGCTCTTCTCCCCCACGCAATGCTGGGGATTCCACACACCAAATACTTTCCCCAATAAGTTACTTACATGTTTTGGGGTTGTGTGTGTGTGTGTTTTTAACTGAAAGCATCGCAACGCCCCCTCCCCCAGCCTAGTCCTTCGGAGGGATTTGCTGCTGCGGTTTATTTTAGTGGCAATAAGTGCATGAAATTAATGAGCTCCCACTTCTGGTCCTTGAATACAAGGAGCTGCAGTTATCCACAGTCATAGCCTTCCACTTACGGAAAGCCAGGCCCCGAGACTGGGATTCAGATATTTACTCTCCGAGGCAGATAGATTAATTTTCCAATTTGTGTTTGCAAAGAGCCCATACTTTAGTTTTTCGCTGCTGAGCGGTTGTTTGTGTTAGCGAACAAAGTGTTTTCCTTAACCGCTGCTGTATTTAGTGCTTTTGCATCACGTCTGTCTTGCCTCTGATCTCCACGGTCACCCCGACGTTGAACATTATTGCTTATTTATTTCTTAACCCGCTCTTTACACGCGCTAGCTTACTAACATTGCCCCCGAGTCCGCTACATTGCAGGACGCTGGGTGACAAACATGAAAAGAGATCAATTAAACGCGATAATTTTTACAGGAAGAACAGAGTCTCGATAGCTTTTTGTCCTGGACAGAGTTACAATCAAACAGATGAAAAAGCACCACGTGTGGGCTATTGGCTACATTGCTATACACCATACATTGGCGTTGTAAATATTATGCCTCGTCAGAATCTCATCGATTTCTTTTTCAATCACAGACGTAAATTTCCCCTTAAATGTGTCCCAATGAATGGGCTCTTCCGTTGTCATTTGGATCACATCGTGCAGGTTACTAAAAACGAAACTTCCATATTTTAAATTGAATTCAGCACGTATTTGTTTGATGGTTTCCCCCAGGCCTGTTTATTTAATCTGACTGTACGATAGATGGCATCAGATAGGGGGTTTGTACACATGAGGCCTTTAGGATTTATTTATTTTTAAAGATCAACTCTGTGGGGGGAAGCTGGATGAATACAATGCTGTCCCTTTAAGTGAGTGGGGATGTTTTTGAGTTGTATTACTATATTAGGTGACATGGAACTTTGCATCTTTCATTCCATCACTGCTCAGTTAGCCAATAGAAAGCTAAAGTCACCCAAAAACTGCCTAGTCCCGCCTTCTTTTCCTTTATGGTCTGGTTCTACCTGCCTCCAGTCCACAAGTCAAGGCTAATTGCTGGAATGCTATGTGCCCCTTTGGAGAGCTCAGGAGTCACTACCGCTGTAGGTTGTTTGTTTCCGATTCACCTTTACATGAAGCTGGGCTCTGGTCGCTGCATCACTTGCCCCCACAATGTTTCCTAGTCCCGTGACTACTACGCCCTTTTCTGTCAAGGATATTTTGAACCTGGAACAGCATCAGACTGGCCTGGCCTCGATGGAGCTCTCCACTCTGTCCTCCTCCTCCTCCTGCATGCTGTCAACCTTCAAACAGGAGACGTACACAGCAGAGACAACAGCCCTTCCTGAACTCAGTGAGGAGCTGACTCAGACTCACCCTTCCAAAAACCCTACCGCCTTCCCCAGCTCCTTCTATGTTAAAAATTACATGGAAGTGGACTCGGCCAAGGACTCGAAAGTGGACAAGAAAGGTAAAAGGGCAGCACTCCGAGGAGTGTTTTAAATACCACCGAGGGGGGCTCTTTTGAAAGTACAACCCAAGGCCTTCATTGGCAGCTGGTTGGGGGTTGTTATCTAAAGGTGAGACCGTTTATTGGGGAGCTGGAGGATTTTTAGATGCTCTGATAAGATAAAGGGGGAAGATCGTCTTCCCTGTGCCTCGAAACAATCTCTATCTACTTTTCTTTCCCCGCCACACTTACCGGCCATCAGACCCAAGCTGCTAAAAAGGAGAGGAAAGTTATAGGGGGCAAAGAGATCACTCAACGCCTTCCACTCCATGTAACTGAGGGAAAAGGCCAGACCCCAAAACGTCCCTCAGCTCAGAGCGATGGGGGGGGGGGGTTGTCTCTCCTGTATCAACCCAGCTGATAGCAATGTTTGTTACTGATTCTTTTGTGAATTAAATGAAAGCAGGTTACTTACATAATAGCGCCAAGAATAGAAATAGAGACGTGCAAGTAGGTAGAGCAATTATTAAACAGTACCTGAGAAAATATTATATCGTTTTGATCTTTCGGAGATATAGGACCGGTTATTTTAGCGATTCCAGACCAACCCCCGTGGAAAGGCCATTTTGACTGAACTCTGGGCAGTGTCTTGCTGCTTGTAAGATGGTCACTTGTTTACAGGGAACGTTACTGGAAGGAGAGACTAGGAGATAGGACACGACAAATATTATCACCCTTTTCATCTCTATAGAGCCTTCCAGACTATGATCTGCAGGAGCTCAGCAACTCCTGTTTGCCAGCTAGCTGAATCCTTCGAGCAGGGGACTGAAGAGGCTTGAGGTTTTGGGGTGGGGGAGCAGGAAGAGGAGAGAACGTTGCAGAGAAGTTTCCTGTTACCTGTAACTTGTTTCCAAACTCGTTTACAGGAAAAAAATTGGTACAACAGCAAAAATGAAACTGTGTGTTATAAATTGCGAACGAAAGTGAACTATCTGGCAAACGGAAAATAACGACCAGCCAGTGGACTCAAAATGAATTGCAAACTGGCAACTAATTCAGGAGAATTATCCCAAAATCTGTTACTCACCCCACATTTTTTCTGCTGAAAGAATCATAGCCAGTCCCTGCTCTTTAATGTTCACGGTATCAGTAGGGGATATCCATAGTTGCACGGTTTACATTTAAGGCCCGTAGCATTTTGACTACTACAAAAAAAATGAAAAAATAAAAATTAGGCGACAGACATTATTTCTGTGCAATTACGAAACAGATGAGCCGATTTCAATTCGGTCGGTGGATACTCGCTACAAATACAGTATCAAACGAATATACTCTTTGTAATAAAGAGATTAAAGATTGAAATCGTCGCTACGATTTTTAAGTAATTACGCATTAATCTAATTTTGCATTTACTATGGAGCTTTAATAAATGTAGCAACATTTAATAATATAGTTTAAGAACTCTACAATGGAAGTAACATCCTGGAGAAACTCCAGCGGCAGCGAACGGGGTTGAAAGTTATTTGGAGACTGTAGCTCAAACAGAAGCAGAGTTTAGTTTAGTGGAAAGTCTGAGACACATTTACCCGGGTTACAATGATTCACATACATTGATTATTGTGTTTTGGTTTCTTTGTTTTGCTTCAGAATTGTGCTCCCTTCACAAGACCTTGGAACAGGAGAAAGGGGGCTTGGAGGGTCCAGAGCGCCCCAGACAAAGGAAGAGGAGGAAACCTCGCGTCCTCTTCTCTCAAGCTCAAGTCTATGAACTGGAGAGAAGGTTCAAGCAACAGAAGTATCTCTCGGCCCCCGAGAGAGACCATTTAGCGAACGTCCTAAAGCTCACCTCCACCCAGGTCAAAATTTGGTTCCAGAATAGAAGGTATAAATGCAAAAGGCAGAGACAGGATCAGACCCTAGAAATGGTCGGGATCCCTCCACCGAGGAGGATAGCAGTGCCTGTTCTGGTAAGAGATGGGAAGCCCTGCTTAGGGGAATCTTCCCCCTACAGTTCACCCTACAATGTCAGCATTAACCCCTATAGCTACAACGCCTACCCTGCTTACACTAATTACAACAGCTCAGCCTGCAATGCCAACTACAATTGCAACTACCCTTCCATGCAGACCATGCAGCCTGCTGCAGCCGGCAACAATTTCATGAACTTCAGCGTAGGGGACTTGAATTCAGTGCAAACACCGATCCCGCAGGGTAACGCAGGGATTTCCACGTTGCATGGGATCAGAGCCTGGTAGACTTACTTCACCCATCCCTATTTTAGGCCTCATTGCAACAATAAAACGGGGACAACGTTTCACATGGACTGTAAACTGATCAATGGACCGACCAGCGACACGTTGGACTTGAGGCTAAGGGAAAGGACAGGCTTCACCCCTGCCTGGGATCCCTCAGAGAAGCAAACAAGCGTCTCGATATATTTTCAAACTGCTGGGAGGACTGGAAGGGAATGGGTCTCTCTTGCAGGTTAATGCAGCGTCCTCCAGAAATTCACCAGCATGCTTGTCGGCATCTCCAGTTGGAAGTTTTGAAAGTTCTTTGTACAAATGATTCTACCCCATGTAAGTTAAAGCACACACACATTCTATTAGATGTGGGGATTTATATTACAATTCCCAGAGGCCCGGTGCTTTAGAGAGCACACTACCTATCCCATGTACAGCTACACACAGCTCCCTCCTAGCTTCTCCGAAAAGCCGTAGGAAGCCCCGAGAGCTGAGTTCTTGTACCGTTCGCCTACCCAACATTGGGCCGTTTTGCGCCACAGAAATGGCTCCTTCAAAAAGAGTTTGAACAATATTGCCGACGCAAACTCTTCGATTTATTTTAAAAATCAAACTACGTTTCATTTTGCACTTCCTGTATGGACACTAGATTTTGAAGAGTCCTTAAAGCTAAGTGTATCGCTAGTCCTAGATCCTCAAACGCTGCCTGTTGGTGAAAACCATGCGGTCTGCTATTTTATTTAAGATGTAACTGTCCTTGCCCCAGAGACAGAGCGGGAGAGTATATCGTGTATATAGATCTCACCAGCACACACAGGCTGAAGACAAAGCCCCGAAATGAAGGAATTCAGATGCTGTTACATGCCAGATCCCCGTAGGGTTATGCACTAAAACGCGGTTTAGTATTTAAATGCACTGTCTGTTCCTTGTCCAGCCGCCAGTGTGTATGTCTCCCTTTGCTGGGTCATTAAAGAGAGTGGCTTAAAGTTGCTCGGCTCCTTTGCTTTCATTCTAGCCATGATTACTCCCTTTGCTAGTACTTCTCGGCTGTGCAGAGGGAAAAGGCGTTTCTCTACACTGCGCCCGGGCAGGTCCACACCAGAGCCGCAGACTATTTGCCCGCAGTTAATTCAGTGGGTCAGATTCGCCCCGTGAAGCGCTCGGGCCTATATCAGTAAAGTCAATATAGGAGTGAAGCCAGACGGATTTAGCTCATAGCGCAGCATCCAGAGCGGCATTCCCCGGCAGCATTGTTACTTTACCCGTCTTGAGTCTGCATCTATGTTTACAGCGACGCAGGAGACAAAGCCAGGAGAGGCGTTCGTGCTCGTTATTTGGGGTCTGGGGTGAAAGATTGTATTTCATTTGCTTTGGGTCTCTCTTGGTTTACTCCCTGATTTCATCAGATCGGAATAATATATAGATATATTAAAAGTCTGTAATTTGGAACTTGTTCTGCGTGAAAGCCAAAGCGGCAGCATTTTTGCTGCGTATAAATTTCCGGACCTGTAGACATTCGGCTAACTTCACTATTCAATGTTTACATCTCCGTTTGAAACAAGAACTCGTCCTATATAATCTCCATTCTGGCAGAAATCACACCCCAGACTTATTTATATCGACACTTTAAACCCCTCTTCATTCTGGGGGCGATTGACTCTATCCAAAGTGCTAACAGCTTCCGCGTGTATGTAGGCGGCTCTCTAGTTCTATTTCTGATGAATTGTATGAAGATTGTTTGATTGTATCTATGGCCCCGGGCCCTCAAAAGATCTCTGGGTGAAGCCGTTTGGAGTTCCGAGACATGGCTTATGCACGGGGGAATGAATTGGAGATTTTAAATCAAAACGTCTATTTTACATCAAAACGTCTATTTTACAAAATATGACTAGAGCAGACAACTCGGGCTATGGTATTCAGCGAAGGCACGAATTACAAATAATACGTAAAAAGAACAGGATTACTTGTGGCACCTTAGAGACTAACACATTTATTTCAGCATAAGCTTTCGTGGACTCACAGTCCTCTAGTGAGATTTCAATAGGCTCTAGACCAGACACTGACACAATCCCAAGTACTTTTCCCATTCTTTTCGCCTAGTCACTTTCCATTCATTGCCAGTTCCGCTTTTACCCCTCTCTCCTAGTTGAAACTCAATTTCTTTTCAGGACACGGACGTGAGCTTTACAGAAGGAGTGTGTGTGTGTGGGGGGGGGTGACAAAAATTCACACTGGTTTCACATCAGGAGTGGGTCCCAACAGCAGCTATCGATTGTGCATTAAAAGCGCTGTCTTGTTAACACGAGCATTAAAAGAACGGGTCCCGAAAGTCCGCTCGCCTTTGACTTCGGTGGCCAGGGAGCAGAAGTCTTCCCAACAGGGAGGCTTCTTCCCCCCGCTGTGGAGGTGAGCGCCGGCCACACGTGTGGGAAGAGCGGATGCTCGATCCAACCGGGCGTTTTTACAGTAGCCGCTATCAAATGTCAATTATTGGAGTGAGAAACAACAAACCTTGTAATTCAGCGCAGTCAAAACATCCTCTGAGTGTCTGAGATTGTGCCGGTTGTTGATAAGGCAATTAGGGGAACCTGCAGCCTCTCTCCCGGGCTCTCCATATCTGCCCCATCAGTAAACAGGGATGGAGACAGGGTGGCTGTGGCCCTGGGACACAGGATGAAAGGCTGCCAATACATGGAGATCTTCTGCCGTCACTAATGCCCCTCGCCCCCCCGAACGGGACCGAGCCCCCCCCCCCCTCCGCAGGTAGGATTGCAGAGATAAGGAGGCCGGGGATGGTTTCTATTTGCAGCTCGAACCCCTGGTGGTCTACCGTGCATTCACCTGTCCAGTCTGGGGGGGTAGCCCTGTTAGTCTGTATCCACAAAAACAAGGAGTCCGGTGGCACTCCCCCCCTTTGGAAACCGCCTGTCGGACTCGCTCTAGCTTTAAAACATCATTCTGTTTACATAGTTTGGAGGGGTTGCCCCAGACAGAGGCACAAGGACTTCGGAATCCCGCACAGAAAAAGCGGCGAGCCGCCCTCTTTCAAATGTCCTGTAAAGAGGAGGCAGTGCGGAGACGCTCGGTACTATACAACTCCTATACTTCTGACTGGGAAAAGCAAAGGATGCTCCTCTCCGGGCAGGGACAGGGATCCCATTGCTGCAGTTCGCTAACCCCGAACATTCACACCAGAGCGTTTGATCGGGGTTGCGACTCCTCAGGTCTTTACCCAGGCAAAACTCCTGTGAACGCCAAGCGAGTTTTCTCCAGTAAGGAGCAGCAGTTGAATGAAAGAGGATTACATTGCAAAGAGGTCACTGGGTGCTTCCTTTGTGTATCCCCAGTCAACACACATGCTCCCTGCTCTAATTCCAGGAGTGTGTAAATAGCACACATGCAGCGAACCCAGGGCCCATGCGCCTTCTGCAGCCACGGCAGAATTTGACCAGGATCGGAGTCCCATTTAGCACAGGCAAATCATCAACATTCATATTAAGGGCAAGTGGTGAGCTGCTTAACTCAGGGGGAAGGCAGTGGGAATTTGCCCAAGTGAAGACTGAGCCATGCCCACAGAATCTGACCCTAATAATGGGTCTTTCAGGATCCAGCACACTAATATCTGAGGGCACGAAAAATGGTCCAAAAAGAGCAAGGGGAAGAAGAGGCTTCCCAGAGCAACAGGTCATGATGGGATTCGCACTCCAGCAGTGCTCTGGGCAGTAATGTCCTTCACCTACACTAGGCATGTGGTGGGATTGCTCCTGTCTCATGCTTTCTTGGCTGCACTTTTAATCCCATGTGAACTTTTCAGGGGCAGATGTCTGCTACTACCCAGTTAAATCCTATCTCCGACTCTACATACAAAGTCGACTCTCGGCCCAGTGTTTGGGACTGATTTCTAGCGCTGCCCTGGGCTCATGGCTCAGAGGGATCAGTGCAGGAGCTAGTGTGCCATGTATTGCTACAGGCTCTGCCTACAAGGCCTCTCACATTCTCCCCTCCTCTCCATACTTCCCAGTTCCTGTGGGAATTGCATCACACACAGATGCAGAGCCGGATAAGACAGGGACTTGGAAAAGCAACCGGAGCCTTGGAGCTGGTTCAGAAAGCGATTTAGGCAGAGGACACAACTGCAGCTGGCTGGAACAGCGTCCTGTACTCCAGCCTGAACCTGGCAGCAGATCAGGGATCCGCAGAGTGAGGCATAGTGTGGGACTTTGATTACAGGGATTCCTCGTTAAACTGCAGGGATTGATTACAGGGATCCCGTCTTAAATTTAATTCCTTAGACTGCAGGGAACAGGAGCGAAATACCAGGAGAGAGTGCTCGCTGCCCCCACCACCTGCCCAGGAGCTGAGCTACCTTGCTTCTGTTTTGGCTAGGGTCCGGGCCAAATTCATCTCGGCTATCAGTCCTCTGCAGCCAGTGGAATGGCACCGGGCACCAATCTGACTGGATGGCTCCGCACTGTTACAAAGACTACGGTGGCGTTTCTCAAAGTTGATTAGGGTATTTCGACACCCAATTCCCACTCCTTGTAATGACTAGCCAGCTTTGAAAATCTGAATGTATGTAGATATACTGGTTTCTCTGTCTGAGCCAGCACCATTTTACATCCATAGGATATTCTAACAGACCCCTGTACATATAATACACTATTTTAGAGGAGAGCGTGGGGCAGTAGGGTTTCCACTGGGACCTTCCATACTCCAGATACTATAGTAATGCTGTGGGCTCCTGGCAGATCAGAGAGTGAAGCAAAGGGAGACTGCTTGCAGTTTGGATTTGAGGTCCCCAGGACTCCACTCCTCCTTAATTGTACACTTTAGGCTAGATTTTCAGGGGCCCTGAGCATCCACTTCTCAATTTGAAATCAACTGGAGTAAATATTGCTCAGCATTACTTGACTTCATAGGACAAGTGAGTTATAAGGTGAGGGCTTTATATAAAAGAGCTGTAATTCACCCAGTTGTTAAAGTAACATGTTAATTAAGGAATGACAGGAGAACATAAGAACGGCCGTACTGGGTCAGACCAAAGGTCCATCCAGCCCAGTATCCTGTCCACTGACAGTGGCCAATGCCAGGTGCCCTGGAGTGAGTGGACCTAACAGGTAATGATCAAGTGATCTCTCTCCTGCCTTCCATCACCCCCCTCGGACAAAACAGAGGCTAAGGACACCATTCCTTACCCATCCTGGTTAATAGCCATTAATGGACTTCATCTCCATGAATTTATCCAGTTCTCTTTTAAACCCTGTAATAGTCCTAGCCTTCACAGCCTCCTCAGGCAAGGAGTTCCACAGGTTGACTGTGCACTGTGTGAAGAACTTCCTTTTATTTGTTTTAAACCTGCTCCCCACTAATTTCATTGGGTGGCCCCTAGTTCTTCTATTATGGGAACAAGTAAATAACTTTTCCTTATTCACTTCCCCACACCATTCATAATTTTATATACCTCTATCATATCCCCCCTTAGTCTCCTCTATTCCAAATGCAGGAGGCTGCATTATAAACATTCTGTAAGGCACCAAATCTCTTGTCTTTTGCAGTTCTCCCCAAATAATAGCCATGCAGTTTTCAAACTGTGTTATAAATCAGGATTTTATTCCTTCAGTCCTGTAACTCTCTGCACCTTGTGTGGAAAGTTACTCTGTTGGAAGAAGTGTAATTCCTGGTTTTTTTGCCCCGCATTACTTCAACACAATACAAGGAGCCATGGTCCTGGCAAAAATTAAGTAAAATAGCTTTGTGTTCTTGAACACTGCAACTTAAAAAAACAACAACCCTCTGCTTACTCCACCCAAAATGCAGCAAACAGTACTGATAATAAGCAATGTCTAATTAATATAATAAATTATTCTAATCAGCATTGTTTAAAAGGGGTAACATCTTTAAGAGACTCTTCCAAATATCTCTGAGTGAGAAAGGCAAAGTGCTTGCGGACTGGGACTTGAGTCTCCATTGTTTTAC
Source organism: Chelydra serpentina (assembly GCA_037349315.1). NCBI lineage: Eukaryota > Metazoa > Chordata > Testudines > Chelydridae > Chelydra > Chelydra serpentina. The sequence continues at coordinate 18,224,410 of JBAIAC010000035.1, forward strand.
ACCCTGGTTAGTCATTTACGCCAGTATAAACTGAAATGCTGCCATTGTGATCTGGTAGCATTTTGTAATCAGTGTCTACTGGTGGAAATGACTAACCAAGGTGTAGGACAGGGGAGAATCAGGCCCCAGGGATTAAAGCAGTTTCCCCCAACACAAACAAGAATCAGAACATTCTCCCTCAGTTGCTCAGACATCAGTGTTTCTTTTCTCTCTCCTGCTCAGTTTAGAGACACAGGAAGATGGAGGCCTCCTAGCAGAGACTGAACACTAGTAGTGTATGTGTGAAAATTAATCAAGTCAACCAAGTTTTTGTGAAGTGTCCCAGTGTGAGAACATTGTTCATTGAATACTATTTAATGAAACAGTATGGTCTATTTGGCAGCCACCAGCAGTCTCTCATAAGAATTTAAAGTCCTGCATCCTCACGATCAGAGCAGGCTCCATTGAATGACAGACTCATAAGGTACAAGACCAATCATCCAAAAGCCATCTCCAACCCATTCTCCAACCTTGCTTCCTTTTTCCACAGGGAAAGGAATCTGAATAGTGTTAACTAGCCTCACCAATTATTTTCTATCAAAAATCCTTTGTTGTTTGACCGCAAACAGCTCCAGCCTGCATGCAGCTCACAGTATTGCTACAGCTTGTGCAACTTGCTAGGTGACAGGTTGTCCTATGTAGTTCTCTCCGCCCATGCACCAAGAAGATCTTTGAGGATCAGCCAAACTCCTTTATTTTCTTTTGCACTGCAGCTTCGGCATAGCCCCGAGAAATGCAACCAGACAGCAGTACAAGGAAATGTATTTTATTTTACAAATCAGAGGCACCAACTGTAAAATAGATTAAATTGTTACTGCTGATTCTAGATACGGTGAAAGCTGCACTAAGAACCATCTCCCCTACCGCAAGGGACAGCTTTAAAATATCCCTGACCTTTCCAGCACATTTTTGGTTGACTTTTAGGAGAGAACAGCCCTTGCAGCTGGCCAATTTTTGCTGGTCTCACTCTATCAGGTGTGTACCTGCTATTGGCTGTTGTCAGTGACAGCGTACTAGACTTGATGGACCAATGGTCTAATCTGGTAAGGCTAATTTTAGGCTATTTTTCCTGATTTTGGCCACCTGTATATCTGTGTGAGATCCTGGAACTGAAAACTGTGTGTGAGTGAAATTATGTTGGTGGGTCCTGGACTTACACACAGTAACAAGGGGGATGAGACAGAAAATCAACTATTTCCAGGACACCGAGTAAAGAGAAAAGCTATGGAGGTCCAGAAAAAGAATACAACTTCAAAGAAATAAAGCAGCTCTACATTCTGAATAATTAACGCACCAGCCCCAGTGAGAAATATCTGTTAAGCCATCCCTGCTTAAAATAACATGTGTTTGGTGCTCCCAAAGGTGCATTGGCTAAAGCACAGGACTAGGATTCAGGAGGCCTGGGCAGTTTTCCCAGCTTTGCTACAGACTTAGGTCCCAACTCCAAGCCTGCAATTGGATCAGTGAGGGCAGACTCTTGGATCGTCACAGAATTCAGTGGAGCTCCACCTGGGTCCAGGGGTTCATCCACATGACTTCTACAAAACTTACTCATTTGCTTAACTATATATATCTGAGAAGTCCCATCGAGCCGAATAGAACTGCCCATGAGTGTAAAGTTAAATATGTGTGCAAGTGTGGTCAGGATCAGGACCTTGTTGTGTGGCCTAAGTCATTTCAGCACTCGAGGCCTCATTTCCCCTTTTCTAAAATGGGGATAATATTTACCAATCTCATGGGGATGGTGTGAAGTTGAATTAATTTCTGTGAAACACTCAGGTCTTTGGGTGGAAGGTGCTATAGACTGCTAAAGGCAGATGCTAGCAAACTCAAACTGGACAAGGAATCTATGTTTGAAATGTGCTTTGAATGATGAAAAGTGCTGTGAGTGCTAAGTATTAATTATTAAGAGAAATGGAATTTAGATATACATCTGAGTGATTTTTGTCCTAGATCCAACTAATCAGTTTAACAACTAACAGTACTTACAAAATTTTAAAAACTTGATTCTCAGAATCACTTTCTAGAGCTTCTGCCTATTTGGGAATAGTAGTTAGAAATTCATGCTGCTGCCCCAAGAATATACCATGGTTTATTTTAGTACAGCAGATGTTTCCTAAACAGATTGCATTATCCTTTGTATATTTCAGCATAAGCTTTGAATAAGTCCCAGTACCAGCTCCTAGAAACTGGCCCCAAATCCCATCTTCCTGGCCAGTATTTTATATACCTTTTATTATCTGCAAGAGATAAGAGCAGCTTTCAAAGTGCCCTTTGCAGTCTGAGGAGGCTGCAGTGTACAAACATGTGCAGTGCCCAGTCTGTGAGTCTGTCATCGGCAAGGTTTCAGAAACAGGCTATCAAAAACTTTCAGTCAAATGAGTTGCCAGAAAGCTGTAAAATACTAACAAAACATTGGAGCCAAATCCTATCACCTAGCTTCTGATGATAGTCCTATTGATTGATGTCAGTGACACTACTTGTGTGAGTAACAAAAGCAGGACTTGATTCTTCCTGACTTGGGTTCAGTGGATTAGTCGGTACATTGTGAAGCTCTTGCCTTACACACACACTTAGGCCCAGATACTGCACACAGATACACAAACACCTAACTTTGTGCACCGGGTACTCCCATTGAAGTCAATGGGACTGCTCATGTGCATAAAATAATGCTTGCAAGTAACTGCAGGATCCGGGCCTTATTTTGTATATTGTCTTTCTTACAAACAAGATCCCAAAATAGTTTGCAGAGGTAAATAATAGTTCTGAAATTAGCTCCTGATCCTGAAAGCCCTTTGCACCCAAAACTCCCATTGGAATCAATCCACAGCATCAGACAATTATATGATAGAAGCGGGAAAGAAAAATGAAGTGGTACAGAGCAATAAGAGATGCCGAGATTTCATCTGAGATTTGAAACAAGATGGAGAATTGATTAAGTGAAAATATATAGGGAGTCATTCCAGGTTGGAGGGGCTGCAGAGAAGATTCTCATACCAACAGTGGACAGAATGTGTTATGAATCAGAGAGGAAGTCAGTGAAAGACAGACAGACATGTTTACACCAGTGTGTGTCATCTTTCTGGGTGAGGCTTTATTTTCGGTTTTAGCTATTTATTGCTGGCTGTTGGGCAAAGAGAGAATTTTTCTACACTCCCTCTGGGATCTATTTGGGTCTGTCTAGCTATGTTTGAAACTCTTCTTCCAGTTACTCTGTATGAAGGTGCTGAGGGTTTCAAGTCTGAACACATATATACAAATTGTTAGTGGTAGGGTAGTAAATAAAAGGTCTGACCCCCTGCAGCCATTCCTTGTGCAGAAGTCCTATTGACTTCAGCAGTTAAGCTGTGTGCAGATGCAAGGGATAGAGACACCCCCTAAACTCCCTCCTATTTGGACAGGCCTTTTAAAGTCATGTAAAAACAAACTGTTTTGCCTAATTGTAACTTTGAAAACACCTGTGTCCAATTCCTATAATTGAAAGTGATATTTCTACAGCTCCTTTCATCAAACAATCACAGGGTACTCAACACACTGATTTATGATCTATGGGCTAAATTCTGCCTTGAGATGCATGTATGCAGCTTTCAGTTAAGTCAATGGGAGCGTGGGTGCTCAGAATCACAGAAAATCAGGTCCAAGATGTCTTCATTTGTCCATCCAAAAAATGAGGTTTCCAAATCTTCCACTTTTGAAGATTTGGACCTAAGTGCCTTGGCTCAGGTTACACAAAGAATCAGTCAGGAATAGAGCTAGTTTCCTGATGAAGTTCCCTGCTTTAATTGCTAACCACAACTGCCTCCCTATATATATATGTATATATATATATATACACACAAGGATTACTTCATCCAGCAATGGAATGCAGCCATTTCTTGGGTGAAACACATCAACTATTTAACAGCACACAATACAAAAACACCACACTATAGGATACAAACTACCAAGACAATTTTAGGTTAGTTTTCAACTGACCTATTTTTCTTCCTCAATCCCAATCACAGTTTTTGGTCTTATTTGTCTCAATATTCTGGCTATAAAAACACTACTTTCTGCCCTTTGATCAGCTAATGAAAAGCCCTTTCATGTCCTTCTGTCTTCATTAGCTTACATTCTAACTGCTGGCCTTGCACAGGATAGGCAGTGTTACAAGGTCAAAGCAGGGGATGATGGATGACTTTTGGCATTTCGTGTCCAGATTACATATACTGAAATCAGCCTACAAGGCAGCAATCTGTAGTGCATTGTAAGGTCAGCTGCGCATGCATAATTCCTGATGGCCATGTCCACCAAACATAGAACAGTTTAACTGCTGCTATTTCAGATCCAAATGGAAAACAATAATACTCTGCACTTCCCCCCTCTTCTCACTCTAGGATCTCAAAGCACCAAACAAACATTAGTGAACTAAGCACCACAGTGTCCGTGCAAGGTAGAGAAGTACTATTGTTATCACCCTAAAACACATGGGGAAAGCGAGGCACAGAGAAGCTAAGGGACTTACTCAAAGCTACTCTGCAAGTCTGTGAGAGAACCAGGAATAGAACCCAGAAGTCCTAGCTCCTAAGCGCCTGCATTAACCACTGAGCCTGGGTATTTCAGGAGGGAATATTTATCTGTTTCAGATCTCATTTTTATTTTACATACATGTTACAGGACCCCAGGTTACGTAACCATTTTGAATACAAACCTCTGGTGATGTGGAAAGAAGTGAGAACGGGGAGCTTACATTGCCCCTTACAAGCAAGCGTGGGGAACATATAGAGCCAATTTAAGTTTTCTTGGATGATAACATTTCTTTGGTGCTGCTGTCAACAACATCCAGTAGGTTGGACTTGGTCACATTCAAACTCTGTATCTATCTACACTAACGTTGGGCAAGTGTGGATGCCCCTCCCCCTCACGATACATAAGATAATTTGACAGAAAAGGCATTTTACCCAGCCTGCCTAGTTTCTGGTTAGGCCAGGAATCAAATCTAGGTTGTGGTGAGGACAGTCCTAAATGTGGACCAGTAGGCCTCCGTATTGTCACACTACAAGTCCCCTGTAAATAGATAAGTGACAAGAGAACAGAAAGGGGAAAGATGATTTGGCCTGTGATATACTGATATAGCTGAAGATTAGATGATTGTAATGGTCTCTTCTGGCCTTAAAATCTATGATATAAAGAGAGCAAGTGGTCCTGAGAAGTGAAGTTTAGATCCAGATCTGACTTTTTCAAAAGCAAGGGGAGTTTGGCCCCAGAACTTTAGTTCAGGACCCACCTCTAGTTTTGCACCAACATGCAATCTACAGTTTTGGCTCTAGTGATCACTCTGTAAAGAGGGAAGCTGTTCTGGGGAAAACTGGATACACTATAACTTTCTTGCACTGCAGGGAAAACTAATTTTGATGTTTGCTGAATAGCAGCTCTCCTCTGAGTAATCACAACAAAAAGGGAGCTGTTAAAATCTGACATTCATTTGCTTCTAATAATAAAACCTATCCTTATTACAGAAGCAAGTTTAATGTGTTTAAGGAGTCTTCCCAAGAAAGCTAGCTAGTTGGCCCTCCAGGAATCATTTTGAAAGGCAGAAAGCCTAGATTAAATATGTTGTATAAGGAAAGGCCTCCTAACTGTTCTCTCCCCCTCCCCCTATTCCAGATGGGCATTCTTTTCATTTTCTGAGCAGGTTAGTTCTCTACATACAGCTGTTCCAAACTGCAGCTGAAATCAAGATGTTGGAACTCATTAGCTCTACTCTGTTCTTTCATCCAGAAGTCAATGTGGCATGTTGAGAGAGCATAAACGACAGGAGTCAAGTTTGGGCTGAGGTACAGGTGTCTGGGGCTGCAGAGGCCATGCAAGCAATTAGTTCCCACTTACACCATCTTGTTCCTTTTTATGTTCAAAAGCATTACACCAGAAACTTCACAGATTTCGGTGTGTGCCAGTTGAAGAACATCATCCTCTTAAGAATGCATTAGACAGTCAGATGTTTTCAAACCAAAGGTCTCCTTTGAGACCATTTCCTCTGCTATTGTATCAACACAGATACAAGAATACCATTTGGCCACTCGAGGAAAATGAAAATGCTTAACAGCACAGGTTCAAAATCAGGTGGGAAGAATCACACAACCAGGATAACCTCCTTCATGAAATCTGCCTGTAACAGAGACTAGCCCACTTTCAGTTTGAAATACTTTTAAGAAGTGGCTGATGTCTTGCGGAAAACTTTGAAAATCATTCTGTTCAAAGACAATCCTGCTTCTATTGCATATATTTTCTGTGTTCTCTTTCTGCATTTTGGTATTGCCATGGAATTGGGTTTTTATAAGTCCATCAAAGAGGGAGTGAGGGCTCAGCATGGATTGAGTGGAGTCACTAAGGTTCAAGTTCTAATCCTGGTTCTGACACTAATTTGCTGCAGAGTCTTGGGCAAGTCACCTAACCTTAACTGTCATGACACAAGCAGAGTTTGATAACCTCAGGTGAAGAATTAATATATTCCTCATTCTCTGTTAAATACAAAAAGTGTGCTTGATGCTTCACAAAACACAGATGTAGCTATTATCCCTGTTTCAAGGTGCTTGCATTCTAAATATATAGGCAAAACAAAAAGCTCTGGGCAATCCAGACATTGGGTCTATATTAGAGTGCACCATCTTTTGATTTTTGGTGGCAGGTGGGTAAATGTGGATTACTGTTTACTTCAGAGAAGAAACAAGTTTTGAAAGAAGAGAAAGTGGATGTGTCATGAGAAGGGGTAAGGAGACAGTGGCAGCAGAAGCAGCTGCAACTTTTTAAAAAGGAAATATCTTGTTATTAGACAAATGGCCTTAGTAAATAAAGCATAGAAACAGGACTTTTGCTGAATAGAATGTTTCATATAGTTTTTACTTTGAGCCGTCGGCAGCTCTCACATTACCATATACTGTATTTTAGTAACATACAACACGCCCCAGAAGTAATACATGGTAGAGAGGTTTAGGATTGACTTTCATCATAAAATATGTGATATTCTGAAGGGGCAAAACTGTTGCATAGGTCTATACATCACTGGTGAGATAATGAGGTAAATCATTAGTCAATTCCAAGTAGTCCTGAAAATACACCAGGGGACCAATTCTCTCCCCACAACAAGCAGTGATTCCCCTCCCTGGGCCAATCTACCTGCCACACCAATCAATAATAGAACTATAGCCCAAAGTAAGGCAGATGCATTTTTGTTTTATCTCTTTGACTTTTGACCTTGAAATGGTCATTTGACATGCTTTGCCACTAATACTATTTCCTTCCACCTCAAACGATACTCCTCAAAAGGAGCATCCTAGTGATAGATCAGTTGAGACCAGGGGTCAAGTTTATGTTGATCTACAGGTGTCAGAAGTGTATTAATCTAATGATAAAGGTCCCTGAAAAGTCACCATACATCTTCAGGGGAATGAAAATACCATACAACTTACTTGCAGATGTTACAGAAGTAGCCAGATAAGGTAAAGCGACTACCACAGTGAATGCTGACAGGCAAAGGTAGAGCAACAGGTGAAGCCACAATGTTATTTCCTGTAAACCAGGGTAGCCAAACATACAGGAAGGTGAAAACTACAAGTTATTAAAGCTCCTGCCAGTAGAAAATAAGGACATTGCTTTCAGCCTAACATAGGTTGTAACTTCAGGAGAACTAACTGGCTCACACCATACATGAGACACTGTTTAATACAAATACCTTGCCCTTGTTGCCCAAGGTTTTCCATACACTTTACTAACATTAGTTGATTAAGCTTACCACTCCCCCTGTAGTGAACAGAACTATTTTACAGATGGGGAAATTGTTGCTCAAGATCATAAAGAAAGCAATGGCAGAGCCAGGAATGTAATCTAGCTGTCCTGAGTCCCAGTCCTCTGCCTACCCACTTTTAGACCATTTTTTTCAGAAGTAGCCAATGAGATTGAGTGCCCAATATGAGACACATTGAGCCTGCCTGATTGTCACAGATTATTAAGCACCAAAAGTGCAGGTTGAAGCGGTGGGTGGCTGGTACTTCTGGAAATCAGTAGCCCAAGGCCCATAATATAAGTGGCTACTTTTGAACATTTTGTTCCGCATAACACTGAATCACATTATCATTTAATCTCTATTTATGGCACAGTTCAGTGGGGCATTCTGCTTAGAAATGTTGGCATGATATGGCTCATGGTGCATGCAGAAAATTACAGATTTTATAGTGAATGGGACTGCTGTTGTGTGTAAAGGTAAGCACATGCACAAGTGTCTGCAGGATCGGGGACCCAGTCTGTTTCTATAGTCAAAGTTAGGTGAAATGTAAAAAATTAACAAAATCCATAAATAAGTCAATTTTATTTTTAAAATTTGTTCAGGATTAATAATCAAAGATGCTTTATGATGATGCAGTAAAGAGCATCTTTTGAATGTGATTTTTAACCTGACAGTGTTCCTTTAAAAGAAAGCTAGTTAACACAATAAATCACAAGTGTAAATTTCGCTGTACATCAAGCCAAATCAAAATCAGAAAGAAAAATCAAATGAGAAATAAAATTGATCCCTTTATAAATAAAGGGATCAAATAAAATTGATCGCAAATGAGAAATAAAATAAAATTGATCCGACAGGGGAATAAATCTGATACTAGATAAGAATTAACACATGACCCTAACTAAAAGAAGATGTGTAAAAGGAATATATGTTTGACTATACTTTGTGTACAAATCAAACCAAATTACCTTGCTATAAACAGAGGCTTTCTACATAGACAACTCTGAGAGGTAAAGACCTGTTATAGGAATTCTGTTCAATAAATTAATCAATGCAGCATATTTCAGTTATACTAATGAGATGTCACAATGAAAGCATGAAGCCTAATCAAGGTCTCAACTCTGCCTTTAATTGAGTTTCTGCAGTCAACTGCAAGCACAATTGTCAGCTAAAATGGCAGCATTTTGGTCCTAATCACCCAGGTACTTGAGCATATACTTAACTTTAAGCAGGTGAGGTGTCTGAGAACACCTTGTTGAATAGGGGCCTTATACATTTAATACCTGAATGGTAACTTTTTCACCTACAGCTAATTGGGCCAGCAGCTACTGTGGACACAACATTAGAGGATGTTTAAGAAAAATGTAGCCCTTTATTATAGGTGTATGTTTGCACTTCCTCTGTCTTATTTGCACCATGATAATCCAGGAATTTTGGGATCCAATTCTTCTTTGTTCTGATGTGCTGAGGTTGGTTTAGACAAAGCATTAAAATCTTGTGGGATTGGGTGGAACTTTATTTTGCAGTGCCACCTAGTGGTTTCTAGGCTAAGAACATCAGCTGTCCAATAAGTACATGCAACATAAAAACTCAATACAAATATGCTACTTGACAAGGTCTAACTCCGGTGAACAGTTACAGTTGCCTGGGAAATGTGGGAACTACTGTATTTAAGTTGAAGCCGATAGGAGGAAAAATCATAAGGACACTTGTAATCAAACCAAAATATTTCCGATTGCATAGTGTACATGCACCTGTACAACACACCAAATCCCAATCCCTGCATTATAGTCGATATCAGGACAGCCAGAATCTTCAATAGATAACTAGAACTTTCTTTCATAATTAGGGTGACCAGATGTCTCGATTTTATAGGGACAGTCCCATCATTTTGGGGGCTTTTTCTTATATAGGCACCTATTACTCCCCCCCATCCCCTGTCCCGATTTTTTACACTTGCTATCTGGTCACCCTATTCATAATCATCAGAGGCATATTAGAGGGTAGACTGGGAGTCAAGACTCATGAGTTTTAATAGTTTCTCTGACGGGATGTGTGCCATCAGCAAGTCACTTCAACTCTCTGTGTTTCAATTTCCTGTGTCTATACATTGCGACCTACAGATGAAAAGTGCTAAGTATTATTAGTAATTATATACTCACATATTCATATATAAATGAATAAACAGAATAAATAGACAGACAATGGCTTACAGGAATTTGGCAATAACAACATTTGTATAAGGCAACTAACCATTTAACATAAAACAGATAATCTCCTGCTGATAAGTGAAATAGCAGGACACACGATGTATTTTTATAATTATCCAAGGATGTTTATCTCGTGTGAATTAAGCCCTGACATAATTTTCATGTGATGCTATCATTCCGCAGGGTTAAATAAGAATTGGTCTCAAATCTAATCATACATTTTCCTTGTTTATATAAACGAAGGGACTAAACCATCCAGCAGGCAGATGGGGCAGAGTGCAGCTAGTCTGATCTATGAGGGGATCATGTGAATGTAAAGCAGTTTTATTTACTCAGAGGAATGTCATGGACAAGACGTCTCATAGGAAGAAATGGATTTATATATTTCAATGAACAATAGTCTGGTTATTGGTACAGCGACTCTAAAAAATATCCAAAGTGTTGAGATGAAGGTTTATAGGCCACTGTAGAAAGGACTGTATCTGTTGGCTTTAATCCACAAAAAATAACTCTGCCACTGCCTCTCTGGTCTCTGCAGCCACAGAGGCTAAACATTACTCAAGAGTTAAACATTTATTTGGCTGGGGATTTTCTGCATTCACTCTGCTTATTGTTTTAGCTATTAGCATTTTAAATCTCTGCATCCTCTTTTGCAGAATCCCTCAGAGAAGTTATAATTTATAAAGCCATCCTAATCTATTTCTGAACAGGAGGGGAAGATGGGTCGGGGTGGAGGGGAGAGGAGGGTTAAAACTTTGTTTAAGTATCAGAGGGGTAGCTGTGTTAGTCCGGATCTGTAGAAGCGACAAAGAGTCCTGTGGCACCGTATAGACTAGCAGACGTATTGGAGCATAAGCTTTCGTGGGTGCATCCGAAGAAGTGGGTATTCACCCACGAAAGCTTATGCTCCAATACCTCTGTTAGTCTATACGGTGCCACAGGACTCTTTGTCGCAACTTTGTTTAAATACACAGTCCCAATTCAGTGCTGATTTACTCCCTCCATGCATACTGAAGATAATGAAGTTCCATGTATTGAGGGAGTATACATTCCTGACCTTGACTTTAAGTATGTGTGTAGTCCCATTGAGTTCAACTGACTATGCATGTGCTTAAAGTTAAGCAAGAGTGTCAGTTTTTGCAAGATCAGGGCCTAAGTTAGCACAGGAATTGACCCAAAGAGCTTCAGGAATTGGCAAATCTGACAGGAGGTATTTTAAACAAATCAAAGGAAAAGCGAGAGGAGCTGATGTTTGTGAGCATAAAAGTCCCTTTTAATTTTTTTTAACAAGCTATCAGATTGCTGGCAGAAACCACTTATATTCAATGAATGCCTGGAGAAGCCAAGGTTTAGCTGCCCATATTTTCTCTCTAGGTGTTTTCAAATACTGTGGCTTTAGTTTTAAAAAGCATAACAACATTATGACCCTTAGCAGCATTTGTAGTTATACATCCTAAGGAAAGTAATCACATTTTATGCTTCAAGGAACAGGGGTCAGGAAAGAATTCTCTATTTATCCAATCCAAAATGTGCAGTATTGTACAAGAGATCAGCTTCATGATGATGTCTTTCACCTTTCTTAGAAGCATCAGTTAATGATCTGATTCAATATTGCAAATCCTGTGCTAACCATGGATGACCTTGCACTAACATTACCACCTAGATACCACAGAGACTGGTGTCTTTATAAATATCTAGACTGATAGAAGTAAAGGCTAGTTGCGTGTTTTCTTCCCCAGGTAATTTTGTGATGCCTGTTAAAGGGCAACAGTCCCACCGGAAAAACTGCATTTTATTCTACTATCCATTTTGAAGATAAAGAGAAATCCTTCTACAACTGTCCCTTCTTAGCAGTACATTTATCAAGTCTACAAAATAAGTGTATTTGCAGTATGTGTCAATTTCATTTTCAAATATCCATCCCCTCCCCCCTCTCCTAGTTTAGGATAATGTGAACTGAAGGACTTGTGGATACAGAAAGACCAGACCCCTGGAAGGGTCAGGTTAAAAAGCGTCACTGTATGTGATATTTAACCATCATGCTGTTGAAAAGAAGAAAGTGAAAAGCTTTCATGTTGTTCTATATATATATGGTTCTATCTATAGGGCCTGGTGTGTACTGATCCCTGAGGAGACGTTCTCTCCGCTTGCCCTTTGGGCGCTTATCACAGGAACAGAGGGACACATGCAGCATTATCGCCAGCCAAGGCTCAGAACAGCCGAGTGGCATTTTCCTTTCATGCAGAAACTGACACCAAATGCAGAGCAAAATGATTCTCAGCACAACACCACAGCCTGTGACCCCAACTGGCAGAGTCTAAAAGCTGGAGATATGCAAGTTGGTTCTGATGTTGCAGTAGAAGAGAAAGGTCAACAATGATAATATCTGATCAGTCTCACATTGTGTGTTTAAAAATAAAAGGATGCCTGAGTGGAAGAAAGAAATTGCAACGGCCTTAATTATGGAGAAAATCACATCCCTGAACTAAGTTTATTCTTCATGAAACCTCTGCCAAAATTATTATTGAACATCACTTTATAGCTGTATAGACTAATAGATGTACTCTGGGCTTTGCCATCTGACACTGGTCACTTAAAAATACAAATACATACAAATAAGAACCCAATAATGACTAAGATATTACAGCAGTGTCTAGAGGTCCCAACTGGGACTAGAGCACCATTGTGCTAGGCACTGCACAAACACAGAGGCCCAGATTCTAGAATTTTTACTCACATTGTGTAAATGGACTATTCACAGAGTGAGGTGCTACTCAGCATAAACAGTACTGGCAACACTAAGTATTCAAAACTTGTGATTTAGGATCCCACAAGAGTGGCTTAAAAATGACGACATTGTAAAAAATAATAAATTTTGGCTTCTTTTTACTTGACTTCTAGTTTTCAACCTTTGTGGTTCATTTTCAAGGTTTTAGCTGCAACGATGAGGGCTAAAAACCTTCTTTTCTATATGAAATCTGTGATTTATATGATCACATGACTCCAGGAGCTGGGGGCTTGTGCCTAATATTGTGAGAACTGGCAACACTAAAGAGTGGTAAAACCCAGCCCAAAGTACAAGACTTGTTCACTCTCATGAGTTTGCAGGCTAAGTGCCCAAATCTCCGTTCTGCTGCACTATGTGTAGCCATTTACACCTGTACAAAGTGGGCAAAAAAATCCTTCCAAACCAAAATGGTAACATTTACCCCCCACTTTACACTGCTGCAAACAACTTTCGATTATGCAGGGCAATAGAGACTCAGGCCCTAATAATAATTTCTCCTTTAATCTTCTGTTTTTATCAGGTGTTTATCTGAGTTCACACAGAACAAAAACAAATGGCCAAATCCTCACTATCACCTATTTAACTGCAATGTATAATTAATATTTTTGAGAACAGAAGCTTTGTTAAAGATTCAACACTCCTCACCCCCTCAAGGTGTGAGAGATCATGATATGCATCCTCTGAGACCCTCAAAAAGTCATCCAGCAAAACCAGGAAAGATCAGCATTGACATCTCTGATATTTGTAATGTAAAAAACAAGCAAAAACCCCAAAACAAATCCCACCATTCATAAAGCAGAAACAGCACAAGCTCAGTGTTTAAAAAAAAAAATCCTTTGCAGGTCACTTTTAAGCTGCAATAGTAGTGGTTACAAAAGTCATAGAGTAGCATTGTAACTTCACCTAAGTATTCCTGAAAGAGCTTTGATTAGTATTATTTATATTGCAACAGCAGAGACAAGCCAACCAGGTGAGGGCCATGCTATGGGAGGCACTGTTCAAACATTTAGTAAATGACAGTCCCTGCCCCACTGATCTTGCAGTTTTAAATGTCTCTCACTGACAGACAGTTTGGCAGAAGTCATTCAGGTGACATATCACAGAATGAAATAAAAAGCACTTTGGGTATGAACACAGACTCCTTTGTATTACAGCTGCGCCTAGAGTTGAGCCTCTGGATTTCTTCTCACTTAGGGTCTGACTTTGGATCAGGCCCTTAGTATGACGTAAACCAGGAGCAACTCCACTGAAGTCAATGGTGTCACAAAGCGCGTAAAACCAGTGTAAGAGGTAATGCGAATTAAGCACAAAGACTAACTCAAAGAAAGATATCTTCCTCCCCAGAGAGAATTCTTTCATGGAAAAACTGAAAAATAAGTCCTGCTTCTTACATAGAGTGATACTTCAATACCGTCTTTATGATTCATTCCTCTCCCGTATAGCCATAAAGTGTGCTTCTTGCACATGAGAGGTGATCTACTGAATACTTGTGTTTTAACTGTGATAATTTCACCCTGTTCATGTTGCAAGGACATATAGGAATTGCCATTCCAGAAAAGACCAATAGTTCATCTAGCCTGGTGTCCTATCTTTCTGCTCATGTTCATTGTCAGCTCCTGGATGTCTAGTAGGACTTGCTGTTAGGAGATCATCTCCATCAATTTCTGGCATTTTTTCCCCACGGTGCCATGTGCTTCCCATTTCAGGAAGCCAAACCTGAGTTTCAGTAGCTCAGATGGACATTAAACTTGAAAGATGCAGTTCAGCTGTTCCAGGTCAGTTACGAATGTAGAAAAGAAATGCATTTCATCACAATAACTCCTCAGTTTGTTTATGAGAAGATGCACTTCTAGTTAGAGGTTTTGAAACCGCTGTAACAGCTGCTGCTGTGGAGCTCAGGCAGAGGACTATGATGGATGAAATATCAGGAACAATGGAGATTTACAGCAGAGTAATTAGCGAAGCAGAAAGGAGGTCTTCTATCTCCATTAGACCTTCAATTTCTTAGATGCCTTTCATTCCAGTTCTGGCCTGAACCCTTGTGCTCAGCCACTGGTAAGTGCAGAGCCATTTCTACATAAGGATAAAGGGAAACAACAGCCCATGGCTCTATCTTATGCGACTGAGAAATGCAAGTGGTGCCATGAGATGTAGACAAAGGTTGGAACAGAAGTAACAGGTCACTTGATTCCTGGCCACTGACAGTGCCTGGATGAGAGTACGTTGGAACAGCCTGTAAGTGCATATTGAAAGAGGACCACCAGTTACTTTCTGGAACATGTGTGTCCTCCTTGGTTGACATCAGCCAGCCAGCTTGGTGAGTCTTCTCCTTTTAACATCACAGTGTTCTCTCAAAACCTGAAGTAGAAACTACAAGAATATTACCCCTTGGAGTGAGGATAATTCCCTTACCTCTGTTTAGGAGCAAGTAGACTAGATCTCATCTGCATTCTGACTCCCTATCAACCTCATTCTCTGCTGGAGTTTGTCACACAGAGAGTGGGAGAGGAGAGAAGGCTTACCCAGCAGATAATTGAACTAATTGTATAAAATAATCCTCTACTGTCCCCTGGAGTGGATGAACTAGGTAGGATATAAAAGGTCTTTCCCACCTCTAGCATCCATGATTCTATGACATGTAGCTAGAAATGTAGACAACTGAAAAGCAAAGGTGACTTTTCTGTCTGCAGCTTCTCTTTTCTGTTTCTTCCCTGTCTGGGAATCTTTCTTAAGAAGGTTGCAACATTGCAAATGTGATCACAGTTGTTATCAACATATTGGTGGTGTTTATATTTTTCATTGTTCCTGTCTAGGTCATCCAGATATGCAAATATCTATTCTTGGCATCTTCTCTTCTTCCAGTCTTCCTTATTAGTCCATCCTCATCTCTTCTAGCCCAGAGATAAGATTCAAATTAAACCTACTTGGTAGGGATACTGAATGTCACCTGAAGTCTGTTGTTACAGTTTGAAACACCAGCTGAGATACTCCCTTGAGGGTTACACAAATGTCACCCTGTTTCCTAAAGCTATTATTGATTAATTATTTATTATTAATTATTATTATTATTACAATAGCACCAACAGTCCCCAAACTAGAGAGGGCCCCATTGTGCTAAATGCCATACATACCTAGTGAGAGCCACTCCCTTTCCCGAAGACCTTTCAAGTTAAAGAGACAAGACAGACAAAGGGTGAGAGGGGACGTGATTTGCCCAAGGTCACTCAGCAGGTCAGTGGCAGAGCCAGTAAGAGAACCTTTGTCTCCTGATTCCTAATCCAGAGACCTATTCACTACAATTCCCTACTGTTTCTCTGTTTAAAGAGTGGGTGATACAACTAGGGTTTTTATACATTTGCAAAGGTTTTTAATTAATCCAAATTTCATTGGGTGAATAATTCATCACAAATAATGTATTCATATAATTTTGCTTTTTCATCTGTTTGCAAAGTGCTCCCAAGCTTCCCAAATGTGTTCACTATTAAAAATGATAAAAATGTGAATTTCTTCAAAATTCTCTTCTCCCACCCCATATTAAAAGTTGGCAGTCTATTTGTGGTGAATATTTATTTGAAATTCACACTGGGTTGGTTAATTACTGAAGTTGGTTGGTATTGTTTCTGTTCCCTAATTGGATTACTTCTGTAACTGACTAACCCAATGTGAATTGCAAACATGTCATTCAAAAATTGCTTTCAGCAACCATTTGTGCTTAAAAAATTCACTATTCCCAAATATTTGTGCTAGCTAACCCTGAGCACTGAAATGTTCACAAAAGTAAACATGAGTCATAATAAACTCAGTTGTCTATAAATTTTGTAATCAAAACATACTTGCAAACAATTTTTTCCATTATTTACTCAGCTATAATCTGAACCTAGTAGCTCTTTGCACAATGCAAGATTCTATAACTGCAGTGTTCCAAGCCACAACAGGATTAAGTTTTCGATAACTGATCCCATTATTTCTTGAATAAACATGTCTCAAGGCTGACAAGACCGAACAATATTTAGATGAAATATGAGCTGTGCATTCAAAAGAAAGAAAGAACTAAATATTGCATTAAACTCCTACAATATTTACACAGGGTTGTTGCTTTTTCTTTTTTTTTAAAAAAAGCTGGACATTTCTTGATGAGTATAAAACAATTACACTCCATAGCACAAATTATTGCCAAATGTATCCAGTGTAAAATATGCTCCTTCATGGAAGGTCAAATGAATTATTAAAAGACTGAATGTTTTTAAAACAAAGCAGAAGTGCTTCTAATTGATCTGAGAACACTTCTTTTACACTTTAAATGTTAATTTAGGACTTGCAAGAGATGCCAGAAAGGAAATAAATCTAATTCATGTCAGCTGGCTTGCATACAGTATTTTTACCTATGTGAATGTTTCATTTTTGCCACAGAGGATCTTTTGCACATCTAAGCTCTTCCACTAATGTTTTGCAATCTGTTTTCTACTTTTGTATGTTTGATCAATTGATGAGATTCCAGATGTTAGATTGTATACATAGAAACACACACATGACCCATAAAATAAATTATACCTATCTTGTATATAGTACTTTTCATGCATAAACCTCAAAGTGCTTTACAAAGTAGGAATCGTTATCTCCCATACTGATTGGGAAACTAAGGCACGGAGAAGTGAAGTGACTTATCCAAGGTCATCCAGCAGGTCAGTGGAGAGCCAAGAATAGAACCCAACTTTCCTGAAATACAGTCCAGTGCTCAATTCACTGGACCACAGCACTTCCTTTAGGTTGTAAATTGAAAAGAAAAGAAAGACAGCTCTCTTCTGAACATCACCAGGGATTGGACAGGGGAGCGGGGGGCAGATGTGGGTGGGGGGGAGAAGAGAAATTGCAGAAAGAATTGATGAAAATTGCAGGGAATTTTGCTGTTTTTGAAAAACATTACATAAGAACAGCCATACTGGGTCAGACCAAAGGTCCATCTAGCCCAGTATCCTGTCTTCGGACAGTGGCCGATGCCAGGTACTTCAGAGGGAATGAACAGAAAAGATAATCATCAAGTGATCCATCCCGTTGCCCATTCCCAGCTTCTGGCAAACAGAGGGACTCCATCCCGTTGCCCATCCTGGCTGATAGCCATGGACCTATCCTCAATTTATCTAGTTCTTTTTTGAACCGTTATAGTCTTGGCCTTCACAACATCCTCTGGCAATGAGTTCCCAGGTTGACTGTGCATTGTGTACAGAAATATTTCCTTTTGTTTTAAACTTGCTGCCTATTAATTTCATTTGATGACTCCTAGTTCTTGTGTTATGAGGAGTAAATAACACTTACTTATTTACTTTCTCCACACCATTCATGATTTTATAGACTTCTACCATATCCCCCCTTAGTTGTCTCTTTTCCAAACTGAAAAATCCCAGTCTAATTAATCTCTCTTCATATGAAAGCTGTTCAATACCATAATTTTTACAATATACCATTACATTATTTGGAAAAACACCTCAGCCAAAAAGCCCTGGGAACATTTCCTTGCCCTAAAATACATGTTAGTGAGAGACATATATAAAATCATATCTATCTATTTAGAGATGTATATTAATACTCATTGCTCTGGCATCCAAGTGCTTTCTCTTCAGTAATAGCAGAATATAATGAAACTCCCCACTGTTCGCCAAAACAAAAACTCTTTATTATAAAAAATAATCAAACTCCTGGCCAAACAAATCATGGTTACACTATACCCTGCCTCACCAAACCCAAGCTCTAACAAACCACCAGAGGGAGAAGTTTTCAGAGGTGTGGGCCCTTCACTGACATCTCCCTGTGCAGGCTGTGGAGAGATTAAACGGGAAGCCAGCAAGGAGAATAACACCGAGGGTCTCTGTCAGGTAATCGGGGCAGTCCCAGAATAGTTAAGGCAACCTCACTAAATTCTACTCCACCATTTGCTCTGGCTGAGTTGTTTTTTGCGTTTTTGTTTTTAAATGGGTGAGTTTAAAATAATCTTTTTAAAAATCGTTATTGTGGTAAAGACCCATTTTCATGATATTTTTGCAAGGTTGATTGAGGACTTCATTTATTATAACCAACATTCTTGAATTATAGCCTAAAGCAGACAGGGTAGCTGGTGTGGATCATGCAGTACTGGAGATACATGAGAAGAACAGTTTCTTCCACTCGTATACATATGTTGCTAAACTTCTGAATCTAGTATTTTGAAAGCATCTTTCAATTGAAAGGATTCAAAAACACATTAAAAACTATATAATTTTTATAGATGTAGTTATATTGGATGGTGTTAACGATTTCCATCAATCACAGACCTGGATAGGGTCAATGGGTATACTAAATAATTGCTCATTCTTTTAGCCTGAATTAAGGTAAGTGCCCCTTTGTGCTGAGAGATGTGAAACAATAGAAGCCACTACCCAAAGCACTGTCTGGCATAGCAAACTCTGAACAGAAGCTATACCATGTGAGCCAATGGTTTTCCCTGTGGACTGATTGCAAGTGCAGGAGCTGGGGCATTAACTGGTTGCAGCTTTCTGTGTCTACATGCGTCTGCATCAGAGGCAGATAGAGAAGCAGTTGTAAGCATGGTTCTGAGAGAGAGCAAAGAAAGAGCATCATGGGACACAGGACTCTTTGGAAAGACAGGGTTGTAAACTCCGAGCAGGAAACCGCATGCTGTTGCTGCCATTGTACTCAGAGAAACAGGACTTTATGCACATTCTTTGTAAATAATTAGGATTTCACCAAAGAAATATCTGGTACCTATAACATTTCTCATCAATGGAAACAACCCAGCAAGGCCCTGAATACTAGCTAACTACTGAATATATAACACACCCCTCCCTACTACTGGTATGCAGCCACCCAGCAGTAGCAGCCAGGGTGACACCAACAAATGTCAACACTGGAGTAAGGGAAATGTTGACCAAGGACAATGGAGAACACCCACACTTATTGTAAGTGTCCCGGGATATGAACTGAACGTTAGGAATGGTTAGATAGTAGCTCACAAGAACTAGAAACGTGGTAAAAATTCAGCTAGAAATTATTCAAAAGGATTAATGGCTGGTGCACTCTACGGCTACAAAGAATTTTAAAGACCCTGCAAAACCTCTATTTGCCAGATTTTTTTTTCCATTTGGGGGATTCTCAGGCAACAAAACATGAAGGCAAAGCACCATGCTGGATTGACCGTTCCTCTCGCTTGAAAAGGAGTTCTGCATATTTGAAGACAAGTATGCACATGAACCCTGGATATTCTCAGCCCCCAAAGATTCCAGCCTGACTTGCCTAGCCCTCTTCCTGCTAGCATGTGTCTCTGGGCCACTTGGCATGCGATAGCAGCCGCACACATTTAGTGATGACATTTTTAAAAGTTTTCAAGCTATGAATTCACCCTTCCATTTTGGTAAAGCCTGTTATGTGGAAAGCATTTAAAAACAGTTCAAATATGCACCTAGATTTTTCCTTCAATTCATTTAAAAATCATATTCACTTTCCACATAATTTATTTACTCCCATGCACAGTTATCCTTACACTGTTTTTATATCAGTCTACTCTATAACTGAGCTTAAATAATGCTTCAGATGCAGTGATTTTGCAAATCAAGTAAAACCTCAGGCTCTTCAGCATAACTACACTGGAACTGTTTCTATTTATTTCCTCCAGATTCTAAATCAGTAGAATTGTAGTCTCCTAGAAAGCCATTCAAAGTTCACTACTCCCCTCATGGAAACAGAGAGATTTTCAGAAGTGGTTCAGAAAGAGCTATTTCAGTGTCCTAGGACAGGCAGTTTCCCTTTGGATACAACCCTCCATACACAGCCTTCTCTTCGGCACCAATCTCAACTGTAGTAGTCTGCCTGTGAACCCTGCTGAAGTTAATTTAGGCTCTGCATGGGAGCAAGGATCAGCCTACATGTATGAGCTTGTAGGATTAGAAAAAGTCCAGAAATCCTCAACACTTGGAGCAAAATATGCATTGAAATGGCCAGATATTTCTCGCCTGACCCTGCAATTGCCCATGTTTGGACTGGAAGTGTGGAGTTTCCTCTGATAGGCATACTAGGGACGGGAGAGCAGAACATAGCTCTAAATGAAACTGCAGCTTTTGGTCAATAATAATTTACAGTACTGTGCCTGCTTGACAATTAATTAACTTCAAACATTGTTTTGCTAATAAAGGAGCCCGAAGATACCTGCAATACTTATATCTTCTTGGACTGTAGACCTCACCGCAGTGAGGCATTAATAAACAGAACAATGTGAACAACATAAAAATCATGTTGCTATCAAGACACCGTTCTAAAACCCCAATAGTAGCTCCCATGACTTTTTGTTGTCTCCATTCAGTCTGTACCTTGTCACCTTACTCTTTTCTGGCCAGAGATCATGTCTTAGTCATCTATAAAGCACTGATCACACAGGTAGCACTATATAAATAAATGCTCTGATGGGCTGTAGGCACTATCAAGCCCCTCATGAACAAGGGTTTAATCTCAACTCAGTTTCCCCCTCCTCTTGCACAGCTGTGCATAAGAAAGGCTTGGGAGACAATGTACTGTGGTGTGGGTGCTTATTGCCTCCCAAGCATCTCCTCATGGCCAGGGGTACCTCTGCAGTACCCCACCTCTGTTTTCTCCTTCACGTGTCTCCTTAAACTCCATGCAGTCCGAAGGAAAATTAAAACATTGCTCACCTAGACTCTAATTTATTTAGTCCTCAGGTGCACACTGGACCCTCCAGATCCCAACAAAAGTTCAGGGTCTCTCTCTGTCCTTAATTGGGGGTTTCCAGCCCTCTTCCTCATACCTGGGTCATAGTTCAATGTTTCTGCAGGAGTCATGCTTGCTAGCATGGATGGCTTTTGGGGGGAGGGGCAACACACACACACCTGTAATGAGTTCTGCAGAGGAGACGTCTCCCAGCTTGGGCCTCTAAGGCACAGAGTCAGAAGTTTGTTTATAAACAGAGTGATTAACAGGTGATTAAGATAAAGGGCTGTTAGGATATTTCCTAAAGTTAAATGATCTGTTCCAAGCTTGGTGAACTGCAAAAAGTAAGTAGCCTAAATGATAGAAAGTAATTGTAGATTTTTCTACAATTGTTTCAATTGTTGGATTCAAGAGGTAGTAAGAAAGTTACTATCATCTTTTTTTGAGAAGATAATTGATTTTTTAGACAAAGGAAATGCAGTAGATCTAATCTACCTGGGTGGCTGTAACTTGGTATTTGTTACAGTTCCACATGAGAAATTATTAGTTAAATTGGAGATGGGGATTAATATGAGAACTGAAAAGTGGATAAGGAACTGGGTGAAGGGGAAACTGCAATGGATCATACTGAAAGGTGAACTGTCAGGCTAGAGGGAGGTTACTAGTGGAGTTCCTCAAGGATCAGCCTTGGCACCAATCTTATTTAACATTTTTATTACTGACCTTGGCACAAAAAGTGGAAGTGTGCTAATAAAATTAGCAGATGACACAAACTTGGGAGGTACAGTGAAACCCCCCTATAGCGCGCCCCGCCATAACGCGAATTCGGCTATAACGCGATCATAAGGTGGCTCCCGCTGCCCCAAGCAAAAAAAAAAAAAAAAGCATCCGGAGCATGCTTCCTCGCCTGGAGCCAACCCTGGCTCCATCTCCTCCCCATCTCCCCTGTTCCTTCCCCCCCGCCCCTTCCCCCCTGCCTCCGCTTCGCCTTTTGGCAAGAAGGGAAGAGACCGGCTTGAAACTCAAGCTAGTCAGTTACAAGCCCGTCAGTTTCAAGCCCTCTCTTCTCTTCTCCCCAAAGCGGAGAAGTTTGATCAGCTTGAAACTGACCAGCTTGAAACTTCTGCTTTGGGGAGAAGAGAAGAGAGAAGAGACGGCTTGAAACTGACCAGCTTGAAAGTTTCAAGCCAGTCTCTTCTCTCTTCTCCCCAAAGCGGAGAAGTTTCAAGCCCGTCAGTTTCAAGCCCTCTTTTCTCTTCTCCCCAAAGCGGAGAAGTTTCAAGCTGGTCAGTTTCAAGCCCTCTTTTCTCTTCTCCCCAAAGCGGAGAAGTTTCAAGCTGGTCAGTTTCAAGCTGGTCAAACTTCTCCACTATGGCCAGAAGAGAAGAGACCGGCTTGAAACTGACCAGCTTGAAACTTCTCCGCTTTGGCGAGAGGAGAAGAGACCGGCTTGAAACGGTAATTTTTTTGTAACCCCCCTATAACGCGACCCCGCATTTATCACGATGGAATTTTTTGGACCCCAATTATCGCGTTATAGCGGGGTTTCACTGTATTGCCAATATGGAGGAGGACCAGAATATCATACAAGAAGATAACTCTTGTTAACTCAAGGAGCTAATAGAGGAGGTATCTGAGCCTCTAGCTATTATCTTTGGTAAATCATGGGAGACAGGAGAGATTCCAGAAGACTGGAAAAGGGCAAATATAGTGCCCATTTATAAAAAGGGAAATAAAAACAACCCAGGAAACTACAGACCAGTTAGTTTAACTTCTGTGCCAGGGAAAATAATGGAGCAAGTAATTAAGGAAATCATCTGCAAACACTTGGAAGGTGGTAAAGTGATAGGGAATAACCAACTGACTCTAGGAAGGAGTACGGCAGAAAGGGATCTAGGGGTTATAGTGGACCACAAGCTAAATATGAGTCAACAGTGTGATGCTGTTTCAAAAAAAGCAAACATGATTCTGGGCTGCATTAACAGGTGTGTGGTGAGCAAGACACGAGAAGTCATTCTTCCGCTCTATTCTGCGCTGGTTAGGCCTCAACTGGAGTATTGTGTCCAGTTCTGGGCACCACATTTCAATAAAGATGTGGAGAAATTGGAGAGGGTCCAGAGAAGAGCAACAAGAAAGATTAAGGATCTAGAGAACATGACCTATGAAGGAAGGCTGAAGGAATTGGGTTTGTTTAGTTTGGAAAAGAGAAGACTGAGAGGGGACATGATAGCAGTCTTCAGGTATCTAAAAGGGTGTCATAAGGAAGAGGGAGAAAACTTGTTCATCTTAGCATCTGAGGATAGAACAAGAAGCAATGGGCTTAAACTGCAGCAAGGGAGGTTTAGGTTGGACATTAGGAAAAAGTTCCTAACTGTCAGGGTGGTTAAACACTGGAATAAACTGCCCAGGGCGGTTGTGGAATCTCCATCTCTGGAGATATTTAAGAGTAGGTTAGATAAATGTCTGTCCGGGATGGTCTAGGCAGTAATTGGTCCTGCCATGAGGGCAGGGGGCTGGACTCGATGACCTCTCGAGGTCCCTTCCAGCCCTAGAATCTATGAATCTATAAGATCTGGATGACCTTGTAAACTGGAGTGATAGAAATGGGGTGATACAGTATTTAATAGTGCAAAGTCATGCATTTAGGGACTAACAAGGAATTTTTGCTATAAGCTGGAAGTGACAGAGGAGGAGAAAGACCTAGGTGTATTGGTTGATCACAGGATGACTATAAGCCATCAATGCGATGTGGCTGTGAAAAAGGCTAACACGGTCCTGGGGGGCATCAGGCAAGGTATTTCCACTAGAGACAGGGAAGTGTTGGTACCATTATACAAGGCACTGGGGAGACCTCCTTTGGAGGTTGCAGTGTGTGCAATGTTGGTCTCCCATATTTAAGAAAGAGGAATTCAAACTAGAACAGGTGCAGAGAAGGGCTACTAGGATGATCTGAGGAATGAAAAGACCTACCTTATGGAAGTAGACTCAAAGAGCTTGGTTTGTTTAGCCTAACCAAAAGAAGGCTGAGGGGAGATAAGATTGCTCTCTATAAAGGCGTCAGAGGGATAAATACCAGAGAGGGAGAGGAGTTAAAGTTAAGCACCAATGTGGACCCCAGAACAAATGGATATAAGCTTGCCATCAACAAGTTTAGGCTTGAAATTAGGTGAAGGTTTCTAACCATTAGAGAAGTGAAAATCTGGAACAGCCTCCCAAGAGGAGCAGAGGGGGCAAAAAACCTAACTGACTTCAAGACTGAGCTTGATAAGTTTATGGAGGGGATGGTATGACAGGACAGCCTACAATGGCTCATCAGCGACTGCCTGTAGCCAAAATCCCCAATGGCTAGAGATGAGACACAAGATGGGGAGGGCTCTGAGTTACTACAGAGAATTCTTTTCCAGGTATCCTCCTGGTGGATCTTGCCCACATGCTCAGGGTCTTACTGATCACCATATTAGCGGTCGGAAAAGAATTTCCCCCTGGGTCAGATTGGTGGAGATCCTGGTGGTTTTTCGCTTCCTCTGAAGCATGTCACTTGCAGGTTTAAACTAGTGTAAATGGTGAATTCTCTGTAACTTGAAGTCTTTAAACCATGATTTGAGGAATTCAGTAACTCAACCAGAGATTAGGGGTCTATTACACGAGTGAGTGGGTGATGTTCTGTGACCTGCAACATGCAGGAGGTCAGACTAGATGATCACAATGGTCCCTTTTGACTTTAGTAAGACTATGAGAGAGAATATATATTACAATTTTAAACCAAACCAAAGTCCCTTAAGTGACTTGCCACAAGATGCAGACATGTTAGTATTAGAGCTGAGTGGGTCTAATATATATTTACTTTTCTTTTTTGATATAGGAATTAGATACAGTGCCCCTGCCAGATAATTTCTAAGTTATCTGCAAAAAAAACACCCAAAAAACAGTATTCAGTTGCCTACATTGCCCCTGGAATCATGGTTAAAGTTGCCCCGCCCCCTGAAAAATCTGAAATGATGCTCCTGTGGGCCGGAACAGAATTTTCCCTCCTCCCCCATGCGCTGCCCCATTGGCTGGACTGGAGCCGCACCCCCAAATATGGAAGTCAAACTACGTCTATGCTTGCTAGCTACATCTCCTCAGGTTTCTGTTTCCTGAGCATTCCCGAGCTTTCTACCTCTGGCAGCCTCAACATCCCTCTCTCAGCCACACCCCTGCCCTGAATCTGCCTGCTGTCTTCTCAGTTGGAATCTCCTGATTCCTCTCAGTCTCATCTTGTAATAAGGGCTGGCTTAGGAAGCCCCAGGCTCTCCAGCCCAATCACAAGCCACCCTGTTACACTGAGGAAAGACAGTGCCTTTGGATAGATAGGCCTCCATAGCCAGGGCCATAGGAGTGGGTTAAACTCTAGGGAGCTTTTCTGTTTAGTTTTTGCTCAGGTTAACTGGCTTCAATTTCTTATAGAAACATTGTTTCTTGAAGAACTTGACTACAGTGAGTCATGCTGCCAGCTTACAATGACTGATACACATCTTGTGGCAGACAGTCTAAATTACAGGAGTGCATCTGACCCACTTCTATTACATATATCTTTTTATTTTTGTAATGCTAAGTGCCCACCACAGTAGTACGTAGGTGCTATATACAGTGCATAAGCAAATCACATTTTATGTCCC
Organism: Chelydra serpentina; assembly: GCA_037349315.1. NCBI lineage: Eukaryota > Metazoa > Chordata > Testudines > Chelydridae > Chelydra > Chelydra serpentina. The sequence goes on from JBAIAC010000035.1 coordinate 18,250,573, forward strand.
CAAAAGGATTTAATTTTCACTATCTTGAGTGTCATTTTTCTAGTCATAGCCTTCGGGAAAGCCAAAGCTGAGCTGTTCCATAGGCTTGATACTGGCGAAAGGCCTCCTCTAATTATCACCTAAATTGTGATGATTTGGAATATAATGACTTAATTCCACACTTCTGGAGAGCATTACATTCCACCTTAATATCACATAAATAATATTCTTATTGTATAGTTTGTAGTCCATTAGTGGTCTGGCACTGTTCTTGATGGTCTGTAGAATAAAATTTCTTGAAAATCAAGGAGTGAGGGAATGGCATAATGGGAGAAGACTTGGGTCAAAGAGCAGATCATGTGCTCTTCCCCCCCTCTCTCAAAGGGTCTAGTTCATGGCTGCTGTATGACCATTTTGCACTAGTATAAATCCTCCTGCTTCTGGGGACTACAAATCAAATACTGATTTACAGAGGGAAGGCAACTATTTTCACAGTAAAAAAAGACTAGAAACTTTTTTTTAAAATGAAAGTGAATGTCACGGAAAGGGCTCATAACTGTAGAGTCGGCCATTTTTTTTATTCCTATGATATTCTAATTGCCTACTTCTGGGATCTATAACTCAATGTCAAGTCACAAAGCCAACAGGAGAAAGGGGAAAAGGACCATTTAACAATGGATTTTTACTAAATTGCTACATTTTCAATCCCCATCACGAAAGTCTGAACTCCTTATAAAACAAAAGTTATTGAATCCTACAGTGCCCTGTGGAGGCCATTTCTTTTTTTATGAGATACATTTATCTTCTGTACTGAGAGGGCAAAGCAGATAAACCACAAACTTCCTGCAGGGACAGTTGCACTCCATCATTACTTACAGCATGGCTCTGCTGTCTGCTCAGCATTCCACTATCTCTGAGATTAAGAGCGATCTATTTTTATCCTGCTCTCACATTAGGGAGGAAACATTGAATCAGCTGTAATGTTTGACCACCTGCAGGCATTGTGCTTTTAGAACACAAGCCCATTTCCGCCCAGGCAAGTCAAATCAATAAAGCAAAACTGCTACAGCTGGTCAAGAAACTTAGCAGGCTGGAAGGAAGAATTCTTTTGACTTCTTTAAATGTGTATAAGATGGTAATGCATTACTAATTCAGAAGTCAGAGACTCTGCTGCACAGAGGGTCCACTAGAATATTCTATATTTAAGCAGTGCTTTTCAACGTCAAAGACAGAGACCACTTTAATTTAGTTGTGACATCGTATACATTTTTGATGCTTCTGCACACAGAATAGTTCATGCTTTCCTTTACTGCCCAAAAGAACCAAACCTCAATCTGCTCATGAGAACTTCCCTAATAAAACCCATAAAGGCAGCCTTATGGGACTTTTAACTATTTACTGTATAAAATAAATACATCTAATTGTGATGAAAATGAAGAATTTCCTCCTTTATTCAGGAATGGAACATTCTTACTACCACTTTGTTCTAAACTTTGAGTCCCCTAGGATGCAGTTATAGCTGGGAAGCTTCAAGTCAACTACCCCCGAGGGATAATACAGAAAACCCTACACTAGATAGATGGGTGGTGTATAAATGCCTAGATAAGATACAGAAAGGATCTGACTGGATGAAAAATAACTGCTTCTTGAGTCACCTCATGAGAAAGGCTCATTCCATGTGCACACACTACTGCCCTCTACTGGATGTAACAGGAGGCCTGCTGGCATATTTATCACTTTTTTTCCTCATGGACTGGCACAGCTCTTTCAACTCACCACTCAGAGGCCTCTATTTTTGGAGCTGCCGATGAAAAATTCTAGCTCCTATACCATGTTGGCAGTACCTACTCACAATGGCAACTGTGTATAGGCATTGGCTTAAATCATAACACACTTTGGTCCACCCTTGTTACATCCTATTTCTTACCAAACTCAAACCGACAGGTTGCAAAAAAGGGAAATTATGCCAGCTGGTAAGATCTGGTAAGGGAATTTTACAAAGACAGGACCACCTTGAGAAGTTAGTGCCACTTCCTCTTTCAAAGTCTCCCAAATGGAACCTATCCTTTAAAGGGACGTCATGCTGGATTTACCCCAAAATCTGACATTCACTAAAATACTGAAATGTAACTGGAAGTATCATCTGGATTCTATTTAGAAGGGCCTTGGTTTTTATTTAACTTAACTTCTAAACAACGGATTTAAAAAAAAATAGTCACCAGTTTTAGACACCCCCGCACAAAACCAGCATTTCAGGTGTTCCTGCTGGTGCTAAGGCAGAAATTAAATATTTTTCCTAGAGCTACACAGACATCAGTTGAAGGTTCAGTTCAGTTCTTTTGGTATAAGAAGGTGCTACACAGAGTACTGCATATTGATAATAGTGCTGTTAAACCAAACAGGCATGTTTATTTTTGCTCCATTCAAAACACCGGGGAGGGAAAGGCAACTCAAGCTGCCAATCAAAAAAGGTCAATCTATAGGAGGAAGGAAAAAACATTTTCAAATGTACAAGTTGGCAGCACTCTGAGGATGTAAATATTAAGAGGAAATGTATAAAGAGAAACTAAGACAAAAGACTACAGAAAAATTTCCTTGACAATGTGCTTTTAATAAAATATTGCACGAGTAAGAAGAGCTATAATAGAGACTTGTTTGTGCTTTGGTCTTTTGATCAATACAAAATTCTTTTTTAAATTTCAAGAGACGTAATGATGACCAAAGATCTACTCCAAGTGGTCTCTAGGATTCATGTTAAGAAATTAATAATTTTTTGCTGTGGTTTTTCTAAGTTCTTTTTGTATCCTCCACTGAAATCCCTTTTTTGTAACTCCACAGTTCTCCTTAGGAATTGATAATATGAAATACATTCCTATGCCTCTTACACTAACAGTATGGCAGGAATTCTCTATTCAGCAGTGAGGAAATGTCAGCATCACAAAGCTCTGCTGAATCAAGGCAAATGGGCCTCTCTCCTCAAATATCAACTGGAGTCCTCCAAATGCAGACCTGAAATGAAGCCACAGAACGTATCTGAACTACATTCTCAAAGAAACACAGTAACTTTGGCCTCAAGAAGGCACAAGATGTATTTCCCATATTATAAGACTCAAAATTTTGGAACTCGCCTGGCGAAAAGGTGGCATGACAGTTTTCATTCTAAAGTTACTTATTTCATTTCACTCCTGTAGCAGCCATCTTTGTAAGTCAAAGGCAGATTCAGTTTTAAAGTAACACAGATCTTGTATATACAATTCAGTCTCCTTCAATACAGGTGTAATTCCTCCTTTTAAATAAGACTCAATTTACACAGACACTATAAATAGTTTATTAAAGGAATGTATCTAAGTTTGGGGTTTTTTTGTTTATTTGCTTCCATCCTCTTTTCTCTCCTCATGTTCCTCAGCTTAATTCTCAACATCTTACATACAGCTGATAAGGCACCTCCTAATCAGATTGTTAAGTAACAGGTCATTCATGCTGAGATGGGTTGAAAATTAAGACTAGCACCTGTCTGGATCACCAAGTGCTTCTCTGTTTCCCCAATCCAGCAGAGAAAAGGGTGTTACTTTTGTCCACCTCATTCTTTCTTCTCCGGCCTCTACCTGTGCGAGCAAGCTCGCTTGACATCTTTGCCAGGTATCGTACTCTGAATTTATACCATATAAAGACCTGTCTGCTCTAACCCTCTTTCAGCTAGAACAGTGCTGGATCCCAGTTACACTGAACCTCATTATTATTACCCCATCTCCCTTTCTGGTCTTTCATAATATTTGGTGGTCCACGTGCTTTGGAATTTTACAAAAATGGAAAGAGTCTCTTTTTCAGGATGTAGAGCACAGTGGCCAAAAATAAGGCCAGGGCGAGAAAAATGAGCAGCTTATCTGTCAGTTCTCTGCGGTTGTACTTTGTAATGAGCTTTCGCCCCAACTGTATTGTCCCCGACATGGACTTAAATTCATCATTCGCATCCAGGATGGTTCGTGAAGAATTGGCTGAAATGAGAAAGTGTAAAGTTTCAGCTGAATGTGCTTCAAAACATCTTACAAAGGAAACATGCATTAAGGAAACTACAGATAGTGATACCCCCATGGGTTAGTCTGACTAGTGGTAACATCAATGCAGATCATGTTCTTTCACCACACAGGAGCCCTAATATGCCTTGGAAAAGAACCCAAAGCAAAATAAAGTAGGAGGGCTGGATGGTTTACAGATTTGGTAGCAGGATACAGGACCATTCATTTTTAGATTACTGGATCATCAAATCTAGTTCAAGTCAATTGTGAACAACAGTCATTGTCTTTTGAGGACTACGTGAAACAAGTTTGGTGGCTTCAGCTCCATTCTTACTAGAGAGAAACTGCCATCACAACAGGCACGATTACTGGCAACTTCAGGGCAGGCCAGCATCTGAGTATGGTCATGGAAACCAAATTGCTCTCTCACCACTAGAAGTGTCCCTCTGAGCCAGGACAGTAATTCGATGAAAGTCAGGAGGAGCGATGAGTGATGAAGGAGTCAGGGCCTCAATGGATCCCTTAGTCTCCACTGAACGAAGAATTTGTTTGAGAATATAACAAAATAATGACATGACACATGGGGCCTTTTCAGTTTGTGTTTTTGCAAAACAATTCTCTCTTCGGATTACTAAATGATGAAAAGCGGAAGCCAGAGTCTCCATTTTCTTGCATTACAAAATCCACATCCCGTAACTGAGAAAATGCAGTTGAATTTGTACAGAACTAAATGAATAAAAAAGTCAAACTTCAAATGTGCTGTTCACTCATATGAGCATGTAATATCTTATGAAAGAATTATCATAATCCATCATATCACAAACTCTGATGTTCCATCCTTAAAGAAAGGTCCTTGATCCAAGTGGCAAAGGGAAAATTGTTGTTGTTTCCCATGATTAGTGACAAAGCATGGCTTCCTTGCTCCACAATCAAATACTGGAACAAGGACTGTTATTTTTTAGAAGTTAAAATTCTAACTACAGACTCAAAATCCACAGCTGGTTTTCTCACATCAGACAATCTTTGATAGCTCCTCCCATGACAAACTGTAAGCACTATTCAGCCAGAAAATGGGTGACAGAGTGACTGCCAAAACTGTCTTATTTAAAAGGAAAAGAAACATACTTTTTCTGCGTGCAGGAACTGTGCACAGCTGCCATCTCCAGATGGGGGTAGATAGTGACAGGGAGAAAGTTGCATTATCTAACCTATCCTTTAAATCCCACTTTCTTTCTTTCTCTCTCCAAGCACAGCAAATATAAGAGGCCAGCTGGCACACATCCGAATTCTAAATGGTTCATGAATCACCAATTTTGACAGCCCACTTGATTTATTGTTTTAGGGTCTAAAGGAAAGAGCTGGCAAAATCCTGGTTTCCTAGTCCTAGATGCATTACTGACACAGCGTGTGAACTTGGGTACAAATCACTTGATCTCTTCCTGCCTTAGTCAACCCAGCTGGAGGGCTGGGTAAAAGCAATCTTCTTGTATCCATGTTAAACTTCCTTCTGTGTGTGGGTATGTGTCTATTTATACAGACATACCCACACACCATATTTTCATATTTCTTTGATATTACACTATGTATGCTAGGAAAACAGTGTAAAATAACAGCAAACCAACGGTCCCTGACAAACACTAACCAAACTTGTTGCTTTCCCATCAAATTTGCTGTGGAATGCCAGTGATCTCATATCACAGAAAAGATTTTACCCAGAACCAAGAGTCTCCAATCAGCTTCTTCCTCTTTCTTCGGCAATTTTACAAAACTTGCCACCAGTCAGGAGGATGGTCTGAAACACAAACTCCAAGCCACAGCCAGTTGTTATTCTGCTGTGTGTGAAAATGTTAGTTCTGGTGACAGGTACCGACTGAAAGTCTTGAAACAGCAGTCATCTATGTATCTGAAAAATAAGTTCATCATGGGCAGCAGCAATGCAAGTTTCTACTGCACCCTGCCAATTTTCCTCACTCTATCCTGGAAGAATCACCTCTAGGAATAGAGCATCATTCTCCTTTAAAAGAGGTTTGAACCCAGGTCTCCAGAAGTTAAAGACTAGTGCAACAATCCTATTCAAAAGAACAGCCATATTGGGTCAGACCAAAGGTCTATCTAGTCCAGTATCCTGCCTTCCAACAGTGGCCAATGCCAGGTGCTTCAGAGAGAATGAACAGAACAGGCAATCATCAACTGATCCATCCTGTTGTCCACTCCGAGCTTCTGGCAATCAGAGGCTAGGGACACCCAGAGCATGGGGTTGCATCCCTGACCACCCTGGCTAACAGCTATCGATAGACCTATCCTCCACAAACTTATCTAATTCTTTTTTGAACTCTGTTATAGTTTTGGCCTTCACAACGTCCCCTGGCAATGAGTTCCTCAGACTGACTGTGTGTTGTGTGAAGAAGTACTTCCTTTTGGTTGTTTTAAACCTCCTGCCTATTAATTTCAATCAAATTTTTATAATCCATAAGGAAAGACTTGGGTTGCTTCTGTACCTAGCGTTTGCATGGTCTCCTCACTCTGCTGGACCTGCTGAGACATCATCCTGCTAATGCCCATCAGGTTCTCTGTAATTGTACTTGCATTCTCTGCCAGGCTTTCCTTTGTGGTTTTTCTGAAGGAAGAAAGGAAAAATAAAATGGCAAGGAATAAAATCACACCTCTGGGATGTTTGATACTTGCTGCTTCTGATAGCAATAGGGTGTTTAGAGCTGGAATTTGGCACCAATCATAGCCGCCTTCAGATGTACAAAGCACATAAACATATTATTTAAATGTGCTCATTCAAATGAGGTAGTAGGTTTGGGTGTGCCCCCAAAATCCTCACTAAAGCCCAAAGTCACTGAATTTTAGAGCAGCAGCCCCTGAAACAGTTACTAGGCAATGGCTGAGAGAAAGGGTCCAAGTGTCATCAGATGCTGATCCACAAATATACTATTTCATGACACAATATGGAAACAATGATGAAAGCCACCACTTTGTTACCTTTTATACCCAGTTTGATGTTCCTCACTGAATAAGACAAGTGTTTAATTCACAAATTATATAAAACAATCCAATTCTTGGTGTGAAATAATGATAGGAGGCAGATTTGCAACTTGTACTTTATGTCTATGATACACTTGATGTAAACCACACAAACTCTGGAGCAGTCTAACACTTTCCCCCTTCCTAACAAGCCAAAGGTGGAAGAATGTGCAGTTTAACTGATTACAAATCAACCACACTTTTATTTACACAGAAGGTAATAGGTGTTAATAAAAGACCCACTTTCTAAATGGAACCATGTAGTTTACAGTACACACACTGTATTAGTATTTATTTTTAGAATAACTGGATACAGCATCTATTGTTTAAATTTTCTAACTACAAAGGAGAGATTTAGTACCTTTGTCTTAACGGGTCTCCTCCTGGCAGCAGTTCATCTTTCTCAGAGTTGTCTATAGCAATTTTGCAAGCTAGATTTGCCTTTCTCCAAGCTGTCTGATTGCTGAAATCACAAGTGTACACTGTTTTAGAATGATGGCGACAGTTTGCAAAGCTAGAAAGATTTTCAGGTGCCAGCCAGATAATCAGAAGGCAGTTGGGCACAAATAAATACTGCACCCCAACATCATCCCACCTGCTTTTAAGTAACAATTAATCAACATTTTTGAGGACTTCAATAGCTGAGACATAGGTGAGAGGATTATTCCAGGAGTGGGTGGGTGAGATTCTGTGGCCTGCATTGTGCAGAAGGTCAGACTAGATGATCATAATGGTCCCTTCTGACCTTAAAGTCTATGAGAACATGAAAGATATATTATGTTAACTACTTCTACATCATGCTAAGAGTAGAAATATCCCATTCCCTGATCCATTTCTCCTCTTCTGTATGTTTAGAGAGCAAGGCAAAGAAGAATATCGTGCAAGCTGTTGAAAATCTAATTACATTCCATCCCTGTTCTGAGTGTCATCAGGAATAACTATTCAAACACAATTCCATTTGACAGAAAGGTAATATATCCATAAAACACAACTGGGAGATTAGAACAAGAGACAGAGGGGTAGCCGTGTTAGTCTGGATCTGCAGAAGCGACAAAGCGTCCTGTGGCACCTTATAGACTAACAGAGGTATTGAAGCATAAGCTTTCGTGGGTCAATACCCACTTCTTCGGATGCAAGCAGTGGAAATGTCCAGAGGCAGATATAAATGTGCAGGGAAGATTCAGGCTAGAGATAACGAGGTAAGCTAATCAGGGAGGGTGAGGCCCTCTTCTAGCAGTTGAGGTGTGAACACCAAGGGAGGAGAAACTGCTTTTGTAGTTGGCTAGCCATTCATAGTCTTTGTTTAGTCCTGAGCTGATGGTGTCAAATTTGCAAATTAACTGAAGCTCTACAGTTTCTCTTTGGAGTCTGGTCCTGAAGTTTTTTTGCTACAGGATGGCTACCTTTAAATCTGCTATTGTGTGTCCAGGGAGGTTGAAGTGTTCTCCTACAGGCTTTTGTATATTGCCATTCCTTATATCTGATTTGTGTCCATTTATCCTTTTGCGTAAGGACTGTCCAGTTTGACCGATGTACATAGCAGAGGGGCATTGCTGGCATATTATGGCATATATAACATTGGTGGATGTGCAGGTGAATGAACCGGTGATGGTGTGGCTGATCTGGTTAGGTCCTGTGATGGTGTTCCTGGTGTAGATATGTTGGCAAAGTTGGCATCGAGGTTTGTTGCATGGCTTGGTTCCTGAGTTAGAGTTATTATGGTGCGGTGTGTAGTTGCTGGTGAGAATATGCTTCAGGTTGGCGGGTTGTCTGTTGGCGAGGACTGGCCTGCCTCCCAAGGCCTGTGAAAGTGAGGGGTCGTTGTTCAGGATGGGTTGTAGATCACTGATGATCCGTTGGAGAGGTTTTAGCTGAGGACTGTAAGTGATGGCCAGAGGAGTTCTGTTGGTTTCTTTCTTCGGTTTGTCTTGCAGCAGGAGGCTTCTGGCTACACGTCTGGCCCTGTTGATCTGTTTTCTTATTTCCTCATGTGGGTAGCGTAGTTTTGAGAATGCTTGGTGAAGATCTTGTAGGTGTTCGTCTCTGTCAGAGGGGTTGGAGCAAATACGGTTGTACCTCAGTGCTTGGCTGTAGACAATGGATCGTGTGGTGTGTCCGGGATGGAAGCTGGAGGCATGTAGGTAGGCATAGCGGTCAGTGGGTTTTCGGTATAGAGTGGTGTTAATGTGACCATCGCTTATTTGCACCGTGGTGTCTAGGAAGTGGACTTCCCGTGCAGACTGGTCCAGGCTGAGGTTGATGGTGGGGTGGAAGCTGTTGAAATCGTGGTGGAATTCTTCCAGAGTTTCTTTCCCATGCGTCCAGATGATGAAGATGTCATCAATGTAGCGTAGATAGAGAAGGGGCGTGAGTGGACGAGAACTGAGGAAGCGTTGTTCCAGGTCAGCCATAAAAATGTTGGCATATTGTGGGGCCATGCGGGTTCCCATAGCGGTGCCACTGGTCTGGAGGTATATATTGTCACCAAATTTGAAATAATTGTGCGTGAGGATAAAATCACAGAGTTCAGCAACCAGTTGTGCTGTGGCATCATCAGGGATACTGTTCCTGACAGCTTGTATTCCATCTGTGTGTGGGATGTTTGTGTAGAGAGCCTCTACATCCATGGTGGCTAGGATGGTGTGTTCTGGAAGATTACCAATGCATTGTAGTTTTCTCAGGAAATCAGTGGTGTCACGGAGATAGCTGGGAGTGCTGGTGGCATAGGGTCTGAGTAGAGAGTCCACATATCCGGACAGTTCTTCAGTGAGAGTGCCAATGCAGAACAAGAGACTCTATCATTGATTTACTCTGTGAACTTGTGCAAGTCACTTCACCTAGGTCAGTGATTTTCAAACTTTTTTTCTGGCAACACAGTTGAAGAAAACTGTTGATGGCTACGACCCAACGGAGCTGGGGATGAGGGGTTTGGAATGAGGGAGGGGTTCAGGGCTCTGGGCTGGGGGTGCAGGCTCTGGGGTGGGGCCAGGGATGAGGGGCTTGGGGTGCAGGAGGAGGCTCTGGGTTTGGGGGGGCTCAGGGCTGGGGCAGTGGGTTGGGGTGCGGGCTTACCTCCGGCGGCTCCCGGTCAGTGGCGCAGCCAGGGTACAGAGGCAGGCTTCCCCACTTGTCCTGGCACCACGGACCGTACTGCGCCCCAGAAGCAGCCAACAGCAGGTCCAGCTCCTAAGTGGAAGCGCACAAGCAGTTCCCTTCCAATGGGAGTGTGGAGTCGGTGCTCGGGGCAGGGGCTCCCTCCTCGGAGCTGGACCTGCTGCTGGCTGCTTCTGGGCGCAGTGCGGTGTCAGAACAGGTAGGGACTAGCCGGGTAGCACCGCCAACGGGACTTTTAACAGCCCGGTCGGCGGCGCTAACCAGAGCTGCTGTGACCCAATGCCTTACATTCTGTATACATACAGTACTGGGTCGTGACCCACAGTTTGAAAACCACTGACCTAGATGACCCCATCTGTAAAATGAGCGTAATGATGCTCACCCACTTTTGTAAAATTCTTTGAGATCCTAAGCGTGTATGATTAAATGAAGAGTCCATACATACTGTCATCTTTACCTACCTGAGCATTTGTTTTTTATGGTTCTCTACTTCTTGGAGTAAAGCTTGTTTCTCTGATTCTTTATCTCGTTCCTTAGCCATCTGCTCAAGCTCCTTCAATATAAAAGCAGACATACTAAAATCTGAGCATAAGCTGTCACCATCTACAATCATTACTTTTTTCTCAACCAGAGAGGATAACTGGTTCAGTAAATAAGCAACTAACTTGATACTGCCGATATCCTTGGTTTGGATCTAGATTATCTTAGAATGACTAGTCATGTGCATCCTAACCAGCTGGCTCTGAAAGGTCCCCAATAACAAGACAAGAATCAACTCTCTCTTACATAAGTCAGAGAACACAGAGCAATAAGAATGAATGAAGTAGACTAGTAGGTCAACGTCATTGCTGCTTTTCAGCAGACTATTGGCAACAATGGAAGTGACAAGAATCATGCCGGTTTCCCTCTGCTGATTTTAGAGAAAGCGATGAGCAGGGTGGATTTGATTTAAATCACTAGTCAGGAAGACTCCATTTAATCATGGATTTCTACATAAAAGTGAATTCTTGTTGATTGTTATAACCTTAATACATATTATTCACAACTCAGAGATAGATGTAGGTTTCATTTTTAGAAGGTACACACTATACATTTTATTTTGAAAAGTTTTCAGATTAGTTTTACAGCTATATCAGAAAATGAATGATTGTTTGGTTATTTCATTTACCAAAGGTAACTGAAGCAGATATTTATGAAGTCATTGGGAGGTGAACTATCTCCAATTCAACATTTAATCATTAATATTTGGAGGATTTTCTTGTCATGCTGTATTAGGAGGAGAACATCACCAGACAGACATTTGAATTGTTTCATTTAACTAAAACAACAACGTTATGTATTCTGGATTTTTTTCTTCAACAGCAAACATATAATATTTTAACAAAACAAGCATATACATTTTTGAATTTAGTTAAACAGTCACGTTCTTTAAAATCAGGTTTGTTTTTGTTAAAATTGTTTTTAAGTAAAATAGTTAAATTAAATTACAAAAAAAACCCCAAAAAACAAAAATTAAATTGACTATGTTAGCCAGGTCAACATGAGAAACTTAAAATATTGGCTTCTGCAGCTAACTCAGTCGTCTTCACCTTCATTTTCCTGTTAGTTCATAATCTGGAAAAGAAAAACAAGCTTTCCTGCTTTTTCAGGTCCCCAACGATTTCTCAATTTGGAATGAATTAGTGCAAAGGAAGAAAATATTCTTTCTACACTGGCAAAAGAAGCTACTGCTGTTAAAATTGAGATTATCACTTCAACAGTCTCTGAATCCAAGTGCTTAAGTGACTTCCACCAGTTCACTGGTGTGACTTCCTTTAAAACATCATCAGCAAACACATTTCTTGAATGGTTCTTATTTCCAAACTGGGTCTCTTTTATGGCCTGCTGCCATTATAGGTTTTCCCTTCTACTGAGAGAACGGTATGGTAGATCCAGGGCCGGCTCCAGGCACCAGCAAAACAAGCTGGTGCTTGGGGCGGCACATTTCTAGGGGTGACATTCTGGCACCAGCCATGCCACCCCTAGAAATGTGCCCCGGCTGCCCCAGCTCACCTCCGCTCTGCGCCGCTTTCGCGCGCCGCTGCTGGCTTGGCGGCGGCGCGCGAAACACCTGTTTCGCGCACCGCTTCTATCCCTCCCTCCCAGGCTTAACAGCCTGGGAGGGAGGGGGAGAAGAGAACCCGAGCGGCCGCGGCGCGCGTCTCCCCCCTCCCTCCCAGGCATGCCCCAGCGCTCCGGATGGGGAGAGCGGGGTAGCCGGCATGCCCGCACGCTCCCCGCCGGCCGGGGAGAGCGGGGGCCGCGAGCATGCCGCGCTCCCTCCCCACCAGCTGGGGAGAGCGGGGCAGCCGGCATGCCTCGCTAGCTCCCCACCCTCGCTCCCCGCCGGCGCTCCGGCTGGGGAGAGCAGGGCTACCGGCATGAAGCACTTGCTCCCCGCCGTCCGGGGAGAGCGGGGGCCGCGGGCATGCCGCGCTCCCTCCCCGCTGGCCGGGGAGAACGGGGGCCGCAGGCATGCCGCCCGCGCTTCGAGAGACGGGGGTTTTGGGGGGGGGGGGGGGAGAGGGTGGTTTTTTTGTTTGGGGGGGGGGCGGCGTTTGGGTTTTTTTTTTTTTTTGCTTGGGGTGGCAGAAACTTTAGAGCCGCCCCTGGGTAGATCTCAAATCAATGAAGGCTACACTCAGAAAGACCTCAAGACTTCTGGAATATGCTGCTCAGTTTCACTTTTGTTTCTATGCCTGTCCCTCCCTTCTCACGTTTATCTCCAGACTTCTTCGCCTTGTCCAGATCTATTCCTCCCCCAACAATCTTCTATTCACTGAACTCTTTGAAACTTTGCACTTTTAGAGAGAGGAAAGGGACTGAATCTGTGTACAAACATTTTCAGAGGGACAATAGGGTTGAGGTCTGTTATTTCTCACCTCTATATATTATTTAAATTTTTTTTTTGCTGTTAACAAGCATGTTATCTCTGGAGACACAAATCCAGTTTGAGAACTGCAAAACTAAGCATCTCTGATGGTATCTTCTAGACTGAGCACTGAGTTCCACTGGGTAGATAGAAAGATTAACCTAAATAATCTATACAGAAGCCCCTGGGATTCCATAAAATTGGGTCCCTAATCCATGAACTACTGGAACTCATTTACAAAACTTTTTTTAAACATTACATGAATATATTGTCTTATTCTATAGAATTAGAATTTATAATCCCGATTGCATGATGAGATAGTTTTAATTAAATACATTATAGCTCAAAGATATCTTTAGAACCCTCAAAAAGCATTTTATCAAAACAAATCTGATTTAAATAAAAGAAATCCATTAAAATTTTTTTTTTTAAATCATTGATTTTTATCCACCCTGCCTATGAGTATCAGCCCATTTGGAAGGTTATCACTGTAACTAGTGTTTAGGAATTTAATTTTTCTTTAAGAGTAAATTTAATTTCTGCAGAACTTGTCATCTTAGACTCCATCAATTGTCAGGGAAAGTATACTTGCAAGACACATATTTGTGGGATGAGACTCCAGAATTAACTATTTTTACTTATCATGGCTCAATACATAAACAATTAGAAATTCTCAATATTACGGTTTATAAATGGCTTCAAGACACCAGTACTGCAATGTCACCCTGGTACATTTTAACCTTCATTCTACTTAATGCACAGGCAAATAAGACTACTGTTTCTCTAGAAAACCCAGTCAAACCCTATTACAAGCACCATTACCACAGTTGCTGTTACCTGCCAGCATCTCATTTATGTTGTGCCTCACCTGTATTCTGACACGTAAATGTTGAAACTTTTCCTTTACTCTGGCATTTAATTCTGTAAGCACACCTAAGGGCCCTTGACAATCACTGATATCCTAAAAGAAATAACAGACACGACCACCATGCTAGGTTAGGAGCCATTGATGGGTAATGTAATTGAATTATCTTATTAATGTATTTAATTAGTGTTTGAGAAGGGTGTCTCTGCTGAATGACATACAGACAGAAACATAGGACTTTTCAATTTGTGTGGAATGTGAATGTTTGCAATGTGATTAAAGATGAAGACGGGGATTCCCCTTTGGGACTGATGTAAACATTATCAGTATTACGTCATATACATATTACATTTTTTCAGTAGGTTTTTTTTTCCACCGGGGACACAGGGCCCATTGCACTAGGCACTGCACAAACACACAGCCAGTGATTTTGAAATGCTCTATTAACCTTCCAGTGGGAGAGAACTGGCATAGTTTGTGAAAATCAGTTAGCCTGGGCACATCTGAGGACTGGGCAGCAGAGAATTAAACTAACATTTCTATTCCCCTTCCACATAAGACCTGCAGGCTCCTAAATGCCAGCTCTCCAAAACCTCCAAGGAACATGACCAGGACAGAGAGGTTCACAGAGACATGGGTTCACGTATCTGTTTGCAAAGACCCTAGGTGGTGGGTGGGGAAGGATCAAGTCCTTGGGAAAGGTGTCTGGATTGGGAAGAGGGCAGGGCACTGGCCAGCTCCCCAGAGGCGACCCTCTTCCCGGATGTGGCAGGAGGGCAGTGGGCTGAGACCTGCTGCCCAGGGGTGACTCCCCACCTACCAGGAGGGGGGTGGCAGGAGGGCAGGGCGGTGGGCGAACCCCCCAGAGGTGACACCCCGGGTGTGGCGGGAGGGCCGGGAGCTGGGCCTACCTGCCCCGGGGCGACCCCCACACACACGGGGGGGGGGGGCAGGAGAGTCAGGAGCCGGACCCGGGGTCTGACTGGGCAGGGGCCAGGGGGCCGTGACCCCTCTTCAGGAAGGGGCCGCGGGGGCGGTGTCTGAGGGGGCGCAGGAAATGGGCCCGGGGGGTGCGGATGACGGTACCTGCACTGCCGCTTTAATCTCCAAATCGAATTTGACAATCTCCTGGTTACAGACCCGCACGGGCACATCCCAGGCCGCCGCCATCTTGCGAACTACGGGGAGCTAGAGGGATCAAAATCAAAACGCAATCCCCCCCTCCCGCCTAAGGCGGCATCCCCGCCACCTAGTGGCAGCGCCCTGTAAGCACGGGATGCGAATCCAGAGCCTCCTTCCCTGGTTCCAGGGATGTACTTGCCCATGGACGCTGCCCCAGGATTATGTGCGGCAGGAGCAGGGCCTCGGCCCAGCTGCGTAACTACCGTGCTGAACAGTAATGGTTGCAAACCTGCCCCAAATAAACTCAGGGGGTGGTGCCACTTTGTGTCCAGACACTGAAGTGTTCAAAAAACTTGATATTCCCACTTCCGGGCCAATCATGAGTCAGGCACCCACCCAAAAGGTAGGTTCTTTTTCTGTGACATTAAGTTTCAAGCTTTTTTTCTCCACAACCATGAGCAGTTGAACCAGACTTGTTTTTTAAATTAAAGCTGGGATTCGGGGGGGGGGGGGGGGGGGGGGAAGGATAGCTCAGTGGTTTGAGCATTGGCCTACTAAACCCAGGGTTGTGAGTTCAGCCCATGAGGGGGCCATTTAGGGATCTGGGGCAAAAATTGGGGATTGGTCCTGCTTTGAGCAGGGGGTTGGACTAGATGACCTCCTAAGGTCCCTTCCAACCCTGATATTCTATGATTCGTGCAACCGCCTGATGCCAGCAACTGAAAAACAGCAACAACTGATTGCAAGACTCATGATAAATCTCCAGGATTGTGGCAGGGTTTTTTTCTACATTAGTCCTTCAGAAGGGCTAACAGAACGTTGTGAATCATTAAGAAACGGATAGACAATAAGACAGAAAATATCATATTGCCTCTATATAAATCAATGGTATGCCCACATCTTGAATACTGCATGCAGATGTGGTCGCCTATCTCAAAAAAAGATATATTGGAATGGGAAAAGGTTCAGACGAGCACCAAAAATGATTAGGGGTATGGAATGGCTGTTACACACTTTCCACCTGAGAATACAAACAGAGAAGTGTGTGTTGATGCAGGATCCTGCTTTTTCCACCACCTCATTCCTAGCATGCACAAAGGGGTTCCTCCCACTCTAGAGTGTGCAGTTTGCTAAATATACCTTGAAAGGGCAGCAGAGACCAAAGTCTACACAGAGACCATATCATAACTGTTTTGTGACTTTTGTAAAATAACTTGGTGGTCTCAGTCTATGTGCTACTGGAGAACTGTCCCCGTCACTCCAGCACCTTTTCAGCTAGTTGCTCTTACTATGCCAAGGACTGAATGGGGATAGAGATTAAATTATCCTCATATCTAGTAATGGTCCCTCCAAGAGGAATATCGAAGCATGATAGTGGGGCAATGAGAGGAGCTTACCCTGTTGATGACTGTGCTGTCCCTGTTCTATGGGGGTGGGGGCGGGGAAGAGGGCTTCAAGCTTCCTGCAATGTCAGTACAACAAACATTCTACAGGGGAAACCCAATTAATTTTACCTGAGAACTATAGAAGCAACACCTCAGCTGATGCACTGCAGGAGAGAGAACACACCAAATGGGAAGCACAAAAATTTGAGAACTGTTTTTTCTCCACAATTTTTTATTTTAAATTACAAAGGATGTTGCATACATTGATGAGTTTGTATCTGAATAGAAGTGCTAGGGCTCCAGGGTGACAGAGTAAACAAAAATCAATATTTTAATTGTGCCTCTTTAAAAAGAAAACTGCACAACCATTAACCAACATTAAACATCGCAACTCTTAACAGATCATGCTTTTAACAAGGTAAAATTTTCTGACAGAGACACAAGACTTTCAGTAAGTTTTTCTGAGCTCCAGTTGGAAATTGACTACAGAATATTGAGGACAGCATTACAAACATGACCCCAAGCATAAGCAGAGCAGGTTGCCACGTTTTGTTAATTTTTTTTTAATTTTTGCCTTTCAGTCAGTTCACTAAATCCACCATGTGCCATCAGCCTTAGAGTTCATTCCTAGCCACAATTACGGAGCTACAAGACATCTTTTAGACAGATGAAGTATTCTAAAAAGGATAGGGGAAAAGAGTGGTTCAATCAACAGAAATGCAGTTAGTTGAATATAGTGTTCCAAGAAAGGTTCAAAAAGCAGCTACATTTATACCACTACATTTTTTTGGTTTTTAATGTCATGAAGAGAAAGGAAAAAAAAGAGGAAGTATTGGGGTAGAAGATGCATTTGTAATTATGAATTCCAAGCCAAGAGATCCTACTCTAACCATTCTACGCACCCAAGTTAGACATCTGGATAAGCCAAACTCTCCAATGTTCCTAACCCATTCAATCTTTAAATGCTGATACAGTACTACAGTATAAAAATAAAGAGTTACAAATAAATAAAATAGTTTAGGATTTATGTCTATATTAAACAATAACATTGAGATTTGTCTTAAATGGATCTGGCTTTATTTTTGGCTCCATTGCTCAATAGAAAGAAAGACAGTTAATAAATGCATAATCCGCATATGCCTTTGTGGAAGTTCATGAATGTCTAAGAGGCTGAGGGGTATAAATTCAGCACACTCACCTTACCATGCTATATCCATTAAAAATCATGGCCTATTGTAAAATGTAAATCAAACATCATTAGCAAGGTAACATTCAGTTTTTGGATGCAGTGGAAAAAATATACTCTAGAGTGCCACTTCTGCAATGTGGACATTGAAGTATCTCCAATGTAAACTGGGATATCAAAAAAAAGTGGTGTTGTCTCAACATGGTAATGCCCTTTATATGGTTACAACAAGAATCAGCCACTTCAGCAGTAACTATTTGAAATGTATTTTGCATGATCCCTAGGGTAAACAAAATGAACTGCAGCTCTGTGAATACACCAAGGTTTCATCTGGTAGCATACTGTACTAGTGGTACCCAACTGAAACCTTTAACTTTAAAATAAAATAAAAAAATCATGATTAGACACATTCTTGAAATTCAGGTCCCAAGGCCAAATAAAGATACTAACATTCATGTTACATAACCGGGCTATGCCTCAACACAATTTCAGGAAGACTGCTAAGCAAGTTTGAGGAACAAAATTTTATTTGCTATTTCTGCTGAAGGCAACTGTATTCAACCCTTTCAAAGTAGATATTTTTTTAAAAACTAAGATTTTTCACCTATCTATATGTTTTAAAAAGATTTATGGAAGATAAAAGCACATCCATTCTTGACATTTTTGTGAATAAATTAAGAGTTTTATTAAATGAAGGCAAACATCAGATAATGGTATAGCTTTTAAAAATGAAACCCAAACTGGCAGTATTGTATTTCAGAAATATGTCTGGTTCTTTTTAGATTACTTAAAAGACCTGCTATGTGTTTTATAAAGGAAGAACTTTGCTTTTTACTGCTATTTTTTTTAAACTGGAAAAAGAGCTTACTAAACTTCAAGCTGATGAACTGAGCACACCTGGACCCGATTCTCACATCACTTTTACATCAATGTATATCACGGATGTCAGTGTTGTTATTCTTGATTTATACTGCTATGAAAGGAGAATCAAGCACATCCACATCTAATAATCACCCCCCAAAAAATAAATCAGAAAACTTGTTTGGTAAACTCATGAAAGTCAGAGAAAGCATTAGCTGAAGGGATGTAGTGGAAAATATTTTTTATTTTATTTGTTTAGCCCTAGCACCCCCATCTCCCGAGGCCATTCAAAATTGGTCTTCCATACAAATACAAAGTGACTATTAAGAGAATTTGAAATCAGATTCATTTGAAGTTCCTTCATGATGCTTTTATCATAGTTCTGATTTTGCTTTCAGAAGGGTCAAAGGATTTAACAGGTTCAGGGGAATGAAAAATAAAAACATTTAGTTCTAAATGTACAAGTAAGGCACAATATAAAGCCACATCATAATCTGGCATGAAGGAAATAGGAACGGACAAGAATCATACATGGTACAGTAGAACACGCAGTCCATCATACTGATTCAAAAAGTGTGGCACCCAAATTCAGGCTGACAAGATCTTAACAAGAGCAGTTTGACAGCATGCTTTAATATGGAAACAAATTCTAGAAAATCCAGTGTATCAGAAAAAAGGAAGAGCTTTTAGTTTTTATTAAATCAAAATGTATAATTGGTTTTGGATGACAGAATTAAAGTGAATATTCACAATGCCTACACTCAAAAATATTCAAGGACTTAATTAAGATCCACATACCATGTATGAATGCTGAAAGCCTTTAGAGAACTATTCTCTAAAGATCATCCAAAAATGCATGCCACAATTTCCAAAAAACAGAACATGTACATTTGTATTTTTACCCTTATAAGATTTGTTTGTGATAAGAATACACTAAACATATATATTTTAAATGACACTAGAGGAAGCAGATTGTTACTGGC
The DNA here is from genome assembly GCA_037349315.1 of Chelydra serpentina. NCBI lineage: Eukaryota > Metazoa > Chordata > Testudines > Chelydridae > Chelydra > Chelydra serpentina. Next base: position 18,270,025 of record JBAIAC010000035.1, read on the forward strand.
ATTAAAGTACAACCATTTCTAGACGGTTTAAATGCCACAGAGTCCCCTGGTTAAAATGTAAAGCTGCACAGCTTGCCTATGTCATCTTTATGATAAAGTTAAACCAGCAAAGGTCTTAACTTTACTCTACATTTTACTGCCAGGTTTTATTTAGATCAAGTATCGCTGCAGCATTCTGACCAGCCCAGAGTTAGCAGCAAATGGCAGGAATCATATAAAAACGCAATTTTTTTCTTCTTCTTTTTAAACAAAGTGCTTTTCTAAGATATACATACTTATATAAATAGGTACAAAATAAAGTGTCAACATTAAAAAGCTCAACTATTTAGAAGCTTTTAACTATTTAACTTAAAATAATACATAGAAAACACTGAAATGCAAGGGTATGGACTCCACTAAAGAGATTCAAAGTCTTTTTTGAAATGCTAGACCAAAATCATATTCTGGTTTTCAGACAAAATAAAAAGCTATAAAGCAATGTTAGCTCAGTATTCCTGAGCAGTTAGAAAAGGGCATTTTTCTACCTTATCGTCAGTTTAATTTGTCAAGTAAATCCTACCTGATTGCAAAACTGCTGTCATCGTATTTTGAAATACTGCCTTGCCTATACAGTTCTGATACAACGTTTGCATCTTTCTAGCATCGCAAATGTTTAAACACCAGAAAGGACTAACATTATTTCAAATCTCAGTATAGCCGTGACTTTAAATTTACACAACATGGACATTCTTTGTTAAGATTTCAATGGCCAAATGCCTCTCTGGTGTAACTCCTGGTATTGGTAGAATTACAACAGAGATGCATCTGACCCATTATGTTCTGTTCTGAAGCTACAAACCTGTGCTTCTTCTCCCGCCACATAAACCCCCCCCCAAAAAACTCCACATACACGCACACAAAAACCCACCCCCAAAAAACCCCCAAACAAACAAGACAGTCCCCTGCTCAAGTTTTGCAAATCCTTTAAGCGAATTTTCTAAGTTGTGACTAGATATTACTGGGTACTTTTCCCACAAAGTCTTGAAGGAAAAACTTTGTGATACAGTTCAGTAGTGGTATTTTGGCTTCCTCCACCTTTTTAAAAGTTTTTAAAAGTATCAAGATATAGAAGAAGTTGTGGACAAACTATAAGCATGTAGCAGGATTGCCATTTTCATCTTCCAGTCTTTAGTTTACTACTTTTGATTCAGACCTTCTTACACTAAAAGTTTAGGTATAAAAATAATCCTATCTATACACAAAAGGAGTCAGTACAAACTTAGATAAACTACATGAAGGAGAGAAATTTTCCCAAAGGGAGCGGAAAGAAAACCTTCATGGACTTCTTTTGTTTTCATTTTTCCAGCAGCTACATTTTAAAGTATTTGGTATTTCTATTCTCAGTAGACAGTGTTTTGTCATTATCTTTAAATAAAAAGGAAAGGGGAGAAAAAGGGGTCCATGAAACCAGAGAATGATCTTGCCTTGACATAAAGGACTTTCTCGTCAAGAGATAAAGCTTTTCATTTGTACTCTAAACAGTGACTAACAAAGCAAACTCTTATGAGCAGAAGAGCAAATAAGAACTAACGTGTGTTAGTATTTCCCAATCATAGAAACTACTGAATTAAGAATAAGTCACATATAAGTGTGAAGAAGCTAGTTTTGAAATTTCTGTACAAAAATATAAAAGAAAACTATAAATTTTGTTTTAAGCCTGTGCTGATCCTTTGAAACATCACATGCATAATAATACATCAACTGGAAAAGTGGCAACTAAGGAATTAGATTATTTGTAGCTCTTTTTCCTCTTTACATATATACATATTACAATAAAAATAATTTTATTTTGGTTGTTTGGTGGAAGTATCCTACAACAAGCTAAATATTTTTTTTTAATTCTCAACGTTGAAAACTATTTTTCCAATAGCTTACTAAAATCCACATATATTAAAAATTTCCTACAGCAAATGCAGAGAAAAAGACTTCGAGATGGTCATGAACTTATCTACTATGGAAGCGAACTAGAACAGCAAAATAATATTATGTATGAATGCTCCTTCTGTAGATAATTGGACCCAAACAAAAAAAAAAAAAAATTCACAGTTCAGTAAGATCCCTAACCCTGACCTTTAATTTTTTTTCTTTTTTTTTGTTTTTTTACATTCAGTACAGTATCATGTAAGCTGTGCAAAACTTTACTTAGACTGGCAGTTTGCCATATCAGTTGCATTTGTCTTTGGTACAAAAATAAACAATCGCATTAATGTGCAAGTATTTGTTTTCTTCCGGCCAAGTACCGAAATTGAATTTTCTAGAGCCATCTTTTATACAATACATAGACTCTGTGGCATATATCTACATTTTCAACATATTCTTATATACATTCAAAAATTTGTAAGAGCTGGAACAAATACATGAAACCCCATAATCTTACCATCTATACATCTTGTTTTTTCCTCAGGGTTTTCATCGTACAAAAACTTTACTAGCTTATATTTATAGCTCTCCCCCAAAATACAAGGCACAAAGAATATACTTTTTTTCTCCTCTTACTTTCACACACATTTAAATACAATATTAAGCTCAGAAAATTAAAGTTTTATATGGCACACTAGCTCTAATGCTGTGTGCACTATGTACAAGTTAATGGGTGCAAAGAAAGCTTACTGGTTTTATTTTTTAGAAGAAAAAAAAGCAATAATTCTAAAAAAAACCAAACCACTAAACTTTGACAGTTTACAAAAGAATGCTTCCTCTTAATTTTTATTTTACTCAGAGCATAAACCTGCCACAATGTTCGGCATTTTGCGAAAATTTTCACTAGCACAAAATGTGTTTTTGCTTCTAAAGCAAATTATATGATCTGGTCCTAGGTTTAAAAAACACCTAATCTCTGTATTTGTGCCTGAAGCAGCTTTAATACTATATGGTTTATGCTCCAAAAATGCTAATTAAGCATTTTATATCGTGCGTTTACTTATCCTATTACATTGTTATTAAAAAACTATGGAACCTAATTTTAAGTGTTTACATAATGCTAAACTGACATGCAGACCAGAATGAAATTTACAGTGGAGTAAATAACACAGGTAGAGCTCTGACCAATGAGATTAGGTGAAATGATGTCTGTTAAATTTTTGACGTTGGTATTCGCAGCCCTACAAGGCCACCAGTGGGGTCTCCTTCTGCAGTTTTCTCTAAAACTTGGTTCACAAATTCTGATGTTTGACCAGCTACAGGTAGTCCTGGAAAGGAAAGTCAGGGATGTACTTTAAACTCTCTTTTATTCCCACATATGTGCATATTTTAATTAATACAAACCTCTCAGAATTCCTGCTGTTGGTCAGTAACCAAGCAAAATGGCTAAAATTCTGTGATAATTGGGCAACTGCTCCTATAGAAATATTAAGCTGAAGGGACTCAACACTTGTTACATATCAGTTTTGGAGTATGTGGTTGATTAAGTTTATTCCTTACCAAGAGTATCTTTAATAAGTACATCAAGCTTCTGTTCCATGTTGGTTCCTTGGTCATCTTTAGGACTCTGCACTCGATTAACAATTTCTTGTTTGATAGAGTTGATCACAAACAACAAATTATCTACAGAAAAAGACAACGTTGGATCACATAGTAATCTCTCTTGGGCAGGAACTGTGTTTCCCTATGTGTATGTACTGCACTTTATGGCAGTGGGCTCTAAAATAGCACTATCACAACACAAATAACTTGGTTTGCTTTTGATTAGTTATCTTTATGCGTGACCTACAAAGTTAAATATCAACATCCTTTTCTGCATAAAAAATTGTCCAAAGTATGACTCTGGTGACGTGAAAATACAGAACATACAACTGTTTGTATTAAGACAAAGGAAAAATTGTGTAAGTGAAAAAAGTTAATTACCATATTCTGTGTTGAGACCCCATAGCTTCACTTTGTTGGCTTCATACTGGGCTTTCTTCTTTAGTCTGCAAGCCCTGTAATGGAGACAGTCAATATGCCTCTAATCACTATAGAACATTCGTTATCTCTAACTTCCATCCGTGTCGCCAGAGAGTGTGGCTTATTATCTGCTCCCACATCGTCTGTACAAGCACAGCTTGTATTTGGTATCACTCACACACAAAGAAATGCAAAGATTCCTGTTTGTTAATTTAACAGGATGGCTTTCAGGGTCTATGCCAAAAATCTATCGGCTAGGTCTGCTTCCAGTGGGAAGAAAGTACAATCTAGTTTGCATTTTTCAATGTGAATCAGATGCCCTGGTTGTTTTGGGGGATTTTTTTTTTTTTTTGGTTAAAGCAATACTAACCTTACAATGCTTGTCAAGGATGAAGCAGCCTCTCTCTAAGTAAGAAATTCAAAGAGGTCTCACTTGTAAAGCACATGTCTAGAATAATCCCAAATAGGATTAATTCACACAGGTAAAAGCCATTTAAAGTTTACCTGGAAGCTAGTTTGTTCTTTTCTTTTCTTGACCTCGGTCTGGCAGTTAAGGGAAGTTCACTGACTGGTGTCAGGTCACTAATCACCTTATTCAGTTTCCTTAGTTCATTGCCAATCTGGAGAAGTTTTTTGGGGTTAGGAGTCAGGTCTTCCACATCAGTCCTCCGTGACTTCTTTACTGCATATTTTCCTATTTGAATACACAGATGACTGGGTTGAGGGGTGTTAGAATACAGAGACATACATCTGAAAAACATTCTTAAACTGCATCTGGGGAGTAGGTTGTGCTTATCTTTTCATCACTGGAGACCTGGGTGCAACCTGTCAGATCCTTTTGCAATGTAAACAGGACCACCACACAATTTGGCACTATTGACAATCCATTCAGAACAAGAAGAGCAAACACTGTTGGTTAGGACTGAGATGCATGAGCAGCGATGGGTGGGATGCAGGATGCTCCCTGAACTGTGAATGCTACAAGTCAGGGATGAGGCAAAACAGCAAGATTTCATAACACCTTCCCACTGTTGCTCATTCCATTAATCTCACTTGCATTATCATCAAATTCACACCAAGAAATAAAACAATTCATTACTCTGTTATCTTCTTTTCTTCATGAAGTGAGAGTAAAGGGTTGGTATTACAATAAAAGACAGCTTGATCTAAACACAACCAATGTACAGACTAGTCAAATCCTTGTGGATATCTTTGAGGAAATCTCTTTATAGATACTTTTGTTTATTACATTTATGCAATTCACATATCTCCTGTATTTCTCGTAGTCAGTTTGGTTTTACTAAGGATAAGTGCATGAAAAATCAGGATCTTTATTCATTGGGAGTATCTGTTTCTGCTGCACATTCCCCTTCTTAAGATTATTTAAACCAGGAAAGATACTATTTTACTTAAAACAACAAAGATACTGGCAAACACTTTCCCCAGAGACATTTCCCAGCTGAACTGATAACTAAAATGGCTTGTCATGAGGCATCAGCTGGCCTTTCACACACCTTAAATTCTGCAACTTTTGGATGCTAACAAAATGCTCAATTCTACAAGCCTTCTGCATATAGAACTCATTGAGTTAAAGGGCAGTTTTATGTACAAAGGTCTTGCAAGACAGCCCTCCAAGTCATGCCTCTGAAGAAAGTATTGAAGACTTTCTGATAAAAGTGAAAAGACGTGCAAATCTCTCTCTCTCTCTCTCAGATATCTCTCTCTCTCTCTATATATATATATATCTATCTTCTTTAGGCAACCCTAGGCCGGGAGGTGGCTGCCGCCCGCCCTCCCAGCTCCGCGGTTGAGCCAGGAGCTGGGGGGGCACTGCGGGCGGGGGGAGGCTGCTGTGGGCGGGGGGGCTGAGCTGCTGGGGGGGGAGGAGGGGCGCGCAGGGCCAGTGCAAGGAAGTTTCGCCTAGGGCGCGAAATTTCCTTGCACCGGCCCTGTATATAAAATTATATTTGTTAGTGAAAGATATATTGCTATTTTTGCAAGTTGTAAGTTTTTCCACATTTAAAATAAAACAGAAATTAAAACATTTCCACCCCAAACAGAACAGCAAGTAAAATTACTTTTTATAAACAAAGGGTTTGAAAACTATCGGTATTAAAAATGACAGAGGAAGTTTTCAATTTCAGTAGTGCAAGAGGATGTTAATAATACAACTAAGGAAGTTTGTTTATTTCATTAACTTCAGTGTCTCTTCAGAATTATGATCAGGTGGGGAACTGCCTACCAGCAGAGGGCACAAGACAGAACAAACTCTATTTTCAAAACTGTTTGTCCTTGACAGCATCAATAATGTCCAAAATACAGGAAAGTTGGCTTGTAAAAAACCCCTCACAGGATGGAAATATGATACATGTTCCCGAAATGGAAAGAGACAGAATATTACTTTAAGGTTCTAGGAGGATGTAATAAAGAAGTTCAAAAAGATACTTAATTATTCATAGATATTATTCCAAAATCCTGCCACATACACAAGGGTGGAAGGAGTGTGTGAAGAGGAGCCAGGCAAGAGAGACTTCTACTTCGTTGACTATTCTTTAGTTGACATTTGAATGAAAGTGCATCTCAGTACCATGTATTGGTCAACTCTACTGCAAGCAAAACTAGATCTGCCTCCCAGTATCGAGGGGCAAAGATCAGGTTTGTGACAATAGCAATATTGCACAGGGAAGAGTTTAGAACATTCAGTATTTCCACTGAGACACTTCAGGAGTTACAATTCTCAATTCATTCATTTGCCTCCGGAGGGAAGTATATTGAAGGTTACTACTACATATGCACTCCCTCTTCCCTGGATGCACTACAGATTCCAAACAGTTAAATAAAAGTTACACTGTTTCAGTGATTCCTCCTCATATAGCAAAACAAGAGCTCCCTTACATGAAGTCAGAGACAGCATCAGTATGTGAAGATGACAGGATCAAAGATGCTAACTACTCTTACCATGATGGAGCCCATTCTTCTGGTACATGTTACTTGGTAACGTATCTCGACTCCACTCCGACGGCCTCAACATTCTTTCTTGTTGCGATGGTGTCAGTTGCTCACTATACTCCCAAAAGTATCTTCGTTTGCCTCTTTTTCGGCAAGATACTGCAGTACTTTCTTTTAAGTCTTCCACCGAATCATTTTCGTATCCTAGAGGAATAAATTGCATTAGTCATCTTATAAACTCATGGTTGGAAATATTCTAATGTGTCTACAGTACCAAACCAAGCATTCAAGAAACTACAAGTGAGAAGACTTTTAGTTAAAGCCCTCAATGGACTTGCTCCACACTATCTAATGAACCGTGTTTTTCACCTTGTACACCACTTGGGCATTTGCCATAAATCCAGCAATAGATATATAACCATTGATGCAGCTGCAACTGTGATAGGACAATAACTACTGAATTGGGGAAAGTCCCCACTGCATCCAAAGCCTCTCTCTCTGCTCTTATACCACTGATGATCCAGCTCTCCTCTTTCCCATAATCTCACCACTACACAAGGTGAGAGCTGCTATCTCCACAATTCTTGTAGTGTTGGATAGCCTTCTTGTACCTCCCTCATCACTTTCTCCTTCAATTCTCAGTAAAAACATTCCAGTTCTCCCTCATTTCTTAAATGAATCTATCCAGCAATGTAAAATTTTAAACAAAACAAGACAAAACAAAAAAGCATCCTAAAGGGCAAGTTGGACAAAGAACAAGATCCTAATCCATCAAATCAGTCCAGAACAAAACATTGTCCCATTATCAGAGGGGTAGCTGTGTTAGTCCGAATCTGTAGAAGCGACAAAGAGACCTGTGGCACTTTACAGACTAACAGACGTATTGGAGCATAGCTTTCGTGGGTGAATACCCACTTCATCGAATGCATGCAGTGGAAATATCCAGAGGCAGGTATAAATATGAATACAATAGTGCTGTCTCATTGACACCCTCAAAAGCTTGGGGAAAAAAGATCACCCTTGTAGCATGCCCTAAAGGTGATGATCAATGGAAGAATGAGTTCCAGTATATGAGGCCCTCTGTTCAGCACTACCTGCCACCAGCCTCACCTCTCATCTAAACAACTTGAGCCAAGATCCATTCACTTTGATCCCTTGTCTGCACCTCTTTAATAACAAAGGAGAAGAAATAAATAATCCAGTTACAAAGATAAGACACTTTAGGTTAAATTAGGATACAATTTGTATGAAATATTATTTTAAACCATGTTTTTATACCTCAGTTTTTAATACCTATACCACCAGGTTACAGAATAGACAGTTTTCACTTTGCAACTTTATAGCACTGGTACTGGATTATTTTAGAGTTATCTTTTATTCTTTATCCACGTAGTTCTTCACAGCAGTTTTAAATAGGACAATTTTTGAAAAGTAAAATATTGAGCGTTACTTAAAAACAAATTGCAGAGACAAAAATGGATAATTGGGAACTCGACATGGAATGATGTGATGTAATAAGTAAACATGTTAGTGGTTTTACTGCACAGATAGAGAATCTCACTTCAACTTTCTCATGCACCAAGCGAGTAGGGTAAGTGTTGGGATTCTATTAGTTTGTTAATGCTTATTTTCCTTTTTGGAAGACAGGATGATGTGAATTAAATATCAGGGTTTTTTCCACCATGGTTGCCATAATAAATGAAATAATATAGATTTTATGCCTGGGTTGGTAAACTCCCATGATGATTTGGTAAGTTTGTTCCCTCCTAAAGCCAATTATAATGGCATTCAGTGTATTATAACACAGTGAAAGCATAGCTGTCAAAACCCTATTGCCTCAAAAGGAGAGGTTACTCATCTTGTGCAGTAACTGGAGTTCAAGTGCTCCACTTCAAGAGCACATGCATCCCATCTAACTCTGGTTGGAGACTTTTGTTAGCAATGTCTGTTTGACCCACACATGGACCCTACACATCTTTCCACCCCACACTGAAGATATTTAGGACTGCACAGGCAAACCACTCCCAGTTCTTTCTTCACCATAAAGTCCCATATAGGAAACTCTGAAGCTGAGGAAGAGGAGAGTGGATAGTGGAGCACCTATAGGGACACAAGTCTCAAAGAACTCCAGTTCCTGCACAAGGTGAGTGACCTCACCTTCTTCAAATAGTGTCCCTATGAATATTCTATTTCAGGTCACTTCTGAGCAGTATCCTCATTAGAGGAGGAAGCTTTGGAGCAGAATCCAACACTGAAGAAAAGATTTCAATCCCAAGGGCAGCATCTGACCTAGAAGAATGAAGCATTGCATAATGCTTGGAAAATGTATGTATCAAGGTCCAAGCCTTACAGATCTCAATAATGGGAATGTATTTAAGGCCACTTGCCCTAAATCCAGCAATGTGAAAAAGTTGTGAAAAGGGCTAATATCGTTATGGAGTATATTAACAGGAGTGCTGTATGTAAGACACGGGAGATAAATGTCCCACTTTACTCAGCACTGGTGAGGCCTCAGCTGGAGGACTGTGTCCAATTCTGGGCATCACACTTTAGGAAATATGTAGACAATTGGAGAGAGCCCAGAGGAGAGCAACAAAAAAGATAAAAGGTTGAGAAAACCTGACCTATGAGAAAAAGTTAAAAAAACTGGGCATGTTTAGTCCTGAGAAAAGAAAAAGGGGGGAGGGGAAAGCTGTTAACAGTCTTCACATATGTTAAGGGCTGTTATAAAGAGGATTGTGATCACTGAAGATAGGACAAGTAGTAATGGGCTTAATCTGCAGCAAGGGAGATTTAGGTTAGATATTTGGAAAAATGTTCTAACTATAAGGGCATTTAAGCTCTGGAATAGGCGTCCAAGGGAGGCTGTGGAATCCCCATCATTGGAAGTTTTTAAAAACAGATTGGATAAATACCTGTCAGGGAGGGTCTAGGTCAGTGGTTCTCAAACTTTTGTATTGGTGACTCCTTTCACACAGCAAGCCTCTGAGTGCGACCCACCCCCCTTATAAATTAAAAACACTTTTAAATATATTTAACACCTTTTTAAATGCTGGATGCAAAGCAGGGTTTGGGGTGGAGGCTGACAGCTCGCAGCCCCCCATGTAATAACCTCGCAACTCCCTGAGGGGTCCTGACCCCCAGTTTGAGAACCCCTGGTCTAGGTTTACTTGGTCCTGCCTCAGCACAGGAGGCTGGTCTTGATGACTTCTCAAAGTCCCTTCCAGTACTAACGTTTTATGATTCTAAGTAACACCACCGAGGTAGATAGAGATCTTTCAGAATGGGCTCACACTCTAGGAGAAGGGTGTATATTGGCAAATTCATAACAAGAAGTAACATTACTCAGAAATCCACCTTAAGAGTCTCTGGGAGGAGACTGTGGACCCTTTGGTCCTGTCAGCAATTGAGACAAACAGCCTGGGAGACCCTCTAAATGATCTGGTTCTGCCCAAACAGAAGGTTAACGCCCTCCTGACATACAGGTACGGAAGGCAGCATCTTTCCTGGTCTGATGTAGCTTTGGAGGAAAAAAAAAAGCTTGGAGATGGAGGACTTGTGTTGGCTGAGTTTCACATCAACCCTTAGAAAGAAACTTAAGATGTGAATGTAATGAAATGTTGTCCCTGAAAAACACTATAAAGGGAGGGTCCGCAATTAAAGTCCGCATTTCCCCAACTCTTCAGGCAGAGGTGATAGCCACCAAGAAAGCAGCCTTCATGGACATGTAAAGAAGGGAACAACAAGTTTGAAGGTGTGTTTCATACGACATTTAAGTACTACATTTAAATCCCATATAGGAGTGGGTTCTCTAATCTAACGAAAAAGCCTTCTCAATCCCTTCATGAATCCCACTGTTGTGGGATCAGCCAACACTGATAATTCCACATCTGAGGAATGAAAGACTGTCATAGTGACCAAATTAACCCTAACAGAATTTAAAGATAATCCTGATTTTAATTCTAACAAATAGTCAAGGACAGGAGGGAGGGAAGAATGAACAGGTGAAAGACGTTGCTTGACAGACCAGTGATGGAATCTCTTCCATTTCTGAAGGTAAGTATTTCACGTACACCTTTTTCTACTGTTTAATAACATTTGTTTTATGATGTAAAGTAAAGTATTAAGTAAGGCTTTCATTTGAAATGCTTTAACTGTTTTTCCTTCTTTTTCTGTATCTTTAACAAAAGGTTAAAAGGATTTTTAATGGTGTGTTTGTCAGAGTACTAAGCAGGCTGACATGGCTATAATCCAAACCCCAAACCTTGCTTAATACTGTAATTTTCTACAAGTGACTGGGTCATGTTAACACCCATGAATCTTTGGGCAACTTTGGGCATTCTAAATTAATAGAATTTTATACTTTACAAAAACAAAACTGAAAAGGCTTACAGGACCATCAAAATACATCATAAAATTCACACTGTGATTCCAAGGATATTTCAAATCTGAAGTTTAGATTACTGAGATGTTCCCCTTTAGAACAGTGTCCCAAGACACAAGGAGAACATAGATTCTTCAGATAATGACATGGCTGGATAGATATTAGACATTCAGGGCATTCTGTAAACAGATGGGTTTTTAGTTAGTTGGACCCATTCTTTTCAAGAGTTGCTTTACAAGATGATGAATTGGGGCCATCGGGGAGGGGAGGGAGGGCAGGGAAGGGAGAGAAAATGATCTAGTTTGATTTTGACCCTGCCTAGATCAAGTCATTCCAGAGGGGCAGCTATCAACACAAGTGCCCTCAGTTTAGAGTCTAGTACAGGGTTTCTCAAACTGGGGTCTGCGAGGGTATTCCAGGGGGTCTGCGAGTCATGTCCAGGACTGCCGGCCCCGCTGATCAACTCCTCCCCCTCCCACCCAGTGCCTCCTGCCTGCCATGGAACAGATGTTCAGCAGTGTGCAGGAGGCACTGGAAGGGAGGGGGAGGAGGCGGAAAGAAACTGGGAAGAAGAGGGGTAGAGGTGGGGCATTGGGGGAAGGGGTAGAGTGGGGGTGGGGCCTGGGGCTGAGTGGAGAGCTTGGGGATCCTTGACAAATTTTAAATCAAAATGGTGGTCCTCAGGTTGCTGAAGTTTGAGAACCGCGGGTCTAGTAAAAGAGATGGGTACTGAACGTTAAGAATATGATCAACCCTACCAAATGCATTCTTTGCTACATCCTATGTGCAAAAGTAAGGGAGTCTGCATCCAATAAACGACCTGCGATAATCAAGAGAAGCATCTTTCCTCAGATCAGCGGTTTTCAAACTTTTTGAGCTGAGCCCCCCTTTAAGTTAAAATTTTTGGTTGTGTTCCCCAACCCAGACAGAAATAGACACAATACCTGCCCCTCCCATCCCAGGTTTTCAGGGTGGGGGAAAGCACGCGAGATGGTCTGTGGGGGTGGAGCCAGTGCTGGGCGCGGAGGCTGCCATGAGCAGAGTTTGGCTCAGCTGCAGCAGATGTTGACACTGACCCACAGGGTGACCTGCTGAGGTGAGTCAGGGGGCAGAGGTGGAGCTCCTTCCCCGAGCCCTGACACATGGGGCTAGCGCCACCACTTATCCCCCTGAATGTTCCTCCATTTCCCACTAGGAGGGCATGCCCCACCATTCACTATTCATGGTAAGGATAAGGAAAGACCCTCACACTCTTGTTTAGGATTTAAAATGCACTCTGTGACCTACCCCATTTTGTTTCCCTGTAACCACCCAGTATTATTAGGGTTCAGGGATTTGAAAAAGGAGTATACAAGTTTGTAGAAATCCTTCTGTACCTGGTTTTCTGGCAAGAACATTTTGGAGCTTGAGAAACTTTGTAGGGTGAATAAGAATGGATGATTTCAAAAAAAGTATTTTAACCATACTTTAAAAATAAACGTATTTAAAATTAAATTTGAAGTGCTAACCCAGCATTTGACACCAGTAGTAGCTTCTGCAGGTTCAGAGAGAATACTTTTTAATTTCAGTTTGTTCAACTTCGTCAGTTCAATGACTAATTCATTAAAAGTCAAGAAAATGAGTGGGGGTTGAATGAGATCTACTAGTTCTAAAATCTTGAAGAACACAGTGATAAGAAAATCAGTTCAATTCACTAACTACAGATAATACTTTCTTTATTTAATAAATCAGTTTGAAATATCAAAACATGTTTTCATAAATCTTTCATATGTACCCAGCACTTTTTAGGTAGTTTTATTTAACTAATAAAAATATTGTGCAGTTTTGGGGCATTTTAGTTGAATTCCTATTTCCATCCAAATGCAGCTGGACACAAATAATGAATAAATTAATAATCTAGTAAATAATAAATGTGTCATTCATCATTTTTCAACACAACAAAATTTAATAATTAAGACACTGAATAAATGTATTTATGCAAGCAATTGTATAACTTAACATATATGTATAGTTATGCTCCTGGTTATCCAAAGGATTTATTAAATTTAGTGTAATGGCTATATTTAACTGGTAAGTAACCATTAAAAATGTTGATCTACAACTAATAAGTATCAACCTTTCTTTAGAAAAATAACTGAGTAAAATGAAGATCAAGATTAAATGTTTCCTACTTGCTGATTTATATCATGATTGAAAGTTAAATCAATCCACCCTGACATCTTGCTAAATCAGCAGTTCCCAGTCTTTCTAAGCAATTTACCAGCCAGACCTCAGATGAACCAGCTAGTGCCTCCTCTTATTCTACTGAATACTCTAATCCAGCATGGACCTTTGGCTACGCCAAAGTGTATCACAGCCTAAATACTCCTAGATGGGAAGGAGGGTGTGGTGCTGCATCACTTCTCAGTATTATAGAAAAGTAGAGCCTAGAATGCTCAGAAATGGTACATATATCAGTCTAGGAACTAGTGCCCTAGTTCTATTACCTGTATAATGGAAAAGGCAGAGAGGAATTCTGTTTTTAAAAACAGCTGGTTCTCTATTAGCTAGTGTGAGAGAGAACCTAGACAATCCACCTGGAATCCCATGCAATGTCAATTGACCTTTCCTGAAGTTTGGGCTCCTAATGCTCTTACCATACATTAGCTACACTCCTGCCTCCATGGCTGTAAGGCAACTCAGTGCTGGCCTTACAAAGGGAAAATGTCGTTAAATAGACAGTCACCAACCGCTGCCCAAAGTGTAATTTTCATTTATTTACTAGATTATCCCTCTTTTCAGCTGCAGACGCATTTGCACATAAGATGTGCCTCCGCAACGACTAGGTGAGGAGGATAAGACCTCAAAAGAGTGTTGCTCAATAGAGATTGGCTATCCACTTTTAGGATGTCCATTAAACTATGGATAATGAAGGAGCACACAGATTATTAGTTTCTCATTGTTTCAGATGAGTCAGTGCTTCATAAACCCACAGAAATACAGTGGGGGTGGGGGGCAGGGGGGAGAAGTAGAAAATATACATGATAGGGGTCAATAAAAACAGTATGTTCTTTGTCCTTTCAGTGAAATGCACCTCTGTGTCAACTTTAACTCTCTGCCTTTAGTTTCAGTATAACAGAATGAAGTCTTCCTGCTCTATGCTTGTTTCACCACTCTCTCCTTCCCATCTAGGTGCATTTAGGCTGGGATACACTTTGGCGTAGCCAAAGCTCCATGCTGGATTAGAAAAATAAAAAAGCAACACAAACCCTGATAAAGTGTAATTAGACTATATGGTGATTTAATCTTTTAGTTCCAAGCTTGGAGTAAATGACCTTCAATATTTACTTGAAGCTCCAGTGAGCTTTTATAGGCCAAGTGCCTTTTTTGTTTCTTAGTTATGCTACTGCTGCATGTAGGAGCAGTAGTATTAAATAGAAGGTGGAAGGGATTGCTGGTCAGAACATTTTTTCTAAAGAGCACTTAATGCAATGCTACTAACTGAAATTCCAGCAATTAAAAAAAATTTTTTTTTCAAGATTACATAGTATTAAATATGGGCACTTAATAATGTGGCACAGTGGGCCAGGAGTTAGACAATCAAGTCATATCACACAAAAACATTACAGAAGCCACTCAAAGCTTCAGAAAAATAATAAGTTGAGAGAATTCCCTACAGCAGCAACAAAGAGGGAAAGCTTAAAGGATGTTAATAAAGACTTGTAATGTACACACAGAAGTAATATAGAGCATATTGAATACCCAATACATTGTTTTATACAAGGTCTACTCATGACTTCTTACAAACATGCTTGACTGAGATTGCTGATTTAAAGTGGAATTTTTTCACGGCCTTTTGAGTTTCCTCCCCAAAGTTACATATCGTCAAGTGTTTGTAAAAACTATTAATGTCTATTCTACGCTAGAAAGCTGCATAAAATGTGTATACCACTAATAAAACTAAGCCCCTCAGCTATAGACCTCTTTGCTTATATTTAATCTTTACAGTAATAGTTACTGCACTGTCACCTTCCAGATGAGGGTTAGTTCTCTGTTTTCTACTTGCAGATGAGAGAAGAGTTCTGTCTCCACAGTCCCATTGAATGCTTGGTTTCTAAGACTGCCAACAGGGGGCGAATTAGGGACAATTATAGGATAGATCTGTGTATTATGGACAATTGTCCAGTAGGATCTAGACAGCCTATCAAGTGATTTCACATGGGCTACCTAGGCAACTGTCAGGGGATAAAAATTCTTTTGATACACTAAAAGAAATAACCTATTGCAGAGCTGTAAGGCTCTGTGTAACCCACTATCAAACGACTGACTCAGTACATCCCAGCCCATGAAAGAGATGGATAGATACATGCAGTAGTGTCTAGTAAGCTGGGAGTCAAGAATTCTATATTCTCTTCCTGGTTTTACTACTGACTCTGTGTGACCTTGACCTCTGTGAAATGGGCAGAATACCTACCTAATGGGGTGCTGTGAGGTTTCATGTTTGCATTTGAAATCCTTGGATGGAAGGTCGTAAGTGTTACCATCTATATCTATAAATAATTCCAAAGCATATTTCCCCCAATACTTACTTGGCAGAAAGAGTTGCCCACCTCCTAATACACGACAAAATTTAACAAACCTGGTTCAGAGAAAGTATCACTGATGTCATCATCTTTGTCTTCCTCATAATCTTCTTCCTCATCATCATTTTCAGACAGTTCATGCTCACTGCCGAACCCCTCATCATGGTCCTCATCTTCAATATCTTCCTCATCCTCCTCATCCTCTTCAGGGTCTCCTTTAGTTGGCTGCTCACCCAAACTGTCTGTGACAAAGAGAGAATAATTGTGCTCTTCTTTCTTCTGTGAAGGATCTGAGACAGATGTGCTGGCAGAAAGGCTGCTCTCCTCCACAACTAGCCCTGGAGGTTCCTGGGGTGGGCTGAGGAGCAGCTCCTGAGTCTCTTTAAAAGGCAAAATAGGAGTATTAGGACTCTGAAGGGAATCTATCCCTTTCCTCTCTTGTCTCTTTGCAACAGCTCCACAATAGCAGGTGTTCTCCTTTGCCGCATCTGCATGTGCCTGGCTCAACACTGGTCTGCTTTGTGGTAAAGGACTGATCTTTACTTTTGCCTTTTTAACATAGTCTTTACATTCAATGTGACTGTTCACCTTCTCATTATTGTACACATTGGTCTTCATGATTTGTGTGCTTGAAGTGGGCTTGCTTGCCTTTTGAACATAGTCTGACAAAGGTGCCTCAGCCTGGATGTTCTTTGAGGAACACACAGGGGCTGCTGCTCTACTTGTGATTTTTTTCCCAGGTAACAGAGAAGTTAAAGGGTTTTGTTTTACACTGAAGAGTGAATCCGAGTAATAAAGTGAATCTGACACAGGTTGAGAGTCCTCACTGTTAAGCTGGGCCAGAGTTGGAGTTTTACTTATCACCTCTTCATCTTGGTATGGGCTTGAGAAATCATCAAGGCCCAGGTAATCCACTTCTTTTGTTCCCCAGATGTCACAGCTGGTTAGTTTGGTGTACTTAGTTAAGTCTTCACAGTATGTGTCCCACTGCTCCCAGTTTGAAGTGAAAGCAGCTTCATTATCCAGGACGTCTGTAAAAGACTCTAGATTTTCAATATCTTTGCAGTCCTCCATAGACAGGAAGTTGTCTCTGGAGCTCTGCTGATAGTCCATTTCTCTGTCCTGTGCACAATAAGACAAGTTAACAAGGTACATTTTAGAAAATCCCATCCAGCTCTCTGGTCTATAAAAAACAAACAAAAAATCCCCAAAACAAACAAACAAAACCCCCAAACACTGAGTGCTGATGAAGTGTACCAGCCTGATGGCACACGAGGCCTTTTTATCCCAAAACCAGACACAGCACAAGTAACTCAGCATTGAGCTGAAGAATCTTTTTAGGGGAAAGCTGGGAACATAGTTTCCATGCTTCATCAATTCTGGGCTTCTCTGCTGAGACTGCCAACAAGGGTACCGGCCAATTGTGTTATGGGTTTTTGTATTGTGTGCACACCTGGCCACTGGGAACGGGACTAAGGCCAACAATTCATTTCACATATAAAAGAGCCATCAGATGGAAATTACTTTAGTTCCCTACTCACCTAGGTCAGATTTATACAAGTGACCAAGAAAAGAAGGGTTCCACGTACCAGCCACGACCAATGCCAGATATCCCAACCCTGAAGAACCTTGTTCTAGCCAGATCAATCAAATAATGAATACGAGCAATCTTTTTTCCTAGTCCATGTGTGTCTGGTATAGGAAAAATTAGTTATTTCCTACATAAGCTTAGATTACATTTTGTTCTATTCATGTGTCTCACCTTCAACTTGGGGGAATGTAATGTCTTTCCTAGACAAGACTATATTGCTTGGGACTTATGTTTGCAAACATCCCAGCAGTGCCAGTGACACACCTATCTGCTCTATCTGAGGCGCCTGAACATAAGACGTACCAAAGCCTCTGCTGATGGTTAGTTTTAACAGCTTCCTGTAAGTGAAACATCCCAGTTGGTGGCCTGGTGGTTGGGGACTAAGTCAGTAATAGGTAGTAGTGAATAATCAGACAGCAGACCTTTACTGAACAGCTCCCTATAGACCATCCCCTCATTTACATGGGAAAGGAAGATGCTACCCAAAGGGAAAAACAAAGGTAACTTACTAGTTCATACATGAAGTCTGGATCTGAACTATTTGCCAAGAGATCTGTGCTCGTCAGAGTCTGTTCTGAAAATGTGTGGCACCGAAAGGCATCCCCAAAAGGAGGGTCCATTCCGCTCACACTGGGCTACAACACAAATTGTTTGATTTTGTTAAGCAAGCTACAAAAGTTATATAAATATATATGTATTATATTTATGCGCATTCCTACACCCATCTACCTCAACTCTGAACTTGTTCTATACTTGCATTTGGAAGACTTTTAGATAAATAAGCAAACAGCCAGTTAACGATACCCAGTGCTTTTACCCACGAGACACTAAAATTTGTATCCACCATGTAGCTGCTAGATAGTTGCTCATTTATTCCTTTTTGTTGTTGACTTGAAATTCTCAGTTGTTTGGTGAGCTTAGTGATATTTTAGTGCTTGTAGAAGCGACAGACTAATACCCCTGGCTCTAGTCAATACTCTTGTGAATGGGCACTATCTAAGTTTTTCACCCACTGCTTCATCAGTGGGCCTTAATCTTGCCTTGTAGCACCCTTACTATTCTAGTCCTGGAAGCTTTAAGTACATTTCAATTATTTCACTCCTGGGTAGAGATTGATGATTGTACCATTTGTGCAATTGGTTTGTAATGGAACATCTACTGGGGGGGAATAGGTGGAACTTTGTGTAGAAACATTTTGCAGTTAGGTTAGGATTACTGGCCACAGAAATAATACTATGAAGCAATGGCAGTTAAGGGTGCAAATGAGTTACTGCTATAAGCCTGATTTTTGCTCTCCATCTAAAATCCACAAAAGAAGTCACACTGGACTCAGACTGGTAGAAGTCAACATTTCTTCTATAAAATTTTAAATGAACTGGACAAGAGGTTCCTGAATTAGGACACTAGCAGGTCAGAATTTGTGGTGTTTGCCTGAAAACCCACCTTGCTAGTAGGTGGTGATCTTGCTGGAAGATGGTAAATGTGTTTCACTGGCTCACTCTGCGAGTGGCTCATATGCTCACAGACAGAGGTAAGTGTGGCTCTCTAGAAAGAGTACTTAGGGTATGGGTTAAGCAGCCGTGAGTTAACAACTCTAAGAGCAGTCAAACCGGAGGAGAAGACTTGAGCTTTTAGTTTTGTTCGTCCACTGATAATTAATTATTAAATAAAGCCAAACCCTAGAAGGGGGACAGTTTTGACTCTACCCAGCATCTTGGCTTTAACTTAAAGCAGATTGGGAAAGGCATTTCACTTGTTATAATTTATACTCTTCTTTTGAAGATTCCTTGTTAGCTCAAAAGAATCCTGTAATTTAGCTATACTTTTAAAAATGCAGCAGTGTATGTGTGTGGAGGGAATACTTTACATAAGTAAATCAACTGTAACACACACACCAGGCTTACCTGAGGCATTTCCAAGCCCAGATCCCCCAAATCCAATTCCAAACTTCTTGTTTTCTTCACTTTTTGATTCCTGTCCAGCTTTACTTCAGTGTCAGTGGGTAGCATATAACTCATGCAATGAAAGGGATAGAGGTTTTCCCTGAAATAACTTCAGTTCACCCACATGGCGCTCTTCTCTTTGTAGACTTCTGTGTAAAATGATCAGACCAAACACCAAAAGTTAACATTTATTACACTACAAATTAAGTGCCACAAAAAGGAGAAAAACACAGGGTTTTTTTTCCTTCAGAAAAAAAGTTAGTGTCCCAACATGATCATTTCTGAGGAAGCAAAAAACAAAAATTCCCCACAAAACTGAATAGACCTCATGCTGGAACATGCCACAAGAATTAGTTCTCTTCTCCTCCCACACCCTAGTTTAAATGAAAAAGCATGGAACAAACAAGACCTAGCAGCAAGGTTTGCACAATTTAGACTATTTTCCGTTACCTTTTGCCTCACTGTGTTTGTATGTCCTCTATCTAGATTGCGAGCTCTTCAGGGTAAAACTCTTTTCACATGTCTGGAAAGTGCCCAGCACACTTTTAGGTCAATACAAACAACAGTCTTCATACATTTAATATCACAAAGTCAATAAATTCTAGAATGAGACTCATGTAATCATCTTTTCCAAAGTGGATACTGAGGGCATACCTGTTTTAGTGTTTTTCCCCATCCTTTTCTTACAAGTTCAGCCCATCCACCTCCAGCTACAATTTAATCAGTTTCTCATGCAGTAACATCTAGTGGCAGAAGGGAAGTGCAGCAGACACACTCACTATTAAAAAGGGGAACTTTTCTATTGGAACTTAAAGTTTGGGCCAATTCCAATGTCATTACTCTTCCACTGACTTCTGCCTGGGCTGATTTGAGCCAATTTATTCAATAGTAATTTCCCTGACTCAGTATCTTCTGTAGTCCCTTGGATAGTTCAAATGCATATCTAAATAAGGGCTCCTTTCCAATCAATCCTGCATTTGTAACAGCATGAGGAAGCAAGGCTATGAAAAAGTGAAGTACTTGGTGCAAACATGACAAAAAGCTCAGAAGATAAATTATGGTAAGTGCTGGAGAAACCGATTTATACATCAGAACTAACTAGCCATATTCATTCCTGGTGTAATTCCACTGACAACTGTTACACCAGAGATGAATTTGGCCAAATATTTATTGGCCTTCCTTCCCACACCCCCAAAAACATGAAAGTCTCTTTAAGGAATGATGTGCACTGCCTGGATAAATCAGACAGCTGTTGTATGAGTATTAAACCCAACTATCAACCCTGAAACAACAGTGCAGGAATATCAGTTGAAACATATTTCCATTTCTTTGAATGTAATTTTTTTATTTTGCACACAATTCCCTTCTAAAAGTGAAGCCACTTGCTCAGATTATTTAAATTTATTCTCATTTTTAAATTCAGAAATAGCACTAGAAATGTTCTCCTACAGCAGAGTAAACATGCCAGGAAAAAAAGAATCTCTTTCTAGATGAACTAACACAGGAAGGTAAATTATTCCTTCCCATTGAGTTAGTCTAACATTTTGTATAGTGAATTTAGTATTTTTTAAAAGTCATTTACATCTTAAGGTAAGTGAAAGAGAATGCAAACAAAACTCTTGTCACAGCAAAATAAAGTGGTTTTTAAATCAGTCACAAATATAAATAAAAACAAATATAAAAAACCATGAAGTTTCACATAGCCCAAATTTTAACTAGGCAAGACAATTTCTCAGTAAGACAATGCAAATGCTTCCAATTAAGCCACCCCTTTTAGGGCCTACGTGTCAAATAAAAACCAGCCAGCCAGTCCTTTCTGAAGTAAGAGTCTCTTTCTATCCTCATATTTCCAACAATCCCTTTTTTATTTTTGTGTCAATTGATGTTTAAACTTTCTGTCAGACTGCCTGAGGGCACCAAGTGTGCAGCCTTGTCTGTCTCAGTGCACTGAAAACTACACAAAGAAGAGACATCTACAGAGCAGGCTTGCTCAATGCTGTGAAATTTCACATCAGGTCACAAAATAGATTTTCTCATTAGTCTAATGCAGGAGCAAAACTTTGCACTTTAACTTAAATTTTAAAAAAAGTATGGAAACTCATTTTGGAGCCTGGCTTTTCATATTTGTAGCTGGGGGGATGGGGAAGGGGAGGCAGGGTTGAGGAAATGGAGCTCATCTTTCAATACCAATCTGCACGTCACAGTCTCTTTGCAATTCTGTATGTTCAAAGGGATCAATTTTATCTTCTATAAACTTAATGTGCCAGCATCTTAATGATTTTTGGCATCCAGAATATCTGAAACTGCAAGTCTATGACATGTCAAGGTCAAATTCTGCCTTTTTACAATCCATGCAACCCCACTGCCATTGATACACAAGGTATAAAGTCAGGGCAGAATTTTGCCCACGTCCTATGGCAATGGGTTCAGTAATGATTTGACATGACACTTCCCAAAAGCTTCTCTGCTCCTGAATCTCCAGAGTCTGCAAGTGTTATGAAGGTTATTAAGGAACATATTAAACTTCCATAAATTTAAGTATGGTAGTTGTTGGTCTTCAACATAAACTCATAGCGTCATATTCTCAAATGTCTCGACTAGGCAGAATGTATTCAAATAAAAAAAAAACTATGAAAAAGAATGATTAAGTTTTTTTTCTTAGTCCAAAATCTCATCAGAACACTTCAGTGATGGTACTTCGATCATACTTAGATAAATGCTAAAGTTCATACTCTATGGGTGACCTCTAGTATTTACTGGTAGTTTTGCGGACAAGACAATTAAATGGAAAGAGACAGCGAGGGGCACAAGCTAATGACCCAGTTAGAGATTCTTAGTCCACAGTGTTCTCCACATTTACTCTAGAGCAGGTCTGCCTTTTATTCTTTTCCATTCCTAAATTCCCTGGAATCATCAAAATCTTTATGATAAAACAAAAAAAAATTCACATTTATTTAACATTTTCTGGGGCTGGTAGATTATAATTTAATACACCAATCAACAATGTCTATGGAAACATGGGTTTAAAATCTGAATTGGTTGGAAAGGAAAATGAGTTTGTGGCTCTCAAAGGACCCATTTATCCACATAACACTACTATACAGTTCATCCATTATAAACAGTCTGTGCTTAGGACCACATTAGACCAGACTAGCAGGGATGCTGCAGATCAGGATTCAGCACACTGAATACAGATTTGAATGAATGGAAAGAACTGTAGGGGGTGCCTACAACAGGAGTATAAGTAATACTGAAGATCAGTACACTTGCAGAGTTGTATGGGAGCACTTGCCCTTTAAGAGAGTTCCATTAATTCCTTAAATAAACATTAAAGGATACTGGGCATTGGTAATGTAATACACCCTTTCACTTCTATATCACTGATGCCCCAGGTGGGTTGTGATCATAAAGTTATAACCCACCACTATTCAGTAGAGTTTGTAAAATGAAATATTAATCCAAAAGCAGTTCCTAGAAGATAAACACACTTTTCTAACTGATTATCTTGCTGGTGATCTTAATAGAAACACTAAATGAACCACAGAGACAACTTTCAAGCTGGACCCTCCAATGTCAGGGTTGTTACACTGATGTGGTAGGGCAGGGGAGCTTGCACTGCTACTTCCTGTGTTTCATTCTCCTGGGTTGTAAATCCATCACCTTTCACCATCATTAAATTCACTCAAAAGAAACCCCAAAGAGAAATTTCCAAACAACTGCAAGAGAATCTAGCTGAATGGCTTTACAATATACAGTACACCTCAATCTGCAATATGAATTATGTACTTTAATTAGTTATGAGCAAGATTGCTATTTAAGGTTTGTGATGTTAGATGCACATTTTGTACAGTTTGAAAATAGTAAGTATAGCTATATCTTTTAAGGACTTGCACAGTGCCTATTATCACAGCAGCTAAGCACTTAGTTACAGAGTTAAAGTGCATTACATAAACAATTACATTTTCACTATCATGAAAAGTGTTTCAGCTGCTATTAATATGTCAAAGTTCCATTTTTAATACCAGAAGAAAGGGAGGAGAAAACATGTTTTCATGACTTCCCATGTCTACTAATCAATATTTTATTGATATTAATATTTGTACATGATTTGGAAGATGAAGAAATATAGCTTGAAAGTTCCCCCAAACACCTATTAGGCCTGAGGACGAAGTCTGCTAGCATAGGTGAAGAATGCCAGAGATGTCACATCCCCAAAAACTATGCCCATGTAATTTAAGAAGAACAGTGTACTAGGTGTGCATACTGTACTTAAATGTAGCATTAATAATATTTATTATTATTATTTTTTAAATTAACTAGATTTGTCTCCTGTGTTTTTATTGTAGTGTCTTTCCTCTTCCTGAGTTTATTTCACTTTGTTTTCTGTTATGGAGAACATATCTTTTCCCCCACCTCCCTTTCTCTCCCTACATTAAGTTCTGTTTTATACCTCTTGCCTTATATTTTAAGTCTCACTCTTCTTTCTCTCCCCAACCAACTCCAGATGGATCTCTTTTTTTTTGAAGGGTGGAATGTCTTCCTCCAACAACAGATGATCATAACGGTCCCTTGTCGCCTTAATGTCTATACGTTTATAAATACATGTTGAAACTTCCCCCTGCCAAACGTGTATATGCATCCACCTGCACCTGCCCAGAGGCTTGTTTCCCTCACTTTCTCCAACACCAGGATCCTGATAAAACTGCAGCAGCACAACCTGAGTCATTGTGCCTTTTGGCTTCTCCTCCCATCCTGAAAAGCAAGCAACAGCTCAGGCCACACTACTCTCCAGCTCTCCTCCCACATTTTAAGAAAATACTGCCCCGCTGAACTGTTCTGCTATCAAATTCTTCCACTCTTCATCTTAAGAGTAGTAGGCCCTAGGATCATATTGCTTCCAGGCTTGCCTCTTTCCCTCAGAAGGAACCAGCAGCTCCAGCTGCTCTGCTCCCTCTCCCCAGTGAGATTACTCTCCCAAGATAAAATTTTGCCGAAAGCAGACTGGTTTTCAAGACCTGTAAGTGGTACTATTAAACCAGTGGTGGGCAACTCGCGGCCCGTCAGGGTAATCCGCTGGCAGGCTGTCAGACAGTTTGTTTACATTTGCATGGCCGCCTACAGCTCCCAGTGGCCGCGGTTCGCTGTTCCTGGCCAATGGGAGCTGTGGGAAGTGGCGGCCAGCACGTCCCTGCGGCCTACGCCACTTCCCACAGTTCCCATTGGCCAGGAATGGTGAACCGCGGCCACTGGGAGCTGTGGGCGACTGTGTAAATGTAAGCAAACTGTCTGGCAGCCTGCCAGCGGATTACCCTGACGGGCTGTGTGTGGCCCACAGGCTGCAGGTTGCCCACCACTGTATTAAACAGAACTCTTTGTCTGCAAGCAGGCATCCACTGGGCTATACTTGCACAAAACAATGATCCATACTATTAATAACTTTAAGAAACTACTACAGCAAACAAGAAGAGTATGGTACTAGATTATAAAGACTAAATTCATAGTTTATTTGGACACACATCCTTATGCAAGAATTTCAGCCAAATAGCTCAAAGGTTACTTGGGCATGCTTCATTTCTGCATATTACATAAGCAGACTAACAGACGCCAGCAACTGATCACTGCCTTTTCACTGCACGTCATATTTCAAAAAGACTTTAAACAATACTGTTGCACTTAAGATTCTAAAAAAACCCTCCAACCACCTATCCCTTTTGTAATAAAATGTTAACTTTTCTGTGCATTTTGGGGTGAGCAACGGGGCTGGCGTTTGAACGGACATATCGGACTAATTAATATTTTTAAATCATTGAGCCCCCACCTGCCTCACTGTTTTGCTGTTGTAGATGCTAATAGTAACATATTTTAAACAACAGCACCTTTTAAGCCCAAGGATTTCAAAAGGTAAGCATCATTATTCCTCTTCTAAAAGGACAGGGAATTTAAGTGACTTGCTCCAGGTCACGGCAAGTCAGTGGAAGAATTGGGGATAGCACCCAGATATCTTGATTCATATTCTTGCTCTAACCACTAAACTGCATTTATCTTTAAACTCCAATGCTACCAGCACCACTTTCCTCTGAACACCTACTGCATGGACATTTTATTCAAGACAAACATCACCAGACCAAGTGGAAAACTGCAGCAAGTTAAGTAGGATTACCGAAACTAGTGAAACAGTGAAGGACTGTTTTGTATTTTCATCCATATTCAAGTGCTAGAGCAAGAATCGGTTGGCATGCAGCCCATCCGGGAAAGCCACTGGTGGGTCGGGACGGTTTGTTTACCTGCAGCGTCCGCAGGTTCGGCCGATCACAGCTCCCACTGGCCGCGGTTCACCGTGCCAGGCCAATGGGGGCTGCGGGAAGTGGCGGCCAGCATATCCCTCTATCCGTGCCACTTCCCGCAGCCCCCATTGGCCTGGCATGGTGAACCGGGGCCAGTGGGAGCTGCGATCGGCCAAACCTGCGGACGCTGCAGGTAAACAAACCGTCCCGGCCCACCAGCGGCTTTCCCTGATTGGCAACCTTTGGCATGTGGCCCATCTCTGGGCTAGAGGTTACACTACATTCAGACAAGTTATTAACAGCTTTCAATTAATTCTTAAGATCTTTTAATACTTTTAGGAATCAATTTTAACTGTGAAAGGGATCAATTAGTATATGGATTTTACCAAAGTACTGTACAACTAGAAAAGAGTTACTTTCACGAGAGATAATAATGAAACTGCTTTCTTCTGCTTACGTTTCATGGGAATTCACTGTTAGAAACAGAACAATAAAGAGAGAAAACGAAAATAAAACTGGGCAATTATATAACTGATCTTTTGGAAGGAGTGTCCTAACATAAGCAATGCTATAGAGATGTAGAATAAGAAAGTCATTGTCTCCATGCTTCTGCCAGTGCAGGGTACAGGGTGTAGAGCAGAGTCTTTGAGGAGGATGTGAGGGGCGCAAAGAAGGAAGAAATCCTTAATGCTCAGAAACCCCCGGGTGAAAGGAAATGTAAACTTATTCTAAGTCCCTGTATTGTGGAATTCTATTTTATATTTACGGAAATAATAAAAGTTTTGATATTAACTGCCGTCTCAACACAAAATGCTTCAAACTCACATTTTATAGCCAAGAAGTGTGCAAGTGTAGTCAATGTATCCATTATCAAACAACTAATAAAAATATAATCCAATTGCCCATGCCATCCAAAAACCTGTAGGAAATGTAAATGAACAAAAAGAAGAAGTGTTTATTTTTTTCTTAAAATTAGTTAGGCTACACTTTAAAGCCTAAGGCAATGCATTCAAGTAATCATCCCCTAGTACCAATCTGTTAGGCAGATTTTCCTATATATTGGTTATTCTCTGTACAGTAGAACCTCAGAGTTACGAACACCTTGGGAATGGAGATTGTTTCTAACTCTGAAAAGTTTGGAACTCTGAACAAAGAGTTATGGTTGTTCTTTCAAAAGTTTACAGCTGAAAAATAACAATACAGCTTTGAAACTTTACAATGCAGAAAAAAATGCTGTTTTTAACCATCTTAATTTAAATGAAACAAGCACAGAAACAGTTTCCTTACCATGTCAAATCTTAAACTTTCACTTTATTTTTAGTAGTTTGTGTTTAACACAGTTCTGTACAGTATTTGCTTTTTTGTCTCTGCTTCCTGATTGCATACTTCCGGTTCCAAATGAGGTATGTGATTGACCGGTCAGTTCCTAACTCTGGTGTTTGTAACTCTGAGGTTCTACTGTACCTCAAATAAATAGCTCTCATAGGGTTTTACATGCTTGATCCTCAAGGAATCTCTGATGCAGATAAATAATTTTTTCATTGTACAGTTGGGAAAATTGGGGTACAGGGTTAAGTGGTATGGTGTATCAGAAATGATCTCCTCTGACCACTAAATAATGCCTCTATCAAACACAGACAATCCTTTATAAGTTAGCTAGTATTTGTACAGCACTCTAAAAGTGTTGAGAATTATAATTCATTTCTCACTCCAGGAGCTATACCATCCAGCAATGAGTTTTACAGGCCATGTGATCATTATCCACTTTCCTTCAACATCAAACATACCAGGCTAGTTAGCAATCTGAGGTATACCAATCACCTAAAATATCTCAGACCTAGCAGTTTCCACCCCTTATCTAGGCTGCCCACAATGAACATGCACCAGATCCCCCTCAAAACTTCTGTATCTACATCTATTATTCTTACTCCCCCCCAACCCCCCAAAAAAGTGTAAATGTTATAATTCAAAAAACCCACAAGGGTACTTCAGCTGTGCACAGAAGCAAGCTGTCTGACATATACAACCTAGATGTCAGCTCACCTTTTTATTACTCTATTTTGAATTCAAGTCTCTTACAGCTTGAAAGACTGAGCCAAGTCACATCACAGTTACCCTGGTTTTACACCAGTGTGACTTCAAGGAGTTACCCCTGATTTACACTGTGAACAAAACAGGCCTACTGTGTTTTCAATCCAGAAATTAATATTTCAATGTGTACAGTTACAAACTTAAAATAAAGTATCTAGTCTGTACTGGAGTATGAAAAAAGTGGAACATTTGTTTTAATTGGTTAGTTCAGAATGAAAGGTAGAATTCTGGTCCTGACATTAAAACACTAATTATTGGATCAGTTACCGAAAATAATCCTCTAAAAAAAATATGGTGTGCCTCACCTATGTACATGCCACAGTTGTATTAAGGAACTGTCAAATCACAGGGGTGAGATTAGGGCATGCCTCATAACTCAAAGGGATGGAGAAGTTCAGTAGTTCACCAAAAAAAGGCCCTAATCACACAAAAAGCTCCCTGGCAAGCAGATGCTAGCTGAAAGCCCCACTGAAGTAGAGGAGGGTCCTTGTAGGTGCAGAAGTCTACCTATTTGGTGACCCATTGATTTGAAAGAGGCTCTGTGCCAGGATCCATGAACACAAAGCTCCTTACAGGAATGATCTAATGGAATGTTACTATTTTCTTATTTATAAGAAAAGAACAGAAGAAAGGATGATCAGAAATCTCACGCTTGGATAAACACCTTAATTTGCTTTAAAAAGGGAAGTAATTCAGATTAATATTGGATTAAACTCCACATTTCTAGAATAGTGAACAGTTTATGACATTTTCTGAATTTTAGATCAAACGTTTTTTGTAGAGCATCAATAATGTGTATGATTATTCCTCATTTACAAAAACCAGAAGTGAAAAGACTCATGGGAGAAGGAGGGAGGGTTTAAGCATGAAAAGAGAGAGAACATAACTTTAAAGAACCAAGTTACAGAGAATCTGTCTCCTTAACAATAAATGAAGATGTTTTACCCTCCGTTTCCTGATACAAACAAACAATATTAGAGATGAGAAGTCCTGCGAGTGACAGCAAGGAATTAGGTCCGCTCTGGGTCAGAGGGTAACTAGGGGAGCTGGTCTGGGTATGTGTGGGGTAGTCACAGCAGCAGAAGGGGTGTTCCACTCGTTTTGTAAACTACTTCCTGTCCAGCATGTGCCTCCTGACACCCCCTTGGCTTCAGAGAGCAGGAGCTCAACCTTCCAGCCCAATCACCTAGGTCAGGCATCTCCCCTTTCTGCATCGTCCCGGAGCCCTACCCGGGCCTCTCCCCGCCACCCCAAACGGGAATCGAGCTGCCCTTCCTAGCACACCCCTGGCTGAGCCCGCCTGCCTCCCCCACCTCCGACCCGGCCCCCACAGGTGTTGTCTCCCCTCGTCAACCCCTTGTGCCTGGACCTCGCCCCCTCCTCCTGACCCACTAACACACCTCCCAGTCAACATGGCCGCCCCACCAACCAGCACCGAGCGCAGCCTAACCCGTGACACAGCCTACCCCACCCCCTTCCCAACCTGATTGGCCACCCAACCGCCCAAGCTCGCACACATTGGCCCTAACCGCCGCCACTCACCCGCCCAGCGGCTCTTTCAAGCTAGTGTGAGGCAACATGTAAACAAATCACTTTCAGAGGCTCCTCAGCTAGGCAGTGCCGCCCCCCCCCCACTCCCAAAGGAAAGGAAGAGGGGGCAGCGACTTCGCTTCAGAGGGAAGGGATAAGGGAACCTACTCGCACCGTCTCCACCGTCCAGGCATAGCCCCCCCACCCCCCCGGGGTGCCCATAGGCAGCTACTCTTCTCTCCTGGAGGAGGAAGACAGGGGCAGGGGGCTCGCAGGCCGCTAGGTTCGCCCCACAAATCTCCCTCCAGGGGAGGAAATAAGGACGGATCGCCATGGCAGCTAGTTTCCAGGCCTGTCACAAGCCCATGACTCCTCCAAAAGCCCACGGATCCCCCGCCCCACAACCCCAAACTAGTTACACAGAGTCACAGGGCTGAGTTGGGAGACTCCCTCACTCATTTCCCACCCAACTGTCGCCTGTCTCCCCTATTTGCACGGATCCCTTATATACTGAGGGGTAAGCAATCCCTTCCTTCACACTACCAGACCCCACAAAGCCCCTGGAGGGAAGGTTCTTTAATCCCCATGATCGTAAAGTGCAGGCTCTGCTCCCCTTGCCACGGCACAGACTCCTAACAGATGTAGGCTGCAATGGAAGCCGACAGGCCACTGCTAACTCGGTGCACGCCCCTGCACATGCTGCTGCTTTCCTCTGCAGTCTCTTTCAACTCCTGCTACTAACTTGCAGCCATTCATTTCAAAACATACCAAAGGCCCAAGCAGCGACAGCAGTACAATCACTGTGCCAACGGGTCGGAACCTCAGAAGCAGAGAAACTCAGAGACCTCTGCCTAGCACGGGGCTGTTCCTATCATACTACCAACAACCGCCCCCTTGAAGGAGCACGGGGAAGTGTCTGCTGCCCTCCACATCCCAATCCGCGTGATACCTCCCCCACCCCATGCGCCTCTCCAAAACCAGGAGAGGGAATCAGAGGCAGACACACCCCCTTTTCACCCTGGGATTGTCCTGGCCTCAGTACCCCGGTCCTTCCTTGTGTGTATCAGCGACTCTCCTGACCTACTCTGGATGCAGCCCCTGTACCTCTCTGCTGGGTTAAAGGAGCAATAAATGTACCCCCCCACGCACAGGACTGCACCAGCCCCCACACCGCTGCCCCCAGCCCTTATCCTGCCATGGGCTACTAGTGCAACAGTCTCTGTAGCCTCCGCCCTGTCAGAGGCTGCTGCTACCGCCACCCCCACGACCCCTCCCTGCCCGAGGCTGCTGCAGCAGCCTGTCCCTCACCTGGCGTCCCCCCGACCCAGCGGGGGAAAGGGATGTCTCAGTAGGGGGTGCCGCCCATCCCGCTCCGGCCCGGACCCTCCATGCTGCTTTGGGGTTTGTTTTGTTTATGTCTCTTCCTGACGGGTTCCCGGAAATCGCGTGACTCGCCCCCGTCACGTGGGAAGGTTGGGGGGGGGGGGTTTGAGAGCAGGCCAATTACAGAGAACAATGCACGCAGCCTATCAGAAGCTGCCTAGCACGGACTCCTCTGTCATGTGACAGGGGTAAGTCTGTGGAAGGGCCCAGTGGTGTGTGGGGGGGATTGGCTCCCCTGCCCCTACAGTATATGCCAGGAGGGGTGTGGGGGGGAGGGATAGCTCAGTGGTTTGAGCATTGGCCTGCTAAACCCAGGGTTGTGAGTTCAATCCTTGAGGGGGCTGTTTAGGGGTCTGGGGCAAAAATTGGGGCTTGGTCCTGCTTTGAGCAGGGGGTAGGACTAGATGACCTCCTAAGGTCCCTTCCAACCCTGATATTCTGTGATTCTGAGTGGCCATATTTACTGACCCTGAGCTGCATATAACAATCTTCAGACGTTCAAGAGCTGGAGTGTGCCTGCCAGGCCTGGGGGTTTCAGCCTTGCAAGGGGGGGTGGTCTTGGGGCTCCAGCCCCAGGGGAGGGATCTGCTGGGGCATGGGGCTCCCCTGCGGGATGTGCCTACAAGGGCACTGACACACCCCCTTTTCACCCTGGGATTGTCCTGGCCTCAGTACCCCGGTCCTTCCTTGTGTGAGTGTATCAGCGACTCTCCTGACCTACTCTGGATGCAGCCCCTGTACCTCTCTGCTGGATTAAAGGAGCAATAAATGTAGCGCCCCCCCCCCCCCCCCCCCCGCCAAGGACTGCACCAGCCTCCACACCGCTGCCCCCAGCCCTTATCCTGCCATGGGCTACTAGTGCAACAGTCTAGGTTGCAAGATTCAGGTTTCAGACCTGCAGGGATGGGGTCTCAGGGCTTCAGCCCTGCAGGAGGCACCTGCTGGGGATGAGGGCTTCAGCCTCGCTCCTGCTGAAGCCCCCAGCCCCAGCAGGCACACCCCACAGGGCTGAGTCCCTGAAACCCCCATCTCTGCAGGGTGGAAGCCCCTAGCTCCACCACCCCACCGCAGGGCAGAAGCCGGGAGCTTCCCTGCCGCCCCCCACCCCTGGTCTGGTAGGTGGAGACTCGGGGGGGGGGCTCCGCTAGCCGCACTTTAAAACTGTAAAAGAGCTGAATCCAGCTTATGGGTTGCAGTTTGGCCACCCTGATATATACGCCATAAAGGGTAGCAGGTGGTCCCAAGGGAGTTTCCTCACTCAAGGAGCAGTGGGGTCTTCCAGGGAGTCACTGGAGGAGAGTCACCCCATTCACAGGGCTACGGGACTCCAGGGAGTTACTGATGGGAATTATTTTTATGTAGTTTAAAACCTTAAACCCAAGAATCATGTTTCTGTAGCTCTGCTGAATTTTTGTCCTCTCTTTATCCCTGTTCCTGTATGGCAGCGGTCCCCAAACTTTGAGGGTTATGCACCCTCTTACCCCAGTGTGCCCCCCACCCCCAGAGCTCTGGGGGGGGGGATGCAGACAGGAGTAAGGGGGCAGAGGCTGGGGGTGAAAAGGGATAGAGAATAAGACGGAGAATATCTTATTGCCCTTATACAAATCCATAGTGTGCCCACATCTTGAATACTGCGTACAACTGTGGTCTCCTCATCTCAAAAAGGATATACTGGCATTAGAAAAGGTTCAGAGAAGGGCAACTAAAATGATTGGGGGTCTGGAACGGGTCCCATAATAGGAGAGATTAAGGAGGCTAGGACTTTTCATCTTGGAAAAGAGGAGACTAAGGGGGCATATGATAGAGGTATATAAAATTATGAGTGGTGTGGAGGAAGTGAATAAGGAAAAGTTATTTATTTGTTCTCATAATAAAAGAACTAGGGGCCACCCAATGAAATTAGTGGGCAGCAGGTTTAAAACAAATAAAAGGAAGTTCTTCACACAGCGCACAGTCAACCTGTGGAACTCCTTGCCTGAGGAGGCTGTGAAGGCTAGGACTATAACAGGGTTTAAAAGAGAACTGGATAAATTCATGGAGGTTAAGTCCATTAATGGCTATTAGCCAGAATGGGTAAGAAATGGTGTCCTTGGCCTCTGTTTGTCAGAGGGGGGTGATGGATGGCAGGAGAGAGATCACTTGATCATTACCTGTTGGGTCCACTCACTCCGGGTCACCTGGCATTGGCCACTGTCGGTGGACAGGATACTGGGCTGGATGGACCTTTGGTCTGACCCAGTACGGCCGTTCTTATGTTCTTATGGGTGGGAGCAGGGCCGCGGCCAGGGGCCAAGGCTAGGCGCAGGAGCGGAGCCAGTGAGGCCTGGCAGCCAGGCCCCTGGCCAGGTGTGGCTCTGCTCCTGGCCTCAGTCCTGGAGCTGGGGACAGCGTGGGGACACAGTAGGGGCGAGACCAGAGCAGAACGGGGGGGGGGGGAGGTCCAGGGGGGCTGCTGGGTGGTGCTCCCTCCTCACCCCCCATGGGGGCTTGCCCAGGCCCCACCGGATGTTACTCCACCCCCCTTAGAGAGGGCATACCCCACAGTTTGGGGACCTCTGCCATATGTTATAAACCCTCAATACAAAAAACAACTTGAAAGTTTGAGCCACATTTGGTACCTAAAGCTCTCCTGCAGCGGCTGCAGCCTGTAAGCAAAGGCTCTGAAGCTAGTGTGCATTGTAGTGATATGTGAATTTGTTTTTTCCCTAGCATCCACCCTGTTAAATCCAGATGGGCATTAAACAAATAAACAAACAAGCAAACCCCAGTTCTCATGAGTTTTTCATCCATTTATATCTCTCTGACTTGGAAAATAAATGGATTTTGACTTAAAATAGTTTGGTCTCAAAGTAAATTGTAAATAAAAAAACCACCTACTCAGCTGTGGACAAAATTACACATTTTATCCATTCATATCCTATTTCTGCTCCTCAGTGCTGGCTGCTCAAACTCATTATTTCCTATTGGCTAGATGCAACTGGATGCCTATATTGTGTACTGATGAATTTCAGTCTATTGCCTATAAGTCTAGGTCTGTTAAATAAACAAGACGTAAAGAATAGTGAAAAGATCATTGTCAGCTTCAAAAAGGCTTCCCTGCCTTACTAATTACTCCTTAGATTAAAACCAATATATTTGGAAAACCTTATTTACTTTCTGTTGTTTAGACTGCTCAGTTTACTTTTGCACTTACTTCACACAGGCCAACACAATTATTAGTACTTATTTGACACTATCCAAGAATGTGGTAGTTGCCTCACAGTATAAACACGAAGACATGGTCACTGTCTTGAAGATTTTAAAATCTATTGCCCCAGTCCTGCAATGTGCCAGGCATGAGCGCAGCAGTCTACCTACTTGTTGGTTCAGGACCTAATGTCAAATGGAGGGGTAACAAAACAGTAATGAGAATAAGGGAGGATGGACAGAGCTAACATTAATAAAATAATATCAGCAAAAGCTTATGCACAGCATGATGGAGCAAACAATTATTGTTGAAGAATAAATAAATGTCTTTCCCTCATCACAGGTCAAAGAGGAGAGGTTAGTGGTTTGGCAGACCAGTTCAGAAGGGCATTCCATGCATAGAAGACAGTGTGGGTAAAGTAGTGCAAAGAGAAGTAGACAATAGGACAAAAGAGTCATCTGTAGAAATGGTGACCACATGCACCCCTGTATTCACACACTACACATCCCTGTAATAATCTTTGTACAAAATATGCTTTGGTATTGTTTGAAAACTAATAGCTTGCTGGTTAATAATATCATGGTGGAATGTATGTAGCAATGTTAGTTTGTGAACAGAAGGTGAAATCACAACTGAAGTGTGTTTTCCAGACAAGTCTGGGGAGTGGGTAAACCTGTTTCTCAAAGACAAAGGACAAGTTGAAACCTCTAACCAGGTGTCACCAAAGCTGATGGGTAATCACCTACCAAGTGGCTATTCTTGAGAAAGGAAGCGGGACAGGAACAAACAGAACTGCATCTTTAGCAAATAGCAGCATGGCAACGTTTTCACCACCCGTCTCTTTTGCTATTGTTTACACTACGCACCTTTTAGTGACACAGTTGTGCCGCAACAGCTGTGCCGCTAAAAGGCACGCAGTGTAGTCACTCTTTATCGGCAGGAGAGAGCGCTCCTGCTGACAAAAAAGCTTCCACCCACAACGAGCAGCAGGAGAGCTCTCCTGCCCACAGAGCACTGTTCACGCCACCGCTTTTCATCGGCAAAACTTTTGGCGTTCAGAGGTGGGTTTTTTTCAAAAGTTCTGTCATTCAGGTTCCAGTGTGGACAAAGCCTTAGTCTCCATCCTCACAGCAGGAATGAACTTTATCTAGGAGTAACTCTCAGGAAAATACAATTTCAAAGGGTGACTGAATTATAAACGGAGCAAAAACACTTCAAGTTCTCTTTCCCTCTCTCTCTCTTTTCCATGTAAGAGGATAAAAGAAACAATCTATGGACTTTTGGAGCAGATAGTGACCTGAAATTTAGTCAGCCCTGTTGCTGGGAGCCTGTGGTAAGAATTTCACTTTGAACCAAGTCTAGTTTAAGTTTAGAAAGCATTTTATCTTTGTTTCTCTTGTAACCATTTCTACCTTTAATGCCTTATACTTTTACTCACTTAAAATCTCTTTATAATTAAACAAACTTGTTTTATTCTTTAATTAAAACTAATCCAGCATTGTCTTTAAACTGAACCGTGTAGGTAATTCCAATTATGGTAGCAAATTTTTGTATATTGATACCCTTAGAGGGGCAATGGACCTAATATTGTCCAGGAGAGGGCTGGACAGTGCAGAACACACATTTGGGGCGGGGGGGGGGGGGGAGTGTGAAATCCAGGACTGGGAGTATGTTGGGTTCACCCACCTAGTAACCAAGGCTGTTGAAAGCCAGAGCGTAGCTGGTGTTTGCTAACAGGCAGCTGGAGTCAGAGTTGCTAGACCAGGGTTATGGCTATAGAGAGACACTCAGGGTGTAACCTGCATCCTGTTTGGCTGTTTGTGAGGAGCCCCAGCAGCAAAGCACTGTGAGACACACGAGGTTGCAGAGAAGGGGTGACATAGCCTGTCACTGGTCTGGATTGCACAGCACAATGTGGGGAAAGAGGTGAAGACAGAAGCAGACAAATAGGACAAAATAGTCATCTGTAGAGATGGTTGCAGAAACAGAGAATGCCATATTCTGTAGGAATATTCAGTTCTATCAAAATTGAAACACTTCACAAAATCAATTTAGTTTTAATGGAATTTCATTTCAGAAGAAAACTAGAAAAAATTCCAACAATGTCAAAATGTCCTGTTCTGGCATTTTCAGAACAAGACATTGATTTGTTTTGAAATGACTTTTCATTGTGCATTTTTAAATTTTGTATCTTATATCGCACATAATTTTAAAAAGACAAAATTGAAAAATGTTTTAATTGACCCAAAACAACTTTTTTAAAATTTCCTTTATGAAGGATTTTGGAATTTTGGGGTTTCATTCCAATTTGGAATGAAACGTCAAATTTCAAAATCCTTTAGGAAATGGAATTTCATCCTCTGCACAGCTCTATTAGTCTGCTTATCGTTGGTTTAATTTTTGGGTTTTCATCTACCCACACTATAGTGCCATTGTATGGGTTGCAAATAGTTCAGAAAAAAATGTAAATCCAAACAGTTTTAACTGATGTTTATATTTTTTTAAAATAATTTTATTCATTTCAAATATTATTGTAAAAATAACTGTTAGCAAGACAAGAACAGAAACAATAGCATCAAAATAAAAAAAATCAGGGTTGTTCAGAGAAAACAGTACTTGGAAATCTTGAACAGACGCCAACTTTAAAAACAAGTTGAACGTAATCAGCAAAGGTTAGCCAGTCTAGTTTTAGACTTAACACTATATTAAATGGCTGAAAAAAACAATGGTGTAAATAGGCAGTTTTGTAAATCTTTTACAAAATTTACATTTTGGCTTCAAACTACCTGTCAATGTACAAAGTATGAGAAAAAAGAATAAAGATCATGGGATGGGTTTCACCTGTGATGACTTTGAAGCAGAGAACTGTCTCCAGAGTCCAGTTGAGTGAGCCTCAGAAATTCAGCTGAAGAAAATACATACTAGATTGAGGAATTTCCCTTTATTTTATGCATCAGCATGGTGAGCTAATACTTCCTCTCTGAGACAGTTGTCAGATAGTTAATGTAAAGAACATTGAAGGTATCTGCATTTTTTTTTAAAATGAGTATTACGCGGACCTCTCTTTATTTAATTACTATCATGCTGTCTGCTACATGGGTGCAATGAGTTAACACAGTCCTGGATGGCTTTTTGCATGTCTGCAGGAAGCCAAAGTCAGTAGTTTTAGACAGCCCTAAGTACTAGTGCTTAGCAAACACCATAGGTGTCAAGGCCTTTAACAGTGTCTCTATCCAAGTTGGGCACAGCACCCCCTACCTTATGGCAAAGGTGGGAGGGGAGTCCATGGATACAAAGAAAAGGGAGTTGCCTGGTTTTATAAAAAGATTCTCCCTGAAACGGAGAAGAGACTTCATAAAAATGTGCATGGAGTTAACCAACTTGTATACTCCTCTTTTGGATAGTAAATTAATAGGAACATTATTTACCTACACAAAAATCTGCTTTGTGACTATTGCCATGGTTTCCCACTTCACCAATCCACCAGTTTCCTCATTCAAATTCCTCCTAAACTCATATCTGATACCGCCAAGTAGTTAATTTTCTAAAAGCGCTGAATTATATCCTGTTCCCCAGCATAGCTCTTCATTTGTTGCTCAGACTATAATATATTCATGCTAACACTCGTCTTTGTGTTTTTTGTAACACATAGGCTGCGGGTAGTGATCGATGTTCTGGGATTGATTTATCACGTCTCATCTAGACGCGATAAATCGATCCCAGAACCGCTCCCCGTCAACACCGGAACTCCAGCTCGGCGAGCGGAGGAAGCGCTGTCGAGGGGTAGCCTGCCTGCTGCCGTGTGGACCGGGGTAAGTACTTTTAAAAATTGATCTAAGATATTCGACTTCAGCTACGTTATTCACGTAGCTGAAGTTGCGTATCTTAGATCGATCTCCTCCCCCCCTAGTGTGGACCAGCCCATAGTGGTGAATATCATCATAGCAGACTGTATCTGGGGCTTGTGTATAATGGAGATGCCCTTCCAGCTCTATATAGATGTAGTTAACTGCAATGGTCACAAAATCCTGGACATGTTTTAAATAGGAAGGCGGGTAAGTGTGTCAAACTCATGTAGGCATGAACTGGGATTTTGATTACACCCTGCATAGAAGAGGCTTGTTCGCCATTTCCTGCACCTCACTGGTTTCCAATCTCAGGTAGTACTAGATTAATCTCTCCTCATGGAGGCCCAGCTGACATATATGGCTTTCACCAGTTATTTGTCTTTTTTCACATTTGGCTAAGATTGGCATGATCTCTGTTTAGAATTAGAACACCTTTGAGCACTCCTTGGAAGCAGCAGCTAGTACAAAATGTAGTCCTTGTGCTTTCTGCTGTGTACTGGGTCAATCCATAGGGTTTGATATCATCACTACCCCACAAGTCCTGGCATCAGGTTAGCTCAGTAACAGTATCTTCACTTATGCCTTATTGAAATTGGCCATCTTATCTCCAAGATCAAATTCCTGGCATCAGGCAATAGGGCATTCTGGGAGGGATTCTCAGCTCTGGAACTCATTTATGCTGAAGGGTCTTTCAGAGAATGTCTTTTTCTAAGGCACATGCATAGATCTATATCTATATCTAGTGGTTTTTTCCTAATTGCAGTCTCTAGCATTAGGTAGGGGTTGGTCGCTGTAGCATAACTTAAGGTAGTTTAGTATAGAAAGTCACTGTCCTAATAACTACATGCATCCGACGAAGTGGGTATTCACCCACAAAAGCTTATGCTCCAATACGTCTACTAGTCTATAAGGTGCCACAGGACTCTTTGTAGCTTCTCCAGAGCTAGACTAACATGGCTACCCCTCTGATACTTGTCCTAATAACTCTTGATGGTGATTTAGCCCAAAGCACCAAGCTCTATTTTGTCATAGGCCTTTATATTTTCCATGATATAGAGTAGATACTGAAATTGAACAACTTGAAACACTACAAGAAAGGATTCAGAAGAAAAGCAGCCAAGTAATTTCCCTCAGTATAGACCACCTGCTGGGGAGTTGGAGTCAGTTGGATAAGAACTCTTACATTCAGATGGCATAGTGAAATAACAAACAATATTAGATACAGGCACACTGAAAGCTCTGAAAGTTTCAAAAGTTGAACTCTAACTAAGCAACATTAATGTTACAGAAGTCTACCCAAAAACAAAATAACCATGCAACCATTAGATGCTTCCCAAGAATGTTTCATATAAAGCAGCAGATTTGTTTTATTCCCATGTACACAGAAATTTAAGATTAAACTTTTTGAGAATACAATCCATTGTAAAAATAAATGCCATAAACATGTGGCAGCATCTCCCAGCCACCAGTTTTACTGCACACTTTATTTTATGTACTTGTAGTCAATCAGAAAATGCCTGTGTATTACACTATAAATAGGCAGCCTAGTGTGTTGAAGTTTTAATAAAGCTCATGGAGAATGAGCAACACCGAGGACAAGGAGGAGGCTGCTCTCAAACTCACATATCCCAGAAAAAATTAGAACTTAAATTTCAAGTGTAATCGAAATAAGTAGACGTTTATAGCACAGAAAAGGAGGTTAAATCTTATGTATTAGGCACATTGTTAAACAGTGTAAAAGGAAACCAGGAGAAAAATATAGGGCTTTGAACAAGCCATTTTAAGCACAATACAAACATTAAGGCATTAAGCAGGTTTGGTATCCAACCAGCTATGTTAAGGGCATCTTTGGATCAATGTAGCTTTTACACCTAGAGGAAATATCTTCTTTACCTGCAAAGCAAAAGGCAATTCAGTCATTCTCTTTCATATATGCAATTTACTAGCTGAAGAGCTTCTCAGTGAATTAACCATGGCTGTTTGCTTTCTAGGAAGATGCCATGCTGTAAAGAAACAGTTGTGGCCAAGTAACTATAGAGTATGGACAGAATTCATCTGCTTGGGTGTTTGAAAGTTCTTTCTGCAGAGATCTATCCCCAAACCAGCACCATCTATGGTGTTAGTACATTTATCGTGTTTAATTGGGTCATATTAGAAGCTACCAGCTGGGAAGTTGTGCAGTTTTACAAATGGGTCTGATGAGAATTCTGGCAGGACACCTGGAATTTAGTAGTGTGCGCACAGAATCTCCAAAGTTAACACCAGGGATGCACATCCAAGATCTCTTTCAGCTGCAGTCTGCTTGGCAAGTTTGCTCTGGAGCAAGAAGCCCACTGAAGGTTGTGTGGCTCCATAGGTACACTGATGGCAGAAGGGATGAGCAAGAGATTGGTGCTCCTCAATAGCGTAATCAAGGTTGGATCTCTTAGCTAGTCCGCTCCAGCCTGAGGCCCTGTCAACATGCTTGTGGTCGGCCAAGCGTGTTAGGAAGTTTCTTGCCTCCGGACAGTAAAAGATGCTTAGAAAACCATGTTGTAATCTTGATCAATACCCAGCATGGTTACTACATGTTTCTTCTGTTCACACAGGCAAGAACACACACGTGTAACTCAGTGACACCACGCAAACTGAAGGTTAAAAACCCACTCAAGTTGCTTTATAGCTGCTTATCACAAGACGTCAAGCAGAAAGGCACTCAGTCAGTAATTTGGATTCTCTGGAAGAATCATTTGACTGGATTCGAACTCGCTCTCCCACCTTCCCCTCAGATGAGGGACTTTCTGGTCATTCTATCTCCCACAGGGGTGGGCAATAATTTCTGCAGGGGGGCCACTCCACGAATTTTGGTAAGTTGTCACGGGCCACACATTTCCACTATATTAATGGAGGAGGTGTGGGGTCTGGGAGGGAGTTTGGGTGCAGGAGGGAGCTCTGGGCTGGTGCAGAGTGTTGGGGTGCAGGAGAGGGTGAGGGGTGTGGGCTCTGGGAGGGAGTTTGGTGCCGGAGGGTGTTCTGACCTGGGGCAGGGGTGCGAGGTGCAGGCTCTGGCCGGGAGGCACTTACCACAGGTGGCTCCCAGCCGGCAGTGCAGCAGGGCTCAGGCAGGCTGCCTGCATGCCGTAGCCCCATGCTGCTCCCGGAAGTGGCTACAGCCGGCTGCTGCTGGCACGTCTCTGGGCACCCCTTGAGGGTAGGGGGGCAGCGGGTCTCCGTGTACTGCCTGTGCCTGCAAGCACCACCCCTGCAGCTCCCATTGGCCGGGTTACGGTCAACGGGAGCTGCGAAAACAGTGCTGGGGGCGGGGGCAGCGTGCGGAGCCGCCTCTCCCCTGCCAGGGTTGTGGAGAGACATGCCAGCAGCAGCCAGCCGCTTCCAGGAGCGGCATGGGGCTATGGCATGCAGGCAGCCTGCCTGCCCGAGCACCCTGCTGCAGTGCAGGACTTTTAGCAGCCCGGACTCGGAGATCGCAAGGGGGCAGAGGAGGCTGGACAGAAATGTTAGTCATGGTGGGCCAGATGGAAATGTTAGATGGGCCAGATCCAGCCCGCGGGCCATATTTTGCTTACCCCTGTTCTATCAGATATTAATCCCCCTTCTCCTCAGTACCAATTTATTTATAATGCTTTGGGATGCTACTCCACTAAAAGGGAAACATCTTCCAATAGATATTCTCTGGATAGCCATGTCTAGATCCCATCTCTCACTCCAGCTTGTTCCAGCTGGTAGTGGCAGCACACTCCATGGAGCAGACTGTTCATTATTAATTAAAAGCAAGCCCCACCCTCTAGTCCAAAGTGTCCATTCTGTGGAGGTGATTATATTCCAATTCCAATCCCAGTCCCCTGGCCTTCTGGGAATATGCCAGCCCTTCTGCCTGTGGTCAAGGTCATTACTCAGCAGAAACAAGACCCAGCACAATCACACCAAACAAATCTAGCTTGGCCGCTGTACACTGTTAGAACTTTCTATGTGCAGCAGATCCCAGGCTACCTTTGGCTTCTACTGAAAAAGTAGGAAACAGAGACTTACATACACCACAGTCTGATACTATGCAGGCTCAACCTGATTTGGAAACACTAGAGTTTTGCTTAAAGGTTAGTACTCAACAAGATTTACAGCCAACATCCAATTGAGCAGCAATGTCAGCTATCATCCATATACTGCTGTTCAACTCTTTCAAAACACTAAAATTATAGTAGTGAGGGGGGATGAAAGCTGCAAGACAAAGGCAGTAGAACACAGTGCTTTGAATTATTCATTCAGTTCCATGGCTTCGTTTTTTATGCTGATAAAATTGGTCCCCACTGTTCTTGTTTGCACAGCAAGTCACCGTTTACATCGCCTTTTTCCAAATCCAGCCCTTCAAAGAGGATGCCTGGATTAATTGTGCCTCCAAAAAACCATTCAGTCCTGGTGATGATTTCTGATGTGTCCAGCATAAGCTTCAAGAGGTATTCCCATAGCACTGCTCAGCTAGTGACCACTAGGCTTATTTATCTTGTGGGCCAGCACTAAAAATACCACGTTGGTTTGCAAATTTATGGGGTAGTGCTCCCACACTGTCATGAGCAACCTAGAATCATACTGGTTCTGGTCATTTGCACCGACTTCCTAGAGAGGAGAGTTGTACTGCATCAAACAAACTGTTCATCTTCATTTCAAGGCCCGTCACCATCTCTCATTTGCTGTTGACTCTTGCTTCTGATTGGCCCATACCACAGCCTCTCTCACTCAACTATTAAATTTTCAAACAAGCACTTTTGTGCTTCCTCCCATGCTGCCCCACCTGCTTGGGGGGAAGCTCTCTATAAACATCTGCAAAACTACCTCACTACTCTCCTTAAAACTTCCCTTTGCCACAATACAAAAAACCTGACAATGGTCAGGATGCTGGTGTGCTGAGACCACTGCCTGTCATGCTGACAAATACTGTCTGTCTTATACTTAGGGTATGTCTCCACTAGAAACTTAAGTTGACTTATATTAGGTCAACCTGCACCACCACAAACTGTGGCTGTATGTCCACACTACCCTCCTTGGGTCAGTGGTGCACGTCCTCACTAGGAGGGCTTGCAATGACCTAAGGGGGCACTGTGGGGAGCAGAGAGCCCAGCGCCTCAGCTCCGCTGGCAGCTTCCTGTCAGGAGCCCAGCTGCCCCACAGGCTCCTGATGGGCCACCCAGAGCGAGGGGCGAGGAGATTGGCTGAACAGGAAAGAACTGCCCAGGGCTTCTCACCTCCCTTTTGCCCACTGGGAGCGGGAGGAGGGACCCTGGGCTGTAGCTGCCCTGCTTTCTTGTCAATTTCATGGCTCCTGCCATAAAATTGACAAGACAACCAACAGCCGATGTAAGTAACGCAGCGTCTACACAGACATTGCATCGTCCTAACTACACTGCCATAAGCCCATGCCTCTTGTGGAGGTGGAGTTATTATGTCGGTGTAGTATGGCACTTACATCGATGGGAGCACGGCTGTAGTGTAGACACTGACATAATTAGGTAGATGTAAGCTAGGGTGACCAGATGTCCTGATTTTATAGGAACAGTCCCGATTTTGGGGTCTTTTTCTTATATTGGCTCTTATTACCCCCCACCCCCGTCCCGATTTTTCACACTTGCTGTCTGGGCACCCTAATGTAAGCTGCCTTACGTCAACCTAAATGGGTAGTGTAGACCAGCCCTCAGACTAAGATTTTTGAGGCAGGAACCATCTTTTTGTTCTGTGTTTGTATAGGGCTTAACACAGTGGGGTCATGGTCCATGATTGGGGCTCCTAGGCACAACAATAATACAAATGATAATAATGTTACTCTGGACAGCTAAGGTGCAGGGATTACCTCCTCTGCAGGAAGATGGTCAGGTCGCCTCAACCATAATAGTGTAAGGACTTGAGGATTGTTAAATAACAAAACCAACTTCTTATGGGTGTTAAAGGGGAAAAAAAATACCCCCCCTCCCCCTATACCCATTTTCAGGGCTCTCATTTTGTTGCTAGAAGGAGGAAGGGATGGTTCCCCCAACACCACCTGCTGTCACATGGTGTAGCACTCCCCTCCCCATCCTTTCAGAAATCTAGCATCCTAGTTCTAACATCTCAGTCTCCAAAGGAGATTAAAAGCACCCAGTCCCAAACTCAAATCCTTCTTTGTTACAGACTGCGAAAATACTGCTTCCTCTTGTGAAAGTGCCCACTCATTATCCATACTATTGCCTAAGTTTTCACTGAGCATTTAGCAAACCCAAAGACATAACTGGAGAAGGTCTCCAACCATACTTACCTAGTCCACAAAAAAAGCAGCAGAAAGGAGGACAGACATCCTTAAGGCCACTGATGCTGAAGATACCAGATTGTTTCATTGCTTAACTGTGGACCAAAGAGAGGGTTGAGCTGGGCCAGGATCGCAATCAGCCAACTGCAAGGAAAAAAAAAAAAAAAAAAGACATCAAGAGTATGGATGACTTGGCCAAGGCATAAAGGGTATCAGGAGACAGTAAGACAAGATCGCTAAAGGTCTAACACCAAGTCAAAATGCTGCTAAGCCCAAACTTCTAAAGGTCTGACACTGATGGAAGAGCTCTAGCACTGTATTACACCTCAGAAGACTGTAGCATGTTTGGACTGAGAACTATCCTGTTCAATTTAAAGTGACACTGTCAGTTGGATTTGATAGAATCTTTTTAATTCGCTGCTGCTTCTTCTTGAAAGGTGAAGTGCTCTGGGACACATTCCCATCCTCTGGGCCCATGTTCCAACAACACTGCCTCCAGAGCTGCTCAAGGCCCCTCTGAATGGCAGTAGAAGGCAGAGAGGGTTACTAAAGCACATCACCTTCCAAATAAGGAGTATGCATCTCATTTACTTTAACCATAACTATGCCAAAATGTTTAGATATACAGAATACAGATGAAATTTGAATTGAAGCAGAGCATCTTTTATACCAATAAACATTGCAACAAAGATTAAATTGAGGGATGGAAGTACAATCTAGCAGTTAAAACAAAGGAACAGGAATTGGGAAATTTGGATTCTATTCCTGACCTACTATGCAACATTGGCCAAATCACTTAACATCTGTGCCCGAGACATTCCCCCCATAAAATCAGAGATACTAGGCTTGGCTTTACAAGGAACATTACGATTCAATAAAAGGTCTTAATGAAATGTATTG
The DNA here is from genome assembly GCA_037349315.1 of Chelydra serpentina. Classification (NCBI taxonomy): domain Eukaryota; kingdom Metazoa; phylum Chordata; order Testudines; family Chelydridae; genus Chelydra; species Chelydra serpentina. The sequence continues at coordinate 18,314,869 of JBAIAC010000035.1, forward strand.
AACACTTTCAAACCACCAGCCCCCCAATATAATTCTTATACGAGCCTGAACAAAAATAGAACAAATTTAGAACGTAAGTCAGAGAAATGGGTGTCTACATCAAAGAGGTGCAAAGCTACTGAAACAATGTCGAGAACAACAAAATCCAGATTAGCAGCAGCAGCCGCCTCTCCCTCAGAGCAGCTGACAGACTAACTCAGCAGAAACCACAGCCAGAATGCAGAACAAGAGGAATTTGGGATGTGGAAAATATCCAGGAAAGCTGAACAGAAATAAATATTTCAGTATTATAAGATGTACTTGCTTTGGCTTTTTCTGAACCTGTAATATTTTCAAAGAAACCTCCTCATTTGCATGGATTTAGATCTATGTAAAATACTAACTATATAAACATGTTTAGTGAACATACTGTCTTATCCATCTGCTATTTGTAGAATCTTTGTAAGGAGGAGAAAAAGCAGAGCAGCTTTGAATGGGAGCTGCCACAAATGCATCAAAGTGCTTAGGAAGTCATGGAAAATTCCACATAAACCTGGATGCTTTGACCAGCAAATGAAGTGCAGGTCAGGTCAGCTTCAAAATGGCTACAGACACCTTAGGCAAAAGATGCAGGGTTAGATGAAAGGAAGGTCAATCCTCTTGGCACTGACAAAATAAATATTTGTAAATTTTAGTATTGCTTTTATTATTGAACACCAAGATTAAGTAGGCCATTAGCTAAAGTTAAGCAAATGCTGCTCCCATAGTATTCTAACAACCCCTCATTCCTCACACATTCAATAGTATTCTGAGTGTAAATCAACAGAGACCAGTCGCTCATGCTGATATGCACAATGGATATTATGAAGTGAGTAAACGTCCACCCAGGATCAGTAGGAAAATAGCCCATTCATTCTCACTTGTAAACTGAAGAACCAGAATACTCTTATTTTTTTATCCCTAGCTACTGCAGGGAAAGAGTCGCTCAGCATCACACACATTATATTGAACTTAGCCTAATCCTTTTACTATATCAAGAAAATCCCTCAAGGGTTAATTGATTTGATAAAAATTCTCCCCTCCATCACCAGAACTCTATGTGTAGCCCACTTGCAAATTATTTTTCAGATACAAAGGCAGATTAGAGGGGTACCAGAGTGCATTGTACCAACTGTCATTAACTTCCTGAACTAACAGGTGGGGGGGGGGGGCGGGGAAGGACGGGAACTGTTGATTGCTGTAAAAGGATAATTTGCCTCTTTACACTGTGCAGAGAAAGGAACTCCAGGCACCAACACACACACCCAGACCTCTCCCTATGTTCACTGAGATCAGACCCAGAACTGCTGTGAAATAAATGAGCTGGAAGCTCATTCTGAATATTGACATGTCCACAGCTGTACAATTAGGCTCTAGGCAAACACTGTACTGGTTTCAAAAGCTATTTGTTAGAACCATGCTGTTTACAGAACTTCTGAAGCACAGTGGCATTATAGGTCAATACCAAGATTGCTCTTTAGCTCCATTACTTCTCTGTACAAGTGCTGGGGGTCTGATTACTGAGAACACAGTAGTAGAAGGTAGGGGAGCACAGAGTTCAGAGCTTTGAAAGACAGAACTGTGGAAAGCTTCCCCACACACATTTATCTTAAACTGGGCTGCTTTACACTATAATCTATCACGACAAGGCACAACAAAACGGGGCATTCAGAGCACAATAAAAGAAACCTCTATATCCAACATCTAATGTTTTAGTGCTGCTACATTCCACATGCTACCTGCTGCAACAGTCAGTGTTAATTATCATGCTAACTCAAAGAAATTATGGTCCATCATGATCAAGTATAACCATGTCATTTTATTACTGTATAGACTTCAGAGCAATTTTAATTATAATTCCATTCTAATGAGCTGAACATTACAATCCATCTCTCTCTATAGAAGGATAAGAGCTCAGGCTCTGGTTTCTATTTAGATTCCAATTTGGGTAATTACAGTCAGCCCACCCAGAATTCTCCTGCAGATGCAACTGATGGAGTATTCCAAACTTTCTATTCTGAACCACTGGGTAGTACTGCTGTGTGCTCCTACACAGATAATATCTTCTACCTCAGAGGAGGCTTCAGTGATCTCAAAATAGATGTAGCTGAGCACTCTGGGTCTTTGATGGAAGATACCACAGAAAGAAGAACTTCTTATCAAAAAGGCAATAAGAAAAAAAGACCTGGAATGGACATTTCAGACTTTGCTTGTGTCTGGTAGAGTATTATGAGCCAAGACTATTACAAAAATGGAACAATTTAAAAAAAACCAAAAAAACAGAAGTAGTACCACTATATAGAATCATAGAATATCAGGGTTGGAAGGGACCTTAGGAGGTCATCTAGTCCAACCCCCTGCTCAAAGCAGGACCAATCCCCCATTTTTTGCCCCAGATCCCTAAATGGCCCCCTCACAACCCTGGGTTTAGCAGGCCAATGCTCAAACCACTGAGCTATCCCTCCTCCTAAAGCACATGGCATGGATAAGCCTTGGAGTTCTCAGTACACAGGCATACATACCCCTGCAGGTTTTGCTGACTCAATAAGTGTATATACTCTGCTTTGAGTCCCACCATGCTCCTGAGGTTTTGGTTACACTTCTTTTAGCGAGGTACAGCATACAGCACATGCACAAAAGGATATACAGTAAATTGTGTAGTTTCCCACAAAGCAACCAAATTTGTACAGCACAGTCAAGCTTAATTGGGATGACCCCTACCAATTACACACATAGAGGAAGCCAGTTTATTTTATCAAATGGCCATGATTGCTGTTTAACTGAGATTAAATTGGAATACATTCAGTTTAATGCGGATGTATTTGGCTAGTGCCAAGTAGTTAAGAGGCATTTAATAGATACAAAACTGAACTTCATTAAGACTGGCGCTATCAAAAGTTAAAAGAAATTAAGATAATTTTTATACTTGCATTTTATTTAATCCAGAATTTCAAGACAAAGGTTTTGTAAAAACTGAATAATAAGGAACAGCCACTTCAGCAGAGTGGTAGGTCCTTGCAGGGGAATCTCAAGTACAGGGGACTACGCTTGTGACAGTGCAGTTTACATCAATTTAACTCTGATACCAATATAATAAATACTTTCACACAAAGAACCTTTCATCTGAAATCCTAAAGCTCCAGTAGGATTAACAAATGGAATGTAAGTGCAACATTTCCAGAAACTATTTTTTTAAAAAACAAATCCATAAATATGCAACACAAGGCAATTCTACCTTGGAGCATCAGAAGAGACATCAGTTCTCCTCCACATTCATAAAAATAGAATCCAAAGATGTAATTCCATATGACTGACTGTGTATTCACTTAGGTTTTGTCTACACTAGCACTTTTGTTGGCAAAACGTTTGTTAGTTGGGGTGTGAAAGAACACCCCACTGACCGACATAAGTTTCACCGACAAAAGCGCAGGTGTGGACAGCGCTAGGTCGGCAGGAGATGCGCTCTCACTGGCATAGCTGCCGCCACTCATTGGGGTGGTTTAATTATGCCAGTGGGAATGCTCTCTCCTACTGGCACAGAGGGGCTACACAGGAGACCTTACAGTGGTGCAGCTGCGGTGGTACCACTGTGAGGTCCGTAGTGTAGACATAGCCTTAGACATTACATATGAATACTTTAGCTTCTTCCACTTTTTCTTCTTTGCAAGGTGGAACTGAGAAGGTCAGAGAATAAATCCTGGACTATGTTTATTTGCATTTATCCAAATGAGTCAATCTATCCCCTCATTCAAACAACACACAAGAGCAGATTACAAGCCATTTTAATGAAGAGCAGTTTTACCACTGCCCTATTCCAGTACAGCAGTTGCTAACCTCTTTCAGTACTTCCACAACCACCTTTTGTTGAGAATTTCAAAGCATTCAATCAAGCCTCAGTCATTCGGTGAAGTAAATATCTCCATTTTACAGATAAGGAGTCTGAGGCACAGAAAAGTAAAGAACCTAGTTTCCAGGGATTCCGAGAACCCTTAAGTTTCATTAACTTCAAGGGGAATTGCCTGTGCTCAGTACCTAAAAAAACCCCTAGCCTTAAGTGGCTTGTCCAAGACCACACAGCAAATCAGTGGCAGGGCCTAAGTCAGAAATCTAGATTCCCAATTCCCACTCTCCTCAAACTTTCTGCTCTCTAGTTTGATTTAAAAAAATAATAAGACGACAGACAAGCATAGTGCCTCAAAGCTAAATGGGCAGAATCACTGTACCCCAAACCATCAAACACAGCAAAGAGTTACTAGTGAAAGTGAGGACTTTGCTTCTCAGTTTCGCTTGTACACATGTACAGTGGATCACAGTCTTGCCAGGGCCCACCTGATTACTTCACAATGCACTGGATCTCTATGACCCTGAGATGCAGACTGAATGACACTCCAAAATTCAAGTTATTGGGACCACAGCACTGCTTCTAAATACAAATAAATAAGCCATTCACATTTCCCTAGATAGAGGTCGTATGCTCCCTCTATTCGGAGCTATGAATCTCTCTCTAAAAATCAAGATGCTACAGCCATATTATGCTGCTCCTCTTTCAAATCATAATTTACCTCATCTGCTCATAGTCTAAATACAATTTTCATGGTGAAATAAGAGGAACACATTATGGATATTTAATTTGGCAAATATTCGTGTTTACACAGAGTCTAAGGAAGTTGGATAAAGATGCCTCCATTGACTTTCTATAGAATCGCCTTCATGAATTCACAGCAGTTAAGTGTATGAGAGTGTGATTTCATTAACATTTTGTGGAATACAATTCCCACATATGCCAGCTGAAAATTAATCAGTACAGGCTTTTCATTACACTGCATCCAGTAATTCTCTGACAGCAAGTCTTGGTCTAATTTAAGTATTAAAATCTACTCTTAGGCATTTCTTAGAACACTCAGCTTCCCCTACCACAATTAGTACTTGCTTTCCACAAATACAAGACAGCATGCTCCAGGCACTCATCCTTAAATAGGCAGATACCCACACAAGAAATAGCTTAATATAAATGTTTAAAGTTATCTATTTGATGGCTGCTGTTCAGCCAATAAGTCAAGTTAGGTTAGTATATATTTTGTGAGAGCATAATTATGCTACTGGGTGGTTATTCCTATATGAACTGCAAGTGCGACGGACAGGGCTCCCAGTGCTTATGTACAGACATCTTTTCATATTTAAATATAGATTTTTTTTTTAATGGCTTTTTAAAAATAGGACATGTCCTCGTTTAGCGTGTTTTTAAAAATCAGCCAGGAGGCAGATTCTATAAGGCTTCACATGTGAAATACTTCAGGCCTGTTTAACCATAAACAGAAACTGGACCTTGCTTGTATAAAACCTGAATATCACAGCATTCAACCAAGCCAAACCCACACAAGCTTGTGTCCCTAGCCAGCTCAAGATGGAACAAGACAGACCTTACTTTAAACATGCCATCTACTACAAATAACGCAGACACTAAACATGGCTTTGTGCTGCCAATCCCGGCACCCAAAGTCACAGAAATTGAGATGTATCCCTCTAAGAGGTTATTTATATTAAGCTCATCACCATGGTATGTTATGAGTGAAGGCTTGCAACTGGAGAATGTGTGAACACTCCCAAGTGGACTTGTTCTGTCATTGAATTATGAACAAGTCACTTAGCAAGGTGTACGTACCCACAACAGATATGTCAGTTTACTGTCTGTACCAGTCTGTACTTGGAGAGAAAAAAGTGCTGTGTAGAAATGGCCTGAAAGATATTTGATCTCAATCACAAGTCCCTATCAAGAGGAAGAAATCATTTCACAGAATTAAGGGTTTTCACTGCAGACTGTACCTATAACTCATCTATTTATTGGCAAGGAAAGATAATATAGGAAGCAAAGAGAGTTGCAAAGTGTTTCCAGGAGTGCAGAAGCTGCTCATTAGGTGGCTAAGAGAATTGTTATTAATACCATAAAATAAGGCATAATCAAGGAGCACAGTATTGATTTCAGTGGAAGTCAATGGCTCTTGGCACCTCAAAGGATTTAGGCAGGGTTGACCTGCCACTCTATCACAATAGGTACACACAAAGAGTTATTACAATACAAATTATTCGAGAACTGAGAAACCCTCAAGACGCTTGAGCTGAATAACTCAAGGTCTGTAAAACAGAAAGCAATACCCAAGATAAATCAATATAAAAGTACTAAGACTTTGGGTAGATGTCCAAGAATAAAATTCATCCAGATTCTCTGTAATATATTATCCCAAGATTGCTGAAGGTATTTAGGAGCAAGAGTTCCATTAACTTTTAAAGGGAGTTGTGTGCCTAAATCCCATTGGTGCTTTGAAAATTCCTCCCCCATAACATTTATTCACTGAAGTGGCCTTTTTCATTTTATCTGCTGTGCCATTATTAGGAGGGGAGGCATTATTTATACTTACAAGAGGTAACAGCAAACGGCACAGGTCACCAGCATTGTGTTAATAACACTGCAGAAAGAAATAGGAAAAAAGACAAATATGATTAAGAGTCATAGGCACAGAAAATAAACCTAAGAATGCATTTGGCTATGATCACATGCAAGGTGACTCAAAATATGAATGTTCTAATGACAATCTAATTTCTTGTAATGTAACAGTATAACTAGAAGATAGATGTGCCTCTCTAACCTAGGACTCTGCACAGATTTAGTTTGCCATTTGCAAATAAAAGCATCTCATTTTTTTTGGTAGTATAAATATTTAAATACAAAGCACAAGACCATACAGCCTTGTCTAAAAAGACTGTTCCAAAGAGAAGATCTCAAGCAACAAGCTTTCTTCTTTTTTTTTACAATTGTTTCTACACAGTAAATCAGAACCAAATCTTAAAGCACCTTTTCTGTTAGATTTATATGTGAAAACCCAAAGGTTTTGGATACTCTGTTTGCAGAAAGTCTCATTGAAAACCAGGAAATTAAGAGCCAATTATTTTGTTTAAAGTGAATCCTGTGGACTGTAATTATTGTAAAATGTAAGATCTTTAAAGGACCAACAAAATCGATAATATGACAGTTGCCCAGAATTGGAAGATCCTTATTGGAGGGGACTGTCGGAGTAGGTGTTACTAAAATGACAGTAAAGCAACTAAAGTTGTAGTGGTAAAATCGTGGCTGAACAAACATTTCAAAATCCTATATAGATGGGAAAATTATGTTTTCCAAGAATGAGTCGTATGTTCTGCCCATGGAGCTCAATGGAAGACGGGTATTCTGTGTCATGATTTTTTTTTTATTACTTTTTTTTTTTTTTTTTTTAAGAGGAATTCCTCTATATGTAGGTTTTCAGTTCTGTAAGAAGAGTACAACCTAGATAATAAAAATCCTAATCAGCACTGGAAATAGGTAGATCAAGCTATAAAATGCTTTGGCTTCTCAAGCTATCAAATGCATAGATCTGCTCAAGAATAGTAACTTTAACATTAATGCTGGTGTTGTTTCTAAAAAGTAGATTAAAAGACAGTACAAATATAATGTATAGAGTATCTTTCAAATACACTGTACAAGAAATTTGAGAGATGCAAAACAGTGAATGGTCTATGCATTATATATGAGAAGACAATGGTGGTGTTAATTGCGTGAATAAATTATTCAATTCTTGCGGCCACAGCATCATGGGCTGTGGATGGGGGGAAAAATAGCGGTCCCTCTCCCTCCCCGTTGCTCCTGGATGGCAAGGCCTTGGTGTTGGTTGCTGAGGCCACCCAGCAGGGGTTAGGCCCTGCCCCCCCTCTGGAGACAGCTGGGGCACAACACTGGAGGAACTGGCAGCCGGTGAGTTCCCCACCTTCCCAGGGGTGGTGGGGCTCAGCCTTTGGGCTCCATCCCTGGGCCCCATCCTCCAGCTGCAGGGCTTTGGACTCTTGCTGCGGGGCTTCAGGCTTCAGCCCTCCGCTGCCTCCCCCACCCACCCCCATCATCCCTGCGGCCTCCCCCAACCCTCCCCAGGCTTGGCAGAGCTGAGTAAGTCTGCTGTGCAAAGTGATACTTGTATGTTTGTTAATAACACTTTTCACAACAGACTTGCTAGCTAGCAATAAATAAATGATTTGGGCATGTATCTGTGCATATTCATTGGGTTTTCCCAAAGCTAATTAAGTATTTTAGGGAAAAGTATGAGAGCTGCCACCAGCAAGAGTTGGTGGCAAATGTGTCCTGAAAACCCCTGATAGGTGCTTATGTGCCCCTTCACCCTAGGAGCACTTCCCAAGTATGTAAGAACAGAAGAGCAACATCTTATGATCTGGTGGATAAATACAGGGAGAGCATTCCAGACAGCAGGATGTACAGAGAAAACGGTTCTTGTGTCATTAAAAGCAGCTAAACAAAAGCGACACTACAACAGCAGCTGCATGTGGGGGTCTCAGGCTCAGTCCCTGCAGATGGTCAGCGATCACAGCAAAGCAGCACATTAGTCCGCACCCCCCACACTCCATCACATGACTCTGCTCAGGAGGAGCAAGACAGACACATTCAATCAGAATCAGACAGAAAATAAATAAAAAGGGAACTACGATGAGCAAGCGGCACAAGGCCACTTCTCTCAGGCAGAATCTGTCTGCGCTACTGAGATGCAGCCGGACCCCCACCCCTGGGCAGGCACCTGCTGCCCTACCCCTCTCCAGACGGAGGCCTGTATTATATGAGGGTCGAGTACTTATTGCCAAGGCCCTTCCCTGGTTTTATCGACTATGCCCCGCCCGGGAGGCGAGAGGGAGGAGCCCCACAGGCGTTACCGGGGTAGCGGGGGGACACGCAGCCTGGGGAGAGGGGAAGGCGGGCCCCGACGCCGATTGCAGTTGAAGAACGGAAGGGGACAAGAGGCCCCCGGGGAAGAAAGAGCCAGACCCGCTCCCCGGGTGCGGGGGGCCACGGCGGCCACCACAGCCAGGCCAGACTCACAGCGCTGCCCCAGGAGCCCTCTTCCCCTCACAGCCCCCACCCATGGCGCGCGGCCCTGCGCCTCTCCCCAGTCAGGGCGGGGGGACATGGGCTCAGCTCCCGCCTCGGAGCTCTCCTCCGCCGGGGGGAGGGTGGGGGACACTCTCCAGCCCAGGACGGGATCAGGATCCGCTCCGCTTCTCTCCCGGCGGCCCGTCACTCACCCGCGGTTGGGCCCCTTGGGCACGAGCCAGGGCAGGATGCCGCCGACTACCCCCCAGAAAACGCTCATGACGATGATGGGCACAGTGAGGCCGCCGTACGCCATGGCTGGGCTGGGGCTTCACTCTGACACGCTCGCAAGGGCACCACTCCGGGGTCCTCCGCGGTTCGGAGTCGGCCGCCGCCGCAGCTGCTCGCGGAGCCCCGCCCCAGCCCCGGCGACCAACCAGCGCCCGGCACGTGACATTGGCTTGAGCCCGCCCTGCCCGGAACCTGCACGCGACCCGGCCGGTAGTGGGGCGAGGCACGCGCGTGCCCGGGCGCGGCTCACAGCGTCTGCGTGGCTGGCTTACCCAGCCCATACGACAGTTGGCTACGGGATCTCCCGCCCCTCGGCAGGAGACCCCGGTTTCCCGGCACCGCCCTTGGCAATAGCTGGTGCCTATAGCCCCGGAGCCACCACCTGCGGGACGGAGCTCAGGTCCCCTGCAGCACAGCGCAAGTCCCGTCTGGGGCTCCTGCAGGCGGCCCTTAGGCCTAGCCCCGGCGGCTTTCCCAGTTCTCTCAGCGAGAGACACGAAGCGGGCAATCCCCCAGCATCCGTGGAGAGGACAGAGCAGGGCCGGCTCCAGCCCCCGGGAGGCTGGAAGGCCGCGAAGCCCACATCCCTGCTGCTCATTCCTCACTGCACAGTTACAGGGGGAAGAGGGAGCAGATAGATTCCCACTGCCTGGCTGTGCGAAGCAGGCCATATGGACTCTAGGCTTGAATAGAACAAGAAAGGGTATTCCACCATGCCAGGAGCTGTAGGAGAAGAAGTGGGCAAGCCATACCCTCGAGAATTTAATTTAAAAGAAGAAGCCAGAAAGAAATGGAACAACTAGTGAAACTCTTCTGAGGGTGCTGTCAGCTGCAGGAGCAGCAAGTTCAATTGCTTTGTCCATGTGAAGTGGTTTCAACTTGGATTCTTCATTTCCAATCTTAGATTGTAAGGGCAGAGACTATACTTCTGTACAGCACCTACTGTAGCAGGGGCCATATCTGCCACCATAACAAAACTGATGGGCCTTTGTTTGTACAGCACACATAGGACTATACATTTGGAGAATGTGAAGATAATCCTATCACACTCATATCAGTGGGAAGGTGACCCTTTTTTGCTCTAAAGCAAAGTGATTAGAACAGGTAACTTAGGATTCACTTCATAGACCTCAGGCTGCCTCCCTGGATGACTTGGGTAGGTCATGTTACCTATCTCTTCACTTTATCCATCTAAAATTTGAGATAAATACTATGTTTCAAAACATGCTGTGAAGATCAAAGGATAGAGAGGGACTAGTTCTTTTGCTAAAATAGTGGAAATACTCTTCCCAGAAGTTCTCCAACATGGCCATGTCAGTAGCTGACCCATTCCCACATGAACAGAAACTAAAATATATTAAGCACTGTTTGTATGCGTGGAAAGATATCTACAAGTGTGTCTACACTGCCTATGCCAGCTGACTTGGGCTCAGGCTAAGGGGCTGTTTAATCGTGGTGTAGATGTTCCAGCTTGGGCTGGAGCCCAGGTGCTAGGTCAGAGAGGTGAGCGGTCCCAGAGCTCAGGCTCATCTATCTCTGCAATAAACAGCCACACAAGCCCAGTCAACTTGCACAGGCCAGCCATGGGTGTCTAACTGCAGTGTAGACAGTCTCAAAGAGACTAGGATGAAACTTCAATGTATGCAACAGCAGTCTACAAATTATTAAAAACATTCCAAATTAATCTTTCCTCTGGATTCTCATGGCTTCCCATGTTTTAGATTGGGGTCTCAAACATGCGGAAGTGCTCCGCCGGGCTCCCCGTCCCCCACCCCCGTTGCGTTCTGAAGTTCCGCTGCCAGAACAGCTGTCTGGCAGCTTCGTGGTTTCTGGGAGGAAGGGAGGGGGGGGAGAAGAGGCGGGCCCCCAGGCTCCCCCCCGCCGTTACATCCTATGGCTGCCAACTCCTCACCCTCGCCCCGTTACGTTCTGTGGCCGCCAACTCCCCTCACCCCTGCCCCCCGTTACGTTCTGTGGCCGCTAAGATCCCCGTTCCCTCCGCGCTGCTCCAAGGTTCTATTTTTACCCCCAGGCAGTTCCCACCACCAGAACAGCTGTCTGGTGGCTTCACGGTTTCTGGGAGGGAGAGGGGAGGAGCAGGGAGCCACACACTTAGATGAGGAGGCAGAGAAGGGGCAGGGCCTAATGGAAGGGGTGGAGTGGGGGCAGGGCCAGGGGCAGCGAGGGGGCAGGGTCAGTGATGCAGCCCTCAGGCCAATGCACTAGTCCTCATGGTAATTTGAGTTTGAGACCGTTTTTAGATGGTAAATCTTCAAGGCAGGGGCTGAATTTTTGTCCAAGCTTATCAATGATTGATGAGTCATTTGCTGTGCCTGTTAGTCACCCAGTAAAAGTGAACTGTTTTCACCAGTCTGCAACAGCTTTTGGTCATTTCTATGTATCAGAGGGGTAGCCGGGTTTGTCGCTTCTACAGATCCAGACTAAGAGTCCTGTGGCACCTTATAGACTAACACACATGTTGGAGCATAAGCTTTCATGGGTGAATACCCACTTCGTCGAATATCATTTCTATTACATTCATGTCAAAGCTCATGGAATTGTTTTACTTACATAAACTCTCAAAAATAGCTAGAACAGTCAACTACTGGTAGAATTTCACAAAGTGCTAAAAATGAGGGAAGCCTGTTCTCAAACTTCAGTAATAATTTAAAGGAACATCACAACTCAGTAACTGCACAGAACTAAAATAAAGCTACGACAGGGTACTTTAATACCTTGGTCTGTCTTCTTTTACTTCCACTTAATTATATGCCAGTGTAAAACTAAAACCAATATGTAGACAAGTCTATTAACTTCTTTGAAGACAAAAGTTGGCTAGTGCAAGAGCATGTGGTGGCCAGCACTGCACTCATCTGCCTTGAAAACACCACTTTGTAGACTAAAAACATGACCAATTTCTCCCACTTATTTTGCCAACTATGTGGTACTTCAAACCAAATAACTTATGTTCCTTCATGGTTTTATATGTCTTAAAGTTTCATTTATAGATCTGGAGAAGAGAAAAAACAATACATACGCTGCAGAGAGTCCTGTGGCACCTTATAGACTAACAGATGTATTGGAGCATAAGCTTTTGTGGGTAAATATTGCATCCGACGAAGTGGGTATTCACCCACAAAAGCTTATGCTCCAATACGTCTGTTAGTCTATAAGGTGCCACAGGACTCTGTCGCTTCTACAGATCCAGACTAATACGGCTACCCCTCTGATACTTAATACATACGCTATTCATTCTAGCCACATGTGCTTTCTCCTCTATTGTCCGTCCAGCCTCCCCGCACCCTTTCCTGCATCAACTCTTGCTACTGTTCTTGATTTCTTAGATTGTAAACTGTTAGGTATAGTGTCTGTCTTTACTGGCTTTGTAAAATGTCATACACATCTCTTGTACTACATAAAAGAATACAAGAACCAATGTGCATTCATGATGAGAAGATATTAAATCTGTTTTAACCAATTTAAAGCATCCAATGGATAATAAGAAAACAAGCCTGTTCTTTTTATTAGTAGAAGTGCTTTTCTGAGCATCCAATATTAACATGTGAAAGTGGTATGAAGACAAACACCAATCCAGACAGACTGTACCAATGCTTCCAAAAGTAGAACACACAATAGGTTTCATTTTAGCAGTTCTTTTAATGGGTGACACACAGGAGACCATTCTATTCTTGCATCTTTTCAATGGTTTCTTCCTTGTATTTGCCCTTCTCCTTGCCAACTTGGCGAGACTTTGCTTTGCGTTCCAAGATCTTTTTGCGATCCTTGTCCAGTTTTAGCCTAGTGATCACCACCTTGAGAAAAAGGAGAAAAGTAAAAATCTGTAATATTAAATTCTGGCAGAGAACTGTGCCATCCTAACACCTTGGGAGTATCAGTTAAACCTACTGGCATCACTCGTGCCAAAGCATCTAATTTTAAATTCCCAGGATTATCATCTAATTTGATTAGAGTTGTAGCTCAGATATTGCGATTCATGCACATTTCAAACTACACAGGATTCTAGGACAATGCAAACTAAAATTTCTCTATTGTCCCTCACAAAAAAAACCAACAGCCCACAAATGCTTCACAGATCTTTTAGAACTGCCTCCCAGGTCAGGTCCTCTTAATACACAGCATGTGAGAACCAGCGTAAAGGAACAAGAGGCATTAATCCTAGAATAACTTGGTTTTCCTGATGGCCATCTGATTTCTTCATTTACACTGAATTTTCATTTCCTTGTTTCACTTGCTAGCCTAGAAGTTTTCCGGAGCCCAGAGTTTCATGTGAATTGGAAAACTGCAACACAAAGGCCAGCACATGGAACAAGCTCTAGAATTATATGTATTCATGGACTAAAAGAGACAAGGTGGGTGAGGTAATATCCTGGGTCCAACATGTCTACAAATAACAATGGACTGAAATAGACATATATTCAGGTATTTGGGAATTGGTAGCCCTAGTCTGCTCCAATAAATTAATGTACAGATTTTATTTTTAAACTGGTTTTAGCTACAGGTAGAGGTTTTCTGGGTGCTGCGGTTATCACCAACCAGCCAAAGAATGAAATTATCACTAAGATACGCAATAAGTTTATTGCTTGTATTTATTGCCTTCTATGATGAGATAACCGGCTCTGTGGATGAGGGGAAAGCAGTGGATGTGCTATTTCTTGACTTTAGCAAAGCTTTTGATACCGTCTTCCACAGTATTCTTGCCAGCAAGTTAAAGAAGCATGGGCTGTATGAATGGATGGTAAGGTGGATAGAAAACTGGCTAGATGGTCAGGCTCAACAGGTAGTGATCAATGGTTCCATGTCTAGTTGGCAGCCGGTATCAAGTGGAGTGCCCCAAGGGTCAGTGCTGGGGCCGGTTTTGTTCAGTATCTTCATTAACAATCTGGAGGATGGTGTGGACTGCACCCTTAGCAAGTTTGCAGATGACACTAAACTGGGAGGACTGGTTGATACGCTGGAGGGTAGGGATAGGATACAGAGGGACCTAGACAAATTAGAGGATTGGGCCAAAAGAAATATGATGAGGCTCAACAAGGACAAGTGCAGAGTCCTGCACCTGGGACGGAAGAATCCCATGCACTGCTACAGACTAGGGACCGAATGGCTGGGCAGCAGTTCTGCAGAAAAGGACCTAGGGGTTACGGTGGACGAAAAGCTGAATATGAGTCAACAGTGTGCCCTTGTTGCCAAGAAGGCTAATGGCATTTTGGGTTGTATAAGTAGGGGCATTTCCAGCAGATCGAGGGACATGATCATTCTCCTCTATTCGGCACTGGTGAGGCCTCATTTGGAGTACTGTGTCCAGTTTTGGGCCCCACACTACAAGAAGGATGTGGATAAATTGGAAAGAGTCCAGCGGAGGGCAACAAAAATGATTAGGGGGCTGGAGCACATGACTTATGAGGAGAGGCTGAGGGAACTGGGATGGTTTAGCCTGCAGAAGAGAAGAATGAGGGGGGATTTGATAGCTGCTTTCAACTACCTGAAAGGGGGTTCCAAAGAGGATGGATCTAGACTGTTCTCAGTGGTAGAAGATGACAGAACAAGGAGTAATGGTCTCAAGTTGCAGAGGGGGAGGTTTAGGTTGGATATTAGGAAAAACTTTTTCACTAGTAGGGTGGTGAAGAGCTGGAATGGGTTACCTAGGGAGGTGGTGGAATCTTCTTCCTTAGAGGTTTTTAAGGTCAGGCTTGACAAAGCCCTGGCTGGGATGATTTAGTTGGGGTTGGTCCTGCTTTGAGCAGGGAGTTGGACTAGATGACCTCCTCTCTTCCAACCCTGAGATTCTATGATTATTGTAATACCTGCAGACCCCAATCAGGGACTGAGGTTCAACTGTACCAGATGCTATACAAAGTATGTGGCTTATAGCTAAAAAGACTATATACTTTAACCCTTTCCCTGCTGTTCCCTCATTGCATCTGCTCTACTATCCAGAGTTTTCCTCAAAGTCTTAAAGAATGTTATCTGATAAAAAACAAACATGCAAATGCAAATTCACAACTTGCATCAAGCTGGATATATAGAATTTGGAGCTAGTGGCCATTACACTATCTAAACTGACACCATATTTGCAGAACTGCAACTGATTATATGTAATGATCACACTTTCAGAGAGCTTCCTTCACCATTAACTGGCGTAAGTACCCAAAAATAAGCAACTTAAGCAAAAGTATCCACAGTAACAACTCCTCCCTCTTTACAGGGCGCATAATGAGATATCCCCATAATTCTGGAAAACCCTGCTGGTGTTGGCCATGCTATTGGTTTAGCAACAAAACATTTAGCACAGCCAATCCATTTATTCAATACAGAATATTTTCAAAATATAAACAATATGTTGACCAGTTTAAAGACAAAAAGATTATAAACTAGGTTAAAGAAAAGTAGCAATAACTGATGGTAAATATCATTCATACATATACTGGGTCTACACAAAAAAACAATTCAATAGAGGACCATCTTGGGGAGCATATCATAGGTAGATTCTCGAACATTTTGATTAAAAGTTGCTTTCTTGTCATTATAAAATCTGCATTTCCCTGTGCTCCAGCCTTGAATAAAGTTCTCTCTTCAGGCTGGTCCACACTAACCCCCAGTTCGAACTAAGATACTTCGACTTCAGCTACGTGAATAACGTAGCTGAAGTCAAAGTATCTTAGTTCGAACTACAAGGTACTTACTGCAGGTCCACACACGGCAGGCAGGCTCCCCCGTCGACTCCACATACTCCTCTCGCATTTCAGGAGTACCGGTGTCGACGGCGAGCACTTCCAGGATCGATTCTAGACGCGATAAATCGATCCCAGAAGATCGATTGCTTACCGCCGAACCCGGAGGTAAGTATAGACGTACCCTTTTAGAGATTCACTAGATAGCACAACCAGCCCAAGATCAGCAAATTGCATTGCTTGTACAACCTACAGTTAAATATCTTTCAAACCAAGTTCAGCTCTGAGTTTGTTACCAAGTTATAGAATAGCACTTCTCCAGAAACAAAAATCGCCCCATGTTTGCGTGGTGGATAGAAAGCATCTGGGAAATAATACTAATGGAAAAAGTGTGTCTTGCAAATAGCAGACAACATTCCAAATACAGTGAAACCCCCCCTATAGCGCGCCCCGCCATAACGCGAATTCGGCTATAACACGATCATAAGGTGGCTCCCGCTGCCCCAAGCAAAAAAAAAAGCATCCAGAGCGTGCTTCCTCGCCTGGAGCCAACCCTGGCTCCATCTCCTCCCCATCTCCCCTGTTCCTCCCCCCCCGCCTCCACTTCCCCTTTTGGCAAGAAGGGAAGAGACAGGCTTGAAACTCAAGCTAGTCAGTTTCAAGCCGGTCAGTTTCAAGCCCTCTCTTCTCTTCTCCCCAAAGTGGAGAAGTTTCAAGCTGGTCAGTTTCAAGCTGGTCTCTTCTCCCCAAAGCGGAGAAGTTTCAAGGTCTCTTCTCCTCTCCCCAAAGCGGAGAAGTTTCAAGCTGGTCAGTTTCAAGCTGGTCAAACTTCTCCACTATGGGGAGAAGAGAAGAGACCGGCTTGAAACTGACCAGCTTGAAACTTCTCCGCTTTGGCGAGAGAAGAGACCGGCTTGAAACCGTAATTTTTTGTAACCCCCCCTATAACGCGACCCTGCATTTATCACGATGGAATTTTTTGGACCCCAATTATCGCGTTATAGCGGGGTTTCACTGTACACGTTTACTGGTCCCCTTTCTTGGAATGCAAGAGCCACCAACCTGTGTGTGTGCTCTGCTGTAAACGCACGACTGCTGTCAAAAGGTTACAGAGTCTAGCCAGGTGGTTATCAAATCTTAACACACAGGTACATTAGTGATTACTTGCCAAGCCCAATTTGTTTCCAGATTCCTGAAGTTATTTCATAACAAGAGAGTTATATAACAAGAGTTTCTAATGGGCACCTTAATTTCCAGACCCTTGCAGCAGCCTACTACTTTTCTGCCTCTCCAACTGGCAAGGAAGTAACATAACTGGATTAAGCAATGCTAGAAGAGCAATAAGCAGTGCTAGAAAAAACAGATACATAAACCCCTACATTTGTGAAGTAAGGCGTTAATGAGATATCTACTGTATCTCCCATCAAGCAATATTTTGATACTATTTGCTTTTAAAAAAATGCAACTTGGGGATCTAGTTCTAATACATCCGCACAGATCTGCAGTAGGGCTGTACAACCTAGCCAGTATTCATTCTGCTCCTGCCAACATTGAAGAAATAAATGCAACATCAATGGGACAAAAGGAATCCTGCTACAGTGAGAGGCAGAAAACTGCACAATTCCTGCTATCCCCCTAGAACAGCGGTTCTCAAACTGTGGGTCATGACCCCGTTTAAAAGGGGTCACCAGGGTTGGCATTAGACCAGCTGGGGCCCAGACTTCAGCCCTGGGCGGCGAGGCTCAGGTAACAGGCCCCCCCCGCCTGGGGATGAAGCCCTTGGACTTCAACTTTGGCCCTTCCTGCCCAGAGCAGCGGGGCTCAGGCAGACTCAGGCTTCAGTCACCCCTCTTGGGGTCCTGTAGTAATTTTTGTTGTCAGAAGGGGGTCGCAGTGCAAAGAAGTTTGAGAACCCCTGCCCTAGAAGTTTACTACATAACCAGACTGTCCTTTTCCTTTTTTTGCATATGCAGCTGGTAATTTCCTATGGAAACAGAGCTTCCTTAGGAGACACTGCTTTCTCGGAGGTGGCCCAAGACTGAATTAACTCCTAAAGGAACTAAGGACCATTAGAAAACTCATTACTTTCCACTCTTAAGTACAAATCAACATCTTCCTCTGGGGGGAAAGAATGACAGATGTTAGTCATTTTGCTTAATGCACTACTGGAAGACACACAGCTACTATAAATGCTATAAGAACCTACATAGAGTAGAATGGTAGATGTGATGCCTTAGAGATTAGGTCATATTTCCACTGTGTGTAGATTTGTGGTGGAAACCATTAGCTCAAACCCAGTATCTGGACACAAAACTGTGTTCTTTGGATATAATTCTGTTCCCCTCTATCACACACACAGTTTGTTAGAGGTTTCAGGAAACCTGCCAGAGCTGGGTTCACTCAAAACTACACTTGCCTGGTCAGTGTAGGCCAGGCAAAAGTCTTGTTATATCTGCCTCAAACTAGGTTTCTAGCTAGCTTTGCTGTTATTTCATGAGTTCCCTATATATTCTTAAATGCCTGTCTTTAATGAGCAAAACAAGCATTTCCTTCATCTTCACTGAATACAAACCGCCTTAAACCATGTTAGGCTGAAGCCAGATTCAACCAGCAATATTTTTCCTGGCAGCAACTCCTTAATTTATGGAGGTGTATTTAGGTATTTCTAATGCGTCCATCAGCGTGGCAGAAATGCCATACAGCAAGGCTGAAGGACGGATCAGATCAATTCACAATGGATGACTGAAGCACATTTTCACCACTACAGAGGACTGGAGGGGGGGGTGAGGGGAAAGGGTCCCCCCCAACATGGCAGTTACTACAATATGGATGTGCACTTACAGTATTTTTAAAAAGAAACAGTAATTTTGTTTTTAAATAACCAAGCTTTTTGGAAATTTTACAAAAAGCTATAGCCTTTCACAAGACCCTGCAGTTCAGATGCAAATAATTTCTTCATGGTCAATCAATTCACAGCAGGAAACAACCCCAGAATTCTCATTCCTACTTCCCTGCTGCAATTAAGACATTTCCTCACCATATAGTTATGCCAGCACTACGGCTTCTCAAACTACTGTGCGTGCTAGGACAGCATTGACTACTTCTGTAAACTGCACCTATTTCCAGAGCTAACAGAAATTCCTTTTGGGAATTTCAGTTCCCACGCACGTATTATACCTTGCTAGGATGGATTCCAACATGGACTGTTGTGCCGTTGGCCTTCTCACGCTGTACGCGTTCAATGTAGATGACGTATTTTTTTCTGTATACCTGGACTACCTTGCCGATTTGCTGGCCTTTATAATGTCCCCGGACGACCTGACCAAAAAAAACCCCACACACAAACAAACAAAGAGAGCATTTAACTTTCTCAAGTTTCACAAACTCAGTCTCAGACATAGATAATAGAAAAATCTTCACAGACTGAAATCCCACCTTTACCCCTTGTGTGCAACATTACAGTGAGATCTCCTAGGATCTCACTATGGGCGATCCATAATGTTCAACTAGATATAAAATATAATGGAAAGGAAGCGCACCTTGTTCTGTATTTCTCCTTCAATAAACTAGATTCAGTGAACTCTAAACTGCTTGAAGTTTAAATTATTAAAGGGGCTCCTTTATATGTATTTGTCCTGTTTGAGGCCTGTAACCAAGTGTGGCTCTCAAAACACTTGTGTTCCACATATTTTTTTCCTTGAGATCTCCCCCACCATAGCCTAGCCTGCTCTAAGATTAACTCCAAAGCCTTAACAGCTATTTAAAGTTGGCTGGCCTATCTCTCCTGGAGATTCTACATAAAAACAAGATATCCACAAGGCTCAAATTTCACAAGGATTAAAAAGGCACCTACCTGGACTTCATCATCTTTTCGGATAGGCATAGAGCGGACATTGTATTTCTGCCTTAGCTCCTTGGAAAGAGGGGAAGACATGATCTTCCTGCGAATGTGAGAGGGTGCATTGAAGTGCCTCTTGCGGTTCTTGCTGCGGTCCGAGGTCACAAAAGGATTGAACTTCATTTTGGCTGCACAAAGAAGCATAAAATTGAAACTCAGAGACATTTATAGCAAAAACAAGCTAGGTGTGAAATTCTGCATATATTTAGATATGACACAGTTCCAACTACATTTCAACAAAATCCTGTAAGCACTTACTTTAGTTTCCATCCACAAATCTCTAGCTTGCATTAACACAAACCTGGGTTTGCAACAAGGTTATATAGCATGTTCCCTGACCAGTGTGGTGATGGAGTTCTTCCTGAAAACCAAACTGTAAACAATCACCTTGACAATCTATAGCACTATTTTATAACACTGCTTCTGACCCAAAACTCACTGTGCACAAGAGTCAGGAAAACTGTGCTAGCAATAAGCATAATTAAGCATGGTGGCTGTAACCAGCACAGTTCTATTTTCAGTGTGGCCATAGCCTAGATATTTGAGGGGACTTGCAGAGCCAGGGATTGCATGTTTTGTATGATTTATTAGAGAGAAAAATGAAGGTTTAGAGCATATAGCAGTCCTGCAATTCAGGTATGTCTTAGAATTTTAGCACAATGTTTGTGACACCCCACTATATCAGTAACTTCACATAGCAGCTCAGTGTTTTAAAGGCAAATTTAGCCCTCAGTGTTATAAACATGTGCCCTCTACCTGCCTATGTTCAAATGTGCATGTTCCAATTTGCAGTGAGATTGGGTTGCTCATGTATACAAGACAGGACTTTGAAACAACCCAATTACAAATCGGATACTGGACACTGAGGCTTAGTGCTGCCCAAGCTCAGTAGCAGGTGAGAGAGCATGGAACTAAACAAGAGAGGCAGGAACAGCAGGCCACAACATAAAAGCTCATCAGCACAAAAAGACTACAGGAAAGGAAAAATCAAGGATAATCAGTTACAGAAACTTCAAGTATCACAACTGAGGCATACAATAGTGACGGGAATCTGGGGTCCACGAGTACCATTCAAAGCAGCTTCCAACAGCCTTTTTTAAAATACTCCACCAGACATGACATAGGAGCGAGGGGGTAACAGAATCTTGGATTGTTTATGTGCCGCCTACACCCCAAAATAGGGGAAGCATCTCCCTCCCCGGGGATGTGCAACCTCCCACCATCGCACAGCGGAGAAATAGACTGTATCGTGGGGCCTTTAATCTCGGCTCCCCGCCTCGAGTCATTTCCCCAACAGGGCAGTTGCTAGTAGGTCTCCCCCCAAAGAGGCTAGGCCCCCACTAGGTGATCGTTCCCGGGTCAATGGGGAGGGGCTGCTCGCCGTGCTCTCTCTCCACCAGCCGAGCGGCCCCTTGCTGACCATCCTCCCACCCCCACCAAGGCCCCAAGCATCTTCTGCAGCCGGGAGCCCCCTCCTGCCCCGCCAGGCTCCCCATACAGGCACTACACGGTCGGCCGTACGGCTCCCGAGCTCCACCCAGCACCCCGGGTACGGGATCGAGGCCCCGTGGGAAGGATGAAGGGGGATTATACTGGCTCCCGCCAGCGCCTCCCTTACCCCGCTGCTGGCTCCACTATGGCCGCCGGGAAAGAGGAGGCGATGCTGCTTCCGCCTGCCCTACGAACTCTAAGTTCTCGCGAGAATTGAAGAGTGAACCTGGGGAAGGAAGGTGAGCAGCGCCACCAGGTGTTCGCCGAGCCATACGTCACCTGCAGCAGACGGGCTGCTGTTGCAAAAGCAAAAAGCAGCAGACGCTGTCCTAAGCCCCATTGAAATCAGTGAGGCTGCACAGTAAGTGCTTAGTGCTGACGGGGAGCGGAGAACTGATCAGGATGCTGTAGCTATAGGACAGTCTTGCAAACACCGTCATGGAAATTTACCAGCTCAGCCCAAAAACCTAGGCACATGGAGAAAAATTAAGTACAACTTCCACTTCCTCCTCACCCCCATCACAAAGTAAAAATCAGTTTGCCTCACACCTGGGAGAGCATCCTTTGAGGTGATGCTCCAGGATTTCCAGCGGGTGGGGTTTCTGCAGAGTTTAAAAAATAAGAGGGGGGCAGGGAATACTAAAAAAATTACAATTTACATTCTCCATAATTACCAGGGCCGGATTAACCTTTTGTGGGACCAGCACCAAACATATTTGTGGCCCCCCCCCCCCCGGGGGCAAAGGAGCATAGCGTGGGGAGGTCGGTCCCCAGAGCAAGGGGCCAGCCAGGGGCAATGGGGCATAGCATGGTGGGGCCGGCCCCACTCCACCCAGCCCAGTGCAAGGACACTGTATACAAACTGGCAGTTGTCAGACACACAATGGCCCACCTAGCCCTGTGCTGCCAGCGTGCCCCTTCCCCTCGGGGGTGGGCCCATGCCGTGCCACACAGCCCTCAACTCCCTATGCCCAGCGTCCCCCGGAACTGCTATGCCCAGCAGTCCCCGACACAGACCCTCCACCACAAATGCAAAGCAGCCTGCACACCACCACCCCTGCCCAGCACCCCCCTCCCCAGCCGCACCACTGCTGCCCAATGCACTTCCCCGCAGGCCACCACAATTACAAAGCACCCCACTCAGATCCCCCACTGCCCAGCATCCCAACACACAGACCTCCCCCACCGCCCTCCAAGAGACCCCCCTCACTGGCTAGCAGCCCCCACGCACACCTCCAGAGACCCACTCCCTCACACTCTGCCCCCTGGCCACACTCACCGGCCCTACTGGAAGGTGATGGTGTCTGCCAGGCTGTGCTGGCAGCGCAGCCGGGGCCAGTCCAGTGCCAGGGCACGGAATCACTCCAGCCTCTTGGGAGTGGCGCGATTAGGTCAGCGTCTGCCCCCGCCCTAGCTGGACTCCCTCAGGACCCACTTGCCTGGAGACAGGATGACCATACGTCCCTGTTTGGCCGGGACAGTTCCCTTTTTAAGCTCTGTCCCAGCCATCCTGACTTTTTTGTCAAAAACAGGCATTATCCCATTTGCTCTGGCCACAAATGAACAAATGCCCAGTTTACCAAAAAAGTCTGGTGCGCCCCCCTAGCGGGGCATGGACGAACATGTGTGGGGGTGGTGGTGATGCGAGGTGTCAGGCAGCAGGGCTTGGCGGGTGGGGGGCTCAGCCCCAGGTAGAATGGAGCTGCTGGGGGGAGGGTTTAGGGGCCAGCCCCTGGCAGCAGTGTGGGGAGGGTGTCAGCCCCTGTCCTGGCAGTGGCATGCGGAGCTCAGGGAGGGGTCAGCCCCAGTAGCGGATTTAGAGTTACTGGGACCCTGTGCTCAGCTTCATTTTTGGGGGCCCTCCTTGGGACCCAGCCAAGAAAAATAACATTCTCTTATCTCCCCTCCCAACCCCGTTTTTCATTGTTTTTTTCTTCATCCTCCTCCTATCAGTAATAGGAAGTAAAATAAAGTGAGGTACCTTGATTGTTTTTGTAGTCTAACTTATTTTTTCACAGACCACTTGAAAATCACTGAGGGTCTCGGCAGACTACTTAATGATCTTTCCAAATATTGTTTTTACCGTTAGCTAACTATTGTAAAGCACTTTGGATAAGAGCGCTTTATAAAAATGTAAAAAAACATTGGGGCGCAGGATCTGGCCAGGATTTAGGGGGCGGGAGGTAGCTCTGGGCGCAGGGTCTGGGAAAGAGTTAGGGTGCAGGAGCAGGCTAGGGGTTGGGGTGCAGGGTCTGGCCAGGATTTATGGTGCGGGAGGAGGCTCAGCACTGGGGCAGGAGGTTGAGGTGTGGAGCGCTTACCTAGAGTAGCTCCTGTTTGGTGTGAGGGGTGCAGGTGGGAATGTGGGGGGCGGTGCAGGAGCTCCCGTTTGGTGCTCAGGGTGGGGGTGGGAATGGGGGGGTGCAGGAGTCAGGCCTGGGGTTGTGGGAGTGTGTGAGGGGGGTGCAGAAGTCAGGGCAGGGGGTGTGGGATGGGGTTGTGGGGGTGCTCATGGCAGTGGGGGGTATGGGTAGGAGGAGTGAGGGGGGCCCCGCCTTTGCGCCGACCTGCCCAGATTCCACCCACTGCCCCAAGGCCCCCTCCCCCGCCTCCTCCCCTCCTCCTCCCTCCAGGAGCACCCGCGAACAGCTGTTCAGCAGGGGGGGGGGGGGAAGCACTGGGAGGGAGGGGGAGGAGCTGGAACGCAGCACACTGGGAGAGGAGGCAGAGGGGGGAGCTTGGCTGCTGGTGGGTGCGGGACAGAGGCAGGGGGTGGAGAAGAGTTGGCAGGGCCCTGGACTGCAGCCTAAGCAGAGCGGGCCGGGCCGGGGCCCCTTTGGAGCCTGGGCCCGGTGTTGTTGTAAACCCAGTACTGATAATTACCACCATAAAAATAACTTACCTGCATGCTGTACAGGCACCCTTAAACTGCAGCTGTATTCAGTAAAACTAATATTAGGTTGGCTACAGCCATAGTTGAATGTATTCCGATGCAAATAATTTCACTATGATGGGAGGTAACGCCAGGTCATTAAAATCTGCAAAGTACCATTTGCACAGCCATTTGGAACAATCCCTCCAGCCTGTCTCAATAGACTTTGGCTAGCAGGGCTTACACAAGTGCTCTAAAAGTAGGTAGACAGTACAGACAGCCCTTTGAAATGGCCACTTGTGCTGGAGCTTGGGCTCTGAAACCGAAGGGAGGGATGGGTATCAGCGCCATAGCTGGAGCTTCACTTTCAAAGTGCTGTCTACACTGCTATTTTTAGAGTGCTAGCATGAGCCCTGCTACCCCAACTGTGTCAACCTGGCTTAGAAGGCTTGCTCCAGACTGCTGTGTAGACATACCCTAAGAGATCCGCAAATGAAAAGCACTATAGAAGCATGACTGTGTTTTGCCCTACCTTGATGGGACCACTTGTCAACTGATCGCAGCTTCTGTAATACTCTCAATTTTCTTTTTAGCAGTATAGTGAGTTCATACACAGGATTGTCACTTCTGGAAACCTGGGTTCAAACCCAGGCTTGAGGTCAATTGCAAGCTGGCAGGGCCTGATCCTCTCTCAGTATTTGGAACTGTCACACAAGTATAGATATTAATAAACAATATGAAAGTTAAAGGGAATGTGGTGACTCAAACAAGATATATGATCATTGTCTACATAATTCGATTTTATAAACCCCTCTTCTCTTCAGCCTGACAAACTGTCTGGCTTAATTAACACAATGGTTCAATCAATCATTATAACCCTGTATTGCAAAGGATTTAAAGAAAGAGAAAGTGCTTTTATACAGCAAGATGCATATTGAAAAGGGCCAGTCATGGAAGGTTCTGAGCACAACCTGCATTGTGCTGAGCAAACACACTACTTCCACTAAAGTCAGCTGGAGTTGAGGAGACTGAGCCCTATCTATTTTTTATGCCCTGGTAGTGAGTCAGCGTCAATTAAAATTCAAGGAGGCTGCCTACTGTTTCAACTTTCCACCCACGTCAGAATGCTTACCATGATTTCACTGTACACAGCTCATTAAAATAAACAAAACATTTATAAATGAAAAATTCCATCAAACTTGGTCTTGCAAAGCTAGTGGAATGAGAGGAAAATGGAAGTGAATTTTTATGTGATTACATCCAAAAAGACAGTGTTTTTTAATGTAAAGGCTGCTAAGTCAAGCACTCAAAAGTTAGGAAATGCTAGAATTAAAATTGCCTGTGCAACCCTGATTTGGCACCTTTATGCATATCCATTGTGAGAACCTTTAATTACATGATTGCATGCTATTTTTTTCCACATTCAGTGAACCTTTTAATCTGAAACTTAAAAAAAAAAAAAAATCAGCCTGAGGCAGATATCCAGCAAGGAAAATTTTAACCCAAACCATCTCTTTACGGCAAAGTTATAAGCAACTGAAAAGCGGGTCTTGGTTATAATGAATCGCATTGGGGAACCTTAAGAATAGATGTCGCTACCTGAACTGCCTATAATGAATATTCAGTGGTCTTACTTAGTCCAGCTGGTACTCTATTAAACCCTGGTTTGCAAAACACCTGCAAACAGACATGCACAAACCTCTTCTGAGTATTTGTTTCCACCACTTCCAAACACTAGCACCAAAAGACAGTCCTGTGTCTCATTTTCCTCAACCAGTCCTCAGCACTCCACGTACATTTGAGGAAACACCATATTGCCGTGGACTTTTCCCAGATCTGGGAATTGAAACCCTGGTTGCTCCAGGACCTTAAGCAAAACTCTCTGGGCTCCCGTTTCTTCAACTGTGTGATAGGGATAATGCAGATTTCAGGGAGCTTATCAGGATTATTTAGTTACTGTGGAGATTAACATCTTAAAAAGTGCTAAATATTTATTTCTGGGGATGTCCCCCCAAGAAACCCTCAAATCAGTATTTTGATGGAGGTACATGTAAAAGCGAAGTGAGGGGAATGGAAAAGGAGCATCTATGCATGTAACAACTTTGTGGAAACTTCTGCTTGAATTTTAGGGTATGCTTGTTAAACATCAGACTAGTGGGGTTCCACTGACTGTTTTCTTGCCACTATGGCTTGGATGAGTTTTGCTTTCATTATTGTTTAAAATGTCACTATCATAAACATACATCTAAGAGTAGCCTAAAATTCCTCCTTTACCTGTAAAGGGTTAAGAAGCTCAAATAACTTGGTTGGCACCTGACCAAAAGGACCAATAAGGAAAGAAAATACTTTCAAATCTGGGGGGAGGGAAGAGGGAGGGTTGTTTGTGCTCTTTTTGTTGTTCTCTCAGACAGAGAGGGACCAGGGCAGGAAAAACCATCTCCTAAAACCATCCCAGAAATTAGCATCTAAGATTACAAAAATTGTAAGTAAAGGCAAGGAAATGCGTTAGATTATCTTTTGTTTTAGCTTGTGAATTTTCCTTATGCTAAGAGAGAGGCTTATTCCTGTTTTTGTAACTTTGAAGTTGAGCCTAGAGGGGAATCCTCTGTGTTTTAAATCTTTTTATTACCCTGTAAAATTACCTTCCATCCTGATTTTACAGGAGTGTTTCTTTTACTTTTTTCTTTATAATAAAGTTCTTCTTTTAAGAACCTGATTGATTTTAGTGTCCTAAAGAAAGGGTCTGGTCTGTACTTTTATTAAAGGCAATTGGTTGGTATATTATTCTCAAGGCTCCCCAGGAAAGGGAGTGAAGGGGTTTAGGGGGATATTTTGGGGAAATAGGAACGCCAAGTAGTCTTTTTACTGAATCTTTGTCTAAATCACTTGGTGGTGGCAGCAATACCATCCAAGGACAAGGAAAGGATTTGTGCTTTGGGGAAGTTTTTAACCTAAGCTGGTAGAAATAAGCTTAGGAGGTCTTTCATGCGGGTCCCCACATCTGTACCCCAGAGTTCAGAGTGGGGAGGGAACCCTGACAATCACTAACAGTTAATTCATTTTAACTGGCGTCTCCTACTGTATGAAACAAAACAGAATAAAAAAGGGAGGAGGGGGAAGACTGCTACTGTAAAAGCCAAGTGGCTGCTACCAGTCACCTTCTCTTTTGAGAGAGATGAACAGCAAACTACTTTATTAAACATATTCTGACATCAGGATTCATGTTGCCAAAGTATGGGTCAGCTACAGCAACATACAGCAGCACTGGTTTGGCAAAGCTTAAGAGGGTGTGGATACACTGCCTAGAGGCAGGTCTGAGCTGTGACCTCAAGATCTGGATGTTCCCTTTTTTCCAAATTCATCTGGAGTTTGAAAGGCTGTTGGGGCTCTGCCTCTAGCAAAAACTGAACTCACTAGCACAGTTATGAAACAGCTCTTTGACTGGGTTATTTCAATGGATTGTTTTGGAAAGAAAGCAGGTTAGTTGAAACCTACTTGAAAACGAACACAGCCCAATTGGCTATCCTATAGCCAAGGACCTCCATTTTTAAAGTGTGGGACAAAGATGCACTATGCAAGATGCTAAAATCATATCCTTTTAATACTTTAATCCAACAGGCTCTGAGCAAAAATTCACCAAACGCAAGAGGAAAAACGAGGACATCTTTGCTTTAAGCTTTGGTTGGGACCAGTGAATTAGAGGAAACTCCTCAGCAAGCAAAAGAACTGATCATACTGGAAAAATCCCACGTTCCCTCTGCAAAGCAACCACCACCAAGTGGGCAAAAACACACAAACACACACTGAAATGAAGACAAATGTACTGTTTTCAACTTGATTTCTATAAATGGAAAAAATGTATAAAATCCATCCATACATTAACAGATACAGGAAGTTACAAGATCCAATTCACACCTAAAATAATAGCCATCAGTCCATTAAAAAACATGGGAAATTCCACCGCTGTAATTTTGCAGTAGTTACTACAGGGCAGGTACCAAAAGATTTTTTTCAATACGATTAAAAATGATTGGCTATCTTCCCTACTTCTAAAGCAATGAGACAATTTCAACAGATACATACTGAGCAGATTGAAATGTTTCTGGCTCTTGCATCAATGTGGAATATTCAAGATGCATATAATTACAATGTTCCATTTGGACATTTTCACCTCACGGAGAGGGTTAAGGACAATAGATTCTACTCCAAAGAAAGCCTTAACCCATTCTAGAACCTGTAACGTTGACACACTTAGGGTTTGTTTTATGATTTGCAGCAACTCAGGAACACTCAAAATGTGTCTCCCCTCAGGTCACGCAATTTACAAATCGTGCAAGGACTGAAGGGATGTTTAGGGGCCTATGGAGAACACGTGGGTGGGTCAGTCCAGTTCCCAGAGGACTGACTGATGTTCACATCACATACAAACTGTATCTGGCAGAAAATTTCCTCTCATACTCCCCTTTGCTGCAGGTCTCAGACAGGTCAAGAATTAAATGAAGGGCCTGAAAACTCAGCTACCCTTTCATGCTTAGGGTTTAGAAATACTGGCAGGAGCCAGGTGTGTGAGGAAAGCTTGCCCTGTTACTGCCTGTGCGATGTCTGTGACTAGACAGATTACTTCAGTAACTGCCAGTCTAGGTCTGGTAAAAGATGCCTGGTTCAGTTTAAAAAAAAAAGTGCTGGGAATGCACCTCAAAATCCCAAAGGACAGGCTTATTGTGTTTTACAGGTGTGCATCACATACACAGACAGCACAAGGCATCAAGCTGTGTACATCCATCCAAGACAGAACAGCACTTCTATGAACAAGTAGCATGGGTGACCCTTTCCAAATAAATCAAATCAAAATGCAGACTTCAAGCAAGATGGTCCGTGTTTAAAAAAGGCAGGAGAAAAGGATACAAAGCTAGTGTTACAATGACAACTATTCCCCTTCAAAACAAAAGGCCACATAAAATAGTGTTACTCAATCTGGCCATCTGTAAACACAAGACTGGATATTCAGTTATTGGGAAGAAATGAAAATATTTTTACATCCAAAAAGAGTACAAGAGAGGCTGTCCTCCTCCCCAATTACAGGTAGTTTACCCATGAGCAGGTGGTTGGGGAAAGGTTTAATCTTATTTGCTCATTTCATCTAGAGAGGGTCATACCTACAGAGGAGCTTTTCAATAAAAACAAAACATCTTGAAGTCATTTTTACCTCTCTCTCCTTGGGATTGCTGTGAGAACTAAACACTTTGCATTCTTCATTAATGGACACATCACTTTTTTTTTGGCACTGTGGGTAGAACTTCTTCCTAATACATAATTTTGCCTTATAAAATACATGATTGTCTAGTCATGCAATTCCAATAACATGAAAGAGCTGCAAGAGAATTTACTTATATCTTTGCAACCCCTACATACAAAACCCTCCTGACACTAAAGTGTTACTCTGTAGGATCCTGGAGAGTTAATTCATAAATGCAATTTCTACATTAGAAACCTTTTGGGGGGGTTTATGGGGAAGGGGCTGATGACTCAGAGCTTTGAAATGTAGACAGATTTTTGATTTGTTGAAAAGGGCTTCATTGAATAACTTGACTAAAGAATAATGTATCGATTCAATCAAATAGAAGAAACAGGTGTGTGTGGGGGGGGTTCTCATTCTTTACTCCTGCCCCTGGAGCTTTGGATAATGGTTACATCACTACTGCATTTTCCCTAATTGGATCTTCTTCCAGGCTTCAGAGGCTGTGAAAATGCATGAGTCAAGGATCCCAGCTACAGTAAACGTTCCTCCAATAATGGCGCAAATCTGAAATTTACAAAAAGAGAGAGTTTAGGGATTTGTTGATGATGAGACAGACCTTCACACAGCTTAAAACCCAGGGAAAAGGTAAGTGCTTACAGTTACTGTACTTGATAGGGTTATTTTGAGGGGGATCAATGCTGGGGACAGGTAAATGTCAAGTCCTGGGAACTACAAGTCCTGTTGAAGGGGAAAGGAACTTCTTCACAATACTATTATCCCATTCTCTCTGCCAGCCCTACTCAAGGATGAAGTCACCAAGTTAAACACAATGTCACTCATTTGGTGTGTATTTACAAGAGTCCCCTCTTTATCCCCAGTATCACAAAAACAATTGGATTTTCCTCTGGAGTGTACCTTAAGCCCACTTTGTCTGAACCCCCTACTTCTGTTATCTACTTGAGTAAGTACACAGGCCCTTCATACTCCAGGTCCATACATAAGACCCTTTAAAATAGCTTCAATCTGGTACATTTTAATCCAGTAGCTACCCCAAGAAATACTCCAAGGATTCATCACAGTGCTGACATCAGGACACGTCAGTCATGGCTTTTGAAATATGCACCTACTATGTAGGGGAGCTCCAAAGCATGTCCTCACTGTTCCCCAGCCCACCTCAGAGAGTGTTAATATACTAGCACAATGACATTTCCATTGCATGCATCCGAAGAAGTGGGTATTCACCCACGAAAGCTTATGCTCCAATACGTCTGTTAGTCTATAAGGTGCCACAGAACTCTTTGTCGCTAGCACAAGGTAGAATTTAAGGCAAAGGAATCTGACCCACCAGTTTCTATCATATAGTCCAATACAAAATACAGCACATCTCAAACGTCAAATAACGTGCCCTTGTCTCATCTTTGTCCCTTCCCATACTTTGCCACTATTCCAGAGAAAAATATCTGAGCAGCCTCCCAAGACAGTGGCAGAAACTCTATCACTTAGCACACGTTAAACACGTCTGGACAGAACGCTAAAAAAATGTGCCACAGGGAACAATGCTGCATTGGCCCCCAAAGAAAGGGAGAAACTTGTCACATCATAAATCCCTCTCTAACTTCTAGGATTCTGTGGTATGAATGTCTCTTCCGCTGGATGGCTGCAGTGTTGCTGTTGCCATGTTGGTCCCAGGATATTAAAAAGAGACAAGGTGGATGAGGTAATGTCTTTTACTGGAACAATTTCTGCTGGTGAGGGCGTCATAAATACATACAGGGCAGCTGTACTGAATTGCCTTACCGGTAAGGGGTTAATCAGTTCAATTAACCTAGTTGGCACCTGACCAGAAGGACCAATGGGGAAAGAAGATACTTTCAAATCTGGGGGGTGGAGGAGGTTTTGTTTGTACTCTCTTTGTTTGTTCCCTCTCTGGACAGAGAGGGTCCAGGCAGGAAAAAAAAATCATACCTGAAATAAGCATCTAAAATTACAAAAATTGTAAGCAAGCCAAGGAAAAGATTATCTTTTGTTTTAGCTTGTGAATTTTCCCTATGCTAAGAGGTAATTTCATTCCTGTTCTGTATGGAACTGGAAAGCAGAGTCAGAGGGGAATCCTCTGTGTTTTAAATCTTTTTATTTACCCTGTAAAGTTACCTTCCATCCTGATTTTGCAGGTGTGATTCTTTTATTTATTTTTTTTAAATAAAATCTTCTTTTAAGAACCTGATCATTTTTAGGACACTGAAAATCAAAGGGGTTTGGTTTGTGCTGACATCGTAACCAATTGGTTAGTATATTATTCTCAAGCCTCCCCAGGAAAGGAGGTGAAGGGGCTTGGGGGAATATTTTGGAGGAAATAGGGACTCCAAGTGGTCCCTTTCCTGAATTTTTGTCTAAATCACTTGGTGGTGGCAGCAATACCATCCAAGGACAAGGAAAGGATTTGTGCCTTGGGGAAGTTTTTAACCTAAGCTGGTAGAAATAAGCGTAGGAGGTCTTTCATGCGCGTCCCCACATCTGGACCCCAGAGTTCAGAGTGGGGAGGGAACCCTGACAGAGGGAGACAAGCTTTTGAACTTACACAGAGCTCTTCTTCAGGTAACCAGAAGAGCTCTGTATAGCTCAAAAGCTTGTCTCTCTCACCAACAGAACTTGGTCCTAATAAGTTATTATCTCATCCACCTGGTCTTCCTCTGGATCATCTTCTACGTAGGAGTAGCCCTCTGGAATCTCACCACTCTCCCTTCCTGCTGACTCACTGGCCTGGTGGTGATTCTGTCCCTCCACACTCTCACCTCACTTTGGTGGTTCTGTCCCTCCATAGTCTTGCAGTTGATGGTACAATATCCTTTCCTGATACTACTCTTATTGACTGAAACAGCCTCTCTCTCTGTTTCATAGACTCAGCTATTTTCAAATCTCAGCAGAAAAAAATCTCTTCTCCCTTATGGCACTTAAATCCCCCCTGCCCCCCGACTAGCTTTAGCACGATGGCTTTTAACTAGGCTTGGCAGGATTTGATTTAAATGGTTAGCTGACGGTAAAAGTCGATTTTACCTGACACTCTAAAATATCCATCAGTGACAATCAGCAAATGCAGCCTCCCTTGCACCTTGTGCCTGCAAAGATCCAGTGTCACTGGCCTTACGGCCATGCATGGAGCCCCCTGCCGTCAAGCTGTCATGGCCCCCACTCATTCACTCACTGACTGGCTGGGAGGGTGGGGGGCTATCCCTAGGGAGGAGCCATTCAACAGCAGGATGGCCTCCCCTGTGGCCAGGGACTTGTCCTCCTCCTTGCAGTCCTCTGCTTTGCCCTGTCAGGACTGCAACCATTTCCCCACCTTGTGCTTGCTGGGTTCCGGAGTCACTAGCCCTGCAGTCGCTGCTGTCATGGCCCCCCGCAGTCCCACTATCAATGCCCCACCACGGTTGCACAGGGAGCCCCTTGCAGCACTGCTGTGCAACTGAACATTTATTTTAAATCAATCAGAAAAAGGTTAAAAATAAACATCTACATCAGCCACTGAACTTACACAAAAATAAAAATCAAATTCTGGCAAGCCGACTTGTAATGTAGTCACCACACAACATCTGTCCATTGCAGCTTTCTATCATCCATAGCTGGCTGCCTTCCCTTATTTATTGTAGAGCATTTTGCAATGCAGGGCGCATGTGTGTTGTTCGGCTCGTAAAGGACGGAGACTAATAAGAGGTAGAGCTGGCAGCGACACAATAGTTAAGGCTACCTAACACTTTCCATTGTAAGAGCCCATTTTCAGTTGTTTATGACTTTGCCAAACTAACTGCTCAGGCTGAAGTTTTCCATGCGGGGTGTCTAACTCAGGCCGAATTTTTCAATTAATTAAATCTCAGCACAAAAGGAAAGAAAAACAAGCTTAGGGGAAAATGTTTTTCCAGTGTTAAAAAACTCACAACTATTTCACTGAGAAGCTCTAGCACCTTCATGCTTTGGAGCAAGGACTAGAATCTTCACAGGAGAGTTGCCTTGGAAGTCAGAGGTGGTTTTTTGGTGTCCCTATGAAAATTTACCCAATTTGTCTGAATTCTAAGCCTTGGAAAATCACCAATTGTCCTTGTTCACTAGAAGTTTGCTAAGAGTTTGACAGCAAAATTCTCTGAACATTCCATCCCCACAGAGCTCTGTAGCAATCGTGCTGAGCATACTACACACACACACACACACACACCCACCCCGCCGAGAGCTCACAGCACTCTCTGCCCTGGGGATGAGCAGGCCTGGCCTGGGGATGAGCAGGACTTCCTTTGCAACTGCTGCTTACAGCTGTTGGGGGCCACTTAGGGTGACCAAACAGCAAGTGTGAAAAATCGGGACAAGGGTTGGGGGGTAATAGAAGCCTATATAAGAAAAATACCCAAGAATCGGGACTGTCCCTATAAAATCGGGACATCTGGTCACCCTAGGGCCACTGTGGTGCCTAGCACCAGAACTGAGAGCATGGTGACTGCCTTTCCTGTGCTCTCAGTGCTCCCTCTGCTGGTGCCCAGGCAGCATGAAGGAGGAGGAAACTTGACTTGGGAAGGTAGATGATTAAAGTGAGGGCAGGAGCAGAGGAGGAATGTGACAGAAGAAAACAATTTAGGGAGGGCTGGGGACATGCTAGGGGACAGAATCAGAAGAATCCTTAATTACTAGAGCACATTCTTCTCCAGAACCTGGGATTCCAGAGCCCCAATAGTTGGCAAATACCTGTAAAACCACTAATACAGTGTGTCTCATCACACTCTAGTAGCTGGTCCACACAGCAATAGCAGGCCATAATCATCTATCACTTTAATTAGCTTAAAGGGCAGATGTCTGTACTGTGGAACTAGTGGTTCCAGTTGTGCTGATGGCCCATGATGGTATAGGGATCAATACAGTTCTACATGGTGTTTTTTCCAGATTGCTTTTTGAAAAATTTGGGAAATCACATGAAAAACCCTATGTTAAAAGAACATTTAAGTTTAACAGTCACATGCTCAAAAGTTAGGAAACAAAAGCATTAAGGTTGCTCACGCAACCCTATTTCCCCCTCTGCCCACTCTATCTGCATATATATGAACTTTGATATAGTCTTTAATGACATGATCACATACTATTTTTCACAAGCCCTCTGCCTCATTCAGGCACAGGACGGATGGTGTTCCAGGAATGAATCAGGGCTGTCTAGCCAACGAAGCTGTTGGCCCCGCCTGCTTCATTTGTTACAGAAGTTGCAAAGTGTGTGGTGAATGAGGCAGGGGACTACAAGAAAAAATAAGTAGTGGGTTTTATGGTTAAGGAAGTCAAATGCCACCTTGGAAAAATTGATTCTTATCCCTGCATCTGCCATAGTTCTTATGTGATGCTGGGCAAGTCACAACCAAACTTTTCACAGGGGGCCACTAGCTATGTGTTCCTCATTTTCTCAGTGTCCACCTTGAATCACTTGGGGCCTGATTTGTGGAAATGCTGAGTGCTCACAGCTGTGGCTAAAATTAATAGGGGCCGTTTTGTGAACAGCTAAAATGTTAAGTACTCTGAAAAGTCAGGCCCTACGTATCTTAGTGAGGGCATCCAAAATTAGTAGACAACAAGTTTGGCCTTCATATCTCTTTTATATCAATATATCTCCTTTATATTACTTCAGTTCCCCATCTGTAAAATGGGGTTGATACCAACCTTGCTACAGAGGGATGCTGTGAGGATAAAATAAATAAATATTTGTGAAGCATTCAATACTATAATGATGCGCACCATAGAAAAGCACATGAGGAAATTAATAAT
Organism: Chelydra serpentina; assembly: GCA_037349315.1. NCBI lineage: Eukaryota > Metazoa > Chordata > Testudines > Chelydridae > Chelydra > Chelydra serpentina. The sequence continues at coordinate 18,350,059 of JBAIAC010000035.1, forward strand.
TCTGTATTCAGTGCTAGGTTTAAATTGTATGCAGTAAATAAAGCATGGGTCAGGCCTGAATGATGGGGATGAAAAGAAATATTGAATAGATAGCCCATCAGTGGGCACCATACATCCTGGGCAACGAATGAGGCAGTAAAAATAGTATATGATCATGTAAGACTGTATAATAATACATATACACAAGGGGCCCAAATTAAAGTCGCTAAGGTTTCTAACTTATGGGTTCTTGCCTTTGCAACCTTAATATTCTTTTAATGTAGTCTTTTTGTATGTCATTCAGAATGCAGCCTGGGGTGGCTCATTGAACGATAGTGACTCTTGGAGCTGGTGAAAGGTGAACAAACTGCAATGCTTCCTTTGCTCAGGAAGAGGGAGGATTTGGACATGTGCCAGATCCTAAAGATGGATGGGAAAACGGAATAAGATTATTTAAAGCTTCAGGGCAAAGGGTCAGCAGCTATAGGGAAGTTAGCTGTGCAACTTCCCTGGGAGGGAGCCAACCCCAATTTAGGCCTATTGCACCATATCCAATTTGCCACAGAACAAATCCCACTGGTACACCACATAGACGAGCAGCAGTGGCTGAGTTAGGCAGGGAGTTTGTTACAGTAATAAACAGCTCTAATGATAGACTAATGATGAGAGAGGGCAGTGGGGAAGAAATCACTCATTTCGAAACATATTTATAACCAATGATATTTGTGTCCTATGAGCTCAGTGAGATGCCTCAAGGACGGTGGGGCCGGGTGATGTGTTTCTTGCAGCACAACTGGCATTCTGGCAGATGAAAGCCTCAGAAACCAGAGCACCTGTCAGAGACTTAATTCATAGTTTTGGGGAGCGAGTACACTCTCCGCACTCTGTCCCCCTCCCTTGCCACCCTTCTGAATGTGACGCAGGGTGACTTTTCAGGGAAAGTGACAGCTGAGGTGGTGGGCTATTTCAGTCCACAGGGGATCAGCTGACAGGAGATTTTACACCACAAAAAATGCTTTTAGAGTTTGCATCAGATGGTAGGAAAAGCTGACTTAGTGCCACTACACTGGGGGGGGGGGGGGCGGGGAGGAGAGGAACCACAGAAAAATACATATTCATCTGCACAGCTCCGTACCGCTGAGTGCTTATGACTCATACACACCTGGCATTTGGTTGGACTTTGCCTCCTAGCATACACACAGATTTTGAGTTTGCTGTGACCAACAAAAGAGGTGATACACTAGGTCTCTCACTGGGTCAATATAGAAGTGATGCTATGTAATTTATTTGTCAGACAGTCCATCAGTGAGGTTCTAATATGTGCTCAGAATCCCATTCTATGGTGGGATTCACTGGAAGCAGGCACCACACTGTTATTTATTTGTGTAGTGACATGGGTGCAAAGGAGCTTTATAGATAGAATGACCAGTAGCTGCCTTAAGAAGATATTTACGCCTATCCCCCGGGGTGGGGTGGGGGAGACAAATAAAGGAAGGGGAGTAAGGGTGGAGGGAGACAACAATGAGAGATCATGTGATGATAACATGGGCAGCACATTAGAGTTTAACTGATATGATTAGGGGACTACAGTGCAGTTGTTGGTCATGGAAGGCTGCTTGCGTATGATGAGGGGCAGATGAAAGAAGGGCAATGTCAACATGGCTCTCTCTTCCCTAAGTGAAATACCATGCTGAGGATCTTCAGGGTTTCTTCATGATCACATTTTAAGAGCAGAAGGGGGCATTATAATCATGTAGTCTGACCTCCTCCATAAAACAGGCAATATATTTGCATCCAGTAATCCCTGGACTGAACTCAATAACTTCTTGTTGAGCTAGTGCATACGTATTTAAATCAAAACTGGGTTTTTTTCTAAGAGAGCTCATGTAATGTGGAGTCCACCACGCTCCTCAATAAGCTGTCCTGATGCTTAATTGCTGTCACTGCTAAAAATCTGCACCTTATTTCCAGTTTGAACTTTTCTAGCTTTGACTCCCAGCCACTGGATCTTCTTATGTCTTTGCCTGTTAGAATGAAAAGCCCTGTAATATTAGGCATCTTTTCCTAATCTTCCCTTCGGATTGGGGGTTCCTCCATTGCTCCTTTGTAACTATCTGCTTACTCCTCCCCCAGAGCTAACCCTGTGTACTAAAGGCTGCTCTCAGGCCAACCACCTGGGGGAGCTCACAGCTGATAAAGTGTGAAATGTTGCACACACATACACCTTTATCCACAAATGACTTGTCTACACTGCAAAATGTCACCCTGTTAACCAGCACGTTAACTATAATGATGGAATGTCAAGTTTAACCTTGTGTCAGCTGTTTGTGACTAACCATAGTGTTCACAACCAGTTGACATGATGGTAATCACGGTAATCCTGGTCTTCACTTAGTGCTAAGTTGTGCTTAACATTATATTTGTTAAAATGGGATACTTAAAGCATTTTCTAGCACAATGCTTTTTGCCATGTATAGATTAGGCCTCTTGCATGTCTCAGAATGAAGTTCTTAATGCCACTGGAAACAAAAGGTGCGGCCACAAGCTAACAAGTGTTAGAGTAGACAACATTACAGTTCGTATGACAGTAACGAAGGCCATAACATATGGTACAGTGCTGTGTGTTTTGATGCATCAATCTCAGCTGCTTTGGGATTTTAAAAGGAAATTCCATGCTATGCAAGATGTCAGACATTCTCTGTTTATCCACAGAACAAATATGGTAAGGACAACAGCAGCACAAGAGTCCACTGGAACTGTATTGTGTAGTCCCAACACTTCTTTCTGACCTGACCTCCCTACACACAGCTGGTGGACCTTAGCACCCACCATTCAACATCTACATCATTCTCCCAAAAGACACCCATGCTCAGGGTTCCCACAGACTCGGAAACTACGAATTCAGCTGCCTTTGTGGTAACAAACCAGTTTACATTTACAATTCTGCCAAAGCCTCTCACAGCCCAACAGGGTCTTTTCCCAGCTACACCTCCAAGAACATATTTCAGCACTGCAGTGTTTTTGTGACAATTGTGTGGGCACAGTCTAGTAAACAGGCTGCTCCCTCCATAGCTCCCTTCTGTGGTTTTTAACCAAGCATCTGCTGCATAGGCAAGAGCGGAGGGGTTTCCGAAGCCTGCCCCACTTAACAGTAACTCCAGCTGCCACAAGCAGATAATCTTCTGTTGCATCAGAATGCCGTGGCCTCAGCATGCCAGTGATGACGAGCCAGTCTCCAGGGCAATCATGATGCAGAAGGCCAGGCTGGTAATACTACTAGGAAGAGCTAGAATGATGGGAATGACGACAGATCAGAGTGTGTCACTGAGATAGGACAAGAAAGTTAAGGACCGAGGCATCATAATCCCCAGCAACCCTGCTCTCCCTGATCCTTTCACAAAGCTTCCCCACACCGGCATTGAGAAACCTAAGAAGCCAGCACACGCGCACACAGGGGATCAACCAAAGATTAGAGTTCTCAGCCTAGATAAACATAAGGGAGACATGACCTGGAACTGCATCCTGGCCAGAGGGGCCCATTGATATAGCAAAGATCTGCATGGTAGGTAAATGCAAAAGGTTTGACATACAAGTTACATCAGTCACCCTCAAGTAACAGGACTAAAGCTGCCATGGATGTACTGTTACCCGCAGGTCTCAACATAACAAATATTAACACAGAACAGCCCAAATGAAGTCACCTCAACCTGGGAGGCTAATTTGGCGGTAGTCAGGGGAGGAAAGAGAAATGTCTGGAACATCCTCCCCACCAGCTACTTACACAGTTTTGAAGCACAGTGTTTTATTTAACACAGATGCTACAGCTGTTCCCAACCATGAGATGACCTCTTAGCAACAAGCGAAAGGACATGACAGTGAACAGCAGTGCAGAGTACTGAAGTATGGACCGGTCCCAGGTTCCAAACCATGCTACCTACCTCCCCAAAAAGAAAAAACCATGGGACCATAATTTGGGAGGGAGAAGGACAGCAAGAAGCATTAGCAACCGGGTTAGTAAGCCCTAAGATTTTAACCTATTGACCACACTTTGAGACCAGGCAGACATGCTAATTAAAGAAGGGCCCAAACCATGAAGTTCTGGATCTCAACTCTTCTGCCTCAGAGTTTGGGGGTGTTTTGATCCATCTCTAAAGCTGATGGAAAGGAATTTAATGTTTATTGAGAACTCCAAAAACCAAAACTTCCTAGGGACAGAGCACAGTACATCTGATAAAGCACCGTTTATGTTTACAATTCAAATATTCAAACCCCAGTTCCAAAGTACAGGTCTTGGGCACCACCAAAGTCAGGTTATTTCAGTCAGTTTATCATAGACACATGGAGCTTACATGTCCCAGCATGCAATGCTACACATTTTTCTGAGTAGCCAAGGTACACAGCACGATGGGTCCTTTAGTCTGTACAAGCTAGGTCCCATTATTAGAGAAGAGGTCTGCTGCAATCTGCTCTTATTGTGTGTCAGTTAGGTTTTGCCCCCATGTTCCTGGCATATTGCCAATGTGCCTCTCTTCCCTTTCAACCCAATGGGCAAAAAGTATGGGTACCACTGGTGCAGGATATTTGTCTTTTATGTCAAAGCGCTTAAATCAAACCATCAAAGTTTGATCCTCTCTTATCGGATGCTCCACTTTTCCCTCCAATTCAATATGTATGAGCTGGCTAAGGAAGAGGTGGAGCTCAGCTTTACTCTCAGCTCATGTCATAATGCTCTGAAGCAGGAACTCAGTTCCCAGATTGGGCAAGGAGGGCAGGGGAAGAGCAGGAGAGGGCAAGAAGGAAGAGTCACAGGCTTAAAGTAACTCACCGATGTGATAAACCTGTACAAAGGTTGCCGCCTCTCTGTATATTTCACTGTGATGGGGCTCAGATCATAGCGAAACCAGATAGCGGGGATAATGCGGCCAGTGTGACTGTAGGCAACATACTCCTGGAAAAAGAGAGTGGGGAGAGAGGAAGGCAGAAAGCATGAGCAATTTTATTTCAAAGAAGTTGATCTCAGAAATGACTCCCTTCCCACTGGGCTGGCTCCTCATTCCTATCCGGGAAAATTGCAACATACTATCAGGAGATAGTAATCACCCATAACAATTACACTAAGAAGAGTAACTTGTTCATTTCTGAATGACTATACTCAACAATACGGACAGCCTGGTGATGTGGCATAGAACAAAAAATGCCACTCAGTATGACTCTAATCCAAAGCCCACTGAAGTCAATGAAGAAAGACAATTTTGGATCAGCCCCAAGTGGATACATGGATTTTCCAAGTGGTTTTAGATAGAGTTCTAGCACTATTAAAATTAAACTGCAGCTAACCCACTAAGTGGTTGGACTAGATGACCTCCTGAGGTCCCTTCCAACCCTGAGATTCTATGATTCAATACAAAGGGAATTTGATTTATACCAGCTTGTCGGCCTGCCCCATGCATTCAGAACAACAAAGCATTTCCTGTGTCTGAGGCCCCAACCACATTGGGATACAAACAGTTTTTAACGCTTTTTGCCTGCCCAGTGCAAATGGGACAGAGCCGTGTTTAAACCATGTTAAGAAACTTGCTCTAGGCAAGGAGGGGACCTAACGTAGCAGAGAGTTTGCAAACACCATTTTAAATCTGTTGAGCGGAGACACTCTTAGCTTCACTGTGGACAGGGCCCTTTAATCCACTTCCTATATAGCAGGTACATGTGAAGTATCAGTGAAAGGGCAGATCTCCAGCAAAAGACAGATCATCCACCATTATGGAGAAATCAGCACTGTGAAAGGGATTTCTAAAACCCGCTTTGAAAATACATCTTCGTTCTATCAGGTCTCACCAAGAAAACATTTAGATGGTTTGCTGTATAATATTTTAACTGTGCCCTCAACACAAAGATAAATACCAGCCATTGATATGAGCAGACAGACAAACAAGACGAGGAGGAGAGTTGGCTTTGGGATACAGCAAACCTTGAGAAATACCGAAGCATGCCCTGCACATTCCAGCCCTTATTCCAGCAGACACCCTTTCCCTATCCCTGTGACATGTGTGCCACTTCGGACTGATAGACCCAACTCTTCAGGAGGTAGGGACAACAACCACCCTAGAGAGGTGGACGAAGGACTAACAAAGGCGTGTCCACAGGTACAACACAAACAGGATGATCTCTTCTCAGCAAAGGGAGAGGGAACCAACTGAAGCAGCACCATCGTGCTCCATCAACACCACAGGGATTTTCCCTCCCTTTTGAAGTCTCTTCCAGAGGAGGTGGACTGAGCTTCAATGGACAGAACAGGAGGGGACCCATACCAGCATATTTTAAGGGCTCCTAGCAGAGCTAATTGGTTGATGCCGAACTGTAGTGGTGACTTTGGGTGGAGAGGAAACAGAAGTTCTAGGAGATAATGTGGGAGAGGAGACAGACAGTCCACACACATCTCCATCATGGTAGAGAACCACCTCATGCTAGGGAATCTATGCCAGACTATTCCAAAGACTTCCTTCCAATTCCTGCTTCCCTCTTATCAGCATGGGAGTCTAGAGCAGAGGCAGTAATCAGAGACCTTTTTAAAATGCACAGAAAATGCAGACGCAGCTCCATTTGCCTGCACTCTGGTTATGAAGAGAACAGTTTTGACAGAACTGACCTCATTTTTTCCTTTCTTACCTCTGCCCTCAGCAACACAGCCCTGATGATTCAGTCTTGGCTGAGGGCCCCAACTGCAATCCTGCTCACAGAAGTGTCAAGATCAGCAGCTCAGGCTGTACGTTTTCCTAATTAATTTCAGAACTTGTGTTGCAAGAGAGTCTTATCAGAAGAGTGGTTGTAACATTAAACAGAAAGAATACATTCTATCCAGGGAGAGTAAGCCATCCAAACCCTCAGGACACTCTGTACAGCACAACCAGAAACACAGGAGACCATCACTAGTCTTGGCACAGCTCATGAGAGCATAATAAATGAGTGTATATTTTAGCAGAACGGCAGCCTCAGAACCCTCAAGTAGAACGGACACAATAAATCTGCATGTGAAAGGTCTGAAGAGAAGTAAGAGCCACTCGAAGCTCCACTGGGCCAATGCAATCAAGAGATGTCCTGCACAAACATCCACTGACACGAAGAGCAACAACCCTTCCCACCTTCAAGTGACTAGCAAAGGGCAGTACACCCATAAACAATGCATTACGTTTGCTATGTGTGTTAAAAGAATTGTTAATTGTTCAGAGTCTAAAGGCGCTTTAAAGGGAAAATAATTAGCTCCCAACCAATTCAGTCATGGGAATGGCCTACCAGGTTCCCATACTGTAAAACGAGGAGAGTACCAGGCAATAAATCTCTCTGACACCCCTTTAGCAAGAGAATTATGATCTAGATCAGCAACCTTTGGGATGCGGCCAGGCCGGTTTGTTTACCTGCCACATCCGCAGGTTTGGCCGATCGCGGCTCCCACTGGCTGCGGTTCCCTGTCCCAGGCCAATGGGACATCCCTCAGCCCGCGCCACTTCCCGCAGCCCCCATTGGCCTGGAGCGGCAAACCGCGGCCAGTGGGAGCTGCGATCGGCAGAACCTGCGGACGCAGCAGATAAACAAACCGGCCTGGCCCGCCAGGGGGCTTACCCTGGCGGGCTGCATGCCAAAGGTTGCCGATCCCTGATCTAGAATTACTTCAGGCTATGAAGGTTTTTTGGTACAATATATAGGGACTTGAGTCAGTTAAGCTCACATAGGAGAGAGTCAGCTGCAAGGCAACAATTCTCCAGAGAAAGAATAATTAGCACCAAGAGCTGAGAAAAATTCTCATGGTACTATAATGTAGCTGCTGCTGCTAAGTATAGAAGAGGTGACTGCAGGAGTCCTCGTTCTAAAGCAATTCAGTTCCTCACTCTTCCAGCAGAGGCTACTGCATGCCTACCAAACACAAACGCTTTATAACAGCGCAATACCAATAGCATGGATTGAGCTTTGTAAGTTAAGAGCTTCCTATGAACTCATTGGGCTTTTCTTCCCCAATGGCTAGCCTATGTAACAGTCACCTCCAGCCTTACCTTGTTTGCTACAGTATACTGGTATGAGTACCGTTGTTTGCCGCTCATATCTTCATACACGGTGGGGACTATCTTCAATATATAATCGTGAGACGCAAGGGCTATGAGTCAGAAAGGGAAAGGAAAGATTAGCCAGTGAAAAAGCCCATGTCCCCAGAAGGAGGGGGGAGCTCATGACAGCTATTAGTAAAGGATAGGGGTGATTTTGGTGGTAATGGTGGTAGCAGTAGCAAGTGGGCGGGGGTTAGAAGAGCAGTATACAGATGCAAATACCATAAGCCCCCTGCTCAGACTTGCTACAATCCATGTGATACCCAGCTAGTCCCTCTTGTAGCAGGGGATCATAATCAAGCTGCAGAGTGTGCCACCTACTACAAAATCCAGGGTGCAAGAGGGGAGGTAGAAAAGGACCCTGTGGACTAGGCCTTCCCTAGGGCCAGGGATGGGAATGGAAATCCCATTCCCTGATGCCAGGGTCCCTTTGGTTGCTTATCTGGCCCCCTAATCAATGTTGCATTAATATCCTGTTTTTTATTTTGCCTTTGCCCGCCCTCAGTGGGCTGGCTAAGCCCTGAAAGCACTGACAATACATACGGTTTGAGCTGAGCTTGTCTGCTCCCCCCAGGGCATTGAATGCTCCATGAATGTTCTGGACCTGGAGAGCGAGAAGACACATACAGTGGTTACATTCTATACTTGGTGCTTCTGGCTTTTGCTTCCCCACCTTTGAAGGCTCCAGTCTGACTCAGTCTTCCCGAATGCAAAGCCTCAACCCAATGAAAAAAAGGCACAAATTATTCTCAGTGACCATTACCACAAGGGTTGGCTCCAATTGGTGACGTTGTAAGATCAACCTCCAAAGATCGAACATTAATGTCCACTTTAAATTGCTTCAGCCAAGGGAGCACTCCCAGATTGGTGGGGAAACACAAGTCAGTCTGAAGCTTTGAGGTGAGTCTCCATGGCAAACTATGACATCATCGCACACCAGTCTGCGTTGGTGGGTGGTGTCATCTACCCATAATTAGGATCAATTTCCCAGCTGGAGAATAAAAGCTTGCACTAGCAAGCTCGCATCATTCTATCACATGCAAATAAAATGTAGAGACTATAGCCTGCTGGGAGTCACACTTTAAAGATTAAATTCACTCAGATGCATCCCTAGAACCACCACCACACACTGTCTTGGAAGAGGGGAAGGAGACATGCCAGCATCCATTCCTTAGCTGCTGGTTCCAGGCACGCAAGTGTTGGGTATTCCCAACGCCTCACCACAGATCAATTGGATCCCCCCATTACTCCCCACTCCTCTACAGTAGAGGCTAATGGAATTCGTTGAAAACAATAAGGACCAACATCCACCAATAGAATGATTCATTTGGGAAATTTCTGGAATGGTGAAAGCTATACAGAGGTCCTGCAACTGTAGTCAGAGGGTTGCAGGGGTAACACATACCACATTAAGATATACAGGAGAGGAGATATCCACTAGCTGGATTACTGACAGACAACAGATAAGCAGTTTTGTTTGGAGAAAGAGTTGTGTCCTTCTAGCTTTCACTGCATTAACAAGTCACTACACCAATTTGCATTGCTCACCATCCTTCCAACAGCTGTAAGCACTTGACTGCACAGGACACATCCACCTGATCCTACGGCATGTTTCCCTGATCACTATTCCACAGCAAGATGGTTTGGGAAAGAAACAAGCTAACAAGGTCCCTTATCAATATGCTAGGAAAGAAAATTCTAGCAAGACAAATTCCTTGTTTCTCATCGAATTGAGCTGATGGAACAGGTAACATGCAAGTGACAAATATAACTGGAAGCACAAATGGGTTTTCTATAATGCCTTCCAGACTGCTGGTATCTCAAAAGGCTTGCACAGTGCTGAGTTGGATAGTAGCAGTGTAGTAACTAGGCAGGAGGACAGCATTCAGTGCTATAGCTCACACATCCTTGGACATCAGTTCATCTAGAAAGGGGGAATATTTGACTTGGCAACAGTTTAACCTCAGCTCTTCTTGATACATGCGATAGGAGTCAAACTTCTACTAGGAAAGCCCTTTGAGAGAGGCAGAAGGTCACTTTGAGGTCTCGTCTGAAAGATGGCACCTCTTACGACACAGCAGCTCTTCCAACCGCTCCTTCAGCATCAACATCCAGTACAAGTCCTGGCAGGGAACATGAAGCCTCAAGCCTCAGCTCAGAGGGTAGAGCACGTTAATAGCTGAATAGTTAATCCTGGCAGAATCAGGTACTTTTTGAAGACAACTCTGAATACCTCCCTTCTCCAAAAGGACCCACACACTGAAGTGACTACACAAACGAATTAATGGTCAAGCAGAAGTGTCCTCATATTAGGGGATACTTTGGGGGCAGCTCAGGACAGGAGTCTGCCTAATAACAGCGATCTCTACATAATCTAAAGAGGGAGCATATGTCAGTGGGGGAGTATACATGCTTGATTTACATGAGCTGCTGGCTGCACAAGCGACCAACCAGTGCGATCAAGCCCCACCACTGCAACATGCCAGCAGAATGCCTGGTCGCTTTCAATGTCATAATACCCTGAAGAGGCGGAAAAGCAAGGCAGGTGGAAGTGTAATTAGCAAGCATAGGAGCATGGATGCGTGTATGGAATGCTGGCTTAGCTCAGCATATTTACAGGCAGCTGTGGTACTTTAAAACTAGTTCAGAAGGGATGAGCTCAGGTAAACATCTATTTCAGAGACTGTCTGTGCATTACATAACTCCATGAACCATCCAACCCTTTCTGAGGTACACACAAGACATATGGGTTAAGTTTAAACTACCAGGGTAAGGCCAGGGCAAGATTTGTCACTCAATACATAAAGTTCCCCCAATTTTCTTGATCTTAGTGGATAGCATATCACCTGCTTCTGATCCACTTGGTACTTTGGCCTGGTCTACACTAGGGAAATTTACAAAAAGTTTCCCACCAATTCAGCTTGAGCCACTATTAAAACCAATAGGAAACATAGTTTAGACAAGGTTCCAGCAGCCGGACCAGACTTTAAAGCACTAGTTCAATTAGACTCGCTTTTCAGAAAGTTAAGCTAAAATATTGGTAAAAATGGGTTGCTGGATCCGTGTCTGAATTCTGGTGGTCATCGGTTTTGATGACAGTTCAGCTGAAACAGTGCTAAAACTGGTGGGATACTTTTTGTAAGTTTGCCTAGTGCAGACAAGGCTAGGAGGCCAGGCACAACAGCACACAGTCAAGGCACAAACAACAGACTTTGGGGGCAAACATCCAGTGTCTGGAAAACATTCCAAGTTTTTCCAGTGTCAAAAACCCACAAGCTCTAGGTATAGTGTCCTGCAAGGCTAGTGTTCAAGAGGGCATAGTTACAATGCAAAAAACCTGCCCTTCAAATTATTTATTTCTTCTGTGTAAAACAGTTAAGTGAAGATCCCAGACAGTAGCGTAGCCGGGGGGGGGGGGGGGGGAGGGGGCAGGGCAGTGGCCGCTCCCTCACTGACCACAAGTGGCGCCTTTTGAATTTGTTGGTGCCTTTTGAATTTTGAGTCACCGGCGGCGTTCCAGCTCTTCGGCGGCAGGTCCTTCACTCGCTCCGGGTCTTTAGCGGCACTTCGGCGGCAGGTGCTTCACTCGCTCCGGGTCTTTAGCGGCACTTCGGCGGCAGGTGCTTCACTCGCTCCGGGTCTTTAGCGGCACTTCGGCGGCAGGTGCTTCACTCGCTCCGGGTCTTTAGCGGCACTTCGGCGGCAGGTGCTTCACTCGCTCCGGGTCTTTAGCGGCACTTCGGCGGCAGGTCCTTCACTCGCTCCGGGTCTTTAGCGGCACTTCGGCGGCAGGTGCTTCACTCGCTCCGGGTCTTTAGCGGCACTTCGGCGGCAGGTCCTTCACTCGCTCCGGGTCTTTAGCGGCACTTCGGCGGCAGGTGCTTCACTCGCTCCGAGTCTTTGGTGGCACTTCGGCAGCAGATCCTTCACTCGCTCCAGGTGCTGCCAAAGACCCAGAACGAGTGAAAGACCCACCATGGAAGACCCAGAGCGAGTGAAGGACCCGCCGCCGAAATGCCGCCAAAGAGCTGGAGCGCCCCCGGGTGAGTACAAGGGGGTGGGGCCTTCTTTAGCTCCACTCCCCCTGTTCTCTACACCTGGCTACGCCACTGATCCCAGATCTGCACAGTTTACTGAGAGCGATGTTTGAACATCAGCAACATTTACAGTGAGTGGCATCTCATCTTTGGTGACTCACGTGGACAGAGCTTATTTTGTGGGCACAGCTTGGAGGAGTACCGCCACCATTTCCCAGCCAGCCTCCAATCTGGTCACTGGTGGCAGGAGATATCCCCATTTTGCAGAAAGGGAAACTGAAGCACAGAGTTGTTAAATGATTTACCCAAGGTCACAAAACATCTGTATGATACAGGCAAGTGACTACAGGGGTGGCCAACCTGTGGCTCCGGAGCCACATGCGGCTCTTCAGGAGTTAATATGCGGCTTCTTGTTGTATAGGCACCGACTCCAGGGCTGGAGCTACAGGCGCCAATTTTCCAATGTGCCGGGGGGTGCTCACTGCTCAACCCCTGGCTCTGCCACAGGCCCTGCCCCCAACTCCACTCCTTCCCACCCCCTCCCCTGAGCCTGCCGTGACCTCGCTCCTTCCCCTTTCCCGCCCAGAGCTTCCTGTATGCCACAAAACAGCTGATCGGGAGGAAGGGGGAGGCGTTGATTGGCGGGGCTGCCAGTGGGTGGGAGGCGCTAGGAGCGGGGGGGCTACCGACATATTACTTTGGCTCTTTGGCAACGTACATTGGTAAATCCCGGCTCCTTCTCAGGCTCAGGTTGGCCACCCCTGATCTGTTGAACACCAGTCCCATGCTCTAACAACTAGAGCACGCTGTCATCCAGTGTACTGGAGAGAAGATCCCCGCCCCATTTTGAGCTCTGCACTTCAAATGCAGGAGCTACTGAGATGAAGTGTAGAAAAGGTTAATGAAACCTAAAGTAGCACAGCCTCTGAGACGCCAGTGGGCTTTTCACTTATTGGAGAGAGGGGATAAATATTCTCCTAGTCTGTCAGCAAAAGGAGGTGGGGAGATCCCTTTAGGGATAAACTGGGAGGTTTTTGCAGTTGGAGTTTATGAAAAACCCACATTTCAGGCCATGACACAGTAAGGAATAAGGGTATCAGGCAAGCCCTTCAACCCATTATTAGATCAGCAGATACCCTAAAATAGAGGGAAGTGAAACCAAAAATAAACATTGAACAAAGAAAGCTCACCTATATCCAGATCACATTAAAATAATCCACACACACCCCCTCATAAAATCACTCTGGATACGTCTTTTACTGCAGCTCGGAGTATGCTTCCCACAGTGCAGACGCACTCGCTCTGCTTCAGCTAGGATGCTAAAAAAACAGGGTGGCTGTGGTGGTGACTCAGGCTAGCCACCCAAGTACATACCCAGGTCAGGTGAGCTCGTGCATGGTTGGCTAGCCCGAGCTGCCATTCATGCTACCGCGGCTACACTTCTATTTTTAGCACACTAGCTCAAGCAGAACTAGCACATCTGGGAAGCATGCTCTGGCTGCAGCGTAGATGTACCCTCAGTGGCTCTCACCAGTGCGTGCTCAGTCTAGCTAGAAGCAGAGTAGTGAACATCTCCTCCCATGTCACATGCGCTGTAGCTCATGGGTTTTGCTTACTGTGCCAGCAGCACGTGCACACACATGCGTGAAGAGATAGAGGTGACTGAACAGCATGTGTTATTTAGAGGCATGAGATTTCTGAATCAACCTGTAACGGCACACACCGACAGCCAGCTACATCTGGGAGAGTGGCAGACTATATGATGTGCTAAATACGTCTATGCTGGGGGACACAACGTCTGCAATCAGACATCTTCTGCCTCTTCCACTCCATGCTCAAAGCCCTCCAATTGCCCAGCCTTCCCACCACATTCATGCTAACACTCTCCAAAGACTGCAGGATGCAGTGGTGAGAACATTCCCATACAGGACATGTTTCCCACATAGTCAGCAGCAGTCCCTATTAGCACTTACCTCTTATAGTGGACCACCATGTCTACTAAAGTTAAGATTTATTTTTCATACTTTTCAAAGTGCTTTACAGACAATCAACCAACTAATCAATATGCTAATATTTCAATCCTCCAACACAAGACATGTCCTAAAGGAAGCAGGAGCAGAATGAAATAGAGGACTACAAAGCAATGCTTCAGACTCATTAGCATTACAAAGATTTTGGAGTAAGCAGGCATGTGTGGAACAGGGTCTGTGTTGAGAAACCAGGATTACAGAGAGGCTCTCTTTAAGCCATGTTGGGGGGTAAGTCATGGAATAGGTGTGTGCACTAGGGTGACTAGATGTCCCGATTTTATAGGGACAGTCACAATTTTGGGGTCTTTTTCTTATATAGGCTCCCATTACCCCCCACCCCCGTCCCGATTTTTCACGCTTGCTGTCTGGTCACCCTAGTGTGCACGCACCGTTGTATTCCTATGAAGTCAGCTTTCTGGAAGCAAGTTACAGAGGTGCAGGGCTGTGAGCTGTCTCCATTAAGAAGTTAGGAATTATGTAATAACATACAGCACACCAGGTGAAACCCTAGCCATAGGGCAAATGCACACATTCCCCGTCTCCCTAGCTGTAGGCTAGCACCTTTGAGCAACCACTCAATTTGTCCTATGAGAAGGGGGAAGTTGCTAGATGGCTCCCTTTCTAATCTTTGATCTCCCTTAAAAGCACAGTGGAAGGAAGGGCTATGGGGCTACAATTTGTTGCAGTACCATATGCTCTCAACCACCACTCCTGTGGTATTGTAGTCCACGTACTACATGTACATGCCTAGCCTCCACAAAGCCACTAACTGAAGCTACATGTGCAAAATGAATATTCAAAGCAACTTGCCAACTAGTGTAGAAGGGAATCTGCAATCAGGATTCCTAGGTTCTATTCCTAGTGATGCCAGTGACATCACAACCTGTTTGTGCCTCCATTTCCCATCACCATCTGTACAGCGAGAATAGGGCTACTTATCCATCTTTGAAAAGCACTGTGAGATCTACAGATGAAACACAGCCAGAGAGGTTTAAAGTTCTCTATTGTGAATGAGAATACAGCTCCTCCCTGCCCTTCCCCACCATATACATCCCTTCTGTAAAATGCTCCAAAATGCAGTACAAATAAGACTGGTTCCTCTGCCCCTGTAGACAGCAAGATGGTCTGGAGGGAGGACTCACCTGTAACTTATCCCCAAATGAGAGTTTGTGGATGATGTGCGTCATGTCAGGATTCTGAGGCTGTGCAGTGGCACTGTGTGTTGACACATGAAAGTTACCTGGAACCTGCAGTCAGCCAATCATTCCAAAAAAAGAAAAAAGAAAAAGAAACACATGATTCTATATTTTATTTCCTTAGGCATTACTAGGTATCTCAACATAAAATAGGACCACAAGGATAAGATCACAGACCAGGGATCGGCAACCTTTGGCACATGGCCCGCCAAGGTAAGGGGTCAGTTTGTTTACCTGCCACGTCCGCAGGTTCGGCCGATCGCAGCTCCCACTAGCCACAGTTCGTTCGTCACTCCAGGGCAATGGGGGCTGCAGGAAGCAGGGGCCAGCACATCGCTTGGCCCGCACCGCTTCCCCCAGCCCCCATTGGCCTGGAGCAGCGAACTGCAGCCAGTGGGAGCCTCAATCGGCTGAACCTCCGGACACGGCAGGTAAACAAACTGGTCCGGCCCGCCATGGGGCTTACCCAGGCGGGCTGCGGGCCAAAGGTTGCCGATCCCTGTCATAGACCTAGCTACTCTAGCAGCAGCCAATACTTGATGTTTCAGGGAAAAGTTTGAAAGCCCATAATGCACCTGGCCAGTGAGGTAATGCTGCACATAGAGGGGAGATTGGCTTACATCCCAAAATACAAGAGCTAAGTGCCCTTATATAACATTGCATAAGCTTGCTAGATGTTTTCAACAAATCATACCCCAACATTTCCAGCTCCCAAGACCTAAGGCATACCGTCCCTTCCCCCATCGAAATGAAGATTCACGACTGCCGCAGGTGAAAAATAATTGTCTAAAATTGATCTCCCACGCTCACACTTATACATGGACCCATTATTGTTTAGCTGCCTGGAAAAACCATGGGTACTAGTCTTATTGTAGTGTTGCTCATGTGCACTGTTCTGTTAAAAAAGATTTAGAATAAAAGGGAGCAGATGTATTAAAAAAAAAAAAAAAACAGTTAGAGGCTTCATGTACACACAAACTGGTCAGATTTTCAGCTTCCAACCCTGACAGTGGCCCCTTCAAGAACAGGCTTATTTTGCTAACTTAGGGGAAAAGACAGTTACCTTTTCCGTAAATGGTGTTCTTCAAGATGTGTTGCTCATGTCCATTCCATATTATGTGTGTTTGCTCACCACATGCACCAGGGCCGGAAGTTTTTCCCTTAGCAGTATCTGTAGGGGACCGGCTCTGGCGCCCTCTGGAGTGGCACCCGTATGGCACAGTATAAGGGGCGCCACCGGCTCCCCCAACCCTCAGTTCCTTCTTGCTGGAAACTCCAACAGTGTGGAAGGAGGGCGGGTTGTGGAATGGATATGAGCAACACATCTCAAAGAACACTAGCTACGGAAAAGGTAACTGTCTTTTCTTCTTCGAGTGCTTGCTCGTGTCCATTCTATATTAAGTGACTCCAAAGCAGTACCCCTGGAGGTGGGTAGGAGTTTACAGGCATGTCGATTGCAACACTGCTCTGCCAAACCAAGTGTCGTCCCTGGCCTGCTGAGTGATGGCATAATGAGCCTTGAACGTATGGACAGTGGACCACGTTGCAGCTCTACAGATGTCCTGGATAGGGATGTGCACCAGGAAGGATGCCGAAGATGCCTGCACTCTCATCGAGTGGGCTCTGACAATCGGCAGTGGCAGAAACTCTGCCAGGTCGTAACAGGTTCTTATGCACGAGGTGATCCAATTGGAAATCCTCTGCGAGGACACCAGGTGACCCTTCATCCTATCCACTGTAGCGTTGAGTCCTATCCACTGAAAAGTCGAGTCGATTTTAGGAAAGGCGTGAGAACATAACATAAGAAAGGCCATACTGGGTCAGACCAAAGGTCCATCCAGCCCAGTATCCTGTCCACCGACAGTGGCCAATGCCAGGTGCCCCGGAGTGAGTGGACCTAACAGTTAATGATCAAGTGATCTCTCTCCTGCCATCCATCACCCCACTCTGACAAACAGAGGCTAAGGACACCATTTCTTACCTTAGTGTGTTCTAAATAGAAAGCCAAGGCCCTTCGGACGTCCAGCATGTGAAGATGCCTCTCCTCACTGGTCTTGTGCGGTTTGGGACAGAACACAGGGAGGAAGAGGTCCTGGTTCATATGGAAGGTGGATACCACTTTCGGCAGGAAGGCCAGGTGGGGCCACAACTGAACCTTATCTTTGTAAAAGACCGTGTATGGAGGTCCTGAGGTCAAGGCTTTAATTTCAGAGACCCATCTTGCC
Organism: Chelydra serpentina; assembly: GCA_037349315.1. NCBI lineage: Eukaryota > Metazoa > Chordata > Testudines > Chelydridae > Chelydra > Chelydra serpentina. The sequence goes on from JBAIAC010000035.1 coordinate 18,367,622, forward strand.
AATGTCACCCCCACCAGGAATGCAGCCTTCCATGACAGATGGGAAAGGGAGCAGGAACCCAGTGGCTCAAAGGGCGAGTCAGTGAGCCTAGAGAGGACCAAGTTAAGATCCCACTGCGGGACAGGAGTCTGTACCTGCGGGAAGAGATTCTCGAGGCCTCTCAAGAATCTGACCATCATGTCATGAGAAAACACTGTCTGGCCTGGATCAGCAGGTGAAAAGCAGAGATGGCTGCGAGATGCACTCTAACGGAAGTGTGCGCCAGGCCCTGGTTCCTCAGATGAAGCAGGTAGTCTAAGATAGACTGTACGGAAGAGTATGAGGGAGAGATGCCATGCTCGGATGCTCAGCGGGACAACCTCGTCCACTTGGCCAGATAAGTCAGTCTGGTTGAGGGCTTCCTGCTTCCCAGGAGAACTTGCTGGACCACATCCAAGCAGGTCCGCCCCTCTGAGTTCAGCCATGCAGCATCCATGCCAAGAGGTGGAGGGGCACGAGGCTGCGGTGCAGGAGCCGACCGTGGTACTGTGACAGCAGGTCTGGTCGGTTGGGCAGGGGCCAGGGAGGGGCTGCTGACAGGTTCATGAGTGTGCCGAATCAGTGTTGGTGAGACCATGCCGGGGCAATCATGATAACCTGTGCCATGTCTCTCTTGATCTTTGCCAGGACCCTGCTGATGAGAGGAATCGGCATGAGCTGGGGCCCGACTTCCTGATGGAGGTGTCGAACTGCCCAACACAGGTCTTGGCTCTCCTTCGGCCCTCTCCTTTCCCTCACGGGATGTGGGAGATATTCCCCTCCTGGACCTCTTGGGCTTCTTGGCCAGGGAGGGAGATCGGTGCCAGTTCATAGACGGCATCAGCGGGGCACTCCGTACCGATGCTGCAGTGCTCGGGGCCGAGATGGACCTTTCCTCCGGTGCTGGGGTCAGCGCCGACTCCATCAGGAGTGCCCTGACACGGATGTGTCTTTCATTTTTCATTCTGGGTTTGAACGACTTACAGATGTGACACTTGTCGCTTATGTGTCCTTCTCTGAGTCATCTTAAACAGCTAACGTGCGGGTTGCTGATTGGCATGGACCGCTTACAACGATCGCAGGATTTAAAGCCTCAGGATCGGGGCATGCCCCGTCCCTAGGCTGAGTCCCGTCCGGAACCAACTAACTAGCACTATACTAAGGGTAAATACTAAACTATATACAACTATTTTACAAAGAAACATTTGAGACACACTGAACTAAGCAAAAGCTAGCTGAAGCAGCAGAAGTTCCAGCACTGTCACTGACAGCAAGAAGGAACTGAGGGTGGGGTAGCCAGCGGTGTCCCTTATACAACGCCATGCGGGCACCATTCCAGAGGGTGCCAAAGCCGATCCCCTACGGATACTGCTAAGAGGAAAAACTTCCGGCACCGGTGCATGTGGTGAGCACACACACCTAATATGGAATGGACATGAGCAAGTACTCGAAGAAGAACAGTAACTTCTGAATACACGGATTTCACCTAAGGGCTTCAGTTGCCATGACAATGTAAAGCAGCCGCTCTCATGTCATTTCTGATTGGATCACTCTGGAATTCAAAGACACTTCAGAACATGATTACCAGAACTGCACCATGAAGCCTTTCAACAGAGTCAATGCAACCACTACCCTGGAAGGGCCTGGTAAATCTTCCTTGGCAGCTCAGTGCAATGGATTGGTGTCAGAACAAAAGGATCTTGAGTGCTAATGTGGTTGGCAACAGCTAGCAACAACTGATGCATTGTAGAACAGTAGTGGGAGGATTACCACTGGAGCCATTACCTTAATGATCCCGATAGCTCTGCATCAGCTGAGATTGGCATATAAGGGAAGACCACATGGTGCTTAGCTTAGATCAGGGGTTCTGAAACTGGGGGTCGTTACCCTCATGGGTCATGAGGTTATTACATGAGGGGTCGTAAGCTGTCAGCCTCCATCCCCAAACCCAGCTTCACCTCCAGCATTTAGATTAGTGTTAAATATATTTTTTTTTAAAGTGTTTTTAATTTATAAAGGGGGTCGCACGCAGAGGCTTGATGTGTGAAAGGGGTCACCAATACAAAAGTTTGAGAACCACTGGCTTAGATCAAAGCAAGTCTAATCCAAATGGTTGTATGAACATTCGGGCACCACTGGGAATGCTTCTATGTGTGCACATGATGTGTGTTACAAGCATGCTAGGGAAATGATACTGGGGATGAAAAAGCATAGTCAACATTAAGAACCACACAGACTCATCTCACTGCTGCTCTCTGCGCTCCCTCCCATTCACTTGTACCCACCGATTGTCTTGCCATATGCTATCATACACTTGTTAGGCTCCAATGGAGCAAACAGTTATGCATGTGCTTAACTTTACACACACAAGCTACCCCACTGAAGTCAATAGGACTAGTCACATACACAGAGTTCAGAGAGGCGTAGCTCTTTGCAGGATCAGAGCCTACGATTGTAAGATCATGCCTTCATAATGTGTGTGTATAGTGTCGAGCACAATGAGACCTAAATCCCCGACTGTGGCCTCTAGACCCTACCATAATGCAAATTAACCCATGCTTACACAGCATGGCTTGTCCCCTTCTAGTGGCTGGAGCCAAGAGGTTCGTAAGTCCATACAGCCTTTTTGCTAACAGACTGGGATCTTTTAGCTCAGGCAGTAGGGGTCCATTCTTTTAGAGCCAGAGCTCCTGGGTTTGACCCCTGCCGCCAAAGACCACCCCCAGGAGTGACGTATTACCCAAATTATAAAAACAAAAATTAAAGAGAGTCAGACAGATCACCCTATTCCTACTTTGTGAGAGAAGAACTTACAGCAAGCCTCCTGGCTCTGACCTGTGCCAGAAAGCAGACACATTACACGTACCAGACAGGAACTTCACTACCTTAGCCCTACACTTCAGAGAGCTCTCAGACTTTCAGAACAAAAGGATGAAAGTACACTGAGCCCTATCCCAGCTTAGTCAGTCATCAGTCTCGCTGGCTGCTCAGTGGGAGAGAGAGAGAGAAAAAAAAAGACTACGCATCAAGAAACAAGTAAATCCAAATCATTTTCACGCCACAGCGTAAGCAAGGGGCTCTGCCTGTTATTTTTAGATGTGATTTAACATGTTCCGGGAGGGGGAGAAGGAAGCAGGATTTGGCTGCCTCTGTGGTACATGACAAGGCGTGAATAAAGCCGCCAGTGAGCCACACCCTGCCAATCCCCACACCCCATTTAGTCATCTGCAGCATTACATAGATTCTGGACACACCCATCCCAGAGAGGAACCTCCCTAGGCCTGTATATTCATTCCCTCAGAGCATGCCAGCGCTCCATTTCTACACAGCACATAGGTGCGCGCGCATGCACGCCTGTGGGTGTTCATGCCACACCATCTAAACACACAGCCATTTCTGTCAAGCTGGCATCCCCAAGTGGGGAACATTCCAATCATTCGGCAGTTCTTGGAATAGGACAGAGTTTGAATCAACATGTGCCAAAGCTCTTTGCACAGCAGTGAGTCATGTACTGGAGGTGCTGTGATTATGGAGGGAAAACACAGCAGCCATTCTGCATTCCCCAATACCTCATACACAACCCAAGACATTAGAGCCTGTTTTAATGAAAGGGGCTGTTGGCCACAACACAGGCCTATTTTCTACTATTCAAGAGGTGACACCTGGAATGTCATTCTAGACAGGGGTATATGGGCGCTTGATTTAATACTTCTATATGTCTAACTGTTCAGCCTCTCCTCCTATTACTATACTGTAGCATCAGGGAGCTGGGCTCATGTCCTGATTTGAAACAACAACAACTGCAGAGCCATTCAGATGTGGGCTTTCATGAGCGCTTTGCATATGGGGCTTGCCAGCTCCTCCCGAACCAACATACACCCACAACAGGTGTCATTCACACTCACCTTGTTGATGCTGAAGTGGCCCTCAAACCTGCAGCCATCCCCATTATTGAGAGGTACTTTCATTGAGTTGTCAATATGACCGACTTCGTGCCTTCCCATTTCATCCTGAATGTCCAGTCCAACCACTACCCGGTTGGGAGGGGGGAAAAGGAAAGATAAACACAGAGAAAGTTACGAATAGGGACAGATGTGCAAAATTCTTTGTGGGGCACAAACAACTTTTTCTTGGCATTCGACAGAATCATTCAAGTAAATTCACTTGTTAAAATAAACATCATTGCTGCTCATCAGCAGTGATGGAATAACCACCAAAGAGCTTTTCAGCTTCATTAGTATTTTATGAATATTAATTTAGACATTACACCCTTGGGAGGTAGGCCTAATTCCCATTTTTCAGACTGAGAAAGTGAGGCAGAGAAGTTAGGTGATTTTCCAAAGGCCAAGTGTGACATCTGAGTCAGACAGCTGTGATTAGAACTCAAAAGGTTTCTTACTCCCAGACACAAAAGAGCAAACCATGAAAGAGGAAACCAGATTTAGTCAGATCTTACTAAGGGAGGTGGGTCACTAGTCAGAACTGAAGGAGGACAGAGTCATATTCCATTGCTAGGTAGGGTCGCAAGAAAAAGATGACCTGGCTTAGAATGTGAAGTAATAGAGTATTTACAGAGACTCAGCCACTGCAGAAATCTGACCTCCCTCCCACACCTGGATTGTGTAAACATGGGCATAACTGATTCCCTAAAGAGATGACAACACCATAGAAAAGCCTCTCTCTACAGTCATACTACTCAGGGAAGAACAATACACTGGAAAAGGCAGAGTTTTTATTTCTTCCCTAGGAGAAAAGGGCAACAACATTTCATCAAAATACAGGGTGGGGATTGCGCCCAGATCTCACATTAAATGAGTAAACAGAGCTTTAAGTAGCCACCTCTAGAAATACAGCAAGAAATCTAGGCCTGAACGGTGACACTTACATTCACAGTGCAGGTTCGGTAAGCTGATGTTCAGATTCACTTCTATTTTACCTCCACTCTCTTTGTCCGGGTCGTCTACGTAGAGCTCGTTAACTCTGCAGGGAGATGAGTACAGATGGTTTCACTTTGTAACACACACACAGCTATTGTTCAGTAGGGGAGGGAAAGTTAGGGTTAGTTTATGTGACAGATGCTAAAAAGGCTCAGAAATGAAGTGAGAAGAAAGCCTTTCCAGAGGAGATATGAAATCAGATAGGTATAGACACTAGCCACCTGACTCTATAATTTGCACATAACAATTGCAGGACAGAGGGGCTTTGCCCACCTCACTCATTCCAGTAGGAAACAAAGTAAACTCACTGCTCTAATAAAAAAAAGTTATATACTTCCCCCCAAAAGGGGTTTCCACTCGTGCCATGAAACAAGACTGCTCTTTCTAGAGGTGAAAGGCTAATTAGTGCACTAGCCCTCTGCATTATGGGGCTCCTACCCCCCTTAGGAAGAAGGAAGCCTATAATCTGATATATACAAAGTTGTAGTCCTGTCTGCCCCAGGATATGTTGGATATAAGATGTTCTGAAGAAGAGCTGTGTGGTGGCTCAAAAGCTTGTCTCTCTCACCAACAGTAGTTAGTCCAATAAAAGATGATATTAGAAAGTCAAGAGGGGTGAGGTACTATCTTTTATTAGACCAACATTTGTTGGTGAGAGAGACAAGCTTTCGAGCCACACTGAACTCCTCTGAGGCCAGGTCTACACTAGGACTTTATGTCGAATTTAGCAGCGTTAACTCGATTTAATCCCTCACCTGTCCACATTATGAAGCAGTTTATTTTGACATAAAGGGCTCTTTGAATCGATTTCTGTACTCCACCCCGACGAGGGGAGTAGCGCCAAATTCGAAATGACCATGTCGAATTCGAGGTACTGTGGACGGAATTCGACGCTAATAGCTCCGGGAGCTATCCCACAGTGCACCACTCAGTGGACGCTCAGGGCATTAATCAGTACTCGGATGCTCTGACCTGCCACTCAGAGAAATCCCCGGGAAAATCTGAATCCCTTTTCCTGTCTGGCCATTTTGAATCCCATTTCCTCTTTGGACATCGTGGCGAGCTCAGCAGCACTGGCAACGATGCAGAGCTCTACAGCAGAGGTTACCATGCAATCCCAGAATAGAAAGAGGGCTCCAGCATGGAGTGATCGGGAAGTTTTGGATCTGATCGCTGTGTGGGGAGATGAATCAATCCTAGCCGAGCTCCGTTCCAAAAGACGGAATGCAAAGATTTATGAAAAAATATCCCAGGCTATGACGGAGAGAGGATACAGCCGGGATGCTACGCAGTGCCGCGTAAAAATCAAGGAGCTGCGGCAGGCGTACCAAAAGACCAAGGAGTCCAACGGACGCTCCGGGTCGCAGCCACACACTTGCCAATTTTACGAGGCACTGCATGCCATGCTCGATGGTGCTGCCACAACTACCCCACCGGTGTCCGTGGACTCTGACGACGGGGTCTTCTCTACGGGCACGTCGGAGGAGGTTTTCGCGGACGGCGAAGAAGAGGAAGGAGGGGAGGAGGACGAGGCACTGGACAGCGGTCTCACTGCTGATTTCCCCGACAGCCAGGAACTATTCCTCACCCTGACTGAGCTGCCCTACGAACACTCCCAAGGCAGCATTCCTGACCAGGAATCAGGCGAGGGATCATCAGGTTAGTGTGTTAGACATTTATTTGCAATACAATAGGTATGGTGTGATAGCACTGTGTAACTGTGGCTTAATTGGCGTTATGCGCTTCAGCTTGGAGTCGCTTTCCCGTGCAACTATTCGAAAAGTCTGTCAATATGTATGGGGATAGAGGTGTAATCCCCATCTGAGAGCTCCGCGAAGCTCTCCTGGAGGTACAGTGAGAGCTTGTTTAGCACGTTCACTGGGAGAGCGGCCTTATTGTCTCCTCCATGGTAGGATACTTTCCCGCGCCATGCAAGCAGCAGGTACTCTGGTATCATTGCCTTGCATAGCATGGTAGCATACGGCCCCGGGATTTGCTGGCATTGACGCAGCATGCAGTATTTCTCTGTCTCGGTAATCCTCATCAGAGTGATATCAGTCATGGGGTCCTGGTTTGAATGAGTGGTATAATTAGTATAGTGAATGCTTCCTTTTCCCTTTAAAGAAAGACACCCGGCTGTTTCCGTTAACGCGTGGTGTTAGGGATTCGGGAGCCAAACCATTAGTATTTAGCGGCGCGTGGGCAGGGACAGTTCCGGGGACCGGCCACGCGAGGCCGGGGAAAGGGTACGCGATCCGTTCTGAAACAGCGGTTCGCGGGCGATCTTGGTTCCCGGGAGCTGCCACGCGAAGGGAGGGGGGGAAGGGTAGGCTAGCCGTTCATGCTGAGCGGTTCACGGCCACTTTTTGTTCCATGGAGCGACCACGCGGAGGGGGGGGAAGGGTAGGCGAGCCGTTCATGATGAGCGGTTCGCGGGCACTTTAGGTTCCCAGGAGCGACCACGCGGAGGGGGGGGGAAGGGTAGGCGAACAGTTCATGATGAGCGGTTCGCGGGCACTTTAGGTTCCCGGGAGCGACCATGCGGAGGGGGGGGGAAGGGTAGGCGAGCCGTTCATGATGAGCGGTTCGCGGGCACTTTAGGTTCCCGGGAGCGACCACGCGGGGGGGGGGGGGCGCGGGGAAGGGTAGGCGAGCAGTTCATGATGAGCGGTTCGCGGGCACTTTAGGTTCCCGGGAGCGACCACGCGGAGGGGTGGGGAAGGGTAGGCGAGCCGTTCATGATGAGCGGTTCGCGGGCACTTTAGGTTCCCAGGAGCGACCACGCGGAGTGGGGGGGGGGGGGTTTGGAAAGTCGCTGTAGATTAGCGGTTTGGCCAGCATCAGTGCCTGCCCGCCGCCAGGAACAGTGAGTGAGACATGGGAGTAGAGCACTGCTGTGAAGCAATCTCTCAGCAGTCCTAACTCATAACCTTACCATGGTCTTCAGAGAGGTGATTTTCAGTGTTCGGCAAGGCTTCTGGGATCCGTATACCGGGATCCCAGACACTCAGCATTAAGGCATAATATTTGACCTTGTAGTACGTTTACATGTGATAGGCACTGTGTTTGGTCCTATTCACGGTGAAAGAGTATGGGCATTGTTCTGCAAAAAGTATCTTTCTGAGGAATTCACTCCCTTTCCCTCATCCCGCAGCTGCGAGTGTCTCCCGCCCTACCCGTGTTTCTCCCTCCCTTGGGCTGCTACAGCTAAGGCGGCGCAAAAAGAGAACCCGGGACGACATGTTCTCAGAATTGATGATGTTGTCCCGAAGGGAGGCGGCACAGCGGAGAGAGGACGTCTCACGGTCTGAGCAAGCAGCCAGGGAACGGGAGCAGAGGGCTGAAGCGCGCGAGGACAGGTGGCGGCAGGAAGATCAGCAGGCTACCCAAACAATGCTGGGACTAATGAGGGAGCAAACGGACACGCTCCGGCACCTGGTGGATGTTCTCCAGGACAGGAGACAGGAGGAAAGAGCCCCTCTATATGTTCTTTCCAACCGCCCACCCCCGCCACCAAGTCCAGTGGTTTACTCACCCAAAGTCACTAGGACGAGGGGAGGCAGGGTCTGTGGACATATTCACTCCACCCCTGCAGACTGCTCCAGTAGCAGAAGGCTCTCATTCCCAAAACCGTAGATTGTTCCTTCCCCTCCCTCCAGCAGCACCCCTCAACACCTCCCTTCCCAGGTTCCATGTTAAAGAAATGTTCTGTTTAATAAAACTGGTTTTTTGGTTCATTGATGTTTCCCTGAGTGTCTTAAATGGGACCGTTTTTTTTCCGGGTTACTGGGTAACGGGGTTTGTAAGTGCATAGGACTGGAGCACAACCCAGGGTGCAGACAGGGTAACAGATCAACTGAAAGGGACAGTAAAAATTGCATGCAGTAAGCACACTTGACATTCTGTGTGTGGGTTTACAGATTCTCTACGTGGGGTTGGTGGTTGGGTGTTTCGCTGTCTGGTGGGGGAGAGTGACCACTGATCTTTAGCGGCTGGGAATAGCCTGCATGATAGATCAATGCACCGGGGGATCCGTATCCGATATTCACAGGGAAAAAGTCACGGAGACCCCACCACACGCACATGCGAATAGGAGGGGTTAATGGCTCCCTTTAAACAAGCAGTCCAGCACTTAGGACTGCTCTGGGAGCAGGATCATGTCATTCCCCAAGCTTTGAAGCTTACTTTCCCACACTCCACCCGCTCCCCAACCGCGGAATGCGTCCACGGTTAAAACCGTAACCGAGAAACCAGTACCGGAGACGGTCCAAATAAACAAATGTTTTCTTTATTGTGCCTTTAAAGCGTTGAGCGAAGGAGGGGGAAGGGGGTTGGTAATGGGAGAGGATGGGCAACGGAAACTGTGTAAAGAAACAGGGGAAGGTTCTGTATCTGTTTAAGGAAGTGTAACTGTCACTGGTTACCCTGGTCTGTCTGGAAGCGAGCTTTCAAAGCTTCCCGGATGCGCAGCGCGTCCCGCTGTGATCTTCTAATCGCCCTGGTGTCCGGCTGAGCGTAATCTGCTGCCAGGCGATTTGCCTCAACCTCCCAGCCCACCATAAATGTCTCCCCCTTGATCTCACAGAGATTGTGGAGCACACAGCACGCTGCAATCACAATGGGGATATTTTTAGGGCTGAGGTCGGAGCGAGTCAGTAAGCTTCGCCATCTGCCTTTGAGACGGCCAAAGGCACACTCCACCACCATTCTGCACTTGCTCAGGCGGTAATTGAAGAGCTCCTTTTCAGTGTCCAGGACTCCCGTGTATGGCTTCATGAGCCATGGCATTAGCGGGTAGGCAGGGTCCCCTAGGATAACTGTTGGCATCTCCACATCCCCAACAGTAATTTTGCGGTCCGGGAAATAAACACCCTGTTGCAGCCGTCTAAAGAGACCAGAGTTCTTGAAAACACGAGCATCATGAACCTTGCCTGGCCATCCAACATTTATGTTGGTAAAACGTCCTTTGTGGTCCACTAATGCTTGCAGTACCATAGAAAAATAGTCCTTTCGGTTAATGTACTGGCTGCCCTGGTGCTCCGGTCCCAGGATAGGGATGTGTGTCCCATCTATGGCCCCACCGCAGTTTGGGAATCCCATCGCAGCGAAGCCATCTATGATCAGCTGCACGTCTCCAAGGGTCACTACCTTTGAGAGCAGCAGGTCAACGATTGCATGGGCTACCTGCATCACAGCAACCCCCACGGTAGACTTGCCCACTCCAAATTGGTTCGCTACTGATCGGTAGCTGTCAGGAGTTGCAAGCTTCCACAGGGCTATGGCCACTCGCTTCTGGATAGTCAGGGCTGCTCGCATCCGGGTGTCCTGGCGCTTCAGGGCAGGGGACAGCAAGTCACAAAGTTCCAGGAAAGTGCCCTTACGCATCCGAAAGTTTCGCAGCCACTGGGATTCATCCCAGACCTGCAGCACTATGCGGTCCCACCAGTCAGTGCTTGTTTCCATTGCCCAGAATCGCCGTTCCACAGGATCAACGTGACCCATTGCCACCATGATGTCTAGGGGACGGGGTCCAGCGCTTTGCGAGAGGTCCATGCCCCTCTCAGAGTTCAAGTACTCCCGGAGCTTCCGTTGCCTCCTCTCCCGATTTCTCTGCATCTGAGTCTGGAAAAGGTGCGCTATAAGGCGCGAGGTGTTGGCAACGGACAGAACATCAGCGATAATCGCGGACGGCTCCATGCTCACTTTCCTGTGGCGTCCGAGCTATCAGCCACAGGAAAAGGACGCGAATTCATTACCCGCCGGCGCTTTCACGTAGGGACGGCGGGAGTGTGGGTCGAGTGACGGAATTTACGTATGACGACCCTTGACACAAGTTCGGTCCCACAAGGCACTGGGGGCTACACCCAGAATTCCCGTGGGCAGCGGGGACTGCGGGAACTGTGGGATAGCTACCCACAGTGCACCGCTTGCAATGTCGATGCTTGCCCCCTTACTGTGGACTCGGAAATTCGAATTAAGATCCCTGATGTGGATTCGAACAATCGACCTGGCAATATCGGGTTCACAAGTTCGGTTTAACAAAAATCGAACTAGTCTCGTAGTGTAGACATACCCTGAGATCTTGTCTACACTACAGAGCTTTGTTGACAAAAGGCAGCTTTTGTCGACAAAACAGTGAATGCATACACACTGCGATGTGACCTTTGGTGGCAAATGTGCTCTGTTTTGGCGACAAAATAAAACCACCCCGATGAGAGACATAAGGCTTTTTGAGCAATTTTTTTGTCGACAAAGTGCCAGTGTAGACACCTTGCTTGATTTTATTGATTTAATTGACCTCCAGGAGGTGCCCCACAATGCCCATCCTGACTGCTCCGGTCAGCAGTTTGAACTCCACTGCCCTGCAGCCAGGTAAACAGCCCATCCACCCCTCCCCCTTAGAAGCCCCAGGAATTTTTGAAATTCCATTCCCTGTTGGCTGGGCATGGAGAGGTCTCATCGCATCTTCCCAGGTGACCATGATGGCTTATTGCAGCAAACGCTCTCCTGCCGGACCACTACTGAGCAGTTGGATCTGCTCAGTATCTGGGGAGAGGAGTCTGCACAGTCAGCTGTGCTTGAGCAGTAGGAATTGAGATACCTACGGGCAGATTTCTTGAGGCTTGTGCGAAAAGAGCTATTGTCGGGACATGCTACAGTACAGAGCAAAGATAAAGGAGCTGAGGCAGGCGTACCATAAGGCGAGGGAGGCAAACTGTTGCTCTGGTGCTGCACCTAAGACCCACTGGCTCTATAAGGAGCTGGACACTATCCTCTGTGGTGACCCCACCTCTACTGCCAAGAGCCCCGTGGATATTTCAGTGGGCCTGGGGGTAGTGGAAAGAGGACCTAACCCAGAGGACAAAGTCATTGATGAAGAGGTGGAGTTAGACGACAATGTGGCGCTCCCAGCGGGTCGCCCGGTGGGGCAGGCAGCCAGGAACCGTTCACCACTCCGGAGGTGTCTAGCCAGTCCCAACAGTTGCTCTCCAGTGAGCAAGAAGCAGGAGAGGAGATGCCTGGTAAGTGGCTGTGGTTTGTGTAGTGCAGAGCCGAGTTGAGGGTATAGAAATGTACAAGGCTGGCTGTGTTTCTGTGTGCTGGACATTCCTCTGTGCAGCTTATCAATATGGCGAAACAGGGGTGTTGAAGCACACGGGAATCCTCCAGAGAGATCGCTAGGAAAAAGTTTCCTGGAGGTACTTGGCAATCCTCTGCCAAAGGTTCCTTGGCAGAGCTGCTTTGTTCCTTCTCCTATTGTAGGAAACTTTCCCGTGCCATTCAGCAATCACTTGTGCAGGGACCAAAGTGGCACACAGGCGAGCAGCACAGGGACCAGGGCACAAGTCAAAGCATGTAGTAGATGTACCCTTGCTTCCCACCCTGCTTACCCTCAGGAGTGAGATATCTGCTACAATGACCCTCGCCTGTCGAAAAGTGTGGGAGAACTTTAGAATTTTTTCCCAAGTCAGCTGCAATGCAACCCTCACTGGGTGCTCTTTTCCCCCATGTAGCGCGCTCCCCTCCACCTCCCTAGCCAATATTCACCGTGCTTTGGGTGTTCGCCGAGATGTTTGCTTGCCAAGGGTCAGTGAGAAAGTGATTATGTTACCAGAGGTGTATTTTACTGAAACGTTTCAATGCTGTGTGTGATCTTAATCATGCTTCAGCAGATGTGGCCTTGAGGAACACCCCCCACACACCGGCCGAATGTCTTCACCAGATAAGAAAGTGCCCAAGACTGAGCAAAGATGACATGTTCTGGGAGGCACTGCACTTCTCCAATGCAGAGAAAAGGGAAAGCAAGGAGTGGCGGGAAGCCGAAAAGGGAAAGCAAGGAGTGGAGGGAAGCCGAAAGGCAGGACGAAAAGAAAATCAGGAGTTTGTTAAGGACGCTACTGAGCAGATGATTAAAATCATGGAGGAACAAAAAGATGCTGAAGTCCTTAATAATGCTGCAGACTGAGCACATGCATGCCCACCCTCCCCCCTGCAGCACAATCAGAACTCTTTTCCGTGCCTCCCACCCCCCACCCTGCGTGTACTGTCCTTTCCACTTTCCGGGACCTCTCGGTAAAGTAAAGTTTTTGAACGGTAACTCATCTTTATTTCTTTCCTACAAATTGAGATAGCAGGCACTACCAATACCTACACAGACAGTCTAATCAGTTGCTTACTGCAATGTAAGGCCCCAAATTTCACCATTGCTTCCAAGGAAAACCTACATATAATGTAACACTGCAGCACCAATCACAGAGATATACATTACTGGTTCTCATTTTCAAAGTGTTGCCTCAAAGCCTCCCTAATTCGAAGTGCCCCCCTCTGACAGCGCTGGTATCTGGCTGCTCAAAATCAGCAGCCAAGCTGTCTGCTTCAACACTCCACCTCTGAGAAAACCTTTCACCATTAGCTTCACAAAGATTATGCAATGTACATCATGCGACTATGACCGTGGGAATATTATATGACCATATTATGCTCACTGAGGTCTAACCTGCCATAAAGGCATCGCCAGCACGCTTTTAATCTGCCAAAGGCACATTCCACGGTCATCCAGCACCTACTCAGCCTGTTGTTGAACCCCTCCTTACTGCTGTCCAGTTTCCTGTGTAAGGTTTCATAAGCCAGGCCTGTAAGGGGTATGCCGGGTCTTCCAGGATCACTAGGGGCATTTCAACATCCCCCACTGTAATCTTCTGATTTGGAAAGAAAGTCCCTGCTTATAACTTTCTGTACAGGCCAGTGTTCCTGAAGATGCGTTCATCATGCACCTTCCTGGACCACTCCGCGTTGATGTCAGTGAAACGCTCATGGTGATCCACAAGCACCTGCAACACCATGGAGAAGTACCCTTCCTATTGATGTACTCTGTCACATGGTGGTCTGGTGCCAAAATTGGAACATGGGATTAATTGCCCTGCACACTTGCATTAACGGCGCCTCAATAGTCGACTTCCCCACTCCAAATTGATTCGCGACCAACCTATAGCAGTCTGGAGTCACCAGCTTCCACACAGCAATCGCCACATGCTTCTTCACCGATAGGACAGCTCTCATTCCGGTGTCTTTGCACCGCACTGCTGGGGTGAGCTCCGCACACAGTTCCAGGAAGGTGGCTTTCCGCATCCAAAAGTTCTGTAGCCACTGCTCGTCATCCCAGACCTGCATGACAATAAAATCCCACCATTCGGTGCTTGTTTTCCGAGCCCAAAAGCGACAGTCCACTGTCTGCAGCTGTTCCGTGAATGCTAAAAGCAATCTGAAGTTGGTCCTATCCATATTACACAGCATGTCAGGCAACTGGGAGTCTTCTCCAGTTAGGAACTTCGTGATTAACTGCACTGCCATCCGCAATGTCTTCACAACAGTTATCAGAGCATAAGAGAGCAGTGTGGGATCCGTCCCTTCACACAGAGATGGCGGGGTGAACGGTAAATAAGGGCCATTGAAAAATGCCACGAAAGAAAGCCGGAAGCCCATGGAATGCTGGGACAGAAAACAATGCATCATGGGACATTGAGCCCGGTCCCTAGATGCACCGCGATCCCCTCTGCCTTCCCACAAGTGCTAGTGGTACAAGGTGTCGAGCTGGACTGTGGGAAAGGTACCCACAGTGCATTGTTCACATTGTCGATGACAGTGCCCCAACTGTGGATGCACTTTGCCGATGGGGGGAGCGAGTGTGAACATGCAATACCGATTATTATAGTGCTTTTTGAGTGTCGACATAACATTTGTAGACAAAACTCTGTAGTGTAGACAAGGCCTTAGTCTTCACAGCAAAATGCAAGGTGGAACAGATTGTTTAGCATAAGTAGTTAGCACATATTGTAAGAGACCATTCAAGCTAGAGTGGCCTGTTAACATCTCTGCAGTCAATAAAAGATATTACCTCACCCACCTTGTCTCTCAAATACCCTAGGACTGACACAGCTACAACTACACTGCATATAATCTGATACATCAGAAATGGTTTTAGAGAAAGGAGACTGCCACCTATCCCATAAGGGTATGTCTACACTGCCTACAGTACAGCGCAACTGCGGCAGCACTGTGATGTGGGCAGTGTAGTCTCGCTTTACCGCTGGGGGAGAGCTCTCCCGGTGATTTAAAAAAAACCCACCCCAAACAAGCGGTAGTATAAGTGCCGTCTATACTGGCGCTTTTCAGCGCTAAAACTTTTGTCGCTCATTTTTTCACACCCCTGAATGACTAAAGTTTTAGCGCTGAAAGTGGCAGTGTAGACACAGCCTTAGAACGGCCCATTTGTGCACCTGATCACAATCAATTTTTGCCACCCACATTGGGTGGCAGGGGCAGTTTGTGAGATGGGACATTTAGGATTAGTCTCCTCACCTGTGATTAACCCTGCCTGTGCTGGAAAGCTGTCTGAGCTCCTTGCTGGAGGGGAGAGGTGTTTTAGGTTTCTCCGATTCATATGATTCCTAACTTTCGACCCTTCCTTTTTGGCTGGTATGCCCCTCTCCCACCCCTCCAAATACATCTCCTTTCCCTGGTGACTCACTTGGAACTCTGCATAGCAATTCAAAACAATGGCATGAAATTGAGATGCGGAGCACTTAGGCCAGAAAATATCAGGGGAAAGATTCCTGGATAGCGAGAGCCAATAAACTGTGGACGTTTTCTGTGTGTGGTAGTATTCTATTATAGCACCAGGCACCTCACATGTAAGATGACAAAACACAGACTCAGGTTGGGAGAAGGAATACAAGAAAACAATGGAACATTTAGGATTGGCACAAATCTTGTTAGTTCCACCATTTATGCTTATTTTGAACACTTAAAATATGGCAAAAAATACAGTGCAGACAGAGTTGGAAGCCCATTTGCTTAGATTTAAAAACCAGTCCAGATAAAGCTCTGTCTGAAATATTGTAGGGAAAATCCTGCACTGGACCAAAGAGATGGATACGATTACCTAGGAGATCTTTTCGATCTCTGTGCTATCCAGCTAGACCAGATAAGCACATTAGTGGATGTATCTGCCAATATGTGATATACATGATATATATGAGATAGAATAGTCTACCTTTTGCAGATATGCTTTACTATCTTCAGCAGTGAGAACGTCACATTATTTTTCATCTAGTGGTCAAAAGTGTGACAAACAAAAAGAAAAAACATCCCTGGCCAGAGGAGCTAACAGACATACAGATGAAGGGTGCTAAAAGATAAGTCAAAAGTGCTTTTGCTCTGAGGGCCCATCTCTGGACCATGAGCTTCTAGCTGGTGAATGGCATGACTTATTTATCCAGTAGCGAGTGCCGAGAGAGATGGGTTTGCCCATACGGAAACAGTTAACTACAGGTTTGGTTGAGAAGATAATGATCACCAGACCAGTGAATTTGATTGGCGTTTGATTGAAACCAAAACAGTGTTGGTGTTCAGCTCCACATTGCTACCGTCTCCTCTCGGTTAACTGGCCTGACAAACTGTTGGTAATAGTTACCTAACATATATTTCAAGTGATTAATAAAAATGACACAGAAGGAAGGGCAAGTCTGCTCATCTGTGAGCTGGTTAGAAGCTTCTTGGCTGGGAGCTCCCCTTCCTGGTAGAAGGTATTAAGCCTTGTATGTATTTATTATTGAGAGATTATGTAGTGCCAAAAATAAGTCATTACCTGCGACACGGCTTCCAGGAGTGACCTCAGCCAAGAGAGGCATTAATCCTAACAGAAATGCTGCAGCTTTCTACACCCCATAAGTACTTCCAGCAGGATCCCAGTCTACCAGTCAGTCAGCCAGTCTGTTTCATAATAATGTCCAGCTTTCTCCCAGCTCTTCTCTGCGGTCTGAGATCTGGGCCACACCCTTTTGGGCACACACTGCTTTGGGAAGCTTAACATTACCAATGAAAAGGCCTGAGCTAGCAATGGAATGTGTATCGGTTCAAAAATTCATTGATCACTTCTTCAAAGAGCTGTGGTATACCCCAAGGACATCAATATTTTTATTGGGCATTTTCAGGTTATGAGCCAGCAAGAAAGTCAAACGCAGCTTCATACATGATTAACCCTTAATTCTCTCCAGGGTCAATTATAATAGGGTACTGGAATAGTTCACATGATATAATTTGTGCTTACATAATGCTTTTTCATTTGGGGCTCTCAAAGCTCTTTACACAGGGAAGTAAGCAGTAGAATCACGCCCATTTTACAAATTGGATACCTGTGGCAGAGAAGTATGGCAATTTGACCAAGAGTGCAAAGCTAGTGACAGACTCAGGAACAGAATCAAGGACTCCTTACTCCCCATCCCATGCTCCATCCACCGACCAGGTCACAGCTGCTATGGGCTTAGCTTGCTAGGGGAAGGCCTCAAAGAAAATGTCATCCCCCTTCACTGAACTAGAAGTTTCACTCCCAGAAGACACACTGGAAATGTGCAGCTAAAGCAGAGCTTTTGTGTCAAGGTCACTCCTTCTACGAACTCTCCCTGAGCCACTGAGTCTTCATGGAACTGGCAGATTTCTGTATTATGCCCCTTTATTTAAGGCACTCGCTGTCCAACTGCCATCCCTCCTCCTAATGCCACGAAGGGGAATTAAGAGTCTCATGGGTTTTTCCCATTACTTAAGCAGTCAACACTGATGTGAAGTGGGAAATAATATGTGCAGTTTGTGACGCAGTGACAAGCAGCCCTTGCTGGAGGGATAGAGACTCCAGCAAAAGAAAAGGAGTCGGCCCAAGGCATTATGCCACCATGTATACAGCTACCCTTCTGGAGGGCAGGCAATGGGGAATGTGAGATTCCTGCACCATGGCTTGGCTCAGACAGGCACAGAAACAATATAATCGTGAGCTTGGGCAGGGGGAGTATTGCAGATGTGGATTCTAGCTCTTTAGAGATGGCTGCCTATAGGGCTGCACTGTAGCCTCAAAGGATGGTTCGAGTCCCTCCGAAAACCAGAGGAGCAGCAGGCAAACACTGCTGCTTCACAGCTGCTTCTGGTGGCAGGGCAGGGGTTGTGGTTTTTTATTGGCTTTTCTTGGGGACTACTCCTGAGGTGTATGAAAAGGGGAAAGTGAGGGCAGAAGGGCGGGTGGGGGAAGACACACCGCTCCCATCCCAAGTGCTTGCAGTCACGGTTTCAGGGGAAAAGAGTGAGAGCTTACTTATGTGGCCCACTCAGAAACAATTTGATTTGCTTCTAGACATACTTTAGACTCCTAGGAGATGTTGCTGGGCTCCTCGCTCCTGCCTGCCCTTTGCTTACAAACTTGCAGCAGAAGGTTTCAGGGATTCTTTGGCAAGCCTGCAGACAGTGCAAACTGCACATGCAGATAGAGGGGACAGTAACAGAGCAGTTTATCATCACTCAACGATTTCACCCAGATAAAACGTGAGCCACTCCCCAAATTGGAGCCTTTAGAATGGACATTTGGGATACAGCAGCTTTGTTTCTCCAACAAAAAGAGAATTAATTTTTTCCAGGGTCCCTGGTCAGTAACATGAAACACTTCAGCACTTGCAGGTGTCCAGAAGCCTATGATCCATCAGATACAAAAGGAGACATGTTTAATCCTTCTGAACCTCAGTCTCTATCCAAGTCCTCCCAGAGTGGCTCCTCCCGCTCCCTTGCCTGCATCGCTCACCTGGCTCCTCCTCTTTTGGACATTCCCTCCTTGGCTCTTGCTTCACAGGAATCCAGCCTCTTCTGTTGCCTCCCTCAAAGCAAGCTGCCATTCTTCGGATACATTGTCCACTCCCAGGCACCACAGTCTCTGTCTCACCCCAACAGTTTGCGAAAGGACCCCCTGCTGTCAGTGTGCTCCCACTTTGCATTGTTCTCTCAGGTCCAATAGATGACAGTTAGCCTTGCTGGGATTTACACGTTGTGTAGAGAGGGGCATCTCAAGAGATTTTCCATCTTTCCTAGGTGATGACCCTCATAGGCCTCTTCAGGGCTGCTCAGTGTCTCAGACACACTATCTGAGCCTACCCATTGTTTACCTTGTCCACTTGTTGGGCTCCCAGCAGTACAGTCCCCTGCAAAGGCTGCAAAACAATCTTCCATCCACAGACAGAGGAAGAAGAATCAATATTTATACAATGTAATGTCTCATCTTCCCAATTCTTCATGAGGAATGAGAAGCAGGACAGCAAATTCTCTAATGCAAAATAAGTTGGACATATGTTATTGCACTGTCATTTGTAGTTTCCTGCTGTGCCTGCGTTCTGGTCACTTCCTCATTTGAAAGGTCACCGTCCGTCTCACTTTAGTCTCATTGCTAAGTCAAGAGGTGTACAAAACACGCAGTCCCACAAAGGAAGGAAATACAATTCTCAGGGAGGTGGGGAAGTGGGGAGATCCACGTTAAAGGTGTCAACATCCATTTGAGTCAGCCATTGTAAATGACATAATGGCACAACCGTCTGTTTCCTGTTAACCCACAAACACGTAGATTAGGATAAACAGCATGACAACTTCCCCACCATACAGCACCTTTCATTAGAGAATCTCAAAGTGTTAGGCAAACATTAAAAAGCCACTCAACACCCCCGGGAAGTCGGAAACTAAGTATTACTATCTTCAGTTTACAGGTTGGAGCAATAAGGCATAGAAAAGTTATGTGACTTGCCCAAAGCCAATAAGTGGTAGAGTTAGGAATACAACTCAAGAGTCTTGACTGTCATTCTGTTTCCTCTTAAGTCTATTTTATCATTTCCCCTAAGTGGATGAACTAGTGGAACTGCACCTACAGCTCACGGACCTGGAATAGAAGGTCATGAGTTCTAGCCTCCTTGCTCCCTTTGTACACAGTTAGGGCTACATGGCAAGTTACTGTGCGACAAACCCGGGTATGAATCTACACTGCATCAGTTTGCAACATCCCACATGGATACTGCTAAAGTGCGAAGTCCCAGCGTGCAGCTTAATGTGCTATGCTTTCAAGTGGTAGTATGTTATGCCGCCCTCTGGGACCTTTCACCACGCTGTAGCAGTGTCCACACGGGAACGTTATTGTGTGGCAAGCTGGGACACTGTAGATTCACATCCTGGCTTGTAGTACAATAACTTGCTATGTATGGAAGCCCTTAGTGACCAGCTGTAGATGTATGTGAGCACTGCAAGATGCAGGTTTGTCCCGTCAGACATGTGCAGGATATTTTATGGGGAGAGAGAGAGAGAGAGAACAGATGTCCCCAATGGCAAGACTCAAGACCTGGACAGAATGACAGATTTGGTTGCTGACTACTCATACTTTTATTTGAAGGTAATTATTTTACTGTAGGTACTTTATCCAAGTAGTTGCCTCGCAGTCGACCATGAGATTTCATTTGAGAAACAGTCACTAAAACCTATGTCAGAATTGCATAACTAACTCCATTCTGGTGCTCCTAACGCCAGTTACTTGGTCAACAAGAATTGATTTTCCATATTCATACATTTGCCATATTTGTAATGGAATCAAGGCCACACTTCCACTGCACAGCTACCAATTACTGGCAGATCAACCTGGTTAATTATTTCATTCCCTCTAATTGTGAAATACTTGGAAACATTCTTAACATCACTTCTACAGAGTATTAATTAGGTCACATGATACACAACTATTATCTCACCAGTTAGAATATTGTAATAATAACCACCATCTAGAACTAGATCTGGGTTAATTAAAAAAAGGGACAGATTATTTCGATGCTCTTAATTTATGACGTAACAGTGAACTGAGCTAGGGAGGCCGTTAAAATTATGATGAGCAAATCCTGGAGGTCCTCAATCTGCAATCGATCCTACCCAGGAAATACCAGAGGCATTCAACACTTACAGCTTTATTTTCCTAACTGTTTGAGTCATTTGCTCAGTGGGACAGGATATGTGTTTGTGACTGACAACTTAGTAAAAGCTCAAATATGAGACACTGACCTCCTTTTCTTTATCTATTCCTCCCTGCAGAGCCATGGAGCTCTCTTAATTTCTTGTGCCCTATTATTCACACAAACTTCAGGTCACCACCTTTCTCATCAGGAAGCCCCATTTGAGCTAATCTCTGCTTCCCCTAAGGCAAAAGGTATTGCAGTTGAATAATGTAAGGTACTGCTGCTCTCTTCTACTACGGCTTAGGCATGCTATTTCTGCAGGATACGTAACCTCAGCCAGGAATTAAACCTGAATCTTCCACATGGCTGTGCAGAGAGCTAGCCGCCAAGACCATCTAGTAGGTTTGGGAAAAGGAAAGGCCATAAAATCTCCAGCATACTTAGTGGTTAGTGCTCTGACTGCCATGCTAGAGTTGAAGGTGCAATTTCTTTCACTTTCTGGACCAGTCTGTTGCATACAGAGCATGCAGGCTAAATCAATGAGCGGGGTAAAAGATACCTTTCAAATGGGGGAAGAGAGTTATTGACATGACTTCTAATGGTAGTGGACATTTAAGGAGCATATAAGAAGTTTTAGTTGTTACAGCAACAAGAAGGCAGAGGGAGATCCACAATAGCGTAGCCAGGGGGGGAGCAGGGGGAGTGGCTGCTCCCCCTGTGAGGAGAAGCGGCGCTAAGGCGCCGCCGGAGCCCCGCTGCGGGAGCCGGGCTCGGGAGCGCTTTAAAAGGCCGGCGGCTCCTGCCCCTGCGGGGAGCCACAGGCCCTTTAAAGCGCCCCCCCCCCCCAGCCCCACTGCCGGACCCGGGCTGGGGGGGCCCCTTTAAAGCGCCCCCCCCAGCCCCGCTGCCGAAGCTGGGCTCAGGCAGGGATTTAAAAGGCCCGGGGGCTCCGCAGCGGCTGGAGCCCCGGGCCCTTTAAAGCACTGCTGGGTGAGTACAGGGGGAGCCGGGAGGCGCCTTTTTATAGCGCCGCCGCTCCCCCTGTGCGCTAAACCTGGCTACGCCACTGGAGATCCAGGCGATCTAACCCAGAGGGAGATCTAACCCAGGCACTGAGGGGAGTAGTACACAGACTGCATCTCGCACAGGCTGTCTTCTTGCCTACACCCATGTGCACACATACTGCACATAGCCACTCTGCAGTAGGGGGACATTAGGTAAGCACTAACACATGATCAGGTATTCGCTAATAGGAGGATACTGGCATGCCCCTGGCTAAGGCGGCACAAGGCCAAAGGCTCTGGATTTCTCTCAGCCATCCATACAGTGCAGATATTTCCATGCGACCTCACTTAGGGAAAGGCATCATTGCTTTAATGCGACTTACTTTATTGCACAAGAGGAGAAAGATTGATGCAGAGTCTCACAATACAGTTGATACAAGCAAAGCGGGTAAGCTCATCAGCTCATCTGATATATCTGCACACACCAGTCAGTCATTATAAACTAGCTGCCACTACGAAATTTCAAACAGGAAGAGAGATTTGTTGTAGGAGATTTCCTTATAAAAGACGCACTAGAAGCCTTCAGGGTAACAAAAGCTGGTTGAAAATTAATTTGCACTTAAATAATACTTTACATCTTCAAAGCATTTAACAACTAGTCAATCAAACCTCACAACATCCCTGAGAGGTATGTAGGTATCATCGTGGCCATTTCACAGAGGGTGACACACAGAGAGGGAGGCGAGCGATATGTAACCCCACCCAAGAAATGCTCAAGGACCACACAGAGCTGGAAGTAGGACCCAGGAGTTCTGTGCTCCCAGGCCTGTACTCCAAAACGCTACACTATGCTGCCTCAAATTGTACCATTAGTCTCAGGTTTCATCCTTTCATGGATTGAGAACTGGTTAAAAGACAGGGAACAAAGGGTAGGAATAAATGGTAAATTTTTAGAATGGAGAGGGGTAACTAGTGGTGCTCCCCAAGGATCAGTCCTAGGACCAATCCTATTCAACTTATTCATAAATGATCTGGAGAAAGGGGTAAACAGTGAGGTGTCACATCCAGATGCATGCGTGCCCATGCACTCTAGATCTGAGATCTTTGTCAGCACTATCCGCAAGTCTGCACGTGCACCCTAGACATCCTCATGCTTCAGTACAATGGTATGTAGGGAAGGGCGAACCTGCCGCCACTCCAGTTCCTTCTCAACCACGGAAGTCTAATGAGAGATTCTGAGGCAAGGGAGAAGAAAGGCAGGTAGTGGAACGCCCACAGGGGGACACATGTAGAAGAAATCCAGTTACTATACAAGGTAAGTAACTTCTCCTCCTTCGAGTAGTGTCACTATGGGTGTTGCATGTCAGGAGACTCCCAAGCAGTACCTCAATTACAGAAGAGGGTGCCAAGGAGGTGGATTCAGTACAGATCATAGAACAGCATCACCAAAAGCCACGTCAGCTCTGTAACTGAGCATGACAGCGTAATGCACATGGTAAAATATGTGCGGCAAAGACCGTGTGGCTGCCCTGCAGACATTCAAGATAGCCACCCTGAAAAATATACCTACAGAGGTAGATTGAACCCTGGTGGAGTGAGCAATAACTCTTGGAGAGGGATGAACCCGCAAGGCTTCATAACAGGACAAGTCACATCCTGAAACCCATTTAGACAGTCTTTGGGTGGAGGTAGGACATCCTTTAATTTGTTCTGCAATAGAGACAAAAGAGTTTAGTGGAAGACCTAAAGGATCTAATCCTGTCGAGGTAAAAGGCAAGAGCTCTTTTCACATGTAGTGCATGGAGGCTTGTTCCTTCTCTTGAAGAGCGCGGCTTGGAATAAAACACTAGTAGGTGAATCTCCTGATTAACATGGAATTATATGGGTGTGGACATAGTGTTACCTTATCACAACAGAACACTGTGTATGGTGGACCAGACATCAAGGCTCCAAGTTCCCATACTCTCCTAGATGAGGTGATGGCTATGATGAGGGATGAAGTCTTGGCCTCTGATGTGGGGTAGGATGTGCTGGCAAGCGTAATGAACCACCACTGATATGCAGCATCACCTCCTCAGGGGTTCATATGCCCCGAGCTGTGAGGTTCTGGGAATGTGCACTCCAACATACCAGGGAGGGGTCTGTGGTGATGATCCTCATGGGAGGAAGCTGTAGGAATGAAATATCTTTTGTGGGTCCTTCCACCAATTTAGAAAATTGAGGACCCTCCATGTTAGACACTCATTTGGACGCTTGTTGGGAGCATAGACATTCTCAGCCAGGGTTGAAGATACCAAGATGTAGTCGTGCTAAGGGTGTCACAAACATACAGGATACCATGTAGCCCAGAAGCTGTAGGCAAGCCCTTGCTAGGGTTTACAGGCTCTGTTGTATTGCTGAAACAAAGTCGGACATTGTGGCAAATTTGTCCTTAGGCAAGTATGCTCTGGCGGTGGTGGAGGGAATACAGAGTGGCCCCAATGAATTTTATGTATTGAGTGGCTGTGAGGATAGACTCTTCTGCATTAAGGCAGAGGCCCACTAAGTAGAACAGAGGCAGGGCTTTGCTGGTTGCTGTCTGTGCCTTGAGAAATAAGCAACCTTTCAGGCACCAATCCTCCAGGTAGGAAAAGACAATCATTCCCATCTGGCAAAGATAGGCTGTGACAGCCAATAGTACCTTGGTAAAGACCCTTGAGGCAGTGGAAAGGCTGAAGGGTATGACGCAAAACAGGTAGTGGTCTCTGCCTACCACAAAATGTAGGAATTGTCTGGGTGAGGGATGCATGACGTTAAGTGTCCTGAAGGTTGAAGAAGACAAACCAATCTCGCAGATCCAGAGAGGGAGTTATTGCAGTAGGGTTGCCATTCTGAACCGCTGAGCATGGATGAAGGTGTTCAGAGTCCAGAGGTCCGCAACCGGTCTCTATCCTCCATTTTTCATAGGGCCCTGGACACCAAGAATAGAAACCTTTTCCAACGAAGTTCAGTGGAACAGGTTCGATCAGATCCAGTGTTAGGAGGCCTGATACCTCCTTTCCCAAGAGATCCTCATGAGAAGGGTCCCCAAAGAGGGACGAGGATGGGTGGGAAGGCAGTAAAGAGCTGAACTGGAGGGCACAACCTGTAGAAATCACCTCCGGGATTTATCTGTCTGAGGTGACAAGCTCCCAGGGAGGTAGAAAATGGGAAAGTTGATCCCCATAAAGATGGAGGAGTGCAGCACAGGATCCAGAATGAGAGAGAGTTTGTGATCCTCAACCAGTGGGTCAAAATGGACATTTTGAGGGTGTTGCTGACTGGGAGGTGATGGCTATGGAGGGCACTTTCTTTGTGAATCTAGGATTCTTCCAAGGGGTCTTAGCCAGTCTCGTGGGCTGGTAGTGGACTGGAAAATTTCATTTGGCTATCAGCAACCTGCTGTATTTTCTCTGTTTCAGATGTATAGATGCCCAGGGATTCTAGTGTTGCCTGGGAATCTTTGAAAGAATGAAGGGACTCATCTGTGGTATCACTAAACAACTTGGGCCCTTGAAAGGAATGTCCAAAAGTATTTGCATCTCTCAGGAGAGGCCAGAGAATTGCAGCCAGGAAGCTCGGAACATGACTACTGTCACAGCCATGGAACGTGCAGCTGTGTCGGCAACACTGAGCGAGGCCTGGAGAAATGCCCTGGCAACTGTCTAGCCTTCTGCAATGAGGGCCTGAAATTGTTCTCTCTGATCCTGAAGCAGGTGTTCAATAAAAAGTGAGAACTTAAAATAGGGTGTGAAATCATATTTTGCCACCAGGGCTTGGTAATTGACTGCTATTAACCGCAAAGAGTCCGAGGAATAGCTCTTGCGGCTCAGAAGGTACAGACATTTTGGCTCTTTGTACAATGATGTTCAATGGAACCGATGTCGGCTATTTTGTCTGTCAATGGCCTAAACAACTAGAGAGTTGGGTTTAGGGTGGGAGAAAAAATACTCCGAGCTTCTGGGTGGAATAGA
This sequence comes from Chelydra serpentina, assembly GCA_037349315.1. Taxonomy (NCBI): domain Eukaryota; kingdom Metazoa; phylum Chordata; order Testudines; family Chelydridae; genus Chelydra; species Chelydra serpentina. The sequence goes on from JBAIAC010000035.1 coordinate 18,393,364, forward strand.
ATATTTTGTCGGCCCATTTGCACGTAGGCGGGAGTTTGCTGGGCTGGGGTCAGCAGAGCATCATTGATGGGCAAGGCAGTCTTGCCCTGAGGAGACATAGGAAGGCTGTCAAAGAAGGAATGTTGGGGCTCCCATATCTCCTCCAACAGAATTGGTAAGGCATCTGCTAGGTTCTTGAAAGGCCTTGAAATAATCAAGATAAGATGGTGAAGGAGGCATGACAGCCTCGTCTGGTGAGGAGGTGGTTTTCATTTCTCCTCACCAGAGGAGCTGGTTCTTGCTTCTCTGAGAGATGTGCCTGTGGGGTAAGGCTCAATGGCATTTGTTCTTGCTCCTGATGTGCCCTTTTACGAGATGGGACCCTGCAGAACTGGTTACCACACGGGGCCCACAAGGCTCACTGTGGTGGGGCATAAAGGAAAGAACCCACAGTTGTCCTTGCCAGGGTCTCTAGATGTATCTCCTTCTGGAAATTTCCTTCTCATGGTGAACCTCAAGGAAAGGAGGCCAGAAAGAAGAAGAATTTTGTATAGACGCCTCAGAGTCAGATGAGATGTTATCCCCACGTCCATCTGAGGGGCAAGTGGTGCCGATACAAGTGGTCGAGTCAGTGCTGAGCCCCGGGGAGGGACCTGAACTTTCATTGGTAATGAGGTTTCACGGGGGGTTGCATAGCGAAGAGGTACCGGAGGATGTGTCAGTACTGGCTGGAAAGCTCTCTCAGTACCCTCAAAGAGCTTGCGTGGAGGCTGTGTTGATACCAGAGGACATGTTGCCATTGAAGGCTGTAGAGACGGAGGACAAGTAGGCTCTCTGGCAGAAAGTGTCTCCCAGTACCATTCAGCAGCAGCGATTCAGGTTCTTCCAGGGTTCAAAGGTAGTCACAGAATAGGACAGTAGTGAGGACTCTGGATAGGTAACTTCAGGAGTCAGTACCTTGTAATACTGGAAAAGGTACCGAAGTACAATTGGTACATGACGACAATTTCGGCTAGGCTCGGGAGTCCCTATGTTTAGGAGGGACTGAGCATGGTGCCAACGTCAGTGCTGCTTTAGGTGTCTTCTCAGTATGTGGCTTCTTAGGGCTGGTCCACACTAGGGGGCGGGATCGATCTAAGATACGTAACTTCAGCTACGTGAATAACGTAGCTGAAGTCGAATATCTTAGATCGATTTTAAAACATACTTATCCCGGTCCACACCACAGCAGGCAGGCTCCCCCGTCGACAGCACTTCCTCCGCTCGCGGAGCTGGAGTTCCGGTGTCGATGGGGAGCGGCTCTGGGATCGATTTATCGCGTCTAGACGAGACGCGATAAATCGATCCCAGAACATCGATAGCTACCCGCCGAATCGGGCGGGTAGTGTAGACGTAGCCTTAGCTGGTGCTATGGGGTCAGTACTGGAAAAAATGGGAACCTCAGCGGAACCCAAATTGGGGGACAGTCTCCTGAGGCACAGCTCAAGGGTGACTTTCCCCTTCTCTTATCTCATTCCGGAGAATGGGATCCTTTTAATTTGAGGGTGTGGATGGTACCGTAGGACCCCCAGGGTCTTTGCTTACTACCAGAGCAGAGGCAGCCAGTGGATCCAATGTACAGGGGAGTAAATCAGACCCCACAGGTCTCAGGGAGCTCTCCATCAAGAGGAGTTTAAGCCTGTACTCCTTCAATTTCTTAGATCTGCTCTTAAATGTTGAGCAGTTCTTACATTTGGAGGGGACGTAAGTCTCTCCCAGGTAGCGGAGGCAGCTTGAATGTCCATGGCAGGTCTGCAGGGTTTGAAGCCCAGGATGTTAGCCATAACCCATACTCAAAGCAGCAGATCGAGGCTTGAGGAAAAAAAACAAAGGCCCAGATTGGGCAAAGAAAAAAGGGAAGGGGGAATCCCCACAAAAATGTACAAACTGTGCTAAATAACAGAAAAAATAATTAAAATAATTAAAGTAAAGGAAAATACTAGAGAATAAGGAAAAATAAGCAAGAGGCGTAGCAAGTCACATGGCTAGCTAATGAACACAGCGACACTCCACCTCAGGCTACAGGTGGCTGATAAGGTGCTAAAGTGGCGGTGGGTCCGCCCCTCCCTATATGCCCTCATACCAGAGCACAAGGGCATCTAGGGTGCAGGCATGGACCCTGCTGATGAAAATCTGCGGTCAAGAGTGCCTGGGTACATGCACATCCTGGTGCAGGGCACCTATCGGGACACTACCGAAAGAAGAATCACTTGGGGAAAAAAAACCCTATAAAACAAAACTTTCAATAGCTTTTACTTACATTTCAGTGGCTATGAATCCGGTGAGCTCAGACAGGAAAAGAAACAGTATGAAGAGACAGCAGCAGACAGAAACTGGAAGAGATAGGTGTGGGGGGAAGGTTAGTTTAAAAAAAAACTTTCACAAGATTTTGATTTGTTTTCATACACACACTCGTTTGCGACTGGTTACCGCACCCCCCCATTACTCTGCCCCCTAGGCATAGCTGGGAGCTACCACTCTGTTCAGGGGCAGCAATTCTGGCTAGGTCAGCAGAATATGATGGCATCAGTAGGAAACTTGGTCTGGAATCTCAGCTCTGAATCAGAATGTAGGCTCCTGATCAGTGCCTATATTCTGAGGGAAACTTCCAGCCCTAAGTATAATATCCACCCTCACCCAACCTTTGACTCCCACTTTCTCCATCCTACAGCATCCACTGCTGGCAGCCAACTCTCCCTCTGGAAAGACTGCTCCAATACATGCCTTCTTCAAAGCACTTGCCAATGACAGTAGGGCAAGAGGATCTCCTGCAGGGGGTCTGGAAGGAATCATCCTCTCCCCACACTATTGTAGTGTGTAGTGCTATCAAGTAACTGTCAAAAGCAGGTTCATAGATCAGATGAGTCAATGGTATGAGACTGTGGGAGATGGAGATAACAGACTAGATGAGCTGAACTCCTATACCACCCAGTGCATCAGCTCTTCAATGACGGAAGATTCCCAGTAATCCAGAGAACAAGAGGCCTAGAGTGACTCTGACAGCAGGTCTCTCAACAGGCCAGTGGTGAATATTTTCTCTCTAATCCAACTAACGTAGCGTGTATTCAGTCCAGAAGATATAACATGGGGAGCCAAAAGAAGCAACCCACCCTCTGTAGCTTGTGTATTAACTATTCCTTACCAGGACACTGCCTATCTTACTGTGCAAGCAGTCAGCCTCATGTGATAGTTACCGAGCCACTAACTCACAGTGTGTGTGTGTGTGTGTGTGTGTGTGTGTGTGTGTGTGGGGGGGGGGGGGGGGGGGGGAAATGGGAGGAAAAGAGGCTCAGAAGGGTGAGAGAGACTGTAAGTGCTTGGGGAGTAGTAGGGGAGTGGAAAGGGAACACAGTGACTGGCAACCACAGTCCCAGGACCTGGCTGGGATTTACATTTGTATTAAACAAACATTCTCCACATTCCAGCTCCAGAGTGAATCACCACAAAGGAGTAGTTCAGGAAATGGCATGTAATCACAGAGGAACAATGAGAGCATTATGACCCCAGCTCACACTCCCTCAGTCCCAGGGAGTAACACTACTTGGAGTATGATCCCACCCATCAGTCCTACCAGAGTCCCAATGACTGAGCATTCTATGATAATGACCACCTCACCCCAAAAACACAACCACTGAGTACAGAGGACTGAGAACCATGTAGGGTGACCCGTCTCCCTCAACTTTATTCTACTAGGCTGATGCAGCCTCAATTTCATCTCCTTTCCCTCAGGAGACTCCCAGAATGGTTGTCTGAGGAAAGAAGGTGCTGTAGCCACCATTGCTGTCCAAGACTGAGGTGAAGTTTGGAGGCAAGGAGAGGAAGGAGGAGATAGTTGAGGCAAAACACCAAGACGGAGCCCAGATGTCTCAAAGCTTTGTGCCTCATCCTTCCAATCCATCAGCCCTACAACTCTGTGGAAAGGCAAATTCCTACCTTGCTCCCCCCGACCCCCACCCCTCAGCAGTGTCATCTCAGAGCTCACTCACTCTCAATGGGGAAGGATTAACAGAGATGCCAAAAGCCATTAAATGGGTCATTCTTTAAACAGGAAAAAAAAAAGAGAAAAGGAAAACTAAGTCTGAATAGTAGGAAGATGGGGAAGGGAGGAGAGACTTCAAGGGAAACCTTCACAGATGCACACACACAGTTCCTTCCATCTCTGTGCCTTTGGCAGGGAGAAGAATTTAACATTCCACTGCTACACCAGGAAGCCTCAGGCCTGGTGCACAACAATGGATGTGAGGAGGGCAAGCTTTTACCTAGAGCACTGAGGCAAATTCCTAGGAGAAGTACGGGGAGACCTTTGTTCATACCTAACTGAACCAGCACAAACTGGTTGATCAGGATACTTATAAGCAACCAAACAGCAGGGAGGTCAGGTCAGTGACAGGGCCATAAGTCCTTGGCAGTACGCACAGGAAGTCTCTCTTGCACATACTGCATACAGCACATCAGTCAGAATTTTAAACAAATAAACCCTTTGCACTGAAATCACAATGAGAGACTGGTAAGATCACCTGCCACCCGCTATTTACATGACTCTCTTCCCACAACTCCCTTCACAGGCTTCCCCTTCTCTTCCACATCCCATTCAAGACTCTTGTCTTCCTATAAAGGTCCTCCATACAGGAGCGGCTCTAACAATTTTGCCGCCCCAAGCACTCGCCGCCGAATTGCTGCTGCGGCGGACGAGAATGGGGCGGCAGTCCGAGTCCCGCGGCGGTAATTCGGCTGCGAGAAGAGTGGCAGACCTGCCGCCGAATTGCCGCCGCGGAACTCGGACTGCCGCCCCATTCTCGATGCCGCCCCAAGCACCAGCTTGGAAAGCTGGTGCCTGGAGCCAGCCCTGCCTCTATAATACCATGCCAGGCTCTCTCTCTGTTCTCATTCCCTCTTACTCGAACCCTAAGCTGCTCTCTGCAACACTCCTTTTGTAGGTTTCTTTCACTTCCATCTTCACACCTTCTTCTGTGCCATTATCTTTGGAACATTTTACCTTCCTCCTTCCAGATACATGAAACAGCTGCCCTCTCGCAAATCTTCCCTTCAAACCTGCTCCTCCACTGAAGATTTGCAGCACTATTTAACAAATAAAGTAGAGGTAAATTGTATTAGCCTAAGTTTTTAAACATAATTAGTGAGTTTGGGTGCCCAGCCTGAGCTACCTTGCAGGGGCCTGATTTTTAGAGGACAAGCGCTCAGCACTTTCTGAAAAATCACGCAGCTTAAGTTGCCCACCCACAAATCACTAAGTCACTTCTGAAAATGTGAGCGACTATACAATTACATACACACATGCATGCTGTTTGGAAATGAGACCTTCATCTGAACACCCTGTGTACCTGAACTGTATTGTCTGTCTAATTTGCAAAAAATTCCTGACCAGCGCTAACCTGGAGGACAAGATGCTTGCTAAGCAACTTTTCAGCACTGCCTTCTTCAAGCTAACTCTTCTATATGTATCACATGTAACAAGCACCTCCATCTATGTACCCCAGTCCCTTTTTTCTATCCCCCTTTAAAAAAAAAAAGATGAAATTCAAAGCAAAAGCAGATTAATGCTTAATTAATGAATGCAGATTGAGAACATAGATGCATGTCTATATTATGGCATACACCAACAGAAGGTATATGTACAATTATACAAACTGCTAGGAAGTGTGAGGAGGGGTCAAGTCACAGTTGCCACGCGAGTCATAACTGATATTTCCTGATGTGTATTAAAACTCCAGCCTCCACCACAGTTGTTCTGGTGGCGGGAACTGCCTGGGGGTAAAAAAAAAAAAAAAGGGGGGGGGGGGGAGTGCGGGGAGCCCGGCGGGCCGCAGGGAAGAGCTCTGCGGGCGGCATGGGAAGAGCTTCGTGGTTTCTGGGAGGGAGGGGGGAGGAGCAGGAAGCCGTGTGCACAGGGGAGGAGGTGGAGAAGGGGCGGGGCCCAATGGAAGGGGTGGAGTGGGGGCGGGGCTGGGGCAGTGAGGGGGCAGGGTCAGTGATGCAGCCCTCGGTCCAATGCACTAGTCCTCATGCGGCCCTCATGGTAATTTGAGTTTGAGACCCCTGCTGTAGAACATTACCCAGTGTGTACAACACGTGCATGTAAGCTATGCATCCACACCAACTGCTAAATCATGGGATTGGCAGAGCTGCTGTCTGAACTGCAGACCCCTGTTATGAGATCAGGCAGCTCATGCCCATCCAGATACCAGCTGTCATATGCTGCTGCAGCCCACATACCCAAACATGACCAGTTTGTCACAGTGATACTTAGGTCTGCTGAAATGGCTGCTCACTAGCACTACAGACACTGCAACAGAGGGAGGGAGACACTTAATGTTGACACAGGGACTTAATGGAGTGGCATATGTACTGTTCACTGGTTTGGAGGATGGAAAGTAAAAGACTATTCAATGAAGGAGATTTTAATTGAGGTACAATATGAGGGCCTGAAACTACTGTGTACTAATCATCTTCAGAAACTCTATGCATTGATAAAGGAGGCAGTGGGCGTTTAGGTTTTTCCAGCCCTCATCTCACCATATCTTAGTGGACTGCTCTAATTACTCCACTCCTAATGAAGTTTAGATTTAGATTAATGTTTGTTTTTACCTGTGGTAAGAACGATTGCATTGTGAATCTCAGACACCTCTGTTGTGTGCCGTACCCATTAAATCCTCTGTGATTGCAAAGCTGTGCGAGCAGATTATACACCTCTCCCCAATATTGGGTTTCTAGAGGTTAGTGACTAGCAATGCCCTGCAGGAGTACAGATGTGATTCCCAGTCGTTGTCAAGGACCTATCCCTTATTTGTGATACAGCAGGGATAGAGTAGTATGCCTTAACACTGTGCACCAATCAGGGGACTGCTGTTCAATGCTACTTCCTACTTCTACTCAGAGATTTCTAACATATGTCAAGGATCAGTTGGTTCTATTTAAAGAAGGAAATGGATGAGAAGGAGAAACTGAACTGTCTTATCTGTTTCTGGAAGGGAATATTTGAATGAATGAGAGCTCTTTGGCTAACACTGCTAGAGCAACCAGTGCTTTGGTACTATAGGCCCCAAACAAACCTGTCCACCTCTGCCCCAGTATCTGAGGTGGTGCTTTAAATGTTTCTTCCTCCCTCTTAATTGCAATCAGCAGGTCCTCACTGCACTTCACCTCCAACTTCTAGGTCACCCCTATTGAGAGCAGGCAGAGCAGTCTCTCAGCAGAAGTTTTCCACTTGTGAGAAGCCTGAGACGCTGCCAAAGTAGTGACAGCTAAGCATATGACACTGGTACTCTTCAGGGGATCTACAGCTACGTCAGCTGTCATTGGAAACTTTTCCTGGACTCTGGGTGCTGGCTTCTCCTCAGTGGGACTCAGGCAGGTTTCACCAACAGCAGCACTGTGGTGGTTTTCATCAGAGCACTTCCTCACTACAGGCACAATCACACTCCCACTGAAGTCAGTACTTCAGTGCAAACACGGGCAGGCTGCAGGGCAGTACAGCAGCAGCCGCTTACTGTTCATGTACTGCTTGAGAAAAGAGATATCTGAGGAGGTTGTCAAACCGTCCCTCTACACCACTGCCAGAAGTGCCTGGTCCACAGAGAATAATCAAAAGGTAGACACACCAAAGAAACCCATCAGCTGGCTCCTGAACATCCCCTGTGTTTTAATGTGCCCTGTCCACTGTATCAAGATAGGCTACCCACGCTCCCAACAGACAGGGATGGATTTCAGCGCTTCCCATCTCGGATGCTTCTGTCTCCCAGAACCTGATCAGCTCAACATTCCCTAGTGTAGGCAGCACTGAGACACCAAACCTTCCAGTAAGCTGCCATCGTGAGAAGCAGCATTTTACAATCCAAAAGCGACTGTGGGAGTCTGACCGACAAACACATTTTTATTCCAGAAAGCTTCAGCACCATGCGAGTTCCCTTCCAGAGGCAAGGCTGGACCAGTGCCTATGCAGCAGTTACATGGGAAGTACAGGACTGTAAGCAATCAGCTGCTACAAACTGTTTTAGAACTTCAAGGTCAGGTCTACACTGGGGGGGGGGAATCGATCTAAGATACACAACTTCAGCTACGAGAATAGCGTAGCTGAAGTCGACGTATTTTAGATCGAATTAAGTTTATTTACTTCGGGTCCACGCGGCACAGGATCGCTCCCCCGTCGATTCCGCTTACTCCTCGCGCCGAGCTGGAGTTCCGGAGTCAACGGGGAGCACTTCTGGGATCAATTTATCGTGTCTACTTGAGACACGATAAATCAACCCCCAGAAGATCGATCGCTACCCGACGAATCGGGCGGGTAGTGTAGACAAGCCCCAAGAGAGTTGGATGCTCAGAGATGCGACGTCATTTCATTTATTCTAGTGCCCTGGTAAAAATTCTTTATGGGGAATTAATCCCCCACCACACACACAATCCCTTAAATAAGATTATTACAACCCAAATCCCATAAAATATTTATCACAAAATCCTGCTGTCCTGACAGGCTGCAAACTGGTACATTATACCCCAAGTAGGGCAGTTGGCTTGTCTCACTCGTGACTTCCATAAAAAGCCTGCAAAGCTTAGAGATGCTGGTTTTACAATCAAGAGTCACAGGCTCGGTCAGACAGGCAGCCTATTGAGAAGGCTCTATACAGAGATCCCCACACACAGAGGTGCCAGCTGGTTTTGCATGTTGACCATCTAATTGGTGTAAACTTTCCAATCCCCTCCACACCGGGAGGGTGACAGGCAGGAAATGTGAAGTGGTTAGACAGGAACCTGTCAAGGGAAAGAGAGGCTTGACAAGCCAGGTACAGGGGGAAATGAGTTAGTTAATCATTTTAGTAAGATTCTTGGCCTCCAAAGTTTTCCATGACAAACTTACTGCACTAATCAAATGTCACAGATCGGAGAGGGGTACACTACCCCAGCTCTAAAAGAGTTTTTTAAAAGCTCCTTTTCAGGTGATATGGAGACAACTGCACTACAGGACAAGCTCCCAAATGGAATCAAGATGAGGTATGGGACTGTCACTCCCCAAAAAGGAAGGAAAGTTTTGGGACCTCGACACACTCTAAGAGTCCCCTCCTAACACCAGATCTTAGGGGCCTCCAAACTAATCAACAGGTTCATGTAGACCTTATGGCTGTGCTTGTGGAGGGGAGGTCTATGCAGACTACTGTGCTGGCACATTCTGAATAATCTTAGCAGCTGCACCATGACTACAGGAGAACGGGGTCAATGCTGGAGTAATTCAGTGTTTGGGAGAGCCAGAGAGGCATGGACCCTCTGAAGATAAATGGTTCAGTGACACCAAATGTTTGGTAAAACATCTCATCCCGTCTTTGGTCAGGAGTCTCCCCGGCTCACACAGCCCTTCGCTTCACATCCTTCTGATTCACTGTTACTGACTCAGTTCTATTCAGCACCTGTCGCCACCAAGGGATATGACATCACTGGTGTCAGCAATGAATACAGGGCCACTGACCCAAACTCAGAGGGTGAGTGAATGGGGCACAACTACGTGATCAAAGGGAGTCAGTGTGGAACGGAACAGGAAAGCCGCATTAGGCATCTAATTACAAATTTGGCAGGATCAGCTAGATCTGTATTTACCACTCCACGCAGAGCACTCAGTGGTAATGATAGTGTGAAATTGAATTACTCAGTCAATCTGAAAAGTAGGAAGGAAGAAGAAAGGCCCAAGGCAAGAAATTTACATCAGCCAAAAACTATGCACAGATACATGGGGTGGGAAGTGGATTGTTATAGGAAGGGCCCTACCAAATTCATGGTCCATTTTGGTCAATTTCATGGTCATAGGATTTTAAAAACTGTATATTTCATGATTTCAGATATTTAAATCTGAAATTTCACAGTGCTGTAATTGTAGGGTCTGACCCAAAAGGGAGTTGGGGGCCAAGGTTATTGTAGGGGAGATTGCGGTACTGCTACCCTTACTTCTGTGCTGCTGCTGGAGGCGGTACTGCCTTCAGAGCTGGGTGGCTGGAGAGCCACAGCTGCTGGCTGGGAGCCCAGCTCTGAAGGCAGAGCCGCTCCCAGCAGCAGCGCAGAAGTAAGGATAACATGGTATGATATTGCCACCCTTCTGCGCTGCTGCCTTCAGAGCTGGGCCCTTGGTCAGCAGCCACCACTCTCTCTGGCCACCCATATCTGAAGGCAGCAGCAGATCCCCCTAAAATAACTTTGCCACCCCTCTGCAACTCCCTTTTGGGTCAGGACTCCCAATTTCAGAAACGCTGGTCTCCCCCATGAAATCTGTATAGTATAGGGTAAAAGCACACAAAAGATCAGATTTCACGGGGGGAGACCAGCGTTTCTCAAATTGGGAGTCCTGACCCAAAAGGGAGTTGCAGGGGAGTGGCAAAATTATTTTAGGGGGATTGCAGTATTCCTTCTTTGCTGCTACCAGATTTCACGGTCCACGACACATTTTTCATGGCCATGAATTTGGTAGGACCCTAGTTATAAGCAATTTATGGCAAGGTGAAAAATAAAGACAAAAAAATTGCAGAAAATAAGTCATGTTGGGCTCTCTTCTCCTCGCCAGCCCCATCTCTGATCCCAGAGGAATCCCATCTTTATTGTCACCCCACCACCCCAGCTCTTTCCTGACTGATAATAGTGATTGTGAACTGCTAAGGAAGGTTAAAGAGGCTACAAGAACAGAAAGCACAATAATAATGGGTGATTTCTACTGGCCTCTTATTGATTGGGTAAATGTCACCTCAGGGCATAATGGAGAGATAAAATGTCTAGATACCATAATGACTACTTCATGGAGCAGCTAGTCCTGGAACCCACAAGGGGAGAGGCAATTCTTGATTTAGTCCTAAATGGAGCACAGGATTTGGTTCAAGAGGTGACTATAACGGAACTGCACGGTAATAGTGACCATCATCTAATTAAATTTAACATCCTTGTAGGGGAGAGAATAACAAAGAGACCCAACACTAAAAGCAGGAACGACATAAAAATAAGGCCACTTGTTAGATGGAAATTAAATGGAACAGTCACAAAGGTAAAATGCCTGTAAGCAGCATGGGGACTATTTAAAAAAGACCATGACAAAGTCTCAGACTAAATGCATACCTCAAATCAGAAAAGACAATAAGAGGACCAAAAGAATCCCACCCTGGCTAAACAGCAAAGTAATGAAGGCCATTAGAGGCAAAAAACATCCTTTAAAATGTGGAAGTCAAATCCTAGATGCACAAACTCTGGCAGATAAAATGTAAAAGTACAATAAGACAGGCCAAGAAGGAATTTGAGAGGCAACTTGTTTAAGATGCAAAATCTGGTACTAAGATTTTTTTATTTTTTTGGGTAAAGTATATCAGAAACAGGAAGCCTGACAAACCGGCAGTGGGGCCACTAGACAACCAAGGTGTTAAAAGAGCACTCAAGGAAGACAAGGGCATGCAGAGAAGCTAAATGAGTTCTTTGTACTGATCTTCACTGCAGAGGATGTGAAGGAAGATTCCCACGTGAGCGCTGTTCTTTTTGGGCAACAAATCTGCAGTATTGTCCCACATTGTAGGGGGCAAATTGGTAGAAACTATAGTAAAGAACAGAATTTTCAGATACATAAGTAAATATGATTTCTTGGGGAAGAGTCAATATGGCTTTTGTAAAGGGAAGTCATGCCTCACCAATCTATTAGAACTCTTTGAGGGAGTCAACGAGCATGTGGATAAGGCTCATCCAGTCGATATATGTATCTGGATTTTCAGAAAGCCTATGACAAGGTCCCTCATCAAAGGCTCCTAAGGAAATTAAGTAGTCATACGATAACAGGGAAGATCCTCTCCTGGATCAGTAACTGGTTAAATGATAGGAAAGAAAGGGTAGAAAAAATTATCAGTTTTCACAATAGAGAGAGGTGTCTATACTGGAACTGTTCTGTTCAACATATTCATTAATGATCCAGAAAAGGGATCAATTAATTAATGACCCAGAAATGGCAAAGTCATCAGATTATACAAAATTATTTAAAATAGTTGAATCCAAAGCTAGGGTTGCCAGGTGTTCCTAGCAGCATTCAGTCAGCATAACTGACTGTTGGCCACAGTAACCGTCCTCCATTACTCGGGGGTAGGAAGAGCAGCAGCTGGAGCCCATGGAGGAGCTGCTCTCTGCTCAGCTGCTGACACCTGACAGAGAGCAGTGACTGGCTTCCAGACTGGGCTCCAAGAGGTAGGTGCCGTCACTGGGGGTAGAGGAGGAGGACCCTGTCCACCGCCCCACCTTCTGCCCCGCTGTGCCCTGGTTGCCCCAGGCCCAACCCTCGCCCTTGCTACAGGGACTGATCCCTCCCTGCCCCAGCCCCTTGCTCTGGGGACCAACCCCCCGCTGTGCCCCAATTGGGCAGGTGGGCAGGCTCCACGTCAGCTCCTCCCAGCCTGGCTCTGCAGGCAGCTGGTGAGTGCTGGGAGCGTGGGGAGTGAGCAAGGGCAGGGGTGGAGAGCAAGCGAGCGATGGAGGGAGAGGGGAAGAGGAGTGAGCAGGGGGATGAGGCCTTGGGGGAAGAGGCGGGGCAGGAAGCAGAGCAAGGGTGTTCAGTTTTCAGCAATTAGAAAGTTGGTAACCCTATCCAAAGCTGACTGTGAAGAGTTAAAGGGGGTCTCATAAAACTGGGTGACTGGGCAACAAAATGCCAAATGAAATTCAACATAGATAAATGCAAAGTAATGCATATATAAAAAATAATAATCTCAACACCACATATTAGCTGTTACCACTCAAGAAAGAGATCTTGGAGTCACCAGGGATAATACTCTGAAAACTTCCATTCAATGCACAGTAGCAATCAATCAAAGGCTTACAGTACTATTAGGAAAGTGACAGAAAATATCATTATGTCACGATAATAATCCATGGTATGCCCACACCTTGAATACTGTCCAGTTCTGGTCACCACATCTCAAAAATGATATAGTGGAATTGGAAAAGATTCAGAGAAGGGCAACAAAGATGATCAAGGCTACTGAATGGCTTCCATACAAGGAAAAAGACTAAAAAGATTAGGGCTGCTCATCTTAGAAAAGAGACAACTATGGCCTTGGCTACACTTGCGAGTTACAGTGCAATAAAGCCTCCCAGAGCGCTGTACCTCACTCCCCGTCCACACTGGCAAGGCACTTACAGCGCTGTGTCTCCGCGGCTACAGCGCTGCTGGTACTCCACCTCTCTGAGAGGAATAACAGCTGTTGGGTATTGGCTGAGACTCCCCAGCTCCAGTGTAGTCGGGGAGTAATGTTAGTACGCACTGACTGACCTCCGGAAGCTCCCTTTGTTTTGAAATGGCACTTCCGGGTCTGGAGTTCAGAGCTCCACTTCGGGGGCAGCTTATCAAAAAAACAAACACAGCTACTGTTTGCTTTGAATGAGTGAGAGGCAGGCAGGAGGGCTCTGTTTGGAGTGCCGACAGCAAACAATTGCTTGAAGAGAGAGGCAGTGGGGGTAGGGGAGAGGGGGGGCTGGGGTCCGTTTCCATGAGCAGCTGCTTATCTGGTCTATGAGGAAAAAAAAAACAGCTGCTGTTCGCTTTCAGTGACTGAGAGAGGTGGGTGAGGGAAGGGGTTGTAAACTTAGAAGATAGCGAGCTGACAGTCTGTGGATACCCTAAAAACCCACTCTCTCCCCACACACTCCCTGTCACACTCCACCTCACCCCCCCCCCCCCCCATTTGAAAAGCACATTGCAGCCACTTGAACACTGGGATAGCTGCCCATAATGCACCGCTCCCAATACAGCTGCAAATGTGGCCACGACAGTGCGCTGGCAGCTGGCAGTGTGGACAGACTGCAGCGCTTTCCCTACTCAGCTGTACGAAGGCGGGTTTAACTCACAGCGCTGTACAGCTGCAAGTGTAGCCAAGGCCTAAGGGGGGGAATATGGTCAAGGTCTATAAAATCACGAATAGTGTGGCGAAAGTGTTATTTATTTACCTTTTCCTACAATACAAAAACCAGGGGTCACCCAATGAAATTAATAGGCAGCAGGTGTAATACCACAGGAAGTACTTTTTCCACATAACACACAATTATCCTGTGGAAATAACTGCCATGGGATGTTGTGAAGGCCAACTGGGTTAAACACACCTATATAAGTTCATGGGGTATAGGCTCATCAACGGCTATTAGCCAAGGTGGTCAGGAATGCAACCCCATACTTGGGGCAACCCTAAACCTCTGACTGCCAGAAGGGGAAGACTGGGATGCATCACCCAATTGCTCTGTTCTGTACATACCCCCTGAGAGTTCTGGTATGGGCCACTGCCTGAGACAGGATACTGGGCTACATGGACCATTTGGTCTGAACCTGTATGGCAGTTCTTATCCTACAAGAGGCTTCTTCACCTCCTGCCCTCTGTGTACTGCCTCCAATATGTCCCCAGCAGGTCTCAGAGCTTGACACCAGAACGTAGGTTTCTGCATTGATATGGGCTAGTTCCTCAAACCACCCAATAGGCAAGTCCTTTTGGCCAGAAAAAGGCCAGAATTTCTGGGCAACAAATGGGGTTGTCTCTAGTTCCCTGTCAGCCTGACATGGTCAGGGCGAGGGTGTTTCTAATATGAGAGAAGGGGATTAAAGAAAAAACATGGCAAGAATTGCAACGTCTGTTTGGAGCAGGCACACACCCATCAAGGGAGAGAGCTAGCAGCTCCCCATCTACTTCAGCCCGTGTCAGAGTTAAATGGTTGGTAGTTCAGAGCCTGCTTTTAACAACTCCCTTTTTGCCATTTTCTGTCCATGTGACTCTAAACCAAATTGTCTTTAGGGGCTGTTCAGCTCTTCCATACAAGAGCACAGATTGGTCACAGCAAGCTGCCTCAGCTACAGATGTCTTTTCTCATGTGTTTAATATCCTTTTAACAATCAGACCTTTCAGAGAGAGGCCAGAAGAAATACTAATTTTAGACTGGAGTATGCACAGGCGGCAATGAGAGCTGGTACTTACTAATAGCTCCTGTGTAGGTTGGCTGTGTAAGGTCTTTTGGCACCTTCCTGTAGATATCAAACCTGAAAGAGGAAAAGCAACAGCCATAAAACAGGTGGAATATTTCAATATACTTCATGTCACTGTAGAGTTCAATGATACTCAGGATTTTTCCATTCAGGTTTCCAACAACATTTTTCATTTTGCAGAAGGGCATGAAAAAAAAAACTCCAAAGCACTTGCCTTTTGTACAGTTATGTAACTGAGCTACTTTCTGGCTCCACCTTCACAAGCTCCCCCCTCTACCTCCTTTGCCTTGCTCTCATGGGTCTCTGCACTCTAGCTAGTTAGCTAGCATTGGGGGAAAATAGGTTATGGTGGACAAATTATAGACCATTGTATAATCAATGATGTCATCAAAAAGAGTATTCTTTTCCCTTTTCATTTTTTTTTCATTTTTTTTTTTTTTTTGCAAACTATGAACGCAAGGAGCCCAGTACGAACCAGGCAGGCTCTCTACACACTTGCTCACCCCCAATGCTCCCCTGTCCTCACCTGCAGCATCCACTTTGGACAGGGATGGAATATCAGACAGGCTGCTAGTGTCATGGAACTGGGTAGTCATTTTGGAGGTATTGATAAGCATACCCAGGGACTAGGAGGAGAACAATACATACATATATTTTCATTTAGGGAAATAAAGTTTTGAATCCAGATCTCTGGAAACTAAATGCCTGCACATTAACCTACTGAACCCAGTCTTTTTCTGCTTTTCACAGCAGGATCCACAGAACAGATTTTCGAAAAAGGAACATCTCCCAAGCCCCAAACCTGAATTACAGAAACACAGTTGTGTCTTTTAAATTAATCCTGCTGTAATGAGCAAAGCTGTTCAGCCAATCAGCTCCTACGTATTAGGATAAAAAATGCAAAAAGGCAACCTAATTAAAGAATAGGTCTGTTAAGACTGAAGAGCTCCTTTCACATGAGAACCTGGGTAGGTTCAGGTGGAACAGGGAGCAGGTATTTAGATCTTCCCCTCGCTGAAATCATTAAAAACAAAGAAAGGTGACATGGCAGCAGAGATTCATGAAAGAAGCCTGGAAAAAGCTCCAGGGAGCTCTGGCTTCAGTTGCCAGGAACTTAAGGGGCAACATTCATCCAGTTGATTTCAGTGGAGTTACACCAAGGTTGTATGTGCGTAAACGTAAACATACGTAAACAACTGCCAGCTAATCCATTAAGCAACTTGTGTTTGTGTGTTTGGTGCGGGGAAAAGCTGCAAGGTCTCCCAGCAAGGTGTTGAGGTAAGAAACCTATGACAACAGATATAGGGAGAGAAACCAGTCATGCATTTTGCTTCCTCTCCCAAGAAAAGAAAACTAAGTTAATATTAGACCATATTATTTCTATTCAGTCATGTCTTTTAATATCAACATGGCTCAGCTTTGCTATTTTAAACTCCCATAGTTAAACTTTCACTGCCTTATGATCTTGGCTATATAATTTCCAATCAACTTGTGCTCCACCATGCCCTGCCGCAATGCAGGTCTGACATCAGATTTTCCAAGACTCAATAAAAATTAATTAGTCTGTTAAAAAAAAAACCCACACCCTGAAATGTGAAGTGACTGTTTCCCCCAAAAAATAGCCTTGGGTTTTTTTGTTGTTTTTTAAATTCCCTAGTGGTGCATGAGGTTTGATGCTTTTCCCAGCCCAGGATCCCAGGTTTCCCAAGTTCACCCTGAACTCCTTGTCTCCAGCTGCAGTGAGATAGATAAGACCTCTCCAATCCCAAACTGGACACAATAATAACCTGCATTTTCACACAGAGAAGATACAAAGCTAAGATTCACTTTTCCACCCTCTCTTTGACTTTCTAAAATTCAATAGGTAGTTTCCTTTTAAAACACTAAAGTATTTTGTTTATAGTCAACCTCGGTATTTATCTAAGGGTCTCAAAGCACTTCAGAGCACCCTGTGAGGTAAGGAAGCATCATCATCCCCATTTTCCAGATGGGGGAGAGCAGTACAGAGAAGTTAAATGACTTGCACAAGGTCACACGACAAACTTGACAGAGCCAGAAAAAGTCTCCCACTCTAGCCATTAGCCACCACGGACATGCTGCATTTTACCTACTCACTCTGGACTAGTTTAATTAATCTATGGGCCAGCAGCACTTAACTAGCCTCCCACCTAGAAGGGATCTCTTGTTGAGCACTGAGAGTTCAGGGTGAAAGACCTTCACTCTGCTGCTGCAATCTGTGCTATGCCTATTATGGGTCAGAGGCCACCAGCGCCAAGGTTACCTATCCAGCACCTTTCACTAGCACCAAATCTACTTTGGGGGGGAGGGGGGGGAGTTCGAAGACAACTAGAATGCCTTTTTGGATTCTTTCATCATTAGTCTGACTAGAACATCAATATAAGAAGCTCCTTAGCACACCACCTGGGGGCAGAATGGGTTAACAAAGACTAGCACCTGCCTGCCACAGACCTACTAGAAGACTTTTCTATTGTTTAATTTTATTTAGGATTCAAAGTTGGGGGTGATGGTTTGGGAGGGAGAGAGGGCGGAGAAACAGGAAAGTATAATAATAAAATTAATCTTATGGCTAAGGCCCTAGGAACATCACGTATACGGGTTCAATACCTGACTAAGCCACAGAACAAATCACTTAATCATCCGGTGTCCCAGTTACCCACCTGTGAAATCCTCCCCTGGTGTGCTGGGACACTAAACTCATTAGCGTCTGTGAGGTGCTCAGATACTGCACCAATGGGGCCAAGTACATACACAGAGGGAACTGACCCCCTTGCCAGCTTTTGCTCATACGTGATGTAACTAACAGAGCATGCAGCGCTGGATGCTTATAGCACTATACATTTTTATGACTCTATTCACTGCCACCCCCTAAACACATTACTAAATGCTCCTGAACTAAACAGCCCATTTATGGGTCTGCAGCCACCCTGAGAACATCTGGAAAGTGCTGTTTACATTCTTTCCTCATACACCAAAGCAACAGCAGCAGCAGATGATAAAGTGACCCAGAACAGCTGATGACATCATGGTCTCACAGGAGGAGGAAATAGCTGAACTTCCTGCTCACGGCCCATTAAACGCTCAACACTGGCGTCGTCTCACTGAAATCACAATAATGGATTGGCAAGGCGAGAAAGTCAATGGAGAGGGAGGCAGAGCAAGGGCTTTGAAATGTTACTGAACAACTGGAAAATAGGAAATAGCTCTATGCTGAATGTAGTAAAACCACCGCCATGTGTACACTATAAAAGGAAGGGTGTTTTTAGAGTGAGAAATGTTCACTAGTTTTAAAGTTATGACCCATCGCAGGATAAAAATAAATGCAGAATATATAGGCATTTGAATAGGTGAAAAGCTGCTTTCAAAATAGGTGACTAAAATAGGAAAGGGCGCTAAGTGGCACCCACCTCCTAAAGGCCTCTTTACACTCCCCCAACCCCCTCCAAAACCAAATATTTTTAGATTTATTTATACAGGAAATCTCTAAAGAGGGACAGAGTCAAAGTTGGTGGGACAAACCACCAACATAAACTGACCTGTGATCTATCATGTGCATGTATCTGTTGGTTGTAATCACCTCCTGAAAAAGAAATCTAGCCTCTCCATTTTCCATGCTGCTTCAGTTGCATTCCCCGTCCTCTCCCATGTAATAAAAATCACAGCTAGAGACAGAACTGAGCCAAAACTCTGGATCTTAATACTCCTCAACTCTGCGAGCCTTTGGAGCCAGATCCAGACTTCAGGACCCAAGCCTCTCTCTGATCACAACATTTTGTACCTCTATCGCAGGGGTAGGCAACCTATGGCACGAGCTGATTTTCAGTGGCACTCACACTACCTGGATCCTGGCCACCGGTCTGGGGGGCTCTGCATTTTAATTTAATTTTAAGTGAAGCTTCTTAAATATTTTAAAAACCTTATTTACTTTACATACATACAATAGTTTAGTTATATATTAAAGACTTATAGAAAGAGACCTTCTAAAAACATTAAAATGTATTACTGGCACGTGAAACCTTAAACTAGAGTGAATAAATGAAGACGCGGCACACCACTTCTGAAAGGTTGCCGACCCCTGCTCTATCGTATCTGTCACGTGAGAATCTCAAAGCACTTTACAAACATTTAATACCCAAGCACAGCACAACAGACAAAGTGCACCAAGAAAATCAAGCCCTAGCCCGAGGAGCTCACCGTCTGAAGACACATTATGTCCACACAGCATTTTGGAGCTCAAGGAATCAAGCCTCAGAGCCCAGGTCAACAGACTCAGGCTAGCAGGGCTCATGCTAGTGCTCTAAAAATAGCTCTGTAGACAGCGGTTTGACGTTTCAGTTCAGGCTGGAGCTTGGGCTTTGAAAGCCGGGGAGAAGGGAAGGCCGAGCTCCAGCCCAAGCTGCAACTTCAAAGCAAAGTCTAAACAGCTATTTTTAGAGCTCTAGCATGAGCCCTGCTACCCTGAGTCTGTTGACCCGGGCTGGGAGGCTCACTCCCGTGGACTCCAAAATGCTGTATAGACATACCCATATGCATAGTACAGTACAGAGCAAAGTGAATTGATTGCATCTGATAAGAGGAATGCTTTGTGGAACTGGCAAGCTTTTAGAAGGGGAGAGGGAGGGTTCCCATAACAAACAGTGGAGGAAGGAAACAAAAAGAGTGGTGAGAGGAGCTTGGATTGTAGGCAGGAAGGAGAGCTTAGCTTAAACTTCACATGGGGTGAACGCCGATACATGGCCCGAGTAGCAGAAAAGGCAGGTGAACTAGGCAACTGCATTTAGGGTTGGAGCAGGATGCTGCAACAGTCAAAACAGAAAGCACCACTAGCAGCAGGGACCACGAGAGTGATGGGTTAGGACAGGGGTGGCCAACCTGTGGCTCCGGAGCCACATGCGGCTCTTCAGAAGTTAAGATGCGGCTCCTTGTATAGGCACCGGCTCCGGGGCTGGAGCTACAGGGGCCAACTTTCCAATGTGCCGGGGGGTGCTCACTGCGGCTCTGCCACAGGCTCTGCCCTCACTCCACCCCTTCCCAGCCCCTCCCCTCAGCCTGCACTGCCCTCGCTCCTTCCTCCTCTCCCTCAGAGCCTCCTGCACGCCACGAAACAGCTGATCGGGAGGTGCGGGGAGGGATGGGGAGGCACTGATCGGCGGGGCTGCCAGTAGGCGCTGGGGGCAGGGGAGATGTATTACTGTGACTGATGATGTATTACTGTGGCTCTTTGGCAATGTACACTGGTAAATTCTGGCTCCTTCTCAGGATGAGGGGAAGAGAGACTGGAGATGTATAAATAAGCCTAACTTATCTGTGGAAGTGCTCACAAATTTGGAAGACCTTATGCTCTAGATCATAAAGGTTTATAAGCCAACCACTAAATATAAATAATAATTATTACCATAGCACTTAGGGCCCCATTGTACTAGCCTTACAATCTACATCTGGCAACGATCCTGGATGAAGGCCACCTCTGGAGGAAAAGTTGCAATACTTGGCATTGTCCTTGGTGGCAGTCTATTATGGGGGATCCCCAATGACGGAATATTGGTCCTGTAATGGATCTGTGCAAGGACCATTTACAATTGGTCACAGATTGCCTACTCAGGAAGTCCATTAGGCCAGTGGCTTTCAACCTTTCCAGACCACTCTATCATTTCCAGGAGTCTGATTTGTCTTGCATACCCCCAAGTTTCACTTCACCTAAAAACTACTTGCTTACAAAATCAGACAAACATTTTAAAATGTCACAGCACACTATTATGGAAAAAATTGCTTATTTTCTTATTTTTACCATATAATTATAAAATAAATCAATTGGAATATAAATATTATACTTACATTTCAGTATATTGTATATAGAACAGTATAAACAAGTCATTGTCTGTATGAAATTTTAGTTTGTACTGACTTCGCTAGTGCGTTTTATGCAGCCTGTTGTAAAACTAGGCAAATATCTAGAGGAGTTGATGTACCTCCTAGAAGACCTTTGCATACCCCTAGGGGTACGCCTACCCCTGGTTGAGAACCACTGCACTAGGCTATCACGGACTTTTAGAAGGCGCAGGGACTTTGGAGTTTCCCCACTCACACTTTTTTGAGAGTGAAACCATACCACAGGGATGTCAGGTACCAACCCTTGGGTCACTCTCAGAAGATAAAAGACAGACATCCCTGCTTAATACCAGAGGGAAGGCAAAGAAAATATAACTTTTTGTACAGCGGTGTTGTACGAGCTCTCAAAAGAGAAAGGTGCTCGGTGTTTAAATCAATCTGGGACGTGACTCTCCCACAGAGAGAACAGGCATCAACTGTGCCCATCAACCAGGAGGCAAGTCCACTGCAGGCTGGCCAGGATTCAAACCCAGATGATTTGGAGTCTGCCACATTAGTTGGCATGAAGCACTTTACCCCACTGTACAGAGAAGTGTACAGGGTTTTTTGGGGTGGGAGGAGTGTATATTACTGACCTGACACTTGCATAGCAGGTGCCAATCCAAAGGATCCCAAAGCATTTTAAATAAATTCAAAGGCCACATCATCGGTATGCAGCATGTAAGCACCTCAGAGGTGGTACACCTTACAGCTTTTGTAAGAGTGACATGAAATTCTGCAATAACGCCCCTTTAATATATGGTGATCTTCGTACACAAAAAGAAAGTGCAGACCTAAGAGCATGAGAAGAAGCAACAAAGGAAAAGAAATCAAGCTGACTGGTGGGTAACTATTAGCAGCACTGCAGCAAAGGAAACCCTTGGCATCCAGGAGGAATTTGTTTGATGGGAATAAAGACGTTTTCCTCCCTACATCTAGACGAGTATCTCTGGGTACATCTTCGCTGTATTTTAAAACCCGTGGAAGTGAGTGAGTCTGCAGATTTGGGGTTGCGCTACTGCATTAAAAACACCTGTGCAGACTCTGTGCTTGTGCTCTGAACCCCACCCCTACCACAAGCTTCAGAGCTCATCTGTAACCGAAGCCCAAATGTCTACACAGCTGTTTTTAGCACCGTAGCGTGAGCCCTGCAAGCTTGAGTCTGTAGACCGAGGCTCGAAGACTCGCTGACACAGGTTTAAAAACTCATTGTAGACATACCCTCACTACCTAATATATAGGAGCTGCTCCTGTCAATGCATACAGGAACAGTGAGGTTTACAGATCCCCTCGTTGGGCCTAGCACTGTGGGCCCTTCATAAAGGAATGAACATGGGGATAACAGAATAACAGCCTCCTGACCAGAAAGGGCAAGCGATGCTGAGCATGCCACCCGATCCAGCCTTTCAGAGTAGTTAAGTGACTCTTGGGGTCGTTCTATTTCCACGTACTAGTGAATCATTCTGGTGAGTCACTACAGAGAGACATTAAATTCCTTAACCACCTACTCTCAGCAAGACCGCAGACAAAACTGAGGTTGGGGGAGGAGGAAGATATACACACACATCTACGCTTGTTTACTGAATTTTGGGGAGTGGAAGAGATGTTCTACTTTTTGTTTATAGGACTACATTTTATATCCCACAAAATTATCTCAGCAGTCAAGCAAAACCACCACACGCACAACCCCACTGCAGAATAGAATTCACACACCAGTAAATACTACCAAAGTCATAACTAAATGATGAAATTTGCAAAGAGATGATTCCCTTCCCCCACCATGTCACCCCATTTCATATGATTCAGATTTGACTTTAATGCTTAGAGTGGGTTGAGTTGATTTTCTTCCCACTATAAGTGAAGTGTATTTTTCCAAAGCAGAATAGTATATTAAAGATCAGCTTCCCCTGCCCCATCCATCTGCTTTTTGACAGACACTGGCCCCACAGTGGCTGGTCTTGCATTATTAGCACAACATGTACTGAGAAAGGAACGACAGAGAGTTCTGTGGCACCTTATAGACTAACAGACGTATTGGAGATGCATCTGAAGAAGTGGGTATTCGCCCACAAAAGCTTATGCTCCAATACGTCTGTTAGACTATAAGGTGCCACAGAACTCTTTGTCGCTTCTACAGATCCAGACTAACACGGCTACCCCTCTGATACTTGAGAAAGGAAGATGCCTAGGCGATGTGGTCAGAGCAAAGCATTGTTCTTCTCCTATTCCCCATGCTAAGAGTGGTTCATTTCATTAGGACAAATTATGTACCTGATGCCAATGAAATGAAAAAAAAATTGATTACACTGGGGCTGATGTATCTATGGCCAATCAGTGAAACGGTCATAAACCAAGCCACCTGAACTCCATGCCTATGATAAGAACATAAGAATGTGGATGGTGAAAGAACTATGGAGTCTCCACCTTCTGCAGTAACCAGCTCCTGGCAATAGTACTACTTTTCAGCAAGCACTTCTCATCCAGAAAAGAATCCATCCTGGATTGAGAAGAACAGGGTCAGGTCAAGTTTAGCCTGAAATACAGGCTGCATTAAGACAAGCTTTTTGCAAAACTTCACACCATGAAAAATGTTTATTTTATTCTTCTTTTACTAGAAAGTTTAAACATACATTCCCTCACAACAACTGCAACCCAAGCTCTATACCGTCGTGCTAGTGCAGGAGTACCTGAAAGTAAAACAGACTGGTCTCTTGTAATGGAGTGAAGTGAAAGGAATGCAAATACACCGTCAAATAACAGATTTGTAAAATCTTTCCATTTTAATAAACAAAAGGTGGTATTTGTACGGATTTTTAAGTCAGAGTGACCCTGTTAATTAGTTAAACAATCCCTAGACACTACCTAATGTGCGTGTTAACTATCCTCTGGGTGAAAACGTTCAGACGATTTTGGGCAAGAGTACCACAGGACAGAGAAAAAAGGACGACTGTGTGCAGCAGCCATATTCGTAGTTAAGCAGGTCACTAATTCCTGGTGTCTCTCGTCTCTCTCTCAAAGCCCACACTAGCACAGAGTGAAAAATAACAATTTAGAATCATCAATTACCTTGGGATCAGTCTATAAACACGAAAAAGGTGACATTTGCTGAATCAATCTGTGAATTTCTTTAGCAATTAACTCTTTTAACTTGCTAGTATCACAGATTTTACAGTCAACATTTGCTTTCAAATAATATTCGAGCTAAACATTTTGTTAACCAAGTCGAGCAGGAAATTCAAGTAGAGTTCAAAAACTGAGGATTTTATTGAGTTAAGGTATGAAAATGGATAATACAAGCATTACAATATTCCCCAGGTTAGGATATTTCAGTATCAAATTCAGGCTGCCCCCACATTTTCATTAGGCTGCACACTGTTGTATTGACAATGCAGAACGGTACTGTAGGCGTTTGTGTTCCACCACGCATGCTGTGGTCTTGAGGCCTGGTGCTGGCAGAGAGCTACCCACTCATCCTGGGCAGGGAGCTAAGTCCCTTCCATCACAAGCCCTGGTTCTGCAATATAACTAGGTTTGGCAGATTTGATTTAAATAACTAGTGATTGGTACATACACAGAACAAGGTTTTTTAAATAAAAAAAGAGACACACGATTCTATGCTAGTCACGCTGAGACTGCTTCCTGGGCAGAAGTGCTCAAACATCAGGCGGGAGTCACGCAGCTCACTATAGTGAAGTGTGTAATGAGGGTGGTGGAAAACCCACTTCACAGTGACACATCTGCACTCAAGAGGGAAGCTGAAGAGTCATCGAGCCCACACACTGCAAGGGCACTACTGTCTGTCATGACAGAACTCAGACCTCTCTAGGGCTGGTTATTGGCATTTCCTAATGGGAGGCCCCTGGGGCTCCCCCACAGCACAGAACCACACAGTATTGTCTGCACAGGGCTATTTAACCCCTACGCAGTGGGACGGGGAATGAGAGCAAGAAGAGCACTGCATTTTTCTGAACTCACTCACAAACGTTCTCATATAACAGGACCATTTCTACACCTAGAAAACAAACTCCAAAACCTGGCACGCCTGCTGTCACTGAATGTTTAGGCCATACTATCCAGGATAAAAAAAATAAAACCAGGTTAGGAGACCTGCTTTAAAAAATTTCATCCAGGCGCAATTTTGTTGCTAACATGGAGGGGGCACAATTTGGTTAAAGCCATTTTCAGAACCTGGTTGCCCTTAGGTCCTTACCCCTGGAAAGAACTGTGCTATTTACAACTTTGTTCAGAAATAGTTGGCAAGCACAGCTCTGCTCCTATGTAGGTTTATAACACTGCAAAAGAAAAGGTTTCAATGAATCCAACATGCATGAAGCAGATTTTGTTAAACAAAGTCTATGTGGGACACAATCAACTTGAAATCTAGTCACTTAAAAAAAAAAAAGTATGAGTTACAAATAGTTTCAGGTGAAACAGGTATTTATTTGCCCTTGGATCCCCAGCCCTTTTCTGTGGCCTTACACATTTGGGGGGACGGACGGACAGACACACACACAAAAATGCAACTCTGTAGCTATGTGAAAGAGCCACACCAATAAGGAATATTATAAAAAGGAGAAACACAATAAACAGGACAATACATAATCACTTTATCAATTGCATGAGGTAAAATTAAAAAAATATAAAGATGTCAATCTACTTTAGTTCTAGTAACTTTAGTTCTTGTTTAATCTAATATTACATTTTCAGACAGAAATGTGTTTTTTAAATTGACAAGTGTTCCTTTCACCTAAACTGGCAGTTTTGATTTTGCTTACAAACTGGACAGTTTCTCTCTCTTTAGAAGCACTCAAGGGCATTTGGATTAGATTTTTGACAGACCTTCATACCAAGAAAGAAGATTCAAATCTATAGCTCCTTCATGGAACCAAAGAAAGATTAAATGGCATACAACTACGCTAGCAGTAGTCTCTGAAGGGCAACAAAAATGATTAGTGGGCTGGAGCACATGACGTATGAGGAGAGGCTGAGGGAACTGGGATGGTTTAGCCTGCAGAAGAGAAGAATGAGGGGGGATTTGATAGCTGCTTTCAACTACCTGAAAGGGGGTTCCAAAGAGGATGGATCTAGACTGTTCTCAGTGGTAGAAGATGACAGAACAAGGAGTAATGGCCTCAAGTTGCAGAGGGGGAGGTTTAGGTTGGATATTAGGAAAAACTTTTTCACTAGTAGGGTGGCGAAGCACTGGAATGGGTTACCTAGGGAGGTGGTGGAATCTCCTTCCTTAGAGGTTTTTAAGGTCAGGCTTGACAAAGCCCTGGCTGGGATGATTTAGTTGGGGTTGGTCCTGCTTTAGGCAGGGGGTTGGACTAGATGACCTCCTGAGGTCCCTTCCAGCCCTGAGATTCTATGATTCTCTGATTCTTAAATAGAACTGGGTAGCACATCCATCTCCAATACTGGCTTTTCCCTATTGCCCCCTCACCCTGCCAAATCTTTCCTGCCAACCAGAGAAGATGTGTGTGCATGTTCATGTATTCATGTCCATTCTTGACAGTCAGATTAAGGGAGAAACCTACAACACGAAGAGCCTCATTACAAACCAAAAAGAGCTGAACCAAATAGTTTTCCCACAGACCTCATATATCAAGAATCCAGCAAGGCTTGATGGTAATGTTTTCTTTTTACAAAAGGTTTGAATGATAAAAATGCATCTAGGCATATGCCACTGGCCGGCTGACATGACAGGGAGCATGCTCATTTCTTACGGAGAGTGCACTCATTAAACATACTGGTCAGTAACTGGGAGACGCGAGGAGGAAGAGACTAACACAGTACTATACATTTAACTTGCCATATGCGTGCTGCATAACAGTGTTACACCCACATACATTCATTTTAGGGAGGCTTCATTGTTCTTGAACACAGATTTCTAGTTGGCACAGTCAAGCCAAACAGCTTAAGTGTCCACTGTAGCATTCTCTTCAGATGGTCTGGAAAATTCTGTGACCTGGTGTTTCTCCCAGAGCAGAGGTATTCGCTGAAGAGACCAACAGTCAACAGGCTGCACCGGATGAGAAGGCAAAGATACATAAAACTGCAGCCACGCAAATGCAGCTCATGACAATCTTCATTATGGAGGTGCTGCATGCAGTGACTCTGGCTTTTTTCAGGCCAGAGAGCACCAACTGCTGCTCAGATGTAGTTTCTTTGTGAACACCTAAAAACTAATTATAAACAAGCCAAAGTTTAAATTACATCCTTCTAGACTACAGAGCTATCTGTAATTATTCCATGTGACAACTGAGTAAGGACAAAGCTCAACAACTGCTGGTGAACTTTGTCAAGAAACTATTTCTATTCAGCTATCATGGAAGACAAATCATCTTTAAAAATGAAGTGAAGAGGACGAATTTAGCCTCAAAACAAGAAAAAAAACAGAATCTTGGGGTTTGTCAGCCTCCCCTCCACCCAGGTACCATTCCCCCCAACTGCTGTCTCTGCCTCCTTCCCTGGGCATTTCTATTCCACTGTTGTATCGTTAGCGTGCCACTCAGAAAGCGGAGTTGGGTGGTGGAGTCCATCAATCCAATGTCATACACCCAGCCAGGACAGATAATCAATTCTCCCAAGATCATTGTAGTTGTTCCTATTTTTATATTTGCCATTTCACGATACAGGAGATGCATTAGCAATTCATCAAGTCAGACATCTGTGTAACACACAGGCTTTTTTTTTTTTTTTGAGGGAAGACTGAGCAACCACAATCCCAATTTAGAAAGCATTTTTAAGAATATTCGTCAAGGAGGATTTCTGTTCAGGTGAAGTGAGCTGAAATGATGGCCCTACAGAATCAAGTTCTCCATTTGTCTACAGAACAGGCTGCCCCTACACAGCCACCATCACCTCAATATTTTTTTGGAGGAAGCACCTCTAGTGTCAAGAAGGGAGTTCACAGACCATGGCTCATTCAGTCTCTGCGTCTGTTCAAGGTGCCACCTGTTTGTGTGGATACCCGCCCATTTGGAATTTAGACCCCACCAGCTCATTTTGCATAAATCATACAACTAATAATTTGAGGATTGGAGACAGGGAGCACAGAGAAAAAAAATTACTATATATTTGGGGCAGATTAAGTCAGAATGATTTGTAGGCTAAAGGCTCCATTCATAATTCTATTTCCAAAAAGGTTTTTAGCAAAGGCTGGATGTTGTATGGAGGAGATTAGAGTCGGTCACCAAGTTACCCTGAGAAGTTTCCTCCTCCTCCTCCCAAACTTCAGGGTATTTAGGGCAGGGGTGGGCAAACTTTGTGGCCCAAGGGCCACATCGGGGAATAGAAATGGTATGGCGGGCCATGAATGCTCACAAAATTGGGATTGGGGTGTAGGAGGGAGTGCGGGCTCTGGGGTGGGGTTGTGGGACAAGGAGTTTGGGGTGTAGGAGGATGCTCTGGGTTGGGACTGAGGGTGGGAGGGGGATCAAGGCTGGGGCAGGGGTGCGGGAAGGGGTGCAGGTTCCGGCTGGGGATGAGAGGTTTGGGGTATAGGAAGGTGCTCCAGGCTGGGATCGAGGGGTTTCGAGAGTGGGAGGGGGGAATCAAGGCTGGGACGGGGTTGGGGAGAGGTTCATGGGGTGCAGGCTCCAAGCGGCACTTACTTCAAGCGGCTCCCGGAAGCAGCAGCATGTCCCTTCTCCAGCTCCTATGTGGAGGCGCGGCCACCAGGTGGCTCTTCACGCTGCCCCATCTGCAAGCACCGCCCCTGCAACTCCCATTGGAGTGCATTGCAGCCGGAGTGGGGCCAGGCCGGGGCTTCCAGGAGCCGCATGGTGCGGCCCCCGACCCAGTGCCCTGGGCAGAGCACCAGAGTGGGCCGAGCCGCGTGGTCCAGCGCCCTGGCCAGAGTGGGGCTGGGCCACGTGGTGCGGCTCATGGGCCGGCTTAAAACGGCTCTTTGCCCACCCTTGATTTAGAGGGTCGGGGAGAGGCAGAAGGACCAAGTACATTTTTTGCTGCCTTCTGCATGCTTCATGGAATCACAGTAGGCCTGAGTTTAGGAGGGGGCCTTTTTCAGCCTTGGGCAGCTACAGCTCATACTGGGACAGTCATACTGATGGCAGAATCAGAGTGAGAGGCACGCCCTTCTTCCTAGCTTCCTATGGTATTTCTGTGGCATCCATTCTGTATCTGCTAGCTGATTTACTGAACAGCATTTGTACCCCTATGGTATATCAGCTCCCTGGGCACAGAGAAAGTCATAACAGGACAGAGAAACAAAGCAAAGTCAGGGAATAAAGTATTACGGGAATTGGAAGCATGAAGGAGCACGAGTTAAAAGCCTACCTCTAGCTCCTCAACAACTTGAGGTACGAGGGGAGGAATGCTCACCCAGTAGCGTAGCTGGGGGGAAGCAGGGGGAGCGGCCGCTCCCCCACTGAGCAGAAGCGGCGCCTTTTTTGTGCTCCCGTGCCTTTTGCTCCTGCGCTGCAGCTGGAGCGGAGCATTTTTTTTTTGCTCCCAACGCTTTTTGCTAAAAAAAAAAAAACACTTACCCGGCGGCACTCCAGCTGTTCGGCGGCACTTTCAGCGGCGGGTCCTTCACTTACTCCAGGTCTTCAGCGGCATTTCGGCGGCGGGTGCCACCGAAGACCCGGAGCAAGCGAAGGCCCCCTCCACCGAAGTGCCGCCGAACAGCTGGAGCGCCACCGGGTGAGTACAGGGGGAGGCGTCTTTTTTTTAGCTCCACTCCCCCGTACTCTAAACCTGGCTACGCCTCTGTGCTCACCACCATTTAAATTCAAGGAAAAAAGACCTTCTCTAAATGTTTTGCAAGGTAGTTCAGTATGCAAGATGGTCAGTGGGGGGCATGCATGTACAAACGTGTGTGCACACACAACACATGCGCACGCTTGCTTCCCCTATTTCTTCTTGGAAATATGAAAGAGCAAAGCAGATGTTCATGGCATAACTCCATGAAGGGAGGGGGCGTGGAGGTGCCTCATGTCCTACCATTACAGCTACCTCTTCTGCCAAGACACCAAAAAATGAAACAAAAAACAAAACAGATGAGAAATTATGGGGTGCTAGAAAAAGTATATAAAGGGAGACATGAAAGAGGAACAAGAACATACACATAACCTTCTATTGCTCCTAGGAGAGCAGATTTTACCACACAAAGCAAGCCACACAATACAGGCTAGAAAAACAAGTTGTGAAGAACCACCAACTGTTCTTTCATTTCCTTGGGTCATAGCTCTGAAACAATGACTTTGGGACAATTCATCTTTGCTTTGTCAGTAATGGTGGGCTAACAGTCCTTGAATGCGAGACAATTAGAGCAGTCCCATCAATGCCAAATGAATAACAGGGCTGCCACACACTCTACCACAGGTAGCCATTTTGAGTGGCTTATAACTAAGACTATGTTTTAGTCACGGGTACTTTTAGTACGTCATGGACAGGTCACGGTAGTAAACAAAAATTCACGGCCCAGGACCTGTCCATAACTTGTACTATACCCCTGACTAAATCTTGGGAGTGCCGCAGGTGCTCGTGGGAGGTGGCCCAGGTGGCACTATGGGTGCTGGGGGGAGCGGCAGCCCAGGGGACGCCGTGGGTGCTTCCGCAGGTGTTGCAGGGGTAGTCCAGCAGGAGCTGCAAGTGCTGGGGGGGCTGCCCAGAGGGCGCCGTGGGTGTGTGGGGTGGGGGAAGGGCTAAGGGTGTCTTCCCTTTGTACTTCCCTGGCAGCTTCTTACAAAAGGAGGAGTGTGTCAGGTAAAATGTTTTTAAAAAGCAAATTACTTGCCATTATTACTACTAAGAACAAATTTAAATAGGACGACTGTCCAAGCTGAGTGAAAAGGAAAAGGTAAAACAAATCAGAACAGTTGTGTCCAATTCACGTTGAGATTACCATGCACAAGCACAGTGCGGTCCGAATAATAGAATTTAAGGCCAAAAGGGACCCTCCGATCATCTAGTCTGACCTCCTGTATCATCGGCAACTACACCACCCAGCACCCACACACTAAACCCAACAACCAAAATTAGACCAAAGTGTTACAGCCCACAGGAGATGAAATTATTACGTGTCACAGGCAGAGAACAGGAGGGACTGAGATGCACCAATGCCCGAGGCCCCCGTAATGGAACGGAAATGGTTATGTGAACTATATATACCCAGATAATTCTGGCAGGTGACCTGCACCCACACGCAGCAAAAGAAGGTGAAAAAACCCCTGTGTCACTGCCATTCTGACCAGGGGGGAAATTCCTTCCCAACCCCCATGTACATGAGAAAGATCAAGCCAGCCAAGCACCTGAGAAAGTATGCTTGGTGCCACCTCAGAGCCTTCGCCCTCCCTGTCCAATGTCCCGTATCTAGCCATGGCCATCCATGATGCTTCAGAGGAAAGACATTTTTAAAAAAAAATCCCTTTCTGACCCTTACAGGTGGCCAGCAGAAACCCTGAAGCATGAAATTTCAAGATCAGCTTAGAGAAAAACAAAGACACACTTCTGAAGTTTTGATTTGGGAGGGGTGGGAGTGTTCTTTTTTTTTTCTTTGTCTACTATTGCTACAAGCCATATCTAAAGTCACAGTGACTCAGATTAGAGAAAAGGTTACTATTTTTTTCAGTTTGTTTACTTTGTGGATTTTACAGCAGTCTGTGTAGGTTTAAGGTTACTTTCCCCCTCATTTGGGTGTTTCACATAGCAAATGGGGAAAAGAAAAGAAAAAAAAGTGCAATTGTAAAAAAATAAAATAAACCCACATTTCTCGGGGAAGCTTAGTGCCGCAGTATTTTTTTTTTTTTAATGGTTAAATTTCAAGTTGAAGGTGTCCCTTTAAATACAAACAAAATATTCATGGAGGGAAATGGTTTTAATTGCCTATTTTTTTCCAATCCGTTGACATCCATGTTGTACCTATTCTGGGGATAGATCTAGGATTTCATTCTACAGAGCTGTTAAATAAGCCAGAACATACCTTTCAACAGTACTAAATTCACTTACAAAAAGCAGAGAGGAAAAAGACAAATGCCTTAACCTATTGCCTTAGTTTAAACTGTGTGGCAAAGGTAAGCTATAACTGTACAAACCACTTTTTCCATACATTAGGAAAATAGTAATTTAAGATTTTATTTTGAGATTCCTTGTTTCCAGGAAGTTCCTTTGTTTCCTATCCAAAGGCAGCTACCAGCTCTGACGTATTGGGCAGAACACTTTGCACTTCTAATATATTGCTTGATAAATACTAATTATTCTTCCTGCAATGAAGTTGGCAAACATTACCATCCTCATTTTACAGATGAGGAAACAGACATTACAAGGTTAAGGAACTTGCCCAACATTACACAGGAAGTCAGTAGCAGACCCAGAATAAGAACTCAGGAGTTCCTTGTTCTTACTACTTCACTTTGAGTTTGCTGTTTCTCTTTGTTTAGACAAAAGTTTCCATATTTTCCATCTAATGGGAGAGGAGAGTGTAACATGAGGGAGAGGTGGTCAGGAGAGGTGTTGGGACATATAAAGGCAGTGTGGTCCTGTGGTTAGGATGAAGGACTGGAAGTTAGCAGACTTGATTCTATTCTATTCCCAGCACTGACTCACTGTGTGATTTTGGTCAAGTCACTTAACCTTTGTCCTTCACTTTCCACACCAGTAGAGTGGGGCTAATAATACTTACCTATATTTGTAAAGTGCTTTGAGATCTACAAATGAAAAGCTCCATACATGCTATGTCTAAGATAAAACATTTTTTTAAAGATATACTTTGGAAGGTCTTTACTAGGGAAACTCAAGGAGTTTGTGAAAACCCCATGATACATGCACTTTAAGAGCCATGGCCTTGATTCATGACAGCACTTAAACACATACATTAGCATAAATGCCATCGTGAATAGGGATGCTTTCCTGAATAGAGGCCCAGTTTTCAAAAGGATGTACGCTAAACTGCATGTTCCTGTAAATCAAAATTTACACATGCAAACTGGGCACACAGAGTCTGGCCCTAAATATTTGAGTGAAGATGGACAAACACACATTCAAAGCAGAATGAATAAGTTGCTTATTAAAAATACCAGCAAGTTATTAAAACACACTATGAGATTAGCACCTGCATAACAGTTGATAAGATGCAAATATCCTTAAGCAAGCAACTGGCCTTATTTACAATAGCGCATTAAATATGTAGTTTTAAATTAACTTGTTTTAAAAACACATGAGGTTGGGACTGGCACAATACAAGTCACCTACACAATACACACACTCCTGCCACCTCACCACTTCTCAACAGTGCTCCTCTGATACCCTTCCCGCCCTTCCTCTTTGACCTGATAGCTCTTTGCACTTTTAGGTCCAGGGGTAAAGCACAGGAA
The DNA here is from genome assembly GCA_037349315.1 of Chelydra serpentina. Taxonomy (NCBI): domain Eukaryota; kingdom Metazoa; phylum Chordata; order Testudines; family Chelydridae; genus Chelydra; species Chelydra serpentina. The sequence continues at coordinate 18,426,586 of JBAIAC010000035.1, forward strand.
TAGGATTTCTCTGCCAGCCAGTTCCTCCCTCTTCTGATTCCAAAGACATATTGAAACAGAAGAAGTTTCTCAAACAAGGAGGAGTACTGAGAACAAGCTAATGAGGTCAACACTATACAGGATTAGCACATTCTGTTTTAATACAGACAGTACATTCATTACAAGTTCACCTGTAGATAACTCGACTGTAAGGGAACAGGGAGGAGAGGACATCAGAAACACTCTTGGCAGGAGTGTGGGTGCTTACATAGTATGGTGGTATCTAGATTGCAGTGTCATTACTTAGATAAGCTGCACCCACTGTCTATCTTCATACAGAACTCCTAGAACAGTGGTCATCAACTGGTCAACAGCGATCTCCAGCAGCACAGTGGGACTGCTGCTAAGACAGGCTCCCTGCCTGCCCAGCCCCACGCCACTCCCGGAAGTGGCCAGCGCATCTGGGGGCAAAAAGGGGGCAGGGGGCAAAAAGGGGACTGCCTCCACGTGCTGCTCCTGCCTGCAAGCACCCCCCTCCCCCGCAGCGCCCATTGGCCAGGAACAGGGAGCGTGCAGAGCCATGTGCCACCCGCCTCCCACCAGGGGGCACAGGGGTGCATTGGCCCCTTCCAGGAGCAGCGTGGGCCATGTGAGGCAAGGAGCCTGCCTTAGTAGCAGCCATGCTACACCACCAACATGAAGCCGCCAGAGGTACGTGCTGCCCGGTGGGAGGCCGCACCCCAACCCCCAGCCCTGAGCCCCCTCCCGGAGCTAGCACCCCAAACCTCCTCCTGCACCCGAACACCGCCCTGAGCCCCCTCCCAGAGCCAGCACCCCGTACCCTCTCCTGTACCCCAACCCCCTGCCCAGTCGTCCTGACCCCCACTCCCGGAGCCAGCACACTGTACCCTCTCCTGCACCCCAACACTCTGCTCCAGCCCAGAGCCCCCTCCTGCACCCCAACCTCCTGCCCCAGGCTCAGCCCAGAGCTCCCTCCCTTACTGTGAACCCCTCGGCTCCAGCCCAGAGCCCGCACCCCCTCTGAAACTCCTACCCCAGCCCAGTGAAAGTGAGTGAGGGTAGGGGAGAGCGAGTGGGGGGCGAGGGAAATGGAGTGAGTGAGGCGGGGCTTTGGGGAAGGGGCAGGGCCTCAGGAAAGGGGCGGGGTAGATCCTGGGTGGCCCTTAAATTCAAAAAGTGATCTTGGGCCTAAAAAAGTTGGAGACCACTGTTCTAGAAGCATCTGCCTATAGAAAAAAAATATACAAAACCAAACAAGTTACTTTTAGAACAAAGGTACATTCACCCCCACTTGAACACTTCAATAAGAGGGTGCAAAAAGCTAAGCAAATTCTCTGTTCCTTTGTTGAATTGACTTCTTTGCCAAGAACCTTCCCCTGCTCCTCCCACCAGTCATACTATTCTGTATTATGCCTTATTTGCCAACTATATTCTGTTATGAGTTTGGCGATCTTGGTCCTCAAGTGCTTGTGTGGGTTGCTCTCCATCCTCCAGGAATATCAAATAAATCACTGTCATTGAAATGTGCCAACAGAACAAACAGCTTCAGAGGTTGGAAAGAATGGAAAAGAGAGGGCTAAGAGGAAGCAGTAGAACACATACTTCTCCTTTGAAATTGTATATTAGGCACAACTACATTTCAGTGGAAATTAGGAGGGAGACAGTATTTCTAGACTAGACCGAGAGAGACTTAGCTGTGGATTCGTGCCAAGGAGTGATTTTTTTTCCTTTTAGGCAGTGAGAATAAAGTGCCAAAATGAAGGATGGCAGAGTGCGAGGGAGAGATTTTTTTATTTATTTATTTTTTAAATAAAGTGAGCAAACCACACTGTGCTTCATCAAAACTGGAGAAAAACGTAATGAAGAAAAAATGTCCAAGTAAGGGGACTGGTATTCAAAAGGAACCAAACCCACTGCTGGACTGAAAGCAATAGAGAATGTAATTATGAGTGAAGCAATTAACACAACCAACAGGAAGAATGTCCACTTGGTCTTTAGGAGCCAAGACGAAAAATCGTTAGACTCCACTGCTGTCCTGCACACTACAATGCCATGAAACAAAATCTGATCAAGTAAGGAAAGCATCAGAATCATCCTAGAACTCAAAACATTTTAAGTGTGGTACATAGCTCTTGCTAGTACTAACCTCATATGGTTTTCCTGAACAGCAAAGGACAGTAATTTGTCAGGATAATGGGAAGTGTGGGGGATGCCAAGAGGTGAGGAAGATAGAGGAACAGTCACCTGTAGAGGTGGTTTGGACAGACATGGTTTTCAGAGAAACCATACTCCACTCAAGGAGACTAAGATTTCTCTACACCAAACAGGGAAACTGCTAGAGCTCCGCTATCTACAACTGATTATGCGCCTTGTCAGGGTTCCCTCCCCACTCTAAACTCTAGGGTAAAGACGTGGGGACCCGCATTCAGAGCCCCTAAGCTTATTTTTACCAGCTTAGGGTAAACCCCTCCCAAGGTACAAAATTCCCTGCACCCCGAGAAATGCTTCTTGCTGCCACCATCAAATGTCTAACAGGAATCCAGGAAAGGAATCACTTGAACTTCCCTCCCCCCCAAAATGCCCCCTCAAGCCGTACACCCCCTTTCCTGGGGAAGCTTGAGAACAATCTCCCAACCAATTGGTTACACAGTGATCTAAAAACCCACCCCCTGGGTTTTAACACAATAGAAAACAGTCAACTTCTTAAAAGAAGGATTTTATTAAAAATAAAGAAGGTAAAATCATCTCTGTAAAATCAGGATGGTAACTATTTCACAGGGCACTATATTTCCAAACTCAGAGAGATTTCCCCCTCTGGACAAAACCTCAACGTTACAGAAAACCATGAATACCTCCCCCCCCTTGCCCTTTCTAACACAGGGGATACACCAAGCAAAATAAACAGAAATCTATACGCTATGCTATCTAAACTTACTTCAGAAAAGGGAGGTTTGATTTTCTGTAGGTTCCTTCTGTCTTCCAAGATCACTCTCTCTCAGACAAAGACACCCACTAAAACCTTCCCCCCTCCCAAAGTTTGAAAGTATCTTGTCCCCTTATTGGTCAGAGCCCAGCCAGGTCAGGTGTCAGTCTGGCTACCTGCATTTCTTAACCCTTTACTGGAAAGAGGATTTTATAGCACTGCATCAGACCCTCTCCCCCTTCCCTTCATATTTATGACACGCCTATTGTACAAGGCCAAATACGACATTTCTTACCCCAGAGAAACGAGAACTGTGAGAACTTCAAATGAAAGGTGATCTGCAAGTAATATGTCCCTTTCAGGGATCAGGTAACTGAGGCACAGAAAGGTGAAATTCTTTGCCCAAGGCCACAAAGAGCTGACTGAGTCAGGAATGAGTCCTGGGAGTCCAGATATCTTGTCCCAAGGACTAGACAATGCCGCCTCACTGTATACACCCTGTGACCCATGGTCAGAAAGGGCTAAGCAGCTTGCAGGCTAATTGACCCAGGTTCAAACTTTGGAGACACGTTAGAAAAGTATGTAAATGGTAATTAGGGCCATTCCATGTTAGATAGGCTAGAACCTTGAAATGCAAACCTGATTTGTTAGAGAATTAGAGGTGATACTAATTGTATGTGTTTACTTATATCTCGTTAGATGTTAGCCATGTAAACAGACAGTTCCTATCTATTACTATAACTATTGATTCAGAGATCAAAGGGACTATTAACATTTAGATGAATCTTGGGTGAAATAACTTCATTGTATATATGTCTGTTTAAAGTTTGTGATAAATGGCTTAATGAATAAATAGCCTTATGTTAATCTGTGTAGCTAATTACCAGTGATGCTTAGGAAATAGGTCTACTTCAGAGTCTCTGTGATTGCCTATTGCCTATTGTTCGCCTAAGGAATGTATGGTCAAGAGGCTGCTAGAAAACTGTATAAACGACTCTTGGGACCTGATTCTTTCATCTCAGATCTGCTTGATACTTTATGCAGGGGAAGCTTGAGTCGTAGGACAGATCTCCAGTCCAATCTGGATCACACTGAATATGAACATTGGACTTATAACTTATGAACTAATTCTGAAAGAACTCTTTGCAACTACAAAGCTCATCATCTCTACTATAAAACTTCTCAGAATGGTACTCATGTCTGTATGTATACTGATCTTTTAATCAATTCTCTCTCTTCTTTTTTAATAAATTTTAGTTTAGTTAATAAGAATTGGCTGTAAGCATGTATTTGAGTAAGATCTGAAATATTCATTAACTGGGAGGTAATGTGTCTGATCTTTTGGGATTGGTAGAACTTTCTTATATGATGAATACGATTTTCAGTAATCCTCATCATATTTGACTTGGGTGTCTGAGTGGAGGCCTAAGGCTGGGTTGCTTTAAGGGAACTGTGTTTTGGCTTCTGGGTAACCAGTAAGGTATTACAGAAGCTGTTCTGAGGCTAGCTTGGTGTATCTAAGTACTGGAATGACCACCAACTTTGGGTATTGTCTGCCCCATTCTTTGCAGTTTGCCCTAATTAAGTAACCTCAGTGTGACTCCCGTGGGACCTTGGCCACACACCCAAAGCACTGAAGAGTCCCCCTACATTCCTAAAGTAAAATGGGACAATATTGTATAGACAAATGTCATTCCTAATACGCTAGATTTCAGACCACAAGATGCCCTTTTTCCAGGGACACCAAGATGGCTCCAAATATTTTCTGGCTGCTGGTATATCAAGCAGCATCTCAGTAACTATCCTGCGACAAAGCTCAAAAGGTGCAGGTACCAGATAAGGTTCTCTTACCTGCCGCTCTCTTCCCTTCCAGACCAATTCGAATTTAATTCCCGAGCACCCTTCTATGATCTTTGTATTCTTTTCCAATTACAGAGGATTCATCTTGGTGACCAACCATCTGAATTAACGTGAACAAATTCAGCTGGACCATCTTTTAACTTCCTTAAAAGGCTTAGCTGGGGCCCAGTATTGGGGTCCCAGCTTACCTACCAGAAAAGAAAGATTTGATAGTTATATAGGATCCCAATTTTACTATGGCCTCCTCACAAAATCCAGACCTCTGATTTATTCTCCTGTACCTGCTGTGCTACAATATTCCATTGGCTTCAATGGATGACCAAGAGTTGTGGTTCAGTAACATTCCCGATCTGAACCATTGCTTGTCTGCTATGGAGCATTTATTACAGCAATGTTTCTGTCACAAACCTTTTACCGCATCAAGGACAGGCAGGGTTAAAAAAAATGTAGGTGAAACACACAGCTAAGGCTTCCGCTTACTGTGTTCAAACCCTGTAAGCTGCTTCTCAGACACAGGCAGTGGGAGTACCTTTGATTTCCTTTTGAAACTGATTGTGTTACCACAGGATTAGCTCAGATCAGACACAGCATCTGGCTTTCAGTGCGGTTCCTGTTTCTGACCCAGTTTCCAAGAAAAGTTTACGAAGGTGCAAGCCACACTATAAAATGCCAACGAGGGGGAGGAGACGGTTACAGCTTATAATTTGGATGGGACTTAATCAGTGCTCTCCAACCAGGCTAAATCTTATGACAGTCCACAGGCCCAGTTCTAATCTGTGAAGTTACTCCCAATTTATACCAAACATCAGTATCAATCCCCAAAGCTTCACCCTGGTTGGGACACTTGGTTACAGTCACTACAAGTTGCAACAGTGTTTTAGCAGGATCCCCAAAAGTATTTTACCTGGAGCATGGATTGGCCTATGGGCAGATGGCAGGGAGGGGGGGAGAGGAAATGACTTACCTCAAAGACTTCTCACTATTTCAAACTAAAATTGAAGAGAGATTTGAGAAAGTGGATTTGTTATGTATTATGTTACCTTAAGATGGATTTGTGCCCATTACAAAGTGTTCATTCGTTATAAAAATCAAATCCGTATTTCTGGTTCCTTGTGCTTTTTCCTGATAAAAGTCTAAGATGTGCTTCATTAAGGAAGATTTTTCTTAAATGCTACAACAACCTGCAAAAGCAGTTCAAAAGCTGCCAGCCTTTTATCACACTCTTGCCAACTGAAGTCTCTCTTTACAATGGGTATTTTCAGTCACAGAACAGCAAACTATCTCGGAGTTACTAGCCAGTGAACTCTGATTTCAGAGCACTGATCACTATCCACACATTCAAGAGTTTAGAAAACTGCTTTAGGACATGGGAGATTTTGTAGTGTGGATGGGGAAAAGATTATTATTTCAACCAGCCTTTCGCAGATTAAGTTTTCCCTGCTTTGGGGCTCAATACAGGAGTAACTGGATGAAGTTCTGGGGGGCCTCTGTCATACAGGAGGTCAGACTGATCTAATGGTCCCTTCTGGCCAACTCTATGAATCTTTTCAATAGGTATGTATATATATTCCACTACCCTTGCTTATTTCATGCAGTGTTGCTACAATCCTGTGCGCAATATCTGATGCAACTGTTTGCAAAAATCAATGAACTGTGATGTCACAAAGTGAAGATTGTGGCTTCAATGAATGAACTAAGACAGACAAATACCTTGGTAAGGTGAAGTCACGAAGAAACAAACCAAAGCTCACTGAAGCTTAATATTTTTCTTCTGTGTTTGGAGTAAAAACCTTGCACTTGAGCAATTAGATTTTAGAAAGAATAGAGGGAGTATTAAGAATACCTGGAAAGAAAGTAGTATTTATATATGGATACATGGATATATATGGATACATATAATCACATTATCTATGGCACAAGCTTCACTAAAGTTCTTGACACTTCTAGGGGTTCCGCACATCCCAATACTTCCTCAGGTTCTCACATGTCTAGTTAACTTATCCTGAGATTCCACAATAATTCCCCCGCAATTCTCCCCCAAAGACATCTTGTTTATTTTAAACCAAGTTGGGGGCAAAGCAGTATCCTGACTGATACCAAACTCTGGCAATTACATACGATTCCTGCATCAGGTGCATTTGGAGAGGTTGTGTGTCACTCTGGATTGTGCTGTATCACTGGTGAACACATACCCCTTTCCACCCCCGCGGTGACTGTTATAATATAAAAAATATGGAATGACAGGTATTGTGTAACCAAGTGCTAAGTTATCACTAACAGCTAATAAAAATGCAGCTCTCTCTGGAGTGTAAAGCAGCAGCTATTTAACAGCACAGGGCAACACTACAATTTTTACTTGTGCATGCATAAATTAGGCCAGGAAGCGAAGAGTACAGCACCCAACTGAATCATATACAAGAGTCCATGGAGGACCTTTACCAATTCTGCTGAATAAAGGCACGACAGGAACATCAGGAATTATTGTCACTAAAGTTAATGTCCCAATTCACATAATTAACTATAGGGCACATACCAAGGTTTGCACACTGTGATTCTAAAGCAACAAAATAAGCCCAACACATCTCATCAGCAAACAGCCATGGAAGTGGAAAGCTGGCATTAATGCCCCACCCTTACCGAAACACACCCCCACTGCTACTTAGCACCAGCACTTTATATTCTACACAAAGGGCACCCACAGCTCGTTTGAAAAAGTGTTTTTGCCAAATGAACTGCAACTGTGCATTAATACAGCTAGTTAAACAACACACAGCAAGAGCAAACAGACAGACTGGTGCAATGCAAACTACAACTGGACTATCAGCAATACAGACTCATCAGTCCCTACCAAGCACCTTGGAGACTCCAAATTAAAATTATCAGCCAAATGTGTACATTTCCATTAGGCCTTTGATATGGATCTGGAAATAGCGATGCATCATTTAGTCAGGAATTCTACTCAAAAATACACAAATGGTAAATTTATAGAAAAGGGGATATGGAAAAGATGCTCTCCCAACTAACTAGCATTTTGAGCGTCACATCAGGATTTTGAGTTGCAACCCTTATGAATCTGTCAAAGAAAAAAAGAGTCAGGAAGGAAAGTTGTGTGTGTCTTCTACAGAAGTTTGAGGACTGAAAACAAAGCTCTTTTCCTCGGGCTCACAAATGAATGCAGAAGTTCTTCGTGGAATCACAGAATTCAGAACAGAAATTTTGTAAGATTTTAGAGTAGTCAGTCTGTCAGTTTTAAGCCAGTTTTTAATATTTAGGGTAGAGGCGGAGAGAAAAAGGGCAACATAACACTGCCCTATAGTTCCTGCTGCAGTCTGCTTCACTAGCTTCTCAAATACTCCAGGCTGGGTAATTCAAGCATCACTTTGTCCATTAGCCATCACAATGGATGGGTTTAAGCTAAAAAAAAAATAACCCCACACATATATGCTTTACCCTCCACTAAAAGCAACAAGGTTGAAAGCATGTCAGCTTCAATTAGAGATGGTCCTACCGGCTCAGGAAAGACAAATAAGAACTGAAGCAAACATTTGCCAATCCCCCAACAAAAAGTTTTAAGGTGTGAATTACAATAGTCATCCCAGGGACAGCCTCCTTTTAAAAAAAAAAAAAGTTTATTACAGTTGTGCTTAGGGACCAACTGAGAATAGGGCTCCATTGTGCTAAGCTCTGTACCAACAGAATAAGAGAACTCCTGCCACTGAGCACTTCAAGTGTAAGGCCAGGTCTACACTAGAAACTTCTGCTAGTACAGTATAGTAATTTTGGTTAAGGAGTGCGACTTTTTTAATACTGGCAAAAGCCCTGGGGTAGATACAGTCATACTTGTACAAAAATGCTTTTGCCAGTACAGCTCATTTTGCTCGGGGAACTGGGATAAGCTATACAGGCAAAAAACATTTTTGTCACTATAAGCTGCATCTACACTGGGAGGATTTGCCGATATAGCTATACAGGTAAAGGCAAACCTTTTCTAGTGTAGACTAGGCCTTAACATTTAAATCTAAATCCCCTCTAAGCCTGGCTCCTTCCCCATGCCTCTGAAACCTGTGCCCAATGTACTGGTGAGCTCTATTATTCCACTCACATCATCAAGCAATAAAAAACCCAGCAAAATTATTAAATGATGGAAGTAAGTTCTGAATTGCTCCATTAGCTATGAATGCCAGAATAGCACAGCAGTGGGATCTGTTAGCACATAACTTCAGAATTGCCCATAGTTAAAACAAGATCTCAGTTACAGTTACTCTAGTTTATACTTGCTCGCATGCTGAATAACAGCAGTTTAATGGTCCCGAAAGAATTCAAAAGCCTCAGTGGCTACTCCACAGCCATCTGTGACTAGCTTTGAAACGAGAACTGCCAGACACAGTCAGCGACAAGGACAACAACAATACATGTGGCAAAGTTTCTCTCTCCACCTTGTTACCCAGTTTCCAATGTACAGACGCTGATATTTTTGACCTGCTCATTGTACTGAGAATGATGAAGAACATTTAAAATTCCAAGGTCTCTTTGCTCTCAGAGATGCGGCTCTCCACTGAAGCAAGCTGTTACATCATGCATTAGACACGTTTTTGCCTCACAATCCCCATTCAAGATGGGCCAAACTTTTAGGCATGCTTCTAACTTTCACAGAAGTTGCACGTGGTAGCATGCATGTACAGGCACATGGAGGCAGAGTGGGTCCCTAGAAACATCTGCAGCTCCCCTTATAACCTGCAGCCTCAGTTGTTTGGCAATTGTAGTAGAAAGGGTGGAATGGGATGAAGGTGTTTTGACATGAAAAACAGAGACTGGGGTATGTGTGGAAACATTTGTATTCCATTTGTAGCCAAATTTTGGCTGAGAGAATAAAAAGGCACCACGGCTGTGTGCATTATTAGGGCAAGATGTTCTGTCAGAAGGGCATGTACCTGAATGGCATGTGCTTCAGTCTTAATGCAGACCCAAAGTAGTATGCACCAAAGATTTCAACCTATAAAGTAAGGTCTTAACTGCTTACCTACTTCGCAGACGGCTTGCAGAATTAGTCATTATGTATAAAATGCTGTGAAGATTAAAAGCACTAGATAAGTGCTCAAGTATTATTAAAACCCTAATACTCTCTGGGCCAGAGTGGTTGTTCATTCATTCTAAATTAATTTTGCGTGAACACATTTCATTATATTTTAAAATGAATTTGGTGTTCCTGAAAATGGACAGCTAGATAGCACAGGAGATAAAAGTTCTATTTGTTCACAAACAGATACTGCACAGAGCATGGGCAACAGCACAAGCTTTCCCCACACTGCCTGCTGCCAATGCGCCTGACTCCTGACTCCTGTAGTCTTTGGCCTCTCATGCAATTACTAGCATCTGTGACATGTATCCATGTCCACTAGTAGATGGATTGGGCCTCAGCAGCTCATTTTATATGCTGGTTGCTGAAAAGCTCTGAAAAGGCAAATTTTGGTCACTACTGATCTAGGAGATAAGAGGAGCTACAGTCACAGCTTTTCAAGATGATTTGTAGTCTTGGTCTCAGCTCTATTCAGGGCAGCAAATACACATTCCTCCATGTCTGGCTGGCCAAAAGGTTGTGTTTTTTTCCTGGCAGATGAAGACCTCACTCCATTCATACCTTTATCATCTCCAGTCCAGACTACTGCAATCCACTCTATCTAGAGCTACTATACAGGGCTACTATACAGAGACAAAAAAATTTGTCTCTCACCAACAGAAGTTGGTGCAATAAAAGATATTACCTCACCCACCTTGTCTCTCTAATATCCGGGGACCGACACAGCTGCAACAACATTGCACGGTTATATTTCGTCAGACATGACAATTTCTGTACCATAAAACTACTGGGTTCTGGGATATACCAGTTTGACAATTTTATGCTTGTCATCTTAGATGAAAGCTAAACAGTTTTTTTTTTAAGTTTACATTATGTAAGATGACATATTAAAAAAAAAACTATTTTTAGCCCTCTGGGTTGCCAAGAAACAAAGAATGCAAAGTTTATCTGTGACTTTGAAATCTCTCAAAAACAGCTCTGAACCTACATCTCCAAATTTTGGGGAAGTTTGGATCAAACTTTATAACCCCAGGTTCATTTAATTTCTCTGTCTCATCCTGCTGTGAACCATCAGCCCTTTCCTTTATTTTAGCGAGCTTGTGTTTCCACCTGGGTTTGAAACTTTGGAACAAGAGGAATTGCATTTATCAAGCCACCTAAAACACACATCCCTCACATACTTTTATAGCAGTTGCTCCAGATGCCATTATAAGCCCTATTTTTCCACACACCTCTACTGTCTGCAAATAGAGGCCTATGAGGTTTGAAATTGGCAGCCTATCTCCAAAGCTGAGGAATAATTCTACTACCAAGTTTCACGCAAATCAGACAGGGGGCTTTGAAGCCATGGCCCCCCCAAAATCCAGTAGGACTTAGTGAAATTGCATTGTTTCCAGCTAAGCAATACTCCATTGTGCTCATTTCACTAGAAGCAATTACCCACTGTATCAATGGTGCCTCACAGAACACAAAGAAAATCCCACTGAACTGTATAAATAAGAGTCCTGATTTGGAGTTATGGTGGGCACACAGACAATGACAGTTTGGTTTGGGAGGGGTAAGGTACTGTGATTAGAGTGATCAGATAGCCAGTGTGAAAAATCGGTACAGGAGTGGGGGGGGGGGGGGGTAATAGGAGCTTATATAAGACAAAGCCCTGAATATTGGGACTGTCCCTATAAAATCAAGACATCTGGTCACCCTAACTGTGATGTTCCCAGTTCCTCCTAGCATCTCACCTCCTGAAATCAAAAGCATCCCAAAGAGGGCACAGCTAAGGTTATATAGCTTCTTAGGTTGGAATGAAGTATCATCTTAACTTTACATTTCCCAGTTCTCTAATGTTTACTGTGCACTTTTAATTGTAAGCCCAACACTTTTGTAAGGGGCACATGAGGACACCTTAACTGCACATTTTCTGCTCTTCCAGTGCAAGTTTGGGGAATTAAAAGCTCATGCTCAGGAAGAGCACAAGGACCACAGGGAACTATTTTGCCATTGCAACCTTAAGTCCATGTTAACCAAGTTTTTTGAGAATGAATCTATGTATCTACGAGGCTACATGAAGCATGGCAACCTCATTTATAGGTCTGTGTCTCAAGACACAGGTTTGCTAACAGGAATGCAGAAGAGTGCAGGTTGAGATGTCCACACGCTGTTTTGATTGATGAGAATGTCAATGCTGTCAGTAGCAACAACACACAAACCTTTAGTTACATGTAGCCTTATTATATCAGGCAGCCCCCTAAAGAAGCTTTAGTACTTGGTAAGCGCATTATACTGAGATCAAAGACTTGTCAGTGTGTCTCCCTGCAAGGAGAAGAAGAGAAGGCAGAGTGCTCAACTTAGCTCTTTTGTTATTGTCTGTGTCTGAAGTAATAAAGCATCCCCTCCCCCCATCCAGTTTAGGAATCATGCATCATCACACAAAGGGTTCTATCTCTCCACCCAGCACGCCCACATGCCCTCAATACTCTCTATACAGATCCTCAACACCCGCTTTACACAACATTATTACATAACAGCATTGTTGGAAGAACCTCCAACTTCCCATGCACCTTCCCTCTCAAAACCTAGTCCCTTTCCCCTGGCATCCTGCCCACCCCAGCCTCAAGGTGGCCTCCACACCCTCTCCCCAGACTGCTCTGCTGCTTGTGTTTCATTTCAGCCCATGTGAGGTCATAAGCAATTTAGGTCAGAACCTCACCTTGCTTTTGCACAGCACTGAGCACATTTATGGTGTTGTATAACAACATGTTTTCTTGCACAAAGATCACACCCCTGCCTGTGTTTCAGCGAGCGCTGCCCAGTGCCTACGAGACACTCGCATAGGTTGCACCCTATAAACTAATGTACACGTGGGAGGAAGCGCTCAGAGGGGAGGGGAGGCGTTCAGCGTCCCCAGATGAGGCCAGGCCAGGTTTGGCTGGTGAACGGATACAACTGTGCACTGCATCCTGCAAGGGAAGAACGTCTTTGAGCAACAGGGCACCAGCTCGGGAAGGAGGAGCAGCCCCCAGGTGCCGACGGCTGCAAGGATCCCGTGACTCTTCTTCCCCCCACTCCATGCACGGCTGGAGGGAAGGGGCTGCATCGACCCCCTCCCGCAGCGCGTGACGATATCGCCGCGGCCAGCATGGGATGTCACGGGTGTCCCCCTCCCCTGTGCACAAGGGGCCCTAGACGGCCGCCTCGCGCCGCGGTAAGGTCCGCGCGCCAGGAACCTCCGGGGCCCCTCCCCGCGCGCTGGGGAGGGGGGGGGGCGCCCCGCACTCACCTCCTGAAGTCAAAGGGCATGTTGGTGGCGGGTGCGGCGCAGCCTCCAGCCCCTCCCCCGGCTCTCTCAGCCTCGCTCGTGCCGGCCCGGCTGCAGGGCCAGGAAGTGATGGGCCGCGAACCGCATCCCCATTGGGCGGCCGGCACCGGCCACGGCAGCCGCTTCCGCCGCCGAGTTAAAGGGCCAGGGGAGGCCGGCTGGGGGCCGGCGGCGCGGCCGCTCCCTGGCCGGCACCCAGGAGAGCTGGCTGTGCCACTGCCCTGCTGGGGGACCCTGGGCAAGGGCCTTCCCTCTCCGTGCCTCTGCCGCCGCCGGCCCCCCGGCTTCGTGTGTACAGGCTGTGAGCTCTTCGGGGTAAGCACTGCGTGTTTGTACAGCGCCTGGCACAGCCAGGGGGCCTGACCTCGCTAGGGGGCTTTCAGCCCAAACAATAAATACAATAATAATCACCCTCCCTACATACTGAGCTACCACAGAGCTCGTTGGGGCTGCACTGCAGGGAGAGCCTGGGCCCAGTAAACCGCAGCCTGTCTGTGAGGGGGGGATGCTTCAGGAGATCATCTCGGTGTCCAGCAGTAAGTGGAAACTGAAAAAGCAGCTGAGGCCTCCGAGGCAGATGTAAGAATAAGCCCAGGCCTTTTGCTGGCTGCTGACTAACTAATCACTGCTTTGGAAAGGGGGTTGACAAAGTGGTGTCACCTACAATACAAGTTAGCTCACAGCACAGAAAAGAAACATGGTTACAGCCAAAATACCTCCTCTTGGTGGTTAATCAAGAAAAGGGATCAAAGGGAAGAGGAAATTCGCAGAACTCTATGCATACCACACTGCCTTCCTTGGTGGTTCCACCACTTTCATATCATCTTGTGGCGGTTGCCGTCTGCCTTCTCCCTAGTGACCCACCTCTCTCCATTTTACCCATCTCTGGTGGCTCAGCAGGAAACCAAGGCTCTGGTTAGAAGCAAGAGTAGTTTAGATTGGAACAAGCAGAGGAACATTTCTTAATGGTGAGATCCATTAGGCTGTGGAAATAGGTTCCTAAGGGAATGGGGTGAAAACTTTAGTACTGGGCAAACTGGTTGAAACTATAGTAAAGAACAAAATTGTTATACACATAGATGAACACAATTTGTTTGGGAAGAGTCAACATGGTTTTTGTAAATGGAAATCATGCCTCACCAATCTATTAGAATTCTTTGAGGGGGTCAACAGGCATGTGGACAAGGGGAATTCAGTAGATATAGTGTATTTAGATTTTCAGAAAGCATTTGACAAGGTCCCTCACCAAAGGCTTTTAAGCAAAGTAGGCTGTCAAATGATAAGAGAGAAGGTCCTCTCATGGATTAGTAACTGGGTAAAAGATAGGAACAAAGAGTAGGAATAAATCGTCAGTTTTCAGAATGGAGAGAGATAGATAGTGGTGTTGCCCAGGGGGCTGTACTGGGCCCAGTCCTATTCAACATATTCATAAATCATCTGGAAAATGGGGTAAACAGTGAGGTGGCAACATTTGCAGATGATACAAAACTACTCAAGATAGTTAAGTCCCAGGCAGACTGCGAAGAGCTACAAAAGGATCTCTCAAAACTGGGTAACTGGGCAACAAAATGGCAGATGAAATTCAACGTTGATAAATGCAAAGTAATGCACATTGGAAAACATAATCCCAACTATACATATAAAATGATGGGGTCTAAATTAGCTGTTACCACTCAAGAAAGAGATCTTGGAGTCATTGTGGCTAATTCTCTGAAAACATCCACTCAATGAGCAGCAGCATTCAAAAAAGTGAATAGAATATTAGGAATCATTAAGAAAGGGATTGATAATAGGACAGAAAATATCATATTGCCTCTATATAAATCCATGGCACACCCGCATCTTGAATACTGCGTGTAGATGTGGTCGCCACATCTCAAAAAAGATACGTTGGAATTGGAAAAGATTCAGAAAAGGGCATCAAAAATGATTAGAGGTATGGAATGGCTGCCATATGAGGAGGGATTAATAAAACTGGGACTTTTCATCTTGGAAAAATGATGACTAAGGGGGATTATGATAGAGGTCTATGAAATCATGACTGGTGTGGAGAAAGTAAATAAGTGTAATTTACTCCTTTTCAGAACACAAGAACTAGGGGTCACCAAATGAAATTAATAGGCAGCAGGTTTAAAACAAACAAAAGGAAGTATTTTTTCACACAATGCACAATCAACCTATGGAACTCCTTGCCAGAGGATATTGTGAAAGCCAAGACTATAACAGGGTTCAAAAAATAACTAGATAAATTCATGGAGGATAGGTTTATCAATGGCTATTATCAGGGATGGTTCCCTAGCCTCTGTTTGCCAGAAGCTGGGAATGGGCTACAAGGAGTGAATTACTTGATGATTACCTGTTCTGTTCATTGCCTCTGGGGCACCTGGCATTGGCCACTGTCGAAAGACAGGATACTGGGCTGGATGGACCTTTGGTCTGACCCAGTATGACTGTTCTTTTCTTGGGATATGTGAATCTAGACTGGAGGAAGCCCTGGAGATTAGGCTGTAGGGAACAATCCTGCAGAAGCCCTGGGAATGAATAAAAAAAATATCTACTAGACCTTTTGTAACTCAGACATGTATATTATCTGGCCCACATTAGTGGGATATTTCTCTTAAATGATTAGCAGTGAGCTAGTTAACATGCTCAGCTGAAATTTAACAGCCCATCAGAATTAATAGGGCAACTTCCAGCTCTCATAAGGTAGAGCTGGTTAGACAGGCTTGGATAGAAGGTCCTACAATGCAAAAAAACCGAAACAGTTATGATCCAGATACAGCCTAGAATACATACTAGCAAGAACCAAACAGTGTTAGCTGCTACAGTCACCTAGTATTAGCCATATTGTGTTGAAGACATAAATTATGTAAGCCAAGCAAGTTACTAAACTGGTTACAAACTCAAAAACTGCAATGTACACAGAGCCTTAGGCAGCCTAAAACAATAGTTCTGACTACATATTTAGGAATACATACAACACAGCAATAGGTCACATTGGGAAGTTGTTCTTTGAAACCAAAAGGTCAAATTCTGAAGAATCTGATGGGCCCACCACAAAATGCCAGAATGACTTTACAGCCTGATACAGCTCACAGCCCTGCCAAGGAAAGGAGAATTTAATGCCCTGAGATAAGACCCCTCATCATTACATTGTTTAATTACATAAGGCTTCTAGAAAGCTTGAGATAAGAACAGGAATTTGACTTCAGTCCAGCTGGGTGCGGTTGCTTAGATCATACTGTGTGTTAGAATAAGAACTAAAAGCAAGAGTTTATGTGGCATGACTGTAGCATAATTGGAGTTTAAATAAGTAAGCTGATAATGACTGGATTTGAAAGAAACTATCTTTTTCATAAAGAAACAATAAATTATCACTCTCCTGATGATAGTAATCTTAATACTACCTCGTGTTTCTCCTCAAAGTGCTTTACTACCATTAATTGATCCTCATAACTCCTTTGAAGTTGGTAAGTAAATATCATTATGACCATTTTTCAGATGAAGAAACGCAGGCAGAGAGGTGAAATTACTCACCTAGGAGCAACGTGGGGTCTGTTTCACAGCCAAGATTAGTAACCAGGAGTTTCTAGCTCCTAGTTCTATGTTCATAAAAGTACAAAAAGTAACATTCCATATTCCTGACCGCTTTCTTACAGATGAAACAGATCATTGGTGACTCTCTCTAGATTCATAACCACTGTCTCAAAGATTAAAGATAGAAAAATAATAACATGGTCTTGTAATTAAGGTGAGATTGCCACTTCCTCCCAGATGATTTCATTCTACTCCAGCAGTAGAACAGGAAACTTGCTTTGATGATCCACTCTGGGATGCTGGTGGATCTTGCTGGATTCCAAAGTTCCCTGGAAGATAAATCCATTCCTACCTTAAAGATGAGAAAACAAACAGAGAGGGGTTCACAGCCAGAGCAAATGACAACCAGAAAGAGAATTTGGGTTTTCTAGACTCCCAAACATTGGCTTGTACCCCCTGCCTATACTGTCTCCCAGAAAAACCTATTTGTCACCCAGAATCATAGACACTAGAGAAGGAAAAAATATTTATCTCCCTGTTTGTTCGGCATTTTTCCCTACAGCATGTTTTCTAGTCTTTTGCTCGATCTGGTTTTGAAAGTCCCAAATGATGGGAGTTTTATTCTTTCCATGGGAGACTATTCCCCAGCCAAATACATTTCATTGTCAGGAAACTTTTACCGATGTTCTGTGTATATTTTCCTCTATTTTATTGTTAGTAATTAGTCCCCTTGTGTCCCCTTGTGGAGCTGTGATGATTTACACCAGCTGAGGATCTGGCCCAGAACTGGACTTAGGTGTTTATGCCCTAGCCAATCTTTTATAGACTGTTATGTATCTTCAGTTATTGTTAACCACACTAGATATATTTGTCTTAATAGTCCTCACAAGTCAACCCCTCTAGTTCTCTGATTGCTGCCATTCTCTGCATTCTTTCCAGTTTGCCAATATCTTTTTGATTACATGGAATCCAGAATTCTGTATATGATTTACTTCAATCACCTACCTCAATCATTTATTCCATAAGTTTGTTTTTCTTGGTAAAAAGATGTCTGCCTAAATTACCTAGGTATTCCTAGTATGTAGATTATATGACATCCCTTATTTGTAACTCCTCATTAATGTAGCTCTATAAATTCTATTGATTTTTCATAATTTTGATCATCTCTATTGTATCAACCCAAAGTCTCTTCTTTTCTAAACAGAGTAATCCCAATTCTCTTAATCATTCTGTACAATTCTGTATAATAAATATCCTTTAAAGCTCACATCAGATGGTCACTTTTTTCTTTTGAGATCCCTTACTCATTGTTCAGTGCTATTTGATAACCTCTGGCTTGGACTCTGGTGCTCAAGCATGAATTGGGAATGTACTATAGATACATTGACTAGTCACAAGGAGTCATTATTTGTCAAGGTAAATCTGTGAAACTTTGTTCTTGAGCTGTATATGTACAGTCACCATTCAGGTCAATTACATTTTGTTCAAAGGTTGGTGTGCACAGTCATTGAGCTTATTCCGTTATGCACCCTCTTCTGTTGCTTAGGACTATATGCTAGCTCTGAACTGTAGTAGCCCTTCAGTTGGGAGTGTCTATCAGGGTGTGTGGTGTACTGTTTTGTCATTGTGCATTTATTAGCCAGGTATAAGTGTAGTCCTCATGTCACCACAGGTTTATGTGAGTGCATTTGTTTTCAGGGTGTGTTTACTTGAGTCCTTGAATTCTACAGGGTGTGTCAGTGACTGCACGATGTGTCAAACAAATGACATTGAGGAAGAGAAAACAGTTCAGAGACGCAACGAGGAAAGGTTAAAAATGTACGTTTTTAAAGTAAATGGAGAAATTCATGTGAGTGAACAAGTTGGGGGGAGAGTTTGCACTTAGGTGAGGACTTGATTATTAATATTGTTTATTAAATTCACATAGCATGCTTAGACAAGCATGGAGGCTTAGTCTCTGCCCCCAGGCACTCACAATCTAAACTGGGCATGGACAATATTGTTCAAGCACATAAAAAGACCAAAACCTAGGTCTAATGTTGATGTGGTACAGAAATTTATCATAATATTTTTCAAATAACTGGTGACTTAATGACAGGATTCAGAGGGGTAGCCGTGTTAGTCTGTATCAGCAAAAACAACGAAGAGTCCTTGTGGCACCTTAGAGACTAACAAATTTATTTGGGCATAAGCTTTCTTGGGCTATAACCCACTTCATCAGATGTATGGAATGAAAAAAAGTAGGCAGGTATAAATATACAGCACATGAAAAGATGGGAGTTGCCTTACCAAGTGGGGGGTCAGTGCTAATAAGGCCAGTTCAGTTAGGGTGGATGTGACCCATTCCCAACAGTCACAATTTATTGGAAGCACGCCGTAGTCTAGCACCATCACTTCAGTCTTCCCCAGAATCAACTTTAGGCAGATGCTCTTTATTAAGGTGCTGGTTTCAGCTAAGCAGTAAGAAAGCTGGGATGTGGTACTGTTTACGTTTGATGTAAAGGAGATGGAGAGCAGAGTGTCATCCATTTACTTCTGACACTTCAGCCTTTGTTGTCATAGCAGCTCTCCCACGGGTTTTCTTTGGGGAGTGGACCAAGCCTTGTGGGACTCCATAGGTGAGGGCCTTGGAAGTGGATCTCTTTGCCTTTTTCATTGTAGTGACATAGGCTCATAATAATTTCTCATATACAAGCCTGTCTGTAGCAGGCTGCATTTTCTGCCATTTCAGTTTTCTTTTCTCATTTGTTGTGTTGCAAATTATATGGAAATCATAGTGATTTGTGGGGTCCTTGGAATGGGAGGGGGCACTTCAGTGCCAGATAATCAATAGCAGAAGTCAGAGTAGGTGGAGTGAGTCTTTTAAAGAGAGGGTATTTGCTGGGACCCTATTTTCAGAGATGCCGAGCAGCTACAGCTTCCAATGATTTCCACTTGAGTTTTCGTCACTACATACTTCTGAAAATGTAGCTGTAAGAGCTTGATTTTCAGACATGGCCAGTGATTTGGAATGATTGTTTTTGAGTGCCCAGCTTGTTTTTGAGTGCCTCGCAGAGATGCCAAGCATCAGCAACTCCCATTCACTTTCATTTGGAGCTGTGGGTGTTCAGCTAGGCCAAAATTATCAATTTGGGCTTTCAAATAGTCACCCCAAATCTGTTACCACTTTTGAAAGGGTTGGCTTCTGCTAATGGTGACTTGAGCACCAAACACAGGAGGTACATAGAAGAGTAACTTAGAAGGAGTGTGGCCAGCAGGAAGGCGAGTAGGAGGTAATGAGAGCAGGGGTGTAGGCAGAGGCAATTTGTTTAGGGCTTTGAAAGTGAGACTAAGAAGCCTGAATGTGATGTAGTAAGAAAGAGACAAGTCTAAGCCAGTGGGCTCACTCCTCAGAAATAAAACAAGTACAGTCAAGCAAGAGTTTCCTTCAAAGGAGCCTGTTTATAAAATAGAGATCAGACCAAGTTATATTAAGCAAAAGTGTAACAAAACTCCCTCAGCCTGCAGTTCAAGGTTCCTGGGTGCAAAATTACTCCCTAAAGGAATCATTCTCCCCTGTGCCTCCCAAGAAGCCAGTTGATGGTTCTTCCCCAAGCATCTGGATTAAGGGAGGAGCAAAACTGAGTTGAAATAACCCCTTATTCACAGGGGACTTCATGGAACCCCTGAACCCTCTCACACTGTGATAGAGATGCTGCAGTAGAGATTATTGTGTTTTAATTGGACCTGTGGCACTTTTTGTGGTACTTCAAGGTTTACTGAACAGAAAGGATCCGAGATGGGTTGTCACATGTCCAGTTTTGGACTGGACAATCCAGTTGAAAAGAGGACCTGGCAGTGGCCGGTCAGCACTGTTGACTAGACGCTAAAAGTCCGGTTACCAGCATAACCGCAATCAGCCTCTCTGCTGAGAGGGCGGGAAGAGCAGCAACTGCTCAGCTGCTGTTGATGATGGAGAGAACTGGTTGGCTCCCAGACATGGCTCTAGCCTCTCCAGCGGAGAGGTAGATACCGCCACTGCCATGGGGGGATTCTGTCCATCCCCCTTTCCAGCTGTGCCCCGATTTCCTAGCTCTGGGGAGCGACCCCCACTCCCTACTGCAAACAATGTGTTCCCCCCCTGCTGTCCGTTACTGCCTCTCCCCACCACCATCCCCCGCTGCGAGTTAGTGGTACCCCAACTCCAGTGCCCTGTCTGCCAGTTAGTGCCCCCACCCACAGCATGCCCCATTAAGTCCAGTTAGTCCTCCCCGCATGTCCCATCAATGCCAGTTGCTGCTCCCTCCACCAACTCCTCAATGACACTTACAGCTGTCCCCAAAATCCCACACAGCATTCCCCCTCAATGCCAGTTAGTGCCCCTATAATCCGATCACCCCTCAATGCCAATTACTGCGCTCCCACATCTTTGGGAAGTAGGGCAAGGCTATGTTTTTTTGTGAGTTATCAAGAATGTGAATTAATATATTTCTATTCAAACAATATTCTGAGATGCTTATTCTAGTGACAATTTTTAAAATAGTTTGATTTAAAATACAATACTTTCTTAACCAGCCAAAAATAATTTGCTAGCTTTTCAAAGAACAAGTTAGACACCTAAGAAGACTTAATTTCTACAAAACAAATCTTACTGTGCATAATATGCCAGAAGCCATAAAATTTGTACCGAATTGAGATTCTAAAACAGAAACAAAATGATTAGGACTATGGAAAATGGGGCGATAGCTAGCAGCAGCCTGGCAAATGAGTTGCTGCATTTTATAGCAGAATTACATATGCTATCCGGTTTGTTTGGCATTATCTTGGGATATTATGTTTTAGCAAGGCATTCTTGTTTGTATACCTGAAACTTTCGTTTTCTACATTTGTGGAACGTCTCATTTTCCCTCACCCCAAGAAAAAATTCACATTCCTGTATCGGTTGGTATCTAATAGCACATAGAGGTGGGATGGGTTTTTAACCAAGTTCTAGGAAGATTTTTAAACTTTGGTTTTGGATATTACTGTTATTGGTACTTCTCACTTAATGTAGATGCACTTGAACCTGTTGAACCATCACTTAAATCAGTTTAATTTTATTTAGTAATTTACTAGTATATGCTAAACAAGGATTAAATGGATTTAAATGCATCTACATTAAGGGGTATCACCTATTTAACTACACAGACTTCAAATTAATTTAGTTAAGACTGTACAACTTTTCTAATATAGATAAGCCTTAAGTATTAGAACACAATTACAAAAAGATGCACATTGAGTAAATGTCGATATGTATTGGTATAATACCACACTGAATCTGCTCATTAGGTTTGCTTCATTTGAGTGTGCAATCAGTTTTCTCTTTTAAAAAGTCCCTGAGAAGGTGTGTGGGGAAAGCCTACCTACAGAAGAGGTGAGACATTTAATGAACGCTCCTAAAAGGCTAGATAGTTTTTCTACATGAATTTTCTGCGGAGATTTTTGTTGTAGAAAAGAATCATGTACCAGAAAACAGTTTTCCAAAAGGCAAAGGACAAACACCTCTTTTAAACCTCTCATGCTGTCCTAAGGCTCAATCACAGCTTCCTGGGAGGGGGGAGCGAGCAGGGGAGGGCCCTCGGGGGAAGAGCAGGGAGGTGAGGGGCATGGCCTCGGGAAGAGGCAGGGCAAGGGAGGTGAGGGGCATGGCCTCGGGAAGAGGCAGGGCAGGGGTGTCCGGTTTATATTTATATAAATTATATTTACATTTTGCTTCCCTTTATTCCATTTTTAGAAGCCTCTCTCACACTCTCATTTAAATTCTGTTTCTCTCATGTCTAAGTTTGTCTTTCTTTTGAGGGTTTATTCTGAAATAATTTGGCGACTTCCCAGCTTCACCCCTTCTTACTCCGTCTCTTCCCTGAAATCTTGATGGAAACACACTCATATACATTAAGACAGAGGGAGGTTTCCAATTCCATTTGCACCAATGGAAATTGCCTGCTGTGCCCTTTCCATTTCAGTAGATGATTGTTGCTGGTAAGAGCAGTGACAATAACATCAAAGTTTGAAAATAAAATATTGAAGAGTCAAATCTACCCCTAGCTCAGGGCCGGCTCTAGGCACCAGCAAAACAAGCGGGTGCTTGGGGCAGCATTCTGGCGCCGGCTATGCCGCCCCTAGAAATGTGCTCCCGCCGCCCCAGCTCACCTCCGCTCTGCGCCGCCGCCACTCGACTTCTCCCCCTCCCTCCCAGGCCTGCTGCGCGCAAAACAGCTGTTTCGCATGCTGCCGCAGCCACTCGGCTTCTCCCCCTCCCTCCCAGGCTTGCTGTTTCATGCGCTGCCGCCTCTCAGGCGAGGGAGTGGGGAGAAGTGGAGTGGCGGCATGTTCATAGGAGCAGGCAGAGCGGAGGTGAGCTAGGGCGAAGGGTTGCGGGGAGGCCACAGGAAGCAATGGGGTGGGGAAAATGCAGCACGTGTGGGGGAGGAGGTGGGGCTGGGGATTTTGGGAAGGGGCAGAGTTGAGGTGGGGTCGGGGGTGGGGGAGGCAAGAAAAAAAAGGGGGGGTGGCCAAAAATTTTTTTGCTTGGGGCAGCAAAAATCCTAGAGCCGGCCCTGCCCTAACTTCAGAGGAGTTACAGTAGGGATGAATTTAGCCCATTATTACTAGTTATACTGTCACAAACATATTGGCCTCTTATACTTACAGGGAGTAATGAGATTTGCCTTTCTCTGCATGGATCCCCTAAACCAGGTGACTGGAAGCCAGGACTCCTGTGTTCACTTTGGAACTCTCACAGTGAGTTTCTGAGCAGCCTTGGGGAAGACAGCCCTGTGCCTCAGTTTTCCCATCTGTAAAATGGTATGAAAATAAATTATGTTAATTAATGGAAGACCATTTGGAAATTGGCAAAGTAATGTATATGAGGGGATAGGTAGGCAAGAATGGATACATAAGGCTTATGTTTAAGCAGTCAGCTTGGGATAACTTGAGCTATTCGTGAATAACTCTCACCAACAATAACAGAAGCCATGCACATAACTTTCCCCACAACACAGGGAAATTTTACCTTCTGAATGTTTGCACATTTCCCTGAACCAGACGTTGATCAAGTCACATGGATGCTGCGTGAGCGTGTGACCAGCAGCCGATGTGCTCACTTACCACCCAGAAGCTCGTCACGGTGACAAGCTGAAGCTGTGAAAGAAAAAATGACTCATGGTTAGAGCTTTATGTAAATGAGAAGCCTCTGTTGTCAGTTCCTGTTTTCCCAACAAGCCAGGCTGAGTTCAGTTCAGTTACAAGATGTACTGTGCTCCCGCTCTCTTCTTCTTGGAGCAGTGCTGTTATGGGTAGGAGGGCATGGTTCTCGAACCGCAAAGCATTGTTGATGGGGCAATAGGGCAGAATGGCAAGTCATTCTGAATGTGAAAGTCTCTTGGAACGCTGGGCTGACTATACAGTCCTAGTGTCTGCTGTGGATTGCAAAAGTCACTAAATCTCTACACACTGACCGTAAATGTTGAGTTGGAATTGAAAAAGGAGAAGTTGTGGACTGCAGTGAAGCCTTCTCCCCACTGGGAACTGATCGCTTTTGGTTAATTTGAAGGGTAGTTTTTTCTTGTTAGAGTCCCTCATTTAGTTCAGTAATGACATAAGAAAAAGTCCTGCTGTTGAGGGGCACCACATTGCGTGCCATCTCATAACAAACCTCACACAGGCAGCGTACTCCAGGCAACAGCAGTGATGATGAGCAGTGAAAGCAGCCAAATGCACCAGGTGTGAAGTGACCACACAAACCCATCAGATAATATTATTCAAGAAAGAGGGTCTGATTATTCTCTCAGTTACACAAGCAGAAATCAAGTGCAACTCCACTGAAGTCCATGGAATTACACGAGTATAAAACTGATGTAACTAAACGGGAGGAGAATCAGGCTCAGGCCCAA
This sequence comes from Chelydra serpentina, assembly GCA_037349315.1. Lineage (NCBI taxonomy): Eukaryota > Metazoa > Chordata > Testudines > Chelydridae > Chelydra > Chelydra serpentina. The sequence goes on from JBAIAC010000035.1 coordinate 18,451,209, forward strand.
AGACTTTGACCCTTTCAGCTATCCTTGTTTCTACTGTGCATCATCCAGTGACCCATGTGTGTACATATTGCCAGCAGATCATATAGCATAGCAGTGTCTGCTGTGGAGGACTGAACTTTAGAGAACCAAAAGGCATGATAAACTCTGGCAAACTAGAACACATTTACCTTGCATTGGATACATTGGGTAGAATTATAGAAAGAATTCTAAGATCCTTACACAGGCCAAATGTAACTGACTTCACTGGGAGTTTTACTTGAGTAAGGACTTCATGATCTGAAATTAGAGATGAAAAAGACACGTTACTCTTCTTGTCCAGCCCCAGGGATCGTAGAAGGATTGTTCCCTACAGTTGATTCTCCAGTGCTTTGCTCAGTCAATTGAAACCAGCACAAGTCTTCCACTACTTCCCTTTGGAGATTATAATACTATCTAACAGATTTCATTGTGAGAAACCATTTCCTGATATTTAGCCTATTTCTACATATATGTCACTTCATCCCTTTATTTGTGGTTATCCCCCAACTCCCCAGCTCAAACCACCTTAACCGATTCCTCGCACACCCCACAGGCACTATAGAAAGGGATCATACTCTATCATAGTCTTAGTTTCATAAAGTTATGTGTATTTAGTTCTTTAATCCTTTCCTCATTAGTTGATCATCCAATCCACTGCACATGATTCAAGCCTCCATAACAGCAAGCCGATATCAATTATTTTAACCTTAGTCTTGCTGGACTTCCATCTACATTGATTTGCATGCTTTAATTCTTATAAAAGTCAGCAGTAAAGCTTCCAGACAGAAGTGAACAGGTGCCCTGATTAAAGGCATCATTTCCCATTTGTTTTAAAGGTCATACTCATTGAAGGACATAAATTCCACACCGTGTAGAGGTCAAGCATAGGAGTTTATTACGTACAGTGCTGACGGAGTGTCACCTTGCTTATTAGGCTCAGAGACACTGTCAATCAATTGATTACAATGAAATATATGGATTTTCCATGCGTGGGGGAATGTGACGGGGTGGGCAGTTCACACCCCGGGATAGGCTAGCAGCAAGACAAGATAAGCACATTAGCCCAATGGTCAAAAGGTTACATAATGTCTCCGCCCATGGTCTCAAGTTCACAAGTTAACATTTAATTAGTACTTTAATGAAATGTATTAGTAACATATATGTATATGTTTAATTCAATTTGGGGTCCATAGGAATGAAGTAGCTCCTCTGATCATCTAACAGGTGCATTCCTGGGGATCAAAGCAAAAACAGTGAAAAGTATATGATAATAAGAATTGCTTTCTTTGTGTGTTAAGGCAGGCTTGGTCCCTGGGAAAGAGAGGTGGGAGGCGACCTTATCTTATACTGACATGTCCCAATCTTTCAGAAACTCAAGGTTGGTCTGTGGGAAGATCTTCTCCCTACAGAAGAAACTAACAACAGAGACCGGATGCCTTTGTCCCACATTTGCAACTTTTAGAGAAGATACAATTATTTAGTTATTGCTTCAACATCTGGCATATTGCTGACTAGGCTTAACAAACAAAGCGAGGTTATCTTTTATTTATTCTGTTTTCTCTTAGCTAATCACTATTCACTAGGCCTTTGGCCTCTTAGCCAAACTCTGGACTTTTGGGCCTCTAAAGGTTGACACAAGTCCATATGCCAAATTGTTATACAAGCAGCACATGGATTTTAACCCTTCACTCATGACCTTTAAAGTCCCTCCATGAGCTGAGTCCTTCATATATTTTTGATATTTTAGTTGACTGTTCTCCACCGGACCCCACAGCTTAAAGGTAAAAACTGTGCCATCTTTCTGTCTGCAGGCCTTTGAAGTATGGCATTTTCTCAATGGACACCCCATCCATCGAGCATGCTGCCTCCTGTCTTTAGAAATGTGACTCAGTAATGAATTGTGCAAGTACCATGGATCAAAATTATGTTCTCCCAGCCTGGCCTTCAGTCAGTGTTTGCTGAGTCTTCTACATCTGGTGTTTTAGTTATATCTCATAAGGTTCTGTGAGATACAGTAAAACACTCTGTACTAGTGGCTTCTTTTTTTAATTACAAGTAGTATTATACATTATGTGTGAAATCATGGCCCTTTTGAAGTCAATGGCAGTTTTGCCATTGACTTCTGTGGGGCCAGGATTTCACTCTGTGGATATGTCTACATAGCAGCTTAGAGATGTGATTCCCAGCTTGGCTAGACAGACATACTAGCTCTGCTCAAGCTACTCTGCTAAAAATAGCAGTGTGGACACAGCAGCCCAGGCAGCGCTCAGACTAGCTGCCTGTGTATAATCCCACCTGACCCCCTGGGTAGTATGTACTTAGCTGACTGGCCTAAGTTTCTGCCCATGTCTCCATAGTGTCACTGCTATTTATAGTGCATTAGCTCAAGCAGAGCTAGCGTGTGTATGACTACCTGAGCTGGGAATTACATCTCCCAGCTGCTGTGTAACATATGCTATGTGTGGGATGTGCCTACCTTGCTAAAATAATATATGCTTATCCCCTCACACCTGTGATATATCAATGTTAAGTATTTATCTAACTAAAAAGTTATTAATACCAATAGTTCATGGTCTTGTCAGAGGTGTTTTTGAGCTTCAAGAAACTGTGCTGCATCTAAGGTAATATTGTATGATGAAGATCTAGTTGTGTAATAATATTACATTACCTTTCCCTTGCACCTTTCATCTGAGGATCTTAATGCACTTTACAGAGATTAATTAATTCTCATAATGCTTCCTTAGAGATAGTTAAATGTTATTGTTCCCAGTTTACAAATGTGGAAACCAAATCATAGAGAGGTTAAGTGATATGAGCAGTGCCCCACCGTGAGGCAATGGTAGTTTTGTGGATGGAACCCAGGAGTTCTGTTCACTTCTCATATGTATGGAGTGTAGTTTAGCCATGTCATTTAGCCCAGGATATTAGAGAGACAAGATGGGTGAGTCCGGGACATACACCTTCACACGCTTAAAACCACCTTCGCCAAACAAGGCCACTCCACCAGAGAAGTAGATCACATCATGAAATGGTTTCAGAGTAGCAGCCATGTTAGTCTGTATCCGTAAAAAGAACAGGAGTACTTGTGGCACCTTTCGTAGCTATAGCCCACTTCATTGGATGCATAGAATGGAACACGCAGAAGTAAGATGTATATATACACACAGTAAACTTGGAAGCTGCCATAGGCCTCTGTGTGTATATATACATCTTACTTCTGTGTGTTCCATTCTATGTATCCGATGAAGTGGGCTATAGCCTACGAAAGCTTATGCTGAAATAAATTTGTTAGTCTCTAAGGTGCCACAAGTACTCCTTATCATGAAATGGGTCAACCAAATACCCCTTCAATACAGAAATAAAACTCCCTTTGACCGCACATCCCTAATTGTCACTGAGCACCCCACACTGGAATCCATACGGGATATCATCAAACAACTACAACTCATACTCAGTGGGGATCCCATCCTGAGATCTTTCCTGAACCCTCATTCCTAGCCTTCAAACAACCCTGCAGCCTCTCCAAGCTCATCATCAGAAGCAACCTCCCCACAGACTAGGACAAACCAACTCAAAATAGCTCCAGACCCTGCCAGAACAACAGATGCAAAACCTGCAGACATATCTCGACTGCTATAATGATCAACACCCCCCACAATACACCTTTCAAGATCCATGGTCTTACACACACCTATCGCAATATGTAGTGTACCTCATCCAGTGCACTAAATGCCCCAATAACAACTATGAGGGTGAAACCAGACAATCACTACACTCTCAAATGAACTCACACAGGAAAATAAGACAAGACAAAAACACCACATCACCTGTGAGTGAACACTTTTCACAAAGTGATCAATCATTCTATATCTGACCTATCTGTCCTCACCCTCAATGGAAACCTGCACAACACCTTCAAAAGACAAGCCTGGAAGCTTAATTTCATTACTCTGCAAGACACTAAAAATCATGGACTGAACAGACACTGGATTTATGGCTTATGTGACAAAGTTCCTCCTCTACCTAGGTGGGTCCTGCGCTTATTGGCGGATTTTTGCTTGCCTCAGAGATCTTCCCTTCTGGTAGAACCCACAGTCCAGATCAACTCCTCCTGTGTCTGATCAGGAGTTGGGAGGTTTGGGGGGAACCCAGGCCCGCCCTCTACTCCGGGTTCCAGCCCAGGGCCCTGTGGACTGCAGCTGTTTAGAGTGCCTCCTGGAACAACTGCACGACAGCTACAACTCCCTGGGCTACTTCCCCATGGACTCCTCCCAACACCTTCTTTATCCTCACCACAGGATCTTCCAGCAGTACACCCTCTTACTCTCAGCTCCTAGTGCCTCTTGCTCCCAGCTCCTCGCACACCCACCACAAACTGAAGTGAGGTGCTTTTTAAACTCATGTGCCCTGATTAGCCAGCCTGACCTAATTGATTCTAGCAGGTTCTTCTTAATTGGCTCCAGGTGTCCTAATTAGCCTGCCTGCCTTAAATTGGTTCCAGCAAGTTCCTGCTTGTTCTAGTACAGCCCCTGCTCTGGTCACTCAGGGAACAGAAAACTATTCATCCAATGGCCAGTATATTTGCCTTCTACCAGACTTCTGTACAGGGTGAGGAGGTTGGCCGATGGAGGCTCCTGTGACTGTGGGGCCTATGTCTGATCCTCCGTTCGTTCATGCATCCGTGCAAAGTTCCTCTGGGCAGCGTCCACTGACTTCCTTGATGCCTTCGAGGAGCAGTGGGCGCTGTCCGAGGTTCTCTGCTCGGTATCCCCGTCAGGTTCCCTTTGTTTGACCCTTTGACCACACTCCCATCCCTGTTTTTTCATTTGTTGTCCCCCGTAATTATTTGGTGTCCAGGTCCTGTGGATCCCTCCCTTTCACCTGCCCACTTCCCGGATCCCAATAAGACCAGACTTCTGTACCCCACTCGTCTGGGTCTGTCACACTTATTACAACAATCTGTAACCCACTAACCCCCTCTTTTTGAGCTATGCCTGCAGAGGTGTTAATGGGCCACTCTGCCTTGAATGGTCCCTTACAATATGTGCTAACTACTTACGATAGACAGTCTGTTCCACCTTGTATTTTGCTGTGATGCTGGGAGTATCTTTCCCAGACCCGAAGAAGAGCTCTGTGTGGCTTGAAACCTTGTCTCTCACCAACAGAAGTTGGTCCTATAAAAGATATTACATCACCTACTTTGTCTTACTTCTTATATGGTAATATTCTGAATCAAAGATATTGCTGTATTCACAGTGATTGATATAAAAAGAACGAGGAGTACTTGTGGCACCTTAGAGACTAACAAATTTATTTGGGCATAAGCTTTCGTGGGCTAAAGCCCACTGTGTTACATCAAAGTGGATGGGCACCTGACTGGATTCTCTCTGACTTACATGGTTGTCACCTGTTCTGCATTTCACAGGAGAGTCCCAATTTTCACAGGTGCTATTGAACTGGGTTCGCAGGACATTCCTCTAGGGGTCTTGAATCATCCTGACACCAACAGAAGGTGGATCATTTGACATGATGAAGTTGCATCAGTGTGGGAAAATGCAAAAGTTGCAACGCTATGACAGTCATTTTGTATGTAATTACTTAAAGGAGGATGTCTTGCTGGAAGGTGTGTGTAACCCATGGTCAGTTATGTTCCCACAGTCACCCAATGACCTTGCAATCTTTCTGTCCTCTTCCTGCAGACTTTGGGAATTATAACTTACGATGGAAACAAAGTTGAATTGTAACATGTATGTCAGCATTGAAGAGTTGCTACTGAATGACCTTTTCAGTTTGAGCAAATACACTAATTTCCTTTGCGTTACTTACTGTTTTCTTTCAAAGCTTAGCATAATAGGAAATCCTCTGCAATTGTTCACTTTAATCAGCATCTCCATTGTGCTGGCTTCTGTTCCATTAAATGAACTGTGCATTATATCTTGGTGATATCTGAGCATGCCCCTAGTGGGGATTGCACTTTCTCTGCTGTCAAGCATATGTGCCCTAGAAATTTGAATGTTTCGGTTCAGTAGTTGTAGACTAGAGAATACCACAAACAGAATGTGCTAAACTCTGTACACTTGTCAAAACACAATAAGGAAGCAGCCCTCTCTTTTTGGACTTCAAGAACAAAATAGGCACCCAGTCAGTTTTAGAGTAACACTTACCAATGCTGGTAATTTGACCTGGCTGAATAATGAAAAAGCAGAGTTTGCAAATCTGTACTTTCCTCCAAGGTTGTAATATTATTTGTTGTCATGTTATTGTTAGTATTTGGATGATCCACTCAGTATTTTTTTAAATGCCTATGAATCCTGGGAGTTACACAAATGTTAGCACAAGTAATTATTTTTCCACAAATTCATTCTGAAACATATTAATTGTAATTTGCTATTTGTCTTTCATCCTCAATTTTCTGACTTTAAAATTTTAGTCATTCAGCCAGGGAGCAGAAGCTATGCCACCGTCACTACACAATTCAAATAACAAACAGTGTAAATGAGCAGTGTGCAATCATCCCATAGGCTAAGAATTGTTTTTCCAAATTTTTAGGTAAACATTTAGGGATAACAGATGCATTCACAGAAATGCAGAATTGGTTCATGAAATAGAAAAAAGGGCTAAAACTTGCAAAAAATAGTTCTGTCAACTGTACTTGTAAGAGTCTGTGCTTTATAAAACATAAACAAAGAACTGAACTGCTGCTCAACCTTTGGGAAAGGTTTATGTTGCACCATATCTTATCTGCTACTTCCTGTTTCGGCACAGTAATGTTGATGTCACATCACTGGCATATGCAATGTACAAAAGGTACAGGGGTCACAATTCACTGGTGACACAAGTAAACAACAATGTAGTTTGCTCCTGCTGCTCTGGTTTATTAGAGAGAAGAGCTGATTGTGATGCTTCCCACCTGTGAGGCACCGTGACCTCACTACCACCTGTGTTTAGTGTGAGGAGCCTTGTCTGTGCCTGCCATGGTTCAGCTCCCCAACTCACTGGCCACGGGCAACACAGGCACTCCCCTCTAGACATACACAGGTCCCGCTGTCTCTCTATTGGTTAGCGATAGGCATACTCCAACCCCTGAGCCCTCCAAACATCTCCCTGAAGTGTCCAGCCGCTACTCCACTGGACAGTCACAGTATTCACAGATTCGCTGCTCCCAAAGGAGCAGCACAGCCCAGCCCAGCTTACCAGTTACACCTCAGATCACCGCACTGCTTAACACACAGAACCTAGATATGTTTATAGTGAAAACAAGTATCCGTTTATTTAACAAAGGATGAAGAGTCTAGTAATAGCAAGTAGAAGTTGTGATATTACACAGGGTACAATCTGGACCGATGAACAGCTGTGTCCCCTTAGTTCTCTAACCTGCGGTACCTTTTATACTGCTTCGCCGTGAGAGTTATCAGTCCTGGTCTCCTCACACACCGCCTCCAGCATGTAAATTACTCCCAGTTATATTGTATGAGTGTTATAGCCAACCAATTGTGAATTACACTCAGAACAACACCGGCAAATTCCCAGGCCCAGACTTTCCCCCAGAAATGTGCATCTTGTACTGCCCGGCTCTCTCTGGACAATAGAAGCTCATATACAGTCCATCATTTTATTAATAGAAAATGATATGCACAAATCCTCTTATCCCAAATGGGCTTTCTCAAACACTTCAGTCTAAACACTCTGATTTAGATAAAACAACAAAACAAGTTTATTAACCATAAAAGATAAATTTTAAGTGATTACAAGTAATGAGGCATAAAAGTCAGTATTGGTTACATGAAAATAAAAGTAAAACACCACTAATACCTAACTTAACAAGCTAAGTGAATTCAAAGCAAAAGTCTCTCTCACCACATGTTACAGCAATCTTGTTGGCTAAATTCCTTTCAGTCAGGATGCCTCCCCCAGTCCAGAGCTATTTCCTTTGTTCTTCAGGTGGTGTGATGCCATGGGTAGAAAGAAAGGGAGGAAGAAGTAATTTGGGGCGCCTCCTCTCTCCTCTGATAGTCCTTTCTCTTCTTTGAGAATCATCTCCAGCTGAAGTTCAGGAGATGGAAAGTCTGTGGGGACAGGAACCTCCAGCTTCTTTCTTTGTCAAGATATAGATTTTCACACACATCTGGCAGTCCTTACTCAGTTTGTATTCCTCCCTTATTAAGGCAAAACTTCCAGTGAAGACAATGGAGGTTGCTTCACTATAATCTTAAATCAAACAGAGTAAGAATCCCAGGAGTTGGCCCTGTGTATTTATATTTGAGTTTAATTCCTTTTCTTTCTTTCTTTCTTTCTTTCTTTCTTTCTTTCTTTCTTTCTTTCTTTCTTTCTTTCTTATGATAATAATAATAATTACATTTTGCACTCTAACTATAGGCTAAATAGCAGGACAGACTTCCCATCAATAGGATGTATTTGACTATGGAGCTGTCTCCCAAGGGAAGTGATGGAAACTCCATTTCCTGGGACTTTTAAAAAATAGACTGGACAAAGGACAAGAAATTGTACTGAAAGGAACAATCCTGTGTTGGCCCCAGGGAGCCAGATAGATAATCTCTAACTTCCATAATTCCATAGTGCTTTCTATGTGAGAAGCTCAGACATTAATAAATATGGCCCGACCAAATTCACGGCCATGAAAAACGCGCCATGGACCGTGAAATCTGGTCTCCCGCTGTGAAATCTGTTTTTTTGCCCTATACTATACAGATTTCACGGCGGGAGACCAGCGTTTCTCAAATTCGGGGTCCTGACCAAAAAGGCAGTTGCAGGGGGGGTCACAAGGTCACGCTTTTGCCACCTTTGCTTCTGCGCTTCCTTCAGAGCTGGATGGCCAGAGAGCGGTGGCTGTTGGTCAGGTACCCAGCTCTGAAGGCAGCGCCCCGTCAGCAGCAGCCCAGAAGTAAGGGTGGCAATACCATACCATGACACCCTTACTTCTGTGCTGCTGCCTTCAGAGGTGGACGGTTGGAGAATGGCGGCTACTGACCAAGGACCCAGCTCTGCAGGCAGCAGCGCAGACATAAAGGTGGCAATACCATATCATGGCATCCTTACTTCTGCGCTGCTGCTGGTGGTGGCTCTGCCTTCAGAGCTGGGTGCCTGGCCAGCAGCCGCCACTCTCCGGATGCCCAGCTCTGAAGGCAGCGCCCCCTCACCAGCGGCAGTGCAGAAGTAAGGGTAGCAGTACAGCAATCCCCCCTACAGTTATCTTGCGACCCCCTCCCCCACTCCTTTTTGGGTCAGGACACCTACAATTACAACATGGTGAAATTTCAGATTTAAATAGCTGAAATCATGACATTTATTCTTTTTAAAATCCTAAAATTGTGAAATTGACCAAAATGGACCGTGAATTTTTCAGGTACAAAAAGTGTTGTATTGGCAGCCCTCAAGGCTAATGGCTTCTACTTATCAACAGACTAGGGATACCATGCTGTCCCCTGTGTACACACTTCAGCCCTGACATGGGAGGAGGAGGAGATAGCTTTGTCACATTGTTTTATTATTGCCCATAAAAGTTGGCACTGCACACATTTGTTTAGCTGTTCAGAAGTGCTGGGACTCTGCCCACTTGTTTGTTATTAATGGGTTATTTATGAATGCTGAGCAAAGGAAAATTATAATGGTTTAGAAACAGCATCGTAGAAAGCACTTGTCCCTACAACTCATCACTGTTACTGAGAGAAGTGGCTTTTTGGTAATTGCCAAACTGCTTTGTTGTTGGGAGGAGAGAGGTGGGACTGGCTGAATCAATGCAGTTGCAATGCTTGTGGCTTCTTGTTCACACCAGGAAGAAACCATTGTAGATGTCACCATTTCACACTTTTTCAGCTAGTATGGGAGGGGGCAGTCCTAGAGGGGAAGGCTGGGTTAGTGGTTAACCTGGGACTTGAGCAACCCAGGTTTAGTTCTCTGTTCTGCCACAGACTTCCTGTATGACCATGGGCAAGCCACTTAGAGTACGTCTACTCTGCAAAAGAAACCGCACAGCAACGAGTGTCAGAGCCTGCATCAATTGACTCGGGTTGATGCTATGGAGCTAAAAATAGCAATGTAGACATTCCTGCTCAGGCTACAGTCTGGGCTCTGAAATCTAGGGAGGGAGGAAGGTCTGATACTATACTCCAGCTAAGTGGGAATATCTACACAGCTATTTTAGCCCTGTAGTGTGAGCCCAAGTCAGTTCACCCAGGCTCTGAGTCATGTTGCTGCAGGGTTTTTTGGGTTTTGCAGTGTAGATGTACCCTTAGCTTCTCTGTGCTCCTGTTCCCTATCTGTAAAATGGTGACAGGGCTTATTATTGGAGTACCAGCATTGAGGAATATAGCTTGTTCCAAAAGAATAGGTATGGGGAAAAAACAGGAGGTGTTGCGCTGTATGTCAAGAAAATATACCAGAGCCGTAACTAGGAATTTCTGCGCCCTAGGCAGGGACGCAGAAATTCCTAGGGGCTCACCCTCCGCCGAATTGCCGCCGAAGCCGCAGGACCGGAGGACCTCCCACAGGCAAGCGGAAGCGGCTTCGGCGGCAATTTGGCGGAGGGTATTTTTAGCAGCCGCCAAAGCCGTCTCCGCTTACTTGCGGGACGTCCTTCGGCGTCTTTGCAGAAGGCCCCCTCCGCCGAATTGCCGCCGAAGCTGCAGGACCGGTGGACCTCCCGCAGGTGAGCGGAAGCAGCTTCGGCAGCGGGGGAGGGGGGGGGCACCCCTGGCAGCAGGCTTTTGCGCCCCTGCCAGCAGTGCGCCCCGAGGCGAGTGCCTCAATGGCCTCGCCGTAGTTACGGCCCTGATGTGTACACTTGCTCCAAAGTCCAAGAGGAAGTAGGAACAGACCTACTGAGAGTCACTGAGTGAGGATAACAAGGGGAAAGAACAGTAGCAATGTTCTGGTGGGAGTAGGGTGACCAGATAGCAACTGTGAAAAAACAGGACAGGGGGTGGAGGTAATAGGTGCCTATGTAAGAAAAAGTCCCAAAAACGGGGACTGTCCCTTTAAAAATGGGACATCTGGTCACCCTAGGTGGGAGTCTATTGTAGACCACCAAATCAGGAAGAGGAAATGGATGAGTCATTCTACAAGCAGGTAACAAGATTAGCTAACACACATGAGCTAGTATGAATGGGGGATTTTAACTTCCCTGATATCTGTTGGAAGACTATTGCAGCAAAATATAATACACCCTGAAAATTCTTAGCGTGTGTAGGGGACCACTTTCCGATTCAGAAAGTGAAGGAAACAGTTAGGAGGTCGTCCATTTTGGATCTGGTTTTAATCAACAGGGATGAATTAGTTGTGAAGGTGGTCGGGAACTTGGGAGGAAGTGATCATGATCTGATAGAATTTAAAATCCTATTGAAAGGAGGACACGGGGGGAGACCAGATGACTGATGAAAATGAGGGGAGACCAGATTTCATGGTCCATGACATGTTTTTCATGGCCATGAATTTGGTTGGGCCCTACTTATATCCAGCTCCCCATAGTTCCAAGGAATGTTCCAGCCACAGGACTGCCAGCACCCCTTCAGTGCTTCCTTTCTTCTTTAAATGCCCCTACACCAGAAGCCAGGATGGAGGGAACAAGGAGCTGCTGCTCTACAGGGATTCTCTGTGCTATCTAGGTGTTTATACAGCCCTCAGCACCATAGCTTCTGAGCACCTCACAGTCATTAGTAGATTTTATCCTCACATCTCCTTGTGACTAAGGGCAAGTCTACACTACAGCGCTACATTGGCGCAGCTGCACTGATGCAGCTGTACCACTGTAGCACATCTGGTGCCGATGGAAGAGTGCTCTCCCATTGGCATAATTACTCCGCCTCTGCCAGAGGTGGGAGAGCGTCTCCCACCAACATAGTGCCAATGTGGACAGCGCTTGAGTTGATGTAACTTGCGTCGCTCATGGGAGTGACTATTTCACACCCCAGAGCGACGTAAGTTACATCGACTGAAGCAGTAATGTAAACCAGCCCATAGTGTGTACTATCCCCATTTTAAAGACAGACAACTGAAGCACCTGCAGATTAAGTGACTGGAAGAGGCAGGAATTGAAGGCAGGTCTCCTGCATCTGTGTCCAGTGCACCCATTAAATAAACTAGACCATCCTTCCTCCCTACACAGGGGAGATCCTGAGAGGGCTAAATCCAGTAGGTTTCCAACTTACTTTGTAGAACCAGAGCAGAGCAAAACATCTGATATGGACCTAAAAATCAAGCCCTGAGTGTTCCCTTAATGGAAAAGCTGTTATGTCTTATAAAGGCGACTAAGAATGGCTCATAAAAATAGACTCAATTTAGAGCGCAATGAGCAAAGGTCATTCTCTTGTTTGTGTGTTATTTACACAAGCGACTGTGTCACACAGAGTCATAAGCACACCGGTGAGTTACCTGAACAGCTCAATATTGAGAGAGTTGGCTGTGGCTGTGGATCAGCCACTATAACAATTTGGCTGAGTGTTGCCTGTTCATTACCAAACAAGTCAAAAAAACCACCATGAAGTCCGATCAGTTCTCAGGAGAACAAGCAATTAGAAAGGATTCAAGACAGGTAGTTCTGAAGGAGTATTTGCTCGATTTCAGATCACACATCAGGATAGATACCCACCTCTTTGCTTTTCAGGGTAAAGACATTCTTGTGGGTGTTATCTGACTATGCTGATGTGTATTTAACTGCAAACTTTACTCAGCTTCACACTCCTATGTTACATGTCCCAATGTCCCTGGGTCCTGAGGGAAGGTCCTGTCTTAACCATCCTGTAGCCATACTCATTCAGTCCTTTTCACTTATTTACCTGAAATGAACTCAGTTTCCTCTCTAACAATAGACAAGTTGTTTTGATGGAATGCCAGGCTCCTGGTGCTCCTTGAAATATCTGGCATCAGCCAGTGCACTGAGGTCCCTTGTCTTTAATATCTTTATTTTCACAATACCCTTGTGAGGTAGAGCAATGCTATTATAGAATCATAGGGCTAGAAGGGACTGCATGGGTCATATAGTCTAACCAGACAGATGGCTATCCAGCCCCCCTTTGAAACCCTCCTGTGAAGAAGCTTCCACAACCTCCTAAGCCAGTCTGTTCCATTGTCCTACTGTTCTTACAGTTGGAAGTTTTTCCTGAGATTTAATCTAAATCTGCTATGCTGTAGTTTAAACCCATTGCCTCTTGTCCTGCCCTCTGTGGCAAAAGAGAACAACATTTCTATGGCAGTCTTTTAAGTATCTGAAGACTGCTATCATATGCTCCCTTAATCTCCTCTTTTCCAAACTAAACATACCCAGTTCCTTCAGCCTTTGCTCATATGGCTTGCATTCCATCCCTTTGATCATCTTTGTCGCTTGCCTCTGCATCCTTTCCAGTATCTCTACATTCTTTTTATACATTGGTGAGCAAAACTGGACATAGGACTAACCAGTGCCAAGTAGAGCGGTACTATCACCTTCCATGACTTGCATGCTATGCCTCTGTAAATGCAACCTAACATTGCATTTGCTTTTTTTGCAAGAGCATTGCATTGCTGACTCATGTTGAGGTTGTGATCCACCACAACTCCCAGAGCCTTCTCAGCAGTGCTGCTACCAAGCCAATTACCCCCCCATTCTGTATTTGTGCATTTGGTTTTTCTTCCTTAAGTGCAGCACCTGACATTTGTCTTTCTTGAATTTCAATTTGTTGTCTCTAGCCCAGTTCTCCAGTTTATCAAGATCCCTCTGAATTTTAGCTCTATCCTCCAATGTGTTGGCAATCCCCATAGCTTTGTGTTATCTGCAAACTTGATCAGTATGCTCTCTATACCTATATCCACATCATTAATAAAGATGTTAAACAACACCGGACCCAGAACAGATCTCTGTGGAACCCCACTTGAGACCTCCCTCCAATCCCCCACTCTGAAGACAGCACCCCATCAGCAGCAGCGCAGAAGTAAGGGTGGCAATACCATACCATGCCACCCTTACTTCTGCGCTGCTGCCTTCAGAGGTGGGCGGTTGGAGAATGGTGGCTGCTGACCAAGGGCCCAGCTCTGAAGGCAGCAGCGCAGACGTAAAGGTGGCAATACCATAACATGCCATCCTTACTTCTGCGCTGCTGCTGGTGGCAGCTCTGCCTTCAGAGCTGGGTGCCTGGCCAGTAGCTGCCACTTTCTGGCCGCCCAGCTCTGAAGGCAGCACTGCCTCACCAGCAGCAGTGCAGAAGTAAGGGTAGCAATACAGCAACTCCCCTACAATAACCTTGGAACCTCCCCACTCCTTTTTGGGTCAGAACACCTACAATTACAACACGGTGACATTTCAGATTTAAATATCTGAAATCATGAAATTTATGATTTTAAAATTCCTATGACAGTTAAATTGACCAAAATAGACCGTAAATTTAGTAGGGCCCTAGATATAAGACAGAGCAGCCTTCCGAGCCCCATTTGATATGTATGTCCTGGTAGCATAACCCCCAAGGTAAACAGTCATATACCATTTTTAATCTGAGGATTTATCTGAAAGAACTTTACAACTGAGACGAAGTATAATTATCCCTGTTTCACAGTTGAAGAAACTGAGGCACATGGAATCTGAGGGACTTGTTCCAGGTCACACAGCAAGTAAGAAGCTGGAATAGAACCCAGCAGTCTTCATTTCTGCTCCCCTGCAAGAATCCCTAGACACACTGTCTCCCATAATAATGCTAATCACAGAGTCTTAATTAATTAATATGTAAAATACTTAGACGCCCTTTGATGACAGGTGCTATATAATTACTCTAATATTTTTAAACGAATTCCTCCAACTATTATACAGTAGTAAGGTGAATGATGAGTAACAACTACAGAAAATTGCTATTTTGGGAAACAACAGAGTAATTCATTCCAGCTGTTTTAGATCACAAACATTTTTGAGAGGATTTAATGCTTCTGTTTCTGTTGAAAGACTGAAAAGAATGCAAATAAGCAAACATACAGTGTGTTCTGGGACACTAACTTTGCAGGAGAGAGTTCCCCCAGGAGGGTGACTAACAGCTGGATGCGGGACACAATTTACATGTTCTCTGTCTCTGGTGCAATCACTTGGATACTTGAATTACTCACACCACAGCAGGTTGCCCATTGCTGAAAATCACACATCTCTTGACTGGAATAGGGCAGAGGAGAAAAGAAATCGTTTAGAGTTGCAAAGAAATCGTTTAGAGTTATTTCAAGAAAAAAAATAGCTCAGTGTATCAGAAGATTTGGAATCTATCACTGAACAGGGTTGGTTTTTAGTTCTGTTTACATATTCTGTGACATTTTCTTAGTAACTCTTGGTTTCAGTTGTTGCTGCTACTTCTCTTCATTCCCTAAAGTGAATTTGATGTTGCTGAAAAGTGCCTGTCACAGGGTGGCCCTGACTGGAGCATCCTCCTGTGGCAGGCCAGTACAACAGGCATGCCTGCCTCAGCTTCCCTCCTTGAGAGTCCCCAGAAATAGTCCAAACAAAAGTTTCTGAGTACAAATGGCCCTTGTGGGGTTAGTTTATTGCAAAAGAAAGCCCCATGCACATAAACCATACGAAAACAAGTTCCGTCACCAAGTAACACAACAATAGTCTAGATAGTACACCAAGTAGCACCATGGCATCCCTCATCATTCCTCAGCTTTCCAGCACAGCCCTGGTAACCCTCACTGTGCCCCAGCTCTCCAGCTCAGACTAGGCATCCCTCACCAGGCCCCAGTTCTCCAGCTCAGACCTGACATCTCTCACCACCCCCCAGCTTTCATTCCTTCTGGCCTTGGCTCATTGGCTCAGGAAGAACATCCAGATAGCCTCTCCACTGGTCTCCTACCCTTACACTCTTTTCAGGCTCCCAGCACTAGCTTTGGCTCCTGAAAGTCAGCAGGTTAGCCCCTCCACTGACTTCCTGATCATTCCTTTCTCCTTCCAGGGAGGGCCTGTAGCAAGCTCTCTGCTCTCTGCAGCTTTTCCTAGAAACCTTCTCTCCAGTCTCCTGACTCCGGCAGCCCTAACTCAGTAGGTAACTGTCTCTCACTGTCGCCCTCAGATTCTCCCTCATCCTTTATAGCCCGAGGTGCTGTCCCAGTGTTGCCCAGGGTTCTTTCAACCCAAAGCTCTTGGTAACTTTTACTCTGTGTGAGGTGGTGTCAGGAAATAAATCAGGGGAGACATGGCTGTTCAACCGATAGATGGCTGGCACAAATAGGACATGAACTGTATGGGTCCACTGGAAACCCTGTACAGGGATGATATAGCAGGTACAGCCAGGAGTGCAATATTGTTAAAGGCCAGTCTGTACAGGTACTCCACGCCCTGCTACCGTATTGGGGTGATTATTTTGTTTCCCGCCCAACATCCTTGGCGCTCCCTGCCCTTTAGTGGTAATCCCAGTAGGCTGCATTATAATTCTTCATATGATCTCTGTTGGTTTCTTATGGTCAGGGTTTGTTGCTAATGCTGGACCAATATCCCCAGGAGTCAGCTGAACCATTGCTGTGTTCCAAAACCTACTTGTCATTTGGAACTACTAGAAAGTAGCTGAAAATTTTCCTTTGCAATTTTTACTGAGGGCCGCAAATCCTTTTACTTAGGAATTGTGTGTGTGACCAGAATTTCACCTTTCAGCTCTCTATGCCTTTGTTTTCCTGTCTGTAATAGCAGTTTACCTGTCTCCAGGAGTGCTGAGAGGGTCCAATAGTTTATGTTTGTAAAGTGCTTTGAAATTGTAGACTCTAGAAATGCAAGGTATTTTCCCCACCCTGGTAGAAGTAGCATTCTTGACTTTGGATTATTTGTGTAAATGCTTTGAAATCATTGACTGCCTTATACATGATCCCTGCAAGCTCTGCACTCACTTCACAGCACCGAGCTAATTCTAACAAAGTCCTTTAGGCAAGAAGCAAGGGAGAAACTCATCTCATAACTAAAAAGAAATATATAAGTGAAAATGAAAACCAGGTAGCCCTGTACTGTTACAGCTCAACTGTTGAATGAGGTTTCTCACTGTGGCTATGAACACTGGAAGCACTTGTACAGAAGAGGTAACAAGGCTGTTAGGAAAGATTTTTAATGACTGTCCCCAAGGGCAATCAGATGAGTTGCAAATCTGCACGTACCAGCTGTCACAAAGGTGGACTCACTTACTTCAGGCTTTTCTAAGTAGGAAATGTGATGATCAAAATCCAAACTAAGAATCACGTAGAGTTTCCTGGTGCTGGGGGGCATTCTCCACCCGTTACTCATAGATTCAAGCCCCTTCATTTTAAGGTATAGGCTACGTAGTGACTGACTGTGAATGGGTGCACAAGGGGTAGGGCAGAGGGCACAAGGATTTTTCTCCCGTTTGTGCCTCAGGGCATGGGCTAGGCACACCTAGTGCTCTGCTTGCACTATAAAGCACCTCTCCTCACCCCCTGCTGCTCCCATTCTATTAGCCAGTGGGGCTCAGTCAGCTGATGGGAAGCGCACACTGAGCCTTTAAAGAGCATAGTGCTCCTGGAGGCATTATCCCCAGGTACAGTGCCTCTCAGAGCTCCCACGGAGGCAATGATTCTCTGTACCATCCCATGCTACAGTCATTGAGTTTCTCTTGCCCTAAGCATGGAAAAGAGAGACTTAATTGACTGATCTGGCCTGAAAGCTCAAGGCCGCAATGAAGAAATTTAGGATATTTTTCTTCAGATTTACATTTTTCAATCTCATAGCTCTGGGCACAGTTGGAGCTTTCTGGCTGTTTTCCTTGATTCAGAGCCTGAATTCCATATCACAGAAGCAATAAGACCCTCCCAAGCTACTATAACTCTAAATGGGTGGCCATTTGCCTTGTGATCAGAGCCAGTAGAAGACAGACTTCTGCCCCCTGTATACTAACTCTCCTTTGAGATATATGGGTAAGGATCTATACATATAAGTTGCATGATCTGTCTCTCAATCCTTCTTCCTCTAGGCCAGAATCAGATCCTTAGCCGATATAAATTGGTGTAACTCCAATGAATTAAACCTTCTGTATGGTACTCCTACTTCATAGGAGTTACACAGATTGACACCAGCTCAGGATCTATCTAATCTATCTATCTATCTATCTATCATGTCACTGAACTTTATGACCAAAATAAACCATTTTGGTTAGGTATTAAATATGAATCATGCCCCATTGCTAATTAAAAGGACATCATGAAACCCTTAGTGGGAAAAATTCTAAGTAATAGCAATGGTGCAGGGACTGGAATCCAACCAATGTCCAAGTGACTGACCACAAAAACATTTCTAACTTACAAAGGTGACGTAAGCATGATTTAAAAAAAAAGAAGAAAACTAAATCCAGGTTTAAAAAAGCAAACTGAAATATTTTTAGCCTTGCTGTTCTCCTGATCTTACACTAATGGGAACCGTATGCATTGGGATTGGCTGACATTCTTGGTAAATGACATCACTGCAGCATTCCAGATGTTCCAAGGGGTTCTTTGGGAATCAGTCCTCATCTCTCTGTTTGTCACCTTTATTTTTTGCCTTTTCTGTTCATCTATAACTTACATTCAAAGGCACCTGAGGGAATTAGATACCCAAAGCCTATTGAAATGTATTGGAAACTGGGCACCTAGCTCCAGCTGTCTCCATTGAAAATACCAGCTTATAAAACAGAGATTCTAACTTTTAATAATGAGAGTTATTTAATACGGCTGCCTTGATACCGGTGTATTGCAGTATTCTACAGTAATGGGCCACTCTAGTGTAAACCTGTGGTAGTATATTATGCAAAGGAATGGAGCCTGGTGGTTGTGTTATGTTGATATTGCTGTGAAACAGTTATCATGTTACACCCCAAAGGTGGCTGCTTTTCAGGAGTGGATGAAAAAAACCCCTAATTATAGGGGTTGATTGAGTTGTGCTTAGCCCAGGAATGGAGCAATGGGTAAAGGGGGGTTTAAGCCCCCTTTGTACCTTCTCACACTCTAGGACTGTACTAGGGCTTGCCTGAAGCCTAGTGTAAGTTAGAACAGCATTGGGGATGCTCTAACTTATGCTCAGCTACAAACTAGTAGCTAACAACAGCCAAAGTGCACCCATTCCCATCCCCTAGCCATGATCTCATCATAGTGCCCAGGGCCGGCGTGCCCACTAGGTGACCCTAGGCGGTCGCCTAGGGCGCCAACATTTGAGGGGCGGCGGGCAGCTGCCCCTTGTCTCCCCGCTGAGCTGCTGAGCCGCTGAGTGGGGAGACAAGGGGCGGCTTGCCACGGCTGCCCCTTGTCTCCCCGCTGAGCTGCTGAGTGGGGAGCCGGGGGCTGCCCCTTGTCTCCCCACTGAGCTGCTGAGCAAGGAGACAAGGGGTGGCTTGCCGCGGCTGCCCCTTGTCTCCCCACTGAGCTGCTGAGCCGCTGAGTGGGGAGACAAGGGGCGGCTTGCCGTGGCTGCCCCTTGTCTCCCCGCTGAGCTACTGAGCGGGAAGACAAGGGGCGGCTTGCCGCGGCTGCCCCTTGTCTCCCCGCTGAGCGGGGAGCTGGAGGGCAGCACCTGAGCGGGGGGGAAGCCGCAGAGAGCCCCCCACCTTGCTGCCCCCCCTCAGCGCCTGAGCGGCGAGCCAGGGGGAAGCTGTGGCGAGCCACTCCCCGCTCAACTCTTGCGGCCCGCGGGTGGGGGGGGCACTGAGCGCGGAGCTGGCTGGGGGGGCCGCATTGGGGGGGGGGGCAGCGCAGGGCTGGTGCAAGGAAGTTTCGCCTAGGGCATGAAACTTCCTTGCACCGGCCCTGATAGTGCCTACACCAGGAGCGATGAGGAAGCAGTGAAGAGCTATCATAGCTAGCACTACATCATCCAGGGAAGCCCCTATCCTAGGGATATTCTCCAGTGAGTATATCCTCTACTTTTATGGCCTCTTTACCAAAGTGGCAGCATAAAGTTGTCACAGTGCAAAGGAGAACCCGGCCTGTAGTTTCTAAAGCACTTTGGGTCGGAAGGTGCCGGGTAGAGATAAGCTACAGTATTGTTATTATTATCATCACAACATACTTTCCATTTCCAGTGAGCTCTTACTAGCTGGCACCTCCTCTAGCTAGTTGAACACAATGTTTTGGGAAAGCCATAATATTGATCTGAATGATAACTTTCATCACAGAAGTTGGTCCAATAAAAGATATTACCTCACCCACCTTGTCTCTCTAATATCCTGAGACCAGCATGGCTACAACACTGCATACAACTTCCATCAAGTTAATTTCATAACCAAGGTTTTCTGAGCTTGGGGGTTTTGTGTGTGTTAATGCTGGTAATGTGGCTGAAATATTCTGGTGATTCATTTTTAGTCCAGAGCGCTGAATCAACCATGTAGAACACAGCTTTCTTCTCCCAAACCACTATCTTTTCCGTCCTTCCTCGTCATTTCTGCAAGAGGATGATTCATGCCTCTTTTATTTACTATTTCAGAATCTGCCTCAGGCTTTTATCAAATTTCACTTCTTCTTCCTCTTTTTCATGAAAACAATCAGACCTGAGAGAAGGAAACCAATCACCAGGCACCAAGATATCAGGTTGAGGCTCATTGTATATAAACCTGAATAGAATAGAATAGAATAGAGAGAGAAATCCTGTAAATAATTAAACTAATCATGGGTCCAAGAGTCAAAATTCAGATACTGAGCTGCATTCTCTGTGTTACAAAGTTCCAGGGTGCTCAAGTCTGGGGTTTTTTTCAAGCCCAGCTCCAATAAAACAATTTTGAAGTCAGAGCTATACAAATTCCAAGGTTTTTACATACAGTCCCTTTTGACTTGCTTCTGTATTCCTCATTTGTTTCTTATGGAGGCTGATTTTGTCTGGGTGGTTCTGACTGATGGAGGCAACCAGTAATGCGAGGGATTTATTTATTAATTTATTTGAATTTATTATAAATCTGCCCATCCTTGGTCCTGGGCATAAATGCACAAGAGTTTGGTATAAAATCCACATGCAAACGCTCTAGAAAATACCTGAACTCATATTCTCCCACCCATCCACACTACCTGGGAAAAGGTCTAGGACAGAGGGTCTCAGAGGTGGTCCGCGAGCTCCTATCAGGTGGTCTGTGGATAGTTCCCTCTAAGGTGCGCGCCTCGGCAGCTACACATGAGAGAATGAAGGGCCACCCACCTAATTAGTGAAGCTGTGCAAGCATGGCTCCACTAGGTAGGTGCCTGGACCCTGGAGAAGATGCACACGTAAGGTGAGGTGGTGGCCTTGGGTGGAATACTGGGGAGGTGGGAGGGAGCAGTGAGGTGAGAAGAGGAGGTGGGGGCAATTTGGGACATGCAGGGCTGCGGCGGCCAGCGAAAGAGGCAACTTTCCCCACCTCCAGGGCTCCAGCTGCCGGGGAGAGACGGCCCTCCTTCCCAGACTCAGCTCTGTGGCTGCTGTGGCGGGGGAGATATCCCCCTCCTTCCCAGCCCCAGCTTGTGGGCTGCCACAGTCAGGGAGAGAGGGAGAGACCCTGCTTCTTCCCAGCCCCAACTCGGGAGCTGCCGCAGTGGGGAAGAGAGGGCACATCCATAACATTAGAAAGGTAAGACTACTGATATTAAAATATGAGTTGTTCTTTTATTTGTAGAACAAAAAAACGTTTATTATTATTAAGGGGTTTTTTTATATAGTGCTTTTATCCAAAGCGCTTTACAATAGTTAGCAAACAGTACAAACAACATTTGGAAAGATCATTAAGTGGTCCGCCGAGACTTTCAGCAATTTTCAAGTGGTCAGTGAAAAATAAAGTTTGAGAACCACTGGTTTAGGATAACTGGCTTTTCATCATGATCTTAAGCTAATCAAATACAGAAGGGGAGTGAGTTCTAGAATCAGAGACTCCTAATAAAGAATGCCCTCCCATCCACTTCAAACCAAGGAGCGCTATCAGTCTGAGTGCCTCAGCTGATCACAGCAGGTGCAGTGTGACACAGGGAAAGATGTATCTCTCAGGTGACCTTCTAAAACACTCTTTTGAATCTGTCTTTAAATCAGGAATGACTGAAAGATGTTATCATCTCAGGGTACTTTGGTGGCTTATACGAAATGACAACTAATGCCTCATCCAAAGCTTGCTTAAATCAATGAAAAGCTTCCAGCTGAGCATGCTGGTGCTATGGTTTTCCTACTTTCTTTGTTAGCAAGAGTGTTTTTGACGCTACAGGAGTGGTAAAACTTGCTCTGTAGGAAGCATAGTCCTATTAAACGCCCTTCCCCTGGGCCTCTATCTAAATAGACCTCAGCATTCTGCACAGAGTATGAGGTGAAATCACACTTTGCAGCTGGCTCCAGGATCCACAGAACGTTTGGAATATGAGTCTGGCCAACCCCTCTGAGGAACGTGCCATGTTTGGTAAAATTCATTTCAGCCAGATCTTTCTTATGACTTCATCACTTATTCATTCCAGTTGGGAAACAAAGTGTTTGCCAAAAGCACAGGAGAAAACTAGCAAGATGAACATTTTGTAAGCTTACCTGAGGCAAAAGGATCTCGTTGGAGGGTAATATCTCAGGTAGATTAGATCAGGTAAACACTGACTTGTATAAAGTCAGGTGGGTAGTGAGGTAGCACTGACAAGGCACAGAGGACAATGACAGGACATCACGTGAGCAAAAAATTGTATGAATAAAGCTATACAGGCATATGCCATATTGTTCCATTAGAGGCAATAGACACAGAACAGCACATGCATGAGTCAGTCCCTATATATTCAAATGTGCTTCTAGAAACAAAACAGGAGGATAAGGTTTGACTTTTTTCCCCAGCCTAAACGTTTTCATATTCAAAACAGCCAAGTGCTGTTCCCTTCTATGACTAATCCTATGTTTTCACTAGTTTCTCCCTTACACAAAGATCACCTCACACTGTCACATGAGAATCAAGTCATAGTGCAAATATGTTAACATACTTTAAAGTGAAAATGAATAAGCTGTTCTGTGTTTACTGATACTGGGGTTTTTCTTTTAACAGACAATCAGAAGGTGCTACTCAAAGATTAGCTATTCACATGGGTAAACTCAAAAGCTAGTGCTGGGGACAAACAGATTTAAAATTTTATTAGAGAATGTTTGAAAATAAACGATACAAACAGTTTGAAGCGTCAGTTATTGGTCATTGGGGGTGACATACAGAGTATAGGGGGATGTTAGTATTTTGGGGTTGGGCAGGACACATAATACATACGGACTGCAATGTCCCCAATGGGGGGTAGGCGGTGGGTGGGATCAAGATACAGTTGGTAAGCAGTGAGGGTCTATCACTCATACAGAGAGTACAGACAGTCATGGGTATAAGTAAGTGGGCTGGGTAATGAGAATGGGGCGACCCTCACGTGATACCACAGAAAAAAGAAGATAAGGTAACTAAATAGATTCAGAGGGGATGCAGACAGTAATGTAAAGTGAACTCCCTTTATGCTTGGACTCCACTACACTCAGACTCACTTAGACCTACTCACACCAACTGACCAACCGTCAGACTTTCTAAGTTGGTGTAACTTACACACTAAGCAGGAAGAAGTTGTGAATTTAAATAGGTGACCATTTTAGCTGACATCTTACACTCTCCTGCTAGTTGCTTTTGCTGCTACCTTCCTCTCTTCCATCCCCTCAGCCACTACTCCTCCTTACACTCCATTAGACATACTGGGACACGTGTAGGGATGATGTGCAGTGCTTCCATTATGGGAAAAAGGTAGAGGGGCCCTGAATCTCAAGTGGCTTGCTTTAATGTAAAAATAGTGAGAAGTAAGGGGATCATAAGACAGAAGTGCAGGAGCCCCTAACAGTACTAAAGGGGCCAAGTCCCCCCACATCAGACTTCCCTGTAATTCGAGCATTGGTGATGTGTGAGGCAAAGGGTGTTGCTTGGATGTTGGTAAGTGTATTTAAGTGTAAGGAGCCCTATTCCTGGGATCAGTGGAGATGCATTGTCATAGGACCTCAGAGGGAGGCAAAAGTAACTTTACATCACATTGGCAGCTCCCCAATTCTACAGCTGGCCTCTGACTATTGTAAATGACTCCCAGCTGCCTATGGCTCCCAGGGGCTGTTCTGGCAGCCATCAGTAGCATCACACAGGGGCTCTGGTCATGTCCTTTCTTTCTTCCTCAGCAATGCTTCCTACACTGGGGGAATTTTGGGGTAGCTGGTTAAACTGGCTTTATGGCTCCACTGCATCAGTAGACCAGTGCAAACAGCTGTAGCTTATAGAGAACTGGGCCCTGGAGTGCAGAGGGAACCTAAACTGGTATAATAGATGCATTGAGGGGACCAGAAGGTGTAAGTTACGTCAAATTAGAGTCCTTCCTCCTTCTAGGCTTACTTAGATTCACATCTGAATCAGGGCCCTGGTTTGTAAATTCTTCAGGACAGGTTGAACCATCAAGTCATATTCTGAGCTCATTCTCCCTGAAATCTAGAGTTACTCCTCACTGTTACTGAAATCAGAATCTGACCCTATACTTTTCACTTGTCTACTAAATACCATGCACCCTTATGAAGCTATATGTGTAATCAATAATAATAACAAAAGTGAGAAAGTCAGAAGAGCAACCTACAGTTTGCATTGCCCCAAAGGGCATCATCACAATCTTTGCTACACAGTTGCTGATTTCAGAGCTTAGGAACTCACATATGATCACTGCACCCACAGGATGCTGGAATCAGCTGACTAACAATAGATCCGTGTCTCATATTTCTGCATGAGAGCAACACACCTCTTACCGCTATCTGGTTCCAAGGCACGTCACTCATTTTCTATTCAAATTTACCTCCCTTCCACAGAAATGTGCTCTTACCTTACTGCTCATTAGTGTATGTTCCTGGTAAATGGGTAGCGGGGATAAATTATTGGATACTATTAGAGAGAATAGTCACCCTGTTTAGGGTACTCACAGGCAGCAGGCCAGAATGTTTAGCCCAGATCTTTGAATATTAACCTGGCCCTGAATAAGTAATAAGTAAAAGATCTATAGCATTGCAAACATGAGACGAAAAGAGAAGAGGGATGGTATTGTAACACCATTTGAAAATCATGATTAGAAGAGCCTGTTGGCAACACCTGAACAAGTGAAGGACAGTGGAAACAATACTTTGAGAGTATCCTAGGCCTTGTCTACACTACCAAGTTTTGTCACCAAAACTGCCATCTGTCACTGTTCACGTTTTATTGTAACTTTGCCTTAATAAAAAGTTTCAAAGAGAGAATGACCTAGTGTAAACGCATTTTACACAGTGCTTAATCTCCAAAGACAGAGGTGCTGGGGCTCAAGCAATAATAATGGCGTTCTCCACACAGTGTGACCTCGCACGTGAACATATGTGCGTAGTCATGCTGCATGGAAGGTAACATTCTGTTCTACAAAATGGCATCCTCTGCCCAGAGTCACCTTGCATGCGCCATATGTATGAGGTCACGCCTTGCATGACCCTGACAGAAGAGGTGCAGGGGCCGCAGCCTGACATGAAGAGATGCTGGGCCTGAGCTCCAGCACAAATTATGCTCTGATTTTACATATATCTAGTGCCTTTCATTCTGAAGGATCCCAGCTTTACAAATACTGTAGCTTCACAACTATTATCAGATGAGTAATTCCTACATCCAGTACATTTCATGTTTCACTGCAGATGATTAGAGTTAATTAACTGCAATGCTAATTTGGCTAACATCATGAGTACTGCTGCCCTGATCCTGCCAGGTGCTGAGTGCCTGCTGAATGGTGATATTCTCCCACAGATTTCAACCAGAGGGACAGTGCTTAGCATTTCTGAAAATCAAGGGCAAGGTATCCCAAGCTGGATACCCAAAATCAGTGGCTGCTTTTGAAAATTGGCCCTTAAGTGACTTGCTTAAGGCTACACAGTAACTCAGTATCAGAGTAAGGAATAGAAGATAGATCTCTTGGCTCCCAGGACCAGTTAAAGCAAATCTGGGGTCAGCTGTAAAACCATTCTCTTGGGCCATCCCCAGCTGCAAGGGCCAAGTTTCAGTGTATGGCCTTTTTTTCCATACTTGCCCCAAACTAGACTTTGGAGGCAGTGATCGTTCTTGGGCTAGACAGATGATGTGTCCAGAACTGGTATTTTAGTACAGGCATTTAGTGGAACAGTGGGTGGAGGTTTTCTGTTGAACAAGAGAAGATACGCCCCAGCCAGGGCTGAGATAAAGGAGGAGATGTTGTTATTCCCCAAAGGGGAGGCTCACTTGTCTGTATGCCAGTCATACTCCTTACCATAATCACGGTACCATTGAACCTCTATATCACTGAGCTTCCAGTTAGTAAAAAGCAGTTCACACTGCACACAACCAGACATGAGCATATACAGAAAATACCATATTGGATTTTCAGCTTCCCTTTCATCAGCTAAGACCCCCAATGCAGGACCTCCTGTTGCATTGTCTGGACTGGCCCTGTGAACAATTAAATACATTCCTCACCCTCACCTCTGCAACATTATGAAGTTGATAAAATTAGAACTCGGCCAGAACTCAACAAAAAGATGCAGTCCCCATCCTGGATTTAAATGTGTAAAGAAATCTAGTTATCCGTAGTACATCTGATTGGTAATTCTATATTGATTATATTTTACCGGTTAATTCCTTTCATCCCTTCCCCCCCCTCCCACTTGTTAATTTGTCTTGATATATACAAGATCAACACAAATGTTTATAAACAGAAATGCTGGGTTGTGAAACTGAATTTAGAGAAAATGTTACACATGCTAAAGAAATGAATCCAACACCGTTTCCAGTTTCCCCCACATGTCTGTCTCACTGTAGAACTGATCTTGCATATCTTTACTAAGGCAAAGAACATATTGAAGTCAATAAAGCACAAAAAGTCACATCCAACCTGGCTAAAATTCTGATTTCCGTGGAGTTTTGCTCACTTACATGAGGTCTGAATTTGGCCCTGAGTCACCACTTCAGAAGTCTTTGTCACCAATTTAGCTCTCTACGGGTTGAAAGCTAAGGAGAATACCAAGTGTATGGTAGAAATCTGTGTACGTGGAAGGATCCCGGCTCAGAGGTTATCTGTGATCATCACAGGATTGCTAAACAAATCAGCATCAGAATCCATCAGTGTAGTAGCTTTCCGTGGTCTTTTAATTATTACACTGCCAGATAAGTGTCAGGTTGGAACGTGAAGCCCCTTCACTCTGAAAAAAGATAATGAAGTCTTCCCTCCCACTGTCCATACACACAAAAAGACAGCAAACATGTAAAGGCACAACAAATGTGACTATGAATTAATGGTGATGTCACTGTGCCATGAGTCTCCAACCCCGTGAGCATGGTATCATCTTCATGTGGTTTTCATGTCTACGGACTTGTTAGAGGTACTATAAACAACAGTGAACTCACAGTCCTACGACTCTAACATTAAAATAATAGGTTTCAGTGTAGTAGCCGTGTTAGTCTGTGTCAGCAAAACGAAAATAAGAAAGAAAAACTTGTAGCACCTTAGAGACTAACAAATTTATTTCAGCATAAGCTTTCGTGGGTTAGTACCCACTTGAATCTGGACTAATGCGAGCCACCCCACATGGTCAAATTAAAGATCCACCTCCCTCCTTTGCACCAGTGCACAGTCCTTTTCTATTGTTGTTGTTATTTTCACAATGACATTTTAGCCTGATTGGAAACAGGGACTTGTTTAGGAGCGAGGGGTTCACTTAGAATTTCCTGACTCTTTTTAAGCCAGGAAGTCAAACCCTAATTTAAATGAATTGAGTTAAACTAAACTCTTTAAATGTGACTTTAACACTCTGTTTTGTGCTTTCATTACCTTAGCTTTTAAAGGATGTTTATTTTTAATAAATAAGAGACAAAGGCAAGGAAATTATTCTTTGGTGCTATCAGAGCTTAATTTTCTTCCTACTGACACAGGTTTTACACTGGTGTAATTCCATTTATATTGACCGTGTGCCTCCTGTTTTGTTGTAGTGTAAGCAAAGTCAGAATCAAAGCTCTCCTCCTTTGGTGACAAAACCAATTGGCACAACTGATACTGCCTTCATTTGGGTGGATTCCCCTAGAATACAGAGTGCCATAGTGGCATGGACAGTGTTCTTTTTGCACCTCCCTACAGCAGCTAGAATGTATCTGGCCCAATATTTAATATTGAGGTGCTGATTAATAATGATGTTATGGAAAAGCCTAGTTGCTATTGAGGGGCATTCTAACTGTTGTTCAAAGACCAGATATGATTCTTCATGTAAGCTCAGGAAAACTAAAGGCTTCCTAGATGGAAAAAGTCCATTTTTATTTTACTTTAAAGCTCAAGTAATTTTAAAGCAGCCAAACCACGAGTTGTTAAATTTGATTAAATTAGTGAAAAGAAAATGTGCCCTCAGGCTGATATCTGGCAGGATAATATTGGTACAGCTAAGTTATAGCTGCAGCCATGCTACCTTGGGTTGTGATCTTGTCCAATCTCACAGGGCTGGCCCAAACCAGTTCTTGAATGGGAGACGTCCAAGGAAGAATCCAGAATTCTGGAGGAAATAGTGTTGTGAGATGGCCCTTGTCCCTTTGGGTCAGTGCTGGCCCAGTTCCCTAGCATGGCGCTAGGGGGCACTGTGCTGCTGACAGTGCTGTCCTTCAGATGAAACATTAAACTGAGGTTCTGACCTCTTGGTTAGTGGTTACAAAGGGCATGTCTACAGTACAAAATTAAGTCGACCTAACTTACGTTGGCATACAGCTGCCACAGTAATTACATCGCTTGTATGTGTCTACACTTTACTCCTTGTTTCGTTGGTGTGCGTCCTCACCAGGAGCACTTATACTAATTGTACTGTTAGTGTGAGGCATTGTGGGATGGCTTCTGAAAGCCAGTAACAGTTGATGTAAGCAACGCTGTGTCTACACTGACACTGCATTGACCTACATGAACATTGATTCTACGCCTCTCACGAGGTGGAGTTATTAAGTCAGTGTAGCGGGGCAGTTACGTTGGTGGAAACAAAATTTTAGCACAAATAGTTAGGTCGATGTAAACTGCCTTGCATCGACCTAACTCTGTAGTGTAGATCAGGTCTAACAATTCCCTTGGTGCTTTTTGCAACCATAGGCGTATTAAGAGCCCAGTATTCTAGTCAAATTCCATCTCACAATTACATTCTCCTTTCCTGCTGTATTTTCAGCTGGATATGGGATTCTTGCAGAAACAAAGGGGGTGAGGTAATATCTTTTATTGGACCAACTTTTGTTGGTGAGAGAGACAAGATTTCGAGCCACACAGAGTTCTTCTTCAGGTCGGGAACAGATACTCCCAGCGTCACAGCAAAATGCAAGGTGGAACAGATTGTTTAGCATATAAGTAGGTAGCACATACTGTAAGGGAGCATTCAAGGTAGAATGGCCCATTAACATCTCTGCAGATATAGGACAAAAAGAGGGGGTTAGTGGGTTACAGATTGTTGTAACAAGCCATAAATCCACTGTCTCTGTTCAGTCCATGATTTTTAGTGTCTAGCAGAGTAATGAAATTAAGCTTCCAGGCTTGTCTTTTGAAAGTGTTGTGCAGGTTTGCTTTGAGGATGAGGACTGATAGGTCAGATGCAGAGTGATCACTTTGTGAAAAGTTTTCACCCAAAGGTGATGTGGTGCTTTTGTCTTTTATGATTTTCCTGTGTGAGTTCATTCAAGAGTGTAGAGCTTGTCTAGTTTCACCCACATACTAAACTATTGCTGTGTGCCACATTAAACTATGGCTGCATTCCACCTTTCTCCTGCCTGACATGATTCCTGTATATATACTTGTATATGCAGTAAGTAGGAGTTCTGCCAAGACAATAAACTAAATAAGGGCCTCAGCTCTTTGCCTATCTTTTCTTGACTGCTTTATTTTGTGAAAAGGCTATTACTCAATTAATTATTAATAATTATCCCTATTATTGTTCCCCTAAAAGAGATTTGTGGATGCCTGGTCAGTAAAAGTGTGATTGGAGCATTGTAAAGGCTGAGGGTTATAAATAATAACCTTGCTAATGGTAGCATCTTATGCAGCACATCCAACAGACTGTGACCTATTCTAACCGAATGGCCACTCGACTGTGAGGAGAATACTTCACTGATCATGCTGCATGGGCATTAATGATTCACTGGAAACGATGTGTTGTAAACTGCTTCCACAGTTCTATTAAGTGAGTAGCTGTTAGGGGTCTGGAACATCAAGCATTGGAACATACGAATCCTTCACTCACAATCTGTC
The DNA here is from genome assembly GCA_037349315.1 of Chelydra serpentina. Classification (NCBI taxonomy): domain Eukaryota; kingdom Metazoa; phylum Chordata; order Testudines; family Chelydridae; genus Chelydra; species Chelydra serpentina. The sequence goes on from JBAIAC010000035.1 coordinate 18,481,419, forward strand.
TCTAAGTCATGGTGTTATTATAATAGCAATAATAAATACATAGAAAAAAAAAAGTGCAGCCCTGTGTTTATTTTTAAGGGGAAAAAAACAGATTTGCTTTGAGTCTGCAGCTTTGGCAGAGGAGTCATGGTTTGGCAGAATGGATGCAATTGCACAATCGGTTAATCAGTTTCAGACTGGCAATTAGTCAGTATATCCCCAGCTATCTGAGGAGAAGATTCTGGATGGCTCTGGGGCACTGGATCAGATACAGATCAGCAGGGAAGCAGAGAGGTTCCAGAAGGTTGCAGGGCACTTTGTTGTTTATGGACTGTCAGGGACTTACTGAGAAGCTTCTGGAACATTCTGCGGCAGTTGGCCAGTAATAGTTTGTCAGGAGCCTGGGGAGAAAGTTCTGGAAAGTCCCAGAAAAGTGTGGCAGTCTGGGAGTTAGAAAGGGTGACAGGGAGTCCAAAGCAGTTTGAGGGAGTTTGAGGAAATGAGAACAGGGAAAGTTTGTGTTGAAAGGAGCAGCTGGAGAAGAGGAATGGTAAGAGAGTACTGCTGCATGGTGGGGGAAGGAGCAAGGAAAAGAAGAGAAAAGCAGTTGCACGGGGGCAAGATGGGGAGAGAAGCAGGAGTCACAACAAGTGGGCAATAGGGAAAAGGGAAGGCAGAGAGACAAGGGGAGCCTCCTCCCCCATCGGGAGGGACAGAGAAAACACAGACCCAGGGCCGGCTCCAGGCACCAGCTGACCAAGCATGTGCTTGGGGCGGCACCTGGAGGGGTGCGGCGCTGAGGGTTTTTGTTTTTTTTTAATTAAAAAACAAACAAACCACTCTTCCCGGCGCCTCGGCCTCCCCGCCGGCGCCCCGGCCGGGGCAGCGGGGGGCGGCCGTGCTGTGCTCCCAGCCGGTATAGCTGGTGCCCCCCCAGCCAGGGCAGTGGGGGGCAGCCGTGCCACGCTCCCAGCCGGGGCAGCAGGGCCGCAGGCGAGCCACACTCCCTGCCGGCGCCCCGGCTGGGGGAGCGGGGCGACCGGCAGCTTTTTTGCCTGGAGCGGCAAAAAAGCCAGAGCCAGTCCTGCACAGAGCAAGGGAAAAGCAGGCTGTGAGACCACATTAGAAGCCAGTCACCCAGGCAGGGGAAGCGAAAGTAACTGTGATTGGAAGCCCTGAGGAAGAAATACCCCAGTGGGTTGATGGAAGCTGATCACCCACAGGGAAAAATAACTTTTGGGAAGCCTTGCTACATTTGTGAAGGGGAAAAAAATCAGAGACTGAGCAGCTCTACTGACAGTTATTTGGTAGCCCTGATTTCAGTGGGAATTTTGAGTACGCAAAGAATACAGTCCCAGGCCTAGTGTTTAGTTATATTGCTTTTTCTTCCATACAAAACAAACCAGGGAATATTCCCCTGTATACCCCTTCTTTTAGGCATCTCAAATATATATTTTAACTATGTCTGTTCCTATTCTGTCCACACTGTGCTGCTTTTCTTAATACCCCTTTCACATACCAGACCTATGAGGTAATGTGAAACAGTAAATGTCAGTAGGGGTGTGTGTGTAAGTGTAAAGAGCAATAATATGAAGAGTGAGCCCGCAGTCACATTCCTAATCTATAAAGGAAAATGGACATGAATTAATATTGTTTTGAAGGCAGGAGGAACCACTTCCACTTGTGCTTTGAAAGAACCTCACTTAGCTTCTTAGGAATTTGGAACAGGTCCCAATATGAGCAGAGATTAACGAGGCTAGGATTTTTCAGCTTGGAAAAGAGGAGACTAAGGGGGGGATATGATAGAGGTATATAAAATCATGAGTGGTGTGGGGAAAGTGAATAAGGAAAAGTTACGTATTTGTTCCCATAATATAAGAACTAGGAGCCACCGAATGAAATGAATGGGCAGCAGGTTTAAAACAAATAAAAGGAAGTTCTTCTTCACATAGCGCGCAGTCAACCTGTGGAACTCCTTGCCTGAGGAGGTTGTGAAGGCTAGGAATATAACAGGGTTTAAAAGAGAACTGGATACATTCATGGAGGTTAAGTCCATGAATGGCTATTAGCCAGGATGGGTAAGGAATGGTGTCCCTAGCCTCTGTTTGTCAGAGGGGGGTGATGGATGGCAGGAGAGAGATCATTACCTGTTAGGATCACTCACTTCGGGGCACCTGGCATTGGCCATTGTTGCTAGACAGGATACTGGGCTGGATGGACCGTGGTCTGTCCCAGAACGGCCATTCTTATGTTTAGTGTTCTTATGGGGCCTATGACACTGAGTGGAAGCACTCTAATTCCACCCAGCAGAGGGCAGTAAAAGAGCTGTACAGCCTAGCCATGTCATCGCACTAGGCATGGGGTGAGTGTGTGTGAATTCTTACATGCCAAACTGATATGAGAATGTGGAGCAGTACATACTATGAAGGGAGAGTGTATATGTTCTTCAGCTTTCCGCTGTACATTGCGTGCCTTTTCATCAATGCCGGGAGGCCCGGTTGTTTCTGCCCGCAGCGCTGGAGAGCGTAGGGTTGCATCAGTTAATTTCCTGCCTGATGAGGATGGAAGTTTTGTGTGTGTGTGTGTGTTCTGCATTAAAGCGACTGCAAAAGTGCCGATGACGTGAGTACTCCTGGGCAGGGAGTGTCTGTCCTACACCCCTGCAAGTGACGTCTTCCTCAAGCAGTCATGTGATCCAGTCTCATTCACAAAAAAAGGGGAGGGCACGCAAGCTGACTATATAAGGCCCCGCGCAAGGTTACAACCAGCAAGGAAACTGCTAATACCCAGAAGGAGACACAAAGAGCTGCTAGTGAAGTGAGACTCCAGCAGCAAACAGCAACCTCCCATCAAGCCAGGGGCGCTACCCCTTCGGACCCAGACTCTGCCTTTGCGATACAGAGGGGGCGGTTGGAGTTAAAAAAAGAATTTCACAAGACGCGCCGGCTGAGTTTTTTACAGAAACTCGAATAGTAGAAACCAAGTAACCCCTGAGAAGAAACAAAGGAGCCGGGAGAGGAAACAGCCCCCAGGCACAGACAAAGGGGATTCGCCTTCTCCCACCCGAACGAGCACTTTGACCTTGAAAGAGACCAACAACCTACCCCCCTTTCTGCCCGCCGGAGCCCTGCATCTGGGGGGCCGACCAGCCGCTCCCTCCCGCGCCTCTCACCCCGTGCTCCGAGCTATGGTCAACATGCAAGTGTGCGCCCTGGATTGCGAGGCGCTGCGGGGGCTGCTGCAGGACCGCGCTGCCCAGTGCCTGGTGCTGGACTGCCGCTCCTTCTTCTCCTTCAACTCCGCGCACATCCTGGGCTCCGCCAACGTGCGCTTCAGCACCATCGTGAAGCGGCGGGCCAAGGGGGCCATGGGGCTGGAGCACATCGTCCCCAACGAGGAGCTGCGGAGCCGCCTGCTCAGCGGGGGGTACCAAGCCGTGGTGCTGCTCGACGAGCGCAGCTCGGACCTGGAGCTGCCCAAGCGGGACAGCACCATCATGCTGGCCGTGAACACCCTCTGTAGGGAGGCCAGGGACACCCGCATCTGCTTCCTCAAGGGTGAGTTCGGGGAGGGCTCAGGGCCCGGGTGGCATCAGTGGTGAGCCTGGGGAGGAGAGGGAGATTCTGGCTGGCACAATCTGGCCTGTGTGTTTTCACACAGAGAATTTATGCCTCACCAATGCTAATAAGACCTTTCCCTCTTTCCCCCCCCCCCTTGCCATTCCAGGAGGGTATGAAGCCTTCTCTTCTGCCTGCGCTGAGCTGTGTACCAAGCCAACTGCTCCCACCGGCCTGAGCCTGCCTCTGAGTGCCAACAGCATGCCCAGCAGTGCGGATTCTGGCTGCAGCTCCTGTGGCACCCCACTCTATGACCAGGTGAGTAGGAACTGTGCTAAGAACTAAGGGATCATTTGAATTGAGGATAGCCCTGGAGGCTGAGTATCTCCAGAGGTGATGCCTAGATACAGATACATTTAATACTAAAACCGTGTAAAGAGAGCAAACATCTGCTTGCCTGCATGTAACAAAAGAGGAGGGGGGTTATTTTAAATGACAGAGTGCAATTAACTGATCCTCTTTCTTTGTCTCTTCTCTTTTAGGGTGGGCCAGTGGAAATCCTACCATTTCTCTACTTGGGCAGTGCTTATCATGCCTCCAGAAAGGACATGCTGGATGCTTTGGGGATCACAGCCTTAATCAACGTCTCAGCAAACTGCCCCAACCATTTTGAGGGGCATTACCAGTACAAAAGCATCCCAGTGGAGGACAACCACAAGGCTGACATCAGCTCCTGGTTTAACGAAGCCATCGACTTCATAGGTAAATGAGTGCTCTCTGCAGCCTGTGCTTCCATTATCCTTGAGGTAGAAATCTCAATGGAAAACTCGAGCCCAGTTTAATTTTAAAATACATGGGAAACTGTTTCCTCAGCGATTAAAGTAACATGAAATAAATCTGTAGCTATTTTATTAGGGTCTGTGCTCCCTACCAGTCTGTATTGCTAAATGCTGAGAGAATCCTTAATTTTATAAAGCTGTCTGAAATATCGACTCCCATAACAGAAAGCAGTTAGTAAACTTAGTCTGGTGTTCCACCAATAGGTTTTTATTTTTTAAATAGAGATGACTGTTTCAAACAAGTATCAGTGGCTGAAGGAAACTATTTGTATGCTTGGAATTAGAGTTTAGTATAGAAATTCCTAGGTTGCTTTTCTCTCGGGACAAGAGTCTCCGTTGTCTGTGAAGTGCCAGGCACAGCTAGAGTGTTATGGAAAGAACAAATTTTAAAAAATGTGAATAGCAGCTTGTGTTTCTGTAGCATTGCAGCAACCTGACCCATGTGTTAACCATGACATTTAATTGATTATTTCAGATTCTGTTAAAAATGATGGCGGAAGGGTATTTGTGCACTGCCAGGCTGGCATCTCCCGCTCAGCAACTATCTGCCTTGCTTATCTCATGAGGACCAACCGAGTCAAACTAGACGAGGCCTTTGAGTTTGTGAAGCAGAGGAGAAGCATAATCTCCCCAAATTTCAGCTTCATGGGGCAGCTACTTCAGTTTGAGTCTCAAGTCCTAGCCCCTAACTGCTCAGCAGAGGCTGGAAGCCCTGCCATGTCTGTATTGGACAGAGGAACATCAACCACCACTGTCTTTAACTTTCCAGTCTCTATCCCTGTACACCCTTCATCCAGTGCTTTAAGCTATCTACAGAGTCCCATCACCACTTCTCCGAGCTGCTGAAGGGTAGATGAAAATGTATTCAGAACACAAAAACTTGACTCTTGTCTAAAAAGTGCAATAACCCTGGGGACAGTGTCTTCAATCATTTTAGTTCACATGGGGTTCCATCCATCCCAGAACAACACATTGTCACAAACAAAGAGGGCCTGATTTGACTCCAGAGAGCTCGTTCTTTCTTGAGTTTGTTGGCATATTTTTGACCAATATCTGGATGTCTACAAAGGAGACAAAGAACACAGAACATTGCTTTCTTCTCCTGAGTTATTTCTCCTTTGTCAGTTCTAAAAGACTAGTCCTTGTTAAGTAGCGTACACACCGGTATTACCATTTCTGGACATTCTAAGCATCAGTGATGCTGTCCCCTTTCATATGAAAGTCCTGTTATTTATTTATTTTTGTGTAGATGCATTGTTCTTGCCTTCACAAGCCTGAAGTTTCATTTCTAGAGAAACCAAATACCTCAGTATTTTTTGGGTACTGTAAGCCTGTAAATACACTTAAACTGTTCCTGTTTCCTAAGCACTGACATGAAAGCACCAGATGAGTGCTTTTTTTTTTAGTTTCCCAGGGTTGTATGTTTGCTGATTTTTATTTATGATGTGAAATAATATATTTCTTCTTATGAAAGAAGACATGTTTTTGTTACATGATTATGACTTTTTATACAAATAGAATAAATTATGACATTTCTATTGAAATCTGGATGTATAAAGTCTTATGTTTTCAGGATGTATGGTTAAACTTCACCTAGGCTGTCTCCCAGCTAAGGCTGCAGCATACAGCACAGGAAAAAAGTCTTGAGTTCAAGTCCTTCTGCTTAACTTTGTGACCGCAAACAAATCACTCAACCCCCTGGTGTCTCAGTCAACCCAGCTGGAAAAATGGGTTTGTGAAAGGGTAGGGACCTCACTGAAAACTAGATTCTGCTTCTGAGCTACGCTCAACATGAGTATGTAAATGATCAATAAACCTGTGGTTCAAATAGTGGTATAATAGCAACACTCCGTCCCCTGCTTTAATAAATCATAGTATAAACACTCCAGGCCCCCTTCTCAGCAGTGTGAAGTGCATTGATATCAGGGCTATGCCAATTTCCACCAGCTGAGAAACTGGTAGATGACTAGCAGTCACCCTACTGTGAAACAAAACAGATCCCTTCTTTGAGGACCTTCCTTATTACTTATTTACTCTTCACACATTAAAGGTTAAGTCTAAATTCTGGCCCACCACTGACAATTGGCCCATATTTGTAAAGCTCCCCTTAAGGAGCCTAGTGACTGTCTTGCTCCGAATGTTACTGTTTCCAGCCCAGAATATTTCTATTACCCCAAATGAAATGCCTGCCCTCTTGTGCCATGCATTGTACACAAATCTGGGCATATCTACAATAGGAGATAGTTTAAACAAATTGCACTGTGTTGAGAGCACATTTCATTTCTCACACACTAGGTCAAATTCTGCTCTCTTCCTGCAGATTTGCACAAGCGTGTCTCTATTGACTCCAGGGGAGTTACTCTGCATTTATATGGATGTAACAGAGCAAAAGCTATTTCATTACGTGCTTTAACAGAGACAGGAATTTTAGCCAATGAATATTCATGCCACCTTGAAGGTAAGACCTACACCTTGAAGGTAAGACCTACAAGAACCTGTAACGTACAATGAAACAGTATGAGATTAGTTGTGCACAGCCCTCTGGGTGGTGTAGCATCAGGCTATCCCACTGGGTATTGTGGGAGAGAGTGTATGCTCAGGACCGCAGTTGCTGTGCCACCCATGTACTTCCCGCTGAGCCCAGGTAATGCTGCAGGTAGAGGGTGGGTATGGGTATTTCCCCACCTGCTTCCCTCTATATTCAGAGTAGTTAATAGCACTAGCAATGCTAGCCTTGTGCTCAGAAGAGTTCCAGAACTGCAACTGTGGCTGTCTTTTTGCACCAACTGGATATGATCAGGCACTGTATCTTTAAAATCCAGTGGATCTAATTCTCCTTCTGGATATTATGCAGCCTCATTGAAGATGGGTTTGCACTGATGCAGATAAAAGTAGAATTTGACCCTGTCTCTTTACCTGAAATGAAGGCACTTATCATTAAAGTAGACTCTGAAGTCCAAGGTTGTGTGTGAGCTCTTACTGAGTATGTAATAGCTGCTGTTTGCCTACACAACCAGTGCTGAGCCAGACCCCACATAATTCATTGCTTTGTAAAGCCCTGTGAGATAACTGAAGTGTTAATGTAAATCCATTCTATGTAAAATCCAGTTCTGTTCTCTTGGGAGGCGGTACCCTTGAAAATTAAGATGATTGCACAGCTAGGTCTGAAATTCTCCCAGATGAAATATTCCACAGACACTGCTCTGCCTTCAGGAGTATATATTAGCAATCAATGAGCCACAACCTGTCCCCAAAGGACATAAACAAATGGAACAGCAATAGGGAAGTAAACAAACATCCCTATTCACTGACAACTGAAGCGAGAACCTTTTCCCGCTCCTCCCCACAATTGATTGCATACATGAGCCTCCTACTGGAATTAAATTATCCTCCCCCAGAGCCTCTCCCACTCCCCAAATCCCGGAATGCTACCCACCCCCTTTCCTTGTTCCATGGAAATGAACTTGGAAGGTTTTATTGTTCCATGGAATTACACCCACCAGCACATTCCCTGTAAAATGAGTAAGGCTATTTCTGAATATGTGAGCCTCGTTACACCTGCGGTGATCAGCGGAACAAGAGTTCACCTTCAAAGCAAAGCTTATTCAGTGGAAAAATACAACCTTGGCTGCGGTACAACTGACAAAACCAAAAAAAGATCCCGCTCATTAATCACAGTTCAAACAGGATTCCGCTCCCCATCAGCCTTGGAGGTTTGTTTATATGTTTCTGGGAACAATAAAACTCATTATCTGGCAGTTGGTTGTTTTTACAACCTAAACAGGCACCTGACAGAGGGGCACAAAAAGAGCTGCTTCAGCACAAATCACGTTTCTGAAAAACAAGCCAATTCAAGCTGGTTAAAACTTTCCCTGCAAGGCAAAAAATATATTTCTAGTTCTAAAGGGTTGCAATGTATGCTCATAGTCTTAATCATAGTTATTACAGTAGTGCCTAGGGACCAACCAAGATTGGTTCCCCATTGTGCTAGGTTCTGTACAAACACAGAGTGGTAGACAGGCTCTGCCCCAAAGAAGGGGAAGTCCAAATAGATGAAGAGCTGGGGATACAACATACAAGCAGAGTGTGACAATGACAAACACCATATTAGTGCCACAATTTTGGTAGGAGATGGTGAGGTTTAGTCCAGAGAAGATTAGCTAAACAGAAAGACAAGGGAAGGGAGAAGGGGACAGAGCATTGCAAAGAGGTAGGTGAGGAAGTTAAACGGGTAGGTGTCGAATGAAGGTGAGTGAAGAGACGATGAAAGGGGGGTGGGAGAGGACAGCAGGGGGCTGGAATGAACAGCCAGTTATGAGGGCAGAGAAAGACCAGTTGCAACTGTAGAAAGTGTAATTAATTATGCTCCGTGTTTTATTTGCAGGAGAGGAAGTCAGGGCAATTCAGCCTAACTAAACTTCATTCTGCCAGCTCTAAATGCTCAGGAGATGATTTTGCCCTTCTGCTCCTCTATATATGTTCTGCCTGCTGTGCATTATCATTTGCTCAGTATACTATGACACACTATTTAGCATGGCTCATAGCTTTGAGACCCACCTTCCACTGATTCTCACAATCACAGTCTATGGATTGCATACTGAGAGGTGTTTCTGGGCCTCTCAGGACAAGATCCTATATTTTGTATCGGGCCTTTAATCTCCTAGTGAGCGAGGCACAAAAATGGTGTGTATACCTTTAAGATTATATAAGTTTGTCATTACACAGTTGCCTATGTCCCCATGGAAACAAACTACTAGGAGTTTCCCTTTTGTGAAAAAAGCAGTAACATCACTTCCTGTTGCTGACAAATCAGTTTGTCCTGAAGTGATAAAAAGGCATGTTTAGCGTTTACAGCAGCCGGTTCTAGGCTTTGTTTGTTGCCAAGCAGAACCACAAACGCACATACACGCTGAACGCTGGGTCTACTTCTGAGGGGGACCCCGTGAGATAGATGTGAACATATTCAAGGACCTGAAAAAGCACAGCACAGAAAAAAAGCAGGCAGCCATTCAGTCACAAAATGCACACACCACAACAGGCAACATATAACACAAGCACATAGCACCCAACAAACACAAAACACACAACCAACATACACAGCATACATAACGAACATATGACATACACACCGCGCCAGGTCAGATGTAGCTGGGCTAATACCCATGTCCAAAGCTCCTGTCTTCCTTCTATAATCAGCACTTTTAAAGGGAGCTATGTGAATTAGTTCAGTGACTGTCCCACATAAGTAGTTCTTGGTATCAGCCCAGCGGAGACCAGGTTGCATTAGGCCATTAGGTATTTGTTGGAAAGGGAATTACATGATTATGATCACACATGAGGCATCCAGCTCAGCTAGTTAGCACCTGTTTTTTCGTCTGTCTGGCTTCCATACCACAGGCAGGGAAGAGGTAGGTTTTATCTCCAGTGGTTTGAGAATCATTTTCAAACTGAGTTTAAACAGAGTTCCAGAGAAACCCTTTTCTAGCACAGTTTGGGTGGTTATTGTGAATGAAGCAATACTCTGTAAGAACCATGTTCTAGGCTGGGCTGTGTCCTAGTGTGTTAAAAACTGACATTTAAACACAGTTCCTTTCAGTCCCATCTGCATGATGACCACTGCCCTGATGGATGACTTGGTTAAAGCACAGTTGTCCCCCAACATGGATAAAACACAGTTTGGGTTTACAGCATAGATGGGACTAAGCTCAGTTTTTCCCAAACTGTGCTGAAATCTGTGGCTGTAGTAAGGCTAGGAGTACGGTTAAAATGCAGTTCACTCCCATCTACAATACAAGACCAAACTGTGTTGGTCAGCAACTAGGGTGACCAGATGTCCCAATTTTATAGGGACAGTCCCAATTTTGGGGTCTTTTTCTTATATAGGCTCCTATTACCCCCTACCCCGTCTCGATTTTTCACACTTGCCATCTGGTCACCCTATCAGCAACCATCTTGTAACCAGCCCTCCCTCCACCGCTGTGGTAGTTATTACAGTATAGAAGGGTCAGTGACCATGGAGATGGGGCGGGGCAAGAGACGAGGTTAGGCTTCAGGACACAGGTAGCCAGGCCAGGTGGTTCTCTCTAGTTCAAGTCAGGAATATAAAAGGCCGAGAGACTTTGTGAGACAAGAGTGAGGGGGACACAGTCCTGAAGACAGAAACAACTAGAGATCAGGCAGCTCAGGGAGGAGCTCAAGCTGGAATTTCATAGGCCAGATGCTCAGCTGGTGTAAATTGACAGTATGACTTCAATAGATGCCAATTTACATCAGCTGAGGACTTGGCTCTATGCTTGTGAGTACGGCTCTGCTTCAGGTCTTTATTACTTGAAATTAAGGGGTGAGTTTTCAGATGATTTTACTTATGAACAGCAGAGTTACCCTGTCTAGAGTCCCACTATGGGTGGGACAAGAGAGGGTAAAGGATGCTTTTCTTTTTAGGCTAAATGCATGAGTTACTAACCCTTGATTATACAGGGGTAGTTCTAGGGCCGGGTCCTACAGGCACACTCTGAATGGATAGCTTTAGTGCTTTACACAGTCAAGAATGACTTTGTCTTTCTAAAATCACTAACTGGAAACAAAGCAATGAAGGAGTTTCTACTTTATTTCATTTTACAGCATGGGGAAAACCTGCCCTGCCACTTCCAAAGAAGAACCTATTCTGTAGATCAAGAGAGGATTTCCATTTCCAGGGCTGTCCAGCTGGCAAATTTAGGGGACAGAGGTATAAGTATTCAAGGGAGGTTAATGAGCCCCTTGTTCACCCAGGAATACTTCCTCCACCTTTGTGCCCCCATTATGAGTGAGCCTAAGGACAACTGTAGATGCTTGCCCAGTCTCTGTCTGCTCTGGGTATGAGAGGCTGAAGTTAACCTCAGATCCCCTTGAGGATTGCTGAGTTGGCTCTTTTCTGACGGGGTTTTCCTGAATGGATCTCTTAAGACCTTAGATTTGCATGCACTTCCTGATAGACACTGAAATGAGTAGTGCTGGGCTTCCCCTATCTTGACACTGCTAAGATGCAGAAGAGTGAGTGGGAGGCGAAGCCAGTGACAGCCCACAGCTACGTTACAGCTCCTGCTGATGTCACTTGTCCAGAGGGATTGGCGATGAATAGCTTGTGCCATTCAGTGGTGACACCCCCAGCCAAGGCATTCCTTTGGGAATCCTGTCCAGTGCTCCTCAGCTACAACATCCCCTGGTTTCTGGGATCCAGAGTCTCAAGGGTGTAGGATGTATATCAGGATAAGAATGAGGAGACCCTCGAAGATCCAGTGGGGGGCATGGAGAGGATTTTGAAGGATCTCACTGGGCTGTAAAAGGGATCCTCAGTGATTCGTTAGGGAAGTGGAGAGGATTATATAGTCATGATGGAGGGATCTTCAGGAATCCAATAGGCTTATAAAAGGGATCGTGACCTCAGGGATCCATTAGGGAGCTACTCTTCCTCCTCAACCCCTTGGATGGGATCTTGCATTCTTTCCATTCCAGAATCCTTGATCTTCCTCCCAACCAAGACAGCTGAGCATAGCCTACCCCAGTAGGTGGCCAGCCACTAGCAGATATGCTGTGGTATCACCTGATGCTCTTCCTCACTGTTATGCCTGGGCCTCTGTCACCTTCTACGGATCCTGGCTTAACTAGGCCCCTGTTTGGCAAACCAGTCTGGGCTTCTGTGAGTAGCACTTTCATCAGTCAACTTATTTCCAATACCCTATCAGAGAGGACCTAGCAGAAGGCCATGGAGAAGGGTACTTTCTCCACAGAATGAGGATTACACATTAGGGCAGGGGTTCTCAAACTTCATTGCATCCTGATCCCCTTCACACAACAAAAATTACCACACAACCCCAGGAGGAGGGGACCAAAGCCTGAGCCCGCCGAGTGGGCAGGGGAATTGGGGCTCAAAGTTGAAGCCCAAGGGCTTCAGCCCCAGGCAGAGGGCCTATAACCTGAGCCCCATCACTCAGGCCGGAAGCCCTCAGGCTTTGGCTTCGGTCCCAGGTGGTGGGACTCGGGCTTTGGCTTTGGCCCTGGGCCCCAACAAGTCTAAGCCAGCCCTCGCAACCCCACTGACTTTGGGGTCCCAACCCACAGTTTGAGAACCACTACATTAGGGTGATCCTTGTCATAGCTGTGTTGCCTGCTCCTAAAAATGTAGGCCCCATTTAAAAACTAACTATAACCAAGTCAGGGGATTCAAATACAGTTCAGTTGTCTTCTAACCTTGTCACAACATGCTTAAAAGTGTCTAGGGGCCAAGGATATAATACAATGGAGTTGATGTAAGCAGGTCCTAACCCACTTCTTTTGCAGTGGGGTCTGTGTAACTGGCTTTGTCAATTTTCCAACTCCCAAGTCTCTGTGTGAGGAGACATCCCAAAGTGCCTTGCACCCCAGGGGAAGGAGACATATTGAAGGATATCCAAAAGCATTACTAGCAGTTGAGACACTATGGGAGAACAGGTCAGGTCTTCCCAGGATGCACAAGTACAAGCCCAACTGTATAGCAGGGTAGGTACAGCATGGTTATACCTGGTAAAATGCTACAACATGGACAAGTTGAAACCATATTTGCTGCTGTAAACTGGTCAGAATTCACATTACATGAACATAATTCTCCTTGAGACCTAGGAGTTTTTGCGTGCTTTGACATTGTACCCCATAATACTTTATAGAAATATGCTTATGAATGTAAATATGACATAACTGGAATATGTTTTATGCTACATATGCCTTGTAACATATCTTTGCAAAGGTTATGTTCTACTGAATGTATTCATCCTATTCATCCTATTCGTATGCATGTATCATTTTTATATCTGAAGTTATAAGCATTGGCTCTATTCTTGTATTTAAAGTGTTTGCTGTAGAAAGCACCTAGGGCAGATTTGGTCAACATTTGTGTTGTGTGAAGGGGTCATTCAAGTCATTGGGAGTACTTGGCCAACAATGGACCTTGATAGACGCCAATCCACATCTGAGCTTTCCTGGGAACGTTCGGGCTAACATGGCGTCGGCCTATAAAGAACTGAGTCATGCATGGACATGTGGCTTGCCCATCTGACTCCAAAACTCCATCTTGTAGCTGGAATTCTACAGGGGGAGAGAGGGGTTTCCATCCACAAGAGAGAGACTATATAAGTCCCTGGGGAAAACCCTCCATTTTGTCTTCAACTGGCTCAAGAGGTAGCCTCTCCACCCCAAGGATGCCTGAAAGAAACTGGAACAAAGGCCAGTAACAACAGGGGTCTGAGTGATTGCTGGACCCAGACTAGAAGCAAGCTAGTCTGTCAAAGAAGCTTATTAGAACATCTCTGAGAGTGAGATTTACCTGCATTCGGTTTCCTACTGTATTAGGCGTAGACTTGCATGTTTTATTTTATTTTGTTTGGTAATTCACTTTGTTCTGTCTGTTATTACTTGGAACCACTTAAATCCTACTTATTGTATTTAATAAACTCCCTTTTTACTTATAAATTAACCCAGAGTAAGTATTAATACCTGGGGGGCAAACAGCTGTGCATTTCTCTCCATCAGTGTTATACAGGGTGAACAATTTATGAGTTTACCCTGTATAAGCTTTATACAGGGTAAAATGGATTTATTTGGGGTTTGGACCCCATTGGGAGCTGAGTATCTGAGTGCTGGAGACAGGAACACTTCTTAAGCTGTTTTCAGTTAAGCCTGCAGCTTTTGGGGGACGTGGTTCAGACTTGGTTCTGTGTTTGCAGCAGGCATGTGTGTCTGGCTCAGACAAGGCAAGGTACTGAGGTCCCAAGCTGGCGGGGAAAACGGGCTCAGAGGTGGTCTAGGCACATAAGGTGGCAGTCCCAAAGTGGTTTCTGTGATCCAACCCGTCACACGCGTCTCCCCCTGGACCCTCTCTAGAACCCAGCTATCCAACTGTGTTGCTGTAGCACATTACACAATAATTCCCACTCCCTTCTACTGATCAGGAGTGGACTGCAAGGACAGAAGCACTTTCAAAAGGCAGAAACACTCTTTCAGCCTTTATTTTTTTGCTGTTGTCATTCCCTTCACACTGATCACTGTCTCCAGATGCCAGTGGCCACCTCATTACAGAGCTAACCCCAACTTTCAGCACCTTTTCTTCTTCTTCTTCTTCTTCTTTTTGAGACTTGTCCATGGAAGCCAAAGCCAGATGGTCTTTTTATAACCTCCTTTTATTACACTGTTTACTGCTTCTCTTCCAAACTCCAGGGATGGTTTACGTCAGGGTCCTACATTTGGGCTCCTTGTACTTTTATTCCACGCTAATGCATTCCTTAAGCTATTGGAATGTGAAATGCAATGTGAGCTGGTTGGAGGTGGGGGAAGGGGAGCAGACTATGGGAGGGAGGAGGGGATCAGAGAAGAAGGATGCTAACCAGCATGTAGCCCTCTGTGTACCAGCAGCTAATTGGTGCAATGGAGAGCACTATGGTCATTTATGGCATTGTGTTTGTGGCAGGCCTGCTCATTGGGGTACCCATCCATCCATCCACACAGACAGCAGAGTGGATTAATGGCACCGAGGGCTACACACTGAGCTATTATTAATAGGCTTGGGCTGGATCCCAAGGATGGTTCACTCTATTTCTGGTGCAAAATGATCTTTCTGGAAGATGTGGACATTTTTATTGTGAAATGCATGATTTTTGGTTTCAAGTCAACTAAAGAGAGAAAGTACTAGGACAAAGGCGGAGGAAAGGCAACTAAACAGGAGGGGAGTGTTAAGGGGTGTCAGGGGACATTAATGACTTGGAAGGGGGAGTGTGCTCTGCCTCCATTGAATGGTCATTGCCAATTTTACACTCACTCATCAGGAATTAAAGAAGACAAGGTTTCATTTTACAGATGGGGGTTTACTGAGGGCACTGGAGGGCTGTGCCTTTGCTTGAAATAGAAAGCAGGGGAGTTTTAAATTCTTAAACATTTAAAAAGGGAAAAACAATGATGGAGGTAAATGCAGGGCTGCTAGGTTACCAGCTGCCATCACCCACTCTGGACCCACCTCTCACTCCAAATCAAGTGGCTCTGAAAAGCAGCAAAACACCTTCCTTCTCCCTGGAAGAAGAATGAAGCAACAACGGTTATTATTTGTGTTACAGCAGCATCTAGAAGCCCTGGCTGAGATTGGAGTTCCACTGTGTTAGGTGCTGTACATTCACACAGTAGAAGATCGTTCTCCTTTGGCTCCCAGATGAGTCCTAGGCCATTGTACACCAAGGGCCAAGCAGTCAAATGTGGACATCTATACTGCAGGTCAAAAAGTTGCATGTGCACCCACTACACACCTGAAACCCCCATTTATCTGAGTTTTGCCAGTGCAAACAATATGCCTACGTTTGAAAATGTGACTCTAGTTTTTAACATCCTCTCAGCACAAGTGGGCAGACAGCCACACAGACTTTACAGAAAACCAGACAATCAGATGAATAGGTTGTTTCTTTAAAACACACAGGAGTTCACCATTCTCATTTCTAAGTTTATGATCATTTGTACAGGATAACATCCCTCACCTTCATTACATGAGCTATTCCTTGTCTGCGGTAACAAGCAGGATCTCAATGCCTGCAGTACTAAACCCTGATGTTTTTTGGAGGAAAGTTTAGTGTTTTGAAGCTGGAAGAAAATTTTCTACTTTGTGACTTCTGATCAGGACTGATTTAATACTGTCTATAAAGAGCTGACTCAAGGAGCTAGACTACAGCATACTTCCCTTCCCCCTCCTATCAATCCACACAAGAAAGGAGTGAGTAATAACACTGACAGAGGGATCTTGATCTGTCCAATTAGTAGATGCGGACCAGTAGATTCAGTGTGCGTCTTGGGCTGGAATTTCCTACTGACTGTGCCATGTTACTAATGCCAGCAGATATAGAGATACATATAGATTCATATATTTTTAAGGCCTGAAGAGACCATTCTGAATAATCATCTGGTCTGACCTCCTGCATAATACAAACCATATTTCTGGTGGAACTAAAGCATATTTTTTAGAAAGGCATCCAACTTGATTTAAAGACTTCAAGTGACTGAGAAATAGAGTATCATCATCATCATCATTATTTGTATTCCAAGAGAGTGACGTGTGGGCTGGTGGACAGAGTAGGAGACTGGCAGGTTCTCTTTATGGCTCTATTTGACTTTGTTTCCTTTTGTGTCTCAGTTTGACTTTGACTTTGTGTCTCAGTTTACCACTCTGTAAAATGAGGATGACACTGACCAGATAACAACAGGAATATTATGATGTTTAATTAATGAATGTTTATAAAAGTTTATAGAAGTTTCATCCAAGTACTCATGGAGGAAAGGCAATACAGGACATATTATTATGATATAGTGAGCTGGTAACAAGCAGAGCATACTGCACCGGCCAGTCCTTTTCCAATGGAATATGCAAAAGTACCATTGGTCTAACTCTGCTCCTATTGAAATCAGTGGGAGTTTTCCCATTTACTTCAGTGGCAACCTTTGGACCAATGCTGAATGATTTCGAAAATTTCATCCATAAGGTTGTCTATAAATCAGTGTTGTAGCTGGATCCCATCAGATAAGATATTGTAAGGGCTGGAAACATTCCCTAGCAGCTTCATTTCCAGAGTTAACAATATTTATTAATAATATTAGTACTCCACACTGTACAGAATTCAGTCATTCCTCACAATCCCTTGTGGGGAAGGGAAGTATTATTATCCCCATTTTGTACATAGGGAAAGTGAGACCTAGAGAGATTATGACTTATCCAAGGCCACAGAGGGAGTCATAGTGGGATTAAAACTTAGAACTTTTGGTTCTTAGGCCTGTGCATGGACCAGTATGGGTATGTCTACACAGCCTGCGGCAGCAAGCCTCCAGCCAGGGTTACCAGACTTGGGTTAGCGGGGCTGGCACTAGCACTCTCAAAATAGCTGTGTAGACAGCACTTTGAAGTTTGGCTCAGGCTGGAGTTCGGGCTCTGAAGCCTTGGGAGGGGATTGGACTTAAGAGCCTGAATTCCAGTCCAAGCTGCAATTTCAAAGCACTGTCTCCACAGCTATTTTGAGAGCACTAGTACGAGCCCCACAAGCCCAAGTCTGCCGACCTGGGCTGGGAGGCTTACTGCTGTTGGCTGTATAGACGTAGCCTTAGGGTACGTCTACACAGCCAAGCTCGGACCTTGGATGGCCTTGGACTTGTGCAGCTAGGGCCCGAGCAACCACCATGCCACAACATCCACGCTGCTATTTTTAGTGGCCGAGCTGAGTTAGTTCAAGTTTGTCCCTGTGCTGGGAATCTCACCTCCCAGCTGCAGGGTATATAAACCCATACAGTTCACTGTTCAGTTCAGCACAGTGGCCCTTTAATGAGGGAGTGCTGCATTTCTGAATGGCATGGAAGAGGCCCTTGTCAACAGCCAAGTATTTTTATTTCTCAGAAAATTCAGTAAGGTCACTTTGCTGCTCAAGATCAAAGCTACACACAGATTTGCAGAGGGCTGCCCTTGTAAAATGGTCCCTTTTATGGGGATGGATGAGTGATCAAAGACGTGTTTCCTAGGCAGCAGGTTTCCTTTGTCTTTTGCATCCAGCTGAAGTGGAGCTTCTTGTGATATGTTCCCCCAACCCAGGCACAGCCCCACCCTGGCAGCATGGAAGGTTAAATGGCCATTGAGGGCCAGCATCTCCTTGGAGAGCATGTACTCTCTTTCTCAACCTTTTCCAACTTACACCAACTTTTTCACCACTTATTCAGTGCCTTCAGCACAGAATTGCTTGGAGCAAATGCTGCTGAGTCCCAGTAAAGGTGAGGGCCTCATTTCTCTCCCCTTCTTACAGTGTTTTAACAAACATAGTGTCTCTTTGTATCTGAGCTTCTGAAGTTCATGCCAAGTTTTGCCCAAGCCTTGCCCAGGAATAAAATCAGCCATTGTTGCTCTTTGAACAGATCCCTGTCTTTGTTTCCGCGTATCGTATGATCAGCTCACTCTTCTAAAAGGCCTTTTAGCCATTGGCACATATTGGGCCCGATTCTCCACTGCCTTCCCCTTTGTGTTGTGATTTGCACTTGTGAAAAGTAGGTGTAAGACACAACCAAGTCAGAACACTCCACTTGACAATAGTGATGGTAGCACTTTGCACTCCCTATGCATATGTAAAAATGCCTACAAAGGGGCACGGCATGGGAGAATCAGACCCACTGTATAAGTGCTTTACCTATGTGCAGTTATTTTCGTTCTAGACCCACCCCCCTTTTCCCCAGCTGCCAATGCACGCCAGTCCGTAGCATCCCCACTTATTCTAGTCTTGGACCATCACACACCTCTTCCAGTGTACCTCAGTCTGACCTGCACATCCCCCTATTATTCAAATCCTGAGCCTACCTCTCATTTTTTGTCACTCCCCCCATCCTGGAGACCTACTGGCTGACGAGTACTGCACAAGATCTCTTGCAAGCTGCTCTAGACACAATGTTTCTCAAATGTGGCCACCGTCACCGCGTGCAGCCACCAGGGCCTTTCCTTCCGGCCACAGCCATTTGGGCTGTGATGGGGAGGGGCGCAAAACAGTGGCCCCTCTTCCAGGGCCACCAGCAGTGGCTGGGCCCTGCCCCCCTCCAGAGAGAAAAACTCTGGAGGTGCAGGCAGCTGGTAAATTCCCCACTTTCCCAGGGGTAGGGATGGCAGGGTTCGGCCACAGGGCTTTGGGCTCTGTCCACGCGGTGGCAGGCTCAGGTTCCAGCCTCTGGCCCCAGGCTCACCACTCCCGGCATCGTCCCTGGGCCCCGCTGCCTCCCTACCCACCTCCCCATTCAGACTTAAACTTGTCCCAGGGCTTGCCGAGGCTGAGTAAGTCTGCTGTGAAAAGTGGTATTAACAAACATACAAATATTACTTTTCACAGCAGAAGACTTACCAGCTAGCAAGTCTTAGAAGAAAAAAAATGTAACCAAAAAAGCAAAAGAAACAACAACAAAAAGACAAGACATGCAAAGCACCTTATTTGTGTTTCTATTCTGTTTAGGTCCAGTAAAGAATAGAGACAAGTGTAAATTATTTTTATTACTGAGTCTAAAAAAAAACCCTACATAAATAAATTACAATGATTTGGACATGTATATGTGCATATTTATTTGTTTTTCCTAACGTTAATTAAGTATTTTAGGAAAAATTGTCAGCACGGCCACTAGCAAGAGTTGGTGGCTGCACTCTGAGGCCACCAAAAAATTTGTTGTGAGAACCCCTGCTAGAGATACCTCCCTGATGACTCTTCTTGTAGGGATTTTCATGTGAAAAGCTTGGCTTTTTCTTTCAAGCCAGTAATGGGTGAAAAAACGTCTCTTGAGAGATGTAATGATTCTCCAGGAACAGTGACCCGGATGGCTCAGTTTGATCAGCCTCCAGGGAGTGGCTATTGCCAACTGTACAGTCACTTGTCAGGAATGAAGGGGCCGTGGTTGTGTTTACAGACACACTCCACTGTTTGTCCAGTTGCCTGGTAGATGCTGTGGTATGTTTATCCCTTCCCAGGCCATGTGAATTGCTGCTGCTTCTTGCTCTGGAGTTCAAATAGGGTCCAGAGCTCATGCACTAAAATAAGCTCTTGCTGCGCTACCCGCTCGATCTGTTAACTGGTCAGCAAAGGCCTTTCCTGCTGCATGAGGGAGTGGCCACAGGTTGGAGAGCCAACATGGGGAGCAGCAGCAATGGGGGAGTGACCCAAGGGGATGGGTGCTGCCATGGGGGAGTACTCAATGAATCTGCCTGCCCAGGTGTTTCTAACCTGCTCATTGCTGGGATATCTGAGCAAGGTGTCTCACCCCCATAGCACCATTTCATTTGCCCAGCGGAGCTGTGGGTGTGCGGTGATCTCTCGGCTATAGATACTTGCTTTTTGGGGTAGAGACTGTATCTTTTCACGTGTCTGTACCGTGCCCATCACAAGGGGTGCCCAATCCTGACTGGGTGCTACTGTAATGTTTCACATAATGATAATAATATAGTGACATTCACCAGGGCTCTGCCCCACATGGGCAAAATGAAGACGCTCATTTGGGAAAATAAAGCATAGTGAGTAAAAGAGAAATGGGAACAAATTGGTGGGATGCAGCTGTCAAATAGAAGAAGGGAAACTACTTCACTAAGGCCTCGTTTGCACTTGAAAAGACTTGCGGTTATAGCTTATACCAGTAGAGGTACACTGGAAATCCCCTAGCGCAGCTTATACCATCAAGACGTTCTTTTACAAGGATAGCTTCAACCAGTTTCCTGAATGGAATAAATCTGAGTCACATCCTATGGTAAGTGGTACTGAAGCCCGTCCATGAGCACTCATGGTTCATTCATTTATGCTTGCTCTCCACCATGGGATGTACTGGAGGCTTCTTCTTCAACCCTTGTTGCTTTCTCCTGCATAATTCCTTGCCAGCTCGTGTGCAGTAGAGACATCTGGAGCCCTCCTTACCCTTTTGGGAATACAACACTCCTTCAGATGAGCAGGTGACAGAGAGACTGATCTTTCAAGCCATGGATGTGTCTCTGCTTCTGAATATTCAAGCCACAGGAGAAGATCCTTTGCTAACACCTGCTGGATTTACACCCCAACGCAATCACCACACATGGGAACCAGCTGGTCCTTTCTGCCTCACGCAGAGATGTAACGCTGCAAGAGCTGTGTGGCTTGGAAGCTAATCACTTTAGCCAGTAATCAGCTTGTACTCGGTGACCCGCTGCCATTGTTCCATTCACTTTCCTCTCCTCCTGTTTCTGAAAGGAGGGATTGTTTACGTGAGGTCAAGAAAACAGGATCTAGCGTGAAGGAGGGTGGGAACCTGAAGGCCAGCTTGAGCCTTCCTGCCTGGGCTTCTTTCAGGGAGCTGATGACGTTAATATCTCAGGAAGGAACACAGTGTTCCTGAAGGGAGCTGGAGACATTCCATTCATAACTAAGCAAGGATCTGGCACGTCGCCCCTCTCCACCTCGCCCCCCGTTCATCACATAAGCCAGTCTCCAGGAGAGTCCCACAGGGAGCTGAGGCTATTATTGAAACCCATTTCCATGGCAGATTTCCAGATTTATATTTATTTTCACATGAAACAGGGAAGCAAACGCCTCCCAAAAATGTCCAGCTGGCAACCTTTGCACTTGCTGTACTTTTCCAGTGCATTCAGGGCCCATCAGCACAGGGTATGCTATGTGCATGGGACAGGAGAGTGTTTTTCTGGTGTCAATGAGGGTGCCCTGTGGCCCCTCAAGTCTCAGGAAGCAGAAGGGGGGATCTCAGTGGGCTAGTGCTCACTGACATAAAATTCCCTTGGATTCCAGGCTCCCAACAGGCGAAAGGGAGAAGTGCCAATCGCATTGTGCCTTCAAACCCCCTTATGTTTCATATTCTATCTTAAGGCCAAGCATGAGGCTAGGAACCAGGAGCTTGAGTTGGGCATTGACTTACTCAGTCACCTTGGGCAAGTCATTTTAACCTCTCAGTGCCTTGGTTTCCCCATGTCTAGAATGGAGAAAAAGATCCTTACCTACTTCACTGGGGCTGTATTAAATAGCTAGTGCTTGTGTAGCACTTGGGAAATATAACATGTTATATAGGATAATTATCTGTCTGTTGCATTTTGCTCTGTCCTTCCTAGCAACAGTTGGCTCTGTACCCTCAAGCCTTCTTAGGACACACCTCATGGAGATGCCAATAATGTTTTTGTTTATGCTATTTCTGCTATTATTTCAAAGCTTCAACAAAAGGGAACAGGTGGTGAGTGCATACGCTCCTCTCCTCCTTCCAGACCTGCTTTCTGAGCCCTGACCTGTGACAGGTACAGAGCCAGCCTTGCCTAAACACTGCAGCCTAACAATGCAGTGCAGTAAAGCACCAAAGAATTTTAGATTGATCAGTGGGTGTATGTGTAGATTATACTGCTTCAGATTGATGCATCTCTGAGCTGTCTGCAGGCTTCTGCCCAAGAAATGGATTCCAGGCCCTTGAGAAGTACAGTGTTTGAGAGACAGAAACTGAAAGCTTGGAGCGAATTAGTCATCCCTGTACCCTAGTAACGCTGGCAAAAAACAGTCTCAAACACAACAGAGCTGAGTGTTTGTGCAATCCCAGCAAGGCTCTTGGATAGCAGCTGCCGCAAACCCTGCACTTCTCCTTATAAAGAGGGATCTGGCAAAAGGAGGAAGGGGAATAAAGCTCCTTATATATCAGCAGTGTGAAATGAGCCCTCAAAAACCCTCCTGCCCCATTTCCCAGTGACATCACTCTCCGTCAAAATACAAGGCTCATACATTTGGGGCTGGGATGGCAGATGGGCCTGCCAGGAGCTGGAGAGTGCATGAGGATTTAATAATGATCCCTGGGCACCTTTCCCCCACCAGATCAGGTCTTTCACTCCTGAGTGGGAGCCACATAGGTCAGAACAGCTACAGCAGGGGGAGGACTATCAAGCTTTTGCCACACACAAACCTGAGTGAGGTACATGGCCTCTGACTCTGCTCCAGATCAGCATTTCTAGGGCAAGGGAGAGATCAGTCTCCAAGTTTTGTTCAGTCCTTGACCTTTCTGCTGAGACTTCCAACAAAGGATGTGGAAAATGGACTGAGAAGCCAAACTCCACTCACCAGGGCCACTGAATGCTGTTGGATGTAGAGGACGCACTAGGGATGTAGAGGACGCCCTGAGGTGACTCCGGGATGAAAGGTGCAGTATCCCACTTCCAGTCCCCTGACACATCCAGCCTCCCTGGTGTCAGATCCCTGAGATTAGTATTAAAATAGGGGTCCATGCTCCTTGTTTATTACCAACCTTTTTGGATGAAAGGCCAAATTCACTCAGAATGCTGCACACCTTCTATTTGAGGATCCCAAAGCACCATACATTCATTCTCAAAGCCACCTGTGACATAGGCCAGGATTATTATTGCCATTTTAGAGAGGGATTTTAGGTGACTTGCCCGCACCGTGATTCAGTCAGAGATGGGAATAGAACCCTGAATAAGGTATCCTCCGTTAGCTGCTAGAAAACACTCTGTCCTTTCATGGGGCTTTTGTTATCCTGCTTTTCAGTTACAGCTGGGACCACATCAAAATTCAGGGTCCAAACAAACACTCAGACAACAGGAAAGGTCCACTAGGCTCCAATCTGTGGCCAGAACCTTCTTCACAAAATCAGAAACCTTTGCAGTCTGAATCCATTGTTGTGCTTTCCTCTTTTGGTCTCCTCTCTGCCTTGCTAGCTGTGGGGGAGGGTGGGGGAATGTGAGAGTCTGGCTGGAGCATGCACTCATTGGCCAAGAAGGAACTTGGCGGAGAAGCTCTCTGGAATGCCTGCAGCCCGATTTAACCAGTTCCAGATTTGCACAGCTCACGTCAGTGCCTGAAATGAGAACTGGGCCTCACTTAACCACAGCAAAACATAGCAACAGCATAGCAGCGCTGGCGGCGGCACAGGAACCTGTTTTTCAGGGCTGTCATAAGTGAAGCAAGTGGCCAGGCTTTGGGGAACTTAAGGCTGGCTCAGGGTAATGCTACAGATGCTGTGGGGGTGGGATGGTAACTCGGCATCCCAGAGGCTGCTGAACTGGTGCCATTCAGATGTATAGGGAAGCGCAGACCCTGATGCATCACAAAGCCCAGCTGCACAGTGGGGTTTGAAGTGAGAATGGCCAAGGATGGGGTCAGTGGATCCCCTGCTGCATGGATCCACTGGGCACTGCCCCCTTGCAGAAATGTTGAGGCTATGCAGGGTCTCAACAGCTGCTCCATGGTATGGAGACCCCAGTCTGCCGAATCTACCTACACTGCACCACTCAGGCTTGGCTCAGGGACATAGTTTATATCTCTGCATCCAGGACTCCTAGAGATTTGAGGCATCTACTGTGCCTTTTAGAATGTCAGAGGATTAGATGGGCTGAGAAGGGGGCTAGTTCTCCCCACCCACAGTGGAAGGTCCCACGTTAGCTAGAGGATTCTGACATATTCACTGCTCCAGTGGGTCTGAAGTAAACTCCTGGACTAAGCCCCTGTGAGTTATGGGGCCGCTCAAATCCAGATCCATACTTCACAGTTGGTCCCTAACTCCATAATAGGCCAAACCAACCCATGGATGTGAACACTCTGAGCTGAGAAAGTTCAGTTCTGGATTGTCCAGGCCCATTTCTCAAATTAATATGTACGGGGGTCCTTCCATCAGCGGGTGGCTTCTGCTCTCACCCTCTCAAATGCTCCTGAGATAACAATGCTGGGCCTGACTCCATTGGTCAGTACAAACCAGCCTGGGGATGCACCTGCAGTTTGCTGAGTTTCTGTGCAGGAGAACTGAGGCTCAGAGGCAGGTGAGGGATCCTCAGTGGTGCAAGCAGAAATCATTTCTTGCAGGTACTGCACTCATGGGAGGGACATGGGGGGGCACTTCCCATGTGACCTTCCCATGTGCCCCTCCATGTGACTCCGCTCTGCCCTGCCCTCAGCCGGGGGCCCCCACACTCTCCCGTCCCCATTGATACCCCTCTTTGTATATACAAACATAGAATCTCAGGGTTGGAAGGGACCTTACGAGGTCATCTAGTCCAACCCCCTGCTCAAAGCAGGACCAATCCCCAATTTTTGCCCCGATCCCTAAATGGCCCCCTCAAGGATTGAACTCACAACCCTGGGTTTAGCAGGCCAATGCTCAAACCACTGAGCTATCCCCCAATATGTAGTATTCAGTCTGTTTATATGGAATACAGAAGTTGTGTGAGGAGCCATTTCAGCTTACATATTGTGACGGGTTGGATCACAGAAACTCTCTTGGGACTGCTAACTGATGTGCTGAGACTACCTCTGAGTAGGGTGACCAGACGTCCCGAGGGTGACGGGAGAGGGTTTTTTTTTTTCTCAACAACTCTGGTGGGAGGGGTTTCCCCGCCCCTCGGACAAGTCCTGATTTTTAGGTTCCCGCATCTGGTCACCCTACCTCTGAGCCCGTTTTCCCTGGCAGCTTGGGACTTCAGAACCCTGCCTGGTTGTGCCAGACACACTAGCCTGCTACAAACACAGACCCAGGTCTGAACTACGTCCCACAAGCTGCAGGCTTAACTGAAAATAGCTTAAGAAGTGTTCCTGTCTCCAACACTCAGATGCTCAGCTCCTAGTGGGGTCCAAACCCCAAATAAATCTGTTTTACCCTGTAAAAGCTTATACAGGGTAAACTCACAAATTGTTCACCCTCTATAACACTGATAGAGAGATATGCACAGCTGTCCCCCCCCCCCCCCAGGTATTAATACATACTCTGGGTTAATTAAGAAGTTAAAAGGGATTTTATTAAATACAAAAAGTAGGATTTAAGTGGTTCCAAGTAATAACAGACAGAAAAAAATGAATTACCAAACAAAATAAAATAAAACATGCTAGTCTATGCCTAATAAAGTAGGAAACTAAATGTAGGTAAATCTCACCCTCAGAGATGTTCCAATAGGCTTCTTTGACAGATTAGCCTCCTTCTAGTCTGAGTCTAGCAATCACTCACACCCCTGTAGTTACTGGCCTTTGTTTCAGTTTCTTTCAGGCATCCTTGGGGTGGAGAGGCTATCTCTTGAGCCAGCTGAAGACAAAATGGAGCTGCTTCACTGAGGCTACTTAAAATTAAACAAGTACATAGCCAATATTCATAACTTTGAATACAAAAATGATACATGCATACAAATAGGATTAATATATCCAGTAGATCATAACCTTTGCAGAGCTATGTTACATGGCATATCTAGCACAAAACATATTCCAGTTATGTCATATTTACACTCATAAGCATATTTCTATGAAGAATTATGGGGTATACGTATGACTTACTAAAAGGCAAATTTTAAGTAGAACTGTATCCTAAACTGCTTTATAGTATTGTACCCAAACATTGCATTTCAATGGGGGATTCAACTTCCTTTATAGGAACAGAACAGACTCCTGAAATTCTTACCAGTCCACAATAGTGGTCCATAGTCATGCAAATAGTCCCATTGTCTTCAATGGGATTGATCAAATGATTAAGGGTTTACAGGATTAGGTTCAAAGTTTGTAAATTGTTCTGGATTAAACTGACAATGCCTAAGATGTCAGATAAGAAGGAGCTTCCTTCGAATAAAGGTGGGCAGATGTGTGATAGTCTTAGCTCCATTGTTAAGATAAGGAACATATTTTCAGCAAAGTTCTTGGCAGATTCCTGAGGCAGCTGGCTGGTTTAAGGCTGTCAGCGTCTGGCATTATAATCTTCACTTATAGTTCTCTCACCCACAAAGCTGGAAAATGAGGCATTTGTTTTCTTTGTTTTGCTGCTCCAGTTCCAGTTAACAAAATGCATGTTAGACTAGTTTATCTGCAAAGAAGAATTTTAGGTACACTGGGGACAACACCTGATTCCTGTCAGGCTGCAGAACTGTGCTGACATCAGAATCCAAACATCCTCTGGTCAGTGCAAGCAAAGGCATTCCTCTATAGGGTGACCAGACAACAAATGTGAAAAATCGGCACAGGGGGTGGGGTGTAAAAGGAGCCTATATAAGAAAAAGACCCCAAAATCGGGACTGTCTCTATAAAATCAGGACATCTGGTCACCCTATTCCTCTAATGATTTGGACTTGATGTGATGCAGTATGGATGTCATGGATAATTCAGACCAATGGAGAGAAACAGAATCAAAAAAACTGTTTAAACCTCTGTCCCCCCCACCCTCCACCCTTGAGGATGCCTGACCAATGTAACAGCACAATACATATGCTAACAAACTTAAACAAAGCCTTGGTTTAAGTTTGTTAGCATATGTATTGTGCAGTTAAAGCCATATAAAGAATGAATGTCCTCCCAAACTGTGTTCTGCTCCTTTAAGGAGTAAAGTGCAGCCCCTCCCCCCAGAGTGGAGGGCTAGCCCCAAGTCTTTCTGGTACCCTGTACCCACTAAAAATCTTTTGCCGGTACTGCTTACTGGAGGGTACCGCCCTACTTGCACCCGTGGGGATACAGCTTTTGCTGAAGGAGGCTGACCATGCTCCAGAATGGTCTCCAGCAGAAGTGGAACTAGTCCCCTGGGCAATGCAGACCTTTGAGGACATAGGCCCAGGTCCTCAAAAGTATTTAGGCTCCTAACTTCCATTGATTTCAGCATGTCGGGAAATCCAGGCCACTGTAACGGAACTGTTCAATTGCTTAGTCTAGCACTTCGCCTCCACCAGAGATACTGATGGAAACCAACATTCTGCTCTGTCCTAACTCACTGTGCAATGCTCTTCAGGGCAGGGAGAGGGGTTTAGGGATTCCTGACTCTACAGATGATCAGCTGACGCTCTGCAGCGAGAGTCAGAGTATCATATCATAGCTGCACAGCCACAACTGTTATTAATGGTTATAAAAAGAGTCATTCCTTTTAAAAATCCACAGTCACACCTTGGCTCTGTGGCCCCCTGTGGACATGATATCCCAGGCTGGTTACATGCTGCAGGATGCAGTGTTTCCATTTATTGCTTCTAAATTGACAGCCATTTATAACTTCCACAAGAATCATGTGATTCTTGTATTATGGGACAGCACAAAGAGTGGGATGGATCAGCTTTCACTTTTTACCTCACCTCAAATACCTCAATCACACTCCACCTAGTTCCTCCCCTTTCCATGCTAAACGATCATAGTTTGTGTCATTTCTCATCATATGTAGCTTTTGGCCATACAGCTAACTACCTATGTGGCTTTTCTCTGGATGCAAGTTCCAGAAGAGGTTTGTTGCAATAGTGACTATTTTGTGTCACCATGCCAGCTGTGACATGTTCCTGTCCCCTGGATACCAGGAAATGGATAGTCAGATGATGCAGGGACTTACGATTCAGGAAAGTATTGGCTTTCAAACCAAAAACCTACAGGCAGGCACAGGGTCTGTGGAAATAGTTCCTGAGGAGAGATCTGTTACTGCTCACCATTGTGTAGTATGGACTTCTATGCATGCCATTGCGTGGAATGGTAGAACAAAGATTTCCTACATCCTGATGGCCTGTGTTCATGGGAGACTGTGTGATCTAGTGGGCAGGGCACTGGACTGGGAGTCAGGAGATTTTAGTTCTTATCTTTGCACCCCACCCTTTGTCTGTCCTATCTATTTAGATTGTAAACACTTTGGGACAGGGACTCAGTGCTCTCACTATGAGTTTGGTCAGTGCCTGGCACAACAGACTCTGATCTCAGCTGGGGCCTCTATGGGTATGTCTACACTACGAGAATAGTTCGATTTATCTTAAACCGAACTTGTGAAACCGATTTTACTGCTTGTTTCAACCGAGCCTGCAACCACTCCTGTTCGCAACTCTGTGAGGGGGGGCCTGTGTGACTTCTTTGCCGGGGATTGCAGCCACTGATCCCCTGCTGCATGGATCTGTCATGCAGGCTACTGCCTGCCGCCAAAGATCTGCAGCCACCCTCCACCACCAGAAAGTGACAGCCCCCCCCATAGAGAATAGGAAAACCCGCTCCTAGAATGGCAAGTGTGCCTAGTGAATGCAATGTGAGTGTGACTTTCTGATGAACCTTTTCCCCTGTCCCCACCCTGTTATCGGCGACTATCGTCTCAAATCACAAACCACCCCTCCCCTCCCCCACAATACAACAGCCCTTTGAAAGATAGTCAAGGAATCAGGAATTTTCAGAACACAATTTTTTATTAAGGAGAGCAAACTTTTAGGATGAAACTTGGACGGGGGCTGGGATGGGGTGCGTATGGAGGGAAGTAAAGGTCCCATCTAAATTTTTGGAAAGGAGAGCCTTCTGCTACTGGAGCAGTCCGCAGGGGTGGAGTGATTTTTTCCGTGGCCCCTGCCTCCCCTCGTTCTACTGACTTTGGGTGAGGGGGGAATTGGACTTTGTGGCAGGGGAAGGCGGTTGGAAAGAACATACAGAGGTGCCCTTTCCTCCATCCTCCGTTCCTGCAGAACGTCAACAAGGCGGCGGAGCGTATCTGTTTGCTCCCTCATTAGTCCAAGCAGCATTTGAGTCGTCTGCTGGTCTTCCAACCGCCACCTGTCCTCGCGAGCTTCAGCCCTCTGCTCCCGTTCGCTGACTGCTCGCTCAGACCTTGAGATGTCCTCTCTCCGCTGTGCAGCATCATTTCGGGAACAGACCATCAGTTCCGAAAACATGTCGTCCCGGGTTGTTTTTTTTGCGCCGCCTGATCCGCGCAAGCCTCTGGGAGGGCGATCCACGGGTAGGGAGGGAGACACTCGCAACTGTGGGATGGGAGAAAGGGAGTGAATTCCTCAGAAAGATACATTTTCCCGAACAATGCCTATACTCTTTCCCTGTGAACAAGACCATGCATACTATCTATCACATGTGCACTCAGTACAAGGTCGAATATTATGTCTTTGTATTAAGTTCCAGGGGTCCCGGTGTTCAGATCACACAAGCGGACCTGGACACTGCAAAACTGCTCTCTGGAGACCATGGTAAGCCATTGCCTTTGGACTGCTGTGACCTAACTTCACAGCAGTGCGGTACTCCCATGTTTCAAGCACAGCTCCTAGCGGTGGCCAGTTCCTGATGCCGGCAAAACCGCTCGGCTACAAGGGCTCGCACACACGTTTCCCACCCCACGCCCACCCCCTCTGCGGGGCTGGTACCGGGAACTCTCCCTGCCCGCGACCCGCTGTGGTTTAACGGCTCGCCTACCTTCCCCACCTCCTCCGCGTGGCCGGTCCAGGGAACTCTGCCTGCCTGCGCACTGCTGTGTTTTAACGGCTCGCCTACCCTCCCCACCCCCTCCGCGGGGCCGGTACCGGGAACTCTCCCTGCCCGCGACCCACTGTGTTTTAACGGCTCGCCTACCTTCCCCACCCACTCCGCGTGGCCGGTGCAGGGAACTCTCCCTGCCTGCGCAAGGCTGTGTTTTAACGGCTCGCCTAGCCTCCCCACCCCCTCCACGTGGCCGGTTCAGGGAACTCTCCCTGCCTGCGCACCGCAAAGTTTCTGCGGTTAGCCTCACTGCTACCACCCCCCCCCACCCCCCGCATGTCTGCAAACCGCCGGTTGTCGTTCTGTAAAGGAAAAATCAAGAAGTCACTATACTAAAAAAAACACCCATTCAAACCAGGGAACCATGACTGATATCACTCTGATGAGGATTTCGGAGACAGAGAAAGACCGCATGCTGCGTGAATGCAAGCAAACCCTGGGGCCGTATGCCGCCATGCTATGCAAGGCAATGATACCAGAGTACCTGCAGCTTGCATGGCGCGGAAAAGTATTCTACCATGGTGGAGATAGTAAGGCCACTCTCCCTGGGAACCTGATGCAAAAGCTTTCACTGTACCTCCAGGAGAGTTTCGCGGAGATCTCCGATGGGGATTTCTCCTCTATCCCCATACATATTGACAGACTATTCGAGTAGTTGCCTTGAAAAAGATTGAAAACTGAAGCGTCTATTGCACAGCAAGCAATAAAAACACATTGATAAGAAAGCAATGCCTATTCTATTCAAAATTAATGTTTAAAACACCGACCTGATGATCCTTCGCCTGGGTCCTGGTCAGGGATGCTGCTTTGGGAGGGTTCGTAGGGGATCTCGGTGAGGCTGATGAAGAGATCCTGGCTGTCGGGGAAATCAGCGTTGAAAGCGCTGTCGACTGCCTCGTCCTCCTCCTCTCCTTCCTCCTCTTCACCGTCTGCAAAAACTTCAGACGACGTGGCCGTAGATAAGACCCCGTCATCAGAGTCCACGGACACTGGTGGTGTAGTGGTGGCAGCACTACCGAGCATAGCATGCAGTGCCTCGTAAAAACGACATGTGTGTGGCTGCGATCCGGAGCGTCCGTTGGACTCTTTGGTTTTTTGGTATGCCTGTCGCAGCTCCTTGATTTTCACGCGGCACTGCGTTGCATCCCGGACGTATCCTCTCTCCGCCATTGCCTTGGAAATCTTCTCATAAATTTTCGCATTCTGTCTTTTGGATCACAGCTCCGAAAGCACGGACTCATCGCCCCACACAGCGATCAGGTCCAAGACTTCCCGATCAGTCCAAGCTGGTGTTCTCTTCCTATTCTGCGATGGCATGGTCACCATGGCTGCAGAGCTCTGCATCGTTGCCAGTGCTGCTGAGCTCGCCACGATGTCCAAACAGGAAATGAGATTCAAACTGGCCAGACAGGAAAAGGAATTCAAATTTTCCCGGGGCTTTTCCTGAGTGGCTGGTCAGAGCATCCGAGCTCGGATTGCTGTCCAGAGCGTCCACTGAGTGGTGCACCGTGGGATAGCTCCAGGAGCTATTTGCGTCGAATTCCGTCCACAGTAACACGAATTCGACATGGCCATGTCGAATTTAGCGCTACTCCCCTCGTCGGGGAGGAGTACAGAAATCGAATTAAAGAGCCATTTATGTCGAAATAAATAGCTTCGTAATGTGGACGGGTGCAGGGTTAAATCGAGTTAACGCTGCTAAATTAGACATAAAGTCCGAGTGTAGACCAGGCCCATGTGCTGCAATAATAATACTAATTAATAATAATCACTGAATCACTGAACTGTCGGTCCTTCATCAGTTGAGACCGAGCCAATCACAACACGTCTTCCAATCTTCTCTCGCTCTGGCCATCCTTCGCCATGCTTATCCATATCTCCTTGTTAAGAAGTCGACCCACCTCTTTGGAGGCCGACCGGGTGGCCGTTTCCATTCTCGCGGATACCACTCGGATACAGCTGCGGTCCATCTATTGTCGCTGAGTCGGACCACATGTCCCGCCTACCGCATTTTACTGAGCCTGCTTTCAACAACAACGTCTCGCACTCCAGACTGCTGCCTAATTGTTTCGTTGGGGATGTGATCACGGAGAGAAATGCCCAAAAGTGTTCGTTCCATCGCCCTCTGTGTGACAGACAGTTGATGTTCTTCAATCTTCGTCAGCGACCATGTTTCGCTGCCGTATAGCATCGCTGGAAGCACGGTCGAGTTAAAAAGATTCACACAAGTTGTTTTGTTGATCTTTCCTTGGAGGATGTCCCTGACACTGTTGAATGCGCAGCATCCAGCTTCTTTTCTGCGTGATAGTTTGCCTTTCTGATCGTGGCGCATGTTGACTTCCTGGCTGAAATAAATGTATTTGTCAGCCTCTTGGATCAGCTCTCCTCCAAGAGTTAATTGGGTTCTTGGCAGAACCTCTGATCTCATGTATTTCGTTTTCGACCGGTTCATTTTTAATGCGACTTGACTACTTTTTGCGTTCAGTTCTTTAATCATTCTCTCAAACTTGATTGTATTTTCGACTATCAGCACTATATTATCTGCGAACCTGAGATGGCTTAACCGCTCGCCATTGATGTTAATCCCGCCTTTCAAGTCTGCTTGTCAAAAAACCGATTTGAGACAGGCTGCAAATAATTTTGGTGAAACTGTGTCTCCTTGTTTCACACCTTTCTCAATGGGGATTCGGAGGGCAGTATCGAACAGCGATATATCTGTGCTGCAGCCAGAGTTCGCTTCCTTTAATAATGTGATATATTTCGCGCTCATGCCCTGTTCTGAAAGAGCTTCAAGAACTGCATTGATCTCCATGCTGTCGAACGCTTTCTCGTAGTCCATGAAGGAAATGCACAAAGGGAACTTGTATTCCCTTGAATGCTCTAGTAGTTGGTTTAGAGTGAAGATGTGGTCCATTGTGCTATAACTCCTTTGAAAACCAGCCTGCTCTCTGGGTTGCTGTTCATCCAGTTTTCGCGACTGTCAATTTGTTATTATTTTGGTGAACAACTTACAGACGCGCGAAAGCAGGCAGATCGGCTGATAGTTCTTTAGATTTTCTCGGTCGCCTTTCTTATGCAGCAAGATGGTATTGGACTCTTTCCAACTGGACAGTATCTTCTGAATTTCCAGGTACTGGCTGAACCTTTGGGCTAGAGCTTTCCAGAGTTCCTGACCTCCTGCCTTAAGCACTTCTGCTGTCAGACCGTCCTTGCCTGGAGCCTTCCCCTATTTCATTTGATAGACTGCGTGACGGACTTCGTTAATGAGAACCGGGAGTATGTGTTCATCCGTTTGTTGGAGTGATGGCATTGGGATGTCTATGCGGGATGCAAACAGCTGGGTATAGAAATCTCTGCAGATTGCCTCCATCTCTGTTTGATCGGTTATTGATTCTCCGTCCCTGTTCTTCAAAGTTGATAATGATGACCTGTACAGCACCAGTCCCCGTTTGCATTTTCCGAGACTTTTACGATCTTCAGCAGCCCTTAGGAGTTTTTCAGTTCAAAATTTCTCAAAGTCTTCCTTCAACTTCATTCGTATGAGCTTGCAGAGAAGGGGGTACTCAAGCCTGTCGCTGCAAATTCTTCTTCTAATAATAATAATAATAATAAATAATGTAATGATAATAAATAATTAAGAAAGCTGCTTTCCAGAAAGAAAGGAGATATCCAATATCTCCAGAAAACTTCAGCTGAAACTGAATCAAGCTCCCTTCTTTTGGTCTCGCAGGGAAAGGTGTGCTGTCCTGGTGGAAGATAAAAGATCCACAGACCCATTTTGAGTAGAGCCAGGGTAATTCAGGTGTCCCGGCCAGTTAATATTATTATGTATATTGTGCTAGCACCTGGGAGCCCAGTCGTGGACCAGGACCCCCTTGTGCACAGTACAAACACAAAATGTATTCTAATGTCCAAGGCTGCATGAGCCCTATGGCTGGTAGCTGAATTGCCACTCTTGTTCACCTTCACACTCACTGTGGTGCCCCTGGCTAACTCATGGCTTTGTAAAGCCCTTTGAGAGATCTGCAGCAGGTGCCATAATAACCCCAGGGATAAGAGAGAGAAAAAGAGAAATTCTAAATAGCTGAAAGTTTTAATTGCTGGATTTTAACTGTGGTATGGGAGTGATGGGAGCAGGTGGGGGAGAGAAGTGAATCAGTGGGTTTGTCGACAAAGGCTTTGTTCCTGATATTCAGCTCCACTGATGGTGGTGGCTGTGGGAGCCCTAGTGTAAACAAGGTGCAGACGGCTACTGGTGCTTTAACCACTTTGTCTTGTTGACCTGTTCTGCTTTATGTGGTGAAAATGCCAGGACCCAGCTGGAGCCTATTAGTGAATGGAGAAAAAACCTAATGTCGGTCCTGGCACTGCTCACCCACTAATCCTGCAAGCCAGAGATGGGGCTTTTGTTTCAGCCATGTGAATGTTCTTTCTTCAAGGATCCTATTCCTGACCCACTAACAATGCTTTGCTCTCTGGAAGCTGGCTGGCTGATGGACACATTTGATGCACTGGTATAATACCTAGCTGCTAGGTGAGGAGCTGGATAAATACCATAGGAATTACACCTAGTAACAATGATACCTAGCTCTGGTATAGATAGCACTTTTCATCACATGTAGATCCAATGTGCTTTACCAAGGAGATCAGTATCACCAACGCCATTTTACAGATGGGAAAAACTGAGGCACAGAAAGATTAAGGTGACTTGCCCAAAGTCACCAAGCAGGGCAGTGAAAGAGCCAACAATAGACCCCAGGTCTCAGTGCCCTAGGTATTGACTGTCACTGGTTTTATCAGCTTCTAAGTGCTTTAGAAACATGCATTATTCCCCGCAACACCCCTGTGAGTTAGGTCAGCCTAATTATCTCCATTTTACAGGTGGGGAAACTGAGGCAAGGATGTGAAGTGATTCATCCTAAACCACAGTGGGAGTTGGTGTCAGCGGTGAGATGATACTTCAGGACCTCTTGGCTGCCAGTCCTGCATTCAGGCCACTAGATTTTACTTTTCCCAGGGTTATGCTACATCCTGGATCAGGAGAGTGTGTACTACAGGGGTCCTCCTCAAACTGCGTCTTCAAGAAAATCAAATAAAATGGAATCTCATGTGAGGAGGCAGAGAATGACCCCTGAAGAACTGAATTTTTGCCACACCCCTTGCTAATCAACAGACACTTCCTTATTCAATACCTCTCTCCCCAGAGAAGGGATCCCCATGCATTCTTGTTGGAGCCACTATATGTTTCTCCCCTCCCCTTACACTTTGCAGCTGTCTTCATACTCTCCAACACTTATTCCTGCAGCAAGGCTCTGACACTGATTCAAGAACCAACCAGACAGAAGACTGCTTAGCTGATGAGATCTGACAGCATCACAGCCCAAAGTGGTATGGATAGAAGTTAAACTGCACTGTTCTCCTGGAAAGTGTGCCATCATTTTCATCTGCAGCTGTAATGTTGTTTTTGCAGCTTCTAGCATATAGATATTGCAAAGGAAAACCGTTTCGTATCCTCCTCCACAAATAGCGGGAAAAGATCTTTCCTTCGGCTTAACTGGGTGTTTAGTAGAACTGGCTTAGCATCACAGACTGAACAATCTGTGATGCTGAGTTAATGTGAGTATTGTACAAGTTTTAGTGCATAGTCACAATGTCATTACAGCATTATTAACATATCCCGTTTTCTTATCCTGTGGAATGAAGTGATATTGAGGTCCAAAAATGATTCTTAAAGGACGGATAATGTGAAAATGTAAAACCCCCATATTCAATCCAATAGAAGATATGATAGAATCCACACCATTGTGGTTTCACTTAGATGCAATATTCCTCTTTTCCTGTCCTAGACAGTTGTGCACTGTTGCTGTGATCTGTTACATGGCTGCTATGCTCCACCCAAGAGATGGCTGCATTTCTGTAGACCATGAGCCAATGTATTCACAGAAAAAGATGCAATCCCTACCCCAAAGAGAGTACAATCTAAATATTGTTCAGCTTCATTAGTGGCTTTCTTAATGGTGTTCCTTTAGCTTGCTCCCTACATGACAGCCTTTCAACTGGCTAATGAAAAACAGTAAAAATTGTTAAGTGCACAGGTATCTTTGCGGTGAAGGGTGTTATTGAAATATAATACTGTAGTGCCCAGCATGGTGGAGCCTAGCTCTTTGATTTTGCAGTACCCAATACAATATAGGTATCCATTACCATATTAAACTACTACTACTAATTAAATATATAAACCTCAGAAAATAGCTATATAATTGTCTCTTTCTACCACCTACTGGACATAATGGGAAACGGCAGGACAGTGCTGTTAGATGCGCTTTATTGCCCTCTGTAGACATCTCCTAGGAAAACAGCTCACTTATGAATAAGGTTAAGATTTTGTCATGGTTATTTTTAGTAAAAGGGACATGAAAGGTCGCAGGCAATAAACAAAAATTCACGGAAGCCTGGGACCTGTCTGTGACTTTTATTAAAAATAATGGGGGTGGGCTGCTGATGGTGGGGATAACTGAAGCCCAAGGGAGGGGGGGAAGAGAGCCCAAGCCCCGCTGTGAGGCTCCAGCACTCACCCCCCCTGGGTTCTGGGACTCCCCGCTGCCTGCGGTGGCTGAGAGCCCCGGGTCTCCTGCCACCCGCGGTGGCTAAGGGCTCCAGGCCCCCCGCCACCTGTGCTCAGAGCTCCCCTGCCTCGTGTGACACCTCAGCGCTCCAGGGCCCCCTGCTGGTTGGCAGCTCTGGCCCCCCAGGGCTGAAACAGAAAATATCACAGAGGTCTCTGAAAGTCATGGAACCTGTGAGTTCCATGACCTTTGTGACATAATTTTATCCATGTCATTTATGAGTAACAAAGAGGTCTATTTTTGCTGGAGGCTGGAAGTTTTCCTATTATTCAAGGTTAATTGACCATCATCACTGTATGATTGAAACAGGCTCTAGTGGAAATAAATTGCAAAGAGACGCTCCTTGTAGGTAAAGGGATAACTGTCTCTGTTGTACCCAGGTCACATCCCAGCTGATGGGGGAAGAAATCTCTGGATCTGTGGCTGCTTTCCACCTGGGCCAGACTGAAATCCTTCATTGCGTTTCTGGTCCCCATAAGCAGGGCATTGCTACAACGTGAGAGGGAGCAAGGACCCTAGGATGCCTGGTCTGGAGTAGCTCATTCTAGGACATGCCCTTTGTGCTGCAGCTGCTGGCTGGCTTGTTAGTAGCTTTGCACTTCCAGTTTGCTATTCTTCACTCAACAAAGATGACCCCTGAAATAAGAATATGTGTGTGTGTCATAAATATAAAGGAAAGAGTAGCATAAAATCCCTCCTTGGCAGCTGTACTGAATAGCTTTACCTCTAAGGGGTTAAGAAGCTCAAATAACCTGATTGGCACCTGACCAGAAGGACCAATAAGGAAAGAAGATACTTTCAAATCTGGGGTGGGGGAGATTTTGTTTGTGCTCTCTTTGTTGGTTCCCTCTCTGGATGGAGAGAGAGACCAGGCAGGTACAACATCTCCTAAAAACATACCTGAAATGACCCATCTAAAATTACAAAAATTGTAAGTATGGCAAAGAAATGCGTTATGTTATCTTTTGTTTTAGCTTGTGAATTTTCCCTGTGCTAAGAGGTAGTTTTATTCCTCTTTTGTAACTGTGAAGCTGAGTCCAGAGGGGAGTCCTCTGTGTTTTAAATCTTTTTATTACCCTGTAAAGTTACCTTCCATCCTGATTTTGCAGGTGTGATTCTTTTATATTTTTCTTTATAATAAAGTTCTTCTTTTAAGAACCTGATTGATTTTAGTGTCCTAAGGATAAAGGGTCTGGTCTATACTTACATTAAAGGAAATTGGTTGGTATATTATTCTCAAGCCTCACCAGGAAAGGAGGTTAAGGGGCTTGGGGGATATTTTGGGGGA
Organism: Chelydra serpentina; assembly: GCA_037349315.1. Taxonomy (NCBI): domain Eukaryota; kingdom Metazoa; phylum Chordata; order Testudines; family Chelydridae; genus Chelydra; species Chelydra serpentina. The sequence goes on from JBAIAC010000035.1 coordinate 18,519,444, forward strand.
ATAGGGATTCCAAGTGACCCATCCCTGAATTTTTGTTTAAATCACTTGGTGGTGGCAGCAATACCGTCCAAGGACAAGGAAGGGAATTTGTGCCTTGGGGAATTTTTTAACCTAAATTGGTAGAATATAAGCTTAGGGGGTCTTTCATGCGGGTCCTCATATCTGTGCCCCAGAGTTCAGAATGGGGAGGGAACCCTGACAGTGTGTGTGTGGAGAAACAAAGTGGGTGAGGTAATACCTTTTATTGGACTAACTTCTGCTGTTGAGAGACAAACTTTGAAGCTTACATAGAGGTAAGGTGACCATACATCCCGTTCTGGCCGGGACAGTCCCCTTTTTAAGCCCTCTCCAGGCCGTCCCGACTTTTTTGGCAAAAGTGGCATTTGTCCTGTTTGCTCTTGCCAACTTGATCAGGAATGTGTGTGGGGCGAGCGGTGATGCCAGCCCTGTGTGGGGAGGGAGGATGACGACGGGGAATAGGCAGGGCTCATGGAACCAGCGACACCAGTCCCAACCTTTGGGAAATATGGTCACCCTATCTAGTATGCGCATTGCTGCTCACCCGAGACCTGCCTGGCCCCTGTTCCAGAGAAGCCCCGTGTGGTGTTCCGTTTTCCCTTTGGGAAATCTGGTCACCCTACATAGAGCTCTTCTTCAGGTCTGGGAAATGTGTCACAGCTAAATACAAGGTGGAATAGATTGTTTAGAGTAAGTAGTTAACACATATTTCAAGGAACCATTCAAGGTGAAGTAGCCCAAATACACCTCTCCAGTCACAAGGGGGAAAGGAGAAAAGAAATCTGGGTCGAGGGGCTAGTGGGTTACAACATAACAACAGCCATACTGGGTCAGACTAAAGGTCTATCTAGCCCAGTATCCTGTCTTCCAACAGTGGCCAATGCCAGGTGCCCCAGCGGGAATGAACGGAATAGGTACTCATCAAGTGATCCATCCCCTGTTGCCCATTCCCAGCTTCTGGCAAACAGAGGCTAGGGACACCATCCCTGCCCATCCTGGATAATAGCCATTGATAAACCTATCCTCCATGAATTTATCTAGTTATTTTTTGAACCCTGTTATTGTCTTGGCCTTCACAACATCCTCTGGCAATGAGTTCCACAGGTTGACTGTGCGTTGTGTGAAAAAATACTTCCATTTGTTTGTTTTAAACATGCTGCTTATTAATTACATTTGGTGGCCCCTAGTTCTTGTGTTATGAGGAGTAAATAACACTTCCTTATTTACTTTTTCCACACCAATCATGATTTTATAGACCTCTATCATATCCCCCCTTAGTCGTCTCTTTTCCAAGCTGAAAAGTCCCAGTTTTATTAATCTCTCCTCATACGGAAGCCGTTCCATACCCATAATAATTTGTGTTGCCCTTTTCTGAACCTTTTCCAAGTCCAATATATCTTTTTTGAGATGGGGCAACCACATCTGCATGCAGTATTCAAGATGTGGGCGTACCATGGATTTATATAGAGGCAATATGATATTTTCTGTCTTATTATCTATCCCTTTCTTAATGATTCCCAACATTCTGTTTGCTTTTTTGACTGCTACTGCACATTGAGTGGGTGTTTTCAGAGAACTATCCACAATGACTCCAAGTTCTCTTTTTTGAGTGGTAACAGCTAATTTAGACCCCATCATTTTATATGTCTAGTTGGGATTATATTTTCCAGTGTGCATTACTTTGCATTTATCAACATTGAATTTCATCTGCCATTTTGTTGCCCAGTCACCCAGTTTTGAGAGATCCTTTTGTACCTCTTCACAGTCTGCCTGGGACTTAACTATCTTGAGTAGTTTTGTATCATGTGCAAATTTTGCCACCTCACTGTTTGCCCCTTTTTCCAGATCATTTATGAATATGTTAAATAGGACTGGGCCCAATACAGACCCCTGGGTGACATCACTATTTACCTCTCTCCATTCTGAAAACTGACCATTTATTTCTACCCTTTGTTTCCTATCTTTTAACCAGTTACCAGTCCATGAGAGAACCTTCCCGCTTATCCCATGACTACGTACTTTGCTTAAGAGCCTTTAGCGAGGGACCTTGTCAAAGCCTTTCTGAAAATCTAAATACACTATATCCACTGGATTCCCCTTGTCCACATGCTTGTTGACCCCCTCAAAGAATTCTAGTAGATTGGTGAGGCATGATTTCCCTTTACAAAAACCATGTTGACTCTTCCCTAACAAATTATGTTCATTTATATGTCTGACAATTTTGTTTTTTACTATACTTTCAACCAGTTTTCCCGGTATTGAAGTCAGGCTTACTTGCCTGTAATTGCCAGGGTCTCCTCTGGAGCACTTTTAAAAAATTGGCATCATATTAGCTCTCCTCCAGTCATTTGGTACAGAAGCTGATTTAAATGATAGATTACAGACGACTGTTAGTATTCCTGCAATTTTACATTTGAGTTCCTTCAGAACTCTTGGGTGAATACCATCTGGTCCTGGTGATTTATTACTGTTTAGTTTATCAATTTGTTCCAATCCTCCTCTAATGACACCTCAATCTGGGACAGTTCCTCAGATTTGCCACCTAAAAAGAATGGCTCAGCTTTGGGAATCTCCCTCACATCCTCAACCATGAAGACCGATGCAAAAGATTCATTTAGTTTCTCCGCAATGGCTTTCTCATCTTTGAGTGCTCCTTTATCGTCTCAATCGTCCAGTGGTCCCACTGGTTGTTTAGCAGGCTTCCTGCTTCTGATGTACTTAACATTTTTTTTGCTATTACTTTTTGAGTCTTTGGCTAGCTGTTCTTCAAATTGTTTTTTGGCCTTTCTGATTATATTTTTACACTTCATTTGCCAGAGTTTATGCTCCTTTCTATTTTCCTCATTAGGGTTTAACTTCCACTTTTAAAAGGAGGTCTTTTTGCCTCTTACTGCTTCTTTTACTTTGTTGTTTAGCCACAATGGCTCTTTTTGATTCTCTTACTATGTTTTTTAATTTGGGGTATACATTTAAATTGAGCCTCTATTACGGTGTCTTTAAAAATTTTCCATGCAGCCTGCTGGGATTTTACTTTTGGTGCTATACCGTTTAATTTCTGTTTAACCAACCTCCTCATTTTTGTGTAGTTCCCCTTTCTGAAATTAAGTGCTACAGTGTTAAATTTAATTATATTATGGTCACCATTACCAAGCGGTCCAGCTATATTCACCTCTTGGACCTGATCCTATGCTCACTTAGGCCTAAATCAAGAATTGCCCTTCCTCTTGTGGGTTCCAGGAATAGCTGCTCCAAGAAGCAGTCATTTAAGGTGTCAAGAAACTTTATCTCTGCATCCCTTCCTGAGGTGATATGTACCCAATCAATATGGGGATAGTTGAAATCCCCCATTATTATTGAGTTTTTTATTTTAATAGCCTCTCTAATCTCCCTGAGCATTTCACAGGCACTGTCACCATCCTGGTCAGGTGGTCTGTAATATATCCCTACTGCTATAGTCTTATGATTCAAGCATGGAATTACTATCCATAGAGATTCTATGGTACAGTTTGGTTCATTTAAGATTTTTACTTCATTTGAATCTATGCTTTCTTTTACATATAGTGCCACTCCCCCACCAGCACGACCTGTTCTGTCCTTCCGATATATTTTGTACCCTGGTATTACTGTGTCCATTGATTATCCTCATTCCACCAAGTTTCTGTGATGCCTATTATATCAATATCCTCATTTAATACAAGGCACTCTAGTTCACCATCTTATTATTTAGTGTTATTCTGGGGGTTACAGATTGTTATAATAAATCATAAATCCAGTGTGTCTCTTTTCAGTCCAGGAATTTTAGTGTCTAGCAAAGTTATGAATTGAAGCTAGTCCCAGGTTCATCTTTTAAAAGTGTGCAGGTTTTCTTTGAAGACAAGGACTGAGATGAGTGAAGTTCTGGAACAGCCTTCCAAGGGGAGCAGTGGAGGCAAAAAACCTAACTGGCTTCAAGACTGAGCTTGATAGGTTTATAGAGGGGATGGTATGATGAGACTGCTTACACAATGGCATGTAGCTGATCTGTGACTAGCAGCAAATATCTCCACTGGCTGGTGATGGGACACTAGATGGGGAGGGCTCTGAGTTACCACAGAGAATTGTTTCTCAGGTGTCTAGCTGGTGGGTCTTGCACACTTGCTCAGGGTCTAACTTATCGCCATATTTGGGGTTGGAATTTTCCCTAGGTCAGATTGGCAGAGAGACCGTGTGGGGTTTTCACTTTCCTCTGCAGCATGAGGCATGGGTCACTTGCAGGTTTAAACTAATGGGAATGGTGGATTCTCTGTAACTTGAAGTCTTTATGATTTGAGGACTTCAGTAACTCAGCCAGAGGTTGGAGTCTATTATAAGAGCAGGGGTGAGGTTCTGTGGCTTGCAATGTGCTGGAGGTCAGACTAGATCAGGGGTCTCAAACACGCGGCACGCGGAGCTCTTCCCTGCGGCCCACTGGGCTCCCTGCCCCCCACACGCCTGGGGGTTTAAAAAAAAAATTTAAAAATGGGGGGGTGCGGGGAGCCCGATGGGCCACAGGGAAGAGCTCTGCGGGCCGCATGGGAAGAGCTTTGCAGTTTCTGGGAGGGAGGGGGGAGGAGCGGGAAGCCATGCGCACAGGGGAGGAGGCGGAGAAGGGGTGGGGCCTAATGGAAGGGGCGGAGTGGGGCCGGGGGCAGCGAGGGGGCGGGGTCAGTGATGCGGCCCTCGGGCCAATGCACTAGTCCTCATGCGGCCCTCGTGGTAATTTGAGTTTGAGGTCCCTGGGCTAGATGATCATGATGGTCCCTTCTGATCTTAAAGTCTGTGAGAGGTCAGATATGGCATGATCACTTTGTGAAAAGTGTTTGCCCCTGGGTTTTTGTCTTTGATCATTTTCCTATGTGAGTTCATTCGAGAGCATAATGATTGTCTAGTTTCACCCATAGTTGTTACTGAGGCATTTATTGCACTGGATGAGGTACACCACATGTTGTGATAGGCACGTGTAGGACCCATGGATCTTGAAAGGGTGTGTGTGTGAGAATATACCTTGAATGTACACACAGGGGGTTGAACCTGTATATCTGTATCAGTTTAAATTCACTAAGGGCTGATCCACACTAACCCCCCGGTTCGAACTAAGATACGCAACTTCAGCTACATGAATAACATAGCTGAAGTTGAAGTATCTTAGTTCGAACTAAAAGGTACTTACCGTGGGTCCAGACGCGGCAGGCAGGCTCCCCCGTTCACTCCGCGTACTCCTCTCGCGGAGCAGGAGTACCGGTGTTGACGGCGAGCACTTCCGGGATCGATTTATCGCATCTAGACAAGAGGCGATAAATCGATCCCAGAAGATCGATTGCTTGCCGCCGAACCAGGAGGTAAGTGTAGACGTACCCTTAGTTTGTAATGAAAAAAGCTTTCCTGTGTGGACAATGCCTAATATGCTCAAGCTAAATTATTTGTGAGGTAAAGCTTCCCCTCTAGTGGCTGTATGAATAACATTCTTACCATACTTGCCAAATGGAACCACTGAATAGTAATTATAAAATATTGGTTTCTTAACAAGACTGTAAGGGACTCAAGGCAAGGGCCATCTTTTCATATGTGTTTGTACAGCACCAGTCACAATGAGTTCAATATCTGCTTGTGGTCTTTAGGTACACTACTGTAATACAGACAATCCATAATAATACCAGGCTATCCAATTACAATTATCATTAGCACTTCCATAGCACTTTTCATTTTTAAATATATTTTTTCTGAACATTAAATGATGAATTAATCCTCACATCACACTTGTGAGGTAGGAATGTAACAGGGCAATGGGATCAAAAAATGTGGAGCTTTTGCAATGTTCTTTTGCTTGTGTGTGTGCACAGCTACTAAGTGGCTGGAAATGCTTATGCAAGGGCAGGAGCTGAGCAGATCAGATGCGACAACACCCCCAGACACAGTCCCAGCCCCACTGACCTGCTAATGTAAGATGCTATTGAGTGACATGATTTCTTCTGGCATGGAGTACATTACTCTGTTGGCTTCCAGAATGAGGGCTTAGGGAAAGAACAGAGGTGTGCAGCGGGCATGTTCCATCTCTCATTGAAGGCTGACGGATCAACTGTGAGCACTATGGGTACTGAGTGACCCACCTGGTTTTCCCCTGACCTGCACCACCTTGCTTCATGATAAAGGTTGCCTGTTCCCAGACCGCTGCTCATTCTTTGAGACAGAGGCAATATCTTCTTCCTATGTGTGTTTGTGTAGCAGCTAGGACAATGGGGTCCCAATCCTGACTAGCGCTGCTGCAATAGAAACAATTATTAATAATAATCAAGCAGGGTCTGACTCCAAAGCTGTGCTGTCCCCACCTTTTAGCTGGCTCAGCCGGGAAAGTAGTGGGCTGCACAGTACAGCCCTTATAGCCGGCTGTCTGAGTGCAGCAGATGTGGTGCCCCTTGATCTGGGGTGTAATTGGTATGGGGAGCTAGCAACTTGTTATCTGAGGCTGCTGGTTCCAGTCCAGCCTGAATAAATATGTACTGAAGTTATTACTATCTAACAGCTATTTGGGGTGACTAATAAACAGCACTTTGCATGTTCAAAATATTAGCTAATGCATCCGCACAGCACCTGTGTGCAGTAGGTCAGCATGTTCTGCATATTACAGATGGAGAAACTGAGGCACAGAGGGGACAAAGGACCAGATCCTCAAAGGTATTGAGGCTCCTAACTTCCATTGAGTTCAGTGGAAGTGAAGAGCCTCAGTACCTTGAGGACCTGGGCCAAAGTGACTTGACTAAGGTCACACAATGAATCACTGTCAAAACTGTAACTAGAACGCAGGTCTCCTGAGCCCCGGCCTCTGCTCTAAACACTGACCACACTGCACCTCAAATAATGCTGTCCCCAGAGAGACCAGCTGATGTTCAGCAAACATACTGACAGAGATCAGAGTGAGTGGAATGTGTTGCCTCCTGAGAAGCTGGTGCTTCTGGACCGATGATTGAATCACCCTTTCTGTGTCATATTGTCTTCCTTTCTATCACCTGCCCCTCTGAGCAAACATGTCAGGCTCCTTTCACCAAAGCACAGCCAGGACTGCTCACATTGTCGGTGAGTAGCCTTCTGAATGCACAGAATGACACTGCTTGGCCTGGCTCTTGTTCTTCATCCTCCTGGGGACAGGATGGCAGCTATTCAAGCAGAAACAAGAGAAGATTTAGACGATGGATGCTGCTCCTATCTGATTAGAGTTCCTTGGTTGTGCTTCTAGGGTGACCAGATTAAAGCAACAAAAAATCAGGACACATGGGGAAGCAAAAAAAACCCCACAACCAGTCAGAGCTGGGTTGTCCGAGCAAAAAGAAAAAAAAAAAAACGGCAGAAGCTCCGATATCGGGACAAATGGCGTCCCGACTATGCATCGGAACGCGGGACAAAGAGCAAAAATTGGAACAGTCCTGATTTTATCGGGACGTCTGGTCACCCTATGTGCTCCAGAGGTCCTATCCCTGGCTGAGTCTCTCACAATGAGAGGTTTAAGTCATCACAAATACTGTGTATGCCAACCATGTGGCTCTAGGGCCTATTTCCTTGGCTTTTGAGTTGATTTTTATAGCAATCAGGTTCTAACTTGCTGCCACTAAATACATGCAGTTATTCCACCTGCTTAGGTGGATCTGACTTGCCTGTTGTTAAAGGAAAGAGAAAACTTCTGTATCTATTTCTCACTTGCCTCAAGACTGGCAATAACATACTTCAAATATCTGCTGAGAACCAGCAGAGCATGCAAGCTCACTCCCTTTAAGAAAGCTTGTGAAGAGGGTGCTCTTTCAGAGAACAGCGACAGCCTGGTCTAGGTGGGCACTGAACACTCAGTTCAAATCCTGGCTCTAATACTAATTTGCTGCAGGGCCTTTTGTGAGTCACTCAATTTCCCTAGCTATAAAATGGGACTAATGCTACTTACCTACCTCACGAGGGTTGTGAGGATTAATCAATTAACGTTTGCATATTGCTTTGGAAATAAGTAGTATTCAGGGCCGGTTCTAGGCACCAGCTAAAGAAGCAGATGCCTGGGGCGGCAAATCTGGAAGGGCGGCACTTTGGCCTTCTTGGGGCAGCACTCCGGCTATTTTTTTTCCTCCGGTGGCACTGCTGCGGCAACTTTTAATTTTTTTTTGATTCAGCAGCACTTCTGCGGTAGGTTTTTTTTTGGTGTGCTTTTGCCGGCCCTGGTAGTATTAGTTAAATAAATACAAAATATATATATAAAAAAAACCCTGCTACAATAATGGCCCCAAATCCTGTGCTAAGATGATTTTAAACTGCAGTGTCTGGGAACAGTATGATCAAATAATTCAGGATGCTTTACAAGGCTGCTAGAGAAATGAGGCCTTGTAGTATTGCACTCACCTAAAGGAGGAGATAAAAAGTGCATTAGCAGATAGATAAAGAGTATCCAGCTGTCACAGTCACTCCTCCGCTCACACTCTCACTTTAGCTGGACATCATCCTTCCTCAGTCGGGCTCTCTACATGATGTCATTTGATAAAAGGCACTGAGATGGGGATGTGTGAGTATCCATGCGTGGAACTTCTGTTACTGTGCCTGGGTACTTATTGATTTCCCTAATTCTGAACAGCAACACCCTAGATCTGCACATTGTGTAACTTTTTTTGTTGTTTTACACTCCATGGGGCAGGAAGTTTGTTTTTATCTGTATCTGTACAACCCCAAACTGCCCCTTGGCACTCTATGAATAACACATATAATAATAGAAAAGAAGATCTGGTGTCAGTGTGCAGACCCTTTGAAGACAGCTCCCAAGACATTCTCCATTTATTCTTTCAGTTATGTACAGGAGGCTTAGACTGATGGGGTGGGGGGTGCTAGTATGGAGGCATCTCTAGATTCTCAGACCAGATCTTTGGCATAATTGACCTCCACAGAGCAGAAACTCACTTAGATGCTGTGCAAACCTTATCAGGGAGCTTGGACAAGAAGTTCATAAGGGCTCACAGCAGCTTATAGAGTTTATACACCTCCATGCTTCACAGCATAAGGCAACAATAAATTGTGGGATTTGGAAGAAATTCCCCCCAAGTTGTTCAATAATTTTCTGTTGCAAGTTTCTTGCACCTTCTTCTAAGCAGCTAGTTCTGGCCACTGAGACAGGATATCCCCTAGATGGACTACTGGTCTGGACTAGTATGGCTGTTCCTATGTTGAAGTCAATGGAATTACATACAGGAATGAATTACTTTACCGGTTTTTTTTTTTTTTAAGCCAACAGACCTCTGAGAGGTTCTTCCTGTTGTCTTCTGTCCAGAGTTTGTTAATAGATTCTGAAGGCCACAAATGGAGGCACTGCCCTGAGACTAAGCATAGATGCTAATAATTGGATTTTGGAGGAATATTAACAAGGAAAAATAATGTTTTTTTTAAAAAATAGGACTGTGTGTGCCATTTTAAAGCTTGACGATAAAGATGGAAGGTCTGAAAGGCTATTTAAAATATTTTTTTACTTGATGTTTACATTAGAGATATCAGTAATGTCCATGCTGGCCTCACGTGGTGACTTTTTGGAGGTCCCAAAGTGTGTGTATTGTGAACACTCACACTTTAATCGAAGGGAGGGGGGTGTTAAATCTTTAACAAATACTTTTTTCTCTAAAATGTTTATTGGTCATTGATATTAAATAGGTGTTAATAAAAAACAAAAGCCCTAGTTCTGGGCCAGCTCTGGCTCCCTATGGCAGCTCAGCAGCTATAAAAGGGCTAAAGCTGGCCTTGGGGAATATCCCGGATTTAGGAAGCTTCCCCCTGTGGCAGAACAGTCCTATACTGCTCCTCTCTAGGGCTGTACTGGGGGAGTGGCCAGGCCCAGGATGAGGTGCCCTAGTTTAGACTTCTGGGGGTTTCTAGATCAAGGTACTTGCCCTCAATCCCAGACTGTGCTTCCTGAGCCCTTCCCCTTGAGAGTCTGACTGCAAATCCAGCCTCCTTTCAATTGCTCCCCTTTCACTCGCTTGGCTCACGCTCTCCCATCATTTCTCTAGATCTCCAGGCACTGTGGGATTTGTCAGGGCCGGCAGGACCTGAATTTATAGTTCCTACAGGGCAAACAAAAAGCAGACCCCTCACCCCCCTTCTTCTTTTAAATCTTCCCGGCCTCTTCGGCCATCAGAGAAAATGAAGCAAACAGGAAGGGCAGGAGGCGGATATTGTCCCTGTTTGCGGGTCACTTCAGCCAAGGGCCCTGGGAGAGCAGGGTCCCCACGGAGACGCATAGAAGCAGATGGACAGAGTGCAGGGAGGAGGGGTGAAGGTGGGGGAGTAGATACATAGCTGGAAATCCGGGAGCGCCCTTTCTGCCCAGGGTAATGCAGCTGGTGTGGGTGAGCTCCAGCAGCCTGGCGCTGGGTAGTACAGTAGTGCTGCCTCCATGCCAGGCTACACCCGGGTGTGAGGCCGGAGTCTCGGAGGGACAGCTGGATCCTAGGGCAGGCTGCACCCCTCCCGCTCGGTGCCCTGGGACATTGCGAGATCTGGCGGAGCTGCAGCCCGGCCCCCTCCCGGGGTCCCACGCGCGGCCAGCCCGCAGAAGCCCCCGAATTGGGGGCGGAGGAATGCTCCTGCCCCCCCAAGCTCCCCAGCCAGCGACGCTGCTCCCACCCCTACCCGTACCCGCGCCGCCTCGGCAGCCGGGCGTCACGCGTGGGCGGGCTGCGCGCCAAGGGGGCTCTCCCTGCAGCCCGCCCGCTTGGCAGGTGCGCTGCCCAGCCCGGCCTCGCCGATTGGTTTGTCCCGGAGCCAGGTGGGAGGCCGATCCCACGTGTGGGGCTGGCTGCGGGGTTTGAACGCGCGATCCGGCGGGAGAGCCCTAGGCTGCCAAGTGCCAGAGCCCCCGGAGCTTCGCGCCCTGCTTCGTCCAGCGCCTGCGACCCCGAGCGCCGTGCCCCACGGAGGAGCCTGACCGCAGAGGGGGGGAGCCGGAGCCATGGGGAACGCCGAGTCCGTCCCTGCAGGGTCCGCAAGCCGCCTTAGCGTCAGCCGGAGCCCGGGCATCAGCTTCAGTGAGTGCAGCCGCAGCGGGGAGCGCGGTTCTCCTCCCGAGTGCCCTGTGCTGGCTCTGCGCGGGCACCCCAGCTCCTACTGCGGGCGAGCCGTGTCGGGGTGTTGGCGCTGGGCCCCGGGTGACCATGCGGGGGGCCGTGGGCTTTGCAATGTGGTGTGTGTGTGTTTGGAGAACGCGTGCATCGCACCTTGTCGAGGTGTCGCAGTTTTGCCCAGCCTCTTTTGTTAGTGAAATTGAACACATCCCTGTTGCATTTGAACGTGGAAATCTGGGACATATATTTGAAATAAGGGGCCCCATAGAAATATATTTGGCCTACCCTCAGACAGAGTGAAAGGAAAGAACAACAATTTCAGATCCCTCTTCTCATGTATATTTCTTAAATTTTTTAAAAATGTAGTGTTTTTCAAAGGATGATTTGTTGGTTGACCCTCAGAAATCCACCACTGAAAGGCCAGTTAGTGAGACCTGATTCCTGCCTCAGTGTTTAAAACAAAACTTCAGACTTTCCTGTTAGGTTTAAGGGGAGGTTTTCAAGGTATTGGATAGTAAATATGGAAAGGGTAGGGATGCTTATTTTATTTGGATGAATGTTTTATTTTTAAAATTAAATAAGCTATGTAAGTTCAAAACACGTTTTAAAAGTCTCTGGTGTGCTAAAGTAGCTAGACTCTAAGGTGTCATGCTTTCATGCACCTGTCAGACTTTATTTGGGCAGGCAGTGGGGGTCACATGGCTTGAGTCCCTGATCTATCTTAATGGTAACAGTATCAAAGTTGTTCTCTTCCCACTCCCCCCCAAACTTCCCTCTCCTATGAGTGTGCATTGTGCTCTGCAGTTATTGCCCAGGAAGCAATAGAGTTTTGCCAGATCCACCCTCTGAGATTCAAACAGCAGTTCACATCAAAGCTCTCTGCCAATCCAAGCTCACCCAGACTAGTAAAGCATGATCTAAGAAGACAAATCAGTCAACAGTGTCCTTGTCATTGGGTGCCAGACGATCTCTCGGTGCTTTTATTATCCTGCTTGCTTCCTTTTTGCATCCCCCTTGTTTCCATGGTTCTGATAAGGCCAATAGAGAGAAATCTGATTGGCTGGATTTAAAGGATGCTGGTAACTGAGCTCAGCCAACCACTATAAAATACTAGTGCATCATAACATGAAAAATCCTGTGTTGTAATAACAACCCAGTTTTAGGTAATGCAAATTAACACTTTAATTATTATTATTGTGTTAAGTTTCAACAAGGCAGTACTTGTCTTTTATTAACTCATCCTGGGCCTCAGGCCTTGTCAATGCTCCTAGTGCATTTAGAATAACAGAGTTATATGCCGTGTTGCTGTAGCCATGTTGATCCCAGGATATTAGAGACACAAGGTGGGTGAGGTAATATCTTTTATTGACCAACTTCTCACCAACAAAAGTTGGCCCAATAAAATATATTACCTGACCCACCTTGTCTCTTAGTCAAGCCTTGGGCAGATGTATAACCTCTAGTTTAGGTGAATTTTTAAATAATGCTCAGATACCAACTCTCCTCTCCTGATACTTAATATTAAATAGTCAGTTTTTATGGCCTTGATGTTGTTTACTGACTTCCTTAAATAGGTTTTATGAACTTGTTCTTCTTCCCCTTCTCTTTCTCAGAAAAAATTATAACCGTTCCTTTGCTATCAGAAATATGACAGCAATGCGATGTAATAAAATGCCTGAGATTCTCCTATGAATGGGCAACGTGTAATGGCAGTTTCTGATCCTGAACTGTAAGACTCCATGATCCAACCATCCGTGCAGGATTGTGTACAAGGGGGAGAAAAGAGCATTTGGATCTTGTAATGAGAAATGTGGTATAAACCACTCAAGAGAGAAGCTGTACTGTTCACTTCCCAGATAAAAGGCAGAAATGTAGCGCTGGTCTGCTCTCCCTCCCCACATTAGGCAGCACACTGCTGGTGCTGAGTGCCAGCTATTGTAACAGAAAAAAGGGCTTGATTGCAGGAAAAGAGGCAGCCTGGTCATCTCTGCCCCCTCTCTCAAGAAGTGTGCAGTACAACAGGTGATTGTCTGGTCAGCCTGAAGCTGCAGTAAATTGTACTCCCTCCATGAGAGAAGCCATTTGGAAGCTGCGCATGCAACACCCCCACCCCCCACACACCCCAAAAAAGGTGGGGAGAGAAGGTACAAGGTACAACGAGCATGTGGCTTGGATCCCTTTTTCAGACTGGTTATTGCTATCCCAAACTGTGCTAAACAAGGTTGGGTGTATTTTATAGATATCAAAGGAGGGGACCCACGCAGGGTGTTACTGGCAGTTTGAGGATTAAATGCTAATTAAGTTGCTAACCCAACACTCTGGACAAATGCTGGCTTTGTTGTTGGGTTTTTTTCAGTGGGCTCATGTGTTTTTCTCCTGTGGGCTGCTGGCAGTGTACTTGCTTTGGACTGATTACACATATGCTCCTAATAGTAACTAATGTAATTACATTGCTGTGTAACTGAAGGTTATTTTACAATTAATGCATAACTATGCTTCATAATCTCAGTTTTCAGTTAAAAATCCAGTGTCTAGTCCTTCTGCGTGTGAAAATATCCTTCAAAACATTAACTGATGCTGTCAAGTCTTTAGATAGCCTAAAAGAAAAGCTCAGAGAGGTGTGACCTGCTCTATTAATATTTATGGTGTATTAACTCTGATGCCAAAGTATGATAATTTAGATGTCAATGTTAACTACTTCATTCCTGATCATTTTAGCAGAAATAGGTTAATGTGCACATTTGTCATTGTTGGATGTGGTAGCAGTATTGAAGTAGGGTACAGGGGGATAATTAATTGCTGTGAAAAGTTGGGGAACAAGGATTTCAAATCCCCTTCTCCCCCTCAAATGTAAAAGCACCTCTGTCTTACCCAGTAAGGGGAGTGGAAAGAAGAAATGCATCCCTTCCCCCAAAAGCCTCAGCTGCATCCTGAGTTTCACTAACCCAAACCAGCCACCACACCTTCCTGAGTGCTAAAAATCCCACTTGTTCCCTACTCCAGTGCTCAAACCACCAATTTTCCTTTTAACAACTTTTGTGGGGCAGTTATGCCTTGTCAGTACAATAATCGCAACCTGCTGCAAATGTCAGGTTGGGACAGCATGAAATAAATCGCCTTAAATAGAAAATAAGGATCATTGTATGGCTCGGACCAGACTTGAGTGGCAGTGAGGGTTTGTGGAATCCCCGCCACGTAATTCCTGAGCTGCTGCTGCTTAATTTAGGTCTAATGTGCTGCATAGGACATGGGGTCTTGTTTACCAAAGCATACATGTCTGGGTAGCTGTTTAGCATCCTCATGCAAGGAGAGGTTGCTGTACTGTATTCCTTTGTAGTAGGTTCTATTTTAGCCTTGTCACATGTGACTAGCTCCACATCTTCCTTGCTGTGCTTGGCGTGTTTGCTGCACACATCTCTGGGATGATCCTGGGCTCTTGTTCTGAGTGTGTGCACAGTTTGGGGCATGTTGTGCTGGAGGAACCAACTAGGGGAAAAGCTCTTCTTGACCTGCTGCTCACAAACAGGGAAGAAATAGTAGAGGAAGCAATAGTGGATGGGAACCTGGGAGGCAGTGACCATGAGATGGTCGAGTTCAGGATCCTGACACAAGGAAGAAAGGAGAGCAGTAGAATACAGAGCCTGGACTTCAGAAAAGCAGACTTTGACTCCCTCAGGGAACTGATGGGCAAGGTCCCCTGGGAGAATAACATGAGGGGGAAAGGAGTCGAGGAAAGCTGGCTGTATTTTAAAGAATCCTTATTGAGGTTGCAGGAACAAACCATCCCGATGTGTAGAAAGAAAAGTAAATATGGCAGGCGACCAGCTTGGCTTAACAGTGAAATCCTTGCTCGTCTTAAACACAAAAAAGCAGCTTACAAGAAGTGGAAGATTGGACAAATGACCAGGGAGGAGTATAAAAATATTGCTCAGGCATGCAGGAGTGAAATTAGGAAGGCCAAATCACACTTGGAGTTGCAGCTAGCCGGAGATGTTAGGAGTAAAAAGAAGGGTTTCTTCAGGTATGTGAGCAACAAGAAGAAAGTCAGGGAAAGTGTGGGCCCCTTGCTGAATGAGGGAGGGAACCTAGTGACAGAGGATGTGGAGAAAGCTAGTGTACTCAATGCTTTTTTTGCCTCTGTCTTCACAGACAAGGTCAGCTCCCAGGCGGCTGCACTCCGCAGCACGGTATGGGGAGGAGGTGACCAGCCCTCTGTGGAGAAAGTAGTAGTTCGGGACTATTTAGAAAAGCTGGACGAACACAAGTCCATGGGGCCGGATGCACTGCATCCGAGGGTGCTAAAGGAGTTGGCCGATGTGATTGCAGAGCCATTGGCCATTATCTTTGACAAATCATGGCAATCGGGGGAGGTCCCGGATGACTGGAAAAAAGCTAATGTAGTGCCCATCTTTAAAAAAGGGAAGAAGGAAGATCCGGGGAACTAGAGGCCAGTCAGTCTCACCTCAGTCCCTGGAAAAATCATGGAACAGGTCCTCAAGGAATCAATTCTGAACCACATAAAGGAGGGGAAAGTGATCAGGAACAGTCAGCATGGATTCACCAAGGGCAAGTCATGCCTGAGTAACCTAATTGCCTTCTATGATGAGATAACTGGCTCTGTGGATGAGGGGAAAGCAGTGGATGTGCTATTTCTTGACTTTAGCAAAGCTTTTGATACAGTCTCCCACAGTGTTCTTGCCAGCAAGTTAAAGAAGTATGGGCTGGATTAATGGACGGTAAGGTGGATAGAAAACTGGCTGGATGGTCGCGCTCAACAGGTAGTGATCAATGGCTCCATGTCTAGTTGACAGCCGGTATCAAGCGGAATGCCCCAAGGGTCGGTGCTGGGGCCGGTTTTGTTCAATATCTGCATTAACGATCTGGAGGATGGTGTGGACTGCACCCTTAGCAAGTTTGCAGATGACACTAAACTGGGAGGAGTGGTTGATACGCTGGAGGGTAGGGATAGGATACAGAGGGACCTAGACAAATTAGAGGATTGGGCCAAAAGAAATATGATGAGGTTCAACAAGGACAAGTGCAGAGTCCTGCACTTAGGACGGAAAATCCCATGCACTGCTACAGACTAGGGACCGAATGGCTGGGCAGCAGTTCTGCAGAAAAGGACCTAGGGGTTACAGTGGACGAAAAGCTGAATATGAGTCAACAGTGTGCCCTTGTTGCCAAGAAGGCTAATGGCATTTTGGGTTGTATAAGTAGGGGCATTTCCAGCAGATCGAGGGATGTGATGATTCCCCTCTATTCGGCACTGGTGAGGCCTCATTTGGAGTACTGTGTCCAGTTTTGGGCCCCACACTACAAGAAGGATGTGGATAAATTGGAAAGAGTCCAGCGGAGGGCAACAAAAATGATTAGGGGGCTGGAGCACATGACTTATGAGGAGAGGCTGAGGGAACTGGGATTGTTTAGCCTGCAGAAGAGAAGAATGAGGGGGGATTTGATAGCTGCTTTCAACTTCCTGAAAGGGGATTCCAAAGAGGATGGATCTAGACTGTTCTCAGTGGTAGAAGATGACAGAACAAGGAGTAATGATCTCAAGTTGCAGAGGGGGAGGTTTAGGTTGGATATTAGGAAAAGCTTTTTCACTAGTAGGGTGGTGAAGCACTGGAATGGGTTACCTAGGGACTGGTGGAATCTCCTTGCTTAGAGGTTTTTAAGGTCAGGCTTGACAAAGCCCTGGCTGGGATGATTTAGTTGGGGTTGGTCCTGCTTTGAGCAGGGGGTTGGACTAGATGACCTCCTGATGTCCCTTCCAACCCTGAGATTCTATGATTCTATGTGCTTTGCTCCCAGTAGTTCCTGGGTTCAAATCCTGTGCTCTGGCCAATAGATCATGCCGGTCTCCGCTGCAGTTCCTTTTTGTAGTCAGTGTGTGTAAATTCTACAACTGATGCAGAGAGTTTGTGGATTGTCCACACTCAGAAGCAGATCTAATAAACACTTACAGGGGGCCACAGTATTCGCTACAGTTCCATTGACTTCAGTGAGACTAGCAAGTGTTTGCAGGATTGGGTTCTAAACCAGCTTCTGTATTTTCTCAGACATGCTTCTCCCTCTTTGTTAAGCACTATATATTTTTGGCTGGACTTTACTGTAGTTGGAAATAAGATTTGCCTGATTTTTATGCTAAGCACAGATATACTAAACAAATCCATTTATTGTCCCCTGACACTTGGCTGGCTTTGAAGATGTTTATACTTTTTGATTGATAACAACTTTGCCTTTTATTTCAAGTGAAGTTATAGGTGGTTTTTGTCATATGGTTTCTTTCTACTGGCCTGGCCAGGCAGTCCATGACATCGGCCTGGCCAACCAATTGTCAGGGGGATGATAATTGGCTGTTGTTTTTATCTCTTTCCATTTAGAAAGCCTTACCTGGTAAAATTGCCTGCTGAGTTTTAATTTGTTTTGAAATGAAAAATGTCAATGTTTTGAAGACTTATGGTTTTGACTTTCTCAGCTCTTCTATGTATGTTAATCCTCACTGTAAGGGCTAATCTCCTTCCAGGATATGAGAGAAAATATTTAATTTATTTTATAATATCAAGTGTGTTGTTGTTACAGCTGCCAGTCACTCTGAGCTGTAAGCTTAAGTAAAATGGTTTGGGTAAAATGAGAACTGATGGGAACTTGTGACCAAAGCTCAAACTGATCCCAAGCCACTTATGAAACTCGAAACAAGTTTGGGTAGCTTTTGCTGCGCTGTTTGTTTAATTTTCTTGTCCTCTGAATTTTCTGGTTTCAGACAGAACTGGACATAATAGTCTCTCTCTCTCTGTCATTTCTATGGTGTTTCTAGTTTGATAGAAAGCAGCACATACTGGGAATCTCCTGGAGGACCTGAGAGTGTGACATCATAAAATCAGTGAGGTGGTGGGCAGGACGACTTTGCTACATAACCGAATTGAATTGTCTCTGGCAATATAGAATGATAAATGACAAAATGCAGACAACGCACACAAGTTCGTGTCCCATAAATCTCTCTCATGTAAACACACCCAGGAGCTGGGACCACTGTTCCCTCTAAGCTGTACGCGCGCACGCAGATCCTAAACCCCACGCACACGGCGAAACACTGTGCGCACAAAAATTTGCACAGAAGCACAACTATTTGCATAGAAGAATTTTTTTGCGCACACGGCCTGTCAAAAATTTGCACAGAAGAAATTTCTTTGCGCACATGGACTGTCAAAAATTAGAGGGAACGTTGGCTGGGACTGGAACCCTAGTTCTTCCCTCCAACAACACAGGCTTCTATCACTTCTTGATAGGGTGATACAAGCATAGGCGCCGACTCCGTGGGTGCTCCGGGGCTGGGTGCTCCCACGGGGAAAAATTCGTGGGTGCTCAGCACCCACCGGCAGCTCCCCGCCAGCCCCGGGGCCTGCGCCCAGCTCACCTCACCACCGGGAGACGTTCCGGGGCCCCGCCCCTGACACCGGGTGATGTTGCGTCGGCGTCAGGCCCCCGCAATGTCACCCGGCGTCGGGGGCGGGGCCCCGCAATGTCACCCGGCGTCGGGGGCGGGGCCCCGACGCCGGGCGTCAGCCCCCACCGGCGCCGCTGGAAGTTGGCGCCTGTGGATACAAGTGGAACCCTTACACTCTCCTTGGGCCCGGCCACTGGTGGGACACATTACACTCATTGTTATGCACTGCACCCAGCTGGTATGTTACAGTAGGCTATGTTCAGAAGAACTCCAGGGGGCTATTTGTATAAATGGGGGATGGTCCCAGATTCAACCCACAGGTCCAAAAACTCTCAAAGTCTAGGGAAGTTGGATCTGGATCCAGTCTGTGCAGCTTGGGCTGCTCTCTAGTGTTGTGTTTGTTCACAGGCCTCTGTGACAGGGCAGGACTGTCCCCCCTTCCCCCCAAATGTCTTGTCTATTGTTAAGAGACTATTAGCAGTGCAGCATTCTTTCCATAATGTTCTTCAGCAATGAAAGTGCTTGGATGTGTGGTGGAGGCAGCTTGGGGGAAGCTTTCCTGTGGCTTGTCCCCACTTCCACTCCCCACCCACAGAGAGAGCTCTTCTGGTGCCCCACCTCCATCTATCTCCTCTTTACCACAGCCTTAAAGCCCCACGTCACGGCAGGGGGTAAAGCTAGCAATGAAGAGCTGGCACATTTCCTCCCAGTCATAGAATCGTACCAGGTAGAGTTTGCAGAAAGGCCGGAGCTGAGCTCTTCTCCAAGTCCTGGCTAAGAGAGGATTAGACCTCCAGCAGCTCCAGTCACTTCCAAATGGCTTCAGGCGCTGAGGCTCCCAACACTTCCCATGAGTGACTCTTCCACAGTCTCATACGGTAGGAAACTTTCCTGTTGTTCAGCCTAATTTGTCTAACCTTCATCTCCTCCCATTATTCAGCATTAAAGGAACAACAGCAAACTATCCGGATGTGAAGGAAAGATGGAGCCGAATTGTTCAGTTCTTTCTATCAGGAGCTCTTTAATGACATGAAAATCAAAAAGCAATACTACAAAAAGTGGAAATGTCAATGAATTGTCAAGGAGGTGTGCAAAAGAATAGGGACAAAATCAGGGAGGCTAAGATACACAATGAGTTACACCTAGCAAGGGACATAAAAGGCAATAAGAAGAGATTCTATAAATATATGAGAAGCAAGAGAAAGATGAAGGAACATGTAGGTCTTCTACTTAGCGGGCAAGGAGGGCTTATAACTGATGACATCAAGAAGGCTGAGGTATCTAATGCCTATTTTTTTCCAGTCTTTATTAAAAAGGTTAATGGTGACCTGATACTCAACATAATTAATATTAACAGCAAGGGGAACACAAGCCAAAATAGGGAAAGAATCGGCTAAAGGATATTTAGATGTATTCAAGCCTACAAGGCCTCCTGAAATTCACCCTAGGGCAGGGGTTCTCACAACAATTTTTTGGTGGCCTCAGAGTGCAGCCACCAACTCTTGCTGGTGGCCGCGCTGACAGTTTTTCCTAAAATACTTAATTACCTTTTGGAAAACAAATAAATATGCACACATACATGTCGAAACTGTTGTCATTTATTTATATAGGATATTTTTTTTTCAGACTCAGTAATAAAAATAATTTACACTTGTCTCTATTCTTTACTGGACCTAAACAGAATAGAAACACAAATAAGGCACTTTGCATGTTCTTGTCTTTTTGTTTGCGCTTTTTTTCTTCTTCTAAAACTCTAGCTAGTAAGTCTTCTGCTGTGAAAAGTGATATTTGTTCATATCACTTTTCACAGCAGACTTACTGAGCCTCAGCAAGCCCTGGGACAAATTTAAGTCCTGAATGGGGAGGTGGGCAGGGAGCGGGTCCCAGGGATGATGGCGGGGGTGATGATCCTGGGGCTGGAGCCTGGAACCAGAGCCTGTCACCGCATGGACAGAGCCCGAAGCCCCGTGGCCAAAGCCTGCCATCCCTACCCCTGGGAAAATGGGGAATTTACCAGTTTCCTGCACCTCCAGAGTTTTTTCTCTTGGGAGGGGGACAGGGCCAAACCGCTGCTGGTGGCCCTGGGAGAGGGGCCACTGCCTTGTGTGCCCCCCCCCCCCTCCCCCATCACAGCTCAGATGGCTGTGGCTGCAAGGAAAGGCTCTGGTGGATGCATTTGAGAAACCCTGTGGGGTATTTAAGGAACTAGCTGATGCAGAACCATTAGCGATTATCTTTGAGGT
Organism: Chelydra serpentina; assembly: GCA_037349315.1. NCBI lineage: Eukaryota > Metazoa > Chordata > Testudines > Chelydridae > Chelydra > Chelydra serpentina. The sequence goes on from JBAIAC010000035.1 coordinate 18,540,245, forward strand.
CCCAGAGGACTGGAGAAGAACAGACGGAGTACCTATCTTTAAAAAGGAGAACAAAGAGCACTTGGGGAATTATGGACCAGTCAGCCTAACAGTAATACCCGAAAAGATACTGTATCAAATTTATTAAACAATCAGTTTGTAAGCACCCAGAGGATAATACGATTATAAGGAATAGCCAGCATGGATTTATCAAGAACAAATCATGCCAAAGCAACCTAATTTTCTTCTCTGCCAGGGATAGTAGATAGGGGAAGCGGTAGACATGATATATCTTGATTTTAGTAACAGCTTTTGACACAGTCCCATATGACAGTCTTATAAGCAAACTAGGGAAATGCAGTCTAGATGAAATTACTATAAGGTGTGTGCACATCTGGTTGAAAGACTGTAGTCAGAGAGTAATTATCAATGGTTTGCTGGTAGACTGGAAGGGTGTATTTAGTAGGGTCCAGCGGGGATCAGTCTTAGGTCTGGTACTAATTATTTAATGAAAATACACCGGACCCTCACTAGAACGCACATCTGTGTAACGTGAATTCAGTTATAACGCGGTGGCGGCCATGGATCCCAAATTTAAACCAAACCCCCAGCAACCCGGGAACAGGGGAGAGATGCCTTTCACTGGCTGCGGCAGCTCCGGGGCAGAAGGAAAAGCGCCTTTCTCCCAGCTGCAGAAGCTCCGGGGCTGGGGGAGAGGCAAGTTCTGATGCTAATTTGATGCTAATTTTGCTAGTTTTTATGCTAATTTCATTTTAACGCGGTCCCCGCTATAACGCAGTACTTGGCATGGATCCGAAATCCCACGTTCTAGCGAGGGTCCGGTGTATTGACTTGGATAATGTAGTGGAGAGTATGGTTATAAAATATGAGGATGACCCCAAGCTGGAAGGGTTGCAAGCACTTTGGAGGACAGGATTGGAATTCAAAACCTTACAAATTGCAGCATTGGTATGAAATCAACCAGATGAAATTCAATGAAGACAAGTGCAAAGTACTACGCTTAGGAAAGAAAAGTAAAATGCACAAATACAAAATGGGGAATAACTGGTAATACTGCAGAAAAGGATCTGGGCGTTATCATTAATTAATTAATGCCTCAACTGGAGTACTGTGTTCAGTTCTGGGCATCTCACTTAAGGAAAGATGTGGACAAATTGGAGAGAGTCAAGAGGAGAGCAACGAAAATGATAAAAGGTTTCGAAAACCTGATTTATAAGGAAAAGTTAAGAAACAAAACAAAAGCGGGCATATTAGTCTTGAGAAAAGACTGAGGAGGGACCCAATAACAGTCTTCAAATATGTTAAGGGCTGTTATGAAGAGGACGGTAATCAATTGATCTCCATATCCACTGAAGGCAGGACAAGAAGTAATAGGCTTAATTTACAGCAAGGGAGATTTGGGTTAGATATTCGGAGAATCTTTTTAACGATACGAGTAGATAAACTCTGGAATAGGCTTCTCAGGGAGGTTGTGGAATCCCCATGATTGGAGGCTTTTAAGAATAGGTTGGACAAACATCTGTCAAGGATAGTTTACTTGGTCCTACCTTAATGCAGAAGGCTGGACTTTATCATCTCTCAAGGTCCCTTGTGGCCCTACATTTCTATGATTCTAACCTATTCCTCCTTAACCATTCTACAGAATTTCTCTCTCTCTCTGGTGCTGCCTACATCCTTCAGCTTCATTCCCATAACTATGACTTTGGGGCAATCACCACACTTCTACCTTTCAGAGCTTTTTATTGGAGTGAATGTGGAGGCCTGATTTACAGTGTAGACCAGGGCCGGGCAAACTTTTGGCCTGAGGGCCGCATCGGGTTTTGGAAATTGTATGAAGGGCCAGATAGGGGAGGGGGTCGTGGCCTGGCCCCCACCTCCTATCCGCCTCCCCCCTGGGGACTCCTGTCCCATCCAACCCCCCCATTCCCTGTTGGCCCCCCCCCCCGGGACCCCTGCCCTATCCAACCACCCTTTCTCCCTGTCCCCTGACTGCCCCCGGAACCCCTGCCCCGACTGCCCCATCCAACCCTTCCTCTCCCTCCTGACTGCCCACCCCCCCCAGGATCCCTGCCCCACCACCCCAAACTCCCCTGCCCTCTATCCAACCCCCCCGCTCTCTGCCCTCTTACCGCGCTGCCTGGAGCACGGGTGGCTGGTGGCACTACAGCTGCACCACCCGGCTAGAGCTGGGTCATGCCGCTGCCACCGCGCAGCACAGAGCACCGGATCAAGCCGGACTCTGCAGCTGTGCTGCCCCAGGAGCTCCCAGCCCCGCCGCCTAGAGGCTGCGTAGGAGAGGGGAACAGCAGGGGAGGGGCCGGGGGCTAGCCTCCCGGGCCAGGCAGGAGGGTCCCACGGGCCAGATGTGGCCCGCAGGCCATAGTTTGCCCACCTCTGGTGTAGACACTTTTTTTTTTTTCTAGCCTGCAGGAGTGAACATTCACCACTAGAGAGCAGCCTGCAGTTAGAAATTCAATTCTGCCCACTCGTAACTGTAAAGATACAGAGAACAGTGAAGACCAGGAAAAAGATGCTGTAAGCCCAGTGCTTAAGGAAATGAGCATAATCAAACCTAAGGCAAATAACTACCCAACAGAAAATCCTCTAATATCAAATTGTGCCTTGTATCTGAGTGGGATATAGTAAAAAAGCAGCCACTGAGGATGGGTCATGGTCTAGCAGTAAAGCTGGATTCTCATCCCTTGTCCATTCGCTGTGTGTGTGGGCGGGCTGGATATAGTGAAGGCTAGTGAGGGGAAGTTACTTCTCCTTGGGGATCAGGTTTAGCTGTGCAACCAGGGCCAGCTCTACCGGTTTTGCTGCTCCAAGCAGCGTGCCAAATTGCTGCCGTGGACGGCGGTGGCAGTCCATGTGCCGTTAGGGCGGCATGCGCGTTTCCGCGGCGGCGGCGGCAATTCGGCGGCAGCTTCTGTCTTCAGAAAGACAGAAGCTGCCGCCAAATTGCCGCCGCTGCGGGCGGCTGAAGATGGAAGCTGCCGCCGAATTGCCACCACCGCGGAGGAAACTCGCGTGCCGCCCTAACGGCACACAGACTGCCGCCCCTTACACATTGCCGCCCCAAGCACCTGCTTGGAACGCTGGTGCCTGGAGCCAGCCCTGTGTGCAACTAATATAAACAAACCATTTGGTTACCTGTTCCTGGACAGCTCAGACTGATATTTAATTGCTCCTTCTTGGCACCTCAGCAGCAGACAGGCTGTCGTTTGATTTGTCCCATTGGGCAGAGTAGGAGTGATGTTCTGGTGCGGGATGCTGTCTGACAGGACAAACTCACTTCGATGGCTGAATGCAGAAGTTCAGAATGAGAGCTGGGTGCTCGTCTGTGGTGCCATCTGACTCTGATGGGAGTCCCCATGTCTGCTTTAACTTCCTGAGCGGAACTTGCAGGAGGCCTCCGAGTCTTGAAGGGTTAATCTTCACTTTGACAGGAGAAGTCCTCTGAAGGAGAGTACAGGGTCAGTGAGATTGCTGACCTTCTGTGTAACCATGAGGGGTTTATCCTTTTAGTTCCAAATCTTTCCTTCAAAGCAACTGAACTAATCCAGCATCTCACCTGCTTTGTGAGGAGCTGTGGACACAAATCCTGCTGAATGTCAAGAACACTTTTGTGTCAGGACATTTCTGAATTACTTCATATTTTGAGTCAAATTCTGTTCATCTTATGCAGTGGGAGTTTTGCTTGAGTAAGAGGAGCTGGATTTGGCCTTCTGTGTCTGTTAAGAATTACCCCAGAGCTGGGCTTGATCAATGACTTCTCTTCAGAGGTCCAGGACTGCCATGTCCCAAGGGTGTTCCAGGTCAAGATTGAGATTCATTGGCAGGGGTATGTGGGGAACCCAGGGCTAGAGTGTTGGGGGAGGGGCTGAGAAATAATTCCAGCTTCTAATTTGACCTGCATGATGTTTGCTGCAAATCTATGGAAAATAGAATTCACATTCTTATCCCAGCCACACTGTTGTGAAGTCCTCTGAAATGTAAGGCATGTATCGTCTAAACCTTCCTAACCCATCCCATTGTCTCTCCTCTTCTTAGCACTCGTGCTTTCTCCTCTCTGCCTGTGTACAGTTCTTCTAGATCAGAGGTTCTCAAACTGTGGGTCGTGACCCCATTTTAATGGGGTCACCAGGGCTGGCGTTAGATTGGCTGCGGCCCGGGGCCGAAGCTGAAGCCCGAGCCCCACCGCCTGAGGACAAAGCCGAAGCCCCAATGGTTTCAGCCCTGGGTAGCAGGGCTCAGGTTACATGCCCCCTTCTTGAGGCTGAAGTCCTTGGGCTTTGTCTTTGTCTGCCCCCTGCACCCTGCCGCTTGGGGCAGTGGGGCTTGGGCTTCAGTTCCCACTCCTGGGGTCGTGTAGTAATTTTTGTTGTCAGAGTGGGGTTGCGATGCAATGAAGTTGGAGAACTGCTCTTCTAGATGGATCCATCTGACCATGGCTTGTCCAGGTGTTTGAGGCGTGTCCCTGCATTGAACCCCTTATGAGCTCTGGGCAGGAGGAGCAAGGCTGCTTCTGTTTCACACACATCCTTTAAATCAATTTCCTCTTTCCGAGAACCTATGGCTCCTGTAGCCATCTTTGTCCAGCTCACTCTTGCATTTTGTCTGAACTGTGTAGCCTCTTTCTGATGCTGTCCTCCAACCCCTGGGTGATTCTTTCCACCTCCGCAAACCCTGATTAGTATCTTCCCCATCTTTTCCCAGTCCCCACCCCAATTTTGTCTCTTTCCCCCCTTCCCTTTACTAACCCTACAAACCCCTAATAAATCCTCTTTCCCCAGTGTGTGTGGGGTCCTTATGTTCTGTGTACCTGTCGTTGGGGTACACATACTGCCAGTGAAGAGCTGCAGAGTGATCATCTTCTTAAACAGCATCTCCTGGCTTGTCCTGCCTCTGATGTGACTGGTTTCTGAGCACCCAGAACAGCCCCTGTTTGCGTGTGTGAATATTGCTTGGAAGCCAATCCCCTACCCTGTCATTGGGTGCTTGAGCAACTTTGGATCAGCCAAGCACCCAGCTTTGTGCCCAGCCTTCGCTTGGACCCAGTGGCTATATGTGAATGTCCAAGCTTCTGAAAATTCAGACGCAAGTAACTTAGTCACACAGCAAGTCAGGGGCAGAGCCAGGGCTAGCTCTTGGAGTTCCTGGCTCTCAGTCCCGTGCACGTTCCACTAGACCAGGCTGCCTCTCAGTAGGTGTACAATGATTTAAAAGGCACTCCACAGTGTGTGCTAAATGGTCCTGAAGTGATCTTGCTGCCCCAAGAATACCAACTCCAAACACACTGGGCTGAGCTAGGGGACAACAACAAAGGTACTGCAGAAGGCGACCTGAATTCTGACTCTGCTCTGACACTGACTGGCCTGCTTCCTACAGTTCTGTCTCGAGCCTCTGGATTGGGACATGAGCAGACTGGCAAGTCTGTTAGATCTCGGGTCCGGCAGTGAAAGCTGTGTAACTTTGAATAGTCTCTCACTGAATTCCACTGGGTGTTTGCTTTTCTGAACGGTTCGGGACACTGTGCTTTTTCCAAGCTAGCCTGCAGAAAAGTCATGGAAAGTATCATAACAGCAGTCTCTTCCTTCTATCCTTTGTAGAAGTTGTGGTGTGCTTTGCTTCCAGAGCATGTAGACACAGTGGGTGCTATGTCTTGGCCGATCCCCGTTTATTCGGAGAAGCAAAGGAGTGGGACAAAAGATATTTCTGTATGATTCTTATTTTCCCCATTGTTTTCCCCCATTGAGTCATATGTTAACCTTTCATTCACTCACATTACTGCTTCTGCAAGGGCTCAGCTTGAGCGGGAATGTAATGCTGGTTGTTAGGTCACTTAAATCAAGTTACCGTACTTACTAGGCTGCTGAAAATGCTGGCTGGCAAAAACACTGGGGACTGAGGAATATTTGCTCTTGTTGGCGCTGTCTCCCTTATAGCACAGGAAATGAGGAATGGAGCTAGACTTGGGAAGCCATCAAGCCTGCAGCCAAGGGGGACACCTGATCAATGGAGAGAGGGGGCAATCCTGTACTGACAGGCCTGTGTAAACTGTTGCTGCCTGGAGTGCAGCGATCAGTGCCCTACTAGCTCTTTCTGGGAAGAAAGTGAGGGGGGAGATGGGAGTAGGTATTAGAACCTAAAGTCACTTTGGCAGTGGATAGGAAACCTACCAGCGACCATTTTGGGTGCCATTGTGCATGCTGTGGTCTCTGGGAATGCTGCCACACAGAATTCAGATCCTGCTGCTCCGAAAGCACTGGTGGCGGGGGTCTCTGTGAACGGAGTCCTGTCCCCACTGTCAGTGTCTAACCACTGTGGAGTCCTATAAGGCCATGGGCTCTAACCAGTATTGAGCTTTGTTTTTCTTATTGCCATGAGAGTCACCACCAAATTCCTCAAAAGCCATCTCTCGTCCTGCCCTCAGGAACGGTTGGCCTGCTATGAATACAGGGGCAGGTTCAGACCTGAGCCTCCTTCCTGTCATTGTAACCCACTGACCTCCCAGCCTGGGGGTGCTTATTGCTCTGTGGCTCCAAGCCTTGTGTTGAGGCTTCTCATGGTGTGGCTGTCACTTAAAATAACAATGAGCAAGAGGGTGACGCATTCCTCTGCCTTGTTCTTGGGTGGGTGGCACAATTTGACTCCTGAAAGCCTGCCTAACCCCTGCCCAACCAAGACTGACCGCTGCTTGGAACTTATCTAGCTGTGTGGATGAGGATGTGTTGGACTGTCCTCCCATGGGCGTGTGTCGGGAGAATGCCGAGGAGCCTAGCAGTGTGGGCAGTTAGAGATGGAGCCCCTCTAATGTTTCTGGAGTCACATGGCTGGGAGGGTTGCTTTGGGCCCAGCTATAGTTTGCAGAGTTTGAATTCCATCAAATGTTTCCTTCCAGGCAGAATTGCTTCCTCCTCACTAGCCAGTTCTTGGAAGAATAAATCCATGAATGAACTAGCAGCGATTGTAGAGTCTCCTTCAGGGCCCTGGTTTTATGGAAACAGGAGGATCACACTACCAAAAGGCTAATGTTCCATTTGACTCTGTCCTGTGCAGCCCAACTCAAAGGTGGAAACGGATTCTGGGGCTTAGGTGGCACCAAACCCCAGCAAAACAGCTGGCCGGGTTTTGCATTGAGAATGGGATTCTGCCTGTGAAGTGGAAGCTTGGCTGTTAGTTTGGCTGATTTTTGCTGCCCTATCGCTTCAAATGCTGCCCAGAGAGAGGGGACAAATGGGCTCAAATTCGGCCCTGTCCTTACCTAGGTGATCTGTCCAGATGGTGACTGGTGCAAAAATAACTGTCTGTTTCATGGTGTTTAAAAATAATTTTGGCTGGTAACCTGCAACTCCTGATACATTCAGGTGGGGTTGCTGAGTGGGGTTATTCACCCATGTTGTGTCCTTAATGCCGTATGTCTTGTTCCAAGCCAGTCAACCCCGATGCCAAAGCGTTCTATACAACAATCAGTTCCTCCACACAATGCGTGTCATGCTTTGTTGGTCTTGTGCAGATTAACACCAGCTCAGTTTAGAGCTAACCTGCCCACATTAGGCTCCAGGGGAAAATGTCAATAGAGATAAAAATAGATCTGTTCTATTCATGTTAAGCTTGAATAACCCAACCATGCTTTGAGTCCAATCACTTATTTTATGGTATGTGTGTATACACTATTTGTTTCTTAAAAGGCTTCTTCATGCATGGAAGTACAATAGATCAGTCTATAAACTTCCATTCTACTTAAAATATTGGGGGACTATATTTCAAATGGTAACACTGGGCACATTTTTAGAGATGATTGAGTAGCATGTTTGAAGGCTATTGGGTGGAGGGGAATATTGCATGCATTTAATGAGGCGAATTGCCTACATTTTGTATCCTTTCAAAAACCTGCTGTTCCACATCTATTTGAAGTGGTGTATGGACTCAGTTTTCTGAACCCCTAGATGCTCCAGCTGCATTGTTTCTGTATGGGACCTGCTACATGCACTTTGGAATATCCCATGCTAAAGAGTTACTCACAGCTGCATGATCAGTACCACTACTTTGTCATTCCCTGACAGTGAGCCTCGGGATACTCTTGGACAAACACTGTCCACCCTGTGTGCTGACACACTTTGTAATGGCTCTGCCGACGGCTGGGCATTGGGCTTGTGAGACAAAACACATAATATTCTAACATTTCCTACCATCACCAGTTCCAGCCCCCCCATTACCAATGTGTCTCATCCCTGGAGAGGCCACCTCTGTGGGTGTGAGAGCAGCTTGGTTTGATGCTGCCAACAAGAGGGCTTAGTGTGGTGGCTTCTCAGATGTGGACATGGAGCCTAGTCCAATTCCTAGTCAGCCAGTAACCCATTTTATGTAGGCGAGATGACCACAAATTCCACTCGCTGTTGACGTGGTCTGGGTTTGAAGTGGTCACTTAAGGGTGTCTCCCATTACTGACTCTGAGCCAGCTGGTCCCCAAATATTTCTAAACAAAAGATCTTTTCAAACTCTTAAAAGTGTGTGTAGGGGTGGGGGCGGGGTGGGGTGGTGCTTTACAGTGAAGCGATTCTGAAATTCATCCCCCCCCCCCATTGTCTCTATTTCTGGGTCTCTGATCAAACTGAAGCTTGATGCTAAATATGTACAACAGTTCAGCAAGGAAAAGCAAGACAAAGAGGCTATTTAAAGTCGCCGTCTTTTCCAGGGCTTGGCTGAGAGGCTCTGCTGCTGTTATGCCATTGTGTCTCTGGAAAACACATACGAGAGGCTAATGAAGTGTAATGTGCACTTGAAAGTACAAATTTAGGACCCATGCAAATGTCAGATGTGATGTGAATCCAGCAAAGGAAGATGGGAGTATGGGTTTGTGTAAAACATGTATTTCTATAATGTAAGTAGGATTACTATAATTAGACAATAGGAGAACGTAATATGCAGTTATAATACCCAGACAGCTGTTTCCAGGGCACTGTAGGTGAATCTGAAAGTTGGGAGACCTAGGTTCTGTTCTTGACTCTGCTACTGACCTGCTGTGTGAACTTGGGCAAGTCCCTTATGGTCTCTGTGCCTCAGTTTCCCCCATCCATAAAACTTGGCTATTCATTCAATAGGGGACTCTGTCCTGGGAAGCAGTGACTCTGAAAAAGATTTGGGGGTCATGGCGGATAAACAGCTGAACATGAGCTCCCAGTGTGATGCTGTAGCCAAAAGACCTAATGCAGTTCTGGGATGTATGCACGGGGGAATCTTGAGTACAATAGAGAGGTTATTTTACCTTTGTATTTGGCATTGGTGCAACTGCTGCTGGAATACTGTGTCCAGTTCAGGTGCTCACAATTCAAGAAGGATGTTGATAAGTTGTAGAGGGCTCAGAGAAGAGCCATGAGAATGATTAAAGGATTAGGAAACCTGCCTTATAGTGACAGACACAACAACCGCAATCTATTTAACTTAACAAAGAAAAGATTAAAGGTGACTTGATTAGTCTATAAGTACTCACATGGGGAAACAAAAATGTAATAGTAGGCTCTTTAGTCTAGCAGAGAAAGGTATAACATGATCCAATGTCTGGAAGTTGAAGCTAGACAATTTCAGATTGGAAATAAAATGTACATTTTTAATGGTGAGAGTAAATAACCATTAGAGCAATTTACCAGGGGTTGGGGAGAGTTTTCCATCACAGACAATTTTCAAATCAAGATTGGATGTTTTTCTAAAAGACACATGCGCTGGAAATTATTTGGGGGAAGTTAAATGGCGGTCAGACTTGATGATCACAATATTCCCTTATGCTTAACTAGCTATGTAAAGTGCTTTGAGATTGTGTTTATAGAATGCTTTTATTCCTCAAAGTGTATCTCTGTCTAATCTATCTATCACATTCAAACAGGCCAAAATATAGCAAAGACACATGTGACAGTTTAGGGAATAGGTCTAATACAGCGTATGAGTTCTGACAGATTTTATGAAATCTATGTATAACTCTAACCCTCAGTGTGTATTAAAATCAGCCATGTGCTGACCGGGATCATGTCACACATAGGACTGGCTAACAAGAATTCTGTTTTGTGAAAATTTGAGATTTTGTCATTTGTTTTCATTCAATGTGGAACGAAGAAAAGCCCTTTCAAAAAATTTGTGAAAAAGAGGGGAGATAGAGACCCTCCCACTCCAGGCAGTAGCCTGATGGCCAGGTCTCTCCCCTGGGATGTGGGAGACATCTGTCAGATGTGAAGCAGGGACTTGAACCTTGTCTGTCACATCTCAGGTGAGAGTCCTAAGGGTCCGTCCGTCTCTCTCTCTCTCTCTCTCTCTTTCCCCCCTCCCCCCCCCCAACAATGCCATCCTGGACCTTAGAAATCTTCCCCGCAACATTTTAATTGAAAAGCGATACCTTTCCGTGAAAAGGTCCAGTTTTGACAAACTGGCATTTTCCGACCAAGTTTCATAGGAAAATTCCTGACTAGCCCTAGTCATACACATTACATGCCTGGTTTGAAGAAGCTAGAGAACAATCAAAGTAGTCGTTAACGTGGAATGTCTTTTGCCCTGGCAATACTATGGATATGCTAAAGAGATTGGCCAAGTTGAAGGAACTGGTTATTCTATGTTGTCTTCAGGGAGGGTGGTTGGAGCAGTGGAAATTCAGCACCAGCAGAAAAGGAGAAGTCAGAGAGAGGTGTTGGAAGCTGCTGTTAAAAAGATACATGCTCTCTGAGGTAAAGGGGAACGAACTACTGGATTGCTGGACTTGAACAAGCAAGAGGGAGATTGTTGTGGGGTAGGCAGAGACTATTTTGAAGGCTGTGCAGGAGAAGGGAAGTGTCCAGGGACCCTGAAAGGATTGACCAAAACCCAAAGGCTTCTTGGAGCAGTGTGGACACCAGAGGGAGAGATTTTGCATGCAGGTTTTGTTGGTTTTGCATAGATCTGTAAGTCTCTAGGAATTAAGTGTGTGTGTGTTTAAGTTATTACTTTGCAAAGCCTCAGAGTGCCTTGCTTTTAACTGTCGCACATCCCCAAGGACCAAAGAGTAAACTAGAGAGAGTACCCATGAGGGTGGAGGTCTGTGAAGGGATGTGCTTAAGCTATTGGGAGATTTGGAGGTGGGGGGTATTCAGTGCTGGTCTTGGGGACTAGGTCAGCTGGACTGTGGGGGCCCACTTCTATGAAGGATCATCGGCCAGGAATTGTGCACCCTTGGAGGCCAGAGCCAGACTCTGGATGCTGCTCACTCAAAAGGCTTAGAGTGCAGGATTCAGAGTTGGCTTGGCTTGGGATCCAAATACAGCAGTCTGGGGAGTGTCCAGGTTTGTGACAACACAATGCAATACTCCCCTCCGATCTCATTTTCAGCTTTATAGTAAAGGAAGTTTCAGGATCTCCCCACAACTGTCCTCACACCTCCAAAAAATTTGCTAAGGAAGTGTGTGTGGGGGGCTTCATGTGTCTAACATGCAAGTGTTGGGGCTGAGTGGTTTTATCTTCATAACATTCACTACACCCGTCTACACAAATAACCAATCCGCACCTTATGTTTGTGTCTTCTTCCTGCCCGTGGTGAAGTAGATGATAGCATGTGATGCATCTGCTGCCCATGCTGGCATATCTTCTCTGATCAGAGGCACTTGACACTGTATGGCTGCAGGGAGCTCCTCAGTGGCTTGTGCAGCCTTCAGCAGCATGGCAAATCATGACTGATCCTTCTGCACTGTGGAGCAATGCACCCTCGCTACACCCCTGGGAACTAGCCTCAGTGCATGGGATTTCTTTGCTGTTGTTTTTACTGCTGTGTAACTCTGTTCTTGCTGTACAACCCAGAATATCCATTGTTGTATTAAAGGCTGCTCTCTCTAGGTGTTCTTAAAGTAGGATGTACCAGCATGAGGCTGGTGTGACGTCTTCATCGTAACAGTAGATGTATATAGCATCCTTTCCGACAGAGATCTCAAAGCACTTTACAAAGGTGGGTTTATATTCTCTCCATTCCCTTGGTATCCTGCTGTTAATTGAATTGTCTCGTTAGACTGACCTCACACTTGGTAAGGCAACGCCCGTCCTTTCATGTATTTATACCTGCTCCTCTATTTTCCACTCCATGCATCTGATGAAGTGGGTTCTAGCCCACCGAAAGCTTATGCCCAAATACATTTGTTAGTCTCTAAGGTGCCGCAAGGACTCCTCATTGTTTTTACCCAATGTAGTACATGGAATCTGTGACAGGGTAGGGTCCAGCTCTGTCATGCTCTAATTGGTAGCACTGGTCCCTCCCAAAACTTGGAACAGAATGCAGGAGTCCTGACCCAGGTCTCCCCTGACACCTCTGATGTTTGGAGATTTAAAAGGATTAGATACATTGAAAGCTGTATCTGAAATCAGCTGGGGACTTGGTGGAGTTGGGCCCCTTGTGCGTTGCCAATATTGCCAACCCCAAATGTTCAAAAATCGTGAGACAGGCTCACCAAAAATCATGAGATTGAGATTCTGTAAAAATAATAGATTTGGGGCTCTTTTTATTTGCCTTCTGCTTTTTGAGCCTTTAGGGTGCACTGGGTCACATTTTGAAGCTTTCTTCACAGCCGTGAAGGCTAGAAACTTACTTTTTCTTTAAGAACAAAGACTGAAATCATCACACATCCACTTGACTCCAGGAACTGGGGTTTTAAGGAAAATGTAATTATCATGAGACTCATGACAATATCATGAGTTGGCCACACTGCATCTCTTGTCCAGGGATTTGTCTATGGGGAATTTTGTCAGGTCTAAGAATTGGACATGCCTCTTGCTGAGTCAGTTTGTTTGTTTGTTTGCCTGCACCCTGTGGGCATGTGAATTTGACCCCAAACAATCCGCATGTGTTTCTCTTCTTCTGTGCAAGTCATGTGTGTGCAGTTGTAAACTGCGAAGCCCTCTGCTGAGAACACCCGTCTTCCAACTCTCGGACACTAAAATTCCGGGGTGGCTCTTGGGAGAACTGATCGATCTGAATGTAGCAGCTCCTAGGGAGATAGTGGGGGTCTCAGGTAGCAGAAGCTCAGATATTTATTACAAACACAAATAAAGTAATACAGGATCATGGAAGTGAGAGATGAGACCTGTCCTATTGTGCCCATTCTCCCTTCGATTTAGGGTAGGATAGAAGACCAGTAGGTAGTCATCTGCTGCTATGCACGTCTTCCTCCTTCCATCCCCCCAGCCTATTCCATAGTGCCTTGCAAGGTGGAGCCAAAAGCCAAGGGAGGCAGCAGTTGCAAAGATATTTCCTACCTCAGGTCTCCAGATGGAGCTGTTAAATCTGCCTCTTTCTAAAGCAGGGGTGGACCATGAATGCTCATGAAATTGGGGATTGGGGTGTGGGAGGGGGTGAGGACTCCGGCTGGGGATGTGGGCTCTGGGGTAGGGCCAGAAATGAGGAGTACAAGGTGCGGGAGGGGGCTCCAGGCTGGGGCGGGGTGGTGGTGAGGGCTCTGACTGGGGGTGCTGGCTCTGGGGTGGGGCTGGATATGAGAGGTTGGGGGTGCAGGAGGGTGCTCCGGGTTGGGACCGAGGGGTTCAGAGGGTGGGAAGGGGATCAGGGCTGGGTCAGGGGGTTGAGGCGTGGGAGGGGGTCAGGGGTGCAGGCTCTGGGCAGAGCTTAGCTCAAGCAGCTCCTGGAAGTAGCGGCATGTCCCCCCTCTGGCTGCTACGCGGAGGCATGACCAGGCGGCTCTGCACGCTACCTCTTCTGCAGGCGCCAGCCCTGCAGCTTCCATGGGCCTCAGTTCCCAGCCAATGGGAGCTGCAGGGGTGGCGCGTGGGGTAGGGGCAGCGTGCGGAGCCCCCTAGCTGCCACTAGGAGCTGTAGGAGCTGGAGGGGGGACATGCTGCTGTTTCCGGGAGCTGCACAGAGCCATGGCACATGCAGAGCGGGGCAAGCCCCTGACCCTGCTCCCTGGCTGGAGCACTGGAGTTGGGGGGCAAGCCCCCGACCCTGCTCCCCGGCGAGAGCTTGAGGGCTGGATTAAAATGTCTAAAGGACCAGATGCAGCCCCTGGGCTGTTGTTTGCCCACCCCTGTTCTAAGGGAAAATGAACTGAGCAATGTGAATTGGTGGAGCTGATTGCCTGGAATCTGCAAGCTGCCCCTTTATTCAAATCTTGGTAGTGTTTAGTAGACCAATTGCATTTAATATAAGTTTTATTTGTAAGACAATAGCAACCAAAGTATTTCCTGCCCTGGGCTGTGACCCTGGGGCTGACTTGTTCAGCCTCCTAGGAATGATTTGTGTTGTGTTGCAGATGCTACTGGCCTTGTCAATTCTCTGGATTCACTCTTTATCCCTCTTTTGGTGGCATATCGGATACACCCCACCCCGGACTGGATCCAGACAAAATGGGCCTTTAATTCAGACACTGACTTTCTGTGTAGCATTTAGATCAGGGATCTCAAACTCAAATTACCACGAGGGCCACATGAGAACTAGTAAATTGGCCTGAGGGCCGCATCACTGAAACCTTTTCATACAGTGATACAAAAGTATAGTCAAAAATGAAAAAAATGAAGAGTAATATACTATTCTATTAAAAGTCAATGTATTAACTTTTTAAAAACTGTAATGCAAAGAGGGGTTTTAATAAAATATAAACACTCAGTAATGTTTGGAGCTTGGTTGCCAGTGAAGTCGGCACCTATGGCGGGCCGCAGGAAATAACTCCGCGAGCCGCATGTGGCCCGCCGACCGCGTGTTTGACACCCCTGATTTAGATAATCTTCTATGAAAAAACCTAGATGTTACAGAGAGGAGAGCAAAATGGTGCTTTAAGATGCCTTGTGTAGGGCTTGATTCCTCTTACACTTGACTGGTATAACTAGGGAATAATTCCACTGAAATTGATATTCAACTGGTGTTAGGGTTGCCAACTTTCTAATCCCACAAAACTGAACACCCCAGCCCTGCCCCTTCCCTGAGGCCCCACCCTCCGTTTGCTTTCCCCACCTTTGCTCATTTTCACTGGGTTGGGGTGTGGGCTCTGGGAGGGAGTTGGGATACAGGAGGGGGTTCTGACCTGGGGTTGGGGGTGTGGGAGAGGGTTGGGGTGTGGGCTTCAGGCAGTACTTATCTCAGGTGGCTCCTGGAAGTGGCTGGCATGTCCAGCTCCTAGGTGGAGGGGCCAGGGGGCTTGGTGCTCTGCCCGTGCCTGCAGGCACTGGCCCTGCAGGCTCCCACTGGCTGCGGTTCCCAGCCAGTGGGAGCTGTGGAGCCAGCGCTCGGGGCGGGGGCAGTGCGAGGAGCCCCTGGCCCCTCCGCCTAGGAGCCAGAGATGCTGGCCACTTCCAAGAACTGCGCGGAGCCAGGGCAGGCAGGGAGCCTGCCTTAGCACCGCCGACGGGACTTTTAGCGGCCCAGACAGCAGTGCTGACCGGAGCCGTCAGGGTCCCTTTTTGACTGGGCATTCCGGTCGAAAACCAGATGCCTGGCAACCCTAATTGGTGTAAATACTGCACGAGAGAGGAGAATCGGGCCCTCAGACCCTAGTCAAGGGCTGGGCCCAGGGCTGCTGGCATTCCCTAAAGCCAGTGGAGGTGGCATCTGTGGAAGGAATGAGGGGTTGGGAGAAGCTCCTCTGATAGAGAAACCTATGCAAACTGGCATCTGTAGACTTGTCAGGTGGGGTAGTGTGTGAGAGCCTCTTTAAGGACTTTGCGTAGCGTGTGCTTGCAGATAGTGCATGCTGAGTGGAAATCACTCCTGGGAAGAGAGGCAGGTAATAGTTCTCTGCTCCATCCTGCTCTTTGCGCTGCAGAGTTTTTCAGGACCCTGTTGCTCCCCTCTATTGCTGTCTTGCTACAGATATCCTTTCAGTTGCAGAAGTGCCAGACAGCAGGTAAGACTGAGAAGGCGCAGAGTGTGTTTGGGTGGGGGGAAGGAGAAAACAGGGCAGGAAGTTGGGAGGATCGGGGAGAGAGGCAATAGATGGGGGAAGCAGCGATATAATTCAAGAGACAAGGAGGAATGGTCTTGTATCAAGAAAATGACGCATTTTTATTTCTGGGACTAACCTTTTCTTTTCATGACGGTAAAAAAACGGAAATGGCCCAGACTTGGTCACTCTGTGTAAATCATTGACCTCTGCGTAGATACAGCTGTTAAAGATGGATTAGCTGCCTTTGCTAACACTCCGTGTCTCCCCTCCCCATTACGATTTTACTGTGTGTGTAAATATAGAATCAACGTTGAGAAAGTTTGGGAGAAACTGGTTCCAAAAGCTCCCGCTCCCCATCTCTTCTCTCTGAGTGACCCCGTAGCATTCCTTTCAGGTCCCAGCGTCTCTGAGGGAGGGGGCTGCTCAGGCCCTGAGCCAACTTGTCGCTGAATGCCTGTGTCTTAATGATCATCAAATCCAGCCATGGGAAAATCAAATCAACTCTGAAAAATCCCAGACTATGCTATGAGCTGGCCAAGGATCCGAGGGGGAGCGGGAAAAATCCCCTTGGGTTGCATCTTCAGGGAAAGTACGTTCTCAGGCCTAAAAATACGCAGCTAGACATGGTGTTGTTGGCTCTCTTCTGCCTGGGTCCCATGAGGGGGCTCGCAGCAGCAGCAACAGACATATTAAAATAACCCGTTACGGTCTCTCCCTCCTCCCCAGTCTCTATGCTGAGTCTACATGCTAAATCCTGCATCTGCCTGAGATAAAGGGGCTCTCCCTGTTACCTCCCACAGGCCACTGCCATGGCTTCCGGGACATTTTTCAGATAAATGAACAAACGTTCCTTGTCCCGTGACGGCTTTGATAAGGCTGAGGCTCCAGACACTGCACAATAACAGGACTTTGTTTGTTCTATAAAATAACTCATAATCTTTATTGTGGGGGGGGGGAAAAATTCAGTTAAGGTGCCAGAGCTGTAACTGGTGCCAGTGGAGACGCAGAGTGACCTTTTCCTTCCTCTCCACCCCCCACTTTTCACAAATCCCTTAGAGCTCTTCTTAGGAGCATAGGAACTGCCAGACTGGATCAGAGCCATGGTCCATCTAATCCAGTAGTATCCAGTGGCACCACCAGATGCTTCAGAGGAAGGTGCAGGAAACCCTGCGGTAGACACATGGGGTCATCTGTCATCCCCTCCCCCGAAGATCTCCGTCAAATCTCCAATACCTGTGGATTGTCTTAAATCCTGACTCATGATATCTTATATCCCTTGATACAATGCTATCCAAGTTAGCATTAACTATGATTACTGGGTATTCTTGTTATCCATGTAAATGTCTAATCCATTCTCTTTTTGAATCTTGAAAAATTCTTGGTCTCAGTGACCTCATTACCACAGGCGTTCCACCGTCTAATTATACATTCTATTGAAAAAGTATTTCCTAGTATCACTTGAATTTGCCACCTTTCAGTTTAATTGACTGACTGTCTTGTCTATGAGATAAGAAACAACTGTTCTCCTTATTGACTTTTCTCTCTACTGTGTTGTTATAGAGGGGGAGCTGGTTTTGCTGAGCTATAAACAGTTGAAAATCGCCATTTCCTGTCTCTCACATACATTGCTCAGGAAAACTTTGGTAGCCTGCCAAGATAATTGAATATGAACATTTTAGCTTAGGGTTAGGCTAACACTGTTCCCGCCACAAACACTGTACAGGGAAGGCCTGGAGCTGCCAGAACAGCTGCAACAGTGGGTGGGGGTTTGAGGAACCAGCTGTGTTTCCCTGGTCAACCTTCCAGACCCGTCCCCATCCTCTGGGGACATCACAAGGGTCAGAGATCCCCGATTCCTGAAACTGGGCTGGGGGGAGGGGGGGGAAGAGTTTTCAGCCTCCTTCCCACCTCTACTACCAGTACCTGGCTTCTTCAGCTCATCCTCCCCTCTGGGATAACAGCTTTCTCCTGCTACCAGCTAACATAGTTAGTCCAGTAGTTCAAGTAGTAGAAATCTGTGCTGAAGGTTTAGGATTCGAACCCTGATAAAGATGATTGGGGAAGGGAGGGAGGTTGTGATAATTGCATATGATAGAATTAACTTTTTCCTGTTTAAAACAAAAAACAGACCCAAAATCCCCCTTCTTTTCATTTTGTGTTGAAAAATACCCCCATGTTAAAAAAACATAATTAAGATTGTAGAATGAAGCACTCAAAATTAGGAAATAAGAATTAATGTTGCCTGTGAAACGTCACACACAGAGGGACTGAACTACGTGTTATGATAGTCTTTATTTATGTGATCACATGCTATTTTTTTCCCGCTGGACCTCTACCTCATTCAGAGCACAGGATGAGTGCCTAAGGGGGCCAAATTAAGGTTGTACAGGCAATTTAAACTCTGGCCTTTCCTGACTTTCAGGTGCTTGATGTTGCAATCCAAATGTTCTTTGAACCTGGTTTCTTTTGTGGTTTTTTTTTTTTTTTTTTTTAAATATACAGTTATCATGTCCCCTCTGATTCATCTCCTTTTTAAACTGAACAGTCCAAATATTTTCAATCTTTCTTCATATGAAATTTTTCCCCATGCCCCAAGTCATTGTCAACACCATTCTCTGAACCCTTTCTAATTCTGTAATATACTTGTAGAGATGGGTGTTCCAGATGAGACCACATTACTAACTGTAGTAGTGGCATAATAGTTTTCATTTTCTCCATCCCATTCCTTATGCATTTTTAACATCTTGTTGGCTTTTTGGACCGCAGCTGCATATTGTGGAGAGGTCTTAACTGAGCTGTCCACAGTGACATCCAGATCTCTTTCCTGGTTTGATGCTGTTAATTTAGAATCTTGTAAAATGTATGAGTAGGTCAATATTTTTCTCTGTGTGCGCTACTTTGCAGTTATCCACAGTGAACCTTATCTGTCATCGTGTTTCCTGTTCATATACCTTGGTTAGATCCCTCTTAAGTTCCTCACAGTCCTCTCTGAGTAATAACGTTATCATCTACAAATTATACCATCTCAGTGCTCAACCAGTTTTTCAAGTGTTAGTAAATATATTGAACAACACAAGACCTAGCATGAAACCTGGAAGCCCACCCCACTGTCAACCTTTGCCCAAGATGAAAAATTTCCATTTATCCCTAATTTTCCATTTATCCCCTCTTAGCTAGTTTTTTTTATCCATGACAATACTTTGCCTCTCAACACATGACTATTTAGTTACTTTAGAAGCCTTCTCTTAGGGTGTCTTGTGAAAGGCTGTTTGAAAGTCTGAATAAATACAGTAAGTGAATGTAGGAGAGTTGATCGACATGCTCTTTTGACACATCAAAGAATTCTAATAGATTAGTGGGACACAATTTTCCTTTGCAGATTCTGTGCTGGTTAGAACTTTTCCTATCATAAGCTGTTGATAGGTGTTTTATTATTCTATTAATTATCGCTGTGATGGGTTGGGTCACAGAAACCCCCTTAAGACTGTCACTAGATGTGCTGGGATACCGCTGAGAACAAACCCCCCCTGCCAGAAGAGGCTTCCCTCCACTCCTGTCTTGCTGAGTTAGACACTACAGTCAGCTTCAGCACAGACCCAGGGGTTGGGCCACACCTCTCTGCAATTCACTGAAACTGAGATCCACTCAACTCAGGGGCTTCTTAGTTAACAGGGACTTTTCCAGCACCCAGTATTGAGTCTTTCTGGGAGCCTAAACCCCAAATAAATCTGTTTTACTTTGTATAAAGCTTATACAGAGTAAACTCATAATTTTTCTGCCCTCTATAACACTGAGAGAGAGAGATGCACAGCTGTTTGTACCCCAGGTATTAATTACTTACTCTGGGTTAATTAATAAGCCAAAAGTGATTTTATCAAGTATAAAAGTAGGATTTAAGTGATTCCAAGTAATAACAGACGGAACAAAGTAAGTAACCAAGCAAAATGAAACAAAACACGCAAATCTAAGCCTAATACATTAAGACACTGATTTCAGATAAAATCTCACCCCCAGCTATGTTCCAATAAGCTTCTTTCACAGACTGGACTCTTTCCTAGTCTGGGTCCAGCAATCACTCACACCCCTGTAGTTACTGTCCTTTGTCCCAGTTTCTTTCAGGCATCTCTTTGGGGTGGAGAGGCCATCTCTTGAGCCAGCTGAAGCCAAAATGGAGACGTTTCCAGGGCCTTTTCTGTTCTTGTGGGCGGAAACCCCTTTGTTCTCCTTTGCAAAATCACAGCAACAAGATGGAGTTTATAGCCACCTGAGCAAGTCACATGTCCATGAATGATTCAGTTTTTTGCAGGCCGATGCCATTGTTTACATGTTAGTGTGAGCGTTCCCAGGAAAGCTCAGATGTGGATTGGCATCTCCCAAGTCCATTGTCAGTTAAGTGTTTTTTGATTGGGCACTTACTGAGAATAGTCCTTTCTCAAGAAGCTGACCAAATGCTTCATTGAGGCTTCTTAGAATCAAACACATTGAGATACAAGTACCTAGCCAATATTCATAACCAAATACAAAAATGATACACACATACAGACGGCATAATCAGAACCAGAAAACTACAACCTTTCCATAGACACCCCACTTGACCTCCTCTGTACAAGACCTGGTGCAACCATAGGACCCTGGTTGCAACAATGATCTATACGGTCACAGTTCATGTCAGTAACGTCACGATCACTTCAACCAGTTTACCAGGTATGGATGTATGGCTTACGGATCTGGAATTCTCTGGATCACCCCCAGAGAATTTTTAAAATATAGTCACAACATTTGCTTCCCTCCAGTGCTCTAGCACTGAGGGTGCATATTTTCACCAGCAGCTCAGCCACTTCATACTTTAGCTCCTTCAGAACTCTTAGATGTCCTGCCTGGGCCTGGTGTCATTGCTTGTTAAATGATAAATTTACTTTAGCACCTCTTCTTCTGATGCCTCAGTTTTTGGTAGCACCTCATTTTTATTACCAGAAATGATCTGGGCTGGGGTAAATATTTCCCCAACATCCTCCGCAGCCAATGCTGATGCAGATAAATCATTTAGCTTTTCGGCAGTGGTCTTATCTTCCTTAATTGCTCATTGTAACCTCTGGTGATCCAGCAGACCCACAAAGACTTTAGCAGGCTTCCTGCTGCTTATATAATTAAAGAATTTCTTGTTTGTTATACTTTCAGCTCTTTGAAATCCATCGGAGCTCTCCTAATTTCCCTCCTATGTATTGCCGGCTGTAATTTATGCTCCTGTCAATTGCCTTCACTGGATCAAATTTCCATATTCTTATAACATTTCCCACTAGACTAAACTAAGGAAAATCAGAAAAGGGAGAAATGCCAGACACTCTGAAGTCCAATAGAGACTTCACTATTACTATTGATTTTTACCTGAAAGATGCTGAGATACTATGGAGAAGGGCAGCAGCATAAAACCCTAAAATAGATAGGTTGTATGTGTGTCACATTAGCTTTGTGGTATGGATGGAGTGACAAATTACAGCAGCTGCAACAAGACCTACAACTCCCCATGGTGATGCACATCTCTGCAGGGTATTTTAGTTTTTGAATATGTGCTGAATTATCAGGTACATGGACTCAATGGGAAACTGGCCCCAGAAGCCCTGGGGTGACTGCTCAGATCCAGCTCCACCTTGTGTGACGCAGCGCTATGTTCTCTCTTACCCTGAATTCCCCGGAGTGCCTGCTTAGATCCATTACCCCATTCCCTATCTGACCAGTAACTTTGACAAAGAAATGAGATGGGCCAATGAGGGTTGTGTGTTGGCATCTGGAATAGGGTATAGGCTAGTTTTCAAGATCTGACTTTATGATCAGTTTTCAGGGTTGTCTCTGAAATGAAATCTCTCCAGTTGCTGTTGTGAGCCTTTGAGGTCAGCTCCTGAAAACTCGGGAGACTTTAGCCCCATTCAAATGGGGAAACATGCCCCTTTCAGATTTGGATCCAAAACTCATGAGGACAGATTCGGATCCAGAGAATCAAAGCTGACGCTCTCCTCCCTTCAAAAGGGTTGGCTCTGAGCCTCTGACAGGTGCTAACTGTTCTAGGTGATGATCATACAGTCAAACAGAGCACAGATCAGCAGGGCTGTTGCAAATGAATCCTTTTGACAGTGGTTTGCATTAATCTGATGGAAGCAGGACTTGTGTGCTGCATGTTGGGAGCTGGAGAAAGAACTCCTTGGCCATTTAGGAGACAGCAGACATGGGGATGGATCACTTGATGATGATCTGTTCTGACAGGGTACTGGGCTAGGTGGACCTTTGGTCTGACCCAGTATGGCTCTTCTTATGTTTTTATTTTGGCTGCTGCCCTATTCTTATAAAGTACCCTGGTAAGACGCAGACCCTTATTTTAAACATAAGGGAGGTTATTGTGTATTTCAATGGAGCCAGTTACTTTTGCCAACAAGGGGACACTCCAGAAAAACAGGATCCTGCCCCACCATGAGCCAGTTTCCTGTGCAGAACTGCTCCCTTGGGCTAGAAAGAAGGGGAAGAGTATGTGCGTAGGGGGAGGAGTGGGTGTTTTTCTGTAATTTGAAGTGGGACTTTTTAATTTAATTTTTATTGTGTTGCTTGTTTTTGTTTTTTCTTAAAATAAGAATAACCTTTTAACAGGGAACTTTGCCCATGGAAAGCTGATAATAAATGAGGTCACTTCACTGTGTCAGCAGGCACAATCCAGGGGCTGATATCTCTTACTCCCTGTGGGACGTTCTCTGCTGTCCCCTTCCCAGCTTTGAGCCTGGTACAGCTCTCATTGAAGTCAGTTACGAGATCTCTTTAAATTAAGGCATAGTAGCTCAATATTGAAGGTGATTACAAGAGCGTGAGTGTGGTTGATCAGCCTGCACTGAGAAAGTATCCACCTAGCTCTGGCTAAACTTGCAAAGTCCTGTTCCAACATGCACTGGGGTCAGTGTAAAATTTGGCAGGGTTTCTCTGGGGCAAATATTCTTGGTGGGGAGGGCAGGGGACTGGAAATTATGGGTCTGAAGTTTTATTTACAGCTGCATTACTGACTTACTGTGTGATCTTGAGCGTCTCTGTGCCTCAGTTATATTGTGACATTTCCCAGGGTACAATATGGACTGTTGAACAACTGTGTCCCCTCAATTCTCCAACCTGGGGTGCCTTTTACATTGCTTCGCTATGAGAGCAACCACTCCTGGTCTGCTCTCACACAGCCTCTAGCATGTAAATTACTCCTAGCTGTATTATGAGTGCTCTAGCCAGCCACTCCTGAATTATATTAGAGTGACACTAGCAAATTCCCACTCTCAGACTTGTCCCCAGAAATGTGCGTCTTGTACTACCCAGCTCTCTCCTGGACTATACAATCTCATAGAAAGGCCATCATTTTATTAATAGAAAATGTTATGCATAAATCTGATCTCAATTAAGTTTCCCAAACACTTCAATCCAAACACACACTGGTTTAGCTAAAACAATAAAACAAGTTTACTAACTACAGAAAGATAGATTTTAAGTGATCACAAGTAATGAGGCCTCAGGGTTAGAACTAGTTACAAAGAAATAAAAGGTAAAACGCAACCTAATACCTATCTTAACAAGCTAAGTGAATTCAAAGTGAAAGTCTCTTTCACCATGTGTTCTAGCAGTCTTACTGGCTGAATTCTCCAGCCAGAATCTCTCCACCGGTCCCAAGCTGTTTCCTTTGTTCCTCTGGAGTTGTGGCTGCTGTGAGTAGAGATAAAGGGAGTGATGATTTGTGCCCTCGGTTCTCACTTCTTATAGTTATTTTCCTCTTTGAAAATCCTCTTCAGCTGAGGTTGAAGAGACAGAAAATCTGTTTGCATGGGAATCTCCAGCTGTTCCATTGCCAAGATGTAAATTTCTTGCTCACACCCTTCTTCCTGACAAAGAATGGCTACTTAACCAGGTGATAATTTATCGGTCTAGTAAAAAGGGTGAACATAAGGGTGCAGACTATCACATATACCATCTGTAAAGTGGGGATAATAATACTGACCTCATTGACATGTTCAGAGGCATAATCAATAGTTTGAAAAGAGTTTTTTTGAGAGCCTCTGAAAAAAAGCATATTGATAGATTTATTTCTTTTAAAGCCAGAAGAGACCAGTTTGATTATCCAGTCTGACCTGCTGCATAACACAAACCATAGAACCTTACTCAGTAATATCTGCATTAAATCCATATTATGAAACGGAAAGTTGTGTGTCAGTAAAAATGATCTTGGGGCCTGATTCTGCAAGGAGCAGATTTTTAAAGGCATTTAGGCACCTAAAAATTCAGATAGATGTTGAGAGGGGTTTTCAAAAGCACCTATGCACCTAATTCCCATGACTGACTTCAGTGGGAGTTGAACACCTAGATGCTTTTGAAAATCCCACTAGGCATCTTTCTGCACCTTGGAAAAAATCTGGCCCCAAATGTCCTATATTCCTGTTGAAGTCAGCAGGACTATTGGGTTGCAGGATTCGGCTAACCATCTGATTGAACCCTGATTGAATTATCATTCCTGTTGCATGTTTTTCATAATCACCTTTGCTCATTCTCAGACGTATCTGCTCACTGCTCATCATCCACACTCCATGAGCCAGCAAGCAGTAATGATGAATTGTCGACCTCACGCTCATTTCCCTGGCAATGCTCTGTGGAGTCATAAACGCAAGGGGCAGATCCTTGACTGGTGAACGTTGTCACAGCCCCATGGACATCAATAGAACTATGACAGTTTATACACCAGCTGATGATCTGCCCCAAGGGCTACGCTGTCTCTGCTGCCTGAAACCAGCTTCTTTCTTCTGTGAGGGGAATGGCCTCATTGAAACGCACATCTCGGCTTCAGACATGGGTTCTAACCACTATGCTGTGAACATGCTGATAGTAATATCTACCCTTTGTTGTGGGGTTCTCCAAAATCAAACGTTTGGGCAGCCTCTCATCACTCTTGTTTAGAAATCCATTTACAAACCCTATTCTCCTAGTTGTGTGAGCATCAGTCAGTGGTGAAAGTCAAGAAAAATAGTTTTAGCAGGAAATGATGCTGTATGAATGGACATACTGGAGGTTCAAGGGACTGTCAGGTGAAATGGAGATCCGATGTTTTAGAGATAAAAATCCCCTCATTCCTAATCATGAAGCTGCTCATTATAATTTTTTTTATATTTTATATTACTTTTTCATCATTAGTGCTGTGTTTATACTTTTGCAGTTGGTTTGGATGATGATGAAAATAGCCCAGTCAGTTTCATTCTGGTTCTAGTGCGCTAATCCAGTATTGCAGTACTAGAATGGCAAATGCTGCAGGAGAAATGTATAAATTCAGCCAAAAAAGAGTGTTTACCTAAAATTTTAAAAGGAAAAGCATTTTCTTTAATCTTTGGTTTTGGTTTGCATTTTCTCCCCTGCCATTTTCTCTCCAAAATGCTAATTTGGCACCAAATCCCTCTCTATATAAACAACTCTAGAGGGAATGCAAAAGAGGTGGTGGGGGCAGGAAAGTTTGCCAAATGGAAAAGGATGAGATCGTACAGGAAGAAGAATGCTCTTTTCCAGCTTCTCGGAAGGAATTGCAAACAATGGAGGAGAACTTGAAGTCCAAGATGGTAAATTGTCTCTTGCAATTAACTGTCAGGCTGAGGCTGTAAACTCCCATATCATCCTGGCCTTCTGACCTTCTGCCGGTTAGCAGCATACTCATCATTTCCCCCTTGTCCTGTGTGGCTGCGTGTTTGTGTGTTTCTTTCATTCGGGACAGGAGAAATGTTGCCAGCAGGCAAACACTAATCCATCCTGACAGCCCTGCCCATCTCCCTCCCTTGCATTGGCATCCGCTGAACAGCTTGATTAGGGTCCCTTGGGCTTTATTAGTGCAGCTTATTGCCTGCAAATTAATCTACAAGTTGGATGCATTTAACTCTTTGCTGGGGCTGGCTGGGGAATGTTCTGTTTGTTGTGGGCACTTACAGGCAGTTTCGGTGGACCTCCTTGTGTGTTAAATATCACGTCATGGAGCTAAGATGGTAACACCACCTCTGATCTGTTTCCTAGGGAATGATGTCCTCTGTGTGCCTGACTTTCAGGCATGCTGAGCATCCACAGTGCCAGCTGAAGTCAGTGGGATCTGTGGGTGCTCAGCCCCTGTCTCTGTCTCTAATGAAGTCTGTTATTGCTGCCCCTCCCACCCCCAACCCCAACACAGCCACTGTATTGGCGAAGGAGAATTGGATGGGACCTAAATTGCACCAATACTGCTCCTTAATTATTTATAGGGGGTCACTGCTGAACGATTGGAGACATCAGGTATTCAAGGGATGTGTTTGGTAGACATGGGCCTGTGTTGTGTGTATAGATATGATTCTGTTCAGTGTATGGTACTTTAAATGTAGAGTTTGTGTATGTATGTGCTGAAGGGCCAGGGCTGTGAGGGGATGGAGAGTTGTACAGAGTGTGAGACACTTCACTATTGTGTGTGCTCAGGCTCTCTGACTCTGTATTCGTTCTTTCATTGTTGTTTGGCTTGATCTGAAATAAAAATTTATCTGGGCTGAAAGTACATGTGCATGAGTGATGGATGGGATCAGTTGTGGAACCTCTTATTGGAGCCACCCCTGACCTGTTGAGGATGTGAGGATAAAATGGTACCCATGCAATCAATAGGCCCATTGTTGATACTGTGGTTCCATTTCAATGGCAGTGGCAGAGAGTTCAGGGGAGGGAGCCAGTGAATATGCAGAAAGCATTGAAATGCCACAGAGGAGGTGGCCCAACTATTGCTTTTCACATGCTCTTATTGTTTTAAATGTCACGTGAATTCTGGGCACTTGCATGCATAAATGTTAACACTCTGGGCTTCTTATCTCCATTTTCCATTTCAGTGCATGATCTGGCATCTCCCAGTTGATACAGTGTACTGATCCGGCCATCAGCACTGTGTACATTCATGTCCATTAGCGTTGTGTGCCTCAGATAGAAAGCCCAGATACCAAACTGCTGCCCTGGCAGATAAAGCACAGTGGAGTTGTGTGCAAGGAATTCCACTTGATCTGATCTGGATTTCACTGTACAATGAACAATTGTGAGAACGGCTCAGGTCTTCAAGCTTTTATTGATTTTTAGAAACAATTGCAGGTAAAATAAAGCAATTCTCTCCCGTCTCTAGAGTGATTGAGAGCAGCCAGCAGAGGGAGCATTGGTCAGTCCTAATGTACAATGCATGTGCCCCAGAGCAGGATGTACGGTACCTTCTGTATGCCTGTCCTTTGCTAGTCTTCAGTCGGAGAACAGCAGGCATGAGGGTGTGAATGTTGCCAAGCTTCATGCCTTCAGCAGCTGTACCACATCTTAACAACACAGTCCAAACCAAAATCCAGAATTGTGAAGGTGGGAGAAGGAATATCTTTTATTGGACCGACTTCCGTTGGTGAGAGAGAGAAGATTTCGAGCTTACACAGAGCTTTTCTTCAGGTCCAGGAAAAATTAATTGGAGTCCACAGCTGAACAGATTGTAGGACCTGTTTTGATTCAGTAACAATGATTGTCTCTTCTGTTTCATCACAGGGTTATAGTGTCTTACCTGTCGTTAATTTAGCCTCGCTGCAGGCATGTGAGATCAGTTTAGTTGTCTCCAATATACAGATGGGGACTGTGAGGCACAGAGTGGGGAAGAGAAGTGCCCAAGGAAATCCTCATCCTAGAACTGGAGTGAAGCATCTAAGTATGAGCCTGGTGGCTGGGAGCTCTCACCTGTCTAGGACGTAGGTTCAGCAGTTTGGTCACTGGACTTGTGGATGGGTGGGTATGTTCACATCTGCTGTAAGGTTTTCCACCTATTGCCTGCTCTCTGGGCCATTATAAACCCACTGTGGACCCTCCTGCAAGGTTCACCGTGCTTCAGAAGCAACAGTTGGCCAGAGCTTGGTTGTATCTATGAGGATCATCCTCAGGCAGCCAGCGGGTGCGAGAGCAATGGTGCTCCACTTTTGCCAGTGCTCCCCAGCCAGTCTGAGAAGAGAGGATGCCAAGGGTGTGATGCAACTTCAGCCCACTTACCCATCCATATGCCATCATTGCTAGCAAAGCTCATGGTGACAACAGGAAGTCTAAAGATTAAACACTGACACGGGGGGTTAATTGTCAATTTTTCTGTGGCCTTGAGTAGCCAAGTAAACTGTGCCAAAGCAGGAGTAAAATGCTGCCAGGTTGGAATAGCAGAGTTTTCCATACACTCTGCATTGGTGCAAAAGGCTCCGTGAGGCACAAGGCACTGGGGTGTTGTTCCTCTGGAGTCTTGGTATCTAGGCAGCAAGAGGTGAAGCAGCACATGTAGAGGGAGCTGTTGGCAGAGTCTTGCAGCTACCCCCCGCCCCCCATTTGAGTCTGCAGGGCTAAGAGCTGCTCTGTGCCATGTTCTCCTGAATCCCTCTTAGGGGCTCTGGCTGCTGCCAGGGAAATGAGCAGGTGCGGGAGGAGGCTGCCCTGGGCCAAAGACTGGACTGTGGCAGCAATGTGGGGGCTTTAGCAAATCCTGTGCATGTAGCAGGAGGTGAGGGCGGGGCTGAGGGAGGGTAGGGTGACCAGATGAGAAGACCCGAAAATCGGGACTTCCCACCCGAAGTTGTTGAGCCAAAAAAAAAACGGAAGAGCCTCTACCGTTGGAAGTTGTTGAGCAATAAATAAATAAACAGAAGAAGACCAGAAATCGGGACAAAAGGACAAATGATCAAAAATCGGGAAGGTCCCGATTTTATCGGGACGTCTGGTCACCCTAAGGGAGGGTGACACTGTCTGGGTTGTGTGCAGGGAGCCCTTGTGAGGGGCATTAGCAGAATAGTATGCTAATCTCTAAGGGTGTGTCTACACAGCAGCTGGGGTGTGTGATGCCCAGCTCAGGTAGACCGAGACATGCTAGCTCTGCTTGAGCTAGTGCCTAAAAATAATAGGGTAGCCGTGATGGCACGGGCCTAGCCGCCTGAGTATAGCTCTGCCCTACTCCCTGGGTACATACTTGGGCAGCCAGCCTGAGCTGCTACTTGTGCCGCCAC
Organism: Chelydra serpentina; assembly: GCA_037349315.1. Taxonomy (NCBI): domain Eukaryota; kingdom Metazoa; phylum Chordata; order Testudines; family Chelydridae; genus Chelydra; species Chelydra serpentina. The sequence goes on from JBAIAC010000035.1 coordinate 18,569,193, forward strand.
AGCTACGCTGCTATTTTTAACATTCAAGCTCAAGCAGAGCTACCGTGTCTGTCTCCCCACGTTGGGAATCGCCCCGCTCCCCAGCCGCTGTGTAGACATACCCATAGAGGAATGTAACCCAACTGTGTTCCCATGGGTCCCCAAGAACTTACAGGGATCGCTTTGTCCACCACTGAAATGAAGTCTCTTCTGGGGTGGGATGTGACAACTTTCAATAGGGCGAATCAATCCTAAACGACTGTTTAAGATAGGAAGTTAAGATGAACACTGGAAATGCTGGGAGAAGCTTGGGGAAGCAGAATGGCTCAGTTGGATTTTGCAGAAAGTGCCACAGAATTCTCAATGCACACAAGTGGTTAGGACCTGAATTTTATGTTTGATCTGAAAGACAGCACCTTTTCCAGCAGTATAGGGACTGCTACCACCATACTGAGGCACTTGGGGAGTACGAACTCAGAGGGAAGAGCACCATGATCTGCACTCCTTTCTGTATGGGTAGAGGTTCTATTACACGGTGACACCTACTGAGGTGGCTGGGGGTCTTGCAGTGTGGAGAATGCCCATGAGGGCGAGGTGCCTTGGAGAAGGGAATGGCTGTGTGTCTTGTAGAGTGCATTGAAGGATGGTATGTTTTTCCTGGAGACTGCATGCATTGGGATGACTCACACATCGGGCACAAGCATTTTGGAGCAGTGTCTCTGGGGAGTAGAATGGGCAAATGAGCACACACAGCGGGGTGGGTGTGTCTGTGCGTGTCTCACAGGGAAAGGCTATTGGTATGCTGTTACTATTGGAAGAGACCACAAGAGGGAGTTGGGTCTATGGGGCCAAAGCAGCCCACCACAATCTGAGAGCTTCTTGGGGGAGGGATCAGGAGGAGCCGGGCATCAGCAGGGCAGAGCTGGTGAATCTTGCTTTGTGCAGAGGCCTAGCAGGGTTCATACAACTTCATCATTGCTGAGTTTGGTCAGACCCAAACTCCGCCTCCCTGTCACTGGTGACTTTTTGCCTTTAAGACAGAGATGAGATTTCAGCTATTTATGTTTTAGCCCTCGGAGTATCCACATGATTCTGGCTTAATCAAAGACCCACTCTTATTCCCCCTCCCCCTCCTTCTGAAGAGGCATAACAAGGAGTGTTACAAATCTTGGAGAATAGCAGTGGAATGGAGCGGGGGGCGGCAGGGAGGGATGCACACCCGTGGTTGAGTTAACCCAAGAACATCAAAGCCCACAGTGATACATTAAGTGAGTCTGAGATCTGTCACATTCATAACCAGTCATGCTCTGGTAACCCTTGGCTGTCTTACAACAACATGACAGCCGCACTACAGCTGTGACGCATCGATCAGCCATGCCTGCTGCAGTGGTATTTGTTCTGGTTGCCAGGCAAAGAACAGCCAAATCTTTAGAAGAGACAGGGCTGATCAGAGAGGCTGTGTAGATGGGATTCAGTGGGATCCTAAGCAGCGCCCAGCACTGATGTTTTCCTGCGGGACTCTGGCTGAATCTGGGGATTTCTATGCATGACACAAAGCAGATTGCGGCAGTGGCCCCCAGCTTAAATTCAAAAGTGCAACCCATGCAGACTATGGGTCCCTGCATGCAACACAGGCAGCCTGCTTGGATCACAATGAACATAAGAACATAAGAATGTCTGTCTGTACTGGGTCAGACCAAAGGTCCATCCAGCCCAGTATCCTGTCTACCAACAGTGGCCAATGCCAGGTGCCCCAGAGGGAGTGAACCTAACAGGTAATGATTAAGTGATCTCTCTCCTGCCATCCATCACCACCCTCTGACAAACAGAGGCTAGGGACACCATTCCTTACCCATCCTGGCTAATAGCCACTAATGGACTTAAGCTCCATGAATTTATCCAGTTCTCTTTTAAACCCTGTTAGAGTCCTAGCCTTCACAACCTCCTCAGGCAAGGAGGAAGCATTGCATTCTGGGACCTGTCATCTCCAGGGGCTGCAACCTCCAGATTAATGTTTGAGGGATATTATTAATATCATGCAATTTAGGAGCTGCTCTTGATTTTCTGATAATATTGCCCTTGGGGCTGGCAGACTTGCCCCACCCAGTTCAGGATCCCATCACCCAGCCAATGGCTGTCAGTAGCAGTGAATGGCATGTCCCAGGTGACCTCCTTAAATCAAGACACTGTGACTCTCCTATACAATGAGAGTTGCTGATCACATCCCTGCCACATGGACATTCACACAGCACAGACTAACTCCCAAAGTCCTATCCTAGCATGCAGGGAGCTCAGGATAAAACCTGGGATGAATTCTCTTGAAGGGAGTCTCTTTAAAGCTGTTAAGAGGTCAGCATGGACAATGAGGTAGTAATGAATTTGTGAGGTTGGATTGGACCTAGTGACCTAGAAGTGAAAGGCATCCACTGAGCCAGATTGCTTTTGTAGAGGGCAGGAGGCAGGGGGAAGAGTGCCAGGTGTGACCTCAAATAACTTCTCCAACTGTAGTTTTGAGTGTTTTTTTAATTTGAATTTCCTCTGAGCCTTCATAGACTTCATCACCCAATGTGGAGCCAAGATCCATGTGAGTGCATGTTTTAGGATTGTTTTTAAATTTTAGTTTAAATACAGATGTCTGGAATAATTGTGTTGTGTTTTTCCCCCCCACGTGCTGTAGGAGCGTAAAGGTTCCTAAGCAACCTTGTTTCATGCTGTTTGCATTAGGGAATGTAAAACAGGGTTCCTTTCTGAAAACTCTCTGCAGTATAGGAATAATTATAGGATTCCATTATACAGCATTACGTCTACAGTGAAGCTTGGTTTAATGGAATATTCTGCCTGGTGCTAAAGTCTTACCTGCATCTTACTGACTCTTAAGGACTTTTATGACTCTTTAAGGACTTAATTAATGTCATTGTAGAATACCACCCTCTTCCTCAGCCCTGTGCATGAAGGGATAATGATCTGTCCAAGCTTGTAAGTTTGCTTCCCGTTGTTAGCAGCATCATGTGGAGGGAACTTTTCAAAGTTAATTGCTGCTGGTGTCGTGAGATGAACATGGGGAAATAAAAACGGTTTGAAAGCCTCTCCCAGCAGCAATAAATATGTGCTGTGTTTGCTTGGCCTGATTTTAGACGTAATCCAAACAAGTTGTGATGGTATTTGTAGCTGGGAGGCCCCGGGCACTCTTGTAAGGCTGAAAACTTGCTGAGCTGGACAAGATGGTTATGTGTATTATAGTATTGCTTACTATTTGTATTGCGGTAGCACTCAGAGGCTCCAAACAGGGGTTGGGCACCATTGCGCCAGGCCCAGTACAAATGTGTAATGAGATTACAGTCCCTGCCCCCATAAAGGTACAATATGCTAGGTGCCATATAGATGCATTGGAAAGCGCAGATTCTTCTCAGAAGGGTTATCCCCCAAAGGCCTGCACTGCTGTGTGCACCATCCATCATGAACCCACTGGCAAGAAGCAGGAAGCCATCATGTAGCCAGCATTGGAGTCCTGAGCATCTCTGGTTCTCCTTCTCCACTTTTTCCATCCTTCAGCTGACAGGGGGGTGGGGGCTGCATGGGGGCTCCCTTTGGAGCGTGCCAATGCTGTTCTTTAGCCAGGTGTCAATACTAGTAGAGATATCCAGGGATGGAGAAACCCTCCTTGGTCAGCTCGTCTGTTGGCCGCCTGTTCTGCTAGGGCAGGATGGCTCTCTACACTACATTGTCCAGTCTTAATGTTAGAGGACTAAATTACTGGAGCACCCAGGGCCGGTGCAACCACTAGACGAACTAGGCGGTTGCCTAGGGCGCCTAGTGGTTGGGGGTGCCAAAAAGCGTCGGCTTGGGGGGGGCCCAGCCATGGAGGAGCCGGCGTGGTGCAGCAGGGGCAGCGCCGCTAGCAAGGAGTAGCCGCACCCCCCGCCCCTCCTGCCCAGGCTGCGACCCGGCGCGCCCCCCACCCCAGCTCCTGCAGGTTGCAGGAGATGCATGCGGGCACCAGCCCCCATGCGCCCCCTGACTCCCCCCCTCGCTGTGCTCGGGCTCTGCGGCTCCCTGGGAGGGGCAGCGGCGGTGGCCGCCACCCACATACATCCGCTGCAGGAGCCCGGGGGGGCGCCGGGCTGCAGCCCGGGCAGGTACGCCCCCGGCTCCCCCCTCACCGCATTCAGGTTCTGCGGCTCCCGGGATGGAGTGTGAACCGCCGCTGCCTCAGCACTCTGTGGGGGAGGGGCTGTGCGCATGGCAGCCCGGCAGCGTGTTGCCTCCACGTGGAGCCAGCAGCTCCAGCGGCCTGGGCCTGGTAAGGGGAGTCCTGGGGGGCAGTCAGGGAGCAGGGGGAGGGTTGGAAGGATCGGGAGTTCTGGGAGGCGCTGTCTGGGGGCGGGGGTGTGGATAAGGGTTGGGGCAGTCACGGGACAGGTAGGGGGTAGAGTCCTAGGGGGGCAGTTAGGGTGAGGGGGTGGGGGTCTCAGGAAGGGACAGTCAGGGGACAAGGAACAGGAAGGCTTAGGTAGGGGGTGGGGTTCTGGGGGGCAGTTAGGGACAAGGGTCCCAGGAGGGGGCAGTCAGGGGACAAGGAGCAGGGAGGGTTGGGGGTTCTGAAGGGGGCAGTCAGGGGGTGGGAAGTGGGAGGGAGTGGATGGGGGCGGGGAGGGGGCAACATTGTCTGGAGAGCAACCCTGGGCAGACTGGCCTCTGGGGTCTATAAAGGCTCGTTGGGATTTGCCCCTCAATGAACCGATGTGGTTCACCTAGGGTGCCAGGATTTGGAGGGGCAGCATTTCGGGTCTCTCCCGTCATTTCGGCAGCGACACTTTTCGGCGGCATTTCGGTGGCAGGATCTTCGGCCTCCCCGGTCTTTGGCGGTATCTCGGTGGCAGGATCTTTGGCTGCCTCAGTCTTTGGCGGCCCTCTCCTGTCATCTTCCGTCCTTGGCGCCGCCTGGGGCGGCAAAAAAGCTGGCGCTGGTGCTGTCCTCACCCCCTCTAATCTCTGCCATTACGGGCTGTGTATGATGCTTCCACAGCCCTTACCTGCCCAGGTAGCAAGACACTAGGAGAGGAAACTTATCCAGGTCTTCCACATGACAGCACAGGGATTTAGATGAGACAACAGAATCCAGTGTTCTTACCCCGTGGAATGAGAACCTGTCTGGAATCCTGACAGTATGGAGCCTTGGGCCACTTGTGTAAAAGCCTTGGGGAGCTTTAAAAACCCTTCCCAAGGGGAGAGCAACTTTTTGTGCTTCCTGTTGAGGCGGCCAGAGGTTCTGGGCAACATACATATCTGTCTGCTGTCGTCCTGCTTCACAAATATTTGCTGCAAGTGATGTTGCATGGATTTTTATAGGATCACATCATCTGCCTTATAGTCTGGGTAATTTAAACAAACCTCTGAGGGGGCCTGGGTTGGCTCCGTGTTTGTTCTTGAGGGAGCGATACAGCCTGCAATCTTCATCTATCCAGCTTCCATATGGAGATCAAGTTTTGGCTGAACATTGCTGAATGTGCTGTCATCTGTCATGGCTGAGGTGGGATTATGTCAAAGGGGGAAAAAAATCCAGTATCATCAGGCATACACCCCCGCCAACTCCCAGTGAAACTCATTGCTTTTAAAAATGAGTTCACTCTCTACCGAGTGATTGTTTTTTAACTTTTCACTTAATCTTTACAATAATGATATCTAGCTCTTATATAGTGCTTTTCATCAGTAGATCTCAAAGGATTTTCAAAGGTGGTTGCTAGAGTTATCCCCATTTTACAGATGCGGAAACTGAGGCAGAGGGAGGTGAAGTGACTTGCCTAAGGTTACACAGGAGGCCACTGACTGAGATAGAAACAGTACCCAGTTCTCCTGAGCCCCAGCCCAGTGCTTTATCCACTGTGCCACACGGACTCTTATCCCTTTACAATGAACTCTGGAAATGTCCCCCTTCCCAGTGATATGACACAGGGTTTGTGGTGTGAGGATGGGATTCCGTGTGGCTGATCCTCCTCCTTTTGGAACGAATGGCAAAACTTCCTTTGACTATGCCAGAAACGGGTCCATGATCATCAGTTTCTAAAGCAAGCATCTTCGAGTGCTAGTGAAAATTGCACACACGACTGCGTGTGTATGTATGAGCCACTCTGCTGAATCATGGAGTGCATAATCAGACCTGCCCACTAGGTGGGCAGTTTTTCAAAAGAACTCCACATGCCGGGTGCTGAACTCTGGAGAAAGCAGCAGAAAGTGTTACAGTGGGAGCTGCTGGGTGCGTGCTGAGCACGCCTGAAAATCTGGCCCCAACTGTGAGTGCTGAGCAGTTGAAAATCTGGCCCGGTTTCCTGTCCAGGATGAGTAAGTGAAGCTGTTCTGTTAGCTCCCTGGGCACAGCTCCAGATTTCGGAGCCCCAGATTGTGAGTTCTATCCTTTCCGTTGCCTGGATGCATTGGGATGGTGACCATGTGTCTGTGCATGTCTTCTGATGACGAGATTATTGCAGCCTTTAATGAGAGGAGAGTATCCCATTCAGATTAAAAGGGCACATGCAGTAGGGGGGCTGGTAGAGAGACTGCTTCTCATGTAAGTAGCAAGGCAGGGATGCAGTACGGGCTCAGTGTAGAGTGAATCCAGATTCAGCTTGCACAAGGCATCACTGGCATCTTACATGGCAGGCCCCAGACTCCCTTGGACTGGCTTAGTCACTTGCACTAAAGGGTTAAAGCGACAAGAAAAATAGCAGTGGAGTCTATTTGTGTCTAATCTAGCCTAATCACTGTGAATCTGAGAGCTGGACTCCTACTCTTATGCCTTAACTACAAGGTGATCCTTCCTATCCAGAAGCTCTGTATGAGCAGCTGGAGGGAGAGCACTTGAGGCACACTGGATGACTGGGAAACCTTTCTTTTAAATTTGTTCCTTTTTGGTCCGAGAGCTGCTTTCCTCTCCAATGCTGTTCCCAACTGTTGTGCCATTAAAACCCTTTTCACTCTTCTGATGCATGTCCTGTCGAATGAGGCTTCCAGGGGAACCCTGTATTATGCAGAGAGCAGGCAGCCCGCAAGACAACAGGAGGGGGAGGTAAGTGAACAGCTAAATCCTCCTAAACGCTGATCTTGCGGGAGGCAGACTAGACCTACAAAGAGCAGGACACATGGCTTAAATCTGTTCTGTTCTGCTCTGTTAACAGCTGCACTGTGCAGAAGTAGTAACGTGATGCACTGAGTAGCGGCTTGGCGTAAAGGAGCCCCGTGGAGATGCCCATGATCTAAGCCAAGGGCTGACAAAGCACAGTGCACAGCGTTCTACAAAATATTTACCCTCCTCTTTAGCGTGGACTAGTAGTCTATGGAGACTACGCATCCCACCATGTAGTGGTTCATCTTGAGCTATGTAGCCTGGCCACAGAGCATGCTGGGACATGCAGTCTCCATGGGCTGTCTGAATTGAGGGCACCCGCAAACAGCTCAGTGCTTGACAAGAATTCTAAGCCCTGAAGTGAAAATATTAATGATGGGTGAGACGGAAGCCGTAATACAACTGTACTACTGCTAATACTACTTGTATAGGAACATCTCCGCTGTAGACCCTGAAATGGTTTGGAAGGGTGAGCAGGAGCCCTATTCCCATTCTTCCTTGAACAGACACCGAAGTGTAGAGAAGTTCAGGGCTTGCTTAAAGTGACACAGTGAGTCAGTGGCAGTCGGGAGTAGAACTCCAGGTCTCGTTTTCCAGCCTCCTACTAGAGCAGGCATGGGCAAACGTTTTGGCCTGATGGCCACATCGGGGTTACAAAATTGTATGGCGGGCCGGGTATGGAAGGCTGTGCCTCCCCAAACAGCCTGACTCTTCCCCTTATCCAACCCCCACCCACTTCCCGCCCCCTGACTGCCCCCTCAGAACCTCCAACCCATCCAAACCCCCCTGCTCCTTGTCCCCTGACCTCCCCCTCCCAAGACCCCCCACTCTAACTGCACACCCCCACACCAGGACCACACCCCCGCACCCTGACAGACCCCTGGGACTCTCACGCCTATCCAACCCCCCCGTTTTCCGTCCACTGACCGCCCCCCCCCGAATCTCTGCCCCATGCAACTTCTCCCTGTCCCCTGACTGCCCCCCCGACCCCCTTACCATGTCGTTCAGAGCGTGTCCGGCAACCGCGTGGCCTGCTGGAGCTAGACACGCTGCCCCACAGGAGTGAGCAGCCCTACCCCCTTACCATGCCGCTCAGAGCGGCAGGAGCTCTGGCCCCGCCGGAGCCAGCCACGCCACCCGCACTGCCCAGGAGCAGCTCTGTGTGGCGCGCTGAGACTGCGAGGGAGGGGGACAGCGGGGGGGCGGGCTAGCCTCCCAGGCCGGGAGCTCAGGAGCCGGGCAGGAAGGGCCCGAGGGCCGTAGTTTTCCCACCCCTGTATTAGACAATAGCTGCCCATACGTGTGGATGTGTCTGGATGTGCTGTCATTTCTTGCAATCGCATGCCTGGGTATTTCAGCAGGGCCGGCTTTAGGCCGATGCCCCCGAATCGGGCCCCGCGCATAAGAGGGCCCCGCAACATCTCTGTCTTCGGTGGCATTTCGGCGGAGGGTCCTTCTTCAGCGGCAGCTCTTCTTTTTTTTTTTTTTTTTTTTTTTCCGTGCAGAAGCTGAAGCTGGTCCTGTCCCTGCTGGGGCCCCGTCGAAACTGTTCGAATCGGGCCCCACACTTCCTAATGCCGGCCCTGTATTTCAGAGTGCAGGCATGGGCGGAGTTTGAAGGGGCAGCGGCAGGGGCATTGTGCCCTCCCACCCCCAAACGGCAAGCCTTGGCAGGCACGGAATGTACCCCACCCCATGCGGCCCCATTAACCTGACTGGAGTTGTCCCTCTCCCCCAAATATAGATGTCAAATGATGCCTGTGAATGAAGGGGAGGCTGCCATCTTCAGAACTCTAGCACTGGGAGCAGAATCCTCCTGTTGCAGCTTCGCTATGTGATGATGGAGCCTTTTGAGGTGATGATGAGGCAGCAGCCTCATAGGGGTCCTCACTCAATCTAGTATCCGAATTAAGGGTGTCCTTCTCTGCAGTTTTCACTGCAGCCCTGACTGCCAGCCTTTGTCTTTAGGCATGTTCTGGACATATCTTTTACCTTGTGATGTGGATTTTTAAATCCTCCTAAACGCTGATCTTGCGGGAGGCAGACTAGATCTACAAAGAGCAGGGCACACGGCTTAAATCTGTTCTGCTCTGTTAACAGCTGCACTGTGCAGAAGGAGGAGGCAGGTAGTTTTTCAGCCCTCACTTCCTCATCTCCTTCACTTTCAGAACACCCTCCCCCATAGCATTGCTGCGTAAAGGAACATGACAATTGCCTTGAGCTTTGCAACTACCACATAGGCGCTAATGGATCTTCACTCTGGAAAGCATGTGGGTGAGACTGGGGAAATTAAGCCCTTCTCACACTTCCTTGTTCCCTGGCGGACACCTACACGCTAATCCAAAGGGAAACTGCTTTGGACAGTGTTTGCTGTGCTAATGGGTTGCCCCCGGCTAGCAGGGACATGGAACAAATCCTAATATTAGCAAACTGACGACAGGATAATGGAGAGAAACAAAAATGACAGCGTCTTACAGAGATGTTGTCCAGGTGAAAATTAAAACTGAAACTAACATGTTTCTTGCTCTTTTATGGGGTGGGTGTGGATAGGGGTGTGTGTGTGTGAGACCTGGATAGCGGCTTAAACCCTTGATCTGCCTCTTATGCGCTGACTGGTCAGTTTCAGGCAGTGGAATCATTATTACTCTCTTTGCTATTCCCAGGTCCCCAGCGCTATAAGCCAGCATCCTACTGCAATGATTCTGCAGTGGAGTTGCTTTTTCCAGGATGGTAATTTTTCTTTCCTAGGACTTGCGTTGATCAGCAGGGTTTGGTGTTTTGACAGCTATTGGTATAGCACTTTGCGGGCCCATGGAGCTAGGTGTTGTACATACACTGTCCTCCTCCTGAAGAATTTCCAATCTAAATAGAAAAGACAGGGTAGGAGGGGAAGCAGACACACAGAGGAGGGACATAACCTACCTAAAGTGGCAAAGCTGGTAATAGAACGCAGGTCACCTCAGTCCCATTCTGGTTCCATACCCACTATGCCCGGCTGCCTCCGTTATAAAAGTTAGAATAGACTCGGTGGCGGGGGTTACATACAGGCCCATTGCCGTATGCTTGAATTATGGGGAAACAAATAGGGGGGGGGCCATCCAGGGGGGCCAAATGCTTCCACCACAGGGAGCCACTGTGCAGTGCAGCCACCGTGCTGCCGGGGCTGAGCCTGTCCATGGGAAGAGTCAGGGCAGTGTGGCGAAGTTGGGGTGACGGAGCTAGAAGGGGAAGTTGAGGGGGTGCTCTGCACGAGGAGCAGGAGACTTGCCTGGAGAGTGAAGGGAGCTACTGAGGCTTGGGTGGGAGGGGCAGATGACTCCAGGCTGGGAAGGGGGGAGGGGTCCTGGTGGTTTGGGTCTCCCTGGCTGGGGATAGCTGCTCCCCCCAGCTCAATCGCATATGCCACGGTAGATGATCTGGTGGTTCCTTTAGCTCTGTGACAAGGCCTGCTGTGCCATTTTGCTCAGGCAGGTTTTGGGGGTGCTCCCCAGTTGGATAGTGGGGTCACTCAGGAGACCCTATCAAACAGGATGTGGTGACTTTAATGGAGGCTGTAACTTCACAAGGAAGAGCAATGAGCTCATTAGGGGGCTCTGAAAAATTCTTAACGAGGGTTGAGGATGTTTTGGGTTTTTTTCTATAGGGAAAAAAAGCATCAAAAGGCCCCTGGAGGCAGCAGGCGGATGGAGTGCAAGTTTCCTGTGGGAAAGTGAAGACTTGTTCCATTTTTAACCCTTGCTAATTGAGTCCAGAGTGCAATGTGACCTGAGGTTACATGGTTCTAATGCTTTCCCTGGGCGTTGGGCTGGGGTGGAAGGGAGCACACAGCCGAGGGGAAAGGAACAGTAGTTTGATGTTTTTGGCTGGGGTCCGAGGAGAAGCAAGTTTTTTAGCAGCTATGGATGGGGGAAATCGAGAGGCAGGAAATCGAGGTCACAATAACATACACCAGAGCTGTGAGCCCACGGATGGGTTCTGGAGCTGCTGGCTCATCAGTGGGGATGAAGGCAAAGGGGCACTTGCGGGGCATGATTCCCAACACGGCTGTTCCTGCAAAGCAAGTGGCCGCTGTGCAGGAATGAGAGCGTGCCTGCTGCATGGGCATCTTCATCCTGGGAAACATCTGACCAGGCCTCAGGAGACTCGTGGCAGGAAAGAAGACACCCCAAATAGGCAGTCAGTTTTGGCAGGGGTCTCCCCTCTTGGTTCAAAATATGTACTACAATAATTTACTTTCCGTGCATGGATCTCCAAGCCCGTTGCAGATGTTAATGAGTGAAGCCTTCCGGCAACAGCCTGGAGTTAGGGAAGTAGCATTAACTGCGTGTTACCACTGGAGACAATGACACACAGATCACGTCAGAGGCTTGCTAAAGATCACATGGGTACAGTTGGCATGACCCAGAAGCCTCTAACTGGTCTCCTCTCCTTCTGGACATCTCTACCCCAACGGTCCCTGCCCCAGACTGGCACCCCAGCTTGGCACCATTACTAGTTGTTGTCACCAACACAAACACTCTTCCCTGTCCCCCCAGCCACCCAAGTTTATCAAAGTAAGGCCATGAAAAAGAAATCCGTTTACCTTAAAGATGACCAGCAGAAATGGGCAGGAAATGGGTTTATGCTTTTTTTTTTTTTTATGATGAAGGCTTGAAGTTTAAGATTTTTTTTTTTTTGTTCTCATTGTGGGGTTTTCTTTTCTTTCTTTTTTTTTTTTTTACTGTACAAATGTCAAAAATGCCAAGTCAGGCCCTTGCTGGTTGACTTGGATGTGAACTAGGCATTTTCTCTGCCCTTTGGATCGAATAAAAGACCTTTTCTTCTAAATGACTTGTGGGCATTTGAGTTAAATCGGTGTTTAAAAAAGCAGAGTTTTCAACTGTCAGCCGTTGTTCTGGTTTCACTGCCTTGGTACCTAGGATATTGTAATTATTGTTGTTGCCCAGTACCCCAAGTTCCTAGGGTGTCAGTAGCATGCCAGATGTACTGTGACGTGAAGGCAAGCAGGGCAGGTGCTTCAGCAGCTAGGCATTGTAGGCGATAGCACTGGTGGGCCCGAAGTAACCACACGGACATGACTATGGGAAGGGGTGTATTAGTAGTGCTGTCAGGAGAGGGGAAGGATACCCTAAGCACAGAGGATTAAACAGTTCCAGTTCACACTGAATGATAGTGGTTCTTGTTTGGGCTCCACAGGGGCAGTACAATCTAGAGTCAGGATTCTTCGGGCCTAGAGCCTGGGGTGCCCCCTCCAGTCCAGTCTCTGTTTCCTCAAGTGGGCATTTGCAAGGTTCCAGGCCAGGCTCGGTTGGTGTCTCCCATTGGGGCTTCTGTGCACTAGCTCCCTGCACATTCACTGCTGCTCCCCCATAAGTCCCACACGGACCTGCATCCAGCTGTATTGTCGGCAGTCACAGTCTGTTCCAGATGCAGCTCTGCACACAGTTCCTGGGGCATCTTTCCAGCTCCCTGCTGCCACGCAGCTCCCACACCCAGAGCCTGGCCACTTTCTGGTTTCGGACCTTCCCCTTTCCCTGGCCAGGAGGAAGGGGAGTGAGGTGGGGAGGGGCTAATAGGAGTTCTAGTCTCCTGCTTTGCAGGTCCATCGTGATATCCTAGTTGTGCTAGTCTTCCAGATGTCCACCAAGTCTTCCGGGAGAACAGGGTAGACTGGACCTGACTTTCTAATGTTAAGTCCTTCCAGGCCTTTTCTGTACATTAGAGGGGCAGACTAGTTTCTTACTTGCCTCCAGACTCTGCTTTGCCTTTGTGCATGTGGACTCCCAAGGAAGCTGGCAAGTTGTGACGTGCTTTTGTGGTTCTCCTCGTGTGGTGATGGCTGCTTGTCCACTCATCACTGATGTCTCCCCAAAACTGCACTAGGAGCACGTTTCAGTTGCTGCAGCCTGCAGATGGGGTGCGCAGTAAAATGGTAGAGGGGCAGAGAATTCCCCTTTCCCGCTAGTCTGATTTACCCCATGTGGCGTGAGTGCCTAGCTCAGGGTGGGGAGAGCCTTGTGCCCTAGTGAGGGAATGTGCAGGCTCAGCTGCCTCCCCGGATGTTTCTCTGAGCAGCTGAATAGGATCCTATTATTTCTACCTCACTTCAGAAAGGTACCACGGTTTGCAGAGCCGAGACCAGACAGGTTTAGGAGTTGGATTGACTCTCTCCTGGCAGCTCTTAGTAGACTTCAGAATAGCACAGGCTGCGTGGGAGCATTGGCTGCCTCTCAAGCTGTCAGGGCTGCTCTGCGGCACAGTGGTGTCAAGCTTCTGATTATAATGGCGTGGGCTTTGTTTACCTCGAGTTAGACAGAGGGCTTGTGAAATGACCTGCAGAGTGTATGGAAGGGGAGAGAGTGCATTGCAGGGGGGCCAGTGGTGCATTGTAGAGAGGACATAGGGCGTGACCGAGGAGGGGGTACTGCAGAGCTGATCAGGGGATGTCACAAAGGGAGGCCAGAGGCGAGGACGTGCACTGAGAAGAGGGCACAGAGAGTGCGTAGGGTAGGCTGTGTGTGGGGGAAGCTTTGCTTAGAGTGGGGAGAGAGGTGGGGTCCCTTGTATCTGGGGGTGTGGTGCCTGGGCAATTTCATGGCACTAAATGGTGGTGCTGTTTGCACAAATAACACTATAGGGTGTGGCATGTCCCAAAAAGAGAGCAGCCCCTCGTGTTTTTCAGGACAAAAGACACGTTTCTGGACACGTTCCAGAATGCGCTGCCTTTGGATTCGAACCAGAAGGGTTTTGTTAACCCTACCCTATCCCCTCCTTTGCTCCTAACAAAGCACTAAACAGGAGGCCGTGAGCAACCTACTGTCTCCTCTTCCGCTTCTCGGAAATCCTGGGCAACAAACATTTGCTGTTAATCAAAACAATTAGAAATGGGGATAATGACTTCTTGCTACGTGTGAATTTCCCTCTCCCTGATTAATCTTGGATTCTGGTGCTAGTCATTAGCTTTGTGACTCAGGAGTTGCCGCTGCATGCCACCAGGGATTCAACCTGTGCTCCTTGCAGCAACAAAAGCAGCTGAAACATCTGGAAGGAAAAAAGAAGCCCACGGCTTCCCGCCAGGCTATGTGGGAAGAAGGGGTGGCAGCAAACAAGGCTGCGTGCAGAGTGGGGAAAAATGCAAGCTGGATTCACCATAACTAGGGCCCTACCAAATTCATGGCCGTGAAAAACTCATCACAGACCGTGAAATCTGGTATTTTGTATACTTTTACCCTATACTATAAAAATACCCTATACTATAGGATAAAAGTATACAAAAATATGCAGTGTTTCTCAAATTGGGGGTCTTGACCCAAAAGAGGGGGTCTCAAGGCTATTGTGGCAATACCATGGCCCCACTACCCTTACTTCTGTGCAGCTGCTGGCGGCAGCTCTGTTTTCAGAACTAGGCACCCGGCCAACAGCGACTGCTCTCCAACCCCCGGCTCTGAAGGCAGCAAAGAAGTAAGAGTGGCAATACTGTTTCCCCCACTCCCCTTTTAGATCAGGACCCCACTGAGTCTTAAGGGCTTTACGTGTTTATATGTTGCCATTTTTAAATACAAATTCATGTTTTGTTACCACCCTGTGAAATTTGAGATTTAAATATCTGAAACCATGAAATTCAAGATTTTTAAAATGCTAGATCATGAAATTTACAAAAATTGACCATGAATTTGATAGGGCGCTAACCAGGTCTCCTCATCCGTTCACCTAGAGATTTCATGGCTATAATGAACTGGAGTTTTGCAGAAGCTGGCATGTCTCAGCCCTCTTCTTGTGGATGATGATCCACAAGCTGTGTTCAGGGACCATACTTTCCAACTTCTCCAGAGGAGCTTTTTGACATTAAGGTTGGAGGAAAATTTTCTGTTGGAAACTGATTTTATTTTTTTAACCGGATATTGGGTGTTTGCCCAAAGTGATCACCGTGGAACATGTAGTCAGACTGGAGAGCCCGGCGTATTGAAGAGAATGCTAGCATGAGACACCTGGCCTGCAACTGCAACGAGGCACCAAGACAGCATTTCCAAATTGAAAATATTCAGGTTTTGAACACAGCTTGGACACTGATTCAGGGTCTGTGTCCTGGGCACAGGGTGGGGGCTCTGCCTGTTGAAAGGAAGGCTCATTGTGTTTGTGGTGTACTCCCTGCATGAACAAATGCAGGACTTCAGCCTCCAAGGATGTCTGCCTGGTGCCTTCTCAGCAGTGCTGAAAAATTACTTGACAAGTATTTTAACTCGGGAGTATTCCAGCCTCGGTTGGTGCTTGTGCCCTGTAAGATCTCTGCTTGCAAATGGAGCTCTTTGACAGTAGCAGGGAAGTGTTGCTTGCTGGCTGATTCTCATTGCTTCTCCTGCAGAGGAGCTGCTTCTGTGCTACAGCAGCCCTGGAGGAGAACCCTGTGGAAGGTGGGTCAGAAGTTGGAGTAACAGAGCCAGGGAGCTGGTGGTGTTTTTCCTGCCTGTCTTTTGGAACATGGAGTGAGTTGCCTGAGAGTGGAGAGGTGCCCAATGACTCCAAATTCAACACTTCTCACAGTCCACTCGAGCAGCAAAGCTACATAAGGGAGGCGCGTTATTCCAGAGAGAGTGGGCCAGTTCTCAAGTGAGAGAGGTTCTGTCTCTCTCTCTCTCTCTCTTCCCAATGATGGTGGCAGTTGTGTTGGGGGAAGCATGTTATCGTGTGTCTCAATGGGGAAAACATGTATTATTTGTATTGCTGTACTGCCTCGGAGCCCTAGTCATAGACCAGCCCCCGTTGTGCTAGCTGCTATACAAACAGAACAAAAAGAGCACTTTGTTGAAACTGCAAATGCAGCGAAGGGGTGCAAAATAACTGCAAAAACCTGCCCATTTAAAATTGACCCTGTCCGATCTCTGGGGCTGAGGGGGCATATTCCGTGTGACCAGTGTCCTATAGGGAGATGAATGCGTAGGGGCCATGGGTGGATGTGGGCTTTGGCTCAGGCCCCATTGAAATGTCCGTCAACTTCAGTGGGCTTTGGGGTCAGCATACATGTTCAAATGGGCTAGAAACAATTTTCCTAGCAAAACCCACTTTTCAGTAATTTCTCTTTTTAAGCATGCTGGGGAGAGATTGTTTCTGCTTCACTTGACCATTTTCCTTATCTCAGAGGAAGCATCAGTTACTGAAGAAGTCATTAACCTTCTAATTGATTAATTGGGTGCACAGGATAATTGATGCAGCGATGTTGCAGCTGTTTGACTGGGAAAGCTTCTTTCTTGCCACACTTGAGTCAGAGAGGTCCCTGATGGCTCTATCTAGAGGGGACATCCTGTCTCTGCTGCACATTCCCTTCCCAGAACAACTCAACTCTTTAAATATTGCATTTGTCAGCAATTCCCCCCCCCCCCCCCACTCCTTCTGACATCTGAGATTGACCAGTAAATCCTCCTGAGTGAATAGCCCAGGAGCAGCATGCTGTCACATGAGCTTATCTAAAGATACCCAAAAGGTTCCTGTGCAGGTTTCTGCATCAGCTATTCACAGCAGGTGTTACACCTTCCAACCTGGTTAGGTTGATGGGAATGAGGTTTACAAGACGGGGAGGGGAGGAGAAGTGCTGCCTGTATCTTGGATTTTATGCACCGGGTTAGCATTTTAGAGGCATGAACTCCTGTCTCTTTATTAAAACTTCTGCAGTGCTGTGATGTGCTTTGAATATATACTTTTTCGTTCACTTACGGAGCTGGGATGTCGGAGGGACTGAGGTCCATCAGCGCCTGCCTCCTGCATCTAGGACACACTGGCTGCATGGGATACACCCATGTGATCCTGTAATCATATAGGGTCCAATCCTGCCCATCTTGCTGATCTCAAAGGTAAGTATAACATCCCTATTTTACAGAAGGGTAAACTGAGGCACATAAGAGTTAAGTAACTTGCCAGCAGACAGAGAACAAATCAGTGGTGGGTCCAGAAATAGAGCATGAGTTTACTTCCTGGCATTTCCGTGCTCTGGTCACTGGATCTCTCTGCCTCCCTAAGGGATGAACTGCTCAGTGCTCCAGAGGATGTTGGAGGAATGACACAGTTTCCTGCCCATGCATCCTGGTGAAAAATTCTTCTTGAATTCTTGTGTACGTGGCAATCACTTAAGACTCTGCCATATGTGTCAGACTCCCTAGGCTACACAGCTAATCCCACTGACTGACTTTCTCCTGAAAACTAATAAGAGTGTTATCTAGATTGAGCAAATTAACAGCAAATAGTCACATGAAACATAATTGATTGCTAATTAATTTTAATTTTTACTAATAATTATTACCTTCATTAGTCTGGCTGATCCACTGGAGTTCTTCTTTAATGAGGATACCACTTTACACCTATATAAACTGCCTTTCACCAGATAATTTCAAAGCATTTCCAAATTGTGTTCTATTATGAATTTATAATAAGCTAATATTTTATTTAAAGTCACTTATTTTGGGCTGTAAGTTTCCATGGTGCTCTGTAAACACAGAGTAAGATACATTTCCTACCCTTTTTATTGATAATCTGTTAGACAAAGAAATGGAAGGCAAGACACAAGATGATCATCTAATGAAGGGGTGGGAGCTGAACTTATTGCAGATGAGCAAAAAGTAGGTGGGTGAATGAATTAGAGCCTCATAACCCACTCTCTGGGCAGATAAGTATCATTACCCCATTTTACAGATGGGGGAACTGAGGCATAGGGCGACATTAAGTGACTCGCCCGAAGTCACACGGTGGGTCATTTACATTGCTGGGAATATTACTTAGGAGTTCTGAGTCTGAACTTCCTGTTTTAGTCTCTAGAGTTCCTCTCTCCCATGTTAGAGCCATTTCTTACGATGCCTGCAATTTTGCACGGACCTGGAGCAATTTAGGGTATGTCTACACTGGAATAAAAAAGCCATGGCACGGCAGTGGCTGGCCCAATTCAGATGGCCGGGATCAGCTGACTCAGGCTTGTGGGACTAGAACATTTTCTGTGTAGATGCTTGGGCTGAAGCCTGAGCTGTAGGACCCTCCCACCTCACGGCATCCCAGAGTTCAGGCTCTAGCCTCAGCCCAAATGTCTACACCACAGTTTTACAGCCCTGCAGCCCGAGCCCCGTAAGCCCGAGTCGGCTGACTCGGGCCAGCCACGGGTGTTTAATTGCTATGTAGACATACCCTTGGGGGCTGAATGTGGGAGAGAATCCTTCAGTTCAGGGCTTTTTATATTTCCTCCGTTTTTCACTAACGGCTGCACGTGGGAGAGGGGAGAGATTCTGTTGCAACGTGGTGGGCGTAAATATCAACAGCAGAGTGCAATGAGAAGTGGCTGCTGTGGAGTCCCAAGCCACCGGTTTGCCGCACAGCTGTGCAAGTGGGAGTTGTTTTCTGAGCAATTGCACTGTATTGTTCCGCAGTTGTCGGAGGCGCCCCTTGCAACAGTCGTCACGGCTGATCAGACTTGTATGAGCACAGCCCACTAAGGGCCTGATTTAAAAATGGATTGCTGACGTCAGGCAATCTGTGTAATTTCAACATGTGTTCAGCCAGCCTATGTGCATAATTCACCGTGTTTACCTGTGTTAACAAAACATTCTGCCCATATATAGAATGTTTGTTTTGATGTGGCATTGCAATCTAGGTACATCTGCAGATGAATTACTCCCTCCCTTTTTAAAAAAAAATGTGGTGCAATTTTCACATGTAAAATCAACAGCAAGCAATCCGTGGTCTGAACATAGGACTGGGAGCCAGGATCTTTGCTCCTGGCTTTGACACTGGCTCCCAATGGGACCTTGGCCAGCAATTAACCTCTCTGCCTCAGTTTCTACTTCTGTTCAATGGGGATAACAATACTTAGCTGTATCGCGGCATGTCCATGCCTGGGGCTCCTAGGCACTATGATAATATAAATAAAAAAGGAGTCCCATGTGGGAGTTTAGCTTGTATAGGGACTGCTTAAAAAGGCCCAGAGTTTTTTAAAGTGACTTGAGGGTGTGAAGTGTTTTATTGGTAATGATTGTTTTACTTATTTTCAGCAAAACAGTATAGCTGGGTGGGGTTAATAAATACATTAATACTAATAAACACAACAATAGTAATAATACGTAGCAGTTACATAGTGCTTTTCATCAGTAGATCTCAAAACCCTTTACAAAAGAAGTCTTGTATCACCTCCATTTTTTTTTTTTAGATAGGGAAACAGGGATAGAGAAGTGATGTGAGTTGCGCAGAGTCACCAACGCCAGTAGCAGAACTGTGAATAGAACTCAGGTCTCCTGTGTTCAGTCCAGTGCTCTATCCACTAGCACACACTGCCTATAGTAAATAGAACAAATAAAGCAAATGTAAAGGTCGTTGTACTCTAGTCTCCCAAACGACCCCCTGTCATAATGAACTTTCCCTCTTGCTGTGAGAGGAGAACAGCTGAACGAGATGCCTCTGTAGGGCCCAATCCCACAAGTGATGGCTATCCCTACTACCATGAGTAGTCCTTTTGGCCTCAGAGGTACTCTGGGTAAATAAGCACAACACCCAGTAGAAAATGTTTGAAGGGTTCAGCTTTCAGACAGTAAGCTCTGTGAGGCAGGTGACTTGTGTTTGTGTGTGGGGTAAAGTTGATACAAGTAATAATAATATTTGTATTGACAAAAATATGGCCTGGCATGTCTTTAATTTGACAGTAAGAAGTGTGTGTGTGTTCACTACTTTCTGCACTAGCATCTCTCATGTTTTCAGAGTTGTATGTGACTCTGGAGGGGACTGTAAACCAGATGCATCAATTCTGTGTTCTTTATCTTTTAAGTGTCTACAGTGTGCTTTTCCCTGTTCAAGAAATGGGTGAGGAGAGGAAGGATGGCTCAGCA
Source organism: Chelydra serpentina (assembly GCA_037349315.1). NCBI lineage: Eukaryota > Metazoa > Chordata > Testudines > Chelydridae > Chelydra > Chelydra serpentina. The sequence goes on from JBAIAC010000035.1 coordinate 18,589,143, forward strand.
ATTAGGGTCCTAGCCTAGGACTTGGGAGACCTGGATTCTAGTCCCTGCTCTTCCACAAGCTTCCTGTGTGACCCTGGGCAAGTCACTTAGCTTCTCTGTGTCTCAGTCCCCTGTTTGTATAATGGGGATAATAGTGCTGCCCTACCTCACAGGGGAGTTGGGAGGATTAATACATTAAGGATTGAGATTCTCAGATACTAAAGTGATGGATGCTATATAAAATGGATAAAAGCAAGAGGTAGGTTAAAAAGTGTTGTCTGCTCTATCTTAGCCCTAGGGCCCCAAATTGAACAGCCTAAATATGGTGTGGCTTGGCCAGATCAGAGAATCGAGGCCAAGATGTTTGAATTGAGGGGGATTGTGGGGTAGAACTAAGTTTGGGTGAGTGTTGTGTAATTAGTAGGAGCCAATTATATTTTGAAAGGGGGAAGTCCTCCAGCATTCCAGCCCCTTACTACACTATACTCCTGCCATCCCAGTCCGTGTCCTGGTTATCCTGACTGGGACCATGGGCGATGGAGGGTTTGGTGCGTTGAGTTGGGAGTACAAGGTGCAAGACAGCAGCACCGGTAGACTCCAGTGGGAGTTCTCCCAACACAAATGCTAATGTTTGTGTAGAAGAGGCCAAATGCTGGTTTTGGGTGCTCATTGAAGCCAATGGGACTTTGCACACAGGTCTGAGGGCAGAGTTTGGCCTTTACAGTGTAGTGTGTGAGAGCAGGGTCAGATTGAGATCTTGCTGCTCCACAGTGAATCCAGAGCAATAAGGCCTCATCCTATACCAGTGCTTCACATGCCACATTGAGCCCTTACCCTACAAAAGATGCTGGCAGCAACTCTCATTTGTGACTGACATTACTCTGTCCCACAATCCCATTAGGGTTGGTCTTCAAATGCAGCCGACATAATGCTGGCTGTTTACATGTTATATTTATAGGAAGCTTAGCAAAACATCAGTTAAGGAAATGAAGACAAACTAATGAGATCTCTGTAAGTGGAAAATCGGAGCCAGGCAAGGTTATCACTTGCAGCTGATTAAAGCTCTTGTCGGGTTTATTATAGATAGTCCCGTCTCAGCGGGACAGCTGTGCTAGAGCGGCTGGACAGAGGATCTGAGCTGGAATACAGTCCCATTCACCATGTCTCTTTGCTACCACCCGACTTTCCAGTCCGCTCTCACGTTCTCTGCAAAACGTGTTTTAAAAGGGAAGAAATTTTCAAGGAGGAGGTGGACTTGTGGGAGTTTTCCCTTTGTTTGTAATTAGCACTGTGGACAGATGCTGCTAATTAATTCTTGTGAGTCAACATTTCCTTGCTAAAGCATGGCCTATTTGGGGGTGTTATCCCATGCCAGGTGTTGTAGTTATTTGTTTTCTCTGCCTTGGGGCATGATCTCTTCCAGTGCTGAGCAGCTGTGGAAGGAGACCCTGAATTCCTGTCAAATAAGTGGGAGTTGAGGATGCTCAGGGTCAGATTGTAAAACTGACTTGAGGGGTATTGTGGTGTGGAGCTAAGTTTGGGTGGGTGTTAATAGGGACTAATTATATTTTTGAAGAGTGATCCAGTGGATCTACTGTACTTCAACTTTCAGAAAGCCTTTGACAAGATCCCTCACAAAAGGCTCTTAACCAAAGAAAGGAGTCACGAGATAAGAGGGAAAGTCCTCTCATGGAATAGTAACTGGTTAAAAGATAGGAAACAAAGGGTAGGAATAAATGGTCAGTTTTCACAGTGGAGTGAGGTGGATAGTGGGGTCCCTCATGGATCTATACTGGGACTAGTACTGTTCAACATGTTCATAAATGATCTGGAACAAGGGGTAAACAGTGTGGTGGCAGAGTTTGCAGATGATACAAAATTACTCAAGATCGTTTACGTCCAAAGCTGACTGCAAAGAGTTGCAAAGGGATCTCACAAAACTGGGTGATTGGGCAAGCAAATGGCAAATGAAATTCAGTATTGATAAATGCAAAGTAATACACGTTGGAAAACATTAACCCCAATTATACACACACAATGATGGGGTCTAAATTAGCTGTTATCGTTCAAGAAAGAGATCTTGGAGTCATCGTGTGTGGTTCTCTGGAAACATCTGTTCCATGTTCAGCAGCTGTTGAAAAAGCTTACAGTGTTAGCTTCTGGCACCGGCCGAGTAAGAAGACAGGATACTGAGCTAAGTGGACCATTGGTCTGACCCAGCCTGGCTGTTCTTAAGATCTTTGGGGCAGGGAATGAGTCTTCCTCCCTATTTTTAGCATTGGCATAGCCCTTTATAGAAATAGCTTTTGTATAATCGCTATTTGTGCAGGGTGTGTGTGGTTTTTGTTTTTGTTTTTTTACTAACAGTGCCAATGAGAGAGTTTTTATGCCATCTTCCCAAATGGAGTCCCAGGGCCATCTGCTTTGGGGACCCACTGATGTAGATCAGTCCTGACTTAAGGCTTCTTTGACAGTAGAGCGTTGTCTTGTGTTTAGCATTGCCCCCTCCTAGACTCTCCCCATTTGCCCTCTCTCCAAACAGGTTTGTGTTTACAGCACTGCGCTTCTGCAGAAGCTGAGCAGCCCTATAAAACCTGGTCTGTCAGACTCCATAGCATGCTGCCTGGGGCTGAAAACTGAGAGGGCAGGAGGAGGAAAAGTGCTGAACTGTGAGAATGTAGTTGGCACCATTTAAAAAAACCGAAAACATGACCTCAGGTAACATGGACAACAGAATGTGGAAGCTGTGAGGGGCCGAGGCTTTGTGTGAGGAAACAAAGAAAGGAAAACAGCAACTGGGAAAGTATTGGTTTATTGCTGTTTTCCCCTGGCCCGGCTATGTGGTTCAGCTGGAGCAGAAGTCAAGATGACTGGCTCTGCTTTATTTGCTTCCTTACTCGTCTAACAGGCTCATTGAAGATGTCTGTTCTGGGATTGGCGCCCCTTACTAGTCAGATTTTTGCTTCTTTGGCATCAGGGCACAGAAGCACTTTCGTGCCTAAATCGCCTGGGTGGCCTCCTCGTGACCATTTTTGAAACTGGCATTTAAATAGTGCCATAGCTAAAACCCATACAAAGCCAGTGCTGGCAACATGGCCAGTGGGAAATGGTCAGCAGGCTGCTCACGTACAGTCAGCACATCCATCCTGCCTCAACACTAGCCGAGGCAAAAATATGCACAGGTCTGGCTCCAGGTGTTGTTCTGTCCATCCCTCCTGCCCTCCCCATTACTGTGTTGTGTAGGCAAACCACACAATGTTCATAAGCTTGAGGTCATCTCCTCAAACAGGGACTGAAGATCCACCTTGCACAGAAGAACCAGCACTGAAAGTATTCCAAGAGGTCTCACTGTCCCCTTTGGGAGTAGGGGAGTAAGGGGAACCATGTGATGGGCGAGCAGAAGTGGGGAGGGGCTTCAGAGCTTGGTCTCCCTCTGTTTTATTTCTGTCTTGATCGTCTGAGTCGAAAATGTATCCCTTATTCCCAAGCAGTACCCCAGAGTAGCCATGCAGATTGTAATGGGTTCCTTAAAGCAGCAGCTAGCTAGAAGGGAGGGTTTTTTATAGTCGCTTGGGTATGTCTACACTGCAATTAGACACCCGTGGTTAGCCTGTGCGAGCTGACTTGGGCTTGGGGGAGCTGTTTAATTGTGGTGCAGACATTTGGGCTCAGGCTGCAGCCCAGACTCTGGGACCTTCCCACCTCGCAGGTTCCTACACAGCCCAGGGTCCAGCCTGAGCCTGAAAGTATACGCCACAGTAAAACAGCCCCTCAGCCAGAGCCCCAAGAGCCGGAGTCAGCTGGCACGGGCCAGCCGTGGGTGTGTAACACGCCCTTTGTGAAAGATGAGCAGGCACAGCTAGCACTGTGTCCTTGTGGGCTGGAGAGGGGCCAGAAATGCACTTCCCGCTGACCTGTCCTCTTTCTGCCTTTTTATTTTCTGTCCTAGCATCTCCTCTCTCAGGCTCCTTTTATTTTCGCCTTCGGCTGCCTTGATCTGTGCAAATCAAACAACATATTCCCCTCCTTGCAAGTCAGTGAGTCACAAGAACATAATGGTTGTGTCTTAAAAATAAACTAAAAGCCCTGCTGCAGTTGTTCTGAAGGCTTGGCCGTATTCTTCATTCCCTGGGGTAAGTCAGAGGCAGACTGAGAAACAGACCCGGGAAGAGACATAGTCGCTGTTCCAAATAGGCTTTGATAGCTTCTGATATCTGTTTTTTGTCCTCTTTGCAGCTCTGACTTCAGCACTGATGTGAGTTGTAGAAAATGTGCGTTTCCTCTCAACGCTACCCATTTCCTTTCCCTCCAGTCTTTGACTTGAGTCTTCCTCTCCCCTACACTCCTGGGCTTAGAAAGGTCTCAACCGTTAAAAGAAATGTGACCATTCCAGTCATTCTGGCTTTTCCTAACCCTTTGTGTAAAACATTTAAAGATCCAAATAACAGCAACCCATTTATCTTTTGGTGCAGATTCCCCTTTGACGAAACTCTATTGCCGTTAACTGACGCGCACCAGGGTTGAATTCGGCCTATTGATGTCGAATATGCAACGTTCTAACAGTCTTTGGGGGAAATGGAGCCTTTCACTTTAAAATTTTTTGTGTCTTCTGGCCCACAGCAGGGAAAATATTCATATTCTGCATTTGGGAGCTCTGAGCGAGATGGGCAATATATGAAGTGGATGAGACCTTAGTCCCTATTGCTGCTACAGGACTACTGAAATTCAAGTAGGCACCAGAGTGTAATGGAATCTAGCAACTGCCTGGGTTTTGAGCCCATCTCTGTGGCTCTGGGTGAATCACTTACCCTCCCTTGATCTCAGGTTCCCTACTTGTAAAATAGGAAATAATGATACTGCCCTTTTGAGTGAATCACTCAATTTTTCCTTTTTCTGGACGCAGAAAAATTGTTCAGAGGTCTCTTCTGTTCACATGGAGTACATTGTCCAGAGTGACAGTTTCTCATCTATTGCAATAGGGCAGCTACACTACATTTCTGTTCATCTTCAAACTACTGGGAAGGAGTGCAATATAAAGATTCAGGGAGATAGCACTCATCATCCCAAAGTTAATGAGGTCTGGTATTTAGTGAGGGTCAGTGCCCCCACCACTGTTACTGACTTGTTGCATGACACTGGCCCATTCACTGAGGGCCTGTTGAAGTGAATGGGGGTTTTGTCATCGACTTCCGTGAGAGAGCATCAGACTGCTAAGCACTTTGTGCCTCATCTTTTCCACCTGTAAAATGGCTGCAATATGACTTGTCCAATTCACAGGGGGTGGGTTTTATGCATAAAATTTAGAACTATTTAATGGTTTGAAGGGTTGCCAGGTGTTAAGAAGGGCAAAAGATGATTATTCTGGGCCAGCATCTGATAGAAGGGCAGTGACCCCATTAGGACCAGGGCTATTTGAGGCTAAGTGTGCATACCATCACCTGATAATCTCTGGGTATCTCCAGGGAAGTGATGCTATTAAGCTTCTCTGCGTTATCAGTTTAAGTTCATTTCTGTCTGTCTCACCAGAGAAGTGTGGCGTTGGGGTAACCCAGGGCTAGTTACTTGCCAACTGTGTATTTACATCACATTTACCAATGTCACAGTAACTGCTTCTACTGGAATGAGACTAATTTAAAGAGCCACACATTGCACTGATTTTACTCCACAAGGCTTGCTGGACATTTTGAAGTACAAGAGAGGAAAATGAGAGCCAGAAAGTGGGATATCTGCTCTCATTTTGGGATAACTTTTAGTACATAAAACATTGGTGAAGTGAATCTGCATGCTCAGCATTCGATGATTGTTTCACCTGCCTTGAAGTAGGAGCTGCAGTCACTTCAAACAGTAGTAGACGGAAAGACGGTCTAGTTTCATGTTAGCTTCTGTAAGAGGCTCTGTATCTTCCACTGTACTTACTGCAGAGCTCTTTAGTGACTCACCACAAATCTTCCTGCAGCAACAGTACTGCTGGTGGGTTATTTTTCTTCCTCTATTTAGTTTGTCACAAAGCTGTGCTGCATCAGGGCACAGGACTTCTTTACGTTGGGAGGTGGATAGCTACGGAAAGGTATTTGTAACAGAGAGAGAACATTTTCAGATCCTTGGACCTGAATTTCCTCAAACTCTGTGGAAGTTTAGATCCGTTTCCAGAATTCATGACTTGGGTTTTTTATGTACACAGAGAACCACCGTACGCTTTCAGTCCCAAATGGGTTTTGTTTTAGGTTAGGAACAAAAGTAAAATCGCCACGAAAGAACACTCTGTGTGCATGCGTGCACATCTTCTTCCAAAAGCAGTTGTCATTCTGAGACCTGTCTGGAAGTAAGCATAGCACAGACAGATGCAGCACAAGCTTTCTGCAGGAAGTCCTGCCAATGTCCCTCGGTTCTGACCTTTGGTATCTCTTGGTATATTCTGTTCCTGAGTTCTACTTAGCTCTGCCCATGTATTTCTTCCTAAACCTGCTACTCCAGTTGTGGGTCCCCCTCCTTCACCTCTTCCAGGGCACCTCAGGCCTGACCTGCTGTCTGTCTCTCTTATCCCAGCTCTGGGCCTCCACCCAACAGAAACTATAAATCCATATTAAATTGTGCCAAACTATAAAAGCTGCTTTTAGGAAGGTTGAGGGTATCAAACTCACTTCACCTATGACCTGAGCAGATGTAAACCAAAATCTCCAGCTATGCAGCCAAACGGCCAACCTACTCCACTCTACACTTGCCTCAATATCTTTTTTTGAAGGTGGTGAGCTAAATTTTTCTCTTGCAATGACAGAAACAGAATAACTGCAGATAGTTGTGGCGTGAGTCATCAGTTGATGCTGTACAATGCAGTGGACTCGGTGTTCTCGAGTGGAGCTTCTTATCGGCTGCTCACTTCAGCCCAAGGGGCTGGCTGATACAGAGCTGGTGCCTGGAATGTGGGGTCGGAAGCTGCTAATTGTTTAATGCACAATATTATCACCACTCTAGTGATAACGTTAGTGCAAAAAAATTTGAAAAAATAAACCCCCTACACTCTTTGCTATCACTTTCCCAGGAACTCCTAACCCCACACTGTTCCTTAGGGCTGGATTCTCCTGCCCCTTATTCTGCTTTTACACCAATTACTTCATTGGTATTACTCCTGATTACACCAACAGATGTGAGATCAGAATATGGCCCTTGCTAAACTGTGGCTTGTCAGAGCAGGTTGTGAGGCTTACAACAAGGGCAAACTACCTGTGCAAAACATGCCCTTGAAACTGATAAAGAAAATTAATCACCATTGAGAAATTGTTGTTGGGTCCTGTATGGTTCTTTCAGTGCATCTCCATAACTCAGTTTTCTGTTCTGCAGAGTTATAAGCCAGTCAGGCCTCAATCCATCACTGCTCCTCCAAATGAATCTTTCTGGAGAACTAGCAATTGGACATTTTTCTTGATTTCTTAGTTGGCATGTGTTTGCCCTGTGGTGTCTCTTACAGTTAATTTCCCTGGATGGTCATCTCTACTATCTTAGTAAGGACTGGGGCTAGTTAACCACGTGGTTTTATTGGTAAGAGTGTGCAACAAACATATTGGAATAAAAAACATTTATTTCTGTTCTTCTGTCTTAGTGTGTGAGGTTGGGTGAGTCACTGAACTTCTGTGACTTTATTTCTTTATCTGTAAAATATCCATGATTATAGTTATCACCTTTTGTAAACCACTTATTAACCACTTTGTTATTGACTGGCCCTGGCATAATTCCATAAGCAATTTACTTACTGATGTGGTTAATGGCTACAGATAAGAGCATCAACTTGGTTAATTATAATATGGGAATTAGGTGCTAAGCCAAAAGTGTGGAGAGACAGAAGACTTTTTCAGGAAATATACCTGCTGGAGGTGCTCAATGAACTTACAGCTCCATATATTGTTGGACTATATTTCTGTGTTGCTTTTATTGTTGTTTGAAGAAGCTTATAAGGTAAAAATTTTCATAAGTGCTTCCATGAGTTAGGAACCTAAATTCTATATTCAAGTGGTTTAAGCTTCTAAATTCATTTTGAAAATGAGATTTGGACTCCTAAGTTACTTAGATGCTTTTGAAAATTTTACCCTTACTGTTTTAATTAAAACATTATTCCAAGGAACTGCCTGGAAATATACTGTAATGTCTTCAGTGTGCTTGTTGATAAATCAGATTGGAGCTGAAGAGTCAAAGTCATACCCATTGTTGCACCTCCACACTCTACATGTGTTGTGATCATGTCTTTGTTAGTAGCTCTCTGGCATCAAGGATCAAGCATCAAAACATCAGAAGTGGAAGATTGGACAAATGACCAGGGAGGAGTATAAAAATATTGCTCAGGCATGCAGGAGTGAAATTAGGAAGGCCAAATCACACTTGGAGTTGCAGTTAGCCGGAGATGTTAGGAGTAACAAGAAGGGTTTCTTCAGGTATGTTAGCAACAAGAAAAAAGTCAAGGAAAGTGTGGGCCCCTTGCTGAATGAGGGAGGGAACCTAGTGACAGAGGATGTGGAGAAAGCTAGTGTACTCAATGCATTTTTTGCCTCTGTCTTCACAGACAAGGTCAGCTCCCAGACGGCTGCACTCCGCAGCACGGTATGGGGAGGAGGTGACCAGCCCTCTGTGGAGAAAGAAGTAGTTCGGGACTATTTAGAAAAGCTGGACGAACACAAGTCCATGGGGCCGGATGCACTGCATCCGAGGGTGCTAAAGGAGTTGGCCGATGTGATTGCAGAGCCATTGGCCATTTGAAAAATCATGGCAATCGGGGGAGGGTCCCGGCTGACTGGAAAAAAGCTAATGTAGTGCCCATCTTTAAAAAAGGGAAGAAGGAAGATCTGGGGAACTACAGGCCAGTCTCACCTCAGTCCCTGGAAAAATCATGGAACAGGTCCTCAAGGAATCAATTCTGAACCACTTAAAGGAGGGGAAAGTGATCAGGAACAGTCAGCATGGATTCACCAAGGGCACGTCATGCCTGACTAACCTAATTGCCTTCTATGATGAGATAACTGGCTCTGTGGATGAGGGGAAAGCAGCGGATGTGCTATTTCTTGACTTTAGCAAAGCTTTGGTACAGTCTCCCACAGTATTCTTGCCTGCGAGTTAAAGAAGTATGGGCTGGATGAATGGACGGTAAGGTGGATAGAAAACTGGCTAGATGGTCGGGCTCAACGGGTAGTGATCAATGGCTCCATGTCTAGTTGGCAGCCGGTATCAAGCGGAGTGCCCCAAAGGTCGGTGCTGGGGCCGGTTTTGTTCAATATCTGCATTAACGATCTGGAGGATGGAATGGACTGCACCCTTAGCAAGTTTGCAGATGACACTAAACTGGGAGGAGTGGTTGATACGCTGGAGGGTAGGGATAGGATACAGAGGGACCTAGACAAATTAGAGGATTGGGCCAAAAGAAATATGATGAGGTTCAACAAGGACAAGTGCAGAGTCCTGCACTTAGGACGGAAGAATCCCATGCACTGCTACAGACTAGGGACCAAATGGCTCGGCAGCAGTTCTGCAGAAAAGGACCTAGGGGTTACGGTGGACGAAAAGCTGAATGAGTCAACAGTGTGCCCTTGTTGCCAAGAAGGCTAATGGCATTTTGGGTTGTATAAGTAGGGGCATTTCCAGCAGATCGAGGGATGTGATGATTCCCCTCTATTCGGCACTGGTGAGGCCTCATTTGGAGTACTGTGTCCAGTTTTGGGCCCCACACTACAAGAAGGATGTGGATAAATTGGAAAGAGTCCAGCGGAGGGCAACAAAAATGATTAGGGGGCTGGAGCACATGACTTATGAGGAGAGGCTGAGGGAACTGGGATTGTTTAGCCTGCAGAAGAGAAGAATGAGGGGGGATTTGATAGCTGCTTTCAACTACCTGAAAGGGGATTCCAAAGAGGATGGATCTAGACTGTTCTCAGTGGTAGAAGATGACAGAACAAGGAGTAATGATCTCAAGTTGCAGAGGGGGAGGTTTAGGTTGGATATTAGGAAAAACTTTTTCACTAGTAGGGTGGTGAAGCACTGGAATGGGTTACCTAGGGAGGTGATGGAATCTCCTTGCTTAGAGGTTTTTAAGGTCAGGCTTGACAAAGCCCTGGCTGGGATGATTTAGTTGGGGTTGGTCCTGCTTTGAGCAGGGGGTTGGACTAGATGACCTCCTGAGGTCCCTACCAACCCTGAGATTCTATGATCAGGGCCTGCTCCTGAGGCAATGCTTCTTATTCTTCTAGCTTGTGCGTTTCTCTTTGGATCAAAGCTGACCTGACCCACATTTTTATTTGAATTTTAGAGATTGTATAAGGGGAAAGAAAGAGAGACTTGAATAGGTTTAGCTGTTTTTGAATGAGTTTATAACTAACAGGGTAGTGCACAATTAAATTGTTTTTAAAAACCCACAAACCTGTGCAGAATGCCCAGATACTACATTGTTGAAAAAGGTCATTTCTTTCTTGTCTAAAATGATTTGTGGAGGAACTTAATGCTCATGAAAATGAGGACTTAATGGCTTTGGCTTGACCCTGGAATAATATAGGCTGTTAGCTTCTCCCACGCAACCCTTCCCAAGCACCTTAGTCCTGATCCACAGCACCACCTGCGTTGCCAGTCTCTGGCTCACCACGTAACTTGGCCAAATCTCCTCAACTGATTAATCATGGCTTTTCGTGGGGCTGTACCAAGCTCTTTTGTCTCCTCAGGATCACTCTGCTGATTGCAATATCCTTAGCTTTTGCCTTGGCTCTAAACCTGGGGGAGCTGAGGGGATACAAGAATATTTTCATCGTATATTTTTAGCCACACATTCCTTTTAACAGGACCATGCTTTTAGGGTATCGTAAAACCTGTGACAGCTCCAAGAGTCTCATCACGGGGCTGAACAAGGTACAGTTTGAGTCTCCTGGAGAGGGGAGTGGAAAAGGTTTCCCCTTCCTTACATTTTTGCTCCAGCAGATACTTGACAAAGATGCCTGTGTGCCACATGAGAAGCTTAAAGCAGGACAGCCTCCCTCACCTCGAGGAACTACATCTAATGGGGGGAGAGTCAAGGCACGCTCAGTCTTTGCTTACTCTGATGAGACTATCATCAAGATAACAGTATAGCTGCTAATTATGGTGTTGACTTTTGTGATATGGACACCTGCCCACTTGGAATTCAAATGAGACCCACCAAATGTATTTCACATAGAGCCCCCCCACCCCACCCAACAGCTATCAGATGGAAACAACTTTTATTCACCACTGACCTGGACCAGATTTGCAGCAGTAATCTAGAAATGAGGGAGTCTGTTATCTCCTGAGTCAGCCAGTTCTTCTCCTGTCCCACGTTTCAAAAATAATCATCTGCCCTCTATGTTGAATAACTCCCTCTCCTTATATGCCTCTCACCGTTTTTTGGGGAACTCCACGTCATAAGGAAAAGGCACATTAACACAAGCATTTCATCTGCGATTGGCGTAAATAACCGCTGCCTTGAATGTCATTGAGATTTTTGGGCTTGGTTTTGTTAAAACCCATTGCTGAGGCCCAGCTGTCTTGGCTCAGGTGTAAACAGCTCTTCTGGGATGTGGGGTACCTCATTTTGACATACGTTCATGAGGCCTCACTAGCATTGTAGCAATGGGCTTCAAATATGCTCCTTTGTTAAGGAACTGCCAGTCTATAGGCCTGATCTTGACCTACTGAAATCAATGGCAATATTCCCATTTGCTTCCTGAGTGCAGGATTGAACCCTAAAAGAACAACAGCAGGACTCTTCCTCTTGGAGTGGATCTTGGACATAAACCACAGACAGTTACTTTCTGTCTCTGGAATGTTGTAGCATTTCTGGATAGGTTTTCTTGACATCTTGTATTATTTACCATATACCTTTTTTCCTCTTTCTTCCAAGTTCCTGAGACATCATTGCTTTTCTGGCTTATGTACATAGCTATATGAATTAGAGAGATACTGGCTGTACTTTTAATTGAGTGAGCATCTCAAGTAAGGTTTCGTGTTTTTTTTTAATTATTAAAACAAACATTTTCAAAGAACACTGTATTATCTTATGGTGCAAGTGTTACACCTTAGTAAATATGCTCTTAATAGTTTAATTGGCATTTAGATAGTCTAGTAATACTAATGTTTGGCACTTAAATAGTGCTTTTAATTCCCCACCATTTACTAACCTTGACTAATTAATCCTCCAACACCCTTAGGAGGTATGAAGACCTTGCTGAGTCACAGAAATGTTAGACAAATTGTCCAAGGACACAGAGAATTAGTCAATACCACGGATTAGAATTTAGGATCCTAGTCTTGTCTAGATGTCTCCTTAACAGTTAAGGAATTTCTGTAAATAAGCCAGGAAAGTTAATTTGTATCTAAGTAATGCACAATAATTGGAGCAACTAAAATTGTTTGTTTAGAGTTAAGATTAAGAAGTCACTTCATGAGTTGATTGAAGCCCTTCAGGGAATTCTGTTTACTACAATATAAATATTTCTAGTTCTTATGCCACATCCATCCTGGTAGTGTGAGTGCCTGTACTGGAAAACTGGACCAGAAGCAAAATATGCCGTCTTTTGCCTCTAGATAGATCTAACTCATACCTGGGCAGTAGTGACTGAATCTCCTCACCAGCTGGTATTTGTTCACTGGCCTGTATGAACTGAGTTGGTGGTCTCAGGGCTGTCCCTAGCAGGTGGATGTCTGTCACAAAAACAACCCCAAAATAACCCCAGTTATCTAACTGACATCCTTGCTGGTAAACATAACAGAGAGACCAAGGATCAAATGGAACCCAGAAAGGGAAATCAGACTTGTCTTGTTTATATGACAGTGGTTGTGGTAATTCTGTGTTGCAGCCTGCGCTGGAACTATTCTGTGGGGTAAATAGATGATTCTGGTCTTGAGGCCTCACTTGCATTGTAGCACTGAAGTCAGATTTCACAAGGAAAAAATACATCATCTGGTCCCTATTAATTGAACACCAAACAGATAAGAATATGTGTATGCCGATATAAAAACTGTTTAATGAATGCAGTGTTGAGCTGGATTCAGCTCAGTTGCACCAGTGTAAATATAGTAAACTCCATGAACTTCAATAGAGCTGTTCCAGTTTACACCTGCTAAGAACTTGGCTCTCTAGCTCTAATTACAAAGGTGTTCAGAGCTAGACTTGTCCAGTGGCGAGGGCACTGTGGTGAAGAGTTAAGACTGGGGTTCTAATCTTGGCTCTGGCACTGATCTATTTTGTGAGCTTGGGCAAGTTGCAGAACTTCTGTGCCTCAGTTTCCCCATCTCTAAAATGGAGATGATAGGTCTCGTATAGCAATTTTCAGCTGTACATCTAAAAGCGCATTACAAAGGAGTTAAGGGTTTGAAGGGGTAATAATACTTAGCCATCAGCAGCCTCCTTCTTAAAAGTTAATGAAATGGAGAGTTACAGGTATTTGAGGCAGTTAGTGATACTGAACAATGCTTTGCAGTATTGATGATCACCCAGTGCAATAATGTTTTTGCCATTATTCTCTTTGTTGGAGGTGGGTAATGAATACACAGTCACCTGGTACAGTTGTAATTGATCCCTCTGTGCCCATATGGTAGACGAGTCCCATTTCTGTCCCTTTGGAATTTGAAACCACTCTTGTTGTCGGGTTGGGTTTCCCTGAGGAGAGCTCAGATACCCAGCCCAGGAACCTTTCCAGGAAAACTGCCTCCTTAGCAACCGGGAAAGTGGCAGGCATCGTTCTAGTGCTTGGAGCTCAGACCATTCCAGGGCCAGCTGCTGCTGCTGTCCTTCTCTCCAGTTTATGGCTTGAGCAACTGGTCCTTTCCTGGCTGCCATGATGGAAGGAGGCTTTGTGGAGATAAGTGGCTCAGGAAAGTGTACGGGCACTTACGGCACAATGTCTCTGAGAAACGAAACAAAGACTGGGAGAGGCAGCCATTTCCAAGGTAAGAAATGGATCCTCAAAGCATGCCTTTAATGCTCTGTACCGAACACTGCAAGACTTGGTTTACCAAACACAGGTTTGTGGGAGTCTGGTCATCTACTAGTCATTGTTTCTGAAGCATTAATAATCCATCTAGAAGAAAATGCATAAACCCCAGGTCATGATCGCAAGTGGGCATTAAAGATCCACAGCACCTTTGATAGTGGAGTTGTTTAGCCCCAGTGTCCTGGACAAATTCTAATGCTTATGTTCTGCCTCCTAACAGAGGCTCAGTTGTATTGGGTTATGTGCTATTAAATGGCTGTTCGCTTCCACTGGAGGGGTGACTCTGCATTTTTCTGGTGGGTAAAGTGGTTCTGGTAGAGAGAGTCTGTAACAAAAGGGCCTGGAGGAAATGTGTTGTTACTGTTTGTTGGAATCCTTTAAAATAAATCGTATGGCTCAACAAATCTTAGTAATAGATTCTGTGGGTCAAATCCCCAGCTGGTGTAAATCAGTATACCTCCATTGACTTAGGTGGAACCAAGATGATTTACATCAGCTGAGAATCTAGCTCCCCATTTGGCATGTATTTGTGCTATTTCTAGACTTTTCTTTTTAAAATAGCAAAATGGTTACCGATCTCTAAGCAGAAACCTAGCTTCCTACCCAGTTACTGGCAAAGGAAGAACATGTGCTATAGGTTTCTGTGAAGAATGTTCAACAAGCATGAGAGCACTGAGCAGTTCAGTTTGACCCCGTCTGCTTTCTCCCATCTGCACTTATTACCTGGTGTGTGAGGGAGTGTAGCATTGCACCATTCAGGACTCTGGCCGTGCTGCAAAGCGTGAGGAGGTATAGCTTCGATCGGACTCTTCTGACCAGAGCCATCTGTAATGAGCTGAATTTGTTTCCTATCAAATTGCACAATGTTTTGTCACACTGTGTTGTCTGGTGCCAGAGCACATAGGAAAAGCCGGATTCGTACGCAGAATTGGTGATGCTTGGATCTTGTCTCTCTGGTATAGGCTAGGGAGATAACCTTCCCAGGCCATTTCCCTTTGCAGTGTGTTAAGTACCCAGTGTCCTTTAGGACCCAGATATTGTTAACGTGCAGCTGATTGGATCTGTTCTCTAGTCTCCCATAAGTTGATTTTAACAATACCTGTAAGCCTCTTTCACCCAAATGTCTGTTGGCTCACAGACATTGCCAAATGTAAAGAGAATAGAAGAGTAATTTTTTGTGCTATAGCTTATAGACTTCGTGGGCACTTAACATTCATAGGCTAAAGTGAGTTTTCTGTGCTTTGAGACACATTCAGCTCTGCAAGTGGCAGATGGATGCTGATCTTGTTGTACACAAGATGAAATGGTTTGATCAGGGGATTGATATGTGCAAGCCTGATCACCTCTGCCTCGCTAGGCTGTTAAAATGTGGCCCAGGAGCTTGTTAAGGAACAGTCCTGCCAGTGCTCCCAGGCTGAGGTAGAACACATTTGCCGCTGTGACACTGAAAGAATCCTTTTTGGTGCTATTTTGCAGGCTCCTATCTGTAGGGCTTAAGTAAAATAAATATGCTATCAAATCCAGCAACACCGTGCTCTGTTAATGGAACTCCAGCTCCGATAAGGCACACAGCTATCCTCAGCCCTTCTTTAAGAACATAAGAGTGGCCATACTGGGTCAGACCAAATGTCCATCTAGCCCAGTATCCTGTCTTCCAGCTGTGGCCAATGCCAGATGCCCCATATGGTCTTGGCCTTCACAACATCCTCTGGCAAAGAGTTCTACAGGTTGACTGTGCGTTGTGTGAAGAAATACTTCCTTGTGTTTGTTTTAATCCTGCTGCCTGTTAATTTCATTTGGTGACCGCTAGTTCTTGTATTATGAGAAGGAGTAAATAACACTTCCTTATTTACTTTCTCCACACCAGTCATGATTTTATAGACCTCTATCATATCCCCCCTTAGCAGTCTCTTTTCCAAGCTGAAAAGTCCCAGTCTTATTATTCTCTCTTCATACGGAAGCTGTTCCATACCTCTAATCATCTTTGTCACCCTTTTTTGAACCTTCTCCAGTTTCAATATATATTTTTGAGGTGGGGCAACCACATTTGCATGCAGTATTGAAGATGTGGACATACCATAGATTTATATAGAGGCAATATGATATTTTCTGTGTTATCTATCCCTTTCTTAATGATTCCCAACATTAGCTTTTTTGACTGCTGCTTCATATTGAGTGGATGTTTTCAGAGAACTATCCACAATGACTCCAAGAGCTCTCTCTTGAGTGGTAACAGCTAATTTAGACCCCATCATTTTATATGTCTAGTTGGGATTATGTTTTCCAATGTGCATTACTTTGCATTTATCAACATTGAATTTCATCTGCCATTTTGTTGCCCAGTCACCCAGTTTTGTGAGATCCCTTTGTAGCCCTTCGCAGTCTGCTTGGGGGACTTAACTATCTTGAGTAGTTTTGTATCCTCTGCAAATTTTGCCACCTCACTGTTTACCCCATTTTCCGGGTGATTTATGAATGTTAAATAGTACTGGTCCCAGTACAGACCCCTGGGGAACACCACTATTTGCTTCTCTCCATTCTGAAAACTGACCATTTATTCCTACCCTTTGTTTCCTATCTTTTAACCAGTTATCATTTCATGAGAGGACCTTTCCTCTTAAGCAAAGTAAGCTGTCATTGGTTAAGAGCCTTTGGCGAGGGACCTGCTCAAAGGCTTTCTGAAAAGAAATATGTCCACTATGTCCACTGGATTGCCCTTGTTCAGTTGCTTGTTGAACCCCTCAAAGAAATCTAGTAGATTGGTGAGGCATGATTTCCATTTACAAAAACCATGTTGACTCTTTCCCAACAAATTATGTTCATCTATATGTCTGACAATTCTGTTCTTTACTATAGTTTCTACCTGCAGCAGATCGATCTCCCCAAAATTGGGGTTAGCAAACCATCACACCAGTCTCCTTGGATGCCACTGTGATTTGAGGCTGCTTCTTTATGTTAACAAGACTTCTGTCCTCTTCTGTAAGCTCTTTTTTGTGTTGCTGATAAATGGAAAGCTTGCCCTGGAGTTGGCTTTAACACACTGAGTGACCTTTTCCTTTTCAAAAAGGGCCTTCAGAAATCATATTTTGGAATTTTGACCTTTTTTTAATAGCACCCATCTGAGAACTGCAAAGATTGATTCGCACAGCACTTCCCTAAACCACATTGTCTCTGTTTTACGGATAGAGAAGCAGAGGCATGGACAAAACTTAAGCAAATCATTAGAGGTAAAGCACTGAGTCTGCGGCTGAGCTGGGAATAGGACCCAGGAGTCCTGTCCCGCAGTCACTTTCTTTAGCACTAGACCCAAACTCCCTTTGACAAAAGTTGAGGACATGAGGATCTGCAGAACAAGCACATAGGTTTGGGACTGAATGGTTATGAGAGAGGCCCATATTTTATAGAAAGAACTAGTGGCTGAACGCCCATGCTGTCGCACAGGTGTAGCAGTTGGGCCAGGTAATCCACCCTCTGTGTAGTCTGCCCCATAGAACCAATGAAATTGTAAGGGTGATGACTGGTTGAGTTACTTCTGATATCACAGTGGTCTAGGATGCTTGACATGGCATAGATGCACGGGCATAATTTGCAAAGTCCAAAATAGCTGAAAACATAAGAATTGGACGGAAACAGATCATGCATCCATCCGAATGATTGAACCTAGTGACTTTCTGAACAAAAAGAGCTCAGTCATGCTTATAGCTGTTTCCATCACTTCAGACATTCTAGGCTTCAGCGTAACAATCCTGGTGGAATCTTATGTATAGATACCTGCCTTTTCTCAGAGAGGTTCAAGGCACGTGGCCTTCACTGTGTACCTCCCACAAGATGCCCAAGGCTTACAGGTGTCTGCTCTAGCCTTACACCCTCTTGTGGGTGTTTGGTTAGGTAACAGTGCAGCTTCACTTCATACCAAGAAGAAAAGGGGAGCTGAATATAGGATAACATATTCATTCTGTTGTCTTCCTGGGCTCTCTTCATTGCCCTTTTGTTTTCTTGAGACATTTTGGAGCAAATCAATTCCGGCACATTATGTTCTGTGGCTCAGTGATTAGCCTGGTTGTTGGATACACAGAATAGCTGCACTTTAAATGTAATCTCTCTTCAGCAGATTTGTTATCAGGTTGCAACCAGTGGAGGACGAGGTTAGCAAGATGTAAGATACCAGATATATGGGCTATGCTGTTAATATAAAACCTGGAATCCTAAATCCGGCCACCCAGGCATCAACTATAGGATTGCAGTGAAATAACTTGTTACGGATTGTTTTCGCAGGAATCATGTTAGCAAAGGGGATGCTGTCAATGGCAAAGAGCCTAAAACCTGCTCCAATTAAAAAAAATACATCACAAATGCCTGAAGTCTTTACTCTGTTTTTGCTTACTCCTTCTGCAGGGGAAAAGATGGTATTGGCATCAGTCTCTGGGGTTATCATTTGGGCACCTGTGCTCGCAGCATTGTATCCTGCTTAAAAAGGAAGAGGACAAGAACCAGGAGCCTTGCAGAATACTAGCCAATTGGGCCTCTTATCACACATTTACTTGCATCATTTCATATTTCCTTAGTCTGACCTTTCCCCTCGAATGCAGGGCAGTCCAAAAGACCTGTGTGCGCATATGAGATGCACGCTATGCACTTGGATTATTTCTTCACAAACCAGACTTACTGCTTATACACACTCGAGCCCCGAACTGCAGGGAACCTTTCTGTGATAAAGCAGCAGTACTTGTCTCAACCTGCCACGTTTGTCTCCTGGGAGTAGAAGTGATTTTGCACAGGTCTGGGTGTGTGGGGGTGTGCGTGTGTGTGGTTTTCTTTTCCTAGCTAGAATCTACTTTTCTTACCCTCAGCCTCTGACAGTTCTGAAAGAAGTGAATGTTAGCGCTACGAAACCCACTAAAATAAAACAACAACAAAAAAGGGGAGACATGGTGTACATAATAAAATCTCAAAGCAGCAGCAGGGGGTAGTGGTGGGGGTGGGGTGGGGTGGGAGGTTGTTTTTTTTCATTTAAGTTGCTAAATCCTGAAGCATAGGGATTTATGCTGGAACTAGGGATGCGGTGGGTGCTGCAGCACCCCCTGGACGGAAGTGGTTTCCATCATATACAAGGTTTACAATTTGGCTTAATGGCTCTCAGCACCCCCACTATACAAATTGTTCCAGCACCCCTGTCCTGAAGCAATGAACAGGCAAACTTGATCTTCCCTATTGTCATTTCTTTATTAGAAACCTCTTGACTGAATGAGCCTGAGAATGTGGCTTTGTGTGTCTCTGTTTTATGATAAGATTCTGAGGGTGCAAGAGGTGCTGGGGTTAGAGGAGTGAGTTTCTTCATGTTCCAGATGGGCAAAGCTGGACACAATGAATCTTGTATGTGGCAGAATTCTGTCCCAAGGCCCTGATCCTGCAGGTGCTTACAACTGAGCGAATATAGTGTTTACTGCCATAGGTAGTCCCAAATTAATTTGTTGGGACTTCTCGTGGGAAGCAGTGCTATGTATTGTAGGGAGAATTTACAGACTTGGGGCCCTAAATATCTTTTTGTAGCCTTAAGGATCCAATCTCACGAGGTTCTGAGCATCCTCCGCTCACATCGACATCTGTGGAATATAAGGGCAGTCAGGACCTCTCTCTCTGGAGATGCTTACCACCTTGCAGGTGGAGGAACATGTGCAGGAACCTGTTTCTAGCCTAGCTTTTCCTGTGAAGAGCAGGCTAGAAATGTCTATAATCTATATATCTATGCAGGCTAG
Source organism: Chelydra serpentina (assembly GCA_037349315.1). Taxonomy (NCBI): domain Eukaryota; kingdom Metazoa; phylum Chordata; order Testudines; family Chelydridae; genus Chelydra; species Chelydra serpentina. The sequence continues at coordinate 18,608,851 of JBAIAC010000035.1, forward strand.
TCTCTGTCGGGTAGCCCACTCATCTCTCCATTGAGTTTTACATTCCAGAAATTCGGCTGGATCACTTTCCACCACCCCCCCCCTCACTTTGTTTTAAAAATGTGAAATCTCTGCTAACACGCCAACCACAACAAACAGTGGAGCATCCTGTCTCCTGCTAATCTTCCCCTGTCAGCTCTCCCTTGGGCAGGCTTTAGCTCTGGGGATGGACCCTAGCCTGGGTTTTGGATTTTTGTGCGCCTACAATTCAGAGAACAGTGATAAACAAACAATTCCTCTCCTCTTCTCCCCACTTCCCCCATGGAGCAGTGCCTAATTCTTGCTGTGTATGGGCCTGGAGGCTGTTTATACACTGTACTGCATGTTTGTGCATGGAGTTCATCTCCCCTAGTGAAGACAGATTAAGCAGCAGGGTGAATAGACCTCTTATGTGAACTGTGGGATTTCTAACATAGATATGTTGCCAAGACCAAGTCAGACAAATTGGTAGCACAGCAGTGTTTCTCATTAGCTGTACATGGAAATTCCTGCCTCACTGATAATGCAGTTTCCTTTGCAATGGAAACCATTTGGGAGTAGCCATCAGGTCTACATTCAACAGGCTATGCTTTGTCCCTCTCCCTTTCTTTTGGACGTCACTCCTCATATACCCCTGAGAGCCTTTTGAAATAAAATAAGAAAGAAATACTTGTGGCACCTTTAGAGACTAACAAATTTATTTCAGCATAAGCTTTCGTGGACTACAGTCCGCTTCGTCGGATGCATAGAATGGAACACACAGTGAGAGGATATTTATACAGTCAGAGAAACATGAAAAGGTGGAAGTAACCATATCAACTGTAAAAGGCTAATTAATTGAAAGGAACTGTTATCAGTAGGAAAGAAACTTTTGAAGTGATAATCAACAAGGCCCATTACAGACAGTTGACACAAAGGTGTTAAGGGTATTTAATGGGGGGAAATAAATTCAATTAATGTAATGACCGAGCCATTCACAGTCAATATTCAGACCTAAGGTATCTAGTTTGCATATTAATTCCAGTTCAGCAACTTCGCATTGGAGTCTGTTTTTGAAGTCCTTTGTATTAGCATCCTGAAGCCACCTTGGGTATTAGCATGTTGATGTATTTTGCTTAATGGAAACCAGATTACTGTGGCCTCTCTTTGCTGGCTCAATATCCATGTTATACTCCACTGCCATTTAGTATTATATTTGCTGGGTCAATGGTTGTGGTTCCCATCTCCTGACCTGTAGCAAATTATTTCAAAACTTGCACATACAATTACCTGCCTTCCTGCACTCAATGGCTTTCTCTGCTATAGGTACTGGCCATTAAGACACAGCTATCCATATCCCAGTTTAAATTATTACCACTGGATGTGTCTCTGTTTCCTTGCTTAATTATTCCCCGGTAGATCTCTCTCCTTTTGTCTTAGCCTTTAGGGGGTATGTCTGCACTGCCTCTGAGTGAGCCTCCCAGCCCAGGTCCACAGTTCATGCTAGCGGGGCGTGCACTAGAAGGCTAAACAGCCATGTGAATGTAGCTTTGGTGTTGCGACTTGGGCTGTAGCTTGGACTCTCAAGCCTTGGGAGGGAGGGGCCTAGAGAGACTGAGCTCCAGCCTGAATTGCAGTGTCTACACAGCTATTTTTAGGCCACTAGCATGAGCCCTGCTAGAACAAATCTGTCAGCGTAGGTTGGCTCCCTGATGAAGTGTAGACATATCCGAAGTATCTGCCCTTTCCATGTTTCTCAGCAGTACCAGAGAGGAAGGATGGACTTGTGACTTAAGGCACTGGACAGGGAATCACTTCCTGACTCTGCCACAGACTTTCTGAGAGACCTGGCTAAGGCACGTAACTGCTCTGTGCCTCAGTTTCCCCCGCAAAATGAAAGTAACAAGTATGTACATAAAAGGCCTGTCACAGTCGGGTCCCAATCTTGGTTGGGGTGCTACTGTAACATAAATAGTGTCCAATATTAGTTCTCGAGACAAGCACCACTCAGTCTCATTGTTTGTGAGCCAGTGTCAATGTGATACATTTTCAAGGAAAATCCCAGCAGTAAATTCAATGAAGGGGGTGGAGCAAACTGGGGTGGGTCCTTTGGTTCCTGCCTGCAGAATGAGGCAGATATTTAGCAGTCAGATCCATGTCTCCTTTCTCCTGCTGTCCATGACGCGCATATGCAGCTCGTACAAAGAGGTTAATGTTTGTTTGGGTTGTTACTAAAAATACTGTTGTTGTATTTGGGGTGGGGGGGTGGGGAAATAACAATCTGATAAATCATACAATCCCATTGCAACGACTGCAGTAAAGGGACTTTGTGTGTGTGTGGCTGTCTAGACAGTGCGACTGGCTTCAATGGCATTTGCTCTTGGGACTTCTCGACTTTCTTTGTGTTTCGGAGGAAGTCGACAAGCAGCTAGTATTGTTCTGGGTCGGGGAAACCTTTTTTTCCCTCTTACTTGTCAGGGATATCTTTATGACGTCATGCTGGACTTAACAGAAACCAAACAAATCTTTCCCCTGATCTGTGCTGTGGCCAAGAGTTATGGGTTAGGCATGTTAGCATCATGTGAAAAGGTCCCTTCTTAGTTGACTGAAGATGGTTCTCTGAAACCTGCAACAGTGACACAATTGCAGTTTGTACTTTGGCAATACGAAAAGATCACCGTGTTTTGAGCGATCTTGCATCTTGTTACATCTCCCTCACGCCTCTTCAGTTCAGGGCTGGTGTAGCGGGGTGGCCACCCGCTCCAGCCCTGACAGGGTCAGAGTCAGTCCTGGGGGAAGGACTGGAGGGCTGCAGCTCTGAAGGCTAGGCTGATTGGGGGAAGTAGCCTCAGCTGGGGGCCATGCCCCAAACAGACAAGCCTGGCCTTATAAAGGCCAGGGCAGCCAGGAGCTCCAGACAGACTCTCTCTCTGCCTTCAGCGAGAGAAGGGCCTGGCTGCCAGGAGCGAAGCAGGGACCTGAAGTGGTGCAGGGCTGGGGGAAAGGCTAAGGGAGCCGGGGAGCTCCGCTAAGGAAACCCCAGGCTGCAGGCCTGGTAAGGCCAGCCAAGGTACTAGGGTTGCAGGGGCAGCCCATGGGTAGGCAGAGGCAGCAGGTTCAAACCCCCTTTTGCCTATGATGAGTGGCTTACACTGCAGTCTGCCCCAGTGCATGGGGCTCGATGGGGACTGGCAGTAGCTGTAAACTGAGGCGAAGTGGGGATTGTGGGTGGGGGTTCCCCTGGGAGGGAGAGACCCTATGAGTAAGGCTATGGGGTACTGCCAGTGGGGGCAGCACCCCAGGGAAAGGGGCACCGGGCCTGGGGAGGGACACAGGGGGCCAGAGAGTGGTCAGGCGGTTCACCGGCCAGAAGAGGGCACTCCAGAGGCTGGACGAGCTAATTCCCAGAGAAACCAGCAGGAGGCGCCGCCGGGTGAGTCCCAACCCTGTTACAGCTGGTTTATTGGGCGATTTGCCTGTAGAGCTGGCACAGGTGAGCAGCTCCCAATTTTCTTGTGGAAGCTAGAAATGCTAGCACTGTTCTCCTCCCCATTGACTCCTTCCCCTGTGGTGCAGCCTATAGGGGTGTTTTATTGTATTGTTCCAGCAGCTGAACCATATGGGCCAGCCACAAATCAGTCTGTGAACTCCTCCTAGTGAGGATCACGTCTGTAGGGTGACCAGATGTCCCGATTTTATAGGGACAGGCCCGATTTTCGGGTCTTTTTCTTATATAGGCTCCTATTACCCCCAACCCCCTGTCCCGATTTTTCACATTTGCTGTCTGGTCACCCTACGTCTATGGATAAGCCGCCCAGCAATGATTGGCTGTCAAGATGTGTGGGGTTTTTTTTTCCAGGGCTCATAGATGGAGTCACCCTAAGATGGGGTCATATGAGACTGGGGAGCCCCTGGCAGGGTTAGATTATGTGAATTTCCTGGCTGGTGCTCTAGAGCAGAGGCTCTCAAACTGTGGTCGGTGGACCACCAGTGGTCCACGAGCGCCATTCAGGTGATCCGCAGATAGTTTCCTCTAAGGTGTGCGCCTGGGTGGCCGCACATGAGAGAATGAAAGACCACCCACCTAATTAGTGGAGCTGTGGGAGGGGGCAGTGGGGTGAGAAGAGAGGGTGGGGGGAATTTGAGATGTGCAGGGTTGCGGCGGCCAGAGAAAGAGGCAACTTTCCCCAGCTGCAGGGCTGTGGCTGCCGGGGAGAGACCCCCCTCCTTTCGTAGCTGAAGTTGCGTATCTTAGGTCGATCCCTCCCCCCCACCCCCCAGTGTAGACCAGGGCAAAGACTGTATCTTGCTAGATTAAGTCTTAGTCTTTTAGATGTGTGTTTTCACTTTTATTTGCTTGTAACCATTTCTACCTTTCTCTCTTTTATTTGGTATCACTTAATCCCTGTTCTTTTATTAATAAACGTGTTTTGCTTTCATTATAAATCATCAGTGCTGTGTAAGTTCAGTGAAGTGTGTCTGACAGGTAGGAGTGTTTCACTGTCTCTGTAGAGGCAGTGAACCGTAACTCTTTATCTGTGAGGGTCAAGTGAGAGGGACTGGTCTCTGCAATAGGATGGCTTTAGGGCCAGCTCAGGGCTGGAAAGGTACTAAGGTCAGCCTGCAAGGTGTAACCAGGATGAGGCTTGTGAGCTGCTGGCCGGCTGTGTGGGTCAGAGCTCTGGACCAAACCTGCACAGGGTTACAAAGCAGATGGTGATCAAATCCCTTACTGGCCTGGGTGAACCTCAAAATGTCTCACAAGGTGATCTCCTGCCTGCTATTAAGTTCCTTTTCACTCTATGTGGATTTGATCATTTGCAATTGTCTTTGATGGTTTTCCATTGATTGTTCTGGGATGTGATAAGGGCAGGCGATAGAACCTCGCCAGCTGACTAGGAAGGGGTTGCAACTCCCTCTTTCTTGAATCGGCCATCACCGAGATGTGTTACCGTGGTGACTAATTTTTACTCCAAGTCTGTATTTCAGTGTAAATACATTAGTCTTGAAATACTATCCATCCATGCAGCTCACAATGATTGTGAGTTTTGACAAGTTATGAGCTTCCTTTTGGTACCTTACATGTTAGTCTCTATGGATAAATGTCCTGTAAGATGTGTTTGGTGTAGTGAGTTTGTCAGGTTTGAGGTGAGAGGAGTTTGCAAAGAACAGGAGACCCTTTTCCAAGGGGTCTCTGCGTCAGTCTTTTAATGACTACGTGGTGTTAAGAACTTGTTTTTACCTCTCATCTGAACCCTGGGGGCACCGTATTTACTTGTGGGGTGTTGGGAGCAGTAGCCAGTTCCTTTACACACTCCAACCTGGGAAGATTGTCTTCTTGACCAGTGGTATGTTTTTTCCCATAAAGTGGCATTTGTTCTTATCTTGTGAAAATACAGATGTCTATCCATAAATACAGCATTTCCCTTGCTAAACATGCTGGCCTGTCTGCTGCAAGAAGCACTCACTTCACTGTATGGATTTATTTGCGAGATTTACATGACTATTAAAAGGAAAATGAAACTGTGAAAATGAGATTTTATAGCCTCACTTAAATCCACAGAAAGCTTGGGCAATTCAGCTTCTGCCTCCCTGACTCAACCACTGTTCTGTTCTCTCTGTTGGGAGTTGTGTAGCAGGTACCTAGCTGCATCAGGTTGCTCCTCAATGTGAATGCTTCTCATTGGACAAGTACATGGAAGCAGTGGGAATGATTGAGGAGGAAGAGGCATTGTTGACCCTGAATTTCCTGGCTCTTGTTGATTTATTTAACAGTAAGTGTTCTATTGAAAAACCTTTCTTTTGAATTTCATTGTCCCCACTTGGTGGAGGAAGAGCATGGACCAGAGGTAGGGGTGGCCAGCACATCATCAGGGCCAGCTCTAGGCACCAGCAAAACAAGCAGGTGCTTGGGGCGGCACATTTCTAGGGGAGGCATTCCGGCACCGGCCATGCCGCCCCTAGAAATGTGCTACCGCCACCCCAGCTTGCCTCCGCCTGCTCCCCTGAGCGTGCCGCTGCTCCGCTTCTTCCCCCTCCCTCCCAGGCTTGCCGCACGTGAAACAGTTGTTTCGCATGGCAAGCCTGGGAGGGAAGGAGGAGAAGCAGAGTGGCAGCAGTGGTGGAGCGGAGGTGAGCTAGGGTGGGGAGCGGTTCCTCTAACCCCCTTCCCCGTTACTTCCTGCGCCCTCCCGCCCTCGCTCACCTCCGCTCCGCCTGCTCCCCTGAACATGCCGCTGCTTCCTCGCCTGAGAGGGACGGGGGAGAAGCAGAGCGGCGGCGTGTTCAGGGGAGCAGGCGGAACGGAGGTGAGCGAGGGCGGGGAGTAATGGGGGGGGCCCTGCAGGAAGCAATGGGGGGGGGGAATGCGGCATGCCTGGGGGAAGAGACAGAGCCGGGGATTTGGGGAAGAGGTTGGGAAGGGGTGGAGTTGGGGCGGAGCTGGGGGCATGAAAATAAAGGGGGGGTGGCCAAAAATGTTTTTGCTTGGGGCAGCAAAAATCCTAGAGCTGGCCCTGTGCATCATACATTTACATCATTGCCCCTAAATGTTTAGGGAACAGTCATGTTCTGGGGTGCAATCCAGACCAGTGAGGGGTTGTCATTACCGGCCTTGTAACCTTGGGTGCCATAAAATGCTCTGCTGCCGTAGCTCCCTTGTCTGGATGCTCCCAGCCAACATACAAGCGTGCACTGAGTGTCTGTGTGATTAGCAGCCCTGTACCAGCAGCTCTGACTCTAGCAGCCTGCCTGTTACACTACAGCAGGGGCGGGCAAACGTTTTGGCCTGAGGGCCGCATGGGGTTTCAGAAATTGTATGGAGGGCTGGTTAGGGGAGGGGATCGTGGCCTGGCCCCCACCTCTTACCTCCCCCCCCCCACCCCAGGACTCTTGCCCCATCCAACCCCCCTGTTCCCTGGCGCCCCCCCCCCCCCCCCGAGACCCTTGCCCCATCCACACACACCCCCTCGCTCCCTGTCCCCTGACTGCCCCTGGAACCCCCACCCCTGACTTCCCCCTGCCGCCCCATCCAACCCCTCCTCTCATTCCTGACTGCCCCCATTTATCCCCTGCCCTCTATTCAACCCCACCCTGCTCCCCACCCCTTTACCGCGCTGCCTGGAGCACCGATGGCTGGCAGCACGGTCTGGCTGGAGCCAGGCCATGCCGCTGCCACTGTGCAACACAGAGCACTGGGTCAAGCTGCCCCAGGAGCTCCCAGCCCCACCGCCAAGAGCATTGCGCCGGCGACGTGGCGTGCTGAGGCTGTGGGGGAGGGAGGAACAGCAGGGGAGGGGCCGGAGGTAGCCTTCCGGGGCAGGATTTTCCCACCCCTGCACTACAGCCACACTCTGGCCTCCACCAGCCTTGGTTACACCTGGAAAGATGACCCCAATGCACTCCCCGCCCCAGTCCTGAATTTTCCCCAAACTCTGTGCTCTGCAATATGCAGCTCTTTCAGGGATCATTAGGAGGAATAATAAGATTCGTTTGCTGATCTAAAGAGACAGACTGCACAGCTTATCACTTTAACGGGGATTAGGTATCACTTTAATTCAAACACCGCCCTGGGTTGGTTTAGAGTTAAATGTAAAACAAGCTTAACAAAAGCAGATAGGATTTTAAGTGAGTTCAGGTATCAAAGATAGAATTTTATTTGCTTGTAACCATTTCTAAGTGAAAAATGCTTTCTAGAGATTAAGACGTAACAAAACTACACTCTTGGTTCAAGATCACATTATTACCACGCCACTTTGCAGCAAGATGGCTGACCGTTCCTCTGGTCAGGAACTCCACCAAGTCCAAAGTTCTCGGTTCCTTTATCGTCTTAGGTGAAGGATAACTTGGTGTTTTTTGCCCCTCTCTCTTATACTTCAGTGAACCTTTGAAATGGATTCTTCTGAAGGCTGCTCCCCAAAATAAAGTTCCTTTACCAGAAAACTCCATGTCACTTTCCTCACAACTGGAAGGAAGTTTCATGCTGATTTCTTCCCTTGCTGGTGTTTGCTAAAATGCAGATTGATCTGCTCTTGGCCTCTGGAATACAAATGAATTGCCACTTGCCATGTGATAGCCAATCGACTGATGACACCTGCCTGGAAGCATCTGCTTGTCCTTTGTCTGGAAGAAACCTGTTTAACCACTCCCCAGACTTGTCTGGTAAACCACACTTCAGTTCCACATTTCCTTCACATTTATATGGTCTCTTGGGCGTTTACCATATTTAGCATACAACAAGAATATTAATCATCAGTCTGTTTTTGCTTTTCTAATGATCCCTTACACGACACCTGTTAGATACAGATTGTGACATAAGTGAATTGGGGTACACTGAACTGGTCAGGTCAGCAGAAACTCAATACCAAATCCCAGTGAGTTTCTTGCATTTGGACACTGTTCGGGTCACATACAGGAGGGAAGGAAAGAGTTAGAAAAGCACAATATAAATTGTTTGGCTAAATAACGAGTAATGTAGGAGATGAAAACTGTCCACAACATAGGCGCTGACTTTTCCTCTGCCCAGTGGGTGCTTGACCCACCCCCGGCCCCACCCTTGCACTGCCCTTGCCCCTCCCCCATTCCAACCCTTCCCCAAAGTCCCTGCCCCACCTGGCCTTTTCCCACCCCAGCCCCACCCCCTTTCCCCAAGTCCCTGCCCTGCCTCTTCTCCGCCTCCTCCCCTGAGTGCGCTGCATCCCTGCTCCTCCCCCTTCCTCCTGTAAAGTCCTAAGTGCCGCCAAACAGCTGTTAGGCGGCGGGGGCGGCAGGAAGCGCTGGGAGGGTGGGGGAGGAGCGGGGACGTGACATGCTGGGTGGGGGGGAGAAGGAGGGGGGAGCTTGGCTGCCGGTGGGTGTGGAGCACCCACTAAGTTTTCCCCGTGGGTGCTCCAGTCCCGAAGCACCCACAGAGTCGGGGCCTATGGTCCACATTTATAAATGGCCAGGGCTAAGACTTGATGTCAGTTACACTGGTATAAATATGGAGTAATTACATTGACTTTAGTGGGGTTATTTTGGATCTGTATTTGTGTAACCCAGGGCAGAATCTAGCCCTAAGAAGGGAGAGAAATTTAGGGGGTCCCCAGGTGGAGAATAACTAGGAAGACTTAGATGAAATGGCTTAATAACAAGAGGAAAATATTTCTGCCCATGAGAGCCCGAAGAATGTGTTTGTCCATTTCTCTAAATAAAGTGGTGTCAGTCCCTGTGCTTTGAGCGTTTACAGCTAGGCTGGACAGTGGTAAACAAATACGATGTAGGGAAGAATCCATCATTGGTTGGGAGATGAACTAATAGGCCTTTTCTGTCTCAAATTTCTATCGTCCCACCAGGATACAGACTATTGCTATTATCACCTATTGATTGTTGTATTGTCCTCACTATGCAGTATCTCTTTGCACCTATTTATTATTCTTGCCTTGCAAAGTGCCATTGAAAACCTGAGGGGATTGTTCATTTCAGTGGGGTTTTACTAGATGCTGATGAGATGGAATGAAGCGACTATCCAAACTGCTGTCAGGGTGGTACTTTTTTTATTGCACAAGACTGCTGTGAGGATTCTCTGAGTACGCTCATCACTGAGTCTCTCTTGTTTTATGAGTCCATTTATGTTTGTATATTTTTATACTCTGGTGTGTGGTTTTTTTCATGTCTCCTGTTGTGTCTGTGTTTTATGCTACACAGATAATCTTGAAACCAAGTGAGATTTTCTTGGTCTATTAGACCTTTACCAGATCACAGGGGCTTGTGAAATATGTATTCTCTAGTGGTTATGAAGACAAATAAAAATCCCAAATATCCCGGGGGGGGGGGGGTGGGAATTAAAGGCAGCAGCATGGATTTGTTAATGTTTGGGCTGAAGCAGCCAAGAAACTGACATTGTCCAGATGGAAAGACCCATTTCCTGGCTGTAAAGATAACTTGCTAAAGGAAATATTAGATGTGGCTGCACTGGAGATGAAAGTGTAATGCAAGCCAAAGAATCATCCTAAACCCAGAAGGAGATTTTTTTTTTCCCCTCTGCCCCTCGTCTTGAGGGTTCAAGTTTGCTTACTATGGAAATATGAATGGTATTTCCTGGAGAGGAAGGATGGTCCAGTGATAAGAGTGTTGCCTGGGACTTTGGAGACCAGGGTCCAGTTCCCTGCTCCACCAAAAACTTTGTATGTGACCTTGGGCAAGTCAGTCTCTCTGTGCCTTGTTCATTCCCCATCTGGGGAACTGGTGGGTAAAACAGGGGTAATAGAACTACCTCACAGCAGTGTTGTGAGCTTCTCAGGTACTATCTGGGGTCTGGATATCAAAACAGATGGAGTGGGGGGACTGCTAATCCTGTGCCTCTCTCTGGAGTCTGTAGTTTGGTGGCAAACAAAGGATCCAACATGAATAAGCCTAGATATCCGATCTAACCACTTCATCTCTTTATTGCAGTATTCAGTAAACTAATAAATCAGACTGCTCTTAAAGGAAGGAAACTTGAGGCAGGAATGGGGAGCATAGAAGGGGGCTGTGCATTTACCTGTTTTGTACCTGCTTGACTGTTACCCAGGTCCAGGGGCAAATGACTGCACTGGCATAATGATAGTAGGCAGCATGCAGAGGATCTGATAAGATTTTGTGTGTCTGGCAAATGCTTTCTTTTCCCCAGTGTACATGATGGCTTATTAAACTCAATAATTAATTGAACATAAAGCCATGGTTCAAGCACTATTGGCTCTTAAATTAATACGAAGGTGAAATCAAAGTGTGCTGCTGTGTATTCTCTGCCTCCCATTTACATACATGGTACATTCAGTATTTTATTTACATTTACTCAGTTATCAGAGCCACCAAAATGATGATGCTTAGTGAAGGGGGCCGGTTACCCTACCTAGAAATTTTGTGTTTCAGTTTTGTAGCCTTTTTTCCTTGTTGCCATGTCAGTGGTTAAAACTCTCTGCTGCTGTTTTCTTGGCCTTCTTAAATACCGTGAAAAGCATATTTTAGTAAAGGCATGCAGTATGGCAGAGGGGAGACAAAAGCCACTGATAGTTGCAGGATGAGACAGTGATGGATTTTAAGATCCAATAGCTTGTAAACCATTAGGATTTGAAACAGTTACTCTGTTCCATTAGCGAGACCTAGGAATCTCCCTTTGCCATTGGGATATACAGGGAAACCCCCGCTATAACGCGCCCCGCGATAACGCGAATTTGGCTATAACGTGATCATAAGGTGGCTCCCACGGCCCCAAGCAAAAAAAAAATAAAAAAAGCGTCCAGAGCGTCTTCCTCGCCTGGAGCTGACCCTGGCTCCATCTCCTCCCCATCTCCCCTGTTCCTTACCCCCTGCCCCCGCTGGCGAGAAGAGAAGAGACTGGCTTGAAACTGACCAGCTTGAAACTTCTCCGCTTTGGCGAGAAGAGAAGAGACCAGCTTGAAACAGTAAATTTTTGTAACCCCGCTATAACGCAAACCCACATTTATCGTGATCGAATTTCTTGGACCCCAATTATCGCGTTATAGCGGGGTTTCACTGTAGCACTTTTTTCGGACCTAGCGTTTGAGTTTACAATTGAGAGATTCTGTGTATGCAGGAACTATTTTAGGAGACTTTAGGCTTTTTAAAAATGTTAGTTTTTAATGTATTTGCCTCTCCATCTGAGCTGGACTCGTGATTCTAGCTCCTCCTTGTTCTTCAGACAAAGCAGTGTGAGAAAATAGGATGAATCAGATGTTTAAAGATTTTTCTTAAATAGCTGTCTTGGAAAAGCAGAGAGTTCAAATCAAACTCCATGCTGGGGTGCGAATGGATAACTATTTCATTGGCATGCGCTTGGGACAGCTTTGCCTACTTCGGAGTATTACGGCCCTTCCAAAAATAATAGAGACCCATGGCAGCATACCATTATGTAGCTATAGGTTCCCATCCATCCTTCTATTGGAGAGGGGACTCTTGATGCCTTTCCCCTTAGGCACTGCAGGCAGATGTTTTCTGCTCTGGTCTGGCTTTTTCAACCTTAGCTGAGGCTTGTCATGGAATTAGAGCAGAGGAAACCAGGGCCTTGTTTTCTGAGGACCTCAGCTTCCCTTTGCTGTAGGTTCCTTTGGGCCAGGTCACTTTCATGCTCCCGTTGCCTTCTAGCGTGCTAAATGTAGACCAGCAAACGTGTGTGGTAGAAAATAGTTTTATTTGCATTCTCCTGTCAAAGCTGTTTAGGAGGGGATCCAACATGTCACCAGGTCATGGCTGCCTTATGCCCTCCCATAAAGGGGGTAATGTGTCATGCTGAGCAGTGTAGCAGTTCCATGATGCATCTTCCTAACTGCTCTGTAACCCTTTGCAACAATACAAAATCCAGCTGGGCTTGGCCCATTGAATACCCTTGAGAGTGACAGCTTTGCATTCACATTTAGATCAGAACTAAGATGTAATAGCAGTGTGTGGTATGGCCTGGGGTGAAATAACAGGGAGTGCTTAAGATAACCTAGGTTCATTTTCAGAGCCATGTAGGATGTGGGATTGGAATAGCTGGCAGTGTTGAGGGCAGGGTGGTGGTGCATTGGCAGAGCTGGGTGGCAGCCGAGGACTGGAATAATACTGAGTACTGCAGGTGGCTAAGGGGCGTGTTCAAAACTGAGTAGAAAGCTTGCACAGCATCTGCCTGAACAAACCATGCTATCAGCTTTTTGCATTCATGGGCCCAAAACTCTCCCAAAGGCGGTGGTTCTCAACTGTGGTCCACCGCTTCAGGGAAAGCCCCTGGTGCGCCGGGCCGATTTGTTGACCTGCCGCGTCCACAGGTTCAGCCGGTCGCGGCTCCCACTGGCCGCGGTTCGCCGCTCCAAGCCAATGGGGGCTGTGGGACGCGGCGGACAGCACGTCCCTCGGCCCACGCAATGTCCCGCAGTCCCCATTGGCCTGGAGTGGCGAACCGCGGCCAGTGGGAGCTGCGACTGGCTGAACCAGCGGATGCGGCAGGTCAACAAACCGGCCTGGCATGCCAGGGGCTTTCCCTGAAGAAGCGGTGGGCCACAGTTGAGAACTACCGCCCCAGAGGCGTAGTGAGCAGACAGTGCACTGTGAAGTACAAGCCATTGCTCAGCAAGGATTAACAGCTAATGACCCTGATTTCTAATATGCTGCTGTACATAACTCACTTAACTCATTAGAATGGTAAAGCCCAGGAACCAACATGGCTCATAGCTCTTAGCTTCTCAATCATCTCACTCACAGCAGGTCTCCAGGCTTCCTTGTTTCATGGTCTCTAATGATAATTAATTTTTATCCACTCACCTGTTTAACATCTGTGGGATTGCTCTTTTCTCCAGAGCTGCTGGCTTACTCTGATTGCTGGAGGCAGAGTAGTAACTCTGTGTTGTTATAGGCAATGAGACAGGTGGATGTGGCAAGCTTAAGAAGGGCCATACTGAGTCAAACCAATGGTCCACCTAGCCCAGTATCCTGTCTTCCAACAGTGGCTAGTGCCAGAGAACCATACAGTTGCTTCCAGTACAGTCATTTCTCCTCTGATCTGTATGGGTAGTTTTAAATGAGACTGGACCATTAGAGCATTTATAGTTAGGGCCCCACCAAATTCATGGTCCATTTTGGTCAATTTCATGGGCATAGGATTTAAAAAACATAAATTTCATGATTTCAGCTACTTAGCTTGAAATTTCAGATTTATCGTAATTGTAGTGGTCCTGACCCAAAAAGGAGTTGTGGAGAGGGGGGGTCGCGAGGTTATTGTTGGGGGGAGGGTTGCAGTACAGCTACCCTTACTTCTGCACTGCCGCTGATAGCAGCGCTGCCTTCAGAGCTGGGCAGCTGGAGAGCGGCAGCTGCTGGCTGGGATCCCAGTTCTGAAGGCAGAGCTGCCGCCAGCAGCAGCGCAGAAGTAAGGGCGGCATGATCTGGTATTGTCACTCTTATTTCTGCACTGCTGCTGGCGGGGCGCTGCCTTCAGAGCTGGGTGCCCGGCCAACAGCCGCCGCTCTCTAGCCACCCAGCGCAGAAGTAAGGGTGGCAGTTCCGTGACCCCTCCCCCCCTAAAATAACCTTGTGACTGAGCCCCTCCTCCCCACAACTCCCTTTTGGGTCTGGACCCCCAGTTTGAGAAACACTGGGCTCCCCCATGAAATCTGTATAGTAGAAGGTAAAAGCACACCCAAGACCAGATTTCGCAGTCCGTGACATGTTTTTCATGGCTGTGAATTTGGTAGGGCCCTATTTATAGTAGTTCTATTGTGTAATATTTAATACATAGAAAATATCCCATACCCATTTGAGCAGTGGACTAACTTAGACTTGCGTATATGGAACAATTAACCAAATACAAAATGCATAGTGTCTGCTGGAAGCATAAGAAATTAGTGAAGAGACACTCCAGGCTGTGTTTGGCTCTAAGTGGGTGCAATTTCCAGTAACTCCAATGGCAGCTGCGCCCTCTTATGCCTGTATTCGCAGGTTCTTATTCCTGTTCATTATGTTATTAACGGATCGCTTAGACCCTGGGCAACCCTATTGGCAGCAGAGAGGATTCTAGGGCAAGTCTGAGCAGATTTCTGTATGGCTGTTTACTTGCATAGGCGAGGGAGTGACTGTTGCCCTGTGGTGTGACATGGGTTTCCAGTTGTCCAAGTATAGAAGGCTGATGTGTATTTACAGTGGGGTGTGGCTGCAATGATGCATGATTGACTAGATGTGACGCAAAAGGAGGGTCTCCGCCATCCTGGTTGAAGAACACTGTGAGAAGGACTTTGTGTAAGCTGTACCTCGTTAGACAAGAAGGCATCTTGTCCATTCAGTTTAAGCACCAGAGTGTGTGTGGTGATTTTATTTGATATGTCACCCTTTGTTGTTTGAATCTCTGTTCTTTGTTAAATTTTTATACTTGCTCTCGCTAAACAAATCGAAGTGATGTGTGTGAAGTGGGGCAGTCTTCTAAGCTGTAACTCGCAAGTTGTGGCACATGTTCCTTTGAGAACAGTGGGTCTGGTAACTGTCAGAGCATCCAGTGGCTAATGGACTGGATGTTCAGAGGACTTGGGGATTGGAGTGTGTTCAGAGGGACAGCGGAGCCCGCGTGGACTGAGACGGGAGTGCTTGTGTTTTCCTGTGGCTGGGGGTGTCAGGGAACTGACATAGGGAACAGCAAGCATAAACAAGGCTCCCCAATACCAGGAGCAGGTGCTAGCAAGGAGCTTCACAACTCTAGGTACCCCTGGGGAACATTGCACTCAGGTCTCACAGGCAAGAACATCTCAGCCTGAACCATGCACAAACAGCTGGCTAAGCCAGGCATCACAGTTGTGATAGGATTTTGTACGTCTTGACTTAGCTGGCTAAGAATAAATGCTTTGGTGATTTTGTTCTAATCCTGCAGGACTTTGCAGAGAGGGGTCCCCAAGTTAGAGCACAGACCAAATGATCCCTTAAAAGAACACAGGAATGCAGTTCCTGGGTTGCAGAGATGTGAGCAGGTGAAAGCAAGAAGGTTGCTCTGCTGGGATTCCCTGGAGGGAGAGTGTCCGGTGTTGTTAATTCCCATATTAAAATGGGAATGGTAAAAGCTACATGAAATCATGCTATGCTCGAAACCTGAGCTGCTCCTGGGGGGCTTTCCAGGGAGCTGCAACCCTGGCCAGAGCTCTAACCTAAATAAGGCCTTCTTGGCATGGATTCTCCAGAGCCGCTCTCCCTTAGGAAAGCGTCTCCTCGGCAGATCGATGCTGGCACAGGCAAGAACTATTGCTGTGACTTACCTCTGCCGGACCCAAGTGAGAAAAGCTATGTGTTGGTAAGGAGCAAGACTGGATCTGCTACAGAGGCACGTTGCTGATGACAGCAAAATGTTTAATGACCTTCTAGCTCCTCTAATGCACCAGATTGCATAATTGACCTTCCACAGTATCTGTTGCATCTGTTGTTGCAGAATTGCCCTTCCACAGGCCTGGTCATTAAGCATCCCAGCTGAGAAGCCCAGCAAGAGAATAAGGGTGCATGTGGGTGGAGTAGCTCATGCCCAGCTGCAGCACAGAAGGCCCTGTGCGCTAGTTTGTTTAGTGTTAGATTCCGTACAGGGCTAGTTCTGGGCTTTTGGTGTCGGAAAAGGTCCCTCCCTTTCCAGGGCAAAACACTCTGGTGTTGCCATCTCAGTGCTAGTGAACAGCATGTGGCTGCTGGAATGTCTGGGAACCACGTCCAGGAGTTGGGGAGTCGCAGGGGGGAACTTCCAGATGTCAGAGCTCAGTCTTAAAGTAACTCACAAGCCCCCACAAAGGAGGAAATGTTTGTGTTTAGGATGAGCCAGCTGTGCTTGTATTGTGTTTGGCTGTTGTGCTGGGGGAAAGAAGCAGTGCTGTGGAAGGTGTGTGTGCGCGTGCGCACATGTGTGTGTGTGTGTACATTTTTTGCAGATGTACTACATGTGTGTTTATTCATTGGGCATTTTTATGGGCACGTTATCTGTAGGTATATGTGTGTGAGCACACAGCAGCACAAATACTCAGGGAGGAAGCAAGAGGAGAATTCAGCAGGATGAAGAGGAAAGGAGAGACTGAGAGAGGGGGAAGCATGGAATTCGGCAAGTGGCTTTGGGGGAGTGGGGAGAGGGCTGTGGGTCAAGAGCCAGATTTTACAAGCCTGTCTCCAAACTGACCCACTGACTTCCTGGGCAGGTTACCTGCTGTCCTTGTAGGCACCTTGACTGGCTGTAACATTCTTTGCCACTTTCTGTCATCCTTAATCACGAGGGCTCCTCCAACTTCCTCCTTGCTGCTGCACGTGGCACCCCTATACAGTGTCCCCTTTCTAACTGCCATAACATCTCCCACCTCCCCTCTGCATCCTGACTTCTTGAGTGAGTAGTTTACTCCATGGCCTCATTCCTAGTGGAATCTGATGGGTGGGAAAGAATTTGAGACACCTCTTTTTGGCCTCTGCCCTTAAAGGAGTTAGATGAGGAGCAGGATCATGCTTGGATCTGAGTGAGGGAATAGTACTGACCAGAGGGTCTCAGTTATGAATGGGGCAGGGGAATCCTTTGTAGTTCAAACTTAATTTCCAAGTACTGCTTGACACATACTGACTTCCCCAACTGGAGGTTACTCCCCAAAACAGGTGGATCATCTGTGACGTGACATTGAAATTACCATCTGCTTTACCCTTTGTGCTGACTGACCCTTGCTGGGGTTTGGAGCTCAGGATGTTACAGTCCATACAATGCCCAAATGTGGTGAGATCCCTTGCCAAGCATGTTCTGCTGGGGCCAAGGGAGTTCCCCCAACTGCCTGGTGTTCATTGACAGAGCTGTGTTTGTGGCTTCCGGGCTCATGCCAGTTGGCATTTTTCAGCTCCAAGCTGTTATGATTTGCTCCAGATGGTACATGTGAGCTGCCATGCTGGCCTGCTGCTCTGCTCAGGATCTCATTCCTGACATTTACTATGCAGCCATTCACAACAAAGTCCCCTGCCACACAGATGTCCTCTGAATTTCGCCCTTAGAGGTGAGGTCTGGGTCCTTGGCCATGTCACTATTAATATAATACCAGAAGCAAGCTGTGTCCTTCATAGACAATGGGAAGTCAAGACTCCAGCCCCAAGGAGCTTACAACTAAAATAGGCAACGTACAGCTGAAAGGATAGGGATGGGGGTGAGTGAAAAGCAAAGGGTCTGAAGGGTGGCATATTGTTAGTGCTGCTGTGGCTTTTTGGGTAGCTGTTATTCCTCTGTTTTATGAACACTTGGAGGGGGAGGACTAATATTTTGGAGCCTCTGTGAGTGGAATGTTTTAAGGAGGGACTTGGAAAAGAAGTTGGAGGGTGTGGTGGATGGGGTTCCAGGCGCAGTGGCCCACATGATAGAAGGCATGCAGGTGAGAGCTGGAGAAAGAAATGAAGCAGTGGAAACCCACCTGGAGGAAGCTGGTGGCCTCCCAGGTGAACTTGCTGCCTTTGTGATTTCCAGCTGGTGCAGCTCAGCAGGACAGCTTACCGACTCCGCCAGTGTCTGTTAACCACAACCAGGTCTCTTGGTTTTATGATTTTTTTTTTTTTGTCTCTAGTAGCATGGGTCATGTGATGAAACAAGTGGCTTTTCCTCCAGGGATCACAGCATCAGCCAGAGGGAAATTACGGTAACCCTTCAAAGCAGATCAAGGTAGGTTGGCAGCAAGGCTCCATCTTTTTCCCCATGGTGCAGTGCACCCTCGTTTCCCATGGGCACAGGAGAGGAGACAGATGGTGCACTGAACGTGGTGTCGTTGTTGGAGTAAGAAGAAACAACTCCAGGAGACACAGCTAGGGTGTGCAAAAAGCAAATAAAAATGTTATGGGTGCTGGTAGCAGGAAAATTGTTACCATGCAACAAAAGTGCAAGGTGTAACCAGCAGCATCGATGGAGTCCAAGCAGTGAGCTGCTTTCTATAGTGCCTTGCTATACTTGCCAGAAGCTCTTGTAACAGACTCCAGGACCCAGAGCTTCTTAAGGCTCCTGTGCTTCAAATCATGGGTCTCTTTTTTTTGTCTCTGGGGCTAAATTCAGACCTGGGGGTAACATGGTAAAATTGCATTGGTCTCAGAAGTGCTGCGCATGCTTATTGCAGGTCTGAATTTAGGCCATCCTGTTCATATTAAGCCTTCGAGCCTTCTCTCATCTCTGTCACCAGTCCCCGGGTCATCCTTGCCTGTAGATACCATTTTCCTTCCTGGGCTGCTTCTCTACCCTCCCAAGCATGGATCTGACCTGACTACTGCTCAAGCAGTAGCCTGAACAAGAGGGTATGCGTAGTGAGGACATGAACTATCCACGCCACAAGGAGAAGGGTAGGTGGGAGCCTTCTGACTGAAAAAACAGCCCAGGGATTGCACGCCTGCCGCCACCACCACATCCTTAGCTCTGCTGAGAGCCCTGCTATATCCCTGTCGACGTGGAGCTCTTTGTGGTGAGACAGAAGTACCTGTCCTCCATTAAATGCAGACTGCTCTTGTCACAATGGAGGGAAGTCTCTAAATACATGTGTTGCAAAGTGCTTTGGGACCCTCCTGGCTTAATAGGGCTAGACAAGGTTGCATGGGAAATGAGTGATTTATCATGCTCCAGTACGTCTGAGGTGGGACAGACTTCGTTTATTTCCCTATGAAACAGACAAACAGGAGGGGTGGGGAGTCATTTGCTATACGAGAAGCCAAGCCACAGCAAATGGTATCATAAGTGATGCTTAGATATCGGGATGCTGCTCAGTCCCTTTAGAAGTAGCCTAGATGGATAAGTGGCCTGAGACATCCTGAAGACTTCTGATCTCGCATGGTTACTTTTTGCCTTTCACTAACGTAACAGGGAAAACGGAGACATCAAGAGCATAGGAATGACCGTGTTTAAAGGGGAGCTATGTGGATCATGCAGGCATTGAGTAGTTCCATGTCCTACACTAAAATAACAGTGAAGGAAATAACACATCTACTCTCCCTGGAGAGACCTGCCCTTTCTACCTGGGCTCTGAAGCTTGTGGGTTGTAGCAGCCCTTCCAGCAGGGCCTCCTGTTGTTGCATGCTGTTCATGAGTTAGCATAGGTCCCAGAGGAGAAGTCTATTCAGACTATTGGCTGCCTTCTTGCACTTTCTTTCACTTTGTTTATAAGTTGATAAGTTCAGTGTAAGCAGAGGTTGAAGACCCACTTTATTTATGGCTTTAGTCAAGTCTTCCCATGCCTGAGAGGCAATCGGCTTGACTTAGCATCCCCAAAGATGCTGCCAAGCACAACAAAGCACAGAAGAAGCGCTTCCTGCCTGCATAAACAGAAGGATGGCTGACAGAAAATACAGCCAGGTTAATCCTTTACTGATCTCCTGGAGCCTTTGCTGAGGTTCTGGTTATGTTTGGCTTAGAAGCAACACTGCAGCCCCATGAATCAGTCCTGCTTTCTTTCCCCTGGCGCCTGAGAGGACGGAGGCTAACATGCCACAATGTTAAAGGTGCCTTGGGAAGAGGAAGGACCTGAGCTTGTTCCCCTTTTCTATGATATGTAAGAAGGTCTGACAAATGTTTTTAGAGCTTTTTTCTTTCCTGCTTGATTTCTGTCAAAGAAGGATCTGACTTGTCTTCGCTGGTCTTTCTTTGTTTTTTGTTTTTGTTTTCCCTTCAGAGGAATGAAACAGGATCTTTCCCAGTTATAACTAAAAAGGGTGTTGAATCTCTGGCAATGAAATGTTTCCTTTCAGCTGTTTTGTTCGGCCAGGTGTCATCAACAACAACAAAATAACAATGGGCTTTAAAGCAGCCATTTCCCCTCTATATTGCTCTACCTCCTGCCTCTTGTGATCTCTGCTGACTTCCCTCAGTCCTCCAAGGAATTCTCCTGCAGGAACTGGGTTGACAAGGCCTGATATTCAATGTCAAAAATGAAGAAAAAGTCCTGATTCTCCTGTCTCTGGTGTACATCAGGAGTGACTCCAGTATAATCAACGGAATTACACCCATGTAAAAGTGGTGTGTAAGTGAGAGGAGAATCAGGCCCACAAACTTTCTTTCCTTTTGCAGCTCCTATTTTAAAGGACACAGTCGTAGTCTCGGAGCGCATTTGCTGCTGCCTGAGGTCACTGAGGGCAAATACTGTGGCTGGACTTTTAAAAGGGCTTGGATCCATTTAGTAACCTTTGCAGCTATAGAAAACGATATGGCTGATTAAGCCTGGTGTTATTGGGGCGTAGGCTGAGTGGGTTGGGAAGGGGTTATTCCCCATGTGCATTGTAAAAGGTACAGTCAAGGCTGTTGTATTCTAATTGCTTTGTCAAAGGAATCTTTCCTTCCTGTTTGGAGAATGCATTCCATTAGGCGCTCCATGTGTGAGAGGATGTGTATTAGGAAACACAGGCATGGTCAGAAGAAGTGTGATGGAATTGATTTGCTTTGCATACTAGATGCTGAGGTTGGGAAGTAATTGCTGGGCATCTCTAGCTTAGCTACCTCTACACTAGAGCAGGAGCGGTCTATATAACCCTGTACATGTTTTCGCTTGTTTTCATTTGAACAGCTAGTTTATCAGCAGCCGTCTCTGGCAAATTGTCTATTTTGCTAGTTGACTTTGGTGTGACACTGGTAGGCCAGGTGCCAGCTCAGGCCAAAGGCCCGGGGCATCATTGAACACTAAGCTGGAAACCAGTCTTGCTCGCTTGTGGGTTAGTATAGTTTAAAATAGATATTAGTGTTTGTGTTTAGACTTTATGGAATGCTTGTAGGATGCTGCATGTATTAATCCTACTTATAATATCTGTATCACATGGTAGAAAGTTTTATTGTTTGTACTGTAATTGTGTAACTCACCACACAGGAAAAGAATCATTAATTAAGGTAAAGTGCTCATCCTGCACACAAGATGGCCCATTGAAGGCAAATGAGGCATTGTGTAACATTAAAGGACAGACCTTTGTTGACTGCATTCCTAACCCCTCCAGGAAGGGGAGACCAACACATGAACTCTTCTCATCAACTTGGATTCTGGGGTGAATGGGATAAAAATTCCTGACAAGGAGAAACTGAGTGTCTCTGTGCTGTCTGGAATTGGAGGAGCAAAGATTCCTAAACATAAGCAAGAGATTGCATGCTGCTTGGCATGGGTCAGCCAAAAAGAACATATAGAGCTGCTTATTATAGAAGCTTGTATTACTTTTTTAAATCTAAGTGTAACTCCTTTTTGTGTGTATTTCCTGTTTTAACCTTCTAAGTAACTCTCATTTATTTTCTTAGTGAAATCTTTAATACGCTTATTGCAGGATTAGCTACAGGAGTTGTCTTTGGTTTGAGGTCTGAGTATGGATGACCTGCTGCAAGTCCTGGTCCTTCGGGACTGGGAGTAACCTAAATATTGCTGTGATTTTTGGTGTAACGTGATCATCTATCACATAGTCCAGCTTGCCTGGGTGGCAAGGTAGTCTGGAATGCCCAAGGGGACGGTCTGTGACTCCATGGTAAGGACTGTTCTAGTGCTTTAGGAGTTCACATTTGTTACTGGGTTGGTGAAATCAAGTTATAGAGCATGCGACCAGTTTGGGGTTTTTGCCCTGATTTCTGACTGTCTGTCCTGAGATTGGCACTCACTGTCGTGAGCCATTCAAGACAGTCACTTGGTCTCATGAATTTTTTTCTTAGATTTTTCCAGTACTCCTTATTGTTAAACCACCTCCATCTCCCTTAAATGATTACTCCCCTTTTGCACCAGCAGTTTAGATGTCTTCGGTGTCTAGCTCTGTCATTCGTAGGTGCAGTCAGGCCATGGATGTTGAAGTGACTTACAATGCAGGCACAAATAGTGTTTTTGGAGGGTGGAGAGGTGGGAAAATGTTCCTGTAAATGGAGTTCCACTTCACCCTTGGCAGAAAACTTGCCCCCAAAAATCTGAAAGTGCCTTAAGACCCAGAACTTGCTTTGGATGGATAGAATGGTTATTCCCTTGAAGTGCCCATCACTCCCTTCTATTCCAACATTGATGGGCTCCAGAAGGTGCTTCATGTACATTCCATGGCCAGAAGAGTATCAGCCCAGTATAGGATCTTTGAGGGAGGAGAAATAAGGAGAATATTTTAGAAGTAAGCTCCCATCTAAAAAAGGGTTGTGGCCTTCACTCCGGAGCTGTAAAGAGACTGTTTGGTAAAGTAATAAAGTGTACAGCTTCCAGGCAGGTGGGAAAACTGCCTGGGGTGCGATCTCCATGTGAGCATAACCATGACTCTCAGGTGTACTGGGCAGCTCCAGAGGTGAGATGGCATGTTCCCCTGGTGACTCCCCAGTAGCTGGGTAAAAAAGCCAAGGGATGGGATATTCAAAGAAATCAAACTCCAAAGGTCAGAAGAACATTGTCATGGGGAGTACTGTGGAGTATGTGAGCTAGGCTCCAAACATCAGCTCCCCAAGGATGCAGCATGTACTAAAGCTGACCGTATACCCCAAAACCCGAAACTTGGCCCAATATGTACAGCATGCCCGAAAGCATGCAGCATATCCCAATGCATGTGGCGTGCCCCAAAGTATGTTGTCCAGGCACTAGGCAAACCCCAACATGCAGCATGCTGGAAACTTCTGGTGCCCCTGAAGACATGCAGTAGTACTCCAAAAAATGTAGCATGTCCCAAGTCATCCTGAGTGCTCCAGATGAATGGTGTGCCTGCTGTTGGATTTAAAGAGAAGATCTAGTCCAAGTAAACTAGCAGGGCTCCATCTACCATCAGCATCCCAATGGCACCAGCAGGTTCCACTGGCTGATCGGGTTCTTTTTCCAAGCTGTTTTACTTTAGTCATTGAGGAATTATGCACCCAGGTAGCATCAGAATATTAACAAGGAGTTCCTGTCAAACAGCCCTCCCTAAGCCACTGCTAGTGAATGGCAGATTAGTAGAAAACTTGGATTTCTCTCCTTGTCAATCACATTCAAGCAAACCTGCTGTCTTTGTTCAAGAACAGTTGTTTTGTAGCAATACACAGCAGAAGCCCATTAATATATCATGTGTGTGACTGGCAGACACATTGCAAGTGACTGAATTTTCCAAATTCGCAAGTAAGTGAATGTGCACTATTTGAAAAGGAAGACACACAAGGAGAATGCATCACGAAATGTGCTTGGTTCATGTATTTTTGGCAATTGAGTTTCAATTGAAATCATATATGATTGCATTGCATCGTGCACTAGTACGGCAGTATAGTTGGTGAAGTCTTAGGCCTGGTCTATACCTAACTTAGGTCGACCTAGCTGCCTTGCACAGAGCTGTGGAAAACACACACCGAGTGCCATAGGTGGGTCGACCCAACTCTGTCGATGGCGGAAGCGTCTACACTACAGCACTGCAATAACTGCTTGTATGCTCAGTCACATTGCGCATGCATTTTTACAGATATAATTAAAACTTAGCTTAAAGCATTTCTGGGAAGTGGAGAGAGGTGGTGTGCAGATGTGAGAGAATGAGTGAACGAAGTGCAACTGAGCAAGGTTCTGCTTTCCCACTCTGCTTCTTCATCAAGGTCTCTGTGTCCTGTGCATTTCAATGGAGCTGAAGGGGGAATCCCTGTTTATGGCTCTCCAGTCTTCGCTATCATTCCCAGTGTAAAAACCAGCCATGTTTAAGGGTGTGAAGCGGCTGCTATTGGACACTGTGCTAGCCTCCCATCACAGCAGCAGCGACGGGAATCCAAAGGAGTACAGGCTCCCAGCACTCCAACACATTGTGTCTGTCAAAGCTAAAAGAAAGGTGCAGTGTGGTCTCTTGGGAACAGATCTTTCGGTCTTGGGGCTTAGCTCCCGGCTTTTGGCTCGATTAAGAGAACCATCCACTCTTCCTGTGTTGCTCACACATGCAGCTTCAAAGGACCGTTGGAATGGGGCAAAATCCTCTGGCCAGTCAAGGGAAATGGCCTGTGTCCTAGAGAATCACAAAGATTAAAGCCACAAGCAGTAAAGTGGACTGGGGATGAGCAGATATGGCCAGAACATCAGTGAATGAGGCAACCCATCAAAGATGGCCTCTGCCTTTTCTGAAGTGACTATCCCATCTGTTCTCCTGTCATTAAGCTATTTAATAATAGCAATAATGCTTAGCCATTCTACAGCACCTTTCCTTTGAGGAATCCAAAGTACCCTAAGAAAGGTGGAGTTTGTTGTCCCCATTTTACAGATGGGGAAACTGAGGAACGGGGTCTTGCATCCAAACTTTTGGTTGCTTAATGAAACCAAACTATATCTCCAAACCTTTGGAGGTTGATCCATCCTTAATTGCTGGCTACATCTCTGGTGTTAGGTGCCCTCTTTCTCCCCCCTTCAAACATGTGCATGTACATACCACACACCCATCCATGAGGCTGCTAAATCTCTGAAGTGGGAACAGCTGATCAGTAAACCTATTGAAAGGGAGGGGCGGGAAATAAGCCCAAGGTCTGCAAACCTCATTGGAAAAATCTCTGGTTTAATTTTAGTGCAGTGTCTTTCAGGCAGGTCCTTAGGTTATAGCCCAGCTTTTCCAGGGATTAAGTTAAGTAGGGCACAAATTACGTGGGTCACGGAAGGTCATCTACTATAGGAAGATAATTTACACAGCTTGTCGCACTCCTCCCATCAGAGCCTGTGATCCAATGCTGGTAAGGATGTTGTGCACTTCACATTGTCCTACTAAGGTTGTAAGCTCGTTTCCCCAAAGGCAGTCTGGAAAAGTCAGTCCCTTTGCTGGTTTGGATGAGCTCAGGCTCCTTCCCAAAGAGCTAGATTGAGCATCTGGGAAAAATGCTTGGTATGGCACTGTCCCCCAGGCTTTGGGCTTCTGGGTCAAATGGCTTTGTGCGCAAAGCCAAATTATAGTTAAGGATGATGTGCTGGCTGGGCCACAAAAATCAGGGCCATGTACACCCCTCGATCCATAGGGCAGCTCCCGCTGCTTTCAGTGAGGGGTTCATATGAGCTTTGAGGGTGGCTGTTCTGTACCATTTAACTTCAGCTACTGTGGAATTCAGCATCACTTGGTGGGGTAGAAAAGGTTGCCAGGCAATTTTCAGACCACTGCTCTTTTTGCCCTTTGTGTGACCATTTCAAGGTGCACTTGCCTGATTTGTGCATGGCACTGTGGTAATTGTGCACGTAAAATGTGTGGAAAATCTGGCTTTTAACATGACATAATTATTAGCCTTAAAGGTTAGTACACCATTGCTATGAGTGGGGGCAGTTCTCAGCTCTCCAAGCTGTTGTTTCACTCCATCTGCAGTCTTAGGAAGGCAACCCTTGATTTTACTGGGAACACGCTTTGCAAACCATAAAAGCTTGAAACATTATTAAATGTAAGCTTTGAGTTCTGTGTAAAATGTATCTGTCATAGAGGCCAGATAAATACCCTCTATATGGTGGAAGTTGGATGCTTGGCTTAGAAGAATTCCTCCCTCCCCCCCTCAAGTATTTAAGTGGGAAGGTGCATTTAAGAGAAGGAGTGGAAGCTGGAAAGGAGAATCTAAGACTGGGAGGGCAGGGGAAGACATACAGGAATAGGTGGGGAAGGGAAATGGAAAGAGGGGAGGGGGAAGTTTTCTACACTTGTCTAGACAGTTTGTGATTTTTAAAAAAAAATGTATCCTCCCCCCACCCCCCGTTCCTCTCCCGCCTCCCTCCCAAATCCACAATGTTGGGTGCCCAATAGATGGTGCAAAAATAAGGTTATTTGACTTGTAATCATAGCACTGGATTCCCACATGGATTTTGCACACCAATCCTAGGGGGCGTGTTTAAGACTAAAGTGCGGTAAGAGAGCAAACTGAGATGATAAATCATTTGCCCCCAACACACTGCCCTCATCTCCACATCCTGCCAGTTGCGTGGGCTCCCTTAAGCAGAGGAATCCTGCTGCAGAAGGAGGCTTGAGGAATCTTGTCACAGAGCCAAAGTATGTGCAACAACTTGCACTTCCATCTCGGACACTCTGGCCAATAATAACACAGGGCTTCTTTTCTCTCCTGTGCAGAGTGTTTCCCGAACACTTGGGTCTCTCCTTCAAGAACATATGTTCTCTCGCAGTTTTACGCTCACTAGGAAGGGCAGGTGTGGGCTGCTTGCTTCTTGGGTCCAGCCTCTTGCTCTGCGTTGTCTTCTCCTGAATGTTTCCTTTCAGGGTGGGGTGTGCTGTAAATCAAGCAGATCCCGGAGACCTGTCTCTCTCCTTGCTTCTGTGTCAACATTCTCTAACTGGTACTGTTGTGTGGCTGGCATCCTTCCCTATAAAAACTAATAAAGAGGATTTACCATTGTCCTTCAGAGTGTCTTGACTTGTCCTGAACTGGCCAACGGGGCCAGTGAAGAGTCTGGCATGGAGTTAGAGAAATAGGAAGCAAACCCAGGTTCCCTGTGCTACAGCTTAGAGTGCTCCTGCCTAGATCACTGGCTGACTCGTTAGCCTCCCCTTGCAGGTGACTCAGTCCGCCATCCCCTGGCTAGATAGGCATTGATAGCATTTGTCTGGTCTTATGGAACTTCAATAATTGAAGCCAGCGAGAGTGTCTGTTGGGGACCCTCCCTCCACCCAATCCCGCTAATATCACAGAGATGGGGGTATGGTGAGAATAGAATTGAATTGTCAAAAATAATTTGTGATTTCCCCATGGCAAGAAGGTGCTTGTTGCTACGCTGCCTTTCAGACCTGGCACTGGGCTACGTTGGCAATCACAGTGCCTTGATAGAGCCGTGCATTCCAGCAAGCTCCTTAAAGGGTTAAGAGTATAGGTGCCAGAGCTGTGTTGGTAAAATATAACCATGTAGTTCAAAACAGGTGCTGTAATTGCACAAGATCCTGTCTGCCTATACATTTGTCGGGTTTGAGGCCATTACTTAGGCCCATCTAACACTATGGGTTATATTTTCAGTGGGCCTCCTTATTACATCCTGTATTTTCACCTGCAGACTGGTAACGGCATGACTAATACCTTTTTCTTCCTATTTCAGCCACCTTGCAGATATGTTATACATATTACAGGTGAGGTGAACATTTGGCCCTAAATCTCTCTCTCTCGGTTTTACAGGGGGTTTTTTGGGCCCTCTCTACACCAGGAAATGCCATCTCTGAGACGGGATATTTCCTGACTTGCCAGTCAGTGTCTCCAGAACTGCCTGAAGCCCTACTCAATCCTGGGATGGATTTCAATTCAACAAAACATAACTGATCATTTTTGGTTTTAATTAGAAAATTGCTCCATCACCTTAGGGGTGAGTGAAATCTGCTAAGCGTGGGAGCACACCAGCCACTTAGAATCATAGAATATCAGAGTTGGAAGGGACCTCAGGAGGTCACCTAGTCCAACCCCCTGCTCAAAGCAGTACCAATCCCCAACTAACTCATCCCAGCCAGGGTCTTGTCAAGCCTGACAAACTTGACCATGTTGCACAACATTCCAGCGGAAGTACATCTTGGGAGGGCAAAGCTCACAAAGGATCACCAAGTCTCCTGCTCCTCCACCTGGCACCGTGGCATGCAAAATGGGGGACTTAATGGTAGGGCTGCCAATTTTGGTTGGACGTATTCTTGGAGGTTTCCTGGAGGTTTCACCATGTGACATAATCTTTAATTCCTGGAGACTCTAGGACAATCCTGGAGTGTTGGCAACCCTATTTAGTTGTGCTTGTTAGGTTTGTGCCTTAGGGATATACCAGCTGGGTTGTAGCTAGCCACATCAAAGCCAGCTGGAACATTTGTGCACCTCACACAATCATTGCACAATTCTGAGCAGTAGGCTGGCTCTCCTTTAAGAATACTATGGGGATAAGAATGGTATATGATTAGAGAGATTAGGTAGAATAGCATGGATTACTATAGATTAGGACTGAGATACCTTGCTGAGCTGTGCAGGGGTCTGTGATTAGAACAGCAAAGGGTGCTGCAGGTCAGGAGTGAGGAGCACTATCAGATCAATATAGGGAGTTTGGATACAATTTGGCTCAAATAAAAAACTCATACTAAATATACACAAAATAATCCGAGAAGGAATAAAAAAATAACAGAAATAAATCCACATATGTGCTAAGCCATAATTAAACAGGCTACTAGCTACTGTAGTCAGTACAGGGAATAGTACCTTTTTGTATCAACGGAAAAACGTCACTCTCAAAAGTAACAGCTCAGTCCAGCATGTATTGGGCCCCTTTTTCCAATGAGTAGGAGTTCTGCTATGTCTAACACGTGCTATTTATAACTGCATTATACACCTATGATGATTTGTCTCTCTGAGCTATCAGCTCTGATTTTCTCCACCAAATACCCTCTATTAGTCCTCCACTGAATTCCCCCCCAATCATCTTTGGCCATGTAAAGTCCACTTTGTCACTTCCATGGCACAAAGTGGGCTGAGCAGACCAGAATAGCTGGCCTTTGGCCTTTGTTACAGACCAGTCCAACCTGTGCAGTAGCAGGAGTCTGATCCTGGGGAAGCCAGAAGAACATTGTATATGTCAAGTGGTAGCTAGACACTATTGTACCTAGGTGAGTCTGACCTCACATGCTGTGGCCAGATTTTCTCTGTGTGCATGTGCAGCTGAGATTTGGTCCAAGACCTGCATAGTCTATAGCCAGGCAGCAGCTTTTACCAGGTGAGCCAAAAAGTAACTTCCTTTTCTCCCCAGTCCAGGCTGACCCAGTAGGGGGAGCCTTGCTCTGGAGATTCTCAATTGGAAGTTGCTCTTTGAAAGATGTTTTGCTTTAACTACTAAACATTTGGAGGGCTAAAGGGGTCCTGTCAAGGTTGACAAGCACAAAATATAAGAAAATATAAATAATTTGTCATGTTACCTCCAATGCTGAAAAATTACTTCACTAATAATAATAATACAAAAGGGATGCAAATCCCAGCTCCTTGGGTCCGAACCCACAGCAGCAGACTTGTGGTGCTGGCGTGCTTGTAGTTGCAGATGCTGCATACACACTGGTCCTTCCATAGTCCCTGCTTACCCTGTTAGAATATGTCTACACTGCAGCTGGGAGAGTGCTTCCTAGCTTGGGTAGGCACATGTGCTAGCTCTGCTTGAGTTAGTGCACTAAAAATAGTAGTGTAGCTGAGAGTAGCACAAGTGGTGCCTTTACGAACCCAGTGGGTCCAGATGGGTTGTACTTAGGCGGCTAGCCCAAGCTGTCATTCATAGATTCATAGATTCTAGGGCTGGAAGGGACCTTGAGAGGTCATCGAGTCCAGCCTCCTGCCCTCATGGCAGGACCAATTACTGTCTAGACCATCCCTGATAGACATTTATCTAACCTACTCTTAAATATCTCCAGAGATGGAGATTCCACAACCGCCCTGGGCATTTTATTCCAGAGTTTAACCACCCTGACAGTTAGGAACGTTTTCCTAATGTCCAACCCTAAACCTCCCTTGCTGCAGTTTAAGCCCATTGCTTCTTGTTCTATCCTCAGATGCTAAGATGAACAAGTTTTCTCCCTCCTCCTTATGACACCCTTTTAGATACCTGAAGACCGCTATTATGTCCCCTCTCAGTCTTCTCTTTTTCAAACTAAACAAACCCAATTCCTTCAGCCTTCCTTCATAGGTCATGTTCTCTAGATCCTTAATCATTCTTGTTGCTCTTCTCTGGACCCTCTCCAATTTCTCCACATCTTTCTTGAAATGCGGTGCCCAGAACTGGACACAATACTCCAGTTGAGGCCTAACCAGCGCAGAGTAGAGTGGAAGAATGACTTCTCGTGTCTTGCTCACCACACACCTGTTAATGCAGCCCAGAATCATGTTTGCTTTTTTTGCAACAGCATCACACTGTTGACTCATATTTAGCTGGTGGTCTACTATAACCCCTAGATCCCTTTCTGCCATACTCCTTCCTAGACAGTCTCCTCCCATTCTGTATGTGTGAAACTGATTGTTCCTACCTAAGTGGAGCACTTTGCATTTGTCCTTATTAAACTTCATCCTGTTTACCTCTGACCATTTCTCCAATTTGTCCAGATCATTTTGAATTATGACCCTATCCTCCAAAGCAGTTGCAATCCCTCCCAGTTTGGTATCATCTGCAAACTTAATAAGCGTACTTTCTATGCCAATATCCAAGTCGTTGATGAAGATATTGAACAGAGCCGGTCCCAAAACAGACCCTTGCGGAACCCCACTCGTTATACCGTTCCAGCAGGATTGGGAACCATTTATAACTACTCTCTGAGTACGGTTATCCAGCCAGTTGTGCACCCACCTTATAGTAGCCCCATCTAAGTTGTATTTCCCTAGTTTATTGATAAGAATATCATGCGAGACCGTATCGAATGCCTTACTAAAGTCTAGGTATACCACATCCACCGCTTCTCCCTTATCCACAAGACTCATTATCCTATCAAAGAAAGCTATCAGATTGGTTTGACATGATTTGTTCTTTACAAATCCATGCTGGTTATTCCCTATCACCTTACCACCTTCCAAGTGTTTGCAGATGATTTCCTTAATTACTTGCTCCATTATTTTCCCTGGCACAGAAGTTAAACTAACTGGTCTGTAGTTTCCTGGGTTGTTTTTATTTCCCTTTTTATAGATGGGCACTATATTTGCCCTTTTCCAGTCTTCTGGAATCTCTCCTGTCTCCCATGATTTACCAAAGATAATAGCTAGAGGCTCAGATACCTCCTCTATTAGCTCCTTGAGTATTCTAGGATGCATTTCATCAGGTCCTGGTGACTTGCAGGCATCTAACTTATCTAAGTGATTTTTAACTTGTTCTTTCTTTATTTTATCTTCTAAACCTTCCCCCTTCCCATTTGCATTCACTATGTTAGGCATTCGCTCAGACTTCTCTGTGAAGACAGAAACAAAGAAGTCATTAAGCATCTCTGCCGTTTCCAAGTTTCCTGTTATTGTGTCTCCCTCCTCACTGAGTAGTGGGCCTACCCTGTCCTTGGTCTTCCTCTTGTTTCTAATGTATTGATAAAAAGTTTTCTTGTTTCCCTTTATTCCTGCAGCTAGTTTGAGCTCATTTTGTGCCTTTGCCTTTCTAATCTTGCCCCTGCATTCCCGTGTTGTTTGCCTATATTCATCCTTTGTAATTTGTCCTAGTTTCCATTTTTTATATGACTCCTTTTTATTTTTTAGATCTTGCAAGATCTCGTGGTTAAGCCAAGGTGGTCTTTTGCCACATTTTCTATCTTTCCTACCCAACGGAATAGTTTGCTTTTGGGCCCTTAATAGTGTCCCTTTGAAATACTGCCAGCTCTCCTCAGTTGTTTTTCCCCTCAGTCTTGATTCCCATGGGACCTTACCTATCAGCTCTCTGAGCTTACCAAAATCCGCTTTCCTGAAATCCATTGTCTCTATTTTGCTGTACTCCCTTCTACCCTTCCTTAGAATTGTGAATTCTAGGATTTCATGATCACTTTCGCCCAAGCTGCCTTCTACTTTCAAGTTCTCAACGAGTTCCTCCCTATTTGTTCATGCTACCCCCGGCTACCCTGCTCTTTTTAGCATGCTAGCTTGAGCAGAGATAGTGTCTTACCTACCCGCAGGCTCCAAGGTGGAGCATACACATACACTTAGGGCAGTGGTTCCCAAACTGGGGTTCGTGAACCCTTGGGGGTTCACGAAATGTTACAGGGGGTTCTCAGGAAAAAATTCCCTAATGGCGGACAGAGCTGTCCCTAGGGACTCCGGGCAGCATGGAGCCAGCAGCTCGGAGCCCCTGGACTTCCAAGAGCTAAGCAGATCAAAGCAAGCATATCTATCACACTGAGGAGATTTAAACTTCAAGACTCCTTATAAGAAATGGAAAGGGAGATGGATATTTTTTGTTATTTTTAAAATTAAATAGGCAGCTAGTATTGTTTTTAAAATTATTATGAAGAACAAGTTTAAGCTTTGTTGTAACGAGCAGTCTAGGCAAACAACGCACAAGACCTGAATGCTTATGTAGGAGGAACTCTTTGAGTTGGCTTCTTAAATATCTTCATGCTGTTTCACATCTGATACTCCTTGATGAAACATAGGAGCCTGGTCTTATAACAGGCTTATTCAAAGTGATACAAGCTACAAAAGTGAGATCTTGGAAGAGTGTTGCCGTTTTCATAATGTAATAAAAATACTGTGATGATTAATAATTAATAATAAATAGTGTGTAATAAGCATGTCATAAAAACAAATTTCATATTTCCAAGATCACTGCTTTTATAATTTATACTCGGGTAAAGGAGAAAATCCCTGCAAATATTCATTTTTTAGGAGGGGGTTCGCGAGACTTGACATTTTATTGAAAGGGGTTCACGGATTGTTAAAGTTTGGGAACCACTGCCTTAGGGTGAGTCAGCAGGAAGGGGTTGGAAATTGACAAGACTCTTCTTCTAGTGCTCAGAGCACAGAATTCTCATCAGTTGCTGCTATTCCTAACCCACTTTGTGCTGGCTTCAGTTAATGGAGATATCAGAGGAGAGGGAAGAGGGAATAATAATGGAACATGGCCTTTCTCGAACACCTTCTGACCAGTGATCCCAAAGCGCTTCACAACTGTTAAGGGATTAACCCCCTCAGCACCCTGGTGAGGGTGGGAGCTGAGAATGGGGGTCAGGATGATAGTGCAGGTGGCATGCCCAGAAGGAAGAAGGGGGACAGCTAATGCTGCTTAACAGCGACCCCTGCCTTTCAGACCAGGAGCACCTTAAAAGGCAGAACTTGCTATGTCCTGCTGGGATTTTCTTTACCATGTAAATGTACGTAAGTTGTTGTGCGGCAGATACGAAATTGCATTCAGAAAATCAGATATTAGCCTAGGTAGGGAAAGAAGAAAAACAAACCCAGAGACAGCAGGCGCTAAGGATTCCATATGGTGACGGCAGCAGCTCTGCTGAATGCCACTCAATCAAGGGCGTTGCAGGTCTTTCTGATTTTCATTGTAACAGAGTCTGAAAATAGCTCCTGAATAAATGTCTTTCCAAAGCAAGGCGATACACAGGGATGGGTACTGTGAGCTGGAGCGTCAGGCACAGCATTGAAGCCAGTGTGGGAGCAGACAAAACCGCCCCCTCTGACTTCATTCCCAGAGGCTAATATTAGCTCACCTGCTGGTATGACAGGCCTTGTGGCAGGCAGCCATGGAGTCCTGCTTTTCTCCCACCTTACTGTTCCTTCATGGCAGCAGAAGCCCAATTAGCAGAGCCTTTCCCTTCCCTGTCAATCATGTTGACTTGACTCATACTTAGGGTGACCATATTTCTCAAAGAGAAAACAGGACACCCCCTAGCCACTCACCAGAGGGTCCCCTCAGATGCTGTTGCTCATTGGTGGAACCCTTCGGGGCCCCCCACCCGCCAGGCTGTTGCCCATCACTGGAACCCTGCAGCCCCCCTCACCCTGTGAGACTGTTTCCTGGCTGCTGGAATCCTGCGGGGGCACCTCATGCTGGAATGCTATTTCACCCCCCAGCCCTGCCTCTCCCCTGTGGGGGGCTGGCATCTCCACTCGCCCCCTCCACACTGCACCCCACTTTTTTGACAAAAGTGGGCATTTTGTCCTGTTTGTTGTGATCATCAGTTGGCAAGAGCAAACAGGACAATTGCCTCCTTTTGGGAAAAAAAAGTCAGGACTGCCGGACAGGACTTAAAAAGGGGACGTCTGGTCACCCTATTCATGCTGAAGTGTGCGAGGTGAAGAAGCAGTGTGTTTAAGCAGATGGATGAAGGTTGAGGTGCAAACTGTGTTAATCAGACCCCACCCCGCTGTTTTGGACCTCCTGGGCATGAGAGAATGATGAAGCCATGTCAG
Organism: Chelydra serpentina; assembly: GCA_037349315.1. Lineage (NCBI taxonomy): Eukaryota > Metazoa > Chordata > Testudines > Chelydridae > Chelydra > Chelydra serpentina. The sequence goes on from JBAIAC010000035.1 coordinate 18,643,076, forward strand.
TGATTTCATGGGGTGTGGGATCTCGAGATCTGCCCTGCCGCTGGGCTTTGCAGATTTCCCTTTTCGTGTGGCTTGGACATGGGCAATGAGTAAGTTTTTGGAGCCTGTGAAAGGCACCAGCTCATTCAAAAGGTCACTTGTTCTCACCACCTCTTCCAAAATAAGTGGGATAGCCCTGTTTTGCACAGGTCTGTATCCTGCACAAGCCCAGTGTCCAAAGCAATCAAAGGTCCCTTTTTTGATTCTGGGCAATGTGCTGCATTGTGGCAATGCAGTCTTCCCAAGTGGTAACCCGAGTGATGCGCTGCCGTAGGATTGCAGTGCAAACATGTTGCTGTGCTGGGCAAGTATGACGCGAGATGCAAACCCGAATACTGAGTGTGAATTTGTACCTCCCCCAAATGGACCATTCAGCCATTTCCATGTGCTGTCACCTGCCTGCCTGAGCAGGATTCAGTGATGGTTATGGTGTGGGTTAGAAACGGTTGGCAGTGGGCAGGTGTGGATCTGAGAAGACCCACCAGAGGATATGATGAGAAGAACAGGGTTTCCTTGTATCTGATGCTCATTACTCAGTATTTGACTGGATCCACACTCTGAGGGTGTGCAGCTAGAAGCCAAAGGAGCAATGGTTCAGTGGTTGCTTCCAGAAAGGACACATTTTGCTGTTAAACAGCTGACTGGAAAACTCCAGTACTTGTCCTTGGCCATATTGCAGTCCAGTGGGAGGTATTGGACTGTTCTACTGGGGCCCCTTAACACTTTGGTTAAGGATTTGAGGTCTTCAAAATCCTGTACAGTGAGGAAGGTGCTGTTAATGTTCTTCAGCTTGGCTGCAGCTAAGCATTCAGTCTATGGCCAACTCAGTGCACCTGCTGTGCTAGTGAATGCAGCAGGTCATAGGTGCCGACTCCGTGGGTGCTCTGGGGCTGGACCACCCACGGGGAAAAATTGGTGGGTGCAGAGCACCCACCGGCAGCTCCCCACCAGCCCCCTCACGCCCAGCTCACCTTGGCTTACGCCTCCGGAGGTGCCCCCCGGCGAAGCTGCTTTTTTTAGCTCACAGGCTTGTTGCCCGCCCGTCAGCTGTTCGGTGGGCGGCAAGCCGGGGGGGGCGGCAGGGGAAAGCGCAGCGGCAGTGCCTCAGGGGAGGGGTATGGGGAGGAGGCGAAGCCGGGCCCTCCGCCTCCTCCCCATACCCCTCCTCCGAGGTGCCGCCCCGCTGCGCTTCTCCCCCCCACCCCCCGCCAGCTTGCCGCCTGCCGAACAGCTGACGGGTGGGCAGCGAGCCTGTGAGCTAAAAAAAAAAAGCGGCTTCACTGGGGGGCGCCTCCGGAGGTGGAAGCTGAGGTGAGCTGGGCATGGGGGGGCTGGCGGGGAGCTGCCGGTGGGCGTGCTGCATTTCCCCTCCCTCCCAGGCCAGAATGTTCCCTCGCCCCTACTGTTAAGCAGTGTGCTCCACTCTCTTCACCCCAGAGCTGGCTGCATTTCAGGGAAGCTGTATATATGTCATTTGTGAAGTACCTTAGGGTTTCTTTTGGATAAAAGGGGCTACATACAAGAGAAATATTTAATATTACAATGACTTTTATTTGTACTGATTTGGGTTGTTTTATGTGGAAGTAGGAACTGGATGAGGCTGAGGTGTGTTGGAATGTTGGTTTGTGTGTGGCTGGATAATATCTGCTACAGTTTGTATCCCTGTTTTAACTTGGCCCAGACTGCCTCAGCTCTGCTCTCTGTGTCACTCTCCTGTTTAAGCATTAAGTAAGGAAATAATTTATATTGGGAACAATTCTGTTTTACCTTGTAATAAATAATTAGTAACGGAAGGTGTGATTTTTGAAACTGCCTAGGGGAATTGGGCACTTATTGCTGGTAGGTGCTCTGATATTTGATTCTTTTGTGAAGGCCTCTGGCCTTTTGGCCTTGTATCCTTGCGACGTTAAATGTTCGGCGCCAAATTGTGCCTGCCCCTGTGTGGGTGCACAAGGGGGAGGGGAAAGTTCTTCCTCTGTGCACCTATCCAGAAGGCAAGCACAGTGCGGCATGGCGCAGCTCATTTCAAAGGAGGCATTACTGGATTTCTTGGCCCCAATGTCAGCTCCTCTCCCTTAGCCCTGATGCTCTAGCTAGGCTGGTGCTGGGAGACGGCAGCTGTCTTTACCCCATGCTAGCATAGCTCCTCTAGCCAGTGTTGCTCAGTCAGGCATTCAGTCTCTGCACATCTGTAGTGGCTAGAATTTAGCCCCTAATCTGTTGCTGTGATTTAGGTTTGCATTGTGCATTGGGACCCAGATGCCACAGGCAGTTTCTTTTTTTCTTGATATATTTTTTTAGAATCGATAAAAATCAAACAAAAAGCCAGAGAACTCCAAGGTGTTGACGTCTCATGGCTTGTGTGTCCAGCCCCCCTCGGGGGGAGCCCAGAGCCCTTTCCCCTTTTGTCTGGGACCGCTGAGTTCCTGGCAGCTCATTGAGCATTGTTCCCCAGCAGAAGAAACGGCAACAAAGGAACCATCGTGAGAAGAAGGGAAGGAAAAACACCTCAATGTCTGAATCATTTTACCTTGACTTTCATTGAAGATGCAGCTCTCTCTCTCTCTTTCTCTCTCTCTCTCTCTCTCTCTCTCTCTCTCTCTCTCTCTCACACGCATAGTTTCTATGTCATAAGAAAGAAAGGAAGAGGGAGAAAAATCAGTCCTCCATCCAAGATCTATGATGGGCTTGTTAATGTTAAAATATGGTGAATTCTAAAAATAATCCCCACGTTGCTATAGAAACTTCCTCTGTTGCTACGTGAGAGTCTGGAGAGAATTGTACTCTCTCTTCATACCTGCTATTCCAGTCCCTTCAGCTGCATTCGCCCCCAGGCAGGACTCCAACAGCAGGTGCATCAGACCTTGGCTGCTCCTTTAAATAGGCTCTCTGAATTGCTCACTGTTGAGCTCATTGTGACAAACATAGGGAAGGAAGGTAGCCACGTAGCCTCTCGTCCAGTGCTTCTACCCTCCTGTAATGTACTTCCCCCATCCCTTACATTCGCATCCATCGCTTTTTAGCTATGTCCTCTTTGCAGACTCTCCTACTGCTTGTGGTGGTGTCTGAGGGCTATTGGGGAGGGTGTGCAGTAGACCGGGTTTCACTCTAGGTGGCAGGAGACTGGGGTTCTCTTCTTGGCTCTCTCAACTGACTAGCTTTGCTACCTTAAATAAGTCAGATGGCTTATCTGTGCCTCAATTCCTTCTGTGTGTAACAGGGATAATGACACTTGGAAAACCTGGTGAGAAGTGCTTTCAGATCAAGTGATGACAAGTGCCTATATAAAGTGCTAAGAGTTGCCCTCATTCTTTAGAGATCCCTAAAATCCCAAGTCTCCCTCTCTGTTGCCCTGTACACAGACTGGGCAGCTGCAAGGGAGGCTGGGGCCCTGAAATTTGTTTTGAAAGTTATTTTCCCAGTGAAGAGAGCTGGAAACCTACTTTCTCTTTGAAATGAAGGCTGAGATTAACCCTCCCATTTAAAAGTTCACACACATGAAGAAGCCAGTCCTGGCAGACTCCGGCTCCCTCATGAATTACCTGTTGCTGCATAGTGAAGCATCTCTTGGGCTGTCTGAACCTCCTGCTCTTCTTAGCTTCTGTTTGATGTCTTGAATTTGAGCCTGCCACACTCTCAAGCTCTTTGAAGATGAGACCCTGCAGTGCCCATTGACTTCAACAGCAGATGTGGATGCTCAGCACCTCTGAAAAATTGGTCACTGGGTTACTGCGCCTAGATTTGGAAAATGAGGCCAATGGGGTGTTTTCATGTAGGGCTGAGAAGCCAGGGAGTGGGGAGTGGGGAGCAAATTCTCATCCAAAATACGTAACCAGAATTGTGCAAAAGCCTCTTTCACCTTGATGATGATGTCATTTTTTCACAAGAACCCTGAGTCATGGCAAACTACTGGCCTGGGATGAGTTTATGTACATTTGTGATTTGTTCCTATCTGAGAATCAGGGCCGGCTCTAGGATTTTTGCCGCCCCAGGCAAAAACAAATTTGGCCGCCCCCACCCCCGTTTTATTCTTACCCCACCCCCACCTCAACTCCGCCCCTTCCCAAATCCCCAGCCCTGCCTCCTCCCCCCAGGCTCTCAAGCCTAGGAGGGAGCGGGGGGGAGAAGCGGCGTGCGTACCGCAGCCGCTCAGGATCTCCCCCTCCCTCCCGGGCTCTCAAGCCCAGGAGGGAGGGGGAGAAGCGGCGCGCGCGCCGCAGCCGCTCAGGATCTCCCCCTCCCTCCTAGGCTCTCAAGCCTGGGAGGGAGGGGGAGCAGCGGCGCGCGAATCAGCTGGTTCGCGCGCTGCTGCCGCTCGGGATCTCCCCCTCCAGCAGCGGCGCGCGAATCAGCTGTTTCGCGCGTGGTGGCAGCGGAGGTGAGCTAGGGCGGCCGGGGCACATTTTTAGGGGCGGCATGGCCGGCGCCAGAATGCCGCCCCTAGAAATGTGCCGCCCCAAGCACCAGCTTGTTTTGCTGGTGCCTGGAGCCGGCCCTGCTGAGAATTTCATTGTCTCCCCCCAGCCCCCTCCCCCATTGCCCCTCATCCCGATTCACATATTGTCCCAAACGTGTAAGGCAAAAATGCTGAGCAGTTCCTAGCAGTAACAAGAGTGAAATCTCTATTCCTAAAGGGGCCTTGCAACAGAGACCACCTGGAAAGGGACTGGATGGGAAATTTCTGGCTATGGCAATCCATTTTAACTTTGTTCTTTTGGGTGGCTGGGAATGAAATATGGAGCCTTTCATCTCAAGTCTCTGGTTCAAATCCCATCTCTCATGGTAATGATTGGCAAGCTGTTACCACCTGAAGGCTCTTTGATGTCCTGTGTGAAATGAGCCAGTGGTGTCAGCCCTGTTCCCCATAGACAGGTGTCCATATCTTGTAAGACGCCACCACAGTTCGAACTTGTTGTGTGTTTTGTCTAAGGGACAAAACATTGAAGGGAGACATGGAGACTAAATTGCCCTCAGATCGCTACAGGTGGGCCCAGATGTTTGGCACATTGGTCCGATGGAAGCCTGCATAGTCTCTGTCTGTGCTGTACCTGTTCTGTGGATAAAAAGAGGCACTGTCGGTCTCCGACATGGCCGTCAGCACTGCATAACATCTGATGATAAAACACTGAAAACTTACAATGGACAAAACATCAATGAGCTGACCAGAAACAATATGTCCCATGTATTGACAGGGCATCCTTCACCAGAGCATCTGGGTGCCACACAATGTTCCCTCTAATTTTTGACAGGCCGTGTGCACAAATAATTTCTGTGCAAATTGTTGTGCTTGTGTGCAAATTTTTGTGCGCGCTGTGTTTCGCCGTGTGCGCGGGGTTTAGGATCTGTGTGTGGGCGCGCACATGCGCACAGCGTAGAGGGAACAATGGTGCCACATGGGCACTCCGCCACAGTAATCCAATTGAAAACGACTCTTGCGCACTTACCCAGCTTCTTCTTGCCACAGCGTTTTCTCCCATTAGCCATTTAACTGATTCGAGTTAACATGCACTGTACTGCTTTGGAGCAGTGGTCTTCAGTCCACTGTGATCTCCCATGTTTCACAGGTATCAGTGAGGCACATCACAGGGTGAGTAAGAAAGCTCACTGTTTGCCCAATCTTGCAGTTTCCTGGCCTTGGTTTGGTTTCAGTGAGATCATCAATGTCGTGAGAACCGATTTCCCCCGCCCCCCTTCGTCTAATAACACTCTGTTTTACTTTGGCTCCCATAAATCCTATTAAAAGCTGCCTCGCTTTTATGAGGAGACCAATGCTTGGCACTTTGGCTCAATGGCATCCAGAAACACATTCTAAAAGGAAATTATAATACATGAGGAAAAAGTAGGGCAGGAGCGGCTTAAAACTGGACTGCTGTAGAAAGGGGCCGTACCTCACATGGACAGACATAGCTGGTGACCCCACACACTGCAGGATACAGATGTGCAGACATACACATTACTATTATTTATCATTTGTATTCTGGTAGTGTGTAGAAGTCCCGTTCATGGACAGGACCCCATTGTGCTAGGTGCTGTACAAACACAGGACAAAAAGATGATCTCCCACAGGATTTATACCCTCAAGCAGATGGACAGATGCGCACACGCTGTCATTTCACACATACGGAGTGACAGGTATGCAGCCAGAGACAGTCAAACACAAATGCACATAGGGTGACCAGACAGCAAATGTGAAAAATCGGGACAGGGGGTGGGGGGTAATAGGAGCCTATATAAGAAAAAGACCCAAAAATTGGGACTGTCCCTATAAAATCGGGACATCTGGTCACCCTAAATGTACACCTGTGTAATGACCGAAAGAGACATACGTACACGGGTCCAAACATGCAGCCAGCTTTATTCGGGTCCAGCAATGCATAGTGAGGTTAGGCAGTGGGTTCTGAATCACTCCGTGAAGCCTGCATGTGAGGAAGAAATCCTACCTGTGTATTTATTTGGGCTTTGCTTGATATTGGCGGGCTTAGTGGGCGTGAGATTATGTGATTGGAGCCTGGTGAGGTGAGAGAGAGAGAGAACTTTTCAGCAAAGACCGAAATAAGGGCCCTGCCTCTGGAAAAAGGACACACAACTTATTTGCATCCTTATCTCATTTCTCTATAAACAAGGCAGCTGGGACCACATGGCCTGAAACTGGGAAAATCATCCCTGCCATTGCCCTTCTGGTGCTAGATATGTAAAAGGGTCAACTCCCTGGAGGATTCATGAGTTTATTTGGCTCTGAGTTGCTGGGAATTTTTACTTGGAGAAGGCCCATAATGCAGACAGACTTCCGCAGACTGTCTAAAGAAGGGTTGGGAATAGAAAGAATGTGGGATCAAGTCTCTGGACACCTTGCCCGTCTGCATTCAGCCATAGGAACAGGGTTCTTTATTTCTGTAGCCATTATTCTCCGCCTCACAGCAGGGCGAGGACTTTGAAAGCATGATTCCTCCCCGTCCATCCATGCCAGCTGTTCTCACCACTTCTGCAAGACACTGTTTCTGATTATCAGCCCTGTTTCTGATTATCCATCTACATTGGCTATTTTCAGACCCTCTGCAGGGCTTCTCTCCTGTTCATCCACACTTGCCTACATCCTCTCCATGCTATAGAACTGGCCTACTTTGGCCTGTATACATTGGCGTGGTGTGACAATGGCAGCCAATTGTCTCTTTGTCCCCCCATTGACGTTACTAGCAGGATCAACTGGGCACAGGCACTCCTCCAAGACCTGGGCCAGACTCGGTGCATGCTGCTTAACCACATGATGGTACAAGAGAGCTCAGGTTCCTTTAGAACAGGGGCGGGCAAACTTTATGGCCTGATGGCCACATTGGGGTTCTGAAATTGTATGGCGGGCCGGTTGGGGAGGCTGTGCCTCCCTAAGCAGTCAGGTGTGGCCTGGCCCCCGCCCCCTATCCGACCCCCCCTGCTTCTTGTCTCCCGATGGCCCCCCTGGAACCACTGCCCCATCCACCCCTCCCTGTCCCCTGACCATCCCCGGACCCCACCCCTGCCTGCTTCCCCGCCGCCCCATCCAACTCCTCCTCTCATTCCTGACTGCCCCCTGGGGACCCCTGCCCCGTCCAACCACCCCTTCTCCCTGACTGCCCCCGGAGCCCCTGCCCCTGACTTCCCCCCACTGTCCCATCCAACCCCCCCTCTCCTTCCTGACTGCCCCCCCAGGATCCCTGCCCCCATTCAATCCCCCTGTTCCCCACCCTCTGACCACCTTGACTCTATCCAGACCCCCATCCCCTGACCACCACCCCGAACTCCCCTGCCCTCTGTCCAACACCCCCCACCCCGCCCGCTGCCTGGCGCACCGATGGCTGGCAGCGCTACAGCTGCGCCGCCCAGAGCACTTGGACAGGCAGCTGCGCCGCCCGGCTGGAGCCAGCCAGGCCACCGCGCAGCACAGAGCACCGGGTCAGGCCACAGCTCTGTAGCTGTGCGGCCTGGCAAGAGCTTTCCACCTCGCCGCCCAGAGCATTGTGCCGGCGGAGCAGTGAGCTTAGGCTGCGGGGGAGGGGGAACAGCAGGGGAGGAGTCAGGGGCTCAGGGGCCGGGCAGGAGGGTCCTGAGGGCCGGATGTGGCCCGCAGGCCGTAGTTTGCCCACCTTTGCTTTAGAAGGAAAAGAGCTCCTGTCATGTTACTTTGTGCAGCGTTCTGAAATGCCACGTGGGGAGGAGCAGTTTGTGCCAGGTCTGACCTGTGAATTAGATAGTCTGAATCTCACACTGCGACCTTCCTTTGATTGCTCCAACACAATTAAAGCCGGATGGAGATTAGCTTGTGGATCCCTAAACCTGAGAACCAAGATCCAAAGCCCTTCCAAACTCTTGATCTGATGTTTGGACTTGATCTTACCCTCTTTGATGTCTATCGCAGAGCTTCCGTTGGTGTCAGTCAGGGAACGATCAATCTCTTTGCCATCTTTAGCCCAAATTGATTTGGGATAATATCCGATCCAACCTGAACCTGCGCTTAAACCTGAACTGAGCCACTTTTGGAGGTATGAATAACAATGAAATCAGGTTGGTTATTAAAAAAGTTATTTTCATTTACATTCATCTCTGCAATTCCTGGTATCAAAATCCCAGGAGAGAGTCTGTCCCCTGTGAATTCCAACCCAACAGGAAACAGGAATTACTCACAAAGAGACTTTCACTCGGGATTTATGACCAGTTTTACACGTGCTCAAGATTTCATCAGAACAATATCTAGTATTTGCCTGGCACTTTGAATTAATATATAGATACTAGTAGGGCAGGAGCCAGACTTGTCAGGTTCAGATCAGGACTCCCATAATTATTTGGAGTGTTGGTAGCCAGGTTTTGGTTTAGCCTGTTATCTACATAGCTGTGAAACTTGCATCTGAGTTGTGATTTTTCCAGGGCTCTGGGGCGTTTGGGACTGGGGATTGAGTTTGGGCCTGTCTCTAATTCCTACTGATGAAAGGGGAAAACCCAAAAGAATCAGAGTTTGGGCTTGAATCAAAGGGGTTGGATATGTCCCTGAACAATCTGAACCTTACAAGTGAAAAAAGAAGTGAAAACAAATTTAGCTAAACCATTCCAGAAGATTCATTTGGAGTTTGATTCCGGAAATGGGCCAATGCCAGTGTTACCAAGGAGACAGGGAAGGTTCGTCTATTTTACTTCTGACCAAGCTTACCTACCGCAGTGCTTATTTGACAAGAGCATCACCTATCTGTATTTCCAGCCCCGTCCAAAATGTTCCCACCCGATCGATGTCACAAAGGATGTCACTTCTGCCAGGTAGCTGCTGCCAGTGGGAGATGCCCAAATGGTAATTCTTATCCAATGTTTCACGGTGCTTCAGTTCCCCATTTGTAAATGGGGGTACGAATACTTTTTCTCCCACATTGTCTGTCTTGTCTATTTAGCTGGTAAACTATTTGGGGCAGGGACTGCTGCTTGCCATGTGTATGTACAGCACCCTAGCACAACAGGGCTGAGATTCTAGGTGCTACTGTAATGCAAATAATAAATAACAATAAACAGTTTTCTGATTCTTCATGGCAAAACTGCTTACTCTGTTATAAACAAAAGTGCTAAATGATTAGGGGTATGGAACAGATTCCATACAAGGAGAGATTAAACAGACAGGGACCGTTCAACTTAGAAAAGAGACGATTAAGGGGGGATATGATAGAAGTCTATAAAATCATGAATGGTGTGGAGAAGGTGAATAGGCATATTGTTTACCATTTCACATAACACAAGAACTAGGGGTCACCTGAGGAAATCAATAGGCATCAGGTTTAAAACAAAGATAAGGAAGTACTTCTTCACCCAAAGCACAGTCAACCTGTAATACTCATAACCATGCAATGTTTTGAAGGCCAAAAATATACCTTAGTTAAAAAAAAAAAAAAAACCTAAAAAAAAACCTAGATAAGTTCATGGAGGATAGGTCCATCAATGGCTATTAGCCACGGTGGTCAGGGACATAAACCCCATGCTCCAGGTGTCCCTAAGCCACGAACTGTCAGAAGCTGGGAATGGATGGCTGGGGTGGATCCCTCAAAATTGCCCTGTTCTGTTCACTCCCTATGAAACCTCTGGCACTGGCAACTGTCAAAGTCAGGACACTGGGCTAGACGGACCATTGGTTTGACCCAGCCTGGCTGTTCTTAGGTTCCTACCATATTCTTCAGTAATTTTCCCTGGTCACTACAGTTGTGACAGCGGATACTGCTGTGATTTGGGCCATTGCTGTACAATCAGTGCTATTTTTTTTGAGGGTTCCCAAATGGCCTTCCAGATTATGTCCCACTGCAAAATGGTAGCAGGTGTGACATGCAGGGCCACATTTTCAGAGGGACTTCAGCATGGCTGCTGCAAACACGGAACTGCTTGTGCACATTCTTGCTTGCACGCTCAAATGAATATTTACATGTGCACGACACACACCTCCATTTGTGCTCTATTTGTACATGCAAAAGGGCTCTCTTGTGTTCATTGTATCACATGGGGCATGCAGCATTGTGAAGGCACAGAACCCACATTTGAACCTCTGTGTGGCTAATGGATTTTTGCATGCAAGCTGTACAGCCTCCCCCTACTTTGTAACATATTGCAGGCAGCATGCTCTAGCAGTTATAACACCAGATTGGAACAAAAAAGAACTAGATAAATTCATAGAGGATAGGTCCATCAATGTCTATTAGTCAGGATGGGGAGGGATGGTGTCCCTAGTCTCTGTTTGCCAAAAGCTGGGAATGGACAACAGGGAATGAATCACTTGATGATTACCTGTTCTGTTCATTCCCTGTGGAGCACCTGGCATTGGTCACTGTCGGCAGACAGGATGCTGAGCTAGATAGATCTTTGGTCTTACCCAATATGGCCGTTCTTATATTCTTATGGAGACCCGGGGTTTTAGTACCATCTCCTGTCACTGGTTCACTAGGCTAGCTTGGGGTAAATCATTTCACTTCTCTACGGTCCGGTTTGCCCTATGATGACGTAGTTAATAACACAAGCCCACCTTTGCAAAGTACGTTGAGATCTATGGATGAAAGTTGCTATGTAAGAACTAAGTGATAAGTATGTATGTATTATTTAGATTGGATCTGATGACAGATGGAATTAAATGCAAAGCAGCCCTTTAAGAGGTTTTAACAACCATAACAAGCCTGGAAGAAAGTGGCATGGAGTCCGTAACCTACCCAGCTAAAGCTGAAATGCATCATTCTGAATGCAAGTCACTTCAGGTGCTAGCTGTGGAGTTTAGGAGTTATTTAAGATTATTTGCAAGAAAATGTGTGAGGGGTGTGGGGGGGGAGAAAAAAAAGAAAGGTTTGACGTACCCATTGTTCTGTCATCTAATAAAAACACTTGCTGACAGGCACGCATTAGCACCAGACAAAGAGGCCTCTAAATATAGAGGGGAAATATGTCGTCATTTTTAGGCTATGGACTGAAAGAACAAGACAATCTCATCCCTCCTCCCTGTTCCTGACGAGCCAGGTCAAAACCGGGCTTTTAGGATTCACAGATTCAAAAATAATCAGCAATGCAGCGCTTGTTTGCTGGAGTTGACACCTTCTCTCTCTGCCCCTCCCTTGGGGTATCATGCTTCCCTGTCATGGCTGTGGAGACAGGAGGATGGTTAGTGACTGGTTCCATGCTCTGTGTGCTGAAGGGAACCTCCCTTGTTTTTGCAGAGGGCAATGATGGTGTCATAAGCTTTAAAATAAATGCCGTTTAGAAGGTGGAGTGCAGAAATGTTTGTTTTTTCCCTAAAGAGGAGCTCAGAGGGGGTGGGAGTGTTTGATTACTTGCTTGAAGGAGTCTCCTCGAAGCTTTGGGGTTTCTGGGATTGAGGCGGATGGAATGTCAACGGTTCACGGGAGGCAATAGGATCCATGTGTGTTTGGAGCATTCGCATGGTTAACAATAACAAATACACAGGCAGGAATCCCTTGCAGGAGGCTCAGATGTGGATGAGCTGTGAGAGAAGGGGCCCCCTGCCTGGGATGGAGTACATTGGGTCACGTATTGCATGGGAGAAAGGCCCAGGGTAAAAACTTTAGATGGTTAATTTTTGGTTGACTTGTGAGAGCCAGTGACTCAGGAAGTTACAGGCTTCCCCCTTCTACCCTTGGCTGGCAATAGCGCTTCAATAAGGCTGGCGAAAGATGCTGGAATCAGCAAAGACTGTGAGGTGCCAAACGAATGAAATGGGTCCCTAGCCCTGATTCAGATCCAGTGTCATTGCACCATTTCCTCTACTGTCATGTTGGAGACGGTGGGTGAGATTTATCCCCTCGCAACCCCAATGGAGTCAGCAGAGTTATATTAGGGGTGAACTTGGGCCATCCCATTGAAAAAACTACTTGAGGTGTTGTGCTAACTCAGTACTATCCAGTTGCTTTGGGGCTCTAGGCCCCTCTTGTCTCTTTTGGATGTTCTGGTAGTGAGCCACAGCTCACAGGAGAAGGGAAAGCTACAACAGCAGCAGATTCCCTGGCAGAATCCATATCCGGCTCAGCCAAGAGGGAATGTGAGGGAGGAGATATTCACACACACAGAATGCATTCATTGGCTGAAGGGGGATCACACCATGCTCAATCTATGTCCAAGGCCAGCAGGAAAGCACAGGGTACATCCACATGGAAAGTGAAGGTGTGATTGCAGCACAAGTAGGTATACCGGTGCTAGCTCTAATCTAGCTAGCACGGACGCCCATGCCGCTGTGCCTTCACTGTTATTGGCATCGGCCCAGGCTAACTGCCTGAGTACAAGCCCTCTGTTGATCTTGGGTATGTACTTGGGTTGCTAGTCCGTGCTGAAGCCTGTGCCTTCTACACTACTATTGTAGGTTAAAGCTAGGACAGGTAGGCCTGTCCCTGTTGCAATCGTACCTTCACTTGCAGCGTAGACATATCCACAGAGACACTACAGCAGCCTTGATTTCTAGCCGCGCAGCACGAAGAGCATGCTCAGTGCTCTGATACCTAGAAAAGAGACAGTCCTTACCCCAAGAAGCTTAACATCTAAGCAGTGTAGTGTAGACCCATCATATGGCAGGTCGTCAAGGCCCAGAAGGCCAGTATTAAAGAGGTGCCAATCTTTTGTTGGTTTGTTGCTGATTTATTCGTGAAAAGTTTCATGGAAAGAAGTGTGTAGGGTGTGAGGGTTGGAATCAAGACAAGGTGGTAGGCATGAGTATGGGGTGCGGGAGAGTGAATCTTGCTTCCCCGCCCCTTCCCTCCATGGACACAAGGTCCTGACATCTGTTGCTCCCTAGCCCAGGGATGGGACAGCATTCCAGGGGTCTTCACAGCAGGGGCAGACCTACTGGATCTTTCCTCTGGTCAGGAGTGAGTTCAGTGTGTTTCCTCCCACGCCTGGAGATTCTTTTCCTCAGACCCCCACAGTCCTCCCCAGCTCACAGCCTGGCTGTGCACCTGAAATAGCATTTAGTCCAAGAAGAGTGGGGAGAGCCCAAAGCATGGGAGTAGCATGGAAGAAGCTGTGAATAGCAGAGCAGGAGAAGAATATAACGGGAGCAACTAGCCACGAGTTTTGGTCGGAGTGAGGAGGAAGGCATGAGAGCTAAGGTGTAGGCAGGAGTAGAGATGTACAGGACCAAAAAGATGCCATCTCTTTGAGGGGGGGGGGGGTTACAGCTTGGCACATCTCCCCTCCTGTGTGGTGCTGGAAAAAGCTCATGGAATAGTTCACATGGAGTGCAGTTGGGGTGATTGTCATTACAAGGCCTGTGGCTGAGGAGAGAGCAAAGTAGTGGGTCGGGTGCAAATATCAACAGGGAAGAAAATCATTCAATGGCTGATTGTGTCCCTAGCACTCATGAGGAGGCTTCTGTAGAGAGAGATCTTGCTGAGGTTACTGTGTTATATTTCGGCTTTTATACAGTGCCATTGCTGAGTATCAGGGATAGATACCCCAGTGCTACGCACACATCTGTCTACCCTGCAGCATGGATTCAAGATTCCAGGCCCCTCAAGTTACCCCAGGACGATTTAGCACAGAGTATAGGTACTCTTTTCCATCTTGTGCATCAAGAAATCTCCCCACAGTCCTTGGAGCATTGGAATTAGGGTTTGGTGATTAATGCTCTTAAAAGATATAGGATTCTACCCTGCCTATTAGCACTAGTTATGTAGAGGATGATGCAGAGTGCACTGCCTCAGCATGAGATCTGGACAGCAGAATAGCTCCCTGGCACAGGGGCACTAAATCCACTGTTCCAGCCTTCCATGGAATGCAGCATATTTTCCCTTCCTGTGTGCTGCTGATCCTGCTCACTGCCAGTGCAGCGAGGTGTGGTGGTGCGGCCTGGAGGGGCATTGCAATTTTGCCGGACGCTTGCACAGGGAAGGGACTGCTTCTTGCCTGATCACCTGCCATTCACTCCCTTATGGGCCTGTCCCAATTTGGCCCTTCGGTCTGCAGCTCAATCTCGTACTGACGCAGAGAGCAGACTTGGGCAGTGGCAGGTGGAATAATTCAGCAAGGTAGGAGCTGTGGTGCAGTTTGGTTTGAAGGTGTAGGAATCCCCAAAGTCTGCAGAAATGGGTGAGTCGTCTGTGCTGCCCACGGGGTTATGAATAGCTTAATGTAACTTTCCACTGGGATTGTGAACAATGCAACGCATGGCTAAATCCTAGGTATTTGCATTTTAAGGAGCTGGATTTTTGCAATGAGCAATAAAGCAAAAGTGTATTTGGTCAAGTTACTAAATAGCCATAAGCAGGCCTGGGAATTTCAAAGCGGATGAGTCAACTGCTGAATATTTTGATCCTTAAAATTTGACTTTTGCAACAGTGTCAGAATGCAACCTCTACTGAGCCAGCACTGAAATGTATTAATGACCAAAGCCAGGAGAACCTCTAACTTTCCACACTTAAGGATGCATCAGCCAACTTGTTGGGAGTCCAAGGGCTTCTCCTAATAAAATGGAGCAGATGGCAGCTGCCCTCACCTGTTAACAGGAAGGTACAGTTCACCTAGGCTACAGGTCCCATTTTACAATGCTCCATCTTGAGCCAAAGGACTTTCTCAGCTGGAGATGGGTCACGGTACCCTGACACCTGCAGTTTCTGTGGGCTGCACTTCCACATTAAAGGTAATGGGGGAGGACTCCAGGTGGCCGTATTTTCCGTGTGGATTATACCTTGGGCACTCCCTCTTCAGACACGGGCTTGGTTTAATAGTCTGAAATGCAAGTACTTGATTCAAGCAGTACTAGAGCCCTTAGTGCTGCAGATCTGCATGCATGATGGCATGAACTGGCTTCAAGCACAAGCCAGTCCTAGATATGCTTGAGCACATTGTGGATACCTTTTAAGTCTATGGCAGCTCCTAGAAAGATATTGGACAGCTTCTGGCTAGGAGAATTGCTTTTCCTTTCAACCAATTCTTTCTGTTCAAGAGCAGATGATGCCTTCTGGGAAGCTTTAAAAACATTCTGTTCTTCAGTAACCAGCCTGCTCAGATCTTCAGTATTTTTTCTGGGGGGATTTCTTCTTCTGTGGCATTCGCTACTAAAGACAGTCGCATGAAAGTGCATCTTTGCTGCTGTGAAGTCCCATCTGCTCTTTCTGCTTATTCCTTCCCTCAGAAGTCAGTTCTCTCTAGCCTTCTACGTAGCTTGGTAACAAGTGGGGATGGCTGGAAAATAACCGTTCCATTTTAAGACAAACATTGAGGTTTCTAAATTAATTTTTGTTCCGTTATGCAATGAAAACAATCTAGAGAGACCCCAGAATTGCCACCTGGAATGTGAGATACCAAGGTCATCCTTGCACTGCCATATTCAGACCAGGGACTCTACTGTGGGTCTCCCCCATGCCAGGTGAGTGCCCCGACCACTGGGAGGTTAGCTGTTCTGGGTGGAGGTCTCTTGCTCACTCTCACTCGCTCTGACCAGAAATTCCACCGTGACCTGAGAAACTGTTCTGACAGAAAAAAAGTTAATTGAAAATTTTCTGGACAGTTCTAATGACAAGCTCCTGGGTCTTGGATTGAAACGAGCCCTTAAAACGAGATGTCTCATTCCTCCTCCCTCCAAATCTAGACAGTGCGCCGGACACAAACACACCATACAAAATGTGCACATACCTGAGTATGTAATTGGATGTGAGTAAGACAGGCTTCCTTTGGCCACCTTCTAGGAGCAATTTTAGAGTCAAGTTTCTTCTCCCTGTCAGTTGGAGTAGGGCAGTTCTAGGACCAGGCGGGTCTTTGCTCCAGCTGCCTTATGCTCTGGTTCAGTGTTTACTGGAGCCAATGGAAAGGCTCCCATTGACTTCCAAGGACGTTGGATCAGGCCCTTAGTCTGTAACTGGCCAGCTTTTATCCTACTGCCAAAATCTCAGCAGGCTTCTGACTGGTCAATATGAGAGCACCTTAGAGGAGAGCTGATCTCATTCTCCAAAGCTGCTTCTAGGCTAGCTTTCTTGTCTTGTCTGTCCCAGGTGCTTTATGGCAGCCAAGAGTTTTTCTCTACAACCTTCCTGAGCCTTCCTGCCCACGTAAGTGTTGTAGCCTGTTAGCTGTGGGGAGAGGCTGGCAGCCACAGCAAGAGGCATAGTACGGTTAGTCCCTTTCTCCCTTCAGCTGTGGGGTGCATTGCCATCTGTCTCCACAGCAACTGACCGTGAAGCCCTGGCAAGGGACAATGAGGTGAATAACAATATTGTGATCAACTGTTGAGAAACTCCATTCCTGTTTACACATGAGTGTCACTATTAGTTAGAAAGCAGAGTAAGAAAAATACAGGAAATAGGATACATCAGCAACTGGCCTCTGAATTTAGGCCCAGATTCTCAGAATTGTGTACAAAATTGTGCATGCAGTTGCCACAGTTGGGCATAGAAAGACGCGCTGGCTGTCTAATGGGCAGTATGTGTGTGCAGTTTTGGTAACCTAATGTGAAAATGGGCACACATCTGGCCGTAATGATTTCTCAGAGTCACTTGTCAGTTGCTTTTTAGAGTGCATAGTTTTCTATCAGTGGGTTCGTAAGTCAGGAATGATTTGAATCCCATTTTCTGTGCCAGAAACTCCACTATTTGGTCACCAATCCAAATCCAACTCTGGTCATTAGTTGAATAGTGACCAAAAGTCTATGCCAGGGGTCGGCAACCTACGGTACGTGTGCCAAAGGTGACACGCGAGCCGATTTTGGATGGCATGCGGCGGGCTGAGTGGCTCAGCCCGCCGTCGCTCTGGGATTCCAGCTGCTGGCCCCTTGCTAGCCGAGGTCCTGCCGCTGGCCCCAGTCAGCACCCGCTGCTGGCCTGGGTGAAAGGAAACCCAGACTGGCAGTGGGCTGAGACCCCGGCTGGTAGGAGCTGGTGGCCGGAACCCCAGAGCGGGGCAAGGCTGAGCTGCTCAGCCCGCAGCTGCTCTGGGATTCCAGCTGCTGGCCCCTTGCCAATGGGGTACCGCCGCTGGCCCCACGCAGCGCCCGCTGCTGGCCTGGGTGAAAGGAAACCCAGGCTGGCAGTGGGCTGAGACCCCGGCTGGCAGGAGCCGGTGGCGGGAACCCCAGAGGTTAAAATGGATTACTGGCACGCGAAGCCTTAAATTATAGTGAATAAATGAAGACTCGGCACACCACTTCTGAAAGGTTGCCGACCCCTGGTCTATGCCTTCTGGTGGCCTGTGTGAATTCAGTGTGTGTGTGTGTGTGTGTGTGTGTGTGTGTGTGTCACTCCAGTTGCTGGTGGGAACGGATGTCTGCATCACAGCTGGCACTAGCTGGCCCCCTTGTGGCAGTCGTAGCAGAGGGACCAAGGACTGAATGGGCCATAGAGATAACCCCCAGAGGTGGTCCCTCTAGCTCAGAGCTGAGGTATATTGATAAGCAGAAAGATTGCTCCGCTGCTGTCCATGCTGTACCTGTTCTGTGTATAAATATAGGACTTCATTCTCTGGAGCTGAGCTCATTCTCCCCAGGCAGAACTTATGGAGTGGAGAGGGTTAACAAGGAATGTAACAGCAAGAGTGTAGCAGAATATACCGTGAATCATACTTGTTCTTTTATTCCCTTCCCCAAACAATACTACGTATCAGTGAACACTACCCATGTGGTTATCAATTAAAAAATCCTCTGCTGTTACTTTAGATTGTAAACCCTCTGGAGTGGGACTTTCCTTTGTTCTGTGTTTTGTACAGTACTTAGCACAATAGGGTTCTGGTCAATAGGTAATTAATCAATTATCCACACACATTGTGTGCTCCAAGCACAGCCTGCTTCTCCTCTGCCCAGCCAACCCAGGAGCAATGTTGTGAGGCTCCAGAAGAAGCTGCATCCATCGCTGCTCAGCTGGAAGGACTGGTTGGGCTCACATGGGGCTTTGGAGGGTTGGTAATGGGACAGATGCTGGAAAATGCTCCCTCCTCTCCCCCAGCAAAGCTAGATTGCTCTCTCCTACAGTCATTTTGGTCAGAGAGTCCTGCTGGGCATTTTCTTGGTCCCCTGCAGTAGTGTTACAGTATTGAGGTTTCGGGCAGGGAGGAGAGCAGTGACAGAGAAAGGGGTATCCAGCATAGCTAAAATATTGAAATGTGTAGACCAAGACAAAAAGGATAAGGGATTTATCCAGGGTATCACAGCATCTGAATGGCTGAAATGGGAACAGAGCTCTGGTGTCTTGATATATTCCCTGGATATCTTGATATATTCCCTGGGTGCTGTCATTTAAAATGTTTTAAAGTCTTGCATATGAGCACCTGGACCCACTAACCAATCACCTCTTCATAGGGAGAGTTACCTCCCACGTGGCTACACTCTGAAGGAAATAAAATCTGTCTCTAGAGGATCTTAGTGTGATTCAGCTGACATAGTGGGATTGGTCCCCTCACTGGCTGATGTTACTGGGAATGCATAGCCCTACATCTGTCATCTGAATCAATAACATTTCACTCTGGTGTTGTTTGGAGACATTGTGAGGATGGTGCACAGAGTTATTTTCATCCTAGATAATAAATGCATTGTTAAGGGACCAGCCAATTGTCTTAGGTACCAAGGGGATAGGTGTTTATCATCTGCCTTGTATTACTATATGGCTAGATGGATGT
This sequence comes from Chelydra serpentina, assembly GCA_037349315.1. Classification (NCBI taxonomy): domain Eukaryota; kingdom Metazoa; phylum Chordata; order Testudines; family Chelydridae; genus Chelydra; species Chelydra serpentina. The sequence goes on from JBAIAC010000035.1 coordinate 18,662,198, forward strand.
GTGCTTGTAGGGGTAAATACTGGAATGCCATTTCTTCTAGATGCATGTTGTGTGGTGTTATGTATTTTATAACCCAGTTACAGTAGAGCAAACAAAGCCCCATGACTGCTCCCAAAACATCATTTAAAACCTTGCACAATCCCTCCCATAAAGAACCATAAACCCAACCGCCTGTCATTTCAACAACCCACCATCTGGGAGTGACTAAGACTGTCCTAAGTAAATACATTTTTAAAAAAGGATAAGGATTACCCATAAGCAGGGCTGCAAGGTTCCTGAGAGTTCTCACGCACACGGCTGAGTCAGGGCAATCACCAGCACTGGTGGACTCTCCTCCCCATGAAGAAATCTGGCTAATCCAGAAACCTTCAGTTGTAGGTCCTTGAGATTTTCCTTTGCTTAATCTCATTGCCTTGTAAATTCGTTTATGGTTTATATGCCATATCAGAGGTGGCTAAGGCAATGTATGAATTAGTATCTTGAGTGCAATGTCCTCCACCTATCCCACATGTTTGGAATCTGTGAGCAGAATGTTCCCTAGTGCAGCAAAAAGCTCTTCTGAATGAAAGAAGAAGAAAGAGGAAAATATCTCTTGCTTTTCCAAATTCTGTCTTCTCTGTCACAACAGTTGTCAGGTCTCAGCACCTTAATGCTGACCGTATTATCAGTCCCACGAAGGATATAGTCCTCTTTACCACGGCAGATCTCATACTCTCAAATGCATCTGAGGAGTGGTCCAGATAAGTAGTCTGATCCCTTGGCTATGAATGCAGTATGAGAACCTAGATAGAGAGAGAGAGATCGGTCAGACCCACCCCTTCTAACTTCCTGTATATGTCTTCCAGATTGTCTCCTATTTGTGTTCCTTTCCTTTCCTTTCCTTTCCAAATGTGCATCCAGGAGTGAACCCTGAATAGTCTTCAGGAGAAAAATGGTGGAAATTCATTGAGATAGGGCCAGATTATGCTCTCATTTGTGTAAATTGAGGATAATTCCATTGATTACAGTAGCAAAATTCCTCACTTACACTGATGGAACTGGGAGCAGAATCTGGTCGTATGGGGTTTCTCAGCTCTTATTGCTGGACTATCTTGAGGAGCTATGAGGCTTCAGAGGTCATGGAGAACATTTGCTGCTGTCTTTTGCACTAAGCACACTCCTAGACAACCCTCCCCCCCAGTACTCCATTTTTGTCAGTAGGAATGCACAGGTATAACTGAGAGCAGAATTTGCCCTAGGAATTAGGGATGTAAATACCGTTTAAAAACTTAGCTGTTTAAATGATTTAAAATATATTTATTTAAATAGTTAACCGTTTAAATGGCTGGTGAGGCCGGGCCTGCTCCGGCTGGTGCAGGGGTTAACGGTTAAGGCGGTTAACGGGTAAAACTATGCTTACCGGTTAACCTTTTATATCCCTACTAGGAATAGCCACCACAGTTACCCTAGCTAAAATTACGTTACATGGATTGATGCTTCATGGCGTCAGCTGTGATCAGGCAGGTATTTGCAATACTATCATATCATCCCATAAAAGACACTAGGTGCATAATGGAGGTAGGTGGGTTTGCACCTTCCTCTGAAGTGTCTGGTGAGGCCCATTGTGACAGGTTCCCCCCGGAGTGCCACCTAGAATTGGGGTACCCCTGAGCCCTCTGACCCACCGTCCTGGGCTCCCTCTCTCACTGTGCTGCTGTGACAAGCTGCAGACCCGCTCCCAGTCCTACACTTCCACCAGCATTCACACAGGTAGGGACACACCCCGCTGTAGTTACTTGCAAGCTCTCTGACTAGCCACTGCACGAACCATCAGTAGAAAGGCTAAAGCCTGGGTAACTCTCAGCTCCCCAGGCACACCCCCCCTCTGGAGCATAAACCCAAGATTATACTGTCTTGCGCTGCACAGGGACCTGTACAGCGTAAACTCATAGAGTTCGCCTCCCCCCTCAAAGTGGAGAGGAATATGCACCAGTCTTTGCCCCTCGAGCTATGATTTCCCAGGCACTTCACTCCAACTCGCTGGTTTAGATAAAGCAAAAACAAGTTTATTAACTACAAAAGAGATTGTAAGTGATTATAACTGATAGCAAACAGATCAAAGCAGATTACCTAGCAAATGGACAAAAACGCAAACTAAGCCAAAGATACTAGAAAGATAGGATATAAATTAGCAAATTCTTACCCTGAGAAATGGTACATGCAGGCTTTCAGATTCTTAAGATACTTGCTTTACAACTTGGAATCTCCAGGTCTTTCATACACAGGCTAGAAATCCCTTTAGCCTGGGTCCAGTACTTTCCTCAGTTCAGTCTTTATTCCTCAGGTTTTCTAGGAGTCTTCCTGTGTGGAGAGTGAAGAACAACCGATGATGTCACTCCCTGTGTTATATAGCTTTAGCATATGGCAGGAACCTCTTGTTTCAAAACTTGGTTCCCAGACCAGTCTGTGGAAAAATACTGACATCCCAAGATGGAGTCGGGAGACGTGGTCTTGTCACATGCCTTTCCAGTGTTATAGCAGCCATTGCTTACAGACTTGCCAAAATGTCCACAGGAAGGTTAAGCTATTCCACAGTCCATTGTCTTTGCTGATGGGTAATCAACACTGTCTGGCTTCTTCATTGTTGTACCTGAAAGGCTGGCTGTGGGTGTTTTCCAGAGTAAGCCCATTTGAAATACAAATCCCTATTCAATATTCATAAATTCAGATACAAAAATGATACATGCATACAAATAGGATAATCATATTCAGCAAATCATAACTTTTCCAATGACCTCACATGACTCGTCTCATACCAAATGCATCATAATTATGCCATAATTATATCATAATAATATCACTGTGAAGAATATGGGGTGCAGTGTCACACCCATTGTTTAAGGCCTATTGGTCTATTGTGATATGGCAGATCCTCTGTTCTCATGCATAGGATCAAGCATCATCTGCCATCAGGTTCCCTCTAACAAACTCAAGATTCCTGGTGCCTTACCGTTCTTACAGACTTCGGGGTATTTAGCTGTTGGTGACCTCACCATGTTTGCGTGAACTGCATTCTTTAGTCCTATTTAGCCCAAAATCTGGTACAAGCTCACTAAAATCAGGCATGAATATGGCCCGTTGAGAAGTGGAAGCATAGCATAAACATTTGCGATGAGTGCGAATGAGCGAGGTACAAATAAATTTGAATGTTTTTATTAAAAAAGAGAGCTGTTAAAGTGGAGCTAGTGGTTTCATGCAAATATCCAAAAGATATTGAGGAGACATGACAACATGCAGAAGAGACATAGCAATTTACAACATTTCAAAAAACATGGAGGGAATGCAACATGGAAAATCTGGCAATTGTGAGAAAAGTGACCCTGTAAAGATGGCATTTTCTTACTCAACAGCTCCACTCCCTTCCGGTGTGCCAGCATGTCATGTCTTCTGATAGAACTGGTGAGCTGGATTTCATTCTGCCTCATGTATCCACAATAATGTTGTCAGCTAAATTCTGATGGCAGAATCTTTATTATAGGGAATGATGTAAGAGGCAGGAAGAGCACAGCTGGAGTTTAGAACTTTACAGTGGATGCAATTAGAACCATTGTTGTTTGGCTTGAAAACAGAGAAAATTTAATCGGGTGGCATTGAGAGACAACAAACAAACCCAGACATGTGTCTTTGTGACCCTACTGTATTTTTGCTCTGCATCTGTAGAGCCAGCTGGCCAGCAGAGGGTGCATAAGCTAATTAAGTAACCCTACTCCCAGAGCTGTGCTGGAATCTTTGATGAATTTTTTAATGATGTTTTTGAAAAAGAAGGAAAGAAATAAGAAGGCCATTTTGGCTTGTGACAGGAGGTGGAAGAATCCAATATTTTTCCAATGGAAAAGGATGAAATCAAGAGAGAAAAGAATGGTAGCTTCAGGTTCTTAAGAAGATGTCACAGACAATGGAGAGTAAAGTCCATTTTCACATGTTATAATAAAATGGAGAGTGACTGTGGCTGTGCTTTTTTTACCTTCCTTGACCTGGAGGAGGTGCTCCATCCTGAAAATAGACTTATTTGAATGTTACTACTTGGAGTGTGAATCATGGGATCAGATTACTGAAAGACTCTTGAGTGGTATAAAGGCTCCTCTCCCACCTTCCCCCTCCCCCCAACACCTTTGTCCCAATCTCATCATCTCCTGCTGCTGAGATCTAGCCTATTCTCACTGCTGTCTGGGTTTTGATGGTTTGCCTGGGAAAGCTGATGGACCCTCACAGCAGTGCTTCTTTCAGATTTCCTTCCAGATTGCTGCAGGTTTCAGCCACAACTGGACTTGTGTGAATTCAGCTTTTCTGCTGCAGAAATCTGCTGTGGCTGGCCAAAATTCAGAATTGCTTGAATTTTTTAGAGAAGAAACAAAAAAACAAATTTTGCCTCCTGAAGCTGATCCGCCTGCTAGCTAGCGCTTGCTTTCACAGTCTTTTGAAGATGATAGATTATTAGCTGGCAGCATGTCAAAGGTGATTTCTGCCCCACTAGGGAGCTGGGAACATATATATGGACAAACAGTTTAGAGAGGTGAGTAGCAAAGACCCTGATAGCTTATTTAAAATGTAATTTAAGACCAGACATCATGGGCCTGATTGAGGGGGAAGGGAAATGCCAAAAAGTGGCTTTCCATCAGTCTGTAGCAGTGATTGTCCGTTTCTGTAGAAAGGAACCATGCTCCTGAGCTGGTTACCCCAACCTACAGCTTTAGTCTTTGGTTTTTTTTAATGGCGGCACAGACCTGTACATGATGCTTCTAGAGTCACTCACGTTGTCCTTACCCCGAGGAGCTGTCAGTCTAACTGTGCCTCGGTTTTATAGAGACACGTGCCCTATAATAAGCAAATTGCACTCTGTTTTTCCCATTCTCCCCACTCATTTAATAAATTACAGTATAGAACATGAAACTAGGAGGACAATTGGTTACATTGTCAGATTCGGTGTGAATCATTCTTCACCATGGACCCTGCCCACAGGGAAAGTTTCCCCGGGGCAGGGATGGTCATCTCCATAGAAATACAGACAGGAGGCTCTGGTGGGAGAGTTTACCTCCTGCATCCTTCAAGTCTTTGCCATTACACACAAAAGAAATTGCAGATTATAACTCTCAATCATTTACATAATGTCTTTAAAGTACACAGTGCTTTGCAAACACTAGAACAAGCCATGATTTGTGCCTCCAAGTGATTGCGGTATCAGCTCAGTAAGACAGACAAATGCAAAACAAGATACGGGGCAGAAATTTATTATCTTAGCTGATAATTTGTCCGCGTGGGAGGGCGGGGAGAGGTTAGTGGGAAGGAAAATGAAGCAGTAGGGTTATGACTGCACTTGGGAATGTGCACATGTGTTATGCCGGCTGAGTGCTCCTGGGAGGGGAGAGGGATAAGGGAGAGTTTGGAGGAGAAAGGGGGGGAGAGTGCTTGGCAGGGTCAAGGAGGGAGACTATTCCAAGCAGCATGACAGAAGGCATCGAGCTGAGACTGCAAAAAGGGGAGAGAATGGTTTGCTTACGCTAAGGACATTTCCCCATCACTGCCGATGTCTGTGTGAAGGAGGCTGTGCACTCCAGTTAGATGAATGGCTAGTTACCGCTGACGTTTTAAGCAGCATGTCATCAAGTCCTGCTCAGAGCAGGGCTAATCGAAAAGGCGCCGGCAGCCTGGCTACGCTAGGGTTCCTCAAGTTCCTAACGCTGAAGGAGCTGGAAGGTTTGGGCCACTGGTTCCCCCTGTTTAATAAGATTTAGTAATCCCAGCAAGGCATTCCGAGCTATGTTTTTGAGTTGCAAGTAGCAAATGTGTGCAGCTCCACGTGGTAGTGAGCCCATTGCATTTGCAGCTCTCACATCTCCCATTTCCAAACCAGGGTGTGTGGAAGGTTGAAGGTGTTGTCTGGAGAAGCGCGTGTGACCTTTTGCTGTGCTCACAAACCCCTGGAATTTGCATCAGTAGCTGGGTAAAAATGTGCCCGCATCATGGCTGGTCAACCATCTTTCCCTGACTTGCGCATGCCAAAGAGTATATGCGCACTCACACAAACGCAGGCTGTCACTGGCCCAGGTGCCTAGCCCTACATTTTTGCTGGTTCTCCCTGTTTAGGTAAGTATGACCCTTAATACTTAAAACTAAACATCTAGCTTAAAATAAAAGCAGTCCTAACGCATTCCAGAGTGCTGTGCTGTGCTGTGCTTGTCCTCAGAGCCATTTAAAGTTAGAGCTTAATGCTGATTCTGAGCTGCCTCACAGAGACACAGTCCAGGCTAGGTATCAAAGAACCTTAAGGCACCTTGGTGCCTCCTGGACTCCAGGCACAACTGCATATGAGCTGCTCTGCTGGCTCAGAGTAGCCAAAGTGCTGTGTTCTCCAGCCAGAGTATCCCAGCCTGGCCTCTTGCACCTAGGGTGACCAGACAGCAAATGTGAAAAATCGGGACAGGGGGTGGGGGGTAATTGAAGTCTATATAAGAAAAAGACCCCAAAATCAGGACTGTCCCTATAAAATTGTATCAGAGGGGTAGCCGTGTTAGTCTGGATCTGCAGAAGCGACAAAGGGTCCTGTGGCACCTTATAGACTAACAGAGGTATTGAAGCATAAGCTTTCGTGGGTCAATACCCACTTCTTCAGATGCAAGCAGTGGAAATGTCCAGACATATAAATAAAATTTATAAATAAAATTGGGACATCTTGTCACCCTACGTGCACCAGAAACTGACACACAGGACCACATCACTAGCTCTAAGCCACTTGGGAAACCCCATTATGCAGGGGGCATTTTTCAGGGGGGCATTTTGCTACATTTCTGGCTCCTTTTATGCTGTCAGAGTAGCAGAGGGGCTGCAGGAGAGGGAGAGAATCAGGGAAAATTTTAATACTGTTAATCCAGTGGAGAATACTTAATATGGAAGAAAGATGGTTTTGTGATTACAGCACACAGCTAGGAATCAGGGATCCAGGTTCTAGTCTAGGCTCTACCATCAACTCTCTGTGTAGCCTGGGGCAAATCATGTAACCCTTCAATGTATGTCTACACAGCTTTTTAGTGTAAACTTTCCAGCCCAGGTTGATAGACTGGGGCTAGAGGGGCTCGTGCTAGCGCTCTAAAAATGGCTGTGTAGCCTAGAGAGAGGGCAGGCTTCAGAGTCTGAGCTGGAACTTCAAAGCGCAGTCAACATAGCTGTTTTAGGGGCGCTAAAGTGAGCCCCGCAAACATGAGTCTGCTGATCTGGGTCAGGATTTAATATTGTTTATATTACATATATCATCTAATATCTCACAATTATATGATGATTGTGTATATATAACTATATGTATATGTATATATAAAATAAAAAGAGCCTAATATTGTTTTAACAATAGAAAAAATATAGTAATAAACCAGGAATAGAAATGAAGCCATGTCTGCCTGTTGTAGGGTTCTTATGCCCTCTTCTGAAGTATCAGGCACTGATCTCGGTCAGAGACTGCATACTGGACTAGGTGCACCTTGGGTCTGATCCAGTCTGGAAATTCATATGTTCCTATAATAGCAAGTATTGCAGCTTTTCAGCAGTTTCCTCCTCTGCAGGTGAATCAAAAGTACTGATTTAATTTTTTTAAATACTGGGTTTTCCTAGTACAGTTTGTAACTGCCTAGTAGAACTTTTCCCCGTGACCTGTGACCTCCGAGAAGGTGGAGTAGAGCCAGAGGCGTGGCTGTCTTTGAGTGAGCAACACATTCTTGTAGTTGGTGCTTGATTTATTTTTCTATTCCTAGTAATCTAGCATTCATTCATTCTTTGCTGTCACAGCTAAAGACCGAGCTAAATCAGGTCAAGGCAGTTGCGTAGCCATAGGTCTTTGTGCTGCAATGCCAGGAATCATAACTTGAGCCTCTGTTTCCTGGGCCCCTGGGCATGTCCCAGAGTTGACATGCTAGATCTCCATGCTTGATCTTCTGCAGCACCGTATCCCTCAGTTCACCGAGCAGTGGCTTTGGAGTTAGAGGTCAGAATGGTAGATGCCCTATAACCTGAGTTGCATAGAAGCTAGATTTGACAAATCTGTGGAGAGTGTACCGTAGGGACAGTCCTGCATTGGGTGGAAGAATGGACCAGATGTGACACTTAACAAGTGTTTTCCATCTCCATATTCTACAATACTTCACCTTCTTGGGTAAGGAAGGGACAGTAATGACAACCATGTAGTGAAGGAAGGGAGAGCTTGTGCATAAAGAAGGGACAAAGCACAATAGTCTCTAAAATGACCTACTTGAATCTAGAAGCTGTAATCTGAGCTCTCACGTGCTTTTTTTCATTCTCCGTTATATTTTGTCCAACATGCCACTCACAATATGAGATCCTGAATCTCTGCTCTTTGTGAGCCTTTTCTCCTTTGTAAAGCATTGTGTAAATGTTGCTAGGAAACTCCATGCACCAGAGCTTATAGAAAGGTCAGATCCTTAGGTGCACTGGAGCGGCAGGCAGGGTATAGGTGGCTTCCTGCCACCTTTCTTTACCTCCCCAAAGCTGATCTGGGGGGCTGTGGGAGCTGGTTTGGCCCCTGAAGCAAGATTAGAGCATCCCCGGGGCTGCTGTAACTTGCATCAGCAGTAATGGTTCCCTAAGAGCTATCCTGCCAAAACACAGCATGCTCTGGTTGTAGGGTGACCAGATGTCCCGATTTTATAGGAACAGTCCCGATTTTGGGGTCTTTTTCTTATATAGGCTCCTATTACCCCCCACCTCCTGTCCCAATTTTTCACACTTGCTGTCTGGTCACCCTATCTGGCTGTGCCCCCCATTGTGGGGATGTGATCATGCAGCTGGTTACATTGGCTTTAGGGGATTCTCTGATACAAGGAGGAACCCCCCGCTGGCTCTTTAAGGCAGCTTTCGGACCCCGTTGTGCTACTTGAATAGTGCAGCGGGGCAGAGTGAGGCCGAGTCTGGCCTGATGTTTGAGTTTTAAGGAGGGTATTTAACAGCTCTAGAATTGGGGCAGGGGAGCGGGGCTGTGAGAGAACGTCATACCATTTCCTTGTCACCATTTTGTCTAGCATTTGCCTTACTGTAGCTATTGCCAATGTTGATCATCTTCCCTCCCCCATTAGAAGTGTCTTTTAGTGATAAGAAAAGGGGATAGCACACATTTTTCTAGGTCAAATAAATGTCTCAATCATGAGTGTTAGACAAAGCCTTAAATTGGATGAGATTCCTTAAGCTACCTGTCTATCTCCGGCTTGGATGTAATGCTTGTTACTGTGTCACCAAAGCATAACCATTACCTGTAATAGTGTCTGTAAAGAACACAAGTCCAGGGTCTGCCTTTGGAAGAGGCAGGAGTTAGGAGGTTGTGCTGGACTGAAGATCAGTATTTGCATAAGGACAGCAATAAAGTGCAGAAGCTCCTGTCATTTATGTCTCCCAGATTGGTCTGCGATTCTGTCTTGATCACTGGAAATGTTTAATAGTGAAGATGGCCTTGACTGATGCGTAACTGGTTAATACCTAACTGAGGGAAGGGAGTAGGTGGAGAGTTTTCAGATTCATAGGGAAATCTGCTATATTTTAAAAAGGGTGTTTATTACTTAAGCTTTACTGAAACTTCTCAAGAGCTCCAGTCAAACAGCAGCCGTCTGGTGGCACTGGGATATTAACTGTACTCCCCTTTCCATCTCTGGTGAGTGCAGCTTGGTTTTGTATCCAATCTTCTGTGGAACGTGTTATAGGGTCAAAATAGCAATTAGAGATAGAAAAGACCTACTGAACTAGGTCATTGAGTCTGACCTTCCAGGGACTGGTAGGAGGAGACATCTCAGATACTAAATGGCTTCAACACTTGCTCTTAGCCAAAAAGAATCTGCTCATTTTCATAATATCATCGCTTGCAACTATAGTCCTGGGAATCTTATTGTTTTTTCTTATATTGAAACTGACTTAAAAAAAGTGTGTGTGAAATCCCTTGCCCCTTTGGATTATGTTATAAATGTTTCTTTCATCTTAGATCACAGCAGACAAACATCAGTTCACAAGGTGTCATTTACCAACTGCCGAATATAGACCTGTAAAAAGTAGAAAACATAGAGACTGCTTCTTTAATTCATGCATCTGCCTTGCTAGCTGATCAGAAGTCCAGGAGCATAAGGTATCCAGCCCAAGACACCCAGAGCCACACAATGAGATAATCAACAATAATTCTTTACAAGAGAGGAAGTTAAGGAGTCCTCCTCTCAGGTCCCAGAATAGATTTCTTGTTGAAAATCTAACTAGTTGCGCTATTTCAATATTATACAGCCACTCCTTGCCATTATGTGATTGGAGTTGTTAACCTTGCTGGAGCTTATATCCAAGCACTTGTGGCTTCCAGCAGACTCTCTGCTATGACTAGGGTCTACCTGTCTCTGCAATCTTGCTAGCAGCTTCTAATAACTGCAGAAATGTCCTTATTATGCCCCTAAGTCTTGCGCTAATGAATCTCCCAAAGGATACAGGTGGTCCAGTCATTCATAAAATAGCTTGATTACACATGGAGAGGTGTAATTAATATAAAGAAGGAATATAATGGAAGACATGGGTATTGGCTCTTATTTTGGCTCTTATTACACCTCTGAACAGCTGATGTATTGGATTTTGTTAACAAGCAAGGAGAAAAGGGCAAATTGTTGCGAGTGTGAACTAGTGAGACAGTACTATGCAAAGACTGTTGTTTGGAGTTTACTGTAGCAGCTTGGATGCTTTTCAAGTAATCAGGTGGGAAGACTGAAATGAGAATTTTACTCTGTTGCCAGCACCCATGGTTTTTGGAAGGGCCAGAGAAAAAGCATCGTGGGGGTGGAGCTCACACTCCTGCAAGATATGGGATGCATCACTTCTTAAAAAACAGAACAAAGCTCATTTGTTTCACACATTTGTAGCTGATCCATCTGTTTATGTGTAGTTGAAAAGTGTCTTTGCAAAATTACAGACTATCTCTAGAGGGTCTGCTTCAGTTCACTGTCGCTGGATATGCTGTTGCCAGTGTAGCTGCCTTCAGTAAGCGGCTGTAGACAGCATCAGTCACTCCAAAGCACAAGGAGACCTGATGGCACAAGGCATGGGTTGTACTCATAATTATCATAATGAATGTTGGGTTAGTTGCTGACCTAGCTTAGTGGGTTTGTATCCCATCTGAGCTTGACTTCCCACATCAATAGTGAAATGGTTTCAACCGTTTCAGGACATGGTCATTTGAGTTCCATTGGGGATTAGATGCTACCAAGACTTTTAGGGAGGACCATTGGTCCAATAAATGCATCATTCTTCCTTCACTGTGAACCTACACAGTAGTCTAAAGAACACCTAGCACACCAGTGATGGGGACCTTGTCTGTGTGGCATGACTCACATCCATCATCCTGGTAACAGCAAACCTGCCTACCTGAACAAACATGCTCCAGAGAGCTAACCTCACTTGTTTTTCTGCATATACTGAGGCTGAATAATGATGAGTTCTGCCTTCTGGACGGTTAGGAATCTTTGTTGAGTCATCAAAGCACTTGTGATATTTTCACGGTCCTTAGACAAGATCTGGAAGGGAAAAGCTTTCCAAGATTGTACTTTGCAAAACACACAGAAAAGAATGATGTGCGCTCGTAAGCAGAGTCCAGACTAGTCTAAGAGCTCAGCCGCCTGCCCAGCCAGAGGAGAGGTGGGAGCTGGAAACACGGCCTGGATGATGAGCACGCTGAATGTTACAGCCTACCTTCAGTCTCTGCGTACCCATCCTATGAATGTCCAGAGACGGGCAAATATATCGGAATGATTCAGTTTCTGTAGCCAGGATGGTCACAAACAGCTTGTAAACTGGAACCCAGTGTGCGGCCATAGACACATGCATTATAACCAGCAATTCTTCATATGTATGTTTGTACTTTTGCTTTTATGTGTGTGTGAGTACTGCATGTATGGTATGCAAAGACTGCTGAGTTGGAAGGAGACGTGCTCATGGAGCTAGGGGGTGTTTGAACCATCTCCAACTCTTCCTCATTCTGGGAGTGGAGAAGTAGATTTTAGGTTCCCACCTCATAATTAGTGGCATCAAGGAATGTGTTCACATAACATGGTCATTGCTAATTAGCAGTTGCACAGTTTAGGTGTCATCTAATTTTCTCTCCTGGGTAGGAAGAACAAGCCCAGTGAATAGCAGAAAGTTCTGCATTGGTGGGCAGGGAACTGGGCAGTCTGCAGCCTTTCAATTCTTAGTGATGTCTTTACGTGAATAGTGAATCTTAACTGAGTAAGTCTAGGCTCTCTTTGGTCTGAGTTGCAACACATGTACTGAACAAACAGTAAGATGTTAAACCTTCTGCCCTTCCCTGGTTGTATGCAAAGGCCTGTGTGCTTACTTTTGTGCCTTTTGTTTATAAGTTTAAATATTCTTCCTCTTTGCGGTCCAGTCTCTCCCTCTCTCTCTGTCTCCCTCGGTTAGATTTCATCTGATGGTCTTCGGAGAACAAGTGGATTATTCTTGGATGCCATCCTCATCTTAGAAATCGTAAACCTGGCAGCTTCCCTAGCCTTCCTCTCTTGGACTTGACCCTATCTGAAATGTTCAGGGGACATCAAAGCAGGCAGCACATGCTCCAGGGGTCTGCTGTCTATAAAGAGCACAAGTGTCCTGTCCTCACGCTTTGAGCTACATGCTGCTGCTGCTGCTTTCTGCGGAACTGCATTTGCTTTTTACTACAAACGCAACCTTTCTCTGACCTAGCATCTGCCAAAACCCTCGTGTCTTTAAAAGGGAATATTTGAGAAAAAGTCAGTCTGGAATAAATCACGGAACAACCTTACCACATGAATAATATGGATAGAAAAAAAAAAAAAAAAAAAAGACCACAGAGCTAATAGACCAGAGCTAATAATTCTATGGGTGACATTTCAAAACCTCTTGCAATTTGAAGCTCCAACTACATTAAAAAGGAGAGCTTTTTTTCCTCTCCCTGTTAAAGAACAATGTTTCTGCTTTATCCTTATTAATGTTTCCTTAATAGGGATCTTTTCCCATAGGCGGCTCTTTTTAAAGTTTAAGAATGAGTTGACATCTAGGTGGGTTACACACTTCATTCTTTATCCCATCCCTGCAGAATATCCCCTATTGCCAGGTTTTAACCTAAGGGGAGAGTACCTGCCAGAGAATCTTCAGAGAAGCAACAACCATAGAAATTTTTAAAGAACCAGCTAAGAACACAGGAATTCTGCTTTTCTTCCTGGATGCTCCAGGCAGTGGGAAATTGCTTTCACTTCCCAACAGAATTGGAGCAGCCTGTGATCAAACATTTTGTCCTCAAGCTGGATCCTTCCACTGAAAACATCAGGACCGAGTTTTAGGAACGGACCATTTAGACACATGCATGCAAGACCCTAAGCATGGGTATCTGCCCCTCGTCCTGTGCCTGTAAGGATGTTTGAAAGAAACTAAGTTCAGTGTGAGGAGAGAATGAGAGAGAGTCTTAGCAGGAGTAGCAAGGATGGCCTAGTGGTTAGGGTACTGGCTTAGAAGGTGGGAGACCTGGTTAAATTCCCTGCTTTGTCATGGACTTCCTTTGTGACCTTGGGCAAATCACTTAGCCTCTCTGAGCCTCAGTTTTTCATCTGTAAAACAGGGATGATGATGTTTCACTACCTCACAGTGGTATTTAGAAGATAATTACATTAAAGGCTGTAAAGCACTTTGAGATCTCTCTGTCTGTGTGTGTGTGTGTGTGTGTGTGTGTGTGAGAGAGAGAGAGAGAGAGAAAAATAAGCGTTTATTATTATTAATTTATTAGCTGCACATACTGTGCCAATACCACATACTGTACCAAATCTCTCTCCTGCTACCAGTTCTCTTTGTGAGATCTCAGCCAGGCTGACCACAGAGGTGGGAAAGGCTGGAATTGTACATCCTGCTCAGATCTTTCAGACAAGGAAAGTTCCCCTGGTGAGCAGTTTTCAAAGCAACTCAGTCAACATTGGCTAAAATTAGTGGGTCAATTTCGCTCTGTTATACTGGTGTAAATCTGGAGTGAACCCCATGGGCCTGATTATTTGTGGCCCTGTACCTTGTTCTGCCACTTACACTAGTGTGAAGTGGGTGTAACCTGCTAAAATTGTACCTGCTACAATTCTGGTTTGGTGTAAATGACTACACAAGGCAATGGAAAATCAGGCCCAGTGGCTTCAATGGAGCTACCCTAGATTTACAGCAGGGTAAATGAGATCGGAACTAGGCCTGTTTTCTTTAGTTGGAAAATACTGTTGTTATTGCTTGTTTTATAGCACCCAAAATTGTGCTAGGCGCCTCACAATACACAGAGGGAAGGCATGGTTTCTGTCCTGAAAAGCTTACTGTACCATCTAAATACAGACTTGACATAACCAATGAATACAAGAAAGAGAGAGGAGACAGTAAAAGGAGGACATGGGTTGCAACAGCAAGAGGGTGTCGTTGGTTAGGACCAGTTTCTGCCACACTTTTTTACACAGAATACCTTTTTCTGTAAGAAATCCTATTTCAGTGGAGCTATTCACAGAGTGAACTGCTCCTCGACCTGGGTAACTGAATTAAGCCCTTGGGGGGAATGCACACACCTAGCTGGGCCTTTAGGCTGGGTGGTTTGTTCTGTTCTGTTTCTTGTGGTTTTGGTTTTTGATGGAAGTTATAGTAATTAAGCAGCTAATGTAACGCAGGGCAAATTCTTGTGATTAAAAACTGTTAAGGCTGCATGGACTCGAAAATGGATCGGCTTAAGGGAGCCCTTCATGAACATTGGCTCCTCATTAGTATAATTAACTCTGCTCTGAGTGAATTAAAATTAGGGCTGGTTGAAAATTTTCTGTGGAGATTTTCAATGGCAAACTGGGTTTTTGACCAATTGCTTTCCATGGAGAATTTCTCAAGTTTTTGTCAAAAGTGAAAACGTTTTGGCCAAAATCTGAAAACTTAAAGTGTTCAGACAAAAACTTTGGTTTTTGTTTTAAGACAAGTTACATTTTTTCACAGAAAATTTCAACAAGTGATCTCCCCCCATTTTCACTGACATTTTCAGGGCGGAGGGGGCAACATCTTACAACCATCTCTGGTTGACAAATAAAGGGAGAGCAAAGGAAGAGGGGGAGAGAGGTGAGTTGTACACCAATGGTTGAAAGAATGGAGTTAGCAGAGGGAATGGTCCCTCTCTGCTTCACTATTTTTAACTAATTATTTACAGGTCAAATCCCAAGGACTTTATTCAGTTTTTACTTAATTTTCAGTCAGGCAAAACTCCCCATTGACTTCAGTGCACGACGGACACCTCCAAGAGGTGTATAAATTGAGGGCTTGATTTTGCAGCCTTTATTCTACTGAGTAGCACTGACTCATGCAAGCAGCCTCATTGATATCCATGGGACTATTCATGTAAACGGGAATCAGGGTTGCAGAATCTCTAGTCCCTTGAGTTGGGCCACCAGGATTTAGTCCTAAATGGTTGGTTAGAAACCCCTTGGATGTCTTTCAGGCTGCTAACTATTGAAAGTTTAGGAGCTTGGTTTTGCTACCCTGCGAGCCCTATAAATAACATAAAAGATGTTGCTCTTGTGAATGAGAGATTGTTCCTGCAAATCTTGTTCAGGTAGTGCAGAGTTGGAAGCCCCAAAAGCACCATCCATATATTCCAGGGCGTTCAGATGATGTGTTAGGATAACAACTCCAGAAGAAAAGCAAGCCCCTTTTCTTGTGAATTCCTGCCCTGCTGCAGACAATCTGTAAACTGGTATATCTTCTGTACTGCTAGAAGCAACCTTTGGTCTGCAGAGTTTAGGCTTTGGAATTACTCACATAAGTTTGAGTTAATGAAGTGCACACATCTCAGCAGGCATTGTAATGCAACCCAAGTTTGGTACCGTCAAGGGTGTTACCAAGACAAGGTGGGTGAGGTAATATCTTTTATTGGATCAGCTTCTGTTGGAGAGAGAGACAAGCTTCCGAACTTACACAGAGCTCTTCTTCAGGTTGTTACCATCTGACAGCTGTTTGGTGACTTGTATGCAATCAGTTCGGTTGGTATCACTCCATTCACCAGTGGACGGCTGTCCACATCACAAAACTCAACCCTACAATTGACCTTGATTGGTACAGTAACTTTGCTAACAGTCTTGGCAGAGATGCCAACGCTGGAATAGACCGTGGAAGTTGAACTTTTCCCTTGCCCTTGGAGGTGGTCCTTCCAATTCAGGTGTGGGGCAGTGTTGGGAAAACCAACACTGTGCCTGTTCTGGGGATAATGATGTAGAAGACGTAAGTCTCCAGCGATGTCAGTTTGGCATCTTTCACCAGCACATTGGAGAGCCAGGTCCTGAACAACAGGGCACATTTTATACCAGAGGGTGTTTGACAGTTTTAGCGCGGCAGAGGCCACAGTGTAATAAGATGATAGTATGTTAGTGAGTCATTTTTTAAAACAGAGTGCTAGCAAAATGCATCTTCAGCCCTCAACACTGCTGCAGATATTGTCATTATGACTCATCGGCTGTACATATGTTATCTAGCTGCTAAAGGGGAACAAGTGCATGTTTATGTGAAAGTAAACGTTAGTGCAATTGTATTCCTTCTTTTGGGAAACCTGTGGCTGAGTTTTTGAATGTGGGGCAGACTGAAAGTCTGGGGAGCTTTTTGGATTCTGCCTGAGCCACTGATACACTATGGGAACTTAGGGAAGTCACCTGGGCTGTAGTCTCCCCGGATGGAAACTTAAGTAAAAAGTAGGGATTTCTATGCAGTGATGAGGGAAGAGGAGTGGGGGCAAGGGGTTGAAGTGTTGGGGTTTGTCCTGATGACCTGCACCCTTCCCTTCATTGACCATTTGCTCAGTTCAGCACAGCAGGCTGCCCTACCTGTAAGAACTCTTCTGAGTGTGTCTCTGCAGTACCGAAGCCATCTGAGTGCTTTTAAACCTGGCTTGTGTAAGTGTCTCAGAGATTTACGACTAGCCCGTTATTCAGGTCGGTGCACGTTCTTAGTAACAGCAACTTAATCTTTTATAGCACCCTGACTTGCTGCATTCTCCCAAGGCGTTTTCCCAGTAAGGGTCAAATGAAAAATGAGTCCCTCATGCAGAGCTACTGACCTGTTAAGATAGGTTAAAAGATGGTAAAAATAAATGAGTCTTTCGTTTAGACTTTAACAAGAGAAAGGCAGGGCCATACCTGACTTAGTTTGATGGGCAAGGAGGAGTTTACAAGGAAATTCATAGGTTTGCTGAGCCAGCACAATAGGCACTCCACCTAGAGTGACCCGTTGTATTACTGGAGGTGCCTGGAAACCTGCATCCATTGACCAGGGCTGCTGAGATAGCAGATGAAGTGCCAGCAGGGTAATAATGAAGCAGTTGTCATCGCCTTCGACGCTTAGCCAGACAATCGGCCGTAGCGATCGTTCGCCGTTTGGTCCATTCCTGCGCAACCGCAAAGGCTTGATGGCCTGAGAGTCCAACATCAGAACAGACTTAATGAACCCATGTAATAGGGGTCTGCCTCAGTGAAAAGGAGATGTTTCATCTGAGCTAAAATTTCCTAGGTAAACTTATATACACACACACACACACACACACACACACACACACACACACACACACACACACACACACACACACACACACACACACACACACACACACACACACACACACACACACACCAGGAGTCCTTAGTGACTCTCGGTGGTGGAAGGACATAGGAGAGAAGAGGGTTTGGGGCAGGTCTCTTCCATATTCCCATGAAAGCTTTTTCCATGAAAGGGAGGCACTGGAAGACATGAAAATTACAGAAGCCTGGCCAATGACATGGCTTGTGTCCATCTATCTTCTGCGGTTAATAATAAACTTCTTAGTTCTTGATCTTATGGATTTTTCTCTGGGCTGGTGTGTGGGGATTTTACTTCTCATGGTTTTGTGTGAAGTTCTCTTATTAAAAAAGTAGATCCTCAGGGCATAACTAATCTCCATTAACACTAGTTTGGATGAGCAGTATTTCCTGACCACTTGTGGTCATTCAAGATTCTGTGGTGCTTTTTGTAAGGGAAGGCGTGTTAGTCCTGGTTCCTCACCCAAACCCCAATTCAGATAATTACATTCTGCCTGCCTAAAATTTCCTTGCATGTTGAATTGTGTGTACTGTTTTCTTCCCCTTCCTGTTGTAACCTGTGTAGATTTCACATCCAGTCTTGTCGCCATGTACTGTTAAACAGCTGCCATGTTCCGCCCCAGAGATGGCTGTATTTCAGTAGTTTATAATGTGCCATGGGATGAAAAGTTTTTACTGAAATGTAAGTCTGATTTCAAGAGAGCTGTTTTATTATAGAATACCATGCACTCTCCTTTGGGTTTCTGGTACCAAAGGCCAGTAGCGTAGCCGGGGGGGAGCAGGGGGAGCGGCTGCTCCCCCTGTGAGCAGAAGCAATGCCTTAAAAAGGAAGCGCCGCTTCTTGCACTCACCCGGCAGCGCTCTGTGTCTTCGGTATTTCGGCGGCGGATACCACCGAAGACCCAGAGTGAGTGAGGACCCGCCGCTGAAGACCCGGAGCGCCGCTGGGTGAGTACAGGGGGAGGCGCCTTTTTATGGCGCCGCTCCCCCTGCGCTCTGGACCTGGCTGTGCTACTGCCAAAGGCCCAGCCCAAGGGATGTACGTCGGCAGCCTTTGGACCTCTGGGAGTCTGGCCTGATCTGGAGGCTGCTTTAACTTAAGGTAGGTTCCCACAGCTGCTGATGCATCCAAGGAAAGCCAGAGTGGATAGCGTTCTGGCCATTCCCCTAGCACACATGTGTGCTGGGGAATGCTATATGGGGGCATTCCCTAGAGGCCGGTTAAGCTGACCTTGTGGCCCCTTTACTTAGACTGTAACCTTTTTGGGACAAGGACTGTTGGTGTTTGTACAGCTCCTAGCACTATGGGGTCCTGTGTATGATGGGCTCCTAGGCGCTACTGCAATACAAATAATAAGGTACAGTGATTGATCTACCGTAAGGGAATTGCAGCAGCGCCCTGGAATCAGGTTCTGTTTTAAGCCTGTTTGCTAGAGAGGTGGGAGGGGTGGAAAGGTTTAATTTCTTTGATGCCAGCTTCTATTGTTTGAGGGAACATTTGCTAGGAAGCCAAGATGCAGGGAAAAGGAAATGTGAAGGCAGAGCAGGGCAAGCCCTTTGCAGGAATCCACTCACTCCTTGAAGGTTATGGCTTGTCATCTTTGTGATTTACTTGAAATGATTGGTGTTTCTTTTGTTCTCCTTGTGTGGTGGCTGCTCTGATAAGCCCTGTGGGATGCTTCCCTTGCACAGATCTGGAACAATTACAGCTAAAGAAATAAGGAAGGTAAACAAATGTCCCGTTTTCCATGTTCCATTTTCATTAATCAGCATATTCACCTTGTTACAGACAGCGATTCAGGACTCTGCCGCTGTAAGTGATGGGCTCTTTAAATGGCTACAAATGCATAGTTACCGTTTGTTATTGAACTGAATAATAAGGGAGTTAGTACGCTGGGTTCATGGTCTGGCCTGTTGCCTCTGGAGATTTGGCTTCCAATTCTGATGTGGACCACAAGTGACAATGAGTTGGATGGTCTCATCCAAGGCTCCACTTGACACTTGGCCACAACTCGGAGGCACCCCAGTATTCTGCACAATCCTGAGTGTTTCCCAGGCCTGGAAGAGCAGTGGGAGTTGCAGTTCAGGGGTGCGGTGCATTGCCAGAGCTGTGCATAGCCTGAAATAGGAGGGTGCTGTAGGGTGAGGTTTTGTACAATGCAGAGAAGATTGTCATGTTCCATGGACATTAAAAAGCTAGTGAGTAAATGTAAACGATCTTCAGCTTAGGAACAGGAGTAGATCTAAGCGCACTAGGGAACTTTTGGTGTGCGGAAGCAGGGTCCACAGGAACACTTAGTTTTGCCTACGCTGCAAAGAAAAATCCACGGCACCGAGTCTCAGACCTGGGTCAATTGAATCAGGTTTGTGGGGCTCGCACTGCGGGGCTAAAAATAGCAGTGTAGATATTCAGGCTCAGACTGGAGTGTGAGCTCATGGCCCCTCCTCCCTTGTTGGGTTTCAGAGCCTGGCTCCAACCCTAGCCTGAACATCTACACTGGTATTTTTAGCCTCACAGCCCAAGCCCCGCAAGCCAGAGGCAGCTGACCTGGGCTCTGAGACTTGGTGTAGTGGGTTTTTCTTTGCAGTGTAGACATACCTTTAGTGCATGGCAGGCTAGATTTGCATCCTTGTTTGCCTCAAACTTAGGCTATGTCTACACTAGCACTTTTGTCGGTAAAACTTTTGTTGGTCAGAGGTGTGAAAAAACATCCCCTCCCCCCGAGCAACATAAGTTTCACTGACAAAAGCGCCGTGTGGATGCTACCGCCACTCGTTGGGGGTGGTTTAATTATGCTGGCGGGAATGCTCTCTCCTGTTGGCATAGAACGGCTACATGGGAGACCTTACAGCTGTGCCGCTGTAAGGTCTGTAGTGTAGACATGGCCTAAGTGTTTCTAGGAAAGTAGGTTCTGTTTTAAGTGTGTCCCCGCTAACATGTTCTAACTAGCATTAAACTCTGTTTTATATGGGATGGGGTTTAACACCTTTCAAAAATGTGTTAGCTGGTCCTGATTGAGCATGGGTGTCCCTGAGAAGTGCCAGTTTTCGTTTACAAATGAAGAATAATAGTCATTGAGGGAATGAAAGTTAAGATCTTCTGAGGTACTGGAGGATGCCTTAGGCCTGGTCTACACCTAAATATTAGATGGGCCTAGCTACATCGCTCAGGGCTGTGAGAAATTTTACATCCTGTGCAACCTAACTTCCGCTTTAGACACAGCTAGGCTGATGGAAGAATTCTTCTGTTGCTCTAGGTTCTGCCTCTTGGAAAGGTGGATTAAATACAGTAGCGGAAAATCCCCTTCTGTTGCTTCAGTAAGTGTCTACATTACAGTGCAACAGCAGCTGTAGCACAAGTAGTGTACCCACAGAAACAAAAACATTCTGATCTGGGTGGATGGGGTTCCCCAGATCCATTTAGTTTTTAATAACCTGCCTCTATGAACAGCCAAAGTGGAGTAATTATTCTGAAATAAACGTGACTTTTATTCTGAATTAGAGCGTCCACACAGGGAGTTATTCTAATAGCTATTGTGGAATAACGTATTCGGGAATAGCTATGCAGTCTATTTCCCCGTGTATAGAAAGACCGTAGGTCCTGCCTAAACCCCATAGAAGTCAATGGAAGACTTTTTCATGGACTTTAGTGGGTTTTGAATCAAGTCCTTAACTTTTCTGTGGTTCAGTTTCTTCATCTGTAAAACAGCAGTTATAATACTCACCTACCTCCCAGTGATGTGGTGAGGCTTAATCCATGTTTATAAAGTGCTTTGAGATCCTTGGATGAAAAATACTATAGAAATTAAAAGGTTTTACTCTCTAAAATGCACAGCTTCGAAAGCTTTCTCTCGCAGTCCTACTGGAATCTAGAGGTTTTAGGGAAGTACATATTTTGTAGTAATTTAAAAAAAAGATCAGCTGGCTGTAGACAGATACAGGGTTAAACATCAATAATGCAAGAGTTGCGGTATTACTGGTTGCAGTCACTTTTTGCTTGGGTTGTTTTCATAATCACAGAGAGTCAGAGGCATCTGTATTTGCTGTCCCCAGACTTTGTGGCCTTGGTTGGGATGCAGGGGAGACCATACATAGATAATACTTAGTCCTGCCATGAGTGCAGGGGACTGGACTAGATGACCTCTCGCAGTCCCTTCCAGCCCTATGATTATGTTTATCCATATTTCACATTAAAAAGACACTGTAGGTAAAGAGCTTGGACCATTGTCGTTTGTCAGTGGGAGGGGTATATTTTTTGATAGCTCTCTGACCCATTGGTTAAGTCTGTCTGAACTCCATATGATTTCCTATTTTAGACCAGGCTATGACTAGTGGTTCCATTCTGTGTTGGCTGCTGCAGCATAACCACAACCCTCTGAGTCTGAGAGTTCATGCCAGAGCCAAACTGCTGGTGTGATAAACTCCCTCTTCTCTGGCTACCCTGTGACATCTCCAAGTGCCAAGCTAGCAGTGCGATGGCTGTACACACACTGGCTATTCTGTTACCCCAGAATCCTTCCCAGACTCTCCCAAAGCAGACGTGCATGGCACCCAATGGAAGGCTAATACAGTGGGTGAGGTGAGGAGCTATCTAGCTGCATTGTTAATAAAAGGCCGGATGAAAAACTGAAAGACCTGCCAGTCACTGGGAGGAATTTTTCCCAGGACATTAGAATGTATACACTGCGGTGCGCATGGGGGCCTGTATGTGTAATTTCCTTTATCGTTGTCAGTTAAAATGGCAGGTGATGGATGGAGCAGCGGGAGCCAGGAGTGCTGTGAAAGCAGCAGGCTCGGCCCTTGCCAGGTGGTGGTGGTGGGCAGATGCCTCACGTATAAATAGTCGTCTTTAGCATGTGGACACCTCAGGAGTGGTGTGCCTCCTGCTATCCAGGCGGTGGGGGCTGTGACTGTGGGCAGCACAGATGTGCTTGGAGAGGACTGGGAGCACTTTGATCCCTCTTCTCTTTAGCCTGCCAGAAAAGAGGCCATGTCTTAATTCAGATTGGAATTCTGAAAGAAATCCTAGCGGGCCTCCCTTCCACCAGCGTGCTCTAGGAGGGTTCCCATTAGGGATGATCTCCATGACTCATTCAGTCCTTATTCTCTCTGTTGAGATGTAAATTGTAACATGGGCACCTAATCACTAGGACCTGGATCAGAAGCACCTACTAACATCCTATAGGTCATGTTGAGCAGCGTGTCAAGGATAGATTTTAATGGGTGTCCTGGAGGTGAAAGGCTCTGTAATCCTTTAGCAATCCCCTGAGCCAGCCAATCTAGCAGATTTGACCTTCTTAATATGCTGCAGCTAAACCTCAGTGTCTCTGAATATAGTGTACAGCAATTGTAATACTTGACCTGAGCTGTGGTATTTACATATAGCACATCTCTAATCATGCTAAGTGTTCCCACTGCATCTACTTTAAATACTCCCCTATGAAATGCAATTGAAACCACCTAATTCTGCACCTCTCCTCTGCCTACAAAGCCAGTGCAATCACATTCACCTCTACACTGCTTAGCTGTATGAGTTACCATGAGCTCCTGCTAGCTCACATTATTAAAGCTGCCACACACTTCTTGAGGGGAGGCGGGGGAGGAGAAGATCTATTGCAGTGAATTTGGCATGCAGTAGAGGAAGAGTGACACTTTCGTAGTAGACTGACTTTCATTTTTGACTGCTTGTCATTCCAGTGCCTCCCTGTACCTACCAGCCCATAGGGCTGCCAAGGGACAATCAGCGATGGGACATCAGGGCAGACCAATTTCACCTGTTCAAATATTACCCAATAAACAGAATCCCTCATCTGTCCAGTATTGTTGGGACACTACAAAGAACGACAGTCTGGGCTGGATTCACCTCTGTATCAGAACGAGTAGGTGTATCACAGTGGGGATTCAGTGGAGAGGGAGTCGCCATCTAGTTCCAGGAGTTCCTTGGAGAGGACATGGCTAATGGAGACTGCATGGGAGAGGCACTCACTCGATCAGTGACCCAGGGGGTTGTAGTATCTTGCCCTGCCCTGAATTCCCCAACCTGGATTATGTTCACTCAGTTTAGGGACTGAATTGAGCCTTATCAATGAAATTCTGACCTTACTGAAGTCAGTGGCACAGATCCCATGTACTTCAGTAGGGCCGAGATTTCCCCTTATATGTTTTAAAACTATTCCTGTTATGGATAATCCTCTGACTATTAACATTGGAAAATTTGTCAAAATCGGGCCAAGTTTTTCAAAAATAACTAGGGAACCTGGGTGCTTTAATTTTTAGGAGGTCAGCTTGAGATGCCTTTAAAGGTGCCTGAGCTTCAGAAAGTGCTGAGCATCCATCCTCTGAAAATCAGCCCCTTAAGTGCATGTCAAGTGTCAGAAAAATGAGGCAGCCAGAATCACAAGTCACTGGAAAATCTTGGCCTCTAACTTACCATTTATGTTGTTTGTTTACAGTTTGTGCTTCACGGGGCTTGGACAGTGTAACTAAACTGCTCAGTTTTCTGGTCCATTTCACGTCTCGTTCTCCTGCACTAGCACAATGATTCTGTGGTTGGGTTCACAGCACTGCAAGTGAAGGGTTAAATTCCAAACCAAAAGGCTGTACTCACTGAAATTACAAAATAAAGAACAAAATGTCCCATTATGTTTTGTAACAGCCCCTCCTTTTTAAAAATTCTTTAAAGCCAGACCTAATTTGGGGGTGTATATTTGACACTGTTTATCAGACAGTTCTCATTTCTGGACATACTTTTGCAGTTGGTGTTTTCTGCATATGAGCCAGTTTTCTAAACATCTCAACAGCCTAATACTATGTGGCACCTGTACAATGCTTTTCAGCTGTACAAATTGCTTCTCAAAGCAGGATATGGATCACTGTCCCCATTTTACAGAAGAATAGGGAGCCCGATTCTTATCTTAGCTATTGTCTACACTAGGAAAATTTTCCAGAGTGAGCGCTGATTGATCTCCCTGAACTGGTGCAAGTGACCCCTGCAATGAACTGATTGTCAATTGGGTAATAATGAATGGAAATTACCCTGTAGGGGTAGGACCCCAGGGGGTACGAGCTTAATTGATTGAGTGTCCATGTGGATATAACTGGCTATAGGCAGAATGCAATCTGTGCAAACAGTCCTCTCAGTGCTATCCTACAATGCACCAACCACTGCATAAATGGCCTGGCTGATTACCGTTCTCCTCTGCCTGGATTTAGACTGGTGTAGATGAGATCAGAATCTGGCCCCCAAGGGACTTGCCCATGGTCAAAGAATGAGTCAGTGGCAGAATCAGAAGGCATCTCCAGAACTGCCTGTTAAAAATCAAAAGGTAGGTAAATAATGAGGAGGAAGGTCACTGAGTTCAGTAAATACAATTACCAGCATTCCCTTCCCACCCATTCATCACCCATCTACCCTTCCTTATTATTCTGACTTTCATGTTTTCTACGCAGACTCAGTGCTTGTGAGTTGGGAAGTACTGCATATTACAGGAGCCCAGGGGAGGTATCTAGTTTTCCCAGGTTTCTGAAGCTAGTTTTGTTTTGCAATGATAAAGAGGAACTCCCACATATTGTACCTGGCCCTTGTTGCTGTCGACAACACGGGGCAGAAGGGTTACCTGTGATAGCAGAGTGGCAGGAATGTACCACTTGGTAGATTTAGGAGCCCCTATTGACTCAAGTAGAACAAAGGGTTGTGTCACCAAGGGATAATGGCAAAGGGCTGCATCATGCCATGGATTTTTAACTCGAGTACCCCACTGATTCCAGTGAAGAATATGACCCAGGGTATGTTTGTGGTAGCTGGAAGCATACCTCCCAGCCCGAGTAGTCAGACGCAATAGCTCTGATTGAGCTACTGAATGAAAAATAGCAGTGTGGCCAGCCATAGTGGCACGGGCAGCGGCTCAGTGCGCCCCAGGAGGTCGGGCTGCTATCCTGTGCCGCCACCATAGCCATGCTGCTATTTTTAGCGCGCTAGCTCAGTGAGAGCTAGCATGAGTCTGTCTGCCTGAGCTGGAAGGCATGCTCCCAGCTGCAGTGTAGACATACTCACAGTACATATCTCTGTGGGCAAGAGTGCTGCATTGTGGACTGGAAAGGAAATATTTGACCAACATAAGCAATTTTCAGACGCTTCAGAAGCCTAAGCTATTGGACAGGGGCTCTTTAAGACCGTCTTCCGTAGATTCAAGGCTGTTATCTCCATCCTTAAGTTGCTGAGTCTTGGAGGAGTGGGGGTGGGGGTGGTTTTGTTTTTTACATATCCTGTATTTAACAGCTGAGATAGCAGGTTAGGCCCATGTCTCCCTGGGGAAGATTTTAATATTAGCTGCTAAAAACAAACCCAACACAATAGGTTTTTAAAGAATTGCTGATGCTTTATGGAAAACGGACAATATTAATGTAGAGAGAATTCCGCCAGTGCCGCAGATTTTAATGGTTTTGTCACCCCCCCCCTTTGTTCTGTTAATAAGATCATTTGCAAGAAAACAGGATCTTTTTTCATTAGGAATGTTTTCTTATTGCTCCCTACCTGCTGCTTTCTTACTTAAAGTCACAACCCTCTGCCTCTGACGCAGAAAGGTCTCCATAGCAACTCCTTGTGCTACCCCAAAGAGAGAATCAGGACTTCAGGTGAAGCCTACAGGCCAAATAGTTACACTAGTGTAACCTCATTAACTTCAGTTGAAGCACTCCTGATTTTCATTGGTGTAACTGTGAGAGCAGAATCAGGATATGGGGTTCTCCCATCGGCGCTGGTAATCCACGTCCCCAAGAGGCAGTAACGAGGTCAATGGAAGAATTCTCCTGACGACCTAGCACTGTCTAAACCGGGGGTTAGGCTGCATAGCTAGATCTCTTAGGGCTGTGGGTTTTTCACGCTCCTGAGAGACGTAGCTACGCTGATGTAAATTCGCAGTGTAGGCCAGCCCTGAGAGCCAGATTTGTCCCTGCGCTATTAGGGGTGCCAGCAAAAGGACAGAGGGGAGGCAGATTGAACTGACCTCATTCAAAAGCTGCCAGCGACCAGTTTGACCCCCCTGGTGCATGCTAGGGCAGCCCAGCTTGCTCCTCTGTTGCAGTGGCCCTTATTGGCCGTTGGAATGGTGCCGAATCACCAGGGTGTAAAATCAACCTGGCTCCACCTTCACTTTAGCCGGGAACATACACGCCTCTCCCCCATTGAGGTGTGGGGGAGGAGCTGCTTCTGCACCTAGCAGAGGATCCAGCTGTACTGGGAGGCATTCCTGGGGCTCGGCTGCCCGGCAGATTTAGATCGGCCTTTTGGCCCACACTAGCAAGCAGAAAGGTCATGAAAGGAAACACTCAATGGGGCCCGGAGAATTGTACAAGCATTTGTAAAGAGTGGAGACCCTAGCCCTGATACTGTTGTCCCTCCCGTGTAGGATGACCAGATGTCCCGATTTTATAGGGACAGTCCCGATTTTTGGGTCTTTTTCTTATATAGGCTCCTATTACCCCCCACCCCCTGTCCTGATTTTTCATGTTTGCTGTCTGGCCACCCTGTAAATCCAGGATCACTCCAAGTCTGCAGCCAACCCCTTTTAAAAACAGCATGAAAATGAACCAGGTCCAGCACTTGCACAGTGTCTTTAAATAGAATGGGCCATGTTCATCTCTAGAATAGCAATACTAAAGTCAGCAGGATTAACTTGGTCCAATAATAGCCATCTTTTGCAGAAGGCATTATTATTACTATTATTTATCTGCATTGGGATAGCGCCTAGGAGCCACTGACCAGGACCCCATTGTGCTAGCCACGCGCAGAACAAAGACAGCCCCTGCCCCAAAGAGCTCACAGAAGCAATTCTTTAAAGCAGGAAACTTGTTTATTTCTCATTCGGCACAAATTTTGGATAAATGCCTGTGAATTAACACGGCTGCTACTCTGAAACCTGTGAATTTCTGTGCAAACCATTCTGGAAAAGGCTGAACCATGCAGCCCCTTGCAGAAATATTTGAATTAAAAACAGCTACTGTGCTTCTTTAACTGAAAGCTGGAACTACGTAGGCTACGTGCTTAAAAAGAAAAAGCATCCACCATATGCAACAGAGCTATCTCTCTTTCTCTCTCGCTCCCTCTAAAAAATATTGAGCTATGAGATAGAATTCGTCCCACCAAACGCCCACTGAGCACATTTTTAAAATCTGGTTTCTCAGCCTCCCAGTAAAGTACAAGCAAAATCTAACGACATTCTGCTTGCTTTCTGGAACTGGGCCCTGTTTCATGAAATTAAAAGGGGAAGGGAAAAAAATCCAAGGCAAAGATGCTATTCTCAACAAAGGGAACAGTATTTGCGACAGCTTCTACAGCATTCCTGCAACATGATGTCTTTCCTTGAAGGCTCTCAGCTAAGGATTGATTGTCTGAGCAGAGAATTGCACAATTCAGAAATGTTTTAAGCCACACTTTCCTGGACTGTTTGCTAAGAGTGTGTGTGTGTAAGTAAAAATGTATAAATCATGTCTTGTGCTATGTGCCCTGAGAAGAACAGCACAGACTGGATCTTTTATCACTTGAATTTGTCTGGTCTGTGGTGAGGGGTGGTAGCATGCACCACACATAAGGTTAGGGCTGGGTGTTGAAACGCTGGAAGGACAATCTCTGGAAGAAATAATTTAACATTTATACCTAGTGCTATGACTGTACATGGTGCTTTACAAAGAGAATACACACAATCCATATCCCGAGGAGTCGACAGCCTAAAGACCTGATTTTGGAAATCCTTACTCATCTGAATCGCCCTAAAGCAGTGGTTCCCAAACTTTAACAACCCTTTCACTAAAATGTCAAGTCTCGCGAACCCCCTCCTAAAAATGAATATTTCCAGGGATTTTCTCCTTTAAATGAGTATAAATTATAAAAGCAGTGATCTTGGAAATATAAAATGTGTTTATGACATGCTCATTCACACTATTTATTATTAATTATTATTTTTCATTACAGTATTTTTATTACATTATGCAAACGGAAACACTTTTCAAAGATCTCACTTTCGTAGCTTGTATCACTCTGAATAAGCCTGTTATAAGACAAGGCTCCTAGGTTTCATCAAGGAGTATCCGATGTGAAACAGCATCAAGGTATTTAAGAAGCCAGCTCAAAGAGTTCCTCCTACACAAGCATTCAGGTCTTGAGCAGTCCAGGCAAACAACGCACGTTACAACAAAGCTTAAACATGTTGTTCATAATAATTTTAAAAACACTAGCTGCCTATTTAATTTTAAAAACAGCCAAAAATATGCATCTCCCTTTCCCTTTCTTATAAGGAGTCTTGAAGTTCAAATCTCCTCAGTGTGGTAGATATGCTTGCTTTGATCTGCTTAACTCTTGGAAGTCCAGGGGCTACAGGCTGCTGGCCCTGTGCTGCCCGGGGTCCCTAGGGACAGCTCTGTCCACCATTAGGGAATTTTTTTCCGAGAACCCCCTGTAAATTTTGTGAACCCCAGGGGTTCATGAACCACTGCCCTAAAGCCTATTGGACTCTTTAGGTAAGGGCTGCTCACGTGAGTAAGGGCTGGAAGGATCAGGCCCTAGGCTAGCTATGATGTGACACAGAGTCAGATGCCATTAGCTCAGAGCATGGGAGGGAGGTTTGCATGAGGGTGATCAGGTGTCCGGTTTTCAACTGCAACACCCGGTCGAAAAGGGACTCTGGCAGCTCCAGTCAGCACCATTAACCAGGCTGTTAAAAGTCTGGTCGGTGGTGTTGCGGATCTAAGGCAGGCTAGTCCCTACCTATCCTAGCACCGCGCTGCGCCCTAGAAGCGGCCAGCAGGTCCGGCTCCTGGCGGGGGGAGCGGGGCCCACAGGGCTCTGTGTGCTGCTCCCACCCCGAGCAGTGGCTCCCGCACTCCCATTGGCTGCGAACAGGCCAATGGGAGCTGGGGGAGTGGTACCTGCCAGTGAGAATGGCACATTGCGCCTCCTGGCCCACCCTGCCTAGGAGCCGGACTTGCCGGCCACTTCTGGGATGCAGCGCAGTGCCAGGAAAAGTAGGGACTAGCCTACCTTAGCCCCGCTGACCGGGAGCTGCCTGAGCTAAGCCCGTGCCCCAACCCGGAGCCCCAATCCAATACCCCAGCCCTGAAGCCCCCAAAACCCAAAGCCCCCTGCTGCACCCCAAAGCCCTCATTCCTGGCCCCAGCCCAGAGCCTGTACCCCCTCCTACACCCTGACCCCTTGCCCCAGCCTTGAGCCCCCCCTAAACCTGGAGCCCCCTCCTACACCCCAACCTCCTGCCCCAGCCCAGAGTCCCCTCCCACACCCTGAACCCCTGCCTCAACCTGCAGACCCCTCCCACACTCTGAATACCTCGCCCCCTCCCCCAGCCTGGAGCCCCCTCCTGCATTCCGAATCCCTCATCCCCAGAGCCTGCAACCCCAGCTGGAGCCCTCACCCCCTCCTGCACCCCAAATCCCTGCCCCAGCCTGGAGCCCCCTTCCACACCCTGAACCCCTAATTTCTGGCCCCACCCCAGAGCCAGCACCCCCAGTTAGAGCCCTCACCCCCTTCTGCACCCCAACCCCCTGCCCCAGCCCAGTGAAAGTGAGTGAGGATCGGGGAGAGTGAGCCACTGAGGAAGGGGAAATGTAGTGGGAAGGGGTGGGGCCTCGGGGAAGGGGTGGGGCTAAGGTGTTTGGTTTTGTGCGACTAGAAAGTTGATAACCTTAGTTTGCATACAATGAAGGTTTGCTAGTTTGGGCAGGATGTGTATTGTGTTGGCTCCATTTTGGGGCTGGCTGGTTCGCAGGATGCCAGTGCAACGTTTGCAATTTTGACTAACTGAATTTTTCAATACACATCTGGAGTATTGCATCTAGTTTTGGGTCCTCTACTACAGAAAGGATGCGGACAAATTAGAGAGAGTCCAGCGGAGGGCAACAGGGCACATGACTTACGGGGAGAGGCTGAGGGAACTGGGCTTATTTAGTCTGCAGAGGAGAAGAGTGAGGGGGGATTTGATAGCAGCCTTCAACTACCTGAAGGGGGGTTCCAAAGAGGATAGAGCTAGGCTAGTCTCAGTGGTGGCAGATGACAGAACAAGGAGCAATGGTCTCAAGTTGCAGTGGGGAAGGTCTAGGTGGGATATTAGGAAAAACGAACTAGGAGGGTGATGAAGCACTAGAATGGGTTACCTCGAGAGGTGCTGGAATCTCCATCCTTAGAGGTTTAAGGCCAGGCTTGACAAAGCCCTGGTTGGGATAATTTAGTTGGGGTTGGTCCTGCTTTGAGCAGGGGGTTGGACTAGATGACCTCCTGAGGTCCCTTCCAACCCTGAGATTCTATGATTCTATGAATACACTACCACCCATTTGTCCCTTCCCCCATCTTCAGAATGTAATTGCTCCTAGCTGTGCAAAGCAGTGTGTTCATCCCAGCGCTCCTGAGCTACACTGGTAGGTCAGATGAAAGTCATTACAGAGCTCTAATGGCACAACTGAGGTGTCTGTGCACAGAAAGACTCCACTGTCCCCCATACTTGCTATCCTTCCCAGTGATCAAAGAAACCACAGGCTGGATTGCCCTCTCCTAGGCTCAAATCAGAGGAAGGGAGTGAAAACCTGAGAACTCCCGAGAGGGGAGTCTCTCTCTCTCTCTTGGAGACCGGAGGGGTTTCCTCTGGCTCTCCCCTGTGGAAGGTCCACTGCAAAAGAGTTAATGCAGCCCCCAGTCACTCTCCATGGCATCAGTGGGAGATAACTTGGATCCCAGCCCCCAGAAGGCCCTCTCCAGTGGACAAAGAAGGCTGCTGTAGAAACACTGACACTACCACCTTCTTCCACCCAGGAGAGAGAAATCTCTGCGTGGAATTGTCTGTGTGGAGATATTGGGGATGGGGGCTTGTATTTGGGATGCCCTGCAACGTGGTTGGTCCCTCTCACTTCAATCCGGGATTACACCTGGTATGGTAAATAAAACTCAAAACCTGCCCCTGCCCTTGCACAGATTCTTATTCTTTTCAAAATTCCTGTGGGTTGCTCTGAGAATCCACAGCAAGCATCATGATTAATCCATTCTCCGCTGACAGCTAACAGTGAAGTAGAGACCTAGGCCTTGAGCTTTCAGTTCCTTTCGTAATCAGTTGCATGCGGGGACAGAGGGGGAGAATACTTCGTAGGTACAATAGAAACGCATGTGTCTGAGACGCCCTATGAAATCATGGTAACCACGAGAACTGCAGTCAAGTGGTTTGAGAGATTTATCCAGAGCCCTTGAGATGCGTGGTGCAGCTTTGAGTCATCGCTCTCCCAATTTGTGTTTGATGCATTTAATGGAGTACACAAGGTTGTAAGAACAAAGAATTTGGTTTTTAAATTAAGCTCGCATATAAGTGCTGGCAGCCCCTCCATGGATTTTTCCTCCATGAATTCAGTGCTTACGAACGTTTTGCGTTCACAGATTGCCAGTCTTCTATGGAGCTACACGACAGGTTCAGCCGCCAGCAAGCATGTATGCTTTCTATGCCCCTGACCTAGACAGACCACTTCTAGGGACTAGCTCTTGGCCCCTCCAGTCCATGGCGCTCTGCTTAGACTACCAGCAAGGATGACAATTCGTGCCAAGTGTGATGTGGACTCGTCTACCGGGGACTGAACTCACTGCATGTAAATCATCTAAGAGCCATCATATGGGAACTACCTCTGACCACAGTTGACCATGGATGGATTTGAACTTGTGATCTAGAGTTTCAAGGCTCTGTATCCTCATACCTATTCCATCCCATTAAGCCTCCCCACTACCTATTTTTATTTTTAATATTTAGTGGACTGAGCAGACAGGGGTATTGCCTATTCCATGTGATGCACACATTGGCTCTACCCTGGGAAGCCCTTGAGGCAGGGACCATGCCTTTCTGTGTCACATGGACAAGCCAAGCTCCCCATCAGCTCTTCAGGTCCATCTACACAGCCAAAAAAAAAAAAAAGACCAGTGGCAGCAAGTCTCAGAGTCTAGGTCAACTGACTCTGGCTTGTGGGGCTTGCGCTGCCTAGTTAAAAATAGCCATGTGGATGTTCAGGCCTAAGCTCTGAAACTCAGCAAGGTGGGAGGATCTCAGAGCCCAGGTTACACTCCAGCGTCTACCATGTCATGGTTAGCGCTGCAGCACACAGGGCCAGCTCCAGGCACCAGTGTTCTAAG
The DNA here is from genome assembly GCA_037349315.1 of Chelydra serpentina. Taxonomy (NCBI): domain Eukaryota; kingdom Metazoa; phylum Chordata; order Testudines; family Chelydridae; genus Chelydra; species Chelydra serpentina. The sequence goes on from JBAIAC010000035.1 coordinate 18,695,003, forward strand.
CAGGTGCTTGGGGCGGCAATCTGGAAGGGGCGGCAGGCACACGCTGCCCGTGGTGGCGGCAATTCAGCAACAGGTCTTCAGCCGCCCGTGTCAGCGACAATTCAGCAGCAGGTCTTATCTTCATCCGGCCGCGGCGGCAATTTGGTGCGCTGCTTGGGGCGGCAGAAATGGTAGGGTCGGCCCTGGCAGCACAAGCACGAGTCAGTGGAACCAGGCTCCGAGAATCGCTGCCATGGATCTTTTTTTTTCCGCTGCGTACTCGGTCCCTAAAATGTAAAGTATTATTAATTCGTGGAATTTAAATGCCCCTTGTAAACACTGCCCTGGGCACAGAAACAAATAACTGTTGAGAGATCTCAAAGCATAGGAAGTCTTGTGATGTTTGACTATCTTTTTGGTTCCCTTTTTTCCCCCCAAGGGCTCTCTGAGGCCACTTCTGACAACCTGTTTAACTATATACTACAGGAGTAGCTTCCCTCTTCTTGCTGGTGTTTGGGGAAAAAAGCCCATTTGTAGTCAGTTCCAGGATTGACCAATTATCCATCCCAGCTGTGTTCCAATTACAGCAGATTTCTCTTGGAAGGCAGTCATCACTTTTCAAGGGGTTAGAAGAAACCCTCGTGCCAGCAAATATAGATCCTCTGTGGGGATTTCTTATGCTACCAGAATTCCTCCCTGGGAGTTTGCATCCCATGAACCCATCTTCCTTGTATGCAAGACAGAGGCTGCCATATTCGAACACTGGCATGTTGATTGCTTTTAGACACACAGAGCCAAACTTCATGGATTCAGCAAGAATGCAGCTAACCAAAGGACAGATGGTAGCTTTTGAAATGAGTGTCAGGTCTTATCACTGGCTGAGGGCCCTTTACCAAATATGCGTCTGTTCATATTTAACAAAAACACAGGGAGTTGGGTGGTTTAGGGGATTGGCAATGGGATTTACAGGTGTTCAATTATGGGTTGCTGCTTTGAATCCACCCCAAACAATTGTGACCAAAAACTGTTCCAGTCTGATGGCTGTTAAATTGTCCTATGGAAACTGAATCTGGCACTTTTAGTCCCCCTTCTGTCAATATTAATCAGAAATTACCCACAAGGATCATACTTTGAAGCTCTCCTGCCCTCCCCTCTCATTGCCTGCCACTCCCAATATTTCTGACCATTATCCATTACTTTGAATTAACCTGTGTCTGGTATGTGACCCATGCAAGATCTGTGTTCAGGGAATTTTCATTAGCCATTAGGAAGATTACTGTCATCAGTCAGATGAAGGAACAGTGTGTCTGTCTTTCTTTCACTTTTTAAAAAATAATAATTTTCACTTAAGTAACATCTTTCATTCAAGGATCTCAAGCCCTTTTACAAACATTAACTAAAGCTGCCTTACAACCCTCGTGTGAGATGTATTCTCGCTATTTTGCAGAGGAGGAAAATGAGTCAGAGAGCGGTTAAGTGACTTTCTAAGGTTACATAACAAGATAGTGGCTGAGAACTCAGAATACTTGACTTTCTAGATCCCTGCTTCAGCCATTGGACCACAGTACCAAAAGTCTGGATGTACAGGATATAATTTATAATCCATACATGTGTGCTAAGAATTATCCATATTGTATTGTCACATACCATGATGACTCATTTGATAACACAGCCTACAACCAATTCCTTTGTGTTAGAATTACATGGGCAACATTTGGTTTAAAAAGAAAAGGGAGGACATGTTATGCATCTAGTGAATGCTGAACTACATATGCTTTCTTTTAAATGCTTTTTTGGGCTGATGCTAAAAAGTGCTTGCAGATTTGTGTTGATAGTGGTGCTGAGGGCAAATAGATGATGGTGACATCCCATTAACAATAATGGGACTTGCCCATGTCTGTTTCCAAATGATGTTGAAAATTCCCCACACCCCCTCTGGGCCAGGAAAGAGTATTTGCCTGTAATTTATAAATAAAAATCTTAGGATAATGATGGATCAGCCTGTTGCTGCTGGAAATGTGGGTTCAAATCCTGTGCTAGGTCATTGTGAGCACCTCTCTTTTTTGCATCTAAAATGTCTAGGTAGGAGGGGAGAGAATAACACAAGGCAATGCATTTCCATTTGCTCTCAGTGAGGCCAGTACTGATCCTTCTAAAGAGGTTCAAATGTATTACAAAACCAAACTTGAAATTAAATACAGTTGGGCCTTCCCTTAAAATGATGCTTTAATTGTCTTTCTCCCCTACTGCCTTTGCTCAGCTAGCTCCACCCTCTGCTCTGTATTTCCACACAGCTTCACCACTGTTGGTGAAAGCGCCTTCTCCTCTGCACCTAATCTCTCCCTCTGCATTTATTTAACATTTATCTCTGTAAATGTATTATTTCACCCTGCAAGTCCTTTTGGGATAGGGCTGGTGCAAAGAAGTTTCGCGCCCTAGGCGGAACTTCCTTGCACCGGCCCTGCGCACCCCCCAGCTAACGCCACCCTCCTCCAACAAACCATGCCCCCACCCGCGGTAGCCTCCCCACCCGGCCACAGCGGGGAGGCAGGGCTGGGCTCCCCGCCCCCCTCCCCGTGGCCCGCAGCAGGGAGGGGGGGCTGGGATCCCCACCCTCCCCCCCGCGGCGGGCTGGGCTGGGCTGGGCTGGGCTCCCCACCCCCCGCGGCAGGCGGGGCTTTGCTCCCCGTCTCCTTCCCCCCCCCCCCCCCCCCCGTGGTGGGGACGCTGTGCTCGGCTCCCTGCCCCCACCGTGGCCCACGGTGGAGGAGCTGGGCTTGGCTCCCCACGCCGCCAGCCGAGGCGGGGCTCGGCTCCCCGCGCGCCCCACCCCCGCGGGCCGAGGCGGGGCTGGGCTCCTGCGCCCACCCGCAGGCCACGGCGGGCTCGGCTCCCCGCCCACCGGCAGCTCCCCACCAGTGCCCCCCGCGGCGGCCAGCTCTCCGCCCGCAGCAGCTTACCTCAGCCGGGGGCAGGGGCAGCAGCTCAGGGGAAGCTGCATTGTCGGCGGCATTTTGAATCGCCCCTGAAGTGTCCACCCCCCAAATGCTGGCACTTTAGGTGACCGCCTAGGGTCGCCTAGTGTGCATGCCGGCCCTGGGTATGAGCGGCACGGTACTCAGTTAAATGTTTTGTTTTGCTATCTCCTTGTCCCCTTTCATGTGAACCCCTTCATCTATAAGGCCCAAACTTTGCCCAGCTGAGGGTTTTGCAGGCAACTTGCCAAGAGTCCCAGAGTCTCCCCATATTGTATCAAATAGAGCACGTTGCAGCTGCCCTCGTTTGAAATATAGGGGTGTGGCGTGTGCAAATGGGCATTGCTCCTTCATCAAAAGAGAATCACTCTGCTCAAACCAGAGCATTGCTGGCAGGGATCTCTCATCACGGTGGGCTGCACTTCTGTATTCAGATGAGGGTGGCTTAGGGCTGCGTGTCAGAGCTTCGTGGCCACTCCTGCATCCTGCCCTCATCACCCAGAAGAGGGAGGTGCACTCGCAGGGACATGAGATAAACAAAAAAGCCCCACCATCGCCAAATCTGGAGGCCATAGGGATTCCAGGCAGGAAACAGCTTCAATTGCTCAGCAGTCAAGGCCAGTTCAAGAAGTTCCTTGGATGGTGTAAGTTTTCCTACTGTTGCATTGGAAGCTCCTGCTTCCCTTGATTTTTTTTATTTTTTTTTTAAGTTTCTTTGCATGACCTGTAAATGTCCTGTGATAGCACAAGCACTTAGGAGTAGGGGAGGAAGGTAACTGTTTTCAGCATTTTGGCATGTGTGGGTGGCAGGATAGCTCTGTGCAGCGACTGAGGCCATGATGTACACGAATCCCTCCTAAACAAATACCTCTTAAGTGTGTACTATGGGAAGTGGAGAAACAGCTTTTACAGTTTGCTCTGCCGTGACCAGCACCTGCTATTCTCAAGGCTCTCAGCCCATCAGCTCTCGGAGGCAGCCAGATTAGAAAGTTGCAAAATGAATGAATATGTTTTTGCTTTATCTTTCCTTTGATACTTAAATCAAATGGTCGAATCCCATCTCTAATGACCCTCCTTCTGCCAAGACAGAATCAGTCTGTTTACCCAGTTTATGGGGAAGAAAGCACCGGGTGCCAGTAAGAGCATAATCTATATTTGTAAACATATCCGTCATCAACCAGACTGCTGCAGAAGAAAGTCTCTTTCTCTCTGTGTGTGTTTACAGTATAAGAGGAATGAGTTCTATTGTACTGTAATAGTGTATTCTGACTTCAGTATATTTGTTCCCAGAGATGAAGTATATCCCTACTGCCTCATATCTCAGAGAATATTATTCTGCCATTTCTATGCCTTTTCGGGTAGTGTGGTGCCCAAGTTGGAATCTCCATTCCTGAATGCCTGGTAGAGCTGTGGAAGTTTTCACTAGATTGATTTAAGTTTATAGAGCATCTTTCATGCACAGCATCTGAAGATGCTTCTCAGATTGCCACTCCTAAGCTATCGGCAGGAAAGGAAGCTTTAAAGAGAGAGAAGTGGCTTGGCAGGACAGAGTTCCAATCAGAGGGATTGACGCTTCTACCTGCAACCCAAATGTAGAGTGATGGGGTAGGAGACCAAGGCTGGAGTGAGTGAGTGGAACGGAGGGAAAGCAAGGTTAGAGAGGAGTGGGTTGGAAAGACTCCATGGACAGTTTGAAAGCCAACAGGGCGAATATTGAATCTGATTTCAAGATGGGTAGGAAGCTCATGAGGCCAGGAATGTGATACACCCCTAAATCCCAGAGTGAGAGGTGTCTGGTGGCAGCAATCTGGACTCCCTGAAATTTTGAGGACAAGTGTTTAGGAGGCCAGAAAAGAGGGTGGAGCAAGAAGATGTGACTAAGGTTTGAGAAGGGAGTTCAGCAGAGTAAAAGGGAATTAATTCTGACCATATGCAGCAGCACAAGAATAAACAGGAGGCTTGCCCCACAGCAGCCAGAAAATCCGTCTACCTGCACAGTTCCATTTTATGGAGAGGGAAGGTTTGAGGGCTAATGTACATGATGATCCAAAACAGAAAGAAATGATTCCTCTCAAGCACTGCAGGTTCTGTCCCCAAAACAGAAATGGTCTACAAATTGTCAACACTTCATCTGGCTGTTATCAAAAGAGATTAGCCTGTAATTATTTACTGCCACCTGTTAGAAACATAAGAATGTCGAGTGATAACAATAATCCTTTACATTTACATAGCACCTTTCATCCCAATCTCCCCCACCCACCCCGTTCCAAGGGGATTAACAGACAGCATGTGGGTCATTTGATACCATATATCAGTTGGGTGTCAATCAATGGAGATTTAGTTGTTCCTAATAAATTATTCCCAACTCCTGAGAGATTACTTTTATATGATTGTCACCCTGTGGCTTAAAAGCCAAATACAGCCCAGGGTATCTAATAAAAATTCTTGTGTGTGCACACACTGGTAATAAGACACTTTCTGAGTTGCATCCCTGCCCATAGGCGCCGATTCCGTGGGTGCTCTGGAGCTGGAACACTCACGGGGAAAAATTGGTGGGTGCTCAGCACCCACTGGCAGCTCCCCGCCAGCCCCCACCCCCCCGCGCCCAGCTCACCTCTCCACCTCGGCCTCTCCGCCTCCTGAGGCTCCACTGGAGGCCAAGCGGAAGCTGCTTTTCCTGGCTCCAGCTCGTCGTCGGCTGGGTATGGGGAGGAGGCGGAGCCAGGTCCTCCTCCTCATACCCTTCCCCCGAGGCGCCGCCGATCACCTGGAGGGAGCCAGGAAAAGCGGCTTCCGCTTGGCGTCCGGCAGAGCCTCGGAGAGGCCGAGGCGGAGAGGTGAGATGGGCGCGGGGGAGCTGGCGGGCCCGGTGGGTGCTCTGCTGCTTCTTCCCCACCCCCTACAGGCTTGCAAACCGGGGGGTGGGGGGGTTGGGGATGCAGCGCGCCCGGGGGAGGAGGTGGGGGAGGGGATTTGGGGAAGGGGCGGGACCGGGGGTGGAGTTGGGGCGGGGCTGGGGGGGCGCAAGCACCCACCAGCGCCAACGAAAGTCGGCGCCTATGTCCCTGCCTGTGCATGATGGCCCAGCTGTTTCTTTGCACTACTCTGCAGCTTGAGCAGCGTCCACACGGCAAAATGACGGGGCTTGGCGCTGACCAGGGTCCTAGGACCAAGGTCCTGAGTGCTTTCTGACCTGACAAAGACTGATTTGTGTGTGGATGGGAGCAAGGCTTGGGCTCTACCTGAGTCAGAGCCTGGGCTTGGTGTGCAGTAAATCCATAACTTCAGTTTCATTCTGTCCTGCTGTCAGGGTATGTGTTTGTGTGGAAAAGCTGTAGGAGAGTTCTCTGTCAAGATAATCATCTGGCTAACAAAAAATGTTCTTGAAATGTGTTATCAATAACTCCTCCAATTGCTGAAGCTGGAAGATTTTAAAAATTCTCTTGAGCTCTTAATAGTTTTTCACTACTCAGACGGTTGGTTTCCTTTTTGCATTTCTCCAAGCTTGGAAAATGAGCCTGGACTGCTCAATTTCACTTTCTGTTTCCAAATTAAACTATGTCAGTTTCTGGTTCTCTTGTACTTGCCCACTGTGGTTGCTTTTGGGTACTTCAGGAGAGAGGGAGAAATCACATTCCTTGAGTATTTCTCATGCTAGCTATATCATATTAGGCAAAGCTGCTATTTTAACAAAATATTAAATTTAGGAAACTTGATTGCGTTCCCTGAGCTGCCTCCGTGTCACCAGGATGTAGATTTCCATTTTACTTTATTCTATTTGTATCTGTTTTTGGGTGGTTTGGAACACGCTGTGGGAAGGATTGCCCTTGTCCCAGTGCAGGTGTGTAGGGGTGGGGAAGGAGGGACAAGGAGCCTCTCCCCACCTGGTGCCCTTAGGGGGAAAGTGCACGGTAGACGTGTTTGAAAGCACAGCCGAGGTGTTGCTACAGCCTACATGCAGTGGAAGAAACTCAGTTGCAGAATAGCCCCTCTATAGCTCTCCTTGTAATCTGAGGCTGTTAAGTCCTAAAATAATAACTGCCTCTTCTTGCTGGAAGCGTTGTTTGCATTAGCTGAAGCCTCACCTTCGGTGCTATCTAGTGATACGAGGACTATCTCTCAGCATAGTTAACATGACTGCACTTTTCCTCCTCCTTCCCCCTGAAGGGGAACACTGCTTCAGTGAGTGCGCTCGTGTCCTTTGACAATTTCTGCGTATGTCTTTGCAGCTCAGGGCAACCAAGCCAGTGGTACAACATATGGTAACCTAAGAAGACAGCAGGTGGGTGCAGGCTCTGTTGAGAACAGCTGCTGGTGTCTCATTTGATAAGGCCTTTTGTAACAAATCTGTATCATGGCATAATACTGGGAATTGGATCTTTTTGTCCCCTCTGCTATCCTCAGCGTTACTTGACCATGTTCTACATGCCTTAGCATTTCAGCTTTTACACAATCGACAAGACTCTGCTCTCAGGTGGGCCAGTGTAAACCCAGAGTCATTTAATTGCAGTTGCTCTAGATATTACACATTTCTGTAAATGAGAGAAAAATCTGACCCAATAGGTTTATCTTGCCTGGTGGTATTGGTCTAACCTCCGCCATCATAAGCGCCACTCTTGTCTCACAAATTAGATACCTCTGGCTGTAGATGGCATAGATGTTCAAAATATGATTGTGTATGTTCTTTAGAACTAGGGGTGTTGGGGGGTGTGGCAGCACCCCCTGGCTTGAAGTGGTTTCCATCATATACAGTTTGGTTCAATGGCTCTCAGCACCCCCACTATACAAATTGTTCCAGCACCCCTGAGCTGGGCTCCCCCTCAGTGAGGCATCAGTGTACCCAGTGTTCTTTGGGCTTGCCTCCTTGATGGAGGGGACAAGAATAAGTGGTGATATCGCCCAACTGTGACCGTCTTGTGGCACCAGTATGAGACATCACTCGTAGTCAGGGCCGGTGCAAGGAAGTTTCGCACCCTAGGTGAAACTTCCTTGCACCAGCCCAGCGCCCCCCACCCCCCGGCTCCCCACTGGCCGCGGCAGCTCGGCCCCCCGCAGCTCCCGGCTCAGCCGCGGAGGCGGGAGGCAGCCGCGGCCAGCCACCGCTCCCGGCTCAGCCGCGGAGCCGGGAGGCAGCCGCGGCCAGCCACCCCCCACGGCTCCATGCTCAGCCGCGGAGCCGGGAGGCGGCCACCCGCCGCCCCCCAAATCCTGGTGCCCTAGTAGATTGTGCAGATCTGTGATTCTCTCTTCCTTCTTACATGAGGAATGAAATGGTTAACAATTATGATATCCAAATGATCATCACTGGTGATCTGAATTAACACCTCAGAACTACTGTTCCAGACTTTCTGTGGGCTCAGACATCTTTTTATTGGTTACACTCCAGTTCACATTTTTGATGTTTTCTGCAGAACCGTAACACCTATAGACAACTTGTCTCATGGCTGCTCTAAATTTGCCATTATATATCAAACAGAAAAATGTAAAAATCACAATGATAATTTTGTGAATGCTGCACTTCCAATTGACTACTTCTATCACCTTCATGATCATAATAGCTGAGTGCCCCACAACTATTACTGAATTTATCACAACAAAACCTCTGTGCTACAGGGGAGTGTTATTGTCCTTGGTTCTCAAGTGGGAAAACTGAGTCACGGATTTCAGAGGGGTAGCCGTGTTAGTCTGTATCAGCAAGAACAACAAGGAGTCCTTGTGGCATCTTAGAGACTAACAAATGTACGTGGGCATAAGCTTTCATGGGCTAAAACCCAGATGATGAAGTGTGTTTTAGCCCAAGAAAGCTTATGCCCACATAAATTTGTTAGCCTCTAAGGTGCCCTAAGGACTTCTTGTTGTTTTTGCTGAGTCACAGAGCAGTCATCCAGCAAGTAAGTGGGAACAGAGCTCAAGTCTCCCCTTTAGCCACTGGACCATGTTCCCCAAATGAAACTTTTTAAAGAAAGTTCTTAGTGGTAACTATCTGTTCTGAGAACAAAGCTTGAAGCGCTAGCATGGTCTGAGCCTGGTACAAATGATAGTGATTGATATTTGTAAAGCGGAAAGGTGAAGAGAGTGGTCTCCTCCTTCAGCCTGTAAACTGACCCTCTCGGTGCCAGGGAAGAATTTTGTAGGGGGGGGGTGTTTTGGGGTGCATTTCTAGCAGCAGTGGCGGATCTTGCATATACCCTGTGGATCTCCAACGGGCGGGGCCCCCTTATAACACAACGGAGGGGTCCTTGTTTAGGATAAGTAGCTGCCTGTACCCTGGTGGATAGGATCGCCCGCCCCATGCACGCTCAAAAGGGCAAGTCGCCGTTTGCATGGCCGGGCTCGCAAGCCTAGTGTGCATTAGTGGGGGCAGCACAGCCCCCGGCCCCACTGCCCAGCAGGCGCTTCCCAGCCTCCCCGCTCATTAGCTGGTTCAGACGCGGAATCCGCCCTCTGTCACCCTGCAGCGCCCTGGAGCTTCCCCTATTGTCTTGCCCTGCAGCCCCCGCTGCGCGCCGGGGCCAGGCTCCTGCAGCTGCCGGCTCCGCCCCGGCAGGGCGGGCTCTGAGCCCGCGCCCAGCCCCCTGGAGGCGGCCCGGCGGCGGGGAGCTCGGGGAGCTGCTGGCTCAGTGCGGCTCGGGCTGCGGTGTGGGGAGCCTCGCTGAGCGGAGCCCGGGCACTGCAGGAGACGCTCCCAGCCCCCGGCAAATGGCCCTTCGGAGTGCAGCGCAGCCCCGGGCCCGCAGACCGTCCGCCCCCCGCCGCGCGGAGTGATGGGCAACACGGCGCACAAGAGTCTGCCAGGTAAGGGGCTGGGGCCGGGGCCCTGCAGCCCCTGCTCCCCAGGGAGCGCGCTGTCCCCGGGGCTTCCAGGGGAGGGACGTGCTGGACGGAGCTGCCCCCGCCCTGGAGAGAACTAACCCCCCCATCCATGCCAGGGCTGGAGAGAGCCCGGCACCCCACAGAATACCCGGGCTGGAGATACCTTTCCCCATCGTTCCCCTCTCCTGTGAGAGGCCAGGGCTGGAGGGAGCTGCTCCACCTCCTAGGAAGCGGCTGTTTTTGTCTGAACAAGTGGGCAGTTTTATGCTGTGTGATCTGGAGTTTCCATGCGGCTCTCGTGCTGTCCTGGAGTCAATACGGACGGCAGAGCTCTGCCCCTGCTGCTGCACATGCTGCTTTCTGTCACATGCCGCTGTTACTGGGTTTTAATCCCGGGGTCCCTGGGTCTGTGTTCTGGAGTGTCAACACGTGGGTGTATGGGGGGGGGGGGGGGGAGAACAGTCCCCCTTCTCTCTCACTGCCACAAATTAAAATCTGTCAGGAAGGAAAGGGATGGATGGTATATGTACAGTCTAAAAGAGAAAAGGGGATATTTCTTTTTAAAAGGGAGGGGGGATTTTGAAGTCCTCTTTGCGGTTTTTGACAGTGAAGGAAGCAGCATTGTCTAGCAAGGAGACATTTAAAATCCAAATCCTTCTTGTGCATCTTTAAATCGCACTTGTTTCAGCAGCTCAGGCTAGCAACCCTTAGCTCTTTTTACTTTCCAAATGGTGCTCAGTTTTGTGTGTATGTGCATGTGGTAGAGGGGGCTAGTTTTCTGTTGTCCGTGAGAGGTAGGGGCTGAAGCTGTGTGTTGAGGAGGTGGGGGAGAGTGTTCTTTTCCAGTGGACACATCGGGCAGGATTAGATGTGTGAAGGGACTGATGCTGAAACTAATGGTTTTTGTTCAGTAGCCAAGCGTTGCGCTGACAGAAGAGATGATCACTTTAGGGACAGTTTAGGATTTGTATATTTTCCCCTTCCTTTTAACTCCAGTTCCTGTGTCTTAACCAGAATAAGCTTTTTAAAACTTGAGGGTCCTTCAGGGACCCCAGAAGCAATGAGAATAAAGACAACGGACCTTTAGCAGCTGTGGTAGATTCTGAGCCCTGTGAGTGCAACAAAAGAGGGTGAACTGGTACGGTTGTTGCAGCTGAAATGGAGAGACCCTGGCTTTCCATTTAAATACTTTTCGTTGTTGTTTTTTAAAAAGGACTTTGTGTGTAATTGTGCACAACTTCTTCAGCTGTTCAGCAACACAAGAGGGAAACTATCTGAAAGCAGATCTGAAATGTTTGGTGGACTGCCGTCTGCCTTGGTTTTAAAATGCCTTTTCAGTGAATGCTGCTCTTATATAAGAGAAGCAGATATTCTTTTTCGCAAGCTCATAATTGCGAGTTTTTCCCCTCAGAGAATCAGTGGAGAATAAAAGCTATGGGTCTTTATAGAATCAACAATACTGAATTACTGAACCCTTGTGAATTGCTATCTTCAGCTGTTTTTTCTTTCTTTTCTTTGCAGCCATCCTGCATTTCACCCTTTGTACTTTGGGTACCCCATAAATAAAAAGGGTATTATTGAGCTTATTTAAAGAAACAGAAGGACCTACTGAATGCACACATGCCTCCCAGTAATCAGCCCAAGGTTTGAATACAGAAGATTTGCACTTGGATTCGCCCTTATATTTTCTGTGAAAAGAGAGGGTGACTCACAAAAGAGCTTTTTAGGGTTATTGTTTGTGATTAGCTATGAACTCAGGAGGAGATTTTTTAGATGAAAGCTTATATATCTTATTTCCATCTGCACTTGCATCTCTCTCCTACAGATATTACACCTGTATAAGAAATGACCTTTTCTCACCCTAAAAGACATCACAGCTGATTTATGTAATACCTGATGAATCAACAAATAAAAGAGTCAAAAGGAGATTGGAGAAAAGCCATCCAATCAGTAGGCACTACAGATAGAGGCAACATCAGGGCGGTACCATCCCAAACATCGGAGAGAGCCGCAAGCCACAGGGGAGGGGTACATTGTTAAAGACAGAAGTTCATGAGAGAAAAGCTTTACCTGCTGGGATGTGGGACGTAGCTAGAAGTGCTTTTATACTCTCTATAAGGTGAAGGGGTTATAAAAGTTACTTCTGCCTGTTGCTAGAACAGTCTGAGCAGCCTACATGTACATAACATAATAGCTGGGAGTTAAATCCTTGGTGAAGTCAATTGTGTTTTGTGATTGAGCAACTACTGGTGATGAAAGACTTTTTTGTTTTTCTTTGTGGGTTTTTTTTTTTAAAAAGCCTTTTCTTCAGACTATAAAATTCCTCACTTTGTTATTGTTCTTATTAACCTCTTTTCATGTTGTACCCCTGAATTGAGGTTTTCTGCAAAATACCAATTGGTTGGGAATATTCTGTTTTTAAGTGTTTTCCAAGTTGTGCAAGGCAAAAACATTTATGATGCTCAAATGTTGTTTGAAATTGTGCTGAAAGATTCTAAAAATGTGACATTTCTGAAATTCTGCTGCTTTTTTTAAATAGTAAAAGTTAAAAGAAGCAGGTAGCATAATGCTGCATAAAGCATTTAAAATGAAGGAAGAATAGGGTTTTTTTCCTTTAAAATATATATATATTTCAAGTTTAGGACCAAATTCTGCAAATCTTTACTTAATTATTTGCTTCTGGGGAACTGAGGCCCTGAAAGGTTATTTAAGCTCCTAACTTCCATTAATTGGGAGTGTTTGCCATATTGGGTTTATAGTTTGTAGTGTAGCAACCCCTTGTTATCAAACCGTCATTCTAGATAGAAGCAGGTATTGGTATTTTTTTTCAGAGCAGTTATTTGAAAATTGGAAAGTGCTTTCTGCAGACTGAATTCTTGGGTGAATTCCTATTTACAAAGGCCATGACTATTTAGAATTAATTAAATCTAACCTAATATCTTTAAGCCGTTTATCTCCTTCTTTCCTGCATGTGTCTGAAAAACTCTTCCTTTGCACCCTGACAAAATGAAGAACACACTCTGTCATTTTAGCTCACAGAGGAATTTCTCTCCCCTGTCACAGCAGCTGTGGAAGGTATTTGAAGGAAGAAAAAAGCCCACTAATACTAGCCCAACACTTCTGTTAAATGTTTTGCTAAATGTAGAAGGTTACAACGCGGCTCCTTTTTTTAAAAAAATCAACATAAAAAACAGTTGAAGATGGAAAACTGATTTCCATTCTGATTAGATGCGGAGAAAATCTAGAGAGATCTCTTGCATTTGCCTCATGGAAAAGCCAAACAATCAAACAATTTTTGGATTTACATATACATTTGTCCAATTTGTATCTCAAATGCTGAAAGGCAATCTGAAATCCTCCCTTCTTTTGCATTGTTCATTCATTTGTATTTATAAGTTCACTTGATTGAACTTTAGCTGCTTATTGCCACTTGAAACGTTAATCCTCCTTATCTCTTTTTATCGGGCATCTTCATTTAATGATAGAAGCAAGCATCCTACTGATACTGAAGAAATTGTATCAGAAGCTTGGTTAACTTCTGCTGGCCAAGCATTTTGATGGTTAACACAGTAGATTAAGGCAACTGTCAAATTAACAGCAAGATTCCTAAATGGAATGGTACTGAAATGAGTAATAGAGCAGGGCTAATGAAAGCCAGTTTCTATATTTGAGCTGGTTAAGGAGGCATTGGATGAAAAGAGATGAGATGTGTCAAATACATTTAACAAAGGCTCTCGGGTGGTGGAAATTGATCTTATCTAGATGACAGCTTGATGATACATGAAGCACTCTGTCAGCAAAATAAGCTTTCCCTTTTGTTATTGGTCTCAACCCCCAATGGGTCAACAGAACTCCTTAACAATCTGTTTGTATTGATTCACTTTCATGTATGATGTGTAAAATATGTTCACTGCACAACAACTCTGGGAATTTAAATCCTCATGCTGCACCTCCTTTCCCTGATATGTGGGCCCAGACCTACCATGCCTACTCAGACTTCAATGGGCGCGTTGCCTGAGTGGAGGAATACAGCATTGGACCCTATGTCTGGATATGCATCCTTTGCCTCCGCCCTTCTGCTGCATGTTGTTTAAAATAATTTGTGGATAAGTGGTTAAGCAAGAGCGAAGACTTCATTCAAGCCCATCACTTTTCTTTCTTCTGTAGATGATAAACTAGTTTGCAGTATTGCCGTCAATAGGTAGAACTTTTTCTGACTTGCAAAATTGGCTGAGTGGTCAAGTGGAAGTTGTTGGAGGATTATGTCACATATCAAGGACTATTTTTATAACATTGAGGTGGGGTTGTAGGTAATCTTACCCCTGGTGTTTTTGAAGCTAATTTGTTCTGGTTTTGCTGATTGCCTAGCTTTCCCCACTGGTTGCTTTCACCTCCCTAGTCTCTGCTATTGCTCCCCTTGGCTTTGACTTTACCTCTTCTCTGCCTGATTATTTCCTCTCATCCTCCCTCCCCTCCCACTGTCTGTGTTGCTCCTTCTTTGTTACTTTACCCCCACTCCTCCCTTTCAGCTCTACCTTTTCACTCACTCTTACTCTTGCTCCCATTCACCAACACAAATCCTATAAACTATCTCAAATTCTTCCTGTGTCACATCCTTTATGGTGACACTTGCTCCAGCCATTCCTCCATCCCCAGAATGCACTGCAGCCCCCCCACACACACACTACCAATGCCCTTTCCTCCTCCTTCCCTTTACCAACAATAAGGTTTCTAACTGTTCCCTATTTCTAACCTCTCCACTTGCGCCCTCCGCGCTAGCGTCATCCTGGCTACTAACTTCTCTCATCTCTTTCTCAGCCTGTCACACTGTTCTGGCCATTTCTCCTCAAAATATATGAGTGTGCTGGGCTTCCACATGCTCATAATATGGCTAGTACGGAGCTGAGGTATGGTAGGGAGCAATGAGGAGAGTGCAGAGATCATCAGCCTTGGAGAGGCTAAGAGAGGCAGTACTGAAGAGAACTGATGGGATCCTTGTGACTTGGAGAAGTCCCTACATTGAATCAGGGTGTAGCAGAAGGCTGCAATGATTGGCATGCAGAGAGAGGTCCAGCTGAGAGAAGCAGGGGAAGTCTTAGCCAGCCGCCTGCAGTGGTCGGAGAGAAGCACTGACAACTGCTCCAGCAGGAGGGCAGGAACGCAGCAGGCAGAATCAGAGTAAGTGACCCACGTACAAGCCAAGAATGTACCAATTGGTTTCCCAGTTGGTGACCCTGGCCCAAATAGGGCCATTGGTATTTAACAAAGCAACCAGACTCCCTTTTAAGAATCCGGCTTGGGTTTGATTGCCATGCTGCTCCCCCAGCCTTAATCACAACTGAAAGAATATTAGGCATGACTGGCATGTGTCTTTGGTAAACATGAGGGATAATGGGGCTTGTTCTAAAAGAAATGATCTTTTCCTCAGCTGCAAGGCCTCTTCCGTGTGTGTGTGTGTATATATGTATATATATAATGTGGTTTCTCTCCCCCCCCTCCCCCCCGCTCTTATCCTATTCCCACAGCTAGTCTTCACACCTTCATATGTCTGGAACTCCCTTCAGAGTCATACCATGCTTTCGCTCACTCCTCTTCAAGCCCCTCCTTAACGCACCACCTCTGTGATTTCTATTGACCAACGTACACTCTTTGAACGGCTGCTTGTATTTCAACCAAAAATCCCCACTCTGCTCTACACCTTTCCTTGTGTGTACTGTACTGTTTTATCTAGTTATTACGATGCAATCTCAGGAGCTGCTGAGCAGTAGCTTCCCTCGGAGGTGAGAGTACTTAGACCTTACGTTGGGGATCGCTTGAGAACACATGCTCCCCCTTGGTTCTTTGCTGGCACATTCAGAGTTGGGGTGATCTGTGGGGAGAAAATATCCTTGACATAATGGAAACAAGGAGGGAAACTAACACTTTTGCCACAGTCAAAAATCCCCTTCACCCAAGTGATGATTCCCACCATGAGCTTCTTTCAAAATGTTGTCAAGGAAGAATCCTAACGGGTAAAGGTAGGAGGAACAAACACATCTATCTCTTTTATGTTGCTGCCCATCAGCCTCCATGTAAAATTGATAGCACTATTGTAGCCCCTAGTGGATTATCCAGAGCCTGGTCTTTTTCCCTTTCCTAGGTAAAAACTCAGCTTGCAGTATGATTGGCATTGATTGTTTAAATATAATTCATTTCCTCTTTTTTTGTGTTGTCTGGTTGGTAAGGATTTATTGGGTAGAAGGAGTTGTCAATGTCATGTCATTCATATCCCAACAACAACTTTATTTATGTCTCTCTTTCTTTTTTATTGGTAATGCAGGGTTTGGGAGTCAGAATTCCTGGGTTCTCTTATTGGCTCTGCTACTGACTTGATGTGGACTTTGAGTGCTCTCTCATTTTTGGATATAAGTTTTGTTTTGTCGCCCAGGGGGGTTGTAAGAGCTAATTAACTTCTGCAGACCATGAAATCCTCCAACGAAAGAAGCCATAGAAGTGCAAAATAAGATTATCTTGTGTGTTTTGTAGCTTTTTGCATTTGTATTCCTCCGAAGGAAATCTGACACTCTGAAGACTGTCGTGTGATTCAAAGCTCCAGCACAGTATGTATGATTCATATGCTGAGAACTATATATAAACAGCCTAGCACAGTACAAATCCAGAACATCATTGCATCCAACTGGTTTGGTAAATTCAGATGCTACTGTCAAAATCTGGATTGTTCAGACTATACAACCAACTATACACACATCCAGGAAGACAGCACCTATCAAAATTTCAGTTGTGTCAAGCCACCATGCTGGCCCCAGTGCCTTCTGTCTGTTCAGATAACCATACAGTACTTTTCCAAGGGTATTATTAAAGTTAGAGCACTTTTTGGTTACTCTCTGCTGCTAAATTATATACGGCATTCTTGACACATACAATTCAGTTACTGTCCATTCTGTTTTACTGTTTGCATTCTAGAGGGGGTACGGTGTTGTTTTTCTAACTGTCTTTAGTAAACAGCACACTTTTGCATTGTGTGACAGTCGGAAAATTGCTGGAATTAAGAGGGTTTTTCATTCAGAAGGCAGGTGTACCCAAATATAGCCATTGTTCATTTAGGCCCAACTTTTCAAACATAGGTGCTTAAAGTCACACACTTAAATGTGTGCATTTAAACACTTCATTAAAGTGGCCTGACTTTTAAAGATGTTGAACACACAGAGGTCCCTTTGAAAGGCAAAGGAAATTATAGGTGTCCAACTCCCCTGAAAATTAGGCCACTTGTGTGGGAACATAAATATGGATTTAGGTGCCTAACTTTAAGCACTTAAGTTTGAAAATGTGAGCATTAATGTTTATTTGACTTGATAAGGATAATTCACTTTGAAGCTTATGTAAGAGTTCTGGTCTCATTCCATCAAGGATCCTCCTGTGTATAATTTTCATTGGCTTTAATCAAGGGTGGAGATAAACATATTGCTCTTTGTCAGCACCAGTGGATTTAGCATTAAGCCAGTTCTGTTTTCCAGGTACACTTTTGGTTAGGCATTGCCTGCTGCACAGCTTGCCTTGAAAGGAAGCCTTGTGTTCCTCTTCTCTACCAGATTGTCAAAGTGTCTGTCTGTGCAGGTTTGTAACTACAATAAGCTTTCACGAGGTGGGGGTATGCGCGTGTCTTAGTGATGGATGCTGCTGGGTTCAAAAGACGGGAAGGAAGGAAGGAGGCTACAGTGAAGCTACTGAAATGGGTAAGGATGGAGAAGGAGAGAGTTTGAGAACACACACGTGAGTGCTCACTTGCTGAGATGACTTAGAAAGCTGGTACATGTGGTGGTGGTGGTGTGGTCATGTTGGTCCCAGGATATTAGAGACACAGTGGGTGAGGTGATCTCTTTTGTTGCACCAGCTTCTGTTGGTGAGAGAGACAAGTTTTTGAGCTTTCACAGAGCTCTTCTTCGGACAAAAGTTAGTCCAATAAAAGATATGACCTCATCCACCTTGTTTCTCTTAGAAAGCAGATAGAAAGTGAAAGAGAGAGGAGTCTAGCCAAGTGTTGCATCCAGCAGAGAGGTGAGTGTGTTTATAAAGTTAGACCTTCTCACAATTTGGAATCTTTGACTGCTTTCTATCTTTACGTTGCTGAGCTGCATGCTGCCTGGGCTCCTACTTCTCTTGCCCATCTCTCTTCGGGTGATTATAGCCAGCTATTCTTCTCCAGGGCTTCCCATTACTGCCTCTCTCTCTTCCCGTTCTGCGGTGTTTGAACATGAGTGGGCAGCCTCTTACTTGTGTCTTCCTTATTCTCCCCTGGTGAGATCTGTTGCAAGTTTGTGTGTCAAATCTCATCTAAGTTTCTCCATTTAAAGGACTCTCTCTCTCTCTTTCTGTCTGATGGTCGTGTTTCTCCCCAATGTGTGCGCTTATTCTTTTTTGTCTCCCATGTTTTTGGCTGCTGCATATCTCCATCTGTTAATGCTACCAGTTATGGCAGCCAGACAACATCTTTCACTAGTTACTCACACCTTTCCTGCCTCCTCTGAGCTCTCTGATTTGTGACACTCATTGGGGGCTTCTTGAACTCAGGTGATAGCTCACCCAGGGAACCATTTTCCAACCCTGCTCAGTGCCACGCCAGATGGCAGAAGTAAGTTTACCTATGCACAGGTGGAGATTATGGGGGGGAGGGGGGAGAAGCTGCCCTTTAAAAGGGAGCGGGTTCGATGACCCTACTGGGTGTTTTTTCCCCATCTGTAGGGAGATAGCCTACTCAGCCACCAGAGCTTTTGGGGGGCTTTTGTTTCTTTTCATTTAGCAAGTTCCTATGCCCCCCGCCACTCTGTCAGGAGTAGACTGTTTTGTCTTGTTGGAGCCCTCTAGGCTAGGAAGTTGTCCCTACTGCTGTGGTGTTGCCTGCTTTGGATGTCCGGGATCATCCTGCCAGAAAGCAGCCTTCTGGTTGCGGAGTGGCACCTCTGCTTAGGGTGACCTGAACCTCCCCGCCCCTGAGCTTGTTGAAACAAAACAGACCAAGTTTATATGGTCCCATTGACTTCTCCAGTTCTGGACACCCATTGTCTGCCTGAGAGGAAAAGGCATTTTGAGCCAAGCAGAGATGATCCTGCTGTAAGCCCAGTCTGGTCTGAGAGAGATCTTGTTTGGTCAAAAATAGGCACCATTTTCTTAACGTTGCTCCTGAATGAAGGCTTTATTGAAAGAAGAGCATGAACCTCTGCACTGTGTAGGGTGTTGAGGTGTTTGAAAGGATAACTTTGCCACAGGCTTTTTCTCTCTGCCTGCAGACATGGGTGCCCTGCTGTCTCAATTGCAGAGTGTCGCTACTGAAACTTCCTGCTGTCTGAATTGGTGCAGAGGGACTTTGGAGGAGAAGTGAATTGCTGCTTGTTAATTTGTTTTTCCCTCTTTGGCAGTCCAGACTTCTCATTCTGCTTTGTTGTGTTGGCAGAGCTTTTTTTCCCCCTGAAATTTTTTCTTACACATTTCTGTAGGGCCAATGGGATGTGTGTAGTTCAGAAAGTCTCCAAACTGAGCAGAAGAGACCAGGTTCCCTTCCATGTTAGAGCAGAAGCAATGTGACGAAAGAGCTTTGCTTTTCTCCTTTCCCCATTGTCAGGGCTGGCATGGAGAAACCAAATCATCAGGCTAGGAATGCCTTCTCCTTTGCCCAGCCCTGGGATCCCATAGGAAAGGATGGGTGTGAGTTCCCGCTATCCTACCACCCAGGTAGAGGGTGCAGAAACCCCTGCTGTTAAGGTGGGGGAAAAGGGACTAACTGGAACCCTGGAGGGCTGAAAGTTGAGCCCAGGAAGAGCAGGGCCAAAGACTGTTGTGTGCCTAGTGTCAAAAACTGGCCCCGTTCCATCTAGATGGACATCAGTTGGTTGTGAGTGGACCCAGCTGCTGTGCATCTAAGCCACCTGCTTCTGGGCAGAACCTGGTCTCCATCCCTAGCTCTAGGTCTGTAAGACATCCCCAGGTTCAGCCCCTTTGTCTGAACTCTCCCTTGGGGCTGTGGGACTCCACCATCTGGCTGCTTCAGTATTTCAGACCTCTTGAGTCCCCCTAGTTGCTTACACATGCTTCCTCAGAGTTCCAACAGGCTGTGGTCACTTTGGGTTCTTTGTGAACAACATGGAAGACAAGGAACACTGGCTTTGCACAGGAATTTCTTAATCACAGTCACTTTACTCTTAAAAAGCTGTGGAGAGTTACAGATCTTGCAAAATAACAAGTCCTGGATGCAGCCCTTCTGGTCTGATCTCACCCTTTCTGTGAGCCAAGGTCTTATCAGTGTTTCAGGTCAGGCAGATTCCCTTCTCTCTCCAGCCAGTTCTTCTTGCATGTAGGGGTAGATGCCCCCCGCTCCACAAAGAAACAACCCTCCTTGAACACAGTCTGTTCCCTTTTGCCATGTGCTTAGGCTGAGGGAAACTCCTGCCCCTTTCTCTTGTCAGGCTTATGTGTAGAGAGTTCATTGTTCCATAGGATTCGGCCAGCAGTTGAGAGAACCAAAGTTGATGTCCCTAGACTGCTATGTGCTGGATACACAATAGTCTTTGGCCCTTTTCTTCCCAGGCTCAAGTTCCAGCCGCCTTGGTCTTCAATTAGCCCCTTCATCCCCTTAACAGCAGGGGTCACTGTACCCTCTGCAAGGGTGACGGGGTTTTTCAAACCCTATGTATCTTTAAGCCTAATTGTCTTTGCATACGGGAGGCACAAGTTCACTGTGGTTCCGTGGAAGAAATCCTACAAACAGTTTAATAAGTTATGCATTACAGTTGACTTATTTCCCAAAGAGGGTGTCTTATTGAGATTCTAGTTGAGTTGGGACAGATCTTCATACCAGCATCTGATTTGTAAGCTTTAAATACTAATTACTGTATAATTCACCTACAGCATAGCAGGGTTCTGTTTGTACTGTCTCCCTGATCAAAGGAATAGAGTGAGCAAGACAGATGTTTTACAAGTAAGAATTTCAAACAAATACATCTTGGTTGAAGTTTATAAAAACTTAACCAAGGGATCCGCATGTGTGTGTATAAATACCACAGCCCTGAATAGTGATCTTTGTACTGAGTCACACCTTGGTATTTAGTGTTAATGCAGGATGTGACACAGTTTGGGGAAAATATACCTCAAACCCCCTTCAAATATAGACAAAATGTCTCCAGAAGGGTCTTATTCCCTTGGCCACCTGAGGTAATATACTGATTCTGGGTGATGGTTTTAAAAGGGCCAAAGTGACTTGGACACTTAGGAGTCTAAATCCCATAGACTTTCAATGAGACGTGGGGTCCAAAATCATGTAGGCACATTGTAAAAATGCTGTCCTTGGAGCTTACCTGTTCAAGGAGAACAACTTATTCTCCATATTTGAAAAGCTTTAAGGATTCTTGGATTTGCACTTGCCCTCTCCCTTGCTTAGGAAAACTTCAGCGTCAACCAGCAAGCACCCCAAGGGAACTCCCACTTTCTCGGCGGGAGAGAGATGGAGTCCTAGGATTTTCATGTGACCCTTGTTTCTGAGACATTCACACCGCACTCGTGCAAATGTTGCACTTGGCCTGTGAGACTATGTCTGAGAGAGAGAGAATGTGTGTGTGTGTGTGTGTGTGTGTGTGTGGGGGGGAGGCTTTCTGAAGGGGAATAGCGCTTTCATGTTAAATCCTGTTTTTCAGGGATTTAATACTCAAGCCCTACATGTAACAATGGTAGTGAATCATGCCCCCAAGAACTGTGGCAGAGCCAAAAGAGTTATTGTTCCCTACCTCTGTGATTGTATATTTTTAGTTTCATATGTATTGCCTATCAGCCGTGAATCCTAGATCAGTGAGACTTGTCTTCCTTGAGAATACTACCAACATCCGAAGACTGACACAAGCAGCTATGTTACTAGAGAGTTCCTTAGCACCTTCGGCTATGGCTACACTACAGAGCTTACAGCAGCGCAGCTGCACCAATGCAGCTGTAGCACTGCTAGTTCAGGTGCTCTAAGCTGATGGGAGAGAGCTCTCCTGTCGACTGAATTACCTCCGTCCCCGTGAGCAGTGGTAGCTATGTCATCAGACGAAGCTCTCCCACGGACATAGCGCTGTCCCCATTGGTGCTTAGGTCAGTGTAACTTGCATCACTCAGGGTGGCTTGTTCGCACCCCTGAGCAGCATAATTTATACCGACGTAAGCTGTACTGTGTACATATCTGAGCCCAGGTCTACACTAACCCCCCCTGTCGAACTAAGATACGCAACTTCAGCTACGTTAATAACGTAGCTGAAGTCGAAGTACCTTAGTTCGAACTTACCTGTGGTCCAGACGCGGCGCGCAGGCTCCCCCGTCGACTCCGCCTACTCCACTCGTCGAGCTGGATTACCAGCGTCGACGAGGGAGCACTTCCTGGTTCGATTTATCGCGTCTTGACAAGACGCGATAAATCGAACCCAGAACATCGATCCCGCACCTCCGACGCGACGGGTAAGTATAGACATACCCTGAGTCTCTTCTAGTCTGTTCTTACTGCATCGGTTGTGGAGCCTGACAGATTCTCTCACTTCTCTTGTCCTTATAAATGCTTATCAGAGCTGTTGATCTTTGAGGATGTTTTGAGCAGGTACTCCTGCAATGATTAAAAACTCAACATTTTCAGAACTAGGTGCCTGAATTTAGGCCACCAAATTGATATTTAGGCAGCTACATAAGTGCTTTGACTTTTAGAGCTGTAGGTGCTCAGTACCGCTGAAAAGCAGCCCATTTATTTAGATGCCTAAATCCATATTTATTCCCCTAACTTCAGGAACCCAGGTTTCAAATCTTCAGCCTCTGAGAGGAGATGCCCTTTGGAGGCTGTGTGGTGGAATGGATACGTCACTGGGCTGAGCTTCAGGAGATCTGAGTTCTATTCCTGACTCTACCGTTGACAATGCTGTGTGATCCCTGAGAAAGTCACTTCTCCCGTCTCTGTTTCTGTTTCCCCTCCTGACCTTTGTCTGTCTTGTCTATTTAGATGGGAAAATCTTCAGGGCAGAGACTCTCTCTCTTCATGTGGGTTGTACAGTGCCAAGCACAAAGGGGCTTTAAGTGCTGCTAGATTCTCCCACCTTCAGTTTTCTTGGTACTCGTATGCAGTGTGTGTCCAGTTCTGTTTGGACTGTGAACGCCATCAAGCAAGTACCGTCTCTACTGATTTATATGTAAATCACCAAGCATGATGTTGGTGTCAAATATCTATTGACAGTAATGGGAGGGCATGGATAGTCGAGAGACAGTAGACTTTACTTAGGTCCAAATTGGGAACCTGGTACATCAGTGTTGTTAAATCAGTAATAATAACTCCTGTCCTGGCCACCCAGTGCCTGCTTTGGAAACTGCCTCCGAGTGCAAAACCTGCCTTCACTATCATACTTATATGGCTCACTTCGCCATCATGTCTCAGTGCCTCACCATCCTTAATGTGTTTAGCTTAGAACACCCCTAAGAGATACTATTACATCCACATTACAGATGAGGAACTGAGGCACAGTGTGATTTGCCCTGGATTGCACAGGGGTTTGCAGCAGAGTAGGGAATCGAGCCCTCATTTACCACCGTCTAGGCTAGCATTGTATCCACTAGCCCATCCTTCCTCTAACTTTGGCCCACTTCATGCATTGAGAACTACGTAGATGAACTCTTGCGGCCATATGGTTTTCAGTGCAGAATCGGCACCTTTGTTTCTTAGTCAGCCATGAGCTCTGTTAGTTTTGATTTTGCATCGTAATTAAAATAATAATGTTAAAGTGCTAGAAGAGATGCCGCTGGGAAGCCTGTTGTGTAAGTAAGGTAGAGAGAAATCCATAATTTGTTGAGATTTGCATGTGTTCTGTTATCACTGTTCGCTGAAGAATGGTTCTGAGTGACTTATTCTAGTAATGAACTGGCTTGTTTTTCCGTTAGCAATCTTTATTCTGTGTTATGGTTTAACTTGAGCAGCCAAGCCTGGAAGGGAAGACTTCAGCGAATGTAAAAAGGATTCTAATCGTGGCAACTAATTAGAAAGAAGAACAAATAATTCTTGTGTGTGGCTGGGTGGGAGAAGGCTTGTGTTTTTGTTTAATTGTTGCTTTACTATTTAAGACAATTGGACAGAAAGCCATTATCTTGGCAGTTTGATTATACGGAGTAGGTTAGCACTGGAAGTTAGAGGAGTTGTGAAGTAATATAATCATACTTTTATATTCATAACTGATAAACTGGGTTTTAAGTTTAACCCTTCTTTCCCCCACAAAGAGAGAAATTGAATTATTTCCCGTGCTTTCTAGTTGGAAAGCAAATTCTCCCAGATGATAGTTATGTGGTTAAGACACACAGCTGGCAGCCCCAGAAATACTGCGTTTGGTTCCTGGCTCTGCCAGAGACGTCTCATGTGACCTTAGGCAAGTCACTTTCCGTCTGTGCCTCAGCTTCCCCATTTGTTTACTGCATAATTCATTCGTACTTCACAAGCATGTTGTGAGACTTAATTAGTTAACGTTTGTAGAGTGCATTGAGACCTTTGAATGACAAGCAGGATAGAAACACAGATATATTATTATTTTTATTGTTATCCTGTCATTGAGATGTAGGCCATGGATGGAACTGCTGAAGGTGTCATTAATAGAGCTGCTCAAAATGTTTCGTTTGAAGTTTTGTTGGTTTTGTTTTTTCTTTTCTGATCTTTTTAATGAAAAATGCTCTCTTTTTCCAAATGAAAATTGTCACAGAATGTATTTGTTTTTAATTTTCCATAGTTTTAAAAACAAAAAATAATATCTATTTTAAAAATTGTTCATTTCAAAGGTTTTCACGGAAAATGATCATTGTTTTCCCCGTATCTCTAATCGCTCAGTTGGCAGCCCCTAACATGGGGCAGTAGAAGAGCCCCAAATATCTCTTCTTTACAAACAACCTATAGATTCAAACTTTCTTTTAAAATATATTCCTATTTAGAAAAATACGTATTTAACTATTGACAGTCACGCTCTGACACACATTGTAATCAATGGGAGCCTCGCCATTGACTTGAATGGGAGACTGTAGCAAGGCGAAGACTCACTGGCACGGCGCCTCCTGCTGGTTATCCTGGGAATTAGCTCAATTCCAGCGCGGAGCGCCCTCTGCAGGCTGGTGACTCACCTGCCGCTGGCCCCAGTGTCCCTCCAGGCCCCAGTGCCCTTTATCTCAGGGTTCTGCTCCCAGCAGTCCCCACACTCTGGGTCTCCCCTCCCAGGGGATCCCCCAACCCTCTAAAACCACCTTGCCTCAGTGGCTACTGCCAGTCATCATCTAGCCCCCGCTCACTGGGACAGACTGCAGTCTGTAGTGGCCACTCATCATTGGCAAGGGGTTAGGACCTGCTGCCTTTACCTATCCCTGGGCTGTATCTCTGCAGCTCTAGTACCTCTGTAGGCCTTTAACAAGGCCTGAAGCCTGGGGTTTTACCAGGCTGGAGCTCCCCAGCTCCCTTGCCCTATTCCCTAGTACTGCTCCAGTTCAGGTACCTTGCTCCCAGGCAGCTAGCCCTTCCCACTCCAGGACTAGAGTGAGACTCCCCCAGCTTCTGGCCCACAACCCTCTTATCAGGGCCAGCTGGGCCCTAATTGAGCTGGCCACAGCTGTGGCTGCTTCCCCAATCAGCCTAGTTTGGCTGCTTTTAACCCCTGTTTTACTGGAGTGGGGCAGCTGAGACGCTAAGGGATTGTTGCTGATCACTGAGATTTTCCTCAGGAAAGATGAGCTTAAAGCTGCATGTGACAGCCATGTACAAGGTTATCAGAAATATGGGAAAAATATCTGAGATGGTTTGTTCACATGCATCTTTATCTGGACCAGATCTCTCCCCGCTGACCTGTTCATTGATCCTCCTTTCCTCTTCCTGAACCCAGTACTGTCCTAAAGAATTCACTGTTGTCTTTAATATACAGTAACAGTGATGGGCTGAGATTTTGAGCAGTTCAGCGCTAAAGAAATTTTCCATATATTTCTGTGTCTATATTTCTCTTTTGGGCCCAGAACACCCCTTCTATCATTGAGTTGTTGCGTCAGTGTGTCTCTATTTATGGATAGCACTGCAGTCATTAGTAACGGCTGAGCTGCCACCTCAGCCAGTTGAGACACTTTTGACTGCCCCTCTCTAGTTTCATTCCTCCATTTGTTCCAAGGCCAATTACAGCACTAGTAGCTCATGTTGTGACTTGTCCCTTTCTGTATAAACAGAAGATTAGCTAAAGGGAGTGACACTGCTCTGGCAGTGCAGTAGCTATTGCTTTTGTGTACCTGGGAGGAGACTTGGGTTTGCGAATTCCCCTGAAATGTACTACTCGCTTCACGTGAGACAGAGCATCACAGGGATAGATGTTCTGACACTACACTGCTGAGGGCTACATAACTATGTGGGTGGGGTGGCTAGATGATCCTGCTTCACCCGTTAGGGTGAGCATTGTGCATGCTGTCCATGCTGATTGTTTTATCAGCCTCGAGTGGCAAGGAGGGGTTCAGGGAGCTTCAAGGTAGATGGCCCCATTCTGTCGTTGGAGATTGCGCCACTCTTGGCATATATACCGTGTGAGGTGGGAAATTGGGCATAACAGAGTTCACCAAGGAAGAAATGTTGGCCCAGGGCTGGGTATGTGAAAGCCACCTCCCATCCTAGCCTTTCAAGCTGATCCCTCCTCAATAGGGCGGACCTGTCAAATTGACACATTTAAGATTCACAGAGAGATTGTGTTTTGGATGCCTCTGCCATGGGAAATAGAAAGGAATTCCACATATGACAGAAATGTACCAATAGGTCCTTGGCTACAGACAGATGATTTATGCAGCACACAAGAGATGCTGTTCACAAAGCATGTGAGATGCATGGAGACTTTAGGCCAGGGATCTCAAACTCAAATCACCACAAGGGCCACATGAGAACTAGTAAATTGGCCCGAGGGCCGCATCACTGAAACCTTTTCATACAATGATACAAAAGTATAGTCAAAAATGAAAAAAATGAAGAGTAGTATAGTATTCTATTAAAAGTCAATGTATTAACTTTTTTAAAACTGTAATTCAAAGAGGGGTTTTAATAAAATATAAACACTCAGTAATGTTTGGTGCTTGGCTACCAGTGGAGTTGGCGCCTATGGCAGGCCGCAGGAAATAACTCTGCGGGCCGCGTGTTTGAGACCCTTGCTTTAGGTAATACATGTGGGGAGGCTCTCTGATGTTGTGTATGTGGTTTAAACTAGTCAACATTAAGGATAGGTCTACACGATAAAAGGTTTGCTAGTATAGCCATGTTGGTATAACTATACCAGCAAACCCGCCTAGCGTGGACATTGCTTATCCAAGCAAAAAGTGTTTTTTCTACCCCAAGTAAAATAAGAATCTCTATGCTGGTGTAGCTTATGCCACTAGAACTACATCTACACTAGGAGAGAAATGTTTTAAAAAACCCAGCTTTTGCAGGAGAGACATGTTTTTTTTTAAAAAACGAAACTCTTAACCAACATTACTATACCAGCAAAAGTTTCTAATGTAGACCTGCCCTAACTAGTATTTCCTAGAAAATGTGCTGAGGGTATGCGGATGACATGTTGGACCTCTTAACTCTTTTTGTGCTAGTCTTGTGTAGAAAGATGAATTGGAGTCAGTCCACCTAGATTGCTCATTTTAATGTTAACAGCTGGTTGTTGAGGTGTCTTGCCAAAGAATGGTTTCTGTTTGCTGGCTGTGCTTTATCTTCAGAAGGATAGGCATTAGTAATTAATGGGTGTCTTTGTCACTAGAAACCAGCTAGTAAAGTAAACTCAGGAATCCTAAATAGAAACCAGAGACAACCAAAGGTAAATCCGAAATGAAAGCCTTGGGAAAGGATGGGATAGAAGCATTAGCAATTCTTCCCCAGTTTTAAGCTTTTCTGAGAGTGGTATAGAACTTCACATGCACACCACAGATACACTACAGTTCAAATATTGGACTCTCTCCATCAGTTTTCTGTGATGATATACATTATTGAATATGTTATCGAAAGGTCAGCTAATTTTCCAGGATACAGCCCTTAACCAATTCCATGGTGATAACCAGCTCCACGTACAGATAACTATTAACCATTCATACATTCCACTTCTATGGTACCCTGTTTGGAGGCAGGAAGAAGTTTGGAAAATCTTTTTGAGGTCCAGCTTTTCTGATCAAAAGGGATGAAAGAAAGCCAAGGAATGGAGTGGTTAAGAATTTGAAAGTGGAAGGCAGCGTGGGTGAATGTGATTATGAAGTGATGAGTTCATGATTCTAAGGAATGGTAGGAGGGAGAACAGCAAAATAAAGAACGGATTTCAAGAAGGTGCACTTTAGCAAACTCAAGGAGTTAGTAGGTAAGATCCCACGGGAAGCAAGTTAAAAATTACTTAGGGCTGGTCTACACTGAGGGGTGGGGGTGTCGATCTAGGATATGCAACTTCAGCTACGAGAATAGCGTAGCTCAGTGGTCCCCAACGTGGTGCCCGTGGGCGCCATGGTGCCCGCCGGGGCATTTATGTGCGCCCGCCGTCAGGGCCGGCGCCAAGGAAGGAAGAGGAGAGGAGCATCCGCCGGAGAAGCGTCGCCACTGAAATGCCACAGCGCTTCTGGCGGAGAAGCTTCTGCCGAAATGCCGCTGAGGTGCGCTTCCAGCGGAGAACCATCACCACCGAAATGCCACCGAGAAGTGTCGCTGCCCGCCACACTCTGATGAAGGGATGAATGTGCTCTTGGCCACAGAAAGGTTGGGGACCACTGGCGTAGCTGAAGTCGACGTTTCCTATATCGAAAGTAATTGTACTTACATCGGGTCCACGCGGCGCAGGCTTGCTCCCCCGTCGACTCCGCTTCCGCCTCTTGCTGTGCAGGACTTCCGGAGTCAACGGGGAGCGCTTCTGGGATTGATTTATCGCATCTAGATGAGACACGATACATCGATCCCTAATAGATCGATTACTACCTGTCGATTTGGCGGGTAGTATAGACGTACCCTTAGACAAATTAGATGTCTTCAAGTCACCAGGGCCTGATGAAATGCATCCTAGAATACTCAAGGAGCTGAGTGAGGAGATATCTGAGCCATTAGCGATTATTTTTGAAAAGTCATAGAAGACGGGAGAGATTCCAGATGACTGGAAAAAGGCACATACAGTGCCAATCTATAAAAAGGGAAATAAGAACAACCCAGGGAATTACAGACCAGTCAGCTTAAGTTCTGTACCCAGAAAGATAATGGAGCAAATAATTAAGCAATCAATTTGCAAACATCTAGAAGATAAGGTGACAACTGTCAGCATGGATTTGTCAAGAACAAATTGTGTCAAACCAACCTGATAGCTTTCTTTGACAGGGTAACAAGCCTTGTGGATGGGGGAAAGCCGCAAACATGGTATATCTTGACTTTAGTAAAGCTTTTGATACTGTCTCGCATGACCTTCTCATAAACAAACTAGGGAAATGCAACCTAGGTGGAGCTACTATAAGGTGGGTGCATAATTGGTTGGAAAAACGTTCCCAAAGCGTAATTATCAGTGGTTCACAGTCATGCTGGAAGGACAGAACAGGTGGGGTTCCGCAGGTATCAGTTCTGGGTCTGGTTCTGTTCAATAGCTTCATCAATGATTTAGATAATGGCACAGAGAGTACACGTATAAAGTTTGCGGACGATACCAAGTTGGGATGGGGTTGCAAGTACTTTGGAGGATAGGATTAAAATTCAAAATGATCTGGACAAACTGGAGAAATGGTCTGAAGTAAATAGGATGAAATTCAATAAGGACAAATGCAAAGTACTCCACTTAGGAAGGAACAATCAGTTGCACACATACAAAATGGGGAATGACTGTCTAGGAAGGAGTACTGCAGAAAGGGATCTGGGGGTCATAGTGGATCACAAGCTAAATATGAGTCAATAGTGCAAACATCATTCTGGGATGTATTAGCAGGAGTGTTGTAAGCAAGACACGAGAAGTAATTCTTCCGCTCTACCCCGCGCTGATTAGGCCTCAACTGGAGTATTGTGTCCAGTTCTGGACAAGATGTGGACAAATTGGAGAGAGTCCAGAGAAGAGCAACAAAAATGATTAAAGGTCTAGAAAACATGACCTATCAGGGAGGATTGAAAAAAAATGGCTTTGCTTAGTCTGGAAAAGAGAAGACAGAGAGGTGACATAACAGTTTTCAAGTATGAAAAGGTCGTTACAAGGAGGAGGAAGAAAAAATATTTTTCTTAACCTCTGAGGATAGAACAAGAAGCAATGGGCTTAAATTGCAGCAAGGGAGATTTAGGTTGGACATTAGGAAAAACTTCCTAACTGTCAGAGTGGTTAAGCATTGGAATAAATTGCTTAGGGAGGTTGTGGAGTCTCCATCATTGGAGGTTTTTAAGAGCAGGTTTAGACAAACACCTGTCAGGAATGGTCTAGACTAGGGGTGGGCAAACTACGGCCCACAGGCCGGATCCAGTCCCTCAGGGCTTTTGATCCGGCCTGCAGGATTGCCAACCCCATGGCGTGGCGCCGCCCCGCTTCCGGAAGCGGCTGGTACCATGTCCCTATGGCCCCTGCGGGGAACCGCGGTCAAGGGAGCTTCGGGTGTGGAACTCACAGGTGAGGACAGCGCTGAGCGCTCTGTCTCCCCTCCCCCAGGGGCCACAGGGACGTGGTGCTGGCTGCTTCCGGGAGCGGCGCAGCGCCAGGCAGGCAGGGAGCCTGCCTTAGTGGCGCGGCGCTGCTGCCACCCCAGAGCTGCTCCAGGTAAGCGGCGCCGGGCTGAAGCCTGCACCCCAAAACCCTCCTGCACCCCACCCCCCTGCCCTGAGCCCCCTGCCGCACCCCAACCCCCTGCCTTGATCTCCCTCCTGCACCTTCAACCCCCTGCCGCATCCTGAGCCCCCTGCTGCCCCGCACCTCTCCTGCACCCCACCCCCCTGCCCTGAGCCCCCTTCCGCACTCCGCACCCTTCCCTGCACCCCAACCCCCTGCCCTGAGCCCCCTTCCGCACTCCGCACCCTTCACTGCACCCCAACCCCATGCCCTGAGCCCCCTCCTGCACCCTGAGCCCCTGCCCTGAGCCGCCTACCACGCCCCTGCACCCCTCCTGAACCCTGAGCCCCTGCCCTGAGCCCCCTACCACGCCCCTGCACCCCTCCTGAACCCTGATCCCCTGCCCTGAGCCCCCTGCCGCACCCCAACCCCCTGCCTTGATCTCCCTCCTGCACCTTGAACCCCCTGCCGCATCCTGAGCCCCCTGCTGCCCTGCACCTCTCCTGCACCCCACCCCCTGCCCTGAGCCCCCTGCCGCACTCCGCACCCCTCCCTGCACCCCAACCCCCTTCCCTGATCCCCCTCCTGCACCCTAAACTCCTGCCCTGAGCTCCCTGCCACACCGCGCACTCCTCCTGCACCCTGATCCCCTGCTGAGCCCCCTGCCGCACCCCAACCCCCTGCCTTGATATCCCTCCTGCACCTTGAACCCCCTGCCGCCC
This sequence comes from Chelydra serpentina, assembly GCA_037349315.1. Lineage (NCBI taxonomy): Eukaryota > Metazoa > Chordata > Testudines > Chelydridae > Chelydra > Chelydra serpentina. The sequence continues at coordinate 18,726,275 of JBAIAC010000035.1, forward strand.
CCGCATCCCTCCTGCACCCCAACCCCCTGCCCTGAGCCCTCTTCCACACTCTGCACCCCAACCCCTTGCCCTGAGCCCCTTCCTGCACACCGTACCCCTTCCCACACCCCAACCCCCCCCTGCCCCAGCCCTACATTCATGGCCCTGCATACAATTTCCCCACCCAGATGTGGCCCTTGGGCCAAAAAGTTTGCCCACCCCTGGTCTAGACAATACTTAGTCCTGCCATGAGTGCAGGGGACTGGACAAGATGACCTCTCAAGGTCCCTTCCAGTCCTATGATTCTATGACTTATTACATATCTGTCAGCTGCCATTAGTTCCTTTTTGTATATGTAACTAGCTTCTGTTAAGTGCATTAGCACACAGGGGTTTCTGTGAAATTTGCTGGTTAATTTGTAGTGCATTGCTATCAACTGATTCAAACGAGTTCCCATTTACAGACTTGTTTCTAATGGTAAGTGCACTGAATTAGATTTGAGACTAAGTTCTTTAGGCAGGGACCTGATGCTCTTCCCTGTTAGTAAATTGAACACACCTGTCATTTATATAAAGAACACAGTGCAGTGCTTATGATTTAATGGCGAACTCTCTGTGGAGTATGAACTGCCAGGTGATTTAAAAAAAAGTAATTGGCCAATCATTGCAAATAAATCCCTTTCCTGCTAAAAAAGGATGTTTGAATGTGGATGTTGGCTAATGCAATGTAGATTTTAAAAAGTTATTAGATACATTAAATGTAATTCTCTACAACTGCCAACAGGGAAATAGTAAATGGGCTTAATGTAGAAGAAGAAATGGGTGGACAGGAAAGAGATGCATGCCTGCTAGTGGGGAAAAGCCTGTCTGTGCCTAACACACTGGAGAAGGTCAGGGAAAGTCAATCTCCCCACCTTAATTCTATCAAAAGCAGGAGACTACTAGAAATGACCAACTGAGCTGAGCTTTGTCACTGCTGCTAAACTGCTCATCTGTTACACACAACCCTTAAATTAAAAATAATAATAATTTGAAAGGGTACGTGGGGGAAGAACCCTCATCACAGGCTCTTTTTGTTCAATTCAGTTCTTCTATATGTTCTGCATTTCCTTGTCAGCGTATGCTGCTTCCTGTCTATCCTTCTGCTCCCACATGCATGCTTCTCTGGTGGAGAATGCCAGCATCACAAAATTGGAATGAAAAACATTTGATACCACTTGTTTCAAACAGGCAGAAACACACAGGGTGTTCGTCCCTTGGTCTATACTTTATTGTAGCTGCAATCACAGGAGACTCAAAGCTGTGAACATATAATTAAAAATCTTGTCTGGTAATAAAATCCTGCTCAGTGCAAAAAACAACCCCCTTCCCCCAAATCTCCTATTTTCTACATGTGATTTGTAGGTTTATTTTCCCAATAAAATCTAAACAAGGCAAATAATTGACTTTGAATTAAAGTTTGAGCCCATCAATTGGTGTGGAAGCTGAGGTTTTCAGACATCTGTTTGTTTGTATTACTTTATTGGAGGTTTATATGGTCTCTGATTGCATAAATACTAAAAAATCTTACATTAAAACAGGAATGTAACAAGAAAGAAGGCTCTGTACTTTGAGAGGTAACAGCTTGTACCTTTCTGGTAAGACATTTTGAAGCTGTTTACTTAAAACCTACACTGTTCAAACCAGATACGGCACTCCATTCTCTAGCTGGTGTATCCCTCTACCTATTCTTACTGCAGAGAGCTTTCTTCAAGGAATCCACTATTTGTGCCTGAAATTTTATCCGTACTTATGTTCTGCTGGCAACAAAGGATTTTACGTTTAAATGGTGGTTTTCCCTCCCCTCACTTTGCTATAAAGTATTTATTACTTTGAATTACTATTCATACAAACATGAAGGAGCCAGGTAATACACTTTAGAGAGGGATACACACACACACACAATGTAAACCAGTAGCTAAACTGCTTGCAGCCCCCCAAAATCTCCCCCTCGCCCACAAAACTTGGGCCCCATTCAGGACCAGCTCTGGCTTTTTTGCCGCCCCAGCCAAAAAAAAACAACAACCCAGCCGGATCACTGCCAAAGCCAAAAAAACAACAACCCCAGAAAACAGCCGGAGCGCCACCGAAGAAGAAGAAGAAAAAAAAAAAAAAAGCGGAATTTGTCACCCCAAGATTGGCCTGAATGCCGCCCCTTACAATGTGCCATCCCAAGCATGTGCTTCCTAGGCTGGTCCCTAGAGCCAGCCCTGCCCCCATTAAGCTCCTCCTTCCACAACAGTAAGTAAATAGGCCTTTCGGTTTACCTAGAGGCTCAAGAGACATGGGTTATTTTGGACCAAAGTGAAGGAGCAGGAGTAGGATTGGTTCTGGTGCCGGCCCGTTTAAATCAATGGGGTCCCAGTTAGTACAACCCCACAGATCGTGACTGTTTGGGATAAGCTTTTCCAAACAGTGTGTGGACTTAGCCACGTGGCTTCCGCTGCTGTCCAAGGCAGACTCACCCTTGTCTGCCCTGTTGACAGCGTAGTACATTTTAAATGAAGGTGTGCTGCCTATGTAGTTCACATGCCTGGCCTCTCTCTGACTCAGCCACGTGCTTGTATACCTACACAACACACACTGTAGTAGTCTTGATTGATTGATCGATCTTCCCCTGCCCTTCCCGCATATAGAGGCTGTCAGTTCTGAATCAGTTGCACTGCAGCTGTTTATGATTCAGTTGTGTCCTCACTTCCAAAATCCCTTTATCCTTAAATCTTTTACAGGAAAAGAACTCTTTGTAAACCACGAAGTAACCCGGCAAGTGGGAAAGCTGTATTTTTTCCCCCATTAATATAACTATTAACAGTTATTCATGTCTCTTCACCCCCGCCTCCCGGATTCCTTAAATATTGTTTCAGAAAAATTTAGTGGGATTGTAGCCTTTGTATACATAAAGAATAAGATGATTGAAGACCTGGTCACAGCTTTATTTAGCTTCCTCCACTGTGTGTTCTTCCCAAAGCATTTTCCCCTGTCTTTGCCAGAACACTGTTTAGACTGTGTGTAAATATAAAAGAACTAAGTTTTAAAATCCTATACCATGTTGGGAGCCAGGCCTGTCTTCCTAGAGGCCTCATTTCCCCTTCTACTGTGGGTTTTGTGGCTCTCTAAAGACATATCAGAAGCCTTGCATTGTGAAGTAGGATGCTTATCTGGTTATCCATCCCAGTTGTTTGGACTGAAATAGTACTATGGCTTTAAAAAAAAGGGGGGACTGGATTCTTTCATGGTCTCTGACTACACAGCAGTTGTAATTAGTAGAAAGAAGCTAGAACCACTGTGAAGAGTGAAACTTCTGCACAACATTTAACAAAGGCAAAGACAAATAGCAGGGTCCTTCCATTCAGTGTAGCACTTTCGTGGAAGAGTTTAAAGCACAAATGGACTGGAGTGCACTCTGTTCAGCTCTTATAATGTCACTTTGGAGTCAAATGCTGTTCTTGCTTTTCATCTGTGACTTTTTTCTGCCTTCACAAGCCAATCTCAATCTCTCAGCAGTTTAGCAGCTAATATTGAAAGCTCTGTTGCTTTTTACTAAGTGCACAGAATACAATGAAGATAAGGCTATTCTTGTCTCAAGGATCTTATAACCAAGCTTAGACAAACACAGTACAGTTCCACCATAAAATCATATAGTGCATGCAAAAATCCATGCACGGGTTTGACAGTGCAGCTCCTGGGTGTGTCTCATGAATTGGGCTTTGTCCAAATATGCTTTTTGGGGGTGGAAAGAGAATTAAGAGAAATTGTATACCAAAATGAATTAATTGTGGGCACTGAGTTTTATAGAGTTTCCATAGAACAATAGAAACGCAAGCCATGCTGAATTACAACTCTTATTTTTTAAGTCTTTTCTTTGTTTTACTAGCTATTCTCCTGTTGCAGTGTAGTGACGGTTTGTGTCTGTAGGGGATGGGTTGGATTTCCTGTGTCCGATGGACAACAAAATTCTTTCCCTGTTCCTATTCCTGTCTGTGCTGGAAGCTATGTACCGGTAGACTCATTGGAATGGTGTGCAAGCTACAGCACTCTTTCCATGGGCCCCTGCATCTCAATGATGGAACAAAATTAAAACTGCTGCTGTGAGGATATTAATAGGGAATGCATTGGAATGACATGACCACTAGTTATAAGTGCTCAGTGCACATAACTTAGTACAGTTGGTAAGAATAAAGGTGCTTTGCTAGAAAACAAGACTCTACTAGGGAGTAATGGGAGTTACTTTGAGGCAAAAGGGCAAGAGAACAGACTTAGTGATGCATAGCTTTGCTATACTGGCCTTGTATGAAAACTAATATGCCTTGTATATACAGCATATTAATGAGCACATAGTCCAAAATTGCTGACCAGATTTATTCATAGTAAGATTAGCTGGCTGACTATTGTTATGATGTTTTTCTTTAACCAGTAGCCAAAGGTTTCATTTTCATCCATTTTGCATCCCTTATTTCATTACTTTCAAAACCCGGCAGACAGGCCATCTTTCAAAGCATTCTAGTTCATGAGTTCATGAGCACGGCCTTCTGAAACAACCCGAGCCAGTGGACGTGGATGTCAACAAAACGTGATAGATGATGACAAACTGAGCACTTTCCAAGGTTTCCATCTATCATGCGGCTGCTTTCATCACTTGCACACAAGGAGACTCAAGAAGGCATTATCGCGTGGACCCTGCCTTTTCTCCATCTCTCTCTGCCTCATTGATTCCAAGAATTTGCTACTAAAACATACTCATTGACCAGACTGAGTGGGTGAGTTTTTCCATGCGTTTCCACTGAGTTCAAGTTGTGCTTATTTATATTACAGTAGCACCTTGAGGCCCCATTGTGCGAGGGACTGTGCAAACACATAGTGAGAGGTAGTGTCTGCCCCAAAGAGCTTTCAGTCAGAACAGACTGGACAGACAAAAGGTGGGAGAGAAAACAGGAGGCAAGGGTAGGTGAAGGCACAGAAGCAGGAGTAGAACTCACTTCTTCTGATTCTCAGTCCTGTGCCCTGTTCCGAGACCGTACTGCCTCCCCCTCATGGTCTGTCCCTTATTTTGGAAATCCAGCCTCCCCACCTCAAAATCCTGTGCTGGCTTACATTTTTTCCTTAACAGCTGAACATGTTTTTTTGGTTACCTCAGCTATGCAAAGCGATAACAAAAGTTTGTCGAGTGAAGAATTTTCTCATCAGCTTCAGGACCAGGAAATACCAATCAGCTGCTTTGAGTTTAAATGATATTTAACTTTCAGGTGAAAAAACCAAAGCTGTTGCATTAAAAAAAAATTATCTTGAAGAGTAGCTGGGGTTAGGAGCAAAACATCTTGAGCTCAGAGTTGATTGTGGGGACTGGGGCAGAAGCAGAGGAAAACTATCCAATGTATTCTGCTGGTTACACATGAAGAGAAAGGGGTGTTGAGATCCAGGAGAGCAACAGAAAAACATAGGCTCTGAAGAATAAAGAAATGATTATAGACCGGTCAACATTATCCCAAATTATACAAGGCTCTGATTATTTTTGGAACAGTTTGAAGGTGTTTTTGCAGGTTTACAAACTGGGAGGATGAAAATAACCCTAAAAATATGCAGCTATGCATTGACATCAAGACTAGATTGGTCCTGTGTGCATGTTAATGCAGAGTTCATCTGTAGGTATGTTAATTAATTTTTGAATAATCTCTCATGCAAGGGAACTGCATAATGCCAGCTTTATATGGTGTCTCGCAACAACCATGGCAGCCTTCTGTTCCTGGGGAGCATAGAGAGAGTTGGTGATGTTTCATGATACAGCGGGCTACACAACTCACTCCAGGTTGATGGAGCCTATGTTGATGATGAAGAAGCCACTTATGGTTGGTGCCACTCTAGCCCCATTCAGGGTGGTGGGTCAGGGGCTACAAGATCAATCGCCATGTACAAAGAAGAGAGAAGGACTGTCGTCCCCTCCCTCCCCACAAAAGCAGGGCTATTTGCATAAAGCATTATAACGCTGGAATCTTGAAATAGGTCTCTGCCTCTGTGAATTTGGAGGTAGACTGGTTGTCTTAAATGCCTTGTGATACTGTATGATCATCTGTAGTTCATGAAAGACTTCTTTGCTATGGCTGTTTTTTCACCCTTGGAATAGCCTCCCTTTATTCATCATTTTCTGTCTTTCAGCTGCTGATGCTCTTGTGACCAAGGAATGTTCAGTTAACCATGATAACTTGGGCCTGGGGTTATTTTCCTTTCAAGGCAGCCATTCTTTTGTGTACTGTTTTTTAATGATGCAGCTTTGTATGAGCTCCTCACTGCAGAGAAATTGTTTTAATTTTAGAGAAACAGCCATGTGCAAGTTTGTTACTTGAGGACACATCTGGAGATAGACTAGACTGGTGTGGAAAATAGCGAGTCACAAGAGAAACTGCTGAAATATGTTTAATTGGTGGTATTCTACAGAAGTAGTTTTGCAAACGTTGCCATTAGCAAAATGCCTTCTTTGCAAGGAGGAGAAACTTTTGGAAGACCAAGACAAATTTGTTGTTGGCCTTTGACTTGAAGTAAGGTCATGTCTGTACTAGAGAGCTTATAGTGGCACAGCTGTACCAATGTAGCTGCGCTGCTGTAAGATCTCTTGTGTAGCTGCTCTGTGCCAGTGGGAGACCGCTCCCCCGTCAGCATAATAAAACCACCTCAACGAGCAGCGGTAGCTATGTCAATGGAGAAGCTCTCCTGCCGACATGGCGCTATGCACACGACCACTTATGCCAGCAAAACTTACGTTGCTCAGGGATGTAGTTTTTTTTCACACCCCTGAGCGACATAAGTTTTGCCAACATAAATGGTATTGTAGACATGGCCTTATGTGTTTGCTGAAAAAACCCCACGGGGGGGGGGGGGGGGGGCATGTTTTTACAATGAGAGAGAGAACTTGTTGCCTTGATATTGCTTGTTGTGGTCAATCCTGTATTGCTTACCTGAGATTTACCATGACTTGTTACATTAAGGTAAAAACTATAGTTCATTGTCTCCACTAGGATAGCTATCTCGTTGTAAAAATACACGTCTTTTGCAGTGAAGACATAGCCAGTAAGGGTGTATGTGTGAGAGTGAAATAAGAATTTCAACACAATCGTACTGATTTTCATTAACCTTTGTGCTATGGTAGATGACTTCATCCCCCTTTTCTTAAAATTTCCTAAAGAAGTTCAATCCCATAGCAAAAAATTCACATTTTCTGGGTTCCATTATGAATGCAGAAGCAGCCCTTAAAGAGGTCACTTTGTCTCCTCGCATATATATATTTATTTGCAAGAGCTGCACAGATTGTTTACAAAACCACTCAACAGTCCCTCGATTGTTTGTATCGTAGTTTTTGTTACTAATGGGGAAACTTGTCCTAAGGGCTGGTCCACACTGGGGTGGGGGATCGATCTAGGAAATGCAACTTCAGCTACGAGAATAGCGTAGCTGAAGTCGACGTTTCCTAGATCAAACTAAATATACTTACTGTGAGTCCATGCAGCGCAGGCAGGCTCCCCCGTCGACAGTGCTTCCTCCTCTCGGCGAGCAGGAGTTCCGCAGTCAGCGGGGGAGCGCTTCTGGGATCGATTTATCGCGTCCAGATGAGACGCGATAAATTGATCCCAGAAGATCGATCTCTACCCGCCGAATCGGGCGGGTAGTGTGCACTAGCCCTGAGTCAGTAGAATGGCTAGCAGCCCCGTCAAGCAAATCATGTTTTTGTTTTTTAGAGAAATCATGTGAACTTCAGGTGATGGAAACCCACATGAATCGAAGATGAATAAAACATTCACATGACCCTCTGCTCTCCAATGACCAAGTTATATACAGTTCTAGCTCTTACACATCCAAAATGACTTACAAATTCAAAATTTCAATTATAATGATATTGCTGTGAGGAGTCCATACAGGGATATGTCAGTTTGCATTTAACCATGAACTTGTAGCTTTTTTATTTTTTCCCTATTCTTTTCTTTCTTTCAGTATTCTATGGCCAACATTACCAATGCAAAATCGCTGTTTAGACCAATTTTACCCAATTAAAAGTGGCCTGATTTTTTCCCAGAGATGTTGAACACCCTGAATGGTAGCTGATATCATTAAGGAGCTGCAGATCCTTAGCACCTCTAGAAATAAAGCCACTTATTTAGGTCCCTAAACATAGATTTAGGGGCCTAACCTTGGGAACTGAAGTTGCAAAAATTTGACTTAACCATGTGTTAAATATGTGAAATTAACACTTCCTCAGAGACTGCTGTCATGTTCCCTTTAGTTTAAACATCCAAGCACTGCACTAACCATCTGCAACAATTTTTTTATCCCTTGGTCTCAAAAGATTATATAATCAAGATTTAATAAATATTTACATGAAGTTCTACTGTGTTTTATTAGAATGGTTATCTCATTTCTGCTTAGAACAGCAATAGAAAGCTTCCCTTCCACCCTAACATAAGTTACAAGATGCATGTACATACAGCAGCATCACATGTCCTTCGTTGGTGAATATTCTATGGTAGCTGGCATTGCAGGGTTGCTATGTTTTCATTGGACTGCAAAAATAAATCAGGGCAGGATTTAGCCATCTGGGGTGCAAGGAGAATGTTTATAATCTAGTTAACTTTTAAGGGGTGCGCTAAACATTATTGCATTGTCACAACCTTCCTGTCGGTTGGGGTTTGTGAGGGATCCTGATAAGAGGCCACCTGGTCACTGTAACATATTGTGCCATGCTCTTTGGAAACCTCCTTTATTATTAAACAGGGCTGTTGCAGCATTTGCCTAACAGTTTACTGTGAAAGGAAAAAGTTCTAACGTTTCTGATAAACCCATTTGATAAAGCTGTGCCCATAAAGATAAGGTGGTGGCGATAGGCATGTTCCTTGTGTAGTAAGTATTAATGGACACGTTTCATACTGCACTTCATACAGCATTCATTCTCTGAGCACAATGGGAAGGCCAAACTTCACTGTCACAATGAGCTATTAGCCCCTTTAGCACCACTTACCAGGCTGGGCATTGTTAATAATCCATCCATTCCCTTTTCTCCTGTGGTATGTGTTGTGCTCGTTTCTGTGGGTATGCCACCAGCAATAAGAACTTGCTTTTGATCGATATTCTGATTGTTTTGCAGTTACACAGTCAAGGGTGCATTTTCCCCAGGTAAGCTCCCTGGGGCAGGGACCATCTTTGTGTTCTGTGTTTGTACAGTGCCTAGCACAAGGGGGTCCTGGTCCATGACTGGGGCTCCGGTGCTCTGGCAATACAAATAATAATAATATCGGAGTAGTGCCTTAGACTGCACCTCTGATTTCATTCCACCTCAGCGTTAAAGCATGACCGTGGTTACTCTCAGTCACTGGTACCTAGCAAGATTCCAGGACCTGCTTCTCTTCTTGCTCCCTTCAGTGATTTCAGTGGAATTACTTGAGATGTCCTGTATCTGTGTAAGTGAAGGGAGAATCAGACCTCAGGGCTTCAGGATAGCAGCAAATCATCAGGCCAACCCCCACCTTTGGTTTGTGTAATGGACAGCAGCAGCTTTTCATAGAACAATACAACAGTATGAGTGGTGGTTTTGGTGTGGTTTTGGTGTGCTAGAATCCCCAGTGCTCTGCATAAATGAGCTAGAAGGGTTTTATTTTTCAGATTAAAACCATGAGAAATATATGGAAATTGCCCAGTGTCTTTCTGCACTATATGTTTGAAATACAAAATGTGTCTTGATTATACTACCTCTCTAAAGGTCAATGTAACTTAAGAAATAAATTTACTAGACTTTTGAAAATAGGCTGAGGTTTCAGATGTGGTATGAGTACATATTGACTTGCTGTAGAGTACATGGGTCTCTGTTAGAGAAGTTTAATTTTGCTTTAGCCCAGTTTATGTAGCTCTGCAGAATAGGTTAATGGAAATACTGAATTAAAGTCAGATACCATTTCTTGCTGTGTATTTTCAGTGAGAAGTGTCTACCTACAAATTATTTTTTCTTAATTTCAGTTTGCTTTGATTTTGCTTAGTTTATTTCCATGTTCCCTGAAGCCCTCTGTACTACTTCAAAACCTTCAGAGTGTTCAGGAGACTAATGTTGTAAGTGTCATGATGTTGATTATGCAACTGAGAAGAAAAAGAATGGCAAGCTTTATAATGCGAAGAGGGTGCAGATTGGGTTTTGTGGACCTTTGGCATACCTTTTTGCCTACCTTAATCTATTTTAAGAACGTATGTCTATATTTAAGAATGTACCATTACCATGGTACCTGAGTGCCTCAGACTTTATTCATTCTCACAACAGATAGCATGATGCTATTATCCCCACTTTGCAGATGGGGAACTGAGGCAAAGAGACTAAAAAGTTACTTGCTCCTGGTCACATGGGAGGTCTCTGGTGGTGCAGGAAACTGAACCTCATTCTTCCAGGTGTTAGGCTAGTGCTTTAAGCACTGGACCAAGCCTTGTTATTTACTCTAAGGGTTTTATTCTAAGATGAAAATGTGAAAACTGCAATGAGGTGCTGCATAGGACTATAACGTAATTGCAAACAGTGATAGTTTTCCACCAACTCGATGATGTTTCTTGATGTCAGGTATAGAAAGAGGAGGCAAGGGTGGCGTATGTTTTAGAAAAGTAATACAAGGAATTAACTGAGAAAAAACAACAAAAAATGAGCAGTACTGTGTGAGCAATGCCACTTCTGCCTCTCGGGGTAAATGGTGTTTTATTCAAAATGGAACCGACAGGTGTTCATGTTAGGAGAGAATGGCATTTTAAATAAATTATCCATTCATTTCCTCTGGAGAGTTTCCTATTGTGTGGTCACAATGTGCTTTCCTGTTTTTAAAAAACAACTTAAAACAAAAAATAAAACCCTAGCCTATGGCCTATGGCAGGATGGAATGAGAGAAGTGTTTGAAGTGGGTGGATTTGTAATTGCTTTTCCATCCTTTGCACTGACATAACTGACACTCCCCTTTCATTCGGTTGCTGCTTTTGAAAGTTGTGTGAAAAGTACATGTTGAGAAAAGACTGTAAGATACAGAAACTTACTTACAAAAATGCTGTTCTAGTTCTCAGTTTCTATGAGTGTTTCCTTTGTTCACCAACTCTGTGCACTGGGAAAGCTGATGGTAAAGTTTTTGCAAAAACCTGTGGATTTTTGTGATGCTAGAAAGGAGTAGGTGAACAAAAGCTCTCCCTCCCACTCTCTACCAAAGAAAACCTAAGTTGAGGGCAATATACTGTCTCCCCCCCCCCCCCCCCCCCCCCGGATTTTATTTTCAATCATTTGGAAAATACAGATCAGAGGATTATAGACTCTATTTAACATTAGTTTTGAAAATGTTTTTGCCAACCTCAAGGTGGGATGGTACCTGTTGAGGCTGATTGCATTTGTGCTCCAAGACACATTTTGAAGTTGGTAAATGTCCAACTCCAGCTTCTTAGTAAGAATGTTAAAGTTATCTGACCACCGTTGGTAGCTGCATTTTTACACGCTAGCTGCTGGTCTGTGCATGTTTGTATCAGTGTCCCTCACTTTGCTGAAGGAACCAAAATCACATTCTCTCTGCAGCAAAATAGTTTGTTTAGAACATTTGGCGCTGCACGCCTGGAACACCACCCAGGTTACAACAGTTGGATCAGTGCCAGGAGCAGCTGTCTTCTGTATCTGGGCTTTTAAGGAGGAATGAAACACAATTTTTCATTGGTGAGTACAACTTAAAATCCTCAAGGGACTGAGCTGCTATCCTTAAACAAAATTCCCTTGGAGCATTGTCTGAGTAAGTATAACAGCATCTGACTTCATAGGAGATTAAAGAATTTGGTACATCCTATACGCAAGCCAAGAACTCAGCCTGTTTTAAGCGTGGCACTGTGAAAGGTTTATGCTCTGTACACCAATGGGCATAACTGATAATAGATTGCAACCAGGTGTGCAAGGTGCACACGCACATAGAATGGATTTAAAATAGTATGTGTTGCATTTTTTACTCTTGATCTCACTTGAAGGCCTCATCCTAGTCTCACGGGTGCTAATGGCAAAACTCCTATTGTCTTCAGTGGGAAACATCTTGCCTGGAACACCTGAGTGTGTGTGTCCAGTCCAGTAAATTCAAAGGTAATTTGAGCACAGGGGATTTGACACGCATTGTTTATAGTGCAGCAGTTGCCACACGCGATACCACTATAGAAAACACAATAACCAGAGATCATTCTGTTTATCTGTTGGTTTTGGGCCTCTGATCTTTAATATTTAGGACTCTCTTCATGGAAATGGCGGGAGCTGAATTGCTCCTGCTACAGTTTCCTCACGAGCTGTAATCCTGTTTTCTGATATTCGCTCTTGTCCTTTTTCTTCCATCCAAGCCTTTTGCGTCCCTGGACTGTGAAGTTGGTATTGTGTAGAGCACCGGTTTGTTCAAAAAGAGAATGAAAGTACGGGGCTGTCATGGCAGTGCCCATTATATTTTCACTTACAAAACGGTGTCATGATTGCAGATCTCCTGCCAGCTCTTCCAAATTGAGTGTTTAGTATCATTTGATGTTCTCTTGAAAACAAAGGAATCCATTAGCGAGTGCTTCCCATGACACTCTTCCTGACACCAGGAGAAGCCATAGCTTACGCCCAGGGAGGAAACAGCTTGAGGGAAAGTCCAATTTTTAAAAAAGAGGCACATATGGCAATGTATTTAAAAATCAATGTGTTTGTAGGTTTTATATTTAATATAGCTGGCACCGAACATTCAGACATTTTTCCTTCAATTTCCTCTTTGTGTTTGATTTTGTATCTTTAAAAGGTGTATGAAATATTGGTTACATTTACAACCAGAACCAAAAGGAGGGGGAGATGGGAAGAACAGATGATTCTGTAGTTAGCTTTTCTGTTGTTCTTCTTTATTCTTTATTGGTATTGTGGTAACACCTAGGAGCCCCAGTCATGGACCAGTATCCCACTGTGCTCGGTGCTGTACAAATGCAGAACAAAAAGACAGTCCCTGTCCCAAAAATCTTGCAGTTGATGCTCAAGACTGGAAGCAAAATGTATGTTCTATTCCCGTCTCTGTCCCCGACTCACTGTGTAATCTGAATTTAGCGCCTGAACAGGCTCTTGTTGAAATCAATGTCAAAATTCCCAGGGACTTAGATGGTGCAGGATCAAGCCCACAAACTTTGGTCTTCCAATCACCTATCTGTATAATGTGGGTTATGATATTTCCTTAACGTGGGGGTTCTTTGAGGCCAACAAGAAAAATTATTGCTCATAAAGCACTTAAGAGATTTTCAAATGGGGGAGATGAGGCATAAATGCAATGTCTCATGATTGTTTTGTTATTCTGTGAAAGACAGATTGGCTCCTTTATGTGCCAGTCGCATCTGATGTCTGAATCTATATATGGTTTCAAGCAGAGCTTTTAACATTTTGGAAGAACGCTAGGCTGATGAAATACTCCAGATTCTAAATACCTTGATTTATTTTTCAAAAGGTACAACTCCACTGCTAAGAAATCATGTGCATGAGTGTCCCATGGAAATCAGTACTTTGTGCACCCTCTCCAGGAGCCCTGAGCCTAACAAACATTATTCCTTAAGGCAGTGCAGATCAGCTGAGGGGTTGGCTGTGTGTTAATTGGCGCTCGGTTAGGCACTCAGCCAAAGGTACTGCTGTTTTCCAAACGGAATAGGACAAATCTAGTAGGAATATGAGACTGTTATTTTTTAAGCTTCCTAAGGTGTAAAACCAAATTTGCTCAAATGCAGGTTGCCAGGAGTCAGGTTTTGCATTAAATTTGCATAAAGTTGGACACCTAACTAGCAGAAAGTAGAGCCAGGTGCAGCTGGCAGTGCAGCATTTTAAGCCCAGAAACGACAGGTCCCCCCCAGCATGCAATGTTCCGTGTTAGTGTGCGCGTAAAGCCACTCACCTAGTTTCACAAACTGAACAAATGTGGGTTGCTCAGGCTAAATGTGCCTAACGGTGCTGTTATTGCTTCCTTTTGCAGACACAAGTCACCAGGCTCGCTCTGTGTCCAGCAGACCTTACTACACGTTGCCCAACAGCAGCCATGAAAGGCGCTCTGTCCTCACCATCGCGGAGCCCCCGCGTTTCCACTCCCAAGCCAAGGGCAAGAACGTCCGTCTGGATGCCCACTCCCGCAAGGCCACCCGGAGGAATAGCTTCTGCAATGGTGTCACTTTCACCAACCGGCCCATCCACCTCTATGAGAAGGTGCGGCTCAAGCTGGTGGCCGTGCACCATGGGTGGAGCGGGGCACTTCGCTTTGGCTTCACCATCCACGACCCATCACAGATGAGCTCTGATGACATACCAAAGTATGCCTGCCCCGACTTGGTGACTCGACCTGGATTCTGGGCTAAAGCTTTGCCAGAGAGGTTCGCACTGAGGGACAATATCCTGGGATTCTGGGTCGACCGCCATGGGAGAGTCTTCTATAGTATTAACGACGAGGAGCCAATATTGTTTCACTGTGGCATTAAAGTCTCTGGGCCTCTCTGGGGGCTGATAGATGTCTATGGAATTACCCATGAAGTGCAAATACTAGGTGAGTGTACTTTCTCTCCATGGGCTTGCTCCTATGGATCATGCTTTCTGTAAAGCCAGCTGCATCTTCACGGAGGAAGCAAACATGGCACATCTGACCTGATGCTCCTTAAAACAGGCTTAAGCGTGAACAATTTGTGACTGGCACCGTGAACATTTCAGTATTGCCAATAATGGAGATCCAGGGAGCTCCTTGATTCTTAGAAGTTAGTGATGGGAAAGCTCTCATGAATCCTATACAGTCCATCCCCTTGCCGGTGTAATGTAGCCCCCCCTAAAGTATATTTTCCAGTACTCTGTCCACTCTGGTTCTAAACCTCTCGAGTAATGGTGTACCCAGTGTTTCTCTTGAGAAGCTCTTCCGCAATCTAATAGATGTCACTGCTTATGCTGTAATTTCTTTTTCCCCCTGGTACCCAGCCTCAATTTCCATTTTGGTAGTTTAATCCCATCATCCATAGATTTCACAGATTTTAAGGCCAGAAGTGACCATTATGACCACATAGTCTGACGTTCTGCATAACACAGGGCAAAGAACCCTACCCTATAATTTCTGCAGCAAGCCTGTAACTTTTGTTTGAGCTATAACTTATCTTTTAGAAAGACATCCAGTCTCTAGTTAAAGACTTGAGATAATTCACTACATCTCTAGGTAAATTGTTCCTACGGTTAATTATCCTAATGGTTAAGATGCACTGTTTTATTTTTAGTCTAGCTTCAGCTTCCAACCACTGAATCTTCTTGTTCCTTCTTCTGTTAGATTAGCATTCTCTACAATCAAAAATCTCTTCCTCATCTAGGTACTTGTAGAATGTAATCAAGTCACCTCTACACCTTCACGTGGATAAACTAAATATATTAAGCTTCTTTAGTCTCTCGCGATAAGGCATGTTTTTCAGACCTTGAATCATTCTTGTAGCTCTTTTCTGAAACATTTCCAATTTTTACATCCTTTTTTTTAAGTATGAACATCAGAACTGGACACAGTATTCCCATAGATGCAATGCATTGGGAGCTCATGTTCAGTTGGTTATCTGCCATGACCCTTAAGTCCTTTTCAGATTCTCTGCTTTCTAGAACACAGCCCCCATCTTATCAGTGTCACCCACATTCTTTGTTCCTAGATATCTCACCTTGCATCTGGCTGTGTTGTAATCATTCTTTGTGCCACACTAAACAATTGCATTTCCTCTGTGGAGTATAGACTTTTACAAATATATATTGATGGTGATCATGTTCCTTAGTAAACAGTCAACCTCTAGTCAAGTAAAACACACACACAGTTTTATTCATCTTTCCTTCAACTCCTTTAAACCTTCATTTACTGTCTGTGTGTGTTCAGAGAGGCCTTAAAGAAAGGCTTTTTATAATGGGAAGAATTGAGGAGGAGAAAAACGCTTAAACCCAAAGCAAATCCCTCTGTCCAGTGCCTCTCTGCTCCCTTTCCCAATGTGCAGAGACCAAATGAGCAGAAGGGACAGACTAATTCAGACAACTTGGCAGTGAAGTCACAATACCGCGCTTAGGCCGTCATAGGCTTTTGTCATATTAATAAATGGTCATGAATTTTAAACTCCATGCTGCATTCTACAGCACCTTTAGTCTGAGGATCTCAACACATTGCATTTAACCTCTAAGCCCCCGAAAGGTAGTTATTCCTATTTTACAAAGGAGGAAACTGAGGCACGGAAATTAAGGGCCTGAATTTCAAAGGTGCTGATCAGCCCCTGCTCCCAGTGAAACTCGGTTTTCCCACCATCATCTAGTGAGTCAGGGCCAGAACTGAGAACGTTGCTTAGTGGCCTTTATAAGATCCTGTATGTCTACAGCCCCCATCAACTTCAAGAAGATTTGGAGGGCACTCGGCACTTCTGAAGATCGGGCCAGAGGAGTCCTGATTCCTGGTCCTTTGTTCTGTCCACTACACCACTTCAGGATAGAACTGGTGAACAAAACATACTATGACAAGAGTAAAGGGGTTTGTTTTTCGAACTAGAACTACCGCTGGCAATTTAAAAAGCAACAAGGACAATGAGAAAAAAACCTGTCAGTGGTTAAATAGATTTGTTGTCCAATATAATATTAGAGTGCTACAGTGGATAGTAGCTATAACTAAGGGCTAAGTGAATAATAATGCTTAACATGTTTCAGGCGATCAGAGCACGCAGTAGCACTGTGTAAAGTGCTGCTTACAGTTTAGCATTATTTGCTGTAATATAATAAGTACCATATCAAAAAGAATCTCTGTCATCGCTGAATATCTGATGGACTAATCACTTCGGCCAAATCTAAAATATTTTATTTGGTGCCCGTTCGATACATCAGAGGCACCTTCTTAGAAAAAAATAAAAGCTGTGGATATTCGGATTAAATCAGCTGATCAGCAGGGAAGGAGTATGTGGTGGGGAAAGAGGTTGTATGTAGATTTTAACTGAGCTTCAGTTTTGGTGCCTGCTAGTTTGAAATACGACCCCAAAATTTACTTGAATCTTGAATGCCTTTTTCAAAAACCACAAACGTTACATGCATCGCTTCTATGGAGCTTCATTTAAGATTCTGCTTAAAACAACCAAATCCTCCTTTGCAATCACGCCCACTGAAAATGACAAAACTCAGAAGCCTCCCTTGCAAACCAAATCTGAAGTCCCAGATGAACACAGTGACTTGGTTAAGGTCAGCTTTTTGGTACCACACGTCAGGGTGGGAATAACACGCTATTGCAGATAGCGCAGCAGCACCTGGGAAGCATGCATGTTTTATGTTAATGTTCTTAGAACACTTAACTGGCCGATTACATCACATGCAGTACCACCATGCCCAGTGCTTTTTAAATGTACGGTAATGGCCTTATTTATAAGGGCAAAGATAAGTCAGCTGAGGCTTGCAAGCACAGCCTGTTGAGCTGTAAATCTAGATAGGCTGGCTGAGCCAAAAGTTAGATCACCGTAATACAGGAGGACAAAAGGCTATGTCAAGAGAAACACAACCTTAAATCTCTTGTCTAAATGGAAGAGTTTGGGGAGGAGGAGGAGGAGAGGGAAGGGACTGAAAGCTTAGAAAAGGTTTCCAAACTCTTAGAAAGAAAATGATGACACTGCTGTCCTCTGGCTGATAAGTGTGGAAGCTGGCCTCTCGTGTGTTTAGGTGCTGTGCTTTCTAAAAAACCCCTTGATAGCACTGGAATGTAACGTGAGAGGCTCTAAGTGGCCCTCATAGGAGATAAAATATATAAACTGCAGCCTCAGACACAGGGGCTGGGGAAGGGGAATAGGACACGCTTGGAGGATGAGTCATAGCATTTCACTGGACCACTGCAATTGGGTGTCTGAAACAGGAACAGAGGAAGCCTGATTCAATTGACTTTGTCTCTTCGGTCACCGATGTACCCTGCTCCAAAGCAGCATCCTATTTCACTTGAGTGCAACATAACCGAACACACTTAAACTAAATATTTTTGTTTTCCTGGCCTAGTGTAATCAAGAGAAACCCGCTAGTGAGAGGTGCTGCAAGACACAATGAGCAAATAAACGGAAGGGATAAAAAAAATGTACTGAGACCCTGTATGGATGAACATTGAGTACAAACCAGTCATGGACTGGCTAAGAACCAGAATTAGGACTGTAAAGAGAAGTTAAAAATCAAATTTCTAAAGGAAATCCAAGCTTGAAACTAAATGTTTCAGATGCCAAAGGGACAATTGTGAGAAGTTTCTTTATTCCAGTCTTACTTGTCGGCTTGGTTTGCATACTACAGTGTTTCTTTAGTTTGGCTCTTTTGATCTGTTAACTAGGTATGCCAGTCTCACTGGATTTCCATTCTAAAACTCCAGGAATGGGGAAAGCTGGGAATGTAGCCCAAATATAGCAGCACTGTAGCTCCTACATAGAATGCATCCTTCAGTGTTGGTATCATGAAGCTCTGAAGTGTCCTTCATCCTGTATCTGAGCTCTACTTATCGCCAGATTCCCTGTCCTTTCTGGAAGTAGCTGGTCCAGCCATTAAGATTACGCTTGGGGCTTTGCTGCTTGGCCACTCAAAGAAATCATGCATCTAAGCTGAGGCATCCTGTCCTTTCCAACCACTGAACTGGCTTGTGTGTTTTGCCTTCTTTGGTAAAAGCCCAATAGATCTTCTCCCATAAGTAGCAGACAGCACGGATGATGCTGATGCTTTTCTATCTTTGAGACTGAATTGAATCATGGTTTGCTCACTCTGTCTTGATGCCTTATGCGTTGGATTTAGTCTGGGTTTTAATATAATTGTCTAAGAAGTAAATATATACACAGGCAGCAGGGAGTTGCATACGGCTGAAGTGCACATTCGGTTTGTGAGACTTGAGCTTCTGTGATTTCACCCTGCTTTGTAAGAGGACTTCTTTAAAATCAAAATAATTTCCTCCCTTTTAAAATATATATATTAGATGTAGCTTTCATGACCAGCTCTTGACAGGAATCGATGCACAATTATCAAATTTGAACATTATCTCAGTCTTAATGTTTCTGGGTCATAAACATCTGTTATAGTCAGTCTCTTGATAAGACAGTAGCAAATGGCAAGTGGTCCTCTGACAGAGCCTGTGACTTGCTCATGTGTTTCAAAGCACAGTGACCTCTTTGTTAAAGCAAACACATTCCTTTTTTTGAAAAAAAATACTTTTTGGGGGGTAATTTGCGTTCACATGTATTTTTCATAATTATGAATGAACTGTAAAATTAATGTATTATGCTTGCATTACCACACATCACCCTTATGTGAATACAGGGGGAGGGAGGGAGTTTGGGATGCAGGGGAGCAGGGTATTGGGACATTTCTCATTAAAGCAGATAGAACTGGAGAATTATATTTTATGGAATGGTTTCAAGCCTTTATACCCCTCCCTTATCACAGCTGTCCGTCTTTTCACTGTGTTTCACCCAGGTTTTTACCAGTGTAAGCACTTTCCACTTCAAGTAATAAGGTAACCCAGGGATACAGCCATGCAGCTGACATCTGATTTCCATCATTGATGGTGGTTGCAGATCAAAAATCAGTGGCTGAACACTGTTCACTTTCTCATTGATGGTCAGTGAGCAGAGGTCTGCAGGAGAGCTAAATATAGCTGACCTGTTGGGGGGGGAAAAGGTACTTGAATTTAATGCAGCTTGTTCTCATAATTGTCTCACAGATAGCATGTTTGCAGAGACCATGACCTCCACCCACCTCAGTAGTGCACGATTGAGCACTTGCCTTCCTCAGAGCAGTCACGATTCCGCCAACTTCAATAACAACGAACTGGAGAACAACCAAGTGGTGGCCAAAATTGCTAACCTAAATTTGAGTCGGGTGCC
Source organism: Chelydra serpentina (assembly GCA_037349315.1). Lineage (NCBI taxonomy): Eukaryota > Metazoa > Chordata > Testudines > Chelydridae > Chelydra > Chelydra serpentina. The sequence goes on from JBAIAC010000035.1 coordinate 18,746,167, forward strand.
GGGGCTTTCGATGGATAACCACATAATCCCCTGTTGCCCAAACAGGCGGCAGCGTGCCCAGGGTGTGCCTGCCTTTCTGGATACGGATCTGCGTTTCCACCCCACCCGCGGGCCTGATGTTACTTTTTCTCAGGACCGCATGGTGGCATGCACCAATTGGCAAGAAAGCAATAGGACTTTGGTGTTTTCTGACCGGCCTTTGCACATTGATGAAAGCCTCTTTGTGGAAATAGGACTCCTAGGCTTGCCCTATCACGGGGCCCTTTCGTTTGGCATCACTTCTTGTGATCCAGGTACTTTACGGACAAATGAGCTCCCAGCGGATCCGGACTTTCTCTTGGACCGCAAGGAGTACTGGGTGGTTCACCGAGCGTTCCCAGTCTTCAGCAGCGGCGACATCCTCAGCTTCATGGTCTTGCCAAACGGAGAAGTGCACTATGGGATGAACGGAGTCAGCCGAGGGATGCTTATGTGCGTGGACACCTCCCAGTCCCTCTGGGTGTTTTTCACAATCCATGGTGTAATCAACCAGCTCAAAATATTAGGTAAGTGCAGCCTAAAAGTAACGTGAAGGGACAGGAGTCTTGTGACATTTCACCAGATTTTGAGCCTCTCACTCGCATTGGTGACATTGGCTTCAATAGCAATGCTCCTGCAAGGAGGTGAGCACCACTGTGAATAAGCAGCTCACAATCTGGTCCCTGGTGAGGGTGGTCAGCTCTATCAAGCATGTAATAAGCTGGGTGCTTGTGTTTATAAATGGAAAGAAATCACATGGGTATATCCTTCACATGTAAGGCCATTGGATGAGACTTATGGCGTTGCATGGGCTAAGGCTAAGCTGTTTGGGATTTTAATACTTTTCACAAGAGAATCGTTATGACCCCACGAGTCCTGCCAACGGGTATTAAACTCTGAACTCACTAGCACGGATGATTTTTATAAATCAGCAGTGGTTTTAATGTACATCACACTGTTAGATGGTATCTCCCCAAACACTGCAGTAACTCATTATCAGATGTCACACTTTAGACCATGGCTGTAGAATACAGCTGTGCTCTTTGAAAAGGAAAGAGTGCTTTGGAGGTCACATCTTTCTGCTCCATCTAGAAGCAATTTGCTCGGTTAAATTGAGGCTTTTTCTAACTGTCAGCACTGCAAACTTTCTCTTTCCTCTGCACATCTAGCCCTGCTATTTCTTCTGTGTGCCTATCAACAGCAACAGTGATTCTTGAGCTGGACGTTTAAGTGGCAGTTTCAGTTTGGATGCATGAGCAGAAAAAAATGACTACAGCTTATTATTCTCCAGCTAGAGCAGGTGCCTCTAAGGGTGTGTCTACACTGGAGCCTTAGCCTGTGCTCTTACATGTGTTTTTGCCCACCCTCACCATCCAGACATAAAATCTTCAAGCACGTGTTTGTTTTGAACCCATGCTTGTTTGCAAGGCTGTGGGGTGGGTTAAAGCCCAGGCTGTACTTTAGCTTGGGCTGGAACCCACCCGCTTTGCAGTAAAGATCACTTGAGTGCTGATAGTCCCCCCCAAGACCCTTCCCACAGTTCCCTTTGTGAGACAGACAGGTTCTCCTGCAATTGACACAGTTGACTGGGAAAGAATCCTAGAGCATCTGAGCACAAAGCACCCTGAGATATCGAATCATAGAATCTCAGGGTTGGAAGGGACCTCAGGAGGTCATCTAGTCTAACCCCCTGCTCAAAGCAGGACCAACCCCAACTAAATCATCCCAGCCAGGGCTTTGTCAAGCCTGACCTTAAAAACCTCTAAGGAAGGAGATTCCACCACCTCCCTAGGTAACCCATTCCAGTGCTTCACCACCCTACTAGTGAAAAAGTTTTTCCTGATATCCAACCTAAACCTCCCCCTCTGCAACTTGAGACCATTACTCCTTGTTCTGTCATCTTCTACCACTGAGAACAGTTTAGATCCATCCTCTTTGGAACCCCCTTTCAGGTAGTTGAAAGCAGCTATCAAATCCCCCCTCATTCTTCTCTTCTGCAGGCTAAACCATCCCAGTTCCCTCAGCCTCTCCTCATAAGTCATGTGCTCCAGCTCCCTCATCAATTTTGTTGATTATGCCCCTACACACACACGAGCCAGTGAAGAAATAGATTGGACACAGTAACAGGGTAGGGCTTTGAGTGAGGATGCTCATATTATGGCGAGGCAGACCTGAGTGTGAGTCCCACAGTACCAGGTGTCAATCACTCAGGCTAACAGTGCAGTGTAGACATACCCTAAAACGTCACCATGACTTCATTTGTTATTTCTGATTTACACCAGCTTGTTCGTAAAGAGAATCAAGCCTTGTCTCTTACCTTGTAATATTTACTTTGTAAAAAATGTTATATGCATTTTTAGTAACCCAGGTGCTCAGCTTCACCCTCAGATATATATGTTCATGCAACTTCTGGTAGCTTCACTGGGAATGATCTGTGAGCACAGAATTTGGCCTGTAAATATTCAGCTTAGAAGCACAGAATAGTCAAAGTTGCACAGGACCTCAAGTGAGTCATTATCAGGACATGGTTAATTTCAGTTCTCTACAGTATCTGATGGAGAATTCTCAAGCTTTTCTTCTATTGACATGATGCAAAATGTTCCTAGCTGAACAGCAATATCCCTTGTTGCCCTAAGCAGACTAATTTTTTTAAACTTAAGTGGAAATAACGTAGCCCAGTCACTCCATGTATTGGACTGCATTTTGATTATTATCCTAAAGCACCTTCCATTTAAAGATCTCAAACTTTTGCTTAGTCTGTGTTGGATGTAGCTTTAAAGATTTTCCTCCCAACTCCTGAGTTGATGAGGCTGACTGCCTTTGCAGAAATAGGTTGATTACAGGCAACCAGCCACTGGCTGCTTAGTTGTCTTTGCTTGAAAAGATGTTCATATTAAAGTAAATAGGGAGATAATGGCAGTCTCCTATCTCAGGCAGGTGTTCCTAGTCAGATCAAGAGGGGAGCAGACAGGCTGAATGAACTGGGAATAAGCACTGTCCTCAGCAGCATGTCCAGCACACTCTGGGCCAAGACAGAGGTTCATCTTTTAAATAAATAAAATCAGAATTGCTAAGTAATAACGCTAAACTCAGTTTCTGAGTTCATTTCTTTACAAAGCATGATCTACAGCATAGTACATAGTGAAGCAGAGATGCTGCTGTTCAGGTTATTTAGCACTGATGATGCTTGGGAGGTCCATTCCACCTGTAACTGACTGAACTCTGTTGTACTTGCAGGCACTGTCCAGTCCAGTCCTGGGACTGTCTCTCCCTCAGGATCCCCTGGAGGCTCACAGTATGACAGTGACTCAGATATGGCCTTCAGCGTGAATAGGTCCTCGTCTGCTTCAGAGTCATCATTAGGTAAGGGAGGTCTTTGCGGTGCACCCCTGCAGCTTGGAAGACACATGGTCATCGTCCTGGTCAGGAAACAAACAAGAAAAACCCAGCAGGTTGTCTTGCTTACCTTAGTTAGAATTGTTGCTATCTGCATGGTATATGGAAATCCAGCATCCAGACATAGGAGCCTGGATTTCCCAAGGCAGCTCACTGGTGTAATATGCATTAGTGCTAATGTGTGACAGCCTAGAGGGTAATAAAGGGATAAGGGAAAGATTCTGAGACCATGTACAAAATAGCAGGAGCATGTATTTTCAGGACAGTGCAGTTAAGTGGAACTGGGAGCCAGGAAGTTCTGATCCCAGATCTCCAGTATGTTCTCTGTGGCCCCATAAACCATTTCAATTCGTCTGGTTTCCTCTACTATGTACAAAAATACAACTTCTTGTCCACCTCGCAGGGTGAGGATCAGTCACTGTGTGGCTAGCACTTTACACCTTGAAAACACTGCACAAAGTGCTATTGTCTTGAGCTCAGGCAGATTCCCAAGAATTTCTCATCCTGTAATATAACTGGCAAATACTTGTAGCTTGAAGTACAGTGCTGCATTCCCAGCCAGAAATGCCACTATTACAATATGTCTCATCGCTGCATGAGAGTTGACTCTTAGCCACATTCCTTTGAGAGAGTAGGGCCTTCTGAAAGACCCAGGGTGCTGTGCGCCAACCCAGATGTGAATGTAATGCTTCACTCTTAAGGGCAAGGGAAACATGCAGCTGTTGAAAATTCATGCCAGGCTGTGCTTGGACACACACCCTGTGCTTGTAACCAGATGTGTAAACCAGAATCTGACTCTTATTTGAACACGTAATACAGGGCTCATACAATAAGGATTTAAGGATGGAGGTTGAGGAATTTGTCTCGTTAAAGTTGGTACGGCAACCTCCATCTTTTCATGTTCTCTGTATATATAGCTTCCTACTGTATTTTCCACTCCATGCAGCTGATGAAGTGGGTTTTAGCCCACAAAAGTTTATGCCCAAATAAATTTGTTAGTCTCCAAGGTGCCACAAGTACTCGTCGTTCTTTTAATAATACACTATAACTATCAAACCCTCTTGTTTGATCCATTCTTGCTAATGAGTAACATTTCTCTTTCTCCCGCCCTCTCCTTTGCAGTGACTGCTCCAAGTTCCCCTTTGAGTCCCCCCGTCTCTCCCGTCTTTCCCCCTCCAGAGGCCTCGAGCAGCAAGAATGGGGAGTGCACTGTCTGCTTCGACAGTGAAGTGGACACTGTGATCTACACCTGCGGACACATGTGCCTGTGCAACACCTGTGGTCTTAAGCTGAAGAAGCAACTCAATGCCTGCTGCCCAATCTGCCGACGAGTCATCAAAGATGTTATTAAAATATACCGCCCTTGACCTCGCCCTCCCTCAGGGCGTGGGAGGAAAGAACTCTGCTAGCAGTAACCATGCCTTTCCGTCCCTGCTTATGGGTTATCATGCTGGTCGGTCGTTACCAAGTGGCTCATTGTTTGTGTTTCCATATTTGACTGGTAGAACAAATCAGGGATATAACTGAGCTGAGGAGCTCTCTGGTCTGAATGGGGCCTGAAGCTAAGGCTTCCAAGTAGGCAGAGCTTCAAAAAGATGCTGCTCTATGAAGCCAGCCAGCAAATCGCTGGTGTGAGCCCATTCCAACTGCAAAAGAGAATTTTCTTGTGCAATGGCTTTTTTTTGTAGGGAGGGTGTGCTGGTGCGGGGAGGGAGTTTATTAATCTTTGTGGTGCCACCTGGGTCAGGAGCTCCTGCTTTCACACCCAGGGAGTGAAAACTTAAACTGCCACTGTATACTTGCTGGGGATAGTGCTTGTCCAGACAGCATGTAATGGAACAGAGCCAGAATCAATCCGAGGATAGTAGCTAACGGTGGAACTGAATGCTTTTTATATCATAAAAAGAATAAAAATATTAAATCCCAAATCAGGGACTGAATATAGATGTAGGCTACATATTACACTTCAGAATGAAGTAGTTTAGAAATCAGCTCCTCATTTACTTACCCAAGATCTGAACTCTCTAGTGTCAACAGCTGTACCAGGATAATGAGTGCCCAAAGCAGTCTGAGGTGTCTGTATTGTCACTCGCTCTTGCAGTGGGAACACAGAACCCTGAGCTTGTGTATATGTAAAGCTGCTTTTGCATTTACCTTCTTAAAGGAATTGGGAAGGGAATGCAGGAAGGAGGACTAAGTGCATACAGAGAGCAAAGCATCCAACTTCCTAAGGCTCAATATAGCAGTAGATTGGCTGAAGCCAGACCTTGGTACTAGCAAAGGGAGGAACGAATACAATCTATTTTGGAGCCTCATACAGTCAAAGCAACTGTAGTAATTTAGTTAATAGGCCTTTTAATGTATTTACTGGAGTTATTTTCATAGTAATCTGTTACCACCTGGCCTTCGATCATGAAAGAGAGACAGACATGCAGCTACATTATCTCAGCCTAAAGGAAATGAGCAGGTAGCTAGTGCATGCAGCTAGCACTGTTTGCACAAGAGGGAGAGAAAGCTAAATATTCTTGTAATTGTAAAATGTTTTATGTAAAATAGATTCCATTGCTCTTCCCCATAAAACAGTATCTTCATGGGCCATCTAACAGCTGCTAAGCACCCAAAGTCATTTGTGACTTAAGTCCCTTTTAACCCCTTCTTTGCAGCCTGCACCGTAGCATGGTACTTACATCTTTCCCCACTGGTAGTAAAATGTCTTACGGAAACCTTGTGCAGCTGAAGTAACTAAATGCAGTGGCGGCTGTAAGCTATTGTACCCAGGCATCTGTGAGCATCGGCAGCAAGGCTGTGCTCTCACTAGAGAGGCTGACAGCGCAGCATTCAATATTTTGAAGTTCCAGAAAGTTTCCTTTTTGTCCTTAAAAAGTGTTGTGTAAAAGTACAGTTTAATTTGCGTTCTCCTCTGCTCAAGGTTTTATCCACAAAGCATGCAACGGGGTAGGCTGTCTCTGCCCTGGCAGGAAATCCTGTTATTTTAGTGAGAAATTCAGGGCATCTAATTGAAATTAACAAGCATCTCACTTGGCATTACCTCTTGAAAACAGGATTGAAGGCTATTATTAGATGCTGGGATTTAAAAGGTAAATGGATTTCAGTTTTCATTTTAGACCGCTATAACCGATGGAATTCTGCCTGGGATGTAAAACCCGCTACGACAATGGAGTGAGGTGAGGTAGGTGTAGCTCTCCTTACTTCGTGTTGGCTCTGTCTTTTGTACCCCAGAATGGACACATCGGTACGCCCACCTCTGCTTTCTCTCAGTCAGCTCATAGAAAAAGCCTGGGTGTGACTTTTTCACTCAGCCCTCCTCATGTACACACGGAAGTGAGGAGGACGCGGTCATGATGGCCGAGATGGAAATGAGGCATGTCTGATCCCAGCATAGTGATCAGTTACAGCCCTGTGTGTAACAGCTGCTTTCTCAGGAGAGGTGCATTGATCAATCTAGAAATTAAAACAGAACAGTCGCATGCACCACAGGGCTAGAGTAGCTGAACCACGAGAAGCCATTTGAGGTCGTTTATTTCTTTGGGCCTCCTCCTCTGGCCCTGGGCCCTCTGGCCTGGTTTCATTCCACCTCCACTTTGTTGCTCTCAGTCTTTGGCTGCGCTTGACCTGGATGCTTTAACTGTAGCGCTTCACAGTTGAGTGGCATCAGCAAACTTGCTTTGATCTGCCCAGCTCGTGCTTTGGAAGCTGGTGGTGGAATAAGAGAGCTCAAATGGAGATAGATTATGGTTACCTGTTACATAGTGAGAAATGCTTCAAAGAGATCAAAGTGTGCTCCCTCCCTTTTGGGCTTTTTCCTGCTGTGCAGCTGTTGAAGTAGTTAAATGGGGGAAGAGGAAAACTGTCTTTTCTTGAAGAATATTAGAGTAGCCGCTGCAGCCGTAGCTCAGATCTCATGCACTGCATTTCTATACTAGCACCCGGGCTGACCCGATTTGAAATTTCTAAAGAGGATTCATTAGGTTGATGCTGGCTACTTGGGTCTCACCATGCTGCACAATAAACGTAACAAAACAAACAGCACCCCTGAAACTATCAACCAACTGCAAAACTTCAGGTACAGCTTAGACAGGAGCAGGTCTAGACCTGGTGTAAACCAGCATAGCTCTGGAGGGACTGAGCTAATGACAACTTACAACAGCTGAAGACCTGCCCCTCCCCTGGGACTTCACATTAAACATTGCAGCAGAGGACAGCAATTGCATTGCCTCTTGTAGAGGCTCCCAAGTTCTTATATCAGCAGTTGGACATGGATTTTCTGTGTTTTGCAGCACAAATGAGTCCTTGAACCCCACAGCAGGAAAAAAAAATATGTTTGGCTTTGGATTTAGTAGGCCTAAATAAGTACTCTATTCTCTTGGTATGCTAATGAGCACTAGTTCAGCAGACGTGTGTGTGAGAGAGAGAGGTTTCTGGCCAAAGACGGGCCAAAGGCATTAGACTCCACCTTAGGAACTCTGAATGCCATTAGTTGGGGTGGATTCTGAGGTCTCTGGATTCGGAAGATCTCAATGGGAGGTTGTAAGTCATCATTTTGATGCCTTAAGCCCAGTGGTAGAATAGCCCCTTCACAGTCCAACAGTTAGGGCTGGGACATTGTCCCTGGAAGCTGCTCTCTCTGATTGTGGGTTAGTGGTAGGGAAGAGGATACTTATCAGACCTTGGCATGTCTGGTTCAACTGGTCTCTAGTTACAGAATCCCAGATTCCAAGCCCCATCACGACTGTGCCTGAGAAAAGAGGGAAATAGCATGCTGCTTACGCTCACAGAACACGGGATGGCTGTAAATCAAACTCGATGGAATTTCTTGGGAATCTGCCCTTTCAACAACTAGTTTCAGTGGGGAGGGGGCTGATCCCTGTTTAAATATCACAGCCTCAGCAGAGACAGGACAAGGGAGAGACAGAGACTTACATAGATTTGGGCCAGATCTTTAGCGGGTGTAAACTGTTTACACCCGCTGAAGATCTGGCCCCATTGACTTTAAAAACTGCGTGTATTATGGTTGCCATAGTGCTTTGGCTCAGTATGACAGAACCAAGATGTAGCCTAGGGCCACTAACTCAGCCACCTCCATTGCGTGTTATCATTTGGCAAAATGGTGCAAAACACAACTGAGCATCCCTGCTTTGCTGTTCCCGAGTGGCTCTCCCCAACCTATTCCTTAATTCACTCATCCCAGTGGCCATCCTACTGCCACCAGCAGCGTTTCAGGTGATGGGTCAATGCAGGGGACAGAGCTGGGAAGAGAAAACGTTGCACAGGTTTAAGTTCCCAGAATAGCAGCTGCAAACCGATTTCCAAAAGGGCAGCATCCAGCAGAGCGCGTTCATTCAGGGTAATTAAGCTAGTTTAATGTCCAGAGTGTGGCTGTGCCGTGAATTGTGAAATGAGCATTAGTGGACGTGTATCCTTACCTATTCCAGTTGGTTGAGGATTTTCCAAAGGAGATCCGGAGAGGCCTCTCAGATTCCCAGGAAAAAGGTGGCCTCATAGGAATTTAATTGTTTGTACTTGTATTGCTATATATATTTTTTAGTCTATGATTTGTACAGAAGAGCTGTTTGTGCCTTATAAGGGTGTCTGTGCACTTTTTATCCTTTTTAAAGCAACTTTAAAAAAATGGAAAAAAATTAACACGGATCAATGGTAATTTTATAGAATTTCGTGTTCACTGAAAATCCTGCTTTTTTGATATTGGAGTGAAAATTGTTTCTATGGTTTCCCCCCTCCCACCTCGGTTTAAGAAAAAGCAGCATTTTTATTTTCCCAATTTCTAAAACAGTTAATCTTGTATCGTTACTTTTAAAGCAGATTGTTGGGGGTGGGGGGGGAAAGGGGCACGGGGGAGGGGTTTGCACTTCTCCATGTCTATATTCTGTAGCATAGTGTTCTGTGCTGTGTGTTTTATTTTTGTCTGTTTACCTGTTTTACATTAATATAATTTTACCTGATTATGAAACAAATAAAACACTGTCTTGTACAAGTTCTCCCCGGCTTTTAAGAATGTTTAACTAACAATTTTTTTTTTTTAAACTGCTGTTTGGTCAAGAGGCAGGGCCACGTCTCCAGCTTATGTAAAGTGGCGCTGCTCCATTGAAGTAAAAAAACCCCTACTTATTTACACTAGCTGAGGCTCTTGTCTTCACTATTGCATATACACACACAGGCGATATAGGGGACCATAGTCTTGTTTCAGCTGCAGCCACATGGTTCCCATGAAGAGTAAGAACCCGATGTATGCATGCAGGGGTATAATTTGGTCATAAGGCTGTGATCCAAGAGTGGATACAACAACATTTAAAAATGAAAAGCTAATAATAAATGGCAGGGAGGTGCATCAACCATAGAGTATCTACAACTAGACAGTGCATACAGCAGAACCAGCTTGCATGGGCCAGACTAAGTGAGCAAATAGTTCTTTCACCTCTGACTTCCGTGGAAGGGCAAAGAGTTTCTTGGCACCCCACAGTTAGTAAGCATGGTAGTAACAGCCAGCTACCTCCCTTCAAGGTGTACTTCAGGCTTGGAGGACAGTTCTGTGTTCTAAGGCGGATCCAGTGTAGATCACATAAGGAGAGGCTTCAAGCGTTCACCACACGGCTCAGAAGGGCTGTAGCTCCACTCTTGCTTCCAAATATATTGGGAAATTCGCAGCGTTGGGATGGAATCTGGCCCTGCTCTGGAACACAGGGGAGAGCAGCCTGAGTAAAGGAGCTTGTGGTCCATTGCACCTGCCACCCCCAACGAGGGCTGCATTTGAATCTAAGATGCACATTTACCTAGGGGTTTCCTTGGGCAGGTCTATTCTTCACCCAAAAAAGGACTAAGACCTGAGCTCACTCATTGAAGTCAAGGGGCGTTTTGCCATTGACTTCAAACAGGAACGAGGGGGGCCGGGCTGCAAAGGGGATGCAAGGGAATACTCCCAGCACAGGGGCCTTCCCTTCCAGGAGCAGAGCTGGTTATGTGGGCTCTGCTTCGCCTGCAGTTGTCCCCAGCAAAAAGGGTGTGCTGAGGCAGGTAGAGGCATGGCTGGGGTAGTTCCGGTGCTCTAGATGAAATCTCCAGCTGCCACAAGGCTAGAGCAAGTCACTTACCAGATCCAGGGCAGCGCCAAGATGGGCAGGAAGGAGGCTGACACAATCCTTGGAGGCGTAGGCATTAACTTAGCACAGACAAGCCCCAAGACAGCAAAAATGAGAGCCATAGTGCCTTTCCCACCTCCCCCTCGCGTCCTGGTCCACTTTCTGCCTCCTGTGCACCAAACACCTCGCTCTCCTCCAGTGTAATTGGAACATGTCTTTAGCCATACTCCAGACCTGCTGCTGCCCTGTTATCATCAGTCCTCCTGTAGGAGGGCAGAGCTTGGGCAGGAGAGAGATGGAGCCTACTGTTCACATCTGCCTCAAGCCATTCTGGATCGGTGTATGCAACAGCGCCTAGCCAAGCCCCTAGCAGTAGAGCTACAAAGGTATTTAGGTGCCACTGTCAACCTCAAAACCAGGTCTCAGCTGCCGCCTAGCCCTGCAGATGCCTGTGTTTCGACCAGGAGGCAGGGGCAAAGCCACCTAAGTGCTGACAGCCCTTCAGCTCAGAGCCGTCACCGAAGCCAAAACCCCAGTAGCCTGTCTCCCCTCCCCCCCAGCCCCAAGCAAGTGTCCCAAACGAGGCAGTCCCTGCCTAGCTCGTAGGCGAGCATGTCTACAGGAGTGGGCCTTGCACAAAAGAGCTGGGGCCCAGCAGGTTGCAAAGTGAGAGGTTTGTAGTTAGGGGTCTCACCTGTGATGTGGGAGACCCACGTTCAAATCCCTGCTCCAATGAATAGCTAAATTAATTAAACAAAGGGAGCCAGAGTCCCCAACAGCCTGCACTGCACTGTGTGCTCTCCTGGCAGGGGGAGACCTGGGTTCAAGAGCTTGCTCCAGAGCAGGGATTCAAATCTAGGGCTCTCCCATATCCCAGCAGAGAGTTTTGCCCACAGGCTATGAGGTAGATGGGACAGGTATATACACACCACCCAGCTTGACCCAACCATTCCTGACCTGCTCACCCCAGCTGTCCTTTAGGTGTCCTTAGTACATGCCTCCTGCATCAAGCACTGCTGGCGAGGCTCAGGCAGAAGCTAGGGCACTGAGCAACTTCTACAAAGCCACCATGTGCCCTGGCAGAAACGTAGGCATCGCGGGGCCGTGACCAGCAGGCATTTGGTACTTTTGGAGTCGCCAGGGTTAGGGCGCCTTAAGCTAGCACTTAGTGCACAGGGAAAAAAAAGTGCTTGTATTACTTGATAGGTCACCCATAAATTCCTATGAGTATTTTATGCACCAAAACAGCTTGTTCCAAGGAGGCTTGTTCCTGAGCTTTGCCCCTAGGTGCTGAGGTCCTGTTGTTGGAGCAGCTAGGCCCAAATCAGTTAGCGGTGGCGGGGCATTCACATGGCTCTCTGGCACCAGAAAAATGGCCAATCCACAGTTAGTTTCATCCACCCCTCAAAGTCACAGAAAGATCAAAACCACTATGTTCCAAGTGTCTCAGCTATACCCCACTGTATGTCCCCAAGCCCCAGCTAACAGCTTCTCCCAGTCCCTTTGACCTACATCATTGCAAGGCTCCTGCTCGCTCACAAGCACATGAAAAGTCGGCTGCCGAAGACAGGTCTGGTGGAAGGTGGGGGAGGCGCAACCTCCACCTTGGCTGGGCCTGATGTCTCGTCACCAAGCAGCTGTGAGCCCCTTTGTGCACATTCACCAAGTGTTGCCGTCAGTCCCATGGTGCAGCTCCTGCAGCAATCCTGAATCACACCTGGCTTCATCCCAACACTGCCTCCTAGCAGCCTCCACTGCATCCCAAAGCTGCCTAGTGCGCTGGTGTCATGCCCCTCCCCTGAGTGCTGAGGCTACGCAGACAGGCTGCTTATTGCAAATTCGCCTGCTCTTTATTTAACGCTGCAGGCTGCTTTGTAAACTGTTTATGTTCTAAGCTGTGGCCTGTTGGATCCCACGAGCCGTCGAGTAGCCTTAGCAGTGGCTAAGCCAAGTGCAGAGGAATTCATTCATAACTCTGTCGAGACATACAGCTTGGGTGTCCTGTTCTACGCCCAGCCTGAGGGTGAGGTAGCAGAGGAGTTGCGCTAAAGCTACTCATGCCAAAGCAGGGCCACGCTGTGAGCTGTCTAGCTTCTTCCAAAGGCCCGGCGCATGCTCTCGCTCTGGGGGGGCCAACCTAGCTGAGTGAGATTGTCTGGGCCCTTTGTATAACGACGCCAAAAGCGGCTATTGTTACATTTTTCCCTTCCCCCTTTCTGGGTCGGTATTAGGACTGCAAGCTGATGTGCAAAGGCAATTGGGTCCTGGACTATTGGGTTTGGTGTGTCAGCCCCCTTGCCTGTGCCCTTCAGTGCATGTGGTCATAAGCCCCCCCACCCCACCCCAGCTCCCTCTTTGAAACACTGTGCACAGCAAGCCCCCTCTGAGAGTTTAGGAGGAAGACAGTGAAGGAAGGATTATTTTTAAAATCTCAGCAGAAGGCTCACTAGACTCAAAATGCTGGGGCTGGGTGGGGCATATCAGGATACCTATATTTCAGTTTAATAAGGCATCAGTTTTTAATGGTGAGCACTCGAACACTTTACTAAATGATGAATTCTCCACCACATGCAATTAACTCAAGATTGGTCATTTTGCTAAAAGATCCCTTCCAGGCATTGTTGGGATAATGTTCTCTGCCCTGTGTGTCACAGGAAGCCAGACTAGATGATCACAGTGGGCCCTTCTGGCCTGGAATCTATTAACTTCATCTCCTGGAACGTGTTTTCTTTTCTTAAATCTAAAGGCCCTCACTGAACCATCCCCGAGTCATTTGGCTGCAAAGACTCAGCCACACTGCGTTCATCCTTTGCAGACACTACGGTCATCCGAAGGGGAATTCTTTCCCCTCAGGCCCTTCCCGTTTGTTTTTAGCTCCAGCACACAAGTTCAGAGTGCTGCGAGCCTCCTGGCCTTTTCCCTGGGGAACGCGGGGTGGGCAGTTCCACGTGGCTTGCCCTTGGTCAGGGAGCCAAAGAATTGCTTGACTGGGATTGTTACCAACAGCAGCCTGGGCCTGAGGGACTGACAAAGCAGCAGAAGCCAGCGGAACATGGCGACCCCATGTGCTATTTATGCCAGAGGGCTCCTGCTGGAAACTGAGCGTGGCTGCTGCTTCCTTGGCACGTGCTATGATCTCTGCCAAACACCAGCATCGATTAAGATCAACAATAGGCACTGTGCAACAAACGGACTGGAGAGAGCCAGCCCTGTGACACTCCACCCAGCCCCGCTTAGCTGGAGAGAGAGCAGTGTTGTTCTGACAGGCACCTCAGCGAGCAATAGCATTTTGTCCATGGTGTCTCTCATTCTACAAGTACAAGGCAGGCAAGGAGAATGCTGTGCCTGGGCTCGTAAATGTTCCTAGTTATGACGACTGAGGAACCCGTCCCCAATTGTGCATCAGGAGCCCGTTGGGCTGAGCCCTGTACAAATGCAGAACACAAAGACAGGCCCTGCCCCAAAGAGCTGAATCACTGCTCCAAAGAACCAAGCAGCAGGTCTGTAAGCGAGGGAAGCTAAGGTGCAGCAATGACACAATAGCCCAGGGATCCTGGGGCCTGGCCACAGGACTGCAAAACAAGATCCCAGCCCCACTGATCTGCCCCCTTCGGCCTCTGCCTTGAAGGTAGAAGCCCCTCATCTAACCTCTTGGTCACATGGGGTGATGGAGGTTAGCAGCCACAGTTCCCGGCCGTGATCCTTATAAAGCACATGGACATTTACCTCCCAGCCCCACCGCTCTCTCCGATCTGCTGCTGGCATAAGGCACAGCTCCTCCCAGATGAGGCTTTGTCTCATTTTTCTGTTACCCTGGCTACCGAATGCTCAGACCCCCAGCCATGGCCCACAGTCCAAAGACAGCTGCCAGGCTCCATCCCAGTGAAACGCTGCTGTCCATCCTCCTCCAGCTGGTCCAAGAAGGGAAAGGGGGAATCATTTTCTGCCCTTGCCAACATGATGTGGTAACAGCCCCACACAGTGGCCACTTGAAGTATAGACCCGGAAAGGACAGCCAACACTCAGACCATGCCTTACTGTATCACTGAAACCTTATAAAAAGAAAATGACTTACACTGACGATCTATCCTCTCACCTCCTACTTAGAGTCTCATCCGTCACTATGCAGGGCCCCTGCTATGGATGATCACTCATGCCTTGCCATTATCTCTCTTATCTCTCAAATTCACCTCTGCTCCTTAGGGAAAAAAACCTCACTTATTCACTATAAAAACAGTGGAGATGGGCCAGAACTTGTAGTTTTGCAAGCCCATCAAGTTCTGGAAAGTTGACACGAGGGCTGGGTAAAGAGCCAGGCCTCATTTTCTCAATATCCCCCTTCTCCAAACCCTAGAGCGGGGCTAGGTTTGGAGAAATGGTTCTGGCTATGGCCTCTAACATATGTAGATCACAAGTACAAAATCCTGAAGGTTATAGACAGTGGGGTTTCTATTATAAAAATGGATTGCGACTCTACAGTGCCAGGTTTGCCCTACTTTTGCCAACAGGAACAAAATGACAAGATATGGGCTGGGGAAGTTATCCTTGGTAATTATATACCAGTCTCTACCCTGCCCTTTTTGATAAAAAACAGAGAAGAGGCCAGTAATAAAACTGCAGGAGCATCTCGACAGTGACAGGCTGCAAGATAAGGGTCCCATCCTGATTCCTTACCAGTCTCCAATACCCTGCTCAGTTGGATGTAGTGAGAAAGAGGCCTGACCTCAGTACTCTGAATCCATCTGTTCTTGCTTCTGTGGATCCTTATCTCTTGCTGAAGCACCTAGAGAACGTCTGATATTGCTGAGAACATACCCAAGTGGTTCAGGTCTGACCTGGCCAGTGTAAAGGAAAGAACTTATATTCACTCAAATAAGATTCACATGATGCGATGAAAACCTGACTGATATCAAAACAAAAATGGCAAATGGATTTAGCTGAACAGAACTTGAGCTGGAAGGTGCCTGGTTACCCACAGAACAGCTGTGCTCCAGTACAACTCTGGTGGAAATCTTGTGACCAGGCTGACTTCCTTCACTGCAAATTTGTTACCTCCTCTTTCAGTTCCACCATCTTCCTTGCTAAACAACTCCACTTCTTCAATTTATCTGAATCCACACCCGCAATCTCAGCCACCTTTTCACCACCTACCCCACTGTCTCCATACAGGATTTCACCAATTTCTTCCAAGAAAAAATTGACAAAATACAAGGTGACCTCCTACCTCCCCTTGGTTGGTATTCCCGTCGTCTTATAACTCTCACCTCCTTCTCCTGTCACAGATGCAGAAGTTTCCCATTTCCTCTCCTTCTCTATTCCCTCTCCTTGTCCAAATGACCCCCACCCCATCTCCTGATCTCCCTTGCACCCAATCACATCTGCTCCACTACTCTTCTCCTTAACCTCATTCTTCTCTGGCTCTTTCCCTTCACAATCTGAGCATGCACTAGCCTCTGCCATCTAAAAATCCCACCCTTGACCCCCACCTGCCTCACTACCATCCTATTTCCCTTGTCCATTTCATCTTGAAGCTCATTGACTGCATTGTCTACAACCATGGTCTGAAATTCCTTTCCTCCAATTCCATCCTAGACACTCTCCAATCAGGCTTCCACCGTTCGCCCTCCACTGAAACCACTCTTGTCAAAGTCCCTAATGACCTCTTCCTATCCGAAGCTCAGAACCAGTACTCCATCCGCATTCTCCTTGACTTGTCAACCCTTTCAACACCAGTGACCAACCATGTCTCGAAAACTGTCTTTCCGTGGTTTCCATGACTCTGTCCTCTCCTGGCTCTCCTCCTACCTCTCTAATAGCTCCTTCAGAGGATCCTCCCTTCATGATGAATAATCAGCTGAACATGAGATCCCAGTGCAACATTATGGCCAAAGGAGTTAATGTGATCCTGGGATGCATAAACAGTACTCCAGTATGAGAGGTTATTTACCTTTGTATATGACACTGGTGTGACAGCTTCTGGAATACTGTGGAACCCCAGTAGATACATCCTCCCAGTTTGACAGTGAACTATTGATACTCTTTGAGTTAGTTTCTTCAGTGAGTTGTGCAATGAGTTCTAGTAGTTTAATCTAGAAGACATTTCTCTAGTTTGCTTATGAGAATGTCACATGAAACTATGTGAAAAGCTTTACTAAAATCAAGCTATATCATGTCTATTGCTTCCCCCCGTATCTGTTGGGCCAGTAACTTTGTCAAAGGAGGAAATTAAATTTGTTTGGCATTATTTATTCTTGACAAATCCACGTTGGCATTAATTTATAACCCTATTATTCTCTGGGTGCTTAGAAATTGATTAATAATTTGTGTCAGTATCTTTACAAGTATCAAAGTCAGGCTGATAGGTTTATAACTCCCTGGGTCCTCTCTGTTCCCCTTTTTAAAATATAAGTGCTACATTTGCTTTTCACCAGTCCTTTGGGACTTCACCCATCCTCCATGAGTTCTTGAAGATGATTGCTAATGGTTCCAAAACCGCTTCAGCTAGTTCACCCTAGGTTGAATTTTGTCAGGCCCTACTGACTTGAATATATCTCACATCTAACTATTTAACCTGTTCTTTCTCTGTTTTAGCTTGTGTTCTTTCCTCCTTGTTGTTAACATTGTGCTAAGCATCTGGTCATAATTAACTTCCTTGAAGACTGAAGCAAAATAGGAGCACCTCAGTCTTCTAGGAGTCATCTGTTATTAGCTCTCCTTCCCGCTCAGGACCTACACTTTCCTTCATCTTTCTCTTGCTCCTAATGTATTTATAGACCCTCTTCTTACTGCCTTTTATGTCCCTTGCAAGGTGTAACTTATCTTGTGACTTAGCCTTTCTGATTTTGTCCCTACATGCTTGTGCTATTCTTTTGTACTCCTTAACAATTTGTCCGTGTTTCCACTTTTTGTAGGATTCCCTTTTGACTTTTCGGGTCATTAAAGAGCTCCTGATGCAGCCATCTTGACCTCTTCATATTCTTCCTATCTTTTCTTTGCATGTGGAGAGTTTGCTATTGTGCCTTCAGCATTGTCTCGAGAAACTGCCAGCTCTCCTGAACATCTTTTCCCCTTAGATTTTCTTTCCATGGGACCTTACCTACCAGTTCTCTGAGTTTGTGAAAGTCTGCTTATTTAAGTTTATTGTCCTTGTTCAGCTGTTCTCATTCCTTCCTTTCCTTAAAACCACAAAGCCTATCAGTGCAGGATAGCTTTCACCCAAGTTGCCTTCTCCCCTCAGATCTGCAACCAATTCCTCCTTGCTGGTCATAACCAAGACTAATATCTCCATTACTGCAGCACACTTTTCTCTGGCCTTGACAAAAGCAGTCTTGCCCTCTTCAGATCCATTCAGAATGCTGCTGCTGAGATCAATCTCCTATCTGATCCCATCGCTTCGCATCCCTCCCCACGGGCTTGTCTATTGCATCAAATATAAGCAGTTTCTCTTACTTTCAAGGCCCTTCACAGTCGATCCCCACCCTACCCATCATCTCTCATTTACTATGGAGCTGTCAATACTCACTTCCAATTAGCTCATGATGCCAGCCTCCATCACCCACTAGTTACATTTTCAAACACCTTTGTGCTTTCTCCCAGGCTGCCCCATTTGCTTCGGAAGAGCTCCCCACAAACATATGTAAAGCGACATCATTATCCACCTTCAAATACCTTTTCCAAATTCTCCTTTGCCATGATGCGTATAAAAACCTTTACAGTGGCTAGGCTGCTGCTGCACTGAGATCACTGTCTATTGTGCTAACCAATACTGTCTCATTGTTTCCTTGTATTCTTCTGTCTGTACCAACCTGTTCTCTCTTATCTACTTAGATTGTAAGATCCCTGGGGTAGGCACCATTTTCTTGTTTAGTACAGGGCCTAGCACAATGGGGGCCTGGTCCATGACTGGTGCTACAGTAATACAAACAATAAATACTAATACAACAGTGCAAGCTTCCCCTGAGTAGGAGTGTCTGCCTGGTGAGTCTTCGACCTCCCTCTGGAGACAGCTGATAAAGCAGAAATTCAGTGCCATTGGCAGGGGTGGTTTTTGTGATGTGGATGCTTGTTCACACCCAAGCTGTGTTGCCAGATTCCCGAGCCCAGCAAGATGAGTGGAGCTCTCCTTTAAATGCAACTGCAAGGCAGCCTTTTATTTTTGCTTATCTGGACAAGACATTGTTGTGTGCTCCTCTCACTGCACTCAGAAGAGGGACAGATGTTAAAGCAGGTCATTATGACCTCTCTCTTGCAATTGCTTCAGGCACTGAGCATGGCACAAGCAATTGTGGTTTTAAGCAGAGCAGCCTGCCCTAAAGAGTTTACAGTCCAAACATACAGGCCCAAGCATGAGAGGGGAAGCAGAGGCCCCTAGAGATGACCCAGCAGAAATAGACCCCTCTTCTCCTGATTCTCAATCCAGAGTCCTACCTACTAGACTGCCTCCCCAGAGATGGTTGGAAGCACATGGGGGGAAGGGTCTGGGGGAGGCTCATAGTGTGTATGCCCTGAAGATAAAGGATGTTCTCCAGCACTACAACTTTACTGGAAAACTGTATGCTTAATAGTCTCACCTTGTATGATGGAGGCAGCAGCGACTTCCCAGGGATACTTCCAGGTGAACTTTTCCCAATGCACCATTAGAAGCTGTCTTGGTCCAAAACACACCAACATTCCAACAATAGATGTTGTGGGAACTTTTTGGCTCCAGATCCAAATGTTGCAGCTCTATCACAATGCAATTCGTGGGCCAGCGTAACAAAACAAAGCTGAATACAAAGAGGGACTGGTGCTCCTGTTCATCTCCCACAGTGCATGAGGCCTTGTATAAACGCTTGATGGATAGATTAGAATGATAACACACGTGCTCGCATTTGGGATGGGGGATTGATTTATTTTAGGCACAAACAGCTTGGGCAAGACCCATTTTCTTGGCTGGACTTTATTTACGGTATACGCATCCAACCCTCACCAACTTCCCCAGCTGCATGTGGAGGTTCAGCAGCTGGGCCAATGAAATGAGGCACAATGAGCAGCAAAGCATCACAGGATTATTGTTTGGAACAGGTAGGAGAAATGGCAGCTTTGTGCTAATGAACCTGGGCCTCCATGTGGATCTTTGGACCTATTTCTCAAGGCACCTATTTCTTACAGGGCTAAAATGAACAGAAAAGAGCTCTGGGCATCTAAAAGCAGATCACACCACCCCATGGAGCTCTCTCCCTGAATAAATACACTCAGCCTATATCTGAGCCTTAATTAAGTGCCCCTGTGTAATTTCAATTATAAATACTCAGGGCTGGCTCTGAGAGCCACACTCCCTTAGGTGAACTTTGTTATGGGACAAACATGCATACACCATCTCGCCCCATACTATATTATCTATACAGCATCATATTAAGCTTTATATGAAGCAATAAGACATTCAGACTTACTGCTTCTCACTGGTGTTTGCTGCTTCTTCTCTTTACCTTTCCATATCTGTGTATCTTTTCCTCTGTTGTTACTAACTGCAGTAGCGGCCTCAATGGACAGAGAGCTGCTCCTTCCTACGCTGTCACAATCTTCCAGTGCTTACTGTACATGATGAGCTCTGATCACCAAGAGAAAGGCCAATCGGGCATTTCATCCATCTCTACCGGAGGCCAACCCAGAACAGAGCCAAGAATTTGCCTGTCTGTTGTATGCACCGTTGTCTCTTGTCTGATACTTTGATGGCACGCTCTTTGAGGCAAGTGCTGTGTTTCTGTTTTCTTTGTACAGCAAACAACACAATGGGTTCTTGGTCCATGACCAGGGCTCTTAGGTGCTAGAACAATACAAGTAATAATGGACTATGCATCATTTTCTAGCTTACATCTCACTCTTTCCATACTGCTCCCCCAGAAAACCAACTAGTTTAAAAAGCTTCACTTTGCATCTAAACTCCATTCCGCTCCCATTCTCTGTCCCAGGATGTTGACTGCTGGACTTATCATGGAGGATAGATCCACCACTGGCTATCAGCAGCTGGCCTGGGACACTACCCCATGCGCCAGGTGTTCCTAAACCTCTGAATGCCAGAAGTTGAGACTGTACAACTGGGGATGGATCATGCAATAATTGCCCTGTTCTGTTCATTCCCTCTGAAGCATCTGGCATTGGCCATTGTTGGAAGACAGGATACTGGGATAGATGGACCATTGGTCTGACCCAGTATGGCCATTCTTACAGTCTGTTCAGCAGAGATGATCAGTGGCTCTTTGGATGGGCTTGACAGTCTTTATAAAAAGATCTTCCCAGGAGGTCTTTGAAGAGCAGCTCCTCTGTTCCCAGCTAAATAGTACAGACTGAAATGTGGGTCCCCGGCTATTGTGATGGACACAAAGGGGCAAAGAAAGTGATAAATGAAAAAGCTGCACTGACACTGTGTAAAAACCTTGATGGAGGAGAGAAATCCTTTAGCTCCCCAATGAGAACAGGCAACAAACAGAAGGGCCTGGTACCGTGTGGATTTGCTGTCATGCTCTAAAGTGGATGTAACACACTTTCCAAAATAACACTGCATTGCAGCCTGGTAGCCCAGCATCACAGAGACTCATCTTCCATGTCAGCCAGCTCCTTAGCAGCACAAACACACACCAACCACAGACATGGTCACAATTCTGCTTGAAACCAGTCAAGCAATATTTTTTATTTAAAAAACAAAGCAAAAAATCCCCCCCCCCCCCACCCCCCAAATACCAAACAACCCTAATGGTGAAAGTATCGGTATGGCATTTACATAGGCCATATCTACCTTCCTCAGGCACCCCCGCCCACCCACAGTAATGTAGAGATTTATACGTGTTTACATAGTATAAGGAGACAAACAAACAGTCTTCCATAGTTTGCAGTTGAGGCCTCCAGCCTGCCTGCGATACACCGAGCTGAAGAGCCGCAAAGCCGGGTTTGTTATACAGAAAATACGGCATTGTTCACCCACACAGCAAATGCTAATTGCTGAGCTGCATGGTGAGGGGTTTCCATGGAAGGCAGGTACTTTGTAACAATGGGAGAGTTTAGTGCTAAGGTATCAGGGAATCATATTTAAAATGAAACTCTGCCCTTCTCTAGTGCCTTCTGGCTTAGGTTCTCAAAGTGCTTTGCAAGCATTAGCTAACTGAGCCTCCCAATCCCCCAGCAAAGTAGGTCAGTAGAATTACCCCCATTTTACAGACAGGTAAACAAGGCACAGAGGTGACATGCCCTGCCTGTGGTGACGGAGCTTCAGTAGCACAGACAGGGAGAGAACCAGAAGGTTGTCCCCCCTGCTCTAAGCACTGAACCATACTATCTGCATCTGAGGAGTTTTGTTGTAGATCCCAGATGAAAGGGAGGTTGTTATGTAGTAAAGTTCTCAGCCTCTTCCACACTGGGATCCTCTTTGCCAGCCTAAGACCCTTTCCAATTTCAAATATGGAAAGACTAGGAATTGGCAGGGGCATTAGATGATTATTTGTGTTCTCTAAGCCAGCTAGTTTATAGGGCTTGTGGTCCTTTGAAGAGTTACCACCACTTATACAGAGGGTGACACCTGTGCAGTCACCACAGATCAATCCTGTAATTATCACTGTAGTTGGCTCAATGTATTAGAGTCCTACAGCATGAACCATTCATTAACACTCCCAGTGTCAGCATTTAGTCTGGGAAAAAATATCCCGAATTTGGCACGAAAGCAACAGAAATGACATTGTCTCACTGAAATGGAACAAAGATCAATGAAGTCTCAGAGTGACAGAGAGAGATGAAATACCATAGGGAAAGCACGCATAGTACTTGTGCTAGCTCTCATCAAGCTAGCATGAGTACGTGTATGCGAACTGCTAGCATAGAAGCAGCCCAAGACTAGTGAAAGAGAAGGGACAATTCTGTCTAGTACCTTCACAACTCAAAGAAGACATGAACAAAGTTTTACTGCTGCCCAGCCCACTCCTAACCCATTATCAGCCACATCCATATTTACACATAGGAGGAGTTTTAACTAAGCAAAGGGATGCAGTGAAGCCAAGTTGTAGGGTTAAATTGCTGCCTGATTCTGCTGGGGGCATATAACCACATCACAAATACTACATGAGTCACTTTGCATTGTTGGATCCTACTATAAAGTATTTACCACGGATCACCAAAAACAATGAGATTATTAGTTACCACATGACCCACAATCTGTAATCTTATAAAGCTCTAGACAAAGGGAAAAAAGAGAGGGGGGGAATGGAGGGAGAGAGAGAGAAATAGACAGGTACAGTACAGTTCTCATTAAATTTGTGCGCTATAAACTAAGATTGATAATCCTACATATACCTTTGTGATAAAGACTTGATGAATAGCAATGGAGTTAATCAAATAGTTGTCCAGGGGATGGGACTGTGCGCATGGGGACAAAATACCCTGATATGACTTGTCATGCTGCTTCAATAAGGTTGCCAGTATCTGATTCTGTTGGACTTTGCTTTAGATGGAATTCTACACAGGTTCCAACAATGGAAACTATCTGTGGAGTCACCTCTGCAGTGCTTACTGCTACAGTTAGTGTGGCATGTGGGAAGGAGTTCTGACATGGCAAGCGGTACTCCTCAAGAGTGGGGTTAAAACTCTTCTAGGATAGAGAAGGCACTGCGCTGAATCCACAGCTGAGTACAAAAGGAAAGAAAGGGATGTGAGGGAGTGACAGGCAATCAGATGAAATCTACTTTCCTCCTGGAATCAGCAACACTGCAAGCAAGTGGGGTTAGGCCAGGCAGGCAGGAGGGTGAACATGTTGAAACATACTTTATTTTAAGTGAAATATCCAAGCACACCGACATATGCACAGACATGGGGGACACAGTAGAAGTATCTCGAGAACAGCTTGAAAGATAGATGAAGAAACAGGCAGATAAGCCATTTCAGAGAGAGTTTAACAAGCCCAGCATGGTTAGGGGATGAGATTTCTTTAAATGGGAAGCAAGGTATTAACAAAAGGCACTATATTCTCCCACCCCAAAGGAAAGCAAAACAAGGAAGAGCCAAGCCTAAGAGAAACAGAAACACCTGAGTACCAGAAAAGTCACACATGCTCCCCATCCTTTTTCATCTCCAGGAACCAAGCCCACACTCTGGATTGTACTAGATGATACCAGTACTCATTATAGTACAGCCACTTTCTAGATGCTGCCTGCCAGCCCTGGGGCACCAGGGGAACAGGGGCCAAGGGAACCATTTCCCTGAGCAGTCCAGTATGAAATGCAGAGTTGCAGCCTGTGCTGGGAAGAGGGGTGCAAGCATTCTCCCGGCACCCTTCTCTCCCAGGATCATCCGAGTTCTCTTTGCCAAGCCCGCTGTGAAACGTGCTGCATAGTTCTCTCCAGCCACTGAAATGAGATGTGACATAGCTTGCCTGAATCACCATCAGGCACAAGTCTGAGCAGGGCCCTGGCCCAGCGCAGAGGATCCTCCATTCCATTAGCATATCTTTTTTTAAAAAATTAAATGATATTTAAATTAACACCCATCATTGTAGAGGAATGATGTAACGAGGAGGTAAAAGGACTGCGTTTGATGGTACAAGCAAGCAAGGCACAAACTTAACTAGACTGCAACACATGGCCATGAGTGAGTATGTCAATGCGCACACAGCTATATGGACCTGATTTTGCAGTACTGTTTTTCCTTGTCCCCATGGTTTCCTATGGTTCCTGTGTATGGCCGGACTTGGCAATACAGTATCAGACAGTTAATAGTGACCCTGAGCCACCGGGAAATGCAACTCCTTTTGTTATTCCAGATTCCATTTAATTTCTTTACCTGGATCGTGGCTCAATTTCCTCTGATTTCCCTGTAGTCTCGTCAAAACACCTAGTGGACACCAATAATTTTCCTAGGGTGGGGAGGGAACTGCCTTTGCCAACATACACCAAGAAGCTTGTTGAGAAACAACTTCACGTGTCCATCTACAGGGGCTGGGCTGCCATAGATGGACAAAGGAGGAAAGTATTTCCTATGAAGGGGGGAGCAGACAAAGCAGGAATGAAGGCCTACCTGCATTATGTCAAGTCTGCTTCTTGAATTCTGCCTCAGGAATGGCACAAATTGGAATGTACAGTATCCCACATATTTTTTAAGCCAGCATTATGGAAAACTATAAATTAATAAGCTAATTAAATACTCGGGTGAAAGAACAGGAACCTTCAACTGTGTAAACTGAGGGCAGACTATGGCTTCTTCCTTAGATAATTGGAGGGAATCCAGCCCTCCCAACAAGGTCCCCCAGTTAGGACCTTGCAAAACCACCAGCCGCTGCTGTTCTTCTCACGAACTTCAAATAAGGTCCCTTCTTTAAAGCTGCTGGTCTCTTCATCTCCTTCGAAATCTGCCACAGCCACATAGAGGGCTTCTTTGGAGATGTCTGGATTGGTGAAGGGGGCAGCTGTCCTCTCCCTGGCGTCCCCTCTCTCCACCTGCTTGGGTGTTACCTTTGGGCCTAAGCCGCTTTTCCCTTTGGCTTCATCTTGGCACACAACAGGCAGGAATGGTTTGGCCTTTGGTGGAACCAGCATGGGCCGGCCAGGCACTGAGGCAGCTCTGATTTCAGGCACTTCCCTCTGTGGGGCTTTCAGCTCTGACGTGGGGCCAGTGGAGGAGGATACCACTTTCTTTGGAGGAGGAGGTCTCCTGGGTGGCACCACTGGCCGCTGAAGCGGTGGCTCTCTGGGAGGTGGGGAGCTGTTTTTGGGCTCACTCTCGGCCATCTTTGGCAGGCCGAAGGGAGCTCTGGGTGGAGCCTCCTTTGGGATCTGGCTGTCCAGTTTGGTTGGGGGTCTGTTCTCCACGCTTGGTCGCTCCTGAGGCCTGCCAGAAACCTCGGCTGGGAGCGCATTGTTATTGAATAAATTTTCAGTAGGCATGGGGTCCTGCTCAGAGGGTTTCTCTTGGGACTTTGCAGGTCTGAGCTTGCTTCTCAGATTGCCAATGTCCAGTTTATCATCTGCCTGAGGTGGGTCTGTCCTGGGGGCTGCGGTTGGTTTCGGCCTGACCTGAGGTTTTGATTTCAAGAAGGGATTCTGGGTCATTGGCTCAGACTTGTCTTCTGGGGGCTCAGCTTTTGGCTTGGCTGGCTTGACAGTGGGTCGGAGGTTCGGCTTCTTCACCTCTTTGGCTGACACCTTGTGCCCGCACTCCAGGCCCATTTCGTTTTTCAACTGGAACAGTTTGCCCTTTTCCGTTTTCAGCTCTGGCTTCTTGCTGTCCCTCGGGGCGACTGTCTGCTTTGGAGGGATCATTGGCAAAATCATGCCGGGGGGCTTGGGTGGAGGCCTCTGCCTCTCTGTTAACTCACCTTCGGATTTAATGATTGACTCCTTCCTGGGTGGGAGGCTGGGCTTCTCCTCTGTATCCGGATCAGAGATCTCCTCATACCCAGCGGCTACATCGCTGCTCTCCGAAGGGGCACTCTTGAGAGCCTCCTTCCCCTTCCAGTCTTTGGCCCATTTCATTCCACAGTCTATACCATTAGGCGGAGCTTCAGGCAGAGGCCTAGATGGCCCAATGGCTTCTTCGTTGGTGTTGCTCTCCACAGTTGCCTCACCAAGCTGGAGCTGGGCCATCTCATTAGGCAACGGTGCTAGAAAGTTAGGTCTAGAAGCATTGCTAGTTTTCTTGTACTTATCAATAAAGGTAGCTGGGGCCCAGCCTTCCTTCTCCTCAATCTGAATGTACCACCAGCCACTCAGGTTCTTCTCAATCACCTGGAAGAAGAAACACGATCATCACATCTTAAAAATGCATAACCAGGCCTCTCTGCACAACAGCTGCCTATGAACCAAAGGGCAAAAAAAGTGCGGCCTAGAAATGGGGGTTCAAACCTCTGAAACGTAGGACCATGAGCACGTAAGGGAGGCAGCAGGTACAATGGGCCAACAAATAATAATAATAATGATAATAATATCACCTCTCGTCTATAGCGCTTTTCATCCAGAGATCTCAAAGCACTTTATAAGAGAGAGAATTATCCTTGTTTTACAGGTGGGGAAACTGAGGCATAGAAAGGTGAAGTGACTTGGCCCAAGCTCATTCAGCAGGGCAGTGGCAGAGCCAGGAACAGAACTCAGGTTTCCACAAGTCCCAGTCCAGTGCTCCAGGTACACTGTTATCATCTCCACAAGCCCAGTATCAAAACTTGATATAGTCACAGGGGAAGTGAGTTTGATGGGTTTAAATCAAGTTTTTACGTTGGACATGACAGGCACTGAAATAGCAGGGGACCTTCAGAGGGAGTTTCATTAGACGAGGTGAGGATAAAATTACCAGGGATGCCCTGGGTCAGGACTGAGATGCATTGGCAGAGCTCTTTGTTATTTCAATCCTGGATCCCTCTCACTACAGAGGATGCTTCAGGTCAGGAGAGAGGTGGATTGGCAGAGCAGTGGGGTGGGAATAGCAGAAGGGCTCCAGGTCAAGACAGAGGTGTACTGGTATATGTGAATGGGGGGAAGCTGTCTCAGTGCCTGCACTCTGCCTGGCCCTAGCTGATTCTGGGCCACGTTTTTAAACCCACATGCCAATTTGGAGATACAGGCTTCTCTACGTTCTCCGTTTTCATGAGCACCAAATTCACAGTATTTTTCAAAAGAAAAAACATCTCAGGCACACCAGCACACGAGGGACGTTCTGCTGGGTTCAGAGTCACCCTTCAGCTCTCTCTGACCATGAACAGGAGACAAGGATAGTCTGAGATTTTTCAAGACTTCAGAGGGGGGAAAATCAACACACATAATGCAACTGGCCACTGGGTGACACTGTTGAGCCATTCAACCAAGACAGTTACCACATGCAGATCACTGAAACCCCCAGCCACTGAAGGCATGGTAAGTTAGATTGTCCTGGGTCTACGCTAGAAAGGGTTTGCCAGTGTAGCTACACCAGCAAACTGTCCAAGTGGAGACGCAGCTTTTATACTGACATAGAGTCCTTTTGCCAGGATAGCCTATACCAGGATTATTTTGCCAGTGTAACAGCGTCTATGCTAGGGTTTCTACCAGCACAGCTACGCCAGCGGGAGGGTGCGTGATTTTTTTCACACTCCTAACAGACACAGATATTCTGGCCAAACTTGTAAGTGTCGACCAGACCTGTGACTAGGTGAATGAAAGCCCCATCTCTGGAAGGAGGAGGAACCTACCACTATTAGTCAAGAGGCTTCCAATTGCCACTGGCGCAGGAGCACAGCAACCCTGCACTGGGCCGCACACATGAGTCCACTAGGGCATTTGAGGGTCAGAGGCTCCAAAATGCCATGAGCATGAGGAGGATCCATTCCATGTACCAGAGGCTCATTTTGCCTGGCACGGAATCAACCCTCCGAGCGCACGGATGGAGCTAGCACCAGGATTCAGCCTCTCCCCAGGGCAGCTAATAGTGCCTCTATGACTGGCAACGGACTCCACGTATGGAAACCCACCCCAGGGCTAAGGGGATTTGGGAGTGGTGCGACACAGCCTGCCAGGACTGGAATCCACCTCATAAGATCATAAAAGCATAAGAACAGCCAAACGAGGTCAAACCAAAGGTCCATCTAGCCCAGTATCCTGTCTTCCGACAGTGGCCAATGCCAGGTGCCCCCGAAGGAATGAACAGAACAGGTAATCACCAAGTGATCCATCCCGTTGCCCATTCCCAGCTTCTAGCAAACAGAGGCTAGAGACACCATCCCTGCCCATCCTGGCTAATAGCTATTGATGGACCTATCCTCCATGAACTTTTCTAGTTCTTTTTTGAACCTCACCCATGGAAAATCTCAATGGTGGTTGATGAGAGAGTGATCCCAGACTCACTCACGGTGAACTGAATGGGTGACTCGGAGGAGGAGAAGCGAGAGGGAGGGAGGGAAGATGGCATGTAGTCTCACCTCCACTTTCATTCCTGCCTGGAAGCTGATGCCATCGGGGATAATGGTCTGGAAGTCAGCAATGGTGTAATATTCTTCTTCCACTTGGGGAGGGACGGGAGGTTTAGGCAGGTTCAAACCACGTGGCTATTGCAATAAAAAAACAATCATTCAGCTCATCTCTCGGAAGACATGTTCGAACACTTGCATGGATGGCTCACAGTGGTTAACTAGCCAGAGAGAAGGAGGCTGCCAGACAGCATCACTGGGTGACCCACTTGGCACACAGAGCACCCTCAGAGACATAGCCACTAACCCTGTCTTCAGGCTAGATTGCTTTCAATGGCACATCCGACCCAGTTACTAGTCCTGTAGGCTTGCCAGCCCCAGGTAAAGGGTTTGCAATCAAACTGTGGCAAGTCTGTAACCTACGGGACGGACAATTTATTCAATTCAACCATCCCCTTGACTTAAAAAACAAAGCAACTAAGTTTTGCATCAAGAATAAATACGACCAGATGAAGTTTATGGCAGCAGGGAGGCCCAGCCCCTGCATTAGATCCATCTGCACACAACAGAGCCGTTGCACACGGAGAGATCCCAAGCAGGGAACGTGAAGGAACCAGAGCTCCCTTCTGAGAGCATTCTCCCATCTCTTCTGCCTCAGAAGCTTCGTTCTCCTGGATCCAGAGCCAAGGGAGACACAAATGTCTCTGGCAGGGGGACTTTCCCCCTGGGGAGGTGGCAGTGATGGCAAGTAGGACAGCTGGGTCCAGGAGGACACTTACTATAGTGAGATCTCGGCGAGGAGGGGGCCTCTGCCTCATCTTTGGCGACTCTGTGGAGAAACAATTCCAGATTCCATAGAGGTTCGAGGCGCAGTGTCCAGACACGTTCCCAAAAGGACACATTTCAGAGAAGAGCAGCAATGAACCCCACATCCAAACCTTGTGCCCTTCCCTCCCCACAGAGTGCAGCTAGGCTGCCCCCCCCCCGGGCTCCTCATTTTTCCTAAAGCAAACTGAGTCAGACAGAGCCGTTCTGTTCAGGAACTACAGGGACCTAGAGCCTTTCCAGCACACCCAGCCCTTTGCAGAGATGCCGGTGGAGCCCAGCAAGAAGCGAAAGCCACAGTGCACAAGTGGGCATGCATGGGGAGGGGAACGCTTGGTGGCATGTTAGTGCACTTGCCTTACCCATACAGAAACTGGCATTCATACGCAGTTCCAGTGATTAACCTTGCAAGGATGATCCAGAAGCACCCACCCACAGCTACCAAGGGGGGATGAGATGTGCCTCATTCATGAGAAAGGAGAAAGGGAAGACTTGGTGGAGGGGGAGCAGAACCCATGTCGGCCTCTGCCCCATTAGAGAGATCTAAAGATATCAGGTAACTGCACAGAACAACCCTCACTGGCTCCCAGGCCAGTCTCCCTGATCTCCACTAAGAGCCTCGTTCGTAACACAGTCATGTCCAGAGGTAGTGGCAAAGCGCCCAGTGCCCAGGAGCCCTCGGAAGGGCAGCTGGCTTCCTCCCCTGCGCCTGGCTGCACTGTTCAGCAACACAGCCATGCTGGAGGAGCTGCACCAAACATCCAACGTTTAGAATCTCCCCACTGCCCACTTACTGCGTCGAATGTCAGCCTGCGGTAATGGTCGGCCATCAAACCTCCCCTCTCTTTGGTTGTTGGGCCCGTCCTTCTCTCGGCCCGTCGAGTTCTGCTGCCGGGGAACGCCATCCAGATCCAGGGCACACGAGTGGGTGGATGAGCCAGATCCCAGTTTCTGTGTAAACATTTCTCCAGTTCCTTTCTTCAGATAGGATGCCGGGGCCCAGCCCTCTTGACCCTGATACCTGTAACAACAGGATCCTTCCTTCAGCCTCATTACCTGGGGCTCGTGCCAGCACCAACCTCTCTTACTTCGGCACCTCCCTACACCTCCAAGCTCTGCCTGCTCCAGTGAGCCAACCCAGACGCATGCCCAACTACGTTTGGTCGGGGGAGTGGCTGGGCCAGGGGATTGGTGCTGAGTCACAGAGACATACAATGCTAGCTTGCAGGTCTGGTAGGTGCTGACCAAGACCTGTCCACACAGGCCTGTGTGTGAAATGAGCTGGTTTGGTTTCAGTCCATGTTTCCAGGGGCCAGGTGTCCACATCCCAGAAAGCTCCACCACTGACTGGCTCCCTTTTGCAGGCAGACTCAGCAGAGGGATCTGGGACCAAGTGGGCATGAAATCTCCTCTCCTCTCTCCCCTTCAGGAGTGGCTCAGATCCGGAGCGAGGCAGAGTGGCGGGGCAGCGTCGGGGGAAACTGAACAGCCGCTGCTGCCCATTATGTACCTGCTCTTTGGATTAAAACACAGGCATTCAGTGTGCAGGGCTGGCTGCCTGGCTCCTTTCCCTGCGTTAAACTCACACAAAGTCTGGTGGAGAACCCAACCCTCTCGCTCTGATTGAAAAACCACATCCAGCCACAGAGTGCCTCTGCCATGCACAAGGGTCTCGCGCCAAGCTCAGGAGACCCCTCCCAGCTGGCCGGGGGTGAAGTCATAGGGCTCAGATGGCACCAGCTGCTGAGCTTGTAATTGGCGTGGGCTTTTCACAGCAGCTTTTTCCAGTTTAAGAAATCAATGTGCATTTTCTTTGGCCTGGCTGCTGCCAACGTCACAGGTTCAGTGCAAGGTTAAGAAAACCAAGGCGTCTCCCACCCAACTCCGCACATGCCCTTTGCTAGCCTGCAAACACCCGCCCAGCCTCCGAGACTAAATAAGCCTTAGCCCTGGATGCTCAGAGATTTTTGGCCTGTGAAACAGGCTGAGGACAGCAGGTCTGGCCTGGATGACAACGTTTCAAGAAAAGCCTCGTAATACAGTCGGAGGATCTAGCCTGCACAGGTGGCCTTCATGCAAAACATATGTACAGTCACCAGCACACTGGCACTTCCATGCCAATGACACATGCAGTAGGATTAAGGGGCTGATATAGGTTTCCCCTATGCTGTTGAGGTACTACCATAGTGTCTGCTTCCCCCAACACAAATAAAACACAGCTCACCCTTGCACCAAGATGGGACTGATCTGTGTTTTAACCATGTGCCTGAGCTGTGCTAGGGCATGGGACCTTAGCAGGGCAGTAGTGGTTTGGGAATAAAGACAGACCAGGGTTCAGTCCTGTCTGCCCTGTAACAGCAAACCACGTTGACTGGGGTCATATAAGGACTTGGACAGATACATTAGACAGAGAAAGTCAGGGGAGAAGACAGAGCTGTGTCAGAGACCATCATGTACCAAGATCCTCTGACATGCACAATAGCTTCTAAAGTGTAGAAGTGCCCTTCACCACCACACTTTTCCCTTTCCAAAAAAAAAACACCCAGGCAGAACAAGGCTGCCACATTGGCATCTCTTCCTGCTTGCTCTACTGTTAGTGCCTTTGGCATTTTAGCAGTAGTAATAATACTGTGCATTTACCTGACACTTTTCTGAAGTGCTCTGAGATCTAGGGATGAAAGATGGGCAAGGATCATGATCATGGCACCCATTTTACAGCATGGATAACCAGAACCCCGAGAACCCCAGACCACACAGCGAATTAGTGGCAGGGCTGGGAACAGAGCCCAGAAGCACCAACTCCCAGTCTTGCACTCCATCTATTGGCTGTTTCCCTAATACACTGAGCTAGAGGAATCCTCCCTCAGATACACACCTTAAAAAGATTGTTCAGATTATTCCTCCCACACACTCAAGAACCCTCCCTCCCCCCTTTGTATAAACGTCACCTGCATCCTGTGAGAATAGCAAGAGGGAGGCAGGTACCTGATTTTCCACCAGCCCTCAAGGTTTTTCTGGATCACCTCTACCACAGCCCCTTTGTCTAGGTTCATTTCATCCTCGTCTCTAGCAGTATATGGGTAAATGACTGTGTACTTCTCCTCTGTTAAGTACAAACACAGTGTCATAAATGGATTATTTTAGGAAAACCAAAATTCATTAGAATAGGAGCCACACTAAGAGTGCACGCATACACACGCACGCACACTCATTTGGAACAGACTTGTCAGTAAAATACATTTCCAAATGCTGATGGATTTGCTTTGAAATGTACAAGCACACACCAGTTCACCAACACACTGGGTAGGGCCATAGAGTCCCAATCTGCATTTCATATGATAGGACAGACCTGACCCAGGCAAGGTTGGCTTAGCCCTCTGAACAGTTCCCATTTCCCTCCAGGGTTGTGTCCTCTGTTATTTCTAAAGCCTCGAGGATTCACCCCACCCCTCGCTACCTTGAATCCCTATATTATAACCACTATTCTTCTAGGACTGGACATGACCCCTTTCAGAAACCCAGCTCTTGTGCCACTCCTTTAGCCCACAGCCAACCTGGGGATTGTGCTTCAGGGTGTTCATTGCTTTAATCTAAATTTTCCCACCTCTCACATCCACCCACTCACTGAGCCACCCGGATGCTCCATGATGCTGTGTTAGCCATAGTTCAGACAGGGAACAATCATTAAAAAGCACATATAGAAATAACTTCTCATGCAGAGATCTCAAATCCCTCTACAAAGGTAGGTCTGTACTAACACATCCTTTTACAGAGGAGGAACTCGAGCACAGAGCAGGGAAGTGTTTTGGCCAAGGTCACACAATGAGTGAGAGACAGAGCTGGGAACAGATTCCTAGTCTGGTGCCCTATCTCCTGGACTGAGACTGCTGCCAGGGATACGGAGGTCTTATTTCTACTGGGGAAGGAGATGCAAGGACAAAACAAACACCCACTTTGCAAACAAGATGCTGTTAGATCAACCAACTGTCCCTTATTTCCTCATCTCCCACACCCTGTCCCTGCTTTTGAGGGGCAAATCCATGCAGGGCTTGCATTTAGCCAGAGTTGGAATAGGATGCAGAACACCTGGGGAAAACTCAAAACTCAGAGATGATGCTGCAGCGTCACGTTTCCCCACCCTGCATTTTCCCCACCTCTGCATCCCTGGAACGGAACTGCCCACTGGAGAGCTGGAAGCTCATTTTCCATATGACTCTCCACCTGTTTTGCATGATGAGTCAAAGCTAAAATATGTCCTGTCACATCCAGGAGCTCTGAGCTGAGCCCTCACTTCCTAACCCCCGCTGAAGTGCTAAGATCCAGGTTCCAGTGCACAAGCTCTGCACAATATGATATCAGGGAGCAGAAACTCCAGCCTTCAGGCCCAGAATAGATAGGCCTTTGCCCAGT
The DNA here is from genome assembly GCA_037349315.1 of Chelydra serpentina. Taxonomy (NCBI): domain Eukaryota; kingdom Metazoa; phylum Chordata; order Testudines; family Chelydridae; genus Chelydra; species Chelydra serpentina. The sequence goes on from JBAIAC010000035.1 coordinate 18,779,818, forward strand.
GAGCTAAAGGAGTAGCCAGCAGAGGGAATGATTATTGATGTGAGCAGGTTTGACAATACAGCCAGCAGGAGGCAGTAATGCACACAGGCCCAGCTGGCATGCAGAGGGCTGACACAAGCAGAGTTCACCACATGCAAGGCATACAAATACCACAAGCTGCAGCGCATGCAGACAGACACAGGCAAGGCTCCAAGCACAGAACAAAGGCAGCGGAAAAAGTCTCTATAGCGTCCACCTTGACCCCATCCACTGGTGTACAAGTCCCCAAGAGTCCGACGGCGGCCAACATGCCTGGGCAGAGACCAGTATCTCCAAGGGACTGGGAGGAGCACGTCAGGGAAGCAGGAGAGGGACAAAAGAGGACATAAGGAGGCAGCACCAGACCTTATAGTCTCACCCGTAGACAGAAGACAGGGATGACACCATGGAGCTGTCAGATTGTACTCATCTGGGTTTCAGGTCACTGGTCCTCCCCACTCCACCCCCTCCCCAGGCTGTGGGGTAAACCTGACTATGGGCCTAAAGTAAGCCCAGACTTCTTGGAGCTCCAGTTCCTAGAGAGGCCAGGATGTGCTGTATGAGAGCACGGGGGCACTTCTGAGTTACCTTAAATAAAGCTTGTACTCTTGTTATTCCAATCGCATGTGCCACTGTATTCTCTTTTCTCCTGCCTGCCCCACACAACACTCTAATAAGGGGAAGACCATAGCTCATGTGAAATAGGAGAGGCAAGGGCACCCTGTTCTTACTAATAGCAAGTGAACAGCTACACAGATAAGGGGATCCAAATTAGGCCAGGGTTGCAGGATTGGGTGTTTTGGGGAGGTGGTACACACAGCCCCTTTTGCGGCAGAGGGGGAGGAGCAGGCCACTCATTCAAACCCACCAGCATCCAACTCCTCTGCCAGTGGCACTAGAGCAGCTGGCTTCAGTTCTCATCTTGTTTCCTGGTGGGAAGATAGGGAGATTAAGGCCATGCCTTGTTAAATGACCCGATCCAAGGTCACTTGTGGGTTTGTTGCCCTGGGCTCCATCCTGCTAAATGGAAAAGGTCTAAGCAACCCAGGAAGTCCCATGCACACTGGGATAGCGTGGTGGATTCAGCTCTTCTCAGACTGGCTTCTTACCTTCTTCGGGCTGCATTGAGAATTCATCCTGGACACCATCCTGAGCTTCCAGGCATGTAGCCGGGACCCAGCCTTGCTCATCAGATGTGCTCACAAACCACCAGCCTGAAAATAAGCGGCAGACCCTTTAGTTGGGGGCATCCATTTTGAAAATGCACCCACAACCACCAGCTGACAACTGTTCTCTCCAACCGGTCAGGAGTCTGCTCAACCATGCTCCTTGCCTGTTCTGTATGCAACAGGCTGGACAGTGGGTCTACACCTGGGTGAACCCACAGCAAAAGGGCAAATGGCTGCATGAGCAGCACGGACCACCTTACAGGGATTTACAGTTTGAAAAGAAAGTGGTGAGGCTTTAAAAGACCACATTCCCTTCCATGTGTCGCTAGCAGCAGCAAAGATTCTTAAAATGGAATGGACTTTAAATAGGATGAAATTTAATAGTGAGAAGTGTAAGGTTATGCATTTAGGGATTAATAACAAGAATTTCAGTTATAAGCTGGGGACACATCAGTTGGAAGTAACGGAAGAGGAGAAGGACCTCGGAGTCCTGGTTGATCACAGGATGACTATGAGTCGCCAATGTGATGTGGCCGTGAAAAAAGCTAATGCGGTCTTGGGATGCATTAGGCGAGGTATTTCTAGTAGAGATAAGGAGGTGTTAGTACCGTTATACAAGGCATTGGTGAAACCTCATTTGGAATACTGTGTGCAGTTCTGGTTTCCCATGTTTAAGGATGAATTCAAACTGGAACAGGTACAAAGAAGGGCCACTAGGATGATCCGAGGAATGGAAAACCTGTCGTATGAAAGGAGACTCAAGGGGCTTGGTTTGTTTACTTAACCAAAAGAAGGCTGAGGGGAGATATGATTGTTCTCTTTAAATATATCAGAGGGATAAATACCAGGGAGGGAGAGGAATTATTTCAGCTCAGTACCAATGTGGACACAAGAACAAATGGATATAAACTGGCCATCGGGAAGTTTAGACTTGAAATTAGACGAAGGTTTCTAACCATCAGAGTGACCTTCTGGAACAGCCTTCCAAGGGAAGCAGTGGGGGCAAAAGACCTATCTGGCTTCAAGATTAAACTAGATAAGTTTATGGAGGGGATGGTTTGATGGGACATGATCTTAGTCAAAGGTCAATTAATTGCCATCATTGGTAAATAGGACCAATGGTCAATGATGGGATGTTAGAAGTTACTACAGAGAATTCTTTCCTGGGTGTCTGGCTGGTGAGTCTTGCCCACATGCTCAGGGTTCAGCTGATCGCCATATTTGGGGTCGGGAAGGAATTTTCCTCCAGGGTAGATTGGCAGAGGCCCTGGAGGTTTTTTGCCTTCCTCTGCAGCATGGGGCACGGGTCACTTACTGGAGGATTCTCTGCATCTTGAAGTCTTTAAACCATGATATTTGGAAACAGGGGCCTAAAGTTAGGCTCTTAAATCCACAGTTAGGCTCCTAAATAAGTGACTCAAATCTCAGATGTGCTGAGCACCCACAAGTCCAACAGAGGTCAACTGAATCTGCCGGGTGCTCAGCACTATGGATAATCTGGCCAGCAATTTAGGGGCCTATATCTTGACTATGTTCACTAGGAACAGCCATTTCACACAGGCCCCCAACAGCCTTCAGATGGCAACACTAGCAGTCACTGCCGACGTGGGCAAGCTGAGACGACAGCCTTAGGAGACCCCTTGGAGGTGTCCAGAAGCTATCTGGCTTAAGTTTTTATTTCCATGACGACACTCTGGGACTATCACCAACTGTGCTGGGGACCCTGCTCTGCTAGGGATGAGGTGGATTCAAAACCATTTTTTTAAAGCCATGTGTCTGGGTCCACAGACACTTGGGCTCTCCTTACCTGATTCATTCTTCTCAATGATATCCACCACCTGACCCACGCACAAGCTGATCTCAGAGCTCTCCTGCTTCTGGTAATCTGCCACCACCACATACTGCTCCAGGACCATGGGATCTACCGATGCCAAGTCACCGCCTAGATGTGGGGAACAAAACACAATCTGTGCACCCAGTCAACAGTGGCTCATGACAGCGCATATCACCAACCTGCTCCATGACTATTGCTGGCCTGCAAGAAGCTACAGGAGCAGGACATCATTTGGACCCCAGCGTGAGAAAGGTGAATCAAACAATCAGAGTGAAGAGGAAGAGAAAATGAGTGGCCAGGTGAGATCAGTGCAGCCCAGTGAGGCCTCTTAACCTGCTCCCTACCTCCTGCCTGCACTCCAGAGGTGCACAAGCATTCCCACCACCATAGATGCAAACAACTGCCTGGTCTCCTCTGGTAGTGACACTATTGCAGGAAAAACCAAGGGACGCTTTAACTATTGCATGGATTTGTGATGGACAGGAGAATTGGTTCCAATAAACTGAGAATCACCCTGAACCTCAACCCAAACTTTTTGGAAGTTGGGCAAAGCTTAAGAGAACAAAGTAACTTAAAAATCTGGTTATTTTCTCACTGCTGCTGCCCGTCCTGGTTCCAGGCAGAAATGCCAAAATACCCCAAGAGAGGCTGTTCTGATGGGGCATCCCGTCTAGTTCTGCACACCTACAGGCCAAGATTTTCAAAAGTGACTAGTGATTCTGGAGGGCCAAGTTGAAACATCCCCAAAAAGCTCAATTTTCAGAAAGTGCTGAGCATCTGCCCTCTGAAAATCAGGCCCCTTTAAAGTGCCTCAGGTTGGTTACCCAAACTCACAACTCACTTTTAAAAGTCTTGATCTAGGGTTTGAACATAGCAGCTTCATGAGCATCCACAGGACAAAACAGATCCTCCCCTTCCTTTGTCTTACTGCCTAAACCTATATATTTCAGAGACTGCCTCATGTCTCTCCCCATTAAAGTCTCTCCACAGATTCAGTCTTTTCACCACTAGTCCCCACTGCCAAGTCCTGCCCTCTGCCTGCAGTAGATTCTTATTTAAAATACACATAAATAACCAAACACAATGCAAGGAAGGCAACTCATTGACAGAGAAAAAGAAAGGGGGAAAAGTATTCCCCCTTCTCTATGTCTCACTCTGCCCATTCCCACCCAAATCATTTCCCATTGCCTCCCCTTATGATGTCATGCGTGAGGAGCTGTCTCATTTAGGGCCTGATCTAGTCAGCCCTCTATGCAGATAACTGCCAAAGGACTCACTCATCGAAGGCTTACAGGATCGGTCCTTTACTTCACGGGCAGAGAGGGACTCTGTTGTCTTGTATGTTTGTAAAACACCATGCACTTCTGTGGTTCAAATGAAAATCAACCTGAGGCTTAATGCCTTTCAACTCTCCACGCTGGACAGGGAAAATGCAGCCAAATGCGATCAGTATGGGTAGGGAGCGTAAGGCCTACAGGAGACTTTGCACTATGCCCTACTAATGCCCCGCGCATTGTTAGCCAGTATAAGTTGCACCCTGCGGCAGGGTCTCTGCTGCCGTCCTTCATGGCCTTTGGCCAAAGTAAAATACGTGGAGTTATTTCCTGTGGTAACTACATCTGGCTCTACAGGAGCTCTGAGCTTGCACTTCTGGAGGATGAAGCTTAAGCAAACAGGGATTTTAAAAAACCCTAAGAATTCAGCTGGCCTTGCAATTTGACACGTGCCTGCTTGCTCATGTTCCAAAGCATCTTCCTGCTCTGCTGGACACGGGACAAGTACAGACAGGATAAAGAGAGAGCACAATGCTCACTATGCTAAGAAGAGTCCTGTCAGCTATAGAATGGAATATTAATACAAGTTACAACCATAAGAACTAAAACCAAAATCCACCATGCCCACTCCCTGCAGAAAGACAAAGGCAGAAAAGTTTTGGTCTTGCTCAGAATATCCTCAGCCTCTAGGGGGCAGTATAAACTAAGATGCCTTGAGTCTGTCCAGCAGATGGAGGCTGGAATGCTTCGTGTGAGGAAAAAAAATGTAACTAGAATTGGCAAGCGAGCGCAAGGCTATATTGATTTTTTAAACACTTTTCATTTATTAAAATGCTCTGGATACAGATCCACTGCCATTGCTTGGTATTTATTACCAGTGCAGCTCTTCTGTGGAACGTGGGTATGGTGCAAATCAGCTGCATTTTGGAAATGGAGTTCTACTAACTCAGTTTGTCCTTATACATCATAAAATTCTACCCAATGGCACAGCTGTTTGCCTATGTGTTATCTGAGTGGAGACAGTTCTAACGAGTGAGACATTGCGGTCGAGAGAACTGAAAAAAAGGAGCCAAGCTAGGAGCTCCCGAATGCTACTCCTGGTTCTGCCAGAGACTCATTTTGCAGCCTCAGGCAAATCATTTAACCTTTCTGTGTCCCAGCTTCCCCACCTGTAAGATAATACTTCCTATTTCTCCCGGATGTGGTGGGGATTAACTAATATTTGCCAAGTGCTCTGGAAATGGAACTGTGCCACGTAAGCGTTGTTTATTAGAGCTGGAGTGTTGCTAAAAGCAGGGGTCTTGTCATAGAATTTAGATCAAGCTTGCTGGGGGGCTTTGCATATGTTCCAGCTATTGTCCTCAAGTCTCAAATGAAAGACCCCCCCCTCCAGAGGCATAAACCTTAGCCGCCCATTGTCTCAGTAGAGTGGCTATGTCATTACACGGAGATAGGATGACCATCTGCAAATCTCAGCAGGGTGTGTATCCCCATGAGGAAAAGGAATTCTGCAAGAAGTGAAGGTCATGATTAAGAGTATTGGGATGAAATGCCACAAAAATATTCAGGCTGCATATCAGGAAAAGGTTCCTATTCCTAAGATCAGTTAGTCTGGAATTAACTCCCAAGGGAAGTGATGGGAGACCCACCACTTGAGAAGTTTAAAAATGAACACAATAAACAGCCTGGAGAATACCCTCCAGGGAGAACATACTGTAGGGAACAATCCTGGGATAGCCAAAGCTGGAGGGTGAAGGTGGAGACCTATTAGGTCTAGTCTACCCCAAATTTTTGGGAGGCTATGATCACTAGGCAAGCAACTCCTCAGTGCCAGGTTCTTAACTTGTAAATCCTGCTCCGGGAAGCCACCGCTATAACAGAAGTTTAAATGGAAGATGCATTTTTTAGGACAGTCCTATTCGAAGGCACAAAAGGCAATTTTCCATGAGTCAGACTACAAACAGCTATCTGCAGTGTTCCAGGTGAGCAGGGCAGTGCAGAGGTTCAGTTACTGTTAATTAGAGCTTCCTCCATGTCAAAAATGGGAGGCAGTCGCCAGGGTGAGTTAAAAATAACTCTCCAAAGTGAACCGAGTGTACTTTGAGTTCTGGACCCATGTCCTCTCCTGCTCTGACTGCTCCTTTGAAGGGTTTCTGCTTTAAACTGAACAGAGGATTTACCCAGCCAATGAGGACAGACACACAGGAGAGGGAAGAACACTGCTTCCCCAGACATAATTACATCCGTTGTTCTGGGGCTATTTGCAGCTTCAACAGGCAATTCTGGCACCTGCACCATACCTATTAAACCAGCAACAGAAAGCAGTAAACAGCTACTGGCGGAAGAGGTAGGAGTTAATTCCAGCAGCTCCTTCTCTTGGGGTAATTATCCACAACCACAAAAATACAATGTTGAGTTAAGAATAAAATGGCTTATCCATGGCTAAGGTTGGGTGTCAGAAATAACCATGCAGTAGATCTATGGTTTAAGATGGGGGAGCAGTACCCAGGGGTGTGTGCCTGGGGAGAAAGTTTAAGGTAAGTTATTTGAAAAAGAACTGTGGGCCAAATAATTGTAACAAGGAATGAAGAGACCTTTCAAGTGCTGCATGAACACCCTCCACACTACTGCCACAAACATGAGGTCCAGGAAGGGGGTTCTCACTGGGTCAACAGGCCCTGATCCAGAGCTCAATGAAGTCTTTGGATCAGGCTTGTGGTGCTCACATTTAAAGATAAGCCAACTTAGCCAAGAGAATGAGTTCTAAGGGAGATAAGTACAGCTCCTCTCATCTGGGCCAGGCAGAAGCTGCCCCTTGTAAGGCGCTGCCCGTTGTCTTCACCTAGCTCAAGTCCCAGCAGTGTTCAGCTCAGGATGTAAATACACGGCAAGCCAGCTACCAGCCTAGGGACTGCAAAATGGGTAGGTTCACTCTAGTGACAGGCCACCAATAATCAGACACAGCACCATTTACCGCAGGGGTAGGCAAACTATGGCCTGCGGGCCACATCCGGCCCGTGGGACCCTCCTGCCCTGGGAGGCTACCTCCGGCCCCTCCCCTGCTGTTCCCCCCTCCCCCACAGCCTCAGCTGTGGGCAGAGGGGCTGGGAGCTCCTGGGGAAGCGCAGCTGCAGAGCCCGGCTTGACCTGGTGCTCTGTGCTGCGCGGTGGTGGCGGTGTGGCCTGGCTCCAGCGCCGCCAGCCACCCGTGCTCCAGGCAGCGGGGTAAGGGGGCGGGGAGCAGGGGGCATTGGATAGAGGGCAGGGGAGTTCGTGGTGGTGGTCAGGGGGTGGGGGTGTGGATAGGGGTCAGGGCAGTCAGAGGGCAAGGAGCAGGGGGGTTGAATGGGGACCATCAGGAATGAGAAGAGGGGTTGGATGGGGTGGCGGGTGGCAGTCAGGGGCGGGGGTTCCAGGGGCGGTCAGGGGACAGGGAGTGGGGGGTGTGTGGATGGGCAGGGGTCCGGGGGGGCGGGGGGCATCAGGGAACGGGGGGGTTGGATGGGGCAGGAGTCCCAGGGCAGGGGGGAGGATAGGAGGTGGGGGCCAGGCCACGGCCCCCTCCCCTAACCGGCCCTCCATATAATTTCCGAAACCTGATGCGGCCCTCAGGCCAAAAAGTTTGCTCGCCCGATTTACCGTAAAAGTGACAAAGTCAACCTCAAAAGCTGTGGCGGTTCAGTTCAGCTGGAAGTTTGGACATTTACCCATACCACTGAGGCCTGCCAATACAGGCGGGAAGTTTCATGAGAACAGGCTTGCTAGAGAGATCTCCAGTCCATCCCCATTGTGGCCCTGAGATGTCATAACTGAGAACAGAACCTCTCTCATGGTGTTTTGACACTTCCGTTTCCAAATGGAAACAGGAAACAAAAAAGGTAAAATAGGCATTTTTGCTAAACCTTTTCTCCTGCTCCCCTGCAAAAAACCTTTGGCTTCACTTTGTGCAAATGTTATTTCACCAGTTCCACTGGTTCTCTGGCCTGTGTTATGCAGGTTAGACTAGATGGCCACAGAGGTCCCTTCTAGCTTTAAATATCTCAGAGTCTATGAATGTCATGGTTATTGCAGTGGTGATTTATTTCTGCTGGTATGCAGAGAACATGCTGAAGGGCAAGCCCCTTTTTGCGGCCCCTCTTATTTGTTCGGCAACTTCATCAGGGCTGGAAATGAGAAAAAAAAATCACATGGAATTGTCATTTATCAATAGTCTTGAAAGGTCTCCACTGTGGACATGCCAGGGCTTGGGGGAGGAGGTTTGTAAAGCAGTTTAAACACAAACAAATTAGTGACAAAATCAGACTTTGGAGTCCTCCTGTGCCCCCCAGCATCTAGCCTGACCTCCAGAAACACATAGGCCATCAAACAGATTTTCAAAGGGGCTATAATGTACAGGCCCAACTCTCATTAACTTTTAATGGGAACTGAGCAACTCACTCCTTTCATTCTTCACCAAATAGGGTTAAGGGGATTTAGCATATTATCCACGGCCATTTAACAGCACATTTGTTTATATCCATGAAAATCCAGTTTATAAACATGGATTGTTCCTGCCACGGGCCCTGGCGTGATTGTACTTCTTAATGTTACCTTAAAGGGCAGTCGACACCTCTTGACTATCCTCAGAGAAATATGCAATTGGAAAACAATTCTATCCCTGAGAATTTGTTACCAGCAGCTTGTTGTTAGTTCCTTAGGGACAATGTGCATTAAAGCAACACCTTTGTTTCTTGCTGTGTGTGGAGTCAGGATCAGCATAGGAAAGGGATAAACAGCAAGAGTTAATAGACCTGAGGAGCAAAGATCTTTAAAGTAATGATTCCTTAAAACAGAGACAAGGGAAGGGCCCATCCCCTGCTAGAAGATGTAAGGGATCAACAACGGTCTCTGAAAATAATCTTGCCATGAGGCATCCTCAGGCCTTAAAGTTACATTTACACAAGAAGCATCTTTCCCCTGCTTGTTACAGTACATTATCTAGGAGCCTTCGGGCCTTCAGAACGGAGGCAGAATTCTGTCCGCATGGGTGCAGTCAGAGTTCTCCTGCTGCATCAATTTGACTGTGATCCAGCAGGTGCCACAAAGAACAAGCAATAGCTTCCCCTCCTGGTGCACAGCAAGTATAATTCAAGGGATTAATGATGACTATAAGACCACTTCCTCTCTAATCCTTGCACCATAACTGCATTGCCTATAAACCTGTCCTGCTGGTGGGTTCACAGCAAAAGGTGGAGCAAATCTGCTAACGCAGCGAACTGAAAAGCCTTTGGCAGCTCTGACAGACATGGACTCTAAAGTGGCTGCTGTGACTCTGCCCTCAGGGAATATTCAACCACAGAAACACCCCCCTGCACCTCCAGCCCCAACTCCAGATATTGTCCTTGACCCTCCCTGGGTCCGTGGAACTAAGGGCATGTCTACAAAGCAGCTGGAGGTGTAATTTCCAGCTTGGGTCGATGTACACACAATAGCTTTGAGTGAGCAAGTGTGCTAAAATTAGCAGCATAGCCATGGTGGTGTGGGTAGTGGCTCAGGCTAGCCACCTGAGTCCTGTGGACCGGATTGTACTTGAGGGCTAGTCCATTGCCGCCATGGCAACGCTGCTATTTTTAGCACACTCTCTTGATCAAAGCTACCCAAGACCAAAAGGTTCCCCCTGCCCGGTCTGGGTGAGTTGGGGTGAAATAACAATATATTGATTCCACACTGCATACGAATACCCTCCCTTCCCACATTTAGCTGCCAGCTGCTCTCCCTCAGTCCTACAAAAGGACTTTGTGAGACTGAGAGGCTCATCAGTTTTATCTCAGCTTCAGAAAAAGAGCAAACCACAGTTTCAGCCTACACTTGTCCCAACCCCACTGGGGCACGTTCTGCGCTCTCTCCCCTACCACTCAAAGGACCACCTAAGCTTACACCACAACCTTATGCTTCCCCCATCTAATCTCCACGCAGACTCTGCTCATGTCCCATTGTTTTGCCACAGGAGACTCAGCCAAGGCCTGACACTAAAGAGCAGTGGAAGCCTCCTGCAATTGGCACCTGAGAGTTGTATGAGCCATGCCGTAGGGTCCGGTTTAGAGAGCTGCACCTAGTGGCAGTGAGAACCAGAGAAATGAGGAACCACCATCCATATGTAGCTAAAATCCTACTAGGCAATACACCAAATAACACCAAGGGCATGACGTGCCCCAAGAACAAAGAAAACCCTCTTTTCTCAAGGGGCCACTGCTCTCTCTGCCATCACGTGGTAGGGAAATATTTGACTGGAGAGTTCTTAATAGTCCTCCAGAAGCTTTGTTCAGACCAACTGATGCTGGGAACTTTCCAAAGAGGCACAAGCTATAGATGTACCAAGAGGCAGAAAAGAAGGATAAAGGAATGATAAGACGTCAGCACCAAAGCTCAGAATCAATGGCAGGTACCTGATGAGAAAGACACCATGAAGTCTTGTGTTGGAGGGACGCCCTTAGGAGCCAAAGAGAACAGAGAAGATGTTGGGTGTGTGTACACAGCTCTGTCAACACATCCAATATATCACACACCCAGGCCAATTCTCTGGGAGCAGGGATTGACTGGCACCTGCAGCTTCACATTTCCAGCCCAAAACAAAGTTTCTGCCCTCTGCCTGAAGATCTTTAGGATAGTCCCTCCAATCTGCACAGACTGTACTGAGCTGCTCAGATCTAGTAATCAGGGCTCCACAGGAGACTCTTGTACAGGCTTTTCCATCCCGAGTGGACAGTCACAAAACCCAGTGCACGTTCTTTTCCCAGCCCCTCATCAATCCCTCAAGTCAACCAGCAACAAAACAGAGCTGTGAGGTGTGAGCTTCTTGCAAGGGGCCCCTGATTTCCCCACACAGAAACAGCCGGTGTCGCCCAGCGGAAAGGCAAAGCAAGAGCAAGGCCCAAGCGGGGAGTGGCTGTTACTACCTCTCTGAAGGAAAGAAGCCGTTCTCTGGATAAACCCTAATGAAGGAACAAAATGGTGGAGAAAGAAAGCATGAGGGAAGGGGGAAATAAACATGGAGGTGAGGGTGATGGTGGAAATGTTAGATTAACAACAAACAATCCTGCAGCCCTGAATAGGTGGAGAGCAATATGCTCCAGCTATTCCCCTTCTGCCCTCCCAACTGCCCCAGCACATCCCTGTGCTGAGGTCTGCGAGGAGTAATGGAAAAAGGTTGTTCCACTGTCCCCATGCCACCAGAGGATTCCCTCTGCCCCTTATATATAGTACACTCTAGAAGGGCAGGGGAAGTCCATTATGTTTGGAGGCCCCTATATACCTGCAGACACACCATAAAGGAGGCAGAGAAGAACCTAGAATTGGAGCTCACTATGGTTTGCAGTAAAACACATGGATGGGCTGCCGGGAAATCAGCCTCCTGTTCACACTCATCCCTTGCTCAATCTCTCCCACCAGCATCTGGGGTGAAGCAGTAACCAAGTTAGGGAGCAGAGGAAGGGAAAGATCCAAGCAGAGAGGCTTGCTCCACTTCTGTGACTCAAGATGGAGCTCCTAAAATGATTACCGCCAATCTCTCTCCCACCACTTATTGGTGCTGCAGCTGATCAATGGATGTGTACAAGCTGGTGTTATGGACTCTCCCCCCCATCCTCCAAAACTTGTGCTGCATGGATGGGTTATAATGGCAGCAAGACAAAAGGCAGGAGATGCTGAAATTAAAGAAGAAAAAATTGTCCTTACCAGACTTCTTCTTTCCAATGGGTTCCCTGAAAAGGAGAGAAAAGGGGAAGATCAGCAAAGAAAGGGGATATACTGAGCCAACTAACTTTGAGATAGCACGTATCAGGGTTTAGTGGTTAGAGCAGAGGCCTTGAGACAGGGCCCTGTGTTCTATTCCTGGCTTTGCCACTGACTCACCATGTGACCAGTTGCTTTTCCGATGGAGGACGCCCAGCACGATCAGCCTTTCAAACAGCTGTTTCTCCCACTGATGTGTATTCCTTTCCGGGAGTCTTTTTACACAGTGAAGTTCAGTTCTTGAAAGGTTCCCCACTTGCCCTCCCTAGCTGCCTGGCCTGGGAGCCACAGGACAGGACAGGAACTAGTGTTGGTCTGACCAAGACATTTCCAGCAGTGGGGCCCAGCCTGTACGCTAGCAGTGATCCAATGTGATTTTAACACAAACATAGGCTCCCGCTGAACATGAACACTACTGTGACGACATCTGGAGACTCACAGGGCAGAAAGAACCATTGTAATCATAGTCTGACCTCCTGTGTAACACAGGCTGTCAGGGTTCCCTCCCCACTCTAAACTCTAGGGTAAAGACGTGGGGACCCGCATTAAGAGCTCCTAAGCTTATTTTTACCAGCTTAGGTTAAAACCCCCAAGGTACAAAATTCCCTGCACCCTGAGAAATGCTTCTTTCGCTGCCACCATCAAATGTCTAACAGGAATCCAGGAAAGGAATCACTTGAACTTCCCTCCCCCCCCAAACTACCCCCTCAAGCCATACACCCCCTTTCCTGGGAAGCTTGAGAACAATCTCCCAACCAATTGGTTACACAGTGATCTAAAAACCCACCCCCTGGGTTTTAACACCATAGAAAACAGTCAGCTTCTTAAAAGAAGGATTTTATTAAAAATAAAAAAGGTAAAATCATCTCTGTAAAATCAGGATGGTAACTATTTTACAGGACACTTAATTTCCAAACTCAGAGAGATTTCCCCCTCTGGACAAAACCTTAAAGTTACAGAAAACCATGAATAACCCCCGCCCCTTCTAACACAGGGAATACACCAAGCAAAATTAAACAGAAATCTATACGCTATGCTATCTAAACTTACTTCAGAAAAGGGAGGTTTGATTATCTGTAGGTTCCTTCTGTCTTCCAAGATCACTCTGACTCAGACAAAGCCACACACACACAGCCTTCCCCCCTCTAAAGATCTGAAAGTATCTTGTCCCCTTATTGGTCAGATGCCAGCCAGGTCAGGTGTCAGTCTGGCTACCTGTATTTCTTAACCCTTTACTGGTAAGAGGATTTTATAGCACTGCATCAGACCCTCTCCCCCTTCCCTTCATTTATGACACAGGCCATAGAGCTTCCCCCAAATAACTCCTTGAGCAGATCTTTTAGAAAAACAGCCAATCGTGATTTTAAAATTGCCAGTGACAGAGAATCCATCACAACCCATGGCAAGTTGTTCCAATAGTTAATTATTCTTACTGTTAAAAATGTACACCTTATTTCTAGTCTGAATTTGACTAACTTCAACTTCCAGCCATTGGATCATGTTATACTGTACCTTTCTCTGCTAGACTGAAGAACTCATTATTTGTTCCTCATGTAGGTACTTATAGACCATAATCCAATCACCCTTAACCATCTTTTTCTTAAACTAAATAGATTGAGCTCCTTGAGCCTATCACCATAAGGCAGGTTTTCTAATCCTTTAATCATTCACGTGGCTTTTATCCAAACCGTCTCCAATTAATAAACATCCTACTTGAATGGGGGGGGGTGTGTGCGACAGAAGTAGGCACAGTATTCCAGCAGCGGTCACACCAGATCCAAATGCAGGGGTAAAATAACCTCTCCACTCCTACATGAGATTCTCCCATTTATGCATCTAAGGAATGGCATTAGCCCTTTTGGCCACAGCATTGCATTGGGAGCTCATGTTCAGTTTATTATCCAGATTTTTTTCAGAATCACTGCTTCCCAAGACAAAGCCCCCCATCCTGTAATTATGCCTACATTCCTTGATCCTAGATGTACACATTTACATTTAGCCATATTAAAATACATATTGCTTGCTTGCGCCCAGTTTACCAAACGATCCAGATCATTCTGAATCAGTGGCTCGTTCTCTTCATTGTTTACCATTGCCCCAATTTGTGCATCATCTGCAAACTCTATCAACTTTATCAGTGATGATTTTGTTTTCTTCCAGGTCACTGATGAAAATGTTAAATAGTGTAGGGCCAAGAACAGATCCAGGCAGGACCCCACTAGAAACACATTGGCTCGATGATTGTTCCGCATTTACAATTACATTTTGAGACCTTTTTAATCCACTTAATATGTGCCATATTAATTTTATCTCATTCTAGTTTTTTATATCAAAATGTTATGAAGTACCAAATGAAACACCTTACAGAAATCTAAATATATTCCATCAACACTATTACCTTTATCAAACAAATTTGTAATCTCATTTAAAAAATCAAGTTAGTTTGATAGAATCTATATTCCATAAACCCATATTGATTGGCATTAATTATATTACCCTCCTTTAATTCTTTATTAATCAGGTCCTGTATCAGCCGCTCCATTATCTTGCCTAGGATCGATGTCAGAAAGACAGGCCTATCTATAATTACGCAGGTCACCCAATTAACTATTGGCACAACACTAGCTTTCTTCCAGTCTTTTGGAACTACTCCAGTGTTCCACGACTTATTGAAAATCAACATTAATGGTCCAGAGAGTTTCTCTGCCAGCTTCGAGATCTTTGATGCAAGTTATCTGGACCTATTGATTTAAAAATCTCTAACTCAGTAGCTGCTGTTTAACATCTTCCTGAGATACCAGTGGAATGGAAAGAGTGGTATCATCATATGATGAAAGTACATCAGCTGTTGTTTTTTCCCAAATAGAGAACAGAAATATTTATTGAACACTTGTGGAGAGGGAAGCATTACATTTACTCTACACTCCTGGAGAGGGAGCATTGCAATTTCTCAGGGTGTTGAGATTCCCTCAGGGACAAGAGACAGAGGCTGTGCAGTGCATTGGGGGAGATCAGATTCTTCAACGCTAAACCCAAACACCTTTCTAGATACTACTATGGGAAGGAGGGGATGTACATCAGGGTTTTGGGAGCAGATGGTCAGAGCAGGAGAGCATTTCACAAGAGGTTCAAGAGGATTTGGTGGGTAGGGGGTGGAAATAAGGTAGCAGGAGGGCTTGTCCTGGAGTTGGGGAAGGTATTGGCAGCATGGGGGGCGGGGGGAGAGATGGAAGGGGAGAGGGTAACCACACATTCCCTGGCCTTCCAGTTTCACTTCCACCATTTTCACTTTACTAAGGAACTTGGGAGTCCAGCTAACTCATCCATGGGGCCCATACATAACTCCCCTGTGAGTACAATAAGGTCTAGGGCATTTCAGCATTTAAAAAACACCCAGGATGCCAGGGTAGGCCCCCAAAAACAGTATGTTCCCGATAACCTGGGACACCTGGCCAGCTTTAGCTGTAAGCAAATTTGCCAGCATGTTCATCAACTGCTAGTTGTCTGGCCATATTTCAAGAGGGCAACCCTGTGCCTGACACCTGTGGTAATTACAGGGACAAAGACTGTTTTACATCACTTAGCACAATGGAACCCTGATCCCCCACTGGGGCCTCTAGACACTACTGGAATATGAATGAATAATCAACCTACCATTTGGACACCCCTCTTCTCAATCCACAAGTGAATCCTAGCCCATCTGGATGAAGGAGCGCATATGATGCATCACTCCTTCTATCCTAAAGCAGGAGTAAGACACACGCATGCATACGCATACACTTGCTTCCAAGGATGACAACATCCACAGGGCCAAGCTTGCAATACAGGGGACCTTCCCCAGGTTCGCCGTTTCCTGACCACTGCTAGAAGGTGAGATTCAGCAGGCCCAAGAATTGCTGAGACTGCATGAGAGGCTGAGGCCCCAGAAGGATTGGGCGGCCAAACAGCCACTTCCTTTGCTTGTGAAGTCCACGAGCAAAACAAGCTCCTCTCCCCACTTGGTCTAAGGCCAAATGACGAGGCAGCTCCAGGATCAGTAACAAAGGGAGCCAGGACAGAGCTCTGCTGAGTTTTCTATCAAACTTATCAGCATTTTAAGAACTTCGTTATTGCAAATGTAAAATTTTATTCCCTGGAGCGCTGGGGTGATTCAGGGACTCGGTCTGCTGCCTTCAGAGACCAGCCTTTCATCCTGTCAACATGTGTTTCCAATCTGCTGAGTGAACGCAGAGCCCACGTCAGAGCTCCAGAGGTACCCGCAAAGGAACTCTCCCTGACCCTGCCCTCCACTTGGCCTAGCCTGTCCCAGCTCTAAAGGGAAGCAGGTGATCAGGAGGAGAGGGGGGCTGCGGAAACTGCCCTCAGCCAAACCACTAAGCACCAACTGGGAACATCTACGTTTTAACCCCTCCTAGGCCAGGCCCTGATACACCTCCCGGTTTCATCTTCTCAGGGGCTGTGTGTATACCTCCCGCTCCCAAATAAAGAGGGTGGCACGAGAGTCACAGGACAGTTGGGATGTCTGCTCTCCTCAGGCGCTAACGTGGTCTAAAGTCACAATGCAAAGGGAAAGGAGGAGCTTCGCTTCCACCCCACAGGGCATGGTTTGCCCTGTTTCTTTACTCTGTGGCTGATGTTCCCACCCTCCTCACTACTCCAGAACCATTTCCCATTCCGGGCACATGCTGGTGGGGAGGGAATGCACAGGGCCATATTTCTTTAGGCCAGTGCCCAAGGTGAGTGCTCCTCTCCTTCTTATTGTTCCCATAACCACTCACCAGGAGTCTTATTGCCCAGTCACCTCTCCCACACCACATGCTCCGACCATCCTGGATTAACGCTCTCTTTGGCCCTAGGCAGAGACTGAAGAGGTTGCCTTTCCCCTGACAAAATGTTACCCTCACCCTCTGGGGTGGAACACCGGGTCCCAGGGATTGGAGACCCAGACAGGGAAACACAAAACCGACATTTCATCAACAATCATCTTCAAATTCCATTCCCTCTCCTTCTTAACACCTGCCTGGAGCTCTTCCAGCCACAGGCAGAAACGCCGCTGTTCCCTGCCCACCTCCAGCTTCATAGCTGTCATCTGTGCAGAGAAACAGAGTTACCCCCAAGGCTTCTAGGCTTTGCAGACTGGGTCACTGCTGGAAGGCAAAGCCAGGTGCACACCAGCAGCCTGCCTACCACCAGCTGCTACCCGCCTGCTCTGGGAGCAGCTCGGTTTGCTGGGGATGGAGCTGTGGAGAGAAGGGAGGGATGGAGGCAAGGCCAGCATTGGATTGCTATGACTGGATCTCAATGAGTTTTTGCAGGAGGGTGATGTGCATTTCCTCTGACCGGACGGTGCTGGAAGGGGAGAGTTACTACCTTTTCCATCATCATCTGCTAAAAGTGTTACCCTAACTCATCCTCCTCCATCTCATTCCACCGGCTGCTCTGTCTGGATGAGGAGGGCTTGGGAAGGCCGGGGGGGGGGGGGGGGGGGAGCGGCGGAGGGAAGGGCTGCAATTTCACTTTGCTGCTGGGATGTCTTTGGCAGGAACACAAAGAGCAGCTGGTTTGAACACGAGCAGATCCCGGCCCATCACATTAGAGAGAACAAGAGCTCAGACAAGACAGGAAACAGCAATAAGCTCCCAGCAGCCTGCAGTATCTCCCCTTCCCCCTCTGACTGGGGAAAGCCAGGCAGCAGGAGGACACATACAGGCCTCCAAGAAAGCCAGAGATTCTTCTAATCAGTGAAAGGGGAAATGGAAAACTCATTTAGCCACATCAGTACAATGATCATAGCAATCAGGGCTGTCACACAGGTTCCCAGGAGCTCCTTAAATTGATGCACTGAGCCACAATAGTGAGGTGCATGACTATGGGCTTTACTAATAATGTCTGCACTGCATGGGCATCCAGCCAGCACTGATTAAACTCCCTAAGTCCTCTCACAAGATGGATTTTCTAGTTTCTTTGGTTGCTCCAAGGTCCTGATCAGGAATCTGGTGGGGAACGTCCTCAGGACAACACGAGTAGCTCTCTTCACTTACTGTTTTAAGTCAACGGGGATGCATTACTTGGGGTTGGGTGTTCTCTGTTCAGTCCACTTTGCTTCTCGCATCTAGAATATGCTGTGAACCAGAACACCCACCCTGGAATTGATGTGTTGCTAGGAGAAAACTTTTTTTTTTTAAATGACCAATTCCCACACCTATCCCCAATTTTTTTTGGGGGGGGGGTTGGAGGGGGAAGTGTTTTCGAAGCATCGTTCATTCCACTACGAAAAACAGTTCCTACAGAAAAATTGGAACTTTTAAAATGGAATAATTTTGTAATACGTGTCCCATAAAACATCCACGAAGAAGTGGTTCACTTGTTATCCTGTCCAAGCACAGCTGGGGCTAACAGGGTTCTCACAACATTTACCCAACCAGTGCAGACTGGGCTCTTGGATATGCTGGTGTTCTAGCCTAAGGACGCTGGTGGTTAGAACATGCTCCTCAGAGGACATTACAGAATCCATGTTGACACTGGCTAAAAAAATCTGTGCTACCACCCTGCAAGCTACCCCCATTGTTAACCAGCGATGCAGCTAGCATGGTTCTGCTCCCATTGCAGATTTGGTCTAAACCAAAAACTCGATTCCAGCTCCAAGAGGCTGCCCTGTTAGAAAAGGGACCACCCTATAGTTATTTCCAGTTCTTTAGTTTCAGTGATGAGATCCCACTGCAGCATTCTGTCTTTAGGGGTAGGAGTGAAGGATGTTGGCCTCTGTCCCATAAGGGACTTGTCCCTACTGCCATGACTGCCATCTAGGGGAGATCGCCGTTCACTGAAGTGGTGCCATGGCACGGCAGATAGGCAGGCCTTGTGTCTGAGGGGTGCAGTACAGCCGCTAACATTTCCATGAAGGTGGATGAACACATGCAAAGTTATTAGGAGGAAGAAAGAGCAGGAAGCTGCTGCCAGTAGAAACTAGCTACATCTTTGCCGCTGGGATTAAACGGGGAGGAGGAAAAGGTTTTGTTCCCTGTTCTACGTGTGGAATGTTGTATCTGTTCAGAGTTCCCTTCTGTTGCTTTGGAGCAAGCGCAAACATTCTAGCTTTATCTCCTGACTGCTTCCAGCCCAACGGCCTGAACCGGGACCTTTCGAGCGCAACATATAAAATAAACTTTGTACATTCAGCTCACATCAGCTCTGACTCTTATTGTGGCCCCGTTCTCCTGCTGGCTCTCCCACCTCTGATTTATTGGCACTACTTAATGCCTGTACTCCCTGTCAGGCTGGCTGCAGGAAGCAATCACTTACTGCGGCTATCATTCCTGCTTCCGATCATCAGAGCATGCAGCGCCAGAGCTTCTGGATTAATAAAATAATGAAGGGCTGCTGAAGTCGCCACCAGGCATAACCTCGTTAGTGGAATAGGCCTTCATCGTCTGGTCAGGCCACCGCTCATTACCATGCGCCTTCCGTCCTGGGCTGCTGCAGGCAACACCCGCCAATTACAGTACTTTGCTCCTTCCAGAGAAGCAGCCCGAAGGGATTCTGTCTGCTATCTGCCTCTCAGAAATGTCAGCTTGGCCATCTCCATGATCTCTCAATACGGGCCTCCCTGCATTCAGGATAGGAAGAAGCCATGGGTGCTACAGTCGATCAGTCCCTCCCCATTAGCTTGTCTCCCCTCCATACCCCGTACACCACACCAGCAATGAGCCCAACCACATTCTCAGAGATCAGCTGTTCTTCTGCAACACTCCATTCAAATGGAAACCATCAGCCATAGGATGACTTGGAGAGAGCAGGGGACATTTACCTGGGGCCTGAGCTTGAGGGGTGCCTGCATTTAGGAAGGGAAGAAAGAAGTTAAAATATTTGTCCCAGGCTTTAAATGCCCTCACTACCAGACAGTAGAATTACCACCAGGGCTATGGCTACACTACAGAGCTTGTTGCCACTGTAGCACTACTAGTGCAGACGCTCTAAGCTGATGGGAGAGAGCTCTCCCGTCGACTGAATTACTCCAGTCGCCATGAGTGGCGGTAGCTACGTCGGCAGAAGCTCTCCCACGGACATAGCGCTGTCTACCTCGGCGCTTAGGCCGATGCAACTTACGTCGCTCAGGGAGTGGCTTAGTCACACCCCCGAGAGACATAACGTATACCAACGTAAGCGGCAGTGTGTACATCCACACAATGGTGTCTGGGGCATTGCCGTAACACATTGATGATAATTTACAAGGGTCTAAAAGGAATTTAGAGATTCAGAGCTAATAAGACTTGCGGGAAGCAGGATAACCTTGTTAAAGATGAGATGTTCCTAAAAATCCTACATTGCAAATGCTGTGCATTTCACTAAGGTTTACTGTGAGAGAAACTGGAGAGAAGGCAGCCCTACATACCAGGTGCACACAAACCTTAGTGAAATGCACAGCATTTGCAAGGTAGGATTTTTAATGTAAGTGGGAGTTGGAATTTGAGTTCCATTTAAGTTTCTTCTGCCTTTGGTGGCAAATTAGGGTAGGAGGCACTTTCAAGTTTCTTGGACCCTCAATGCAACAGGCACAGAAGAACCCCAGGCAAACAATGGGAACTGGAAATTCTAAAGGAGGTTTTGTATTAGTTATCATTTGCCTACAACTTGATTATGTAGTGAAGCTAACAGAGCTGTAACCAGTGGAAAATCTTCAGAAGTTCTAAACGTGAACACAAGTTGTCAAGAACTACTCCCAAGGAATCTCTGCATCCAGGGGCTAATATTCATGCACAGAGGGGATCAGTACTTGATATGGGCAAATGACTTTGAAGATCAGAATGGCCAACAGCCCGTGGGCAAAACAATTTGCACAGTGCTTTTCCTGAAGGATGCTGTTTGCTCAGCAGCAGGGGAAGGATGCATGCAAAGTAGGTTCATTAGATTTGAGGTTTCTCTGCTTGCCATCACATGCCCACCCAGTCACAACCCAGTAGGCTAAAAGGACTGTGGTTCTCTGACACCATGTATACAAGTCTGGGTGGTATGATCAAACACATGGTGCAGGCTGGTTAAGACAAATAACTTAGGCAAGGAACGAAAAGCAGAACTCAGCTTGCCAGCCAGGCTCCTGGTTCAGGGCTCTGGTAACTGGTGTTTGGAATTCTGGACATTCATTCCAAAAAGAGAACCACCATAGATCTGATCACATTATCAAAAGGTCCAAGTTCTACTTGCAGGTCCAGAGCGCCTCTCCTCCTCAAAGACACTACACAAAAGAGGGAGGAGCTCTGGCTGCAGATTAGATGCAGATAATACTTCAAAATTTTTAGCAAGGCAAACTCCACTTCAGCCTTTATCTCACTTCTTAAAGGGACTAAGTCATTAAAAGCTATTTAAAGAATGACCTGTCTTGGCCACTGCAGGTCCTGTTTTAAGAGCTATGTTTTTTATTAACACACCTGTCAGGGTTCCCTCCCCACTCTAAACTCTAGGGTAAAGACGTGGGGACCCGCATTCAGAGCCCCTAAGCTTATTTTTACCAGCTTAGGTTAAATCCCCCAAGGTACAAAATTCCCTGCACCCTGAGAAATGCTTCTCGCTGCCACCATCAAGTATCTAACAGGAATCCAGGAAAGGAATCACTTGAACTTCCCTCCCCCCCAAAATACCCCCTCAAACCGTACACCCTCTTTCCTGGGGAAGCTTGAGAACAATCTCCCAACCAATTGGTTACACAGTGATCTAAAAACCCACCCCCTGGGTTTTAACACCATAGAAAACAGTCAGCTTCTTAAAAGAAGGATTTTATTACAAATAAAGAAGGTAAAATCATCTCTGTAAAATCAGGATGGTAACTATTTTACAGGACACTATATTTCCAAACTCAGAGAGATTTCCCCCTCTGGACAAAACCTTAACGTTACAGAAAACCATGAATAACGCCCCCCTGGCCCTTCTAACACAGGGGATACACCAAGCAAAATTAAACAGAAATCTATACGCTATGCTATCTAAACTTACTTCAGAAAAGGGAGGTTTGATTTTCTGTAGGCTCCTTCTGTCTTCCAAGATCACTCTGACTCACAAAGACACACACACTAAAACCTTCCCCCCTCCCAAAGTTTGAAAGTATCTTGTCCCCTTATTGGTCAGATGCCAGCCAGGTCAGGTGTCAGTCTGGCTACCTGCATTTCTTAACCCTTTACTGGAAAGAGGATTTTATAGCACTGCATCAGACCCTCTCCCCATTCCCTTCATATTTATGACAACACCATTATTGCATGGCGAGCACAAACCATCCTTTTAATCCTCCACTTCAGAAGTCATGCTGAAGGTAAGGTAGATAAGATAATATATTTTATTGGATCAACTTCAGTTGGTGGAAGAGGAACAAGCTTTCAAGCTTACCAGAGGTCTTCTGCAGGTCTGGGGAAGGCAACTAGATTGTCTAAGCTAAATACAAGTTGAGACAGACACTCTAGTAACTCTTCCCAGTCCTGAAGAAGAGCTGTGTGAAGCTCGAAAGTTTGTCCCTTTACCACCAACTGAAGTTGGTCCAATAAAAGAGATCATCTCACCTACCTTGTCTCTCTCAGAGCCTGGGACCAACATGGCTACAACAACACTGCAAATATGTTGAAGAGAGACAGACAGACATGGTGAAAGGGGTAAAATCCTCTTTACCTCCCAAAGATAATGTTAGAGGGAAGGGGTGGAGGAAATGGATCACTTCATGTCTATGAAGATTGATAGTGTCTCTTTAAGAGTGAAAATCTCCCCTCATGAATATTACTGGGATATCGGAGCACCCAAGAAAACGGACTCTGACTGCAGGTGCCCCCTTGGTTGTCTGTTAGATGTGGCCAGGAGACAGGAAGCTCCTCGAGAGAATGGATGGAAAGCTAGCAGGGTGACTAATCTTTTCCCCTGATGCTTCCCCTTTGCACAGAGCAGGGGATTATTTTAACAATCACTTTGGATATTTCTTCACTGTAGAGTTAACCAGGCTCCTGCATGTTGGAACCTTGAGGGTCAGCTGGCGAGGATCATTAGCAGCTGAATTCCTTAACTCAGCAATGGCTTCCTGCCCACGACTTTCCCAGCCTCACTATGGGAACTCTCTTATGCCACCAGAAAGCTCTTTCAAATGAGGAAAGACTAATTCCCCACCTACCCAGCCCAGAGGCCCATCGCAGTTCTCACAGCGTACGCCGGGAACAAGAATCCAATGACTTGCCTCTTTCGAGGGCTGCAGTTTCAACAGGATTTTCATCCTAACAATTGAGAGAAAACCCCACTTCTCTACAATCCATGTGCTGCTAGGCCTGCAAAGCGTTTATTTTGTCATGGCACACGAGTTCCTTCTGTCCTGATTGGCTCTTCCTCCCAGCCTCAACCACGAATCCCTTGGGACCCAGAGCTACAGCCGCCATCCCGTCACTCATTTCACTGGGCAGAATTGTATATAAAATAAGTAGGATGGGTCTCAGTCCAGAGGCTCCAAGTACTGGATGGGCAATGGGGACTCAACTCCCTTCTCACCATGAGGAATGGTCCCTCCATGGTATGGTAGGGGGCAGCTAGCACATGGGGTAAAAACTCAATCACTTCACCTCCTCCAAACTATAGAGATGCACCAGGCTCCACCAAGGCTCCACTTCAGGCTTTGTCCCAGTGTCCAACTGGAAGAAGTGGAGGGGGGGAGGAGAGAGGGAGGGGTAATAAGGCCATTTCTACACTAGCCTCTTTTCCCCACTCACCCAGTTTTCCACTTTTGCTTCTACCAGCAATGGGATCATGTGTGCAGAGCAGGCTCCAGGGTCTGAGCCACAGGTTAAGGAAGGTTAGAATAAACAGTGGTTCGTGGCTGGCAGCCACATGGGGCATGTCAACATCAGTGTTCCCATCACAGTTGCCACTGCTAAGCTGCATCACTGGTAGCCATCGTGGGAAATTGTATGGAAAAAATATCTCGTGTACAAGAGGCCTAAGGGGATTCAGGAGCAACTCCTGAATGTGGAGAACATACTCACCAAAGGCAGCAACAAGAGGAGCACAAACTACAGGAGGCTACAAACAGATAGATGGCGGGATAGTCACACAATCTCCTTCCATCCCAAAATGCTACCTTCTGCAGTGACTAAATTCACCACAAGCATGAGGAGATCCAGCTTCATGGAAATGTACCTGCTGACACCCACACTAAAATTTGGCTCCAGGTCTGTGGGTGGTATGAAGTAGGTGGATCGCTCTCCCTGCCCAGAGAACCAGGAAGGAGGTGCCACATGCAGTCCCAAAGACACCAGAGCTTCTCCTCTCACCAGACCGTGCTCCCGTTGAAGTAAATGTGAATTTTGCCATGGGAGCGGGAACAGGCGCCGACCCATTAATGAGAGCAGAAGAGGACTTTCCCTGAGCCAGAGGCTGCAGAGGGGAGGGGGTAGGAACTCAGGGGGCCAGTGGTGCCACCAGAACGACTGCTTTGCTTGGCATAGAGTGTGCTGACCTATCCATTTTTCGCCTTCCAGCCGCCACTGCATAAAAAGCCGCCTTCTTATTCCTTTCATGGCCTGGCTCCCTTTCAACTTCCCAGAGAAAGTATTTATCTCTTTTATGAATGATGACATCCGGCCAAACCCCAGGCACACCACTATATTGAATCCACCCTAGCTGTCTTTTACATCGCTATTGGCAACCTGGCAGCCTGTCCACGTGGGGCTGGCAAAATGGCTCCCACCAATCTCGCCAGAGGAGAGCCTCAGGGACTTTTATTCATTAACATTTTGAATTGTAGCTAATAAATACGCCTGGAGCATTCAGGCTGGGATATGAAACACAACAGAGATGTCCTTGAGACACTACAGTAGCTCACTGCTGGAGGCGAACGGACAGGAGAGGTCTGTTAAGCCATTCTTAATATTGTAAAAGCCCTCTTCTCCTCCCCAGGACAGCACATGGGGAGAAGCGACCATGCTGCGTCGGCTAATTCTAGAACAGCTCAAAATACGGCACGACTCCAACCTCACTCCCAAACTGCACGGCACCAAGAGCAGTTAATCTGGCACTTGCTGCAACAGCCAAACCTTTACAATGCAAGCAAAACACAATGCAGCGTGCGCCACATGTGAGTGGGGCTGGGTATAGGTGCTGGGAGATACACACAAACCAGGGCGCTGCGAGGGACACTCCAAAAGTACAGTCTTAGCCCAGCCCCAACACCAAAGCACACAGTTTTGTTTACATTTCAGTCAGTCCCTTTGTTTTCCTTAGTCTTTACCTGCCTCAAATGAGCACATATCAGGTGCAGAGAAGAAGAAAGTTTGAAGCCAGGGCCGGCTCTAACTTTTTTGCCATCCCAAACAAGAAAAAACTCCGAGCGTTGCCGCCCCTTCCCTCCCCCCGCAAGCAAAAAACCAAACAAACAAAAAAACCCCCGAGTGTTGCCCAGCTGAAACAAAAAAAACCACGCCCCCCACAGCGTTGCGCTGCCGAAACAAGCACAAAAAACAACGTTCCCGAGCGCCGCCACACCGAAGTAAAAAAAAAACCAACAACAAAACCCTGAGTGCCGCCCCCAAGCATGTGCTTGGTCAGCTGGTGCCTGGAGCCGGCCCTGTTTGGAGCAGGGGAGAGATCTTTACATACCCAGCCTGCAGGAGCAATACCTCCAGAGCAGAGTCAGCTGGGGTGCTAACGTGGGAGACAAAACTCCTTTTAAGGAGCTACCACTCCACAGTTTTGGGTTTTTTAGATGTGTGTCCTGGGGTTCTATATGTTTGAATTGGCCCCTGGTTTGTGTGACAGCCTCCATACCCTACGCCAAGTTCATACCCCACAGACGAGGCAAGGGTAGATAATGGGGTGGATAAAAGAAGAAAGGGGGATGACAATCCTCACACACACCCCAAGGCACCATCTGTGCGCATGTTTCACCAACAGGTTCACTGGATGGATTTGACAATCAAACGCCATCCAGAGAATCCTGACTTTATTTATAAACTGTCCATAATAGAACCTGTCAATGTTGGAACAATCACACAGACCACCCCGTCCTCCCAACACCACTAACATTGGGAATCCCAAGCCCCTTGCCCCAGCAGACGCCTAGATGTTCATGAGATACTGCTCATGCAAATCGGTCTTCTTAGGTCTCTCACTCACTCCCATGCTGCTCCATTTGCTGATGGATGACCGAAGGGGTGAAAGGTTAACTGGTGAACAATAGCTTGGGCAGGCTGGATGGGAATGCCAGCTGACAGCAAGCTATTAGTTAATGGACTCTGGGGCCCTCAGACCAATCTAATCAAGTGTCTGCTGGCTGGGGAAGGAATGATGACAGGGCAAGAAAATAAAAACAGGAGGCCAAGGAGAAAAAGAAATAAATAAGCTAAAGGTTGGGGGAAGTTACAAAAGGAACAAGCACTGCACTTAACAGGAGATAGGGAAAACTCAATGTTCCTTCACAGAGAAAAACAAAATCCTTTTAATCCTCGCCCCCCCCCCTCACTCCCCGCCTCCATGCAATGCAAAACAATGTCAAATTATTTTACTGCCTTTTCTTGCACAATCAGTCAATCTTCCTCCATTGCTCAACCTTAGGTAGAGCTGCAAACACAATCTAAGGAGAGACAGCAACAGGACAAGAGAGGGAGGCTGGTGTTTGTATTTATGCTCCGTGTGATTAATAGGGGCTGGAACAAGAAGCTCATAGTCACAAGACTAGTAACTACACAGGGTTGCGTAAGACACGCAAGAATCCCTGCACATGTTCCTTGTTTCCAATGGAAAGCAAGAGTCAGACATTGTTGTGGATGGCTCAGGGGACTGGCAAAGGGAGAGTCTTTTGCTCTAGGCAGAGATCATTAATAACTGGAAGTCGCTCCTGTCTGATGCCTGCTTGGCAGTTCCTACAGGAAAAGAGTTTAGGTTTCCCAAGTGACTGTATCAGAAAAACCAGCACCACTATTAGCATGAAGTGGCATCTGGGCTGGCAAGCTCAGCAGTGAGGCCAAAGATTCAGTGGCTCCTGGAGAAAGCGCTTCCACCTCATCACTAGCAGTGGACATTCCAGGGAAGGGCTGAGGCGCACTGGTAGGGAGTAGTGTGTGAAGAAAGCTTGCATGGCCCCGGTTCGGTGACTAAACAAAGACCTTCACTCTCCAGGGATCTCAAACCAGCACCTTTCTTGAACATTACATTCACAGGCAGGTTGGGGATTTGTTCATGGATCTCAGAGCCTCTTCTGAATGTCACAATGCTCAAGGGTGCTTTATCTGCGGCAGGGGATGCGACCACCACCACAGCAATTCTGCAGAGCAGCCCCACTAGCTTGTTGTAACCAACTTACTCTTTGGGGGGATTCAGGTCTTCGGGTCTCGTCTCGAAGAACTGAAGAACCTCCTCACACTGAGAGATGTAGGGTGGCAGCTGGATCAGAGCCTGTGAATGAAACAAAGAGATTGAGAACATGAAGCTAGAGACTAGTCCCAGAGTCTGAAAGGATTTTGGAGAAGCGGCCTGCAGTGTGTGTGAACAGCTGGGCAAATACAGGAAAGGCCGCTCGAAGACACAGGCACCATGATGCACAGAACTGTGGCGAGAGCTATAGTGAATGTCACAATGCACCAGAATGGAGTATGTTAATTACAGCCTCCGGTTACAGCTGCTGCATCTCTGGGTAAGATCACAGGGTGCAAAGGGGAGTAAGCAGATGTTGACCTGCAATCCAGGCTACCTTTGCCATTATAACCGTTCACCCCCACCATCCAGGGTATCCTTAGAGTCCCTGGAACAGCTGGCTCCCCATCAAAATAGCCATCCTTTTAGCTAAAGCCTGGCTGAGACTCTCCAATGCTCATCACTGTCCTGTGTGCAGAGAGCCACAGCCCCACTGAAAGGTACAAGCAGTTAATGTCTTTCAGGGCAATAGGGCCTGGCTTTGATGCTTCTGTTTAGGTTCAGGGCCTTGGGATCATAGGGCCCATCAGCACATTAGAGATCTGTAGAGTCCTCTGTCTCTCAGAAACCCCTTGCTGAGCAATGGCTACTCAAGAAGAGGTTGTCTGAGTGGCAGAAGGGGAGCCCACAAACACCACGAGCAGGGGCTGGAGAGCTTTTGTTCGTGTTGTTATCAGACAACAACTGCAGAGGCTGGAGTCAATGAGTGGCACCGAATCTTTCCCCCTCCCTCCCAGGAAGCCTTCTGCAGCAACACAGATTTTAGAAGTGGTACTTGGCGAGCAATAATGGAATGGTCTCTGCAGAAGGCGGAGGGGATAGTGCCTAGAATAGCACCATTTCCTTTGGGCCACACACATCATTGCTGTCTCAGCCCAGTTGAAGCTGGGGGGGAGGCAGACTTGGCTAGGGCTCTGTAATACAGATCTAGGCAAAGGGGACGCACGTAGCTGCACAGTGCTCATTGTTGCGGGGGTGGGGGGCAATTGAAAGTGGCATGACGTCACAGAAAGGTTTGGAAGCAGGGCCCACGCTGGTGTACGACTGACAGACAATCCTCAGGTTCATACCCACAATCCTCCCCCAGCCACACCGACCATGCCAAGGGCCCCGAGACAGGGATACGAACAAAAACATTAAGAACCTCCGCTCGCCCCTGTGTCAGGAACACAGCCCTGTGTACAGCACCCAAGGCTGCTCCCAGAGGCAGATCTCAGTCTTTACTGCCCCCATAGCCTTTCCCAAAACAGGCCTGCCTAGGGTTGCCAACTGTCTAATCGCACAAACTCAAACATTCTTGCTCCGCCTTCTGCCCAATGCCACACCCCTGCCCCGCCCCTTTTCCGAGGCCCCACCCCTCCACGCTCACTCACTTTCACCAGGCTGGGGTAGGGGGTTGGGGTGCGGGATGAGGTTTGGCGGAGGGGTTTGGAGTGTGGGAGGGGGCTCTGGGCTGAGCCTGGGGCAGGGGTTTGGGGTGTGGGCTTCGGGAGGGAGTTTGGGTGCAGGAGGGGGCTGGAGTGCAAGAAGGGATTCGGGGTGCAGGCTCCGGAGCTAGGCTGTGCTTACCTGAGGCAGTTCCCAGAAGCAGAGACATGTCTGGCAGTGGCTCCTAGGCTCACAGGCAGCCAGGCAGCTCTGCGTGCTGCCCCTGCCTGCAAGCACCGTCCCCGCAGCTCCCATTGGGCGCAGTTCCCCGTTCCTGGCCAATAGGAGCTGTGGGGCAGCATGCAGAGACCCTGGCCACGCCTCCTTCTAGGAGCCGCTGTCGGACATGCCGGACACTTCAGAGAGCAGTGTGGAGCCAGGGCAGATAGGGATCCTGCCTTAGCCCTGCTGCGCCACTGGACTTTTAGCAGCTTAAACCCCCTTGATTGGCTTCAGTAGCCTATGAGAGATCGAGCCCGATTCCAGGAGACTTCCGGCCAAACCAGGAGGGTTGGCAACCCTAGGCCTGCCATTGCACAGACACTGATCACCACCACAGCTAGGACAGGCAGAGCCACCAACCAGTGGGGGTGATACTGCCTGACAAGGAATCGAGACAGCATGCCAGCCATCATAAGCAATGGGATATAGAAACAACTGTCCACTCCGAAGATTTTGGGTGCAGGCAACTATTCAAGTTTCCTGCTGGCAACATTTCCACTGAGGTGCTGGTCACAGGATTCCATCCCCTGGGCTTTATGCAGAATCACTCAAGACCCCGGTAAAGTGACCAGCCCCAGCCCAGAGAAGGTTCCACCCTTACAGCATTGGAAATGATGGCAGAAAAACACAGCTTGTCCTAGGAGGATGGAAAACCAAGGGCCATTTGCCTTGTGGTTAGTGCACGGCCCTGCCATGTAGGAGACTGAGAGGGTTCATTGCCCTCCACCAGGCTGGGAGCACTATTGAGGCGATATATTCAGCCACACAACTCATTCTTAAGGGCAATTTGAAGAACAGGCTCCAAAGAGATACTCATCCAATTTTGTCTGGCTTGGAGCATGGTGGCTGGGGTGAGGAGGCCGTCAGGGAAAGGTTATTCATAGAAGACAGATGGGAATGACCTATTGAGATGGATGCCATTTTACAGGAGCTGATGCAGGACTGCACTCTACAGGGCATTTTCTAAAGCTCTGTCCAGTTTCATTTTAAGAATTCCAAGTGACCGGGCTTGGCAGAGGATCTCCCAGTCACAACTCTTACCAGATATTCAGCCAACATTTTCTCTCTCAAACCTACTAATACTATTACCAACCCAGAGGAAAGGGTTATTTAGTGTAGGACACAGGGGAAATGGGATGAGAATACACTGTATTTAGCTCTTTTGAATCTGACTTTAGGAATCAGTCAATCGCACCAGCTCCCTGATCATTTTTGCTGCTCTTCTTTGCCTTCCCTCCAATCTGTCAAGCTCTTTCTGCTAGCGAGACAGTATTCTGGGTGCAGCTGGACCGTGGTTTTATAAAGATGGACTATTCTCTCCCTGCTTGGTGGGGCGATGTCTTTGCATGTTTTCAGTCCAGGATTTCACCAACCTTCTTTGCAGCCAAGAAAGGAGGATTTGCAGAGCTTTCGCAGGGAACGGCGCCTCCTCACCTCTCTCCCAGGAGAGACAAAACAAAGGACAAGATATTTATCTAGTATTTTGTGGGGGATCTGGTTACGCTGTGTTCCCGTAATGCTCAGTACTTACTAAACACCACCCTAACCACAGAAAACTCAGGGATTTTTTTTTTGCTGAGAGTGTATATTATACTCCCACTTTAGTGGTACATGTGAAGTCAACCCAAAATAACACAAATGCCAGGGACAGCAGGGACTGTGGCTGAGACGCCCAGGGTAATAGCATGGGCCAACTCTGCCATGTACACTTCTATGGTGGCTTAGCCCCTCACCCCACTAGCAGCTTCTCAGTTAAGTAGCAGGAGCTGGAAGGCCAGGCATAGTGCACACTTTATTACTTGGTAATGCATTAACTGGAGGAGGAGAAAGCTGTTGTCTAAGTGGGTCATATAACATCAGCCATTATGTTCCAGTTATTAAGTCAAATGGATTCATTATATTTTATGCCATTAACAGCATTGTTCCGAACAGACAGCTGCAGCCTCTTGTCACTTAGGGACTTTTTTCCTCCCTAAAATTAAATTTATGGGCAAGCGCGTGTCTATGTAGCTGGCACATTTTAGTGTCCCTGAAAACAGGGGACTGATCACACCGGCAAGAGCCAGCCAGTTGCCGTGTAAGCTTCCCCCGACCACCCCAGCTTTGCCAATATGCCTCAAAGCTACCTGTGCTTCACCTCTGCTGTTCCAATCCTGCCTGTTACCCTGCAATAACTCAGCTAATGCACCTCTGCAGTTTTGAGCTGCAGCACATGTTAGCCCAGTGCTGAGCCTCCAGACATGTTTGCTGATGCTTCTTGGTCTTGACCTTCAGCAATTCCAGTCCCAGGGTCCCTCCCTCAGAGCTTTGGTCAATGCACTGGAGTCTTCACCTGCATCATCCCCTGCAATTCTATTCTATTCAGCTTCTTATGCTGTGCTCAACCCCAAAGTACCTAAGCGCCAAGCAGGAGGGCTTTAAGCAAAGTTACTAACACCTGTCTTGTGTTTGTTCTCTCATCTTAGCTCCGGGGTAGAGGTGTATGAAGTTGAGTGTTTTGTTCTGGAACTTTTATTTAACACACACACATGATTATGTTAGAGAAGGCATGTTCGAAGAAATGCATCTTACATTTAGCCCTGGTCTACACTGGGCGGGGGATCGACCTAAGATACGCAACTTCAGCTATGAGAATAGTGTAGCTGAAGTCAACGTATCTTAGGTCGACTTACCTCGCGTCCTCACGGCGCAGGTTCGACTGCCGTCGCTCCCCCGTCGACTCCGCTTCCGCCTCTTGCCGCGGTGGAGTACAGGAGTCGACGGCAGAGCAATCGGGGATCGATTTATCACGTCTACACTAGACGCGATAAATCGATCGCCGATTGGCGGGTAGTGTAGACGTACCCTTAGAGCGGAAGGTCCTTAGTTCCTCTGGGGGTTCGTTCCAGGGTCTTCGGCTGATGCCTGAAAAAGCTCCACCTCATGCACAGATGAGTTTTAATATTATTGTATCAAGTTCCATGGTGCCGTAGGAGCAAGGTGCTCCGGTGCTGGGCACCCCACGCAGCTCTGCCAACACATCTCAGTCCACGGCACAGCACCCTCTGTTATCCCTGAAGCTAGAGACAGTGCCAGTTCTGTGACAGAGACCCATCTTCTAAGGATAAGGACTGGACTCTGCTCAGTGGTGATCACATTTGAAACCAACAGGATAAGCTAACTAATGAATTTAACCTGTAGCCAGCAGAGCCCCTACTAGGCCATTTGCTCCTGGTTTGTAGCCTGAGAAGGGATTTTAAAAATATTAATAAAATTAAGGAGAACTAGAGTGGAGAGTACATGATGAGCAACTAGATCACTACCATGCTGCAATCTCAAGGCCTCTAAAATCACAGCACTGACCCCTCCGTCTGAAACTGGAGCCATGGGATGTTTTTACACCTGCGTGGAGTGGATGCACTGCGCCAGACTCAAGGCACCAGCTAATCTCATGGCAGGAGGTGGTACGTTAGCAACACTACTGCTGGTAGAAGTGCACAATGAAGGTTTTATAGTGCAACACCATGTGCTGCCCCCTCCCAGAAATGGAACCAGTATCGCCAACAGAGAAGGACCATCTCAAATCATGCCAATATCACACACTAGAAGTCTTCAGTTTAAGCTAGAAAACTCCCTTTACCTTGCAGTATTCATCAATAGGTATCAGACGCTTGACGGCAACATCCCGGATGTGGCTTCTGCGGAAGAGGATCTTCCCTGTGGTGAGAAAGAAGAACAAGAACAGTGCAGGTCATCAAGGCTGTTCCATCAGACATCATTTCCCTCAAATCAACTGATCAGGATCTATCCTCGATGTAAGCAAAGACTGGCCTTGCCAGGAACCCCCTTGCCCACACAGAAGAACCTTCCCCCAACCAACCAAGCACACTTTTGGAGAGATGCACATTTGAAATTACTAAGGACATGTCTACACTGTGGAAACTACATGGGCATAGCTAGGTCACCACAGCTATGCCGGCATAAGCCCAGAGTGTAGACGCAGCCTGCATGACCTACTTGAGGGACGGTGGCGAGGGAGACGGAAGCGTTCTCGCATTGACATAGATGCATCTACACTGCGGGTTAGGTCAGCACAGCTATGGCGCTTAGGGGTGCATTTTGCCATACTCCTGCCCAACATAAGAAAAAGCCGACCGAATTCCCCAACCAGATATGTCCTCATGTCTCTTCCCTTATCTAGGGTGCTGCTGTGCATGTCCAGGAGGTGGTAGAATGGCTTGTATCACTTCAGAGCAAACGTGGAGTGCCACCCTTCCCAGGCATCTAACCATTGCTAAATCAAAAGGTACAAACAGCCACTGTGGTTTTGGAGATTAACATGCTGGGTTCTGTCTCTCAAGTCTCATCTTTACAGTTCAGCTGCCAAACAAGATCAGCATACATGTGGTCATGGGTTTTTGTCTGTTTCTGCACTCCCAGAGGGCGGTTCTCTCCCAATAGACTGAAAAGGATGTGGTAGCCTCAAAACATGACCCTGTGCAGGGGTCTTCGAGATGTTCTCCCCTCCCCCTAATCTCTCTGTTTCGCCCTTTTTGTAACCTGTAGCAAAGAATTAGATGACAAAAGACCGAGGGCTCAATTCCCAATGCACACAATTACTAAAAACGCTGCGGCAAGTCAGCTATATTTTGAATCAAGGCACCAGAATCAACAATCAACCACAGACACCCATGCCAACCTTCTACTGCCTGTTTGGGAACAGACTGCCTTGGCTGGCAGTCAAGGGGGAGTTTTTGCTGATCATGCTTCATCCCCACCAAAACTCTCCAGTTGGATAGGGGCAGTTTGCTTGGGATTTCTGGTTTTTGATCTCTTCCGGCACCAAATAAAAATAATTGTTGCTTGGATTTTCAAGATAGCCTAAGGGAATTAGGCACCCAATCCACCTAAACTTCAGTGGGAGTCGTGAGTTTGGCTCCTTTGAAAATCCCAGCCCAAGTGTAAAATATCAAAAAGTTTTAACATTAGAAGTGTGAAAGACAGAAAAGACGCAAAGGTCTCGGGGTGGCCTGTGAACTTAAGGGGCGCATGGAGCTTTGCAAGCATATAAAAGACCGGGAACTGGAATGGGAAGGAGGAGATGGGGGTGAGCAGGAGAGTAGGAAGAAGCAAGGACAGATATTAGTTTGCTTGAGTTGTCAATAACCAGTTCCTGCCAATACCCTGGCCTCAGACCCCAAAAGAGGGTATGTGCTAGCAAAAAGAAGGGGAGTGGAGGAAGTTAGAGTGGATTTTAATTTGTGGGAAAAGGGGAAAACCAATTTGTGGTTTGGCCTACAATAAACAGTTACATTGGCATCGCTATGTCAGGCAGGGGTGTGAAAAAACCCACAGAATTATGTCAGCAAAAACCCTAGCGTAGATGCAGCTAGGCTGATGGAAGAGCGCTTCTGTTGAAGTAGCTAACACTGTTCAGGGAGGTGGTGTTCCTACACCGATAGAAAACCTCCTCCTGTCAGCATATGCTGCTTCTACACTAGGGCTACAGCTATGTAGATGGACCCTTTGTTCAACAGTCAAACTACGTCTACAGCACGGAGACTATATTGGTATAGCTAGCTTGTTGTAACTGTGGCAGCATAAACCTGTAGTGTAGATACAGCCTACACTGACAGAAGGGGGTTTTCCCATGGATGTACGAACACCACTTCCCTGAGCAACACTAGCTAGATTGACAGAAGCATTCTCCCATTGACCTAGCTGCATTGACACCGAGGGTTAGGTCGGCGACCCTATGGCACTCAGCGGCGTGGATTTTTTACACCTCTGAGAGCTGTAACGATGTCGACCTTCATCATAAGTGTAGACCAGGCCACGGTTAACCCCTTTGTAAAGGCAAGCGTGGATACTCCCCAAACGTTTGTTCTAACGTTTGCATTTTACCCTAGAGCTTAACTGGAGGTCAGAATGTGTAGTGTAGACAAAGCCCATTGGATAGGAGGGACTCTCTCTTTGTAGCTCCTGAATGGAGAGGGTCCCCAGAGCCAGACTTGTGGGATTGCAGATCAGATTCAGACCCTATCGGGCTTTCCTTCCTGTCGGGGTTTATTTTTATTCTCCTTTAAAGGAATCCTTCAGCTACTCCATTTCCTCCCCTCTCACTTGTGGTTCAGGCCGTTTTTCTTTGAAGTCTAATGAGTCCTAAAAGCTTCAATCTGTCTTTGCTGAGCACAATTTCTCCAGTGTTTAAAAAGACACAGGCCACTAGCAGAGAGATCATGAAAGAGATATGCGTTTACGTAGGTGGGAGAAACCTGCCCCCCACATTGAGCTAGAACAGACACAAATCCCAATTCAAAGTGTCACAACTCAAGACTGCATTATCAAACTCCTTTAAATCCCAGCTGTTAGCGTTCATATTGTAATTTAAACCACTGCAGCTATTGTCCAATAGCTGGGACCAATAACACATGTCTCAGAACTTCCAGCCTTCCAGGAGCTTTCAGGATTTGAATTGGAGCTTTCAGGCTTGATGGTGAGATAATCATCAAGCAAAAGCCAACTCTACCCCCTGAGTTAAGGGGAGTTTTAGTGCTTGAGAAAAGTGAAGGACTTGCACTGTTGGCAGGTGCTGTGCAAGCTATCTCCCTCCAACAGCTCTGCAGATGCACCTCAATCCTGGTCTCCCTCCTCCCCTACCCCCGAAGCAATGGATAAGCAGTAGGATTGGTTTTATAAAAGAATTGTACCTCAACATCCAGCTGGGACTGAAGTTAGACCAGCATCATGAACACCTGTGATATGAGCTGCCACTTGAATCCACTCTCAAGCCCCAGAAGGAGATTTAGCCCCAACACTAGAATACCTACCTCCACTCATCCCTCCATCACCTACACACACACCTTGGAGTTACCCATTCTTTTCGTTCTCCCAGCCCCAAGGCCACCACCATGCCAGTGGAGATCGACCGGATGGTTACCAATCTACTCTTTCACTGATCAGAATGATCATGGTTGAGCAACCTGAAATACTCTCTCCTCCAAGGGGCTACCATCACATGCTCCATGGAATAACAGCACATCCCCAACATGCCTGCACATTTTCACATGAGCATTTGTGGCTCAGCTATTGTTCCTGAACAAGACTAGAAAACCAAACCAAACCATGGTACAGAGGCTTGCATAGCTGTTAGCTGCATCAGGATGGCTCCAACATGCACTATTCCCTCACAAGGGCCAGGACATTGCTAAAATGCTTCCTTCTGCAATCTAGTCTTTAGTTCTTGCAGATCAGTAGCTTGGAAAGTATTTATTGCTAAGATTCCAGGGAGGGGAGGGGCAGGAATTACCAACATCTAGTTAATTTCCTTGCCGTGGGTGACTACTATTTTTTTTCCCCAGCAGGCAAGTAAATTATCAATAGTTTTTCATTCACATCAGCCATCAAGGTAAAAATATGGGTAAGTAGATTTTCTGCCTGGATTCTTATTTTAATGATGCTTTCACAAAGATTAATGGGTCGAAAAGGTTTTGTTGACCATCATTAGAAATCGGAATTTAATTTGTAATTTGTCAGTGTGCCAAGATGTAGTTGCTGATGGGCACATTATAAATGTCTAAAACAAACAAACCTATGAAAGGAACATTTTAATGTTAAACAAAGAAATAAATGGAGATCTAAAAATTATTTCAGTAACTGAATACACAAACCTTCAACAAATTCCCTTCCCTTCTCACATTTGCATTTCTCCCAGTTCTGATGCTTCCCAAACAGAAAATTTACTTTTTAATAAAAAGTTGATTTACATCAAAATGCCTAATTAGGAAAAAGCAGAATCTCTCCATGTTGCCAAGAACAGCTATAAAACCCTGACTTGCTCAGTGAGAGAGAGAGCGCACACACACACAATGTTGGCTAGCTACTGCCTGGGCAGGAGAAGTGAGGTAGTCTCAATGGGCATCTACTGGAGGTCACACTGTGCAGAGGACACCATTTTGTTCTAAAATGGCATCCTCCATGTGGCAAAAGTGCTGTTCCATCATAATCTGGCCCCACTACACCACTGGCATGGAGAGAAATGGTGGGCTTATGGCTGAATCAGTGGGATGGGAGCTTGAAGACCTGGGTTCAGGATTTTGCACTGGGCTCTTGGACACACATCCCTTATCCACATCTGTAAAATGGGGATAACAATGCTGCCCTGTGAGACTTAATTAAGTGGTTTGAGATCCTCAGATGCTAGAGAAATCCACAGTATGAATAAAGCAATCACAGTACTTCACATCAAGTTCTATCCCATCTCTACCTTGAAGTCATTTGGCTGCCTCAGGGTTTTTAAGTGCCCTTAATATGGTACTTGGCTCACTTCCCTATCCTACAGATCTGCTGGGTGGTTTATTTCTTTTCTCCCTTGCATCAAATTCCTTCATGCCCAGGACAGCAGCAGGGCTGCAGTAGGCATAGTAGTGTGAGATTGGGGCACAGGGTTTACAGAAGCTAAAAGAAATGCAGCTGGAGAGAAACAGGGAGATGGGCCAAGGCAAAAGGGAAATTAGCTTTGATGAATACACTGGCTTGTTGGAATAGGGCCAGAAGAGCAATAAGTAGAATTAAAAGGATAGACACAGACACAGGTACATTGCAGAAAAGGGCATGATTAGAGGGTCAGCCATTGGAGGATGTATATTAGCTCCAATCAGTAAGGTAATAGCGGGTAGAATAACAGGAAGTAACAAGTTTGCACTATAGGACACCAGTGAAGGAGGGGAAAAGGGAAGGGATGATGTCTTCCCAGTACAAACAATTTCAAAGTTGGCAACAAGGTGACTCTGCAGCATGATGTTGGAGAAGCGCGAACATTGGAGAGAAAGGAAGGAGCACCATCTCCAATGCGAAACACTATCAGGCCAGACAAGAGCAAGGACAACTCCTCTTAATCTCCCAAACTCAAAAAACTTGAATTTGGTTACGGAAAAAAAACTAGCTCTCTTGTTTATAAGCGCTTTTGGACAAGACTCTCTTTAATTACAATTTAATCTCAATGTCTCTGTGCAGAGATGCCTTTAGAACCAGATAAATGTAGGACTGGAAGGGACTTTAATAGGTCCTGTCCCCTGCATTGAGGCAGGACAAAGAATTATATAGACCATCCGTGACAGTTATTTGTCTAACACAGGGGTGGGCAAACATTTTGGCCTGAGGGCCACATCTGGGTGGGGAAATTGCATGCAGGGACATTAATGTAGGGCTGGGGCAGGGGGTTGGGATGCGGGAGGGGGTGTGGAAGGGGGTGTGGTGTGCAGGAAGGGGCTCAGGGCAGGGGGCTGGGGTGAAGGAGGGGTGTGGAATGCAGGAAGGGGCTCAGGGCTGGGGTTCAGGGTGCAGGAGGGAGATCAGGTCAGGGGGTTGGGGTGCAGGAGGGAGGCAGAGTGCTGGAGGTGGCTCAGGGCAGGGAGTTGATGAAGGAGGGGTGCGGGTTGTGGCAAGGGGTTGGGGTGCAGGAGGGGTGCGGGCTCCGGCCCAGCGCCACTTACCTGGAGCAGCTCTGGGGTGGCAGAGGTGTGCACCAGGGCCAGGGAAGGCCACGTCACGCCCGGAACTGGCCGGCACCACGTCCCTGTGGCCCTTTGGAGTTTGGGGGGGGGGAGGGGCCAAAGTGCTTCGTATGCTGCCCTTGCCTATGGATACCTCTCCCGAAGCTCCCATTGGCCGGGAATGGGGAACCGTGGCCAATGGGAGCTTTGGCTGTGGAACCCACAGGTGAGAGCAGTGCATGGAGCCCTCTGCCCCCCCCCCCTCCCACCAGAGGACGCAGGGACATGGTGCCGGCCGCTTCCAGCAGCGGCACAGGGCCCATGGCACCACCGGGGGGGGGGGGGGGGGGGGCAATCCCACGGGCTGGATCCGGCCCATGGTTTGCTCCCCCCGGTCTAACCTGTCTAATCTCCAGCCGCAGAAATTCCATAATCTCCCCCAAGCAATCTGTTCCAGTGTTTAACTGCCCTTACAGTTAGGAAGTTCTTCCAAATGTCTAACCTAAATCTCCTTTGCTGCAATTTAAGCCCATTACTTCTTGTTCTATCCTCAGTGGTTAAGTAGAACAATTTATCACCCTCCTCTTATAATGACCTTTTATACACTTGAAGACTTATGTCCCCCCTCAGTCTTCTCCAGACTAAATAAACCCAATTTTGTCAAACATCAACCCCAAAACATTACAATAAATACTTAGCTCCTATACAGACCTTTCCAGATATCTCCAAGCAGGAAGTATAAATAACCATGGGGGGTTTGCAACAGCAATTCACAGCACATCTCTCCCCACACCCACCACCATGATAGGAAAAGAGCAGACAGAGAAATGGGGAAGTCAGCATCTGCACACCATTTAGGATGGATGCAGAAGGTGTTTGAAGGGCCGTCTATGCAAATCTTCATCCTGCTGTTCTCTCCCCTCCCAACCCCCCACACCCACACACACACACCCAGCCTTTTCAAATCAAGGCTAAGTATTGTAACTTCTATGCATTATACAGCACCCAGCTGCCAAGAGCTGCCATTCCATCTCCTACTGCTGCCAAATTATCCGGACTACTCAGAGATTAAAGGATTTCTGCCAAAACAAATGAGGCTTTTAGCTACCTGAAGAAAAGATGAATTCGGAGCAGAACAGACTTCTGATGATTTTCTGTACTGAGTCAAGTGTTGTTGTTGTTGTTTTTAAAAGAGTTAGTCTCTCTCTCTCTCTCTCTCTCACACACACACACACACACAACCACACACACAGAGGTAAAGTAGCTAATTGGGTTTGCATTTCCCTCCTAGTGGGTACCATGCACTTACAGCCCACAGAGCTAAGGATGGTCAGTCAGAATGGTTGGGCAAACAGAAAGTTCTTAAATCGGGGCCTGAGAATGGGGTGGCTCTGCTATACACAAACCCCAAAACAAAGTCTATCATTTGGCCACATCTGTAGAGCTTCTAAGGGCTTGTCTACACTGGCACTTTACAGCGCTGCAACTTTCTCGCTCAGGGGGTGAAAAAACACACCCCTGAGTGCTGCAAGTTTCAGCGCTGTAACGTGTCAGTATAGACAGTGCACCCGCGCTGGTAGCTACGCCCCTCGTCGAGATGGGTTTATTACAGTGCTGGAGGAGCTCTCTCCCAGCGCTTTGCCACGACTACACAAGCCGTGACAGCGTTTTAACGTTGCCAGGGAAGATGTGCCCTAAGACAGCATGAAGTAGCTGTCTCTTCAGCTCAGCAGAGTCAAGGTAGACAGTGGTCGATCTCAGAGACGTGAGGTGGGTGAGGTAATATCTTTTATTGGACCAACTTCTGTTGGTGAGCGAGACAAGCTTTCGAGATTACACGGGGCTCTTCTTCAGGTCTCCACACTGGACTGGAATCACAGCTCTGGCCACGCAGCTATTTCATGTTCTCTCCGACTTCCTCTCTGACTTACCCCTGGGGCTATGGGGCTATTTGATACAATCTAAATAGCTCGAAAGCTTTCTTCCATTTCCTTTTCTTAACTGCAATGAGCCACTGAAAATAAAAGGAGGGAGACTTTATGGCTGTTTGCCCCACAGGGATGCGGGAAGACTGTAAAATCACAGGAGAGCACCTCTCTGAATCCTACCTCAAAGCCAGCTGCAGACTTGAGAGCTCATTCTCAGCCATTGGAAACACCTTCAATTGGATACAGCTCACAAAGTCCTTTCAACGGGAGACGCTCCTTCCACTCCAAGAGAGCTCTCCTACACCCCAATTGCTTAGTTCAGCTGAATGGCTCTCTTCCTCCCATCTCATCCAGAACCAGGCGTCCCAAACCTCACACCTCTACCATCTGCCTCAATGCCCAGTAGGGTGACCAGATGTCCTGATTTTATAGGGACAGTCCCGGTTTTTGGGTCTTTTTCTTATATAGGCTCCTATTATCCCCCACCCTCTGTCCCAATTTTTCACTTTTGCTGTCTGGTCACCCTAATCCTCAGTGGTCATGCATACATACACTAAGGCCAGGGCCCTCAGATATCAATCAGGAATTCTGGGTCCTGGGTTGCACTGAGAATCAGTGTTGACGAATCACCATCATGGGGGCTTTGGTTTATCTGCTGGCCATCACATCCCTGCAAATCCCCATGCACACACATACACATGTGGACTCTTCAGAAAATAGATGGCCCTGGAGAGCAGAGGCTCTTCCCTCCCCTTCATGCTGACCATCCTCTCTCTCAGATCATTAATCATGAGCTTGCTTTATATCCACAAGTGGTGCTGGCAGGCAGGAGTCAGGAGCTTTGGTAAAATCCTGAGAGAGGGCATTGAAGGAAAGAGACAGGGGTGATGACACAGGCAGAGCTGTGTGTGGGTCAAAATGGGTTAGCTGCGGTCACCGCAGGTCATGATCAAGATACATTGGCAGAGCTGTATGAGACTTACACAGAAGGATCAAAATCTGCCTTTAGAGGACATGCTCAGAATACTGCACTCATCCCCTCTTCCCTGCCTCCCCAGCTACAACATTCTGGGAAAACCCACAGCCACTTCCTCGGTGCTGAAGGCGGGACAGCAGACACGCAGCTCTGCTGGTAGTAATTAGGCAGCAGTTTTGAAATGCTGCTAACTGATCAAGTTGCTGAGTCATTATTTAACATTAGCTGCCTGACCTAATGCCCAAGCACAGAGACACACATGCACCAGCCTTCACGACAAAGCGATTGCACGATAACAAAAGGCAGCATACCCAGGCAGGGAGAAAGCAGCCTTCCTGCACTTCCAACTGACTCCCGGCATGCACAGGTCTGACTAGGCAAGAAGTAGACACAAAAATGGGGCACATCTTTCACCACCACTGTAGGGCTTGAGCCCTGTCTATACTACAGCTTCAACAGTTGCTACCACAAGAGCAGCTGGTAGAGTGGGCACCGCCGGTGACCAGCAGAAATAGAGCCAGAGAAGCTTCATCCCTAGCAGTTGAGGACCCAGGAGACCAGAGACACGCTTTGGTTTTAAAAACTCTATTGGAGCCCTTCTCCCTGCTTTACAACCCAATGGCCAGGGGTCTTGCTGTGGCAAACCACTGAAGGAAATGCCCTACATAGCCCATCAAAGCCCCCCCCCCCCCACACTCTTATTTGAATGACAGATTTCTAGCGCAGGTCGTGCTGTAGCAGGTCTAGAGTGGGGGGGCTGTAAAGTGACCCAATGCAGCCCCTCCATGGCAAGCATGCTACCTCTTCAGGTCTCACCTACCCAGCTCAGGGATTGGGAGAAGGGCTGACTGGCAATTACCCCCAGATGGGCAGGAGACACCCTGGGGGCAGGAGGGCAGCCCACAAGAGAGACATTAGCCTCTAAAAAAGGCCAGGTGAGGGAAGGGGACAGTGTATTCTGTTCCAACCCACTGGAATTCTCAAACCAAGTTCAGAGCCATACTAGAGAAGAGGGAGTGGAGGGGAAAGAAAGTTGCAGAGGCATTTCAGCCAGAAACATGGTTGTGGCTCCCATTGAGCTGAAGATTGTTACTCGATCCTGAGCGAGCGGGAGGGGCAACGAACCATAAATGTATCACAAAGCTGATCAGAGCCATTAAAGAAGCCAGATATTTTGAGAGCGGAAAAAAGTCTGACTCTCGCTTTACCCTGAAGGACTCCCTCCGACACAGAAAGAATTCGCTTCTTCACACCTTTCAAATCACATCCAGATTTCCTCTGGCACAGGCTCCAATTCACTTTAAAAGCAGCAGACAGTCGGTCCCCAGAAGGAGAAGCCGGTTCCTAGTTCCACTCCTGGAATGAGCAGGCATGTGTGGGGAAGATCACACTTCCCACAACCTCCATAGGAGCCTTGGACTTAGCAGCAGGCTGGCAGATTTCTGAAGCGAGTGGATGCCCTGGCCCTGCAGTAAAAGGAAGGGATGACTTTGCGTGGGGCTGCCTGCATTCATGTCTGTTCCTGGGCGTGCCATAAACATGGAGGTTTATAGGGATGTGTACTGTGACCTGATCCCTAGGAGCACTCTAAAGGATCTCAAGGAGGCTCAGAATAGAGCCAGCTACAATTCCTAGCATGCTAGTGGTTACAGCGTCATAGTGGAGGGAGTTCAGTCCTAGGCCTAGTCCCACTCATGCGCTTCACCCTTGTAAAAGGTGTAGAAAGCAGCAGCTATTCTGAGAAACAAAGGGAAAGACTCCCCCTTGCCATATTCCTCATCCAGAAGGATGGGATTGGAGGCGCAAGGCCTCCAGAAAGGGAGGGTAAGAGGAGGGGCGCTCTCCAGACTCCAGCAGACACGCTGACCATCTGTGGGACTGGGGGAAAAGGATTTCCCCCCAAAACAGGCCGATATCAGGATGGTGAGACAATAAAATGCATTATTTAGGGTGGCTCAGTGGGGAATGTATTTCACTTCTGTGCATTCCAGGAGACAAACCTCAGTATCTCTGCTTCCTGGGCAGTGAAGAGGGATTCACTCGGGTGTACTGCCTCCACCACTGGCAGATCCATGGAACAGTGATGATGGGACCTCCTTTCACGCATCTAGACTGTGAGGAAGGAGCCCAGCAGGAGAGATGGAGGGTGCAGAGATAGAGGGTGAGAGCAAACACAGGATAGGAGGGAATGGCAGTCTTCTACCTAATGAAGTCAGCGGGATTCCTGGCAACCCACCAAACTCAGCAACTGGTGTTGAAAGCTCAGAAGTGGAACTGCATGGAGAGATCTACTCAAGACTTCACCAACAGTCCCACCCATGATCTCCTCTTCACTGAAGAGCTCACCATCTGCACTAAGGCAGCAACACACTTATGTGATCATTTCCTCTTAGTTACTAGGCTGGGTCTGAGATGCCTGAGACAGCTGTGACCAGTGGACTGATCACAGGATTAGGACCCAGAAACTCTGTTCTATTGCCAGCTCCAGAGTACCCTGTGGGGTCTGGGGAAGTCACGTAACCTTGTCTGGAAACGGGGAATGATCATATTCATCTATCTAACTTCCAGGTCCCTTGTGGAGAGCTGTTAGTATTTACAGATAAAAAGTTCCCAAAGTGCAAGTACTGTTCTGATGCTGGATCAGAGAGGGATGGGGTAGGGGTAGAGGGAGGTAGAAAGGAGACAACATTCTGCTTTCTAAAAATGTATACTAGTAAATCCTTTTCTTCCTTTGGAGTTTGCTGCCGTCTCTTGCTTAAGCTTCCTAAAAAGCAATTTCACAACCAAAAGTAGCTGAGCCTCACGCAACCCCTCCTTGCAGCGACTCACGCTTCCAGAAAAGCAGAACGGCTGGAATAGGCTTTGGGCCACTTGGGTTGTGCGGAGCTTGGAAGGCTCCACTTGCCTTATAAAAGCCGTTTCCTGAAAGATCTGGCACGTCCTTTACACAACTGGCCCAACTGAGCTCATTTGTTTTCTTAGTTAATTCTTTCCTGGGGTCCCCATCTCATCATCCCTCAGCCAGCAAATGTGTAAGCCTTAGCGTGTGAACTTCTCCAGGCAGGGACTGGGCCTTCATGTGTATATTGCACAGCACAGAACTAATACTCAGCAACCAGCAACTCTTCACTGGGGACTTTGTCTCCGAGCCAGAGGCTGATAGATTTCCAAAGCTTTGCACAATCCTCCCATAACTTTTCATATGCATTGGTCAATGCTACTTCATTCCTCCTGTCATAAGAGTCCATATT
This sequence comes from Chelydra serpentina, assembly GCA_037349315.1. Classification (NCBI taxonomy): domain Eukaryota; kingdom Metazoa; phylum Chordata; order Testudines; family Chelydridae; genus Chelydra; species Chelydra serpentina. The sequence goes on from JBAIAC010000035.1 coordinate 18,824,584, forward strand.
AACATTAACCGTGTCCTGTGAGCTAGGACTAGCCAGAGGTGTGTCATGGGGTCATGAGGGCAGCATCCCTCAAAACAACAATCACATGAAGGACCTGCCACTGACTCGAGGCCAGCAAACAAGCAGCTAGGAGTCCACCTCCCAATTCTGCTGCTTGGCAGCAACTGAAATTTTTGGCATAGTGCCTGAATGCTGTCAGACTCAGTGGAGGCCATATTCTTATCCTGTCAGTGGTACTGTATCACAGTGGCACCCAAGACATGCTACAGGCAAGTGCAATCCAGATATATATAGTCAGAGAGAATCCCTCTTCCAGAAAGCCCACAGTCTATCCTTCTTCTTCCCATCTGTTTCTCTCAGGGACTCAACTTTATTACTGTTCCATCTGTTTTAGAGTGGTGGAGGTGAGGAGAAGAGAGGGCGGGGGGGTGAGGAGAAGAGAGGACGGGAATTGCATCCTTTGCAAGGATATTCTCTTGCAAGAGCTGAGACCTGCTTTAAGTCTGAAGGCCTGAAGTCTCCTCTAGTGACTTCAAAAGAATGAGTCAAATCCCACAAGAAAAATAAAGCTACAATAACCAAACAAAAGCAAAAGAACAAAATTACTCTGGGTTAGACGCTGTAAAATAAGCTTTAATAATGGGACCCCTCCCCTCTCTAGGAAAACATTCTGACAGACACTGAACGATGGGAATCTCCTCAGTTCCTGTGGGTGATGCTGAGTTCGAGACAATTACAGGTTTGCTAAGAATGCTACAGGCAGCAGGACGTATAGGATAGCAGGAGATATTTTTCAGGACTTCAGAGGCCACACGTCTAACATTACCATAGGCAGCTTTCCAGAAAGCAGCATATTTCAATCAGACCATTGGAACCAAATCACCACTGGTAATGAAACTCAGATGCTAAAATGTTTCTCAAATGGGGGATGGAAGAAAAGTAAGCTATAGATGTCACTGGTTTCTCAGGCCTGAACCAAGTCAAAAACCCAGCAAGCCTAAGTTTCACCATATATTGGATGCATGAGATACAGAGAAACAGACCCTGCTCTGCCTCGCACTGACCCACTCTGATTATGCGTCTTGATGGAAACAGCATAAAATCTCGAGGTTTACAATAAGTAAAACAACATGTTGCCATCTCAAGCTGGGAAAGAGGAGACCTGAACCAGAAGAAATACAGCACTATTCCTGTACCTGATAATTCTACCAGCTTCTAAGAGACTTTTCTAAGCCAAACCAACACCTCTCTGAGGAGGCAGACTCTACCAATAAGCCATCTCACCAGGAACATAAGACCAGGTGACTAACTCCATAAGCCAACTCAATAGACAGCTACTGTCTCCTTACTACACATGCCAAAGATGGCAAAAGAAGCACTGCAGAAGCTACAGACCGCACACTGCTTAACAGCTGTACCCTCAAGTGAGAGGATTAAGCAGCCCCATGTGGTTAGATCAGGGGTCTCAAACTCAAATTACCACGAGGGCCGCATGAGGACTAGTGCATTGGCCCGAGGGCTGCATCACTGACCCCGCCCCCTCGCTGCCCTGGCCCTGCCCCCACTCCACCCCTTCCATTAGGCCACACCCCTTCTCCACCTCCTCCCCTGTGCGCACGGCTTCCTGCTCCTCCCCCCTCCCTCCCAGAAACCGCGAAGCTCTTCCCATGCAGCCCACAGAGCTCTTCCCTGCAGCCCGCTGGGCTCCCCCCCGCTTTTTTTTTTAAAGGGGGGGGGGCGCAGGGAGCCCGGCGGGCCGCAGGGAAGAGCTCCGCGGGCGGCGTGTTTGAGACCCCTGGGTTAGACAGATGTGAGTCTGATGTACCTAGTGAACATTGTGCAGGAGCCAACCGGGAGAGTACCCCACAATTATCCACCATCCCTACCACTCTACTTCTGTGATGGGCATGCAACCATCCCTACCACTCTACTTCTGTGATGGGCATGCAACCATCCCTACCACTCTACTTCTGTGATGGGCATGCAACCATCCCTACCACTCTACTTCTGGGATGGGCATGCAACCATCCCTATCACTCTACTTCTGTGATGGGCATACAACCATCCCTACCACTCTACTTCTGTGATGGGCATGCAACCATCCCTACCACTCTACTTCTGTGATGGGCATGCAACCATCCCTACCTCTCTACTTCTGTGATGGGCATGCAACCATCCCTACCACTCTACTTCTGTGATGGGCATGCAACCATCCCTACCTCTCTACTTCTGTGATGGGCATGCAACCATCCCTACCTCTCTACTTCTGTGATGGGCATGCAACCATCCCTACCACTCTACTTCTGTGATGGGCATGCAACCATCCCTACCACTCTACTTCTGTGATGGGCATGCAACCATCCCTATCACTCTACTTCTGTGATGGGCATGCAACCATCCCTACCTCTCTACTTCTGTGATGGGCATGCAACCATCCCTACCACTCTACTTCTGTGATGGGCATGCAAGTGTCAAGGTAAGCCTCTGGGAGGAGTATGGACTTAGAGTGACTGCAACCTGTAGAGAAGGCTGGGGAGGATATGAACACAGGAGTACGATGTGCAGTTCGAGGCACAGATTATTTCACCCCGAGTCAGAAGATGGAGCCTGTCTCCAGAGTACAACCTGTTTTCTCCCCTGCTCCGACATTAGCACCTTTTGTCACCAGGCAACTCAGTCCTAGGTGGCTTGGGAGGGAGGGGGTGAAGTACCTAAAAATATGCTTATTCTAGGCATTGCTAAAGCACTCATGACCATAATACATAGCTCAACTGGCATTATAATACCTCCTCGCAAAACCAATCATCATCCTCATGACCCTCTAGAACTATGTAGGCCTTTGTCCAAACACCACCACCACTACTAAGCCAATTTGCAATAGAAATGGACCTTATATTGACATCACGTGCTCCTGGACTCTGAAGGGGTTCAGAATCTGAATTGGTAAATTGCATCTCAGGCCTTCAACTCTGGCATTTGCTTCCCCCACTTGCTCTTGACTTTGGAAACCTTCTGAGCACGCTGCAATGCTTATCTGTCTTCCACAGCTTTGAGGACTGAAGGTTTTACAGGGATAACTGGGGGTTCTGGGACTAGGATGAATTTTCTTGGTGGGCAACATAAGGCATGCTGTTTGGCTGTATCTGGAGATGGATTCTTTTAGTCTATTGCATGGGGGCCCAGAGCAGTGGGCCGGATACCTGTTACCAATATTTTATAAAGTTGAAATAAGTGTGCACACAGCCCACGGACGGATGTCCGTGTGGGTCAAGGCCCAGGCTCTATCTCCTGACAGTGCCAACCCTTTTCCACAGTCGAAATCCCAATGGAGAGTAATTTAATAGAGGGGAACTTTTTCAGTTTGAACAAGTGAGGCTGTGAAACACAATGCGCTCGGGGCAGCCTCTCTGGAGCTCAATCCCCACCTTCCAAAAATAGCAGCGTTTGATGGGAACGAGTAGGGATTCTTCACAAATGGAGAGCAGCCAAACTGTACTCCCTATTTTTCCAAGTCATGCCCTTTGCCAATTTGGCTTCCCCCACTGGCAGGAAAAAGTTGCACAGCAGTGCCTTTTCCTCTATATTAATGTCAGACTTGCTCTGGTTTTGCTGATGCTACAATCAGGGAAGAAACCAGAACCAGAAATGCCTCCCTAGGTAACCCAGACACCGTTTCTTAACTACAAATGTACCCTGGCTCATGAAGAGAAATAAAACAGAATCTTCATGCCGCTCGAAGGAAAAGAACCTCATGTGTACACTGCAATAGAAGGTGTGATTGTGATAGCTTTAATCTAGCTTGCAGGACTAAAAATAACAGTGAAGACATGGCAGCATGAACTGCGGAATGGGTTATACATACCCAGGGTCTCCAGTGGGCTGGAACAGCCCACGCTGAAGCCTTTGCCATTGCATCTTCCCTGGTATTTTTAGCCACGCTATCTAGATTAAAGCTAGTGCATACCATGTTTAAGGTATGTTAAGTGTAGACATACCTTAAACATCTGCATTTCCATAAGACATCATAATGGTTTGCACTAAATATACTTGCTGCGTCCTCTGGAAGTGTTTAAAGTATCATCCATTTTCATTAGCTCCTGGGAAAAAAGTTTATGTGGTCAAATCTATTGGCTGCGGGTGTGTGCAAGACTCTCAGGGGCCCCACTCCCTGGGAATTTTAGGGCTACATTTTCAAAAGCAGCAGCAATGTGTCATACACAAAACGATCACATGCACCCATTAGGTCCAAAATGGGTAATTATACAGTACAGGTAATGGGTAATTATACTGTAATTATACAGTTATACAATTATACAGGTAATGGGTAAATTACTTTGGACACATGAACACCCATTTGCACAGTTGCATGTTGGATTTGTGGGGCAGCTGCTGCACCATAGACATCCCAGTTTGGAAAACTGCCCCTTAACATTGCAGGAGAAAGTTACAGCTGTCAGCCTGTTTCAGTATTGCATTTCTGTGGATTGCTTTTAAGGTCTTTCAGCACTTTAACTAGAGTTACACTCAATTGCAAACTGCACAGAACAGTTCCTGGGGAGCCACAGCTAGACCCGGCTCTGTTGGGGGTGTTGATACTGAAACCCACTGGTCTGTCCTAGGAGCTATCTACAGAGCTTGTGAAGGTAGGATTGCTTACCTAAAATATGGGTGTCTTCTGGGGGCAGTGGCTATGTATTTGCCATTCAGGATGGGCAGCAACCAATGCCTAAATATTGCAGAGTCCAAGTTCGAAACTGATTATGGACTGCAGCCCTGGGAACTGAGGAGTTTAATACTTACTTTGCATATTACTAAAAATGCATATTGCATATTACTAAAAATATTCCCATGTTCATTTTAATGGAGAGGATGCAGGCATCTGAAGTTTCAAATTCACACATTGTTCAAGACTCCAACCTTTAAGTCATACTTGTGTGTGCATTGGGAGCTGGTAACAAGACCTTTTCTTAGTCCGGCCCCACTTGAGTGTATTATGTTAAAACCAGAGTTTGCCTTCAATGGAATCCATCCTACCCACCTGGCAGAAAGGGGATGATCCTTTGTTTGGGGTCCTTCTGCCCTCCTTCCATTGGGAACTTGTCCAACATCTGCATCTAAAAAAAAAGGGGGTGGGGGGTGGGGAACACAAGATGGGATTTAAAAACAAAATGTTAAAGTAACACACAACAACTACTCGGCAAGAGGAGAGACTAAAATGAAGCCAGTTCTCCATGTCAACACAGGTGAGTCTTGGCTGTCTGCACATAACCGCATTAAATCGAGTTAGGTTCTGAGGGTAGGGCTGACACCATGTCTCCAAAGCAATGAGAGAAAAGTGGTTGTACATTCCAAGGGGCTCCAGCATCACCAGGGCTCAGATGGGCCCTCTCAGAATTTTCTAGTTTTCCTTTAGGTCCCAGGTCCAACTGACGTTTCACCATGTGTGCACTTATTCACAGTTTGCATTTCATTCAGTGTGAACTGGGAAGCCAACCTGCATTTTTTTTAAAAAAACAACTAGCCTCCATCCTGAAGGATCTCAGAGTAACTTACAAACCTATACAAACTGGGCTTAAAACCACTAACCACCACCACCACCTTCATGACTACCAACTACTTAAAGTAGTCATCTAAAAAAGGACTTGGTCCATTCCTGCAGTTCGTACAATTTGCAAGAACTGGCTGGGACAGCAAGGTGGGAAAGACCAGAAGAGTTAAGATTCAGCCTCCTTATTGTAAGTCTCTTGTATCATGACCTCTCTACTCCATTAGAAATGTGTCTGCAACCTAGGAAGATGCTCCAGGGATGTCAATGGGAGTGGAGGGTACTCAGTTTCTCATGGCTGCTCCAGTCATCTTGAAAGAAGGGGTTCCAAGTGCATCACAGCCTCCCTGGCTGTCAGAACCTGAGGCAGCTTAGGAGTAAGAACAGGACTCTCTTCTGTCTTTATTTAGGTCATCTTGTCCAATTAGACAATTTGAGCAGGGCCCTTCTTTGGCACACCAAAGGGAGACCAAAGGAGAGTGCGCACAAAGGGCTTCACTAGCGTTTTGGTTTTTTAGGTGCGAATTTCTAAGACCTCTGGATGGGGAAGCACTTTAGTTCTCAACATAGCAAAAATCAGCGGCTTTGTGTGTGCATGCGCACATGTGTGCGTACATATGTGCAACAGGAGACAAAAAATAGGGACAGATCTAATTCCCTTGACTCTTCTATTAATGTAAGGGATTATAAATGCAGCTGGCAGCTACCATTCGACTCTACAGTAAAGAAACCCTACAACCAACTTCCACTGTACTGCAGCTAAAGAACACTTATGCATAATTATTAAGCAAGTCAGCATGGCCTGAGGGAATGAGCACAGGCTTGGAAATCAGAAGGCCCAGAGTGCTAATCCTGGCTTTGACATTGAGTCATTATGTGGCCTTAGGCATGTCACTTACCTTCCCTCTGGTTCTGTTTCCCCCATGCACATAAATGGGGGATAATTAAACTCTCTTCTACCACCTCTGAGTCCCAGCCCTGTGCTTTAACCATAAAGTTACGCTTCGAGAAATGCCTTCACTACTCTTCCCTCATTTGCACCATTCTCCAGTGATGGAAGCACAGCAGTATCCCAAACTGCAGTCCCACATCTGGACTCTCAAATGTGCAATCTCTTGGTATCCATGTAGAAAAGTACAGAATTAAACTCCATTGCAACAATCAATGGTCCTCTTCCATAGGCAAACCCCACAAACAGCAATCCTCTAGAGCAGTGATTCTCAACCAAGCTGCTGGGACCCCCTGGGGGCAGTGAGCAGGTTTCAGAGGGTCCACCAAGCAGGGCCAATGTTAGACTTGCTGGGGCCCAGGGCAGAAAGCCAGAGCCCCTTTGCATAGGGCTGAATCCCAGGGTCCTGAGCCCCACCACCTGGGGCTGAAGCCAAAGCCTGAGCAACTTAGCCCCATGGCATGGCATGGGGCCCCAGGCAACTGCCCTGCTTGCTACTCTCCTAACGCCAGCCCTGGCTTTTATATGCAGAAAATCAGTTGTTGTGGCACAGGTGGGCTGGGGAGTTTTTATAGCATGTTGTAGTGGGCCTCGGAAAGACAATGGTTGAGAACCCCTGCTGTAGAGAGTGACAGGGCATAGGGATTATTTTTCATCAAATGGAAAAATCTAAAGTCCATTTATTTTCAAGATCCATCTTTCATTAAAGCATTGTAAATTGGCACAAAGGTTAAAGTATAAGATTAAATATTAAGTTTTATGTATCAATTAAACTCTGATGGCCTATGATGAATACAACAGAATAATCAAAGTGTTGCTCTCATGGATTCCAAATAATGTATCCGTAGTAACACGCACACAGAGAAAAACAAAAAGGAAGGATGGTCCAGTGGCCTGGGGCTTGGCAGAGCCAGGTTGAATTCCCTGCTCCTCCACACAGGCTTCCTGTGTGATCTTAAGCAAGTCACAGTCTCTTTGATCTAGTATCCCCATCTGTAAAATAGGGGGAATACTTCCCTATTCTGCAGGGATGCTGTGACAGATTAAAGATTGCGAGGTGCTCAGACTGTCCAATAATGGGAGCCATGTAAGTACCTGAGATAGAGTTATTGGTTTGTTTTTATAACTACATGCAGCACTGTGAAATAATATTAAACCTGTGATTTTCTGTAGGTCCTACACAAAAATAATGCCATGTTCCTCTGCTGGTTTTACAAGCAACAGCAGCATTTCACAGGCATTTCCCTAAATCCTTGTCTACACTACAGGTTATTTTGGTATAACTTACGTCGCTCAGGGGTGTGAATAATCCACAGCCATGAGCGACATAAATTATACCGCAAGATGCACGAGTGTAGACAGCGTTATGTCACTACAGTCTCTTGCGGAGGCAGGCGTTAAGCTGACAGGAGGGCTCTCACTCTCCCATCAGGTTGGAGCATGTCCACCACAAGCACTACATCGGTGCAGCTGTAAGTGCTGTAACTGTAGCTATAGATCTACCATTACCTAAGGACACTAGTGAACAGAACAAGAACAGAAACAAAAAGAAGCAGGATTTATTTCAAGCTCTATGAGGAGAAATACACACAAATGCACACTACAATCCATGGATGAGAAACGCCAAAAAGCCTAGCAGAAAAAACAAAGGACAAAGCAAAACCAAAACAATTTAAAAAAACCATAAACAAAAGTATTCAAGTGCTTTAAAATGTGGATGCCAAACACAGAAACAGATTAATCAGGAAAGGGAAATGCTTAAAGCCTCTTTCCAGGGTTGGACTTTACGAGGTAGCAACGCAGCAATAACCAGAGATTGCGCTGACGTTACCAGCGGAAGCCACATAATGAGCAAGGCTGCGTGTGGATTCATTTCCTCAATGCAGAGTGACCACAGGGCTGTCACCGTGATTGCCATTCCATCAGAGTTATTGAGTATGTGACACCCTCCTGTTGTTCCTTCTGCCCATGAAAATAAAGGATTATACAGCGTCTCCATTAGCCCACGTTACAGCCTCATTGTGTCTTCATTTATCCAGAAAGAAACTGAATGACTCTAACCGTATTCTTCCTGTTTGGAAGGGCTATTAAGTTTATGAGTGACACAGAGCTAAGTGATACAAATCAAGCCTCCGATACAGCACATCTAATTACAGTTAAATAATATAATACCCGACTCTCTCAAGGCCTTTTCATCTTGCATTTTTGAGAGATACTAACAGCGCCAGAGGCAGGCAGACCCTCTAGCGGCTAGAGTCTAGCCTCTACTGCAGTGCCCTTTGTTTTTCCAGTCTTAAGATTCCATACAGATCAGCTGCGACACCTCAGTCCTGACTTGCGGCACCCCCTGCTACTCCAGACTAGGGTCTAAAACAAAAGCTGCCAGTATTGCAGATTTGTCCCATACTTCATGGTGGATTTCCCGACGTGCCCAAGGAGGAGGATTAGGAGATCAGCAGCTCACAGATTTTGGCAGTCACCTCCAAGTCCCTAGAGGATATCTGCCCAGGGCAACCAAGATGCCCGCTATAAGCCTCTGCTCAGAAAAGCAAGGAACAGCCAGGGCTAATGGGAAGCACACAGGAGTGCTGGGAGAGCTATAACAGGGGTTCTCAAACTGGGAGGTGGTGACCCCTCAGGGGATCGCAAGGTTATTACCCTGGGGGTCTCAAGCTGTCAGCCTCCTTCCCAAACCCCATTTCGTCTCCAGCATTTATAGGGTTAAATATTTTAAAATGTGTTTTTAATTTATAAAGGGGCGGGGGTCGCACTCGGCTTGCTGTTTGAAAGGGGTCACCAATACAAAAGTTTGAGAACCTCTGAGCTATATGGACGAGTTGCAGGCAGGGGTGTCCCAGGACTGGACTACAGCATCTCCCACTACTCCAGAGCTGGGGTGTGGAAGAGAAGCCTGTATGTTGCCTGTCTGCAATACTCCTGACTCTGGTCAGTGTTGCACATCTCCTGGATTAACGAACGCTAACAACTCCCAAGCACTGACATGGAAAAGCCCAGAGTCCCTAGAAAGGAGGGGTGAGGCCTGGAAAACACGGAAGAAGGGAAGAAAGGGTGAGTGAGGGTGTAAGTCAGAAGGGAGGGTCACATGGAGTCACTTCCAGCCCAGCTGCCACATCACACAGCTCTTGAGAAGGCGGCAGAGGCCTGTTCAGCAGTTTACAAGACATAAGCCTGTGGCTGAAGAAAAGCTAAAAACCCATTCCAAGGAAAACAACCCCAGAGCCGGCTCCAACCGCGGCAGGTGGTTTGTGTTAGCCGATATGAGGGCGCATGTTTGGAGAGATCCAGAGTCTTTCAGTCACGGGCTGACAGATCATCCTTTACGACACAAAGTCTTCTAGCCCCACGGCCAGGAGAAGAAAGAATTTAACAAGGGTGGAAGAGAAATAAACTGCACAGCTGGCATCTGCCATTAGACTCCAGGAGGAATCTGGCTGGCTGGTTTGAAGGAGAGCATGTTTTAAAGCCCCTGCCTCCCCAACACACACCCCTAAATCTTATCTGACCCAAACACTGGCTAGGCTGCATTACGATGCAGAGAAGCCCCAAGCTGCCATCAAAGGGTCTTGGGTTAAGTTACCCTTGTCCAGTGCTCCTGATTAAAAGCAAGAATTTTACAGAGGTAGCATGCTCTGCCCTGGGAAATGAGTTGGGGGAGGATGCAGACTGTTCTCTGCCCCAAAGCCCCGGGAGGGGTGGGAGGAGGAGACCATGTTAGAAGAAGGACTTCTCTACCTTCTCAGACCTGTGAACTGGATAGGTTCTGGACAGCTTTGACCACAGAATACCCTCCTCCTAGGCCTCAGCAGATTTTCCTTAGGAGGGAAGAAATTTTGGATTGAAGAAATTCAGCATGGAAAGACTCCTGCAAATGATTTCAGCACTCATGGTTACCATCCAAGTTATGCAAAGAAAGTGGTAACATCACATTCCCAGAGCAGTAAAGTGCCCAGCCATCCAAGGTCTAGGGGGGAGGGAGTAGAGAACAGCTTGGAAGCAGACATACATACAGAGAGACCCTTCTGAAGGCAGGCATTCACCCAGACCCTGGGATAGGGCAGAGAGGCCAAGATACCCTCCTTCTCAGCAGTGAACTCAGCCAGCAAAGGAAGAAAGAGTAAGGGAAAGAGATACTAAAATCACAATATACCACACTATTAAAGTGTTTGCAAACATATCTTTAAAAAAAATATTAAGAGCGGATGACATTTAGAGTATTTACATGTATTGTTTAGTTAATGTTTTATGAAGGACTTCTAACATGGCACCAACCTTTTACATTCTTGTATGAAATTGTAATAGTTGTAACTAAATTGTAGTACTTGTTATTCTGACCTTAATTTGGGGGAGTAGGGAAGTGGCTATAAACCCTCACCTGGTCTAAAAGCACAACAACCAATTCGTCCTGTTCCCTCCTTCTCTCCCCACCGCTCCCTCCATGAAGAGAAGCAAACACTCAGCATGAAGAACAAAGCCTCATAGTGTGATGTGAAACTCACCAAGGGCATGTCTACACTGCAGTCAGGAAGTACAATTGCAACTTGTGTTGACACAGGTGAGCTAGCTTTAATCTAGCTAGCTCGGACACCAGAGCAGTGAAGTTGCAGCAGCACGTGCTTCAGAACGGACTAGCAGCCTGGGTAATTATCCAGGGTCCCACGCTGGCTTGTATAGCGTCACTGTTCTGGTACCTGAGCTAGCTAGATTAAAGTCTAGCTCAGGTATGTCCACATGAGCTGTAATCACACCCTGTTGCTGCAGTGTAATGATACCCCAAAACTTAGGCTCTGATCACCCTGCATGGTCCTGCCTCAAAGCTAACAAAGTCACAGGGACCAATCCTTCATAATGCTCAGACAAGACATTTTTATAGGAGATTGGAGGAGGAGTATCTTCGTGACATACCCAGACACCGGCCTAGGAAGGTGCACTCAGCATTGCCTTTCAGGACATCCAAGCTCGGTAACTAAACATGCTCTCTTGTTCACATCACTGGTCAGCAGTGCCTGGTAATGTTATTCATGGCCACAAGACAGATCATTACTGGTCCCAGTCTCTCACGTATACCAGGCCAGAAATGCCCAGGAATGCTTCATGTGGTCTTGCAGGAGACCCAGATCAAATAACTGTCCTGGTCTTGACTCCCCAAACTGGGGCTGTGGCAGAAACAAGCCTGCTGGGTAAGGGAATGCCTCATGTTGCACAACAGTGAGAATCTTCACGCAAGCAGGAGAGGAGATTGATGGCAAGGAGATCCTCAGGGCTGTGAAAGGGAAGCCTCCCACTCCTGGGGTGGGATGGAGTAGGGAGCATGCCATCACACATGTGCATGCACACTGGTACACAGAGCCAAGGTAAGATATCAGAGCCAGTCTGGGAGCTGTGGTCCAGGGCAAGAGAAGTGTTTCATAAAAGAAATAAGAATGTCGGGTATGTGTATACAGGAGGTCATATCCCGCAAGAGGGGAGGGTGGGGGTAAAGGAGATGTTTCCATCAGCAAATTATCTCAGGCCAGGGGAGTCAAGTTGAGAGCAAGAAGAAGTTACTCACCTTGTGCAGTAATGATGGTTCTTCGAGATGTGTGTCCCTGTGGGTGCTCCACTCTAGGTGTTGGTGCATCCCTGCGCTGGAGATCGGAGATTTCTCGCAGCCGTACTCGGTTGGGGGAAGGGCGTGTACAGGAGTCATCTTGTGCAGCCGTTGGCACCTCCTGTAGCACGTGCACCCCCGACCGTCCCCTCCGTTCCTTCTCTACCGCAGAGCTTGGCTGTGTGAACTCCGAAGTAGAGGGGAGGAAGGTGGGTAGTGGAGCACCCACAGGGACACACATCTTGAAGAACCATCGTTACTGCACAAGGTGAGTAACAACTTCTTCCTCTTCAAGTGCTGTCCCTGTAGGTGCTCCACTCTAGGTGCTTGTAGAGCCGTACCCCACCGGGGTTGGTAGGGGTTCGAAGTTATGTATAAGTGTGTGATGAAAGCACTGTGAGGCCAATGATAGAGTCTGAGACAAGGCCTTGGGTGATAGCATAATGCTTTGCAAAGGTGTGCTCTGATGTCCAGGTTGCAGCTCTACAAATATCTATTAAGGGGACCTTGTTCAAGAATGTGATCGATGTCGCCATGGCTGGCGTTGAGCGGGATCTGATGCCCACGGGGGGTTCTTTGTGATGCAGGTGCTAGCAAGTTTGAATACAGGCAGAGATCCATTTGGAGAGTCCCTGGGTCGATTTTGTAGAGCCCTTGGAGCGCTCTGCTGTAGAGACAAATAGTCTTGGTGACTTGCGAAATGGGTTTAGTTCTGTCCAAGTAGAAGGCTACAGCCCGTCTGACATCTAGCATGTGCAACGTTGCTTCTTAAGAGTCGTTATGTGGCTTGGGATAGAAGGCAGGTAAGTGCATGGTTTGGTTAATATGAAAATTTGTAGCCGCTTTGGGTAAGAATTTTGGGTGAGGACGTAACATGATTTTGTCTTTGGTAAATACAGTGTATGGTGGTTCAACCATCAATGCTCCTATTTCGCTGACATGTCTGGGAGACGTGGTTGCAAAACCCATTGATCTGTGGTTATTGCAGCCCAGGCATGGTAAAATGGGGGAAGGCGGTGACCAAAATTGTGGGATGGGGTATCTGTTGGCGCTAGAGGTGAGGGGAGGTCGTGCATACCCTCGACCAAGACTTCAAAATTGTCGCTTAGATGTAGATGGACGGGTGGATGAGGCCTGGTTCTGTGGAACTTGTCGTCTCTGAACCCGTTGTTTGGGTCTGTTCTGAGTGAAGTATCGTGGTTGTTGATGGCTAAACGAGGTGTCTCATGACCTCTGGTATGGTGTAAAGCAAGGGCATTTGTCAGGCGATGGGCGTATGCCTAGTGTATGCAGCATCGCTCGGGAGGCCTTCATGGTATGGAGGACGTCGTCTGTTTGAGACGAGAATAGTTTATCCCTATCGAAGGGGAGGTCCTCTACTTTTAGCTGTAGTTCTTTTGGAATTCTTGAAGCCTGCAACCACGATGGTCTTCTCATAACCACAGCTGTTGCAATTATTCGGGCATCTACAGCTCTACATTCATTGAGGCTTGCAGCGCTGTGCGGGCTATTAACTGACCCTCGTTGATAATGGCGTTGAGTTGAGGACGTTTATGTTCGGGGAGATCCTCCATGAGCTCTTGTATTTTACTATAGTTAGAATAGTCGTAATTTGCTAGTAGAGCAGAATAGTTGGCAACTCTAAACAGAAGAGTGACTGAGAAGTAAACTTTCCGCTCAAAGAGGTCCAGTCTCTTGTGTTCTTTATCTTGCAGGGAGGAGCAGAAATGAGGCTGTTTACTGCACTGATTGGCAGCCTCTACTACCAGAGAGCAGGCTTGAGGGTGTGAAAACAAAAATTCCATGCCTTTGGCTGGAATAAAGTATTTTCTGTCAGCCCTTTTGTTGGTGGGTGGTGCCGATGCTGGTGTTTGCCATATTACCTCTGCAGGCTCTATTACAGCCTCATCCATGGGGAGGGCAATCTTGGTCGATGATGCCGGTTGTAAGATTTTCAACAACTTACGTTGTTTCTCCTGCACCTCATGTAAGGCAATTTCTTGGCTGTTTGCTACTCTTTTGAAGAGTTCTTGGAACTGTTTCAGGTCATCTGGTGCCGTAGGGGTAGACGGCGTCATGGCTTCGTCTGGTGCGGAAGATGAGTGAGGAGCAGGTGGTGAATCATCCAGGTCTTCCTGTGATAGTATCTCTTCCTCTTCTCTCTCTGTCTCAGGGGGGTCAGAGGTTTCTCTGTGTGGTAAGGATGGGTGTACTCTGGAACCTCTTGTTGCTGGGGAAGGGGGACCAGAATATGGATTCTGGTATGTGGGCCAAGGACCCCATTGTGGCCACTGCATGGGGTCAGGTGGTAATGGGTAAGACCAGTGCTGTGCATACCAGGGCTGTGAATGCTCGGAGGGATGGGGCTTAGGGCTTGACAGCATTCCATGTAGGTCTCATCTGTGATGGGGATGAATGTTGAGAGGAGAAGCGGTTGTCCTGCACATCTCCTTCCTTGCCCCTATGCATGCAGAGTGGTGCAGGAGATGAAGGATGGTATTGTGCTATGTAGCTCGGGGAGTGTTCGGTGCCGAGCAGTGGTGACTGCGGTGCCGAAGAATCTGCTATGTCCTCAGTATGCAGGAGCTGTGCTGGTCCTGCCTTGGGGTTGCGGTCGACCATTGGAGCGCTGACCGGTGCCGGATTTGGCTTGTTAGCCGGCATCCAGTCTTGGGTCGGTGCCAGTGGCGGCAGCATTGATCGTGGTGCCGCTGCCTGGGTCACACTTTGCACAGGGGTAGTCGGTGCCGTGGAGGAGACTTGACATCTCAGCTCCGGTGCCGCGCGTTGGGGCTCGGCAGGGGTCCGCTGAGGGACGGTGCCAGAGGAGCCCGGACCGGTGCCTCGTAAATGCTCACTCTGGATGAGTGGAGCATTGAGGGTAAAGACCTCGCTGGGGAAGCTCTCTTTTTCTGAGAGACCCTTGCTGGAGAGGTCAAGGCTCGCTTCCCGAGAGTTTTGGAAGTCGGAGCCTTATCAGAGCTCAGGGAACTCGGTTTATGAGACGTCTCTTGTGGAGGTTGGAGGGATTTCTCCAGCAGAAGTATTTTCAAGCAGAGATCCCTCTCACGTCTTGCCCTTATTGTTAAGTTGGTACAACGTAAGCATGTCTGGGAGTTATGAGTTTCTCCCAGACAGCAAATGCAGGATGTGAGGCCGTCAAAGACCGGCATTGGTTCATGGCAGGAGTCACACTTTTTAAATCCTGTTGAGCCTGGCATGACTGCAGTTAAGCCTCTCCCTCCTCTCGAGAGATAAGGGTGGGAGTTAATTGTAATGGTAAATTGTAGAAACTGTTCCCAAACAGGGAGTTAAGCAGAGAAAAGTCTAGGAACTAACGAAACTATGTAAATGTACAGACTAAGACTAACTAAACAATGTAACTAAGTATAGACTAATAAGAAGTTCCTGTGTAACTTGTAACTCCCCCCCTCCCCCCCCCGAAAGTATCAAAGAGAGCACTGCCGCGGAGCTCCGTCTGCAGCCGAGGACGGTTGAGAAGGAACTGAGGGTACAGTCGGGGGTGTGCGCGCTACAGGAGGTGCCAACGGCTGCACGAGACGACTCCTGTGCGTGCCCTTCCCCTGAGCGAGTACTGCTGCGAGAAATCTCCAGTCTCTAGCGCAGGAACACACTGACACCTAGAATGGAGCACCCACAGGGCCACCACTCTAAGACGCAGCTACATTCCTCCCCGGCTGGTCTAACACAATGGAGGCCCAAGCAGCGCCCTGTGCAGCAGCTGACGCAATACATGCCTGTGCCACAGACACATCACTTGGAGCAGTCAAATTTTGACACCAAAAAAAAGCTCAACAAAAGGCTGCAGTGTTGGGTTCAGTAAGCTGCAGCAGAGTCACAGGAAGCCCTTTGTGTCAGTAACAGTCATTCCCGCCCCCAAAAGAGGAAAGGGGGAGCGAGGAATGGTGAAGACAAAAGATGGACCTAAGCCAAACTGAATTCTGAAATCCATAGTTCAGACCCATCTGCAATGAAGAAGAGGGGGACTGCAGAACGGAGTCAGATTCTCTTGCGTACTCCAGGAATACTGGCCAAGACAGGGGTGCATGGGCCAATGCAGCAGTCACTCTCTGCTCAGTAATAGTTCACATTTTCCTTGATCTTCAGAGCCCCCTATTATGGACAATACTGGCTAAGGCACTAATGTTCTTCCTGCTTCCCCCACAGTGCCCTGGGCTCTTCCATCTGGGCAGCTCCCAGAGGTGTGTGGAAGGGATCTCAGTTTAACATCTCTCCCTTGGGTTCTGTTCCAGACTTCTATTTTTGCATCTAATCGGACGCGTCTAGACAGAATAGTCACCCATTTCATCCTTCACTTCTCCTTTCCAGGGAAGTCCCCTAGAGGCACATCATGAACAACAAGATAATGAAGTGGGTACTAACCCACGAGAGCTTATGCTGAAATAAATTTGTTAGTCTCTAAGGTGCTACAAGTTTTTCTTTCTTATTTTCGTTTTGCTGACACAGACTAACACGGCTACTACACTGAAACCTAACAAGATAATGCTGAGTTGTAATTAGGGCCAAACAAGAGGATTTAAAAACAAAAAGAAAAACATCTCAGTTTGGGAAGTTCCCACCTGACAACTCATATATCATCGGGTTGCGAATCCAGAGCACTTCTTATGAGACGAAAATATTTTTCAGCATGCCAACTGGTTCCACTGTGAATCATTGTAAGATGTCCCAGCAGTACCAAAATGAAGTGGGAAGAGGATGCCGATCTTACAGGTCTATCATTGTGGCATTGTGCTTATCATGTTTGGTACTTGAGTGCCCAGGATAGGTGTGCTGAAAAACAACTCCATGGCCTTCGGAACAAACACTTTGCAAATGCATGCCTGCAGGTCAAGAGACTCCTCATTCCAGGGCCAGCAGCCTTGCAAACATCTGTCAAGCAGACACTCTGTGGGAGTGAATGACATTTGGCAATGGCTCAGATTCTATAGATATTGAGTCTTTTCTCCTACCCTTCACAGGCACCCCCTCTGTTCATCATGACTGCTTATGAAGAAATACACAGTGAAAGCACAGTAGCTCTGCAAACAGGCAGAGAAGATAGTTCTAGCCATTTTGTGGGTGATGAGCAATATCACATCCAAATTATTATTTCAGTACTTGCTACAAGGACCCCATTGTACTAGGCACTGTACAAACACAATGAACATTTAAAACAACCAGAGGTTGACGTTTACGCAAAGCTCTGATCAGAGGTGTTTCCAAAGAGTGAAATTTATCAGTTATCAGAGCAGTACAGTTCTCTCCAACCCCATTTAGGCAGGATTCTGAAAACTGACGGGAAACTTTAAGCATTGCTCAGCAATAGACAAATAGGAGGTAAATGAGGTTAGAAAAGAAGGCGACAAACTCTGGCAGCAGCCTCTGCTGTAGAAGGAATTTCCTATGAAGTCATAGAAAACCATATATCTCAGGAAGTAGTAGCTGTTCTAAATAGCTAGCCCAGCTGTACAGAAAGCTGTACAGAAAGTGTTCATGCCCTTCAGCAGAAGTGGCCTAGCGCAAAGGCCTGTGTTGCCTCTAGGTGGCAATCTCTGGAAATACATGGCCAAAACATCAAGGCAAAAATATTAACATCCAGGTCTGCGCAACCATGACTGACAGTTTCCAACCCCTTAAGTCCCATACAAATAAAATCCACTAGCCAGAGGTTCCCACAGTCTTCAAGCCCCAGAAAAGCCATCAAGAGGCTGCGTTTGCTGCACTTGCAGCATGGATCTGAACACTACGCATCCTTGCATGACTTTTCCTCCTACAGTCTCTTCCCGGGCTGAATCGGACAACCCTGCATCCACCAGGGAGATTCCCCAATGCTGGGGGGATCCTTAGCTGCCTGGTGAGGGCAGGTATATGGCCTCTTCATGCCCAGAACAATGTAAAGGGGCTGTGGTGTGGAAGAGATTCTGCCCTAGTGTCTCTGCCCTCTCACTAGGTGAAAGGGCAACTTGCATTATACGCTCCTCAGGGCAGAATCATCTCAATGTGTGTGAAATGGAGGCCCAGTACCGACTGGCCCCGCTTGGCATCACTACTACAATACACATGAGAAGTGATTAATAATATAAACTTGCAACTTGCAGTCCCTGCACCTTCTCCTTGTCCCTGTATTTCACAGGGTTCTTTCAGATGCTTGTGTTTTGTTCAGTTCTTTCCACATGACTCACAATTTGCAGTGCTTCCCAGAAGGGTACCTGTACGGTCTAGGAGTCAGGCCTCCCATTCCTGTGGCATGTGTGTGCACAAGTTGAGCCCAACCACTCTAGTAGAGAGCTGGGGAAAATGCACAGATGTACATTCTCCAGGCCTAGAAGTGGTGATTTCATACCCCATTGGCAGAACTCAATGGAGAGTGGGGGGAGGGAGAGGTGAAGTCATACAAGCCTCCCCTTTTCCCGCTTCCATTCCAAGTCTGAGAATTGGACACCACACAGGGTCTCCAACAGCAGCCAGGCAAGGAGCTTCTATTTTACAGCATCAGACACTCCTACAGCTAACGCACATGCAAATTCCTTTAGTAGAAACCTCAAAAATGTCTGCCAAAGCCATTCAACCTCAGCAACCAAGAGATGACAGCCTCCCGCACTGCCATCAGCATTCACCTGGGCTACTCACAAACAGACAAAGGCTTCAAAAGATAAGAGGGTGACCACCACCAAATGTCTCAGCCATAAAAGATTGGCCAGGAAGCTCCTCATTTGGCACCCAGGCCTGAAACCTAAAGTAATGACAAGTTACCAATGGTCAGGCTTTCACTCACCTTTAGGGTGACTGACTCTAGCAGCGATGACAGGTTAGGACCAGCCGACAGCTGTTCAAGCCTCAGTCTGGTTTCTAATGGGATTTCCTAATCAGAATGGCCATCAATGCAATCCCTCATTTAACAACTGCAGCAAAGAGGCCAAAGACTGAAAGGGTCACAGAAGCAGAAATGGAAGAACTCTTATCCTCCAGATCAGACCAGGAGACAGGTTGGCGAGAAGCTGCCAGCAGCGATAGATGATCACAAAGCAAATACATCAACAGAACACATTTTAAAGATTTTCTTTTTAAAAGTTAGAGGTCTACGTTTTCAAAAGCAACTAACAATTTTGGGTGCCTAACATGGGACACCTGAGGAAGACCCAAATTTCAGAGGGTAGGTGATCAGCACTTTCTGAAAAATCCACCCTCACTAAGGTATCAAGTTGGGCACCCAGAGTCTCTTTTGAGAATTTAGGCACAAGTACCCAGTCCTAAAACACTGCATGTTACCGCTCCCTTTGTGCGGCATGTCCCGTTTATATGATATGTGAAGAGAGCAACTTCAGCACTTTGAGAATCCTAGAGTACTCATGATTCTGAGAAAAAGTAGGCCGTCTGCTCCCAGCCAATCAGGCAGCAGCAGGGCCATTAATACAGCCTCTTTTCAGAGCTGCTGGTTTCTCAGTCTCTGTCTCTCTCTCTCTCTCCCCCCCCACCTCCTTTTTTTTTTTTTTTTTTAAGTTTCTTGGGTAATTTGAATTTATAGCGTTTATGTTTGCTTTGGGGGATGCTGGAGCATAAGTCCTGGAAGCCATAATTCTCTTTACAGTAAGTTATTAATCCATCCTCCATTTAACTTCTGGTAATTGAGCTGCAGCTTCCAGATGGAACTGAGCACTGTGTGCAGGTCCCAGACTGTACAAATGGGTACTGAATACCGGAGGGCTATACACACATGCTCATCACAGGCATTAAAAACATTGCACACAAAACAACCAATCAATAAGCCATGCATAATTCAGCACAGCATCCAAGCCATGGGAAATGACTCTCTCTGGACGAGGTGCTTGGGAGCAGAGCAACAAGGTACTGGGGTAACTCATTAGATACTTCCAGTCTGATTTGCTTACTTTGAAAGCACCATTCTGTCACCAAGTATTTCCTTGAGCGAGACAGTCTTAGTGCTAGGAAAGAACTGCATCTCTCAATGTAGGAAAAAAATCAATAGTCTGGCCCTGCCAGGGACTTGAACCAAAGACTCATGAGCAGAAGCTCAACTTGCTTTAATTATCCATGACAGCAGCAGTATTAGTGGCAATAACACAAGGATCTCAAATAATTTTTAAAAGGCACAAATGAAGTAGAAGCTCTTGCCTCAGAATAATTTAGGGCAGTGGTTCTCAAAAATTTTTTTTTTTTGCGGACCACTTGAAAATTGCTGAGGGTCTCGGCGGACCTCTTAATGATCTTTCCAAATGTTGTTTGTACCGTTAGCTAACTGTTGTAAAGCACTTTGGATAAAAGCGCTATATTAAAAAAACCCTTAAATAATAATTAAAGTTTTTTGTTCTACAAATAAAAGCACACAACTCATATTTTAATATCACTAGTCTTACTTTCTAATGTGATGGATGTGTCCTCTCTCCCCTGCCACGGCAGCCCCCAAGTTGGGGCTGGGAAGGAGGGAGGTTTCTCCCCAGCCACAGAGCTGAGGCTGAGAAGCAGGGCCGTCTCTCCCCGGCAGCCACAGTCCTGGAGCTGGGGAAAATCGCCTCTTTCCCTGGCCGCAGCAGCCCTGCACATCCCAAATTCCCCCCACCCTCTCCCCTCACCCTACTGCCCCCTCCCACCTACCCCCTATTCCCCCCAAGGCCACCACCTCACCTTACATGTGTGTCTTCTCCAGGGTCAAGGCACCTAATTAGTGGAGCCATGCCTTCATGGCTCCACTAATTAGGTGGGCGGCCCTTCATTGTCTCGTGTGTGGCCGCCCAGGCACACACCGTAGAGGGAACTATCTGTGGGCCACCTGAATGGAGCTCACGGACCAGTTTGAGAACCTGTGATTATGGGGAAGGAAATCATGAAACAGAGTTTCCATTATTGAAATTATCTGATTGGCTCTAAGCATTCTTCCTCTTTTACATACAGGGAAACTGAGGCACCAAGCAGGGGCGCAAGGTCTCAGGGAATCTGGGACAAAATTGGAAACAGAACCCATGAGTAAGGATAAGATTTTGTCTCTTTTTTTTTTTAAAGTAAAAGTCACAGACAGGTCACGGGCAATAAACAAAAATACACAAAAGCCGTGACCTGTCTGTGACTTTTGCTGCTGCAGCTCCATGGTTTCTTCAGCCACCATGGTGGCTGGGAGCTGTCACTTTCCCCCCTCCCCCGACGATGCTGTCACCCGTCGCTGGAACCCTGAGGAAGCTGTCGCCTGTCACTGGAACCTTGCAGGGGGACCCTGAGGAGGCTGCTGCCCATCACTGGAACCCTGCCAGGACCCCATTGGCTGCCAGCTCCATTCCCATGCCCCAGTGGCTGAAACAGAAAATGTCATTGAGGTCTCATGACCTCCGTGACATAAACGTAGCCTTACTCATGAGTCCTTACTTCTGATCCTGTATTTGAAACACAAGGCCACCCTTAGATCATATCTTAGGTCAAAGTGAACAGTGAAGCCCCGAGTCTTCTCACTCTCAAACACTTCTAAACAAAGCACGTAACTGCTGGCCACATGCATGTCAGAATCCCTTAGGAGGGGCAACTACTCCATTTTCTTTCCATATACTTCATCATTCTCCCGCCTCCATTCCATTTCTCTGCCCTCTCAAACATCGTCCCTACAGTACTCCAATGCATATCAAGGCTGGCCCACATTCTTTCCCCAAAATTCATTATTTACAACTTTACCCTGACGCACACCCAAGTGTGCAGAGACACAGCAGCTATTGAGCACAACAGACTTCCTGGTCGGGGGGAGGTTGAGCCCCAGATCTTCCGGATCTGGGAAGCAGCAGTTCTATCAATTAGGCTAAAGGAGCACAGCTGGCCAGTGACAACAATTGCATCAGTCTCTTCTTCCCAACCCACCAGCCACTGAAAGAGCAAGACGGTTACAAAAGAAGCCCTGTATCCTCACATTGGTTGGGGTTGTGAGAAGAAACAGAGGGGCTGATTCTGACCTCACATGGGTGTTAAGTTGGGAATAACTCCACAGAAGTCTATGGAGTTGCATGGGTGTAAAAAGCAATCAGGCCTAGTAGGACCGTAAGAGGCATCCTCTCCAGGTGAGAGAGATGCTCCATATTTGTGACTAGCCCCTTAACCTTAGGCTCTGTGTTCAGCTGCTCTTTCACATTTGACAGCACAGATCTTTGGCTCTTACAAAAAGACTGCTGATAAAACAAGACCCTAACAGCAGCAGCCTAACAGCGGGAATTCCTTAATTCACAACATAAACCAGGCGAGTTCCAGTGTGAGTCCATCCAACAGATGTAAGCACCTTGAGCTGCTCCAGCTGCAATTTTTTCCTAAATCTCTTGCTCAATACTGAGACATTCAAGAGTTTCACATGCAGGAGTCCCAGTTATGTTTTTTAATTCCGTGTACTTTTTCCCAGCCATACGATGACTTAATCACATCTTCAGTGGGACCCTTGACTCACTAATCCCGACCCCCTTTAATTCCTTGCCTTAGCAACAAGAGAGAGTCTCCATCTCTCATCAGGAGAGCCTGGATGGGTGGTCAGGATTGCCACAGGCTGCACTTGTATTCCAGTGTTTACAGAGGGAGTGGGATAAAAAAAGGGCTGCGCTAAGCAAACCCAAAAAAGAGCCACAGAAGGAAGTCTGTCTGCAGACAGTGGATACATATGACTGATCTTCCAAAGAGCTGTCTGCTTTGCTCACACCACAAAGACAGCTCCGTAGTCCAGCCCTGCCACCTCCCACACATCCTTCAAATTAAAAAATAAATACATAAATAATTGCAATTCTGGGGCCTCTGCAGTTTTGATTTCTACATCTGATGGTTTCTGCCAAACGAAAAGATGGACAGGAAATTCAGTTTATTGCAAAGCCAGTGCGCTGCCACTAAGTGACATCTGATGAAAGAGAGTGGCCTAAAAAAAGTTGTTTGAAAAGATTTACTGCACATATCAGATAACGCACTGTTAGTTCTGAGCAGACCTGGGACGTCAGAGGGTCAGACTGACCACAGGGCTGGATACAGGCAAAAGTCACAGGGACTCAGGAAAAGCAAGATAATGGAGCTCCAGCCCCAGGTACTGATTCCTTGAACCACATAGGGGTTAGAGAATACAAAAATGACTCTGAACAGCAGCCACGGGGGCCTTAGGGTGTGAAGATGCAGCAACCCTGAGGACTTCAGGGAGTTTAAATATTGAGAATGCAGCCCCCTACTCAAAAAGACAATAGAGATTCAACAAAACAAAAAGACCCAATACAAACGACATTCCTTTGATTTCATCTGGGTTTTTTAGGCCCGACAGAAAAGCAACTTGGCTCAGAGAGCTCTGTTCCATAAGTGTAACTAAACCAAACAGTGCCAGCCTGGATAGCATCTTTTTAAAACCTTGAGAGATGTTAATGTCCTCACTGAGAATAATTTAACCATGCAGGTATTAAAGACAAACCTAGAAAGCCTCCGGCTGCTCCCAGAGGAGCAGATTACATGGGTTCCTTTCCCTAAAATACCTTCCAAGCTCCAACAGCTCATTCCAGTGGAAGGTGACTGAAGGGAGAGTAGCTTGTATTCTAGCATATTAAATAAAATACAGGATGAGATTAAGATAATTGTTACATTTTACAGAATGGCTTCTCAGATGGAAAAATCCAAAAGCTTCATTAAAAAAAGCCACACATTTTACTCATCTCTAAAATGCATCTCTTCACCCATCTCTAAAATGCAGTCACCTCTAGGGTGAAGATCAGAATCAGAGCAGGACAAAAAACAAACTGACCAAGACAGAAACAAATTTTAAAAAAGCATTTGCTCTAAACAGAGCTTCCACGATTTCTGGTGTGTTTCCCA
Source organism: Chelydra serpentina (assembly GCA_037349315.1). NCBI lineage: Eukaryota > Metazoa > Chordata > Testudines > Chelydridae > Chelydra > Chelydra serpentina. Next base: position 18,848,524 of record JBAIAC010000035.1, read on the forward strand.
ATTTAAGAATGTATTGTTTCCCAATAAAGCTCATACAACAATAAGCAAAGTGGCAGAAACGAGCTTTCTGCGTTTGCTGCTGAATCTTTCATAGAAGCTATAGCACATGCAGATCCCACTCACTGCAACTGGAGTTCGCTGATCAGTAACAAAAATAAAACAAAACAAAGACTCAGAGGGCCTAGTGCAGGCCTGCAGCAGGCTTGCACAACTCGTAAAGCGGCAAGGGCCATATTACTTCAAAGAAAACAGCTGAGGGCCGAAACGCCCCCCCGCCGTCGGCTCACCTGCCCCCTCACCACTGCTCGCCCTCTCAGCTCGCCTACTCAACCCCCGCCACCCGCTCACCTCCTCAGCCGCCACCGCCAGCTCACCTGCCTGCCCGCTGCTGGCCTCTTACCTTCTGCTGCTGCCCCCGCCCCCTGCCGCTGGCTTACCCTCACTCCCCAGCCTGCCACTGGCCTCTTCACCATCCCGCCCACCCGCCGGCCGGCCAGCTGGCCATTGGCTTGCCCCACCCCGCTGCTTGCCTACTCAACCCCCGCGGGCCGCACAGTGAGCCCACCTACTCACCCCCCCGCGGGCCGCACAAATTGGGACAGGAACATTTTTTTCAACATCTTGAAAACTTTCACAGGATGGGAAAACTGTTTCCTGCCCAGCTCCCAGCAGGCAGCTTTACAAACTCACTTTCTTTGTGCCATGCGTGCGTTCGAACACAGGAGGTGACCTTATGTGCTGCATGAGGGCGGGCTACGTACTTGTGTCATTTAAAATGTTAGTGCTCTAGGATTTCATTCAGTGTGGTAGGATTCTTCTCTTCGCCAACAACTTAGTCAGTGCTGTAAAACTGCTGATGGTTTTCACACTATTGGCTTGTCTACACTACAGGTTAGGTCAGTGTAACTTATGTCGCTCAGGGTTGTGAATAAGCCACCACCCTGAGCCCAGGGCTACACTGGCGAGGGGTGGGGGGTGTCGATCTACGATACGCCGCTTCAGCTACGTGAATAACGTAGTTGAAGTCGGCGTATCGTAATCGACTTACCTGGCCGTGAGAACGGCGGCGAGTCGATCGCTGCTGCTCCCACGTCGACTCCGCTTCCGCCTTTCGATGAGGTGGATTTCCGGAGCCGACGGGGAGTGTTTTCGGGGGTCGATTAATCGCGTCTAAACGAGACGTGAAAAATCGATCCCCGATAGATCGATTGCTACCCGCCGATCTGGCAGGTAGTGAAGACAAGCCCTCAGTGATGTAAGTTACACCAACCTAAGTGCTGGTGTGGACAGCACTATGTCAGTGGGAGAAGCTACTGCCTCTCAGGCCTGGTCTACACTGGGGTGGGGGTCGATGTAAGGTACGGAACTTCAGCTACGTGAATAATGTAGCTGAAGTCAACGTATCTCGATCGACTTACCGCGCCGTGAGGACGCCGCAGGGTCGACTGCCACTGCTCCCCCGTCGACTCCGCTTCCGCCTCTCGCCGGGGTGGATTACCGGAGTCGACGGCAGAGCGATCAGGGATCGATTTATCGTGTCTACACTAGACGCGAAAAATCGATCCCCGAAAGATCAATCGCTACCCACCAATTCGGTGGGTAGTGTAGACCTGCCCTTACAGAGGTTGTTTTCTTATGCCTACAGAAGAGCTCTCTCCCACTGGCATAGAGCATCTTCGCCAGACACACTACAATATAGGCTAGCCTTATGTAAAGTTTCCCCCAGATTGCATGGGCATAGCCTGTAATCAGCTGCTTTGCAAATCCTACGAAAGGGATTCTTAAGAGATTTAGGCAGATCCAGAATGTTATAGCAATATGTTCAGCATCTACAAGTAAATGCATCACAGCTACAGCTGGTCAAAAATAGTTTCCCCCCCTCCATCCCACAGAAAATTGTAGCCAAAACACAACCTGTTTTAAATTCAAAATGGTACCATGGTGCCTCATGGGAGTTGTAGTTCAGGTGCCTTATGCTCCCACCATTCTCTTATATGGGCTGGGCTCCCTGGCTAGACTACATTGACCATGATGCACCATGGGCAAGCATGCCTAGGATCCCCATACCAAGATGGGGAAAAGTGCTGCATCATGGAAGATGGGTCTGATGAGGGAGCCCACCCTTTAGAGAAGGGGAACAAAGCACCCAGACTACAACTCCCATGAGGCGCCACTTTTAATTGAACTACAAGATATGGTGCCAGTGGTTATCTGCAGCTCCTTGGTTCAAAGAATGGGAATTATGACAGGGCCAAATCTTGGCTCCTCTCAGAGAGAGCATCTAAGCAATGGAAGCCCACATTCCCATCTGTAGTTCTAGCACTTGATCTGCAATTCTAGTTTCCACATTCCACAGGGTGCATTAGGATGCTATGCCTCTTAGATTTGTAGATGTTCTCATGGTAAAGCCACTGGCCAACTAGCTATGGGAAGTACAGCAAAAGGGTTCTTTGACTAACCAAATTAGCACTCCAGAAGCACAGAAGTTGCAAATCTGGCCTCAGCTGGCAGGAGAACAAGGAGTGGACATGGGACCAGAGAGAGGAAAGACTGGTGCCAGTTCTTTGGCACCTCCTCACATTTTCCCTCTCCTTTATGTTTAGTTAGCCTCCCCCGCTCACTTTGCCTATTGCTAGCCTGCTGGAATGCATGAATCACTAAGGAGGGGGTAGATACAACACCCCCCGCCCCCATCTTCCCAACAAGCTCTCCCCTTAATCTAGGAGACAGAGCAGCCACACAGGCTCAACACAGCTGGCCTCTGCTGGCCCAGAGCCTGAGAAAGGCAGGCCTTCCAGATTGCTGCAGCCCCACCCCAAGGCAGGATTACTTCCATGGAGCTTAAACACCATATTTTAAAAAGTATCTATGCTGGATCCTATAGATGGGAACAAGAAGCCAGGTGGATCTCAGGCTGAATACAAAAGGAAGCTAATAAGGAGTATGGTCTCCCGGGCAGTGCAGAGAATTGGGAGTCTGGAGTTATGTTTTTCATTCTTCACCAGATCCAATGGGTGACCAGCCGGAAGTCATTCCACTTCCTCCCTCATCATCTGAAAGGAGGAAGAAGAATACTAACCTACTGCATGAGGGGGCAGCGAGGCCTCAGTAATGTTTTTACAGGCCCGAGATCCTCTAATGAAAGGCTCTAAGAGACATATTATTAATAGCTGGCACTGGAAGTGGCAGATTAGTGTGTCAGGTTGGGCCTTAGCTGACCTGGCACCATCCAAGGAGTGGCAGGGAAAAGGAGAGATGAGTCAGGAGTACTGAGAAGAGGACATGTACTCCTCCCACAATTTTAGCACCTCACCCTGGCATGCACTGCAAGGATGTGAGTGGGCCTCTTCGCGCAGTTGCCAGGCCCATAAGGAAAGTGCTGCAGAGCAGGGAGGCCACCTGAATCCGTGGATAGAGAACCCTGACCCGACTGCTTATGTGCAATATAAAGATTTAACTGTGGGGCACAAGCTGGCCCCATGTGCTTCAGTGCCTACTGCATCATCATGGAAGTTTGTCCACCTATCTCTTCCACTCTCCTGCTCTTTGGGGGAGGTCCTGATTACTAGTGGTCAGTTCACACGTCTGTGAATGTTCGAAATGTCCATACATGCTACTTGCTTGGGGTAACAAGTGGAGGAGTCAAGCGGTCTGTATTCCTATTTTCATTCCAGCGCCACAAAGGCACTTGGTGTCAGTAAGAGATGAGTCTGGGGCATGTCTGAACATTTAAAAATAAAAGGGAGGGACCCCAGCCCTTCCCCCCCAGCCATACTACCCCTCCTTTTATTTTTTAAACTCTCAATTCTAAGTGACCTATGTATATATGTTTTAAGTTCACCTCACTAAATTTTAAAAATGCTCTGCTAATTTTACAGACTCCTTATAAAGGCTTTCATTTTTGGGCCAAGGAGGAGAAACTTTAGCCTAAACAAGAATGTTACATACATAAGAGTGAGAATAAACGTCTAGCAGAAAATTGCTCCTTCCCCCTAGGAGTCTAATCCTGCTCCCACTCACAGCATGACACCCATTGATTTGATGTAGCATCAGGCTTTTTGAAAAAGGAAAACAAAAAAAGCATCTTTTCATTTACCAGCTAAACGTTACAGAAATCCTTCCCTCCAGACCTCATTTCACATAATCTCGGCCAATCATATTAGGTTCTAGAAATCGTTTTATTAGGAGTGGGAAAAAAAGTCATCTTGAACATGAGCTTCATATATTTGACTCTTCAGGTTAGAGATTGTCCCGCCCATTAACTCTCTCCTTTATCTTTTTTCATATGCATCTTCTACTCGTCCATTGTTAGTGCAGTGATCCAGATCCATGGAATCTCTCGGTCTTCACATTTTGCTTACAGTAACCCCTCGCTTAACGCTGTAGTTATGTTCTTGAAAAATGCAACGTTAAGCGAAACGATGTTAAGAGAATCCAATTTCCTCATAAGAATTAATGTAAATAGAGGGATTAGGTTCCAGGAAAAAAAATTTCACCAGAAAAAGCCATTATATACATATACAGTTTAAGTTTGAAACAAACAATTTAATACCGTACTCGGTAATGATGATTGTGAAGCTTGGTTGAGGTGATGGAGACAGAGGGTGAAAGAGGGTGGATCGTCCGGGCTGCTCCTCTTGCTGTTCTTTCGAAAGTGCCGGGGGTGGTCAACCTCCAGCTCTGCTCCAGGCCTGCCCCCACTCCACCCCTTTCCCCAAGGCCCCACCCCCGCCCTGTCTCTTCTCACCCCTGCTCCGCCCCCTCCCCCGAATGTGCTGTGCTCCTCCTCCCTCCCCTCCATGGGAGGTGCAAGGAGGGAGCGGGGAGTTGCTGATCCGCAGTAAGGCACTGCAGGGGAAGGAGGGAAGGAGAGGAGCTGATAGGGAGTGGCCAGTCCACCCTGGTTCCAACCCCCATGGCCAAACAACATTGTAAGCAAACATTTCGCAACTTTAAAGGAGTATGTTCTCTAATAGATCAGCAACGTAACAATGTTAACCGAGATGACCTTAAGTGAGGAGTTACTGTACATTGTTCAATACGCTAAGAAATTGTGCAGGTGCCTTTGGTGTGACAGCTGGCAAATGCAGAGTTTATAATCTGGTGAGACAGTTTTCTCCTCCCACCATTACCACTGCTTCCAAAAAGAACTGATGCTACCAAATCATGAAAGTTTGTTTTCCTTTCTTCCAATCAACACGTAACAGTTGCTATGTTCACCTGCATTTTTCCAGTAGCCCCCGTAACTTGCATTTTGTTACAAATTCCTTAACTTTAAAGACAGTAGTTCTGAAAGACTGGGCATTCCTGCTACATTTGAGACTAGAAGTATTAAATATACATCTCATCAATTTGTTTTGTCATGTGGTCTAACTATAGATGGCTCCTTGGGACAGGGACATTCTAAGGAATTTGTAATGCTCCCACAAACATATTATCTGGGTATCAGACCTTATCTATTCCTGCCAGTATAGTGCCATGCAAACAGCAGGAAGGATGGTTCAGTGGTTAAGTCACTAGCTATAGGACTTGGGAGACCAGTTCAGTTCCTTGCTCTAGGAGCCTTCTTGTATGACCTTAAGCAAGTCACAGCCTCTGTGCCTCAGTTCCCCATCTGTAAAACAGGGATAATAGCACTCCACTACTCATAGGCATGGTGTGCATTAAAGATGGTGAAGTGCTCAGACATTATGGTAATGGTAGACTCAGAAGTATCTAAGACATGGTGCTATGCAGAGATTATGCTAATGATTCAATGGGGCCTAATTGTTTTGTTAAAATTGAGCACTAACTTTTGCAGCTGATTGAATACAGCAGGCCTGCACAACATGCGGCCCACGTGGGCTCACTGTGCTGCCCACCGGGGGGGGGAGGGGTGAGTAGGTGGGCTCACTGTGCAGCCCAAAATCTGGGACTGTGTCCGTTGGTCCTTTTTGCTGCTTGTCTCTGGGCTGGGGGTTGTCCCAATGCTGCAAAGAGGGTGTTCCCAAAGGAAAGTGCTTGCTTCTAACCCCCCGAGGCCGTCAGTATGTCTGCTCTTCTCTAGTCAGCCCACTTGACAAGTTTGATTGTCCTTGGTCTGGTTCCCATCCCTTCTCCAAGGGTTGCAGCTGTCTGGAGGTGCTGCCTTCCACGCCTTCCTCATTCACACCTCATTCATTCAACAGGGCAATTGAATACAAAGTGGGGGGGAAGATCTTATTCTACTTCTAGCAAAAAGACATTTTTCTTTTACCTTAATTATACTACCTTAGGGGCCCGCTATAACATATTACCAAGGTTTAATACAAAGTCATATAAAAGTTATACAAAAATGCATAATGCAGAGATTTATCTACAACTGCATTGACTGACTGTTGTGTGCAGTAATATACTGACCCCTGGGGGGGGTGAAGAGGGGTGTGATGGTGGGGCTGAGCGGGGAGGGGGCAGGTCCTATTTTACTGCTGTGATCTGGTCACCCTATGCGCGCTGTTTCTTTCCCCCTCTACAGGCTTCCACACCCCAGTGCTGGGGAAGGAGGGGTTGTTTCTGCAGGGCGGGCGGCACTGGGGGGGGGGGGGGGAGGGAGGTGTTTCCGCGGGGCCGGGGGGTTTCGGCCCTCAGCTGTTTTCTTTGGAGTAATATGGCCCTCGCCGCTTTACGAGTTGTGCAGGCCTGGAATACAGACAGGTAACAAGCCTGCCGCAGCAGGCCATGTTTCTTGACCAAGCTGGAGACCTTTTGGAGCAAGGGCTTGTGCTGCAGCATAAACTGCAGGTTCTGGTACCAGACTGGATGTGGAGAGATTTGGGGACTCTGGTCAGCCAGGATTCATGCAAGCCCCATAAAAATCCCTGCCAGCAGCTAGTGACTAGCTCCTGTCAGTCAAAAGTGCACCAGGGCTTAAGATCTGATCCATGTAAGCATGAAGCCGGTGAGAGAGGGGTCACTAGACAAGTTTGTGCATTCCAGATTATCCTATTCAGACTCACCTGCTAACGGCGTGGCTGAACGTCTCTAGCTTCTTTACTAAGTGGCTGTGGGCTAGAAGGACATTAGCTCATCCTCTAAATTGCTGCTACGATACATGAAAAAAATACACCAACCCCCAGCAAAAGGGCTTAGCTCAGTCTCAGAGGAGAGTCAAAATTGTTGTTGTAAGCTACCCCATCTTCCAGCCTCCTCCCTATGTACATTACACCAACACAGGCTCCTCTCAGGTTCACATCCACTGAATGACGTTTAACTTGTACCACGTTACCCACAGGGCTGGAAAACAAAACATAACGACATCCCCACCACCACCACCTCCTGCTGCTGCTCTACCAGATTTTGACAAAGGAGGTTGAAAGGAGACTCAGACTGTTGAATGAATGGAGTGTGGTCCCAGAAACCAGCCTTGCTCCACGTTATAGTTGAAGTAGTAGCTCCCAATAACACACATTAAAGGGAGAGGGAGCATAGCATGGGCCACACTGAGGCGAGAGAGAGCCCACAAAGGAAGCCAGAGCCACTCACTCAGTTATTGGATAGACACACCTGGGAGCTGTACATGTGTGTGCAAAGAAGGAATTGTAGCTGGTGGTCAATTGAGAGAGGCAGAAATTGAAGGTTGTGCGAACGGCCGCTTGTGATCATTCAGCTGCATGGATCAAACATTATTTTCCCCAAAGCCATTTCCCTTTAGCGTTGCTGTATTCGCCCCCTGTACATACTGCTCACTTTGAGCTTCTTTATTTCCAGAAGGGATCTCTCGGATAGTTCCCAGAGGTAGGCATTATTCTCACACAGCTCAGAGCACCACTTGGCTGCAGGTAGAGAATGCAGCAGCTACTCAGAATGCCAATCAGAGCCAATTATAACTCAGCTGACCTGCCTTGGCGCTAACATGTTGATAGAACGCGCGCTCTCTCTGAGCTGCCAATGCTGGAAAGCTATAAATGGAGACATTTGGAGAGAAAAAATAGGCAGCCAGCTTTTAACTAGACTGAAATACATTGGACTAGGAGCACTTTGTGGAGGGAAAAAAATAACTGACTAGGATCTTTGATCTGCCATTTAAAAAAAAAAAAAAAAGGGAGATTGTAAAAGAAACCATTCCTGAGACAGATATGGACCTTATTTAATGCACCGTGTTCTATTTCAATTTGGGAAGTTCACCGTTTTATGCTGCTGGATATAAAGGCTTGAGCCTGTGAATTTGTAACTCTTGGTGAAGACAGAGACCCACAGACACAGAAGGTGGAAGAGGAAGCAGACTGACTCACTTGTATTTTGGTAACAGGATTTTACTGTATTATGTAGTTGGGATTCTCTTGCTTTGGGTCATATCTTTGCTTGGCTTTTATGATCTGCCACCTCACAGGATATGTATCCTGCTGATTTATTCTTATGGTGGGGGTTAAGCCATACACTACACAAATGGCAATACTCTGACTTGACGGTCTGCAATTTCATTGAATTCAATACATCCTGGGAGGAAAAAATGAACTGGAAATTCCTTTCCTCCTTCCAAACTATGCTACTGAAAGAGTCTATTAGCAGTTTCAAGATGCGAGAACACATGTATTTCCCCCCCAAGATAGACCTACTGATGCGAAGCATCTAATCATGCTCAGCAAAAGCCCAGTATAAAACTGCCATCACCATGCCCCACTTGTTCTAACAGCTGTGATGGTGGCATGGTCTAGTGGTTAGAGCAGGAAATCAAGAGTGAGAAGAATTGTGTTCTTTTTCTGACTGATGGAGACTCGTTCGACTTTGGGAACAACCCGTCACACCCATGCTCCTCAGTTTCTACAGCTGGAAAATGGGGATAATATTTATTCAACCTTTGTAAAGTACTATGAGATTCCCAGACCAATGGTGCCGAGAGTATTATTGAATGGAGAGGGAGAAGTAGCACAGCCACAGGGGAACTGGTAGGGGAAGGGCACCGCCCACGGTATCATTCCCCCCCAGCTAGTGCCTTGAACTTCTGGCACCAGAACATGAGTCTCATTTTACTGTTTCAAGAATCCAACACATGTGATGGGACGACAAGGAGAACTCTCCTCCCGTGCCAGTGAGCGTCTCTGGGCCACTTTTAATGCAGCATTTCACTGAAACGCTGCAGATGAACTTTCAAAGATGTAATATACTTCTTTTCCCTTGATGTGTTTACATGCAGCTGAAGGGTTCCCTTGGGAGGGCTGATCCAGCCTTTTCATACAGAGGATTTGCGCAGGCCCACAGCCATTGGCCAACACTTTCATAAGCAGAGGCATCACTTCAACCACCTCTTTTTTAAAATATGAATCTGTTGGCCTGCATGCTGCAGTACTTGGTCCAAGCTGAAATAGCTCCAGGTGGGTCAGCTTTGCAAGTTTCCAGTTAGGAGCTTAAAAAGGGTTGAAGTGTACGGACACATGGCGCACCAGGAAAAACACTTGAAGCAGACAAAGTGGAGTGAGTATTGGAGCCAAAAAGATTCCCCCTGCCCCCCATCTTAATTGTACATCAAGCATGCTATCTGGACTACAACCCTTTTCCTTCCTTTGCCCTCTGAACTGGATCTTAATACATATGAGCCATCATATGGGATCAGATCCAAGGTCTATCTGGTGCTGTACTCTGTCTCTGGCAGTGATGAGTACGAGTTGCTTCCTCTGAAGTATCAAGAGCCCTGCAGCAGGAAGTTATGGGATAACCTGCCCATGGGGAATGTATTTCCTACTCACAGTAATTACAGGTTGGCTTCTCATGGCATTTAACTGCAGGCTAGAAAAAAATTCTACTGCTTCACTGCTAGGAGGCCAGGACACTGACCCGATCTCTCACCTACTCATGTTGGAAGGGAGGCCCTATACAGAATAGAACTACACTAGAACAATGAAAGCTCTGTGACCCTCAGCTGTGCTCATGGATCCATAATAAAGGGGGAAAGTTGCTTGGTTTTCTTGGAAACAAGATGCAAACCAATACCTATTTCAAACTGGTGAACGTGCCTCCTACAGGATATACGAGGCAGCAGCAGTTTCAATACACAACCATTTAGGTATCTGGTTACCATTCTACATGCCTGTTAAAGTTTCCACCATGTCTGCCAACCTTGATTAGTGTTCCAAATACCACTGGCACCATTACAAGCATCTGTGTTGTTGCCTGTATTTCCTGGGAACAGAGTCCCTCTGCCCCCATTAGCTCACATCTGGTGCATCAAGTGCTACAATAGGAACCTCAATCCTGTTCTAACAAAACCATTCCTCTGGCCAAAACAGGCAGATTTGAGACTGTGGGGAATTCTAGTTCAGTTTTAATTTGATAGATACATGATAGATGTGGATCATTGGTCTACGTGTCTAATGAAGAAGCGGATAAGAAAAGACGAAAAAACAACAAAACCCCCTACGCTGAATGTTCGACCCATATAACCAGCAAGGACTTGTCCTGAGAGCTAGCATACAGCGTGCGTGCTGGCACACAGGGACTGCGCCACCATTTCCCCTGAAAGCATTCAGCTACTGTCTCAGAGCAGATACCCACCTAATTACTCCTGGGCATCTGGGACCTGATTCAGGAAAGCATCCCTACTCAGCACAACACTTCAGCGCTCTTCTAAAAGGAGGCTTTGAAAACCAGTCTCTCTTAAGCTACATGAGGAATTCACATAAGGTCACTAGAAGTTCAAGAGATCTCTGCCTCCCCAACTTCTTTTAGGAAGCTTTCATGTAGTGCTGTTGTGTTTTCTGGGAGAGAGAGAGAGACTCAAACACAACCACCAATCCTTGAAGTTGTCAGTAACCTAAGGATATACCACAATCATCCTCCTCCAGAGCATCATCTGCCTTGCTACCGTGCATGCTATTGGCAATGAGGAGAAGAGAACAGGATAGGTTGTACTCATGGGTGGGAAAATAAAGTTGAGTGTTTCTCAACAATTCACGCTGCTAAAGCAGCTGCAGTGGAAATTTGTTTATAGGAATGAGGAAGTGGATGGTGTTGGGATGGGAGCAGAGAGCAGACCAAAAGGTTCATTAAAGGCCTCGCTTATTCTGAACCTTTACATTCATCACAAAGACCTCAGGACTTGCGCGAATGGAATAACTGATAGCAGTAGCAGACTGCCATGCTCTGTGTAGATCAGCACTAGCAGGCTATGAGACGCATATTTACGAGTGGGGAAGGAAGTTTTTGTCCCCCCCCCCCGCTCCCCGTTTCCAAAAGGCTAGCTTTTATCCCCACCCCATACTTTTGTAACTGCACTGTTCTTCACCCCGGGAGGGGGGATGGGAAAGAGGTCACACAGCTCTAGTTGCAATCCCAATGCAGAGGAAGACTGTGCCCCTTCACCACCATTACTTCACATCCAGTTTACAAAAGGGCTTGGCTACACTACCCGCCTGATTCGGCGGGTAGCAATCGATCTTTTGGGGATCAATTTATCGCATCTAATCTAGATGCGATAAATCGATCCCAAACACGCTCCCGTCGACTCCAGTAATCTACCCCGACGCGAGGAGGAAGCGAAGTCGATGGGGGAGCGGCAGCCTTCGACTTTGCAGGGTCCACACGGCGAGGTAAGTCGAGCGAGGTACGTCGACTTCAGCTAGACAGGCTACTAAAGAAAAGGGAAACAAGGTGGGTGGCAGTGACAGATCGACCGATGAGAACTCTGAAGACACTGTGCTTCTTCTCCCCATGCCCACACCTGGGTTGAGGAGATGGCCACATCTGGTTGGGTTTGGCAGGGAGCTGGGTCTTCGAGCATCAATGAAAGATGAGAGGGTGAAATGAAGGAAGTGACTGAGCTCCTGCGCACTGTTTCCTGCTTAACAGCTGTTCCCTGTTTATTTACTTTGATATTTCCTTGGTTACGCAAACAGCAGCCCACAGTTTAACCTCTGCCTACACCAGCGGCTGTGCATTTGCAGGATGTGTCTGTTTAATTCTGCTGGGAATGAATGCCATGACATGGGGGTACTGGGGAGTAGGGAGCTGAGCACAAGACCTCTACGGTCCCCCTGCAGCAGTCCATTGTTGTGCCAATGGGGTCCTGCTCCCTAGCACCCATCTGGGAGTGCCTGGGTCACTACAAAAAATAATTTCCCCTCTGTTGATATTCACCCCTTCTTGTCAACTGTTGGGAATGGGCCACATCCACCCTAACTGAATTGGCCTCATTAGCGCTGACCCCCACTTAGTAAGGCAACTCCCATCTTTTCATGTGCTGTATATTTATACCTGCCTACTGTATTTTTCACTCCATGCATCTGATGAAGTGGGTTATAGCCCACGAAAGCTTATGCCCAAATACATCTGTTAGTCTTTAAGGTGCCACAAGGACTCCTCGTTGTTACTTCCATTTCCCCCCACTGGCCCTCTCATGGATTTTAATCTCTGTGCCATCTCTGTTGCCCTCGATTCCTGGAGATCCCAATTCTCACTCCCTTTCAGATGGATGCAGCCAGTTGCTGTCCATTTGCAGGATAATGGCTCTGAATAAGGTACCTTAGTCAGACTCAAGAACACAAAGCCTTTGATCCGAGCAGCAGCAGCTGTCTCACACAAGCTAAACCATGCTACCCTTAAATGCGCAAATGACCTCGGCACCTCCTCACGAAAAGTGGAAGAGCTTTCAAGCAGAGTTGAAGCAAGCTAGCCATTCTGAGTCTGCTTAGCCATTTGGATTTCCCTCCAGACTGAGCCCCACTAGGCAGACCGAGATGTGCGGTAACAAGTTTATGAATGCATTTGGCTTTTAATGTTGATAATCCCTAGTGATTTAGGTGGAGGTCCTTAATTCTAGGGCACTGATCCATGAGAACTCTGGTCCCATAGGACCAACACCACACAGCTGAACTACCCTAGACTGCATTCAAGCAAGTCAGCAGGGCTGCCTAGCTCTGCTCTGCTTCCATGCACAAGCCGAGGAGGGGCTAAGCCAGTGAGTTTTCTGGCAGTCATTACAGCCCCCCGGCGGGAGCTCAAGGGCTGGATGAAAATGTCTGAAAGGCTGGATGCGGCCCCCGGGCCGTAGTTTGCCCACCCCTGTCCTAGGTAGTGGAATGCTCATCTGTACAAGGACGAACACTGCAACATTCCCCATCCTGTTCGCCTCTTTCAACCTTGTGCTCCTACCTTCAGCTCTCCACATGGCACAGTGCAAAGTCATGCCCTGCAGGTGTTTTCCCCAAGCTAAGGTATGGTGTAGAGTCCATATCTCACTCTGACTGCAGTCTGGGAGGCAGTCAGCTTTTATTATGTAAAAGAAAACCACTCAGGTGTAAAATCCATTGAAGTAGAGGAAGTAGTAGCGGGAAAATTACATTGGGTGGCATTATATTTTAGGCTGTCTTGCTCTGAAAGCTGCCTCCCAGTGTTGCACTGGCTGGGAACAATGAATTACTGTTTTCACATTGAACCCAAATATTATTTGTGGGATGATACCCAGTCTGTGTAGTTAATCGCCAGTGATTCACCACATCAGGCCATTCTGTCACCAAGCTCTTCCACAATTAGAATAATAGAATAGAATCCTGGGACTGGAAGTGACCTCGAGAGGGCATCTAGTCCAGTCCCCTGCACTCATGGCGGCGCTAAGTATTATCTATTCTAGAATGTGTGATCAGCAGCTCTGATATGAGGCTTTTTAAGCATGAGTTGTGTGCGCACCAGCCCCCTACGGTTTGCATTGTTTGTTTTACGTTTTCTGTAAGAAAACGGTAACAGCTAGAAGTGACACAGATCTTTAGATGGTTGCCCAGTCATAATTTTTAGCACTTCTCTATATGTTAGCTCTTCAAAATCACTGTACAAACATTAAACAAACTTAATTTCAAGGCTTTCAGCTTTTGAGTGACTAGGAGTTGACAAAACAGAGCTATTCCCTGTTGTGTTTTCTGCCCCCCTGAACAAAAAGACTTAACTGAAAACCAGCATCTTAAAAGAACCATTAAGGATCTTTCAAAAGAACTGTCCAACCAAGGCTACTGTAGTGACACCCTTGTTACATAAGGCTGGTGTAGAACGAAGGGAGAGCTTCCTATTTCATTTGCATGCATAAATCAAGCTACCATGCTTATTTTTTTCCCCTTAAGTGCTCAGAGTTTTGGGGAGGAAAGTGAATGAGATTCTGCTTATACCAAATGTGAAAAAGCAGAAGGGACCAAAATCTATTCTTGTGCAAAAATCTGTTCCCCCTGAAGTCAATAAGGCTACACAAGTGTAATTATCAGCAGGAATTGGCCTGTGTTCTCATTCCCTTCTCGAATCACACACATTCCATGCTTACCCAACATTTTCCACTTGGGAAAGAAGTTAGTTTGAGTTGGGGCAGAAAAATGAAGACTAACTTTAGGTTTATTTAGCTTTAAGTTTTTGGAATGAAACTCAAAATAAACCAAACGTGAGGTACTTTTATGATGGATTGAACTGCTAGAGAACCAGCAGATGGACAGAACCTGCCTTTAGCCTATTCAGTCAGTGTTTCGATCATAGCCTGCTAAGAAGTGGATTTAAAATCCTTGAGGGAGAGGGAAGGGAGAAACCTACAACATTGTGTGTTGAGCTTCCTCCCGTGTTTTTGCAACCCCGTAAAAGTACAAAGATGTGTTGGTCTGTGGAACTAAGCTGAGCATAAGGAAAGAACTTGGTTGCCTGTGCATCCCAGTACAAAAAAATACACCAAAGAAAAAAATTGGATTTCTTTGATTTTTAGTACAGTTCGATACAGTATTGAACACAGTGCATCATAAATCTGAAGCCCCTCAATGGAAGGTACTGTAAAACTTAGAGTACTGGTATCCAGAATGGGAGGTTTTGTTTTTCCTACAAATGTGTGGGAATTCGTTCCTTATACATGGAAGGGGCAATAGTTCTGTCTGGCGCTGGATAGTGTGTGTGCAGGTTCTGTGCAAGCTTCCCACCCTACCGCTCTGGTACTGCCTCTATCCCCTGCCACCCCCTTGCCCTGCCCTCCCCCACCACAGGCACTCACCCGTTGTCCAGAAATGGGACCCTGCGCACACACAAAATGACAGGCGCTAGGACCCAGGAGGCAGCGTCCTGGAGCTGCCTGCCAGCCTCAGCCCAGGAGAGGAACAGAGGGAGCGTCTTCCCTCCCTGACAGCTAAGCAGAGCTCCGGAGAAATCGGGGGTGAGGGGTGCTGGGTGGGGAGACAATGCCTGCTCAAACTACACCCACGGCTGGCACGGGTCCTGTGTTAACCAGATTTTTAGTGTCTGGTCACCAGTGTTAACCGGATACCTGGCAGTGTGTTCCTGCAGCGCGGGGAGATGCAGACAGGAGGGACCAGAAGCAGCAGGCTGCCGGCTTGCTGCCGGCTGAGCTCCTTCCAAGCCACAGGGGGCTGCTTTGCCTTTCCTGCAGGCAGGAGCGCTCCAGCAAGGCTGCGTGAGAAAGAGCGCTCCTCCCCTTCACCCGGTTCCGGCCACGCCCCCTGCCTGACCAGTAGGGTCTAAAAATAGGAGGGACTAAGGCTACTGGTTAATTTGGCCCTGCTTCGGAAGACAGGATACCGGGCTAGCTGGACCATTGGTCTGACCCAGTATGGCTGTTCTTATCTCAGTCCTTCTCCATTTCCAAAAGGGGGCTCCCAACATTTTCACATGGTTTTTGTGTTTATATATATATATATATGTTTATATATATATATATATATATATATATATATATATATATATATATATATATATAAACAAAAGTTATAACAGAACAAAAAAACTACCACTTGAGAATCATTTTCCTGCTCCCAGTTCAGACTAAGTCTATTTCCAATGCTGATTGAGCTGTCATGCTAAAAATAGCAGTGCAGCTGTGGCAACAAGGGCAACAGGACGGACGGACGGACGGACGAGCTGCCCCGAGTACAATCCTGTTCCAAAGCCTAGGTATGTACTCAGTGTTACAAATTGCTGTGTAGCTGTGGCAGTATAGGCAATGGGACTATCAGTAATCTCTGTTGATTCAGTCACATCCCCAAAACCTCCATTTGGGATATTGTAACAATTTCTATGGGAAGACATTGCATCAGTTAAAAAAAAATGGACAGGGACCTCGTAGTCCAAGTCACAAGGAGACAGCCACAGATTATGAAGAATGGTGTTTAGCATCCACAGTTGGTCAATGAAGGACATAAGGCATTCCATTCATCCAGTGTGAACGTTCACCCTGAACAGGACTGGAGCTAACTACTATCTCAATGCAGAGTCCTGAAAAGGCACTGAGAAGCAACATTAGTCTTTAGGATGTTGTCCCTTTAGGATTGGATTCCTGATAAATTTCAGCAAATAACTAACTCTCCCCAAATAGCAACAAGAGGCCAGATAGGGCAAACTACAGTTTAGACACTAAGGGTACGTCTATACTTACCTCTCGCGTCGGAGGCGCGGGATCGATGTTCTGGGTTCGATTTATCGCGTCTTGTCTAGACGCGATAAATCGAACCAGGAAGTGCTCCGCCGTCGACGCTGGTAATCCAGCTCGACGAGTGGAGTAGGCGGAGTCGACGGGGGAGCCTGCACGCCGCGTCTGGACCACAGGTAAGTTCGAACTAAGGTACTTCGACTTCAGCTACGTTATTAACGTAGCTGAAGTTGCGTATCTTAGTTCGACAGGGGGGGTTAGTGTAGACCTAGCCTTAAAGAATGATATCCCCAGACTAAACAACATTAGATGGACTTCTGATAGGTAAGAGCTATCATCTCTGTACATCAGACATCTAATGAAGGAAACAGGAGAAAGACAATATTGGTACACGCAGAAGCTACAGGGCACCTGTCATAAAATTAGAAGTCTCTCCCTAACCGTCTATCTGTTGTTTCTTAGCCACTTTCATGAACTGACAAAACTGTGTATAAGTAACTCTGCACAGTTCAGCTACAAGGCAGTCTAGCCAATGGCTTGGTTTTCAAGGGTTTTTTTTTTTTTAAATGTAATATTTACACAAGACACAGACTCCTAAATTAAAACATGACAAATCTTTGTATAATGCAAAAAAGGAATACAAAAATGTAGAATAAGCTATATGTCCTTGTACGGGAACCTCAAAACCAAAAAACACAAGGGATGACAAGATTCTTACCTGCAGGTCAAAGAACTTGCTGTACCGTCGATAAATGACTTCTGTGGAACCATTGGACCAGGTGACTTTGATTATATACACCTGTGGGGGACAGAGAAGGAGATTAGAGAAGAGTGACATCAATAGAACAAGCTGCACCAGTCCTACAATATTGGAAGTTAGGGCTTTCCTGCAATGGAGCTTAATGAATAATTTATCCAAAAAGACACCACAGAGAACACAACGTTCAGTTCATAATTGTGACCCAGATGGTTCACTAGCGGCACACACGGGTATTAGTCACTGAAGAGATTTCAACAGTTCTGTAAGATCACATAAATATCAAACACAAAATAAAACAAAGTCACACCACCACCACCAGACAGGTCAACAGTTAGTAGCTACACCATCACTCCAAGCATGGTCAAAAGGATATACATCTACACCCATCTCCCTAGGCTTTGGAGCCCGAGCTCCAGCTCCAGCCACAGCTTCATACTGCTGTTTACACAGCGATTTTTAGTGCACTAGCCCGAGCCTCACTAGCCCAAGTCTCCTGATCTGGGCTAGTAAACTGGCTCCCGTGGGCTCCAAAATGATATGTAGAAATATTCTTAGTGCACTAGATGGTTACTCCTGAGGGCATTCTGCGCCAAAAAATTAAAAATTCTGCACACAATATTTTAACATTCTGCAAAATACTGCAAATGTTATTTGTCAAATAAATGTGGAGGCTCCAGCACAGCACTGGGGAGCACAGGCCACTGACTGCACAGAGGTGGGAGATCTCTGTGCAACTCCCCCTGCCCCGGGACACGGACTCAGCAGTGAGGCTGCACCCAACCCTGACACAGCGCAAGGACCCGGCCTGCCCCAGAAACACCCCAGGGCCCTGCCCCTCTGTGTGGGCAGGCAGACTCAGCAAGGCAGGATCAAAGTGTGAGGGGCTTACTGTGGAGGGATCCAGGTGTGGGTTGAGAGGCTTCTGTGTGGGGCAATCTGGGTGTGGGCGGCTCAGTGGGGGATCCAGGTGTGTGTTGTGGGGGGGGGGGGGGATCTGGATGCACAGGGGCTTGTTGGGGGGTTCTGGGTGCAACGGAAATGGGACTCTGCAGGGGGGTGAAGATGGTTGGGGCTGAGAGGTGGGGGGGCATGATCTGGATGTGGGGGGTTGGCAGTGGGGTCTGGGTGTGGCAGGCTCAGTGGGGGGTCCAGATGCTGAGGGAGTGGGGCTCAGTGGGGAGGGGATCCAGATGTAGCTGGTTGGGTCTCAGTAGGGTGGGGATCCAGGTGTGGGTGGCTCATTGGGGTGGTCCAGGGGCAGGGGGAGTGGGGCTCATCGTGGGGGGTGAGGCTCAGCAGGAGAGTCTGGGTATGAGGGGGTCTGGATGCATGGGGGTTGGGCAGATGGAGGAGCAGCTTCCTGTACAGGAATCCCTCTCCCTGCAGCTGAGGAGCAATGGGTGCATGAAGTGGGGCGGGGGAGCTTGCAGAGCTTCCTGCAGCCAGGAGAGAAAACTAGGGGTGGGTCTGACCTGGCCCCGGATGCCGTGCAGGGGAAAAGGAAGTCCTGTCCTCCCCAGCCCAGCTGAGACTAGCAGCTGAGCCTGGCGCAGGGTAGAAACCAACAGCTGGGTCTTCCCCAATCCTGCCTCCTGCCCCACAGTAATTTACCTCTCTGCCAGCTGCCCTGGGCACCCAAAACATACTGCTGGGGAGAGTCGCATGACCACTCTTGTGACCTCCCTCTGCTTCCCCATCAGAAAGTCATTTTTCTGCAGAGAAGCAAAGAAATCTGTGGGGGGACATAAATTCTCTGCATATGCAGTGGTGCAGAATTCCCCCAGGAGTAGATGGTACAGCACAGAGTTGTAGCCTATTGTGTTCTCATGATCCCAGCAAGTTCAGAGATCGCTCTGCATTTCCTCTAATGGCTCTGAATGCCTTGAGGTTTGGTTTACTTTTAACTTGTTTTAGGTCAGTTATCTTCCTGTTCTATAATACAATCTGTAATTAATTCCTATAATTGTAGGTTTTTCAAGGTGCCAGTGATGAACCACAGGTTTTTAATTGGTAATGAATGCAAAAATAAGCAATTTTGATTCATCTGCTGTGGCTGAAGGCAGACAAATAATGGAATTAGGTGATGATTTGTTATTTAGTACTTTATATATTTCACACAAATCAAAGATGACCCTTGAGCTCCTGACAAAATGCCAGCGTAGCTCTTGCTATTGCAAAGTTTGGAATACCGTGGCCAAAAGCAAGTTCACTCTTCCCTCCCCACCCCACTTCAACATATGCTCACATTATGCTGCCAGAAATTCAAAAGCCCACCCAACAAAAGATGAGGACAACTTTTGGAAGACCGGATAAACAGGAGCGATAAAACTTTAGATGATGCTTTGGCAAGAACATGCTCATGTATAACTGAATTAAAATATAATCCATTACATTTTTAAACTTTTCACCACGGAGACAGCCATCCATTTCTCCAGAATGCAATCTGACCAGCATCCAATGTCACTACTAGAACCTGAAGCTAAGACCAGGGGAAAGAGAAACACCTAACTATTTTGTCCCTCAGATATGCTTGGGTATCCAGATACTACGGTACCCAATCTGGGAATAAAATTCATCCAGCATCTCAGACTGGATTGTCAATGTAAGACTAGCTAAAGCCAAGAGATCATAAAGGAGTCCGAGGGGAGCTGAGTATTCTTAAGGGTGATGTCTTCAAATCAAGATTAAAGATGATGCCACCTGAGGAATCTTCTTCCTGTTCTCTGGATATGGAACTTCACTCCAGTACATTTTTAAAGAAAAGGCACAGATGATCATCCCAAAATTTAACCTACTTCTCCTTCCCTCCTCTCTTTATACACTGTAATGAACTGGGTAGTGTGTTATGGGTACCACTGCCCTTTACTGGATGGAATCAGAACTGAAAATAGTGCCTAAATGTATGGACTACACTAGCAGTGGCTCTCAACCTTTCCAGACTACTGTACCCCTTTCAGGAGTCTGATTTGTACCCCAAAGTTTCACCTCACTTAAAAACTATTTCCTTATAAAATCATACAAAAAGCGCCACAGCACACTATTACTGAAAAATTGCTTGCTTTCTCATTTTTACCACATCATTATAAAATAAGTCAATTGGAATATAAATATTGTACTTACATTTCAGTGTATAGTCTACAGAGCAGTACAAACAAGTCATTGTCTGTATAAAATTTTAGTTTGTACTGACTTCCCTAGTGCGTTTTATGTAGCCTGTTGTAAAACTAGGCAAATATCTAGATGAGTTGATGTACCCCTGGGGGTACGCAGAGGTCTTCCAGGGGGTACATGTACCCCTGGTTGAGAACCACTGGACTTGAGCAACCAAGTTTCACTTCCGGTGATACCACGAAGTGCCGAGTCGCCCTAGAATGCAGCATCTGTGACAGCTATAAAGGCCTTGATGGACACAGATTGGTCAACGTAGGTTTACAAAGTATAGGTAATCCCTTGTGCAGGTGTCTCCCCACATCCAAGGAAAAAAGTGCTTTCCCCATACAACTCTCAGTTCCAGCCTACCAGCCAGTACCTTGCAGTGAGCACCTTACACTGGTCAGTGCCAACCAACTCCAACAAAATCAGAACACAGCATGCATCTTTCTGGCCAATAAAGCGTTAAACCTCCTCCAGAGCACTTCCAAGCTGCTTTTAGCTTCCCACCAGGGTCTGCAAGGCAGCCAGTATGACATCATTTAGGTTGGAGGCTCTGCTAATATCCCAGCTCACATCCATTCCATAGCATTTCACAGCGTTATATCACTGCTGGCTGCCTGCCTGGAGAAAGCCTGCCAGTGGGGCAGGAGGAAAAGCCAATTTTTCTCCATTGTTTATTCCTACCCTGCCTTTATTTTGGAGTCAACAGTTTATTACACTGTGATGTTAATCGGGTTATGTGAAGCGATTTACTAGAGCCCAAGTGAATTTAAAACTCAGAGGGGAGATAAGCCAAGAGGTTTGGGTGGGTGAGGGTGCTGAAGGCTTTGCAATTAAGAGGGTAGGAATATTTTTCCCTACTCCCCACTTCACTCATTTCGTTTAAGTGCTAGTCTTACTGGAATACCTGTATAACTGAAGTTTACACATTCCATTTAATAGCAGGACAGTCCTACGTGGCACCCCCTGCCCATAGCTCAACCAACAATTTGCAGAAAAAGCAAATTCTAAATATCTGTGGAAAATGCTGCTTCATCAGCTTCCCATCAGGGAGATAGCTTTATTGCTCTTCCCTTGTGAATATTCCCCCCCCCTTCATGCCAAGGGTCCTATGTTGCTGACAAATGTATGTTACTCTCTTCAGTGCCTACCCCTCCCCTGAGCTATGCTCAGCATCTATCTATAGCAGCCCCTTCTGGCTCAGAGGACAAGAAAACCAGACCAGTTGTCCTTTATGGTAATGGAGCCACTAAAGATCAGATTTTCAAAGATATTTAGGCACCTAGTAGGATTTGCAAAACTCCAACTGAAATGAACGTCAGTTCAGAGTCTACCCTGCTTAAGCACTTTTGAAAAATCCCACCCAGTGCCGAAATACCTTTGAAAAAAATCTCACTCTAAAGCCCACAGTTTAGGACTAAAACAGTGTTGGTGTGGCACCTCCCCCCAGTGCGCATCATCTAACTGGAAGGGCTTTTTGTAATGGGAGGTGGCTGGTGCTGGACAGAGGATGCAAGTTCTAGGTCCACAGAATTCACTGGTCCAACTTCCACAAGGAGAAGCCTGAGTGGATTCAATCTCATCCGCAGTGAAGTCACCCTAGGACTAGTCCCAACAGTGCCATGTGAGGAACAGAGGAGAGGGAAGCGGACAACTCAACTCAGTGGAAAATATTCTGTAGGGACAGCCCTGCCATGGCTTGTTGGTGTGCGGAAGTGGGCAGAATTACTGAATAGGTCTTCTCCAGACCTAATTTCTATGATCCTATGAAAACAGGATATCAAAACTAGCACCACCCCTTTTCCAGTGGAAACAGAGGCTCCTCAAGGAGCGATCTTACTGGGACTGTAACCAGCTCTCCCCTATTTCTCTGCACCCACCCAAAGTGCTCCATCCCAGAGTGACAAGCACAGCTGGGCTAGCAGCAGACGGGGGTGGGGGGTGGGAGAAGTCAAAGTTCAATTCAAACTTGCTTATTTCCTAGAGGGGTGGGGTGACTAGAGAAAACAGCGAGGAAGCCAGAAGGGGGCTGCAACACCATCACGTGCAATGGCCAGCAGCCAAGACTAACAGTCCCAGTGATCTAAATATTTACAGGCCTTCCCAGGCCAACAGCAGGGTGTGCACAGGAGAGAGAAACTAGTTGATGCTGTGAAACTCGGAACTGACAGTTCCTCTTTCTTAGAAAAGGATTCCTCATTCTTCCTCATTCCCAACCCAGTTATCGCTAGAAAGCGCCAGCACCATCCTTCCATCCAGGCTGCTGTATCCATCAGCTGTGTTAAACGTCAATTAAGTTGGATGCTCAGGCACAAAAATCTAGCGTTGGCATAAGTAAGCATGATTTTGAGAGTTGTGCCCTCTTACACCACTGCTTAATCGGACCCCAAGACCCATAAGAGAGCAAAGGAACTTCTAGGCTGTGCTTCTGAGATCTGTAAAAACACCAGTCATGGCAAGGTCCCTACCAGGAGGAGAAACAGATGGTGTGGGTGCACAGCATCATGCCCACCTCACACACTATATAAGAGAAGAGACCTCTAGGCTCAAGATGGTTCATGGCCTCAGATCCATTCTAGAGTAGAGGCAGCATGGAATCGGTCTTTTCAGATATACTACTCATTCCAAAAACAGGGGAGTAGGTCTTCCCTCCAGCTCCATGTTGATTTTGCTGGGCTGCGAAGGGTTCAGAAGTTGCAATGGCAGCTACCAGGACACAACAGAACCTTCTTTAAATACAGAAGCAGAGGAGCACTGTACTCAGTAGCACAGCTGATGTGAGCCTTACAGAACAGAGCTCAGCTGGACCCTTGCCTAACTCATCCGACCTTCCGCTTGCTCACTCCTTTGTGTGCTGAACGCTAAATAATCCTTTACACAAAATGGCGTGAGACAGAGATGAGATTCTGGTCCCTCTGACAATCATGCCCGTGACTTGGCTCCCCAAAACTTCCCACTGAGCACAGAGTTACAGGTACCAACTTCTTATAAGTTACTGAACAAGACAGGTGAGAGGCAGGGAGTATTTCCAGCTAACAGACATTTCTGTATATATCAAGCCTGCTCCAACTGATCAAAGAAGCGAGAGAGGGAAAAAGACCTATTAGGTCATCTTGTGCATCCCGCTGACTAGTGCAGGATTGTTCCCTACAGAGACTCTCTCAAATGACCTCCTGCATATCACACACAACCCCTTCCACCCCTCTGTATTCCTCCAGGTGGGAGCTCAAAATGAGAACATGCCAGGGGAAAGTGTGGGGGGGAGGGGGGAGTCAAGAAGGGAACTTCCAAAAATGATAATTTGCTAGAGAGATGCAAATGGCATTTGACCAACCGCAGCAGAGCTGTCAATGAAAGCTGCCAGTCAACTATCACGTTAGAAATGACTCTGGGGAAACATGCTGGCAAGTCACAGTGAATTAAATGCCTTCCTCCAGCCCAAAGGGAGATCCATACCTCCCTCCCCCACAATGGGAGCATACAACAAGAATGAGGAAAACCTTAGCTAGGTCTGCTAGAAATGGTACCCACCAGAAGTAGCATCACATAGTAACTGAAAACTTCCTCAGCTGACTCTAAATGCCACAGAATCATCAGAAAAGCAGGATGGATGGAACTATGAAAATCCCAAAGGAAAAAAATCAGAAGCAGTCAAGCGATCCCAAAGTCCAGCACATCTCTGAGAATGGGGGGTTTAGCATTTGATCAGGAATTCGGTTCAAATTGTGTCTCTTCATGGCATGTTCAGCCCAGATTCTCACCCCACCCGCAACCCCACGCTCAAAGAAATTAAACGTCCAGGGAGCATTGTCTGAAGCTGGGATTATTATTTTAGAGACAGCTGGAGCAGGATCTTTGCATCGCCAGAAACTACACACATTTGATAATTAATATTCCTTGAACTCCTGAAGTGGTTGAAGATCATAAAGCACTTTACAAACATTAAGTCTCACATTTTGCCTGAGACATGCTTCCCCAATATATAAATGGAGGCTAATGGAGGCAGGCAGTTTAAGTGACTTGTTCAAGGTCATTCAATGAGTCAATGACTGAACAAAGAATAGAGCCAAGGAATCTTGATTCCCAAGTCCCTCCTCAGAACACCAAACCACTCATTCCCTGGGGTTACTATGTATTACATTTGACTCTAGGAGTCTCTGCTGGAGTCCTCACCTAAGCTTGAAAAGGGGATATAAAGCACATACACCACGTATCAGGTTTGATCCCTCAAGCATTGAGCCAAAAGACAGAAGTCACAGTAGAACATACAGCACCAGTAACAAGAATTCTCCCTTAGAGGTACCTTTCTTAGACAGTGCCCAAGAGTCAGGTGGCTACAGACATGGCTTCCTACAGGATTCAGGTTGAGTCCTACTTTCCATAAAGCCCACATCCCCAACTTGTAAAACTCACCTGTGCCACGGTGGACCAAAACAGCCTCAGGGTAGCTGCATCTTAGGAAGTTCTAGTGTCCCTAAACTCATACTACAGGTCTCAGAGGGGAACAGGACCAGGCCACTTGGATGGAATCGTCACTATGTCCCTGTATAGAAATGCAGGATTAAGATCTTTATGCATGCTCGGTGTGATCGTCTGGCTCATGTTAAGATGCCCATGAGTTAACTGGGTGTCCCTCATCTATGCTCCCATTTGGGCACAATCTTCAGAAAGAGGCAAAGATACTTCCTTCATCTTGTATTAGAGCTACACGCAGTTACTAATGGAGAAGACACTGAAGACTGACCCAGCAGAAATATGCAATATACTCCATCTCTTACACAGTGCCCATCACGGAGATATCCCAGTGTCCAAGTGACTAGCATTCTACGCCAATGACCTGCAGCTGCATCTATAGGAAACAGTGATCACTACCTCACATGTGCGTGCCAGAGTAATCCCATCAGCACCAGAAATCACTTGGCCCTAAGCACCACACCACAGTACCAGAATAACCTCACATCTCGCCTCATACCCCCAAACTCCTACAACCCACAAACATATGGGTCTCTTGTTTCCCCATTTCCCAGATCCAAATGCAAAGCACTGTATTTCTTCCCTTGTCCATTAGAGAGGTTTAGGGCAGCAATACATTTAGGGCTTATCTTCACTGCATTGTTAGCTGATGGCAGAACTCTAGTTTTGTCCCTAACCTGACTCCCATCCACACACAAAAATCTCTAGTTAGAGCTAGCTGGCCCATGGGGGTTTGAAGCTAGGGTGGTGCTGAGGCTGGAGCAAGTAATGCAGTAGGGACGCAGCAGCTTGAGTTACAACTCATCAGCTGCTAATCCAATCACTGAGTAGCTCCAATGTAGTTTCTCAGGTTGCTCTCACAGTAGTTAGCTGGAGTGGAGTAACTTGAGTGCACTAACTTAAGCTACCCGTTGCAGTAAAGAAAAGCCCTTAATAGAGGTTTCTTGTGACGATTTCCTTCCTCCCCCGTCAAGACACTTACAATGTAGTGCTTCCATACTATAATGAACAAACTGGCCAGTGTGTAAGTAGGCTTTTGCCCTCTGCCGCACAGAATCAATGCTGCTCAGCTGTGAGTCATAGCCCTTATGCTGCTAATGGAGATTCTTCCTGAGTTCCAGTGGTAGGGGCCTGTGTGTTTCAAGCAGGGGGAAGAATGTTCTCTCCCTGCGGCTGCTGTAAAATTCCGAGTGGCCACACTCTGTACTGTGCTGCACACTCTGAAGCCACAGGTGGCCGGAGATTTGTCACAGTATAGTACTGGCCCTCCAAATTCATCCCATGCCACTCAAGAGGCAGAGTAATCATTTACATCACAAATCAGGAAAATGCTATTGACACCTGGGATAGAATGTCCTGGGTTGGGCTCCTAGGAAGTTTGGTGTTGCTGATCCTTCACTGGTAAGAGTGTCAGTGTCGGTCCACAGACACTCAGCACAGTTACTAACACAAAGCCAGATATAACAACCTCCATCAGAGAGAAGCTGTCTGCAGAGTGATTTCAAATGGGTTCGAGCCTGTGTGGTCTTACATCCAGAGAGACACTACATACAATAAACCTCTCTGTGGAAAAATCCACATCTCTTTCTCCAGCAGCTGGAAAAGGGATCAGCCCCTCCACACCTCACCCTCTCTCCCCCACCCCAAACACAGGGAGACAATGCTACCGTCTTATCTCTGGGAATGTTGACTTGTTCTGCACTCCTAGAAAGCTACTACTACTGTCACTGATCGGTCCATCAGCCCTCACAGAGAGAGCGCCGAGTGGGGAGAAATAATCCAAAGGGGCTGGGGAACCAAGCCAGCTGAGAGAACGGACCAAAACAGAGCAGGGGTTAACAGAAAAGATGAAGGAGCAGGAAAAGTATAAGAGGAAAAGAAAGAAGGGAGGTGACTGGAAACAAAGAAAATTCTTGGCATGTGCGTTGCTTGCTTTTGGCCCCTGTCCACTGGTCTCTGAGCCCTTTTCCACAGCAGGAGTGCAGGGCTGTGGAGGGGAAAGTGGAGATCTCTCTAGCTTTCATGCTACAGGACAGTTGAGAAGCCCATCAGGTCCCTCTCTGGGCCAGTGTCAGGCCAGAAGAGGGGAGACAATCTGACAGCTCCATTTACTGGCATGCTTGGCTGACTTTGGAAGCTTTGCTATTCCCTTGTGCCTGCACAGGCTGTTTCATGAGCCAAGCAAGCGAGAAGCACAGACGCTCTGGTTCAGGCCGCAAAGACAGCACCGGTGGGGGGCGGGGGAAAGAGAGGAATACATTCCAGCAACTGCAGGGCATCTTGATCCTCAGTGTTCATGTTTAATTTAGACATGGATGGAGATAGGGAAGCAGCAGCATCAATGCTGCAGGACAGTGGGGTGGGGAGCAGTCAGAAAACCATGGGATGAAGATGGACACAGTAAGAAGTAGGAGGAGATGGTGAGATGAGGATGGATAGAGTAGTACCACAGGGAAAGCAATCTAATTGCCCACTTGCCCCGGAGTCTGCTGGACTATACATCAAACACTTAATTGCTTGGATTCACCCCTGCTCCAATGCCCTGTCTTAGCTCCCAAGGAGTGCCAGATCTCCACATTTTGTTCCTTTATTAACCAGATGGGGCGAGGCTTTGTCTGAGTGAAAGGAAAAGAAACAGCTGGCCTGAAAAGCATATGCACCCGTACTGTGATCAGAGACCCTGCTTCCTGGACTTCCCTCACCCTTTAGGCAAAGATTGCTCAGTCCCAAGACACATGCACTGGTTTGTTTGCTATGAGTCACACGGACCCACAAACATATGGGTTCTCTTGTTTCCCCATTTCCCAGTGCTACATGGAACAGATGAAAGATAGAGCTCCCCTCTCAAAAGAAAGCTTGTGCAGGACCCTGGATTCAAAGATCCAATGTCCTTGTCTCTTTCAAATTATTCTGTAACTGCCGTTTAACATGAAAGCTACTGACTAATTCTGTTTTTAGACCCAAGTGCAGAGCTGTATGTCTTTGACTGAGCTGGCTTGCTAAAAATAGCAATGTGGCAGTGACAGCTCAAGCAGCAGCACAGACTAGCCACCCAAGTATAGATACCTGGGGAACTAGCCCAATGCTGCTGCAGTTACACTGCTATATTTAGCGAGCTATCTTGATCAAAGCTAGCGCAGGTATCCCTACATGTGCTTCAATTACACCTCCTGATTGCAGCATAGACATCTGCCTGTGGTTACACAGGGTAATTTGGTCCTTTACAGTTTCGTTGTGCTCGGGTATTTTAGGTAGTCAGCGTTAAGATATACAATCAGCAAAACAAAACTAGTGGTACTTTGCATTTCTATGGTGTCTTTCAGGACCCAAAAGCACTTCACAAACATGAATTAAGCCTCAGTCCCTAGGGGAAGGCAGGTAAGGACATGGAGAGATCACTGCAGTGGGACATAGCAGCTATTTAACAGCACACAACAGACTAGGACAGAAAATAAAGATGAGTTTGAACGTTGGAGGAAGCCTGTGCTCCAATGGTTTCAAATGTTTTGCCTTGAGACCACGTCTAGCAGGAAAAGAGCAGCATCACTCTTTTGAATTGTCAATTGTAAAGAAATGTCACATCTTGCAATGATGCTGCAGCTAAAGGCAACACAGGAAATTGCGAAAGGACCTTCTAGGAAGTTGTGATGGAAAGGACCTTTGAACCACCCCTGGCCCTTGTCCTTTACTAGGACCAGCCTGTCTGCCAGCAGTAACCCCTTGAGTGAAGAAGTTTTTCCTAACACGGAGAATAGAACCCTCTGCTTTCCCAGGTTTATTTTGTAATGAAAATCCTAGTTTCCTGTGTGACCCCTGGAGGGATGTCTTACCAATAAGTCATTGTTCAACCACATATTTCCCCAGACTAAGCATACCCACCTCCTTAAATCTTTCCTCATAGGACATTCCAGCCATACCCCAAGTAAGTACGGTTATTCTCTAGAGGATTCTAAGACTTCCAATGCCCTTTTAAAGCTACGCAGCCAATATGGTTCAAAAATAACCCAACTATACATGGCAACTATGGATGCTATCCAACTAACCAAGTCTGAACCACAAACTCCTTATTTCAAAGCTCAGGGGGCACACGCTCTCCAGACTGCCACTTCTATTTCTGCAGGTGGCATCTTCTGTTTGAGACATTTGCGCAGCCAGTAAGTTATTGTGGTTCCTTATATCAGCAGTCCCTTGGTTCAAAGAAGTCATCATTTCTTCTTTAATGATTCTAGAACTGGCTTCAGATTAGTGTTATGCACATTTTATTTGGCAAATGAAGCCACTAGTAGCTGGTTCACTGTACATGGTAGAAGCTCTGTGACCACCTTGCAGAAAAGATACCCACTAAAGCTTTAAAGAGTCCGGGCTTTAGACCCAAACATAATTTACCTTAAAAATCATTTTTAGTACAACATGGGAAAAAATCCTATGGATTCTAAACATCAAGGGCCAGACTTTCAGGCAAATCTGTGCATGTGTTTTGCATGCCAACCCACCCAATACTTTTTGAAAGTACTTGGGTAACTATATATGCAAATCAGGTACTTAGACATCTGCATGGGCACTTACCCAGCTTGCAGCAGTAGTCATGGTAACTGCACTTGTGCATGCGCACGCACACACACAGTGCATGTCTAATTTGCAACTATACATCTAATCTGGACACTAGTTTTGTGGGATTCTTCCCATGCGCACACAACCCAAAGTACCATTATGCTACAGTGAAATCTAAGGAAATCTAAGGAAAAACCCCACACCATTTCTGTAGGATGCACAGAGTTTTGTTTTGTGCTCTGCAACAGCAGTTTACCAACCATTTAAAAACTATAATCTCAGAGGAGTTCTAACAGAATTGAGGAGATGGGATTGTACAAACTAAATAAGAAACAATGAGGTGATGATATGTTATTCACCAGTATCACAAAACATGTTAGCTGCATTAAAATGAAAATCTCTCTCTATTTGCTTAACAGAAGAAAACTAGATTTGTCAGGGAAAGTTTACTTTTAGGCTTCTAGGAGGGTATTACAAACAATAGGACTATAAAAAGAAACTGGGCAATATCCTTTAAAGGAAAATTTAGTCTATTTCAACTAGCAAACTACACATTTAAAACAAAACAAAACATACATTTATCAGAACCCAAGACTTGGCAGGGCAGAGCAGAATGACAATCTGCCATTCTGTTGCTTGTAACGATTATTTTTAAACTGTGCTCTTGGACTTTGCCTTTTATGATTTGCAATGTAGCCTTAGGACACACTCGCTGGCAATATCCCACAATGGCAGAGTCCTGAAACAGAGCTGGAATCTCTTACAACACAGTTGGAATGGAAGTGTCACTGCAGGGTTACTGTCCCACTGCATGAATGAAAAGGCGTCACTTACTTAGAATTTGGGCTAGAGAGCTGTAAAGTCCAGGCAATCCAGCCTGAAGAGTGAGTCCAGCCCCTTCAGCTTGGAGAAAAGTTAACCTCAAGAATCTCTTTGCTGCTACTACCCCTCCATTTCCAGACACAAAGGGAAAAGTATTAGGAATGCTCAGCAAACTGAATGGTCTGATTATATATCAACCCATAGGGATGTTTGGCTAAGAGAAGTTACCATGCCAGCACCACAATACTATTTTACAGCTGGCAAAGCGAGATCAGGGCTCACATCCCTGGAGCAGGAAGTAAGGCTATATCTACACTACAGTCTATGTTGGCATAATTTATGTCAAAACCCCTCCCCCGTCCTCCGCCCTCCCCCAAGCGCCATCAGTTACACCAATGTGCACAGCGGACTGTCAGCGGGAGAGCTTCTCCTGCCGACATAACCACCTCTGCGAGCGGAAGAAGCTTTATTATGCCAATGGAAGAGCACTCTCCCATCAGCATAGAGGGTCTTCACCAGACATGCTGCAGCAACACAACTGTACTGGTACAGCTGTGCCACTGCTGTGTTGTATGTATAGACAGGGCCTTAACAGTCCAACATTCCTCCCTTTCCCCATAGCCTGTCTGCTAGTGGGAACAGGGCTAGTTTGATAGAAGTGGGAGACCTATGTGCCATGAGGAATCCCCAACTCAGTAACACTGAAGAAGTGAAAGCCTTCCAGGATCCCAGGGTTTACCACAAAGGGGGGAGCAGGAAAGAGGAAGGCACCTCCCACAATTGGCTCTCGGGCCAAATCTTACTAGGCTTGCTCACGAGTGGGGCCATTAAGGGGCACAACACTTCACATAGGCGTAATGCAAGCAGGATTGGACCTCTTCAGTTTTACCCATTGACTGAGCCATTTTGAGCGCAGCTGGGCTCGTTCTGAATTATCTGCACTATCCAGGTGCTTTCAGGCCTTGTCAAGACTAGGATTTAAAGGTGTGATGTCCACACACATTAGCAAGCATGTCTTGAATAGACTAATTAAAGGCCATGTCCACACACATGCTAAACTGGCAGAGTTAAAGTCTAGTGAAGTTCCTAGATTTTAACATGTGTTAAAGCCTGCACTTAACTATTCAAAAATGTTAGCTGACACCACACTTTTTAGCCTATCCTATCCTCAGCCACTTGGGGAGGAGGTTGAGAAGTGCCTGATATCACTCAATAATGATCTTTCCAGCCCTATGATGGCCTCTGAAGTGACTCATGAATGTTCCTCCTTAGCTAGAAAGGCAGCAGCCAGATGGGATGTCGGGGATTAGAAGTGGATGGAAATATAAAGGCTCCATAAGGGATGCTGAACCCTTCTCCCTGGAAACTATTGTGTGTGTCACCTCTAACAGCAGAAGGAGGGTTGCAAAATTTCCAGGACAGAGAACAGCTCTAGCATGTATGGTTACGATAGTGGCGGAGGGACGCATAACAAACACACACACACACACACACACACGCCAGCAGGGCCGCCTGGCATTATTTCACTCCCACTGACAAGACAGCACAGACTCACTCTTCAAAAAGGAAGCGACAAAAGGTCCTGTGGCACCTTATAGACTAACAGAGGTATTGGAGCATAAGCTTTCGTGGGTGAATACCCACTTCTTCGGATGCAAGCAGTGGAAATGCTAGCAGTTCAAAAAGGGAGACACCTTCAAAACAGAAGGCACCATATTTCTGCCAAATGGGAAACAGAGCTGAGGACATAGAAGTTTTTGTCTCTGGCTGCACAGCATTGCACCTTCTACTCCGCTCAGATACCATAGTGATGAACACCGCATAGGAACCTGAAGAAGATAGGTCTTTCAAGACCTCAAAAGCTGGGGAGTAAAACCAGCTGAGTCCTCTCTTGATCCAACTTTACTGCGGGAACTAATATCCCCAGTTTCTCAGAGTGGTCTGGGTGCAGGTAATACAACTGACCCTTTGTCCAAGCTAAGTAGGGTGACCAGATGTCCCGATTTTATAGGGACAGTCCTGATTTTGGGGCCTTTTTCTTATATAGGCTCCTATTACCCCCCATCCCCTGTCCCGATTTTTCACATTTGCGGTCTGGTCATCCTAAAGCTAAGTAAAGTCTTTGATCTAAGTGGGGATATAAACTTAAATGTCATGGGTCTTTACAGGTCAGGTCACAGCGCTGGGAATGGGGGAAAACAAGAGTTCCTCCACACTCATATATGATGCTATGTGGCTGTCCTTAGGGGACAGAAAAGAGCAGGTTTATGCTCAGAAATGAGATTCTTGGAAGCAAAGGTTTAGTTGTATACTTTGTGGTTGGCTCTGATTTGCCGTTTGCCAGTAGATACTGTCAAAAGCAAGATGACTCAGCTGCGTTCATCCCCTCCTCCTTTGCTGGAAAAAAATAGGGTTTGGTTCTATATAATTAACTGGCTTTGTGAATCTGCCTGGTTCCTATTGATCTCTTCAAACAGGGATAGCACTCTTCTTATTCACTCCAGCACCAACACAGCTCTGTGAGGCTCTGCTTTTCGGAAGATTCTAGCCACTTCCTAGGCTCTGATCCAGCTTTGAGCCCCCTTGGCTTGCACTGTTTCTTAACTCCATCCAAGGAGAACTACTGTGGAGGAATAAGACAGGATGTTGAGACTTGGGCTCAAAGAGGGGAACCTCCCAGGAAGCAATGAGTGGATGAGCAGCACACAGTCAATCACCAACCAGTGACCAGTTAAAGAGCCCGCCTTCCATCCACATTCTTCTCCCAAGCCAGAAAGTTTCAGGACAGGATGTTCCACCACATTAAGGGTTTTATCCTCCAAACTGTACATGTAGAGTAGTGATGGGAATAATCCACACCACAAAGTCAACCAGAATCCCACTAAAATGTCCCCATCTCCATTCCCACCCCCAATAATTAATGAAAGACTTTTCTCTGCTAGAAGATAGTGGATGTTACCAGTGCTCATGATTCCATCTGATCCCCTGGGACTTTCCCTTTGTGGAGGTATACAGCAGCCAGCAAAATGACCTCTCTGGCTGATTAAAGAACAGAGTGGGTGAGGTCCAAAAGGACCCCTGTCCAGTACTCCTGGGCTGGAAGGACTGATGGCAATCACACAAGAAGCCTGAAGGGGAAGCAGGGACTCAAAGATCTAGAGAATTCCCAACCTCAGGTAGAGAGGCCTAGAAGAATGAGGAATGAAGATACTCTTGCAGATATCCTCCACATACTGACAGAAACTGAGAATAGTTCAATAGTTACCTAGTCTCCCAGTACAAAATACAGAAACCATAGGAAGCTAAGTTAAGAACATAAGAACATAAGAATGGCCATACTGGGTCAGACCAAAGGTCCATCCAGCCCAGTATCCTGTCCACCAACAGCGGCCAATGAATGACAGGTGCCCCGGAGTGAGTGGACCTAACAGGTAATGATCAAGTGATCTCTCTCCTGCCATCCATCACCCCCCTCTGACAAACAGAGGCTAATGACACCATTCCTTACCCATCCTGATTAATAGCCATTAATGGACTTCATCTCCATGAATTTATCCAGTTCTCTTTTAAACCCTGTTATAGTTCTAGCCTTCACAGCCTCCTCAGGCAAGGATTTCCACAGGTTGACTGTGTGCTGTGTGAAGAAGAACTTCCTTTTATTATTAAACCTGCTGCCCACTAATTTAATTGGGTGGCCCTAGTTCTTCTATTATGGGAACAAGTAAATAATTTTCCTTATTCACTTCCTCCACACCACTTATAATTTTATATACCTGTCATATCCCCCCTTAGTCTCCTCTTTTCCAAGCTAAAAAGTCCTAGCCTCTTTAATCTCTCCTCATATGGGGCCTGTTACAAACCCCTAATCATTTTAGTTGCCCTTCTCTGAACCTTTTCTAATGCCAGTATATCCTTTTTGAGATGAGGAGACCACATTTGTACGCAGTATTCAAGATGTGGGCACACCATGGATTTGTATAAGGGCAATAAGATATTCTCCGTCTTATTCTCTATCCCTTTTTTAATGATTCCTAACATCCTGTTTGCTTTTTTGACTCCTGCTGCACACTGCATGGACGTCTTCAGAGAACTATCCACGATGACTCCAAGATCTTTTTCCTGATTAGTTGTAGCTAAATTAGCCCCCATCATATTGTATGTATAGTTGGGGTTATTTTTTCCAATGTGCATTACTTTACATTTATCCACATTACATTTCATTTGCCATTTTGTTGCCCAATCATTTAGTTTTATGAAATCTTTTTGAAGTCTGCTTTGGTCTTAACTATCTTGAGCAGTTTAGTATCATCTGCAAACTTTGCCAACTCACTGTTTACCCCTTCTTCCAAATCATTTATGAATAAGTTGAATAGGATTGGTCCTAGGACTGACCCTTGGGGAACATCACTAGTTACCCCTCTCCATTGTGAAAACTTACCATTTATTCCTACCCATTGTTCCCTTTCTTTTAACCAGTTCTCAATCCATGAAAGGATCTTCCCTCTTATCTCATGGCAATTTAATTTACATAAGAGCCTTTGGTGAGGGACCTTGTCAAAGGCTTTCTGGAAATCTAAGTCCACTGGATCTCCCTTGTCCACATGTTTGTTGACCCCTTCAAAGAACTCTAATAGATTAGTAAGACATGACTTCCCTTTACAGAAGTTCCCTCACATACACATTTTCCAGGAATGATGATGCAAGATGAGCAAGCATGGTCAAGGCGAAGTAGATGGGGAAAGAGTTGTGAAATTGAGGGCTGGAGGAGGAAGAGCAAAGCAAGGTTTGGGTCTGCCTACTGGGGGAGCAGGGGAAGAAATCTTGGGTCTGCTTAGTTATAGCTATGTTACCAGACTTCTGGTTTTCCCTGGCTGTTTGCTCACTGCTACATGGTAACTTCGCTAGCAAAGCGTAGGCAAGAGTAACCCAGAGAGGTGACTTTTTAAAAGGTAGCATTTCTTCTAAGAACGCCAGGGTGTCACAGCTCAGTCAGTCATTATTAAAACGCACATTAGTGGAAGAAGAGAGAGTCACTCAAATTCCTAACCTCAATAGCCTAGAGTAGACCATACAGGAGGTGCCTTATGTGGTGCAGAATTAACAGTGTGTGTGTCACTGGACTGTTCCATGTTAAGGTTATGCCAAGGGGAGAAACCAGCTTTAAATTTTGTTAGTTATATCATATTTCAGGGCTTTTTCATAAAGTGTCCACAAGGTATTGGGCATGGGCGGTTGGCAGTGAATCCAGGACAGAACTCTCTAGCTTCACTTCACAGTAACAAGTGGGTGGAGACAGGCAGTGCAAACAGGTTTAATTGAGCACCTTGATTGCTATCTAGAAAACAGGTCTGTCCCAGTTTCAAAACAACAGGCTGGAGCACAGCAACTCAGAACTCTGCAACTGGTGGATTTTAAAAGGCCACGTTACCAGCACCAGTCCATTTAGCCTGGCTAAAGGGCAGCCAGTTCCACTGGAAAACAACGTACTAATGGCAGTTTCTGGGGTTCTCGTGCACCAAGTATGCCAGGCACCTTTCCAGCATTATCATCCTTTCATTAGGAGAGGAACTGGATTGCAAATCACAAACACTGGGAGTGCAAGTTCCCATCATTAACCATAGCTTTGTCTGCTTGGGGCAGGCCTGGGGTTCTATTATACACTGTGCACTACGTAGATTTCCCACACTAGATTGGACTAAATCCAGCAGCATCCCAGCTCCAGAAGTGGTGAAGGCCAGATACATCAGAAGATGTAACGTTTCTTCCACACCAATAATACATCGTGTTAGGGAATTTATTCCCAATCATTAGTTAAGAGCAGACATGTACAACACTGTACAAGACACAAAGACAGAGATGATCCCTCTCCCCAAAGAGCACTGGAGCAACTCCCTGACGGATATTATCAACTGGGCATTATGGATCAGGACTCACGGCTGTTAAGAGTGGAACAACCCCCCACATTCTATAAGTACAACAAAATGGCTCCACAAAAGCCGTTCATATCTGCACCCTGCCAAATCCGGCACTGCAGACTTTCATTTCACAATCCACAAGGATCTAGAATTCCACCGCCCTGTCTGTACCCATGTCATCCTACAGTCATCACTCCTTGTTCTTCTCCTCGCTTTCTTGTGTGCTGCCACTCACACTTGCAACAGCCACCAGCTTCCTGCATGCCACCCGCCTTTCTCTTTTTCTAGCCTTCTCATGCAGACTTCTTCAGCCACTAGTCTCTTGTGCATTATTAGCCATTGGCCTAGACACCCTACTGGGGCTGGATTACAAACTCCTTGGGCAAAGGGCTTATTTTGACTGGTCTGTAAAGCATTATGCACATTTGCGGAGCTCAATAAATAGTAACAACAGGCTTTTGCTGCTAGGTAGGTGGAATATCAGAGAGGAGAGAGCAAGAGGCCCATTCACAGACATATCTTGCTCCAATGGTGATGACATAAGGCAGGAGTTGGACTGCAAGTGCTCCCAATAGGCTTGCTCTCCAGGCAGAATCTGACAGCTGTGAGCTGGTCATGATACATCAAGACTAGGATTTAAACAGCCAGCAATGTACGCAGTGGGTATGGGATATGTGTGAATTCGAAAAGACTCCCTGCCTTTGCTCTTCTCAGGCCATAGAAATCCAATGTGCATTTTTTAATGTTAGCTTCACATATGCACCGAGCAGTACAGTACAGTGGGCGTGCTGTCTCCTGTGTAAAGCAGGACGATTTAGGCCACAGCTGAGATAGCAGAATTGGCTTAACAGCCACCACTTTCCTTAAGGGATCACAAAATCCGCTTGTTAGCCAGGGAGGCAGCTGCTCTCCAGACTTGCTCCAGCAACTATAATTTAAAACAAACTTTAAAAAATTGACTACTACAAGTCTGTACCAGGAATCTCCACCTCCCACGCTGGGTCAGTGCTTCGGGAACCAAGGAGTCAAACTTCCCCAGAGAGGAGGTCCCTGTGGTGAGCAATATGTAACCCTTCCTGTCCCAACCGAAGAGGGGCCAAAGGGAACACTGTCCCTACAACTAGTATTGTAGTTGTGTAGTGAAAGACACACACTGCCCTGCCTTTGTTTAGTTAAGACAAAACAAAGGGGGGGGGGGGGAACGACACACCAGCCCAGGAGGTAGCAGCTCCCTGCTGAAGAATAAACTCTTTTCTAAGTGACTATAACTAGTAACAGTAAGAAGTTATTGTAAATGCAACTAACAGAATATTGCAATTGCAATGAATTCCCTGTTAAGTTAACGTGGAAGGAGGAGGAAGAGGGTGGGTAACTGCACACAGTAAAACTTGAAAAAGCTCCCCTGATCTTAAGAAGATCCCCTTTGCTGGGGAAGCTATCGCTGTAACCAGCATTTTCTTTCGGGACTTTACCGAGTCCCACAAGGAAAGGGTTGGCAGGCTCCCAGCCCAGCAGCACCAGGGAGGGCTAGTTTTGGTCTATTGGGAAATAGTTACAGGGGTCAGAAACCTTAAAGTCCTCACACGCCTTCCCCGAAGGACCTGGGGATGGCTTTGGGACCGGGTGCTCCATCCCCAGACCTGGGGGGGCGGGATTTGGGGGAGGGTTAGACACTCACATAGTGCTTGTTGGGGGTTCGCCTTTTCTGCACGTCCAGCACCTTCACCTCCAAGATGCTCCTCCTGGGCATGGCTCTGTCCTTTGCAATCCGGCCCCCGAAAGCAAAGGGAAACGTACAAATAATCCTCCGGGCTGCAAAGAAAAGAGGGGGAAGAGCAAGAGACCGGGGCTTGGTGCTGCAGCACAGCTCCTGCCACACACACAGCTGCCAGGCCTTGAACTAGGGAGCCGGCAGAGAGCGGAAGGGGGGTGAAAAAGAAATGCCCACGCCACGATCAGAGAGAGACACTCAGCTGGGATGGCAGAGCTTCTGCCGCCTCTCCTCTCTCTCCCTCCCCCCGTCCCCGCTCTCCAGAGTTTGCAGATGGAGGACTCCTTCTTCCAGCCCACCCCTGCCGGAGCAGCCTATCCCGCCCAGGCACGGGCAGTGAGTTGTGTGGTCAGACCCAGCCCAGCTCCCGGGGCTCTTAAAGGGCTATGAGCACAGCTACGGCTCCCCCGGTGCCAGCAAGGCAGCGCTAGCCGCCGCAGCTTGCAGTGCGGGGGGGGGGGGCGATACCTCCCCCGGTACAGGAAATACTGAAGACCCGAGAGTTTCTCCAACAGCCCTGCCCCCCTGGGAGCTGACCGAGCCGCTCCGCTGTGCAGCATGTCCCTGGCTCCTGCTCCAGCGAGGGCTGGCTCCTCACTGCCCCTAGGCGGCCACATTCTGGGGAGACGCAGCACCCGACCCGAGCTGTGGTTTTCAACCTCCCCCCCCCCACGTGCAGCCCCCTAACCATTGTCCAATGGAAGCGCGGGCCCCTTAGACGCAGTCTGGGGACCCCCCGGAGCCCACGGCTCGAACCCCACTATTCCCTGGTAACCACCCGCCACCTTTCGCGGACCCCCCCAAACCACTGCTCCGGGGGATAGGGGCCAGGGAACCTCGGACACTGAACTCCGGCGGGGACAGTCAACTTTGCACTAGCTGCACCCCCACCATTTTAGACACATCGGTCTCCTGCTTTGGCCCCCGCTTGTGTTTAGCCAGGGACAAAGGGAGCTGCACAGCGGCAGCAGCTAAAAAGCAGCCAAGCGTTCAGGAGCAAAACGCCTCCAAAGGCAACTCCCCCTCCTCATTCCGGAGTGCAAAGGCGGCTGCTCGGGAGACACGCCGCGCTCCCCCGAGGAGAGCGAGGCGGCCCCCGAGCCGCGCGGTGTTTCCCGAGGGAGCCTTTGTGCTCCCGCACAGCCGCGCTCGCCCTGCCACGGCGACTCGTCTCTGCGCTGCAAGCCCCGGCCCCGCCGCTGATGTACTTGCTCCGGCAGGGCACGCGGCTGGGAGGTGCGGATCCCAGGATGGCCAGTAGAGGGCAGCGGCGAGGCGTAGCTGCGGCGACGGCTCGACATGCCCTGGGGGGGGGGGGGGGGGAGGCAGGGGCGGCGGGGCGGGGTGGTTGCATCGGCTTCATCTGCTCAGAAGCGTTAGTGCAACCCCCGAACCCAGTTTGTTTTTTGGGGGGGGGGGGTTATGTGGGGGCAGGGAGAGGGAGGGGGCAGGGACGGAAGAATAAGGCGCTGGCTCTACTGCTCATTCCTCCAGCCATAAAAGTAGGGTGACCCAATGTCCCGATTTTTAGGTCTATTTCTTTTATAGGCTCCTATTACCCCCCACACGCTGTCCCGATTGTTCACACTTGCTGTCTGGTCACCCTACCTGAAAGCCCCCTATTTGCACACTGCCCAGTGCCCTGCCTTTATAATGCATCTCTGTGCATGACTCTGGGGGCATATCTGGGGGGGGGGAGGGAGGGCAGTGTCTTCCTCCACCCACCTACGCCCCTCTATGTCTCTGGACCCCTATTGCCTACCCAACCCTCCAAATTTGCTTATCAGGCCCCTAAAAACCACAGGATTTGCTTACAAAAAACAAGAGGTTTTTAAAAACACAGGTGCACTTGGGGGGTATTTTTTCATGCTTGCTGCTGTTTGAGGCTGGGGGGGGGGCAGGAGGGTCTTGTTTTGTTCCCTTCATAACCGCGAAAACTAGTAATGTACTTTAAAAACAAAAGCTGAGGTTCTCCCAGAATCTCCTGGAAGCTGGGGCTTTAAAGACAAACATGAGATCATGTTAAAATCACAAGAGCTGACAAGGGTGCTGTCCCTTCCTTCCCTCTGTGCCCCCCCCGCCCCATTCATGCTCCATGTGCTTGCCCCATCCTGTACTCTATTCCCCCAGCAATCTGTCCCCCCCGCTCAGCTTGAGACCTCTCTCATTACTTCCATCTGCCCAGGGGATAGGCGCACAGTGGTGGTTATATGCCCAACCCCTGCCAACCAGCACCACCTTGTGCAGTCTGGGTGTGCTGTGGAGCCCGTGTTGACGAATTGCAGCACCTCTCACGCCGCAGCATACACAGCACAAGGAGGCAGGGGTGGATGGCAGGAGGAGGCGTACAGTCTGCCACTGTGCTGACCCTTCGGGCAGGAAGGGAGTTGGAGACGGGTTGCAGGCACGGGGAGCACTGGGTTCAGGTTGCTTCTGAAAACAACTCCACCCACTTGGGTACACCCAAAATTATGAACTCTTATAAAGAAAGAACCTGAGGCAAAGAGTCAGATTTTTAAAGGTATTTAAGGACCTAACTTCCCGTGGGATTTAAGTGCCTAAAAACATTTACAAAGCTGGTCCTAAGTGACTTGCCAAAGGCCCCAGAGGAACTGGGACACAAAGCCAGAGCTGAATTGGAGGAAGCCCTTGCTTTCAGCACCACATTTAATCCAAAGGATCAAGGATTGCAAACTTTTCTATAGGTGACTCATCCTACCAGAGAGGTGCCCACAGGACAAGCTCCTGTTCCTACAGGAGAACAGCATTACAAAAGTATGTAATATATTTAGCCATCTGTTCATGCAAATTAGTATTTGGAAAGATGTAGAAGGAGCCAGCACCATGTGACCAACCACCTCTTCACAAGCCCCAGGAAGTGCTCCACAGACCACAGCTAGAGAACCTCTGTAATAGAGGTTCCTCCCACCTTAGCAAGCTGCCCCTCCTCATGGGCAGAGGTCTTGCTGGCTGCACGGAAAAGCAGCCCTCTCAGAAGCAGGAGGGAGGTAATGGCTGTGGGTGGAGGCAGTAAGATCACCACAAAGTGATTGATCTGGGGTCACCCCCCCCCCCAAATACTGAAGGACCTGTGTTTCCAGATTTCACTGACTCCTAAGGCCAGCCCTGGACAACTGAAGGTAGAGGGGGAGGACATCAGCTTTAGGAAAAATGGTCCAAATATTCAACTTCCATGATCAATTGGCAATTTTAAAGGCTATTTTTGCAAGTGAAAGAGGTAGGGCCTTGGGTCCTGACCCCAAACAGGGGGCATAAAGACAGAGACAGTGATGCCAATTCAGACATTTCTTGGAGTAGGAGGGGCAAATTCCAGTATCTTCCCCCCAAAAAACTGTTCTGGTTCCCCACTCTCATCTCCCCTCCTGCAAGGACCCCAGGGCTCCCTCAGCCAGGGAGTCTCCCCTCTGTTACCCACACACTGCACAAGCCAGTGCTGGCAGGCATCAAGTTCTCCGCGACTCCCCATGTGCCACGGCGGAACACCATTTGGCCACTCACTGTACAGAGGGGCAGCTGGGTCAAGTTTCAGTGGCACTGCGACCATGCAGTTGGAGCAACGTTCTGGCAGCAGCTGTACTGATTGAGTACGGGACTACTGCTTAAAAGTGGTTGTGCCACAGTCCTCCTGGCTCTGCAGCCTATGGACCTTTAAGCAAGTGCAAAAACCTTGCTCTCCCAAATTGGCACCACTACTATGAGCTGAAAGGCTGGCTTGGATCCAGCTTTCATCAGCAGACCCTGTCTAAGCTCGGTTGCTGACAGTTTTCAGCCTTCGGCTACAAACCTGCAAAGACTGCAGAGGTAAGGAGTCCTACTGCCACAGGAGCCATTTTCTTTTTGCATTTCTTTTTAAAGGAAGCAGCACGGCCAGATAGATATAAATAAATTAGACTTTGCTGTTGTGACAGGCACAAGAAAACACACCAATGTTCTCGGGCTTCCTCCATTTTGTGCTGTGCTCCTTACTCTACAGCTCTCCTCTTTCTGGCCCCATTCTGCTTGGTTTGGCCATTCCACTGTCCCCAGAGGCATCACTTTCATCTTTCCTCACAGACCCAGCTTGACCTTTCTCCCACACAAACCCCTGCCATCACTTTTATTACCATAAATAATATACATCAGAAATTCATCACCTGGGAACAGGTTATAGGAAATGCTATGTATGCTGAAGGAATGATACCAGCTGTGGTGAATGAAGCCCATGTTATGAGGCTTGCACCTTTGATCTGTGCGCATTATTCCGTTTCACCTTTGCAAAGGCCATCAGCCATTAACAAAACAAACATCAGAGAAGCAGACACATTATAGATGGGGGGGGGGGGGGAGGCACTTAGGTTCCATATTGTCCAACCCACCTCACCCTTCAGATACTGTATTGCTCCTGTGACAAAGTTCCTCCTCTACCTCGGTGGGTCCTGCACTCATTGGCGGACTTCTGCTTGCCTCAGAGATCCCCCCCCCTCCGGTAGAACCCCCAGTCCAGATCAACTCCTCCTGTGTCCGATAAGGAGCTGGGAGCCCTGTGGGGAACCCGGGCCCACCCTCCACCCCGGGCCCCAGCCCCGCCCTCCACCCCAGGGCCCCGTGGACCGCAGCCGCCCAGAGCGCCCCCCGGAACAACCGCACGACAGCCACAAGTCCCGGGGCCACTTCCCCACGGACTCCTCCCAACACCTTCTTTATCCTCACCACAGGATCTTCCAGCAGTACGTCCTCTTGCTCCCAGCTTCTCACACGCAACCTCCTCCCCCCTCACTGACTAACTGGGAGGCTTTTAACTAGTTCCAGCCAGTCCTTGATTGGCTTCAGGTGTCCCAATCAACCTCCCTGCCTTCTGGAAAGTTCTTAATTGGCCCCAGGTGTCTTGATTAACCTGGAGCAACTGCCCTAAGGTATCAGGGATTTATTTAGCCTGGGGCTAACATACTGGTTCCTTACCACTTTCCTATAGTCCTCTGGCCTTCCCCGTCACATATTCCCCCCCCCCCCACTCAACACCATAGAGTTGGGCAACTTGGGACGCCAGGCAGTGTGCTCTTGATAGACCATCAGTGTTGCCATGGTGGCATCCAGCCCTGTGCCGTATGCGGAACTGGAACGGTTGGAGGGATAAGAACCACCTGGTGACCCTTGCATTCTTTTCCTTATTCCGCTGCATCCACTGGAGGGGTGCATGGTCTGTCACAAGAGTAAATCGCCAGCCCAAGAGGTAATAATGTAGGGTCTCCATAGCCCATTTGACAGCAAGGCATTCTCTCTCAACTACTGCGTATTTCTGTTCTCTTGGGAGAAGCTTTCTGCTTAGGTAGAGGATCGGGTGTTCCTCTTC
Organism: Chelydra serpentina; assembly: GCA_037349315.1. Classification (NCBI taxonomy): domain Eukaryota; kingdom Metazoa; phylum Chordata; order Testudines; family Chelydridae; genus Chelydra; species Chelydra serpentina. The sequence goes on from JBAIAC010000035.1 coordinate 18,891,667, forward strand.
TCCCACCATTTGCGACAGAACCGCCCCCAACCCCACCTCGGAAGCGTCTGTTTGTAAAATAAATTCCTTGTTAAAGTTCGGAGCTATGAGTACGGGGTCATTACAAAGGGCCGTCCGAAGGTCTGTGAACGCCCCCTCTGCTGCGTCAGTCCACTTCACCATGTCTGGACCTCGGGCTTTCACCAGGTCCGTTAGGGGACTTGCCCTAGTAGCGAAGTGGGGAATAAAACGTCGGTAGTAGCCTACTACACCTAGGAACTCGCGGACCTGCTTCTTTCGGGTCGGCCGGGGCCAGTTTTGAATCGCCTCTAGCTTATTCATTTGGGGCTTCACTATGCCCCTTCCTACAATATATCCCAGGTATCTAGCCTCTGCTAGCCCTATGGCACATTTAGCGGGATTAGCAGTAAGGCCAGCCCGCCTTAAGGTGCGCAGTACTGCCTCAACTTTCTCCAAGTGGGTTCCCCAGTCTGGCATATGGATAACATCATCATCTAGGTATGCGGCTGCATAACTAGTATGGAGGCGCAGCAGCTTATCCATGAGGCGCTTGGAATGTGGCCGGGGCCCCATGTAGCCCAAAAGGGAGGACGATGTACTGGAATAGCCCGTCCGGAGTGGAGAACGCTGTCTTTTCTGTAGCTTCTTTGGTCAGGGGAATCTGCCAGTACCCTTTTGTCAGATCCAGTGTTGTCAAGAATCGAGCACTACCCAGTCGGTCCACCAGTTCGTTGATGCGTGGTATGGGGTATGCATTGAACTGGGATACTTCATTCAGTCGGCGAAAGTCATTACAGAATCTTGTGGTACTGTCAGGTTTAGGCACTAGAACGATTGGACTGGACCACTGACTGTAAGATTCTTCAATCACCCCTAATTCTAACATTTTCTTCACTTCGGCCTTGATTTCTTCTCTTTTGGCTGCTGGGATTCGGTAGGGTCTCAATGTTACCTTGGCTCCGGGGATCGTGCGGATATGGTGATAGGTCTCAGTCGTCCGCCCCGGTTTTGTAGAGAACACATCTTGGTTGCGATTAATTATGTCAGTTGCCTCGATCTTTTGAATCGGCGTCAAAGCGGGTGATATCCTTACTTGCTCTTGTAAGTTATCCTCCGGGGGAAGGGTCTCCTGGGTGACTAAGCATGCCTCTCGATCGTGCCAAGGTTTTCAAAGATTGATGTGATAGATTTGTTCTGGTTTCCTGCAGCCTGGCTGCCGCACCGTATTGTTCACCTCTCCCACGGCTTCAATCACTTCGTAGGGTCCCTGCCACTGGGCCAACAGCTTACTTTCTGCTGTGGGCACCAGGACCATCACTCGATCCCCTGGTTGGAACCGTCGAAGCTTTGCTTGGTGGTTATAATGGGTTCATTGGGTCTCCTGTGCTTTCTCCAAGTGTTCTCGTACAATAGGCGTAACTCGGGGTATCCGATCTCTCATCTGCAGTACATGCTCGACTATGTTCCTTCCTGGATTTGGCTCCTCTTCCCACACTTCTCTTGCTATATCCAATTTGCCCCGGGGGTGGTGCCCGTATAATAGTTCGAATGGAGAGAAACCTGTGGAGGCTTGCAGAACCTCCCAGATGGCGAACATGAGGTAAGGTAATAGGGTATCCCAATCTTTCCCATCCCGGCTCACCACTTTCCTGATCATGGCCTTGAGGTTTCTATTGAACCTTTCCACAAGGCCATCTGTTTGTGGGTGGTATACAGAGGTCTGTAGGGCTTGTACATGGAGTAACAAACAGAGATCTTTCATCAACTTGGACACGAAAGGTGTCCCTTGATCAGTCAGTATCTCCTTGGGTAGCCCAACTCGGGCAAAGATCTGCACTAACTCCTTAGCTATGGTTTTGGAAGCCGTGTTGCGTAGGGAAACGGCTTCTAGGTAGCATAGTCCAGTACAACAAGCACATGTTCGTGGCCCCGAGCTGTCTTCTCAAGGGGACCTATCAGATCCATGGCTATGCGTTCAAACGGAACCTCTATTATTGGAAGAGGTATCAAAGGAGCCCGGAAGTGCGGGCGAGGACTATGTAACTGACACTCCAGACAAGAGGTGCAGAATCGCCGGACATCTTCATGCACTCCTGGCCAGAAGAACCTCCGCAGGATCCGTGCCTGGGTTTTCTCTACCCCTGGTGTCCTCCAAATAGGTGGCTGTGGGCGAGGCTCAATATGGCTTTTTGATGTTTTCGTGGCACCAGAAGTTGATGTATCTCTTGCTCCTGCATTTGCACCACACGGTATACACAAATGCAAGAAGCCTGGGGAACAAGCAGGGAGAACTGGAAGTCCTGGCACAGTCAAGGAATTATGACGTAATTGGAATAACAGAGACTTGGTGGGATAACTCACACGATTGGAGTACTGTTATGGATGGATATAAACTGTTCAGGAAGGATAGGCAGGGCAGAAAAGGTGGGGGAGTTGCGTTGTATGTAAGAGAGCAGTATGACTGCTCAGAGCTCCAGTATGAAACTGCAGAAAAACCTGAGAGTCTCTGGATTAAATTGAGAAGTGTGAGCAACAAGGGTAATGTCGTGGTGGGAGTCTGCTACAGACCACCAGACCAGGCGGATGAGGTGGACGAGGCTTTCTTCCAGCAACTAACAGAAGTTACTAGATCACAGGCCCTGGTTCTCATGGGTGACTTTAATCACCCCGACATCTGCTGGGAGAGCAATACAGCGGTCCACAGACAATCCAGGAGGTTTTTGGAAAGTGTAGGGGACAATTTCCTGGTGCAAGTGCTGGAGGAACCAACTAGGGGAAAAGCTCTTCTTGACCTGCTGCTCACAAACAGGGAAGAAATAGTAGAGGAAGCAATAGTGGATGGGAACCTGGGAGGCAGTGACCATGAGATGGTCGAGTTCAGGATCCTGACACAAGGAAGAAAGGAGAACAGTAGAATACAGAGCCTGGACTTCAGAAAAGCAGACTTTGACTCCCTCAGGGAACTGATGGGCAAGGTCCCCTGGGAGAATAACATGAGGGGGAAAGGAGTCGAGGAAAGCTAGCTGTATTTTAAAGAAACCTTATTGAGGTTGCAGGAACAAACCATCCCGATGTGTAGAAAGAAAAGTAAATATGGCAGGCGACCAGCTTGGCTTAACAGTGAAATCCTTGCTCGTCTTAAACACAAAAAAGCAGCTTACAAGAAGTGGAAGATTGGACAAATGACCAGGGAGGAGTATAAAAATATTGTTCAGGCATGCAGGAGTGAAATTAGGAAGGCCAAATCACACTTGGAGTTGCAGCTAGCTGGAGATGTTAGGAGTAACAAGAAGGGTTTCTTCAGGTATGTTAGCAACAAGAAGAAAGTCAAGGAACGTGTGGGCCCCTTGCTGAATGAGGGAGGGAACCTTGTGACAGAGGATGTGGAGAAAGCTAGTGTACTCAATGCTTTTTTTGCCTCTGTCTTCACAGACAAGGGCAGCTCCCAGATGGCTGCACTCCGCAGCACGGTATGGGGAGGAGGTGACCAGCCCTCTGTGGAGAAAGAAGTAGTTCGGGACTATTTAGAAAAGCTGGACGAACACAAGTCCATGGGGCCGGATGCACTGCATCCGAGGGTGCTAAAGGAGTTGGCCGATGTGATTGCAGAGCCATTGGCCATTATCTTTGACAAATCATGGCAATCGGGGGAGGTCCCGGATGACTGGAAAAAAGCTAATGTAGTGCCCATCTTTAAAAAAGGGAAGAAGGAAGATCCGGGGAACTACAGGCCAGTCAGTCTCACCTCAATCCCTGGAAAAATCATGGAACAGGTCCTCAAGGAATCAATTCTGAACCACTTAAAGGAGGGGAAAGTGATCAGGAACAGTCAGCATGGATTCACCAAGGGCAAGTCATGCCTGACTAACCTAATTGCCTTCTATGATGAGATAACTGGCTCTGTGGATGAGGGGAAAGCAGTGGATGTGCTATTTCTTGACTTTAGCAAAGCTTTTGATACAGTCTCCCACAGTGTTCTTGCCAGCAAGTTAAAGAAGTATGGGCTGGATGAATGGACGGTAAGGTGGATAGAAAACTGGCTGGATGGTCGTGCTCAACGGGTAGTGATCAATGGCTCCATGTCTAGTTGGCAGCCGGTATCAAGTGGAGTGCCCCAAGGGTCGGTGCTGGGGCCGGTTTTGTTCAATATCTTCATCAAAGACCTGGAGGATGGTGTGGACTGCACCCTTAGCAAGTTTGCAGATGACACTAAACTGGGAGGAGTGGTTGATACGCTGGAGGGTAGGGATAGGATACAGAGGGACCTAGACAAATTAGAGGATTGGGCCAAAAGAAATCTGATGAGGTTCAACAAGGACAAGTGCAGAGTCCTGCACTTAGGACGGAAGAATCCCATGCACTGCTACAGACTAGGGACCGAATGGCTGGGCAGCAGTTCTGCAGAAAAGGACCTAGGGGTTACAGTGGACGAAAAGCTGAATATGAGTCAACAGTGTGCCCTTGTTGCCAAGAAGGCTAACGGCATTTTGGGCTGTATAAGTAGGGGCATTTCCAGCAGATCGAGGGACGTGATTATTCCCCTCTATTCGGCACTGGTGAGGCCTCATTTGGAGTACTGTGTCCAGTTTTGGGCCCCACACTACAAAAAGGATGTGGATAAATTGGAAAGAGTCCAACGGAGGGCAACAAAAATGATTAGGGGGCTGGAGCACATGACTTATGAGGAGAGGCTGAGGGAACTGAGATTGTTTAGCCTGCAGAAGAGAAGAGTGAGGGGGGATTTGATAGCTGCTTTCAACTACCTAAAAGGGGGTTCCAAAGAGGATGGATCTAGACTGTTCTCAGTGGTAGAAGATGACAGAACAAGGAGTAATGGTCTCAAGTTGCAGAGGGGGAGGTTTAGGTTGGATATTAGGAAAAACTTTTTCACTAGTAGGGTGGTGAAGCACTGGAATGGGTTACCTAGGGAGGTGGTGGAATCTCCTTCCTTAGAGGTTTTTAAGGTCAGGCTTGAGAAAGCCCTGGCTGGGATGATCTAGTTGGGGTTGGTCCTGCTTTGAGCAGGGGGTTGGACTAGATGACCTCCTGAGGTCCCTTCCAACCCTGAGATTCTATGATTCTATGGTACAGGAGATCTTTCTTCACTATAAAGTAAGGTCCTGGACCCCGGACCTTCCCATCCACAGGTATCCCATCTATCTCGGCTACCTCTTTCCTGGCGTTATCATATCTAGGGTCCTCTGCCTGGTCCTGTCCGAAAGTCTCTCTCCCGGGACTAACCGGCCCGAGCTCCCAAGGGTCGGCTTCTGTTGCTTCCAACGGCTCACTTCCATCATGGCTGGGGCCAGCCTCCGGCTCACCTTCCGTGGTGGTAGTTTCTCTGGCTGCTCATGTCTGTCTTCCTACTAGGGCGATCTTCTGGCCCTGGGTCAGGATCCGGGTTCCCAAAGCTTTTGCAGCCTTCCTCTCCTTTTTTGTCTTCCGGGTCTTTTGGGGGGCTGAGAATAGATCCTGAGAAATCTCAGCGAACATCGGGGGTTGACATTCCCCTGGTGACAAGTCGCTGCCCTCAGGGTCCCCACCTCCCCCCAGCCTCTCCGGGGGGAGTAAATTATCAAACCCTGGATAGTCCCTCCCAATGACTAGAGGATACGGGAGTTTAGGAACTACACCCACTGTCACCTCAATGGGGTTCCCCTGAACCTCTATCTCCACCTGGATGGTGGGGTAATGGCTTACGGCCCCATGTACGCATGTCACTGCTACGCGTTTGGCTTGTAGCAGCTGGCTACTTTTTACCAGCTTACCCGATATGAGGGTGATTGCACTTCCCGAGTCCACAAGCACTATAGTCTCTACTCCGTTTATCTTTACCTGTCTGGTGTAGTTATGCGGGGCTAATGCGACGCCCGCAAGGTGGATAAGGGAGCATGGGACCTCCCAATCCCCCAAGTTACATTGCATAGGCTCCTCGGTGCTAGGACACTGTGCTGCTATGTGTCCCCACTCACCACATGCATAACATCTATAATTGCTTCTAATCACTCCCCTATCCCGGGGGCTAGGGGGTTTAGTTCCAGGATTCCCCCCACTCAGGCCAATCCCTTCTTTCTGGAGTCCCCACTGGTTTTCAGCCCTCCCCACCCTTCTTCCACCTAGGACTCCCCGGGGGTTTGGGAAGTCTAACATCACAATTTTCTTCCCCCTCAGTGCTCCAACTCTTTATGGCCTCTGGTGGCCCAGTCACTCGAAATCTAGGGCTTGGTGCTGCTAGTTTAACCCTGGGTTCCGCTTCCTTAACTGGTCGGGTCAGTTCCCTCGCCATCCTTCGCCTCTCTACCATTGCCACAATCTCATCATAGGTGGAGGGTTCGTTCTGGCATACCCATGTGCGAAGGTCTGGCGGTAGTCCCCTCATGTATCGGTCAATGACCAGAACCTCTAGTATCTCTTCTGGACTCCGGGACTCAGTTCGCAACCACTTTCGTGCGAGATGGATGAGGTCATACAATTGGGACCACGGGGTTTTGTCTTCCTGGTACCTCCACTCATGATACCGCTGGGCCTGCACTGCAGTTGTTACCCCAGATCTGGCCAGGATCTCTGCTTTCAGCTGTGGGTAGTCTGCTGCAGCCTCTTCAGGCAGATCATAGTAGGCCTTCTGGGCTTCCCCACACAGGACTGGGGCGAGGATGCCAGACCACTGATCTCGAGGCCAGGCCTCCCGTAGGGCTGTCCTCTCAAAGGCCAGGAGATATGCCTCTATGTCATCGTTCCCTGTCATTTTCTGCAGGCAATTGCTGGCCCGTATGTGCCGTGTCCCATCATGGCCATGGTTCATCTCTGTAAGGGCCTTCACTTGGTTTACCAGTTCCCGCAACATAGTCCACTCTTGAGTGGCCTGGTCCATCAACAGGCGATTGGTCTCCTGCTGCAGCTGCACTGCCTCCTGTTGGGCAGCTGCCTGGACACGGGTAGCCTCCTGCTGGGCAGCCGTGGCTTGTATCAGTGCCCGTATTACATCTTCCATTGTAGTGGGGAAAAAAATAAGCCCGCTTCCCCCCCCCCTTTTTTTTTTAAACACCCCTCTTCTTCCACCGTGCTGTGCACACCAATCCCACCCCTGACACCAGTTGTGACAAAGTTCCTCCTCTACCTCGGTTGGTCCTGCACTCATTGGCGGACTTCTGCTTGCCTCAGAGATCCCCCCCTCCGGTAGAACCCCCAGTCCAGATCAACTCCTCCTGTGTCCGATAAGGAGCCGGGAGCCCTGCGGGGAACCCGGGCCCGCCCTCCACCCCGGGCCCCAGCCCAGGGCCCCGTGGACCGCAGCTGCCCAGAGCGCCCCCCAGAACAACCGCACGACAGCCACAAGTCCCCGGGCCACTTCCCCACGGACTCCTCCCAACACCTTCTTTATCCTCACCACAGGATCTTCCAGCAGTACGTCCTCTTACTCTCAGCTCCTAGTGCCTCTTGCTCCCAGCTTCTCACACGCAACCTCCTTCCACAGCTCCTCCCCCCTCACTGACTAACTGGGAGGCTTTTAACTAGTTCCAGCCAGTCCTTGATTGGCTTCAGGTGTCCCAATCAACCTCTCTGCCTTCTGGAAAGTTCTTAATTGGCCCCAGGTGTCTTGATTAACCTGGAGCAACTGCCATAAGGTATCAGGGATTTATTTAGCCTGGGGCTAACATACTGGTTCCTTACCACTTTCCTATAGTCCTCTGGGCTTGCCCCGTCACACTCCCTACAATATATTGCCTGGGTGTAATCAAATCCTCTACACTACTTACCTTCCAAACAAACCAAAATCCAGTTTTATTACTCCAGCCATACAAAGATAACTTAGAAACCAAGTCTGCACTCAGAAAGAGGCCGTTTTCTCTCCTTCAACATACAACCGGAAGAAACCAAAAGCAGCACAGCATGGTACTTGCTGAACTGGAATAGCCTCTCTCTCCTTTGATGGGAACAAACAGCATCCTTGAAATCCCCCTGCACACAGAGATTACTCCAGCATTGTCCATGAAACTCGCTGCATCTCAAAAATGGGAGTGCAGCCAACCACAGCCAGTTCCTGGCAATGCACCTCTGAGGTGGCCCATGCACCCCTGTTTGACTGCACCGTGGGAGCATCAAAGGCCTGCTGCCTGCCCAGGATTCTCCAGAGCCCAGCAAGGAATTTGCACCATTTTTTCAGTGCCACCCACAGCCTGTGTCTGAGGCAGCTCCCTAGTAGGTGACGTAACCAATCTACTCTTAGCCACAGGGCATCTTAATTACATTATAAAGTTACCCAAAACCTAGTGCTGGCACATCATTAGCTTCCAAATGAATTGAATTTCCTGACAAGCAACACATCTTGCTCCTTGGCAGGTCCTCAAATAGGGCTCCTTTTACACTGTTAATTCTGCTACACTGGCTCTGGAGGAGAGAGTGCTGTTTCTTAAAGGACAGGACAGATTGCCAGTTCTCCGTTACCCCCCTGCTGGGCTCAGCCTCCCCACACTCTGCCCCCGAGCACTGTTCCCTCTAAGCTGTGCGCGTGTACGTGTGCACACAGATCCTAAACCCCGCGCACACAGCGAAACACCGCGCACAAAAATTTGCACAGAAGAAATTTTTTGTGCACACGGCCTGTCGAAAATTAGAGGGAACATTGACCCCGCGAGGCAGCAGGCATATACCTTAGCCAAGGGAAGGTAACTGCAGAAAGGGATGAAAGACATCCAAAGGGAATAATTGCCCCTCTCCCTTTGTAGTCATTCCTACCTAGAACCTGTGAGGAGCAGCTGCGCTTTGCTGCTTCTCTGTCTCGGAGGCCTAGGAGCATGCCTGACTTTCCCACACGTGGCTCCATAGCACAGGTACTGGGAAATTGGGCAGAGGGTGTGTGGAAATGCCCAAGAGCTGCCATGGCTAAGGTAGCAACAGCAGGTGGATTCTAGACTGATGAGGGCCCAGGGGGCTGAGACACGCAGGTTGAGACCAGGTGGCTACCAGAGAAATTGTAGAGCCTCAGCGTGTAACACTGACCTTCCAGCACATGTCATACAATCAGGGCCGGCTCTGGCTTTTTTGCCGCCCCAGACAAAAAAAGCCACCCGCCGCCCCCCCCCACCCCAGGCGCCGGAGGGGAGCGCGGCAGGCCCTGCTGCCCCGGCGGGGAGCACGGCAGGGGAGGGCGGCCGGCGGGAGGGCGGCGAGCCCGGGGAGAGCGGCGCCGCTCTCCCCGGCGGCCAGAGGGAGGGCGGCGAGCCCGGCCGCGGCGCCGCTCTCCCCGGCAGCCGGAGCGCGGCAGGGGCGGGCGCCAAGCTCAGCCGCGGGCTTGGCCGCGGCGCCGCTCTCCCCGGCGGCTGGAGGGAGAAAAACAAAACAAAAACCTGAGCGCTGCCCCTCTCCAGGTGCCGCCCCAAGCACGTGCTTGGTAGGCTGGTGCCTGGAGCCAGCCCTGCATACAATTTTATTTCCTGCGATTCTAACTGCAGCATCGTTAATGAAACCGTACATATGAAGGGGGAAGGTCTGTTTAAAACCCACTTCGGCCCTGCATAAAGTTGGAATCCAAACAGAATATTTCACATGTCCAAGACTACCGAAGAGCTCCCCAAGGGCCCCTCAGACCTGGTTTCTCTGGACACAAAGGCTTACCAGCCTCGCTTGGAGGTTTAGCATTCCTGAGTGGAGCATCAGTCCTGCTCAACTGTGTGTTCCTGTTGCCCTCTAGTGGCTGCAGCCTTGAGAGGCTGTAAATCCCAATTCCAGGATTCAGAGGGGTAGCTGTGTTAGTCTGTATCAGCAAAAACAACGAGGAGTCCTTGTGGCACCTTAGAGACTAACAAATTTATTGGGGCATAAGCTTTTGTGGGCTAGAACCCACTTCATCAGATGCATGCAGTAGAAAATACAGGAGCAGGTATAAATACATGAAAAGATGGGAGTTGCCTTACCAAGTGTGAGGTCAGTCTGGCTCTTCAGCCCCAGAGCTAGGGAGGGTTTTTGGGGGCAGCTGGGTCAGAGTTCTGCCTCTTGTAACAACATGGAATTTGTAGCTATCGAATTCTACTCACACATACTCACACTCTTCCCCCCTCCCGCCCTCCGGCCCCGCACAGTGGCCTAACACTTATTGATTATGGAGCAGCTTCACTCCCCTGCCTACTCTATGCAGACTCTCAGCCTTCACTACTGGCTAACCTACTCAGTACTGAGCCCCCCCCCCCCATTACATTAATCTCATCCAATCTCCTTGCTGAGGAGAGGCAGTATATGAGGAGAATCTGGGAGGCAGAGCCTTAGGAAAAGCAGAGAAGGCCTAAATGACGACACACTGGCTGATGGAGACCTCCTTTGTCAGCTTGAAGTGGACCAGAGTTCACAAAAGAAGTTTTGTTTAGGAAAAGACGGGGGTGGGGGAGGGGGAAGTGTGCTGTGGCTGCTCTTCTCATCTTCCCCCTTCAAAGCAGGGCACAAAAGCCTCTTTCACGTCTGGGCTGACGCCACCCTTCTTGGATTCCACATGCTCCCACCATAAAGATGCCTAATATTGAACGATTAAAAACAAAGGAGAAAATTTGAATGATCAAGTACACCTCCTTGCTGCGATAGCAGTTGGGAGGTGCCAGTTAAGGGAATGACGCAGCTGAGTTCTTTTGCCTTACCATACCCCACAGCCCCTTCTGACTTTCTTATATGCATGCAGACAGGTTACAGTGTAGTAGCCGTGTTAGTCTGTGTCAGCAAAAAGAAAATAAGAAAGAAAGAAATACTTGTGGCACCTTAGAGATGAACACATTTATTTCAGCATAAGCTTTCGTGGGTTAGAACCCACTTCATCGGACGCATGGAATGGAACATACAGTGGACAGATATTTATACAGTCAGAGAAACATGATAAGGTGGAAGTGCCTATACCAACCTTAAGAGGCTAATTATTATGTTTCTCTGACTGTATAAATATCTGTCCACTGTATGTTCCATTCCATGCATCTGATGAAGTGGGTTCTAACCCACGAAAGCTTATGCTGAAATAAATGTGTTAGTCTCTAAGGTGCCACAAGTATTTCTTTCTTTCTTATTTTCTTTTTATATGCATGCACGCACCCACCCATGATGCTCTTCCATTGGTGAACTTTCCCCAAAGCACACACAGGAAGCTACTTCCATTTATTCTTTTATTAATTAAGATAAATGTTTATCCACATAGGGGCTTGTTAAAATAAACTCCTGTGTATATCTCTGAACGCCATCATAAACCCACTCCAGCGCACTACTTCAGGGACATGAATGCTGGCAGGAAGCCAAGAGACTGCTAGCGATCAATGGGAAGCACTCAGTATCAGGACTGCTGCACAGCACAGGTTATTCTGGCTGGGATGCTCTTTGCCAGTATTATGGCCCCACTAAAGAGTTAATTCTCTGAGGCTATTGCAACATAGGCTCCTTAGAACACCAGGTATCTGTTGCGATTGTACTGGCTACAAGTGGCTGGGCGAGAGACAATTGCAACTAATGCTGTAAAGCTGCACCTGGGTTTTAATTAACTAGCTTGGAGCTAGCTATGGAGAAGAGTGGAGTACTGATTTGTCCAGATTGCTTCTAGGGCAGAGTAGCCTGGAAGTAGATTAGAGAGCACTCATCTGATCTCTGTTGAGTCCGGGTAGCTTATTAAATAAACAACTCTATATTTAAGTTTTCCATCAGCCTTCCAAACATATTAGCCAGTTACTCCTCCCAGCCCTGGTACAAAGTAGGCGAGTATTGCCCTTGGATAAAGGGGAAACCGAGGCACAAGTCGGGGTTAGAGCTTAGGAGTCTTTTGCTTTGGCCATACCTCAGTTTATACCTCTGCATAGACAGCTGGGGTATTAGAGCAGCAGCACTGGATGAGGAAGAGTTTCACAGTCAACATTTAGGAGCAGATGATCACATCGCTCATGTTTAAAGTAAGGCTGCAGTCTCTTAAGTCCGACATGAGCACCACACAAAAAAGCCTCTGCACCACTAGGTCTGAAAAGTCAAGATCTCCCCAACCTCCACCCCTTCTTCCTGTGAAGATGAGTCCAGCAATTTGGAATAAGATGAAAGATTCTTGGTAAACTATTAATCCAACAGGAAGATAGCAAATGGGTCATGCCCTTTACTGTAGTAGACCCCCCAACTGTTAAAAATCACATCCTACTCATTCTTCAAGTGTCAATGATTTACCGGAAGGAGAAGGCAGTACTCCAGATTCAGTTCTAAACTGCAATGGAATAGTGTTCGGTCTGGCTGGCAGGGCAGCAGGTACTTTTCCGTCCATCCACTGTTGTAGGGATTGCAGAATTACAGGTGTTTTAAGCATGTTTAAGTCTGCCTGGTTCTCCCTTACTAAAGGCAACCCCAAGGCAGTTCTTTCCCCCACCTCCCACCAAAGATACTAGCCAAACCTACAAACACAACCACAGTGCCACTGTCATTGGCATGAAAAAGGAGCTGCTTCCACCACCCGCAGAGAGCAGAGGGAAGGTCTCATGTGTCACTGAACAGCAACTCCCAGGGAAAAATAATAGGAGGCAGTGACATGTTTCATGCTACTACTGGAAAGTACAGGAAAGGAAAAACAAGCAGACTCCACAGATTTGACTTGACCTGAGCACCAACTAGTTGGTCTTCAAGGAATTTAAGTGGTTAACAATGTAGTAGCTGTAAATGGGATCGTTTAAATACACTAGCCGTTAGCATTCAGAAGGGAGATGCAGGCTATTCCAGAAGCAAATGTCTACAGCGCTGCTTGTCTTAGGATATCCTTCAAGAATGGCTGAACGAGAGTCAGAAATTGTGTAAATGGTAGGTACACGATTCAGACACCTTGTCCCTGTAGGGCCAATTACTATACAACACCTCAAGCCTGGTAGGAACGCGAGAGAAGACACAGATGTTACTCTAAATAGTTTTTTTGTGCAGGCAACATCTTAGTTTTTAATTTGGTGTTTGGAGGGAGGTAGATAAGGATATTTTTAAAAATTCACTAGATCTCTTTCAACGTTTTCATAAAAATAAGTTTATCCCAATGTTTAAATCTGACGCAGGTTTTTGTACAGGAGGTACAGTTTAAGCGAGGATAATCTCTTATAGGATCATCCATTCTACACTGGCATAATCTGAAAGCTGATTAGGAAAAATGATTTCTGAGCAATGTACAGGAGGCTGTCAGCCCTGGTGGAGAGGTGCAGCTAAAAATAAGATAGTTTGCTAGATTCTTCTACTCTAGTGCTTGTCACATCATTACTGGAGCATTTGCCTCCTGGCAGTAGCTATATTATATGGAAGGGGGAAGCCAGGGAGTCTCTATTTGCCATTACATTTTTCTCAGCATGGCGTTGCGGGAGTAAAATGACATGAGCTGGTCATGTTGGCTGAAGGGTTGCAGATTCCAGTCTCTAAAGCCGAGAAGACAAGAGTGCAACACCATTCATTCAGTCTCGGCATCACATCACCCAATCAGCTCTCAGTCGCATTTGTTTTGGGGTTCCTTTCTAACCCCATGGCTAGAGTAGATTGAAACAAGAAGGGGAGTTCTGACTGCACCCACTAAGGAGAGGAGCGCTGATTCCCAGGCCAGTTAGAAAAGGAGCAAAGCTGTTTCTGGCAACAGAGTTACCCAGATCTTCTTCCCCACTTCCTGTAACCCCTGCCTGAGTTCCCATCCGACGGACCAAGATAGCAGAGCGGTAACTCCTGCCTTTCCATCCTTAGGCCTCTCATGGACAGAGATTAAATTCATGTACCCAGAGATGTCTGATCTCTTCGTTATTCCACTGGGGCCCCATTACCTCCAAATCTTATTCAGACATCAACGCACAGGCAGCTCTTCAAAGTAGCTTTGCTTTCTATTTCCACCACCTACTCTATTGTACTGACGCACATCGTGTTCCCATTATAAAACTATACAGTCTCAGCCGAGAGCCCCTCCTCCCGCTGGATGCCAGACTTCAGGCACCAAGGGGATAATATAAACTGGCTTATAATTTGAATTTATAGCAACATTTATTAAAAAACAAAGTTTAAACAGGCCCTACGGCCTGTTACAGGCAGAAATATTTACCGAGCAGACAGGAGAAGTAACTAGCGTAGAAGCCACAGACAGCCCTAATGAATAAACGCAGTAAAGAAAAATACTGTATCACAATCTTATGATGTTCCCAAAGCCAGAGTCCACCCCAGCAAAAGATGAAACCATGGTCCAGTGGTTAACGGCACAGAACTGGGCATTAGTCCACATGGGTTCTATTCCAGCTCTGTGATTTAGGACTAGTCACTTAAACTCTGGGTCTCGGATGTAAGCACATGCAGCATCAGAAGTTGGCATGGCCAATTCACAAATCTTTGTAAAGGGTTTTGAGCGCCTCAAAACTAAAGGTGCCATAGAACTATTACTATTACTGACGAGTTCAAGGCAGAATACAAGTCCCATTGAAAGTGCAGTTCCTCGCTCTGCCAAACAGCGTCACTCTTTAACTATCTTTAGATTAGCATCAGCAAGCACTTTAGAAGAGCTACAGCTTGAAGCCGAGATCTAGAAGAGTGCTCTAGCTTCCCTGCAGAGATCCATCAATACAAAGTTGCTATATGCAGCAACAGCATTTTCAGAGCAACCAGCTCCATTCAGAAAATGGAAGTTCTGCTTTGCAAGGTTCATAGCCCAGAACAGGTATCAGAGTCCCCTCACACAGTTAAACCCAAGTATACACACAGAAGGCTAACACTGCCAACCTGAAGCCAAGTTCAAAGAGAACACAGAACGTTAGATACAAACCCAGTATCTCACTGTGTTACTTTATTAGATTATTATTCAGAGTGTCTGCCCCACTGAAGACACTTTACAAAATTTAAAAAACAAAACAAAAACCTTTTATTCAAAGTCACATAAAAATGACATCCCCTCCCTACAACAGACAAAAATAAGTTGGTTTTATTTGCCTTAGAAAAAAGGTTACTTCCAAAGAAGGAGAAAAATCTGGCCCTTAAAAGGAAGAACAAGCTTCCTTTAAATGTTGCAACTGTAAAACGCACTTCACTGCTCTCCTTTTAGAGATCAGTATTGCACTTTTGTAAAGCTACAAAAGTTTGATGCAGACAGCAAACGGCATCAGAAAAAGAGTTCCCAACCCCAGGTTAAGAAAATGGCAACTAAGTTACAGGTTCCCAGCCACCAATAAGATTAATTGATGAGTGACTGACTGTTGATTTACAAAAGCTGGCATATCCCATTCAAGCTGGAAGCCCCCAGAAGCTGTCCCCATCATCCACTGCTGCACAACATAGAAACCAAACTCTTGCCCAAGCTAGGAGTAAGTCTAGGTCAGACTCACTCTTTGGCATGGAGTTCTGAGAAGCATCTGTCTAGAATACTGTGTTCATGCTTTGACATGTTCCTTCTTTCTGTATTTCCAGCATAAAGATTCAAATGGGAAAAGTATCTCGTGTGTAGGTATTCCGGAAAGTCCTTCCAATGATCAACATTTGAGTCACACACACATTAAAGATGAGGGGGGTGGATTCCAACTGCAGGGACACTCGTGATTTCACAGAGTTCCTCTAAATTTACAGCAGCAAGACTGAACAAGAAATGGCCTCAGGGCTACTGTAAGACATTTCTAACACTATCAGAAGGCTCAAGTCAACCCAGGTCCTTCAAAGACAACTCACCTCCTTCATTCCTACATCGGCTCCCAGACAGGCAACATCACATACAGGATGATACATCATGAAGGCACAGCTGATACATAGGGAAATAGACCAGTTATACTGCAGATAGAGGTAAACTAGCCATTTCGGAAAAGGTGCTGAGTAGTGAGTAAAAAACAAAAAAAATGAGGACTCCAGGTCTCAGAACGCACGGTGCTCTGAGAGAGGATACAACCAACCACGTAGTTCTTCTGTGTGCATTTCTTTTTCCGTTGAAGTATCACTCAAGCCTCCACTATGTATGGTTGGCTGCCCAGGTCAGTCTGTCAGAGCCACTGTGAGCCAAGTAATAAAACAGTAATACCTTTAATTTCATAGGAAACTCAGAACAGCCAAGAGGACACAAGTTTTCAGGAAACTGAAAGATACTTTTGAAAAATTCTAAATGGATAGGAAACGTCCCCCTCTTTGGTAAAAAGGTGTTTCGAAACTTACACCTTTGAGCTACAAAGTCTTTCAACTTTCCACGTATTTAGGATTCTATGCTAAGATACGTGTCTCCTCGACCCGGTGCTACCTAGCAGAGTTAGCGAGTCTCTTGGGACACCACCTGAGATGACGACACAGTTGCTCTTAGGTGAAATATTTTTTAATAAGGATCCCATGATTCGAAGATATGATCTAAGCATAAAATGACAATGTGGCACATAGACCAAAGGAAGCAAAAGCTAACTGCTACCACATGCTGTTCTGTGATCAGACAGTCTCACAAGGGATAGAATGCTACATATCAAGGCACCCCGTACCCTATGGGAGCTCTGTGCTTTTGTCAAAATCAGAAAGCGGCTGTCTCGGAAACACAAGAATCACTTGCTACTCTGCTGATTGGAACAGTATAAGGAGACTGGCCGCAGTCCAGATACCTTGGGACTTCTCAGGATTGGCAGTGCCTAGGCTTGGATAAGGGAATCTTAACTCCTACCCAGTCGCTACTGCAAAATGCATTCGTGACAATTAAACAGAGATGTAGACCATCATGGTGCCAATCTGTGTGTGTTGGGGACGGAGAGAGAATTTGATTCACAGCATCGTGTGGACGGACATGGGTGAAAAAAGGTAGACAGAACTTGAGGTACAACTGCCCTATCTAGTTTTGTACAACCCCAATCCCGGGCAGGAAACCAGGAGAATGTGAGATAAAGTCGTGACAAGTCTTTGCAAGGTCTTTGCTTAAGGAACTTAGGCATCACTTCTGGAAGAAGTTACTCTATACAGCTACAAGCCAGCCGGCGCTGTCAATTGCATCTTCCCCATCACCAAGTTAAGATCCAGACTGCCGGGTCTTTGCCAGTTTTAATCCTTTGATACCAAGCTTTGCAGCAAGTAATTTGTGTTGCCAAGGTCTGGCTGGCTAATCTACATGCTCCAAAAATGCACAGCACTTTCCGAACTCCAGCTTGTGCACAGCTCTGAAGGCTTTTCTGGAAGCAGTAAACACCCCATACAGAGGGCACATGATCACTACTGACACCTAACTGTGTTAAACTGCAGAACTGGGTAAAACCATGAACCTTTCCCCGCTCCTCCTTCCAACCATAACCTTTCTGAGGAGGCAAGAGTTTTAGGCTGGCCTAGCAGCTTAGCTGTGATGCTTCATACTGCCCTGTGATGCTTGATACTGCCCTGTGGGACAGTCAGGTTTGAGTCTTAGACACCATATCCCACACAGTCCTGCGGGATCAGCGAGTGCCACAGAGTGACTAGGAATCTGAGAGGGAGCTGTGCCATTTAATAGCATCTCCCAGGGCAAACAAAGGAGAAGCAGACACATTTCAGCGGGGGAGCCCAGCTAGTCCCTCAAGGTTTAAATTGGGAGGAAAAACTGCTGAACCCCTTTGGAGCAACCATGGGAGATGGAGACCACAGTAAAACGCAAGTAACTCTGCGTTTTGTAAGAAAACCATCTGAACCCTTGTAGGCCTCACGGCTCCAGGAGGCCAGGGTAGCATCACACAATGCTAATGCTGACAAACTGCACTGGCACCAGCCACTGCCCTGGCAATGAAGAGGGGAAGGAGGTAGCCACGCAGAATAGGGATGTTTAAATAACCACTTTGAACAGTGTCTGAGAACCCCTAACACCTCTCATGTCCATAGCATTTGTTGCTCCGATCTAGGATAGGACGCAGCATGGGCACCAGGCTCATCCACAGGATAAAGAGTTCAGCAGACAGCACGAGTAGGATCATGGGCAGAGCCCTGCCAGCTCTCCCGGCAGGGAGTGTCACTGCAGCTCTTCTGGCAGAGTGAGCCAGCCCCAGGAAATACCACCTCTGATCCCACAGCGTCAGACAGAAGTAGCAGGAGGTCTTATTTCTCTCAGGCAGAGCAGAGGAACAGAAGGGCACTGCCCTGAGGGAGGCTGGTGTGTCAGTGAGAGGATCCCAGCAGTCCTGAGTTGCTTGCCCACAGCTAATCAAGACAGAGCGAGTGCCAGCTAGCTTGCCGGCCCGCCCGGATCCAGGCGTTATGAGCACTCTGCAGAGCTGTAGGGAACGAACTTCACAGGTTTGTTTGGGGATGCTGGGGTTTGACCATCTACGTCCTCGCTCAGTCTGAAGAACACCTCCTGCTCCCACTTCTTCTGGTTCAGCTCGTCCTCCAGAGCCTTAATGCAGAAATGAACAAACAAGAGAGTTGTACTTGTGGCCATGCTGTCACTGCATTGACACAGCCCCTGCCCGCCAACCTGGCTCCAGCAGCCTGCGTGCAGGGAATGTTACCTTCTTCCGTGGCCTCAGCATATCCCGCCAGTCCTTCAGGTGCTGGTTGTGGTTTTCATCCAGGGCCTTCAGCTTCTGGGTCTCATGTTCCACCAAGAGGTGACACTTCTCATTCTAAATAAAACAGCCAGAAAAAGGTACAAGGAGTCTGTGGGTGGACTGTATCAAGGAGACACTAGAACCATCCCCTCCCTACATGCCCCCAATGAATTGGAGACCCCCTCTCCACCCATGCTTATCCTATGGTTTTACACCACTTCTGCTGAACCTTAGGCAGCTCAGAGCTCTGGACTATGACCACGTGTTTAAGGGAACCCTCTAACAGGAACAGATGGGAGATTGGACCTTTAGTCAAACTTAACTGCCAGTTCCCACAACCATATTTCTCACAGCAGCCAAGACCCCTCCTCTGTACAGGCAATGCTAGTGGAATGATGCTCTCCCCCGCCCTCGGCCTATATGTCTGACTGCATACGTGCAGCTCTGCCTCTGTGTGACGTTACCTGCAGTTGCTGCAGTTCGTTCGCGTTGCTCTCACACTGGGCACTCATT
Organism: Chelydra serpentina; assembly: GCA_037349315.1. Lineage (NCBI taxonomy): Eukaryota > Metazoa > Chordata > Testudines > Chelydridae > Chelydra > Chelydra serpentina. The sequence goes on from JBAIAC010000035.1 coordinate 18,910,635, forward strand.
TCCTTCATCTGGAACTCGTGTTTCTGCTGCTGCTGCAGCCGCTCTGCCTTTTGCCGCTTTTCTTCCTGCTGAGCAAACTGGAACAGAAAGCAGGCCCCAATACCCTCAGTCACCCAAGCGCAGAGGCCGTCTAAGAAGTTAATGAGCTGACACCACCAAAGGAATAAAGAGCCTAGGTGGGGGATTACTAAATGCTCAGTTTAACTGTTACATCCATATACAGCCCATTCAGAACAACCTGGCCAAAACTCAGCCCCAACTCCACAGCATCAGGTGAGTGTCAGTGAGCAAAACAGATGCTCTTTTAATTGAACAACTTTAAAATGAGGTTCCACCTCTAGCCTGGAAAATAAACATATTATGGACCTAAATATGGTGGTTGCTGGCATTCCCCTAGGCTGCCCCAGAACATCCCAGATCCATATGGACATATCGTACCCACATGCAGGTATTTTCATGTGAACGAGAGCTCATCCTGGAAGTGATCCACTTCATTGTTAAGATGCTGGGCCTGCAGCAGGCCTGTTATGATGCTGTTATTCTACTGAAAATCCACTGAGCGTTTGGACGAGCTGGGGGCATTCAGCAGCAACCCCAGATCTGAGGAGCAGTTTTCACCTCAGGCTCTTAATACTACTGAATGTTGTCAATTAATTTTAACAGTTTCCCTTATAACGGGACCTGCAGTGACATGGCTGGGTTCTGGGGGTTCTGGAGCACATGTTCCACCGACTTGTTCTTTGGAAATCCCTCTCTGAGTGCAGGACTCTGCACTACTTTGATACAGGCTTTCATCGGTTACGGGAGGACCGACAAGTTATACCACTGCTTTCCTCCCACAGCGCATATCAATGCTGCCCCTTAGTTTCCCAGGCTGGGCTACTGTTGAAAGATGGCTGGCGTTTCCCTCTAGTATTGCTATGTCGCCTGCAAAGCAGTGCAGTGCTCCACCCCTAGGCCATGGGGGCAGTCTCCATAGCCCATGTGTTCTGCAGCATGACCACATAACTCAGTGAGCCTGACCTGTTTTATCTTCTCCCTCTGTTCTGACATGCTCCCGCTGGAGTTTATGTGGAGGCTCTTCTTGTACATGGCCATGCGGGTCTTCCCTTCGCTCCTCTGGATTTTGGGGAGACGACCTTTCTCCTGCTGCTGCCGAATCCTCAGTTGCTCTATCATTCGCTGGTTATACCGTTGCATTTGCTCCCGCTCCTGGAAGGGCAAAGCCGAAAGGGAAAGAAAGCAAGGTCAGCAGAGAGAAAAGGCAAGTCAGGCCGATGGAGAGCAGGAGGGTGGTTACCGTGCTGGGGAAAGGTGGAGAACACCACGGCATTGGTGACTAGAACAAAAGCTCCTCCCTAGGGCTATAGGAAAACAATGTAAGGGGGGCGGTCAAACAGGCCACAGGAAAAGCGGGGGATGGAGGTTGAGATGAAGAAAAATGGCAGCCCACAATAGGGATTCAGACATCTCTGAGCTTCCATGTGCTCTCTTCTGAGTCCGTGACCTGGCCTGGTGGGCAAGGATTCCCCATGCTCCAGGTGGGAGTGGGGCCGCTCCCATCACAAAGGGAGAAATGACGACAACTGATCATGGGCAAGATGCGAAGAGCCAGATAGCACTCCAGGTCATTTGTATCATGGCAACATTCCATGCAGAAACACAGGAGCAATGCTAGCCTTGTCCCTCAAGGGTGGGAGTTGGGCTCTTCTCCACAGAACAGCTAGGACCCTCATTTGTCAATCCTGGTCACAGGCATCTTACTGAAGGATTTCAAGTGAGTCAGGTTAAGTACAAAGCCTTGCTGCTTTCATGAAACTATTTCATGCTTTCAATTCCCCTGCCATCCTGTAAACCAGCAACATATCAGAGCGTTTCTGGAAATAGCTCATTGTCTAAGTCTCTAAGCACATGCCTCTCTCCTTAAGGCAACACTCTCACAGCACAGGAAAGGGATCCCAAATATTAGCAGCAAACAGGCGGGTAGTCACTCTTTGTCCTGCGACATGCCCACCCACCTGCGACAACCACCATCCCTCTTTCCCCATTCCCTTCGCTGTCAGGAGTGCGCAGTTCAAAGAGTGGGAATGACAACTCCTTGTAGACCCACCAGGGGCAGGTTCCAGGCAGTGACTCACTGCCTTGCTGGGCGACAGAAGGGGTCAAGGCCAGGAAGGGCTGATCTCCGTTACCTTGTCATGCTTTCGGACCAGCTCGTGTCTCTGGAGGAAATACTGGTCCTTCAATTGCTGCTTGATAAGCTGGTGTTTCTCCTGTAGGTGGTGCTCTTCTAGCTCCCAGATGGAGGCTTCTCGGTCTAAGGAAGAGGAGAGAAATTAACACACACAAATGCTCTTCTCCTGAGCTCTAGTGATCCCATTACTCAGGAGCAGTAAAGCAGATAAAGGGGCAATCATACACCTTCTCCTGTTTTCCAAGAGGCCCTGGTTGCAAGCCATATCTGTGAATTGTCTCTTGTAATTACGAGGCCTAATTGGTTCGTATTTGTAAAGCGCTTTGGAGATTAAACCGCTAAGTATTATTATTATTAAACATTCAGGCAGGATCTGGCAAGGCTGTTTATTGCTAAATCCTTCTCCTGCCAGCTTGTAGCTATGTCAGCATCTGTTGTGTAGGAAGAGCCAGCATTGGATAACCCATCACTACAGCATTTGTTTTCTCCCTCCCCACCCCATCCCACTCACCTCTCATGAGCTGCTGCTTTTTGTTCAGGAACTCACGCTCCTTGTCGCAGATCTCCTTCCTGTTCTGCACCGTGATATTATTCATGGCCAGCTCCAGATCCTCTTTCTGTTTGGCTACAAACTCTCGTTCCTGGGGGGAGATGCCAGTAAAGTGAGCAGTTTTCCAGCTGTAACTTTATGTGCACCTTTGGTATTTTAAACCCCGCGGCACTTGGAGGTAAGAAGCCAAGTCACCATGTGCCTCTCTCCTGTATCCCCTCTGCTCTTTGGTGTGGGGCTAATCCTTCCTTGGGCTTACCAAGACTTGCTTCTTCTGCACGAATTCCTCCGTCTTCACCTTCATGCTCTCCTTGCGCACATACCGGGGAAGCTTCTCAACCTCTGTCTTGACCTTTGAGAGAGGAGAAGAGATTTCTCAGCAGGTAACTTAGGCTGAAGCTCCACCTCAGGAGCTGGGTCACAGGAACAGTCCTAGGGCATAAGAGAAAAGCAGAAGCCTCCCACTGAAGACAGCTACTGCTGCCTGTCACCTCCCCACCCCCAAGATATCCCCTGGGTAAGGATTCCGCGATCCACTCCTGGAAGGAAAGCTCTCCATAACAGCTAGCGCAAACCAGTTCTTCCCCATCCCCTTCCCATTTTTACCTCCTTCTTCTTCTGCTTAAGCTGCTCCTGGAATTTGTTGTAGTCTCGCTCCTGCTCAGCACGGATGTGCTTTGCCTCTTCCCGCCGGCGTAACGAGTGATCTTGTTCCATCTTCTCAATCTGCTGCTTCTGTTGACGTTCTAGGTTCTCCAGCTCAGTGTCGTAGAATTTCTTTTTTGCCTATATGCGGGGGAAGAGTCCGAGGTTCAGACTAAATCCTCTCTGGGCTATAGTCTCTCTCAAATCAAAAATAGCGAGCACTGAAGGAGGTGAGCCTCTTTTCATGAGTGGATGCAAGAAGTTTATGAAAACGAGATACTAACTGTATTGGGCAGAGCCCAGCTTGGGGTGGGCAGGCATTGTGCAAATGTCTCACGCCCCACACCCGTTCTGCCAATGCACCTCAATCTTGAGCGGCAGAACCTCCCTTATTCCATCTCTGGGCTTGAACAGCTCAGCAGGTGAACTTCATTCCGGACGTGCAATATCCTTCTGGTAGCGACAGTCCTGGGCAGAGACTGGTGCTGGGAGAAGCCCAAAATGTGAGATTTCTTGCTCTACATCCCTAGGTATGCAAACCACTGAAGGACATTCCCTTCTGCAACATTTCACCGACATATCTGTCTTCTCTCTACTCCTGAGTCGCACCAGCACTATACCAACCAGCGTCAGCAGGAACATGGGCCCTTGTGGGATGTGGTTTGATTGCTAAGTCCCTCAGGAGAACTGTAGAGGGAGCATATCATTGCTCCTTAATGTGTCACACCACAATGTTGGCAAAAATCTTAGCGAGCAGGTACTTCTTTTTAAGGAGGGATTCAATTGGACACCATGTCAAACAGGTCAAGAGACTCTCTAAATATTTAGGGAAACATGAAATGTATATAGTCCCTCTTGGCCTCCAAGCAGAACTGGGGGTTACTGACAGGACACAGGATACACTTATCCACTGGCTCCTGAAAGGTTTTTTTAAAAAACCTGACTTGGCTATGAAAGCATCCATTTACTTCAACACATGCTGACTCCTCTCCCTCGACCAGGCTCAGCTGGGCGCACAGCCTGTAAATCACTACAGCACAATTCACCTGCATTCAGTTTATAGTAACCAAAGTCTCACCTATGGGCTTGGCTCTGACACCAGCAGAATAAGGGGACAAGAGCTGGCCCAGCTCCCTTTCACCCACTGCTATTGGATAGGATGGGTATGAAGGGGGTTCTGGCAAGCCAGTGTAGGGCTGCTGGCTCCCATAGGGTTTTCTGGATTGTTGTCCCCTCTCTGAGTGTTGCATTCCAACAGCACAGTGAATCCAGCCAGCATTGCTTTAGAAGAGTGAGCAAGGGTTTAGGATTAGTTTTTAATGGCTTGTGTAGGCTGGTCAGCAGGGGTATTCAATGCCTATTGTTAGAGCACATGGCATCTCTCACTCTGTATCTGCAGGACAATTGCAAAGGAGAAGTCAAACTAGCCAGGACATTTAGGTTCACCTTCTCACATACCATCATTTCTTGTTCAAAGCGCCTCAGCATTTGTTCCAGCTGCAGGTGGTGTTTGTTGTTCAGTTGGGTCTGGTTCCGGTGTTCCTCTTTCTGAAGCAGGCGCAGCTCCCGCAACTCCTGACGCCTAAAAGGGTTTAAAAAAAACAAAACACAAGTAAAATTCCAGGCTTGGTGCTTCCCCATGCAGGCAGAATTTGTAAGTGAAATAACATGGGAGCAGAAATAGCATTTTCAATAAATATTCAACCACAGTGCGGACCAACCAACCACACAGGCACCCCCTAATGATCAGGAAAGGGTTACTACTTTGAACTCTGGGAGCGAGGTAAATGCAGACTCATTGATTTGCATCTAGGTTCCATGGCACCAGTTCTCTGTCTGTAGGAAGGCAGGATGTTAGCGATATTTACAAGGGCAAGAGGGTCAAATCTTACAGGCAAGATCTATTAGCCAGCAGAATAGCAGTGGAAGCCCCATTGCTTGGGACAGTTAAAACTTGTCTAGAGAAACCCCTTGAAGACATACTTGTAGGAAATAAGCCTCTCCTACCCAGCAGGGTAAGACAGGTCTATTACATCCCATCCAGTCTAACTTTATAGTAGTCTTTGCAATACAATTCAGCCCGAATTAGGGCTGCCCTGGCCATCCTGCAAGTTCAGGAGTGAGGGCAGTCCATGACAGATGGTGGGAAGGGTAATTTTCCCATGTGAGCCAAGGAGATGTTACACCTCAGATCTGACCTAGTTAACTTCCTTGCACTGAAGCATCTATTAGGGAGTTCTAGCGTGGTTTGAGTGTCACATCCATGCCCATTTGCCAGGTTTACAGGCTGGCTCAGCTGGAAATTGCTGATGTCCGGGGGTGAGGGAGAGGGGGACAGAGAGAGGAGAGAGAAGAGTCACAGTTTTTAAGTGAAATTCCCAGTGTGACCTTCGCTACAGTGCATTAGCGTTCTGCTCTTCAGCACACACCACACAGTCTGGGAATCCTGCTGGGAAAACCACTTTAGAGCAATTTCCCTTATCAAAACACACTCACCCCATTAAATCAATTGGCCCAACCAGATCTGCTCCTCTGCACTCCAGCCTTAAAAATCAATATCTTGGCATGTTCCAACAAGCAGCAGGAAAACAACCCAGATATGAAACTTCCAAGTGGGAAAAGATATGCAAAGAAAATGCACTAAGCCTGCTGGGCAAACCCTGTGAAATGGCAGCTTTCCCTGAACGCACTTTTGTGCAGTGACGTGAGAGTTTTCAATCCCTTCTCTGCCCCACTTGGCCCCACACACACCCAGTAGTGTAGGTGGAGCAGGCCAGTTATGAAAACAGAGGCCCAATTTTCAGTTACTCCTTCCCTGTACTTGGGCAGGAAGAAGAGGGTGCAAGGGTGGCTTTAAGCCATCTTTGCATTCCCTGTATTCTAGGGCCACTTGGGACCTGCCTGGCCCTCGGTACAAGTTGAAGCAGCCTCAGGACTGCTCCAACTTAGAGTAAGTGTCCCATGGCACTTGGGAAACAGACTAGCTGAAGAGTAATGTACCTTATGGGAGCAGGGATAGCTTAAAGACTTGTCATCAAACAAGGGATATCCTCAGGGGGCCCTCCAGAGCAGTGCTGAGGGACCTTGTTTACTGTCATCACTAATCATAACGAAGCCAGAAACAGCCCTCTCTCCCGCCACTAGAATCCTAGAGGCTTGAAGGCTACAAAAATGTAACGGAATCAAAGCTTTCGAGGGCCTGAACATGCCGAATACTAAGTGATCCTCAAAGTTTTACAATTCCTCTTAGTTCTTCTGTTGTTAAAAGTCTATCCGAGCAAACACAAAAGCCAAGGAACAAAAGCATCTTGAGAAGTTTTATTAGTTTATTTTAGTTGAGTTGATGTGTCACACTGACGGCTCTGGAAATGGAAGTAAGTGTATCCACACAACAGGCTTAGCCAAGACAGAGGCAGTGCAAGTTTCCCCCACACAGTGCCACTGGTAAGCCTCAGCAGTGAATGCGTGGCTCATAAGCGAGAAGGTAGCTCAATGTCCATGTCCAATCCTTAGCCTCTACTGGGACTGCCAAAAGGGGGTGACAGTGAGGTGGTTTGTACGTTGTGGACAGCTGCCCATTGTGAGCTGGTCTGTTTCCATTTACATTTCGCTACCATGTGGAGAATTGAGGTCACTATTGCGTATGTGCTCAGGTGAAAGGCTCTGTGTCCCATCGCTAGTCCTGAGAGCCAGCCAAGCCAACCCTCCCAAATTCCCAGTGAGCAACTTCCAACTTGCCTGAGGAATCTCATCTCTTCATCTTTCTTCTCATCCTCGCTGATGATCTTGGAGGTGGTGATACTCACTTCCACTCCATCCACCACAAACTTCCGGGTCCGTTTCAGTGTCTTGTTGTGTATCCTGGAATCCTAACATGCAGTAGGAGAGAAGGGAAAAAAAACAAACAACAAAAACAAGAGAGGTCATGAAATGAAATTTTCGGTTACTGTTTAATGCACACTATGAGCTGAAGCTGTGCCAGTGGCCTGTATGACAGCCAAGCACTATGGCCAGAGATCTCAAAATAATTCCATTAGCATTTTTAATAAAATAAACATCAGCCTCCCAACAGAATAAACAGAACTCATTGAAAACTGAGCATATACATCCTGCAAATCCACACTGCGCTCTCATTTATTGTTAAAATATTGGGATCATATTAGGACAGTCAGCATCCTCAGTACAAAAGGATTACTTAAAAGAAAAACACAAGCAATCCAACACTTGTAGAACTCTCTCCTCCATATCTAGCCATATAGATGGCTGACGTCAGGGTCCCTCTTATTCATATCATGAGACTAAGGCATACACTTTTAGCAGTGCGAATAATCAACCACTGGAACAATTTACCAAGTGTCATGGTGGATTCTCCCCACTCAGAATTTTTAAATTAAGATTGATGGTTTTCTGGAAGATCTGCTCTAGGAATTATTTTTGGGATGTTCTCTGGCCTGTGTTATACAGGAGGGCAGACTAGATGATCACAGTGGTCCTTGGAATCTAGGAATCCACAGTCACCTTTCCCTTTTTAAGCAGGTGACAGCTTGTTGAAGATGCCGGGGGTATGTTTACGCTGCAATTAGACACCCGCAGCTGACTCTGGCTTGTGAGGCTTGGGCTGCAGGGCTGTTTAATTGCGGCGTAGACATTTTGGCTCCAGCTGCAGCCCAAGCTCTGGGACATTCCCACCTTGCAGGGTCCTAGAGCCCCGGCCCGAACGTCTACACCGCAATTAAACAGCCCCTTAGCCCGAGCCTGCTGCCATCGGCAAGCTGCAGGTTTTTAACTACAGTATAGACATACCCTGAGCCACTGCAGCTCCCACTAAATGCAACAGGAGCTGCGAACGCTCAGCACCTCCAAAAGTCAGGACAAATTCCTAACTGGTGCATTTAGAATAATATCCAGCTTCGTCTGCCGGATGAGAATTTGGGTCCCTATATTGCTAGGGATTTATACTTTGCTAATCACCAGCAGCTCTGAGCTCCTTACAGGGACAAGCAGGCTCACTTTCACTAGTACAGGTAGAGACAAGCGTTTTCGCTCTCTCGTTCAATGATGCAGTAGGCTGCAATTGCCATCTGTTCTTACAGAGGATCTGAATACGGTTAGGCTGGAGGATAGGGCCCAGTGACTGAATTTCTGTGTCATGAATGTGGGAAGGAAATGACATAAGCCATGTGGCATTTTGGAAGGTGGCCATAGGGATGGAAGGAACAGCAGGAGGGTGAAAAAGAAAGGAAGAGGGGAAGGCTAGAGTGAGTCAATTCTTTTACCTTCCCCAGCAATAATGACTACGTAAGGGGGAATAAAAGGTTGCAAGAGCTTCCAGTGAGCCTGAGAAGCCCAGAGTTTACTGGGCCCATGAAGAGCTTGTTGCTCAATTCAGCTATGAAGGGAACAGTCAAAGGACTTGTTTATACGAGGGAGTTGTGCCAGTATAACTTCAATCTGTTTTCAAACCAATACATGGGTGCAAAGGCTGCGTGGATATTCTTGTCTAAGACTAGCTTCATTTGGTTTAAGTCAGTAAGCAAACTACTTAAGCTAAAAATCAAGAGAAGGCACCTGTTGCCTTAATTACAGCCAAATAGCTATGTTCAGAGACCATGATGGTTGCAAAGCCAAACACTCAGAAGTTAGGAAAGCCAGAATTAAGGTTGCCCATGCTACCTTAATTTAGTCCATTTCTGCATCTGTATTAAGCTACCGTCTTTAATTACATGATCACACACTATTTCTCCTGCTTCATTCAGTGCACAGGACCCACAGTGCTCAATATCTCTGTGTGGCCTCATGTCTTACTACCTGCACAGCATTCAAACTCTTGCTCCAAGACAGAATTATTAATTTCCTCGGGGACATTTCTGTGGTGCTCGGCACTATAGTACCTGAAGGCTTTCCAAAGATCAGTGAGTTTATTTTCACAATACTCCAGAGAGAGGCAGTGTGGCCCAGTGGATAGAACACTGAACTGGGTCTCAAGACCTGGGTTCTAGTCTGAACTCTGCCACTGGCTTGCTGGATGACCTTGAGCAAGTCACTTTACCTCTCTGTGCTTCAGTTTCCCCACCTGTAATATGGTAATAATGATACTGACCTACTGTGTAAAGCTCTGAGATCTACTGATGAAAAGTGCTCTACAGGTACCAAATATCATCATCATTCCATTCTACAGATGGAGAACTGAGACAGAAATTAAGGTCAAGTGTCCGCTAATTTTAGGTGCCCATCATGAGATGCTTGGGCCTGATTTTTCCGTGTACTTAACATTACATAGCTCTTTATAAGTTCAGAGCACAGCTCCCATTGACTTCATTTGCAGTTGAGTGTGCTCAGTCCTCAGAAGAACATGATGGGCACTCAGAAAACGAGGAACACACAGTTAGTGGCACCTGTGAAAAGTCCGGTTTAACTGACTTACACAATATCACATAGAAACTGTGGAGTAGGGGTAGAATTCCATTCTGCAGATATTTACTGACAGCAGAGGACTGTTGAGACCCAGGAATCTCAGGTTCTGTTCTAGGTTCTGAAGGGGAGTGTACCCCCTAGTGGCCACAGACCTTTCTGTCTGTATTTCCTCCGGCCTGTGTCCTCATCCCAGTCTCCCCTCCACAATCTGCAGGCTTCTTGTCCTAGTCTCCTTTCCCAACCAGTCCCAGCCCCACCTTCCTGGTCCCTAATCTCATTATCAGAAACAACTCAACCATTCTTGCTGAGGTTTCCAAAAAGATTCAACCCAAGGCAGACATCCAGCATGGAAAATTTCAGCCAAAATGGTTTATGTTTGGCAAGGAGTTATAAGCAACTAAAACCAAGATCTTACAATGGAAAGTGTTGGGCGACCTTGACTTTGGGTATCTTTACAGCTCAGACTATAATAAGGGCATCCACACACAGTCAGTTGCACAGGTTTAGTGGTATTGATTTAAATTCACACCCTAAATTATTTCAGTGCATCTTCCCACATAGCAAGCCCTTAGTCCTGTATGATTCAGTGCAATGCACATGGGGCTCCATCTAGCAACAGCACGTGTAAGTGTTGAGATTCCATCTGGTGCAGGCAGTGAAGATCCCCCATGTCCCTCAGCTGCCCCCAGCATCTGTTCAGTACATGAAATAAACAGACAAGCACAGCCACTTCCCCTGAATGTAAATGGGAGCCCCCTGGAAATCCCAAAGCATGCCAGAAACATCCTCTGCAGAGCATGGGCTAACTGATACCCTCCCCACTGCCCAGCTGGGAGGAAGGGAATTCAGCATACAGACCTCAATCCAGAAGGACTGAAAATGTGAATGGGGGGGCTCAGCACCTCTCAGAATCAGGGCACAGAGAGGAAGTTTGTGCTTGAGCTTTGCTGTCACGTAAGAACTTTTAAAAGAGCCACTAAAAGCCACTCTTGCAATTGGTTGCATACTAGGGCAAAAAAGGAAATGTTCTACACAAGTTTGTAGCAAAATGCCCTTGCCCGATAAGATCTAGAAACCAATGGGGAATTTTGCCATTACAAGCAATGGTCTAGGAGATCCGATCAAAGGGTTGGGAACTAGGAACCGTGGAGCCCTAACTTTGGCTCAGACACGGATCCCCCTCTCTGGAGCTGGGCAAGTCACTTCACCTTAAGTATATGAGGGGTGGGATTTTACAGATGGGGACAATCATGCCTCCCCACTTCATGGGAGTATAGCAAGAATTAATGTTCACGCCGTGCTTTGAATGGGTCATAGGCTGCATCATGTATAGCTAGTGGGTTGGGGGAAAAAACAGCACAAGACTTCAGATTAGATTCATTTACTAAATTGGTGCCAGAATCCCAAATGCGGGCTATGAAAGATAGAAATCAACCTACTGTCCTGTGGACCTTTCAGACAGTGTTACTGCTTCCCAGTGAGTACAGTATGGGATCCAAAGCTCTCCACTAGAGCTAGATGCCCTCACTTTTATTCTGAGGGTGCTATCAGTACAGTTAGAGTCACATCTAGCTAAAACGCAACAGCATCTCTATTCACTTACTGCTCTCTACAACCCTCCCCCTGTCAGGGAGAACGATTCACACATGTGATATGTTCTTGGCTGGCTTCTGGAAGTGGATCATTTATCACAGGGAGACTGAAGAGAAGGGATGAGACTGCTATACACAAGAGGCCCCACTAGCAGAACTGTGGACTCCCCGGGGGAAGCGCCAATTATTCCTCTCCCAGCAGGAGAGCAGAGCTGGAGGAGGAATTTTGTTAGGAACGCTATTTGGGCATGTTTCTACACCTGGAAACCATCACTCACACAGACAACTGGACAAAGATCTTGTGCAATATACACATTTGTGGCTCTCCAAGTCATACTGCACCTCGCTTCTCCTTCCAGGAATCAGCAAATAAAGTCACTTCACTTATTTTGTGTCCTCGATCAAAGCAATACTGACCCTTCATGCTGAGCTTTGCAATCGTCCTCACTGGCCTCCTTAAAAGCTAAGACTGCTTGACGATCTGAGTGTAAAGAACTGTTTAACCTCTGACACAAGCTAGGCCAAAGACATGGCACATTTGAGAAATCACAAGTGATCTCCATCCAAAGCTTACACCAAATTAAGTTGTCTTTTTATCAGTGTTTAGCGGAGAGAAATAGGCTAATCAGCACTGTACAAAGGTGCAATTTAGTTATTTTGTTTTTCAGGCTGGGACTTGTTCACAGACTCTGTTAAAGCCCCGCAAGGGAGAAGGCTGGAGCAGTTATGTCAGCTTCGGGTTTCCCGCTGATTTACCAAAGACTATAATTAGTTGCAGAATGTAAAACCTTAACTAGATTTCACTGGCTTGGAATCTGCGACTGTCAAGGAAAAGAGCATGCAACATACAGTAGCAACATTGAGAAAGTACATGTTTAAAGGGAGTAGCGGTTAGGCTAATTCCCTGTACCACAGATTATTAGTCATTACACACCATACAACCTCTGCTTCCAGGTACATTATCTGCCCTTAAACAAAGCTACTCCCCAACCTATGGCGTTGGTACCCATTTCAAACTCTATTGCTGAAAGATGGTGACTGGAATTAATTTGTGGCTTGGTGTTTATTACAATGTCACCTGCCTGGAAACTGAAACCTGGGCGCTTTGATGCGTTTATGTGATTATCATCCCAGCAGAGGCAATTTGCTGATCCTTACTGCACTGTTCAGCAATTAAACACAAAGCAAAACCAAATCCCTGCACTATTCATCTTTATCTACCCCACCCATCACCAGGGTATCTGGATCCTCCATTAACATCATACATTAGGGACAACTCCCTTTTTCTTCCATGGCAAAAGATCATTACTATCCTGAGGGGGGAAAAAAACAAAGATTGCCAGGTGCATCAGGAAAGGGGGCGGTCTGGAAGGAGTCAGGGAAGTCTAACAGGGTCTTAATGCTGAGGTCTGAATACTGAGTTCCAGATTAAAATCAACTTTTAATTTTTGATTAATACCCCCTACCTTACCTTCAGGGACAGCGATCCACTCTCCCTGTTAAGTGACAGATCAGCAGACAGAGAGTTGGTGAGGTCCATGCTTTCCGAAGCAGAAGTGCTGCCAGAATCCGAATCCCTATTGGACCTGCTGCTGGCAAACTGAATAGGAGAATCCAAATTCCCATTGGCAAGTTTTTCCCCAGCAGCATTTTCCAGGTAGCTGCTCTCCGGCCAGTTCCCAATGCTCTTGCGCTCTTTGTTCACTGGCTCCAGGTGCTTGCTTTGGCGGCTTCTCTCCTCCACTGGATTAACCTTGTCATCCAACAGTCCTGACTGGGGGTTGGTGATTGGCTCTTCCTGGGTGCTGGGGACAGTTCTGCCATACTCCGTCCCGGACGACTCAGAGCTGCTGGTGGTTTTCATGGAGTTCTTGCTGCCAATCCCTTCATCTGAGAGTCGGTTTCTCTGCCTGTCTACAGTCTTCTTGGCCGGTTCCACGGACAATTTGGGTCCATTCATCTCCAGTGGGGAGGGGGATTCTGGAGGTTTCTCTCCCTCAAAACTCAGCTGACTCACCTCAGAGGGACCTCTCTTGTGAGTACCAGAGGGCTGAAAGGACAGGGAAGAGAGATGAGACAGAGCTGAGGCACACACAGCATCAGAGTGAAACTCAGATCACACAAGCTAGGAGACCCAACTGAGCACCCGAGCGACAAGACTGTGGGTGCTTCCTAGTGAAAGATGCACGTCCACCACTCACTAATGCACTGAACTGGTATTCCTCCTGCCAACCCCCATCTCTTTATATTAACTTACATTCACAAGAGAGAAGCCCACATGCTTTAGGACTCAGCTAGCCATTAGCTACATGGGGCTTAGGAAGAAAGGTCTCCCCCGGGTCATATTGTTGCATTATTGTTCCCCATGGGAGGTTTTAAACACTTTACCCTTGAGGCATGTGGTACTGGCCACTGTCAAAGTCTGATAAGACTAGACGGACCACTGGCCTTATGCAATATGTTCGTTCCTCTCAAACTCTCCTCCCCAGGGCCAGGATTCTGGGGCTGTGCCTGGACCCTGAGATGCCGCAAGGTTCACACATCAGATTAGTGGCATGCACAGGTTTGGTTTGCACCAGTCAGACTCTAGTTAGCTCAGGGATGAGGGTCAGAAGTTTGGGGAAATTCCTGCCCCCAGTTCTAACGAAGTGTTATGTTGAATGCTGCCACAATGTGGTCCAGCAAACAGAGTCCACAAAAGAGCCTGCATTCTGGGGAGGAGTGATGGTTTGAGTCCCGATGTCAGTGCTGTACACCTGGGCTCAGCAGGCAAAGAGCACCTGGACAGTTTGGCTCTGGAGCTGCAGGTCCTAGCCACATGCGCTGACCTCAGCATTTTCCAGAGGTCTGTCACAGTGTACCATGGAAGGACAATACTCCTTATGAGCCATGAATAACCAACACCATAGGAGACCCAGAAGAGCTGTACTGCTCCACTAGAGCTGGTTTCTGTGTTCTCAATCCTTGCACAGGGAAGCAGGGCTTTGCTAGGTGATCCTAGCAAGGCACAGAGAAGAGTTACCCCATTGTCCCTTCATTCTGCCTGCTTCTTTTAGGCTACATCTACACTGCACACCACTGGCAGCAGCAGCATGTAGGGTATGCGTAGCTAGATGCTGCAGTGACAAGCAGGTTGTGTCCACCCCACGATGTGTAGCTACACGGGACAGCGAAAGGCTGCCAGAGCCTCTCTCCACTACCAGAGCCTCTCCTGCAGCAATGGGAAGGCAGTGGGGCACTCCGCTGCTACAAGTAGCAGTGTAAATGGGGGAAACACTACTTGGATGAGCAGAGTACATAACCTGAAACTCTGGAGTGTCTTTATATGCCTAAGTAGTGCCTCAGTGTTTAGACGGCTATTTATATCCGTGCTAGGGGCGTGTGCAGTGTATATACGCCACACGCTGCCATAAGGAGTGTGCAGTGTGGAAGTATCTTTAGACACTGCAAGTGCTGTAGCCAAGCTTCCTGGGGGAAGTTGTGATTGTGCAGAAGAAATGGACCCAGGTCCAGTGTGTTTAGCTGGGTTTTGCTCTTGAGCTCGTACGGCTGTGAAATCCTGGCAGGGCAGTTTGGGTTCTTTCCCAAGATACCGTGCTCAGCCCAGGCTGCCGCTGCTCTCTTCTCTTGGCTAGCAACACTGGGTTTTAAATAGCTCCTCTGTTGGAGCTGGGTCCAATTTCAATAGTGACCATACTGTGGGAGTTTAAGTCCCTCTTGGATCAGAAAAATCCTGACATCCGGCTGGCATCTCTCCCACAAAGGTTCTGGGGTAGCCACATTCTGGCCTGCTCCCAAGAGCCTTAGACACTGGCATCGGGGGCAGCTCTGCCAGCCCTTGTCCTGGATCTACTGGTTATGTCTCTCTGCTACTTGGCTGAATTTTCTGTCACCATTTCTACCTCGTGCTGTCCAGTCCCAAGCTGCCCCAGCCTCCCTAGATGCCCTGCTCGCCATCTTCCTGGAACAATACTGGACCACTTCACATGCACTTATTACTGCTTACATTGACCGGGGAGAGGAGAAGGGGCAGGAGGGCATGGCACTCACCTTTCTTCCCTTAAGCCTGGAGGTGAAGTCATGACCCCTCGCATCCCACCCCCCACATCCCATGGAAGTATGAGGGGAGCACACAGACAGCTCCCAGGCCTAGAATACTTCCTGCTAAGTCACCAAACTGGCCTGGTTATTTTAGCCTTTGTTCGGCGTCAAACTGCCATTTCTCCTCTGTTCTGCGCTCCTCGGGGTGACCCATCTCACAGAACCCCCTAGCAGCACATCATGGACCGGAACCTAGTGCTGCCAGGATGACGTTAACACAGTCAGCAGTGCCCTGATCCCAGAGCAACTGGCTGTTGCTTCAGCTACCACTGCCAAGAGCACTGGAGGGGGGTCAGCAGAGGGGAACGCCTTCCCTGCCCTTGGAGCCAGCTAGCCAATCCACACTAGTGCTGCCGTCCTGCTGAAAGCCCGGCATTACCAGCAGCAGCAGCAATTGTGGGTTCCGCCTCTGAAGGGAAAACTTGGCGTCCCTCCAGCTGCATTATTTTCCAGTACCCTGGGCAGGCATGGAACTGCGGTCCCCACCCCTGACTTCCTGTCCCACCTGAATGGACTTAACAAGACAGCAGCTTTTCCTCAACGGGAGTCTGAGGCCGAGATGGTTGAAAAAAGAAGTCATTGCTTTCAATCCCGACAGTTTCCTGCCGCAACTTTGTCCTGCAGCTCTCCCAGCCTGCACCTTTACAGCCACTAGACAGGAACTTTCCACCCTCTAAGAAACAGGAGAGACTGAGCCGAGGGAGAGAACAGGACTTACAGATAGAGGGTCCGAGGATTCATCCTCTTCTCCTTCCTCCCGATTGTCTTCGATTTCCTCCATCACTTCAGCCTTCGCCTCCGCCACCAGCTCACGCAGGGCTCGGTTGCTGGTGACCTTGTTAACGAAGGAATGCTGCAAACCCAATCACACGTGTTAGAAAGACTCCCACCGCTGAACAGGCCATGGCAGAGCACACTGGGGCAAAGAGACTCTGTTCGTTTTCCATTTCTAGTCCGTTTCTATGGCCCTCTCCAGCTAGCTAGCATTGCTGGCTTTCCTAGCTTGAAATAAGCCCAATCCGCTCTGTTGGTGCCATGGATTCAAATGTCCCGCCAGAGATCAGAAAGCCTAGCAGTTGGAGACAATTTCAGCCATTAGCTGTGCCTATTCGTGGATATAAATCCAGAGCTTTACGTTGTTTTAAACTCAGTTTTGTGTGATTCGAGGTAGGGGGGACTGCATGTGGATACAAATGTTCTAAACACTACACAGCCTTGCAAAATACAGCGTTAACATTTACCAAACAGAGCAACAGCTGCATTTAAACAAAAGGCACTTGCTGCAGTCGTGAAATGTCACGATACCCTCTCCTTGACACCGAATGACTCGGGAGCGGAAGCTCAGGTCTCCATGATTCAAGCATGGTGTGGGTCTCATCTGAAGGAGAGTGGCATCTTTAAGAACCATATGTGTAAACAGAGTGGAGGGATGTGTAATGGAAATCGCAGTCAGATCCCTAGGCACACACAGAGCGTGCATTTGTGCTAAGCTTCATCAAGAGGCCAGGGAGTGTATTGTATACTTCCTGTTATTGACTAAGGTAAACACACCCCCAGTCGAACTTTTCTGGGTGGCAAACCACAGGCTAGTGTACTCTCTCATCCACTCAGGGTTATTAGGCCAGAACTATTAATTTTCCAGATCAGAAGCTAATGTAAAGAGGCACATTACATACCAAATGAAATGCTCATCAGTCAAACAAAACCACATGACTGACCACTGTGTAGAGCGTGAAGCATCAAGAAGATACGCCAGCACCATATACAAGTTATTCAGATAGGTGGTAAAAAGCATTTAGCATTTTACGTTTTTGAAGGGTGAGGGTGGGGATGTGAATTTAACTTCAAACAGCAGCTGCCACCTTGTCATGTCTAGGAAATCAGAGCCCATTCCTTCCCCCATTGGAGTCAACCGCAGTTTTGTCATTGGCTTCAATGGGAACAGCTTTCGAATACTCTAGTGCCCAAAGCGTAGCAGGCACTTTCCAAACAGAGGATGAGATTGTGTACTCTGGGGCAGGGACAATCGAAAAGAGAGACAGGGGGAGGAGATGGCAACAGGCCTACACTTTGATCGTTAGACTTCGTTATGGATATTCCGTACAAAAGGCCAATGCTTCTGAGTGAAGCAGCCAGACGTCAGGAAGTCACAGATTAAGATGGCCTGTGCAACTTTAACACTGACCCTTCTGCGTCTACACCATGGAAGTCCACTGTACAATCAAATGCCATTCCCTCCCCAGGATCCTACAGCCATCCTGGGCTAGAGTGTGAACTCTTCAGTTGCTGATCAACCCCAGGCTCTGGCCGTTGTTGTTTAAGCATTCAGATTATTTTCCATTTCCAATTTATGGCAGAAGCTTCTTCCTGGACAATCCCCCAAAACTAGGTCATCTGGCAACCATTACTGAAACATCTTGCCCCCTCCAGACAGACATTCAGGTGACCAGAAAGGATAGTGTTGTAGGAAGCTAGACAGCCCTAAAGGCACTGCATGAATTAGTCAGTAATGGGTGCTAAACAACTTGCAACCTCTACCCCAAATACTATGTACATCACTTCCACTCCTTACTGATCTTTGACTAAGAAGGACCCCCAAGCTAGGGTGACCAGATGTCCCCATTTTATAGGGACAGCCCCGATATCTGTCACGATATTTGGGGCTGTGTCTTATATAGGTGCCTATTACCCCGCGCCCCCCGTCCCGATTTTTCACCCTTGCTATCTGGTCACCCTACCCCAAGCATTACTCCAGAATGCCCTGTGCACTTGTGCAACAGACAATAATTTAGGTCATACCAGAGAGTTTGTCCAGACACAGCCTTTCAACAAGCAGACACAACAAAGCTCGTAGCTCAGTCTGCCTGTAAGAGGGTGTTACCAGCACAGCGAGAGATCCTGGACAAGTACAAGTGGACTAGAAAACTAGGGAGGACCAGTAAGTTTTGCTTAAGACAAGGTTTGGGATGTGCACAGGTTACTTAGACGTGTGGAGTGCTTAGCACACTCCAAGACAAGCTAAACACGTAACACAAAGGCCAGTCTGAAGGGGTCAGCTCCCTTGAGGACATCTGCCTACCTCCAGTAGCTGTGCTGCACTTGGCCGAGTCTCAGGGTTCTTATCAAGTGCCGTCTTCAGGAAGTCTTTGAACTCTGGGGACCTTAAAACACACAATGATTGGCAAGGAACTCCCTGGATGGAGTCGGCATAGCACGCAGTGCAAACAGCTGAGCCCAGCATCACTGGGAAGCCACAGCAAAGAGCTTCCGTGCTCTCATACGTGCAGTAGTCGTTTGTCTTCTTACCATTTAGAAGGGGAGTTGAGAGTGGGAGGGTCAGACTTGGCAATCTTCAGCAGGACTCGCATGGGGTTGAGTTCATGGTGGGGGGGCTCTATCTGGGCCATTTCTATCAGCGTTATACCCAGGGACCAGATGTCGGCCTTGTAGTCATAGGGAGTGTCCTTCATGGTTTCACACATCACCACCTCAGGGGCCATCCTGCGAGGGAGAGCACAAGAGGGAGTGGGGACTGTTCAAGGCATCCTGCTACCAACACAAGCATGTTTCCAAGAGTAGCCTGACTGCACACAAGCCCCAGGAGTCAGTATTTAAACCATCTCATTGATCTGCAGCACTGCACCTTCACCTGAAATAGGACTTCACAGCTAGCCGAGGGGGAACAGCAGCTTTCCCACGGTTTGACAAGACCCATATTTCCCCTCCTCCTCCCCCATTCCCAGATCGGCTGAGACAGCCGAGGCAGTGTGTGAAGACCTCCAGGGCGGTGACATCTGGCACGGATGCTGCTTCAGACAATAAATTAATGCTCATTGATCCCATTCCTTCAGCACAAGGGTGATTTAGAGATTAAATTCCTGGAGTGAGTTGTGGCTCCCATGCGCTTGGAGCTGCTTCAAAGAACATTCCACCATATGTGGTGGGGGAGGAGGAAGAAGAGAGAGCACATGTCCCAGATTCCACCCACTTCCAAGTTGTAGGAATTGCACTGGGCTGGAGGGAGGGGTGCCATTCCAACAGAAGAGTATTCTGAAGAGCATTCCTATTCGTCTCCAGCTGCCTCATCACACTCCTTGCTGCCCCTTTACGATATACACAGTTGGGGAGACTCTTGAAAGCAGAGAGGGTATGGAATGGGTATTTTAGGGTTTTTTTTTCTTACGATTTCTGAACATATGCTAAAATCCTCCTATCCACACTTGATAAGGCAACCTGGTTAAGTGGACCCTACGTTCATCACACCCTCATCCCTAGCAAGACAATGTTATACTCTAGATTTCCAGTCTGATCTCCAAAAGGTGCTGAGAATGCACAGCTCCCACTGAATTCACCTTTCAACATAAAGGCTGCTGAACAAGCCAGTTTACTCACCAGTAAGGGGTCCCGATGAAGGAATCTCGTCTCTGCAAAGTTTTAATGTTTTTGGCAGACACTCCAAAGTCAGCTGCAAAGAGATTAATCACATTAGATGCTCTAAAAGAACCAAAAGACCTTTCAGAATCGTAAAGCAAAGGCAAGAGTGCTGTGCAGTATGAATATGCATCCTCTCTAGACCAAATATTGTGAATTAAACGTACCTATGAGTGCATGAGTTCCTTCCACCAGTGAGACCCTAAGAATAATTTTTCCAGGTTAATGGGCCTCTTTGCAAGATATGAAAGAGCAGCTATTCCATGCAAGCCCATTTGCCAAGTCTCTTAGATGCACAATTTGTTAACAAGAAGTCTTGCTTTTGAGACATAAATAAGGCAAAGAGTCAAAATTATCTCCTTTCCCTTCCTCCCAACCCAACAAATGGTAATTATCGAGTGACATTAGCCATCTCCCTCCTGGTTAACAGGAAGCATTCTGTGCCTGCTACAGAAGAGACACTTTAGCCAGTACCAACCAACTCAGTAAGACTCCCCAAGCAACCTCATGTCCTGGGTGTCCCTAAGCCTCCAACTACCAGAAGCTGGGAGTAGATAACAGGAATGGATCACTCAATAATTGCCCTGTTCTGTTCATTCCCTCTGAAGCATCTGGGATTGGATACTGTTGGAAGACAGGATACTGGGGTAGATGGACCATTGGTCTGACCCAGTATGGCCATTCTCGTGGCTCTAGGAGATCATCAGTTTTGCTCTCATTCCAGTCCAGCCTCGCCTCTGTGGTTCTTATCCTCTTTGGAAGATTCCTTCCCCCATCCCATCACATATCTCTCTTAAGGAGCTGACTTAGAAGGGTCAAGTGATTCTGTGTTGTTGATCTGAATGTGACCCAAGGCCATAGGAAGATTTAAATGGTCACCTGTTGCCTGTTCACTGGTTCACATGTAATGAACTGGAACAGATTTCAGTCCTGTTCCCAGACATGTCATAAAAGCCCACCATCACTACCAGCACCGTCATTCCTGTTGGCAGCCTCAAGAGAGAGGTCTTGTACAACACGGGCTGGGCTCCAGAGAATGAATTGCCTCTGATCCCTAGGGAGTAGAGGGAGGTCAATTCAACTCAGGCTCACAGCATGTTGGCAGAGCTGCTCTTCAGGGAAGCGTGCCCTGCCTTGTGCCAGGCCTGCTCTGTGGATAGAGGAATTAGTCCAGTCTCCAGCCATGCCAGTCTGGCACCTTACTCCAGCATTGATATTCTCCTGGGAAAGGGGAGACTATAATACTGCCTATTTTTGTTTTGCACATGTTTCACACCCAAAGTACAATTTCTGGGCATCCTGCAAGATGCGAAACAGAACAGAAACAGTGATTAAAATAACAGCATAACGATCACTGCAACGAGTGACTGAACAGAAGAGAGATGCCCTAAATGTAATACAACTCTATTCTTTTCCCTATTGTAACCATGATTGCAGAACAGCAGGAAAATTCTGCACCTTTCATGCAAGTGTTGGCATCACCTGTAGTACATTTTTTAGAGGAGAATTCATAACGCATGATCCAAAGCCGCTACCTGACCCTGAGTGACTGTTCAACAAGCCAGCATGTTACAGTACCCCTGAAGACGTTCAGGCGGAAGACCTGATGAAGCAATTTCCTGAAGGATGTGCAAGCCGGATCAACACTCCCTCCCTGTAGGAAGTCCCCTTACACGAGAGCTGATGGGAAAAAGAGAGACATGCTCCCCTTCCTCATTTCCATCTCCCATTTGCTCAGCTGCCAAACCTGAGCTTCAGGTTAAAGAAAAAAAATCTATAGAGCAGCATATTTCTGAAAGCTGAGTTGCAGCCAGTAGGCAGCCGGTGTTGCTCAAGCAGCAGCATTTTTATTCCTTCCAAATGTCTTCCTTCCGTTCTAGTCTTCTTGCCCCAGTAGTGTGCAGAAAACTTCCCAGCATCTTTACTTCCACCCGGTATTAAGTAAACTCCTCAGATTAAACACACTGGCTAGTTTTACATAAATAGTACAATACAATACAGATTTTGCCTCCCAAGCGTGTATCCTACTGAGTGACATCAAGCCCGCCCCCTTCCACCTATAACCATACCCAATAGATAAGGATGAGAAGCCAGGCTTCAGGGCAGGAGACCCTTAGAAACCAGTGCACATTACCCCTCTCCCATCGGAGGGATATTTTGCCTTTGAAAAAATGTCAATCTGAAGTTTTGTTTCTGACGTACAGATAACAACCAAAGCTTCTTAAAATGTGGCTTGTAAAAGACTGTGCACAATTGTTAAGAGTTTATTACAATATAGTCACAAGTACAGCAAAGCTACTCAGGGGAGACTGAATCGCCACCAATTCAGAATTACACACCTAGCAAGCATGCACCCACTTCTCTCTCTCTCTCTGTGACACCCCAACTAAAAGCTCACCGAGTTTGATATCTCCATCCTGGGTCAGTAGTACATTGCCTGCCTTTAAGTCACGGTGGATGATCTTTTTACTGTGGAGGTAGACAAGAGCCTCTAACATCTGGCGGCAAATCACTTGAATCTGGGGTTCCGTCAGGCCTCGATCCAACTCTGCAGAGAGACAGCAGTTAAACCAAGAGGGGATTAGAGAGGCTTCACTTGAGCAACAGATGCAGCCTGTGACCCAGAGCCTGTGCAGCAGACTAATATGGCCACTATACATCTGTTAGGTCAGTGGGACACCAATACAAATCGCTCTAGTATTGAGAAAGTTAATTCCCTAAGCTCACAGCACAATAGTCTCACATGCTTGCAGAACTGGTGTTCTATTGAACCCCCCAGGACACACACATGGGTCAACTGGCACGAGAGCATCACAGATGATACACACATTTCCCTTTGAGGGAGGCCTATTGATCAGTCATCCCTGGAATCCTAAAAGGGAGACTGATTTCCCACCTTGAGGGCTGGACACAAGTACTCACCACTGGTGCACCGTGGGGAGAACAGACCTGAACTCTACTTGCAGGAGACACCAGAATCTGCACTGGGATACTGATTTGCACACTAAGGCAAGGAGGACTGCAATCCCTGCCCCAAACAGTGAGAAGCTGGCCACAAGGCAGTGTGGGCACAGGGAGAGACATGACCTGAGTGATGCTAGGCCTAGTCACCAGCCACGTGCACAGTTCATATACATTTGTCGGCCCAACGGTAACTACAGCAGCCTTCTATTTCTGCAGATCGTTGGGACGCCCAAGAAATAAAGTTATGCTCCTGTGTGCTCTCTCCCACCCATCAGGGAGATCCTCACTCTATGACCTTTATCCCAAGGCACCATCTCTGCAAACCATCTACCTTGCAAAATGTTGAGAAGAGTCAGGCCTCCGCTCCTCTCTCCCCACCCAGCCTCCTTGTGTTAAATCTTCCCTCTGTGCCCAAAGTTTAGTAAAAAATGGACAACACTGAAACCTGCAGATCTGGGGAGCTGAAATAGATGTAGATGTGTCGGCCGGGCAGCTAGAAGAGCCTATTGTACACCAAAGGAGGGGGCAGACTCAAGGACTGAAGGGAGCTTATATTAAGTAGGACAGCCATTCATTCAAAGCCAAGGAACTTAATCGCAGAATCGGAAAAAAGATGCTGGTTCAGCAGGTTTGTTTTTCTCCCTGCTTTTCCCCCCCTCCCCCTCAGTAACTCAAAGCTGGAGATTGTCAGTGACCCTCAGCTAAGAGCCTGGCCGAAGCAAGGCTTTCAATGCACACCTGTTCAGGAGCGCGCTATCAAGACAAAAAGTCAAAGGCAAATGTAAATGGTCATGATTTTCCCACCCCCCTTGTTTTCCAGACCACCTCTACTGTTAAGAAACTCTTAGACCCTCTTGGGACTGATTTACCTACATGGGCAGCAGCCTTTCCCGATCCCCAACCACCTATTTAATATACCCCGAGAGTGGTAACAATGGAACTGGGAGATTATGGCAACATCACCATCCCCTGGCTTCTATGGCCAGGCCAGTCAGTTAGGATTTCGGAATACCTGTTTCCTCCCTCCCGCATTCTAAACCAAAACCTCTGCAAGGCTGGCTGCCTATGAAACAGGAGATCCTAGGCCTGATCAGACAGGAGTCTAGAGCCCCAAAAGACTTAGCATCCCTAGTTTCGGTTAGGTGGGTTGGAGCTCTCCTGTCCCGCTGGGACCCAACATTCAGCTGGAAAGCTCAACCATAGCAAATCCACACCACAGCCCCAGCGCTGAGAGTGCAGCTTCGTGGTAGAGAGCGCATTGTCCCTTATCAACCAGGTGTCCTTGCGCCCGAACACGGACGCCAGGCGACCATAAGAAGCGGTATTTGGACACCACAGCAGAACACTACAGTTCTTTAGGCAAGTTTCCTGAATTAGGCACAGGTTTCCGATTTGCAGACGGGGAACTGAAAGTGATGAGCCTGGGCTCAGCACACTTCTGCAGGAGAAAAAAAAGTCAGATCTTCATGAACACTGGGGAAAAAACCCCAGGAGAAAGTGACCGAAGTTGAGGTTGTGACCTCGTCCCACAGTCTCCAGATGAGCAGACACCAGGAGCACTGTTCTCGCTCCCCAGCAGGGGGAGCCTCCTTTTTAAGGGAGGGACTGTGACTTCATATAAAAAGAAAATAATACTTGTGGCACCTAGTGCCCGGCACAATGCGGCTGTGACGCCAATTGGGGCTGCAGGCTGCAACTGTGCTGCTCTAGCCGACATCAATACGCGTCGTAGCAATCAAAGGCCAGCTCCTCTCCATTGGAGGCAGGGCCCACATGTGGAAGGGAGGAGTTAAAGTGGTGGCTTCATGGCATTAATGCAAGTCTCAGTCTACTCTAACACTAGCCGTTCGATGGATTACTGACGGCAGGGGGGGAAGGAGACGCTGAGAGACTCAACGTCAAGGACGCCCCGATTAACAGCGAAGCCCCTTGTCCTTTTACTGGAGGGCTTTCCTTAGGAGCATACAAGTGACACGGCATCAGTGTGCTGTATAAATGGGGTCCCAAACAGACCTCCTCAGGCACAAAGTATTATAGGACTCCCTCCCCGCTAAAAATCACCCCGCCCCACTGCTTGCCAACACTGAGCAATCTATAGACCAGGCAGCAGAAGGACACAAGTAGCTAGGAAGATGCCCAGAGGCTGCCACAATTAACCTAGCCAACACGCAGATTATGGAGGAGTGGCAGAGGCTCCATAGTTAAGGCTGCAGCAGGGTTTCTATTTAGTTACACAGAAAACCACGACCCACCACCCTACAAAAGCCATGAAAGAAGCCAGGGTAGTGGAGGATGCCACGTCTGCTGCTAAGGAGCACAGGAACATTACATGAGATTTCTCCGTCTCCAACATGCCCTTAGTCAAAGTAAGGATATTGATTTGCTGCACTTACCTAGCATGACAGCATCCACTGCCCCACCAGGGCAAAACTCAATCATGATCTAGCAAAAGAAAGAGAAAGGGGTTAAAATCAATCCGTTATAAAGGGAGATCTGAAACCAGTATTTCTGAGTGCAGCCCACATGACAGGGAAAAGGGAGCAAAAGAGCTTGGAGTCAAACCTACTTCCCCCTCCCCACTCAAACGAGGCTAGCTCTTGGTGACCCTCCGCACTGCTCAGATTTATTCACCATTGTTGCGGCAGTACAGAGACACTCAGTGGTTTTTGTTAGCCAGAGTTTCATTCCTGATGCTACAAAATCGCAAGTTCTACATGTACTATGTGCTCCCTGGAGTGAGAGATCTCACAGGCAATCATGGGACAGAATCCACGTGGCACTATGTTGTTCCCGACAGAAAGGGCGCACACATGCAGAGTACATCCCTCCGAGAGCTTCCCTGAGGTCCCCACGGCCCACAATCTGAGGAAGCAGGACAGAGCTTTACTTGGCTACAGTGAAGGAGGTTTTGTTTTATTATTACGCTGACACAGACGTGAATCAAAGCCAGCCTAGACCCTCATACCTGGAGGCCCATCTGGAGCAGCCTTAAGGTTTCAGTTCCGTCTTCATGTTTGTTTACAGCTTTTGATGGCTGCTGGGAGCAGGGGCTGTTCCAGGGCTGTGGACTTGCCAACAGGATGAGATAACTGTCATAGCAGAGAGCTGACGTTGCTGGAATTACGATGTCACTTTTTTTTTTTTTTTAAAGGGGGCTTTTTTTCGTTTCGTTTTGATTGCTCCATAGTTAGCAGCTTTCTCCTGATTTTATAAGTGATTTGAGGAAAAATATTTCAGTACAGAGGTGTAGTCAACTGCCAGATCTTTGTTACCTCCCCTATGGAGGATTTACTACATATCTGCTGGTATCCCAGCATCCTCCTGCACCGTCACCACCACTCTTCAAGGCCGAGTCCCAGAAAGTTGAGTGACACAGCTGGGTCGACCTAAGGACGTGAAAATTTCACACCCCTGAGAGACGTAGTTAAGCCGACCTATGCCCTAGTGTAGACAGCACTGGGTCGCTGGAAGAATTCTTTCCTCGAACTAGCGACTTCCTCTTGGAGAGGTGGATTTACTGCAGCGATGGAAGAACCCTTTCTATCTAGTACAGACATAGCCACAGTGACTAACCTTCGGCATCCCCTCACCCAGTGCTGCTTCTTAATCTGTGGATATGATCACTGCTGAAGAGCCGGGCCCTGCACCAATAGTCCAATAGTGTGAGAGACAAGACAAATCTCGCACATGTGGTACAAAGCTGCAGCCACCAGGCTAGCCCTCCTTGCTGTGCTGCTGCTGCCGCAGCCAAGATGCTACTTGCGGAAAGTGCCAGCAGAAGCCATGTGGATACCATATTTCCATGCAGAAAGCTAAGAGGCTTTTCAAATTGACTGGCAAATGCTAATACGACTGCAGCCTGGTTAGTGATTTACTCCTGGCTCAAGAACAAAAGCTTCTACTTAGCAGGATTAGGCACAATAATGGATTAGTGCTGTTTGAGATTACTCCTCAGTGTGCTGCCGTGCTAGATGATCATACAACTGCACCCTTCAGGAGATCCCAGGCAAAGAAGCTGCAGCATTGGAGACTCAATCACATAAGTCCGCTTTACTGTATGTTAGAGCGGGATCTCATCCAGGTTGGTGGGTCCAAAGTTGGGCCACCCAAGCCCACCGGCACTGGTCTGCAGATTGCCTGGGTTCCACCCCTGCCTCTCATCCCCATCCATCTCAGTGAGAACGCTTCAAACGCCTTACCTCGAAAAGAGCAGCTCTGTACCAACAGCCCAGCTCCCCGGAGCAGCCCAACCACCACAGCGTGCATTCACGGGACAGAAGGGGGCTCAGGTGGGCAAAGAGTCCGTTTTTAACCGTTCAGGGTCTGAGATAAGGGTATGGAGAGATACCTTGCACTATAAAACCACGCTGACGGTGTCTCTTTTCATGTCCCAGTACCATACAGGGAAACAAGCAGAGAGGTTAAGGGCCAGAGTTTACTTTGAGGACAAGAACCAAATAAGCTAAACCCCTTTTTAGATGGGGCTACTGAGGATGGACCTGACTGACCTGCAGCTCTGTGTGGAGCCAGGTATTTCACGCTGAGGTAGTACTAATCCACACCGCTTTGGGGAAGGGAACTCTTATGGTTAAAAAGCACACGGCTAGGACTCAGGAGATTTGGGTTCAACTCCCAGTTTTCCAGACTCACTGTGCAACTTTGGCCAAGTCACATCCCACTCCTTTTGCCTCTGATTGCACAGGTGTGCAATGGAAATACTGCTTCCCTGTTTCTGAGACAGCGTGAGGCATAATTCATTAGTCTCTACAATGCTTTGAGCTCCTCAGACTGAAGGTGCTATAGAACATAAGAACTGCCATACTGGGTCAGACCAAAGATCCATCTAGCCCAGTGTCCTGTCTTCCAACAGTGGCCAATGTCAGGTGCGCCAGAGGGAATGAATAGAACAGGTAATCACCAAGTGATCCATCCTGCCTCCCAGTCCCAGCTTCTGGCAAACAGAGGCTAGGGACACCATCCCTGTCCATCCTAGCTAATAGCCATTGATGGACCTATCGTCCATGAACTTATTTAGTTCTTTTTTGAACCCTGTTATAGTCAGTCTTGGCCTTCACAAAATCCTCTGGCAAGGAGTTCCACAGGTTGACTGTGCGTTGTGTGAAGAAACACTTTCTTTGGTTCGTTTTAAACCTGCTGCCTATTAATTTCATTTGATGACCCCTAGTCCTTGTGTTATGAGGAGTAAATAACACTTCCTTATTCACGTTCTCCAAATCAGTCGTGATTTTATAGACCTCGATCATATCCCCCCACTTAGTCGTCTCTTTTCCAAACTGAAAAGTCCCAGTCTTGTGAATCTCTCCTCATACGGAAGCTGTTCCATACCCCTAATCATTTTTTTTGCCCTATAGAAGGGCAATGTACTACTGTGTCCCCCTTACAATCACTTTATAGAGATCCAGCTGGCACTCAGGAGTCAGCGAGGAAATTACTCTGGACGGCGTTGAGAGATCCAAGGCAGATGCGGCAGGACTAGGTAAAGGCGTCTTCACCTGCAGAGTTGCGAGGAATGAGGCTGAGGCGAAGACAGAGAGCACTCTGAAGAGGCTGGGGAGTAGGCGGATATAAGGTGAACTGATGGCACAAGCCCAGAGAGTTTGAAAACTGGGGGAACAATTTGGAATTTGAGTCACAGAACTCACAGGAGGTGAAGGAGCTCGGACAATATGCCCCACACACTAGCATGAGAGAGAGGGGTGTAGTAGCGGCATTACCTAGCTATGGCTACACTGGCACTTTCCAGTGCCGCAACTTTCTCGCTCTGGGGTGTGAAAAAACACCCCCCTGAGCGCAGCAAGTTACAGCGCTGTAAAGCACCAGTGTAGCCAGTGCCCCAGCGCTGGGAGCCGTGCTCCCAGTGCTGTAAGCTATTCCCCTCGTGCAGGTGGAGTGCCTGCAGCGCTGGGAGAGCTCTCTCCCAGTGCTGGTGCGCAACCACACTCGCACGTCAAAGCGCTGCCGCGGTAGTGCTGTCGTGGTAGCGCTTTGAAGTTTCGAGTGTAGCCATAGCCCTAGATTGGTGTTTAAAATGGAGTATCCCCAGTTTAGCAGGAGAATAAAATGCAGGGACTGCTCTACTGACACTGTTTTGCTGCCCCACCTCCCCACTTGAGTCATTATATCCATATCATGACCCAAGTGAGGCTGGGGCTGCCTCAATTAAACCCGTTACTTTAAGTGGCCTTTTCCAACCCATCCATTAGAACAAGTGGATGGAACTCCACGCATCAGCAAGCCAAGCATTCACACAGGATTCCCCTGGCTACGCACAATTGCCAGAGGAGAGTAAAGTGCCAAAGGGGAAAAAGCACTTCCTCTGGATGGAGTATTAGAGGGCAAAACAATCCAGAATGATGGGGACTGGCATGGAGTTTTGTAGCAGTGGCACGTTCAGTCTCATAATGGGGAAGGATAAGATGCTAGGGCTATTGAAAAACAAGAATCCCCCTCTGCTCTTTCCGGGAGCAGCAGTGTCAGAGCAGTACCATCGAGAAGGGATTGAACTCCCTCCATTCATACAGCTCAGCACCACTTACATGGCTTTCAAGAAGAAGGCCCAACGAGAAGCTGCCAGTCGTTGCTTGTACTACCAAGCAGCACACCTGGGTTCAGTTCTTAGACCTACCTTTGACCTCAAGCTCAGTCCAGGAGAAGTCAGTTGGACTGACCCTTTGTATAAGGGTCAGTTCAGACTCCCAATGAGCAGTCATCAACATGCTTCCTGCGCTGTGCCAGAAGGTTCCAGCCACATGCAAGTCCCTCCAGGTCCTGTTCTGGGAGCATCCATGGTTACTTTTGTACTTTGAATTCTTTGAAGCTGTAAATGGCCGAGGGCAGAGCCCCAAGAAGCGATGGGAACTCAAAGTTCAGCCCTGAGGCACTTACACCAGTAAGCAGTCCCATTGACTTCAATGGGCAGAGCAAGTTTGAGCACCTCACAGTCAGCCTCTTAGGGTACGTCTACACAGCAACCAGACACCCACTGCTGACCTGTGCCAGCTGACTCGGGCTGGGACTGAGGGGCTGTTTCATTGTGGCAGAGTTCTGGGCTCTAGGCCCTTACAGGGTGGAAGGATCCCAGAGCCTGGGCTCCAGCTCCAACCCAACCCAAACATCTACATAGCAATAAAACAGCCCTACAGCCCAAACTCCACGGGGACAGTCCCAGGTTTTTCTTTGCTGTGTAGACATACCCTTAAGACACCTAGACCATGGCTACACTTACGAGTTACAGCGCAATAAAACTGCCTGCAGCGCTGTAACTCACTAACTGGCTACACTTGCAAGGCAAGTGCAACGGTGTATCTCCTCAGATACAGCGCTGCATGTACTCCACCTCTCCAAGAGGAATAGCTACTGTTGCGAAGTGGGTGGAACGTTGGTCTTTCAGTGTAGCCGAGGAACAACGCAGTTACTGATCTCCGGAAGCTGCTTTGTTTTGAAACGGCACTTCCGGGTTGGAGTTCAGAGCTCCGTTGTTGAGGTGCTTTACAAAAAACCAAACACAAACACAGCTACTGTTTGCAGGCGGGGGGGGGGGGGGAGGGGAGGGGCTCCGTTAGGAATGCCGGCAGCAAAATTGCCTTGGACAGAGACGGCGTGTGTGGGGGGGGAGGGGGAAGGCTCCGTTTCCTCTCTTTTATCTGCTCTTTAAAAACAAACAAAGCCCCTGCTGTTTGCTTTCAGTGATTGAGAGAGAGGCAGGGGATGTGGAGGTGTGGAAATAATGAGCTGACACTCTGTGGATATTCCAAAAACCCACTCTGTCTCCAAAAACGCTCCCTGTCAAAGTCCCCCTCACCCCCCCCCCCCCGATTTGAAAAGCACGTTGCAGCCACTTGAATGCCCATAATGCACCACTCCCAATACAGCTGCAAATGCCTCAAATGTAGACACCTTACTGCGCTGGCAGCTGCCAGTGTGGACAGACTGCAGCGCTTTCCCTACTCAGCTGTACGAACACGGGTTTAACTAACAGCGCTGTACATCTGCAAGTGTAGCCAAGGCCCTAGATGTTAAACTGGTTGCCAGACCACCTTCCCGCTGGGTTACACCTCCCACTGAAGCATTTAAGGTAAAAAACGCAGTCACTCTTGAAAGAGTGGAGTGCCACAGGGCCAGTCATCTGACACAGGTGGGAAGCGTCATCTGGGGGGTTCTTGTGCAACAGGAGCCTGCCATCACTCCAGCTCCCCAAAATTCCCTGGGAATGGACACTTGTGTTCCCCAGCACAGCGAGTGGAGGCTGTTCTATAGGTTTGGCCTGGAGAGAGATTACGAGTTTGTATGGGGAAGGGGGGGGAAAGACCAACCCTGCTTTGTTTCGATCAATATTTGATGTGTTTGACCTTTGCAAAACCTCATTTTGGTTTACAGTACGAGATGGGGAGAATGCAGAGAAAGCCAGGAAAGTTAATAGATCTGAAACACAGGCTGAGCACAGAGAAAGGGGAGTGAGGGGGGAGGGGAGGGGAGGGGAAGGAAGAGAGCCAGACAATGGGAATCTGGAAGGTTTAAAAAAAAAAAAAGAAGTATGCATTTTCAACTAGGCCAGAAATGCTAACGAATAACTAAGAGTCGGGGCTGGTTGGTCTAAACATCTAGAAAGCATTTGTGCTCCTTTCAGCCCTGAAATCTGAGTTTAAACAGTCCAACTCTCACAGTCCCAAATGCATGAAGTCCAATGACCCGAGTTCATCCCATACATTCCGTCCCACAGAATGCAATGCTGCAAAACGTGTACACACACACACACACACACACAGGACCAGCCTGACACCAAATAAAAACCCATGCATCGTTACTATTAATAAACTGAAGCCACATCGAAAGCCAGTCCTGGATGTCGCAAGCACTATGAGACTCTTGAACTTGAAGCCATGAAATGAGAGGGTTGAGGAAGGTGGCAAAAAGCAGGATTTGGACATTACACAGATAGGATTTAAAGCACAAAGGGTAATGATCTCTCAGTCATTCACATGCCACAGGGCAGGCACCCTGGTGGTCTGGTTTAAATGAGGTTCTGGGCAAGTTTAGACAGTCGTAAAAAGAATTGTTGACAAGAGTCCATGTTTCTGCGCACTGATTATGCCTGTAACTCATTAAAAGACTTTGGCTACAGATTAACCCTTTACTCAGTCCTATTTTCACCTGTTTTGATAAGCTAGCTAACCGTACTGTATTTTCTGTCAATGTCACCCTGCAAATCACAGGTAGCCTGGTACCACCTCACTCCATGAACAATGTCAATGTTTGCTCCCATCTCCTCCTCCCTGTCCTGTGCCATGCTGACCTGTCTGGATATCATGCCCTCCCCATGACACATCCCCCCCTTAACTCTCCCCAGTCCCTTAAAACAAAAAAGAAAAAAAGAAACTTACTTCTTCCAATACAGAAAAAAGGTGGGGGGGGGGGGAGAAGAGGGAGCGAGGAAAAAGAAAAATCCACTGCCTATTCATCCTGCCCTCTGGCTTCCCTCAGGCATCTTTCAGAGCGCAAGCTCTTTAAGACAGGGACTCTGCGTGCTGTATGGTACAAAACACATGCCTGGCACTTAACCCTTCAGCAACGGCACAGCGGCATTACAAAAGACACGATACACCAGGATTCTAGCCCCTCCCTAACCAAAAGCCTACAGGTTTCTTACAGACTGCATACCAAAGATTCAGCATGCACGGTCCAGTCACCTGCAGCCCTAACAGTGTCTTGCAGAAGCCAACTGGTGAAGGCAGCACGTTATTCTACAGAGAGGTCACTCGGTATTTATAATCCTGGGCAAGCACAGGATCTAATGCTGCTAAAATGCAGATTGCACAGACTTCTCAGGAAGCTGCCTCCTAAAACTACAAAGGTTGGTTTGGAGATGTAGCTAGCCAACGCAGCCCCTCCCCACCTCTCATCCCCCCCAAAATCAGGAGTCTCACACTCAACAGTAGAGCCAACAAAGTCTGGGCTGGCTTTCTTATGAGCAGTTAGGAGAGGGGCTTTGGCAAACATCCTGTTTATAATCATGTTTTCAATGCAACAAGTTCAGGACTTCCTTAGCAAAGCCTGCTGAGCCCATCTACGGGTCTGAGCTCCAGAAGAGGAAATTTAGCCTCAACAATAGCCCCCACCCCCACCCCTTTTCCCTCAAATTGTTAAAGCATTCACAAATCTCCTGGGTTACACTCTTTAGTCTTTGGTTAACACTTTGTATGCTGTAAGTGCAGCAGCACCCAACTACATGCTGTGTTTGTATTTGTTTTCATCACAGAGGGACCTAAGAGACAAAAGACAGACTGCTGACCACATACTGTTAATGCCATCAGAAATCACAAGGACCACTGATACCACAGAGAGTCTAGAGAGATCTCTTTACTGAAAGAGCAACAATCAGTCTCTTGTCCAGCCCTGGCACCAGATACTATGATGGGGGCTTTACCCCTCCCCATTTACTCCCCCCCCCCCACCTTTACCCCCAAATTACTTACACACACACTCGCGCAGCAAGGAGAGTATTTCAGACTCTTGTTGCTGCTACAGATGTTGATAGGTTGCAGCCAACTGCACAGACCTGACCAGGACGTTGTAGTGAGATAACTAGATCAGTGTTGGGGGTTTCAGTTTAATGGGAAGTCCTGCACCAAAGGGGTTAATTTTGTCCCCCAGAATCAAGCATATGGGCACAATCCACCTTTTTATGATGACAAGGGAGAATAGACTCAACAGAAACTTACAACAATAGTTGGGCACCTTTTATGTGGGAGATCCTATCTCTGTAGCATGTTGGTGCCAACCAAGAGCCCTCCCACGCCCTCTCCTGTGCACTTGGAAAGCTCCAGGGAAGCAGCAGGAAGGGGATTTTAAGAGGATTCAAAGAACCCACACTCCTTCCAAGTTTTTTCAAACCACGGCAGAGCACCTGTCCCTCCCCTTGCTCTTTGCGCAGCCAGCCAGCTGCTGTATTTATGCAGAAAGGGCCACAGGAGGGACACACATTTCCCATATGGTAAAAGTGAAGCTCATCCCCCTCTCGCCCCCCCCCCCCCGCCCAGTGCACATTTAATGTCAGGAGCACTTCTGACTCGATGATTATAGAGCTCATGCTTGTGTTACCGATTTTCTCCTTCGCAGAAAATCTCTCAGTATGTAAAGAAGGAATGGTGCACTGGACCACCTGGGCTTTCACTCCGGTTACAGCCCCATTGGGACTCTTCAGATTTGGTAACAAAGAAGCCAGAACAATCCCCATTCCCCAAGCCCGCAATAAGTGAACACACCCAATTTTCCAGCAAAGTGAATGAGCGCACACAGCCCAGTAACTTGCCCGGGCTCGCACATTTCCAGGAGCTGCTCAAGTTTTTAATACAGGGCCTCTGGCTCCTAGGGGTTTGCTGAAGTCACTCTAGTGCTCTGAAAAATGAAAAACTCAGAGGACAAGTATCACTTTCTGCCTTCACCACTGCTTCTACTAGAAGCTACAGTTCATTGGTGCCCTGCCACAAAAACATTTTAAAAATGTTCTGCTCCCATCAAGTCACGGTTAAGGCCAAACGCTCCCCAAAACAATGTCACAGCTAAGAATGAAGAGTAAACCATGTTTTTTCTCACCCACCAGCCACTGCATTTGCCCATGCAGAATGGGTGTGGAACAAATGTGATGGAAGAAGTTGGGGAAGGAGAGGAAGCCGCTAAAGGGTTTACAATGAAGAGACCCAAACCTGCAAGTCATCAGATTCTTGCATGGTTTCTGGTTTCAGATGAACTTCCTTTCTCTTTCACAGAGCTCTTGTTTGCCCCTTCCATCATCCAACACAGAGTAGGAAGTACGTTTCTTTATAAATGGTTTCAATCTTCCTGTAGCAAGTTTAGGGCGCTCATTCCACTCAAGCAAAACTGTTTTTTCTGGGGTGGTTTAAACCCAGGTATGTAGCTTATCGTTTTTTTAAAAAGTTTGCACTTATTTTGCCTATATACACTGAAAGTTCGCATGGTGAGAAGCAGCTGATGTCTCTGAACGATTACTAGTTGTTGTAATTAAAGTTGGATTAAATGAGCAACACCTGCCTCTCAATTAAGCCCTCTTCTTGACCAGCTTAGAGGCATGAAGGGTCACAGAATCCTATGGACTGAGCACCCGTAGTCTCCAGGTCAAGGATGAGCCAAGACTAAGTGGGGAGCCCAGAGTCAATAGAACAGTTTCTGCCCTGCTATGATGCTGCAGAGATGTTATCTTTGTGTGGCTGAACATTAAGCAGACTATTGCGTCTTAACAGCAACACCGCTCTGGAGTGTCAAGGCTGCTATTAGATAGTACAAACTGTGCTAGGCAAAGTAACAGCAACGTTTAAAAGTTCCAGGTCATCTCCCTTCATTTAAACATTTATTATTGAGCAGTTCACAACTCCTGGGTGCTGGGTTGTGTACACCCCCAGGCATTCTCCTCGTCCCCAGCCACATGGGCTGAACAGTAGTAACTTCCTCTGCAGAACTGTGCTGAGGTTTTTAACCTTTATCGCCAGCAGCAGGCTGCTTTTCGCACAGTTCGACTACAACAAAAACAATAAGCAGCAGCATCCTGCAGCTGTGTGCGCGCTGGGTGGAGCGGGGTTTGAAGCAGGAGAAGTCTGTGCCTCCATGCCACAGCCACCTTTCAGTGCGGCACTCTCACACTCTGCATACTGCTGCCAGGCCTATGTGGGAAGCTTAAGATCTCCCCTCATCACATAAGCTGAAAGTGCTCTGGGCACCATCCTTTCACATTAGTCATGTGACACTGTCAAACTCATTTATCTGGAAGGCTGGAAAGTGCCAGCATTCCAAGGGTTAATTTCTAGGGAAAGGGGAAACCACTTGATTGGGGGCGGAGGGGGGGCGGGGAGGTGGGGGAAATGTGACAGCGCAGAGCATCATCTGGTGCTGCTGGCTGCAGATTCACTACCCTGGTATAGAATGTTTACAGCCTTATAAGTACACACACAGATGCTGCCTTTGGTGGTGATGAGCGAGATGCGAGGCCCCTGTTTTGTGTCTGATTTACAAGCTCCTGCTGTTAAAGGTAGGAACTGCCGGATCTGCCGGATCTGCTGCAGTTTGTGCTTCATTTACGCCTATACAAAAATTAGACTAAACTAAGCATATACTTTCCGCCTTCCCCCTTCCTATGAATTCCCACTAAGCCTGCACCTAACTCACTAGCAGTGGCTAGTTATGTCTTGTTTTAAGGCTAGTTCCCACGTCAGTTTCCCCTCTCCCACCCCAACCTGGCCCAGTGTTAACTTTTTTCACGCTGGAGCAGCCATCCTTTAGGAGACCATGTTGCCACTGCAGATCTGGACTAAAAAACAAAAGGAAACCAAGTAGCGAGTATGGTGAATGTCAGGGGGGGGGGGCGGAAGAGACATACACTCGTAATGACAAAGAAGGTAGGGGGGGGGGGGTGCGTGTGCACGCGCATGTGTGTGTGTCATGACCTCCAGCTCAGCATCTCGGCCTGGAAGGCATTCACCCATATTTCCTGTTGTGCTTCGAAAAGCAGCAACCATTGATGTTTACAGACAGACGGAGTGATCCATCTGTTTGAGCAGCAACAATCCTGGCAGGTGTGTATAGGGGGAGGGGATAAAGAGATGATCCATTTCTCCAGCTCTGCAGGGAGTTTACCCACACCCCCTTACTGAGTCTGCTTGAATCCAGAAGACTGTTGAATTACAGGCCTGGGCAGTATTTCTACAACAGTGTGGCTGTCACCTCAGCCCAGAAGAGGAGTCCATCTCCTCTCTCCCTTTCCAAAGTTATCCCTATAAATACAATATTTTCAAGGAGGCTTCTGCCTATGGCAGGAAGGCCAAAATTCTCCCATGTGCGGAATGAGCAACCCAGGCAACCCTCAGAGCAGGGCTCTGCTCTCAGCAACCTGCATTTGCCAGGCAGGCTGCTGCATTCTGAACCAACCAGAGACTTTTCGGATTCAATGTCTGCGTTCCTAGGTACCAGGCATTGCAATAACCACTCGTTACCAGCAGTTTCAGTTCGTCCATGTTTAGAAGCATAGTTGCCACGAGAAAAGTGGCCACGCAGCAGCAGAGAGTAGACGATCATTCTCGCCTGCACAGTTCACTGAAGTAGAGCTGATTTGAAGAGGGGAGGGGGAAGAGTCAGGAGCACATGGTACTGAGGTGCGTTAGTAGCAAAACGTGTTCAGTGTTGTAGATCTCAACAAGAGCTGAGGTTTCCTGGCATACATCACACCCACTTACTGGAAAAGCAGAAGCAACACAGCAAATAGCAGCAAGCCCTGTGATTCACAGACTTCTACTATGCAGTGCTGAGTTAGTCAACCCCGATTCAGCACATATGCTTAACAGCAGGACAAAAAGGTAGATGGGGTTCTCTCGGGAGTCCAAGATAAGGGGGCCTAGACTACCTCAAAAGCTTCTGGTGTCACAGGGGAGAACAGATAACTGAGCTCTAGATTAGAGAGAGCAAGGTGGGGGATGAAGGATCAGGAGAATGGTCAACAGGGATTTCCACCTACTAAATAAAAAAAGCCTTTTGGATTCCGCTAAGTGTCAGGAATGACGCTGACAGAACATCCTTTTCCTGTTCTGCTGCTCGGGAGAGATTCTTCCCGTGAACAAATTCAGAAGAGGGGGAGCCTTGGAGCTCTGCTTTCCAGTGTTGAGATACAAAGTACAGTTCTGCTCTGAAAAGCAACTTCCTGGGTGCATGTGTTAGCATCCTCTCTGCCAACATCCGCCACTAACATCTTCACCCCTTTACACACATTAGCAAGGCAGAGCCAGCAACGCTGAGTGAGGGCGGGATTCCCCTCCTCCTTGTGTACATCAAGCTGATTAACACAATTTAGTAAAGAATTATACCCAGGCAGCCCACTGAAAGCACAGGGTCCTCAGTAATGTCTGTAATCCTTTATTACAGTAATGATATTGTGGAAGGAAAGACCCCAGCTTGACCCTCACAGTCCAGGCTGCATTTGCAGGGATGGTGGTGAGAACATTTTTACTTACAAAACTGAGCACATGTTCTGAAAAACAAGAGACAAGAAAACTCCACAAGACCAATGTTATGTGGCATCACTTTTCTGACTGCAACCTCTAAGCAACATGAGGGCAGGGTCTGCTTTAACGGTAAAGAGACAGTCCAGGTCCTCCTTCCACTGTAAGGAGATGGAAAGCAAGAGGACTAATAATATACCAGGGAAAACAGTCTTAAGCAGTGTCAATTTGGGTGAAAACCACAAGTCATGTTCTGTTGATTACATTTCAACAGCCCACTGGCATTAGGTAACACCCGGTTGGTTGCCTTGGTAATAATCATCCCCATCATGGGTGAAGTCCTTCCATTTTCATTTCTCCAACCCAGTTCCTCTAACTGATTGCACCATCTGTGATTAACAGAAAGTCACCCCACTAGCTTCAGAGAAAGAAAGAAAGAAAAAGAAAGAGAGAAGTGGATTCAGGGTGATAAAATCCATTCAATCCCTTTAAACAAGTCCCCATTTGTATCTCAAAAGGGGAATGGAGCTCTTTGGCACTGCAGTTAAACTACAGAGAAAGAGAAAGCAAGTGCAAAAGATTTCAATTGCAAACCTGGCACCACCCTTCCTCTGTTAAAAAGAGTCAAGGCCTTTGGTCCATTCTTTCTCCCCTCCGCCCAGTCATCCCACAATGCAAACATTTCAGACCAGTGTCCCCGACACACTCTGGGTGCAGCACATATTCCCCTCCCACGCTCCCCAGCTATACATGAAGCTGGAGGAATTCACCTTTAGAACAGTATCCTCTACGTGAACTATCCCAACCCACTGAAAACATTTCCTGCCTTAGGTGCAGGATAGAATCTCCCTTCAGAGCACCCAGCCCAGGAAAGGATCATGTTTCCTGGCAAGCTCTTTACACAGAAAATGCTGGCATCCTTTCACCACTTTAACAAAGTGACTCTTGAGGTATTCGTGTGTTGGCAGAGGCGGAAGGTGTGGTTCAGAGGCAGACTAGTCTCCAGCAGGCTGCTGCCTGAGGGGAGGCAGTACTAACTCTCCCCTCAAGACTCTGCACAGACACAAATGAGCATCGTTCCGTAACCCATCCATGATGCTCTTTCAGCATCCATTGGCAGAGGCTGGAAGGCACTGGAGTGATAGGAAAACAGGATGGTCTCCAATCAAGGAGAGATCAGGCCATCTCTAGGAAGGGGTGGAGTGGGGGTAGGGCTGCAGGTGGAGGGGGGTCGAGCACCCACAGGAAAGAGGGGAAGTCGGCGCCTATGGTGCGCGCACACACACACACACAAATTACTGGGTAGCATTTCATGAAGAGGCCTGGAGGTGCAGCCTTTTAAACTTCTGTGGAAAGAAAACACTTGCCATTGATAAAATGAGAGGGCAAAAGTAATATTCACAGTATGATACAGAACAAGCAGACTAAAGGAAGCAGACCGCCTGCCCTCCCCTTGGCCTATCTGGCAGAGCAGTGGTTCTCAAACTTCATTGCACTGCGACCCCTTTCTGACAGCAACAATTGCTACATGACCCCAGGAGAGGGACCGAAGCCTCAGCCATCCCGAGCCCTGCCGTCCTGGATCGGGGGAGCCAAAGTCAAAGGGCTTCAGCCTCAAGCTAGAGGCCTGTAACCTGAGCCCCGCCACCCAGGCTGAAGCCAAAGCCTGAGCCCTGGGCCCCAGCAAGTCTAACGCCAGCTCTGGCGACCGCATTAAAATAGGGTTGTGACCCACAGTTTGAGAACCTCTGTGGCAGACGCACGCCCAAGTTCTGATCCAGAACTATGAAGCTGGACAGTTCTGCCAGCCGTAAGAGGAGACACTTCATTTGCCACAAACTCACCCTCCTCAGAAGGGCTATTAATAATGTAAGAGAACATCTTTTCCCTCTGCACACTGACCGAAAGTTAGTCTGCTTCACATTGCTACAAGTTACACCCCAAATGTTATTCAGAGTTAACGTCCCTCTTTTCCCCAAACACCTGGAGTATCTTCTTCAGGAACATAGGAGAGCATAAAATACAAAGTTGTCAGGTTTTGGTTTTATTAACTACTGCTCACAAACTGGCCTCAAAATTGGACTGAATCCACTCTTGGTTGGTTTTTTGTTTTGTTTTGTTTTTTAATCACATAAGCATTGTATTGATCAGTGAAAGTCAGTTTCGATTTTGTTACAAAGTCCAGGGGATCTCCCTGGTACCTTAATCCACATTCCTTCCCTCAATAAAAGAGTCTAAAGTCCAAGGGTTAAACTCCCATCAGAAGGCGAATGAATAGAGAGAACACCACATTCCTACACCTACTTAGCTTGGCACCTTCATTGGTGGTCTCCCTTTAGCTGCTTTCCTAATACATGCTGAGTGCTGGAAGAGAGGGGTGCTAGTTCCACTGCCTTCAGGCTCTGAATTTGGCCCATATGATGCTTGTGAGCTGTTGGTGAGCCGTCTGGCACATTTAACATCAAGACTGAATGTCCTTCTAAGAGAGAAGCTGTAGCTCACCAGTAAGTCCCCCAGCAAGAATGTATGGCCTATATTATGCAGGAAGTCAGACTAAATGACCATAATGCTCCCTTTTGGACTTAACAGCTATGAATTTGCCTACATAGCCCTGTGCCCCCGCAGGATCCGCTCCAAACGGCACAGGGGTTTAGAGAGTCTTTCATAAACTCTATTTCATAGAATCCTGCAAGGTCAGCGTCACACCCACACAGAAGTGCACTAAGGCCCAACAAACAATCAGCATCCGCTGCACCCTCCTTCCTAGGCAGCAACAGAACCTCGTGCACACTAGAGATCTCTGGTTACGCCATAAAATAATAGAGAAACCCTCATTGCTAATACAGTAAAAACCCAAATGTCAACAGCTTGTCTGACATGGCAAATATTCTGTAGGTGGAAATGAAATAATTAGCTCTCTGTAAGACAGGCAGCTACAAGCTTGCCAATATTCTTTATGAGAAAAGGGCACTATTTAACAGGGACTTGAAGTATAATAGATCATTTTCCCGGAACAAAATAACCTCCAAGGAGAAATATTTGGAATAAAAAAGATCAATCCCCATCAGCAGGGGAAGAGGCAGCAAGACAATAGGACCAAAAAACAAAAAAACCCACACATCTTTTTGGACTTCACAATGGAGAGCTTCATCTATAATGAAGCATGAAGACGATAATCATCATACCACCACCACCTCTTAACTCTTCTATAATACTTTTCATCTGTAGATTTCAACGTGGTTTACAAAGGTGGTTAGTGTCATTATCCGCATTTTCACAGATGGGGAAATTGAGGCACGGAAAGGGGAAGTGACTTGCCCAAGGTCACACAGCAGGCCAATGGCAGAGCCAGGAATAGACCCCATCTCTCCTGATGCCCAGTCCGGTGCCACATCCACTAGACCACACTGCCTCTCATTCAACTGCCAACATTCCCATGTTGCATGTACGTTGAAATGCAGAGTTCCTGAGGGACTGGAATGGAGCTTGGTAACAGTCTTTTTCACTGCTAAGTAACCACTTCAAACATACTCCATGCTGGCAGAAGCCCACGGTCATCAGCACCCTCCAAAATAAATGTGTTGTCCCAGTCCCATTCTTCGTGGCTACATCACAGAACCACCATCACCACAGCACCCTGTTGGCTGTCTCAGCAGAAAGGCCAAAGAGGAAGTGGGTCATAAAGTGATGCTGTGAATGATGCTATCACAGCAGTCTCATTATTACCTTGTGTTCCCATCTGCTGTATTCACCGCTGGCTGAGCTGCAGTCTTAGGCTTGGTCTACACTACAGAGTTAGGTCAACCTAACTATGTCAGCGTCTACGCTAAGGCCTTGCTCCCACCAATGTACATGCCCTACTACACCCACATAACTCCACCTCCACGAGAGGCATGGAGCTTCGGTCGGTGTCGTTAGGGCGACACCGTGTCTGTGTTGACACTATTCCTTACATCGGCTGTTGGCTAGAGCTGTTGACAAGAAAGCCCGGCTCCTCAGCTGGGCCTCTGCTCCAAGCTGGGCTATCCCCCAGGCTCCTGGCTTGGGCTGCCCCCTGGGCTCCCGGCTCCCCACTGGGAGCATGACAGCCAACCCACCAGAGGCAAGAAGCCCCGGGTGGTCCCCCTCTTGTTTCCGAGCAGGGACGGAGAGCTGGGAAGCAACTGAACTCCGGGGGGGGGGGGGGGGGGGGAGGAGAGGTAGGGAGGAGGGGGACGGGCTGGCTCTCAGCCCCTTACACTGCCCCTCTTCAGTTGGTGGAAGTGCTCCTGGTGAGCACAAGCACCAGAAGGAGGATAGTGTGGGCATCAGACATCGCAGTAATTACTGCTGTGGCTATAAATCGAGCTAACATAGGTTGACTTAGACTGTAGTGTAGACGCCCTCAGACTAAGCTCTTCATGGCGAAGGCCATCTCTATTATACATCTGCACAGTGCCTAGCACAAGGAGGCAGGGGTCTCTAGGTGTGATCACAGATACAAATAACCAATCCTCCTCCCCTCTGCACTGCAAGGTGGGCCCTTCAGGGGGCGCTGAAACACACTGGCAGAGGGAGGCATTGGCAGCACCTTGCATTGCTGCTCTTGGGTGCAGACAGGCGTTTCACCTCAAAGGCACCTTCCACAAACATTATTTCCCCTTAAATAAATAAACGTTTACAAAGCTATTTTGAGTATCTGAGCACAACTGCTAGTTGGCGCTCAGCCACCTGGTTTAGTAACCAGGGAAAGCTCCCTTCTTTGCATTGTCAGGATTTAAAAAAGTCTTTCTAGCTGTGCAAGCCACTAAAGCACAGATCCATATACCCATGTACTCCTCTGAGTCAGACTCACACTCTTCAGTAGCAAAACACTTCCTTGAAGTGATGACAGAGCTGGGGAGGGACATTCTGATTCAAGTTCAAAACCAAGAACAACACTGGTTGAAACACTTCTGATCTAAATCAAACGGGTGCAAAAGACAAAGACAAGTCCATTCCCCCGGTAAGCCAGTTAGTTTCTTTGGACATCACAACTTCCAGCCCATTGGCGCTTCCACTTTCTGACCTGTCAGTCTGATTAGTCTCATTACTCAGCTTCCCCATGGGAAGAAAAGTTCAAAAATACAAGCAGGCAACAGATTCCAATCACTTCTCTGGAGTCAGCCGGAGCATGCCTATGGCTACTGGGAGTTGCTATCTTTGTTAAGGGATGGGTCACTTATGTCACCTCACGCCGGGGGGGGGGGGGGGGGGGGGGGGGGCGCATGAGAACTGCAGTATCCTGTTTTGAAAGGAACAAAGCTGCATGGCTCCACTTTGTACTGAGGTCATCACAGGGAGGGTTAAATGCAAAGCCTGACTGGTTAGCCATGAGCC
The DNA here is from genome assembly GCA_037349315.1 of Chelydra serpentina. Lineage (NCBI taxonomy): Eukaryota > Metazoa > Chordata > Testudines > Chelydridae > Chelydra > Chelydra serpentina. Next base: position 18,953,904 of record JBAIAC010000035.1, read on the forward strand.
TCCCGCTTCCATCTGAGTGGACAATCCCAGTAATTAGTGTGTTCAAGATCGTGCTCTGGCCTTTAAGCACCCAACTGCAGAGTTTGCTGCTGTGGTACTTATCCCGCTGCTCGATGCAGACCAGAGGCAGATTGGTAATGAGAAACCACCTCTCCCCCTTTGTTGTGCCCTAATAGTGGGTACATGCCTGGTCTGAACACCTGGGACAAAGCCTTTGCTGTTAGAGGGTTCTCAACTGGAATTTGCTTCCCACACTGATCTGATATGGCTTGAGTTGACTGGCTTTCAAGGAATGGTTTAAAGGCCCCTCCACTCAGGCTTTTGCCTGAAAGGATGAGGACTGAAGATTTGATAGCTTCACATTCAGGAGGAGCCTGTCAATTTCAGTTAAGGATTCACCAATTTGAACAGTCCAAGGTTTGTGCCCGGAAGGTGGTGGGTGTGCTTTTAAAGGAATCACACAGTTTAAATAAGCTGAATTACATCAAGCACACATTTCCTGACATTTTACTGACACTATACATTACAACTGAATTTTAAAAATTTTACTTGGTGATGTTACTGGCTACTCACTTTTTGCCCATATCTATCAGCATTTCACAGTGGAGAGCCACTAGTCAGGTTCCCTTTTGTTTCTAGTCAGCTTTGAGCTTTAGATTCTCCTAAGCCAGCGATGGCCAACCTGTGGCTCCGGAGGCTCATGCGGCTCTTCAGAAGTTAATATGCATCTCCTTGTATAGGCACCGACTCCGGGGCTGGAGCTACAGGTGCCAACTTTCCAATGTGCCGGGGCGGGGGTGGGGGCGGGGGGGGGGGTGCTCACTGCTCAACCCCTGGCTCTGCCACAGGCCCTGCCCCCACTCCACCCCTTCCCGTGCCCTCCCCTGAGCCTGCTGTGCCCTCGCTCTTCCCCCCTCCCCTCCCAGAGCCTCCTGCATGCCACGAAACAGCTGATCGGGAGGTGCGGGGAGGGAGGGGGAGGCGCTGATCGGTGGGGCTGCAGGTGAGTGGGAGGTGCTGGGAACAGGGGCGGGGGAGCCAATGGGGGGCTGCTGACGTATTACTGTGGCTCTTTGGCAATGTACATTGGTAAATTCTGGCTCCTTCTCACGCTCAGGTTGGCCACCCCTGTCCTAAGCGATCACAGTGCTAGGATGCTTGGGTTGGAAACACAGCAGGGGAAATGTTTATTGGTATTTCTTAATTGTTTTTATGGAATATTTTTCAAGTCAATGGAAATATTTCCATGGCTCTCAGGGCTTTGTAAAAGCACTTTTAAAAAAGAAACCTTCAAGTTAAGTCCAGAGAGGAACGCCGTAAGATCAAAGCTGCAATTTATCACTCATCGCAGGATGAGCTCTCAGTTTGGTTTTGAGTCACTGTAATGTTCCCATCTGGAAGTACCTTCATTAATATCAATGTGTGTGCAAATTTTATGTCATTTAATAAAATCAGTGATGGTGCAGGCAGAGGGTAACATGGCGAGATAGGATTTACCTCCATCCCATCTATAGCGCCCTCATATTTCTGGGTAATGAAATTAAGTTCCCGGGGTAGTCTTCTGAAAGTGTTATGCAGGTTTCCTTTGAGGACTGACAGGTCAGATATAGAGGGATCGCTTTGTGAAAACAGGTCATAGGGTGTTTTTCATCTTATCATTTTCTTGTGTGAGTTCATAAAAAAAAAAAACCCCAACACGTTTCTCCGGTACAATAAAAACTGACATTCACTAGATGACATAGATAAGGCAGAAGCACCCCACCTCAAAGATAAATATTCCTGCTGCACCTGTAACTAAGTTTGTCAATACCTTGGAATGTACAACTTTCTGGTCATATACCAGGTGTAGTAACAAGCATTAGAAGAGGGGACTAGACTCAGTGGAACAGTGAGCCTGTGGTAGCAAAATACAAGGGGCAGATCCTCAGCTAGTATAAATTGTCATGGCTCCACTGATTTCAACACCAGCTGAGGATAAGCCCCCAGGTCTTGGCAATTTCACAATGAGCAAAAAGCCAATCACTCACTTAAGCAATCTGCAGGAGCCAGTTTGTGCTATTCTGTTCCAGTCCTCAGAGTGAGCTACCTGGATGTCGGAGTCCAAACAAGCATCCCCCCACAAGCCAAGGATGTGCTAACGCACAACAGCCAGGCAGAGATTAGCTGGATCATGTAGCAGTCACATCTGCATTCTAGGGCATGGGTAAGTATTTAGAAACAAATAGAGCAGCTAGTGCAGGGGTCAGCAACCTTTCAGAAGTGGTGTGCCGAGTGCTCACTTATTCACTCTGATTTAAGGTTTCGCGTGCCAGTAATACATTTTAACATTTTTAGAAGGTCTCTTTCTATAAGTCTATAATATAGAACTAAACTATTGTATGTAAAGTAAATAAGGTTTTTTAATGAAGCTTCTTAAACATTTTAAATTAAATTAAAATGCAGAGCCCTCCCAGACCGGTGGCCAAGCCCTGGGCAGTGTGAGTGCCACTGAAAATCAGCTCGCATGCCGCCTTCGGCATGCGAGCCATAGGTTGCCTACCCCAGAGCTAGTGAATCCTCTGCTGTGCTTGTGCAGTGGCTCTCTGGTTAGACCAAGTTTGGGGTGAATTTTAGTGACACAGATATAAGCACTGGTTGATGAGAGACCTAACAAGGGCAGGAACTGTGCTGTCTCCCCTGTGCTGCACTTAGGTTTATTCAGTGCCAATCACAGTATAGCTGTTCAAAGCACTTTCAGGGAGGAGAAACATTTACTACAAAAGCACAAGGCAGTGCATAAAGCACCGATTTAGACCTGCAATGCTCCTGCTAAGTGAGATGTTAAACATTAAAACAAAACAGTCTTAATCTCCAAGGGAAAGGACTCTGGGGAAAAAACATCCTGGGAAAGTATCTTGTACACATGGTATCTGATGATTAAGCCTGGGCCATAGAAAGGTGTACTGTATAAGGGATAATATTTCACTGGTATTTAAAGTCGTGACAGCTGAACTTAACATAGCAAATCTGATACTTCAGTGTCAGCTTTAAAAAAAAAACCACAACACATTTTATTTCCAATTAAAAGAAGTTAAAAGCCACCCAACACTTCACAGGACTCAGTATCCTGGGGCAGCAGGTAAAGAACTTTTTATGATGATTCAGGATTTTCAAGAATGCTTGGTATGAACTGGTACAGAGAAAGGGAACAGAAACCTGCTGAATACACCCACCTCGGCAACATTTGCTTTTGATAAGGATCTTTGAAGCTGGCTGTTCCCAGAGCAAAGGCCATCACTAGAAATGGATGCAACAGGACATGCTAGTGTGAAAAGGTTAATTTCTTATCCAGGACTTCAGTTCTCCTCTCTAGTTCCATTAGTCTTATTTTTGCCCACACTGTCCCTCCCCAACCTCACTGCTCCCTTTGATGGCTACAACAGAGTGTAGCCCAATGTTCTTTCCCTCCCCTCCTAACCTCAATCAGATCTTGAATGCAAAGACACGGACATGATCTACTCCCATGGGCAAGAGGACAGGGAAACTGTGATGGTGCCATATGGATAGTTACACAGGACTGGAATTCAGGAAGCCCACACAATGTCCATGCGATATGCACAATGATCAAAACCGACACATTTATCTGCCCATTGAAAATTCAAAGGGTTTTCTGGTGGAAGTGAAATACCTGCAAGGTAACAGAATCTGTTCTCAAGCTAGTTCAGTTAGGTACTTGTACATACAGAGCAAGCAACTTAAGCCAATTCCATAAACTGAGCCACTAAAGCCAAGCTGTTAGCTAAATAAACTCTGATGGCCTACAGATGTGCTCTGGCAAAGGTAAGTTACCAGGCTGGGGTGTGAGGTTTTAGCTTTGGTCTCAGGGAAAAGCCTATTTACATGATAATGGGGGTTTACTTTAGTAACCAGTTTATATCAAAGCAGTAAGAGTATCCCACCCACAGCTTACTTCAATTAGAACTTCACACCTTATGGAAGAGCTTTGTAGACATTAATGGGGGTTAAAAGCAATAGGGTTTTATACAAATTACCCTAAAAACCTATTGATTTAACGAAGGTTTTTCAACCCACCTGTAAAATTCTATAGCAGGGAGATATGAATGATCCTCTATCTATTCTATTCTACAGAATGGTCCAAGAAACCTACAGGGTTCAAGCCTGGTTTTACTGAAAATCAATGGAAACTCCCACGGACTTCAACTGGCCCAGGATTTCACACAGAGACATTCTAATTCTGTATTTAAGTTCACAGGACTTTTCTATACAGGATGCAAAAGGGATATATTTGTTACTGTTAGACTGTCAAGCTATAAGCCAGACTCCCTCTCTGGAGGTCAAAAGTCAGAACAGAGGCTGGTGGAGAAAACATCAGTCCAAGAGAAGTTCCGCCCCCCACCCCAAATCTTTTTATTCCCCCCCTCCAACAGCAAAGAGAGCACACACTTAAACAGATGGAGACATTTGAAAGTAGGAGACTGCAGCTCCTCTGGCCCAGGGCGTTTCCTTATCTGCTCTAAGCATTTCTACAGCTCCTAACACGAGCAATATCTAGAAGTCAATACGCAATGAGGAAGACAGAGCATCCAACAGCTGCAAAATTCGCTCCCCAAGAAGAGAAATTTCAGTAGTGCCAACCCCAAGCATTCAAAAATCATGAGGCCCAGGCCCCAAAGAGTTGTGAGATTATTTTAAATAATAGATATTGTGGGCAGGTGGGGGGATTGTCTTCAGGTTCCTGAGCCCATAGGCTGCATCAGGTCACGTTCGCAAGCTTTTCTCTCCAACCACAAGGGCTATACACTTGCTTTTATTTGCATGAGGGTCTCCACCCTTGTTTAGTGCCCCAATTCCAGCAGCTGGGCTTTAAGAAACGCACACCAAATACCACCAGGCTTGCGATAAAAGTCATGCGAGTTGGCAACACTGCAATTCTGGGAGCTTCTTGGGGCTGCTTACAAGTAGCACAAGCTTGCTTAGCCCTTGCCCAGAGCCAGGGCCGGGCGCACTGCTGGCAGGGTGTAAAAGCCTGCTGCCAGGGGCACGCCCGTCCTCCCCCGCTGCCGAAGCCGCCCCAGCTTACCTGCGGGAGGCCTTGCCGGTGCTGCGGCTTCAGCGGCAATTCGGTGGAGGGTAAGAGCCCCTAGGAATTTCTGTGCCCCTGCCTCGGGCGCAGAAATTCCTAGTTACGGCTCTGCCCAGAGCAAAGAAAGGTGAGTCAGGAACTGTTGGCGCGGTGCATGGAGCACAGCATCACGGTGATGTATTTTACAACTTAAAATTCCTCAGATAGAATGTTGTAATAAGGCCAATTCCATCCCATAAAGCTCACTGGGGTCTCCAAACTCAGCACTGTTTACACTTGTGGCCTGCAACAGGCTTTCACTCTCACACTCGAGAATGCAGGGGCTTCTTTTCACTCAACTTTATATAGCTCAGGGGTTGCCAGGGACCAAAATAAGGGTGAATATTTATTTTAAATTAACCTACTTCAGGGTCGGGAGCATTTTATACACCTTACCCCATGCAGAAGTGAGCTCCACAAACACCGCACTTTGCTGCCTACCAAAAATGAGGCAAAACCCAAACCCCCGAACATGGGAACTGCGAGGGCAGTGATTGGAGCTCACAGCAACACTAAAAGCAGATGCTGCAGAATCCCAGGTTCCTTCATATTTTTCTTTATTAATTCAGGAGCACTTGCTCTTGCAGCTCAGTTAACTTCTCAATACTGGGGCCAGCATTGGAACATGGACTTCAGTCTATTGAGAGCTCAGTGTCACGCAGGCTGCAGCTGTAACCCACATACCTACTAGAGCAGGGGTCTCAAACACACGGCACGCATCGCGCCCCCCCATTTATTTAAAAAAAATTTTTTTTTTTACCCCCAGGCAGTTCCTGCCGCCAGACAGCTGTTCTGGCAGCGGGAACTGCCTGGGGTTTTTTAAAAATAAAAATAAAAATGGGGGGGCGCAGGGAGCCCAGCGGGCCGCAGGGAAGAGCTCCGTGGGCCGCATGGGAAGAGCTTTGCAGTTTCTGGGAGGGAGGGGGGAGGAGCGGGAAGCCGTGCGCACAGGGGAGGAGGTGAAGAAGGGGCAGGGCCTAATGGAAAGGGTGGAGTGGGGGCGGGGCTGGGGCAGCAAGGGGGCGGGGTCAGTGATGCAGCCCTCGGGCCAATGCACTAGTCCTCATACGGCCCTCGTGGTAATTTGAGTTTGAGACCCCTGTTCTAGAGAGAGAGTTATATGAGTCTGCTCTACAGCCTTAGCTAAAGGCTTTTAGCTCATGCGGTAGAGGCTCATGCACTAAGCTCCAGAGGTCCCAGGTTTGATCCCGCCCAACAACCACCAGGGTCTGTCAGCATTACAAAGCAATAAGATGTTGGGAGCGGAAGGCGCCACTAACAGGGAGGCTGAGTTAGTCATGACCTCCGCACCGGTCGGGCGATGCCCTGCAATGCTCTACACTTGGGGCACTCCTTCATGCCACTCTCAGAACCCTGGGGAACCCCACGGCACTGCTGATACAGCCCAACACTCGGATTTCCTTCTGCTGGAGTGTTCCAACAGCACTTTGCTCCTGCACTGACCACCTGAGCCAAAAATTCCATAGGTTCTGCCTCTCCGGCTTCTGAACACCTCCAGGAAAAACGTTTTTTTACACAATTCTATTTAACAGAAATGCATGTTCTTAAAGTAACCAAAAAAACCCAAACAAACCCCTCTTTGGATGCAAACTTTTCCCTGCAAAGTTTGCAACCCAAAAGCTGCAGCCTTGCATTTGTTGCAAGAGAATCTTGGAAATGCTGTTGACTGAGGCTAGGCTCTTGGGTGGGTTTGTACTCAGGCAACTAGCCTGAGCAGCGGCCACACTGCTATTTTTGGTGCACTAGCTCAATCAATCAGAGTTGGCACATGTCTAGCCAAGCTGGGAATTACACCTCCTAGCTGCAGTGTAGACGTAACTAAGAGTGGAACTGCCTGGCCTGTTTACTTCCTCCAAGCCCAGTGAAACACAGGAGTATTTAAATGAACAGCATAAATGATGAAAGACAAATGCCACTTGCAAATAACCAAAAATAGGACACTAGCCACCTAACAATGGACTGAGGTATAAGATGATTTCCCCTCATGGGAGGTTTTGATACAGATGTATCTTGTTTCATTAGTTTCTAAAGGACTGTTTAATTTTAGTAGGTTAGCAGGCAATGACACATTACACAGTTTTTTGTAAAGAAAAGCAGAGCAAAGGGGAAAATGCAGAATTTCCTACAGGAAGGAAGGAAAGCATCCTACGGAGAGAGGAGGTGGGAAGAACAAGCTGATGTTTTAGAAAACAAAGGCCAATAAATAAATCAGGAAGACTAGTTAAAGTGAGGGGAAGCTGAAGGAGGTAGAAATGGAGTGGGGAAGGTGTAGAGTAAGACAAGTCTGGTCTCTAATCCTGAGCTTGTCAGTTTGTTTGACTTTTTGATTTCTGACAAAGTCACAATGTCAATGGATTCCCTGAATTCCCTCCTCAGGAGGACTTTTGCCTTTCACTTTGCTGGAACGTTAGATTTATTTTGATGCTTGAACCTAAAGTGACACTTAAAATGGAGATCAAGCCGCCTTCCCTTCAGAGTTGCAGTGCTCTTGGAAAAGGGGGTTTCGGGCTCAGATGCTGCACATTTAACCTGAATTTATGGCAAGCGACGGGAGATGGGGGAGAGTGTTAGTGCACTTCTCAGAAAGGACACTGACACATTGGTGAAAGATCTACATACACCCCAATTTCTGGAGCCCCATGCAGGCCTCCTCAGTGACATGTACACCACAGTCTGAATTCAGCAGGGAAAGGGGGAATCCTTCTCTAGCACCACAACTCCTTCTATCCTCCTCGTAGCCACATGCTGAATATCAGGGTTTTTCTCTAACACAAGGGGAACGACTACTAAGTAGTGTCTGATGACAGAGAAGGAAAGGGGGGAATGTGTACCATTATGGAGCTGTTCTTCCAGTTTTATGGTAACTGGCCACTGAAGTAACCAGTTTGATTGCATTTTATGTTATAGCAACAGAATACTCAGAACTTTTAAGGGTACATGCAAGGAGGCCCATTCCAGGTGAGGGCTTTCCACATTTCCTGGAGCTAAGTTCTTAGCATCAGTTCCTTAGTGTACCACAGAAGCCTAAACTGCAATAATGACTCATGCCATTTATAAACCTGTCCAGATTCCTCTTAAATCAGGTTCCAGAATAAGAGGGGCTGGGTGGAGAATTGGGGGGAGGGGAGGGGAAGAAAGTGGGCTTTTAAACCTTTCTGTAATCTCCAAACTGGAAAACGAGGCTCTTGCCCTATATGAGCACTTGTGAATGGACAGAACATCCAACCACTGCAGTGTTTTTCCTCAGGAGAGTGTCTCGGGAGCTTGTCTGGGCGCTTTCTAAGCAGCTCGTCCAATGAGAAGAAGAAATGAGGGAGACCCGGTGACTATGAGAACAGTGTCTAGTGCACACTCTGTGCCTTGCTCGCAACTTTCAGAATGTCAGAGGCTCCACGGAGGTCGCTTTGCCATGAGCCAGTGTGTTTTACCTTCCCGGCACAGCATGGAGAGAATGAAGAATGTACAAAAGAGGGGATGGCATGCAGTATAATCTCTTACCCACAGTTTGCTGTCATGATAAAATGCTCCCAGGAGCTTGACAATGTATTGGTGATCACAGGTCGCCAGGATTTCAATCTCCACCATATAATCCTCTAGTTCCTCATCACTCTTAGTCTCGATGACTTTTGCAGCAGCTAATGCCCCCGTCTCCTTATTCTTGGCCTGTAATGTAAAACCCACAGTTAGTACATGGACCTAAGGAAAAAACAAGATGAGGCTTTGGTGTTAGCCCAGTCTCCATTCTCACCTTCAACTCCTTTAGGAAGTGCCTGCTATAAAAGTGGGGAGAATCTGCAGATGCAGCTTTGCTACAGACTCAGTGGGTAGGATTACTGATGTAAGGTGACAAAAATCCCTCTTACCTCTCTCCAGTTTCTTGGTCACCGCCACTTCACTGCAGGAGGGAAGATGCTTTTCAAGAAGTCAAGAGAGAGACCCCATCAATGTTACCGTGAAGGAGTGGGTAGCATAAGAGGTGATTTTCAGAAGTCCTACGGGATCCACAAATCCCCTTGGTTGTGACGGGAACTGCAGTGCTCAGCATCTCTGAAAACGCTCAGACCATAAACAAAGCAGGACCTCCTGCTGTACAGCTCTGAACCAGCTCCAGCCTTGGAATTTCCCCACTTCCCCCTATACATGCTTAGCATTATGGAGATGGGGCCCACAGGCAGCTGTTTGGTGGGGATAGTGGTGGTGGTGGTGGGGAAAACAGGGCAAAGCAGCTTAGAAGTTAAATCTAACTTTCCTTGTCAAGCCAACTCCTTATGTTTTATTGATCTTTGTTGCCATGGCACTTGTGGAAGCCTTAGATCAAGTTGGGGAAGACATGAGATATACTCCCTTGCCCACATCCTCCAGAGGGCTTAACCAATGATAAGGGCTAGATATACTAACAACAGCTTTGTTTATCTCAAGCTGCTCCACATCAGCTGAAGGGTTCCTCCCCTTGTTCTCCTTCCCTCCCTGCTTCTTAAAGCCAATCAGCATGCAACGTAACTGAAGCAGCCAGAAATGACACGCAGATTGTAAGCTTGTCTCTCACCAACAGAAGTTGGTCCAATATTACCTCACCCACCTTGTCACTCAAATTATTGTCACTCTCAGTCAAGAGAAACAAGCTCTAATCTACACTTGCATCCATTATACTGTATGCTACCAGTGAGGGGAAATGCCAATGTATGCAAATGGGCAGTATGGTCTTCTCTTTCCACACAAAGGATCAGCCTCCATCACACCAGCATCTGTGATCTGAACTACTGCCTAGGGACTAGGGTATAATCTCCAAATGACAGACAGCTCAGGGATGTGTTGAGACAGATCTGCTACCTTTGTGCAACTGATTATACGATCAACTTCAGCTTTAAAGGAGGAGGGGCTGGGGAAAAGGGAGTGACCGCTTCCATATTGGGCCCTCAAAGAGCTATTTAAAAATCAATGTGCTGAACTCTGTTTTCTATGAAGACAATCATAGAATTGGAAGTGACCTTGAGAGGTCATCTAGTCCAGTCCCCTGCACTCAAGGCAGGACTAAGTATTATCTAGACCATCCCTGACAGGTGTTTGTCCAACCTGCTCTTAAAAATCTCCAACGATGGAGATTCCACAACGTCCCTAGGCAATTTATTCCAGTGCTTAGCCACTCTGACAGTTAGGAAGTTTTTCCTAATGTCCAACCTAAGCCTCCCTTGCTGCAATTTAAGACATTGCTTCTTGTCCTATCCTCAGAGGTTAAGAAGAACAATTTTTCTCCCTCCTCCTTGTAAACTATTATGTCCCCTCTCAGTCTTCTCTTCTCTAGACTACACAAACCTAATTTTTTCAATCTTCCCTCACAGGTCATGTTTTCTCAACCTTCAATCATTTTTGTTGCTCTTCTCTGGACTTCCTCCAATTTGCCCACATCTTTCCTGAAATGTGGCACCCAGAACTGGACACAATACTCCAGTTGAGGCCTAATCAGCGCGGAATAGAGTGGAAGAATTACTTCTCGTGTCTTGCTTACAATACTCCTGCTAATACATCCCAGAATGATGTTTGCTTTTTTTGCAACAGCGTTACACTGTTGACTCATATTTAGCTTGTGATCCACTATGACTCCAAGATCCCTTTCCGCAGTACTCCTTCCTAGGCAGCCATTTCCCATTTTTTATGTGTGCAACTGATTATTCCTTCCTAAGTGGAGTACTTTGCATTTGTCCTTATTGAATTTCATCCTATTTACTTCAGACCATTTCTCGAGTTTGTCCAGATCATTTTGAATTTTAATCCTATCCTCCAAAGCATTTGCAACCCCTCCCAGCTTGGTATCATCCACAAACTTTGAGTGTACACTCTATACCTTTATCTAAATCATTGATGAAGATATTGAACAGAACCAGACCCAGAACCGATCCCTGCAGGACCCCACTCGTTATGCCCTTCCAGCATGACTGTGAACCACTGATAACTACTCTCTGGGAATGATTTTCCAACCACTTATGCACCCACCACATCTACCACTTCCCCCCCCCCCCCCCCCCCCCCAAGGCTTGTTACCCTGTCAAAGAAGGCTATCAGGTTGGTTTGGCACGATTTGTTTTTGACAAAGCCATGCTGGCTGTTACTTATAATGAGGGAGGGGTCTGAGCAGTGGATGCATTTTAGTAGCTGAAGCCACATACATACTGCTGCTCTCTAAGGAGGTTAGACAGGGTGTTCCTCTGTTCACAGGCACGCCGTGCCAGCATCAGGCTGCTTGAACATCCATCCGTGAATGTTTGCAGCATTATTTTTCTTATTACTTCGCCCTTCCCAAGACCCCAGAAATGATTTAAGAGACTGAAGTCAACAAGTGGCTTGACTAACATAACGCATTTGTTATCAGTTGACAGACACTGGTCTCCAAGCCAAGTCAACTGCTCTACAAAGGCAATAGTAACAGTGACACACCAGGCGCTTAAACATCTGCCTGACTGATGTGTCCAATACACAAGGCACAAAGCTGGGCATAGGGTCTGACAATGCATTTTTCTGTTCACATGCCCAAAGGCAGCTTGTTCCCACTCCTTGAGACATCCATTCCTCCACTCTTAGGTCCTCTCCTCCCCTCTCTCCTGTGTTCTTCCCTCTCTCCTCCCCAGAAGCCAGAGTGCTCTCAGCAACAGCTCGAAATTCTTCAGAGTCCCACCCTCGAGGGTGCAGTGTGGGGTGTCACAGATCAGGATGTTAGTCAATTTCACTTGGCTGGCAGTACATTCAGAGCAGACCAAAGCAAATGTGAGAGTCCATAGCAAAAAGCTTCCCTATACGGCATAGGACTGCTAGCATTCTTCACCCAAGAGGGAAGGGACTAGCCCTTGGCTATTTAACTCAGGAAGTCACACCCTGCACAAAAACTCTTTTCACAATTTCACAGAATCAGCGGTTTGAGGGGGTAGTAGAAATCCTTCTTAATCACCCCCAGTCTATTTCCCTGTCAAGGCAAGAGTTCTCCCTATAGTGCATTTTCTAGTGCTCTGTCCACTTTATTTTTAAGTGTCCCATGTACACTGTATGTTTACCCCTCCAACTGAACAAGCAGGGGAACTTGGTGCAGAGTATTCTAGGAAGGCAGGTAACTGCTTTCATACAAGAGTTTGGCGTGATGCATTCAGCCATGACCTGGGAGAGGGGGAAGTCACATTTCTGGGCGTTATTGTTTGAGGGGGAAAGGCTGGCAGGCTCCAATTATGATCTACCTTGTTGCTCTCTTTTTATGCATCTGTTTGGAAGGCCTATCCAGAGAGCTTAGAAAAGGATTAGCTCCCAGCATAAACAAAGTAGGTCCAGCTGCTGAATCAGTCTTACTCAGTTTAGATGATACAACCATATATTGAGAAAGTGGCCTGGCAGAGGATAAAAGAATGGAGGGGAAACTGCATGAAGCGTGGAGAGAGTTTACCATAGAAGAAAGTAAAGTCTCTCTCCAAGCTGGACATATTTGCACTCTAGTGGTTTTAGAAGAATCCAGCACTTGCTGACCCAAGTACACCCTAAGAGGATGAAGTGGGTGGTGAACCCATTTCCATTAGGACATGTAATTGTTCCAAGCTCAAGCTAGTTTTACAAGGGTGCCTCTAATCTTTTCCTCTTAAGTTTTAAAGAATGAATTACCACCAGGACACTGAAAAGCGATGGGCGGGTAAGTGGACCAGTGGGAAACACAGGAAAGTGCTGCCTTCCAAATCGAGTTATTTCAAAAGAATGGCAATGATGACTGTACAGAGCAAGAATAAATACCCTCATAGAGCCGCTGTGTCCTTTAGAGGCTGGTGGAGATCTGGGAGAGGAAGTATGTACTGTGAGAAAAGGGGTGGCTTCCCTTTGTGGTTACAACACTACGCATGCACTTCCCCCCTGCTCAAGGCCAGTCAGACTCAACATCCTCCAGTGCCCCGATGCACTTGAGAAGCACCCAGAGGCTCTGCACTCAGCTGTCCTCAGCAGTGGCATTGTTTATAGCTACTGTCCTTGAATTCTAGACGGGTTCTCCCTGGCAAGAGGGGACATAGTTCGGATGTGATGCACGGTGATCAGTTTTAATGATGAGCCTGAACCAAACTCCCCAAACTTTGAGGGGTCCTTTTAGTTCAGATCCAAGGCAAGAGAGTCCAGCTGCATCTCTAATACCATTGCCTCTCCTCCATGCTGGGGGCGAGGCCCCTTCCAGCCCTAGATTTCCATGAGTCTATGCTGAATAACCCCCTCTAGTGCATGCATGCTCTCATAGATTATAAGCCTCACATCAAAATACTGGGTCCTGTTCACCCCCCCACACACTATCCATTTGCTTTCTAGGGCTTCCCACCCTCATGAACCCAAATTCTCTTCTCTCCCCACTCCAGGATGGAAGCCAGAGTACATTTAGAGGACTGTACTAGGCCCTTTAGAAGCGCCAGAAAGCCCCAGCAGTAAGAATTCAGAGCATCATGCAATTCAAACATTCATTTTAATGTGCAGCAGCCCATTTACACAATAAATATCAGAGAGTAGAAGGTGAGCATTCAGCAGGTGTGAAGGGAAGCCTGTCTGCAAGGGAAGCGGGGGTGTTTTTCCACAGACTACTCCAGGGAGATGTATCTGCAGTGCAGTTGCCATCCCTCCGCGGCACTGCTGACTTCTGCAATTAGTTCAGCGAACAGAGTTTCACTTGTGCAGGGAGCCAGAAGCCCCATGATATAAATATCATGATCGGATATTTATTACCATAGCCAGGAACATGAGCCATTGCATTAGTGTAATTTTATATTGACAATTAAGAATGATGAAGCAGAACGTTGCACTGAAAATGCAGAACCACACAGCAGAAGCTGCAGGGATCTAGCCAAAAGCTTCACCTCTGAAGCACAATTCTCCCCCCAAGGAACGGGTTCTATGGCAGATTCCACAGCCCTGCTAGTCATACTAGGCATGGTGACACATCCCACGGGCAGAAAGAGAGAGAGAGTGCTCAGAGTACCCGTATTCTGACCCAAGGGGAAAAAACCTCAGAGCATGGACACAATAGCCCAACTTACAAGACTGGCCAAGGCACTACCAGGAACTTGCTAGCAGACACCTACAGGACACCCCTGCTAGAGAGACTTCAACCAACCATGTTAAATGTTGCTTCACAACACTGAAGAGTTGAAGATTAGGCAGATTTGAGCAGGAGGTCTGTTCCCAGATTTGAGCAGGAGGTCTGTTCCCAGATTTGAGCACTGTGTGTGAAGTCTGGGCAAGCCACTTCCCTCTGTGCCTCAGTTTGCCCAACAGTAAAAAGACTGCAAGGCCTCATGAAATCAGGGCTTGCAAAGCAAGCTCAAAACCCCCAGAGGAACAGTCTCCATGCCAGTGAGGGGTGTTACCATGACTAACAGGCTGAGTAACAAAGAGCAATCCCCTCTGTTACAGTCTCCCTCTGGGTATGAGCAATTCTTATTCAGAAAACAGGATGTTTTAGGAAACTATATGCTTATGTATCAGTTTAGATTGAATACTTAATGAAGTACTTGTGTGGGCTGGAAACGCCTCAGGGCAGGGACGTCTCCCCTGGCTTCTATCTAGCCAAACCCAGTCAGCACTAATGGACTAGCACCCAATGGCCTACAATTCAAAGTGCACAGCCCTATTAAACAGACACAATTAAACAGCCCCTTAGCCCGCGCCCCTTGAGCTGGATGGGCCAGCTGCAGGTTTTTAATTGCAGTGTAGACAAACCTAATGAGACTTTAAGGATAGGGTTAACAGCACAGGAACTGCTAGCTTTCCAACCGGACGTTGTACTTTAGGCAGCACTGAAGCAGTTACATTTTTGACCATCTCAGCTTCCTCCTCTCTTCTCCCCATTAATGGAACCAGATACTACTGGTATCGGTTCAGGGAAGACAAGGCTGGAGCTGCTCAGCAGCAGAGGCAGATAGAGCAGAGCCCTCTCTCCTCCACTGCCTGCAGGCCAGCTGGGGCAGGGAAGGCAGATTTACTGAGCCCTGCTAGAGGAAGCGAAGTTACATTTCAGAGGAAGTCTGCATAAGAGCAGATAACTTTCTGAGCCAATAGCCAGAGCCCCTGCTGCTCCCATTTCAAACCCAGCGAACCAGTGACTCAAAAAAGGGAATCTGTATGTCGAAACCAGCACTGCCCTGTGGGCCATTGCTATAAATAAGCAGCACTTACACCGCGCTTTTCAGAGGGTCTCAAAGTGCTTCACATAAGGACACTTATTCCCCCCGCTTTCCAGGGGGGAAACTGAGGCACAGAGGTGAAGTCATTTTCCCAAGACCACACTGGTCAGTAGCAGAGCTGGGAACTGAATTCAGGTTTCTGGACTGGGAGTCTAACCCCTATGCACTGAAGTACGCTGCCTTCCCCAAGTGACTGCACTGGAGAGGCCAAATCCAAATCTGCTACAGTCAGGTGAGTTTTCTTCTACAGAGCTCCACATGTTCACTCCAGATCTGAATTTGGCCCTAGGTCCTCCTACTACATGAGCTTTAGAAAAAGGCGCTATAGCATACACCTCAGAATTACACTATGCACAAGTGACATTTACAATCCCACTAACAGGTTTGGGATTCAAGCCAATTGTTTCCAGTCACGTTTATAAGAATATTTTGCACTTATACCATCCCCTTGTATCCTTGAAGTTACAGCTACTATTACCTGCCAACTTTATCCATACTGTGCTGAACGACGTGGCTACATCTACACAGTCCGACAGCCGTATCACGTATCCTCAACCCACCCAACCATCTAGACAGCCACTTTCAGGATGCCAGATACATGCAGACCATACCATCAGACTTGGGCTGTGTTCTGGTATGCAGCATTTCTGTAACTTATGGCTGGCCATTTCCCGGAACTCTGCTTGCTGGAGTTTTGCTAGGCATGACAATCCAATCCACTGTCTTCAGCACACATCTCCCCAACTATAGGGGCTCCAGAGAAGGAACATCAGCCAGCTATCCAGCTGGAACATGAAGAAGTAGGAAACTGAAAAGCATTTCTGCCCTCAGGTAAAATACCCTCAGCCGTTCAACGTTTAAAGAGCTAGCAGAATTTCAGAGGCAGTCAGTTTTTCCACTGAAGTTCACCAAAATAAGAGACCTTCAAGAACTCAGCAGGTGAATGCCCAGATGCCAAGAATATAAACTGCCTGATACCGATCTGATTATGAACCACAGCAACTTATTCCAAAGTGCATCAAGTTGCACCTTTAAGCCTACACTTACGGCAATTTTAACAGCAAGGTAAATTTATCCCTAGACTGCTGCTTAACACTGACAAAAGCAGAGACCTGCCAGTGGGGTGCCCAGATTGTATTGATGAGTGATGGATGGAATTATAGCCCTGGTATTTGAAATCCTAAATGCTTTTATGACCAACACCCACCTTTTTGGAGATTAAGTCACTAAGCAGCTGAGACTGACAGCTTTTAAAAAGAGTAAATGCAAAAAAGCAAGATAGGAGTATGCACTTACCACTGGAAAATTTATCAACTAAAAGTCACTCACTGAAGCACATCTACAGAACCAAGCAAAGGATCAGAATCTAAGGTTACAAGGCAAGAAGAGAATTTAGTTGTTGTTGTAGAGAGAGAGAGGGGTGGCTGCCAGGCATGTTACAGCTGAACACACTGGGAATACCCAGAGCAACAGAACATATTTATAGGATTACACACAAGAGGCAGAGGCAAAAAGTTATTGCTCAGGTTATGGTTATAAGGAATAAAGACTGAATACTGTAGAAGAAAGGATCTCTACCAATGACTATGTACTAGAAATGTCCAATCTTCTTTCTGCACGTGGCCTCCTCACCAGCCAGGGCAAAAGGTTGGTCTGGATTCCAGTAAAACAACACTGTAGAATGCAGAAGTGGAAACACTGGATTGCACAAAACCTAGTCTAAGTGAAAGGCCAAAGAGATCATCTTCTTTACCTCTGAATCACCTCATGAGCTACTGCAAAATTCAGAGGCTGACAAATCCATCGAAGAACTATTAGAAGGCATTAATGAACATGCTACCAGGGGCCAGGTCTTGCTGTCCATTGAAAGAGAAGGGAGTCATGGGTATGGAGGTGATGTAAGGATAAGGCTCCAAGTGAACTTACTCTTTTTCATTATAAAAGGAGAGATCTCTACTGAAAGCATGTTTTGTTTTTTAAAACAAAGCTTTATCAGTACTATAGCACATTCTTCCTCCATTTGCTTGTTAGCACTTCCAAATTACCCACTTACTCCTCCCAAAGCAAAGGGTGATCTTTCTAACCTTGTATTGGAATAACATCACCCCATTTTCAGGGTGAAGTTTGCATTTTCTATCGCTTCTTCCCTCCCATTTCCCCCCCTCCCCACCCCCAAAGGCTTTTCTCTGTGTTGAGAAGAGTTTGACGCATCAAATCTCTTTGAACTGGAAGTCCAGTTACTTTGTTTAAAACAAATAGAGTGTATGCTTATTCTCCCTCATCAAGCGCTGCATTTCAGGGTTGAGAATCTCGATAACAAGACTTTGCATGCAGCATGGTCACATTGTGTAGATCTGGTAATTGCTCGTTCAGATATTTCTCAGGGAGAACACAATGGTTAATTGCTTTCAAATGAACTTAGCCTGAGCAGTCTGCATCAATAAATTAATGCACTATAGAGAAGCTAGAGTTAATGTTCATATAACAGTCAAATAATCAATGAGAGCTGAAATTAGTTTCCTAGCTGACAAGCCCCATAGAGTCACTTAGGTTTGTCACAATAAATGATGCATTTTTATACCCTCTGAACTCAGTGTTTGGGACCACCCAGCAGAGCGCTATGACAAACAGGCAGAGACAGAGATACTAAAAAGGTCAGGGCTGCAGAATGAAGCACTATGGATGCAAGAAGAGACTCGTGGGATTCCCAGCACTCTGCTGGGAGGCACCATGACACAGGTACGCCTAAACTCACCCGGGAGGGTAGAGTGGCTGATCTGTAAGTGAAACAGTGAACTCCACAACCAGAACTCTCTTACCGTTGGCAGAAGAGAAGAGATATACACCAATATCCATTAGTCATTGCTTTTTAAGAGGAATCCCCAGCCCGCTCCACCTGCTGTTGGAACTAACACTTGTTAATACCTGGTAGCAGAATGAGACCTTGACTGACATTACCCAACATTTGCATGCAATGACATCGGTCACTCATGTCCTTTGTCAGTTCCGTATAAGCAGGAAAATGGAGTAGTGGGCACAGACACTGTGCCAGGTGACTGTGAACCCATTTGTACAAAAGGGGTGAAAATCCTGGCCTTATCCCAATCCGTGAGAAAACTCCAATTGACCTCAACAGTCTGAGGTTTCACCCAACATGTCACCCTCATTCTAACCTCGCTAGCTCTACCAAAGCAACATGCTGGCAATGCTGAGTGAGCCAGAGAGCGTGTGCGTGTTGGGTTCTTACCCCACGTTCAGCTGAGCCACTAGGACAGGGGTGGTCAACCTGTGGCTCCGGAGCCACATGCGGCTCTTCAGAAGTTAAGATGCGGCGCCTTGTATAGGCACCGACTCCGGGACTGGAGCTACAGGTGCCAACTTTCCAATGTGCCGGGGGGTGCTCACTGCTCAACCCCTGGCTCTGCCACAGGCCCTGCCTCCACTCCACCCCTTCCCACTCCCTCCCCCTGAGCCTGCTATGCCCTCACTCCTGCCCCCAGAGCCTCCTGCACACCACAAAACAGCTGATCGGAAGGTGCAGGGAGGGAGGGGGAGGCACTGATCAGTGGGGCTGCCAGTGGCCGGGAGGCACTGTGAGCGGGGGGGTGGGGAGGAGTTGATGGGGTGCTGCTGACGTGTTACTGTGGCTCTTTGGCAATGTACATTGGTATATACTGGCTCCTTCTCAGGCTCAGGTTGGCCACCCTGCACTAGGGCTTCAGATCTCTAGTACAACAGTTGACCAATACATTCTCCTGAGGGAGATGTTCCACCCACAGGAGGAAGAGGGGGGGGAAGTACTTTCCTGTAAAAGGGGATTCAAGGGTTGCTTTATGAGGAATTTTATACAAAAGACTAAGAATTAAGGTGCAAATGCCCAGTAATTCCCTCTGCACATGAAAGGAGGAAGATTAATAGCACTGGGTAGGAACCTGCCTTAGGACAACAAGAAACACAAGCATAGCAGGCCTGATTTGTATTTCCTTCCTACTGCTCTTCACATGCAAGTCAGCATAGAGGTTCAACACTCCCTACTATTTTGAGCCTACTGGAAATGAGGCCTACATAGATAGGCTCATTAGCTCTCTTCATCACCCCACCTCTTATCCTCCCTACTTCCAAAAACGCCACCCTAAACCATTAGCAGGTTAGACCTGGCAAAGTTTTACCCCAAACCAGAAAGAGGAAACCTTATTCTACCCAGCAGCCATTGCTGCCCCAGAACACACATACGAGTGCTTTCATTTCTGTTCACATGTTCTTATTTGTGCCGCAAAGCTCACCAATGGAAAGCCCTCTCTCTTATTCTTGGACCGCTGTATCAAGTTATGGTGACTACCACTGACCTGCAGAACTCTGCCTCCTTCTGAACAAGCATTAAGCTGGGAGCTTAACAACACGTTTCAATTTAAGGCTTCGTCCGATCAACTCTTTCCTCAGTCTCCTTGGCATGTTTCCTTCCCCGCTATCTCCACCCTTGTTTACTTATGCCAAGTCCTGCAGTGCTTCATTTGGCACTAGCTTCGCTGGGAGAGAAATGGAGCGCACCATAAACCATGTGCAACGACTACTCCTGCTATGGGCGAGGGAGGGTAGCTGGTTTCCAGGGTCTAGCATGCTACTGCAATGTAACTTTTGTACTGGTGACCCCTTTCACATAGCAAGCCTCTGAGTGCGACCCGCCCCCTTCTAAATTACAAACACACTTTTTTATATACTGGGGACCCCCGCCAGAACACGTGTCGTTAGAACGCAAATTCGGAATTAGCGCAGGCACTACCATGGATCCCAAAATACATTGTTTACATTGGGATCCATGGCAACGCCCCCCACCCCGGCGGTAACGCGGGACTGCACATGGCTCCCAAACCCCGCGTTCTAACGGGGGTGTGGTGTATTTAACACCATTATAAATGCTGGAGACAAAGCGGGATTTGGGGTGGAGGCTGACAGCTCGCGACCCCCCCCATGTAATAACTTCACGACTCCATGAGGGGTCCCGACCCTCAGTTTGAGAACCTCTGTGCTACAGGGCCTTTCAGGAAGAGACATTTGTGAATGTGTGTCAAAGTGTGTGTAAAAAGGTCTGTCTGATCCTTAGCAGGATGGAAGGAAAAAGGTTTTCCTCAGGGAAGGTGTGGGGAGGGAGGGAGGGAAGAGAAGCTGAGCAGAGAGTTAGTGACAGCTCACTTTTCAATAGCACTGTTTAACCACAGTTTATCAGTCCTCACAGATTGACAGGCCAGAGTGTCATCTGTAACACGAAGAAACTGAGGAAGGCAAGGTAACGTCACACAGCGCTTCTGAGACAAAGGAGCCCAAGTCTGTGGCCCGACAGTCTGAGGTGGAAACCACTAGCTGAGGAACAACTCCTACATAAAACGCATAAGCAAAAGCTTTCAGCCCACGGTATGTGATTTAGAGCCTTCTGGTAAA
Source organism: Chelydra serpentina (assembly GCA_037349315.1). Classification (NCBI taxonomy): domain Eukaryota; kingdom Metazoa; phylum Chordata; order Testudines; family Chelydridae; genus Chelydra; species Chelydra serpentina. The sequence continues at coordinate 18,974,667 of JBAIAC010000035.1, forward strand.
TATGGTGCAACATATTGGATTTCAGCCAGGATTAGAAAAACCACTGTCCAACTCTTAATGAGTTTCACCAAGATCGGTTACTCCGCAACCATAGAAACTTTTTGGAAGGATTAGGGGAAGAGAAGTGGTGTGGAAAACAAATTGTGAAATGTTAATGAGAAGCAGAAACATTTCCCCCAGCTTTGCAGACTAGGTGCAATGAGAAGTCACAGAGTCAGAGAGATCAGCCAATGGCTGTGGATCTCCCAGCTCCAAAATATCACAAGAACAAGCAAAAAACGTGATCGAAGCACGATGCAAGACCCTGACAGACAAGTGTTTCCTCGCTGAGGGCTGAAGGGGAACCCAGCATCATTTCTCCTGGAGAGTGGATGAGAGATTAAAAGGATAAAAGCAATGGCACATCAGACAAAGATGGGTGGCAATTACAGGCCTTTAAGGACTAGCTCAGTATTGCTTCTCGCTCATCAGCTTGTGCCCATATACCATGGTGCTGAGTGCATCAGAAGTGGCAAGGCCAAGCAGCTGACTTTTTCTTTGTTGATACTTTTAAAGGGCGGCCCTGCAGCATCTGCTCACGAGCCTTCTGCTCAGGTCGGATTTTTGAGTGGGTATGGGGAAGGGGGGCCCCGCCTTGCTTTGAAGCAGGGGGAAGGGATAGAGAAGATTTAAGAGACAAGGATCCACTAAACAAGAATCCCCCCCCTCCAATCTCCTGGAGATACTCAGCCAGCATAGACCCAAGAGCTTTGTAACACTGTGCACGGCTCACTATTAACCTCTTCCTCCCCGGGGAGGAAGCCTGCCTGATTCAGTTGAACCCACAGCCGTGGTTTTGTCAAAAAGCCTTAAAGGCTAAAGAAAAAAAACATGCGACCACTTGTTGGAGGTTTCCTAGCAACTTTCTACATTGAGCTGGGTGCAGAGGAAGCTCACAGCTGAGCAGCGGGTTGAATAGCTGGTGTGAGTCAGTGCCAGGGAATGGGGCTTATGCAGCCAAAGCTACAGTATTTTGGGGCACGTTTTGTTCCGCCTTTCTGCGACACGCCAGAAATGTGTCGGATCAACCGGGCCCTTGTAGGAAAAAAATTAGCCCTTCACTTCCCTACCTCCGCAATTAGAAACCCAACAATCATTGCTGGTGTACTGAGCTTGTGAATTGCTTCTGTCCTATAGCACAGATCTTCTTGTAGGACTTCGGTGACGGAGACAGGGGTGGCATGCTTGAACCTGCTTGCAAATGGCACACTAAACTCAATACAGACAACGCAAACACTTTAGAAGTTCCAGCACACACACACTTTGCCCAGCAGCTCCTCCGGGACCTCCTCTGTGTGCAGTTTCAGTAACGATTTCCAAGCTACAGGAATGCAGGGCAAAAGTGTCTCAAGTTAGGTTAACTAAATACTTTTGCATGAGATCACAGGTAGCTATTGAGGAAGTGAACACAAAAGCAATAGAATGCTATTACAGCTGACAAGAGATGTTTTATGGCCTTTGTGAGGTGGCTTCTTAGGGAGCTGGTTTTCTCTAATTAAGTCAATTGAAACATAAGAAATTGGACTGACTTAGACTCCACTTCCAAGCAGAAGCAGTTCCCTCAATATTCTCCTCACAAATGGTAGACTGCCCCTCCGTGACCCCACATCGCTGTGAGAGCACTGGGATACAATGCTCAGGCACCGCTTCAGAGGCGAGGGAACTGGGGGTTGTCTTAATTGAGAACTAAGCAAAGCTAGGAAATGGGAATGAAGTTTGAGACCTAGTGTCAGGCCAGACTAGCTAGACTGAATGATCCAGTCAGTTAAGCAGGGGCCTTTGCTAGTTTAACACCATATGTATCTCACCCTTTAAACCCTCCAATACCTTAAACATACCAGTGCCAATGCTACATCACTTTCTTAAGAGAAATGTTTGCTGAAACTTAGCACAAGTGATAAAAGACCTTGGGTAAAGTTTTCAAAAAGTGACTAAGGCACTTAAGAGTTTAAAACCCAATGAAAGGCAATAAGTGCCTAAATCACTTAGGTGTTTTTTACTATTGTATCGATGTTTTAATCCAAGTCTTTAGTTGCAGAACCCTTTGAGAGATTGGGGGCTCTATATACAGAGTGGTTTAAATGTAGTGCTTAGAGCCCTATGTGGGGATCTTGGCCACACTTAAGTCAATGTGAGTTTTCCCTTTGACCTTAATGGGACCAGGATGTCATCCATAGTGGTTGTATTTGTAGAGCCACTAGGATGCTGACACCCATTTACTAAGAAAGAAGCAGCTTCTTCCCCCATTTTAAACGGAAAATAACACATTTGCTGTTTGAAGAGACAAGGCCAAAATTAACAGGCCAAAATGAGACCTTAAAATATTTGTATGTTTTGTGGGAATGTTTTATGATACAGTTGGAAAACTAATGGGGTTTTTTTTGTTGTTTTTGTTTTTTTAAGAACAGCCAGCAACTTAGAAACTTAACGTGCAAGTCAGTAAAACTGCATGGAGAGATATTAGTGCAATCAGGCCTGAGTTACCGAAATCCACCCCAAAGTCGGAGAGTTGCGGTTTTAATTAGTGAGCATTGAGGTAGGTAGGAGAGGAGACAGTCCAAGCACTTCTAATGTATCTATCACCATGGGATCCAGGCACAACCTGCAGCTATATGCTGCATAGTAAATACTGTATGCTGTTTTGGTTTCATTCTCTTTCCCCACACCAAGTTTTAAACAGTAGTTATATTCCCCAGGGTACATAATATTACGCACCTTACTGCCATCACAGACTGAATAATTAGAATGGATTTTTTTTTTAAATTGAGGTGGAGAAAAAGAAAAAAAGAGGAAGCATATAACAATTTCTTTATAATGGAGACACGAATTTGTGTTCCTGAAGTGACAATCAGATGGCCTCTGGGACTGGGTGTGGTGGAATAATATCTATATAGAACCTTTTACTGAAAGCCCTTTGATCAGGAATTCAAATTAATGCATTCGGTTTGCTGCAAAACTGGCACTGAAACTGCAAGCAGCAGGATAGACCACACTACTGAAGGGGACATCCTGTCCACACCCTGCCACAGGCCAGTGTTATCAGGGGAGTAGGTGTTCTCCTCTGTGCACACTGGAAAACAGCGATAGCATTTCATAAAAGGCATAAACACAGCAAAACAATCCCATGATTAAATACAGCAAGTTCTAAGGGAAAAAGGCTAAGACACGTGTCTGTCAGCTTGTACACGCACTCGTAACTAGCCCCATTGATAGTCATGCAACTGCTTGCCACAGTAAGCACGACACCTAATAGTATTTGCAAGATGGAACTGCTGGATCATGGCTCAGAGTCTCCTTTACCGGTTAGACACCACTACTGATTTAATAAATAGCGAGTGTAGTGCACACAAGCCCCTGAAATTAGAATACAGAGGAGCCAGCTCAGCTGCCTGAAGCTGGAAGCAACTAGCTCCACTCCAGAAAACTAAAAGTCAATAGAGCCATGGCTGTAATTTTTATTAGACGTGTCTTAGTGCAGCCATACTGAAGAGCGTGAATGATCCATGATCACCATCGAACTTTTTTCTCTAGTAATCATTTCCTTCGGGAAAGGGCTGTGGCTTTAGAATCCTACAATTATCCTTTGTATTTATAGGTCTCCAAATCTAGAGGTATTGCAGGCTGCAAAGACCCCTTCATATAAACTGAATAGCATTCACAGCTAATGAAGGCTTCCTGTAGCTACAGGCCTGCTTTTACAGGGCCTGATTCAAAAGCCAGAAAGGCTCCCATTGACTTCAGTGGATTCTGGATCAGGCCAATAGCAAAGTGTGTCTGAAAGGTCACATTTCCATCTGACAATGCAGTACCCACATTGTAGTTACTTATAACACCAGAGATTACAACAACTGACAATTAAAGGGAAACTGCTTCTCACTCCTCGTCCTCCCCTGCCAATTTTCAGCTTTATTCCTGTGTGCGCAGTGTGTTTCCCTGTTTCCCCTTTGCAACTAGGTCCTCCTTTCCTATACAGATCTCTCTAGGCATGAGCAGGAGAATCCCAGTAATTTTCATTTGACTGGAGAATTCTTTATGATTCAACATGTGCTATTTAGAAGGGCTCTGTCAAACTATTTTTTTAAATGAATCATTTAAAACAATAGTTGTCAGGGGCCCTTAAAGTTACCGATACAATGTTGACAAAAGTGGGAAACTAATTCAAAGTTGTGTCAGCTTCACATGTAGGAAATCCACCCCAACTGTTTAATGAAGATTTTTTTTTACACTTAAAGAGCACCCAGTGAAGCTATTACACACCTGAGTTCTCCCTCCTCCACCATAGCAACAAAAACCTTAATAAAACCAAAAAACTTGAATGTTGCCCATTTTTTCTTTTACCAAACTTCTTAAGTTTGCTCCTGAGTTGAACCTTGCTAGTTAAGTTTCAGCCTGGAGCAAGATGTTGATGCATTTAAAACACGCGCACACCGTATGCTCAGACACCATGGTGATGGACATAGTATAAGACAGGGATCGGCAATCTTTGGCCTGCGGCCCACCAGGGTAAGCCCCCTGGCAGGCTGGGCTAGTTTATTTACCTGCCGCGTCTGCAGGTTCGGCTGATCGCAGCTCCCACTAGCCGTGGTTCGATGTCCCAGGCCAATGGGGGCTGCGGGAAGCAGCGGCCAGCACATCCCTTGGCCCGCGCTGCTTCCCCCCAGCCCCTATTGGCCTGACCCTTGGGGCACCTGCCATTGGCCACTGTCAGAGGACAGGATACTGGGCTTGATGGACCTTTGGTCTGACCCAGTATGGCCGTTCTTATGTTCTAAAGCGAATATGGACAAAGTGCTTTCCAATACACAGAGCAAGATGAAGCCAGAGAAATTCTACTCTCTTTCTAACCTCAGGTGCTACTGGTAACAACAGCAGGGTAAAGATTTCTGAGAAGAGCAATTGTTAAGATGGTGCCACTTTCAGCAAAAGTTGTGCACTATTAGATAATTATTAATGCTTAAAAAAAAAAAAAAAAAAGAGGGCTTACTAACAACATGAGACAGACAAGTAATCATTCCCAAGGGCTCTGGCAAAGCACCTCAGTCCTGACCTGCAGTCCACCCGCTTCCTTCATATATGTGGGTTTTGACCCGTTCTTCAGCAGCATTTACTTATTCATCAAATTCTTTGGCAATTTTGCAATGTGAACTGATGTCTATGAGTAGATTCAATAAGATCCCTAAATTCATCTTTTCTGACTCTGAACACCATTTGAAGCCAGGTCTTGTAATATGGCTGGAACATCAACCCTCTTCACCATCACAAGTCTCTAACTGTCTTAAGTGTCCATCCCCACTGTTATTGTGCAGGCTTGTTTGTCTAGCAGTCAGCATCACACAAGCCTGCTGTTTGACATGCAATAGAAAGTACAATAGAGTATCTGGCCTTTGAAAACGCAGTCCCTTGACATAAAGGTTAAGCACTCATAGCACTGCATAGCACTGTCCCTGCTGTCAATGGGCATGTCTCCTTTGCAAATTCCAAGAGATTCTCACCGTTTCCTGCTTGCATTCACAGTGATATTTTTACCATTGGAAGCATACAAAACTTGCAGGCAGCCTTTGAGTGCTGACTTCTAAGTAATATCTCTTCGTTCATATTACCTAGAGGCTGGGTAAGGAAGACCCAGCAGAGCTATTAAAATATCACTCAGAAAACAACATCTCACCTCTCCTTGCGCCTACCCACAGGGACGCTTTCTTCTCTCCCACCCCCTAATGCGAAGTACATAGCTTCTCATCAGTTTCTAGTCACAGTAGCTAGTGGGATCTGCAAAGCTGACTCAGGCTCCCAAAAGGATTTTTCCTGCAACGCTGAAGACAGCTCTAGATTTGTTTAACAAGTCAGGAGACAAACTGTGAACAAGCCCTGGACAACAGGGCACAGACAGATCTTTCAGCCCACAATGCGGCGAAGATTTGATAGAAAAGGAAAGTGCCAAAGGTGATTTGCTGAGCTCTGGGACAATCTCTGCAGATGCTCTTGTCAGCCACCTGCGACATCTACTAGGACACTCCTTTATCTCAGCTGACACATGCTGGACTAGGAGAGGGCTTGGGAAGGACAGGAGGAGGAAGTGGTAGATATGCTAAAAAATAAATCGGCACAATGGACATACTTTTATTTCTACTTATGTATCGTCTCCAGCAGCCAAAACCACTCCAGGGCACCCAGTATTTGCCTGGGGGTCTCTCAGCAGGACACTGCCCTGCCAACGCCATGGAGGCCCACCGAGGCAGAAGGGCGTGCACCTCCCCCATCCACCCCCAAAAATGACTATCCTGTTTGGGGATTCTCAGACAAAAAGTTCCTCCGCTCCAGGTTCAGTGCAAATTCCATCCCCGTGGCAGCCTCCACAGGGCGCGTGTGTCTTCCTACAGCTTCCCCACACCGCGCACCCAGAGCTCAGGGCACCTGCCCTCAATGGCTAGTGGCTGTAAGATGCCAGCCAAAGGCCCCTGGAGAATAAACTGTAAACACAGCCACGGGGGCCCTTTCCTCATAGTGCCGGAGCATCGCAGCCCTGCCCGAGGGGCCCAGCTTGAGGCTCAGACTCCAAAGAGTGAGGCGGGGAAATGGAGCCCCCGGCCATGGCCTAACCCCCCTCACCACCCGTCCTCTTCGCCGCTTCCCCCTAGTCCCCTCCGGGCTGCCCTGCACCGCTCCGGCTGTAACCTTTCCCCGCGCTGCCATGCCACAGCCGCGCCAAGGCCAGGGCACCCACCCACGTGCCTGGGGTCTCAGGTTTCCCCCAGGCCAGCCCCGCCACATACACATGCACGTTCCCCCGAGGGCACCCTCAGGCAGCATTGCCCCGGGGCGGGGCACCCGGACCCACCTTGTACACTTTGCCGAAGGCACCGTCCCCCAGCTCCCCGACGATCTCCCACACCTCGTTGGGGTCCAGGTCCCGGCGGACGTGCTCGTACTCCTTGGATCGCCTCTTCTCGAAGGTGGAGAGGCGCAGGATGCGGCGGAAGTTGGCAAAAGCCATGGTGCTGCCTGGGGCTGGGGCCCCCGACCATACAACAGGCAGAAGGGGGCTCCGGGGAGATCCTGCCCGCACCCTGGGGACACAGGAGAGCGCTGGGGCCGGTAGAGCGGAGGTGGCCTCGGGAGATGGGGCGAGGGGCGCACTGGGAAGGAGCGCAGAACGGGAGAGGCTGGGGAGTCGCAGGACAGAGGCACTTCACAGCCCAGCTCCCCAGATCCAGAATCTCCGCACCAGCCGGGCGAGCCGCTGCCCAGCCTAGGAAGGTGCCGTGCCCCCGGCCAGCCGGGATCCCAGCGCCCGGCAGATACGCCTTGGTGCTCTGCCCGCGGGGAAGCAGGGCGGGACAGCAAACAGCAGCTGCTAGGACAGGGGCGTGGAGCTGCCGGGCACTGAGCTCCCAAAGGGGAAGCGGCGGCCGGCGACTGCCCGCGGCGCTCAGAGCAGCTGGAGTTGCTGCCCGCCCGGCGCGCGGCAGAGCTCCCGTCGGGACGAATACACAGGCGGGCAGGGCGGCGCAGCCTCAACCCGAGCACATGGAGCCAAGACCACTCCACCTGCCGGAGCTTCGCTGACGCTTTCCCCCGCCCATTGGACACAGAGTGTTCTAATGTCCCCGCCCCAAGCCCGCTAGATACTTTACATTCTACTGGCCCCGCCCCTAGCTATCGTTTACCCGAGGGGGCACTGGCGTAGCTCTTGCCATGCAGTTCCACTGCCCCCGCCCCCTTCGCAGGGAGCACTGGGACCTGTAGTTCTTCCTCTGTCTTCAAACCTCTTTGCCATTGACATGAGGATTTGAAGAATTGCTTTTCGGTAGTAGTTACAAAGGCAGAAGCAGCCCGTGAACCATGGAGCTCTGGACTGGTGCATAGGGGTTGCCTGTCTTGCAGAAATCCAGAAGGGGCACACCAAATATTACAGAATGAGGTGCTGTGTGAACCAACTGTATGTAGGAGAATGGAAACTCTGATTTCAGACTGGGGCACACACAGGACAAGTCTGTCTAGGAGAAGGAAAACTGTGCTTTTAAATCCAATCAGTTTAAGCTCATTAGCCTTTGAAGGCAAGTGGACTAGGGTGGAATCGCTGATACCTGTTCCTAGCAGGCCAGCAGGTATTCCCCAGAGTGGGCGGGAGGTTAGGGTGGACTGTCCTAAAAAGCCATTACAGCCAAAATTTACTTGTTATAGAAAGAGTACAGCAAGCCAAACTGATATATGGATTTTGATACAGGCCTATCAAGCCTAGCAAATGGAAATGAACTTGGATTTCAGACAATGGCTAAACATATTACATGTATTGCAAACTGGAATGTTAGAGTTCCATTCATTCCAGGCCAGGCAGAGCTAAGAGCAGAGGAGTTTAGAGATACAAGTTTCCTTTGCTGCCATACAAGAGACAGATTGGCTGGGTACAGGAGAGGTCACAGTTGGAAATTATACTTTCCTTTATTGCAGACATTCAAGTGAACAAGTGAAGCATAGAGATGGGGTTGCTATAGCAGTGGACAAGAGAACAGTTACTTCAATGAACAGCTAGCTGGAAACTTGTGTCTGAGTAGATTGTCATAGCAAGGTTGCTATAGACTATGCATTACTGTGAACTGCTGTTATGCACCAATAGAAGTAGCAGAAGAGGAAGAGAGATTAATTTTATGCATGGCTGGGTAACATGTAAATCATAATATGATTTTGATAACGGGAGATATGAATGCAAATGTTGGTAACGGACATGGTCAGCAAATGAATAGCATTGGACCATATGGCATTGAGATGGCAAACAATAATGGGAAAAGGTTAAGAACTTGCTGTGAGATGCATAATCTGATTATTGGCAGTGCTTGGTTTCCTCACAAAGATATGCACAAGTTTGCATGGAATTCACTAGACGGTCATATGAAAAACCAGATTGACCACATTATTATCAGTAAAAGGCAAAGAAGATCAGTGCTGGATAATAGTCTATAAAAATATCAAGTGTGGCAGTTATCATGAACTACTAATGGGAAAGATTAATATGAAATTAAAGTCCAAGAAAAAGATGGGTGCTGTGACGCGTTGGTATCACAGAAACCCCCTTGGAGCTGCCACCTGGTGTGCCAAGGCTACTTCTGCCCCTGCTTTCCTGTCTTTTCCAGCTTGGGACTCCAGAATCCTGTCTGTTTTGAGCCAGGCCCGTCAGCCTGCTGCAAACCCAGACCCAGATCTGAACCACGTCCACTAACAGCTGTAGGCCTGCCTGGAAGCAGCTCAGGAAGTGCTCTTGCCTTTGACACCCAGGCGCCCAACTCCCAATGGGGTTCAAACCCTGAATAAATCCATTTTACCCTGTATAAAGCTTATACAGGGTAAACTCATAAATAGTTCGCCTTCTATTTCAAAGATAGAAAGATATGCACAGCTGTTTTCCCCCTCCAGGTACTAACACGTACTCCAGGTAACTTAATAAGTAAGAAGTGATTTTAATAAGTACAGAAAGTAGGATTTAAGTGATTCCAAGTAGTAACAGAACAAAGTGAATTACTAAATAAAATAAAATAAAACACGCAAGTCTATGTCTAATCAAACTCAACACAGATAAAAACCTCACCAGTTCCACTCTCTTTCTTTTACAGGCTGTAGAACTCCTAGCCTGGGTCCAGCAATCGCTCACACCCCCTATTGTCTTTGTCCTTTGTTCAGTCTCTTTCAGGTGTGTCCTTGGGGGGTGGAGAGCCTCTCTCTTTAGCCAGCTGAAGACAAAATGGAGGTGTCTTCCCGGGGTTTAAATAAACTTTCTCCCCTGGATGGATGCTCCTCCTCACTCCCTCTGTACCATCATGTTACCGTGGAGTTTTGGGATCACATGGGCAAGTCACATATCCATACACAATTCAGCAACCAGCCCAGCCAGTCGCATTCCTGGCCAAGCTCAGATGTGGATTGGGGTCTGCAACTCCTTTTGTCTGTTTAAGAGTTTCTTGATTGGGCACATTCTTTTCTCCAGACATGATCCCATGCTCTTACAAAGGCTATGTATAAAACCAGCAAATATACAACCAATATTCATAACTTCAACTACAACAATGATACATGCATACAAACAAGAGGAATAGATTCAGTAGATCATAACTTTTACAGAGATATGTTACATGGCACATGTAGCATAAAACATATTCCAGTTATATCCTATATACATTTATAAGCATCTCCCCATAAAGTCTTATAGAGACACCATCAGAGGTGCAACTGGAGCCCAATGTGAAATTGATAAATTAAGGAATAGCTCTGGGAGGAAGACATACAAAGTGAGACTTGGAGGTTATTTCAAACCATTAATTTGCGATGATGAAGAAATTGCACTCCAGACTGGATGGGAAATATTCAAGGAAGCAATATAAAATTCAGCAGAGGAAGTTATTGGAAGGCGTAAGCAACCAAGGAAAATCTGGACAAGCAATGAAACAAAAACATTACAGGAAAAGTGTGAACAAGTCAAGACTACTGGGAAAGTGGAAGAAGTGAAAGTGTTACCAAAGTAGTGAAGAAATCACAACAACTGGACAAGCAAAAGTTCTGGAAAGAAGAGGTTCCATAATTAAAGGAGGCACAAAGAAAACAAGATATGAACATGATATACAAAACGGTTAAGTTGTATGAAACACAATCAGGCCAATGATGCAAGCGCTAAGAAAGACTACTGGTGAACTGACAACAAATGCTGAAGAGGGGCTGCAAGTATGGAAGGAGCATTCTGACAAAGTGCTGAACACTACAGTTCATTGAGATGCAAGCATTCTCGGCATGCTAGCTGAACAGGGCAGATTGCAAGAGAGAATAGATATCAGCACTGAACCACCATGAGAAGAAAAAATAGAAAGAGCAGTGAAGCAATTAACAAATGGGAAAGCTGCAGGAACAGACAATGTAACAGCTGAGCTTCTACAAGCCGGCGGGAGGAATGCTATCAAATCATTAGGAAAAATATATAAGAAGATATGGGAGCAAGAGGAGGTACTGTATGACTGACTAAAAGCAATAGTTGTACTAATCCCAAAGAAAGGGTATCCTACCGATCTGAATAATTATAGCGGTATACGCTTATCATCAGTACCGGGAAATCATGATGAAAGTAATTGTCAACAAATTAAGACCAGTTTCAGAGGAAATAGTAGGTGAGGAACAGTGTGGCTTCACACCAGGCTCATCTTGCTTTGATCAGATATTCAGGCTCCGATAGTTGATGGAAAAAAATGAGAACGAGGATTAAAGATGTTTACCGTTTTCATTGACTTCACAAAGGCATTTGATTTAGTGTGGACGGATGATACTCTTCACTGCCTTGGAAAATTGGTGCAGTTGACTAGGACTTACAATAAATGCCAAGAAGACAAAGCGATTGCATCTTGGAAAAGGGACAATAGATATAGTGTTGAAATGCAACAGAGGTGAAGTCATAGAAAAAGGAAAATCTTATGTGTACCTAGGAAGCTTGAACAGTGCCAATGGTTAAAAGGAGGTGTGCCTTAGCAACAAGTGCTGCACAAAACTGATGAAATTATGGACCCATAAAAACATTGTTTGCCACCAAAGTGAAAACTGATTAAATCAGTGTCCTAACAGTATAACTCTACAGACTGGTCAGAGCTGCACTAAATTAAGCAGACATCAGAAGGCTGGAGGAAGTAGAGAGTTCTTTGGAAGACGGCAACAGTAAAGTGAAATGATTTTAAGACAAATTAAGTTAGAAGGAAAGTAGGATGTGAAATCACTCTACGGGATTGGCTGCAATCAAAAAGATTACAGGGGTGGTGACATTGTAGAAAACAAACAGATGATAGGATGCCCAAGAAAATAATGCAAATGCAACCAAGGTCAGTCAGGCCAAGAGGCCAACCCCCAACTAGATGTACACAGGGATATGACCAGGCTGGGCTTAAAGGAGGACCAAAGCCATGGACAGGAATGAATGGTGACACTGTACTGCTCCCTGTGTCTGTAAAGATGTCTTGGGATGAGAAGAAATATATATCTAAAACAGGGGTGGCCAACCTGTGGCTCCGGAGCCACATGTGGCTCTTCAGAAGTTAAAATGCGTCTCCTTGTATAGGCACCGACTCCGGGGCTGGAGCTACAGGCGCCAACTTTCCAATGTGCTGGTGGGTGCTCACTGCTCAACCTCTGGCTCTGCCCTGCCCCCACTCCACTCCTTCCCACCCCCTCCCCTGAGCCTGCCATGTCTTCGCTCCTCTCCCCCCCCGCCCCACTCCCCGAACCTCCTGCACACCATGAAACAACTGATCGGGAGGTGCAGGGAGAGAGGGGGAGGCACTGATTGGTGGGGCTGCTGGTGGGTGGGAAGCGCTGGGAGCAGGGGGTGGGGGGAGCTGATGGGGGGCTGCTGACGTATTACCGTGGCTCTTTGGCAATGTACATTGGTAAATTCTGGCTCCTTCTCAGGCTCAGGTTGGCTACCCCGATCTAAAACATAAACTTTTGAAGAGAGAGTGTGGAGGAAAACCATGATCACGTGTGCTTCATACTACATTAAAATAAAATGTAGTTTAAAAAAAAAAGATTTCAAACAAGTCACAGCTTCCTATCCTAATTCATGGCTACCTATCAAGGGTTCAATTCTGTCAGCACTTATGCAGATGAGTAACTTTACACAGGTTACCAGACCAATTGAACACAATGGAGTTACTCATTTGCGTAAGTGCTTATATAGGATCAAAGGACAGGATGGAAGTTGTAAAATAAAGATGTTTTTGAATCATCTGAGTGTAAAAAATGTATCTAAAACGATCTTAACAGAAGAAAATCACTTCTCCTTCCCCAAGTTCAGCTCTTAAATATAGCCACTAAATATTTAACTTCTGGATGTTTGTTTTCTTAAAGATATAAGCATCTGTAAATATGGATAGACAGGGTGGGACCCAAATTGTTTAAAGTCATAATAGTCCTCTACATACTTTAAATTAGCTACAGCAAATTTAAAAATGGGAATAAAATGGGGACATCTAGAGGAATTATTTGATATTGCAGCCTTATGTCTAGGTCTGAGACCAACTGGTCTTGACTGATCAGCTTTTTACTTTATGCGGTGTTGTTGTAGCCATGTCAGTCCCAGGATGTTATAGAGACAAGGTGCGTGAGGTAATATCTTTTATTGGCCCAGCTTATGTTGGTGAGAGAGAAGGTCGAAAGCTTGTCTCTCTCAGCAACAGAAATTGGTCCAATAAAAGATATTACCTCACCCACCATGTCTCTCCGTTTTTTACTTGTTCGTTGAAATGGTTCCCTCCTAGAATATTGAGTCTGGGTCTCCTCTCACACTGAGTTCATTGCTGTGATTCTGGATTTACACTGATGTAGCCAACTGTTGTGATTTTATCTTGAGCCGCATGATATTTGATGCTTTATATAACGATCCAGCTGCTGGAAATAAGTGCTCATGTGAGGATTTCAGCTTCATTTAAGAAAAAATACGTTTCTAGCCCTCGGGGTTGAGGAGAAAAGCTTGCAAATGTGATGAAGCATACCTGTGGCAATACTGGAGTGAGAAGAGAATTAGGCTAATTGTTTTCAGAGTTATATATCAGTTAACCTGCATCTCTTCCCAATTTGCCATGTGCCTACCCATTAATTATTATTCATATTGCGGTAGTAACCAGGAGCCTCAGCCCTGGACCAGGACCCCTATGTACAAACATAGAACAAATAGTCAATCAAAAGACTTTACAATCTAAATATAAAACAAGATAGATACAGACATATTCACATCCCCAAACCCACTTCTTTGCTGAAGCCCACAAACCTCAATCCATGTTGGCAAATCTGCTGTCACCAATCCAGGAATTGTTTTCTTATTGTCTTTTTAAAATGCTAACATAAATATAAGAAGTAGGCCCGCAAAAATATTCAAAACGCGTTGGAAATCTGCCTTAGAATCACAAAAGTGGGCCTGATCCTATAGTCAGGGGTCTTACTATCGTGAATAGTTCTATTTACTTCAGTGGAACTACTCACAGTAGTAAGCACTTCACTCAGCAATACGTGTTTGCAGAAATCAAGCTCTTAAACAAGATTGGTGTGGGGTGTGATTATTTACTGATAGAGTTATACCAGTACCACCCCTTGAATAGATCCTTACTCTAGTATAGCCATCCCCTTTCCCGTATAGGCATAGCTGTACAGGTATAAAGCACCATTATACTGATATAACGGGTGTGCCCTAGGGGCATTGTCTCTCTTTAACTACACCAGCCTAGTTTAGTGGTACAACTTTCTAGTGTAGACAAGGCTTTAGGGCTCTGATTCAGCAAGGTGTTTAAGCACATGTCTAATTTTAGCATATGGGTAGTCCCCTGAAGTCACAATAGACTTAGTGAACTCACACATATCTTGCTGAACTAGGGCCTTAAATCTATGTTTCCTTGCAAATGTGAGTTTCAATCTGATTCTAATGTTCTAGAATTCATTTAAAAAAATGTGTGATAAAAGAGTAATTCTTCATGCTCATTTTAGATGTGTATCCTGACTCCTCAGTGGTAGAGAGCCATTTGCTCCACAGTGTTCAGTGGATCACTCAATGCCTAAGGTGCTTGCAAGAGCTCTGCTTTGTTCAGTGTCCTGTTCCAATTGGCTGATTGTGCATAGCAACAAGACTTTCACAGTGACCCGCCCTCTCTGCCCCCTGGAGAGTTCAGCCCTTAAAGCTGAATCTTAAAGCACAATCTGATGATGCTTGGCAAAAAACAAACAAACAAAATCTCAATCAATCAGGAGGATACATGATTGTGTTCTGGTTCCAAGATGGAATTCTCTTGCGGTGATGTAGGCATCACCTCAGTTAACTGTGAATGTTCATAGGTAAACAGAATTAGACACTGCCAAGATGAGGCTGAAACCTGGATGTTTTCTGCAGTTTCTGTATTTAGATAAAATATACTGTTTATTATCAGTGAGAAATGCTAGGGCACTTGCAGAATATTTCCAACTCCTAGATGTTCATAAAAAGAATACTTTGAATGGTAAGTACTTTCCACAGGCCCTGGAATTTGCTATCACTAAGCCTGAGAAGGAGCCAGAATTTACCAAAGTACATTGCCAAAGAGCCACAGTAATACGTCAGCAGCCCCCACATCCGCTTCCCAGCACCCACTGCCTCCCACCTGCTGGCAGCTCCCACCAATCAGCGCCTCCTCCCCCCACCCACCACAATCAGCTGTTTCACGTGCTCAGGAGACTATGGAGGGGAAGCAGGGGTGAAAGTAAGTCAAGCGACTTACCGGTACAGGGCTGGGGGCCACCTCTGGCCCCCAGAAGGGGCAGGGCCTCAGGCAGAAGGGGCAGGACTAAGGGGGTCAGAGCCAGCCCCAGCCCACCGTGTACGGGTAAGTGCCCCCCCTCCTTCACCCTCCTCCTCACCCCCCCACACCGGGGTAGCAGCGGCAGCCGGGGGCTCCGGCAGCTATTTAAAGGGCCTGGGGCTCCCCTGCTTCTGCCACCCCAGGCCCTGGACCCCTGGGGTAGCGGCAGCGGGGCTCCGGCAGCTATTTAAAGGGCTGGGGCGATAGAAGCAGCGGGCGCTCTGGGCCCTTTAAATAGCCCCCGGAGCCCCAGTGCTACCCCAGGGCTTTGGGGGCTATTTAAAGGGCCGGGGCTCCTGCTGCTTCTACTGCCCCAGCCCTTTAAATAGCCACCTGAGCCCAACCGCCGCTACCCTAGGGCTCCAGCAGCAGGGCTCTGGCGGCAATTTAAAGGGCCTGGGACTCCAGCCACTGCTGGGAGCCCCAGGCCCTTTAAATTGCCGCCTGGGGAAGCCGGGTCGCCCTGGTATGGCACACTTTCACTTCTGGGGGGGGGGGGGGGAGGAGAGAGGGCATGGCAGGCTCAGGGGAAGGGGCAGGGACCTTGGGGGAAGGGTTGGAGTGGGGGCAGGGCTTGGGGCAGAGCAGGGGTTGAGCAGTGAGCATCCCCCAGTACATTGGAAAGTTAGCATCTATAGCTCCAGCCCGGAATCAGTGCGTAGGTAAGGAGCCGTACATTAACCTCTGAAGAGCCGCATGTGGCTCCGGAACCACAGCTTGGCCACCCCTGACTAAGATTAATGTTTATATCCAGCAGCATATTATCGCCTAGGCCGACAAGGCAAATTTGCAGGGGCGGCAAATTTATAATAGCAGAATTTTGGAGTCGCGGCATCAGTGACGCCGCGCGATTCTATCAATCAGCGCGCGTATTGAAACCACCAATGACGGCACAACGCCATTTAGTAAACATACTCGCGAGAATCCGAAACGTTAATAATGTGACATGAAGGAAGAAATTAAGCGGTTCTCAGTTAAAAAAAAATGGTATACAAAAGAAAGAAAGGGAAAATTAAATGATAGCAAAAATGCGCAAAATCGATTCCTTTGTTGTATCAGTTAGTGCCAACAGTGAGACAGAAAAAATAGTTGAAAGTAGTAGTGAAGTAAAAAGTGAAAATATTGGGGTTGATATTGAAAATATTGATGTGATTAAAGTCCATATGGAAACTAATGAAGAAATTCCGGCTGCGGTTAGTGTTGAAGAAAATGCTCTAAATACTAGCATATCAGAGACTAATCATTTTAGTTCAAACGAATTTGTAAAAAAACTAAAACAAGTTCATATGGAGCCTGGGGCATTCAATTATTGCGGCCTAGGGGCAGCAAAATCATTAATCTGCCACTGTTTATATCTATCTATCTATATATAAAAGAATCATATGATGCTATAAAGTTTAGGGTTTAAAAACAGTTTAGGATTTGTTTAAAAACTGTTTAAAAATTCTTTAGAGTTCAAAATAATGTTCAGAGACACTATAAATACCGTTTCTCAGCTATTACAACAATTACAGCACTCTGTAATGCTAATTGACTAGCTGGCTTGGTTAATGCAAAGTTTTGGAATTGCCCCAGATAGATGGCTTTCAGTTGTAGCATATATCACTGTGTCTTGACTGATATAGCACTTTCCATCCATTCTGAATGGTTATATGGCCTGACTAGTAACACATCAGATGCTGAAATGATACCCAGCCCTCATCCCCAACCTACTAGCATGATTGCAATAACTGAAATGTCTTCAGCTCTTGCCTGAGACGTTAACTTCTTTCCCTCGCTCTACCTGGTTCCTCTTAAAGCTGACAGTCCTGCAATTCAAATTAACTTGTGTGGCATCATCACCATCATTATTATTTATCATTATCACTCGGGTAGCACTGAAAAACCCCGATCAGGACTAAGGCACCAGTGTGGTAGGCACTGGACAAGCACACAATAAAAAACAGTCTCTGCACCAAAGAGCTTACAATATAAATCAGTGAGGGTACGTCTATACTTTCCTCCGGGTTCGGCGGTAAGCAATCTTCTGGGATCGATTTATCACGTCTTGTCTAGACGCAATATATCGATCCCAGAGCCGCTCCCCATCGACACTGGAACTCCTGCTCACCGAGAGGAGTACGCAGAGTCGACGGGGGAGCCTGCCTGCGCCGCGTGGACCCGAGCTAAGTGTGTTTCAGTTCGAACTAAGATACTTCGACTTCAGCTACGCTATTCACGTAGCTGAAGTCGCGTATCTTAGTTCGAACTGCGGGGTTAGTGTGGACCAGTCAGACCTCAGTCAAGTATCAGAGGGGTAGCCGTGTTAGTCTGGATCTGTAGAAGCGACAAAGAGTCCTGTGGCACCTTATAGACAAACAGACGTTAGTTAGGATGAGGCCCGCTAAAGAGGGCCTCATCCTCCCTGATTGAACTAACCTCATTATCTCTAGCCTGACTCTTCCCTGCATATTTATACCTGCCCCTGGACATTTCCACTGCTTGCATCCGACGAAGTGGGTATTCACCCACGAAAGCTTATGCTCCAATACGTCTGTTAGTCTATAAGGTGCCACAGGACCCTTTGTCGCTCAGACCTCAGTGGTTCAGGAGCCAAATTAGCAATCAACATAACCCAAAAGAGCCACAGGAGTGTGAATTAATTGTTTTATTTGCTCTCTCTCCATATATATATGTATGTATAAATATTTCTTGGTTATTCTGACCAAGTATTATTATTTTATCAACTACAAGTGGTTAATAACATAGTAAAAGCAGCCTGATTGGTTAATAATAAATCACACGGTGTTTGAAAATCATGTCCTGCCAAGAGCCACAGGAGATACATTACAAAGTCACTTGTAGCTCCCGAGCCTCAGTCTGAGTCTCACTGATCTAAATAAACACCACAGATGAAGGCTCAGGCGAAAGGAGGTATCATACACACAGGGTGATGGGACTGATGGGTGGCAAAGTCATATTCATTCTGAAACACTTTGGGACAAATCCATTCAGAGCACTGAAGTGGACTGCAAACGTTGGCTTTCTCCCTGCCCTTAGGTGCACCTTACACTTGTACAACATCACTGTCAAGCTAAACAATGTTTAAAACAATTATTCAATAGTTAAAAAAAATAAGCAGTATCTGCAAGGAATTTAAGCCCAATTTTTGACCTGCCCGAAGACTGTTATAATGAGCAATGGGACCCCCAAAAACTCTGTGGACATTTCGATCCAAATTCATATCCAAACGTAATGACTTGAGCCTGTGTGCTTAAGGGACACAAATCAGAATCCTGAATCCTTTTATCCCTTAATAAGGCAAATGTTTGGATGTAGATCTCATGCCTTGGGCTCAGCTCTCATTTTAATCTGATGAAGAACATTGCATGGAGTCTAAACATCTTTTAAAAAAGAGCAAAACTATCAGAACCCACCAAAGAAATGAGTGATGTGAGTTCCCCTGCTGTCCATGCCATGGTAGTGATCTAACCTGATTGCAGTGTCGAGCCAGATTTCCCAGTGCTGTGCTGGAACCATCACCCCACGCTAGCGATAAAGTACAAGGGAAAAAAGCCAGAAAAGACCCAAAGGATCAGTGGGGCTGGTTGCTATATAAAGGGCTGAATTGTAGCCTCATAATATGCACATGCAAATCCCTCTGGCCCAAAATCAGCAGGGACAGACACACTGGAGCCAATCCTGGGAGGTGCTGAGTGCCTTCAAATATGGCTGATGTCAATGGCAGCTGAGGCCACTCAGCATCTCACAGTTTCCAAGACTATCATTATAAACAATGGAAAGTATATCTCTAAACAAAACAGGTGGCTGGGGCTTTTCAATAAAACCCTGAAGACCACACAGCCATGGCCTGGTACCTCCTATGGGTAGATGAGATTCCTTTGCAGGGGCTCCGTCATCACATTTCAGGTGAGCATGTGACTGAATGTTTGCTGCAGTTGCCTCGAAGGAGTGGCACTTGCTGGCCCATTCTGTAAAGAAAAATCATCTGAAAAGATCTTTTATTCCGCGCATGTGAAATTAATTTTTTCCAAGTGAAAAATAACTTTTAAGCAAATTTTGGGGGCTTTTTGTTCAAACATCTAAAAAGGAAAAATGTCAGTTTCAGGCAGCTGAATAACAAACAGAAACAAAACAAAATTTAAAAAAAATCACACATGCACACACACACTACCTCTCTCTTGACTGATGTCACCGTGTATGCATTATTATTGAACATTTCTCCGAGTGTGTCACTGTATTTTAACTGGCTGTGCAGTAATCTGAGCACCTTGGAGCAGTGGGTGCACTATAAATCCTATTAATTATTACTAACAGCTTTGCACAGGTTAGGCCTAACAACCCACTGTTTTCCAGACCTGCAGCTTTATCACTTTCTCCATTATGTGACTGACCTGACAAAGAAGCAGATCATG
Source organism: Chelydra serpentina (assembly GCA_037349315.1). Lineage (NCBI taxonomy): Eukaryota > Metazoa > Chordata > Testudines > Chelydridae > Chelydra > Chelydra serpentina. The sequence goes on from JBAIAC010000035.1 coordinate 18,994,462, forward strand.
CTGGTGTTTGACTTGCTAGACTGGAATGCCACAGGGGAGATTGGCTTTGATGAGTTCTACATGCTGGTGTGCATCCTGATGGCTCATGAGGCAGGTAGCCAGGGGTCCCTGTTGGTGTGTCAGCGAGAGGCTTCAGAGAAGCTGATATTATTCAGTGCCTTCATAAACTGAATCAGCTAGCTGGGAGTCTAATCTTCACTTATAATGATAAGTAGAAGGTAGAGGAACTTTCCACAAGCTAGAAACTGTCTAAATGCTCTTATGTTCTGAGGAAGCTCAGTGAAAATTAAAAAAACCTCAGCTCACAAAATGAGCTGCAGCAGCCTGCCACTTTCTACAAAATAGCAAGACTAGAACGGGATCCCATTTGCACAGGTCAGCATTTTCCACCCTCTCCCTGTTGCGCAGTAGAGCACACGATTCTTCTTCAGTCTTTGTACTACCACTCTCTCTCTTATTGATCGTGAGTAGAGGTCAGACCTGTTCAGGAAGAAAACAGTAGCATGGTGTGAGAATTAAAGGGTGCGGGGGGGGGGGGGGGGGAGGGGAATGAATGTTAACACAAGCCAGAGTTATACACAGCTCCCCATTTTTGGCGGGGTCATACTGTTGCCCAAGCTTCTCCTTTGAGAGGCAGGCTGCTAGCAGTGTCATCCTGGGGAGTCCTAAGAGGCAGTGCTTAATTTGTAATGAAAGAGGTGCTGGGACTCAAGCAATTTTTTTTTACTTTAATAACTGAAGTGGCAAGCTCACAGGTGCCAGGGCTATGAACTGCCAAGTGTAGAGGTGCCGAGGCTCAGCCCTGACACGAATTAAGCACAGCTAAGAGGGCAAAGACCATCCATGGCTGTACAGGGGGCCTGAGTACTTAGTCATTTCAAGAGCAACTTGTGGCTTTGCTGGCTACATGAAGGAAAGTGGGAGACTCCGTGTGCTCAGTTCATTTCCGTGGCCATCCAGCTCAGAATTATTTTGCAGCACTAGTAGGGTCTGAAGCCCTGGGGCAAGCAACTTTGGATGCACAGGGCTAGGCCTGCGTGTGTGGAAGGAAGCACCGAGTTCTTTTCTTTTTGTGTCGCAAGGTGGAATCAGGAAGGGTACCAGCTTTTACCATCTAGACTTTAACTGTGTTTGGTATTATATGTCTTTTCTAAAGCAGGATGTCGCTGCTCATTATTTGTTCTTAAACATTTCGGCCCTGAAACAGAACCACCTGGAAAAGCAGTTCATTTATCAACACTCTGGGCCTGTGTTTGAGCTGCTGGATATGGATGGAGGACACACAGTTGGCCCTAGGGAGTTCCAAGCCACTAGGTTCCTCTTTAACATCAAGAAGCAAGAGCTTGAGAAGATATTCAAGGACTTTGATGTCTCTGGAGATGAGGTAAGATTAGAGGAATAACAAGCCCTTAATAATGCCACATTTTATTTATTAACACACAGAGGCTCCAACTGAAATCAGAGCCCCATTGTATCTGTCCAAGGACAGTCCTCACCAGGAGCTCACAATTAAAATAGACAAAACAAAGTGTGGGAGGGGAAATAGGCTGAAAGATTGACTGTCTAGTGTCAGAGAGGGCAGTAGTTGAGCTCAGGTCTAATGAATCCTGCTGACTGGGCATGTAGCTCAGTAGATTACCTCTCTTGAACATTGCTCTTGGCTCCAGCTCCACTCAGAGAAGCTTTATGTTGCCTTGTGACCTTGTGCTACAGCAGCAAAAGCGGTTATGCAGAGCCTGCCAGTCAGACAACTGCAAAAGGAGGGACATGCTTTTTTTGCTGCACTGGTTTATTCCATTCTTTATACTGAGGTCCCAGGCTATGCTGGGCTTTAAATCATCTGAGGTGTCATCTGGACACTGAGGGTTTGATTATGGTGCCCTTCTTACTGAGTAATTCACTTTCACCTTGGGATATAGGGGACCGTCAGTCAGTGAACGTACGTAAGCCTGACTTCTGTGATCTCCACCAACTGCCCCTTCTTCACTGTATTGAATATAGGATTCTTGACCTCACCTTCAAGGCTTGTAACTTTACCCCTTCCTACCTATCTGCTCCTGTATGGATCACGCCACTCTTGCTAACAATGCAAGCCTCCATTGCCTGTTTGTCTCCTCCCATAAGCACCTCCATGCTTTCTCCCCTGCCCATCAGCCTGTCCTCTTTCAAATCCCTCCACAAGACCCATGACCAAGGTGAAGTCTGATAAATTGCCAGCCCATAATGACCAGGGGGTGGGGATTACTGATATATTAACAGCGTTATTTCATCACGTTTCATATCACTGTTCTGTGCAGTTTGTAGAGCAGCCTCATCCCTGTAATAGCCAAGTGCCTTCCAGCAGTACATTAAACGACAGACTAATATCTGTCACAGGGGGTTCATTCCTTCTCTCCACAGGTGGCAAACTGTGTATGCAATGTACGGTTCTAATTGGTGGTTTTGTTTTCCCCACTGTTGTCTTCCTTCTCCCCTCCCCTCCAATTATTTAACAGCCACTTGTTGCATTTTAATTTAGATATTCCCTATCATGTAGGATTTACAATCTCCTAAAATGAGTTTGTACAGTGCCTTGACCTAAGGAGTGACAGAGAGTCTTGTAGCACCTTACAGACTAACAGATATATTGGAGCATAAGCTTTCGGGGGCAAAGACCCACTCCGTCAGACGCATGTGGTGGAAATTTCCAGCGGCAGGTATAAATATACAGGCAAGAAACAGGTTTGAGATAACAAGGTTAATGCAATCAGGGAGGATGAGGTCCACTGCTAGCAGCTGATCTGGAGGTGTGACCACCAAGAGGGGAGAAACTGCTTTTGTAGTTGGCTAGCCATTCACAGTCTCTGTTTAATCCTGAGCTTGATGGTGTCAAATTTGCAAATAAACTGTAGCTCAGCAATTTCTCTTTGAAGTCTGGTCTTGAAGTTTTTTTGCTGCAGGATGGCTACTTTTAAATCTGCTATTGTGTGTCCAGGGAAACTGAAGTGTTCTCCCACAGGTTTTTGTATATTGCGATTCCTAACATCTGATTTGTGTCCATTCATCCTTTTATGTAGGGACTGTCCAGTTTGGCCGATGTATATAGCAGAGGGGCATTGTTGGCACATGATGGTGTATATTACATTGGTAGACATGCAGGTGAATGAACCAGTGATGGTGTGGCTGATCTGGTTAGGTCCTGTGATGGTGTTGCTGGTGTAGATATGTGGGCAGAGTTGGCATTGAGGTTTGTCAGCTCAGGATTAAACAAAGACTGTGAATGGCTAGCTAACTACAAAAGCAGTTTCTCCTCTCGATGTTCACACCTCCAGATCAGCTGCTAGCAGTGGACCTCATCCTCCCTGATTGCATTAACCTTATTATCTCAAACCTGATTCTTGCCTGCATATTTATACCTGCCTCCGGAAATTTCCACCACATGCGTCTGACGAAGTGGGTCTTCGCCCACGAAAGCTTATGCTCCAATATATCTGTTCGTCTATAAGGTGCTACAAGACTCTCTGTCGCTCTTGCAGATCCAGACCGACACGGCTACCACTCTGATACTTGACCTAAGGACTCTGCTAGTGCTTGGGGCATCCAGACACAACCCTAATGCAAATAATAGACCCGAACCCAGTTATTTCCACTTTGCAAATGACTGTGGGCTGCTTGGTTAAAGGGCATTTTGTAAGAGCTTGCTTTTGTGGTTGTGCCGGACATAATTCTAAAAACACTGAGATTTCCACTCAGAAGTATCATGACATCTGCAACCATTGCGGAATGGTAGAGTGATATTCACATGCTGGGGAGATGCCCTCACAGCTGCACTATGGTCCTTTGAGATGGGCCCAGCCCATGAAGTTCAGATCCAAACTTCTCCAAAGTTTGAGTGGAAGGAACATGGTGTGTATGTCTCTCTGAGATCCAAATCTTGGGTCAGGCTTATCTCTAACATTAAGGTGATATCAACCATCACTGTCTTGTTAAGATGCTATTTCATATTTTTTCCCCAACACTAGCAACTGAACTACAAGGAGTTCAAAATGTTTACAATCTTCTGCATTGATAGACAACAGAAAAAGGAGAAGGAAAAAAAGAAGAAGAGGTTGAATGAAGAGATTCCAGAATCATCTAGGCCAGACCTCACCAAGATTAGCATGCAACAACTACACTTGTAAAACACTATTTGATTCAATCAGGAGCAAGTACAACCATTTCTCTCCCAGGCCCCAGCCACAGAGGTTTTTGGGTTAGCTTAAAACACCAACTTTTAATAAACATATAACACAAATAATGATCCAATAATTATAGCTGTATAATTTTGTCCCCAGATCCCATCTCAGATACCGCATGCAAGTGCATAATCAGGTCTGATGTCATCCCATGTGGAATAGCTGATGCAGCTTGGACTTCAGGCGCATTCCTCATATTTCACCCCAAGCCAGTTGCTGATATTCACATCAACCCTCCCTGCCATACCACATTGCTCAAGTATTTTAGGATAGCAACCCTGCCCCACCCACCATCTACATTACATCTTGCTTGAGACGAGCAGTCCTCCCAATACAACCATTTTATCACCTTTGAAAAGGCAGATGAAATAAAGTTTGACATAAAACCCAGCTGGCTCATCCCCTCTGATACTGGATTCATTCATGTTTGTCAGCTTTCCCCTTCTATGCTGTTTTCTGTCCATATTAAAATGTCTCCATTAAAAATAAGTGGTGGGGCAGGGGGAGATTTGTCTCATCTCCCTGCACCGCCTGTTACTGTTGTTGTGGGGAATGGAGCCAGCCAAAGGAAATGCTCTTTTCTTTGTTAAAATAAATCCTCAAATTAAATCCATCTGTGGAGAGAATAGAAGGGATGGGCAGTTTCTCTTGTTAAATATTGACCATTTAAACCGTAAATGGAGCAGTTTACTAAACCCAGTTCCCCTTCTGCCCACTTCTGCCATACTCAATTTGCCTTAAGCCTCTGCACATTGAACTTTCCAAACTGTAATTCTATAACAAGAAGGCTGAATCACATATGAAGGCCCAGCTTCTGAACTGAGGAATTGCCACCTTGGTACGTTAACGGTGGCATAGGAATTCATAACAGGAAATAGGACCTATCCCTTTATTTCCCCACCTCCAAGGCTTTATTCCCAGGAATCAAGACAATGAAGCTGTTGAAGCCCCAGTTTTGAGGTTATTCAGAGAGATCAATTCATGTTTTCTGACCTGGAATGGCTGTTGTGACGCTGGCCCCTTTTAGTAAGTTACCTTTGTGTTTATCACTTTTTACCCAAAGATTCTGAAGAACTGTCAAAAACTAAACTTTCAGCCAGATTCCCCTCTTGTATACACTAGTTTAAACTGGAGTCACACTGCATGGGCTGCAGTAGACTTCTCCAGATGTAACAACTAGGGCTGGCAGAAAACAAGAATTCCACATTGAAGGAAAAAATGGAGGTTTCAACACTGGTTTGCCTGATTCGCAACTGGGATTTGAACTTGGGTCTCCCACATTCCAGTTTGTGCCCTAATCATCAGGCTATTGGTGATTCTGGGATGAGTGCCTCTCTGACTAGAAATTCCATCCCAGGCCTGCCACATCTCCTGATGTATGTGTCATCTGAATAGATTCATTGAAACTAAAACTTAGAGCAGAAACGTAGTGGCATTTTCCAATAAAAACATTTAGTCAAAAATTTCTTAACCAGCTCTCTTGATGCGAGGAACAGAATTAGGCCCTCAACATAGGAATCATTTCACCTACCACTATAATGTGACCCATTTGGAGCAAACTCAGTCAGCCTTTGATATGATGCTCAGTACCACTACACAAGAGCTTAGGAGCAGAATGCAATATCCAAACCTCAAATGGAGTGCTGGCAGGCAGAATGTAATTACCCTGTTGGAATTTGACCAGTTCAGCGGGGTTAACCCCTACTGCAGTTAAGCAATGTGGTGCCATTTATAGGATATTATGTAACCTGGTAGAGTGAGATATAGCTGAATAGTTAAATAAAAAAGAAAATACATTCACAAGTACAAATAGTACATTTATTCCATACTCATTAGGAGTGAGAACAGAGTGTCTTGGACACACACAGCAGCCATAAAATGTATGTTGACCATACAATCAGAGCTGCTGCAATTGGACAGTGGTTTGCATTGGCATAGTCTCTTATTAGGGATGTAAAATGTTAAATGGTTAACTGGTAAGCATTAGGCTTACCGTCATATGACCTTCACTGTTAACCCCCTGCATGCTGGCCGGAGTGGCCCCAGCTCCGGCTGCCCCACCCCAGCCGGCCGGCCGGCCAACCTCAGCTCTGGCCGGAGCAACCCGAGCCCCTCTCCCTTTAATCGGTTAACCAATATAATTTTAATAATTTTAATGGTTAACTTTTAAAACAATATTTACATCCTTATCTCTTATACACACAACCTAAATGTTAGTAGGACTGAACAAGCATTAGACCCCACTGTTTTCTGTCTGTAGGGAGTAGCGACTGAGCAATTTAACTGCTGTGCACCTTTGACTTGGAATTCACTTTCCCATTAGGTGGTACATCAGTTACTGTAAATATAGACCTAAAGCCCATTTCCTGCCTTGGGTTTCTGGACACTAGCAACAAGTTGTGTGGGTCTTTATTGCCACTTTACAAGTGACCATATGTTACCTGAATGAAGGGCACTGTCAAAAGGGGATATTGTGTTGTCTCAACATCTTGACATGCCAAACCTTCAAAATGTAAAGTGGCTGCCATTACTGGGCTCCAAAGGAACATCTGCCCATTCCAGAAGAGGAGGGATAGCAGCTGTGACAACTCTTGAACGATGGGTAGCAGTAGGCCGTGCCCCTGTTCTTCCCCCATAAAAAAGGAGAGAGTCAGGAAGGAGAGACAGAAAAATCCTCACGTTCATTTCTTTATATTTAGTTCTTACATAATTTTTGTCTATATTCTGTTATGAAAACACTCTCTCCAAAAAGATGTTAGGTGACACTAACTGTAAGGATGATAAAGGGAGCAAAGCAACTTAGCCAGGATCATTCAAGCCCTTTTGACAGGATAATAGGCAGTTAAGACTATAAAAATGGGCCAAACGAAAGGTTTGTCTACACAGTGCATTAATCCACGCTGGAGGAGTACAAATTCTAGTGTGCAGTAGAGGGTCATGCACTAACTAGCTCGTGTGGACCCTGCTTGTACACACTGTGTAGCACTGTTTGAAATGGGACTACATTAATATGCATTAGGGAACTTTTAGTGAGTGCCAGTGGGTCCATCCAGGCCAGCTAGTGCATGACATGCTGTTGTGTATTCAAATTTACTTTCTTCTGGTGTGGACTAAGGCACCATGTAGACATGCCTTAAGAGATCCACATAACATTTCACTTAATATTAAAGGGCAACTTCACAGATAAATTACTTAACATTTCCCTCCATCCAAAAAGCCCACAATACCAAACTGTGTGTGTAATATCACACACTACACTTTGAAGGTGTTGGAGAAACTTGACCTTTGGTTCCCTACCTCAGTCCCCAGGGACCTGGATTCTTCCACTGATTGCATACCCTATTTTACGCTATTCCTGACAGACAAATTGTGAGAGATGCTGCTAAATGATACATTTATTTTTATGACCTGGGCATCTTAACCTTCCACGGGCAAAAGTATAAAAAGATTGCAGAAATACAACTGGGAGTTAAATCACATTCCAATAACGTAAAAAGAGAAAAACAACACTCAGTTTGTTTCTTAAGGCATGGTGTTTCCAGTATTAATTTTATTTTTAAATCCAGAAAAAAGAAATTGTTGGGTTTTCTTTGCTTTTTTTAATACAAGAAGTTTTGTACAGAGTTTCTGACTCATAGAAATTCATGTTTTGCTCTCAATGTTATAGATGTCTAGCTATGTAAAAAATTCACATAATTTAAGTTTAAAGACAACCTACTTGTGCTTTGCAATTGATTAAAAAATATGTGCGCACACTACTGTGATATGTCAACCAAATAACAGAGGTACAACATAAAAATACACAATGCATCTTAATGTAACTCAATGTTCACAGCATCTCCAGATATGCTAAGAATTAATCATTGGACTGAACTAGCCAGGGACGAAAAAGCATGTTTCACACAACCGGTGTGTTCAGTGCTAAAAGATTTAATTTTATAAAAGTTACGGGGGTGGGGAGTAAGAGTCACATCACTGTAATCCCCTCATCCTTCTTTCAATAGCTGTTGGAATCATATTTGTCTGCATCAGTACCAAATTATCTAGCACCCTATCCTACGTAACATGAATATTTCTTTGATACATGGCACACAAATTGCGTACAAAAGAGATTTACCATAAAAGAGACGATATTTCAAGAAGTACAAATTTGATGGTACCAGCCATCTTTGGAAGTCACTACCATGAGGCAAAGAGGATATAACCCGAAGTCCCTTGCACATAACACGTGAAAATGAAGTGTCTTAAACATCTCCAACTGACTAGTGCACAATATTGCACTCATTGCTCAAAGATATCTCCAGTTTCTAGACATTTCCTGGACTTGGAGAAGAGAGGCACAAATAGGGTCCTTGATATAAGACCATTTGATTACTTTAATAAAGCCACATCAATAGATTTTATTTTCTTCAAATTTCCTTAAACTGTCTCCAGTCTTTGGCTAGATTCAAATTGCCAGGAAAAAAAACAGGATTAAAAGTAATAAAACTGGATTTTTTTTTTTGGAGTTCCAGGTGAACAAAATGTAAGGCAAGAGTCAGGATTTTAAGTTCTCAGTTTGCCACATGGTTCTGATTCATTGGTCTTCATATTTAAATGTACAAATACAGCATTCCATTGGATAGATACCCAACAAATGGCCCTGCTCAAAAGGATAGGAACACACTTCTTCATGGATAGTCCAGTGGCTGTATTTAATAAGAGTTTCAAAGTCCATAGTAAGAAGCTCAGCTGATTTAAAAAACCCAGGTCTTCAAACTATTTGACTTTTGTAGGCTCAGTGGCATATGCACTATAATTCTTTTCCCTTGGAAGGAGAACTATAGCTCTAGAATTATCATGGATGGTCCACTATGTCCTATGAACAGGAAGTGGCATCCACACCACTAGGGAGCATTTGTTGAAACTGATGAAATGTGAAAGAAGAGCTATCTGTAGAATGAAACAATTAAAAATGCTTTATGAAAATGAAGCAGTTTTAAACAGGCAGATTTGTATTGTCTGACAATTTTGTGGTTGCAAATGCAACAGTATGATATTATCTACTTTGGTACAAGAGAGAAGCATGGTTGTTGAAGAGATAGTTTGTTTTCTCATTGGACTAGCTGAGATATTAAATACATTTTAAGGGGTGCTGATTTGGCCCAAAATAGATTTCTTCCTTTAAAAAAAAAAAAGTTTGCTATGTGCATGGAATTCACCCAGTTTCCCAAAGCAAGTTCTTTAGACCTCTCTTTTTAAACACACAATCTAGTCCAAAAGAACGTCTGATGTCCAACATTCAGAGCAAGCCTACACTCAGTGACAGGTGGAAAACAAAGGAAACTTTTTTCATTAATGGAAATTATTTCGACACTTGACACACATCTATAAAGTGAAGTGAACAGATTATGAAAAGAGCTGACATGTTCTTTATAAGATGCAGAGTCTTTAACATATTTACAATGATGTATGAAAGATTCTGCAAAATATAAATCAAGAATCAGAAATGTAACTTTAGCATTTGCGTTTATGAATAGAATAGTGATGGACAAATTTATAGCACTCATTGAATTTGTCAACATTTATGTAGCTGAAATGCTTTCAAAATTGCATGGGTTAAAAAACAGCCCACCGTTGCATCAAACTAACAAAAATATATTTACTAACAATGCATATGTATGCAGAAGCATGTCTGATATTATAGCGATATTTTATTAATAGGCCATTCGCTTTATTGAACGTCACGATGTAAACGGAATGTGTTGCTTTGTCACAAATATTAATCCTGATTTCTTTTTCTCTTCTACTAAATTCAACTGAATCAGCTTTTTGAGAAAGGCAAAGGGAGGTGGTTTTATTTTTACATGGTGCCCTTAGCCACCCAATCGCTATTAAAAAATCCCCTATTTACACTGCACTTTCACATCACTTAATTTTCCAAATATTTCCCAGATACAGACAAGAAGAGGTTGCTGGTTTAAATAGGAAGTTGAAAGTTTTCTTAATATTACTGTCTGAAATAGAGTTTTCTATAGACGATATTCACAAAATGTAATGCACAAAGGGCCAACATAGTGGAAACATAATTCAAAGTTATATACTATGGAAAAGTGAGATCACTTGTTCTTATTTTAAAATAAAATACTTTGTAACACAGTTAGCAATACACATCCAATATGTGCCATGTCTGGTAATTTTTTACGTCAGACTATATGTAGTGTTGGTGTTCCTCTGCCTTTAAAGCTATTCTGGGAGTGTAGACGTTAGCCTGCCCTTTACTTATGGGTCAGATACAGGCAACACCTTTGCAATAACAAGCACAAAAGTCTAAGCTCTGTGTTAAACAGACCTGTCACTGACATAAGAATGTAAAAATGTAATTTACTGGAATCACTTCCTGGCCAAAGATAATCAGGAGCGACACACACAAGGCTTATGGATCTAATGAAAACTTTATCCTATTACTTCTCACTTGATTATGTCAACTCTTGTGTACACATTATAAAAATCTCCCAATTAGTATACTCCTGTCTGAGGACACTGAACCGCCTGATACTTCACTTTGATTGGGGTGCCCAATCTATAAGACAACAAATAAAGGCCACATAGGAAATCTGTCAGGAGCACAAAGGCCATACTGAATCGGAGTACACATATTCAAATAAAAATGCACACAACAGCATGTGTTCATACTTGCTTTTTTGATAGATTAATAGAAATTGCTTGGAGTAATTCAGCTGTGCACCTGGCTGGATTGTCTTACTATGACTGCAAGGTGAAGACCGCATGGCCAGAAGCTGCATTTTAGAACTTCACTAGTCACACTCTGGGGATCCAAAATCTACCCACAAAGTTCTGCTTTTCTTCCTCCTTGCCCCAGAAAGGTGTCCCATGCCTATCTATTTCCTAATGCTACACATGGGCCCCAATTCTGTTCTGGGATGCAAGCACAAAGTTCCCACGAAGTCCAGTGGAAACTGCATACGTTCATGAGGGGGCAGATTCTTGTCCTGTTCATTTCTGTTTTTATAGCCAGGGGTCTTGTAGGAATACCAAACCTGGTCATCTTACAGATAAAAGGAAGTATAGTATTCACTGAATGTATACAGCCACACACAATATGTTCATCAGCATGAATGCACATTTTCAGAAGTGATCTCCTTGTTAGAAGCATTACTCTTTTCCTTAATATGGATCTTATGAAATTTGTTTCCAGTTATATCTTCCATACTCAAAAATAAAGTTGTGTGGTTAGGTTTGTCAGTTTATCAAGAGGGGGATAAGAGACCAGTATTCATTTTCACCTTTAAAAAAAAGCAGTTTGCAATCAGACTGCTTGGTTTTGAGATTTGTGATTACGGGAAGGGAGACGGGAAGGAGAGTATGTTTTCTATGCAATGGCCCCATGGGTGATCAAATCCAGCAATGCTCCCCCCCTCCCCTCCTGCATGCATGAAGTCCAATTCAAAATTCCTTAGACACCCTTCTCCTCACTCTCCCTCATCAAAATACTTAACGTAAAAAATTGTTACATGTTACAGTACAACTTACTATAGTTGATGCTTTTTCAAACGAGGTGTGAAAATGCACTTAAATTGTCAGAAACCTGTAATATCGAAAATTATATTCAGTAAATCACCTCAAACTATCTCTGAAAATGCATTCTACAAAAGGATGTTGGGAGTTACAAAATCATCATTATCCTAGTTACAGCTTTGTTACTTTACAGCTGTAACTTTTCCCCCCTTCCAGAATTGATTCTAGGGAAACTCCATCATAAAAACAGATTAAAACAAACATTTATACTATGTTTCACATAGACATGCTGTTCCAGATATGAAATGACTATCTGTTGCTTAGATAAAGTCTAACATTTATTTTATAAAACAATCTAGTTTTACCAGGCACATTTGAACAGTGAAAAATCCATGAGATTTTTAAGGTGGTTGTGCAGAAATCCGGTATTATTTCCCCCTTCAAGATGCAAAAGACATGTGCTGAAAGAATCACTACATATTAGCTGGATTTTGTCTTAAAAATTCTGATTTTTGTGAATTTTACACCCCTTGTGAAAAAATCAAAAGGCTTTGTGCAAGTCAGGGCTTAAGTCTAATTTTTGCCTTTTTTACAAAAAAATGTGGAAGTCAATTTGGTGCTTGCAAAAACGAGGGACTAAAATGACATGGCTTCTTCCATACAACTCTGTCATTGCACTTCTGTGTTGCCAGGCTTCAACCTACCTTGAGTAGATCTGACAGTGAATTGTGCCAAGGATCATTGTGGTTATGTGACATACAACATGGGAACTATGATCAAAGTAAAGCTCATGCTCATGTGTGATGTGGTATCAAATATGAACTTCAGTTTCTAAAAGTGAAAGACTAGTGTACTAAATCCAAAGCGCCACCTAGCCAGTGAACAGATAAAAAGGTTAGAGCGATATGGAAAGCCTCGGGAGTTGGCAATTTCAAGTGAACTGTGCTAGTTCCAATTTTACACTGTTATTTGCCAAGTAAACAACCCCCCATTAAGTTCTACAGAATTAAAGTAGCTCTCTTCACTTCAAATGTAAAAGTGTCAATCCTAAAATAGTGACTCCACTATCAGTAGAATAAAAGCCATTGTGGGCAATTTTAGATGTAGGTATGGAAGATAGAAAGAGCAATACAGTGAATCATGTCTGAACAGGCAAAATAGAAGTTTGGTAGGAATTAAGTCATTTGAGTGCACGAGCACTGAAAAACTAAAAATAATTGTGTTTATAACAGGAATGAGGGACATAGTTTCAGAGAAGGATATACCCTATATCCCAAACTCAGAGAGATGCAGAGCAGCCAAACAAAGAACTAGATGAGTTTCTTTCAACATGGTAACAACTACTCAATAATTACATTTTTTTTTCAACATTATATTCATCTTATTAGTTTTTCACCTAACAAAATAAATTATCATAAATGTTGTCCAAAGCACACTGCAACAGAGGTGTCTGTTCCCAGACAAAAAGGCTCCTTTTAAATTCTGAAGGGAAAATGCCAGATATTAAACCGAGTGACCATATTCTAAGCTCCTGATGCATTACAGTGAACATATTTCCACAACTATGGACTAGAAAATGACCGTGTCCTGGAACACTGAGACTTATGGGAATGGCCTCTGTTTCTACTGGTAGTGACATGAACAACTGAATGCAGTGTGCTTTATAGTCTCCTTTCTATAATTTTCCAGAGTGCGCCCTCTGAGACTTCAGAAAGGGGAAAATTGCATTCAATCATATTTGGGTGTAACTTTGTGATTTTATCTGGAAATATTCTAGGCTAGTATACCAATGTTAGCTGATAGAGGTCGTGCGTTGTTTTTTTAAAATCCCATATCAGTGTCCCTCTTATAATTAGCTAGCCTTTTGTTAACTGTCTGTTTTACAGGATCGGGAAGGGTACAATAATTTAGTAGGCACATTACTCAGGTGCCAATGAGCCAGAAAACTTCAGCAAAAGTCAACATTGTAGCAAGTAACTTTACAGTACAGTACATGAATGATTTATTAAAATGTGTATACATTTCCTAAATTATTGCCTAATGCTCCAGAAGGCAGTATTTACCAAACACTGAAGCCTCAAAACGGCACAAGCCCATTTATCACCATCCTGGAATGTGCTAAAACCGGTTGGTCTGAACATGAAGAAGAGCCACATTTGGGGTGGAACACAGCATTGATAGAACGCAACACAAAAATCCGTTCTTCAGTCCACCTCTCTCTGGATGAGATTCACTACGCCACAGGAGTAATCTGACACAGCACATGAGTTAAACCAAAACAGAAACAATCATCATAAATACCGAGCAAAGTGGACCTACCGGAGCAGCTACACTTCTGGGATGAACTGTAAGTGGTGCCGATTTCATGAAGTACTACAATTTGGTTTAATTTTTTTCTCTTTTTAAAAAAAAGTTCTTTCTCCATGGATCAATGCTCCACCTACAGTTCTAAGCATTATAACAGGTTTGTATTGTTTAAATGACAGACTTCCCCCTTACACATACCCTTCATCGCATTTGCCATGTGTTTCTTTCTGTGGTGTTAAAAAATATCAGATCAGGCAAATCCCAAGGGACAGTTTACATTTGTGTTTTGTTTCTGCAGATCTCCATCACAGATGGAATTTTTGCTAGTCATTTCTTGGAACCAATCCATTAGCAGGAAAAATAAGAGCAGAGAAAATAAATCCCATGTGATAGAGGAGGAGGAATGGAGAATCAATAAACAAGCAGAATCAGTTTTCCACTGGGGTTGGATTTGCTAAGGGCTGGCTCACAATGACTTGCACCACATAATCCTTTGGGATTTTCAGCTCCTCCAGTTTCATTTTGTCTGCGAGTGGCCTGCCTGAGAAGAACCAGCGCTGGCTGCTGGGCTCCACGCCTTCCACTGTATGCAGTCGCCTCTTCATGTGATATACTGTGTCCATACTGCGGACCATAAGTTTGAGGTCTTTGCCTGTTGAGAGGCGCAAGCGAAGCTGGCATTCATGCCCAGAATTGGGTGGTGGATCGGGAATATCTAGAGTCTCCAGGTCTCCCTTCTCCTCTATCATATTGATAGGTGGGGCAAGGCAGTAGACTGGAAGCTGGTATCTGTTGCCCAGTTCATCATAGCACTCTGTAAGAGCACCTTTGGGAGACAGAGGAAAAAAAAGTATAAATAAATGCATTTTACACTTAAATCAAACTAGTGGTAACCACTAAAACATCTGTTCTTGTTATTAGAAAAATGGAAGACTGCATTATATGCATGTGATTAAAATTACAGAAAGTTTTGGATAGATATTACACTATTATAGGCCTGAAATTTCACAAGTTAGAATCCCTTTTTCTCCCAAGCTCCTTGATGGTGCCCATCACAGTGAGAACAAAAATACATTTCAGCTCAGCATTAAAGCAAAAAGGAAGCTGGTTTGCAGTCTTGGATACGGAGTTCTCTCACTTCTGATGTTGTAAGGGAGGTTCAACAGACAACTCAGAAATTATAACTCACATTTACAAAGCTATTAATAAGAATCGCAGAATGTACATTGTAAAGACACGCTTCTCACCATGAGACTTTCAAGAATTACACTAGAAACATGTGGCAGAGCGCTCATTTTTAGCAATGAAGTTTTCAGTTAAAGCGAGAATTGAAGCCTGACTACCTGCGTCACATATAACATTCATGCAGTTTGTCAGGAAAATGAGATGCAGTGGAAACCAGCCTTTGATTTCCTAAATCAGAGCAGAAATCCTCTCTCAGTGGAGTTAGAAAGCATACATTTGCATACAAAGGAAATGCTGCAACATTGTCTTGCATTTACCTGCTTGTAATGAATTTTCTCATTCTTGCCCCTAGATGGGGCACATACACTTGCAAGATTATCCAGACATGTTTGAAGATGAGCCAAGTCCCTGAGCTACAGAATATTTAAAAAACTCTTTGACTCTGCAGTTCTGCACACACCATCCCAACTGTTCCCCATTAGAAATTAAGGCTTTTTCTGGTTGGAGGCTTTTTGGTTGATCAGCAAAAATTACTGCAACATGAAATTATAACTTGGGGACATACTGCATAGCGCTTTCATTTCCTTCTAACAGTTGCATCTGATGCTGAGAACTACTGTCTTTGAAACAGAAACCTACATATTCTTTTTAAATATTCTGTTTTTAAAAAAGACACTTTTAGCTCATTCCTCACTAACATAAATTAAACATACAATGAGCATTGACTGATTAAAATATAAATGTCCCAAAAGCTGTCACGTCAGGACTTTCATCTCTATTTGTGTGACCAACAACAATCATTATCCTGAGGGTTTCATAACAAATCCAGAGGAATATGGTTTTCCTGCAGCAGAGTAAGTTTTTAAAAAGCGAACAAAACATGAAAGAATGATGTCTGGAGTAGACTTAAACTTCTATGAAAAATGGAGCACTTCTAGTAATCAGTCAAGTGAAGTTGTACTGAACTCGAATATTATCCAGTGATAGTTGTGTCCCCAAACTGCCTGCTCACGTCTACTAGAAGGTCCTTTTCCCCCTAAAATGGTCAAAAGGGCAGCTCCGCTACATGAAAGAAGATAAATGTCTGTACTACCCATCTCAATCTTGTGCTGTCTTGTGCATCCCACAGTAAACCAAGCAGGACTAATTAACACTTAATATGTAGCTCACCGGGTACTTTATATAAAGTATGACAGGAGAAATAACTAACGCCTAAGATTTTTTTTTGCCCTTTTCTTTTAAACAGTACACATTTTTATTTTGAGTACCTAATCAGTATAGCAAATATCCAACAAGATTAATTTTTCATGTGAACAGCAAATTTATTTTTTGAGTACTTTGCTACATGCAACCAAATAAGTCTAGCATTTTATAGTCCCAAGGAAGCTAAACTATATACCACTATCAATTAAAAAAATAAAATGTATTTGCCCTAAAAGAAAGCTACTTCTTAGGCTGTGGAAGGGCAGGGCCATCAAGGGGTTAATACGAAATACAATGGTAACATACCATTAGGAAGGCTTGCCAAGGGATTTCTTTATGACCCATATTGCTAGTCCATTTGAATCAACACTAATGCCAAAGTATATGCTATAAACCAGTGATCTCAAACTCAAATCACCACGAAGGCCACATGAGGACTAGTACATTGGCCCAAGGGCTGCATCACTGAAACCTTCCAAGAGGCCCCGCCCCTTTCCTGTCCCCATTCCAACCCCTTCCCCAAATCCCCACCCTGACCCCGCCTCTTCTCCCCTGAGCGCGCCGCGTCCCTGCTCTCCCCCTCCCTCCTGGGAAGTCCTAAGCATCGCCAAATAGTTGTTTGGTGGCAGGAAAGTGCTGGGAGGTAGGCGGAGGAGCAGGGATGTGGCGTGCGGGGGGGAGGGGGAGTGAGGGGAGCTTGGTGGGCCACTGGAAATAACTCCGGGGGGAGGGGAAAGAGGGAGAACGGGGCGGGGGGGAAGGAGGGAAGAAGGGGCCACATGTTTGAGACCCCTGCTATAAACAGCAGGTTGCTTAATCATAATCAGATAAGCAATATTAAAAACCAACTACATCTAATTTGGAGCAGTTTTCTTGGAATATGCACACAATTCTTTGAGGACTTTGAAAGGGATAAACGAAAGTTGCCGTCTTTGCCACTGAAAAATACACAGTCTAATGACAGGACTAGGAAAGGTTTAAGATAAACCGTAAGTATAAAAAAATGTATTTGGAACCCTATCTTCAAAACTTTCAATCTTTCTCCACCACTGTGAAATATTTTTAAGATTCTTGAAAATCCTTAAATGTGCCAATGCAGCTGCGCCACTGCAGCACATCTGGTGAAGATGCTCTATGCCGATTGGAGAGAGCTCTCTTGTTGGCATAAAAACACCACCTCAGCGAATAGCAGAAGCTATGTCCATGGGAGAAGCTCTCCTGCCGACACAAAGCTGTGTACACAAACGCTTATATCGGTGTAACTCATGTCGCTTAGGAGGCTGGTTTATTCACACCCCTGAGTGACATAATTATGCCAACACAGGCTGTAGTGTAGACATAGCCTGAGCATTTAACTAGAAACAAATCACACATGAAAGAAGAACAGATAAAATTGACAGGTTTCAGAGTAGCAACCGTGTTAGTCTATGTCAGCAAAAAGAACAGGATTACTTGTGGCACTTTAGAGACTAACACATTTATTTCAGCATAAGCTTTCGTGGGCTACAGCTCACTTCATCAGTATCCTTTGACAAAGTTGGTTGTCAGTGTTGGAAAGCTCATGTAACCCAATATACTTACATGGTTATGCATTTAACATTATTCTTCATTTGCTGAGTGCCAAAAATACTTGGCAATATGTAGAACAGAGGAAAACATGGGTCCCTGTCCCAAGGAGCTTTCAGTCTGCTCAAATAAACAATAGAACTATGCAACTAGAACCCACATTATCAGTGTAGTTCTGGTCTCATTCAAGCATCTAATCCACATAGCGGTTTATGAAACTATTGTAGGTTTTGGACTAAGGAAACTAGGTTCTCTAGCTAAGGTGGTAGATGTTCATATACTTAGATCTAGAAGTCCTGGGTTGAAATCCCCACGGACAATCCGTCCAGTGGCGTTGTAGTAAAAAAATTACATATACAAGTCAATAATGAAAAAATGTCATATCTTCTTGAATTCAAAAGTGAAATCATATCTGACTATATTCACAACTAGAACTGGGTGAATTCTGATATTTTTTTTAAAGAAAATGCAGTGAAATTCAAATTATTTGCAAAATGTTTGTGAATGATACATCAGCTATCATTACAAGGACTGTCTTACTAATAACAGATGGATGGCTCTTCAGACTCCTGACATAGTGTGTATTTTTATTATGCATAGTAACTTAACAGAGAAGTAAATACATTTTGACTGGTCAAAACTTTTAGTTTTGCTGTTATAATTGAAAACTTTCTGTTACTGATCCATACTAAAACGCACAGTTGGGTTTATGTTTAGGCCAGTGGTTTTCAACCTTTTTTTCATTTGTGGACCCCTAAAAAATTTCAAATGGAGGTGCGGACCCCTTTGGAAATCTGAGTCAGTCTGTGGATCCTCAAACCACAGGCTGAAAAGCACTGTTCGATGGTAATAACAACCTTTCGTGGATCCCTTAGACACAGTCTGTGGACCACCAGGGGTCTGCAGACAACAGGTTGAAAACTGGTTTAGGCCACAAAGTCATCCAACAAGAAGTGGCATTAATAGAACGTTAAGATCTCAACAGAAAAAGAAGAAAAGGACAATTCACTTTACAGGTTCCTACATCAATTAGGCAACAAGGGGCCTCACAAACTAGTTAAAGGGATTCCAATTTGGATACACTAAGGACACTGGCTCCTTAAACTTGTTACACAAAGCAACACAGATGGAAATTTCAAAGTTAGGCAGACAGCTCCATCCTCTGCTTTTTCCATTAATGTTATTTATTGAGTGCCAACAGTGTGTTCAAAGCTGGAACTCACAGACAGAGATGGTCCCTGACTCAAAAGGCTTCCAGTCTAATATAGACAGCCAAAACCAGACCAGACAACACATCAGAATAGATGTAAAGAACAACAAGGGACCCAACGATTGCCAAACTTCAAAATTTGGAGGATGTGTTTGTTATTGGTTTGAAACACAACCAAGAGGCACTGGGGAAGGGGGCGGTTTTTAGGGAGGAAACTGAACCAAGGGAAGATGACTGTGGCATAAAGAGGAGACAATTGTACATGGAAGGAAGAGGAAGAGAAAAATTACTAAGGTATTTCAGCACAGTTAGCAAGGAAACCATGGTCTAAGAATGTCACAATAGCTAGCCAGAACTCTCTTACAAATTTTAATTCTCCTTTTGGTCATTTATATTAATCACTGTGGTAAAGATTAAAGTGTTATCGTATTTCAGGAGAGGGGGGAAAGGGTGTAATAGACTATTTAAAAACAATCTGTAGCACTGCCAGTGAACTAGTATTTCAGGTGTAATAGAAGCTCTCTCAGCCCTCTTGGGAAGAAAGGGTGTGGATGAAGCTTCATTAGAGAAAGTGATGTGTAAGATGGCCTACTATAAATTTGTGTTACTGTCTCAAGGAAGTAGAAACCAATAATTTACTTCCTTTGGCAGCATGCTGATCTTAAGCAGCAGTTTTAAAACTTTTTAAAAGTGCAAATCACATCCCTTCTACACCACTGGCACATAACATCATTGTGGCAATTACAGCAATTGCTTTCAAGGAACAGTATTAGGAAAGCTGTGTATTTTATCTTCTAATGCAATTTAGTAGGTGGATACAAAGGTAAACAGCACCATATGAGAGCTTACAGAACTTCGTGGAGCACCAAGTAGTGCTATGTTGGCCACAAACATTCCATGAACCAAAGACTGAGAACCTCTCAATAACAGAGAACCCACTGTAATAATAATTACTGGAGTAATTTGGTACTGGCCTTCCCATGTGGCAATATCAGGTATTAACCTTCGGAACCGCTGACTCACGTCAGTTGACTAAAACCAGAGAACAAAGCTGAGTGTCTTATAGTAATATATATGCAACACAGACTTACAAACGGGGGGGGGGGGGGGGGGGGAGGGGAATGTCCTGTTTTCTTAAAGGAAGTAATATATTCTTGGAGAACAGGACCATTTTGGCATAAGTCAGAAGGTGGCACAGAAAGCTTCTTAATAGTTGTTACACAAACTTGCAACAGTTTTAGGGTTTTAAACAGAAAAACAATCAAAAAAGTTAATATCAAGCACACTAACACTAGAGGAGAAATTTTTTTAAAGATGAAGTACTATATAGGCTATAAAACTGTGTCTTAACTAGTTATTAGTGTGAAGAACTTTTTCCTAGACTAGTAACTGAAAACCCTAGGGGGAAAAATGACTGGTTTCTGTGCTTAAACAGGTATGATGCTATCAGAATCTGGATGCATCTGTCCTTCTGCATGTTACACATTATTAATGTAATAGATCCAAACTATACTAATGTAAAATTTCTGGAAGAGTTGATTAAATCAAGAACAAGTTTGTACGCCCACACTTATTCAAAGCTATAAAAGAATCTGTAATGCATTCTAACAGTCCTGTTTTCAAGCTACATAACACACTAACTTCAGGAAGATGCAGCAAAATCTTATTTGCTGTTCTCAATGGTGCTTCACTTTCACATAGATCCTCAGCAGTTTCAAGATAAACCATTAAGAACCCAAAATTTACAACTGACCAGACTTAAAAAAAAAAAACAACAAAAAACCACAACGGATTTGCTGTCTGAGGAGAAATTTTTTCCTAGCATGCCAAGGACAAGTAGTTAATCTAAAGAGTTTAAATGCCTGTGTATTTATAACATTTAAATCATCCTAGAAACAGCTGGTTCATTTGTTCTTATTACTGAAAAAAAAATCTCCATTCCAAAAGCATGTATATTATTCAACTCAAGGATGCTTGGATTGCTTAAAACATTGGCAATTGTAAGACTTTCATCTATAGATTGCTGCTCTGAATCTAGCCTGGGTCACTAATTCCTGAATGACATCGCCATCCGATGGTGGTTTGGGGGCCTATATGAAGTGAATCTATCTTATTCTAGTTCATAGTGGTTAGGGATTCCTAGAGGGCAATGACTATTAACATGAAAACTGAACCATCTTGGGTGATATTTTGTTTTTATGCAACCTACTGTTAATACAAACCAGGAGAGTAAAAGAAACCAAAAAACGTGCTACTTTGCAGTCAAACCCATATAACTTAGTGATTGGAGCAGTATTAAAAAGTTAAACAACTGTAGTTCTTCAGTTTTCTGGAAGGTGGGGCATTATATTATTTGCGGAAGCCTATGCATCACACTAAGCACTAAAACAATAAACTAACTATAAATATCAATGGTGCGGGTGAAGTACTTTAAAGTAAACAAGTGTGAATTCCCTATGCTCTTTTCATGTTCAATTGCAAGCCACACTAAGCCTACACCTGCGACGCAAATTTTAACATCTGTAAAGCTCCTGTACATTACACTGCCTCATCAACTCTCATGAAGTGTAATTGCTTTCCCAGAATCCAATAGTCTCACAACTGCTTAAATAACCAAAGGGTTCCAACTGAGCTTCTATCTTTATCCTCTTTTTAGCATAAAACACTTACTCAAGCACTTTGAAGCAAGGGCTTGTAGACAATAAGTGTTAAGCATTTAATAATTCTCATTCCAAATTCACTGGAAAAGAGCTCGACCATTAAAAGAACATTACAGGTCTGGCTCAAGTCCACAAAAGGAAACTCTACTTTCTGAGCCAGCAGGAGTTCTGAGGGCTGCAAAAGCTGATTGGTAGGGCCCTACCAAATTCATGGCCATGAAAAACATGTCACAGGACGTGAAATCTGGTCTCCCCGCCATGAAATCTGGTCTTTTGTGTGCTTTTACTTTATACTATACAGATTTCATGGGGGAGACCAGTGTTTCTCAAATTGGGGGGCTGACCCAAAAGGGAGTTGCAGGGGGGGTCACAAGGTTATTGTAGGGGGGTCGTGGTATTGCCACCCTTACTTCTGCGCTGCCTTCGGAGCTGGACAGCCGGACAGCAGCGGCTGTAGGCTGGGTGCCCAATTCGGAAGGCAGCGCCCTGCCAGCTGCAGTGCACAAGTAAGGGTGGCAATACCATACCATGCCACCCTTACTTCTGCGCTGCTGCCTTCAGATGTGGATGGCCGTAGAGTGGTGGCTGCTGGCCAAGGGCCCACCTCGGCCAACAGCAGCGCAGAAGTAAGGGTGGCAACACCATACCATCTTTACTTCTGCGCTGCTGCTGGGGGCGGCTCTGCCTTCGGAGCTGGGTTCCCGGCCAGTAGCCCCCACTCTGCAGCTGCCCAGCTCTGAAGGCAGTGCCATCACGAGCAGCAGTGCAGAAGTAAGGGTAGCAGTACTGCAATCCCCCTACAATAACCTTGCAACCCTGCCACAACTTCTTTTTGGGTCAGGAACCCTACAATTACACCACCATGAAATTTCAGATTTAAATAGCTGAAATCATGAAATGTATTAATTTAAAAATTCTATGACCGTGACATTGACCAAAATGGACCGTGAATTTGGTAGGGCCCTACTGATTGGTAAATGAAGAAGAGCTCATTTTCACTCAGTAGCAACATCCGCTGGACAGTTCAGAGTGGCTTTAACCAGTTGGAAGATAGACAGTGTGACCGGTTGGATCACAGAAAACCCCTTGGGAACTGCCAACTGGTGTGCGGAGACTACCTCTAAGCCCGTTTTCCCTGGCAGTTTGGGACTTCACAAACCTTGACTAGTTGTGCCAGACACGCTAGCCTGCTACAAACACAGACCCCCACAAGCTGCAGGCTTAACTGGAAACAGTTTAAGAAGTGTTCCTGTCTCCAACACTCAGATACCCAACTCCCAATGGGGTCCAAACCCCAAATAAATCCATTTTACCCTGTATAAAGTTTATACTGGATAAACTCAAATTGTTCACCCTCTATAACACTGATAGAGAGATATGCACAGCTGTTTGCCCCCCCAGGTATTAATGCATACTCTGGGTTAATTCATAAGTAAAAAGTGATTTTATTAAATACAGTAAGTAGGATGTAAGTGGTTCCAAGTAATAACAGACAGAACAAAGTGAATTACCAAGCAAAATAAAATAAAACACGCAAATTGAAGCCTAGTACAGTAAGAAAATGATTACAGATGAAATCTCACCCTCAGAGATGTTCCAGTAAGCTTCTTTTACAGACTAGGCTCCTTCTAGTCTGGGTTCAGCAATCACTCAAACCCTGTGGTTATTGTCTTTTGTTCCAGTTTCTTTCAGGTATCCTTTGGGGGTGGAGAGGCTATTTCTTAAGCCAGCTAAAGACCAAATGGAGCGGTCTCCCAGGACTTTATATAGTTCCTCTCTTGTGGGTGGACACCCCTCCCTCCCCCGTGTAGAAACCCAGCTACAAGATGGAGTTTTGGAGTCACATGGGCAAGTCACATGTCCATGCATGACTCAGAACTTTACAGGCGGCAGCCATTATTCACATGCTACCTTGAACGTCCCCAGATAGACTTCTTATGTGTATTGTAGTCTTCCAAGATCCATTGTCCGTTAAGTGTTTCTTGATTGGGCACTTAACTTGCAAATTCCTTTCTTAAGAAGCTGACCAAATGCCTTACTAAGGCTACTTAAAATCAAACAAGTACACAGCCAATATTCATAACTTCGAATACAAAAATGATACATACATACTAGCAGGATGAATATATCCAGTAGATCATAACCTTTGTGGAGAGATGTTACATGGCATATCTAGCATAAAACATATTCCAGTTATGTCATATTTACATTCATAAGCATATTTCTATAAAGCATTATGGGGTGCAACATCACAGACAGCTTGCTGCCTAAAAAAATAAAATCAGCATGGGGACCTGCGGATGTACAGGTAGCAGAGGAAGGTGTAACAAAAGAGGATAAATTAAGAGTTTTATGAAAGTGCAAGTTCCATCTGCACCCGCACTCTGTGCACTGAACATTTAAGGTGTTGAGGTCATCAGAATCCCATTTCTTCAGCACTGAAGAATGAAAGCACATTATTCAGCCTGAAGATGCACCGCTGGGTAAAATACAATATACTGAATTATGTTATAGTGGAGTGGCTGCTCTGCTACAGTTAAGGATAACAAGTCCTTTCTATTTAGAGGATGACCTTTCTAAGTGCTCTAAAATCTTCATGGTTACTAGGATTGTCTTGATATTTGATTTGCGTCATGGAGGCACTGGGCAGTGTTAGGGGTCCAAATCTGAGGTCATTTGAGCAAAGTGTTCTTGAGATACTGTCCCCTGAAAAAAACTCCTTTTAAAAAAACAAATTCCAGTCTTGTAACTAATTTTTACACTCACCAGAGACTCAAACTATGGCTTGGAGCACCCCCAATTGATTCCAATCACTTGGCATTTATCTCAGCTAGTGCATGTCACCCATTGCTCCTTTAGGGAAGCAATATATAACGATGGAATCTAAATTAGCTGTTACCACTCAGGAAAGATCTTGGCGTCATTATGGATAGTTCTCTGAAAACATCCACTCAATATACAGCAGCAGTCAAAAAAGCTAATACAATGTTGGGAATCATTAGGAAAGGGATAGATAATAGGACAGAAAATATCTTATTGCCTCTATATAAATCAATGGTAAACCCACATCTTGAATACTGTGTGCAGATCTGGTCGCTCCATCTCAAAAACGATATACTGGAAGTTGGAAAATGTACAGAAAAGGGTAACAAAATAGAGACAGATATGGAGCTATGAAATAGCTTCCATATGAGGCGATATTAATAAGACTGGGACTTTTCAGCTCGGAAAAGAGATAACTAAGGGTGGATATGACAGAGCTCTATAAAATCATGACTGGCATGGAGAAAGTAAACGAGGAAGTGTTATTTACTCCTTCTCATAACACAAGGACTAGGGGTCATCAAATGAAAATTAATAGGCAGCAGGTTTAAAACAAACAAAAGGAAGTATTTCTTCACACAATGCACAGTCAACCTGTGGAGCTCTTTGCCAGAGGATGTTGTGAAGGCCAAGACCATAACAGGGTTCAAAAAATAACTAAGTAAATTCATAGAGGATAGATCTATCAACGGCTATCTGTCATGTTGCTATTATCTGCCTCTATGAAGTGTTTTGTTTTGCTTACTTACTTTTGGGGAGTCTGCTCTGCTCATTTTACAGCTAATTTAGAAGGGGCTCTAGTTATTTTCTGAAAGATAATAAATTAAACATGCTCTGCACAGATATGAGAGAATGACTGCTGGACATGTTGCTACTTTTCCACTTGGGGGATTATTATACCAGAGCGCAAGCATTAATCCATTAGCATTGATTAACTGGAGGGAAGATGAAAGACAGGATAATGCTTCTGAACAATGGAACTCTGGACATGAGATGTTCACAACATTTTTAGATTCTTATAACTTTTTGGGTGCAGAGCTAGGGAATATGGGCAGGTTGGGGCAGTTGAGGGAGCATGTGGAGGGGGTGCTGGAGTAGTGCTGGGGCTGTGGTGATTGGGAGAGTGCAAGAAGGGGAAATGGGTTGAGGGCTCAGGCCAGTGGGACGGTCAGCCACATATTCTCCCCTGCTACATGCACTAGAATCTGGGGAGTCTGAGCCCCTCTCCCTGTCCTCAGTGAGGAAGCTAGTGTCTGGGGATCCTTGCCCTTGGGGGTGGAGGCGGGCTCTGACCCTTTTCCTTGCTGCCCCCCTTTCCTTGTGGGTGAGTAGGGGTCTGGGCCCTGTTGTCCCTTTGGGTGGGGGGCTGAGAACAGGTATGCTTGGTGTATGACAGGCTCCCAAGCACTGACATGGGGTGGGAGAGGAGATGAGAATACAGGCTGAATTGAATGGGGCAGTTCACACCTCTCTAAGTTATTGTTTTAAGCTATATTCAGTTCCATGGTGTGTTGCCATTCAGCTGAGAATGGATCATTGAGATGAATGGAAAAAGAACGAGGAGTACTTAAGTATCAGAGGGGTAGCCATGTCAGTCTGGATCTGCAAGAGCGACAAAGAGTCCTGTAGCATCTTATAGACTAACAGATAGAGTGGAGCATAAGTTTTTGTGGGCGAAGACCCACTTTGTCAGATGCATGGAGTGGAAAATATAGTAGGAAGATATCTAGACACACAGAGAACATGAAAAGATGGGTGTTGCCATACCAACTCTAATGAGACTAAGCAATTAAGGTGGGCTATTATCAGCAGGAGAAAATTTTTTTTTAGTGATAATCAGGATGGCCCATTTCAAATAATTGACAGGAAGGTGTGAGTAACAGTAGGGGGGAAATAGCATGGGGAAATAGTTTTTAGTTTGTGTAATGACCCATCTACTCCCAGTCTTTATTCAAGCCTAATTTAATGGTGTCCAGTTTGCAAATTAATTCCAGTTCTGCAGTTTCTCATTGGAGTCTGTTTTTGAAGCCACACCATCGGGGGGCTCATTCACCTGCATATCTACCAATGTGATATATGCCATCATGTGCCAGTAATGCCCCTTTGCCATGTACATTGGCCAAACCAGACCGCCTCTACGCAAAAGAATAAATGGACACAAATCAGACGTCAAGAATTATAACATTCAAAAACCAGTCGGAGAACATTTCAACCTCCCTGGACGCTCAATTACAGACCGAAAAGTTGCAATTCTTCAACAACAAAACTTCAAAAACAGAGCTCAAAGCAGTGGGCATGTGCATAGGAGAGGCTCAGAGCAGCTTTTATTTTTTTACAGATGAGAAACTGAGACAGAAAGACTACAGAGTTCATGTCGACCTAATGCTGTAAGCATCTACACTGAAATGCAGCTCCCACCAACGCAAGTCACCCACTACCCCGATTTAACTCCACCTCTGTGAGAGGTATAGCGCTTAGGTCGATGTAGTTAGGTCGACGCAGCGTCAGTGTAGACACTGCATTGCTTACATAGACTGTGCTGCCTTTCAGAAACCATCCCACAATGCCCCACACTGGCAGTTAAATCAGTGCAAGTGCTCCTGGTGAGGATGTGCACTGCTGACACAAGGAACGTAGTGTGGACGTGTAAAACTGATTCAACTACTGTAGTGGCTGTACATCGATGTAACTTAGGTCGACTTAATTTTGTAGTGTAGACTTGCCCAAAGTGACTTGCCCCAGGTCACACAGGAAGTCTGTTGAGGAGCAGGGAATTGAAGCCAGCTCTCCCAAGTCCCAGGTTCTTACTATTGGGCCATCTTTCTTCTTATGCCTCTCCAATGTCTGTCCCTCCCTTCAAAGTATTCCTACTGGCTGCATACTGGTCTCTGCACGGATTCTGCATCCTCTCTCTAGCACCTCAACCTGCAGGTCTCATGCTGATGCCTGCCTCTCCATGGCAAAGACTGTTGAGGAGGGAGAACCAAGCTGTTGGACAGGCAGAGAGATGGGACACTATGCAGAAGCAGCGAAGGGACTAACATGCAGCCCATGCACTCTGTGACCAGATAATCACTGCCAAGGACCCGGAGACAGTGGATAGGGAGAGCTGGGCTGTGGTAAATTGGGGTGCTGAGACCCTATTTAAAAAAAAAAAAAAAAATCAAGCAAATTAAATGCTAAAGCACTTTACTAACACAGAGTTAAAGTTGTCTAATGGTGCCTAGTGGCCTTTCAGAATGTGGCAAGTGGCTAAATTTAACCCCCTGAAAACTAGGAAATATAAAATTACGGTACATGCCACCTCTCCATGGGATGAGAAGCTGGCCAGAGTAGGCTGTTGGGTTTGGGGCAGGCTGGAACATGGGCATAGTGTGGGTGCATATCCTGGCTCAATATACAGGTTGCATACCCAAGGAAGTGTGCAGTTGCCTGTGATGTGTATGCAGCAGCAGAGGGAAGACAGGAAGGAGCAACTTTTTACATGCTGATGGCCTAATAGGATGGGAAGAGACTATATATGTTGCCACGGATGGTGGTGGAGGGTGGAAAGAAACACACCAGTCTTATCTCATGTGTAGGGCCCTATCAATTTCACGGCCATGAAAAAGTGTCAGGGACCGTGAAATCAGCCATCCCCCATGGAATCTGATCTCCACTTGCTGCTGGGAGCCCTGCCATCTCCTGCCACAGCATCAGGCGTGGAGCTCGGGGCTTCCTCCCACAGCAGCTCCTACTGGTCTGGGGGCTTTTGCTCCTGGCAGCTGCAACTGGGGCAGCCTGGGCTCCTGCCCTTCTCCCCCGCCCCACTGCTCCTGCTGCGGCTCTGAGCACCGAGCCCAGGGATTCCTCCCCTGGGGGCATCTGCTCCACAGCTGCAGACTGGGCTCGGAGCAGTCCGGCCCGGGGACTTCCTCTGCTTCTCTAGCTGGGGCAGCGTAGGCTAGGGGCTTCCCCCACTCCAGCCGAGCTCAGGGCAGCCCAGGCTCGGGGCTTCCGCCTCACCCCCCAGCCGGGGCAGTCCAGGCTCGAGGCTTCTCCTGTGGCTCCTGCTGGGGCTCGGAGTGACCCAGTAGAGGCTTCTGCCCTGGGGCTTCTTCCAGGGCTGGGGCACCCATTTTTCCTGGGGGGGGCCCAAATTGGCTGGGGTCCCCTGCCTTAATCTGTCCCTGGCATGGACTAGCAGCTAGGAGTCCCTGTCTAGGGTGCTCCCAGCAGCACAGAGGAGATCCTACCCATCTCCGGGAACCTCTCACTGCAGGAAGCTGGGAGGGTGCTGCCTTCAGAGCCCAGATCTGAAGGCAGCACAGAAGTGAGGGTGGCAATCTTGGGACCCCCCTACAACAACTTTGCAACCACCCATCAATGACCCATTGTAGGTTGGGACCCTCGCAGTTACAACCCAGTGACATTTCAGAGGTAAACATCTGAAATCGTGAAATTGACCAATGTAAAAACCCTCTGGCCTTGACACTGACCAGAAGGGACTGTGAATTTGGTAGGGCCCTACTCATGTGCTTAAAATTAGTGTAACCAACACAAATAAACCTGTAAAAGATTTTGGGACCAGCAACTCTACCCTCCCAAAACTGCAAAGCATGATCTAAGTTCCCTCTAAGCTGCACGACTGCCTATTAAGCCCCGTGCAGGGTCTCAGGGCTGCAGTGGGGAGAGGCGCCCCTTCCCGCTGGCCCCAGCGTGGACCTGCCCTGGACTTGCCGTGGTCGGAGGAGAGGAGCCCCTCCCTCGGCCTGGCCCAGGCCCACCGGAGCTGCCACGGTTGAGGAGAGGTGCCTCTCTCCCCTCCACCGCAAGCCCCAGCGCAGCCTGCATCCCAAACCCCTCATCCCTGGCCTCACTCCAGAGCCTACCCCCTTCTGCACCCCAATCCTCTGCCTCCTCCCACACCCCAAACCCCTCTCCCCAACCCCACCCCAGAGCCAGCATCCCCCACACCCCAACCCTCTGCCTCAGCTCTGAGCCCCCTCCCACACTCTGAACCCCTCAGCTCTACCCCCACCACATGAATTTTGTTATGTGCACTGTGACAAAGTTCCTCCTCTACCTTGGTGAGTCCTGCGCTTATTGGCGGATTTTTGATCGCCTCAGAGATCTTCCCCTCTGGTAGAACCCACAGTCAAATTCCTCCTGTGTCTGATCAGGAGTTGGGAGGTTTGGGGGGAACCCGGGGGCCCGCCCTCTACTCCGGGTTCCAGCCCAGGGCCCTGTGGACTGCAGTTGTCTATAGGGTTTCCTGTAACAGCTGCGTGACAGCTACAACTCCCTGGGCTACTTCCCCACAGCCTCCGCCCAACACCTTCTTTACGCTTACTGCAGGACCTTCCTCCTGATGGTCTGCTGATGCTTGTACTCCTCAGTCCTTCAACTCTTCTCCCTCTCAACTCCTTGTGTGCCTCTTGCTCCCAGCTCCTCACACACCACCACAAACTGAAGGGAGCTCCTTTTTAAACCCAGGTGCCCTGATTAGCCTGCCTGCCTTAATTGATTCTAGCAGGTTCTTCTTAATTGGCTCCAGGTGTCCTAATTAGCCTGCCTGCCTTAATTTGGTTCCAGAAAGTTCCTGCTTGTTCTAGTGCAGCCCCTGCGCTGGTCACTCAGGGAACAGAAAACTATTCATCCAATGGCCAGTATATTTGCCTTCTATCAGACTTCTGTACCCCACTTGTCTGGGTCTGTCACATATCCCTCCCCCCTGCTCAACACCAAGGGGTTGGGCAGCTTGGGACACCAGACAGTGCACACGTGACAAGCCATCGGCATTGCCATGACGGCTCCCTGCTCTGTGTTGCACACGGAACTGGAAAGGTTGGAGGGATAAGAACCACCTGGTCACCCTAGTGTTCTCCTTGTTCCGCTGTATCCATTGAAGGGGGGCATGGTCGGTCACGAGGACAAATCTGCGCCCGAGCAGGTAGTAGCGCAACGTTTCCATGGCCCATTTTACGGCAAGGCACTCTCTCTCCACCACGGCATATTTTTGCTCCCTCGGAAGGAGTTTCCTACTGAGGTAGAGAATTGGATGTTCCTCTTCCCCAACCATCTGTGATAGAACAGCCCCTAACCCTACTTCCAATGCATCTGTCTGTAGAATAAATTCCTTGGTGAAATCTGGAGCTATCAGTACGGGGTTACTGCAGAGGGCAGTCCGTAGGTCTGTGAACGCTCTCTCTGGTCCATCAGACCATCTCACCAGATCAGGTCCACGGGCTTTCACTAGGTCTGTCAGGGGGCTTGCCCTTGTGGCAAAGTGGGGGATAAATCGTCGGTAATACCCCACCACACCTAGGAATGCCCGGACTTGCTTCTTGCGACGTGGTCGGGGCCAATTTTGGATGGCCTCTAACTTGTTCAGTTGGGGTTTTACCAGACCTTTTCCCACAATGTAGCCAAGATATTTGGCCTCCGTAAACCCTACAGCACACTTAGCAGGGTTAGCTGTAAGGCCAGCTCGCCTGAAGGTATCGAGGACTGCCTCCACCATCTCGAGGTGGGTTTCCCAGTCTGGGGTATGAATGACCACATCGTCCAGGTAGGCAGCCGCATAATGATTATGGGGGCGTAATAGCTTATCCATGAGGCGCTGGAAGGTAGCTGGGGCCCCATGTAGTCCAAAAGGGAAGACAGTATATTGAAAAAGACCCTCTGGTGTAGAGAACGCAGTCTTTTTTTTTGCGTCTTTGGCAAGGGGAATTTGCCAGTACCCCTTTGTCAAGTCTAGGGTAGTCAAGTACCGGGCATTGTCCAGACTGTCCACTAACTGATCTATGTGAGGTATGGGGTACGCGTCGAATTGGGATACCTCGTTTAGTCGCCGGAAGTCATTGCAAAACCTTGCAGTGCCATCAGGTTTGGGCACCAGTACGATTGGGCTGGACCACTGACTGTGGGATTCTTCGATGATCCCCAACTCCAGCATCTTTTTTACTTCTGCTTTTATTTCCTCCCTTTTGGCCGCTGGCACCCTGTAGGGCCTCATTGTTACTCTGGCCCCAGGGTTTGTGACGATGTGGTGATATGTCTCGGTTGTTCGACCCGGTTTTGCGGAGAACACATCTTGGTTCCGGAAGATCATCTCAGACACCTCATTCTTCTGGTCTGGTGTTAAATCGGGAGAGACACTCACTTGTTTGGAAGGTTTGTTTTCCTGGGGCAGGTCTTTTCGGACAGCTGCGCATGCTTCTTGTGCATGCCAGGGTTTCAGAAGGTTGATATGATATATTTGTTCTTGTTTCCGACATCTTGGCTGCCGCACCTTGTAGGTTACTTCCCCCACGGGTTCAACCACCTCATAGGGCCCCTGCCATTGGGCCAGAAGCTTGCTTTCTGCCGTGGGTACCAACACCATCACCCGATCCCCTGGTTGGAACTCTTGGACTTTTGCCTGGCGATTGTAATGGGTTCGCTGGGCCTCCTGTGCCTTTTCCAAATGTTCCCGTACAATAGGGGTGACCCGGGCTATCCGGTCTCGCATCTGCAATACATGCTCTATTATATTTCTCCCCTCACTGGGTTCCTCTTCCCAGATCTCTTTGGCGATATCTAGTATGCCACGGAGGTGGCGTCCGTATAATAATTCGAAGGGGGAAAACCCAGTTGAGGCCTGAGGTACCTCCCGGATAGCGAGCATAAAGTAAGGTAGTAGGGTGTCCCAGTCCTTCCCGTCCCGACTTACCACCTTCCTTATCATAGCCTTGAGAGTTCGGTTAAACCTTTCTACCAGCCCATCAGTTTGCGGATGATAGACTGAAGTTCTCAGGGTATGAATATGGAGCAGCGTGCAGAGGTCCTTCATTAGCTTCGATTTAAATGGAGTCCCTTGATCTGTTAATATCTCCTTTCGTAGCCCCACTCGGGCAAAGATCCCCACCAGTTCTTTGGCTATCGTTTTAGAGGCCGTGTTCCGCAGGGGGATGGCTTCTGGGTAGCGAGTAGCATAGTCCAAAACAACAAGTATATATTGGTGACCCCGAGCCGTCTTCTCCAGGGTTCCCACTAGGTCCATGGCTATTCGCTCGAAGGGGACTTCTATTATGGGAAGGGGTACTAAAGGTGCCCTCAAATGGGGACGGGGACTGTGCAGCTGACACTCTGGGCAGGATGCACAGTACCTCCTCACTTCTTCATGTACTCCAGGCCAGAAAAATCGTCGTAGGACCCATGCCAGGGTCTTTTCTACCCCCAAATGCCCCCCAAAAAGATGACTATGGGCAAGGCTTAATACAGCATTCTGGTGTTTTTGAGGTACTAGGATCTGCTGTACCTTCTGCCCCTGTACTGGGGCGACCCGGTATAAGAGATCCTTCTTCATTATGAAGTAGGGTCCGGGTCCTTGGGTTTTTCCTTCCACGGGAACCCCATCTATTTCGGTCACTTCTTTCCTAATGTTGTCATACCTTGGGTCTTCAGCCTGGTCCCGTCCAAAATTTCCTCTCCCTGAGCTAATCTGCCCGAGATCTAGGGGGCCAGTCTCTGTTGCTTCTACTGGTTCAGAGGCGTTAGGGTGGGGGTCAGACTCGGATGCTTCTCTCTCCTGGGCGCCCTCCTGTTCAGCTGCTCGGGTCCGCCTACCTATGAGAGCAACCCTCTGACTTTGGGTCAGTATCCGGGTTCCCAAGGCCTTAGCTGCCCTTCTTTCCCTTTTCGTCTGTCTATCCTGTCTGGGAGTAGAGAACAAATCTGGGGATATTTCAGAGAAGATTGGGGGTTGACAGTCTACTGTTGATGCCTCACTAATTTCAGGGTTCCCCTCTTTCTCCAATCCCCCTACTGGGAGTAAGACTCCAAACCCTGGGAAGTCCCTCCCTATGAGCACTGGGTATGGGAGTTTAGGGACTACACCTGCTGCTACCTCAGTAGTGTTTCCTTGGATCTCAATTTTTACTGGTATGGTAGGGTAGTAACTAACTGCCCCATGGACACAGGTTATCCCCGTACGTTTAGCCTGCAGCAACTGACTACGCTTCACGAGCCTCCCTGAGATAAACGTGATAGCACTCCCTGAATCAACCAGTGCTCTGGTCTCTACCCCATTTAGTTTCACTGGACTGGTGTACATATGTGGGGTTAGTGAGACCCCCCACAAGGTGGATTAGGGAGCATGGGTCTGCCCAATTTCCCAGGTTACACTGCATAGGCTCCTCGGCATTGGGACACTGTGCAGCTATGTGTCCCCACTCTCCGCAGGCATAACATCTGTATGGAACCCTAGGCGTTCCCCGGTCTCATGGTTTGGGCAGTCGAATATCACGATCTTCTTCCCCCTCAGTGCTCCGACTCTTTGTGGCCTCTGGTGGGCCTTCAGCCCCTCTCTTTTTCCACCTGGGCTCTCCTGGTGGCCCAGTCACTCGAGCTCTTGGGTTTGGTGCTGCTAGTTTAACCCGGGGTTCCGCTTCCTTAACTGGTTGGGTCAGCTCCCTTGCCGTCCTTCGCCTCTCTACTTGTGCAACAATCTCGTCATAGGTGGAGGGTTCATTCTGGCTTACCCATGTGCGAAGGTCTGGCGGTAGTCCCCTCATGTATCGGTCAATGACCAGAACCTCTAGTATCTCTTCTGGACCCCGGGGCTCAGTTGGCAACCACTTTTGTGCGAGATGGATGAGGTCATACAATTGGGACCACGGGGTTTTGTCTTCCTGGTATCTCCACTCGTGATACCGCTGGGCCCGCACTGCGGTCGTTACCCTAGATCTGGCCAGGATCTCTGCTTTCAGCTGTGGGTAGTCTGCTGCAGCCTCTTCAGGCAGATCATAGTAGGCCTTCTGGGCCTCCCCGCACAGGAATGGGGCGAGGATGCCAGACCACTGATCTCGAGGCCAGGCCTCCTGTAGGGCTGTCCTTTCAAAGGCCAGGAGATATGCCTCTATGTCATCCTTCTCTGTCATTTTCTGCAGGCAATTGCTGGCCCGTATCTTCCGCGTCCCATCATGGCCATGGTTCATCTCCGTAAGGGCCTTCACTTGGTTTACTAATTCCCGCAACATAGTCCAGTCTTGAGCAGCCTGGTCCATCAACAGGCGATTGGTCTCCTGCTGCAGCCGCATTGCCTCCTTTTGGGCGGCTGCCTGGACACGGGTAGCCTCCTGCTGGGCAGCTGTGGCTTATATCAGTGCCCATACTACGTCTTCCATTGTGGTGAAAAAATAAACCCACTCCCTTTTTTTGTTTTGTTTTGTTGTTGTTTTTTTAAACACCCCTCTTCTTCCGCCACGCTGTGCACACCACAATCCCACCCTGACACCAGTTGTGACAAAGTTCCTCCTCTACCTTGGTGAGTCCTGCGCTTATTGGCGGATTTTGATCGCCTCAGAGATCTTCCCCTCTGGTAGAACCCTCAAATTCCTCCTGTGTCTGATCAGGAGTTGGGAGGTTTGGGGGGAACCCGGACCCGCCCTCTACTCCGGGTTCCAGCCCAGGGCCCTGTGGATTGCAGTTGTCTATAGGGTTTCCTGTAACAGCTGCGTGACAGCTACAACTCCCTGGGCTACTTCCCCACAGCCTCCTCCCAACACCTTCTTTACGCTTATTGCAGGACCTTCCTCCTGATGGTCTGCTGATGCTTGTACTCCTCAGTCCTTCAACTCTTCTCCCTCTCAACTCCTTGTGTGCCTCTTGCTCCCAGCTCCTCGCACGCAACACCATAAACTAAAGTGAGCTCCTTTTTAAACCCAGGTGCCCTGATTAGCCTGCCTGTCTTAATTCATTCTTGCAGGTTCTTCTTAATTGGCTCCAGGTGTCCTAATTTAACCTGCCTGCCTTAATTTGGTTCCAGAAAGTTCCTGCTTGTTCTAGTGCAGCCCCTGCTCTGGTCACTCAGGGAACCAAAAACTATTCATCCAATGGCCAGTATATTTGCCTTCTATCAGACTTCTGTACCTCACTTGTCTGGGTCTGTCACAGGCACCAATATGAAGGTGATGTATCACACATCACCTCCATATTGGTGCACATAACAAAATTCTTTCTGCACATGGACGTAAAAAATTAAGGGGAACACTAAGCATGATCATCATCACTAATCGTGTAGCGTCCTTTGGCTAGCCACAGTAGCGCCTTAAGTACAAACCTACTACATCTGTCAAAAAGAACACTAACTCCTGCCAAAAACTGTGTCTAAAAAACCCACAAAAACCAAAAAAACCCTCCTGGCAGTGGGAGTGCGTAGCCAGTGTTCGGGGCGCGGGCAGCACGCAGAGCCCCATGGACCCCCCACGTAGGAGCTGGACCTGCTGCTGGCCGCTTCTGGGGTACGGCACGGTGTCAGAACAGGTAAGGACTAGCCTGCCTTAGCCGGGCTGCCGGGCAGCATGGCCGACGGGACTTTTAACGGCCCGGTTGGCGATGCTGACAAGAGCCGCTGTGATCCAGTGCCTTACATTCCGCGACCCAGTACTGGGTCGTGACCCGCAGTTTGAAAACCACTGTTCTAGAACATCAAGCTTGAATGCATGCTCCAGCACAGCATGGTATGAGCTGTTTCTCCCTTTACTGTGTTCCTGGTTGAGGGAACAAACTTGGGCTTGAAGCATTAAGTAGGGAACAATTTGCAGGGGACCACAGCTACAGGCATGTTCAGTAGAAAACATTTGCTAGGAATAATTCTGAGACTGCCAAAGGGTTGGGTATTCAGGAAAGTTTTAGGTTGTTTGTCTAAAGTTAAAGGGAAGAAGTACAGAAAAGGACCTACATCTCCAGCATGCATATAAAACACTACAGTAGCCTGAAACCTCCCACTACAGTTATTTGGAGACTATCCATCCACAAAATGTAGCTCTGGTTAAAAGTAATGAGCTGAAGGCATTGAAGATGCAAGTCCTCTATCCACTGAGCAATCACAGCACAGGTAGCTGCAGTGCCTGCTTCCCAACAACATGCCTCAAAGATTTCCTGGAGGAACAAACCTCGCGGGAGAGGGGAGGAGGAGGAGGAAGGATAGTTCAGACTCCACAGCCATTCAAGCTTTAGCTCCCTCGTTGGGAGTCTCAACACGTGTGCAAATCAGCTCAGCATGTAGTGGTGGTTTGTGATGTGGATAAATGTCTTCTCACCAAACTGAGACTACCAACAATTTACTTTGTACTAATGAACAGTGTCAGAAGGCAATAGCTTTCAATCATTACCAACCTGAACCAGAGTCTAAACTAGTAACCTAAAGGAGCAAGACTGAATTTTCCACTGACAGTTTTCTGAAGTAGATCTCTCTTTCTCCTCATGCCCACCACAACATTTTAGCACATTAGACTTTTGCTACACGAGAAATTCCACAAGGAGAATAGATGCGTCAGTCAACATGGCTTTATCCATAAATCAGATTTGCCAAAGGAAGTCACTTATGTGTTAATATTCTGTGATCTTGGTGTCAACATCATACGTACTGCCACTTTTCTGTATCACTCTGTAGAACGTAGATTTAATATGGCAGCAGGATCATAGCTTCCACATTCAAAAAACATTACATCAGGGCTCAAAGTCCTGTTTGCTAATAATAAAGTATTCATGTGCTATTCTGCTTTGCATTTCATTAAAATAGATGCCATGTCTAGACAGGCTTCTTAAAAATACTCCAGTTATCTTTGTTAGAGGTTCTTCTCTCCCACCCCCTTCAAATACATTTACTGTTCTCCACTCTTCATCTCCCTTTTAAAAAAAGATTCACTGGTGATCAGGACCTATTGTACCTATACTGCATGCCCCATGGAGAATTAATTTACCAGCATTTTAAGTGACCGGGCATTTGGTGAATTTGAGGCTGTTTGTAGAGCTAAATGTACAGAATCACAGAAATTGTCCCAGCCTTTAATATCACTAGATTTTTCTTTTTAGTAATCTTGGAGTTGTGCCCCAGTAGATACAAAGGAGAGCCCTAGCAGTCAGACACTGATATACACAAAAACCCAGTGAACAGCTCTCAGTATGGAGAATTAACCATAACAACCAACCAAACAGACACAGATTTGCTTCTCCTTGTTGCTAATAAAGTGGACATGAGCAGTTTTCTCTATCTTGGTTCTGCTGGAGGCTCTTCTTGCTCAGAAGCTTTTCCCTCTACCCTCCTAAACCAGATTTGTAAAGCCTCCTTCAATTCCTCCTTCTGGATGCAGAGGACAGAGCAGTTGGGTGGCAGCATCCAACTGCATTCTCTATCTGTGAGGTTTTAATGATGTTATAAAATGGCTATTAGGATTAGACTGGGAAAAACACTCACACCCAACTTCCTCCCCAATGCTGGAAGTTTATGGCATAGAACCTATACACTTCTAGAAGTTGCCAGAGAGATGGGAGAAGCTGCAAACCTTAGCCAGAGTCCACTAGTAAGTACACTAGTAAGAGCACTCCCTGACCTTAGCAAAAACACTTTCAGTTTCCTGAACATAGCAATGTCTTTATAGGCAAAAGAGGTATTTTTCAATCATTTCAGTTCAATTAAGTTAATTTAATATGATCGAAACCACACCCCCTTTTTGCCCATCAAGACAGGGCCCAAGAGTTTGATACAGAGAAAGTAACATTTTTATGTGCTGACTATAACCAAAATAGTGTAACAGACACTGTCAATTTAAGGGGCTTAAATAGAGTTCTAATGAATTGTTTTTTAGTTACATCTGGTACTTAAGATAACATATTAGATCTTCTGCTTGTATTTTCTTACTCATAAGAGGATTTTACTTTAAGTCTGAACAGCAGCACACTACTCAGCAAGACTACAAACAAGCTACTTTCTGACCTGATTAATAGTAACACAAGAGTCTATTGCAGTATTGTATGAACAAGTTGATTAATTATATACATATGAATGCAATCAAGTTTCACCTGGGGCTTGCCTTCACTACAACAGTTAGCTCAAGTTACTCCACTCAAGCTAGCCTAACTCGAAGGAGGCCTTGTCTTCACTGCTAAAAAAAAAGGCATATTTTTAATCTCGAAATTAAACAAACACATGTAAGCTACCCTGAGGTAAAAACAGGTGTGACGGTGTTCCCCATAAAACTTTATGGGGAGATGCTTATAAATGTATATATGTAACTAAAATATGTTTTATGCTACATGTGCCATGTAACATATCTCTGTGAAAGTTATGACCTACTGAATTTACTCCTCCTGTTTGTATGCATGTATCATTGTTGTAGTTGGAGTTATGAAGATTGGTTTTATATTTGCTGGTTTTGTACATAGCCTTTGTAAGTGCATGGGATCATCTTTGGAGCAAAGAATGCCTGTTAAATGCGAGCACTTGACAGACAAAAGACTTTGCAGACCCCAATCCACATTGGGGCCAGGTCTGGAATGCAACTGGTTAGACTGGTTAGGGCGCATGGGCAGGTGACTTGCCCATGTGATCCCAAAACTCCAGGGCAACTGGATCCTACACAGGGAGAGGAAGAGAGGCTATAAAAGCCCTTGCAAGACCCTTCCATTTTGTCTTCAGCTGGCTAAAGGGAGAGGCTCTCCACCCCCCCAGGGACATTCCTGAGGGGAACTGAACAAAGGACAAAGGGGTGTGAGAATCTGGTGGACTCAGCTGGGCCCAGGCTGATTCTACAGCCTGTAAAAAGGAAAATATCCGAATCTGGTGAGGCTTTTATCTGTGTTAACTTTGAATAGACATAGATGTGCGCGTTTTATTTTATTTTATTAAGTAACTGGCTTTGTTCTGTTTGTCACTTATTGAACTCACTTAAATGCTATTTTCTGTACTTATTAAAATCACTTTTTACTTATTAAGTTTCCTTGAGTACGAGTTAGTGCAAAGGGAGAGCGAACAGGTGTGCATACTTTCTATCTGTGAAATAGAAGGCGAACTGTTTATGAGTTTACCCTGTATAAGCTTTATACAGGGTAAAACGGATTTATTAAGGGTTTGAACCTCCTTGGAGTTGAGCAGCTGGGTGTCAAAGGCAAGGGCGCTTCCAGGGGCCTTACAGTGGTGAGTGGACTCGGTTCGGACCTGGGTCTGTGTTTGCAGCAGATCAGTGGAATCTGGCTCAAAACAGACAGGATTCGGGAGTCCCAAGCTGGAAAAGGCCTGGAAGCAGGGGCAGAAGTAGCCTTGGCACACCAGGTGGCAGCACCAAGCAGGTCTCTGTGGCCCCAACCCGTCACAACAGGCACTTCAGTTTTACCGTGAGGTAAACTCAGTGAGGTCAGCACTATACCTACCTGAGGCTGACCTCACATAGAGCTTGAGCTTGCCTATACAGTGGGGTAATGTGCCAACAGGGGTGTGATTTCTAAAGCACACTAATTGGTCTGTGTAGACCAGGGATCTCATACTCAAATTACCACGAGGGCCACATGAGAAATAGTAAATTGTCCCGAGGGCCGCATCACTGAAACCTTTTCATAAAATGATACAAAAGTATAGTCAAAAATGAAAAAAATGAAGAGTGGTATAGTATTCTATTAAAAGTCAATTTATTAACTTTTTTAAAACTGTAATTCAAAGAGGGGTTTTAATAAAATCTAAACACTCAGTAATGTTTGGAGCTTGGCTGCCAGTGGAGTGGGCGCCTATGGCGGGCCGCAGGAAATAACTCCACAGGCCGCGTGTGGCCCGAGGGCCGCGTGTTTGAGACCCCTGGTGTGGACCTTGCTGATATATGTACTGACGGTTTCCTAGCACTTAAAGTGCACCAGCAGGGTCTACACAGACCAATTAATGTACAATACATTAGTGTGCTTTAGACATCATGTCCCCATAGTGCACATTACCCTACTGGGTAGGTAAGCTCATAGTTTACCTTGGTAAAACTAAAGTGCCTTGTCTCACTGTGTCTTTACTTCAGGATATCTCAAAGCCCATAGCTAACCGGAGGTAAAAAACAAAGCTTTTTAACAGTGAACAGAGTCCGTGTGTCAACACTTCAGAACACTCTTGAACACAGAGTGATTGGATTAGCAGTTGATGAGTTGTAACTCCAGTTGCTGCATCCCCAGTGCATTACTAGTTTGAGTGAACGAACTTGATCTTCAAATCCTCCAATTCCCCTGGGGCCAGCTAGTTTGAGATTAAAGCACCACTTTATTTAAGCTAGTGTGTGTGGTGGGGATGGGAGTTTGATTAGGGGCAACACTCGCATTACAGCACACATTAACAATAAAGTGAAGACAAGCCCTTGGACTACACATGTGACCAAGTGAGAATTCTGGGTGGGTGGGAGAAGTTCCAAGTCAGTTTTAAACAACAGGCACTGTATGAAAAAGATTAGCATAATAAGATATATGTATATTAAAAACTCTGTCTGCACACTGCCCGCCTGAACACAATGGAGCAGAAAGGCACACACAGAATGGTGAACCTGGCAATACAGACGTGCCTGTGTTCCCATAGTGTGCCATTTTTCTCATACTAGCCCTGGATTTGCCCACATTACCATGCAGACATTCAAGACCAGATTCTGATAAGCCTGCTCCAAGTAGTACTTTACACACAGTCCCATTGAAGCCAGGGAAACTA
The DNA here is from genome assembly GCA_037349315.1 of Chelydra serpentina. Classification (NCBI taxonomy): domain Eukaryota; kingdom Metazoa; phylum Chordata; order Testudines; family Chelydridae; genus Chelydra; species Chelydra serpentina. The sequence goes on from JBAIAC010000035.1 coordinate 19,035,619, forward strand.
CAAGGGGAGTAAAAGTGCTACTCAATGTGAGTGAAGGTATCGCAATCTAGCCCTCAGTGACGGGCTTTTTTAAAGCTGCACAATTAAGAATACCTGCATTATTTAGCCTAAACAGCTGCGTGTCTAGTCTGCTTGGCACAGCTGTGCCAAGTGCATTTGCCTGCTTGCAAAATGCTATTTAGAGAGCATAAACCTATTAATATAGTGAATGAGATTTTCTTTTAGAACTAATCTGGAGCCAGGACACACCCAGGCTACCTGTTCTATTATCTACTGTCTATGCTGTATTTTGATATCATTTAAATGAATTGTAAACACAGGATATCTCGGTATTCATCTCTCTTTGAAATGTACTGTGAATGGTGGAAGAAAAAGCAAATGGCCTTATGTTAATTCGCATAGCTAAGTACCGGTGATGGACCTCCTTCAGAGTCATTCTAATTACCTTTTGTTCCCAAAGGAAATCCCAACTTGTCAAAAAGTCACGAAATTGTATAAAAGATCCTTGGGTCCTGATTCTGTCATTTCAGATCTGCTTAAGCTTCATCAGGGGAAGTTTGAGTTGCAAGACTGAGGTCCCAGTTATGCTGGTACGTCCTGAATATGATATTCGGACATTGGACTATGACCTATGAACTGAATTCTAAAGAAACTCTTTGCAACTACAAAGCTCACCATCTCTACTATGAATCTGAACCTCAATGGATTGAACTCATGTATGTACGTATATTGATCTTTTAATGATACTCTTTCTCTCTTATTTTTTTAATAAATTTTAGTTTCGTTAATAAGAATTGGCTGTAGTGCGTATTTGGGTAAGATCTGAAACATTCATTAACCTGGAAGGTAATGTGTCTGATCCTTTGGGATTGGTAGAACCTTTTCTTTTATGTGATGAAATAAGATTTACAAAAATTTTCATCATATTTGATGTGGGTACCTGGATGGAGGTCTCAGGCTGGATCACTTTAAGGGAACTGTGTTGTTTGGACTTCTGAGTAACCAATAAGGTAATAAAGAAGCTGTTTTATGCTGGCTTGGTGAATCTAAGTATTGGAATATCCACCAGCTTTATGGGGATTGTCTGCCCCATTCTTTGCAGTTCACCCTGAGTGACCACAGCTGACTCCCCACTAGGACCCCCGGTCACAGGATACTTAAGAGTAGAATATATAATTGCACCTGAACTGTCAGAATTATTTTAATACTCCATTGCTATGAAGACAGCACATTTTTGAATGTAGGAATAGACTTTTAACAATACTTTTGAGATAGAAAGACAGATTTGTGGATGGCTCACAAGACAAAAATACTCCTGATTGTGGTTTTGATGGAAACAAAAAGGTTCACTATTTAGCAAGTATCTTCCACTGTGATGTGGCTCCTTACACCATCACCCCTACACCTTAAAAATGCCTCCCATCTGTGACAGAAATTATATATACCTATCAGAAAACAGACTGGAAATGGAAATATTTAAGGTTTACTTGAAGTAGATTGCAATATTTTCAAACATGAAAGGTTTCTTCACCTTCTTTGAAAAAAAAGAAAAAAAGTTAGAAATACTCAGCATTGAATTAATTAATTTAACATCTAACTAAGGGTCACTCCCTGACCAATCTATGCTTTAGCCAAAGGGACACTGTCAACTTGAGAAATAAAAGCATTTCCATCAGAAAGTTTTGTATCTATTGTTACAAGTGAACTGTAAGATGACTAACTGGAAGTTGAGGGAAGTTTCTCTCTGCATTTTTTCAGTTTTTACTTGACGCATTTAACAGTACACTGTGTACAGCTGGTTTCACAGTTTTGTTGACGGTTAGCTGCACTTCCCATCTCATGTACTAGCATGACATCACTCGTGCTGTTTGAAAGCAGCTCTTGTGCACAATCTTACCCTGGACAAAAGCACAAACCAAAGAGGCAATAGGAAGGCATATGCAGAAGGAAGGGAAGGTCCAAGCATCTTTGGTGGTGGGTTTTGTGGGCTGGCCCAAAAGACCGTCAGCATCATCAGGGGAACAGAAGCTTAAGACAAATGTTATAGGAGTTTAAAAATAGTTCAGAACATCCTAGTTAGAGGTACTTATCAGAAAACTTTCATTTTTTTAGATGATATCTAAAAATTCCAATTGACCTCCTGCCTCTTAAGAACATTATAATTTTTCTTTAACCTCTCCATTTGAAGAAGTACATTACAGTGATTTAATGTTCAACTAGAAGGAAGTCATGTGTCTGACAGATTTTAATAAACACAAGTCAATTACAGGCAAAGTTAACAAAACAGCATGATCATAGCCACCTGAATGAATTCTGTATGTCCTCCGAGATAGGCAGTTTTAATAGATTTCAAGGCCCAAAGGGATCATTATAAAATCTAGTCTGATCCCCTGCATAACACACCATAAGGCTCCCTTTCATTGATATCAATATGCTGAACAAGAAGCAAACCTAACACAAGTCACCACATAAGGCTAACAAATAAACTTGGTTCATTTTAGACTTAAGACATTGGATAAAGAAGGGAGTTCCCAGAGAAAAAGACCATAGTAGTGAATAATCCATGGGAATAAATTAAGATGAAATAAGGAAAAAGAGGATGAAAGGAACAAAGACATGAACAAGTTCCCAAAGATACATGGAAGCAGTAGTCTGAAGGTCTTTAAATGTCAAAGTAGCCCATGGCTCTAATTCCCATTCATAACAACTTTGTGTGTGAATGGTGTACATGATGTTTACATACACTCATTATTAGTTTATATTACAGTAGTGCCCAAAGTATGCAAGGCGCCAAGCAAAGAGAGCCCCAGCTGTAAGCTCACAATTTAAAAAGGACAAAAAAAAAAAAAATAGGAAGTGAGGGAAAGGGATACAGTATTATGACCATAGCGATTAGGGTGGTGACAGGCCTATGCCTTGTTAAGCACATTTTAAAAAAAATTATCCCTAACTGCACTACTAATTAGACATAATCCCCCCGACACACACACTGTATATTAACTACCCACAATCATCTAACTACTCAGCATTATTACTCACATAATACACTGAAGTTGCAATGTAGGAAAAACTGCATTCATTAAACACTGTGCCACACACTTATTTCTTAGTCTAAGCACAGGGGAAAACCTGTTATCTGAGAGTACTGCACGGTAACCACTGTAAAATGCTGACTTCTTAAATGGTGATCACTAAATATAAACCAATTTACTTGTTTCTCTCTAATTTCAGTCATGAGATCTCTGGAATTCTTCATTTTTAAACAAGCTTCCATTTGATGAAAAGCAGCATACAAATATGGGGCTTTAATTTGGTCACACTTTGCACAGCACAAACCTAATAAGATACCAGTCAGGCGCTTTGATGGCAGCTGAGAAGCATCTGCTTCTCCACCCCTCAACCTCCGTCAGTAGATTCAGTTATTTGAAGATAGTTCTTTCAGAATGTGCACACTAAAAGCTGGAGCTACTCAAGAGCTGGGGAATTAAATCCAGCGTACACCTCTACAGCATAAGCAGTGAAGAAGGAAAATGAGCAACCCATTTAATTGGTGCTGTTAAGGATCACGTTGCCACGCAGTATTCTAGAATTGCTAAGTAATGCACAGCATGTTAGAACAGCACTAGTTTGCATTTCTCTAAATAAGTATTTTGGCAGTAAAACTGGACTATGAAATTATTTCAGACCTGTAAAAAACTAAACTCTTGAACATGGTATACTGTAGTCAACCAGCCTTAAAATGTTTAGGGTGAAAGGCAAAAGACGAAGTTCCTCACCTTATGTAGTAATGCTGGTTCTTCGAGATGCGTGTCCCTATGCATGCTCCACTGTAGGTGCACCTGTGTCCCTGTGCTGCTGATCAAAGAATTTTGGTAGCGGTGTCCATTCGGCCTGCACATGCGCTGTCCCCCCACTTGTGCTCTGCCACAAGGCTAACCAGCGTTGCACAGGCGAATCCGCCTCAGTTCCTTCTCTACTACAGATTCTAAGACGAGAACTCCGAAGGAGAGGGGAGGAGAGTGGGTCATGGGGCACCCAGAAGGACACACATCTCGAAGAACCATTGTTACTGCACAAGGTAACTTTGTCTTCTTCTTTGAGTAGAGTCCCTATGGGTGCTCGACTGTAGGTAATTCCCACGCAGTATCCCCAATGGGAAGCTGGGGCTTCAGAGTCGAGTCTGTTATGGATGATAATACTGCAGAGGTGAATCTAGTATCTGCAGCAGAGTCCCACATGATTGCATAGTGTTCTGTAAAGGTACGTGAAGATGCCCAAGAATCCACTCTGCAGATTTCTGGTATGGGGATGATCTTGAAGAGGGCGACCGATGAGGAAACCGATTTTGTACAGTGTTTGGATTGTAGATGAAGGTGTTAAACTGTGAATCTGATAAACAGAGCTTTATGCAGTTTGAAACCCATTTAGAAAGTCTCTGAGCTGAAATTGCTGTGCCTTTAGACCTATCCTCAATTGAGAGGAAGAGATTAGGAGATTTCCTAAAAGCCTTTGTCCTGTCCAAATAGAAAGCCAAGACTCTCCTCACATCAAAGTAGTGTAGAATGGTTTCCCTATTATACTGGTGAGGTTTGGGGTAAAAGGTCAGGAGATGAATGAACTGATTCATGTGAAAGGCAGAAGTCATTTTGGGGGTGAACTTCGGGTGTGATCTGAGCGAGATTTTGTCAGGAAAGAACCCCGGAAGGGGGGATGCACCATCAGAGCTACCATCTTCACTGAAAGGTGCATTAGTGAACAAGTGGTCATGGGTCCAAAGGGCGATCTTGTCAGCCCTTTTAATACTAAATTTGGGTCTCATTGTGAGGTAGGATGTCTGCTATGCCTTTAAGGAATCTCTTCACAGTTAGGTGTGAGAAAATGGAGCACCCTTCTATTTGTTGGTGGAAAGTCACTATTGCTGCTAAATGTACCTTTAGCGGATAGAGAGTCCTGATTTCTTAATAGTCAGTAAATAGTCTCAGACTATTGGTAAAGTGGCTGTATTCGGGGTAGGTAAGTACGACGGGTAACCACTTTCCTGCTGTGTAGTAATACTTCCTGTACCTCCTCAGAACAGGATGTCTCGGGACCATGAAGGAGTCAGGCTTTGAGCCATAATATCATCTGTAGGTTGGGATGGAGAGTGTCCCCTTCGTTCTGCAAGAGGAGGCACGGAGTGGAAGAATCATCGGCGGACACACTGCCAGTTGTGACAGGTAAAGGGTACCACGTCTGTCTTGGCCAGATTCTTGTTTGGTATCATTGGTACCGACGGCACCAAAACGTCTAAATCCTGTATGCAGAGCTCACATGGTACTGTCCCAACAGAACACGGGCTGCCTAAGGACCTGATAGGCCCAGGCAAGGAAACATCGGTACCAGCGGGGCAAGAGAAAGATAGAGACACTGCCTTGGAGAAGGCTCCTTCAGTGTGGACAACAGCGTTGGTACTATCAACAGTACACCAAAAAGCAGCGGACCATTCAACCAGGACTGCATATTGCGTGAAGGGAAGGAGCCAACTATAAGAAGCATCTTTATTATTTAAAGGGAAACATAGCTTAACTGCATCTTTGTTTACTTACTATTATTACAAACACCTAAAATTAATTTAACTGTAAAATGAGCAGAAGTTGTTTTTTTTCCAGTTTCCTTTGTACATTCTAGTCTATTTCACTGTTTGTCCTATATAGGCAGTTTCCCTGGTTTGTGCAGGTCTTTCAGAGCAACAGGGAAGGGAAAAATCATTTAAAAACAAAGAAAAATGGGACTGTAAAGTCACAGCAATTGACAGTGGGATTCCAGGGCAAGTCTCAGATCTCAAAATGCTTTAAAAATATTTTAAAACTGAGCAGAGTAAGTTAACAGTGTCCCTTTTTAAAAGGGACATGAGAAAAATATTTAGCAAAAATTCAAAGAAATTCAAAATTCCAACTGAAAATTAAAACAAAAACGGAAGGTTACCAGGAAGTGCTCAACTACCAGTGATTAACTCTTTGTTTAATCATAAGCAAGAGATGCTTCCACACTGCTTTTCTATAAGCTAATGCTGTAAACCTGCCTTTAGTGGAAAGCTTAGGAAATGTATTGCTCAAGTAAAGGGAGCTTCCAGGAACTGACATATTATAACATGACATACTTTCAGCCACGAAGAACTATTTTCTCCTTTACATTTAAATACTGAATGCCACTGCCCTATAGTTCTAGCAAGAGGACAAGCAGAGATAAAGCAGTAAATCCTATGTGCTGCGGCTTTATGAACTTGACAATGCTATTAAATATAACAGAAAAATTAAATGGTTAAAAAAATTCAAAACAAGAAATGAGACTTTAGAAATCACTTAACCTTTTACAGTACTTTTTCTATACACTGTGCCCATACTAGCCTTTCCACAGACGGACAGAAAGTGTGTTAATTACATTTTACATTAATCCACGGCAAAAAACAGCCCACTGCAAATTAAAAGAAATATTCCCCTACTGTTAAAAGAAAGAAGAGTTTGCCACAGACATTTCAAAGTACCCTGCAAGCCCACAGCTGTCTGCAGTCTAGGGAGTAAGGGGATCTTTTTTGCTTAGTTCTAAAGACTAGAAAAGCTCTATTCACCAGTAATAAAATAGTATTTTCAATAGTGTGTAACACAGAAATCCTACGAGAATGTCGATTTTGGTGAAATCTCCCAAAGGAATGTGACCATTACTGCACCTGACCAGAACCCACACAGCCCAAACATTTCACACATTTCTCAACATAGGTTGTTTTTGTATGTGGAAGACAGATTGGAAAGACCAGAAGAGCTCCTCTCACCCAGGATTTATTTACTCTAGATCAAAAAATTAAGGGCTAGTCTACATTGGCAACGTTAAAGCGCTGCCACGTGGCTCGTATAGTTGCAGCAAACAGCTCTCCCAGCGCTCTAAAAAAACCTCACCTCCACGAGGGGCGTAGCTCCCAGCACTGGTGCACTGTCTACATTGGCGCTTTAGAGCGCTGAAACTTGCTGCACTCAGGGGGGTGTTTTTTCACACCCCCAAGCGAGAAAGTTGCAGCGCTGTAAATTGCCATTGTAGACAAACCCTAAATGTGCCCTTTTAGCTGAAAAGAAAATAGGAAGTGAAATAATTACTATATTTTTGTCATGCTCTTTTATTTTTTATTGTCAAGCACTGAGAGGGTGCTTTATATGTAAATAAAATGAATGTAGCAAAAGCATAATATCAAAGCAACAAACGTTTAAAAAGACAGCAGCAGAACATTAATCTATGCAGCTGTTATTTTAGTTAAGAAGTCCAGGTACTGAATGCTGTAAAAGAAGAGCTAGTTGTAGCAGTTATAAATGAAGGTGGGAAAAACATTCAAAATGTATTACGTTAATATTAACAGAGCTTTTAATTTACTTGCTGAACATCTGAGTAACAAGGAACCTAATGAAGCAACTCGATATGTCAAGGAACTTTTCTAAACTATAATATTTAACATTTTTCAACATTGACGTCAATGATCTGCTACGGTACAATGCTACACATAAGTTTCAGCAACAGAAAAAAGTTTAGGCTAAATCAATCCTTCACATTTGCAGAATTTCCTAAAGCATTCTCTTTGGATCACTATGCTCATTATAGCTCATCTTATTCCTTCTGAGACCTTTGGCAGTAATCTTGAATTATAAGATTACTACATCATGAACTTCAAACAGTGCCAACTGTATTGTTCTCCTATCCCTGCCGTTGTTACTTTTACCAGGCATGATGTCTCTAAACCAACAATCTAATACAGTTTTCCTTTTTAGATGTTTAATAATAAATAGGAAGCTAATTTGCTACAAATCTAGGTAAGTGGTGACTGTGTATAGATGTCACATCCCTTACAATGGATAGAGATTTCACAACTTTTCCTTATAGTCCACAAGGCTATTTTTGATAATGACATTGACGGCGATGACTTAATATCCAGCGTTCTCAAGAGCTTTCAGAACACTGCTGAAGTCTTAAATTAAGCACAGAGAGATCTGCAGTCACTGTAAAATCATTCAATAGCATTTTGAAGCGAAACACATTAGAAACCATGACTGATGGTAAAGGGCCCACTGAAAATATTTTTCAAATGCAGTTTTGTGTTTTAGGGCAGAGACAACATAATACACCATAGAAAGGCTGATTTTGCTGATGACTATTAATCTGGGATTTAAAAAGCTTGTGTGTCATTTGTAATGGAAGCTCTTTCATTGAACTAATAAGGAAGGCAACTCCCTACATCCTTAGTCCAACCGCATCAGAGACCAAGTGATGGATATAATAGCTTTGAAAAAATAACCCTATTGCTGTATGTTTGCAGTGTTGTTCCCAGAATATTAGAGACACAAGGTGTGTGAGACAGTATCTTTTATGGCGAAAGAGACAAGTTTTGAGCTTACACCGAGCTCTTCCTCAGGTCTGACATACACTCAGTATCATAGCTAAATACAAATAAACATACCTTGTATTTAGCTGTGAAACTGAGTATCTTTCCCAGACCTGAAGAAGAGCTCGGTGTAAGCTCAAAACTTGTCTCTTTTGCCAGCAGAAGTTGGTCCAATAAAAGATATTACCTCACCCAGCTTGTCTCCCTATTGCTTTATGATCAGAAATTTACAAAAGGAAAGTGAATTTTAAAAAGATAAAGTGCCCCGGAAGAATTTAAAGCACCAACTCATTTCATGGCCTCAGATTCATCAAACCATTGGCTGAACAGCCAGAAATAGCAATAACACGGCAGTACTTCCCAAAATCAGTGTTCTGTTTCTGAAGCTGTGGATACTTCCAGACTAACAAATACAGGTTATTGCTTGATTGAAAGACTAGCCTCAAGAGATCATACAAAACCTCCTGAGGAAGACGCTCTTCTCCACCTCTTTTCTTCTAGTGTATATGTCTGCTGGGTCGGTTTTTTAGGGATTAATGTTTTGGAAGTCAGGTAATATTTGACTAGCCAAAGGGAAATAATGATGGCTGCATATGGGCCCTTATACAGTGCTTATTTAGAGTAGCATCCAAATACTAGCACTTGAACGTGGCAGCTTTGTAGTGCACCTAAACTCTATTGCCATCAGGAGGAGTCTTAAGGCTCCTACTAAGAGACAATGTGAGTTGTGCAAGTATCCCCATTTTACAGATGGAGAAACCAAGGTGTACAGGATTAAGGACTTTCCCAAGGTGATGTAAGAAGTCTGTGGCACAGCCAGTAAGAGAACTCAGGTATACTGATTCTCTGTCTTGCGCTTTAGCCACTAGACCGTGCTTCATCCCATCATTAAAAAAAAAAACAAAAAAAAACCCCCAGCTGATTTCATTCTCAGATGCCTTGACAAAAAGAGGCCAGTCTATTTATAATCTCAACAGAGATTTAAAATTAACTACTCTATATGTCTGTGATGGGATAATAAAAGTAATTACTGTATACAAATGGCACTGTCATGTGGAGCTGGTACAACCTTAAAAGGGCTGGTGGCACTTTGTAGCTAACTTTATATGTCCAGGCTAGAAAGCTGTCTGGTCCTGGATCAATAAAAGCAATGAATGTTAGTTTCATCACTGGTTTCTACAAAAACAAACTACTGTAATCCACTTAAAGAAATTCACATGTGGCTACTGGTAGTTTCATAGTGCAGGGGAGGGCTCTTTCCACACTATTTTCTGTCAACTAGGTCAAGGCTGCATGGGAACACCAACAGCTATATTAATGAAAGGACATACTGTTTCGTCTGTCCAACGCTGCTCTGTTCCTTGGCTGTATGAGGATCAGAGAAATGCTCTTTTTTGCCTTAGTGTGTTCGACTGTTTCAGTAAATGCAAACAAAAGGTGGAGTGCTTAAAGCACCAGAACCATTAGCAAAATTTTAAAAAGTTGGCTATAAAATAAACTAGATGAACTAGACATTAAATGTCATGTATTTTATGGAGTTGAGCTATTTCATAATGGGAAAACAAGAAACCTACAAACTTGAATCTAAAAATTCAGAATCCTGCAATAATTTAAGGCAAGGGTTCTCAAACTGGGGGTCGGGACCACTCAGGGGGTCGTGAGGTTATGTCAGCCTCCACCCCAAACCCCGCTTTGCCTCCAGCATTTATAATGGTGTTAAATATATAAAAAAGTGTTTTTATTTATAAGGGGGTTGCACTCAGAAGCTTGCTACATGAAAGGGGTCACCAGTACAAAAGTTTGAGAATTACTGATTTAAGGAAATACATGCAGAGTGCTTCAGGTACTCCCGGTTAGTCTGATGTTCACTAATAGGTTTGTCTTTCACAGATACTTGTGTGTGGTTGGTTCCAACTTATACTGTATGTAGTACCTCAGAGGGACACTGCCATCTTGAATCTTAGTCCACCAAAAAAAAATTAAAAAAAATTAAAGTAGTTAAAGTAGTTTTAGGTATCAGATTTGCCCTGGAGTAATTTCATTTCTGTCCTAATTGAAGCATCCTTTATTCCACTGTTGCTGTGTGAAAGACGCACAAAAAACAGGGGAAAGGGGGAATTGACTATACATGGCATATAGAAAAAGTACACACAAAGTGTTAAACGCATACAGTAAACAAGCTGAAATAGAAAAAAAACATTTTCCTTTATTCTCAGTTCTACTCTCCTCGGGTATTACTTATACCAATAATAGGGAAACGTTTCTCTAAAAGTAATTTTTAAGTTGACAGTGTTCCTTTAAGACAATATCATCTTGTGTTTCTTAAAGTAGATTGATTTAAAACTAGGAATGTAAATATTGTTTAAAAAGTTAACCGTTTAAACTATTAAAATTACATTGTTTAATTGGCTAACCAATTAAAGGGAGAGGGGCTGGGGCCGGCTGGCAGGGTTGGGGTGGACTGGCGGGGTCACTCCCACCGGTCCGGGGCTGGGGATTAACAGTTAGGGTGGGTTAACCGGTTAACTGATTAACTTACTGGTTAACTTTTTAATATTTTACATCACTATTTAAAACACTGATTATAATCATGATTTAAATCAGCAAGCACAAAAGCTTGATTTAAATCAGATTTTAATCTTGTTTTGCATTTGTAGGAGAAGGGGTAAAGTCCTCTCATGAATCAGTAACTGGTTAAAAGACAGGAAACCAAGGGTAGGAATAAACAGTCAGTTTTCAGAAAGGAGAGAGGTAAATAGTGGTATCCCCCAGGAGTGCATACTGGGACCAGTCCTATTCAACATATTCATAAATTATCTGGAAAAAGGGGTAAACAGTGAGGTGGCAAAATTTGCAGATGATACAAAATTACTCAAGATAGTTAAGTCCAAAGCAGACTGTGAAGCGTTACGAAGGGATCTCACAAAACTGGGTGACTGGGGCACAAAATGGCAGATGAAATTCGATGTTGATAAATGCAAAGTAATTAACAATGGAAAACAATCCCAACTATGCATACAAAATAATGGGGTCTAAATTAGCTGTTACCACTCAAGAAACATCTTGAAGTCATTGTGGATACTTCTCTGAAAACATCTGCTCAATGTGCATTGACAATCAAAATAGCTAACAGAATGTTAGGAACCATTAGGAAAGGGATAGAGAACAAGACAGAAAATATCCTATTGTCTCTATATAAATCCACGGTATGCCATCATCACGATACTCTGTGCAGATCTGGTTGCCCCATCTCAAAAACAGATGTACTGGAATTAGAAAAATTAGAGAGAAGGGCAACTAAAATGATTAGGAGTATGGAACAGCTTCTGTATGAGGAAAGATTAAAAAGTCTGGGATTTTCCAGCTTGGAAAAGAGACGACTAACGGAGGATATGATAGAGGTCTATAAAATCTTGACTGGTGTGGAGAAAGCTCCATTTCCTCTCCCTGTGATCTAATCTGGATCCAACTGCAGAACGTGAAGTAGTCATAAGTAAGAGAGCTGCAACAGGGATTTGAACTATGAACTACTCTTTTTCCCATTAACCGATAACAAAATAGTATCAGACAGAACAGCTCTGGCAGGAGGTCCATCATAATTCCCAATGAGAAAAACAGTTGAGCATCTCATTTTACTTTCCATTAAAATCAACACTCAAATATCACTGAATGCGCACTCTTTAAGGGTATGCCTACACTGCAATTACTCAGCCCTTGCTGGCCTGGGCCAGCTGACTCAGGCTAATGGGCTAGTTAATTGCAGTGTAGATGAGGCTCAGCTGCAGTCCGAGCTTGGGACCATCACACCTTGCTGGGTCCCAGAACCAGGGCTCCAACCTGAGACTGAACATCTATACCACTCAACAGCCCCTTAACCTGAGCCCTGTCAGCTGGCACAGGCCAACTAGGGGTTTTGATTGTAGTGTAGATATATTCTAAGGGTTATCTTTTCATCTCCGTAGAAGCATACTGTTTGGTCAGCTGTTCTATTTTACCTGTCATTCTCTCCCTTATTATATAAGTATCTTTTCCATTTGCACTGTGCTGTTCAAAGTCAAAGAACTGTATTCGTTGCCATTCAGCCACTCCACCTCAGTGGAGTTGTCAATAGGATAGACTACAACATTGCTTGTGAAATATCCAATATACATTAACAAGCACTTACGTAGCACTTTTCAAGTTTAAAGTACTCTAAAAACCATCAGTCAATCTGCATCTATATGAAACATATGAGTCAATGGTCTCAGCATTACTGGAATTCAGTACATTCTGTAATGGAACTATTAGGCCGAGAAGCAATATAGTACCGAAAAAGCATGTAAACATCTTCAAGTTATATAAAGGTACTAAAATGCCTTTTTCAAAGAGAATCACATTGGCTAAAGCAAAATGAATAAAGGAAAAGTCAGTAGAGGGATACAGCACTTAGGCATCTACATGAAAAGCTATTCTTTACTATAGCGAACCAGACCCAAAGGCAGAAAACACTACATAACTACAGCCTGATCCCTAAAGAATGGGAATTATGCCTGAATCAGGAGCAGGCTCCTTAGTTGTGTTTAGAATTTTTTCTAAATGTGCATAGACAAAGTTTAATTTCTTTCATGCATCTGATTTTGTATTTCACTTTTCTGTTTATATAGTTTATGTTTACCTATATTATCTGTGGCATGTTTTCTCGTGAAGGGAAGGAAAATCCTTTACAAATGTCTACTAGATTTAGCTGGTTTGCTTAACTAGATCTTTCTAAGGTCCATCAATATATTTAGCATTACATCCCCACTTTTAGTGAACATAACTGTCACCTACAGTACATGTGACACATGCTTATGTACAAAGAAATATTGCAAGACTTCTTATTGAAAAATCGTGTTTCTAGCTAGTTGGTAGGAGTGGCTCTCAACCTTTTCAGATTACTGAACCCCTTTCAGGAGTCTGATTGGTCTTCAGTACCCCAAAATGTCACCTCACTTAAAAACTACATGCTTACAAAATCAGACATAAAAATACAAAAGTGTCACAGCACACTATTACTGAAAAATTGCTTACTTTCTCATTTTTACCATATAATTATAAAATAAATCAATTGGAATATAAATATTGTACTTACATTTCAGTGTAAAGTATATAGAGCAATATAAACAAGTCATTGCCTTTATGAAATTTTAGTCAATTTGTACATAGCCTGTTGTAAAATTAGGCAAGTATCTAGATAAGTTGATGTACCCCATGGAAAACTTCTGCATACCCCTGGATGAGAACCCACAGTCTTAAGACACATTGTAGTTGACTGTTCCTGAACAGAAAGCTGTTGGACTTAGCAATGAAGCCCTTTTAGGGCTGTTTGATGAAAGATAAAAACATTATGCACAGTATGCCTCACAAAGTTGAAGTAGTGTAGTTAATTGAGACAGATTTCAATTAAATTTTAATAATTATATATATATACACACACACTCACACACACTCATTATGCGTGCTGAAAAGTTAAAGTGACATTGCAACACTTTAATAAACATAAATTTATCACAACCTTAATTATAATGTACTTTTTGCATTTTCTTTTTGATTGCTAAGATGTATGTAAAAAGTGCTGTTCATTAAATTCAAATAGCCATGTTAATATAATATTAAGGCCATACTGCTTTAAAGCGTTAGAAAATGCTAATATTATTCTATTTTTCTGAATTATAAATCCAAAATGGTAGACTAAACTCCATTTTGTCATGTTGACATTCCTGAGCAGTATCTTTTAGTGTTTTGTTTTTTGGGGTAAGGTGTGTGTGTGGAAATTACCAAGATACAGAATTCTTTAAATGTACACAGACCATTGTCTAAAATATAAACACAAACTTTATAAACTGACTATCACTGAATCCAAGGTTGCCTGCAGAAACTGCTGGCTGGAGATGGTGACAGCATATATGAGGTCAAGAGGCAGAGAAAGTGCAAAGGAGGTGAAGTCTTGGAGAAACCACAAGAGGGGCATGGAGCCACGCTCCTTGGTCTCAGAATGGGGGTGCAAGGTAGTAGACTGGCCAAGCATTGAATGGAACCAGAGGGCAAAAAAGATATGGAGGCAGGGGATTCATTTAAAGAACAAACCAAAAAGGCAAAGTTAAAGATGGCTGGGTGGTGTAAATCTCATCAGGCAAGAGTGATGACAGATTATATGGCAGAAACGGAGTGGCTGAATTCCTTAACTGTGCATTTCCAGACTAATTTTGGAGGTTTTATAGTTGACTTCTTGTAAGTAATGTGCTGTTTTTTAGCGTTGTTTGGAACAGGGTAAGACCTTTAAGGGCTTGTCTTCACTATCCGCCGGATCGGCGGGTAGCAATCGATCTATCAGGGATCGATTTATCACATCTCATTTAGACACGCTTAATCGATCCCCGAACACGCTCCTCGTCGACTCCGGAAATCCACCTGGGTGAAAGGCCGAAGCAGAGTCGACGGGGGAGCGGCAGCGATCGACTCGCGGCCATCCTCACGGCCAGGTAAGTCGATTACGATACGCCGACTTCAGCTACGTTATTCACGTAGTTGAAGTTGCGTATCGTAGATCGACCCCTCCCCCCCCAGTGTAGCCCAGGGCTAAATGTGATTACCCCTCCGCCCCAAAGTCCAGCTAAGTTTGTAAACAACAGTTAGGTTACAGTGAGCCTATAAACAGAAAGCCTTTCTTTTAATAATTTATCGATGTAAGCCACCCAGGTTCTTTGACAATTGGCAGAGATATTAATTTCTAAAGTAAGTATCTTGCTTTGCAATGTAAAGGTCATTCGATCTAGCAAGCCTCCCAGCTGTTCAAGGTACAGACTGAAACACCACCTGGGAAGACACTTGGCACACCAGAAGACAACGGGGGGGGGGGGGGGGGGGGGAGAAACAGCTTACTTGACTTGCTAATATTGACTATTCTCTCTGTACAAAGATCAAAAACTTCTCACCTTGAAAACCTGACAAGGATTCTAAACATTCTGTAACTACAGGCTACCTGTAACTGAAAGTTAGCATGAAAATTAGGCACTATTTTCGGCAATGGTGGGCATGTGATGCAATTTTAATTCCTACATTTCAGAAATGTTGTGTGTATAATACTTCCAGTATGGGCCCCAGAAAACAGGCTTCAGTCTCCCTATGGCAGGCAGTATCCCAAAGGTATTACCCGCTGAATGCCAGCATTAAAAAATGTGTGTGTATATATATAAATATGTGTACACCCCCCAACCAGCTGTGTGCAAGGGACTAGGCTGCTACAGGTAACACTGAAGGGAGAATTTTCTATGGTTTATAATATTCCTCCTAAATTCCTAAGAATGTTCAAAGTAGTGCCATCTTAATTACCCGAAGATTTTCAGATTTTTAATCTTTTTTTGGGGCATTCAATTAAACAGTTGGGATTTAAAACTTCAAAGTCTGAATGCGCTCGATGACGTAGGTACATTTCAAGAGAATTTTTAAAAGAAAATTATTTCTTTTCCTTTTGGTCAACAAGTCAAAACTTCATATTGAACACGTGGGTTTCCATAAAGAATGTGCGCAGATACATGTACATATACAAATATGCACGGACACATCTGGATATCTACGCACAGCCCTATCCCTCCCAGCAACCTGCTAAACCAGCATTTTTCAACGTTCAGGTCACGACCCAGTACTGGGTCGCGGCACGTCAGGCACTGGGTTGCTCTGGTCAGCATTTCTGACCGGAACATTAAAAGTCCCATTGGCGGTGCTGCCCAGCTAAGGCAGGCTAGTGCCTACCTGTTCCGACACCGCGCTGCACTCCGGAAGCAGCCGGCAGCAAGTCCGGCTCCTAGGGGGGGAGGGGTCATGGAGCTCCGCGCTCTGCCCCTGCCCTGAGCATCATCTCCGCACTCCCATTGGCCAGCAACCAGCCAATGGGAACTGCGGGGGGAAGAGGGGGACCAGTGCCTGCAGGCGACAGTAGTGCAAAGCCACTTGCACACCTCCACCTAGGAGCCGGACCTGCTGCTGGCCGCTTCTGGGGAACAGTGCAGTCTGCAGTGCTAGGACAGGCAGGAAGCCTGCCTCTGCACCCCGGCTGCGCCGCTGACCAGGAGCCGCTGGAGGTAAGTCTGGCCCCAACCCCGTGCCCCAATCCCCTGCCTCAGCCCTGAGCCCCTCCCAAACCCAGAAACCCCTCCTGAATCCTCAACCCCCTGCCCCAGACCTGAGCCCCCCAACCCAGAACCCCCTCCTGTACCCCAAACTCCCAGCCCTACCCCAGAGCCTTCACCCCCAGCCCCAACCCTGAACCCCACCTCAAACCCAGAGCCCCTCCTGCACCCCAAACCCCTCATCCTTGACTCCACCCCAGAGCCTGCACCCCGAGCCCAGAGCCCCGAACCCCTCATCTCCAGCTCCATTGGGATCAACAATTTTCTTCAACTGGGTCCCCAGAAAAAAAGTTTGAAAACCACTGTGCTAAACCATCCCACCCCTACAGAATCCTTTCCCACACTTACTGGGCTTCCAGCCTATCTTTAGGATGGCAAAGATCTAACAAGTCAGACAGTCTCTTTGCGTGGCTTGCTGTCACAAGTTTCACATTTCATCTGAAAGTGACAATTCATTTGTACCCTTGTGCAAAATTTAAACTGAATGCATGACCTAATGCTGTCAAAATATCTCATAATCAGTATCCTGTATAATCCAGTCATTGAATTTGACACAGACTCCACTTCTCACTGCAGAAGTGTGCTCCAGGATTCAAGCTTTCATTTTCTAAAACAATTATGTTTTGATTAATCATTTGTATTATGATAGCACTCAGAAGCTTCAATCAGGATCACAGCCACATTGTATTGGGCTCCACACACACATTTAGGCTATGTCTACACTACACAGCTTTTAGCGACATGGCTGTGTGTGGCTGCAGCCGTGCCACTAAAAGTCGTACAATGTAGCTGCTGTTTGTCGGCTCTCCTGCCGACCCAAAACGTCCACCACCACCGAGTGGAGTTTGCGTTGTCGGCAGGAATGTGCTGTTCACACTGGTGCTTGTTGCGGCAAAACTTGTGTCTTTCGGGGGTGGGAAGGGGTGGTTTAACACCCCTGAAAGACAAAAGTTTTGTCATTCAATTGCCAGTGTAGACATAGCCTAAGAGACAGTCCCTATGCACCTAAAATCCAATTTAAAAAAAAAAAAAACTTGTGTCATAAATGCAAGGGAAGAAGAATGAAGGTAATAGAGAACAGAGGTTAAAATTATAAGAACACATGGTGAGAGACAATCCATGTGACAATTTTATTATAAAATTAAATAAATTAGATACCAGTAAACCTACTGATCCTTTTGGTTGCAAAGAAAAACCTTCAAAATGGAAACTAAGTGAAAACCAATGCACTGTTGTATTCCCAAGTCTGCAAACACTCAAACAGCTTCTGAGATGTTAACTGCTCCCATTCATCTCAGCAGATGTTGACATTTCAGCTGTTAATTATTTCAACTGATCATTTTGGCAGAAGTTTCCAGTGAATCCACAATCCCCTCAGTGACAAAAGCTCCAAATGTCCCCTCTTCGGTTGCCAAAATATTCATCTTCCTCTGTTATAACCTCTATAATGTAGTTTTTATGTTGCAAATACAAAAACCCAGGAGCACATTAAAATTTAAGGGGCACAGTAAAATAATTCTACTTGATATCAAAACAATACAAGAGATATATTATTGAACTATCATTTCATTTAATGACTTAAATCAATTTCTGAATGCAACTAAACCGATTACAGAATTCCGCACTGACATGCAAAACCAAGGAAGCCTTGTGGCAGAATTTAGGATCAGACTGGTGCGGAGTCCACAGGACCTTGCTTATGACAAAGGAACACAGAATGAAAATCATAAGTCTAGAGAGGCCTTTTGAGATATCAATCAGTACCACATTAGGTAGTTCTGACTCCTTCCCATCCACACAAATCACTTATTCAAAACACTGCTCCTGTTGGCTATGAAAAATGTGGACAGTTGGGAACCATAACCAACCAGGAGTCAGTTGAAGCCTGCCTAGTGGAACTATTAAAGGTCTGTTTAGGGTTAAAATTACTTTTGCTGGAACAACATGTTCTGCAAAGAGGGCACTGGCAGACTACATGAGGACCACTGTACCAGGCAAGACATGGGAGTATTTTACCTGTCTCAGGGTATGTCTACACTACGAGAGTAGTTCGATTTTTCTTAAACCAAACTTGTGAAACCGATATTACAAAGTCGAGCGTGCGAATCCACACCAAGGACATTAATTCGAGTTTGTGAGTCCACAGTAACGGGGCAAGCATCGACATTGAAAGCGGTGCACTATGGGTAGTTATCCCACAGTTCCCGCAGTCCCCGCTGCCCACTGGAATTCTGGGTGTAGCCCCCAGTACCTTCTGTGGCCAAAAATGTGTCGAGGGTGGTTTTGGGTAAATGTCGTCATTCGACCCACACTCCCGCCCTCCCTCCGTGAAAGTGCCGGCGGGCAATTAATTCGCGCACTTTTCTGGTGATTAACAGCACGGACGCCACAGGACAGCAAGCATGGAGCCCTCCGCGATTATCGCTGCTGTTCTGTCCGTTGTCAACACCTCGCGCCTTATCGTCCACCTTTTCCAGAGGCAGATGCTGAGAAATAGGGCGAGGAGGCAACGGAAGCTCCAAGAGGACATGAACTCTGAGAGGGGCACAGACCTCTCGCAAAGCACGGGACCCCGGACCCTAGACATTATGGTGGCAATGGGTCACGTTGATCCTGTGGAACGGCGATTCTGGGCAAGGGAAACAAGCACTGACTGGTGGGACTGCATAGTGCTGCAGGTCTGGGATGAATCCCAGTGGCTGGGAAACTTTCGGATGCGTAAGGGCACTTTCCTGGAACTTTGTGAGTTGCTGTCCCCTGCCCTGAAGCGCCAAGACACCCGAATGAGAGCTGCCCTGACTATCCAGAAGCGAGTGGCCATAGCCCTCTGGAAGCTTGTAACGCCTGACAGCTACCGGTCAGTCGCGAATCACTTTGGAGTGGGCAAATCTACCGTGGGGGTTGCTGTGATGCAAGTTGCCCATGCAATCGTTGACCTGCTGCTCTCAAAGGTAGTGACCCTTGGAGACGTGCAGGTGATCATAGATGGCTTTTCTGCTATGGGATTCCCAAACTGCAGCGGGGCTATTGATGGGACACACATCCCTATTCTGGGACCGGACCACAAGGGCAGCCAGTACATTAACCGTAAGGGCTATTTTTCTATGGTGCTGCAAGCACTAGTGGACCATAAAGGACGTTTTACCAACATCAATGTCGGATGGCCGGGCAAGGTTCATGACGCTCATATTTTCAAAAACTCTGGTCTGTTTAGATGGCTGCAGGAGGGTATTTACTTCCCAGACCACAAAATAAGTGTTGGGGATGTGGAGATGCCTATAGTGATCCTCGGGGACCCAGCCTACCCGCTAATGCCCTGGCTCATGAAGCCATACACAGGAGCCCTGGACACTGAAAAGGAGCTCTTCAACTACCGGGTGAGCAAGTGCAGAATGGTGGTGGTGTGTGCTTTTGGGCGTCTCAAAGGGAGCTGGAGAAGCTTACTTACTCGCTCCGATCTCAGCCAAACAAATATCCCCATTGTGATTGCAGCGTGCTGTGTGCTCCACAGTCTCTGTGAGAGCAAGGGAGACACGTTATGGCGGGGTGGGAGGTTGAGGCAAATCGCCTGGCTGCTGATTACGCACAGCCGGACACCCGGGCGATTAGAAGATCCCAGCGGGACGCACTGCGCATCCGGGAAGCTTTGAAAGCTAGCTTCCAGACTGACCAGGGTAACCTGTGACTGTTACACTTGTTTAAACAGAAGCTGAACCTGCCCCCGTTTCTTTACCCAGTTACTGTTGCCTATCCTCTCCAATTACCAACCCCCTTCCCCGCCTTCATTCAACGCTTTAAAAGTACAATAAAGGAAACATTGTTTATTAAAACCGTCTTCTTTATTAATGATTTCTCGGTTAAGGGTTTAACCTGGGACGCATACTGCGGTTGGGGAGCGGGTGCAGTGATGGAAAGGATGCTTCCAAACTCGGGGAATGACAGGCTCCTGCTCCCAGAGCAGTCCGCAGTGGTGGACTGCTTGTTTCAACGGAGCCTGCAACCGCTCCTGTTCGCAACTCTGTGAGGGGGAGCCTCTGTGACTTTTTGGCCGTGGATTGCGGCCACAGATCCCCTGCTGCATGGATCTGTCATGCAGGCTATTGCTGGCCGCAAAAGATCTGCAGCCACCCTCCCCCACCAGAAAGTCACAGAGCCACCCCCATAGAGAACATGAAAACCCCCTCCCAGAATGACAAGTGTGCCTAGTGAATGCAATGTGAGTGTAACTTTCTGTTGAACCTTTCCCCCTGTCTGTACCCTGGTACAGGCGCCTGTCGTCTCAAATTACAAACCCCCTTACCCCCTCCCCCCAAATCAAACCGTCCTGTGAAAGAAAGTAAAGGAAACAGCACTGTACAGAACAAACATTTTTATTAAGGGGAGCATAGTTTTGAGATGAAACTTGGACGGGACTGGGGTGGGGTGCGGTTGGAGGGAAGGAAAGGACCCATCTAAATTTTTGGGAATGAGAGCCTTCTGCTACTGGAGCAGTCCGCAGGGGTGGAGTGATTATTTCCACGGCCCCTGCCTCCCCTCGTTCTAGTGACTCTGGGTGAGGGGGGGATTGGACTTTGTGGCGGGGGAGGGCGGTTGGAAATAACATACAGAGGGGCTCTTTCCTCCTGTCTCCGGTCCTGGAAAACGTCTACCAGGCCCCAGAGCGTGTCCGTTTGCTCCCTCATTAGTCCCAGCAGCGTTTGAGTCGCCTGCTGGTCTTCCTGCCGCCACCTATCCTCGCGAGCTTCAGCCCTCTGCTCCCGTTCGCTGACTGCTCGCTCGGACCTTGAGACGTCCTCTCTCCGCTGTGCCGCCTCATTTCGGGAACAGACCATCAGTTCGGAAAACATGTCGTCCCGGGTTCTTTTTTTGGGCTGCCTGATCAGCGCAAGCCTCTGGGAGGGTGATCCACGGGTAGGGCGGGAGACACTCGCAGCTGTGGGATGGGAGAAAGGGAGTGAATTCCTCAGAAAGATACATTTTCCCGAACAATGCCTGTACTCTTTTCCTGTGAATAAGACCATGCACACTACCTATCACATGCGCACTTACTACAAGGTCGAATATTATGTCTTTATACGGAGTGCCTGGGGTCCTGGTGTGCAGATCACACAAGCGGTGCTGGACACTGGAAATTGGCTCTCTACAGACCATGGTAAGCTGTTGCCGTTGGACTGCTGAGAGCTTACTTCACAGCAGTGCTCTAC
Source organism: Chelydra serpentina (assembly GCA_037349315.1). Taxonomy (NCBI): domain Eukaryota; kingdom Metazoa; phylum Chordata; order Testudines; family Chelydridae; genus Chelydra; species Chelydra serpentina. The sequence continues at coordinate 19,057,371 of JBAIAC010000035.1, forward strand.
TCCCATGTTTCAAGCACAGTTTCTAGCAGTGGCCAGTTCCTGCTGCTGCCAAAACCGCTCATCTACAATGGCTCGCCTACCCGCCACCCCCGCAATGCGCGGCCGTCCCCGGGAAATGTCCCTGCCCGCGAGCCGCTCTGTTTGAACGGCTCGCCTACCCTTTCCCCCGCTCCGCGTGGCCGGTCCCGGCAACTCTCCCTGCCTGCGCACCACTAAGTTTCAATGGTTAGCCTCACAGCTCCCGCCCCCCCCGCGTGGGTGGAAACTGCCAGGTGTCGTTCTTTAAAGGAAAAATCAAGAAGTCACTATACTAAAAAAACCACTCGTTCAAACCAGGGCACCATGACTGATATCACTCTGATGAGGATTACGGAGACAGACAAAGACCGCATGCTGCGTGAATGCCAGCAAACCCCGGGGCCGTATGCCGCCATGCTATGCAAGGCAATGATACCAGAGTACCTGCAGCTTGCATGGCGCGGAAAAGTATCCTACCATGGAGGAGACAATAAGGCCGCTCTCCCTGGGAACCTGATGCAAAAGCTTTCACTGTACCTCCAGCAGAGCTTCGCGGAGATCTCCGATGGGGATTTCTCCTCTATCCCCATACATATTGACAGACTTTTCGAGTAGTTGCACTGGAAACGACTCAAAACTAGAGCGCCTATAGCAAATTAAGCAATAAAAACACATTGCTAACAAACACACCATGCCTATTCTACTCCAAATAAATGTTTAAAACACTGACCTGCTGATCCTTTGCCTGGTTCCTGGTCCAGGATGCTGCCTTGGGAGGGTTCGTAGGGGATCTCGGTGAGGGTGATGAACAGATCCTGGCTGTCGGGGAAAACAGCGGTGAAAGCGCTGTCGACTGCCTCGTCCTCCTCCTCTCCTTCCTCTTCTTCACCGTCCGCAAAAACTTCAGACGACGTGGCCGTAGATAAGACCCTATCGTCGGAGTCCACGGACACTGGTGGGGTAGTGGTGGCAGCACCACCGAGCATAGCATGCAGTGCCTCGTAAAAACGGCATGTGTGTGGCTGCGATCCGGAGCATCCGTTGGACTCTTTGGTCTTCTGGTACGCCTGTCGCAGCTCCTTGATTTTCACGCGGCACTGCGTTGCATCCCGGCTGTATCCTCTCTCCGTCATGGCTTTTGAGATCTTCTCATAGATCTTCGCATTCCGTCTTTTCTATCACAGCTCCGAAAGCACGGACTCATCGCCCCACACAGCGATCAGATCCACGACTTCCCGATCAGTCCATGCTGGGGCCCTCTTTCTATTCTGCGATTGCATGGTCACCTCTGCTGGAGAGCTCGTTGCCAGTGCTGCTGAGCTCGCCACGATGTCCAAATAGGAAATGAGATTCAAACTGGCCAGACAGGAAAAGGAATTCAAATTTTCCCGGGGCTTTTCCTGAGTGGCAGGTCAGAGCATCCGAGCACGGATTGCTGTCCAGAGTGTCCACTGAGTGGTGCACTGTGGGATAGCTCCCGGAGCTATTAGCATCGAATTCCATCCACAGTAACACGAATTCGACATGGCCATGTCGAATATAGCGCTACTCCCCTCGTCGGGGAGGAGTACAGAAATCAAATTAAAGAGTCATTTATGTCGAAATAAATAGCTTCGAAATGTGGACGGGTGCAGGGTAAAATCAAGTTAACGCTGCTAAATTCGACAAAGTCCTAGTGTAGACCATGCCTCAGATTTGTTTGGCTTGGGATACCTGTTTGAGGGATCAAACTGTTTTTGTTGCTATCTAATCAACAGGAGAACTTGGAGTCTCCTTTGTCCTGTATAGCATTGGGAAATTCTGAAAATGATTGCCTGTGGATTCTTCTAGCCACACATAACTATAAAGGTGCAATTCAAAGTAAGGACAGCTATATTAATTCACTTGGGATTTCAATCAAAGCAACAGGTTGTGCTTGCAGAGAAAGCCCTTCTATTTGTTCGTTTTCAAGAGGGTGTGTTAAAGGGACAGTCAGAACACTGGGGAGCAGATCACCTTCTAGTAAAAAAAATGTTCATATCTCAACAACCTTGAAAGAATCCAACTGCTGAGAGTGAGCGAGAGAAAGCAAACACACTGATACAATGCAAACAGTAACACTTTCTTGAAGTGTTATTAGCTACGGCAAGAGACAGGCTACGGCAAGAGACATTCCTAGAAGCCCAAAACCACAGAAGGCTAAAAAACCCCAAACCATAATATGAGAGCAGTTCAGCTCCACTAAGGGCCTCGAAACCTGAAACAAAAGAGATTCAAGAAGTCAACTAGATGTGGACATGATCACTCCCAAAAGCATCATACACAATGTCCCAGGTTAACTGAAGCTCCCAGATAGCCATTTTTCACTTCTGTCCCCTTGGGCTGTATTGCAAATTAACACTTCAGACAAAACAAGGCCAGAATGTGTACACTGCCCATCAAAACTTCATCATTCCACTTTAGCACGGGAGACTAAAAGTACAGCCTAACCAGAGCATGCAAGCTTTGAAGCCTGTGCTCCAGTTTGGTCCTATTCCCCATATTTCCTGAATCCTCAATCATCAAATATTTAAAATAAATTACAGCTCTGATTTCCTGAAAGTGGGTATTCAAACCTCTACCTCTACCACCAACAATCCTTAGAAAAACTAGAATGGAACAAAATCCTACTAAGCTTAAAAACAATGAACATGAGAAGCAGTTTATTTCTTACACTGAACGCTGTATGTAAGGAAAGAAGAGAACTTCACAAGAAGGAGATCAAAAGTCAAACTACAGATTGAGTAAAAGTGAAAACACATGAAATAGGCACATCCAAGATCTCAAAGCAGTTTGCAAACACTACTAGGTGTTTTAGATTATCTTCTTCCACAGTGAAGAATCAATTAAAACACCATGAAATCTGTCATATACAGTTATCCTATAGACCAGAAGACAAACATGATTGCCTAGAAGAGGTGGTTTGTAAAGGTACAATAAAGCTGTACTGGAAATCACGTGTGGTATTTTGAAGTAATCTCTTGAAACAGAGCGTGCCTTTGTATGTCATGCCCTTAGTGCAGGTGTTAATACACATTTTAAACAGCATACATCTGAGACTTAGCTAACTAGAAAGATCTATATGTTGTCAGCTCCCGTTTGCATTCCAGCAAAATTCTGGTTTCTTCCAGCATCAATATGGTAAACAGGGAAAAAGGTCACTAGATAATGACAGTCATATCAACAAACAAGGACTTTTATGAGACACACAATATCCTAGATTTATTCCCAGATGGTAAACTATACTCACAAGCCTTCCATTCCCATTTACCCTGTTACTATTCTTGCTCAGGTTGTGTCCATCTTAGACAAACCTACCATGTGGTAGCGTTATGTTTGCACCGTCAATGATTGCTTGTGCCAGTTCATGATCATTGCTCTCAAACGCATGTGCAGCAGCCTTGAGGGCATCCCAAATCTCCTTGCGGCCTTCAAAAGCTGGTGCTGTGTCCCAAAACTCATCTCTTTTACTGCGCAGCTGTCCATCTGTCATTGGGTAATCGCTTTTCCATTTTGGTTTCTCTTTTTTCAGGGGTTGATTACGACCTAAAGCAACTGTAGAAAAAGATACAAACACACATTACTAAAGTCAACCTGGTTATATTTTAGTTGTGAGCAGCTTCAGCTTTCTTTCTGGAAATTTCAGTCCACTATAAGCTCTCCAACCCTGCACATTCTCCCTACACTGCTCTAATTCCTTTTTCAAGGCTCTCTGGTCATTTCAAAGTTTTCCCCTCTCAGGCTTCACTGTTCAATTCTTTCAGGGGTTTCCCTTCCACGCTTCAATTATACCTGCCTCTCTAAATGTCTAAAGATTCCCTGGGTGCCCCATAACTTCTCCCCAAGCTCTCCTGGTAACTGTCTCTTCACTCCTTATGCCATCTGCTCTAACCTGCATGACTTATTCATAAAACAACAGAAATCTTTCAGCATGCTACAGCAGCTATACAGTGAGAGAAGCATATTAACTAGTAGCATCCCACTGTCAGAGAGGCAATACTTCATCAGGATCTTTCTTTTCTATTCTGCAGCAATGAGTTCTGCACAAATTATGCTCCACTACTAAATGGAAGAGTTTTATAAAACAAAGTATTTTTTCATTGTCCTTTGTACATCTTATTTCCCTTTTTGCATTTATTCAGCTTTTTAAGTATTTATGACTCCAAGGCTAAAATCTTAGTGCAAACACAGAAATCTCTAAAGAACATATTGTAACTTTACAAGCTTTCCCACAATGGATACTTCATTTACATGAAATATTTGAGGATTTAATTATAGCAATATTCGTTTAACAGAGAGACTGCTAAAAAGGAACTATAAAGCTTTCTTGACATAATATTAGGCCTACTTGTTCAGTTTTTAAGCATTGTGAAAAACCACCCAATATGTAAGCATGTGCTGGTGATCAAAGAAATTATCACTTTGGGTTTGTTAGCAATTGGCCCAGCAGAATCATCGTTAAGATAACATTAAAGAACCCTGTTTATTTTGGAAGCCTAAAAGTTTCCCTATCTTCCTAGGCACTCAGATACTACAATGATTCATAGAATCATAGGACTGGAAGGGATCTCAAGAGGTCATCTAGTCCAGTCCCCTGCACTCATGGCAGGACTATTATCTAGGTCAGCGTTCCCCAAACTTGGGCTGCCGCTTATGCAGGGAAAGCCCCTGGCGCACCCAGCCGGTATGTTGACCTGCCACGTCCGCAGGTTCGGAGATTCCACAACCTCCCTAGGCAATTTATTCCAGTGCTTAACCACCCTGACAGAAAGTTTTTCCTGATGTCCAACCTAAACCTCTCTTGCTGTAATTTAAGCCCATTGCTTCTTGTCCTAACCTCAGAGTTTAAGAAGAACAATTTCTCTCCCTCCTCTTTGTAACTACCTTTTATGTACTTGAAAACTATTATCATGTCCCCTCTCAGTCTTCTCTTTTCCAGACTAAACAAACATAATTTTTTCAATCTTCCCTCATAAGTCATGTTTTCTAGACCTTTAATCATTTTTATTGCTCTTTTCTGGACTGTCTCCAATTTGTCCACATCTTTCCTGAAATGTGGCGCCCAGAATTGGATACAATTCTCCAGTTGAGGCCTAATCAGCGCAGAGTAGAGTGGAAGAATTACTTCTCATGTCTTTCTTACAAAACTCCTGCTAATACATCCCAGAATGATGCTTGCTTTTTTGCAGCAGCGTTACACTGTTGACTCATATTTAGCTTGTGATCCACTATGACCCCCAGGATCCCTTTCCACAGTACTCCTTCCTACGCAGTCATTTCCCATTTTGTATGTAAGCAACTGATTGTTCCTTCTTAAGAGTACTTTGCATTTGACCTTATTGAATTTCATCCTATTTACTTCAGACCATTTCTCCAGTTTGTCCAGATAATTTTGAATTATAATCCTATCCTCCAAAGCAGTTGCAACCCCTCCGAGCTTGGTACCGTCTGCAAACTTTATAAGTGTACTCTCTATGCCTTTATCTAAAGCAGGGGTCTCAAACACGCGGCCCACAGGCTGCCGGGTTCCCCCCCCCCCCCCCGAGTTACGTTCTGAAGTTCCGCCACCAGAACAGCTGTCTGGCGGCTTTGCGGTTTCTGGGAGGGAGAGGGGAGGAGCGGGAAGCGCACACACAGGGTAGGAGGGGTGGAGAAGAGGCAGGCCGCTGGGCTCCCCTTGCCCCAACTCCCAGTTATGTCCTATGGCCGCCACCTCCCCTCACTCCCCCCCCACCCAGTTATGTTCTGTGGCCGCTAAGATCCCCGTTCCCTCTGCGCTGCTCCAAGGTTCTATTTTTATCCTGAGGCGGTTCCTGCCACCAGAACAGCTGTTTGGCAGCTTCACAGTTTCTGGGAGGGAGTGGGGAGGAGTGGGGAGCCGCGCACTCGGGAGGAGGCGGAGAAGGGGCAGGGCCTACTGGAAGGGGTAGAGTGGGGGCGGGGCAGCGAGGGGGCATGGTCAGTGATGTGGCCCTCAGCCCAATGCACTAGTCTTCATGTGGCCCTCGTGGTAATTTGAGTTTGAGACGCCTGATCTAAATCATTGAGGAAGATATTGAACAGAACTGGACCCTACAGGACCCCACTCATTATGCCCATCCAGCATGACTGTGAACCACTGATAACTACTCTCTCGGAAACGTTTTCCAACCAGTTATGCACCCACCTTATAGTAGTTCCATCTAGGTTGCATTTCCCTAGTTTATGAGGTCATATGAGACAGTATCAAGAGGTTTACTAAAGTCAGGATATACCACATCTACCGCTTTCCCCCTAGCCACAAGGCTTGTTACCGTGTCAAAGAAAGCTATCAGGTTGGTTTGACATGATTTATTCTTTACTTATCACCTTACTATCTTCTAGGTGTTTGCAAATTGATTATTTGCTCCATTATCTTTCCAGGTACAAAAGTTAAGATGATTGGTCTGTAATTCCCCGGGGTTGTCCTGATTTCCCTTTTTATAGATGGGCACTATATTTGCCCTTTTCCAGTATTTTGGAATCTCTCCCGTCTTCCATGACTTTTCAAGATAGCTGAACCATTAGAGATTATCTCCTTAGTCAGCTCCTTGAGTATTTGATTGGGATCACACAAATCCTTAGGACTAACTGGGTTTTTTCTAAATATTTCATAAAATATATTAACATTTTGGGACAGCCCAAAAGTTGTTTTGGGACTTTTGCCTTGGGTACAAACTGCACAACTGTGAAACCTTGTTCTGATCTTGGAGTTGTTGGGGTTTTTGGGGTTTTTTTTTTGGTAAAACATCATCTGAACTGTAGAGAGGGCAGGTGCATGATGGAAACGATCTCATGAGGGGGAAAAAAGCCTCTCTCTATCAGTAAAAGTTTACTACAAAAAGTGGTATTTGAATCCATCACTGGCAGTAGCAGCCTTGTCAAAATGGATCATTTCCCCTGACAGCAGTATGGGAAAGCAATGAAAAACAACAAGAACTCCTATCCTGGTCAAATACCACAAGACTGAGTATGTAGTTCAGTGTTTACATGGGAAACAAATGTCCTTCAGTCAAATGTAAGGATGTTTGTGGTTGAAACTAAATATTCTAGATGTGGGGCACAGACATATGACGAGTGAGGAATGCTGTATGCTTGTCTCCTCTAAGCAGTATTCTACACAAGTCTGGCAGTCAGTCTAGGAGATGGTGGGAAGATTCCCTTGACATGTTCTTAGTGAAGGAGCCTTTACATTTCCAGTACTTTGGAAGAATGACAAACATCACGGCCTGGTTAGGGAGGCAGTAAAAGACCTATTCTGTCACCCCACCTCTGCATTACAGAAGCCAAATTGCCTCTAATTAAAATAAGACTCTGCAGCTGCTGTGCCACTGAGGTCCAGGGAATACAGTTTCTGTTTAATAGAGCTGCTAACTATTAGTCTTTAAAAATCTCAAAGCACTGATGGAACAGGAGAAATGTTTATATTTAGCGTTCTACAAATCTACATTTACAAGGGGTGAGATGAGTGACATTCCCTTCTCCCATTTTAGCAAAGATTATGGCACAAGCAAAACAAAACCCATGTCCCTCTCAACTTTATTTCACAAGCTTTAGATCTGCAATTTAAATCAGAATATTCTCCATAACCCCTCCCCTTCACACATGTAGCTAAAATTAGCTACAACAAAGACATTTTTAACAGAGGACCCACTAAAGTTCTACTGCAGTGCAAAGAACAGGAACAATTTACCAGATTATGAAAGATTAGGAAAACATGAAATATTCTGACTCCTAATGGAATGAAATCAGAACTTTCCCCAAAGCTTCAAACAAATTGAAAATCTTAGTTTCTGGTATCAGTTATATTTTCAAAGAGTGTCTGTTTTATTCCAGGCATGCCCCTTCCTTCCTTAATTCCCTAGACATTGTGGTACCATACGCAGCCGCCCCATGGGCAGAGGGCTGGCCCCAGGCCTCTGCGGGGGGGTGGGTGGCTGCGCCCAAAGTCTGTGGGGGGCAGGAGCACGCTTGGGGGGCAGAGAGAGGAGTGGGTTGGGGCTGGATCGCTCCACTTCCTGCCGCTCGGTGAGTGCAGGACGCGCCCTACCCCTGCTGCAGACCCCCAGGATGTAGCTCAGGGGAAGGAGTGGAGTGGGGATGGAGCAGAGGTGGAAAGAGGTGGGGCGGGGGCTATGGGGAAGGGGTTGAGTGGGCGCGGGGCAGGAGCGGGGACAGCTTTTCTGGCCAGCTCAGCCGGCCGGGGGATCGGGCTGGCCGCTGGAGCGGTACGCCACTGCGTAGGGCACCAGGAAATCTGGTTCCCCAAATTTTCTGGTGCTCTACGCAGCTGCGTAGTTTGTGTATGGGTAAGGATGGCCCTGACCACAGATATTTCTCTCTCACTCTTAACTGGTGAAATCTGGATGCTACTTTAAAACCAAAAACACATGAAAATGGAATGCACCTTCCATTGCTGGTAGAAGGCGGTGGCATATACATGAATTTTCTTCCTTTATTAAAAAAAAAACAAAAACAAAAAAGGAGTGTTTAAATGGCTTTAGAACAGTGATTCTCAACTGTGGTCCACTGTTTCTTCAAGGAAAGTCCCTGGCGCGTCGGGCTGGTTTGTTGATCTGCCGCATCCGCAGGTTCGGCTGGTCGTGGCTCCCACTGGACACGGTTCGCCGCTCCAGGCCAATGGGGGCTGCGAGACGCGGCGCAGGCTGAGGGATGTGCTGTCTACCATGTCCCGCAGCTCCCATTGGCTTGGAGCTGAACTGCGGCCAGTGGGAGCCATGACCGGGCAAACCTGCGGACGCGGCAGGTCAACAAACCAGCACGGCGCACCAGGGGCTTTTCCTGAAGAAACGGTGGACCACGGTTGAGAACCACAGCTTTAGAAGATCAAATAGGATGTATTTAGGAAGCCTAATTTACTCATTGTCTGTACTGGCACTGCAGAAAGAATTCTATATCCACTAACATTCTTTAAAGAATGAAGAAATACACCCAAGGTTGCCGGTAGCAGAGTTATATAGTTTGACTTTACACAGCCAATATAATACCTCTTTTAAACATGAATTCAAAGTGGCATTCATGTCTTAGGATCTGGGAATGTTAATTCATTAATATGAAATATTTACAAGAATTTCAGACAGCAAGGTGACATTTCATAGTATACGTAGGTACAGCAAATGTTCTTCAGATTAAAAAAAAAAATCAGGGGAAATTTTTGAGTTGTGACTAAGTCAGATAACGAAAAACCAAAGAATGACAAGAATGAAACCACCAGAAAGCCAAAGTATCTCAGCACACAGGCTGTGTTGTCATTGCAAAACTGATATTCTTTCAGAAGTTTAATTGACCATATACATTTATTGCTTTTAGTTAACATGGGACTAGTGCCATTTGCTTTAAAAGTGCTATCTACCAGATTTTAGAACAGCAAACGTAACTTTTTACAAAACAAACATTGAGTTTGCTGGCAAAGCCTAGATATTAATGTTCCAAGTCTTTGTTGAGCACATGCAGCTAAAAACTAACCATGGCTCAGTCTGGAACAATGGTGACACATGCTGTTCAAACCAAATAGATGTGTGTGTTAGTTCGGCAGCAGATTCTGAAATGCTAGAAACAAGCTTGTTAAAACTTAAATTGTTTCCTGAAAAGTGGTTTGCAGACAACGTATGAAAATGTATCTCACCAGATAAACTTAAAAGACCAATCAAACGTGTCATTTTTAAACAAATGGTCAGAGCACCAGATTCTAAATGGAATCTTACCTCTGGCAAGGAAAAGGCAGTTTGGGTCAATGGATATTTGCTTTAACATTAGCTAGCCTAATCTTTGTTTGCCTATAAACCCAACGAATGCTAATTTATCCCACAGGATCTTCTCCCTCCTCCCCCAAACATTAATTATGAAAGTGGGTTAGAGGCACTTCCTGCAACTCTTTAACAGTGCTTTTTCTGCAGATACTGAGTCTTTTCTGCAAACAATCCAACAGTGTATTATTACAGCACTGGAATAGGCAATCTCTTCCCCTCTCTTATGCTCAATTCGGTTATCCCCCATTTTCCTTGGCCCCAAAGCTGGTCTGCACTAGATGAGGAGGATAGCATGGAAGATCTATTCTTTCTGCCTATTGTTACTGCCATTCTAGAACAATTTCATCCTGGCAAGATAGCCCAATCCTTCCTATGTGGGCAGAACAGTCATGATATAGCCAGAGACAAAGTGGTAAAGATCTTTTATTAGACCAACTTCTGTTGGCAGAAGAGACAGAGACAATCTTTTGAGCTACACAGAGATCACTTGTCTCTGTCTCTTCTACCAACAGAAGTTGGTCTAATAAACGATTATCTCGCTCACCTTGTCTCTCATAAACTAGGACCAATACAGCTACCACAACACAGTAAACAACATGATCTAGCCAGTGATTATTATTTTCATGGTTTATTTCATTTTTATGTTGAAGTTAGGTCTGGTTAAAGGTGCCAAACAGGGAGTCTGAAGCCTGGCAGTAGAAGTGACTGGGTTTCAATATATCGAACAGATTGTCTATTTCTGCATCTTACTTTAAAAAGTTTGTCCATCTGTAATATAAGTTCAGGGTGAAAAGGTCAATGTCAAATTTACAAGTATTGGCCAAGATACAGGCTGCTGCACAAAGACATTTATAAAGTCAATATATTATTTGTATAGTGCTGCAGTTTCAAGGATGAAAGGTCCTCTTCCTCATGGCTAGCGGGTGCCGCTCCCTCTCCCGCAGAGACCCTTGTCACAGAAGCCTTCTTTCAGTGGAGGCCGACCAGATGGGACTCCCCTTCAACCCTGTCAATGCTGTTCCTAGAACAGTGTGAGGAATCACAGCAAACACATGAAAAGTGTTCCATACCATCCAGGATTAGCCTATTCTCTCTTCAGTAGTTCCATTTCAAGATGCACCTTTCCCACAAGAATCAAACCCAGGTTTCATGTTGCAATTAAAGCATGAATCACAGGGCCCCTGAGAACCACCCCCCACCACTCTCACACATTCCACACACACAATTATTAAAGCCACTAAAGTCTCATTTAGGACATTTTCCTAATAGAAAATCCATCAAAACTTATTGTCTTTTCTAGCTAATTACCAGGACTGCTGTGAATTTTCCAGGTTCAGAAAACAGCATGAGGTGAAAAACAGCAAGACAGATGCTGGGGAATCTAGAATGCTGACTAGTGGGGGGTGCAAGTAAAGATTTATAGTAGGTATATCTGACAACTGCAGATGTGAAATGTCTCTTCCTCCAAGTCTTCTGGCTAATACTCATACAACTACTATAATATTCTCTTCCACAGCTGCATGCACATGCACACACATAAAACCAAAAACATGAATCCTTCTCAACAAAAATGTTTTTTTCAAGTATAAATATTAAACCATTGGACCCAAAGAAAATTATCACCATCATGAACACACTGAAAGCATAGGCATCAAATAGTCCCATAAGTAGGATTCACCACCACAGAACAAATCTGTGGTCCATCTAGTTTGCTTTACATTTTGGACAGTGGAGGATCCTTCAGAAGACTGCAACTGCTTCACTAAATCTTTGCTTCTGGCAAGTTATGGAATCTTATTTTTCAGGAGCAGAAAGCGTTTCCAACCCTTTGCAGACTATCATGAAGTTTTTTTTCCCTCACTGTCATCAATTTGACTTATTCAGTATAGCTGTCTGCACTATTGACTATGGACTTTTGAATAAATCCATCCAGACTAAAGCCCAAAATAGTCACCTCTGTTTCTTAAGTGAATTTTAAAAATCATATGAGTAAAGTTGTTTCATTTTATTAGGATCATGCTTGCTAAGTCAGTTTCAATGTGATCTAGTAATTCTCCTATGGTGAGACCAGATAAGGGAAAGCAACTGATTAATCCTGACCAAAAAAAAAAAAAAAAAAGGTCTCGTTATTTTGAATAGTGTTATCCCATTATCAATAACAGAAATTCAACTTAAACTTCCAACTTTACTTATAGAGCAACAGAGTTGTGAGACACCTTACAATAAAATAAGATAAATGTCTCTGCCCCAAGAATTTACTGTCCAATCAAATCATGAAAACAGACTATTGCAGAAAAGAGCAGCAATTTTTCAGTGGAGGGACAGTCATAAAATATATGCAAAATATATTGATTTTCATCATTAGAAGCAGCACAAGTAGCAAATCCATAGTTAAGGGCTGCTCAACACATTCCATACCACCACCCCATTTTCAATTGGTTATAATTTTGCCAAATTTTAACCAGCTGGGCTCAAATTTTCCATGCGCAGTGTCTGCCTGAGGCTGATTTTTTCCAGAACATTTCAGCAGAAACAGTGTGGTCTTTTCTTAGAATGAGGTTAGGAAAAGACACTTTGCCCACAGTAAAATATTCTTTAAAATTGTTCACTGAGAAGCTCTAGTCTAGTGACTCCTTGCTTTGCAACAGAAACTTGACATTTGATAAGGGGGGATGGCTGCCCTGGTGTCACATGCCTTTTGCTGTTCTCCTGAAAAAAACACACCTATTTTTTCCATGTTGCTTTTTTAAAAACCTAGAAAATTACAAACAAAACCCACATTAAAAGAGCATTAAGGTTTCAAAGTCAAACACTTAACAGTTAGGAAATGCCAGTAGTAAGGTTGACTGTATAACCACAGTCTGGAGCCCTGGTGTGCATGAATTAGGATAGTCTCTAATTATTTGAGACTAATTTTTTCTATAAGACCCTTTCCTTTGTCCTGTGCACTGATTGGACAATTCTCACTGAATGGATAGCTATTCAATATATCTTTTGATCCTCCATACTGTGTGGGTGTGCTATTTACTTCACATCCTCAGAGCCTAGACTGAATAAAAGTTGATATTTTTCTCCTGGGTTTTTCTGTGATGCTCATATAGTAGTATCTTAGTTCTTCTTCGAGTGATTGCTCAGGTCTATTCCACCGTAGGTGTGCGTGCTCGCCACGTGCATCGGTGCTGGAAGTTTTTCCCTTAGCAATATCCGTAGGGGGGAGCGCCGCTGCGACCCCTGGAGTGGCGCCGCTATAGCGCGCTATATAGGGGACTGCGCGCTCCCCCCACCCTCAGTTCCTTCTTGCCGCCAGTGTAGGTGCGTAGGAACTTCTGCTCCAGCTCATTGCTGCAGCCTTTTTCCTAGAACTCTGTTTGTTGTTCATTGTTAGTAGTATCTTTAGTTAGTTTGTCAGTTAGTTCAGTTTAGTAAGTGTCCGGGCCGGGGCATGCCCCGGACCCCGGGCTTCAAATCGTGCGAGTCCTGCAGGCGCTCTATGCCTAGAAGTGACCCGCACTCAGCTTGTCTCCGCTGCCTGGGTGAGTCCCACGTCAGCGCACGCTGCAAGATTTGTAGGTCCTTCAAACCTCGCATGAAAAAGGACGGACACACTCGTCTCCGGGCCCTCCTCATGGAGTCCGCGTTGGCTCCTGCACCGGTGCGCCGAGCAGAATCGGCACCCGGTACCCTGTCCTCAGTGTGCGACGATCCCCCGGCGTCCTCAAGTGGCCGGCACCGCTCACTGTCGCAAGGGCAGAGGAAGGCGCCGTCTACGCATCGTCGTCGAGGCAAGGATAAGGGAGAGGCTCGACCCGTGTGCGGCAGCCGCGATTCTCCCCCGGGCCCCATCGCTCCAACTCGTGCTGAGCAGAGTAGCCCGGTTTCCTCGACGCAGGCCTCCCCAGACGCCCGAATGCCTTTGACGCCGGAGGCTTTCCAGGCAGCCAGCGACTTGCTCCAGATTAAGGTACCGGCAGTCCCGGCACCAAGGATCCATTCCAGAGGCAAGCCGCCATTGGGATCCAGGCCGTTGACCCCAACCAGGCACGGATCCCGATCAGGGGACCGGTCCCGGGACCGCTCGCCCATCAGCGTTCGGTCTGACTATAGCCTGCAGCCCCCACAGTCACCGATGGTGAGGCTCTCGGGTAAGGTGCCGTCAGATCAGAGCTCCGAGCACCGCTCCCGATCGAGCAGGGAGTCGCGACACGGCAGGCACCGGCGCCGTAGACGCTCCCGGTCGAGTCGGAGCTATCGCAGCCGTTCCCGTCATGGCTGCCGACGCTCCCGCTCCAGCTCCCAATCCTCGAGGCACCGGGAAAAGGACTCCCGTAAGAGGTCGCCGACTCCGCACCGCCATGGACGTAGGCGTCGCAGCGTCTCAAGGAGCAATAGCTCGAGATGGTACCATACCTCGTCGTCAGAGTCCCAGTCCCGAGGTAGACGTCATCGTTGGCGCCGTAGATCGTACCGTTCCCACGGCACCGACCGCACGACGTTCACGCTAGCGGTGAGCCACTCCAGGGCCTCCGCTTTCCTGCCTGACCAGCTGGTGCCACCGGTGCCGCAGCAGGGTCAGTGGCAAGGGGTTCCATGGCAGGGACAGTGGTGCTAGTGGACCCCTTGGCCCCTGGGATACGCCCAACCGGATGCTCGATCGGTCACAGGGGCGTCCAAGGCTCCGTCGGCAACTATATCCCGGGCTCCCAGGCCTACATCTGCAGACCATGGGTCATCGGCACCGAATGCGGACTCTGAGCAAGGCGTCGAGCCCGTGGTGCCCGCAGATGCGTTAAGCTCCGTACCGGCTTCCACCCCTGTACCGGAGGACAAGGTCGCGGCCCCGCCACCCTCCGTACCGCAGGAGGACTACAGTGCCCACCAGGAGCTGTTAAAGCGAGTTGCCTCAAACCTCCAGCTCCAAGCTGAGGAGATGGAAGGGCCATCAGACTCGCTTTTCAATGTACTTTCATCTTCGGCACCGGGCAGAGTGGCGCTCCCGTTACATGAAGGGGTTGCCAATATTACCAAAGCCCTTTGGCAAATGCCAGCCTCGCTTGTGCCTATATCTAGGAAGGCAGAGCGCAAATATTTTGTCCCGACGAAAGGACACGAATTCCTACACTCACCCGGCTCCCAACTCGTTGGTCATGGAATCTGTCAACCATAGGGAGCGCCAGGGTCAACCGGGTCCTATCCCTAAAAATAAGGACTCTAAAAGACTGGACTCGTTTGGGAGAAAGCTTTATTCGTCCTCGAGTTTCCAGCTCAGGGTGGCAAATCACCAGGCCTTCCTCAGCCATTATGATTTTAACTTGTGGGGATCCTGGAAGAAATTCGAGCCCTTCCTCCCAGAGCGCAAACGCAAGGAGTTTAAGGCGCTGGTGGAGGAAGGGGCTGCCACTGCGAAGGCGGCTCTGCAGGCGGAATCAGATGCGGCGGACACGGTGGCGCAATCCATCGCCTCGGCGGTGTCCATGCTCAGGGCATCGTGGCTCCTCCTGTCCGGATTATCCTCAGAGGCGCAGTCCGTAATGCAGGATCTACCGTTTGACGGCAAGGACCTGTTCGCGGAACAAACGGACGTGAGACTTCATGGGATGAAAGACTCCCGTACCACCCTGCAAACGCTCGGGCTCTACGTCCCACTGGCTAAAGAGAAGCCAAAGCCGCAGGTTCCCGCCCAGGCGCCCCAACCGCGCTATGAGCCAGCCTACAAGAGGTCCAGGCCACAAAAGAGGCGACATCAATGGCAGTCTCGCTCTGCCCCGCAGCCTGGGCCCTCCAGGGGCAAGCAGCAGGGCAAGCAGCGGTTTTGACTGGGGGCAGGAGGGTACCCAGTGAACCCCGAGGACACCCTCCGACAAATAAAGTTGGCCTTCAGCAACCGCTTGCGTCCATTCCTTTCGCAATGGTCCCATATAACCTCAGACCGGTGGGCCCTGAGTACCATTGCCCGGGGCTACACGCTCCAGTTCGTGTCACCCCGATCTCCCGACCCCCTCCCGGGCACGGCACGGCAGACCTGGCACATTTACCCCTGATGCAGCAGGAGGTGGGCCGGCTCCTCAGTCTCGGAGCCATAGAGGGAGTCCCAAGGGAATTCCAAGGGAAAGGGTTCTATTCCCGTTACTTCCTGATCCCGAAAGCGAAAGGGGGCCTCAGGCCTATCTTAGACTTGCGCGGTCTCAATCGGTTCATGGTCAAATACCGATTCCACAAGGTCTCCCTGGTAAAGATTATACCTGCCTTGGACCCGGGAGACTGGTATGCGGCCCTGGACCTCCAGGACACATACTTTCACATACACATATTCGAAGGACACAGGCACTTCCTTCGTTTCCTGGTTGGGCAGGACCACTACCAGTTTACGGTCCTCCCCTTTGGCCTGTCCACCGCACCTCGCGTGTTCACAAAGTGCATGGCGGTGGTGGCGGCCTTTCTCAGATGCCGAGGGGTCCAACTATTCCCGTACCTCGACGACTGGCTCCTCAAGGGCAACTTGGTCGCTGGTGCAGAGCCACTTGCAGCTACTCTTGGCTACATGTGCTAAACTGGGCCTTCAAATAAACGAGGCCAAATCGACGTTAGTCCCGGTCCAGCGCATAGAGTTCATTGGGACTCTACTGGACGCTTCAAGGGCCAGCGCCTCTCCCCCACCGGGCAGATTCCAGACCCTCACAGGGCTCATAGCCACGGTCACGGAGTTTCCCCTGACCACGGCAAGATCCTGCCTATAGCTCCTGGGTCACATGGTAGCGTGCACGTATGTGGTACACCACGCCAGACTTCGTATGAGGCCTCTCCAGCTTTGGCTGACCTCAGAATTATCCCCGGCTGGGGACAGTATGGACAAGGTCCTCACGGTACCAGGGCGGGTGCTGACCTCCCTTCAGTGGTGGACCGTCCCGGCCAATGTGTTGCAAGGGATCCCCTTCCGGGACCCGCCACTGGACCTGGTGTCGGATGCGTCGGACGTGGGCTGGGGAGCCCATGTAGGGAGCTGTGGTCGGCCACGGAGCTTTCCCTTCACATAAATGTCAAGGAGCTCAAGGCAGTCCGCTTGGCCTGTGTGGCGTTCAGCCCGCAGCTGCAGGGCAAAACGATCAGGGTCCTTACAGACAACACGGCCGTGATGTTCTACATCAACAAGCAGGGAGGGGTGAGGTCCTTGGCTCTCTGCCTGGAAGCCCTCAGCCTGTGGGAGTTCTGTATAGCCCACAATATCTCCCTCAAGGCTTTCCACCTGCCAGGAGTCAACAACTCCCAGGCCGACCGACTGAGCAGGGTCTTCTCCTCCCAGCACGAGTGGTCCCTCCACACGGAGGTCACGGGTCAGCTCTTCCGAGCCTGGGGCACTCCCCAAGTAGACCTGTTCGCAACTCGGCAGAACCGGCGTTGTCACCGGTTCTGCTCCAGGGGAGGGATGGAGAAGGATGTGCTCTCAGATGCCTTTTTCCTGTCATGGTCGGGCCAACTCTTCTATGCGTTCCCTCACTTTCCCTTCATAGACAAGGTCCTGGAAAAGGTAAAGAGGGACAGGGCCCGCATCCTGCTGATCACCCCAGCGTGGGCCAGACAGCACTGGTACGGGACTCTCCTAGGGTTGCTGGCGCCCCCCCCGCGTCCGCTACCGCTCCGACCGGATCTCCTGTCCCAGGACCAGGGCCGCCTCCTTCACCCCAACCTAGCCTCCCTCTACTTGACAGCGTGGCTGCTCACTGGCTAGACGCAGAGGAGACGCTGTGTTCAGAGGGAGTCAGGAGCATCCTCCTGGAAAGTCAGAAACCCTCCACTCGCCGGGCATACCTGGCGAAGTGGGCCAGGTTCTCCAGGTGGGCGAGCGTGTGGGGTACCTCCCCAAGGGACGCCCCACTGCAGGTTATCCTTGATTACCTCCTCCACCTTAGAACGCAAGGTCTGGCTCCCTCCTCCGTCAGGGTGCACCTAGCGGCTATATCAGCATTTCACCCGCCGGTCCAGGGCTGCTCGGTGTTCTTGCATGCAATGACCGGACACTTCCTTAAGGGCTTGGACCGGTCCTTCCCATATGCCAGGACCCCTGTACCACAGTGGGACCTGAATTTGGTGTTGTCTCGCCTCACGGGGCCCCCGTTCGAGCCCCTGGCCACATGCTCCTGGTCTCACCTCTCCTGGAAGGTAGCATTCCTCGTGGCCATTATGTCAGCCCGACGGGTGTCGGAGCTCAGAGCCTTGACCTCAGACCCCCCGCCTTTACTGTCTTCTACAAGGACAAGGTCCAGCTCCGTCCACACCCAGCTTTCCTTCCTAAGATGGTCTCCGCTTTCCACCTGAACCAGGACATTTTCCTCCCTGTCCTCTGCCCAAAGCCACATGCCTCGGGCGAGGAGCGCCGCCTCCATACGTTGGACATGCGCAGGGCGCTGGCTTTTTACCTGGAACAGACTAAGCCGTTCCGTAAGTCCCCGCAACTCTTTGTTGCCTCAGCCGAGCATATGAAGGGTCAGCCTATCTCTACCCAGAGGCTTTCCCGGTGGATCACTTCGTGCATTCACACATGCTATGAGTTAGCAAAGGTCCCCTCACCACCTATCGTGAGGGCACACTCGACCAGGGCGCAAGCCTCGTCGGCTGCCTTTGTAGCCCATGTCCCTATCCAAGATATCTGTAGGGCCGCTACCTGGTCCTCGGTTCACATGTTCACCTCGCATTATGCGATCGTCTCCGAGGCTAGGGATGACGCTGGCTTTGGTAGAGCGGTGCTCCAGCCAGACAAGGTGTGAACTCCTACCCACCTCCATGCGTCTTGCTTGGAATCACCTACGGTGGAACAGACATGAGCAATCACTCGAAGAAGAAAGGACAGCTACCTGTTCTGTAACTGGTGTTCTTCGAGATGTGTTGCTCAGGTCTATTCCACATCCCGCCCTCCTTCCCCTCTGTCGGAGTTGGTCCGGCAAGACGGAACCGAGGGTGGGGGGAGCACGCAGTCCCCTATATAGCGCGCTATAGCGGCACCACTACAGGGGTCACAGCGGTGCTCCCCCCTACGGATACTGCTAAGGGAAAAACTTCCGGCACCGATGCACATGGCGAGCACGCACACTTACGGTGGAATAGACCTGAGCAACACATCTCGAAGAACGCCAGTTACGGAACAGGTAACTGTCCTTTCTTTACAAATATTAATGAATTTATCTTCACACCACCTCCATGAGGTAAGGCTGTACTATCCGTATTTTATACCTGGGGAATAGAGGCACAGAGATTAAAGCCAAAATTCCCAAGTGTCAAATATTTTGGATGTCCAATCTGAGAAGCACATGACCTAATTTTTCACACAGTACTTGGCATTTTATTGCACATTACATGTTCAAAGCAAATCTCCCACTGACTTCACTTGTAGCTGAGAGCGTTCAGCAATTCTACAAATCAGACTGCAGAGGTCTTGAGCTGGGTACCCAGAAAATGAGGAACATGAATTAATTTTTTGATTTAGGTGTCTTGCCCAGAACCATATAAAAACTCTGTGACAGAGGCAGGGATAGAATCAATTCCCAGGGTGGCATTCAACTGTTTTACCTAGGAGACCATCCTCCTTCTTCCTGCAGTCCCCTGCCTCATTCACTACACCCCTTCCAACTACTGGAACAACTTAGGCAGGGGTCATACAAACAGATTCATTCAATACCCAACGCTATTCACTCCCTGAGTACCATGCATCCTGTACACTGAATTAAATAAAAATCCGGGCATTTTGTAACTTAAGTGCTTGACTTCACAATGTTGTTATGTTTTTTTTCCCCTGGGTGCAATATATACTTCAAAGAACGTTAAAGGAGGCTTCATAGAAGCAGTATGTTAAGGTAGGATATGTATGAAAAGGTGGTCAGGGTGGGGAAGCATGACACAGGGACAAACAGTTACAACTGTTGGTAGAGGGCAGGGTTTTGAAGCAGCATTTGGATGGACTGGTGGGGAGAAGCAGGGAGGCCCCAACAGAAGAACATTACAGTTGTTAAGACAGAAGATGACCAATAAACACAAGGTTATAAGCAACTGAAATGGGAAAGAGGGGGACAGATTTTAATCAGTGTTCTAAAGGAGGAAGGGACAAGATCCAATGACTGCCTGGCTGTATAGAAGAGAGTGGAATACATTTGTAAAGCTGAATTTCACGGCAGAGAAACCTATTGAACTTGATAGCAATGGAGAATGGAGCTAGTGGGGAGGGTTTGGCAGAGAAAACTACGTTCAGTTGCTTAAACTGTACACACCCAAGTATAATTGGTGAAATAATCACTACATCCTCTCTGGGGATAAGTAGGTTGAAAGATAGAAAAGAATATTAGCTTCAAGAAGAGAGAGGTCAGAACAGGCTAATTTTGCATTAAATACAAATTTGAAACAATTATGAATATAAATAATGATCAAGAATGTTATTTGAACACAAAATTCTCTTGCTGTTAAGTTGAGGAGCAATTACCAACTCAAAGTCCTTTAGAAAACTGAATTTATTATTCACAAATTTCAACAAGGAATAATCTCAAAGAAATTTTTTCTTTGCCACTGAATAGAGTTGGAATAAAGACAGACTTATTTTAGAAAGCATTTGTGCCCCATTTTCCCTTACATATTTTGTAAGATTTGATACATCATCTGGACTACTATTAATCCTGCCCATTTTCTCATATCATCCTCAGTTTCAACACTACTACTAAATGAATTACACCACTGTGGTTTAAAAAAACAACAACCCAAGACTCACTATAGAAATTTGGTTCACAAGGATAAAAGAATTGAAAAGTGCAAAGATTTTTTTGCCTACATTATAGGGTGACCAGGTGTCTGGTTTTCAACCAGAACACCCGATCGAAAAGGGATCCTGCCGGCTCCAGTTAGCACCACTGACCAGGCGGTTGACTGTCCGGTTGGCGGCGCTGTGCAGCAGGGCTGGCAGGCTCCCTGCTAGCCTCTGCACCGTGCAGCTCCAGGGAAGCTGCTGGCATGTCCCCACTCCAGCTACTACACCTAAGGCAGGAGCGGGGAAACTATGGCCCGCAGGCCAGATCCATGGTTAATTTCATCCAGCCTGCAGCGCCCCCTGGTGGGGCTGGAGCCACAAGTGACATCTCGCCCCGCTGCACGAGTAAGCCCTGAGCCTCCGCACCCCCTCCATGGGTCTGGAGCTGCGAGTGCCTGCTTGCCCCTTCACAGGGGAAGCCCCAAGCGTCTGTGTCCCATCCCCGTCCCCCGCCGCAGGTGAGTGGGTGGCCCACGATTGATTTTTTTGTGGGGGTCTATGGCACATAACAGAACAAAGGTTCTCCACCCCAGAGCCCGCACCCCCAGCCAGAGTCCTCACTCCCACCCCCCAGCTCCCTGATTCCCCTCCCACCCTCCAAACCTCTCAGTCTCAGCCCAGAGCCCCCTCCACCCCAAACCCCGCATTTCTGGCCCCACCCCGGGGCCCATACCCCTAGCCGGAGCCCTCACGTCCTCCCGCACCCCAGCCCACTGAGCCAGCCCGGTGAAAATGAGCGAGCGAGGGTGGGAAGAGCAAGTGACAGAGAAAGGGGGGATGAAGCGAGCAACAGAGGGAATAGAGTGAGCAGAATGGGGCCTCAGAGAAGGGATGGGTCATGGACGGGGCCTCTGAGGGGCGGGGCAAGGGTGTTCAGTTTTGTGCAAGTAGAAAATTGGCAACCCTACTACATTAGGTCAACAGCTTAACTACTTGAGGAGATAATGTACAGAGAAAGATCTCGCAGAAGTGGAGAACTGACTGAAAACCTCAGTTGTTCATGTATTCCAACATTAGTTGCTTTTTTTTTTTTAAAAAAAAGGACTGAATTGTTGTAAACAACTACAATGTTTAGGGTGGAAGATATAAACTGGACACCACTGAAACAGTATCAAGCATAACTGTACTAATGAATTCTTGTTTTTACTGAGGGCCAAGAGTTACTATGTAAGATCAACAGTAGATACCCTATGGGTATATCTACACTGAAAAAATCACAGCTACCAGCTGATCTGAGTTCGCGGGGCTTGGGCAAAGGGACTGTTTATTGTGGTGTAGACAGGCTGCAGCCTCAGCTCTGAGACCCTCCCACCTCGCAGGGTCTTAGATTCCGGGCCTGAATGTCTACACCACAATTAAAAAGCCTCTTAGCCCAAGCCCTGCGAGCTTGAGTCAGCTGGCACGAGCCAGCCGCAGGTTTTTAATTGCAGTATAGCCATAACCTACGAGACTCAATGAGGTGTTCTCTTCCCACAGGCTCCCTGGGAGGAGAAAGCATATGCACATACCAAGAGACTTTCTACTGAGGTCACTATGTTTCAAATGTTATATCATGTTATGTTATATCATGTTATGTCATATACTGGACTACCCAGTATATGAATTTAGAACCTAAGTATAGTTCTTGGTGTGTGGCGGCTCGGGGTGGGGGTGGGGGGCAAGGGAACAAAGAAGGTAAGCAAGATGGCACTCTCTGATGGCACCTTGAGTGATCCATTCCAATTAATTTGCAATAAAATGTAAGGCACACAGTATAAAGACAAATGACAAGATGGGATGAGTTGTAAAAGTGAGTACGCCAGGAAATGAAATCACAAAGCGAAATGTTTCAGAGTAATAAACCTCACAAAGGGGAACCACACACAACAAGCTCAGCAAGTACCAGAAATGATTTTTTTTTTAAACAGGTCAATGAGATGGACAGAGTGGAAGACAATGGACTATGCACTTGAATCAAGGCTTGCACTCCCTACAAGATTAGACTGTCAGACATTGCAAGTACTAGTGTTAAATGATGTGCGCAGCCTCCACAGAGAAGGGAAATCAATCATTTGTGGCATCCTTATGCTGTTAGCCAGTGTGGCAAATGGCACTGTGCAATCAGAAAGACAGCTGCTCACCTGTTCTCAGAACTAGGGCACAAAGCTGGGCAAGCATCACTATGGAAGTAGGAGGGAAGGATAAGGAATCTCGGTGTTTATCTGGACTTTTTCCCCTTAAAGGTACATTAACTGCACAAGTGATCAGTTCTTGCTAGTTGGTGAATAAAAATGTAAATTATATTGGTAATTATTAGCAGCTGGAGACAACTAAAAGTCAAATAAGCATGCACCCCTGTCCTCCTCTCCATTCCTCCTTTCCACACACAAGGCCCTAAATCACTGCAATCAGTTTGAAGGTTTCCTTCACAGCATGAGAAATAAAGCACAAGGGAAGAGGAGGGTGCATAAAAGTGTGGTGGCAAAGAGGAAATTGACTCAAGAGTTACCAGTAATTACATTTTATTCTTCATCCTTCACCCCCACTATGGTCTCCTTGTGAAGATCTGCCAAAGAACTAAGGCAGCAAGTGAGGGGCATAGAGCATGAAAAGCTGCTTGTAATATTGGACTCACATTTGGAGGCAATATCCATTTTATAACAAGAAAACCCACCTCCCAAGAGGAAGCAAGACAGCTATCCATAAAAATGGCAAGGGTCAGTCCCTCTGTATGATCTACCTATCCAGATTTTTATGACAACAACATTTGTGGTTCCAAGATATCACAAAAGTAAGTGCTCAGTAGTTAAAGACAAATAATGTGAACGTTATAAATGCCCTGAATCAATTTATTACAACAGGCCAATAAAAAAATATCAAAGGGCACAATTCTCCTTGATTCTATGGCTCAAATCAAGGGAAGAGCTCGAAAGCCAAGTGGCTTGGATAGAAATTATTGAATTAGTATTGGGAAATACCAATACCATGTTTTCCAGGGGGTGAGTCTACTTATTATTAATTTGTAAACTTAAGTTTAAAAAGTATTACGGTTTTTTCCAGGCCTGCCTGCTTGGCTGCCTGCCTAATGGCAGCACAATGAACAAGACATCTCTAACCTTCTTAACAGAACTCACAAAATACAAAGTTCAACTCCTTTCTTCTGAAAGATCGTGACTGTTAAAGACTCACTACATCAAGTTCAGGGTTGACTCCCAACTCCTCTGCTCCTTAGTCTGACACACTGCTGCCAACGTAGCAGGCATGTTCTCAGCCATGATGGGGAAGGGGATACATGCATCATACTCCAGCATCCTCTCATCGCAGTGTAGGAACCCTATTAAACTTGTAAGAAACCCTTGCTTTCCCAGCTATATTGTCTGCGTAGCAACACTAGTCTGTATGGACACACTATTTTCAGCATTTCTTCAACCATTAGTGCAGCTGCACCAGTGATATGGTGTAAGCGCCATGACAGAGTGAGTGTAGGCATTTTCAGCTGTGTGATTTAATACTCCCTACACTAGAGCTTATAAAGTTGCTACCACTGGTACATCTGTGCACGTGCTAGACTGACACTGGGAAAATGCTATAGCAGACAAGGCCTTTGAGGAATGCTAGGACAGACTAAGAGTTAGCCCAGAATAAAGACATGTAGCTGAAGCCTCAAAACCTTTACTTGAACCACTTTAAAATCCTGAAGTGGAAGTCTTCTTTTGAGGCGAACAGCAATCACATGCTCCTATTGAATGCGATTACCACCACTGTCTGAGCTAGACAGCAGAATGCACATTTTTACTTCTGGAGAGCTGGATTTAAATTTAGGATCAGTTCTGGAGATCTGGATTTAAATTTAGAATCACAGCTGAAAATGAATATGCTGGCATCAATGCAGGTTCTTTTGAGGGGGAAAACACCACACAGTACCTAGGACAATTCATTCAGTATAATTAGTAACCTCTTCAGGAATGCAAGAGAAAGCTTGCATGGAGATTACTTTAAAACTGTGTATTGCTTTCAGTTTCTCGCCAAGAATGTAATTCAGCAGTTTCATCAAGAAAACATTTTTTTAAAAACAGCATTAAATGCCTTTTATATCTTCTCATGGATTCAGTTAATAGAGAAACGTTAGACAGATCAAATGGAGTTGCAGAGTACACAGTTCCACTGATTAGTAAATCTTATGCTGACAATTATGCTACTGCCTGCTTGCCATTCAAAGCCAACAGCATAAACTAGCCTTCATCTGCTAGTTCAGATAGTGTCGTTTTGAAGTCATGAATCAGACCATCCGCTTCCTGTTGCAAATGAATGCCATCCTGGCCCAGGATTTTAATTGTTGCACAACCATCATTTTTATGAGGTACAAGGGAAAGGATTTAAAGAAAAAATAATTGACATTTACTGGGAGCTGAAATAAAACGTCTCTCTCGTTAAAAATAACTTACAATTCAAAACGTTCAAAGTTTCCCCTGCATGGAAATGCTAACCACCACCAATTTGTGAGCTTGCAGCAAGATCAAAATAAGATTAAACTATGCTGGAAGTCTTATAAAGAAAGCTTTGCTTTTATGTTGACTGAAGCTTATAATGGCAGCATAATGGTTGAGCAACCAGCTATCTCAGATTCTCACACACACCGCAGAAGGTCAACAGGAATTCACTGAAGTGATAGGCAGGGACATCTGTTGTACATCAGGTCTATATTTTGCCACAAATTGAGTAGTTATAATATCCAGCACACTGTGCAGACACCTTTTCCATTTTAAAAATGAAAGCAATACACTGTTATAAATAGAAGAGTGCATTTAGCTAAATATTTTTTTCTTTGAAAGAAATGCCACTGACTTTCCCATGTAATTCAAGTACTCATGCCTGAAGCCAGTACACAAATAAGGACACCAGTACAATATATATAACGTAGGTATGAGACAACTTTTAAAGACTGAAGACGACTTAAAGATTCATAAAGATGACTCCTTAGACCAAAACCAACAAAATAAACCCAAACCTTTATAATCTTCAGCTCTCTTTTCCATGAAAACTGGGGGGGGGAGGAGGTTAAAAAGCAAGGTGGGGAGTCAAGCGACCCATTCACAGAGAACATCCTGCTGGAAGATCCATTTCTCATGCTGAAGGGATTCCAGCTTGAGTGCCTCTGCTGATCTAAACCGTGGCAGGATGGCAGAGGCTCTTAGCTAACCAGCTCCCAATCAATTTAAGGCTTTATAGGTCAATGCTGATGTCTTGAATTCTAGCTGGAAAGCTCTTTTCAGCAAGCACAGATCCAACCGTACTAACATAATGTGCTCCTGATGTGAAATTGCTTAATAAAAGCTGTTGATTCCACACTAGCTTCAGTTTCCTACTGATCTCAATATGTAGCACCATGCAGAGCACATTATGGTAATGTTGGTAACTTTTCATAGAAGTATGACATTTACACTGGACAAACATACAGTGATATGATATGAATCACAAGACCAAGGTCCCTATTTACTGCATTTAAAGAATGTGATGTTCTAGCTCAAGTATTCATTGCAAAGCCACTAACATTTTTAGCATGAGAGGGGCACGAGTTCCATAAAGAAATGCACAAAAATAAACTTGCAAACCTCAAAGCTAACAATAGTTTTATGATGGGAAATGAAGAAGTTGGGTAACTTCAGTTAATGCCACACCTTGAGTTTATCCTCCAGGCATAGCTTAACGTTAGCAGGGATCAAGTCTCACATCAGCCAATTAACTAAATGCAGTTAATAGCCTGCTTCAGCTACTTAAGCTCATCAGTTAATTAAAAGATTGGAGAAAGCTTGAACTAGGTTTTTTACCTGACAAATTCACTTATGCAGTATCTTTAACTATTTTGTTTTATAGTTGGAAATGGAGATCCACTCATGCCTTACAGGAAACTGAAATACAATTGCTCAGTTGAAGGTAAGTGTGCTTATTTATCTCTTTTCTTGCTCCTTAAGACGGACATCTGACTGAAATTCTATGTTTCTAGGCATTAACAGAGTTCTCTTCTCATTTTGCAAGCCAGTATTTCATGATTTAATTACTGTTTCATGCTCAGTTAAATTACTAATAGAAATAATTTGTACATGCTTCTGGCTTATTTCATAGACATTTTTACACCAGTATCTTGCTCAAACCTACTCCTCTCATTTTTCTTAATGCTATGACCCTGTAATTTCTGAAAAACATTTCTGTCACTGTGAGATCAACACAGCAGCTGTGTGTGCATGCAACTATGTGGATCACTGTGGTTACAAAAACGACTGCATATAGAATGTATAGTGACAGGAAAACGTATTCCCTACACTCCTCAAATGTCAGATTTCTTTCTGTGAAATAATCCATCACCCATCTCCCAATTGTGGGCAGTAAGTCTTTCCAATTTTACCTATCAACAAAGGCCCTGTAATATAGAGCCTTGGCACAACAGTGAATTAGGGACAGAAAACCAACACTAGCACTGACTTTGAGTATTATCAGTTTAAGATGCTAAATCCTAACAAATTATGGCACTGCAATATCACTCAAAGCTCCACTCAGGATTGGGAACCTAAATGTCTACAGTCATGGAACCTGTCCTGTAGGAGTATTTTTTTCCCCTACAGTATTGACCACCACCTTTTTGACACCCCTTTCCTGAGGAAGGTGGAATTTAAACTCAAGGACTTAAATTCCTTCTCTTAAAATTACTATATAGGAAAAAAGTCACTTTAAACAACAAGTTGTAGTTGACAGTAACTAATGAGTGTAAATATAGAAGTTCATTAGCTTCGCTATTGTGTCTCCAAGTAGTTCAGATAGCAAGATACAAAAAGAACATTTATGATTTTATTTTAACATTCACAAATTGGAATGCTCATAAATGAAACTGCTACCAGGCTGATCTCCATAATAAAATGGTGGCTTAAATCAAAGACAAACAGGGAAGGAGGGGAGAGACAGGTCAGCAGTTTGCTTCATTCTCCTTGTCAAACATTTCTGGACTAGATATCCAACTAATAAGCCTGAAACTTTATACCTGGGTATGCATGTGTTTGGCCTGAATTAATTCCAGGTAAATATCAAGTTGACAAACACCATCCTCCAACAATCACACCCACTGAGAGAAAAGTGAGAAAACAGCAAACTAGTTTAAACATATTTTGTTTTTAGTAAAAATAAACTTCCACCTGCTGTTCTAGCCTGTAACTCTACAATAAAATCTGACATCTAACAGCCGAGTAACCTCAGTAACTGAAGTGTTCCAGGTGTGGATGAAAGGGTAAAGAGGAATAAAGAGGTCAGCTGCCAATGCTCTCAATCATCTCAGCTCAGAGTGGTACGGATCCATCAGTAGTGTACTTGGTATCAAATTTCAACTTCTACTACTGGTTTGTTTTGCTATTAATGTGTAGGATGATAGAGGATACTTGAAAATAAGTTTAGGAAGGTCTATTTAAGTTCTGGTAGAACTCCAAAGCTTCCATGAATTGCAAGACAAGCCTGTCTATTTCAGTTTCTGACCCATCTGTAGAATGCAAGCTTTGATTAGCAAAATGATGTTGGTGCTAGCCAGTGAAAACTAAAGATACTAGAACTTGATTGGCGATGACCTGGGTTACAATAATTGCAATGGGTAGTAAATTTGAAAGCAGATTTCAAGAGTCAAAGAAAAAATGATCACCAGACAACACTATTCTGAGAACATTGGGGACTATGACACATTGAGACAAATCAAACTGACTGGGATGAATGTGTTCAAATTGAGAATTATCATGCTGTTAGGGGTTTCTGACAGCAGGGTGACAGGACAGAGATTATACTCTGCTACAATAAAAGTAAAGTGCTAAGAATGGATAATTTAAAATTTATTCTACAATGTGTTATGGGGGACTGTATACCAGAGAAGGCCAGACGGACCCATGAGGTATGCTACTTTGATATCCAGCATGTCCTCTTCAGACTATATACTGCGCTGCCAGGATGACAATCATTAATTTGTCTATCATCTAATAACCCTGGATCATGGAATATGCAGTTCTTGGAACAGCAGCAAAATGTACCAGAGTTCAGTTTTCATGGTTAAAACTTACTTTGAAAGAGCATCTCATATTTGCAACTTGAAATGACAATGAAGACTTTAGGCACAGAATAAGCATCATGTTATATAGCCAGAGGATTCACCAGATAGACAGGTATTGACAGAGGGCAACAAACTGTATGTATATGAGAAGAAATTACTTCAGGTAACTAGGCTTTTACAATCAGCACATAGAACTTGCTTTCCCTTTCTCACTTTCCTAAACTGGTATGCCACTGAGTTTAATAGGATTTAAATGATAACCTAATAATCAATTACTGGCATTATCTTTGATTAATCCTCCTCATGCTGGAAAGCTGTGAAAATTTCACAACAGTTGTGCATTGCTAGTGTATAATGTGAGATGACAAGAACTGCTAGCACATGAAGGGAATGAGAACATGAACTCAGGATTACCTTTTTTGGCAGGGGACTAGTTGGGCACATTCTACAGGCTTAATTACTTCTCACTAGTCTCTTGGTCAGGACTGAGGTAATTTGCAGGGCTGGTTGGTTGGTTGTCAAAAATCCTCTCATAACATCAATATTCCCTAAATGAATTTGTTTGTTTTGATAGACTCACAGAATACTTCCACAGACATTTCTTTAGAATTTTTGTTACCTCAAGAAAAATAACCCTAACTCTTATACAAAGAAGGAATACTTTTTTGTTAGATATACATACATGAACAAAAATAATGTATGTATGGCAGGGGTGGCCAACCTGAGCCTGAGAAGGAGCCAGAATTTACCAATGTTATATTGCCAAAGAGCCACAGTAATACGTCAGCAGCTCCCCCACCCCAAGCGCCTCCTGCCTACTGGCAGCCCCACCAATCAGCGGCTCCCCCTCCCTTCCCACACCTTCCGATCAGCTGTTTTCTGGCATGCAGGAGGCTCTGGAAGGGAGGGGAGGAGGAGGAGCGAGGGCATGGCAGGCTCAGGGGAGGGGCTGGGAAGGGGTGGAGTGGGGGCACGGCCTGTGGCAGAGCCAGGGGTTGAGCAGTGAGCACCCCCCGGCACATTGGAAAGTTGGCACCTGTAGCTCCAGCCCCAGAATTGGTGCCTATACAAGGAGCCGCATCTTAACTACTGAAGATCATCATGTGGCTCCGGAGCCACAGGTTGGCCACCCCTGATGTATGGCAATATTAACTATAAATAGGCAAAGATTCCATGCTATTCATGAAGTATGCATTATTTACCAATATGCAAAATCGATTCCATCAGAATTTCCAGTGTAAAGAATGCATGTTTCTTGTACAGTGGTGTGTTTTTGTTGTTTGTTGTTTTTGTGGGGTTTTTTTTTGGGGGGGGGGGGGAGCCTGCATTTATCTTGGAGTCAGAGACTAGCAACGGTATGAGAAGTTCTTCACACCTTGCATGGTGGATTAGAAACCACTATTATTAAAAATATTTTCCTACCTTCACAGTTTCAAAGGATAGCCTTGTGTTGCACACTGCATACAGTAAGTGCCACCAGTGTCAATTATTGCACAAATAGATGTTGGCAAATTATAGTCTAGAAATTAGACTTATTTATGAAGAGTTAATGATAAAATAAGCTGGATTTAAAACTGATGGAATAGAAGTATTTTTTGTGTATTATATGGGCTATGATATGCTTTATAATACACAAGGTAGCATTCATGTCACATCAAATCGATTTTCTTTCCTTTTAAAAGAAAAGCACAATTACAAAATATAATTTGGTTTAATAAAGCACCTTTAATACTCAAGAAAGCAGAGAGCTGTGCACAGTGAAGTAAATACTAGCAGTGCAGTGATTGTGTAGGCAGAGGGATAAGCCATTATGTTCTCAGCAAGAGCTCAAATACAGGTTTGAACATGGTATCTGTCAGGACATGAATTACTCTACTCTTTTTGAAAGGTAATATAGGATTTAAAAAACCCACCAAGAAGGGGCACAAAATACCTCTTATTTCTCATTGTAACACTCCACTCTAAAATTAGGAATGTGGGTTATCAGGCCAAGTGTCTTCACTTCTCTTTCCCCATATAATTAAAATGACATGAATGTTTGTAAATCAAACTAAAAATACATGTATCCTTTTAAAAAGTGCATTCAAATGAACAGAATGGGAAAAATTAGATTTTAGCAAGATATGTCTTTCTTGGCTCTGAGTTGGCTCCAGATCCTTTTGTTTTTCATTTTAAAGTGAAATTATTTTTTTCTGAAAATTACATAATTTCAGGACATGGACTTTGTTGGTACACAGAGAGTAGCCAATGAGTTAAGAAGCATTAGCACAAGATAAATCTTGTAGCAGTTGTGCCTAAGCCTATCAAGTACAAAAATCCCAAACAGCAAGTATTTCAAAATAAATAGGTACCATGGACTTATTCTTTCCATGTGGTTTTGAATATATTTGCTATTTTATAGGTATACTACCACTTTTGCTTAGCTATAGACATGTTATTGAACACAGAAAGCATGCATTATGTATATTGTAATATTTACAATAAAAATAATTTTTAAAAGTGACTGCATGGCAAACGCTTTTTCTAGAATTGCATAACTGCCAAAATAATATTAATCTGGTGAACTATATATACACCAAATGCTTCCATCTATGGACTCAGATTACAAATATTCAGGGCAGGGACCATGTCTTTGTGTGTTTATATATGGCTTAGCACCATGGGACCCCAACCCTGACTGGGACTTTTGAGTGCTACTATAATATAATTAACGAGACGAAGCCCATTCTGCTCCCATGATAATGTCTAGAACAAACAGTCTTCAATACATAGTCTTCAAACTTCCTGGTTTGCTTAAGCCTGTGTGATAACTAGAACACTAACGCCTATGGTTGGGGCTTGAGTGTCTAAGGATCTCGTTTCGCTCATCAAAATCCACTCACAGCCAATGTAAGTTTCATCACAGATTCACTTCATTCTGATTTGTTCTAGTTTCTATGCTTTGGAGTATTTCTTGAACCCTTGCTCCACGCAAATGTAGAATTTGGTTCTCAGGATCCTCACTACTATAAAGATATTTAGACACATCATTAGGACTTAGCTCAATATTGTTAATAGCTTTATTAATTTTAACCATTTGAAGGCCTCTCGCATCAACCTAGTGTAACCTCCACAGAGTTTACGTTGGCTTCTGCAATGTCGGTCGGTGCCAGTAGCTCAGGTGTGGAGTGCTGTGGATTGCCGAGGAAACCCCAGGGACAGCAATGCTGCTTCCAGAATGTAGCAAGCCCAAGGGCAGGCTCAGAATCTCAGTTGCCCAACAACCAAGAGGGAGAGAGGAGAGACACTAGTTTGAGTGGCAGAGAACTCTGCCAGCTCAGGGGAGTTATTGCAGCACATGCCTTGATGGCCACCAGCATGCCTGCTCAAAGGAGGTAGCAGATTAAAGTGAGGATGATTGACAGGTTAAGACCAGGAACATGAAGCTAGCCTAACCCAAGAGGAAGGTTCTCAGGATAGACTGCCTCCGGGGTAGCAAGTGGAGAGAGAGGAGCCAGCCGCTGAAGGGAGGACATGCTTTTTGGTGAGCTTGGGAGTCACATGCCTGAATGCAGGGTTACACCCTGAAAAGTGGCCTCTGGGTATTTGGCAGCAATATCCCTCAGTTTGTTCTGGACCCTGTTCATGGTATCTCTCAGTTTATAGGTTTCAGCTGGGAAAGCTCCCAATTAGTTTAGGACTGATTAGTCCCTTAGCTAAAACAGTTACCATAAGGCAAGAAATACTTGTTGTTAGATCAAGAGTCCCAGCCTGTTTCAACCCACAGTTGGGTTTTATAGAATAAGAAATGAGGATTTAGGGTTTACATATTTTTTTGTATAGTCTGCACCTGTTCCCTGAGTCCCTCTATGGGAAGAGGTATCTGAGAGGCAGAAGCAGTACAATTTTGGTAGTGAAAAGTTCTACATGACTAGCATAGCATGGACAGTCAGACGCCTCCTACACCTGCTGAGGAAACAGGACCAGGATCTGAAACTGAGCAGCATCCATGTCATGGAGTTTGTGAGTGCATCAACCATTACTTAGGTAGGCAGGCCCATTGTCTGGAAGATATCTATCCAATGACTATGTCCTAGAGTGGTGGGATAACTTTCTATCTGCTACTACTGAATGCATCCCCCTCACCAGCCAGCCAGGGCCTCAACATAGCATGCATACCAACAGGACATTAAAGTCTTATTCCCCTCTGGTGCAAGTTACGGGGTTGGGCACAGGTGACCCGATGAATATTTATTTAATATAATTACCTGGTTTGATATACTGTGTGTCTGTATTACTCCATAGCTAAGTCAGAGTTAAATGGTAGTTAGACTGTTTTCCTTCAAAGCAGCCCCTCTGATATTTTTGCCAGGAAGGAGTGTGCCAGGTGGAGGAGGCATTGCCAAGTAATTATGTATCAGAACAATACAAAGAAAACACTCAGATGTGGCTGGAGGTGGGACCCAGAAGAACAGAGGTCAGTCCGTCAAATTCATACGAAGAGTAACAAGGACGAGGTAACCAGGTAGGATCAGGTATTACATGTACCTGCTCTCCCCACAGCAGACAGAAATGTTTCACTGATGCAAACATAACTAACATTTCACTGATGTATACATAACTAACAAGAAAGGATGCAAACTCCTTACAAGTGGGGTAGAAGCCTAGAATGAAATATAGACATTAATCCTCTTAACTATTCCAACTACGTTAATGTTTATGTTCTCCTTGACTTTGAGTGCTGCTGTTTTCATGCTTGAATTTAGAATTTACATTCCCTCCCTTCCCCAGGGCATAGTATTGCACAACTGGCTATGTGCTTTACAGAGGGTTAGCATCTTCTTCTGATTTATGCGGCATAGGCCCTTCAAACAGAATTTCAGACTAGCTGGAATATTGGTCTTTTCTACTTTGGCAGTTCTTATATAAGAAATAATTTCAAGATGAATTTTGCATTAGCTACACTGAAGAGGCACACACCAAAAAAACTAACTTTTTTAGCAAATATTTGAGTTTAATGTGCAGGTTTTTAAAATTCTCATAATTCAGAATGGTTTTTAGTGGGGTGACCTTTAAGCCCTCTAATGCTTCTTAATGGCAATCTTAAAAAAATAAAAATTAAGATTGTGGCCGAAAGATTAGAGAAGCATCTATCAATGATTAACAGGCCTCAAGATTGCTAAATATCAACAGAAATCAGTCTGTATACATCATCATACACGCTATTCAAACAAAAGAATTTGTAACTGCTGTACATCATTTTAGGTTGAAAAGCTTTTGACAAGTTACATGCAACTTTTCTATTAGTACACCCGGGGGGGGGGGGGGGGGAGAATGTACTGGAGCTAAACTTTTTTTAAAATAGGTAAAGCTAGTAAATTCATCTCCCACTGTAAAATTAATGGTTATTGGATCTGAATCCAAAGGGAATTTCATCTTGTGAGGTGTTCCTTATGCAAGTAGAACTAGACAAAACTGCTCCCCCTCAACTTTTTGTTCTGGCTGTGGGGCAGTTTGCAGAAATTAGAACCAGTCCAAGTTTATCAAGAATAAAACAGTAGAAATATAAAATGGAGTTGATTTGGTTGCAATTAAATATGCTGATATTTGCTACCAGTCCTGTGATTGTTAACTCTCATGCAAACATTCAAATTTTGGTTATGTTTCAGAGTTCTATCTAGAGTAGAGATGGCTGGAACATGGGCCATCAAAATAAAAGTTTGATGAAAGTTAAATTTTACAAAATTTCAGTTGTTGAAATTGAGACCTCTGATATAGATTAAATCAACCCTTCCAATACCATTATTTTTCTTAACTTTTATTTTTTAACTTGGCAGTTTTAAACTATAGCCATATTACCTTTGATAATATTTTTGGATTAGGATCAGTCCTTATGGTTGCTAAACAACTGTTCAGAAAGAATAAAAAAAGGAAAACTGCCAAATGGAAAAAATTCCTGGCATTTAAGACACACATCTGGAATGGCAGGAGTTGATCCAAACAGCCCAAGCTTCTAATCCAAGTTACCGCTCCAAGAAAGCAACTGAACGCATAGTGAGACCACAGAAAATTTGTTTGGAAGCGCTACTTTTACCAATATATAAAATTAAAGCCTGATTGGTAAAGTGAGCACACATGGTACAGTATCTGCTATTCAGGATTTGAGTCTTTTAGTTTGATTTCTGTAGAGATGTAGAGCTGTAACAGTTCTGAACAACAGAAGACAAGCTATGCAACACAGTCAAGGCACTATGTTGCTTTTAAATATAACAGTAACTGGCACCTTAAAAATGCCAAAGAGAAATAAAGCTATACAATACTTTGTCCCAAAGTAAAATTTTGCCATGCAGATGTGCCCATAATAAATTAAACATTAGGTCCCAGTCCCACACCAAGATCCAAGTTGCCAGACCTCCCTATTGACTTTCATGGGTCTCTGCCTGAGCAGATCCCATTGCAAAATTGGGTCCTCAGTCCCCAGAATTACATGAGGATAGTGCTTAAATATCATAGCAATAGATGCCATATTAAAAATTAAGATAGACCAGTTGGGAACTACTATTTTATTTAACCTTTTCTCCTTTTCCATGCAGTATGGAAGTTGTGGATTTCCTGATCATGAACAAGACAGCAATTTTGTTAATTTTTTTATTAGCCTATGACCTGAATCAATCTTCTTGTTGAATTGGAGACTTTAGTCAAGTAGTGTTCCAGACACACTGATCCAGAGGCCTCCTTATTTGGGGTCTATGAAATTCCACCCTATACCTTGCATAAACACTATATGTAAACATCTTGTTTATTTATAAAATATTTGAAAATGTTTCCAAATGGCTCTAATTGTGTTCCTCCTTTGCCAATGTCAAAGAAATAAGAGAAGATACAACAGAAAGGTATGAAAATATGAGCAAGAAAAATAGCATGGGGATTTGAGACCATACCTTTCATGGTAAAGGAATGAGTTTACTAAGGAAATCATAATTATATACATTCTTAAAGGGTAAGAAATGTAAATGCTGGAAAGGTGACTGTCTATGTTGGAGGTCAGCAGCAGACTATGTTAATGAAAGACTAATTCAACAAGGACATTTGAAAGAAGTTTCCTGCAGGAAGAACAATCAGATAGTGACCGTTTAACTGATTAGACAAACTCAAGAGTGAAGGCAAGATCAGATCAGTTGGTGGAATTTCTAATATGGAGTCTTCTCTGCTTGATGAAAGCTGTTGAACTAGATAACACAGAAGGTTCCCCTTCCAATGCTATTATGTGATTCTCTGCAACACTGTTTCAAACTTGAAGGCCTTACAGAAGCCTGATCATGGTACAGTTCTGGGCTATGAAATGGTGACTACTTAAAAATGTTAAGTCAGAACAAGACTCTCCTCGTATCAGTTTGCAAATGATGCAAATAGTCACAGCAAGCAAGGAAATTAACAGGGCTTTAATAATATTTTTCTTCCCCAGGGGAACTGGAATCTTTTCCCACCTCACTCTTACACACAGGGCAGGATACAAATGCAAGGTATTAACTCCCATCAGGAGTTTCCCACTACATCTGTGTGTAAAACATGTAAGTTGATAATAAATATTAAGGTTGGTCACTTTCATTTTGAAGTGTGCTATTTTCCCACATATAATCAGTAGAGAAAAATAGCTACTGGTGTACAAAAAAGTGGTGCACACTCCTATTCCTAAGGTATATTCAGAGACATGTTCCATGGAGTAAGCAATTTGATTCTGTCCATTGAGCCATCTCAGAAGAAGACCATACCAAAAGAAACGTAAGGTCAATAAATTTTAAACATTTCTAAGCAAGCCCTTTGTTCAGCAGTCTGCTACATATTATTTTAAGAGTTGTTCTTCCCATGAAAGCATTGTTCAATCTTTGGAGGAATGCTTCCATTGGATTTCTGATGCACGGCTTTGGGAGCGCCGTGGTAAACAGTAAGGGAGAGAATACTTTCCCTTAATCTCCTGATCCATTCCTGAGGCAGAACCAGTTATCCCGTTTGAGCTGAAAGCTCTGAAAGGGGATTGCCAGCCTGCCGTTTGTAAGCACCTCTGTTCCAGAACAGGTGTAAGTCTGCAAATAAAATGAGTTAACTATGAATATATTCCAGGTTGCCATCACTGGGAATCCCTCTTCTAACAAGAACCCAACCAGCAAGGTCCCAACACCTGCTACTGCTCGGCAAAAGGGTGATATTCCATTTTTGGTCCATGCACAAATGCAACATTTCCCCTCTCTGTTACTAGATTTGGAGAAAGTCCTTATTGAACACACACTGTGTTTGGAATTTTCTGCTAATGAAACTAAAGCAATTGCAGATGACAGCAGTCTTTAAGAATGCATCATTTCCCTCTTAATGAAACCCAGCACATTTTAGTGTTTTGAAAAAAAGATTCCTCATATTTGAAACCAGTTTGTGATACTCTTCCCTCTTCTGGATACCGACACCACCCCAAATAAAGTTCTATTTTGCATCTCCAGCTACAAAAAAACCTAGTATGATCATTTAATCAGAAGGTAAAAGCTTTTACCTAGATCCAATTGCTCTAAAGAACGCTGCTCTTCTTTCCCCTAGACCAGGGATTGGCAACCTTTGGCATACAGCCCGCTGGGCCAAACCCCCTGGCGGGCCGGGCCGGTTTGTTTTCCTGCCGCATCCGCAGGTTCAGCCGATCGCGGCTCCCACTGGCCGCAGTTCGCTGCTGCAAGCCAATGGGGGCTGCGGGAAGCGGCGCAGACCGAGGGATGTGCTGGTTGCCGCTTCCCGCAGGCTCCATTGGCCTGGAGCAGTGAACCGCGCGCGGCCAGTGGGAGCTGCGATTGGCCGAACCTGCGGACACGGCAGGTAAACAAACCAGCCCGCCAGGGGGCTTACCCTGGCAGGCTGTGTGCCAAAGGTTGCCGATCCCTGCCCTAGACACACTAAAACATTGTTGGTGTACCTGACCATTATTCTTCAGTTTCCAGTGAGACAGAACATGCACAAGTCCAGTTTTTTATTTTTAAGAATATAATTAGCTATGGGGGTTCTTGTGAGCAGTTACAATATCAAGCTACAGGACTATGAAGCTGATAGTCTCCAGTGAGAACTGACATGGGAATGAGGCACTGTCCTGCTCCAAAGACAATATAAGCCACTCCAAAGTTTACTATCATCTTGCCATTTAGGATTACTTATAAGAGCAATAGGAAGGTGCTCATACATCAGGAGTCAGATTTCTCCTTAGATTAGAGCTACCTGGCCCAAACATCATAAGAAGAGGAGGGAGGAGATCAGAGAGCCCAAGCAGCTTTCATCTACCCACTGGGTGCCAGTTAAAACAGCTAACCACAACAACATTTCTCAACTTGTGACGACTTTGTTCTAAATTGTCACCTGTGTCAAACATGTATCTTTTAATCATAAAGGTGACAGTGACAAAACTGGCCTAAGTCTGGTGTAGCCAGTATAGTTGACTTGCTAGATCCAGAAGCTCCAGGTGTCACATGCAGCACATGACTACCAAACTTCAGAATGCATTCAACACTTGCAGTTATATGAAAACAAATACATTCAGTGTAATACTCATATGCATGCCTTCCAAACTTCGATTCTATGGGGGAAAAAACGGATCCTACTGATATATTTGCAACCTTCACTGAGGAAAACATGGAAAGTGCATTTCAACAAAAGACATAATTCTGAGTAAGATAAATAGGATAGAATCTTCAAAGTAATCACAATATGATAACCCCACAGGAAGAAAAAAGGCCTTTCAAAATTCTGAGCCCCCTCCCCTCCCACAAGCCAGCTCTGGAAAGTACATTTAAGCAATTGTTCCTTCTATAAGAAAAAACAATGAGGAGATACTAAAATACTGGACTTGGATGCTGATGGATGCAAAATAATGCCCTCTCTTCTGAAAGAGAGATCTGGGCAACAGCACTGTCAGAGTTTGTTTTTAAGAAAGCAGAAGAGAGGTTTTGCAAGGAATCGCTTCATTTAGATAAGGGCGTTAACTCCCCAAATGGGAAATACAATTCATTTGGCTTCAACAGAAAAATAAATCCTTTTGTGTATTTTATGAATCATGCAGCACTTAAGAAAAAAGTCGTCTTCTAAAGTGTCTAATGTATAGAGAGCATTTATAAATATTAGAGGCTTATTTGGATCTAAGTGCATTAATTTCTTAGTATTTCCATGTATTATCAAATTTTAATATCCAATACCTGTATCTACAAATGCCAAAGTGATTCTATTGCCAGAATAGTGGCAAGATTGCAATTTGCCTTCCCTCCCTCTCTAGCCTGAAGGCATTTCATTCAAAACTAAAGAGCGAGCTTGAGTTATTTCTAAAGACTATGCTTAAGTTTTGACTACAACGTAGCACTCAGAGCGTTTTGGACAGGTACAATGAATGTATTTGTCTGTTTCACTTGGACTAGGAGACCTATGGAATGCTGCTTACGTACCATCAGCACGAGCGTGTACAATATGTGACCAGTTTAAAGCATATGGATTTAGCTAATCACGCAGTCGTACAACACATATTTGACTTTAGGACTGCCATCTTTGTTCTGGATACAGAATTAGTTTTGCATTTGGACAGCAACATGGAGAAGTATACATCTGAAACAGTAAGAACTGAATAGGACAATTTATAAACATAAAATATTCATTACACAGCGTTGGCAAACATTGATAAATCTGACAGTGATAAGCACATTATAGAACCTACTCTAAGTTGGCAAATTTGTTACAATGCGACTCTTTGTATTTGTAGAAATATGCATTCCTTTGAAGCCCTCCTACAACTGTACTTCACCAAATACTGCTGTGTATTTTATTAAGCAAAACAAGGTAAAGACCTTAGAGATGGCACTCTCAAATATGCTACAGCATTTTACAAAAGTATTGTTTTAATAGATATTTGACAGCTTGCACTAAAAAAACAAGCAGCTGTTTTTTTCTCTCTCCAAAGTGACAGAGCACAGCTGAGACCTGCAACTCTATCATTCAATTACCTGTCCAGGACACATAATATCTAATGAATTTGATATACAGTACAAAGGAAATTATTTGTTTTTATGATTACAGTGAACAGGAAGTTCTGAAGACATCCCTAATAGGGCATAGCACCAAAATGCTGGAATAAGAAGGTTCCATATTAGTTGAAGAGGTCTCAAGAAAGGGTAGTGATAGCACAAAGAATTAAGGATGAGAGACAGGAAACATGCAGTAAGGCAGGCCTACACAACTCGTAAAGTGGTGAGGGCCATATTACTCCAAAGAAAACAGCTGAGGGCCGAAACCCCACGGCCCCACGGAAACACCCCCCACCCCCACGCGCCGCCCGCCCCATGGAAACAACCCCTCCTTTCCCCGCGCTGGGGTGTGGAAGCCTGTAGAGGGGGAAAGAAACAGCACGCATAGGGTGACCAGATCACAGCAGTAAAATAGGACCTGCCCCCTCCCCGCTCAGCCCCACCATCACACCTCTCTCCATCCCCCCCACCCCACCCAGGGGTCACTATATTACTGCACACAACAGTCAATCAATGCAGTTGTAGATAAATCTCTGCATTATGCATTTTTGTATAACTTTTATATGACTTTGTATTAAACCTTGGTAATATGTTATAGCGGGCCTCTAAGGTAGTATAATTAAGGTAAAAGAAAAATGTCTTTTTGCTAGAAGTAGAATAAGATCTTCCCCCCACTTTGTAGTCAATTGCCCTGTTGAATGAATGAGGTGTGAATGAGGAAGGCGTGGAAGGCAGGCACCTCCAGACAGCTGCAACCCTTTCCTACTCACCTCCCCGCGGGCCGCACAGTGAGCCCACGCGGGCCGCACAGTGAGCCCACGCGGGCCGCACAGTGAGCCCACGCGGGCCGCATGTTGTGCAGGCCTGCAGTAAGGAAATGTTTAAAGGAAAAAAGGATGGCATATGAGGACAATGTAAAGGAGATGAACATGAATTAAAGGTCAGACTAACCTTTGTACTGAGTCACTTGTTAAAGTGGTGGGTCAGGGTGAGCAACAGTTCAATATGGGCCTATTTTTAAAATGTTGAGAGGTACGGGGGACTTGGGGGCCATGATTAATAGAACTGGAGACTCCACCTATGGGTAGCAGTCTATAAACGTACATGTTAAAAATCTTAAAACAGGCTTCAAATATGTGAGTAGTCATGTCTTACATTTTCCCTTTTCAGCTTAGCTGAAAGTGACCTGACTCTGCATTCACAGTAGAACCTTACTAACCCTGATATTACGGACACTCATTGTAACAGTGAGCAAGATACTGACCGTGCAAAAATGAACATGAGTAGTCCCACTGATTTCTATGGAATCCCATTATCACGAATGCTGCATCAAAATGTTTTGTTCATTTAGTTTGACGTTTGTGGTTTAATTATACTTAATTATGTACAAGTAAACGCACTTGTAAATATTTTGTAAGAATTATGAAGTCTGGTGTACCAGAATTATGCAACATTTTATGCTTTTGCAAGAATTATTTTATAAAAGAAATATAAGGTGTATGGACTAGCAATTTTCATTGTAAATAATTTACCTCCTCACCAGAGGGCCATTATCCAGGAATTCCCAGTCTTCCAAATAACTCATTTGTTTGTGCAGATATTAGGATGTTGATGAAACCAAACCAGCTGGCATGATGTTATTCACCCACTGCTGGTACACTCCACTACTTCATAGCGCCCTCTTTTAAAATAAACTATATTTACTCACACAGACAATCAGGGCCGCCGATCAGCTGAGCAAAAAACAAAAAAAACACAAACCTCCCGCTGCCAATCGGCGGAGCAAGAAAAAAACAAATGCCAGAGCGGGGCCCCCTTGGGCACGGGGCCCGATTCTGGGGAATCGGCTTAAAGCCGGCCCTGCAGACAACTCAGAGGATGGTAGTTCTTCAGCGCAAAGAAAAAAAAAAAGTGATAAAACAAATGATTCTCTTTCATAAGAACGGCCCTACTGAGTCAGACCAAAGGTCCATCTAGCCCAGTATCCTGTCTTCTGACAGTGGCCAGTGCCAGGTGCCCCAGAGGGAATGAACAAAACAGGTAATCATCAAGTGATCCATCCCCTGTCATTCATTCCCAGCTTCTGGCAAACAAAATCTAGAGTGCCTTCGGCTCACAGTATGTGCACCAGATATTTTGCTTTGTGGTTCCATTTTAAATATACAAAGGTAACAAACTTTCTATATACTGTACTGCTGCACCCTAATGCTGACACAATTTTATCCCTGAGAGTATTCTCAGAGGATGGGCACCACTTTACTGTGTAAAGGTGAAAAATTTCTTCCTATTAATATGTTGACCAAATGGTCAATTTCTCTATAAATAATAGTTCTAAGTGCCAATAATAGTAGATCCAACAGATATATCATAGCTCAATGTTCTCCTATTTATTAAGATTGCATGGCATCATTCCATACTATATACAACATTATATCATAGGCTATCAACATTTTAACCTCAGATTTTTTTTTCTGTACGCTCTCTCATTGAGAGAAGCCCAAGCTCTCCTCTTTGTTATTGTTATTTGAAAACCTGCCTTCTCTCGCATTTAAAACTGTGGGAAAACAGAAGACAGTTCGTGTTCATTTGTGTTCTCGCTCTCCCCCACCTCACTCACCCACCCTTTAATAAAACCTTTCCTTTTTACAGAGTAAGTTTGCGAATTAAGTTTTCAAATTCCAGTGTTTGTGTAGAAGATTCTCTGCTCTAACTCCAATGATATCGCTCCATTACAAAAATTCTCTGCTATTGGCTGTATTCATTTTTAAAAAGTTTACAGAATGACTACCTTATTTAGTTCTTTAGTAGTCATCTAATTATAGCAGGCAACTTGTAGGGCTAAAAACAGTTTCTATTATAAACTTCATTGTGCAGTTATTCCTTTTTTTTTAAAATCATCTTTTGGGGCAAATTACCAAGTATGGAAACTTCAGCATAACAGGAATTTGGGGTTTTGTTTTGTTTGTTTTTTTAACTTCATCAAAATCCCTGGTCAGATTAGACTTTTGCAGAAGAGAAGGAAAAATGTACACTTTAATCCTTTAAAAAATTGCAACCATGGCCCTCTCATAGATAACTTCAAAACAGCCACAATTTGAAGTTTTGCTGGTAAGTAAGGTCTCTTTGAAAAGCAGTCATTCCACTCTCAATTCTGGAAAAAAATATGAACTAAAAGTTAGCTACTACATATATGCAGTAGAAAGTTTTGTTCAGTCAGTGTTTACACTTTGTGTGCAGTTTCTGCTGTAAACAGGCTTTAAATGGCTATAAGGTCTTAAAACAGCTGAAGTAAATTAATAAATGCACTTTTGTTGGCATATGTAATTAGCTGTTTCTGCACTTGCATTCAGAATTTACAGTGCCTCTACATTTCACACTGCTCTAAGATTTCAGGGCATTAGGGTACTTAGCTCACCAGGGCTTATCTACACCTACCGGAGGATCAACACTGCAGCAATCGATGCATCAGGAGTCAATTTAGCGGGTCTAGTGAAGACCTACTAAGTCGACTGCTGATTGCTCTCCCGTCGACTCCTGTACTCCACCTGATCGAGACGAGTAAGAGGAGCTGATGGGAGAGCATTTC
Source organism: Chelydra serpentina (assembly GCA_037349315.1). Classification (NCBI taxonomy): domain Eukaryota; kingdom Metazoa; phylum Chordata; order Testudines; family Chelydridae; genus Chelydra; species Chelydra serpentina. Next base: position 19,100,632 of record JBAIAC010000035.1, read on the forward strand.
CCATCGCGTAGTGTGGACCCCGCAGTAAGTAGATTTAAGCTACGTCGATTTGAGTTTCGCTATTCACATAACTCAAATGGCGTAGTTTAGATTGACTTTTCCCTTTAGTATAGACAAGGCCTTAGAAAGTAAGGGTAGGTCTATACTTACCCGTCACGTCGGAGGCGCGGGATCGATGTTCTGGGTTCGATTTATCGCGTCTTGTCAAGACGCGATAAATCGAACCAGGAAGTGCTCCCTCGTCGACGCTGGTAATCCAGCTCGACGAGTGGAGTAGGCGGAGTCGACGGGGGAGCCTGCGCGCCGCGTCTGGACCACAGGTAAGTTCGAACTAAGGTACTTCGACTTCAGCTACGTTATTAACGTAGCTGAAGTTGCGTATCTTAGTTCGACAGGGGGGGTTAGTGTAGACCTGGGCTAAGGGAGCTTAAAAAGTTCCAGTCTCTTCAGCATTTGGAGCAGTGTACGTGTTAATGCTGCCTTAGGTATGTTTAAGAAAATTAGGAAATTAAAAGCAAAATGTGTCATTCAGCTTGCACAACCACATCCTTTAGCCATTACTCACTGGAGCATTTCTAGTCCCACTAAAGTCAGGAACAGAAGAGGACTAAAGTGAGTAATGGCTGCAGGATCAGGTCTATGGTTAGCAAAAATCAGGAAATGCAAAGTTAATGTTCCAGCTGCAACATTAAGTTGACCATATCAGATCCCCTGAACATTTTATTGTATACAGTTCAAGGTAGTCAAATATCAAACTACACAGTGCATTGTAAAACACAGTCCATAAAATAGAGGCTTTGCAAAGTGAAAGAATTAAAGCTGCTCTTGGAACCTTAACTGTTGCACTTGCTGATTTTTGGGAACTGACAGTGAAACTTCAATGATGGTTTGATGCCACTTTTTTTTGTTTTGTTTTCTTTTTGGTATTTGACACAGAACAACAACGAAAAGGAACAAAAAGCATTTTATTGGTCTACTATCCCAGGCAGAGAAAGTAACTTTCCTTCTCGTAGTCTTAGGTTTCAGCCAGATAACAGAGAGAGAGCAGATTCCTCACTCTTTTAGGTCTCCAGTTACAGTTTAAAGGTCTCATTCAACAACCATTCTAGGCAGAAGTATTGGAGTCAGTGACTCCAGGTTTTTTCCTTCCTCGTGCTCATGCAATGGGTCATTTCACACCTTTCGCTTTAGATTTAGGGTCATTTTGAGGACTGCCTTGTTCACTGGGTTCTTATGCAGAGTGATGTCATGTGACAGTATCCAACCACTATGAAAATCTGCTGCTGTGGTACAGCCAATTCCACAGAGAATTTAGCTGAACAGTCCCTGTGTATTAGCTCCTGACAAGCAGATTCACCAGCTGTGCCAAATCTCTGTCTGCAAAGTCACAATATAAATGCCAAATGCTTATTATCATTATCATTGTAAGTAAATAATAATCTTATATTTTTGGTATACAAAACAAAGATTACTCTAAAAGCCAAATATATACATAAAGCAACCTATAGCTCTGTTCATCAGACTTTTGGCATATGAAAATTCATAGCTGTAGTGTCCAAAAGTAATAAGATGTCAATTAAGGTTATATTACAAGCTCAGCAACTCTATTCCTATAATGTAGGGGTCGGGAGTTTAGAGTCCAATATGGAGTACCATTTTAATTAACTTGTATTTAGGAAATTTAGCTTTTCCAAATGTCACTAATTCAACTCCCATTAACAGAAATATAGGATTGCTACAACTGGAGAAAAGTCACAGTATAAATCTTTCAGGTCCTGAATTACATCTAGCCACTTGCTAGCCCGAAACAGACAGGAAAGATTAATAGGTTTTTAAGGCCAGAAGAGATCATTGCGATTGACTAGTCTGACCTCCTGTATAATATGGGGCATAGGATTTCCTTGTATTCATTGCTATTTCAAGTCCAATAGCTGTGCTTGAGATAGAAAAACATCCAATCTTGATTTTGAAATCTCCAATGATGGAGAATCCACTACAACCTTTGCTAAGATACGCCAATAGTTATTTTAAAAGTTGTGTCTTATTTCTAGTCTGAATTCATCTAGCTTCAAGTTCTAGCCATTTGATCTTGGTTTTATCTTTCTCCGCTAGACTGAAGAGCCCTCATTATCAAATTTCTGTTCCCCTTGTAGGTGCTTAGATTGTGATCAAGCCACCCCATAACTTTCTTTTTGATAAGCTAATTAGATTGAGCTCCTTAAGTCTTTCACCAGAAGGCATGTATTCCAAACCTTTAATGATTCTCAGGGTTCTTGTCTGAACCTTCTCCAATTTATCAACAACCTCCTTGATTCGTGGACCCCAGTACTGGACACCGTATTCCAGTAGTGGTCGCACCAGTACCAAATACAGAGTTAAAGTAATGTCCCTACTCCTATTCAATCATTCCTTTGTTTACACATCCAAGGATTACATTAGCCCTTTTGGCCACAGTGTTGCACTGGAAGCTCATATTCAACTGATTATCCACCATGGCCCCAAAGGCTTTTTCAGACTCTCTGCTTCCCAGAATAGAATCCCCTATCCCGTAGGAATGGCCTGCATTCTTTGTTCCTAGATGTATAACTTTATATTTGGCCATATTAAAATGCAAAGTTAGTTTGTGGCCAGTTTACCAAGCAATCCAGACTGCTCTGTATCAGTGACCGGTCCTCTTCATCATCTACCAATCCCCCAATTTGAGTCATCTGCAAATTTATCAGTAATGATTATACGGGATTTTCCCATAAAATCACTGATTAAAAATATTAAGCAATGTAGGGCAAAGAACTGATCCCTTTAAGATCCCACTTAAAACATCTATTTGACCATGTTACCCTGGTTATAATTACATTTTGAGACCTATCATTTAACCAGTTTTTAATCTATTCACTATGTGTCATGTTGATTTTGTACTGTTCTAGTTTCTTAATGAAGCTGTTGTGTGGTACCAAGTCAAATGCCTTACAGAAGTGTAAGTATATTAATATTACATGGTCCTGTGGCACCTTATAGACTAACAGAGGTATTGGAGCATAAGCTTTTGTGGGTGAATACTCACTTCATCGGATGGCATCCAGTGAAGTGGGTATTCACCCACGAAAGCTTATGCTCCAATACCTCTGTTAGTCTATAAGGTGCCACAGGACCCTTTGTCGCTTCTACAGATCCAGACTAACACGGCTACCCCTCTGATACTTAATATTACATGAACACTATAACCTTTATCAACAAATCAGTTCTCATCAAAACATATCAAGTTAAACAGACGACCTATTTTGCATAAACCCATGTTGATTGACATTCTATTATTCTCCTTTAATTCTTTTTAAAGGAAACCAGTTATCAGCTGCTCCATTATTTTGCCTGAGATTGATGTCAGTCTGACAGGCCCAGAGCTACCTGGGTCATCCCATTTTCCATTTTTAAATAGTTGCACAGTAGCTTTCTTCTAGTCCTCTGGAACTTCTCCAGTGTTCTAAGACTTATTGAGATAAACATGAATGGTCAGAGAGCTCCTCAGCCAGCTCTTTTAAAAATCTGGGATAAAAGTTACCTGGACCTGCTGATTTTAAAATGTCTAACTTTGATAGCTGCTGTTTAGCAGTATTGGAAAGTATTTAATCATATGATACTAGTACATAATTTGCTTTTCTCCCCCTGCCCCCAGATAAGGGTGGATCAAGAGTTCTCTCAAATATACACATCCTTCTAGTATATATCTGATAAATGTGAAGGCCCTCCTGAAAACCTTTGGCTGCTGGGAGACAACTCCCTTCAATCACAAACATTCCTCCCCTTCCACCAAAGTGGAAAGATCTTCCCAGTCTTGGAGGAGAGTCTCTGCCAACTTATCCAGCCCTTTTAGGAGTCCTCTGCCAGGATCTTAATATTAGCCGTGAAACCAACCTCTTTGTCCAATTTCACTCTTAGTAATGCTTGGAAAAGCTATGAAGAACAGAAGAGTACTGGGGGCTGCCTCTAGAGCCTACAATAGAGATTTGCTTGATAAGATATAGGTATAAGGCAGTAATACATGGTCTACAGACCTGACCCTGTAAAACAATAGCTTAACATATGGATATAAAACTTATAAAGCTTTTGCATAGGTAGTTAAACCAGGAGCAACCTTAAATCAAAAGATGGCATAAGACAGAATTCTGTGATTAGTATGACTAAACTGCTGACAGGTAACTGCAAAATACCAATTAATGCAAGTTTGGTTATTTTAGGATAGGAACATCAGCAGAAGTTGAACTGCAAGATTGCCTTAGTAACCACGACTCTATATGCTAATAAGTTTGAGGTAACTAATATATTAACCTATAAAATGAGAATACCCCATCATTATTAGGGTGAGGAAATTTAGTTATGGACCAAAGAGGCTGGACATCCTTATGAATATTTATTGTGGCCACTGACCCTACAATAGGGTAAACATTGCCTAAGCAGTTGGGATCTTTTGGCATGCCAGATATAGGATAAGATCTTCGTGGACCATCAGTTCTAGTCTCCACAAAGATGTGAGTTTATGATTGCTCCTATGCTGGATGTATGGACAATTCTATAGTATATTTACCTATTTGTTTGGGTTGGAGCATCTGTGCTTTTATTAATTGAGTTAATAAAAACTACTGCAAATTCAAAAGGTTTTTCTTCAGCGTGAGTGTTGCTCCTGTGCACATCAGGGTTCCCACATTAATAGTAATTCTAATAACCCTAGGCCCGATCTCCTGATGAAACCCTGCCAAACCACAGAGTGTTGATTGGAGATTACTAAAGAATCAATGTAACTAATACGAAACCTACAGATCAGGCAACAACTCACTGCAGAAGGAAGGGGTATTGCTTCAGGTTATGCTCAAGAAGTTATTGGCTATGCCGACTCGGTTTTAAAACTGCAGCAGTGAGTCTCAGTCTGAAGCTACAGACTCACGCAATGGCGCTACAGACTCGCGCAATGGCACTATAAACAGCAGTGTAGATGTTCACCTCCAGGGACTTCAGGGCCTGACCTCCAGCTTGTGCTGAAACATCTACACTGCTGTTTTTAGAGCCACAGTGTGGGTCCAAGTCTACAGACCTGGGCTCTGAGACTCACTGCCCAGGTTTTAAAACACAGTGTAGATATACCTATCCTGAATCTGACCAGACAGCAACTTGGGGACATGCAACTTCGGTGAACAATTAATTTGTGGCTTTATATAGCAGGTCTTCATAGGTTGCAAAACAATCATCCTAATTAAGAGAAAAATTAAGTGGTTACATCAAAAGAGTGAGTTTTAGAGAAGTAGAGATAGTAAATGAAAAACAATTGCTTAAGAACTTAACTGACCTTTTAAACACTATGTATGATGAGTTCATGAGAGAGACTGGGAATTCTTTTATACACAAGCTCTCTCAAGTATTTCAATCCTTCTTTGCTTATAAAAAGCAAACATTGCTTAAGAGTAGGTTTTTTCCCCATTTATTTCATTTTAAACAAGGACATTAGATGAAAGGAATTTTTGGAAGCCTGATTTTAAACTAAAATGCCAGATCAGCTTTAGCTATCTAAAACCTATTTTCCACTTGCAAAACATTTTTTTTGTGGGAAGTGACCCAGTTTACTATTGAAATCAGATTTTTATGTCTTGGGAAACATTTCACAAGTACTCAAACCACCAACTTCCAACATGCATCATTTCACCTTCCTTAGTACCTACTAGGTAGAGAAAAAAATCTTTACAAGAATTCATTTTGCCAGAAAGTCCATATAATTTTTCTTAGCTAATTACCCGAGCAAGACTTGAGCTATTAATACTTTACTATGATGTTTGGAGCACTATACCAGTGGAGTTCTCATTAACCACATGAACTGTGTTGCAACTTGTGACTCAGAATATTACTCAACGTTGCTATGAAGGAAAAAAAATTATATTCTTTACTTTTTAAAATTCAGTTCACAGGAACAGAATACTAATTGTGATACCTTCTCTCCATATCTACTATAATCATAAATCTTTAAAGCACCACTAATGTTTCATTTATTATATTTACTTAATATTCAGTGGTGTATGATTTTGCTGCATGCAGCATTGGAAACCCCAAATAAAGTAATCAAACATTTGTTTATTTCTATACTCCAACTAGTAGTTGAACTCAAACAATTGCTGGGGAGAGGGAAACGATGCTAACAAGCAAATGAAAAGAACAGTTGCATTAATTAGTTTCCTTCTATTGACAGAAGAGATGACACCTTATTTCACTTGGTGAAACAAGACTGAAGTGATACTGAAGCAACTGCATAAACCTAATCTGGCCCATTTCGTTTAGGGCCTGATTTCAGAAGTGCTGTGCACAGCAACTGCAGATGCCATTGGTTTCAATTGGTGTTGTGTGGATGCTCAGCACCTCTGGAAATCAGGAGTTCTAGGCTATCTGAACAAGAAATGTTAGACTGATTTCGGTACAAATCTCTGACATACTGACTGTTGTACAGTTTCCACAACATTCTTATGACAAATCTAGAGCAAATTATAAAAAGTGTTAAGTTCATGTTTAAACTTTTCTTACTATGTAGCTTTTAAAAGTAAAACTTTTATGCTACATTTTCACAAAATTCACAAAGAAAATGACATACCAAAAAGTATGATGAAAGCCAACAGTATACATCAGCTGTGAATTCAAGACCATCTGTTACAAAAATATACCTGGTACACAGTGTAGAGAATGCTGAAGTAAGCACTTTTTTCTTAGATAGCAATACAAAACAAATGTACTATGTACGGCATACACTAGTTTAGGGCTTAAAATAAATAGCTAAAACAAACCAGATTATATTATATAGAAGTAGAGGACTCTTTGCATGGGTTTTGATATAAAGGCTGTGTACCAAAAAGCTACTGACCTTTCAGTCACTAGACCTTTTAAAAAAATATCTAAGCTAGCCATGGTTGGAGCTACTGCATTGGTCAGACTGTGAAAGACAAACCTCCAACTATTTAATACGCGAACGTCCGTAGTCAGTCTTCAACAAACACTATGAAACCAGTTATTGTCACTTCAAAACAGAAGTGTTCACTGCAGTGCTACACTACCATCCAATAAAGATATTTTAAAATTGTTTTTTCTATAGTTGGACAAAATTTAGACCAGGGGCTGTAATTGGCCTTCCAGTGCTTTTGAGCCAATGGCACCATATTAAGCACCGCAGTAAGGATTTGCACTCAGAACCATCAGCTATCCCAGTGCACCAGTTGAGCATGCAATCACCTGCTTCTATTTGTTCCTGTTGCCACCACAGATTGGAAGCAAAAGGAGAGAAGGCAAAGGTCAAAACACAACTACTGGAGTTTTTTTTCCCAATGGAGAAGACAAGAACTCCAATGGGCAGGCTAACATCATGTCAGAAAGAGAACAGTGGCAGAAAGACAGCTGAAGCCCAAAGACTTAATCTGTAATGACTTGTGGTGCACATATTTCAAGAAGTTGGATCTCTTGCCTTCTTTTCACTCTATACAAATAACTGTCTTGCTGAACTTTGCAGGCAAAAGAAAGGCAAGACAAACTAACATTGCACAATGCGTAACAGAAAAGATTTTAACATACTTACCAGAAGAAAATGAAAAGGGAATTTCAACAGATAGAAGGTAAAATAAATAGCTTGCATGAGGGGATGGGACCCAGATGTAGCATTTTGGCAAAAAGAATTCTTCTAAATGTTTATGTAATGGTGAACCAAGCTGAGCATAATTAGGTGCAGATCTTTAGAAACCCTAAAAGCAGGCACAAAAATGTAAAGCCCTCCATTATTTAACCCCAGATCCATGTACTGGAAGACAGCACATCTGAACAGATCAAATAACCCATAGTATGGAGTGGCTAGGGATGAGAAATATCTCACCAACCCACACTGCCCAGGGTTGTAAAAGCTCACCATGATCTTTAACAAAGCATATCAAAGAGAAATCTGAAAACATCAGTTGATGGGTTTTTATGGAGATCTGTCCTGATTAGTATACATCAACCATCCTTCTTTTCTTCTTTCACATTTCTCTTGGAAATCCCCCATTCCACAACTTTGGTAATGACCACATATCACTCTGTTTACCTCTGCTGGCTTTTACACAGTAAGCACTTTGGAGCAGCAATTTTGTTTTATGCTTAGCTTGTTTTTCCCTGTTTTAAAGTATTGTATAACACTATAGTACTGTACAAAAAAAAAAAAAAGTACTAATAGTGGAAAAGCTGAAGCTAGCCTGGGGAGACCGCTGCTCTTCCAGTAGCATGGGCACAGCAATCAATGCCTGCTGATGACCAGATATTTTTGTTAAGTAAGAGCCTGTTCCTCCTGTTGAAGTCAATGGGAGCAGGAATGGGCTTCAGGCCTGCACTCCAGAATAAGCTTTGACAAACAAGAGACATGTGCCAATACTTCTGGCCAGCTCATTGTGTAGACACACACACACGTCTTAATGAATTTGCCTTAAGGACCAGCTAATTTAAATATCTTGCTGAACTTGAAGAATGCTAATTGCTCTATAGCAAATCAGAAGAGAAAGAAACTATTTGATCAAGCCATTTTAGCAACGTCGCTGAGCTGCAATGGATATATAAAATGTTAGTGATTTCTTGAAGAACTCATGCGATTATAGGAGGAGAAGATTCTCATCTGAGTTACACTGATTTAATCCAACAAAATTCCATCAACTTCCTTGGAGTTATTATAGATTTAGATTGGTGTTACTGAGATCAAGATCTGGCTCTGAGAGTCCTTCAGGATCAAGCATGGTTACTGTCATGGTTAACCAGTCTCATCACTAGTAATATTAGTTCATGAAGCAACTTTTCCTTTCTTTAGGAGAAAGTATAAAGCTTTGCAACAAACAATTATCACATCATCATTTCAGACACTGGCAATGCAGCATTTAACACTGAAGTTTTGGTTCTAAACTATTTTCCTGGAGTTTACGATATGGTCCTAGTCACTTGCAACAGGCTGAAAGGTGGATAACACTGTACTAGATCACAAAATCTGAAATTAGAGACAGAAATGACCTACTAAAGGATTTAGACCACCCCCCTTCTAATGTAGGATTGTTCCTTATATTACGTGCTCTACTGCTCTGGCCAGTTCAGTGTCAGATGTCTCAAGTCATAAGTTCTCTTGACACACCAAGAGTCAGATTTTATATTTACCACAATCATTTTATAAAGTTTTAGATCCAAGAGTCAGAAAGGTTGGTCTTTGATATCTTGACTGGCAAATTAAAAACATATTTTGATGCACTTTCAGTTTAACTATAGCTACTTTTTAAAAAATGAGTTAACATTTCAAAATAGGCTACTACACACACACAGTAGTAGGTAGTTTATAAATATATTTTCATTTAGTCCCATATAGTTCAACTGAAATATCAGATCATTTACATGAAACAGACTCGGAGTGCATAATCCTTAGAGTTTGAGCCTGCCCTCCAATATGTGGTTTGCAATTGTGGGCTTGAAAATCCAGTTGCTGTGCTAACACACTCATGCACAATAGGCTATTTGCCCCAAAATACACAATGATGCATGCTGTGTAACTACAAGCAGAAGCAAGTCCTTACCAGATAAATCTGGGACACTAAACTTCAACCAATTCCATGGAAATTGCCTGCCTCACACACTACCATTGAGAGTGTAATGATAGGGCATTACACGCTCTTCTGACGAATTGTAACATATTTTGTGTATACTGTATCTAATCCACTAGATATCAAAGGTGAGATAAAAGTGAGAAAATTCAGAGTCAAGGCTGTTTCTGCAACCTTGCCTCACTTCATAATGCTTAGTTACTAAACAATGGCTGACACTGCATGGATGTGCTGAAAAATCCAGGCCCCCTGTAAATAGTATTAAAAGCCATAGGTCAGCTTTTTGTTGTAAATTTTCTTGTTTGGCTTTCAACATGAACTTGTTTTCTCCCTCCGCCTCTCCCAAAACAAAACAAAACTCTACTATTCTTTGTTAACTGGTAACAGCGAGTTTGGTATTGAAAAATTTGTTCGTCTATTCACTTCATTCCTAAAGTCTGAAAAAAGTTGATTTGGAAAGAGCTACCAAATTCTCTTTTACTTTAATGGGAATTGTGACCCTAAATCCTTCGTAGCTTTAACAAAAAAAACCCCAGGAATTTATTTAAGATACACACATGGTTCAAAGAGCCACTGAAATGTGCAGGCAGCTGCTTCAAAAAGTTGTTTTAAGATCTGTATTTTATATATTTTATGCAATACATATAAAACAACGATGCTGCTAAAAATGCTCCATCCACAGGCGCCGACTTTCTCTGGCGCCGGTGGGAGCTCATGCCCAGCGTCGGGGGCGGGGCCCCGCTCCCGACGCCGGGCCCCGCCCCCGACGCCGGGTGACGTTGCGGGGCCCCGCCCCCGACGCCGGGTCCCGCCCCCGACGCCGGGTGACATTGCGGGGCCCTGTCCCCGACGCCGACGCACCGTCGCCCAGCGTCGGGGGCAGGGCCCCGCAACGTCTCCCGGTGCTAAGGTAAGATGGCGGCGGGTCCCGGGGATGGCGGGGAGCTGGCTGCGGGTCCCGGTGCGGGCAGGGAGCTGCCGGTGGGTGCGGAGCACCCACCAATTTTTCCCCGTGGGTGCTCCAGCCCCGGAGCACCCACGAAGTCGGCGCCTATGGCTCCATCACTTGGGTCATTTGAAACAAGACCAAACAAAGCAATACATAGTATACAGTCAAGAACAACGTTGCAGTGGCAGGGAGATGATTTAGGTGACCTAATATGTTATATTTTTATCTTATATTTTCCTAAAAAAATAAAATGTGAAGTAGTTAAGTACAGAGACTATTTACATTGCAGCACTGTTCCCTCCCCACCCTCCCCTTTTAAACAGGTATGTAGCTAACATGATAGATAAAACACACAGTTTCAGCACTTAGTTTTACTAAAGTGACTATTTAATACCAGCGACAAAGGGTCGGTGGCACCTTTGTCGCTTCTACAGATCCAGACTAACACGACTACCCCTCTGATACTATTTAATACCAATAATTTAAACTGGGGGAAAATGTCCATCTGTTATGGGAAGCAAAGAAATGCAATGTAATCAGGAGATAATCCCCAACAGCTAAATTATTTTCTATGTACTGAAACAATGGGGGTAAGTCCCAGACAGAGAATGGAGTTCAAACATTACTTTATAGGATTCAAACCTATGCAAGTTAAATAAAATGCAAGGAATCACTCTGATCAGCCCACTGCTTTGAGTGAAGCATGATCTCTACTGAAGGGACACGTTATCAAGAGTTTCTAGTGTCTGAATTGGCTTTTAGGCTAATTATGGCTTTGTCTGGATTGGAGAGGAAAGCTGATTTTTTCTGAACATTGTCAAAAATGTTTCATTTCTATGATTTTATCCGCACATATTTTAAAATTCTCCATAAGTTCCCATGGATGGCCTCTCAGTAAGGAAGGGAAAGGGGGGGGGGGGGGGGGGGAGATTTAGATCCAGCTGGACCACTCCCAAAGCCCTTTTCAACCCTGCAGAACTGCATCCGAAGGGCATTTTTAAAAGATCCCGCGGTTCCTGGGGAGCTTAAGCGCTGAGGCCAGGCAGAGTGAGTGCGCGGCCTGGGCCGGGGACTAGGGCTGCTTTCTCCCCACGCCCCTGCCTGCCCCAGTGGCCCGGAGCCGGGCAGCTGACTTCGGGAAAGTTGCAATGAAGGCGCAGGGGGCGAGGCTCGCCCACGGGATGCCCCCGGGGGGGTGGGGGTGGGCAGAGCGGGGGAGGGGTACCGGGGCACCTGGGGGGAGGGAACTGTACCCCTGGGGGGCGCTGAGGGGGGCTGGGCCAGGCCCCCTTCCTGAACAGCGGGGGAGGGGATGGAGGGCGCGGGCAGGGGGCGAGGGGCCCCGGAGGGGCGGGGATGCATGCCGAGCCCCCCCCAGGGAGAGCCCCTCAGGCCCGAGTGCCGCGGTGCCCAGGGAGTCCCTGGGCTGGGGGACCCCGCGGAGTCCCGCCCCCTCTCACCTCCGGTGCCGTCCGAGTTCTCGTTGAGGCTGCCCGAGGAGTCGTGATGGGAGCCCACACACCCGCCCATGGGGCCCGCCCGGCCCGGAGACCCGCCGCTCCCCGCCCGAGCTCCGCCACCGGCCGGGCAGGCGCGATGGCTCCGAAGCCGCCGCCGCCTCCTGCTCCCTGGCCGCCCCGCCCCGCAGCGCTGCGCTGCGCCTGGGCCCGCCTCCTTCTCCAGCCCCGGCGCTGCGCCGGGCCCGCCTCGCCACGCACCCCACCTCGGGGAGGGTCTCCCCGGCTGCTTGCTCGCCTGCCCAGCCCATAGACCTGGGGGCAACACCCCTCAGGCCCCCGCCGCCTGGGTAGGGAGCAGGGTGGGCAGCCTGGGGTTACCATCACCCCATCTTTGTTTCCACCACTGGCAGAAGCCTTCGGGCAGTCGGAGATAGCGCCCCACATCCCAGGGGACAGCCTGGGATAACCCCCTGCCTGCACCTGTGTCAGGAACCATGGGGGAGTCCAAGGTAACTCCCCCTTCATGATAGAGAGCCCTAGGAGGGCAGCCTGGGTAATCCTCCTCTCTCGAGTCTCACTTCACCTCTTTCCCCCACCCCAAAGCTCAGAGATGCAGGCAGCAGCCAGTCCACACACTCCCCCCGTCCCCATCTCAACTCAAAGCAGAGGCCTTACTCTTCATAATGAATTTGATTTATTATTTTAATCATTGTGACCATTTGTTATTTATCCCGCACATAAGGGACTCGGCCCTTGACAGCCAGAAAATGATGAGGCCTGTACAATATAAGTGCCCGATCCTACAAATGCTCAGGGATCTGCGTATCTCTGCACATGGGAGTGGTCCCATTAGTTTCATGGGGACTACTCACCTGAATAAAGTTATTCACGTGCATGAGGGTGTATGGGCTTAGGTTCTAAATCAGACATAACACACCAGAGGGTAGCTGTAACCCAGTCTCAGCAATATTGTGAAAATGCATTAGAGCAGACCTGCACAACTCTAAAGCAGCAAAGGCCATATTACTCCAAAGAAAACAGCTGAGGGCCAAAACCCCCTGGTCCCGTGGAAACACCCCCCGCCCCACCAGCACTGCCCGCCCCACGGAAACAATCCCTCCTTCCCCAGCACTGGGGTGTGGAAGCCTGTAAAGGGGGAAAGAAACAGCGCACATAGGGTGACCAGATCACAGCAGTAAAATAGGACCTGCCCCCTCCCCGCTCGGCCCCACCATCACACCCCTCTTCACCCCAACAGGGGTCACTATATTACTGCACACAACAGTCAATCAATGCAGTTGTAGATAAATCTCTGCATTATGCATTTTTGTATAACTTTTATATGACTTTGTATTGAACCTTGGTAATATGTTATAGCGGGCTCCTAAGGTTGTATAATTAAGGTAAAAGAAAAATGTCTTTTTTCTAGAAGTAGAATACGATCTTCCCCCCACTTTGTATTCAATTGCCCTGTTGAATGAATGAGGTGTGAATGAGGAAGGTGGGGAAGGCAGGCACCTCCAGACAGCTGCAACCCTTGGAGAGGGGATGGGAACCAGACCAAGGACAATCAAACTTGTCAAGTGGGCTGACTAGAGAAGAGCAGACATACTGATGGTCTCGGGGGTTAGAAGCAAGCACCTTCCTTTGGGAACACCCTCTTTGCAGCATTGGGACAACCCCCAGCCCAGAGACAAGCAGCAAAAAGGACCAACGGACACAGTCCCAGATTTTGAATCTGGGAGATTTGCCCCCCTCCAGCCACCGACTCGCCTCCTCACCCCCGCCCCCCAGTATAAAGCCTCGCCGCCCCTGCCTGCCCGCTCAGCTCATCATCCCCCCGGCTCGCCTCCTCAGCCCCCTCCCGCCGCTGGCTCACCTGCCGCCCTGCCACTGCCCGCCCACTCGGCTCGCCTACTCACCCCCCGCCGCCCACTCGCCTCCTCAACCCCCCTGCCGCTGCCACCGGCTCGCCAGCTCCCCCCACCGCCAGCTCACCTGCCTGCCTGCTGCTGGCCTCTTACCTTCTGCCGCTGCCCCCGCCCCCTGCCGCTGGCTCACCCTCACTCCCCAGCCTGCCACTGGCCTCTTCACCAGCCCGCCCACCCACCGGCCGGCCATTGATTTGCCCCACCCTGCCGCTTGCCTACTCAACGCCCCCCCCTGCCCCCATGGGCCACACAGTGAGCTCACCTACTCACTCTCCCGCTGGCCGGGAGGCCTCACCATCACAGCTGTGCACGAGAAGCAGAGTTGTCAATTGTGGTCTTCAACCTGGAACTTTAGGTGATCTTTTAGATATCCTGGGCCCAGGCCATTGTGCACCTTGAAGAAAAAGACCAAGATCTTCAACCTGAATTAATACTCTATGGGAAGCCAGTGTGGAGAACAGAGGACAGATTTGATGTGCTCACAGTGGCCCCCGTTGCTGAGGATACATGCTGCAGTATTCTGTACTAGCTGGGACTTTCTAAGGGTTGATGTCTTCATGCGCAGGTGTATTACCCTGCTGAAGTGTGGACAAGTGGTGACAAAGGGCCAGATCATTGTCCACCAGGATGGGAAGGAATTTCCCAGCTAACCAGAGATGGTAGGAAGCATTACTTGTGGATGCTTGCTATGTGCGAGTTTAGCCTCAGTGAGGAATCCGGGAGGACTCTTAAAGTATATACTGAATTGACCAATTGTCAACAGCCAGCAGTAAAATGGAGAACTGAACCTCCTGACTGCCTTGCTCTAACCATTAATCACAGCTTCTTCCTTATATAGTTTGGTAATAATAAAATACATTAATTTTGCTAAAGTGCCTCATGAAAAAATTCTTTACCCTTTAGTATAAGGACAGGAGGCCAAATGCTCAGCTGGTAGAAATAGATTTTTATGTTTTACACCAATTTATACCAGCAAAGCCTGGCCTAAGATATTTTGTATTTGCTATTGGGAATGAATACAGATGAGTCTACAGACAAAAGTGCTATTTTAAAGAAAACATGTAATAGTATCTTTAAACTGAATAAATATTAGGAATGCAGAACCAGAAAGTTGTGAACAATATTCCAGATTAGAATAATATATTTGTTTGTATTTAGATTACTAGAAAAGAACACTAGCCTGTTTTCTACCCCATATTATCTCTGTTTATTATGCCACACTTTTATTGTGGATTTTGATTTGTCTATCTTGCAGTAGTCTTATCAGGACAGTAGCATGACTGACTAGACTCTAATAGAGATTTCTTTCTTTTCTATTTAAGGTTTTTTTACTTTTTCCTGTTTTATGGTTTGTTTTCCTTAATTTTTGGGTAGTTTCATAATAACTTAGATTCACACAAGATGACATTGCTCACTAATAACCACTATTTATTAAATCCTCAATCCAAGTTAATAAATTATCAGTTCAAATTAAAAACTCAAAGTCACCGCCACCACCACCAGTTAGTCTATATCTGACTTCAGTGCTGTGGAAAAAAAGGTGGGGTTTTTTTTGGGTTTCATGTCTAAAAGCATCATTTCAGTTTCAACCTCACAATAGGCTTTGAAAGTTATGGTTCACGTGTGCTATCAGATGCACTGTGGCTCTTCAGAACAACTCAGCAGTAATTCAGAACATTTCAAGAGGAAACAGTGCAAAAAATAAAATCTGGTTAACAGACTGAGAATTAGGATCCCTACAAGTTTGTGCAGGGAAGAAGTTGGCTGTTTTTCTGATAAAAAATGCAACAGAAAACGAAACTATGTAACTTATTTTACCTGTTTAAAAACACATTGCAGAGATACTTTTCATAATTAAAAAAAATCATAGCTGTTTATAGGACTGCAATTCGCTACAATCAAAGGAACAAAAATCTATTGACAAATGCATTTGTTCTAGTTTTATTTGGATTTGCGACTTTTTAAAGGAAATTGAGTAACCTTTAAGAAAATGTATGTATAAATAATTAAGATCCCAAATAACTGGTGTGATATAGGCAGAGGGCCCATTATTGCAAGATGCTGAGCACTTTCAACTCCCATTTGAGTTCAAAGAGGTGAAGGTGCTCTGCATCTCAGTCAGGAGCAAGCATAAAGCCCAGGATTGATAAGTAAACATGAGGAAAGAACTCTCTCTGAAGATACTAGTTGAATATGAAAGTAAAGAGCACATTAGTTACAGGGGATGGCAAAGTACATGGGTGTATAGAAGAATTATCTACAAAACAAAGGAGATATTGATTGATCCCAGTTGTCTAGGTATCTTGTTAGGTCTTATCTGAAAATTTCCGTTTAATTTGGTGTTTGCCCAGGGGATAATCAGGGCAAATCTTTTCAGGAAAGGCTTAGAAGATTCAACATATTTTGTTCAGAATTGCAGAACTACTGTGAAGAAAAGTAATTACAATTTACAAATTTCTGAGATCAACTGTGTGACCACCCCTAGAGTTTGGAAATTTAATTGTACAGGGTAAGAGCATGAGACTGAAATGAGACATTCAGGTTACATACCATAAAGAACTTTTCACTCAGTGATCACTAAGTGGTATAGCCTATCCAATGAAGTTTAAAACCACAACATATGAATGCATTTAATAGGAGGCTAATTCAATAGCAAGAGAGGGGGATGGGCTTCAGCGTCCAAGTCGCAACTTCAAAGAGCTGCCTGTATAGCTATTTTTAGAGCATCAGTGCAAGACCTGCTAGTTTGAGTCTGTTGACCTGGCTTGGGGTGCTCGTTCCCACTTGCTCCAAAATGTTGTTGACCCATTGTGGGCCAAAGTCAAATTTACAGCAGGATCACACTGGCCCAATATTTCTGGATATACTTGTAATTCAGGGAATAGGCCACAGAAGACAGACCAATGGTTGTTTCTAAATGCAATTTTTATTTTGAAGGCTATACTATATGCTGTTCTGAAACATTCTATGAAGGGGCTGGACTAAGCTCTGGTATGAGCACTAAAGAATTCCTGTGTTCTAATCATTGCTCTGCCATAGACTCCCTCTGAGGCCTTGGGCAAATCCCTTAACTTCTCTATTTTTCTTTGTCTGTAGGTAAGATAGTATGTATATACATACATTTCAGGGGTATGATTAGGATTAACTCTTATTCTTCATTACTTGTTAACTGCTGACTGTATGTTGGTGATAAAATACGTTTTATCTTCAAATAGTACTTGTATAACACAATAGTGTAATGAACTGGCATCAGAATTGTTCAGTTATGAATCATAAACTCTATAGTGCCAACAGCTAAGAGCGATTTTCCTTTGGCACAAGTGCTAGGGGGTTGTGTTTTTGTGGCAGGAGGATCCGAGGTGTAGCCTTACTACCCAAGTAGTCTTTTGTGCAGAATAGAGGCATCCATAAAGCCCCTAGCAGGCCCAGATTTGTGTGTTACAGGATTACATTTTTATTAAGATATTTTATATGACAAACTTGCCATTCTTGCTTGTCCAACCTGGGCCTCGCTGATTGCTTGCAGTGAATGATAGTGCTTTTGCCATCACATTGATGATACAGCATGCTAAATCCCTGTTCTTCAATGATTCATCTTTGCGTGGGAACCAATATGAGATGCTGATGAATTGCATGAGTACTCAAACTTCTGGCTGAGGCATCAGCATTTTTATATTTGTTTAGAGGCTTTTCAGTGGCACTCACGAACAGAGTATCTGAGCCATACAGTACTCCCACGAGATAGAGAATTATCCCCCTTTTGTAGATGGGAAACAGACAGCGATTAGGTGATTTGTCCGAGGTCACACAAGGTCTGTGGCAGAGCGAAGATCAGAAGTCAGATCTCCTGTAGACCAGTTCATCCTATGAGACCATCCTTCTCCCCCGAGAGTTCAGGAAATCTGGCATTATGCAATTTTCAGATTTACCTCTATACTGTTCTCTTCCCTCACCCTACTGAGGTGGTAGCCCCATTTTGAAATGGGACATGAGGAAGGTTCCCCTCTTCTGCATGATAAACAGCACCTCCATTTAGATGCATCTTCTAGAATTCTAGCTCCCAGTACAAAATGTCTACCTGCTAGAGTTAGCCTGTCTCTGGGCCAACTATACTTGTTGCAGGTCTGCTTTGACAGCTGTCTGTGCAGAGCTGGGGCAGCACACAGGAAGAACACATAAAAAACACACACGCAGCCGAACATCTAACTACAATCTCCTATGGAAAAACCCCAGAGGAAGGCTAAAGTTACAACCCTCCCGAAGCCAGGAGACTGCAGAGTTTTCAAAATCATTGTGTCAGGGTGGGCTGAATTTGCTCCATCCTCATGGAACTTGCAAGTGGAATAATTCTCCTAATCTGCAGAGGCCCCACAATGCTTGAGGAAATCCAGCAGATGTTAGGACTTCCACAGCTGACTGAGGCATGTCCCATAGAGACCCAATGCCTCCGTACTATCCCTGGTCCTCCCATTGCCCCCATGCATTCCAGTGGGCCCATTCTGCATTCAGAAAGTACCTATCCCTAGTAGATAAGATACTGGTAAGGTCAGCTTGTTTTATGTGAGGAAATCTCCATGGAGTTGGAAGAAGATAATGGCACAAAGAGCAGCTTTTCCCTATCTACAACCTCTCTTCCCATTCACAGACATGTTTGGAGATAGGGTAACCAGATGTCCTGTTTTTAAAGGGACAGTCCCATATTTAAGCCCTACTGTAGGTGTCCCAACTTTTTCTTAAAAATGGGCAAATTGTCCTGTATTTTCTATCTTCCCCCCTCATTAGTACTGGCACATAAGCACGGGAACTAGGGGTGAGGAGGGTGCTGCAGCACCCCCGGGTTCCCAGCTTCTGGCCTCACACGCCCAGGGTCCCGGCTGCCAGCCTCGTGTGCCCAGAGTCCTGGCCTCAGCTTTGTGGGGTGAGGGTGAACAGGGGTAAGGGGGCTGGCTTTCTGCTGCCCACCCATTGGACCCTTATGTGCTCCCCCTCACTATCCCCTCCCTGTTTTGCCCCTTTGGTCCCCCCAGCTCCGCTGCTCCTCCATATCACCCTGGTAGGGCACGTCCCACTCCAAGCATTTGCGAAGAAGCAGCCCCTGGTCTGAGCGTTCAGCTCACCAACAGCCTGGCTGGCACGCTCCTTCCTTCCCCCACTGTCTCTGGCGTGGCCGGCGCCCTGGGAAAGCCTAAGACCCTCTGGCTTGAGGCCCTGGCCAGGAGGAGCCAATCTCTGCATGTGCCAAAGCCCTGTGCAACGCTGGCATGGGGAAGTCTCTCCGCCCCTCAGCTAAGTTCTAGAGTGTGAGGGGGAAGCAATTTCCAGCCTGTTCACGCCCCAAACTTGCAGGCTCCACATCAGCCCTGAGGGCAGGGGCGTAGCACCCTCTTCACCTGACCCCCACCATCCTGGGTCCTGCCCCCAGGGAGTGTGGGGCTGCTCTGCTCCCTAGGCACTCTCCCCTGCTGAGCCACCTCTCTGGCCAGGTTCACTGAAGCAGTGGCATAGCCAGGTTTAGAGCACAGGGGGAGCGGCGCTATAAAAAGGTGCCTCCCCGCTCCCCCTGTACTCACCCGGCAGCGCTTTAAAGGGCCTGGGGCTCCAGCCGCTGCAGAGCCCCCAGGCCTTTTAAATCCCCGCCCGAGCCCGGCTCCGGCAGCAGGGCTGGGGGGGTGCTTTAAGGGGCCCGCAGCTCCCCACAGCGGCAGGAGCTGCGGGCCTTTTAAAGCGCCCCCTGAGCCCGGCTCCAGTAGCAGGGCTGGGGGGTGCTTTAAAGGGCCCGCAGCTCCCCGCAGCGGCAGGAGCTGCGGGCCTTTTAAAGCACCCCCCGAGCCGGGCTCCCGCAGCGGGGCTCGGGCAGCGCCTTAGCACCACTTCTCCTAACAGGGGGAGCGGCCGCTCCTCCTGCTCCCCCCCGGCTACGCTACTGCACTGAAGCCCCTGGAGTCAGGTTCCCTGGGCCTGCTGCACAATGTATCCTTAGGGCTTAATCCCTTCCTGCCTGCACTGTAGCCAGAGGTGGCTGGATTATGTTGGTGGCCAGCAGCAGCTTGGAGGTATGAGCTGCCTTCTGACACTGTGCTGGCAGGAAGGGACAAGCTGCCTCCAGCCGGGGAGGGGGGGCGGGCGGGAGGAGGAGGGACACGGGAAAAGAGATGATCTCTGCAAAGACACAGGCCAAGTCATCCCCCCTTACCCCCGCAGCTGGAAGCAGCTTGCATCCCTTCCCTTCCCCAAACTGAAAAAGGCTGCTGTTGGCCACATTCTGGTGTGAACCCTGGTAGAAATCTGGGGAGGGAGGCATGGGACCCTGCGTGACCCCCCGCATCTTGCCTCAGAAAGATGTGGTGCCAGTACCAGCAGAGGCAGGTCCATCCCAGGGGCCCAGCCAGGCATGGAGGGCGAATAGCGCTGGGCAGGGAGGGTCAGGTAGGTCAGTCACCCCCCCCCCCCACCCCATGTGAGAGATGTGTACAGGAGTGCGTGTGTGTCACCTATCCCCGTATGTGTGTGGGGGCTAGAGGTGTGTGTATCACCCCTCCCGTGTGACCCCTAAAGCCTTAAAGATAAGAAGGTAAATAAAAAGAATCCAACTATGCAGTATTTCTTGTTAACAGGGGCTCAGTCAATGTGACAGTAATTTAAATGTTTGTCCTGCATAGTTCTGATTGATTGCCATTGAACTCACTTGAATACGAGTAATTTTAGCAGGTGTGCTATATTCAGCATAGGGAAATATAATCACCCTATTTGGAGACCAGGAGAAAGAGTAAAGGTTTGAAAGCTGGGCTATAGTTGCAGGTTTTCTCCTCTTCCTTCATAACAGCAAAAGTTATGTTCTAACTTTTACAAGCTTTGTACTGGGGGACTGTGCAGTATGTGTCATTGTTAACATGGTAGAGAAGAGTTTATTTGCTCCAGGATTGCTGAAAATAGCTGTTTAATGTATAATGACAATGGTTGTGATAGATTTTTTCAATAGGAATCTAGACGCTGTGAGGCAGATTCTATTGCAGGATCCCACAGAATTCCCCCAACTTCCTCTGTGGCGGCATCTCCACTTTTCAGAAGTCTTCAGTGTACTGGAGGCAATGGTAGGTAGATACTCTGCTGACAAACAACCTTCTTGAATCTCCTAGGGAAACTCCAGATCTTTCTAATTCAGAAGACACATGGGGTTTCCTAGTTGCTTGTCTCAGGGCCTTTATTGTGACCAAGGGCTCTGAAAAATCTCTTGCCTTTTACACTAAAGTTTGAAAGTAGGGGAAATCAGTCTACAGTTTAAGCAGACATTTCACTGTTAATTCTTCTAAAAAAAAAGTTGTAAAAAACCATATTTGTCAAACATTTATTTTTATGTGAGCAAAGAGTTGCAATCAGTTTGAACATCCAGTATGGCTAAATACTTATATATGCATGTACACACAATTTCATTATTGCTTCAATTTCTTGTATAGTGGAAGTTGAGGACTTGCAAATGCATTTGATGGATCATTTGGTTCCAGAAGTGCTATGAATGTACCATAAAGCAGTAGCTGTTAGCTGGTGGGTGCCACTGTGATAGACCAAGTGGTAGGGTAGCTGACATGGTGGACTATCATGAAGCAAAACGAAAGATGACCGCTTCGTTGGGTTTTCTGCTTTTAAAAAGCACTTCGCCTGACTTCTGCAAGCTGTTCTGAAATCAGTTTTTTTAAACCCACAATCACTCAAGTGCCTGTCACCTTCAGTTATTGGAATGAAATATTTAATGAGTGCTGCTTTGTCACCACCATGGAAGTTTTTCTATTGGCCAAAGTGTACTATTTCTGATTTAGCCTCAGTTCTTAAAGAGCCAGAAATGAAACTCAGCTTCCCCCTTGTGGTGAGCTTGCTGTAATGCACAAGAAAAAATTTCACAAATACTGGACTGTTAGAATAAAGTTAAAACTATACACACACAAAATGTTACTCTGATGATCTTTTTTACAGTGTCATTGGTGGTCTTTTAAATGTAAAATACTAGGTAAACATGAATATCACTGTGTATAATATTGCATCTGCAGAAATCGAGTCTCCTATTCAAAGTTCAACCAAACTATTTAACAATGCAAAATTTCAACCAGCAATACAAGTCGTGTCTCTCTATGAACTGAAGAGAGATGCGAGTACAGAACTGCCTCCACTTCCAACTGCATTTTAATTTACTTGTTCTTTTGGCAGTGGATATTATGTATCAGTGTGTTAAATAATGAAGTGGCTTAGTGGCATTGGGACAAAGCAAGTAGCCCTGAGATCTACTTGTAAAACACAGTGATGCAATATGAGTTGATTTACAGGTTGCTGGATACTACAGGGCCAGCACAGAATGACTGATTGTGTAATGAAGGATTTCAGTGGCCTTTCAACAATTACTTATATTGCAGTAGTGCTCCATTAGGATCAGGGCAAGAGTTATGAAAATAAGATCACATGGTTACATATGTGGCTAATGCACAAGCTGATTGTTCCCAGAGGCACCAAAATCAGCTCTCCCTGAATGACATGCAACCAAACCACTGTTTATTGGCTGATTTCATGTAGGCATCACAGCACTTGGGTGTCTTGAGAAGAGAGGACAGAGATGAAGGATAGGATTGTGGCCCTACATATATCAGATTGTGAAATCTACTGACAAGATGGCAGATGAAATTCAATGCTGATAAATGCCAAGTAATGCAAATTGGAAAGAAATATGCGAACTTCTATGCCTTACTGTGTTCTATATTTACAGAATCAGCTAGAGAGAAGGATCCGGATGTCATTATAGACGGCTCAACGAAGGAGTTCTATTCACTGATCAGCTGTGGTCAAAAAAGCAAACAAGATGTTCGGAGCCATAAGGAATGGGATGGAGAAGAATGCAGAAAATAGAATAATGCACTATATAATCAATGGTATGGTCTCATTAAGAATACTGTGTGCAGTGTCTCAAAAAGGGATGTTGAAGAATAGGAGAGGACTCAGATGAGCAATGAGAATGATTAAGGGCATGGATAGTCTCTCCTATGAAGAAGATGAAAAATAAGAGAAGACAAGTAAGTAAAATCATGAATGGGACAGAGAAATTGGATCAAGAGAGTCTGTTCTCCCTGATTCACAATGCAAGAACAAGGGGAGATTCAATGAAAGTTAAAGGTGACAAATTGAAAATTGATTAAAGGGAATGTTTTCACTTAAGGGGTAACTGGACTGTGGAACTTATAGCCACAGGGAATCACTGAAGGCAAGAACTTGCAAAATTCAAACAGGAAATGGGTTTTTATATGGATAACAAGAATAGCCAGAGTTAGAATAGTAAATACAAAAAAGTTTTAGAAGGAATGAAAAAACTCTCACTTCTGGGGCATAAGCCAATCTTTCTAACTATTGGGGGTTAGGAAGAGACTCCCCTGGGTGGCAGACTATGCCAGATCTGCTCATTGCAGGGTTTCTTGCACCTTCCTCTGAAGTAGCTGGTATTGGCTACTGTCAGAGACTGTCGGGTCTAATCCAGTCTTGCAATTCTTCTGTTTCAAATAAGTCACAGAAGGAGACGATGTTCTATGCATAAGGAGCAGCATGGAAGGAAGCATGGATCTGGTTGAGAGACAGGCTGACAAACTGGCAGGTATGGTTGGCATCACTGGCAGAGCAGAGCATGCAGAGGACAGGAGGAGACAATACCCTTTTGAATTTGAATGAGTGTTGGTGGAAAATCCCTCATCCCCCATCTCCCCTTTTTATTTAGTTCTGATGACCAGCAAGACACACTCTGGAAATATAGAATTCCTCTGCTCTTGCCTTCAGCCCTGCTCCCAGGAGATGTAAAGCATTCACTCAAGTTAAGGAACTGTTTGGTAGGGGGGAGCATGGAGGTAGCCATCCTGTAGAGTTCTAAAGGATGGGTACATTCAAGGGGAAGTCAGACCGCTTTCGGGAAGGAAAGATTCTCTCTCCCAACAAACTGATTTTGATAAAAGAAAAGCAGCGCTAGACATTGATGATGCAGACTAATGTCCCCATATGGTGCGATCAACCATGCTGGAAACATGCTGCTTTAAGAGATGTACAAAACTGATAGATCACAAATATTTGGAATATTAACATATATGTCTCAAACAGTCTCTTGGGCTGCTTATTAGGAAGCAGAGTCATATCTGGGAAGCTTTCACTTGGATAGCACTAGCTTCCTCCTTAACACTCTGCAGTGGATGAATAGTACAAGTAGAAAATACTTGTCATAGCTAATGCTGAGCTCTTATCCATAGATCTCAAAACATGTTACAAGGGAGGGTATACAGTATGATCCCTATTTTGCAAAGAAGGAAACTGAGGCACAGAGAGGGCAAGTAACATACCCAAGGCCACACAGTATATGAGTGATAGAGACAGAAACAGAACCCAACCCTAGGCTGTGTTACTCTTTGCACCTGAGCTCTGTAGGGCTGGGAGGAGGATAGTGTTCACACACCCCCGGTCTCCCCACTCCCATCACCATGGCCTGCCAAGTCACTACCCTCTCCTGTACAGACGGCACACATGGAGCACCCTTCATGTGGTCCAGAGGAGGAAAAATGCTTTGGAAGCAGTTGAGCCTCTGGCCATGTCTACACTACAAAATTAAGTTGACCTAACTTATTTCAGCATATAGCCCCTGCAGTTATTAAATCGCTTGTGTGCATGCACACTTGGTCCCTTGTGTTGGCAGTGTGCGTTCCCCCTAGGAGCACTTGTATTGTCAGTGTGGGGCATTGTGGGATGGCTCCTGAAAGCCAGTAACAGTCAATGCAAGCAATGCAGCTTCTACACTGACACTGCGTTGACTTAATTACATCAACTGTGACTCTGTGCCGCTCAGGAATGTGGTATTACTAAACTGGCATAGAGAGGCATGTTGGTGGGAGCCAAATTTCAGTGAAGACACTGCTGCAGCTAGGTCGACGCAAGGCAGCTTAAGATGACCTGACCGTGTAGTGTAGACCTGGCCTATGTCTGCATAGGAGGCACTATATCCATAGCAGAGGGTCCCCACCCTGCATGTGTGTCTCTATCATGCAGGTCTATAAACCCATATCAAACAGCTAATAGAGAACTCAAAAATGTGTAAATGAATAATACATTTTAGAGCACAGGGAACAGCCTCTATTTTGTTAGGCGGGACACTAACAGTAAGATTGGGAAAGTTCACTTTTTAAACTATGCAGGATACTCAGGGGTTGTTAGTTACAGGTGACATATTTTGTCTGAGAAGTTAGTGTTACGTGCAACATCCAAAGGTGAGGCATTTTTGTTCTTTTATCTATAATAAAGTTCTGTGTGGAAAGAAAAAAGAAAAAAAAAAAAAGTTTGGCAGCACCTGACTGATTGTCTTTATTAAGTCAAAAACTTGACCCCTCTTATGACTTTACTTAATGAGAACAAGTCAGATTCATCCCTCCTGTAACTCTATTGACCTTGATAGACTTGCACCAAAGATAAATTTGGCTCAATATCTGGTTTGAACTTTTGACGAGTTTAAAAAAAAAAAAAACACACCACCAAAAAACCCATCAACATTTGTCAGCCCACAGAAAGCATCTAGGCAGCTATTTATGCTTCACAGTGGCCCAACAATTTTGAATAGAATCCTATTGTTATATTTCCCATCAACAAAGAGGCTCATATCCTCCTGACCGAGATGCTTTTTATTTGAGATCAAGGAAAATAGCAAATGTCTTTGGGAGAGAGAACAGAGAGTAAGCATCTCTCTTAGCCTGCCATGGTCCAATTATGGGGTGCAATTGAGCCAAAGACCCCAAATGAGGGACACATGCAGGGAACTTAAGGCCATTTAGAATGAATACCTGTTTCTGTGACCTCAGCCCCAGGATTCTGTATTTCTAGTGCAAGTCATTTTCAACAATTAAAACGAGGGGATGCCAAGTTTATCCAGAAGCTAAATTGGGACTAATGTGAGTGCTAGCCCATGAAGTGAGACAGCTTTGAGACACAATATCTGTCACTCCATAAGAGTCTCTATTTCTAATTGCCTCACAACACTCCCCATTCCCTGATGATCAGGAAAGAAAACACACAATGCATGGAAAACAGAATCATCACACACCTTGTCACGGGGAGGCCTCTGTCCCTACCCCACCTGCCACATTGCCTGGCCTGCTTCTTGATCTCTTAACCACACACTCCCCCATAGTGTAACCCTGTCACCACACATGTATTTATTCTTCACTTACAAAGGATGATAAACTATGTTGCAGGTTTACAGCTGGCAGATACTGCCACACAGCTGTCTCTCCTTTAACCAGGATCCCCCTCTGAGCTTCCCTCTGCTTCCTGTTCCTCTCACTTACATCCTCCCCGTTACTGAGCTAATTGCCTGATTAGCCAAGCAATTGACATCCAAGTGTCTGTAATCCCCAACGGAGACTGATTAATTGGCTTCAATTAAGCCTGCACTCTTCCCAGTGCTGCAGGAACCTCAGTGACCAGGGTGCTACTAATAGTGCCCCATTGTTACACACCTCCTTACAAAAACACAGCTATCTGTGCCACCCCTACCTGTGCAGGTACACAAGGGCACAACTACATAAAGTTCCCAGTAAGTGAAGATTCAGGCGAGTTATACGGCTATGGATCTACTTTAGTGCAAAGTCAACTATCTGTGTGCAGCCTCCATGTATTGGAGGCGGGTGAGAGACTGGTACTCAAATAGCAGCTGGCTACTTGTTGGGAGCCTTATTTAATATGCTGAAATACAGCCAAAACGAAGCAATGAGTGCATGCACCTGTGCCAGTGGGACTCCTCCCTGCCACCCATCAGCACATAAACAATCTGAGGAAGGTCTGGCTGAGAGGTTATCAGGCCTACATCGGTGGTTCTCAATCTTTCCCGATGACTGTTCCCCCTTTCAGGAGTCTGATTTGTCTTGCTTACCCCAAGTTTCACCTCACTTAAAACTGCTTGGTTACAAAATCAGACATAAAAATTGTGGTGTTTAGATGTTGCTTGTAATTATTAGAACTGGGAGCACTGGCTGCTGGGAGTCTGAAAGGACAGGAAACAGGAAGCAAGGGGGAGGGAGTTGAGAGGCTGGGAGAGCTACAGAGGGTGCAGCAGCAGCTTGGTAAAGAGGTTTCCACTTTAAAATAAAGACCTGTTGAAGTTTGTTAGTACCTTGCCTGACTGATACAACAAAAATACAAAAGCGTCATATCACTGAAAAATTGCTACTTTCTCATTTTGTCTGTATGAAATTTTAGTTTGTACTGACTTCGCTAGCGCTTTTTATGTAGCCTCTTGTAAAACTAGGCAAATATCTAGATGAGCTGATGTACCCCTAGGAAGACCTCTGCGTACCACCAGGCTTACACGTACCCCTGTTTGAGAACCACTGACTTAGGTGACGGGTGCGTATAAAACCTGGATAGAGAGAACCTGCAGCATCTGAAATACCCTATGTAACACATAGGAAACCACATAGATCAAAGTGTAGTGTTCATTAAAAGCCAAAGAACAGTTAGAAATATACCATCACCCACCTAAGCCACCAATGTTTATGATTACACCCATGTGTAAACACCTCATTACTTTAATATGTTCTAATGTGAATGGGGAGCCTATGAAAAAGCAAACTCAGTAATAGTGACAGTATAATAACATCCAAGCACCTAATTTTAAGTGTACAGAATAGTGTTGTTAACCTGTGG
This sequence comes from Chelydra serpentina, assembly GCA_037349315.1. Classification (NCBI taxonomy): domain Eukaryota; kingdom Metazoa; phylum Chordata; order Testudines; family Chelydridae; genus Chelydra; species Chelydra serpentina. Next base: position 19,128,290 of record JBAIAC010000035.1, read on the forward strand.
AAATCACTGACACAAGATAATACTGAAGAAAAGAGCCTGGAAGTATTCAGGGAAAGGATGGCATATTGATATAAATAATAATATCCAAAGTTTCATTAGATAAGCTAAAAATGTATAAGAGCTATAAATCCTCATGCTTCAGGATCTAAGACAATGACTAACTTCCTGGGACGAGGAAGAAACACCTCGTAAGGGATGGTTATTTAATAAATGACAATTCTGAGATCTCTTGTGCCTTCTTTTGAAGCAGCGGGTACTGTTAGGGACACTACTGAACTGGATAGAGCACTAGTCTGATGAAGTATGGCAAATCACATATTCCTCATGTGAGTACTATAGGACTAATAAGGAGTCTGGTGGCACTTTAAAGACTAACAGATTTATTTGGGCATAAGCTTTCGTGAGTAAAAACTGCACTTCTTCAGATGCATGGAGTGAAAATTACAGATGCAGGCATTATTATACTGACACATGAAGAGAAGGGAGTTACCTCAGAAGTGGAGAACCAGTGTTGACATTAATATCATTAATTTGGGCTTGAATAGGGACTGCGAGTGGCTGGCTCATTACAGAAACAACTTTTCCTCTCCTGGAATTGATACCTCCTCATCAATTACTGGAAGTGAACTACATCCACCCTGATTGTATTGGCCCTGTCAACACTGATTCTCCACTTGTGAGGTAACTTCCTTCTCTTCATGTGTCAGTATAATAATGCCTGCATCTGTAATTTTCAATCCATGCATCTGAAGAAGTGGGGTTTTTACCCACGAAAGCTTATGCCCAAATAAATCTGTTAGTCTTTAAGGTGCCACCGAACTCCTTGTTGTTTTTGTGGATACAGACTAACACGGCTACCCCCTGATACTATAGGACTAATATCTCTCATCTGTAGATGGCAGCACACTTCTGAAAATACAGTTTCCCTGAGATTAGAATTTTGTGTTAAATGCAAAGTGTTTGGCTGTGTGGGGTAAACTCCAGAAGTATATGCAAGATTATCCCCCAGTTTTGCTATAGAGCTGCCTCTTTAGCTCACCTGGTACAGAAACAGCACACATGGGTTTCAGGACAAATTCCTGCTCTTTTGTCTTTTTCTTTAGTAATGTGTGCGAGGAGGGGGGAGGGCAGAGTTATATCTTGGTAACTAATTTCCCCAGTTTTGATTTTAGGAAGGGACAGGAGGGATATAAAATAATGAGTTTTTTAGTACACGTATGAATGTTACGGTTCAAGCAAGTCTCTTTTTTTAACAAATCTGCTCCTTGTTCAAATTTATGGCTGATGGATGGAAGCCATTGCACACAGCTGACTGGAACTCAAATGACTGCAGTACTAGGACCATAATTCCACCCTGGTGTGAGCAAATGTATCTTTCATTGACTACAGAGGGAGATGCACTTGTTTATTCTTGAGCTGCTTTTGGTCCATTGTATTTATATGCTGTAGATATTTGGGATGAAAAATTTGGCCTAATTTTATTATTTTTTTACAGCAGTGCTTAGAGACCCCAGCTGAGATCAGGGCCCCATTGAGCCCGGCTCTGCACAAAAACATGGGGAGAAGAGACAGTCCCTGCCTCGAAGAGCTCACAGACAAGACAGAAATGGTGGAAGCGATGAAGTGACTTTCCCAAGGTCAGTGGCAGAGCCAGAACTAGAACCCAAGTCACCTGAGTCCTAACCCAGTGGGCTAGCTACTAGACCACACCATCTCTCATTTTAAACACATTCAGAATTACGGATCCTAAAGAGACACTCAATACCGACTGTTGTTGCCATTAGGAGAGCATATGGAGGAATAATAAAAATGCATCGAAGGGCAGGGCAGACTGAAAAAAACCCCCCCAACAGTATGAAGACTCTGAAAATGGAGCAGAGGAAGAGAGAGACAAATTCTAATGGAAAAATGAACTATGTAAGTCACATACTGTGCCGCCTGAGATTTGGTGGCATGGTTCTATTAGTCTTAACACACAGCCCAGGGCTCCCTTCAGCTACATCCTAATCAAAAAGTATTTTCTTAGGAATCAGCTTGGGAAAAAAATAAGTTTCGATTACAGAAAACAAGTTCATGAGCTTTCACCAACCCTGTACATACCAAATAGTATCTCAAGAGGTTGCCAAACCTCAGGCCCCAGGCAGTTTGCCCATCCCTAGTAGAGAAATGCTGTGCACACAGTGAGAGAAGGAGTATAGTCATTGCTGACATCACCCTTTCTGAGATCCTGACTGCCATGCCAGAGACCTGTGTGTCATTGCCAGTCAAGTCTGCTGCTCCCCTAGAGGAGGGGGGCTTGTATTGGGGACTGAAATATTACATACTTAAGTTCCTGGAAGGGGCAGAGGGAGTGCTTTGTGGGCAAACACCCCCATGATTGTTCCCTTCAATAATGCAAGCAACTGTAACACAGACAGCTCCCGGTTGTCAGTGGGCGGGATCAAACCTGGGACTTCTGGAGCTTAGTGCATTAGCCTCTACAGCAGTGGTTCCCAAACTCAGTCCCAAACCAATGGGAGCTGCGGGAAGCAGCGGGCCAGCCTGCTCTGCTTCCCGCAGCTCCCATTGGCCGGGAACAGCAAACCGCGGCCAGTGGGAGCCACGAGCGGCCGTACCTGCGGAGGCAGCAGGTAAACAAACCAGCCCGGCATACCAGGGGGTTACCCTGAGCAAGCCGCGGACCGAGTTTGGGAACCACTGCTCTACAGCATGAGCTAAAAGCCAACTATCTATCTTGTGTTGTTTAAGAAAAGGAGAATCTGGCCAGTCATGGCCAAGGTTAACAAAAGAGACAGCAAAGCTCAACTGGCCCAGTGTGGATTTCAACAACTGGAAAGATTGGGAAGATGATTCAGATGAAGACTTGTCCAATTTTGATCGCTTCTCTGAGATGATGAACAACATGGGTGGAGATGAAGATATAGATTTGCCAGAAGTAGGTGGAGCAGATGATGATTCACCGGACAGTGATGATGAAAAAATGCCAGACCTGGAGTAAGGAGAACTGTCATCTTCAGGGTTTGGGGAAAGAACTTTAGCACAACATTTCATAACCGAAGAATTCCTGAGTTGAACGCTCTCAAGGCAGATACTGCATCCTTTAACCCATATTCAATCTGTTTTATATGGTTTCACTGATGGTTGGTGTGTACCATTGTTCAGGGCAGTCTTAAGCCACATGAGGCAATAATGTTATGCAGGAAAGTGTTTTTTTTCCAGACTTTCAAAAAACAATTGAGGTGTAGGCAATCGCTACAAAACAAGTTGCAATAAAAAGGGCTTAAAGCCTCCTTGCCTCATCATAAGACATAATTACAATGGGAAAATTCTCAATGTACAGGAAGTGGCAAATTAGCATTTTTCCCATCACAGTGTGGACTGCAGATCATTTAAAATTTCAGATTTTTATACCTGGAACTCAACTGACTGAAACAATGTTTTAATTGGCTTACAAAATTAAACTGGTAACATACCCTCTGTGGTGTCTTCAGGTGTATTCCACTCATGTTTTAATAAAAAGGAAAAAAATTGAAAAAAACAAACAAACAAACAAAAACTATTAGCTAAGGCTGTAGAGCAGACTCATTTAACTCTCTCTCTAAGTGGTCTCAGTGCCACTAGATGGGACAGAACACCACACCCAGAGGTGTGTAGGTTACACAAACATCAAACGAAGTTATGTGTGTGATTTCATAGCATACATAGACTTCAGCTCTTGACTCCTCCCCCATATAAATCCATCTCTTCTCCCCTTCCCACCCCCCATCTTCACTTGGCTCTAGAGAGTCAGGACTGAGTCTGCAGCCTGGGCAAACAAAATGAAAGCTGGTGCTTTGAGTTATTGGGGAGTGGGTGATTCTGTTCCTCCACATGGCAGCAGTACTGCTGGGTGTCATGAAATGGGACCAGCCCTTGGTCTGCTCAGCCTGACATGGTGTGGCGAGAGAGCCCTCAGGCCTTCCACCCCTTGTGTCTGTTGATGAAGGCCCTGGACAGGGGCTGGGGGACTGCAGCTGAGGTAGTCTTGTCAGCTAAGTTTTCTGTCTGGTGAGTCGCAGGCAGCAAAAGTAAGAGGAGGAACTGTCAGAATCAACTTGAATTTCTTCAGAACATGGCAGATGTGGCAGAAGGAGAGGGTCTCACAACAAGCAACCAGCCTGTGTGCACAAACAGAAGCAGAGTGGCCCAATGGCTCTGTCCGGGCCTGTTTATGTTACTCAACTGTGGCCCTTCCACACCAATCAAGGAGAATCAGTGACGGAACGTGAAGGAGCCCTCATCACCTGTGTGGGGAAACCATATAAGTGCTAATAGGGATGAAACCAAAGAGGTTCTATAGCAATTACACTAAAAATCTATGCTATTGAGCACAGGATTATTGCCTTAATTACTTGTGTGGGTTTTTTTTTTTAACCAGCCTATAGAATTCTATAGCAGGGGTTGAATTCTCTGCCCAGTTCCATTGGGTGATTCAATAACAATCTCTAGAAAGTTTATTGGGTTAATATCATTTTCTATTAAATTGTACAGGATAATTCTCCTTGGCCAGATGGCTAGTGACCCAACATAGCTCTCTGAGGGCAATCAAGCCCCAGACAAGGGTGCGGAGGCATTTATGGGCCCCTCTAGGAACTAAACTCCAGCCCGGAAATCTGAGTTGAAAGTGCTTTTAAAATGAAATCAGAAGTATAAGAACCCAAACCTCTGAATAGTTCTGAAGCTAGCAGAACTATTTTGCTGCTGATTTAGGCTTGGTCTGAAGTCACTGAAGTCAGTGGAAAAACTCTCGATGTTACCAGGCTTTGGGTCAAGTCCTTGGTCTGCTGTTTTGCTGTGTCATGTTTTGTGAGAGGAACCCATCATGTATATGGATGTATTTTTGCCGTAAGTCTCAACCTGCAAATTTACACCTGCGCAACACTGAAGCCAATGGTACTACTAACACCTAGAAAGATACTTGTATGTAAACATTCACAGGATCAGGGCCTAAGTATTTAATTGTGCAATATGGACTGTCACATTTTGTTACAGCATCAAACATGAAAGCACTGATTATCACTGGCAGGGAGTGAAGGATCCAAGCTGGGAGCTTCCAACTCATTTATATCATTCATTAATTATTAGCTCTCAGCCCTCTAGGAACATATTTATGAGATCTGGGGGCAAGATTAGATCAAATCAGATCATGCTCTTGGCTTTCTTAACAGCTCAGCTCTTGATTATATTGCTGTCCAACGGGAGAGACCTTATGTTGTTGAAATTATTAGTTGAGTAACTATGAAATGTACTATATAAAACCAAATTATATTGCAACGCAGCAGAAAAGGGGATTTTATGAGATTTATAAAAAAGCACTTATCACCTGGCAACAGATCACTGAATCTTCAGCAAAAGCCACTTTTCTTTTGGATTTGTTTATATGAAGTGCTCAAAAGCGATAGACTAACTTTTGCTTTGTAACCAAACCAATTACACAGATCTCACTAAGCACCCACTAGGGTGCACCAGATTATATCCAAAGCTAATCGTGACGTAAAACCTAATTGAAATGCAACTACAGATCATGATAATATGAGCAAACAGGTTTGGATAAGAGAAAAATCAATTAGAACTTCCACCCAACACTTTTTGGGTTAACTTATTTCCCCTCTTCCCTTGTTTTGCAGACAGAGCAGGAGATAAGCTCTTTGGAAAAGCTGGCCCTTAGTGCACTATTAGCACAGTGGGTTGTATGATGTAATTATCCATTGCTTTCCCCAGTAATCTCAATAGTGCTAGATATCTTTAGGGGTGCAGACCTCTAGCTCTCTGGCCCTGTCTTCAGTTGAATTAAAACCACGTACATGATTTTAATACTGGCTTTATCTACCCTGAGCTCTTCTTTAAAATTTTCCATCTACAGTAGTATCAGTGGAAGCTTTTGCACAGCCCAGGCACCAGTAGCTTCTCGTGGTTCTACCAGCTTGTCACCTAGACCTGCTCTGAGCAGGATTTGATGACACGTTGGTTAAAAATGCTGGTGTCTCACCAGTGGAGCTGCACCAATAGCAGTGGAATAGAGGGAAATTTAAAGAAAAGGTTCAGTACTGATATAGGTTAGTAGTTGAGTATCTAGTCTCAGTCCCTTAATAAACAGTTTAAGTTCAGTTTAACGCTGTCCACAGGCTTGCTACACTGTTAAAACAAGTTTGGGAAATGCACAATATGTCTTAGGTGAGCGGAGGGCCAAAAGTCAAGGCACGGAGATTTGATAGGGAGATACATGTGACAGAGTAGGGAGCGAGGTGGATTTGACCTGGGAGGCTTGCGGGGGAGGTTCGCTGGGACCTGCTGCATTGGGAATGGGAGACTTTACCTGAGGCAGTTACATGAGCCAGGAGGGGGGTTGGGAGGTGATACCTTTGGCTGGGAGAATGGACACAGGCTAGAGGAGGAGCCCCAGGGGAGGGGAAGAGAGCCTGCTGGAGGGTTTGTCTTTTTGGTTTCAGTTGGGAGCTGGGTGGTGAAATGCAGGGAGCCCCAAGGCTGGGGTCTAAGCTCCCTGGCCCCCCCAGAAGGGCCCGACTGAGGGGTCCTGCTGTTTGTACTTACAAGCTCTGTTAGGACTGTGTTCCTGGCATCCCTAATAAACCTTCTGTTCTACTGGCTGGCTGAGCATCACAGTGAATCCCAGGAAGAGGGGTGCAGGGCCTGACTCCCCCACACTCCGTGACAATACACAAACAATAAATGTTATTGATCTTATTCCTGGTGCATGAGGATTCACACCACACTGACAAAACTTCCAGAGTCCTAACCCAGCATGCACTAGGCTCAGTGTAAAAACTGGGACGGATTATTTGGGGAGGGCGTTCCAAATTCCTGACCAGGAATCTACCCAGGATATTTCAAAAGTTTTAATAAACCAACCTAAGTCGAGATGGGGCTTGGGATTGTAGGGGTGGATGGAAAAAGTAGAAAGAAAATTATTACGAATTAATTGGAAAGGAAACCACTTGTGAGCTGTGAAGACTATTACCGCAGGAGTGCAGATGTTCGTCTATTTATTCATCTGCCTTTCTGGCTACATGAGGAAAGGTGGAGACAACAAATACAACGCAATCTAAATAAATACAATTATAAACCTGGCAGGGGCCTGTTCTAAGTCATTTACAACCCTGAAAGGCCCGTGAGGTCTTGGCTCAGTCACACTGGAGGGTGAATAACCTTGCAGCGAGAATCCTGTCAACACGCCCATGGAGAACATTGCAAGGGGTGGCAGAGGCTCTTTCTTATTTAAGAAAAGGCCTCTTGAAATAGTTTTAAAATAGCCTGGCAAGTACTTGTGTGTAATATTGCTGGTTAAACAAACAGGCCTCCTCATGTGAGTGCAGAAGGCTTTGCATTTGTAAGATTAAATGGTCACATAGTTCTCCCCTTCATGTTCGTCCAAAAGCTGAAAACAAAAGCTGTGGCTTGACATCATTTATTCCCCACATTCACTAATGCACAGCAGTGAATAGTCTTTGGGTAATTTTTAGTGCCTTGAACAAACAGAATGAAATCCACCCTATTCTCTAAGAGATGCGTGAGCCAGAGCAGAAAGTTTAAGGCCCATGGATTCCAGAGGATGTCATTCAGGTTCTTTAAGATTTTGCCCAGTGCTGGTATATGTTTGTCATTTGATATTTGTCTAGTACTAACATGTTCAGGCAGCTGGGTGATTCAGTTGATCAAATCATTGATCATTCACTTTGGGAGGCCCGAGTTTAAATTCCTACTTTGTTCCAATGAAATGGAGTTTGGTGTCTCCTCCTAACCACATGAGCATTTGTTTACATCATGCTGGGTAGTTGAGCAATCCTAGAAGCCTCTGTTTAGGGGTACAGCAGTTTGGGTATGAGGTGCACTGGCAGAGCTTTGCGGGGCATGGAGAGCACCCACCTGCTCCATGCTTGCCTCTTGCTAATGCTATTAATCCTTAAGCACTCAATTCACACAACAATGCTGTAGCTCCTGGGGAAATCACAAATAAGTTTCAGGGAGTCATGAACACCTGCCTTTTCTGTACATCTAGATGGAAGAGGGGTCCCAAAACATTTTCCTGTCATAATACAGGGGCATGGGTATGGAAAAGTTTGAGAATCATTATTATAACTAAATATATTAAACAAATTCCCAATTAGGAACGGTCCTGATTCAGACCAGCATTTGCCCATCCACTTCTGTATCTATTACGTCTCTCAAAGCATTCAGAGTGCGGTACTGTGCTTTCTCTGGTTAGGTTGCCTCCTGCTTCATTCACCTCTCATTGAGTAGATTATTTGAGCTGATATGAGCCCGACCATTAAGGGGGAGATTCCTGCTACTGCTAGCGTAATTTACATTGTCAATAGCACCCACCCATACATTTGATGCCTGTGATCAACCCTTCCTGCTGCTTTCAGCATCTTCATCTTGTTTTTCAGTATTTTGGTGTATGTTTTAACAATCTAAATATGTTGCCTATTTGGCTAGTGAGGGGTGGGATAAATATCCAATGGGGATAAATAACAGGAAACTAAAGAAGGGATTTCACAGCTCCACTATAGGTACATGGCACTTAATATACAAAAGGACTCCAATAAATAGTGCACAAATTGTCTGATAATGGAATTTCATAGAGTTAAGATTCAACCTACTTTGTTTCTTTACTTCTGCATAAGTCCTGCATCAGTGGGCATTTGGTCGGCTAACCCAAAATAGGATTTTCTTTTTTTCTCTTATCTCTTTGTAAATTCTATACAATTCTTTATTTTTATTTATTTCAAATTATACAAAAAGTTAAAAAAATAAAAAAGGGGCCTGCCTGAGCCCCGTGGTAACATTGGCAGATATTTAAATTCAGCACTTTCACCTGCACCCTGTAGTATAACCAGCAATCCCGCTGTTGAATCCAGGCAATGATTTAGGAAGTCCCTGTGCGGTGACTGTACAGCAGGGGCTGTATGCCTCCATCTGCAAACTAAAGACCCAGGGAATGCAGGTGTCTGTGTGTGTCCAGCAGCTTCAGCCAAGTGTGCCCTTTGTGATAAGAGCCCTGAGTTCTGTTTCTTCTAGCCTGTGGGATTCTACAAACCACAGATGGGGCTGGTCCAAATATTTTCAAAATTCAGAATTTTGAAATTTAAAAACAAAATGTGGCTAACATTCCCATAGCTTTTCTGTGGTTCCATCCAACCAAGGAGCTGGTAGAAATGTTTCAAATTTTGAAGTTTTACAACATTTCAATTTTTAGGGGAAGAGATTGGTGGGGAAAGGAGGGATTTGGAAAAAAAAAAAGTGTGATACTTTCCCCGACCAGCTTAACCTCATAGCCAGCAATGGCTGAGCAAAATCTAAACAGAAACAGATGGCCCTTGCATCACCCACTTTCACTGTTCTCCCCAAAAGCTTGGGGAAATAGGTGAGGTTACTGTTCCAAAATAAGGATCTGACCCAAATCTCATAAGTCAATAGGAAGGCTCCTATTGGCTTCAAAGAACGTTTGGACTGGCTGCAAATTATGCAGTGCTATTTCTTCCAAAAGGCCCAGACCCTGGTAGGGTTGCCAATTTTGGTTGGATGTATTCCTGAAGGTTTCATCACATGCCATAATCTCTAATGAAAGAATCTTTAATTCCTGGAGACTCCAGGACAATCCTGGAGGATTGGCAACCCTTTGGTGGCAATTCTGGAGACTCTCTGGAGCAGGAACCTTAGGGGAGCTGGGGTTTTAATATTTCCACAAATGTTGACGTTTCCCACAGGATCCAAACTCTTATTTAAGAATCCAAAGTTTATTTAGCCTTGGTGAAGAAAGAGACTTCCCACTGGTGTAATGGATACGCAGCTGCCCTGCTACCTTGGCCTATGTGGGAAACTCAGTCCAGCCAAACAGCAGCCTCATAGTGAGGGGTTTCCTCTTGTAAAACAACATTTAGCAGTAAGAGTCGGCTGACAAAGTTAAGGAAAACTAAGCGTAAAAAGTCTTTTGCAGCCAAAATAAACGGAGTCATTTCATGCTGCTATATGGTCCTGGATTTGAGCAGCTCCATTATAGTCAGTTCCATGCAAGGAAGCTACACCCTGCATGCAGCTAGCAATGTGGGGCAAGTAACATGCCAATAAAAGGCTAAGAAACTAGGCTTTCCCCGAGACTATTTATTTACAAGAACAAAGCACCTGATTCTGGGGGAGGAAAATATAGTCCAGAAAGTCAAATGTCAGCAAAGGCTTCAGTGTTTTGCTTTTTTGGACACAAGTGGTCAATGGTCATTCAGTGGGTTAGTGGGTGGGTGAGAAGCCAAACTGCTCTTTGTTTCTCTTTCTTCCTTATTCTCTTTTCTCTGTTTCTTTCCCTCTTGTCAGCATTGAGTTTCATCTGCCATTTTGTTGCCCAGTCACCCAGTTTTGTGAGACCCCTTTGTAACTCTTCGCAGTTAGCTTTGGACTTAACTATCTTAAATAATTTTGTATCATCTGTAAACTCTGCCACCACACTGTTTACCCACTTTTCAAGATCATTTATGAATGTGTTGAACAGCACCGGTCACAGTACAGATCCCTGGAGGATACCACTATTCACCTTTCTCCACTGTGAGAACTGACCATTTATTCCTACCCCTTGTTTACTGTCTTTTAACCAGTTACTGATCCATAAGAGGACCTTCCCTCTTGTCCTATGACTGCTAACTTTGCTTACAAGTTATTGGTGTGACACCTTATCAAAGGCTTCCTGAAAGTCCAAGTATACTATATGCACTGGATCACCATTGTCCACATGCTTGTTGACTTCCTCAAAGAATTCTCCCTCAAAGGTCTTTCCCCAAGCAGCTTACAATATAAGACATGGCAGTGGGTGTACAGCAGAAAGGAGAGAGTGCATGGAAGAGGAAGAGTAGGCTAAAAGTTGCAGGAACACAATTGCATAGAGATTTCCCTCAAGCCTTGTCCACAACTGCGAACATTACAGATCGTTTCTAGGTGAAAGTTCCATGCAGAGGCAGCTGCTCCAGTGCCCCGGGCTACATACTGCAGAGTATGCACATTCTAGCATGGGGCTTGTGATGGGATGTGTAGCCCATACAGGCCCTGAATGAGTTAATGTGGGCCTGAGAAGCCATTTATGTTACCTGGCTGCCCTGGAGGGAAAGCCAGGCTTAACTGATCATGAAGCCCAGCTAGGCATGAGCAGGCTGGTTATTATAAAGAGAGGACGTTTGTAGCAGAAGTGGGCTGTAGGGAGAGAGTCTGCAGTCACTCTCTGGGAGATAGAAGAGGTAGGAAGCATTCCATGGAGGCAGCAAGGAATCTGAGGGAGTAGACCTTGGGTTTCTCTACCAGCCACCAAGCAAGGTGGGGTGAAACCCCTTGAGGTAAGGACTATGGTTCCCAGACATAGATGGAAGACCCGTGGTTAGGTCACTGGACTGTAGCTTAGTTTGACTCTGTTACCCTTGAGGGGAGGAGCTAAAGCATGACCAGGCGAGAGGGCCAAGTTGTGGGAAGAGAGAATATTACAGTGACGGAACAATCGTTGGCAGGGAGCACCACACGGGGAGAGAATTTCTATCCGGCATCTGGCCGTGAGGAGGTACTCCTGAGGTGAGTGAGCCCCGTCACAGGGCTCCAGAAGAGCAGAATAGCCTGGCAGACACAAAAGATCACTGTGGCACTTTCAAAAGTATCATTAAGGAATGAGCACATTTCTATAGGGGATTCCAAAGCAGCAGCAGCACATGGAGCACTTAGAATTTTAGGTGGACTACTCTAACTTGACTGACAGAGCTACCACTGGGCCAAAGTGCATCACATGAGACCTATAGGCTGCTGCCCCATGCTCTTTATCCCTGCAGGTCATGTATTTGGATCAGTACTCTTATCTCCCTTCCTCTCGGAAGCTTGTAGCATTGCCACTCAGTCTGCCTGTACCTTCCCGTTGTAGCGAATCCATGGTTGCGGGGAACCTAAACAGGCACACATGGTACTGAAGAAAAGGATTTAGGATTCTGTGCTCCCAGGACTCTATTTTTGGAGCTAAGAAAATTCCACATGAGCTGTGTTTATATCTTCTGCAGGCTGCAGCCATTAGAGGGAGACATAATTGCACGCATTGGAGCAGCTCTGGCAGTACATCCAGCACAGGGGAGGGGCTAGTCAAGCATATTGAGTCAGAACAGTACAACATGGGAAAACACATGATGAGATAAAGGCAAAAGAAGTTAGCGGACAGGGCCAATTTAGATAAGGCTTTAGGTCCCATGACTGGAAACTCGGTGAATTATGCCACCTCAGCTGCGCTCATTAAAAGTCAGCCTTTCCTTATTTGCTTAACTAATAGATTCCAGCAGCTCTTGCTGCACATCTGCTGTATAAATACAGGCTAATTTCTATTCAGCATCAGCACAGCCCTGCGCGTGCTCCACGAATGGCAGAGATTAGCAAATAAGCGTTAAATGTAGAGCTGGTACCTTACAGGAAGTGTCTCTTCTGAGGATATGGGAAACTTAGGGCTGTTGACATGGGAACGGTAGCTCACTGTACGGCCTGTTCCTTCTCTCTAACCGGAAGGGAGATTTAATTATTCAGATTGGGAACAGACTTTGGATAAAAGAGTCCCTCAGAATGGCTTTATACTGAAGTCAGGCTGCTTCTCTCAAGAATCTGGATGGGAAGCTAAACTAATCCTATTCGTTTGGTGGGTCTTCCTCTCCAGGCTTACACTCCTCCTTTGATGTATTGGAATGGGAGGCTGGAATATGTGATTTCATCAGTATACACAGTCGCTGAGATTCTGTACTGCACTGTAGGGATTCCACACATATCCCCTCTAACCACCACCTGCAGAGGGCAGCCTGTGGTTGTGCCAGGGGGATTCTAACCTGGCCAGCTAAGGAGCTTTAATGGGCTCTGTACATCATAGAAGGAAGGAGAATCCTTCCCAGTATTGGGATTACCGCACTGCTATAAAGGACTCAAAACACATCAGGGCCTGGAGTTCAAACCCCTCAATACTGGAAGCCAGAGTCTCAGCTTGTAGGGTCTCAGGTGCACATGCAGTTACCAAACCTGTTAATGCAGTTATTGCAAACAAGCGTGCAAATAGTACAAAGCCACCCGAATCCTAATTTGTCTATGAAAACACAGTAATTCATCTTGAGAAATTATTTAAAACATTTGAATATTCACAAATTATCTCTCCATTCTTATTTTAAAGCCCTCTCGACAACAACAAGGCAACTTACATGATTTTAATAAAACCCAAATAAAATTTGAAATCAATATTTAATTAGCCCTTGGCCCTACAGGTCTTCGGCTGATGGTGCATTCTGCTGTGTTTTGACATCTCCATTTATCTGGAATATCAGGCCTTGTTAGTCCTGCACTGGTGTGGGTTTTAAAAGTGAGACAGCATTGTGAGCTCATTATATATCCAACAATCCTGCTCATTTATCCCATGGCTGGAGGGAACTATTATTTGGTCTCAGATGAAGCCAGCATAATGATTCATTACATCTCTACATCTAAATGCTTCTTTTCCCACTTTATTTTAGCTTTGCCAAGTGGCATCTGCATGATTTAAAACAAATTACAAAAAATATGGGGCTGCATTGCAAGTGCTAAAATGGATCAAGTGACCCTGTCAGGAAGGAAAACAATTGATAAAACTCAATGACATATGCAATAAACTGTTAAATGAAACCCTCTTTGCAATAAATTTCATATTTATAAGTGATTACTTTCCCCCTTTTATGGAGGTTGCAGATTAACTGTACAAATCAATAAATTCGTTATCTATTAGCCTCTGGGCTTATTTATTCACCAGTTGTTTAGTCCTGTGGCTGCGCTACCCAGCAAAAACAATTATTTCTTCATTATCTATTGGTGGAATAGGCTTGGAGTGCTGGAAGAGGACATCTTCTATTATTATTTTTCCCTGGGCCTATAGCAGAGAGGCATTATGCTGGTTAGGATTCCATCAGTTGCAGAGCCAACTATTCTAAAATTCACTGGAAGGTGAATGTGAATTCACAGGCAACATTTAAAGAAAAGCCAGGAACGTAGCAAAGTGAGTTGTCTTTTTGCTGTCAAGGGCTTCCTTTGGCATTGTAATATTAACAGGATATTCACAGCCAACCAACCTTAATCTTAAGCCAACCAAGAAAGAACAATGGAGACAATAAGGGGGGTGCAGGGAGAGCCCCGGGTGGACTTTCTAGTTAGACTCTAGTTAGACTCCCATCCCATGATAGAATTTCTGCAGTAGGTGAGTTGATGTTACTCCTGGGGGAATTGTGCTCCAAAAAATTAAAAATTCTGCAACAAAAAATTTAAAATTCTGTGCACAATATTTTAAAATGCTGCAAAATTCTGCATATCTTATTTTTTCAAAATAACACAATATAATCACGCCAGTTTCAGTTATTTTTGATGATTTATTTCAAAACACCTGTTAGCAAGTATTTCTATAACAATACACACAACAGAAAAGATTCATGAAATGTTTTTTGACAAATAGATTCCTTACTAGGCATATTAATACAGAGCTTTGGGTAATAATTCATTTAAACTACAATACAGAACAATATTTCCCCCACCACTCAGAAGCAGTACAAAGGCTTGAGGGAGTCGGGGTAATGGAGGAGCTGAGGGAGTGGGAAGTAATTGCCGAGAAGGAGCCTGGTTGTGAACTTGGAGGGTTGTTGGGTATGGATGGGAAAAGTATGGAACAGAATCTTTTGGGGGTCATGGAGGGATTGTTAGGGAGCTTCCCCCATGCAGACCCTGGCTGATCCCTAGCCTCTTCCATTCATTCAGGCACATCTGCCCCTGTCCCCATGTGTCCCTGCACCCCCTGTCCACATGTGTCCCTCCACCCCCATTCAGACACCCACTCCCCCCATCCCCATGTGGTCCTGAACTCCCTACCCCTGTCCCCATGTGTCTCTGTGCCCCCACTCAGCCAACCCCCATCCCCATGTGACTCTGCACGCCCCCATCCCCATGTGTTCCTCTCCCTCTGTGTCCCTGCATCTCCACTTCCATTCAGCCCTGCCCCAATCTGTCCTCCCCCACTAGCCCTTATGAGCCCCTGTCTGACCCCCCAGCAGCCCCACATTGTCTATCTTCCCCTATCCTCTATCTCCTGACCTGGCCAACTGGGGCTATGAAGAAGGCAGTCTCTTTCTCTTCCCTAGCTGGTTGGGAGATGCTGCTCTGTTCAATCACCACTGTGCCCTCTGGTGAGCAAAAGATGGAACTGCAGCAGCTTTCAAGCAGAAGCTTTTTTCGGTGCAAAAAATTAAAAATATGCATGGCTCATTAATTATGCATGCACAAAGTGGCGTGGATTTGCCCCAGGAGTAGTTGATGAAAGATCCATCAGCCATCTTTATGCAAATAGATCTTTTGCATCAACACCACTAGGTGGCATTATAGCAACATACACACAACTGTTTTGATTATGATAGGGTTCAAAAAGAGCTAGATAAATTAATGGAGGATAGGTCCATCAACGGCTATTAGCCAGGATAGTCAGGGATGGTGTCCCTAGCCTCCGTTTGCCAGAAGCTGGGAATGGGCGACAGGGGATGGATCACTTGATGATTATCTGTTCTGTTAATTCTCTCTGTGGCACCTGACATTGGCCACTGTTGGAAGACAGGATACTGGGCTAGATGGACCTTTGGTCTGACCCAGTATGGCCATTGTTATGTTCCCTTCTGTCAGATCAAACCTATTTTTGTGGCTTCCTCCCCCAGTTCTGAGGCCAAGTTCAGGTGGAATATTATTTCATTTGTTGGGTCCTTGTAGTGTCAGAGCTCCTGGGGTGGCTCCTTATTTCCTTGAAACAGATAACCTCAGAAATAGTGGGTTTGGAACGGATTAGGAAATACAAACAAAAAACAAAACAAAAAAACAAGGAACCACTCATACAAAAGCAAGGGTCGGCTTCAGTCTTCCCAGGTGCTATTTTTATATCCAAAGGGTGTTTCCAAGCTCCCCTTGGTTTCCTAGGTTAATTCAAGAAGGAACAGCCCTTGAAAAAAAGGCTATGCTAATCAGGAGAGGCTTTTTCCTGTTTACCAGCTAGGAATCATTCTGTTTAAAAGAGCTGCCTTGTCCATCTTACTGCTGGGTGATAAAGTCTCAGATAAGAGGCTCTGAGCCCCTTTGTTTTGTTTACTGGTGGGGGCAGCAGCAATGGGAAAACAGATGGGGAAAAAGAACAGAAAACTAGGAAAAGCTGAAGCGATGTGGCTGGTTTGGCTGAGGAGGGATAGTTAAATCCATGCAAGTTCTTATATTATTCTTGTTACCACAGCATCTGGGGGCCTTGCCTTCTCTAGCAATTTCACTCATGTTATGGCTCCATTGTTCGTGTTTGCTAACCCTGCTGTCTGTGGACACGAGTGCACCCCTCAATCATGTGGCCCTGGGGGACTCACTCGAGGGCAGACCTCCAGTGAGCTTCCCCAGAGTGTGGCTCACTAGAGCTATTGTGGATATAGTTTAGTGCCACAAAACAACTATCAATGGCCTCTAGTCTTCTCACAGTCCACTACTGGGTGGTCTATTTTGCCACCTACCTATTCTTGTTCCCTGGTCTGAAGTCACCTACCACAGCATATATGACTGTTCAGTGTCCTGATGCACTAGAGAAGGAGCAGAAAGCAAGGAAAAGCTGAAATAGCATGGTTGGTTTGGTGGGATGGAGAAGTTAAATCTATGTAGGTGCTTGTTACAGAGTCACTGTCTCCAGAGTGCCCCCTCCTGGCTAGGGGTGGCTCTTCAACAGCCCTGCCTCAGTTTCCCTCTGAGGTTCTGGGAAATAATCCACAAAGACTTTCCGGTGACTAATAACTCCACTGCTTGGGGTTGGTTTAAATAACAAAGTTCAAAACATTCCTCAAAGTCCTAAAGTAAAGTCCATCACCACAACCCACAACTGTATACTCAAACCTGGCATTTTCTGCCAGTCCTGGGGCTCTTCTTAAGTCTCAGCCTGCTCTTCATCAAGCAGTCCCTTACAGACCTTTCTAGCTGGAAACCCG
Organism: Chelydra serpentina; assembly: GCA_037349315.1. Lineage (NCBI taxonomy): Eukaryota > Metazoa > Chordata > Testudines > Chelydridae > Chelydra > Chelydra serpentina. Next base: position 19,145,344 of record JBAIAC010000035.1, read on the forward strand.
CCCTGCTCTTCAAGCAGCTACTCCCAGGCCTCCCTACCTGCAGTCCATCCTCCTCCCCCGCCCCCCCCAAGAGCGGATCCAAAACTCTCCCTGGGTTGTCTTCTCCCTGGCTCAGAGAGGCCGGAAGCTAAACATCCTCTGCTGCTATCCTGGCCCTGCCCTGGTATCTCACCGTGTCCTGGAGGAGCCTTGCTGTTCTCAGCAGCCTTCTCCAGGCCTTTGCTGAAGTATCTCTCTCCCTCTGCCCAGGCCTGTCCCCTATTAATTCCCAAGGCCTGATTGAATCACATGACCCATCTTAATTTTTCCCATCTGGGGAGGCGAGTTAACAGTGTAACAGGTGGTGCCGAGGCCTCTTTTTCGTTGAAGGGTCTGCCACCCTGTGACAGTACCTATATGGGCCTGTTCTGAGGTATATTCAATATTTGCCACCCAGCCGTGTCTTATTTAGATGGTAAGCTCCATGGAGCAGGGGATGTCTACTACTCTGCTTGCAAAGTGCCTAGCACAATGGGCACTCTGTTCTCCGTTGACCCCTAGATACCACCCATGTCTGTTTGACATCACAGCTGGAAAGAGGCTTAATAAACAAATCTATGTGCCATATTGAAAGATAAATGAGTTCCTGGGGCTGCTGCCCAGAAACAGCGCTTCCTTCTCAGAATGGGCAGTGACTTCCATGGGATGATTTTAATCACTGCAGCGGCTGCATAGTTTCTGTTGTCCCTCTCACTCCTGGGTGCCCTGCCCTTCACAGAACATGCCCAGCACTAACTGGTGCAATTGAAATTCAACGGCATTGGCTTCTTGTCTGGAGGGCATTTTGCAGCCGTTCTTGAGGCGTGAACTGCTGAGTGCTTAAGGTCAGCAGGAGAGTGAGGTACGGCACCAACCTCTGTGGCTCTCAGACAAAATGCAGGGTCAGCTGCTGCCCCTGCACCTCACAAACGATCTGAGCAGCTCACAGTGCCTGGGAGGGACTACTTATGGCCATGGTATCTCTTGCCAAACATCCCATTCCTTGTCCAGAGCAAACATCAATATCCCAATCTCCACATTCCAAAAGAGACTGCTGAATGGCTGGGACCATGGCATATCCAGTGGAGAGCCCCTGTGAACATGGCTACACTCAAATATTTTTTAAAGGTGTCACAATACCTGGGCATATCTGGGGCCTGGCCAAGTAGGTAACCCCAACAAGGTGATTCTAGCACAGTATGGGTGAAAATATTGCCCTGAAACGTAGGTGCTGGGTTTGCATGTCTAAAGCAATGTTTCCCAAACTTGGGACGCCGCTTGTTCAGGGAAAGCCCTTGGCGCGCCCGGCTGGTTTGTTTACCTGCCGCGTCCACAGGTTCGGCCGATCACGGCTCCCACTGGCCGCGGTTCGCTGTGCCCAGCCAATGGGGGCTGCGGGAAGCGGCGGCCAGTACATCCCTCGGCCCGCGCCACTTCCCGCAGTCCCCATTGGCCGGGCACAGTGAACCATGGCCAGTGGGAGCCGCACTCAGCCGAACCTGCAGATGCGGCAGGTAAACAAACCGGCCGGGCGCGCCAGGGGCTTTCCCTGAACAAGCGGCGTCCCAAGTTTGGGAAACACTGGTCTAAGGGATCATTAGTTATTGCATGGCCCTCGCTCTGTAATGCTGGGCTGTTCACTTCCAACAAATCAAGCTCCCAGGAAATAGATATGGTTGTAAACATTTAGCAGTAAATTTGTGGCCACCCAGCGCTTTGTGGCCGTCACTACTGCTGCACAAAATGGACACTGGGCTGTTCCTAGTGATGGCAGGGATAGAACTCAGACCCGTCCACTCCAGAACTGCTGGTGCCTATCACCTGAGGTGCAAGAAAACCTCTGCTAGCTATGTAGGACCTTATTACCCACATCTGAGCAGTTCCAATTCTATCCCGCAAAGGACATGCACAATGGCCAATTTCTTACATTGAGACTTTTTAAAAATGTACTTTGAATTAAAATAGATCATGATTCAAAAGCAGCTGAGAAAAGCCCACAGCCAGCTGTGATGCATATGTGTAACAAAGCAGGGGGGAGAATGCATGAAGTAATAAATATGCAAAACAGTGAGAAATAACATCGACCTCTGTATATCATTCCTAACAGAAATATGCTAGAAGCAGCACATCCTTGTGTGATCCTCTAACACTTCCTTACTGAGATAACAGCTTATTCTTGGAGAGAGAGTTCCAGGGTCAGTTTATAACTCACAGTCCAAGTAAATATGAAGCTGCCCAATGAGAATCTTTACAGACTTTATAGCCTTCCCCCATATGAAGTATAAGGAAGCAGAGAGAAGCCGTTCTTATCCTGCTGCTTGGGAATGCGGTAGACTCTCATTTTTTTAAACTCTTTTGGATGGATTTCAGCAGGATTGGCATGGCAAAGAGCAGTTACTGTCTGTGTGAAGTTAAAGGAAGCCTGGAGAGGATTGTCTTCAAAGCCCCTCAGCACCACTCCTGGATTGCCTGCAGGGGTTCCCAGACTTTTGCATTTTGTCCTTTTTGAGACCCACCATTAAACGTATGCACCCTCTGCGCTGGCACTGCAACCCTACACCCACCCCAGTGTAGAGGGGAGGCCTAGGGCTGAGGGTGTATGGTTGGAATGGGATGAGCACACATTGCAAGTGTTTAAGACCAATTATGTCTCACCTGGAATCGTGGAGTGAACTTGGCCCGGGCTAGCCTGGGGAATGAGACGAGATATGGGCATCAAACTTAGGACTTTTAGGTGGTACCATGGAGCACTCCCTGGTTGGGGAGCAACAGATCAGATGTGGGCATTGGATCTGAATCACTTGTGTTCTGGCATGATTGTTATTTATTCCTCTATTCATACAACACCAAGCATGTGCGAGGTGGTTTCAGAAGCATATGAAGAGAGGGTCCCTGTCCTGAAGAGCTTTACATTCCAAATTTCCAATGGAGAGGTCAAGGATTAGGGAGTGGAACAATGATTGGGCCAGATTCAGCATCCCCACTAAGGGCTCTTTGCACCACCAGAGTGATGCGAAAGGACCTTAGATGAGCCCAGAACGCATCTGTCCTGAGTTTACACTAGGCCATGGGAGATCCTCAGAGATCTGCCATGCACACAGCAGCATTTCTGGGGGCAGTGGCAGCCCCTATATTTTGCCTCAGTGTCTCTTGATCTTGTTTTCCTGTTCTTTCAAGCCAGAAGACATCCACTGTGCTAGCAGCTCCTAGCAAAGGGGAGAGGTAATGGAATGCCACTCGGTGCCTGTATGTTCTCCTCTGTCCCAGTCTACTTCAGATCAAAGGCAGCATGGCACTGATCTGAGTGTACTTGAGCTCCGCACTGTTCGCTGTGGATTCTTGCCCAGAGGAGTCTAAATTGGGGCCAACAAATCTGGCTCATTTATATCTTCTGAGACGGCTTGATTCCAGAGCCCAGGAAGGGAAATTTCATCCATCCAGACCCTCCCCTTCCTTCCTTGCATCAGAGCCAAAGTGTTTACCTTGGCCTAAAAGCTATGTTGATCTTTGGCGAGGCTGAAAGGGAAAGAATCACTGAACCTTTAGGTACTTTTCCAAGCTGCCTACCCTGGCTTCCAGTGACTGAAGTGACTACAGTACAAGGCTAGTTGAAAGACTTAGCTGGGGTTAAATACCACTGGATATTCAGCTGTCTCTCTGTGCAACAGCAGCTCTACAGTGCCCTGGAGGTCAAGGAGCTCTGGGAACTCCCACAGGGTTACAGTAAAGTAGCCCAGGAACCTGTATTCACTCCCTCAGACACAGAGAGGAACGACAATCCATTCACAGCAGCACTGCTCTCCTATGAGCTAGGGGGGTGCTCTGTAAATTGAGTGGAGCTGCAGAGAGCCTCATGGAGTTGTCTCATAGTAACATCCTGACTCCTGGCATTGTATGGTGTGTGTGCGTGGAGTACATAGAGTCATACAGAATCGCGGAGTTTAAGGCCAGAATGGACCACCTGATCGTCTAGTCCAGGGGTCTCAAACTCAAATTACCACGAGAGCCGCATGAGGACTAGTGCATTGGCCTGAGGGCCGCATCACTGACCCCGCCCCCTCGCTGCCCCCGGCCCTGCCCCCACTCCACCCTTCCATTAGGCCCCGCCCATTCTCCACCTCCTCCCCTGTGCGCACGGCTTCCCGCTCCTCCCTCCTCCGTCCCAGAAACCGCGAAGCTCTTCCCATGCAGCCCACGGAGCTCTTCCCTGCGGCCTGCCGGGCTCCCCGCGCCCCACCCCCCCCTTTTTTTTTTTACCCCCAGGCAGTTCCCACCGCCAGAACAACTGTCTGGTGGCGGAAACTGCCTGGGGGTAAAAAAAAATTTTTTTAAATTAAAAAGGGGGGGAGCTGGGGGGGGGGGGGCGCGGGGAGCCTGGCAGGCCACAGGGAAGAGCTCCGCGGGCCGCATGCGGCCTGTGGGCTGCGTGTTTGAGACCCCTGGTCTAGTCTGACCTCCTGTAGATCACTGGCCACGAACACCACCAAGACACCCCTGCACCAAATCCAACAACCAGCATGAGACCAAAGTGTTACAGCCTTCCTGAGACTGAACTATTCTGTGCCAGAGGCAGAGAACAGGAAAGACCAAGATGCACCAATGCCATAGGTCCCTGCAATGGCAGAGAAATGACCGAGATATAACCGTATAATCCTGGGAAGTGAACATCACTCATGCAGCAGAGGAAGGCAAAAAAACCTCAAGGTCACTGGCAGTCTGGCCTGGGGGAAAATTCCTTCCTAACCCTGCCTTCAGCATGTGAGCCAGAACCAGCCAGCCAAGCACCTGAGAGAGAGTCTGCTCGGTGCCACCTCAGAGCATATAAGGAAAATACGACCTGAGCCAGAACATGTGGTGTGAGGATGTCACCTCACTCAGATTCAGCATCACCATTGTGCACTGATGTACAGTTGCCCAGGCCATATCAACGCAACATCGCCCCTTCTTCACTCTGCCCTCAAGCCTTGTCTGCTTTGGGGCTAGAGCCAGTGGTGTGATTCCCACCTCCAACAGACATACTCATCAAGCTTGTGCTAAAAATAGTAGTGTAGCTGTGGTAGCATAGGAAGCACCCGTGCCATGGGCTAGCTGCCACGGGTACGTTATCATGAGGTTTGGGTGGGTTTGTTCTCACAGTGGCCATACCTGGCCTCTGCTCACCACTGCCCGTGCAACTGCAGCTACATGTCTATTTTTATAATTCCAACTCAACGAGACCCAGCGTGAGTACGTCACACCTCCAGCTCCAAGTGTAGATGTAGCCTTGAATAGAACTGATTTACACCAGGGCTGCATGATTCATACTGTGCAGCTCACCCTGGTTTCAAATCACACTGGAATGCTATACATTTTACCCCATCATGTCAGTACAAATGTAGCTGCACTGCCATTGGAGTCATGTCTACACTAGGGGGTTGCACCAGGGCAGGTTGTTAAAATCCCAGGGAGAGATCCTGTTCCCCACCCCAGCAGTGTACAGGGCATGTATGGACATTGCAAGGGGCCAGGGGATAATTTCCCTGAGACAGGAACAGAGTAGGGCTGCCATAATCAGCCCATAATCCCTCCTCACAAGCCCTGGTGTAGGATGCAGGGGTATGCCAGGGGCAGGATAAAATGTCTCAGCACTACACACTGCTTTGGAGATTCTGGACTATGGCGCGGCCCATAGGAAGCCCTGGATAGGCTGCTGTAGTGTGATGCCGGGCCTGCCTGTTTATACTGGGGACTTCACTAGCTCCTGTAGCAGTTCAGAGTCTGGGTCCTGCAAAAATGGCTCTGCCTCTCTGGGTCGTGCCTTCTGTGCTTCACCTCCAGCGTAGACAAAGCCTCAGAGGCAGGAACCTCTCCCTGCTGCTTTCTCTCTTTTCTGCTCTTTCAGCCAGTTGATTTTCTGAACAGTGAGTATGTGCTACCTTCAAAGCCCTAGGGCTCCCGTATGTTTGCACACAGTTAAGTGCAGTGAATGCCACCATTGGCCCAACAGGATTACCGACTGGAACACACTGTCTGGATGCTTGGAGATAATGCTCCAGCTTTTCCCCTCTGGAGATGTGAATGCAAAACCTGGCTTGGATCACAAGACAAATGAGTTTGGTGGAGCTCTTCACAGTCCTGAGTGGGCCCATGCACACATCACAGAGTTGGCTATGAAAGGAAAATCTTCCCATACAATAGGCTCAGGAGTGAGAGAGCAGAGGATGCTGCCAGTCAGGACTCAGGGACATCAGCAGAGCTGCAGGGGAATCCAGAACTGGGAGTTCAGGGGTTGCGGCAGGTTGTTACTGAAGTGCACTAGCAGAGTTGTATGGGGCGGGGGCAGGACTGGAATAAGAGGGAGGTGCAGGTGGGGAGTAATGAGGTGCATTGGCAGAGCTGTGTGAGTCGCCTAGCCGCTCCAGTAATTAGGGAAGATTAGCTGACATTACAGTACACACCCCAGGGGCCCAGATAATGGTAATCAATGAGTAGCAGGAGCTATTCTGAACAGCAGTTTTCTTGTCCTTTTCTAGTTAGACAGCAGGTTAGTATCATTTGCCTTCCTCATCTGGGGGCAAATCATGGTCTTAAATACCAAAAGGATAATATCAGGCATTTTAAAATAATGCCCTGTGTTTTTCTTCAAACTAAGGAGGATATGAGGATCAATCAGGCCACTCTGTTCCTTTCCCAGCAGCAGTGCAGGAGTTTCTGAAGAGCTCCCAAAATCATTGAAACAGCGACTAGGCAAATTGCTCTATCTGGATAATTGTTCACAGCCTGATCGGAGCGTCCTGAGACAAACGGAACAATGTCCGAGAGGACAACTCAAGGCCCTCGCAGGAGGGGGCCACATCATTTAGCTTCCTGCTTCTGCTCAGCCCAGCAGGGGCGGTTTGACAGAAAACGTTTTGCTCTGACTAGCTGCGGCAGAGTAGTTTCCTTAAGTCCAAAGTGCAGGGGGCAGAGAGGGGGGAGGGAGGGGCAGAGAAACTTTTTGTCCCAGGAGCCAATTGATGTTTCTGTTTGTTTATAGTCTTCTCCTAATGGAGGAAGGTTGGGCTTGGGGGTATGGAAACCCCAGACTGATTGACTCTGTGACCTTGCCATGTCACTGCCCTTCTCTGTGCCTGATTCTCCTTCTCTGTAAAATGGGAATAATAACAGTAGTCACATCCTCTACCCCACAGCTCAGTTCATTCATGTCTGGATAGTGCTTCGAGGTCCTTGGTGCTGTGTGGACCTGACTCAAAGCCCACTGAAGTCAATGGGAGGCTTCATTGCCTTCCAGCGGTGTGGATCAGGCCCTGCATGTGCCGAGTCTTATTCTATAAATGTAAATGTTATTAACAAAAAGCACCCCAGGAGGAAAACCTGAGCTGGGGCAGAGTGGGGAAAGGGCTTTCTTTTTGTAGCAATGCTATGAAACAAGAGAATACGACTGGGTTTTCTAACGCATCAATTTCTGCTCAGTGTATCCCAGAACAATCAGTTAGGTATTAGTAACTCATAGATGGGGCAGGCTAGTTGCCATTCTGCATCTGGATTAGCTCTCATAGTCCTGGATATTGCAATAGTACTGAGAGTGGGGGGTAATGCAGCCAAGATCACTACCCAGCTCCTGGAGAGATGCAGAAGGATCCTTGACGTCCACCTGGAGAGAGATTGTGAGCTGGCCCCACTGACAATACATAATTAGTCACACATCATTGTAACCCCTCTATACGGGACAGAGTAGCGCATGTGATGACCCTTCCTCTGGAGAAGGACAGCATTTGCTCTGGCCTGTGGAGAAGAAATCCCTAGACAGTGACGCTATCATGAAGTCACTGAAGTGTGTCACTGGTTTGTAGCAGGAGCTAGAAATCATCTGAAGACTGGCTGGCTCTGGCCCACCTTTCATACGTGACCCCTTCCATGTTTTGTGCCCTTTTGCTGAGCTTGCAATGGATACTTGAGGCAGTACTGGCCAAACCACACCCAGTGATGGTTTGTGCAATGTCACAAGCCAGGTGTGTCAGGTGACCATGACTGTAGCACGATGAATTCCAAACTCAAGGGCATAATTCAAACCTATTGAAGTGGTGTGTGGGTGGGTGTGGGTGTGTACGTGGGTGTGAGAAAGCTGGTCCCATGCCCCTGTTTATCAGAGAATGGAAGCGAATGCTAATTTGCTAATTTTGTTCCCAATTATGGCAGAGAGCAGGAAATAAAATTTGAAGAGTACATGAGCCCTTCTCTGCTCCAGAAGTACCCTGTGGTACAGGAAATGGCACTTTGTGTCTTCTTCAAACGTTATATCCTTGCCCTGCCAGAGGAAAAATGCATTGCTTTATCTTGTTTTTTCCTTCCAGGCATCAAAGCAAAATCCCCAGCACAGCCACAGAGATGGGAGGATCCTGTGAAAGAAACTACATTGCTATACGTCCAGCGACCAAGTAAAAAGGGGGAAGACAACAGGAAACCAGGCCAGATGTCTCGGGTGCCATTATGATGTGTGTGCCCGCTGAAAAGTGAGCAGCGTGATTACTGCCGATTGCATGGACAAAGCTCTGTGCTGTGGTAAGTTAGATAACGAGGATGCCAAAGTCATAAGACAAAACGCATCCAAGCTAAGGGAAGAAAAGAGTGGGAAGGCTTGCCAAGCACAGCGAGGCTGATGATAAATGAGATGAAAGCAAAGTGCCCATCGTTGCAGGGATGAAGAACCCCTTGAAGTTACTTCCTGATGGGCCAAAGGATCCAACGACTCTACCCAAAGCAGACAGATGAATCAGTGCAACTCTGCCTTGGCCTCGTGCACCTCAGTGAGACTGAGTGCCACTAATAGAAACAGTTGCACATAAGCCAGCCCCAGGTTTTGAGAAGCATCAAAGGCCTTGGGAGATGGTCTTGAGCAGTAGTTCTCAACCTGCAGCCCGTGAGCCGCTTGCGGCCCGATCAGCACAGAGCTGCAGCCCATGTAATATCCTCAGGGCCATACAGGTAGTAGTGGATGCGGCCCACAATGGTAAATAAGTTGAGAACCACTGGTCTAGTGCCACGGTGGTGTTAAGGAGAGAAGAATTTGGCCTAGAGCAGGGATCTCAAACTCAAATTACCACAAGGGCCACATGAGAACTAGTAAATTGGCCCGAGGGCCGCATCACTGACACCTTTTCATACAATGATACAAAAGTATAGTCAAAAATGAAGAAAATGAAGAGTAATATAGTATTTTATTAAGAGTCAATGTATTAACTTTTTAAAAACTGTAATGCAAAGAGGGGTTTTAATAAAATCTAAACACTCAGTAATGTTTGGAGCTTGGCTGCCAGTGGAGTCGGCGCCTATGGCGGGCCGCAGGAACTAACTCCGCGGGCCACATGAGGCCCGTGGGCTGCATGTTTGAGACCCCTGGCCTAGAGTATGTTGGTGGGCTCCCTCCAACTAGACACTTCCCCAGAAAGGACAGGGATCCATAAAATGAGAGTGGCATTGTACTGCCCGTCGGAAGGACCAGCGTGGTGTCACTGTGCCTGGGCTCGCTGCAGCACTGGGGGACTGTGGGCAGTGGCTCAGATTAAGATTATGGAGGCAGCCAGGAACTTGGGCTTTATAACAAGAAAGCAAATGCAGAAAAGGAAACAGAAAGCTCCTCAGCTTGGGGTTCAATGAGCTTGAGGACCCTGGGTGTGGAGTTCTCTCTTTCCAAAGGCGCCTTCCCCACTTTGCTTTCCAAGTAACAAATGAAGAACCCTTCCCTAAGCACCTGTGCAAGGGGAGGGTAAGGCTGAGCTGAGGTTAACTCCTTGTTTACCAGGGACCAAACAGTTCTCTTGCACACTCTGTGGACAAAGCGCTGGAGAGACGTACCTTAGGGTGCCAGCATGCATTGCTCAGTGCTACGCACAAGATGACCTAGTTCTAGAGGTCTCATTTCTCAGGTCCTGTGATGCTGTACTTCATTACCATGCAATAATAATAATAGACATCCTGGCATGAGCCCTCTGCCACCTATCCTCTGCCAAAGCCCCATGTCAGCTGCGCTGTCATGGGGAGTGGAAATTCCACCTGCCAATCCAGACAATGTGTTCTTTCACTGTGCAGCGAGAAAGTCAAGTGGCCCGGCGTACAATGTGATGTGCGTGTTTGGCACGCTGGCCGTCTTCAGGAGGAGATGCGCCGCCTTTGTGGAAACAAGCAGTGATCTGTAAGAATTAATACCTACGCAAACAGAGTGGAAACCATCAGGATGGAACATGATACTGGGAATGCGTCATGAAGCAGGAGCAAGCAAATATACTTTCCAATTACAGGACCGAGAGGAGGCAGAGAAGACTGTATGAGTGTGGAGGGGAGGGAGAGGACTGATTCTCATCATTTACACCTGTACATAGTGGGTGCAAGAAGCCACCAGATCAGAGTGGTAGACTTTTACCCTCACTCTGCAAGGTGTTAATGCTGACACAAGGTGGGGGGCACTAGAGACGCAGCCCCACTGTTTGCGCACAGGAGACTGCGCCCTTGGCCCACACCTGTGTGCTACCTTTAGTTTTTATTTTGAAACACCAGCCAGCCATCAGAGGTAATAAACACAATGTGCTTATTTCCCTCTTCAAAAGGGAACTGTCAGAATCAAAGCAGCATGTAGCAGTAAGGGGCCTTTTACACACTGAAAATCCCCTTTTATTAAATATTTGTATTTTGCGGTTTATGCAAATCACATAATTCAAGACTGTCTGTGGTAAGGGCTTTATAACAGCTGGTGTCAGAGATGATGATTTACTGTTCTAGGCAATTGTCTGCCCTAAGCTGTTCATGTAGAGGTCTCAACACTCTTAAGAGACCATTTTTCCTCAGTCTCTTGAGTGGTTGCTCTAACAGGTATGTAGGGTGACCAGATGTCCCAATTTTATAGGGACAGTCCCGATTTTTGGGTCATTTTCTTATATAGGCTCCTATTACCCACCACCCCCTGTCCTGATTTTTCACATTTGCTGTCTGGTCACCCTCCAGGTAGGGCAATTTCCTTCAATATTCTGGACAACCCTTACTGAATTAAGTTAAACCTTCTGGAATTATATTTAAGTATTTTAGGAGTTCATTGTATTAAAATGCAAATCTTTATGTGTTATTGTGGGATTGTATGTAATGTCTCTGGGGAAGACACGACTAATGTAAACCCTGGGAAGTGTTATCCGCATAAAAGAACTGTTTGAAACAATATGCCAGACAAGAATGGACTTTTAAAGTTAAGTGGGGTTCCCAGGAAATCTCTAGGGGGAGGGGCATGCAAATGTACCACCTTGGTTAAGCAAGAAGGCAGCTTTTTGAAGCTTTGCTCTGAGAAGGGGACCTGTGTCTGCTGGTCACCTGTTACACAATGACAAGGTCTGAGGCCCAACTGGTATAAAGGCATGACTCTCAGATTCATGGGTGTTCATGTTCTGAGCAAAAGGTGTCATGAACTTGTGAGCACAGAAATATTCCTGTGTGAGGTTTGAAGGACTGACTCTTACAAGAGCCCTTGTCGGAGCTGAGGTGATCTCTGATAATTTTATTAGCGTACGTGTAGGTATTTTTTATTAATAAGTTCTCGGCAATGCTTTCACCTTAAAAATAAATGTGCTTTCTTAGGAAAAGCTGTGTGGTACCTTATAATTGTGGGCAGTTACACTGTTTATAGCAGGGGTGGGCAAACTACGGCCCACGAGCCACATTCAGCCCGCGGGACTTTCCTGCCTGGCCCCTGAGCTCCCAGATGGGGAGGCTTCCCCTGGCCCCTTCCCTGCTGTTCCCCCTCCCCTGCAGCTTCATCATGCTGCACCACCAGCGCAATGCTCTGGGCGGTGGGGCTGCAGAGCCGCGGCCTGACCCGGTGCTCTGTGCTGTGCGGTGCACGGCTGCCTGTCCTGGTGCAGCTGCACCACCAGTCACCCATGCTCCAGGCACTGTGGTAAGGGGACAGGGAGGAGCGGGGGTTGGATAGAGGGTGGGAAGTTTGAGGGGTAGTCGGGGCAGGGGTGTGGATAGGGGTCAGGGCGGTCAGAGGGCAGGGAACAGCGGGGTTGAATGGGGGCAGGGATCTCCGGGGGGCAGTCAGGAATGAGATGAGGGGTTGGATGGGGCGGCAGGGGGCAGTCAGGATTGGGGGTTCTGGGGGCGGACAGGGAGAATGAGTGGTTGGATGGTGCAGGGGTCCCGGGGGAGGGCGTCAGGAAGGAGAGGAGTTGGATGGGGTGGTGGCAGGGGTGGGGAGTCCAGGGGCAGTCAGGGGACAGAGAGCAGGGTGGGGGGGTGGATGGGGCAGAGGTCCTGGGGGGGCTGTCAGGGGACGAGAAGCAGGGGGGCTCAGATAGGGGGGCAGGGGCCGTGCCATGCCTGGCTATTTGGGGAGGCACAGCCTATCCTAACTGGTCCTCCATACAATTTCGGAAACCCAATGTGGCCCTCAGGCCAAAAAGTTTGCGCACCCCTGGTTTATAGTCACTGAAGAGAAAGCAAAGCAGGCCTGCGTAGGCAGTCTGACTTGCTGTGGAATTCACAGTGTAGGCTGGGAGCCATGCAGCCTGGAAGGAGAGAGATATGAATCTCTACCAGGAGTGATGACAGATGAGGAGCTGGGAGTCTAGAGGGGGTGCCCGTGCTGAACCACAGAGGGGGGAATACAAGTGCAGTTACCCTGAACTGTGACGGTTGCTTAATACAAGTTTCACTCCATACAGTACCTACTCCTATCTGGATTTGCTGCTTGTCTAAATACTTTGAATTGGCCTCTCTCCTTCTCTCTCTCTCTGGGTTTGGGTCTCCTCCTCCTCACACCACTTTATACTGGGGTATATCCATTGACTTCAGTGGAGTTAGTCCTGATGTGCCCTGCTGTGAGGGCAGAATCAAGCCCAGAGTCTTTAACACAAGTTTCACTCTAACAGCATGAAGTGGTCTTTTGCTGAAAGGCCAAGATCAGGGGTGAAATCCTGGTGCCATTGAAGTCAGTGGTAGAAAAGGTCTCCCTCTGTGGGAAAAACAACGAGGAGTCCTTATGGCACTTGAAACCTCTGTAGGAAAGGCTATTGTATTCGTTTACTTTTACAACACAGATAAGGACAGCCTCCATGAGGAAGGAAGCACTTCTCATTTGGGTTTTGTCACAGGGTGAGACTGGCTCTTTAAGAAGGAGAGGGGCCAGTGCTCCAGTGCCTTATCAGCACATTCCAATTTGGCCAATTAATTGGTCTTCAAAGAAGGGACCAGGGTCCTAGGGGAGGAAAGACCTGGTGAGTCAGGGCTGCCTGAGGAGAGGAGAATGAGTGGGAGATGACAGCTGGCAGAGAGCCTATGTGGTTCCTGGGAGATGGCTGAAGGGTTTGCTGGCTGTCTCCAAGCCAGAGAGCCATGGACAGAGGGCTGAAGGCCAGGGAGTAGCAGTGGGACTGTAAGCTGGAGGAACAGAGCCAAGGGCTGGCGGGGGCTGAAGGCAGGGCAGCCACGGAGGAGCTTACCTGTTGACATCTCCCAGGCTGGAGAGCTGGACCCAGAGGAGCAGTGAGGGCCGGGATGTGAAGGATGTTCCCCTGGCAAGGATGGTCCCAGAAGAGAGGCTGTGGGCGTTCCCAAGGGGAAGAGTGGGCTTGCATTCCAGAAGGAAGGGCTGGGGTAGCTGGCCAGGGCCAGAAGATGTGATATGAAGGCCCTGGCCAGAGACAACAGGTGATCTTAATGACTGTTTGCACGGGGAGGGTGATAAATGAGTTTTATGTCAGGACTTTTGTTATGAACTATTTTGCATGAGGCTTTAATAAGAAACCAGCTCCTACAAGGGGTATTATCGAGAGAGCAGAGCTTGCATTAAGTTAGTGTGTTACTTGAGAGGGGACGCTGAGGCCAGGTGATGCTGAGCGACCCAGACCATGGGGAGGAATAGAGGAGGCCCTCGGGGTGCAGCTGACCCTGTTACAGGCACCACGTGGGGTTTGTTTATAACTGTCTTGCTGGCTTTTTTCAGTATTAGGCTTGAGGGTTACAGAGGTGAAAGTAAGAGTATCCGAGAAGCATTAGGAGTTAAAAATAAGTATAGGGGGGAAAAGTCTTTCCCTGTATTTCAGTCCTGAACACTTCTTCCCTACCCTGTTCTGGTGAGGCACCTCAAACCTGACCTGCAGTATCTCCTGGTGTTCCAGTTATGGGTCCTTGTGTCTTCATTCTGGCCAACAGCCTCCTCTCCTATTCCAGTCCTGACCTTCCCAGACACTCCTGACCTGGAGCACCTGTTATTCAGTTCCAGGGTTTCCTCTGAGCAGCAATTGCCAATTGTGTCTAATAATTATGCACTGGTTTTGTTAACTGCAAAAATTAGTCCCAATGTGACATTATGAAGCATAAGTGAAAAGCTAGTTCTCCACCTCACTGAACCCTCCAGCCCTCTGCCCTACATTCTTGTCCTTCATCTGCAGCCAGCCACGAGTGCTCTTGAATCATGTTGAAAGAGCCGCCTTAAGTGGGTTTGGAAATGTAATTGTGGCCTTTAATTCCTCCCCCCCTGTCCCCCCCCCCCCCACCTTCCCCAACTGTAGCTGTGCTTTATCAGTAGCTACTGATAAAACACTCACATTCTGTCAATAGCAGTCCTGGGTTCCCAGGATACTAATGCATCTGGGAGTGGGTGCCCATATGAACAGACAAGACACACACAAGGAGGGGGAGGAAAAAGTCAGTCATGTGCAAAATAGTAACAAGTCAGAAAGTCCTGTAAAGTACATTAAACACCAGACTGACGAGTCTCCTCCTCCAGTGTTGCTGATGGACAAAATCTCAAAGTTTGGAGGTTCAGTTCAGAAAGTACCTAAGAGAGTATTCTCCTCTCTTTGGTCTAGCTAGCAGGATGCATAGAACAGGCTCTCCTGGAGGACTACGCGCTTCCAGGTAGATTAGAAATGTTTCTGTGGTACTGTGTTTCCTCTTTCAGGTCTGGATCACAGAACCATTGAAGTGGGAAGCCTGATTCTCCATTGCCTTTACACCATGAATGCAAGTGGGTGTATAAATTACCCGAACAGTAGTGTCTTACTCTCACTTTGCACTGGTGTCAATGACCATATGAGGAGCAGGACAATGTGGAGGGAGGTCCGGAGCTGGAGAGGGCCTGTTAGATAATTCAGCCCATCTCTCCTCTGCCAATGAAGTGTAGTTCCATACCTCTCCACCCTGACCATGCCATAGCCTCTCTCCCCCTTTGAGTGGGCAGCACAGTGGCAGGTGGCAGCATCGTTTCAGTCTGTTCCACACTGAGCTAGAGGTTCCCCTACAACGGTGAATTCTCCAAGAGGTATGCTACTTATATGCTATGAACTAAGCACAAACTAATCAAGAATCCTGCCCTCTGGCACTCTCTGCACACAGGATGAGAAACACATGGAGTAAGTTATCCAGGAAAGTGAGTAGGGCAAATAGACTAAAGGAGTTCCAGAGATACCTAGGAGATGGAAAGGGGAGCCTGATGAATAGACAGGGGGCTGTGATTCATACTCTGCCATTCTCTAGTGACTGCCACCCAACCTATCTCAAAGCCCTTCACTAAAATTAGTGAATGACGCCCCTCCCTGATGCAGTTAAATAAGAACATCCATGCAGCAAGGATGGAGAAAGTCAGGCTCGGAGAATCAAAGTGGCTTGCCCAACATCACATAGAAAATCTGCAGGAGAGCAGAAGAGCATGCAGCTGTCCTGCCTCCTAAGTCCTATGCTTTAGCCACAAGACCATCTTTTCCAGGTCCATGAACCACAGGTAGGACTCAAACTACAAATCACGTGATATGTGGGTTGGCTTAAGTACAATATCAGCATAATCCATCATAATGACACTGATTAAACTTACAAAGGTGGCACCCCAAATACTTCTAGGTTTAGTACAATGGGTCAAAGTTTGAGGATGATTGTCTCATGCTCTTATGGAGGAGAAGCTGCTCTCTAAAGTTTGGAAGCTTTTAACTTTTCATGCCTCTCAGTTTTTCATTTTACAGCAATTTAACCCAGAGCAGGGACATCAGCAGCCAGCATTTATATTCTCTCTGGTTAAGTCTATTTTAAAACTTATTTAGTGCCGCTGCAGGGTGTTTGTTTTTTTGTTTAATTCCCTTGGTTTCCTTTCTTTCTTTTTTGATGCTTCATTTCACAATCCTCCCAACATGAAGGTCAAAGCCAAACAGAGAGAACAGAATCTCTTTGCTTTGGAATCCAGTGCTCAGAAACAATAAGGAATAAAAGGGAAGTCCTGCAAATCACTATCATGCTAAAGAATCCAACACAGGCTGCACAATGACTGACAACTTTCAGTTTGCATCACTCCTATTTATCAGGATAATTGAAATGTTCTTCAGGAAAGTTGCTCAGGTCTAGAAAGATCTTTATTTTCCTGCTGGCTACGATCACCCTGATTCACATCCACCGTGAAAGGATTAATGGGATAAACTCTGCTTAGATTTAACCTGTTTTGTAAAAATAAGCTTTTATCAAATGAAAGCATTTGCATTAGCAATGATCTTAGGTGACTACAATTGCAGTGTTTTTCACTTCAATGGAGCCATCATTCTGAGGATCCCAAAACAATTTACAAAAATTAATTAAAAGAGCCTCGTATCCACCCAGCTGTGAAGTAGGCAGGTGTAACTACCCTGATTTTACAGATGGGGAAACTGAGGTATAGACTGGTGAAGGCATGCAAAATGGCATAGGTTGTGCATGTACATTGGGTAATTGTGCATGTATGTGGCCAGTTAGATGTGTAACTGTTCTTGCTATTCACAGTTACTCAATCTGCATATGTAATTTATTCATATGCTTGCGTACCTATTTTTGCAAGCATAAAGGTGTGTGCCTACATTTGAAAAATCAAGTCCTAAATGATGTGACTGAGGCCACAGAATGTGATAGTGGCAGAGTCCAGAGTAGACCCTGGGTGTCCTAACACCTGGGTCCTGCATCTGAGCATCCCTTTTCTAACTTGGATGCAGAAGACTTAGCCTTCAGCAAAGTTTCCCTGTTTCTCTCCAGTCTTTGAATATGGATTGTCCAGTCTAACGTACATCTCTGTTCCTAGTGCATTAATGAAAGAGCTGTTATTTATCTCTTTAAAACAGTTGGCTGGTAAAAGCACCCTTTCTTCCTCCCAAGGAGCACAGAGAAGAAGTCCATTAAAGAGGAGGTGCAGTAAAGTCTCATTGTTACCGCAGGGACTGAGGTACAGAAGACCTGAGGGGAATTCATCTCTGTGTGACGCAGCCCTCTTAGTCAATTCCTCTCAGGGAAAGAGCATGCCCCCATCTAGCAGAGAGCCATCTCTGACAACGCTGTCCACAGATGCCCCGGTGCAGGGAGTGTCTGGGGGTGGATATATGGACCAGAGAAAGAAGGGGGCAGGAAGAGGCAAGGCCGAGGCAGATGTGTCCCAAAGACTCTCCTGTGCAGCAAGCAACATACGGGATATGGAGAGGTGGGAGGTGCAAATCAGGGCAGCCCTAGCCTGCACTTTGGCCCCCAGCAGTATAGGGGAGGTGCAAGCACCTTGCCTCTGTTCCCACATCCTGCCTTAGTGCTGGTGTAGGGATGAATTTGACCCTTGGCTGCTGCCCTGCCCCTTGCTAGGTGACCTTGGGCAAGTCACTTCCCCTCGTTGTGCTTCACTCTCCCCATCACTGAAATGGAAACTCTCCACTGTGAAGTGTGACATGTTCCTTAGCTGAAAGGCACAACATGAGGGCCAGGTATCATTGTTCAGCTCAAGCTCTGTAAGAGCAGCTGCCTGCTTCCAAAGCCGCTAACTCAATAACGATGGCATCCTGTAAATCCTCTGCAGGCAATTAATCCCCTTTTACTCAAGAGGTTTATTCGGTTAGTCCCTGTTAGTTTCAGTACAGGAGGCATTTTAATGCAGAAATTCAATGAATTACCAAGGACTGGTGTCAATACCCTCCTCGCCACGTCAGAAACGCCAAGCTTCAGGTGGCACCAATCGCATTATAGGCCTAATCACATTCACTTTACCCCAGATAACTGTGAGAGAAGGGGTCAGATTTCATCAGCTGTCTTTGTGAGTATGGTAAGCTTATTATCCCCTTCATTGTTCCAGACAGGAGAAGGGCTTGCGCGCCCTAACCTCATCTGTAATTATCCATTTTGGTTAACGGGGCACGGGCAGCTCTGCCTTGTGAGATCTGCCTAATAGGATATTATTTATCAAGTCAATATTCTCCCCTCTGTAGGCTTTTCTCTCCCTGCATTTCCCTCTGCTATGCATTCTGCCCTTGCACAACATTTCAAAGACCGAAAGCCCCTCCTGGAGAAACAGGACATGCAGGCCCTTTAACGAGGGAATGGGACAAGAGCCCTTCTTTCCCCATCTGCTTTGATCGCAGTACGATGTTTGGAGTCTCCATGCAGCTCACACTCGGTTACTACAGATTGTCTCCTTACACCCTGCTGGGGGGAATATTGTTGTTTTATCCTCACGGTTTGATCATTTCAAGGTTCCATTTTAAAAAGGCAATGAGACCGCAAGGTGACCGGAGCACTATTGAAGTGTCACTTGCAAAACACATCTCCTTTCAACTGGAACGCTTTCAATTTCTGCCTTCTGCTATATGTCAGACTCCGTTCAGTTTAATGAGGGAAAAATGCTTTTATGAAAGCAGGAAATAGAAGGCGTCTTCTAGATGCTACAGAGATGGCATCTCTCACCCTGGACCAACGTGGCTTTTTTGGGTGGAGGGGGTTTCTCATCATTTTGAAAGTCTCGCCTGATTTTCACGGCCATGCATTATTTGCCTGTCCATATCTGAGTTTGCAAAGCAAGGACTCACAATGCATATACCATATTGATAGAGTAGCAAAGAAAAACAAAGACTGTTTAGGGCTGTGTACATTGAGGTATTACTATCATTAGCTATTACTCATGCTGTCCAGGGTTAGGTCCATCTCAAGCACAATGGAAGTGTGGTAGCTAGCAAAGTATTGTGAGCCCTTCACTCACTGTCACCCCAAATGGTTTTATTATGGTTACGGCTCTGAACTGGGGTCTCAGGAGATCTAGGTTCTATTCCTGGCTCTGCCCCATACTCCCCATGTGACCTGGGTGAGTTGCTTAGGTCACAGGCAGCCCCTAGGGCTGGTCAAAAAAATGCTGGAATTAAAAAAAAAAATTCTCAGGTTTGTCATTGAAATTGCAAATTTTCAAACAATGTTGATCAACGTGAGTGGCTGCTGCTGCTGGGAGTTCATTCTGGGGCTAATTTTCAGAAGTGCTGAGCTCCATGGCTCCCACTGACTTTAATGGAAGTTGTGGGTACTCAGCACTTTGAAAATCAGCCCTGGCCTATCTCAAGTTGAACTCTTGAGATTTGAGGCACTCAGAGATCACTGGCCACCATTGAAAATGTTGGCCCTAATTTCTCTACATCTCAATTCCCCATCTATAGAATGGGGCTAATGACACGTCTGTACTATAAGGGGCATGTGAGGATTAAGTCACTGATGACTGGGCAGAGTTTAGATAAGCCAGTGATGAGCAGAACCCCATCCTCTATAGGAGTGCCCTTCCCAAGGATAGGTCAGCTTTGGGTCTCCATTTGCAGGTAAATTGAGCAGTGATTGTTTTGTGGGTGGTTCTCGATCTGCTTTGTGCCAACATCATTATGGCCAATGAAGTGTTAGGGTGCAAAGGCTGCTTTCCTTAGGACCCTTAGCCCAGGGTGGGCACGCTGAAAATCAAAACCAAACCCAAGAAGTACTGTACTAGACATACCTAGAATGCACAGCAGCAGCAAAGTTGCCGAGAAGCTATTTTGTGATTTAAATGATCCCATTTCTTCCAGGTGCATATTAGTATCTGGCAGTTTTCCTGACGCCATTTATGTTTTTGTCACCTAAAGCAATTGCAGAATAAGTCAGAACACTATGTTTGGCCAGCTATTACAGGATGTGAGTGGGAACGCAATACACAGTAATATAAGCACTTCAAGAGGTCATTATCGGTGCTTCAGGATGCCCTAGAAATATCTGCTCATGCTTGATAAACCGTATTGGAGGGGGCGTGCATAGGAAAATAAACAAGAGGGGGAGTTGCTAACATTCCTTTCCTCAAGGTCACTGCCAGGAATCTGCGCTGCTTATTGTTTCACCTCTGCATAGGAACCCTTCAGATTTAAAACTAACAGTATTGCCATAGTTAATGCTGTCTGGGCTAGATCAATTGTGAACTGAAGGGATGCTGCTATTAGATAACAAATAGACAAAGCCCAGGACATTGTTGTTGTTTCAGACCCTGATGGCTCAATCCTGCTCCCATTGAAGTCAATGGAACATGTCCCGCTGGCTCCAAGGGGAAGTGGATCAGTCCCGGAAAGGGGATAGGAGTGAGTGGTTGAATGAGTAGGGTTGTCGCCTGTCCCAGTTTGTGCCTGTTAGACTTATAGATGGGCTCGAGATAGGGTGACCAGACAGCAAGTGTAGGGTGACCAGATGTCCCGATTTTATAGGGACAGTCCCAATTTTGGGGGCTTTTTCTTATATAGGCACCTATTACCCCCCCCTCCCCCCACCTGTCCCAATTTTTCACACTTGCTGTCTGGTCACTCTAAGCAAGTGTGAAAAATCGGGACAGGATGTGGGGGTAATAGGGCGCCTATATAAGAAAAAGCCCCAAATATCGGGACTGTTCCTATAAAATCGGGACATCTGGTCACCCTAGCTCGAGATTAATTCAAAAACACAGCTGCTGCAAGCAACCGGTCCCCTACCAGGGGCAAAATAAGTCTCCATGCGTGCTGAGCACTCACAAAAGCCATTATGGTGTAAGGGAGCTGCAGTGATCAGCACATTAACCTCTCTTCGGTCTCCAGAGCACTCCCTCTGCAGCATGCTACAGCCCCTGCTGACTCAGACTCTCCTGTTCTTCCACCCCAGATGCACGAAAAGCTCTTTCCCAAAGGTTGAGTTTCCATGGTTACCCAAAGGGTGCTGATGCATATTGCATGCTCAGCTTATGTTGAGCCCAAGTGTGGCTATTAACAGGGAACTAGGTTCTCCACGCTCAGACTGAGCAGCGCCCCCTACAGCCTATTGGGAAACTTATTACCAGGAGTGAATCTCCCCTTTCATGCTCTGTTACCTCATCAACACCTACGCTATACCAGAGACATTACAGTCACTGGGCCAATATTAATAATAATTATTATTACTGGTCTAGTGCCTAGAAGCCCTAATTATGGACCACTGTGCTAAATGCTGTGCAAACATGTAACTAAAAGACAGTCCCTGCTCCAAAGGGCTAACAGTCTGAGCCGTGCCGTGTCACACAGCTCTTGAAAGGCATGGTGAGGCCAGATTGGCTAGGGAAAGAACTTGCAGCTGAGAGGAGAATTTGGTGCATTGGTATTGCTCATCTGTTACCTTTGTGGAGTACAACCTGATACTTGTCAGTTATTGTTTGCATGACACGTCACATAGGAATAAAATTGGCCAGGTCCTTCCCCAAGGAGCTTTCACGATAGATTAGAAATAACATGGCAAAGAATGACAAAGAAACAAAGGGGAACAAGAAGGGTTACCTCCGCATGAGAACTTCTCAACCCACTCATTCTCATGTCACCCATTCCCCAGTTATTTGGGCCCACTGCCTATTGTAGTGTTGCAGTGCTTTGCTTCCGTGTCACTGTGTTCTATGGAGTACGAATAGATCCTGGCGGAGAACAATGTCTCCCTTTCCATTTGCTCTTTCTAACATGCTTTGTTTAACACGAATAAAAACATACGAATAACCCACCCATAAACTGCTACTCATGAGACACCTGAAACCCAGAACCACCTGCTGTGAAATCATAGCTGGACCTCTCAGTCCCAGAAGGAATAGCTAAAGATAGCTCTCAAGAGATCTACAGGCATTAACAAATTAAACATCACAGCTGCTCTGTGCCCATTATGCTCATTTTACCATTGGGGAAACTGAGACAGAGAGCAGTCTAGTGACTTGACCAAGGTCATTCATCAGATTAGTGACAGAGCTAAGAATAAAACCCAAGAGCCTTGATCCCAGCATCTGAATTGAACCATGAGACAACACTGCTTATCATCATTGTTTTCCCATCAGTATCTAAACTTCTTAAACATTGTTAAATCTTCCCTTCCCCTGCATTTAACTTTGGAACCCAACTTTACTTTCTTTTATGTCAATGACATCTTGAGAATGCAGAGGCGGTCCGGTGGTAGATAACTGTGCTGCTTTAGGTGCACAGAGATTCTTTGCTGATGGGTGCCCTATTAAGCAGATAGAGAGAAATGAAAACAATGAGCACCTCTCCCTCAATCCCCCGTATGCTTATGAACACGGTCTGCCCACCTACAGTGGATGTCAGAGGCTTAACTGATAGCTGCCAAGGACATGGAATCTATGAAGTCGAGAACCGAGCATTTCATTTTCACCTGGTGCGGAGGATGGTTCTGTGGAAATGATAGAGCTGTCACTGAAGTGTCACAATGAGAAAATTAACAGCAACTATTTTTTTTTCTCTCCGGTGCCCTATGTTTAATGAAGTGTTATGACATGTTGGGGGAAATCTGTGTGGGAGAGGGGGAACGGGAGGCAGCCTCAGCTCTTTTTGACACAGAAATGGGGCTGTGCACTTTATGTGTGCCATGCAAAAATGGGATTACATTAAAAGAAAACAGCTGGGGCCTTGTGGATCATCATTTCTAATCCATCATCCATTTCTTACCATATATGATTTGCGGTTGCTAGGCTGCTCACTTAAGACCTTCGGGAGTGCAGAGGGAGAGACTTGTTGACGGGTCTGGCTGAGAGCTTCCCCAAATTTATGACACCGTCTCTTTCTAAATAATATAATAATGCAAAAACTTGGAATGGCTGCTCCTGACTGATCAGTTTCTGAATTCAATGAGCTCCTTTCCAGACTCCACTCTGTACGCCCTCTGCTTTTCAATCATACAGGGCAAGATTGTGTGCACAAGTGTGGTAATTGGATAGGCAAGGCAAAAAGCTACTTAGATATCTGTGCATTTATACAAGGCACACACACACACACACACACACACATATAAGGGCTGTCAAGCGATTAAAAAAAATTAATCACGATTAATTGCGCTGTTCAACAATAGAATACCATTTATTTTAAATATTTGTGGATGTTTACTACATTTTCAAATATATTAATTTTAATTACAACACAGAATACAAAGTTTACAGGGCTCACTTTATATTTATTTTTTATTACAAATATTTGCACCGTAAAAAACAAAAAATCTGTATTTTTCAATTCACCTCATACAAGTACTGTAGTGCAATCTCTTTATCATGAAAGTTGAACTTACAAATGTAGACTTATGTACAAAAAAACCTGCATTCAAAAATAAAACAATGTAAAACTTTAGCGCCTACAAGTCCACTCAGCCCTACTTCTTGGTCAGCCAGTCACTCAAACAAACAAGGTTGGTTACAATTTGAAGGAGATAATGCTGCCTGCTTCTTGCCACCTGAAAGTGAGAACAGGCGTTCACACGGCACTGTTGTAGCTGGCATTGCAAGATATTTATGTGCCAGATGCACTAAAGATTCATATGTCCCTTCATGCTTCAACCACCATTCCAATGGACATGCTTCGTGCTGATGATGGGTTCTGCTTGATAACGATTCAAAGCAGTGCGGACTGATGCCTGTTCATTTTAATCATCTGAGTCAGATGTCACCTGCAGAAAGTTGATTTTCTTTTTTGGTGGTTTGGGTTCTGTAGTTTCTGCATCAGAGTGTTGCTCTTATAAGACTTCTAAAAGCATGCTCCACCCCTTGTCCCTCTCAGATTTTGGATGGCACTTCAGATTCTTAAACCTTGGGTCAAGTGATGTAGCTATTTTTAGAAATCTCACATCGGTACCTTCTTTGCATTTTGTCAAATCTGCTGTGAAAGTTCTTAAAACAAACGTGCTGGGTCATCATCCGAGACTTCTATAACATGAAATATATGCAGAATGCAGGTAAAACAGAGCAGGAGACATACAGTTCTCCCTCCAGAGAGTACAGTCACATTGACGCATTATGTTTTTAACAAGCATCATCAGCATGAAAGCATGAAAGAATGGTGGCCAAAGCATGAAGGCGCATACGAATGTTTAGCATATCTGTCATGTAAATATCTTGCAATGCCAGCTACAAAAGTTCCATGTGAATGCCTGTTCTCACTTTCAGGTGACATTGTAAATAAGAAGCGGGCAGCAGTATCTTCTGTCAATGTAAACAAACTTGTTTGTCTGAGTGATTGGCAGAATAAGAAGTAGGACTGAGTGGACTTGTAGACTCTAAAGTTTTACACAGTTTTGTTTTTGAGTGCAGTTATGTAACCAAAAAAAATCTGCATTTGTAAGTTACACTTTCACAATAAAGAGATTGTACTTCAGTACTTGTCTGAGGTGAATAGAAAAATACTATTTCTTTTGTTTATCATTTTTACAGTGCAAATATTTGTAATAAAAATAATAATATAAAGTGAGCACTGTGCACTTTGTATTCTGTGTTGTAATAGAAATCAATATTGAAACTGTAGAAAAACATCCAAAAATATTTAATAAATTTCAATTGGTATTCTATTGTTATAAGTGCGATTAATCACAATTAATTTTTTTAACCGTGATTAATTTTTTTAGTTAATCGCATGAATTAACTGTGATTAATTGACAGCTCTAATATATATATATGCATAGTACAGACATCTCACCTGGAGTTTGCAATCACAGTAACTGAGCATGCAAAAAAAATGCATGTGTATTTTTATACACACCGTTCTAAAAAATCTGGCTCACAATCTCATTTGCAAAGATGCTGTCTGACCTTTAAAGATGACAATAAATCAATCTTCCTAACTTATATTGCAAGCAGGCATCTCAGAGCACTTCATAACAATAATCAAAGTATGGCTCAGAGTTCAAATATGTATGTGCCCTGCAATGCTCTTGTAAATATGATGCTAGTTACTCCTCTTCATCAACTTTCCTTCCACCTGCTAACCCATGAAATGCCTTGCTGGCTTGGTAGCAAAGCGTTTGTTATCTGCAGACAATGGGACTAGATGATGGATCAGTTAGCTGTGATGCAGCAAAGCTTTTCGCATACTGTTGCAGAATGGCTGAGTTTCCACTGTACATGCAACCAAGCCCAGGGGTTAATTTTCTGCTTTCAGTTTTCCTATCCACTGCACTGTGCTATAAAGCCCAGGGTCATTATAACCTGGGGACTGCAGCACTGAACAGCTGAACAATGGGGAACACAGGACATGTGCAGTTAGGGAGATATTAGGAAACCAGTCATCCTTCAAAGGGAAAATGGAAAAGCAGCATCCAGGCTTGCTCTCCGGGCCAGGCCACTTGAGATGTATTATATTGTCTGCAACAGACAGATTCCTTCCTGTGCCAGTGGGTAGAATTACATTCCATCCACAGAGCACTCAGAACAGCCATTAAAATGACAGTGTCAAGGTATGTGAAGCATTATGCAGTCAGTCATTTTATTCACTTCTTTTTTTTATAATAGGGTTGTGGGATTCAGCGAATAGCCTGGAAACTAGTGAAGCCCGAGTCCCAGTTTGGGTTCTTACAGTCATTCTTTTGACTTTGGGCAAGTCTCATGACCTCTCCGATGGCCCCGCAGTGGGGCTGTTAGGAGCAATTAATGTCGGTTAAGTGCTTTCACCATGAACTTCTGTGTACGGGACAGGTAATAAAACACAACCCTAGCGTGTGGGTGTAGGGATATGGACACAGGTTTGTTATTGCAGGGGAGCTGGGAAGTGTGGAACAGCTGGGATGGATTTTTTCATGTTAAAGCCCATGGGGGGAAATTAAAACACTTCTATATAATTCTGTAGAGGGTCATACAGAATTGCTCTCAAATTAGCAGGATTTAAGGTACAGATGTGGTACAATACCTAACTGTCTTCCATCCCCAAGCTTTTCATTGACCAGGAGGGTCAGGATAGGGAGGGTCAGAAATGTTACAGTCACAGACTATGGAAGGTTGAAGTTGGGACCCAGCACTCTAACCACTCTGCAGATGTGGAATGGATCCACTCTGTTGTGGCTCTATTTCATCTTTACAGGTTGTGAGCTGCTTGTCAGATGCTGTAGTCCATGTAAGCGGTGTACTGGGGGTGCAGACACAACACAGTGCAGTACTATATGCTTTGCCATTATCAATTTCTTACAGCACCTGGAAGGGAAATGAAAGGGTCACTCAGTTCATGAGCTTTTCACAGCTGACCCCTGGATCTAGGTTACCAAGGTTCTTTCATTACAGGGAAAGTTAACAGTCCTGCTATTTTTCAGAGAGATGCTCAAGTCACAGAATCTCATCATACTGTGACTATGCTGCACGTCAAAACCGTCACAACAGAACAACCCAGGCCAAAGTCTCCCTTCCATCCTCCCTGTCCCCATTAACAATAAATCAAATCATTGCATAAAGTCCATAGCAGGATGAATCCCTCTTCTGGTTAGTGCCCTGTCTAGTGACTTAGGCTGGGGTGTGAATATTCAGGGCAAGTGGGACCATGCACTGCCCAATCGTCTGGGGTGGGCGGGGATTGATTGCCAGGGCTATGGTGGGCATTGTGATGTTCTAAAGAAGTTTTGCTGAGCACTCAGAGAATAAATGGTTAGCCAGGTGGTTACTTGCTATCAATCTTCTATAAAGGGATGGCTAACAAATCATTCACTGTAGCAGAGCTACAATTTAGCCACTAGAGATAGTAGGTTGGAAACACTCAGTATGAACCGCCTCCCTGCCCCATCCATTATAGGAGGTACCAGGGCTCCTTGTTCCAGTGCCAGGCAGGGTTCAGAGCTGGCATCACTCCAACGTTGGTCTGAACGCTTCCTCCTGGGAGCCCTTTGTTCCATTCAAATGAGAACGGGTGTGAAGCTGACCTGATTTTTATAGCGTGGTCAGCAAATCAGAGCATTTCTTGGAGGAGCAAAGCTTTGTGTGGTACTTTGCTGATTAGCCTGTTGTCTTGAAAGGGGCTGAAGTCTGCCACTCTGATTATCACACAGAAGTGACAAAGAGTCCTGTGGCACCTTATAGACTAGCAGACGTATTGGAGCATAAGCTTTCGTGGGTGAATACCCACTTCATGCATCTGAAGAAGTGGGTATTCACCCACGAAAGCTTATGCTCCAATACGTCTGCTAGTCTATAAGGTGCCACAGGACTCTTTGTCGCTTATACATGTCAAAGTTGAGCATGTGGGTTGATTTGAAGGCTTGGGGCTATATTTTATTTTTGGTTTAAATTACAGCTTAGCACCAGCGTGATGAAGAAGTGGAGTGTTTCCCCTGAGCAGATTCCTGTCGCTACTGTATCTATCCATCTGGCTGTTAATGTGTTTACAGCACAGTGTGGTATCTGAGGCCCTTATGTAATGACACAAACCCATGACTATGGTCTACAACTTGGATCTGAGTTTTCCCATGTCTCTTCTTTCCCAGGGACAGGTGGGAACTGTCAAGAGCTTTATGCCATTCTCCTAAACTTCTGTCCTCATTCCTCTCTTGCACCAGTGATGCAGCACTCAGATACTGCAGTGATGCAGCAAGGTGGAAGAGAGAATGAGCATGCATAACTGCCTAGACAAACACTAGGTTATGAGCAAGACTCCTCAAATGTTACAAGATGTAGAGTTAAAACACCTCTGGAGTGAACCATCCAACCTATAATTACCTGAGTTGATTCTAAAGGTCAGGCTCTGTATGGCCAATAATACCCAATGCAGATATGAAGAAAGGGCCATTGTCCTTAATCTCCATTTCCATGCAGTGTCTGAATGTCAGATTATGTAACTATCTTTGGCTGTGTCATTTCATTAAAAACAACCACAGTGCGTCACCCAAACTGCAGCCACTGGGAGACAGGAATTGGTAATATTTTATAATTGGCTTTAAAATTTATGATAACATGAACTCTTCCTGTATCTTTTTGCACCTGTGGCTATAAATGGAAATTTCCTTATCTATGACACCCAGAAAGCTTGTGTTGGCAGGTCCTCACTCATTGTTAGGACTTGAACTTGGTTTAAGACTCTCTCTTCATTTCCTTTGGTTTATCCCGCTCAGCAACATCTGTTAGGTCTGCCTTGTGATTAGAATATTGCTTATGAGTTCTGGGCTGCACACGTTGGTTTGTTATTATAGGGTTGCTTATAAGGGCAAAATTGCTAAGCACAGGGCTACACTTTCTAAAACAAACTATAAATCTGCACGTTTGCAATCTTTTGTGCATTCACATTCAGCAATGAGATGTCTGACTACCCCATCTGAATGCACAAATTTGGTTTGCAGGCTGGCTGCAAATGACTGGCTCAGAATTAGTATTATTTATTATTTGCATCTAGAGACCCCAACTGAGAAGGGTGCTCCATTGTGGTAGGTGCTATATGTAGAAGTTGAAGGCCCATTGAAAATCTGAAACATAAAGAACTAAATGGCATTTCCAAATCAGTGGAAGGAAGCAAAATACACCAACGCAGAGCAAGTTTCCTCTTGTTAGTTATATCTATCACTGCTGGACAACTGTTTGACCCGCTTGGTGAGAGATGGGACTGAACCAAATCCCTGGTTGGAAACACCTCCAGATTTTAAATCTGGGTGCAGATCTGGATTTTACAAATGGTCTGTATCTCTATAATGCACTCAGCTCAAAAAGGGGATCCCTTGAACTTGGTGGGTTGGGGTGTATGAACTCCAGGTGAGAATCCACATCTACATTTTAAGCCTTGTTTCAACTGTGCTCACGGTCAATAGGGACCTTTCTCAAGCACTTCTTTGTCTCTCTAGGAGTTCATTTTCCTTGCAGCCTTACTGATCTCAGAGGGCTCCCACCTCATGCAGTGGAATGAGCTCAGCACCAATCCCTGAGCCATCCTGGACTGGAAACACACTCCCATAAAACATCCCATAAAAAAGGCCTAAAATTACCACACCATTTGGATGAATTAAATGGATCTCACACTATGAAATGGTTTTATATTCAACATGGAGATGTCCTACATCAGGGGTCTCAAAGTCCCGGCCCGCGGGTCATCTGCAGCCCAAGAACCTCCCCACTGCAGCCCGCGGAGGAGAGACGCATGCAGACATGATGCCAGCATTGTCGGCTGCAGGCGCTGACCCCCACACCTCCCATTGGCTGGGGGAGAGGGACAGAGAAACCATCACTAGTCACTGGGCAGAGTCAGCCATGGAGGCAACATCATTAGTTGCCGGGCAGAGTCAGCCATGGAGGTAGTGTCACGTTTTTCCGCAATGAATATAAACAAGTCAAAATATCGAACACAACTATCTGATGCACACCTTGCTGCAATCCTGAAGGTTTCAACTGCTCAGTCACTGAGGCCAAACATCAACGAACTGACAGAACTGAAGCATTGCCAGGTGTTTGGCAAACACTAAAAACTCTCTGACAGGCGAAGAGTTGTATGACAGTTTTATTATTCCTAAGAAATTCGAAATAAAAAATACAATATAAACATTTTATTTTCTGAACACCATCTTCAGTGACATTATTGGCCTGCTGGGAGGATTTGAGGACTGGCACTGGCCCTAAGGGAAACTAGGGTGACCAGACGTCCCGATAAAATCGGGACCGTCCCGATTTCCGACCATTTGTCCCGCGTCCCGACCGATGGTCGGTCGGGACGCCTTTTGTCCCGATTTTCCGTGTTCCGGATGCAGAGGTTTTTTGTTTTTTTTTCTCAACAAGTTTGGTTGAGCCTTTTTTTTTTTCTCAACAAGTTTGGTTGAGCGGTTTTTTGGTTTTTTTTTCTCAACAAGTTTGGTTGAGCCGTTTTTTTTTTTTTTGTGGGAAGTCCCGATTTTCGGGTCTTCCCATCTGGTCACCCTAAGGGAAACTGAATTTGAGACCCCTGATCTATAGCTTAGGGGATCTGAGTGAATAGCAGGCGTAGTAATGAAAAGGCATTGGTAGAGTACACTGTAATGAGCCATAGGAGGGCCAGCTCCAAGCTGTTGTATTTCTTGAAATGACAGGGAGAGGAGGCAGGTAACTTGGGATGTGGTTTGCTCCAGGTGTGAATGCATAAATATTTAGGATGTTGTATAGCATCAGTTATGCAATTTTCTCATTTAATGTGTGAGCCTAGGAGTGAAAAATTGCATAAACACTGGATGAAAGATGAGAATCTCCTGCACATTAATCTCCTGCACACTACAAAGTGTGAATCACAGCCCAAATCAAGGACAGAATGGCAAATAATCCAACAACTGAGTTTCAAAAGGAGTAACTGCAAAAAAGAAATATATGACCCCAATTGATGATGGGGCTGACAATGCATTCTGGGACAGAAATGCCATTAAAGATGCTGGCTGTGAAGCACATGTGGAATGCCTCTGAGAAGCAGGCACTCATAGAATATACATTTGGGCTTAAACATTACATAGGAGTGTGCTTTCCAAAGTGGCTGGACTTTGCGAGTTGGGCCCTTACCTCTAGGACCCAAGAGAAGTAAGTAACCTGTAAGGCCTCCTGTGTCATAGATTTGTAGATTTTTAAGGCCAAAACAGACCATTAGAACATCTAGTTTGATTTCCTGTATAACATAGGCCACAAAATTTCATCCAGTTACCCCTGTATTGAGTTCAATAACTTGTGTTTGGCTAAAGGCTGTCAGTTGGGAGGTGAAGTGGACTGAAATTGGATCACATGCCTCAGATGTACAATTATTAAACTCCAACAATCCATGGTAATTTTGCTCTATATTGTGTGAAAAAATGCAAGACAGTCTGCAGTGGCAACCCATCTGGCATTTTCAATATGTCTTTATTCTTCTAACTCTTCTAACTTTCTTCTTCTAACTTGACTGGAGAGGAAAGAGCTTGTCTGATACAGGTCCGGGCATTACTATCCTGACTAAAGAAAATCTGGTACAAAAAACCCTGGCATTTTAAGAGGATAAAGTTATTTTACCTTGGGGTGACCTGATTTCAGATCCCTTAAACATGTGAAATGAACCAGCTGGTCCCATCCTAATTTCCTGTGAGCAACTGTCCACCTAATGCAATAATCACAAGACCTGGCATCATTTGGCAGGCTGGTCAATCTTTAGTACACAAGAGACGACAGAATGGCGTGCTATGGGGTGCTGCCGAGACGCATTGTCAGGACGGGGCAGCCTGGGGGAAAAAGTTTTCCTCTCACAGCTGTTACCCACCTTACACCTCAGGCCAGCAGGTGATTTTAGTTCTTCAAAACTCTTGTGCATTAAACTAAGCCAAAGCTTATTTCTTTAAATTATCAAGTTAAGAAAAAGCAATTCACATCAACGTATTGATTCAGGAGAATTTTCCTGGGTGCTAGGACTAAAATAGACACATACAGAGCTAATGTTAAGTCACACGAAGGCCACGTTAGGGTGACCAGATGAAACCAACAAAATATCGGGACACATGGGGGAAGAAAACCAAAAAAAAAAGGCGGCAGGAACGGAGTTGCGGAAGCAAAAAAAAAAAAAAAAAAAGCGTCCGGAGCGGCCGAAGCAGCAATATCGAGACAAATGGCATTGGGATGCGGGATAAAGAACTAAAAATCGGGACAGTCCCATTTTTATCGGGACGTCTGGTCACCCTAGGCCACGCATACTGAAAGCTGCTTCTGCACAGCATAGGTAATGCAGAGAAAACCTCCCTAAAGTTTGTCTGGTTTTCTTCCAGCAGTTCCTAATCATGACTCTTTCTCTCTCTATATCTGCGGACACACTGAATGCACCACGTAGGACAGGGATCTCAAACTCAAATCACCACGAGGGCCACATGAGTACTAGAATTAGAATTACTTCCGTTAAAGTCACCCCCTCTGCCCCCGTCCCCACCACGCCCCTTCCATGAGGCCCCGCCCCTGCCCGCCTCTTCCCACCCCTTCCCCGCCCCCATTCCACCCCTTCCCCAAAGTCCCCACCTCAACTCCGCCCCCTCCCTGCCTCTATTCCAACCCCTTCCCCAAATCCCCACCCCGGCTTCGCCTCTTCTCCGCCTCCTCCCCTGAGCGTGCCGCGTCCCCGCTCCTCCCCCCTCCCTCCTGGAAAGTCCTAAGCGCTGCCAAACAGCTTGGCTGCAGGTGGAGTTGGCGCCTATGGCGAGCCGCAGGAAATAACTCCGCAGGCCGCATGCGGCCCGTGGGCCGCGTGTTTGAGACCCCTGGGCTAGAGGGTCTTTGCCCAAGGGGAGAAGAAAACAAGCTTTGCTTTTCAGTGGTGAGCCCCGGTTCCCCTCTCCCTTCCCACAATAGATTCCAAGTCCTCATGAAGCAAGACAAGGTACTGCAGGGAGTCTGGAGTGAGGGGTGTATATAGATCACGCACACACACAGGCAGTACAGTGTGTACCCAGCTCTCCACAATGTGCTGATTGCGGCGGCCTCAACGGCAGGCTTTTGTTGTGCTGCCAGCACGTAGCTCTTTCAGGTGGTGGCTCAGTGTCCGTGTGTGCGCAGCAGCAGCTGCAAGAGGAATGACAGTGGGGTCGAGCGAGGTGAACGAAGCCTGCCAGATTCCCCCTTGGTGGATATGGGATACATCCTAGACTAGGAGGGAGTGGAGCCAGTGCGTAGCATGAAGCACTGGCTAAGCAGGAAACTACCATTTCATCAACCCTCTCCTTGCTGACACCTGCTACCTTCCAGGCTGAGCAGAAAGGGGCCTGCCAGGTGCTCTTGGGGGCACGGGGCTCGCCTGGAACTCAAGCTTTTCAAAGGACAGCAGCCTGTTACAGCAAAAGTGTTCTCGACAGCAGGCCAGGGAAGGGGCTAGTGTGCTTGCCAAGGCCAACTGTTGTCAGTCGGGAGCTCTGGGGGCCTTGTATCCTGGCTACCACTGTGGGCTGCTCAGGCACTGCTGCTTTAGCAGCAGAGGGCCGACACAGAGCCCCATAGCGAGACACACCGTGGACTCATCTTGGCCTGGAAACCTGCATGTTACAAACTGACCTTAACAGAGACAGAACTGGAGCAGCACCCCAGGCTCTAGGCTAGATTGGCCTTAACCCTACGTGAACTGCCCCCAGCAGCCAAGCTAGAAACCACTGGGATTTACCTTTACATGTCACTGCTTAACAGGGCCGGCTCCAGGTTTTCTGCTGCCCCAAGCGGGGGGGTGGGGGGGTGGGGGGGGAGGGGGAAGCCGCGGCAGCGCGATTGCTCCACTCCACTCTTTGGCGGCAATTTGGCGGCAGGTCCTTTGTTGCGAGAGGGACTGAGTGACCCACCGCCGAATTGCCACTGAAGACCCGGACGTACCGCCCCAATAGCAGACAGAGTGCCGCCCCTTGGTATTGGCCGCCCCAAGCACCTGCTTCTTTAGCTGGTGCCTGGAGCTGGCCCTGCTGCTTAAGTCC
This sequence comes from Chelydra serpentina, assembly GCA_037349315.1. Classification (NCBI taxonomy): domain Eukaryota; kingdom Metazoa; phylum Chordata; order Testudines; family Chelydridae; genus Chelydra; species Chelydra serpentina. Next base: position 19,178,773 of record JBAIAC010000035.1, read on the forward strand.
CTGCACTTAGGGATATTTACAACCTTTCCCTTCCCTACCAGCCCTAGGCAAAGATCTCCTCACTTGAGCCTTGTTTCTGAGTGCTTACCGACACCCACCAGGGCTGGCGCCTTTAGGGCCCAGAAGGTGAATTGTCTTCAGCGCTTGCCTCTGAGTCACGGTACACCTGGTACTCTGAAGACCTTTGGTGCCGCACTTAGTGATTACACTAAGCTCTGAGAGCTTTTGGGTAGGGCCAGCGCTTGGTTCTCTGCATTGGGGTGGGGTGGCAATGATCCAGCCTCTGCCTGTCAGTCCATAGCAGCCTGGCCAGCTGTGCTCAGGACCACCTCCCTGTGTCTCTCAAAGAAGCAGTGCTATGGCTCAACCCTGGCAGAGATCAACAGCAGTCTCCCCACGGGGTCTTCAAAGCATGGGCACAGCTACAGAAGTTTTCAGGCTGATGAATCTAGATACCATGGGGACAGGCCTATGACACAGGTAGGTAGGTAACTAGATAGAGCTATACAACCCCTCCCTCTTGGAGGTACAGATCCCCTCGGGAGTTCCCACTCTGAGAAATGCTGAAAGAGGTGAGACTCTAGCCACAAATGATGGGGACAAGGGTTGTTAAAAAGGGGAGGGGCAAGGGGTGCCAGAGGAATTGCTGCCTTTGGTGCGCGGGCTTGGGAGACAAAAGAGCCAAGGGCAAAATTGAACAGGGAGGAGAATTTCGAGGGTGAGGGCTTCTGTAAAGCAACAGGGGTAATGAATGGGAAGAGCGGGAGAGTCAGTGCTAGGGGGGAAAGGAGCGGGAGGAGGTGGGAAATGAATGGGTCAAGTAGAATCAGCACCTCAATAAGGCAGTATAGTGAGAACTCAGCAGAAGGGACCACTGTGGAACCAGGGGGCCTGGGAATGTAGAGGACTACAGCATCAAGGTGCATAGGCGGAGTGCAGGAGGAGCACAGAGATCATGGTGCAGAATGGCTGTGGTTGAGACTAGCTGAAATCAGGTCGGATTTCCTATGCAAAACTGGCGTTAGCATCTGTGTCTTTGGCCTCCGTGGTTTCTCTGTTGTGGGAAGCTCTGCCCCATGAGGCAGCATTTGAATGATGCCGGGCTTGAGTCTCCACCTCCACCTCAGGAAGCAGCCTTGAGGACCTCTCATAAGCAGAGATCAAAGCAGTGATGCGCTGCCAACATTGTAAACAGCGGGCTCCCACAATCTCTCTCCCCTTAGCTTGTGATAGTTCCTATATACCCTGGAAATTAATTGATTGCCAATAATTTCATTGTTTTGTCTCGCTCTTACTGCCTGACTAACAATGTTTGTCTTTATCATCTGGGCCGTTTGTGAGTTGCGCTGGAGCTCTAAATGTCTAATAAAAGATGTGTTGGCTGAGCTCTGTTGTGGGATAGCACTATTGGAGTCAGTAGGCAAACTGTGCTCACTCAACCCTGCCACCTTGTGGAAATCAAGAGTGCTGCAAGGCTCATCCTGCCTGAGCTTATTTTCAGCAGTTTTGTCAACCCAGGAACCCCATGGCTAAGGGCTCAATATGGCCTCCCCAGGGCTGGTGCTACCATTAGGCGACCCTAGGTGGTTGCCTAGGGTGCCAGGATTTGGGAGGTGGTGTTTCAAGTCCCTCAGCAACCACTGGCAGCACTTCGGCAGCAGCTTCTTCGGCTGCCGGGGATTTTGGAAACATACTGCTGGTTTTGGAGAGGATATGGGAAGTATGAAGAGAATCACTGTGACATTGAACATTAAACCTGACAGTCAACTAAAATATCTGAAAGCCAGAACTGTGCCATATGCCATCAGGCTGAAAGCTGAAGTGGACCTGGAGCGCCTGGTCACAAATGGAGTCCTAATACCAGTTACCCATAGCCCATGGGCAACTCCCATCGTTCCAATAGTGAAGAAAGATGGCTTCCTCTGGATTTGCTGTGATTTTAAAGTCACTGTCAACCAGGTGTTGTGTGCAGAGCAATACCCACTTCCCCACATCGATGACCTCTTTGCAGGCCTGGCTGTGGGACAAAAGTTCAGTAAGCTTGATCTGAGTCAAGCATATTTACAGATGCACGTCGATGAAAAGTCCCAAGAGCTGTTGACTATTGTGACACATAAAGAGCTTTATCGATACTGTCGCCTACCCTTTGGAATAACGTCTGCTCCCGCCTTGTTCCAGAGGGCTATGGACCAGATCTTGTGTGGCTTGCCAGGAGTCCAGTGCTATCTGGATGACATCCTGGTCACTGGATGGAATGAGGAGGATCACCTAAATAATTTAGAGGCTACCCTACAAAGACAGGAAGAGTATGGCCTATGAGTCCGCAAAGACAAGTATGAATTCTTTCAGCCCTCTGTTGAATATTTGGGACACATCATTGATGCTGCAGGTCTTCATAAGGCCTTGCAAAAGTTAAGGCTATTGTGGAGGCTCCCCCTCCTCAAAATGTTAGCCAGCTACGTTCGTTTCTAGGACTATTGAACTATTATGGAAAGTTCATCTCACAGTTGAAACCACTTCACGAACTCCTTGGGCAGAACAAGGCCTGGAAGTGGACTGAAGCCTGTGATGTTGCATTTAACAAAGCTAAGGGTGCATTGCTAAATTCTGAAGTTCTGACACACTTTGATCCATCCTTACTCCTACAGTTGGCTTGCGATGCCTCCCCTTATGGAGTGGGAGCGGTCATATCACACATTATGCCTTCGGGAGAAGAGAGACCTATTGCTTTTGGTTCACCCACCCTAAGCAAAGCAGAAACTAACTATGCCCAAATCGAACATGAGGCATTGGGCATCGTTTTCGGAATTCGGAAGTTTCATCAGTACCTGTTCGGACGGAAGTTTACACTTCTCACAGACCATCGACCTCTGACTTCAATTTTTGGACCCCACACAGGCATTCCCCCATTAGCTGCTAGTCGTATTCAACATTGGGCATTGTTGCTTTCTGCACACACATATAAAATCAAATATCGAAAATCCACTCTGTACAGCAATGTGGATGGTCTCTCAAGGCTGCCTTTGCCAGGCAAACGTCAAGATATTGCCCGGAAGGAAATCTTTTACTTTGAACAGGTAGAGAACATGCCTATCACTGCTACTCAGGTATATAAGGCAACTCGCGTTGACCCAGTATTGTCCCAAGTTATGGACCTGGTGATACATGGAACATCTCGCTGAACCTCTCCTGTTCTCACCTGACCTTGTTACCTACATTTCAGGAGGACGGAATTATCGATCCAGTCTGGTTGTTTGTTGTGGGGGAGACGTGCCGTTATCCCACCTTCGTTGCCACGTTGTTGTATCCTTGGGGGCAACAGAAATCTCAAGTGATTTCTTCCTAAAACTGTTGCCCCCAAGGATACAACACTGCTGAACTCCAGAAAATGCTCCTGGGCTGGCATTTTCCTGCTGTTTTGTTGTCACAGCCCCTTCTCTTTATCCCTGTTTTCTGTTCCATAGCAGAGCCGTAACTAGGAATTTCTGCGCCTGAGGCAGGGGCGCAGAAATTCCTAGTCCTCCCCACGCCGAATTGCTGCTGAAGCCGCGAGACAGGCGGACCTCCTGCAGGCAAGCAGAAGCGGCTTCGGTGGCAGTTCGGCGGAGGGTATTTTTAGCAGCCGCCGAAGACGCTTCTGCTTACCTGCGGAAGGTCCGCCGGTGTGTGTGCAGGAGGCCCCCGCCGCCGAATTGCCGCCGAAGCCGCGGCACCGGCGGACCTCCCGCAGATAAGCGGAAGCGGCTTCGGCGGCGGGGCGGAAGTGCTGCTAATAATACCCTCCACCGAAGCCGCGGACCTCCCGCAGGCAAGCGGAAGCAGTTTCAGCGGAGGGTATTATTAGCAGCACTTTCGCTCTGCCGCCGAAGCCGAAGCCGCTTACCTGCGGGAGGTCCGCCGGTGCCGCGGCTTCGGCGGCAATTTGACGGAGGGGGCCTCCTGCACACAGACCGGCGGACCTTCCGCAGGTAAGCTGGGGTGGCTTCGGCGGTGGGGGAGGAGGGGGCTCCCCTGCCAGCAGTGCACCAGCAGTGCGCCCCTATTGAGGCAAGTGCCTCAATAGCCTCGCCCTCATTACGGCCCTGTTCCATAGGGTCAGAGTTCTTAACTCCCCTTTAATAATCACTGACTTAATAACAAGTGTCATTTGTGGCTAGTTCAGGGGATTGCTCGTATTGTGGAGATCCCTTTGCCTTTAGGTTACCAGTTTGACTCTTGTGCAGGTTCACAGTAGTGACGGAAAGTCTTTCTCACTTAGTGGCCTAAGTGAAATCAATTGGAGGAACTCCATGGTCTCAGTCCAGGTCTTAGTGAATATAGATGGACAGGAGAGATGGAGTGGTTAGGGTCTTAGCTTAGAACTTCCCTGCTCTGCCACAGACTTCCTGTGTGACCGTGGGCGAGTCATTTAGGTTTTTTGTGCCCCCATTCTCCATCTGTAAACTAATATCACAGCAATTCCCTCTCTCCCAGGAGTGTGATGAGGATAAATAAAGAGTAGGAAGAGCTCAGATACTGTGGGGATGGGGCCACTTAAGACAGGCATCAGGGAAACTACTACGGCAGTTGGCACTAAACTATCTTGAGCGATCAAGAACTGAACAGGCCATGGGCACTGAACTCCCATGCTGGTGGGCTCTGTTCATGAGAGGCACACTGGAATGGGCGGTATGAAATTTGCACGAAAGAAATGAGTTTTGCATTTGTTCCTCGAAGTACTGAGGCATGTGGTCTCTTCCAGGAGTGAGCTCCATGATCATCCTAGGCCAAGCGGCTGTGAAAGTTCAGTCTCCTGCACTCACCAGTCTTGCTCTATGGATTGACAACATCGTTGCAGCTGTCGTGAGCTGTCATGGTCAGGGAAGGAGCGACTCTGTGGGTGAAGGCTTTGGAGGGGGAGAAGCAGTTGCTCACACAACACACAGGGCCTTATGGGTTTGGTCAGCGAGGAAAGACCTGAGCCGTTTCAAGACATGGCCATTCACCCCAACGCTCCTTGGAGGGTATTTGCTGCTCAGCGGTACGGAATGCAGCAGGGAAGTCCAGCAGGGTGAATATGGATGCAATCCCTAGTCAATGGGCAGGAGGAGGTCCTCCAGCAGAGCAATGTGTGCTGGTTGTGTACTATGCCCTGGCAAAAGTCAGACTGGAAGCGATCCAGGACACTGGCATCGGAGACTGCTTTTTGCAAGTTTTACAGCTTGCTTAGAAGTGGGAGATTAGACTCTGGGCCCTACGGCCCCTTTGATTCCAAGACCCGGACACCAACACCACTGTTGCTTCCTGTGTAGTCCGCCTGGTGTGGGGTGCCATGTGGCATTGCTCTTGTAGCATTTGAGTCGACAGACTCATGTCTTGTCTGATCACTGCGCGGCTGCTATGGAATCAGTATAAGGGGGGCGGCTGGCCGCAGCTGCCTCCTGGCTCCGGGGCTGAGCCGGGAGCCGGGGGGGTGGGCGGCTGGCTGTGGGTGGGGGCTGAGCTACCGGCCCGCAGAGAGTGGGGGGACTGTCTGCCATGGGGGGTGGTGTTAGCTGGGGGGGGAAGAAGGCTGGGGGGTCGGTGTTATCTGGGCGGCGGGGGGGGGGGGGGGACGCGCAGGGTGGTGCAAGGAAGTTTCGCCTAGGGTGCGAAACTTCCTTGCACCGGCCATGCTCCCCAGCCCTTTGCAGGCAGTTTATTTAACAAGCCCTGTATCCTGCAGGTTTCCCTGGGACTGACGTCAACAAGACACTCTGTGGTTTCCAAGCAGAAGCCAACTTTGCTTTGGGTGCCAGTCACAGCACCAGCTTCACAACCGCTCTGTGTTGGGAGGGGAGCCCGCAGGGGAATAGTACCAAAGTGACAGACCAGACTGTAGGCCTAACCCTGCTCTCAGTCGCACAACTCTGCATTGGGGAGGCCACTAAAGTCAATGGAGTTGCACAGGCATCAAACCAGGGAGAATGAGGGCAGAATTAGGCCCTGCCTGTGTCCCAGGAGTCCACCATGCTGCCAACTCTCATGATTTTATCACAAGCCTCTTGGTGTTTTTCATTAAGCCCCAGCTCCTGGAGTCAAGTGATTACGGCAGAATCTCAGCTTTCATTAAAAAAAAAAGATAAGTTTCTAGCCCTCGTGGCTGCAGAGAAAAGCTTGAAAATGTGATCCGAGTACATCACGAAGGTTCATATAACAGAAAGCAAGAAAAAGAACCTAACTGGATTAATTGGTTTCAAAATCCCACAACTTTTAAGCCAATCTCCTGATTCTTTGGGGTCTGGCTGCTGATCTTTGAATGCTTGAGGCTGGCAGTGCTGCTTCTCTAACAAGATGTTGTTCCTGGAGTCTCTAATTTATTAATTTTGCCATGAGTGCATCGTGCACACTGCTAGAACAGTGAATTGGCAGGTCCCCCGAGGTCCTCTTCCAACACAAACAAGGCTTAGCTTGCGGGTGTACTGTATGCACTCAACTGCCTACAGGCCAGGATCCACTCAAGGCTTTGCTGGCTAAATGCAAATAGCAATAAACAGTAAAAAAAAGGAGCTCTGTGGGGCACAGCAGGAGGTACGGGTAAGTCCAATTCCTGCTCTTTCTCCTTCATCAGTCACCTGCAACCCACTCAGCTCCTGGGACAGTGGAGGCAGACCCTTGCATTGTTCAGTGGTGCCCCTTGTGGCTGAACAGGGAGCAGGCTTGATAGTTCTGAGGGGATGCCTGTTCCATATTCCTTGACTGAAAGGACGGTGTTACGTCTAGAGAGTGGGTGGTGGGGAGGAATGCCAGGGACCCCCCCAGAGCACCACCATTTCTCCCCTGCTTTGAAGGGAAATATAATTACAATCAAAACCAAATCATCTTCCTGCACATGAGATTTATAACCTGAATACTTTGCTCCTCTATAGTACCTCCATACACGGATAGACAATTACTTGATCCCTTCAGTATGCTTCACGATCCCCATGAGGTAAGTAGCATTATCGCCATTCTACAAAGGAGGAAGCTGAGGCATGAAGAGTGGAAGTGACACGCCCAAGGTCACCCAACGAGTCTATTGAAAAAGCAGGAGTCACTCTCCTGACCATCCAGCCCTGTGCTTTAGCCATGAGACAGTTCTTCAGCCCATGCTTTGATTTAATACTGCCTTCCTTCCAAAACTAGCTCGCTTCTCACTCCAGGGGGCGGAGGCAGGGAGGGAAGGTGCATGTGTATTGATATCATCCATGATGAGAGCCAATGTCTCGCTGACGTCAAACCTGACCCCTCATTGAAGCCAAGTGTCACATTACAGTTTAGTAGCGCTTGCCTCAGGGAAGCTGTCTCTCACTGTGCTGAGTAGCTGTTACTAATGCAGCAAATGCTCAAGACTGGAGATAAAATAATTACAGGATCCTCCCAGAGGCGAAAGCTTAGCCCTTCTTTAGAGTAAAGAAAAGATAAAATTTTAAAGCTTGTAAGAAGCAAACTCACTCCCACTAGGGTCTGGAACCCTAGAATTTATCTAGGGAGCTATCCTCCCTCCCATGAGTAAAATTACCAGTTGGGCTAAATAACACAGAGCTCTGTGCTAGGAAGATGGGACCTGTGAGGTAAGGTTGAAAGAACTGGACATGTTTAGTCTAGGGAAGGGAAGGCTGGGGGCGGGGGGCATGACAGTGTTCAAATATATAAAAGGTTGTTATAAAGAGAACGGTGAGCAATTGTTCTCCAGGCCCACCAATGGTAGGGCAAGACGTAATCAGCTTAGTTTGCAATAAGGGAGATTTAGATTAGAAATTAGGAAAATCTTTCAAACTATAAAGATAGTTAAGCACTGGAACAGGTTATCTAGGGAGAACATAAGAACGGCCATACTGGGTCAGACCAATGGTCCATCTAGCCCAGTGTCCTGTCTTCCAACAGTGGCCAATGCCAGATGCTTCGGAGGGAATGAACAGAACAGGCAGTCATCAAGTGATCCATCCCCTGTCATCCACTCCCAGCTTCTGGCAAACAGAGGAAAGGGACACTCAGAGCATGGTGTTGCATCCCTGCCCATCCTGGCTGATAACCACAGATGGACATATCCTCTATGAACTTATCTAGTTCTTTTTTGAACCCTGTTATAGTTTTGGTCTTCACAACATCCCCTGGCAACGAGTTCCATGGGTTAACTGTGCATTGTGTGAAGAAGTACTTCCTTTATAACCCTTAGGAGCTTGCTGGCAGCCGGGCTGGTATGTATCAAGCTTTGCTCGGATGCGATGGAGCCCAGCCCCTCCCCGACACACAGCCTCACTATCAGAAAAGACCTTAGGGGTGCGCAGGTCCAGTCTGTCAGTAAAGGCAGGAGAAAGGAGAAGAACTGACTTTCAATGAGGGATCAAGGAGGTTGTTGAATCCCCATCACTGGTAGTTTTCAGGAACAGGTTAGACTAGAAGAATGCACAGACCTGTCAGGGGTGGTCTAGGTATACTCAATCCTGCCTCAGCAGGTGATGATGGATTAGATGACTTCTGGACGTCCCTCCCAGCCCTACATTTCTTGGGTTCTATGACTTGGTGGTTTAGTTGAACCCGGAAGTTATGGTATTAACACCCAGTAAAGGTTTTGTGAGTGTGTGAGAGGCATCAGGGAATAAGGCCAGAGACTTTGTCTCTAACATGTGACATCACTGTTTTCTTCTCAGCCCAAACAATTTGCTATGGCACTTTGATGTGGCTGGTACTCAGGAAACAGAAGCAGGATGATGGGGTTGGGGCCTAGGTCATCCAGTCAACACTCACTCCCCATTAGGGTGGGACTGATCTCTGTGCTAGGTCCTGATTCAAAGCCCATTGAAGTCAATGGTATTTATATAGACCAGCTATGTGCATGGTTGTATGGGTTCAATTTGGTTTCTTTTCAACAAAATTAATGACAGGACATCAATAATACCTAAAAATGATACATATCAGAAGTCTCTACTAGCCATGAATTGTGTGTTGGGGGACGGGCTTGAGACTGGAGAGAAGGAGACAAAGTTTATGGCTGTCCAAGCAGTGACACAAGGATTTCCATGAGATACAGTTCAAGGCATACCACACAGTCACTTTGCTGACGCCAGCTAGCGTGGAGTTATAACAGGAGTTGCTGAACTTCCCCAAAAGCTGCCCCTGGTTCCCTCTTTGAAAGTCACTTCTCCTGTCTTTATGGACAGAATGAACCCGAGTGCCCCTAAAAGGCCTTTATTGACAGTGAGGCTGTATGTTGTGGGAGAGGCTGGGCTCCATCTCGTCTCAGCGAGGCTCGGTACACACCAGCAAGCTCATGAGGGTTATATATAGCTTCTGTGCTGAAGTCTCCAAAACAGCTTTCTGAGCTGAGCTCCCCAGGCACTGCTGGGAAAAACCCACTTGGCACCTGCCATTTCATCATATGGGCCTGTTCCCATATGTTTTAATCCACATAGTACCTGCAGCTCTGAGCTGTGGAGTGGCTGCTATTTTTTGATAGAGCAGTAGCTCTCTTTCCTCCTTCTCCCACACACCTGTGCATGGACTGTCTGCCTCGCTGTAGCTAGGGACATGTCTGCACCTGGCATTTTGCTCCACCTTTCCCACCATTGCTACCATCAGTTCAGTTCCACCAGGGATACAAGTCCTAGCTCAGAAAGAGATCCAGGAAGGCACTGGCATTTCTAGGGTGACCAGACAGCAAGTGTGAAAAATCAGGACAGGGTGGGGGGGTAATAGGAGGCTACATAAGAAAAAGACTCCAAAATCGGGACTGTCCTTATAAAATCGGGATATCTGGTCACCCTAAGCACCATGTCTTCTAGCCCTTCTTGGAGAAGATCCGCATAATACAGTGCTTAAAATGCCAGCAGCCACCAGCCCCTCTACAGTCCCACCACCGTGACCACCAGCAGCTGCACTGGTGGTAGCGATGGTGGGACGCTGTCGGAAAAGTTTCCTAGTGTAGAGAACATCTTAGTGGCTACAACCTGAAGAGAGCCTCAAAGGAGAAGGTTGCACTGTGTATGTTGCTGCTTTAACACAGATTTCCTTATTTGCATTATGGTAGTGCGCCGTTAGGATCAAGGCACAAACACATTGCAAGTCATAGTTCAGCTTTGTTTGGAGCACAGCTGGGAGAATGCTGAAAACAACTGTTCACCCTGAGCATTTCCCAGCTCCTGTCTTCTGGCTCAGCATAACCCCCCAGTCTCCCTTACCCAGCCTGATTTTGCTCCCAGCTGGGTGTCTCATTGAACTGCCTCTGAACTCTGGCTGGCAATTAATTGCCAAGCAGCAGGTCACTGTCATACTAGGGCAGGGGACTGCTGGAGGGTGGGGTCCCCTCACACGAAAAGACTTTACGCCCTGTCACCAGTCTAAACTCTCTGGATAAATTGTTTGCTGCAATCAGTTCATCTAGCTCTAGTCTGCAGTACTAGTCAGGAAGGAGTCAGAGATGAGTTAAGAGTTTATTAGGAGATGGATTCAGTCGAGTTTAGCTGCAATGAGAGAGAGAATTCCAGTTCTGACAAGCTCCACGCAAACTTGGCCCCAGCAAAGCTCCCCAGCACGCTATCAGTGTTTCAGCATTACACCAGAGCTAGCCAGTGCTTTCTGAGATGGTCTCTCTCACGGGTCTCACACACAAAGGCCACGTTTCCTGTATAAAGTACATCAAAAATGTTCCCCAGCTGAGTTTCTTGAAAAGGGATGTCAGTGACTTTAAAGGACCATTCCAAGGGTTCTCAGACATTTCATAGCGTGGACCACATCTTAATAAAGACTTTGGCACATGGCCAACTCTCCTCTCATTCATGGCCATGTGGAACCCACACTCTCTCTCATTCATAACTGCATAACATTCCTGTGCCTAATGCTTACACAGAAAATAATAGCAGGAAAGTACTCTATGTATTTTTAGCTACCTTTAATGTGATGTAACAGCTGGAAACAAGGAGTAGGTCGCCAGGCAGCTTTCTACAGCCCTCCCGCAGACCACAGCTTAGGAGCCACTAGGCTATTCTGTACAGGGACTGTACCTGATACGAGTTAGAGGCTGCTCTAACCTACAGAGGACTGCATGGGTTCCCAGCCAGCCCCAGAAGCCAGGGGCTGCAAATGTGGTGTATAGCTCCCCTGCAAGAGAGGCACAGGGTTATTGCCTGTATACTAACCAGCCTAGGCAATGCAGTTATTGCCTTGCTTGCCTAATGCCTGCCATTCTTTACAGCAACCAGTGCCAATATTTACCAGATTTATCATGTCATTAGCATAATGAAAACATCTCAGTTTTGAAACTGTCCTCCCCTCTCCAAAATGTTTCTTTGACCAATTCATACAAATGCTTCGTTATTAACGAGGTGGAATGATAAATGCGATGACAGGGGAAATAGTTCCTGGTGCCACTGACGGAAAAAACAAGAAGAGAAACTGTCTAGAGCCCTGGAATTATGTCAGGGATGGAGAGTTGGGAAAAGAAATGATAATGTGTGCAAAGTGCAAATGACTGTGAAACCCCAGCGAGTGGGTGCTTTGCAGTAGAATTCTTATCGGGCGGCATGTTATCATCTTTCATTGGGCTGTTCTGACAGAACTGCTCCTGTTCCTTGTAAACAAAGAACATGCAAGTATGTGCGTATAGTAGATAGGTAGGGAGAACCACAACATAATGGGCCTTCGAGCATCATGCTCCATCGGTATCCAAACTGGAGCGAGCTGGTTATACAGATCCCACGAGAGGCCACCACCTCTCTTCAGAACAGCAGCTAAGAGTGTGAGAGAGTGAGTACTAATGATCCTGGTCAAGCCCTATCTTTAAGCATCAGGGTTAAAATGAAGCATCATTAAGGAGGCAGACGAGGAAGCTGCACCAGTGCTGCCAGCAGCGGTCAACATGCCAGCTGAGGTTTCCAGGCGTGAATAGGACAGACTGCACAGCTCTTAAGGACTTGTCTACATGGGGACTTGTTCAGCCCTCAGCCTGCTCAAAAGGAAACGTGGACATACGGACGCAAGAACGGCTGAAGGCACAGACTAAAGTGGCCATCTGCGGTGCTATGTATTAGGAAATTCTACTGTAGAAAGAAGGCTCTGGCAGCCCTAGAGTGGCAAAGGTGCCTACCGAGCTCAGAACCACCCCCATCCTGCAGGGTGCTAGGGAAGGCAGGGAATGCAATTAGACACCGGTGGCTGGCCTGTGCCAGCTCACGGGCTCATGGGCTAGGGCTCAGGAGCTGTTTAATTGCAGTGTAGAAGTTCAGGCTATCTGAACCCGAATGTCTACACTGCATTTAAACAGCCCCTTTGCCCGAGCCCCGGGAGCCTGAGTCAGCTGGCATGAGCCAGCCGCGGGGGTTTTAATTGCAGTGTAGACAGACCCTAAGATGTTAGTCATATCAGTTAATGCATTAATGGAAGGAGCTCAGATGCGATGGAGAAAAGCACTGTCTAAGAACCTGTCTAGACTAGAAATGGAATGTAATAGGAAGCCTTTCATCTCTAGGTCACTGATTGAAATCCCAGTGATGCCAAGTCTCATGATATTTGTGGGAAGTCTCCGCTGCAAGGCTAGAGATTACATGAGAACCTCCTCTTCCATTTAAAAAAGGACATTTCTAGCCCTCACAGTTGCAGAGAAAAGCTTGAAAGTGAGTCTGCCCGAAAGGCTCAGAAGGCAAAGACCTAGAGCCCCACATGCATTGTTTGTATTAAAATCTCATGACTTTTTGGGGCCTGACTTACGATGTTTGGATGTGTGAGGCTGGCAGAATTGAAATGCAACCCCCGGGTATTGGTGACTGAACAGCTAACGGCTGCCCTGTGGCTTGCCACTTGAGCACCTTCTAAAGGGACCTTCATTAGCCCGTTACCGGGGCTGTTCAACCACAATCTTTTTAGGTTTCCTTCTCACCCCCCAACATTGTTGTAAGATGCCATTTTATACCTTCCTTGCAACTGGGGGCAGCGGGAGAACTTGATGTCAGTGGAAACGGCTGTCTCCTACAGTACGACATAGCACTCCTCTCCTACTCTTTACCTCTGCTCGGGCTTGTTCATCTGACCCCCCTTTACTTTTCTCCTGTCCTACTCATTTTCTTCTCCACTCCTGCAACTCTCACTGAGCATCCAGCACAAGCTTAGTCCTTGCACTGAATTCTCTGTATCATAGGCGAGTAGGGTGACCAGATGTCCCGATTTTATAGGGACAGTCCCGATATTTGGGGCTTTTTTTTTCATATGGGCTCCAATTCCCCCCCACCCCCTGTCCCGATTTTTCACACTTGCTATCTGGTCACCCTATAGGTGAGGCACATAGATGGGAGCACTACAGAGCTTGGTGCTCTGTTTCTGTTTCCTGTCAAAGTATAAGGGGCGCGAGTCCCACCAGAGCTGCCCTGACAGTTGGAAGACGGGCACAAGAAGCTAATCACGAAGGAGACCAGAATAAGCTTTAGGGAGTAAAGACTTCAGGTTGTACCTGCACAGTAGACGCTGGGTTGCAACAGAGGAAACCACACAAGGGCCAGGACTTTATCAAGAATATTAAAAATGAAAGATGATGGCATCTGCTTTCTGCTGATCCAAGCCCTAACCATGTTTGCTTCCTGTAGGGTGCTATGTATCAGTATTGTGCAGCACACTCTAATGAACAATAAAGTCAGAGAAGTGACTGCACTGGCCCAGATCCTCAGCAGGATAAAGCATTATAGCTCCATTGGCTTCAATCCGCTGGGGCCAGTTTACACCAGTTGAGGATTTGGCTTATTGTTTCACCTCATGGCTCATTGATTGACGGCAAGCGATTTGAGCCCTGGTCCTGTGAGGTGCAGCACACCTCTTGTGAAATGCTGAAGGACCCCAGTTCTCTCAGAAGTCTACAGTCATTGAGAGCACTCAAAACACCAAGAACTGGGCTTCTGGAAATGGTTCCTTGCAACGCCTATTGGCTAGGGCAGGGTGAGGTGGCTCCCCACTGCGTCTGGCTCAGCATGCCTTCTGTTGTATCAGCAAGGGACTCACTGCATTGCCTATGGGACCACAGGCCCTTGGTGTGAGTCTCAGCTGTGGGATACACCTAGGGTGACCAGACGTCCCGATAAAATCGGGACTGTCCCGATTTTTAGTTCTTTGTCCCGCGTCCCGACCGATGCACGGTCTGGATGCCATTTGCCTTTATATTGCGGCTTTTTTTTTTTGCTTCAGCAACTTCGCTCCTGCCGGTTATTTTTTTCTTCGGCAACTTCCCTCCTGCCGCTTTTTTTTGTTGCTTTCCCCATGTGTCCCAATATTTTTTTGGTTTAATCTGGTCACCCTAGATACACCCACCCACCCATAGTCTGGTGATCTGATAGGCATATGCAATTTCTTGCTTTCTAACCTCCTCCTTACACTCTCATGCCACAGCTCCACCCAGTCTTCTATATGTCACTTGCCCTTGGCAGTGTTGTGATTATTTTTGTAACCAAAATATTGTTTTCATTATTTCTGTGCCCTATGTTTTGGGCTCCTTTTCCTGCCTGGTGGCAACTGACCACAGGGACATGTATGTATAATGAGCAATTTCTTCCTTTCTGCCCTCCACAAGGCCAAGCAGAGAGAGAGAGAGAGAGAGAGTGTGTGTGTGTGCATGCAAATAAAAATTTAAAATAAAAGACCTCACCATGCATACTTCTTCCCCTGGGGAAAGGCTGAGGAAATAAACATGTGGACGGATGTTAGTTGTGTTGTTTAAGGCACTGTTGGAAGGTGCTTAGATACTTCAATGATGAGGACCCTATAAGACCTTATATTTAATTGAATTTGTCAAGTGCATTCTCTAGCCCTCTGCTTATCACTGATCTTGCTCCATCTCCCTGTGGCAAGGACTCAGACAAGCAGTGGACGTTGCAGGCTGTCTCTGAAATTAAAGACACAAATGTCCCCAGTAAGGGAATACGGTGAGAAGTTTCCCCTAGTGCAGTAATGGCAGCTCCCGGAACAGATTTCTTATACGGTTTTTGGAATCTGGGTTGGGCCATTCAAACCATAGCCCAAACCTCAAATCAGTACAAACTCAAACCTTCTGAGGGCCATACCTCACTAGCTCCTAACAGGCCTTCCTGGAGAATGCTCGCACCTCCTTGCCTGGTCTGCATGACTAATCTTTCTAATGCTTTTCATCCGTCGGTGAGTGGAGTCTTCTGGGGCACTAGTCTCTAGCCAACCTAGTAGAAATAGAACCTGAAAAGTACCTGATGGGTAGGGAAAAAATGGAGTATTCAGTGTTCTGGAAATCAGTGCCCACTGTGGAGCGAATACAGCTTAACAGGACTTAGCCCTGGCCAAGTGCCTTCCATTCAAGCAGCTCAACAGGCTTTGCAAACATCAGTGAATTAAGTCTCCCAGCCTCCTGAGAGGGTTCCCCGTTTTGCTTCAGGGGAAGTGAGGGACTGTGACTTGCCTACACACATGCAGCCATTCTGAGATACAACCAGGAATAGAATCCCATCCTCCTGATTCCCAGCCCTCTGCTTTATCACACATCGATCCTATTTGAGGGCATGGTAACTAAAGGGTGATAATGAAGGCTATGAGAAACGTTGCCTTCTGGGGCTTGGACTACAGCTCCACACTGAACAAGGTGACTGCAACTAGCTCTGCTGTAAGTACAGCCCTTAGGCTCCCAGTAAGTTGACAAGGCTGCCCTAAGACCAAGCAAAATGTGTGTTGCCCTCATTTAGTTTCAAATTGACTGTGTTATTTATCAGCACAGCTTCCCACCCCCAACACCAGCCAACCATGGTCAAGAAGTTCACAAGCCATCGATCTTAATCCTCCCTATGCATGTATCAGTCAGATAGCAACAGCGCTCACAAAGACAGAAGGTCCCACCACTTCCGTCAGCAGGCGGGTGATGGCTCGCCACAGGAAGCGGCTACATTTATGACAACTCTCAGTTCAGATCATCTGCCTGCTCAGTCAGAGGGGTCTGCAATCCATGGAATTTAACTAACCGGCTGCTTGTCAATTTCTGGAGCGTGGCCCAGGTGCTTGTTATTAGCTACAAAAGCCTAAGCACCTATGAAGGCAGTATTGCCTAGTGGACAGAGCACTAGACTGGGGGTCAGGAGACTTGGGTTTTCTTCCTGGGTCTGCCATTCACTAGCTGGATGACTCTGAGCAAGTCTCTGCCCCTCCTGGTGCCTCAGTATCCCTATCTATAGAATAGGGATGACCTTGTTTGTAAAGCACTTTGTGGTGTACTGATGAAAAGTGCTATGTATTATTATTATTACCTCAGAGACCAAATATCCCTCTCTGATTCACCTAAATTATCTGCTTTCGTGTGTAAGCAAACTACCCCAAGAGAAAGGGGGGAGGGATAGCTCAGTGGTTTGAGCATTGGCCTGCTAAACCCAGGGTTGTGAGTTCAATCCTTGAGGGGGCCATTTGGGGATCTGAGGCAAAAAATTGGGGATTGGTCCTGCTTTGAGCAGGGGGTTGGACTAGATGACCTCCTAAGGTCCCTTCCAACCCTGAGATTCTATGATTCTATGAAAGGCTTGAGGGAGGCAGGGTCAGGTAGCAGGCCTCACCTTTGGAATTCGCCTCCACCAGAAATACATCCGAGTATGGCTACAGTCAATAAACGCTGTAAGACTGCTCTTTGTCCAGGCCCCACTACCCTTCACATCCATTTCTGCCTTGTAATCTTGCAGTCTTGGGGGGGTGGGTGCAGTTGGGTTCCCTAGGTGCCCTGTTCTGCAAGGTCTGCGTGACCTTAATAGCGTCCCCAGTGAGGGCACCCAGCAACTTGCAGGACCAGGTGTCACACTGGAGAACCGCTATTGCTGAGCAACCTCAACTTCCATTGTTTTCAGTGGGAATCAAGAGCATCCAGCACCTTGCAGGATCAAGCCCTATGCTAGAGAAAGTGGCCTAGACACTTCCTGCTCAAGGACAGCTTCCATTTGCTGAGTGCTGTGCAGCCAGTCAATACATGAACTGACACTTTACTCTTAGTGCTTAATTACCGTTCTCTTATTTAGTGTTTCCATGTCTGTAATGACAGAGCGGTGCTGTGGTCTCTCTCTATGTAATGGCTCTTCGTGTTTGTCTCCAAACAGTCATTTCTGCCTCCGTTTTCTGTTTGGGGTTGCTAATGCTGTTGCTACAATACCTGCTACCTATTTTTAGCAGCAATATGGTTCTGCCTCTAATAAAGCAGTCCTGGCTCAAGGTGGGGGTGTATTTTCCTTCTGCCTGGAGGGTTATTTAAGATCACAGACACAGGTAACGCTTTCTACAATCTCCAGCCTCTAACTGTCAGACTAGGCCCTGTACAGGGAACTCGGGGGACCAGAGAATGTCATTTTGAGCTGGGCACTAATCGAGTGAAAGAATCTGCTCCCTCAGCCACTCTCTCACGCATGTGCCTCGATTTATTCCTACTGGAAAGTATCAGATGTCTGTATGCTCAACATTCATATGCAAATTTCAATTTCTGGCCCTCCCTGAGTTGAATAGTGAATTTCCTCCCTCCCCACTCTGTGTGCTCAGTGGGTCATAGATGTGAGGAAGTGGTATGCAGCTGCCCCACTGCCTCTCAAAATCAGACAGGAACCCCAGGCACCAAGCCATGCCCTGCCATGCATGACCCGGGCCGCTGTGAAGAAAGCTCCATCCCCCTTTGACTGAGGTCCATGCTTACCCCACCTTGCTCCCGGAAGCAAAGCTTTTGTTTTGGGGAAACACACATTTATATAATGACCAGCGGATTAGGGGAGTCAGTCAAGTTTTGAGCCAGTCCTTGATCAAGTCCCTTGTAGCTGTACCTGAAATTCTCAGCAAAAAGAAAAGAAATACTTGTGGCACCTTAGAGACTAACAAATTTATTTCAGCATAAGCTTTCGTGGACTACAATCCACTTCATCAGATGCGTAGAATGGAACATACAGTAGGAGGATATTTATACATTCAGAGAATCATGAAAAGGTGGAAGTAACCATACCAACTGTAAAAGGCTAATTAATTGAAAGGAACTATTATCAGCAGGGGAAAGAAACTTTTGACGTGATAGTCAAGATGGCCCATTACGGACAGTTGACACAAAAGTGTAAGGGTACTTACAGTTGGTATGGTTACTTCCACCTTTTCATGTTTCTCTGAATGTATAAATAGCCTCCTACTGTATGTTCCATTCTACGCATCCGATGAAGTGGATTGTAGTCCATGAAAGCTTATGCTGAAATAAATTTGTTAGTCTCTAAAGTGCCACAAGTAATTCTTTTCTTTTTGCTGACACAGACTAACACGGCTGCTACTCTGAAACCTGATATTCTCAGCCTTTCACTCTGTTCGGTCAGTACTGAAGAGCTGATAAAGTGGAAGTTCAGAACCTCGTAAACTCCTCTCTATCTTCTCTCCCTGTTGTGTAACAGAGGCCTGATTCCAACAGGGAACTTATCAAACTCCAAGTGCTGCTTTACATTCACTTAATGGAGCAAAAAAACTGCAAAGCACCTTCTTAATCCTGCAGAAGCCACTGACAGCTCCGCAGATTTTTTTCTTTGAATGGGAAGTGCCGCCTTTGGCCCAAAGCAATGGGTGGTGCCGCTCGCACTTCGGAGCCACCAGCTGGGTTGTCATCACCATGTTGCCTTTTGTTCTGCAAAATTAATTCAGGCTTAAACTTCGAGGACTTTATTTATTTTGGTGCAATCTTTGCTGTTGAGTGCAATGAGATCAAAACTTGGCCCAAGATCACAACCTGCTGAAATACAATTTTCTGCACCACCTGACGTCTCCCATCTACATGTAAACCAGATGCAAACCTCATAGCTAACACGATTACACCCCAAGAGGAAAAGGCTGCTGTAGTTCCTCTTGATTAAATTGAAGGAAACTGGTGAAATTGGGGTTAGTTTATGTCCTCAGATGTGCCTGTTGACTAAACTTGTCTGACAGTGTTTTGTGTGGGGGTTTTGCGTCTGCATTTTGTCCCAGGGCTTTAATTTGCGATGCAGCTGCACATCTGCACCGTGGTATTTTGGAGAACTCAGTGCCTTCCGCTAACTAGTCCTGACATCACTGAAAATGAACGAGGGAACTCTACAGGGATGCCTGCCTGGGTAACTGCTCTAAAGGGCTTGCAGGGACTCCCCTGCATTATAACGCAGTGGTTTACACACACGTATGCAGATTTGCTTATGGGTAAGGACAGCCCTGGTGCTCAGCTTCATTTTTGGGGCCCCTCCTTGGGACCTAGCCAAGAAAAATAACATTCTTCTCTCCCCCCCACTCCTGTTTTTCATTCTTTTTTTCCCCGTCCTCCTCCTATAAGTAATAGGAAGTAAATGAAAATAAAGTGAGGTACCTCGATTGTTTGTGTAGTCTAACTTATTTTTCCACAGACCACTTGAAAATCGCTGAGGATCTCGGCGGACTACTTAATGATCTTTCCAAATATTGTTTGTACCGTTAGCTAACTATTGTAAAGCGCTTTGGATAAGAGCGCTTTATTAAAAAAAATTGGGGTGCGGGGTCTGGCCAGGAGTTAGAGTGTGTGGGGGGGCTCAGGGCTGGGGCAGGGGGTTGGGGTCTGGAGCGCTTACCTGGGGCAGCTCCCATTTGGTGCAAGGGGTGCAGGTAGGAATGTGGGGGATGCAGGAGCTCCTGTTTGGTGCTCAGGGTGGGGGTGGGGATGTGTGGGGGGGTGCAGGAGTCAGGGTATGGGGTGTGAGGGAGCTGGGTATGTGTGGGGGGTGAAGGAGTCAGGGAGTGCAGGAGTCTGGGTGTGTGTGAGGGGGTGCAGGAGTCAGGGCAGGGAGCTGGAGTCGTGGGAGTACTCCCAGCCCCCTGCCCACCCCAGCCCTCTGCCCCGAGCAGCTCACGGCAGGGGGTTGTGGGAGATACGTGTATGAGGAGTGCGGGGGCCCCGCCTTTGCTCCGATCTGCCCCGATTCCATCCCCTTCCTCAAGGCCCCACACCCCCTCTTCACCTCCTCCCCCGAGCACGCTGCAGCCCCGCTCCTCCTCCTCCCTCATGGAGCGCCCTGAGTGCTGGCAAACAGCTGTTCAGCAGCGGGGGCAGTGCTGGGAGGGGCAGGGAGAGGGGCAGGAATGGGGCATGCTCAGGGGAGGAGGCGGGGGAGGGGGGAGCTTGGCTGCCCATGGGTGCGGAGCCTGTAGCAGGAGCCCCAGGAGCTGCCAGGACCAAGCTTCTGCCCCTGAAGTTGCCCGGCCCTGGGGCCCCCTGTCTTTGGGGGGCCCCGTGCCAGGGCACCATGTGTGTCACTGTAAATCCGGCTCTGGTCTGCATCATCGCTGCTCAACTTTCACATCAAAGAAACCCAGCAAGAAAGACTGTCACTTCTTTCATTCAGATTCCAAACCTATGTCCCCTTCCCTTTATCCTCCATCACTCCTGCAGTAATACATATGTAAGCATTCATCTTCCCCAATGGTCTCTGTTTCCAGCTGTGTATAGACAAAACAAGGAATGCAAAACATTTTGGCAGCAACTAATTGCACATCTTCTGAAATTGCTTAAGTTCCACAGAATTTTGCAGGGATACTTTGTTCTGCAGTTCCACTTATCGGCCAAATAAACCCAAATCCCTTTCTTGCCTTTAATGGAAACGCTTCTGAAGAATTTCCTTCTTAAGACATAAAACTGCATGTTAGTTCTGTCTTGTTCATCTCAACTGGAGTTAATACTGTGAATAATGGAATAGTCTTATCTATTAATTAAAACTAATGACTTTATAAAATTGCAGATGTGTTAAAATTAGAAAGATTTGCATTAAAGACAGATAGAAACAGGCAATTTGCTGGCTTGAATAAGGGGGAAATTGCCTCGAATGGATGAAACCTGCTAGATAAAAGCTTCCCCAGCCACTAGAAATTGCAAAGAGAATTAATTGGGGCTGTTGGTTGTTGGATTATTATGTTTACTACCACACTAGACCCACTTACATCTGGGGAGTGGGATACTTACCTTGTATTTATAGTCCAGGAGAATTCATAAAGGGCACTTTTACCTTGCAAAGTAAAATCCTATACAAGACATCTTGATGGTCCTTACTTTTTCTCTCAATTGCTTCCAGATCAATTTTGCTCACTTCACAAGTACAAAGGTGGCTCGGTGAGCTGAGATCTGAAAGCCCCACTGGCAGCTTTCTGTTTCTTTCATCATCCGCAGCAATAAAGGTTCTGCTAGTTTTAACCCAGTCATGGAATCCAGCTGTACTGAGCAACATGGGGACAAGCCAAGAAACGGAGCAGAAGCCCCAGAGAGACTGGCCTATGGGACAAGAATGACATTTATTTCCACTGGGAATTTGGGGATGGGACTAGAACCCTGCTCACAGCTCACCCTTTGATTGCCTAGTAGAGGTACCTGCTAACTTCTCTTCAAAAACTTGTTGCTGGCAGTAACCTGAGCTGTGATCAGCTCTCCACTCCCGAAAGGAAATGGCGCTCTGTTGCTGTGGAGCTCTCCCAAGGGGGACACAGCCGCTCTACAGCTTCATGCCTTCCCCACCTTGGCAGCCTGCGGCTGCTCCTTTGCTGGAACTCCTTAGGACTGGAGCTCTGAGGAACCAGAGTCTGGAGGAGGAGACTACTCTCCTGAGGTTCTGCTCTCATTTATGGCTGCTTTGAACGGCACCCTATGGACTTCTCCATGTCCCAGCACTGCTGGACTGCAGTGTGCTGTAGCCACACCTTCTCCTGACAGACTTCCTCCCATCCCTAGAGCGCCCTCTGTGCCAATTAGGGGACCAGAGAGCAAATGTGAAAAATCGGGACAGGGGGTGAGGGGTAACAGGAGCCTATATAAGAAAAAGACCCCAAAATTGGGTCTTTCCCTATAAAACCGGGACATCTGGTCACCCTAGTGCCAGTGGATTGAGGGGAGAGTGGGGTAGGGCTGTCATCCCCTGCACTGAGGACATCCCCTGGGGGCTTTGCAGGGCCCTTGTCGGAGACTGAGCTACTGTAAGGGGGAGCTCAGAAGCAGCTGTTTGCATCTGTGCATGTGTATTATTAAGAATTTCTATAGCACTGTAAATAACCAAAGCACTCTGCACTGATTGAGGCAGGGCCCTAGTATCTGTTTTGAATGTTCCAAAGGCCTCACAATGTGATATCCTTCTGTGGGTGTGTACTTCGCAAATTAGGGAGCTATCAAACCCAATACAATGACAGGGAAAAAGCATCACAAAATGCACACCGTTCACTCTGACCATTTTCACTCCCCTGATGATCTATGATGATGCGTCACAGTGCAGTGAACGTACTGCTGCTTTGTTAGCAAAATAGTGATGTTTTGGAAAACAAAAGTCCTCATAAATATCTGCTGAGTGACTGGGAGAAACCCACATTAATTTGTGTGGATTACAGCACGCATGAGTTTATGACGTGCAAGTTAGCTACATTGTACTCCATTCAAAGACATAGATTGAATTCAACCTGCAAATTTTATTCTGCCAGGTGTTTTCTTGCAGACAAATATTATGCAACCTGCTGACTCCCTTCTGCCAGATGTGTGGCCTCCATTCTCTTTGCCAAACATTTTGCCTGCAGAGCATGTTTCCTCAGCTGGAGTCAGATTTTCCTAATCAACAGCCTGCATCTGTGCTTCAGCCTTTCAGAAATGATTTATTTCTGCCAGTGGCCAAATCCGTTGGTTACAGGATGATTTTATGTGCAGAGATGGAATAAAATTTGCAGGATGATAAATCCAGATCAAAAAGGTTTCTCTAGTACCTCTCAGATTAAAATGCAGGAAGATGATTTTCCGAATGGTGGTTGGGAATTAAGCTAGTTCCCCAGTTGGTACATTAAAAGTTACAGCCTTATTGTTTCGAGGGAACTTGTGTGGTGATGTTAGCCATGTACAATGTGTTAATTCAGTAACTGAAGATTTCATTTTCTCCTCTGGTATCCGCCCTGGCTAAGAGGCAGTTCGTGTGAGATGCTGTTTTCTTATTAAAAAGAAGAGCCTTAGGCCAGGTCTACACTAGGACTTTATGTCGAATTTAGCAGCGTTAACTCGATTTAATCCCTCACCCGTCCACATTATGAAGCAGTTTATTTCGACGTAAAGGGCTCTTTGAATCGATTTCTGTACTCCACCCTGACGAGGGGAGTAGCGCCAAATTCGAAATGGCCATGTCGAAAGCTAGGTACTGTGGACGGAATTCGACGGTAATAGCTCCGGGAGCTATCCCACAGTGCACTACTGAGTGGACGCTCAGGGCAGTAATCTGTACTGGGATGCTCTGACCTGCCACTCAGAGAAATCCCCGGGAAAATTTGAATCCCTTTTCCTGTGTGGCCATTTTGAATCCCATTTCCTCTTTGGACATCGTGGCGAGCTCAGCAGCACTGGCAACGATGCAGAGCTCTACAGCAGTGGTTTCCATGCCATCGCAGAATAGAAAGAGGGCTCCAACATGGAGTGATCGTGAAGTTTTGGATCTGATCGCTGTGTGGGGAGATGAAGCAATCCTAGCCGAGCTCCGATCCAAAAGACGGAATGCAAAGATTTACGAAAAAATATCCCAGGCTATGACGGAGAGAGGATACAGCCGGGATGCTACGCAGTGCCGCATGAAAATCAAGGAGCTGCGGCAGGCGTACCAAAAGACCAAGGAGTCGAACGGACGCTCCGGGTCGCAGCCACACACTTGCCGATTTTACGAGGCACTGCATGCCATGCTCGGTGGTGCTGCAACAACTACCCCACCAGTGTCCGTGGACTCCGACGACGGGGTCTTATCTACGGCCACGTCGGAGGAGGTTTTCGTGGACGGCGAAGAAGAGGAAGGAGGGGAGGAGGACGAGGCACTAGACAGCGGTCTCACTTCTGATTTCCCAGACAGCCAGGAACTTTTCCTCACCCTGACTGAGCTGCCCTACGAACACTCCCAAGGCAGCATTCCTGACCAGGAATCAGGCGAAGGATCATCAGGTCAGTGTGTTAGACATTTATTTGCAATACAATAGGTATGGTGTGTTAGCGCTGTGTAACTGTGCCTTAATTGGCCTTACGCGCTTCAGCTTGGAGTCGCTTTCCCGTGCAACTATTCGAAAAGTCTGTCAATATGTATGGGGATAGAGGTGTAATCCCCATCTGAGAGCTCCGCGAAGCTCTCCTTGAGGTACAGTGAGAGCTTGTTTAGCACGTTCACTGGGAGAGCGGCCTTATTGTCTCCTCCATGGTAGGATACTTTCCCGCGCCATGCAAGCTGCAGGTACTCTGGTATCATTGCCTTGCATAGCATGGCAGCATACGGCCCAGGGGATTGCTGGCATTGACGCAGCATGCAGTATTTCTCTGTCTCGGTAATCCTCATCAGAGTGATATCAGTCATGGGGTCCTGGTTTGAATGAGTGGTATAATTAGTATAGTGAATGCTTCCTTTTCCCTTTAAAGAAAGACACCCGGCTGTTTCCGTTAACGCGTGGTGGTAGGGAGTCGGGAGCCAAACCATTAGGACTTAGCGGTGCGCCGGCAGGGACAGTTCTGGGGACCGGCCACGCGAGGCCGGGGAAAGGGTACGCGAGCCGTTCCGACACAGCGGATCGCGGGCAATCTTGTTTCCCGGGAGCGCACACGGGAACGGGGGGGCGGGGGGAGGGTGAGGGGTAGGCCAGCCGTTCAAATACAGCGGTTCGCGGGCGATCTTGGTTCCCTGGAGCTTCCACGCGAAGGGAGGGGGGGAAGGGTAGGCGAGCCGTTCATACTGAGCGGTTCGCGGGCATTTTGGGTTCCATTGAGTGACCACGCGGAGGGGGGGGAAGGGTAGGCGAGCCGTTCATGCTGAGCGGTTCGCGGGCATTTTGGGTTCCATGGAGCGACCACGCAGATGGGGGGGAAGGGTAGGCGAGCCGTTCCTGATGAGCGGTTCGCGGGCATTTTGGGTTCCATGGAGCGACCACGCGGAGGGGGGGGAAGGGTAGGCGAGCCGCTCCTGATGATCGGTTTGCAGCCACTTTAGGGTCCCGGGAGCGACCACGCGGAGTGGGGGGGGTTAGGAAAGCCGCTGTATATTAGCGGTTTGGCCAGCAGCAGTTCCTGCCCGCCGCAAGGAACAGTGAGTGAGACATGGGAGTAGAGCACTGCTGTGAAGCAATCTCTCAGCAGTCCTAACTCATCACCTTACCATGGTCTTCAGAGAGGTGATTTTCACTGTTCGGCAAGGCTTCTGGGATCCGTATACCGGGAGCCCAGACACTCAGCATTAAGGCATAATATTTGACCTTGTAGTACGTTTACATGTGATAGCCACTGTGTTTGGTCCTATTCATGGTGAAAGAGTATGGGCATTGTTCTGGAAAAAGTATCTTTCTGAGGAATTCACTCCCTTTCCCTCATCCCGCAGCTGCGAGTGTCTCCCGCCCTACCCGTGTTTCTCCCTCCCATGGGCTACTACAGATAAGGCAGCTCAAAAAGAGAACCCGGGACGACATGTTCTCGGAATTGATGATGTTGTCCTGAAGGGAGGCGGCACAGCGGAGAGAGGACGTCTCACGGTCCGAGCGAGCAGCCAGGGAACGGGATCAGAGGGCTGAAGCGCGCGAGGACAGGTGGCGGCAGGAAGATCAGCAGGCGACCCAAACAATGCTGGGACTAATGAGGGAGCAAACAGACACGCTCCGGCGCCTGGTGGATGTTCTCCAGGACAGGAGACAGGAGGAAAGAGCCCCTCTATATGTTCTGTCCAACCGTCCACCCCCGCCACCAAGTCCAGTGGTTTACTCACCCAAAGTCACTAGGACAAGGGGAGGCAGGGTCCATAGAAATATTCACTCCACCCCTGCAGACTGCTCCAGTAGCAGAAGGCTCTCATTCCCCAAACCATAGATTGTTCCTTCCCATCCCTCCAGCCGCACCCCTCAACACCCGCCTTCCCAGGTTCCATGTTAAAGAACAGCTCTGCTTAATAAAACTGTTTTTTTGGTTCATTGATGTTTCCCTGAGTGTCTTGAATGGGACCGTTTGTGTTTCGGGTTATTTGTTAACGGGGTTCGTTAGTGCAGAGGACTGGAGCACAACCCAGGGTACAGACAGGGTAACAGATCAACTGAAACGCACAGTAACACTTGCTGGCAGTAAGCACACTTGTCATTCTGTGTGTGGGTTTTCATGTTCTCTACGTGGGGTTGGTGGTTGGGTGATTCGCTGTCTGGTGGAGGAGGGTGGCCGCTGATCTTTAGCGGCTGGCAATAGCCTGCATGATAGAGCAATGCACACACACCTGCGATTAGGAGAGGTTAATGGCTCCCTTTAAACAAGCAGTCCAGCACTTAGGACTGCTCTGGGAGCAGGAGCATGTCATTCCCCAAGCTCTGAAGCGTACTTTCCCACACTCCACCCGCTCCCCAACCGCGGTATGCGTCCACGGTTAAAACCGTAACCAAGAAACCAGTACCAGAGACGGCCCAAGTAGAAAAATGTTTCCTTTATTGTTCCTTTAAAGCATTGAGCGAAGGAGGGGGAAGGGGGTTGGTAATGGGAGAGGATGGGCAACGGAAACTTTGTAAAGAAACAGGGGAAGGTTCAGTATCTGTTTAAGGAAGTGTAACAGTCACTGGTTACCCTGCTCTGTCTGGAAGCAAGCTTTCAAAGCTTCCCGGATGCGCAGCGCGTCCCGCTGTGATCTTCTAATCGCCCTGGTGTCCGGCTGAGCGTAATCTGCTGCCAGGCGATTTGCCTCAACCTCCCAGCCCAGCATAAATGTCTCCCCCTTGATCTCACAGAGATTGTGGAGCACACAGCATGCTGCAATCACAATGGGGATACATTTTAGGGCTGAGGTCGGAGCGAGTCAGTAAGCTTCGCCATCTGCCTTTGAGACGGCCAAAGGCACACTCCACCACCATTCTACACTTGCTCAGCCGGTAGTTGAAGAGCTCCTTTTCACTGTCCAGGGCTCCCGTGTATGGCTTCATGAGCCATGGCATTAGCGGGTAGGCAGGGTCCCCTAGGATCACTGTTGGCATCTCCACATCCCCAACAGTGATTTTGCTGTCCGGGAAATAAACCCCTTGTTGCATCCGTCTATACAGACCAGAGTTTTTGAAGACTCGAGCATCATGAACCTTGCCTGGCCACCCCACATTGATGTTCGTAAAACGTCCTTTGTGGTCCACTAATGCTTGCAGTACCATAGAAAAATAGCCCTTTCGGTTAATGTACTGGCTGCCCTGGTGCTCCGGTCCCAGGATAGGGATGTGTGTCCCATCTATGGCCCCACCGCAGTTTGGGAATCCCATCGCAGCGAAGCCATCTATGATCACCTGCACGTCTCCAAGGGTCACTACTTTGGGGAGCAGCAGGTCAACGATTGCATGGGCTACCTGCATCACAGCAACCCCCACGGTAGACTTGCCCACTCCAAATTGGTTCGCTACTGACCGGTAGCTGTCAGGGGTTGCAAGCTTCCACAGGGCTATGGCCACTCGCTTCTGGATACTCAGGGCTGCTCGCATCCGGGTGTCCTGGCGCTTCAGGGCAGGGGACAGCAACTCACAAAGTTCAATGAAAGTGCCCTTACGCATCCGAAAGTTTCGCAGCCACTGGGATTCATCCCAGACCTGCAGCACTATGCGGTCCCACCAGTCAGTGCTTGTTTCCCTTGCCCAGAATCGCCGTTCCACAGGATCAACGTGACCCATTGCCACCATGATGTCTAGGGGCCGGGGTCCAGCGCTTTGCGAGAGGTCCATGCCCCTCTCAGAGTTCAAGTACTCCCGGAGCTTCCGTTGTCTCCTCTCCCGATTTCTCTGCATCTGAGTCTGGAAAAGGTGCGCTATAAGGCGCGAGGTGTTGGCTACGGACAGAACATCAGCGATAATCGCGGAGGGCTCCATGCTCACTGTCCTGTGGCGTCTGAGCTATCAGCCACAGGAAAAGGGCGCGAATTCATTGCCCACCGGCGCTTTCACGTAGGGAAGGCGGAAGTGTGGGTCGAGTGACGAAATTTACGTATAACGACCCTTGACACAATTTCGGTCCCACAAGGCACTGGGGGCTACACCCAGAATTCCAGTGGGCAGCGGGGACTGCGGGAACTGTGGGATACCTACCCACAGTGCACCGCTTGCAATGTCGACGCTTGTCCCCTTACTGTGGACTTAGAAATTCGAATTAAGATACCTGATGTGGATTCGAACAATCGACCTGGCAATATCGGGTTACCAAGTTCGATTTCACAAAAATCGAACTAGTCTCGTAGTGTAGACATACCCTTAGAGTGGACAAAAAGGTGATACACTGTTGCAACTAATGTTCTACTCTGTACCAGTTTTAATTCGTTAGCTGTCAGAGCTGTGCAGAAGAGCCGTTTGATCATCTTGGAACTTAGCACACTTTTCAGACTGCTTCATTCTGTATCCAGTTTGGAGATTTTTCTTAGTAAAATCAAAGTTAGGCTTTGTTTTCAGGGAATACAAATTCTTTATGTTTCCTTGGGGCACACCACCATTCTAGGCCGGTTTTGATTCACTTTAGTTTAAAAAGCAGTCTCCTGGAACTTGAACTTCAGTCTAAATTTCTGGACGATAAACGAGAGGAGACAACAATAGTCTCTCAGAATCAGAGCTTAGAAATACCCAGATTGGGGTCTGCAGACTGAAGTTTTCCCAGCGGGACAGAAAGGGGGCTATGTCTTCTCTCCGAGCTAGGGGTGTGATTCCCAGCTCACGTAGGCATACTCACGGTGGCTCGATGAACGCTAGCGTGAATATAAGTAGTAGCGTAGCTGCAGCGGAGGGGCAGCAGTAGTGGTGGCATGGCTTAGCTGTGCTGACTATGCATCCACAGGGTCTGGTAAATTCCTCCCAGCCAACCCACACTCACCACACCTTCTGAGCACTGTGAGAGAGGGCAATCAATAGATTGTAAGCTCTTTGGGGCAGGTAGTGTCTATTTCTTTTGTTTTTGTACAGCGCCTGGCACAGTCCCAGTCCATGCCTGGAGCTCCCAGGCACTACCACAATACCAATAATAAATAGCAATAAGGAGCAGAATATTGCTACAGGATAGTCTGCCCATGTAAGGGCTGGTGGCTTGGGGCCAGTCAGCCCTGTTCCGTTATCAGACCCAGCTGGGAAGGTTTATAGAGAAGGCTTTTCAGTTGTGAGAAGAGCTGCAGGGGGGAGATGGGTTCATGAAGCAGGGAAGTTGGAGGGAAGGGCGTGTCCTGCTTTCAGCACTGAAAGGCTCTGAGAGCTGTAGCCCAGGGTGGGCAGAGGAACTGCGATGTTTTGCCTAATTTTTATGGTTAAAGAAACAAACTGTTCCCTGATGGAAGGGCCTGAAAAGGATCCTGGTGTGGTGCTGAGTTCTCCCTGGGAACCCTCCAGCCTACGCACATCCTGAATCCTGGCTGCTGATTGGCAGGGTTTTTGTTTGGTCTTTATGTAGATGCTGCACTGTGTTGATCCTGGAGAAGGCAAGTCAAAGTTGGTCTTTGGACTCAGAGTGGAAGCCGGTGAGGTTTGTGATGTTCCTTCTCTCCCATGAGAGCTCATTGCCAGACCAGCTCTCTCCTTATTGGAGAGAATTCCGTTCTGCCAGAAGAGCAGAACCGTTGATCATGGTCTTCATCATGGAGCTTTAGGTGAACTTTTACATATCCTGGAGCCAAGACATTGAGTGCCTTGAAGATAAGGACGAGAGACCTTGAACGTGACTCAATATTCTATGACTCTCCCTGCGCTTTAGAAAAAGCTTATCAGGTCCTTTTGAATACGTGTTATTTAAATACTAACAGAGTTTAACTGTTGTTAAACCTCAGTGGATTTTTTTTTAATTACTGAAATAATCTCTTTCAAAGACACAATTGAGTTGAGGTTTATCCCACAGAAGTGTATTTATACTATACTGCAACTAGTCAGCCTTAATAAAGAAGCTTCCAATAATCTGCTGGTATTTATAACATAAAACAACTGTGGGAGGGGGAGGATAATGCTTCTAATTAAAAAGAGTATCTAATCATGAAATTGACAAGAATGAGCTTAAATTGACCTGGTGCTTATTTGAAAGCACATTGTTTAGGCCATGTCTACACTACCACTTATGTCAGCAAAATTTATGTTGCTCAAGAGTGTGAAAGACCCCCCACCCCCAATCAATATAAGTTTTGTCGGCATAAACGCTTGTGTGCACAGTGCTAGGGCGTCAGGAGAGCTCCTCCCACTGACCGGCGCTCGTTTAGGTGGTTTTATTATGTCGATGGGAGAGCTCTCTCCTATCTGCATAGAGTGGCTACATGAGCTACCTTACAGTGGCTCAGCTGCATCGGATACAGCTGTTCTGCTGTAAGTTCACTAGTGTAGACCTGGCCTTAGCATGGTTCTAGTTTGAAAGTATTTAATTCTGACCTTTGTCTAAGTTAAATTCTCCTTAAGAATGCACGCATGGCTCAAACTGAATTCAGTAGGCGCCATTCATATGCATCCAAGGACTGAAGTTGTCCCATAAGCTATCTCCCTAGATACTGGAGAAATAAAAGGGCTGTAAGAATGATGAAGTCTAATGGTCAGTCTCTCCTGTGGGAGTATTAAAACGAGAGCTGGAAAATACCTATTTGGTATGATCACAATAGAGGTGATTCACAAATGGTGATAAAAATCATTAGAGGCTTGGCGAGACTTTCATATAAAGAGACTGAAAAGAGTGGGATTCCAGAGAGGAGATGAATAAGAAGGGACATGATATGGATGGGCTAGAGATACAGAGTGTGCTCCTATTTTTGCTCTCATATACAAGAACAAGGAGACATTCAGTGAAATGAAAGGCGACAAATGTAATTAGATAATAGGAATTGTTTTTACACAGGACACAATTAACCTGTGAAACTAACTGCACAAGTTTCAGAGGGGGTAGCTGTGTTAGTCTGTATCAGCAAAAACAATAAGATGTCCTTGTGGTACCTTAGAGACTAACACATTTATTTGGGCATAAATTTAGTGGGTTCTAGCCCATGAAAGCTTATGCCCAAATAAATTTGTTAGCCTCTAAGGTGCCACAAGGACTCCTCGTCGTTTTCACTGCACAAGGTATCACTGAGTCCAAGAGAATATATGACAATAAAAAAAAGGACTAAGCATTTATAAGGATAATAAATGCATCCATACTTTTAATCCAAAGGATTAAAAGAGCATATGTATTCCAGCCTCTAAATGACAGGCCTTAGAAAGAAACTCCTACTGTGGGCAGGTTACTCCATAATTCTCCATTATTGGAATCTTAGATTTTCTGTCAAGCAGTTTGTACTGGCCATTGTCCCAGACAGTGGATTACATGGAGCAGTGATCTAATATAGAACAGCAGTTCTTATGTTCTTCTCAAATTGATTAGCTTGTGCTGGCGCAGAATGGTACATTTTTTAGGTGTCAGCACCAATGAATTTAATGGTGCTCTTTTGTAATTTCTCATCTCCTTATAAAACTATTTACTACAAGCTGCTCTATTTGGGGGAGTTTGGAAGAAGCTGCCTTAATTAGAGCTGCTGATGGCTCACACCGCACCCATACAAACCTTCTTTAGAAAGCCTTGCTGTTTCTACAGTAACTATCTGCTGTATTTCTCACCCCCGTGATCTCTTATTACTAAGGCTGTTTGCTTGAAGACTGGAAGGCATAACCCCCTCCCCCAGTAAAGTGAGCAAAAACCATTGTGATGATGATCCAAGGAGGGGATGATCAATCCGGCAGAGGGTATGTGTGAAGATAGTAATTACCTAACTCTAATACGTTTCAGTGTAGTAGCCGTGTTAGTCTGTGTCAGCAAAAAGAAAACAAGAAAAATACCTGTGGCACCTTAGAGACTAACACATTTATTTCAGCATAAGCTTTCGTGGGTTAAGAACCCACTTCATCGGCTGCATGGAATGGAACATGCAGTGAACAGATATTTATACATTCAAAGATCCATGAGAAGGTGGAGGTGTCTTCTCATGTATCTTTGAATGTATAAATATCTGTTCACTGCATGTTCCATTCCATGCATCCGATGAAGTGGGTTCTTAACCCACGAAAGCTTATGCTGAAATAAATTTGTTAGTCTCTAAGGTGCCACAGGTATTTTTCTTGCTAACTCTAATAGAGCACTTCTCCCAGTCAATATTGACCCAAGGGAGGTCAATATCTTTATCCCTATTTTACACATGGGGAAACTGAGGAACAGGGAGGTGAAGTGACTTGCCTGATGGTCATCCAGGGCTCCTGAGTCCTAACCCATCCCAATGTATGGAGCCCCATTGCCAGAGGAAGCGGTAAGAGGAGTGACTAAACAGCAGTTCAGGGACACACTAACCTTAAAGGAAAAAGGTTGCTATGAAAATTGCTGGATGAGGTGCCTGCACACCCTTGTCAGATGCTATTGGATTTATTTCTTTGCTGAATTATATGTCACAATAAAACCTGTGTGTGTATATTGCCATTGCAGATTTGCAGGCGTCTGGACTCTCGGTGTCATTAAGGTTGCTTTCTTTTCACTTACTCTTTCTTGGTGAAGCTCTGAATTATACAGCTGGGTGCTGTGCCTGCCTATTAGGCTCTAATTGCATCTGGCTAATTTAACTGGAGCAGTTGATGCGGTACACTGAGCACCCTGAGAGCTAGCGGATGCACTGTTAGCTAGTGGTTTAACATGTGTCAAATACTTGCCAGATTAACGGGACTCTCAGGGAGGTTAGGCCCCAACTACCCAATCTGTTTTCAATGTGCAACCTGGGACAGACAGGAAGAGAGGAGTGGGAGAAGAAAGGGGAGAGAAGAGGAGAAAAAAAAATGTGTAGAAAGGGCAGAATTTCTCTTCCTTTGGGAAGCTTTTATTTGGAAAAATCATTTTTTGCCCCCAGACAAGTTCCGAGAAGTTCTGTGAAAACTCTAGCACTGTTTAAAAGGTGCAGAGGCGTAACGCCACCATAGTGAACGTAGTTACAGCAGTGGTGGATTTGGCCTCTCATACAAACTAGGACAGGTGGGGGAGGTAGGGGGAGCAGAGAGTCATTGCCAGAGATAGAAGAGACAGACACTGAAAAAGTGCAGGACAGAGAGACAATCTCAGTGAAACAGCAGACAGTGTTCCATGAAGTTTGTCTGTTGGAGAGCTGCCTCCTAGAATCATAGAATCTCAGGGTTGGAAGGGACCTCAGGAGGTCATCTAGTCCAACCCCCTGCTCAAAGCAGGACCAATCCCCAATTTTTGCCCCAGATCCCTAAATGGCCCCCTCAAGGATTGAACTCACAACCCTGGGTTTAGCAGGCCAATGCTCAAACCACTGAGCTATCCCTCCTGCCAAACTTAGGCAGAGCACAGGAACAAACCGATATAGCGTGGAAGCGGATAATACTTTGGTAATTATTGCTAGTGTGACAGGCAGAAATGCTGTTATTATTATCAGCTAACTGCAGCATGAGACCGCTTGATTGGCATTGATCCTTGGGGAGGAGATGGCTGTGAGGTCGGTGTGTGATGCAAAACTCTACTCTCCATTGCAGCGTGACAGCCTCTGCAGTGAGGTGAGGTAGACAAGACGTGGTTCTGTGCTTACAACTTGGAGCTTTCAGAGTGGCTTCAACTGCAGTTCAGTTTTTCCTCCATTTCTGGGATTTTTCTCAGCCAGCCCCAGTGAGGCTCAGACATGGCAAAGGACCTTGGTTCAAGAGAGGAACAAAGGAATGTGCATGGGTCATAGGAGATAGAGAAGGAAAAGACCAGCTTATATCATTGCATCAATTCAACTGCAAGGCAGGATGCAAGTCCCCCAATAGAGGATACATTCTATTATTAATACTAACACCACTGTGTACCTTCCATCCAGCTGGATCTCCAAGTGCTTGACAAATACTAATGAATTAAACTTCACCACCCGCTGGGAGCTGGGCATCAGTTTCCTGTTTCACAGACAGGCAAATGGAGGCCCAGGATATCCCAGTGACTTAGCTAAGATCACACATCAGTCAGTGGTAGTACCAGGAATGGAACCCAAGAGTGCTGACCACAGCTGTAACCACGACAGGATCAGATTTGTGATGCTTTACATGATTCCGCCACTTGCCTAGTGAGGGAAATGAATCCAGAATTTTGAATGATTAACATCCCCCCTGGCGATCAGCTGACAACAGCACACTGCGTATTGGTCCCAGAGAAGGAGAGGACATTTGATAAAGATTTAGAAGGAACATAATCTTCAAAAAATGAAAAGGCAAATGCATGGTCAGAAATCTTGGAGTGCTGGGATAAAATGGACAGCCAGGGACAGCACTTATTCCCTTGCACACCATTCTGAGTGTAACATTTATCCCTAAGGCCAGGTCTACACTAGGACTTTATGTCGAATTTATCAGCGTTAACTCGATTTAATCCCTCACCCGTCCACACTAGGAAGCAGTTTATTTCGACATTAAGGGCTCCTTGAATCGATTTCGGTACTCCACCCTGACGAGGGGAGTAGCGCCAAAATCGAAATGGGCATGTCGAATGCGAGGTACTGTGGACGGAATTCGACGCTAATAGCTCCGGGAGCTATCCCACAGTGCACCACTCGGTGGACGCTCAGGGCAGTATTGTGTACTCGGATGCTCTGACCTGCCACTCAGAGAAATCCCCGCGAAAATTTGAATACTTTTTCCTCTGTGGCCATTTTGAATCACATTGCCTCTTTGGACATAGTGGCGAGCTCAGCAGCACTGGCAATGATGCAGAGCTCTACAGCGGTGGTTTCGATGCCATCGGTGAATAGAAAGAGAGCTCCAACATGGAGTGATCGTGAGGTTTTGGATCTCATCGCTGTGTGGGGCGATGAATCCATCCTAGCCGAGCTCCGTTCAAAAAGACGGAATGCAAAAATTTACGAGAAGATTTCACAGGCTATGACGGAGAGAGGGTACAGCCGGGATGCTACGCAGTGCCGCGTCAAAATCAAGGAGCTACGTCAGGCGTACCAAAAGACCAAAGAGTCCAACGGACGCTCCGGCTCAGCGCCTCAGACTTGCCGATTTTACGAGGCACTGCACGCCATGCTCGGTGGTGCGGCAACAACTACCCCACCAGTGTCCGTGGACACCGATGACGGGGTCCATTCTACGGACACATCGGAGGAGGTTTTCACTGACGGCGAAGAAGAGGAAGGAGGGCAGGGGGACGAGGCAATCGAAAGCGGTCACCCTGGAGATTTCCCCGACAGCCAGGAACTATTCCTGACCCTGACTGCGCTGCCCTTCGAACACTCCCAAGGCAGCATTCCTGACCAGGAATCAGGAGAGGGATCATCAGGTCAGTGTTTTAGACATTTATTTTCAATACAATAGTTATGGTGTGTTAGCGCTCTGTAACTGTGGCTTCATTGGCCTTATGCGCTTCACCTTGGAGTCGCTCTCCCGTGCAACTATTCGAAAAGTCTGTCAATATGTATGGGGATAGAGGTGTAATCACCAGCAGATATCTCAGAGAAGCTGTCTTGAAGGTACAGCGATAGCTTGTCTAGCACGTTCACTGGGAGAGCTGCCTTATTGTCTCCTCCATGGTAGGATACTTTCCCGCGCCATGCGAGCAGCAGGTACTCTGGTATCATTGCCTTGCATAGCATGGCAGCATACGGCCCCGGGGTTTGCTTGCATTGACTCAGCATGCAGATTTTCTCTGTCTCCGTAATCCTCATCAGAGTGATATCAGTCATGGGGTCCTGGTTTGAATGAGTAGTATAATTAGTATACTGCATGCTTCCTTTTCCCCTTACAGACAGACACCCGGCAGTTTACGTTACCGCGTGGTGGTAGGGGCTCGGGAGCAAAACCAGTAGTGCATATCGGTGCGCGGGAAGTGACAGTCCCGGTGACCGGCAACGCTAAACCGGGGATAGGATAGGCGAGCCGTTCATGCTGAGCGGTCCGCGGGCATTTTTGATTCCCTAGAGCAGCCACGCGGAGGGGGGGGAAGGGTAGGCGAGCCGTTCACGCAGAGCGGTTCGCGGCCATTTTTGGTTCCCTGGAGCGGCCACGCTGAGGGGGGGGAAGGGTAGGCGAGCCGTTCACGCTGAGCGGTTCGCGGGCATTTTTGGTTCCCTGCAGCGGCCACGCTGAGGGGGGGGAAGGGTAGGCGAGCCGTTCACGCAGAGCGGTTCGCGGGCATTTTTGGTTCCCTGCAGCGGCCACGCTGAGGGGGGGGGGAAGGGTAGGCGAGCCGTTCACGCAGAGCGGTTCGCGGCCATTTTTGGGTCCCTGGAGCGGCCACGCTGAGGGGGGGGGGGGGGTTTAGGACAGCCGCCGTAGATTACCGGTTTGGCCAGCAGCAGCTACTGACCGCCGCCAGGAACACTGAGGGAGACATGGGAGTAAAGCAGTGCTGTGAAGCAATCTCACAGCAGTCGTAAGTAAGCAGCTTACCATGGTTTTCAGAGAGGTGATTTTCTGTGTACGGAAAGGCCTCTGGGATCCGTATACCGGGACCCTAGACACTCACTCAGCCTTAAGGCATATTATTTGACCTTGTAGTACGTGTACATGTGATAGGCACTGTCTTTGGTCCTATTCATGGTGAAAGAGTATGGTCATTGTTCTTGAAAAAGTATCTGTCTGAGGAATTCACTCCCTTTCATTTATCCCACAGCTGTGAGTGTCTCCCACCCAACCCGTGCTTCTCCCACCCATGGCCTAGTCCAGATAAGGCGGCGCAAAAAGAGAACCAGGGACGACATGTTCTCGGAATTAGTGATGCTGTCACAGAGGGAGGCGGCACAGCGCAGAGAGGACTTCGCACGGTACGAGCGAGCAGCCAGGGAACGGGAGCAGAGGGCTGAAGCGCGCGAGGACAGGTGGCGGCAGGAGGATCAGCAGGCGACCCAAACAATGCTGGGAATCATGAGGGAGCAAACAGACACGCTCCGGCGCCTAGTGGATATTCTCCAGGACAGGAGACATGAGGAAAGAGCGCCTCTGTATGTTCTTTCAAGCCGCCCTCCCCCGCCACCAAGTCCAGTGGCTTCCTCCCCAAAAGTCACTAGGACAAGGGGATCCAGGGTGCGTGGAAATACTCAATCCACCCCTGCAGACCGCTGCAACAGCAGAAGGCTGTCATTCCCAAAACCATAGACTTTTCCCTCCTCTCCATCCAGCAGCACCCCTGAGCACCTCCCTTCCCAGGTTCCATGTGAAGTTACTGTTTTGTTGAATAAATCTTGTTTTTTGGTTCACCAATGTTTCCCTGAGTGTTTTAAACGGGACAGTTTGTATCTCTGGGTAGTGGTTAACATGGTTTTTAAGTGCAGAGAATGGGAGCACAAACGAGGGTGCAGACAGGTTAACTGCTGAAGTGACAAGCACAGTACACATTGCATGCATTAAGCACACCTTTCCTTCGTTGTGCTGGTTTCTACGTTCTAAATGTGGGGTTGGGGGTTGGGTGGTGCACTGTATGTTTGGGGAGGGTGGTCGCTGATCTTTTGCGGCTGACAGTAGCCTGCTGGATAGATCAATGCACTGTGTGATCCGTTGGCGATACTCAATACGTACAAGGCACATAGACACCACCACACACACATGGGATTAGAAGAGGTTGATGGTCCCTTTAAGCAAGCGGAACACCTCTTGGCACTGCGCTTTGGGCAGGATCAACAGCTTCCCCTTTGAAGGGAAGTGTCCCCCAACCAAACCTCCCCCCAACCGCCGTATGCCTACACGGTGATAATCATTACCCAAGAAGAAGTACAGGAACACGTTCAAACAAAAAAATCTTTCCTTTACTGTGACTTTACAGTGTTGATCCAAGGAGGGGGAAGGCGGTTGGTAATGGGAGGATGGGCAACGGGACATGTGTAAAGGGACAGGGGTAGGTCCAGTATCTGTTTACGGAAGTGTAGCAGTCAATGGTTAACCCGCTCTGTCTGGAAGCGAGCTTTCAAAGCTTCCCGGATGCGGACCGCCTCCCGCTGTGATCTCCGAATGGCTCTGGTGTCTGGCTGAGCGTAATCTGCTGCTAGTCGATTTGCCTCAACCTCCCAGCCCTGCATAAATGTCTCCCCCTTGATCTCACACAGATTGTGGAGCACACAGCACGCCGCAATCACAATGGGGATATTTTTAGGGCTGAGGTCGGAGCGAGTAAGTAAGCTTCGCCATCTTGCCTTGAGACGGCCAAAGGCACACTCCACCACCATTCTGCACTTGCTCAGGCGGTAATTAAAGAGTTCCTTTTCAGTGTCCAGGGCTCCCGTGTATGGCTTCATGAGCCATGGCATTAGCGGGTAGGCAGGGTCCCCCAGGATCACTGTTGGCATCTCCACCTCCCCAACAGTGATTTTGTGATCGGGGAAATAAACCCCCTGTTGCAGGCGTCTAAACAGACCAGAGTTCTTGAAAACACGAGCATCATGAACCTTGCCTGGCCACCCAACATTGATGTTTGTAAAACGTCCTTTGTGGTCCACTAGTGCTTGCAGAACCATAGAAAAATAGCCCTTCCGGTTAATATACTGGCCGCCCTGGTGCTCCGGTCCCAGGATAGGGATGTGTGTCCCATCTATGGCCCCACCGCAGTTTGGGAATCCCATTGCAGCGAAGCCATCTATGATCGCCTGCACGTCTCCCAGGGTCACTACTTTGTGGAGCAGCAGGTCAACGATTGCACGGGCTACCTGCATCACAGCAACCCCCACGGTAGACTTGCCCACTCCAAATTGGTTCGCTACTGACCGGTAGCTGTCAGGGGTTGCAAGCTTCCACAGGGCTATGGCCACTCGCTTCTGGATAGTGAGGGCAGCTCGCATCCGGGTGTCCTGGCGCTTCAGGGCAGGGGACAGCAACTCACAAAGTTCCATAAAAGTGCACTTACGCATCCGAAAGTTTCGCAGCCACTGGGACTCATCCCATACCTGCATCACTATGCGGTCCCACCAGTCAGTGCTTGTTTCCCTTGCCCAGCATCGCCGTTCCACGGGATCAACATGACCCATTGCCACCATGATCTCTAGGGTCCGGGGTCCAGCGCTTTGCAAGAGATCAATGCCCCTTTCAAAGTTTAAGTACTCCTGGAGATTACGTTGTCTCCTCTCCCGATTTCTCTGCAACAGAGTCTGGAAAAGGTGCGCTATAAGGCGCGAGTTGTTGGCTACGGACAGAACATCTGCGATAATCGCGGAGGGCTCCATGCTCACTGTCCAGTGGCATCCGAGCTATCAGCCACAGGAAAAGGGCGCGAATTCATTCCCCGCCGGCGCTTTCACGTAGGGAAGGCGGAAGTGTGGGTCGAGTGACGAAATGTACGTATACCGACCCTTGACACAATTTCGTTCCCACAAGGCACTGGGGGCTACACCCAGAATTCCAGTGGGCAGGCGGGACTGCGGGAACTGTGGGATAGCTACCCACAGTGCACCGCTTGCAATGTCGACGCTTGCCCCCCTACTGTGGACTCGGACATTCGAATAAACATCCCTGGTGTGGATTCGAACAATCGACATGGAAATATCGGGTTCACAAGTTCGGTTTCACAGAAATCGAACTAGTACCGTAGTGTAGACATACCCTAAGACATTACAGGTGGCACTTGGTTATAAAAAAATATAATATGGAGATATGCCTGTCTCATAGAACTGGAAGGACCTTGAAAGGTCATCAAGTCCAGTCCCCTGCCTTTACTAGCAGGACCAAGTACTCTCCCCTAACAGATTTTTGCCCCAGATCCCTAAATGGCCCCCTCAAGGATTGAACTCACAATCCTGGGTTTATCAGGCCAATGCTCAAACCACTGAGCTATCCCTCCCCTAAGGGTTAGACTTGTGTCACATGCCTTCAGGACCCTGAAGGGTTAAATAATGAGGCTTAGCCTTTGGGAGCAGCTGTGGGCAGCTTCTTTGTTTCTACAAGTCCATTCTGATCACTTTGACTGATAATCTGAGCAGCAACTGGGTATCCACACCCACATCATGAGTGGGGAAGTCTCACAGCCTGATAAAGCCACAGTGTGACTGTCTGAATAAAAAGAAAAGGAATACACAGACTAACATGGCTACTACTCTGAAAACTGTCTGAATAGTGCAACATGTATAGTTTAGCATCCTCAAATTGTTCTGGGTTTTCCTTGAGCTCTTTTTCCTTTCACCTCAGGGAGAAATTTTGCTTTTCCCTTTGATTTACGTGGATGATTGAATTATCCAGTTAGATTTGCTGGAGATGATCAAAAGGGATGGAAAGACAGGGTAAAAACTGTTTTCAGTCCAAATGATTTGGTCCATGAAGCTTTTGAATGAGTTCACCAGTGATCAAGTTAAGGAGCAGTCAATGGGCTTAAATGCTTTCAGTGAAACACAACTGAGCTCAAACAGCAGAAGGGGCCTTGCTCTAAGGGCAAAAGGTCCCTGCTGTATCTACCACATTTCACAAAGATCATTTGTATTTCTGCCGTTGCTCTTCTGTTGGCATCGACTGCTGTCCCTCCTGATTCTCTATAGACCTGGGCTTTCCTGCCTGGCAATACCCTTCAGTGGTATCTCACAGCTTTGCCTTTCTGCCTCATCACAAAGCAAGCAGATCTGTACATGAGAGAAAGTGGGTGCTTGACTTCTGCTGGCTTATCCATTTGGTGCACACATGTTGAGACATAACAGCAGATGTATCAGGATCTCTATGCTTTTTATAGAAGCTGGAGCCATGTTATCCAATTCCTAACCTACCC
Source organism: Chelydra serpentina (assembly GCA_037349315.1). NCBI lineage: Eukaryota > Metazoa > Chordata > Testudines > Chelydridae > Chelydra > Chelydra serpentina. The sequence goes on from JBAIAC010000035.1 coordinate 19,219,406, forward strand.
AGCATGGTTTTCTTCTTTCTTGAATGTTTTATGGCCAGGGTTGTTTTTTTTCCTCTCTATGTAATGCTGAGTGGCTTTTCCCTCCCACTCATCTCAGCCACAGACCCAGCAAGGACCATACATAATGCATTTTCTCATTAGCCCTGGGAAATCCAACAACAGGTTTTGCCCGGACTCTGCACACATCTCAAAAGCTCTCTTCTGGTGCAATTATTTGTTTGGTCCTGGCCTGTACTCTCCCTCGTGGCTGGTTGCCCAGTTTAGGCTGTAAATGATGCACTACATGATGAAACACACACAACTCGATTCATCTGGAGATTTGTATGTGGCTTAGCTGATGTCTACATGTGTTGATACCTTCCTATCGATTAGAAGGACCTGGGAGTAGTCAAAGGATGAGTCATTCTTGCAACTAGTATTCTAGCCTACAGCTTGTTATTAATTACCTTGAAGACAGACTTGTAGTGAAGAGCTTCTAGTGTTGTGTTCTAGGCTGGCTGCTATTGATTTCTCACCACTTGGGATTGCTTTCATTTGTTGAATTAAAGTTAATCACGTAATTAAGCAGCTCCAAGGAGGTGTCTGCTCATCCCTCAATGCAAAAGAAGAGCTCTGAACTGTTCTTAAAAGTAATGTAAACTGTGAAGTAGAGAGCTCTAAACCCCTCCCAGGAGTTGACTTCAGGAGTTTACTTTGTGGTAAAACTAAAGTGCCTTGTCTTAATCATTACTTAAAGGTAGCTCACATGCCTTAGTCACCCAGAGGTAAAAATACACCTTGCTTAGCAGTGAAGACAAGGCCTTAGTAGTTTAGGCCAAGGCAGGGTTTCATATTGACTGAATAGCTGAAGGCTATTTACAAGTTGCTTCCATTTCATAAGGAGCTCTGGAAACGATTACAGCTCAAACACACCTTCCAGCCCCTATCAAACATTCCTACTGCAAACAATGCTGTTTCAAGCAGCGTTGACACAAACTGGGCAAAGACTCTGCCAGATCAAGAGACAGCACTTTCTTGGAGGAATTGAAGAAGCTGTTTATAATGTGCTACAAATATTTAGCTCATCATAAAATAATCACTCCTCCTCCTGCAAACTAAAACTTCTAGGAAGAGCTGAGGAGCGGGACAAAGTCCCCTTTGAGATACTCTAGTGGTGCCAAGGGGATTGAAAACTACCTTAAGACACCAGTTGAGGATTTCCCTTAGTGGAGGAGAATCCTCAGCAGGAGATGGGCTGGCTTGGTTAGCCCTGCATCAGCCCCTTTGGCATAGAATTTTTTTTGGAGAGGGGAGGGTTCTTTTTATGCTAAAGCCTCACCCAGGCATGTACATCAGACTCTATCCTGTTCCTGTGGGAGCTTTACTATAGCTCTAAATTTTATGTTCACCTTTCCTTTGAGCTTTGCATTTATTCATTTTGATTGTGCACATTGTAACCAAGCCCTTAGGACTTCAGGTCATCACTATGTTATTTACCCCGAGTGCTCAGAACTTCTGTGTGGACAGAACTCAGATCCTCCTGCTCCCATAAGCACATGCCCGTACCACCGGGGCTAAAAGAGAATCTTCATTAGCTTTTGGCAGTATTGGGTCTATGTAACAGTGTGTCTGCTCTAAATCCAGTTTGCAGAAGTCAGTGCTTACACATATGCATTAGCCAGTTCATTATAATGCAAATAATTACAGCATTTTAAAGGCAATGCAGAAATGGCATGAAACAACAGTCAAAAACATAAACACAGATTATTTCCTCTGTCACTGAGCATGCAACTCTCTCCAAAAATATTACAATGAACTGTTACCAGAGTTGGCTTCTAATAATAGTTTGACTTCTACAGTGTTGTAGTGCAGGGCACTGTACAGATAAGCAATGCTTCAAAACACATGGGGCCCAAGTCCATTTCTGGCACAACTCCATCAATTTAAAGGCACAATATACCACTTAGTTGGTTCAAATAACTGTACTATACCGTCACATAGTATTAAAAAATTCTCCTGTTTAGGAGCAGCTCACAGCCAGAATCTTTCAAGTGAGATGAGACACACAAGTAAGCAAATGAAAGGCTATTGTGCAAGGAAGGAGGCAAGGGTGAGTAAGATGAACCACTCTGCTGATGCAATAGCACGACAATGGTCTATAATTCCTGCAGGATGACAAGCTCTCTGATAAGTTTACATAAGAAAGCCCTTCTGGCTATTGACTTTCATGACCAACTGAAATGCTGCTGAGTCCTTTTGGTAACCTATCAGCAGAAGACAATGAGAAATTACTATGTTGTTTAATGAGGCTGAGTTTCTAAACAATAGAGAGCACTGTATAATTAAGTTAACCATCTGAGAAGGAGGAATCCTACCCAAAATTAGCACCAGGGCTCTAAACTTTTGATAGGGAGATTTCAGACAAATGAGGAAGTAAGTTCAAGAAGAGCCTGCAGTCAAGAATGAGAAATGAAAATCTTTATACGTAGGTGCTTTGGGCATCCCATAATAATCAGTCATCCATACCACTAAGCAAAAGGGAAATAGCAGGACAGGGAGAAAAAAACTGTGGCTAAATGGCTATGTTCCAGGAGCTATTCCAGCCAAAGCAGATCTCCTTTGGAAAATGGAAATCCAGTCCCCACGAAACAAACAGAATGACGCACACACTGTGGCAGTGGGTAGATTAAATGCAAGATGGAAATGTGATTATGTATTTAATTTTCATCAGCCTTCACATAGAGGATGTTGGGGAAATAACTACACCAGAACCTGTCTGGTAATTACCTCTTTTCAGGTAATAAAGATGAGGCGCTGTCAGAAATGGAGGTGTCGTAACAGGTTTATATATTAGGCCTCAATTCAGCAAGGTACTTAAGCCTCTGCCTAACTTTAAGCACATGAGTATTTCCACTGACTTGCTGATTAAAGAACAAGAAGTCATCGAGACCAGAGGATGTTCATTCAAGAGTTCTGAAGGGATAACATTAATTCTCCATTCATAGATTTTGAAGGCCAGAAGGGACCATTCAGGGCTGCTGTGCCCACTAGGTGACCCTAGGCGGTCGCCTAGGGTGCCAGGATTTGGGGGGCGGCTCGCTGTGGCTGCCTCCCGCCTCCCGGCTCTGCACCTGAGCCGGGAGCTGGGGGGGCGGCTCGCCATGGCTGCTTCCCAGCTCTGCGGCTGAGACGGGAGCTGGGGAGGCGCCGCGGGCGGGGGGAGGCTGCCGTGGGGGGCTGGGGGGGGATTGGCTGCCACGGGGGGGGGCAGTGTTAGCTGGGGGGGGGGGGGGCGTAGGGCTGGTGCAAGGAAGTTTTGCCTAGGGCGTGAAACTTCCTTGCACTGGCCCTGGGACCATTATGATAATCTAATCTATTGTCCTGCATAACACAGGCCATGGAATTTCACTAAGTGCTTCCTGCATCAATTCCGTAACTTCTGGTTGGGCTAGAGCATATCTTTTAGAACAACAGCCAATCTCAAACTAAAGACCCAACAAGTTGCTGCCACTAGATTGTTTTCATCCTAGAGTCTAAAGTGCATAACAATGAAGTTACTGAGCTGTTAACAAAAATAGGCACTGTGATAAATGAAGTGTGTGTGGGGTTGGGGGAGGTGATGTAGCTTCCTTTGATGGACACCCAGTTAGCTGTAAAATCCCTTTTGGTAGCTGTTCTCTGCTTGCTTTACCTGTAAAGGGTTAAAAAAGTCCCCCAGGTAAAGAAAAGAACACCTGACCAAAAGAGCCAATGGGAAGGTCAAAACTTTTTAAAATTGGGAAGGAAGCTTTCCCTTTGTGCTGTGGTTGTTCTCTCTGGGCTGCAGGGACACAGAGTAGAAATGCTATAAGCAGGAATGCTGTGTAAGGTTTGAACCAGGTATGAAAAATTATCTTCCATACCCAGAAGGAATCATTAGAAGGCGGGAAATGTTTAAATAGACGCAATTAGGTTTATTTCTTTATTTTAGCTTGTAGAGCTCCTCTGTGCTAACCCCAGATGCTTTTGTTTGCTTGTAACTTTTAAGCTGAACCCCCAAGAAAGCTATTTTGGGTGCTTAATTTTTGGAATTGCTCTTTTAAAAATCTAGCAAAAGCTTAAGTTCCAGATGTATTTTCTTCCTTTTTGTTTCTAATCAAATTTACCATTTTTAAGAGCAGGATTGGATTTTTGGTGTTCTAAGAGGTTTGTGTATGTTGTTTGATTAATTGGTAGCCACAGCTAATTTCCTTTGTTTTCTTTCTCAGCTCTTCCCCGGTGGGGTGTGAAAGGGCTTGAGGGTACCCCACAGGGAGGAATTCCCAAGTGCTCCTTCCTGGGTTCAAAGGAGGTTTTTTTGCATTTGGGTGGTGGCAGCGTTTACCAAGCCACGGTCAGAGAAAAGCTGTAATCTTGGGAGTTTAATACAAGCCTGGAGTGACAAGTATTAATTTTTAAAATCCTTGCAGGCCCCCACCTTCTGTACTCAAAGTGACAGAGTGTGGATTCAGCCTTGACAGGCACTAAAGCCAGTTAGTATCCCAGAGGGCTAGGGGATCTCAAATGTTGTACCTATCTTAAAGAAAGGTACTTAGGGGTGATCCTGGAAGCTAGACCAATAAACGTTCAGTGCCAGCAAAATAGGTTGAACAAATATTATAAGATACCTATATGAATATGGCATAATAGGAAAAAATTATGATTGCTTCTGTAAAGGAAAATCTTGCCCCTCTTATCTACCAAAATTTAATAAAAGATTGGATAAAGGAAAACCGGTTGATGTAAATTATTGGACTTTCACATAATTATTTAGGTTATTCAAAACTAGAAAGACAGTAAGGTACTCAGAAGGACTTAAAGAGCCCATGAGTAAGGTTAATATTAGGTAAATCTCACTTTGAAAGGAATAGTTTGAATTACTCATATACATTGCAGAGTTTTAAATTAACAGTGACTAACAAGGGGAAAGACCTGGGCATCATTGCGGACAGTTAAATCAAGGTCACTGCTCAATGTGTAGCAGTGGTCCAAAAAGCAAACAAAATGTTGGATGTCTAAAGAATGAGACAGAAAATATAACGGCACCATTGTTGTAAATCAATGGATCACAATCAGCTGGAATACTGTGTTCAGTTCTGTGGTAGAAGTAGGAGGAGACTCAGGCTTTGTAAGTGATTAGAGGTGTTGGGGAAGTTTCCGTATATGAAAAGTCTGAAGGGATTGGATGGCTTCTTTGAGAAAGTAGACAAATAAGAGGAAATATGATAGAAGCATACAAAATAATTAATACAGAGAAGATAAATTGGGTGCCCTAATTTATCTTTGATTTATACAAGTCAAAGGAAACAAATAAATTGAAAAGCAAGAAGTTTGAAACACATAATAGGAAATACTTTTTACACAGTGCATAATTAACCTGGGATCTCACTGCCCCAAGATATCATAGAATCATAGAATCTCAGGGTTGGAAGGTCATCTAGTCCAACCCCCTGCTCAAAGCAGGACCAATCCCATATCATGGAGGGCAAAAAGTAGGCTTAAAAATAAACCTCTTAATATAATGGGAACACATTATATTAAATAGGATATTTACAAAATTACAGATAGGATATAAACTAGAGTTGTTAGACATTTTTCAAATGTCAAAAGTATGAGAAATATTCATTGGTGTTACAAGTAGAAGGCATAGAGACACCCTATGGTTGGGGGGATAGCTCAGTGGTTTGAGCACTGGCCTGCTAAACCCAGGGTTGTGAGTTCAATCCTTGAGGGGGCCATTTAGGGATCTGGGGCAAAAAAATCTGTCAGGGGACAGTACTTGGTCCTGCTAGTGAAGGCAGGGGACTGGACTCGATGACCTTTCAAGGTCATTCCAGTTCTAGGAGATTGGCATATCTCCATTTAACTTAACTAACTAACCCTTTTATCCTACACCTAGGAAGTAAAAGGACATGGTGTTTACATTAACTAAAATGGGAGCTCTGCCTATCTTGGTGGAAGATGCTGCAAAAGACTTTGGGTGAGATAACACTTCTTTAGACAGGAGACTAGTCTAGAAGTTTAAGTTTAGTCTCTAGAAAGCATGTTCATGATTTTGTTTTATGTGTTACACCTTTTGGTTTCCATTATCCTTACTCATGGTCTCTTGAATCTTTGATAATAAATATATTGTTTTCATTATAAATATATCTCAGTGCTGTGGTATTAAGCTAGGCGCTGATCCTGAGTTGAATCATTCAAGCTGATGTGTATATCAGCTTGGGAACAGCAGACCAGATGTTTCTGTGAGTGTCCAGTGGAGAAGGGGCTGACCACTACACAGGAATGCTCCAAAGGGGCTCGGGGACTGGAGTGAACCTATTGTTAACCTGCAAAACAAAGTAAGGGCTGCCTAGCCTAATGGAGAGTGTTTCGGTGGCTCACAGGCTGGTGGTGTCAGGGAATTGACATCCAGTTAATCACAAGAAAGTCTCCCTGTTGTTGGAGGCAGGTGGGGTGGCAAGGTGACTCAGTCCTGAATACCCCAAGAACTCTCATACTCTGCACTTCTCAGGATACAGCCTCTGGAATTTAGACATACTGCAGGCCCCAAAGAGGCTATAATGACACGGCCCAATCCTTTACTTTGGACTCATGGAAAAAGTCCCCTTAAAGTATCAGTTGAATCCATTGGACTACATGCATGAGTAATGTTTGATGGCTCAGGACCTAAGGGCTGGTCCACACGTAGCTGAAGTTGCGTATCTTAGATCGATCCCGGGATCGGGATCGATCTAAGATACGCAACTTCAGCTACGTGAATAGCGTAGCTGAAGTCGAAGTATCTTGGATCGAATTACAAACTACTTACCTCAGGTCCACGCGGCACAGGCAGGCTCCCCCATCGACTCCACTTACTCCTCGCGCCGAGCTGGAGTTCCGGAGTCGACAGGGAGCGCTTCTGGGATCGATTTATCGCGTCTACATGAGACGCGATAAATCGATCCCAGAACATCGATCGCTACCCGCCGAATCGGGCAGGTAGTGTGGATGTAGCCTAAGAGCCATGACCCTGAAGTGCATGTTTAAAAAATGTTGTGTCACAGGTCTGTCAACTCTTTTATTTGGATTTTCACCAGACAAGCCCAGTTCTGGGAGGACATACAGGACCTTTACAGTCCTGTCTTCAGGACTGTCATGATACAGTGTTGCAATATGATGATACTTGCATCACAATACAGTGACATGACAACTTTGCCCTGGAGAACAAAGTCTAAAAGGTGGGCAGCTTTTAATTCCTCTCTCACCTGGGAGCTTTGCCATGCACCTGCTCAGGCAGTGGGGAGCTCTATAAACCTGTCTCTCTCTCATTATTGTTTGGCATACGATTTCTCTGACTTGCTAACTTCCTAGTACTAAAAGTGAGCTACTTGTCAAAAAAATACCACACCTTGTGCTGTGAATTCCCCACCAGCATGGACTGAAAGATCAAGCATCAACCAGCCATTCATGCAGTATCTGTTGTGGCATCTTTCAACGGGAAGCACAGTAAAACCAGAGCCTATTTATATATTTAGAATGTGTTAATGTCTAAAATATTTACTTCCATGCTCAGAACCTTATACCGCCTACTCTTTTAGTTGTTTTTCCTATAAACATCAAACACATATTAATCTCCTTAAACAATCTTGCTTAAAGAGCCAAGCACTTTATATAACATGCCCTCTGTCAAGGAGCCAAAGCCACTTAAGGACACAAGACATTTTAGCACCAGGAAAAGGCCATTGCTACGGTTGTATACAAAACTTGCCTTGCAATGCTACATCTTGCAGAGAAGTGGTCTCATTGCCAGTGCGCCGCCAAGGGGCGGCTCTACTCACCAGCAAACCAAGCACATGCTTGGGGCAGCACATTTTCAGGGGCAGCATTCCGGCCATTTTTTTTTTGGGCTTGGGGCAGCAAAAGGACTGGGTAAGGACTGGGACACTCGGGCTGGGGGCTGCCCCGCACGGCACACAGAGCTGCCCACAGGTGCTGCAGGGCAGCCGCCCCCCCAGCACCACAGCTGGGGCTGGGTAAAGTGCCTGAGCCACTCAGGGGCTGCGGCAGGGTGGCCAGGAGCAGCAGTAGCAGCGGGGCCATACAGGTGCCCGGGGTGCTGCCGTGCGGGGCCTGCGTCCCACTTTCCGCAGCTCCACTCCCTCTGGGGCTGTCCTGCCGTGGTTCCTCAGCCCCCTGCCGGGGCGGTCCCCCCGGCTCTGCCCTCCCGGGTCCCGGCCAGTCCTGGAGGTGGGAGCCCCGGCTGGAGGGACCCTGTGCTGAGGCGTGGCCCAGGAGCCCTGCTGCTTACCCTAAACACCGGACAGGCTGGAGGTTACAGGGGAGCAGGCAGAGTCAGCACTGGTGGGGGGGAGCCCAGGTCTGGGGTGGCACAGGGTGTGGGGAGGGGAGAGAGAGCCCAGGGCTGGGGTGGCAGTGAGTGCGGGTGAGGGAGGGCACTCGTCAGGGGTGTGTGAGAGCCATGGGCTGGGGTGACAGGGGAGGCGGGGGGGGGGGGGGCGCGAAGAGCCCAGGGGTGGGGTGTGGGGCAGCCAAACATTTTTTTGCTTGGGGCGGCAAAAAACCTAGAGCTGGCCCTGGTGCCGCCTTGTGGTTGGGCATGGTGTAGCAGCTCCTGTCTAGCCCATGCTGCCAACAGTCACTAGTCCTGTGGTGGTCTCTCTTCTTGTGACTCAGCCCTCGAGCCAGATCATGTTTTAGTTTCATCTCTTCCATGGTAATAGCAGACCAGCAAATACCAGTCCCAATCCTTACACCTGGACTTTGGCCCTTAATGCTCATCCCCAGGGTCCTCACACACTTCTCTTAGGGCTTTAAATCATCCTTATCCCCTCATGTAATGGGGCTTCATATCACCTTCCCAGCAGTTGGTAGGGGAACCCAGGCCCACACTCTACACTGGGTTCCAGTCCAGGGACCTAGGATGAGCAGCCAAATTGTGCTGTCAGGCACCTTGCTGCTGCCTCCCTGGACTCCTTCCTACCATTAGCCTCTCTTCAGGCCTTTTCCCCAGCCCCTTCCTGGGCTCTCTGTAAGAAGCAACACATCTCAGGCTCCTCCCTAGGGGTCTAGTTCCTGCCTTTGAGTCAGGGTCAGCCATTGAAGTTTGCTGTATTCCTGTGTCTTCCAAGTATCTTCCTCCTGGGCTTCCTCTTCACCCTGCAGCAGCCTTCCTATTCCCATTAGTCTCTCTACTACCACAAGGTGCCTACAGAGTTCATCCATCTCTCCCTACAGCCACCTTTAGTGCCAGACTTCCTTTCTTTATAGCTCCACCCACCTCTTTCCCAACTGGGCTTCATCTTTAATTAGGCCTGGCCCATCCTCCAGGTGCAACCAGGTGGGTTAATTGGTCTCTCAAGCCCACATTAACTCTTTCTGCACCTGTGTGGGGGTAGACACTCCATCATACATCTATAGATTTAAGGGTCTCATGTTGCCTTAGCAAACAAGTTTCAAAGATCCAAAATTCACCTGAGCTGACCTGTTAAGTCCCCTTTTTTCCCTGAGAGATTCCTGATAACCTCTTCTGAGCAACTGCCTGAATCGCCCACTTCTCAGGTAAAACCTCTCATAGAAACTTGAGAGAGATGAAGGGAAATGGGGGAAACTAAAGGCTAAGAAAGGGGGGGAATAGTAGGGACAAAGGTAAGGAATTGTTGGCGTGGGGGAGAGATTTATCCAAATGAAACTATTAATAATAATCAGATCTGCAAATTAGGACATTGCTTCATTTGCTTCCAGACCTGCATCTTTAAAAGTTATGACTAAGCATGTCTGTTAAGTGCAAATGCTGATTGCAAAGATGGTTATACCGTGGTCAGATAGTACGGTGATGAGACAGACATTTCCAAAGATGAGCTTGTTCTGTGTTCTATATTTGCAGCTTTAAAACCACAAAATTGTGCAGTAAGAATATAGAAATGTAGAGCTGGAAGGGACCTTGAGAAGTCATGAAGTCCAGCTCCCCTGCACTGTGGCAGGACCAAGTAAACCTAGACTATCTCTGAGAGGCGTTTGTCCAACCTATTCTTAAAACCCTCTAATGATGGGGATTCCACAACCTCCCCTGGAAGCCTCATCCAGAGCTTAACTACCTTTATAGTTGGAAAGTTTCTCCTAATATCTAACCTAAATCTCCCTTGCTGCAGATTAAGTCCATTACTTCTTGCCCTATCTTTAGTGGAAACAAGAACAACTGATCATCCTCTTTATAACAGCACTTAACATATTTGTAGACTGTTATCAGGTCCCTCCCTCATCTTCTTTTCTCAAGACTAAACATGCCCAATTTTTTTAACCTTTCCTACGGTTCAGGTTTTCTAAATCTTTTATAATTTTTGTTGCTCTCCTCTGGACTTTCTCCAGTTTGTCCAGATCTTTCCTAAAGTGCATCCAGAACTGGATACAGTATTCCGGCTGAAGCCTCACCAATGCCGAGTAGAGCGGTACAATTGTCTCCCATGTCTTCCATACAATACTCCTGTTAATACTCCCCGGAATGATATTAACCTTTTTCACAACTGCATCACACTGTTGACTCATATTCAATTTGTGATACACTACAATCCCAGGTTCTTTTCAGCCGTACTACTGCTTTGCCAGTTATTCCCCATTTTGTAGCTGTGCATTTGATTTTTTCCTTCCTAAGTGTAGTACTTTGCACTTGTCTGTATTTAATTTCCTCTTGTTGCTTTCATACCTATTCTCCAATTGGTTAAGGTTTTTGGGGAATTCTAATCCTGTCCTCCAAAGTGCTTGCAACCTTCCCAACTTAGGGTCATCCTCACATTTTATAACCATACTCTCCACTCCATTAACCAAGTCAATATTTTCACTAATGACTAGTACTGGACCCAGGACTGACCCCTGAGGGACCCCACTAAATACACCTTGCAGTCTGCCAGCGAACCATTGATAATTACTCTGACTACAGTCTTTCAACCAGATGTGCACCCAGTTTATAGTAATTTCATCTGGTTGGCTTGTAAGAATGTCACATGGGTCTGTGTCAAAAGCCATACTAAAATCAAGATATATCATGTCTACTGCTTCATCCCTATCCACTAAGCCAGTAACCCTGTCTGGTTTGGCATGATTCATTCTTGACAAATCGATGCTGGCTATTCCATATAATCCTATTATCCTCTAGGTGCTTACAAATTGATTAATAATAATTTGTGCCAGTATTTTTCCAGGTATTGACAGTAGACTGACTAGTCTATAATTCCCTGGGTCCTCTTTGTTCCCCTTTCTAAAGATAGGTACTATGTTTGTCCTTCTCCAGTCCTCTGAGACGTCACCCATCCTCCATGAGTTCTTAAAGATAATTGTTAATGGTTCTGAGATTGTTTCAGCTAGTTCCTTAAGTACTAGGATGAATTTCATCAGGCCTTGTAGACTTTAAATATTATCTAAATAATCCTTAACCTGTTCTTTCCTTACTTCAGCTTGCATTCCTTCCCCATTGTAGTTAATATTAATTGCATAGAGTATCTGATCACCATTAATCTTTTCAGTAAAAACTGAAGCAAAATAGGCATCGCACACCTCAGCATTCTTGATGTCATCAGTTATTAGCTCTCCTTCCCTACTAAGTAGAGGACTTACACGTTCCTTCATTTTTTTTCTTGCTCCTAATATATATTTATTATATATGCCTATTATATAAAAGGCCCCTTTTATGGCCCCTTGCTAGGTGTAACTCATTGTGTGCCTTAGCCATTGTGATTTTGGCCCTACATGCTTGTGCTGTTCCTTTGCACTCCTCCTTAGCAATTTGTCCATGTTTCCATGTTCGTAGGATTCATTTTTGATTTTCAGGTCACTAAAGAGCTCCTGATAGAGCCATATTATTCTTTTATTACTTTTCCTATCTTTCCTTTGGACCAGGATAATTTGCAGGTGTGCCTGAGAAACTGCCAGCTGTCCTGAACATTCTTTTCGCTTAGATTTTCTTCCCATGAGACCTTACCTATCAGTGCTCTGCAGTTGGTAAAGTCTTCTTTTTTGAAGTCATTTATCCTTATTCTGCTGTTCTGCCTCCTTCATTTTATCTGGATCATGAAATCTAATATATTCTCTATAGTTCCCTGATTTCTCAAAAGTCCTCCTGGGTCAGCTAATTTTCCTATCTCCAGTTTTAATCTCCTGATTATTCCAGATGGGCATCCTGCACTAACATATGCACTGAAGCTCAAAATCCTTGCTACTGAAAGCCAAACCTTTATCCCTGGGTATTGTTGGGGACCTAAGGGATTGATCTGCTGCTCAGAAGAAATTTATCTTTGGAGTATTGTTAATCACAAAAATTATTACCCAGTAAGTGTGGGAAAGGAGCAGAACAAACGGAATTGCTCCTGGTACCGGTACAACAAGCTGAGTAATCTAGCCTGCTTCTGTGCAAATCAGAGAGCGGTTGTTTCCTTTGCAGTAATATAGACAATGTTCTGAGCAGTATAGAAATGAATTACTGTACTCAGGAACTACTATGCTAGTGTGGCTCGTATGAGGACTGTCCTTGCCTGTTCCCATCCCTCTCCTTTTATTGAGTTCTTTCCATTTGGATTCAGTTTCTTCCCCCTCAGTGCATCTGTGCAGGAGGCAACCACATTGCTGTCTGCGTGGAAAGGAGATTGGGATAGCATAGCCAATAGCACTGTGCACTACAAAGCAGACCAAGTGGGTTAGGGTGGAGTCAGGCCCCCTTCCCTACTGTACACCTGTGGCCAATACTGGGGATAGGCATGTTGTACCTTCTCCTTGAGAAACTGCCAGCCCTCCTGAACAACTTTTTCCCTTAGATTTTCTTCCCATGAGAGGCAGGTTCTGCGTCTGAGCCCCCAGTACTCCCGGGAGGCATTTTTGCCTCTCTGTCCCAAGCAAGCATAATACCTCCAGCTACCAGCAATCAGATGCAACACCTCCTAACCCAGCCCCTACAGGCTCCAACACACCTACTTTAGCTCATGTATTTGCTTCCATTTAGCAGCCTAAATGAATTTATTTTACAAAAGTAATCAGGCCCCAACCCAAGCCGGACAATTCTGTTATGTTTTCATTTTGCACTGGCTCTGAACTCAGTCTCTTCAGTGCAGATGACTATCAGCTTCCGTCTCTTTTTTCTCCCCTCCCTCCCTTTGCAAGAAAAGCGAAAATAAATGAAAGAAACTGAGTGAGCAAAGCTGATGGCCCAAATCCTGTGACTGACTGATGATGAGATGAACAAGATATCGCTGGTGGGCAAGCTAAGAGCAGAAGCAATGTTTCTCCAATTCCGGAACGTTGACGAGGCACCAAAACAAATTAAACCTACTTATTGAAAAGCTGCCAGAGGCACTTTGAAGGCTAACAAACTCTGTATTGGGTGGTGTTGAGTGACAAGACAGAGATTACACAGGTCAGATGTGATGAAATAGAAAGGGATCCGGATCCTGTAAAGAGAAGGGATTTTCTCACTCCCCTGAGCTGTACACCGTTTTCCACTGCTTGTGTTGGGGGATCCCAACTGAGGTGTGTGGGAGGAGGCGGAACAATTCTGTTCCCAGTTAGAAATGAGAACTAGAGTGACTGGACGGTTCACCAAGTTGGAACACCACTGGAATATCTGTCACCCCTTGGTGCTACTCTTTGCATACATGCCCCTACCCTCCAGTTGCAACCTACGCCATAAATGTCAGAAATACAAGGATAGCTCTACTGCTGCAACTCTTTTTTTTTTTTTTCAAAGGAGTAGCCAGGGAGCGATTGTCCTGACCCAGGTAATTCTTCACATAGATGAAGATGAGGAATTTGTCAGTGACTGCAAAAGGGGTTCGCCTACTGGTGGCCCTTGTGAGTTGGCAAAGGTGATGCCAGAAAATCTAGCTGCACAGAAATCTACTGAGGGCAAACAGCAGCAGAAGGAAGGGGCTCTGGATGGAACATGAAAGAGCAGTCAAGTTGCCTTGTCATTTCAAAGACTGTATAGTTAATTGAAAATATTCCAGTTCTTTTGTAGGAAGAAAGATGTTGCATGAGTGCTCTACAACTGTATATGTATAAGTAGTTTATAGATAAGGTGCCAGTAGATGGTGCTCAAGAATAGTCAGCATAATTTCTGGGTTATACAGGACCACTAAAACGTCTTGTCATGCACTGGAGCTCTTAATAGCCACCACATAGAAATAAGCCAAGGTCCTTGGTGAAGAAATATCGTTGCTATTTGATCTGTACAAGCAGGATCAGGCCTCAAGACATGTAAGGGCAATTGCAGTGTAGGCTTCTTCCACATTGCCTGCTTGTGTGCCTAAACCCAGCTTTGCAGGACCCAACTTTAGGGGGTGAGTGGATATGTCTCTAGGCCTTCATAATTCTTCACTGCTCTGCAGAATCTGGCTCCTTAGGCAAGACTCCTGCTTGCCAGCCCAGTCCCCTATTGTGTGTCTGTATATGCAGTGCTGAGACCTGGTCTACATGGGGTATTACATCGCACTAACTGTAATTCGTTCCCTTTCAACTTCCTTGTGTCCAGATGAACACTGTTTTCATAGCGGTTTATTTGCCCTCTTAGGTCACAGTTAGTAATCCTCCTCGGAACAGGAACTCCTCCACTTTGCAGTTAGTTGGGTCACTCTAAGGCAGTGGATCTCAGCCTTTCCAGACTACTGTATCCCTTTCAGGAGGCTGATTTGTCTTATACCTCAAGTTTCACCTCACTTAAACTACTTGCTTACAAAAACAGACAGAAAATACAAAAGTGTCAGCACACATTACTGAAAAATACTGAAAAATAAATATTGTACTTACATTTCAGTTTATACCCTATAGAGCAGTACAAATACCTCATTGTCGGTATGAAATTTTAGTTTGTACTGACTTCGCTAGCATTTTTTATGTAGCCTGTTGTAAATTTAGGCAAATATCTAGATGAGTTGAGGTACCCCCGGGAAGACCTCTGTGTACCCCAGGGGTACACATACCCCCTGGTTGAGAACCACTGCTCTAAGATTTATGTGGACCAATTCCTAACTACTATGCTGCTGGCAATCCTCTAGCTAGTATCCCAGGCTGCATTGCTTCACACCTGGATCGAACTTTCTTAATACCTGTGCCCTCCACTGCTCCAGGATCATCTTGCCAGGATATAACCTCTCTGTTGAAATGCTGTTGGGCAGCCAGGAAATGCCCCTTTTAGATACCAGGCAGTGGTGGTGAATTCACATACCCATTATAGCCCCTATGCCCACCATGCTTCTTTATGGGCTCCTGTGGAGGTCCTGGACATGATTTCCCTCTTTGGAGACCTGCATGTCCAGGCCCATCTGGGTAAGGGTCACCAGACTGCAGACATCTACAGAGAACTGTCCGAGCAAATGAAGGAGAGGGAGGGCTGGTTCCAGTGCTGAGTCAAAGCAAAAGGAATTCTGGAATAAGTACCTGAAGACAAGTGGCATGAACTGGACCTTCGCTTATGCCTCTGCTACTTACCCGTATTATAAAGTACTGGGCCACTCGGCAATGCCATCACCGGGCCTAAAATTACTGTGGTGGATAGCATCACACAGAATAGGACAAGCACCCAACAAACCATGACCGCTCCCTTGACCCCATGTGTGTCAAGCTGTCTGACTAGGAGCTCATGTGTCAGGGCAGCCAGGAACCGTGTGACCCACTTGATGTGGACAGCACACAAGAACCCAATGCAGACAGCCATACAGAAACAGCTGTGGTGGAGTGTTCTACCATCACCATGACCGCAATTGCTGTGGAGAGGAGCTGAGCAAGGTAGTATTATGTGCTGTATTACAATACAACTGCTTAGAGGGATTTAAGCTGCTTTTTCTGGGTGTGGGCTTTCCAGTGCCATGCTGGTGGATCTAGGAGCTTTCTCTACCTGCTTAGCATTTAACCCCTTCCTGTCCAGCATGCTGTACATGGCATTTGCACCAAAGATGTAAAGCTTTAATTTTTAAATTCTCTGTTGTATCTAATCCCATAACCACTGATCACACTTCTCGTGTTCCAGAAACCCCCATCCCTTGCTGAGTTTTTTTTCCTGCTTGCTCTCCGGTAACCCCCTCCCCCACCCTTTGCTCAGGATGTCAGCAACCCAGGGTCAAAAAAATAATAATAAAGGAAGCACACTGCATATAAAACATCTTTACTGGAGCCTCACAAAGATTAAAGAAATAATTAGAAAAGCTACAGTGATTCACAGTTTCATTAGTGCACTCAGCTGTTGCTGAACTTTATAGAGATGGTGAGGTAAATGCCGCAAATTCAGCTACAGAGACATTTCAAATGCAGAGGTGTTGTAAGGCACTCAAATGCATTTGGAACTAGATTAATTAAAGCAGAATTCTATTAACTTTGCAGTGCACTTCAAGCTGATCTGTAGGAGTTATGGAAGAGAACTCCAGGCACAGGAAGTGCTCTATTTTTGCTTGAATGTTGCATGGCACAGCAGCTCTACTGGAGCTGCTCCTATATCCAGTGGTTCCCTTCTGATTTTGCATCAACTCAGGAGGAACCCTCCATTTAAATAGTAGTGCATTTTCCCATTGGAAGAGATCTCTTCCCTGTCTCCTAGTGACTCTCCTCAGTGTGATATCATCTAGGGTAAAGACGGTTTGTAGTGGTGCTCATGCAATAATTAACCTGCTCCCCTGTTGCCCCCACCAGAAAAGATGCAACTAGTCACCCACCCTACAGCCCACAAGCAAACAAAGTTTAATAAAGGACAGGATGCTTCCAAGCAACCATCCTACCAGTCTCAAACACAATTAAAAACCATCCATCTACCTACCTACTAAATGTAAAGCAGGAGGCTAACAGTATTGGGAAACATGTTTGAAAACATTTTGCCACCTCAAAGGGGACCCCAGAATGGGTAGAGATGCTGAGAATGGCATTCCAAAATTGTGGGGGGGGAAATATTTCATCCCTGTTGGCTGGAGACTAACAGCAATGGGACAATAAGTACTTGTTGTTGTTTCTGATTTCCCTTAGCACTCGTAACTGCGTGAAGAGGGGACTTACTAACTGCAGAGAGGCTGTCAGATCTCAGAAAAAGAAAAGAAAAAAAGGTAGGGCTTATCTTTTCCAGGAAGCATTCATTTAATCCCAACAGAGGGCCATGAAGGCAGAGTTGTGGGGTTTTCTTGAGCATTCTCAAAACAGAGCACATGGCCCTGGAACGGGACACCATGAAGTCAGTGCAGAAGCAAACAGCTGTGATGGAGCATGTGGATTTGAACAGAGTCTCTTCTGTAGACTAAACATGCTCTGTTCTTTCAACCTTTCCTTGTAGGTCATGTTATCTGAACTTCTTATTTTTGTAGCTCTTTTCTGGACTCTCCAATTTGTTCACAACTTTCTTAACTGGACACAGCACTCCAGCTGGCCCTTAGCTAAAGCTGTAGAGTAGATTCGGGGGCGGGACGCTGGGCGACATTGCTGGGCCCCACCCCTGACGCCGGGCAACGTTGCAAGGCCCCGCCCCCGATGCAACGTTGCCCGGCGTCGGGGGCGGGGCCCCGCAACATCTCCCGGTGCTGAGGTGAGCTGGGCGCGGGCCCCGGGGCTGGCGGGGAGCTGGGCGCAGGCCCCAGGGCTGGCGGGGAGCTGCCGGTGGGTGCTGAGCACCCACCAATTTTTCCCCATGGGTGCTCCAGCCCCGGAGCACCCACGGAGTTGGCGCCTATGCTCAGGAGGTGTGTGGATTACACTTACATGAGTATGTTCCACTTCAGGATGTGGTTGTGCAAGTGAGGGACCTCTAAAACCACCACAATGTTACTTTAACCCTTAACCCCTAACTCTAACCCAAGCTTTAGATAGGGACATGTGATTTTGTCCCAGCTAACTATAAATCCACTCAGCCATTGTGGGTTCAAAAGTTTGACTTACATTTGAGTGGGATTGGTTTTGCAGTTCACTTAGAAGAGACTGGAGAAGAAGAAAGGAGGGAGAGAGAGGAAAAATTCCAGTCAAAAATACTTAGCAGAAAAGAGAGCAAAGTGAAAAACCACTATGGAGAAAATGTGGAA
The DNA here is from genome assembly GCA_037349315.1 of Chelydra serpentina. NCBI lineage: Eukaryota > Metazoa > Chordata > Testudines > Chelydridae > Chelydra > Chelydra serpentina. Next base: position 19,237,432 of record JBAIAC010000035.1, read on the forward strand.
AGTGGAGTAGGGAGGGAGAGAAAGTTCCCATGAAGATATACATTGTATAGAGAGCGCCCGCTGCACAAGCCTACATTTGGGAGGGTGGAAGGGGGAGTTCTTCCTTCCCTGTTACATAATACAGGCTTCCCTTCAGCTAGAAAAACAGTTAAGAAAAATATTGACTTGCCCTCTAAAAACCAAAACACACATGAGTTTAAGTCACAGGGTGAAGAAAGTCCATGAACTCGAACGAGTTCTGTAAACACAAAAAAGAGCTCACAGGGTTTAGAGAATTCTACCCTCCTGAGGATTGCTTATGCCACTGCTTTCAAACTCAGATTTGTTGTCAATCTGATGCTTCTCTCCAGGGAGGGAAGAAGAGAAGAGGAATTACAAGAACTCAGACAATAGAGACTGCATAGCAATTGCAAAAGAATTCAGCTTCCACCTGTAGGGGTCACAGTGACTTCACAAACCAAGGTTTGCAGAGGCCTGCATGGGTAGTGTCAGTAAGAATCTGAGTACGTGTGGTCATGTCACAGCTTCTAGAACAGCAGCTGTGAATTGGACGAGGAGAAGCTGCCCTTCTTGGTCATATTTCCAGGGTGGATGAAGTAATGGAATGTTCTCACACCAGCTTCATCTCCAGCATACAACATTGCAGGGGATGGGCTATCCCTTGAGCTCCGAAGCATTGTTTCACCAGTGCTTAAAACCCACTTTGGGATGGCCTTGCCTGGCTTTATCCCACGGCAAGTGAAAAGTGGAATAGTGTTAAGCTGCCTCCAGACCTTTACTGTTGCCAGCTGGTGCGTGCTTCACGTTCAACTGCTTGAGAATTCCACTGAGAAAATCATTCATTGTATGTTGAGGCTGGGGTTGAGGAGGAAATCCTCTGAAACCCAGGGGATTTCTTCCTCCCCCACTTCAGCCCGATACACAAGTGACACATTAATTACTAAGAGACACAGACAGGTGACTTTAAAAACAAACCAACCTGTACCACGAGATTAAGGGAAACCATCACAGATAGCCGAGGGCATCTGGTGTGTATGGGAGAAATCAGTTTGGGGAGCCTAAGAAGGTCTGTTTGTGACTCTCACCAGTTCTATATCTGTGCACCCCAGAGTACATCTACCCTGTGATTAAAAAAAACCTGTGGCAGCAAGTCTCAGAGCCTGGGTTAGCTGACTGGGGCTCAGGCTGCAGGGCTAGGAATGTCAGTGTAGATCAGGGATCGTAACCTTTGGCACATGGGCCCGCCAGGGTAAGCCCCCTGGCGAGCTAGGCCGGTTTGTTTACCTGCCGCGTCTGCAGGTTCGGCCGATCACATCTCCCACTGGCTGCGGCTCACTGCTCTAGGCCAATGGAGGCTGCAGGAAGCGACACGGGCCGAGGGATATGCTGGCTGCCGCTTCCCGCAGCCCCCATTGGCCTAGAGCGGCGAACCACGGCCAGTAGGAGCTGCGATCGGCCGAACCTGCGGACGCAGCAGGTAAACAAACCAGCCCGGCCCACCAGGGGGCTTACCCTGGTGGGCCGCAGGCCAAAGGTTGCCGATCCCTGGTGTAGATGTTTGGTATCAGGATGGAGCCCAGGTTCTGAAACCTTCCCCCTTCGAGGGGTCTCAGAGCCCAGGGTCCTGCCCATGCCCAAACATCTACACTGCAGTTTTATAGCTCCACAGTCTGAGCTCTGCAAGCCTAAATTAGCTGATTCGGGCCAGTTATGGGTCTTTTGTTGCAGTGTAGACACAGTGACTTCATTGGAATTCTTCTTGACTTACATCAGCACTAGTGAGATCAGAATCGGGCCCGTTATCCTGGCATGCGCTGCCAATATTTTTAAGGCGCTCCCACAATTTTTAATCCCTTATCTTGTGATGAATGTGTTTGCCGACGGGGTGAGAGAATCTGTTTGTGTTTAATAATAACCGTTTTCTTGTAGCAATGACCGACGAGAGTGGAGACTGCCTGGGGCAAAGAAACAGTTTGTAATGTGCCCTTTGGAAATGTTTATACTTTGCTCCTGAAAAACACGCTGAGTATATTGATAGCACAGCACTGCATTCAATGGGATAATTTGGAAATCGGGGTGGCATGAGGGTGCTTGTGAGGAGGGGTGATCCACCCCATTTAAAAAAAAAATTCGGCCTTTTGGTGCCTAGCAAGAGGAAAAAAATTCCTCTTCAGAAATATGGTTCTCCTGTTAAGTCATGTCTTTCCAAAGTGAAGTTTCCAGGGAGAGGGTAACTCCAGAGACAGGGAAATCATGCCAACCCTCCTTTCAGTTTATTGATGGAAATTTTAGAAGGGGCTCCTACAAATTCCCACCAGCTCTTGAGAGCTTCTTCCATCACACATTGTCATGAGCTTTCCTGCACTAGCCACCCATAAAATAACTGGTTTGCTCACTTCTAGGAATAAGCTCATGGTTTGGAAAGTTGTGAAATATTTGATCAACCCTTTCCATTATTTGCCACTCTCAGTTGCCCCCAGTTGCCTGGGTTTAAGCTGTGGCTCTGGAAGTAATACTGGGAAAATCTGAACTCATAATAGCAGGCAGGTTTCCAGATTCAAGGGGCCAAAATCATCTTCATCCTCTCTTATACCCGGGAAACATTTGATTGAAGTAATTCAGGTGTTGGGCGAAGCATCCAGATTTCTGGGTGTTTACCAACAGCAAAGACGAATCCCAGCCATTTTGAGGCTTTACCTATCACTAGCGTCTGGGCTGTTCTCTTCTCTTCTCACATAGCTGGGGTGGCATTAGTTCAGTTCCCTTCTCCCTGCAGGCTCCTCCGACTTAGTCACAATCAGTAGTTGCCCTTTACCCCTTCGCAGCAAGGTTTGAAATAAGGGGCTGTCCATAAATTACGTAACACATTTTTTGGTGATTTCCAAGACTCTTTGTAACACTTTATAACACTGAAGCAAACCTGCAGAATTAAGGACTTACCCACCCCCTAATCCATTAAGTAATTTATAGACAGCCCCTAACAGAATGCGCGTTGCACTGCCCTGGCTGAGCCGAGCAGTGGGCAAAGGGCCGTGAGTCTCTGCTAGTTGTTTGTTAGCCTGTGTGGCATGGTGGCGTTAATCCCCCTCCCAGTATCTCCATAATAAAAACACCACCGCACAACTGGCCCCTTTATTTGCAGTCTGAGCACAAAGGTCAAGGAGCGAATGGGCCATTGAAACGGAAATGCCCTTTTGCCCCTAGAGGTGGATGCTCTAGGGCAGTGGTCTCCAACCTTTTTACGCACAGGATCACTTTTTGAATGCAAGTGCAACCCAGGATCTACTCTGTCCCTTCTCCAAGGCCCCGCCCTTTCCCTGAGGTCCTGCCCCGCTCCCTCCATCCCCTCTCCCTCCATCGCTCACTCTCTCCCACCCTCACTCGCTTTCACCTGGCTGCGGCAGGGGAATGGGGTACAGGAGGGGGTGTGGGCTCTGGGTTGGGGCCGAGGGGTTCGGAGTGGGGGAGGGGGCTCAGGTGCAGGAGGCGGTAAGGGGTGCGGGAGGGGTGTGGGATCCCGTCGGGTGGCACTTACCTCGAGCAGCTCCCGGTTGGCAGCACAGTGCAGCTAAGGCAGGGTCCCTGCCTGCCCCAGCCCCATGCCGCTCCCACAGCTCCCATTGGCCACAGTTCCCCGTTTCCGGCCAATGGGAACTGCAGGGGTGGTGCTTGCAGGCAGGAGTAGTGGGTGGAGACCCCTGTCTCCCCCCCACCTCCAGGGGCAGCAGGGGCGTGCTGGCCACTTCTGGGAGCTGCATGGGGCTGGGACAGGCAGGGAGCCTGCCTTAGCCCCACTGCGCTGCAGCCTGCTGGACTTTTAGCAGCCGGAGATCACGATCGACTGTCAGAGGCTCCAGGATCGACCAGTCCATCATGATCTACCAGTTGGTGACCACTGTTCTAGGACATTAATTATCAAGGCACACAAAACAGTTGCTACTTTTGCTGGGCCAGCTCTGTGAGGACTTTCATTATTTTCTAGAGCAGTCAGTACAGCACTTTTCCCCCAGCACTAACAATTCAGACACACATGCATTAAATCAATTCATATGTGACCAATCCAGGACCCAAAACATAGTACGGGCTTCTTTTCCTGGACACTGTTTGCAAATCATTGAGTCCATGTTGAACCCAGAAGGGGCAGGAGGTTATGGAAAAAAGTCTTGGTGCAGAGATTGCCCGTGTGACATTAACAAGTGAGATTTCTGGACTGTGTCCTCTTTCCAATTAAATTCTGTACTCCGCACACTGATTCCGTACACAAGATGCTGGGTCATCATCAGAGGATATTTCCCTTCCTAGAGCGTAAATAATAAACAGTGACATCTGTAGTTCTGTTCTATGTAACCCGAGTCATATAAAATCCACCCCAAAAAGCCAGATTGAGATTCCTTCCCTCACTTTGTTTATTCGTAGCCCTTCTGTCTTTCTGATGTTCTGAGACAGGCTCAGGGTAAATGGGAATCAACACGGACTGAGTGTACGCCTGAAAAACTTGTATTGCTTTTTTTTTTATTAGCTGGGTTCAAGTTTTTCTTTTAAGCCCATGGTACTGAGAGTAGGTACAAGAGTGACCAAGATCTGAAAAATGTGATGGTACAACTAGCCCTTTTCTGAAGGAGATGTATTTTCAATATAGGGTGCTTTGCCCCCTGAATATACAGAACCGGTGCCCCAGAAGGGTCTTAAAAAGTGATGTATTGTATGAAGTGCAGTGCTAGTTTGGCAACAAGAAGACTCACCAGCTCCTAAGTAGTATCCAGTAAAGATCCCATTGAATTTTTCACAAGAGCCTTGATGTTAGTTGCAGAACCTGCCTAAATTCCAAGTGGGCAAATTACATTCTTCCTCTCTAAAATACTAATTGCATTTTCTATTGGGTCCAGTACTATTCGCTTCCTGTAGTGCAGTGTTACTGTACACGGCTGGTTTTTGACGCAGATGTGGTTGTATTGCAGTAGTGGGTGAAGTAATCCCTGTGCATAAATCTAATGTATCGTGTACTTTGGGAGCCTATGGGACGAAGGCAACTAGAACAATGTAAGTTATTATTTTTTTTTCCCATTCAGCTCAGAGCAGAGAACTGAATTGCCTTTTGGGTACTTTTTTCCCATAAATGGAAAAATGTGAAGCAAACTGTTTATCTTAATCAGTGAGCCTAGAACTTTGATTGATATAAGCCCACCCGCAAGCAGGCTGACCTCTTTTGTGGCTCAGTGCCCTGCTCGCACGCAGATTTGAACAAAGGACCAGCGATGGAGCAAATAATCCAGTAATAATTTGGTTCTTTAACAGTAACTCCTTTGGCATTTGCTGGGGAAGTTAAGAACAGATAACGCTGCTTTGGTGTCCTTGACTTTTCAGGAATGTTGCCTTATAAATCCTCAGACCAGCAGTTACTCAGTATTGTTGTTCTTGCTGTTCTGAGATACCAGAGGTGATGCTCTTGAGAAGCTGTCAGTGACAGCATGACAGACTGGGAGATAAATTCAGAAGCATGGTCGCTATTGTGGACATATTTGTTTGGATCATGTATAATCAACACAGACTTTAGCAGGATTGATGCCCAAAGGAGACCCCAGGGCAGGGCTGGACTAGAAGGGGGTGCCGCAAAGCAGAAGAAGGGACGACTATTGGAATAGCAGCAGGGTCAGCATGCATAGCTAGAGCTGTTGACAATGGGTTTTTCCGTTCACTGGCAATTCTGAAAAACCACAAGAAAAAAAATCTGTTGCAAACAAATTTTTCAGTGAATTGGGAAGTCGGACAAAAAAATCATTGTGAGGTCAAGTGCAATGGTTGTTTCTATTTTGAGAATTTTTTAACATTAAAATTTTGTCCGAAATAAAATTAAATGGAAATTTTTAAATGAGTCATTTTTCGCTTTTGTTTAGAAAATGGCAAAATGAAACATTTGGATTTTTTCAGAATTTTTTAAAGTGTTGTGTTTTTTTTGTTTTGGCTGAACTGTTTTGGCAAAATCAACACAAAAAAGCAAAATGTTTCAGTGTCGCCGAATCCGTGTTCTTTGATTGAAAAAAAGGTTTTGGGTGAAAAATTTCATCCAGCTCTACTCGGAGGTTGAGGCACATAAGCATGTCTGTGCATGGGTGGCTCCAGGATGAACGGGTCTGCAGGGCAGAATCGTTGAGTGCGACGGTGTAGGCATAAAAGGGAGATGGAAGGCTCTTGGAAGAAAAGTCAAAGAGAGCCAGATCCCGGCCCCTGCTCTGCTCCCCTTGGGCTGTTAGAACAGCCCAAAGGGAGTAAGAGACCAGCCACATTTCCCCAGCAGGCATCCAGACAGCATGGCTCGCTCCTTGGCACCTCCCCACACAGCGCAGGGGGGAGATGCAGGTGAACAGGATGGCCTGCATTCTGCATATGTCCAGATTATCTGGGTATGTCTCAATCATTTCCCTGCCTGTGCGGGGGCCTCGGGCATTGGTGAATCTGTCCCTCCTGTTCTCTGCCTGTGGCACATAATAGTCTAGAGTCCTGCGAGCTGTAACTCTTTGGTCTACTTTCAGTTGCTGGGTTTAGGGTGCAGGTGCCGGTTGGAGAGTAATGGTCTGTGATATTCAGGAGATCAGATTAGATTATCTGGCGGGGGTGTTCCCTTCTGGTCTTAAAATCGATGACTGTGTCCAGCTGGGGGATAGCTACTTGGGAGCTATTACCTACTGGTGGAATTTAGAGCAGTTGCAAGGCTGCTCTAAACTACATTGGGGCCACTGTGAGCATAAAACCAGCTTGAGGATCAGGAAGCTTTAATCAACTCCCGGTTGTTTCCCCCATGTCCCGTCTCTGCTGTGCCCAGAGGAGACCCAGTGCAGCAAATGGTCTGGTCCATAACGTATAGCACAGAGGTTACAAACCACTAGATAGGTATGTAATGCACTATTCAGAGATCTCCCCACATGGAGCCCCTGTGTATGCATGCGTACTTATGTGTCTGTTGCGATGCTCAGAGGAAACACACTCCCTTCAGTGGTTCATTTTCATTCCAAATTCAATTTGAGATGGAGCAGTGTATTTCAGGAACGTGCCAGTGCTCCTGTGCGTGAGGAAGGAGGAGTAGCATGTCCCAGCCCCAATGAGATGGGAGTGTCACATGGCATTAGTGCTTCTTGGAGACTAACGTTCATAGTGGTGATCTAAGCACACAGGTACCACAGAAGCTGCCAGCTACCACAGTTAAAGTACTAGATAGAGGGGGTGGATGGGGCTAGATAGATAGATAGAGGGGGTGGATGGGGCTAGATAGATAGATAGCATACATAAGTTTTATTATTTATGGTTCATGTATTTGTGGGTACATTTTTGGGGGGAACATCTCAGTGCCTATGAGATCCAATGTATGGATCCAAAGTAACTTGATATCAGGTCCTTATATAGCTCTGGTCCTGGGCCCTATTCTCTCACTGCAGAACAAGACTAACGCCCTCTGAAGCTGAGGAGCAGTTCTCGGTGCTCTGCAGTGGGAGAAAAGGGCTTGTGGATGATAGAAGTACTATGAAGAGATAGGATTTTGCTTTTTTTTTTCTGGCCTCATAAATGGCTCCTGGAAACAAAGAGGGGAATAAGTTGGTGGAAGTACAAACACAGAGGACAAATACAGAGGTGTTTGTTTTCCAATGATCAAGGGCTATTATTCCAGGAATGCTGAGTCACCATTCCTGCTGGTGAGGGACAGCAGGGAAGGTTTAGATAACAGCTGGCTCTCGGGACCAGCTGGCCAGTGTCCTGGCAGAGAAGGTGAGGCCTTTAGAATTAGAGTAGATCAACTGAGCGGCTGAATCCCTGGGCAGGTAATTAGGGGAAGAGGATGCTTCCCACATTTTCAAAAAGTACTTAGCCAACCTAGGGCACACTCCAGACATCACTGTACAGTGCCACATCAGCAACATTGAGAGCCACAATCAGAAGTGGGGCCGATGCTTGTGATCAGCTTGCGGGTCTCCGTAGGCATGCACCGGGCTCTGCTTGCAAGCAGGCAGCTGCTTCCCTGTGCCAAGCTAGCTCCAAGAACTACTTTGGGGTAAAGTCTGAGATCTTGCCAGAATGGCTGCCTTTCCTTTGTCAGCTCCCTCAGCTGCTGGAGGAGACAGGAAGGTCGACTGAGCTGCCTGCAGTCCTTCTCCTCTCCCGGTTCCCTGGGGTAGGCACTGGTGCTCTGCAGAATGCTGCATTCAGAACTTGCTGGGCACCGGCCCATGTTTACATCCCCCCAGAGCTTGATGGGCATGTTGCAGCACCTCAGGGACGCCCAGTTAAAAACGGCTCCTCTCCTCTGACAATGCTTGCTCCAAGCTCCTAGCGTGTTTCTTAACATCCGATGAGATGCCTCAGTGCTGAGACTCACGATTTCCTCGCTCAGCTAATGCAGATGTATTCAAATGTGATTAGGGCCCTTTTCTTTTATTCCAATTTGCCAGAACAGGATAATCTACTCATTATATCTGTCCCTGCCTCGCCAGAGCACTAGCGGCAGGGCTACCGAGATTAAGCTGTCACAGTGACAAAGCCTGTCTGCCTTAATGCTCTAACTGCTATGGAATAATCAAACTCCCCTACTTGGATATGCTCTATGAAAGGTCACAGCCATCCCTGACACCCTATACAGTAGCCCTGAACTGCCATCGGAGGGAAGGGGAGAGCCTGTCTCTACCAGCAGGTGTGATTCCTAGTTCTGTGCTTCTGGTATGAAAACTTCTCACCATGCTCCCTCCTCCCTGCCCTGCAAGTTTTCCGGATGACATGTTTTGGACCTGATCCATCACTAGAAGCAAGTATCACTTTAAACTGAATACCCGACCAAATTTGTCCTGCCTAAAAGGCCCAAGGGCACTGCCATTGTAGCCAAAGGCATAGTCTTTGCATCCCCATCTCGTGACACTTACACTGCGGCATGATGCCATCATGTGCTACAAGGTCACCACACTGTGGTCTGGCGGGGTCACTGGCTGACAGTACAGCATCACCACATCATGGGCCAGCCTATCACCATTGCCCTACAGCGTCGTCACATCACACCACAGCACGGCTGTCTTGCGATGCTTTGTTTTGCAAGGCCATGTCGCCTCCCAGCACAGCATCGCTCCCTGGCAATGCTGGGTACCACACTGTTGCACACCATTGCTCTCTTGCCATACAACAGCACCGCATCATAACACAGCATCGTTGCCTTGCAATTCAGTGTCACCAGATCCTAGCACATCACCTGATGATGTTTCATGGGCCCCATGATGAATTAAAGAGCCTTGTCATTGTTTTAACTGTGAGACAAACCCATCAAACTGTAACTGAGCAATGGCAGCAGTTAAAACCAGTCCGTACTCAGGCCTGATAAGTACAGCAGGGCTGCTGATATGGATTTTTACCTTTGTCTGCTGTTATATACTGGGTATAGGATGCTTGAGGGTGTTAACACCGTTGCTTCTGGACAGAATGCCAGTGCTCTTTGTTGAAACCTGTGTCAGGATATGCTGCCAGGTACCTTGCCTTGGACAGCATGAAATTAACATTTATTGAGTGCTGGGTTTATCATATTCCATGATGACTGACTGTGTATCTCTAGGATGTGCCAGAAATCTCCATTATCTGAATTATCTTCAGGAAGCAAGACTGGATGGTGAAATAAGAGCTGCATCCCCCAATGTCGCTTCCTCTTCCTGATTACATGAAAATCATTGTCCCCAGCTCTACAAACATGTGTGTTCTCTCTCCGTGTTCTACCTCTCCCTGCAAAGTGTGCAGTGATGCATCATGTGGAGGATGCTGCTGTATGTATACAAATTATTTGTGTGGGGTGCGTACATAGAGTAGCTGTCATATAACCAATAGACGTGCGTGTTGAACAAGTGACGGTATTTACAGTACAGAGAAGAATCCACTGATGTGTGTGGGAAGGACTGATGTGCAACGGTTGTATTTGTGTGTCAGAAAGAGAAAGTGTGTGAGAGCATATTTGTTAGAGCTAGTCAGAAAACGGGATGTTTTCCTGCAGAACATTTTGATGAAAATGAAAAAAACCCATTTTTGTTGACATATTCCATGGAAAATTTTGCTCTTTCGTCAAAAAACTGAAATTTTCCCACCAAAAAACCCCAATTTTTTCTGACTTTCATTTAACTGAAATTTTTCCATTTTATGAAAACTCAGAATTTACGGCAGGAAACAGACACTTTATAAAAAATTTGTTTAGTCAAAATCTATTTTTTTAAAATCAAAAGGCAATTTGGGGGGAAATATTCTGACCAGCCCAGTCCTAGTATTTTGACATGCTGGTACCCTGGTGTTGATTTGACACAGCAATCTGCAGTGCCCTTAGAAGTTCTGCCTTTATTTTTGCTGTGATAAAACTGTTTTGAGTGACCCATGGCTGCCTATCTTTGCTGTGGCTTTAGAAAACTCTCACTAAGAGCAGGGACAACTTGCAGTTACTCCATTCTCCATATGCTCACCCTCCCTGATTAAGCTTACCTCGTTATCTCTAGCCTGAATCTTCCCTGCACATTTATATCTGCCTCTGGACATTTCCACTGCTTGCATCCGAAGAAGTAGGTATTCACCCACGAAATCTTATGCTTCAATACCTCTGTTAGTCTATAAGGTGCCACAGGACCCTTTGTCGCTTCTCCATTCTTAATGGCCTCTGCTCCATGTGCCAAGCCTCTGCAGCACTTCTCCTTTGTAATGCTGTTGCCTTTGCAATGTTTGTTTTCCCAGAAGATAAGAGTAACTGCTCTGAGCTTCCAGATGTGTGATGGAGATGAGTTATGAGATGAGCCTGAGCTCTGAACTGACCTCCTTTATCCTTCAGCCCTTCCTATCCACTTGACAACAGTGTCCTCTCTAAATTAAATAGCCTCTTAGAATTGGTATGGCAGCTTCCAAGTTGTCTGTGTGTATATATACATCTTACTTCTGTGTGTTTCATTCTATGCATCCGATGAAGTGGGCTATAGCCTACGAAAGCTTATGCTGAAATAAATGTGTTAGTCTCTAAGGGCTTGTCTTCACTACCCGCCGGATCAGCGGGTAGCAATCAATCTATCGGGGATCGATTTTTCACGTCTCGTTAAGACGCGATTAATCGATCCCCGATCGCGCTCCCCGTCGGCTCCGGAAATCCACGTCATCGAGCGGCGGAAGCGGAGTCGACGGGGGAGCGGCAGCGATCGATTCGCCGCCGTCCTCATGGTCAGGTAAGTCGATTACGATACACCGACATCAGCTACGTTATTCACGTAGCTGAAGCTGCGTATCGTAGATCGACCCCCCCCCTCCCCTAGTGTAGCCCTGGGCTAAGATGCCACAAGTACTCTTGTTCTTTTTACGGATACAGACTAACATGGCTGCTACTCTGAAACCACTCTTCTCCTGACTCTAACTACTTAGCTGCCTCCCCAAGGGACACTCTTCAGTCCCAACCCATAGCACTATGAGGGTAGAAAGGATTGTAGAACTGCAACTACAGAATAAATCACAACCCTGGAAGGAAGACAAGGGGATGCTGGATGTACTCAAGTTAAATATACCTTTACTAGGAAACCCCTGGACTGGTTCAGGAGCCTTTCAGGGTGAACTTGCTTTCTTAACCAGTTCCCATGGCTCCATACCAGGGAAGTATTGTTTATTGTTGGCTTTCTTTCTCCTTTTTATTTTATTTTCTGTTTAATCTCAGAGAGGCTGATAAAGGGAATCCAGAGGATATCCGGCACACCTTCCTAGTGGTCTGCAATACACAATCATTAATTGCAGTGCTAGGGCAGTTACTCCACTGGGACCATCCATGGTGAGCTACTTGCTGGCAGCATGCACTTGAACGCGGAAGTGAGAACAAAAAAGCATCAACAGGAGAGTGAGTTCATACAGTCTGAACCTGGCCAGCCTAGTGGGAATACAGGTGTCAGACCACGTAATGGGATGGCCTGAGAGGACAGACTCTGAGGAAGGTACGTGTATTACTGCAGGAACATGATCTGGTGGTTCCTTCAGCCCTTAAACCCTATGATTCCATGGCTCTGTGCTAAGTGGAGTATAGACTTTAAAGATATTTATTTGTTGGAATTTGGTGCTCACGAAAGTGAGTGGCTGAGTACCCTGTTTAGAGACAAGTCCATGGAGGAGGGGTGCTGTACAAGCTCCCCACCCCCACTACCTCAACCCTCACCTTCAAGTCCCCTGCCACTCCAATCCTGAAAGTCCCACAGCCAGAGCTCTGCCAGCAGAGCTCACATCTCACATACAAGAGCTTCTACTAATGCAGTCCTGGGCTTCAACATACATTTGCCAAAGTGCTTCAGTCCTGCATGTTACGCCCCCTCAACGGTTCCAGTCGTTGGCCAATCTGAAGCACCAAAACATGCCAAGCATGGGTGGCAAGTGGACCCCCCTTTGGGGAGGCTAGCCCTCGGCTCTGTCCCTTCTGCCCATTACCCCCTGCCCCCCCGTGGCCAGAGCCACAAGCTCCCCCTCCCCTGCCTGGACAAGCCCTGAGCACCCCTCCCTCGGCTGGAGGACCCCCAGGGCGGCTAAAGCCCCAAGCTCCCCCTCCCCTGCCTGAAGAAGCCCTGAGCACCCCCCCTCGGCTGGAGGACCCCCAGGGCGGCTAAAGCCCCAAGCTCCCCCCACCTGCCCGGAGGACCCCCGGGCCAGCCTCAGCCTCACTTCCCCTGCCCTCCCCAGACCCAAGGTGTCCCGGGGGAAAGCGTCTCTTTGAAGATGTTTTTGATATGCCCCATGCAGGTTCCGGGGTGGCTGAGGGGGTGGTATGTCATGTGCTACTCAGTTTCCTAGGTTCCTCAGTAATCTCTCGGAGTCCAGGGAGATTACTGAGGAACCCAGGAAGCTGAACAGCACATACTGCCTCCTCAGCCGCCCCGGAACCTGCATGGGGCATAATAAAGCAAAAACTTCACTGCCAAACCCTACAACTGGCCATGAGTTTCTGATGTGGTAAACTGTCCATTACGGACTAGGCAGAACCTTGTTTTCACTTCAGATGATCCAGGTCTCCCGAGCTGAGAGTCCACCAGCTAATCAGATGTGGACAGAGTGTTTTTTGCAATGTAGCCAGAACCTCAGGCCCTGACAAACAGAACCTGAACCTGGGAGCTGAATGTGTTTGAGATTGTTCTTAAGGGGTGGGGCTGTCAGACCACAAACCCCTCCCTCAATGCACCATACTGTTTTTCTGAGGGCCCCTCCGTGCCATTTCCATTTAAGTCAGTTGCTGGTAGCTCTCCCAAGCAAACACGGTATCAGAGAGAACTATGTGACTCCAGTCTGGGAAACAACTCTTGCCTTTTTCAGCTTCTATGTGTTATCTTCTTCTGTGAAGGAATTCTGGGGAAATCTGTGACATCCGAGCCTCAAACAGCTCGCTTCAGAAGTAACCAACCTTTATATGGCTGCCTACAGAATGCCTGGCAGCGTCAGTGGGTTACTATAGGGATGTGAAGAATTCGAAGGGTTGGGATGGTAGAGAAGTGGGGAGATTAGACCTGCTATTAAAGAAGTTCCTTGTTCTTCATTTAAAAAAATTAAAATATCAGACAGCTGAAAAAGCAGGCTCTGGAGAGATAAGCCGCTGATTTAATATGGTTTGCTTGAGAGGTGATAATGGTGGCAGAGTTGGGGGAGGGACAGGGAAGTGTATGTCTGTGCAGTTCTCCTTTAAAGTATTATTTCTACCCTACTTTGTAAAGAAGCCCCCTTCATGCTGCGCTGCAAAGACGATATTTTCACAGGGGTTAATATCTAATGAGTCCCAGAGAAGAACACAATGTACAGTCAATTTCTAATCTTATCAGTAGGAAATGTGGTCATCATATTAGACAGCATAAGTGACCATATGTAGCTTCCTTTCAACTTCGCAGCAGCTTATGAAATGCTGGGAGGAGGGGCACAGGTGAAAACACCTTTACCTTTCACCTATTTGGCATCAGCCATAGTAAAATCTCAGGTTGGATATACCATCTTCCGCCTCCCCACTCACGCTCATCGTGGATTTTACCTCTGCCCCAAAAGTGTGTCTAGACTCCAGACCGCTGAAGTAGCAAACAAGGGAGCAGCCCCCTGCCATGGAAGAACTCTGCCAGTCCACCTGTGATCTTCATGCCCAAGGTGTCTCTCTGGGGCAGTAGGAGTGCAACGCATTAGCAACAGAGACCGTGATTATCCCTAGTTATATCCAGGAGTAATTCCGAGAATATGGGGAGGAGAATGGAGCACACACAGTTCATTAAATGAAACATTCCTGCAGTATGTACCTGCGGTTGGAGGGCAGATGGGGGAAAATCAGGTCAGTGCCTTCCAGGCCACAGGGAAATTAATCTGCTATCCCCCCAAGTCCTAGAAATATCGTTGCTTCTACCCTGAAGCATCTCATCCAGCAAGAACAGCATAAACAAGCTAGTCCAAATCTCATTAGCTCAATGCTGCTCTTTATTAGCCTAAATCAGGCTGTTATCCTTTTGAAGTCTGTCCAAGATGGATTGTATCTCTGCCTCGATGGAAAGACCATTAAGAACTCTATTCCTTGCTCGTAAATAGGAAAAAACAATGTTACTTGTTGACAAGCTCTTTTACTGGCAACCAGCATTAGGGAAACAGCTGAAGCGCAAAGAGCAATGTTTTCTCTAACATCTGCATTGGTGCTGCAGAAAGTTTGTTCAAAGATCCCTCGCCCAACAGTGAAAACATCAGACTCAATACAGTGCACTTTGACATCAGTTCCTATCAAGATAATGGGGCTTCTTCCATGGTCCTGATCAATTGTGCCTGCCCAGTTGTGGATTTTCCCCATCATGTCCCCAGGGTAAAAGGTGCGAAGAGGAGAGAAAGGAGCAGAGAGATAGAGACAGGGAGAGACCACAGTGAGTCAGGGCAGAAGAGGAGAGAGCAGAAGAATGTAGGGAAGGGAATCCTAATACTGGAGCCAACTAGTGGTCAATCCAATCCAGTCTCTTATCTCTGATTGTGGCTGCTAACAGATGTGCCAGAGGAAGGTGCAGTGGACAATAATGGAATAACCTGCCAAGAAGATACTTTTTTTTTTTTCTAATTATCATCAGTTAATGGTTGGCTTATGCCTTGGAGCGTGAAACACTATGTCCCTGGCATTTGTTTTTAATCCCATCTAATGTAATGATGGATCCTGTCCTTTTCCCCATGCAATGAGAAAGGAGAAGGAAATATATATACTGAGAGAGACATCTACTGTAATTTTTTATAACATGTATTTATGACCATTTCAGTTGTGAAAAACATGTCTAAGACATTTGTTATGATGGGTAACAATGATTCCCTTTTTCCCCAAGTCAAGAAGAGTTGAACAAAAGACCTGTGTTATAATAGGGTGTGGTGGGTGATGTGTGTGTGATATCACCACACCTGGAACAACTGGAGACTCATGGCCTTTGGTGTCATACCATACTCAAAAGTCACGCTGGGTGTGGCTATATTAGACAGTATCATCCTTGCCCTGCCATGATTTTCTGCCTGAACACAACATGAACATAGGCTGCATGTGTGAGCAGGAATGTTATGATGATGTAATGGTTACAAGCACACTAGTTTATGCCCCAAATCTGTATTTTAATGCTGGTAATGTTGTTGCATGACTTTAAGAAAGTCTGTAATTGTTAATATTTGGATTAACTCTCCCCCTGCAGTGTCTGCACTCCTTGAAGCATCAACCAGAAAGAAAAATGAACCAAAAACAATGGTGAAAGCAACCAATCCATCTTTCATTATCCAAGCTGTAATACAAAATGTAGATAGACAGCAGAAAAAGTGAAAAGTAAACAAGATTCAGAAAATTCTTACTATTTCATGACTCTCAAGTGCTATTAGTGAACACTGATAAGGGAATTGAATCTTGAAAAAGAAATTATTTTTATCTGGAGCATGTCCTTTTAAGATGCTATTCAGTGTGCTGATACAAAGTACATTTCATTCTACTGAGGCAAAATTTCTTGCCTCAAAACAGAGATGCCCAAAATCCCCCTCAGCAATCTCTGAATTTAGATCCAAGAATACTTCTGGAAGCTGGGCTAAACTCTCTGTACCTCAAAATAGCACCCTGGAACCCCCATATTCACCACTGTGATATGATTAGAATATGTTTTGTACAAAGTATGCCTTGTGAGGTATAATTTTAAAAGGCTTGATCTGTTGAACATTAATATTCTGTTGATCTGTATATACTATCATTGTATGTGAAGTTACAAAGTATTGCTATGTCTGAGTTACTGAAATATGTTGTCAGGTTGGGGGACGCCCACAGCTAGCCCTTCAGTGGCAACAAAGGAGCAACTATCACTGCCAGACAGGTGTTGATGGCCCATCAAGAAGAATCCACTCTCCCAGCGACTCCTCAGATAGGGCACCTATACAATGGGTGCTGCCTAACCCCCATGTCACAGAAAGGATCTCTCTAGTAGATGGAACAAAGTATAAAAGAGGGACAGTGACATCATCACTTGACCTCTCTCCTCCCCCATCTCAAAACCTGGAAGATCATTTGGAAGACAAAAACTTTGAACTGGGGAGATTGGTCCCAACTCCCAGGCTGAAAGCGAATTCAGTCTGTATATTAAGAACGGTGAGCTGCCTGTAACATTTATTAGGGTGAGAAAAGCTGGTTGATTCAAATCTTTCTTAGTCTGTTAAAGTTAGAATTTGACTGAGATCTTATTTTTAGATCTTATGTAATCAACTTTGATTTCTATGCCTACCACTTATAATCACTTAAAATCTAGCCTTCTGTAGTTAATTAAATCTGTTTTATATTTTACCTAAAACAGTGTGTTTTTGGTTGAAGTGCTTAGAGAATCTCAGCTCAGGTTAACAAGGGTTGGTGCATGTCCACTACCCTTTATTGGAGTGGCGAACTAATTAATGAGCTTGCACAGTCCAAAGAAGTCTTGAGCAGTGTAAGACAGTATATTTCTGGGGTGCAAGGCTGGGATGATCTGCTGGTGTCTCTCTCTATAATTCATTAATAGTGCAATTTAGCTGGGTGTGGGTCTCCCAGGGCTGGCCTTACCATGAGGCGAACTGAGGTGACCGCCTCAGGTGCCAGACTATGAGGGGGAGCGCCACTAGGACCCAGAGTGTAGAAAATTGTGTCTGCTGCTGTTGCATATGTATTCTCTCTGCTCTAGATGCACAGAGATGGTGGAGTGCTCTGCTGGAGGAAGAAGGGCACAAGAGACATAACAGGCAGGCAGGAGAAAAGGTGAGGGGAATAACAGAAAGCAGCAGGAGCTGCAGGGAGAGAGAGGAGGAGGAGCCTCTTATGTACCTCTCTAGCACCCCCAGCAGCCTGCACTGATTAACACCAGCTTATCAGGGAGCTTCCTGTTTCCTGTTGCTTCCCTGAACCCACTTGAGGAGAACAGGCAGTCAACTGAAGTAGTAGGAGCCAGTTAGGCCCTTAAGATGCTGATATCTTCCCTCACTCAGGCCCCACTACCAGTCTGCTTAGTTGTCCCCTTCAATTGAGTGTTGAGAGCCACTATAGCTGGCACAGAACAGCAGTCATGAGTGAAAGAAGAAAATGCCCCTCTGGGGCAGCATTCAGAAAAAGAAAGAAAGCAAAGGAAGCTTTTCTATCTAAGCAGGAAGGAGCTCTACTGAGATACATAGACACAAATGTTCATGGTGAGCCTTCCGGCCCCAGTGAGGATGTGAGTGGTGAGGAGATGCCTGATCTTTCAGTTAGTCAGAGTGCAAGTCATCTGGCAGCTACTGCAGCATCCATATCTCCATCTCAAATGGATGTAACCATGTACATTCCTGAAGAAAAGAGTAGATCAGAGAAGAGTGTGGTGGAGGTGCAAGAAACAGCTGTTGCTGAGTTTAATTCCTTAAGTCTAGATGATCCAGGACTGTGGATCCACTTCAGCAGTAGCCTGAGGGACTTCCTTGTACTTCATGGGCCACAGGAAGTGAAAAACTTCATGTTCCCTAAAGACAATGAATATAGAAGTTTCCATCCAACACATTACTGGCATGAAATCCCCAATGGTGACAAAATGGAGAGGCCATGGCTTATGTACTCAAAAACCCAGAATGCTGAATACTATTTTTGTTGCAAACTCTTCCAGTCTAATGTTCCAGCCACATTGGGTTCTACAGGAACAAAGGACTGGAAAAATCTGGCTAGAAATCTGGCATGCCATGAGAAGGCAGCAAATCACCAGAGAGCATTCCATAGGTGGAAAGAGCTTGAGATGAGACTAAGGTTAAAGGCCACCATAGATGATCAGCATCAGGAGAAGATTGCATCAGAGTCTCTTTACTGGCTAAATGTTCTGAAAAGGCTCATTGTCATTGTGAGAATGCTTGCTACCCAAAACCTAGCACTGCATGGCACTTCAGATCAGCTGTATGTGCCAAACAATGGAAACTTCCTTAACATTGTGGAGCTTATGGCTGAGTTTGATGCTGTACTCCAGGAGAATCTAAGAAGAGTCACCACCCAAGAAATGTATACACACCATGACCTTGGAAAAACAATTCAAAATGACATCATACAGTTACTGGCAACAAAAGTCAAACAGAAGATTGTGGCAGATCTGAAATCAGCAAGATATTACACTGTTATTCTGGACTGCACACCTGACATCAGCCATACGGAACAAATTACTTTAATGGTGTGTTTTGTAACAACAACAGAACCTAATGAAAGTGTCCCTGCAATGGTGACTGTCAGAGAGCATTTTCTAGACTGTATTGACATTGATGATACTGCAGGAGCTGGTATGACAAATGTGCTTCCTAAAAAGCTGGAAGATACTGGAATTGCGAGAGCTGACATGAGAGGTCAGGGCTACGATAATGGTGTCAACATGAGAGGAAAGAACAGAGGAGTGCAGACACGGATCTGAGAGTTAAACCCTCAAGCTTTTTTTGTCGCATGCAGTTCTCATCCATTGAACTTGGTGGTCAGTGATGTAGCATCAGCTTCTAGTGAGGCTGCTGAATTTTTTAATGTAATTCAAAGCATCTATATATTTTTCTCTGCATCAACTCATTGATGGCAAATTTTGAAGCAACATCTGGGAACATCCTCTCTGACACTGAAACCACTGAGTGCCACACGATGGGAAAGTCGAGTGGAGACGATAAAGCCTATCGAACTCCAAATTGGGAAGATAAATGATGCCATAGTTGCCATTATGGAGGATAATGCTATGACGGAACTGCTGGTGGGAGAACAGTGGCAGAGGGAAATGGAATCACCAGAAACATACAACACTTCAAATTTCTGTGTGGCTTAGTGTTGTGGCGTGACATACTGTTTGAAATAAATGTTGTAAGCAAGAGACTCCAAGGTGCTGACCTTGATATATCTGCAGCAATGGAACAACTGGACAAAGCAAAGTCATACCTACAGTCTGACCGGTCAGATGAGGTATTTCAAAACGTTCTGAAGAGTGCACAGAAGTTGGCAGAGGAACTTCACACTGAAGCTATTTTCCCACCCATTCAAGAATACAAGAGTCACCGAAGAAGACATTTTGATTACGAGGCACGGGATAATCCCATAAGAGACCCCAAACAACAATTCAAAGTTGAATTCTTTAACCAGGTGCTAGATTGTGCAATACAGTCAGTTGAAGAACATTTCATGCAGCTCAAGGAACATAGCAGTATATTTGGGATGTTGTATGATATTCCAAAACTCCTCACTATACCTGAAGAAGACCTATACCAGCAATGCAGAGCATAGGCGCCGACTTTTGTCGGTGCTGGTGGGTGCTCGCGCCCCCGGCCCTGCCCCAACTTCACCCCTGGCCCCGCCCCTTCCCCAAATCCCCACCCCCGCCTCCTCCCCCGGGCGCGCTGCATCCCCGCCGTCCCCCCAGCTTGCAAGCCGGGGCAGGGGGGAAACCGGAGAGCACCCACTGGGCCCGGCAGCTCCCCACCAGCCCCGCTCCGCACCTAACTCCGCCTCCACCTCATACCCCTCCCCCGAGGCGCCGCAGACCAGCTGGAGGGAGCCAAGAAAAGCGTCTGGCGGCGCCTCGGGAGGTGCAGCAGTGAGTTGGGCACACGGCGGGGGGGGGGGCTGGTGGGAGGCTGCTGGTGGGTGCTGAGCACCTACCAATTTTTCCCCGTGGGTGCTCCAGCCCTGGAGCACCCATGGAGTCGGCGCCTATGATGCAGGGCACTAGAGACAGTGTTGACACATGATGACATGCGTGATATTGATGCAAGTGATTGAGGCGATGAACTGAAAGCCCATTCAAGATACATTTCAGCAAGATCAACTCCAAAGGCTGTTCTGGAATATATGTGCACAAATAAGATGGCCACCCTCTTTCCAAATGCTTTTGTTGCTCTGCACATACTTCTAACACTTCCTGTAACAGTCGCCAGTGTAGAACGCAGCTTCTCCAAGCTGAATTTAATAAAAACACATCTACGCTCCACAATGACACAGGAGAGGCTGGTCGGCCTTGCAACCATCTCAATAGAGCATGAGCTGGCCCAGACTGTGGACCTTCAGGAAGCAGTTCAAATCTTTGCAGCCAAGGCACGGAAGGCACCACTTTGATTATTCAAACAGATAAAAATGGTAGTGTTTACTATGCAGACAAGAAAAGTTACATTTGCTGTTCAGGTGTTTGAAAGTTAAGTTTCAGTGTAGTAGCCGTGTTAGTCTGTGTCAGCAAAAAGAAAACAAGAAAAATACCTGTGGCACCTTTAGAGACTAACAAATTTATTTCAGCATAAGCTTTCGTGGGTTAAGAACCCACTTCATCGGATGCATGGAATGGAACATGCAGTGAACAGATATTTATACATTCAAAGATACATGAGAAGGTGGAGGTCTATACCAATGTTAAGAGGCTAATTAATTGAAAGGAACTGTTATCAGTAGAAACTTTTGAAGTGATAATCAACAGGGGCTATTCCAGACAGTTGACATAAAGGTGTTAAGGGGGAAATAAATTCAATTAACATAATGACCGAGCCATCCACGGTCAATATTCAAGCCTAAGGTAATGGTATCTAGTTTGCATATTAATTCCAATTCCACAGTTTCTCTTTGGATCCTGTTTTTGAAGTTATTTTGTTGCAAAATTGCAACTTTTATATCTGTCATTGAGTGATTAGGGAGGTTGAAGTGTTCACCTACTGGCTTTTGAATGTGATGATTCCTGATGTCAGATTTGTGTCCATTTATTCTTTTGCGTAGAGACTGGACAGTATTGGGGTAGGTTGCAGACTGTCCAGTCTTTACGCAAAAGAATAAATGGACACAAATCTGACATCAGGAATCATCACATTCAAAAGCCAGTAGGTGAACACTTCAACCTCCCTAATCACTCAATGACAGATATAAAAGTTGCAATTTTGCAACAAAATAACTTCAAAAACAGGATCCAAAGAGAAACTGTGGAATTGGAATTAATATGCAAACTAGATACCATTACCTTAGGCTTGAATATTGACCGTGGATGGCTCGGTCATTATGTTAATTGAATTTATTTCCCCCTTAACACCTTTATGTCAACTGTCTGGAATAGCCCCTGTTGATTATCACTTCAAAAGTTTCTACTGATAACAGTTCCTTTCAATTAATTAGCCTCTTAACATTGGTATAGACACCTCCACCTTCTCATGTATCTTTGAATGTATAAATATCTGTTCACTGCATGTTCCATTCCATGCATCCGATGAAGTGGGTTCTTAACCCACGAAAGCTTATGCTGAAATAAATTTGTTAGTCTAAGGTGCCACAGGTATTTTTCTTGTTTTCTTTTTGAAAGTTGTGTTACTTAACATTTTTGAGCAAGGCATTTTAAGTTGTTAGTTCTCCTTTATTGGGGTAGGTTGCAGAGCAGTACCATGAGAGGAGAAGAACAGGAAGAAGGCAGAATTGAGACCTTTCAAAGTTTTGACCCAAGCGAGGAGACATGGGGGCGTCATTTGAGCTCCTCGCCTCAGGTGCTAAAATGTTGTGGGCCGGCCCTGGGGTCTCCGCATGCTGACAGCTGAGTAATCACAGCGCCTTGAGGAGCTTGCTGTTTGTCACTCGCATGGCATTGTGAGAGACAGCCTAGGCTGGAGAGTTAAGGGGGCACAGTAGTCCCACAGTTTCAGGTTTTACCCTGGGGATCCCATAACACCCTCCTTTCTAGATTGTAACTGGGTATAGACTTTTCTATTTCTCCTGGTAGAAAGCTGTCCACAGTCCTATTCCAGGATGCACAAGGGATGCTGAGGACTAGCTAAGTCCACTTGGAGAATGCCTGGCTTCCAAGAAGACCCAAAAATAGATACCACAATCAACGCTTTATTCCTTTAATGCTCTCAGATACAGGGAGGGACTCTATTGTAGTATAATTTATGGAAACTCCAATTCATGTAAACTCGCATTCCTTTCCCTATAGTTCAGTGTTCTTCTTTTGTACCATATGACTGTGTCTTGAAGGCAATATAAAAGCTAGCAATATATTGGTGATGATGGATAGCCACAAATATGATTAGTCCTCATGAGACAGCTTTATGGACCCAGTGCTGTTACATTTAGCACTGTTGTCTGACATAATTTCCCTTAGCAGCAATGCAGTTATGGGGAAACTGCCTTAAAACTAATGCTTAATTAGATCTCTTTTCTAAGAAGTGAATAAATCACTCCAAGGGAATCCAGATTTTCAGCATCTGAAGCCTCAAGAAGTTGAGAGCTCCCCTAATTTACTGGATCAATAAAGAGGCATCTAAGGCAAGGAGAGAGTAGGGTAAATTCTTTTCTCAGTTACACCTGCTGAAATCTGGAATAAACCTAACAAATTATTCCAGCGTTACACTGGTGTGACAGAGGAATTTGGCTCAGTGTGTTTGATGGAAAAGACAATGAAGAGGAAATCTACAAGAGCACTTAGCTTTAAAGCAGAATTATTATTATATTTTTTTCTTCACCAAGCAAATATTGTCAAGCGACTTGTGAAATGCTTTGGTGCTGCAGATCCTGCCTTCAGGCCTCTCTCTCTCAAAGAGGATCCCCAGTTCTCTCTCTCTCTTTTGTGGCTTTGTGTAATTAAATCAGGTATGGGGATGGCTTTGGTTAATGAAGACATGCACACCCCAGTAGCCTAGAGAGACCTTGGCAGCGGAATATGCAGAGGCTGAGAGGAAAGGAGAGGTGGCTATTCATGGAGCACTATTCATGCAGCACCTGCCCCTGGACTTTTCCACTGCATGCATCCGAAGAAGTGGGTATTCACTCACGAAAGCTTATGCTCCAATACGTCTGTTAGTCTATAAGGTGCCACAGAACTCTTTGTCGCTTCCACTATCTTCAGTTACTACTAGGAGCAAGCTTGACTGGGAAGACCGCTTATAATAAACTCATGAGCCTGGCTCTGCCTCTTGGTAAAGAAAGTTCCCTGACAGCCTGGGAACTTTATCGCTCACACATTAAATTAGTGCATGGGCGGAAATTCAGAGGGAACTTTGCTTAGCCCTGTAGCTTTGCTGTGGATTGATAATTTGTCTTCCCTTACAAGAAACGCAGCATGAATGCAAATGCCATTCAAGTGTGAGTGGCACTATTAGTCTTTTTTTTTTTTTATTAGATTAACAACAAAGTGCCAAACTCATCCCTGGTGTGAGCCCTTGGAAACTAATGGAACTTCAAGGGAGATTAATTTAGCATCTTTATCTCCAAGAAAGATTCTGAAACAAAACTTTCTTCCAACATTTTGGTTGAACAGTTTAAAGTGGTAACAGAAGGAGACAGTAATATAACAAATACTAATTCTTCATAGGTTTTAGCTGGGCGGCATACTTCAAGCTAGTAAATAGATCTCATGGTTTTGTATTCTTTTAGATTCTTGGTTATAATAGATAGATTAGATAAAATAAAATATTTTACCAAACAGCTAGTTCTTCCCCTTTTCCCATTATTCTGTCTTGTTAAATACCTGAAAAATGAGAAGTGCCATTGCAGTAGCTGCATTTCCCATCAGTTTGGAAACAGCAGTGTTAATACAACACAGGCCAAGCAGTAATAGAGAAGGTAGCAGAGAGGAAATACTTCACTGAATGCAGAAAGATCTCTTCCCCCTCCCCACTCAGGTTTTAGAAAACTAAAGAAAGAAGCCAGCCCACCAATTTACATGATTTGTTTTGCCAAGGCATTTTGTCATTTGAATCATGCTGTATTCAGTGCTTTTAAAGGAATCACTGGCAGAAAACAACTAAGTGAACTATAATTTATGGACATAATTATCCTTGGTTGGTTGCATACTAGGTTAAAGGAAAAACTTAATTCCCATAGCGAGTGAATGTAAGACTGGGTTTAAGTTGGTGGATCCTTGGAGCCCCATAAATAACTATTTATTGTTTGTAGGGCACTGTAAATGCGCATGTGAAAAGACAAGAAAGAAAGGCATATCTGGTTGCCTTTGAAACCAGTGGAACTTTTCCCATTCATATAACTGGTAGATCAGGTCACCGTGATCTTTGCTCCAAATTGCTCATAAAATAAATCAGAATCCCCTGGCAGAACAATGTAGTGATTTTGCAAAAAGTGAAGAGAAAAACAATAACAAAACAAACTTGCGTGACATAGCTAGGCTGAGCAAATCTGCTTCCCCCAGAAATTCAGAATCGTTTTTTTCTGGTTCATAACTCCAGGCTTTAAGTTTGATTGGGAACAATTCCAGTGCAACCTGAAGTGGTTTGGGCAAGAGACCCTAACTCAATTCTCTCTGCAAACTTCATTCCACTTTGTGTTCCACACACTTGACCCTGGTTTTAATTTGAGTTATCTTGTCCTGAGTCCTGTCTGATCCCAACCAAACCAAACAAGCAACAGACACCAAAGTGAGAGCATGCAAACATATGGAACACCACTTACAAAGATAAAGATTGAAATTAAGTGTTAGAGCTGAGGAGCATACAACAGGAGATCAACCCAATAGCCATGAATTTTGGAATAAAAGCAGTAGGACTATGAATTCATGTTATTCTGGACACAAAATTATTTATTTGAGTGGCTCTCAGAAATTTGATAACTTTAAATACATCTTTGGACTAATTTCTACTTAAAGTAAACTTAAAGGCCTGGATATACCACAAATGGTAGAAAACATCAAGAACTTGAAATGCTACAGAATGGCATATGAATAGCAGGAAGAATGAAAATAAATATACACGGTCCAGTTTCTTCAAGGTATCTGGTAATACATGTATTGTTTTGTATGTTATAATGAGTGACATTGAAAAGCCAGCATTTGCCAATAGATTCCACACAGTTGTATCTGGAAAAAGCACAATTATTCTAAATATAGGGATGAGCTGTGTTATTTCAGAAAGCATCTGGGTGCTTTTGGTTGGAAACCAATGTAGACACTGATTAGCGCTGGTTGAATAATGAAATATTTACACATATATTATTTGATGAAAAAATGCCAACAACATTTGCAATGAATGTTATTTGCACAGTATTATTTAACCGTCTACAAAGCTGGCTGGATATCGAACAGAAGTTATAGTGAATAATTATTTGGTGAAAAACTGCCAAAATTCACAACGATTGTTTGAAAAGAGTGATTCAGTCAGCTCTATGACAGGATATTGGACCTCTGCAAACTGCCTTAGCGTTTCCCTTTGGTAAGAAAGCCATGTATACACACAGTACATTGCAGGAAAATTATGTTTTGTGTTGATGCAGTGTGGATGTTATGATGTTAATATTATTATATCATATAGTATTACATTTTGTTTTGGAAACTAAAAATAGATGAGAAAGTGATAGGAGCCAACATCTCCACTTCCATTCAAAATGTCTCCAAATTCCAGAGAAGTCCCAAGAGATTGGTTATAAAGACTTGCCATAAGAGATCAGATCATTGGCCCATTAGGTCAGATATTCAGCACCTGATGTTCTTGGGAAGGCGATCCTCTTCCCTACGACAAACGCTGTCTGTGGCACAGTCATATGCATTGTGGGTGGAGGGGAAAGGAAACTCATATCATTTCAACCACCTTGTTCAACCTCTCCCTTGCTAGTATTATTTTATTATTTGTATCACCATAGCACCTGGTAGCCCTTTTAATGGACCAGGCCCCCACTGTGCTAGGCACTGTACAAACACAGAACAAAAAGACGATACCTGCCCCAAAGAGCTTACGATCTAAGTATAAGGCGAGAGACAACAAATGGATACAGACAGATAGGGGAATGCAAGCAAATAGTGGCTATTTTGTCTACACTTATGGCAATGTGTAGAGTACAGGCACTACGCATGTAGCTACATGCTGCATTGAAAGGCTCTGGCAGCGGGGAGGCAGCAGGACACTACACTGCTAAAAATAGCCGTATAGACCTGGGTGGCACTGCTTGGGCATGTAGACAGCTCAGCTAGGGTATGTATCCTAAGGATTCAGATGTGTAGGGCTCTCTATTCTACTCTACTTGCCTAAGCCAAGTCTTCCCTTCTGCAGAGCTATTTATACCCACACTAGCTGGGCATGCAATGTCCATACTCTACACGCCGCTGTAAGTGTAGATGGGTGGGACAGGGCACTATTAGCTCCTGGTCACAGATGTTGCTGCAGCATGAAGCAGGCTCAGCTATCAGCTGTTAAACACTTTCTGTTGGGGGATTATGAGCACCTTGGTGGTCATTTCTGGGGCTAAGGATGTAATTGGGAGGATATAAATGGAAGGAGCAGGAAGAAAGGGGAAGCTCAGAAGCAGGGCCGGCTCTAGACGCCAGCCTAGGAAGCATATGCTTGGGGCGGCACATTGTAAGGGGCGGCATTCAGGCCAATCTTAGGGTGGCACATTCCGCTCTGGCCTTTTTTTTGTGTGCCTGGGGTGGCAAAAAAGCCAGAACCGGCCCTGCTCAGAAGGATGCTCGGAGGGTGAGCCTGGGGCGAGGGGGTGAATGCTGCGGGGAAGCCTCCCCGTGCTGGAAGTCTGCAATACACTGGACACTTTTCAAGGAAAGAATAAATACACGCTCGATGAAAGGGCAAGAACTTGGGGTGTGTTTGTGACCATGAGACCACATGCACTGGCCAGGCAGTGAAGTACACTGGGTAGCGACGGAGGTGCCCCATGGCAATGGACCGAATGAGACAATTGACAGGTATTCTCACTGTACACTGAGTTGGCCATGGCTACTGTGCCAAACTGCCATAGCTTGGAGAACACTATGTTTCCAAAAGCTCCCCCCACACAAGCTGCAGGGAGCTTGGTCCAACTCATCATGTTGTTCATTAATTTGGACACCCTGTTTTAAAAAAAACAACAAAAACCTGCTGTTCCCTGGTGACGGGTATTCAGCAAGTTCTTCGTGTTCTGAAAAAAAGCATTAAAATAACTCGGTGCTTAATTTGCTTGATCAGAGGCAGGTGCATCTAATTTAGCCATTGGTACAAAGTGCCATGTAAAGGAAAGGATGCTTTTAGTCCCATTTGATTGTGATTGGAGCGCTTTGGAGAAGCACTGTGCCAGATTGTCTCAGGATAAATAACATACTTTTCCGGTAAATACACTTATTTGCCAGGAACTAAAGCGAGGGACCAAGGACCTTATCACAAAAGTCAATGATGCATCAGGAGAACATTTTTGGGAACATACCATCATGTCCTTGGTTTAAAACAATAGCAACTCCCCCGCCACCCACCCCACAGCCCCCAAACACTCAGATTCTTGAGAGGTGGATGTTTCCTGTGAACATGTGAAGGTAACAGGTGCTTCTTCCATCCACGCTGCTCTGCCATATGAACTTGATGCAGAAATCACGGGGGGAAATTCAAAGACTGTGTTATGCAGGAGGTCAGAGTAGATGATCACAGTGGTCCCTTGTGGCCTTAATAACTATGATACTATTTACATAGTAAGATGGGGCACAGAATCTGGCAGAACATGGCAAGAGAAGAATTTCAATCTATCCCAGCCCAGAAACAGTCATTTTTCTGTAGGTCAGAAATGTTATTGAATTAAGAGAAAAATACATAACAGAGACACAAAAAAAGCTTAAAAATACACTACTCCAGATGTCAGCTACCTGAAAACAAGTTACAAGCTTCCTTAGCTTTGCTGGCACCTAGTTTTGTATAATACCAATTGCTATATTGCCTATGATTGTAATACAACATAGATGGGGTAACCAAAGCAGCCTCTTCCCTAAGAACACCTTCTCTGGTACTTCCTGGTACCTTACAACTTTCTCTAGTACAGGGTTTCACCTTTGTAGCAACCTTTTTCTGCAAGGTACCTTCCGGAACCATTAAGGCCGATCTTTTTTCCCACTGTACCTAACAGATTTAGGTGCATGCAACTTGTGCTTCTAAATCTCTTAGCATTTTTTGAAAATCTCCCCCTATGTTTGACAGGCCCAAGCAGCTGGTGCCCTGCGTACTCATTTTGGTACCAGTGGCTGCTGACTGCACCTCTCTCTCTTCTAGCTGGTAAGCACCTGTTATGTTCCTTCCTCATTCCTCACTTTCCTCTTCTTTAATGCAGAAAAGGTGGCCTATTCTTGCAGTGACCATTGCTACACTTTACTGAAGATCAACAAGAGAAAAAAAGATAAAGTTGACGTTTGTGCTACACATTTAGAAATTATTTGATTAACTTTCTGAAAGTAGAAATATGAAAGAAATCGAGACCATTTACTATTGTTAATTATTTATTTGTATTGCAATATTGCCAAGGAGCCCCAGTCCTGGACAGGACCCCATTGTGCTACGCACTGTACAAACACAGAACAAAGAGCTTATGCTCTAAGTACTTTTATTACTAGTAAAGCTAAAGTACATTTATTGCTTTCTTCTGTTTAGTAACAATGACTTTGGTTTTAGTTTCTGCCTGATACTGGGTCATCTCTGGCTGTTTTAACTAGTTGAGTTTTTTCCCTTGGTTTGGGATGGTTAGTGACAGAAGCCACTTAAGCTGTGACTGATATTTTGAATCCCTTTCTTGTAAAGTCAATTTGACCACGCCCCCCAACAGGAAATCTGTTTAATCCCTCACGTACAGCATTGATGTCCTCGTGGATACTGTATGCATTCAATCCTGTACCTGCTTTTCATACATGTCTGACCCTAGAAACAATTACTTGCTTTCAAAGCCCACCATGCACTCACCTGGCAGTGGGGGCTCCTGTCCTGTGGGGCTGGGTCTGGCTCCGCGCTCCGGGCATTGTGACAGGGCACACAGGGTCCCAGCGCCAGCCCCTCAGTCGTGATGGACGGGCATCTGGGCTAAAGGTTAGTGAGTGGTGTGGCTACACAGCGCACACAATTGCAGTGCCATGCGACCCCGTGTGCCATGTCACAATGGCTGCGGTGGGAATCTGGGTCCAGTCATGGTACAGGAGCTGCTGCTGCCAGGTGAGTGTGGGACAGGCTCACTCTGCAGCCCTGTGTGAAAATTCATGTTGTATGCCGCCTTTTGTCAATTGCATAGTATGCTTGAAAAGGTGACCCTTAAAGGAGTCAAGGGTAGTGGTGGTGGGGAAGGGGCATCGCACCCCTGCTGTCTATTAGCTCTGCCATTGATCACTTCAACTCTCTATGCCTGTTTGTCCTCCCAACCACTGTCAGTCCAGACTATACGCTCTTTGGAGCAGGGACCATATTTATACAGCACGTTGCATAATGCAGTCCTGACCTTGACTGAGTCCTGGGTGCATGACCATAATATAGAATTAATAATACATAAGAATTGTAGCCATGCTTATAGAACATAAGAATGGCCATACTGGGTTAGACCAAAGATCCACCTAGCCCAATGTCCTGTCTTCCAACAGTGACTAATGCCAGATGCCCCAGAGGCAAATGAACAGAACAGGTAATCATCAAGTGATCCATCCCCTGTTGCCTTCTGGCAAACAGAAGCTAGGGACACCATCCCTGCCCATCTGGGCTAATAGTCATTGATGGATCTATCCTCCATGAATGTATCTAGTTCTTTTTTGAATCCTGTTATAGTCTTGGCCTTCACGACATCCTCTGGCAAAGAGTTCCACAGGTTGACTGTGCGTTGTGTGAAGAAATACTTCCTTTTGTTTGTTTTAAACCTCCTGCCTATTAATTTCATTTGGTGACCCCCTAGTTCTTCTGTTATGAGAAGGAGTAAATAACATCTCCCTATTTACTTTCTCCACAGCAGTCATGACCTCTATCATATCCCCCCAAGTCTTCTCTGTTCCAAGCTGAAAAGTCCCAATCTTATTAATCTCTCCTCATATGGAAGCCGTTCCATACCCCTAATAATTTTTGTTGCCCTTTTCTGAACCTTTTCCAATTCCAATACATTTTTTTTGAGATGGGGAGACCACATCTGCACGCAGTATTCAAGATGTGGGTGTAACATGGATTTATATAGCAGAAATATGATATTTTCTGTGTTATTATCTATCCCTTTCCTAATGACTCCCAACATTCTATTAGCTTTTTTTTTACTGCCACTGCACATTGAGTGGATGTTTTCAGAGAATATCCACAATGGCTCCAGAATCTTTCTTGAATGTAGACTCCATCATTTTATATTGTAGAGCAGAAGAATGAAATTGTTTCTTTACTTTAATTACTATCATAAAGTAAAGTTTTATGAATGAAACTACATTCATTCCTAAAACCAGGTACCCCAATAACTGGCTAATTGACAATTAAGCTGCTTGTTAAGAACCATAGCTGTTCAGCCAGCTGCCCTTGTAAGTTTCACTTTCAATCCAATTGCTGCTTAAAAACACTGGAACTTGCACTGTTTCAACACTAACTTCTGTTCACTGTTTGCCATTCCTTACACTTGTCCATATTGTAACTCAAACTCCATTTTAAAATGCTCACTCCATTTTATAAAAACCTGCTGCAACCTTCATTTTGAAAAACCCTGATGTAATCTTATTAGTTTAGTTCAGATGTGTGGATGAGGTATGTATGGATGATGGAATCAACCTCCAGCCCCAGCCTGTCCTGATTAAATAAAGTGTAAACACCAACGGCTGAAGATGAAGACAACAGCCCTGACAATGCAAGAAGAGTTCACCCCAAAAGAAAAGAACAAAGGTACAATTGAAGAAACATCAAAGCCAGGTCCAAGGCTGAAAGTCATGTCTGCAATTGATGGGTGATCAATCACACCGACCCCAGAGGCAGCATGACACAGCAAGACCTATAAACTCTGGATTCAGACTAAAAGCCCAGGAGAGAAAGGATGGGTGAGATGGAAGACTTTGGAGGATAACATTCTGCTGCCAACATGGAAGGGCATTGGTGCATGCCCAACAGAGACCCAGCTCTTCCTTGTGCCCGGCTTTCTTGGCCAGTTAGCCGCCAAAAGCAACGAACCCGAGCCACGAACTCAAGCTACGTTCAGGACTGGTAACTATACAGCAGCTGCAGAACATTTGGTGTGTGTGCGCGTGTGTGTGTGTACACATAGGTATTAGATATTAGGTATTGATCATAAATCAAATTGTGTTATAATAAACGTGGCATCTTGTCTTGTCCCCTAAAACGATCCTGTGTAGTTTTGTCTGTATAACAATATGTACAGTTGGGATTATTATTTTCAATGTGCATTACTTTGCATTTATCAACATTGAATTTCATCTGCCATTTTGTTGCCCAATCACCCAGTTTTGAGAGATCCCTTTGAAGCTCTTCACAGTCTGCTTTGGATTTAACTATCTTGAATAGTTTTGTATCATCTGCAAATTTTGCCACCTCACTGTTTACCCCATTTTCTAGATCATTTATGAATATGTTGAATAGTACTAGTCCCAGTACAGACCCCTGGGGGGCACCACTATTTCCCTCTCTCCATTCTGAAAACTGACCACTTATTCCTATCTTTGTTTCCTATCTTTTAGCCAGTTACTAATCCATGAGAGGCGCTTCCCTCTTATCCCATGACATCTTACTTTGCTTAAGAGCCTTTGGTGAGGGACCTTGTCAAATGCTTTCTGAAAATCTAAGTACACTATATCTACTGGGTCCCCCTTGCCCACATGCTTGTTGACCCTGTGACAGGGCACCCCATAAAGCTCCATCTATGGAAATATGCTTAGGAATGTATATATGATATAACTGGAATATGTTTTATGCTACATATGCCATGTAACAAAGCTCTGTAAAGGTTATGATCTACTGAATCTATTCCTCCTATTTGTATGCATGTATCATTTTTGTAGTTGAAGTTATGAATATTGGCTGTATATTTGCTTGATTTCTAAATAGTCTTAGTAAAAAGATTTGGTCAGTGTCTTGAGAAAGGAATGTGCAGGTTATGTGCCCAATCAAGAAGCACTTAACAGACAATAGGACTTGCAGACACCAATCCACATCTGAGCTTTCCCAGGAATGTGGCTTGGCTGGTAAGGAACTCAGTTGTGCATGGGCATGTAACTTGCCCATGTGACACCCAAACTCCATTTTGTAACTGGATGCTACACAGGGAGAGGGAGGGGTGTCCACCCAGAGGAGAAAGTCTATAAAAATCCCTGGGAGACCCCTCCATTTTGTCTTCAGCTGGCTCAAGAGATGTCCTTGGGAGGTGGAGAGGCTACCTGAAAGAAACTGGAACAGAGGACAGTGACTGCAGGGGTTGTGAGAGTGATTGCTGGACCCAGGCTAGAGGGAGTCTAGTCTGTAAAAGGAAGCTCACTGGTGAGTTTTTTTATCTGTATTCAGTTTCTCAGAGATAGATCTGTGTGTTTTATTTTATTTTACTTGGTAATTCACTTTGTTCTGTCTGTTACTACTGGGAACCACTTAAATCCTACTTTCTGTACTTATTAAAATCACTTTTTACTTATTAATTAACCTGGAGTATGTGTTAGTGGGTGGGGGACAAACAGCTGTGCATATCTCTCTATCAGTGTTATAGAGGGCGAACAATCTATGAGTTTACCCTGTATAAGCTTTATACAGGGTAAAATGGATTTATTCAGGGTTTGAACCCCATTGAGAGTTGGGCACCTGGGTGCCAAAGGCAGGAACACTTCCTAAGCTGCTTCCAGGCAAGCCTACAGCTGTTAGGGGACATGGTTCAGACCTAGGTCTCGGTTTGGAGCAGGCTAGTGGGTCTGGCTCAAACCAGACAGGATTCTGGAGTCCCAAGCTGGAAAAGGCAGGAAAGCAGGGGTAGAAGTAGTCTTGGCACATCAGGTGGCAGCCCCAAGGGGGTTTATGTGATAGCAACCCGTCACAGACCCCCTCAAAGAATTCTAGTAAAAAAATAAAAATAAAAAAAATTGATGAGGTATGATTTCCCTTTACAAAAATGATGTTGACTCTTCCCCAACAAATTATGTTCAGTTATGTGTCTGACAATTCTATTCTTTACTATAGTTTCAACCAATTTTCCCGGTACTCAAGTCAGGCTTACTGAACTGTAATAGCCAAGATCACCTCTGAAGTTCTTTTTAAAAATTGGCATCACATTAGCTATCCTCTAGTCCTTTGGTACAGAAGCTGATTTAAATGATAGGTTACAAACTACAATTAGTAGTTCTGCAGTTTCATATTTGAGTTCCTTTGGATCTCTTGGATGAATATCATCTGGTCCTGGTGACTTATTACTGTTCAGTTTATCAGTTTGTTCCAATACCTCCTCTAATGCCACCTCAATCTGGGACAGTTCCTCACATTTGTCACCTAAAAAGAATGGGCCAGGTTTGGGAATCTCCCTTACATCCTCAGCCATGAAGACCGATGCAAAGAATTCATTTAGTTTCTCCACAATGGCCTTATCGTCCTTGAATGCTCCTTTAGCATCTCGACCGTCCAGTGCCCCACTGGTTGTTTAGCAGGCTTCCTGCTTGTGTTGTCCTTAATAAAATTTTGCTATTACTTTTTGAATCTTTGACTAGATGTTCTTCACATTCTTTTTTAGCCTTCCTAATAATATTTTACACTTCATTTGCCAGAGTTTATGCTCTTTTCTATTTTCCTTTCTAGGATTTAAATTCCACTTTTTAAAGGATGCCTTTTTGCCTCTCACTGCTTTTTACTTTGTTGTTTAGCCACGGTGGCACTTTTTTGGTTCTCTTACTATGTTTTGGTATCTCTTACTAGGATGTAACGACTTTAGAAATCCCAGGAAAGAGTGAGCAAGCATGCTGTGAACTTGTGCCTTAGCAATATTATGAAACCCAGTAGAGAATTCCTACCATTTATTTTATTACAATTGTGGCAGAGATATTATGATGAGAGACAAGTTCACTAGAGATATGGGTTTTAACATCAAACCCTCTTTGTGGAGGGTTTTATTGCAGTGATTTTGATTTAACACAAATTGACACCAGTTTGATAGAAGTTGCTGGTTGCATATTCCTGCCTGGCATGCAGAAAATTCAAAATATCGCAGACTCCAACCACCAGTCATTCAAGTCTCCCCACAGATCTCTGCCCTTGCTTGTGGCCTACACAACCCCCTGGTCTCTTTCGCCTCCAACTGTCACATCCTTCTTTTAATGTGTTAGGCCTAAATTGGCTCAGCTGCATTCATTTAGCTCCCAGCTGGTAGAGTCTCTTTGAGCTGCCTTTGAATCCTGGCTGGGAATTGATGTCTCAGCCTCCCTAAGCAGTTGTCTGGCTTGGCAGGGCCTCCTCCTAGAAAAATCAAAGGGGGGGGGGGGGTATGGCAAAGCTTCAGGGCTCCCTCCCAGGAGCATCAAGAGACCTGTAAACCCAGTCCCAGAAAGATGGAGACATTTACTTAATACTTGCTATTACATAGATCTGCTCCACGCACTAATCAGTAACCATCTGCAGAGCTTTCAAGTCAACAGGATCATGGCTCTTGATTGACAGTTCACTTAAGGAGTCACTCCTTAAAGTACTAATATCTTAATGGTTATCTAGAACAGTGTTTCTCCTTGGACCGGCACCAGTCCCTGAGATCTCCCTGACACAGTTTAGGAAGGCAGCAAGCCAATTCCTGGTATCAGAAAGGTTGAGAACCACTGATCTAGAACACTGTACACAGCACATTTACTTCAGGCCTTGAAATCAGAAGGTAAAAACTTGCCTTTCATTTTCAGGGTAAATTGTTGCCCAGTTCCCATAATCTCCAGTGCTCTGTAATATACACGAGCTAAACAGATTGATTTAATGCCTCAGCGTCATTCTGGTTATTAATCAACTCCCAGCAGAGGTTTATTGCTTTGTATACTACAGACCAATAAAGATTATCCCTTAATTAATTCACACCTAGTGTGTTGTTAGGCACAAGGCCAAGGGCTCCATGCTGTCAATGTGAGTAAATACTCAGGGATAATTTCTCAACTAGTGCATCTTTAATGGGCTTCTAAAGTATTACTTTCTTCTAATAAAATTTATTGAAACTAACACAATGAAGCCTGGCAAAGTGCCCATTAAGTTCAGTGGAGGGAGGATTGGTCCCTGTGTGACGTTTGGACCCAGATTCCATGGTAGATATAGGACTCAGGATTCGTATTAACTCCATAAGATTGCTCACTTTCTCCTGCCCACTTAACAGTTCCCTTTCCCCATCCCCAGTCTGTCACCTGTTAGAAATCTTTACAGAAGCATGGAATTGGTTATTCCTCCCTGTTCTAGGGCACTAATCTTCAAGGAGCCTTCCTACCTCCCATCTTCTGCCTAGTATTTTCCAAGAGGCGCAATGTGGTTTCTCTTGTGTCTTCAATTTTCACCCCCTAGACATTACATGCTGTCCACAGATGGTGACCTTCTTGAAGGAGACCGTCGGGTGAGAGAGGTAATGGATCCCCCAGGTGTTGCCAAGGTAAATACAGTTCAACAGAATCTGGGAATTGGCGGCTGGCCAGATTCACATTGTGTGTGCTGGAGAGAGAGAGAGTGAGCGTGTTTCCACCATCTGTTGAAAAGTAGGCTAATAACTTTCCTCGAACATCATCACACCCAGAACTCCTGCTTCTTTCGTGAAACCCGAATGTGTTACAGAATTGCTGGCAGATATAAAGACTGTGCTGCCTACTGATTCCCACTGTGTCTTGTTCAGCCTATAGTCCCCACAACAAGTTTTTGTAACTGAAAGGAAAAAGGGTTTGAGGGGAACAAAAGGACAGGAACCTTCTCACATGTTTGTTGGTTTGGTGTTTTGAAGTCAACGTTTTCAGCTGAGAATTGGTGCCATTGGGCCACCTGACCCTTCCCCTATTACGTCTCAGAGTGTGAAGGATGTTTACATATTGTCCAGTCAGCCCTGGTGTACACTTCAATGAGCTGTAGGAAACAACCTTACCTTGGCCCCTGGGGCCTTGTTGACACTGGGGATTTTAGCCACCGGTGCCGCTGCACAAATACAAACCTCCGGTGTAGATAGAATAAGCTGCTCTACATCGCAATTTGGCTCTGCTTAAAACAAAGGCAAACTGCATCAGTGCAAATTGCAGGTTAGCCTGTGTAAGGACATGGGTGGCTGGCTGCTCATGGTAGGAATTGGGGCAAATCCTCAGTGCAGACAAAGTCTGTGCCTTTTCCATCCCTCCAAGCGTCAGAGACATGCTCTGTGCAAAAGCATGGGAAGGCTCTTTGCACTCTTCCTTCCTTCTGTACAGCAGTGTAGGGCACTGATACCATCCGGCCTTGGGGGAGGGTATTTTTACAGCCAGATACCACTCCTCTTTCTATCTAGATACTCCTCTCCATGCACTGGAAGGCAAGGAACAATCTCTCCCTTTGGAGCTTTGGTACTTCAGTGAGGATATCCTTGGCACAGAGGGCAGCACTGTGGGTGCATGTGAACCCACGTACAATGAGCAGCGCAGAAGCATCTATGATATTTGACATTAACTCATGCTTCTGTTTTAGTTAGCTGCTGTTAAAATATACTCAAGCTGCACGAGGCGGATGATGATGTCCGTCCCCTCTCCAGCTGCCTCTGAGAGTCACACCAGGTATAGTTTAAAGTCTGCGGATTCATTAAATGAAACCGCCATTGTTCAAATGCACAGGAGTGCTGGTGTGATAAGGCTGTTGAGTAGAAAGATGACTGTTTGCAGCAATACTGTACAAACAAACAATCTCCCAACCAGCCCATGGTGTATTAGGGGAAGGGAACTTGACTTTATGCACATCTTGGCCTATTCCTGGCCTAGGCATGGCTCCCATATGTTAAACAAGAAAGAAAAGCAATATGTATCATCTTCACACTGGAACACATGCCAGGGCAATGTGTGACTTATTTGGAAACTGTGGGAGAAAGTGAATTAGCAAGAGGCAGCAGCAAAAAAGGGCTGGGATCAGAGTTGCTCCGGTTTGCACTTGCAGCTGCCTGGTGCTTCTGTCTAGCCTGGTGACAGGGCAACCAGATGTGAGCAACTGGTTCAGGAAAAAGGACCACATCTCTGTAGTTTCCTGAGGACTGGTTGTCAGAGCTCGTTTGTACTGAAGAAGAGACAAATGGGGCTTCCTGGAGAGCACGCAGGCGAACCATCTCTGGGTAGGAACCTACTTTCACCGTACGGCAGTGTCACTGCTGGCACAGAGGCCACCCAATGATGTTTCAACCAGTGCAGGTACCACGCAGTGGCATTTATCTTCAGTAGTAATGATGTTTGTTACGGATGGCCTGGTTTTCTCCTGGTTGTCTTTAGGAGTTGTGGATGCCCAGTATCTCTGAAAATCAGGTTAACGATTCCCCGTGCTAGTGCTTCTGGCTCCCAGTAATTACTGTGCTAATGATTGTTACCCTTTCTGATTAACTCTGCCACTCTACCAGACAAACATACCCAGAGGGGAGGACAACCTGGGAAGGTCTTAAGCACTATGGCTTGTCCTGGGATGGATCCCCAGGAACCCTTTCCTCCATAGGCACCTTGGATTGCTACGACTCTTCCCCCTTCAGGAGGGCTGATCCAAACCTCTCTTCAGCCCTGTTTAGTGCCACTCCTCACCAGCTGGAAGGTGGCACTGTACAAGGACCTGGAGCTCACAAGTTCTCCTCTGGGAGGTATTCATGCTTTTGCATCTCACACATGCTTTTGACTCAGGTCGTCTGGATAAGTTTCTCTTTGGAAGCTACCAGCTATGATTCTCTAATGTGCCAGAAGGGGATGCTCATTGAGAAACATGAGATGTTGTCTCCCTCCAAGGCAGCGTGTGCTACATCTCTTACATGCCTACCCCAAACCAGCCTATGGAGAGAGAAATAAACAGAGGCAGTGGGATTTGAACCAAGGTCTCCCATGGGCCGGCATCAAGCACGTACCACTAGGCCTCCAGGGAAACCTCCGTGGTTGAGTTAAATCTGAAGAGGGCTGGTGCTGAAATTTTTCGAATAGACAGCAGTTTATTTACACAAACACAATCCTGGTAACATTGATTTGCCTGCTTAAGACAAAAGGCTACTATGCACGAACACTTCCTTCAGAAACAATAAAGGGGGAACGGGGCCTAGAAGGTTACAAACACATCTCCCTGGACCTTGCTGATGTTATCATTCTAATGAAAAAAACGTACTTTTGGCTCTATTTTTAGTTTTAACGCAGAGGATAAAATCTCTCCTGTCTGTGCTGAGAGTGGCTTGAAGGAATGCTGAATGCAGACACTGGTTGCTGAGGACAGGGGTAACATGTTTCCCAAGATAGTAAGATTCCATTTACTGAGGTTTTTATTGAAAACATGGCAGTTACACCACACATACAATAATGTTTTAAATAAGATAATGCACACTCAGGTACTCAACAGAAGAGGTTGCTTACAGCATATGTTAAAGATGACAGCATGCTTGCAAGTGGATTAAACATGGTCATATATTTGCAGTCATGCAATCCTTTACAGGATTAGATAGGACAGTGTTCTTACAACAATGAATTCAATTGTCTTTAACACTACCCCCAGTTTAGTAGTGCCAGAATACCAGCTTGGCATTGCCTCATCTGGTTAACATTCATTACCCAGGAAGCCTAATGGGAAGGGACCTCAGGAGGTCATCTAGTCCAACCCCCTGCTCAAAGCAGGACCAACCCCAACTAAATCATCAAAGAACGTGTCAGTTTAAGAATGTTATGGGAATTTCTTAAGCAAACAACCTATACATGATTTTTCCCGATCAGAAAAAAATATCAAGAAAGTTATTCAAATTGCATCACCCACTTTGCCCATTAATATGTGATCTTACAAATGACACTTCAAAGCACAGATCCAACAGGAGGGAACATCTGATTACTCCTATTGCAAATCCATGGTTCCCATATGTAATTTATGAGCATTTTATGGAGACTTCAGGCAGACCTCTTCTTCACTAGCTTTAGCTCAACATGGTGAGAAATCCACATAGCAAGAAATCCATCCCAGCAGCTATAAACGGAGACATTTGAGAAAAACAGCTCTTTAATTACTCTCAGCATTTTGAAGCCTCCTGCTGCCAGTGGCCAGCTTGCTAGAAAGGGGGATCACATGTAATGCTAGCAGAGTGGGAGCCTGCAGAACCAGTTCTTATCCAAAAGTCCTGTCATAAGAACAGAGTAAACATTTAATATTTCTATTTAACTGTGAAGCTTAAACACTGAGGGCATTTAAAAACAAGCAAGCAAACAAAAACACCAGCCTCTAATTTTGCTCCTGGAATTAGCTGTGGTCACAGAATCGCACTTATAGTCAATTGCAATTACACATGGTAGCATTTAACTATAGAACTAGCATGGGTGTGAACAGACAAATAGATGTCTGTCATTTTCCCTCACAACTGAAAATTAGAGTCTGGATTGAGGTCTCTTTTTAAAAAAATATGACCCAATAGGTTTTATTTAATAGTTAGGCAATCCTAGGATGCTGTTGTA
This sequence comes from Chelydra serpentina, assembly GCA_037349315.1. Classification (NCBI taxonomy): domain Eukaryota; kingdom Metazoa; phylum Chordata; order Testudines; family Chelydridae; genus Chelydra; species Chelydra serpentina. The sequence goes on from JBAIAC010000035.1 coordinate 19,277,220, forward strand.
TTTGAAATGTAGATGTAGCTTGCTCCTAGGTTCACTGGTGGGGAAGTGGTGCTACTGAATGCTTCATCTCTGGACATCCTTTTAGGTCACGTGTACATGAATTTAATAGAGTCTCATACTAGTCCCTTGTGGACATTTACCCACATCACACAATTACTACACAATTCAACATGACTGTCTACTCTTTCCCAGGACTGGACTAGCAGGGCTGCTGTAGTGGTTGCATTGGCAGAGCATTGTGAAGGCCTGGGGCTTGAATAGCCAGCCTTCCCTATAATTCTGCCAATGCACCTAAATCCTGACCTGCAGCTCTGTGGCACAGTGGCAGAATGGCATGACAGGCCAGGACTGGCATTGTAAGGAACTGAGGAATGTTGACAGGGATGTGTGGAGAAAGCTCCACAGTGCAGGCCACTCACTATGTGCATCTCTAGTCGGTGCTATCAATCCCTTGGTTTCATGACAACCAAAATATTACAACGTTACTCATCTCTGTGAGATTAATTATCAGGCAGAAAATAGATTTGAAAATCATATTTCATAGCATTCCAGGGAAGTGCCAATATGCAAAGCCCCAGATGTTGTTCCATTTGTGGAGACACTCAGATGACACCTTAATAGCCTACTGCTTATCTTTCTGAGTCACTGGACTCTGCCAGTACATCCTGCTCTGGGCATTACTGGTAATGTAGAGAAATCAATCCTTGTCTAACTCATACATTTGATTATTTTTTTAGGGTTTGCAAAGGATTCATTAAATAACACTCTGGACATAATAAATTTAGAACTAGACATGGCATTTTGGATTCAGTATCAGATTTCTCAGGAGAAGCTAAAGAGTATCACAGGCTGTGTTTAGTAGCTTTATTGCCAGCTTTCTTTTGCAATTCTATTTTTCTTTCAGGGTTGTTTCTTCAATTCCAGAAAAGTGCCTCCTGATGGTTCTGTTGCCAGATCTTCCCGTCAAGGACACATTTTGGTTGTTTACACATTTGGTAAACAATCAAGTCCATAATTTTATTTTCCTCTTCAGATTCCCACATTTTCTCTATTTCTGTTTTGTTTGACAAAAATTGGTCAGATTTTGAATTTCAGTGTGTGTGTGGGGGGGGGGGGGGGCGGGGAATGGATAAAACTTTTCATTAATTTCTTCCTGTTTTTCAGCTAGTGTTACCAGTTACATGTTCTAGCAGATGCATCAAGAACAGGATCTGCCTCACGAATCAGAACAAATGGAATAAACCTACAGTGATTTAGTATCCTGAGAAGATGAAATGGACTGAAATTGAAGATATTGGAACAGTAGCTGCATCACCCAAGGGACTGATGCATCCCGATCATATTCAGACAAAAGTTGGAGCAAAATCAGAGTGGTTGTAGGACCTGCTGTACCTGCGACAACTTGCTAATGGGTTTTGATGCTAAATGTTGCGTCATTCAAAGGGACCAAGGAATGTTACAGCAGATGCTTTGCTTAGAGATCATTGTCATAATCTCTAGAAGATGCTTCAGTAACACCAAATTTGACTATACATGATTTCTGGTAATGTTTCTTAAATCCAGTGCCAGTTAATGGAGCATGGGAGCCAGGGACCAAGAGAGATTTAGAAACCCCTAAAGGTCATGACAATAACTATCATGTTATTGTGCACTTTTACATTACATAATATTTTGAGAAGCTATGAATCTAGTCATTGATCTAAGGACCCTTTCATTAATTCAGCCCTAAAGTCTGCATACTTTTAATATGAAGATTCAACAAGTCCAGGAGGAAATTATTGTTTTGTATTTACACAGCAGCTCCTCTAAAGCCAGTTAGGACTATGGATGGTCATTAGCTCCTGAACTGGAAAGAGCCCTGGAGACTCTACTAAACTGAGACCCTTGTAAAACATTCAGACAGTGCCTGCCAAAGTATTTTTCCAATACATGCTGTGGTCAAGGATCGAGAGAGCTTTACAAAATGCTGACAAACGTATGCTACGAGCTTGTTTGGCTGGAGAAGGTTTCAGGAGGTGTTGGTATCACCTTATGGAAGAAGAAAGAAATGGGATGGGCTCCAAAGGACGGTGTCCCACTTTATTTAATAAGTAGCAGGTGGGTGGGCTGGAAAGCTGGACCTAGTGTGTCTCAAAGTAGCTGGCTTCACCGGAGATTATGCAGAACTAAACACTAGCAACGGGAGATGGATTAGTGGTTAACACTGACACTGTGTAATGGGACAGAAAAGGGAGAAGCTGAAATGATGAAGGTGCACGGAGGACATCAAAAGCAGATGGCATTCCCATCCTGATCCAAACACCCCTCATCCATGCAGATTATAGGCCAGTCTTACCCCATTCCTAGGTTGACTTTTATTGCTAATTTAAATAGCAGCAACATTTAAAAGCTCAGGCTAAGCTTCCCCCTGAATTTGACTCTTTCTGTGATTTCCCTCCCCCAGTTCTCTCTGCCTTAGAGACAGGCTCAGGCTCTTTTATATTCCTGGGTGGGAACTAATAGGACTTACCTGTTCTGATATCAGAGTGAGTCTGCAAAAATAACTGCATCTTTATGCAGAGTTCTAGCACCTGACTTCACGGAGATTCAGTAGAAGATCTTTGCATTTCTATTCAGAGTCTTAGAATCAGGCATTTCTACTTCAGACAAACAACTTTATAGCCTGCCTCTGATAAAGTGAACTTGTGATATAATCAGAGTTATATATAATCTTCGAGACAATCACTCACGCACTTATTGATATCTCCAGTGAGAAGAGAGTGAGAGTCTGGGGTTTAGGAAAACAAGGACCCCTGCTAATTTCTGTATTGGGGAGGAGCCTGTGAATCAATATACCGTGCATCATAAAGTGTTTTGGGTATCTGTGCAGGAGAGAGGAAACTGATTGTGACGCCTCATTTCCATGACTGACTTTGAATATAAATATATCTGCTATTCTAACCAAGAACAAAGGAGGGACTGAAAGACACAATGAGATTAGCAGTAATTTATGACTTGGAAGGACTTCCTCTATCAGCCTTTGACATGATTGTGTATTCTTCACTCTGCTACTAAAAATGTAATTGCAGAGCTGTCTGTGTTGAGTGATCAGTAGTGATGGACAAAGCCCCAGAGAATTGGAAATAGCTTGCCTCTTTGAAGGCCTTATCGGAATTTTAACTCAATCTATTCATCCTCCTCTCATGTTCTTCCTAACTCAACTGGCTCCTTCCCTCTACCCCATCTTTTCCTTCCCTTAGCTCCCCCATTGTGACCCTCACCATGCTTCCAGTCCCCATCTGCACACATACAACCAGTTCTCTATCTGATCCTTGGCCCAGACTATGGGTCTCTCGTACGTCTCCCGCTCACTTACAGGAACAGAGGGGACACATGCAATGTTTCATAAGTTGCAGCCAGTTTAAGAAGCACCATGGTGTCTACATACCTAACAAAGACACATAAGCACAGGTGCATATCCTTTCTTCTCTCCCTCCTTCCAGGACCTGGCAGTGTTTTTTGGTTAAAAGCCACTGCTTTCTTCTCATTATGGGGAAGCCAGGGCAAAGAGGGGCATTTTGCCCTGAAAGCAGCAAAATCCGCAACCATTCCCAGCCCAGCCCAGCTACTGAAAAAGTTTTGACTGTGCACTCCCTATGTTAAATTCTCTCCAATCTGCTTCTTCTCTTTACCTTTTGTTTAACTCCTATGTAGCTGTGACCTTATATGCCACCTCAGCTATCCCAGAATGCCCTGCTTTAGAAAAAGTGCTGAGTCACCCTGTGAACCAGTGCTGCAGTGCTTCCTTAACATGGTCAGGTGATACTAAACTGAGGTTCCCAAAAAGCCCCCCCCCCCACACACACACTTACACAATAAGCAGAAATAAAAGACAGACAAAAGCTAGTGACCTTGGGAAGGCTTTAGTCTCTCTGCTTCCATCTGCTACTCTTATAACTCTGGGTAAGCCACAGTGTAAATGAGATCAGAGGACAACAGCTGTCCTGGCAGAGGTGGCCAGATGGCCACTGTATATTTGCCAATATAGCAGCAAGGGTACATGGAATTTGTTGGGCCTGAAGAGAGGGATGGTGAATGTTTCTTCAAACTGGTCTAAACCTTCTGAAAAGGCTTGGGTGGAGTTCACAGTTGGGGCCGAGTATTCAATTGGTTCTAATCAGAGAGATCTGAATCCAAAGCGTGGATCAGGATTCCTTGGCGCAACGGGGAAGCTTGCTTATGGAACTGCATGGCTTGGGCTGATTACTAGTTTATTGTCTCTGAACTGGTTTGCTAAGCATTTGTCATTAAAACACCATTTTGCGGAGGAAAAAGAAGAATGAGGCTAGGGGGCTTGTGGAAAAAAACGTGATCATGTAATTAAAGACTATCCTAATGCGTCTGCACAGGCAACCTTAAATCTGGCATATCCTAACTATTGAATGCTTGGTTTTGCAACCTTAATAATGTCCTTTTACTTTAGTGTGTGTGTTGTGTGTGTGTGTGAGAGAGCACAATTACATGTTAAGTATTACTATTTACCATGTCTAGTTGGCATCCGGTATCAAGCAGACTGCCCCAAAAGTTGGTCCTGGGGCCGGTTTTGTTCAATATCTTCATTAATGATCTGGAGGATGGCGTGGATTGCACCCTCAGCAAGTTTGCAGATGACCCTAAACTGGGAGGAGTGGTAGATACGCTGGAGGGTGGGGATAGGATACAGAGGGACCTGGACCAATTAGAGGATTGGGCCAAAAGAAATCTGATGAAGTTCAACAAGACAAGTGCTGAGTCCTGCACTTAAGACGGAAGAATCCCATGCACTGCTACAGACTAGGAACTGAGAGGCTAGGCAGCAGTTCTGCAGAAAAGGATTTAGGGGTTACAGTGGACGAGAAGCTGGATGAGAGTCAACAGTGTGCCCTTGTTGCCAAGAAGGCTAACGGCATTTTGGGCTGTATAAGTAGGAGCATTGCCAGCAGATCAAGGGACATGATCTTTCCCCTCTATTCGGCATTGGTGAGGCCTCATCTGGAGTGTCCAGTTTTGGGCCCCACACTACAAGAAGGATGTGGAAAAATTGGAAAGAGTCCAGTGGAGGGCAAGAAAAATGATTGGGGGGCTGGAGCACATGACGTATGAGGAGAAGCTGAGGGAACTGGGATTATTTAGTCTGCAGAAGAGAAGAGTGAGGGGGGATTTGATAGCTGCTTTCAACTACCTGAAAGGGGGTTCCAAAGAGGATGGAGTAAATACCACTGAGAATAGTCTAGATAAGTTGTTCTCAAAGCCGGTCTGCCGCTTGTTCAGGGTAAGTCCCCTGGCGGGCCGGGCCGGTTTGTGTACCTGCCACGTCTGCAGCTTCGGCTGATCGCGGCTCCCACTGGCTGCAGTTCGCCGCTCCAGGCCAATGGGGGCTGCGGGAAGTGGCATGGGCTGAGGGATGTGCTGGCCGCCCTTCCTGCAGACACGGGAGGTACACAAACCGGCCCGGCCCGCCAGGGACTGTCCTTGAACAAACGGCGGACAGGCTTTAGGAACCACTGATTTAGACTATTCTCAGTGGTATTTACTCCTTGACCACAGCATGTATTTACTCCTTCTCATAACACAAGAACTAGGGGTCACCAAATGAAATTAAAAGGCAACAGGTTCAAAAAAACACAAAAGGAAGTATTCTTCACACAATGCACAGTCAACTTGTGGAATTCTTTGCCAGAGGATGTTGTGAAGGCCAAGACTATAACAGAGTTCAAAAAAGAACTAGATAAATTCATGGAAGGTAGGTCCATCAATGGCTATTAGCCAGGATGGGCAGGGATGGTGTCCCTAGCCTCTGTTTGCCAGAAGCTGGGAATGGGCGACAGGGGATGGATCACTTGATGATTACCTGTTCTGTTCATTGCCTCTGGGGCACCTGGCGTTGGACACTGTCAGAAGACAGGACACTGGGCTAGATGGACCTTTGATCTGACCCAGTATGGCCGTTCTTATGTTATGTTCTTACTGATAGGGTGGTTGTGGAAGCTCCTTCACTGGAGGTTTTCAAAAGCAAACTGGATAGCCATCTGTCTTGGATGATTTAGACCACAGCCGCCAACTTCCTGTTACGCCGGTGGGTGCTGACGCCTGGCTCTGCCCCCGACGCCGGGTGATGTTGCGGGGTCCCGCCGCCGACGCAACGTTGCCCAGCGTCCGGAGCACCGGGAGACGTTGCGGGGCCCCGCCCCTGTGAGTTTGCTGCGGGTCCGGGGCGGGTGGGGAGTTGCCGGTGGGTGCGGCGCACCCAGCAATTTTTCCCCGTGGGTGCTCCAGCCCCGGAGCACCCACGAAGTCGGCGCCTATGATTTAGACATAACAAATCTTGCATCTTGGGAGGGGGTTAGACTAGAAGACCCTAGCGGTCCCTTAACCCTATGAGTCTGTGATTCTATAAGAAAGGAGACAGTTTACAATGAGACTGTCTGTGAGCCAGATGCAAATTCTAGGAAATCAACAGTTTAAATGTTTTTGATGGCTGCCCTGGACACAAAAATACCCTGCAGCGGATCTTTGCTGGGGGGGGAGAGGGGCAGGGGAATGGAATTTTCATTCAGCTCTGGTACTACTAAATAAATTAGACGTAATTAGCTTGGCACCTTCTAAGAATAGCTGGAGTGGCGCTATAAATAATTGTACTGTATTCATCTACCTTTCTCACTCTGCTTTGTTTCATTTGGAGGCATATCAATTAAGCTCAAGTGAGGTGAACCTTTAAGATAAACTGTCTCCCTATGTGTCAGGCACCTTCTAACCCATAAAAATGAGCAAGCTGAGGTCTTTTAAGAAGGAATTTTGCATACTGCAAACCACTGTATTAATAACTCTTAAGTTTCATCCCAAGTTAACAAAACACTGTACAATGCGGGTGAGTAATGTTGCGTTCACAGTATACACACACAAAAGTAAAATACTCTTGCTGAAAGGTTGTAACATAACACTACTTTATTTCTCAGAAATCATACCAACAACACACAAGAACCCCAAAACAGAGACAGACAAAGCAGGCTGCTCCCTAAAAACATCAAGACACAACTCAACTCATCTTGCTCTAGGCTGGTTTTCTAATTGTGCATGCTTCCCTAAAGAGCCCTCTAGCCTACAAAATGAACCAGAAAACCCCAGAGCATTTAAAGTGACAGCTTACAATTTTAAGAGAATTTTCCATACATTGCAAGTAATAATATTATCCCCATTTAACAGCTGGGGAAATTGAGACACACGGAGGTTAAGACAGACATCTTCAATCATAGGTGCTAGAGGTAAAGGACCTGAACCCATATTTAGACACCGAATGAAGTGACCAGATTTTCAGAGATGCTGGGCATCTGCAGCTCCCGATCAATTCAGTGGATGTTGTGGGTGCTCAGCACCTTTGGAAAGCTAGTTACATTCATTAGGTGCCTAAATATGGATCTAGGTGCCTAACTTTCAGCATCTGTTAGGCAACATTTTCAAAGTGACTTGCTCAAAGGACAAGTCAGTGGAAGTACCAGAATTAGAATGCAGGCCTCTGACTCCTAGTCCACTTGCTGTAACCAGTACACGGGGCTGCTTCCAGTATATGGTCACCCAGCCCCACTTGTGATATTGCAGATCTCAAGGCCACCTGAAGACTCGGAGTAGTTGATACCCAGAGGGATGGTGAAGGGACTAAAGCTTGGCACCACACCGTCTCATTGACTTCCTCCGGGACTGGTAATGACTGGCTGTGGAGGGTAGGGTAGGGTTCTCCAAGGCAGACAGATCTGTGGGCAGACGGTGTTTTCCCCCCAGGATAGTGTTTAATGTTCATCCTGGCACTTACATCTGAAGAACGCCACTTCCCTGCAGTGTACATTTTCCAGAGCTCTCTTGTGTCAGACATTGATTGAGATCAATCACACATAGTGGGGAGAGGGATCACGGATGCAGTGGAAAGAATGCAGGGGATAGGTAGACGTAAGCTGGGCTATATCATACAGTTTTGAATATCCAGAAGAAAATATTCCCCTTGATACATTAAGGGTATGTCTACACTGCAGCTGGGAGCATGCTTCCCAGCATGGGTAGACAGATACATGCTAGCTTGAGCAGAGCTAGCTTGCTAAAGCTAGCAGTGTAGCTTGGGGTAGCAGCTCACAGGCTAGCTGCCCAGGTATGGAACCGGGGAGGCCAGGTGGGTTTGTACTCCAGGAGCTAGCCCAAGCTGCCATACATGCTACCCACACTACACTGCTCTTTGTAGCATGCTAGCGTGAGCAGAGCCAGTGCGCCTGTCTACCCAGGCTGGGAAGCGCGCTCCCAGCTGCCGTGTAGACATATCCCAAGACCTTTGTTGCTCCTCAGGCATATTTATTTAATGCACGGCTAGATCTCACTGTCTCCTCTAACTGCTTCTGCTGTTCTAGTGATCAGATGTGTTCTGTGGCAGGTCTGTCTGCCTTGGAGAACCCAAATTAATGGGGTAATTCCACTACATCAATGCAGGGATGAATTTGGCCCTGTGGGAGAATTGCCAACCCCAAACATTCAAAAATAATCAGCTCCCCATAAATTATGAGATTGGCTGAAAAATCAGGAAATATTAAAAAGTAACAAATGTTACATACTTTATATTTGCTTTCTGGTTTCTGAGCCTTTGGGCCACATTTTCAAGCTTCTCCCCCAACCACGAGGGCTAGAAATGCAATGATTTTTTAAAATGAAAGCTGAGATTCTCATGTGATCACTTGTTTCCCAGACCTGGGCTTTCAAGGAGAAACAAATTTGAGACTCACAATAAAATCATGAGAACTGGCTGTGTGCTGCTCTTGGCCTTACAGTGTGTGGGGGGTGGCCATTTTGTTCACTGCTAGCTAAAACCCCTCAGGGCACAATCTTGAGTCCCTCCTGCAGTCTGTAGGAGTTGACAACTCTTGTCATCTCGCAGGATCAGGGCTTTAGGGTCAGAGTCATACCTGCATAGGCACAGGGACAAGTGAGAAAGATTGTTTCTTCCTTATTTAGATGACGCTGAGGAGAATCTGTTTTCCCAGATTCAGAAAGGAAAATGGGAGCGGATTTTGTCAGCCGTATCGCGTGCTAGAGCTGCCAATCCAGGCTGCATCACATGCTCTGCTTTCTCAGCTCAGCCTGCTGTTGGGAGAGGCAGGGACGGAGGCATATTTATTTGTTTCTGCACTGTGAACAGGATCAGATCAGAGAAAAAGTTGGAAACAATGGTGCAAAATCACACCATAGATGGCTATTTCCATAGAGAGAGACAGTTTATGTCCAAAACCATGGAGCTGATCCAAGCACTTTCTCATACGCTGTATCCTGGCCAACAGCTCCCGCCTTTCATGTCTTCGGGAAGAGGAAAAATGTTTTCTTTACATTGGTGCCTGGAAAAACAATTATGGCTGTTAATTGCTTTGGATGGGAGGGCGGGGCAGGAGTTGGTCAGGAAGGGCTTTTCTTTGCTCGTAAACAGGAAGACTCAACCTTTCCCGCCATTCTCTGTTTTGGAGATGGAGGTACCATGTGGAAGTCTAGGACCTGGAAAATGCGAGTCCACTAGGAAACCAGACTAGCTTAGAGGTTTAAAAAAAGGGAGTGAAAACCCCTGCAGTGTCACGTTCAGGGGGCAAACAAAGTTCCTTTCCTATAAAGGTGTATACAAGCAAAGCCCTGTGGAGCTGCAGCCATTTCATTCAGCTCCTTGGAAGGTCTCCAGAATTCTCTGTAACCTAGCGACCTGCTTTTGGAGGTGTGTAAATATTCAACTCCCTCTCCCCTCAGTAAATCACAGAGATCACATACGCACAAAGCATGGGTTATTATTAGAGCTTTGTACTTCATACGGTTCCTCAACAACATATTGATATAGGGCCTGGCATAAAAAGGGATGCCAAAGACAAAGCACAGTCTGTAACCCCAGCTCAAAAGGCCAATTTGAAAGGATACCAGGAAGTAGAGGAGGGTGAGTGACTACAATAGGGTGTGTTAGCTTTTTGCATTGTCCTTTCACCTCAGGAGACCTGGGCACTTGGATGAAGGCTTGAGCTATCTGATCATAATCAATGTTGCATGGTTGTCAGAGCTACGATTCCCACAGCAAATAACGTGACTTGGGTTTTTCTTATCAAACGTCATGCCCTTCATTTTTCTGGGGAGTCTGCTCCTGGACAAGCTCCCTCCATGAATATTTTAATTTACAAGAATGATTACCATAACTACATGTGCAAATAAGGTAACCATGCATATATGTTATCAGAATCTGCCATCTCTGGGTGTGCAGTTACTCAGTTTTCAAGCAGTTACAGGCTTTGCCACATAAGGCCTGATTCTCTTGTTACTCAGTGCTGGCTTTACACTTTTGTGTCTCCTTTGACTTCAGTGGTGTTGTAAGTTCCTGATGTTCACTAACATGAGATCAGAACGAGGCTATTTTTTGTCTGTGCATCTTTGGAGTCACTTCCCTTCTCTGTGCTTCAGTTTTTCCCATCTAGGAAAAATGGGCACAATAATACACCCCTACCTCATAAGCAGGTTGTGAAGCTTAACTAACTGATGCTCTGAGTTCCTCAGGTGGGAGGAGCTGGAGAGTTACTGGGTTATTTGATGCCACATTAACTAAGGGATTTTCCCTGTTTCTTTAAAATCCAGCCGCTCTGTAGTGAACTTTAATGGGCAGCTCTTGAGGACTGCAATTTGCTACGTTTTGCAGTTTATTATAACTGTGGCTGTTAGGCCTCAAGGATCTCACCCTGTCTGGGTTACATTTGGCATCGGAACTAGTACAAATATTTCTTTTAATTAAGCTTCTGCTAAAAGGGACTCTTGTCCTATGTAGAATTGTTCCCTGTGTCCTCCCTTCCCCCCACTCCACCCTTGAGAACTGGCACAAGAACCAAATGCCAGACAGAGATGGCAATGGTGCTCACATTTTCTGATGGCAAGGGACCAGCACATTCTCTGAATGGAGTTTGTTGGCTCAGCCTTAGCAAAAAGACGCTATTATCTGGCTATTCTGGGAGAGTTGTCACTTAGCGGATCTGAATCAAATACAAATCAACTAGCTCTGTGTCTCTTCCTATCTAGGGTCAAATGCCGAGCATTGGATGAAATGCAAATGGAGAGCTGGAGTATTAAGGGTGGCTTAATGCATTATCAACCTAGCCTGTCACCTCTCAAGATAATTGGGTTCATATCCAAGCTTTAGGATCCCCATTCATCCTGTGTGGAGTCTGCTTATGTAGAATCCAGATGTAGAATTGCCAAGGGAGTTGGAGATCAGGAGGGAAGCTGTTGTAGGGAGTTCTAGAACTGGAGTAGCATTGAATTCTGCAGGTCAGGATTGAGTTATGTTCGCAGAGTTGAGATAGGGGGCCCACCACTGGAACAGCAGGTTAAAAGGAGAGGCATGGGGGAGGATCCCAACAAGAATATCAGGGGCTACTGTGGGCTCAACTGAGTAATGTTGCCACCTATTTCTATTGACAGCCAAGATCCCACCCCTTTGTGTTAGTGCTAGATGACAGCATTAACAAATGGCATCATGATGTTGCATTGATACTTGCTGCCCCACTGTGGGCTGGTCTGTGCTCCTGCTTGTGCCAACACATCCATTCCTATAGAAGATCCTCAGTTGGTGTAAAATGGAGTAGCTCCTTGGAAGTCAGAGTAACACTGATTTACACCAGCTGAAGGTAGCTGGCCCCTAACAGTCTATATGCTGTGCCTTTCTTGTATTTGTCTAAAGCAGTGATTCTCATCCAGAGGTTTCAGGGGGTCTTCAAGCAGGGCCAGCCTTAGACTCATTGGGGCCTGGGGCAAAAAGCCAAAGCCCCACTTCCATGGGGCTGAAGCCTGGAGCCCTGAGCCCTGCCACCCTGGGCTGAAGCCAAAGCCTGAGCAACTTAGCTTCAGGGGGGTGGGGGTGCACTGTGGCATGAAGCCCCAGGCAATTGCCCTGCTTGCTACCCCCTAATGCCATCCCTGGCTTTTATGTGCAGAAAACCAGTAGTTTTGGCACAGGAGGACCATGGAGTTTTTATAGCATGCTGGGGGGACTCAGAAAGAACAAGGTTGAGAACTCCTGAGCATTTTGGATGCTTTTCTGGCCTGAAGTACACTGCATATAAAATAAGTTCTACTGTATCAGCCTTTCCAGGATGAAGAATGTCACTTTTATAGTCAGTGAGCTAAGGACTTGCCCTCGCAGTTATCTTTTGAGCAAGTAGAGAAGCAGCAAGTCCTTTAGCTCATCTCCCAGCTACGGGAAAGGCTGGAGAATTTGCCTTCTCCCTGAACTGCAGAGAGAGGTGCCAGCCTGGGTCTGGACAGAAAACCGGATTCAGAACAAACATCAGGCTGAGAGTGTTGTCTGTGTGTTTAGAAGTGGTTTTATGGACTCTTAACCTTGGGAAGTTTTTCTTTCTTCCTGATGTTTTGAATTTCCATTGCCTGGGAAACTGAGAGGAGCCTGGCGCCAGGCTGGGGACTGGCACAAACCCCTTGCTTTAATTATGGCTCAGTAGCCCTATGGTGGAGCTGTGAAAAAGAGGTTCTATTATAGGGAATTAGAACACCTCTAGGCTTTATAGAGCATATATTATACTCCCAGTATCTCAAGGCCCTTTGTAGAGCAATGACACCAGAAGGGACTGCGTAGCAACTATTCTGTGCTCAGCAAAAGCTCACTGTAACTGGATGATCTACTCAAAGCTGGGTCGTGCCCCCTTCTGGCAATTTTTGGGGTTAGCTACAGCCACTTCAGGACCCTTTTATTCCTCTTCCGCCAACGCAGCTCTCCTCTTGCTTACAGAGTCACTGTACAGTTGCTTCATGACTCAGCCCTCCAGCCGAGTCATGCTGTAATTTCCCTTTCTGGGGGAATTTTCCCAAGTCTCTCCACATAAGCGGCACCAGGCAGTCCTCATGGCTGCTGCCCTGTGACTCAGCTACTCTTCCCATGCGCTGCCCCAAGCAATACCACTCTTCAGTAGTGGTAAGGGAACCCAGGCCACACTCTACTCTTGAGTTCCAGTCCCTACAGCAAGTCCAGGGCCCTATAGCAAGCAGTAAAAGTCTGCAGCCTTCACCAAACCCACTGCTCTCTTTTCTGAATTACTTCCTACCCTGCTTCTTTAAGCTTTGTCCCCAGCCTTCCTAGTCAGACCCCAGTTTCTTAGGCCCCCCAGGTAAACCCTTTCTCATGCATTCCTGTGCTTCCCTTCCAGGAAAGAGACTACAAAACACTGTTGCCAGCCTCCTGGCTTTATAGAAGCCCCACCTGTACCCGTACAGGTGAACTTCCTCCTAATTAGTGCCCTGCACACAACCTAAATCTCTCCTGTTGCAGCTATTAATTGGCTGATTGAGCCCACCTGGCCTAATTCAACTCTTTCAGGGCCAGTGTGAGGAATACACCCCATCACACTCACCCATTGCCTGATTCTGGGTTTATAGCCTTTTTTATTGAGACATGGCATGTTGGTTGGTTCTCCAGCATGCACCCCACCCCCCTACAAAATGCCCTGGCACCTTTAACTTTTAACTGGGCAGCCACTGGAGAGGGAAAGTAAATAACCTTGATTTAACATCTCATCCAGTTCTGGTTCTTACAACATTATGACAATCAACCTCAGTTTTGACTGAAAAATTCACTATCATTCAAGTTCTGTCTCTCCTGAACAGCAAATGACAAGCGTGCTGAACTGTGCTCAAGTTTTGTGATACAGATAAACAAAGAATGAGAAGAGACCCACCGAATTCATTTGCCCTCATGAGCCAAAACAGGATTTAAACTCAGGTCCTTATAGACAACAAACTAGTACAATAACCCACCGTGCCACCAGTTATGATAACATAGTTACGAACTAGATCAATATCAAGAGCTCTTGCTGCTTTCATGTCCCTGGCCTCATACTTTTTATTTAACTGAAAGAAAATTCTGGTAGCCTACGTCGATCATGCCTGCATCTACTAATCATGATTGTGCAACAAAGGATGCTGCACTCATAACTTTAATAATAGATCCTATTATTAGGCTTAATAATTAATAGTGACTCTATTGCCAATTTCACCCTTTGTCTGTCTTATATATGTAGACGGTAAGCTCTTTGGGACAGGAACATGGTGTGTGCACAGTGCCTAGAACAATGGGGTCCTGACCTCTTTTGGGCCCACTAAGTATAGAATAATAGCTCTCAGACATGCAAAAGAGAGAGAGATACATCTCATTAGCCATCACTCTGCCCCCCTTTCTGAATGCTTCATAGTGTGCGGGGGTGCAAAATTATACTTGATGGGTTCTGCTTATACTTGACATTCTGTTGCACAGAAACAGCAGTATCAGCATCAGCAAGTTTCCTGATGATGCCTGTAGTGAGTCAGACAGTGGAGGAGATGTGCTACTATTATTCTTAATGCCTCCATTCATACGTGGAACCAGTAGCTAGAAACAAATAGTTTTGTAAAAAGCCTAGAGTGCCGTCACTGTACTTGGGGGATTGCATCAATCAGGAAGGCGTATGCATATGCATGTGTAAATAAATTACTTCAGTGTCCGTGAAGGCAAATATGACAGCAGGGATGTGTGCATCCTCAGGCACTGGAACGCAGCACCTAAAAACAGACTATTCTCAGCACACTCTGCCCAGCACTGGATCTAAGATTGAGACCTGTGGGGTAGCCTGGTGAGAATGACAGATGATGCAAACAACATAGCAGCCCAGTGTCAGAGGTTACAAAGAAGTTTCCATCTGGCTTTAATACTGGTTTTAAAATCAGAAATAGAAATTTGCTGTTTAATCACATAATATTTCCAATTGTTTAACCTTCCTCTTTTTTTTTTTTTAACTATTTATAAAGAATCTGGTGTTCATGAAGGGTCCAAATTGGTAACCGCGAGGATTGATCTTTTTTTTAAAGTCACAGAACAGTTACATCATGGGCTGTGGCAATGCTGTAGCCCTGCCTCGGAAGAAGCACATCTGGAAAGAGGAGTTCATGACCTATTTAATCATCATAGAATCATAGAGCTGTAGGGCTGGAAGCACCTCAGTAGGTCATATAGTGCAATCCCCTGTGCACAGGCAGGACTGAGTATCCCCAGACCATCCCTGACAGGTGTTTGTCTAACCTGCTTTTAAAAACCTCCAATGATGGGGATTTTAACAACCTCCCTTGGAAGCCTATTCCCGTGCTTGACTATCCTTATCGTTAGAAAGGTTTTCCTAATATCTAACCAAAATCTCCCTTGCTGCAGATTAAGCCCATTACTTCTCATCTTTCTTTCAGTGGAGGTGGAGAACAATTGATCAGCATCCTCTTTATAACAGCCCTTAACATTTTTGAAGACTTGTTATTAGGTTCTCCGTAGTCATTTTTTCTCAAGACTAAACATGCCCAGTTTTTTACTCTTTCCTCTTAGGTCAGGTTCTCTAAACCTTTTATCAATTTGTTGCTCTCCTGTGGACTTTCTTCAATTGGCCCACGTCTTTCTTAAAGTGTGGCACCCAGAACTGGACACAGGACTCCAGCTGAGGTCTCACTAGTGACAAATAGAGTGGAGCAGCTACCTTCTGTGTCTTACACATGACACTCCTGTTATTACACCCCAGAATGATATTAGCCTTTTTCGCAACTGCATCACATCGTTGATTCATATTCAATTTGTGATCCACTATCATCCCCAGGTCCTTTTCTGCAGTGCTATTGCCTAGCCAGTTATTCTCAACTGTGTAGCTGTGCATTTGATTTTTCCTTTTTTCGTGTAGTACTTTACACTTGTCTTTATTGAATTTCAACTTGTGATTTCAGACCAATTCTCCAATTTTTCAAGGTCGTTTTGAATTCTAATGCTGTCCTCCTAAGTGCTAGCCACCTCTCCCAGCTTGGCATCATCTGCAAATTTCATAAGCATCCTCTCCACTTTATTATCCTAGTCATCAATTAAACTGTTGAATACTACCGGACTCAGGATGGACTCCTGTGAGACCTCCCAGTTTGACAGTGAACCATTGATAACTACTCTTTGACTCCAGTCTTTCAACCAGTTGTGCACCTAATGTGATGGAGTTTGGAGCAGGGTGCAGTCCAGACCAATGAGCGGTTGTGTCACTGCCTACCCTGTAACCCAAGGTGCCTCACTATTCTTTGCTGCTGTAGCTTCCAACCTGGGCCACTCACAACCAGCCTCCCAGCATGCAGGTCATCCCCTGAGTGTCTCTGTATAGCTGCAGCCCAGGTCCAACAGACTCTTGACTCCAGCAGCCTGCCAGCAACAGACCAGTCACACTCTAGCTTCCACCCACCTTCATTACGACTGGTAAGATGACCCCAACATACTCCCAATCCCGAATTTCCCTAAAACCATGTGCTCTGATGTGTCCAGCCCTCTCCTGGACAGCTCAGAGAAATCATAAGGTTCATTGCTCCTGTAAAGAGACACAACCACCTCACAGCTTATTAACTTACCTGGGGGCAAATACACCCTTCCTTTAGACACAGCACTGAGTTGGTTTGTGGTTAAAATTAAATAAATGCATTAACAAAATAATATATATAGCATTAGGTGAAGTATAAGGAATGAAGATAGAAAGAGTTACAAGTAAAACAAACAAATGAACAAATGCACGTCTAAACGTCTAAAACTTATTCCAGCAAGATACAGGCTTTGTTCAAGGTTGTTTGTTTCACCAGTCATTCTTCTTCCCAGCCATGGGACTTTCCCTCAGGCAGGACTTTCCACAAAAGTACAAGGGGCTAGTTTCCCTTTTTTCCTAGGTGAAGGAGCTTTGTCTAAGCAAGTTCTCCTTCTATATTCAGTTCAGAGACTTTAACCTCTGCTTGGTTGAGAGACCCATCTTTCTCAGCTCCCAAGGGCTCTGTTCCCTTGTATCTGTCAAGTGATGGATGCCAAAGATGGCTTCTGTCCTTGCTTATATCTTCTAAAGTTCAATGAATTTATTTCAAGAGGCATGATGACCTAATGCTCTTCCTCCCTTCCTGTGGGCTTCCCGTACCTCTGTATGAGTTCTGTGTAAGGGGGCTTCCATTGTTTTTTATTCCACCATGCTTAATGTACCTAGGAGACAGGTAGCTAGCTGTGACATTCCCCTCTGCCTGGGCAGACTGTACAGTCTAATATCAATGAGTAATCATAAGTCCAGGGCCAGCTCCAGGCACCAGCTTTCCAAGCTGATGCATGGGGCGGCATCGAGAATGGGGCGGCAGTCCGAGTCCCGCGGAGGCAATTCGGCAGTAGGTCCGCCGCTCTTCCCTTGCTGCTGTGGGACTCGGACTGCCTGCGTTGGGGGCGGGGCCCCGCAACATCTCCCTGCATCGGGGGCGGGGCCGTGGCGACTGCTTGGGGCGGCAAAATTGTCAGAGCCGCTCCTGCATAAGTCCTTATACAGTGTTAATACATACAATTCACAATGATCTTAATCACCAGCATGTCATAGGCTTTCAGAAAAGACCTCGCTCTATACACTTTTATAATACAGTAATATTATATACAATCAGTTGATTCAACTGCTTGTCACTTGAGTTTCAGACTCCCTGCCCCACCGTTCTTTGTAGACCAGTAAACCTTTGCAATGTATTCTTTGGAAAGTAAAACCCAGACCACGCTTCTCTCTTCTGCTTGGTGCAGATGCCATGTTGTCTTTTCCCCCATCTAGTTAGTGTGAAGTTTGCCTCCACCCTTTGTTAGTTTGATGGGACTGTTTATGCAGTACGTAAGTATATTCTCATTGTCTAAGTACTTTCAAAGTAACTCCCAGGTGGGGAAAATACATTCCTTTGTCTAGTGCAGACCTGTTTACCAAATCCCCCTGGCATACCTGGTTTACACACACCTTGGTCATAATTCTCATGTATCCATAACTCTAAATATCCATTATGTACATACACCTCACAAGAATATTAATGATCAGTGCGTTATTATTTTTCAAATGATACCTCACAAGGTATATTTTGGACAAAGATTATTACAATAATGTGTAGGTTGTGAATACAGAGGTGCTTAGGGCCACATACACATTATAGTAATTTCATTTAGACCACATTTCCCTAGTTTGCTTATGAGAATATCATGTGAACTGTGTTGAAGGCCTTACTAAAATCAAGATCTATCATGTCTACTGCTTCCCCTCTAACCAAATTCGGTGATGAATTCTGGTCATGTGCCACCTGAGGCATGTTGTGCATAGGCTAAGAAGAAGTAACCAGTATCCACTATTCGCCCAGTAACCCCTGTCAAAAAAGGAAGTTAGGTTGGTTTGGCATGATTTTTGTTGACAAAGCCATGTTGCCCATTACTTATTATCCAAGGTGCTTATTAATTGATTGTTTAATAATTTACTCCTGTATCTTTACAGGTACCGAAGTTAGGCTGACTGGTCTATAGTTCCTTGGGTCCTCTTTGTTCCCCTCTGATCAGACCACCAATGGGGCGGGGGGGAGGGGATGGAGGAGGTGGTTTGCACTGGTGGTTTTGTGGTGTGGACATTTGCATGCTGGGATCTGGTGTGAGACTAGCAATTGTTTTCACGTTGATCACTGAAAGACCATCATACGGCAATAACTTTTGGTTTCTGTCAAGTTGGGTTGGGTTGAGTTGTGCAAGGCCACATAACCCATTAACAACTCCCTGAACCTTTCAGTAACAGGGTAAACCACGACTTTGGCCAGTCAGAAACCAGTTCACGGTCCTAGGCTGTCTTTTCACTGCAGAGTTAACTTGAATTATCTCCACGACAATTAACTCCTCTCGATTGAGAGCAGCCAGTCTGTGAAACAACACTTGCACTGCACAGAGTGACTGGATTACATTCACAGAGTGATAACTGTGCTAGCAGCTGATGAGCTGTCCTAACGCATGCTGTAGCCTATGCCCCATGGTGGGCCGGCCATCTCGAGTTACAAGCACCACCACACTTCAACTACAAGTACTTTGTGTGTGGATGGGTCTCAAGTTAGGGGCAACAGTTGAGTTATAGCTCAGGCTAACTCTGCAGTGACAATAAGCCCTTAGCTGCTGTCCAAATGACTGTCTCATTGTTTGCAGACAAGTCCACAACAGCAACAGGTGCAGTCCTCATTGCTCCTCTTCTTCATTTACAGGCATCGATGATTTGTTTATGTAAATGTGAGGGGTTATTCATTTCATGCTGTGTTTAGTGATGGACTCATTGTGGAACAAACACATCAATCAGAAACCCACTGAACTGCATCCAGTGGCTCAGGTTTGCCGTAAATCATTCTCTCCACTCCTTATAGCGGGGCTGTCATCCCACTGTGTTCTTGCAGCATCAAAGATGAAGGCATATGGGAACTGCTGA
The DNA here is from genome assembly GCA_037349315.1 of Chelydra serpentina. Classification (NCBI taxonomy): domain Eukaryota; kingdom Metazoa; phylum Chordata; order Testudines; family Chelydridae; genus Chelydra; species Chelydra serpentina. The sequence continues at coordinate 19,296,554 of JBAIAC010000035.1, forward strand.
GGTCTCAACTCTGAAGAAAGTTTCTGGAACTAGTGGTCAATTTTCAAGAATTCTGATCGTAATTCTCAAAATTCTCTGATGGAAGCTAATTCATTGTTCCAGCTGATACCTTGTGACCCAGGGGCCCCTTGGTGCTAACTGGAAGAGAACACAAGGAGTGCCTGGTGTCCCCATGGGTCTGATTTCACGTAACAGTTAGCCAAAGGGTGGCATGTAAGGTACCAAGAGCCTGTAGCCTGCTGGTCATCCTAATCATTGTGAAATGTATGTAAAGGTACTATTTAAAAAGTTATGTATCTAGACTGAAAATGATGTTCCTAAGGTATGTAAGTTAAGATAGGTCACCAGAAGGTGATAAACTGGTTCTGGTCAGGCAGGGGATAGTAGAAACGTATCTCTCTGGTGGTCATTGTGTATTGTGTGTCTTACAATGAAGGTCTATTTTCATGCGGCGCCACCAACTAATCAAAACTGCAAAGTCAACAAGAGCTCACAAAATCAATAGGAAGGAATGCAAAGCAAGAGGGTGTCCAATTTATGACTAAAATCAAAGAATTAGTCTGGTATATCAGGAGAATGCAAGGAGACACACAGTATCCTTCACTAGGGAGATAAGCTGAGATAAGCTGATAAGTGGCCTGTTTCATGAAAGAGGGATCACAGCCTACATGCCTAAAAAACAATGGTGAGCAAGATGCAACAGTAACTAGCTAAGTAAGTCTAGGCTATAGAAATTATGTTATGATTTTATTTATATGTAATCATTTGTTTCCAATATTTCTACTTGCTATCATTTAAATCTCTACTCTTTGTATAAGAAACTTTTACTTGTTTCCACTAATACCATATCTAAGTGCTGTATGTTAAGCAGAGCAATGATCCTGAGATGAAACTGGTAAGATGGCATGTACTATTCCCTTGGGAGCAGAGAATCTGTGAATTCTGTGAGTGTCCAGTGGATCAGGCGCTGGGGACTCCAGGAGTTGTAGGGCTCAGGGGTTGGAGTGTGCCTATAGCTACCCCTAGAGAGAAAGCCTAGGCTGGAGGGGAGTGCTTTTTTTCTCATGGGTGGTGGGGTTGGAGAGTTGACCCTTGCAGGCACAGACGAGGAATCCTCATGCTAAGGCCAGATGGCAGCAAGGTGCCTTACAACCCTGGTACTCCTGGGAAGCATCACACCCCTCCGGGAGAGACTTATGAGCCCATCAACTGTATGTGACTGGATAACTGAGTGGAGTGTAGAGGGCAGTGCATACTTCAGGGGATGCTGGAGGGAGAAAACATAAGACTCATGGAATTTCAAATGTAAACCTCCTTTATAGACATCTTGGAGGTTCAGTGGCACACATAGCCCAGTGGGTTCATGCACTGACCATTCCTCTTAGATTCCTTTCTAGAGACATGAGTTCATATAATATGTTGCTGAGCCTTTAAAATTCCTCCTCTGCCAGAAAAGTAAGAGTCCTTTCTACAGGAACTCAGTGTCATTCAATGGAAATGGGCCAGAAGGGTAGGTCCTAAGTGTGCTGAAATTCACGGTGAGCTGCATTTACATTAAAGGGCCCACTAATGAGGAATGATGCCAAGCCCATTGAAATCAATGGGAATCTTACTATTGACTTCAGGGGGCTCTGGATGAGGTCTATGATACTGACAGTGGGTTAAAACCATTTTGGGATGCTCTTCTAAAGCTGATATTCTACTGCGTCTTAGAAATCAGACATGATATTGAGCCTAGACATCCTTGTCTCCTATTACTGCACACTTGTTCACCTCAAAGACCATTTGTTGGCACCCTAGCCCTCTTTCCTTAATTCGGTAAAATTGTTTCAGAGGCCCAGCATTGGAGGATTAGCATGTGGATGGTCAGAACTGCACTGAATTAGCAGAATTCGGGGTGAGGAGCTGGGCTGTTCTGGCAGGGGTTGTATAGTTCATAGGGAATGGGATGCTGTCAGGGTTCCCTCCCCACTCTAAACTCTAGGGTAAAGACGTGGGGACCCGCATGAAGAGCTCTTAAGCTTATTTTTACCAGCTTAGGTTAAAACCCCCAAGGTACAAAATTCCCTGCACCCTGAGAAATGCTTCTTCCACTGCCACCATCAAGTGTTCTAACAGGAATCCAGGAAAGGGGACCACTTGAATTTCCCTTCCCCCCAAAATATCCTCTCAAGCCCGTCCCCCCCCTCCCCTTCCTGGGAAGCTTGAGAATAATCTCCTAACCAGTTGGTTACACAGTGATCTAAAAAAAAACACCCCCGGGGTTTTTAACACCATAGAAAACAGTCAGCTTCTTACAAGAAGGATTTTATTAAAACAAAGAAGGTAAAATCAGCTCTGTAAAATCAGGATGGTAACTAATTTACAGGGTACTCAATTTCCAAACTCAGAGACATTCCCCCTCTGGACAAACCCTTAAAGTTACAGAAAAAAAAAGGAATAACCCCTCCCTCTAACACAGGGAACACACACCAAGCAAAATAAACAGAAATCTACTCGCTATGCTGACTAGACTTACTTTAGAAAAGTGAGGATTTGATGAAAAGATGACTGGTTCCTTTTTACTCCAAGATCACTCTGAGTCTGACAAAGACCCACACACAAAGCTTTCCCCCTCCCCAGATTTGAAAGTATCTTGTCCCCTTATTGGTCAGATGCTGGCCAGGTCAGGTGTCGGTCTGGTTACCTGCATTTCTTAACCCTTTACTGGTAAGAGGATTTTATCTGCATCAGACCCTCTCCCCCTTCCCCTTATATTTATGACAGATGCATTGCCAGCTGCATAAGCCGCTAGTTGGAAAATTTCTGGGAGGAGGAAATCTCTCAGTTTCTTTTCTGTTTTTCATTGAAATTTTGTTTTGATGGAAATTTTCCAACTTGCTCTACAGCCCTGGAAAAAAATGGAGGGGGTTTTAAGCCTGAACTGAGGTGCATTTGCAGATCGGTTTAGGGGTGCAGACTGGGAAGAGCAGGTGGTACGGTAGGTTTGGATGGAAGCATATTGACAGAGCTCTGTGGGTACCCAGGACTCGAAACACAGGAGTTTGTTTTAGGTCAGGATTGAGGAGCATTGACAAAATTGTGTGGAGCCCCAGCACTGGACCAGCAGGGGTTTGGTAGGGTGGGACTGATATGTACTGTTTCAGCTGCCTGATATTTGTCACTGCGAAGTCCCTCGTTTCTATGAGCAATAAACATCAGCAAAGTCATAAAACACCATTCACCCCATTTCTCTGAGAATAAAACATTAACAGGTCTTTTCAATAACATAACCTCGGTTGTTCTTTTTTATCTTCTCATGGCTGGACTAATTTAAGAGGTTGAGTCCAACACAGTAACTGTATACATCTCCCCTGTGAGACCAACGTCACTAACAGCCAGACATTCGAGGCTATTTATAGGCCCTGCCCAGGGAGAACAGAGGGCAGGAGTCTTTAAAAAGGAAAAGCAGCAGCAGCAGCCGCCTCTGGAAATCTTTGGGGAGTGGTCAAAGGGAGGGCATATGGTCTAGCCATGTGCTGTGCCTTTTGCAGGTGCCAACAGGTAGTGGCACAGTTATTTAATGGGCACACTGAAAAAGGGGTCATCAAAAGGGAATTGCTTAAGTCATCTGGAAACACACAAAAACCAGTCTGCACAGAGAAAGAGGGGATGTGATCTGATAATGTGCTTGCTAAGGACTTCAGATTCACATCAAGCCTTCTCCCTTGAGTCTAATGTTCCCAGAGCTTGTACAGCAGCCTGGATCTGAAATAAATGGGAGATGCACAGAAGAGCATTCTGGGTCCTGGCATGAGAGTGGGCAGCACATTAAGCATCCCACTTTGCTTCAGAATGAGATGCATGATCTGTCTGAATGAGAAAGCTGAGAACTCACAGAAACTCTCCCAACTCAAATTGATGTAATTCCCACTTCCTGGCTCCCAGAGACCCCACAGCTAAATCCCACTGGCTCTGAGCATCTCAGCCATACACAGGGAGCTTAAATCATCTTAAAGCCACAACATGCTGCTCACTATTATTATTATTAACCATTTATAAACCACTGCACATGTGAATGGCACTTTTTCAACAGACTAAAAAACCAGGCTGTCTCAAGGAGTGTGCGTTCTAACTCAGAGTGATATAACAGGCAGGACCAGTTATGGAGGCAGTAACTGTATGGTGGCAAATACCAGAAGAGGGGTATTAAAGGAGGGGTTTGGAAGAGGATGGGGAGATATTTGGCACACACAGGTCACAAGGCTGTCCCAAGCAGAGGGGGTGGTTGAAAGAAGACATGAGGCTGAGGGTGGGAGAAGGAGACAAAGTGAGCCCATAGAAGAGACAACTAGAAGGAATTCAAGGCGTGACGGGGCAGCTGGAGGAGATCAGAATAAAGATGTAGGCTGGGATGGAATCATGCTAGCGCCTTGAAGAAGAGGATGAAGAGCTTGAATGTGACATGGAAAAGGAGAGGGAGCAGGAGAAGGGATGTGAAGCACAGGAAGTGACTTGAAAGAAAGTGGCCATAGCAGCATTATTTGGGGTGGAATGGATGATGAGAAGTGGGGAGGCTAGAGAAGCCTAACAGTGAAATCCCCTTCAGAACCAATAACTCAAGTAACGAGGAACTGCAATGATGAGCCTGTATCGGGTAGGGTGACCAGATGAGAAGACCTGAAAGGACCCGAAAAACCCCTCTTCCTCCCGAAGCTGTTGAGCAAAAAAAAAGGAAGAAGACTGGAAATCGGGACAAAAGGCGTCAGTCGGGACGCGGGACAAAAGATTAAAAATCGGGACGGTCCCAATTTTATCGGGACGTCTGGTCACCCTAGTATCGGGCCAAAGTGCTACATACAACTGAGTACGTCCTAGCAAGGGATTGCAGGAGAAATCTGTTACATGCACTGGAAATTTCTGAGCTCAGGCGTGAAGGGTGTGAGGCTCACTGTTCCAACCTGCAGAGTGAAGAGGCATGAATGCATTTTGCAAGAAAACACTGAGCAAACAACTAACGATGGAAGCAAATGGAAACAGGCCATTCACAAAAAACAAAAAGAGAAAGCTGTCCAATCTGCGTGTGCCGTAGCTGGGAGTCTGGACTTCAAAGCTCTGTGCTGCACCCAGTGCTGCTTTGCTGCTTTATTAACGGTGGCTGGGAGCCAGACCTGATGATTAATATGGAAGAACCTGCATTATCCTGCTCAGTTGAAAGCATTTTTGCAAAATGTGATTCAAACTTGGAGCACATGCAGGACTAGAGAGTATGTGAAAGGGTGTGAGGAAGTACAAAGACTAAAGGGTGAATTTTCAAAATTGTTAAGTGATTTAGGAGCCCAGGTCCCATTTTCAAAACTGACTTAGGCACTTGAGATCCTAAGTCTCATTTGAAAATAGGACTTAGGCCCAGATTTTTAAAGGTATTTAGATCTTGCTCCACTCTGTGTTACAAGGCGTAAGTCAGGGGTAGTCAATAGGCAGACCGCAGGCCAAATCCAGACTACCAGCTGCTTTTGAACAGACCCCCAAATATTTGTATTTAACTATTTTATTATTTTTATTTATGTATTTATTTATCTATTTATTTACTCTGGAGTCTGGACCTTGACTATACCTTGACCAAGAAATCTGGACCTTGACAAAAAACAATTGACTATACCTGGCCTAAGTGATTTAGGAGCCTAATTCCCATTGACTTCCACTGAGACATAGGCGCCTAAGTGTCCAAGTCACTTTTGAAAATAGGACTTAGCCATCTAAGCCTCCTAGGGCCAGTTTTTTAAAGGTAATTAGGCCCCTAACTTCCATTGATTGCAGTGGGAGTTAGGTGCCTAAATAAGTTTGAACAACTGATCTTTAGGCCCTGCAGATTTGCAATGTTGTGTGAAGCAATGCCAAAAACCTGGAGCATAGGTCCCTAAGTACTTTTTCTAAACTGTTTTTGTGAATATTCAGTGGCACTGAATATAGAAAACAATGTACAGCATCCTGACTAATAAGTAGTTAAAAAGGGGTTTAGATGTATGCAGTGAGATTTGCTGGGAGAGAAATCAGTGGACTAGAACTAGTTGAATAGTAAAAAAGTAAAATCTGATTTATGAATATATTTCCAAATAAAACCAATTCAGAGTTCTAGGATTTGTAAACTCATGATATTCATGTATGTATCTGGATGGCAGCTGCATGAAAATGTGCATTGATCTTGAAAGTTTAATGAATTTTAGCACAAATTATGACTTGCTTAAAAAAAATTACAAGATAAAGATTTATTAATCACTATTTGTTAGTCTCCTGCTTGCAAATTTTCAATCCTCCAATTAGGGAACAGAAACAATTTCATGTGACTTAAGTAACCAATCACATGACACAGATAGTGGCTAGTGAGAAGCAAACAGCTGATGCAAACAGTTTGCCAACAACTCATAGTCTGAAAATTATTTGTCCAAACTTGTTAGTGATTCCTACAAATAACTACTGTGGTCCACAAATGATTTGATAACCACAACGGGATCTAAATTCATAACAAAAGTGATTTGTAGCAAATAGTTCAACCTGAGTTCTGCAAAGAGGCAGCTGCTAAGGTCAAGATGAAGCACTGCAATCACTGTGGGCTGCACCTCCATATTGAACACTGGTTATAAAGGGGGAAAAATATTGCAGTGAAAAGTTTTGGCAAAACTTTTTTCTCTTTTTTACTGAGATTTCAAAATGTTCTGACCAGCTCCATTCATCTTCTACAAATTAGCCTTGGCTATTGAGCTCCTGGAAAGACTGCCATTGAAGTCACTCGGGGTACTCTACGTACTATGAGCAGGGTTTGCACAGCTAGGTCCTGAATAGCCCACTGTGAGACACAACTGACAAGCAGAGCATTTCCAGTAATGCGGGCTGATCGTTAATGGTTACAATTTCTAAGCATTTTAAGCAAGAGGAAATATTTCTATGAGTTTTACGTTCATTGCTCATGCTCATACAGTAGCTACACACAGTCTGCATTCCCTTTCCCAATTAAACTCTGATTTCCCTTTTTTAGTAAGTGAGGAGAATACATGCCCAGAAATTAACATATTTTTGGATCCCTCAACCCCGCCAGAAGAACTTTCCACCTGTCTGTATGTCCCCTGGACGTTGGGTAAGAATGGGGGAAATTCCCTAATGAAAGGAAGTGCTGGGGGAAAGGAGAGGATGGACGTACCACAAAAGATTCCAGGAAGAGGAGAGGGCTGCTCCTTAAAAGTGAACCAAGCGTATCCTGGATAGTTGAAAGAGCAGGGTCCCTTTGAAAATTGCAGGCGTGGGAAATACCTCCACAAAGTTCTCTAGGCTGGTGTGGGGAGGTCTGTCTCCAAAGACGGTTACAGAGGTGGCATCCTTGAAGACCTTTAGAAAGGGGGCAGCCTATCTGCCAACAGTTCCTGAAAGAGTGTTATATGCCATCATGTGCCAGAAATGACTCTCTGCCATGTACATTGACCAAACCGGACAGTCTCTATGCAAAAGAATAAATGGACACAAATCTGACATCAGGAATCATAACATTCAAAAACCAGTAGGAGAACATTTCAACCTCTCTAATCACTCAGTGACAGACTTAAAGGTGGCAATTTTGCAACAGAAAAACTTCAAAAACAGACTTCAACGAGAAGCTGTTGAACTTGAATTAATATGCAAACTAGATACCATCAACTCAGGTTTGAACAGAGACTGGGAATGGCTTGGCCATTACGTTCATTGAATCTATTTCCCTTAGTTAACTATCCTCACTCACACCTTGTGTCAACTGTCCGCAATAGGCCATCTTGATGATCACTTCAAAAGTTTTTTCCCCCTGCTGATATAGATCCTCTTAATTAATTAGCCTCTTAAAGTTAGTATTGGCACCTTCTCATGTTTCTCTGAATGTATAAATATCTGCTTACTGTATGTTCCATTCCATGCGTCTGATGAAGTGGGTTGTAACCCACGAAAGTTTATGCTGAAATAAATTTGTTAGTCTCTAAGGTGCCACAAGTAATCCTGTTCTTTTTGTTCTCCCACCATCTTCCCTAAACTCAAGAGATGATATTCCAGTGGTTGGAATCCTAGCCTAGGCTGTGAGAGACCAGGGGTCAATTCCTGCTCTGCCCCAGACATTCTCTGTGATGCTGGGCAAGTCACTTAGTCTCTCAGTGCCCCATCTGTAAAATGGGAATAATAGCACTGTTCTACTTCATACAGCAATTGTGAGGATAAATATATTAAAGATGGTGAGGAGCTCAAATATTGTGGTGATGGGGCCACCATATAAGTACTTAAGATAGAGAGAAGTTCTCTCTTTCTGTCAAATATCCCATTGCATCATGTAATGTAACCACCAATTAAGGGAAAGGACTGCAGCCCAGTACAGCAAAGGAGTGTCCAAACTCTGCCCAAAGAAAGGTCTGCAGCAAGGAAATGTTCACAAGCAGGAGTAAAGTTTGCACAATTAAGCCCTTGTTATCTGTGTGTTCATCCTAACTTGGCAGCCTCATAGCCAGAACCTGATGTGATCTTATCCTGGCTCTAGATCTGGGATAAACACTCATTAAAATGACAATTCCAGGTTGACTTTGTCTTCTTGTTTTCAGCCCTCTGGTAGCTGAGGAGGTGCTAAGCTCCTAGTTGCCTCTAAAATACCCTCTCTGATCCTGACCCAGTCTTACATGGGAATTGCACACTGGCTAGTGTTTATTATTTATTTCTGGGGCTAATCTCTCATGTAAATAACAAAAAGTGCAGTCTGATGAGATTTTGTAATTTAAATAATTAAAAAGGAACAGGGTAAGCCTTCAAAACATTATATACATTGCTGTGCATTGTGCTGCAATGGGAACATGGCCTCCTCAGATCTTGGCTTGCGTATGCCCCAGCCTGCAGTGTGGGACTGGCATGTCTGGAGTGTGCCAACAGGTATGCTCCCCCTTGTCTTTGGGGAGCCAAGGGAGGCAACCTTTCTCTCTGCATGCCACCCAGGGCTCCTGCACAGCCTTTAATGCAGGACTGTGCCTAACTGGCATGGTCTAGCCCGAAGGAACCAATTCAGGTAAAAGCCAGTCAGCATCTAACACCCCCCTTAGCTCAGCCCCTAGTAAACATGCCACCATAAAACTGAGAGAATTCCTGAGAAGGCCTCAACAACTGGGATGTGAAAAAAGCAGCCCTGAATGAGATCATTCAGAAGCAGGACTTTTCTGAGATTTTCATGTGCCTTTTGAGAAACACTCGTTTCTCAAAAGGCACATGAGTTGGGGGGTCGTTTTATAAAACCTCAATTACCAGAAGAGTGTACAAGCGAAATCTCAAGGATTTTAGCTGCCTGCATCCTTGCTAAATTCCTTAACACCTTCATTCTTCCACTGTCCTGCACCCGGTGCGGTTCTGGGTTGAGGTACATGAATAAAGATGGCTGAGTATAGTCAGTTGCACATTATCGTTTCTTTGGGGGACTTTGCTTCTGATAGAAACCCAAGCTTTTGGCATGATTTGAATGAAGCAATACTTCTTATTTAGCTGCTTTAACCGTGGCAGGGATCACAGGGATGTTTTAAGGAGAGATTTGAATGAAGAAAAGCAAGCGAGTCATTCTGAAGAAACAATGGGCACCATCCCCTTTGGAGATAAGGGCAACGGGATCTCAGAGAAAATATTTAAGACTTATAAGTTTCAATACAATTGAACATAGCTTGGCGGTAAGAAAATCAAAGTTGTCTTAAGATTATTTTCCCTCCGCTCTCTGTCTTAGCTCTTTCTCTGGTCTGCAATTGGCCAAGAAGTCTTGCCATTCAGAGCTGCAGGCTTTTGGGTATTAGCAGGCAAAATGGCAAGGGGTCCAGCTGCCTTGGGCACATCAGCCTATCAGCCTTTTAACCTGTTCTCCTTCGGGGTTTATCTACCTGCATCCTGGAAAAATGGGACAAAGACACATGTTGTCTTTAAATGGTACTGAAGATTAGAATGGAAAGATACTGGGCAGGGCTGGCCCCAGGCGAAAAAAAAAAGCCGGCACACCGCTGAAGCAAAAAAAAAGGGGCAGAGCGGAATGTGCTGCCCTAAGATTGGCCTGAATGTCGCCCCTTACAATGTGCCACCCCAAGCATGTGCTTCCTAGGCTGGTGCCTAGAGCCGGCCCTGATTCTGGGATCAAATGAAAGGGACTGGAATGGAATGGAACTGAGGAGGAAAGCAAGGGCAAGCAGGTTTGCACAAAACACAGGTAATGAGCCTCATCATAATAACACCGGGCAGATGTTGTGTGTAGAAAAGGAGCTCACAACAATGGTGAGTGCAGGCAGGTTCTGCAACATCCAAAATATTTGCTTTCACACAGTATCTCTTTTGTAATTGTGTCTGTTTTGTATACGTCATTTAGGAGGATGAGGCCTCAGAGAGAGGCAGAGTGTTGTTCTAGCGACCTGCATGTATCTAGGAGACGGTATCTCCTGAGACCAAACATTGCTTTGCCACTGAGTCCTGAGTTCTACTCTCACGTCTGTCACTGACTCACTGGGTGGCCCAGGGTACATGATTTAGGGCCACATTCTGGACCCTGGGCAAAACCTGAAATAATGGGCCTTACAGAGGAGAGCTTCATAGGGCTTGGGGAAGACAGAAAACTCCCCTTCCAGAGCATGGAGCTCCAGCTAGCTGCTACCACAAACCAGGGATTGCAGCAATGTCTGCTCCGCTGTGCCCTCCCCCTATGTACAGATGCAGGTATTTAGATTCCTAATGTGAGACTGAGTTGCCTAACCCCAGACAAGGTTGGGCTGGGGACATTGCGGAGAACAAAGCGTGTGAATCAGCTCTGGGGGAGTAGGGAGCAGCACCCCCCCCCAAAAAAGAAAGATCTAGAGGAAGCAGAATCCATCATTCCTCAGCCAGAAAGAAAGTCCTCATCATGTGGAGCTTTCTGGGAGTAGGAGTAAAGTGGAGACAAACAGAGGACAATTCCATCTCACCTGGGAAATAGATGTTCCTCAGAAGGGCCTATAGAACCTTGAACTCCCCCAAAATCACAAGACCCCTTGCAAATGTAACAGACTTCACACACTGCCAAAACAGCATAGTGGGGTCCCTTCATTTATCAGTGAACTGCAGCTGCTTCTGGTGTGGGTCACAGGAGCATATTAACAGTGCACAGCCAGCAACACTTCCCAGCAGTTTAAAATGGGTTTTTATCCCAGTACACATCCAGTTGAAACCTCAGGGTGAATTCAGGGATGGAGAATGCAGTTACCCCACTTAGAATTGAGCCTGCACAACAGTGCTAACACCCGGTTGCCAGCATCACCATAGGACCTTATAATGAGCACAGGCTACCTGCCAGGATCTGAGTTTTAACATCTCGTGAAAAACAGCACTTCCTCCACCAGCACAGAACCCCCTGCCACCTTTGTGGGGGTTGTACTTAGTGCTTCTAATGCTATTCTGTTCTGTAACATCCAGCTCTCTGGTTACACAGCTCAGGAGGGCTGCAGGAAGGCGACTGGGAAACTAAGTCTTCACTTAGTGTTTCAGTAACCAAATAAAATCCATGCAGGTTTGTTTATTCAAAAGAGAGATTAAAAAGTCTCATGCTTTGTCAGTGCGACAAGTTCTGCTCCGGGAAAACAACAGTAAAATAACAAACAGAAGAGGAAGACAGGAGAATAATAACTCCATGTCACACCAAAGAGCTCAGAATTTGTTATTCTAATGCCTTTAGAGTCAATGAAACTCTGTTCAGTATGGCATTTGCTGGGACTGTGCCTAGAGTGACAAATTAGAAGGAATTTGGAGAAGAGAAACGAATGGGTTAAAGGATTAGAGGTACTGAATTATGATAAAAGTTTAAAAGATATATATTAACCAAATGACAATAAGGGGAGAATACAACTCTGTGCAAATATGTGAAGGGTGTAAACACCAAAGAGATATGGGAATTGTTTAGGATCCTCTAACAATGAGAGATGTAATTTGGAATAATAGACTGACCTTAACTAAAGGAAATGTATTAACTAATTACAGGGCCAGTGCAAGGAAGTTTTGCACCCTAGGCAAAAATTCTTTGCACCAGCCCTGACCGCTCTCCCACGGCAGCCAGCTCCCCACTCCCCCGCCCGCAGCAGCCTCCCCCCCCGCCCGTGGTGCCTCCCCAGCTCCCGGCTCCACGCTCAGCCACTGAGCGTGGAGCCGGGAGGCAGGAGGCAGCCGCCCGCTGTCAAGGGCGGCGAAATGCTGCCCCCCAAATCCTGGCACCTTAGGCAACCGCCTACGGTCACCTAGTGATAGCGCCGGCCCTGACTAATTAAATTAAAATAATTAACTAAAGAAAAATGAAGGCTGAATATCAGGAAAAAATTCCTCATGGTGAGATCCACTAGTCTGTGGAATAATCTCTCAAGAAAAAAGTTGGAAGCTCCATTGGCTGAGCCGTTTAAAAGTAAACAAAACAACTTGAGAAAATTCTACAGGATACAATGCTACATTGGAAGTGCAATAGGCTAGCTGATCTAATAGGTTTGTTCCATCTCTGACTACTATGCTAATGATTGTTTTAAAAATGGAATGATGTTCATTTCAGTAACAAGCAGTTCAATTTCTACCCAACCTGAACTATGGGGTTTTCCTCTTTCTCACAGCACCCATCCTGGAAACTCATATTGCAGCCAGAGTTCTTCCAGCCTAGGTCAGACCACAGACCATGCTAATCTTGGACTGACAACTAACTTCAAGGCTCTCAGTGTTCCCACATTTAATCCTTGCTGAGTATTCACCTCTTGATGCTGAGCAAAACATAATTCTCAGGTCACTAATGGTATATATTCAAAGACAATCTTTAAAGAGTCATCTATTTTCTTATTAATTTTCTTCTTTGATACATTTTTTTCTCAATTACACCCCGAGCCCAGATCTCCTGAGGTGCCTCACCATGAAGATAATGTCCACTTGGAGGAATAGGGTTGGAGCTTTCCATAGAATCATAGAAATCTTAGAAATGTAGGGCTGGAAGGCACCTAGCGAAGTCATCTAGTCCAGCGCCTATTATGTGGCAAGACCAAGTATTATCTAGACCACCTCTGATAGGTGTTTGTTTTTATAAAACTCAAATAATGGGGATTCCACAACCTCCTTTGGAAGTCTATTTCAGAGATTAGCTACTCTTACGGTTAGGAAATTCTGTCTAATATCTAACCGAGAGCTCCCTTGCTGCTGATTAAATTGATTACTTCTTGTCCTGCCTTCAGTGGACATGGAGGACAACTGATCACAGTTTAGCCTAACTAAAGGAAGGCTGAGGGGAGATATGATTGCTCTCTATAAATACATCAGCGGGATAAATACCAGGGAGGGAAAGGAGTTATTTAAATTAAGCACCAATGTGGACACAAGAACAAATGGATATAAACTAGCCATCAACAGGTTTAGGCTTGAAATTAGGCGAAGGTTTCTAACCATCAAAGGAGTGAAGTTCTGGAACAGCCTTCTAAGGGGAGCAGTGGGGGCAAAACACTTAACTGGCTTCAAGACTGAACTTTATAAGCTTATGGAGGGGATGGTATGATTGGACTGCCTACAATGGCATGTGGCCCATTGGCGACTGCCAGGAGCAAAAATCCCCAACATCTGGAGACGGGACACTAGATGGGGAGAGCTCTGAATTACTACAGAGAATTCGTTCCCAGGTGTCTGGCTGGTGGGTCTTGTTCATATGCTCAGGGTCTAACTGATCACCATATTTGGGGTCTGGAAGGAATTTTCCCCTTGGTCAGATTGGCAGAAAACCCTGGGTTTTTTTCCTTCCTCTGTAGCATGGGGCATGGATCACTTCCAGGTTTAAACTAGTGTAAATGGTGGATTCTCTGTAACTTCAAGTCCTTTAAACCATGATTTGAGGACTTCAGTAACTCAGCCAGAGGTTAGCGGTCTATTAAGAAGTGGGTGGGTGAGGTTTTGTGGCCTGCAATGTGCAGGAGGTCAGACTAGAATGGTCACAATGGTTTCTTCTGGCCTTAAAGTCTATGAGTCTTTATAACAGCTCTTAACATTCTTGAGGACTGCTATCAGGTCCCGTTAGTCTTCTCGTTTTAAGATTAAACATGCCCAGTATTTTAACCTTTCCTCATAAGTCAGGTTTTTATCACTCCTGTTGCTCTTCTCTGGGACCTCTCCAATTTGTCCAGATCCTTGTTAAAGTGTGGCACCCAGAAGTGGACGCAGTCCTCCTGCTGCAGCCTCCAGCTGAGTAGAGTGGGGCAATTACCTGTAACACTTTCTCAGGGCACCAGGCCTAGGAGTCACTTTTTGAACCCCCCGCCTCCAGCATGAGGGAATCTTTCTTGTGTAGCTGGGTGTCAGCTTCTGTACAGCACTGGCTTTTTGACTAGTCAAGCACTTTCCTTAGGGCTCTACCAGTCTACATTGCTTTTCAATTTCCAGTAGATGCACCCCAGTCCCTGACCCCTTTGAAGAGCTTTCCCCTGTAGGGTCCAGCCCCTGTCACTGGACACTCCCAGTAATTATGAGGTTTGCTACTCTGAAGGGAATAGAACACACACACCAGTTTGTTTGATTCAACTGAGTATCAACTCCTATATAATAACAAAAAGAACAGGATTACTTGTGGCACCTTAGAGACTAACAAATTTATTTCAGCATAAGCTTTCGTGGGTTAGAACCCACTTCATCAGACGCATGGAATGGAACATACAGTGAGCAGATATTTATACATTCAGAAACATGAAAAGGTGGAAGTGCCTATACCAACTTTAAGAGGCTAATTAATTAAGAGGCACTATATCAGCAGGGGAAAAAAACTTTTGAAGTGATAAACAAGATGGCCCATTGCGGACAGTTGACACAAAGGTGTCACTTTGTGAGTGAGGATAGTTAACTTAAGGGAAATAGATTCAATTAATGTAATGGCCTTTACATTAATTGAATCTATTTCCCTTAAGTTAACTATCCTCACTCACACCTTTGTGCCAACTGTCCGCAATGGGCCATCTTGTTTATCACTTCAAAAGTTTTTTCCCCCTGCTGATATAGTGCCTCTTAATTAATTAGCCTCTTAAAGTTGGTATAGGCACGCCCACCTTTTCATGTTTCTGAATGTATAAATATCTGCTCACTGTATGTTCCATTCCATGCATCCGATGAAGTGGGTTCTAACCCACGAAAGCTTATGCTGAAATAAATTTGTTAGTCTCTAAGGTGCCACCACAAGTAATCCTGTTCTTTTTGCTGACACAGACTAACACGGCTGCTACTCTGAAACCTATATAACAACACAACACCGTAATCTATTAATACTGAAAATAAATATAAGTTTACTAACTAAGGTTAAGATGTTGTAAGAGATAGTGAGCCAGGGAAATAAGAACAATAGATTACAGATAAAAGAAAAGTATAAGAATGCGTTCTATAGACTAAAATTAACAGGCAACAATTCTTGTCTAAAGCAGTCTTATCTCACCCAAGCCTTTTCTGCAGCATTTCAACCTATTTTCATGGATGTAACCACACCGCCTGGTTACCTCCTCAAGTGTAGGGGGTCTTGGTGCCTTCTTCTTACAGCCAAAGTTCATTGTCTTTGTTCCAGAACAAGGATCACCCCCCTTGGGTTCAGACTCCAGCATGCTCTCCCCTGTTGAGTTCACATCCCCCATCAACGTTTTTGCTGTTGACTTTACATGCAGTTGGGGCTTGCTGTGTGTTGGCTTTACAACGCGTAATTTACATCGGAGACCTAGGTGAATAGGTGAATCCACATCCCTTTGTCTGGCAAAGCCTGCTTGCCAGCCCTGCCTGGGACACAGATTCTAGACATATTTTCAGTACATACATAGAACTTCTTAAATATCACTTCTACATACATCATGCAATGACCAGGAAGCTCAGTATGATGTAAGCTTCTATTACACATCTCTCACACCCTTGTTGGGTAAATACTATGAAAGCAGTGTGTTCGGTGGAGTGAATTTGTTAGGCCTGATAGGAGCCGCTGTTACAGAACAGTGAACCCTTTGCCAGTTGGCATTGAGGCGTTCTTAAGGACACATTGCCTCCCTTGTCTTACCTATGTCGCTCCTGTTAATACACCCCAGAATAATATTGGCCTTCTTCAAAACTGCATCACATTGTTGACTCATATTCAATCTGCGATCTACTCTAACACCAGATCCTTTTCAAAGTACTGCTGCCAAGCCAGGTATTCCTCATTTTGTAGTTGTGTATTTGATTTTTCCTTCCCAAGTGTAGTACTTTGCACTTGTCTTTATTGAATTTCATCTTGTTGATTTCAGGCCAATTCTCCATTGTGTCAAGGTTGTTTTCAATTCTAAGCATTTCCTCCAAAGTGCTTACAACCCCTCTCAACTTGGTGTTAGCAGTACATTTTATAAGCAGACTTGCAACTCCATTATCCTAGTCATTAATGAAAATATTGAATAATACCAGACCCTGGACAGACCCCTGATACACCCCCCTGGTTTCACAGCAAACCATTGCTAACTTCTTTTTGTGTATGGTCTTTCAACCAGTTTTGCACTCACCTTATAGCAATTTCATCTAGACCATATTTCCCTAGTTTGTGTATGAGACTGTCATGTGAGACTGTGTAAAAAATCTTACTAAAATCAAGATATATCACATCTACAGGACAAGGTGAGATGATGTACTTAGGAAAATAAGGGTGCTTCAGAATATTGGGGAATGCTGATGGTTGATTGGCTGGTGAGTGACATTTGATGAATGGGGCTAATACTCAAGTGATTTAGTGTTTTTTTCAGTGTGACCAGTTCACACTCAAGGAGAGACTGTGATACAACTAGCAGCCCTGAGCAAGGACAGGAGTGCATGCTACAACTCAATCATCTAAACCAGGGGTGGGCAAACTTTTTGGCCGGAGGGCCACATCAGGGTTGCAAAACTGTCTGGAGGGCCAGGTAGGGAAGGCTGTGCCTCCCCAAACAGCCTGGCCCCCAGGGCCGGCTCCAGGCACCAGCTTGCCAAGCTGGTGCTTGGGGCGGCAGGTGAGAAGGGGGCGGCAGTCCGAGTCCCGTGGCGGCAATTCGGTGGCAGGTCCGCTCTTCCCGCCGCCGAATTGCCGCCGCGGGACTCGGACTGCCGCCCCAGTCTCGCCTGCCGCGGCGGCAAAGAGGCGGCAGGTCCGCCGCTGTCCCCTTGCCGCTCCGGAATGGGACTGCCTGCGTCGGGGGTGGGGCGCCGCCACCCCTGCTTGGGGCGGCAGAATTGTAAGAGCCGCCCCTACTGGCCCCTCCCCCTATCTGCCCCCTCCCACTTCCACCCCCTAACTGCCACCCTCAAAATCCCCAACCCATCCAAACCTCCCCCCCTGCTCCCTGTCCCCTGACTGCCCCAACCCCTATCCACACTCCCGCCCCCTGACAGGCCCCCCGGGACTCCCACGCTTATCCAACCCCCCACCCTGTTCCCTGTCCCCTGACTTCCCCCAGGACCCTCTGCCTCTTACCCCTAAGCCCCCTTACCACGTCGCTCAGAGCAGCATGTCTGGCAGCTGCGCGGCCCAGTCGGAGCATGAAGCCCCACCTCCCAGAGTGCTGCCCGTGTGGCGGCATGGCTCCAGGGGAGGGGGGACCGGGATGGGGGGGAGGAGCTAGCCTCCCCAGCCAGGAGCTCAGGGCCCGCGAGCCATAGTTTGCCCACCCCTGAGCTAAACTGAGCTACAAGGTGTCGCTCAGCATCTCTTTAAGGAAAGGTTCACCTAAATTCAACCACAATTCCTATCCAAGAGAAAGCAGAAGCATTCATGAAATGTAAAGAGAGGTTTTCACTGCTCTGATGCTCTCCAGTTGAATGGTACGTGCCAGGCCCCTTTTGCTCACTCAAATGTCTTTATACATTTTCCCTAGGGGTAGCTTATCTCATAACCACAAGGTTTCTTACATTTTCCTCTGAGACAGTTTGTACAGATCTCTCTTGGAGACAAGATAGAAGACTAGATAGACAACAGGTCTGACCTGGAGGTAAATCTCCAACATAGTTAAATAATAATGATACTTTGCCCTACTACAGCAACTTTCAGCTAAGATTCTCAAAGTTGTTTTTACAAACATAAGGAAATTAAGTCTCTCCCTCTCTGTTTTAGGATTTTAATATTTCCTCTAATTTGCAGGGAAATTGAGGTACAGAGAAAGGAAGTTCCTTACTCCCAAATAAGTCAGTTAAAAATGAAAATTCATGGTAAGATTTTCACCCTAAAATCAACTCTAGAAGCTGGAAAATTCCTTATGGGCTATCCGGTAGCTGGCACATTGTGCCTTGGGGGTGTTTACACTGAATCACATTTACAATCCCTTTGAATTAGGATATCAAGCCACAGGGGAAAAACTAGGCCTTTTCTAACACTAGCTGAGAGTACAGTGGGTGTTTGAAGTCTGCTGACTGACATGAATTGTTTGTTTGCTCTGCTTTTTCTTGTTTTTGGCACTGATGGGAAAAGAGATTTCCAGTCTCGTCAGACTCTTCCAGTCCCTTAATCCTCATGTGAATTTGAACTTGCCCTTGAGGTTACACCAGAAAACAGCTTCTAGCTTCCCCACTGTGACTTGCTGAACCCGAGTCCTGATTCAATCGCTCACTCTTTGGAGTGGACTGGGCTGGGCTGGGTTGGGAGTGCAATGAAAGCAGCAAGCTTGGCTCCATATGAAGAGGGAAGGCTCTGTATCCCTCTCCAGTGACAACCCCCCGTCCCTCCAGCCCCTGTTGGTAGGCTCCATGCTCCTTGAGATTATTACTGTGATCCAGGGACTTGGAGGGGGGGAGGCAGAAAGAGAGAGAATGGAGGAAGACCTCAAAATGTGTTTCTGCCTGCATGAGAGAATGTCTGTGGGCCTTAATTCCCTGAGCTACTTTGGTGCAGGGAGGTACACATCTCACTTCCTGTCATAAGTGATGCTCCCTTGCATCCAAGCAGGGATTCTTCCATTGCCACCACTCTGCGGGAGACTGGTGCTGTCCTTCCTTGCGGTTTTTGCCTGAGGGGGGCAGCTTTATTGTGCACTGGTAGTGCCACGAGACAGACTTCTCACTGCTGTACCAAGTTAACTCAGGCAGCAAAGCACAAGGCCATTGTAGCCTAACACTTGGTGTATCATTCCCTCAAGGGACAGAAGAATGAGCTGCTTTGGTTTATAGCTCTATTGCCCAGGGAGCTGGGTGCTGCTGTTTGTTGTTCTGAAGCTAGAGGCAGTGGTGTGGGGATGGAGCTGATATGGCTTTAGAAACCTCTCTCTTCACTTCTAATTAGTTGTTTTGGATTGCCTCTGGTTTGTTTTCTCATTCTCTCACCCATTCCAGTTGGATCATCATTAAAACTATCTGAGTGTAGGTGATGGAGCTTTGGTTTGCAGCAAACAGAAACCAGAACCCATTGCTGTCACAGCTTGGCAGAAGACAGAGATTCTGACAGAAGCTGGAATCCAGCTCCAGACAATCCTTAGGAATGACACCAGACCATGGAGTTTGTGTTTCAAACAGAAAATGCAAATGATAAGTAGTACACGTGTCTGCCTATGAGAAAATCTGAGGACAGAAATAGTCTGCTTGAGATTTATTGCTCCTTGGAAACCATTCCTAAAAGGTTTGGCGCTGTCTGATGTGTTATTTCTGTGTATACTGCACCTTCAAGCCTGGGGGAGAATGACAGTACACCCTCTCTGTCAACCAGTGTCAGCTCCATTGTTGTATGTCAAATAAGGTTAGCTCAGGAAGGCTCAGCCTCTCCCATGAATGTTATAATTCCTAGAGTGACCCAATAGCATTGGTGAAGACTGATTGGATAGCGTTCTGCCATTACAGAAGTACCACCGTTTGGAACTTTCACTATTAGTATTGACTTACAAAGCACATGGACTTCCCCCAGTGTGGCTGTAGTCTCAGAGTGACAAAGAAACTCTTTACAGGCAGATAACTGTGTGTGTGTGTGTGTGTGCGCGTGCGCGCGCGCGCACATAGTGAGCTTCAACAACCACCTATCTATAATTCCCATCATGTCCTGCTCTGGTGAACTTTGCTCTGCTCTGCTCTGCTCTGCTCTGCTCTGCTGCTCTCTGCACAACATGACAGAGAGTGAGGGAACTAATGTTACCTAGTATTTGGCTGTTTTGCCCAGATTACATGTTGTTGACTCATTAGGCGGCTGTGTAACTTTTTCTGAAAGGTTAAAGGTTTCCAATAAGCCTGGTTGGGAGCTGACAAAAACCTGCAGTCTAATGACCCAAACAGATTGAACATTTCCTTTTGCTAGCAACCACAGCAAACCTGGTGTGAAGGACCCTGGTCATAACAGTAGTTATAATAAATTGTATTATGAATAATTAATAAATACTTAGCCTTTCTTGGCACCTTCCCTATCCAGGGAGGTGCGTTACACATGTTAATGAATTGGCGTCAGTTTCTAAAAACTTCTTACTCTCTGGTTTACAGGTGACAGCTGAGGGAATAACAAACTTGTCCAGACCTTTATTAAATATAGTAGACAGTGATCCAGCATCATCCACTCTTTTATCATCCCACCAAGCCCTTAACATGGATCAAAAAGCCAAAATTTCCTTACCTGATAAGAATGCCAATGTGAAGCTGATTATTTTGAAATACAAAGTCCTCTGCCCTGGAAGCTACAGTCAATATTTGGGGAAACCAATACTGATGACACATGACACCATCTTCTGGACTCTCTCTAGTCTTTCTGGACTCACCGCCCAATTCTAACATTGAAGAGATATTACTTCTTTTTTCTATCTGTTTAATATGTCCATGGATGTAGTGTAATGCTGCAAAATGGTCCATTCTTTCCATTAGGCTCTGTGAGCCAAGTCCTGTCCTCAGTTGCACTTGGGTATTTTCATTGATCCAGTGGGGTTTAATGGGTGTAAATGAAGAAAGACATTAACCTTCCAGGTTTCTCTATCAACTTTTTCCTCGTTTCCTTTGTTACTTCCAGAAGAATGTAACAATGGGGCTGATTGCTGGTGATCAAACTGCCAGAAAACAACACAATGTTTAATTACTCCAAAGCAGTGGTCCCCAACGCGGTGCCCGCGGGTGCCATGGCACCCACCGGGGCATTTATGGGCGCCCGCGCCGGTGATCTCTGTCCCCGGCAGCGCAGAGAGAAGCCGCAGCCCCACACCTGCCGGGGACAGAGAACACAGGCACCCGCAACCCCGGAGTTCTCTGTCCCTGGCAGGCCGGGCTGCGGGCGCCGGTGATCTCTGTCCCCGGCAGGTGCGGGGCTGCGGCTTCTCTCCATGCTGCCCCGGCCTGCCAGGGACAGAGAACTCCGGCGCCCACAGCCCCGGCAAGCCGCCCCTTGTCTCCCCGTTCAGCAGCTCAGCGGGGAGACAAGGAGCAGCCAGCCAGGGCAAGCCGCCCCTTGTCTCCTGTGACGGTGTTCCCCATAAAACTTTATGGGGAGATGCTTATAAATGTATATATGTAACTAGAATATGTTTTATGCTACATGTGCCATGTAACATATCTCGGTGAAAGTTATGACCTACTGAATTTATTCCTCCTGTTTGTATGCATGTATCATTGTTGTAGTTGGAGTTATGAAGATTGGTTTTATATTTGCTGGTTTTGTACATAGCCTTTGTAAGTGCATGGGATCATCTTTGGAGCAGAATGTGCCTGTTAAGTACGAGCACTTAACAGACAAAAGACGTTGCAGACCCCAATCCACATTGGGGCTGGGGCTGGAATGCAACTGGTTAGGCTGGTTGCCGAAGGGTGCACGGGCAGGTGACTTGCCCAGGTGATCCCCAAACTCCATGGTAACAGGATGTTACACAGGGAGGGGGAAAAGACTATAAAAGCCAGGGGGAGACCCTTCCATTTTTGTCTTCAGCTGGCTAAAGGGAGAGGCTCTCCACCCCCCCAAGGACATTCCTGAGGGGAACTGAACAAAGGACAAAGATACTAGGGGGTGTGAGCGACTGCTGGACCCAGGCTAATTCTACAGCCTGTAAAAAGGAAAATATCCGAATCTGGTGAGGCTTTTATCTGTGTTAACTTTGAATAGACATAGACGTGCGTGTTTTATTTTATTTTACTAAGTAATTCACTTTGTTCTGTCTGTCATTACTTGACATCACTTAAATCCTACTTGCTGTACTTATTAAAATCACTTTTTACTTATTAAGTTTCCTGGAGTACGAGTTGTTACCTGTGGGAAGGCAAACAGCTGTGCATATCTTTCTATCTTTGAAATAGAAGGCGAACTATTTATGAGTTTACCCTGTATAAGCTTTATACAGGGTAAAACGGATTTATTAAGGGTTTGAACCTCCTTGGAGTTGAGCAGCTGGGTGTCAAAGGCAAGAGCGCTTCCAGGGGCCTTACAGTGGTGAGTGGGCTTGGTTCGGACCTGGGTCTGTGTTTGCAGCAGATCAGTGGAATCTGGCTCAAAACAGACAGGATTCGGGAGTCCCAAGCTGGAAAAGGCCTGGAAGCAGGGCAGAAGTAGCCTTGGCACACCAGGTGGCAGCACCAAGCAGGTCTCTGTGGCCCCAACCCGTCACATCTCCCCGCTGAGCTGCTGAGCAGGGAGACAAGGGGCAGCCAGCCAGCCAGGGCAAGCTGTCTCCCCACTCAGCAGCTTAGCAGGGAGACAAGGAGTAGCCACGGCAAGCCGCCCCTTGTCTCTCCGCTCAGTGGCTCAGCCAATGAGCGGGGAGTCAGCGGGCAGCTGTCCACCGCCCCCAAAATCTTGGCGCCCTAGGCGACCGCCTAGGGTCGCCTAGTGGGCACGCCGGCCCTGCCAGCTGCTCGTGCCGCTGGGGAGCGGTGGGCCTTTTAAAGCGCCGCCGGAGCCCCGCTGCCGGAGCTCCGGCGGCGGCACTTTAAAGGTCCAGGGGCTCCGCAGTGACTGGAGCCCCGGGC
Source organism: Chelydra serpentina (assembly GCA_037349315.1). Classification (NCBI taxonomy): domain Eukaryota; kingdom Metazoa; phylum Chordata; order Testudines; family Chelydridae; genus Chelydra; species Chelydra serpentina. Next base: position 19,319,459 of record JBAIAC010000035.1, read on the forward strand.
CTTTAAAGCGTCCCAGGGTGAGTACGGGGGAGGGGGAGGAGGAGGGGGAGGCGCCTTTTTATAGCACCGCTCCCCCTGTGCTCAAGACCTGGCTACACTACTGCAGAGAACTCCGGGGCTGCAGGCGCCGGTGTTCTCTGTCCCCGGCAGGCGGGGGGGCTGCGGCTTCCCTCTCCACTGCCCAGAACTACTCCCCCCCCAAAAAGGTAAATAAAAAAAGAGCACATTCACATGGTAAGGTGAAAGAATAATTGTCGAATAATTTAATTAATACCTTTTACATGTAAAATTACCTTTTGTATCTTATGGATTCATATATTATGTAATATTAAATATGATGGTTTTCATATTATTTAATGTACAAATACAAAATAAGTATTGAAAAATTGTTGGCGCCCGCCACACTCTTCTGAAAACATGAATGTGCTCTTGGCCACAAAAAGGTTGGGGACCACTGATTTACAGGATTGAAACATATGATTAAACCAAGGTTTGAATGGGGAAAAAGTAAATTTGGAGTTAAAATGAATATAGACCTTGTAATGAGGTGCAGATGAGAGACATTCAGTTGCTGGAGATAGAAACCTTGATTGATATTGTCAGGATGAGACACTGAGAGCCGTTTATGGATAATGATAATTCAATAGCACAGATATGACCGTCATGAAGACTTTCTTATAGATGTAGTAATAAACTACCTTGAGTTATCATTTGGCATTTGAAAAGAGCATTAGAAATTGAGAAGAGAATTGGTCTTTCTACAGTTCCTTTTATTCTCCCATGCCCCCAGTAAGTTGCAAGATCATTGGGTTAGATGCTAGTTATGCAGTGATAGTGTGGGTAAATTTAGACAATATTATGTGCTCAATAACAGCTCATACACAGCCTTGGACATTACCACCTGTTTTACTGAGAAAGAAAGTGCTGGCCACATTGCTTGGTTATCCATTAATAGTTTGAAAATGGGCCACTGGCTGTGGAGAAGTGCTAGGCACTGGCAAATCAGAGACCTCTGTTTAACATCTCACTGTAGAATGTAGTCTGAAGGTTAAAAATAACCTGGACACTCAAGACAAGCTACTGCACCTCTGTCTCCCTTGCTTTTCATTTCTCGGCACCATGTCTCCCACCATCTGGGCATTGATTCTCATTGCAAAGTGGAGGTGCGGAGTCGTTAATCCATGTCAGACTGTTGTGCTCATAGGTCCTTGATCTCTCTGGCCTCTTAGAATCTGTAAATTGTCCCATCTTGATAGCCGGTGGTAGAGCTAAAGCTCTTCACAAACACACTTATATTGTAAAGAAAGCAACAAATCAGCAGAAAGTAGGTTATCTATCAAACTGATCTTTCAGCTCACCTGCCTGCCTCCTAAACCAATTGACTTTTGACATGCCTCTGGAGCAGCTACAAGGATGGGAAGAGGCTGCTGGGGGTGGGGATGGGGGAAGGTGTGTGTGACAGTCACAGAGACAGCACTTTTACAAGCAGGGGACACAAGTATTGAATTTGTAGTCTGATCTCCTCCCTCTTGATCTAAATTCAGCTAACACAGAGACAGAGTCAGACAGGCCAAAGACTCATGACACATGAGGGACGCAGCAAACAAGTGCTCCCTTGGCTGAATTTGTATGAGCTATGGTAGGTTTGCCTCTGCTGGAAGTCATTCTGTGCATGCCTTCCACCACATAGATACACAAATGCCGCCCAATGGATGCCTACAGGGAGCCATCATGCAATGATCCACCTTGAAATGAATAGCCTTTTACAAGGTTCAATCATTAATCTTTCTTCATAAATCAGTCCTTCAAGTCCCTAATAATTTCTGTTGCTCTTCTCTGAATTCTTTCCATTTTATGAAATGTCTTTGTCATATCCAGGTGCTTAGAACTGGAGGCAGTATTCCTAGTGAGGTCTCACTCAAGCCACAGAGAGTGTGACTCTTCTCTCTCTCTCTCTCAGCTTTTGTCTGACCTCCATCCCTACGAAAGCTGTGCCTGTCATATAAGGATTCTGTGTGTGACCCTTCTGCCAAGTGGAGCCAGCAGCAACCAGGGCTGGGTTCAATATCTAGGGGTTTCTTTTCAACAATACAACACAGAACCGGCTTGAGCCCCCACCCAGTAACCTGGGAAAATTACACACCACCCCTGGGCACCTCTGAGAGGCAATACTTCCCCACTTGCAAACACAGAGTCTGAGTGTAGAAACGAAACTTTTAATGAAAGGAGATAAGTCACCCGACATTAATTAGGGAAAATGCCACAAGCAGGATTCATAAACATAAAACTGTGAGCAGGACACCCACCCCAGAGTGCGCGGGGCAGTGCCTTGTGCCTCATGTTCTTGAGTTCTACAACCAAAGTTCCTTTACTGTGCCCCCCTCACCATACCCCACTCACAGTGGTTGTCCTTGGTCAGTGAAGACCCAGGGTTCCCAGGTGTATCTGTATGAATTCACCTCCCACCTGGGGAAGAAGGCACCTTGCTTGCTTCACCATCTGAGCACTTGCTGTGGCTGGGCGCCCTGCCAGCCCTCGTTCTGCTGGCTGCCTGCTTGCTGCTCTCGCCAGCTGCTCCTGCCGGCCACCTGCTAGCTGCTCCTGCCGGCCACCTGCTCACTGCTCAAGCCGGCCACCTGCCAGTCACCTTCTGCTGTTACCTGCCTCTCTGCTGTGACCTCTGCAGCTTAGTCTCTTAGATTTTTAGCTGGGCTGGGCAGAAACATAGTCCCACCACAACTGATTTCAGCTCTGATTGATCATTTAAAATAACAAAGAGACTCCTAATGAAGCCTATTTAGCTCTTTCTTTGAACAGTGGGGAGGAACAGGTTAAACCAGGCTGGGGACCCCTAGGGAGAAGCCACACCTCCTGGCTAGGACACCTGTACCCATCCCTCTTACTTTCACAGGGCTCTGGCATTTGAGCCCCTGGCTTAAAGAGGTCCTTTCAGCTGAGGGTGACCCCTCATTTGGAGCAGGTTACGCACAGTTTTGCTCACTTTTGTTCATACAATAATGACAGCACCATTGATAACAGCATTTCATTACCCCTGCATTCAGTACTAAAGTGATTTGTAACCCAACACCAGCCACAGTTGATCACTTTGAGCAACACTGCTCTATCTGCTGGATATCTAAGCAGAACAGGTATGTTCATGTAACTACAGTTTGATCCTGAAGTCTCTCCCCTCCCCAGCTATCTGTCAGGGGAGACTTCATTCAGATCCTGCTTACATCTGTATGCAGCTCAAAATCACATTGGTCCTTTTTGTTGCCACTCAGACAGCAAACATATCTTATTTGTTGTCCACTATCACCCAAAATGCTTTTCAGTTTTACATAAATCCATGTTTATTATATTAGCAGAATCCTGTGAAAGTTCTGAGACTTAATGAGCCTTTAGCTGCTTTATCTCTGTTCTTTTCTTTCAGAGTAAATGAAGACACTACAAAACTGGACCCAGTCAGAACTGGAATGTGGTGTTCTTACAGCTATTTTCAGCTGGGAAACCCCTATCAATTTCTGTTGTGGCTTTCCCAGCCAAACCAGTGCAGTTCAGCAGCAACATGAATGTGAATGTGAACAGGAAAAGGTCTAGCTAATCTTGTCAGAATCTGTTAACCTTATGACTCACAATATAAACACTCTTATGTATTAGGCACAATATTTTATGCAAAGTTTTGATTCCAGTTCACCCAGATGTTATTCTTCAAGTTCTCAGAAGAGTCTCTGGTGAATACAGTGCCAGATTCTGCTCTCAGTCTCAGCAGTATACATTGGAAATAACTCAGTTGCCTTTGATGGTGTAACTCTGGATTTATATCAGTGTAACTGACAGCAGAGTCTGGCCCAAGAAGTCTTACTAAAAATAGCAATTCTCCCTGGGAACTCAGGGCACATGGAAGATTTTTCTAGCTCACTGGGCCCAAATAGTGTCCTCTGCCCTCCTCACTAGAATTAAGCAACAACCAGATATTTGCATGCCATTATTTGTGTAGCTTATTATTTTTATGTGCTGTTTTGCCTTTAATTAGTGAGTTCTGATTCAGTTCTGAAACAAAAAAACCCTGCCAACACCAATATTTTAAAAGGATGCTTCAGTTAAACTTTAGAGGCCAAATTCTCTGTCACTGTAAACCCATTACAGTAAATGGAATTATGTCAGCAGAGCATTGAGCCGTAGAACTTGCATCTGAACTAGAATAATTATACGTTTTTTTAAAGACTAGATTAAAGGATTAATAATATATTTTGGGATTTGGCATGGTGTTGGCAGATGGTGAGATAGTTACACACACAGAGACACACAGAGTTCTCCCAGTGTACCTTAGTCCACACCTTATTTTAACCCAGGAATACCCACTCAGCTATGGTGGTGGTAACATAGAACTGTAGTGCTCTGATACAAAGCTTTGGTTCAATGTGGGATCAGTCAGAGTACTAAAGAACTAAAAGCCTTCAAATACACATTCAAGTAAGATTCAAGATGCCAACGTGTTTTCATTTACCATCACTCCCAAAATGGATCATCCTTGTTGCTTTCTCACAGGAAATAGCTCTCTGCACCAAGCATTCCAGCTCTGCTAGCTACAATAGAGACATCAAAGTCTTGATCAGTCTTTAGTTAGATGAGTGGTAGCTTCTTTTGGGACCTCCACAGCTCCCACATGACCCCTTCCAGTCCATACAAAACACAACTGCTAACTATTTTGATATGCCACTTCATTCTTTGGAATCCCTCCACTGGCAGTCCCTGTTTCAATATAGGACTTTCAAGCTTCTTGTCCTCATCTTCCATCACATTTGCGGCTCTCCCTGCTTGTCCATTCTTGTCTCTTATTACATCATCCCCTCCCCGCCCCTCATGCTGTGCCAGCGATGCTGGCCTCAACGGATCCATCGTCAGAGTCTCAGACAAACACCTCCAAAAGAATATGTGGTCATGCAATTAAAGATTGCCTTAATTCTGGCCTTTCCTGACTTTGGAGTACTTGACTTTTCAACCTTGATGGTCTTTTTATGCAATATTTTAATGTAATATATATAGAGGCTATGTATATTTTTGGCTGCATCCATCTTCATTTTTTCACTTCTCTTCCTAGACTGTAAGCTCTGTGGGGAAAGGACTGTACATGTGTTTATACAGCTCTTAGCATGATGGACTGAGGCCCTTCTTGTGACTGAGGCCTCTGGATGCTACTGAGCTATAAATATTAAAACAATCTGCACATAGGAACGTGTCAGACACAGCTCAGGAAACAGAAAGTCATAGACGTTATAGAAAGATCTCCTCAGCATGAGGCTGCACCAAGAGGAAACCCTCCAACTTTGACCTTTGTTTAGGCTAAGATGTAAAGTGGTTTCATATTTCACGTCTGACTAGACAAGAATCCTCATGGGTCTGCTTCTGAGAGAGAAATCCAAAGCAAGCAACGTTGTGTTTATGGGGCTCCAGATGGGATCAAGTGAGCTTTCTGCTGACTTCCCCCACAGATGACAAATAACATATTTAATGCAATTTTATTCTCATTTGAAAGCTAGTTCTCTTTAAAATTCTTCATCTGTTTCTTTACCCATCACCCAAGTTTCTCCTGGATCATTCTACACTGGTATCTTTTTTTTTTTTTTTTTTAAAGATGGAAGGGAAAAATTGGACAATGATAAGTGTAGCAAATTACTGAGTGTGACATCAGATGTAAAGGTACTAAACTGGGAATAAGATGATCTGGGTTCTAATCCTGGCTCTACCACTAATCTTTGGGCAAATCCCTTATATCTCTGTGCATCAGCCCCCACCTTCTGTAAATTGGGGATATTAATAGAGATCTATCTCACCAGGGTGTTGTGATGATAAATTCATTAATACCTGAGATGTGCTCAGAAACTAAGGTCATGAGGGCCACAGAAAAGCCTAAAAACAAAATAAAAAATATCAAAAGTTTGTGTGGCAAAGATGCCAAATCCTGATGCTCTGTCCCAACTGCAGTGAATGAAAATAAATGAGGTGGTTAATGCCTGGAAGAGTGTGTCACATGAGTTCCAATGGAACACTCCCTGCTATATTCCTGGAGTGGCTGGAATGCTGCCGAGTGGGCAGAATTCCACAGCCCAGCTCAAAGGCTTCAAAGGCTGCAGCTATCTCCTTTGAATCACAGTGGCGAAAGAGCTGATAAGGCTGGGCCAAGAGTCCCTGCGATGTTAGTCACGGCGTGTATCTGTGGATTTCTCAAGAGTGCTGTCACTTGGAGGCGGGCTGGAGTGTCAAACTCAGTGTCATTCACTCTGTGTACCGACATGGTTTAGGTTTCACTATGGATTGTCCGCTGTGGGGAATGTTTCCACAGCAGAGGTCATGCCAAAGAGAACTTGTTGAAGGAAAGGACTTGGTTGACTATAGTCACTCCTGTGAGTCCTGTGACAGGTGAAGGTCAGAAGGTGCCATTTACATACGCTCCAGTGCTCAGAACAGATTTCTTTGAACTTCTTGAGGTTCCTTCACATTCCTTCCTTCCTTGCCCAGCAACCTTTGGCACCATCTCTCATGCCCACAAGATTGCAGTGCCCCATAAACATCTTGTGACACAGGTTTCCAATGCCACAAAACACTGGCAATGCCCTGGTACCCTGATGGCCCAGAACATCCTGTAAGAGGAACCCCAGTATACAGATCATGCACATTTTCCAATTAGACACGCATCTTGCCCTAGCAAGGGGAGGCTGTTACAACTAGCAAGGTCTGCAACGGTGGCAACAAAGGGCAGGGTAAGGGTCTGGTCTGAACTAATGTGAATCTGAAAAAGGTTCTTGATCAGGGGATGCACAAAGGTTGGAATTGTTTCTTATCGTTTCTGCAACGACTCTTTGATCCTTTACCAAACTCTGTTCTGATCTACCATTAACGGGACACCAATAGGATTTGTTTTGGGGGTGTTTGCCTCCAGGATTAAAGTTGTCATTCCCAATCCTGTGCCTGGCTTCAAAGTGTTGTATTCACCTGCTGCATGCTCCTGGATTAAACTCACCAACTTCTCAGGGGTCTATAAAGAGGGAAGTAATTTATTGGCGCTTTCACAACTCCTAGGCAGATCCAGGAGGTAGCCGAGTTGCCTGCTGCTCATGAAACTCCTGCTCCCAACAGCCATGGAGCCAGCTGATTCCAATCTTCTGTCATCTTACACAAAACCAACAGAGTCAAAACAGCCCATAAACCAACTGAGCTCTGCAGCACCCTGGAATTTCCCATACAGCACTTAGAAAAGAGTGGCATGGAACTGACTGAATACAGGGGGAAATTTCAATTGTTGTTTGTTGGTTTGGGGTTTTTTTAATTGAAATTTTGCTGAAATTTTAAAATGCAAAAACATTCCAGCCAGCTGTAGAGCAGACGGACAGCACCAGCCCAATTTCACATGTGCTTCTGAAATCCCTAACATACCTAATGCCTGACTCCCATTCCTGTTGACCTGTCTGTATGCTAGAACTCGGAGGGTTTAACAAAGCCCTTGTGTGCATTTGAGAGCGGCCGAGAGTCTGTTCAGGGTCAGGAAGACAGTTAAAAGAGGTTTCCAATGGTGCTGCGTGGTGGCCTGACAATGTTCCCAGTGGAGCCTATACTATCCTTGACTTCAATGACAGCAGAGTACAGCCAGTGCTGAGCGCTTTTGAAAAATCCCATCTTCACACTGGGATGTCCTTTTAAACAGGGCTGGATTAATGCAGGGGCTTTAGGGGCTGCAGCCCAGGGCCTTGGACTAAGGGAGGCCCTGCAAAATTCATAATTATATACAATTCAGTGGTCACCAACCCATCGATTGCAATCGACTGGTCAATATGGGAGCCTCTGCCAGATAATCACGATCTCCGGGCCACTAAAAGTCCAGTGGTTCCCGGCCAATGGGAGCGCAGGCAGTGCATGGAGACACACTGTCCCCCTCCCCCTAGGGGTGTGCAGAGACATGCCAGCAGCCGGCCGCTTCTGGGAGCGGCATGGGGCTATGGCAGACGGACAGGCAGCCTGCCTGAGCCTTGCTGTGCCGCCGGCTGGGAGCCATCTGTGGTAAGCACCTCCCGGTAGGAGCCTGAACCTCGCACCCCCTCCTGCACTCCAACCCCCTACCCCAGGTCAGAATCCCCTCCTGCACCAAACTCCCTCCCAGAGCCTGCACCCCTCACCCTCTCCTGCACCCCAACACTCTGCCCCAGCCTGGAGCCCCCTCCTGCACCCAAACTCCCTTCCAGAAAGAAACTAATGTAACGGCTGTTCTAAGGTAAGAAGTAGGCTATTTTGAATTAATTTAACTATATTCTACATGTTTTAAGACTGAAATGTAACCACAGAACAGCTTTATGTTAATTAAAAGGCAAGTTTAGTATAGCATTAATAGCCTGGATGCCGTAATTGTTATCATTTTGTTTTAAATTAGGAAAAAGACTTGTATACAGGAGCCCCACAAAATTTAATAGCCCCGGATCCACAGGAGAGTTAATCTGGCCTTGCTTTTAAGGGTAGGTGACATTTGAGGGGCTGTTTCCTGACTCATTCCCCATTTAAATGGACACCTGCTAACCAAGCCAGGTTGTGCAGAGAAAACAATGTTGGGGCAATGGAGTTTAATCCCTGTGTCAGGACTCTAATCCTATTTCATTGCCATTTTACCATTTTCAGAGCTTGGTGTCTTTTCAGTATTTCGATGCATTTAGCTGGTATCAGGAGTGGCGCCAGCTTTTTTGACGCCCTAGGTGGCGGCGGCGGGAGAGGCTGCCGCCGAAATGCTGCTGAGGACCCCGGCGGCCGAAGAAGCTGCCACCGAGGTCCCGGGCAGCCGAAGAAGCTGCCGCCGAATGCTGCCGAGGACCCGGTGGCCACCGAGGGACCTGAGATGCTGCCCCCAAATCCTGATGCCCTAGGAGACCACCTAGGGTCGCCTAATGGTAGCGCCGGGCCTGGCTGGTATGGAGCTGCAGTTTGGTTTTAACCAAAGAACATTTAGTTAAAAGAAACCCAGACAAGCTAAGAAGAACAGCAGCTTCCAAAGGGCTCTAATGATTAGTCAGATGTTATCATTTCCCCCAGCCACTTTCAATATTCCCAGTGATTCTCCAAAGTTCTTCCAACACAAACAAGACACTGTTCATCTAGGCTTTCCCAGGTCTTCCTCAGACACAAGAACTCACTTCAGAGGGGACAAATTCCCCAAAGTTGTTTGCAGTAACTACCGTCTAAGGAATATGTTGCTGCCCTTTTCTTAAAGATTATTTCAAGATGCTGAAAGTTCATGACTTAACTGTCTAATTCAATTTATTTCACTTTTGAAACCTACAGTAGCTGAATCAGAAGAATGTAAAAGAAATAAAAATCCCAACCCCACAGCTGCTAAGGAAAACCATCATAAACCTGTCCCAGCAACAAAAGGATTTCCTTTCCTCCACATTCAGTGAGGCTGGTGAAACCTACAAAGTAGAGAGGAAGGATAAGCCAGTGGTTAGAGTGCTAGTTTAGGATTTGGGAGACCTACCTTCAAGTCCCTCCACACTGGTACAAGTTTCCTGTGTGACCTTGGCTAAGCCACTAAGGTCCAGATTTTACATGTACTGAAGCATTGTTCCACTCAGTCTTGCAATTGAGGAAGAGGATTTTCTGATTCTGTGGCCAAACCAAAACATCTGGGGGAAAATTGTTTCAGTCAACCTGAAACAACAATTTTGGGGGGTTTAGTAGGGGAAGGGGGAGATTGTAGAAGGGTTACCCTGTTTTTGTTGTCAAATCTAGCTAAAATTTTAAATAAAACATCACTTGAAACAAAAAGTCAAAATGTTTTGTTTTGAAAATGTTGAATAGAAACATTTTTTTGGGGGGAAAAAATCAATTTTTTTCCAGCTGGCAACTATTTACCAAATTCAAGCAGAAATCATGAACACTTTCAATCGACCCCAAACTGCAATATTCAGTGAATAAACTATTTGCTGAAAAATTGTAATCCACTCTAGTTGCAATGCCTAGCTGATTTAGGAGCCTGTCTTATTTTCAAACATGACAATGCATTTAGGAGCCTAAGTCTCCCTGCAAGTCAATGGGATTTAGGCTCCTAAGTGCCAGTCATTTTGAAAATGATACTTCAGCTCCTAAGTCAGCTAAGCATTGCAATGCTGAACAGAGATATGCTTAAATATCTTTAATAATCTGTGCCTCTTTGTGCCTCAGATACAAGCACTGCCCTATCTCACAGGGTATTGGAAGGACAAATACTATGAGGTGCTCAGATACTTCAGTAATGGAGGCCATACAAGTACCTTAGATAGAAGTCTAAAAATTCACATGCCAATTATTCTATACAGCTCAAATCTAGGAGCTAAGACTTCATGTTCACTACACAGAGATGACTGCAAGACTATTATTCTTAACTGTAAAGAAATTCTCTTTATTTTTTATTTCTGTAACACAATGGTCTCAGTTTATGTCAGGACATACAAGCTGAGAAGAATTTTACAGCTTAATACAGAGGACTAGGAGATTTGCTGCAGCAATTTATGATGCTGTTAATTTTGTCCAGCTTCTAAGGTATATTTCTGTCCAACACACTGAAAAATTCAGTATTTTCTGCAGTTCAGGTAATCCAAATTATGTTGCAGTCTGCTTTGAAAGCTTCGAAATCCGTGTGAACTAGGTACCACGGTGATGGGCACCATATAAAAACCTAGTTAGATAAATAGATAGTTGGATGTTGTCTTCATCATTTTCATCAGACCTTCAATCTGATTATGGTAAAATGAAGTCCTCACTATGTGCCACTAAATATAGGTGCAGAAATCCTGCAAAGGCTACTACTTTATCTCTGGTTTCATTATTATCAGACACTGTAGCACCTGTTGTACCATCCATGGGTCTCCATTCTCCACCTTCCATCACTTTGGAGAAGAGTAGTTGTTCAATGGTGAGAATAAGGACAAATGTGATGTATAAAAACCCTGGAAGTTGAGTTTGTGCCTGATTTAATCTCTCCCAGAGTCTAAACAGCCACAAAGTCTCATCTTGCTATTCTCCTAACTTGTGTCAAGATCACAAAATGAAGAAAGCATCTCTCGGGAAAAAGAACACTATTTGTGGCAATTTAAAAAAGGAAGCCAAGGAAACACCTGTATAAATCACACAGACATTTAACTCTAAAGACATTCTGAAAATTGATTTCACTTGGGTGGCATTGGTGTAACGGAGGGGAATGATCTTATTGTCTCTTTCCTTTGGCTGCAAAGATATCTGTTTCTATTTTGTTATACAAGTGCATAGAATAGGTTTAGGAAAGAGGAAAAATGTCATCCCTAATAAACTGCATGTAGCTGTAATTCAGATAAAAGTCCCATCACAACTAGGCAGCAGGATGTAGCAATTCTGAATCTTGCCTTTACATGGAAAAATACGACTGTTCTTGGTTATATAGAAAGTTCCTTATCTTAGGGTTTATGTTTTACTCTTTTTCTGTTTTATGTCTGATGCAGAAAGTACCAGGCTTGCATGAACTCACCTTTCAAATAATAAAACACAATGCTTAGCACTAAGAATCTCATTCAGCTTTATGTTAATGCTGCACTTTCCAACTATGAGGGAAAGGATCCCTTCTGTACTTCTTTTGTATTTCTTTTATTAAATTCTTGGTCTTCCTCAGTAATAGTAGGAAAGTGTTTGGGAGGTACTTGTCTTGCAGTCTCCAGTACAGGGCAGCACTGAGTACCTGGATACAGATAGTACATTTAGCACCTGCAGGTACAAACATCTATGAAACATTTCAAAGTGAACATTTTCAAGAACGTGGTAAAAATTTAAGAAGCAAATTTTCTGTACAGCATAAGCAAAAAAAAATGTATCACTAATTGTAAAATACGTATTTCTTGCTGTTTTCTTATTGAAACACTTTTGGCCTGTGAATCTAACTACCCTAAATAGTCAGATAGGAATATATTTCACTAGAAGGACCACTGCCAGCTACTATCTTATTGATTCCTTTGTGTAGTGTGTGGTATACCTTGACATGCCCTATGAACTGCCCAGCTGGTGAGTTGAGTTTAATTAGCAACAGGCCTCAACCCAAACCTCAATTCTGAACACCCCTAGATTTTAGGTTGATAAAATCAAGATTTGAATTTTGCAGCTTGGATCCATCCCCAACCCCATGACAATGTGGGACTTTTCAACTGGCACTAGTGTAGATAGCACAGGTTAATTAGAAATGCTTCTTTGCAAACAATGTAATGAGGCATGGTAGCAAGAGGCATCATGAAGAAATGGAGCTTCAATATTGAAGATGTGGCTCACGTATATGATCCAATCCCAGGTACCTGAACTAGGAGACCTTGAATGACTTTGGCCAGGCTGAGCATGGCCAAAATAATCCCAGCGATTGGGCAACTGCTGTGTTTGCCAGTTTATAAACATTGCAAAAATTGCCTTTTTCCCTCTTCTACGCCTCTTCTTCCATTGCTCATCTGGCTGGGGAAACTCCTGCCTCAACCTCAAACAGTACAGCAGCTTTCCTGGATAAAAGCTACGAGACAAGTGGGCAGAGTTTTGCATGGCAGCAGAGCTCATTGATGATCTTGTTAGATCAACACCACTGGGCTAAATAAGGCCTGTCTGCACCAGGCAGGCAATGCTACAAAAGCGGTCAGTGCTATGTTATGGATGCCAGAACATGGAGACACAAAGACTAGATACATGGACAATGCACAGTAATAGAGCCCATAATGGACATGGAGTATGTCCCCTGAAATTACTCTATACAACTAACATTTAAGAACAAGCGACTCCCAAGAACCTGCCCATTTCTTCCCCCTCCCCCCACCCGCCCCGTTTCTCGGTTTTCCCTTGACAATGACTATAGTTGTGTTTTGTGCCTAATTAATTACTGTTTCTGAATGGCCTGCCTCAAATCTTAACACAATCACTCACTGCAGTACTTAATGCTCATTGATATCTCATCAGGCTCAGTGGCATTCTGCTGTCATTGGGATATTACCCATTTGTTAACGTTTAGCCCTGCATAGGTCAGCACGCTGAAGCATTTCATGTCAGTCACATTAAATCAGTGAGACAGGCCACCGGCTGACAACAGTCATCGTTTTCAGTCATGATTTCCCCCCCCCTCCTCCACCACCCCCCCCCTCGGTGTAGTTTTCTTTTTAAAATAATCACATAAGACTAACTTTTCCAATGGCAGTGCCTGAACTGTGCACCCTGACATATGTGCATGTTGAAATAAGCACGTTGACCTGTCTGCAGGGCAAAGGCCGGTTTTGTGCATACAAATGAGTGTTTTGCGAATGCAAAAAGCTGTCACTTTGCCTGTACCCATATTGTGCTGATGTGACTTAGACATGGAGTTATGTCTTAAGCACTGTTATCCAAGGGGCAATGTATCTGGCTTTTGCTCTGGTTTGAGAACTATTTAGACATTGAGCAAGCAATCTGATGGGCTTCTGCTGCAGAATGTGAGATAAAATAACAATGATTCACCCTGAGAAGAGCAAAAAATCTGAGAAAGGATGCGCTCTCCTCAGCCGGGCCGGTGTAAGGAAGTTTCGCGCCCTAGGCGAAACTTCCTTGCACCAGCCCTGCGCCCCCCTCCAACTACCCCCACCCTGCAGCCAGTCTCCCCGCCCCCCAATGGCGGCTCCCCACCCCACCCCCCACCCCACCGGCAGCCTCCCCCCGCCCGCGGCGCCCCCCAGCTCCCGGCTCAGCCGCGGAGCCGGCAGGCAGGCGGCAGCCACTGCCAGCGGCAGCCACCGCCAGCCGCCCCCCGGCTCAGCCCCAGAGCCGGGAGGGCGGGATGCAGCCGCCGCCAGCCGCCCCCCGGCTCCCAGCACCCTAGGCGACCACTTAGGTTCGCCTAGTGGGCGCGCCGGCCCTGCTCCTCAGACTTCCTTTGGAAGGGTTGCTTGGGAAGTTTCCTTCACTTTCTTTCCACCCTGTACCTACTCCATGAGCAGTTTTTAAAGATAATAAAAGAGAGAAAAGATTCCAATGAACAGTCACAGTCAACAACCTGTGGGTAGGCAGTGTGGCTAGAGCATTAGACTGGGACCCAGGAGGCCCAGATTCTGTTACCAGCTCTGACTGGTTTAGCAGCTGACCTTGGATAGGTCACTTCACCTCTCTGTGCCTTTATTGTTCTGGGTAGCTTGCCCTGGCCGTACTGCAGAATATGCTGGGCTGCTGCAATATACACCCACCTGCTGTGCCGCTGCATGTTTCAAGTTTGTCCACAGAGAATGCATGTGTTGTGATATTGAATGCTTCAGGCAACTTCATCTGTTGTATATGGCTGAACCTCCTAGGCCAGTCCCAGCAGGAACATTGTACCCCCTAATACTAACGAATGTGAATGGGGGATGGCGACTCAGCAGGGGCAATAAAAAGAGCTCTCTTCCTCGCACACTACTATGGGAGATGTAGAGAGAGTGCCTTATATTGCTTGTGGCCTACTCCAACATTTGGTGGGAGATTCAGAAGCCTAGATGGGTTCCCTGAGAGACAAATGTTGAGGAATTCTAATTAGTAATAAAGCTAGAGCTAAATCTTCGATGTATTCCCCACCTTACTGTCTCTTGACATTCCAGGTCTGGCTGGCACATGATTACGCACTACCCAGTAACCCATTATTTCCATAAAAGGCCCTGTCAGCAATCTGTTGTAAAATTGGGGTCTGTAATTTATTTGGTTTTCCTCCCAATGTAGCGCCCCTCCCCCCCCATGCATGAACTCTATTCTTGAAGCAATTCCTTATAGTTAGACTAAACAATTTTTTCCTGTAGCTGAGGATAACCAGGCCCCAATGTATGCTAGAGTTCATCCTGTGGACAAGTTTAACCAAAGGAGCGGTTAAAGACAAAACCAAAAACAACCATTCTCTCTAGTTCCAAACAGGAAAGGACTATCGTTGACTTGGTACCAACCTGTCATGTGCAGTGTTTGAGGTTTTGCATAGCCCAGGATTTACCATGGGATTTTGTGGGTTGCTTTGGGTTTTACTGACATGTTTGTATATTGTGAAGATTAATAACCAAGATTTCACGACCCTGGGGATTTCCAGCTAAAAGGAAAACCGGGCAGTTTCATTAGATTCCAAGGATGTCCTGACACTGTTGATGGAAAGATTGTATTGTATGTAGCCCTCTTTGAGCTACGGTTCATTTAAAGTTCTCTGTGACAGACAAAAGGGTCTCAATGATGGTTGAGAAAGTCACATTTAATTGTAGCATAGCCTTGCCCTCTAGCCTCTAATGAGGGCTTATAATTAGTCCTATATAGTACCACGTGAGCATCTGCCCTGAACCATAAAAAATTTCCACGCATACTTAAAAATAGGATTTATATGCTACACAAATCCAAACAGCAAAGTACTGGATATGACTGAGCAACTCCCTGAGGACTACAAGGAGGGTTTTTATTGCCAGGTTCACGAGGAAATATTAGCTCATTAAATGGAATGCTGAGTCTTCAAGAGGTCAATTATCCCCCACTCACCTTTAGAAACAAGGACATTTTCCTATCAAGACACCATGGCCAAGTACAGCATGGTTCCTCTTTAGGACTTTGATCCAGCAAAGCATTTAGCCATGTTCTTATTTAAGCAGGGGGGGACAATAGCATGACTCATGTGCTTAATGTTGAGCATGTGCTTGCTGGATTGGTGTCTAGGTTCCATATGTGATTGATGTCAATGGACGCTGTATACATGAATCTACACTGGGAAAGAGAACTGAGAATTATAGATGGCAGAACCTTGAATACATATCTTAGACCTCTCGGCAACCTCCTGACAGGATCCGGCATGCTAAGTCTTAGAAAAATGTAACGACTCGAGATGAGGGGGAGGAAGGGAGGGCGGAGGTTCCACGCTAACTTCTATGCAAATCTTCAGAAACTATTTCTGTATTTGTACTTTGCTGACACATAATATTTTGTCCTGTGAACCAACATACACAAAATACTGGTATGGCGACTGAAATTCTAACAGGTGACAAATAAATAAAAGGATGGTTTCCTAAAACTAGCCCTCCTCTAGTTAATGCCCCCCCACTTGGGATCTTTTCTCTCTTCAGCGATTGTAATCAATTGGAAATCTGTGGGGAATTAGATGCAGAGATTTAGAAGGAAATAGTAAATCTCATTTCCTCATTTATCATTTCCAGTGCTAAAGTTTGTTTGTTTAGGGACTTCTTTTCTACTCATTTGTCACTTTGGCTAAAGATTTCCTCAGTACCTTTCAAAAGAACTTCAATCTATAACTAAATAATAAATAACTCATAGTGCGCTCTCTCTCGCTCTGTGTTCGTGTCCTTGTGTGTGCAAACTTGCATGTGTGGTTAGATAGGCTTTTGTGTGTCTTGCTGTATGTGCACATGTGAACATGCCGTTTGGAACATGTGCGGGATACATGTGGTTTGTATGTGTGCACATGGACTTGTATGTGTACGTGTGGGTCTGCATGTGCATTTATGTATATGTGTAAGTGTGCACATGCCTGTTATGTGTGCATGTAACAGTTCTGTGTGGGTGCATGTGTGTTTGTGTGGTTGCACACTTACGCCAGTGGCTGCAGAACACGAAGATGAGCCGGACGAGCGAGAGCGGGTGTTGACCCTCTGCTGTCTCCAGTTGCTGCTGCTTGCCCTTCCGTTTTTAGCAGTTGTTTTTCTTCATAGTCTAACTTTATTAAACTTGCTTTTGTGAAACAGTTAACAGGGAATCCACTGCACATTCTTAATTGGAGTGATAGCCCCCCAGATAGATAAACATGCGCCTGTAAAACTATGGCAGGGAGGACATTCTTTCCCAGTGAAAAAGGCTGGGAAATAAGTGACCATGAAACCACACATAGATCAGGCTGTGCTATTAAACTGGCAGAATTCTCTTCCAAAAATGTCTGTCCATGTATTCTTTCTTTCTTTCTTTCTTTCCATTCCAAAACACACACATTTTGAAGGGGTGAAGGCAGGAGCAGATTTACCATGAAACAAACCGTGTGGTGGCCTGGGGCCCCCACGACAGGGCCCCCCTCAAAATGCAGGACAAATATCTGACAACGTGCCCCTGAGTCCCGGCCAGCGGCACAGCAGGGCTCAGGCAGGCAGGCTGCCTGCTTGCCGTGGCCGGCGGCCGGCTACTGGCATGTCTCTGTGCACCCCGGGCAGCGCGCGGAGACCCACTGCCCCCATCCTCCCAAGGGGCGCACAGAGACGTGCCAGCAGCAGGGCTAAGGCAACTCCCTGCCCGCTCTGCCTCCCTCCCTCCGCACCGCTTTGCTCCTGGAAGTGGCCGGTGTGTCCCTGTGGCCCCTGGAGGGTGTGTGTGTGTATTCCGCACGCTGCCCCCACCCCGAGTGTCAACTCTGCAACTCCCATGGGCTGAGAACTGTGGGAGTGGCACCTGCAGGCAGTGGTGCGTGGAGACTCCCTGGACCCTCCCCCCACCCCAGGAGCCGCTGCCGGAGGAGTGTGTGCTGGTTGCTTTGGGAGCTGTGCCACCTGAGGTAAGCACCGCCCCCTACCCCACTCCTGTACCGCAACCCCCTGCCTCAGCCCAGAGCCCGCACCCCACTGTCCTCCCAGAGCCCACACCCCTCCTGCACCCAACCCTCCTGCCCCTGCCTGATAGGGGGCCTTGCATTGCCCAACTCACCTCCGCTCCACCTCTGCCTCCTCCCTGAGCCCGCCACCACCACTCCACTTCTCCCCCCTCCCTCCCAGGCTTGCCGCAAATCAGCTGTTTCGCGCGCAGCAAGCCTGGGGGAGGGGGAGGGGGAGGGAGAAGCAGAGCAGTGGCGCGCTCGGGGGAGGAGGTGGAGCGGAGGAGAGCTGGGGCAGGGAGCAGTTCCTCTGCACCGCCCCTCCCTGTTCACCTCCGCTTCCTACAGCCCTCCCCACGCCCCAGCTCATCTCCGCTCCACCTCCACCACCTCCCCTGAGCGCGCTGCCACTCTGCTTTCCCCTCCTCCCTCCCAGGCTTGCAGGGAGGGGGGTGGAGGGGAAATGCGGCATGCCTGGGGGAAGAGGCAGGGGCGTGGATTTGGGGAAGGGGTTGGAATGGGGGTGGGGCGGGGGCAGAGTTGGGGCGGGGCCTGGGGCGGGGGGGGGGGTGCACGAGCACCCACCGGCGCCGGCTAAAATCGGCACCTATTCCCAATCAAGGTACCTCACTTTATTTTCATTTACTTCCCATTACTTATAATATAGGAGGAGGATGGGGAAAAAAAGAATGAAAAACAGGGTGGGAGATGAGAGAGAATGTTCTTTTTCTTGGCTGGGTCCCCAGGGGGCGACCTCCAAAAATGAAGCTGCGCACAGGGCCCCACTAACTCTAAATCTGCCACTGAGTGAAGGGAGCGAAGTAGTGGTTCAGAACAACAACAAATAACAAGAGAATTCACACGTAGCAGCAGAAGTAGATCCTCTGCCCTTTGCCTCTGCCCTTTCTCTGCTGTATTGGATCCTAGTCAGGTGATCTCCAGTCCCTTCTCACAAGTACTTATTTATGAAAAACACTGACCTACTGAATTTGTCCCTTGATAGGGACAATGCAAGTGTGCTAAGCCATGTTGAACAAATAGAGGTAATCTTGGAAAAATGAATTTTAAAAATCCCCCCTTAATCGTTCTGCCACTGGCAGGGTTAAAAATATGCTATAGGACATGGCCCAGGTGTCTTTAGAAATCTTTGTATGATCTCCCCAGGATCTCCTCCAACCTCCAATGCAATTATTAAAAATCTGTTCATGTTCTACCATGTTGCAGCTAACATGATCAGGAGGAGCTGGGCCTGTGGTCTGGAATAATACTCTGCAAAGCCTATGCCAGAGTTTAGTTCTTGGGCTTTTCTTACCAGGATTTAGCAGGAGCTGAAAGGGGATAGAGGGGCCTTGCATTGCTCATTAATCAATGACCTCTTTGACTGATTAAAAGTGAGGCACTGGTAGGTTCCTAAGGGAGCCCCCTCCCTTCTGTTTTGGCTGGGGGAGGGTTGACATGATATAAGGCCACAAAGCGGAAGTGGTGTATAAAGCGAGAAAAAGCCAGGTGACCCCTTAAGCATCTGAAAGGGACATGGGGGGGGGGGAAATCATCCAGCATTTCCAGGCCTCAGGACTGTCCTCTGACGTTTTAGCTTTTTGGGGGGAAAAAAGACCTCACTATTCAGGTCTGATGAAAAGGAGACAGCAGATGGATAAGGATTCAGGAAGTCAGAGGAGAACAGATGACTTGAGAACTGCTTTGCCAGGACCTTTTCCAAAAACCTTCCCCCACTGGGCAGAGCAGCAGTTGGTGAGATCATGAAAGGCCTAAGCAAAAGGCTAAGCAAAACTGTGATTGCCAAATGGTGAAAGGGATACAATGGCTTCCTACAGTGCAATCAAACTTTAAGGGCTGCCTTTCTGAACAAATACCATTTTCAGCCATCGTGCCTCTCATCACATGAACTATCCTTGTCACATGACTTACAGCACCTGGTTCTCCTCTCACGGCCATCAAGTGCAATCAGGACTGGCGCGCCCACTAGGCGACCCCAGGCTGTCACCTAGGGCGCCGGGAGGCGGCTGGCCGCAGCTGCCTCCCACCCTCCCGGCTCCACGGTGGAGCCAGGGCAGTAGCGCAGCCAGGTCCAGAGCGCAGGGGGAGCGGCGCTATAAAAAGGTGCCTCCCCCTGTACTCACTCGGCGGCGCTCCGGGTCTTTGGCGGCGGGTCCTCACTCACTCCGGGTCTTCGGTGGTACCCGCCGCCGAAATGCCGCCGAAGACCTGGAGCACCGCCCGGTGAGTGCAAGAAGCGGCGCTTAAAAAGAAGCGGCGCCTTTTTTTAGTGCTGCTAAAAAAAGGCACCACTTCCGCCGCTTCTGCTCACAGGGGGAGCGGCCGCTCCCCCTGCTCCCCCAGTGGCTATGCTACTGAGCCGGGGGGGCGGCTGGCCGTGGCTGCCTCCCGCCCTCCCAGCTCCGCGGCTGAGCCAGGAGCTGGGGGGGCGCTGCGGGTGGGGGGAGGCTGCCGCGGGCGGGGGGCTGAGCTGCTGGCCCACGGGGGGGTGGGGAGCCGCCGCGGGGGTGGGCCTGGCTGCCCGTGGGGGGGGCGGTGTTAGTTGGGGGAGGGGGGCGCAGGGCTGGTGCAAGGAAGTTTCGCCTAGGGCGTGAAACTTCCTTGCACCGGCCCTGAGTGCAATGCCGTTGAAATGAATGGTGTTATAAAAGCATAAGAGCAATGTTAGCGGGTGGCAGTAAGGCTCATAGACTTTTGTCAGATAATAATAATGCTGATCTGAACCCTATTGAGTGTTTAATTCTGCAGTCACTATTATCAGCTGATGGTTTATTTATTGGTTTACATAATTGGTTTCTTAGAGATGATCTCCTCTGGCTAAATGGAACAAAAAGTCATCCAGTGAACTGTGATCCCCCCGTGCTCTGAAAGCAGCATAAGCTGGAACTGTTAACAAAGTGGGAGTGCTGTAGAACATTGAGGAATCCTGGCTGCCAATTGCCTGCTAAGAAGCTCATGATTTATAATACATAACAGTAGCAATGCATGATTTTTTTCCCCCTTTGAGTAAAGGATCCAAAGCTAACAATGCTCTGTCCTTATCAGCAGAAACATTTGCTGCGGGGTGGGCCAAAAGCTACTGACGCACGGCCCTGTTTTCTGAAGTGCTTTTCCCTATTCCTGTATGAAATACATCTGTATCCAATTACATCCGTCAAGCTGTATCGGTGAGCGTATATGTGCCTATACATGTGTGTGTCCATCAGAATTATGGTGATGAGCAGATAAATATTAAAACTAAGATCCTTATTCTGAAAAATAGTGGCTAGATGTCTTTAAGCTGTGTTACTAAGGATGATGGAAACAGAGGCAGTGATCTTCCTGCAGGGAGAAGATGCTAGCTTCTAACAGTCTAGAGGTGATGGAGACACCAGACTGCAGCAATGACAAAGTCATTATACATAAAGAACACCTGGTTTGGCGGAACCAACAACTCAGATAAAAAACAAACAACAAAAAGATCAGCAATTCTTTCACCAGTTGGAGGGCAGAGGAATAAGCATGATGCACTGAATTTGTGTCATTTTCTCCAGAAGAGGAGACTAGCATTCAAATCTCTGTTGGATCACCAAGAGAGTGAATGCAGTCTCAGCCCAGCACAAAACCACCAAATAGACCTAGCACATGATGCTCCCTCTTCAAGCGAGGCCCAGGTCTGGATTAGTAGGGTGTGCAGTAGGTCTGGACAGGGCTGCATTGGAAAAGCTGCGAAGAAGGCCAGGCCTGGGATAGCATGGTCAAGCCAGGATTGAGGGCCATTGACAGATGTTTCGGGGGCTAGGACTAGTTTAGCAGATGGTTGCTGCAGATCACAACTTAGATGCATTTATGGAGCTATGTGGAAATCTTGCACAGAACATGCCCCGATTAAACTGTACCCAGTAAGGGCTATTATTTAATGAGTCCGAAAATAAAATGTAAAAATCCTGAAGTATTATTGTGCTGACCCAGCCCTGGTGGAGTTCCAAAACTGTTCCTTGTGCTAATCTTACTGTGTTCAGGTCCTGGACGCTTGGTTCCTTGGGTGGAAGTGAACACTTGGGGTGTGTTTTCTGAGCCCCTGGAGAGGGAATGCATTCTACAATGCCAGCCCAATTCATTTAGCAGTTCGGGACCCTCATTGTGTCAGGTCAGAGGCGCACTAGGGACCTGGGTTTGGAAAGATGTCAGGATTCCCATGGAGGTACGGCTGCATGCAAGCTCCAGAGAAAGAAGGAAGCAGGGGGTGTGTGCAAGCTTCAATTAACTCTACAGCAGAGTATCCTTTATTGGGTTAGTTCCCAGAGAGGCACTGATGTCTGATTCTTAGTAAGTGGCTGTATTGGTGTCAGTCTGCAAGTGGGTAGATAGGAGAAAAAGAGTAGGAGAGGCCAGCTAGATTATCAACTGATGACACATTCAATATTTTTGTTAATGACTTGGATAATGGCATGGTGAGTATGCTTATACAATTTGCAGATGACATTACAGTGGAAGGGGATGGTAGCATTTTGGAGGACAGGATTAGATCAAAAGGACCTTGACAAATTGGAGAATTTTTCTGAAATCAGCAACGCTGAAATTCAGTAAAGACAAGTGCAGAGTACTACTCTTCGGAAGGAAAAATCGAATGCACAAATACAAAATAGGGAATAACTGAGTAGGCAGTAGAAATGCTGAAAAGGATCTGGGGGTTATAGTGGATCACAAATTTAATATGAATCAACAATGTGATGCACTTGCAAAAAAGGCTAATATCATTCTGGGATGTATTACCAGGACTGTTGTATGTAAGACATGGGAGGTAATTGTCCTGCTCTACTGGGCACTGGTGAGGCCTCAGCTGGAGTACTGTGTCCAATTCTGGGAACCAAACTTTAGGAAAGATGTGGACAAATTAGAAAGAGTCCAAAGGAGAGCAACAAAAAATGATAAAAGATTTAGAAAACCTGAACTATGCGGAAAGGTTAAAAAACTAGGCATGTTTAATCTTGAGAAAAGAAGTGTCTTCAAATATATTATAAAGAGGACTATGATCAATGGTTCTCTGTGTCCACTGAAGGTAGGACAAGCAGTAATGAGCTTAATCTACAGCAAGGGAGATTTAGGTTAGATATTAGGGAAAACTTTCTAGCCATAAGGATAGTTAAGTACTGGAATAGGCTTCAAAGGGAGGTTGTGGAATCTCCATCATTAGAGGTTTGTAAAAAAACCAGTCAGGGATGGTTTAGGTTTATTTGGTCCTGCCTCAGTGCAGGGGGGTGGACTACATGACCCCTCCAGGTCCCTTCCAGCCCTGCATTTCTATGTTTCTATCATTAACATGGACATCACTGGATTTCTGAAGGTTTATTTTCCTTCCAGTGACATTTCTTTAGGTTTACTATTCAGTGACTAGAGAGTAGTGCGGGAGAGACCAGTGAAGAAGGTCCTCTGATTCCAAACACAGGCCAACACTTTTCACTGCTTCTTTTCCTTGAAGTGTCAGTACATTCTATTATCTCTGACACCAGCTATGAAGAAGTGGGGGGAGACTGAAATCAACAGGCTGAAAGACACAGGGTGCTTTCATTTTCTTTAATTGTAAAGTATCTAACACCCCTGGATTGTCGTTATGCTCAGGGTCTAGCACAGTTAGCATTTTTATCCACACTCCTGGAGATCTTCGCCTACCCTCAGAGTTACTTGGCACAGTGAAGAGAATCTTTCTGCCCATTGAGTATCTAAAGACAGCATTTTCCTGGAACATCTGTCTAGGAATATGCTGCTAAGACAGTCTTCCTTTCTTATGGTTCCAGTCATGTCACTCCCATGTTCGAGTTTCTTTGCTGGCTTTCCCTGGCCTTCTATGTTAGGTTCAAGCTATTAATTTTCACTTCTAAAGACCCTGCACAGCTACGTCTCTGCTCTTATTTTCTCCTGCTCTGCGCCCTCTCCCTTTGCTCCATCTAAGACTCTTTCGTCACTGCCCACTTGTATCCTTCTCAGTTTGTGACAATTTCCATGCTTGGAAATGTATCTCTGTCTTATGCCCCAAACATCCCCACCATCACTTCAGTTCCCTGCTCAACCAAATTTTCTTCTTCAAGGGACCTTTCAGCAGTCACCACTACAGATTCCTACAGACATCACCTCAAGTCTGTCCCTTCACCTTCCAAACTTTTGACTACATCTGAGCAACACTGTAAGCTCTCTGGGGCAAATACTACCTCTCTTTCTCTGTTTTCAAAACACTGGCCACATTGCTTGCACTCAAATTACTGATGATGACAATATTAATTCATAACTATTAATAGTTAGAACATTTAGCCTATCAAAACACGGATGGCCTAATTCTCCTGTACAGCTGCACAATGCCATTGACTTCAGTGGAGTTTCTTCTGATTTACAGAAGAGTGAGAGAAACATCAGACCCTGAATATTCATTAATTATCTCATACAGTACTATTTTGCTTTGCCATATCATTGCTATGGACACCAAGGGCCTGATACTCCACTTCATTACGTTCGTGTAAATCAAGAGCAACTCCACTGAAGTCAATGGAGTTGCAATGATGTAAGCAAGGACAGAATAAGGCCTTCATAATATTTAAACATACAACTCCCCCATTCCAAACAATATTCCCTTCCCTCACCAACATCGGCTCGGGCAAACACATCTTACCTCTCCTCTACGCTCTACAATGGCTTCCCTTAGAATGTCAAGTTAAGTTCAGGATCTCATTCCTCCTCTTTGATGTAATCAATGGGCCCAGCATAAGTAAATGATTGCCTAAAGCTCCAAGATGAGTACCAGCTCCACTTCTCAGAGACAATGGACCTTTCTACCACAAATCTTCTGTGTGCAGGAGACAGACCTTTCTTAGGAACCAACTCCTACAGGAACTAAGGACCATCACAAACTTCACCATCTTCCATTCCAAGTGCAAGGTGAATTGCTTTGACCTGCCTTCTCTACCATAAACCCGGAGCAGCTCGTACATTAAAATACAACACCAAGAACTACCAAAGCAAAAAACTTCACTGTACACCTAATTCTCCAACTAGAATGAACTACATGCAACAGATGTCACGTCACTTAATGCACTACTGGGAGTTGCTCAGATACAATGGTGATGAGGGTGGTATAAGAATCTATATAGACTAGACTAGCACAGTGCTGTAAACACAATATATAGCCCGAAGAACTAAACATAAACCTCAACCCAAGTCTAAACCAAATAAATCCACCTTACATTATGCTCTGAAAGAAGCAAAGCTCTGGGTCCTGCTGACTGCCAAGCGGAGTGAGTTCCAAAGGCATGGTCTCCTACTGAAGACATGCCACCAGCACTGGAGAGTTCAGCTGAGGTGGTACAAGAACATCTGATGTGCCAGGAGGCATTACAACTCTGATCGCTCAGTCCCTAGACAGAGATTATTAGAAGAAGCGGCACAGCAGGGAATCCAATTTATGTCCATAACTGCATGGAAACTAGGAAATGCTACCAACCTGGGGCCCAATCCTGCAATGGGCGGCGCACTCTCATTTCCTTTCGGGTCTGATCCTGCTTCCATTGAAGCCAATGGCAAATGTCCTATTGGTTTCAATGGGAGTAGGATTGACTTCAATGGGAGTTGAAGGTGCTTGGCCTCTTGTAAGACTGGTCCTTAATCCTTTATATGGAATGGACCCATGCCTTTCAGACTCAGGACCGTATTAAAATACAGATGATTTTACCAAATCCTTAACCCCCCTCTCCTCCAGCTGTCACCTGCTCTTCCTCTGCCATCACTGCTGGTTACCAAGTCATGTGTGTGCAAAGGGAACTGTTCTCCTGTCTCCGCAGGATACTGTGAGCACACGGCAGGGCTTGCTGCAGAGGGGAGAGGCTCACAGGAATATAGGACTTTTCATACCAGATCAAAGGGCTGTTTCAGCTGACCTGGTACCCTACCTCTGGCAGCAACTTGTAGCTGATGCTACAGACAAGGCGAACCCTCCTATCTCCAGTAACATGCAAAGCCTTTTATCGACATGCATATCTCAGAGATCAGCAACTTGCATGAAAGAGATACCAGATGGCGCACGCAGCAGTTAAATGGGGCCCTGGGTCCTGTAAGATTTTGATAAGTGGGGAGGGGATTTTTGATGTATCTGGCTGGTTTCCAGTCCTGGGTTCCTAACCAGGATCTAAGGGTTCTGATTCTAACCTCCCTGGTGCAAAGAACATCATTGTGTAACTTCTAGCTACCACAACGGCTCATATAAATGAGGAGCTGTGCATCATGGACTCCAATCATGACTTAAGGCACTTGCATAGATTTTTACCACGGTTACAGGAAGAGGGTTTTTTAAATTTTAAATCCACCTGTATGACGTCCTGCTATTATAGTCCTAGGCCCCTTCCACCTCAGTCTTGACCTGCAACATTGCTGGCTCTTCCAGTCCTGAGCCCCCAGACCCCTCTGCAAAGTAGCACATTTCTCACCTCCAAAACCCCCTTTGTGTCCTGAGGCTCTCCCAGAGACTCGTAACCATGGTCAATATTGTGGTGTGGACAAATGTGACACAGGTGGGAAGATAAAAGAACACAAAACGCATTAGGCTGTAAGGCAGGATTTCAACCCACTTCCTGGAGATGAAAGGCTGTTGCCCAACCTATGACATCATTCTAGTCATGCAAGTTTGTCAGGTGTCTAACTGATTTTCATCTTCCTTTTTGCTCACTCCAAAAAACAGCACTTGCCACAAGTTCAGGGAAAGCAGAGGGCACCCAAGGGAACCCCTTTCCAAGAAGTCAGCTTGTGAGATTATAAAGATTTTACCTGTTCCTCTACTGCATAATTTGTTACACTTATGCCTTTCTACTTCACTCCTAATTTCTGCACCTGCTACATGGCTATTTCTATGTTTCAGCTGTTAGAATATCAGATAATATTTGCTTTGAAATCATCGTCTCATGTCACACCAGCGGGAAGCTGGGGATTAGCTGAAAACATGTCTTGTAAAGGGGATAATCAGTTATCAGTTGCAAAACTGATCTGATGCCTCTCCAGTATAGCAGCAGACGTCACTGCAGGCAAAGCCCTGAATTGCTGATGAGGCCTTTCCTCTGTTGTAACTGTTGCCATACTTTGACTTTTCTGAGGATTCATGGCAAGGTCTTCCTAGAATAACCATGAAGAAATGGGATGGTCTGGGTATGGAGGCTAGTTACTGGGCCACAGATAAGAGGGTGGGTATTTAGATATCAACCTGTACCTGTGGGAACCTATGGCCCTTTCCCTCCCCCTCACCACCCATTGTGTATTCGCTGCCTGAGTTATACGGACTGCAAGGTTACTAGAGTTTGGTAGAGGTGGTATCAGAAGCAGAGTTAGTTCTATGAGCCTCCAGATACCACCCCTGCAGCCTACTTACTGGACCAAGTATGAATCTCACAGAAACCGCAGACTTCCCCATAGATTCCCACAGTTAGAACTTCACTTCAGTCCTGACCACCCGCATCACCTCCTTTTCCAGTCCGTGGCTCCCCCATACAAGCTCTGTCAACTCACCTCAGTCCTTCTCTGCACATGGACATTCCCATCCTGCACACCCCACTGCTTCATCAACACACCTCAGTATTACCTTGCAGAATCCTGTCTCACAGCCCCATACAGCTTTGTTAATACACCTGTTTTGACCTGTCCCAACCCCAGTTATTTCAGTCCTGTGACACACACAGTTCTTTCAGGGTATCTCATGGAGGCCTGCAGTATCCCCGGATATTCCATTTTGGGTCCTTAGCCAGCTTTGACAATATACTTCATTTTTGACCTGCAGCACCCTTGGCTTTTCCAGTTCAGTGACTAGCTTTGGCTGCATTTGCAAATTTTGCAAAATTGTGCAATGAGTTGCAAAACTGTGAACTACAATAAAATCCACCCGTCTTGTTTCACTTCCAATCTAAGCAGAATTTTGTACTCATGTCTCCTACGATAAAAAAAAAAAAGTGCAAAAAGTCACTGCACCACCCTCTCTCCAGTGATCAGCACTACAACCACCCTTTAGTCTCCCGATTTTAATATATCACGGAACTAATGTACCAATCTTCGTGTAATGTGCACCAATAGGCTTCCTCTCTACAGGAGGGGTGCTCAACCCCGCCTCTGCCCCGGACCCTACCCCCACTACACCCCTCCCTCAAAGCCCTACCCCACCTCTTCTTGTCCCACCCTGCCTCTTTCCACCCCCTCCCTGAGCGCGCCCCATCCCTGCGCCTCCCCCACCCTCCCAGGACCTCCTGCACGCCGCCGAACAACTGTTCCACGGTGTGCAGGAGGCACTGGGAGGGCGGGGGAGGAGTTGATCAGCAGGGCCATTGGTGGGGAGGGGGAGGTGCTGGTGGGAGGTGGGGAGGAAGGGGAGCTTGGCTGCCGGTGGGTGCTAAGCACCTGCTAATTTTTTTATTAGAGTCGGCGCCTATGATGTGCACATCCAATCCCCATTTTATCAACCCATGTTGATGTACATGGGCCAATCCATTCTTTCGAAAAAGTATTTACATAATGAATAACCAAGCATCCAGCATGTTTTTGGCTTTCACTTCTAGAAATGAGGCCAAACCTAAACATTTGGTGTGTATTTTTTATTTTGTTGGGTAAATATTTCCATAGTAAGTAGGTCAGTAAAATGAGGATTTAGAATACAGAAGACATTTCCTGCAGGGCTACGATCCTTTGAAGGTGCTGTGGCTCGAATGTGGGAGTTACACTACTTGAATGACAAACTCTAAGGATATTGTTATAAAGCACAACTTGAAACAATGCTGGCTAAGAAAATCAAATCTCACTAGAGGGTAGTATCATGATATTGATCATGAACAATGTGTTTTAGTTCAACGTAATGACAAATGGAAAAGTAAGACAAGGGGATGGTACAGGCTGGAAAGAGACACAGATGGTAGACCCAGTTTTCAAACTTGATTCCCCCAACTTCATGATTGGGCTTTTAAATGGCCATTGAGAGCCTTAAATATCAGGCACCTAAGTTCTAACCACAGCCCACTAATGCAGCATTTTGTGCACGTAGCTTCAGCAGCCAGCTTTGAGAAGTGGCTCCCCAGATTCAGGGGAACAATAAAGCTTTATTTAAAAATCCTTGAAAAAGAATACGGCATCTAAGCTCTAATCATTAGACAGCTAACCTAACCAGCCAAATTCTGCAGTGGCAACAAAGAACTTATTCAGGTAAAACTCTCATTGATGTCACTGACAGTTCTGCCTGTGTAAGGGCTGAAGGATCTGGCCATGATGTTTTGGGAACCACCCATACCAGTAAGGGGTTCAGTCACCGCCTGTCATTTAGCTTCTGGGTGCCTTGGTGCCATGCGGCTATGGTTCAGATCCCTGACACCAGTAGCCACCTGTAGTGAGGCGGTGTGGTTCCCCGCCACCCCGGAGAGAGACGAATCCCTCCGGACACCAGAGTGGGCGGAGCTAGTGAGCTATGAGCCCACCCCCCAGAGGGTCAGGTGGTGCCCCAGAAATATAAAGGCTTGACTTCTGAGCTTACTGGGGAAACAGCCGCCAGAGAGGCCAGATGCCTCTGGCTTAGGCTGCGACTAGGAAGCACCAGTGTCCTGCGGTACACGCAAGGACTGGCCCGACCTGCCCTGCGCTCGCTACCCGGAGGAGTTGCCGAGCCTGCCTCTCACCAGCTACCCCGAGGCGCCCATGATGCTGGATCCCCCTGAGGACATCACCCTGACCCAGGTACCTTACGAGGGGGAGTCCAGAAGTAGCCCGGGGGCAGCCGACCCTAGTCTGGATCCATCACTGCCAGAGCCGATGTCAATGTGTTGTGGCCAGGATCTCCACTGACACAGCAGTGGGTTTTCTGCCGCTGCTAGGGCCCCGGGCTGGGACGCAGTGGAGTGGGAGGGCCTGCGTCCCCCCTGCCACCCAACTCGTGGATGGCCGTCTCCTCTTCCTCCTGGCCTTTTGGAGGCTTGGGCCTACTGTTATTGCTCAGCCTGCCTGAGGGCCTGAGCTCCTGACTCATTATTGCCCCACCCTGACCTAGGGCCTTGGCTTACTATTATTTGTACTATTGTTGCTCAGCCCTGCCTGAGGGCCTGAGCGCCTGACTCATTGTTGCCCTGCCCTGACCTAGGGCCCTGGCATAAGTGTACTTATTTCTGCTTCCCCAAGGGTTGCCAGGGAAGACTCCCGCGACCGAACTAATTCCCCAATACATCAACAATGTGTAGTGAGGTGGTGTGCTTCCCCGCCACCCCGGAGAGAGACGAGCCCTGGCTAATCTCTCTACACCACCCCACAACCATAAGGCCTCACCCTGGCTCTCACTAGCCTTGTTACTCTTTGACACAAATAGCCCCTCCAGTCCTGAGTCTCCCCAAATTCATTCTTCCCAAGTTCTTAAGTACCAGATACTTGGACCGTTCCCCTCTGGTTTGTCACCCCCGAAGGCATGGAACCAGCTCCCCAGTTATCAGTTCATTTTGGCACACACTGCACACAGTTTGCACACCAGAGACCTGGTTGGGGTAAAAATAAACAAAAGTGTATTTAATAGAAAAACCACAGATTCAACGATGAAATAGCGAGGGAAAGCAAACATAGGCAAGTTACACTGAAAACAAACCTCAAGAGCAACTGTAGGCTTTACACTTCCATACTAGATAAACCCGGTTTTCTAATACAAGTTAACTATTGCCTCTGCACAGATTCACAGAGTACCACCTAGCTATAGAGCTAGACAGCTTCCCACCTAGAAATTGTCCCTCAGTTTCTGGATGGTGGTTGTCAGTTCAAACCTCTTCCATTTTAAAAGGGTTTGCAGGTGTTTTTTTCCCTTCAGTCACTAGATATTCAAAGTGGGAGAAACTCCCTAATTTCTTGTTTTCTGAAGACTGGGATTTGCTTTTCAGTTTCAAGTTGTTTCAATGTTTTCCCATTAACTCTGACTGTCTACCGTTGTCTTTTCCACGGCTGGACAATAGATGGGTACTTGAAGGTGGTTTCATGTAAACAACTCGCTTGGGGATGCCTAGGGCCCTACAAAATTCACAACCATGAAAAGTATCAGAGGGGTAGCTGTGTTAGTCTGGATCTGTAGAAGCGACAAAGGGTCCTGTGGCACCTTATAGACTAACAGAGGTATTGAAGCATAAGCTTTCGTGGGTGAATACCCACTTCTTCGGATGCAAGCAGTGGAAAATGCATCATGGACCATGAAATCTGGTCTCTTCCCCCAGCCCCAGTGAAATCTGGTCTTTTGTGTACTTTTACCCTATACTATACAGATTTCATGGAGGAGACCAGTGTTTCTCAAACAGGGGGTCCTGATCCAAAAGGGAGTTGCATGGGGCTCACAAGCTTATTTTAGGGGGCTTGTGATATTGCCGTCCTTACTTTTGCACTGCCTTCAGAATTGGGTGGCCAGAGAGCGGTGGCTGTTGGCCAGGCACCCAGCTCTGAAGGCAGCGCCCCATTGGCAGCATTGCAGAAGTAAGGGTGTCAATACCATACCATGCCACCTTTACTTCTGCCCTGCTGCCTTCAGAGCTGGGTGGTGGGAAAGTGGTGTCTGCTGACCGAGGGTCCAGCTGTGAAGGCAGCAGCACAGAAGTAAGGGTGGCAACACCATACCATGCCACCCGTACTTCTGTGCTGCTGCTGGCGGCGGCTCTGCCTCCAGAGCTGGGCTCCCGGCCAGCAGCCATTGCTCTCCAGCTTCCCAGCTCTGAAGGCAGCGCCACCGCCAGCAGCAATGCAGAAGTAAGGGTACCAGTACTGCAACACTCCCTACACCCTCCCCCCCCCCCCCCCCCACACACAACTCCTTTTTGGGTCAGGACCCAACACCCTGAAATTTCAGATTTAAATAGCTGAAATCATGAAATGTATGATTTTAAAATCCTATGACCATAAAATTGACCAAAATGGACTGTGAATTTGGTAGGGCCCTAGGGATGCCCCTCCACACGTGAATGCTTCACTGCCCAGTTGTGAGATGATGTTGAAGCTGTAGTACAGATTATGAGCACAGTTTTCTATGTACACAGATTCATAACCACAGGCTGCATACATATCTCGTAATGACCATCAAGTCCAGAACATTACAAGCTTTCATAAAAGACCTGACTCGATATACTTTTATAGTAAAATATTGTGCCATCAGTAGATTTAACTGCTCATTTTGGGGAGGGGGTTAACCCTTCTGTTCTCCTCTCCGACTGTCACACTGGTTGTGTCAGGGTTCCCTCCCCACTCTAAACTCTAGGGTAAAGACATGGGGACCCGCATGAAGAGCTCCTAAGCTTATTTTTACCAGCTTAGGTTAAAACCCCCAAGGTACAAAATCCCCTGCACCCTGAGAAATGCTTCTTCCACTGCCACCATCAAGTGTTTTAAACAGGAATCCAGGAAAGGAGACCACTTGATGTTCCCTTCCCGCCCCCCAAATACCCTCTCAAGCCCGTACCCCCCTTTCCTGGGAAGCTTGAGAATAATCTCCTAACCAATTTGTTACACAGTGATCTAAAAAAACCCACCCCCGGGGTTTTAACACCATAGAAAACAGTCAGCTTCTTAAAAGAAGGATTTTATTAAAACAAAGAAGGTAAAATCAGCTCTGTAAAATCAGGATGGTAATTATTTTACAGCGTACTCAATTTCCAAACTCAGTGGGATTCCCCCTCTGGACAAACCCTTAAAGTTACAGAGAAAAAAAAGGAATAACCCCTCCCTCTCACACAGGGAACGTATCAAGCAAAAATAAACAGAAATCTACTCGCTATGCTATCTAAACTTACTTTAGAAAAGTGAGGATTTGATTAAAAGATTACTGGTTCCTTCTGACTCCAAGATCACTCTGAGTCTGACAAAGAGCCACACACAAAGCTTTCCCCCTCCCAAGATTTGAAAGTATCTTGTCCCCTTATTGGTCAGATGCCGGCCAGGTCAGGTGTCGGTCTGGTTACCTGCATTTCTTAACCCTTTACTGGTAAGAGGATTTTATCTGCATCAGACCCTCTCCCCATTCCCTTTATATTTATGACAGGTTGTAAGAGAAGGTGTGTGTAGGAGGTGTGTTTAATTTTCAAACTAGAAAATAGAGGGCCAGTCTTGTGAGATGGTGAGCACCTCTTGAACGCTGCTAAGCATCTTCCTCTGGCTACTCACATTAACTACAGTGGGAATTGAGAACACTCGGTATCTTGCAGGGCCTGAGTCAAATACATTTTCTCCTGCACTTACTTTGAAGCCCGAATGAATCAGGGTTCTTTGTTTCTCCCACAAAAGCTGATGACCTGATAATAATACTTACTAATGCAATTTACACAAGTTAACTAATTAATACTCACAAACTCTTGCTTATGGGCAAAAAGAAGGGTTAGATGGTGACTTACCCAAGTAAATCAACAGCTGAGCCAGAACTACAGCTCGGGACTTCCTGGAATCATGCTCAGTTCAGTGAACAATGCTGCCTCCCTTGCCATAATAAGCAGTAGAAGCCACTTTCTGTATTCCTTGGGCTGCTTTAGCTTCTTGTATAAACCATCCTAATCAACCCTTGCTGGGGAAGCATAGGCCTCTGAACTCAGGTCTTAGCAGATAAATGATGGAAGTGCTGATTTTTTAAAAAGAATGTATCAAAATGTAGTTGAATCATTTTATAATGCCAAATTCGTCATGTTGTTTGTCTTGGATCTTAAGATTTTAATTTAAAAAACCCACACACACACTAAAGCTTTATTGTTCTCCCTTAACTAATGCAATAAGAATGAGCTACGGATTTGAAAGGAAAGGGAATAAATACCTTCCTAAAAATTGTTTATTTCCTATTAGGGTTTATAGACCAGGAAAAGCCTTATGTCCTAAATGTGGAAAGGAACAAGGTTCTTTTTTGTTGTTGTTGTTAACATATAGGCCTTGGCTACACTCACCAGTTACAGCGCAATAAAACTGCCTGCAGTGCTGCAACTCACTAACTGGCTACACTCACAAGGCACGTGCAGCGCTGCATCTCCTCGGGTACAGCGCTGCATGTACTCCACCTCCCCGAGAGGAATAACGTTTGTTGCGCTGCTGCTGGTGCGCTGCGGCTACAGTGTGGTCACCCAATGCGCTGTTATTGGCCTCCAGAAGTATTCGGAAGTATCCCACAACGCCTGTTCTAGCCACTCTGGTCATCAATTAGCACTCTACTGCCCTGGCCTCAGGTGACCAACCGCCACTCCGACCCTTTAAATTCCTTTGGAATTTTAAATATCCCCTTCCTGTTTGCTCAGCCAGGCGTGGAGTGCTCTCAGCGCATCTTTCCAGGTAACCATGCCTCCACGTGCGAGACGAGCCCCAGTATGGAGCAATGGCGAGCTGCTGGACCTCATCGCTGTTTGGGGGGAGGAAGCTGTCCAGTCCCAGCTGCGATCCAGCCGGAGGAATTTCGATACTTTCGGCCAGATATCAAGGGCCATGATTGAAAGGGGCCATGACCGGGACGCAATGCAGTGCAGGATAAAAGTAAAGGAGCTGCGGAGTGCGTACCGCAAAGCCCGCGAGGCAAAAAAGCGCTCGGGTGCTCCCCCCAAAACCTGCCGATTCTACAAAGAGCTGGATGCAATACTTGGGGTTGACCCCACTACTCTTCCGAGCACCACCGTGGACACGGGAGAGCGGGAGGAGGAGGAGGAGGAGGAGGGGGTTGAAGAAAACAGAAGCGAGGGTGCTGTGGCTGGGGGAGACACCCCTGACTCCCTGGGTGCATGCAGCCAGGAGCTCTTCTCGAGCCAGGAGGAAGGGAGCCAGTCGCAGCAGCCGGTACGCGCTGGGAGAGAAAGAGAAGAACAGGTTCGCGGTAAGCAGCTTTTATTTTCGGGAAGGAGTTTTTTCAGTGTGGGGTCCTTGGGCGAGGAGGGTTTGGGCTGCATGCATGCCTAGATGCGGAAGAGCGCATTGATGTGGTCTATCACATCGGAGAAATCGGCCACTGTAATCTCTTCGAAAGTCTCAGCCAGGACGTGGGCAATGTGCTTGCGCAGGTTCATTGGGAGAGACGCCGTGGTCCTTGTCCCAGTCAGGGTAACGTGTCCGCGCCACTGTGCCGCGAGGGGCGGGGGGACCATTGCTGCACACAGGCAAGCTGCATATGGGCCAGGGCGGAAGCCGCATTGCAGTAGAAGACCCTCCCTTGCTTCCCCGGACACCCTCAGCAGCGAGATATCTTCCAGGACGAACTCCTGTGGAAAATGTGGGGATAATGTTCAGTGTAGGTTCCCCCTGCAGCTGTTAGCTCTCCCCAAGGCACAGAAACCCG
Organism: Chelydra serpentina; assembly: GCA_037349315.1. Taxonomy (NCBI): domain Eukaryota; kingdom Metazoa; phylum Chordata; order Testudines; family Chelydridae; genus Chelydra; species Chelydra serpentina. The sequence goes on from JBAIAC010000035.1 coordinate 19,354,327, forward strand.
TCGGACAGTACATCCGTGAAACAATCAGTCCCCCTTTACCCTGTGTTTACTCACCATTTTCGGGCTCCCGTGGGTTCTGTGCGCTCTGTTTGGGACGGGAAAATTGTGCTGTTTTGGAGACTGTGTGCACCCTCCTTAAGTGTGGGGGAATCATTGCTCTGTCTGGCATAAAACAATGATGCCTCTGTTAAATGTTGCATTTTGCCTTCCAGATGCAACCTTGAGATCTCCGCCATCCTTCTTATCCCCGGCTGAGAGACTACAAAGGCTCAGGAAGAGGCCCAGAAGAACGAAAGAAGACATGCTGCAGGAAGTTATGAAACAGTCTCTTAAAGAGAATCAAAAGGCTCGGGAGTGGAGGGAGAGTGAAAGCAGGCTCCGCCAGGAAAACGCAGCGCAGCGGCAGCAAAGCATGCAGCTCCGGCACGAAAGCACAAAGGAGCTGATTAGCATCATGGCGCGCCAAGCGGACTCTATCCAGGCGCTCGTCGCCATGCAGGCGGAGCAGTACCGCACCCACCCCCCCCCTGCAGCCAGTGTCCCAAAACACTTGTGCCCCCATGTCACCACCTGCCCACTTCACCCAACATACAGGTTCTTATTGCCCACACCAGATGCCCCCAACACCTGTAGCTTCACCAGACAGCCCTGGAAACTATGACCCTTACCCACTGCACTCAACTCTCATCCCGAATTATAGACATCCTGAGGTCCAGCACTCACTGCACAGCACTCCAGACAGGAAGCCCGAGTATGAAAGCAGGACATACCATACCCTGTGATTGAACCCTTCCCCACACCACCCACCACCCCCTTGCCCTTTCTGTTTCACAAGCAGTTGTGTTTCTTTTTAATACATGTATTTTCTCTGTAATAAACGGATTCTTTAGATGTGCAAACAGTCTTTATTGTTGCATAAGGAAAAAAGATACCTTAGCCCAGGAAAGAAACAGGCAACGCAAGTGAGCTGAGCAAACACAAATCAGCTTAGCAAAGACAGATAACTGATAACATTGGAACCACTTCACTTCAGGGTCGTGCAGGGCAGCACACATTACTGGTGGTTGTCAGCCTCAAATTTCTCCCTCAAGGCATCCCTAATCCTTGCAGCCCCACGCTGGGCCCCTCTAATAGCCCTGCTCTCTGGCTGTGCAAATTCAGCCTCCAGGTGTTGAACCTCTGAGGTCCATGCCTGAGTGAACATTTCACCCTTCCCTTCACAAATATTATGGAGGGTACAGCACGCGGATATAACCGCGGGGATGCTGTGTTCAGCCAAGTCCAGCTTCCCATATAGAGATCGCCAGCGGCCCTTCAAACGGCCAAAAGCACACTCTACAGTCATTCTGCACCGGCTCAGCCTGTAGTTGAACCATTCCTTGCTGGTGTCAAGGCTCCCTGTGTAGGGTTTCATGAGCCATGGCATTAAAGGGTACGTGGGGTCTCCAAGGATCACAGTGGGCATTTCAATTTCCCCTACCGTGATCTTCCGGTCTGGGAAAAAAGTCCCGGACTGCATCTTCCGGAACAGGGCAGTGTTCCGAAAGATGCGTGCATCATGCACCTTTCCGGGCCAGCCTGCGTTGATGTCAATGAAACGCCCACGGTGATCCACAAGCGCCTGGAGAACCATGGAGAAATACCCCTTCCGATTAATGTACTCGGATGCTAGGTGGGGTGGTGCCAGAATAGGAATATGCGTCCCATCTATAGCCCCTCCGCAGTTAGGGAAACCCATTTGTTCAAAGCCAGCCACAATGTCCTGCACGTTACCTGGAGTCACGGTTCTTCTGAGCAGGATGCGATTAATGGCCTTGCAAACTTGCATCAGCACGATCCCAACGGTCGACTTTCCCACTCCAAACTGGTTCGCTACTGATCGATAGCAGTCCGGAGTTGCGAGCTTCCAGATTGCAATAGCCACCCGCTTCTCCACCGTCAGCGCAGCTCTCAATCTCGTGTCCTTGTGCCGCAGGGTGGGGGCGAGCTCCTCACACAGTCCCATGAAAGTAGCTTTTCTCATTCGAAAGTTCTGCACCCACTGCTCGTCATCCCAGACTTGCATGACAATGTGATCCCACCACTCTGTGCTGGTTTCCCGAGCCCAAAAGCGGCATTCCACGGTGCATAGCATGTCCGTGAATGCCACAAGCAAGTAAGTGTCGTACGCGTTTTGCGTGACAATTTCATCGTCATCGTCGGACTCCTCGCTGTCACTGTGGATCTTAAGGAACAGCTCGACTGCCAAACGTGACGTGCTGGCGAGACTCGTCAGTATTTTGCTCACCAGGTCGGGATCCATTTTCCCGCTGGCCGAAACGGAGCACAGATCGCGCTACAAAGAAACCGTTGAAAGATGGCGCAAATTGTGGCCGGAAACACAGGGATTGCTGGGATGCGAAGCGATGCATCACGGGGCGTTGGGACAGGACCCAGAATGCACCATACCCTACGCCCCCTTCCCACAACCCACGGCGCCAGAATTGGAAGAGGTGTTCTGTGGGATACCTGCCCATAATGCACCTCTCCCAAAACCGCTGCAAGTGCCGCAAATGTAGCCACGTCAGTGCTAGTTACTGCGCTGGCAGCTGCCAGTGTGGACAGGCTGCAGCGCTTTCCCTACTCAGCTGTACGAACACGGGTTTAACTAACAGCGCTGTACATCTGCAAGTGTAGCCAAGGCCATAGTGGTGGTGGGGAACTGTGTCTTCTATATGCTTCACAATACAGTTTTAGATAGTGCCTGTAATAGCAGACATAACTAAATAACTGATCTCCTCCACATCTCTGTTTTGCCTGTGAAATTATCTAGGATATTTTAAGTGTAGACAGCCTAGTAGGAAGTATATCCAAGTAGCCATGGTGACTGCTAAAAGGATTGAATTGCATTTGATAGGTGACAAGTCCTTCACCTAAATCAGGCCTGCACAAACTTGTAAAGAGGTGAGGGCCATATTACTCCAAAGAAAACAGCAGAGGGCTGAAACCCCGTGGCCCCGCGGAAACACACCCCCCCAGCACCACCCGCCCCGTGGAAACAACCCCACCTTCCCTAGCGCTGGGGAGTGGAAGCCTGTACAGGGGGAAAGAAACAGCGCGCATAGGGTGACCAGATCACATCAGTAAAATAGGACCCGCCCCCTCCCCGCTCGGCCCCACCATCACACCCCTCTTCACCCCAACAGGGGTCACTATATTACTGCACACAACAGTCAATCAATGCAGTTGTAGATAAATCTCTGCATTATGCATTTTTGTATAACTTTTATATGACTTTTTATTGAACCTTGGTAATATGTTATAGCAGGCCCCTAAGGTAGTATAATTAAGGTAAAAGAAAAATGTCTTTTTGCTAGAAGTAGAATAAGAGCTTCCCCCGACTTTGTATTCAATTGCCCTGTTGAATGAATGAGGTGTGAATGAGGAAGGCGTGGAAGGCAGCACCTCCAGACAGCTGCAACCCTGGGAGAAGGGATGGGAACCAGACCAAGGACAATCAAACTTGTCAAGTGGGCTGACTAGAGAAGAGCAGACATACTGACGGCCTCAGGGGTTAGAAGCAAGCACCTTCCTTTGGGAACACCCTCTTTGCAGCATTGGGACAACCCCCAGCCCAGAGACAAGTAGCAAAAAGGACCGACGGACGCAGTCCCAGATTTTGGGCCGCACAGTGAGCCCACCTATTCACCCCCCCGCGGGCCGCACAGTGAGCCCACGCGGGCCGCATGCAGTCCCCGGGCCTCATGTTGTGCAGGCCTGACCTAAATCATTGATCATGCCCATATAGTAGGAAAACGCCACATGTCAAACTAAGTATCAGAGCGGTAGCCATGTTAGCCTGTATCCATGAAAACAACGAAGAGTCTGGTGGCACCTTAAAGACTAACAGATTTATTTGGGCATAAGCTTTCGTGGGTAAAAAACCCACTTCAGATGTAGACATCCTTCAACAAAAAACTTCAAAAACAGACTTAAAAGAGAAACTGCAGAGCTACAATTCATGTGCAAACTTAACACCATTAATTTGGGCTTGAATAGAGACTAGGGGTGGCTGGTTCACTACAAAAGTAATTTTCCTTCTCTTGGTATTGACACCTCCTCATCAATTATTGGGAGTGGACCGCATCCACCCTGACTGAATTGGCCTTGTCAGCGCTGGTTCTCCATTTGTAAGGATATGTATGCTTGTACTGTAATTTTCACTCCATGCATCTGAAGAAGTGGGTTTTTTACCTACGAAAGCTTATGACCAAATAAATCTGTTAGTCTTTAAAGTGCCACCGGACTCCTCGTTGTTTATGTCAAACTAAGGGCTGGTCTACACTAGCCCCGAAGTTCGAAGTAAGATACGCGACTTCAGCTACATAAATAACGTAGCTGAAGTCGAAGTATCTTATTTCGAACTTCAAAGTACTCACCCCTGGTCCACACCGTGGCGTGCAGGCTCCCCCGTCGACTCTGCCTGCTCCGTTCGTGGAGCAGGATTACCAGCGTCGATGGGGGAGCACTTCCTGGTTCGATTTATTGCGTCTAGACAAGACGCGATAAATCGAACCCAGAAGATCGATCTGACGCGTCTGACAGAGCTGGTAAGTGTAGACTAGCCCTAAGTTACACATGGACCTAACCTATGAACCAGCCACCAGGGCTGAGAATTTCAAAGCCATCTAGGAGATCAGGACGATTCTAATGGAATTGGGTGTTCAAGTCCCTTAGACAGTTTTGAAAGCATCAGGCCATTCCTTTTAGCTATATGAAAATAGTGTGGTATGAATGTAATACTCATGAAACTAAGGATCTGTATAGTAGTTCTGGCCAGAGTTAAGCACTGTCACTGAAATTAAATACCCGTGGCTGGCGCATGTCAGCTGACTCAGGCTCGTGGGGCTCAGGCTATGGGGCTGTTTAATTGTGGTGTAGATGTTCAAGCTTGGGTTGGAGCCCGAGCTCTGGGACCCTGCAAGAGAGGAGTGTCTCAGAGCCCATACTCCAGTCCAAGCCTGAACATTTACACCCCAATCAAATACCCCCATAACCCAAACCCCACGAGCCTGAGTCAGCTGACATGGGCCAGCCGCTCGTGTTTAATTGCAGTGTAGACATACCCTATGTGGGCAGGAACTGTGCAAAATTACCATCACGCATGACTGTGTCAATGCACCTTAATCCTGATCAGCTGCATTCCTTGTGTGGGCAGTTTCAGGACCCTGGCAGAGGTCTGCCAGTCCTGACAAGCAACAACCCCTGCCATGCCAGTCATAGGACACCTGCCCTTTCACACGAGCCTAGATACAAAAACACAGTGCTGTGGTTACCCACATCAATCCTGATCTGCTACATTTCTTGCTAACGCTGGGCTGAGAATGGCAGTCATAGCAAACATATATAATGTGTGCACATGTATCTATGGTGTTCATATTACATCCAGCGGGTCATTTGTGGTTACATTATGAATGAGGTAATGATGACTAAGTAACTCACAAATGGCACCAGGGGAATGGAAGGGGGGTATGTGTATGTGAAGATTATATGTGAGTCATGAAGATAAAAAATGTAGCTGCCCTTCAGGCCAACACAAAACCATATTTATTCCTCTCCCTATAAGACTCTCCAAATGGTGGGGATGGGAACAGGATAGCAAATGAAGGTGAGATTGTAGCACAGGTAAGCATACCTGATCTAGCTTTAATCTAGTTAACTTGGGTAGCAATCATAGTGAAGACATACTACCCTGGACTTCAGCGCATGCTAGCAACCTGACTACAACACCGCCATGGACCCTGGATACATACGCAGGTTGCTAGCCCCTGTGCTGCCATGTCCCTTACATGCACGAGCTCGATTAAAGCTAGCCTGGGTATGCCCACCTGTTCTACAGTCACACCTTCATTTGCTGAGTAGATATGCCCACAGTATGGGCTGCTGTATTCATTCTCACTTGGAAATGCTCTGCACGGAAGAACCAATGCTGAGAGCCCTCTGGCTGCTTAGTCACAGAGATGGTTTTAGCTGAATTATGTACTTGATTCCTTTGATGTAAGCTATGTTTGTCGTTTCCCATCAAAGTTTATGTGTGAATTTTATGCTTGTGACACTGTATATGTGGCCCCTCTATCCAGGGAATTGGCACTGCATACAGTGCAGCCTTCCAACAGTGGTGATTTTCTTTCTCATCCATCTGCCTCAAATCCAGATTCAGCTGGAACCAGCATTAGAGGTGAGACAGGAACTCAGTTTCCACCACCCATTCAGTCTTTGGGCTCTCCACTCAGACTGCGTAAAAAGGGGCTGTTTACGGGGAGTCCCCATTAGGGTGACCAGACAGCAAATGTGAAAAATCGGGACGGGGGTGGGAGGTAATAGGAGCCTATATAAGAAAAAGACCCAAAAATCTTGACTGTCCCTATAAAATCGGGACATCTGGTCACCCTAACGGGGACTGGCTATAAAACAGCAACATACTAGGGCGGTGTTGTGCTGAGCCATCCAATCTCCAAGTTTCTCATCACCCCTAGCCCTCATAGGTGGCATATTCTCAGGGTTTCTCTCAGCTGTTTTTGAAACGTGGGATCTCGCAGCCTCACCTGTCTCTCCAGGTTCCCTCTCGCTGCCTTTCACTCCTGTTAAGTGGCTACATCAACTATTGTGAAACCAAATGACTTTCACCTTTGAAGTGGGAAGTGAAGGGCTGAGGAGGAACCAATTCACTGTGGTATTATTTACAAGCATTCAAGTGCCATTGTATTTATTTATTGAACTTTTTGGGGCATGGCAAGGAGCCAACCCATGATATGCCCAATTCATATGTTAAACTTTGCTGTGCCTCCCAGTTTACGGCCCAGAGCCGTCACCCCTGCCCTCAGTAATACCCCGGCAGTCTTGCTGAACTGGGTGCAACTGAAAGAAAAAATTGGCCCCATGTATCTAATATAGTTAGGAAACCTGAGTGAAGAAACTTACTGTGGTAGGAGCCCCAGTGACTGAAGGGATCCCATAAAGACTCGGTGCAGCAGCATGACTGGGTCCCAGGGAAAGAGGCAGAGGACCCTGCAGAGAAATGCTGCATTTTGCGCAGGTTACCATGGCAGGATCTCACTTAGGGTTTATCTCCACTGCTGAGTTAGCCTGGGTGACTGGGACCTGGTCTGAGTGCCCGGGTTAGCCTGGCCTAGGTATGAACAGCCACACTACAAAGTCCTACCTGAGTTACTGCATCCTCACTGTGTGTATGTCCCCAGGACGTACAATACTGCAGCACAAAGAACTATGGGGTAAGCTGTGTCGCTGCATGATTCTTTCCCAATGGATTGTGGGAGAACTTGTCTGTCCTTCTGTGCACATGGAGGGAATTGTGGGAAGGCATTGGAGGACTATCAATACTCAGATGATTTAGCTTGTGTCCTCACTGAAAAGCGGGCGGGTTACCAGACAGAGTGAGAACAGAACCAAAGGTCTGGCCCGCAACCCCAACCAGGCCAGCTAGCCTGGGTTGAAAGCACCCCCAAACTCAGGTTAGAGGGCCTGTGGACAGGCGGTCATTTGGGTCTACATCTGAGTAAGAACCCAGGTTTCTCTGCAGTGAAGATACACCTTTCCATTAGTTTCCTTCCCTGAGGAACAACAGCTATAAAACCATCAGTTAGAGACAAAAATCAGTCCATTACCACACAATAGGATATAAAAGCACCAGCCAGAGATTTAACTGCATGGGCTATTAACGTACAATAACAGTGCAAAACACCACTCACTGATACCATCACACAAATGAATGCCACACACAATAGTAAATCTAAAAGCAATTACATGCATTGTTTAAGAAATTACACACAACATTTGTTTTGACTTGACACAGGAGGCCTGGGTGGATAAGAGGATTGGGTGGTCATGGGATACGGTGCCTTTCGCTTCCAGGCGACCAGCTTGAATTTGGCTCAGGTTGTTAATAAGCAGAAAAAGTTGATAGTATCTGACAGGTGGATGGCCTGTGTAAGATGAGTTGGGGATGGGGAGAGATCTGAGTCCTGTTCTTAGTGAACAGATGTAGTGTGTTCGCACCAAACACACCACCACAACTGGCCTTAAACTCCGGAGAAAGATCAAGGAGTGAATGAGCTGTGGAGACTGAATTATTCTACTTAGGTTCTTCTCATACTGTGCCTATTGCCATGGTATCTACTTACTTAATGTCCTTCTCACATCTAAAGGTTATCCCAGATCAGAGTTGAAGCCCATTGGCCACAGATGGTGTGTTAGGAGTTGTGTTGTCTCTGCCCATGTTGTACCTGTTCTAGAGACTTTAGTCTCCAGGGCTGTCAATCAGACACCTTCCACCAGCCTTACATTCACTTGTAAAGACCTCCTCCCCCAAAACCATTGACATAAAGCGTGCTTGTGCACAGGGATAGATGTGTTGCTAAAAAAGAAAATGCTCCATCACCCAACCAGCCTGTGAATGTCTAACAGAACTGGCATAAAGTGACCACGTGCTCCTACTTGGACTCTTACAACCCTTATCCCATTTTTAACAACAACACATAACTGGAAGAGTGGCATGTAGATCATGCTTTATGGAGTACAAAGAATATAAGCTGCATGGACAATTATTAATGAGATGATTGCTCTTGGTTTGAGCGTCATTATTATTTATATTTTCTTAGTGTCTAGGAGCTCCAGGCAGCCATAGAGCAGGACCCCATTCTGCTAGGCACTGTATACGCATGGAACAAAAAGATGCTCCCTGCCCCCAGAGAGTTTACAATCTAAGTATAAAATAAGAGATAACAGATGGATCCAAACAGACAGTCAGGGAAACCAGGACACAGCAAGACAATGTCATAGGCGTGGCCTTGGAATACTTTATTCTTACCCTAGCCAACTCCCTCCCTTTCTGTGAAAGAACCAACCAGGAGAGCAGTCAGAGACTGACAGGGAAAGGGCTGGTCCATATCTGAGACAACCAGACTAGGGGCCAAGAGAACAACCTTCTTCCAGAACGATGCTGTGGATTGTACAGTAGGGGACGAATAACCACCAGTCACTGTCTGTGTAGCCCTTGCCAATGAACACCACACAAACACTAATGAATGTGTCCTCCAGACACCTCTGAGAGTTAAGGAAGTGTTTTTCCCACTTCATAGAGTGGCAGTCGAGGCACGCAGAAATCAAGAATAACATTTTCAAAAGCACCTAAGTGATTTAGGAGTCTAAATCCCACTGATCACAACCCTTCTTTATAACTTTCAATGGGAATTTAGATGTCTAGGTCACTTTTGAAAATATTAGCCTAGGTGACTTGCTCAAGGTCACACAAGACACCTGTGGCAGAGGCAGGAACTGAATGCAGCTGTCCTGAGAGCCAATCCAGTGCTTTAACCACAAAACTGCCCTTCTTCACTTTTCATCCTTTCCTTACACTTTCCTTCTTTCACATTTTGTCAGTGGCTGGACTGTGATCCCTCCTTAGGTTCTGACTGTATCAGCCAGTGAGGGGTTTGGATTCTCACTAGCTTGACTGAGAAGCTGAAAGCAATTCTTCCCCTCTTCCACAGCTGACCCTCTTGTTCAGGAGAGAACACTTGCTGGCCCTTCCCTATGGAGAGAAACTGGAGGAAGGAGAGATGTGACAGTGTTTTTTATACCAGGAGCAGAGGGGCAATACTTCACTTCCACTTCTTCATACCCTGTTGCTTCATTACCAGATCTCCTCTTTCACCCCCATGACTCCACTCTTCTTGGCTCTATCTTCCTTCCATCAACCCTTGGAATGATCCCATAGAACTGAAAGAAAAATCTCTCTGACCAGCAGCCACACAAGCTATTTTGGGTTTGATATGCAGCAGATTTGATAAGAAAGCTCTCAGGAAAACACAAATTTCCTCTTGGACTAAATAGAGCAGGGCACATACTGCAGCACATAGAGTTCCCTTTCCTATAATCTCATTAAGTAGCCTTTCTAAAATTAGAAACCATGGTGAAATCCTGGACCCATAGAAGTCAATGACAAAACTCCTATTGACTTAAGTGGGGCCAGGATTTCACTCTCAGCCCATTGCTATCCCACATTCGTGGTTGAAATGGAAGAAGGGTGGCTCATTAGAAATCTGTAAACCCTATATGGTTTGAGTCCTGACTAGTGATAATAATGATACACAGCATTTTTATTTGGCCTTTCCTCTGAGGATCTCAGAGTGGGTTACAAAGGAGATTAAAGATAATTACCATCATTTTACAGATGGGGAAACTGACGCACATGCAGGGGAAGTGATTTGCCAATGGCCACACCACGATTCAGTAGCAGAGTCATGAACAGAACCTAGATCGCTTGACTCCCAGCTCTAGTGCTATCCATCAGACCACACAGCCCATGTGGGAGACCTGGCTTTCTTGGCGTCTTGGAGACCACCTCTAGAAGGGCTGGAATCAACTGAGGTGCCCAGGCTGACACTGCCTTATTTAAAAGTCTTGGGTCCTGACACCATCATATGTAAAAGTCTTAGGTCAGGATGTTTTATCTGAAGGATCCTTGACTAGGGAGACCATTCCTCAGGCTGGTCCATCAGAGCCTGAATTTGAGGGCATGCTACAAGGCCCGAGATACCAGCTTTTGCCTGAGCAGAATATGGGGGAGGATTACGGTTCAATTATTTTTATGCATGTACTCTCCAAATGCAGGAACATAGGCAGTGGGCTCTTTATCAGTATTTACCATTCTCTTTATCAGAGCTGACTTTCATGTAGTAAACCTGATGTAGTTACTTCCTATACTACAAATTTGTCCTTGGTGTGTAACTCCATTCACAAGGGATAATTTGGGGCCATTGTGTTTGACAGGAGAGGGCTTGCTCTAGACAGGAACAGTACAAATAACATCATGTGTTACCAGCAACTGAAAAGCCATGGAATGATAACGAAGAAAAGAAAAGAGCCTTTCACCTCTGGACCCCTGGGTACCTACCTTTAGCTTTGCATACATGGTCCATGTTGATTTCAGTGGGAGTCTTGTCCATATCTGAGAATTTGGCTCAGAATTAGGCTACAAGTGAAAACTAGTTATAGGGCTTTCAACCCAGTCTGCAAAACATCATAAAATTCCTACACTATTCACCATAAGAGTCAGTCTCTGCTCCAGAGAGGCCCAGGAACAGTATGGGGTCTGCAGCTCAGGACTGAGGTGCCATCCCAGAGCTTTGGTAAGGACAGGGAGTCATTAGCATTAGAATAGCAGGGGATGTTTGCAGGACAGGATCGAGGTCCTTTGCCAGAGCTCTAGGGCGGGGGCACAGCCAGCATTACGCTTGGCGATAGCTATCTGTCTATCCCACATTTATGAGCACAAAATACACTCACCGGCCCTAGTAATAATAGAAGCTTTTTCAAAAACACATTTATCTTTAACTATTATTTTGAATCTTTCTTTATTTCCTCTTTTGCCTTCACATTGTGTCATTTTATAACCTCTATTCACCATTGTTATTGATTTATACCGGAACAATTTAGCACTTGTTCTGAAGACTATAAATTCCCAGTGTTCAGCTGTTGTATCCAATATCATATTTCATATTAAGCAGATCAAATATACTGGGGTGATTACTCATCTTGACCAGTTTCCTGTTCCCTTGGTCCAGCCTGAAAGGCAGTTCTGATTATCATAATCTCCAGCACACGCCACAGAAGGCAGAAAGAAGATCAGAGAATGTTGTTTAGCCTGCTGTAAAATAAAATACCCCTGGCGCAGTGCTCCTGCAGACCGCCCACACCGTCCCCACATAAGGCCTGTTCATTCAAGGAGTTGAGAGCACATTCAACGTCTGTTGACTCGGCTGGGCAGTGGAAATACTTCCCTCCTGACCTGGAAAAAAATCTCCGCAACTCATTCAGCTCTTGAGTATCAAGAGCCCTAAATCCAGACAGTGCCATTGTGATGTAGAGACCTGTCCACTGGAATGAGACCCACCAGTCTGATTTCACACAGTTGGTAATTATGGAAGACTGGGGAGATTTCTGAGTCACACTGTGAACTGGCTTTGTGTTGTCTGCTTCAGTCTGGAGTGTGACCATCTTCCGGTCTCTTTGCACCCTCGTTTGTGAATTACAACAGGGGTTTCAACCTTTTTTCATTTGCGGTCCCCTAAAAAATTTTGGATGGAGGTGCGGACCCTTTTGGAAATTCAACCTGTGGTCCGTGGACCACTACCATAGAAGTCTTAAGACTGAAAACTGACTGAACAGAATTCAACTACAAATGCTGCACAGCACAGCATTTGACACAGTATGAAAAAGGGCTCCAAACTGTGGGCTGCTAGGGTAATGACAACACTTCTGTGTTTCGACTGGTGGGCGAGGGTATTCATATACTTTTGATTGATCAGAAAAATGGAATGCCTTTTCTGGGATCTGAAACTTTATTCTCATGGTCACCTTTCGCAGACCCCTTAGACATAGTCTGCAGACCCCACGGGTCCACGGACCACAGGGTGAAAACCACTGTATTAGAGCATCCATTTTGTAATGGGGACTTGACACCTCAGGGGAAAACTATGTCTGAGAATCTGTGAGAGAGCAATCCGGGGCCACCAACATTAAATGACTCTCCTGCAGTGGAACAATGTTCTACTGGTAGGGCCATTGCCTTTGCATGTCTGTCTGCACAGAAGCAGACAGGGGAGTTGGAATATGGAAGTCTCCTGGCTGAAGCACATGGGGAAATAGGAGAGACTGTCTTAGAAGATGGGTGCTTTTCTAAGCAAGAGGTCAGAGCACCACAGGCAAGAACACCAGATTAAGGAAAAAGAAAGCAGGACCTTCACCAACCCCAAGACTCACAGAAGGGATGAACTCAGACTATGTGGTGTACATTCAGGATTTGCTGTCTATAAGTCTCTAGTGTACTTTATTAAGATAATAGTATCTGTGGTTAATTCCTCTGCTAAGCCTGTGTTCCCTGCTTTCCTGCCACATTGTCCCAGCAGAGCTTATCTAGAAACTACAGCTCCCACAGCCAAGTGGACTCTGGGGGAATATGTCTAAGCAACTGTTAGCTTGGGAAGGCTGCAGCACTGGTTTCAGGGGATAAAGCAGCTGGATTCCTGGGTTCTACTGCTTGATGTCAGATACAGGGTCTGCACCTGGGAGTGTGCCTGAAAGACCCAAAGCTAGGAACTGTTATCAGTCACTACCCACACTGGTGGGGCTTAGAAGTATGTGGGGTCCAGGACTTGGATCCAGGAGAGAAAACTGGGCCAGGTTGTAAGAGCAATACCTTCCAATAACTACTGACCTGGATTCGAATTGGTGACTTAGAGATGAAAGAAACAGTAGCCCATGGCCAATCTGCCGAGCCATCCAGTAGCCTAATGTCACTCCTTAAACAAGAGGAAGGATCATCATTGAATGAAGCAAGAAGTTTTTCTTTGTCATCTGCCACCTAAGGAAACAGGTGCTTGGGACGGCACATCTGAAGGGGTGGCATTCCGGCCATTCCTGGGGCGGCACATTTCCAGGGCCGTTTTTTTCTTTTTTTTGTTTCGGCAGGTCTGGCCGCGGCTTCTTCTTCTTTTTTTTTTTTGGTAGGCCCTGATTACCTACAGCTCCTGCCAGCCTGATGGCTCAGCCCAAGCCATTAGCCTAGATCTAATGTAAATGTCTTCTCCATTAGATGGGGGAGCGTGTTTTCTTGGAGCTCAGAGGTGGCACATTCTCTCGCTGTGGGAAAGGAAAAGAAAGGGAGTGCTTCATATTTATTCCATGGTAAACCACGCCCTCTGGCAGAAGTGTTGACAGATTCTGAAGGGAGCTCCCATCCAGTTCTGTTTTGGTTGTAGGAATGGCAGCTTCAGAGTGGGACCTCAAGAGTGAGGGTATAAAAGGTAGGAAGGGGGCGTCCTCAGAACTTTCATAGGGAAATGGAGGAAATCCTGAGAGGAAAAACTCAGGTTCACATGTCACTTCAGTGTTAATTTCAAATCAGACTAAGGCAAGCAGGCTGTGGCTCAAAACAAATATAAACATGTTCCTTCTCTAGTGATTCATGGTGCCAGGTTAATCTCAAGTTGCCCCACCTTACAATTTAAGAAGAGAAAGACAAAGAGAAATAAAGAACCACCAGGCCAGATTATTTTGTTACCACAACAATCCCCTCATAAAAGCTACATGCCACCTGCCAGGCTCTTTTGTTTGAAGTTGGGATAAATCCCCCGTCAGCTGTGAACCCACCCATTGAAGTTTCCCTTCCTCTGTTTTTTAATTCTCCACCACAACAGTCATACCTGCCACAGAGGTTGCTGTGGGGACTGCATTCGATCTCTGCTGCTGGGCTCCAGAGCAGCAGCCACACAGCAATGGTCTGAGTGCATATTGCCTTTCCAGAGTGTTAGAGCCAAACTGAGGCCAGGTCTACACTAGAAAATTATATTGGTTTCACTATGTTGTTTAGGGGTGTAAAAAATCCACAACCCCGAGCGGCATAGTTAAAATGACCTAAGTCCCCATGTAGACAGCGCTAGGTCAACGGAAGAGCTACTGCCGGGTGGATACCTACACAGATGGGAGAATCCCTCCTATCAGTTTAGGACTTAGGTAGTGTCTACACTGAAGTGCTTCAGTGGTGGAGCTGTACTGTGTTAAGTGTAGACAAGCCCCAGGAGAGACAAAGTGGGTGAGATAATATCTTGTATTGGGCCAAATTCTGTTGATGAGAGACACAAGCTTTCAAGCTTACACAGAACTCTTCTTCAGGTCTGAGAAATGTACTCAGCTCACAGCTAAGTATAAGGTGGAACTGATTGTTTAGCATAAGTAGTTAACTCATATTTCAAGGGACCACTGAAGATTAAGTGGCCCGTTAACACTTTTCCATATGTTGTGAATGATAGACATATGTAGGACCCTTGGATCTTGAAAGATGTGTTGTGGGGGGTGTTGATCATTGTAGCAGTAGAGATATGGCTACACATTTTGCATCTGTTGTTCTGGCAGGGTCTGGTGCCACTTTGAGTTTGTGTCCTGGCCTGTGGGGGAGCTTGCTTGGTGAGGTTCTGGCCTTGTTTGAAGGCCAGAAGAGTGGGTTCAGAAAAGAGTTATTTAAGGATGGGGTCCCCTTTGAGTATGGATTGTAATTGTTTGATGGTACCCTTATGGGTTCCAGTATGGGGTGGCAGGTGACAAGTAGAGGTGTGAGGTTGAAGAAGGTTTTATTTCTTTATTGAATCAGATTCTCTCAGGGTATTCATGGAACAATCAATTACACACATACAAAATGGGAAATGACTGCCTAGGAAGGAGTGCTGTGGAAAGGGATCTGGGGGTCATAGTAGATCACAAGTTAAATGAGAGTCAACAGTGTAACACTGTTGTGAAAAGAAAAGAAAAGAAAAGAAAAGAAAAGAAAAGAAACATCATCCTCCTGGAATGTATTAGCAGGAGTGTTGTTAGCAAGACACAAGAAATAATTCTTCTGCTCTACTCCTCCCTAATATGGCCTCAGCTGGAGTATTGTGTCCAGTTTTGGGCATTTCAGGAAAGATGTGGACAAATTAGAAAAAGTCCAGAGGAGAGCAACAAAAATTATTAAAGGTCTAGAAACATGACCTATGAGAAAAGATTGAAAAAATTGGGTTTGTTTAATCTGGAGAAGAGTGAAGGGGGACATAACAGTTTTCAAGTACATAAAAGGTTCTTACAAGGAGGGAGAAAAATTGTTCTTGTTAACCTCTGAGAATAGGGCAATCTTACTTCTGCCACTTGTAGCTATGCCCAGAGCAGATCAGAAATCCACACTAATTGTCCATCCACAACAAAGTCTGGTTTTATTCAGTGACCACAAAAACTAGAACAGGTTGATGTTATTTGAATAGCGGTTTGAAGATTTGCAATCTTCTTTACACAGAAAGGATTGCAGAAACACGTCCCAGAGTTTGCAGCATCCATTATGATGTGCATGTGGTGTCTTGAGAATGTTTTATAATGTTACTAGAGCTCCAATTTTATAGTTTAAAGCCCCAGAGACCTCTGAAGGCTTCACTCTGACAAGATGTCAGTGGTGCAATCCTGGCATCATTGAAATCAATCAGAATTTGGCAACTGGTTTCACCAGAGCCAGCGTTTCACACGAAGTATTGTCCCATACCCCCTCTGAACTCATGCTATAAATATACCAGCCCTGATTCTTCACTATGTCTGATTCAGAACTGCCTGGCCTTGGTGTAAGTTAGAGCAGGAGAGATCCTTCTCTAACTCATGCCACTGGCACTGCTGGCATAGGGGTCCTTCAACCAGCAGAGGATTGGTGAAGTGGACCTCAGCCCCATCACCTGCTCAACATGTCTCCTCCTCCCCCTCACATCTAGGTAGGGAGAATTCTCTGCGGGTAATCTTTGGCTGGTATAATGGCCTTAGTGGACCAAAGAACCTGCCCCCTTACTTCTTAACAATGCAATCAACTCTTGAAAACATTGTGTTGGAGATAAATGGAGATCTTCATTTTCAGAGCAGCAGAGCAGATTATATTGAGTTAATAAAGCTGGGCAAGGTCCAGACAAATCAGTCAATGGACCATCTTCATACAAAAACTCAATGGAATGTCTGTAAAGAGACAAGTGTCGCCATTAAATAATACTACCATATCTCATTCCGATCAGGCACAAGGCCCTGTGAGCCAATAGGCACCTGAGTCAGTGGAAATCTTCCTTTCTCAACTTCCCCTCTGTACCCTGCTAACCAGGCAGTGGTTCATGAAGTCTGTAAATCAGCAAAGAATTAAAGTGGGCTGAGTGGCTCTCTCCACCCAAAATGACAGAGAGCTCTGAGATCAGTCATGAGGGGAGCAAGCGGGCCAGTTGCTAGAGGTAGATAGGGGTGTGTGGGTGTAAGAGAGAGAGAGAGAGAGAGAGAGAGCAGCAAGGCCTCATGCAGCACTTTTGGGCTTCCAAACAGATAATTCAGCATTTACTATCCCCCAGGTATTTTCCAGTAAGTTTCTTCCTCGTTTCAAGATACGATGCTTTTTTGCAGTGATGCAAACAGGCATATACTATATATGTGTGTGTAACGAATGTTTAGGGATATGGAGATTTTATGCATTGCAGGGTAGAAATAAATGTCATGAGATTGTCATATGCTTTTTGAACTCTTGGAGCAGATGTTTAAATACAATTAATAAATAATATCATACCCCACAAAGTACAGTGAAGTGAACTTCCTACTTTATTCACAAAAACATTTGTTGATCATTTTCTGATTTATTTGACCAGCCCTTAAGACAGGACAAAAAGCCGGTGGGTTTGGTGTTGTGACAAACCCAGACCCTCAAAGGTAGTTAGGTGCCTAAACTCCTAAGTGCATCCTACCTTCCCTTCCCTACTCTGTTTGCCCATTATCTTCTCTCAGATATTGCTCTCCTAATACCCCGCGTGCTCTCCTAATTATTTTCTTCAGTGTACCCACTGCAAAGCGTGGGCAAACCACTAGGTTTGGGGCAGGGAAGGGTTGAATGCATGTGCAAAAGAAGAATGGAAAGAGCAAGCTATTAAATGGTCTCAAAGCAAGGACTACATTAAACAGTTATGTACTAGATCTTCAGCTGGTATCAATTGGTGTAACTCAATTTAAGTCAATGGAGCTAGGCTGATTTACACCAGTTGGGGATCTGGCCCTATAACTATGGATAGAGATGTATTTAGAGTATAACCCCATTTACCCAAGCTCCAGTTAACTGAAACTCCTGTTTTATCAAAGGTAATTTATGTTCCCTAGTGTAATATTCAGCATCCTTTGCTTATCCAAATCCTATTCTTTCCAAAGGCCTTGGATATTTCCAGTGGAAACAGGTGGTGTACAGACCATCCATTTTATTTTTTAAGTACTATTCATTTTAGTAATGTTAAAGATCCTGTGTGCAGCAGTGGCATTTAACTACAAAATGTGGGGGTAGGGTCAGAAAATGCTTGCAGTACTGTGGCTGATACTTCTTAACAGAAACCTCTGCAACACTTTAGAAAAAACTTAACAGATTATTTCTTGTTTCTAGCACCTCACTAGTCCTTCTTTTATAAAACCACAAAACATTGTATAAACTTCCTATGTACAATGAAGCGCTCTATCAATAGCAGCTCTGGGCTGAAAAAATACACCTCTAAGAGCAGCATTGCATGACATGGGACATCTAGTGGTTTTGCAGCAGCGGGTTCTGAGCAGTTTGCTCATACCACAAGGCCTGAGAAGCGATGGGTACAATGAGAGAAGCAGAGCCACTATAGGCAGGTTAACTCAGCAGAACTTAACATCTAGGGTTTTATTACTTTTACATTTAATTTTCTATTAGCAATAGAAAAATGAGGCAGAGTCCTGAAACCCTATGCATGTTTAATGTCTTAATAACTTGTGTGATTCAACATTACTAATCCTTCAGAAACCTAAAAAAGATTAATCATCAGCCCTTTACTTCAAACCCATTTAATTAAGAATGATATTGGCATTTGTATAGCACCTTTCATCCCAAAGAGTTTTGCAAACTGAGGGCCCCTTTCTCCAAACACTTGCATACATAAGCAGTCCCTACATGGTAGCTCTGTGGAAATCAATGGGATTACTCTTGTGAGTAAGGCCTGCTTCTGTGAATAAGGGTGTGTGTGTGTGTGTGTGTGTGTGTGTGTGTGTGTGTATACACACACCACCACTGAAATGCAGCTCTCTCTTGTGTGGAGGGCAGCAGTTACCAGGTGCACAGCACACTGCACAACTATGGATGGAGGTGTATTTTTAGCCAAAGACACCACTGTAACCCTTAACCTTAAATGCCAGGAGATCTTTAAGTCCATGCAAATCACAGCCCAGGTTTTAAAGTCATGTCCAAAAGACTTCACACACTGCATGGAATGCAATTTATCTCGGAAACAAGAAGGGCTGAGTCAATATGGTTTCATTATCAACAAACAAGCAGATATTAAACATAAAAGGCAAAATTATCTCCATTTAGATGAAAAGGAGCTTGCGGTAGTCTTTATTCCCTAACATAGCAAACTGTTTGCTTTTGGGGAAAATGCTTTTACACTCAGACCACCAGAATAACCATATCTGGCTTCAGCATCACCAAATGGAATGCACTGAAGTTATATGGTCAGCTCAGGCATATTTCTAACAGTATTTCTCAAGTGTTTGGGAAATCACTGAATACATTTGTTCAGTACCATGGTTTTACTGGAGATGGGTCACAGCTGTGATTACAAGCAGAGGTGCATTAAGGAGAAACCTTTAAAACTGTTGAGAGAAAAGGCACTCACTCACCCCATGCATATGCCACAAATCATTTAAATTAAACGTTATTAACCTTTAATTTGAAAAGATTATATTTTGAGTGCACAGCCAGATAAAATAGGTACAATCTGTAATAATTCCAATGTAAGGTAGAGGGGGGAAAAACTAAGACAAAGCTATCATGTAAAAAGAGCACATAAAAAATTCCTTCCTCTCCTTGTATATTGCTTTTCTCCAGTCAAAAGATATTTCTCTACTTACCAAGAAAGCAGGAAACTGTAAATTGCAACACAATCCAAGGAAGAATAAGGTCCTTCTATTAGTGTTAAGGGCCTCAGGATGAGCTAAACTGACTATAAAAAAGACCATATCGGTCTTTAATTGTATATGGCCTCTGAGAGCACAGATGTAGCTCAAACAATGTGTCTGAGATTGGGGCCCCATCTCTTCCAGATTTCTTGAACTCCACTTCCCCTGCCATCTTCCAACTCAGTCCAAGACACATGGTCTCACTCCATCCGCTTTTTTTCTCTTGGATTTATCAAATTGATAGCTCCCGGGCAGACAGATAGTATCTGGATGAGAAATCTGTCCTGTTGTATCTTCCACGCCTCTCATTAGGATCAGACCTGGGGAAGTGTCCCTCCATTCCAGTTTTGCCCTGTCAGTTGTTTACATGACTCCCCCTGTAATGGCATACTGTGCCTGCTTTTAAAACAAACACTGGGAAATATTAAAGGGCCCGATCCTGCCACCCTTACTCCTGTTGAGCCCTATTTTGCTGTGCGAGTGGTCCCGCTGAATGGGTCTAGCTCTAGCAGGAATAATTGGAGGGGAGGCAGATTCGGGTCCTGTCTCAAAGTGACTGTGCCTAGGCAATGTAACACTGTTCTTTCGGCTTCCAACTCTTTGCTTTCTCCAGATTAAATGATGCGTTGTATTTTCTTCTACCCCTCCATAATCAGGAAGGAAGTTTTCTTTACACTGGTTAAATGACCTGGTTTCAGAGATCATGTGCTAAGTTTAGACATGCATTAAAAAGGAGGGTGTTGCAAGATAAATACTGTAATTAGAGAAACGAAGTCTATTTCGAAGCCTAATTTAGCAAACAAAGCAGTTGCACCTACTGCTCAACAACTTTAATTTCGATCATATCTGCACATAGCGATCTATATCCGATGTAACTTGGCTAAACGTTTAAAGTAGCTCGACAGATGGGTAGCTGTATAACTACCTGTATTTCAGGGGACTCCTGGCGGATTGGCAGGGAGAGCGTAGAAATGTACCATTCCCAGCGCCACGGCTTTAATTAAAGCCGAAGAAGAAAAACTTCAGTTCTAAGTAGTAACAGGCTGTTGGCAAACTGCTATATAGCAGTAGGTCCCCTGGGGATGAGGTGGTGAGGTATGCAGAGAAAGTCTTTATCTTCCTCTCTTTTACACTGAGCATCTATAACTTTTCACTGTTCCACAGGTTCCACAGGTGGTTTCCAGGCCAATCCACTTCCACGGGACCCTGCTGCAGCTGTGTCTGAAAACACACAAGGCTCTAGCACCACTTACTAGTGAGGACATTACCTTGCTTGCGAAGCAGTAATGTTCGCTGGGAACTGAGCGCCGCGCGCGCAAAACAACCGCACTGTCAATGCCCAAGTGAGGAGGGGGGGTGAATGCAGAGAGAGGGGGGGTGAATGCAGAGAGAGGGGGGGTGAATGCAGAGAGCTGTGCAAAATCCCATTTGGTCGCAGAATCGAAACCTTCACTGCAAAAGGGCCGAAGTGTCAACAGTGAAACCGAAGCGCCAGGGAAGGCGCGTCTGCCTCTGTCAGCAAAAGCGCCCGGAGCCAGGGATCAACCTGCGGGCTGCGTTCCCAGGGAGCGCCCTGCTTTGAGAGGCAGATGCGACCAGGGCAAGCCGCGATCCGGGCTGACTGCGAGCTCTGCCAGGAGCACCGGTGGCCAGGGCTGGGGCGTGCGGAGGGGGGGACGTTTGCAGGCTGCAGCGCACCAAAGTGGGGGCTCCCCGGTCAACTAGGGCACACCGGGAGAGACTGGGGCTGCGAGAACCACTCTAGGGGACAGACCAGCAGGAGCACCGGCACCACTGTCAGCCGTGTGTGTGTGTGTGTGTGTGTGTGTGTGTCCTGCTAGCAGCCCATTGGCTGGGGGCTGCCTGATGTCATGGCTGGGTGTTCCTATAAGCTCTCCAACACATAACGGGCTCAGGACACTTGTAGCCGGGACTCCTGGCAGGGCAGGAGCTGCCCAGGCTGCAGCTGCAGAAGGGGAGGGAGGAGACTAAGGGGGAAACAAACAAATGCAAATTCCTAGCCACCAAACAGTCTGTCAACACGCCTGACTGCATGAGGCTCCCAGCCCGGCCAACCCACCGCCGGCATTTCTCGGGGGACAAGCTTGGATCTCCTCCAGCGCGCGTGTGACCGCTCCAGGGCACCAGCCAGGCGCACCCGGCACCGAGCGCAGGAGACAGCTGCCGTGTTAAGAGCGCGAGCGGAGCGCCGGCGCTGCGCAGTGGGCATCGGACTCCGGACCGTCCCAGACCTGCCCGCGAAGAGCCCCAGCGCTGTGCAGCGGGGGATCGGACGCGGGGCTGCCCGGGGCTTGCATGTCAACTGGGAGCAGAGCGCAGAACGTGCGCTGCTGCTGGTAGGAAGCCATGGGATCGGTGAGTCCCACCAGCCCAGTGCCTACTACGGGCAATGGGAGCAGCAGCGAGGACCCGGGCAGTTCCAGCCTCGATGACGTCTGGATGGTGGGCATGGGCATCCTGATGTCTCTGATCGTGCTGGCCATCGTCTTTGGCAACATCCTGGTGATCACCGCCATCGCCAAGTTCCAGCGGCTGCAGACCGTCACCAACTACTTCATCACTTCCCTGGCGTGCGCCGACCTGGTGATGGGGCTAGCCGTGGTCCCCTTCGGGGCCAGCCACATCATGCTGGACGAGTGGAAGTTTGGGAACTTCTGGTGCGAGTTCTGGACCGCCTTAGACGTGCTGTGTGTCACGGCCAGCATCGAGACTCTCTGCGTCATTGCTGTGGACAGGTATTTCGCCATCACCTCCCCCTTCAAGTATCAGAGCCTGCTGACCAAAAGCAAAGCCAGGATTGTCATTCTCGTGGTCTGGGTGGTATCTGGTTTGACCTCCTTCTTGCCTATCCAGATGCACTGGTACAGAGCAGAGGACCCGGAAGCCGAAAAGTGTTACAAAAACGACACTTGCTGTGAGTTCTTCACCAACCAGGCCTATGTCATCACTTCTTCCATCATCTCCTTCTACTTGCCTTTGGTGGTCATGGTCTTCGTCTATGCCAGGGTCTTCCAGGTAGCCAAGCAGCAGCTGAAGAAGATAGACAAATGTGAAAGGAGGTTTCATAACCAGAACAACAACCAGCAGGAGCAGAACGGGAGAGCAAGTCACAGGAGAACCTCCAAGTTTTGCTTGAAGGAGCACAAAGCCCTGAAAACCTTGGGGATCATCATGGGCGTCTTCACTTTGTGCTGGCTGCCCTTCTTCATAGTCAACATCGTGTACATGATACAGGATAACATTATCCCCAAGTATCTGTACAAGTTTCTGAACTGGGTGGGATACGTCAACTCCGGCTTCAACCCCCTTATTTACTGCAGAAGCCCGGACTTCAGGTATGCTTTCCAGGAGCTCCTGTGCTTCCGGCGGTCTGCCCTGAAGATGCACGCCAATGGATATTCCAACAGCAACGGGAAGAGTGACTTCAACGAGGAGGACGATGGATATCAGTTGGGACAAGACAAAACGTGTGAAACGCTGTGTGAAGGAGCGAGGCCACCTGCCAGTGAGGACTTATTGCACTGTAAAGGTACTGTGCTGAACGGTTGCACTGAGTCCCAGAGCATCAATCATAGCACACACGATTCCATATTGTAGAGAGATGAGCCTTTACCCCCCACCCCAAACCCAGTCCAATGAAAAAGGCACCTACAATGTAGTAGTTGCAAGAGAACTAAAACTAGCAACCTTTATACAAATATGTGGGAGTGCCCCCTTCGGGGAGGGTGGGGGTTGTTTATTTGCAGGATATACAAAATCCTCTGGCAAGTACATATTTATATACACCGAGGGTTATTTTAAGACTGTGGATGAGGTTCATCCCATGAAGACTTTGACTATTGTGGTGTTCTTGTTACTGTGTTTATCTACCTCATAGATCTAGTAATAATAAGCACTTAACTGCTGCCCTCAAGCCTAGCTGGACTCCTGTCTCTTTGGTGGCTGGGCTGCCTCACATCAGAGGGGAAGATGATTGGGTTGGACTAGATGACCTCCTGAGGTCCCTTCCAACCCTGAGATTCTATGATTCTATGATAGGCCTGGCTATGGAGCCTTTACTTCAGGGATGAGTCAGGGTTCGGTTTCCCATCGTGTGAGGAATCACGTCTGAAGTTTACCGCTTTGGGCAGTGAATATTTGTGTGACGATGACCTCACTGCACCTGTTTGTCCAAAGTCCTGTCCACTGTATAAAAAAGTATGGGGACAACTTTAAATGACGCTCTAATGGCTTCAGACTCAGTTCTGCTAGGAATGGCTCATCTCCCCCGCACCAAATCCCCATTAATCCCAGTCCAGCTGGTCAGTCTTCATGTTAGCACAGTAAACACACCTTTCAACTGCCCTTCCTTTGAGATCTGCGCTTACTTCCCACCCACACAAATATGAGGGTCACATTTTCACTGCTGCTCACTATTTAAATCCCAAAGACTTGGCTGTGAAACGAATGGGCCATGTCCGCTTATGCTAAAGAAACCAGCCCCCTTCCCCATTAGTAGAGGCTTCCTACGCGAATAGTGTCCTTCACTGGGGATCTTTGTTCCCTCTTGGCATCTGGACAGGTCTGAGCACAGGTGCCAGAGGAATTGCTGGGGATGAAGCCCGTCATTATAAAATGGTTAGCACTAGGTTTCTGCGGTTTACATCATCCAAAAGCAGGGAGCTGAGCGAGGGCTGTAAAACGATCACTAGCACTTCCCTTCTGGCCACACTGAACCGGATTCCCCAGCCACCACACGTGGCTGAGTTTGCTGCCCTGGAGGAGGGCGAGCATTGATAGGACAGGTCGGTCAGAGCAGCGCGCTGCTGGTTCCAGCGGGCTTTAGCTCGGCGGGTAGCCCGTGACCAGTTCCCCTTGACAACCCTCCACCAGCTCGTTCGGTTTACAGAGCGACGCTAAAGACATTTCAACGCCACTTCAGTGGCGATCTTCGCGATAGAACTGCTTTCCCCCTTTCTGCTTTCCCCCTTTCTGTTATGGCCTCAGAGGTCCGCGTCTGGAGACACGTAGTGGGGGCTCTAGGCAATGACTTGCTGAATAAAGGGTGGTTTGATCCGGGTCATCTTCTGTATTATTTAAGCACTCAGTGTGCTCGGAGCTGTACCTCTCCGGTCTGAGCGAGCTTAGCCTCTAAAAATCATGGGCTTTGGGGGTCACTGAGCGAATTGATCTGGGCAGTGTTTTCCCCCTCCTGAAATTTCCCCTTTTAGTCTTCCCATCTTTCAACGGTGGTTACACCCCGGCACTAGTCCCCCCCCCCACCCCCCAGCGCTACTGGGGTCACTCATGGGGCTGGCAGTCTGCACTTATAGTGCTCTTAGAAAGCATTGTGTGTAATCTCTGAATACGTGCCCCCCATCTCATGAGGGCCAGGAACACCGTGTCATGACCCAGGGCACTCCAGGCCGTTGTACAGCGAAATCCCCGCTCCACATCCAATAAACCAGCTCTTGAACATGAATTCTCCTGTTGTACAAAACAATCAAATGCAACAGGCGGTCAAAACATGAATCAATTGTAGCCTGGGATGGAGGGCATGGGGCAAATCCCTGCTTGTGGAAAAGTCCTCTGGAATTGTACAGGGGTGAAGCCAACTAAGTTCTGTGGGGTTCTTTTAAAATTACCCACCAAACCTTTAGGTTTTTAAAGGAAATGAGATACTTTCTGTAGGGATTTAGAATCGCTCTATAGAATTCTATACAAGAGAGAGACTTCTGTTAAATTTGGTAGGACGATTTAAAGAAACAAATAAAAGAATGTTCTCTATTAAGTTCTATAGGATTTTTTCATTTTAAAAAAAAGGAACCAGCCTGGGGAATTTGGGAGAACGTAGAAGACTATGATTTTAAATTTCACTGAGAAGGTAGCTGGAAAGTTGTCCTGTGTGCTGCTAAAAATCACAGAAAATTCCTCTAGCTAAAGGTTTCCCCAATCTTTAAAATAAATTAATAAGGTGTATTTATTTAATCAGAGAGTGTTTGCTCTCAGGAGACAGTGGATATGGAAGGCTAGGTCAGCGTTTGTTTTTGTGGCCCCGTTTTATTTGTTTATTAGCTTTCCCTCTTGGCAGGTTTTACATTTTGTTCCTGGTTTGCAAAACTTGCTTCATGCGGGCTGCAAGCTCCCCGGGGCTGTCAGATGGGAAGCTAATACTCAGACACAAGTGGACAGGTGCGGGCGGGGAGGAGCACAGAGACCGGTGGGGGAGCGAGCCGGGACTGTTAGTTACCCTTCAGCAGAGCAGCGGCTCTGCCATTGCCTCTCGATGCAGGAAGCAGTGATCAGAAAACGGGACTCTTCCTTTAGGTTTATGTAGACTTTTTTGTAAAGGGTGCGGCATGACTGCAAAGAGGATGTGAAAGAGAAGTGTCCTTTCAAAACACGTGAAGAGTGAGGTGGGGGAAGTTCACACACTGGGTCCCTTACAAGGCAATGGCAACTTTACATTCCAATCTGTTCTCTGTGTTTATTTGCCAGATCCCTCAACACAGTATCTAAATGCTTAATATCTTGGCATGTTTCTGTTTTGCTGCTTTGTTATTGCACTCTGTTAAGACAGGCGTGCTGTCTTAGGGAACTGCTTTGAGCTTTGACTAATTTGCTTGAAATAGCTTTTGGTCAATCTTGGAGTCATGCATGGGTTAGGCAACTAAGAACGGTTTGACCTGTGCCCTAGGATTCCAATAAGGAGTTTCCTGGAATGGCACCTTAGTGGGAAGAAATATCAGAGAAAACAAAAAAACAAATGCAAAGATTAGTGGTGTTTTCAAAGGGTGAGCTGCTTCCAAACTCAGCATTTATTCTACCACACACCCACGCCTTTGTGCTGAAAAAACTCTCCACCAAGAATATCGTCACTGTAATTGGTGTTTCCAATGAATTTCTGAGTGAGTGAGCCTTTGCAAATCATTTGTGATCACTCCTGAAAGCTGTCCATGTAAAGCATAGATTGTCTTCGTCTTGTGTTCTTTCTGTATTGAAAATACTTTTTGCGTATGGTTGAGGAAGTTTCCCGTGGTCCCTGGGCGCTGCTGAGCAGTCAGGAAGCTCGATCTCCTAAGCATTGTCCTGTCAAATGAGGCCTGCTGCAGAGATTGTCAAGTGAGTGGTGAGGATTTGCCTGTTGATTTCTTACAAGCTGAAGTCTCTGCATCTTGATCAGAAATCTGTAGTTTGCTCTCTTTGTTGTGTCTGTTAACTGCAGATGCCAGAGGGATGTAACTAATTAGCGGAGCCCCCCCATTTGATGCATACAAGAACGTCTCCCCTGGCCAAACTAGTAAACGGTATGCTGAGTTTCCCCGCGTGGAAGTTGTTCTTTGCAGAATGTACAGTGTTTCTTCCTGTTGCCCAACTCACTCACCTACCCTCCAAGCGGAGAAAGCACTTTGTTTAGCAGCTAGTAAGCATATGTAGCCCAAACCACCTTCATAAACCTTTTAATTTGTGCAGAGTCATGCTTGGGATTAGCATTTACACCATGCAAGGTGGTTATTAAGGCAGTAAAAAGCCTGCTGCCAGGTTCAAGAGAGGTGATCGGGAGGGACATGCTGCAGCAGAGTTTGGAGCAAAATGCGTGGGGCGAAGGGTGTCTTTCTGACAGCCCTTCCGTGTGCGGCCAATTGTGAAGTGTGATTAAGGGAGAGACTCACTGCATCTGTGAAATTAGAAGAATGCTAAGGCAAATCTCACAAAAACAATGCCGGGTTATCTTCTGCACCTTTAACAGTTGTCCTTAAAGGTGAAGGCCAAATGAAAAGACAAAGCCAGACACCATGCAACACAATGAAGTGGGACTCTTTATAGCTGAGACCTTCCAGTCACTGTACACGCACGTGCACTGTTGTGCTACTTTGCAAAGAAGTATCTGCAAGTTAAAGTGGGGCCGCCATGTCATAGCTTTTCCGCCAAGGTGACGCAAGCTCAGAGACTACAAAAGTGTGTGTGTGCAGGAAAAACAAAGGAATTTTGGGTGTGTATGATTCAAATCGCCTCTAAAAATGTGGAATGTGAAATAAAAAAATAATGGCAACAAAATTCAAAAGAAAAATACCAGGCATTCTTTAAACACGCGGAGCATTCAACCCTGCGGAAGTCTGTGGAAGGATTGCAGAGATAACTGTGTATTGTCCACATTCCCTTTAGGGTCCAATTCACCATTGACCTGCACCTTGTGTAGTCATTTGCCACCTTGTGAAGTAAGTTTAAAGCAGGTGTAAACGCTGCCATTCTGCTTTGGTTTCACACTCACTTTGCACTGGTATAAATGGTGATACAAGGTGCTGCAGTGAATTCAGGTCTGAAAGATTTTGAACCGTGTACACACAACACACATAGATGTGAAGCCTTGTCTCAACTATTGGCTTTTATGGGGAAGAGGAGTTGGAATTGCTGCTCCTTCCTCTCCCCAGCAAGGTGGGCCTGGTGCTGAGGAAGAGTGGCTAAAAGAGCCTGATCCTTGAATCCTCCTTCAAAGGATGGCAGGTGTGGTTGCCATTACAAAGCGAGTTTTGCCTGGGTCAGGACTGCAGGGCTGAGCCCAAAGTATATTCAGAGAAAGAGAATGTGGCCTGAGAAAGCTTCTTCCTCTTTCATTAGCTGTCTGCCTCCTATGGGAGATGAGTTCCAGGATGTCCCTGCTTGTCTACCATTGACTGCTCCTTAGCACCAGGCAGAGAACAGGGTTTGCTTTAAGGAGGTTGCCTGGTGCATCTCTCCCTGCTGTTGATGTCAGGATGTAAGCAGATCCTGTGCACAGTTCAATTCCCATATTAAGCCTTTAAAATACAGCCAGTCCCACTGAAGCAAACACATAGTGATGACGTTACAGGGTACATGCAATTGCTGTTAGGAGAAGTCACCAGTTCTACAAAAACAATCTTTTTCCAGATAAACATTAACAGGCTGTCCTAGCAGAATGAAACCTGACACAATGCAAGATTTAGGAACTCAGAAAATCAGGTGTCGTTTATTAATGAAGCTTGTTTTGTACCGTACAAGGGTTTAGATACAGAATACTGTTGTACAGTACAGTAGGTACATGTAAACACACACATTCATTATCTACATGTTGCATATGCTGCATTATCAGTGTGTGTATATATTAATTATTATTATATAGCAATCCAGAGGAAGTAAAAAATTAGTTACAAGTTGTGGTTCTCATTTCCTCTCCTGTGTTTTATAGTCTGAACAGCCAGCAACCAACAATCACTTGCAGTGTTTGTAATATGAATATACCCTCATGAATGGAATTACATGCACATGTGACATGGAGGATATACACCTGGACAGGGTAGCTTATAAGACTGATTGGGCCAAGTAGGGGGGAAATGGCATCCCCTCACAAGTGGCAGGGTGGCATTATCTTTAGCAAGGGCCCGTTCTGCTGTCATTGACATTACTGCCAAACTTCCATTGACTTCAGTGGGAACAGGAGCCGGCCCTGAGTGTAAACAAATGCTGCATCCTCATTGCAAGTGTCGTTCATATTTTGTCAATGACCACATTTGTTTGGCTATTTGGTATTAAAACTTCAAATGCTATTGCTGTGTGTATCTGAAGAAAAGGAGTGAACAGGGACGTGGCTTATCTCAGAACCACAGTGCTGTTCCAAGCACTGGAAGAAGGAAGGGTCAGGAAGCAATAGATTATTCACTGTGAGACAAGGCTGGGAAGATGACCTGGATATGGTGGCACTGATCAACACAGACAGGATGGGTAAAGGAGACATCATTAGTCCTGAGATTTGCGTGTAGATTGCCTGAAAATTGTTGCCGGTTTTACTTTTCTCTCTGAAGTCAACACAGGTGGGGTATGAGCTATGGAGGTCTCAAGCCACCTGAAGCTGAAGGAAAGGATCAGCAACTTCTTTGGAAATCCACCAAACAATAGGTCAAACTCTCAGGTGCTTAGTCATGTGTTACTCAGTCTTACTCAGCCAAAACTCTCATTGGACTTGGCTCAGTGAAAACTGTTGACTTTCCATAGAAACGTGACAATTCAGAGAATGAAACTGTCATGGAACCAACCAGTTACAATATAACACACACAATAAATGGGCCCCTATAGAAACTGCCATGTGGAAATTAAAAAATGCAGAAAGAAAAACCTCTTGCCTGATAATTTATTTTGTAATGAAAAAAAATCCTAGACAACAGCAGAAATAGGTATATATAGATAAAGAATCTGGGCCAGATCCCCAGCTGGTGTAAAGTGACTTCAGTGCAGCTATGTCTGTTTATACTAGCTGATGATCTGGCTCAGAGCGTATAATACGCATAGTGCTGCTTTCACTCGTGGAAAAAAAAAATCCTAGAGAATTCCGCTATCACTGAAATGAAATACATTGTCCAGACATAAAACAATGTGCTCCACTGAAAACACACAGGCCTACATTCTGTGCTGATGGTTTGTACCTCCCACAAATCCTGCAGTGTCACTGAGATTGCACTGGAGGAAAGTAGAATATTTTGTACCCTTTGTGTATGTATATGTACAGTCCCTGTGAATATATTTTATAGTGGAGGATAAGTGCCCTCCCCATCTATTACTTATTGTACTTTGGATGAATAGAGTTTTGCATAATGTCATGCTCAGTTGTGTAATTCTTTGAATTCTTGTAAATTTTGGTGCTGTAATTCCTGCTTTTGCATTGTTGCTAAATAGTGGTGTAGCTGCAGATCCCTGAGTCATTTTTTACTCTGGTAGCTGCATTTTCCACTTCAGGAGCTGTCTTCGCTCCATCCTCCAAAGCAGACATAGTATGTAGAGTCCCGCCACTGTGTCAGTCTTTTGCCTCATTGGAGACATTCCCAGAGAGCTTTTGCTTTGTGAGAAGCCTAGGCCTCAGAAGATGAATTGTCAATATCAGAGAATTATTGATGTGTGTACTTTTAACCTATGAGAAGTATGCTGATCCAGACCCCTAGTTATGGGGAATTCTCACAGCTCAAACCTCTTTCTGTAATGGGCCAATTCCAAACACCCCAAGCTCTGGAGAAGTCCAGGTTTACACCTAGATTTCACTCCCGCAAGTTCAGGACCCTGTGCTTTGATTCTGCCTATGGTGAATTTTGGAAGCAGGGTTTTGCTCTGTGCCCAGAGCCAGTGCTATCACTAGGCGACCCTAGGCGGTCGCCTAGGGCACCAGGATTTGGGGGTGCGGCGGGAGGCAGCCGCGGCGAGCCGCCCCCCTGCCTCCCCGCTCAGCCGCTGAGCGGGAAACCGGGAGGCAGCCGCGGCAAGCCGCCCTCCTGCCTCCTAGTTCCCCGCTCAGCTCCCGCGGGCCAGGGGGCTGAGCTCCCGTGGGTGGGGGGGGGTGACTGAGGGGGGGCGGCGTTAGCTGGGGTGGGGGGCGCAGGGCTGGTGCAAGGAAGTTTTGCCTAGGGCGCGAAACTTCCTTGCACCGGCCCTGTCTGTGCCCATCTCTAGTCACTATGGAATCTCTCTCAGCTGTGTTTTCCTTAGTCCAGACATATGGCATGTGCTGTAGAATCTAGCTAATTCATATCCCCAAAGTCAGAAAACAGCTGATTGCTATAGGAAGTTAGTGATGAAAGGCACTGCAGGTCAGTGCATATTATACTGTAGGCTGATATGTATGGGCATGTATGGATGGATGTATATAGAGGACCCAAGGTTGTGAGCTGAAGGATCAAGTGCAAACAGCTGAGGTTCCACTGACTGTACATGTAAATCTACCCCCATTCCTGTCCCATGCATTCTGGGCCAGGTGTTTAGCTCCTAAATGGCTGTAGTTTAATGTGCTGGGCTCATTAAAGGTGAGAGCGAGAGCTGTGTTGAGACAGTGCGCGGAGGCAGGGAAAGGGGTGAGGAGAGCTAGTTACCAAATATCCAGAAATATTAGCGGCCTGAAATGTAAAGAAGTTAAGAAACAAGAAAGAGCTCCTGCCTCTCTGGAGAGGTAATGAAAGGGTGAGCGAGCACATACCATGCTCTCCAGCTTGGCCATGTCACAAGGCTCTACTTTTTTCAACCCCTTTATTTACTTACTTACTATAAGGGACCTATTTTAGCCAGTGCGCGAGGCCTCCAATTTTGACAATGCTGAGCAAGAGCTAACAGAATGCTGAGATCCTCCCGCTGAATCTCCCTGCCTTCTTGTGTTACAATAGCCTTGGCTTCAGGAGCCAGAAACACCGAGGCTGGCAAACAGGAAAGATTTGTTTTCTCTTCCACTTGTTTTGCTTGCTTCTTTTCAGCAACCCAGCAAATCTGTTTCCCAGTGAGATCAACCTATGGAATGGGTCATTTCCCCAGGCTGCAGGCTCACTCCATTGTTTACTCTTCCGTTGCTAGGTTCACTTTCTGCTGTCTGGGATCTCTGATCCCCACCTGTGTAATGGAAACTGCTCTCCCCTATAAAGTAGGATGGAACAAGGTTCCTGCATGACCTTGTTATCAGTAACTGACACATACTGAGCGAAATGTCCCATGTCCCAGCCCATCTCCCTTGCTAAAATTAATAAGTGATGTTTCAATGCACACACTTGGGCCAGATTTTCAAAAGTACTCAGTATCTACAGTTCTTATTTAGGTGCCTAAATGGGAGCTGTTGGGTGCTGAGCTCTTTTCAAAATCTAGCCCTTGGATCACGATCCTACTGGAAGCAGATTTAAGTTACTATGCCTTCATTTAAGAATTGCTTGGAACTTAGGATTTTACAAGACTTTTTACTTTTCTAGTTGATTTCTCTGCTTGCCATGTAGGACCCCAGGCACCATTTAGTATCTGTGTAGCAAAGGCTCTTTCTGTGTGAAGATCTTTGCAGTTCATGATACTGCACTCACCGGCACTGGTATTTCATTTGTTATTTTTTTTATTGGTGGTGGTCTGAAAATTGGCATTAGCCCTAATCTTCTTCCCCACCTAGGGTGACCAGACAGCTAGTGTGAAAAATCGGGACAGGGTGCGGGGTAATAGGAGCCTATATAAGAAAAAGATCCAAAAACCGGGACTGTTTCGATAAAATCAGGACATCTGGTCACCCTATCCCCACCTCAGACAGAACACCTCGCAGCAGGTGCATCGCCCTTGCTGCAAAACACAGTCATGTTTCAAAGGGGTTTGCTATATCCTATTCTCACCACATCTATCTCTCAGGAGTAAGGAGACTGATCATAATGGGTATGTCTACACTGCAATTAAAAACCTGCGGCTGGCCCATGCCAGCTGACTTGGGCTAAGGGGCTGTTTAATGTGTTTGACATTCAGACTTGGGTTGGAGCCCAGGCTCTAGGACCCTGCAAGGTGAGAGGGCCCCAGAGCTCCAGCTGCAGCCCGAATGTCTACACCACATTTAAACAGCCCCTTAGCCCAAGTTCTGTGAGCCCAAATCAGCTGGCACGGGCCAGCTGAAGGTTTTTAATTGCAGTGTAGACATACCCAATGGGTACTGAAGGGAGTGCACAGGACCAGCCACTTCTTGTGACACTACAAAGTGGGGAATTCAACCTTAGCTCAACACTGCAGCTTTCCAGGAGCCCTATGACTGCACTTTAAGGCCCTGATCCTGTAGCTGATAGTACAGGGCAGACTGTTTCACCCACGCATTGAAGCTACAACAGGCTCTGCGTGGGCGCAGCAGTCCACGCATGTATCAGCTGTAGGATCAGGGCCCATGTTTGCATAATATGGAGCGGTCTATAAACTAGCCTAATCTTTAACATAGAAGTACCCCAGCAGGTCTCAGTAATGCAGCCTGGATCAAGACAGAGCATGGTGGGAGCTGTAGTTTCTATTAGCCACACATCTGTATTAAAGATGAAGGCAGCTACAGGCTGCACTGTAGAATTCCTTGGGCCATCTTGCCTGTTAAGTGCTGCCAGGGGCTATTCGTAAGACCGTGCCATAATCAGGGGCGGCTCTAACGATTTTGCCGCCCCAAGCAGTCGCCGCCGCGACGGGCGAGAATGGGGCGGCAGTCTGAGTCCCGCGGCAGCAATTTGGCGGCGGGAAGAGCGGCGGACCTGCTGCTGAATTGCCGCCGCGGCAGGAACAGCGGCGGACCTGCTGCCGCGGGACTCGGGCTGCTGCCCCATTCTTGATGCCGCCCCAAGCACCAGCTTGGAAAGCTGGTGCCTGGAACCGGCCCTAGCCATAATAACCACAATGCACCACTCTGACTCCAATTTTACACAGGAATCACAGTGTAATGGAGTGAAGAATCAGGCCCAATATTTTGCAAGGTGTCCGACCTTGAAAGAATATTGTTGAATCACAAAAATGGGCTTGCAGGTCCTCCATTAACATAATGGGAGCTTTCCTCCCATCTTCTCACTTTCCCAGTGTCAGGAAAGGATATCTGAATTCCTGTGCAATATTGCTGGTGCGAGTGAGAGTGCATGGGGAAATAGTTTTTTGTTTACTGTCCTTGATAAGGTCATTTTTGCACAATTGTTTATATAAACATATTCAGTAAAGAAATGTAAATATATTTTTGTTCTTATAGCTAGCTATAGAGAGATATAAATGAAAATATGTATGTACAAAGTTTGAGTATTTATTACAGGCCCTACTGTTTGACATGTGTTTAAATAAAGAGTATTTATGGTACTGCTTGTGTCCTTGTTTTGCTGTCTTTTTGGCTGGCTGTATGTCTCACACTTTCTCTCAAGCGCTTCTGATGAATCCTCCAAGATTTGGAAACAAAACAAAGCCACCAGCCATGCATTAGCAGGCAGGATGCAAAACCTTTTTGAGTCTGCATAAGGTTTTCCTCTCTTGGGGCCCGATCCTATGAGGAACTGAGCACCTTCATCTCCTGAATCCAACAAGAATTGAGAGTGTTTAGCACTCCCCAGGGTAGGGCCCTCTCTCTGTTTCATCTCACCATCCAGGGCTATCATTCTAATGGTTTTCAAACAATCTGTCTGCTCTTCTGTCTGATCACATTGCAAACATTGAATGAATACTGTTTACAGCATCGTTGTAGCCATGTTGGTTTCAGAATGTTAGAGAGATCAAGTGGGTGAGGTAATATCTTTTATTGGACCAACTCAGGGCTTAAATTCTCATAGATTATTTCCCGGACATGCTATAAAATGGACATGTCCCCCCTCAATATGCTATAAAAATTCCAGGGCCAAGTGGGGGGTGGGGAGAGAAGTGGGAGGCCTCAGGGCTCCAGGCTTCAGCCTCTGGGCTGGGGGTATGAGTGGAGCTCAGGGCTTCTGCCTTGCAGGTTGGTGAGGCTAGGGCTTCTGCCCTGTGGGGTGTGGGGCTCGGGGCTTCAGCCCCCTGGGGGAGGAAGTGCTGGGGCTTGAGACTTCAGCTCCATGGGAGGCACACTGGAGCTCGGAAATGTTTACCAGAGCTCTGCTCCGGACAGTTCCGACTGAATTTAAGCCCAATTTAATCTGAATCTGGCTTAACTTCTATTGGTGAAGAGGCAAGCTTTCAAGCTACACAGAGCCCAGACCTGAAGAAGAGCTCTGTTTAGCTCGAAATCTTGTCTCTTTCACCAGTGCCGAAACTAGGGCTAGGCAAGTGAGGCACTTGCCTCAGGTGCGGAAGCTGAGGGGCGCAAAAAACTCCCCGAGCCGGCGGCATTTCGGCGGCAGCCCAAACGCTGCCGCCGAAATGCTGCCAGCTTGGGGATTTTTATGCACCCCTCAGCTTCCGCGGCATTTCTGCACCCCATAACTTCCGGCGGCTGCCGCCGTCTTCGGCAGCATTTCGGCGGCGAGGGTCCTTGCCTCGGGCGCAAAAATCTCTACTTACAGCTCTGTCTTTCACCAACAGAAGTTGGGCCAATAAAAGATATTACCTCCCCCCTGCCCTTGTATACTGAATGAATAATGCAGGAGGTGCTGTCATGCACTTATTTACAGCTTCGTTAAACCATTTGGTTGCTGGTCTCCAGTGCCAGAGTTCCAGCAGGACTTCAGAGAAACAGATCTAAAATACTGAGAGCATTCCCCTGCTCGATTAGATCATTTAAAATGAGACAGGACCGAGCACTAGAAAATGTATCCTGGAGACCAATCCCACATTGGCAGGGAATGGCAATAGCATACCTTGATAGATCCTTTCCATTTGGACCTTCTATAACTCCTTGAAGGTAGATCCGGGTCAGGGCTGGAGCAACTATGTGGGGTGTTTGAAAAGTATGATAGTTTTATGGCTCGTTTCACCATGCAGATAAAGATTTCTGGTTAAGAACATAAGAACACTGAACTATAACGGATCTCCTGGGTCATCCAGTCCCTTGCTATCACAGGCAACCCCACATTAATACATTTATCACGCTCCATCCTAAATCTAGTTAGGTTTCTTGCCCCCATTACTCCTAGTGGAAGGCTGTTCCAGAACCTCATTCCTTTGGTTGCTCCAAGGGACCCATGAGTGCAGGTATCCAAGATGAAACAAAATGGTTAACGTCAGCCAGAAACACAGCCCAGAGTGTGGCCATGAAAAGTATTTTGCATTCTTCCTGCTACTTAGGGCTGTGATAAGGGCTTCTGTAGTGAAAGGCCTGTGTATGCCCTGCGTAGTTCAGCATTCCCCCTTCCCAAAAAATAATAGCAGGGCTTTGCAGAGGCACGGCATGGCTTGGGCAGGAAAATGGTTAAATCGAGTCATTGCCAAAGCCACCACAGCTATCCAGAATCTAATCATTTTCTTCATTGATAAGGATTAGTTTGAAAAAGGACTGATAACACTAGAGAGATCCAAGCCTTTCCTGACAGGGTGGGCCCTGAGTTGGCACCAGACCTTCAATGGGCTTTGAGGGCACTCAGCACCGCACAGGATCAGCCCTACACTTTCAAGACCTCATCTTGGAGTAAATTTCCAGCCACATCACACTGCGTAGAAAGGCATTTTACCCTTGTGGGCCATGACCACCAATTTCCCCAGCCCTTTGTGTTTGAAGTGGCTTCCCTCCTTCCCCAACCTGCCTTCTCCTCAGGTTTGATCCTGCAGTGATGTCACTGTAGCAAGGACAATGTGATATCACAGTGGTTACTATGAAAATTACCTGCAGTCTCACAAACACTTGACTTCATGGCAGGCTCAAGTAGCAGGGAAACCTGGTCTGGAAGGCAGGGATCCTTACTATAGACCG
The DNA here is from genome assembly GCA_037349315.1 of Chelydra serpentina. Lineage (NCBI taxonomy): Eukaryota > Metazoa > Chordata > Testudines > Chelydridae > Chelydra > Chelydra serpentina. Next base: position 19,390,994 of record JBAIAC010000035.1, read on the forward strand.
TCCCAACCCACAGTTCCAAACACCCCTTCCTGGGCTCCAGGTGTTCAAATTCCAGAGCTGAATCCTGTAGCTTCAACCCAGTCCTGTGAAATGTATAGACAGCAAAAAGAGCCTCAGGGAAATCCCTTCCAAGTCCTTTCTCCTTAGGTAAATATTTCCTTCTCTCAAGTGCATGCTAGTGCAAGCGTCTCCTTGATCTTTAGGTCCACAAAGAGGAGGAAACCCTTCAGGCAACCTTGGGCGTGGAGGAAAGGGCTCTCTCGCCCCGAGGCATCAGTCCTTATTCCCATCAGATCCACCCAGCTGAAAGCATTACTCACCCTTTCCGAATCTCACCACTGTAACCTGAACACTTGCTTCTCAACCCCCTGGGTGTAACTGTGCCCATAATGTTACAGGATCCAGGACCAAATCCTGAAGGCATTTACTCAGCCTTTACTCATTGATTTTACTAGTAGTTTTGCCTGAGTAAGCACTGAATAAAACCTGAGTAAATAGCTCACAATCCGGCTGCAGAGGCAGATGGCTCCATAAGATAGATCTTCTAGGTCACATGTTTTTAAAAGGAGATATTGCTTCATGGGACATAGCTCCCAGAGAGTTACAGTGCCTGCAGAGGTGGGGGAAGGAGGGAGAGAAGGAACTACTTTAATTATTTGTTAATTCATTTATCAATATATTAATATTGGACCCCAGTTCTGCACCATTCACTATCCAAGTGTTTTCTCATTCCTGGCTCCGGAATCCCCACCCTTTTGGGTCCCACCTGATTTATTTGTTCTGAGAATAGATGGCAGGTAGCCGTGTATGTTAAATATAGGTTGTCATTCCATATCCAATAAGCTCCTGCTTGAAATGAGGCCCCATGAGCCAGGTCTCTGTTACACTAGTGTCAATGAACCTGGCATCCCTTGCTTTCAATCAGAAGACTCTTCGGGGAAGGGAGACTGTCGCCCGCAGTGTGTTTCTACTGCGCCTAGCCCAATGGAGCCTTGATCCTGACTGGAGTCCCTGCATACCACTGTGATATGAATCAATCATCCATACATTGAAGATTTACACTAGTGCAGCTGAATTGAAAACCTGGCCCTTTTTCTTTCCATTTTCATTCCACGTTTCTTTCTAAACATTCTAGGTTTAAAATATCCCTTTTGTTCTAGGTGCAGCAGTCTCCTGAGTAGAAAGGTTTGTGTGATCAGCCTAGCAACCAACATAACAGAAAGAAAAAGAAAAACCCTTCTCTTTGTGACAGGAAACAAAGATAATTAGAGGGAGAAACATCACAGTGCGCACTGCCTGGTCTAGGGTTGCTAAATTAATGCTCAATCTCAGGGGCTAGGTTTTAGGAAGATTTGATCCTCCCCACCACACCTTGTTATATGCAGGTCCCCATTTTACCATTCCCATGCTTCCTCCCTCATTGATCCCACCCTCAGTACATGTGCTGTCAATTGGTCAGGACTGGGAAGCAAAGGGCCTGTGTGACTCATCCTATTAAACCCAAATATCTTCAGCTCTTGTATCCCCTTAGGAGGTGTGTATGTGTTGTGACCTGCGGGGGGCACCGATTTTAAGAGCATTGCCTCTTATTCAGCCTGCTTGTCCTTTCACAGTCAGATTCTGCTCTCCGCCACACTGGTGAAAATCTGCTGTTCACAACACTGACATCAGATTCAACAACTGATATTAAACTCTGAAAAAGCATAGGCTGCGAAGCACAGCAGCTAGCATGGTTGTGAAACGACTGTGGAGAGGGTGGCTTTCACAACTGCTGGTGGAACAAATGTTACTCAATGTGGCAAACTTCCCTAGTGTAGACAAGGTATCAGTGTCCTCAGTTTGTATTTTGCTCAGGGCTTGAGCGTGAGATTTTAGTCACCACCCTGAACTAGGGGGTGTCATGCAAAATGCAGTGCCCCAGGCATAGCCTGAGGGGGCACTGTGCGTCAGAGATATCCCTTGGAGGTACAGTTCTTTCCCTGCTTCCCCCCTGCTCCAGGGGAGCAGTAATTTGCTGTTCTAGACTAGCACCAAGTTACAACACTGGCAGTGCTGTGCCGGCTGGTGGGTTGGGGCACAGTGCCAAGGCTTCCTGCCTGCTTTGGCCAGTGCCGGGGGAAGGAAGAGGCATGCAGTGCCCATTCACATCTTTGTGGTCCAGGTTGCCTATGCAGGAGCGTAAGACGGGGGCTTACTCCTCCCAGTGCAAGACATGCCAAACCCGTGGAAAAAAAGCAGAAACTGGGCTAGTTTTTGGCTTGTAGCTTGTTTCTTATTTGGCTTGTAGCTTGTTGCTTCTTTTTTTTTAATCGGCTCCTGGCAACCAGGGGAGAAAGTCAGGGGTGCACAGCGGGCCTACCACAGTCCCGAACTGCATGCCAGGGGGATCTAGTCACATAGAGTGTTGGGGGTTCTTAGGGACTGGCTTGTTTTGAAATGGGATTAGCTTGATTTTTGGCTTATTGTGAAAGTCGGGGTGCTTATTTACCACGTGAAAGTTGGCAACTGTGCCCAGTGCCCATGTACAAACCTGTAGTCCAAGTCAGAATCTAGTTGGTAGTTTCCTCTCCCCTGGGGGTATAAATCAGGAGTACCTCCATTAAAGTCAATAGTTACAGCAGTGCAAAACCAGGGTGAAATCGGAACCAGCCCTCCATAGGCTCTCCTACTCTGACACTCACAGGCACCTTTCCTTCCCGTCACTCTTCACCTAAAACATTATCTCCACTCGAAGGCAACAGCCAGTTTAAAAAAGAAAATGGGCAGCAGCCTGTAATTGAGATAATTATAGCAGCCTGCTTCTCGAGGGAGCAAACCTGACATATAATAGTCCCACGGGGCCAGCACAGTTCTTTGCTCAGGAGACTGAGAACCAAATACACCCGGCTATGCCAGGCTGAGCCTCCTTCCCAAGTTCTGCCCCTACCCCAACTGTCTGGGGATGCTGTTTTTTTGTGAGGCTGTCATCTTAGCTGGCATAACAGGGATTGAACCAGGCACCTCCAGAGATAAACATAGGAGGGGCTACAGCTTCAACTAAAGCATCACTTCTCTATAGCAGAGTTAGAGCCTCTCTGGCCTAGCACAGAGGGGCTCTTGTAGCACACCCTCACCACGGGCTAACATTTTCAAACGGCAAAGAAGATCTGGGAAGAACATGGGGTCCCAGGCAACTGCAGAGTGGGGACACTGGTGGCTGTAAGACAATGAGAGCCCTCACCCCAAGTACAGGGGAATGGAAGGGACTCAGCAGCTGGCAGGATCAGAGACCATTTGAACTAATTAATATGTGTTCAGTGCAATTAGAGAACGAGAGAGGGAGATGGGAGAGAGGGGACCTGGGGGAAGGGCTGGGAGGGGTGTGTGTGTGTGTGTGTGTGTGTGTACACAAAAAGTATGACTTAAAAAAGGACAGCACCCACTAAATGTGCCATTTGGCTTATTCAGTTCACTGTGGAAAAACTGGCAGGCTGTCCAAGCCCCTGCATCGGGATCAGCAGGGGAGATAATTCCCTCTCCAAGGGGTTCCTGGAAATGTTTATTTCCAGTCCGGAACCCTGCAAAGAGGTATCACTGAACTGTCCATTCCTGAATGAACATCCTTCAGTCTCCCACAAGGAGAGTAACATACACCCTGTTCCTTCTGTGCTCCCCCTCCCCACCCCCTCAGTCCCTAATGCAGCCTGTGGGCTGACATTTGCTAGCAGACTGTAAGTGACAGTTGTGGTCAGTTCTCACTAGCAATAAAAGGTGATGACATACTGTACGTCGCCAGCAGTGGGCGGGGATGGGGGAGGATGGGGGTGTGTGTGTGACTTATCCAGCTGCACTGTACTTAAGAGAATGAGGAGCACAAGAGTCAAGTAATCCGTGGCAAAGGGCCCAGGCCGTTCCCAGCAAGGAAAGGTCAGGAGCACAGCATGCAAATGAAGCGTCACCAGCCTCAGAACCAAAGGCGGTGGCGGCAGCAGGCAGGACATGGCAGACGAGGCCGTTGTTTTTAGGTGTGACTCGTTTACTTTGGCCTGTGGAGATAAAAACAAAGTATGGGGGAGAAAAAAAACAAACCACAAAGTCTCAGCTTCTTTGGCTTTTGTAGCTGCCAGCTGGCAAAACATTCTGCTCTCCTGATATCAATCACACACGCATGTTCAGATGTCCCTCCAGCTCCAGGTTAGGGAGTCCAGAGATGTGGCATCATCTTCATATCTCCCCTCTGGACGCAGGCATTTATCAGGCTCATTCTGCCCTCTGATCTCGGGCAAACATCACAACGTGACTCCCCTTGTAGGACAGTACTACAGTGTTCTGTGGAAATGGACCAAAACACTAGCGTTTGTGCTACGGTGATACTGCAAAGCTCTGGGGGCTTTTCCATAAGCTGGAGTGTTTTTCTTGTATCATGTTATCCTCTATGCCAGAGGTGAACATCAAACCCCATGTGCTTTAATGAATATCTTTCTGCGGCATAAGAGTTTCCTCTAAAGCTGAAAATGTTGGAAGGACAACAATAGCACGAAACTCTTTGAGGCAGGGGCATCATTTTGTTATGTACAGTGCTAGCAAGTAGGGTCCTGGGCTCATAGCTGGGCCTGCTAGGAAATACGAATAATAATTAACAATAATAATAAATAATGGCAGTACTGCCAACCCCAAGGATTCAAAATCCATGAGCTAGGCCTCCCCAAATCATGAGATTAATATAAAAATCCAGAGAGTTTTTTTTAAGAATACATTTTGGATTCTGTTTATTTTCCTTCTGGGTTTTGAGCATTTAGGGTTCACATTTTCAAGCTTTTCTTTCCAGCCAGGAAGGTTAGAAATTTAAAAAGAAAAAAAGCTGCAATGTTTACATAATAATAAAAACACCCAAAACCACTAGACTCATGTTAAAAATTACAAGAATTGGCCACAATGTATGTGCCAAATTCACCCCTGGAGCAGGCAAAAGGGGCTCTGGTAGTGGCCAGCATTTAGTCCTAGGAGAAAATTCCCACTCTTTGTGTTCATGGGGGACCACGAGGCAGGATTTGAACTCACATCTCCAGAGCTGAAAGGCCAGGGCACTAATCTGTTGTGTCACTTATGCCCCCCTTCTTGTTTCTTTGGGTGTGTCTACACTGCAATTAAAAATCTGCAGCTGGCCCGGGTCAGCTAACTTACGTCAGCAAAGCTCAAGCTAAGGGACTGTTTAACCGTGGTGTAGATGTTTGGGCTGTGGCTGGAGTCTGGGAGGGTCCAAGCCCAAGCCCAAATGTCTATCTTGCAATGAAACAGTCCCTTAGCCCAGGCTCGGTGAGCCCGAGTCAGTTGGCACAGACCAGCCCCGGGTGTCTAATTGTAGTGTAGACATACCCATAGTTTCCTAGGTTATAAACTGCAGGATTCATCAATGTAAAAAGAATACACGAGATCCAAGATTCAAACACATCTTTACTTTTAAGACTCTACATTGCAATTTAACATCATGGGTGAAATTCAGCCCTCATGTATCCCCAGTAGAGGAAATGGAGTTAAAATAGGGATGAAAATGGCCACGTCTCTCCAGTTACACAGCTGTCCACCATGGAATTCCACAGGTTTCCAGTGGAGGTCTTGAATGAAGCCATGAAAATGGAAAAGCTCCTGGCTCCAGAACTGGTTCCAGAACTGAGTGTTCTGAACAAACCCCAAATCCTGTGCAGTCAGTAGAGGAACATCTAGACAGTAGCTGTGAGGTGTAATTCCAGCTCGGGTGGATGTATACATGCTAACTGTGCTCGAGCTAGCACCTAAAAATGGCAGCGAGGCTGCGGTGGCATGGGTGGTGTTTTGGGCTACTCACCCGAGTACCATCCTGCCTGACCCCCTGGGTACATACTCTGGCAGCTAGGTTGACAGTCAGGTTTGACTTAGTGTAGTGTTAGGGATGGTCATGATCCCATGTCTGATAGGACTCTGAACTGAAACCAGAACCTAAACAAGGTGACGGAAACTTTTGGTGAGTCTGGTCCACATGCAGCATCGTCACGCAGGGTCCTCCACTCTCCGGGCCTATCCACGAAGTATTAAAAATAGCACAAAGAGGTCCACCTTGGAGCTAACTTGTTACTATTCACCCACTGGTGATGAGGAAGTGTCTGATTTCCAAGTGACAGCTAGAGTTTCTTTCAGGAATCAACTCGGAAACACCTGTACTCTGTGTTTTTTGTTACCTTCATATACAATTTAGGGCCTTTATTTGGAAAATGTTCTTCATGAGGAATGTTCATTGGCAGGCTGGGTCCTGGGGCTTTCCAATTCTTTAAATGGGCATTTGTTTCAAGAGTGAATTGAGTGGCAGGCTGGGGAACTCCATTTAGACTGGGTTGCCACTCCTTCCTGCCTGTCCAAGTAATGATTCCATGCCAACCACTGGCACAGGATACCTTAGAGTTAGGCTGGTATTGCCTTCCCCTGTCCTGATCATTAGAGACAAATGCTGCTCTAGTGAGGATACAAGTAGAAAGGAGCCAGCCAGAGACTCCAGCTGGTAGGAGCAGAAGCAGACAAAGAAGGGACAGGGACTGCTGCACTTGAGAGGAGGAGGTAAAATGGGACCCAGTTGACTTGCACGCTGCACTCTTGTTTGAACCCTGTCTGCCCCCTCCGGCATTCTTTGCACCTGAACCCTCAGCTACATTCTGCATGGCCGCCTCTCCCCTGTTCTCTCACCTATACTTGCCCCATCATCTGTTGTACAGGGAAGAATGTTCTTCCAACTTGTAGCAGGCTAGAGTCATCTTTCCCTCCCCCCCATCAGCTGCCAGCACCACAGAAACCGTTTCAGAACATTCCTTCCTTCCACTCGGCGGCAGTTGTGACACACCTCGCTGATATGTTAATCCTGCGAGAGCTGCCACTAGCTGGGAGCATTGTCAAGTGGGGCCTTCCCTTGGTTTGGTTCTGGGAATGTCGATGAACAGCAGCCTTGTTCGGCATTGACTCTCTTCCAGCCTGAGCTCCCTGTGGCATTTCCACATGAGCCCCAAGCCTCATTTCACACTCGCTCCGCTATGATAAACACTGAAGTTTGCATTTTGTCAAAGGTTTTTTACTGGAAGTCGGGAGCCAACAGTCCAGCAGCTGTTGGTCCAAACAGTGACCTCATAGAGAAATCTTGGCAAAAGGTGCCTTGTTTTCCAACGGGCTGCGTACATGGGACCCTATGTGACTGAGGTACGCGTATAGATTAGCTCTTCTGCATAACCCAGCGTGACCTGAGCACGCTCACTCAGCCAAGGCTTAGATTACAGAGCAAGGGTCCTCACAACATTACCAGTCAAGGGCATTCATTGAATCCTTCTCAGAGACCTGCAAGCCTCATTGAAGAGGTTTCCTCCGGCAAGAGCCCTCCTGTGGTCTATGCAGCGTTTCTCAAATGCAGCCACCAGGGGGTTTTCTTGCGGCCACAACCTCCTGGGCTTGTGATGTGGAGAGAGGGTAAAGTAGTGGCCCCTCCCACTCCCTGTTGCTCCTGGATGCACGGCCTTGGTGCGCCATGGCCCATGCTGCAAAGGGGCCCCGGCCCGGCCCGGCCCGGCCTTCTCTGTCCCACACCCCCCGCTCTCTCCTGCCGGGGCAGTGGACAGCAGCTTTGTCCTGCCGGCTCCTGCTGCAGTAGGGCAGGCTCCGCCGGCAGCCAAGCTCCCCCCTCCCCCACCTCTTCCCCCGAGCGTGCTGCATTTCTGCCCCTCCCCCTTCCAGCGCGTCCCCCGCCGCCAAACTTTTGCCAGTGCGAGGGAGGGGGAGAAGAGGGGCCGCAGTGCCCTCGCCACTCGGGGGGAGGAGGCGGGGCCTTGGGGAAGGGGGTGGAATCAGGGCATACCCCCTCCAGCCCCCTACTGTGAGCCGCTCAGGGCAGGGGGCTGGGAGCACCCCCACGACCCCAGCCCCCACCCCCAGCCCTCTGCCCTGACTCCTGCACCCCCCACATACCCAGACTTCTGCACCCCCCCACCCTGAGCCCCAAACGGGAGCTCTTGCACCCTCCCCCCACATTCCCACCTGCACCCCTTGCACCAAATGGGAGCTGCTCCAGGTAAGCGCTCTACATCCCAACCTCCTGCCCCAACCCTGAGCCCCGTCCCTCACCCTAGCTCCTGGCCAGACCCTGCACCCCAACCCCCAGCCTGCTCCTGCACCCCCAGTCCTGTGATCAGAGTAGCCCAACCCTTAGCTCAGTGCAGAGAGAGACGAAGAGAATGGGCTAGAACCAGGGAGAAGGTAGGTACCCGCTCTATGTGGGCAGGGGCGGGGATCCTGTTTACCCCCTCCCCAGCCCTGCTGCGCTTGCAGTTTAACCCCTGGCCTCTCCCTTGCTCCAGGGACCAACCCTAGCTCCAGCCCCGCTGTGCTTTTGCCCGTGGCCCCTGCCTTGCTCCAGTTAGCGGGGACTAATCCTCCCCCATACCCCATCTTGCCCCTGGCCCCTGCCTCGCTCCAGCTGGGGACCAATCCTTCCCCCCCACTATGCCCCACTGTCAGGGTGGATAAAAATCAATGACTTTTTTTAAAAAATCAAAAAAATCGGATTTTTTTATTTAGATCGGATTTTTGAGGAAACAACCTATCTAAAGATAGTTTTAAGTAAGATACATTATATCTCATCATGGAATAGAGATTATAAATTCTAATTCTATAGTATGAGACAACATATTCATGTAATGTTTAAGAAAAGTTTTGTAAATGAGTTCGAATAGTTCTTTTAGGGTTCCACAAGCTTCTGTATAGATTATGTAGGTTAATCTTTCTATCTACCCAATGGGACTCAGTGCGCAGTCTAGAAGATAACATCAGAGATGCTTAGTTTTGCAGCTCTCAAACTGTGGATTTGTCTTTCCAGAGGTAACATGCTTGTTAACAGCAAAAATATTTGAAATAAATAAATAATATATAGAGGGGAGAAATAACAGACCTCAACTCTATTGTCCCTCTGCAAATTTGTGTACAGAGTCAATCCCTTACCTCTCTTTAAAAGTGAAAAGTTTCAAAAAGTTCAATGAATAGAAGATTGTTGGGGGCGGAATAGATTTGGACAAGGAGAAGTCTGGAGCTAAATGTGAGAAGCGAGGGACATATGCTTTTTTGTTAAAATATTATGTTTGCTGTTGAAGAACAAGAACCAAAATACTTAACATTGTTGTTTTAGTTAAACAAAACAATTTAAATGTCTGTTTGGTGATGTTCTCCTCCTAATACAGTCTGTCAAGAAAATCCTCCAAATATTAATGATTAACCTGTTGAATTGGAGATAGTTCACCTCCCAATGACTTCATAAATATCCACTTCAATTATCTCTGGTAAAGGAAATAACCAATCATTTGTTTTCTGATATAGCTGTAAAACTCATCTGAAAAGTTTTCAAAATAAATCACTGTTTAAAAATGTATAGTGTGTACCTTCTAAAAATGAAACCTACATCTATCTCTGAGTTGTGAAGAATATGTATTAAGGTTATAACAACCAACAAGAATGCACTTTTATGTAGAAAACCATGATTAAATCGAGTCTTCCTGACTAGTGATTTAAATCAAATCCACCCTGCCCGCTGTGCTTTTGCCCCTGGCCCCTTCATTCCCCAGGGGGACCCACACAGGGCCGGCTTTAGGCCGATTCCCCGAATCGGGCCCCGCGCCTAAGAGGGCCCCGCAACGTCCGTCTTCAGCGGCACTTCAGTGGCAGCTCAATCGCTGCCGCTCTGTTCGGCCACATTTCAGCGGAGGGGCCCCGTTGAAACTGTTCAAATGGGGCCCCGCACTTTCTAAAGCCGGCCCTAGGCCCACAAATATGTTTGACGCCGGGCCCACAAAAAGTTAATCCGGCCCTGCAGACACCAGGCTATCTGTGGCAATACAGTTCTTTCAGTGTTTCCCTTCCCAAGCTTTCCTGATTGTTGGAGTTTTGTTTTTTGATGTGTCCCTTTAAGATTAATAGCAAGCCAGCTTACTGCTCTAATTACCTGAGGCCCATTATTATAATGGGCGTGGAGCAGGTGTGTAGCTGCCTGTCATTCTGAGGTGGTGCAGTCATTATCCCTTTTCAGTGAGTGCATCCGACAGGTACAGAGACGAATCTGCATGGTCTCCTGTATCTCCCTCCCTGGTACTGGGCTGGCTTTTAAGCATGGCCCACCTGTTGAAAGCCAGTGAATGTGTGAATAATGTGGCATTTTCCCTGCAGCAATCAAAGTTGTTTACCTCTCTCCGTCGAAAGAAGCATAGAAAGTGAGGAAAGAAAGGGGTTCAAATACAGGCATTTCACTGACTGGGACTCTGCTTTGTGTTCAGGATTCCTCTACCCTATTGTCTGTCTCGTCTTGTTCCCCCATCTTAGTTTATTTTTAATTCATATTAGTCAGTTTGCAGTGGTTCACAATGGTCCCTGTCTGGGGTCACAGCCCCATAGTGCTAGGTGCAGTACGAACACACAGGAAGAGACAGTCACTGCCCTGAAGAGTTTACAGTCAAAGGCCTCAGTGCTGCTAGCACTTAAACACATGCTCCACTTTAAGCATATATGCAACCTATTGACTGCCCTAGGGTCAAACTCAACCAGCCAGAGAGAGGTAGAAGGTGTTTGCTTGTGTGTACACTAGAGAAAAAGTTATGATTAGTAAGCGATTAGCTAAGATGTTAGCTAATCTCTTGGCTGTGTCTACACTGAGTTAGGGGTGTGATTCCCAGCTCACTTACACATACTCGCACTAGCTCTCATAGCTAAGCCGTGCTAAGTATAAACCCACCTGAAACTGGTGGGTATATATGCAGCATGGCTCAGTCATGCCACTACTGCTACTGCAGCTACGCTACTATTCATACTGGCACTAACTCGGTGGGAACTAGCGTGAGTATGACAGGTGGGAATCATACCCCGAGCTCAGCGTAGACGTGGCCTTTGACTAATGTAGACATACTCCCAGTCTCACATCTGCAATCTCCACTGATGAGCAGTCACAATTGTCAGGGTTAATGGGTGGCGATTGCATCTTTATTGGTACTAAAACGTGTGAGAGTCTGTGGTGTGTGCCTAGTCTGCAAGCTTAATTGTTCAGGCTCTGCACAAAGGCTTCTCAATACCTGGGGCTCATTTGAGGACTGACTCCATTCTCAGAGAGAATGGGGGGTTTGTGAGTGGCAGGCATGAGAAGCAGGATCTGTTGGGACGGGAAAAAATCACCCGCATGCTCTGGAAACAATACAGTAACTCCTCGCTTAAAGTCATCCCGGTTCATGTTGTTTCGTTGCTGATCAATTAGGGAACATGCTCGTTTAAAGTTGTGCAACGTTGTTTGGCAGCCGCCTGCTTTGTCCACTGCTTGCAGAAAGAGCAGCCCGTTGAAGCTAGCTGGAACCAGGGTGGACCGGCAGCTCCCTTATCAGCTCCCCGCTCCACTGAGTTCCCTGTGCAGCAGCCACCCAGCAGGCTATCAATTGCCGGTAGCTCAGCTGTCCCTCCCCCGACTGCCATATGCTGCTCCTGCCCTCTGCCTTGGAGCTGCTCCCCAAGCCTCCTGCTTGCTGTGCGTGGGGGGGGGGGTGTGTGGAGAAGAGGGGGGGCTAATATCAGGGTGTCCCCCTCCCTCCTGCCACCTGCTTACCCTGTCTCCATAGAGCGGGGGAGGGGAGGGGGGGAGACGGACACGAGGGAGGGAGGTTGCAGGGAGCAGCTACTGTCTCAACTTCCTGATCTAAAAAGGCAGTGAACTTAGAGTGGGGTCAGCCTACTAAAGGGGCAATGCGCATCTCTCTCTCTCACACACACACACACACACAGGGTGTGTGTCTCGGTCTCTGTCTGCCATGCTGTCTCCTCTCCCTCCATTCCTGCTGCCTTGTAGAGCAGGCCTGCACAACTCGTAAAGCGGCGAGGGTCATATTACTCCAAAGAAAACAGCTGAGGGCCGAAAACGCCCCCGGCCCCACGGAAACACGCCCCGCCCCCCCAGTGCCGCCCGTCCCATGGAAACAGCCCCTCCTTCCCCAGCACTGGGGTGTGGAAGCCTGTAGAGGGGTAAAGAAACAGCGCGCATAGGGTGACCAGATCACAGCAGTAAAATAGGACTCGCCCCCTCTCCACCATCACACCCCTCTTCACCCCCCCAGGGGTCACTATATTACTGCACACAACAGTCAACCAATGCAGTTGTAGATAAATCTCTGCATTATGCATTTTTGTATAACTTTGTATTGAACCTTGGTAATACATTTTCTGGCTTAATTTTTCTGGCTTTAGGCTGACTTAGCAGAAAAGTAACATCACTGTGTTTTATCTGAAAGCATCCACCACCCCAGAGAGAAGAGACACTCGGCTCGTCATCCCCCACCCCGCCCAGCTCGCCTACTTACCCCCCACCGCCCGCTCGCCAGCTCCCCCCACCGCCAGCTCGCCAGCTCCCCCTGCCACCAGCTCACCTGCCTGCCCACTGCTGGCCTCTTACCTTCTGCCGCTGCCCCCGCCCTCTGCCGCTGGCTCACCCTCACTCCCCAGCCTGCCACTGGCCTCTTCACCAGCCCACCCACCCGCTGGCCGGCTAGCCGGCCGTTGGCTTGCCCCACCCCGCCGCTTGCCTACTCACCCCCCCGCGGGCTGCACAGTGAGCCCACACAGGCCGCATGCGGCCCCCAGGTTGCATATTGTGCAGGCCTGTTGTAGAGTATGAGGCTACATTAACAACAATGTGTTAACCCTTGATAGGTCAGCTGAGTTCTGGTTCATCATTTAGCAGTAATGCATTCCCTGGGAAATATCCCAACCTCTTCTACCCTCTGACTCCACCACCTCAACCAAGCTTCACAATCATCATTGTTCTGTACAGTATTAAATTGTTTGTTTAAAACGTATACTGTGTATACATATATATAATATAGTCTTTTGTCTGGTGAAAAAAATTTCCCTGGAACCTAGCCCCCACTATTTACATTAATTCTTATGGGGAAACTGGATTCGCTTAACATTGTTTCGCTTAAAGTCTCATTTTTCAGGAACATAACTACAACATTAAGCGAGGAGTTACTGTAGTCTATGGTTAAGGCACAGAACTGGGAGTCAGGAAATCTGTGTTCTGTTCCCAGCTGTGGTCAAGTCATTTCATTTGTCCATGCCTCAGTTCTCTCATCAGTAAGATGGAGCTAGAATCATAAAACTGTAGGGCTGGAGGGGAGCATCAATGGGTCATCAAGTCCAGTCCCCCGTGCAGAGGCAGGACTAGACCGTCCCTCACAGGCGTTTGTCCAACCTGTTCTTAACAACCTCCAATGATGGAGATTCCACAACCTCCCCAGGTAATTTATTCCAGTGCTTAGCCACCCTGACAGCTAGGAAGTTTTTACTAATGTCCAACCTAAACAACCCTTGGTGCAATTTTAGCTCATCACTTCTTGTACCTGTCCTCAGTGGGTAAGGATAACAATTTATCCACCCCCCTCCTTTACAGCAACCTTGCACATACTTGAAGACTCTTATGTCCCTCTCAGACTTCTCTTCTCCAGACTAAACAAACCCCATTTTTTCAATCTTCCCTCATAGGTTATGTTTTCTAGACCTTTAATCATTTTTGTTGCTCCTCTCTGGACTTTCTCTAATTTGTCCACATCTTTCCTGGAGATGCCAAGAACTGGACCCAGTACTCCAGTTGAGGCCTTATCAGTGCTGAGGGGAAGAATGACTTCTCCTGTCTTGCTTACAACACTCCTGCTAATATATCCCAGAATGATGTTCACCTAATATTATTCACCTACCTCACATAGTGGCTGAGAGAGTAAATTCATTCATCTTTGCAAAGGGGGTTGAGAACCTTTATAGGTGCCAGAAATTATCATTACTTGGCATCCTCAAGGGAAGCTGAACCTCAGCCTGATCCGGTTACCAATAGAGATTCAGCAAGACTTTGCTAGCTGTTAATCAACACATTTTGTTATTTTGCCAGCTCTTACCTAGAGTGTTGTGAGATTGTCTGTAAAACAGCCAGTGAGAAAACCCAGGGCTTTCATTTTTAAAGCACAGGACACAATTACTTGAGGTAACAGAGTAATAACTCTTAGTGATCCTCTATGTGTTATACTTATCAGATAGTTCTGAATAATCCTGTCTAATTTAAAACCGACTATCCCTGCACAAAAACCTATCTTTTCTTTCACACTAAGAGCTTATTAACTTTGTCTGTATTTCCTTCTCTCTGATGACTGGAGGTGTGCAATATCCTGAGCATAAAGTGGGTTGACTTTATGTGAAATGTTAAAATCTTGCAAATATCTGGCCTTTCTTCAATCGTTCATTAAATCCAAAGTGGCATTGCATGTTCTTTGACCATGTCACCAGCATGGACAAAACCATCCCAGCACACTGTGCTCTCAAAGTTTCCATCAATGGGCAAAGGGCTGCATGCCCTGGTGCCACCCACAGGGTCATCCCAGAGAACTGGGGATTCGCAGGATTGAGCTTGATCTGGGAACATCACTACACGATACCTGGTGTGACACCATCAACCGTGGTCACTGTGGCTGGCGCGACAGTCCTTAGTAGACTATGCATGTTTGATGGCGATTGCCAAGAGGGTTTTTGTTTACACAGGACTTTCTTCTTTATACCCACCCTATGGCGTGATTCATTCAGGGATGCTACATTCTGCTGTTTGTGATGTAACAACCCAGCATCAAGGAAGCAATTGTATCACAAACACCAGTGCAAAATCACAGAGTGAATCAGGCCAGAGGAACAGGAGGGTTCTACTGGGTAAGTTTCTGTATACACACTAATTATAGCATCATAGGGCTAGATCCTATCTTAGCTTTTTCTGAGGGAGTCCCTAGGGATATCAGCCAGGATTTCCACATGCTGGTTGTTACAAACAGATGACAAATAGAATTAGACCTATTAGTTCATCTTGTCCCTTGCCCATAGCCCAGTGCCGGGTTGTTCCTGCACTACAGTGTACATGGTTACAGCTGTGTTGTGCCTAGATGTCATTGGGTAAATAATTGCAAAGTTATTAAAATAAATTTTGTAGAGTGCTTTACCCAGTTCAAATGATGGGGCTTCCCCCACTTCCCTTGGGAGATCCGTCCAATATACCTTAGTGCCTTGTATTTTCTGTTATCCTGCCTACATTTGATGTTTGCTCAATTTCATCCCATTGCTACTAGTTATTTCCCCTTGAACCACACTAAACAATTATTATTATTATCAGAATGTGTTTGTTCGGTACTGACAGTGTGAGACGTGCTATACAAGACACAAAGGAAAGCTTGGTTCTTGCTCCCACAAGTTTGCAATTTTCATATTTTTTTTCCTTCCTTGGTATCTACATGCTTAAAATATTTATGGTTTGTAGTGTTGTTATAGCCGTGTTGGTTCCAAGATATGAGACAGACAAGGTGAGTGAGGTAATATCTTTGATTGGATCAACTTTTGTTGGTGGAGGAGACAAACTCTTCCAGACATGCAGAAGAGTTCTGTGAAGCTCAAAAGCTTGTCCCGTCCACTCAGAGAAGTTAGTCCCATAAAAGATATTATTTCACCCACCTTGTCTCTCTCAAATATTTATAATCTGTTATGTTCCACCAGTCCCTTTATGCTGTCATTTGGCCAAGTTATGCATGTTCTATGCTTTTAAATATATGGGTTCATCACAGAGTCTTAGATGATAAAGCCAGAGGAAACCAGTGTGATCATCTAGTCTGACCTCCTGTATACCAAGGCCATAGAACTTCCCTGGATGCTTTCATGTTGAACTTGTGCAGATCTTTTAGAAAAACCTCCAATCTTGATTTTAAAATTGCCAGTGATGGTGAATCCACTGCAATCCTTGTTAAGTTACTCTCACTGTTAAAAGTCATTTGGATACTTTCCTTAGTTCTGAGCACTTCAATACATGAAAGATATCAACAAAATGCAATCTACTGAGATTATAAACTCTTTGACACTGAGACCATCTTTTTATTCTGTGTTTGTACAGTGCCTAGTGTAACCCACACACCTCCTGAGTGTGGTGTTTTGTCCCATCTAGTGGCACCGAGACCACTTAGAGAGAGAGTTAAATGCTTAATAGCCAGTTGGCTTTTAGCTCATGCGGTAGAGGCTCATGCACTAAACTCTAGAGGTCCCAAGTTCAATCCCGCTCACTGATGACCGTGGTCTGTCGATGTTACACCTTGCACCATGGGGTCCTGTTCCATGACTGGGACTCATCAGTGCTACAGCAATACAAATAATAAATACATTCTTCTTATTAATAACATATAATAGAGAATTCAGAGACGAGCAACCAAACCAACTGAAGGGTTGAAAGGATTGGTTTATGAGGAGACATTAATAGAATTAAGTATATATATAAATACCTTGAAATGAGACTGCTCAGGTGGATGTTGGGTAAGATGAGAGCTGATAAGCTACACAATAAAATGGTACTAGCCATGATGCAGGTAGACCCCATCACAGAAAAGCCAAGGCAGTATCAGTTGAGATGGGTGGGTCATGTGAGATGACGAAGGACAGAATATGTTGGCCAGAGAATACAAGAAATAGTAGTCACAGAACAAAGGCCATAAGGAAGACCTAGGAAATGGTGGTTCAAGATGCTGAAGAAAGACATGAAGAACATTGTTGTCATCTTGGAAGACACACAACACTGGAACTGATGGAGATGAAGAATGAGAGCCACTGACCCTGACTGTCTGGACAAGGTGATGGCAAAGAAGAATAAATGTAGCTTACCAGCACCTTCTTTTACCAGGATTGTTTCGGAAGATGTTAGCATGTGATGGCTGTTCAGTAGCTTATGTGAAATAAATTCTGATGCCCTCATTCTAAGTCTCAGTGGATAGGTTCTTATGTCACTGAAACCAACACCACAAATGATTGCCAGTAAAGGTACACATTACTATCTCAGCAGAGAGGCCAATGGTCATGAAGACTGATCTTTCCTGGGTTCCCTCTGGGTCAGAATTAAAATATGTTGGAGGCCATTGATAGAGAAACGTCTGCTACCACTGCCTGTGCAGTACCTCTCTTTTGGGTAAATCGAGGACTTCAGTCTCTAGGTCTGTCAGTGGCATATCTTTTGTCACTATGAAATTTACCTTTAAAAAAAAAATCAGAACTCCAGAGGACTTTCCCCAGGAGATCACCACAGTAGTGACGAAGGTCCAGTTAGGCCTATGGTACAAAACAGTCACTGCCAAATATCATGGGACCATCCACATTTTAAATCTGGTACCATGTTATATTTTGCCTTCACAATACAAGGTGAAATTGTGTAGCAGAGTCATGATGTTGTGATGTAAGGTTTTGATGATTGTTAGGCTGCAGTGTCCTTTTAAAATCCTGCAACAGCTGTTTTCAAATCTTGATGGCGATGTTTACATTTTATTTTCCCCTCTTGGAACTTTTCCAAGCCTTGTCTGATCTCTACCATCCCTTCTGGGGATAGAGAGGAAGTGTCCTTACGTCGAGCTGTACGTCAGGATGAGATTTGAGCTGAAGATCAGCAGGTTAGGAGCGCCTGGGTTTCCTGGCTGAAAGCACAGCCAAAAAAAAAAAATTTGCTAATAAAGCAGGGAGCAAGCAGGATGTTGGAGTGGGTGCTCCAACCAAGCATGGAAGATCACCGTGACTGAAACCATGATATCATCAGCAAGCAGAGCTCTGCCTCACATGGAAATCTTTTTATATCCCTGTGGCAGATGCCAACCTCTTGCTCATTTAAGATGGTGATTGCCAGAGATCTCTGCAGAAAAGCCCCCAAGGGCTGATATGGTGCAATCACCACCCAAAGCCAGGGCCTGGAAAAACAGGCCCCATTGCTGGGATATTATTTATCTGGGTGTTACATGTGCTCCACCCATGAATTCCAGGTCATTACTTTTATTCTGCTTATATTTCAGAACTAGGTCGCTTACCTCCTGTAGGGTTGCATCATGTCATGCTACATTCTGTCTGCTAGATCATCAGTGGTCCGGTTGCTCAGCTAGCTGTAATGTTGGTTTGATGGATGAGGCCAAACAGACAGTACTATAACTTGGTCACCTTTGGCCTTGACATCCTTTTCACAGGCTCTTCTGCTCACCAGTGCAAAACTCAGTGACATTTATCCGCTCAAGCACAAAATCTACTTGCTCCACCCTTCACGGTGCTCATTAGGGTAAAATCAATTTTGTTCCACTTATTGTCAAATAAAAATTACTCACCCTCGATGAGTGAACTATTGCCCAATTTTGAAAATGGAATTTAGACTCTTAAGTCACTTGGGTACATTTGAAACTTTTATCCTAGATTTATCTTGCAGCAGAGAATTAAAAAACAGGCGATTTTTTTTATCCCTATCCCATCCGTCCATCCAACTACATAATTTTAGTATGACCATCACTGAAGTAACAAGGCAGGAGGTCCATGGGTTTCCCAATAAGGATAACATCTTAGAACCCCAAATGGCACACCCCAGGCTAGAAAAAATGCTACTCTGCCTGTTTTTAGCCAAGTTACCTGGGTATAAATGCAGCATAACTGGCTTGAAGGGAATGGATTTACTCTCATTTACTTCAGTGTAACTGAGATGAGAATCTGGCCTGTTGAGTTTTTTCTGTTCAGGTTACATATCGCTGAAAAAAGCAAGGAGCGAGGAGAACAGTCAGGTGCCATACATTCAGGCAGGGAGACACTACAGATGTATTGTGCAAGGAAACAGTCAGGGTTGGCTTTCCACTGGAGGAGCATCCAACAGGCATAAAGGGTGAAAGTAAGAAGTGCTGTTCGCTGAGCAGTGCTCGGTCTCAAATCAGGAGAAGAATCCAGACTAAGCCCTTCCATTTCTACTTCCCTGGGAGCTTGCGACCGTGCGGGAACCCACCAGCCTATGATTTATTATAGTGCGCAATGATTTGCCAGCTAGCCTGCAGGTTTTGGATCTGTGCTCTGCATTTCCATTAGAGAGCTCCACTTTCAGTTTCCATCCGTGGTCTCTCATTCGCCCTGGGCTAGCATGCAAAGCCAGGGCTGTCTGCAGCTGCCATGCAGGAGACTCAAGTTTGATTCCCATCCCATTTTTCTGTGACAGGACGGCATCCTGCTCCTGCTTTCTGCTCCATCTACACAGACTCAGAAGCCGTTAAACATCCAGTGCAGTTTATTTACATCAGCTCTTCCCAGCAAGTTACTGATCCCTACACCATAATTATTTGCAGTTTCCATTTCTCCTCAGTTCTCTGCTGAGAAGAAGGAAGAGATTTTTCTACCCAGAAATTCTTCCTGGTTCCAGCTCTGCTACCCTGCCTCTCTCTCCCCTCCACGTCCTTCCTGTGCCTTCTTATACCTCCTGTGTTAACGGGCCAATTTGCTCATTAGCCCTCCCACAGCCCATTCTAACCCACTAATTAGGCCCATCAGGTCCACTCTGGGGAGAATTAATTGGCGTTTAACTGACCAAAGTGCAGGTTTAGCTGTTGGTTCCTAGTACTCTCCGTCACGCTTTCATTTGCCCTGGACAACCCAGACAAAAAAATACCACTGCAAAGGAAACATACTGACCACCCCAGTACGGCAATGAGATGTCTTGTGCTGCTTCATAGTATCCTCCGTTAAGGACCAATGCTGATTGGCCCTGAGGGGAACCCTGTCCAGTTCTCAGTGCCCTGATAGATGAAGACTGCCCAGTGAGACCTCCAGGGTGAAAGTGACAGTGTGAACAGGCGTCCAAATCATAGAATCATAGAATATCAGAGTTGGAAGGGACCTTAGGAGGTCATCTAGTCCAACCCCCTGCTCAAAGCAGGACCAATCCCCAATTTTTGCCCCAGATCCCTAAATGGCCCCCTCAAGGATTGAACTCACAACCCTGGGTTTAGCAGGCCAATGCTCAAACCATTGAGCTATCCCTCCCCCCGTGCCACCCCACGTTCCAGCGTGCCCCTTTGCCTTTCCCCCCGCGCCCTGCAAGGTCGGGTACAACACTCAGATTGGTCCCCTTGGCTCATCTCCGGTTCTCAGGGGTCCTGAAAAACCTGTCCTCGAGAGGGATGAGAGGGATCCTTTGGTTACTGGCAGAGGACTCTCTTCCCGACAGCCGCCCCCAGCCAAGTAGGTGCGGTAAGCGGAAAGATTTGCAATCACAGCAAGAGGCTATTCTGTGTGAATAGTGAGTGAAATGGCATTTTGTTCTGCTCTCTTCTTTGGTTTGTTGGTGGCAATTAGTTTTTGTCGGGGGAGTAGGACACACAAGATCAATGAGCAGGGTCAGAGGGTAGTCAGATGCTGGTCTTTGTTTGCTGGTTGGCCTCCTGATAAGGAGACATACTTAGAAGCCTGATGTCAGAGGCCATGGAGCTCTGTGTGGGTTCAGTTTCTGCGGCTGCTGCTAGAGCCTTTCTGTGGCATGGAGGAGCTAGACGCAGACTCAAGAGAGTGTTAATATTAAGCGAGTTTTGGACTCCTCTGCAACCATTGCAGCACCCATCACTTTCACACAGATGTGGAGTACTGATGCAGGGCACCCAAAACTAACTGAAGCACACTCACATTCTAAACTCGCAAACTCAGTCGTAGGTCCCTTGGCTCTTTTCCCCCAACTCAGCCCAGAACTGGAGTATTCATTAATACACGGGCCTTGCTGCATTAGGGTGAGGAGCATGTTATGGGCTTGGTCCTGCTGAAATGATTGGGAGCTTTGCCACTGATTTCCAAAGGAGCAGGATTGGGCCCTTAGTGTATGTCAGCCTATAGCTAGTGGGAAGATGGTTACTTGGGTCAAATTATCTGCAAGGGAAAAAACAAAATGGTTTTAAAGCAGCAGGCTTTAGCGGCCACACAGGCGTCGTTGCAGGGAGATGAATCTCCATTATCAGCAGGCTCTTGTATTCCACCCTACAGCATCCAGGTTGAATTGGGATTGTGTTGCACTACAGCAGAGACCCCATGACCTATTAAAGCTTGGTGCCATTGCTACCTGCTTTCAGATGTAAAGGGCAGGGTGGCACTCCCGTTTGAGATCACCAGCATTATACTCAGATTGGCCAGAAGAGTCACTGTCGAGCAAGACACCTCATTGGCAGCCCTTGCTAATTTAGAGAGCAAGAGAAAGGAAGTTGAGCCTGAGTCTCCCGCCTGCTACACAGAGTGCTAAGCACAGGTCCTTTGGGCTGGCTGCAGTTCTTTGGAGTATTTATAAAGCTGGCTGGCGTGGTTTTATTAAAACAAATGTCCTTGTCTGTGTCACTAACAACATCTTCATTACAACTGAGAGAACTATAAAGGATCCAATGTACGTGCAACATTTACACACTGCTGGTTTCATTTGCACACTCCATTCAGGAGGAGAGAGCAGAGGAAGGTTAGTCAGTGTCACTGCTGTTTTGAGTCAGTCTCAGTCAGGGTGCTCCTAGGCTAAAACAAGGCTGCTGTGTTTCAGATTCCATCATTAGAGGGGAAGTGAAGTTTCAAATAAAAAATAAACACACACACAAAAGCAATCCCCTGCACACTTGTTTCTATGGAAATTACACACACATGTACTACAAACAGTTCAGGTTAGGGTTTAATGTCAGGGGCAGGGAAACTATCTGGAATCTGGCAAACAAAGGGTTAACTTCAGCCCAGCTTTCTCCCTTACCATGCACCAGTGTCCGAGAAGGGCTATAAGAATGGCTACTGGGAGTGAGGTATAGCTTGGGGAAATCATGCTGTACACCCAGGGTATTCAAATTGGAATGATGCCCAACCTGTCTAATTCTGATTCTTACATTACTTTTTCACTGTAGACACTAATTCTTGAGGAAGAGGTTTTGCTGACTGTGACTGGCTTCTGTCTGCTGACTCATTCCACCAGCCATACTGTAACCTCTTCCTCAAAGGTGCCCACCCCAAGCATGCAAAAACCACGTGTTTGGGTATTTTTAGAAAAGAATGTTTGGGTCCTTTTTCTCTGTCTTCTGCTTAATGAGCTGTTAGGGTGAACACATGTCAAGTTTTTAAGCTTTCCTCTGGAAACTCAAGGACTAGGTACTCTTTTATTTTTTACTTTATAATGAAAGCTGAGATCCTCACCTAATCACTTGCCTCCAGGCACTGGACTTGAGAAAAACCACTAAATAGCACAAGATTCATGTTAAAATAATGAGAGTTGACAACACTGCCTGCCCCTGTTGGAGCTAAAATTCATTGATAGTTCCCCTTTAGCTTTAGCTCTCCACCAAAGCGCTACAAAAGGGATTGTGAGTCCTCGACCAGACAGACACAGTGTCCCCTGAACACCCACAGAAATCCTCAAGGATACCTCGGAAACAAGATTAACTAATACATCTCCCTCTGCACCCCGAAACTATACACTGATACAAAGTCGTCAGATACTACAGTGATGGACCCAGTATAAGAAACTGAACAAAATAGAATGTGAAGTCTTCCTGGTACAACTCTAAAAAACAATGCTTAAAGAATAAATCATCAAATCCATCTTCAGAACTCGCTGCTTTTGGGTCGTGTCTTACACCATGGTGGTGAAGCACTGGAATGGGTTACCTACGGAGGTGGTGGAATCTCCATCCTTACAGGTTTTTAAGGGCCGGCTTGACAAAGCCTTGGCTGGGATGATTTAGTTGGTGTTGGTCCTGCTTTGAGCATGGGATTGGGCTAGATGACCTCCTGAGGTCTCGTCCAACCCTAATATTCTGTGATTCTATGATCATTGACCTGACCCGTCACCCAGAGTTCTTTCTGGAGTGTACACTGTTCTCAAATATCTATATGCAAATATAATTAATTAATATTTTTAAAGCCCATGGAGTAACAAGATGTGTACTGTACAATAAAGCACATCTCAGGACTTTCCTTTGTTCTCTTGTACCCTTCCCCCTTCAACTGTAGCTGGGTCAGATCCAGTTTATAAGTAAAAAGAAATTAACTAAATAAGAAATAAATGTAGACCATAAACTCCTAAAGGAGGTATCTAGTTGTTTATTTGCTGGTGAAGTGCCATGCACATCTGTGTTATTGTATACATTATTATGAATAATTCATAGTATGAGACAGTATGATAGTCCAGAGCAGTGACACTCAGACCTCAGTGGTTCAGGAGCCAAATTAGCGATCAGCATTACCCAAAAGAGCCACAGTGGTGTGAATTCATTGTTTCATTTACTATAGGACTGTATATTAATATTTAAACAGTATGACTGGGGAAATAGTTTTTATAGATGTATATTTTTTATTCTCACAGCAAAATGATTGATCAAGTATTATTATTTTATCAACTTCCAATTGGTTAATAATGTAGGAAAAGCGTCCTGATTGGTTAATAATGAAATCACAGTGTTTGAATATCACATGCTGCAAAGAGCCACAGGAGACACATTAAAGAGCCACTTGGTCTCTGGTCCAGAGGACAGAGCACTGGACTGCAACTCAGAAGACAAGGGTTTTATTATTGACTGCTAGTAGCTTGCTGTGTAACCTTGGGCAAGTCACTTCACCTCTTTTTGCCTCAGTTTCACCCTATTGGAATGATGACACATATCCTTTGTAAAATGCTTGGAGAGCAACAGATGAAAGGTACTATATGAGAGCAAGGTATTATTACATTAATAACAATGGCCTGCCTTGCTTGTACACCCAAAACACCAGGGGTTTGGCTGGAATAAAGTGTATAGGAACATACTTGGACTCATTGCATTATCTGTATCTCAGCCCACCATGAATTTCATGCAGCAGCACCACTTTCCCTCTTCAGCAGGGTTAAGGGCGTCATCTCCTTTGTGCAGCCACATTCAGCTCTTAACAGCTCCAACTCTCATGCAGAGTGGCTGGCTTTTGGGGAGTATGAAGCTTTTGCATCTCACCCTGCAATCATTTGTGTGTCATCGAAGGAGGAAAGTGACACTGAGGAGACTGAGGCCATGTCTACACCACGAACACTATAACAGCATTGCTAGCCGGAGCCATGCCTGCATCACTCTGTATGTGCACTCTGTAGTGCAGACACAGACGACAGCGATGGAAGGGTTTCTCTAATTCCATCTCCCTGAGTGATGATAGCTAGGTTGACGGAAGCATTCTTCCATCAGCATTGCTGCACCTTTACCGGGGGTTAGGTCTGCATAGCCAACAACACTCGGAGAGGGGGATTCTTCCTCAAGAATTAGCTGTGTCAGTCTAAGTTTTAAGTGTAGACTAGGCCCCAGGGGGAGGTGGGAAGAAGATGTGGGGGAGGAACAGAGTGCACTGGAAATCGGGGAGAGAGCAATGGAGCAAAAGGGAAGCAGTCTCTGTCACAGCAGCACGCACGCCCAGCTCAGCTCTATTTAGCTTAATTGTCCCATTTCACCTGCAGAAAAGAAACATGTACAAGTCATGAATTCCTGCAGTATAAAGCTGTGGTGCAGCGGGGGGCACCACGATTTGAAAGAGAAAGGTAAAAGTGTTTGACTCCAACCCCCTCACACTGCATCTATTCCCCAACGCACACGCTGGGTTAATAGGCTGCCTGGGGTTTAGGGACTTGGCTCTAAGGCTGTAAATCATTTCCCACATTCAGCTCTGGTCCACTTTGGGTTACTGACCCTCCGCATGGTGGGCTCACATGGGAACAATTTACGCCGGGGACGCAGCCACAGAGCAGGAAACGCACATGACAGAGGGCTGGAGAATTTCCTCCTCATCAGACCTGTTAGGGGTATTTCTATCAAGAAGTAATCTCAGTGGGATCCCTGCAGGATCAGAGGCATTTGCAAAAATGCCTCTAAAATACAGAGAGCAGGTTAAAACAGGGATGCTGTTGGAATTTTCTTATATATACACACACACGCATGGATATTCAAACACTGCAACCACTGCAGTAATAAGACTAATATCAATTACATTGGGATTGAAAAAATGAAAACAAGAGAGGCTGGGAAGTGATTCAAAGTGATTCGTCCGGCAAGTAAACTTGTTCAGGTGGAGTTCATGGGGAGGACCGTAATGGAGCCTTTTCAGTGTCTTTGGATTGGACAGTCAGTGCAGGGCAAATCTTGTGTTTATTTTGTGACATTTCCTGCTGTCCCCACAAAGGGATTGCACTGTTGCCTCACACCTAAGTGCGAGTGTGGTGCTTAGAATGGCAATGTATTTCCTTAGCAATTTTGTTGCCTCTATCATATATAAGCGGAAAATGTATTCTTGCAGGGTTGCTCATAACCACTTGGCTGCACATGGTAGAGTGTAAATGTAGGGTTACTTGTGGGTTTGGGGCTGGTTACAAGAGTTATATGTGAGCCACTGACTGGTTTTTGTAGGGTTGCTGCCGTGGATGCTGTGTTGTTACTGCAGTGTTTTTTGTTGGATTCTTGTAGATTTCGAGGCCCTGCCAGTTCACAAGAAGGAAGCAGGAGGGGAGACTGTAGTGACTGTGTTCTCACAATCAAATAAAGCTGACAGGTCTCATGTTAAATATATTAACCTTGATAGTCAGTTTAACTTTGAATTTCCCAGCCTTTGTCATTTCAAGTCAGACCCTCAACAGTGTTTCAGCATAGGAAGGATGGGTTTTACTGGCATTTAAATGGGAGCTGTCAACTTGATTAATCCCTCAACAGAGCTGAGAAGGGAGTTTCTTTTGTAGTTGTCACCCTCCAGGTCCTCTTGCCATAAATGCACAGCACAACAAGAAATCACCCATCTGCTTGTTGATGGTAACAACTAAAGCTACTTTTGTGTGCTCCGAAAACAATCAGTGGACTCCACTTGCGTGCACAACTTTATCCATAGATTGGATGGTCACGAAGTTGGACTTTTTAAAGTAAGAATTATTATTGGTTTCCTCCCAATTATTTTGGATATCAGTCATAACGATGTACCACAATCGAACAAGCCACCAAAAATACACTCATGAAGTTTCCCAGGAATTGTTATAACAGCTCAGCAGTCAGGGGGGAATTGCAGTTCATACTCAAGTTTCACAAACAATTGTCTTACAGCTGGGGAAGTATTTCCATCATTTGAAGCCAAGTGTCCACAAAGGTTTCCTCCTTCAGACTCAGGACCAATTTTAATGTGGTATATTTGAAAGTAATGTTTGTTTGGATCCTCAAAATGTGCCATGCCCACTGAGTAATCCTACCATCCTGTGACTGTAGACCTATCCTTCCTCAGCCCATGGCCCTTTTGTTCATTATTCTCTCTCACTGGGTTGCATCTAAAATTAGACAGCGCATGGACCTTGGCTTAAACTGTCCAAAGTGACTTGGGAGTTTGGTTGTTTCCATCTTGGGCTGCCCAACTTGATACCATAAAGGAGCCTTATCCTCAGAAGGTGCTGAGCACCTGCCCTCTGGGCACTCCGAAACTGAGACACTGTCATCACTAGTCAGGGTTGAAAATCTTGGCCAAGCTTATCTTTGCTACTGGCTTGGTAACACATCTAGCAATAACAAGGATAGGCAGCTCCCGAAGCGCGCATTTCCATTGGAAGCCATTTCCAGCTGACGGCTTTGGGGAGGCTGATGGGTCTCTGGCCCTTTCCTAGTGAGCAGGTGGCCACCTTACTAAAACCACCACCAGAACTGGCACTAAGGACCCCTATTAATGGCAGGCCTAGCAGAACGGCAAAGGACTGAACGAGCCATGGAGACTGAACTCCCATCCCATCCCCAGTGGGAATCTCACTCCATCCAGACAGGCACATAGGTCTGGGGAGACAACAAGGGTAAGATTTGCACTGGTGCTGTGCCCCTTCAGTGCATGGAAGGCTTCAGACTCTCGGGGTGTCGGGTTTGGTAGCTTTTGTCAAGGCTAGACACAGGTTTTTAAAATAACCCAAACGATATGATATTAATTATATCATTAATTAAAACATCAACTGTTGGAAGGGGATTCAAAGGTTCAGAATCAAAGGAGCAACATTTAAAGAGGTCAGGTTTAGGGCTTAATCACATTGCCAGGACCCCTCTGATTTCACATAGATTATTCCTCTCCACTCAGAGGCCAGAGCAACACTTTAGTTAAGGGCTCTTGCTGGTGGAATTTACTAATCGCAAAGGAACCCTTGACTGAGATTGTAGCCGGAATGCCTCTCCTTGTTCTAGTGCAGCAGCAATTACACCCAACCCGTCTCAGGAGCACTGCAATCCAGTAGCGCACGGAGCTTGTCACACAGAGTTTAACATCTGACTGGGGAAGAGAGAGAGTGAGGGTGTCTTATGTGACCCAAGAGTAGGCAGTTTGCAGTAAAATTAAATGTAGCAATTGACACATGATGGCTGCATGGGTAAGCCTGGTAGGAAGGGAGGGATGCTGTAATTCCCCATGTATATGAGCCACAGCCATGTTATGCAACCTTCTGAGACATGCAGACATCAGTGATCCCAACAGCTGTGTTTAATCCCTTCTACCAGTACTGATTCTGTCAATTACCACCCCTCTGAGCCTTGTTTCTGTTGTCAGTAAAGGAGTGTGGGGAGATGGAAGGCAGTGTCTGGATCCACATTTTTAGAGAGAGCAACTGGAATCTGCAGTCATTAAATACTCTAAAAGGAAGCTTTCTCACTCTCCATTTCTGCTTTGATTTGGGTGGATGGGGAGTTAGAAGCCTGACGACCCGTTCCTGCTGGTAAGGGGGGAGTGGAGTGGAGGTAGAGTGACCAGATAGCAAATGTGAAAAATCGGGACAGGGGTGGGGGTAATAGGAACCTATATAAGAAAAAGACCCAAAAATCGGGACTGTCCCTATAAAATCGGGACATCTGGTCACCCTAAGTGGAGGGGGGCATTCCGTGTTCAGTACAAGCCAAGCAGTGGGGGAGTGGGGACAGTCTGTGTGAGCATGCTCAGTACAAGCCAAGCAGCAAATGGGTGGGGGGGGGGGGGAGATGTGACCCTGCATGCCCTCCCCCATGCATCCCGACATCTCTCCAGCACTCGGATACTACCATGATAGATGTTATGTAAGAACACAGATAGATGGAGGAGCGGGGGGTGCATCTGAAATGCTCGATTATCCATACGGGAAAAGTGAGAATTTCTAGTCAGTGTAACGTTGCCATTTATTTTTTCCAGGTGTAGCAGTTGAACATGTCGTATTGATAATAGTATTTAAACCCAAGCCAGGGACCTGTTCATACTACACTAGAACCATATCAGCAACAAGAAAAATGTTCACTGGATAGACTAGGGTCCAGCCCACAGTATAACTACAGTGTCAGGGGCCTCGGTTACAAACTCGTCTCCATCATAGTTAAAAACCTGGGCTTTGCTCTTGCAGGGCAGACAAGACTGAAGCATGTTTTAAGCATTCGCAAACACTGCTGCAGCTCCCCAAAGGTCAAGCCCGCAGTAGGCTCAACAGCCCAGTGCGGCTCCATCTACACTACAAGAGCAAATTGTGATTTACATTTCACCACATTGGGCATGTGCTCCTCTGTAACCAGGCACCCCGCCATCACGACGTAGCTGTTACAGTGCTGTCAGGGCCTTGACTATAAGGAACGGGTACTCTAAGGCTATGGTTTCTTTATCTTTCTGGCATGTTCCCTTGTGAATCCCACATAGGGCAGGAACCCAACAGTCTGGTTTCTGTAAAAACTCACCTCCTTTCCCCTTCTCCGTGACAGTAACCAAACATGTTCTGGGTGGAAATGAAACTGCTGCCAATATTTCAGGGTGAGCCAGTTTGTTAGTTCCCCTTCTGATCCGGGGGCAAGGGGGAGTGGGAGGACTGGCTTTCATCTTCATAGGCCTTCCTCTCTCACCCTTTTCCCCTGGTAGTTCACATTACAGTAGCTCTGTTGCGTGGAGGAAACCAGCTTCACAGATTTGAGTGCACAAACGCAACACATGAAAATAGTTCCGCATGTATGCACTAACACACACGTAGCCTTTCAGTCACGGAAATACAAGGGAGGGAAAAAAGTATTGCTGGCAAAAACACCCCAAGCCCTCCTGACTCTCATATAACCAAAAACTCTTGCCAGAGTGGAGATTTTATAGATTGATTTTACAGAATTTCAAGGGACTTACAGCACTTCTGGGACCAAGGTCCAAATTGTTCAGGGACTTAAAAACAAAATCAGAAAAGCCGGGCCAGGCAAACAAGAGGGAGAAATAGGATAACACTGGCTTTCAACTCCTGCTGCCTTGCAGCTCTTCCACATTCTGACTGAACTCCAGAGTTACTCAAATTATCCACTGCCAGGAAGAGAAAATGTCCCTGAAATCTCATATTTGGACATTATTTCTCACTGAAGTAAATGAGAACCCACTTTGGAACTTAGCAGCTGGACTGTCATGTACATCACTTTACGAGCCAGTGATTTTCACTAGTATCCTAGTGATACCTAGAGGTGGCATTCTGATGTGAAATCTGTGTTGTCTAATCAATGATAAATGAAAGAGGGAACTTAAGTCTTCACACATGCAGGATAATGTTGCCACCAATCGGGGGTGTTGTGCAGTTAAATCTGGGAACAGATAATAACTGGTAGATCAGCAGAGAGGAAGGATGTGGTTAGGGCACTAGCCTGTAACTCAGACTCCCTGGATTTCAACTCCTGTTCTGCTGCAGACTGTGTGATCTTAGGCAAGTCACTTGGTATCTCTCTGCCTCAGTTCCCAAACTGTACAGTGGGGGATAGTAGCACTGCCTTACCTCACTGGAGTGTTCGGAGGAGAAATACACTGATGACTGTGAGAGGCTCAGATGCTATGGTCATGGGAGCCATATAAATAGCTACATGAGAGTGATTAGGCCTTCGTGTATCCAGTTACTGAAGCTTGGGTTAGAAAGTTTGGCTCGTACTCAATCATTATCAGATCCACTCAGGAGAGACTGGTACAAAGAAAAAATTGGTTAAAAATTGGAGCAGACAGGAATAGGCAACCCCCTCCTCCCCCATTAGGGTGACCAGATGTCCCGATTTTATAGGGACAGTCCCGATATTTGGGGCTTTTTCTTATATAGGCTCCTATTACCCCACATTTCCTGTCCCGATTTTTCACACTTGCTATCTGGTGCACCCTATCCCCCATCCTCAGTTCAGACAGAAGGTTAAAAAAAAAATGCTGAGAAGGGCAGACACAATGATTCTAATACACACAAAGCTGAATAGTCCTTGGAAAAAGCCCATTCATTTAAAGTATAGGGACAAAAGGGTTTTGAATTCAAACTAGTTTGCAAACCCGGTAAGCCCTTCATGGACTCAGGATACTTAAAGAGCCTACAAATGACAGTAGGCCAGAGTCTCAGCTGCTCCATTTTGTTGTGGTTAGGTTGGCTTCAAGGGGCTTTACCAATGTACAGCAGTGGAGGAACTGGCCCATTATGTGTTGTCCCTTGTGGTAGGTCAGAGACAGGACTCTGGTGTACTGAATGTTGTTGTTGTTGACACAGGCAGACCATGGGCGGTTCCCTCTGACTCTCCACAGGTGACTCCCAGACTAACTGACACATCATGTGCTGCCTGAAGTCACCACCCAGACTCTCCCTGTGTATGTCTACACTCAGCAGTGCAAGTAGGGTGATGCGGTGTACCAGCAAGATATTTATAGCTGGTAGGGCGTACCAGAATGAGGAGCAGCAGAACTTGGGGCCACTGGACGGCCCCATGCCAGCAGCTCCTCCGGTGCAGCTGTACAGTCCCCAGCCCTTCCATGCAGGGTCTCCTCCATCTGTACAGCAGCAGCCGCGCCAGAGAGCAGGGAAGGGACGAGCTTGGGGCAGTACAGGGCTCGATTAGTACAGCTGCGCCAGAGGAGTTGCCGGTGTGGGGCCGCCCAGTGGCACCAGGTTCTGCTCCTTTCGCTGCTGCGGTTCCAAAGGTGCAGCAGGAGGAAGACAGAGCCCCACCCTCCCCACATAAGGGGGGTGGATCTTGGTGAGGGGACAGGGAGAGTGTGGGGGCCCCAGGCTGGGGGTAGGGTGGGGAGGAGTCATGTGAAGGGTCACATTATGAGGTCACGTGTCCCTCCATCTCCGTCCCTCCCCCCCCGCAGACCAGTAGGAAATGGATTCCACTTCCACTGTCTACACTGCAACATAAGCCCAGGGCTCAAAATCAGGCCCAAACCTAACCTTCTATCTACACAAAAATTGTGCTAACCAAGGGCATAGACCCAGTGTCCCAGGACCCCACGAGGATGGAAGGTCTGAGCCTGAGTCAAGCCGGGACTCAGAGTTTAAGTCCTATTGCTTTGCAGTGTAGATGCAGCTCCAGTGGACTCATGCTCTGGGAGTCCACCTAAAGTATCCCACAGTCCCACAGGCTGACTTTCTAAAGTGGTCATATTTTGGGAGCATGCTAGGAAGTCTGGGATATCGGGGGGTTGGACTTGGGCACCCATAATGTACTGTAGATGCTAAAGCCCCAGGTTGGGAGCCAGGGTTCAACAGTTCTAACCTGGGGTTACAAATGTGTGTAGACACTCAAGCCCTAGGTTAACAAACCCAGGGTCTGCTAACTTGAGTTCTACTAACTCAAGGCTTATATAGCAGAGTAGATATTCCCCCTAAGTCCCTGCCGATAGGTAGCAGTTATGGCATAGACTCCTGACTATACATTAGAGAGGGGGTTGTGTTGTAGCCTTGCATCAGAATGAAAACATTTGGCATTGCCATGATGCAACACCAGAACATCGTGAGTATGTGCACACTGCAATTAAACACCCCTGGTGGTGTGCTTTAGCTGACTTGGGCTTGTAGGGCTCTGGCTACGGGGCTGTTTAACTGTGGCACAGACGCTCCTCTTTCCCCTTACAGGTCCCAGAGCCTGGGCTCCAGACCGAGCCCAAATGTCTACACTGTAATTAAACAGCCCCATAGCCTGAGTCCGAGTCAACCGACAGGGGCCAGCCATGGGTGTTTAACTGCAGGGCACAGACATACCCCTTATTGCAATCTAGCATTGTGATGTCTTGATGCACTGAGTTCACCTGGCAGGGGCAATCCAAATTTCAGCTGCTTTGGCTTGCCCAGTGTGATGTAAGGCAGATCGCAAAACCTTGAAGGAACGCTTCTGTAACAACCAGGATGGATGGCAATCCTAACTGTCATCCTCCTGAACATACATATATATCTACTAGGGCTGGCTGAAAAAAAGTAGATGACACTTTTTTTCCTTTTAAAAATGCGGTTACATCAAAACAAGTGTTTCAGGGAAATATATCAACGTAGATGACATTTTTGTCAAGAAGGTTTCTCTGCTCCAGCATGGAATTTCTGGTCAAACCCAGAGAAAGAGAGAGAGACAGACAGACAGACAGACAGACACCCCAGAACAGCCAATAGGTTTCAAAATAAACAATTTTGTTCTGCATTGGAATAAGAACAATCGGAAAACTTTCAAAAGTCTTTGCAAAAGCAGATTTGTGTCGAAATGTCTGTTTTCAGATTGAAACCCATGCTTTGCATTTTGGAAGGAGGTAGGTATATGCTAGCGGTTAGGATACTGACCTGGGATGTAGGAGACCTAGTTACAAGCCACTGCTTTGCCTGACTCAGAACAGAGCTTTTCATCTTGGATCACTCTGAATCAGGCAGAGCAGGGACTTGAAGCTGTGTCTCCTCCACCGGGCTATTGGCTTATTCTGATGTAGGGCTTGGGCTCTCATGCTTGTGTCTTTTCAGGAAACATCTCTTTTCTGTTCCTCATTGGAACAAAAATGTATTTCAAAACCTCAACATTTTTCACAAAAAGGAATTGCTGTTTTCCGGCCAACCCTAATATCTTCCGTGCAGCTTCTGCCTAGCTCAGTTTGATCAACGGGTCTGATGCTCAACCTTTCCTTTTCCTAAATAAATCAGGTTACAGAACACCACCGCTCCCAGGCGCCTATCATCATACAACTGCCAGGCAGAGCCGACACACTAGAGGAGTCATGCAGCCATTTTGTGGAAATACAACTCATCCTCTTGTTTTGCATTGGGAATCAGGTTTCTTTGTACTTTAGTCTGAGATGAAGAAGTAACGGATAGATTATTTTATAGTCAGTTACCCTAGAGCCATTTTGTATTATGCTTTGTGGGGCAGAGTGGTAGCCATTTAGCGTGCACTCTTTGAGCTGTGTGGCCAGATGTAAACTACAGGTGACAGGTGGTTGGGGCATGAGATATAACAATAAGAGTTCCTGATGAGTTCTCTTTTCATACATGAGCAATTCAGGTGAGGCAGAAAGGGCAGTGAGGTGAAGATGTGGGAATCAGTGACTACAAAAACACTAAAAGCGACTTCTCTTGTTAGCACAGAGCCATTGTAATGCTTAGCAAATGGACTCTTCTGGTCTGCTGAGTATGCTGGATGGATTTAGGGTAAATCCTAACCCCGGTTTTGCCCCAGCCACCAAATCCAGTGGACACCAAGCATCGTGCACATAGTGTGGTTCTACTACCCTGGGACAGCAGGATTTGAAGATTGCCTACAGGGTGTCCGTCCCTCCCTGCTACTTTGTGGTTCTCTGCTCCTCAGCACAGGGTGGGGAGTTGGAGGTGAGCTGGATGAGGGGTGGTGCTGGTGGTCCATGACTGTGCTGATCCACCAAGCCCTCTCAGAGGGTGTGCATATTACAGGGTTCCAGCAGCCCTGAGGACACAATAGAGGCCACTGATGCATTCTGTTGTCAGTCCATAGCCTGGAAACAATTTCTTTCCCTCCAGCCCCATGGACCTCCTCACCACAAATCCCCTTTACTCAGCGTGCCCTTTGACATCCGGTTATAAATGTGGGTGGCTTGTGTGTGCAAGTGTCATTTTCATTTTCCTCACAAACAAATGAGTGCTCCTACAAAATGGCTGCCCTGAAGCTTGTACTGTACCTATCACAATGGAACAGAAGCATTCCCCCCTCTAGTTTTTCACTTCTTTCATGGGTGTGTGACATTTCGCTCCATATTTTTTATGAAAATATGCTTATGATAGGAATATGACATAATGGAGATGTACTTTATGCAAGATGGATCTTGTAAGGTATCATTGGAAAGGTTATGATTTACTGAAGTGATTATCCAATTTGTATGCATGTATCAATTACAACTGGGTATGTATTGGGAAGACACCCACCAGACCACAGGCCATCAAATTTGATGAGCCATCAGGAAGGAACGACAAAACCATGAAGATACTAATCTCTCTCCCTCCTGGGAGGCGTCTGGGGACGTAACTGTGACAGGTGGTCTTCTCACCTGATACTAAACATTACCTGGGACTTCTTGTGACTTTCCACTGGAAGGAAAGGTGGGGGGGTCAAGTTTGGGAAACAAAGAACTCCTGCCTTATGTAAATCTTATTTAAGGGTAGGGAGGAAGGCAAACGGGACTCTTCCTCTCCATGGCCTGTCTGCCCAAGAAGAAAGACTGCTAACGCCACCTGAAAAGAAGGCAAGGGGGGAGTCCAGACTGAGACCGGGGTCCAGTCTGAAAAGGAATATAACTGGAACTCTGAAGCACAGAAACTTTGCAACCTGCCTAAAATAACATTTAGGGTGAGAATTTACATTTTTGTAACCTGTTTCTTAAGTATGTTGAGCATAGCTTGCATATTTTGCTTTATTTGGACAGTAATCTGCTTTGTTCTGTTTGTTATCTCTTATATTCACTTAAAATTCACCTTTTGTAGTTAATAAACGTATTTCTTGCTTATAATAATACCCAGTTCATGTCATTTCTAACTGGGGGTGGGAGAGAAGTTGTGCATATCCACATTGAGGGAGCGGGCGAATTTCATAAAACCTTTGCGTTTGTCCCTCTTAAAGGGAGTGGGCACCAGAATGTTTCCAGAGTGGATCTCTGTCTCTCTGTGCTTGGCTGGAAGAGGCTTGTGAGCCTCGCCCAGGAAGTCCAGGTAAAGGGGACCCAGGCCGGCAGAATAGGCTGACTCAGTGGCACCCCAGCATATCAGATGACACTCCAAAGGGCCCAAACCCATCACAGGGCGTATTGATACAAAGGCAGGAAATATAGTTAATGAGTTCCGACTGGCCTAGTAGTTAGCAAGGTAATAAGATATACGCATATGCAGACTGTAATATTCCTCCGTCTGGCACACAGCCCAGTCTCCTGGTCATGTTCATTGCACTCTGGTATGCAGGTGGTTCATCATACCATCATGTCTGTTCCTTTATGAAATCTGGGCTTCATGGGATTGGGAGTCATGAAGAGGGACTGGGAGATTTCTTCAGCTGTCTTCTGTTTTGAAACCCAGGTTTTAGTTTGTGAACTCTCAGGAACTTAGTTCCCAGATCAGAGGCGAGACCATGAGAGGTCAGGCAAGCTGCAGCTCCCGCTGGGTTATGCAGAACAGCAGATCGCTCGCATTCCAGAACAACATCTGATTTTTGCATTTATATGACAGATGTTTTGGAAAAACGACCTGAAGCTTATTTTAATTGTCATCTTCCTAGCCTCCTTCCTACGTGCGCACACACATTCAGAGACCATAAATAAGAATTCTTTAGGCGATGCAGTTCCTAGGACAGATAGCCCTGTCTTCCATCACTGCCTGTATATACCATATGCTGCCGAACTGATATTCCTCTCACACCAGTTTTACAACGGTGTAAATATGCTGGATCTGAGTCTCTGCTCATTGTCGTCAGTGTACATCAGTTGTTTTTCCACAGACGTCAAGAGAGTTACAGTGGTTTTACACTGGTGTAAATGAGAGGAAAATCAGCACAATTTACTCTGATGGTGTCACTCCAGATTTACCCCAGTGCCAGTGAGAGGAGAATTGAGCCCAAAATGTTCAGAAATAAGAAACTGGATGACCACTGGACATTCCCAACCAGGATAATATAAAATCAGGCCAGATTCTGATATCAGTTACACTAATATAAATCTAGTGTAACTCCATTATAGTTACTCCTGATTTACATTGGTGTAACCGAGATCAGAATCTGGCCTGTCATCATCCCAGTGTGAGGACTTGAGAACTGGGGGCAAATATGTAGATTATTTTTTTCTTCAGCAAAGCACTAACTTATGCTCCTACATAAAGCTTGTCGGGCTAGGTTGATCTGTGGGGTAATCCACCATCTTCAGTGGAGTTACACCAGGAATGAATCTGGCCATTTAGTTTACTTCACCAGCCATATTATGATAGCAGTGAGACTCTGAGGGCGGGTGATACCTTCCAATATCGCTACCACACCCGGCACCTTTGCAAACACTCCTGCCTCCCAGGTTACACTCCCTAGGCAGTAGCATCAGCCTCTCCCTGTTGTGCCTTATTACTTACCTTCTTGAAACAGTAATTAATTAATTTGGAATGGCACATACTGGTCCCAAATGTAGATGTCCCACAGCGTCTGCAGGTGCACCTGAAACTGCCTCTGGGGCAAAATGCAGTGGGATGCTTGCTTTGCGGTGCTGCTTGCAGGAGGCATGGGACACCTGGTCTAGATATTCTGCAGTGGCATATTCTTCATTACTGGGTGCATTCAGGGCATTGACTTTGACCTCTACATTTCTGTGGGCCAGATTTCCGGCACGCCCCCCTCCCCCACCCACCCCACGCCTTACTCCCAATGGGGACTGTTCGAAGAATAAGGAAGTGAAAGTTGGAGAATCTGACCATGTACCATTTGGTCCTGGCTACCTCAGGGCTGCCTCTCTCCTTGTGTTACAGCCCAGCAGTTCGAGCTGTCATCAGCCCTAGCTTTAAACAGAAGGGGAAGGTGGAAACGGATTTTTCAGGAAAGGGCCCTTGGCTCAGGAACTCAGTTTCCTAGAGGGTTCGTGGGAGCCTGAGCTTGTCGACCTTCAGGGATTTAAAGAGGCTTTTGCTTGAGGAAGTACTGGCAAGTGTCTGGAGTTCTTATGGCTCTAATGGAGGGAGAAGTGGAGGGCCAGACCTGCAATAGGTATAAATCATGTGGCTCCATTAAAGTCAGTGGTGGATCTATGCCTATTTACCCCCACTGGCCTGGAGTCCTTTATTGGCTTCTGGCCAGTTTAATTGTTTTTAAATGACTGGGTTTTTTTAGTAGTGCTTGTGTGCTAAGAGAGTAGTGTCATCAGCAGAGTTTATACAGTGAAGTGATTCCACACCTGGTGCAACTCCCGAGAAGTCACAGAGCATGAGGCACCAAAGGGGAGGAAGAGGGTCATGAATCTCCCCAGGAAAAAAAAAAAAAAAAAAAAGGGACTTCCTGGCACGCTCAGTTGTGAGGATATTCTAGAAGCTCCAAATCCCGTCACAGAACAGCAGTGGCCAGTGTCCCAGACAGAGGGAACATGACAAACTCAAGAAGAAATGCAGTCCTCCCTTTAAGTTCTTATTGCCTGAGATACATGTGGCTCAAGGGAATTGGACACGATGGATGTGTACGGTAGTGTGAGAATGAGACATCCCTCTTTATTTCACACTTATTCTCCCATCAAAGTGAAAAAAAACTCCCCAGAGGCAGCACTCCTGGATCTAAGCACAAATGGAAGATGAAAATCACTGCTCAGTGTTACTGAAATGGGAATGATTAGAGATGGGGGAATGCTGCACAACTTTTCCTGCCTCTTTTCTGTTTGCTGTCTGTGATTATGCTAGGAGAGGAGTTCACTGGCAGGAATCAGCACGCTTTAAGATAGTCACAAAAAGCGAATGAAACGGTGATTGTTGGCACTGGAAATTTGAGTCTAAATGTTCAGCTTGTCCAATCAGGAAGCAGAAATATGGGCCGTAACCGATTTGTCCAATCAAAACTAACCAACACAGTTTGAATTTAAAATATCAAATAATCACAATAAATTCCTCATAAACTACCTACAGACAAAGAATGACTTCTATGGGAGTTTGTCTGAGAAAGAACTATGTAAGGACATCAGAGCTAGACCTAAGAGTTGTGGGCAGTCAATACCTACAAGACTGAGTGTGTAGCAGAGCCAAAACGTGACTCTTCCAAAGTTAGAGACATGGGTAGTTATGTTGCTGTTGCTATATCCTATCAAACCCAATC
This sequence comes from Chelydra serpentina, assembly GCA_037349315.1. Taxonomy (NCBI): domain Eukaryota; kingdom Metazoa; phylum Chordata; order Testudines; family Chelydridae; genus Chelydra; species Chelydra serpentina. The sequence goes on from JBAIAC010000035.1 coordinate 19,428,901, forward strand.
CTGATCTGCTTTGTGGTCTTCCTGTTTTGGATTTCATACATATTATTTGCCCGGCATGTTCTTTCCCTTATTTTAAAATGAATCCCTTGCAAACATTAGGATCTTCTCTCAGAGGCTGCAGTGTGGCACTTCTGCAAACCCCAGGATTTAAGTTCGTTTCCTTGTCAATGTCAGCTCAAAAGCTCCACCTGTAGGGGAACTGGAAAAGATCCCTTCAGGTTCCAACTTGGTAAGATAGGAGGAGAAGCTTCACTCACTGATTCGTTTTCCTGTCTATCACCCAAAGGTGGTTTTCACACTTCATTGCCGAGAGACTGATTTGTTTCACCTTTGCAATGGTACTTCAGAGACTTTACAATATTCTTATTTTTTGCTGCTAAATAGGATGACCACACAGCAAATGTGAAAAATCGGGACGGGGGTGGGGGTGGGGGGTAATAGGAGCCTATATTAGAAAAAGTCCCAAAAGTCAGGACTATCCCTATAAAATCGGGACATCTGGTCACCCTACTGCTAAACCTTTAGCTCCAGGTCCTTCACTGCACCTAATGTGGTGCCGTTGTGCATTGGAACCAATGGAATCTTGATATCTACCACATTCCACCTAGGAAGCCTTAAGGAATTTCAAGTTTAGTGAGCTGCTAGATTGCAAGCTTTTTGGAGCAGGGACCATGATTTGTTACATGTTTCAATAGTTTATGACACACTGTGGGCAATGAGAGAAACAAACTAAATACAATTATTATTATTATTAATAATAGAATCCAAGATTATTTACTGAATCGGTTTCCCGCTAGCTTAGTGTTAAGTGTGTATCAGACCAACCTTTGGTGTATTTTAATAGCTGTGAAGCCTGCGTGTACAGTGATCAGCTCCGGGGAGTGCTGTCCTCGGTCAACTGTTTGTTATAGAGTTTAAAGCTGCATGAAGGGAATGCGGCCAGATGTTTTATTTGCTTATGCTGCGGGGGCAGGGAGGAGACAGATGCTGTAAATACACTGGAAATGCCAGAAAGGGCTTCCCCTGGGATATGGTGCCTGGTGAGCTTCCATCTAAATTCATGAACGCCAGGCTTTGAGAACTGAGTCTTGCATTTCGAGTCTCGGCTATGGTAATGTGTGCCTTGCATGCTCAGTGAGTAGAGCTGCCGGGCGAGGTCTCCATTAGCTGGTTAAATACACGTATAGGCCACGTGGAGCCAAGGAGACTTTTGCTGCTAACACTAACAGGAGCAGGATTGGGTGCTTAAGTGACTGGGCTGTAGTTGCTGGATACAGCCCATACCATTAGCAGATAAATTGCAGTGGGGGAGGTGTAATCCCTTTCCCAGGACTCAGTATTGACTCTTCATTTTTTCTAGGCCTGTAAAACTGTAATGCACAAAGCTAATCATTTTCTCTCTGCTCCACAGAGATCCCTCAGTGTCCTGGAATGGTGGAAAGTTGAATGGGCAGAAGTGTCTTCCTCACCACGCTGAGCTCACAAGGGCTCTGGAGAGAGAAAGCAGGAGCACAGCCATGCTTCTGAGACTGGTGAAACCGTGGGAAACTACTGCTTTGGCACCTGCCTTCATCTCAGCCCATCACCCATAGTGAGTCACCCGAAGGAGAAGCTGATGAAGGAGTGGCAGCAAACCAGGCAAGGATCCATCAGCGCATCAAACATCTGGGGAGATGTAAGAGCAGGATCTGCCCTGAAAGAGCCACATTCCAGGAACCAGCCACGTGAAATCGGATCCACTCTGGGAAGGTGGCAGCACGGCCCAACAACATAGCATAGAATGAGCTGAGTTTCCACGCTGGAGGAAAAAGACATCCAGGGGTTTCCCTGTCACGTCAACCTCAGAAAGCATCATTTCAAAAGGCAAGAAAGCTTGAGGGCTGCCCTGTCCTCTCCATTGGCCAATTCATGGAAAAGAAGCCAAGCTCACTGCCTCCTGGCCAGGCCAAGGGATTGCTAGGAACATGGCCATGGGCTTTTTGTCCACATGCTGGCAGTGGGGTTCAGATGAAACAGGAACCTTTTAAAGACTAGAAGGACAAGGAACACCGAAGTTTGCTTTTATTTACTCTGTGTTCATTTCTACCCATGGCATCTTCTCTATCTTTTCCTCTGTATAGACAAATAAATTCCCCATACGCCACTCAGTCCTACTCAGATAGAAGAGGAACATTAACATGGGCCAAATCTGAGGTCTTTACTCCGACAACACTCCCACAGACTCCAAGACACTGACTTCAATGACTGTAAGGCACTAGGATTTGACCCCATGTTTTCGCACTGAACAGGGGCGGGAAGATGATATCTGCTTTGCCTTTCACTTTTCAGCCCTGATGGTCAAACAGCACCAGCCACACCCTTGGAGCCCAATTTTCAGACCTGAGCCCCAGATGCCATACAAGGCTCAGATCCCTCATTCGGGTATTGAAATCAGTGTACGGGCAAGTCAATCCTTGCTGAAAACTGAGCTCCCTGGCTTATTAAATATACAAAAGGGTTCAAAATGAAAAGCCCTAGTTTGGTTATTAAGGGCTTGATCTGGTGAGGTTCAGAGGATGCCTAGCACTGTCCACAAGATGCTCAATCCCCACTGGCACCCTGGGGAGTTGGGTGACCAGCACCTCCCAGGAGCTCAGCATCCCACAAGATCAGGGGGCCCTTCATCTCTATACCCATGTTGCAAAGAAAAAGGCAGAGGGCTAGCGGTCCATGCAGCGAACCATTGGAAAGACAAATCCAAACAGTAGGAAACCTGTGATGTTCTTGCAATTTCAGATGGCAAAAGGATAGTCTTGTATGCCAAGCACCCAGCTCAGCTGAGTTGAGTGCAGGATTCTGCTTATCAGCCTGCTAAACAGCACCCTGAGTTCCAAGCACCAGCAGCAGTAACGGAAATTCTGAGCTTTGCACACAGCCCTGTTTTGACATGAACTGTGCAGACAGGCCGGGCTTCCACCTGGAAAACCTCTCACTAACGTACAGTTGGGTTTGTTTATTTGCTGCTTGATGTAACACAAAAACGAGACTGCCGAGCGTTGTAAAGCAGCTTCTTAATCTGTGTCTGCAAGTGGGAGCCACTGACAACTTCTGTAATGCCGTAAGCAGGCCTTCAGCTCTAGCAGAATAAAAGCAAGCCATTTCACTGGGGTTGCCTGATGTTTAGAAAAAAAGAGGCTGCAGTCTGACTTTCTTTATCTGCTGTGCAGGATGTGAAGGGTACAGAGGGAGAGTGTGTGTGTGTGAGAGAGAGAGAGAGAGGAAAATGCATGTCTGTATGTTAATTAGACTCTCACTGGTACTTTACATTCTTAATATTGTTTTCTCAACGCTGCCATCTACAGCAGAATCAAATTTGTTTTATATACAGTTGCCTTGTAAGCACCTGGTGGACAGGTCCTCAGCTGCTAGGAGTTGGCATGTTTCCACTGAAGAGGAGCTGCATCAGTTGGCAGCATCTGATGATCTGGCTCAGTGTCTCCAACGTGCCCCACACTACCATACAGAATAGTGCAGCCGGTTAGATGCTAGCTGTGAAGTGACGCTGTAGGCAAATGGGGTAGCCATTCTCTTCCCCTCAACAGCTCACCCTCAGCCTAGGCCATTCAAACCTGTATGACTGAATTAGGCCATGCATCTCACTTCTTTATCCCTTAGCACACTTTCCCGTGAATTCTTATGCTGGAGAGAGAACTCTAGGTCTGACTCTGTTAATGTTTGAGGACTGTCCTATTACAGAACAAAGCCTAGGAGTCATTACAGTGACTGATTAGTCATGGAGTCTCTCTTAGAAATGGTATCATGAGTTTTCTTTTCAGGCCAAAGAGCAACACAGGATCCTTTCAGTTACTTTTTCTGCTAATACTCTCGTGTGTGGGTGTGGGAGCAGTTGACAGTAACTAAAATGGACACAGTCTCACTGGTAGCTCACAGACACGCCCCCAAAGTCATCTATGATCTGTTTACCGCCAATTGCTTCCTCACAGAGTCATAGGAGACGGAAGAAATCTCTTAGACACTATCCAGTCCATCTGCCGAGGTCCTACAGGTTTGTTTCCTATGTTACATTTGCTAGTGGCTTGTCAAGTCTATTTTTAAATGCCTCAGCCAATGGGACTTTCACCACTTCCCTTGGGAGACCGTTCTACAGCCCGGGTCAGGAAGCTTCTACTAATATCACACCTACGCCTGGTCATACCTTTCAAGTCCATGTTGCTCATTATCATGTCCCTTTTCCAAGCTCTGCCTCTTTAGCTCTTTTCATCTTTCCTTACCGATCAGTCTCTCCAGCTCCCTGATTGTTGCTATTCTCTAAACTCCTTGTAATTTGACATATAAATAGGCTGATTCAATTTTGACTCCAGCTGCAAGTAGTTTGAGACAGATCCTTTCTCAAAGTAGCTCTAGTAGCAGTGCCTGAAGCACTAGCCGTGCACTGATAGCCCCCCAGTCGCATGTGTGAGGCTGACCTTGCCCTCACCCCCTGGGAAGACTGAACACAGGTTTCACAATGAGGGGTCAGACAGCTACCATGTCATGTGACACAGAGAGAATTTGAACCAAGTTCAGGAACAAGTACTAGTTTATCCAGGAGGGGACTAAATCCTTCTAAAGACAGGATAGGATCAAGTCTCCATCTCAAACAAAACCAGCTCCCACAAATTCAAACTGGGTAGTGGAGGCATGCAGCATTATTTAGCAGCTCGTGTGACTGCATTGACCCATGGCTCTTGGGAAGAGGGCTTTTTAAGACCAGTTGTGGGCATACAGGCAGAGTTTATTCTGGTGCCACCTTGGCTGATGCCACAGTTCATGTTGAGAGCGCCACTGTACACTGCTCAACCCACAGAAGCACACGCGCCTTGTAGGCATGCAGAATAAAGCTGCACATAATCATAGTGAATGTACGTGGCAGGCTTGAATAGGGAGTCTCTGTATGCTGCATTTGTTCTGAGTGCTGTTGTGAACCTGAAGTCCTCTGTTCTCTCCAGAGACAAATTGTTCTAACAAATAAAGTCAGAAACACCCTGTTCCTTTGTCCTGAATTTTCACTCTACACCAAAAGTTGTGGTGGATCAGAGAAGGGACTCTTGTCAGATTGAAGAGAACAGAATGCAGCACCGTCACACTGGAGTTTGTGGCAGCGTGATGTAGGCGAGGAGAGGAGAGATAGGCAGGGTTTGCAGGCTGCCTTTCAGGTGGGCACCAAAACTCCAGTTCAAAAGTTGCCTGTACAATGCATCTGGTGAGAAATGTTCCAGTAGCACTTTAGAGTCTATGCTGGGATCACAGAGAAAAGACCTCCTTGGTTGTGACTAATGGTCTCTGCCCCAATGTCAAATAAGTAAAGGATGTGCTGGTACTAAAGGCTGTGCCTTTTAGGGCTGAACTTCCCAGACAGAGAGTCTGGCCAGGGCACTGTGAATCTCTTGTTATACACAGCAGGGGTGGATGTAGCTTCCTGATTCAGTGGGTGCACTATACTAAACTGCCAATGGGCCACTGACCACTTGCAGCAGCACCCTCTGCCCTGGCATCACAACCCTAAGCCTGTCTGGTGTGGAGGAGAGGCCCCGGGGACCCCATGACAGAGGGGAAGCTGGGCCAAACCTGAGTAGCACTGTGACCCCATGTACCAGGTCACAATGCCTGGAGCAGGGAGCCGGACCCAGCCCTGGGTGGGTGGGTTCACTTTCCAACACCCAACTACCCGGGGCTTCCCCGCCACACTGGGCTGGGAGAAGTCTACGTCTGCCTGGTTTTGCACCCTTGGTTCCATGATTCCTGTAGGTTCAGTTGAACTCACATTAAAGCTACCCCGATGCACAGCCAGCTGGAACCAGACACAAAATTAAGCAGATCTCTTGCAAGCATCTTAAGTGCTGAGACCCATATTTTTAAAGGTATTTAGGCTTTGCGGTGCTTAGTCTATAGGATTTAGGCACCCAAGTGCCTAAATCACTTTTGAAAATGAGACTTGGGTGTTGGAACACTGAGTACAGCCACACCTAAATACCTTAAAGATTCTGAGCCTGAGCGACCACTGAGCACTACAGCTGCAATAAAGGCATGACACAAAGAATACAAGGGGCTGGTCTTTATTTCCTGGCCCAAGTCACCTGAGATGAGGGGGGGTCCCAGGACAGGGGTCAATATCCACTGACTCCAGTCGCTGCTGTGGGATTGAGAGGGGGTGCTTAATCTGATAACAGCAATGCTGTCAGAGAGAGCAAGGTTCCTTCATCTTAGGGAGAGCAGCCTGTGAGCCAGGCGAAAACTGTATCAGCTTCATCTTTTTATCTGGAGCGAGGAGGAGAACAAGAACCAGATCAAAGTGGAAATAAATTGGGGCTCTCCAGGATGTAAGAGTACCCTGACCGAAGATTTTGGAGGAGAGACGATCACCCTTTAACTCTTCAAGGTATGTAACTCGAAGGCTTCTTTGAATAACTTCAGACCACAACATTGCATGTACCGTAACTTTCTCTCTAACAGATCTCCAGCCCAGTGCCTGTATCAGCCACTAGTGAAGTCATAAGGTTGTGAGGTGGGTGGAGTGGATAGCGGGGCTAGATCTACAGTTTTACCAGAAGCACCAGTCAGGGGAAGCAATCAATGCCTGCATCATTAGAGAATGTAACCGATATTGTTTTAACCAAGATGTCACTATTGCACCATGCCTTATGAAACATCATCTGGGTCTTACATTTGAGAGAGAACTTAGCCAGGGCCTTAATATTTCCCAATGTTCGAGCCAGTCATTTAACGTTACTATGAGTGTGCCTTGCGTTATACGCACAGGAAACCGTCTGATCAACATTGGGACGGTATCTATAGTCTGGCATATTTAATCTCCACTGAGCCATGAACCTCCCCCGTCAGGATGGCATTATATTGTCCCAGACCTTCTTCTGCAACCCTCCCTTAGCAGCAATTTCCCTGTCCTCGAAGAGACAAACATTGAAAGGATGTCACGGCACAACGGCTGCTCAGAGAGAGGCTGGAAAATCCTTTGCGGGAGAACCGTCCATGCGCCAGACAAGCCTACATTCCCCCAGCAGCTATTAACCAGTCCTGGTGTTATCAGTATTTTTGTTGGCCTATTCATCTTACTGGATCATTTTCCACCTACTTTCCTCTTGCCACGAGACTGGAGACCCTGAAAACAGATAATCGCTCTGTGGAGCTGACCCATCTCTCAGTCTCCAACACACGCACTGACACACTGATTCCAAGAAAGAGGGCTTAGAAAACTGTAGGGCATATTCAGCTATGGCATCAGCGGGCACAACTCAGCTGAAGGTACAGAAGTGGCACTTTGTATGCCTATGTCACCTTGCACCAAAGGATGTCAAAATTTAATTATGCCTCATGTATCTTTTTTCTGTCTAGTTCCAGATCCATGCCTGCCAACCCACATAGTTTCAGTAGGGCTTGCCTAATCCACCATCCATTTATCAACTCAACATTTCTTTATACTCCCCACATACTGAACATTGTGGATGTTTTAGCTTCTAGAATTGAGCGAGTGCTGAGGTTTGCCTTGGTTTTAGGGATGGGGCAAAGAGTGATTAATTGAGCCTTGCTTTCCAAAATATTTTTTTTTAAAAATACCCAGACATCCACAATTGATCTAAATATTTTTCTTACATTTCATGCAGCCCAAAGCTTCTCCCCCATCCCAAAAAATAACTGCATGGAGATCATCCTAGGCATATGGCTGCAATAAAACACAGCTTCATCCTTTCATGGTTAGATGTAAAAACATGAATTATGGCAGCTTAGATTGTTTTGATAGGAGAATGTAAAATTGCTTTATGTGGCTGTTGTTAATCTGACTGAACTAGCAGCACTCACAAACAGTGGTGTCCAAGTGGGGATATTTTATTAATCTGTTTAATCTCTTCAAAAGGCAAACAGCTCTTGCTTATAGCTCGCAGCAAAAGGACTGCTTTTAATATCAGTTTGCTCATTCTATGCTCTAGATTTCCCTGGCACTGTGTCATTTTTGCACCCAATCAGGTGTTTCATTTTTGCAACTGTAAATTGGTTCATTTTAAAACCATCTCTGGCTTGGTTTTGTTACTATCTTGCAAACAGTAAGGAGTGCAGAAGGCGGCAGATATTACAAATCTTTCACTCATCCAGTTTCCTGCTGCCTTGCTGCAGAAGCAAAGACTTCATTGCTCCTTAACTAATTGCAACTTGTTTGTTTCTTACTGACTCTCTCAGAATTATTTTATCTAGCCAAGGTGGTGAGCCCATTGTTAACGTTGGAGGAGGGTATCCACTGCAACTTATGTGAACTATGTGGCGTACAGCCCCTCTGAGCTGTATCTGTGCTTCTTACAGATAAGCATTAGAGATGGCTTGTGTCATGTTCTTCTGTACCAGATAGGGACTGGTCACAAACCTTGCTTATACACACCAGATGTGGTCATCATAAGATCCTTTAACGCTCTGCCGGGCATGGTTGAGGTTCATCAGTAGGGCTGAACTACATAATACAGTTTAGCATTTAATTACATCTCCCCCTTTAAGTTCTACATTCCTACTAGTTACAATATTTACGCTATCATGCTGTCTTTGAAGTTCAATACATATCAGTCTGTTGAGTGTCCCTGAATTGTACTGGTTTTCTAATTACATGGCCCAAATGCATAACAAATTGGTCATCAGGCTGTCCAGTAGGGGCAACGACTGGCCGTGGTTGGTTTGGAATCCTCGAGTCTTCTTGTTCTGCATCTGCCATCGATAGAGTTTGCTCTGTTGATTGTTCTTTCTGAGGAACAAACTGTAGATGTCGACGGTTTCTGTTCAACTCTCCACTGTTAGTCTTAATCACAGAGGATCTGGGCGCTGAATTGTTTTTCTTCACACCAGCAGGAGTTGTCCACCCTTTTTCTCCATCCAGTTTGACATTAACACAGTCACCAGGTTCTAGACCCGGTAGTTCTCTAACTGAGTGACTTCTGTTGTAAAAAAGTGTTCACAAGCTGTGTTAGCCTTTTTATCAGATTTGGCTACTCTCTTCCTGTCTGGCCACTTTGGAGATTGATGACAACATTTCTGTGTCTGTTTCTAGCTTCAAAGCTAGTTTCAGGTTTTCAAGTTGCTCCTGCCTTTTGTTCTGTTTGACTAATTCTGATCGTTTTGTTATCTGTATACCTGTGGTTAGGGTTAAATCTCTCTTCAAATGTAGCTGCTGTGCAAGACTTTTATCTGTTAACCCAATAACCAGCCTGTCTTTGATATTTTCATGTTTTGCATTCCCCAAACCACAGCTTTCAGCCAACATATGCAGAGCTCTTATAACACATGCAACATTTTCCCCGGGTGTTGAATTCGCTGGTGAAAACATGCTCCTTCATGAACCCCATCATAGGCGCCGTCTTTATGAGTTACCAAGGGTGCTCAACCCCACCCCTGCCCCCACTCCACCCTTTTCCTCAAGCCCCCACCCCCACCTCTTCCCACCCTTGCTCCGTTTCCTCCCCCAAGTGCACCCCACCCTCGCTACTCCCCCCCCCCCCCCCCGGTGCCACCTGCATGCCACTAAACAGCTGATCCGTGGCAGGCAGGAGGCACTGGGAGGGAGAGGGAGGAGCTGATTTGCAGGGCTGCCAGCAGGCAGGAGGTGCTAGGGGGAGGGTGAGAGAGGAGCTGATCTGTGATGCTGTCGGTGGGTGCTGAGCACCCACTATTTTTTTTCCGTGTGTGCTCCAGCCCTGGAGTACCCACGGAGTGGGCGCCAATGAACCACATTTCTCTGGGATATAAAGTATGCTTCAAACATAGCCAGAACCCTTTCATAGTCACCCTTTGTGACTGTCTTCAGTAAAGTCAAAGGATTTAAAGATATGCTCTGCCTGCTTCCCCACAGCACAAGTTAAAGACGATACCTGTATATCTCCAGTTTCTTTGTGGAATTTGTTTGGAATGCCAAGTCATGCAAAATATTGTTTCCAGTCTATCCACTCTGAAGGTTTGTCAAAGCTGAAGTTCTTTGTGCATTGAAGAGTTAAATGTTGAGTTCCTTTGTTTCTTTGTTCCTTTTTTCTTCAAACTTTGTTGCTGTTTTCCTTCTGTTTCTGTTCTTAGTTTATTCCTGACACCATGTCATGTTCTTTTGTTCCAAATATGGACTGGTCACAGAGCTTACTTATACACACTAGATGTGTTCATCATAGAATCCTTGAGGTTTCTTTTAAATAAGGTATTTTACACACAATGCCGCTTAGTGGCTGAACAGTATAACACGGAAGCGACGAAGGGTCCTGTGGCACCTTATAGACTAACAGAGGTATTGAAGCATAAGGTTTCGTGGGTGAATACCCACTTCTTCGGATGCAAGGTTGCATCCGAAGAAGTGGGTATTCACCCACGAAACCTTATGCTTCAATACCTCTGTTAGTCTATAAGGTGCCACAGGACCCTTTGTCGCTTCTACAGATCCAGACTAACACGGCTACCCCTCTGATACAGTATAACACAGGTTAGCATTCCAGAACAGCATGGAAGAAAGCTTAAAAATGAGAGTGGGCACAAAGGATATGACTAAGAGCGAGGCTTAGAAGTGGAGGCCTCAGGAAGCAGTATTGCCTAGGAGATAGAGTGCTCGCCTAGGACGCAGGAGACCTAGGTTCAATTGCTGCTGGCCTGCTGGATGATCTTGGGCAAGTCACATCTCCCTGTGCCTCAGTTTCCTCATCTGCAAAATGGGGATAATAATCCTGACCTCCCTGTGTAAATTTCTCTGAGATCTCCAGATGAAACGTGTTATATAAAAGCTAGGTATTAATTATTATAATAACTGGAGACAGTTGTGTGGAACCTGAACGATGAGAATGAGAAATTTGAGCTGCAAGCTGGTGCTGCAAGTAGGAGGAAGGTCATGAAAGGATTCAAAGAGGGGAATGGCATGGTGAGATCATGAGACCTGCATAATAGTTTGATCTTCTTTGAAAGAGGTGGATGGAAGGGCCTAAAGAACGTTATAGTCAGCGGTTAATGAATTCAGCCTCAGATCCTCCCAGCATCACCCTCTCTAGCCTAGGAGGATGTGGGGCAGTTCAAAACTGGGATTTGATTTCAGGATGGGGGGGGCAACTTTAGCACCCTTGAGCATGCCCCATGCCTTTAGATTTATCCACAGAGTTGCAGCATTAGCAGAGCTGGGGAATAACCATCAGCTTGGATTCTCTCCAGAGTTCCTCTACCCTGGATAGTCACAAGAAGCATCAAATGGAAAAAGGACAGAGAGAGTCGTCCAGGAGAAGGTTCATGGTATTCTGAGTCCTGTTGCTATTTCAGCCTGAGGAAGAAGGGAAGGAGCAGAGAATGGACTGGTCTCAAATATAAACTTTGTTTCCTGTTTGCATATCCTTTGCTAATCTTTGGTGGTTCATGGTGTTTAAATTCTCTGGCTCAGGTCTCATGACTCAGCTTCTTTGGTCTGAAGAAACAGCACCTTCCATCAGCTGACTTCCAGCTCCCCGGTCTCAGTTAACGGTGTGTCATTTACTTTACTTGTACAGTGATTCAGCGTGCCATCCCAGCAATGTTAAACAGGCAACTACAATTATGAACACGGTGCCAGGCCTGCAGCAGGTCAGGCAAGATGTTTATAACTCAATACACACACAGTTTCAATAGCATCTGTATTACCTTGGCCATCATTTCTTTTTCTGCATTGCAAACTCCTGCAGCCTTCTCATGTTTACTTTCCACTCCAATACTTATCTCAAGGCTGTATCAATTTAAGTTTCTGAGCGCTGAATCTAGCCAGGCTTATAGATTCATAGATAAGGCCAGAAGGGACCACTGTGATCATCTAGTCTGACTTCCTGTATAAAACAGGTCATAGAGCTTCCCTGATTTAATTCTGTTTGAACTAAAACATATCCTTTAGCAAAAAAACAGCCAATCTCAATTGCAACATTTCCAGTGATGGAGAATCCTCCACAATCCTTGGTAAATTGCTCCAATAGTGAATTACCCTCACTGTTAAAAATGTGCCTTATTTCCAGTCTGAATTTGTCTAGCTTCAACTTCCAGCCATTGAATCTTGTTATACCTTCTTCTGTTAGCCCATTATCAAATTGTAGTTTCCCATATAGGTACTTAGAAAATGTAATCAAGTCACCTCTTAACCGTCTCTTTCTTAAAATAAATAGGGTAAGCTCCTTGAATGTCTCTCGTGTTTTCCAATCCTTTAATCATTCTTGTGGCTTTTCTCTGAACAGCCACAGGGCCTGACTTCCGGCCCCGCCCCCCGACGCCGGGCGACGTTGCGGGGCCCCGCCCCCCGACGCCGGGCGACGTTGCGGGGCCCCGCCCCCCGACGCCGGGCGACGTTGCCCAGCGTCGGGGGCGGGGCCCCGCAACATCTCCCGGTGCCCGGTAAGTTTGCCGCGGGTCCGGGGCGGGCGGGGAGTTGCCGGTGGGTGCAGAGCACCCACCAATTTTTCTTGATAGTCCCATTTTTATATCCAAGGATCGCATTGGCTATTTTGGCCACAGCATCACACTGGGAGCTCACATTCAGATGATTACTGACTATGACCCCAAAATCTCTGTCAGAGTCACCACTTCCCAGGATAGAATCCCCCATCCCGTAAGCATCTTTGATTCTAGAGGTACACATTTACATTGAGCCATATTAAAATGCACATTGTTTGCTTGCATCCTCTTTGCTAAGCAAAATAGATTGCACAGTATCAGTGACCTCTGTTATTTACCACTTCCACAATCTTTGTGTCATCTGCAAACTTTATTAGTGAGGATTTTATGTTTTCTTCCAGGTCACTGATAAAATATTAAATAGAAAAGGGACAAGAACCGATCCCTGGGGGACCCCACTAAGAAACATACCTGCTCAATGATGATTCCCTGCTTACAATTACATTTAAAATCGGTCAGTTAGCTCATTTTTAATCTATTTAATGTGTACCACGTTGATTTTCTATCCTTCTGTTTTTTTAATCAAAATACCATGTGGTACCAAGTCAAACACCTTACAGAAGTCTAAGGGTAGGTCTACACTACACACCAGAGCGATCTATCGGGGGTCAATTTAATGTGTCTAGTCTAGACATGATAAATCGACCCTCGAGTGCTCTCCTGTTGACTCCGGAACTCCTGCGTGAAGACGCTGAGGTAAGTCAACCTAAGGTACGTCGACTTCAGCTACGCTATTCCAGTACTATTCTCTTGAGACCATGCAAGGCACTGCATTTAACTGTATGGAGTGGAAATCCATCAACCTCATGAAGAAACTTGCACAAGTACAGACAGATATCATCTTTCTCTCCAAATGCAAACGGATGGACATCATACCAAATGGACTGAAGGTGAAAAATCCATTGCTATCTACATACTGCACAGACACAGTGAGAGATTATGCCATACACTATCAAAGAAACTGAGGAACCACCTGATCAGCATCCTATACAGCAAACAAGAAAACATCAAAAAAGAGCTCTCCAACCTGGAAACTTTCATAAATAACCAATCTTCCACACAACCGGACTTTATTAAAATAAGACAGGAGATCTACATTAAACACTTCACCTCTCTACAAAGGAAAAAGGACTGTAAGCTGTCTAAAATCCTACCTGCCACATGGGGCCACAACAGTGGTACCCCCAATTCACCCAGCAATATCGTCAATCTATCCAGCCACACACTCAGCCCGGCAGAAGAGTCTGTCCTATCTCGGGGACTCTCTTTTTGCCCCACCACCCCCACCAACATGATTCAGTTCTGCGGTGACCTGGAAGCCTACTTTTGCCGTCTCCGACTCAAAGAATACTTTCAAGATAACACTGAACATCGCACAGATACACAGATACCCTCCCACCAACAGCACAAGAAGAAGAACTCCACATGGACTCCTCCTGAGGGTCGAAATGACAGTCTGGACCTATACATAGAATGCTTCCGCCGACGTGCACAGGCAGAAATTGTGGAACAACAACGCCGCCTGCCTCATAACCTAAGTCGTGCAGAATGCAATGCCATCCAAAGCCTCAGAAACAACCCTGACATTATAATCAAAGAGGCTGATAAAGGAGGTGCTGTTGTCATCATGAACAGGTCTGACTACCAAAAGGAGGCTGCCAGACAACTCTCCAATACCAAATTCTACAGGCCACTCTCCTCAGATCCCACTGAGGAATACACTAAGAAACTGCACCATCTACTCAGGACATTCCCTACACTAACACAGGAACAAATCAACATACCCTTAGAGCCCCGACCAGGGTTATTCTACCTACTACCCAAGATCCACAAACCTGGAAATCCTGGACGCCCCATCATCTCGGGCATTGGCACTCTCACTGAAGAACTGTCTGAATATGTGGACTCTCTACTCAGACCCTATGCCACCAGCACTCCCAGCTATCTCCGTGACACCACTGATTTCCTGAGAAAACTACAATGCATTGGCAATCTTCCAGAACACACCATCCTAGCCACCATGGATGTAGAGGCTCTCTACACAAACATCCCACACACAGATGGAATACAAGCTGTCAGGAACAGTATCCCTGATGATGCCACAGCGCAACTGGTTGCTGAACTCTCTGATTTTATCCTCACGCACAATTATTTCAAATTTGGTGACAATATATACCTCCAGACCAGTGGCACCGCTATGGGCATCCGCATGGCCCCACAATATGCCAACATTTTTATGGCTGACCTGGAACAACGCTTCCTCAGATCTCGTCCACTCACGCCCCTTCTCTACCTACGCTACATTGATGACATCTTCATCATCTGGATCCATGGGAAAGAAACTCTGGAAGAATTCCACCACGATTTCAACAGCTTCCACCCCACCATCAACCTCAGCCTGGACCAGTCTACACGGGAAGTCCACTTCCTAGACACCACGGTGCAAATAAGCGATGGTCACATTAACACCACCCTATACTGAAAACCCACTGACCGCTATGCCTACCTACATGCCTCCAGTTTCCATCCCGGACACACCACATGATCCATTGTCTACAGTCAAGCACTGAGGTACAACCGTATTTGCTCCAACCCTTCTGACAGAGACCAACACCTACAAGATCTTCACCAAGCATTCTCAAAACTACGCTACCCACATGACGAAATAAGAAAACAGATCAACAGGGCCAGACGTATACCCAGAAGCCTCCTGCTGCAAGACAAACCGAAGAAAGAAACCAACAGAACTCCTCTGGCCATCACTTACAGTCCTCAGCTAAAACCTCTCCAATGGATCATCAGTGATCTACAACCCATCCTGAACAACGATCCCTCACTTTCACAGGCCTTGGGAGGCAGGCCAGTCCTCGCCCACAGACAACCCGCCAACCTGAAGCAAACTGGACAGTCCTTACGCAAAAGGATAAATGGACACAAATCAGATATAAGGAATGGCAATATACAAAAGCCTGTAGGAGAACACTTCAACCTCCCTGGACACACAATTGCAGACTTAAAGGTAGCCATCCTGCAGCAAAAAAACTTCAGGACCAGACTCCAAAGAGAAACTGTAGAGCTTCAGTTCATTTGCAAATTTGACACCATCAGCTCAGGACTAAACAAAGACTATGAATGGCTAGCCAACTACAAAAGCAGTTTCTCCTCCCTTGGTGTTCACACCTCAACTGCTAGAAGAGGGCCTCACCCTCCCTGATTAAGCTTACCTCGTTATCTCTAGCCTGAATCTTCCCTGCACATTTATATCTGTCCCTGGACATTTCCACTGCTTGCATCCGAAGAAGTGGGTATTCACCCACGAAAGCTTATGCTTCAATACCTGTTAGTCTATAAGGTGCCACAGGACCCTTTGTCGCTTCTACAGTAGCTGAAGTTGTGTATCTTAGGTTGATCCCTTCCCCCCAGTGTAGACCAGGGCTAAGTATATTTCATTAGCACTAGTACCTTTATCAAACAAGCTTGTAATCTCATCAGCAAAAGATATCAAGTTATGTTGACAGGATCTGTGTTCCATAAATACATGTTGATTGGCATGAATTACTTTACCCTCCTTTAATTCTTTATTAATTGAGCCCTTTGGCAGCTGCTCCATTATTTTGACTGGAATCAAAGTCAGGCTGACAGGCCTAAACTTACTCATTTATTCTTTTAAAATATAGGCATATTAGCTTTCTTCCAGTCTTCTGGAACTTTCCCAAGTTCCAAAAGTTATTGAAAAAAAATCAACATTAATGGTCTACCAAGCTCCTCGGTCAGCTCTTTTAAAACTCTTGGATTCACATTAGCAGGACTTGCTGATTTTAAAATGTCTAACATAGTAGCTGTTGTTTAGCATCCTGTTTACCACTGGATTTAATGAAAGGACCAATGAGATTTTGGGTTTCATGAACAGAGGCATCATATCATGGAGGTGACAGAGGGTCGGATATTGTGGCAATGGGTGCTGTTCTAAGAAGATGATGAATAGATGGCTGCACGATGATCTGCCAACAGCCACCATAGTTCTCAGCCTGTGATGTGGCCCAAGTATGTCTTAATGATATCCAGGCATTATTCACTTTGGTTTTGCATGAACTTCCCTCACAGGTTCTTCTTCTCCAGAGACCAGCAACGTTTATGTTTTTTTGTTCTAGGGTTCTCAATTGTGATGGGGTGTACCAGGCATTTGCTACCCCCTGCTGGAGGCCCCTTGGCATGCCTGGAGCAGGTGTACTTTTGGGGAAAAAGAGCAGTGAAAGTTCAGACCTCCATGAGCTGCCTAGGGCCAGTCAGAATCAGCAGTTGGCAGATCCCAAAGGAATTGGTCCCCCAGTGTCTAGAAGCACTGGGAGCAGGCAGAAGCCAGTCAAGGCCTAAGAGGGAAGATAGAAAAGGCTGGCTGCGTCTTTCAGGGGCCAGCGGACTATGGATTTCTAATATTTTAACCCACGAAAATTGGCCTGGTCAGAGGCCTAACTCTGACAACAACTTTTTGTTTAGACCAGATTGGTTTATGCTATGGAATTTAATGCCCAGCTGGCCATCTTGAGTTAAATATCAATTTATTGCTGTAAAATTAAGACATGCGTATAGGACACCCACTGACTCACGGGAGCCTCTGACACCACTATTTCATGATCGTCCGCCTCTATCTTCTTCCTCCAAGTCAGCCAGAGACAGAAGCATAAAGAGCCTCCAATTGCTCTCCTTGCCTTATCCTGTCATTCCTGCTGCCTGCCTTCCCCCAGCAGGACTTCTCGGATCTGCTGCCACCATTGGTTCCCCACTGAAGAAACACCAGTATTGCTTCCAGTTCTGTTTTAATAGATTCTAACAATGCCAGACAGCTCTGCCCTGCCTGTCAGGCTGGGAAGAAGATCTTTGCACCTCCTAATTGCATTTGCCTTCTAATCTATTAGCCACAAACCACCTGTTAGTAAATGTGGGGTTAAATAACTGCAAGCTGGTAATTTACCATCATTTTGAGTATTATGAAAGAACTTTGAGACTCTGACACTCCACTTTGGTTTCCATGGAAATTGACAAAAGGGCCATTTTAAATCCTGGCAGAGGATGCGCTGCGGGGAAGGATTTTGCCTCATCTGCTCAAAGTGGTTTTAAAATTTTTATTTATTTTTTTTGCCCAAGAACTTCATAATGAAAATGTGGATCTGTGCAGACAAGGCCCTGATCTGACAACTGGAAGTGAAAACCGGGGGAGAAAATGGTGGTACCAAAATGAAAATGTTGGTAATTAAATCCCAGAAAATAAAAGTAAAACTTATCCATGCCTGGCCAAAAAAATAGACCTGTTTATTGATGCTGCTCCCCTCACCAGGACAAGACTTGTGGCTTGAAATTGAAGGAGCAGAAGGGTACTCAATGCTTCAGGAGGAACTGTTAACGCTGCTGGTCTCTGCTGCAACTTCTATGGTGAGCTGGTTGTCTGAAGTGCCAATGAAATCACAATGAGCCTGATTGTGGACTATTTAGTTGGATGGAAAGATTCCCATTGACTTGAATGGCCTTAGATCAGGCCCAACATAGGTAATATAACTGGCAGGTGGATCAGTGGTGGAGATACATTTTACCTCACCTGCCATTAGAGTGCAGCAAAGGGATGAATGCATCAGCCTCTCAGCTTTGGAGAACTAAAATTCCCATCTGGTTTCCATCATCTATTCCTGCTTGGCTATTGCAAAAGCCACACGTAAGCCACAGCCACTGCAAAAACAAACATACCATAAACAAATATTGCAAAACTGGCCATCTCCACTCAGCAGTCAAGATGATGATTAGGTTAAATACAGAGTGGGTCAAAAAATGGAAGAACAATCTCACAAAAATGTTGACATTTCAAAGTTGTTTCCATTTTGCAAGGGTCAAAATGGAACAATTTGTCATTTTTACAAAATGTTTCATGATTTTTTTCTCTGAAAAACTATTCCTCCTACACACACACACACACACACACACCTTCTCTCTTTTTGCCCGAGAGCAATAAAGTGAACGATGGCCAGGATTTTTGGTTGCTTTATTTTCTTTTTTTCTTTTCTATTTTTTCTTTTGTTGGAGAAGTTTTAAAATATTACAGATTGGAAGAAAAAATGGTGGGAAAAGTGTGAGGGAAATACCTTCTATATCATTCATTCTATTGCGTTCAGTGGGGGGGGGGGGGTGGGAAACAAAACCCAAAAAACAAAAAAAACAAAAACAAAAACAAACCAAGGAATAGAAAGGGGAAAAACAAAAATTCAACATTTTGATAAACATTCCGTCTTCAAAAACTGAAAGAAAAAGTGAAAATTTCAGTTCATAATGAAATGAAATGTTTCGCTGTGCTTCATAATTTTCCTGTGAAAAGTTTAGTCACAAATGACATTTTCCCTTGGAAAAAAATTCTTTTTTGATGAAATCCCATTTTTTGGTTAAATTTTTTTAGCCAGATCCACTGAAATAACAGCCAATCATGTTTCGAGCTACCCACCAGTGGGCATCTCGTGTCTTAGGAGCATACAGACTCTGGTTATCCATAGCATAGACATTCAGGAGTCACTCTATGAAAGTAAACCTCGAGATTGAGTTGATTGAACACCGGCACCCTTCTACATTGGCAAGACCTTTGTGCTGGGCACTGTCACATGGGTATTCAAGGCATACTCAGTTATAGCCTGGTGTCTGCCCAAATCCTGCCATTGAAATGAAGATGCCAGGCGTGCCATGGAATAGTCACAGGTGCAGTAGCAGGTATTCAAAGTGCCTTTCTCTCCTGCAGCTGTTCATCTTTTGCAGTGAAAAAGAATCTTATGCAGTGTTTGATTCTGATTGTGTGCTTCCTGCCATTTTAACCTGCATTGATATTTCAGAGGGTATAAACTCCATGTGCTGCGTTAAAGAAACACCTGACATTTTACAGCATAGTTTGTGCATATTAAATCCCTATTGAGATTTTTTTATTACAGTATAAATCTTTCTTCAGAAAGTATAAGCAATTTTACAAATCATGGTCATATTGACACCAAAAATGCAATATTCAGCACAAGCTTGTTGAGGTTTCAGGAAACAGATACTTCCTGGGGTCTCCTCTTCCTCAAACTAGGGTCCCTTGGGTAGGTTTAGCTTAATGTGATTTCTGTCACTGAGCGTTGAAGAAGAATGAGCCTTCATTAGTCTTACTGGAATACAAGCCCATGCTGTACCAGCTATTTAGGCTAATCATATATAGATATCATTAGCATAAATAGCTAATCATATCTATATATGTTTCCCAGATACAGTTATCAGTGAAGCCCTGAACACCACTATGCCTCTATGTAAGCCTAACTTGCTCAACCATTAATTGATGTAAAATGTAATCTTTAAAATTTAACCCTTATGGGGCGACTCACCTTCATGCTAAGTGTAATTACATGTGATTGCCACTTCTAATAGAGCAGGTTAGAGAGTTGCCCACCAAGTGGAAATGCTTCAGGAAAAAGCAGTGCTACTGCCACCCCTCCAAGAGGGAAAGGAGACCTTTTTCACAGTTACGTTGCCCTTTTAGGAATCCATTCTTCCCACTGGACCCGATCCAAAGCCCAGTGGATTCAACGGAAAGACTCCCATGGACTTCAATGGGCTTTGAATCAGCCCCACAGTGCATGTCCACAGCTCTCAAGGATGTTAGTGGGAATTGAGAGAAGATGAAGCCTATGGGTACTATTGTATGTCCAGTGAGCACAGAGTCGTGGCACTGTTTCTGGAAGGCACCTGAGAGCAGGAAGGATTACTGGGACCAAAATTCAAAGAGCTGTTTTAAGCAGAGTTTGAAGGGAAAGTAGTTCAGGACATGTACTACCCCTGCCTTAGGCGCAACTGGAGGGGAAAACCCAGCCTGACTTGACAGGTCTTTCTTTACTTGATTTGAGATCCAGGTTAGAAGCTGATCTAAAGTGAGACTCCCTCTGACTCGTAGCAAATTACTAAGCAGGCAACATTCAGATGTTGTTACAAAAATGCAGGGAAATAATGAATGTGGGCATAGGCGTCAACTCCATGGGTGCTTGGCTGCTTCTCCCCCATCCCTCCCAGGCTTGGGAGCCTTGGGGGGGTGGGGGAAATACAGCGCGCCTGGTGGAGGAGGCGGGGATTTGGGGAAGGGGTGGAATGGGGGCAGGGCCGGGGGCACGAGCACCCACCAGCACTGACTAAAGTCGGCGCCTATGAATGTGGAGACAAAGCTGCTATCCACACACTATCCGCCCAATGCAGTGAAACTTTGTTTAGGCCAAGTGTGTCTCATACAACTGTATCCCTCAACCCTTTACAGAGCTGGGTGATAGAATCACAGAGAAAAATAGCCAGGGGATGTGGGAGGGGATGGGAAGGATGTGAGAGAAACAGGCATGACTTTCAACAGATCTGAAATGAGATGGACAGCCAATCATCTGGAGAGATAGGGGATGGCAAGAGATACAGAGGAGGAGACTTTTGTCAACAGCAGCCAGATCATGTGGAAGGACCAAAAGGAGTGCAGTGCTGGTGGATCAGGGAGGAGACGGGAGAGAGACTGGGGTGAGTCTCTGGAGGATTTTAAAAAACAAGGCAGGCAATTTTCCTCTGCACCTGTACTGGGAGCACATGGAGAGCTTTGAGGATGGCATTAGCATGGCTGTGCTTCCACCTCCGTGTGAGAAAACAAGCAGCAGAAGAAGCTGGCTTCATGCAGTGTCAGGCTGTGCAGGCACTCAAGCTGGGAGAAAGCAAACCATATTCAGACACCTGCATGTCAGCTTGCGAGAGATGACAGCATTTTGTTTTGCCCAAGGTTGCTCCTCACTGGCTGGGGACCCTGCCTCTGCCTGCTCCATTTCCCTCTTCATTTTAAATTATGCATTGAGGAGTTTAGCCTTGCAGGTGTTTGGGGGGGGGTTGTTCAGGAGGTGAAGGCATCACACTCATTAGCCCAGACCATACCTCACCCTGTGTGCATGCACACACCCAGTGCCAGGGTAGGGACAGAACACCTCCGAGGGGGTTGTTTTCAGAGACAATGCCGATTTCAAAATGTCACTTTTGCAGCTGAGCCTCAGTGACAGCCAAACCCCATTTCTCCCCATACAAAAGGAATCCTTCAATGGAAAAGCCTTAGAAAAAGAGGGGATGAGGGAAGTGAACAAAGACAGAAACGGGGAGAGAGAGAGCGAGAAAAGACAGACAGTCAGACATACTGAGAGAAGAATCCAAGGGAAGAAAGACAGACAGACAGGAGAAAGACACAGATCTCACAGTACAAACATGAGTGGTTAGATGATGTTTCTGGTTGTTTCCAATCAGTGTCCTTAGTGAGTGAGTGAGTGAGTGAGTGAGTGAGTGAGTGAGTGAGTGAGTGAGATCTGTGCTGGTCTCTCTCAGACACAGCTTCATTTTGACCCACAGAAAATGGTGGCCACTGTTCCATTTGTCCAGCCCTACATTCCTAAAAGCAGTGGAGAAAGAGGAGGAAAGTAGGCAAAAAGCCAGCAGCTGTTGCTGCCTTGACCAGTTTTGGATTCTCTCAGGTGACCCCTTGCGTGGTTGCAATGGCTCTCGAATGGTTTCCTACTATCAGACAGGAAGTCATGGCCTCTAAAATAAGCAGGGAAACATGACCGAAGAGAGGCTCAGCTGCCAACTGGTAGGAGTGAGGAGATCACTGCATTTTGGCAACGTCTCTCAGCTCTGCCTAGAACATCACCTTCTGGCTACGCTACACTAATACCCCATGGAAAAAAAGTAATTGTTTCCAGTAAACCCTGTAAAATAATGGCTTCATTGTTATTCATTCCTTTGGTGAAGACTTCCTGGCCCTAGCATGAATCCTAATTAACTAATCGGGTATTAATGTGGGTTTCGTAGATGTTCCCACAGGAATCTGTACTGCTGCAAAGCATTAATATGCCATTCTTCTTCTTCTTTTGTGCAAGGTGTTACATTTGGCACACAGGGTCCATATCAGCATGGTTCAGCTGGGGAGCAGCGTGGCCTAGTGGATAGGCCACCAGCCTACAAGTCAGGAGACCTGGACCCTATTCCCAGCTCCTCCACTGATCTGCTGCATGTCCTGATCTCAGTTTGGATCTCTAGGAGCTACCATAATACAAAGGATAAATAATTTTAAAAGATCAATGGTCTCTCTTGCTTGCGACAAAGGGTCCTGTGGCACCGTGCATTGGAAGAAGTGGGTATTCACCCACGAAAGCTTATGCTTCAATACCTCTGTTAGTCTATAAGGTGCCACAGGACCCTTTGTCGCTTCTACAGATCCAGACTAACATGGCTACCGCTCTGTCTCTTGCTTGGTGTCCCTCCTGCTCTTGTGCTGGAAGAGAACAAAGTTCCACCTAGTCTGACATCCAGACTTTTAAACACACCAGGATAATAGACCTTAGATCTGTTCTATCTCCAAGAGCAGTCAGTGTTTTAGAGGAAGGTATAAAAGTAAACCACCATAATGCCTGTAATACTTCAGCACTCAGCATGGGGAAAGGGAGAGGTCAGAACAAAATGAGGGATCTTTCTGATTGCTTTGCTAGTGATCAGTTTATGCCCTGAAACACACAGTTTAATTCTTAATTAACAAACCTGGCACACCGGGATTTCCTCTCACTGGTCTGGGTGGGCAGTTTCAGTGAGGAAATTAGATGCTTTAATCAACACCAAGAAAGAGAAGAAGCATTATCATATAACAAAAGAGCTGTGAAAGGAGAGAAAAAGAAATCGAATCAAATTGTTTTGCTATATCTCCTCCTCTTGTCAATCTCAGGACACTTGAAGAGCCAGGGGGATTAGAAGCAGGAGTTCAGAAGGTGCAGGGATTCATACAGAGTCTCATTCAGAGAGGAAAAGTTGGACTAAGTTTTATAGGCATGATGACTGCCACCGTCAATT
Organism: Chelydra serpentina; assembly: GCA_037349315.1. NCBI lineage: Eukaryota > Metazoa > Chordata > Testudines > Chelydridae > Chelydra > Chelydra serpentina. The sequence goes on from JBAIAC010000035.1 coordinate 19,452,265, forward strand.
GAAATGAAAATCCTTTTGCTCAAAAACATACATCTCACATCTGATTCATTCTGAGATACTTTCTGACCTTTTGAATATTCAGCTAGTTAGGGATGAGCAAACTGGGCACAGCCTTCTTTCAATAAGCCGAGTAATGAATCAGTTACCAGCTCCATCTCTAGAAGCAGGTTCCACACCCCATTTTGAGTCAGTATCTGAGTAACAAACCCACTCAATGTCTGAGTAATTAAACCTAACAAGAGCATGACCCTACAATGGGGGGATAGCCTCACACAATCAATAGCACCAGGAGCAGCAGTAGGCAAGGTCTTGACTAAGCAAACATTAGGTTACAATAATATAACTGTCAAGAAAAATCAGACTAGTCCAAATCAGGCAGGGTTTGAACTGATCGAAGCCAGCTGAAGGGGCAGAGAACATCTGGGGTTGCAAGATGAGTGAGAGCAGATGTGAATCACTCGCAGTGAGCACACAGGATGGAAGGAAAATGAATATGAATGAACTCTGATCACTTCCTGGTTTGTCCTGCTCCAAAAGGTGCAGTGAACAGGAAGAGGCCACATGCTGATGGTGACAGAGTGTTAGGGGGTAGGCAGTGGGACACAGACTCCTTGCTTAGTGGTTTTAATCTAGCCCCGATCAACAATGACCAGGTGTTGTTACCTACTGCAGCTCTGGGATGATGCTGGCCTGCATGAAATGAGCTCATAGGGAAGGTGTGGGAGGGGTTCTAAACTGTGTTGTCCACAGCATAGACACAGTGCCTTTGGCAGCCTAAATACAGAGAGCAGGTGCCAGTTCTGCCCCCTACTCTACCCCCTGTGTACCGTTCCTGCCGAGTACAGCAAAAGTCTCAGTGTACCAAGGGAGACCTTGCCCAGGTGCAAGAGCAGGGTAGGGCTGACGTGTCCCTACGCTGCCCCCCTTGCAAGTTCTGGCACCGGGGGCAGAGCAGGGTCAGAGCTAGGGGTGAGAGAGGTCATACCCCCATTGAGAGCTGTGTGGATTCTGGACTGCTATACCGGCAACATACAGCCCTGGGGACCCTGCCATTGGCTGCCCCTCTCAGGACCCACAGCCCAAATCTTGCCTCTTGGTACTAAATGGGCCAAGGATTTGGCCTGAGGAGGGCGTCCCTCTAGAGGTGCTTGGAAGGAGAAAAGCAGCCATTTCTAAGCCCCTCTTCTTACTCTGGCACAGAGGTAGCTGGCAGGGAGGGCTCGGCGGCAGGTCTGCAGGGAACGTGTTTTATAATTCTGAGCATCCCAGTTTCTTTCTGGCTCTATGGCAACAGGAGGCAACTCAATGAAGCTTTAATCTTTATTAATTGATCCATTACATAGCCCCGAATATAGGAGGTTTATCACTGGAACTTTGGCACAGCATCCCATGGGATGATATCCTTGGTGTGTGACATAGCTTCTATCCTCCAGAGTGCAGCAGTCCTACACCCTGTGAGCATCACATGTCAGGGTGGTGGTGGAGGGGGCATGAGTCTGTTCCCTTTTCATGCCTGGATTCCTGTCCCAGTCAAGGCTCAGGAGATGATAAAGGCTCGTTTGCTATGTGTGTGCTGTTAATAAATCCTGTTCATATTTGACAGTCGCATGCAGGGCTTAGTGCAAGCGTTTGGCGAGGGAGGTTGGGGTGAGGAGACAGTTTGGATTTGTCGAAAGGGTTTATTTATATAGCACCAATCACTAATGTCTAGGGGGTGCATTGCAGATGCTCTGTCTCTAACAGCTCCCCACAGCACCCTCTCACTTGCCAGAGGAGCTGTTAGTTTCTATTCCAGGGGAACCCACAACTCCAAAGCCTAGGGTGCCCTAAACGTTCTCAGGGGTGCTATAGGGTTGAGTTGGGGGAGGAGATGAGTGCCCCCTTTGGGACTTTCATTCTCTTAGAAAGAGTCACCAGCTGATATCTTTAACTAGAGACCATCCCTGATAGAGTCCCCTGCTGGAGTTTGCAGACACCTGTACCTGCATCAACCACCCTGATTTCAGCCCAGGCTTACTGGGCCTGATCCCCTGTCAGTTACGCTGGAGTAAATCAGAGGTGACTCCAAGGAAACCAGTGTAGCTACATCCCAGCATCCCAGCAACGGGTGTAACTGAGTGGAGGATCATGCCCCCGGGTGGAATTACTTGACTGCTGCGTCTCCCCCTGAGCCTCACCAGCTCAGATTCCCTCAGTGCTTGACTCCATGTGACCTAATGTAACCCAGGGCACAACTCCCTGTAACACTTCTCTGGTGGGGGGAGGTCACATGGTATTATTAGAGGGTGGAAAAAGAACTTGGCTCACTGCATCCTCGCCTTGGCTGCATCTGTGTCTGAATTTCCCTCCAGATCCTTTACCAGGGAATGAAAGTTCATGACTGAGCTACTTTTCCAGCCCCTTTTTGGCATTAGTCTTTCCAGGCCCTTGTTTGCCTGGGGAGGCTCAGCCGCTCTGGCCTGCCCCATGCAGATGTCTGCCTGATGACAGAAGTGCCCTTCACGACTGCCTTTAGCATTCTTCTCTCAGCTACCCAGGCGCTGCTGGAGGGCTCCTCACATGGCCTTGCTGGACTAGTCTTTTTCCTCTCCATTTTTGCAGCTGGGAGGCCACAGCCCAGCTAAAAGGGACACCGACCCAAGAATCCATTCACAAGCACTGCTGACCTTTCCCAGTGAAACTTGGCCGCTGGGCTGGGTGCTCAGCAGACACTGCCCACTGAGTTCAGGCCACCCTCTGAGGCTCAGTAGGGACCAGCCCTGCTTTGCCCAGAAAATACAAATAGGCAGAAGTCGAACCTCTCCGATGGGAGTCTGCTTCCCACAACTTCCACATCCCCTGTGCTGGGAGGTGAAAGAGAGAAATCTCTCCCCCTCCGAAAGTCTCCAGGATCTTGATCCTTAAAGGTAGTTTAAGTAGACTTCCATTGTCTGCCCTCTAGCAGAGAGGCAATAAGGCAGGAAGATCCTGATCAAGAGATGAAAGAAGGTTGGTTTGAGGAAGGGACAGAGTGTTGGGATTGCTCTAAAAGGAGGAGAGAAGCCTGGGGAGCTACCTGCCTTTTCCTTGCTCTGAGGGACTTTTACTATCCCCAAGGAACGGGACTAGCTTTTGTTTAACCGCTAAAGAGACATTTTTTAATCACAGGAGGCAGATCTGGTGCTGGTGTGTCTAGGACCACTGAGCGAGCGAAGTTCTGATGCAGTGATGAATGCATATTCTCAGTTTGCAGCTCCCTCCTGCAGCCAAACCAGGGAGTCTCTACACAAGTGAAGCTCACCTCTGAGGCAAAGGATGTTTGGGGATTGATCCTAAAGAATCCCAGTGACAGGTATTCTCCCCTCATTGCCTCCCCAAGCGTGAACTCAAAGGCAACCTCCCACTGAACAAATAAAATTATATTGAGGCAAGTAGGTGCAGAGAATAGGGCATGGGAGCGGGATTTGACAGTGCTGGGTTTTATTCCCTCCTCTGTCACTGAACTACTATGATACCTTGGGCAAATCACTTTGTGTCTCCGTGCCTCAGTTTCCCTGACAATAACATCGGAATGACAATACCGACCTCTGTGAAGTACTTTGAGAACAATGGAGTTAAACCTGCCAACTTCCCCCTCCAGTATTAAAGTCCTAGGTCAAAGAAAGACAAAGGCTTTCACTGAGTGGGAAATTTCCTCTCATCCCTCTGTGCTCATCTGGGTATAAAAGAGCCGTTTGCCCTGTTCAAATGCTGGGTTCAGTCTGTGTCAGATTTATTTCTCTGTCTGTTGCTGATCAGGGCATACTTTAAAATGGCAGAAAAATGCTCTAGCTGAAGGCTGTCTGGTTGTGATTCATAAATGAGATTATCATTTATTAAAGTAGAAATTGCACCATGAGGCCACTAAGAACTAAGCAAAGGAGATACAAGCAGCCGTTCACTTGGCAAGAATCCACCGGTGGCTGTTTCTCGAGACTCTCTACCTTATGGGAGCTGGCTTGCAAATGCTGAACTTCTCTAACATGTGGGTGTTTAGCTGACCTATCTATGCAGTGGTCAGCAGCTTCGACTTCCTATCCAAGCAGACCCAGAGGGGGATTAGCTTTAAAGGGGAGACTGGCAGCATAGATACTATGGTGACAGCAGTGGCATATGACCCCAAAGAGAATAGAAGAACATCAAGCATCCCCTCCTCTATTTCCTCAAAATAAACTGCCCTTCTGAGTCAGGGAGAGCTCCCACCAAAGACAGGCTGCAATACTGAATCTGTATTGAATCTTTAAGTAGTTCCACCCTCCCCAAACACCAGACTCAGGGTGGAGCATACTCCTTAGCACCACATGCCCCCATGTTGTCTGTCCACACCATTACTGCAATCAAGCAGGGGGAAGCAACTGAAATGTGCCTGCTCCCAGCAGGCTTCCTAGACCAGGCATCCAAGGACAGTATAATTTGTCTATTAAGTTAACTAATATGATCTTCATTACTATAGTATCTGGGTGAGCCCTGATTGCAACCTGGAATAGATAGCAAATCTAACTTTAGGCCACTCAGCTTTGGTGTCCCCCTTGACTTAGAAGCCACAGTCTCTGTAAGATCATCCTCTAGGGAAACAGACTCATTAGCAGGTTATTTTTAAAAGAAATGAATATACCGATCCTAAAACTACACTGCTTAAAGAGGATACAGATAGAGCCAATTAAAGATGTAAAACAAAGGATTTTATGCTTGCTTAGCTCTTGAGCGCAGTCTCAAACTATAATTCAGGTTACAGCCTAACTTGTCTATACTCTGATCTGTCCCCTTAATGCTTCAAATGGAAATGACTTTAGATGCCTGTCTCAGGCCTTTTATACCTGTACCCTGTGCCCTTACTGCCTTATTTCCTGCTAACAGCTGGTCATCACTCAGGTGCTGCTGTAAATTTGCCTCAGCTGAGCTTGGCTAGTGGCAGTAATTAGTAGCTGAGTGTTTCATAGATCTAGTGTTTGGCAACTGAACTAGGGAAAGGAAGCTGTTTCTTCATCAGCTAAAATAACTTTTAGCTTTATGGATTAGCAAAAATGGGGTCGGGGAAGCTAGGCTAAAGATTTTCCATTTTGCGAAGAGAGTCTCATCCAAAGCGGAGCTGAGTTGCGTTCCTGCTATATCACTCCATTAGCTAAGGAGCCTCTTCCATGGGAAAGAGGTAGTTTCAGTTCTGTGCTGGGGAAAAGATGGAAAGAAGGAACATTGCAGCCTTTTAAAGGAAAAGATAGCAAGAGAGAAAGATCATTCTTATGCTGTGTATCAACTATATTCAAGCATGTTTATTCCAGGGTGCTTAGAAGAGGGGATACTGAATGAGAACTGAGCATCTGTAGCTCCCATTGACTTCAATTGGGAGCTGAGGATTCCTCGGGATCACTAGAAATTTAGGTTCTGGCACCTTCTGGGGGTGAGAAATGGGATCCCTTCATCTCTCACCCCAGCAGGAGTGTTGCTCTTGGGGGATCTCTAAACAAATAGCAAACAAGGGCATGGCAAGGAAACTTGAGCCACCTGGGACCCCAGCAGACTAGAGAGGTGGGGAGGGACCACGGTGTTTACTGACAAGGGTAAGGCCCTCTGGCTACAATTTCCATAAAGAGCTAGTGGTTTGGGGGGAGGGGCTCTGTTTTTGGGTGGTCAGACTCAAATACTATAAAGCAGGCTGATTTTCAGAGGAGGGGACCTTGCTACTTTCAGGAAACCAGGCTCTTCTAAAGTAGCACCAGCTGAGCAGAGAAAAGTAATTCCTTTCCCAGGAGGATTTTGATATTTAGGCATTTGGTTTCATTCTGATTATGAACAACCCACCCCTTCCCACCTCCCCCCAGCCACCAAATTTGGAAATTCACCTCTAAAGGGTCTGGAGCCTGCCTGGCTGGGTTGCCCTAGTGCTGCAAAACTTGGAAGCTGATGTCCCTGTTTCAGGGGCAATCTACCTGGTGGGCTGCAGACCCTGGGGTGGTGGGCTGCAGACCCTGGGGTGGTGGGCTGCCCTGAAGCCACAGACCCTGTAAGCCCAGGCTGTCTAGCAGCTGGCTTGGCAGGCAGGATTCTGTTTGGAAAACTGAACTATCTCTGGAAAACATTTTGATTTTGTGGAATTGGCAAATTCTGATGAAACGATGTTTTGTTGGACTTTTTCCAACTAGCTCTAGTCTTAGGTAGGGTATCTAGAATCACTGTGGAAAATCCCGGCCCCGCTCCTAGAGTGGCTCCTAGTTAGCGCTCTGCCACGTCTCACCCTCTAGCTTTAGATACTGTATTCTGTTTCTAGGCATGTCTGAGTTAAGACGCTGCGGTGTCACTCAAGTTTATAATCACTGCTGTGAATGTACAGATTCTAACGGAAAGCAAAGAGAAGGCGATATTTCTCCCTCTAGCTTATGGCAGAGCTGTGGGAGTAACTGCTGCAGAAGGAAATCAAGCTAAATAACATGGCTGGCTCTTACAAAGGTCCTGATTACTTTACGACTATCATCCGTAACATTTTCAGCTCTGCAGGCTCTAGACGGAATCATAAAGGGATTGAAAGCCCAAGCTTCAGGGCCTCAGCTGATTGCCTGGGGTAAAGGAAAAGAAGAGCAGAATTGCACACTTGGCTTTACAGCTTCTGTATCAGGTATTACTTTAGCTAGAGCTGGAGGCAAGACACTGGACATGACAGTCCAATGGTCTAATCAAGTTTGACAACATGTGTTGTCATGAAGGGTTAACTCAAGCAAAATGAGTTCCTCTGTTTTTGGATGAATTGTTCTATTTTTCTTTTCCCCACGGTTAAAGATTGTCTTCGCCTGAAATACATTTGCATCTCACAGACTCGATTTGTTGGGGTTTGGATCTATGAATTTGTTGCCATGGAAATTAAATGTGAGAGGCAATAACTTCCCCTTGCATTGAGAAGAAAGTAATTCTAAAGTTCAGGTCTGACAAGCCTTGGGGAGAATAATGGAACAACAACAAAAGTAGCTCTGGCATTAAATTTAGTTAATTTCAATATAATCTTAAAAAGTGTGTACTTGGCTGCCAAGATCAGCTACTGTGATGAGAAAGAATACACCTGTGTTATCTCATTTGTGCTTCATTCTGCATGCAAATCACTGTAAGATCCCTCCTTGATGGGGAGGATTCATCATCTGATTCCATAAAGAACATTTGCTGTGTTTGTTTTACAGTCTGTGTCAGAATCCCTTGTTTTAATTATGATAGTTTTGTCCCTGAATAGCCAAAGTGCATGGTCTCTGCAGCACACCCAGGTGCTGCCAGGCTGTATGGCAGAGGATGTAACTGGAAACCAAACCCAGCTCGCCTGCACTGCATGGTGGTACTGCAAGCTGTCTGGGCCAACCCAACTTCCTCCACTTAGAAGCAGGAAACCTGTAGCCTGCTTAAAATAGTAAGGGAGGGAGAGAGTCTATGCTGCTGAAAGCGGCTCCAAGGCTAACGCTTATGGAGAAACAAAGCCACTGATTTCAGCCTACCCAGGGTATTGCCAACGTCACTAGTTACCTACAGGATTCAAAAGTGCAGGTTGGTATGTCTGCCAGGGCCAGGCATGATGGGGTCCTCTCCTGCTTGGAGCTTCTAGGCACTGCTATCATGTTAGTGATAAGAAGAGTGGTGACTCAAAGCCTGCTTCCTGGGAGTCTGCTGGGATCTAGTGTCCTGGTCTAGTGTCTAATGTCAGGCCTATGTCTGTTTATCAAATACACAATGTGGTGCATTACACTGAAAGAACCCCGAATTCTCAGTCAGCCTGTAAGCTCCATGGGCCTGAGCCACAGGAGCTCTGTGGTCCACTTGCCCTGATAGTGTTGGTACAAAGAAGGTGCAAACCAGTCACACCGAGCCCGTCTCAGAGCCTTTCCTGGTGGGCGTAGTGCCCCTGTTTGTCATGATGTGATCTCCAGCTGACCCCAAATCTAGGAAAGAAAACCCCCTCACTGTTGTCTCTTCAATGAATTTGGTCCATGACTCTGACTCCTGGGTGCTATAATAATACAAATAATTGATGATACTAATTATTAATATGCCTGGTGCACAAGAGCATGTGCATGCTGCTCCTGAGCAGCGTATTCATATTGCCTTCTAGGGTGTGGGAAAGCAGCCCTAAAATAGCCCCACGGTTTGGTCTCCTAGTTGTGCTGGTCTACAATCCACACTGCCAATCTGGGCTGTTTTACATCTTCCCAGTGCAGCTGCCCAGGGATAAGAGTCCCTCCAGAGGGTTCCTGAAGTGAGAGCCACGCACTGGCTGCAGGCAGAGGGTGAGCTAAGCTAATGGATTTAGATAGGGTGTTGCAGCTGTGAAATTCCAGCTCATTCCAAGACACCCGTGGGACATACAGTCCCCTGCAGGGTCTAAACTTGAGCGGAACTCTCACTTCTTTTGTAATAAATGGGGATTCAATCCAACCATGGGGCCTTTGAAACCCAACCTGAGATCCCAGGAATGGGCAAAGCTCTAGGAGCAAAGTTTGTTCCAAATTACACCCATGGGTGTCTCTGTAAGGTTCTTTGCAGTCACTAAAAACCTGCAACGTTATAACCCGAGCTGTGTGTTACAAAGGGACTTGGTAAGCCAGTTCCTGACCCAACATTTCCATTAAGAACAAAACTTTCCATGACCAGCAGACCTCACTTGACATGGTCTGAACTCAGTGTAAGGGGGAGGAGGGCTGAGTCAGGAGGCCTCTGTTTCCTAAATTAGTCCTGACAGGTGTCTCTGTTATCCTGGCTCCAGTGTTGTCCAGCTAAATGGGGGTCATTAGGATAGTGTGAAGTGGATCACATCTCATTGAGTCTAAATAGAGCCCTTTACCTAGTGATGCACAGGTGTTGTGTCCAAACACCTGCACAGGAGCTCACTGAAACAGCAGCAGGAAGCTCTTGTTCAGAAGGAAGGAGCTTAATCTTTGGAGTATCTGACAATGGCTGGGATTCAGTGACTGCTTAAGGTGTTTTGTCTGCAGACTCCTAATGATCAACAGGTGCCTGTCCTGATGGAGGCAGTGTACTCTAGTGGCTAGAGCACTCAGGAGATCTGAGTTTTGTTCCTGGCTCTGCCGTTGGCCTGCTTGGCCATTTCCCCACTCTGTGACTTGGTTTCCCCACCTGTAAAATGGGGATAATGACTTACCTCATTTGTAAAGCACTTTGAGATCCACTGATGAAAAGCTGATCTAAGAGCTAGGTATTACAATTGTTATCCTCCATTTCTGATAGAATTCAGCAAAGGAATGTTAACAGGCTCTTGTAGAGGCAATTGTTGTCATTGGTTATTTATAGAAAGCCAAATCCTCAAGGTGGAAACTTTCAACTATGCAAAAATCAGGCAATGAAAGTGCTTCTAGATCAACTTCATAACATTAGTGTAGGGCTAATTTTGCCTACAGTGAGTGATTATGTGGAAATTGGCCTCTTCAAGGCATTTGATGAGGACTGGATACTGGAAGTGATACGTGTAGGGTCATAATTTTAAGATTTTCTATTTCACCAGAAAACCTCTTTGTCTACTTCACTTTCTCTGAGCTCTTCTTTGTTTTAGATCGAGATGGGTGATTTGCTATGGCTTTAGGGGGGCAGTTGCCTCCCCCCTCCCCACAACTTTTCATAGTCTACATGCTCCGTTGGGTCTTTCCACTCCACACCCTCTGACTTTGCAGAATATAAAATAATCACATAGGATATCCTCTATGCTGACACAACTTTGCCCTGCCCTAAACATTTTTCTGAAATGAGGCCCCTGTGCAGATCCTGTCCTTGTTATGTTTTCCACACATAAAGAGTGACCATATAGTTTCAGTTTTAACTGCTTTTATTTTAGGCTCAACGAGAACAAAAGTAAAGTCTCCACAAGAGACTAGGTAGAGCCTGTGCATGTTTTCTCTATAACTGGCTGAGTCTGATTGGAACACTACATGGCGCATCCCCCAGCACATCAAAGCCTTCTAGAACTTTAAAGGCACAGCGCTGATAGAGCAAAATCATGATGCTCCCCTTGCTACATATACTGCAATACTCTTGGACAAAGCATGTGCTAAAATAGTAACAAGAGGACAATCCACTGGTTTTGAAATTATATGGTTCCACCATTTTTGTCTAAATAAGGGGTGGGGGGGGAAATCATTTAACCTAAAAAAAGGGGGGGGGGAGGAACCACAATGAACCCAACCCTAAGTGAGAAAACAAACTCATCCTGAATTCAGGCTCCTGTTGTCCTTCACGGAGAATTATCCATGTAATAAAATTAGCCCACAAAGGAGAAGGTGTTAAAGGGTCAAAAAAAAAGAACACATACTGTACTGCACCCAACGGAACTGTTTGGATGGTCTCTCTGCTCATGTTAAAGGTCTGAAAACCTGACCACTAAGAACCAGCTTCATTTAAATATCAGCACTGGGTTCTGAAGTGGGTTACTCAGGGCACTTCTCTGCATGGCTCTAGCACCTAGCGTTCTCTTGCTGCTCTTGCAGGCATTTTATAGACTGGGCTCTGGGAATGCACTGAGGGTTCTGGACGTGCTTGGGGAAATGCACCGAGCTCACTGAGAGCTGGGGAGAGTTTTCCTGTTATGACTGATGTGCTAGGTTTTCAGTTAAAATTTACCAGCCCAAAATGAGAACTTGCACTAGAAACTCACTGCGTTAGTCAGGTGCTGTGGTGTGGGTAACTGGTGGGGAGCACTGACTTTTCAGTAGTATTCACGGTAGCCTGAAGTTGCAAATTAGCCCTGGAACAACCCTGTAGGTCACCTTTTGATAGTTTACATAGAGTAGCAGTCACTTCCTTGTGGGGGCACGAGGGGACCGTGGGGCATCGATCTCTGTACCTTGTCAGGCACACCACTCCCAGGCATCTGCTGTAGGTTCTTCAGCTACTGGATCGCAAACAACATTCTGCCCACTGTCTCCAGCCACCACACTCCTGTCAGGGGTCCTCGCCCTGCTGCCTACGTAATCGGTTGCTTCCCAACTGCCAAGGAACCTCTCCCCACCCAGTTCCTTATCGCCCTCCTGATTCCCCCTTAGCAGATTCATCACACTGCCCTCTGCTGACCTATTACGGTTCAGTAGGTTCATTACAATAAATATTAAAGACTGACTGAACTAGACCCACATCTTTTTGCCAGTGCATTTCTAAAATGTCCATCGCTGTGGCAGCAGGGTGCCATGGTGTCTCATCATTTGCCTTAAAATCATAAAATACATAAGGTGGGACATGTGAAATGACCCAGATGCATAATAATCAAGCCTGAACCAATGGGCTTTGTGCTCTGCATGGAGCCCAGAGTTCCACCTCCTGTCCCATTTCTCTCTCCCCAGGAGCCAGGAGGGACTTGGAGGACTCTGGAATAGTGACATAGTTCCCAAACCTGGGGCAAGAGGCGATGGGAGCAGCATCCAGGAACTCCAAAAGAGGGTGGGGGAAAGGTATAGGAAGAAGATTTTTCATGTTGTCTCCACAGTCGTCTTGATGTGTGACTCCGTCATGTTTTGTGTTATGCCTGACTCTGATCACGGGAATGCTGGGTCCAAAGTATTCGCTTATATGTTTGAAAATTCCTTTGTTTGCCATGTTCTTTGTCAGCCCCCTTAGCAGCCTATAGGGACGGAGGCAAGTTCTTTACTGTTAAGCCTTAAGTAGAGCAAGCTGGGGTAGGGAATAACATTTTTAGCCTTGGCTAATGGCTGAAAAAGGGTTAATCCTTCACGGCCCTATAAGCATTGGGCTCTGGCGAAGGGAATGTCCCATATCTCTTGAGCAAAATGAACATTGAAGGAGCACCATGATGGATGAATCCAATCTTTATCCAGTCCTTCTCAAGTGAAAAGAGAATGTCCACAGCTTGGTGAGTTGTGCTGTGGCCTTGAAATGGAGGGTGAAGGGTGCTGGAGTCTCTGAAAGGAATGCTGAGGTCCTAGGAGTGATGTGTGTGAATGAACACAAGTGGGGCAGCATTTCCCAGCAGCTAGTCCCCTTCCACCATTGGGAACATCAACAAAGAAGCAAAGTGCAGGTGATTATGAGTTGTTCTGAGTAGCTCCCCACCTAATTAGAGATAAATTGGACAAGCCTTTTTGGTGGATGTACTGAACGTGCTCTCTGTTCAATTAGTTTTTTTCTCTTTTTAATTCTCCCAGCTTGAGCCTAAACTGCGAGAAAGGAAATCATCTCCCTGTCATTTCAATTGGGGGCTGGCAGAAAAGGAAAGTCACGCTGAGCAGCACTAGCTGCACAGTTGGTGAGCAGTTTCCTAGCTACGGGCTTTTCAGAAATACAAGTTAAGAGCAACAAAATGATCCGTGCCTGAAACACTCTCAAAGATTTCACTTCCCCCTTCCAAACCTGCTGAGTGTGATGTGGCCATGAAGTTCACCTAGGACTCTGGCTGTAATGAAGGTGGGGCTGAATCTCATATGCATTCCCCACAGCTTCTCTTCTGCTGCAGCCTATGTCTATGGGAGACCCCTTTTCACCTGGACAAGAAAGGCAGCATCTGCTAAGACTATAGTCAGCACTACGTCGTGGACTGAGGACCCAACAGAAGCGAAAAATGTTCCAACTTAGCTCTACTAGGGCACATTTGCTGTGTATGCAACTCGGGTTTGCACCTTTGGCAGCTCTGTCCTGTCTAACTCGTTCCATTTGTATCCTTTTGCATGCTTCTTTGCCTGTAGACAACTAAACTACCTCCAGAACTTGTGCTTCTGATTATGTTTGTCTCACAGGCTTGAAGCATTTCATAAGGACTTTTAATTGACTTAATAAACAATCCATTCCACCCAATCCAGTTTCTGGCCAAAGGAGTTTCCTATTCTAATCATTTGGTAAGGACAAAATGCTCTGTTGGTTTTGTATTATTATAAACACAAAAAAGAATCCATCTGTACTGACCCCCCATCCTATCTTACAAGCTTGTCTGGGACTTGTTAGCACTAAATCAGTCCTTCTCCTTTGATCCTCTGAACTTGATGGAATTACAGAAGGATTAGGTCTACATCTATGGTCAGGGCTAGAGCTAGGTGAACTGTATTAAACAGATTTTTGCCCTTTTGTCTCTGAACTGACTCTTTCACTTTTTACAATGCTTCCATATGCAGTATTCAGCAAATGGGTCACAGAAGCCTAGCTCAGCCAATGGGAGCTGCTTGAATGTTGTTGGCCATGCCTACAGCTTCAGGTGCTCATTAGGCATAGTTTACTATTCCCGCTTTGTGATTGGCCATCTAAATCACACTGGTATTGTTTCTGCTCCCTGACTGGATGTCTCCTAACCCCACAAAGAGCTTTCAAACTAGCTGGGCTGTAATGTATTCAAGAGTCCATTCCCTGTCTATGAAATCCAGGACAGGATTTAGGGAACCCTTTGGTGGCATTAGGCAACACAGTGTATATTGGTCAATCAGAATCTGTCTTTCCAGAGAAATCCACAGGCTCTGTCTGTGTCCAGCAGCCTCAATAAAGAATCCCCATTGTATTTACTGAAGCAGAGGGACACAACACGTGCAAATCCTTCCAGCACCCATGCTTGTGCACATATAGATTTATATGTGTCTTCAGGGCTTTACATGTGTCTTGTGAGGTTTCTCATATCAATATTGGCGGCCTGCAGACAAAAGGGGTCACAAATCCCATTTCCCAGCTCCAGCCAGGACCCAGGGAGTCCAATTTCACTAGTCCTGGCTGCCATTCAAAAAGCAGCTTAGGAGATCCTCGAAAGACAGTGATTTTTGGATCAGTGCTCTGGTCTCAGGTGCTTTGGAGTGTAATGTCAGAGGTATAAATAAAGCCCTTATTCCTCTCCAGAACTCATCTCTCAGATGCTTCGGGAACCAGTTCATATGTGCAGAAGGATATCATTCTGAGGTAGGGTCATCCGAGCCAAAGGGATGGGTCACAAGTGTTTTGCCGGCACGTTGACTGTGCATTCTCCCTGTGGGGGAGCGAGGAAGAGCAGTCTTTCAGCCATCTGATGTCCCCATGTGAAGAGCAGGGTGTGAACTGATCACACATTCTCAGACTAGAAAAGAGCTGGAAACTACAGAACACCTCAGTGTTCAAACTGGAATGGAATGCGAGAGGATTGCTTGATTCCTGCTGGGACTGATGCTTATACTTTGGACACTTCAGAACAAGTTAAGCCTTTAGCCATAGGTATAGAACTGCTAGGGAAAGACTGATAGGATATATAATCTAAAGGCATGTGATTTTCACCAGTCCTATTGTTCTGGTTTCCAAGAAGGGCTTCATATGGAGAAAATCAACCTCAACCACTTCTCTAGCTCAAGTACAAGCATCTTAAGAGAGAGGGAGAGACAGGGCCAGACCTATGGGAAATGGTGCCCTGGGCGAACTTGTATTTTTGTGCCCCTGGCCCCTGCTGCCTCCCCCCCTATGCATCCTCCCATCACCCCTGGCCCCTGCTGCCTCCCTGGACTCCCCACCCACCCTATCACTCCCTGCCCACCATTGCCCCACGCTCCCTTCCACAGCCTTGCACCCTAGGCCTACCCCACTTCTTGCCTCTTGACCTCGGTGCCTACCTGACCATGGTGCGCTGGGCGTATGCCCATGTCACCCACTCATAAGGCCGGCCATGGAGACAGATGGGAAGGAATAATCCATATGTCATAGGGCAAATTCCTGACTCAGGAAATCATGGATCACAGATTGCATTTATCACAGAATCCATATCTGACAGAAATCTCTACCACCGAGACTGAATTCTCTAGGAGTGTGTCTGAGGGAGGTGTCACTCAAAGATGACTGCTTACCTGATCCCAGATTGCTATATCATATAAGAACATAGAGGAGAGTGTTGTTAGTCAGGGCTTCTGGGTTATTTTTTTAGTTCTGCCACTGACTTGGTGGCCCTTGGGCAAGTCCCTTCATCTCTTTGTGCCCTGATTTTCCCCAGTGTAAAAGATAAGTAATAATACCTATCTTTCCCAGATGGATGGCTACAATTCTTCTGTATAGGTTCTTAGTCATGTTAGCAAAGCTCTTGGAGATCCTTGGATGCAAAGGGCTATGCCAAAATTGTGTATTACTCATTAATTTACTGTGTTTTCTATCACTTGACAGAAAAACTGTTCTATTAATACCGTGTAAACATGGAGAGTTACAGCTAGCTGAAATATAGGAAACCTGCAGCAAGGAGTGCAGACAGCAATCCCATTCCCATTACCTAAGCAACATGTGGTGCCATCACCAGGCAGGCTCTCTCAGGCATGAATAAATATTTATGCTTTGTTTCATCTTTAATGGAGAAATTGTGTAATCGTTAAATGGCTTTTGCCTTCAAGTGAGGCTTAATTTCATTTTAATTTGAAACTTGCTGAGCTGATGAATGGGAAAGGCCAATGAAAAAGCAAAGAACTGTTTCATTACCATGCGGAAGAACTAAGATGGAGAAAAGGTTAAGACGAATTATTTTCACCTGGCCTCCTATCTCCAGAACCCTGGGAATGAAGTGGGGGTTGGGGGAATAGCTAGTTCAGGTAATTCTTATGACACAGCCACTGCCATCAAAACATAATGAGAAGCTGTGCATAGTGAGCCCCTGATGAGCCAGTCCAGTGACCTAGCTGATAATGCTTTGCAATGCCATGTGAGTTAACCACTTCCCGCTAATAGTTCTGTCTCTTTTTGCCCTCAGGCCAGCAACGGATAAAAGTGGCTGTGGAAGCAATGCAGGTTCTGTTCCTAGCCCAGCATTTCCACTCCCCAAATAGAGAGATCTGTAGATTGATTTTGCTCTGGCCTTTCTCACCCTACACCACCCTTCTCTTGGAGGTTTCTACAAAGCCTTACCGGGGCCGAAGCATTTTCCCTCTGCTTACTTCTGTTTACTAAGCCTACTTGCTCCATTCCTCCCAAATCCCGTTGTTGCTTTGCTTTGCCTGGACTGATGGTGAAGTAGGGACCGTATGTGGATACAGCTGGTCTGCTTCAAGCAGCAGTTTCATGGTGACACCTTTTACCAGGCAAATGTCATCTGTCAGCTGCCATCTGCAAGGCAGTCCAGCGAAAGGTGTGATGCACTGTGCCTTGAATTTATTTTATCAAGATAAATTGGCTTCTAGTTTACTGTACTCAGAATTAGACATGACCATGACTCGGAAGTGTCCATCTGCTATTGTGATCCGAGATGCGTGCTAATAACTGTGCAGATGTTTCCTGCAGCTTCACAAAAAGTCCATATCCATCTATTTTTTCTCAGTGTGGATGGATTTGCTGTTCCATGAGGGTTTGTTAAGGGTCGTCTTTGCAGAGCCAACGTGGTGAAAACCTCGTAGACAACACACCTCTGCCAGGCTGCCAGACTGCTTTATGTCAGCTCTAGTGAAACTACTCTAACGTGACAGTGCATATTTGTTTTCACCATTCTACCCTTGCTTGTGTCCAGGGCTGTGCAAGGTTGTTCAGGTTGCAATAATTTCCAAGACTCCAGACTTTGCAGGCATGGGACCAAGCCTGAGAAGTGTGGTGGTGGGCTGGCAGGATGCGTAGGCATGGTGACTTTATGATGTTACACTTGGATCTTCCCATGCCTAAGCAGGGTTTAACAGAAGAGTGCAACTGTCTGGTGAGTGAGTGACCTGACTCTGGGCCGGCTACAGAATGTTAGGCAATAGTGTTTTCTAATTTTTGTTATTAAAAATTCTAAGTGAATTTAGTACTCATGGAACTGAGGAACGGAAAGAGCTGGCTAGAGCCAGGCATAGTGTGTCAGGTGTGACAGAGGCTGGGATAGTGTGGAGAGGAATGATGGTTTAGTGGTTAGTGTGCTAGCATTGGGACTTGGGAAATCTAGGGTCATAGTCCCTGCTATGCCACAGTGTGATCTTGGGTAAATTGCTTAGTGTCTCTGCGCCCACATCTGTAAAATGTGATAATGCTACCTCTCAAGGGTTTTGTGAAGATAAATACACTAAAGATTATGAGGCTCTCAGATACAATGGTAATAAGGTAATGGCCATAAAAGTACTGGATAAGTGCTCTGCAAGTTTCTACCCTACACAATCCTGTCAATGCGTCTCTGCTGGGACCTATGGCGCTTGCTACTATTCTAGTCCTTGCTCACCAGGCATCTGTCCTAATGCACCTCTATCCTGGCCTCCTGCTGTTCAAGTCACAGGCCCCACAAGCTCAGCCAATGCACCCAAGGCCTCACTTTAGCACCCCTGTTCCAGTCCTGACGCGCTCTCTCCACCTGCATGAGTGTCAGACAGGGGACAAATTCCCTCCTCATCTGGATTTTTACCTGCAACATGGGCACAGCCCTGCAAACCTCCAGGAGCTGCCTTGCTTGAGATAGCTTTTGTTCATTAGGTTTTGGGTGACAGTGAGGATTGTACTGTGCACAGTATGCTAATAGTACATTTAATTAAGCAGTAGGATGCAAATTCTTCTGAGATGGAAATTTTTATTAAAAGACAATAGGGTGATTCTTCATTTACACCATGACAGAATGTTCCACGAGGCAGAAAATAGCAAATCCAATCAGGTTTTCCTGTTAAATGTTAGCTTTGAGGAACATTGTATTTAATCATTAATGGGTTGCTGAATCAATATGAATAATCTCAAGTGATTCCAAGCAGCAGGGGCAGGTTATGTTTATAAAGAGATGAATATTGATGTGGCCAACAGAAGTGCGAGTCAGCCTGCACAGCTAAGCCAGCTCCCTATACCACATCCATTGGGGTGGGGTGGGGGGGGCTGATAAATAACAAGAGCCCCTAAGAATAAATAGCCTGGATAGGACACCACATGAGACATGCTGAATCATGGGAGCCGGACTGCAGAAAGCCATGTACATGCCCAACTCCTTTGCTGCTCTGTAAGTGACCTACGCAGCTGTTGTAATTATTTATTACTGCAGTGTCTAGGAGCTCCAGCCATGAACCAGGACCCTGCGGTGCTAGGTGCTTTACAAACACAGAACTAGAAGACAGATCCTGCCCCTTACAGTCTGTGACAAGAGAAAACACTGAGATGATATTGGTCAGCATGCTAGACAGTTGTCTAAACTCACCCACAGCTGGTTATGAGGCCCTTGTGGTCACAAGCTATCAGGGCTGTCGCTAGTGGGGTGCGGGGCCCAGGGTGGAAGTGATGAATCCATCACTTCCAATCACGCCGGCCTGCAGGGCCCCCCAAAGCACGGGGCCCAGAGCGGTCGCCCCGATTTGCCATACCCTAGCGACGGCTCTGCCAGCTAGCCTACTTTGAATGCTACTGAATTTCCATGTGACACATTGCCATGGAAATCAATGGTTGCTCAGAGAGCTCCACGAGAGGCTCCTAAGAGATTTATTAAAAAGACAGGCCTCATTTCCAGCTTCCTTCTCTATCCTCCCACAGCTGGGGATTGGCAGAGCTGTGGTGTGGGTGCCCCTTCAGCAAACAGGTAGTTTTCTATTCCCCCCAAATGACAGATAGTTCTTTCCAACCTTTCGGGCCAAATTATGCACCTGTGCATCCCCAGGGGAGACAGTCACGCCCTTCCGAGCCCACGGAACACAATCTGATGGGACTCAGGCCGGGCTTTGGCCTGCAAAATCTTACTGGGGGTGACCTGCGAGAGGGAAAGAACCCGGTTTGATTCTCAGCTGCTGAGCTGAAAGAGCAGAGCTCCCTGCTGCCCGTCCTCACCAGCCCCTTCCTTGTACTTGTACATTGAGAAAACATGGAATGCCGCAGTGCCTTTTTTAGGGAGTCATTTTCTGAGCAGAGCTTTAGCATACACCGATGTGTGTGTATAAATCAAAGCCAATAAACCAGCACTATACTGTTGGGGGGAGGGAGTTAAGATTGGTGAGAGAGATTGGAGTCCTTTGCCAATCCACATATGGAGATGATAGAGGAAGCCAGGGTATCTCCCCTGTAGGCTCACAGTATGGTGTACTTTCCCTGTTCCATGCCCCCAGATACATTTGTGGCATCCTCCAGGTGCAGGCTTTGGTTGGTTTTGTTTTTCTTTCAGCTGAGTTGTTTTTACAGAGGGTTTTTATTAGTGTTGTTATTATTTGGGAATTTTTCCAGAGACCTGTTGCCTTTGGCTATGGGGTGCCTGCAGTTTAACAATGTAGTCTGGTAATTGCTTTTCCCCCACATGGAAAAGAAGAAAAGCAGAGGAAGCAGGGGAATGATTTTCTGCTTTCTAAGCAGGCTTTACCAACAACCAGGGTAATTAAAAAAGTGAGTGCATGCTTTTAACAATAGGTCTTGTCTGCTTTCAGCCAATTCATTTTGAAGAAAAATGAAAGAGTTTGTAAAGCAGCCACTTGAGTCTCCTTCTCCATCAGCTTTTCTTCTTATTTAAATGCCTCCCAGCTTCACTATCTAATTCTGAGGCCATCAATACTGGGGAGTGGAGAAGGTCTCCTATCTCGAACTATTCTGCTGGAATAAATGGCTGCTGTTATCAATTCGCTCACAATGCTAAAGTCACATGTCCTTCTGCTCTTTGTTCTCCCTTGGAATCCTTTGTTAAAGTTTCTTGATATGTACATAAGCAGACAAAGAGAGATCTTGACAAAGGGCACTTGATGGCTGCTGGTTATTACTGAGAACAAAAACCCACTCAAGTGTTACAGGGGAGAAAGCATGATTCAGCCCACTTTGCCTGCCTCATCCCCTGAGCCCATTTCCAGGTTTGTAGACCCTGAATAAATGCAATTTCCAATGTCCCTCAGTCCTGAGAAACGCTACTTTTTGTGGAGAGGTGACTTTGTGCTTCCTGTCTCTTGGAATGAGCAGTGTTGTCTAGAGAAGAGAGTCTTAGGGAAAGATAGAGAAAGATCAACCACAATGTGTATCCAAAGAGAGAGAGCCTGGGAGCTCGGAGCCTTGAAAATACACAGATGAACATTTCCTTCTAGACTGTATGAGGTTTCCCTTGTGGAACTGGAGCCTAAAAATAAAGTTCCCAGCCCCAATGCGCCACAAAAAAATTGTTCTCTTTAACCTCTGAGGATAGGACAAGAAGCAAGGGGCTTAAATTGCACCAAGGGTGGTTTAGGTTGGACATATAGGAAAAACTTCCTGTCAGAGTAGCTAAACCCTGAAATAAATTGCCTAAGAAGGTTGTGGAATTTGGAGCTTTTTAAGAGCAAGTTAAACAAACACCTGTCAGGGATGGTCTAGATAATACTTAGTCCTTCCTTGAGTGCAGGGGACTGAAGTAGAAGACTTCTCGAGGTCCCTTCCAGTCCTATGATTCTATGTTTATCCCAGTCACCCTTGCATGTAAAGCAAATACCCAGATAAGAAAAGGATTTAACTCAATACAATGGTAAAATCGATTATCCATTTATGCAACTTTGGTTTACAGCCAAAGGAAATTCCTTTCATTTTCTGTTAGTTTGTAGTCATACACCTCTGTCAACCGAAAATGCTAAAATCCTTTCAAGGATACTTCAGACCCGGAAGTGTTTGGGACAACAAAATCATGTCATCTTCATACAGTGGGACTGATATTTGGTTTAGAATTTTAGGGGGGAAATATTGCTTCCCCCTCTAATAGCATCACAACCTCCCTTTGAGGAAGCAGTATTTATAAATAAAATGTGAGAGCACAAAACAATTATCTTCGTTGTGGGGCCATTCCAAAAACTAGCTTGTGCCTCTGCAAATGGGTTACAGCTCTCAGCCTGGTCTTCTAATCTGCCTAAGTATCTGGAGTAGATTGTAAAGATCACAGCTAAAAGGCTGACTTGGAGGTTAATTCCCAAGGATATTTCTTTCACCTTTTTGCTAAAGAGGGACAATAATACTAGTAGATAAATCAGCTGGGACCCCGTATTATATGTATTGGTAAATAATTTTGATAAAGCAGAAACACCTCAATTGATATGATCCTCATAGACTTCTGCTGGAATAAAGTCTTCAGCAGGAAATTTATTATGATGTTGTTGATTATTAAAGTTTTAACATCTCTAATGGAATCTGGTGGCCATTCTGCAAGAGTGGGATAGGTAAGATCCATCAGAACATACCATGCCAAAGGGGTAGTGGCTGGGTTATCATATAGCTCTATGCCACCAACTTTCAAAAGAAAAGTAATTTTTTTTGGTCAGCAGCAGTGAGTTTGAATTCCTTCCAAACTTTTTATTTAATTTTTTGTATGTTCCCTAATGGATTCTGGTGAACTTCTACTTCTAACTTCCCTTGCTAGAATCTGAAGCTGTTTCTTATAACCAAAGAAAATGTACCATACCAGATTCTTTTATCTTTTATGTGATGAAAATATCCTTTCCTGGTAGCTAAATCACCCTGTAGTATTTTTAACAATATCAGTAAATACTATACAGACTAGCAATGTACCCTTAAGGACCAAAGTTTGGTTCTTCAAAATGATCAAGTTGTTAAACACAAATTTCTCTTTGATTTTAAGTTTAACTAAGGCATTCCATTTAATTTGCCTCAAATTTACAACTTCAAATTCAGGGATGGAATGCACTCTGCCAGAACTAATCCACCCATTCAGAGGTGGCAAGTGAACAAAAATTCTCCTGAAGGGGTTGATTATCACTGTCCAGTTTAGAAGCCACAATAAAATTAGAAAATCAAGACCAACTGACAATCAGGATCCATTACACTGCCCCTCTTACAGAGATAAATATAAGATGAACCTCCGCATCATTGTATCCTCTGCTATTCAAACCCTCCAACCAAAGCCTATTTAAAATTACAGAAAGTTTGCAAAGCTAGGGTATTTCTCACCTTGTCCCCAGACTGGTCAGAGGAATTTAAAGGAAAGTCCCTTTTTGCTGAGTCACTGGGAAGATTAAGAAATTTCCCTCTGCCCAGGATCAAATCAAGCAGTAAAATCTTTCAAAAGAACAAAATTAGCTAATGAGTTCTTTTTCATAAGCAAGTCAATGAGGGATTCATGCTCCATCCAGAGAGACTCAGGGTTAAGAGGGAGAAAATAAACCATCAGGGCTAATAGAACAGATTTATGTAGAAGGATAAAACTAAAGCCCTGGAAATAATGTTACTTGAGGTTAACTTGATAGTTATAACATTTAGTTTAATTAGAACAAAAAGGGCTAGACAACTTGCAGGTGTTACCCCTCTTAGCATACTTAACACCTGCTTTTAGAAAGGATTCAAAGCCTGGGAGATAAAATGACTCATCCTTAGTGAGCCAAGTTTCTTGAAGGAAAACTCTATCATAGACTCATAGATTTTAAGGTCAGAAGGGACCATCATGATCATCTAGTCTCAACCTCCTGCACATTGCAGTCCACAGAACATTGCCCACCCACTCCTGGAATAGACCCCTAACCTCTGGCTGAGTTACTGAAGTCCTCCAATCATGATTTGAAGATTCCAAGTCAGATTGGGATGAATAATGCCTATATTCCAAATCCTGAGATTTGTTTTTGAGGCCAACAATATTCCACGAGACAATCCTGATTAAAGTTTTTACAGAGTCTTGGTGAGACCCATATAGTCATTCTACCTCCTTTTCTTGAGCTGCTGTTGAAAGATTGTGCTAGTGAACAGCCCCTGGGCTGTATAATTTGGTCTATTTCTCCCAAAATTATCATCTTTAACCCTATGGATTAACTCATGGGTCTTCAGCAATAAAGCCTAAATCTGGGCCATTTGATTTCACTTAAGTCACAGGTTATACGCCAAATAGGATTTACTTGAATAACTTGGCTGTTCATTTTGTTCTTATGTGGAGCAGAAAATCATTCTGACTGAACATTTTTAGACTGTTTCTTCTTAACTTTTTCTATTAGGCAGCCTCTCTAGTAAAGGAGAGCGCTCACACTTCAGAAATTCTTAACAGCCCACTAGTCCTTGCCTTCCATTTCCATGCTCTTGAAATCCTATCTTTGATTTCTGTGTAGAGAATAATACACCGCTCACTCTAACATGTTACAGTGTTACAAGCAGGCCTGTGACTCATCTAGAAATGTTATTAAAAACCAAGACCACAGGCCAATGAAGCTTAGGGTAATCTTAAATCTGAAATACATTCATTTAAACAAGGTGGGGGAGAGGGGGCTGTCAAATAACTTGTAAGGAAACATGAGTTGGTGCTCTGACCTCAGGGCATTGGAGGGAATAGCAGGAATGAGTCGAGTATTGTCATATACTTCTGGAATATACGAAGATCTTTATTATTGGGCGTGGAGTCATGACTGAAAGGGTCTGGCTATATCCAATCAAAAGGAATCCCAAACATTCTGTTTGGGTTGGCAATACGAACAGGAAAACCTGAGGGATAACACCTCTTGATGTTTTTAGACTCTTGCCAAAGCTGCCACAATCCCGACAAATTTTTTTTTAAAAAAAGTTTCCTTGATTTCTGTAATGTCTTTGGACACCATTTCCATCAACTTCCCTACAGTCAAACAATAATCACCACAAAGTCTAGGCTCTGTTGATAAGCCTAGCGGAGAAGCAGTACTACATCGCTAAACGAAGTCAAGGAGAGCCGATATTCTAGCCGATATTTGCTACTGGGAGCCACGCACTCAGCCAGAGAGCTCCTGCTGGGAGCAGGGCCGATGCCTCATCGTAGTACTGGTGAATAAGAAAGCCCATCAGATAAATCACCCTCTGTAAGCCCCTCTCTCAGCAGCAAAGGAGTGAAAACTGGTGCAGAAGAGTTTGTAAATATTTCAAGAGGCGGTATTATCCATACCTTTGAAAGACCCCCCTCATTGAGAGCATGTGGTATTATGATGACTACAATTAGGGTGACCAGATGTCACGATTTTATAGGGACAGTCCTGATATTCAGGGCTTTTTCTTATATTAGCACCGATTACCACCTATCCCCTGTCCCGATTTTTCACACTTTCTATCTGGTCACCCTAATTGTAATGTTGGTTTGGCAAGTAGTGGAGCTGGAAGAACATGTAGCTGATAACCAATCATTAGCCAGGGGGACCACTCCACTAAACCTTTGGGTTTGATATCAGGTAATCACCATCCCTGCTGGGGTTAATGTTATTGGATACCAGTCCCTACCAGAGGCAGACCTGCTCAATCTGGTCTGGAGACGAATCCCCAGCGAGGTCAGTCTCACTCAGTCTTACTGGAAACAGATCCCAACTGTCATTGGTCAGGCTTGGGCCTTCCTCCTTCTCCTGCTCCCATGTCAAATCCACACAGTTGGTCACTCACTGCTAGCTCTCCTTAGCTAGGGCAACTCTTCTGCTGCCCATTTCTCAGCTGGGCCCGCTGAGCATTGCTCTCCCTAAACCCCCACCAGTGGCTGCTCCCTCCACCCCTGACTGCTTCCCCTTTGCTCTCATTCTGAGGGGAAGGAGTCCGATCAAATGTCTGTGCAGTCGGATAGCTTTGTGATGCTAGCAGGCCAGATGCCGGCTCTTGCCCAGGCTGCAGGTGTTAGCTAAGAACTGACAAACTCATAGCTGGAGACCAGACCAGTTCACCTGTATGTTAGTTTTGCTCAGGATAGGTATTAGTCTAATAGTCTAAACACTAAATATATCCTATGAAATGCTTGTAAGCGACTGCATGCATTAATCTCACTTGTAATGGTTGTGTTCCAGGCTGTAAGGAAATATGTAAGTTTGTGGCTTTATAACTTTGAAAATGTTTGCTCTGAACTTGTGAGCCCAGGCATGGGAATCAACCACCCACCACCACCCCTGCAGCCCATGCAGGACGACTATCAAATTTTAAGTAGGCCGTTATAAGACACAAGTGTTATTAATTGCCCCACCCACCCATGGAGAAGTATGGGTAGAAGGCCTCATCTCATCACTTTGAATGCTGGAAGAAGGAAATAAAAATAGTTGATGTGAAGATTTTTCATCTCTTTGCTGTTTGAGTTCTCACAGGGCCAGAGAAACCAAACTGAAGCCAGAGATCTTCAGGGGTTATCTCCTAGGTCTGCCCCTGAAATACACTTTAAATTGACGGATCTCGACAACTCTGTCACCCTTAGGATTTAGATGGTAACTCATTTGTGTGTATGTGTTTGCTTGCTTTAACCTGTAAATAACTCTCCTATTTCTTTTTTCTAGTTAATAAACCTTTAGATAGTTTATTATGGGATTGGCTACGGGCATTGTCTTTGGTGTAAGATGTAGGGTACCAACTGATGTGGGGAATGTGACTGGTCCTTTGGGACTGGGAGTAACCTGAATATTGCTGTGATTTTTGGTGTAAAATGACCATCTATCACATAGTCCGGCTTTCCTGGGTGAAAGATAGTCTGTAATGTCCAAGGGAACTGTCTGTGATTCCATGGTAACACTGTTATAGTGCTGTAGGATTTGTTACTGGATTGGTGAAATCTAATTATAGAACATACAACCAGTTTGGGGTTTCTACCCTGCTTTTTGATAGTCTACCCTGAGGTTGGCGCTCATGGTCGTGAGCCACTCCAGACAGCATGACAAGCTTCCTCAAATTTCATGATAATATTTTACCTTCTCCTAGCTTCAAAGATGGGTATGAAAGAAATCTTCTGTTCATTTGAAGCCTTCCTCCAAGTTCTGTATGGCTTGCTTCACCAGAACTAATTGCTTTAGCTTGCACTTCAGCTTCCAGCAGCTTATGGTAAGATGGAAATGAGTTCCAAGCTGCCTGACTGCAAAGATATATGGGAAAGCAGTGGGCCTCAGGCACTTTCCTTTTGCAGGCCTCTTTGTGAGACAGAAATCAGGTCACGGAGGTAAGAAATCTCCACGAGGTACAGCATGCGTGTGCACAGCGGCATTGTTAGCCGATGGCTCCATTTTGATAAGTTAGGAGTTTCATAGCTGTCACCTAGGAGACCAGCCCGTCTAGTGAGGTGTGTGACGGTGTGTGGTTGAGAATGCCTATTGCCATAATAATAACTCAAACTATGCTGAAAAGTTGAGAAAGTACCACTTGTTTAATCAACAGATTAACAACGAGACCTGTCCTTCAGGAAGGGAATCGAGCAAAACTGAAACAAAACGATCACCAATCGTAAAACTAATAACAATAGTTCTCAGGTGACCCAGAGCAACAAAAATCATCTACCAGGCTTAGGAAAAACAGATACACTCATGAGGATGTAGCTTATGAGGATGTAGCTTATGATGGATTCACAGGCAGCCAATCAATCAGGACGTACAGACATATGTCAAGGGGGCTCCGATAGCAGAGTAGGCAACTGTAACATATGAACAACTGATGTATAGGAAGATTTCTGGGGAATCCTCCTGGCTCACCTTGCTCTTTTTCTGCAGGAACGGAGAGGTTCAGTGTGTAAGCCGCCATGTGTCCGTTGGTGGCTTCAGATGATGTGTGAACAGAGGCTTCCACATGTGTTCAGTGTGTTTGTGGAATAAAGCAAAGAACTTCATGGGACAGTCCTGTTTTTCTGAGGCATAAAACAAGTGTTATCTTATGGTCTGTTTTCCTCTTGAGCTCATCCTCCCTCTGCGAGGCCTTGTGGTGACAGGAACAAGAAGACCAAATTACAGCCTTCAGAAAGCTTAGTACATTCTGCTTAACTTCCCAAGTTCACCATAATTTAACAGTTTGAAATCCTTACAAACGCCTTTTGGGGCCTTTTCATTTCCAGTGTTTGCCATCCACCTTTTAATTAATTAATAATAACCTATTATTAAGCCATGACAATGACATGCCATGACAGGGTAATTTAGTTGTTCACTGTGGTATTCCCGTCAGGCACCCTGTGAGGAATCAGGCATGAGGCCAAGTTTCACACATGCTGAAACAACATACACTTAAGTTGGCAGAATATATCTTCTTTCCATCCATTTTAAAGGGACATTGTCCAGTTTGAGTCCCAAACTTGACCTACCTGTATTCTGCAAAATCCAGGCACCTCAAAACAAATGCTTCAACTTCGAAACAAACAAACAAACAAACAAATCAGAGTCTGAAGCCCAAAACTTACAAACAGCCTTACAATAACAAACTGGTCTGCACATACAATGAAGAAAAACCATGTTTTTTAAGGACACAGCTTTCAGCTACAAACTTCCAGACAGTTGTTATAAACAACAAAAAGCAACCATCTGCGTCTTAGAAAATTAGTAATATTATGTCGATGGTGTCCCTTATCTCTGTCCTGCATAATGTTCCCACTTGGATGCTGCCTGGTGGCTGAACTTTGTGATTTTGTCCTCACCCACAACTATTTCACATTTGGGGACAAAATATACCTTCAAGTCAGCGGAACTGTTATGGGTACCCGCATGGCCCCACAGTATGCCAACATTTTTATGGCTGACTTAGAACAACGCTTTCTTAGCTCTCGTCCCCTAATATCCCTACTCTATTTGCGCTACATTGATGACATCTTCATCATCTGGACTCATGGAAAAGAAGCCCTTGAGGAATTCCACCATGATTTCAACAATTTCCATCCCCCCATCAACCTCAGCCTAGACCAGTCCACACAAACGGTCCATTTCCTAGACACTACTGTGCTAATAAGCGATGGTCACATAAACACCACCCTATACCGGAAACCTACTGACCGCTATACTTACCTACATGCCTCCAGCTTCCATTCAGGACACACCACACGATCCATTGTTTACAGCCAAGCTCTAAGATACAACCGCATTTGCTCCAATCCCTCAGACAGAGACAAACACCTACAAGATCTCTATCAAGCATTCTCAAAACTACAATACCCACCTGATGAAGTGAAAAAACAGATTGACAGAGCCAAAAGAGTACCCATGACTCACCTACTACAGGACAGGCCCAACAAAGAAATAACAGAACGACACTAGCCGTCACCTTTAGCCCCCAACTAAAACCTCTCCAGTGCATCATCAAAGATCTACAACCTATCCTGAAAGATGATCCCTCACTCTCACAGATCTTGGGACACAGACCAGTCCTCGCTTACAGACAGCCCCCCAACCTGAAGCAAATACTCACCAGCAACCACACACCATACAACAAAAACACTAACCCAGAAACCTATCCTTGCAACAAAGCCCGATGCCAACTCTGTCCACATATCTATTCAAGTGACACCATCATAGGACCTAATCACATCAGCCATGCCATCAGGGGATCATTCACCTGCACATCTACCAATGTGATATATGCCATCATGTGCCAGCAATGCCCTTCTGCCATGTACATTGGCCAAACCGGACAGTCTCTACGCAAAAGAATAAACGGACACAAATCTGACATCAGGAATCATAACATTCAAAAACCAGTAGGCGAACACATCAACCTCTCTAATCACTCAGTGACAGACTTAGAGGTGGCAATTTTGCAACAGAAAAGTTTCAAAAACAGACTCCAACGAGAAGCTGTTGAACTTGAATTAATATGCAAACTAGATACCATTAACTTAGGTTTGAACAGAGACTGGGAGTGGCTTGGTCATTACGTTAATTGAATCTATTCCCCTTAGTTAACTATCCTCACTCACACCTTTGTGTCAACTGTCTGCAATGGGCCATCTTGATTATCACTTCAAAAGTTTTTTCCCCCTGCTGATATAGTTCCTCTTAATTAATTAGCCTCTTAAACTTGGTATAGGTACTTCCACCTTTTCATGTTTCTCTGAATGTATAAATATTTGCTTACTGTGTGTTCCATTCCATGTGTCTGATGAAGTGGGTTCTAGCCCACGAAAGCTTATGCTGAAATAAATGTGTTAGTCTCTAAGGTGCCACAAGTAATCCTGTTCTTTTTGCCGACACAGACTAACACGGCTGCTATTCTGAAACCTCTCAAACATGGTTTCAATTGCTTGCTAATGTCTCCTTTATCATTTGGCTGAAGGCCATCATTTCTCATTTGCCCTTTGGAGAGTCACAATGCCGGGGTGCCTGCTTCTGGGAGAATTCAATCCCCGCCAGAGAAAAGTACCAAGGTTTCAGAGTTAGACGGTGACCTGAGCTAGGCACATGCACAGAGGAGTGAGGGCAAGTAAGAATCTCCCCCTTATGCCCCTGCCTGGGCTAACCATGCCTGCTTACTCCCCACCTACAGCAGGTGATTGGGGAGGGACGGGATCTATCTGTGGTACTGTATGGCCCAATCAGCACAGTACCGTGCACTTCCCAATCTTTAATCTATTTACCCTCCCAACACCCCAGTGAGGAAGGAAAGTGGAAAGTGCTGTTACCCCTGTTGTACAGATGGGAAGCTGAGGCTCAGAGACTTTGTCTTCTAAACCACTAGACTGCTAAAAAAAGGAGTGTTTTACCAAGGGATATCTAACACCTACCAGCTATCCTGCTATAAAATCCCAGTGGAGACAAAGGTCTGTAGTTTTACTGTGAAGTAAACTAGGCAAGGTCAATCACAGGCAAGGTCAACTTCACCTAGCAAACTTATGGTGAAAACTACAGGTGCCCGTTCTCCATTAGGATTTTACAGCAAGAGAACTATTGCACATTATTTAAAAAAAACAAAAAAACACCAAAAACGCTGAAGAAGAGCTCTGTGTAACTCAGAAGCTTGTCTCTTTCACCAACAGAAGTTGGTCCAATAAAATATATTTCCTCCCCCACCTTGTCTCTACAAAATAATCCACTGTTTTGGCAGTGAAGACATAGCCTAGATGACTTACCCAAGGTCACACAGGAAGTCTGTGGCGACTGGGGAACTGAACCCAAAACCTAAAACTTTGGGGACAACTTGCTAACCGCCCCCAGCATGCTCACCAATGCAGCTGAGTGGAACAGATTGCTGTTTCTGGAATAGACCATTAACTTCAGTATGACTTTGTGTAGGATCAGGTGGAGACCCATGGGGAATTCCTTGCAGGATCAGGGCCTAAACTAGATGGTCATTGAACCATTAATAGAATAACCAACTGAGACCACCTTCTAGGTTAACTGTGTAACATATATTTTACAGAAATACAAAGTGCTCTGTGGAAAATAAAATCCATTTGTATCTATATACCACACACTACTACAGTAACTCTCCTAGTATGTTCCAGACTTCGAGCTAATAAGGCAGCTATATGTTAATTAAATAATATATGGCTAATGTTATTCTCTGTGGGTTTTGTTATCTTTATTTAGAAAACTAAACACAGTGCTGCAAAACAATGATAATTAAAGATTGACAGATGATTGACAGCTAGTAAATGTGTGTGTGTGTGTGACTCTCCCAGGTAGTTGTTGAACCTCAGTGAAGGTGTATTAAATTATTTTATGGCCATACACATTCTGTCTTAGTACACTCGAATTTGACAAATTTGGATTAAGGCAGTCGTGTACCTAGACTGGACCAGGGTACTCCCCACAGCTTCAGGTTTTGGATTTATCCCCTGTCAGGTTTGACCTTGTGGGGTGCTGAGCGCAGGCATTTGCAAATGCTCAACATCTCTCTGGATCAGGCCCACAGTGGATCAGATCTTCAGCCACACAACCTGTCCCGAAGCAGATAATGAGATACACCCTGTCAGGGGTGAGCTGTACCTTTTACCCCTTACTCCGTGTCTTTGAGGTACCTCTTCTAAGCGACAGGCCTACGCCCTTACTGCTCTCACGGTGTAAGCCCACAATTCATCCCCACTCCTAAATTGAGTCTCCAGGTTCTCCAGCCGGGTGTCCTCAGCAGTCCTAACTGGGTTTTGGCTCCTCCTTCTAAAGCCTGTGCTCAGTATGAAAATGCAGTGATGGAGATCAGCCTCTTCACAACAACGTATTATTTATTTATACATAGGAGCATAACAAACGGAGGGAAAGGGTTAAGACAACAAAAAGACCTATAGGCATATTACCTTACCTAAATCTTAGTCTTTCCTTTCCAGTTTAGGCAGTTCTCACTTGTCCCAGGCACCTCTTAGCATTGGGCTGGGTGAGACAGTCTGCACCCCCTCCAGTCTCTGCCTCTCTCTGTCTCACTCTCAGTCAGGGTCTCCCCTCTGAGCTCCCAATCTCTTTATCCATTTCAAAGTTCCTTTGTCTTTACTGGGACCCCTGACTCTGGTCAATCCACTTTATATACCAAACCAGGAGGTTGGAGATAGCCTTCCAGCACTGGAATTCACTGTACTGTCCATTAAGTACCACAAATTATCTTCCTCCTGAACATGTATGAAATCAGCTTGGATTGAGCTAACTCTTTGCCCCCATGTAGCAGACAGTGTGACAGTAATCATATAAATATTGTATGTGCCTGTGTCTATAAAACATAATACAGATATCTCCCATGTTCTTCATACTCTCAGCTGTTCTCTGGCATTTTTAACAATCAAGGCACTTTTTTGGAGGCTCCCAGAGTCAGGGCCTTCTGCCTAGATTACAAATGTTCCCTTTGATAACAGGCCTCCTGAGTCAGTGGAGAGTGACACCCCTCCAGGCTCTGCAGTTGCTGATCAGACCGCACTGCGACAATGACACAGATGGACTGGCACATTGTTATTTGAAATGGCAAGATGTATTGTGGGGTTTTCTCCTTCCTTTGAAGCACCAGGTATTGGTCACTGCTAGAGGCAGGATTTCAGAGCTGATGAACCAAAGATCTGATGCGGCATGAAAAATTCTACTTTCCTAATGGTAACTATAATGGTGTCTACAATCCAGACACGAGTCCATATTGTGAATGCAGACCCAGACCCAAATGTCCCCAAAGCCTGGGGCTGATCAGGTTGGGTCAGGTGCTCCAGTCCAGCCAATCTCTACTATGAGCGCTACAGATGTTGAGAGAGGCAGACCGTGTAGAGTTATTGAACAGAAGTTGCATATTTAAAGGTGAACTGAATGTTGGAGACCCACTTTTGGGAAGGGGGAAGATATTGGTTTGGAGAACTCATGTATTCGCTCTGGGGATGACATGTGAGGCAGGACCAAAGCAGCCAGTCAGACTTGAATGCTCTCCTCTCTTTGAGGCTAGGATACTCTGGGAAAGCCAGATTTCTGCTGATAATTTTGTATGCATAGTGAGGAGGTGTGACTCTAAGAACCTCTCAATGCCAACTGGCAAGGGCTTTACAAGAACATTCTGGTTCACCAAAGATCTCATGTGGGTCACGTTGGTCATTACTATCATTGTGAAAGGTATGCACAGACACTATGTAGTGAGTTATGTTGGTATACTGAAAATGTGTATCAGGGCAGGGTTGACAAACGGGTTTTCTGTCGGACAAAAGATGTTCTAAAGGAACTCAAATATGAAATCGCAGAGCTACTAACTATGGTATGTAAACTGCTGCTTAAATCAGGCTCCAGAGGTGATCCTGTTAATTACCTTGATGGTTAGCCTAATTTCAGTACCAGGCAAATCAGTTGAAACTATAGTAAAGAACAGAGTTATCAGACATAGAGATGAACACAATATGTTGGGAAAGAGTCACCCCATGCTGTGGGTGTCCCTAAACCTCTGACTGCCAGAAACTGGGACTCGATGTCAGGAGATGGATCACTTGGTAAATTGCCCTGTTCCTGTTCATTACCTCTGAAGCATCTGGCAATAGTTACTGTCAGAAGACAGGATACTGGGCTAGATGGAATATTTGTCTGAGCCAGTAGACCATTCTTATTCACTTGTCTGTTTGTCAGCATGTAAATTAAACATTGTAAGCCAACACAGTGGAAGCCTCTTTACTTATTAAGTCAATTGGGAGATGTCAAATCAACAGGGAAGCAGCACACCAGAGAATAGGCTATGGGTGAGGGTTATCTTGATTCTGGGGTACAGTCAATGAACTTTGGGGCATATAAGGAGAAGGCAAGGAAAACACCCCTTTATCTTGCACTTCAGGAATCAGGCAGTGTGATTACATTCATGAAAACAGGATCACAGTTAACCTTGGTTGGTATAGTGCAAAGGACATTTGGGGTGAGATACATTTCCTTAGACAGGAGATTAGCCTGTTAAATTTAGTCTCTAGAGATTGTGTAATGATTTTGTTTTATATGTAACCCTTTTGTTTCCATTATCCTTACTCAATGTCTCTTTAATCTTAAACCTTTGATAGTAAATTTATCATTGTCTTCATTATTAATATATCTCAGTGCTGTGGTATCGTACAAGGAGTCGATCCTGAGTTGACTCATACAAGCTGGTGAAAACACTGTTCCCTTGGGACAGCAGACTGGTTATTACTATGAGCGTTCAGTGAATAAGGGGCTGGACTCTACACAAGAACACTTCTAAGGAGGTTGGGGACTGGGGTATAGCTATTGTTAGCTGCAGGGCAAAGTAAGAGTGGCATAGCCCTGAGGAGATTGTTTGGGTGGCTACCAGAACAGAGGTGTCAGGGAGCTGACACCCAGTTAAGCACAAGCTAGTCTCCCTCTCACTGGTGACAAGGTGACTCACAGGCCCAGGTACCCAGAGACCCATCACAGGAGGTTTTGACGCTCACATGTTAATGGGAATGTGGTGGGAATCCTGAAAATCGTCTGCTGTTTGACACGCTGATATAGGTAGGGCTGATCCAAGACCTAGTACTGGCTTCAGAGAAGAGAGGGGAGTTACTACACGCTGCTGCCAAGAAGAGATACTGAAAGAGAGCTCAGATACTTGGTGATGGGGGCTTTAATGAGAGACAGACAGAGTCCTACACCTGCCAGCATTTGAGTGATAAAAACTGGGGCTCTGGGAGAGAAAACTATGAATACAAATGTTAATGTCATTGAAATGACTGGGAGGACTGTACAGAGGGCTGTACTATGGTATTGGAAAAGCAGCAAGCAGCCCCCCTGCCAAATAAGGATAGCCGGCTGCACAGAGCCCCGCTCTCAGGGATTTTGCACTGTGGCTTTCATCAGGCCTGCTTTTGTATCATTCTATGGCTTCGACTGTGAAATCAAAATGTTTTAAATCTGACCTGCATTGCCGGAATGAGGAACTTGTCCCCTACAGAACCTCCTGTGTTGTACATCCAAAGTAAACAAGTGTGCATGCAACACTGCCTCTGCTGTACATGCAGACAAACCAGTCTGTTCTGGAACATGACATCCAGACACCCATCCGTCACACATTAGTCACATTGTTAGAACCATGCTTCTCATTTATTTAAGGGTTATCTGAGCCAGTTCCTATCCCACCAGTCGCTGTTAAATGTTGGCACCTTTCTCAGGAACGACCAGTGGGATAATAGAGAACTGAAGAATCCCCCCACTGTCCACACAAGCCTAGCCTGTCAGTGGGGGATACCGGATGGAAATCACAATCTGCAAAGCCTGATTTTTTTAGGTACTAGAGGACTCACAGCTCCTACACATCCTCAGCCCCCCTAAAAACCAGGCAATATAATCTACTACCACATGTCACTGGCCTAGTGCTGATCTCTTGTAAGTACTTATGTCTGTCATATTAAAAACATGAAATGACTCAGACCATCTCACTCTGTACAGAGCAAGTCAATATAACCACACACTCCTCTAGCTGCTACCCTTATCTTCCCTCCTCAATGATTGTTTATTACATCCACTTATTGCATCTTAAAAGCTTCAGCATGTCTTGATATGTGTTTATATAGCATTTTGCATGAGTAAAGACTGAAAGAACAGGGCCATTTTTATTAAACTGATGAACTGAACATCAAATGAATGTTGTAATAGACAGGGAAATTATCAAACTCTGTGTGTCCTCCCCA
Organism: Chelydra serpentina; assembly: GCA_037349315.1. NCBI lineage: Eukaryota > Metazoa > Chordata > Testudines > Chelydridae > Chelydra > Chelydra serpentina. The sequence goes on from JBAIAC010000035.1 coordinate 19,486,817, forward strand.
ACCAGACTGTAGAATTCTGCAGAATATTAAATTACCCCAAAAAGGCAATTTACTCCCTTAGAAAGGCTCTATCTATACACACACTCACACACATTATTTGCAGAGGTTGGCCGGATGTGTAAGGAAATGATAAAGGTCTGGGAAACTGGCCTTACAGTGAGAGATGAGAGAAGCTCCATCTATTTAGCTTACCAAAGAGACGGTTGAGGAGTGACTTGGTCACAGTCTGTACGTTCCAACACAGGAAGAAGATTTCTGATAATAGAGGGCTCATCATTCTAGCAGACGAAGATATAACAAGGTCCAGCAGCTGGAAGCTAACACGAGATAAATTCAGATAAGAGATAATGCACGATTTTAATGGTGATGGTAATTAATCGTGAGAAAAAATTACCTAGAGGTGTGGTTGTTTCTTCATCACTCGGAATCTTTAAATCAAGATTGAATATCTTTCTAAAAGACATGCTATATATATAGGTTAACCAGAAGATACGGACTTGAGGCAGGAAAGACTGGTGAGTTGCCTGTGTCGTGCAAGAAGTCAGACGACATGATCCTAATGACCCCATTCACTGACCTTAAAAATATATGAAATAAGGTGTTTGAATCCCACTGGGAGTTGAGTGCCTAGCTACCTGGTTCCTTTCAGAAACCCAGCCTGAACTATGTGAGTGCCATGGATCTGTGGTGACTATGCAATACAGTGTTTGTTGTGTGTTTCGCATCCCCGCTGTGCCCAGTCCTCAGACGGTGTGAGCCTGCTACAGCTCCTAGAAAAAGGCTTAGTTCTTGTGCTCAAGCTGTAGCAACTCATGCTTTTAGTTCTGGAGATCCCTGGCAGGGCTGGCCAAAAGAGCAAGCTTTCTGGTTCACAAAATATTTAGAGGTTTCAACACTTGATTTTGTTCCACATTGGAACAAAAATGAGACCTTCCAAAAATGTTCACCGAAAAAACATGAGCTCAAGAGCTATCCAAGAATAGACCATAGCCTGATTCAGAGCAGGGACTTACACCTGCATCTCCCATAGGCCAGGTGAGTGTTTGAACCACTGGGCTGTTGGCACACATACCCACAGCCCCTCCTCCTTCCCCGCTCCCCAGAGTTTAATGAAAACCTAGATGCTTCCACAAAAAGTTTCAATTAATGAATTGGCATTTTCAGACAAAAAAAAGTTTTGCCAAAAAATTCCCAACTTGCTGTAATCCTCAATTCAATCCTCAGTGGCCGCTATCGCAACAATAACTGTCAGATCCATAACGAACGCAACATCATGCCTCTGCCAACATGAGCTGAAGTATATACAGTCTGTGGAAATGCTTTCACTGTACAGCACAAGAGCCTTGAATGACACTGAGCCCCCTCGGCTCCCTTTAAAATCAGTGGGAATTGGCCCTCTGTCCCTGACAGGATCATGCCCTGGAGAGGCAGGCTGCTGCAGCACTGGAAAGTATTTTACTCTTACATTTTGTGGTCTGTTCGTTTTGATCCAGGCAGGGCCGGCTCTAACATTTTTTCCGCCCCAAGCCAAAAAAAACCCCCCAAAAAACCCCGAGCACTGCCCCCACAAGCCAAAAACCCCCCACAACCCCTCCCCAGCACTGCCCCGCCGAAACAACCCCCTCCCCGCCGAGCACCGCCCCGCCGAAACAACCCCTCCCCGCCGAGCACCGCCCCGCCGAAACAACCCCTCCCCGCCGAGCACCGCCCCGCCAAACAAAAACAACCCCCCCTCCTTGAGCGCCGCTCCACTGAAGTAAAACAAAAACAAAAAAACCCTGAGCGCTGCCCCACCACCCCAAGATTGGCCCCCCCTCAGAAGGTGCCATGCCCAAGCACGTGCTTGGTCGGCTGGTGCCTGGAGCCAGCCCTGGAGCCAGGATTTGGCCTCTATTGATGCTGCCAATCAGTGCAAGCTGTGGTGATGCTTAAGCTGGCGCCTGTCATCTTGTGGCCGCTAAAGACCCCCTATTGGCAGCATGGCTAAGGATGAGCAATTCTTCAAGGGGAATAAAGAACCCAAATGGATGGTTTATTGGCTCTATGGAAACTTAAGAGATTTCCAAACAGTCCCTGACAAGTCTCTTGAAACCGAGGAGGATAATTTAAGTGTTTACACAAGCTCTGAGTCCTTCAGAATCTGATAACAATTATCACCCTCTAACTAAATGAGAAGAAATATTTACTATGTGTAAACATTTATCCGGAACATGTCTTGACTTGAGATGTCCCCAGGCCTGCTGAAGCTAAATCTAGCTTAATTAAAGCTTCTAAAAAAGAGAGAGAGAGATGAATGCATAGACTCTGTGTGCCAAGTTCCCAAATGAGTTAAATATTAGCTCATCTCTCTATTTATAGGTTAATCTGCAGAGAACCATGTGTGTTGCTTTTATACATGTACATAAAAATATATGCTACAAGTGGCTTGTAATGTATCGCCCACCTAGAATCCAGATCTAAAACCAACACACACTGTTAGTGGGGACCCTGGGAGGTCAGAGTGTGTCCAGTGACCAGATTGTTACAGTTAAGGGCTACTGCACCTGTATTCCCCCTCTGTGGTCCAGCATGGGCACCCACTTTTAGGCTCCGGGCTCCTCAGTTGTCACCTCTCTTGGGCAGAGAGAGACCCATATCTCTCTCCCTCCTGATCAGGGTATTTCCTGGATGCAGTTCCCTGCCTACACCGTGAATTCCCCCACAAGTCAGACTCTTAACCAGGCCTGCTTTACTTTTCTCCTCAGAGGCTGTAAGCAGCATAATTGCCCCCAGTTATAAGGTGCCAAACAGCTTTTCTGAAGCAAGCACATGTATTCTTAAGGTGAAAGCATTACAGAAAAAACGTATTTAAAAAATAAAGGAACCTACACATATGCTAATAAGGTTACCAGAGATCACCCCAACTCCAACAAGGGCTCTGGTAGGAGTCAGTTCTTCAAACCCCACCCGGGCATTTTCTGTGGTTACAGGTTCACAGCACCTTTTGCTCAGAACAAGAACACAAATGCATAGGTTAGCCTTTCCCTGGTACAGCCTGGATCTTTGAGCTGCAGAGACTGTGAACCTGTAAACAGCCTGTCAAATGGTTCTCTCCTCAGGCGCCACTTCAAAAGATTGGGTCTGGAGGTGGGAATTTGTATTCCCCTCCCCTCCAGATGTTTCCTGTGAAATCCACTTAACTTCGTTCATCCCAAAAGTGTTTTCTAATCTGGCGCATTGCTTAAAATAGTCCTTTGAAGTTCCCAATACTTCCCAGGGTTTACATTGGCCACGACTCCCCTCGAGAAAAGTTACACACAATCCCACAATGATACATACATTTTGCATTCATAATACAATAGACTCCCAAGTTATTTAACCTTAAGTCACTAAGATCTCCCAGAGGTATTGCAGGAAATTACCACCTCTGTCACACAGATGAGGGACCCCGCACTGTCTCACTCACTCCAGACAAGGGGCTCCAATCAAGCCTTCCAGCTGTCCTCTGTGAAGATTTCTCCACTCCAGATACCTTCAGCCTTTTCCTTCGGGATCTGCTCCTTCCCCACCTGTTCAGTTAAAAGCTGTCATGTCTTTTAAATTAAATTGGTTCTCAGCCCCAGGAGAACCCTGGGGAATGGGTGTTTTGGCAAGAACAGGAAGAGCAGACATGCCCAGGCAAAAAAATTGTTAAAACAGGAAATTAACCCTTTCTTGTGTGGGGGACTCTCCTGAGTCACAGTTCTAGTGTTGTAGCCATCAAGGTGTTATTGGCTCTGAGCACCTTGGGCCTGAGACACTCACAGGTGGATTGGTATTATGCATCCCCTTTTACAGAGAAGGTAAGCGGACCTGGTTGCAGTCACTCAGTGAGCAATGTCTTCTTGGCCATTGAGCTTCATCTTCCTCTGAGGTGGGAACACTGCCCTGCATGGAGTTAGCCCAGAGTGGAGAAAGCCACCACAGGGCTGCGGGTAACATCAATAGTGACCAAGACACGTGTTGTCTTTTGCCCAGCTGTTGGTGTGCCCACAATTCTGTATGGCCAGTTGTCTCCTCAGTGATTGCTGTGTAATGGGGTGTGTGTGAGAGTGAGAGAGAGAAATATCGCCTCAGTGACTAGCCCACAGAAATGATAAAAGAACTTCTACTAGTGCCAATTAAGGGTGTCCTCCCTCTGCTCTAGGGTCTAATACAGTCCTGAGTTTGTGGAACTGAAGGGCCACATTTCTAGTCTCTAGTTCTACTCCCTACACTCATGGGAACTCAGGATAACATGCCTTTACTTGATTTTCATACCAGCACCTCTGTCTTGTTGACTAGAGGCTATTTCCTCCTGCCCTAAACACCCTGCTGCTTAGAAAGTGAAGGGAGGAGGAGAGAGAGATCTGCTCCATTTCCATTGCAAACTAACTATAGCCCCTCTGTTATGTCTCCAGGGGAGCTCATGTCCACCTGGGAGGGTCATCATCCCATTGATATGGATACACCTGTACTGACTTTCCAAGGAAGAGAAGAAGCTGGGGTAAATTCCCTTTCCTTGCTGATTTGAAATGGCAGCAGGTGAATTAAATCAAGCACCATCACCCTTACTCTGAATCACCAGAACATTAGAAGTGAAACAAGTAGCCAGCTCCTCCGCCATCCCCCCCCCCCCAATACTCCTTCCCCTGCCCTCCTCTCCAGCCCCACCCTCTGCCACTTCCTTTGAGGTGCTTGCATAGTTACTAGGCAGGGTTTGCACATCTCTCTGGTCCAGGGCATGTATTTCTCTGAAAAGTGCACCAGAAACAACCAAGTCTTCATGCTAAGCCAAACCCTGAGACAGCAGCCTTGCTGTCAAGGGCAGGAGGGGAACCACCAGGAATGTTCAGGGCCTGGGGGAGGGGAAGGAAAGACACTGTTTACAATAGTATCTGGCTTTGGGACTCGCCTTTGTCCTGACCGTGGTTCACATTTATTTTCATACCACGCAAGGCCTCTCACCCCTGTTGAAGGCAGGGGAAGGAAAGGGCTCATTTCCCCCAATCACACAAACGGCAGCGGCGGTTTGGCAGAGGGAGTGCTTCAGGATGCTTGTGAGAGCCGGAGCTGTGTCTGTGTGGCCGCCCAACATGACCGACGCTAGCCTGTGTGTCAGGAAATACTAACGAGCTGCTGTCAGGAACTGGGACATCAGAAATGGCACCTTTCTCTTTGTCTGTCTTACCATAGGGGCCTATGGGGAATTGAGACAATGGCAAACAGACACCCTCCATATAGATGACTCACATTGTCTTAAAGGTGATAGCAGGACCCCTCTGAATGACACAGGCTCTAGCGGCACTGTAGAGAAAGGCGGGTGGGTTTTTTTTAAATAATTTTATTATCCATTTTTAACACTGGATGTCAACAAAGTAAATGCTGAGGGTGGAACAGCACTGCCCAGGCAGAGTCAGAAACCAAAACAGCTGGCACTGAGAAGCTTGCATAGGAGACAACATCTGTCTTCTTAGAAAGAGCCAGGGAAGTCAATCTAATATTGAATAATAAGGTGAAAATTGTGATTGCCTGTAAATATGTGCTAACCCCTGAGGAGGCTACGGGCCAAAGATGCAGCATGGAGATGATTACTTCAAAATGATGCAGCCTTTGTATCAAAAAGTTGACGACCAACTATCCCATCCTGAAATACAACAGTGTGAAAGAAGAGGCAACCATCCAATGTGATACCAGGGAGAAAGGGCTTTGGTCATCACTCCTGCAAAAGGGACAGCCAGAAGCTTTTGTAACAAAGTCACTATCAACAACAGAACAAAAATATAACCAAATTGAAGAGGAATGTATTGCAAAAATGTCTACATGTGAAAAGCTGGACAAGTATGTTCAAGGATGGAAATCCATTTGAGTTAAAAAGCCAGTGCTCATGGCCCCAAAATGCCTTTAGTGCATGCTACTGAAACTCCAATGCTAAAACGTAGATGTACATTACATCGAAAGCAGCATTGCTGCGGGAAAATGTGGCAACTGAAGAAGCCTATGAGATCCTCAACCTGACTGAAATACAGGAAAGACATAGACTGCATCAACCAGGTCAACTCTGCGCCAGTTTCAAGATAGGGTGTGGAAAGAGTATGAGAACAAACTATGCAATCAAAGATTTACAAGTGCTCATGTTGGTCATTCTGTCAGGACCAGGGGAGAAGCCCACCTGCCTCTCAAGAATACCGGAACTAATGAGGTGAGATGAGCATCCAAGATAGCATCATATGTACAAGCTGTGATCATTGAGACAGAAACTTTCTCGAGAATACTTAATAGCCATTCTGCAATAGAAAGCCTGGAAAGCCACAGCATCCCCAACAGACCTTGGAGCACAGAGAGAACGGACCTTTTCACCATGCAAACTACCTCATTGTACATAATTATTCAGGTTTCTAGGAGCTAGATGAGCAGTCAGATACCACTGCAGCAACCATCATAGACAAAGCTAGGAAGCATTTCAGCAGGCATGGTATCCCATATGATGTCGTTTCAGACAAGTGATCTCAGTTTATCGGCAGTGATTTTGTGCAATTTACTTGGGAATGGGAATCCAGTCACATTCCATCATCATCATACCACAGCCAGTCAAATGGCAAAGCTGATTGGTAGTTAAAATTGCTACGTCTCCATTAAAGAAAGCTGCAAAAAGCAAAGAAAATATATGGCAAGCCATTCTTGAATGGAGAAACACTCTTACAGAAAGCATTAATAGCAGTCCAGTACCACACTTGACGTCAAGATGAGAAAATATTACTATATTAATAGAACATTACTACCACCAGGAGTGGTGGAAGGAGTAACAGACAAAAAGGAAGAGAGAGACATGCAAAGACTATGACTGACAAGCTAAAGACCTCCTAGAACTACAGCCCAAAGATCCTGTCAGGATTATATTGTGTCTTCCAAACAAATAATAGTTTGGAAGCAACCTAGGTGTGGTGAAAAGATAAATCCACATTCACGTAACACAGCAGTGGGTGAGCATATATTTCAACAAAGCTGCACTGTGAACACAAGACAAAAACCACAGACAGTGAACAGTGCACTCTGTTGAGACTTGATCAGCCAGAATACAGGCCAGTGCGTGACCAATACATACCAGAATAGCCTCTCAACACACCACATCACCAGAAGACCTATGTGCAAGGCTATCTCCTGATATCATAAGAAAAACTTGCATTCACTCCAACATCAAACTGCCTGCAAGATATACACAAGCAAACATCCTTGTGCATTCCTTCAGCTCACTGTCCTGCACACAGTCATCAGCACAATTATCCAGTGTGCTCTACTGGAGAGGGCACAGGGCTGGACATCAGGAGGGCTGCATCCTACTCCCCACTTGACCATTTACCATGGGCAAGTCACTGCACCACTCCGTGACTCGGGAAACAGGGATCAGTCTTTAAGACACTTCTGGCCCTCTGAAATCCTTGCAGAAAGTTGGTTTCACTGCAGCCTTCCACACTCCAGACATTCAGTATCTAGAAAACAGAGACAGGGCCCACATGCATCTAGAACAGAATCCAGATTTCATACACATGTGGGGGTGTTCAGATAGGAGGTTTTGGCTTAGCCCATTATAGAAATGAGAGGCCATGATGTGCAGAGCTAGGGCTAGGGTTGGGACCATCTCTTTCAGAAAGCAGTTGGGCTCTATGGGCAAATACAGGAGACATTTTGCTCTTACCAATAGCTCACTAACAACCTGAGACATTTGAGCGCCTGCCAGGGTCTTGTCTAGTGCTCTTCCATTGACCTCATCAAGTGTTGGAACAGGCCGCCAAGCAAAGAATGTTGGCCAGGACAATGAAGCTATTCTTAAACTCCTCTTGAAATGCACCTTGAGGTCTTTGCTTTCCACCTGCACAGCTCCTTGGAGATAGGCAGAAGGGAGCTGAGGTTTACAGCTCACCTGAAGGATGTTACCTCTAACACTGCATAGCAACTAGCAACTGCCATGTAGCTTCGGTGCTTGGGTAGGTTCCCCATGAACCTCTGGCCCATAGATAGATATGTATTCGTCTTGGTGTAAATACTATGTGGTTTTGAACTAGAAGTTATGCTTTCTAATGAACTGCTCTCAGTCTATTCAGCACAGTGGTCAAGAGGGAACCTGGAAGAGGGAAGGGTCTGGTTGAGTCTGGATGCTTGACCTGTTAATCTCTGACATAGAGCATCACACAGCCTGGAATCTGGTTCCTGGAACAAGGTGATACACACACTGTACAGTTTGAGGCTCTTCCCACCCACCCAGCCTCACTCCTGGGAGATAACTGTAGAATCTGTCCTCCACCACTCGAAACCACTCTCCCTAAATCAAAGTAATTCCAACCCTTTAAGAAGAGGTATGAGTATGTAACAATTCTGGGGCATCTTGGAACACAAGGGATTCTGAGGCCACAGAAGGGCTTATAAAATGGGAATAAACTGGGAAAGTACATGCTGGAATCTATGCTTCCTGAGCCCAGTGGACAAGGGTTTTTCTAGTACAACTGACAACTTTGAATTGTACAGTAGAGCCTCAGAGTTGTGAACACCAGAGTTACGAACTGACCAGTCAACCACACACCTCATTTGGAACTGGAAGTACACAATCAGGCAGCAGCAGGGCCAAAAAAAAAAAAAAAAAAGCAAATACAGGACGTAAACTACTAAAAAAATGAAGGGAAAGTTAAAAAAAAGATTTGACAAGAGAAGGAAACTGTTTATTTCATTTAAATTAAGCTAGTTAAAAAGCAGCATTTTTCTTCTGTATAGTAAAGTTTCAAAACTGTAGTAAGTCAATGTTCAGTGTAAACGTTTGAAAGAACACCCCTAGTGTTTTGTTCAGAGTGCTGAACATTTCAGAGTTATGAACAACCGCCGTTCCCAAGGTGTTCGTAACTGAGTCTACTGTAGCATTATACTCTGCCCAAAGATTCTCATACGCAGACACACGTGTTTCACAGCTGGAGACAGCCCGCGAGTGTTCCTTTATTACTCCATTCTCATAAACATTGTGCTTTGGTTTCTTTCGTGCTTGGCTGTACTTTTGGGTAGATCTGAAGGGCAGACTGGCGTTATCTAAGGGGAGCATGCTAGCCTTCGATCAGCATCTCCCTTAGTTGGGATGAGAAGGTAATGAGGAGACTGGTAAACACCAGATGTTCAGCCACCCAGAGGTGCATGAAGTATATAAAGTGGGCAATTTTAAATTAAAATTATTTTCCCAGCAGCACGGGGTTTGTTTCAACTATAATTGAGATCATAAATATGCATGGTCGGCAGCCTATAAGAGATGGATGGTAGGAGCCCCAGAAAGAGCCAAGAGGCTCTAAACATAACATAACATGCTCTAATTAAACCTTCCCATTGTATACAGTGCAGTGGGCCTCTTGACTGCGACCTGTTAGTGTGCATTAAAATAGTGGGGGAGAAATGCCTGGATGACTCAACACATTAAGAATGCAGTACCAAGCTTTTGCACGGTAGAGCTCTGGTATGCAGCATGGCAGAGTGACTGAAGAGTTATTAAAACGAAAATAAGAGTTTTTGTTATTGAATGAAGAGTTATTGTTATTGATTTGAACTGTGGTAGCACCCCTACAGGAAGGGATTGGGACCTCAGTGTGTTAGGTGTTGTGCACATGTGACATTAAAAAGACAGCCCCTGCCCCGAAGAGTTTACAAGCTAAGCATATGATGAGACAACAGGTGGACAAAAGCAATTCAGTGGGATGAAGGATGGGGAACAGGGAAATGACAGAGCTGGGGATGGTGAATAGCTCTACCAGTGCTCCTGATTTGTGTTTTAAAAAGGGACTTGAAGGAAAAAATGGTAGTGGCTTTATGGAATTTTAGACAGAGACCCTCCCTTGTGCAAGGGATGATGTGGGAGAAAATTCATCATTCCCTCAAACACCTTTGCACTAATGGGCAATGAAAGCTGGCAGAGCAGAGAAGGAGGCCAACAGCTCGATAATATGTAAGAGCTGATAGGGAAGCTGAAGCAAAGATAAGATAGAGGATAAGACAGCCACTCAGCTACTACTGAGATATGATGCTTAAAACATTTATTTGATTTGATTAGTTGAATCAGATGTCAAGTAGGGGTCAAATTGCAAAAAAGTAGTGGTGCTCTTGCGAACTCTGCCCACTTAGATGCCAAAATTACATGCCACTCAGAATAGATTGTGCAGCTCTTCATGATACAATTGTCCTTCTCTTTTCTTCTATGCTTTCATCATTAATGAAATAGGTAATAATGCTGACATTTAAATTATCCTTGCAAAGCTTCTGAGTTAACACCTCACTGAGATGAATGGGGTAAGTCCTACTTCTCTTAGCTTTTGTTCCAGGCTCTCTGTGGATTTAAGCAGATGTTGCTACTTCATTTACACTCATGCCATGTTTCAAAGGGTTTCTTCAAAACTATAGGGGATACAAACATTTTTAAAATGAGAGCTGAGATTCTGGAGCACAAGACGGCAGTTTGGTTACACTGTACCGCCAAGTACTCCCAAATTCGAGATCGGATTGATCGCAAGCACATTACCCATGCTGTAGGCACCTTTTCAAATGCGAATTACAAAGCTACACCACATAACAACCTGTATCATAATATAGTGGGTTGCCCATTTAGCCTCCACAAATGGCCACCCACAACTAATCACATCCCCCAGGCTAAAAGGTTAGGTTTCTGGTGTGCTATTTATGTCTGGCAGACCAAATTAGGGAGTGTGTGGTTTCTAGGTTACCTTTCATACAGCCCACGGTGTGTCACACCCACAAGGGAGCCCTCGGGCATAGACAGCCCTGCCAGCATTTGAAAGCCAGACAGGGAAACAACTGGGGACGACAAATAGACACTCTCTTTCTGAAATCTATTTGGACTAGAGTGGGGAACAGGGTAAATATTTGGCTTAAAATACAGTCCCCTCCAAATAGAGATGATTGGCAGGTAGTGGACGCTGTTGGGATGGAAACCTGCAGAAGGGTGGCAGCAACACTGTGGTATCAAATGATGACTGGATGGGAAGTATTTTAATTGCAGGCTGCTTTTTGCTATCTGCCTTCCATGCTGCTACCCTGTTAATGCTTCCTCATCCTGCCTTGGCTCCAGGGAGGATGGGATGGATCATGGTGCCATGGTGGGCTGAGACTGAGATGCAGGACACTGATGAAGTCCTGAGCAAGCTGCTTGCCTGGTAGCTTTCCCAGCTCATGCACAACACCCTGAGGTCTGGATGGCTCCTGCGCGTCACTGAGGGGGAAGCATGCACAGGAAATCTGGCAGCAGTCATCTCGCCTCGCGTGAGCGCCTGCTACTAGCATAGGAAACAGCCCAAGCGCTGACGATTCCTGTCACGCTGCTTAATGATGTTAAACCGGAAAAAAAGAAAAGGCTCAATGCTCAAACGCCATGAGGGCTGTCGTGAGACAATCCAGGAATCAGAATGAAAACAAAGAAACTGGTCCCCGATCACCAGAGAGCCTTTGAAAGAGGAAGAACAAATTCTTACATAACAAGAACACTAAGCGCCTTCCCACCTAACCCCTGGCATGTTGTTTTCATTTTACAACCAGCTGTAGTTATTTCTATAATTAAACACTAGGCAGGTGCTCTGACACTATGGTCAAGGGGCCGTATAAGAGCATATTTCCATGGTGGGTGTCCCCTGCAGTGTGTACGTCCTACCTAGCTCACCCTCCCCAAACCAAATTCTGGTTGGGGCAGCTAGAACTCCTCAAACGGGCTTTCACAGCGGCACAGCCCTTCTGTACCCCTAAGCAGTGCAGGCTGAAGCTTCCAGCCACAGTGTAGCCCCAAATGTCAGCACAATGTTTATATGAGGGAAAAAAGGTCCCTTACACGGAGAGTGGGATTTTCTAAAGCTCCCCATTAACTTTAATGGATGTAGAGTTAGGGACCATTGAGCAGTTCAGAATATCTCACCCATTGGATACGTCTATGCCGCAAATAAAAGGATCTTAACTCAGGTTATCGAACTTGGGCTAAAACAGCAGGGAAGACACGGCAAGTCGGCTTTTAACTCTGGTTAACTCAGCTTGAGTTTATCCCCACTCCCTTATAGGTTTGAAGTCGAGCTGATAACCTGAGTTAAAACTAAGTTGCTGTGTCTTCACTGCCATTTTAAGCCGTTAACTAACCCAAATGCAGAATACATTTGTTTGCTGTGAAGATACACCCTGAGTCTTGTGATCCCTTATTACATGAAAGGGGGTTTTGTCTGGTTTTATTGTAGTTGGGGGTTGGGGTTTTTTTGGACAATCCTGGATATTTGCATAATGTAACTAACTTGTGTGACTATCTGGTTATAAAACATAAGAAATGTTGGTGCAGGGTGTTAGTGGGCCAGGGCATTCCTTTGGAAATTAGTGATTAGACACTAAAGCTTTGCCGTTCCACAGCATGTCTCATTTGGGGATCTCAAGGCACCTTCCCAGAGTGGGATAAGCTCCATTTTACAGATGAGCAAACTGAGTGTCCCAAGTCATGCTATGAGTCAAAGACAGAGGATAGAACAGAACTCAAGACTTGCTCTCTTTTCTTTCCTTCCTTTCTCATTTAGTGCGCAGACCTCGTGGCACCAGGTAGCACAATTTATATTGCAACATTTCAGAGTTATGTTTTCATTTTCATAATAAAAACACGACAGTTAGTTTGTACCAACTTGATACTTCTGTTCAATATTAAAGGATAGGACAAAAGAGCCAAGACCGTGCAACATTCAGGTTTTAGGCCTTCCTCTACTAGGATTGCCAACTTTGAGGTACAAAAAGCTGGGACATTCAGGATGATCCATCAGACTGGAAAACTGGCAATGTTTACTGAGCACCTTCACAGATCTCCCAGGACAGCTATTCAAAAAAGGGGCAATCTTGGGAACACCTGGACAGGTGGCAACCCTATTTTCCACTTATCCTCTCTTATCACGCACTTCCTGAAAGTGGAATTCTCTATATGCCCAGACATTATCCTATACAGAAGCATACTATCCCCTACTGGGAAGCTACGATCATAACATCCCTTCTGTTACGTTTATCTGAGATAGCAAAACTAAACATGACTGCCATAACCTACTTATATATTTAACATTCTGTTATACTCCCTTACATTTATATATATGATGATATAGACTTTAACACCACTTGCCACCTTTTGGGTGGCTAACTCAACTTGCTGGGTAACGAAGGTATTTTCTCTGAGGTTCGGAGGGCTGTTGTTTGACACTTTAGTATTGTACAAAATCTTGTAATTTGTTATTATTGTTGGGCATCCATCTTCCTCAGGAAACAGGGGTAGCCATGTTAAACCAAATGAAACCAGCTAGCTGGCCATTTCTGTCTTTATCTCGAGATACATTTTTCAGAGGGTTTTCTTGGCTTGGTTTTGTTTTTTTGTGCCTTGGGAAGCCATTTATGGGGCTCCGAAACACAAGATCTGTTCTTCTCATGGTATTTCCACTGCCCAAGAACTGAAATTCAATCTCCCTTTCTTTCAGGCCCATAAAAGGGCCCCTGCGGCATTAGCACAATATGAACGCGGTGTGCCAGCTTGTGCTCTCACGCTGGTGTAAATCAGGAGTGACTGCTAAAGTCAGTGGAGTTAGACTAGTGCAAACTCTGCATGAGTGAGAGCAGACTCAGACCCAACTGCTGGAAATGCATGTGCTACAGCCCATGCTCATCTCTAGTAATTCCCATAGCAGGGAGATTTCTACCACACTCTTTGGTAGGCACAATGACTGAAGTTGTTGTTTTTAGTTGTCACGGGCAAACATATCCCCATTATACACACCATTTCCCCCCTTGTGCCATTTTTAGCCTCCTTTGCTGAAAGGTGAATTGAACAATCTCCATGAGCAGCGACCAAGTCCTAGCTGGGTCCAGTGTATAGAATCAGACAGAGCCATGTGCTGCCCAGGGCGAGGGTCCCAGACTGGAGCAGCATAATTTGATGGCTACCTATTGTGAGAAGAGACTTGATCCAAACTTCCTTTAACTCTGCTTCACCAACCCTTTGGGGGTGAATTTAGTGTTCATGAGAAAGAGGGATGGATACGGGTAGCTAACACCAGGTGCAGGGTGGACAGATGCTTTAAATCATAGAGACTAATGATGGAGAAAGACCTATTAGACCTCTCGGTCTCTCCCTCTTGCCAAGGTAGGATTTTCCCTATAGTCCAGCCTTTTGTCCATGTCCTACGGGATGGGGCTTCCTCATCACAGTTCTGCCTATGCATCACAACCCTGACCTGCAGCTGCTTCTGCTATTCCAGGCCTGTGCACACAGACACCAGCTCTGCCAATGCACCTGAGTCTTGGTTTGCAGCACGTTTTGCTTCTCCATTCCTTGGTCCCCCTTCCCCGCCCTGTTCCCCCCACAGACAGTAAGGGTAACAAACACACAGATGCCACAGCATGGGAACAGACCCAGTGCACATTCCAAAGGACAATTCTTCCCAAGCGCCTCCCATTAGGAGGGAGAGCTTTGCAGACTCCTGGGAGGACAATAGATCTGGATTCTGTTCCTCACTCTGTCCCACACCAACTTGCTGTGTGGCATCGGGCATCTCACTTGCCCCATTCGGGTGGGATTTCCTGTCCTCTTCCTCCCAGTGTCTGCCTCTTTCAGGGACGGAACAGAGTCCCCTTTGAATTGGAACATGGGCCACCTCCACCTTCCAATGCTGCGAAGTCACAAAGCATCTATTCGCTTGCTCTTTGCCCATGATACAGTGTTAATGGCTGGAGGAACACTGTCTTCACACTCCCTAGGGTACAGGCACAGCCATGGTAGCAGGCATGCATGCTGTATCCAGGGAGTGACTGAACTCTCCAAGTTCTTTATTTCCACAAAAACAAGGAGGAGTCCGGTGACACCTTAAAGACCTTTAAGGTGCCACCGGACTCCGCTTTGTTTTTGCAGTCGCATCTGAAGAAGTGGGGTTTTTACCCACGAAAGCTTATGCCCAAATAAATCTGTTAGTCTTTAAGGTGCCACCAGACTCCTCGTTGTTTTTGTGGATACAGACTAACACAGCTAACCCTCTTATATTTTATTTCCAAGCATTATTATTCAGTTGAATTATCCCTGGCTATCATGACCTCACATCCCGCTAGGAAAGCAGCCCAGATCTGACAGGGTAGCAGGGAAGGGAACTGGTGCTACATAGGACATTCCCAAGAAGAGATTCTTTCTGTTATTTATTTTTCCCAGGCAGCACAGAATCATTCGCTGTGATTTAAAGGGGCCATGTCAGGTTACAAATCATGGGCCAGATTGTCAGGTGGAGCAAATTGTCATGTCTCCATTGACTTCAGTGGAGCTACGTTGATTCATACCAGCTGTCGACCTGGCCAATTTTCTCACCTCTGTTAGAAATAAGACCTTAGATAATTAACACTGAAAGGAATTTTTTTTAAAGGGGAATTTACTTTGCACCAATTATGAGGTTTATTTAATTTCCACAAGAATAAATGCAAACTAAGATAGTGAGACTATAATCTCTGGGGCTGGAACGATGTCTGCCTATGTCTGTGGCAGCGCTTAGCAATATGGGGCCTAACGGCAGCATCTGGGCACTACCATGGTACAAATATTAATCAGGAACAATTAAAGGTACAAATAAAGACAAGCATGAGCTGAAAAGTGAAAGTGCCTCAGACTAGATGATACACGACCTGAAAGTAGCCATTGTGAACTCTGGTTGAAATCTAGCCAGGAATAAACCATGGGCAGAGCTCTGTCGGGTCCCTCCTTTTGAGGGACATCACTCGACTTAGCCCCAACATTGTACCCACACCTGAGGCTCTCTCACTTCCATTGTTGAAAGTGCTTAACACCAGAAATGCAAAACCCTGACGCTGAGGCTGTAGGAAGAGTTATTGTCTCTAACAAAAGGAATCTGTCAGCATTTGACGTTCCTGCATAAGTGATTTTTCTATGTCTTTCATTTTGGGTCTTTGGCCTGGTCTACACTAGGGGCGGGGGTCGATGTAAGGTACGCAACTTCAGCTACATGAATAACGTAGCTGAAGTCGATGTACCTCGATCGACTTACCGCGCCGTGAAGATGCCGCAGGGTCGACTGCTGCCACTCCCCCATCGACTCCACTTCTGCCTCTCGCCGGGGTGGGTTACCGGAGTCGATGGCAAAGCGATCAGGGATCGATTTATTGTGTCTTCACTAGACGTGAAAAATCGATCCCCGAAAGATCGATCGCTACCCGCCGATTTGGCAGGTAATGTAGACCTGCCCTACATTGCACTCTGTGCCCTTTAGCCATCTGAGAGGCATGACAGAGAGTGTCCTGGAAGAGAAGGACCCCTTTACAACTCTCTGGAAATACCAATGAGGCTTAAAGTGCATGCAAGCTACACTACAATTACACTATCAGAATGGTGTGAAGGGATGTCAGTGTAAATGAGAATCAGGCTCTTTAATTGCGTTCTTCAGGATGCTCTAACCTCCAGCCAACCCCAAGGCTGGAATACTGGATCATCTTGAGCCCTGATCCAGGGAGCCCCGCATTTCACTCCACTTTCAGCTAGAAGAGCTATGAAGAACTCAATGAGGAACCAAATCTAAAATCCAGATACCATTGTACAGATCCTCAAGTCCTATATTTTCTGTGTAACATCATGGGAAAACTCTGGGTCATCCTCTGCCACCCAAGTGATGTTGAGTGCTAGAATTTCCTCGCCGTGAACAGATACCCAAATAAAAACCCATTTTCCTCCCTCACTAGTCTCATGAGCCTTAGTAGTGCATCTAAGGTCACTTTTAGGCATTGCCAGACTAAAGCACTACTAGAGCCTGGCCTCCCGTCCCAGGGCACAGCATTCCCTTTCCCTTACCGTATCCATACTCTGTGTCCCTCAGAGCCAACAAACTAAGGCAAGGTTCATGCCCCACTCAGCTGGTCTGAGCTCATAAATGAAAAAGAGAGACTTCTTTAATCCCTATATTTCGGCCAGCAAAAGACGATGGAACTCAACCTCAAGTAGGGTGACCAGATGTCCCGATTTTATAGGGACAGTCCTGATTTTGGGGTCTTTTTCTTATCTAGGCTCCTATTAACCCCCACCCCCTGTCCCGATTTTTCACACTTGCTGTCTGGTCACCCTAACCTCAAGTATCTCAAGTGGTTGCTGATCGGGCTGGGAAACTCCACTGAAATTTGAGACTAGAGACTAAAAAGTAGCGAGAGGAGGAGAGCGGCCTGCTAACGGCTCGTTTAAGAGCCTGCACTACTTTGAATGGGATTAGGATTTACCTTCCCCAAGCTATCCCCAGGGAAGGATTGACAGGCTGGAGGCATTGTTGACTGGTCAGGCTCAGTTAAAGAAGCAGCAAACAATCCATTGCCATGTCGACAGATGTTCCATACAACTCAGAGGCAGGAATGAAGCCAGTGTTCGCAAAAAGTATTAGGGCAATAAATGCCATTTGTTTAGGATTCACGAACAAATAAAAACAGTATGAGAATGCTCTGGACAGTGTTCCTTGGTGAAGCCAGGACTGGACGTATAAGCCTCTAGTTGTCCAAACATGGAGCCCTCCACAGGTGTTCCTGAAGCACTGGGCCTCAGCATCTGAAACACCCCCACCCCCCGCACCACCATCACGAGTTCCTAAATCCAGATCAATTAAAAATGAAAATCTTCCTTGTTTGTTTTCAATCAGGACTCAGAAGTGCCAAGCTGGAAGAACTGTGGTTTATTGCCCTCTAGTGGTGAGACATGGTAAGAAGACAGCCAAGTCATCTATTGCCAGGCGCTAGGTGTTCAGCAGCACTGTGCGTACTTGGCACGTGCCTACCTGCTTGTTCTCTGAAGTGTCTTTCTACATCTCCAGCACCCCGTGCAGCTCAGAGCGTCACAGTGTGCCCTGTCCTACTGACCTAACAAAATACGGAGGGGCTGACTGTTACTGCAGCCAGCGAGCGGTCTTCACAGAAACACTCCCTTTCCCCCTTCCCCAGCTACTATCACAGGACCTATCCCAAGGGACTAGGCGTCCAGACACAAAGCAGGCTGGCGGAAAGAGGCTCTGCATGCACCGTGCATGGCACACCCTTCTGACTTCCCTGGCTTCTGCCCCCTGTGCAATGAGTGGTCCCCGCACAGGACGATTGTTAGACTCCACTCCACAAGCCAGGCGGTCACTGTCAGACTTGGGATTTGCCAGGGCTCAGTCACTTCCCCTCCCTGCTGGGCAGTGCTGCGGGGCAGAACAGTGGCTGCCATGCTCCCACTTCCCCCTCCACGCCACCCCACCCACAATGGCCCTGCTTCCCAGACGGAGCTAGCTGCCTTTCTGCTGAAGGGCACCCTGCTGAGACCCCTGGGATTCCAGGGGCTATGGAAACAGGAAGGATTTGTAGCATTATGGAGACAGCAAGTGTGTTACACTCCCTCCCACCATCACTCCCCCTCTTCCCCATCGCTCCCTGGGCAGCAGATATGTACCCGCTCCCCCAGCCTCCCCCATCCCATCAAATATAACACAGGCAGATGGGGATGGGAGTGACAGAAACACACTGGTTCTTGGAATCTCTCCCCCCCTTGACAGGGCTTCATACCTGGTAAGAGGAAGTGGATGCAAAGGGCTCAAGAAATAGAGGTTTTGCAATGTGATTTTCCTTTGAAATCTCCCAGCAGTGAAAGGTGCTAATATTTAGAAACCAGCAGCAGAAGGATTGGGCTGCAGATCACGGCCAGGGCAGAGACGGCATATCCAGCGCTGCTGCTACTCCCTGTGCAATGCGACGTTGGTTACTTTTCTGCCACATCCAGGCCAAAACCTGACTGTCCCTGTGCAGAGGGGCTGAGGACAGGGAGAAAGAGCTGGGCAGAGAGAAGAGCCTCTTCCACCCCTTCTTCCCAGCAGGCGCCAACATTAAGACAGACCTAGTGCAGTCCCTTGGGAGCTAGTCTGGGTTCCCATCTGACATATCCGTGCAGCACAGTTCCTAGGAGGCAAGGCCGATGTGGCTGAGGGGATGGTCATGGCTCATCATCCCTGCGCACCTGCTGGGGTATGACTGGGGATGCATGTTGTAGCTTTGCACAAAGTGACAGCAAGGGGCTGCAGCTTAGCAATCTCCTCACTGTGCAGGCAGAAGGCCGATGCATGGGCTCCTCCCTCTTCCCACGGCATCCATGCTGCAAAGCCAGAATCCTGCCCTACCCTATGCCTGTGGCTTTAGGGAGGGCAGTTCCTCCCTCCTTCATGGGAAACTGACACCTATTTGCTGTCCCCAGATAGCTGCTGGAACATACATCTTGCCTTCCTCTCACTAGGAGTTGGAGGTGCTTTGTAGGAGGGATGCTTTATACCTGACCCTGCGTGCTTGTGGCATCTGCCCCCTCACAGGAGACAGACCGAACAGAAAATACAGAAATAAATAATACAATTTCTATCGGACACGTTAAAATACCCCTGGAATTAGAGCCAAAGCTCCCACCGATGGCCCCAAAGGCCGTTTGCTCAGACCAAGTCTATAGGGCTGCAGGTGGGAAGGGCATACTCTCTGAGATGAGCATCAGACCGATGACCATACTATAGGGTGACCAGATGTCCCGATTTTATAGGGACAGTCCCGATTTTTAGATCTTTTTCTTATATAGTTTCCTATTACCCCCCACCCCCTGTCCCGATTTTTCACATTTGCTGTCTGGTCACCATAACCATACACAACACTTTCCCACCATCAGGAATCAGTTTCAGCAGGGTCCCTTCAGATCAGCTGCGTTCTTGGAGTGCCATCTAGTGGCCCCTTCCATAACCTCCATCATGTGCATTCCCAAACACTGGACTTTGGTTCCATCCTAGCTCAGGCTGATAACTGAGTTGCCACTTAGCCTCCCCCAGGTAGTAGAGCACATGCAGTGAGTCTGTTTTGGAAGTGGGGTACGGGTGGTGGTGGTGTCTCCTACTTATGTGCTTTGCTGTTGATGCTAACTGACCAGGCTGGGATTGCGATTTTGTCCGGTTTCCAGGTGACCCAAGAGCAAAGCCTGTGACTGAGCTCAGGGGAAGGTGTCTCGTCCCAAACAGCTGGTCTTTCCGTCTGAATGTTTGACACGCGAAGATAACCTGGTTCGGGAACAGGCCAGGGCGCAGGACTATACGTGTGCTGTTTGCTGTTGCTCTGAAGCCACATGGCCGCCCTTCAGCAATGAGGTAAGAAGATAACTTGGTTTGGCTGTTTCCCGCGCTGGAGCATGTGGGTCCCATGAGGTGGCTTCTCAAACGACATGTCCTCCTTCGCTCAGCCACCTGGCCCGATACGTAGCACACCAGTCCGGGCCCTTGTGCCACAGGGGAGCATTGTATATGAGAGTCAGCTTGGCATGAATGGCGCCTTGGAGCTTCTGGTCTCCCAGCTCGGTGGCAGCAGCCAGGGCCAACAGGAAGTAGGCAGCGGCATCTTGTTCATCCTAATCACAAAGGACAAGGGAAAACGTGAGGGACTGGTTTGAACTGAAGTGCCCAGTGCTGGAACTGGACCAGCGCCCAGCCCAGTCCCTGGATCTCTGACTACACTGATGTGGGACCCCCCTGTTCTAGCAGCTGAATTCCAGGATAGGCAGAGGGATTATTCCTCCAGCGAGACCATTATATTCAGCACAGCACACCATGAAAAGACGCTTCCCACCTTCAGTTTGTGCAGGGTCAGGTTGCCAAGGCGGCAGTAAACCTTGGAATAGTACATGGCCTCTTCCGCACACTGCAACGCCGGAGAGTGCAGGGCAAGTGTCTTCAGATAGCAGTCCTCCGCCATCTCATACATCTGCAGGAAATAGTACACCGTAGCCAGGCGGTGAAATGCAACCAGCTCTTGCAACTGATCTCCTGGAAAAAGATATAATGATACTACAGCCAGCTATGAATCATTCCCATTCCTGGACAACTGAGCATGGAGCCCACGGACCGTGAGGAATTCTGGAATGGGTGTGCTTCACAGTCAGGGGAAGCGTGGACATCTGTGAATGAGGGGATGGGTGAGAATGGACATGAAGATGGTCCAGTGGGGACATGAAGATGGTCCAGTGGCCATCAACAGGATCGTTGTCACTATCGGTACAGGTTAACGGGGATGAATGCTTCTATGTATCACTACAAAACCCTTTTTTCCCTTGCTGATAATAGCTCACCTTAATTGATTAGCCCAGGGGTCTCCAAACTTTGTGAGACCCAGGCCATTTTACATTTTTTAAGGGGCTTCGCGGGCCGAAGGGAGTGCGGGGCCCGATTTCAAAGGGCCCCCACCGCCGAAATGCCGCTGAGGCGGCAGCAGCCTTTGAGCTGCTGCCGAAGTACCGCTGCAGCAGCCTTTGAGCTGCTGCCGATGTGCCGCAGAGGTCCCGCCACCTGATTCGGGCCGGACAAATTAAAGCCGCGGGCCAGATCCGGCCTGCGGGCCGTAGTTTGGAGACCCCTGCATTAGCCTCTTAGAGCTGGTATGGCAACCCCCATCTTTTCATGTTCTCTCTGTGTGTGTGTATGTGTATATATATATATATATATATATAATCTTCCTACTGTATGTTCCACTCTATGCATCTGATGAAGTGGGCTTTAACCCACGAAAGCTTATACCCAAATAAATGTGTTAGGCTCTAAGGTGCCACAAGTACTCCTCATTCTTTTTGCGGATACAGACTAACACGGCTACCACTCTGAAATCTGTGTATATAATTCAATAGATAATTCTCTGGGTATGCCAGGACTGCATACCCAGGACTGCATACCCAGAGATAATTCTCTGGGTATGCCAGGCTCTTTCAATACAGGCTGCAGCTAAGAGCTGTATATTGGCATTGGCGGGAGCAATTCTTGCCCAGGTAATCTACTTCCATGCAGGGTGGTGAGGAGTTCCATTGGGGAAAGAAGAACCAGGGCAGTGAGGCATCACCATAGTACAACCACCCTGAATATCCCAGGCTCTGGCAAAACAACCAACTACCCTTCAGACTCAGGTCTCCCCCACGGCAGTGTGGGAGAGTCGGGCATTCCATGAGACTATCAGCCGGGGGCCCAGCCATGTGTTTAAAGACGACTTTACCCCGAGACAGTAAAAGACCATCCAGAGCCTTCATTAAACTAGGAACTTACCTTTCTGGCCAATACAGTCAGACAGACTTTTCTCTCCCCCCCCCCCCCCCCCCCCGCCCCTCACTGACTCTAGAAAAGACATGAGGACAGGCAACTCCTTCTGACACCTGGGGACCGAACCACTCACCTACGCTGCTGCTGAGCCTGGCTGCCAGTGTGGCAAATTCCAGGGCCTTTTCGTATCCCTGCAGCCCAATGTGCAGCTCTGCCAGCTTATTGAACAGCCGCAGCTCTGTCCTGGTGGCCTTCAGTTTCCTGGCCAAAGGCACGGCACCTCCCTGGGGAGAGAGGGGACAATAGCCCACAGCCATCTTGGGCAGTTCCAGTTCAAACCCTGCACTGTTTGTAGCCCCAAGGTGCCAGCTACAGAGGAAGGATGGTGCAGGCGTCAGGGCATGAGCCTGGGACTATAGAAAGCCAAGTTCATTTCCCTGCTCTGCCACAGAGACCCTGTGTGACCTGGGCAAGTTGCTTAGTCTCTCTGCCTCAGCCCTCACGAACAGGAGTTAATAAGACTTGCCTACCTCTCAGGGGAAAGCCCTTGCAGACGCTATAGTAATGGGAGCTGTGTAAGACCTATAAATGGCTTCTGCCCTCAGCCCAACACACTTGGCACGTTCTGTCCTTGGCTGTTTGCCCTGCCATGAAGCATCCCTATAAGCCCACGCACTTTCCACCAGCCGGTGCCCTGCAAGCCTCAGAACTCAGTTCTCCTGGGTACAATGTAATTCTGTGTAAAGACAGCCACAGTTGCTCAGTATATCCTGTGAGCTTCCAGGGAAGCAACGGCTCAGGCTTCCTCGGAAACCCTGTCCCCTCTCACAGCTGAGCTCTTACTGAGGCAGCAACTACTGCCAGAGGTGTCTGGGCTTCAGAGCCGGGTTACCTGATGCGTTGTGCCTCTGGCCATGCCCAGCAGAGTGCAATGGTCGTCTTTGCTCTCTCATGCTCGGACACATCCCACCTCCCCACCAACATTTTCCCCTTTCAGCTTCTCTATTGCCTTTTCTGAATGACTTCACAAAACATGCCGCTCCGCTGGAGATCTCACTGTGGCCATTTGCACAGCAGGGTCACGCTGATGCCAATGCTCTGTGTAGTAGGTACCCTGTAATATTCCACTGCTTGGTGCCTGTTTCGGTTGCCATTGAAAAAGATATCCCCAGCCTCTTCATACAGGTCCATGGCCAAAGACAATTCCCCTGGTTTCAGTGCAGTCTGTATGGCTGCCTGGAAGGAGAAGGACTCAGGGTGAGAGCCTGAAAGAAGCAGCACCACATTCACACTCTGGGTGATTTTTTACTATAACAATAAGAAGCATAGGCCCAAGTCTTCAGAGCTGAGTATGTGCATAATTTGCATTCTCAGTTGCAGTAGCTACACTTGAAATTAGAAGACCAACTGGTCATTTGCATTTGGATGCACAGTTACTATATTGCATGCACAGCTAGCTGTGATAACTGCATTTGTAAGTTACATGCGTGCAGTTTTGACATTAGGACCGGAACATAAATCGCCATGCAGGTGTGATGTGCCAGACTGACATCCCTGGAAACCAAAGACATCTGAATATTATTCATAGGAAGTGGAACAGTGCAGTCAGTCACAGTGCGCACTTTCCCCAGATGCTGCCCTGCTGTTGGGCGTCAGCCATGACTTGGTGGAACCACCTCGAAGGGTGCTGAGGGGATCAAAATCTAGAGTGAGGAAAGACCAGCTGAGCCAAATGTATGGCTGTTGAGAGCACGTGTAGCTACCTTGACATCAACAGGGCAGCACCCACTTGCTTCAATGATGAATTTGGCTACAAGGTCCTATTTAGGCCATTTCCCAGCCAGTGCAGGATTGTTCCTTATTGTATGTTTAGTATTATAAATAATCTTCCCTCAGACTGCGAGACCTGCACAGTTGGGAATTGCTGCCTGATATTCAGCCTATACTTCCCCTTTCTTACTGAGAGGTCACTCTCCACTGCTCATTAAATCCATGGCCTCCCTGCTGAAACCACCAGCCGGGGCGTTAATTACTACCATCGATGATGGTGCCATTGATCTGCCTGCTGTGAACACTTGACCATCAGGAAGGAGGCTGAGGCCACCCATTCATTACACATAGGTCAATGAGCAGCCATCTGATACTGACAGCTTCCAGCCACTACTGTCTAGGTTTAGATTCATGCTGGTGATGTAAAGGTGAATGTCTCTCTCCTCTGTTACTAGCACTAAACCTCGTGCCAGCCAGGCCCACCAGTTTAAAGGGTTTCTGGTGCTGTGCATCCAGGCTGTTGCTTTACTGCCCATCCTAGCAGCAGATCATGCCATTAGCCACCCTCGGCTCTGCTTAGTCTGGGGCTGATGGGAGGAGCACCCTCTTTAAAGGAGATTGCTTCCCGCAATTAATGTTTCCACCAGAGATTATGGGCTGATTTTCCCCTTTACTGTTCAAATGCTAGAATCATAGAAATTAGAGATGGACAGAACCTACTAGATCATGCAGTCCAGTCCACCCAGTTGGCAAGGTAGGGTTATTCCCTATTCCACGTGGTTTAACGCTTTGTCCTGCCTGTTCTTAATCCTAAGAAATGGGGCTTCCACCACTTCCCTTCGTATTTTGCTCTTTAGTCTATATGGCTTTCAATGGGATTTGGGCACTTAACCCCTGACTATCCCTCTAAAAATCCCAGTTTCTATTCTCACATGCTGAATCCAATGCCTTTCACTCAGGAGGTCACCAAACCCCAGTGGCTGGAGGGAGAGGCTGTGCATGTAACACCTGCTATTCCATACACACCAGTGTGGTCACTTCTTCTTCAGTTGGTGGTTTGCCAGTTAACAGTGAGGGACCCTCTGCATGGTTGTGATCTTCTTGCCAAAGACACTCCTAGCAAATGGGTGGCTGGATGATCAGTAGCCACGCCTATAGATTAATAGCAAAGAGCTGCCGGCCACCCACACCCTACCTGGAAGTACATTTCCACCAGCTCATCCTCTTGCAGAAGATAATAGAACCTCCCAGCCTGCAGCCAGGCCTGAGCCGCTTTGGTTGTCTCTCCCAGGTCGATGAAGATCCTTAAGCTCTGTTTGGTGCAGTCCAGAGACCGTCTCAGGGACCTGTAGGGTTAACAAGTGATCAGTCATTACAGAGAAATTGTAAAACCGCAGCTCAGCAAAACGTCCTGCATTCCTTCCCCCTTTGTCATGGCCCCATGTGGACCACCTTCCTTTCGGCTCCCTGGAACTAACCCCAAAGGTTACTCCTGTGCAGAGCAAATTGCTGCTGCATTCAGTGGCATAGTCCAGCTACATGAGCCATGAGCACTTACATACATCAGCCCTGCAGTCAGCAACATTTGGTTCCCCAAACACATCTCTCCCCCATTCACTCCAGTTAAAGGGGAACTTCCACTAGCAACAGTACCAGGGCCTAGCTCCTCTTTCCAGGTCACTAGCGGGCAAACTGACAAGCACTTGAGCATGTCATTTTTCATCCAGAAGGGGGCAGTGGCATGCAGGCATACCAGCACAGTATGGCGGCTCTGCCTGTTTGTTTGTTGTCCTTGGGGCTCCCAGACTCCAGCTGTCCTTATAGTTCAGGGAGGAAACAGTTCACAGGACAGGTGTCTGCTTCCTACATTCCTTCCCTCTGAAAAGGGGAAAGAATGTAGGACCACTGTGACCTCGCATGGGCAGGTTAATATCCAAATTATTGCATGACCACATGCCCAGCCAGTTAAATGTTCCACGGAGATTGGCGCTAACTCAGGAGCAAACTGCTCAGCACGTTTGCCTTTAAAAAACTAAATACTACAGTTGTCTGTCAAACTCTGTACGCCTCCCTGTCCCCCCTGGCCTCATCTGTTCAAGAGATTAAGCGGTGACTTGATTACAGGGTATAATACCTTCGTGGGGAGAAAACAGTGGGTATTAAAGGGCTCTTTACTACAACAAGAACCAATGGCTTAAACAACAAGATTAAACAACAAGAACCAATGGCTGGAAGCTGAAATCAGACAAATTCAAATTAGAAGTAAGGTGCTAATTTTGAACAGGGAGGGTGATTCACCATTGGAACAAACTACCAAGGGAAGTGGTGGATTCTTCATCTCTTGATGTCTTCAAACGAAGACTGGGTGTCTTTCTGGAAACTCTGTTTTAATCAACACCAAGTTATTGGGCTCAATCTAGGGGGTAATGGTGAAATTCTCTGGCCTGTGATACACAGGGATGATCTAATGGTCCTTCACAGCCTCCAAATCTATGCCTCAACAAACAGAACTTCTTCAGTGTAGTAGCCGTGTTAGTCTGTGTCAGCAAAACGAAAATAAAAAAGAAAAACTTGTAGCACCAACTTCTTCAGAGTCACCCAAGGAACAAGTATTTGATAATGGGCTCTTTGATCTAGCACAGTGTTTCCCAAACTTGGGACGCCGCTTGTTCGGGGAAAGCCCCTGGCGTGCCCGGCCGGTGTGTTTACCTGCCGCGGCTGCAGGTTCGGCTGATCGCAGTTCCCACTGGCCATGGTTCGCTGTGCCCAGCCAATGGGGGCTGCGGGAAGCGGCGCAGGCCGAGGGACGTACTGACCACCGCTTCCCGCTGTGCTAGAGGTGTTATACAGGAGGTCAGACTAGCTGATCATAATGGGCCCTTCTGGCCTGTGAATCTATTAATCTTTCTGTGAATGGAGGGGCACTGGAAGCCAGGCATTTCCCCTAGGGGATGTTTCCCCCTAGAATTTGCACCCTCCGTTGATCTGAGAGCGCTCTGAGCCTATTGATCTCCGTGGCACGATGCAAGGCTCATCAGATTTTTGCTGAAGGGTATTTAGAGTGTCGGAGGCTGAGTTCCTACTGTGGTTAGGGACAGTCCTAAAAAAAAGAAGTGCTGGATCACACTCCCAGTATTTCTGGTACCATCACTCAGTAATGGAAGTACCTGACCACCAAAAGAAAAAAAAAACCCGGTACCAGAACAGCGTTCTGGAGTGTCCAGCACAACTCGAGCCCTGGTTAGGGAACCCCTTTCGGTTGACATTGAGCCAAATTCTTCTCTAGCATGAGTCATAGATTCATAGATTCTAGGGCTGGAAGGGACCTCGAGAGGTCATCGAGTCCAGCCCCCTGCCCTCATGGCAGGACCAAATACTGTCTAGACCATCCCTGATAGACATTTATCTAACCTACTCTTAAATATCTCCAGAGATGGAGATTCCACAACCGCCCTGGGCAGTTTATTCCAGTGTTTAACCACCCTGACAGTTAGGAACTTTTTCCTAATGTCCAACCTAAACCTCCCTTGCTGCAGTTTAAGCCCATTGCTTCTTGTTCTATCCTCAGAGACTAAAATGAACACTTTTTCTCCCTCCTCCTTATGACACCCTTTTAGATACCTGAAGACCGCTATCATGTCCCCTCTCAGTCTTCTCTTTTCCAAACTAAACAAACCCAATTCCTTCAGCCTTCCTTCATAGGTCATGTTCTCTAGACCCTTAATCATTCTTGTTGCTCTTCTCTGGACCCTCTCCAATTTCTCCACATCTTTCTTGAAATGCGGTGCCCAGAACTGGACACAATACTCCAGTTGAGGCCTAACCAGTGCAGAGTAGAGCGGAAGAATGACTTCTTGTGTCTTGCTCACAACACACCTGTTAATGCAGCCCAGAATCAAGTTTGCTTTTTTTGCAACAGCATCACACTGTTGACTCATATTTAGCTTGTGGTCCACTATAACCCCTAGATCCCTTTCTGCCGTACTCCTTCCTAGACAGTCTCCTCCCATTCTGTATGTGTGAAACTGATTGTTCCTACCTAAGTGGAGCACTTTGCATTTGTCCTTATTAAACTTCATCCTGTTTACCTCTGACCATTTCTCCAATTTGTCCAGATCATTTTGAGTCCACTTGAGTCAGCAGAGTTATAGAAGGGATGGATCTGACCCAGAGCCAGTTCGGTTGGTTATAACTCACCTGTTTGTGCTAAGCTCCCTTTATTGCATAAAATGCTCCTATCACAGCCTCTTGTGGAGATGCTTATTAAAAATTTTCACTCTATATCCTGTGTGCCAGGTCAGTGTAAGGCTGCCAGCTCTTACAACCTCAGGCAGTATGCAAGAGATAA
Source organism: Chelydra serpentina (assembly GCA_037349315.1). NCBI lineage: Eukaryota > Metazoa > Chordata > Testudines > Chelydridae > Chelydra > Chelydra serpentina. Next base: position 19,515,065 of record JBAIAC010000035.1, read on the forward strand.
GGAACTGTGTGTATTTCCATGTAGTTCAAATATTAGGAACCACTACCTGTTTTAAATCCTATCGCATAGTGGTCACCATTAAAATTTCAACATTTGCCAAGTTACCATATGGTTGTATTTGTAATTAAACCATTTCCCCCTTTACTTACAATATGAGATATCGGCAGAGATGACATAGTAAAGGCTGGCAAATGTTGCAATTTCCATGACTTCTGCTGATAGAGTGTGAGGCACAGTAAGTGCTATGACACACATATAATCGCCCCTTCTTCATGGCCCACTGGAGACCCTGCCCTGTACATCTGAGAGGAAGCTGTTGGTCTTAAGCAGAGACTCCCAACCAGCAACCTCTGCAATGAGTATGGCCATGGGACTGACTTACTTGGGTATGTCTAGAGTCTGGTAGAGCCGGCTGAGGGTCTGCAGGACTTTCCCTTCTATCTCTCTGTCCCGGAGCTGCTGTGCCAGGGATACCCAGTGCTCATGGTAGGTAATGCAGGCCCCGGGATTTGGGGATACTTTGCTGTAGAAATGGCAGAGGGACTCAGTGATATGAAGCTGACCTGTATGGTATGGGGAGGGGGGGGTACGATTAAATGGGGTATATTAGAGCTCTAAGAAGATGCAGCAGAAAGACAAGTACCTTCCCTGTATACCCTCCTCCCTCAACAAAACCCTAATTAATGTACTCACTTTTCACATTGTGTGACTTCAGGGCAAATACCAGTGCCAGCTCATAACAGAGTTTGCTGTCTTCTATCCTGTGCCTGCTCACCATGGCCTGTGCCAGCCACAGCAGGACCTGCACCAGCTCTCTCTCTGAATCTTCCCCACCCTGGAGTTCAATGTACAGTCGAACAGACTGGAGGAAGTAGCTCTCTGCCAGCTGGGTTGCCCTGCACGAGAGAGTCAGGTGTCCAAAGTTGGCCAGGGCAATAGCCTGATTCCGCCTGTTGCCAGTCTCCTTGGCTTTGTTTAAGGCCCATAGGTAATTCTCTGCTGCCTTCTTCACCTGTCCTTCTTCTTTCAGGGTGATGGCCAGGAGGTTGTGAACTGCCCCATCCTGAGTAACACTGTCTGTCTCGCGCAGAGAATGCAAGAGCCGCAACATGATCTCCCTAGCCTTATCAGGCTGGCTGGCCAGAACATACATCCACCCCAAGGAGAGGGAAGATTCGAAGGCCTCCTCCTCACTCATCAGCCTGCCAAGGGCTACAGCTCTGGCCGAGTAATAAAGTGCTCCATCCAACATGTCATGCTGGAGGTACATTTTGGACAAGACTGCACACAAGGTCTTCTGAGTGGACACAGCTCCACTCTCATGGGAGAAGGCCAATGCATGCCTGAGATACAAGCAAGCAAGTGCTGGGATGCTGCTCCTGCCCAGCTGGCTTCCCAAGAGCTTGGAGGTATTTTGGAGGACTAAGCCAGCTCTCCATATGGGCGTCGGCGCCCCCTTTATGCCACTGGGAACAAACAGCCTGGTGGAAGCCAACGTGATGTGTGGCAAGTACTTCTTGTCATAGAGGTAGCTCAGGATAGGGGTGGTGTCCAAGCATGTGGCACTGGAGTCCTGGCTGGAGAAGCAGGTAGAGAGGAACTGAAGGCGCTCCACAAAGGGCAGGACCTCATCATATCTGCCCAACTGCAGGAAAAGCTTGACAACAAGAAAGCAGGCCCGGCCCTCCAAGGGGGCATTGCCCACAACGATGGCTTCCCTCAGGATGTACTTCATGACCTCCAACTCATTCTCAGAGCTGAAGCAGTGTCCAGGCAAGCAGGCCAGCAGGGCCACCGCTTTCCCCAGCATGGAGGAGAACTTGTGCCTCATCTTCTGCTTCAGATAGATGGCGGCAAGATTCACCTGCAGTGCAGCCAGTAGGGGCAGGTCATCAAACCCCTTGTCCATGACACTCATGGCTTCTTCAAAATAGACTCGGGCCTGGGAGAACTTGACCCTCTTGATGCACAGCCTGCCCAGAAGGAAACAGAGCCTGGTGTGAGCCCAGCCTAGGTGAGTCCTCTTGGCCCAGTTTCTGGATGTCTCAAGATACAAGACCAGTTTGTCCTCATCGGAGAAGCCATAAAAAGTGGAGCGGAGGAAGGAAAAGGAGAGGTCATAGAGGCTTTGGAAAGGGGCCACATAGCACCCTTGGTTAAGGAAGGTCAGTATGGGGTCAAAGACTTCAGAATCTTCCATGTGCCCAGCGTTCAGGTCAATAAAGAACTTGGGGTCATCGAGATCATCTGGCTCCCGCAGAAGAAATTCTTCCAGGGCAGTGGGGGATGCTTCGCTCTCCGGGCTAGACTGCTCTGAGTCACTAGGTGTGGACAGGCCATTCGCAGCAGCTTCCCCACAGGTCTTGAGCAGCTGGATATCCTTACACCCCTGGAGAACAGCCTCTGAAAGGGACATATAGACCACAGAGAAATGTTTCCCCACATGGAGATTCCTCCTCCAAATCCAGCGGAGAAGTACATCTCCCCATTCACATGTACTCACCAGATGGCCCTCCTGGGAATGTGGCTGTGGGTTCGAAACCAGCTACATGGCCAACAGAAATAAAACGTGGTCAGTGCTAGCAGCCAGAGGCAAGCGCTGTAACTGCAAAACCCTAGAGGCTTGCTGTTAGGGGACACACATGCTCTGCCTTTCACTCTCCTTTTCGCATACTCTGGACATGACAAGTATGAAGGAGCTTCCTCAGACCACAAGAAGGTCATTTACTATGGGCTGGGGTGCTGCATTAGCACCTACACGCAGGTTACCCAAGGCCGGGAACAGTTAAGTGCAGCAACCTCTACTGGTGAATTACAGTTTAGGGCTAGGATGACCCTGCCTGAACCAGTCCTGGAATCAGATGAGGGAAGCAATCTCCCAAGTTCCAGGTTGTGTTAGCAAGGCCCAGATCTCATAGGTGCTGAAGCAGGTGGGTCTGGATGGAGACCTCCCTAGAGCCCCGAGGACTTGACCGAGACAGGGACCCTCCTGCACATGCTTAGCAGCTCATTTCCCCCTTGAAGGTCTGAATGTGGGTATAAGGCAGGGAGCTTGCTAGAGACTGCCAGATTGGCCCCGTGTAAGAAGAGACAGGGCTGCAACACCAAGGAGGCAGCTGGGGGCACTCACCAAGCCTGTACACAGAGGTGATGTCTGTGCGGGCCAGGTCCTCGAGGAGGCTGGCGTAGTGCTGCTCGCTGCCGTTGCCTGGGAGGAGGAGAAGGGAGGATTTCTCTTCTTCACTTAGAAACACCGAACACTTTCCCCTGTGTTTGGGGCACAAACCAGTGGGAATCAGCCAGTGCAGCTGTCCCATGCCACCCACTCCTAATCCCCCCACCTCCACCACAGCTCTACCACGGGGCAGAAAGAGGGCTCCCAACCCCATCTCAGGGCCGGATTAGCCTTTTGTGGGTCAGGCGCCAAACATATTTCTGGGCCACGTCAGAGCAATGGAGCATGGCGCGGGAGTTAAGGGGGGGGTGTCGGTCCCTGGACCAAGCAGCTGGCCAGGGGCATGGCATGGCACAGGTGGCCCCACTCCACCTAACCCAGTGCGAGGGCACTATTTACAAACCGGCAGTGGCCGACGCACACTAGCCCAGCCAGCCCTGTGCTCCTAGCATGCTCCTTCCCCTTGGGGGTGGGCCCATGCCATGCCATACATCACCTCCCCCCCCCCCCGCCCAACACCGGAACACCTGATTCCCTGTGTCCAGAGTCTCCCCACCCAGACCCGCTAAGCCCAGGGTCCCCCCCAGACCCTCCCACAAATGCACAGCACCCTGCACACCACCACCCCTGTCCAGTGCCCCCCCTGCCAACAGTCCCACCACAACTGGCCAGCACCCCACACAGAACCCCCACTCCCTAGTGGCCCAACACACAGAGATCTTTCCTGCCCTCTCACAGCCCAGCACTCACCCCAGGCCCTCCACAGACCCACACCCGCACGCCCTGCCTCCCGGCCGCACTCACCGGCCCTCTGGGAGGCAACTGTATCTGCCAGGCTGAGCCGGCAGCGAAGCCAGGGCTGGTCCCGGGGTGAGGAGTCGCTCTGGCCCCTCAGGAGTGGTGTGATCAGCCAGGCTAAGGCCTGCCCCAGCCGGGCTCCCTTGGGACCCACTTGCCTGGAGGGGTCCAGCCAAGCCCCTCACACTGTCCTCCACCCCAACTGGCCGAGACTTGCCAGGCTTCTGCACCAGTCCCAGGTGGCTCAGCTCCGGGGAGACAGGCGGGGCCTCACAGGTGGTGAGAAGCAGAAACTGCCCGGAGCTGGAGGTGCATTGGGGTTTGACCAGGAAGCAGAGAGAAATTGGCGGGTGGGCCAGGGGGTGGAGAGGACTCCTTGGCTGGCCGGTGGGCAGGCCGAGAGGAGCAAGTGGTGGGCGGTGGGGGAGCTGGCGGGGTCTCAGGGCACAATGCAAGCAGAGCAGGCCAGGGCCCCTTCTGAATATGGGCCTGGCTCCATGATGCCACTGGCGTCATTGTAAACCTGGCACTGCTCCCTCCACCACCATCGGAGCTCTGTCATGGCTGGATACAGGAGCCCAGCTCTCCTCCCCAATCAGAGCGCTGCCATGGGAACACAACAGGGCTCTCAGCCTTGCTGGCCTCCCACACCCTGCCTCCCTAGGCAAATCCTGCCAGTGGAGCTGTGTCCCAGAGCTGAGGCAGGGCTGCCAAGCCCACCTTCAGCAGTGCTCCACCTTGAACTGGTGGCAGGGAGCCTTGGTCCTGAGCAGCATCCTGGAGAGGAGGCCAGGCTCTCAATAACCACACCTTACTGCACCATGTCCCAGGGTGAAGGCAAGGCTCCCCAAGCAGCTGGAGTGGAGGTGGGGAATGCCAGTCTGGCTATGCAGCAGGACTGGGGTCACGGAAGGAGATAGGCTCCCTCTACCCTGCCCACACCCAGGAGTGCTGTGCTGGGGTGCATAGGCAGACTCCTCCCCACCCCCATACCTGGGGTGAGGTGCAAAAAGCCTTATAGAATAAAAGGAAGCTCCACTGTAAGAATGCTTTCAGGAGCGAGAACAGGAGCAAAGGGAAGGATCTGATTTTTAACAGGAGCGTGGCCCTTTACAGGGAAAGGAAAATCTGCCCTAAGCGAGACGAGAACCTCTGCAGAATACAAGCGATCAGCAGGCCCAGCGTCTTCGCTTACCAGCTTAGGTAGACGTCCGTGCACTCGCTTTGACTGAGCTAGCGTGCTAGAGACAGTAGTGGAGCTGTGACAGGAGGGGCCATCCACCCATGAAGGTACCTGGGATCTCAGACAGGACAACCATGGCACCCCCTTGGCTGCAGGACTGAACACAGCTGCAGAAGTCCAGGCTTTGTTTGTGCATTCTCCCTCACTCATGTACGGGGCACCACAGACTAGGGGTATGAGGCACAGGCGTAGCTTGACTTCTGTATTTGGGGGTGGGACAGCTCCAGTCAGGCCAATGGGGCTGCATGTGGAGGACAAATTCCGTGCCTGCCCGAGGCTTGCAGTTTGCGAGGGGGGGGCAACACCTAGCCCACCCTCTCCCCAAACTACGCCTATGGGATAAGGCACTCCTTTTAGCACTTTTATGTGTCTTTTTAATAGGGCTTTTATTGTTTGCCTCCGGGAGCCACTTCTGGAGTAGAAAAACCCCCTGCAGTCTGGCTTCCTCACAGTCCTTCCACCACCTAGGCAATGAAAGCCACAAGGAGACAAGATCATGAGTTATCCCACCCCCAGAAACGGCTGCCTGAGGCATTGGAAAGCCTGTGAAAGACAGGCCCAAATGCTACTTTTATGAACCTGCAGCCCCAGTAGCGGTATGTCTAATTGGCGCCTACGTCCGCCATTAGCCAACTGAGCCCACTGCCAAGGGCTGTACGGGATGAGGGGGTTGCTGCCTGCCTCATGTGGTGGCTCTTGCCTTTTCCTTTTGCTGGTGTTGGATCAGGTGTTTAATGTCACTCAGCGTGGAGCTGTGACAAAGTGGCTGCATTCTCCTGCAGGTTGGCACCGGAAGGAGGCTGGAGAAAAGAACTGTCTTGAGCGCTCTCTTCTGCCTCCTTCAGGGCCCATTATGCATCACCATAAGAGGAGCCTGCAGCCTCTTTGACAAAGCTACGTGGCCAATAAACATTTACAACTGATATTAAAAGGGTGGAGAGGAGGCAATTGTGTGACGCTGAGATGGGGAGGAGGAGCAGCACACAGGTGTAACTATAAAACAAACCGGAGCCTAGAATAGTATCTGTTCTTAGCAGGTGTGAACAGCCAGTCTGAGAACCACCTGAGACAAGGGAAAAGTGACAACTGACATACCTTGCCACATTTCAAGTGGCTAACATGGGATGCAGCACCACTCAGGTTTGGCCTGTCTGCCCCTCTGCAGGTGGAAGGGCAGCTGAGCGGCACTGTGACCCACTCGGTTTGGGTTCCTCTCAAACAGGGTTACGGGGTCCCTTTCCCCGCCCCACCCAGGGTGGTCCTGAATGTGGGAAATGTTCACTTCAACTGGGACCAGGGACTTGGGGGGTCAAAGCAGGACAGTCCCATGAAACCCAGGACTGTGAGGAGGTCTGAGCTAAGTCTGTTCTGAGTAGAGACTCCTTCAGTCTGTTTATTGTTTGGAGGGAGAACCTGGTTTCTGAGCACACCTGGGATGGAATCTAGACCTAGCCCCTGCAAGGAAACCAGGATTTCTGCACATACTTGGAATAGACCTAAGTTAGCCCTTTCCTCCCTTCTTCCCCGAGAGTTTGTCTGGAATGTAGCAACATACTTACAGAGGTTCACAAGTCTCTGCCGCTATTTGTTTGCTCTGGACAAAGCCAATGGTCCCACTGCTTGTGGATTTCCCCACAAACCACTTCAGTCCTGGTATAAGAAAACCAACAACCTCTATGCTGTCTCCCTTGGAGAAACTCAGTTCATCCCATCCTCTCCCTCTGTGATCCTCTGTGGCCGTGCACTGCCCCTTGCCTAAGAAACAAAGGGAAACAATCTGATTTCAGTGGGTTGGCCTAATTGCTAAGCATATTTGAACCTTCCCTAGTTGGAAGTGGGGTGGCCAATCAGAGATCATGCTTATGCAGTGGATGAAAACAGGATCCCGTTATCCCTGATTGATCTGCTCCTCTTTGTGGTTTCTGCGAAAATACTTGTGATATTAGGCAGAGGGAGGATTAAGCAATATAAGAAGATCAGTCGCCTGATGGACAAAACCAAAATCCTTGCAAATAACCCTGATAATGAAGATGGGTGGGGGAAATTAAATGCATGGTTCTCTGCATCATACTGCTCACAGCAAACTACTCTGCATAGAACAGAGTTTGCCAGAGATGTCTATGAATGCTTCATGGTCTGACTTGCAGGTAGGCATGTACTTGCACCCAGTTATGTGTCTAATTTGTACATGCAGTTACCATACCCAAGAGGAGGCAAAATTGCACACTGACTGTGTGCAAATGCGCTCACCCCGTTACTGGATGGTGTTGCAGGGATTGCAGGCACAAGTTTGGTGTGCTATGGCATGTGCACTTCTGTGTGTCCAATTGTTTAAAATTCAGGCCCTATGGGACAAAAGGAAACAGAGGCACTAGAGAGAAGAGAGAATAAAAGAAAGGGGGAAAAGAATATAAGAGGATGCTTCAGGCTGTTGGCAGCTCTTTCTGCCTTAGGCTGTTAAGCTCAGCCCTTCAAAGCACATGCTGTCTCAAGGCCCCATGCAGAATGCTAGAGAACCTGAAGATGCTGCTTTTTTCTCCTCCATTGCTTCTTGTAACTCAAGCATCACTCTCGGAGCAAGAGAGATGCGCCTTGTGCATCTGCGAGAGAGGCCCTGCCATAGCTGAACCCAGCTTTGTGAGGGCCATGGTGGCCTCCTGCTGGAAAGATTGAGTTATTTCAAAAGCGTACACACCAATTGGCTGAGAGGTTGGCCCGCTGATCTCCTTGGAGATGCCGCAGCTCATTGGATTGTTCTTCAGAAACCACCTAAACAGAGGAAACCCTGGGTAAACACATCAGTTCTCTCTGAGAATGGTCCACTTGATAAATGTTAGTGTTCTCAGGTCACCAGCTACATTGTCAAGGAGAAGCTCAGATAGGTACCAAAAGTGCTCTGGGACCATTAGGTAGCAGGAGCTCACATGGCACATGTCCAGTGCTGCCAATCCTCTAACCTGGGCAGGCCATGTTGCTAGGGCGGCAGTATGTAAGAAGCACAGGTACAGGGATCCGAGTGACTCTTGTGTAGCACATAAAATGCCACCCACTTAAAAGCATGATGAATTTCACAGGCTGTGGGGGGGAGTTTCATTGAGCAAGTACAATGGTTGCTGAGAGTGATGCCCATGTCACAACGACTTAGCCAGGTATCTGTCATGAGGGACTATAATATTAACAGTAATTCCTCAGCAGCCAGCCACTGGGGAAGCTTTCAACTTCAACCAACTTTACGTAAACCTTAGGCTGTGCTTTTCCTCCCAGTTACACCAGCATAAATCAAGAGTAAGTCCACTGAAGTCGAAGGACCAAGATCAGTATAAAACCAGAGTGAGACCGGAATTAAACCCTTGATCTTACAAATGTGCTGAAATTCCAGACCAGTACTGTTCCGGTACAAAGGGCTGCCCCATCACTCTCAGCGATAAGAGTACTCCCGCACCCTGGGTTTGGTGCTGCCCTGGCAATAGGGACCCTGAATGTGCTATGATCAGGACCAAACGTTGGGTGGGCAGCACGGCCCCTTGTGTAGGACATCACGGCCAGTGTACTTACTGGTAAAATGGGTGGGGCAGTGGCTCTATGGCTGCCACAGCCACCAGGCCTCGCTGACCTGTTGATAAGGACATCGCTTCCCATTTCGATTCTTTCCCAATATCCTTCACGTGGACTAGCTCGTTCTCATGGAGCTTTAAGCTTTCCTCTCCCCCCTCCATGGGTTGAAGCACATTGAGCACTGCTCTGGAAAAGAAGTGACCTGCAGATAGAAGCAGGGAAGCAATTAGCAGTGTTCCTTATATACCCATGCGATCTGGAACCCAGAATGGCTCTGCACCCTCTAAACCACAATCCTGCTGGGATGCATGTCTCCAGATGGGAAAGTTGATTCTCACCTTCCTGGAGTAGCAGACCCAGGTACATAGTGGCCAAGTGATCTTCATCTACAGTAATTCTGATCTCCGTGTCCTCCACCAGAGAACAGTTCAGCCAGTACCCATGGTCGAAGAGAAGATGCTCCAAACAGCAAGCCACGTAGCCTTATAAACCGAAGAAAGAACACAGTCTAAACACACTTCTTTTCCATATACTCCTAGCCTGTAAAAGGACAAAGTCCTGTTTCTGCCTTCTACCAGAGCAGCTGTTTGCAACCAGTGTGGCAACAGCCTCTCTGGTGATGATATTGTCCATCCTTATCAGTGATTCCCAGTTCCATTGTATGCAATGAAGGGGTTAGCAGATATGGACTCAGTGTCTCTTGCACTGAGCTGGACAGTGGTTTCATAAATCTGTAGCTGGGTACCATGCTACATATTTCTCCTGCACCATCCCTTGTTCATTAAGCTTTCCACCCTGTTAGCCAATGGCATCCCTGGCATGGCTTAATGCCTACTCGCAGGCTTTCTGTGGCATGGGGCAGTTGAGGATCTGACTCAATCTCCCCACTTGCTGACTACCCCTTCTCCCTGCTTGGTGTGATGAGTGCTCTACCTAAAGCCAAATATGTGGAAAACTTCCAGATTTCTTCTATGGTCTTGAAGGTGAGGAGGAACCGATCCTTCTGGGCCTGGATACAGACCAGCCTGGCTGACAGCTCCTACAGAGAGAAGATAGCACAAGGATGTGAGAAAGCCCTGGAATGTCTGCCCTGGCAGCCACGTTATGAGGGAAGGACAAAAGGGGTGGCCATGGTACATTTCATGTTTGCTAATACCGGAAGGGCCTAGAACTGTGATACAGAACCAGGACTCTGATGTGCTCCAACCTGGAGCTCTGAGACTCTGAGTTCATGGCCAGGGTTACAGGCAGGGCTTTGCTGCCCGCTGGAGGCTGTGCCAGTTGGATCCTTCCAAAAGGAAGGACTGAATCTCTTCAATTTTCCCCCCCTTACCATTGCTGATGCTCTTTGATGCAGCAGAATGAGTGGGAGGGAGTTAACTCTCTCCCCACAAAATCCTTTCCTAACTTTATTGCACATACCAGTGCACTTCTGCTTATGAAATGCAGATATCTGTATTGTTCAGTGGGGGTGGAGGGGCAGTGTTTAATCAAGACAGAGGCACCTCCCAAATACTGCTCAGCTGGATTTAAGGGGTGTAAGAAATCCTTTCCTCCTGTGACTTGCTCAAAGGGACCCTCTGATTCTGAGAGCTGTAGATCTGCCCCTTGAGATAAAGAGACTTTCCCTCGTCACCAGAAGCTGTACTCAATTCTTCTTCCAGACCTCCAGCCTCTGGGCAACTGAGACCACCACAGAGATATCAGCAAAGAGCATGGTGGTAGTACTATGGGACTTGAAGAACTGAGGCAGAAGGATAGAACAGGCCAATGAACATTAATACATAGCATCTTTTTAAATTTAGTCTTACAATGTCCCAACATCTTCTGTGAACCTCGTCTAACACAAAATGAAAGAGAATTGCACTCTCTCTAAAGTGGTTATCCATCCATCTACCTGCATAGGCTAACTTTCAGTGGGATTTGGGCCCCCAATTCCCTCAGACACCTTTGAAAACCTAACAACTCTTTGGCTGCCTCTAGCACCCCCCACTCTGCTGTCACCATGTGGTTCCCATCCAGTCAAGGTCCATGTGAGCAGTTCCCCTTCCACCCTTTCTTGCTCTTGCATGCACACACCTGGGACTCTCACCTTGAAAAGATCACAGACGTCCTTGTCATCATTTTCCAGGGCCCACAGCTTCTTCCTTGCTGCCTCCTGCAGCTGGGAGTTGACACAGTGAGAAGCGCGACTCTCAACAGAGAACACGAGCGCAATCTCTTTAAAATGAAACATAGTTGATTAAAGAAGAGCAACTGTTACATATAAAAAAATACAAGACAATAACCCAGGCACCAGCACCCCGCCTGGCCATGTTCGGCATTGACCTCACCCTTAGACCGAACATTAGTCTAGTGCGGTTGGTTTAGATGACAAGCCAGATGAGTTTGGAAGGCTCATCCTCATGGACTGTCATCCACATGCAAAACCATCACGTGACTGTGTGTTGCACAGTCCGACTGGCTGACTCTGCAGCGGACAGGCGCCAGGACTGGAGCACCAGGGCACTGCAGCTCAGGACTGAAATGCATTGGCTTAGCTGTGTGGAATAGTAAGAGGTGCAGTTGCAGAGCTGAAGACCCCACACCGAGGCTTGCTGGCCGAGCTGTGTGGGAGAAGCTTTCACAACACCTGCCTGCGCTGGCTTTGCTCCGTCTCATGCTCTCAGCCTTTCACTTTTATGAACTTCCCTTAACCCTAATGGGGATTACCTACACCTACAGCCTATACGGGTGATTAGGCACTATAAAGAAGGAGGAAGGTATTATGGTATGGGAAATGGAGACATCTGACCAGCCTAGCTGTGTCCTGCTATGACTCTTGGCATTAAAGCCGCTTGGCACAGAGTTTGCTCCCCCAAATACCCCACCCATGCCTCTGACCCTCAATTTGCTACATTGCTTAAATAACACAGCTCAGAGCAGTGCTCACCCCAAACAGTTCCTCCGGATGCTAATATTAAAGAGGAGAAACTGGTGGGCTGGGAAGATCGATTTGGGGTGGGTCAATCTTTGCTACATACTATCATTAGAAACACGGACCATGGACAAGACAATATCTTACCAGTTGGAAATCCTTCCCCTACAGCCAATGACACAGACTCGGTCTCCAGAGGGCTCTCTGCTACCTGTGGATCTCCTGGATCCAGCTGCCTGGGGTTACCTAACAAGACATCACGGAGTCAGAAGGGCAGTTGCCAGTTTTCACAGAGGAGATACAGTAAATTCTACCTTACAAAACACTATTAAAACAAATTTAGTGGGTTACACACTGTCTCTTATATCACCCTGACTCACAAATGAAAGAGAGAGAGATAGATTAGTGGGATTATTGTGTTCTTAACAACCCTCACCATGGAACATCCCTTAATGACTGTCTGGTTTTGCCCCAGTACAGGAGTAGCACTGAGCTATGGTGCATTTCCCTTCTTGCTTTCAAATCAGTCACTTAGCATGCTGATCTGGGCAGTAACATGACCCTGTAAAAGCCACGTCTTGGGGGATCCTGTAGTTATTACTTTTCTTCAATGCAGGAGGCTCAGTAATTTGCATAACTCCTTTCTCGTCATCTTGCCAGTCAAAATGAGATTTTCCTAACTGCTGGCTCAGGCCAGCATCTGAAAATCAAGCCTCATTCTTTCTGCTTCACACATCATCAGTCATCGCCATAAAGATTCTGGAATTGGAACTTTAGCCGGCAATTACATTAATGATGCCTGAAGTGCATTAAAATCCAGCTTGCTCTTCCACAGCTGCATTGGCTCTGCAGGGATAACAGGATCAAAACCCAGTTTTTGTCAGTAAGCTGATATGACTTGTAAGATGTACGTGCACCAAGAGATGAGAGACTGTAACAATGCAGCTGCTTTTGTAAGTCACTTTTCTGACCATAACTGTTCTCTAATGTTCTTTTTATTTAGTCAGCTTTGCCAGTTTATAAAATAAATTGCCATTCGCACATGGAATTATAAACCATATTTATAGTTATCAGTAGACAAGAGAGCCCCAGGCTGCGCATTTAGTGAGCTTTGCTTACACGCAGAAGCCACTATCTAAATGTTTATATTTCACTTTACATCTGAGGAACTCAAAGCACTTTCCAAAGGAGTGTAAGTAGCAATATCCCCATTCCCCAGATAGGAAAACCGAGGTACAGGTGAAGTGACTTGCCCAATGCCAGGAAATAAGTCAGTGGCAGAGCCTGAAATAGAATCTAAGTCTCCTGACTCCTATGTAATGCCCTATCTGCTAGACCACACTGCCTCAAAGACTAGGGCTTGACTAGTATTCATTTAACAAGTCCTTCCCCCATGTCACTTTTTCTTTCCTTTCTCCACACTTAATGCTCTTATTGCTGTTATAACAAGGAGAGCCTTATCTCCAACCCAGTGTGGCCAGTAGCCCTGCAGGAGGCTGATTGGCACCAATATTGCAGTGTTCATCTGACTGTGACCCAGTGGGATGTTCCCCTTTTCCAGTGTTCAGGTACCTGATGCCATGGTCTTCTCCGGGAAACATTTTTCTTGCGGCTCAGCTGTGTAGTTCTGCAGACTGGACCAAGTGGGCAGAAGTACAGCTGGGGTGGGAGAACAGGAATCCGGCTCTTCACCTGAAGAACACATGGTGCAGACAGAGCAGATCAGACCCAGAGTAGGGTATTCTTGGCCAGGGGACCCAGCTAGAATGGTACATCAACAAAACTGACGGGCCGTGCTTCCAGAGTGTTGCATCTACTCACACTGCTGCCGCCACGGCTTTTCCAAACAGCCCTGGTGGGACATCGCTGGGGACATTTGTCTCAGGCAGGCTCAGCAGCAGAGCGTGGACGACTGAGAGACAGGCTTGCCTCACCAGTGTTTATTTTTGTTCCTGCTGCCTCGGAAAGGGAACTAGGAGCGCTTTGATACATGAATTGAAACTGGTTGTCGGGTTTCGTGGCAATTCCCGACAGTGACTCATTCACACCCCTCCGCTGAGATGATATTTTGTAACATCTAACAGCAGGTCTCCTGAGTAAATACCAACCCCGGGCTGAATGCCTCCTCCAGCAACGGGTGCAGGGGAACAATGGGCCAGGTTTGTAACTCAGCTACCGCAGTGCAAATCCACAGGGATTCTGCTGCCTTGGACTCACTCCAGATTTACACCAGAGTAGCTGACATCAGGATCTGGCCCTGCTCTCTTTCCAGGAGAGAGAGACCCCAGCGAGTCAGAGAAGTTACAGCCCGGGGGGAAACCATCCCTATTTGATCATCCAGCCAGTCTTCATGCCACCTCAGGACTCCTCCCTACAGTACATTCTCTAGCATGTTAGCTCTGGCAGATCAGGTCACCAGGCCTGACAGCACCAAGACAAAGGGGCCTGCCATGTGCATTCAGACCTAAAAAGGCAAACACCAACAGATGATGCTGTCTGCAAGCCCTACTATTGCCCCAAGAGGAGGCAGAAGTGGAGGCAGAGGGTTGCTGACGGTTTCCCATGGAAACCTGGAAGAAAGTTCCACACAAGCAAACTGAATGACTCTGTCCTTCCCCTCCCTGATGACACAGCTGGTTTCTGCAGAATGCCCTCACTGCATGTCAAAGGCAAAAGGCACTGGCAAGCCAGTGGTAAGGGAAAGAGAGAGAACAGTAGCTGTCCCTGTGCGTGGGTGAGCAGTCTGACAGAGCCAGACCTGAACACTAGGGCTTTTCCCGGCAAGTCTGGCAGAGCTGTGAGATATAAGGCTAAAGGACCCACAGCTCAGCATTGTACAGTAGCTAGGAGAATTCAGGGGGCTGATATCCCTACAGACAGCTTACCTGTGCACCATAATGAAAGATCCCTTTGCCAAGGGGCACCAAAGCAGCAGCCCATGTGTCCACCATCCCACCCAGGCCCGAGGCCGGCACGTCGTCCCTTCTTACGGCCGCGGGGTGAGTCCGGTGCTAGCCAGCCCTGCAATGGCGCTCTGTCCCCACTGGCACTGGGACTCAGACTCTCAATGCACAATGCATCTTTTGATGGCTGCTGGGCATCTGCGAGGCGGGGGGTGGGGCTGGGCCCGTCTCCCAGGCCGGTGCGGCTGCGGCTGCCCAGTGTCAGCTCTGTGATTCAAGTGGGTTCGTTTCTCTCTCTGTCTTTTCAGATCATATCTTGAATGCCATACAGTACATTCCTGGCATTCCAGGCTTCAGCGAGTAGTGGAGGAAATCCACATGTAGGCTTTGGTTGGGGTTCTCCTGGAAGCCAGCTGGACCCCGCCCCCGCCCGCTCTGCTGTCCTGCCTCATCTTAGACATACACCCTCTCTGCATTGACACTGAATCTCCCTCCATCCCTGCCCCCAAAAGCCAACCCTGCATCTGACTCTTTCACGAGCACCTCTCACCTGCAGTAATAATATTGCTGTGGCTTCTCTAGCATCCTCGATCCAGTGATCACTTTGCAACCTCTGACGAATTAAGCCTCGCCATGTGGATTAGGAAAGTATTATTCTCCCCATTCCACGGATGAGGAGACTGAGGCCCAGAAAGGTAAATGACTTGCCCAAGGTCACACAGAGTTTATGGCAGAGCCGGGCACTAAACTCTTATTGCCCAGTCCTTAATTCTTGTCACAGGCCTATCTTTGAGATGCACTGTAAATGCAAAAACAGCCTAATGGCACAGGGAGAGGTTTTAAACTCATGGCTCAGGTCACTGAAGAGCAACACATTGGCCTGAAAGGTCCTTTCCCACCCCCAGACTCAGAGTGCCAGGTGTCACTGCAAGCTCCATGGCGTTCTCCCCAATAAATAGGCGCACTGAGGGTGGCAGATGCCAGCAGAATCTCTATAGCAAGGCTGCAATTTAGCCTCAGTCTATCGGACAACCTCCAAAAGTGCCCAGGGGATGGAAAGAGAGCATGGACACTGCTCTTGTTAGGGTTGGGGGAGGTGTTTAAACCAGGAACTGAATGGTTATAAACCTACCCAGGATAACTTGCTTTGGTTTTCACCTGGAGCATCATCGGCTGAGGACATGACTAGCCTACATTAGCAGTGCCATGCCTACCCAAAGTAACTGTGTGTATCACGCCCGTCCTGCTGTGTTGGAGCAGGGCACGGCCAAAGGGAGCAATGGGCCAAAGAGAGAATTAAAGGGACAAGTGCTGATTTAGAAAGTGTTTCTTCAACTTAGAACACTCCTAAGCCAGGCCGAACAGTGGCTTGTACTTCTCCCCAAGAAGCAGCAGCATGATAAAGTGATGGACAGCACCTAGCACAGTGTAGTCCTCCCGGGCCATGACTGAGCCTCCTCGGGACGACAATAATATCAATAATAATAATGAGTGGGACAGAAGGGGGCAGCGTGGCTCAGGCAGGTCCATTTACGCATGCATGGCAGTGTCTGTATCCTGCAGGGAATTGCTCCTTGGCCAAGGTAGTACAGCTGCCTGGGGTATCAGTGCATGTGATGTAGCCCCGTTATCCCCCGGTGCAGAACACGCCTAACTAGAGCTGGTCAAAGAAATGCAAGTGAAACATTGCAGCTGTCGGAATTTGCTGGTTCAGCAAAACTGAATTGTCTTTGCAGAGACTGTTTAATTTTGACAAAGTTCGGATGGGACCCCGAGCCTCCTGCCAGCTCACCCGCCCAGCTCCATGGCAGTCCACCTGGAGGGCTGCTGGGAACTCCAGGCTTTCAGGGACAGCCCACCAGGCAATCTGCCTGAGAGTCAGAGACTCCAGGGCCCATGGCACCAGGGCAGGCCACTATCAAGATCTACTCAGATCCAGGGACCCCAGGGTTCAGAGCTCTGTGGCCCCGAGGGGAGCCAGGGTTCCAGGCTCTCTTGAGGAGAATTTCAACGTTTTCGTTCCTATTCGGAACAAAATCCTCTGCACCATGCAATTCTCTTTCTCTGCCCAGTTCTACTCCTGTCCTCCTCCAGTGCCTGGACTCTGTCTAGCTTCGGTTTAGCCCGCCCTACCCCAGGCCCCCACACTCTCACCGACTTCTTGTTGTGACTCGCCTTCTTTGCAGCCCTCCAGACATGCTGCAACTTCCTCTTCCTGGCCTTGTTTGTACAGGACAAACAAGCCCCTTTTTCCTAATCTCTCTTCTCCCTGCTCTCTCCTAGTCCTTCTACTGCTAACTCTCTTTGCAGCTGAGCGGAGCAGACAGAAAGTGGGCTGGAAAGTAACCATGCTGGATTGCCTAGGATTGGCCCATTGGTCCCTCCAGACCAAAGGAGCATGTTCCTGGCTGTAATATAAGACGCGACAAAGGGTCCTGTGGCACCTTATAGACTAACAGAGGTATTGGAGCATAAGCTTTCGTGGGTGAATACCCACTTCTTCAGATGCAAGCAGTGGAAAGTGCAAGATGCACTGCTTGCATCCGAAGAAGTGGGTATTCACCCACGAAAGCTTATGCTTCAATACCTCTGTTAGTCTATAAGGTGCCACAGGACCCTTTGTCACTTCTACAAATCCAGACTAACACGGCTATCCCTCTGATACTTGTAATATAAGAGACGCTGGAAATGGGCTCCAGTCACAAAGTTTTGCTCCAGATTTTGAAAATCCCAAAATTAGGGGGTATTTGGTTTCCCAGTATTGGAAACCATATAGTTCCCAGTATTGGAACTATAAAGATCCAGGAGCCAGTGGTAAAATTCAGATTCAGGTGTGGATTTCAGCTGTCCCTTCAAAAGCAGGGCGTTGGGGGTGGCGGGAGACGGGTAATTCACACACGTCTCTACCAGACAAGTGCTGCTGTGTTGGGAACAAATTTTCCAAAGAACTTGGCACCCAGCGGAGCTCTTCCCCCACTTCCTACCTCTCCATCCTCCCACTGAGCTCTGGGTGTGGAGCACTTGGAAATCTGGCCCCGAGCTCAGCTGAAAAGCCTCATCCTAATGACTAAGCAAACCGTTTCACATGCTGGTTTGAGGAGGAGCCTCACCTGGTTTAGGTGAACAGCCAGCCCTGTGAAAGGCGTGCGCGGACTCACTCCCAACTCCTCATGGGAGAGGGGTCCCTACCCGAACCCTCCAGCACAACTGGCACTAGCTGCCCCCTGCTTGGCCGTCTCTGGAAGGAAGCCAAGTTCTGAGTGAACCACAGACTCGCTTCGCAGCCTTCCCTTAGGGCTATCCTCCAGCTCAGCGTCAGTGGGGCACACTAAGCCATGGAGTGGGGAGCTTGCCCTGCGATTTCCTATTGCCCAGGCTTTGCCTGGACTGTGGTAATACATCAGGCTTCGGTCTCCAGGGCTGTCACAATAGCACCTTTCACCAATACTAAATTCACCTCAGTAAAACCTGAAAGGCTGCCAGCTCTGTCCTGTATTTCCCTGCTCATTGGACCTCTGAACTCTGAGTCCCCTAGGAAACCAAACTAGTCTATTCTGCTCCGGCTCTTAGGCCGTGCCCATCACCAAGGTATCTGAGCGCCTAACTCAGTGAGGACTTAAAATCCCAGCTCCATTTCCCCAGCCCCCAAGGCTGCATGTGGCTCGGCTGTGTACCATCCACAGGGCTGTTCGAAATGCCTGCAAACCCTGCCTCCCAGCTATGTTTACTCAGCTGAGAAATCTCACAGGTAGGCAAGAGGCACTGCAGCAGGACAGGCAGATTGCCACAGGAGGCAAACGCAACTGCCCAGCAGAGCGAGCGGCTGTACTGACCTGATTCTTCATCGGCACAAGGTCGCTCTGCTCCCCAGCATTCTCCCTAGGTGTCTCTGCAGGTCAGACCCTTCAGGAAGTGCCCAACAGGGACTGTGTGGGCACCCTTGTGCCTGAGGATAGCAGCACTCCCAGGCGAGTCAGGGAGAGAGCGCGCGTGTGTGTGTGTGTGTTTACGAGCCAGGCAAGCAGGCACAATACAGCCACTCCCTCGCACAAGGAAAAGAATTTCTTGTGAGAGCAGCTTATCATCCAGGGGACCTCTGTTTCCCAGCAGTGCAGCTGAATGCTGAGGTCAATGAGTTACCCAGGAGCTGCTGTGCTGTAAACAGCTCAGCGCTTTCGGATTCCTGGCTCACAGAAAGGAAGCACCAAAGCTACCTCAGAGCTGGGTTTTCTGCAAGTAAATCCACAAGGGGCTGGGAAAACAGGCTGGGGTTGTTTTGAGCCAGATTAGCATTGATCCAGGCTGGACCAGCAGCCTGTCCGTCTTGTTCTTGAGCTGTTGTTTTGAGTAAACTAGCTATTCCGGCCTGGCTACCTGCCCTGCTCTCCCGCCTCCCCAGGCCTCTGACTCCCCTCTGTGCCCTTGAGGTTGAGATGTTTTAATGCTGGTTAAACATCAACTCCAAGTGGAAAAGCTCTGCTCTGTCATCAGGCCCTAGAGCAGGTGGCAAGAGGGGCGAGGAAACAGAGACAACCCCTGGCGCGATGGCTTGGACTGGAAGGGGATGAGGAGAGACTCGGGCCCCAGGCTGAGAGCTGCCTTGAGGGTAGGAGAGAGAACGCTTACATTGGGACAGCACGATGGGGGTTTCTCATAGTCTAGAGGTTTTATGCACAGCTCTACGGTCAGGCGAGCTGACTGCGGTCCCTGATTCTGCCATTGACTTGTGGTGTAGGGTGACCACCCATCCCATAGTTCGTTGATTTGTCCCCTAGGGTGACCACTCGTCCCATAGTTCATTGATTTGTCCCTTAGGGTGACCACCTGTCCCTTATTTTAAGGGTCGTCCCTTGACCATTTTAAACATTAAATTGAAGCTAATGATAATTGCATCACATACTTGCAGGCAGTAGAAATGTACAGGGGAGAAAAATACATGCGTGGAGAGGGGAACGGAGTTTCCCTAAAATGTCCCTTCAAAAAATCACATTGTCCCTTATCTTTCCCGCAGTTGTCTCTTATTTCCATCCCACAAGGGTGGGCGTCCTATTGCGGTGTGACCCTGGGCAAATCACTTTCCCTTTCTGCCCTCAGCATCCTCCTCCGTAAAATGGGGGTGAGGAGAGTGTCAGTGTTAGCAAGGCACTGAGCTCCTCCGGTGGACGGGCTAGTAACTACTTTTATACGTGGGCTGATCCAGCCATTTCCTTTATGGCCTAGCATTCTAAGTCACTGTGACACAGCGCCAAAGGGAAGAAAAAACCCGGCTGCCCAGAGCTCACGTCCATCTCCTGCAACTTCTGATGCACCGCAAGCTGCAAACAAGTTCTGGCAGGTCAGGCGGCTCGGGGGCGGGGGAACCTGCTTCTTGATTGCACCAGGCTTTAAGGGGGCGAGGGGTGGGGTCTTGTTTCCTGGGTGCACCTACAAGGCCAGGTACAAAGAGGACGACCCTGGCACTTTGGGCAGCAAAGGAGAAAACCTGTTTCTTGCCTGGGCAGTGGACAGCATGGAGGGAGGGTGGGAGGAGCCCATTTGCTGGGGCATGTGTTTAGCTGGGCAAGATGGGAAGGGTTCATCGACAGCCATTCCAGGCCCCAGGGCAGTACAGTCAATAGGCCCCCTGGGCCTGGTATGGAGTCGCCACATGGGTGCGGAGCTGGACCACGTGCGGCGGCTGGAGCACGCACGCACGCACAAGCCGCGGACGCGGTCCGCCTGACATTTGGGCGGTGCTGCGCCTGTGCTGGCTGGTGCCCAGCGAGCTGCCAGCTGTGCTGCTGGGCGCGCTCTTCCGGCACGGCCAGGGCTCACACAGGCCTGCCTGGCTGCCTTCACCGCCGCCAGTAACACCCCACACGTGCCTGCGGCCCGCCCGGGTGATTTAAAAGGGCCAGGGCCCCCTGGGTCCTTTTAAATTGCCTGGGCCGGGCCCATGGACAATTGCCTCCTTTCTCACTGCCCAACCCCACGCCCCCACTCCACCCCACCCCACCCCACCCCACCCCACCGGCGGGCATGACTGAAACAGTAGGCAGCAATGCTGTATCTGGAGATCACTGAGCCCTGGTCTACATTTAAGATTGACCTAGCTACGTGGCTGGGGGGGGTTGAAAAATTCACACCCTTGGGAGATGCAGTTAAGCCGACCTAACCCTCAGCTGGGTCGACGGAAGAATTTTTCCATCGACATAGTCACTGCCGCTCAGGCAGGCGGATTACCTGCGCCGATGGAAAACCCCCCTTCTGTCAAGGTAGGGAGCATCTACACTATGGTGCTACAGCTGCATAGTTGTAGCTGTGCCATGGGGCCACGCCTTGAAATGGAGCCAGCTGGCCCTGCCTTTGCAGACTCCTCTTCTCAGTCATACCTCAGACATGTAGCTCAACATCAAGAACCTTTCACTGATCCATGCATGCTTCTTAACCTCCTTTCAGCTGCATGAACTGCAGTCAACTGTAGCTGCTTGTTGTACAGTGCTACTCAGTTAGTCCAGCAACTAAAAGTTATGCAACTGGACTAAGCTGCACTCCATGTGTCTAATTTTCCCACATGCTGAATCTCGCCTCCCCCGTGCAGCTCTTATTATTTTCAGTCAGAGCTAAAGATGCTCAGCACCTTTGAAAATTAGGCCACATGGGTCTGCTGTGTTTCTATTGGCCAGAAGCACACAAAAAGATACATTGTTGCAACAAATGGTGTAGCTGCAGCTGTGTTTAAACTGATTAGTAGGGAGACAAAGCCATGCAGGAGAGTGGCTGAGAGCACTAGTGGCTTAGGAACTGACCGAGAGTGGTGAAGGCTGCTGCTTTGATCTCCGTTGCTCCATGGGAAAACATGCATTTGGTTATTAATTAATTCATATTATTGTGGTTGCTTGTAGTTAACACTGTGAGTGTCCCTCGTGCTTCAAACACAAAGACACAGTCACTGCCCAGAAGAGTTTCCGGACTAATCAGGGACAAAAGTGAAGGCCACAGATAAGCAGTGGGAAGAAGGAAGTGGGAGCATTTCCCATAACGTGGTTGTGAGGATTAGTTCTACACACTACCTAGAGTTTCGCATCTCGGAGGTTCTGCTTTTTAAATTCAGTTCTGTTGTTTCTAAGCAAATGTGTCTTTTATTCTTTGGACTGTGGTAGAGCCCAGAGGCTCACAGTGGTGAGGGCCCCATTGTGCAGGGTATTGTACCCGAACCACAGCAAAAGACAGTCCCTGCTCCATGAGCTTACAGACAAGGCACGAGAGGTGGGTGAAACACCCAACAAGGTGGGAGGAAGAGTGAAGTAAGAGTGATAACCACATGTTTTCACAAAGGTTGGCTAGATACCCAGGGTACATCTGAGGTGAGGATCACTATGGTTCCTAAGCACCATTACTCACTTGGTTGTTTTATACCCCAGGATAACTCGGTTCAGAATCAGGCCCACAATTCCATGTGGCTAACCATGGAGGGGAAAAAACATGGACCTCTTCCCTATGCTATAAGTCACTATCACTTATCATGTGCCCTCTCTTGGATGTATAGGGCTCCTGGATATATAGGGGACAGATTCTCAGCCCCCATTCTAGAGGCTTTGCTTTGCTCATGAAAGCTGATGTAGGGGAATCCCCAGGTGGCATAAAATAGGAGTAGCCCACTCTATGCCAGCTCTGCCCCGCCCTTTTCCTCTACCCCTGTGGCTTGCAAGAACATCTCGCACGCCATCAGTTCTCAGATTATGGAATGGTCCCTAGGAGACTTTATTACTGCTAATGCAGAGGAAAACAGACACCAGCTCCAGGTGCAGGGGAGCTGAAAGGTGATTTAATGGTTTCCATCAGCCCTAAGCACAGCTAACCAGAGCCAAGAATCTGGCTCACAAAGTCCTGATACCATCATCCTCAGTACAACACTGCTACCTTCTGCCTCTCTACATGCTTCTCCCCTGACCGTCCTCAGACACTGTTATAATAAAGAGTGTGAAAGGGCTGTTAGCATCTCTGTGGCAGAAAGAGGCAAATTTTAAAGACTTCCCTAAGGTTTCTGCATGAGAACCATGCCCACAGAGAACACAGAGTGACACGCAGGAACGGGGTGAGAGCATGCAAGCGTGCTCTGCAGAGATTTCTACCCAGCCTTGGGGTCCATGGAGAATTCAGTCTCAGACACTATGCTGGCTGCCACTGACTCTTCTGCAATGGAGCAAAGACTCCTCATGTGACACCCCTGCACCCCGCCACAAGGGCAGAACAAGTGAGAGGTCCAGAGTCTCCCCATCACCTGCACTGATTCTGACCCGGCCACTTCAGATGGTGCGAAATGAGTTGGGAGGCTCAGTCCAGGCCCTGTAGTCCCACGAGGTCTCCCATCCAAGTACTAACCAGGCCCAACCCTGTTTAGCTTCTGAGATCAGACGAGATCAGGCGTGTCCTGCCCCGTTTCACAAATGGTCTTTAACAAAAAAACGTAACCACACAATAGAGGCTAGGCAGGCATTCGTGTCACAAAAGCCATCGCCACAAAGAGCCCCCAGAGCTGTCAATCTATGCAAAAAAGGTCAAAGAGTGAATAGATCAGAAAGAGTGATCTGCCTTCTCTCCCTTAAAGGTGAACATTCAAGACCAAGGTGGAGGCTGCAGAAGATGCTTTTCTCCATGTTGCCCGTGATACTCTGCAGAGAGGCGACTGTGGTTTCCAGACCTGGCGATACAGAACCTTTGATGAGTGTTGCATTCACTGTAAAATGGAAACAAGAAGCCACGTGAGGTAAAGGCTCAAAAAGTCACGGCTCAGAGCACATTTGGGCTACAGACCTAAGAAAGTGGCAACTCCCAGCTGGTTTCCTGTGGGACACACATTCCCAAACTTCTCTGTGGGCCTGGTGGTTTGCCGAGAGCTGGCTGGGAACATCTGCTGGCTCTCCTTGTTTTAAAAGAAAAGATGGAAGGGGGGTTGAAATGAAGAGCAAAAGGAAGCAGAGAGATTCAGTGAAGCTTTTTTCAAAAATGACAAAACACTACCCACTTTAAAGGCAGCCAAAATACCCAGGTACTTCGCCAACATCACTTTCCCGTGTGAGTAACTGCAGCAGTAACCACAGGGCTGCATGATGACAGAGTAGAGGTGTGATCTGAGTGATGCTGAATGGCTGGGGGGATGGGTCACAGATGGGAGTTGGGGCTGGGTGAGGGGGGTGAATGGCTGGGGAGATGGGTCACAGATGGGAGTTGGGGCTGGGTGAGGGGGGTGAATGGCTGGGGAGATGGGAGTTGGGGCTGGGTGAGGGGGGTGAATGGCTGGGGAGATGGGTCACAGATGGGAGTTGGGGCTGGGTGAGGGGGTGAATGGCTGGGGAGATGGGTCACAGATGGGAGTTGGGGCTGGGTGAGAGGGGAGTTGGGGCTGGGTGAGGGGGGTGAATGGCTGGGGAGATGGGTCACAGATGGGAGTTGGGGCTGGGTGAGAGGGGAGTTGGGGCTGGGTGAGGGGGGTGAATGGCTGGGGAGATGGGTCACAGATGGGAGTTGGGGCTGGGTGAGGGGGTGAATGGCTGGGGAGATGGGTCACAGATGGGAGTTGGGGCTGGGTGAGAGGGGAGTTGGGGCTGGGTGAGGGGGGTGAATGGCTGGGGAGATGGGTCACAGATGGGAGTTGGGGCTGGGTGAGGGGGGTGAATGGCTGGGGAGATGGGTCACAGATGGGAGTTGGGGCTGGGTGAGAGGGGAGTTGGGGCTGGGTGAGGGGGGTGAATGGCTGGGGAGATGGGTCACAGATGGGAGTTGGGGCTGGGTGAGAGGGGAGTTGGGGCTGGGTGAGGGGGGTGAATGGCTGGGGAGATGGGTCACAGATGGGAGTTGGGGCTGGGTGAGAGGGGAGTTGGGGCTGGGTGAGGGGGGTGAATGGCTGGGGAGATGGGTCACAGATGGGAGTTGGGGCTGGGTGAGGGGGTGAATGGCTGGGGAGATGGGTCACAGATGGGAGTTGGGGCTGGGTGAGAGGGGAGTTGGGGCTGGGTGAGGGGGGTGAATGGCTGGGGAGATGGGTCACAGATGGGAGTTGGGGCTGGGTGAGGGGGGTGAATGGCTGGGGAGATGGGTCACAGATGGGAGTTGGGGCTGGGTGAGAGGGGAGTTGGGGCTGGGTGAGGGGGGTGAATGGCTGGGGAGATGGGTCACAGATGGGAGTTGGGGCTGGGTGAGGGGGTGAATGGCTGGGGAGATGGGTCACAGATGGGAGTTGGGGCTGGGTGAGAGGGGAGTTGGGGCTGGGTGAGGGGGGTGAATGGCTGGGGAGATGGGTCACAGATGGGAGTTGGGGCTGGGTGAGGGGGGTGAATGGCTGGGGAGATGGGTCACAGATGGGAGTTGGGGCTGGGTGAGAGGGGAGTTGGGGCTGGGTGAGGGGGGTGAATGGCTGGGGAGATGGGTCACAGATGGGAGTTGGGGCTGGGTGAGGGGGGTGAATGGCAGGGGAGATGGGTCACAGATGGGAGTTGGGGCTGGGTGAGGGGGGCGAATGGCTGGGGAGATGGGTCACAGATGGGAGTTGGGGCTGGGTGAGAGGGGAGTTGGGGCTGGGTGAGAGGGGAGTTGGGGCTGGGTGAGGGGGGCGAATGGCTTGGGAGATGGGTCACAGATGGGAGTTGGGGCTGGGTGAGAGGGGTGAATGGCTGGGGAGATGGGTCACAGATGGGAGTTGGGGCTGGGTGAGGGGGGCGAATGGCTGGGGAGATGGGTCACAGATGGGAGTTGGGGCTGGGTGAGGGGGGCGAATGGCTGGGGAGATGGGTCACAGATGGGAGTTGGGGCTGGGTGAGGGGGGCGAATGGCTGGGGAGATGGGTCACAGATGGGAGTTGGGGCTGGGTGAGAGGGGTGAATGGCAGGGGAGATGAGTCCGGGTAGTCACAAAGGGGAGGAGGGGCCCAATGATGCTCAGTGTCAGGGTTCACTCGCTGGCCACACCCTGCATTTAGATCTCTGTATTCCCTAGCCTGGATGGATTCCTAGCAGACGGGTCGTGCATCCCAAATGTTATGGGCCCATCCGGATTTTGTTTCCCTGCTCTCCAATCCCAGCCAAAGGCTTCTGTGTACCATGTTTATCGCTGCCTGGACGCACAGCGTGCCCTGAATAGAGAGGATGGGGAACATCCTAGACCACAACAGCCAAGCATGCAGGGTAGTGAGGAGGAGTGCCTGCTACATGGGGGAGGGGGCGGAGGGGCTGGCCAGCTGACTACAATGAACCAGGCCCACGGGTAACTGGAATCTTCTTGCTTCTTGCTGCACCTGGTAGGAGGCAGCTCCCGGCAGAAACCTTGACAGGAACTCTGATAAGGGACATGGACAAACCTCATTAAACTAGTCTGCTAAACCTTCAGCTCAGCCCCACTGCCCAGATCCACTGGCAGGCAATCAAAAACACCATTGTTACACAGTCTGTCAGACCAAAAAAAAAAAAAAAAGCAGTTCCCCTTCCTCCTCTACCTCTGGAATGTCAGAGAAGCCTGTACTCTGCAGTATCACAGCCCCACAGCCGGCACTTGGCCACTGTTATCTGCAAAACTAATAAACAACCTTGGAAGAACCTTTGATTGCAGTTTCCAGTTCTGCTATGCACAATAAAGGACATTAATGAGTTTTGGAGCACAGCCCTTTATTGCATAACTTCTCCTTGATTCGGGTAACTGAGCAAAGGGTCTTTGCTGGAAATCCTTTAAATGTCCCCTTAAATTATCCAGGTGAATTTAGTATTGTCTGGCACCCCCAGATTGACAGTGCTAGAGCCTGAAGTCCTCTGTTTAGATCCCCAAGGGAGGTACTTGGGCAGGGGCAGTAGTGCTGATGTGTCTGAACTCTGACCTGGATGGACTGCCTCCACACAGGACCGGCTCTGGCTCTTTTGCTGCCCCAGGCAAAAAAGCCACCCGCCGCCCCGGCTGGGGCACCGGCGGAGAGCGCGGCATGCCCGCCGCCCCGCTCCCCCAGCTGGGGTGCCAGGTGGCATGCCCCGCTCTCCCCCGGCCGGAGGAGCACCGCAGGGATGACGGCATGCCCCGCTCTCCCCTGGCCGGAGGAGTGCCGCGGGGAGGGCGGTATTCCCCGCTCTCCCCCGGCATGCCCGCCCCCGGCCCAGCTCTCCCCCGGCTGGGGGAGCACTGTGGGGTGGGCGGCATGCCCGCCTGCGGCCCCACTCTCCCCCAGCCCAAGGAGCGCCCCGGGGAGTGCGGCATGCCCCACTCTCCCCCGGACAGAGGAGGCTGCCAACACAGGGGCAATTGAGGAGATGGATTCCTTGAGATGGCTGTTTGTTCCCTGTAAACTGGACTGGGACCCAGTACAAGTCATGCAGCCATAGCCCATCAAACACCACTTAGAGGCAGGGGACACGGCGAGGGACACCGTGAAGGTTCTTGCTGGTAGTCCAGTAAGCGGTTAGATGTAATTTCACACACAGAGACCTGCCTCTGGAGAGCAACACTAGCTAGGCAGGCAGGCTTCTAGGTGACTGAATGGTCTGAACACCAGGCTAGGCACCGGGAGCTCCTGAGTTCTGGGCTCTGACTTCCACTGTGGCCTCACTTTGCCCCCTCCCACAGTTTCCTCCTCTGCAGAACACAGATAACAATAGTCCCCGGCCTCCCACAGGGGTGTGAAGGTTCATTTGTTAGTACTGTATTTGTGAAGCTGTTCAGAAGATGAAAAATGCCAAGTGCAAATGTTATTCTGTTCTCTGAGGCGTTAAATGTTACAGCCAGTAGGTGGCAGCAGCTACTGTGCCAGAAACATCTCCGGTCTCAGTAGAGACCAAGCCAGGATAATACTTGGGTACATGCCTCTTATGCTGCATCCCCAGAGACCATAGAAATTAGCATGTTAGAGCTGGGCTGGAGGCTGGACTGGACCACAAGAGGGAAAAGCAGACTGCAGCACATTACAGAACAAGGCCTGCCTCCAGGATGAGCCAGGGTTATGACTATGAGCTGACCGTGTGCAGCTACCGCAGAGACACACAGCTACCCACAGGGAGAGACTGACGTTTCTGGAATGGAGAGGGGACCACATACTTTCAAACTCGGGTTGCCAACTAGGGCTGGATGTATTCCTGGAGGTTTCATCAGATGACAACCTTTGATTAAAGATTAATCTTTAATTCCTGGAGACTCCAGGACAATCCTGGAGGGTTGGCAACCCTATTTCAATCTTCTGCTGATCATGAGATTCCAGATAGCGCTCTAACCCACTGCCCTTCTCTATCGCCTTCCTACCAAGGATCTTGCCGTGCTTCACACACACAAATTCAGCCAGATCTAGGGGAATAGCCACTGAGAGGCAGAGGGACTTGCCCCAGATCACACAGCCAGTCAGTGAGAGTCAGGACCAGAACCCAGGAGCCCCAGTAATAATGAAGATCTGCTCCCTCACAATGATCATCCCAAGTCCAAACCAGAGTTGTAATAATACACTAACTGCAGTTAACCAGCCAGCCACAGCCCTCCCGGTAAACAGCTTTGTACTTCATGATACACGTCAGAGGAGGAAATACTGTGAGATTAGGGTCAGGACGTTCAGATCCTAGCAGCTGTAAGAAAAAATGAAAACAAACAAAAAAAAGAGTCAAATTCAGGGGAAGGCTTATGACATAGTGAAATAGCGTCCTCAGCTTTCACCTCCGGGCACCTGGCCGTGGACACAAGTAAAATGATTTTGGTCTCTGATTAGCCGCTAGAGCAGTGGTTCACCACCAGGGGTACGTGTACCCCTGGGGGTACACAGAGGTCTTCCATGGGATACATCAACTCAGCTAGATATTTACCTACTTTTACAACAGGCTACATAAAACACACTAGCAAACTCAGTACAAACTAACATTTCATCCAGACAATGACTTGTTTATACCGCACTATAGACTATACACTGAAATGTAAGTACAATATTTATATTCCAATTGATTTATTTTATAATTATATGGCAAAAATGAGAAAGTAAACCATTGTTCCATAACAGTGTGCTGTAACACTTTTGTATGTTTATGGCTGATTTTGTAAGCAAGCAGTTTAAGTAAGGTGAAACTTGGGGTGTGCAAGACAAATCAGACTCCTGAAAGGGGTACAGTAGTCTGGGAAAGTTGAGAGGCAGTGCCCTAGAGGACATTTGTCCTTAGTGGATGTCCCAGTTCAACTAGGTGATGCATTCTGCAAACACGTACTAGAAAGTGTTTGCTGCTAACTCCCAAAAATCATTTTCTGTGCCATGATGTAAGAGTGACGGGTAAAAGTCCAACTCCTTTCCCCAGGGTCTGTTGTTTTTATGTCTCTGCTTTAAAGGCACTGCAGGCTGGTAACACAATAGGCAAACACTGCATCAGATTTTTCTGCAAAGATTTCTTCAAATTTTGTCCAAAAATTGGAAGACAAATTGCCAGAAATGTCAGTCATTTTCATCCTGTAGGTTTCAAACAGGAACAATTTTTATAGGAATATTTTCATGGAATTATCAAAAATGTTCATTTTCAAAATGCTTCATTTTTCTCTCTTTTTTTCTCCTTTCCCCGTCCATTTAGCTTTCCCCCATGCCCGCCTCTCCTTTTTAC
Source organism: Chelydra serpentina (assembly GCA_037349315.1). NCBI lineage: Eukaryota > Metazoa > Chordata > Testudines > Chelydridae > Chelydra > Chelydra serpentina. Next base: position 19,544,232 of record JBAIAC010000035.1, read on the forward strand.
CCCTTTAAAAGAAATGTGCTATTGCACTATGGGTGGAAGGAGTGGTGGGGTGAAAAATGCTAAACTTAAAATCAAAACAAAAAAACCCTCATTTTTCAGTTTAATCCAAAAAATGGAAATTTTTGACAAAAACCTGTTTTCACAAAAATTTCCAATTTTGTCCATTTTTGGACTAAAATTTTTCAAAAAAAATTTGCAACTGAATGTGGTTGACGTTTAATAATGTTAAGTGAATTTTAAATCTCATGCTCAAATAATAACAAGAATAAAATATTAGGTTTGATTTCTCTGTGTGCATTAACACCAAAAATGTGATGTTAAGAGTTATGCTCAGTCAATCAGGAAGCACAAACAATACCACATGATTTATACGACCAATGACAACTAAGAAACACAGCTCAGATTTCAAATTTAGAATATCAAACCATCAGGAAAAGGAAATTTATGAAAAAAAGTCATTGAATGATTTTGACTTACCAATAATTTTGACAAAATCACCTTACATTTGTGGGCATTCCTCTAGCAGAAAGAGAGGCAACATTAGCGAATAAAGTATTCTTTGTACATGAATCGCTCAGGTCCAGTTACTAGAATTCTAGAAGGAAATTTGATTTTACTGACTACATAATTCTGTCCAGCAACTGAAATGCAATGATCTTAATTCTCCTGCACTGGCCATTCAGCTCTGGAGACCTGAGTTCAACTCCTGCCTTAAAACAAAAGAGTAAATGAATTTAGTCCTGTTGCCTACATATGATTATGTCCACATCCCAGAACTATCAAACAGTGTCACAAGCTGCCTAAATTGGGAATAACAGAGGATGTTGTGAATCGTGATTGAGGGTTATTGACAGAGCTGTGGGAGTACCTGAACTAGATTAGCAGGAGGAGCGGAGGCTGGAGATCAGGACTGAGGTGCACTGGCTGGGTGTATAAGAGGTGAGGAGGAAAAGGAAGGACTAGAATAGCAGGCGGGATGGACAGGCCACTGCTGAGGTTAGCAGAGCTGGTGGGAGGGGAAGAAAGTTTGTGCAGTGCCTGCCAGTCCTGTACTTGGCTAGTGCTGGTTGTTCCTCACGTTCAGAACTGAATTTCACCCCCAAAATTGTAGGAACCACTTTAAGTTTGAGTTTCCCAGTGAAACAATGTGAGGAACAGAAGGAAAAACATGGACCTGTGATAAAGCCATTCCAGCAACAAGACAAAAGAAATGTTTGCCAAGGCTAAATTGCTCTTACTGTGTTATCCCCTAAGGGGTTTGGGGAAAGTTGAGGGAGAAGAGCCAACGAGCCTCCACGAAGGGAGGAAGCTCTGAGGTTGTTTTACAAGACACTTTCCTGGTTGGTAGGACCATCCATTAACCACATATTGGGATCCTGACCTCATAGGTGGTGGGAGGGTGCTTACTCTTTCAATCAATCCTCATTGGTGCAGGGAAAGTTGAAAGGGAAAACGAAAAACCAAAGTCAACTTCTGTGACCTTAATGGCCTGGTACACAGCAGGACTCTTGAAAACAGGTCAGATACTTCAGCGGGCAGAACCTCAGCTGCTATAAATCAGCAGAGCCCCACTGACTTCAGTTCCCTGATGCTGCTTTACATCAGACGATCGATCTGACCCCAGAACTGTTCTGCTTCAGAGCCTGGCTTTCACAAGGCGGTGTGGGTAACTTTGCATATACACATTTTTTGCACAGTAAATTGTCCACTTAGACTGTGGTGTGGTGTCATGCACCTACAGGTACATGCATGTGTAAAGTTGCATAAGCACAAGTAATGAAAACTCAGGCCCAGAGTGTCTAACCTATGGTATCAAATCCTATCCAACTACTAGGGAGTCCTAGCCTCAGAGCAGGTCCCCGCATGCTGCTGTTCCTGGGAGCAACTCTCTTCCCAGAAGCCTGTGCTGTCAGAGCAGATACGCATTTGGAGCAAGACACCAGAAATGTCTTGGTTCAACAGCTGTAGGGCCTCCTGTGAATCCACAGTGCCACTCCATTGGGTTCAATGCAGTTACCCCAGGAGTGACTTAGCCCCTTAGGCTTTAGCATGGTTAATTGTCTGTACCATTCTCCCTATTCAGCACACTTGGCTATTTGTCCCTGTAGCGGGTTTATTCCTTTCTCAGGGACTTATCTGAGCTCTCAGCCTGGCCCTTCTGAAATGCTGACCATGCAGTGCGCAGCCCTAGAGATTGGTCCAGGGGAAGGCTATTAACTCTACCAGAAAGGTTGATGAAAACTAGACACTGAGAGGTGAATTATTTGCAGCTTTGTGCTCTCAGTTCCCCTCCAGGCAACCCTATTAAAGTCACCCGTCTAATTAAGCCTTCCAATCCCCCTGTTGGGTGGGTCTGTATTATTATCCACATCTTAGATAGGGGGAAGTGGGGGGACAGAAATTCTCACATGGCAAGGCAGGTCTCCCCAGCCTTCCTGGTGCCCACTCTTCTGATTTCCTCTTTGGGGAACGCTTCCACCCTTTCACGGGAATGTTTATGCTGGGATGTTGGTGTGTTTATTGGGGGGTAAGGTAGCTAGTCAATTTCAAAAGCCCTCTAGCTCCTTCTGTGATCTGAATTCCATGCATGAAGGCCAAACTCCTTCAGAAGCGCTGTCCCTTTAGTCACATATGTATCATCTGTGTTGCAGGATGCTCATTCCTCTAGCACAGTCACTCAGAACTTGCACTCCAGCGATGCTTGGAGCAGGGCCAGCCCACAACCATTCCAGACAGTTTGAGTAGTTTTTTTCCCCCTAAACATTAGGCCAGTGCTAAAATTAATGTCTGAAAATGTGAGTTTGCTTGAAAAGAACCTATCATTTGATTATCATTGTAATGCACGCAGCCCGGGGAACATCTGCCCCTGTCTCTCTGTGTCTCCTCCTCTCGGCTCTGGGAAATGCCGGGAAGGGCTGTCATGCGTCTGTGTAGACTGGAACAGAGCCTGACTGCTGGCAAACAACTTGTGGGTGCTGCAATTGGGAAATGGGAGTAGGGATTTATGCTGGCTGAAGCATTGAATATTCTGCCCACTTCTACTGTAGCTGCCCATGCTCCTGGCTGCTCCACTAAACCAGAGCATCTCAGACATTTGCCCCCCTCCCCTCTTGTCCTGACTGCCAGCTTATCTCCAAGGGCCAGTTTCTGATCTCGGTTACATCTTGAATACTCCATTGACTTCAAAGGCAGTGACTATGGACTTACACTAGAGAGCAACATCAGGACATCACTCGTTTTCCAACTGACTTACAGCCAGAGATTCTGCATGAAATTCCACCAGCTTCTAACAGGTCAGGACTTTCCTCCTTAGCAATTAAGTTCACTCCTACTCTGAAGGTACTGGGGCTGCACAGATGTCACCAAGGGCCTCAGATTGATGGTGTTTAGACTTGCACACACTTCTATTAAGGACTTCCTGTCCCTGACAACTCCTGGCACCCTTGCTCCTTCCCAACAACCTATGACAACACAGCAGCAAGACACGTATTTAAGATCTCCCACAAAAAGCCTTCCCACTCCCACACTGCTACGGAATGCAAACGGGCCTTGCAGTGTACCCTGAAAGGCAGTAGACGTGGGGTAGTATGGAAGGGGTGAGGGAGACAGCTCCAAAGCTGAGGGGCCCTTGTGGAGAACACTCTGGCAGCTGTCCCCTTTCTCTCACCATGGTGATCTACAAAACAAAGCTATGTGAAAAGGGACGTTAAGGTTGCCAAGTGAAGCATTCAGACGTTAGGAAATGCCAGAATTAAAGTTACCTGTGCAGCCTTCATTCAGCCCTCTTGTGTGTCTACATTACGACACAGTCTTTAATTACATGATCACATGCAACTTGTTCCAAAGGACCCCTGCCTCATTCAGTGCACCAGATGGATGGTGCTCACTTAGTGGGTAATTATTCAATATTTCTTTTTATCCTCATCATTCAATATGTGGCTCAGTGTCATGTTTACTGCACACCATCAAATCCTACACTGAATACTGGATTATTAATTTCCTCCCTGCCTTTCCTATGGCACTTAGCACTGTAGGATCTGAGTGCTTTACAGACATGAATGGATTTATCTTCACAGCACCCCTGTAAGATGAGGGGGTGCTATTATCCCCATTTCACAGGTAGGGAACTGAGGCACAGAAAGATTATGACCATAATGTATTAAGTGTCTAGTAGTTTTGGGAGTCCAACCTGAGACATCTAGAGCCTGATTTTTCAGAGTATTTAGTATTTTCATGGCACATTGCATGTTCAGAGCGCAGCCACATTTGCTTCACTTACAGTTGATTGCTCAGGACTTCTGTAAATCGACCATGGGGTCTTAGGTCAGGCACCAAAAAAAATGAGGAACACAAGCAGTGGCCACTTGTGAGAAGTCTGGGTTAAAAAACGTGCCCAGCATCACGCCAGAACTCTGTGGCAGGGGTAGAATTCAGTTCTCCAGGGCACATTCAACAGCCTAAACCACAAGACAGTCCTGTCCTTTCCTGCAGTCCTCTGCCCCAGTCACTACCACACCTTCCAACTTCTGCACCAAATGAAGCCAGGACAGCCAGTTTCATTTACTACGCAACCCCGATTCATCGCTTAGCACCATCCATGTTGTGCACTGAGTGAGGCAGGAGTCTTGTGGGAAAAAAACGTGTTTGATCGTGTAATTAAACATTGTACCATAACGCTTAGGCACAAGGGAGCCATATTAAGGTGGCATAGGCAATCTAATTCCTGGCATTTCCTAATGTTTCAGTGCTTGGCTTTGCAACCGTGAGGTTCCTTTAATATAGGAAATTACAGATAAAAAACTCCGTATTTTAAAAAAAGCAAACTGAAAAAACAGCAATTCCATTATGTGGAACTATATTAGTGCTTCTCTTAGGTCATCAGCAGCAGGACCTTTAGCTCAGTAGCGCAGACATCTACCACTTGAGCTAAGGGAGTCAGTAGTAGCAGTTATCCTCTATATCAGGAGTAGGCAACCTATGGCACGTGTGCCAAAGGCGGCACGCGAGCTGATTTTCAATGGCACTCACACTGCCTGGGTCCTGGCCACCGGTCCGGGGGGGCTCTGCATTTTAATTTAATTTTAAGTTAAACTTCTTAAACATTTTAAAAACCTTATTTACTTTACATACAACAATAGTTTAGTTATATATTAAAGACTTATAGAAAGAGACCTTCTAAAAACTTAAAATGTATTACTGGCACGTGAAACCTTAAATTAAAATGAATAAATGAAGACTCGGCACACCACTTCTGAAAGGTTGCCGACCCCTATATAGACCGGTCACTCGAGGGAGATAAGACACCCCCTTTGCTAATGGGTTTCCCAAATATTTGCTGTCAGCAGAGGAAAGTTGGGACTCAGGAAACCTGGACTCTGTTCCGGGTTGTGGAAAGCAGTGCTCTCTAGTGGTTATGGACTATCGTGCCCCTGTCCTATCCAGACTGCTCCGATTCCACCCACCCTTGCCCCTCCCTCCCTCTACATTTGATTCAGGCTGCCGGCTTCCTCTGTCATGTACACCTTGTACAGGTTGCAGGACTGCTACTAGCAGGGCAGGCTTCTGTATTCAGTATGGACTGGCTACAGAACTGCCTTCCCAGAGAGACACACCAGCTATGCTCACTATCATTGCGTTTCCAGGAATGGCTGTTGCAAGGTCAAGGTATGTTACATAGAGTACCACCTACTGGCTAAACCTATAACACCATAATATATTCTATTATATCCTCCTTTTCCTGGTTCCACTGAGAGCACAAGAGAGACAGTCTCCCCTCTCTGACACAACAGCCTCCAGCTGGTGGGAGAAGCAACTGTAGGAAAAGTCCTACTCAGCCCCTCTGCCCTGGTGGAGCATGCTCAGTACAGATGGAACATTTGGAGAATTTAGTTGCCAGCCTCTAACAAACCACTAAATATGAATGTGCACATGGTGGTTTTCAGAGGCGTGTCACTCAGACATATCGGGGTGGATTTTCATAAGGACAGCAATACACACTTCTCTGGCCCAAGGGTGACTCACTTGCCAAGTTTCAAGCAATGTATTTTTCCCTGACCTCATTCTCATAAACAGGTGAGCCGTTTTTGCTGAAACTCCCCTCTCCCATCTCCTCAAAAAATCAGCCCGAGCCAGACACCTGGCATTGAAAATGTCAACCTCGTTTGGCAAAGTTATAAGCAACTGAAAACAGACTCTTATAAAGGAAATGTTAACTATAAGCATCACTACCAGCTCAAAGACTGACAAAAGGCAGGGGACAGGGATACAACATATAGGCAAAGTGATCAGAGTGGTGATAGACTCCTAGTTTCCTAACTACATTACTTTCTTGTTTTAAATTAATCCCCTCTCTCCACTATGTCAATTTCCAACCTCTGTTCCGGTGTCCTGAATCCCCCTCCCTCTATGGAAATGAGCAGATTGCTCCTCGGATACACAAATGAAATAGACACATAGAGGCTCTAGTCAGTTGGTTTGCAGTACAATCAAAGGTGCATATGTAATTCACACGACCCGCTACACGTCACCAGAAACATCTGCTTCCTCAAATCAAACAGAAAAATGGCCCTGCCTGCATGACAGGTAGTGTAGCTAAAGGAGCTGGGAGAGATGCAAAACTTGTCATGCTGCATAAAGAAACCCCTTTCATTAGACAGGAGATCATTGCTTGCTTCTTTGAACCTTGTCTGAGCTACTCAAAGTCTCCTCAGGTGGGACTGCCACAAAGCAAGTCTCAGTTCATAAATCGTAGCTGACTGAACCCCATGAGCAGCTCTGGTGGGTGAGGCTTTACTCAGGGAGGTACACAGTTACTAACAAAACAAAGAGTGAATGACTTTGAAGTCCTTTCCGGAATCCTGATCTGATGCCCGCAAAGACAGCTCCTCACTGATTCCCAGGGAAGAGCATTCTTTCCATCTGGACAGCCAGGTGTGATACACATGTTCCTCCAGTTCCCCTAGAGCCCTCTTCCAAATCATTCCCTGATGTACCGATGTCAGCAGAGCTCCGATTTCCAAATGTGGGACACAGTGTGGGGGAAAAGACCTGCAGCCAAAGGTCAAATCCTGAGGTCCTTAATCCAGCAAGTCTTCCACTGAAGTCAGAGGGACCAGGACACTAGAAACCTCTGAGTGAGAATCTTAACACAAGAGAAGCTTTTCTTTAGCATAAAATAGTATTTTCTATAGCCTCAGTTCACTAAGCAGCATTTCTGGGATGGATCACTTACTATGGTGCAAGGGAGATAATACCAGGTGTTTTTATAGGCACCAAAATGGAGACGCCTCCTAAGGAATGACAGGTGGGAGATAAAGGAGCTAAAGGTCGGATGCTCATATACTGATGGAGAATACCAACGGTGACTCCTTTGGCCACTTAAGATTAGGCTTGGAAGGATTCGATTTTTATCAGTAAATGTCAGTAGAGATCGATTTCACCCTACACACACAAACCCAGGAAAAAATATTTCCAGCAATTATAACTGAAATTGGCAAAGTAAGAAAAATGCTGCTTGGGAACTTAGAGTCTGATTTAAGGACACTTACGTTGTATAGCTTGACAATTTGTGTTTTAACAATTATAAAGGTTTAACGTTTTGAAATCGTCTCCTGTTATTAAATAATCCATGTCTGATTCCCCATAATTTCCCACAGTGTGAAAAATTAAGTCGATCAAAATAATAAAATGCTTAAACCCCATCAGTTTGCACAACAGTGACAATTTAAATCAATCAAAATGGAAAAAATGCTCAAAAATAAACACTGATATTCTCCATGGAAATTGTAAATAAATACAAATCCTATTCTACCAAGCCTACTGAAGAAGAAACTTTGAGGGTTTCTCAGTCAGCCCTCCCTGGCTGTAAATATGGTGGAACCGTGATGATAGGGAAAGGTGAAAGTTGGAGAACCCATCGGATGAGTGAGGGGTGGGGGAGGAATTTGAAAATTGCAAATGGATACACCTGCTTGCTTGCCTGCCTGCTTCCTTCACTTTGCAAACTCGCTGCATGGCATGCAACGAGCACCGGCGCATTTCAGCCAGCAGAGGGCAGCCCGAAGCGCCCCTTCGCCACCAGCAGGATCAAGCCAAGCAAACCCTGCCCAATGTAGCTAATTTCCTCTCTCTCTTCTCTTCCTTTTCATCACAATTTTCAGTCTCAGCCCCAGCCCTGCCTGGATGGGAACTCCTCCAGCTGCACTTGAAAGAGGCTTCTGCTGGCAAACTTGCCTGAGAGGAGGTGAGCGCTAGGTGGGGTTCCCCTCGGCTAGATTCAATAGGGATGGGGGGAGAGCAGCTTCTTCTGATGAGCAAGCTCTGTGCAGGCCCCCCTCCCCTTTCTGTGGTCCACACCCCCCTGGAGCTATAAGAAGCGCTTCAGCTGGAATTGGTCTGCATTGCATGACAGCACCCTCCACAGAGCTCAGCCCTGAGCAGGAGTCAGTCAGCTGCCTCTGTGCGCGGCTTCGCACGGCGGATCTGTTGCTGGGAGGAGAGAGAGACGGAGGAACACCCTGCCCTGGTTTATTCTCAGGCTCCCTGCTTCTTTTTTGTCCCCACCCCGGACTTTATTATCCGCCTGCTCAAAATTAAGAGCAAAAGCAGGAGCCTGGGGAGATAATAGCGTGGGACGCAGGAGACACCTTGGCAGGAATTAGATGGCAATCGCACGGCAATATTGTTCCTAGGAAGAAAAGGGAAAAGCCCACTCCCATAAAAAAGAGAGGATTGAAAGAGCAGCTTTGTTGAATGAGAAGGACAGAGCAGGATCAGCAGCATGAGCACTAGCAGTAAGTACAGCTCTTCCTTTGCTATGGGAACAGGGGCTTATTTTGCATGGGATGTGGCTGAGAGGAATAGGAAGGAAAATGTCACATCAGGTTGGACTATCCCAGTGGGTTTTTTTTTTCCTTTTTGCTTCCATGACAAGGAATGATTTTCTTAGCTGTCTTTGTTGTGACTAATGTGCTCAAGCCCCCTGTCCACCTCCTTTAAAGACTTTTTGGACAGCAGTGCATGGAATATATTGTCTACATGCAACATGGTTTCAAAGATCTGTGCAGTCTCTCTCTCTCTCTCTCTCACACACACACACATATGTGCAATAGACTCGCGTGTACCACCACCTGTGTATAAATAGACCTGGATCTAATATAGCTGATAGGTGGGCAGAGTTTGATCAGAATGAAGAGTGATCCAGGAACGATGTCCTCCTCCCCCCTTATCCAGGTTAGTGGGTATCTATTGTATGTGTGTGAGAGACAGACACATGTTACGTATGAATTGCTAAATAAGCAGAGCACAGCTAGCTAATGTGCTGCATGAGATCAGTATAGGCACATACTGCCAGTCTGGATGGCTCCTATTTTGTGCCTTAGATTTCAGAGTCTTGAGGGATTAATTGGTGCTTGCAAGTTATCTATTTCTCTTCTCTTTTATTGTTGTTGTTATTATTATCTAGCTTGTTAGCAGAACTTTGGCCAATACCCTTAAAAAATGCACCCAAGCCAGCCAGTACCCAAATCAATCATTGCAAAAGACCATCTGAGAGTTGATCTGCTGGTCTCCCCCCTGGTTGATTTTTAGTTCTAAAGGTTATATGTGTGAAGAACTGAACTCCCACCGACAGAGAATGGCAGCCCCGTGACTTCTATGCTCCATCACAGTCCTGGGCCTGCCAGTCCTGGGTTTCTCAATATGAGGGGGTGGAGTAGCTTCAAGGCAAAGTGCAGAAAAAATTCCTTGGCAGGCTCCAGCCGACAGAACAGGTGATCCCAGATTTGTTGGACTGTGTCACAGACAGGTAAACTTCCCAGGTGCCCTACACGGGAGCCACACCTGGAACATGGGGTGCTTACATATTATTGAGCGGGTATGGGGGGGATGCTCACAGAGGAGACAATAGGGATCAAATCCTTCCTCAGACACCGGGTGGATGTACCCATTTTCTGTGTCTTGCTAGTTGATAAACTCCAGGGCTGGTGAATAAATGGTCTGGAGGGATGGGGATTGTACTTCTTTGCTTGCTGGATTTCAGGGATTAGGGTGATCAGCTGAGAACACAAAGGGGCTGGATTCAAGCGGGAGAGACTGGGAAGGGATTTTGCCCTCAAAAGAATGTTGACAAATGCATAACCGTTCCTCCTGGTTATTTGCTTCCAGCTTTTAGCCACCAGCTCGGGTGCTGATAATCACTGTTTGTGGAACCAGCGTTTCTTAAAGATCCAATTGTGCCACTAAGCTCCCACGTGTGCAAAGGGGCCAGTCAAACCCAAATAGCAAAATTAGCCCCTTGGCGACTGGTGAGAGAAATGTGCCATATGAGAGGCAGCATGATCAAGTGACTAGACCAGGAGCCTGGGAGTATTACTGATTCTGCCACTGACCTTCTGTGTGACCTTGGGCACATCACCTTGCCATGCCTCAGTTTCCCCATTTGCAGGATGAAACTGGGATAATGATGCTCTTTGTAAAGTGCTTTGTGATCATTGGATGAAAGGGGCTTATGTGGTGGTGTTATTATATGGCTGTTAATGTGATATAATTATTATGATTAATGAAAGTTTGGAAATATAATTCATTTCTATCCTCACCAAAGGATTCTGAGCACAAAAGGGAGTTCTACATGCCTATCTATTTAGTGCATCCATTGCCATAGTGCTGCTGCTGCTTATGGTAGCACCAAGAGTCCCCCACCAGGATCAAGCCCCTGCTGTGCTGTGCCAGGCGCTGCACAAACACATAGGAAGAGACAGTCTCTTCCTCCAAAGAGCCTACAGTCTGCTATGAACCTCACAACTAGTTTAGGGCCTGAAAGGCCTGCGTGCACACGAGTCCATTATCAGGGTGTGTACAGGGCTGGAAGTGACATGGATGTGTGGGGAAGACGACAACTTGTGTTCAGCTAAATCTATTAGTGTTGTAGGTGTGAGGAGAGGGCAGAAAAGAAGGGACATTCCCCTTGGTAAATGCTTCCTGTCTAAGCCCTAGGGGTGTCAAATACTGCATGCCTGGGAGGGGAGTAATACAGCAAACAATACCACCCCTTAGGCTACTGCACAACCCAGCCATGGATACTGACCATTGCCTGAGAGTCCATCAAATTCCCCAATCCTGCGGGGGAGAAATGGGAACCTTGCCCTGGTGTCTTCCCTCCCTTCTCAGCTTAGTCCGTAAGATGCTGTCCCTTTGTGACCCACAGTCCTTCTGGCCAAGAGCACTGGAAGGGACTCCATTCAGGAGAGGCTGTTCAGTTAGAGACTCCCGGTGCCACCCATTAGCTGGAGAGATGAGTGATGGGAGGGGAGTCCTTTGTAGAGGTTGAGTGTGCTGCCTCCTGGCACACGGCAGCTTTTTGCATTCATTTTTCAGCACCAGTATTCTCGGTGGTGTACGTGTTGGATTCAGGCACGTCATGGCACCCTGCTCAGGGCAGCTGCACCATTGGGGAAATGGGTATGCAATCTGATCATATAGAAGTACCCCCGAAGGGTTTCCAGAACCTGGATTTGGAGTCAGAGCTGGGTCACTCCCAGAGCAGTGCCTGGGAAAGGAACCCAAGTCTTGCACAGAGCAGTGCAGCGCGCTCCTAGCCTAGGGAGTCAGAGCAGGATCAGGAGCCAAATGGGGTCTCTGATGAAGCAGGACACTGCAATATCTCTAACTCATTGTCCTCCTTCAAAACCATCCTGCTAACTCTCCTTTGCCATGAGGCCTACAAAAAACTTGACAACGTTCACGCTGCTGGTGTGCTGAGACCACTGCCTACCATGCTGGCCAATATTGTCTCGCGTTTCCTTGTACTCCCCTGTCTGTCAGTATCTATCTATTGTCCTACACTTAGATTGGAAGCTGTTTGGGTAGGGACTGTCTTTGTTCTCTGTTTGTACAGTGCCTAGCACGATGGGGTCTGGTCCATGACGGGCTCCTGGGTGCTACAGAGAATACAAATAATAATAGATCACTCATGCAGCCCAAACATATAGGGCCAAAACCTCAGCTGGTGAAAATCCGCATGGCTCCATTGACTTCAGTGACACTATGGCAATTTACACCCACTCAGGAAGTGGCCCATGATTTCCTATGACTCCCCGCTCCCTCCTTCATTTCTAAGCCGTACATTCTAATAACATTAAGATCCTGCCTGAAACCAACAAGAGGCAGGAACTTCAGAGCTGAGGACAGCTGCGCTCTCCCTAACTCATCCCGTTGTGGGGGTCTCCAGCGAGTTTAGCACAGGATATTACGTGCTCTGTCCATACGTCTGACCTCGGCCACACGGGTGTGTGTCCGCACTAACTGCATGGAATTATACACCGCCTTCTCGAAATGCTGGTCAGCAGAGCCGTAACTAGGAATTTCTGCTCCCGAGGCAGGGGCGCAGAAATTCCTAGGGGCTCTTACCCTCCGCCGAATTGCCGCCGAAACCGCGGCACCGGTGGCCCTCCCTCAGGCAAGCGGAAGCGGCTTCGGCAGCAGTTCGGCGGAGGGTATTTTTAGCAGCCGCCGAAGCCGCTTCCGCTTACCTGTGGGAGGTCCGCCGGTGTGTGTGCAGAAGGCCCCCTCCGCCTAATTGCCGCCGAAGCCGCGGCACCGGCAGACCTCCTGCAGGTAAGCGGAAGCGGCTTCGGCGGCGGGGGAGGAGGGGACGCCCCTGGCAGCAGGCTTTTGCACCCCTGCCAGCAGTGTGCCCCGAGGCGAGTGCCTCAATGGCCTCGCCCTTGAAATAGAACCTGATATCTGAGGCACTGTTACACACCTCCCCAGTCCCACCTCCGAGGGGGAACAGCCTGGCATGGAAAAGCTGCGCTGATATGAAGGACCCAGAGCTGTTACAAATGTGTCCTGACTCTGGAGGGCAGAGAGAGACGCTGGAGTCAGAGATGGCTGTAATGTGGAGAAAGGGTCTTCGTTCTTTCCTAAGTGGGCTGGGTTCACGGGACACACTGTGAAAGTTCAGCGGGCCGGATCAAAGACTGCGGTGTTAATATTTACATTTGTTCAGCTATTTATACCTCTTACTCTAGTCAGCACCACTAATTGGCTACAAATGGATTCATAAGGTTATAAATAGGAACATCAATGCCTCTGAGCACTTCTATTGAAGCTGGATTGCTTGATGCAAACTGTTGCCAAAAAGGGCTTGCTCTGTGCAGCTTCTAAAATCTTTACAGGTTACAGGCCACAAATGCGTTCCTAGCTTACAGACAGGCTGTGCTTGCTCCCAGGACTATGTGGATGGAGAGAAGTCAGCAGGAGACAACCACCCGTTCCTGTGGGCAGCCATGCTGGAAAGGCCTCCCCAAGGTGTAATATTGCCCAACTCTCCAAGGGATTTAGACACACATTTCCCATTGAAATTAATGGCACCTGTGTGTCTAAATTCCTTAGGCAGCTTTGAAAATTTCAGACAGCTTTCAGTGCCTCAGGTCTGTGCTGTGAGGTTAGTCTCCAAAGCCAATAGCATTTTGGCCATTCCAGGCAGAATACACTTGAGCTGAAATTCTTACCGCTTGTCTGTCAGGCCAGCTCTTTGGGGCCAAGAGACCAGATCCTGGTCCCAGGGAGATCACTGAGAGTTCTGTTACTGACTTCAGTGGAACCAGGGTTTGACCCTTGCAGTTGAATGCAGTAGCACCAGCGGGAAACACACCTTCAGTCTTTTCCGGGGTTCCCAACTAAACTGCGGTGAAGGTGTCTACAGCTCAGTCCCCAACCATCTCTGTACCCTGGTTACTGAGCCTCAAGTGTATTTCAGCCCGGTGAAGTGGTGGCACTGTGGTGGTGAGGATGCAGCATCATATGACATGGAGATGAAAATGTTGCAATGTCATGCCATAGCTTCCTAGCATGAGTTCCACTTGTGGCCGCTCTGACTTGAGCAGTTAATTCATGACCAGCATCATTGTGGCCTGTCTCTATTTTGAACAAAGACCCAAGTGAAAATCCTCCTAGAGAAGATTAAACCTAAGCTAACGTCCATTCGTGTGTATTGAACCCAGCTTGCTCTGAACCTGGATCGCATCAAATACAGAACCCTGTGTGGTTTAGGGGTCAGAGCAAAGATCTAGGAGGGTCTATGCAGGCTGAGCCACTAACTCACAGTACAACCTTGAGAAAATCCTTCAACCTCCTTTTGCCTCAGCCAGCCACGCTGAGAAAGAGCAGTTAAGAGTCGGGACCTCCCTGACACCCAGGTTCTGCCTCTGAGCCAAGCTAATCCAGAGGAACAAAATTGTCGCCCCTTCTTCCCTAAACCCACCAGGACTTAGTTCTATCACACAAGACAGCACCTCAGGAAACCTCACGTGCCATAGGGAAAGGGAAAGTCCTTCAACGTCCATTGACCTGGTGGATGAATGTGCGGGAGATCGAGTGATGCACCAGGAGAGAAGAAATTCCAAGAAAGAGGGGTGGCCTGGGGAAAAGCTGCCAAAGAAGGCATTACGGACTCCGAGAGCAGCTTGAGTGGATTGCAGGCAGCAAGAGGTGACCGTAGTAATGGGAAAGCAGAGCAGAGATGTAGGCACATCTATATAGGGCCTTGGAAGTAAAGAACTACCTTAGATTGACACATCTGGTGTCTAGCATCCAGACACAGACAGAGAACATTCCAGCAGTGAGTTCCATGGCGTAGGGGTATTGAAACGATGGGCAATCTACACTGGAGCGTCCAGGAGGGATTCCCAGCTCTCACGGATGTGCCCACACTAGCTCTGCTCCAGCTAGCGCCTACAAATAGCAAGGTGCAGCAGCACAAGGTGGCAGCTTGGGCTGCCCGAGTGTGTATCCCAGGGGGCAGGGGAGGCTGGCCAGAGGCCTGTGCTACGTGACCACACTGCTATCTTTGGGCAATAGTTTGAGCAGAGCTAGCGCAGGTACATCCTTGTGAGCTGGGAATCGCCCCTCCCAGCTCAAATGTAGACCTAGTCTGTAGTGTCTCAGAATTCTCCACCCACCTCTGTCTCCCCTTAGTTAATATGCAACCTAGACTCCTTTCCCACAATCTCCCTGGCAACAAGTAGCCCTCTAGCTCCTGCTAGTGCACATTCCAAAAGAAGTGTCTGGTGCCAGCCCAGGGGATTTTGATCCCAGTCAGCTGCTGCCTACCCTCAGGGTCATGTGCAAATTTCCATCCCATAAGGTTTCACTGTTCTTCTCCAGCTTCCTTCCAAGCCATCTTGCATGGCGGGATGCGTCTCGGAGGGCGGGGAAAACATAAGCCATCTTAACCAGCCTTGAGGGAAGGCCCATGAAAAGCAGGCGGTAAAGTCAGTTGCAGCAACTGAATTATTCTGAGTGCCTGACGGGGGTCTCACAAAATACATAGCAAGTTTGCTAATGATAGAGCTGAGATCAGTTTAGCCAGATAATTATATCTGTGATGCCAGCAGGCTGGGCTAATGATAGACTGTCCTCTTATCAATGAGTAGGCACCATGGTGCCTGCCATTTCTCTCTGCGATCCAGCGAGGGAGTGGAAACAAGCCCACCAAGTTGCTGCTCGAGCCTGCAGTCCTATCATGATGGACCCCTAATGAAGTGCTTGGAACATCTAATTAGATATTTTTAGACTAACTAAATCAGCACCTCTTTATTAAGAGCGTTGCAGCACCTCACGAGAGAGGAGGAGGTGCTGCCGGCAGGGCAGCGAACAAGGCGAGATGCGGGGGGTTGCTACATGAACAGGTGCAGAGAGTGACGTTGCCGGCCCTGCGGGAGGCCGCGTCCTGCTGGAATTCTGGCTGCTGCTAATCCATTCCCCCCAAGGCAGCGTGCGAGCTGCTCCCAGGCAAGTTGAAGGCATGGCCAGGGCGGAGGATGCTGCAGCAAGGGAGGTGATCTTTGCTTCTTACAATGATGATAACATGGTGAACAAAAGCCAGCCTGTCTGCTTCCACCCTCTCTGCCTTTTGTAGTCACCGGTGCGCCATAAATCTCTGGAAGTTTTGGAAAGCTTGTAAGTGCTGTGATACACAGCCCCGCTGCCTGCACATTGCTCTCTGGAGAAGGGTTGTCTGAAGAATAACAGTACAGAACTAATCAAATTTCTCTGGGAGCTCAGGCACTGGGGACCATTACACTTGCTGGTGTTTCGGGTGTTTGACAGGGCATAGTTCATGCAGGCATTTTCCCTGTCTGGTCTGGCTCACTTAAAAGCTTCATCAATATCAGCCATCCTGCCATTTGTCATGGGTTGGAAAGTGACAAGAAGAGGCCGGGGCATGTGATTGGAAATGAACAAGAGCTAAGTGTAGCTGTTGCTTTGTCTGGTGTGTCCTTTCCCTCTTCTCCACCCACCCCCTCTGAGCCCAAAGCCGCCCTCGTTTTTCTGTTCTCCTCACTTTCTCCTTCTCCCACTTTGCCAGGCCCGTTCTTTTGGTTGGAGAGAACTGGGCAGGGCGTCCTATGGGCTCATATGGAAAAGTCCCACAGTAGAACTGACTATGGGCCCTTATAGAAAAGCCCCACAGAAATGAATCCAGGCCCTTCTGGAGCAGGCCCACCAGAGATAATAGGGATTAAATGAATAGGATTCTGCAGTAAGGACTCTAAGAAGCTATTGAATGCAATAGGGAATTAGACCTTGGCAATGGGTTGCCAGGCCACCCTTTTTATATATATAATATATACATGCGCGCGCGCACACACACACCCAGTACAAGCTTTTCCAAAGAGTAGGGTCCTCTGGACTCGGCTCCAAAGAATGCTCCATTATACGCATGCTGGCAGAATCCCTGACTGGGAAAGGCATGTTAGCGGTGCCCTGTGCATCACACCCACCATGTGCCTTTGCAGTTCTTCTGACTCCTTTTTCACTTGGGCTGCATGACGTAGGGCTAGGAAACGTTTTGGCCATTTTGATCTAGGTCTCAGGACAGACTTCAGGGCTGGGAGGATGTTTAAAGAAGTTTAGGAACCTCTTTGGGGTTGGTGGCTTCTTCTCTTTGTTCAGAGGCACTTGTTGGCACAGGTCAGTTTTCACTGCTGGACGCAGCTGTTCGCAGTGAAGTATGGATTCTCAGAAGAGGGGAGGGGGCAGGCTGGGAGGAGGAGTGGGATTGAGTTTCAAGTCCTGGTCAAGGACTTTCCCATACTGAAACTTTTAACCAGGATGGGAAGGGGAGCATGACACTTGTCTCCGGTCAGTCACCTGTCAGTTAGGAAGCTCTTGTCCAACTCTGATTGCAAAAGGAGCATTGCAATGCAGGCTTTATCATACATCTAGAGCAAAGAGTAGGGTGGGGAGGGTGAGTTTGCTAAGGAAGAGATTTCATTTCCCCCTTCCCTGTGTGACTGGAACTCTGCCTTCCAAAATCGTGATCCACCCATCTGTTCTCAGCGCCCCAGCCTATTCTATGCCATTCTAAATGACAGAATGTACTTCCCCACCATAATAATCCCCCAGTCTAAGTAGCCATCATTATGGCTAATGATGGAATTTTTCTGAAGTGCTAGTAGTTTTTCCTTGTCTCTGCGGCGGGCCATGAAGTAATAAACAGATTGTCGTCATCATGCATTATTCAGAGTTTAGCTGAGGAATGATGAGGTGAGAGAGTGAAGAGCCAAGATGGGAGGCCGCATGGCTCCAGCAGCACTGTCTGGGAGCGTGGGGACAATTCTCTCAAGCAGAGGCCTTGTGTTAGAATCTAGCTGCTGGGCTTTCAGACAGAGAGATGCTAAATGGCGAGTCACATACAGTCACGTTCATCCCATTTCACTGATGGCACTCAGACACTCCCTTTTAACCGAGTGCTGGAAAACCTCCCCAAACCAAAAAATCGGTTGAAAAAACAGTGGCAGTTTCTTGACGAAACAAAGAAAAAACTGAAGAAAAATTGTCGCTTTGAGTTGGAACGAAATGTTTCGAATGTCGACTTGAAACAACTCTGTGAAATGAAACGGCAGATCAAGTCGCCCTTTCCTTGAGGAAACGTCATTCTGGTTTGACCTTTTTGTAATGGTTCCCCCTGACGTTTTGGAGATTTTTGTAGGGGGGCGTGGGGCGTTTCTGCTGAAACTCATCAAAATGCCTTTTTCAGCAAATTTACTATTGGCCAAAAAGAAGAACCAATCACCCATCTCTATTCTTACCAGACTCTCAGAGTACGTCCCAGGGTGCTGTGATCAGGTGGGGATCCTGCGGAAGAATTATGCTGCCAGGCTGAGCTGTTCTCCAGCAGCTGCTGAGCCCCCGTTGAGCCACTGGGTGATGTGACAGAGCTTTAGTGAAATGCTGTTGTTTGGTATACTCTAGAGCTGGGCTGCTCTGTGTAGCCGTTTCCCACCCTCCCCCCTAGGTGAGTCTGACCAATTAATCCTCTCCTTCCCCAAAAGCAGAAGAGCATGTCTCTGAGTCCTGCGCCTGCTCCCCGCTGCTGTTTGCGGGGCTTGGATCGTTGTGCCTGGTGCAATGACAGGATGGCTGGAAGAGCTAGCTAGCTACCTCCTATGCAGCCCAGGAAGCATTTGTCATCCCAAAGCCTCCTGCATTCAGAGCATGTCCAGGGAGATAGACCTGCTGTGTAGGTTAGTTGGAGAGGAGGTCTTCTGTCTGGGGCTTAGACCCTCACACTGCAGCTCTTTCATGGGAGGATCACTAAGCTCATAGATTTACAGAGTTGAAGGACAGAAGGGACCATTTGATCATTTAGCCTAACACAGGCTATAGAACTTAAGGACAGTTACCCCGGCATTGCAGTTGGCAAAGGGCATCCTGTCTTGATTGGAAGACATCAGGAGAGGGGAATCCACCACTTCTATTTCTAGTTTGTTCCAGTAGCTAATCACCCTCACTGTTTAAAACAGAATTAACAGCTAGACTCCAACTGCTCTCAACACTGCTTCTGCCACAGGGACTCCCTGCCAGGCAGTGCTCCAGGTAACGGTGTAATCAGGGCCAGCTCCAGGCACCAGCCAACCAAGCACGTGCTTGGGGCGGCACCTGGAGGGGGGCGGCGCTGAGGGGTGTGTGGTGGGGTTTTTTTTGGGGGGGGGGGGTTTAAACACTCTTCCCAGCTAGGGCAGCGGGCAAGCCCCGCTCCCCGCCCCAGCCGGGGCAGCGGGGAAGACATGCTCCCCGCCGGCCCCCTGGCCCGAGCAGCGGGGAAGCCACCCTCCCCGTCAGCCGGGGCAGCAGCAGGGATGCCGCCATCCCCCTGGCCGGGGCGGCAGCGGGGAGCGGCATCACCCCGACCGGGGCTGCGGGGATGCCGCGCTCCCCGCTGGCGCCCGTCAGCTGGGGAGCGCGGCATCGCCCCGGTTCGGGGAGTGGGGTGGCAGGCATGCCGCGCTCCCTGCCTGCGCCCCAGCCGGGGCAGTGGGAATGCCGCCTTCTCCGCTGGCGCCCCGGCCGGGGCAGCGGGGAGCGGCATCGCCCCGGCCGGGGGACCAGGGCCGCGGCACCCTGGGGAAGCCGCCCTCCCCGCCGGCGCCCTGGCTGGGGCAGCGGGGCCACGGGAATGCCGCCCTCTCCGCCGGCGCTCCGGCCGGGGAGCAGGGAGCACGGCATCGCCCCGGCCGGAAGCGGAGCGGCGGGCATGCCGCCTTCCCTGCAGGCTCCCGGCCTGAGAGGGGCGGCCGGTGGCTTTTTTGCCTGGGGCGGCAGAAAAGCCAGAGCTGGCCCTGGGTGACTGTAATCCTATCTCTCCCTCCCTCACGGCAGCTGTTGTCTGCTCTACATTTTTTCTCTCTCCTAGTATCAAAGCAGCCCCTCGAGTGGGAAAGAGCGCAGGCTTCCTTAGTGTCTCCCATGGATTCTATATAGCCTCTCTCCCCCTCTTCAGTCTCTACCAATATGACAACACCAATAGAATTCCAGACTGCTCCCCTTTCTCTCCTTCTAGTATCTCCATGCTTTGGGAGCGGGAGGGAGTGTGGTGTTGTCCTTTCATATTTCGTTACTAGCTAACAGCCTTGGCGTCCTTAGAGAATGGAGAAGGTAGGGCAAGGTGAGACGAGTTCTTTTTCGTCTCTTACGTGCTATCAATATTCAGGTCACCAAAGTGTCCTCTGAAAGTGATGTGATCTGGTTGGGGCTCTTCTAGAACTGTGAGCTGGTTTCCAGACATGCCCAACTTTTGATGATGTGATAGGTGGGAAAAGAACTCCTGCACATCCCGACCGTGGCACTGTGTCATCACATTAGCGTGCTGCAGGACACCTATCAGGTTATGCATGGTGTAATCCCAACCAGCAACAGCTGAGGCAGCCTTCCTGGGGCTAGGTCAGCTTGCAAACACATAACTGGCAAAGAGAGACAGATGGATTGCAACAGGGAGCCTTCTGCCACTGTTTATCAACAGGTTTATCAACGTTCCACTAGCTTTAACCAATCAACGGCCTAGAAGGCTATTATAGGGAGGGACCCATGCAATCCAGGCACAGAGGTTGTTTTGTATGCACTTCAGTTGTCCTGCCAGACCCTTTTCCTGGTCAGTCATTGAGTAGCTTTATTATTGGGAAAATGGCCAGTTCACTTTGGAATAACAGACTGAGGAAAGAGTGAGAAACAGAGTGGTGATTTCTCTGAAGCTGGTGAGATGCCTTCATGATCCATCTCCTCCTATCTCCAGTTTGTTTTGGTCGGCTTTAGCAACAGGCTGTTCAAAATACTCATTCCTCTCAGTTATCAGGGGGTAGCCGTGTTAGTCTGTATCCACAAAAACAACAAGGAGTCTGGACTTCTTCAGAGTCCTGCATCTGAAGAAGTGGGTTTTTTACCCACGAAAGCTTATGCCCAAATAAATCAGTTAGTCTTTAGGGTGCCACCAGACTCCTTGTTGTTCCTCTCAATGACATTCAGAATCCATGCTTCATCCCAAGAAATTTGACTCTTACTTTCTTCTATCTCATTGTGCCATCGTCACTCAGTCTTAGTACAGCACCCAGCATCCTTGAACTCAGACCTTTCTAAAGTTCTGCTCCTCCCACAGATGGTGTCCCTAGATTAGTGGTCCAGTTTAAAAATAAAAATAAAAAAATCCAGGTGCATCTCTTCTATTGGCAGGAGCTTGTGGAGGTCTCTGCTCTGTTCATGGAGAGATAGGAGTTTGTTCAATGTAGTATGACAACCTCCTTGTCCACCCCTTGAGTTGCGACCCTGTGGCAATACAGACCATTGTATAGGTTATGGATGTATAGGCATAACAAATGCAACATATCTTCTCACTGAAAGCCTGATAAAATATGTCTACCGCATGGGCACACTTGGGTGTTACACCCCAAAGACCAGCAAGTGGCTGACCAAAGGATTTACTGAGACCACACAGACCGAGCTTTTCCCTTCGCTTAGGTGCAGAATGCCTCCTGTGGAAACTAGACCCAAAGCTAAGTGTGGCCGGCTTCCTTTGTTCCTTTCTCCCTTGGCTCTGTAGATCAGCAGGACAAGATTTATGGACTGTTTCCAGTGGTCTCCTCAAATAGCCCTTATTTATGGGGACACTGCTCCCAAACATCACACCCTAGCCTATTGCATGTGACTTGCGTACGTTGCCAAGACCCACCATGTGTCCTGGGGAGGAATGGTGAGAGGGAGATTGCAGCTTGGGACTGGTCAGCTTTTCAGTCTGGCCTGGGGGTGTGTGGAAAACAACTGGCCACATATAAGCAGCTACTGTGAATCCCTGTAAGGACCAGGTAAGATGTATGTTAGCATCTTTGCTGGAGTGGGTTAGGGGAATGGCTTGCATGTCAAGCAGAGTGCTTATCTGGGAATGCTGAGTCCCACCTCTCCCTGTAAATGAACTCGCTATAATAGACAGGTGACCTGTCTATATGATTAGGTATATAGTGAGGTCTGCTTGTGCTGGGCTATATATACCAAACCCCAGATCCCTGAGGATGTTACCAGTCAAAAGCTTTTATGGTATTTTTCAAATAGTCGACAGTGGCGAAAGGGGTGGGTGGATGGATCCCTAATAAGGAAAGAAGAGGAAACTGGGCTGGGGGTAATGGAAAGACTTCAGGGAAAGGTATGTCAGTGATTACACTGGGGGAATGCTGTCACATAGTGCTGCTGAGCCATGTGCCCCTGGGTGACTGGGAACCCTATCAAAAGTCTGCCTCTGATATGTGCTGGCTGACATTGCTCAGGAGAGCCGTCAGGTCACCACCAGCCCAGATGGCTTCTGTTAAAAGCGCTCTCGCTGCTCCTGCGAGACAAGTTGTCATTTAAAAAAATATCTGACTGAACCTTGCTTGGTCTCGCTTCCCCTGGTGCCCTCTGTGACTGTCGCTCCCTGAGCTGCAGGGGGAATCATTAGGCTAGTCTGAGATGAAACGTTTTTTTCATTTCTCACCCACAAATCCCAGGATGGAGACCCCTCTCTGGCTCCACGTACTTACCAGGGAGTTGACGAGGCAAGTTCTCAGCACACGGATGCAGGGGGAAGCAACCCCTCCGCAGATGTGGCCATTCCCACGTGGAACTTGGCTACTTTTACAGGAGGAATAAAGGCTAAAAGCAAAAACATCCACTAAGTGACCCTTATAGAATCTGGGTCTTGTGCAGTAATTCTTTGCAGTTTAGGGGCTGTTAGGTTTCCACTGTCTGCCAGTTTGCACTGGCAGAGCTGCAAGACTCGGCTGTTCTGGGGGTTTTGTCAGCTGCTCCGTGCGCTCCTCCACGGAACAGCCTCACGTGGATGTTCAGAGGAACATGGCAGAGCAGCCAAGTCCTGCAGCCCATCAGAGGAGGGTTCCCCATCCATTTGCCTGGCAATTTCCATTTTCTCCTGTGTATTTTTAAATAGAATGTTCCTTCCTGGTACCCTAGAGAGACGTTCCAGAGCCAGTTTTGCCACCTTGCCCTGATCATCTGTGGTTTAGGCAATCTCGCCCTCATTGGTGGAAGATTACAGAGTGCATCTGTCTCCAAACAGCTGCTACGGCTGAAATGACTTGGGCTGAGATTTTTGGGAATTGGGCATTCAGATCCCTTAGGTGACTTGGAGAATCTCCAGATCCTATGGGCAGCTAGGAAAGTCCAAGCCTGTGTTGTGTGTTCTGCATTTTCGTTTGGTTTATTCCCCCTCCTCTTTGAAATTAACAAACATCTAAAACCTGGGCCCGAACCAAACCCGCCCCCCCAGTCACAACCCCTCCAGACTCTGTGTAAGCTGGGATCCAGATCTGAACATGGCGGCACCTGTAATACAGTATCACACAAGGTGTGGCAGTGGCACAATGTATTTCGAGCCACAGGCACCCCTCTCTGTATTTGAAATATGATGAAGTCACCATTGAAACACTTGTCAAGTAATTTTTTATTTTTTTTTAATCTGTGTGATATTTTACACTTCCATGCAGTTCAGCAGGGACATGTGTGAATTACCCTGCGAGTTTATGGGGAGGAGGGGCAGGGATCTTGGGGGATTTCTGCCAAGAGCTCTGTGTCAGCCCGCATTGCAGCAGGTGCCAGAGCTAATGACTGTTAACACACATTGATAGCACCACCCAATCAGGTGACTACTCAACTGGCTACTGTATATGTTATGAACCATTAGAAGAAATACATAGACAACAGCAGGCCTGCAAAATTACCAGGGGAACTTACCAGCCCTGGCACAAAATCTGCTTGCCAGCCTTGTGCCATGGTTGATAATGAAAAACGGGAAGATATTTAATTTGCCCATTTAAAAAATTGTGTTCCTCCTAGGTGAGGAGAATTTGGCAAGGCTGCTATATAGCCCGATGTCTTGCATGTTGTAGTGGTAGGGGTCTGTATTGGTTTTCCAACCTCATCCTTCCCAGGTCCCTGCTTGTGCCACCAACAATTAAAACTTTGCAGAGCTGCCTGCCAGAAGCCAGGCTGGCTGAGCCGCGTTCTGTACAGATTGTTGGGAAGCACTTTCAGCCTCTTCCCAATGCCGGGAACAGCAGTGAGGTCATTGCTAACAGGATTCCTCTGTCAAACTTGCCAGCCCGTCAAGTGCAGGTCGTTGTTCCCGCGCTGTCTTTGGCTTGCTTTGTATTTCTTTCCACATCAGTTACCTAAATAATTGGGAGACACGGAGGCTGAACTGGAAAAGAGCTAATGTTACCCAACCGACTGCAATAAAACACCAGTGTCAGGAATAAAACGTGTATTAGCCTCTCTTCTAAAAGGATGGTGTTCATTTGCATGCCATTTCCCAGAATGCTCTGGCAGCTTGGGCTGGGGTCTGAGAACAAACCAGAGCTGGCTTGGAGTATGCCTGAGGTCTTTTCTATTGAGTTCTTTGCCAAAGAGCACGCTCCCTTTCCATTACCCTCTATACTCTTGTAAAGGGAGTAGAGTCCATTACTACCTGCAACTAGCCCAGGGATCAGCAACCTTTGGCATGCGGCCCACCAGGGAAAGCCGCTGGTGGGCCAGGCTGGTTTGTTTATCTGCCACGTCCAAAGGTTCGGCCGATCGCAGCTCCCACTGGCTGCGGTTTGCCGTCCCAGTCCAATGGGGGCTGCGGGAAATGACGTGGGCCGAGGGATGTACTGACCGCCGCTTCCCGCAGCCCCCATTGGCCTAGGAGAAGGATTTGGGGGGAGAAGTCGGGTTAACAGTTCCAGCCTTTGCTCAAGGCCTTGATCATTAATCAAGCTAGGGCCAAGGGGAACATTGAACCAATATCCACTATTACGGGTAAGTTGCACAGGCCTGCAACACAGCCTTTCCTCTTTTTCTTCCCTCCTTTCCTTGTGTCACGCATTTCTCCTGATTTCTTCTGCTCTCTTACTCAGGAAAGCACCTCTCTTGGATCTGTTTTCATTTGGTTAGCTCACGTTGTCCATGGGTAGGAAACAGTGCCACTGACCAGAGAGGTGGCATTGCTTTGCTAAGGCAACAAGGTGAAGGGAGAGCCCTGCCCGGCTGCCCATGCTCCCCACAATACACTGAGCCACAGTGTGTCTGCCTTACCCTGTACAATGCTGCTGCCTTTGCAAGGATAAAATAAATGCAATCTCCAACCAGTGGTTTTCCCCTGTATACGTCAGAAAATGGACTATCCGTTTAAAAAGCTATGACAAGAAATGGTTAACCAACCTTGGTTAATGCCCAGTTTCCCAGAATTCTGCATTGGGTGCTCTCACCCTGCACCATAGTTGATTAGGTGGCACTAAAGAGTATGATTAATTAAATCATTTTATATCCTGCAAATCCAATTTAAACCAAAACTAACAACAAACCACGGATTGATATTTTCCCCATTCTAGTCCTTGAAAAGGGACTTTTTCTTTGGAAAAGGCCAACTTGGCCCGGCCTGCTGACCACACATTAATTGTTGCTAATGAGGGGATGGAAGGCTCTGCTCCCAGAATCCCCGGCGGATGGAATGTCACTTCAACAGGAGAAGAATGCTCCTCAGTGGATTGTGTCGGGTGGGTGGGGGAGGGAGCTCTGACCTCAGAGCGGACTAGTTTAGCCACATGAATGGATTTGTTATCGGAGACTGCCTCTATTCTCGTACCTACTGTACTCTGAGCCTGGGCTTAATTCCGACTCCAGTGCAGAGAGCGGGAGTGTTAAGAGGATCTCTAGTGCTTACTGTACACAGATGGATTTATTATGCATATATTCCAGAGAGATGGGGGGGCTCATTCTGCATGGGGGGATAAAACCTCTGTAGCTCACGTAGCTCTGTCATTGGCCCACGCAGTCAGGAGCACGAGGCTGCTGCTGCGTGACAGCAGAACTTGGCCCCAGTACTTGGCATTCTACCCAAGGTCCCAACCAGTTAATATTTCCCCCCCGATGCTGATGAAAGGCATGGAGGGCATTTAACAGGAGACAGAACTGTCTGTCTGCTTGCTGCTTCCCACACTGACAACCCCTCTCCTTTGAAGTTGGGCTTCTGCCGAAGAGAGCAAGTGTGGGAAGGAAGAGGAGAGAGAGTTACGTCTTTGCCAGAAAAACCTGCGTAAACTTGGTGGGAGTTCACTGTTCTAGGCAGCCTCTGCCGTTTGCTTTCCCCGGGTTGTGTTGCAACACCCGACATGATCCAAGTGCGTTTCCTTCTCCTTTTATTTCTGCCCCAGTTGAAAGGAGTCTAACTGGTCACTTTTAAATTGTGGTGAATAAAGAAGGCAAGTGCTGTGTGAGATTCCCTCATGCAGCTTGGTGAGTGCACCTCCATCCTGCTGTCCTCACCACCCCCACCTGCCAGTGCACCCCATCCCACTGCATGTCCTACCCTGTTCTTCCAGTGCATGTCCATCCTGCTCTGCCAGTGCCCCTCATCCTGCTGCCCTTGCCAGTGTACACCCAGCCAGCTACCCTCCTAATCATTCGAAGTCTGGGATCCCCACCGTGCTTTGTCAATGCACCTGAATTCTGATGTGCTGTACTGTGGTCCCCACCCTGTTCCATCAACACTCCTCTGACAAGCAGCAGTCCTAGCCATTCTGGACCTGGGATCCCCACCCATCTCTGTCAATGCACCTCAATTCTGACATGCTGCACACCCAGCCTATCTAGTCCTGGCCTCCCCACCCAGCTCACTCAGTGCACCTCAGCCTTGCCTGCCAATCATTCTAAACAGCGTGGTGTGGATAGGTGCAGACTAGGCTAAGGGCACCAAATTCATCCTGCTTGTGAGGAAATGACTAGAATAAATATAGCACTTCTTATCCCTAGCTCTTAAAGTGCCCTTCAAAGAAGGGCAGGTATTGGTCTCCCCATGGGACTGAGGGGCAGAGAAGGAAGCAGAGTAGGAAGAAGATTTTGTGTATTTGCACGGTGGGCTGGGCCTCAGGAGACCTGGGTTTGAATCCTGCGTGCTCTGGGCTCCGTCACTTGACTGATGGTTGTGGGGCGCTCAGATACTACAGTGCTGAGGGCCATATAAGTAACCGGATGGATGGATGTGCCCAAGATCACACCGTGAAACAGCGGCAGAGCTGGGAATGGAGTCCAAGACTCCTGACTCCTGGTGCCCTGAGCTAACTACTTAAACGATGCAGCCTGAGCAGTGCAGGATTTGAACCCAGGCTTCCAGCAGGAGAGGCTAAATGCGCTAACTCCTTGTGGCAGCCTGGCCCACTTGTGAGTTACAAGAGCACCCAGTTCCCTCGCAGGTGCTGTCCTTGTGCTCGGTCACCTACCCCTCCTGACCATTCCCAGGCTGGTAATCTGGAATGCACACTAATGACTCTTGCTATCGAGACTCTCTCTCCTGTTTTTGTTCATTAAAATGGCTGAGAGATTTCACTCAGCAGCCCTTTCCCACACAGTTCTTCAGTGCTGATGCTCCACTACCCGAGGGCTCTCCTGGGCTTTCTCCCAGCAACCAGCCCCTGACCATGCTCTGCCTTCTGAAGTGTGATCCCTCAACCACAGACATGCAGCAGGGCTGGAGGCTTCGCTAGCTAGGCAGTTGCTGTCTCACTCAGGGCAAGAAGCTGTTTTCCTATTTAGCATTCTGCTACTGCAAGGACAACTCAGCACGAGGGGCACTTCCCCTGTGGGACATACTTCATTAGAATAAACGGCCAAGTGGGCTGTTACTTTCCATTCCAGTGAAGAGAGGTTGTAGCTACTGTTTCCAGCCTTATCCCTAACCTCTGTCTTTAATTTTCTTTGCCTTTCACTCCATTTATAATCTTCAGCGTGGGGAGGGGGACAGCATTCCTTTTGGAAAGGGAAAAGCTCTGCTGTTTTTGCTTCACAGGGGCTTGTGCCAACATTTTCCTGAGTGCATCCCTGGAACTCACTCACACTTCAGATTTATGGTTTGAATAACCCCCCAAGCCACACAGTGAAACGTAGCCAGATCCCAAGGCCGTTCCCATCACGCCCCTGCACAGTACTGCGTGGTTTGCAAGCAAGATTCCAGATGGGCCCAGCATTGGTCTCCACTGAACCTTCCAGCAAACCTGGCTTGTACATGGCTTTTGTCCCCATACCTGAAACTCCTCAAGCTGTGTATGGCTTGGGGTTTTCACTATGAGCATTGCACACAGGTTGCCAGCATATATGACAGCCAGGACCATCCCCTGCAGTGGGGCATGCTGTCAGCCCTGCACTGTTTTGGGAACCAACAGGTCAAACAGCCAGGCCCAGCTCAAATAGCAATGGGCATCAAATGCAAAGCTGCTGCATCCAAATTTTGCCAAAGTTCAGGGGTATTTTGGATTTGAGATTTTGGTTCATCCTGTTATTGGGGTAAGGGGGGTGCTGGACCAATTTAGCTCTGAACCTGTGGGGGTAGGGTGGATTAAGGTTCAATCCTCTCTAGTAATAGCAGAGAAAGAGAGAGAGTTGAAAACTTGTCCATGGCACATAGCTAAAAGCACCCCCTTCACCTCTACTTTGTGTCTCTTCGTTGTTGGTCTGTCTGTAAAGAGATCTCAAGGGCCTTTGATACATGGGCATGTTCTTTCTTCACACCAGAAACTCCTAGATATCCAGGAGCATCCCCCGTGTTAATGCAAAGGGAGCTTCTCAAGGGAGCGCCCAGCACGTTCTCAGGCTCCAAGTCCAAGACCTGGCCTAAGATATTGCTGTCGTCTTCTACAGCACTGTTGGTTATTAATTATTTATATTGCGGTCACGTCTAGGACCCCGTCATGGACCAGGACCCCCACCCCACGCTAGGCATTGTACAAACAGAACGAGACAGCCTGTGATGCAAAGATTTTATCGACTAAGTAATTTAAAGAGTAAATTGAAACTAATTGAAACTATGACATCCCCATGAGATGATCACAGGGAGGTGACCTGGCTGTGAAGGTCAGACCAAGGGGAGGATCAGGGAGGGAGCTGGGATTGTCTAGATGGCTTTGGAGACTAGAGAGAGGCATGTGTTACGTGAGATCCCATCTCAACCTGGCTTTGTGTGCCCGCCCCTGACTTTTACTCCAGGTCTTTGGGTGAGGAGCTGTTTCCCTTTATTATCCTGTCAGCTTTGTTCGCCCCAGCTGTATCTAGGGGTTGCCATGGCGATTCTGCTGCAGCTCGCAGTGTTTGTTTCAGGATGCCATCCCTGGGATGTTCCACTCCAGGGGCATGTGTTTTCTGTGCGGGTTGGAAGAAACAGGAGGGAAGGGGGTGGGACAGGGAAGAGAGGCAGGATCTCACCGACTCAGTAGGGCAAATGGTTTTATCTCTGGGCAGGCAGCTGCTCAGACCACAGACACGATGGAGACAGCCCTGGAGGGTGTCAAGTGAAGCCAGATTTATAAAGCTCCTGCATTGTTGTCTTACTCCAGAGCGCCCTGCGCCTGTAATGCCTCTCGATACCCTGTGTGTAGCTCCGGCTCCTCACCTCACGGCCAGCTCAACAGCAGCCCTTACATGAAAGGGAGGTGCCGTGCCTAGGTCCGATGGCAGCCCCACCACAGCCCGGCCCAGATGGATGTCATAGCAACACCTTGATGCAGGGGGACTGGGGAAGGGGCTGGCACCCATGCCACAAGTTTAATTTCATAGCAAGGCTTTGCTAGCCTCTGCCCATTGTGGTTGTGAATCTGCAATAAATATGTTTGTAATGAGCAAATGGTATTTGAGTAACAAAGTAACTACAGCAGTGAGGGCTGTCTCTGTAGACTTAACGGGCCACAGCCACATGCTGGCAGACACTAATTTAAAGCCATAGAACACCTTGCTGAAACCCCTTTTCACTCTTGCAGCCTTCTCCTGCCTTTCCTCTCCCTCAGCACTAAGTGTGTTGACTCCTCAAGGAATCTCCATCTGAACATCCCTTTCCTATCTCACCAGACCCAGGCAGCCAGATCATCATTTGCCACTGATGATGTCACAACCCATCACCACACAAGGGGTTGTGATGTCATAAACTCTGCATTAGGCCTGAAGCAAAACCTAGGATCTAACCAGCCTTGAATCTTTGGGGGAGTTCATATCCAGAGCCAACCTTTACCGTCAGATCCAGTCTCTGACTGTGACATAAGTGAATTAATCCAGGCAGGACACAAACAAGAAAAGCTTAGTTGATCAGCAGCCACGGAACGGCATGTACGGGGGGCTGTATTCTGTAGCTGGACACACACACTAAAGTCAGTGGACCAGATCCTCAGCTAGTGTGCATTGGTGGTGTCAATGGAGCTAAATTTATACCAGCTAAGGATCTGGCCCAGTTGTGCACTCTGGGTAGATATTTGACAGCAGAGCTTGGCTCATGATTATTTAGTGATGTTTTTAAGGCCAATAATATATTTTTAAATAGTTGTCAGAGGTGCTGTGTCCCTTTAATGAGATAATGAGGATGACATGTTAATAGCTGATTACTGGGGAAAAAATGTATTTGCAGAGGATTAACTCTGGAAGTGACGTTAATCTCCTGCATAGTTGCTAAACCCCCATAAATAATTTGTTTTTGATAATCAATTGCTATTGCAAAACCATGCTAATAAATCCCAATTAAATACCCATTTATTTCACAAAAAGTGCTGCCAAATTCTCTTGTACTTTTCTGTGCTGCTGTTTGCTTTAGGCAGATGTCTGTGTATGTGCTAGCTCAAGTCTGTTTACCAGACAACCCTAAACCAAGCTGCAGTTTGCCAAGACGGAATAGCTATAATAATAGAAATAGTTCCCTTGTAGAGCGCAATAACACTGCATGTTTCTGTTCCCCCTCAGCTGACTGCAACCTGACTGCCCATAGCTCCTTTCCCCTGTCATCTGGATATCAATATCCCCATTTTGCAGATCGTGAAACAGGAGCAAAGATGCCAAGGCTGGGGTTTTCAAAGCACTTTAGTGAGCTGCGTGCCCAAATCCCAATCAAATCCAATGGGACTTATGTGCCTAACTCCCTGGGGTGGCTTTGCTCAAGATCATACAGTCGTGTCAGAGGCAGAGCTGGGAATGCAATTCCTGACTCCCAGTGCTGTGCTCTGACCACAAGACAATGCCCCTTCCTTATGCAATGGATGTGCCCACAAGGCCTTGACGCAAACTGTTTTTAGCCCAAACATCTTAGGGCTTCAGATAGTCCCACGCTGCTACTGTACTAACCTGAAGCAGCCATTAAGCCCAAAAGCAGCTGTGCAGGTCAGGGTGGGATGCAGGCGTGGGGTGCCCTACGCAGAGAATGCTGCGTGGCCCTGTGTTAGCAGGACAAGTTCTGCCAGATTCCATTCGCGCTGGAGGGTGATTCCAAGGGTGAGGTGAGGCTTGCTTGAGTGCAAGTAGTGTATTTTTAAAACACAAAAATATGCCTTGGAATGTGATGGCAAATGTCCTGAAGGGAGAGAAGGAGAGTTTGGTGCCCTCTGAGTGTCAAAGTGCCAGTCAGAGCATGGGGCATGCTGCTGGTAAATGAGAGAGTGACAGCACTTCCCAGGCATAGTTGGCATGGATTCATTCCCCCTTAAAATTGGCATCCTGGAGCCATGCTCAGGCCCACGCAGACAGACAATGGCTCTGGTGAGAACTGCTCCAGACTCTGTGTGAAACTCTGGCCCTTCTGAAGTCGGTGGCAAAACTCCCATTGACTTCAATGGGGCCAGCGTTTCCCTCCCTGCTTCCGTGTCCCCCATGCCACAGAGCATGTGGTCATCTGTGCTCTGGTTCCCTAGGCTAGGTCAGACTGTAGCTAACACAAGCTCCACAGAGATCTGCTGGTGTACCTGCACCCGTCTCATTTCTGCATGCCTAGGTGGCTGTTTGGAATTGGGAGCACAGGTCCATGCTGCCCTCCTCTGTCTGTAGAAGTAATAGAGATGGCAGCTAGAACGGTATGACAAGCCTCATAACTAGGCCTATGTCTGTCGAGCCATAAAGAAATGGCAATGCTGTCCAGACGGATGCGAAGATGTTTACTAAGTGCTCAGCCTGGCGGGGGCCCAGCCTGCTAATTTCTTTGGGAAGGGAAATACACAAACATACAGATGGCAAGAAGAACAAAAACGGCTGTCATTTGATAGCGAAAGCCTTGTTTCTGGCCAAGTGAAACTGACATGTGATGGGAAATGAATGGCAGCAGCTTTGGACTAGACTAGAGCATTTCCCCAGGCTGCTCGGAAGTCCTGTAAGTCCAGGCAAAGGAAGCTAAGGCCACGGAGGGCCTTTCCGTATCTCTGTGTGAGTGAGCAGGCACTAGTGTTTCCATGGCAGCAGCCTATGCATGGAGCTGGGAGGCTGGGCTTTAATCATCAATAACCCCACACATGGCTGGCAGCTAACTAAATGAGTACAGGGCCGAAGCTGGAACTTGCAACCTGTGGCTCTTCCAGCCAGGCCTCCAGCTAAAGCTATGGCTCCAGAGCAGAGGCAACGAAACAACACTTGACCAGATGCAGCCTTTTCCATCGAAGGGAGGCTGGTGACTCTCAGACAACATGCACCGGTTTATTACAGTGTCTGTATCTCCAGCTTCCATGAACTTGGCATGCAGGTTGCAGGGGAGATGATGGGATGTTTGCTCATGGAAAAGCTCTGGGATTTGGGGACAGATACCCACCACTGTGGCAGCTGGGGAAATGGTGCTGGTGGCAAGTTGTCTGTAGAGTGCACAGCAATCCTCCCCGGGAGGATGGGTCCAGGAAGCAGGGAATGGAGAGGAGAACAATAGGTACAGTATGGAGGACAACATAAGCCAGGTCTATACTTAAGATGTAGGTCCACCTAGCCCTAGTGCAAAGTTCACATGTCTGAGCAATGTAGCGAGGTCAACCTACCCCTAGTGAAGATGCTGCTAGTGTAGATGGAATTCTTCCATCGACCTAGCTACCACCTCTTGGAGGGGTGGATTAACTACAGTGATGGAGAAACCCCTTCCATCACCGTGGGAAGCCTCTCCCGCAGCACAGCTGCCGTGACGTAGCCGTGCCACTGTCACACCTGTAGCATAGACACAGACTGAGATGCTAAAGGAGCCCAACCTGCTGCACGCTGTGGAGCGTTGAGCCGCTGGGCGAGTAAAAGACAGAGAAGCTCCCATTAGTATCCATGAGAATTATTTATTTATTATGTGTATGGCAGTAGTGCTGACAGCCCCCATTGTGCTGTACAAACACCCAGTGGAAGACAGGCTGCCATAGAGGTTTATAACCTAGTGTAAGGCCATGTCTACACTAGGGAAGCTACAGTGGCACAGCGATGGCCCCTGTAGCACTTCCTACAGCCACGGAAGGGGTTTTCCCATTGTTGTAGTTAGTTACCACCGCTCAGGGAGGTAGATTAAGTTGACAGAAGAATTCTTCCATTGGCCTAGCCATGTCTTAACCAAGGGGTTGGTTAGTTTAACTATGGCACTCAGGGATGTGGATTTGTCATGGCCCTGAGTATCGTGGCTGCATGTAGACCAGGCCTAAGACAAGTAACACGCAGCTGAAACAAACAAACAAGAGGAGAGTGGGGAGCAATTCAAGTACCTGCTCAGGGTCCTGTGGGGGTTAGTACAGCCAAAGCTGCTGGCTATGCTTCCCTAGCCTCCTTGCCTTTATTATTGGAGCTAGCTAGATCAAAGCTAGCTTGGGTATGTCTACACATGTTGTACAGTCACACCTCTGGTTGCAGAGTAGATCTACCCTGTGTGCTGTTGTAAAGGGGCAGGGAGCTAGCAATTCTGCCTGAGCCCTTCTCCCAACCTCTGTATTAACCGTGCCATTAAATGATTTCTGGTCAGTGTGATCTCCCTGCCATGCTGCCTTGATACCCTTCTCACCAAGCACCAGGAGAGCATCAGCACCCTGTTGACATTCCCTCTCCACAACCTGAGCACATGTTCCAGTGTCTAATTTAAGCTTCACAGGGGGATATGATCTTTTTATGACCAATTAAAGGCTCCAGTTCCTATCTTTTAACTTAATCACAGGAGTAATGATGGCAGATGAAGAAGACAAATAAGCATGTACTGTCTTTTCCATTAGGTGGCACATCAGCCACTGTACACACACGTAGTCAGACCAGGCACGCAAGCGCACATGCTCGTGCCATAAATGTCCTCACACAGAGACCTGTCCCTGCGAAAGGCTTAGGCAACGTGATTCGTTTGTTCGTTTTTGAATGAATGCTCCCAAGGAAGCCCTTTCCTTTAGCATTTTGGATCTCACCCGGGGAGATAGAGCACTGGCCTGGGACTCAGGAGAGGTGAGTTCTAGACCTGATTTTCCTGCTGGGTAGCTGCCGACAAGTCTCTGTGCCTCTGCTTCCCAATTGCAAAATTAACCCCTTTGAAAAGCACTTGCATGAAAAAAGAAAGGTATTGTTCTGCCCTACATTGAGACCCGCCCAACCCCATTGCCTTCAATGGCGTTGCATGGGCAGGTTCCAGCAGCATGAATCCACTCACTTCCACGCTCACTTTTATTATTATTTATTAGCTCCGAGCCTCCAGTTGGTAGCCTGCAGGCACGTTGCTGCTCACAGGCAGAACCCCATTGACTTCCATGGGGCTTCGTGTGGATGCAGTAGCCCAGCCATACACTATCACAGGGATCGGCAACCTTTGGCATGCAGCCCACTAGGGTAAGCCCCCTGGCGATCCGGGCCGGTTTGTTTACCTGCCGCGTCTGCAGGTTCAGCCGATCGCGGCTTCCACTGGCCGCGGTTTGCCACTCCAGGCCAATGGGGGCTGCGGGAAGCGGCGCGGCCTGAGGGATGTGCTGGCGCCAAAGTGCAGGGATCAGCAACCTATCAGTTGCAGGAATGGGAACTAAGTTATACAATGTGAAGACAACACACACATGAAGTATGTACAGGCACACCTAATTACATTCCAGATTTTGGTAACGTGTATTCAAACTGTGATAGAAATAATGGAACTTGGAATCCATCCAATAAAGCGGCTCTATCCTTTTAGACTACAATTGTAACCAATAACTAATCAGCTGAAATCTGATTGGCTGTTTGTTGTCTTCTGGTCCTAGACCTTCTGCCTCCCAACCCAGTGAAGGCATTCCATGTTGGCCATGTAAATGTACACCTCCCACCCTGTTGTGCTCTATTTATGAGAGAGTTGCCCCCTGTAAGACGCCAGAGCTCTGTGTGCCAGCTGTCATGTCCAGTCTAAATTCCCATTTCATTGCGTTGAGAGCTATAGAGTGTCCCTGGATAGAGATTTCATTTCAATTCTTCCTGGAGCAGAAAGAGTTAAAATTAGCAAATATTGGGCTCCTCATTCCTTGGATATTAGGCAGCTTTCCAGATTGGAAGCTCAGTGTCCGAGTAAATGAGATTTAAAATAACTAATGAGTGCACTCCGTTTGCTCTGGGGTATGGGAGAACCAACCCCAGTCAGAAAGAAGTTGACGTTCAGAAGATAAAGGAATCTCCAGTCTGCTAACCTGTGCCTATAAGAGACAAAAATTTCTCTTCCATACATTGGTCATATTTGTTTGATTAAATGCGTTACACATATACTGACAGTGCAACTATTCAAAATATATGGTATGACACAATAGAGAATTGGCTAATCTACTCTCATGCTTTAAGGAATCGGCTGATCACAATAGGGATCAGGAAGAAATGGACTCGGAGCATCCTGGGGGTTTGACTACCTTTCTGAAGCATCAAGTGTAGATCAATTAGGAGGCAAGATGCTGAACAGCGAGATCCCCATGTGGCAGGAGATGGCATACTGCCTAGGAGGACCAGGGTATGTCTACACTGGACTAAAAGACCTATGGCACAGCCAAGGCTGGCGTGGGTAAGCTGACTCAGGCTTGTGGGGCTAAAAATTGCTGTGTAGATGGATTCAGGCTTGGGCTCCAGGCCAAGCCCTAACGTCTGTACAGCAATTTTACAGCCCCACAGCCTGATCCCCACAAGCCTGAGTCAGCTGATCTGGGCCAGCTGCCGTGGTTTAATTGCTGTATATACATATCTGCAGTCTCAGCTGCACCCTGCTATTCCAGGTTACCAGACAACATGGACTAATCATCTCATCTGGTATGGCAGGAAGTGGGAGACCAGACTAGATGGACCACTGATCTGATGCAGAGTGGCAGGAGACAGGACACCAGATTGTCTCTATTGCTTTAGTCTAGGTGGACCATTTTTCTGATCCGGAACAGCAAACCCTAAATCCCCACATTTCTCTCATGACTCAGTGTCCTAGTTTAAACATCCTGGCTCTCAGCTACTTTGTAATATTTTAAATAGAGCATCCTCTTTTTTCCTTTGATGTCTATACCATGCGTTTCAGCAAACATAACACATCCATGAGGTTTGTGGGTGGAGGGGGCAAAGGCTATGGGGACAGAGTATTTCCATACAGGAAACTGCAAATACGAAACACCGCAGCAGAGAGCCAGAAATGCACTTGTTTCTGTCCTGGATGTTTCTGGCGCATTCATGTGCGTGCAAGGAGCCAGCCTAAATGTTTCCGTTGTGTCCGCTCTTGTCCATGGCACCATCTCCGCAGCCTCCTCCTGGGCCCAGCATGAGATGCTGCTGTGTCACAGAGTGCCTGTGTATGTGTGTAAGAGCTCATTTGCCCTTCCCCTTCCTCAGTGCTCTGTCAGCCTTTCTCATTCAGCGCTGACTGATAAAACTGCTGGGAGGTTGCAGCATCCCCAGCACTTGCTCACAGGGGGCAGAAGGCAGGCAGTCAAACTGAGCCCAGAGAAGTATACTCCGCTGTGCCCACGAGGTACCAATGGCCTCGGGACAACTTTGCCCTGCCCTCTGGGCCCAGTTAGCATGTGGCTGCCATTCTGAGCACAAATGCAACCAGTTTTAGATAATGAGCCATAAATACTGCTTAAAGTATGCGTGTGTGTTAGAGAGAGAGAGAGAAACAAGAACATAGGAGCTGAATTTGCTCCCTGCCTAGTCCCCCTGCAGTTGTACGGGGTTAAGGGATAGAGCAGGGATTCCCAACCAGACTCTATATAGGAAATATGGGGCAGCCTCATGGTGGGTGTTTGGGGCAAATCCCCTAAGAGGAGGGAACTCCACCCCCCAATCCTTAGAGGCTTTTAAAACCCGGCTTGACAAAGCCCTGGCTGGGATGATTTAGTTGGTGTTGGACCTGCTTTGAGCAGGGGGTTGGACTAGATGACCTCCTGAGGTCTCTTCCAACCCTAATCTTCTATGAGTGTATGAATTGGCACAGCGCTGGGCTGGAGTCCAGACTGGGGTTTCCCCCTTAGTTTTGTGGTTCTGTGAAGCCACTTTGCCTGCTGTTTCTCTTGTTATAACCAACCCACTGGAAACACCTCATGAATAAAAGCTGGAGGAGAAGATGCGCTCGGGACTGTCTCTCACTGCTGAGCTAACTGGCCCACTCACCAGTTCACAGCCCGCCTCAAAGTTGCTCCTTCCCTCTGCCTGACACGTAATTTTCACCCTGACTCAAACCAGGTATGGAAATCAGCACCTCTTTTCAGGTGACAACCCAGCACACTTGGGATCCTTTCCACCGTCCCAGCCCCAACCATGTCTCACTCCCTGCCCCAAAGTTAAGAGTGGGACTCCTTTCGTTTTAACATTCATTGACTTACCCAGTTCCCTGAGGAAGAGCCTCCTTGGAGTTGCCACTAAGGTGTCTTGTGAATACCCTGAGGGCAATTGTGGAGGAATTCAGCTGCCATTGGGTGAGCTGAGCCTTTAACAGGGGTTCATAGTCCACCTTTGTCTTGGAATTGTCTTCAGCCTAGGAAAGAAGAATTCTGGGAATTGTAGTTCCCATGGAGCATGGACACTGTACACCTGGCAGTGAGGCATGCTGGGAAAGGGGGTAAGACTATAAGTACCTTACCTCCATCTCCATCCTAGCTGAGATGGTACTAGGGAGGGAGCTTGTGAAAGGGCTGGGCAGGTTGGATTCCTGGGGAGAGGTAACTGGTTTTGGTTTGGTAAAGGACTGCTTGTGAGCCCTGCACCCAAGGGGATGGTTTGGGACTTGTGGTGTTAGTGTTTGTTTGAAGGCAACTCCCATCTTTTCATATCTATATCTATATCTAATATATATTATACACCGCTTACTGTATTTTTCACTCCATGCATCTGATGAAGTGGGTTTTAGCCCATGAAAGCTTATGCCCAAATACATTTGTTAGTCTCTAAGGTGCCACAAGGACTCCTCGTTGTTTTTGCTGATACAGACTAACATGGCTACCACTCTGAAACCTGGGAGGAATGGACTTTTTGGATTGACTAGGGGACTAAACTACCCAGAGAGTACAGTGGGGGTTCAGGAGGGTGGGAATGAAGCAGTGGCCACACCTGGTGAAGAAAGGTAATACACTGCTAGGCCTAGTTGAGGAGTTTCTGCCTTGTGACGTTCCCGTAGGATCTGACTTAGTAACACAAGGCACCACTAGCTTAGAGGTAGGTAAATGCCACTGTTCTGACTTAGTAGCATTTTTACACCTGTTTTTCTCTGGTGGGCATGACTACAGAAGGTGCACATCAATGGAGACTCCAGCTTGAGAGCTGTAGCTAAGCATCTAAGGAGCTGATCCTGTGAGGTCCTGAGTACATCCTCCAACAAGGTGCTGAATGGCCTGTCAGATCAGTGGAGACGGGGTTGGCTAGCACCTCACAGGCCTGGGCTTTCATTTCATCTCAGTCTGCTTTCATTTCCCTTTTCCTAAAAATTGGGATAAGCAGTGGGTGGAAGATGCTAGTGTAGTATTCTGGCTGAGTCGTGCAGGACATCATGTCCATTAAAGGATGTGATTGGTGGTCAATACCACTGTGGCTTGGGCTCAGAAAACAGCCACGGACTGGAGACGTGTCTCTCTGAACTCTTCCTTTGTTTGTTTTTAACCTAGGACTCTTTCCTGGGGTATCTCCTACTCCTGTCCCCTGGCCTGTGAACCATCAAAAGTTCAAAACACTGCAAGCTACAGAGAAGGGAAACTAAGGATGCAATTCTCCACTTCCTCTCACTCCCTTAATATCATCCACAATTTATTTGTATCTCTAACAGTTTGGGCAAGATTTTTAAGTCAAAACAGATGTAACAATGAAATTCCATCTTCAGCTTCTCAGCAGGGACTCTCCTCAAATGAACCCTTCTACCTCCTAAAATGCTGATCTCAGAACATGTCACACATGTGCCGGGGTGGGGATGGAGGGCAGGGAGGGATTGGCAGGAACTATGTGAAGAAACTGGGGGGACAGGCAGTAGTATAATCATGGTGCCATACACAAAGGTCAGGGAATTCTTATAGGGCAAGGCAGCTCTGAAAAGTGACCGATACAGCAGTATTTGGGGCAGTGATGTTTGCCAGTGCTCAATTAGTTCTAGCTCAAATGTAGTTTCTTTGAGAGCCAAGCTGGTTTCTTTCCTTCTCAAAGATCATCACTGTAATAAAGGTTCTGCAGCGCATATGCCTCCTTCATTGATGCCTGTGCAACCCCATTGTTTTCAGTCGGTTTCCTCCGGTGACACTGATTGGAATCCAGAGCCAACCAGAAATGTATCATCCCAAACGCTAGGAGCCCTGACTGCCCATGCACATGGGCAACAGCAGGTCGGTAGAGTCAGAAGGTGCTGCTTTGCAGTCTCGCTTTTCTGAGTGGAGCCACACTGAAGACTCTGAATG
Source organism: Chelydra serpentina (assembly GCA_037349315.1). Taxonomy (NCBI): domain Eukaryota; kingdom Metazoa; phylum Chordata; order Testudines; family Chelydridae; genus Chelydra; species Chelydra serpentina. The sequence continues at coordinate 19,583,669 of JBAIAC010000035.1, forward strand.
AGACCATTGATGTAAAGTGACCCTGCGCAGCTCTGTGCGGGTTCCCGTGTGTGTGTGTGTGTCATGCCATGCCATGCCTGCTTCCTGCCCACGCTGTTCTGGGGCAGGCAGACCATGTGATGGCTAAAAGCCCAGCACGCTAGGTTTGCTGTTGGCAGGTCGCCCAGCTGAGATGCAGGGATTTCATTAATGCCATGGCCCCTGTGCGGGATCAGCTGGGGTGATCACTTAGCAGGCACTGAGATCTTTCTGGATCTTTAGGGGGTGACTCATGTTCTCCAGTAACAAAGGCAGTCAGGGCTGTGCGGGACACAATGCCATAATAGGGTAGGCTTATGATCGAGAGTGGGGTCTCCAAGAGGAGACCACATATCTCCCTCGGTGACTTCAGCTTGGTTAGACCTACTAACCTTTGGGTGACCCTTCGGACGTGCGCTGTAATCCCCAAAGATAACCCTGCTCTAGCTCGCAAGGGCCTAATCCAGAATTCTGTTATCTGTCATTTGCTGCCTCCTGGACTGGGAAGGGGATACGTGTGTGCATGCCCACAACAAGGGTGGAGTGTCTGAGCATGTGCTTCCCACAGAGAGGGGAAGCACCTCTGTCATCTTGTGTGACGCTGAGGAGACAAATCCCTCCTTCCAGGACACTCACGCGTACGGTCACACAGTCCTTGGCTGGGAAGGGCTGGAATTTGATCTCCTGGTAGTGCCTTTGCACAGTCCATGTCATTTTCTCCTTGTGCTCCTCCACATACCTCTGCCTCCCCCCCCGCAAAAAAGCTTCCCTCTTCCATTCTCCAGAAAGAAAAGAAAATCAATACCAGCAGCTCAGCACTCAGGAGAAGTCCTATGATAGCAAAGCAGTGTACACAGCCCAGCCCCCACAAACAGTTCTCTAGCAGCACACCCGGGGGGGGGGGGGGGGGGGAGGACCTTAGTGCCTGTGAGCCAACCCTACAATAACATGCAAACAGGCATATCCCGGCATGCAGAAACCACCCTACCACCACTAACCAGGGTGTGCCTAGCACTCCAGGAACTCTGCGACAGCAAACCGGTGTGCATAGCCATGTACATGACAGTACATAATGGCTATTTCCAGATTGCCAGCCCCCGCTCTCTGGAGCCACCCTACAATAATAAACCAGATCCCAACGGGAAGGGGTTAGAAGCTGCTATATACAGATGACATAGCAATAAGGGCATCTTCAAAAGAAGGCCTAGAGGAAATGGTAAGGCCAGCTAAACTGGTATGGGATGAAAATGAGCACGATTAAGACTGAGGCTGTGTGGGTCAGCAGTGCTACCACACAGAAATTGGACCTAGAGATTAATGGAGTGAGATTAAATCGGATTGACCAATTCAAGGGCCTTGGTGATGGGGTCATGGAAGATGGCGAGCTTGACCGTGAGATGCAGTGCAGACTGGGGAGTGCTGGAAGAGTGGGGAATAACATTTCAGGGGTTGCGTGTGACAAGCGTATGCCACTGAGACTAAAAGACCAGCTGTGTAGAACAGTGGTGTGCCCCACAGTGCTGTGTGGTGCAGAAGTGTGGGTGGTAAAGGGAGGGCAGGTTCAACGCCGACAGATGTTTGAGATGAGATGTGTGTCATAGAGGAGTTACCTGGATGGACAGATTGCTAAATGAAAGCATTAGAGTGGAAGTCAAAGTCCGTGAGGCAGCTGATGAAATCCAGGAAACGTGACTTTGCTGGCTCAGACATGGGCAGATGACGAGTGAAGGAGACCTGGGAAAGAGAGCATGGCAGGAGAGGGTGGTAGGAAAGAGATGTCCAGGAAACGATGGATGGATTGCATCAAAGAAGAAGGCAAGCAAGTGGACCTCTGTGCCACCTCGGACAGATGAAGCTGGCGAATGCTTGCATAATGACCCAACTCCAGTTGATGGGATAAGGGGAAGAAGAAGAAGAAACACACCAGTAATCGGAGAGCAGAGCTAGCTGAACTAGTTAGCTGATGAATTAAGAATATAGAATTGCCAGATGGGATCAGACCTGAGTTCCATCTAGGTTAGTGTCCTGTCTCTGCCAGTGGCATGTACCAGCTGCTTCAGAGGAAGGTGCAAAAATCCCTTGGTAGGCACATGGGTTAATCTCCCTCCCATGAAGTCTCATCCTAACATTGCAAACAGAGCCCTTCCTTCTTCCCAAAATGGATGTTTCTCAGCTAAGTGATTCTTGGTCAATGGGCCAGGGAACCGCTGTGCGCACCATTTGTAGGAGCAAAACTGTGGTCAGGTGATGGGTCGCAAACAGCGACTAGCAAAGGAACCTAAACAGGCTGCACTGAAGACCAGTTTCTAATTCAGTGACCTGCAAGCAAGTGGGTTTTTATGCTCTTCGGATGGCTTTGGCGGGGAGAAACATCTTTCAGGAGACAGATTTCAGTCTCCAGCCTCCAAGGCGTGACTTGACAAGGGGGAGGATGGAATGACTGCTGGTAACACTGACATCCCACCTGCTTCTGGGATCCTTCCTGTGGCTGGTGTGCAGACAGGCTGCAGAAAGTAAGGTCAGCCTCTCTGTACTGCTCAGGATCACGCCGAGGCCACTCTAAGGAGCAGAGGCTGTGTGGCCCCTGCAGTTCTGTCTGCTCCCTGACTGGAGCAGGCACTTGGCCAGGGAACGCTCAGACTGCTGGCTGCAGAATTTGGAGCTGACAGTCAAACTTCTCAGCTCTGTGATGGCTTCAAGGTCTGTGTGAAGTGTGGCATGTGCATACTCAGTGCCCAGACATCCTTCTTCCCTAGAGACTTCTTCTCCCAGACACCTGCTGCACTGTCTCTGGACTAGGTAAGGCTGCCTGGCTCTGTGTTTCTCTGCATTTGCCATCTCTGATACTGCTGGTCACTCTCTCTCCCCTCTGGGCTCTAGCCACTCTGCTCTCTTGCCTTGCTGTCTATTCCTTCTGCATCTCCACTGGCAGCTCCTTGACCTCCCTATCTGTACATGGTCAGGGACTGGCCTGCCATACCCTGCTTCCTCCTAGACCCATCCTCAAGGCTCTAACCTGTTGGAAATTCAGGTTCAAGGAGAAATCTTGCTGCCCTAGCTTGGAGCTGAGAGGTCTGTGATGGCTTAGGCTGATGAAAGCCTAGAATGATTCCTGCCCAGCTCTGTAGAACTCAGCCAGCTAGGCCAGAGGCCTACACAGAACTGTGGACAGTCCAAAGACCCAGTCCAGAGTACAACTTCTCCAGCTCCTCAGTCATCAGAGCAGTGTGTTCGAGTCCCCAGAGCAGCTCCGTTAACTTTCTTCCTCTTTTTCTCCTTCTCTGTCCCCTGTGTTTCCTGACAGGTTTACTGCTGCAGCTGATAATGGCAGAGAGCAGTTTAACCAGAACAAGCCTTTCATAACATCCCGGCCAGAGCTGGCTATGCTGGCTGTAGTGCAGGATGCCTTGGTATATCATCCAGTACTCAGAGGATCAGGCATGTTGTAGCCACGAGGAAGGTGACGTTACAATAATCCCCATCATTCTGCAGGTGCCCTCAGCCCCACTAGTCTGCATCCCCATCACTGATGCTGGGATTGCAACACATGTCCTGCCCTTGATCACTCCAGCTGTGATTCACTCCTTGGCTATGTGAGCAGGCGACGTAGTGTCTGTGACACCCATGAAATGGTGATGTTGGAAAAGGAGGCCGCTTAATAACCCCAGCGGCTGCTGTCTCATTGGCTGAGAGTACTATCGCTTGCTATGTCCTGCTGGGGAGCTGGAGTTCCATGGCGTCTACAGAAGTTTCTCTCCAGTCTGTGCTGCTCGGGTGTTTCCTACCTTCCCTCGAGGGACTCTTAAAACACGATTGCCCCAAACAGCCTGAGAGGGGCTGTCTCTGAAGGAGAGCGGAGCATCCCCAGTTACTGGGGACTCCAAGATCTGAGCAGCTCCACTGAGCACATCTCATAACCAAGTGCTGTCTTGTCTCTTCCACAATTGGACACCACATGCCGCTAACCACAGCGTTCCATCCTGCTTGACTGCTCTGAAGCTGCTGCTGTCTCTTGACATAGCAGCTGTTGCTGGGCCCTTTGCCACCTTTCAGATGTCAGCTGCACCCTGGATTCATGCTCAGGGTGGCTCCCTCTAGAAGTGGAGCTATTTTGGGACTCATTCGTCAGCCTGATTCCATGTCAGAATGGGGCGTGGGTTCAGGGCATTCATTAGCTAATGTCCGCACAGCACTGTGGAGATGAAAGGAGCCCTGGAAGCTCTACTCTGACTCTGGGAGGTGCTGAGCACCCTCCCTTCCAGCTGGCATTGGAGAGAGAAGCAGGTGCTGCCCAGCTGTTCACACATTCACTAAGAGCTCACTTGGAGGCCAGTGCTGAGAGCACTGTAAATGCCTAGAGAGACAGCGGCTCCACTGAATCGTTCCCTGCGCTCACTGCCCCTGGCTCACCATCATGCCCCACCCCCTGGAGGCCATACATTTTCACCAGTATTAATTAAAACACATCAGTCCCTTTCTGTCCCTCTCCCAGAGGCACTGGGAGCTGCTGAAATAGTCTCTGGTATAATAGGCCAGGGAATTAAACAGTTACTGTGGAACTTGATCTCTGTATATTAGGGTAGTTTTTCCTGTCCTTAGGGACTGATAGGTGCTGTCAGAGTGTACAAATACATTAATTTATTTAATACAGTTTAGGTGAACCTGTCAGTGGCTTCATACTGAGACCTGTGCTGCATAGATGCAGTGGCTACCTATCCATGGTACATGTACATGTAGACCGTACATGCGTCACCCTTACAGACGTATGGTGTACAGCTGTGTGATAGTCAGCATATGTGGAAATACACAAATGCAGATTTATTGTACACTAGGCTGTGCATGGTGGGAAACAGTCATACACTGGCTGGAGATGTGTTGGAAGATCTAATAGGCCATTCCCATCTCTAACCTGTATGCTTCTGTACTATGTTCAAGCAGACTGCTTTTTATGAGAGCATCAACATCACATGAACTTCTCCTAGCAAGATGATGTTAGGAAAGTCAGAGTCATAACAGTAGTTTCCTGCTGAGTTGCTCCATTCTTTCTTCTTGGGGAGCCAAGGAGGGAAGTTATCCTGTCTATTTCATGACAGTGAACAACAGCCAGAGGATCAGAAGATTGTGCAGTGATTTTTTGCTTGCAGTTCTCCATGTTTTACACTGGCTTCCTTTGACCAGGAGCAAGGGCAGCAGAATCCAAATCCCAAGCTACCTTGTGCTAGCTACGAAGGTGATGCTGTCTATCCTGCTGCTCAGATGTGTGGCCCCTGTTACAATAGCTTGTCCAGTTAGTCATTTCCTCTCTGAAAAAAGGTGTGTTTTTCCTGTCTTTTGCAGGCAGTGGGTGGAACAATTTTTCTAGTGGGGGTGCTGAAGGAGGAAACCATGTATTTGGGTTGTTGTTACTACTTCAAGCCAGGAAGTGCGGCAGCACCCCTAGTTCCAGCATCATAGATGGGAAGAGGCAGGCCAGGGCGCCTCTAGGGGTACGTCTACTCTGCAATTAAACACCCGTGGCTGGCCCGTGTCAGCTGACTCGTGCTCAGGCTGCGGGGCTGTAAAATTGCTGTGTAGACCTCGTGGCGTACCAGAGCTTGGGCTCAAGGCCGGATGTCTACACCACATTTTTACAGCCCTGTAGCCTGAGCCCAGCAAGCCCGAGGCATTTAATTGCAGTGAAGACATACCCTAGGAGGCTGGCCTAAGGCAGGATGGCTGAATTTGCCACAGACCCTTCCCAAGGACAAGTGAATGAGCTCAGCTCACAGATGCAAGAAACTTTCAGGAGGTGTTTGTTGATCTTTAACTTTAAAGCCAAACCCCACCCAGCTAGTGTCCAGCTCCAGAGACAGCTTAGGCCTGGCTTGGAGAGAGAAGCAGTAGTTTCCTGGAGAAATTGCAACCAGCTGTTGTAGTCCTCCTCTCCCTCCCAATCCCTCGACTGCCACCCACCCACACATCATTGCAGGTCCCAGGGAGCTGCTTACTGATTCTTCACTTTTCTTGGAACACTCATGCTAACGTATACATAACACAGATACAGCACTAATACAGGTGTGCTCACGCTCATGAGCACGTAGAAGCAATTTCAGTTCAGTGAGATGTTATTTGTACAGCTTGACATGCCACTGCAACCAAGGTGGTGGTTTTGTGTGTGTTATTTTTCTTTAAAGACAAGCCCCTCCAGTATTTGTCAGCGGTAGGGAAGCTCCATCCAGGATAGGGTTACACATTGTGATGTACACATGCTAATACACCTGCACACAATAAAACCTGCCTGCTAACACAGGCAGCCTGCTTTAGCATGTGTGTTCATGTATCTGTTTGCATGGGTTAGACTGCATTATGATGTTAGAATGCAGCATGCATATATTAACTCACTAACACATGCAATCTAGCATATACTGTAACACACTGACACATGCACCTACATTCTAGTACAAACACTCTACCCTGCACACCCCCACTGTCTCCTCCGTGTATTCCCTGCTGTTCACGCTTCCTCCCCATGCCCTCTCCCTTCCCCCTGCCCCGCATCCCTCCCTCTCTGTTCCAGGCAGAAGTAGTGTTCCCGGCACTGCCCTCCTCCTGGAAGCTGAAGATAATAACAGTATCCCCCGAGAGAAGCTTTTGCCTAGAAGCCGGTCCGAAATATAGAGCCTTCCAGGTGGCAGGAAGTTCTGTGCCACCGTTATGCTCTTTAGACCATTTGCCTTTTCATTTATTTAGTTGTTTTGGTTCGTGAGTGCCAGGCTATTTGATTAAACTTTCAAATGTGGCTTTGTGCTGGAAAGGGACTCTCGCACCATGCCAGGCTGCTCACCGCACAGCTCAGAGTCAGGGTCGCTGCCGTGGGGGGACTGCCAGGTTCCTTAATACCCTGTACCACTGCAGAGCTAGCGTTGCTGGAGGAGAGGGAGTTGCGTTCAGCTCTAGAGCTGCTGCCTAGCTTCCAACGGCAGGGCCAAAGCCTGCCCTCATAACACGGTCCCCTCTCCCCTGGACAGCCTGGCTGCTGTCAGTGGGGTTACACAAGGGACACTGGCAGCAGAATCTACCCCAGCGGACACTTTACTCTGGTGCTGACGTGGGAGAGGGAATGAATCCTCAGTGGTACCACCCCCACGGGCGCAGGCTGTGTTTGCAGATCCTGAGAGCTAGAAAAACCATCTGTGGAGATATGGACCCCCCCCACCCACCTGTGCTGTAGAAAAGGGAGAGCTGGGCGGAAACTACAGAAGGGAGAGCTGAGTCTAGATATTAGGAAGCTGTTTCACACAGTCAGAGCTGACGGCTGGGCTCGGAGCTCCCCAAGGGAGGTCCTTCCCTGCTGGGAGCAGAGGAGGCAGCCGGCATCCTGCTGGATGGAAAGCTGGGGAGCTCTTCCCCCCCCCGCCCCAAGGTGGAACACTGTGTCTGGGGGAGGGAGTCACCTTGTGGGAATGCTAGGGGGGTGCCACCCCAGATGGAACACAGCAACACCTACAGGCCTGCTCTCTGTGTCCCCGCTCCCCAGCAAGCTGGCTCAGAGCATCCTCTCCTCGCCAGCCCCCCACCTCGTCCCTCCGTGCACAGACACGTGGCAGGCTCCCATGTGCCAGGAGGGCACTAATGCGGTGCTGCACACTGGCTCTTCTCCATGGATCCTGGGGATTAAGCAGCTTTGCTGGGGGCTGCCCAGGCCCTGGGCAAGCTTTAGTTGAGTGGTGGCTGAACCTGCCTGCTGCCCAGGCTGCTTACGCCAGCACCGGGGGCCTCCCCCACCACCACAAGCCCTGTGACATCTGCCTGGGCCAGCCTCCCTGCCCCTGCAGGGCTCACTCTGCCCCAGCAGGGAGAATATCACTGCGACTTTGCTCCTGAAAAGGGCCGCTTTAACGGAAAGGACTCGGAGGATTTTCAGGCCCATTTGGTGCTGCTGAACCTGCTTTACCTTCCAGCCATCTCACCCCCGCCGTCCCCTCTCAGCACGGCAGGGCAGTTAATCCCCTTACTTACATCCAGCGGCTCAGAGCTGAGACTCTGCAGGGCCGCGCAATGTCTCCTGTCCCTTTAACATCCAGGCGCCTCGCTCTCCCACTGCTGTGTTGGGGGGAACCTCAGGGAAAATGCTGGAGCTGAGGCAGTCGGGGGAGACCCCCTGGAATGCAGCCAGACTCCCCGGGGTGTCCCCAAGAACACCCCCAAATGTAGCAGAGCCTGAAATGTTGCTACAGGGGAGCTGAGAATTTAGCCAGCACCCCCTCTTCTCCTGGGCACTGAGAGTACAGTACTGTACAGCTTTGTGGGCTGCTCTGGCAGCGAGAGCGTCACCTGCCCCACACTGTTCCCAGCCTGCCTTGGTCGTCGCTCGGGCTCGACTGTTCCATATACAGCAATCCCCCTGAAGCAGCCCATTGGGATGCATTAGCTACTTTTGATTAAGAGCTAAGATTACCTGCACACGCAAGCAGGGACCTGGGGACAGGATTTCTGTTCCTCCCAAGTTTTGTTGTAAGGCACCTTTGCACCTCCTGTACTCTGGCCCCAGCCCAGGGTAAAAGTTAGAGCAGCCTCAGGGCTGCAGGGCCATTCCACAGCCAATTATCCAGTACTCCTGCCATGATCGCTCTCCTCCACTGGCACGCCCTGCATTGAGATCTGTGATGGGCACAGAGCACAGCAATTAGAGAAGCTCTGTACCACCTGCTAAACTCCTTTATGGGCCTGTCGCTTCTGCAGGATTCTGGGTGCAGTATAAAGGAGGCTGATCAGAGCAGAGAATGAAACCAGCCCCCCACCAAATGTACTTTGCTAGTTTTCCCAGAAACTCCACCCACACAGCTCCCCAAGCAGGATATGGTCCCTGAAGTGGCAGCACACTCAGCCAGTGAAACACAAAGAGGCACATTCTAGCATCAGAACACACTTTCATTGGCTGATCAGTGTTCCTTGAAAACCAGGCTGGGTTACCTGGCAACTACTGGTAAGCATATTAACCTTCTGATGGATGGTTGTGTTGCTCTGTAGCTTGAATTTTGCAAGGGGGCCAGAACTGCGAAAGTCTGTCCCTGTATTGCCAGTTCTGAGTGTTTAAAAATCAGGATATTTTAAAAGCATTAAATATTGGGCTATTTTCATTTGCTCTCAGAGCACTTAGAGGTCAGGTTTTCAAGCTTTTCTCCACAGCCATCAGAGCTAGAAAAGTCCTTTTTTAAAAAAAAAAACGAAAGCTGATATTCTCGTGTAATAACATGACTCCAGCAGCTGGGGGAATGTCAAGAAAACCACCAAATGTCATGAGGGTTGACCACATTGCACCTCCCGTCCCATAAAACAATTTCAAGGGGGTGAGAAAAATCCAAACTCTGCGGTGGGGATGGAACGAGGCGGCCGCCATGTGGAGCAACATGACGCCCTACCAACGGGATGGGCTGCTTGTAGCTTGCAGGGTAGCAAATGAAAGGGGCCAGGCTTAGCTGCATGGCTTGGCACAGACTGAGGGGTCAAGAGGTTCCCTTAGAACCATAATACACAGGAGGAAAACCAAAGACCCGAAGGGCATGCCTACACTGCAGCTGGGAACAAGCCTCCCAGCCGGGGTAAAAAGACTCATGCTAGGAAGGCGTAAGTTAGTGTTAAACATAGGACAGAGCTTGGGCTCTCAGGTTCAGCCACCCCCTAGGCTTGAGAGCCAGCGCTCCAGCCTGCACAGTGTCCACCACACTGCTATTTTTAGCATGCTGGCTCGAGCCCCACTAGCCTGAGTCTGTCTACCCAGGCTGGGAGGCTCACTCTCAGCTGCAGTGTAGACATGCCCTTCGGGTCTTTGGTTTTCCTCCTGTATATTACGGTTCCATACAGCCTGCCAGATCCTCAGGAAATAAACATCCTGCAAGCAGCAAACATGCTATGAAAGCCACTCGCTGCATTGCAAGGTAGCTGGGTTATTCAGCGCACAGAGACAATCACCAGTTTCCTGCAACACTTGAGTTTAGAGTATAATTTCCATAAACCCAGCCAGAAACTAACCATGCTCTGAGCCCTTTCTTTATTCCCTGCATCCTATTTTCCTCTCCCTCTTTCTTTATTCTCCTCTTTATGCCTATTTTCTTCTTGCCTTGTTCTAAGTTTCTTTTCCTTTTTTCTCTTCTGCATCTTTCTTTTCTTTCCCCAGCCCGTTTCTGTTTCTTTCCTTTGATTCTTTCCTCTCTTTCTTTCTCCCCTTCTCTTTTTATGTTGCTGCTGCTTTTTTGGAGCCATGACAGTGTTTCCCTACAGCATGTCCGGCTCCTTCCCAAGCACGCTTCACCACGTGGTGTGGACATGTCCTTGCTGGTAGCGTGGAGCTCTGGCACCGCTAACGTGTCTTCCCACATCATTGTCCAGCAGCTGTTGCTTCAAAGACCTGTGTGTGTTTGACTCTGACATTTCCCTGCCGTTAGTGGATGCAAGCAACTTCTCACAGAGCCTGCATTCTCTCACCCTTCATGCCCCTTCTGTATCCTAACTCAGCTCGAGCAGTTGCCAGTCAAGAGAGACCCAGGCCTGGAAGAGCCGGGGGTGCTCTGAGGGAGAAGTGTGATAATAGAGCAGTGTGGGGTGCTAGGACTGGAACAGTGGGGCAGCTACCCGTCAGGACCGAGGATCCTTGATAGAGCTATGCAAAGAAGGATTGCACAGCACTTCGCCACAGCTGGTCTGGCTAGCATTCTCCTGTATATTCATGAACATTAAATTGCATTAAATTCCTCCCTATAAACCCCAGATAAGCACAACTCCCTGTGAATGCCAGCCCCGGCTGAGTGCGGATATGTCTGGCTGCCTTTAACAGTCCTGTCCTGCAGCCAGCAGAGATGTGATGTCGTCTGAGTCGGCATCTGCCACTTCGTTCTGCTCACTGCTCTCCTCCTGAGCGCCCACATCTTGTTTATTTCCCTTGTCATGCTGCAGGAGGTGACACCGCTTGCCGGTGATGGCTACGGAGGGTGACAGCGCAAGGCAGGTGGAAGCAATAATTGCTTGTGATCTAATTAGGGGAGCCTGAGGCCAGATTAGGAGCAGTAGCACAGTTTAGAGCTGTAGCTGTAGACTGCACATGGCTTTGATGGAAGAGGCGAGAGAAGGAGCCAGCATGGTTTTGCCTAAGGTTTGTAATCCTGCCTGAATGACACACCACACTAGCCAACTCCAGCACTTGCTGAGAGGGTGGAAACACCTCGGTCCTGACCTGCTGTTTAAGGGCTGGGCCCCTAAACAGTCCTGCCCTCTCTACTGAAATCCCAGGCTTCAGCCACGTCCTGCCCCCTGCCAGTGCACCTCATTCCTGACCTGCAGCCCCTCTGCTGTTTTCATCCTTTATTTGTGATTTGTTAGAAGTGTGTATCCCTGGCTCTGGGTGCAGCAACAATCATGCAAAAACATACACCTATGGGAATAAAATGAAAAATGCAAACCAACATCCCAGCCAGGCTCACCTGGACTAGAAATTCTCAACTGGAATCGTAATATACTAGTGACACCTGCCTGCATGCCACCCCCATAGGAGAGTGCAGGAGAAAGGGGGGGTGAACAGCCCGCTTGGAAGATTAACAACTCCTGGCTGTGGGCGAGAGTGACTGCAGAGTCCAGGACCTTGCTGGAGAATGTCCTCTGCCTCTTAAACCAGGGGGCTGCTAGCTTGACCCCTTTCCCTGGTGGAACTATGAAGGCAGCCAGGTCCCAGACCATTCAGGAATTTATATTAGAGCTGATCAGAAAATCCACCAATTGTCTTTCCTATTAATTAAACAAATCTGCAAATGTGTCCTCAGACCCCAGAAGAAATGTTCCGTTTTTTAAAACCACTTTTTGTAAAAAAAAATTCGGGGTTGGGTACGAACTTTTTGTTTTCAACAAACAAAATCTGAACCTTTTTACCAACACCTGAAAACGTTAACAGAAAACATTCTGGGGCTTCATTGAGGAAAATTTTGTCCCAAATGAAAATTTTCTGTGGAAATTCTCTCTTCAGTCCAAATGCCGTCTGTCACTCAAAGAATGTTTTGATGAAGAATCGGTTTTCCCGTATTCAGTAGAGCTGGCCAGCAACAGCCTGGTACCTGAACCTGGGCCAAACTGGGCCCTGCCAGCACACTAGTTTTCCACCACGGGCCAGAGACCCAGACCCAATTCCCAAGCCTAGCGGTTGGTCCTTGGTGGATGCAATTTCTCAGGACATCTTCTCTCATTACAGAGCATCAGTAAGTCACCCTGGCCCTCAGCCTAGTTATCTTGGTACATTTTAGCATACAGATATAAGCATCTGACCCTTTGTGGTTATAATTAGTAGCTCCAATGCCAAGGGGCGATAAGGGCAGGGGATGCATGTGTGTGGAAAAGGGAGCGAGAGGGGAGGTGAGGGCAGGGCAAAGCAGGGGATCAGTGCAGCATCATTTCCTAGCCCACAGCTGCATTTGTCCTGATGGGCTTCCGACCCAGAAAACAGTTCCTGCACCTGTGTCTCTTGTATTTGGGAGCCTGGAGCGATTCCTGTGCAGCTGAGAGCTGGGCACTAACCAGCAGTCCTGATCTTCCACCGGGAACGCCTGCTGTTTTCACACTGCTAGAGCCAGCCAGTACTTCAGATCAGGCTATTGTGGGTTGCAGTCAAAGTTTCTCAGCTGGCTACCATGGCTCTGAGTTAGTCCTTTCCCTTGTGCTTATGCTAGCCCTCAGGCCAGCCTGTCAGCTGGCGAACGGCCTTGTGCCAGTTCCTGATGCTCTTCCCTACCTTTGTGTGCCTGGCAGCAGCTCATAGTGTAAGTAAGGTATCAGAGGGGGAGCCGTGTCAGTCTGGATCTGCAAGAGCGACAAAGAGTCCTGTAGCACCTTATAGACTAACAGATGTATTGGAGCATAAGCTTTCATGGGCGAAGACCCACTTCGTCAGATGCATGTGGTGGAAATTTACAGAGGCAGGTATAAATATGCAGGCCAGAATCAGGTTTGAGATAACAAGGTTAATGCAATCAGGGAGGATGAGGTCCACTGCTAGCAGCTGATCTGGAGGTGTGAACACCAAGAAAGGAGAAACTGCTTTTGTAGTTGGCTAGCCATTCACAGTCTTTGTTTAATCCTGATGGTGTGAAATTTGCAAATAAACTGTAGCTCAGCAATTTCTCTTTTGGAAGTCTGGTCTTGAAGTTTTTTTAGTGTAATTAAAACTTCCAGCTTCAGCTGGTGCATGTTCCTTCCCACACATCAGTGCAGCCTCTTGGATTGGAGATCCCCTCAGACCACCAGGGACAACACACTGCTGCTTTCACTGGGGCTGGCAAATGGGAGTCGGGCAGCATCAAAAAAGGCACATTTAAAGAGACAGTGCACCTGAGCAAAGGGGTTGGGTTTAGCATTCGACATCCTTGTTGCATGATAGGTTCGTGCAAACTAAATAGGCTGACCCTGCAAGCCCTCTGTGTGTGGGACTTGCACTGAAGTCAGTAGATCTATGCTCAGTACTTCCCATAGTGCATTTCTCTTTGTATCTGCATATCTGTCTGGATGTTACACCGTGCACCACATGGGCCCAACTCAGCTCTCAAACACACCTGTGCAAATCCCAGTGACAGCTGTACCTATGCATCTGTGGACAGAATAGATCCGTACGGGGCAAGTTTTAGCAAGGCTGAGGCTGGCCTCTTTATTTGTGGGCACAATTTCCATCTGCAAAACTTTTGTTGGCATTGCCATGCCTGCAGAATGAATTTCAGGTACAAAACTGAATATTTGACCCTCTAACTAACTGATTCCCCGTCCCTCTCCCAAGTATCTGAATTAAATCGTCAGCTTCTTGAGGCAGGGTGAGACCTTTAACTTTCTTCCAAGTTTGCAAACTGCCTTGCAAACCATTGGGTGCCTTGCACAGTAGATAGTGGTCTATAGGGTTTCCTGTAACAGCTGCGTGACAGCTACAACTCCCTGGGCTACTTCCCCACGACCTCCTCCCAACACCTTCTTTACACTTACTGCAGGACCTTCCTCTTGATGGTCTGCTGATGCTTGTACTCCTCAATCCTTCAACTCTTCTCCCTCTCAACTCCTTGTGTGCCTCTTGCTCCTAGCTCCTCGCACACCACCACAAACTAAAGAGAGCGCCTTTTTAAACCCCGGTGCCCTGATTAGCCTGCCTGTCTTAATTGATTCTAGCAGGTTCTTCTTAATTGGTTCCAGGTGTCCTAATTAGCCTGCCTGCCTTAAATTGGTTCCAGAAAGTTCCTGCTTGTTCTCGTGCAGTCCTTGCTCTGGTCACTCAGGGAACAGAAAACTATTAATCCAATGGCCAGTATATTTGCCTTCTATGAGATTTCTGTATCCCACTTGTCTGGGTCTGTCACAGTACATGACGCTGAGTGTACAAAATCACCACCCCGGCTGAAAACGTTGACCAAAAAGCTGCTGCATTCAGGTGGTAGCGAGATTCTCTTGCTCATTGTTTATCTGCTTGTGCCTTCTTTGGTGGGACACACTTACTGATTTGTGAGCGTCATTTCTATCAGACAGTACGTGACGACTGTGGGAAGAGAAGAGAGAGAGATCTCTGCATTCTCCCCCATCACCTGCTAAGGGAGATAGGTGAAAGCTGCTGTCAGTGCTCATTAGATTATAGTCCTACCAATTGTCTCCGGATCGGGGCTTTTCTAATGTGCCCATCAACAGGATATCAAGGTGCCAGAAATGGTCAAGATCCTACACCTCCCACCCCAGACCAGTTTCCAAACTCTAATCTCTATACCCCCCCCCCCCCCGCATCCAAACATCACCCGGTCTGTTGGTTACAGAATTGGCTATTCCATGCATAGGGAAGATCAGTATTCTGAAATGAGACACAAGCAAAGGGGGGGCCAGAAAGATCCATGATAATAGAGCAGTGAGAGCCTAGAGCTACGTCCTCAGATGCTGTTAGTGGCACGAGGCACCTGACCACATGCTCTGCCATCTGTGACCTGCACAGCGCTGACCATATGGTTAACAAGATCATCCACTTCTTTTAGTCAACATTGAAATGATGGGCTTGTTGGATCTTAGAGGAAGCTGCTTGTTTTACTGGGAGAGTTCCTTCTCCTGGTCTCGCTGGATGAATGGATTTGGTGTGAAGTTCCTCAGGGAAGGTGCATCTCTGTCTTGCAGTAGAACTACTGTGGTTTTCTTTTCTCCCTCTATCTATCGAGGAATTTCCACGTCTCCACCATAGTATGGCTCTGTCCGCGCAATGCCGTGATATGGAGTAGGGAGGAATCATTATCCCCATTTTATAGATGGGGGAACCAAGGCACAGAATGATTTAAGTGGCTCACAAGAAGCCCTGTGGCTGAGCTGGGAACAGAATTCAGAAGTCCTGAGCCACAGCCCACTGCTTTAACCACTTAGACTCCACATCCCTAATCCCTGCTTCTGCTTATTGCGTGATAAGAGGCTCGGGGGAGACATTGAGGTTGTGGGGAATGGGTAAACTAAATCTCCACATGCTGGGGTATTTCCCTTCCTCCCATGCTGCTGGCTTGTCCCCTGGACGAGAAACAGGCCTGAATTCCATCCTGACTGATGGTAGTCTGAGATGTGGGGATGAGCAGTGGCCAGGGCCAGCCTAGAATGCTTTCAGAATACTAAAAGGAGACATTTGCTGCCCCTGCTCTTTTCTTTGCTAGATAAATTAATTCCAGGTTGAGCAAATAGCCCCATGGTCAGTGTGGGGCCTGGGATACTAGAGCCGCAGAGCCAGACGTATTTGGGAGTTCCCTGGGTTCCCTGTTTCAATGGATTTAGTGTTGGCTTTCCCCAAATCCCACAGAAGTAACTGCATTTGAAAGTGGCTCATTGGAAAGTGGCTGTTCGTACACAGACTCTCTGGTGCAACTCCAAGGCCTTACCCCAGGCAGAATTTGGCTCAGGACTTGAGCAACTGTTTACTTCTGAGTTTGGGAGAAGAGATTACAGCCAGTCCTGTTCTTCAGTGAAAGAGTCCAGAGTGGTATCTGTGTGTGGGCTTTCCCGGCTGGATAACAGAGCCCTGGCTCTCAGCTTCTAGCCCAGCTCAGGGCCCAGACCCACTCTGCCACATCCTCAGTTGGGGGCTGGGTCCCCTTCTCACCATTTCATCTCCACAGATTCCTCAGTGGATTCTCTCTCCTTTGGGGCAGCAAGACATGGGCTTCCCGTCCAGTTATCAGAGGAGGGGTCACCCTCTGGCACCGACCTCTAACCATCTCCTTTCCATGGCTGACAATCTGGCATTTTGCCCCAGCCTCCTTCCATAAAAGAACTTGAAGCAAAAATTTTCCTGGCCACTCACTGAGGGACGTCCCTTGACCTCTCAGTGTCCACCAGCCTGTTGGGCTCAGATCTCGAAGCGAGGCAGGCAGATACCAGCTTTCTCAGGGGAACAATAATTATTGTTGATGTTCTCCCTTCCTCTTGCAAAACCACAGTCAGTACAGGCCAAGGCTCATGGCTAATCCTTCAGCTCAGAAGCCCATCAGCTGCCTTCAACAGCTTCTTTTCGATATGGGCCCACGGCTGGCAGCTCCCTTTGGTCCAGATCCAGTGTCCTGGCACCATGACACAGTGCCATGGTAACAGATTGCAGCAGCCACAAGGCGTGCATCTCGGGATGTTCGAAAGCTCCCAGAAGCACTCCATGCTGAGGGGACCTTCCTGGTCACTTCACCATTGGCCTCCTTCTTATGCAAATAAAGGGGCAGGGTTGTAGTTCCTTTTTGTTTGGGTTTGTCTGCAGCTGGGAATCCCCGTGCTGGGCAGGCCACGCCCAATTAACCCCTTGCCTGCCACTAGGAGGGCTGCAGCTAATTACAGCTAACAAACAAATATAGCAGTTACAGTTTGTGTGGGGCAGCCTTGGATGGATGCATGTTGAGACACACACACACACACACCCTGCCCCCAGGGTGTACCCACTTCAAGATTCAGTCTCTAATCCAGTTCCCACGTGACAGCAGCGTCTCCAGCAATGCCTGGCAGGACACACAGACACTACGCCCATGCAGGGGAAAGGCCAGGGTAGCCCATTGCAGGGCGTTGAAGGGATTAAGAGCAGCAGACTCAGCTTTTTACTTCCCCATGCCCTACCCCAGGATCCCGAGGCCCAGCTGCTAATGACAATAATCCACTACTTGGCTATGGGCTATTCTTAAAGCTCCCTTTTTTTTTTTTTCAGTCCTTGATCCAGCAAAGCACTTAAGCACGTGCTTTACGCAAAGATGTTCTCAATGGGACTGCTCACCAGCCTATCGCTGACACTTGCTGGATTGGGGCCCTAGTGCCTTTTTCAGCCTGGTGTTTATTTCATTGTGCAGGTTTCCCCTATGCACCTCTGTCAAGGTCATGTGCTCCCTGCTCCTCCCGTGCTGCTGCCCCTCAGTCCTTTGTCACACCATGCCACACCTGGCAGCCATGCGAACAGCCTTTAGGAGCCCCTCTCCTGCAAAACCTACCACGCTCTCATTCCCTGCACTTGGCAACTGCTGCACAGTGTGGATTTTTCTGAGAGGATGATTTACAGGCCAATTACTGCAGGAAATGTGCAGCGGATTAATGGGATTAATCATTCACTATCTCCTTCCCCCACAGGAAGGGAGCAGGACAAAGTGTCCATAGGGCACTTATCTGCATGTGTCCGGCCAACCCAAGAACCCATTCTGTAGAGTTACAGAGACTGCACATGCCTCCTTCATAATGGTGTGTGTTCCTGGACAGTCACTCCCTTCCACACCTAGCGCCTCACGCACCAGCATGTCCATTGCCTAGCCACACACCCCGACACACCCGCATCACACATCTCCCCGTACATCCATACCAAGACATACCCCGACACACCCGCATCACACATCTCCCCGTACATCCATACCAAGACATACCCCGACACACCCGCATCACACATCTCCCCGTACATCCATACCAAGACATACCCCGACACACCCGCATCACACATCTCCCTGTACATCCATACCAAGACATACCCCGACACACCCGCATCACACATCTCCCCGTACATCCATACCAACACATACCCCGACACACCCGCATCACACATCGCCCTGTACATCCATACCAACACATACCCCGACACACCCGCATCACACATCGCCCCGTACATCCATACCAACACATACCCCGACACACCCGCATCACACATCGCCCCGTACATCCATACCAACACATACCCCGACACACCCGCATCACACATCTCCCCGTACATCCATACCAAGACATACCCCGACACACCCGCATCACACATCTCCCCGTACATCCATACCAAGACATACCCCGACACACCTGCATCACACATCTCCCCGTACATCCATACCAACACATACCCCGACAGACCCGCATCACACATCGCCCCGTACATCCATACCAACACATACCCCGACACACCCGCATCACACATCGCCCCGTACATCCATACCAACACATACTCCGACACATCCGCATCACACATCTCCCCGTACATCCATACCAACACACCCCAACCCCTCCACATCACACATCTACACATACATCCATACCAACACCCCCCTGACATACCCGCATCACACATCTCCACATCCATCCATACCAACATACCCCCTGACACACCCACATCACACATCTCGCCGTACATCCATACCAACACATACCCCGACACACCCGCATCACACATCTCCCCCTACATCCATACCAACACATACTCCGACACACCCGCATCACACATCTCCCCGTACATCCATACCAACACACCCCAACCCCTCCACATCACACATCTACACATACATCCATACCAACACATACCCCGAAACACCCACATCACACATCTCCCCATACATACATACCTCGACACACCCACATCACACATCTCCCCGTACATCCATACCAACACCCCCACATCACACATCTGCATACACACCCATATCAACACCCCCCCAACACACCCACATTGCACATCTACATATACATCCATACCAACATGCCCCCGACACACCCACATCACACATCTAAAACACCAACATCACACACCTACACATACATCCATACCAACACCCCCACATCACACATCTACACATACATCCATACCAACACACACCTCAACACACCCACATCACACATCTACACGAACATCCATACGAACACACACCCGCATCACACATCTACACATACATCCATGCACACATCTGCAACCAATGCATACCAGCACACCCACATCATATACGTGCATGCACTTCTGCACACCCACATCACACTTAGCTCTTCTATACTTGCACACCCATATCGTACACATTGGTACACAAGAATACACTTCATTCAACAACGCACAATACTGCTGCTGGTTAATAATGAATACTTTGCATTTCTGCAGTACCCTTCACCTGTGGCTTTCTAAGCATTGTGCAAACATTAATTACCAATAGTTAATTATATCAGCCTCACCATGCTACTGTGGGGGAAGGTATCTCTCAAATACACTCATATCAAACAAAGTCAGGATCTCCAAGCGAGGTGTGACAGCTTGCAATTGCATGCTCCTGACTATGAAAATTGGACCCATGGCTTAGACCCATTAGACATGTCCTGGAGCACTAATGGCATACAAGACTTGATAGGGTTATATCAGGTGAGCAAGGATAAAAAACCGGGACAGTGGGGGGATGCTTATAAGGAAGGATGGAAAGGAGATCTTAGAAATACCCGTTGGTCTCCTGTTCCCCACAGCTTGTACACCCGCTGCTACAAAATGTCTGCTACAGCTCCTGCCCCACTTACAGCCCCGTGCCTCAGTTGTGTGCAGTTTGTGCATCTGGACACTTTCCTCCTGTTGAGTACATGGATTCAATTCAGCTTGTACTGAAACACTCGTCAGTCCGCTCGGTGCATGCAGGGTTTAACAAAGCACTTGGACACAGGGATTCTGGCTAGCTGATCCAGCCTGCTTTCTACTTTTCCAAGTCAGTTGACTCCCTGATTATATTTCATTGCTGAGGCAGCTTATGCTCTGTTTATATCACACCTTTGAACCATTTTACGCTCTGTTTATGTCACACCTTTCAATCAGGTGATTTGCTGATCACATCTCCTCCTTAAGGCAGTCCTGTGCTGCTTACATCACACCCACAAGCCAGCTGATTCAGTGTGTATATCGCCCTGTGTGAGCTGCTTCCATCACAGCACCAAGCTGGTCCGTACACTCTTTATATCAGGCACTTAAGACCCTTCCACATGCTGTTAATAACTATTTTAAGCTAGCCAATGGCTCTTGGGACAGCCAGCAGGGGGCACTGCAAAGCCACATGAGGTGCCTCACACTTTCTCAGCACCTAAGCATGCCGCTCTGAGTCCCTGTGAGATCAGATCCCACGGTCCCTGGGACATCTATCAGCAGCATTTCTTAAGCAGCTAGTATCTAGGCACCAGTCACTCTCACTGCAGCACCCAGTGGTGCCACTAGCCCTGGCCGATGAGTGCCATGTCTGTAGGGGGCATGGTTGGTGACAGCAGGTTCTTTTGCCACCTGGCAGATGGCTTCTGCCCTGGTATTTGTGTAGGCTTCACTCCCCTGTCTTTTTGCCAAAGATAATTTCTTTCATCCCGAAGGATCCCAGGCTATCCAGGGATTGCTCCCCCGGCCACTCCTCTGGGGAGGAACGCAGCAGCTGTTTGGCCGGGCATAGCAATGCCATGCAGCGATTTAGGACACAGGCAGCGTGGGGACAGGACAGGAAGGGAAGAAGAGACTGCAGGGGGGCCTGAGGTGGACGCGATTACCGAGGAATACTGGAACGAACATCTTCACTTGCAGGGGAAATGCCCCAGGAGCTCTTTAGTGAATGTGGCCTCTCAGCTGGTGTCCCAGCAGCGCAGCACGCCTGGTGCTCAGCTAGGGTTCTGCTTCAGGACTAGCACCTGCATCTGCCCCTACGGTATCTGGTTTTCCCGTAGTAGTCTCCTAGTCAAGGGCTGACCAGGCCCAGCCCTGCTCAGCTTATAAGATCTGACAAGATCACAGCCCTTGGTGATGTTGCCACGGGTCCCAGGCAATGTTCCCTCTAATTTTTGACAGGCCGTGTGCACAAAAAAATTTATTCTGTGCAAATTTTTGACAGGCTGTGTGCGCAAAAAATGTCTTCTGTAAAAATTGTGCTTCTGTGCAAATTTTTGTGCACACGGTGTTTTGCTGTGTGCGCAGGGTTTAGGCTCTGTGTACGCACGCACACTCGCACAGCTTAGAGGGAACAGTGGTCCCAGGCTTCTGAAAGCGTCTAGCACAGTGGGGTCCTGATCACTGACTGGACATGACAAATGCAGCGGCAAAGACATTGAAAAGAGATCCAGCCCAAGCCTGGGAAGCCGTGAGTTCCAGATGGCTTCCCTTCCTCACCCCTACCAATGCATAGAGTCAAAATAGGTAAACAGTGGCCAGGGGGCCACATCGGACTCTATGGGCCAAATCATCCCTGCTGGAAGAGGCTGGAATTACCCTAGGGAGGAATCTAGCCCCACGGAGCCTTTAGTGCTGCAGTGGGAATTAATGCATTAACAATTAGGTGAACTTGGCTTAATTTTCTTGCTAAACAAGCATGTCCATCTCAGGCAGGAGTAAACCAGTGTGAGATTATGGCATTCCTGCAGCAGCGCAGATCAGATCCCCACCCCCTGCCCCTGACTCCTGCATCTCAGCCTGCAAGTTGCCTAATGCCACTTACATTATTACTGGATTATTTGGGCATAATGAGCTTTGCCCTGATCGGCTGTCCCTCTGCTAGGAGGTGTAGCAGTGTGTAATACTTCCTGTGCAGGGCCAAGAGGGAACAGCCAGTTTCTCAAAAACAGACAGAGGCAGGGCGAAACAAAGCACTGATGTTTAGAGGGAGAAATTCCAGAGCCAGCCTGAGTTAATCTCAATTTAGGGAGCTTTCCACTTCATGCTGAACAAAGCAAGCAGGCAAGAAGGTGATGATTCCCTGGGCCAGATTCTGATCACACAGACGCTGGTGTAAATCTGGAGTGACTCCTCTGATTTCAGCATTTACACTGGTGTCATTGAGTTCAGAAGCTGAATCTCCAGCTTCCATAACCATTATCATCTCCTCCAGCCCTCTCCTACTCTTTCCTATTCTCTCTCTCTGCCCTCCTCTCTTCTGTCAGATTGTCAGCTCAGGGGCTTGGTGATAGGTTGCTATGGTCACCGGGAAGTTCCCCCTAGAGACAAGAAGCCCATAATTGATGGATGAATTTTCCGACACAGATTTTTATTAATGTTTATTCAAATGTTGATTAATTCCTCGACTCACATCCCCAGCTTCTCTGGCCGAGGCCTCTGGAGTAGCGTGGCTCTGTCCCATGGGCTGGCAGAGGAGGTTTGCACCACTATAACCCTTTCTCTGCTGGCATCCCATACTGAAGATATCAGTATTCA
Source organism: Chelydra serpentina (assembly GCA_037349315.1). Classification (NCBI taxonomy): domain Eukaryota; kingdom Metazoa; phylum Chordata; order Testudines; family Chelydridae; genus Chelydra; species Chelydra serpentina. Next base: position 19,606,110 of record JBAIAC010000035.1, read on the forward strand.
CAAACTATTGCAATATGCCATGTATCAGTATCATGTATATCCCTGGGGGACCCTGACCACTTCATCCAGGGTTCCTCCTAGACCAGGCCTGCACAACTCGTAAAGCGGCGAGGGCCATATTACTCCAAAGAAAACAGCTGAGGGCCGAAACCCCCCGGCCCCGTGGAAACACCCCTCCCCCCAGCACTGCCCGCCCCGCGGAAACAACCCCTCCTTCCCCACCGCTGGGGTGTGGAAACCTGTAGAGGGGGAAAGAAACAGCGCACATAGGGTGACCAGATCACAGCAGTAAAATAGGACCCGCCCCCTCCCCGCTCGACCCCACCCTCACACCCCTCTTCACCCCCTCAGGAGTTACTATATTACTGCACAAAGCAGTCAATCAATGCAGTTGTAGATAAATCTCTGCATTATGCATTTTTGTATAACTTTTATATGACTTTGTATTGAACCTTGGCTTGCCCCACCCCGCCGCTTGCCTGCTTCCCCCCCCCCGCCCCCGCCCCCGCGGGCCGCACGGTGAGCCCACGCGGGCCGCATGCGGCCCCTGGGCCGCATGTTGTGCAGGCCTGTCCTAGACTATGTGACCTTAACAGTTGTGCCCCAGGCTTGCAGAACAGTCTTGGATTTCATGGACTCTCAGAAATGAGAGCTGGAAAGGGACTATTAGGCCCCATCCTCTAGAGGCCAATGTAGGTTTCTTCCTGGTCAGTGTTTGAGCATACTAAGGGAGAGAGCCTAGCCAGTGTAGCATTTAGGCTCTTTTCCTTCCTCCACCTATACAGTTCTCTCTCATCAAGCGCTTCCTGAGAGAAGAGTTCTCTATGACCCTAGACCTTGCCTGTGCACAGGCATGCGATTGTACTATAAATGTTCCCTGTTGAGAAGCTGTCTATTGTAACAGTTCGTGCCAGTCTATTTTTTTAGTGCCTTGTTCTGTGGTTTGATCTAGGATCTCAGAGTCATGCCCTGTTATTTATTTCCATATGGGCAATGTCTGAGCAAGCACATGGATTTGTTGCCGGGTTTTATTAGTTTGCAGTGATGAACTCTACTGGCAGAACTCGGAGGTCCCTATGCTGTCACTACTGGAGCTGCCAACTGAGCAGCCCAGCTCATTTCAAACGTCAGGAAAATCAGTCCATTTGGGAATAATTTCATCTCTTGGAACTAGAAGCGAGTCAGAACCAACATTTGGGACCGTGGAGAAGCTCAGGTCCAGAGCCAAACATTGGAGCTAGTTGCTATCTCTATGATAAGCCAAACCACAGCTCCAGGTTTCAGTCCAGCAACCCTCCACCTGCAGAATCTGTGTTGGCGTCACCGGGAGTTCTGTGCATGCAAAACGTTTGCAGGGTGAAAAGTTCAGCAAACCTTGGAAGTTCAGCTCCAGATCTGGGCCTGAGCTTGAGTCTGTCTCTGGATGTGATCGGTATCAAATGCATCGGGGAAAGTGCTTTTCCCATGCTTTTCTCATGCCCAGCAGCTTTCCACACTGAGGGGAGATGGATTACAGCAGGCTTAAAAATATCATGAGATGGATTGCCTGTCTGGGCAAGATTAGAGGCCACACCCTAGAAGTCACTAATTGTGGACACTGTTCTGCACCCAAAGAGCCTGTCTCAGTGACCAGTAAAAGAGCTCAGATGATCACTGGCGGAGGGTTTGGCATATCAGATGGGATTTGGGCACAAGATACTCTTTAGTTTGTGTTGGGTTTTTAGCATAAGAACCCACAGTGGGCTGATTCTTTCTTTTTGTCTGTCACCGAATCTGCTGAATATAGCCCTATCGCTACAGCTAATGATGTGTCTTTCTGTGGCGAGATCTCTGCTGTTTGATGTCCCTTCACTCAAGCTCTGGGCCTTTGTTCATGTACCAGGCTTTCAGTGACCTCAGTTTCCTTTTTTCCCCATTTAAATAGTTCATCCTGGGGTTACCAAGACTTCAGTCCATTGGCTCAGACTCGCCAACCACTGAAATTCCTGCTCAGGGGCTTCAGCCTACTGTCCTTTTTCCACTCTTCTCCGAGCCTCACACGCTCTTTGCATTCTTACAGTAGTGGCAGCAGGAACAAATAATTTGCTGCACGGTGCTGAAAACCCAGCACCGTGTCCAAAAGCTACTACACACTAAGTGGGGGAGATGTGCCTAGAACAAAGGACTATGAAATCGTAACGGACAGGAGATGCCCTTTATCCCTCTGTGATGTCTGTGTTCTGAGGGAGAGCTTGCTTGTAGAAATCCGAGGGGGAAGGACTCCTTTGGTTGTATAGTTCCTCCCTCCTCCCCTAGAGCCAAGAGCAGGGTTCTGTTCTGCGCCCCCATCCTTCTCACGCTGCGGTGCACGCAGCCCTTCGTGATGGTCTGCAGAGTGAAATGTTCTGCAGAGCAAGCAGTAAGGGAGGCGGGTTTGGGGAGGGGAGCTGGAGGTGAATGCCCCAGAGGATCTTTTCCATGTTCATGCACTCCTGCCCTACAGTCTATTCTCCAGGGTTTTCTCCAGTTTAATGGCTCAAGCCGTGGAGCTTCCACCATTTACCTGGACAAACAGACCACTCCACAGTCTAACCGCCCTTCCAGTGTCTGCCCTGAGAGATCCCAAGCAGATTTCTGGAGAGGCTGCTCCCATCCAGTGCTTCTCTAGCTCCCAGCGGAACACCTCCCACAAGGGAGCTGTCTCGTCCCCCAGACAGACTGGTGATGAGGACCAGTTCCGGGGGTTGATAATGAAAAGTGGAGCCTTTCCTCCTCCCGGGGGCAGGTTTGATCCCAGCCTAAGTCCGTACAGAATGAAGGTTGTTATCTCCTGACAGCTGTTTGGAGGCCCAGGTGAAATAAATTAGTGGGTGTCACTCCAGTTCCTAATGAAATAGGTGTCAGAATCACTAAAATCCCCCCACACCCACCACATTTGGCATTGTCAGGTTGTTGCCTCTCTCAGCAGACGCCCAGGACTGAATGGGCTACAGAACACAGCTAATGCTCTCCCTCCAGGTCTGTTGTGATGCACCAGCCTGTCAGAGGGTAGGAAGCTTGTCCAGCCACTGTCCCTACTGCCCCTGGTTTGTGGAGAAAGAAGGGACGTCCCTCTCTGGGGATGCCTGGTAGGGCCTTTCCTCGGCCCCAGACTCACTTTAGAAAAGAAAAGCAAGGTGGCCTCATGCTGATCATGCAAAAGGGGCAAGGGGCAGCTGTCCTGCTGGGGAGGGAAGGAGCTGTGCTGGCCTCGGAAGGGAGGAGATGCAGTTTCTGGGAGGGCTTGCTGTCCGGCAGGCTCCTTGCTGACTCTGCGGCTGGGAAGCATCTGCTGGAGAGTGGGGTTAGTGTTTGTTTACTTGGGCAGCAGCTCCTCTTCCGAGGGCGGGGGAGCAAACGTTTGGGAACTGCAGAGACACTGCCTGGCTGCAGCAGTAAATATACAACCCAAACAGGAGGGAAGGGGAGACAGGTGGGGGGGACGACACAGACTCCTTTGTGGATGTACTTCTCAGCACGGCTGTAGGATGCATGTGCTTTCACTTCTCATCCTCCCAGATATGTTGTTGGTTTTTTTACATGGTTGCACCGGTCCAGAAAGGAACCTCAGAAAACCAGTGCCCTGCCCCACCCCAACCCCCCTGGGATAGCAGGGACTCAGGGAGCTCCACCTGCCAGTTCAAGACCTGAGGCTCTTTGAGTCTGGGAGAACAGTACGTGTCCCCATGGATCCTCCTGCTCCTGGGCTCTCACGTTTCCGGGCGGCAGGTTCTTGGCATCATTTGCTTGGTAAAAGCCAGTAAGAATCTGGAGCCAGGTGGGTCTGGGGCTGCACCTGGGGTGACAGGGCCCAGTGGCCAAGCCCAATTTCCGTTTTTGGCCTCCATTTTTGTGCACCCAACTGACGAGCCTTTGAAAAGTGGGTTCATGGCTTACATGTGGCCCATAACGCAGAACTGCCCCATCTTCTGGGGTAGGGGGGCAGTTGGTGGTTTATTCCAAACCCGCTCACCTAGAATGAGGAGAAGAAGGAGGATATTTTGCCCCTTTTAGAACCTGTTGTCCCAAGACCTTGCAGAGCTTATAAAGCTGGGTCAGTCTCATTGTCCTCAGTGTGCAGATGGGGAAACCAAGGCACAGATGGGGACGTGGCCTGCAGTGAATCTGGGGCACAGCAAGGAGCAGAACACCAGGTTTCTTGACTCCCAGTCCCTGGCTCTGCTCACTACAGCTACCTCTCAGCCCATCTGGGGCATGCATTGTTTTCACAGAGGTGATGAATTGCTGACCGTTTTCACTATGTAGCTCTTCTCCATCACTATTCTGACTAGTGTTTATTATTTGTATTGCAGTCGCACCGAGGAGCCCCAGTTATGGACCAGGGCCTCATTGTGCTAGGAGCGGTACAAACACACAACACAAAGACAGAGCTTACAGTTTACGTTGTGTTGGAATCATGACTTGCAGCCCAGCTGGGACACGCACGCTGCCTCCCTCGTGGTAACACACCCTGTCTTTGTCACTCTCTCCTTTTCACCAGCAGTTCCCTATCAACAAAACCCGTACAGCTCCGGGGGCAGCTCCACCGTCATCCAGTGCTACCGCTGCGGAGATACATGTAAGGGAGAGGTGGTGCGCGTCCAGAGCAATCACTTCCACATCAGGTGCTTCACCTGCCAAGGTAGGAGGCTACAACGTTAAGGATTTCTGGTTGTGCTGCCCCACCTGTCTGGTATGTGTGCTGGAAGCCGAAAGGCCTGTGTGTGACTAATCCAGCCCCCCTGAGTCGTGGTGAAACCTAAGTGGTTCTCACAAGGGGTTCTGATTCCTTGGGTGGGGGTGGGGATTTAGTGCTTGTGCATGGGAGAGACCCAGAGAGCTGGCTAGAGCCAGGCTTGGGGGCGGGCTGCGCAAACTCACCCTCTTCTCTCCTACCCCAGTAGCTCTGTGTATGCCCCTCAGTTCCACATCTGCAAACCTCTCTGCTAATCTAGTCCTGGCGTCCCACATGGGTCTTCCAGGGCACCTTAATCCTGCCCTACAGCCCCCCTTTGCTTTTCTAATCCTGGACCTGTGCACAGCTCCGCTCCTGCACCATGATCCTGATCTGCATGCACGGCCTTGCAGTCTGCCTCAGCCAGTATCCTAGTAGTCCTGCCCCGGGCAGAGGGGAGAAGGGAGTAGCTGTTCTGAGCCATGCTGCTGCCCCCAGGCTTCCTTGACAGCGAGCTGGCCCCAGCTGCGAGAAAACCTGGAGAAAAGGGGGCAGAAACCAAGAGCTGCTCCTGGCAGGGTCGTCAACTGGTACTGACACAACAATGAAGTCGACTGATATGAAATGATGATGAAATCAATGTGCTCCAGGACGCCATGTACCGCAGCTCGGGCTAAACTCCCTCGGGGCGCTCCTGGGGGACAGCGCATTTGATCCAGAGGGGCTTTCACGCAGGCTGATCAAAGGAGAAACCCCCGGCACACCCCCAACCTCCTCACTGGCCATGTGCTGCTGCAGGGCTTCAAAGATACTCTCACGCTTAATAAGGCAGATCGGTGAAGATGCCAAGTAGGGATATTAAGCCTGGCCCCAGTGCATCTCCTGCGGGAGCTGGGATGGGAAACGCACCTGACCCCATCGGTGTCCGCAAAGCCCCACGTACATTTACTGCGCTGGATAAGTGAATGGTTAATAGGAGTTAATTCATTTGACATGGCCCACCACCCTGTGCAGAAGAAGTGTGGGCTTCTTACTTTCTAATTTCAGCCAGATCCTGGGACTTGCCTCATTCTGGGACTGAACCAGCTGGGGGTGGAGGGCGGGACGCATGGTTGTGCTGGTGGTTTGTGTATTGTGGACACCTGTCCACTAGGAACTGCACTGAGAGCCACCAACTCACTTCATGCAGGGGCCATCACATTCCCAACTGCTGGCACGGCCTTCCTGGCACAGTGTCCTGAGCTGCGTTGCAGCCTGCCTCCTGGGGGCGTAAAGCTCCCCCCGCCCACCACCGTGCATTGCCCAAGCACACCAGCTCCCTATGCGCTTCCTGGGCCATTTGCAGTGACTGCTGAGAGTAGTTGGGCTCCTCCCCCGGTCCTGAGGATGGGCTTACGGGGAGCAGAGCGAGGCCGTTAAAGCTAATGGCCCTGAACAGATGCTAACGGGCTCCTTAGTCCGTTTATTAAAAGAGCCGCTCTTACGAAGGCCAATAACAGGATCTATAAATTGTAAAGCAGAGAATTACCAGGGTTTATTAAAGACCTCTGCTCCTCCTAGTTCCCATCGCCTCACGCTAACCCGGGCACAGATCGCCTGCGCTTAGTGACTCCTTCATGCACGGCCGGGGAGGAGGGTGTCTCTCTCCAGGGTAGTTTTGGTCTCTCCCACAGTCAGAGCCTACCCCACATACACACTCTCTCTCTCTCTGTAGAGATATATATTTGTGTGTACGTCTCCTTTGCACGCACACACTGCCCTGCGTGTACACAGGGACCTCCCCAGGATCCAGCCAGCCTAAGATTCCCAGGTGCACCCCCACCCCCCGGGCCCAGGCCGCTCTCGATGCTGGCCTGCAGGTGCACAGAGCTCTGCTGCAGAAACCCCTCCCCCACTGCGTTATCTGTGCGAAACAGCAAACTCTTCCACCAGACAAAGAGCTCAGACTGGCTCCAGCTTCAAAGGGGACGAGGAGCCACCGGGGAGAGCTTGGCAGTGGCTGCCGTCTGATTTCAAAGTGAAAGGGAATAAATAATGAGAGGAAACCCTCCTCCCCCACCTGTCCCTCAACTCCCTCCCCACCCAGCCTCACCTTTCCCCAGCCCCTGCACTGGCCTCCTCGCTTTCAGCCCTGCTCCCCCAGCCCTGCTCCCCACATCCCCCCGCCTCCCCTCATCCCAGAGCACTCGATAGCCATTGCCCAAGGGTTAGCGCCAACGTGCTTCTGGCCCTGGGGCAGATGGGGCCAAAACCTGCCTCTGCAACTCTTGCCTCTGTGTCTGGGCCTGCGCTGAGCCTGACAGAGCTGGTCGGTCCGTCTGTCCATCCTCATCTTCACTGCGGTACCTGGAGGATGCAGCAGGAGCAATGAGGGGGCACCTGCTTTTGTTCTGCCCAATGGCTGCTTGCCGAGTGAAGCAACAGCGCTGCCTGTTCAGAGAGGCCCGGGGAGTTGAGCGTTACTTCACAGGTGGCACTGTCCCCAGCTGGGAGGTGGGGGATGGAAGCACATCTGTGCAAAGGTGGGAGAAACACAGCACTGCAAACAGCTGGTTGCAGGCTTTGGGGGGCTGCGTGCTGCTTCTGCAGCTCTGGGCGTTCCAGCTGCTTTCTGAACTGACGTGGGGGCAGGCACTGAGGGTTGGGCAGGAGGGGGGCAGCTGGAGGTATAGTGGAGGCGGTGAGAAGAAGGGTTGCTGTGAGAAGCTCCTCTTGCAGACTGACTGGGACCCCATAGTAAGTGTCCCTGGCAGGGCAAAAGGCTCAGAGGGCTGGGCAGGAGACCTGCACAGAGTATGGCTGGCAGGAAGCTGAGCTGCTCGGCTTAGCACTAAATATCCCAAGGGGTTGCTGGACTTCTGCTGAATGTTCAAGTCTCTCCAAGCACCAGGCAAGTCCGGTCCCCACCTCCAAGTGCAGACCAGCATCTCTTTGTGTAAGCTAGACTCCCCACACTGCTTAGCTGTTCTGTTCTACAACTTGGCGCTAGGGGAGGGAGCATGGGGTAGGGGTTAGAGCATGGCACTACAGGCCAGATTCATCCCAGTGTTGTGGCAGGTGCCACAGACTTCTTGTGTGACCTCGGAGCACCAAGTCACTACCCTCCCCCGTGACTCAGTTTCCCCACTTGTAAAATAGGGATGATGATGATACCGCCCTATGGCACAGAGGGACTGTGGGGCATTAATGCCAATAACGTGCTTTGAGATAATCTTGGCACTTTACGCTGCCTCGTTCCTGGGTGCCTAGATCCCTCTGCTGAGTTCAGGGAATGGGAGGGCATATAAGAGAGCCTGAAGCATGAGCTTGCGCTCTCCAGCTGATGCAGTGATGTTAAATCACAGACACACCCTGCGAGGGCTTTGGGGCCCATCCATTCGCAGACCAGAATTAGCTATTTGTCTGCCCCATCAAGCAAGCAGCACCCCTTGGCCACTCGGCCCCCGACAGCCATTTTTATCCATCGTTCAGCCATGCCATCTGCATGGCAGTTCTGAAGGCAGCCTCTTTCTCCTGGAAAAGTTAATGGTCTGAGATTAGTCCTGTTCTCGTCTCCAGCATCAGCAGCCCTGTGCTGCTACTCCCATTGCTGCTTTCCAGGTCTGTGAATGCCTTTGCCATGACAAGGCAACAGGAGCAGCAGCTGAATCCTGCTAATTCTTGATTTCTTTTAAAAGAAACAAACTGAAGAGGCACCTGTCACCCACGGGAGCTTCCAGGGGTGGTTTAAAAGCTCCTGGTAACAGTCCCAAGCAGGGCCTATGCGACCCTAGGTGGTCGCCTAGGGTGCCAGGATTTGAGGGGCGGCTGGCCGCGGCTGCCTCCCGGCTCCGCGGTTGAGCCGGGGGAGCGGCTGGTCGCGGCTGCCTCCTGCCTCCCAGCTCTGCGGCTGAGCCGGGAGCTGGGGAGGCACCGCGGGCGGGGGGAGGCTGCCGGCCCGCGGGGGGGTGGGGAGCCACCGAGGGGGGGGACTGGCTGCCGCGGGGGGGGGGGCGGTGTTAGCTGAACGGGGGGGCGCAGGGCTGGTGCAAGGAAGTTTCGCCTACGGCGTGAAACTTCCTTGCATTGGCCCTGGTCCCAAGTCACGGGCAAAACTAAGGGAGCAGAAGCTCCACTGTCCAGGCTGGATGGGTTGTGCCACTGAATGCTCGGTTGCGTGCTCTGCTACTCTCTGCAGTTGCACCACCTTGCAGCAGAGCTCCGGGGCTGAAGGGGGGATTTCTTTGGAAGACCCTCAGTTCTGTACTCCTGCTCAAAGGACAATCCCTGGAGCGAATGGTGCTTGATTGGTATTGAAAGAGACGCAGGGTAAAAGTCAGACTCGTAATCATGAAACTCACCTCATGCTGGTGCCACTGTCATTTGGTGCCACAGCAGGTGATGGAGGAGGTGGTGGCTGCCTTTCCAAACCTGGCACCGCAGCCCTGATGGCCTTGGGGTCAGGCTTATCCATTAGAGTCATTGGCCAGCTACTGCAGCTACATGGCCTCTTTCCTAGCCAAGCCTGCAGGAAGAGCTGCCAGGGGGTAAGCCCTAGAGGTGGGTCTGTGTGGAGGAAGTTTGCGTGGCACCTGTCCCCAGCATGACTGGCGCTAGCTAAAACTACTTGGCGATCACTTTGCACTAAAGCAATTAAATTTTTAAAAAACCTCTTATATTTGTAAAGGCAAAATGTAGAGGGAAGGGGGATGTGCCTGACCCTGTTTAGGTGCCATCAGGTGTGGTGGGCAGGGCGAGGGACTAATGCAGCTCTTGGATTAGCCCAATCCATGTCCAGTCATGCCAGGCTGCTCTGCACTGGAATCATCTTACTGGCCAGTTCCTTTGACTATTGGGTGCGGCCTACAGTTTCCGCTCAGCAGGGCCCATCCCTTTCCAAAACCAGGAGGCTTCATCCTGGACCAGGCCCGCAGCCCAACAGTGACATCTTGTGGGGCTGAAGGAGGTGCCCACTGGCCCCTCAGCATTTCAGAGCTGGAGGGCTGTCCAGCTGTGGAAAGGAAGGAACCTACTGAGATGTCTGCAGCCCCCAGGCCAGATCCCCACCCCCAAGGCTCCTGATCAAGATTTTGGAACAATCCCATTCGAGAGACTACGGCTGAAGAATTCATGCTAGGTTTTCCCGGAGACCCTCTCGGTGTGCACTGAGACGTGGTTGGTGAGTTCTATAGAGAAGTCCAGCCCAGGGAGCTACGTTGGTCAAAGGAGTTAGTGCTTCACCGTAATGCTTATTCTCTGAGGATTAATTCAAAGCTCCCATGTGCATAGGCCAAGTTGCAACCATTTAAAAAAAAAAAAAAGGTGGAGCTGTAGGGAAGGGAGGAATAAAGAAACCAGAAGCGAAGATACAGGGGCACCGAGGGGACCTCAGTAAAAGTGATGGGGGGAGCACATGGCCTCACTCCCTGTGTGCCCTCAGCTGTTGTCCCTATGGGATTGGGATGCAGCATGCACTGGGGTGTTCCAAGTGCTTTGCTGAAATGCTGTGACCGTGCTAGCCCAGGCCGACCCCCCAGTGACTTCACCTTGACTCAGGAACGTGGCACCTCTCGGAAGCTCTCGGAGGAAACATGCCCAGCTTGTGAAGGTGCTCGCTGAGCTGACTCGTCTCCCCCTCGGGGCTGTTCTCTCCCTCTCTAGTGTGTGGCTGTGACCTGGCCCAATCAGGCTTCTTCTTTAAGAACGGAGAGTACATCTGCACCCATGACTACCAGCAGCTCTATGGCACCCGCTGCGACAGCTGCCGCGACTTCATCACTGGAGAGGTCATCTCTGCCCTGGGCAGGACATACCACCCCAAGTGCTTTGTCTGCAGCATGTGCAGGTGAGTTGGACATGCAGCTGCAGGGTACCACACCCCCACTCCAGGAGCAGGCCAATGCCTGAAGCTGAGAACGCACTGCTGGTTTTCAGGCCAGCACTGGGGCAAAGGGACCCACCTCAGCAATGCCCTAAATGTATTTTGTAGCTTGGTGTAATGGGTGCCCTCAGACATAGCAAACATGCTATTCCCAGCAGGGACATTGCAGTGGGGGGCGGGGGGAGGGGACATACATTAATTCTTTGGATCTTCTCTCCTTACCTCACTTTGCCCAAAGTCTGGCACCCCAATAAATAAGTCTTTCATCTCCTGCCTCAGTGAAAGCCACAGAGAAGCAGTGAAGCAAGTCAGAACCCTCGCCTTTCACTCCTGGAGAGCTGCCTTCCAATCCTGGCTGAGTTTACTAGTGAAAGTGGCTTTGGTGAATTCCCAACCAGACCCTCTGGCTTTGCACAATCCCCACCTTGGCTGAATGGAAATAATCTGTTCATCACACAGGACTGGAATAGCAGGTGCTAAGGGCAGGGCTGAGGTGCACTGACAGCTGTGGGGGTGCAGGACTGGAATAGCAGGTGCTAAGGGCTGGGCTGAGGTGCATTGACGGGGGTGCAGGACTGGAATAGCAGGTGCTGAGGGCTGGGCTGAGGTGCACTGACAGCTGTGGGGGTGCAGGACTGGAATAGCAGGTGCTGAGGGCTGGGCTGAGGTGCATTGACAGAGCTGTGGGGGTGCAGGACTGGAGTAGCAGGTGCTAAGGGCTGGGCTGAGGTGCATTGACGGGGGTGCAGGACTGGAATAGCAGGTGCTGAGGGCTGGGCTGAGGTGCATTGACAGAGCTGTGGGGGTGCAGGACTGGAGTAGCAGGTGCTAAGGGCTGGGCTGAGGTGCATTGACAGAGCTGTGGGGGTGCAGGACTGGAATAGCAGGTGCTAAGGGCTGGGCTGAGGTGCACTGACAGCTGTGGAGGTGCAGGACTGGAATAGCAGGGTGCTAAGGTCAGGGGTGAGGTGCATTGACGGGGGTGCAGGACTGGAATAGCAGGTGCTAAGGGCTGGGCTGAGGTGCACTGACGGGGGTGCAGGACTGGAATAGCAGGTGCTAAGGGCAGGGCTGAGGTGTGGTAGCAGCATCATGTGGGAGAAGCTTACAATGGCCTTGCCATTCAGAGACACTGCACAGAACTGTGTTTTTGAAAGAACTAACTAACTAACTAACTAACTAACTAACCTAACTAGCAGGGGAGCTTGTTTCTCAGCAGAGGTGGTGCTAAGGTCTTCATGGCCATATGTCTCCCTGAGCCAGCGTGCGCAAGGGAATGAGCTGACTTGCTGCTGCTTTTCCCTTTCGCACGGGTGGTAATTACTGCCAAGGCGCGTTAGCTGGACCAAGAGCATGTCAAGATCTGACACACTGAGTGTTAGTACAAGGTAGATAAACGTTGCTGCGGATGCTGAAGGGGTCTGACATTTTGGGGTTCAACTCAGACCTGTAAAGGGTTGTGTCACCACCTGCCCTGCAGCTCTGGGTGTCTTAATTGCATGCTATGTATGGGGCTCTCAGCCCGGGGACCAACAGCCAGCATACACGCATGCAGGTCACATCTCCCGCCCAGTTACTGTTTGCTGCAGTACCAACACCCAGTCCCAAATATCCCCAAAACTGTCTCCCTGCAGTGTCCAGCCCCCTCCTGAAATGCTCACAGAAGGTTTTAAGTTCACTGCTCCTGTAAAGAGACAGAAACAGCAGCATGTTATCTGGACGGGAGCTAGCTATCATTTCAGTTCAATTAAAGCACTGGGCTGGTTTAGGTAGAAGTGAAACGAGTTTATTTAATCAAAAAGAGAGATTTTAAACAAGCTCAGATATAAGGGATAAACGTAGAAAGAGTTACAAACAACACCCCCTTCCCCCAAGTAAATATACCACTTTCTAATGGCTAAGCCCTAACTTAACAAGCTACAGTCTTTGTTCAAGGTAGTTTCCTCAGCAATTTTCCTCCTCCGGCAATGGCTGGCTAGCTCTTAGTCAGGCTCCTCACAGACTTCCCGGTGCTGATTTTCCTTGTCTCCTCAGGTGAAGGATAACTTAGAGGTTCGCTCCCCCTCTCTTTATAGTCCAGTGAACCTTTGAAATGTGTTCTTCTGAAATGTATCTCCAGATAAAGTTCCTTTCCCTGCTGGGTGTGAATGCCAGGCTGTCTGGTGCAGACACAAGGCTGTCTTCTCCCCTTCTGGTGATTTTCACAATACAAATGATCTCTTCCTGCAACCTCCCATACCAATGAGTAGCCCATTGAATTTGGCCACACCTGCTCTGTGGTGTTAGCCTCTTTTCTTTGTCTGGAGAAAACCAGGTTATAAGCTCCCCCTGACATGCCTGGTTTAAACACATTTCAGTCACATATTTCCAGCATCTATCTATAAAGTCCTTTGTGGGTTTACTGTACACAGATCAGGCAGGAATATTAATTATCGGTGAGTTGTTAGTTTTCTAGTGCTATATTACATGCCACCTTTTGGGTATATCTCACGACAACAGTGTGTTAGGTGTAGCAAGTCTGTCAGGTCTGAGAAGAGTTGCTGACACGGAGCAGTGAACCACCAGCAGTGTGTCACAGGGAGCTATTAATGTCCATGGGGAACTGTAAATCTTTCTGGAGAGGGCTAGACACTCTGTTCCTCTAGGGCAGCTCTGAGCAGTGCTGGAGGGGGTTGGGTCTATTACTTTAACATTGTGAGTGAATCAAGGGACCATTAAAGGGAGGGGGGTGGAACCAGGTACTGGGCAGGCTCCCCTCAAACTTCTCTTTCAGGGCACCTCATTCCTGACTCACATCACCCCTGCTACTCCAGTCCTAGGACCCCCAACCCAGCTCTGCTGCAGCCCCTCAATGCTAACCTGTAGCCCACCCTGCTATTCCTGTCTGGCTCTGTACTCTGACACCCAGGCACTGAAACTCACCCTCTCCACCAACAGCACCTTACTCTGTGTGCCCTGCCAGCCATGCAGAGCAGCAGTGCAGAGACAACCATGCCTTATAGTGATAGACTCAAGGAGCTCAATCTATTGAGCTTACCAAAGAGACGGTTAAGGAGTGACTTGATTACAGTCTATATGTACCTACATGGGGAACAAATATTTGATAGTGGGCCCTTCAGTCTAACAGAGAAAGGTGTAGCACAGTCCAATGGCTGGAAGTTGAGGCTAGACAAATTCAGACAGGAAATAAGGCACAAATTTTTAACAGTGAGTGTAATTAGTTTCTGGAACAACATACCAAGGGTTGTGGTGGATTCTCCATCCCTCACATTTTTAAATGGAGATTGGATGTTTTTTCTAAAAGATCTGCTCCAGGAATTACTTTGGGGAATTCTCTGGCCTGTGTTATACAGGAGGTCAAACTAGATAATCATTGTGGTCCCTTGTGCCTTTGGAATCCATGAATGTTTTGTGCACATCTCTCTTGATGTTTTGCACCCATATCTCTGGGGGTGGGTGCATGCCTCTGTGTGTGGTTGTGTTCGGGTGTGGGTGTTCTCCAGGGGGAGATGTCTCTATGCGTGTGGCTATGGTTGTATGTAGGAGTGTACACTTCTCCGGGTGTGTGTCTCACTGTGTGGTTGATTGTAGGTGTGTGCATTCATCTAGGTGCGTGTGTACATTTCCTATATCACCATTTTTCATCAGGGCAGGAAAGCAATCCTTTGTCTTGCCTCAGTCCTCCCCTGCAGCTCTGTAAATCCCTGTGTGGATGACAGCCGGCTTGCTCTGCCCCTTACACCCTTTCTTCTACTCCCAAGATCTTCCCTACACCTGCTCCATCCTTCCCTTGGACAGCCTGATCTCACCAGGGTAGAAACTAGGGAAGAGACAGGTGCAGCTCAGCTCTTTGCAATCACCCCTGAGTGGGACCAACACTGCTGCAGATGGTGCCCCTGCCCTGAATGGCTGTTCATGAGGGAATAAGCGGACGCCCATGGATGGGAGCAAAAGGACTAACCCAGGGAGCCGCCATGAAGCCTAGCTGGAGCTCTAAGCAGGGGAGGTGTTTTTTCTTATGATTTCCTGCCTTCTCTGTGGCTGCAGGAAGCCGTTCCCCATTGGAGACAAAGTGACATTCAGCGGGAAAGACTGCGTCTGCCAAGCCTGTTCCCATTCGCTGATCAGCACCAAGCCTATCAAGATTCACGGGCCGAGCCGTAAGTTGGATAGATTTGATCTCGCTCTCTCATGTGTGCTGTCTGCAAAGGGTTAATGACAGGTGATCCTGCAGGTTCTGATCCCTGGTGCTATCATGTGACCTGGCAGAGCGTGCCCATCTTGGAGGCATTGCTCCATGCTAGGTCATTATGGCTGCGGTAGCCTGTGCCTTTAAGAGACCCAGCGATTGATCGCAGGTACCAGGAAGAGAAGCAGCTGGACCAATTTGTGGGGCTGGCAATGTGATCTGTTTGCTCCCTGGTGTTTCCTTAAATGTACTCAGTGGCTAAGAGAAGAGTTGTATAATGTTCCCTACCACACAGACCCACGCTTTCCCATCCCCATGAGCAATCAGAGATGCTATTAGAACACGGACACTCAGCCAGGGCAGAGGACTTCTCTTGTGGTGCACATGCCCAATGCTGGATTTCTCCCCAGTGCTGGGAATAAAGGGAAGGGCCCCAGTATTGCAGTGTAATGGAGCACTGGTGAGGTGGGTGTGGTTAGGGTTCATTTGTGGAGCTGGTGGGGGAGGCAGCTCAGGCAGGGCATCTCCCAGTTCCACCTGGGCTTTCCCTATGGCTGTTGTAGGTCACCACTGATGTCTGGAAATCCCCTACTGTATTCATGACCTGGCAGGGCTTTGCTAGCGAGCCCTTTGCAGTGGGATTTCTGAAGACAGCCCTAGGTTGTTGAGATAATACCCAAACCCAAACTCTGCAGCGAGGGGAGGAAGGGCAAGGTGCTGTGATCCCCAAGGTGCTGTGGATGCTGTGTTTCACCTCGCCTGTGTAAGTCCGGGGTGGGATTGCCCTGTTAAGGGAAGGCAAGGAGTAGGAGGACAAGTCACTCCTCCGGCCCTTACTCCAAGGAGGTACAAGCCAGGCACGCTGTGACATCTGAGAGGAAGATTCAGCGCACTTGTTGCGAACAACAGCTAACTGAGCAATCTAGTGCCCAGGGCTGCCAGCAGCTGCTCTGGAAAAGCAGGGTCTTGCTTGCTCACTCTCGTTCTTCCTCAGAAATATACTGAGCTCCAGGGTTTCTCCCTCTGTACATGAGCAGCACCACCCAGGGGAAACAGGCACTGGTTTTCACTAGGGTTTTATTTACTCACTTCACCCTGCTATGGTAGCTGGGTTTGAACAGCCACCTCCCATACCCTCACACACGGGGCCTGATCCAGAGCCCATTGAGGGCAGTGGAAAGGCTCCAATTGACTTTGATGGACTTTGGATTAGGCCTAGGATTGTCTTGTTGTTTCTTTTATGTTTACAGTATCTTTCTTTTTTCCCTCTCTCTCTCTTTCTTTCTTGTTCTTTCTTTCTGTCTTGGTTCTCCCCACGTACATTGCACTTTGGCTTTTAGAGCTCTCACCTCTTACCTTCTCCCTCCCTTTGTGTCCCTGTCTCCTCAGCTTAGCAGCCTGTGTGACTGCAAAGACTTTCCTTGCTGCTCTGTGGGCTGGCTAGGGGGCATCTGGCCTTGCCCTCAGCCAAAGGTGGCTGAATGCCCAATATATGGCTAGGAGATATGGGACTTTATGCCATTGATGAGCCATTCACAGAGGGAGCAGGCTGAGGCCCTTGTCCAAGGAAGGGGATTGCAATGAGTTAATAACTGGTCCATCCTTTGTTGGTACCCACATATACAGTGTATGCTGCCATCCAAGTCATGGGAGAACTGAATCAGCATAATTCTTGCGCAGATGGCAGAAGACCCAGATAAATGGGAGCCTTGCCATCCCCTGGTGACCAAACTCCTGTCATATCAGCTGTACCATGCGGCTGAGTGGCAGGAGTACAAGACCTCACTGCAGCACCAGTAAGAGACACCACTGAGACCAGCAGACTCACTGCTCTGCCAGCACAGTCTGGCGGGAGTCCTGCAAACGTTCCACTGTTCAGCAGGTGCCCAAGAGAGCATAGCAGTGTCATCTGGTGGGTGGCAGACAGGGTGTGTTGGGCAGTGCCAGCCCTGCATTTGTGGAGACATTTGCATATGTGTTTGCTGTAGAGGGTAGCAGGTGACAGCTCCAAGGGAGGGAGGTTCAGCCTCTCAGGAGAATAATGTCCATTTTTAGAAACTGACACCAGAGGTGAAGTAAGCTGGTACGCCCCAGTACAGAGTACCGGCAAGAGCCGGTACCGGTGCCATATCGGGGTGGCTGGCTTCCCCAGGCGGCAATTTAAAGGGCCTGGGGTTCCCAGCAGTAGCTGGAGCCCCAGGCCCTTTAAATTGCTGCCAGAGCCCCACCGCTGGAGCCCTGGGGTAGCAGGGTCACTTACCGGTAGAGGACAGGCTGGGGCTGGCTCTGACCCCCCCAGGCCCACCCCTTCTGCCTGAGGCCCCGCCCCTTCTGCCTGAGGTCCCGCCCCTTCCAGAGGCCAGGGTCGGCCCCAGCCCAGCCCCTGTACCGGTAAGTGAGTATATCTACTTTCACCCCTGACTGACCCAGAAGACTTTTTCCTTCGGTTTCTCTTTGTTTTCAATGGGATTTTAATGCATAAAAGTCTGTGGATGTGAAAGTCACAGCATTGACCCAGTGAACCCAGACAGACCCCACAGCACTGGCTGATCCGCCTTCACACCACTGGGCAGGGGAAGAGGTGGCTTTTTGCTTTCCCACTCGAGACCTAAGGCCAAGGTATGGGCCCCTGAACTGTGGAGTTTCCCATCGTGGGCTTGATTCGCATCCCAGCTGTAGCTCTCGGGTTCAGGGAGCTCTTGCATTGGAGGTGTGGAGGAAAGCAGAGGGGGAAAAAACGCAATTTATGATTTAAATCTAGTTCACTTTAATTTCAATTTGACTTAAGGGGGTCTGGTTTGCTCTGAACGTGGGAACCCATAAACAGTAGGTCCCCCACTTCTCTCTCGTGTGTCCACTCCATCCCATGACCCCCACCAACTGAGCTGAGGCTACAGTTACGCTGGACAGGATTTTAAAATGTAGTTGGCTATAACCCATCCTGCTTGAGCCAGCCACTAACTGATGGGGTCAGGAAGAAACATCCCCTCCAGGCAGGTTATCCCATTACTGTCCATACAGCACTTCCTCTGAGGCATTTGGTACTGACCACTGCCAGAGATAGGGAACTGGACATGAGAGGTCACTGCTTTGATCTGGTGTGAACCTAGCTCAGGGGTCTGGGCTTGGCATCGTGTTACAGTATGCTCCTGTCGGCCCCAGGCATGAGAGGCCAGTGAGCCCATTGCCCCAATGGGGACACTCCTGGCAGAGCTGAACATGACAGACCCCAGATGGTGGTGATGAAAGCAGCAAGGCCAGGTCTATCCGAGCTAGAGCAGACTAGCGCTGAGTCAGCACAAGGTTGCTTTTTTTTTTTTTCCCCTCACCCCCCCAGTGTCCATTAGGAGGCTCTTGGCAGAGAGGAAGGGAAGGGGAGCCACCTGTGTCATCTGTTTCCTCCCACCCACTTCCACCTCCTCTCCCGGTCAGGTGCCCTAGAGACCACACCACAGCCTCTGAAATCCGCTCTCAGACATGCCTCAGCTAGGCTGCAGAGCTGAGGTTACCCGAGGGCAGCATGGATTATTCATAACTAGCTGCAGGCAGCATCCAGGATGTGCATGAGCCAAGACAGTTTCTCTCGCTGCTCCTGGCCTGCACCCTTATCACTTCCATGGCATTGCAGCCAGTTGGGGACTGCAGAGCCTCAGACCCCTGGTGGGGGAGGCGAGGGAAGTGCCACTGTGGTCTAGTAGCAAAAGCAAGAGTAAGTTCTCAGATGAGGACATCCCCAAAGAAGGCTGCAGGCTGGTTCTGCAAGTGTCCTCCAAGACCCCCTGACTGCCAGCGTGACAGGAGCAAACCAGAAAGGTGGGTGAGCAGCAAACCCAGGGGAGTGGTGCCATATAGGGGCACGTGCCAGAGCATGGCAGAGAATGACTCATGTCGAGAAGGGGTTAATTGAGCTGCTGCGCTGTGTGCCAGGTATATAGGGTCAAAATGCCCCTCCGATGCTGCCCGATGAGGCAGATACATGGGAGTAAAATGCAGATGCAAGAATACCCTGAAGTGTGCTGGGTAAAACACACCTTTGGTGCTGTCGAGATTACCACTCCGTTGGCTTGCAGTGCACAGTATTTGTTGTAATTGTGAAGCACAGGTGACTGAAATCTCCCTGGAGACTGGCAGCAAAGAGGTTAAAAAGGAACACCTCATTGTTGTATCACACAGACTCCTGAAATCGTAGAGAGTCCCTGATGTGAGAGAGAGAGAGAGAGAGAGAGAGAGAGAGAAGGGCAGAGAGGAGTCAAAGCCAGGGCTCTCAGGCCCATATGCTTCCTGCTTCCAGCCTTGATGGGAGCCCAGGGAAATGGGAAAGGAAGGAAGGCTGGTAAATACTGCAGCGGGCTGAGGTAGACACAGCTTAGAGAACAGCCCTTCCTACGCTCGGCTTGCTGCCAGACACTTCCCACCATTGCTACCCGAGGGGGGAGCCATGCTAGGAGCACTAGTACAGATGGGATTCAAGGGCTGCCATTATTTTAACCCCAGGGTCACCTAGCTCATGACCCAGTGGGTAAACGCTGCTTGGCACCAGGTCTCCCACTGGTGGAGCTGAACTGCTGCTAGTAATGCTGGGAAATTTTTGGCAAAGAGTTCCTGGCTACACCAGACTGCTGCATCCCCATCCACCCAAGCTGGGAAGTGGCTGTCACTGGTATTTATTCCCCTTCCAAACATGACTTCCTGCCAGCATTCGCTCTAAGGATGTCAGAAAAGCAGCTCGAAAACCAGGATGAACCAAGCAGGTTGGCCGCACCCTGATGCCCACCAAGTGAGGCCATCTGCTCTGGGCAAGGCTGGTTGCTCAGTAGATTCGTGACATGTTCCCAGTGCATTTTTCCCATATGCTGTCTGTGCTCCTGGCCACCCCACCCAGTTTTCCTCTGAGGAGCCCAGCTCTTTCTTAGCACCAACTGCGGAGGCTTGCTACGCAATACGCAAAGTGCTGGGACTCATTAGGGAACGTGCTGAAGATGCGTATTCCCATTAGAAGAAAAATGCAATGTGTGTTGGGATAGCTCTCATTGGAGGCCTCTCTCCCAGCACCCATACTGGAGGGTGAAAAGGTGTCTGATTCTGGGAGAGAACAGGAAGAGAGTGGTCTGATTTTGTGTGTGTGTGTGTGTGTGCATGCGCGCACACTTCTCTCTGATTCTGTGTATGGGAATTTGTGTGTACCTGTGCGTATGTCCACACTGCAAGCTTGACTCTAGCAAGCCTGGCTAAAAATAGCAGTGAAGATAAAGTGGCATGGACCCCGCTGTGGGTATGTACTCCAGATTCTGGGCAAGCTTATACAATCCAGTGCCGGGGTCCATGCCGCTGGGTATTTGCTGCTATTTTCAGCGGTGCTAGCTAGAATAAAGCCAGTGCAGGTATGCCCAGCTGAGCTGCAATCACATCGCCAAATGCCACGCAGCCCTACCCTCAGTGTGAGTCTATGTGTGTATTTGTGTGGATTGCTGTAAGTGTGGGGCTGTGCGTTTGAGTCTCTCAGTGTGCACAGGATCCTGTCCCGGCTCCCAGGCACAAGTCAACAAACGGTCTCAATATGTCCCCTCTAGCTTGGGCAGAATTTGAAATATGCGAGTCACAGCGCCTTGCTCTAGATGACAGAGAGATGAGAGCAGGGCTTCAGTGCTGCCAACACTTGCGGTTTCACTATCGTGGGCTTCCCAGCTGTGCCTTTGCCAGGCTACAGAGCCCCCTGGGGCAGGAAGCTGTGGTGGTTTCATGCTCTGCCCCTTGTCTCCCCAGACTGTGCGGGCTGCAAGGAGGAGATCAAGCACGGCCAGTCGCTCCTGGCCCTGGAGAAGCAGTGGCACGTCAGCTGCTTCAAGTGCCAAACCTGCGGAATCATCCTGACCGGCGAGTACATCAGCAAGTGAGTGTCTCCTCATCCTTCACTGCACCATGGCCACTCACTGGGGAGGGAACAAGGAGGCCGAGGGCTAGTGTAGGCCCCGGGATTGCTGCAGGCTCACGACTTCCCTCGTCCTTCAGGCTGCAGGGGCTGCAGAAGCACATGATGGATTCTGGGTGGGGAGCCAGCTGATCACCTGTCTCCATGCACATCCCACAGCTGGGTGGGAAGGATGCATCTTGGAAGTGCTAGACACATCTCTGAGGAGACTTAGGGAAGGGGCTCACCATGATGGGGAGGGGGATCGTTGGAATCCCTCCAAGATGTGCTACTGCACAGGGAACGGGCTGGCTGGTGAGTATGTGGCACGCATGCCCTCTTCTGAATGGAACAGCACATCTGCTCAAGTACCTGTCATAGGCCTTGGACCTTCTCCCCCGCGGCAGAGTCTCCATTAGCTCGAGTGGCCTGTGCTTCTGGCCCAGGAAGGCTGTCCCTGTCCTGCACCCCTTGGTGGCTGTGGCGTTGGGCACAGCAGTGGCCTCGAGGACTGTGGGTCTCCGTGTGTATTTGTGACTGTCTGAGGCTGAGAGCAGGCAGCAGGGAAAGGGTTTCTTAGAATCATAGAGTATCAGGGTTGGAAGGGACCTTAGTAGGTCATCTAGTCCAACCCCCTGCTCAAAGCAGGACCAATCCCCAATTTTTGCCCCAGATCCCCAAATGGCCCCCTCAAGGATTGAACTCACAACCCTGGGTTTAGCAGGCCAATGCTCAAACCACTGAGCTATCCCTCCCCCTTCTTGCTCTGCATGCTGTCCAGCTGCGGGGTTTCTGGCACGGGCTTGGCTCATGAAGCAAGCCCGCTGTCAGGCTTTTACAGGCCAGGCTAGATGGCCCCTAGGAGGCTGCAGGCGCATTCAATCACATTAGCAGGCAAGAGCAACTCTATTGTATCCTCGTACCTCCTTTCCTCCTCTTCAGACTCCAGAGCACGGCTTAGCTGCCCCAGGAGCCCCACTCCATCCCCTCCTCTGAAGCTGGTCAAGAGCCAGCAGCTCCGAACAATTGCTGTGGTCTGTGCAGCTGCGGTGGGTCTGAGACACCCAGGGTAGCGTGGGGCCCTCTGACAGGCAGCCCGGGAGCCCTGAATCCCCTCCTGGGGGTGGAGGGGCTGCACAAGCCTCGCCTGGCCTGCAGGAAGACGGCCCTTGTGCTTGGAACTGCTCTCCTGCTGCTCTCTCAGAAAAGCACTGAGACGTGAAGGTGAAGCCTGTAATAAAATCCTCACCCTGCCCCTGTGTGGAGTGAGCAATGAGCTGGAGCCTGCAGGGGAAACAAGCTGACAGAGGAAGGGGAGCCCACAGGGGAGTGGGTGGGGGGGAAGGATGAGGAGAGCCTGTGGGGGGAGAGGGTGGGAGGGACACGCTGGGGTAGATGAGGGGAGCCTATGAGGGGGAGAGGGTGGGGAGGGGTGGGCAGAGCCGTAACGAGGGCGAGGCGACTGAGGCACTCACCTCGGAGCGCACAGCAGTTAGGGGCGCAGAAGGGTGGCAGCCAGAGGCGCCCCCCCCCCTCCTCCCCTGCCGCCGAAGCCGCTGCTGGGCTGCCTGCGGGAGGTCCGCCGGTCCCGCGGCTTTGGCGGTAATTTGTACCACCGTACCCGCCACCGAATTGCCACCGAAGCCGCGGAACCGGCGGACCTCCTGCAGGCAGCCCAGTAGTGGCTTCGGCAGCGGGGGAGGAAGGCCGCCTGCAGGTAAGCCTTCTGCTCCCCTGACTGCCTCGGGCACAGAAATTGCTCCTTACGGCTCTGGGGGTGGGGCTGGGGTAGGTGAGGGGAGCCTATGGGAAGAGAGGGTGGGGAAGGGCTGGGGTAGGTGAGGGGAGCCTGTGGGGGGAGAAAGTGGGGAGGGGCGGGGCTGGGGTAGGTGAGGAGAGCCTGTGGTAGGAGGGGTGATGACTGAAGAAGCTGCCCTCTTGATTCACCACCAACCTTCCAATGGTCACTGGCTTGGTCCCTTGACAGCAGAAGAGCCTCCCAGAAAATGCCCCTCTGGGAGGTCGTTCTAATACAGGCCACGTCTCAGTTGAGCCATTTGATGCAGTGAAAGCCATGTATCGTGTGTGGGGGGGGGGCACCTCTCTCAGTTGCCCCGTGCCCTCCCACTCCTCTCACTTCCTGTCTCCCTCTCTCCTCCAAAGGGACGGCGTTCCATACTGTGAATCTGACTACCATGCGCAGTTCGGCATTAAGTGTGAGACCTGTGACCGGTATATCAGTGGCAGGGTCCTGGAGGTGAGTTGGGGCAGGCAGAGGACTGCTCGTTTCCTTTCAGCAGCAGAGGGTCGGGCGAGTGAATCCCACCCACAGTGCAGAGGAACCATCTAGCCAGCCCTTTGCACAGGGGACCCCCTGAGAGTTTTGTCAGTGACCGAAGCACTGTCGTGAGCCATTTTGACTGGGTGTTCCCTAAATCACTCTCTGCAACCCATGGCTCCTCCGGTCTCACTTGGGTGATGCAAATGACTAAAAGGTAGTGTGATCTATGGGCTAGAGGAGGGAACTGCGGGTCCTCACTTCCATTCCTGATTCTGTCACTGATTCCCTGTGCACCTGGGGGTGAGCCCTTTGCCGTCTCTGGGCCACAGTTTCCTCCTCTATAATATGGGGGTATGGACGCTGATTGACCTCGGTATCCTGAGTGCAGAAATGGCTGGCTCCCAGGGATTGGGGTGGGACAGAGCAGCACTGTCCTCTGGAATTCGAGTCATAGCTGCAGAAGCAGCAGCACCACTTTGCAGGGCAGTAGCGAGGTAGTACAGGTGACTGTGGTAATAGAAATGGCTGGCTGATGTGGCCCAGGTGATGGGTACATACAAGAGCCTGCTACTTACTCGAAGCTGAGGAAGTTATTCCTTTAGCACAAGTGAAGGAGGATCCCCTGGTTCAGTCCTCTCAGATGGCAGGTGCCAGCATGTGTATGTAGCGTGAGTGCCTAATAGGTGGTTTCCTTGAGATCTGTGTGGGTTCTAATATGGCACCATGCCCAACACCATAATACCTGAGCACCGGGGATGGATGAATGGGCAGAGGCAGTGTGGTATTTGTCCACAGAGTACCTTGCCCCAGCACCTGAGCTGGAATTCACTGCGTCTTCAAAGAGACCCCCCCCCCCCACTTCCTCAATCCTAGCCACATTCCCCCATTACTGGAGACCAGGGACTTTGCCAGCACATGTCTGATCTCCCAGATACAGCATGGGCATTGCTGAGCACCCGTGATAACCTGCTCTCCTGGTGACATTGGCACATTTTTCAGATGCTTTTCTCAATACAGTCACCTAGGAGCGTGACTGTAGCCAGACTCCACTCCCCCTACCAGTTGCCATGGCAATGCATCCAACACGGCTGCTAGTCATGTGGCTGTGTACTAGCAGGGGAAAGGCTTGGCAGAGGTGCAGAGCTGTCTGCAAGGGGAAGCAGCAGGCCCGAGCCAAGCCCACTAGCCACGTCCTTTAGTCTGGTAGAATGAGCCAGCGGTGAGGTGCAAGCACCCAAGGGAGACAGACCAGTCTAAAGGAGGAGCAAGGGTTTATGTGAATGGTATTAGCGAGCCCAAGCAGCATTGTATTGTTCTTTTAGTAGGGATTCAGCACAAAGGACCTGGCTGGTTTCTGCATCCCAGCAGGGCTTTCGGTGTGATTCTTTAGTAGCTCACTCCGTCCCTTTAATGGAGTTTATTCCAAGTGCTGTTCGTCAGGGAGGGCACTGCAAAGGAGGTGTCTTGGGCTCCTCCTGGTTCCCATGCCAGGTTAGTCCTAGGCAGAAGGCATGGAGGGCTTTTCTAACTCCGACACCCTCAGGGACACAAGGGGGGCCTGAAATCCAGAGGTGCCAGCAGAGTGCTCCTGCTGGCCGCTGCTCTCACTAAACTTGCCTATTTTTTTAAAGAAATGTTTCAAGTGAATTTAGTGTCCTGGAGAGTGGGGTCAAGTATGGACCCCCATGATGGGCACTGTATGGGCAGTTGCGGGGGAGTGTGCCTCATTGCCGCCCTGGAGGGAGCGGGGTACCGTCTCTGTGGCTTCCCTGCTGAGCAAGCCGGCAGCTGTGGTGGTAGCTGGGCCGAGGCCTCTCTCACTCATTCTGTGCAGAAGCCACCAAAGAGCCGTGAGATGGTAGCTGCTTTTGTTCCCACTGACCTGGGCTGGCTCCAAAGCAGTGAATGAGGCAAACGTCTCTGGACCCTGGTACCCAGCCCCCTGGGCCATCCAACCCCTGCCCCACCCCCTTCAGGGGACTATGGCTGACAAGTGGCTGAAGCTGAGACCTGGGTGCTGTGCGCTCTTGAGCTCTCATCCTGGCTCTGACACTGACTCCCTTTGTGACCTCAGCCAAATCACCTCACCTCTTTGGATCCATTCCATCAGAGGTCAGTGTGCACATGCTTGGGGAGCAGAAGGGCAGAGCTGTACCAGAAGAGTGACCACCAGGGGGGAATATAGAGTGGGAGGAGCTGCCTTGCCTTCCACCTTCTCACCCCATCCTGGGGCTGTTCTTCATGCTGCCGCCCTGCTCTTCTGCCTCCTCTGTGTGTCCATGTTACGCCACCTCACCAGCTTGTAACTGACACCACCGTTCACATCCACCTCCGTCCTTGGTTCCTGCCTCAGCCTGCCCACCTGCGATGGGGGGATAATGATCCTTTCATGGCCCGCTGTGGGGAAGAATTGGTTCATGTCTGTGCAGCATTCTGAACAGCAGCCATGCCCCGTTAGTCGAGAACTCTGCTGCGACAGGCAGGTGCGATTCCCTGTGCCCGGGCAAGGGACCTGTGCAATAGTGACCAAGTGGGCTGGAAATAAATCAGCTGGGCTCTGGGGTACCTCTGGGCAGACTCTGTTACTGACTTTCATCCAGCTATTGGAATGGAGCTGAGGGAAACAGGGCATAGGGAGCGGATGTGCTGTGCAGTGAAGGCTGCAGAGGGATGGAGACGCAGAGAGCTCCTTGGGCATTACTTGACCTATCTTTCCAGAAAGCCAGTGCAGTGTCACTTCACAGTCCCTGCTCAGTCATGGCCTGGAATGTGAGTGACCCCTCACCATTCTCCCATGTCTCTTCTGCTCCTGCATTGCCCTGAAGAGGGCTCCTTCTGCACCTCTGGCCAGCCAATGCCAATCACGAACCAGTCACTAGGCTAGGGTGGGATGCCCAGGAGTTCGAGCTGAATTATTTTCCTTAAAGCAATAGACTTTCATTGTCTTGTTTGGCAGAGCTCAAAATAGAAGAGGCTCCTTTAAATAATTGTAGGCCTTAATGAGCTTTCTTGTGCTATCCCATGACCCGCTGGGTGTTCCAAATGACTGTGAGTTGTGCAGTCAGCCTTGAATGATTAATGAATCTTTAAGGGACCCCAAGTAATAATGAGTAGCTCTCTTCACTCACAGCTTCCATCAGGCTTTTACAATGGCTGTAATTTTAATCAATACAAAATAAACAAGATTGTTGCATTCTGCTTTGAAGTGTAATCACTTCTCCTTGTAGAGGGACTGTTTTAAATTGTGGATGTTTGTTTCGGAGCTTGTGATTAAAGGGAAAGATGGGCCTGAATTGTGGTACACTATCTGGGCTGTGCAGAGCGGAGTACATTTCAGTGCTGACCGGCAGCGCCCCATCCTATTTAAGGCCTGTGTCTCCACACAGCTCAGCCAATGCAGCTCAGTATTGACCTGATCTGCAATAACCCTGGCTATTCCAGTCACCGGTTACACCTTCCCAAAGTGTCTGGAATAAAAATAGCCAAGCCTTTCTGAACAATGGGAAATACAGAGCAGGCTCCTGACAAATCCAAGGGGGCATGTTTTGGACTTTTAGTGGCAGGGCAGGTTTAGGATTTGCATAATCTTGAAACAATTGAAAAGATTATTTAAAATATACAATATATTTAAAAGAAAGATATGGTCCGAATGCATTCTGGACAGTGGAGACTGCTCCACTTGTCCTTGTTCATTTAGAGACCGATCCAGCCCCCAGTGAAGGCAATGGAAAGTCCTCTGGACCAGTAGCGTAGCCAGGTGGGGAGCAGGGGGAGCGGCTGCTTCCCCTGTGAGCAGAAGAGGCGCATTCTGAGCCCCGCTGCTGTAGCCGGGCTCGGGCGGGGATTTAAAAGGCCCGGGGCTCCTGCCACTGCGGGGAGCTGCGTAGGGCGACCAGATGTCCCGATTTTATAGGGACGGTCCTGATTTTGGGGGCTTTTTCTTATATAGGCTCCTATTACCTCCCACCCCCTGTCCTGATTTTTCACACTTGCTATCTGGTCACCCTAGAGCCGCGGGCCTTTTAAAGCGCCGCCCGAGCCCCACTGCCGGAGCTCCGGCGGAACTTTAAAGAGCCCGGGGCTCCCCACAGCGGCTGGAGCCCCGGGCCCTTTAAATCACCGCCGGGGAAGCCGGTGTGGTCCGGCACAGCGTACTGGCTCTTTCCGGTACCGGCTTACTTTCACCTCTGGTTGAGGACCCGCCGCCGCCGAAGACCCAGAGGGCCGCCGGAGGCACCGCCGGGTGAGTACAGGGGGAGCCTGGGGAGGCGCCTTTTTATAGTGCCGCTCCCCCTGTGCTCTGGGCCTGCCTACGCTACTGCTCTGGACATCAGTGAGAACTGTATTGGGCCCTTCGTTCTTCGGCCTCTGCACTAGTGTCAGATCCTCCTCCACAGCTAGTGCCACAAGTTGCTTTTCTGACTTTCGTCCTTTCTTTTGGAAGTGAATTTGGCACTAGTGAAGTATGGATGCTGGGTTTACAGCCTGAGCCCCCGAGCTCCTCTGCTTGTGCACAAAACATGGACTGCATGGGCAATACAGAGTGAGCTCCCCTCACACATTGACCCTGCCATTGTACCTGGTGAGGGCAGTTCAGTCTCCGTGGCCCATTTGCAGGGCCGGCTCCAGGCACCAGACGGCAAAGCACATACCTGGGGTGGCGCCCTGTAAGGGGCGGCAGTCCGGGATTCTGGGGTGGCCGTTTTTTTTTTGCTACGGCACTTCGGCTGGGCTTTTTGTTTTTGCTTCGGCAGTTCAGCGGCAGCCATTTTTTTTTGCTTCGGCACTTCGGCTGGGGTTTTTTTGGCTTCGGAAGTTCAGCGGCAGCCATTTTTTTTTGCTTCGGCACTTCGGCTGGGGTATTTTTGGCTTCGGCAGTTCGGCGGCAGCCATTTTTTTTTGCTTCGGCACTTCGGCTGGGTTTTTTTTGGCTTCGGCAGTTCGGCGGCAGCCATTTTTGTTTTGCTTCGGCACTTCGGCTGGGGTTTTTTTTGGCTTCGGCAGTTCGGCGGTGGCCTTTTCTTTTTGGCTTGGGGCGGCCGAAAAGCTGGAGCCAGCCCTGCCCATTTGCTCCCGGACCTGTCTGATGAAGCTGCCAACCAGAAACAGACAGTTAATTCCAGTCACGTGGGAGCGTTCTGTGAAGTTGACACCTGCTGCTGAGACCCATCCACTCATGTCATACAAAAGCTGCAGAAGAGCCACTGGGCAGTAACATTTCCATCTAAACCAATCTGGGTCAAACTGAAACCGAGACTAGGATGGTGAAAAGCTTTGTATACGATTATCAATGCTCCATAGTATCAGAGGGGTAGCCGTGTTAGTCTGGATCTGCAGAAGTGACAAAGGGTCCTGTGGCACCTTATAGACTAACAGAGGTATTGAAGCATAAGCTTTCGTGGGTCAATACCCACTTCTTCGGATAGATAATCTAGTAAGAACCTTTCTCATGATGGAGTCAGTGATCCCCAAATTATCCCATTCTCATTGTTTCCTGATAGAAGAGAAACAGTTAAGTTAGATAAAGTAAGTTACAACAGACCTTCCTTCTTCTTTCATTCCCTTACCAACCTTAATAGGCCTTCCCCCTTCTGATATTGTCATAAAATGTCCTTTGGAGGTTATGCTGTGTACAGCACAGACCAGGTTTCAGTACAGCCCAGAGCCAACTGCTGCCTCTGAGCTTGGAAGCCCAGCTAACGAGTCTATAATTGAAATTCTTGCAGACATTTTGAGGGGAAGCAAGCTACCAATTAAACCTATTATCCTTGTCAGAGTGCAGGGAGAACAGACTGGCTACTTCACAACTGGGAAAATAGCAGGTTGTTATTTCAAAAAGTTTGGGCATCATTTGCATTGCAGGCAGCAGAAAAGTTTCTAGAGAGTCCCAAGAAATCAGGGCTGGGGAAACAAATAATAAAGCAGGAATCATTTTGGCTTTCACTCCATTGGAATGGGCTGCAAAATGAAACCTAGTGAGCCCCTTGTACTGTTGTGGGTGTTTGTCTCCCTCTCCCACGATGGTAAAAATCCCAGTGACAGTTTGCCAAACAGAAGCCTATGCCACTGCTATGATATTTCACAGCTGTGACCCCCCTGGGCCAAAGTGGGCATCCTGGCCAACTCCAGTGGAGATGCTTGAGGTGAGAACTGGTGAAAAATACAGCTCCATAACTGAACAATAGGACATTTCTGAGCTACAGAATCCTTCTGAAAGCAAATGCAGAAATTGATCCTGTAAGTCCTTGCTCACATAAGTAATACTGTTGACTTTGAGGTGTGCTTGTGGGCGTCAAAGTTTGCAGGATTTGGTCCCCAGTTTGCTGGTTTGAAGCTGCCTCGGCCTAATTCTCTGCTGCCCTGCAGTTTGAATAGTCATTTACCCCACTGCAAGGTGAGTGTGAAAGGCGGAGCTTGTAGCATTGCACATCCATCTTGTGCTCAGTTTGCTTGCAGGAAATAGGACCCTGGACAAGGGTTCTCTTCATGCATCATGGCAAAGATATTAGTCTCCTAGTGTGTCTAGGGCTGGTCTGCCACCTGTGGTTCCTTGCTGGGGCTCCAGCTCTCCTTTGCTAGGCTCTTTCATCTTGCTTTGTGATTTGCACTGCAAGCAAAAGGAGTGTGGAGGGGACTGGACAGTTCACTCTCAGAGGAATGGAGGCAAAAGTGGATCTGCATTTTCTGCTTGCTTAGGAACCATTTTCCTCTTCTTGTTTATAGGCAGGAGGGAAGCACTACCACCCAACCTGTGCCAGATGTGTCCGCTGCCACCAGATGTTCACGGAAGGGGAGGAGATGTACCTCACAGGTATGGACACCCTCGCCACAGGGGAGAAAGCTCAGGCTGTGGGATGGGCAGATTAACACCTCCTCTGTGCCCCACAGATCCGTTGTCACTGAACTCCACCTGTAACATAATTTGTTGATCCCAGCAATGTCAGGAGTGTGGCCTTGTGCAAATCTCCTCCAGCCGATGGTCACTAGTGTCGCTTTCTAAACCAGAATGCAGGGATGCACTGAACTGGGAGTGGGGTTACTCCAATCGCAGCAGGCAGATGGAAATTGGTAGGCAAACTAGGAGTCGAAATCCCTGTGGTGACTTGCCCCAAAGAGCCCGCTGGAGTGGCTATCACATTAGGCCCAGTCCTGGCTGGCTCATGCAACCAGATCCCCAGAGCTGTTGCTAACTTGTGGTTAATGCAGGTTAGCTGTGTTCCAATGGTGTCAGAGAATCTCCCACAGGATCCCTTTGGGGATCAGACCAACTTTGCCTACAAACCCAAGCTCCTGTCTCCTCATTGTGGGCTGCACAGGGATGCGGCTCTCTCCCAGCACAACAGCTGCTTTCACCAGCCACGCTGGGAAACACAACTCAACAGTCGTCTTGTTATGTAAATGTTCCTTCCTGGTGGGGGGAGGGAGTGACCAGCCACGCCCTGCCAGAGCTCTCAGCCCTGCAGACACCCCAGTCTCCCCTGCCTCCCACGTTCCAGCTCAGTGAGTCAGGAAATGCTATAGATTCCAAGGCCAGGAGGGACTGCTGTGATCATAGTCTGACCTGTATAACGCAGGCCACAGAACTTCCCCAGAATAATTTCTAATAAGAGCTTATCTTTAAGAGTGAAAGAGGGACGTCTCAGGGACCTGGGGGCATTTTCCTGGAGGAAAAATTGTCCCTCCTGGGTAGCTTGATTCTCGCTCAGAGTTACTGTCAGTAACGCCCGTGCACACAACATTAGCTTCATCAGTGCTGCTGGAACATGCCTGCGCGTGCCTTTGGCTAGCACCACTGCAACACACAAGTCATTGGGCCAGGTGGGGGATTCCCAGCCATGGCTAAAGAGCCACCTATCTAGGAACTTCTTTGGCCTCCAGCACTGTAGTGTCTAGAGCATTTCACACTGTTCAGAGGTTAGCCCTCGCTGTCCCCTGTGAGGTAAGGAACTGCCTCCTTGTTCCCATTTTGCAGTGGGGAGGCTGAGGCACAGAGAGAACAGGACCAGCATTTTCATAAATGGCTACAGGTTTTGGGTCATTTGAGAAACAGACACACACAATCAGTGGCCACTATTGGTTTAAGGAACATGTTTGAGCTCTCACAGTGAGCCTGGGAATTGAACTTAGATCTCTCGGGTCCCACTCCAGTGCCTTAACCACAAAATCAACCCTGCTCTGTTTCCAGGTTCTGCTGAGTGCGGCACTGAAGGCGTTAAGCCATGCAGCACGGGTGGCTGGGTTGGCTGGTTTCAGCAAGAAGGAAATAAATAATCGGGTCTCTGGAGATGTTCATCCCTCGCTGAAGCTGCCTTTGGGGCTATTTCCAGCTCTGAGGGAGGGTGTGTTTTCCCTTTGGTAACCTGCAGCTGCCTGTCACCCTGAGTCATTAATTACCCCTGTAGGTCTGTGGGGTAATTGCAGGGCTGGGTCCCTCCCGCCCTCCCGCTCCCGCACTGCAGGATTTGTGGCAGGAGCCCTCCGCCCGGGGCTGACTGACTCCTCCGTGAGATGCTAATCGTGTTGGCATGAACACGGAGGAGTGGCCATGCCATTAGTGTCATGCTGGAATGTCAGCCAGCGTGCTCCCAGAAGAGTGCCCCTTGTTTGGCGGGGAGGGAGGGGTGTTTTATGAAAGCTCTGCACCTGGTTGTCATCCCTAATGCATGGTCTGTGACAGGCTGGTGCTGTCATGGCATCCGGGGGCCCAAAATGTGACACCTACAACTGGGTGAAGGAAGAGAAGGGGTCTGGTTTTCTGGCATTGATAATTTATGAACCAGGACTATCGGATGGATTGTGTTGGTACATGCCCAGTCTGGGGCTGCTACAGCCACATTCTCACCTTGACTCTGATCCTGAATTCCCTTGGGGGCTGGTTTCTGATCTCACAGGTGAACATCAAACGTTACCAGCCAGGACCTGAGTTCAAGATTCTGTGTTACCCCAGGAACAACTGATTCCAATATGGCCACCTAAAGCAGGGATGGGGCAGGACAATGCTCCGCTGTTTCCAGGAAAAGCACGGAATCCTGAACACAGGTCCTGGTAGGTAGGTAAATGGGGAATGGACTTTCCAGTCGAGGTTTGTTGTTTCTGTCAATTTTCTACCTGCAAGTTTTCTTTCTTCTGTTTGAAAGTTTATTTTTAAATAATCTGTTCCTTCACCTCTGAGGTGAGTTATTTGTCTGGCATTTGGCTGGTGGTGTTTTAGTCTTCTATCTACCCATCCGCACAATCAGATTCAACAGTGAATGACTTATGTAGCCAAGAGAAGAGAACAGAGGATCTGTGAGCTTACACTGACCTTTACCAGCCAGTAATCTTGGGCTTTGGGAGCTAGAGAGGCTACAATGGATTGGAAAGGGAGAATTACCCATTGTTTTGAGGCACAAAGGATCATATTACAGCACTGGTCCAGTGCCTCTGCCCTGCGTTCTATCCATCAGCCCCAGTCCAAGGAAGGACATTCCTGTGGTCAC
Organism: Chelydra serpentina; assembly: GCA_037349315.1. Classification (NCBI taxonomy): domain Eukaryota; kingdom Metazoa; phylum Chordata; order Testudines; family Chelydridae; genus Chelydra; species Chelydra serpentina. The sequence goes on from JBAIAC010000035.1 coordinate 19,638,520, forward strand.
ACTGTAATATAGAAGGTGTCCAGGAAAGTCAATGAACCTGACAAATGAAAGACTAACAGAGACTTTGCTGGGCCTGGGCACCTGTTGCTTTCCTCCCATCCGGCAGGAGCTGGGCAACTATGCCGTCTAAATCTCACTTCGTATTCCATCTGTGAGGGCTCCATTGACATGTCTTGGTGATTTGATGCAGACTCGCACCATTTACAGGCTCACAGGGTCTCCCATTGACAGACCCATAGGTGTAGGAGGGGGATGTTGCACTGGCTTGTTATCTGTGGAGATCTGGATTCAAGTTCAAGTTTACATCACAACTGAAAGGAGTTTGCTGGTCTCCTCCTAGTTCTGAAGGAACATTATCATCCCTGTTAATTGTTGTACAATATGCTTGGTGCTGTACAAGATTCAGATCTCAAAACAGCCCCTACCCCAAAGAGCTGACAATCTAAAACAGTGGCTCTCAATCTTTCCAGACTACTATACCCCTTTCAGGAGTCTGATTGCTCTCGTGTACCCCAAATTTCACCTCACTTAAAAACAACTTGTTTACAAAATCAGACATAAAAATATAAGTGTTACACCACGCTATTACTGAAAAATTGCTTGCTTTCTTATTTATACCATATCATTATAAAATAAATCAATTGGAATATAAATATTGTACTTACATTTCAGTGTATAGTATATAAAGCAGCATAAACAAGTCATTGTATGACATTTTCATTTGTACTGACTTCGCTAGTGCTTTTTATGTAGCCTGTTGTAAAACAAGGAAAATATCTAGATGAGTTGATGCTGGAAGACCTCTGCGTACCCCAGGGCTATGCATACCCCTGGTTGAGAACCACTGATCTAAAAGATGCATATGACTTGCAGGCTTTGCTCCCAAGAACCCCAGTACTGGAGCAGCAGGAGATGCTGCAGACCAGGATTGGGAATTCTCAGCGGAGCTGTCGAGATCCAGAACTAGATTAGTGGGGACAGTTGTAAAGCAGGATTGAAGTGCATCTGCAGAGCTGCTTGCAGGTCCAGGACTAAGCTAGCTGGCTGTGCTGCCAGTCAGGATGGAGGGGTACTATTACACCTGGTTCTGACTCGAGTGGAAATTTTGTCTCTCCAGTGGAGAGTTGAAAGGCTCTGATCCTCTGCTGTTCTCCTGGCTTTCAGGTTCTGAAGTGTGGCACCCGATCTGCAAACAGGCAGCGAGAGCAGAAAAGAAATTGAAGGTAAGCTAGAGCATCAGAGGTTCATGATGGAGTTTCTGTGACAGGTGGCTGGGCCAGAAGCACAGTCTAGTGTGCATCCAAGACAAGCAAACATCTCTGAAAGTGCCCCTGAGAGCTCTGGTCCCTGGCTGGAAATGAGTTATGGGGGGAAGACCCAAACTGAGGGGGACCTGCCATACCAAAAACACTGCAAGACCCTGGCCCAAGGGTGAGCACATTCAGCCTCCTGCTTTCCAAAGGGTCCTCTGCAACCCAGAACTTTGAGGATCCCCCTCCGGCCTCAGAGGTTTTGCATTGCAGCCATCATCCATCTAGCCATGGGGAGTCATAGGCAGGACTCCATTTGAAGAACAGCTGCAGCTCTGTAAATGTCTGCAGGGAGTGCTGTTGAGCAGTGTGAGGAGGAATCAGTCCCCCATACTCCATATGCCATTTCCTCCTTCCTGCGGATAGATGCTTCCAGCCCACAGAGTCAGAGACCGGCAAGACTCTCTGTGCTTTAGTGGGTGTTTGTTTGTTCCGATTGTGAAATTGTAGGTAGACACAAACTCAGGAATGCTCCAGGCCAGGAGAGCGGTCACCGTATGGCCCCTCAAAGCTGCCTGCCTTTGCACCCTTCATAACATCAGGATAAGCTAGATCAGCCCCTTGCTTCCCTGCTGTCTCAGTGACAGCTTGACAGCCACACTGCAGGATGCTGTAAAGCGCCTTTCCATCCTGCTGGGAAGTTTGATGACTCGGCCCGCTCAACCCTCTTCCTTGTGTGCCGTTCAGAGGAAGCACTGGGAGGCCTTTGTCCATGGCGAGGCTGCTAGCCATGCTCAGAGTCCTCAGGTGCACATTGACCATGCATTGTCGGTTGTACGGCAAGATACTAGAGCAATGCCGGAATAAACCATGCCTTCCAATTCACTGATAGGCCATTGTGGGGGATGGTCTGAAGGATTGAAGTCATCGCTAGAAACAAACATTTTATGGAAGCAAATCCACAGATTATAACAGTCCTCTACCCTCTTGCCTCTTCTCCCTTCCAAGCCCTGCCCCAAGTTGCCTCTAGTGTTCTCTAGCCTGTATTGCACTTACTCACTGCTGCTCTGTTCAGTTAGCATTAGGTACGATTAGCAGTGGCATGTGTGTCTGCAACCAACAGACACCATGCTACCTGTCTTTCAAAATCATTCGATTGTAATGTGCAGGACCTGTCTTGCTGGATCTGGTCATTAAAGTGGACTGGACACTTTGGCCTATGCAAATCCAGACAGAATGCCGATATACAACAACCTTAGTGATTGGGAGGGAGTACAAAGAGCATTGCTGGGCAGTTTCACAGGGTTATAGCCTGCTGCTGGGGGCATGGGGGACTTTGGGGGTGCTGTCCTTGTCCTGGAGTTAGGCACCCACTAACCAGTTTGTGGTTTTCTATGCACACAGCACAGAAGAACATCAGAAACCTCCATCTCACCCCCTGGTTCCAGTATTGGTTCCCCCAACCGAGTCATCTGTGTAAGTACAGCTCTGCCACACAGTCGCCAATGTGATGGGGAAAGGGTGGCTCCATGTGTTCCAGTGGGGACAGGAGGAGGAGATCTCCCTGCACAGATCAGGTTGGGAGCAGCGGGTTCTCAGTTCCAATCTGCAATGCAAGTGATGGGGATGGGGAAGGGGTCTTGGGGGGTAAGTCTACCCTGAGTGTCTGCCTGCCTTGACCTCAGCAGGCCCTCTGTGGTGAATGGGAGATCTCGGAAGAGTATTGCCAAGGCAGTTCAACACCGTAACCCACCCAGCCCTTTCCCCACTGCTGCCTCTTCTCTTCCTGGGAGAATGTTGTGCCTCTCATGAGGACATCTCCTTACCTTTTTCCCTTTCCTGTGGTGACACATCTGTTTGCTCTGATGGGAGCTTCACACTGTATATTCCAACCTCCCCTTCCCTTTCTCCTCATCTTTCTCTCTGTCTCCATCTCTCTGCCTCTGTCTCTCCCTCTCCTAGGCTAAAGTGGATAATGAGATCCTTAATTACAAAGACCTGGCAGCTCTTCCCAAGATTAAAGCCATCTACGAGGTGCAGCGTCCCGACCTCATTTCCTACGAGCCCTATCACAGATACACGTCAGACGAGACGCTGGAGAGATATAGCTATGGGGAGGTACTGAGTCTTGGCATTTGCAGACAAGGACCTCAGGATCTGATGAGGGTTATTGGGGCGGGGGGAGAACAGATTTGTATTACAGTTCTGTGGGTGTAAATCCTGAATAACTCAATTGGCATTCATGGGGTTACTTCAGATTTACAGTGGGGGGAACCAAGAACAGAATCTGGCTTAGAACATCGCCAAGGAGGATTCTTGTCTGTCGTCTGGAAATCCAGGATGAGCTGGGACAGGAGTCTTGGCCCCAGCCTCCTCCACTGTGGGCCACAAGAGTGAGAGCCAAAAAACTGCTACAGCACCAGTTAGCGACAATCTACGAGGCTGCCCATGCTGATGGAGGCCATTGGCGATGGTCACACCACATAATCTGAAGGGAGTGTTTTGGGGAGAAAGGTGCCCCCAAGGAATGGCTCCTCTGGGGAATGTCCCCCAGTGCATCTGAGCCCAGGAAATGAATGAGGGGAAGAGGGTGTCTCCACAGCACCCTCAGCCCCAGCACAGATTGTCAGGACAGATCTGCAGCCGGGTCACTCTCCGTGCACCTGAACTGCTCACACACCAAATGGTGCTGTTGAAAATCTGATCCGTATTTGCAGCTATTTGCCCTGCAGTCCATTTTCCAAAGAGCACCCTCCTTGCTTAGATGGGGTGCAGGACAGGCTCACCGGGTGGCCTGCTGCAGGGAAGCCTCACCAGTGTCCGCAGAGCAAGGGCGTAGGCAGGACAGCCCTTATCTAATGCTGACTCCACTGGATGGGGATGGGAAGGGAGCAGGGAGCTGAATAGTGCTGTCCATGTCCATGGGGATATTAGAAAGAGCTGTGTGGAAGGAAATCAACACAGCCCTTGGCATGGGACTTCCCCTGCCCTACTCCTGGGGGCAGGCTGGGACTGCTGGACAATTTCATCCACTTAAATGGGAAGGAGATGAGTGCATGGGTTTGACCTGGAAGGAAGCCAGATCCTGCCTAATCCAGCTGACCACTGAAGACTACAGAAGCTGAGGGAAGATTTGGGCCCTTTAAAATGACCACAGGAGAGGCCTTTGTAATAACCAGCAACGACTTCTCTGACATCTCCAGTGTAAAGCAGGAGCCAGGGTTCATTGTGAGCCAGCCATCCAGAGCACTCAGCTGTCTGTGCCCTCTGTACCAAAGGTGGGAGCAGTGACCCTGTCCTTTGTGTGCAGTGTTCTGGAGCTGTATGGGGCTCTCACCTGCCGGTGAAGCATAGCTCAGTACACAGGCTCACTGTGTTGTGTTAAGTTTCCTGTTGGCCTCAGATCAGAGCCTTGGGGCACTGTGGGCCTGGTTCTTCTCTCCCTTACACCTGTGTACATTGAGATTTAGTCCATGAGGTCGCTGACATTCCGCAGTGTAAAACTGGTGGAGGCAAGAGGAGAATGGGGCCCTGGATTCTGGAAAGCACCATACGCGGGGAAGCTAAGAAAACACCCCTGCTGGCTTCTGGATTCCTTGCACCTCTGCTTTTTCGCAGTGGGGTCTTTGTCCCAGGTCTAGGGGTGATTGGCTTGTTAGCTGGCTAATGCAACTGCCCCCTGAGGCACTCTGCAGCACTGTGTGCTGGGGGCTTTGCAGCCTTTCATCCATATGAGCTGCACCTGCAAATGATCTCTGGATAAAGCAGAGAATGCAGGTTGCCATGTCAGGGCCTCTTGTGAACAGCGACCTGGCCTATGACACAGACAGGGATGGCATGCAACGGCACAGACCTCCAACACCAGGGGACCATGCAACTGAGATGGCAACAGAAAGGTAGCATGGGAAGTGACTGTGCGGCAGATGGTTCAGCAACATGCTGTCACCGAGGGCTCACAAGCCGTTGTGTGGGGTTTGGAGCCTTTTGATTTGGGTGGGTCTCAATGTATTTGCTGCTCTCTGGTGTAAACCCCTTGTATTGATGCAATTTCAGTGTTGTAGAGACAGTCCAGTGCTGCTCTCGGGGGGCATCTTCTGACCCCTGTACGTGCATGGTAGGTCACAAGGCCGTGTTTCATAGTGGGATGGTGTCTCCTGTGAACCCAGCTGACCTCACTTAGCTCCCATCTGTTTTTTTTTCCTCCCCACTGAGTTAGTTGCTGCTGTTTCACCAGCTCCAAGGGACGCATCAGCGAGGAGCTTTAATAGCCAGCGAGGAGCTCCATTCACATCTGGAGCTTCTCAGGTTCAGCCCATCCTTTCTCATCCTCTGAGGGCATTTCCCCTCACCTCCCCATCTGTGCAGTTGTTGTAATGTCACTATTTGTATGTGACACTCAGACAGGCAGGAGATAGGAGAAATCCCTTCTGAACGCTGTGGATTGGCAAGAGCAGGACCCTCTTGGACTTAGCATTATATCTGGAGTCTTGCTACAAGCATGCAGAGCCGGGCACTCTGTGAACAGGTCAGGCTCTGTAGACACGAGCAGGCAAGGGGTTGATTTACGGGCTCCAAGGGCTGGTTATTTCAGTTGTTTCCAAACTGGGAAAGCCAAGCTTGGATGGCTTCACTCTCCCAACACTGTGTATCCCAGCATGAGGGAAATCCCAGCATGGCCATGGGAGCGCCTGCCTGCCAGCTCCAGTGAAGGGGAGGGGGGATATTCTGCACCAAATGAAATAAGCTGAAGAATTCCCCCAGAGTCTTTCTTCCCTTCCCCAGGAGATGGGGGAGAAATTAGTTGCTCCCATGAATTCCTCCACCAGGCGTTTCTCCTGGAGCACTGGATGGATGGGATCAAGGCAGCCCCTCTGCACTCCAGCCTGGACTCAGAGTGGCTGGGGTGAAGGGAGAGGCTGCTATTTATTTCCCGTAGATGGAGCCTTCTCTCCCACAGGCTTCCCTCAGTGCCTGGCCATTTTAATGAGGCTGTGGTTTCACTAAGAGGGCTGTAATTTGGGGCAGATGAAGTGTTGTGAAGCCCCGGTCAGTCACGTCGCGCATTAATCATGTCCCTCTCTCTTCTCTCCCTCCTGTGCTGTCTCTGGACCTTCTGTCCCCTCCAGTCCCTTGGAACGCTGTCTCCGTATTCCCAGGTAAGTACACTGTGCTCTGGAGACCTCTGGGACCGCAAGGCTGGAGGTGGGTGGGACCTGCGTGGAGTTATAACTGAATGATTTGGCAGGACCAAGGGGACCCCTCATGCCTGACAATGGGGGTTCTGAATGGAGACAGCTGTTGGGCTGAATCCCTTCTTGGACGGTGTAACTCCATTGAAGTCAGTGGAATGACACCGGGAGTGACTCTGGCTTGTGATGCTAAAGCAGTAATTCTACTGGAAGTCGCTTTCTTCAAGTTAGGACTGCAGTGCCAGCCCGACAGTCCTGCCACACTTTCCTGAGATTGCTCTGGAACAGGGTGCAGACCCATGCACTCAGCCCCGGTGTAAGAGGGGGAGATCCTTGTTATACAAAGGTGGGCCCATCAGTTGCATCTTGGAGCAATGTTGACAGTTTCTGGAGAGAGCTGCATCCAGCCCTCCTTGGCCAAAGCAGTGGGGTGGTGGAGGAGGCATCACTCTTTTGGGGACATTGTGAGGGGAACAAACAGGGAATTCTCCAGACACCAAGAAAGTCAAACCACCAAATAATGGGAATGTGGTGTTTCTCAGAGGCTCTGCTTGCAAAGATCCATTGCAGGGGGACACACGACTCCAGTCAGCTATTGCTGTTAAGCCTCACGCATGCTGAGAGGAGCAGAGCTCACATGGGAGATGCGTGACTTGTCTCTAAATGCCAGATGGCTGCTTTGCACTGTACACCCATTCCACAGCCACACACAGGCCTGTGCACCACCCAGCTCACCGCAGCCACTGTGCCTTTACATCACAAACCTGTCCTAGCTGAGAAGAGTCAGTGTCCCTGGCTTCCATGGGGGAAGAGGGGTGCGTTTCCTTGAAGGAAAGAGAAGACCCTGCCTTCCTGAAAAGCTGTGACTCTGCCTATACAAACACCTCCTTCCCCCACTCTATGACTCCTTTATGAGGCCTTGTTTCAGCTGTCTCCATGACCCAGAGCCTGAGGCGCATACGCCTTCTCTGGCCCATGCCCTTTATTCACATCTCCTTTCACCCATCCAGGATATCTATGAAAGTATTGACATACGGCAGAGACGGGCCTCCAGCCCGGGCTACATCGACTCCCCCACCTACAGCCGCCAGGGCATGTCTCCCACCATCCCACGCTCCCCACATCATTACTACCGCTCAGGTAAGGACATTAGCCCCCCACCGCCAGGCCTGGCCCAGGTTAAAACAGCCAGCGGAGAGCAGCAGAGCAGCATGCTGGGATCACAAGGACACACACGCCTCTCTTGGAGGTCTCGGCCATCCCTTTGGCAGCAGTGCAAGTCATGTTGGGAAATCCCAACTCCGAACAAGGAGCAGTTAAATTCGACAGTGCCTGCAGGATGCTAGGAGGGGGGATTTCCTCTCCGAGGGGTGTGTGCCCTAGAGGGTGGAGTGACCTGCCTTTGGCTGCCTCATGCACAATCCAGTTCAGCTAATTCCACTCCCTGGGGCCTTCCTCCTGTCTCATAACCAACTCAGTCACAGCGTCGCCCCATCACTACAGAAAATCCGAGATGGTAGCTCCATGCCGACACTGGAGCTAGAGGCGCAGCTGATGCTCGACGTGCTTATCCTGGGAAGCCAGGGATGCATCAGAATGCATGTACCTGTCAACGCTGGGGGTGAATCCTCACACACACCCCGGGCTAGCACATCTTCGGGTGAGGAAGCCGTGCACAGCTGTACCTTGAAATCTGGGGTGAGGGAGAGGGGGTGGGCAGGAAAACCCAGAGAGAGATGAGTCTGGCAGACTTGCCCTCTGCTGGGTTTCCCCCCATGTTGTTCAGTAAGGCTTCAACCCCTGTAGATAAAGTTCTTAGCACAGTTGCCATCAAAAACTTTGCCATACCAGTGAGAATGACAGGGGACTCCTGGACAGGAGTTTGGGTCCCTGCAATGGGTTCTGGGCTAGGCCCCTGAATGGCATGCACTTGTGGATTTCCCTCTGGTTCCCATCTATCCCTGTCTAAACCCTGAGTTCCTCCCTCATGATGTGTGTAGGAAACCCCACCCCCATCCATCCATCCCTTCCTCCCCAGCCATTGACTCACAGGTGGCTTGCTGCTCTTCTAACATGGCTGCATTTAACACGTTTTCTTCTGCCTCTTGTTCTCTCTCAATCACTGTCACTCCCTCCGATCGCACTTTCCAGGCACAGAGAGTGGGCGCAGCTCCCCCTACTATAGCCAGTTAGATGTGAGGTCTTCTACTCCAACCTCATACCAAGCTCCCAAGCATTTCCACATTCCAGGTAGGCTCTGGAGACCTCCGGCCTGTGGGGAGCACTGTGTCTATTGCATGCATGTGCTGTATGTGTGTATCGCATGAGTAGCACCACTGCCTGCCTAGAGTCAGCTAGCAGCAGCAGGACACGTCCCATGGTAAAGGCCATCCATAAACAAGACCTGCAGCTTTAACCCCACCCAAACTTCCCATCATCCAAAGTCTTCTATACCCTCCCCTGCCATTTCCCACTGCCTCCTGCCCTCCACAAAGTGAAATTCCCTGCAAGGACCCTGCCCTCCCTTCCCTAGAAGATCACAAGGCAAAGCTTTTCTGATTAGAAGCTTTTCTACACCCATTCTTTACAGATGATTTATTTTATACTCCTCCTACTCCCCCTAGGGCCCGGTGCACCCTTCCCCCAGAGTCTTCTGGGCTTGCCAGATGGCTGCTCCCCTCCAGCAGGGACTCCAGGGGGCCACCAGGTAAGGCCCACTGCCCCGTCAATCCATCCACAGATCTTCGGAGGGGTTGGGAGGGAAGCAAGCACCTGTTCCACTTCTTCAGGATACACAATAGGGCAGCAAGAAGGTACTCACTCCCTCTCCCAGCTGCAGTCCCAGGAACAGACTGGACCATTTGTCAAATCCAAAACTATCCACTCAGTCCACGTAAAGCAAACTCACCCTAATAAGTTCAAGGGACCTTTGACCTGTCCCCCCTTCTAAAGCCATTTAACTGGTTCTCAAGTTCACCTTCGAGATGGGCCTGAACCAAACCCCCAGACTTGGGTGGTGGGGTGCTGACGGCAAACCTAGATTCCTTATGTTGCAGTTAGCCCTTGTCTCTAGAGTGGGCTGAGCTGGTGACCTGGGACCAAGGCACCCAGATTTTGGGGAGGTGTTTAAAAAATCCAGGCCATCTTTAGTATGCACATACATAGTACAGAATTAGCATCTCTCAAGGCGGATACCGAGGGCCTGGACTGGAGCTGTAGCCTCACAGACTTTTCCTCATGCTCGCCCATGTAACCAATTCATGGCCGCAGCCACCACCATAGTGACCAGCTCTACACCCACCTGTATGGTCCCATGCTCCCTGCAATGGCCCTATCTCCCTGTCCGGCCACCCCACCACCACAGCTATATGTGCAGACCAAAACTCCCCTGCTCCTTTGCTGATGTCTTTTATGGATGGCCCCTTCCCTGCTCAGCTGATAGGCCCTAGCGCTGGTAGGGTAGCTATAGGCACAGTCTCCAGTTGGCTTCCTCTTCCCAGCTAGCTCTATTTCTCCCTTGCTGAAAGAGGCTTTGGCAGATGTTGGTTTGCTCTCAGGTGGATCATGGATAGTTCTTCTAGATGCCTGCGCCCCCCAAAAATTATCTCCCTCCTGAAAATCCATCAGTAACAGCCCACTCCATGGGGCTGACTTGCAGAGAGGTACCCCCAGATCCTGGGTCTCTAGGTGTCCCCTCTCCCTCTTCCCCTCCAAGACACCTTTGTCTGAGAAGAGCCAACAGTGGGGACAGGAAGAAGCAGCATCTGCCATTCTGTCAGTGCATGGTGTTAACACTGAGCATGTTCACTGCATGTCCTCTAGCACACACACTACCTCTCTACCCTAGGGTTTTCTGTAGCACCCATCACCATAGTATCTGGGTGCTTAGCTTCCAAAACAGGTTTAATCCTCTTTCTCCCCCACCTCATAAGCCAAACCAGACCCTGATCCATCTTTGATGAAATGCCTTGGAACTAGGTTGCATTTTTTTGCTTAAAGTCCATGGAGGTGAAAAACGTTGAACGTAACAGATGAGTGACTGGGGGTTTGCATCTCCTCTTCCACGCCCTTTCCATATCCGCTGTTTCCAGCAAACACACACTGATTTCCATGTCCTTTCTCTTTCTTTTCTTCTCTCTCTCTTTTTTCCTCCAGCTGCCGGAGAGAGTAACATCTACCGGAAACCCCCCATCTATAAACGACACGGTATAGTCTGAGTGTTGCTTTGGGGTGATTGCCAATTACTTAATAGTCCTGGCATCAGAAGGGTCAGACAGAGATTAAGGACCGGTTACACTGCTGAGTAACTTCTTGGACTGGGACAGGGTTACTCCAGATTCTCACCGGTGTGAGACCGAGATAAGATTAATCTAGGACAGAAGGGAATGGCATCATTAAGCAGAGAGTCAGGTCATGGGGCTGCCCGAGCAGGCTCAGGAGGAGGTGGCAAGAAAGGTTGGAGGCGCTGGCAATGGTGGTGGCTGCACTTCCTTGGGCGTGGGGCTTAGTGCAGGCACAAAGCTGTGACATTTCACGTTGCCGTCAGCAAAGAGGCCAGGTGGTGGGAGTGAGAAGTTGAGTGGCACAGGAGATCTATCTGCTTACCTGTCACTTGGGGGTTCAAGCCCCTCCTCAAATATAACACCAGGTTGGATATTTGTCTCCAGTGCTCAGCAGTTGCCAAAGATGGGAAAGCAAGTGCTCTAGGTCAGGACTGAGGGATGGCATCAGAGTATGGGGGGATGCGGACTGGGATGAGAGGGTGCTGCAGGTGAAGAGCCTGAAGGGCATTGAGCACAGGGCTGGAATAGCAGGCGTGCTGCGGGTTGGGGTGCACTGGCAGAACTATGAGGAGAGAGGAGTGAGCAGAAAGTGCTTTTTTTTTATACTAGCCATAATATAAATTACCTGGAAAAATCTAAAAAGGGAATCCCAACTTCCTGAAAACCTCCAGCCATCCTAGGCAGACATTACCGATTGAAAGAGAGTGTTGGTAACCTGTAGAGAGTGATCCGGTGAGGGCTGGGGCTGCGGGAGTCTGGGGAGATGTCTGGGGAGGTGGCACAAGGGTGCCTGGCACCAGCCAGGCCCTTGCTGAGGAGGGCTTTTTGTGTGCTCACCAACTTGCTTCGTGTAGCAGCTTTCCCTGTGAAACCGTAACTCTGTCTCTCCTTTCTCCCTCCGTGCTCTCTTCTGTCCTGTCTGCCTAACACCCTAACGCCCCCTGCTGGCTGTCTGCACCCCTCCGCGCTGTAAGTAGCTGCCTTTGCCGTGTTCTCTGGACTGACCCCTGGCATGTTAGTGGGGGGGCTCTGAGCACGCTTAGCTGGCCAGGCCTGGAGGTTGAGTTTGGCACCATCTCTCTGAGCTCACTGTAAGCCAAGGTGGCAGCAATCCTGCAGGGGTGCTCTCTGCCCTTCACATGCTTGCTGAGGAAGAGATTAGTTCTGAAGAGGCAGCCATTTTGTTTCCTTAAACGGTGGAGGAGGAGCCTCCAACGTTTGGCCATGTGGCCTGAAGCCAACCTAGAGTCCTTTTGTGCAGGGGGGTGACCCCATCCCACTGCTGCTGAGGGCCGTAGCTCTTCAGCACAGGAGCCATGGGCCTGTATTCATGGCTCTAACTAGAGCCAACGACATTGTGCATGGGGCTCCCCTCCCACACACACACAACCCACCACATCCCCTCCTCACAGCCTGGGACTTGCCAAAGTCACCCCCATCCCTTCAAACACGCCCTCTGGGAAGCTCACTCCTTCCCTCTGCCCTGTCCTGGGGCTGTGCCCCTTGCCTCTGGATTTCAGCTCAGGCTCCCAGGTCCACGGGGCACTTTTACTGCCCTTTTCTGGTGATAACATTGCATTCCTGAGGCGAGGTTACCTAGGAAAGGAGGAGCAGCTGGTCTCAGTAGTACTAGTGTTTTCCTGCGTCCTTGGTTGGTGCAGTAGGAAAATTGTAGGTTAAAGAGGAAGAGCAAGAAATTAATACCAGCCAACACCACGGTGGGCTCTGGATCAGCACCCTCCTGGCGGCTAGAACCCTGACACATCTAGAACCCTGACACATCTAGAACCCTGTAACTCAGCCTAGCAGCCAAAGGCTCTGCATTGTGATGTCATGGCATTTGCACCTCAGCGCTGTGGACTCAGAGCAAGATGCAAGGCTGGCGTGGAGCGCAGAGGACAGAGCCCTTAAAATCAGAGTGCTTGGCAACCTATTCCGACCCATTCTGTACAGAGCAGCTGTGTGCAACTGAGTCTGGGGCTGGGTGCTAGGAGCTACAGGGTTCTGTTCCCAGTTCTACCACTGCCCTGCTGTGTGACCTTAACTTCCCCTCTCCGTGCTCCTGCTTCGCCATCTGTAGAATGGGGGCGATGTTACCAACCTCCCAGCGGTGCGAGATCTGATCAGTTAATGTTTGTCCAGCACTTTGACCATGGACTATTACCAGTCAGGACAGGAGACCTCAAGCCACCGGGGAGAGTGGAGCAGGGGGATATGCCACACCCCCAGCTGGATCTCCAGGTCCGGCAGGTGACCTATCAGCCTCAGCCAGCTCGCTACCTCCATTGGCTGCCCTTTGCGTGGGGGACATACGTGGCCCCTCAGGCTTTGGGGAGAAGCACCGCCATAACTGTTATCTCCGAACTGAAGCCCGTTGAGGGGGTTCCACTTACTGGAGCTGGGAGGCACTTGGTTGTCTGTGTGGGACGGCCGTGGTGACACTGACAGCGTCTGCTCCAGAGCTTGGGTTTCCTTCCTAAATCTCACACTCTGTTGCTTTTGCAGACAATCCACCTGCAGCTACGAAAAGCAAAACCAGCGAAGACATTGCACAGTCCTCCAAATACAGCCCAGCCTATTCCCCGGACCCATACTACCACTCGGAGTCCGAGTACTGGCCTTTCCAAGGTTCACCCAAAGGTAACACAGGGAGCCCAGACCTGACCTGGGTGTGGCCAAGGCCACAGGAAGCCCGATAACAGCCTCCGTGTGTGTCATTTTCTGGGAGGTGTTGGCTTTGAGCCCTTATTCCCCAGGCAAGGCCCAGTGCTGAGGGCATGTAAGTTAAATTGGGGGTAGGCACTGATGGAAGATGATGACACATCTAGAACCCTGGACCTGAAGTCCCCTCAGCCTTTGGATTATTTGCCATGCACATTCACCCTGGGGCCCATCACTAGCAATCCCGCCTGGATGTCTGCCTGCTGCTTGTATTTGTCCATGTTGTACATTTGACTGGGCCTGCCCCCTGTCTCCTTGCAGCACCGCGAGCCCGCAGATTCTCATCAGGGGGAGAAGAGGACGGGTTTGACCGGGGAATGCACAGGGTGAGTAGCTGTCGCCATCCCTTCCCCACCTACCCACTGGCCTCTCCTCTCAACTCCTCCCCTGAGAGAGAAATGCCGCAGGGAAGACGAGAGGAGAGCTGGCGGCAAGGTTGGAGGCCACACACCCTGCCAGGGATCATAGCAGAGAGCCAGGAAAGATTGCCTTGGCCCAGTCTCCTTGTTCGGAGATCACAGCTGGGGTAAATCTGTGGCATCTGCCTTTTCCAGATGCTTCTGCCGCAGGGGTGGGTCTTGTGCCATCCACATGCTGTGGGCCCCTCCATTCCAGGCTCAGGCTTTCCCAGGGGAAGCCGATGCACTAGGCCGCTCAGGCCCACTTGTTCCTTGGTGCTCTCCTTCCCTTCATGGACTTTCCCCTCCCTTGTGCAGGCACCCGCAGACCTAATGACTTTGGCCAAGAACCCTCTCCTATGAAATGTGACCAGGGCGCGGGTGGAGCTGCCTTATGGGGCAGGTGTTGGTTGGGGAGGGGAAGGAGTCATTGTGCTCACCAAGGGGCACCAAGCCCTCTTTACTGCCTGGGTGCTAGGTTGGATGTGAGAACCATAGGGAGGGCTGGTCTTACCTGCTCTGAGTGCGGGACCAGGAAAGTCCAGCATTAGCGGCATTGTGTGCTGACACCATGGTGTGGTGGTGCTGCCATGGAAATGTCAGCAGCTGTGCTGCCACTGCTGGTTGGGAGAGAACTTTCTGCCCGTGTCTGAAGCATATTCCTTTCTGTCTGCCCTTGTGGTGCCTAGATCCAGAGCGGCATCGGCAGGTTGATCCTGAAGGAAGAGATGAAGGCACGATCCAATTCTTACGCTGACCCCTGGACGCCGCCCCGCAGCTCAGCCGGCAGCAGAGAGGCCCTGCACACAGCCGGCTACGAGAGCTCACTGAACGGCTGTAAGGAATGCCAAGCGCACCGTACCAGCAGTGGGCAGGCTTCTCGGATCACACAAGATGAAGATCTTGTGGTTTCTAATTGGTTGAGAGTTGGCTGACATTTGGGGTTGTGAATGAGATAAACAGTCTTTCACCCCCAATGCCCAGATCTAGACAGGCTGGATCGAATCCAGCCATGTGAGCGTGAAAGGATCCACGGGGCTGGCCAGCAATCTCTCCCAGCAGGGGCTGTTCTGTAGCCGGGGGAGGAAATGAGTTGGTGGGTCTCAGACTATGTGGCCACATCACAAAAATCAGCCATTGGCTTTGCTATCTCTTCTTCCCGCCTCATACTGTGTTCCTACTTCTACTTCCATTACAAGGGCATGACCTGGCATGAGGTGTTGGCATGGTGGGGAAGAAAGGACACCTGAACCAGGGCCTTTCAATATGGCTGGAGAGGTTGGATGTTTGTAAGGAACATAGTTTGCCCCAAGAAATTACTCTTGGACAATTCTTTCCCCTGATGGCTGCATCAGGGAACCATCTGTCCTTTAAATACGTGCCTCTAGGTGGCATGCAGGGCCCAGTGTTTGGGTCTGTGCTGCAGGTACTTGGTGCTTGTGTTTTCTGAATGCCTCAGGGAGCCAGAATAACATCAGATCGTTAGGGTGTTTGAGTGCCTAGATGGTGGAGAAGCCTTGAGGAGACCAGAGCTTGTGTTAGTTTGGTCCCGTAACTATATCTAGGGTGACCAGACAGCAAGTGTGAAAAATCGGGACGGAGGTGGCGGGTAGTAGGACCCTATAGAAAAACAAGACCCCAAAATCATGACTGTCCCTATAAAATCGGGACATCTGATCACCCTAACTATATCCATGAGGCAAAGAAATGCCCATGACAAGGACAAATACAGCTCCTGAGATGGTTGGGTTTGTCTGAGTTTCTTTGGGAACCCCACGTCATTGTGAGTTAAGGTTGCACGCAGTCAGTCCT
The DNA here is from genome assembly GCA_037349315.1 of Chelydra serpentina. Lineage (NCBI taxonomy): Eukaryota > Metazoa > Chordata > Testudines > Chelydridae > Chelydra > Chelydra serpentina. Next base: position 19,654,173 of record JBAIAC010000035.1, read on the forward strand.
GCCTTCATTTTCTGTGGACTGGGGAATTCAGGCCTACAAAGGAATTACACACCTGAAATGGCACAGGTTGGTCACTAGATGGCACCATAGAAAACTAGTCAGCTCATCCTCCAGTTGGCCTCTTGCTTGGACTGAGTTCCTATGGAGAAGTTCGCTGGCTGCTCTGGTGCTGGTGCCCCTGCCCGCTATGGGGTCTCAGCAGTGCCAGTCTCTGAAAACAGGGATATTTCAGGGCTGCCTGGAGGCAGGGCCACCAGGGGATATAAGACATGGGGTAGGGGGAGGTGCCAGCCCATGCGCAAGCCCTGCCGCTCTGGCTGAGGTCCCATAATAGCATCAGCTCCCGGGGGGGAGGGAGCAGCAGAGGCAGAACCCACTGCCACTGTGAACAACAGGTTAGCAGCTCTCCATATGGCCAGAGTAACTGTGGCCTTAAAAGGCAGCTCTGCGCTGCCCAAGGCTGCAGTCTTCTCAAGGCTTTAGATGCAGCCTCCCCTCTGCAGATGGGCAGAGCCACCTCCTTCAGCCCCAGGGGCCAAGCCCGCAAGATGCTGCAGGATAAGGTGACCAGATGCGGAAACCTAAAAAAAACCAAAACCCGCTGCCGCTGGACTTGTGGGGCAGCAAAAAAAACCAACAAAAAAACGGAGGAAGCCCAATATCGGGACAAAAGGCGTCCCGACCATGCATCGGTTGGGATGTGGGACACAAGAAGAAAAATCGGGATGGTCTCGATTTTATCGGGACGTCTGGTCACCCTACTGCAGGAGCTGCTAATAGTGACATGGAAGATGGGCCACCTGCATCCCTGCTCTCAGGCCTTGTAGAGAGGGATCCTGTCTAGTGGTTAGAATAGGGATCTAGGCATCAGAAGCTCTGGGTTCTAGTCCCCACTCTGCCACTAACTTACTGTGTGGCCCTTTCTTGCTCTGTGCCTCAGTTTCCACATCTGTAAAATGCAAGCTAATCCTTTGTGGGGGTTGTATTAATTTATATGGAATAAAGGGCACAGAGAGTCAAAGGTGTTAACATGACCCAGTCTCTGTCCAACATTAAACAGTATTAAACAAAGTTTGGTGTTTGGTATATAGAAACTTCAATCAGCGTATTTAGTACCATGGCAAACACCCTGTTAAAAATTCTTAGTAACCTGTTATAAAAGACGGAAAATTAGTTAAAGCATTTGAAATGTCAAGTATTAAATTAGGCTTCCATTTTAGCAACATCCCTCATTCCCTTTCAAAACACCCCTTTGTTTGACAGTCTCCTAGGTGGTATGAGAGATGGTAATAACTCCTTTTTAGGTAAAAGCGAAGAAGTTAGTTGAGATGGGCTGGAGCTATTGTTAAAGTCCAGTCCCATTTCCTGAGAAGACAAAACAAGACAAACACAAAAAGGGGAGAGAAAAGAACAGCAAAGATGGAAAATGCAGCTTCTGTCTCTGGTGCTGACTTTCACTTGCAACCTCTCCGCTGGAGACACACAGGCCCATCACTGGCAAACTCGTACCAGCATTGCGCTGTTTAGGGCATTGTTTTTAGCTGCCTCTTTCTGGTCACATGCTTACAGCATTGTTGCAAAATACATAGTCTTGGCCAGCTGAGCCAGACAGAAGCTAAAAAGTAGAGGGTTAGGTAAGAGAAGAAATAAGATGGGCAAGGAAGAGGACATATGCCGGGGAGGGAGAGAGAGTCTCACATGCCAGGTGGTATTTGAGATTTAGGTGGAACTGGTGGAAGTTGCGGTGTCATTTGGGTCCCTGTCTCTGCCCCAGTCTGATCAGGCCATCTCTCAGAATTAGGACAAAGAAGGTCCAGGGTTCCAGGACATGGTGGGGTTGGCAGCCATGATGGTGAAGCTCTCTCCAGCAGTTAATTTTTCCCCAATGTCTCTTTCATTAAGGACCCCAAAAGGGAGTGATGGGTGGAATAGTCCATCCCTTCATTTTGTCCTTCAATTAGGCCTAGTTTCTGACACACCAATTTTGATTCACTGATTTCTGGTTCCACACTTTTCTTGTTTATCGCGCATAAGCTTAACCCAGCCTTTGAGTTAGATCAATAGGCCTTTGTGTGTGGACTCGTTCAGTCTTTCTGTCTCCCTGGCGTACCTGTTCCCATCAAGAGCTGTTGTTACATGTCATTGTGATCTTTTATAAACTTCCACTCACTTGTTACAGCTGAGCTCACAGTTAGGGTAAGTCTGCAGGCCCAGTTACCACAACAGGCAGGAAGGCTCAGCTCACTCATATTCATAAAGCACTTTGAAATGCTCACTTGGAAGGTGCTGTGGAGGGAAAGGGTAAATGCTGTGGAGATGAAAGCGGTGGGAGGGTGGGTGGGGTAGTGCTGGGAAAAAGAGAGAATGCTGTGAAGTGAGGTTGTCCTTGGCTGTGGAAGCAAGGTGAGGGATGCCGGTCACTGCAAACCCAGATCCTCTTACCTGGTAGAGCTTTTTATCACAGTAAATGCCTTTCTGCCTCCGATGTGCTGACTTCCCGCTTTGTCTCTCATTGCAGCTCCCCGGACACATTACCTGGCTGACAGTGGTATGTATATCTTCCCCCTCCCTTCCACTCTGTGCTCCTCCATCCACAGACCTTATGAAAGTGGTGTGGGAAGGGGGTTTTCCACTGCAGGCAGAGAGGCCGGGATGGCTTTTCCTTTAGGAGGGAGTGTGGTCTGGTCATTAGAGCATGGGAGTGGAAGTCAGGACTCCGGGGTTCCAGTCTCTGTTTTGCAGCTGATTTGCTGTCATCTTGGGTATGTCCCTTCTCGCTCAGGTTTGCTCTACACTACAGTTAGGTCAACAGAAGACAGCTGATGTAAGTGCCCTACTACATTAACATCATAACGCCACCTCCACAAGAGGCGTAGGGCTTATGTTGGTGTAGTTAGGGTGACACAGTGTCTGTGTAGACACTGAGTTCCTTACATGGGCTGTTGGCTGTCTTGTTGATTTCATGGCTTTGCTGGACCTGCTGCCAGGCCTCCTCTCCAAGCTTCTGTCAGTGGTGCACATCCTCACCAGGAGCACTTCCATCAACCGTAGAGGGTTAGTGTAGTGGGCTGAGAGCCCGGGCTCTCAGCTCGACACAGGTCCCCGCTGGGAGTCCTGCTGCCCACCAGGGTCTCAGTTCCCCCCTCCCCACTGGGAGCATGGTAGCTAACTGGACTCTGGATGTGGATCTCCCCGCCGGAAGCAAGAAGCCTCAGGCAGCTTCCCCACTGCTCTTGGCTGGGAGTGGGAGGCGAGAAGCCCAGGAGGGCAACTGGGCTCCCAGCAGGGACCTGCATGGAGCTGAGACCTCAGCTCATTGCCCACTACACTTCCCCTCTTCAGTCAGTGGAAGTGCTCCTGGGGAGGATGCGCACCATCGACAGAAGGAGAGTAGTGTGGGTATTGCGGTGGCTCTACATTGACCTAAAATGAGTTGACTTAAGATTGTAGACATGCCCTGAGTCTGTTTCCCCCATGGAACATGGTGATATTCCTATGTGCCCAGCTCCTAGTGGGGATGGGAGGTCTCTTGCATTAGTGTCTGTCACCTCAGGTGGAGGGGCAGAGTGCATGCATATTGCAAAGTCTTCTAGGTCCTGAGAGGCTCCTCCCGGCCTGCTGCTTGGACCCAAGGTGACTCAGCGCTCCGTGCTCTGAGTCTCTGTCCTGGTCTCTTCACTCCCCAGAGAGACAGCCCACTCAGCCACTGGTTGCAGAATCCAAGGGCTCCGAGGGGCATCCAGCCCTTGGCTGGGAGGGAGGTAACTGGGACAGGAGCCTGCAATGGGAGACCCAGCAATATAAAGTGCAGAGGAACCCACCCCCAGTGTAACGGGCAAGGTGTCCAATGGGCTCCTGCATTCGCTTGCAGAAGGGGCCAGCTGCAGCACTGCATTTCTCCTTTCTCTGATGTACCTGCCAATGTTGTGGCTATGGGGGAGCTTCGTCACCTGGGCTAGACCCTGCAGGCATCCTCCTTCCTCTTCATAGTTAATCCTGGTCTGTGTTTGGGGACCAGACACCTTGGCCTTGGCTCAGTAGCTGATGGTTTCCCAGGCACAAGAGACCAGTCCCTGCTCTTGGGATTATGCAGTTTGTTTTTTCTCTTTTCAGATCCCCTCATTTCGAAATCTGCATCCCTCCCTGCCTACAGAAGGAACGGGCTGCACAGAGTGAGTGTCGCTGGCTACCCCTGATCTGCCACCAGGTGGCGGTGTTTCAGAATGTTTCTCATGGGCAAGTGGCTGCACAGGTGGGGTACATGTAGTTCTAGGGCAGTATCCTCATGGCTATTGAAACCTCTTTGTGCCTGAGTTCAGAATCCTCGGTCTGGGGTTCAGGATCCTCAGAATTGGGGGAGTTCTTTCTGGAGGTACATGCATTTCTGGAACAGAGGCACCCTGGCCATAGCACCTGCCGCCTGGCGCTGCACCCTCTGCTAAGACACGTCCAGAGATTCCCAGGTACATTTTGTGTGGAATCCAAGTAGAAACTAGAGATCAGAAAAACCTCACCCAATCCTGGGAATCTAGGAGTGGCAAGTGCCCTACCCTGAAAGTAAAATCTCTTCCAGATTCCTGGAGTTCAGATGCAGGGGAACAGAATCTCTGCTTCAGAGTGTGGGGGAGGTGTGTGCTTTCCAAAGTGATGTCTTTGCTGGGTAACTTTGGGCAACAAGGGCTTTAGAAATGATCCTATGATTGATGCACAGGCTGGGAGTTAGGAGACCTGGGTGGTATTCCTGACTCTGCCACTAACTCACTATGTGATCTTGGGCAAGTGATTTCACCTCCCCGTGCCTCGGTTTCCCCATCTGTAAAATGAAGGGAATGACACTTACCTTGGGGTGGATTAATTATAACATTTGTAAAACATTGTGAGATTCCCAGATGGGAGGTGCGATAGAAGTGTTGAGTATTTATCTAGACTCCCCTCGTGCTGACCCCTCTGTGTGCTCATTTCTCCTGCAGCCCCCCAGTGCTGAACTCTTCCACTACGACAGCACAAATGCCGTCAACTGGGGGATGCGAGGTAAGCAGGGCACAGGCCAGGGCCTGGGAAGCCTTAGCAGTCCTACAGTATGTGCTGCTAGAGCCTGTGGCAAAGTGCTTCAAAGGGACATTGCCATCCTGCTGAGGCCCTAGAGTGGCCCCTCTTTTGGGAGTGAGAGCTTGCTAGGTATTCTCCTCCAGATCCTGCACAGCATAGTCAGCTTTGAGCTCTGAACAGCCTGCAGGACCTGCACAAAAGACACTGTTTTGTGCTCTTGCCTAGAGCCCCCAGCTGGCCCTGCAGCAGCAGATAAGGGACACCCTCACATTGCTAATGATGTGTTTCAAAGCTGTTTTACTGATGGCCCCTGACACTGTAAAACTGAAAGAACAATCCGTGTATTTGTCACCATTCCTGCTATTGCTTTCTGCATTTCTGCCAGCTTGGGGAATGAAAATAGGCTACTCAGTTTCTTGCTTTGTCACTGTCCAGTTAGTTTTTCTTTCCAGTTCTCGTTCCCTAGCAGTGTTGGAATTGCAAACCCAGCAGGGGAAGGGTTACAGCTAAACCATAGCACTGTTTCCTTTGAAACTGTTTCCTTTCTAGGGGAGGGGGGATGGCTCAGTGGTTTGAGCATTGGCCTGCTAAACCCAGGGTTGTGAGTGCAATCCTTGAGGGGGCCATTTAGGGATTGGGGCAAAAATTGGGGTTGGTCCTGCTTTGAGCAGGGGGTTGGACTAGATGACCTCCTAAGGTCCCTTCTAACTCTGATATGCTATGAAATGTAAAAATACTGTAATGAAACTATTCCTATGAATATTGGGCCCAGTTCTTCTCTGCATCAAGGGGCTGCAATGGTGGTGGACCCATCATCCAGGGAATTCTCATGACAAAGAGTTTCCCTCAGGCTGGCGGAGAGCCAGCATAGCTGGTTCTGGGCCGCCCCGAGCATATGAGGGGCATTTCATATCCCCTTCATTGAACAGTACTATTCCCGCCTCCCTTCAGGGCCATTAGCAGCAGGGTCAGGTTAGTTGGTGTAGCCCCACCATTGCCCTGCCTGCCCAGTGCTGAGTTCAGCCCCAGCACAGGGATGCATCGGGCTCATGTTGTGAAAAACCTCTGAAAAGCAACAAGTACCTTTTTGGCCTAAAGCACTTGGCAGCGTCTCTCATAAGCCCCACCATGCTGCTGGCAGCTGTGCACCCTCCACTCCCGGGAAGTCAATGCTGGCGAAGGGCCCTGAGCACCCTGCAGGCTCAGGCCTTGACTTCACCAGCGCTCTCAATGGAGCTGTGCTGAGCTGTCCTCAGTGTTGCTGGTGCCTCGGTTCCTCCTGAGCTTAGAAACAATGGGCAGTGGGGAAGGCAGGAGCTGTGGGAGTGAGAGAGAGCAGCCTGCACACTGTAACCCCACCCTCAGGCCAGCCCCCTAGGAGCAGCTGCCAGAGGCAGGCCAGACAAGGGGCAAACTCACATAGGGCCGTGTCTCCTGTGGGGAGTCCAGGTGCTCGCCTGATGGCAAAGGGAAGGCTCGGAGGCTGCTGACTGACTTGTTTCTTGTCTCTTTCCTTCTCTTTCTCTCCCTACAGAATACAAGGTAATACTCTCCTTGGAGTGGGCAACAGCTGCCATCCAGTCAGTGATGCCAACTAATGTCCGAATGCCACGTGGGCAGGGTCCTTGGAGATTGTCCCTCCGTCTCCTGTGTCCTGGGCTGGTCTCCAGAGCCCATGTTTGAACTGAGGCCTTTTCAGACACCTTCCCTTCCCTCAGACATGCCCTGGCTTCACTTTCCCTCCATTCCAGCCACCCTGTCCCTCCTGCTGTTATCAGCTCCAACAGAATGGGCTGTAGTTGAGCATGGTTTATGTTGCGGGTGTCTCAAAAGTTGCATGCTGGGGGAAGAACTGATGAGGTGGGTGACCACAGCTGTCATGCTAGGCTCAGCAGCAGCAACTCCCACCCAGCTGTGGATGCTGAACCTATTAGATGGGGAGAGGGGATGCTAGGTCGGATGCTTGGTCATGGCCTACACCAATGTTTCCCAAACGGTGGGTCCTGACCCACCAGTGGGTCCCTGGAAGGTTCTAGCTGGGTCGCTACATCCAGAACCGGGTTAACGCATCACTGGGCTCTGGTCTAGGCAAACATACATTTCTCCCGGCCTGGTGCAGAGGGGAGAGCCTGGAGGCGTTGGGGAGATGGATTGTGAGCCTGTTCTGCACTCGTCCCACAGTGCTGGCTCCAGTCCCGCAGGGCTGGGCCTGGTTCCCCGCTCCAGGTGTTGCAACCTGGCACATGGGATTGCAGCACCACCAACTGGACCAAACCCGAGTGGTGCTACAACCCTGCGTGCCAGGTCGCAACACCCAGAGCAGGGAGCCAGTCCCAGCCTCATGGGACAGGAGCCACCGCTGCAGGGGGAATGTGGGGCAGGCTCATTCCCTGCCCTCCGGGCCTTTCCTCTACACTGGGCCTGGGTTAGGGTTGAGGTGCCCGGGCAGAGGGTGCACGTATGTAATGGTGGGTTGCAAAAAAAGACAAAATGCAGTTGGTGGGTTGCCTGAGTAAACAGTTTGGGAACCACTGGCCTCTGTGACAAGCCAAACGATCTTCGCCTTCCGCCTGGAGATGGGCAGACAGGGAGCTGGGTTAGTGTCGCCCCTCAGGGCAGTCTCTCCATCAGAGCAGCACCCCTGCCTTGCAGTGTCAGCATGAGCTCCATTCTGCTGTGGGAGTTGGGCCTGCACCTTTCTGGCCCCCGGGAAGCACCACCCCTGAGCCAAGCAGAACAGGCCCAAGGACTAGCTGCTGGGTTGTTGCTGTGGGTTCCCTCTAGCTGTGCCCCTCTGGGCTGCTCCCTGGCTCACAGCTCAGAGAGCCTACCCACCCCAAAGCATTTCTTCCTCTCTCTCTCTGCAGATATATCCCTACGAGCTGCTCGTGGTGACCACCAGGGGGAGGAACCAGCTGCCCAAGGATGTGGACAGGACTCGGTTAGAGGTAAGCAAAGCCTTCCCTGCTGGGGTGAGTATCACTGGGACACTCCCTTCTGACACTGTCTCCTCCCCGCCCCCCCCCCCCCCCCCGCCCCAGTGCACTAGGGCTGGGGCAGAAGGTCTGAAGGAAGCAAGGGTAGCTGCCCTGTCTGTTAGATGTCATCTCCCAGCATGGAGACCTGAGGTGTTTCAGACCTAAGCTCCCTGCAGACAGAGCAGGGGTTAATGTTGTGTGCATGGCTATCACTCCTCCCCCCCACATAGAGAACTGGGACAATTCAGAGGGGATCCCCCCTGCCGGATGCTTCCCAAGCCACCCTCCCTCGAAAAGCTCAGGCTTGAAGGTCACTGACCCATTGTGGGGGCTGGCTACCTGAAGCCAACAAAAGCCCCTAGTGCTGGGAGCGAGTGAGAGATCACCATCGCAGTGTTCAGGGTTCGGGACTGGCACTGCAAATCTGTGCCCCAACCACAGGCCGAGGAACGGGGTCACTTGTGCACACGCGTGCGGTCATGCTCACACCCAGCCACAGTCACAGATACTCACACACAATCCCACTCAGACACATCATGCTCACACACAGCCGCAATCGCACACGCGCATCTCTGCAGCCCAGCCACAGTCGCACACTCGCAAACATTTGTGTGTGCTCATGCAGAGTCACGATTGCACCCGGTCACACTTACAATTGCACATACACAGATACACACAGAGCGGCACGCAATAACACTTGGATAGTCACAATGACATGCGTGCGCACACACACACACACAGGCAGTCGCTTGCATATGCTCACACAGAGTCACAATGGCATCTGCACAGGCACTTTCAGCTATGAGCCATGGCAGCCGTACTCCCTCGTGCTGTCACAGGCCCATACACCCAGCCTCATGCCCCTCTCTGCTGTCCCCCCAGCGCCACCTGTCACAGGACGAGTTCTATCAGATCTTCAGCATGACCATTGCGGAGTTCGACCGCCTGGCCCTGTGGAAGAGGAACGAGCTGAAGAAGCAGGCACGGCTGTTTTAAATGCAATGCACTATAAATATATACATACCTATAAATATATATATATATATATATATATATATATATACACACACACACATACATATATATATATATATATATATATATATATATATAGAAAGATCTCTATATTGAAGCTCTGTATAACTCTCTCTGTTGTACAATAGGAGGCCCGGCCACTCTCTTTGGAACTCTGTAGAGTGAATTGAAGTCTCTCAGATATTTTTATGCTCTTTGTTTCCTTTATGTTCTTTTTTTATTCTAATGCGATTGGGGGCGGGGTGTGAGACTGTTTTTGTATTGAACCTTCTGGAGTTTCAGCCCATCTCAGACTCTCACCCTCACCTGCAGTGGCTGTAAATCCCAGGCCAGTGGAGGAGGGGGTATCTGCAGCTCACGTTCAGTAAAAGATTGGCCCCTTTTCCCTCCCCTGCCCCTTCACACCCTGGGCTGCTATTTTCCCTGGGCTCCTGGCCCAGTATCACCCACTCACGCTGCACAGCCTGGCCAGGCACCTTCAGGAGCCAGAGGAAGAGGTTCCCTCCCTCCCACCAGGGTTCCTGAAAGTCCCAACAGGCCGGGCCCTGCCATCTGATTCAGCCATTGATAGTAGGAGGGTTCCTGGTATACTTAAACTGCCTCTCTTCTCAGTGCTTGGGGGAGGGGGCTGCAGGCTCCCTCCCACTTTGTCAGCCCTACCCGCTGGGTTTGTACTGAAAGAGGAAAGTGAATGGAGCTGGCCTGCACCACCCGACCCCTTGCTAACATAGACTCCCTCCCTACAGGCCTAGTCTGTGTTGGCATCTGGTAGAAATGACATGGCTGCTAGCCCCAATTTGGCAGCACCACAGTTTTGTTCTCACCCTCCCCTGCTTTCCCATCCCCAGCTGCCAGGGGAGAATACACCTGCACTGGAGCTCAGAGGCTGCCGAACCCTGCAGGGCATTGCTGATGCAAATCATAGGGGATCATTACAAGATGTGTCCGATCTGTGTTATCTGCAACACTTCCAGGGCCCAGAGCTGAGAGACTGGGACATGCGCTACCTCTCGCTCCAGAGGGCTCACTGAGGAGCCTACCATCCCCCTGTCCTATCTAAAGGGTCACTGACCTGACATGGCAAACTCTGCAAAGCCTTCTCCAGGGGGACAATCGTGCTGAGAGACCCTGTCTTCCCAGCATCTCTCTTCACCTGTCCTTTGTTTAATTACTGGGGACATTTTCAAACAGGCTCTCATCCCATCAGGATCTTACATTCCTCTGTTGCTTATTCCTTTCCCCTCCAAAAAGGTACTTATCTGCTTGTGACATTACATTTCTCTCCACAGAGCCATCTATGATGTCACAAACAGATGATTATGATGTCAGAGGGAGGATTGGAAATAAGCAGCAACAGAGGCTTCCAAGAGACATGTTCCCCCCGTGTCTGAAAACAGTCCCTGGGAATTAAAGCACAGGGGAAAGGAAATATAGGTAGTAGAAGCAGAACTGTCTTGGGGTGGAGTATTTGTCACTAGTTTTCCTGGCACTGATGGTGGTTCTTGAATAACAGGCCATGGCAGAGTGATTTGACATTGATCACAGGAGTCATTCTGTCAGGATTGTGCTATGAAACAGGTTTCCCAACCTTCATATTTCCAAACCACAGTGTCCCAGCAGCTCCAGGCTCCGTCCACCCATACCTGCAAATTTCACCTCCTGCAAGTAACAGAATGGTGGTTTGTCCTCATCAGAGCCCCCCTCTTCCCACATCCAAAGCCACTGTTAGTAATTTTACTAACAGATCCAAGCCCTTTACAAAGTGTAATGCATAAAGCCCAAGATCTGGGGTGGATATGTCCCTAACAGCACCCCTGTGGAGGGGTTTTGTGGCTGTAAGGATTTGCAGTGGGCCTGAACCAAGATCCCAGATCCAACCAGGCCTGGACTTTGGGGGAGTTGGGATGCTGGTCTAATTTTGAACTCTGTAACTTAGGCCCTATCTCTCTGGTTAGGAATTGTCCTAAAGTAGCAGCAGCAGGTTTGGAGTCTGTTTGGAGTCTACTCATGAGATTTTAAGCAGGTGTGGAAGTAGCTGGTTGTGAGAGCTGTAGGGAAAGGGGGAAGGAGGCATGTTAAACTGTTAGAAACTGAATCAGCTGCATCTCCCCTTTTTATTTTGTCTGCTGGAGTTTTCCTGATTCTCAGCCTTTAGTAATGTCCCCTGTCCCAGATCAAGTTGTTAGCACAGCCTCTTGGCGGGGGAGGTAATAAAGACATTTTCAAGGACTCGCTATAACTCTGGGGGAAATTGTAGAGTTTTGTTGCTTGTTTGGTGTTTTTACTAATATGCTATTTCAACAGAAATCCATTTGCCTGTTGTCTTGTATGTTTCTCTGATTTCCTGTTTGCTCTCTTGAGTGAATGTTCAGGCAGGTCCCAGGAGTGCCCACCCCGTGCTCTCCAGTCCACGCCCAGCAAAGCAAGCTCACACTCCAGTGTCATATCAGTTGTTATGTTCTCTGTTATGGGAGTGGAGGGTAATGTTCTGCTCTTGCAAAGGGAAAGGACCCCATGGCCTAATGGGCCTGTTCCAGCTCTGTCTCCAGTGATCATCTTAAAAACCTGTATTGGGAATTTTCCATGCTGGTTTCTATCACGTGCTGGGTTTCATCCCCTTCATCAGGTGAGCACCACCACTGAGGCCATCCTCAGGTGAGTGCTGAATTCTCCCCAGGAAGAACCAGCCTCTTGCTGCTGATTGTGTTGCATTTGCCTCATGTTACTTTCTAGGCTGAGGCCACCAAACTCAAAACACAAAGAATTGGCGTCAGGTTCCCAATGTGCGATAGGGAAACTGCCCATTGCCCTTCTGCCCTGCTGTGCTGGTACATGGCACCATTGCATATCCCCCTGGCTGGCACCATGAGACTGGAGCAGCAGGAAGAAAATATGTCTTCAGCAAGCAGCAATGGGTCTTTAAGGTTTTACCTCAGCATGGAATGGGCTGTGGAATGAAATGAAGAGTGTAATATTGTGCTGGTAATTGCTTCTGTCTACTTTAGCACAGCAGTAAGTGTAGCCAATTGTATTTATAATGATTTCACCCACATAAAACTGCATCTCCCTAAATCAAGCTCAGCTATTTGGGGCTATCAGAAACCTCAGTCTCCAGCAGCAGTTCCCGTGATAATCCCTAGAGAATTCAGACCTGCAAATAATAATAATGATGCTTAGCACTCACAGAGCACTTTTCATTTTCAAAACACTTTATAAGTATTAACTAAATATTCTTCACATCCCTCTGGAGGGAGAGGTGTGTTTATCTCTGTGGTGCAGGTGGAGAAACTGAGGCACAGAGTGGTTAAGTGACTTATCGAAGGTCATGCAGTGTGTCAGGCAGAGCCAGTTTTAGAAATCCCTGGCTCCCAGCCCTGTGCTCAGTCCACTAGTTCACACTGGCAGAATATAATTGCTGATTCTGGCTCCTGGCAGGTAGTTTTCGTATTTATTTTGGGGGCACAGTAATATACTGTTTTAGGGGGGCAGGCAGGGTTTTCCTCCAAGTTTGTGATCTTCCAGGGGAAACCTGCCAGGAAACATCCTCCCCATGAACCTGTCAAAATGGAAGACGTTTGCAGCTGTAATTGTTGAGTTTTGTTTCAGACTCAGTTGAAGTGCGGGATCTTTTAGGAAAGCTGCAGGGCTGCCATCTGTTAGATGCTGGGGTTGGGTGTTACCATTTATCAATATTGTACCTATGTGGTATGCCCTGGGTGGCTGCCCTGTGGAGCGCCCCTGCGTGAGGATGGGCAAAAGGGAAGAGCTGAAGCCCAGCATCCTGCCACCCTCTTCTTGTAGTTTGTCCCACTGTATTGTCAGTGTAGTGCATGCAGCATGAACCCTCTGGCCTTGGCATTCCTGCTCCTCACTCCGTGGCAGGGGAGACAAAGGGCCCTATTCTCCCACATAGGCCTTCCTCTTTAGGGTAAATTGGGAACGGAAGCCTCAGCGGGGGAGACTCAGATTTTAGCCAGCATGCCAAAGGGCCCAAGATGATGGAGGCAAAGCACCTTCCTTCACTTACCTAACCCCATCCACTTAGGCTCACCCAGCAGCAAGCTATGTGTGAATACTGGTGTGCCAAACCAGCTCCCACTGAAATCAATGACAAAGCTCCTGTTGGGCCCATGAGAGGTTGACAGGAAAGCTCATTCGGTAGAAAAACATAATGAAAGTACAAAGGACAAATGGAGGCAGCTCCTCTCAAAAAGCAAGGAAGGTGCCAAAGGTCTGGCAGGGCTGCTCAGGGCTTCCAGAAGATTTACCAAACACACTGGGAGCAATTTCCTTGGCTGGTGGAATATGCTACTAGCAGACATGTGCTGTTCCTGGATATGCCTTAAGGGGGCAGCAGACAGAGCTGTCTCCTTGTCACCTTTGTGTCTGGTGTCCACCATGTCTGTAGTGCAGGCTATATATTACCATCCCACCAGATCTTTTCTCCAGCGAGGCAGCCGGCTGAATTCTAGGAAGGAGGCAATCCCTGCAGCAAGCAGTGTTTGCCTTATGCTCTGCTCCCCCAGGAGCTCAGCCACCACAAGGAGAGGGGTGAGGTGGGGGCATTAAAACCTTTCCATGAAGACCATTGTTCTAGCCGGTTCTAATCTGCTAATTTTAGTGCTTTGCAGGCCACAACCACAAACCCGTCTGGGCCCAGCTGGCCATTTCTATAGTTGCTTTGAAGGCTGTGGCCTGAGTGTGCCCTCCACCACTAACCAGAATTTGAATTGGAGGAAAAGATCTATTTGCAGTGTAGCTGCAGCAAACCCAATGTGCTCTGAGAAAAGAAAGCAATCTGGGTTCCCGGATGGGGTTAGGGAGGGAGAACAGGGGAGGGAGCGTATCTGGGAAGGCAGCTGGCTCCTCTGGGGGCTAGTTGGCTCTTGGGGGTGCTAATGGGCTATGGAGCTATTTGCCTCTGCATCACTCATTCAGCTCTGGTCCCAGGAGTGGTAGTGCCTAAAAGTCACAAGGACCTGAGAGGTCCTGTGACATGAGTCTGGGAATTCTCTGCAGACAAATATGCACATCATGAAAATGACTGCCAGGAGAAACACTAACTGGCCCCCATGTTTGCAATCTCAGCAGAGAGGCTGAGGTACCAGCGGACCTAAGAGTCTGAACTTCTCTGGAGAGAGCTGGTATTTCCCGAACGACTTTGAAACATAGGGAAGGCAGTGTGGGGGTGAGGGGAGTTTCCACTGACGCTCCATGTTCATCTATTCTGGGTAGACGACAGTGCAAATCCATCTTTTCCGAACACACACCTGGGTGTGGTGGACTCAAAACATGCCAGCCCCTTTGTCTGTGCAGGTAGGAGCCCAGCAGTGTCAGTGTTACTGGCTGGGGCCTGACATCTACCCCTTGCACTCTTGAACCTCAAGGCATTAGTGGGGAGCACTGCCAGGTGTGTCTGTTCAGTCTCAGTGCTTATCAACAACATACCCTACCCTGATCCATCCTGTAAAGCCAGCAGAAGATAAGCAGGTGACAAATTCCCAGCCTAGATCAGGATGAACCCCTCGGGCGTCACTCCCACACAGACTGTGTACTTATGGGAATTCTACTGCTCCAGATGCTTGCTGCCTGCATGTGACGTGTCACCTCTCACCCCAGCTGTGATGCAAGATCCAGAGTACAAGGGAAACACCCCAGAACCCTAAAAGGAAAAGCAGCTTGGGAGTTACAGAAGCAGCGGGGAAGGAGAGTGATTAGGGTTTCACCTGGGAGGAAGCTGAAAACTGGTCTATTTCTCAGGCTAGGAAAACCTTGCTCCTGTCATTATGGAAATGGGTAAGGGGGTGTATTTGGGGGGTGAGTGTAAGGGCAGGGGGAGAACATTCTGATCACTGCCTCTTATTTTAGACTCAGCTTTCCTCCACCCCACACAGGATTGTGCTCACCCCAGGATCCTCAGGGGGCTATGTACAGTAAAAGTGCTGACTCAGGAAACAAGAGAAGAGTTGTTTTTTTGTTAAAAGTATCCCGTGTTGTTCAGCTCTGCCTGATCTGCGGTTTGCTTGTGTTCCTCTTGGCTTACTCAGTGCCCCACCACCTTTGAGCTTCGTGGGTGGACAGGTATTGGGGAGGGGGAGAAAAGCTGGTGTGTGTATGGTGAAACAGGGTATTGCAGCACAGTGCCCAGGGATCTCTGGGTGAGAGGCTGAGGGATTGGGGTGGGTGTGGTGCTGCTGGCTCAGAGGTGAGGGGGGAAACAGGAGAGCTGGGTGGCTGGGGTGAGGCAGTGAGTGTGAGGGAGCAGGAGAGGTGTGGGGGTGGAAGGTGTGGCTGTGGGGTGGACCTTGGGAGGCAGAAGCATGGGAGGGTGTGGGGCTGGCTGGGGAGGGGGCAAGAGAGGTGGGCAGAATGAGGGACTGGCTGGGGAAATGTGGGGGGCAGGAGAAGTGGGGAGGTGAGAGCTGGATGTGGAGGGCAGGAGAGGTGGCTGGAGTGGGGCTGGCTGGGGAGAATATGGGGGGCTGGAGCAGTGGTCAGGGTGAGGGGCTCACTGGGGGGGCAGGAGCAGTGGAGGCTGGCTGGGGGGAATGTGGGGGGCCGGAGCAGTGGGCAGGGTGAGGGGCTCACTGGGGGGCAGGAGCAGTGGAGGCTGGCTGGGGGGAATGTGGGGGGCCGGAGCAGTGGGCAGGGTGAGGGGCTCACTGGGGGGCAGGAGCAGTGGAGGCTGGCTGGGGGGAATGTGGGGGGCCGGAGCAGCGGGCAGGGTGAGGGGCTCACTGGGGGGGCAGGAACAGTGGAGGCTGGCTGGGGGTAATGTGGGGGGCCGGAGCAGCAGGCAGGGTGAGGGGCTCACTGGGGGGCAGGAGCAGTGGAGGCTGGCTGGGGGGAATGTGGGGGGCCGGAGCAGTGGGCAGGGTGAGGGGCTCACTGGGGGGCAGGAGCAGTGGAGGCTGGCTGGGGGGAATGTGGGGGGCCGGAGCAGTGGGCAGGGTGAGGGGCTCACTGGGGGGCAGGAGCAGTGGAGGCTGGCTGGGGGGAATGTGGGGGGCCGGAGCAGCGGGCAGGGTGAGGGGCTCACTGGGGGGCAGGAGCAGTGGAGGCTGGCTGGGGGGAATGTGGGGGGCCGGAGCAGCGGGCAGGGTGAGGGGCTCACTGGGGGGGCAGGAGCAGTGGAGGCTGGCTGGGGGTAATGTGGGGGGCCGGAGCAGCGGGCAGGGTGAGGGGCTCACTGGGGGGCAGGAGCAGTGGAGGCTGGCTGGGGGGAATGTGGGGGGCCGGAGCAGTGGGCAGGGTGAGGGGCTCACTGGGGGGCAGGAGCAGTGGAGGCTGGCTGGGGGAAATGTGGGGGGTCGGAACAGTGGGCAGGGTGAGGGGCTCACTGGGGGGGCAGGAGCAGTGGAGGCTGGCTGGGGGGAATGTGGGGGACCGGAGCAGTGGGCAGGGTAAGGGGCTCACTGGGGGGCAGGAGCAGTGGAGGCTGGCTGGGGGGAATGTGGGGGGCCGGAGCAGTGGGCAGGGTGAGGGGCTCACTGGGGGGGCAGGAGCAGTGGAGGCTGGCTGGGGGAATGTGGGGGGCCGGAGCAGTGGGCAGGGTGAGGGGCTCACTGGGGGGGCAGGAGCAGTGGAGGCTGGCTGGGGAGAATGTGGGGGGCCGGAGCAGTGGGCAGGGTGAGGGGCTCACTGGGGGGCAGGAGCAGTGGAGGCTGGCTGGGGGGAATGTGGGGGGCCGGAGCAGTGGGCAGGGTGAGGGGCTCACTGGGGGGCAGGAGCAGTGGAGGCTGGCTGGGGGGAATGTGGGGGGCCGGAGCAGTGGGCAGGGTGAGGGGCTCACTGGGGGGCAGGAGCAGTGGAGGCTGGCTGGGGGGAATGTGGGGGGCCGGAGCAGTGGGCAGGGTGAGGGGCTCACTGGGGGGCAGGAGCAGTGGAGGCTGGCTGGGGGGAATGTGGGGGGCCGGAACAGTGGGCAGGGTGAGGGGCTCACTGGGGGGGCAGGAGCAGTGGAGGCTGGCTGGGGGGAATGTGGGGGGCCGGAGCAGTGGGCAGGGTGAGGGGCTCACTGGGGGGCAGGAGCAGTGGAGGCTGGCTGGGGGGAATGTGGGAGGCCGGAGCAGTGGGCAGGGTGAGGGGCTCACTGGGGGGCAGGAGCAGTGGAGGCTGGCTGGGGGGAATGTGGGGGGCCGGAGCAGTGGGCAGGGTGAGGGGCTCACTGGGGGGCAGGAGCAGTGGAGGCTGGCTGGGGCGCGGAGAGGTGGCTGGGGACATGTGGGGGGCAGGAGCGAGGTCGGGATGGCTGTGGGGGGGAGAGGAGGGGCAGGAGGCGGCAGAGGTGTCCTCCCAGCTGAGCTTAGCGCAGGGCCGTGGCGCTGGTGCGGCGGTGGCTGGGCTGGGCGGGCGCTAAGACCCCGCACCCAGTCGGAGAAGCGCAGCGCAGGGCGGGCGGAGCAGCTGGTTTAAAGGTTGACGTCTCTGTACCAGGCGAGACAGGCGCATCCTCTGGCTGGACACCAGGCGCTCCAGGCCGGGACCCTGCACCCCTCATTGCCGCCTCGCGCCCGTCCACCCGCCGGCAGCATGGACAGGCTGAGCGGTAAGCGTGGCTCGTTCGGGGCTGTGCCCGGCCAGCCCTGGCGCTGGGGTCGCGCTGCCCTGCACGGGCGGGGTGTGCTAGCCCGGCCCAGGGGCTGGAAGGTGCCTGCGCCAGCCCGGGCAGAACCCCCAGGATTTAGCGGGGGCAGGCCCAGGATCTAGCTACCCAGCACAGGGGCCGACCCCCCTTTCCCACCCCCTGGTCCGAAAGGGCCTTGCCACACCCACCGCTGCTCTCTGGGGGGCCCATTGTGTGCGGGAGCCTGGGGGGAGCATCCGGCTTGGGGAACCCGCCAGGGTCTACCGAGAGGCTGGGTCCCGCCCCAGGGACCTAATGCGTGTTTGGGGCAGCAGCGAGCGCCCGCCTGGGCTGGCAGCAGGGGCTGCAGCCGGAGCGCTGCGGGGGGAGCTGAAGCGCTTGGCAAGGCAGCAGCCCCGTTGTCTTTGTCTCTCGTTCGTTGCTAAGGCGCTTCCTAGGGACCCAGGCATGGCTGGGAAACCCTAGCAGTGTCCCCGCGGCCAGGTGGCGCTGCCTGGCACCTGTGCGCTGAACGGCCTTGTGCTCTGAGACAACACGTGCTTTGCGCTGCCGCGCTCATCCCAGCGGCGGTGCTTCCGCGTTGTTCTGTTTCGCCGGGTGCTGCCGAGCGCGCTGCGCCCGCGCGCACTTTGCTCTCGCCCGTGGTGTTTGCTGGCGGGGACAGTCCCGTGGGGCTGCTCACGGATCAAGAGCTGCATGACCGTGTTGGAGGATTGGGCCCTACATTCTCACTGCAGGGTGGATTGTAAACCAGCTCCAATTCTCCCGGGGGGAAGGTCACTGAGCGTTGTTTATCCATTTAAAAGGAGGCTTTTGGGCCAAATGTATCCTTAACGGGGCCAAATCCTGAAGCTGTTTAAGTTGATTTAAATCAGGCCTTACTCAAACAAAACCTTCATTGCAGTCAATAGGAATTTCTTCCCTGAGCAGGACTTCAAGATTTTGGCCCAGGCTCTGTATGTAGTTTTAACAAAACCTAAGCTCAATAGGAATGTTTCCTTGAAACATTTTGTAAATTACAGAGCCAGCACCTTTAACTAATAACCCCTCCCCTTTAGTGTCGGCAACACAAATATCACAATATCCTTCTAGTGCTGGAGAAGCTGAGAGCAACCTTGACTATATACAAAAGTTAGTGATTTTGGGGTCCATGTTTCACTGTCCAAACTGGGAGAAATTAATGATGGAAAGTAGCCTAGCTTTAAAAAAAATAAATCTGAGTGCTTTAAGAATTTCAGAACAGCAAGGCAAATGAACAGGAGTACTTGTGGCACCTTACATTAAAGTGTAATATAGGATTGTGCTCCTGCATTGAGTGAATCAGCCCAGGAGAGAAGTGCCTTCCGAGACCATCTGTGGAAGGTGCTTCCTAACCCAGGACAGAGCAGGGGTATGGTTAGCTCTCAGAGGGGAGTGTTATGGCTTGTGTCTGGAAGTGCTATACATATCTCCTCTATGTATATGCATTCCTGCATCTGTCTATGGAGCCAATCTCATTTAGCTACCCCGTGTTGATTTGTAGTTATAAATAAACCTGCTTGACCCAGCAACTTGTGATGAAGATCCCAACTTTCAGATCTGGGAGGAGCATCCCTGGACTGGAAAGGAGAGATGACTCCAATGTAAGCACTGTTAGCTTTTTGTAGAGCATTGGTACAGGGCCAGTGGGATGAAGGAGAGACTAGGAGAATGAGCCTCCCAAAGGGGTCACTTCTGCTGTGAAAAGTGGGAATGCTCTGAGCTGAATTGTCAGCCCTGCATTAGCAGCAGACAAATCTTCTGAGGGTCAAGTGTTTCCCTTCCCTTTATGTAAAAGGATGGGTGGTGTTTCCTCAGTGGAAACTTGTGTGGGGATTTATTATTATTTTCATTGCAAAGTTGCTCAGTGTTCAGAGCTGACTGCTATCCACCGTGAAGGATGGGGCTTGAGGGGAAGGCCGACAGCCCTCTCCTTCATTAACTAACACAGGTCACCCTATCTGCCGCACAGCCAGCTGGCATAGGGACCTGCCCTAGCCAGCAAAGGAGCTGGGACTACTTCTCACAGCTGGGGCAGGAGTGCTCTCTCAGGTGAGGGAGCCTTGCCAGGTGTGTGGTGATCAGGACAATACTGAGAATGATGCTCAAGAGTCATTCCTTGGCCACTTGGACCACATGTCTGTCTGAGGAGTCAGATCAGGGAACTGGGAATCAGTGGCAGAGCTTTCTGTAGCCTAACTTCCTCTGGGAATTGGGGGGGGGGGGGGAAGAGCCCTGTTGCTGCTCTGTGCCTCAGTTTCCCCACCTGTGCAATGGAGTTAATCCTAACCTCACAGGAAAGGAAGGGGTTGAGATGTATGCAGCTGATACAGTACTGTGCTTGTAACCCCTTGTATGTGACCATTTTATTTGGGTTTGTGAAGCCACAGCTAGAATTTTAAAAAAATAAGTTAATTCCCCCTCATCCTCACTTCAGATGACTTCAGTGGAATCCATTGTATCCCCTGTGCTGGGTGTTAACATTTGCACTTCAGTGACCAGCCGTTTAACAAACTAAGGGGCTGAAGGAATTAAAGGGCTGATGCACAAAACCTCCAAAAGAGGCCACTGATCCTGGGTGTGCAGCTTGAGACACCTGAGGCCTGATTCTCAGCAAATCAGTGGCCTCTTAAAAATGTGGCTGAATATGTCTGTGAAATGCCAGCATCCCGGGGGTTCCCTAGTAAGACAAGTTTCCAGTTGGGCACTCTGAGGGTCTGTCTACACTGCAATTAGACACCCATGGCTGGCCCGTGCCAGCTGACTCAGACTCATCATGACGCTTGTGCTAAGGGTTGTTTAACTGGGAAACATAGCTATGCCGATCTAACTCTTCAGTGTAGACGAGCTGTGACTCCAAGTAAGGGCTGAGGTCTGTCTGTGCTGAACTCTGCTTTGCTGCTTCTCTCTCCTAGGTGCCTTCTATGGTAACTTCAGCAACAATTCCCTCTCTCCTTTCATGTTTACAATAAATTGCCATTGGCACCTGGGTTGTTCTGTGCTAATCTAAACGTCCTGCTGCCCTTCTGTTTATCATCTGCAGGCTCTGGGAGCCCTCCATGCTTTGTGTGGTTTCTGAAAGGAGCATCAGTGACTGGAGAGAAACTTCAGATGTGTCCTGGGGTGCCCCTTTCCTAACTGCAGGGCTGGGTCCTTCACACTGGATAGAAAAGTCACATCCCCGCTGCATTGCCTATGTTCTGCCCTCTAGCCACATCCAGTGCTGCTTCCACACCACGCATGCTCTGCCCCTTATCCCTGCTTAGTGCTTCTCTGGCCCTTAGCCCAACTGAATTTCATTCTCCAGGTGAGCCGAATGCTCTGCAAATGAAGCTGTGCAGAAAACTCTTGTCCCCAGGGAAGGGTCCAGCTTTCTGGCTCCCTCCTGTAAGCTCCTGAGCAGTGGAACGTGAAAACTCTTGTGATTTGTGTAATAATGCTCTGCGGGTGCACGCTTGTGTTTGCACTGCTCTCCTTATTGACAAGTTCCGATTTTTGAGCCTTTAGCAACAAGCCATGAGTGGTGTGGGGAGGGGGCCATTTAGTTTAACGAGAGACAGGCCAGCACAAGCAATTAATCTGAGCATTGTGTTGGATAGCTATGGATACAGCCCCTCATGGACCTATTGCTTCTTGCCATTACTTGCTCTTTCTTGACTCTTTGGCTTCTCTAAAATTCCAGCTCTCAGGCCAAATTCCTCCTGGTGTAAATCCACCGATGCCAATGGAGATGCACCAGGGCTAAAGTTGACTTCATCTCCCCACAGGGACAAGGAGGCACTGGGCTTGGTGGGAGGGACCCTGGGTCATATTTGATCTGCTGCCTAAAATTCTGCTGCAGGAATCCCAGCCTCTACTAAAATGCAGCCCAGCAGAAGGGCGTGTGGAGAGGGTGAGGGGGTGAGAAATATCGTATCAGCCCAGCTGTTGGTTTCTGAGGCAAGTGGCGAGCTCTCCCCCACATTGCAGCCATTCCTTCCTCTGGAAACTAAGCCGCTGCAATTCTAACCCAACTAAAAGGCAGCAGCTTTTTATAGCTCAGTGCAAACCAGAGAAGAGCAATGGAAGCCCTTCCTTTTGGGTGGGTTTCCATTGCTGCTCATGCTCCTTTCCCCCACCACTCTACCAGGAGAATTTCAGCCTGGAGTGCAGCAATTCCAGGGGAAGATGAAGGTAATAGGGCAGGCACTGTGAATGGAACTGCAGGCAACAAAGAGCCCACGTTCACCCAGACATCAGTGTCTCCAATAACTTCAGCAGCTCATTCTGTAAACAAGACTTCCTGCCAGGCCTGGGCGAGCTTGTAATTTGGTGCCCTGTCTTTACAATATCATGCCACCCTTGCTTCTGCGCTGCTGCTAGCGGCGGTGCTGCCTTCAGAGCCAGGTGCCTGGCCACCAGCTGCTACTCTCATGACCCCCCCCCCCAACCCCCCCATGATAGCCTTGTGACTCCCTTTTGAGTTGGGACCCCCGGTTTGAGAAACATTGCTCTTGACCATGGTGTCCCTGGCCACAGTGCTCTGAGCTGTTGCCTGCATTGACCACCCATGAGGCTGGCCCTGCTTCCTGCTAGTCTTGCACCTCCACGGAGGGACTCCATCTTCCAGTGCCCCACCAGGTTTCCTCACACTCCTGAATCCTTGATCATCCTCCCACACAAGGCCGCACGTACCACCCCAGCAGTGGCCAGCAGCAACCAGACATGCTCTGCTGCTCAGCTTCTGCTCAGTGCTGAGTTCAAGCTCCTCTGGCTCCAGATCCCTGAGCCATACTCTGCTCCTTACTTTACATCTGCTGGATCAGAGGAGGTTGTAGCTAGAGATGTGAGGGAGCCCTAAGTGTGGTGGAGGTGTTTAGATCTGGGGTTCTGGTGCAGGCTTATCTCTCGTTACCACAAAGCTTTCTGACCTGCGTGGGGTGCCTTTCACTAGAGCACTACGGTCAAATACGCTTCAGAAAGGACCATCCTGAGAAAAGAGGAACAGCTGTGACTCCAGTGGCTGGATTCCTTCCCCAGCACCTCAGTCTGGATATCTGGAGTGATACCGTCCCGCACATTGCCAGCCTCCTCACATCAATAGAGGGTGACTACTTGGGATGGGGAAAAGCCACGAGCAGAGCTGTGCACTTATCCATTGCCAGGGGAATAGTAATCTGTTTTGTTCCACACTCCTCAGGCTATTGCAGGGCAGGCAACCTGTCACTCACAGGCAATGTTCCCTCTAATTTCTGACAGGCCGTGTGCGCAAAAATTTTCTTCTATGCAAATTGTTGTGCTTCTGTGCAAATTTTTGTGCGTGTGGTGTTTCACCGTGTGCGTGGGGTTTAGGATCTGTGTGCGTGTGCACACGCGCACAGCTTAGAGGGAACAGTGCTCACAGGGCTGTCCTGCATACAGTGTGGTGTGGAAACCATGCCCAGTTTCCAGAGCTCACTGTAACCTGGAAATGCTACTCTCCAGAGTGAGCACTCTATTAGCTTCAAGGCCCTCTGACTCTGTTGTTCAGCTGCAGTAGATGACGCAAGCCCAGCCGTGCTGGAACACTGCATGGACAAACAACTCCGTACGCTATCCCCTCAAGCTGGCAAAAAGTCTGATGAGCAGACCTCTTCTACACCACCTTGGGCTGGTGGATACCCACATGAGGCCAAAGAGACAACATTGGCTTTCATCCACCTATAGTACTAAAATCTTTTTGCCCTTCTGTAGTGCCTTCCAGCCAAGGAACTCAAAGCGCTTTTCATTTAAACCTCATCCTTCCCTCTAGGCACTAGGAAAGGCTTACACTTATTTATTTTCCACACAGTCCTGGGCATTATTTAAGAAGGTTCACCAACCCAACGCTCCCACTCCCCTGCATTTGCAGTTTAGTTCAGAGTCACTCTGTGGCCCCAACATTTTGCTTTTCATTACATTTGTCTCAAAGGCAGGCTTCTGCTGGAAACAAGTGAGACTATTGATGTTTCATATAGTCTGATGTGAAAATTAAACTTTGCTGTAATGAATTTTGCAATTAGAAATTTTACGAATGCCATGGTTTTCTTCCAACAGCATTGTTTTCACACACTCCGTCCTGAAAGCAGAACTGCAGTGAACCCAACTGATGGGTGACACCAAATGTCTTTTGCTAATCAAGAGTCAGTACAGCAGGGAGACATCCTGGTAATTCATTAGAAAGGAAGGTTTGACTAGTGTGTGTGTGGTGGGGGGTGCTTCTGTATTTTGAACTTTTAAAATCCTGGAACTTTGCAAATTTTTGATAAAACTGAATGAAATAAACTGAAATGTGACAACATCTCATTTCAAGGGGCTTGAATTTCATTGCTTGTACTTTGTACAGCCTAGTATTTTAAAAACTGAGGCTCAGCATAGGGTAGAAACCTGCCTAGGACTTGCTATAGTCAGGAATAGAAGCTACCATAGTGTGTCTCTCTCTCACACTCCCACCGCCAACCCCAATTCCTATCCTCTGAGCAGGCCACTGAGTCCTGAAATTAAATGCAGACTTGGACAACGGATCTGGGCATTTCTATAAACCTGCCTGACATCACTGACCGCCAGTCAGAAATCTCCACATGCGTCCAAGGCTGTAAGGTGTCTTGGTGTTGTTTGGAGTTTTTTCCTGATTAATGTTATAAGCTGGCTTGTCCTCTCCAACACAGGAAGGGTTAAGCTGATAGGAAATCCACGACCTTGATGCTGCACCTGATTCTCCTGATGGCATTCCGCAATGGGCGGAAAGGGAAGGGCTGGTCTCAGCTGAGAAAATACCCTTATCCTGCTCTCAGCTGGGCTGGAAGGAACCTATTGGGAGCACAAATCACAGGCCACGGTATCCCTTCAGTGTGCACAGTCATTCATGGGGAAAGTCTCCTTCTACCACACCACTGTCCCGGGCGCGCAGCTTTGCTTTCTCTGTGACCCTCTAATATGTCAACTTTCCCTGCAAAACCCCAATGCTGTGCATTGATAGTGGGCAAAGTGCTACCCGCACACTTTCGCCATGGTATCCTTCTCTTCAATAGCTGCTTGGATCAAGGTGCAGGGTGCTGTGGTGGCTGTGCTGCAATTAGATCCAGGTTGTACAAACTAAGAGCAGCCCTTGGGCTCCTGGTCACTTGCTAACATGGTTTAGCTGGGTGCAGTGGCAGTTCATGCCTGCGGCACACGCTAGCCTTTGCCAGGCACAGAAAGTGGTGCTTTCGGGAGCTTTTTTTCATGTAACTCTGTGTCCCCAAATTCTTCTTGCTGGGTTGTTGGGTTTTTATTTATTTATTTATTTTAAATGGAGACTCTGTGTACCGGGAACTCCTCGCTTCAGGAAAAATTCAGAGATTGGCAACACTGACAGACTCTGTGCTGCTCTCCTGTGGTGCTCAGGAGAGTCATTAGCACAAACGCTGTGTGTAGTGTATTCACGCCCCTTTTGGCTCCCCACTCGTTCTCCGGTTCTAGGTCAAAGCTGCCCAGGGTGAGGGTTTTTAAACTCTCCGGGGGTTTGCTGACCTCATGGGCTGGATCTCCCTCTGCTCCTCTAGCCACAGCTTCATCTTGTCTGTTCACCCATTCTGGCCACAGCTGGCGAAAGAGCCTTCTGCTCTGCAGCTCATGGAAGTCTCCTCATGTCCCCTCGCTGACTCTGCCAAATCTAAACATATTTTTTCTGTGTCTTATTTTCCCCTTCCCTCAGCTGTTCTCTCCTGAAGCTGGATTATTTAACCCGAAGCATTCTGGGAAATTGTGTGACATCTATATGAGCCTAATCCTGCAGGGTTGTGAGTGGTTTCAGCTCCCACTGACTTTAATAGGCGTGGAGGGACCCTACCCCCTTCCAGAGGATACTCAGGCCAGGATCTTTAGAGATCTACTTTATAGAGATCCACCTTTATGCCTTGCTAACCATTGAGGCTGTGCCCTGGTCTTTGCAGCGTTCAGCAGTAAGTGATGCTGGGGGGGCCAGCTGTAATGATGGCTGGAGTAACTGAGCCCTGGAGTGCTGAGTGTGCAGAATTTCCACCACAATGAACACAATTAGGGGTGATCTTAGCTGTCCTGGAGCTTGAGGTTGATGGGGGTGGGGGGGGGGGAGGAGGGGGAGGGCACGGTGGAGCCGAAGGCTTTCTGAGAGAGAGGTGGGTAAGCAAAGACAAACCCAGTATTTTGGATCCTCTCCCAGCACCATGAGCTAATGGCTCTGGCAGTGAGGAAGCTTCAGCCTGGGAGGATTTCCTGATGTTGCCTCCAGATTCTCATAGTGCCTGTAGAAATGGCTTGTCATCCTCAGCAGCCTCTCAGTGGCTCCTGTGACCCAGCTGCCCAGTTTTAACTCCACTGTGAAATCTTCTGATGAGCCCAGAGTGTTTCTGTTAAGGTCACCTCTGTGAGGGCATCGCTAGTTAGATGGCACTCCCCACCCAACCCTTTGTATCGGTATCACATGTGGCTGCCTGCCTCAGTTTCCCCATCTTCAAAATAGGGCTAAGGATACTGACCCACCTTTCCTTCACCAGGCGTTGTGACCGCTCACAAGGGAGCTGGTCACTGAGTACTTTGAAGGCATAAATAGCTGTGTTACCATACCATGGGGCCCTTCCTGTTTGTATGTTTGTCCTCTGCCTCCCAAAGGAGGTGATGGAAACCTCTGTCCTTGTCTGTTCGGCTGCAGCTTCCCGGAGGCTCTTTGAAGCCTCCTCGTCTGTGGGTTTTATTCATGAGCTATTTGCATCCTTTAGTTTCCCAAAATCAACACCAATCCAGGAAAGAAAACCCCAGTACAGGAAATGCATGTCCCTTGGGGCGGCTTTAATTGGGGGCTTGAAAGGCACTACAAGGGGGTAGGGGAGGAATTTCCCTCCTGACAAGGGGTCTGGCTCTCTGCATTGCCTTGCCCTCCAGAACTGTGCCACTGAGCAGCTCCCCACTCCAGTCTCTGTGGTCTCCCCTGGGCCCTTGTCTCCTATCTAAGGGGAGGGCCATGCACTGAGGCCAGGCAAACCTGCTGCTTTCTGCACTCCACAGGGTTTGTTTTGAAGAGACAGATGCCAGAACTTGGCTTGAAAAAGAGTTTACTCTGGGTTCTGAGTAATCTGAACACTCGCTCCTTTGGTCTTCAGTTTGTTTTTATACATTACTCAGCAGGTCTGCACCCTGGCTGGCTATTCCTTTAAAAGGGCATTTCAGCCCTTTCTCTTCATTCATTGTTTAAGATATCATGAAGTGCTCTCAAGCGAGTAGTTGTAAATATACACCCAGATTCTGATCTCTATTACACTGGATTTACACTGGTGTGACTCCATTGACTTCAATGGGGCTACTCCAGATTTACAGTGTACATGAGATTATAATTTGGCCTCTAATCAAATGACCCAAACCTGTAATCCTTACCTGGGCAGTATCTGTCTCAACTACCTATAAAGCTATGGGCCACGGTTACAATCCAGTCTGTACTGCTTATTGGAACTGTGTGTGTGTGATGAGGTAAGGGGGGCAAAGGCTGATATAGGAACTGATCAAAGGTGGGCAGTTCAACACTGATGGAGCCGCTTGCCACACTATGGCTTTGAGCTCAGGGGTCTTCCATAGCAGGTGAGCAGACCTGTTCTACGTTGCACAGGGGGCAGTCAGGCATGGCATCACAGTTTGTGAATATACACCGTAATCATGGTGCCTTTCTTTTGTTTTACTCATCCAAAGCAATAGCCCCCTTCTGACCAGAGGACCGACAGCTGCAAACTGTCGTTTCAGGAGAGTTCAGTTTGCTTTTTCTCCTTGGTTAGCTGTAACAAACCACAAAAACCTTTCGGAGCGTCTGCTAATAGTCTCCTCTTTCTCTGGCGCCTCCCCATCCTCAGACTTCAAGGTCTCTAATACAAAGTATAGCACTAAAGCAACCATTAAACCCTTGTGTATCTAGCTGTGTGAATTTAATTTATTTTTTAAATCCGATTCAATTACTGGGGCTGTTTTGTGTGACTTTAAATGATCTGTTAATAATTATCTGGATAGCTCATGTTTTGGATTTGTGCAGCTATTCACTATTACACATTGGAGAATATACCAAAGAGAACAATCCTCCAATGGCAGGGGATGGATTAGGTAGCCTAATGGGGCTTTTCCATGTCTATGAATCAATGTGAATTGTGAAGGCAGCTGTATTCTTGTATGTCTATTAGAGACACAAGGTGAGTGAGGCTGTGTCTACATTAGTGTTTTTGTCAGTATAATTTGTGTGTGCGGGGGGGGGGGGGAGAAACACCCCTCTGAGTGACATAAGTTACACCAACAAAAGTGCTGGTGTGGACAGCCCTGTGTCGGTGGGAGATGCTTTCCCACTGCCATAGCTACCGCTGCTCGTTGGGGGTGGTTTAATTATGTCAATGGGAGAGCTCTCTCCCACTGGCACAGAGCGGCTACACGGGAGATCTTACAGCGGCGCAGCTGCATCAGTGCAGCAGTGCCACTTTAAGGTCCATAGTGTAGACAGGGTGGACTAAATACAGGGTGGAAAAGAGTTTAGCACGAGTAGTTAAACACCTTTAACAGTCCCTTGAAATAGATGTTAACAGGCTACTTCACCTCTTCAATCGGGAGAAAGCCAGACACTCACTACACTCTTGAATGAACTCACATGGGAAAATGATAAAAGAGAAAAACACCCTGTCACCTGTGGGTGAACACTTGTCACAAAGCGATTGCTCTCTCTGTCCTCATCCTCAAAGAAACCTGCACAACACCTTCAACAGATGAGCTTGAATTCATAATTTAGCTAGACACTAAAAATCAGGGACTGAATAGAGACACTGGATATATGGCTTGTTACAACAATCTGTAACCCACTAACAATGACCCCCAGCTGCCTTCCCCCCCCCCCCTTATCGCCCCTATCACTGGAGGGGTGTCAATGGGCCACATAACACATGTCAAGGGACCATTTAAGGTGAACTGCTTATGCTAAACAATCTGTTCCACCTTGTATTTAGCTGTGACCCTTGGAGTACCTTTCCCAGACCTGAAGAAGAAAGCTCTGTGGAAACTGGAAAGCTTGTCTCTCTCACCAACAGAAGTTGGTCCAGTAAAAGATATTACCTCACCCACCTTGTGTCTTTAATATCCTGGGACTGACATGACTACACCACCACTGCATACATTTCTATTAGCTATTCTTGTTAATATCCATTAAATCTTGTGCACACACTTTCTTTAGTTAGTGTGTGTGTGCATGCGCATCCCTATTGTCCACATGTGATGCTCATGCCAGTGAAAACAACCTAATTTGAGAACTGTAGAAAATACGTAATTAGCCCTTCTCCTGGATATTTAATCTACACACCTCCAATCACTTTAAGAGTAGTAAGATTCACAACATCCATGTGAGACATGAAGTATTATCTCTCTGCTTTAAAAAAAAAAAAAGGGGGGTGGGAACTGAGGCACGGGAGGGTGGGAAGGAGGTGACTTACCCAAGATCTCACACTGCACCAATGGCAGAAGTCAGTGTAGAATCTAGCAATTCTGACTCCCAGTCTCCAGACTAGCAATTAGAGCAGGAGTTTCATTTGTTGAAAAATGACTTGAGTCACTAAAATGTCTTAAATTGAGTCTTGCTCCAAATTCACTTCTAAATATGATAGCAACTGACTCAGCAACAAACCCCATTCAAGGTCTGCAAGAGCAGATAGACCCTTGCTTATGCAGTTAGTCTCTAGGCATGTGATCTGTTCCATTGACTTCAGTGTGGCTACTCGCATGAGGAAAGGTATGTTGCTCATCCAAATATGATGCTGAAGCCTTCAGTCTGGCTTTTCTAGGGCTGAAGCTTAGTGTGGGTAAAAGCTACAAGCACTTTTTGGACTAGGTTGGAGTGTCCTACTCCTGGCCACTTCCATCTGGGTATTTATCCAGCCTCCTTGGAGAATTCTGATTCTGCAAAATGTTAACTTTCCTTTTTTTAAAACGTAAGCCTTGTGCTTGTGAAGAAGCTTCCCAGTGTGAGTCCCTGGGGTTTCTTAGCTCCGAACATCTGTCTGGAGCGGCACGAAGTGTCCTGTTTCACCTTGATAGAATGTTAATTCTGAACCCTACAGGTGACAGTAGGTACCAGCTCTTTGCATTTCTTTAAGCCACGTAATTCATGCACAAACTGTGCAACTCCCCAGACAGAATGTGGAACTGCAAACTAGCTGCATGTGCAAACTGTATAATGAACAAACAGGTCAGCCGTGACCATAACCCATCCCTCCACCCGTTTCTATTGACTCTATAAGAAGCAGACAACCACAAGGATGTGACCTAGTGCAAGATGTTCCTCTTCCAGCAAGTTCAGAGAGAGGCACTAGAAATGCCACGGTATAGTTCTGAATCTCTTGGGTTTGAGCCATAGTTTGGTTAGGTGCTGTTCTTCACAACAGCATTTCTCCCCTGCCCCAGGCAGTAGCGGAGCCGGGGGGTGGGGGGAGCGGCCGCTCCCTCGCTGAGCAGAAGCGATGCTTTTCTTTTGTGCTCCTGCGCTGCAGCCGGAGCAGAGCTTTTTTTTTTTTTTTTGCTCCTGACGCTTTTTGCTCCCAGTGCCTTTTTTTAGCTCCGCTCCCCCTGTGCTCTAAACCTGGCTATGCCACTGCCCCCAGGTGCTCTAGGCCTGGAGTTTCATTTG
Organism: Chelydra serpentina; assembly: GCA_037349315.1. Classification (NCBI taxonomy): domain Eukaryota; kingdom Metazoa; phylum Chordata; order Testudines; family Chelydridae; genus Chelydra; species Chelydra serpentina. Next base: position 19,684,492 of record JBAIAC010000035.1, read on the forward strand.
TTTGTTTGAAAATGATTCCAGTAGCTGGAATAGTGAAAGCTAGTCAACATGCCACTCCTTCAGCCAAGTGCATCCCTGGTGTGACTCCAGACTTAATTGGAGCTACTGTGCAACAAATGAGAGATCGGTCTGACTACTGAACTGAGGGGGCTCGTGTGTGGGGCAAGGGATGGTAAACAGAAACTCTACCATAGAGCTGAAGATTTACCTCTGGAGGTGCAAAGAGTTAACAGAATTCAGTCTGGGGGAGAATTGGCTGGCCCTCATCCAGCTCTGGTCTAAGTGAGTATAGAGTTACTCTGAAGTCAAATGGCATTTTTTGCCCACTATCACTAGATGTGGATTTGAGGTCCATGCACAGGCTGCTTCCATCCATTTAATGATGAAGATACATAAGTGATTAGCTAAAGGGTCACACAAGCCGCTTTATGCTTCTTGCAATAATCTGCAAATCCTTGCTTTGAGTGGTGCCAAAGTGAGGAGCAGAGGGGTGCAAATGCTTCCGAACTGCCCAGCAGCAGTGTCATGACACTCCCGCATTCTGCAGGGCTTTCCCAATAGCGCTCTCTAACCGACGGGGAACAGGAAAGAAGCATAATGAGTTTGTTTTTGTTTTTTGTTGTTCCCTCGCTATTTGTATGCACAGACAGTATTTAAACGCCAGGTAGTGAACGCCACTGTGTGTGTGTGAGCTAAAGAGCCAGCTGGTAAACCCACTGGTTCAGCAGACGCCTGTCAGGGCCTGATTGTCAGGAGTAACTCCACTGGAAACAGTGGCGCTACCCCAGTCTCTAGGGTACATTTACACTGCAGTCAGAGGTGTGACTGCAGCACATGTAGACATACCTTAGCTAACTCAAATAGCAGTGATGCCACAGCAATGTGTGGTTGTCGACTCAGGCTTTCTGTCTGAGTACAAGCCCGCCTGGGACTCTGGTTTATGTGCTCAAGTAGCTAGCCTGTGCTGCCCTGACTTGACTGCTATTGTTAGAGGTAGCTCGATCAAAGCTAGCTCAGGTATGTCTGCACATGCTGCAATCACATCTCCTGATTGCTGTGTAGATTTACCCTAAATCCAGTGTGTTCTGGCTCTTGGAGAGGCCAAAAGGGGGAGGGCTTTTTGTGCTAAATCAGTTATGGTTTGTAACTTGAGCTCTCTGGACTTGGGGTTTGACCCCTACCAAGCTAGAGAACATGGTAGAGAAATGTGTATTTTGCTTCCTAAGGGCCAAGTGGCAACCTTAAAAGCAAAATGCCTCGTAGCTTGAATAGAGCTGGAATCCCTTACTGTAATGGAGAACTGTGGGTTCCTTCTCCCTCCAGCCCCTTCCTTCCTTGGACTGTTGGCATGTGCACTCAGTTTTATGAACTGGAGGAAGCAGGCCCTGTCCTGTTACACAAAGGGCTTGTCTTCACTACCCGCCGGATCGGCGGGTAGCAATCGATCTTTCGGGGATCGATTTTTCGCGTCTTGTTTAGATGCGATTAATCGATCCCTGAAAGCACTCCCCGTCGGCTCCGGAAATCCACCTCATCGAAAGGTGGAAGCGGAGTCGACGGGGGAGCAGCAGCGATCGACTCGCCGCCGTCCCCATGGCCAGGTAAGTCGATTACGATACGCCGACTTCAGCTACGTTATTCACGTAGCTGAGGCTGTGTATCGTAGATCGACCCCCCCCCCCCCCCCCCAGTGTAGCCCTGGGCTAAGGCCCCTTTTTGCTGCTCTGGCTTCTTAAAGGGGGTAGGATGAACTCCCTGAGAATAACACTTGTGCTATGGGCCTCTCTGGCTGGTGAAGGGGCTGAGCTGATGGAAGAGCTCTAAATCAGCACTGTTCCCTGGCGTAGAAAATGGGGCAGGGGGAGGAAGGGTGTAGTCCATGTAGGACACACTGAACGACAGCTATTCTGGGCTTCCCAGGGCCTTGCATGGCCCTGCCGCCCCCCCCTCCCCCCCCCGCTACAAGTTCATAACTGAGAATCAGGGCCAGGGTCTCTGCATCTTGTGTAATTGAGAGAATTGCCACTAAGAGAACTCCCTAGCAAAAGCCCTATTTATGCCAGGAAAATGGTCCATTCCAGGCAATCATTTATCAACGGGGATTCCCCTCAACTAGTGCTGAAAACAGCATGGGCGTCTGTATGGTCAGGAGCCAAACCCTCTTGGACACAGTGCAGCCAGCAACGTTGGCAGCTGTAACACTACTGAAAATGGTCTGGGCCCATCTACACTAGCATTTCAACCTGACCCAGAGGGGACCTCTTTGCTGCCAGCTTCTCTCAGCAGCAGGTCACAGTCCGCGATGGAGCCAAGAGTGAAGAAGGAGCAGCAGGTCAGTGCTGGTGCAGCCTTCTCACTATCTAATCTCTGGCTCTCCTGTGTCTTCTCCCCCAGCACTGGGACAGGACAAGGGAGCCAGCGGGGCTCTTCTGAAACGTGCAGTCTCCTTCATCCTGTATTAAAAAGAGAAGCCAGCTCACAATTATATTGTGAACTGAGACCACACCGCCCCCCTTTTCCCCTGCCATTGAGTGGCTCTCACGTTAATCCTTCCAGGCTGATTTTTCTAGGGTTATCAGGTAAGGCTCTTCATCACCACAACAGGACATGGAGAAAGCATCCCTCTCGTGACTCACACGATGTTGGCTTATGGAGGAGATTTTTAACCTGTTCTGAAAAGCAAAGCCGGCAAGTCTCTGATCCTAGAGTGTCGTCCCCCACCCCATTTGGGGAGGCAGCAGGGAGGATTGCTGCATGTGAGGGGTGGGTAGATTCCCATCTGGGGTCAGAAGGCATGCAACCCACATGTGAGTGGAGATGGCTTTTTAGGAGAGCTGAGCATTGGCTCCTGTTCAGCAACTGGGCACTAGAATGCAACAACTGTCTAGGTCAGGGGCTATGCAAGGAGCACCTCAGCCTAGCAGAGGCTCTTCCAGGGCAAACTGCCTCTAGTAACCCAGTCCTCAAAGTATTCAGCAATTGACTAATAGAAGGTTGGGGGGGCGGGGGTTGGGGTGTTCTCTAGCCAGACAATCTGGGTGAGCCTGAGTATGGGTACTAGGCTTGCATGAATCCCCAAGGCCTTCAGTTCTGGAAACCTCCTGTAAGACCTAAGTGGGCTTGTTAATGACCAAAGCACTCTAGAGAAGAGTAAATCCCAAGGTGCTGCATCACCTGCATGCACGCATCACCACTGAAACGCAGCCATGTCAGGTGTGGTGGCCAACAGCCTGAGCCCTATCTCATGGGGAGCAGGCACCACAGGGAGCCCTGCCATTCCCACACATTGTGGGGGCAGTGGGTGAAGTGGGGTATTCTGAAAGTCCTTCCTTGCTGCCCTAGTTGCATGCACCTAGCCCTCCTAGGACACCCATACCCACTACAGCAGGTGCCAATGGACCTCCCCTGAGATGGTGGGAGAGGCCCAAGGGGGAGCACACTTTACAGGTTCCCAGCTTCATAACAATTCTTCTGGAAGCACAAAATAATACAGCCAACACAAAGGAACAATGGTGGGAGAGCTGAGCTTCCCCACGCCAGGGAACTTCCTCGCCTGTTGGGGCCTGTGCTTTCCACCCCCTCCACCTCCTTCCCCACTGAAAAGAAAGCAGCTGGTGAATGGAAGAGGCGTGGGGAACGAGCAAGGGCCCTGACCAAATTGCTCCAGCAACCTCAGCCTTTTACAGTGAATAAACAAGACCTTGAATGCTGCCTTGTGGCCAGGTTGGGAGGGAGGGAGGCAGCAGGACTGGGGGAGTGCCGCTGAGAGCATGTTGCGGGGCCCTGTATGGTCACAAACATGACTGTTCTCTGGGGAGCTGTCCAGGTGCACACTAAAGATCCAAGGGCACTTCCTAAACCAGTAGGGAAGAACGATGGTGTCCTGACCTACCTTCCTGGCTGTAGTAAACCAGGCTCCCAGGCTTGATGTGAGCTACAGTTGAAGTGGCCTGCACAGCCACACCCAGGCATGGTGTCACAGGCAGGTTTCTAGGAGTTAGGAGAACCTGCTTCTAGTGTGAGGAATTCCCTGTGGGCCCGCAGGCTGTCTGTTCAGGACTAGCCTTGGGGCAGAACAGATGGGATTATTCATTGTGAATAATTTATCTGATGAAGTTGGCCACATTTCACTGAATAAATGATTAGCAAATAAATCTTGCATTATCAGAGCTGCTCTCTGTGCATTACTCTATCCAGGCAGCTGAGCAATTCCAGCAGGGGTGAGTTTTCACCTTTGTAAAAGTGAAATGTAGCAGGCTGATTCCCTTTCCTCTGGTCTTCCCCAATCTTCATCCCCTTCCATGGCTGTCCCTGGGCTCCCTGCCTATTTATGGCTTTCCAAGGGTCAGTAGCACTATAAATGTTTCTGTTTATTGCTGGTTTGCTTGCTGCTCTAAACAGCCCTCCATTGGCAGCTGCATTGTCTTGGGGCCCTGCCTACAGTAACAGGAAGTGTGTATTTTATTTTAGCTACAAACAATGGTCATCATTTTCCCCCACTCACTCTCCCGTTCCTGGCCTTCACCTGGGATCGGAAGGAAATGCTTGTAAATGTCCAGCCAGAGGAAGGAAGGGACAGGACGTCAGGGCCTCGGCAGCTCTGTGATTCTGGTGCTGCAGGCCCGGGGATGGGGGTCCAAGCGCAGAGAAGATGCAGGGGGTTCCAGAGATGCTTTCTCATCAACTTTCATTACAGCTCTTCTCTTGCCAACCAGGCTTGGGAGGGGGCACCATGCCCACCTGTTGTAAGGGGAGCAGGCAAGAGCCTCTATATCCTGCTTGTGACCTCCGGGCAGGATTGGAACCAAGGTGAAAGGTCAGTGCGTTAACCCACTAAGACTTCTCATCACCGGTTTGGACCTGTCCTTGTAAGTGACTGGACCTTATCACATGGTAGTTTCACCAGCCCATGTGTATGGATCAATGCCACGAGTCCAGCCACTGCCCTTTCCACGTGAAACAAACCTTCCTGAGGCTCCGCTGGTTGGGAAACTGCTGCAAAAGCTCTGCTGTGTCCTGCTCTTTGCAGGTTGGATGGGAGTCCACTTAGCAGCAGCACCTTGCTCCTGTGCCAGTGTGCCGGACAGAGGAGGGCCAGCAGCTGCTAAGTGCTACCAAACAATGCCTTTATGGCACGGCAATGTGGGAATGCCCCCCCCCCCCCCCGCGAGGAAATAGCAGTACTCCAAAGATAGAGCTCTCCGAACTGAAGAAACAAAGTGGAAGAGGAGGTACACCCACGATGGCAGGACTGGTCAAGTATCTCCCTTCTGCACAGGAGGATGGAACATTTCCGTTCCCCCGCCCCGGCAATAGGGGTTGGGCTGACTGCACAGCCAGCAGGGAGGCCAGCACATCTGTTTTCTGGTGGGGAATTTTAGCATTCTTGAAAGCGAGGGGCTGATACCATGCCTGGCTCTGGCCAGTGCTATGGGCAGAGCAGTGCTCTCTCTCCTCACTGGCTCTGCCAATACACCTCAGTCCTGACCTCTGCTACTCCAGGCTTGGGCTTCCCACAACAGCTCAGCTGAGTCACCTCCACTCCCCCACTCCTGTAGTCCGAGCCAGCACCAAACCAGCTGCTTCCACAACCCTCATCTCCCGCAAACTAAAATTCCCTCCCTCCCTTTTCCAAACCCCAAAAGCAGTGGCTGGAAACCAGCTCCCTCTTGGGGAAGGTCCAGGGTAGCAAGGGAGGGCCCAGGCTGTCCTTGCACTAGACAGGCCTCTCTCACTATTCCATCCTAGACTCACCTGCTCCCAGGGGCCTCTCAGCCCAGTGGGGCTCCAGGTAACTATGTCAGGGGTTAAACACAAGCAGTTGCAAGTTAGTGAAGTCCTTGAAGAAACAAACAGGTGAGAGCCATTCATTAAAGCCAGATTAAGGGGGGGAGCCCCCTATAGATGCCTCATCAGCTAGGCTATTGCTCCGTGGTGAGAGTGTGGGGTTTCCTGTTGGCTGCATTCACCTGCTTAGACCCTCTGGCCAGCTTTGATGTGGAGTTCAGTTCCCCTCTGGGGAGCAGGGAGGCCCTTTTGATGTCTCAGTTGTTGTTTCTGTTCCAGGGCTCTGTGGTTTCACGGCTGCGGCTGATCGAACCCCCGGGGTAGTTTGTGTAGTTTGACACAAATGCTTTCAAGGGAGAACACGAGATGCCCAGCCACTCGGAACGCTAAACCCCCCAAACACCAGGCTATTTGGAAAGCCCTGCACAGCCCCTTCCTCTGTGCTCTGGTTCCGGGGGCCTCTGGTCTGAGTCTTCAATTTCTTAGGCAAAGAGAAATCTCAAAAGTGGATTTGCTTATGTCACTTCTTTAATATCCACGAGGGAGTGCAATCAGGACTGGGGGTGTCAACCTCCAGGGGACACTGAACTGCTTGCCACTTGGCTTTTTTGGGGGTGGGGCGGGGCTCTGCTCTCGATTGTCCAGCTCTTTTGTTTACTCTGCTGTTTTGGGGGGGGGGGGGGCGGTTAAAATGTTTTCTGCCCTGCTGGCAAGACAGCTAAGACCATTTCTGACCGTGATCTACTGGTCAGAAAGATTCCTGGATTCTCTTTCCTGGTCTATCACTGGTCTGCTGAGCAACTCATGTGATTGTTCTATGCCTCGGTTACCCCATCTGCAAAATCGGTATAAAAATACTTGCCTACTTTGACAGGGTTGTAGAAGGATTAATTAATGTCCATACAGAGCTCTGGCTCTTATGATGGATGGTTCTAGAGAAGACAGACTATTACAATGTATTTTACAAAACTAGATTTCTGCTAACTGGTTGTATTTGTCTGGAAGCTGTTTCCATCCTGCCACTGAGTAATTTGCCTCCAGGTGACAATCTAGTCACTTGCACTTCGGTGCTGGGAGGTGGGACTATGCTATGCAAAGTCCATTTCTGCTAACCTGGCATCCTTTCTTCTTCCCTCTACTCCCTCCAGTGCTCCAAGTCTTACTGGCTGGAGAGAACTTGTCCATGGCTGAACAGAGCACTTGTACAGTGCTGAGTGGAGCACAGCAATACTGTAGGAGCCTACCTAGGATTTATACTATGCTCAGATACAAATTGAGCCACTATGAGAGCAGATGGGAACCCTTTAAAGAGTTTGCAGCTCTGTGGGGTGAAGTGAATGGCTGCCTGGGTTTCCTTGGCATTAATAGAGCTGTGTGGATCAGTGCTAGTGCCTTCCAGAAATGGGAAGGAAAGGGTTTGAGTGCTCGCCATGAGGCCTGGCCAGGGGACTTGGTAGAAGTCTCATCTCTTGAGCCATTTTAAACTGGAGAACACAGTGCCAGGAGCAATCCTGCATTGCTGGGAGGGGAGATGCAAGACATCCCTAATGTCTCAGATTTCCCAGCCTTGGGACTTCCCTTGATGTGTCTTCCCTTTAGCAGCGTGACACATCCTACCCCATTTCCCTTCCTCCCCTCTCCCCCCGCCTGTATCATGGCTGTATCCTCTTGAGGAGTAGGAAGGTCCTGGTGAAAGGTGTTGTCTCAGCATTTCCCTGCTACCATGCACCACCCCCTGTAAATGGGAAGGTGGGGGTGAAGATGGGACTCCCCACTATCAATGGAGGTTGGTTACCTACCTAGCACCCCAAATTCTAGCAAAAGCTGCTGGTAAAATAGGGGTAGGGGAAAGCCCCTTGAGAGCCAAGCCTCAGACAATCTCTTTCATTTCCTGCAGCCACCACATTAACCTTATCTGGGCTGGGAGCCTAACGAGGTCGGAAATTAATTCCTTCCCCTCCTCCGCTCCCCCAGGGCAGACTCGGCTCAGCGACTCACGTGCCCCCAGCTGGGATCACAGGCCTCTTTGATTGGATTTTTTTCCCCCTTCAATTTGTATTTCGGTGTGTGTTTAACAAGGGAGACAGGAGGGGACAGCTCAGCCGAGGGGAAAACAAAGGAGCCCTCAGTGCCGGTTTGGATCCTAGCTTCATGCACCCCAACTCCACAGCCATCCGTCAAGGCGGCACTGGATGAGCTCACCAGCTTGCAATGCCGCGTTACAAGCCTTGCTTATCAGGGCTCTTGCCTCTTCTGCAGACGCTGCTTGTAGTTTGTGTACGCGCCGGGGTCTCCTGACCCTTCCCCATCACCCCCTCCTACCACATTGCGCCTGCTTTGTGACTATTAATAGACCATCCACTTGCCCCTTTGTCCTCAGCCAGTCTGAGACCCTCGGGCAGGAGCTGGTGGCTGGGACTCAGGCTGGCAAGAGGACAGCGCCTAGCCTACACCACAGACTGAGGTCTAGCACCTGGTATGGGTGGCTAGTCTGGGCGTGGCGGTGTGGGGAGGGGGAGTTGCAAGGTTCAGGACAAAGGTCCCACTTGTTAGAGTGGCCTGCTTGCATGGGAGGAGGGTGTTTCTTAGTGCCCTCGGGAATTGCTTTTTTTCTTAACTGCCAAGGACGGCTTTCGAAGTACGGCTATTGGGGACATACAGGTTGTTCTGCAGTAGGGGAACCCAGAGGAGTTGATGCTCCTGGGATGCATTGTTCCCCTTCCCTACGCCTGGTTTTACCCCAGCCGGTGGTGGAATGTGGGGGTGACGTGGGCTCGTTCAGGCGAACAGTGAATTTTGTGTCTCTGGGTGATTTTTAACTTTAGCTGAGTGAACCGCTAATAACTAAAGGTGGCTGAGGGCAGAGGTGGTTGGGCAGCTGTGAGTGTCTCCCCCCCCCCCCCCCCTTTTTTTTTCAGAAGCCCTGTTAACCCACAGAGCGAGTGACCAGGTCAGTGACTGGGAGGAGGGATTGGGAAGGCTAGAAGTGGAAGGGAAGAGGACTGTAGGTGGGCCCTTGACAGCAAACATCCCATCCATGTTGGGGGTGTGGATGATACGCTCCCTACACTGGCTTGACTGAATTTCCCTGGCTGCCGCCAGAGCCTATCAACATGGCTCCTGGCCTGGGTCAGCTTTGTGCCAAAAGACAAATGGGCACAATGGACAGGGGATCCCAGAGACTTCATTCAACCCTTGTGCCCCACCAGCTTGTCACCCCTCCTGAGCTATGGAGGAATGACACCTCCACCCCCCAAGGTGATTTGCTTTCTTGGCCTGTGGAAGGAACATCCTTGTATTTCTGGATGGTAGTGTTTTTGCTGCAGTTTGTTGGTTCAGTGCCCTGATGGGATATTCCAGTGTAGACCTCAAGAGTTTTGTGAAGAGAGATTGTCCCACTGGGAGGCCCTCCCCCTCAATCATCCACAGGTTCCTGGAGAATGAGAACAATGAAAGGTTGATTGGGTGGCAGCTGAGCGCTGTCCCAGCCCATTATACTGTCTGACCTCATCCACCCCTACCCCAACTAGTGTGCTTGAAGAAAACTATTTATTTTGTTGGTGGTGTTTGAAGCCTGGGTTGCCAACCCTCCAGGATTAAAGATTAACCTTTCGTGAAAGGTTAATATGTTGTATGATGAAACCTCCAGGAATACGTCCAACCAAAATTGGCAACCCTAACCCCAGGCACACTGGTCCATGTGGCTCTGGAGCCGTTAGCAGGGGAGGGGGTTTCCTGCAGTAGCTTGACACTCTAAGCAGGCTGGTCCCGTGTCTCTGTTCTTTCCCGCTCAGGCGCTCAGCTGTGTTTATAGTGCACAGGAGCCTTGATCTCTCTCAGCCAAGTGTCACACACCTCCTTCTCCCATCACACACCAGCTGGGTGGGGCCTGCTCCCAAGCCTTGCTTAAGCTTTCCGGAGAGGGGTGGAGGTCTCATTCCCAGCCCCTCATGGTCCGGAGCCCAGCGATAGAGCAGGGTGTCTGCAAACCCCCTGCACGTAGGCTGGTGTTGACAAATCCATCTCCGCCAAGGTGCTAAGGGGTTAACGTCTAGCTTGGCTCTGGTGAGGGAGAAGGAAACAGAAGGTTTGTGGAGATAGAAGTGCATCAGCTGAGGAGGCAGGAAGAGGCTTGTGAGGGCCGTATCCTGCCTGCATCCTGGACAGGCAGTGACCTGGGCTAGAAACCTGCCCCCAGAAACCAGAGCTGTCGGGGCTTCAGGTCCATCCAGAGAAGAGGTGGGGAGAGAGTAGGGGGAACCTGGGTGTGTCTGGGCCCATCTCTACCAGATTCAGAGTCCGCATCAGCTCTAGGCCTGCAGAATCGCCACCCCCAAGTGAACAAAACTCAAGTCAGGCCCCGCAAAAACGGACTTTGAAAATGTTGGGTTCTTGTGTTTGGTTCGTAGCCTAATCTAGAGCTTACGTTTTCCATTTGTTCTCTGTGATCCTGAGGGCTAGACATGGGCTCACTTTAAAAAGAAAGCCGAGATTCTCCCATAGTCCTCTGGCAACAAGAGCTGGGGCTCTGAGAAACCCCCCAAACATTGAGACAATTTAAGAGTTGGCAACGCTGGACCTCAGCTGTATTCTCTCCAGCTTGGCCAGGGCTGCCTGCTTAGCATTGCTGCTCCCCACAGCCATGGACTGACCTAGCTTAGTGCCAGCCCCCAGGGGGCTGCTGCATAAGACTCCGTGCTCCCGCTTCTGCAGAGGCCACAAGCATGATTGACCATGGAACTAGAGGGCTTCTGCCTATCAGTCCATTTATCAAAGCAGCCGTGTTTCAAGGCTGGTGAACCCATCAGACATGGGCAGAGACTCTGAGACCAGAGCATCACTGGAAATAAATCTGGAAGAAGCCAGTGTCTCTCGCCTTGTCTTGTCTGGGAGTGGCAGCCGGATGGTCTCCTCTACAGGGTCACTCCCTCTTGAGCTGGCCCAGCACTTCCCCCTGCTTACTGCTCAGTTCTCCATCCTTCCTCGGGAGCAGAGCCTCGCCCGGAGGGAGACATAACCTGCCGGAACATGAGCTGGAGACGCCCTCGTCCAGCAGCTGAACAACGACGAGCTCACAAGGCCCCGTCTACATCTCTCCTGGGGCATAAAGGGGTTAGAACGGCCCCAGGGGGAATCCCTCCTCCCCCCATGCAGAGCTGCTCTCCCTCATCCTGCACCATCTGCCTCCAGCGCTGGCAATGGCAGAGGACTGTGCTGGGGGCAGGTGTGCAAGTGGCCAGAGCACCTAGAGCCCGCTGTGTAAGGCTGCTGTAAGTGAGAGCGGCTCTGGAGGCGGTGCTGTGGCCCCCAGTTCAGCCTGGAGCCTGAGCTGCTCAGGGTGGCTTAAAGCCATCTTCGCCCTACCTCACCTAGGCTGAACTCCCTGAGAAGCCGGCCTACACTCCGTCCGCAAGCGCTTAGACACTGGCATCCCTTCGAGCTCTGTTGAAATGCAGCTGCCTCTGGGATGGAAGGTGGCAGGTGCCATCCGCCATAAAGCAACACCACACCAAGCGAAGGAGACTCTCTTGTCTTGAAGCTGCAGCAAAGCCGTTTTCCATGGAAGCTGCAGGGGGAATTTAGGGACTGTAGACCGCTGTCTGAATTGGCATTTGGACAGGACGTGGGCTTTGCCCCCAACTATTGCAAGACGCCCACAGGGTCTTTAATGAACATTAGCAATCGGGACCGTTCTTTTCCAATGCCTCATGCAGCACAGCACCATGCGGGAGCGTTGCCTTGATACTCACCCCACAGGAGGCGGAGCACCCCCACTGAGCTCTGCTTGCAGCTGCTTGCTCCTCTCAGCACCTCCTTAACACAGGTGGCACGGTATTGTGGCCGGTCACGGTGCCAATCCTGTTTAAAAACAACCCAAATCCTCCCAGGCCAGGTGGCACACCAGGCTTCCATTACGAATGGCAATGAGTGAGTGGCCTGTGTGGGTTGGGGGTTGCTGTGCAGGCATCCCAATCTAGGGGGTGGCACCCTCCCCTCAGGTGCCGGATGGCTCGCCTCCCACGTGCCGTAGAACTGAAGCTCTTTGTTCTGGTGGGGCTGGGGCATGCAGGTGCTGTATATCTCAACCCTCCGCCCTGCTCCATTCGTCAGCACATTACAATCCCCCTGTGGTCAGCCCCAGGAACTCGCCTCCCACCACTCTGGCTGTGGAGACCTGGAGCCCACTGATTTTGCTGACTCACAGTACGTGCACTTCTCAAAACGGTCTGGCTGATGTTTGTACTGTTGTAGGATTGCTTCGATCACCCCTGCAGCAATGGGGTTCACTGGGCACTCCCCATGCCCCCTGAACTGGGATTCACAAATCTCTGCCTTCCAAGCTTGCTGGTAGCCCTGGAATGAGGGGAGGGACATCCTGGATCCCCTCAGAGCCTGACTCTGGGTTGGCACCCACCACTGGTGCACTCAATACACTCGTATGGTGACCAGCTGGCAGGGATTGTTATTGGGTCCCCAGGACCCGTGATGAAATCAAAAGAACTTGGGTTTGGGTATAGTTTGTTCTTGTCCTATTCCCTCTCCCTACCTCCCACAAGCAAGACAAGAACTGGGCGTGCCAGGGAGGGTAACAGCAGCTGAGAAACTCATCCCACCGGTAGCAGATTAGTTCAGGGGTATCTGGTTGCTGTGCTGATGACACACTGATTCTCTGGGGGGAGAGCTGGGCTGAAGGTAGTTTGGAGAGAAGGTTCCCATGGTGGGGCAGGGTCCCAGGTGGTGGGGGGGGGGGGGGCGGCTTGCTAAGCTATATGAAATCAGCAGGGAGCTATTGTTGATTTGGGCATGCTGTGCTCTACCTCAGAGCAAGCTGTAGTGACTGGGGAGTGCAAGTCCTTTCTCCCCTCCTCCTCCTCAGTGCTTTCCCTCGGGGGATCTTGGCACATGCTGGGCTGGTTGGTTGTTTTTCTTTTCACTTGCTTGTTGTTTGCCATCTGGGTAACTGTGGTGCAAGGAGGTCCTATGACTTACACTAATGTCTACACAGAGGATGCGTGGCTGGCTCAATTGCAATTCTCTCACTGGGTCCTCAGCCTTTCCCTCCTTAGCCAACACTTTCCTGTCCTCCCAGATTTGCTGGCAACAGAAGTGCCTAAGGAAAGACTATCTCTGGCTTCTGATGTTTCTTCCCTTTGCTGTTCTCTAATGGCAGGTTTTTCCTGTCCCTGGTGTTCTCTGCATGTGACTTTCCTTCCGCTCTCAAAGACCTGCCTTTTCTTGAAAGTGTCGAAGTCTCTGCTGTGCCATAACTAGCGATGGGCAAACCTTAAAAGTTAGTTTAGATCTAAGCTAGCCCCCAGAAGTTCAGGTGCATTTCCAGACTTCCTCAGAATCCCCTGAGTCTGCAAAATTGGGCTGGAGATTTTGTGTGAGGCTTGCACGTGAGATTTCCAGCGAGAGGCTGCTTCCGTTTGGGCCAGAAGTACAGCAAGGATGGCCCAGTCACGCAGCACTTGTGCACTTGGTCTCGTTAGGACCTGGGACAGCGTGAAAATGAAAAATAATGGAACAAAGTAGAGGGGCAAACTTTAACTCTCAGCAGCTCAGTTTAGGCTGTTCATGATGTTTGGGGCCTGTCTGGATCTTATCTATCCCAGCTCTCTCATCCCTAATCCAACAAGCCTAAATCTGCACTCCCTATGCAGGCCAAAACCATGGATGGTAGCTCTGTGATGGAGAGGGAGAAGCCAATCCACTCAGCCTCAGGTGTAGTCAGAGAGTGTGCAGTGCAGCCCAGCATAGCAGGAGAAGAGCAATGAAAGCTGCAGGGCATGTTTTGTAGTGTGTGTGTGTGTATATATATAGATAGATAGATAGCTGGTATGGGTAATGTCTGCCTTGGGGTGCACAGAAATGGGAACCTGAGTGAGGAATTGGATCAACAGCTATGTGGTGCACACCTGCTTGTTGGAATGTCGCTCGCTATCTAGATTCATATATCCCCTTTCCCCACCTCCACCTCTACATACCTCGGCACATTATCTGAGTAACACCCAAATTCCTCAAACCAGAAATAACAATGATGTCTGTCTTCCCAGCCTGTAGGGGAGAGAGAGAGAGAAGGAAAGCTAAGCCAAAGAAATGAGTCTTGTGGAAGTGTTTAGTTCTGTGGTCATTCTTCTACTTTGCGGCCAGGAGTTCCATAGTCCAAATCCAGTTCTGCCTCCCGGGCTAATCTGAGGGTTAATAGAGGCATTGTTCCAGCGGAACATTACTACCATTGGAGGCTGAGGTCATGGGCAGAGAGGCAATCTCTCAGATAGTTGGGCCAATTCCATGGAGAGCTTTGGATAACAGAACAGACACCTGGAACTGGGCTCTGTATTCTGTGGAGTGCCAGGAGCACATTCATGCCAATCTGTATTGCTAAGCAGACAGGCTGCCATGTTTTGTTCCAGTTGGAATCTCTTTTGGGGCCCAGTGCTTTGTTCCTAGCTATGAGTTTCAATAATCAAGTGGAAGTTATGAATGCATAGATCAAGGTAGCCAGGCCTGTGTCTTGTCGGAGGGGTTGCAATCTTCTCATCAGGTGCAGACAGAAGTAGGCCCTTTTCACCACATGGTTATTTGGGTATCCAGTGGCACTGAGCAGTGTAGTGACTTACCAGTCTGAGGGCAGATGCCCTCAAAAGAGGGTGATGTTCTAGGCTTGCTATGCCTAAGATTTAAAGGTGCAGTGATAATGGGCACTTTTTCACACATTTGACGGGCATGTCTGCACCACCAGTGAAAGTGTGATTGTAGCACAGGTAGGCATTGACACCAGCGTCGGCATCTAGCTAGTACAGCCGTCAGGAGTAGTGTAGATGTAGTGGCACAGGCTTCAGCATAAATAAACCTGAGTATTTACCCCTTGCTAGACTGTGCTGAAGCCCTGTGCTGCTGCATCTTCCCTGCTATTGCTATCTATGCTAGCTAGATTGAGGGCTATGCCTGTCCGTGCTAGTCGCGCCTTCATTTGCTGTGCAGACATGCCCAAATGTCTGATGGAGACAGGGCAGTGTAGACTTCGAACGTGTCATCTGTCTCCACTAGATCATGTTACTAACCCCTTCTAACAGCATCGCCTTTAGGTTTGTCTTGGCTAGGATTTAGAGTGGAGGCAAGTTCTGTGGAGCAGTTTGTTTGTGTTTTGATCTAGCTAGTATGCTCCCCCACCCACCCAAATATTGCCTAGGATCCACTTTAACCAGCTGTTCTTCACCCAGCTGCTGACTTTGGCCAGGAATGGAGAAAACTAGGCGATGGTGCAGTTCCCATTTGACACAAAGACTATAGAGCTGAGTGTCTTCTGTGTGCTACTGGCACTTGAGTCTATGCTGCATTGTCACCTCTCTTGGAGGCTTCCTGTAGGTATTCAGTAATACTGTGAGCCCTTTGGGGCAGGGGTTGTCTGTCTGTACAGTAGGTGATACAATGGGGCCCCACCCTGGCTGAGACCATTAGACTCTATGGTAGTATGGGTGATAAATAATAGACCGGGGCAGTGTATTACATGCTGATCAGAAGTTGAGGAATGCTCTGCTGAGCCATTTGAATAGTCATCTGATAGGCCAGTGCTCCCTAGTGAGCTCAGCAGGTGGCCAGCTGTCTCCTGCCTCTGACACAAGGTCAGAAGAGTGAGTGAGTGTGTGTGTGTGCGTTTGCACAGTGAACACTGTCCAAGAGGTGTCTGGACAGGACAGGAGAGCAGCCACTCTCTGGATGACAAAGGGTGCTCTGCACAATATCAACCCCACCCTTCAGCCTCTCTTATCTCTCTCTCTCCCTGCCTGCTCTGTAGCAGCAGCTTGATTTTTAGCACCTCTGACAATACCAGCTGGCCTTTGCTGCATTCCACACAAGGGTGTGAAAAGCTGCAGGAGCCCAGAGGCAGCTTGAGGGGGTCTCTGGCCAGCCAGCCTTGTTGAAGCAGAAGCTAAAATGCAAAAGGGGCTCCTAAACCTGTTTTAAAATGACACCAATCATGTGTAACTCTTTGAAGCAGCCCCTCTCTCTGCCCTGAAGTGGGGAGGTGCAGAATGCTAGGCCTGCAAAGTCCCCGGGAAGCTCAGTTTTCAGAACCTATGTTCTCAGGCTCTTCCTCTGAAAATGGCTGCCAGCACCCAAGAACTACCCTCCAATAACAGTGCCAGTGCTGTGTCCGTGTCTGACAGAGGGAAGAAAAAAAATATAAGGAATGTAATTCCCAATCTTGCGGGGAGGGGGGTTATTTAAAAAACCATGATAGGAATTGAAGATCGGGGCAAGGAATAGGGGGAAATAACGTCCTTGACACCGTCCTTATTGGCAGATGGGTGTCGAGTTAAGACCTGCTCAGTCTTGAGGCTTAGAAAGAGTCTCTGCTCGCCCATCTTTCCCTTTGCTCTTTGCCTGCAGTTGCCTCTGCTTGTAAGTGCACAATATGTTTTAGTTCAGGGTTGAGTGCATTTACTTTACCTGAGACTATTTATCTGACATCGCCATTAACCCCAAACCTCAGGGGGTGGGGTGGGGTGTCTGAAAAATGGACCAAACCAGTATGTGACTGACCCCCATGAGGGGTTTTTATAGAGGGTCCAAAAGCAGTGAGCAGGGTCCCCTGTCTGCAAGCGACGATCAGATGACCTGACAGTGTGGGTGCCCTCCTGTGGGACTAGCCGGGAATGGAATTATTGTTTCTCCAGCTGCCTTGTCTGCTCCGCTATATCTATTATTTGTATTACCGTAGCACCTAGGAGCCCCAATCACAGACCAGGGCCCCATCGTGCTAGGCACTGTACAAACTCAGAACACAGAGTCCCTGCCCCAAGCTGCTTTTTTTCTGGTTCCCCTCCAGCCTCTGTAGTTGCCCAAACCCCTTGGCCTGGATCATTTTGTTCTCCCCTCCCACAGCTGCCTCCCTGACTCCTGTTCTCTCTGCTGCTTTCCCCAGTGCTGGACCAGCTCCTCCCAGAGCTCAGCTTGCTGCTGAAGTTGCTGGATCATGAGTACCTGAGCGCTACCACCATGGAGAAGAAACTGGCAGTCTCCACTATCCTGCAGAAGCTGCAGCCCCCTGCAGGTCAGTAAGCTCTCCTTGCCCCTGCTCTACACACCATCGCTCAGCTGTTTCTCCAGGAGGGCCCTGAGGTTTAACTGGCTTTACAAAGGAGGCTCTGCCCATGCCTGGGGGGTGTGGGGGAGTGTCATGCCTCCAGTCTGCACAGCCCCAGCGCAAGCCCAGCGCTTGCTTTTACAGCATTACGTTTTGGAGGATGCCCTGGGTGGAAAAGCCTGGGTCTAAATTAGACTGGATGTCAGAACCCCTCTTGGTGCTCCGAGGTAAAGCCTACCCGTAGGCTGCAGGAGTGAGGGCCTGGGAGCTGTCTATCTCCTGGGGCATTCACAGATCTGTCCGTGAAGCTGGGGAGGAGAAGAGCTTGTCTCAGCCAAGGACTGTCCATGGCAAACCGACATTGTGCTCTCCTGGCTGTGGACAGAGGGAGGTTGTAGTTCAGGGCTGGACTCTTCTGCAGCAGCCAGGGAATTTGGAGTAACCATCATGGGCAGCCATAGAAACTGCCTTTTCCTTCATTCAGTGCAGTGAATATAAAATGGGGATACAGCAGACTGAGGTGAGGCATGAATGAACTAGCCTTGGCTCTCCTCTAGCTCATCAGGCAGAGCATTCAGCCAGGAAGGTGGAACACCCAGCCCTTGGATCTCTCCCTAGAGAGTCATTTATTGCTTGGCTGCATATCAGACCCCTTTGTTGATGACAGGTTTCAGAGTCGCAGCCGTGTTAGTCTGTGTCAGCAAAAAGAACAGGATTACTTGTGGTACCTTTGAGACTAACAAATTTATTTCAGCATAAGCTTTCGTGGGCTACAGCTCACTTCATCAGAGGTGCATGACTCCCTCTGGTGGTTTTCTTGTGCAAAGAAAGAGTCCTCCAGTTGACCTTGAGTAGCAGAGAGACCCGCATTAAACAATAGCTGGCAAGATCCCACTGCTCTACCCTTTTGATTTATTCAAGCCTTCTGGATACCGACAAACTCTCTGTATTTATTACTGTTCCACCTGCCATGCGATGGGAGCTGCAGGATCTCTGGGATGGAAAGTTCTCTGGTTTCAGTGCGACGTGTCTCCGTATCCTCTGCTGAAGCGCTTGCTTGTATCATCCTTTGGCACTGCTCCTTGGCAAACCCTGGCCGATCCCTACCGCAGCAGGACCCTCCTGAGACCTCTTTTCCCCTTTCTCCAGCTGTCGGACGTCAGAGTTACACAGCATGTGTACGTCAGGCCGTCTGGCACGCTGCTGTGCACCGACACCGGCAGCTTCTGTGCAAACAGGCCCAGCCCAGGGAAGGGAATGGTTGTGACTGGGCTGGAATTGCTCTGCATTTCCTGTGGAAACACTCGTTCCCACTGGCCTTCCTGCTGGCAGTTTCTGTTGGGAGGGGATTTCCATGGGAAGGGCAAACAGGCTTCACACCTGGAGGGCCGTCTCCTCCCCATGGCACCCTGCAGAGTGAAAATATCCCCTGGGACCCTCTGAAATGACCCTCAGTGGGAAGGAGAGTTGTAGATTTCCCCCTCTGCTTCCTTATCCTTGCTCTGTGTCGATCTGTGCACTCCCACTTCTCCACCAGCCACCTCCTTGCTGCTCTCCCCTCCATCGGGCTGCTGCCCTTGGGAACCAGGTGTGCTCATGAGGGGTGCTGCAGATGAGCATGCGCGGTCTGATTAGCTGGGCTGGCTGCCCCTATGGCTGAGGTGGTCTGTTGGGTTACTACTCCTGGGGAGCTGGGCGTGTGCCCATTTCAGTGGGCTCCTCCAACAAAGAGTTCCCTGTGCTGGCCATGCCATCCTGCCCTGCCCTGCAGCCAGAAGTTGACTTTGCTTCTCCCCAGCAGCGGTAATGTCCTTTCTCTTTCCCAGGGAAGGCTCTGGACTACATGTATGCCAACACAGCGGCCCTGCAGAACAGCACCAGCTTCGTGGAGTCCCTCTTTGAAGAGTTTGGTACGTACAGCTCCTCACTGGTCTGGAGACCCCCTCCACACCTCGCTGGCCATGCAGCGGAACTGCGGTGACACTCTAGCTGTTGCTCCAGCCTACAAGGCTGAGAGCTCAACTCCCACAACCCCAGGCAGAGGGCCGACTCCCTCCAAACTGAGGGTGAAGCCCCATCCTTTGGCTGACCCGTTACTCGAGGGCTCCAGCCCCTCTTTGTTGGCTGCCCAGGTGATGGCTTCCCAGGGCAGGGATGAAAAGATCAGGATATCCCACCTTGGTGTAGTGGGAACATTCACAGCACCAATAAAACCAGATCCACTGCCCGAAGTGGGGTGTGACCCCATTGCTGTCACACTGGTCTATACCGTTCCTTCACTCCCCCTCCCCCCGCAATATCTAGCTCACTTTGGGGCACCCAAATACGAACATGCCTTTAGAAACCCCAAAGCTTATTCTACTCGTGAAGATGATGATGATGTGATGTGAAGTGGACTATAAATGGCGTTCTTGTGACAACAGGCTAATTCTGATGTGGACTGGGGGTGGTCGGTGTGTATAGCCCTGAGGAAGAGAGAGGCCTTTCCTGAAGGTCTGTCTGGGAAGCCCTGTCCCCAGCATCATTGTTTGTTTGGCTTAGTATCTCTTCTCTAACCCCCCCTCCAGACTGTGACCTGCGGGATCTCCAGGATATGCAGGAGGACGATGGGGACACCAGCGAGGGCATTGGCTTGGAGCTCACAAGGAGCTATCCATCTAAAAATGTGAGTCCAGCTGCCTCAAAATCGCCACACACACACCCCCCTCGTCACAGTCACGTGGTAGTGAAAGGACAAGAATTGGAGGCAATTGGATTGGAACGTGACTATAGCAGCAGACTAGAACCATCTGGGCTCCTGGGTGGCTGGGCTGGGGCTTCTCAAGCCCCACAGTCCCTATCTGCTCTGAGGGGGTGGAAGCAGACAGCAAAACGGGGAGGGTCTGGGCTCTGGGTTTGATAGCCTCGTGGATGGGGAGAGGCACCCGCAGATCCAGGAGGATGGGGAGGAGACTTGTTACCCTTCTCTTGTCGTTATGGGAACCGCTCTTGTTGATGGGCCCCTTGGACACCCTGTAACTCAGCCCCGTCCCGCTCCTTCACTCTAATTCACACTGGTCTCTTTCTATCTCCTTTGTAGGCTCCCAGGGACCCTCCTCCACCGCTTCCCACAACCCCCCCACCTGAAGATTACTACGAGGAGGCCCTACCTCTGGGCCCAGGCAAGGCCCCTGAGTACATCACCTCCCGCAGTGAGTCCGACCCTGGTAAACAGGAAGCACCTGTGGGGAGGGGTCTAGAGAACACCCAGCGGGCTGGCCCCTGGCATGTCTGTACAGTGGCTCCGCAGCTCCCATGCCAGCCTATCAAAACAAGGGGCCCTCACCAGGGCAGACCCTCACTGGTTTGTCTTGGGGAAGGCAATGACCTGGGGTAGGGGCAATGGCACTCCAGGGCCTGCTGCCTTCCCATCCCCACATGGTGGTGGTACCGGGGGCTGTTTGCACCCACCCTACCGGAAACGCCTCAGTCAGGGCCGAGTAACCAGGAATGTTGAGATCCTGATGCAAGACCATCTCTCCCATAGCTGGCCTATTGGCTTAGGGCAGGGAGAGGGGGTGGCTAAGGGGCAGAGGGTTCAGTGGGAGCTGGCTTTGATTTGTGTCAAGTCCTGGTCTCTCTCTGAGGCCTTTGGAATGAACAAAGCCACAGTCCTGGCTCCTGCTGTGTGCAGGGAGAGTGAAGGGGATCGTTCACCCGGTAGCAAGACCTGCCAGCCCCTTCGGGGGGGTGATGTTGCTGGGCTCTCAAGGAGCTTCTATCCAGGGCCTGTTGTGGGGCAGCTTCCCTGAGCACTCTTGGGCAGGGGCTCCAACACCCCCTCCCCCCCACCCAAGGGAAGGAAGATTTCCCCAAAGTGGGAGGTTTTGCTTTGTCTTCTCAGGCGTAGGATTCAGCCCCTCAAATGCTCCCTCCTCTCCCGGCTGCTGAGCTCCGTGCCTGTGTGAAGGGCAGCCGGAGGGGAAGGGGATGGCGTGCTCCCAGGCCCTGTATGTGAAGGAGGAGTGTGTGCTGAGCCTCCCCGGGAGTGGCTGTGACCTTGGAGGAATGTCAGGAAAGGAGCGGGGTGCTTTTCCCAAACCATGTTGCTTGGCAGCCGGTCTCCTTCCTCCTGTGGGTGGGGCTGTCCAGTGGCTACTGGAGAGCTGGCAGAGAAGGGGAGGGAGGCTTTCTGCTGCTGAGGCTCTTTCAGAGTAGCCTGTGGACAAAGTCCCTCCCCTTATCCCACCACTTTGTGCTTCCCTCCAGCTATAACTGCACCCGTGTCTAATCCGTTACACTTGGCCTTGCTGCTGAGCTGGAGCCGGTGAGAGCTCCGAGCCATGGCATGACTTGCTTCAGCTCAGCCTTCTGATGGACCCTGTCACCAGTGTCTGTGCCACACACATGCCCCGTTAATATCCCAGTCCCTGTGCAGGGGTCTCCTCCATCACAAATTTCACACCCTTTGCTCTCTCTGCAGATAGCTCCAGTCCCCCCAACTCAATCGAAGATGGCTACTATGAGGATGCAGACAGCAACTACCCTGTTACCAGGATGAATGGGGAGCAGAAAAACTCCTGTAGGTACCAGGGCAAAGACTCTTCAAGACAGGTGCCTAACCAGGGGGAAAGAGCCAAAGGGGATGAACCATCAGCCTGATGGATCGGGGTGGGGTGGGGAATCCTACACAGAGCCAAAGGGTACCTAGGAGTCTGTGTGGACCACAGCCCTGTGGTAATGATCAGTGGCAGTTCTCTGGCCTTCAAGGCAGGAATTGCTGTAGGTGTTGCAAGGAGAGCGAAGAAGAGAGCCAGGGTCTATTTATTTCTGGCACCTTGTAACCATGTATAAGAGGCACCCACCTGATGCTTTGGGAGCCCTTGACTTTAACTAAAGTAACAGTGCAATGAAAACAAAGACAGCAGCCTGGGAAGTTCTAGCACATGCCAAGAGGTGGGACTTTCCTCGTCCCGTCTCTTCAGCTGCCTGAGCAAAAAGCTTCATCCTGGAGTATCCCTTGGAGGTCAGTAGTCCCTGAGTAATTCAGACAGGTACGCTGGTCTTACACAGGCTGCTCAGCAAACAGTCAGGCCTCTTGCATGTCCTAACCATTGATTGCTCCAAGAGCGTCTCTCCAACTAAAGAGAAGGTTTGTCACACGTAAGAGGTCACTTAGAGCTCTCCATGCTCTGCATATTTCATAAAGAGAAATGCCAATGCAACTTGGAAAGGAGCTGGAGGAAAATGGAAATTATTAGTGTTGAACTGCTGCTGTTCCACAGTTTGATCCTCCATTCCCCCCGTTTTTCCACTCCCCCTCCCCGCCCAAAGACCTTTCTCTCCCAAGACAGTGCTAGGAGAAGGTGATCCTCCAGGCTGAACTCCCACTCCATGTGCAGGGCATTGGAGCTCAGTTGTCAGTAGCATCCTGGGGTGACTGGGAGGGTCTCTGCTTCCTTCCAGACAATGACTCTGATGCAATGAGCAGCTCCTATGAGTCATACGATGAAGAGGAGGAGGATGGGAAGGGCCAGCGGCTGACACACCAATGGCCGTCAGAGGAAGCTTCTATGAACCTGGTGAAGGACTGCAGGATTTGTGCCTTCCTGTTGCGTAAGAAGCGCTTCGGGCAGTGGGCCAAGCAGCTGACGGTCATCAAGGACAACAAACTCCTGGTGAGACTTCAGCTTCCCGAGTGCAGGGGGACCCAGGATACAGGAAATCTTTGGGGGGGATCTAGAGTCTGAGAGATCCTGTGCTGGAGAAACGGGGTATAGGGTGCAAGTCAGCCAAGTGCACCAAAGGACATGCAGGGATTGGCAAAGCTGCTGCTTTCAAGTGGACTAACCATGCATGTTCAGTGAATTGTTTGACTAAATGAGAGGCTTTGTCTTCCAGGGGGGTGTGAGCAGGGCTGAGACTGCCTTTCATGGCAATGTTGCATATCTAATCCATACCTGCTGTGCAGGATAACAGCACCCCTGGAAGCATTTATACCGCAAGGCCAACAGGCCAGGTCTTTACCCAGAAGCCATTTGGGTTCACCCTGTATATTTATCACTGGAAAAATTAATGCAAAGCATCATAGGTAAAGTCTTCCTGCAGGTCAGTTACCTTGGAGACAGTGTGGTCCAAAGGGTAGGGTACAGGACTATCCAGATTCTGTTCCTGGTTCTGGGAATGGAGTGGTGTCGAGTGTGGCGAGCAGAGACTCCTGGGTTCTGGTCCTGGCCCCTTCTGCGACTTCAGCTGAGTCACTTCCCTGTAGCCTCCTCCTCTGTAAAATGAGGCTAATGATACTGTGCCACCTCTGTGAATTGCTACAAGGTCACTAGATGAAGCCCTGTGTAAGGGCAGACAGAGCTTTAGCAGGGATATTCCCCCTTTGTGCTAGCACGCTCGCTCTCCACAGCCTGGCAGGTCATGGAGGCAGGCCTCGAGTCTGTGGGAAACCATTGTCTCTACTTTTAGTGCTACAAAAGCTCCAAGGACCGGCAGCCACACCTGGAGGTGCCCCTGAGCGCCTGTAGCGTCATCTATGTGCCCAAGGATGGGCGCCGCAAGAAGCACGAGCTGCGCTTTTCTCTGCCAGGGGCCGAGGCTCTGGTGCTGGCAGTGCAGAGCAAAGAGCAGGCTGAGGAGTGGCTGAAGGTACCTCTTACTGCAGCTTATGCCTTTCTCCCTAGCCCACACCACTGGCCACACAGGCTTCCTCCCCGCCACAAAATCCAGCCTTTCCCCATTTGACCAGCCTTTGTCCTTCTGGTGGAACCTCCTCCTTGGTCTGGTGCCGTCTCAGTGCACGGCCCAGCTCCTTTGATCCCTGTCTGACATAAGTGGGTAGGCAGGTTGGCTGCCTTCATGGGAAAGGCCTAGCTTCCAGTGCTGCCTTATCTCTGAATGGAAGGGAATTTTCCACCCATCTTTTATCATTCCTGCCAGACCGGGACACCAGCTGTGGGGTGAGCTACCAGGCCCAGGGAGCCCCGGCTCCTTTCCGCTCCCTGTGTGATAGGCAGGAGTCCCATGGGCAAAGGGAGAGGGGAGCTGTTTGTTTACCCTCCCCCTCCTTTTTCCTGCCTTTGTTCTGTCAGTGGGAGGCTGTGCAGCTTGGAAGCTGTTTGGTGAAGTCACCGGCTCTGCCTCTGAGCTGGCAGCGTGTAAAGGCCTGAAACAGGAGCACGTTTAAATAGCACCACCTCACCCCTGGGGAGCATGAGCCCCTGCCCACCCCAAATCTGCTGACGTGAGGCATTTCACTGCTGAGAGATTGGGACGCCAGCCCTTCCCCATTACACTGCACTCCAGGGCTCCTGGTGATGTCAGCTCTGCCCTACCCAGCCTGGATACTGTGTGCACCTTGGTGAAGGGCCATGTGCGGGAGGGGGACGGATGGGAGAACTACTCCCAGGCTGAACCTGTGTGGAGGTTAGCACGAAGTTCTGGTCACTGGCCCCTTTCACTGGCAGGGATGGGACGCGGGAAGGCTGAAGTAGGGTGGGCTGTCCTCATGCCGTGTCTGCCCTCACCAGCATCTTCCCCAGAGAGCCTAGGCTCACCACAACCTCACAGGAAGGATGGTCAAGGCCCTAGTCTGGGACTCAGGAGACGCAGGCTCAATTCCCTGCTCTGCCACAGCCTTCCTGGGGATGAGTACGTAAAAGATTGTGAGGTGCTCAGATGCTATCTGTGGTGATGGGAACCCCTGTAGGAGATGGACAAAGCCTCCCAGATCAGCTAGCAGGAACCTAAGGGGCCTTTGTGACTGTAGTCTGAGTCCTCGTTAAATGTCCCTAAACCTTTTTAATGGCCAAATCATTCCTTATCTCAAACAGGACTTTGTGGAGGGAGTTTTAAGCAGACCCTGCTCCAAAGGGAGCTTCAGAGCGCAACATGCTGCTTTGTCCCCTCTGGAAGGCAGCCGGGAACTGGATAATCATTCTAGGAAGGGATAGCTCATAAAGAGCTATGGCAAAATGCTGTTTGCTGTGGTCGGGTCAAGCCATGTGGTCAGAGCTCCCCTGTTACTGGGGTAATGACTTGGGGCTCAGTCTCTCCCAATGGGTCCTGAGAGGCCGGTGCTGAGTGGTCTGTCTCCACAGGTGATAAAGGAAGGGAGCAGTGCCAGTGGAGGAGGAACAGGTGGGACTGAAGCCCCTACATCCCCTGTGCTGCATTGCAAGATGGACCTCGATAAGGTGTGTCTCCCCTGCCAGTGGGGGTGGCTGGGGGTTAGTGATACACAGCAGAAGGGAACAGCGACTAAATTCTCAGGGATCAGGCAGCTGAAGGCTGGTTTCTGGGTTCTACAAGATCAGTCTTGCTCCCAATGTTTGCATGGCCCTTCTGTGGCATCCCCTATGATAGCAGAAGAGGACCCCCTCCAATGGGTGACAAAGAGCCAAGACCACCTCCCCAGCCAGCCTTGGAATGGAGATGGGGGTTCCTCTAGAGGGGGTGGGGCATATGCCCTTTCCTGTCCCCCACCCTAAGCAGGGGTTATCAGGAGCTAGGCTGGACACTGACCTTTGTGAGACTCCCAGAACTCTGGTCAGGGATGGTCACTCAGTGCGGCGTTGAAGTGGTTAAAAGCCATGGGGACCCATGGGGGAGGAAGGGACAGGGAGAGAAACTGCACTGAAATGGACGCCTGCCCTCCTCCCCACAGAGGTTCTCACAAGACAAACAGGCATCTGACTCGGACAGCGTGGCAGCAGGAGAGAACTGCACCCCCATGAGCCGAAGGGAGCATGGTGAGAGCCCCAGCCCCGCTCTGACCATTGTGGGCCCCTGGGCTGGCACTGCTGTGTGGAGGGGAGGGTCCACCCCACTGCAGAAAGCATCACCTCTCTGCAGTTGTCTCAATAAGCTGTCTGCTGCAGGGATGTGGGAAGGGGGCACGCCTGCTGGCACAGCTTCCCCTCGCTGCCATGCGGCCCTGATGCATGTGGTGGAGTTGCTGAGGCCCCTGCCACAGAGGAATATTTGCAGCCTCTTCCTGAGTCTGCACCTGGCTCCATGTGCCAGCCCTCTGACGTGCAACAGTTGCTGAGGGTGGGGATGTCCTGCTCTTGCCCCATCCGTGTATCTTTTGCCCCTCTGCCTTCCCCTCCCTGCCACTGTCTGACACCCAAAACCCCTTCCTGCTCTCATTGCAAATCCCAGCCTGAGCGATGGCACCATAGTGACCTCTCTGCTTTGGCCAGCCTTGTGGAGGGTGGGTTGCCGTTTACTCCTGAGCTGAGCTCTCCGCCCTGTTCCCAGGGAAAGGCAAGAAAAGCGGCTTGGCTGAACTGAAGGGCTCGGTGAGCCGGGCAGCCGGGAGGAAAATCACCAGGATCATCAGTTTCTCCAAAAAGAAGCCGTCTCCTGAGGACACGCAGACGTCCTCCACTGAGGAGGACCTCCCCTGCTGTGGTTCGTACCTAGGGCTCTGGGGAGATGGGAGCAAGAAGGGGCTATCCTGGGTCTAGGTGGATGTGGTTCCTAGGGGACTTGGTGCCAGGTGTAAGTTGGGCCACAATGCCTTTCTCTTGCCCACCAGACAGACCACCCAGAAGGGGGATGGGGACACTTTCCAAGACACAGGGAATTTCACTATTTCCTCTGAATTCCACCCATCGCTCACCAGCCCTGCGGCAGCATCGGGGACCCTGCCATGCCATGGAAGGGGATTTCCTGCTACAAGCATGTAGCCTGAGATTGATCTCTTACATTCCCTCTGCCCACCCCCCCCTCCACCGCCCCCGCCCACACATACCCCTTTTCTAGCTCAGTGTCCCCAGTCTGTGAGCACAGGACCAGACTGTTTCACCCAGGGCAGAGCACTCCAGGTTCACATCTGTGAAGGTGCTGGGGACCACGCAGCTGTCAGGTGCTCTCTGTGTTACGTGCCATGTGAACAGGGTGATTTGGTTAGCTCTACCGCTCTAGCTTAGAAGAGAAAAAGCCTGCAAATTACATAAACAACTGGAATAAGTTGTTAATCAGTTTGTAAACACCTAGAGGAGAGTTATAAGGAACAGCCAGCATGGATTTGTCAAGAACAAATCATGCCAAACCAACTTAATTTCCTTCTTTGACAGGGTTACTGGCCTAGTGTATGGGGAGAAGCGGTAGATGTGATATGTCTGGATTGAGTAAGGCTTTCGGCACAGTCCACATGACATTCTGATAAGCAAACTAGGGAAATGGGGTCAAACTGAAATTTCTATAAGGTGGGAGCACAACTGGTTGAAAGACAATAGTCAGAGTAGTTTATCACTGGTTTGCTGCCAAATTGGGAGGGTGTATATAGTGGGGTTAGTCCTGGGTTTAGTACTAGTCAATATTTTCATTAATGACATGGATAATGGAGTGGGGAGTATGCTTAAAATGTGTAGATCACACCAAGCTGGGAGAGGTGGCTAGCACTTTGGGGGCCAGGATTAGAATTCAAAACAACCTTGACAAATTGAAGACTTGGTCTGAAATCAACAAGATGAAATTGACTAAAGACAAATGCAACCTACTTCGCTTGGGAAGGAAAAATCAAATGCACAGCTACCAAAGAGGGAATAACTGGCTAGATGGTAGTATGGCAGATCTGGGGGTTGTAGTGGGCCACAAATTGAATGAGTCAACAATGTAATGCAGTTGCAAAAAAGGCTCTAATTATTCTGGGGTTTATTAACAGTGGAGAAAGTCCAGAGGAGAATAACAAAAATGATAAAAGATTTAGAAAACTTGACCCATGAGGAAAGATTAAAAATACCAGCATGTTTAGTCTTGAGAAAAGAGGACTAAGGAGGGATCTCATAAGTCTCCAAATATGTTAGCAGCTGTTATAAACAGGTAATCAGTTGCTCCTCGTATCCACTGAAGGTAGGACAAGTAATTGCCTTATCTGCAGCAAGGGATATTTAGATTACATATTAGGAAAAACTTTCTAACTATAAAGGAAAGGTAGTTAAGCTCTGGAATAGACTTCCAGGGGAGGTTGTGGAATCCCTGTCACTGGAGGCTTTCAAGAACAGGTGGGCCACACACCTGTCGGGGATGATCGAGGTTTACGTGGTCGTGCCTCTGTGCAGGGGGCTGGACTTCATGACTTCCCAAGGTCCCGTCCAGCCCTATGATTCTAGGAGTTAGCAAGTTGCTCCAAATGCCCTCTGAGATAAGATGCTGCTAAAGAAAATCAATGAAGCTCCATATGTCTGTCTGTCTGAGATACTCCTACCAGCCCCCATTCCCGTAACACCCGAGTGCGTCACAATCTTGGATGTACCTATCCTTGCAGCAGCCCTGTGAGATAGGGCAGTGCTGTTATCCCATGGGGAACTGAGGCACAGAGACCAAGTGATCAGTCACACAGGCTATCTGTGGTGGAGCTGGAAACGGACTCCAGGTCTCCTTAGTTCTAGGCTAGTGCCCTAACCGCTGGACCATTTACCTCACAAATCCAGCCCCCAAAACAGAGGGGATGAGCATGGTAACCTCAGAGGGCTTCTGCATCTACAGTTTCTGTGGACAAATCCTAATGTCCTTACTTGGGCAAACATCCCGTTGACTTCAGCAGAGATTTTGCAGAGTATGAACTTACTAAAGACCAAGCCGCACATGGGCCTTTGATTTTTGAGTTCTGCAGTTCTAAGGGGCAGATCTGCTGGTGCCCAGAGAGAGGGTCCGGCCTCTGTGCCGTGCTTTGTGGGGTGCTTCCACTGCCGGAATAATGGGGGAACAAGGCCTTCCCAGGGGTAGGGAGATGTGCAGTGATTCACTGACAGGCCTGGATGTATCTTGGTAGGATACCGCAAAGCAGCATTTCAGACTCTGGGTCTGTCTACACTGCAGACAGACACCTGCGGCTGGCCTGTGCCAGCTGACTCTGGCTCGTGGGGCTGGGGTTGCAGGGCTGTGTAATTGTGGTCTGTGTTCCGGCTTGGGCTGGAGCCACAGCTCTCGGACCCTGTGAGGTGAGAGGGTCCCAGCTTCCGCCTGAGCCCGAACGTCCACACTGCAATTAAACAGCTCCTTAGCCTGAGCCCTACGAATCGGAGTCAGTTGGCACAGGCCAGCCATGGGTGTCTAATTACAGTGTAGACAGACCCACTGACTGAAGTACAGCAAGACAAGACCACCTTTTGGAGCCTCCCGCACAGCCCCTATTGCCTCTTGCTTTCCACTTTCCCCTTAGCATCGTGCTTGTTGGGTCATTAGGTCCAGCTGACATGCACTGAGACTCTTCCCTTGGGGAACCGGCTCTCCCTGCAGGTTACCTGAATGTCCTGGTTAGCCAGTGCTGGAAGGAGCGTTGGTGTTGCTTGAAAGGCAACACGCTCTATTTCCACAAGGACCGCTCCGACCTGCAGACGCACGTGAATGCCATCGTCCTGCGTGGCTGCGAGGTGGTGCCAGGCCTGGGCCCTAAACACCCGCTTGCTTTCCGCATTCTTCGCGGTGGGCAGGAGGTCTCTGCCTTGGAGGTGAGTGTTTCATTCTCAGCGGCTCCAAGTGAGGCATGTGGGCTGTGGAGGCTTTTCCTGCCTCACTCTGAAAGACATGGACGGGCAGTTTGGGTCCAAATCCTGGGCCGTTTGTTTCCTTAAGGGTTTAACCAAACCCAGAACCGAACAGAGACACCAAATAGATTCTAAAGGGAAACTTCCATGGACTGTTTAACTTACCCCTTCCCTGGCTGTGCTTTGAGACCCCAAACTCAGTCAGGTGGGCTGATGAATGGCCCGGGCAAGTGAAATTGACTAGAACCAAAAAGTGAAGTCCTGTTTCACTGCTGAGCCCAACCGAATGCAGGCAATCACATAAACCATGCTGAGCAGCCTCTGAAATTCTTTCATTAATGATCTGTGGTGCACCTCGTTACACAAGCAAGGGATTTGGGGCCTTTTAAATCTAATCTTTATCTTGGCAGGATCCCTTGGGCTATGTGAACTTTTTATTCCATGACTGATTAAAGCAGGCATGCATGGGGCACCCCGTTAATGTGTTTCAGACGAGTGAATGAAATATACAAAGTAATTTCACTTGGGTCTGAATGACTGTATAGCAGCAGCCCGGATGCTGTTAGTTTCAGCACAGAGAAGCTGTTGGATTGGTTGAACCAGGCAAATCACGGCAGGTGAATAAACTCATTTGACTCTTAGCTTCAACCCAACGGCTCCCCCACACAGGAGCGGAGCTTGGCAGGTGCTTGGGCTGATGGAATCCGGCTCGGTGCCATGTGGAGAGCGCAACCTCATTCTCTAGGGAGGGTAACTTCTTCCCAGTTCCCCTGGGAACCCCCTCCCTACCCAACCCTGCGCAGAGTTGAAGACCTTCAACATCGCCGCATGTGTGTTGTGTATGAGCAGAGGCCTGTGCTTGCTGGTGTGGGGAGATCCAAAGCAAGGAGGTTTTGCGGGGGATGAGGGGAAATATTGCTGTAACTTCCTGTCCATAATCTGGGTCATCTACCTGGAGAGATGTGAAGGGGAGATGCATACCCAGGGGCCAGGTGCTCATGATGATGGCTTTCTCACCCACTAGGCAAACTGCTCTGAAGATCTGGGCCGCTGGCTTGGCCTCCTGCTGGTTGAGACTGGCTCCCAGAAAACCCCGGAGGCCTTGCACTATGACTACGTGGATGTAGAGACAATAGCCAACATAGTCACTGCTGTGCGACACTCCTATCTGTAAGGGGCTCTCCTCCCATCTCTCCAGAGCTTTCGTTAAGGCAATTGTGTGTGTGTGTACGTGTACGTACACGCACGCGATCCAGCCCTGGCATGCAGCCCGCCCGGCCGGGCCCAGGGGAGCACTACACCCTGCGAGGCCATCCCTGCCAGCAGCACCTCTACTATGGATGCATCCTGTGCCTCCAAACCCTGGTGGCAACAAGGCCTCATGCATGCAGCCTCAGAGCCAGAATAAACCACCTGCCCCATGAGTAGCATTGTGGGGTAGGGACATGCAGCGGTGGGTTATGATTTGTGGGGCCCTGAGCGCCTTCTAAAAGCTGTCTAGCGACTGGAGCTCATGACTGGGACCTGGCAGCTCTGGGTATGCTGAGTGGACTTGGTCAAGTCACTGCATCTCTGTGCCTCGTTTGCCCCTGGATAATATCTACTACCACATTTCCAAAAGTGTGGGGCACCTGCCTCTGGGAGGAGGTGGGGGCATGTACAAAGGGCAAGCTGGGGCTGGGAGGTGTGGCACACACAAATTGAAGATGGGGAGGCTTTTACCAGCACATGGGATATGGCTGAGGGGGCAGTGCATGACTGGCTTTGTTTCCCTGAAGCAGGGCTCGGCTCGCAGTAGTTTGGGAGAGGGGAGGCAGGGCTAACTTGTGAAAGTTTGCAAAGTGCTTTGAGATCTTTGGGAAGGAGCTAGAGAAGGGTGGCGTGTTCCTGTTGTGTGGGAAGGGGCTGCTGACACTCTCCATCTCCCCATCCCTACCTCCCCAGGTGGGCCAGCGCCTCCCACGAGAGCCAGGCTGACTCCTCCCGGGTGGTGTATGATGACGTCCCCTACGAGAAGGTGCAGGTATGAATGTGGCTTGCTTCCTATCACACTCCCCTCAGAAAGGCCATGGTCCTTCTCCCACCCAACCTCTTGCAACCCCCAAGTACCTGAATGCTGGGGAGACAGGCGCTTGCTTCCCCTCAGTGGCACTTTGGGCCTGCAGCTGCTGATAAACCATGCCTCCTCCCCCGAATGAGGATTTCTGCTCCTGCCTCATACTGATGCCACGCAGCATCTCTGCTGGGATCGGTTTTCAGTGTGTCCATTCATGCAGGCAGAGGAGCCATTGCGGCCGTCGGGGGCCCAGGTGAAGCGCCATGCCTCGTCCTGCAGCGAGTCGTCACGCCGTGTGGACCCGCAAGTCAAAGTCAAAAGACATGCATCAAGTAAGTTCAGAAACCAGTAGCTGCTTTCCCTTTTATTTTATTTATTTCGCCTGCCGGCAGACGTGCTGTGCTACCAAACCTCAGCCGCATGGGAGGGGGCTAGTTGGCTCAGGGATTGGGACCTCCCATCTCTGGTCACCTCTTCCTATCGAGCCCTAGGTCACTAATGGCAGGAGCCGTTCCCAGCCACTGGCTGTTCCATGAGATGAGCTAGTGGGGACTTAGTCCCACGTGGGCTAGTGATGGTCACAGGTGGCCACGTGTCCTTTAGGAACTGGAGTAACGGGCAGGATGATCTGAGGGGCTTGCAGCTTCTCCTTCCCAGCCGGGGTTCTGTTAGGTTGGCCTGCTGTGATGAGTGGGAAATGTGAACTGCTCCAGCTAAGGACCAAGTGGGGACTCAGCTGCTCCTCTGGCACCTTTCACCTGCCCTGAATTCACTAATGAAAAGCGACCCCTCCACAGGCAATGGGGAAGGAGATGCCAGTTTCAGGCTGATCCTGCATGGGCTTCAGTGCGTCTTCCTGTGCCTCCTCGGGAGACTGGTGTGATGCCCCTGTTCCCACAAGCAGCCCCTTCTCCCCGCCATGGCCTAGTGCGGCCTCGGGAGCTAACCCGGCTCATCTGTGACACTCCCATCATGGAAACTGAGGCATCAAGGCTGCGAGTCCTGAACTCGTCTCGCTGAGCCTGCATTTGCGCTTTCCTTTATAGAGGCAGGGGCCAGTGTGGGGACGCCCTGCCTCACCAGCTGTGTCCTTGTTCTGTAGACGCCAACCAGTACAAGTATGGGAAGAACCGGGCCGAGGAGGATGCCAGGATGTTCCTGACGGAGAAAGAGAAGCTGGAGAAGGAGAGAGCTTCTATCCGGAATGAGCTGGTGACCCTGCGGAAGGAAAAGAGGGAGCTCCGGGAGGCCATGAAAAGCAGCACAGGTATGGAGCCTGCTGCAGCCTGGGCAGGAGAGGAAATACCCCCCTGGCTGATCTGACCCCAGCCCCCCAATATGGGATCATGGCAAC
This sequence comes from Chelydra serpentina, assembly GCA_037349315.1. Lineage (NCBI taxonomy): Eukaryota > Metazoa > Chordata > Testudines > Chelydridae > Chelydra > Chelydra serpentina. Next base: position 19,717,266 of record JBAIAC010000035.1, read on the forward strand.
AGTCACCAGACCAGAGGATGTCTCTGCAATGAGACTGGTGGATTTTTAATGCCAAGCAAAGCAGGGATGAGTCGGGGTGAATAGAACCCAGCAAAACGGTGCAAGTTTCCTCCATCCAGCTCTGACAGTGCCCCCTAGCCTGACCTGCTGCTGACCTGTTCTGGTCCCAGCTCTGGCCATGCACTGGTAAGGCTCCCTGCTGGTTCAGTTCTCCAGGCGTCTCATGAGCAAGGACAGTCCTGCCATCTCCTTGGCCGCACCCTGAACCCAAGAAATCCCCTTCCTCTCTTCCCCCCCCAACTGTGCAGACAGGCCCACCTCCCTCCTTTGCTAGCCAGGAGTGTAGTCGTCAACTATTATTCAGCAGCAAACTCCCACTCCTACCCCTGCTTCCCCCATGAGGGTTGCACATGACTGTACCATCTTCTCTCCCAGCCCTGGTGCTGCTGGCTCCCTGCTGGCCCAGCCCCAGCATGGACGCAATCGAGTGCTCTCCGCTGGAGCTGTTGTGCACCTTTGTTCCTCTTACTCCTGGTTCCTGGCGCCCCTCCCAGGGCCGGGGCTGTGCCTTCAGCCCTCTGCCAGCCTGGCTAGTGCTTTGCACTCTGCTGGGCAGAACACTGGGTCCCAGCTGTAGTGCTGAGTCAGCGGGGATCTGCTGCACCTGCTGCTGTGGCCACCTCAAACTGTGCCCAACAGCATCACCTAGTGGCCAAACTGGCATGTGTCCCTCCAGTAAAAAAGGCAGGTCATTGTATTGTTTCCTTTTCAGATTCAAAGGTTGAAAAGCCAGATCAGGGAACGTACTAGTACTACACAGGAGAACCTCAGTTACGAACACCTTGGGAATGGAGGTTGTTCGTAACTCTGAAATGTTCATAACTCTGAACAAAACGTTCTGGTTCTTTCAAAAGTTTACAACTGAACGTTGACTTAGTACAGTTTTGAAACTTTACTATGCAGAAGAAAAATCCTGCTTTCCCTTCATTTTTTAGTAGGTTACATTTAACACAGCACTGTGCTGTATTTGGGGGTTTTGTCTCTGCTGCTGCCTGACTGTGTGATTGACAGGTCAATTTCTACTGTACTAATAAATCCTAGCAAAGGAGTCAACCTCGCCCTGCTGCAGCCTAACAGGTATCGGACACTAGAAACAGGCCCTCACCAGAACAGCAGATCTGAGATCTCCTAGCTGCTGGCACATCACTGCTGCCTCCCGTAAACCGCACTCACTGATGGAGGGAGGGGGTGGTGGTAAATTTGGGCTTGGGAGCCTCCTTCACTCCACAAACCCCATCCCATTTCTCCCTGGCTCTGTGCTGAGCTGATGGGACCTGATTGGTCTTGTTCCTTGTCTCCTTCAATCAGGGAGGAAGCTGAAGGAGCTAGAGGAGCGGGTGGTGGCCCTGGAGGAGCAGTGCAAAGGGAAGGAGGAGCAGCGTGTGGACCTGGAGCTCAAGCTGACGGAGGTGAAGGACCGGCTGAAACAGTCGCTAGCAGGAGGGCCGGCTCTGGGGCTCACCGTGACCAGCAAAGCTGAAAATGGGGTATGGAGTCACTGCCTTCCTTTCCACAGCCCTGGTCTTCCAGAGGGTTCCTGCTCCCCTGAAGAATCATAGAAGATTAGGGTTGGAAGAGACCTCAGGAGGTCATCTAGTCCAACGCCCTGCTCAAAGCAGGACCCAACCCCAACTAAATCATCCCCGCCAGGGCTTTGTGAAGCCAGGCTTTACAAACCTCTAAAGATGGAGATTCCACCACCTCCTTAGGTAATCCATTCCAGTGCTTCATCACCCTCCTAGTGAAATAGTTTTTCCTAATATTCAACCTAGATCTCCCCCACTGCAACTTGAAACCATTGTTCCTTGTTCTGTCATCTGCCACCACTGAGAACAGCCAAGCTCCATCCTCTTCAGAACCCCCCTTCAGATAGTTGAAGGCTGCTATCAAATCCCCCCCACCCCTCACTCTTCTCTTCTGCAGACTAAATAAGCCCAGTTCCCTCAGCCTCTCCTAGTAAGTCATGTGCCCCAGCCCCCTAATTTTTGTTGCCCTCTGCTGGACTCTCTGATTTGTCCATATCCTTTCTGTAGTGGGGGGCCCAAAACTGGAACGCGATACTCTAGATGTGGCCTCACCAGCAATGTTCCCTCTAATATTTGACAGGCCGTGTGCGCAAAAAATGTATTCTATGCAAATTGTTGTGCTTCTGTGCAAATGTTTGTGCGTGCGGTGTTTTGCCGTGTGTGCGGGGTTTAGGATCTGTGTGCGCGCGCACACATGCACAGCTTAGAGGGAACAGTGCTCACCAGTGCCAAATAGAGGGGAATAATCACTTCCCTCAATCAGCTGGCAATGCTCCTACTAATGCAGAGGGATGGGACTCTTTCTGTTGGCTTGTGCCTGCTTCAGGTGGGAGACGTAGGGAATACGAGTGGAGGGCCAATGCACTTCAGTCTTGAGACCCACAGCCTCCCCTCTGCTATGCTTGCCCCATCCCACCCGGGACAGCCCTGCCCTGCAGCCCCCAGCTGTCTTGCTATTTGGCCATTCCAGTCCTAGGATTTTCCCCAGCTGTGCGGTAACCCCTCAACCCCTCTTCTATTCCAGTCCTGGGCTCCCACCAGCTCTGCCAGCCGGTCCCAGCAGTCCATTAGTGGATAGTAACTGCTTCTTGCCACATTCGGAAGCTGTGGAGTGTGCTTTAATCTGAGTTCTCTGGCTGTCTCCCTGTCTCCTGCTGTCACTGCTTTCTGGGTCTCTAAAGGGTTATTCTTTTCCCACCCTCAGGAGACTGGAAATAAGCCGAATGGGAACCCCACAGAGCACTTGGTCCCGGTGAACTGTGCAGCAGAAATGAGGAAGAGGAGCCCCTCCATCCTCCCTGCCAACAAGGGGAAAGTGCTGCAGAAGGCCAAGGTACAGCTCTGCTCTCCCAGCCCAGCAGCAGCATCCTCAGCCTCACCAGCAGGTGTTTGGACATGCACCATCCCTAGACCCCTGAGGCTGGGGAATCAGCTGGTCACTCCTCCCCCTTCCATTCCTGCCTGCCCCCAACACCACACTCTAATGCATCAGCAGCTCTGCCAGGTTCTGCAGAGCCCCCTGCCAGTGTCTGCCCTCTGGCTGCTGAGGGGGTGGGAAGCCTTGGGAGGCACCAGGCTGGCTGGGGGAGATCATGGAAGTGGCAACTCATGACCTGACTTCCAGGGCAATGGTGGTGGCTCAGTCACTGAAGACCGTGGAATCTAGAGTGGCCAAAGCCCTATGCCAGGCAGTAGCGTAGGGAGCTGGCCTGGCTTGGTCCCTGAACGGCGGAGCTAGATCGGGTCTCATCAGGTTTTCCCCATCGTCTCTCACAAGCTAAAGAAGCTACTCGGAGCTAAACCCTGGCCCACCAGCGGTCCTCTGTGCTGCAATTGAGTGCCCGTGTCAGCTGAATTGGGCTCGTGGGGCTCAGGCTGTGGGGCTATAAAACTACCATGTAGACATTTTGGGCTCAGGCTGGAGCCTGGGCTCGGGACCTTTCTCCCCTCGCAGGGTCCCTCCCAGAGCCCAGGCTCCAGCCTGAGCCCGAACGTCTACACGGCAGTTATACAGCCCCAGTCCTGCGAGCCTGAGTCAGCTGCCGTGGGCCGGCTGCGGGTGTTCAATTGCAGGGTAGATGGACCCCTGCTGGCTCCTGAGGGTCTACAGCATGGGGCGCAGTAGCTCCAGCTGTTGGACCTGATTCTTTCTTCATGCCAACATGCCCTGAAAGTCCCTTTTATTTATTTATTTTCCCCGCCCCCACCTCTCCTTTTTCCTTACATTGCAGGAGTGGGAGATGAAGCAAACCTAACTGGGGCAGCCAGGCCTCGCCTGCAGCGAACCGACTCAGGCCCTGGGGGACACTGAAGAGCCGCGAGCCCCTTTTCCCCAGGGAAAGTGGAAGAGGATTCTGGCGAGCGTGGGTCTCCAGCAGGGGGATGGGGGCATGGGGAAAGCGCCCACCTTCCAAGGGTGGGGACGTTTGGCAAGCAGACAAGATTGGGTGTGGGGGAGAGGGGAGGGATATTTGGGAATGGGGAGGTGGGGGGGAAATCTTTCAAGAGTAAGGCTCCCATGCAGCCGGAACGCCCAGCTCTGGGGAGGAGCACCCCACTAGGACTGGAACGTCAGCCATCCCCATTGATGTATTTTGCTCTTGGTAACAAACTAATGGCGTGCGCTAGGGGAGAGTGCAGGTAACTCAGAGTCAGAACGCCTGGGTTCTATTGATTGTGCCATAGGTGGTCTGTGACTCTCGATTGTGCTTTACCTCCTGGTGCTCAGTTTCCCCCCCCCTCTGTCAAAGGTGGGCCAGTATGATCTATCCTCCAGCGAGGGGTGGGGTGAGCTTTCATTATAGGCATTACATGGGCGTGGTGCTATTTATTTGCAATTTTACTGGATCAGACCATTGGCGTAGTTAGTCCACTATCCCAAACCAGAGCAGAGACTGGGTGGAGCTAGCCGTGTCTCCCTCTGCAGCGGCCAATCCCAGAGGCCCTAGCAGAAGGGCCATGGGGCTTTCTTGTGCATTGTTTTAGATCTCTGACACTTAGTGGGTGTGCTCTGCCCTGTTGCAGTCTCTTCTGTCACATTGCAGGTGTCTTTTCATATTTTTTATACGTCAGGTAAATTCAGCACAATGGGGGAAGAGGGAGGCTATGAAGCTACAACAGTGATGAGGCTAAAACTTTAAAGTGGCCACAGCTTTTGGATGTTTCAGTGTTAGGGTGGCTTACAAACCCCAGGTTTAATTCTCGGAGCTGCTGGTCACTCCCCCATTTCTCCTGACTGCACATGGAGCTTTGTGTGCTCAGCACTTCTGAGCAGTGGGGGGCCAGGTTGTCTCAAGTTTGTTGCTTCTGGGTCAACTGTTTTATCTAATTCTAGTTTCCTTCCTGCTGGAAACAGCTGTGCTGCAGGGCAACACTGTCCAGTGCAGGGCAAGGGCTGACTGCCTTTGGAGAATGAACTCTGGGGAAGCTCTCCTGCCAACATTTGAAAGCACCCCCATTGGGCCTTGCTCAGCATTGTGGGAGGGGGAATATGGAGCCTCCTCCTCAAAGCACTGTCAGAGGGTGAGCTGTGTGGAGAAGGGGGAGGGAAGGAAAAGATGATGGTATTGCCTGAAATAATGGCACATCCCCAACACTGCATGCAGGGCAGGACACCTCAATTTCAGCGACAGCCTCTGGAAGAGAAGGGCCACAGAAGGGGGCAAGACTAGAGAGGAAACACTTTCAGCCAATGTAGTATGGAGAAGAGTAAGCAGAGCCAGGAAGCCTGGGCAATGGAGGGAAATCCCAATGCACTCTTCTTTACCCTTTGGTGCAGTCCATGAACAATGTGTCAGTACACCAGAACCTGTGGAACTCACTGCCTCAGGGTATTTGTATGAGAACTATCTAAGCAACCATTAATAAAAATAGCAACTGCAGGTAAACAAGCTGGGCTCAAAACCATCTGTGTGTTCCTTCCTGCAACTGCAGGCCATGTGAGCTGTTCGGTAGTTGTAAATCCCCCATCCCCAGCTAGTGTCCGCAGTAAAGAAATACATGGTGGGGGGTGGGGAGAGGAGAAGGGAAGCAGCATCACTTGCTGTTCTTCCAATTTGAATGCACCCTGTATCCACATACAGGCGAGCTCAAGCGGGTTTACAGTCAGGCTAAGTACGGTTCAGAGTAGATTATGCTGCAGCAGTGTTAATATTTATTCAATCTCCCTCATGCTAGCCTCAGTTGTCTTAGTGTCAAACCAGAGTATTGCACCAGTAGGTGCCTGAGTGGGATTTTTCACTGCGGTGGATGCAATCAGCATCAGTGAACAGAAGAGAATGGTGCACTTGGATAATCCTGTGCTCCTTCATAAATCCAGTTTTGGGGAGACTCCCTGTCCCCTAGGTAGTCTCCAAGCCATGGTGGGATGCTGAGGCTGCTAAGGAACATTTCTGATCTCACTGCCCTGGCTATGCCCAAGGCTACGCTGTGATTGGTGCCTCTCCACAGTTCGGTTGAAGGCTGGGCCTTGTCTCCAACAATGTAGGAAGAAGGGGAACAGGATGCTTCTGTTCCTTGAAACACTGTCACCCTCCCAGCAACCACAGCTGCTCCTGCTGTATGCTAGAGCATCTCTTACCATGGCCCTGCCCTTTAGACTGCTCCCTCTGTCTCCTTCAGTGTGGTCTTCCTGGCTGAAGACAGGTGTCACTTCAGGATAGGCAGCCGTCCTCGTCTCCCCCAGCGCTCCCATGCTGTCCGCTAAGACACCAAGGCATGAAATGTCAGCATGGAAGTGGGGCAGGGGCTCCGAGTAGCTTTAGGGGATAACTTGCTGCACGCTGGTGGGCATCTATCTTTGGGTAGCCCAGAGTCTGACACCTAAGGCCAAAGACATCCCCGCTGTAACTGTCGGCTTTGCACTCAAGCTGCCCTAGGGTCATTCTAGCCCCCACTCCTAGGTAGAACAATTCCTTCTCCAGCCCTAGCTCAAGAGGGGAGTTTCTCAGACCTTCTAGCTGGGACAGGCTACAGCCTCAGCCCCATAAGCTCCTCCAGGTTTCTAGTCTCTAACTTCTGAACGGGCTAGAACTGCATGAAAGTTGAACCTGTCAAAATCCTGCTTCTTTCTCCTCATAACCCTCTTCCCGTCATCCAGGCAGGGCTGGCGCTAGCGCTTTGTGTATACGTGCTGATCTTCTGCTCACGTGCCTGTAATGGCTTCATAATCCCCAGAGGCAGATGTGTCATGCCACAGCCTCTGATCTGTAATACAGTAGTGTACAGAGAGCAAACCATCTGTTAGTGACAAGCCCGAAGAACAAAACCAAACACCCCTGCTGTATTGCAGTAGGGTTTTTCTCCTATAACTCAGCCCTGCAGAGGCACAGGTGTGCATGCTCACTAATGAGCCGGGACATATGCTGTACTTCCCATAAAGAAACTAAGGCTTTCACCCTACGGTGTCTGCCCAGTGCCCTAGGATTACAGGATGGGGACTCGGTCTCTGTCTCGCAGCCCTGCTGCCTTAACAGAAGCTGGGAGGGGTAGGGAAACAAACGAGAACATGGAGGCAGAAGCGCAGGAATGGCCATGCCTGGTAGGCATCCCTGCTGCCCGGGTAGCAACGTGCCACTTGTGCCAGCCACTTTTGGATGTGTGGGTGGAAGGCGTCTGGCGCAGCATGTTGTGCCCCATGCTTCCTATGTAAGAACCATCTGCACTTTATGGAGCTGTGTCCTCTCCCCTAATAAAGAGACTGCTGTACAGAACCCAGGCTGTGCGCATTTACTGAGCTCAGCAAGGGGCGTGCCTGGGCTGGATTTAGGCAAGGGGAGGGTTAGCTGCCCCCTCCCATTGGGGGCCTGGTGCCGCAACCCAAAATTATCCTGACACCGTGCTGCACAGGCTGGGCTTGCTGCTTCCGCCCTGGGGTCCAGGGCTGGCTCTAGCTTTTTTGCTGCCCCAAGCACCAAGCCACCAAAGGGGGGGGGGGGGGGGGAACAACAAAACTGTGGCCGCAGCTGCCGAAGCAAAAAACAAACAAACAAACAAAAAGCCCTTGAAATATGCCACCCCAGGAATGGCCGGAATGCCGCCCCTTCAGATGCCGCAGGAAATAGCTGTTTGGCAGCAGATGTGCCGCCCCAAGCACTGGCTTCCTTTGCTGGTGCCTGGAGCCGGCCCTGCTGGGGTCGCCAGAGCACTTCTGGCAGTGTGCACACTGGGACCTTAGCAGAGGCAGGCCCACAGCCTGATCCCTGGCCGGGCAGGTGTAACATTACAAACTGCTGCCCATCAGAATTTGTGGCTTTGCTGGTACGCAGCATGCTGGTACGAAGTGGGGCTGCTCAGTAACATCTGCTGAAGGCACTGCCCTCCCTTGTGATGACAATGTGCTCCCTGCTGCTCAATAGGATAAGAGGGGAGGGATGGGCTGAGTCGGGGTGGGTGAAGGACTGAATGCACAGGACGATCAAACAGCTGGAGGCAGGGGAAAGAGAGGGGTAGAGGGGAAAAATCAGGGGCAGAAGATAGGAGCTGGGGTTAAGAACTAGCTTGAGTTGCTTCTAGACAGTGGTAGAGGGGGAATGTTATATGTGACTTCCCCTCGCCCTTTGTATTGAAAAATTATTTAAAATCTTTGTTTCTGGTATGTAATTCCCTGTCCTGCAAACACTGACTTGCACACGTGACTCTTCTATTATTTCATTTGTTGCATACATAAATGTTGATTTTTCTATTGAATTGTTTATACTTCTAATTGTATATTTTAATGCATAGTCTTTATGTATGCTACAGATTTATTATGATCCATTTCAGTGATGTTCTTTACCATTCTTCCCTGCCAAAATCAAGAATTTTTAAAGATGAATTATCCCATTACTCCTTTGCATAGGCTGCCTTTTGGAGAAACCAAAGTGCCTTATCTACACTATGTTTTTACAGGGGGATAGCTAATGCATGTTACCCCATGATAAAAACACACATTTTTTAACACCGAGGACACAGACTATAACACTAACTCAGATATTCAATTATTAGTCAGAGCCTGACAAGTCTCTCATGGATTGTGGCTAACACTGCTCCTTTGCCACCAGAGGTGTTCATAGGTGCTGACTTTACCTGGCGCCGGCGGGTGCTCACGCCCCCTCCAGCCCCGCCCCAACTCAGCCCCTTCCCCAAATCCCCGACCCTGCCTCCTCCCCTGGGTGTGCTGCATTTCTCCCCCTCCCTCCCAGGCTTGCCACAGGAGGGAGAAGCAGAGCAGCGGCGTGCTTAGGGGAGGAGGTGGAGCGGAGGTGAGCTGGGGCTGGAGGGTGAGGGGAAGGCCGCAGGAAGTAACCCGGGGGGAGGGGGCGGAAGGGACGGCAGAGGAACCACTCCCCGCCCCAGCTCACCTCTGCTCCGCCTCAGCCTCCTCCCCTGAGCCACCATCACTCCGTTTCTCCCCCCTCCCTCCCAGGCTTGCCGCAGGAAATAGCTGTTTGGCGGCAAGCCTGGGAGGGAGGAGAGAGAAGTAGGAGGTGGAGTGGAGGTGAGCTCAGAGGAGGAGGTGGAGCGGAGGTGAGCTGGGGTGGTGGGTGGGGGAGAGAATTTTCCCCCGTGGGTGCTCCAGCCCCGGAGCACCCACGGAGTCAGTGCCTATGGAGGTGTTTGCATCTGAACATCGGTAGCCTGCCGTTGTGTGGGTGTCATGGAAAACCAATTAAAGCATTTTAAACTAAAAGAATTAACAGAGGTGTTTCCCCCCTCAATTTCCCCTATCCCCTTCCCTTATAAGGGCCTGCAGATAGTGTGACAGCTGTGAAGTTGATGTACATAAGTTACAGTGCCTTAAACCCGTGTGAACACTTTCGTTCAGAAGTAAAGTGGTCTTACTTTTGAGAATGTCAGTCAGAACTTTGACACGTCTTGAACATTTTTAAAATGTGGTATGGTCCAGGTGATTTTTCAAGTCCAAACAGCGGTGAAATAATCAAGCACTCTAAATATCAGAGGTGTAGGACTGGAAGGGACCTCAATAGGTCAGCTAGTTCAGTGTAAAGGGCGCCTGCCACCCATAGGCTTTCCAGGTGTCGGCTCTTCAACCCTGGTGCTGGCACCTCTGGTAAGCACCGTGGAGCGGGCCGTTAAAAGTCCTGTCGGTGGTGCAGGGCTAAGGCAGGGCGGAGCCGGGACAGGCAGGGAGCCTGCCTCAGCCCTGCTGCTGGCTGGGTGCTGCCCAAGGTAAACCTGTACCCCTGCCCCTGCCCTGAGCCCCCTCCAAACCTGGCTGGAGCCTCCTCCTGCACCCCAAATCCCTCATCCCTGGCCTCACCCCAGAGCCTGCACCCCCAGTTGAAACAATCACCCTCCACACACACCCCTGCCCCAGCCCAGAGCCCTCTCCCACACCCTTAACCCCTCATTTCTGGCCCCACCCTGGAACCTGCACCCCCAGTTAGAGCCCTCACTCCCTCCCGCACCAGTGAAAGTGAGTGAGGGTGGGGGAGGGCGAGCCCCCGAGAGCGGGGGAATGTAGCGAGCGGGATGGGGCCCAGGACATGGGCGGGGCCTCGGGGAAGGGGCGGGGCTACGGTGTTCATTTGTGCCATTAGAAAATTGCCAACCCTACCCGCCTCCAGAAGCTGGGGGAGGGCAGAGCCAGCAGCCTATGCCAGGCTGGCTATCAGCATCTCACAGAGGCGGCAGATCGGGACAGGCTACTACCTCACGCCCTGCAGCAGAGCCGGGGCAGACCAAGGGACCTCTAGACTCTAGAGGCCAGGCACCGCTCCCGGCGGCGGCGTGTAACATTGAGGCGGATGGGGGCACTAGGACCCGGGGGTGGAAGCAGAAATGATCCTCGTGCCAGCACCACGCTCCAGCGACAGGCGCCCAGACACTGGCTGAAAGGGCAGCCCCGCGCGGGGCCTGCCGGGACTGGGAGCGCCGCCGCGTGTGCAGTGGCTAATGGGAGTGGTAGTCCCCCCCACCGCCGTGCGCTGCCGGCAAGGTGTAACAGTCCCGTGCCCGATGACGCGGGGGCTGATGGACGCTGCCGTCCATTACGCCGCGGCGCGGTGGCCGATGGGGCCTGTAGTTCTGCCGGGGGCGGGCGCATTGCCCGGCGGGCGGCGCTCAGTCACACGCCAGCGGACCGAGGGAGGGAGGCGGGAGCATGGCTGGCAGGTCCCTGCGGGCGGCCCGGCACCACCTCAGCCCGCTGCTCTCGTTGGGCGCTCGGCAGCCCAGCAGGTAAGGCGGGCAGAGGGGCAGGACGCGGGGAGCCGGCCACTCACCCCCAAAGGAGCCCGAGCGGCTGCGCTCGCGGGTGAGCGGTGTGCCACCTGCCGCCCGGCTGCTGCTCCGGTCCCCTGCCCAGGCAGACAGGGCTGCTGCGGGGGGGATGGCGCGGCGCGGCCGGGGTCTGGTGCCCGGGCGCGGCCGGGGTCTGGTGCCCGGGCGCGGCGCGGGTCTGCCCGTTGCGAGCTGCGCTACTGTGGGGGAGCGGGAAGGCGTCGGCACGCGGCCAGCCTCACATCTTAAAACGCGGCCCCTCGTCCGAGCCCCTGCGGGTTGGGCGGCCACCGTGAGGGGCCTCGGGCCTGGTTTTCAGACCCGGCCGCTCCCGGGGCTCACCTGGGGCTGTGCGCCTCGGACCCGCGCGGGAGCCGGGCCGGCAGCCTCAAGCCGCTCCCCACGCCAGGGCCGCTGCTGAGTGCTGGCCTGGCCCGCGAAGGGGAGAGGGGGCTCTCCCAGTCCCAGCGATGAGCCGACCATCCCTGGCTTGGCTTGCGCGTGTGTTTTCAGCTTGGCCTTCCTGTTCCTAAATCAGGTGTAAATAGGGACTTTCTTTCATTTAGTCTCTGGCACTACAAGGAAGAAAATTTGCTGTGTGCTCATACTGAGAGGAGGAGAAAGCAACTGAGAGTAAGGAGGAACAGGTGTTAATTACTAGCCCTTGCTCCCCAGAAGTGATTAAGTTTATTTCAGGAAAGGTCCAACCCTAGACATTGCTGAAGGGGTGTTTACTGCAGTCATTTTTAAGGCTCTCAATGAGAATGTGGGTGGCCCCTGTTTCTTTTTGAGGCCAAAAATATGTGTAGCTGCAACTGGTCAAATAATAATATTGGGGCATAGGAGTGGGGAAGTTGATATATGCTGACAAAGCTCTGGGTGTGGAATTGTTGCAGTGTGTGTATATATAGAAAGCAAAACGTTGTCTGGAATCAAAAAAACACAGTCTTGGCTACACGAGGATAATGGCACACAAGTCCCCATTGCTTCTGCTGCACTGATGGGGGGCCTAGTGTGGACAGGCTTCCTGTGGCTGAACTTGTAAAAACTCTTCCAAGTGGATGAGCTTACAGCAGGTTTAACTAAAATGGTTTTAAAAGTGGGTCTTGGCCACAGGAAACTTGCTTACGTGGGGAATCCCACTGGTGCAATGAACCTTTGAAATTTTGGTGAAACATCCTGGGTATAGACATAGCTACTGAATGTCTATTAAATGGATTTTCAAATGACTAATCAGAAATAAGAGAGACAAAGTGGAGAGGTAATATCTTTTATTGGGCCAACTTCTGCTGGTGAAAGAGGAAGCTTTCAGGCTTACACAGAGCACTTCTTCAGGCAGGTTCCTAGTGCTTCTCCTCTTTCTCTTTCACCAAAAGAAGATATTACCTCACCCACCTTGTGTTTCTAATATCCTGGCATCAACATGGCTACAGCAACACTGCAAACAATAATCAGAAATAACTCAGTGCAGAAAGTGGAAGGAAGATGTATTTTGAAAAGCAGGTTCTTTCTGAGAACAGTTGAGCTTGCCTCTAAAAGGAAGTGGTTGTATGGTAAATGCAGTGGGCCAAGTTCTGCCCTCGCCTCCCACTGACTTTATATGCAATATCTCCATGTTAAAAAAGTAGACAAGTGGCGTTATGAATACAGTTCTGTCTCTATAAAAACCTTTGAAAAAGGCTTTAAAATGTGTTAATTAGTGTAGTGTTGCTACTTTGCCCATTACATACATAACCTAATATTTTATGTTCTTGAAGTGTTTCTTGGGCTTAGTTTCTAGCATGATTTGAATACAGTTGTACTGTGTATCTGATTGGGGCAGTTGACTCGTGTTTTGGGTGGTCAAGGAAGAAGGCGGCTTAATCTGGAGTGTCCATTCTACATGAGTCCCACTTCAGACCTTGTGTTAAAGGACAACTGATGTCTACTAGTTGGTTCCTTGGTTGAAATGCAGGCAGCAGAGAAGGGGAAAGACAACAGGCTCACACGTTCATTCTAGATTTATCACTCTAAAGGGAAATTAGAAGAAAATTTAAGCACAATAAAATGGGGAAGTCCATATGTGCTTTGGGAACTGCTGGGCTTGGGGTTTGTAGTAAAAGCATGTTATGTCCAGAAATCCTTCCCTTCCTACACTCTTGTGTCGTGGGTAATTATCCTTGTAAATGTGCTGTCAGCTTGAAATAGGTGTGGCCTCTGATCTGTAGATGGTGTCATTGGGATGGTTCATGACAGACAATCAAGGCCCATTAGCAGTGTGAAACCAGTCCATAGATGCAAAATGTTAAATGTATCCTCCAATTGCACCCTGTCATGCTAATAAAGTGACTCTTAGGGAGATGATCGCATTGCAAAAAGTGACATTCAAATTGGATTGTCTGTCCTGGGTCTTTGACATGTGAGCCTGAGGTGTGTAACTGATTATCATTGGAGAAGCAGGCTTCCTCACATCCAAAAAGGGAACATGGAGAGAAGCTTGAATTGGGAGAAGAGAGAATATGAGACAGGTTGTGTGTTCAGAAAGTGGATCAGGGAACTTCAGACTGTTGTATGACATCTTGTATGGCAGAAGGAGAGAGGGTGATATGTATTTTATCACACACCTACGCTTCTCATCATTTAAAGTCTGAGGTTTAAGGATAACTGGTTTAAACTATATGGATAGATTTGGGTGTTGTCCCCTAAATCCTTTTCTACCCCCATTGATCTGCCTGTCTCTGGCACTGGTTTCAGAGTCTTTCATACCCAGCTCAATAATCTGCTCGCTCCTTCAGGGATTTCCCCAGTGCTGTCACTTGTCATGTCAGAATTTCCTAACTTCTTGGTGTATAATTACTATCTACTCATAGTTGTTTGCAGTGTTGATGTGGCTATGTTGGTCACGGGGTATTAGAAATGCAAGATGGGTGAGGTAATGTCTTTTATTGGATCAACTTCTGTTGGTGAAAGAGACAAGCTTTTGAGCTACACAGAGCTCTTCTTCAAAGAAGTTGGTCCAATAAAAGATATTACCTCACCCACCTTGTCTCTCTATTCCTAGGAAAACTGGGGTTAACACTGTATCTGGAAGGTGGGACTGTATTACACTAGCTGCAGATAAACACTTGTTTTTAGTATGCACCTCATATCTCTTAGGAAGAAGCAAACTATGCAGCTTTTTCCTGTATTCCATTCCATATGGCAATACTGAGCAAATGGCAGTTCTGAGCAAACCCCCTTTTAAACATCGCTCTGTGAGAGAGCTCTTGTTCCTCGTCTGCCGCATGAGCCAGGCTAATCCAAACAGCATGTGGGAGTTTCTGTAGGATGGGGGTGTGTTTTGGGACTTGGATTGAGTTTCACTAGCTGGGAAAGGGAGTCCATGCATGCAGCTCTCTGCTTCACGTAGGCAGGTTTCTCTGGCTGAAGCACTAGCTCATTTATTCCTCTCTCGCTCTTGCGTGTGTACACACCCACCCACCACGAGTCACATGCAGAGACAGCTCAATAAACTTCCGTTCCTTGGAAGTGAACGAGCAGCAACACCTGGAAATATCTATATAGGGTTTTAAAGCAAAATTTGTCTTGATCTGTGGATTATAAAACTGTAGGTGATTGGGCTGCCAGTTGCATTTCAAGGCTATTTTGGCTGAATGGTTCATTTGTTAACTTCAGTAACTGAAGTTATATCAATGAAATGTGAAAAGTTTATGGGTCAGAAGTCATAATTACAATCCATACACTCAACCCACACAACACTTTTTCTCTTTTACAAAACTTAAATTTTCCAAACTTGCACTGATCTGTTTTAAAATCTAAGCTAACTTTTTCCCCCCTACAGTTCATCTCTCTCTCTTTAATTTTGGGAAATAGTGACCTGTTAATATTTGTAACTTCTTTTTAAAGAGCAACTTTTAATTAACTGTTTGCCATTTGCAGCTTTTAATTCTAAAATAACACACCCTAGTTATTTCTAAGTCTCCGCCTCTCTCTCTGTCTTGTGATAGTGAACTGCATTTTTGTGGCATGACTGGCTAGACAGTTGCATCCTATCTTTTTATCTCTCTCTTAGTGGGATATTCTCCACTGAGACATAGAATCTCATTCACAGATTCCAAGCCCAGAAGGGACCATTGTGATCATCTAGTCCAGTGGTTTTCAAATTTTTTTGCTGGCGACCCAGTTGAAGAAAATTGTTGATGCCCGCGACCCAACAGAGCTAGGGACGAGGGGTTTGGGATATGGGAGGAGATCAGGGCTGGGACAGAGGGTTGGGGTTCAAGGGTGAGGGCTGCAGGGTGGGGTTGGGAATGAGGGGTTCAGGATGTGGGGGGGCTCGGGGTGCAGACTCTGGGGTGGGGCTGGGGATGAGGGTTTGGGGTGCAGGAAGGGGCTCTGGATTTGGGGGGGGCTCAGGGCTGGGGCAGGGGGTTGGGCTGTGGGCTTACCTCGGGCAGCTCCCGGTCAGCAGCACAGTAGGGGTGCTAATGCAGGCTTCCTGCCTGTTCTGGCACTGCGGACCTCATTGTGCCCCGGAAGCAGCCAGCAGCAAGTCCCGGCTCTTAGGTGCACAAGCAGCTTGGTGCGGCTCTGGCCCGTGGGCTCTGCATGTCCCCCCCCAGCTCTCGGCCAATGGGAGTGCAGAGCTGGCGCTCAGGGTGGGGGCAGCGCATGGAGCCCCATGCTCCCCCACCACCTAGGAGCCGGACCTGCTGCTGGCTGCTTCCGGGGCACATTGTGGTGTCAGAACAGGTAGGGACGAGCCTGCCTTAGCCAGGCAGCACAGCCGACGAGACTTTTAACGGCCCAGTCGGTGATGCTGACCAGAGCCGCCGCGACCCAGTGCCTTACATTCCGCGACCCAGCACTGGGTTGCGACCCACAGTTTGAAAACCACTGATCTAGTGTGACCTGTATAACACAGGCCATAGAACTTCCCCCAAAATAATTCCTAGAACATATCTTTGAGAAAAAAAATCCCATCTTGATTTAAAAATTGCCAGTGATGGAGAATCCACCACCACTGTTGGTAAATTGTTCCAGTCGTTGTTTACCACCTGCACTGTTAAAAATGTATGCCTTATTTCCAGTCTGAATTTGTTTTGCTTCAACTTCCAGCCATTGAATCATGTTTTACTTTTCTCTGCTACACTGAAGAGCCCGTTATCAAATATTTGTTCCCCATGTGGGTACTTATAGACTGTAATCATATCACTGCTTCACTTTCCCTTTGTTAAACAAAATAGATAGATTCAAGGAGCTCAAATACAATATGGCATGTTTTCTAATCCTTTAATCATTCTTGTGGCTCTTCTCTAAACCCTTTCCAATTTATCAACATCCTTCTCGAATTGTGGACACCAGAACTGGACAAGTATTCCAGCAGTGGTTGTATCACTGCCAAATACAGCAGTAAAATAACCTCTCTGCCCCTACTCGAGGCTCCTCTCCTCCAGTCTCCCTCTGTCTTTACAGTTCAGGTTACTGAAGTTGCAGTTTAGGATGCTTGCATGAGTAAACCATCTGACTGAGTTGTACTTTCTGATTCCACTAATCTGTATTGAAACCGTCCTGTCCAGGACCCCAGGAGATTTGGACTAAAATACACCCTGCCTCTGAATTCACCAGTTAAACCAACTTTATGTATCTAAACAATAGAGATAGTAATGAGAGAGAGAGACACACGCACATTCATTCATTCATTTAGCTGGAGTAAGTTTGAAAAAAATAGGAATTGTTTGTCAAAGGTTGTTTATGAATTTACATAAGGAACGCAAACCATACTTGTTCTCAGCTTTTGGTTCAGTTTTAAACCACCGTTGATACTCTTCAATACAGGCAAGTCTCATCTTACGCGGGGGTTCCGTTCCGCGGTTAGCACGTAAAGCGAAAAACCGCGTATAGTGAAACGCCATTGAGTTGAATGGCGGATGGAATTGCCCGCACTACCGATGCTGTTTTAAAATAGTTATTTTTCTTTTCTTTTTTTTTCTGTTTTTGCCGACCGCGCAAAGCTGAATTCACGCATGTTAAACGTGCCTATAATGCGACTCGCCTGTAGTGGTTAAGTTTAATAAAGCAAATGAGATATCCCCAGTCTATCTCTTTAATGTTGCATCATGAAGTGTGTTTTATAGTGCAAAAGCTTGCTCGGTCTTCAGCCATTATAATAGATTTGAGGGGGAAACCGTCACCAACACTGTTCCCGCTAAGCTGTGTGCGAGCACAGAGATTCTAAACCCTGCGCACATGGGGAAACACCGCACGCACATTTGTCTTGCATCCCGCCCATGCGGACGGGGTGGCGGCTGAGCCCCGTGTCCCGCTGGAGGGGCGCGAGGGGTCCGTGTCCCGCTTGGGGTGGGGTAGCAGCGCGCTGCGTGTCCTTGTCCCGCTTGGGGCAGGGGGCGGCAGCATGCGAGGGCTCCGTGCCCCTGTCCTGCTGGGGAGGGGGGCTGGCGACGCGCGAGGGCTCTGTGCCCCTGTCCCTGGTGCCCCGCCCCCGACCAGACCAGACCCTAAGAGCCACAGGGACCTGCTGGCTCTTATGGTCTCTGCGTGCTCCGGCGCCTGCAAGCCCTGCTCCGCGGCTCCAGCAGCTCCCATTGGCGCTTTTCCTGGCCAATGGGAGCCACGGAGCTTGTGCTTATGGCGGGCACAGCACATGGAGAGTGGAGACCCTCCCCCCTTGCTGCTGTGACCCTAGGAGCCAGAGACTTTCCAGCAGGGCTGGTGAGTGCGGCCAGGGAAGGGGGCAGGGTGTGATGGTGAGTGTGGTCAGGGAAGGGGGCAGGGTGTGATGGTGAGTGTCTGGGAGGTGCCTGGGAGGTAGGGTGACCAGATGTCCCGATTTTATAGGGACAGTCCCGATTTTGGGGTCTTTTTCTTATATAGGCTCCTATTACCCCCCCATACCCTCCACCCCCGTCCCAATTTTTCACATTTGCTGTCTGGTCACCCTAGTGGGAGGTGCTGATCGGTGAGGATGTGGAGGGCACTGGGCAGTGGGGGAGGTTTGTGTGTTTTGGGGTGCTAGGCAGTGGGGGCCTGTTGGGAGGTGCTGGGCAGTGGGGGAGATCTGTGTGTGTCAGGGTACTGGGGGTCTGTATGGGGCATTGTTTAGTTGTGGTGGTGGGGCTGCGGGGAAGGGCACTGGGAGGGAGGGTGAGAGGCAAGAGAAATCTGTGTGTATTGGGAAACTAGAGAGTGGGGGGTTCTGTGTGGGGTGCTGGGCAGCTGTGGTGGGGCTGTGGGAAGGGCGGGTGCTTGGAAGGGTGGTGGTTTGCACAGCACTGTGCATGTGTGTCAAATGTGGGGGGTTGTGGGCATGGTGGGTTCAGGGGGTGCAGGGCATTTTATTCGCTTGGGCGCATTTGCCTCATGGTGCACAAATTTGAACTCTGCTTCAAAAATTTGCACAGAATAATTTTTTTGCGCGCACAACCTGTCAAAAATTAGAGGGAACATTGGTCACCAACATAGATTTGGCTAGCACTTACATATCACAGCAACAGGCACCTTAAAAGTGCTGCAGATCACATCCCTCTGGTCAGACCAGGTCTCCATGCTGTGGTGGTTAAAATGCTAGCAGCCATCAGCACTTTGTGCTGGTACTCCCACAGATAGAGCTGCAGTAATGGGTAATTTTTTTGGAAAAGAGCTTTAGTGTAGACAGGCCCCAGATACTTCTTGAGTTATTATGTAAGGATTGCCTAGTGCAAGGAAAGCTACCTAATGGTAGCAGGGTTCACAGGGCAAGTTAGTGTGCAGCAAACTAGTGTGCTGTAGATTCACACCCTGGCTTGCCGCACACTAAAAGGGGCAGTTTGCCATGCAGATGGTGCACTAAGCACCTAATTAGTAGATATTTATATGCAGATGTAGTTTGGAAGGGATATGGAAGTTTCTGGATATCTGTTGTTGGTCTTGTGGGACATCGGATAATCTCCTTTCAAAGACAAAAGAGAAGAGAAGGTGGCCTGCTGAGCGGGGAATTGTAACACTAGCTGTTAACTAATAGTTAGGCTTGATGGTCATAGCTTGGTGTAAAGCTTTTGGTTATGTCAACAAGCCTTTTTAAAAGGATATATTGAAAATCTTGGTTTGGGGGAGAGCTCAACAGGCACCCCCAGGAACTTAGAAACTCTCTTTTGTTCAGCAGGTGCCAATATGCTTTCTGAATGGAGCCTTCTTGGAGGAACATTTCCCCAAACTATGACTGTAATCCTAATCTGGTGTGAAGTTTGAAAGGATGATAGGCAGGTTTGGGGTGAGCACAGGACTTGGAGCCAGCGAATTCCTGAGTGTCAGTCCTGGTTCTGACATGAACTCTTTCTGTGACCTTCTCAAAGATATTGCTTCTCTGCTTCAGTGCCCCATCTGTAGACTAGGGATGTTAAATAGTGACTCATCTCTCAGGGTGGCATTATGGTTAGTGTTAGCCAAAGGCTTTGAAGTTCCATGCAAGTGCTAAATGTTTTAATTATTTTGCAGGCTGTGCAACCTGCTGCCTGTTTTTCAAGTATTAACTGAAATGTCTCACATCCTGATTGACTTTTTTCTATTTACTTAACTAGTTTTGAGAGAGTCACCAAGTTGTGTTGGGACAAATTCCTATGAACCTGAGTAGTACTTACTATTTGTACGGCTTAGTCCCATTTCCTGACTCTGGTGGTTCTGTAATTTCAGCTGCCAATGTAGGAGCCAGCTTGTTCTAGTATCAATCTCTTGGGTGAGTAACCTGGTCATTGCAGCTTGAACCACACAGTATCTTGCCTTGGCTACACTTGCAGATGTACAGCGCTGTGAGTTAAACCTGTCTTCATACAGCTGAGTAGGGAAAGCGCTGCAGCCTGTCCACACTGGCAGCTGCCAGCGCAGTAAGGTGGCTACATTTGAGGCATTTGCAGCTGTATTGGGAGCGGTGCATTATGGGCATTCAAGTGGCTGCAACGTGCTTTTCAAATGGGGGGGGCCAGGGGGACTTTGACAGGGAGCGTTTGGGGAGAGAGAGTGGGTTTTTGGAATCTCCACAGAGTGTCAGCTCATTATTTCCACACCTCCACATCCCCTGCCTCTCTCTCAATCACTGAAAGCAAACAGCAGGGGCTTTGTTTGTTTTTAAAGAGCAGATAAAAGAGAACTTGGGGAAACGGAGCCTTCCCCCTCCCCCCCGCCGTTCTTCTTCTCCTCCCCCCCCCCCCCCCGCGCCTTCTCTGTCCAAGGCAACTTTGCTGCCGGCACTCCTGTATCTGAGGAGATACACCGTTGCACGTGCCTTGCAAGTGTAGCCAGTTAGTGAGTTACAGCGCTGCAGACAGTTTTATTGCGCTGTAACTCGTAAGTGTAGCCAAGACTTTTAGTCACACACACTTTTCAGCAGGTGAAGCAACCTGGAAGCAAGGATTCTGAACTAGATACTAACATGCCAAATTGTATGATTATAAGGTTTATTGTCCACCTGGGCTATATCTGTTTTTTTCCCAAAGAGAAGATGCAGCTCTCTGCATTTGAACTCTGTTTACGTATTCCAAGTATTTTAGGCCTTGTCTACACTTCAAAGTTTTGTCGGCAAAAGTTATGCTGCTTTAATTAAAGCACTTTAATTAAATCTAGGGCTGTCAAGTGATTAAAAAAATTAATTGCGATTAATCATGCAATTAAAACAATTAATTGCACAATTAATCACACTGTTAAACAATATAGAATACCATGTATTTAAATATTTTTGGATGTTTCTACATTTTCAAATATTGATTTCAATTACAACACAGAATACAAAGTGTACATGCTCATTTTTTATTTATTGATTACAAATATTTGCACTGTAAAAAACAAGAGTATTTTTCAGTTCACCTAATACAAGTACTGTAATGCAAGCTCTTTATCATGAAAGTTGAACTTTGAAATATAGAATTATGTACAAAAAATAACTGCATTCAAAAATAAAACAATGTAAAACTTTAGTCTGCAAGTCCACTCAGCCCTATTTATTATTCATCCAATCGCTCACATAAACAAGTTTGTATACATTTGCAGGAGATAATGCTGCCTGCTTCTTGTTCACAATGTCACCTGAAAGTGAGAACAGGTGATTCACGTGGTAATGTTGTAGCCGCCATTGCAAAATATTTACATGCCAGATGTGGTAAAGATTCATATGTCCCTTCATGCTTCAACCACCATTCCAGTGGTCGTGCATCCATGCTGATGACGGATTCTGCCGAATAACAATCCAAAGCAGTGTGGACTGACACATGTTCATTTTCATCATCTGAATCAGATGCCACCAGCAGAAGGTTGATTTTCTTTTTTGGTGGTTTGGGTTCTGTAGTTTCCGTATCAGAGTGTTGTTCTTTTAAGACTTCTGAAAGCATGCTCCACACCTAGTCCTGCTCAGATTTTGGAAGGCACTTCAGATTCTTAAACCTTGGGTCAAGTGCTGTAGCTATCTTTAGAAATCTCACATCGGTACCTTCTTTGCGTTTTGTCAAATCTGCAGCGAAAGTGTTCTTAAAACGAACATGTGCTGAGTCATCATCCGAGTCTGCTATAACATGAAATATATGGCAGAATGCAAATAAAACGGAGCCAATTCTCCCTCAAGGAGTTCTGTCACAAATTTAAATAACACATTTTTTAACAAGCGTCGTCAACATGGAAGCATGCCCTCTGGAATGATGGCCGAAGCATGAAGGGGCATACGAATGTTTAGCATGTCTGGCATGTAAATACCTTGCAGTGCCAGCTACAAAAGTCCCATGTGAACGCCCGTTCTCACTTTATTGTGACACTAAATAAGAAGTGGGCAACATTATCTCCTGTAAATGTAATCAAATTTGTTTGTCTTGGCTATTGGCTGAACAAGAAGTAGGACTGGGTGGACTTGTCGGCTCTAAAGTTTTACACTGTTTTGTTTTTGAGTGCAGTTATGTAACAACAACTCTACTTTTGTTAAGTTGCACTTTCACGATAAAGAGATTGCACTACTGTACTTGTATGAGGTGAATTGAAAAATACTATTTCAGGGGTTCTCAACCTTTTTGAGGCCCCCCCCCCCACATGCTATGAAAACTTTACGGCCCACCTGTGCCATAATAACTGGCTTTCTGCATATAAAAGCCAGGACTGACATCAAAGGGTAGCAAGAAGGGCAGTTGCCAGGGGGCCCCATGCCACAGGGGTCCCCATGAAGCTACATTGCTCAGGTTTTGGCTTCAGCCCTGGGTAGCGGGACTCAAGGCATGGGCTTCACCCCCATTCAGTGGGGCTTCAACTTTCTACTCTCTGTCCTAGTGAGTCTAATGCTGGCCCTGCTTCGTGACCCCCCCTGAAACCTATTCGCAGCTCCCCAGGGGGCCCAAGACCCCTGGTTGAGAACCACTGCTATACAGTATTTGTATGAGGTGAATTGAAAAATACTATTTCTTTTATCATTTTTACAGTGCAGATATTTGTAATAAAAATATATAAAGTGAGCACTGTGCACTTTGTATTCTGGGTTGTAATTGAAATCAATATATTTGAAAATGTAGACTAGGGTTACCAGACAGCAAGTGTGAAAAATCGGGACAGGTGGTGGGGGGTAATAGGACCCTATTCAAGAAAAAGACCCAAAAATCAGGACTGTTCCTATAAAATCGGGACATCTGGTCACCCTAATGTAGACAAACATCCAAAAATATTTAATACATTTCAATTGGTATTCTATTGTTTAACAGTCTGATTAAAACTGCGTTTAATCGCAATTAATTTTGTTGAGTGAATCATGAGTTAACTGCAATTAATCGACAGCCCTAATGAAAACCGCTGTTGCACGTCCACACTACCTCCTTTTGTCGGCAGAGGGCATCCACACTAACAGCTCTTGCATCGACACAGAGAGCAGTGCAACACTGTGGTAGCAATCCCACTATGCAGCTGGCTGCAGGGTGCTTTGGGAAGGGTTTGCAATGCCTCATGGGGAGGAGGGGCAGGTATAGCATCCCCTGATGCAGGTTTCTCAATCACATCCTTCCAGGGGCTTCCAGTTCCTAGTAGATTGTCAGCTGCTTTTCAACTGAAGTGTGTGGGGGGAAGGAGAGGAGAGTGGTGTATCTGAGGCCCAGGAGACAGCAGGCTGAGCGACCTATCCTGAGACAGGGGGAAGGGGAGACACCCCCCCCCACCCCCATATCAGCCCTCAGCTCTGCTCGGCACAGCAGTCTCTCATAAGAATGGCCATACTGGGTCAGACCAAAGGTCCATCTATCCCAGTATCCTGTCTTCTGACAGTGGCCAATACCTGGTGCCCCAGAGGGAATGAACAGAACAGGTAATCACCAAGTGATCCATCCCCTGTTGCCCATTCCCAGCTTCTGGCAAACAGAGGCTAGGGACACCATCCCTGCCCACCCTGGCTAACAGCCATTGATGGACCTATCTTCCATGATGGACCTATTCGCTCCCCAAGCAGCCCGCTCTGCCTGCCTGCATATGGTTCTGTGATTCCCTCCGAGTTCTCCCACTGCCTCTTCAGCTGCTGGGAGCCGCATCCTGAACAGCTCTGTGAGCTCTCCCTGCTGAGGAAGCTCAAAGCAGCACAGTAGTCTCTTTCCCCACCCCCACCCCGCTCCCTGCAGCAGCAGTCTGCCTGCTGCTGTGTTCCTAGTGCAGGGCAGAACAGGAGCATTCCACATTAACGATTTGCTCTTTGTTCCCCAAACAGAGCAGCTGGCACAGCTGTCAGATATTTCCAAGAGCTTTGAAAGGGGAGGGGTACATGCCTGCGGGGCAGCAGAGCGGGCAGGCATTGTGGGATACTGGTGGAAGCCAGTTGTGTGGACAGAACAAACAGCAGTGTCTACACTGACGCTTTGTCGCTTTAACTTCGCTGCAAAAAGCTTTATGCCTGTCACTGAAGTGGTTTTATTGGCAGAACAGCAGAGGTTTGCTGCCAAAAGTAGCTTTGTAGTGTGGACACCTCCCCTGTTTTGTCAGCAAAAGGCAGTTTTTGTCGACAAAACTTTGTAGTTTAGACAAGGCCATGGTGTCTGAGTGGCGCCAGTCACTGTATTATCTAAGCACCAAAGCGTAGTATTTGCCTTTCATATCTGCTTATTTTACATGAATTAAGATCCTACCTAGGTGTCTCCAAAGAGAATGTGCTTTTAACTCTGATCATGGGCACAAAGCAACATCTTCCCTTCTGAGCTCTGGATCATGTTTCTCTTCCTTCTTTGCCCTTCGCTTGTATTTCAGAGATTGCCCATGTGCCTTCAGCACTGCAGCCCAGCAGAGGAGCACGGGAGATGAATGTGGACCAGAGGATCCCCGCGATGAGCCGAGGCATCCCCTTTCTGAGCGAACTCTAGAGCTCAAAGCCAGCAAACTCGAAGAGCAAGTCCGTGATTTAACTGTGAGTCTACCACTAGCAGCATCTTAGCCAAGGTATCCCCATGTCCTCAGGGTTCAGTCCCTTCAAAGTGGGAGGGCTCATTAATTTCACTGTTAAGCCATCTGCCTGAATACATTATAGATGACATCTTTCATCCCAAAGCTCCTCACCAACTTCACCACGGAAAGGCAGCCATCTCTGGGCTGCAAGGTGGCAACCAGCTACCCTTGCATAAGATGAGGAGGCAATGCCCATTAGCAAAGTGCTTTGTCCTCCTCCAAAACATCAGCTGTTGATTACTGCTGGAAATAGAAGCCCAGACTGGATGAACCAAGTAGTCTGATCCTGGCTAGCAAATCCTGTGTTTAAGAGAGATTCCCTGTTCAAATATTTGAGTGCTGCCTATTTAGACCTGCAGTAGTTTTGCCTGTGTCTTGTGAGAATTCAAAGGCTGATGATCCTGATTAGCCTGGCCTTATGGCATTCAAGGATCACCAGGTCTTGGGAGGGGTTATACAACACAGATACATGTTCAAAATGATCCAGCTCAGGCAGGCCTGATGTGTGGACTGTATTAGCTGCTTTTCTTAATTGAGGAGATGATTTCCAAATGCATAGAAAACTAGCATCTGTTCTGAAATCCTGCTTTCTAAACTCTAGGTACAAGGTTGTGTGGCCAAGTTACTCTTGCTTTAGATAGCAGAGTAGGGTTCCATTCCCTCTACCATAGGTGCCGACTCTGTGGATGCTCTGGGGCTGGAGCACTCATGGGGGAAAAAATAGTGCGTGCTCAGCAGCCCTGCAGATCAGCGCCCCTCCCCACCCTCAGTGCTTCCTGCCCCTGGTGATCAGCTGTTCATTGACTTGCAGGAGGCACTAGGGGGAGGAGTGGGGGCAGGAAGGGGGCGGGAAGAGGCAGGGTGGGGGCTTGGGGGAAGGGGTGGAGTGGGGGGTCCAGCACCCGCTGGGAAATCCCAAAGTCGGTGCCTCTACCCTTGCCTTTATCCCTTTCACTTCCTTCATCTTATCAGTTAATCACTCATCATTTTTAGAACGGAATCACTCATCCCATTTCTGTGAACTTGTAATCAACTCCTAGCTCACCCACTCCTTCTGCATTTCTAGACTTGGCCTCCTCCCTGTCCTCTCCCTGTGACTCTCCACAGTTGAAAGAGATGGCAGTTTCATTTGTGCTGCATCATTTCAATTGAAACGCCCTCATACTTCCACCTCAAAGCAATGAGTTACTTCCGTTCAGTAACCCTTCCCCCATTGTACTAATTTCAATTGAATTAATGGGGTCAAAGATGTTAATGTGACCCTGTCATAATCCAACATTAAACAGATCTCTGCCTGCTTCATTTCATGGCAAACACATGATTAATTTTTTTTTAATCTTTTATTAAAGATACAGAAAAGAGAGGAAAACAGGTAACATATTATGTAAGGCTTTCATTGGAACAGCTTGCCTTGTGTCCTTTCCCTTTTGCCATCAGGGCCGGCTCCAGGCACTAGCGTTCCAAGCTGGTGCTTGGGGCGGCAATGTGGAAGGGGCGGCAATCTGTGTCCAGTTCAGACGGCATGCGCCGCCCACTTCGGCGGCAGGTCCGCCCTATTGCCGGCCGCAGCGGTAATTCGGCGGCTGGTCCCACCTTCAGCCGCCTGGGGTGGCAATTTGGCATGCTGCTTTGGGCAGCAGACATGGTAGACCCAGTCCTGTTTGCCATAGAGTCTTTAGTGGGGAAAATTCCCTGTCTGCCAGTCTCTTAGATGGTATTAAAGATCCTAATAACTGTCCTTTTTTAGGGAAAAGAGAAAAAGTTAATTGAAATGGGCTGAAGCTTCTGGTGTTATTGTTAAAGTCCAGTCCCATTTTCAAGAACACAAAATAAGATACACACAAAAGAGAAGAACAAAGACAGAAAATGCAACTTCCATCTCCGGTATTGACTTTCACTTGCAACCTCACTATTGGAGAAACAGAGGCATCATACACTGTCTTATTAGCCATTCTGAGATCTGGCAAACTTGTACCAGCATTGGGCTGTTTAGGGTATTGCTTTTATCTGCTTCTCTGGTTTACAGTGGTGTTGCAAAATATACAGTCGTGGCCAGCTAAGCCAGACTCCTCTTAGAAGGAAAAAGGAGAGGGGTAGGAAAGAGAAGAAATAAGGTGAGGAAGGAAAAGGACACATGGGGTGGGTCTGGAGGTATGTGACAGTGTCACATCCCAGGTGGTGGTTGGGGCTTAGACAGCAGGTAGAGGTGGTGATGTCATCTGGGTCCCTCTATCTGGCCCAGTCTGGTCAAGGCATTTCTCCGGATTAGGACGGCCCAGTGGTGTTACAATAGATCGTGGGATCCCAGGAGACAGTGAGGGTGGCAGCCATGATGGTAAAGCTCTCTTCAGCAGTTGCTGGCAAACAGCTGCTGCTTCTTGATATTTTTTCCTCCAAAAGTCTTCTCTTTTAAGGATCCCAAAAGGGAGTGATGGGCAAAATAGCTCAACCCCTTATGTTCGCCAATTAGGCTTAATTTCCAGCACCCCAATTTTGGTTAATTGATTTCCAGTTCAGAATTTCTCTTGTTTATCAGGCTTGATTGTAACTCAAGGACTGGGTTCCAATCAATAGGCCTTTTTGTTTGGATTAATTCAGCCTTTGTCTCCCTTTTGCATCTTTTCCCCATCAACTTGTGTTATAGATTGTGCCATTTTATGAGCTTTCACTCACTCCTTACAGTTGAGCTCACAATTAAGGTAAATTTGTAGCCCCCATTACTGGCTGATGCTCTAAACCTCTTTATGATTCTGTGTTGGTTACATTTATAAAATGGGTTTATCCACCAAGCTATAAATTCCTGAGCAAATAGTAAATTAGCACACCACTAGTGTATTAACTATATGAACTTCCTCCCCAAGATGGCTCCATGCTCCCTCATGGATACTCTGTGCCTGAAGGGCAACAGACTCTGGTCTGACAGACTAACAGGGCAGGCAAACAGCAGAGTTGAGATCACCCTGCGCATCATCACTTTATGAAGGGTGCTACAAACAAATGCATTTTATTGGACTTCTCTATTGTCTCTATATCTTCCCAATGCAAATTGCGTTGGGATAAGAAAAAAATGAGGGTGGCAAATGTACCAATGTGGCAAGTAAAAATAGAATTTGAAATATTGCAAAAGACTCCGCTTCTGCCAAGGCTCTTTCTGAGAAATGTTACTCCTCACCCAAACACACAGGGTGTGAGAAATCGGGGGAGGTCATCGATTCTACTTTATCACAGTGCCACCGCTGTCCAGTTGGGGAGAGCATCTTAGTTAGCCTTCTATGGCTGTCTACACTAGAGAATTTTTACACACATGCTAACACTGATTCCGCTACTATGGTGTGAGCAATGTTGGCAGCCCTCTATTGAGGAGCCACCACTGTCACAACTGTTTTGAACACCATGATTAGACTTGTTCCAAACAAGGGTTAATTCACATGGTACTAAAAAGAGCTAATCTTCCCTAGGGATGCACCCTCTGCTAACACAGGTTCAGCCGCACTGGTGAGATTTTTTTGTAGCTACCCCCTTGAGTAGGAAAGGCTAAAGAAGAGTAGGGTGGCCAGATGTCCCAATTTTATAGGGACAGTCCTGATATATGGGGCTTTTTCTTATATAGGCGCCTATTACCCCCCACCACCTGTCCCGGTTTTTCATACTTGCTCTCTGGTCACCCTAAAGAAGAGGGAAAGATGCAGGGCCTTTCTAGAAATTATCACCCTGACAGCAGCTATCTTCTGCACCAGCAAAGCATCAGCTGATTGCAAATTCATTGCTAAGACCTCCCAGTCAGCTGCTAAGGGAAAGAATCCATCAAGAGCTGCACCTTGAATGGTCGAAAAACAGCAGACAGTGCAGAATGGTCTGCTCAGCTGTGCTCAAAATTCTCCTGACCATTGACTTGGATGCTGTTAATCTGCTCCTAGTTTTGCTGCCTCAAGCAATGGGAGAGGCCTTTGGGCATGTGTGGTGTTCCTAACTAGGGTCGGGGAGCCAGCATGAGCCGGTAACTAGCAGGGGGAGTATCTCTTTAAATAGACTGTCTGTGTAGGGGGATGCAAGGTTCTACAGCAAAAGGTGTGGCCCTGTGATGGGTCATTCCCCTTGTCTAATGCCTGTCCCTGTTGCTGTGTGTGCAGGAGCGATACCGGAAAGCCTTGGCGGATTCTGAAAACGTCCGGAGGAGAACACAGAAGTTTGTGGAAGATGCCAAGCTGTTTGGTAAGCGAAGTGCTGCCGGCACTGTGCAGGAGCTGTTTGCTGCAGCGTGACTTGCTTGGCTAAGCACAGTTAGGAAACAGAGCAGAAAGTACAAATAAGCAGCTTCCCCTCCCCGTCCTTCTGCCCTTGTTCTTTCTAAAGCCTGTTGTGGTGTTTGGCCTGAAGTGACTGGACTCGCTAGCTGTTGTGTCTGCATGTTCAGCCAAATCCCGTGGGCTTATCTCGCTGATAGCCCTATGGCTTGTTTCTTTTTTCCAAGGTCTGTTTTGTAACAACGATCTATACTAATCGACCATACCACCCTGTGGATTTTGGGAATGTATTTGTAAAACGCTTACATTCAGCTGCTGAGCTGGTGTAAATCAGCGCAGCTTCCTTGACTTCATATGAAGATGATTTGCACCAGCTGTGAATTGGCACTTAAAGTTTATTCCATGCTCTGTGCAATGTCATGAAGCCATGATCTCCTTTCTAATACTGAGATCCTGTTCTTCCCTTCCCCTCCACTATGAAATTAATGGATGTAGTGCATGCTGGGATAGAGGCCATCACTTTCTCAATGAATGTATTCTTCTTAAAATATGTTTACTAAACTTAGTGTTGGTGAAATGGGCTGGATTGATAGCCCTGGAGACTGATATCCTTGATTATCCACAGAGCAGGTGCAACATGAGAAACAGCAGAGCAAGCATTCCACATTCTGTCCTGTCAGTGTACTTTAACCCTTCTGTGAAGGGACCACCCCTATGGGTGGGAGGATAGTTCAGTCCCCGTGAAGAATCCAGTCCTGGGCACATCTGCTTAGAGTAGACTGTCATCAGAAATGCTAGTTGTGGTTTTGTGGGATGTGGGCACCTGTCAGCTTGGAACTGTGCTGAGTCCACCACCTCATATCACATAGGCTGCCAAGCAGTCATCAGATGGTAGCACTCTAGGATAGTACTGGTATAACTTTGATTCAAACCTGAAATGGAAGGTAGAAAGCTCTGTAGCCCATATCAGTCCCAGGAATTTCCTTTTTTCTCATTAGTTAATGCTTATCTAAAGGCTACTGAAGCTTATCCTGGGTTAGAGTGCCTATATTTCCTTTGCTTTGTGCCTGCCTGGTCTGCTCGGAAATAGCTATTGCATTCAGGGTCCATCTACATTGTTGGTGCTCTTGAATTTCTTGTGGGTTTTTCATAGTGTATGTTTTAGGTTTGAAGGAAATAACAGAGATTCTTGCTTTACATTAGAATTGGTCAGCTGGGAAGACATGGGTTCAGTAAGGCATTGGAATAGGCCCAGATGCAAGACTAGATAGACCAATATCTGATCTGCTATGGATGCTTCTTTGTAACTCTCTTCTTTTTCCTCCTCCTCCATATTGGTTCTCTACATAGCTGTCAAACCTATATATGAAGGAGTATTCAGCATTTAATTGTTGCTGATGTCTTCCTCTTTCCTCTCCCATCTATCTCAGATCCCTTTTTGTTATGTTACTCAGTGAACATGTCCCTACCACCTGAGAGAGGGAGGGTTTTGTCAATCTTCATATCAGATTCTCTGCAACCAAAAATGTACTGCTACCCAAAATGTATACAAACTGAGCCAGGTTTCCTAAATGGCAACAAGCTTTGGATTCTAGGCCACGCCTATGTCACCAGGGCTCACCTGAAGTCTCACTGTAATGTCCCAGGTTACAGGAGCTTCATAAAACAAAGTATTGAGACTCTTTGTGAAATAACTCTGCTTTATGGAACCTGTGTCTATTGCATAGCTATTGATCTACCTAGGTACATACCTCACCCATCACTATAGTCTCTGGGAGCCTGTAGTGCGAGGTCCCAGTCGCAGGAGATGCTGAATGCCCTCAGTTACCATTGAAGTGGGAGCTGAAGGCAGTCATCTCTTAGGATCGGTCCCTTCCAGTGTGGCATGGCAATATGCCCAGGGCTGATTCTGTAGCCTTGGACTGTCTACCACTGAATTGACATTGCATAACATCCTGCCTATTTGTGTGTGTGTGTGTGGCTGCAGGGATCCAGAGTTTCTGCAAGGACCTGGTGGAGGTAGCTGATATCTTGGAGAAGACTACTGAGAGCACTGAAAGAGAAACAGAGCCTAGTGACCCAAAACCAACCCTCAAGAAGATCTATGAAGGCCTCTCCCTCATAGAGGCCAAGTTGCAAAGTGTATTTGCCAAGCATGGCCTTCAGAAGATGAACCCTGTCGGTGGCAAATATGATCCATACGACCATGAAATAGTCTGCCATGTGCCAGCAGAGGGAATGCAGCCGGGCACTGTGGCCCTGGTGACTCAGGATGGCTATAAACTCCACGGCCGCACTATCAGACATGCACATGTTGGTGTGGCAGTAGAGTCGCAGGAGTGATGTGGTGGGTGCACCCATTGGGATCTGGGACCTTAATGAGCTGAGGACTCTGCCACACAGTGGCAATAGCAGCTGCATGTCTTTTCTTTATTTATTAAGCTAGGTTTGTATTGTACATTGGCTTTTTCACAACATGTGCAGTAATCTTGGCTTTAATTCCAAGAGGCTCAATTATTTAATGTTACTTTTTCTGAGTGTGTGTAATACTGGGGGGAGTCCTATTTATCGGAAGCATGTGGCACTGCTAGCCCCCTTCTCTGTTGGATTCAGGTCTCTATTAAAACTTGCACTGGGGGAAGAGGGAGTCGGGGAGAGAGAATCTGAGCGCCAGGAATTTCTGCCTTCTGATCCCAGCTCTCTGTGGCTTTGGGCAAATCACTTAGCCACTCTGCCTCAGTTTCTCTATATGTAAAATAGAGATATAATAATACTTACTAATCACCTCACTAGGATGTTGTGAGGATTAAATAATATTTGAGATGCACCTTAGAGATGAAGAGCTCTAGCTAAGTGCTAAGTATTATTATGAGACTCTTTTGTGGTCTTTTTTTTTTTTTCCTGTTTCCCTTAGGCAGAAGGAGCTGTGAAAGCATCTGCCGTTTTCAGCCAGACTTTTCTCATCTCTCTTCAGAAAGCAATTCTGAATTAAGAAAGCCTTAATCATCTTGTATTTGAGTATGGATGAGGGTTTGGGGTTTTTTTTCTTTTTTTTTTTTTTAAATAATTATCCACTGAAACTTGAGCAGATTAATGTTTGCTCTCCATCTAAGACTTCAGACCTGCAGAGCCGTACCTAGGGGACAGCGAATCAGGGCGACCATTCCTGGCCCCGCACTTTGGGAGGCCCCGTGAGCCAACACGATTGGCCAGCGCCGCATGGGCAGTAGGTGAACCCCTGGCTGGGGGATGGAGAGCCCTGCACCTGAGGGAGAGCCACGCTTGGCTGTTTGGGGAGGCATCGCCTCCCCCAGCCTCCCCTACCGGCTCCCGGCACGGTCGGTCCCGGAAGTGATGTCACTTCCGCCCAGGTCCCTGCACCTCCCTAGAGACGGCCCTACAGACCTGTCTGCTTCTCACTGAAGTTACAGTGGGAGTGACACCAGGCAGGGGGAGCAGGAACTAGTCTCAAGTCACAGCCACTGAGCAAAGAACTATGCCTGTTCTCCAAACAAGAAGTATTTTGAAGAGAAGGGAAATCTATCTCTATCATTTTTGCTGCAGCTTCCAAGCACCAGAAACGGTTCACTCTTTACTAGCCCTGAAAAGGGAAATATGATCTCTTATTTTGTCAAGCCACCAGCTAATTGATACACAATTAACACCGATGACTTTCCCAACCCTAATTCAGAGCCTATTTCTGCCTGGTTGTGGATAGACATCAAATTTAGGCTTTATTTCATTTTTTAGATGGAAGGAGAGAAGTTTTAGCAAAAGCTCCAAGTGTCCTTGAATCAGTTACAGCAACAATTATGAGCAAGTGAAGAGAAGCAGGGATCCAAGCGCCAGTCGAGAGTGGGAGCTGGCCTGAAGGGTTCTAGCTCAAGGCAGTCTGGCTGGTGCAGCCTGGCAAAAGATCACAGGGCATGTGTATCTCTGTTGCTGAACAGTTTGTGTGATGCCTTCAGCTAAACTGAAAGGATGGGTAGACTCCTCATCCCCAGCATTACTGACTTACTAGAAGCTAATGACTTCTCTGAGCTAAATGGGAATCCAACCCTCATTTAATGAACAGCAGGAGAAATAATGGAAGAGAAGGTCCCAAGTTATCGGCTGCATTATAAAAGGCAAGGAGGGTGAACAGTTCTTTCAGGAGTTCTTGCCCTCTCACTTGCTATCAAACCTATGGTCTGGCAGGTGTTTGGACTCTGCTTCCAAAGACTTTTGTCCCATGGGGGCATCAGTTCTAGCTCAGAGGAGGTATTCCTTTCCCATTCCTTTGCAGACATGAGATGCAGAAAAAGGCAGGATAGGTACCCATAGTCTTGTTGTGATGGACCTCAAGATTACAACCTCCCTCAATTAGCAGCTACAAATTGAGACTTTCTGGGAAGATTCCATAAACATAGAACATTCATCTGAATGAGTTTCGTTCAAAGACAGACATGTCTCGTCTCATGATTAGTGCAAAACTGCCTCTTAATGACAACAGTACCCATAGGTCCCTTGCGGGTGATTGAGTTCTGATTCTTCATTACAAAACACTTAGCATGTGTGTGCGCCTCTGACCATTTAGGATGTTGAGGTGGGTGTTGAGGCAGGTACTTAAGATCTCAGCCCTGGAAATCTGCTTCATGGCAATATTGGATCAGTTCTAGCAAACATCCACTTAAGTTTCTTTATCTGTGTAACTTCTACAATACTCGCATAACTTACAGGGCTGTTGTGAGGATTAATTTAAGGTGTACAAAATGCTTTGAGTTCCTTTGACTAAAGGTGCTAGAGAGAGGCATGGTATCACTGTTATTCCTAGTTTTTGGCTTCAGTTTGAATCCCACAATGAAGGTGCAACTAAGCAAATCTCAATAGGCCAATCTCCTTAATTCCCTAGCAGGAGTTAGACATTTTAGGCTAACTTTGGTCCTGTTGGCTTTCAAACACACACACACACACACACATCTCACGTGTGGTGGTGGTTGTCTTTGGCTAGATTGAATTTCTTCTGTGGAGATTCCAGTCCCCTTGCTGTCTTCCATGGTTTGTGTAAAACTTGCACGCTAAACACAGGGCCAGATTTCTCTTTGGTGTAACTCTTTTCCACTTCAGGAAGTTACACCATGGAGAAACTGGGCCCTTTGGCTTTTTCTTCCCAGTCACTTTATGATGGCCTGACCTGAACACAGAAGTGTATTAGAAGGGAAGGTTTGGCGGAGGAGGTAAAATGCCACATAAACACTAATCATTTCCACTTTAATACACCCATGAACCTTGGAACTTGAGCAGTTAATGTAGATGACTGGATAACAAATGTGTGTTCAGCTGGAATCATGGGATAAGATAGGAAGCAAAGGGTAGAAATAAACGGTCAGTTTTCACAGTCGAGAGAGGTAAATAATGGAATTCCCCCAAGGATCTGTACTGGGAGTAGTGCTGTACAACATATTCATAAATGATTTGGAAAAAGGTAAACAGTGAGGTGGCCGAGTCTGGAAACCACACAGATAGTTTAAGTCCAAAGCTGACTCTGAAGAGTTACAAAGAGATCTCACAAAACTGGGTGACTGGGCAACAAAATGGCAGATTAAATTCAATGATAAATGCAAAGTAATGCACATTGGAAAACATAATCCCAACTCTACATACAAAATGATTGGGTGTATATTAGCTATTACCACTCTAGAAAGAGATCATGGGCTCATCATGAATAGTTCTCTGAAAACATCTGCTCAATGTGCAGCAGCAGTCAAAAGCTAACAATGTTCGGAACCATTAGGAAAGAGATAATAAGAAAATATCCTAATCCCACTATATCAAGTGGTGAAACCCACACCTTGTATATACTGTGTGCACTTGTGGTTGCCCCATTTCAAAAAAGGTACATTAGAATTGGGAAAAGCAACAACAGTGATTTATGGGTATGGAACAGCTTCTACAAGAGGAAAGATTAGAAAAACTAGGACTGTTCATCTTGGAAAAGAGACTAAGGGGCAATATGATAGAGGTCTATGAAAACATGAATGGTGTGGAGAAAGTGAACAGGGGAGTATTATTTTCCCCTTCACATAACACAAATCAGGGGACACGCAATGAAATTGGTAGGCAGCAGGTTTAAAACACCTAAGGAAGTACTTCACACATTGCACAGTCAACCTATGGAACTCATTGCCAGGGGATGTTATGATGACCAAAAGTATAACTAGGTTCAAAAAAGAATTAGATAAATTCCTGGAGGATAGGTCCATCAATGTCTATTAGCCAAGATGGCCAGGGAGGCAACCCCATACTCTGGGTGTCCCTAAACTTCTGACTGCCCTCAGCTGCAACTGGACAACAGAGGATGGATCATTTGATAAATTTCCCGGAATTGTTCACTTCCTCTGAAGCATCTGGCATTGGCCACTGTCAGAGGACAGGATACTGGGCTAGATAGACCACTGGTCTGACCAAGTATGGCTGTTCTTATGTGGTGTAGGTCAGTAGAAATGGCTCTCTGCTCTTGGACTCTGACAACCCTCCTTTATGTTAGTAATCACCTTCATGACCTCAGTAGATCTTGTCAGTGGAGCACATTTGGGTTGAATTCTTCCACGAGGCTCCCGTTGACACAATCATATAAGTTTGGCAGCCTGTGTGTATGCAGTGCAAAATGTGAATGTTGCTATGTGGACCTGAAATTCTCAATGCTTCCTTAACAGATTCTGTTGAAACAGCTGTGATAAATCAATTGCTATTAGCACTCTGATTTTAAAAATATTTAAGTTTTTATATTTTAGTATTTTTTTATTTTAAAGCACAACATATTTTGATATCACTTTTGCTGAGTCAAATGAACAAAGAATTGCTGATCTCCAAAAAGTTACATCCTTGTAGTTGGTAGGAAACCTTCTGTATGTTTTTTTTCATATGTTTCTATGCTCTTATTTACCCAAAGGTTCTAGCTGTATGAGAGGGAAATTCATATGGAAGTGTGGGGAGTGGTGCTGATGATTGATGACAGAGATTTGAGTTAATGTTGGAATTTGCTGATTTCTTCTAGATGTCTGGATACTGTGTGCGCTAATAAAAATGTTTTTTTCAGGATTTTTTGACTGTTGACATTTATTGCCCATTGTAAGTGCTGTTTAAATGGGGGCAGTACTCAGTACTGTAGGGTTAAAATGTGTAGCTGTTCTAGTTATTGCTATTTAGAATCAGCAGCATTCATCAGGGTTTTTTAGTGATCCTTCATCTGGACTCCCAGAAATATTGTGCATATCTCTGACAGGCTCTGAGCAAGCTCTTTCACACTCCCACGGGTATGCTGTCAAGGATCTCTGTATTGGACTAAACCATCTGGTGATGTGATGGCATCATCGCTATCCTATGCTTCCTGGACTATTTGCCATTTCCATAAATAGAGCCCCCAATCTAAGCCCGTTTGCACGGAAAAATGCCTTGCAGTAGCATCAGATCATTTTGCAGTATCTCCCAATACTTCACCTTGCAGATCACTTAACCAGATCTCAGTAGCAAGGAGGTGGGAGAGGAGGGTTTGGGCCAGTGCTTTCTGTACTACAGGTAACTTTCTTTTCCCACCCTCTCAACATTTCAAGTCCCCCTATAAACATCAGTGACTCGCTCCTCCAACAGCCACACCCCAGAGCTGCATACCTAACAGAGAAGGAAGGACATGGAAGTCTAACATTCTTCAATCTCCATTTCCTTTGTGTGGTTTTGGGTTAAGTTCCTCTGACCCTGGCAGTGGGCCTCATTAATGGGAGAGATGGGTAAGGTGACCGGAGGGTGTGGAGTGGCTTAGCCTGTTGCTAGGGGTACGTCTCTTCCCCATCTGGCTTTACAAGTATGGCAGGCGGAAGCTGGAGCGCTCCACCCACAGCTCTTTTGTGTGGCAACTTGGAAAGAACATTAAAGGCTGATGTCCAAGTTTGGTATCCACTACTCTGACTTCTGATGACATGGAGTGAATCAAGGCTGTCCTTCCAGAGAAGGGTCATAGAGGGCAGCAGAGCACTAGATGTTCTGTGCTTTGGATGGAGTATTGTGATAGCAGAGAGAAAGATGAATGTTCTTACCCCCGGTGATGTCGGATCCTGGCTGCTGCTCTGACAGCAAGTCCCAGGGGTCACTGCTGGTCAGGAATGTGCTAACCGTTCTGGGCAGAGCTCTGGGAACGGACATCTCTCCTTCATGGAGCCCTGTCAGTAAACTGGAGCCTTTCAGCCAGCTGTAAGTAAAGGTGGGGTTTGCTGCAGAGACATTCTCCCTGCTCCCAGAGACAAAGGGATCTGAACTGGTCTGCCGTAGCACACCTTCAATGTATTGCCTCGACGCTACAGAGACTCGAGCCTCTAAATACCTTAGAGGAAGGAATAATTCCCTCTTGCCATACTTCCTGTCATGTCACTATCATTCTGAACCTCACTGGGGCAGAGATTGATAATCAGGCTAAAAAAACCCAATTGTGTGTGGAGGCAGCGGATAAAATGTCCACTAATCCTGCCCAGTTCTTCTCACTGCTGGCCTCGAAGCTGCTCTCCAAAGGCAAAAGTGGGGGAGTCGCCTACTGCATTGCCTACCAGCCCAGAATGGCAGCAGCAGAGCACAGGCAATCGACCTGACTGTACAGGGCACCCACCCCATAGGGATGCATGTTGCTCTCAACTCCCCTGCCTGAGTGCCTGACTGGTGTTAGGGGGCTGCTGCACACACTGAATTCCTGACTGCCTGTGCCTAGTGTCCCTTCAGAAAGATGGATGCTGGCTCTGCCTTCTGACTTGCCAGGACCATCACCTGAAGCTGCAGAGAGGGGATGTTGGCCAGGATGTGAAGGGGAGTGTAGGCAGGAACCAGCTGGGAGTGCACGTGGAGTCATGAACTGTTCACAGAAGAGGGTGCGGAGTGGCTCCCAGCTGCTACTTCCCAGAGTGCCCCACAGCACCTATGTTCAGACTGTACAGACCCCACCCCAAGACATTCTGTATGCTGCTGTTTATCCACATGGGCTCGGGGTCATCCCAAACTGTTGGGTAACCACGCAGTCAGATAAATGGAAGGGCTATTCACTAACAGAGGGCTACATAGGGGATGCACTGGATTTGGATAACTCGAATTTGGGGATCAAGGGATTTTGGATAATTGGACATGTGCTGTATTTCCTTTTCCTTTTCCTTATTTTTCTTAATTCTGATGGGAACTTTGTATTTATTTATTTATGTTGGAGGTTTCCCTGCCATGTTTGCAAACCAAGGGGTGCAACTGGTGAAACTGACTATGCACCCAAGGGAAAGGGACATCACTGTAGAACAGAAGGCCCTGATCTTTCAGCTGGAGGTGGGTGGATAGAGCCCTGTTCCAGCTGCAGCATGGAGCACCACTGACTTCTGTAGGGCTCTACATGGGCTCAGGGGTCCACCCCCCCCCCATGGGGATCTAGCTGCAAGATCTGGCTTTAAGGGAAAGTAAGCCCTCTCTGATAGGCCCCATCTGCCCATGAGCTCCACTGCAATGGCCCCGTGCCCACAGGTAGCTCAGTGCAGGATCAGGGCCACTGGTGACTTTCTCTAGCTAAAGCAACAAAGGGTCCTGTGGCACCTTATAGACTAACAAAGGTATTGGAGCATAAGCTTTCGTGGGTGAAAAATGTATAGCTGCCCCTGGACATTTCCACTGCTTGCATCCGAAGAAGTGGGTATTCACCCATGAAAGTTTATGCTCCAATACCTCTGTTAGTTAGGGTGACCAGACAGCAAGTGTGAAAAATCGGGATGGGGGTGGGGGGTAACAGGAGCCTATATAAGAAAAAGACCCCAAAATCGGGACTGTCCCTATAAAATCGGGACATCTGGTCACCCTACTGTTAGTCTATAAGGTGCCACAGGGCCCTTTGTTGCTTCTACAGATCCAGACTAACAGGGCTACCCCTCTGTTTCTCTAGCTAGCAGCCTGTTGCATTGCGATAGGGCCCTGCCGGCTCCATCCCCGTTGGATTCCACAGGGCTCGCAGCAAGCTGGAGAGCGACACACGGGCCCCAAGCGCCACGGTGGGGTTGGTGGCTGACCTGCAGCGGCAGCGAGCCGGAGCCCTCTCCCAAGCCAGGCACGGCGACGCGTCTGCTCTCGCTGCGCGGCCCCTTTAAGAAGCCCCCTCCGCAGGCTCCGGGGCCAGTGCACCACGGGATGAGCCGCACGGAGCAGGGGGGGCTGGGCTGCCTTCCCCGCACCTAGAGCCGCGCAGCCTTTGGCGGGATACGCGCGCCCCGTGCTCAGCCCGCTGGGGGCTCCCCCTTTGCCCGGGAGCAGCGTGGCCGGCGATGGTTCGATCGCACGCGCGCTGTACTGTCGCGTTCTCTCCCTGTCGCTAGGTGCAGCCTCCTGCTCCGCCCGCATCCTCCATGATGGCTGAGCTGCAGCCGCTGCCCTGTGCAATGCGGCTCCTTTCAGCTATCGCCGTGGGGGTGCTGCTGGCGGGTCCCTCCTCAGCTGCAGCAGGGGATGTCCCGCCTGGCAAAATAGGTAGGCGCTGCTCCTTATCGCTGTTGAATGGAGGCGAGACAATGAGAGCATGGCAATAGAAAAGATGAATGGGGTGGGGAGGCCAGCCACTGATCAGGGGAGACCAAGGAGTGGCAGGGCCTACGAATCTGCGGGGGGGCGCTAAGAGGCGTTGGCAATGCTGGGGGCGGGGGGCAGAACCCAGCCTTGGAAGAGCAGCGGGTGCTGAGGGCCAGGATTCATGGGCATCAGCAGGAGCAACAAGGGCTGCTGTGATCAGGGTGGTGAAGCATTGCAGAGCTGTGGGCCTTCGGTGCTGGCCTGTCAGGGGAGAGGGGGTGCAGCCATTGGTGTAGTTTGATTTCTGTATGGAGAGGGCAGCTCCAGCCATGCCAATGGGGTGGGGGGGGTGAAATTCTGCACCTGCCCGAGGCTTGCAGTTTGGGGTGGGGTGCGCAATGCTCCCCATGCCCCACCCAGACTACGTCCCTGGATGCAGCTGGTCGGGACTGGGGTGCGTGAGTGAAGCTGTGGTAACAGTGTTGCCTACGCAGCTCTCGCTTGTGCTGTGCTTGGTTCCAGGCAGCGTGACTCTCTCTCCTCCTGAATCCACTCATGTCACCTGGGGGGTAAAAGGAGAAATAACTCGGAGCATTCCACCTCTCAGGGGGCTAGGATGGCACGGACCTGGCGAGCTGGGTTTGCCTAGTGCCCTTCACAAGGGTCGTGCTTGTGGCAAAACTAGCCCTCGAGCTGTCAGGAGATTGGGACTGATCTGCTCAGTGTGCCCCAGGCAGCTGACCTATGACATACACCCACCTGGTGGCACCTGTTCCCCTCCCTCCCCAGGTCAGGGCTGGTTGGTGGCATGTGTCCAGTCAGTTGTTTAGCTGAATTAGTCTCTAGATAGGAAAGGTCCTCGAGCTGCTGATGGCTTGTGCTGATGCTGCTCTGTCGCACTGTGTCTGGCGATTGGTAACGGACACCTCGGACCCTTGCTGTCCCCTCACAGGGAGTTTTCCCCATCACTCACGTTCCTCGCCCCTTCCCAGGTCTGGGACCACTTTTATTTCGATCCCAGCCTTCTTGCTGGCTTACTAGGAGCTGAGTACCTTGGAGTTGCTGCCTGGGGAGTCCTAGCCGCTGCTCAAGCCCGTCCCAGGGTCTCACATTACAGAGGCTGTGCTTTCTTGATCTGGTGCGGTGAATGGGGATGGCCCACGCTTTGGGGTCCCCTCTGTACACGCTGCGTCTGCCTGCGAAAGCAGCCTCCTGCGGATGTGCTGCTCCACTCTTGTGGCCGTGGTGAAAGCTGCAGGTACATGCGTCGTGTCTAACAGGCCTGTTTCCCTTGTCTCTCCGCTGGCAGCTGTGGTGGGCGCCGGGATAGGTGGCTCCGCAGTGGCTTACTTCCTGCAGCAGCACTTCGGGCCACAGGTGCAGCTGGACGTATATGAGAAGGGCAGCGAGGGGGGCCGACTGGCCACCATCATCGTCAACAAGCAGCAGTACGAGTGTGGGGGTGCCTCTATCCACTCGCTCAGCCTGCACATGCAGGACTTCGTCAAGCTCCTGGGTGAGTGTTGTCCCTCCGCTCTGGTGCACACGGGGAGTGGGCGGGAACCCCTCTGTCCTTGCCCTTTCCCTGGAGCTTGGGAGGAGAAGGTTCTCGGTGCTGACCCTGCTCCTCAGGAGAAACCTTCTGCTCCAGCCTGCAGGGCTGGGTTATTTGCAGCACGAATTCCCCTCCCCTCCAGACAGCTGGGCCTCCACCTAGCTCTGGGGCCAGTCGTGAGTGCGGTGAGGATGTGGGGCTCAGCATCGCCACACCCACCAGGCTGATGTGACATCCCAATGTGATGAGCTGAATCCCCTTCAGAAAGGGCGGGTGTCGTTGGCACTCCTGCTCCCTGACCGCTCGACCCAAGGCAGGGCGTAAAGAGACCCTGACGTGAGCTGTATCCCTCATTCTGAGCTAGAGGGCCAGGGAGTTGCAGGGTCGGATAGTGGCCAACGTCTGCCCTCTGTGTTTGTTACGCTCAAGCCCTGTCACTCCCTCATCGTAAGGGACATCACAGGGCTCAGGACTGGGCTAGCAGAGGGGCACGAGGGGGCCCTGTGGGACTTGGGCTTGGAGGAGCCGGGGCTGCGGGCAGGATAAAGGAGCATAGCAGTGCACCTGATATAAGGTAGTCTCTGGGTGCAGCATCAGTGGGAGTAATGTTTGGGGACTGAGGAGCAGGAGTTTCTGTCACTGTGGCTACGAGTCATGATCTGTTTTCTGTTCAGCCAACCCCAAAGCAGTGTGTGCCCCTAATTCGTGACATCCCACTAACAGGTCGTGTCTGTCCAGGGAGCCTGGATCCTAAAAAGACCCCAGAATTTCACACTGTGCATGTAATTAGGGTTGGGCCCATCTAGATTTCCAGTTCTCTGAGTTTGGGGCTGTTAAGACGTGGGGTTTGGTTCGGCTCATGATAGAAGAGCCAGTGACAATATCCAGGCCTGTATTTGCATCCTGACACTTCACCCCATCCCCACCCCATGCACAGGGGTGTTTTGCTGTGGGCTCGCCAGCACTCGGGCCCATCAGCAGTATCAGTGTATATAGTGAAGGCTTGTTGTCGTGTGGACCCCCGTCCCCTCCCCATGCTCTGGCTGGCTGACTTCAGAGAGGAGGGTGAAATAGCTTCTCTCTCTGTCACCCTCTGCAGGCCTGAAGCACCGACGAGAGGTGGCAGGGAAGAGCGCCATCTTCAGTGGGGAGCAGTTTGTCCTGGAGGAGACGGACTGGTACCTGCTGAACCTCTTCCGGCTCTGGTGGCACTATGGAATC
This sequence comes from Chelydra serpentina, assembly GCA_037349315.1. Taxonomy (NCBI): domain Eukaryota; kingdom Metazoa; phylum Chordata; order Testudines; family Chelydridae; genus Chelydra; species Chelydra serpentina. The sequence continues at coordinate 19,759,058 of JBAIAC010000035.1, forward strand.
AGCTTCTTGCGCCTGCAGATGTGGGTGGAGGAGGTGATGGAGAAGTTCATGAGGTATGGGACGGCCCAGCGGTATCAGTGCTTCTGAGAGGGGAGGGAGTGGGTGTGGCCTTCCCCCTCTCGGCCCCAGGCTGGGTTCTATGCCCGATCTCCCAGGGGACTCTGTCACCAGGTGGCCAAGCTGAGAGAGGGCATGTTAGCCCGCCAGGCTCAGTACAGGGGCCAGGATGGGTGTGTGCGGTGCTCCTGACTCCCTTTCTACTCGCCTCTTGCAGGATCTACAAGTACCAGGCGCATGGCTATGCCTTCTCCAACCTGGAGGAGCTCCTGCGCTCGCTGGGCGGTGAGACCTTCGTCAACATGACCCAGCGCTCTGTGGCTGAGTCCCTGCTGGAGGTGGGTGTCACGCAGCGCTTCATCGACGACGTCATCGCGGCTGTCCTGCGCTCCAGCTACGGCCAGTCGGTGCTCGTGCCCGCCTTCGCAGGTGAGGCCCGGCTGGCTGTGCCAGTGCCACCTTCATGCTCTTCCCTGCGAGTGCTCCAGGAGCCTCCTCGGAGCCAGCAGCTGGTGCTGCTCAGTGGACCCGGGGACGCTCTGGCATTGGGACATCTGACGCCAAAGACAAGCATGTATCTCCCCTGGGAGCAGGCATCCTTGGGAAATGCGTCCCTTCCGCAAGTGGAGTCTAATCCCCCTTGTTCCTTTCCCCAGGGGCCATGTCGCTGGCAGGGGCTCAGGGCAATACGTGGGCTGTGGAAGGCGGCAACAAGCTGGTGTGTTCGGGTTTGCTGAAGCTAACTAAAGCCAACGTGATCCAGGCCAGGGTGACAGGTGTCTCTCTGAACAGCTCAGGTGAGCCAGCCAGGCCTCCTGGCTCCTGCCTTCATGGGGGGGAGGTTGACATTGGGGATTGAATGTCTGTCATGGGCACTGTCAGCCCGTGGGGCGGGATCGGAGTCTGTAGGGCTAGGGGCCTCAGTCGGGTAGGGGTATCTCTAGGATTAGTGCATTCCCCTCTTGCCACTGGATTGAGGGGCATGAGCAGAGCAATGGGGGAAGCAGAGAGCAGAAAATAGCAGATCTGATGGCAGGATGAGGAGGGTTGAGAGGCCTCAGATTCTCTTCTCCTATGCCTGTCCCCAGCCCTCTGCCTTTGCCATTTCCACCTGCTCTGCCCATTTGCTCCTGTTAGGTTTGGGTGGATGCCTTCTCCCTGTACTGTCATGGTATTGATGTCGGAGTGCCTGGGATGGGTCACGCTGAGCGTGCCACACACAGGACAGACTGCAAGAAACAGGGCAGACGCCCCAAAACTGGTGGTTTATTCTAAGGCTGTCAAAATTAATCACGCAATTAAAAAAATTAATTGCGATTAATCACACTGTTAAACAATAATAGAATACCATTTATTTAAGTATTTTTGGATGTTTTCTACTTTTTGTAATATATTGATTTCAATTACAACACAGAATACAAAGTGTACAGTGCTCACTTTATATTTATTTTTATTACAAATATTTGCACTGTAAAAAACATAAGTAATAGTATATTATTCCCCTAATACAAGTACTGTAGTGCAATCTCTTTATCATGAAAGCTGAACTTACAAATGTAGAATTATGTACAAAAAATACCTTTTATTTTTGAATGCAATGACAAACTTTAGAACCTACAAGTCCACTCAGTCCTACTTCAGCCAATCGCTCAGACAAACAAGTTTGGTTACAGTTTGCAGGAGATAATGCTGCCTGTGTCTTGTTTACAATGTCACCTGAAAGTGAGAACAGGCATTCGCATGGCATTGTTGTAGCCGGCATTGCAAGATATTTATGTGCCAGATACGCTAAAGATTCATGTGTTCCTTCATGCTTCAACCACCATTCCAGAAGACATGCATCCATGCTGATGACCGGTTCTGCTCAATAATGATCCAAAGCAGAGCAGACCGACGCATGCTCATTTTCATTATCTGGGTCAGATGCCACCAGCAGAAAGTTGATTTTATTTTTTGATGGTTTGGGTTCTTTAGTTTCCGCATTGGAGTGTTGCTCTTTTAAGACCTCTGAAAGCATGCTCCACACCTAGTCCCTCTCAGATTTTGGAAGGCACTTCAGATTCCTAAACCTTGGGTCGAGTGCTGTATCTATCCTTAGAAATCTCACAACCTTCTTTGCATTTTGTCAAATCTGCTGTGAAAGTGTTCTTAAAATGAACATGTGCTGGGTCATCGTCCAAGTCTGCTATAACATGAAATATATGGTAAAATGTGGGTAAAACAGAACAGGAGACATATACAATTCTCCCCCAAGGAGTTCAATCACAAATTTAATTAACACATAATTTTTTTAACGAGCATCATCAGCATGGAAGCATGTCCTCTGGAATGGTGTCCAAAGTATGAAGGGGCATATGAATGTTTAGCATATCTGGCACGTAAATACTTTGCAACGTCAGCTACAAAAGTGTCATGCGAATGCCTGTTCTCCCTTCCAGGTAACATTGTAAATAAGAAGCAGTCAGCAGTATCTCCCATAAATATAAACAAACTTGTTTGTCTTAGCAATTTTCTGAACAAGAAGTAGGACTGAGTGGACTTGTAGGCTTTAAAGTTTTACATTGTTTTGTTTTTGAGTGCAGTTGTGTAACAAAAAAAATCTACATTTGTAAGTTACACTTTCACAATAAAGAGATTGCACTACAGTACTTGTATGAGGTGAATGGAAAAATACTATTTCTTTTGTTTATCATTTTTACAGTGCAAATATTTGTAATAAAAAATACTATAAAGTGAGCACTGTACATTTTGTATTCTGTGTTGTAATAGAAATCAATATATTTGAAATTGTAGAAAAACATCCAAAAATATTTAATAAACAATAGAATACCAATTGAAATTTAACAGTGTGATTAATCGTGATTAATTTTTTTTAATCGCGGTTAATTTTTTTGACTGAACCGCGATTAATCGACAGCCCTAGTTTGTTCTATAATTAGATTCACCAAGCCAGTAACAAGAGCTTCTGTAGCACTGCACTGGTTAACCAGAAGCCAAACACTGTCCTCCTTAGGCATTCCAGCTCTTGGCTACCTGCCAGGCAACCAAGTCTAGTATAGTGAGGGGTTACAGAAAACCCATTTCACCACATGTGAGGTTCTACCAATCCCAAAGGATCACTTACCCTCAGCTCAAAATATAAATCAGATTTTACCCAAATATCGCACAGTTAGCCAGTCCTTAGTAAACTAACAAAAGATTTATTAAGAAAAGAAGAGAGTTATTGAATGGTTAAGGAATTGTATACATACAAGTGATTTTCAGTGTTCCTAGATCACAATCATAGCAGTGATGTGTTACCTGCTGGTTTGTAAAAGTCTCTCTGGAATCATCCCAAAAGGTTAGAATCCAAATGCAGCTTAGACATAAAGTCTGATAGTCTTTCCATGCATTTTCCAGGGTATTCCAAATCACTATTTGGAAGATCTAAGTCCCACGGCTTAAACTTTCCCTGTTCAAAATTCAGCAGACTAGAGATGAAAGGATCAGCCAGAGATTTCTCTTTTTAGCTCTCTAGCAAGCCGAGAAGCCTCCTCACAGAAATTGTCACAGCAGGGCTTTCCTCCAAGGAGGAATAGGCAATGCAGGTATTTTGTGGACCACTGCTTTGAAGTTAATTTTCTCTTTCCTATGCATACACAGGTAATCTAGTTACAGTATAAGACAACAGCCGATCATTCGTTATAACAGACAGATAAGCTGAAGACAACATAAGTAATGTTGTTAGTTCCCTGCAGTGTCTCACATCTTTGATCTTAAGGTTAACTGAACACGGCCGCGTACATAATACAAGGCAATTATGACATGAAAGGGAATTAGCATCTACAACTAATTTGGTTACGTTGTTAAACTTCTAACAGGACACAGGTACTCAGACAAACACATTTGGCATCCGACCTTGATTTCTATTACTACAAATTAATGAGTTGGTGATGGCTGGTCTTTGTAATTCACATACAATTGAGTTGTCCTGATACAACTGTAATGCCTCTAGTTCAGTTGCATGGGTCATACACAGGTGGGCTGCTGTGTCACAGTGTCACAGTCGGCCAAGCCTGGCCTGTTGGGTGAGACTCCGCTCTGACTCCCACACGGTTTTTGGCACTGCCTCCTACTTCACTGGTGCCCTTCTTTTGGCTGTGGCTGTCTCTGTTGTACCAGACTAAGCTGGCTGTGGCTGGACAGGTCTGTGGCTAGGGAGAGATGTGAAATGGGAGGCTGCAGTGCAGACCTCTCCCACCAGAGGGTGCAGTGAGGCTAGCGTGTGACTCCTAAGCTCCTGAAAAGGGGCAGTGCCTTGTGCCCCTGCTACGCTGAGATACCGGAGAGCTCTGGCATCTCTGTGGCAGCCGGCGTTTCTCCAGTCTGTGCTGGGGAGGGAGACTGTTGCCCCGTCCCCGTCTGCTGCCACGGGAAAGGGAACGTTTATTGATCAGCTGCAGTTTGTCTCCTTTGCTCAGTGACCCTCTGTTGCCCGACTGCCCTGCCATCTGCCAGGGGACTCCCCAGGACTGAAATGGGGGTATGGGGGGGATGTTACAGTGTAATAGATACAGTGGGAGTCCGGGGGGGCTGGACTGGAATAGCAGGGAGCTGCAGGTCAGCACTGAGGTGCATTGGCAGAGCTGAGATGGGCTGCAGGTCAGGATGGCAGGGGGGAGCGTGCCCAATGCTTTGCCCGGCTATGGCTTGTGCTCTTGGTACCCCCACCTTCCTGAGCGCTGAACCCAATGCTGTTGGCAAACGATGCTGGGCCCTGGGTTGATGGCTGTTCTGAGTCTCTGTGCTGTCCCTTTGCAGACGGGAAAGCCCTGTACCAAGTGCGCTACGAGGATGACGAAGGCCAAGGCTCGGCCTTTTACGACATGGTGGTCATCGCCACGCCGCTGCATTCCGGCAGGAGCAACATCACCTTTGAGAACTTTGACCCCCCCATCACTGACTTCCCAGGCTCCTTCCATCCCACCATCACCTCCGTCGTCCACGGCTACCTCAACTCCTCCTACTTTGGCTTCCCTGACCCTAAGCTCTTCCCTTTCGCTAGCGTCCTCACCACTGACTCCCCCGACCTCTTCTTCAACGCCATGGACAACATCTGCCCCGTCAACATCTCAGGCACCTTCCGGCGCAAGCAGCCCCAGGAGGCTGCCATCTGGCGGGTCCTCTCCCAGCAGCCCCTGGACAAGCAACAGCTGAAGACCCTCTTCCGCTCCTACTATTCAGTCCAGGTGATGGAATGGCAGGCCTACCCCCACTATGACTCCACCAAGAGCATCCCACCCATCATCCTCCATGACAACCTCTTCTACCTCAACGGTGTGGAGTGGGTTGCCAGCTCTATGGAAATGGTTGCCGTCGCAGCCAAGAATGTGGCGCTGCTGGCGTACAACCGGTGGTACCAGGATCTGGAGAAGATTGACCAGAAGGACTTGATGCACAAGGTGAAGACTGAACTGTGACACCAGGGGGGCTGCTGGGGAGCTGGCCAGGAGCCTCTTCATTTGCTAGCCTGCTCAGGGTTTATCGTTGAGGGAGAGACCACTGGATTTCTGGCCGAGAGGAGGGGAGGGTCTGACCAATGAGGTCCTTGTATGTTGTTGCCTTCAGTAACGCCGTCCCTGCACCACCCTGTGGAGCTAATGCCAGGTGCCTGCTACAGGCATCGATGCTCAGGCTTCCTCCCTACCCAGCCAGCGCCAGAGAGGGGTGAGGAGGGAACCTTAGCTCATTACCAGGGAACTGCCAGCCAGGACCCATTTCAGATTCTAAGACGGGTTGGGGCTGTGCATCCTTAATGACCAGTGCTGAGGATGGGGTGGAGGTGAGATGTGAAAATCAGTTCTCTGATCACTTACCTTCTGGGACTCGAGCGTGGGATCCCATGAGACTTTCAAGGGGTAAGATCTGATGGTGGCCAGAGCAGGTATGGGGCCTAAATACGTGGCCATGTGCCTTAGGCCCTGACCCATATGGGGCCACATACCATGGGCACAGATCCAGAGGTAGATATGGCCCTTCTAATATGACCCACCTGTCAAGACCCAGCTATCCTATAGAGCAGTGCTGAGTCTAGGCAGCTGCCTGGCCCCAGCATTTCTTGTGCAGGACTCCTCTGGCTGACAGTGCAGTCGGACTCCTTGCTCTAGCTGCTGGGGTTGTCATCAGTCTTGGAAAGCCAGTGCTGGACCCAGCGCTCAGGTCTCAGCAGGTATGTGGTTCTCCAGCTGCGACCATGACTGTGCTGTGAGTCCATGTGGCTAGTGGGTCCCTCTCAGCGTCTCACCCAGAGCTGCTTTGTTAACCAAGCCCATCAGCTCCCCTCTAAACGCAGGCAGGCAGGGCAGACACTGCAGGAGTGACAAGACCTACTCATCTCCCTCTCTGTACATGCATGACGTCCGAACCCCTTTCCCAGCGCTAACCCTGACCCGTCTGGGCCTTGCTCGTCTCTCTAAGCCCATGCGTTGGGGCCAGATTGAACACACGCTCAGGAAGTGCTGTAGCAGCTGGCGGTCCTTGGCAGGTTCCCTGGGGCAGAGGGATTGATGCTTGGTTTCAGACAGGTTTTCAACCTTTCTTGAATCGTGTCCCCTGAATCTTAAAAAAACCCAACAGCTTGGAGCTGCCCACTTACAAAATGGGACTGTCCGATGTAATCTAGAGGGCACTGGGGCCATTAATACATTGATTCCAATAAAGGGGATTCTACTTGAAATAAATCAGTCCTTTGATCCTGCTGTCCAACGGTGCAGAGGCTAGAAAACCTTTTAGAAGCACGTACCTTAATACCCACCCAGTGGTCAGGGCAGTATTTCTCAGTTCCAGCATTGAAGACTCCGTATACCCCGTCACCACATGCACTGAAATTTGGCCTGGATGCCCGTCAGACAGGGATGGCAGGGCCCGATTTCAATGCATGGCATGACCCCGTGAGTGAGGGGAAAGGCTGGCAGTGCTGCCTAGGAAGTTTGACGTGGGGCGCCCCCTGGCTGAGAGCCGCTAGTGAGCTGAGTGAAAGCTCTCCTTGCCTAGAGCCATGTGGCCTCAGCCACCAGCCCAGGGCGGCCCTGTGCCCCCGAGGAGTTGAGACTGCTTGGCTGGCTGGATAGGCCCTGTGCTAAGAGAGATGGAAACTGGCCAGCAGCATCCCCAATGGAGGGGGGCTGAAGAATAGTTGAGGAGCGGGTTTCAGTTTTTTGGGACTAGAAGAAAAGCATGAGCACCCCCTTCTGGCTCCTTGAGGAATGGCCAGCCCCACTGCAGGAGGGTGGCCTGTGCCTTGCTGACGGAGAAGTAAATGTCAAAGAGCCATGTTGGTTTGGCTGGGGAGCAGTGCCTGCAGATTGGGGTGAGGGATGCACTCTATTGTCAGCCTCCAGCACCGTCTGAACTACAGAGCAGCGGGAGTAACCCACCCCCCACCAACCACAGCTCCAGCACTAGGGGCGCTGCCTCCCTTCTGACCTTCCCCGTTAAAGCTCCCAAGCTGTTCGGGTCAGCGGCTTGCTCGCTGTGCCCAGAGGGGCTGGGCTGGCTGGGGGGGGGGGGGGGGGAGTGACTGAGATGGGGATGGGGTGGTGGCTATTACCCCTTCCTTGGGGAGAAATACTTTCCTCAGTAGAAATAGAGGGACTGCCTGGCCCGGGGCACTGGCCAAGCCTCCCCACCTCTCTTTGCCTCAGTTTCCCTGTGTGTACAATGGGTACCGCAATGCCAGCTGCGAGGCTGAGTTGGTCAGTGTGTGTGAAGGGCCGTGGCGCTGCTGAAGGTTAGCCCTGCTCACCTCAGGCTCATCCTTCAGACGCTGCCATTTGAGCCAGGCCCAGCCAAATTCCATCTGATCTTCAATGTCCCCTCCCTGAGCAGCAGGGGTAGCTGCAGGAGACCCTGCGCTCTGTGAGGGGACAGGAGCAGCCCCTGGTGCCATGGTTCTTTTGGTGGATGCAGCAGAGGGCATTGAAGGGACTGGCAAAGGGAGACGGGCTCTGATCAGCCAGGGGAGGAGGGATTGGTGCTCCCACTGTGCCGAGGGGCAGTCCTGGTCTAGTGCCCAAAGGCCAGCCAGGAACCAGCCCCTTCCCCATGCGGCCTGGCTCTGTACCTGAACCAGGCTCGCCTGGGGTGAGAGGCTAATGCTGTGCCCCGTTCTACTCCCAGCTGTCTTCTGACCTACCCTCAAGACCTCTCCTGCCCTGCTCCGGGGGGGCTAATATGCTCCATGCATGGGTAGACGTGGCAGCCTTCTCCAAGGGGTGCTGCCCCTCCCCAAGGGGTGATTTCTATGGTGGGCTTCCCACTTGTTAGCACACACTGCCCTTGGAAGGCAGCAGAAGCCCTTAGGTCCTTGGCAGCCAGCCAGGCTTCCTGTTCCAACCCGGACCCTGCTATCGGGTGTTACTAGTGGGGCCAGGCCCCGTCCTGGTGGCACTGAGATAAGGCACGTTCCTCACAGCTTGGTGCAGCCCAACAGCGGTGGCAGGGGCCAGGCAGCCTGGAATTTCACAGGCTGCGTCTGCTGCTGGGGGCTTAGGTTCAGCAGACGTGCCCACCTCCCCAATGATCAGCTGCTGGCAGTGGCCCACAGCATCCCTGACTTGTGCTCTCACGAATACCTGACGAGGTCAGAGTCGTGGAATCGGCTGCAGCGAGCTGGGGTCGGGGCGCATTGTACTCACCATCAAATACAACCCCCCCTGCAGACCTGGGCGGGTGCAGGACTAGCCTGGCCACAGACTGGATCTCCTGGGCCGGCACTGCTGGGAGCAATAGGCGGCCCCATCCTAGCAATAGGGGGAAAGCAGGCCAGGAGCAGCTGCCTCTCCCGGCCTCTTTGCCTGAGGTGGTTCGGGACCTGCCCATGAGATGTTGCCTCCCTTCTGGTCAGGCTGCCTGGCCGTGAGAAGGGGCAGCCCCTTGGACTCGGTGGGACACTTAGCCTGAATGGCGGGGCAGCAATGCGAGTGCGCGGACGCGAGCCCAGAACTGAGCGGCTGCTGAGCAAGGAGAGTGGGGGACAGGCGGCAGCCAATGGGGCTGAAGCGCCGTCTTGAGGGGCATGGGGAGTGGCAGTTGCCATTCGCAGCTCCCAAGCCTTGAAGAAGTGGAGCCCTGGACTGCAGCCACCTCCGGCTAGCTTGGGGCGAGGGGGTTGCAGAATGGCTTTCCTTGCAGGGCCTGCTGCAGAGCTGGCATGGCACACAGGGCACCTCAAAGAGCAGGGCCCGGCGGCGGTTGCTCATGCTGGAGGCCAGATAGGGATATGTGGGTGCAAAGGGGCAAACAATCTCTAGTCTAAGCAGCTGCCTCCTTGCTTCAGATCCACCCCCACCACACACACACACAAGTTGAACACCTCCCCTTGCGGGAGAGGCTTGGTGGGCACTGGCTGGGGCCTTTGCCAAAGGGATCCAGCAAGAGGAGGAGGCTGGTTAGACGGGAGCTAGTGTCCATACAGAGAGGCCAGGTGTTTGATGCTTCCAGCATGGAGTGAGGGTGAGAGGTCCCTCTTGTCCTCAGAAGATGCAGGTGCAGCCCACAGCAATGGTCTCCATGACCATCTTGTACTCCTTGTGGCACCTCTTCTTCTTTCTGTGGGGCTTGGCTCCCGAGCCCTCATGGGGGTGGCACAGGAGCCGGCGGACGGGCAGCTTGCTGTAGATGGGGATGCTGACAATGGTGCGGTCCTCCTGCATGGTGAAGGGGTTGATGCAGCCGGTGCAGAGGCACTGTGCCTCTGGGATGTCTGCTGGGATCCGCGTTGCATCGTGGTTTATGCTAGAGAAGAGGGAGAGCGCGAGGCTGTCAGAGCCTGTAGGGGAAAGCGGGGACACGGGCAGGCGTGCAGGCCGCTTGCACACACAGGCGCCTTGGACACGAGTGTGTTTGTGAGGGGGCAGTGCCTGCACACAGGGAAAGGGGGAATACGTGCCCCAATAATGCGCACATAGAGAAATGAGCCTGCACCGGGCTCTGCCTGTGCATGGGGGAATGGCCAGGCATGGATGAATGGGCACCCATGTTGCAATGCCCACACATGGGGGAATGGGTTCGTATAGGGCAATGGGCACATGCATGCTCAGGGATGCAGATCACTCACCCAATGCAATCACTGGCCAATGGAACAGCACCCATAGGGGTTCCCCACTTGGTGAGTGCCCATTAGGGCTCACAGGTGAGTGTCTAAGTGGGGTTCCCTTCACAGCAGAGCTCTGCCCTGTTCCTGTGTGGTGCTGGTGAGAACCCCAGGGGTGCTTTGCTCTGCAGTCTCACCTGTAGGTCCACGGAGACAGACTCCTCTTATTGGACCTCCAGAGTCTCAGGTTGACCTGGCACTTGCTGTCGGCTGGCTCTGAGCTGTTCCGCAGCTGGCTCACCATCTCCTGGATACTCTGGTCGTAATCCTCCAGCAGGGTGTAGGGGCTGTCTGCCGTTGAGGTCATGGAGTTCCCCTTCAGCATGGGGTCGGGGCCAGGTGCCTGGGCCTCCGGCAGCTGGACCTCATCCCTAGCCGGTCCTTTCCTCTTTCCTTTCGCTCCCTTGCTTTGGTGCTTGGGTTCGGTGGCAGCAGCCCACGCGAAGGAGACGGAGAGAGCACAGAAGAGAAGCTGAGAAAGAAGCCAGGACAGGGCGTGACTCTCCAAGCACTGGCCAGCACTGGGAATGCTTCTGCCCAGCCCATGCTGGGCTGGAGCCGGGGACAGGGTGGTTTATGTTCAAAGGGAACAATGTTGTCTTGTAGGAATCCCCAACCCTACTAGGGTGGAACGTCCCAGAGGGGCATCAGTGCGGGGAGGCAGTATGGGGTCTAGTGGTAAGAACAGGCTAGGGCAGCAGGACTCCTATGTTCTATTCTTGAGTGCCACGGCCTTGTTGGGTGACCCTGGGTGAGACCTCAACCTCTCTGTGCTTCAGTAAAGTGGGGCAAATGAGACAGGTTCTCCTTTGTAACAGGCTCATAGGTGGGGATTCCAGCAACGGTCATATCTGTGGGGAGATTGCCCTGTGAAATCTAAGTTCCTGGGGGTAGCACATCCTGTAAGGTGGCCACTATGCTGGCTGGGTACTGTGACGGGGCAAGGCCAGAGGGCTATAGGAAAGTGGTAAGGAACCAGTATGTTCTTATTGGGATCCGGGAAGTGGGCGGGCGTAAGCCCGCCCACTGCTAAAGGATCCCCCCCTTCAGCCTAAGGGGAGGGATCCACAGGACCTGGATACCAAATAATTCCGGGGGACAAAAAATGAAAAAACAGGAACGGGAGTGCGGTCAAAGGGTCAAACGAAGTGAACCAGAAGGGGACACCGAGCAGAGAACCCCGGACAGCGCCCACTGCTCCTCAAAGGTGTCAAGGGAGCCAGTGGACGCTGCCCAGAGGAACTCTGCCCGGATGCGTGAACGAACAGAGGATCGAAAATAGGCCCCACAGTCACAGAAGCCTCCATCGGCCAACCTCCTCACCCTGGTTTTGTAGATGGCCAGTTTAGCTATGGCCAGGAGGAGGTTGACCAGGAGGTCCCGCGACTTCGTGGGGCCGCGGATTGGAAGTGCATAAATAAAAAGGTGAGGGGAAAAGTGCAACCAAAACCTCAACAAGATGTCTGAGAGGAGCCGGAACAGGGGTTGAAGCCTGGCGCACTCCAGATAAATGTGCGCCAGGGTCTCCCTCACACCGCAAAAGGGACATGTGTCGGGAATAGGGGTGAACCGCGCCAAGTACACGCCCGTGCTCACGGCTCCGTGAAGGAGCCGCCAACTGACGTCCCCGGCGGGCCTTGGGACTAAGGAGGAGTAAAGGCTGGCCCACCGGGGCTTCTCACCCTCTAGAGGTGGCAGGAGGTCCCGCCATTTCGTATCGGGGCGGGACGTGAGGGCGAGGAGATGAAGGGTGTGGAGCACGAGCGTGTATAGACGTTTCCTTGGCGCGGTCTGGAAGCGGACGGGTTGTAGTTCGTGCAGCCGGCTCACCGTGAAGGGACAGGGGACCCGGTTGGGTCCACGGGGCAGGGGCCCAATAAAAAGGTCCGGAGGGCTTGGGGTGAAGGGAGGGCGGGGCGTACCCTCTCGCAGGACCCGGTCGAGGTAAACCCGAGCAGCGGGCGGCAAAGCAGCCTTCACCTCCTGAAGTACGCGCCGGGGAGTACGAGGTCTGGAGAGCCCCATGCGCTGAGCAAGCGTCAGGGGATCCAGCCAGTCTCCCCGGTCGTAGTCCAGGAGGTCTCCGACCCTAGTGACCTCTGCCAGGACCAACCTCTGGCGCACCGAGGGGGACTCCGCCACCTGCACACGGAGCTGGGGGTTGTGTAGCAGGGGCTCCGCGAGGAGATCTGCCCCCTCGGTGGCCGCCACGGACCTGGTCGCTGAGAATAGCTTCCAGGTCCGGAGGAGGTCCTGGTAGAAGACCGGCAGCCCGTAGAGGTCTCGCGGAAGACCTCTCGGATGGAGATAAAGGAGCTGCCGGTCATATCGGAGCCCTCGGAAGCGGCGTAGGAAGGCGTGTGCCAATACGCTCCACGCCGGACTACCTGCACCATAAAGGAGCCTCTGCAGGGCCTGGAGACGGAAGACATGGACCTGAGTGTGTGGACACTTCAGGCCCTGCCCACCCTCCTCCAGAGGAAGATGGAGAACCCCTGCAGAGACCCAGTGCAGTCCTGACCAAAAGAACTCCAGAATCGACGTCCGGAGGTTGGCCAGGAAACCCGGGGCCGGGACCAGGGTGTTGAGCCGGTACCAGAGCATGGACAGGACTAATTGATTGATTACCAGTGCTCTCCCTCGAAAGGAGAGGCACCGGAGTAGTCCTGTCCATTTCCGGATCCGCTCTATCACCCTGCCCTCTAAACCTTGCCAGTTCTCCGGCGGGGATGGATGCGTGGCAGAAAGGTAAACGCCGAGATAGAGCAAAGGACCCGCGCTCCACCTGATGGCCTGAAGCGCGGGTGGGAGGGAGCTCGCCTGCCACCCGTCCCCTACCACCAGGCCAGAGCTCTTGACCCAGTTGACCCGGGCAGAGGAGGCCGCCGAGTAGATCGCCTGGCAAGCCTCCACCCGCACCAAGTCGCCCGGGTCCTGGACCACGAGGAGCACATCGTCGGCGTACGCCGACAGGACCAGCCGCAGCTCCGGCTCTCGGAGCACCAACCCCGTCAACCTCCTGCGGAGGAGACAGAGGAAGGGCTCGATCGCCAGAGCGTACAGCTGGCCCGAGAGGGGGCACCCCTGCCGTACTCCTCACCCGAAGCTGACCGGCTCGGTCAGGGTCCAGTTGAGCCTGACCAGACACTCTGCGGAGGCGTACAGCACCTGGAGAAAACCCACAAACTGGGGCCCAAAGCCAAACGCTTGCAGAGTGCTCAGGAGGTACCCGTGATCCACCCTGTCGAACGCCTTCTCCTGATCCAGAGACAGGAGGGCGAACGACAGACCATCCCTACACCCAAGCTCCAAGAGATCCCGGACCAGATACAGGTTGTCGAGAATGGTGCGGCCCGGGACGGTGTAGGTCTGGTCTGGGTGGACCACGTCCGCCAGCACGGACCCAAGCCGCAGCGAGATGGCCTTTGCTATGACTTTATAGTCCGTGCTGAGGAGCGAGACGGGACGCCAATTCCGTAAATCGCGGAGGTCCCCCTTCTTCGGCAATAAGGCGAGCACAGCTCGCCTGCACGAGAGAGGGAGGACCCCGCCCTGCAAGGACTCGGCCCAGACGGTGACAAGGTCTGGGCCGAGGACGTCCCAGAACACGCGGTAGAACTCCACGGTCAGCCCGTCCAGTCCCGGAGATTTATTAGTGGGCATGCGACGGAGGGCTTCCGAGAACTCGGCCAGAGTGAGAGGCAGCTCTAGCTGGTCTCGGTCGCCCGTGCTGACCGTAGGGAGTTCGTCCCAGAGCACTTTGCAAGCGTTAGGATCGGTCAGATCCGGGGAAAAAAGGCTCGCGTAGAAGGCCTTGGCCCTCCCGCACATCTCCACCGGATCCGTGAGGGGGGTGCCATCTTCTGCGAGCAGGCAGGTGACGTGTTTCTTAGCCCCCCTCTTTTTCTCCAGGGCGTAGAAGAAGCGGGAGCCGCGATCCATCTCCCGAAGGAGACGGATGCGGGATCGAACGAAGGCGCCCCGGGCCCCATGATCTTCCAGTTCCCGGAGCTCCTCCCGCTTCTCCCGGCACGCCCCACAGAGGGATGGATCCTCAGGGCTGGCGGCCAGACGCCTCTCCAGCTCTAAGACCTCCCGTTCCAACTGCTCTATCGTCGCATCCCTCCGTCGGCTGGCGCCCCGGGTGTAATCACGGCAGAAGAGCCGGGCGCGTACCTTCCCTAGATCCCACCATCGCCGCGCCGAGGGAAAGGCGTGCCGCTGCCCTCGCCAGGCCAGCCAGAACTCCCGGAAGGACGCCACGAAACCCACATCCTCCAGCAAACTGTTATTAAAATGCCAATAGGCCGGCCCCGGCCTCTCCGCGCAGAGAGAGGCCGTCACGGTAGCGAGATGATGATCAGAGAACGGGGCCAGCCGGACGCTGGAGGAGTGGGCCCGCGAAAGGTGAAAACGTGATAAATAGATGCGGTCCAACCGGGAGTGGTGCGACCGATGGGCCTCCACCCGGACAAAGGTGAAGGTTGAGTTGTCACCCGGATGGTGGTCGCGCCAGACGTCCACCAGGGAGTGATGTTCGACAATCTCCCTGAGGACGTCCACGGCGGCCGGGCACTGCTCGATCCCCGAGCGGTCCCGTTTTTCAAGGGTGTTGTTAAAGTCCCCGCCCAGGACCAGGCACTCGCGAGGATCCAAGGTGCCGAGGAAGGTGGACACCTGCTGATAAAAACGAAGTTGTTCCTGGCCCGGTGTCGGGGCATAGATGTTGACGAGATTGACCACGAGCCCCTCCATACGGACCCGTAGGTGCAGCAGGCGGCCCGGCACAGCCTCGGCAACCCCCAGCACCTCAGGCCGTAGGTCGGGGGAGAACAAGGTCGCCACTCCAGCCTGGCGAACAGAGAGATGGCTGAAGTAGACTCTGTCCCCCCATTCCAGCCGCCAGCTGTCTTCAGCGGCTGGATCCGTATGGGTCTCCTGCAGGAACACTACAGAGTACCCCCCCTCCCGAAGGAAGGAGAGCACCTGGCTCCTGCGGAGACCCATCCTACAGCCCCGGGTGTTTAATGTTGCGAAGAGGAGAGATGCCATGAGGAGGGCTGGGGGGGATCCTTGCTGGCAGACTCACTCACGGCCCCCATCGGGACGCGTAACAATCCGTGACCCACCCCGTAGCTGAGTAGTGAGTCACGGAAAAGGCGGACCCGTTGGTAGGCCGTGGCGGCCTGCTTCCCAGTCCCTTTACCCTCCCCCATGAGGGCCCTCGCGGCCTGGAGGATTTGGTGGAAATCCCCCCATCGCTGGGGAGCGAGCTGTACTTTGTTGCGGGAGCCCCGGACGTCCTCCAGGAACTCCCGCAGCTCCTCTCACAGCGTATGGGGGGCCGGTGTTACTGGCTCCTGGCTATCGAAAGAAGGGGCCCCTGACACAGCCCTATGGCCCA
Source organism: Chelydra serpentina (assembly GCA_037349315.1). Classification (NCBI taxonomy): domain Eukaryota; kingdom Metazoa; phylum Chordata; order Testudines; family Chelydridae; genus Chelydra; species Chelydra serpentina. Next base: position 19,774,651 of record JBAIAC010000035.1, read on the forward strand.
CCGAAACAGACAGGCAAGGGGCGGACCCTCGACGCAGCTCCCGCTGGGCCGGCACCTTAGGGCCCAACCCAAAATTCGGCTTAGTTGGGGGAGGTGGTGGAGGGAGAAGTGCAGACTCTGGTGGTTCGGGATGAGGAAATACTGGAGCCGCTCCCTGGGGGTCATCCTCTGTTAAGGGGAGGGAGACAGCCCCAGGGGCGGCAGTGTCACCAAGGGAGGTGTAGGAGATTGGGACGGCATCAGGGGCAGGGCAGGGATCAGAAGTAGGGGCAGGGAAAGGGACATGAGCAGGGCCGGGCTGAGGAACGGGTAGAGGATCGTGAGCCGCAGGAGCTGGGCCACTGGGAGGTGGCCTCTCTTGGTGTGGCTGAGGGATCTGGGAATTGGGAAGGGGACCCCCCACGATGCCGGGCTCTGGTATGATGGCTCGTGTTACAGCCACGGCATCGGGAGGTGGACAGACATTTGCGGGGTCCCCGCCTGGGAAGGAGAACCGTTGTCCCACCCCATTGAGGGGTACCCCCTGGGGTTCGGGTCCCGGCCGCAGGGCACCGGCCGTCGCTTCAGGAGGCTTGGCGGCCGACAGCGAGGTGTCACTTGCGACCGGGCAGGTGGAAGAGCCCAGGGGATCCTCGGAGGTGGGAGCGGAACCGACGGTCAAGGGGAGGGAGCATGGGGAGAGGGGGGAAAGGGGCACCGGGGTGAGGTCATTGACATCGAGGCCTGCTGGTAAAGGGTCGTCCTCCCCCTGGGTGATTGGGGTCAGACCCAGGGCCTCGATCTCCTCGTAGATAGAGGGCAGGTCACCTTCTGCCACCCCGGGGTTCTCTCCGCCGGCACCTGAAGCGATGCTCGGGTCAGGGCGCGCAGGGTCGACAAAGGGGGCAGAAGGGGCTCCTTCGGGGGCTTCCGAGGGAGGGGCGGTAATACCTTCCGGTGCTGCCACGTCTTTCCCAGCCGGTTCTGGCGGACAAAAGCCGCTCGGGGGCAAAGCGGAAGGTTCGGCATCAGTGCCCCCCTTCCTGGTCTTCCGGGGGGCTTCCGCATCGGTGGAAAGGAGCGGGGCTCGAGCCTTCCGCTTGCCCCGCTTCCCCTGTACTAAGGCCCAGTCCTCCATGGCTTCAGCTGGGGGCTGGCTAGTAAGGGTCGGGTCAAGGGGGAGGGGCGATTTCTTAGGGACTCGGGGAGGTAGTGGTGGGGCAGCATAAGGGAGGGAAAAATCTCTCTGGGGCGGGCCCTCTCCCACGCCCGGCGGTATCCCTGCCTCACCCTCCTCCACAGGCCTCAGCAGACTGTTCGCGGCGGGCCTCTCCCACTCGTCTGGGCACACTGGGGGAGGTACTCCCAGGGCCCGAGTGGGAGCAGCGGTGGACTGGGAAGGAGGAGGGGCGGCTCTGGGCACCGGGCATTCAGGGGCGCCGGCGATGACAGGGCCGACGCCTTGCCGGGGCTCGGGGGTCTCGGATGCTCCTCCTTGCCGGGCCAAGGGACAGTCCCTCCGGACGTGTCCCATCACCCGGCAGAGGTAGCACCGAGCCTCCCCCGTGGAATAATATACCCGGTAACGGGCCCCGTGATAGGGGACCATAAAGGACCCCTCGAGCGCCTCCCCGTCACGTGCAGCCGGCGGCATTTGGAGCTGCACCTGCCGGCGGAACGAGAGGATGTGACGGAGGGCGGGGTCTTTGCAGCCCAGTGGGAGAGGGCTGATTACAGACATGGGTCTCCCCAGGGCGGAGAGGGCAGGTAACAGGGCAGCATTGGGGAGAAAGGGAGGGACGGAAGTGAGGACTAGGCGGACGCCTAAATCCTCCAGCGGCTCCAATGGGACGAACACGCCCCCCACCGCCAGGCCCTTCTCCACCGCCTCTTGGGCCGCGGCCTCCGATGCGAGGAAGAAGACTACCTTCCCGTACATTTTGGAGGCCGCTACGATGGCTGTGGGCCCCACCACCCTCGCCAACGCCCGCACATAGGTTTCTACGTGGGGCGAGGCGGGTACCAGGAGGCAACGGACGCCATGCCTCCTGGTCAAGGTGGGAAAGGGGCCCCGGCCGCTATAGATGGTAGCTGAGGCGGTGGGCGGGTTAGGTGACATTGCGGCAGGTGGGGGGGTTGCCGCCACCTGGGCGTATGCTCTGGGGGCTGGGGGTGGGACACCCGCAGAGCTGGTAGAGGGAACAGCAGGGAAGGATGCCGTGGCAGTAGTGGCTGCCTCTGCCATGGAGGGCTTGGCCTTTGTCACGGGGCCCTTACCCTTCTTTTTACCCTGGCCCTTCCTGCCGGCTGGGGGGGCTCCCCCAGGATCATGGGGGGCGAGGGACGTGGCAGCAGCGGAGGTCTCTTCAGTGTCCGCCACTGTCAGTGCCCCAGCGGGGGCGAGAGCAGGTAGTTCGGCAGCGGCGGTCGAGGTGGAGGCTAGGGAGGGTGACAGGGGAACAGGCGGAGGAGGGGCGGCCGTGCCGTCTGGAGGGGCTTCTCCCTCCATATCGCCTGCCACGATGAGCAGGGGAGGAAGGGAAAACTCTTGAGAGGGGGGATGGGGAGAGGAATTGGGGTGACCGCTCCTCCCTGCTAGGCTGCAGGCAGGGGAGGAGGGCACTAAAAGTGGGGACAGGGTTCAGGGTTATCTTGGACTAGTGCGGGGGTAGGGTTCAGTCACCAACTCAAGATGGGAAATCCGGCTCTTCTTGTTGCACTAGGGGAGGGGATGACATAACAGCATGGGGGTGCAGTGAGATAGGGTCAAAATTAAACAGGGGAGGGGCACAAGCGCATGGGAGGGGGCGTGGGTTCACGAAAGCGGGGGGCTAATCAGGGCAAACAGAGCTTCAGGGGGAGGGAGACAACCAACTAAGAATGGGGCAGAAAAAACAAGGGACTAGTTTCAGGGCTAGGGTAGGGCAAACAAACAAGGCTGTAGATGGCGAGGGGCGGGGCAGGTAAAACTGAAAATAGCAAGGGGCTGGGACCAAAAAAAAAGGGGGCAAACAACTGCAAGGGGTAAATGGGGCAGGTGGCAAGGGACAAAGCAAGGGACGTGCAGCTGGGGGGAAGAGGGTCAGTCCAAGGGGTATGGGAGGGGGCACGTGCACCCACGTGCGCTTGCACAAAGTCAATGGGTGGGGCTGGTTGCCGCTGCAGGCCCAAATGATGTTAAAAGGTTGTGGCGGGCCATGGAAGCAGCTAAGTCCAGAGGCCGTAGCACAAGGCAGATGGTGAGCAGCCAGCAGAGGTGGTGGAGGGGGCAGCGGTGGTGGTGGGGGTTATGGGGGGGCACAGGTGGACCAGGGGGCAGGCTCGACGCCACACCCCCTGTGCCCCTACAAACACAGTCAATACCCCCTCCTCTAGAGCACAGTTCAAAAAATTACTCAGTTCTTGGAGGCCCCCTCCACGGTGGTCTGCAAAGTCTCCGCCGACGGTCTTCCGGGTCTTCCTCCTCTGGGTACCAGCAGCTTCCTGGCAGCAAACAGGGCAGCAGCAGCAGCTCCAGCAACTCCAGGCGGTGGTCCGGTGGTCAGGCAGGACCCCTCACAGATGGTGGTGGTCACAGCAGCGGCTGGAGCAGGGGCCCCTCACACCCCTCCTCTGGGGAGAGGGCCAGCAGGCCCCCTCCCCGGCAAGGGGTTGCTGCAGCAGCAGGAGTAGCAGCAACCAAGGTGTTGGGGGGGGGAGGGGGTTCAGCTGCCAGGCAGGCAGCAACCGGAAAGTAGAGTAGTGGGAGGGGTGCCTGGCCCAGCCAGGGGAGAAGCTGGAGCAGCAGCAAACAGCAGCTGGGAGGGCCCAGGGCCTAGCAGCAGCCCCAGCAAGATGAGCAGAAGCAGCAGTCCCCTACCTCCTTCCGGCCAGAGGGCTATAGGAAAGTGGTAAGGAACCAATATGTTAGCCCCAGGCTAAACAAATCCCTGATACCTTATGGCAGTTGCTCCAGGTTAATCAAGACACCTGGGGCCAATTAAGAACTTTTCAGAAGGCAGGGAGGTTAATTGAGACACCTGCAGCGAATCAGGGGCTGGCTGAGACTAGTTAAAAGTCTCCCAGTGAGTCAGTGATGGGCGCATGTCAGGAGCTGTGGAAGGAGGTTGTGTGTGAGGAGCTGGGAGCAAGAGGCACTAGGAGCTGAGAGTAAGAGGGCGTACTGCTGGAAGATCCTGTGGTGAGGATAAAGAAGGTGTTGGGAGGAGTCCATGGGGAAGTAGCCCAGGAAGTTGTAGCTGTCGTGCAGTTGTTCCAGGAGGCACTCTAAACAGCTGCAATCCACAGGGCCCTGGGCTGGAACCCAGAGTAGAGGGCGGGCCCAGGTTCCCCCCGAAACTCCCAACTCCTGATCAGACACAGGAGGAGTTAACCTGGACTGTGGATTCTACTAGAGGGGAAGATCTCTGAGGCAAGCAGAATCCGCCAATAAGCGCAGGACCCACCGAGCTAGAGGAGGAACTTTGTCACAGTACATTTCCAGCTTGCTAGTGGGGAGAGCCCCATGGTGGCAGTTCCAAAGCTAGGGTGGCTGAAAAGCTGCTTGTTGCAAGTGCCCTGAGTGTTGAAATGATGTAGGGAGGAGGCCATTTGCAGGAAGTCAGGACAAACTCTCTAGTGAGCTGGACAGGTGGGGGGAGGGGGCGAGCCCCCATGTTGGGTTGGTTATTAATGGGATAGAAAGGGTTTCTCTCTGTTTTTCCCCTAAGGCCAATGCAACCAGAGCTTTGGTCTGTTTATCTCCTTAGCCACTGTTTGCAGGGCTGGCATGGAAGAGACCTAGAGGAGGAAATTATTATAGAGCGACAGCAGCCAGTCTAGCTTCGCTGGTGAAATGCATAAGGGTAAACCCACCATGGAAAGTCAGTGCTGATGCATGGCAGTGACACAGGAATGTGTAGTGCACATCTGCAATTCCCACCCTGATGGCATCTCTCGTGGGCCGCTTGTTGCCATGAGAAGTGGGGAGGGGGATTCTGGATGTTGTATCTGCAGGTGGGCAGGGCTACAGCAGAAAATTAGATCAACTCAGCTAGATGACTCAAGGGTGCGAAGGATCCACACCCCGGAGCCATGTAATTAAACCAACGTAAGTCCCGGTGTAGCCAGCACTAGATCGACAGATGAGTCTTCTGTCGACCTAGCTACCACCTTGGGGGAGAGGTGCATTTGCTGCCATGCTAGGAGAACGCCTCTCATTGCTGCAGTCCGCGTCTACACTGAAGCACTATGCCGCTGCAGTGTTCTGAGTGGAGGCTTAGCCTGGGATACTCCGACCCTCTGGAGCCACTAGTGCAAATGCTGATCGGGACAGCGCCCCCATCCCTAGGGAAGGCTGACTGAGCCCTTCTCTCTCGGAGGTACATAACGCGAGCTGTGTGGAGCTTCCTGTGTCTTCAGTGCTAGCCCCTCAGCCCCAGCCCGTTTGTTGTGTATGGGTGTTATAGCCATGCTACGAGAAGGTATTTCCATCCCCCCGCCCCTTGACTAAAATGCTCTTCCCCTCCCCAGCTTACTGCTGTGCTTTGTTGGGTGGACTATTTGTCTGCCCCCCACCCCAGAGGTGGCTGCATTGCTGTTGGGAACCTGCATGTGTGTAGGGCTTGCAGACCATTTGAGCTGAAAGGTGCGTTAGAGCAGAAATACTGAATAATGTAATCATTAGCAGCCAAACCCTCCTGGATTTCCTCCCCCCGGGACCCTTTGTGTCTCCGTCTCCCCAGAACTCAGTTCCTTGGTTATTCCCTGTGGTGTCAGGAGGCTGCCAGAGTACCTGAGCCCCTGCGGGGAGGGATAGCTCAGTGGTTTGAGCATTGGCCTGCTAAACCCAGGGTTGTGAGTTCAATCTTTGAGGGGGCCATTTAGGGATCTGGGGCAAAAATTGGGGATTGGTCCTGCTTTGAGCAGGGGGTTGGACTAGATGACCTACTAAGGTCCCTTCCAACCCTGATATTCTATGATTCTATGATTCTATGGGCTACTGAGGTACCTGCCCTGTGCCCTGTAAAACTTCCATTCTCCTGGCACAGTCCATGACTGAGTTGCCTCTCCTCTGCCTGTTGTGAGCCAGTGCTTTGCCCTTTGGCCATTCACCTCTGCTCCCCCGCTTCCCGTCTCCAGCCCAGTCGCAGTGCAGGGCTCTCTGGCAATGTCTCTCTCACTTCTCCCTTCAGGAGCCTGCTCCATCCTTAAAGGCAGGGCAAGCTTCTCAACAGCAAACAAAACCACTGTTTCTACATGTAGTCCCCAGTTGCAACTGGATACAGGAGTCTTCTTCACTCGCTGTCCTAAACTCGTGGGGCAACATTGTGCCCAGATAAACAGCTGCCAGGCCCCACCCCAGAGGTGGCTGCATTTCATTGCTGGGTGCCATGATTCCTACATATGTCTTAGCTTGCAGAGTGCTTGGGATCCTTGGGGCTGAAAGGAGCTCTCTAAATGCAAATCGTTCTCCAGGCAGGAGCTCTCACGCTGGCCCCTTTGCACTGGAATCCCTGCAGCCCACAGGCTCTGTGGCTGTTTTGTCCCAGCTATGCCAGGCGAGGGGAGCAATAACTCATCCAGGCAGAGCGCCTGTTTCCAAAGCAAACAAACCCAGCCAGCCCTTAATAAACAGAGTGTAAATAAAAAGCACCAAGTTTAGTGAAAGCAGCCCAGGCACCTACCAGGGATGGAGCCCAGTCCATGGCAGAGGGTGACTCGGAGACTCCTCGCTGCAGTGTGACGGGAACAGGATGAGCCAGGCGATTTAAAAAGGAAAGCACCAGCCCCTAATCTCTGTAGTGCCTGGGGGTGGGTCTGGCAGCACAATGAGCTTCCCCCAGGTGCCAGCCCGGGTGTTGACAGAAGGGACAATGGCTGGTGTTGTCTGGTGCTGTGGGCGGAACATGGGCTCCCCACGGCCCACGTCCACCTTGCTGGCAGCGTGAGCTCACGGGCTGTGTTTGCTTAAATACTTGCAGCCCCAGCACTGGGGCAGGCTGAAGGCAGACTCCCCTGGGAGCACTTTGGAAAGGGTAGATTGTGCCATGCAGACAGGCTGTGTAGGGCAGTGGCAGGAACACAGGGCTGGGAGCAGGTGCCCTGAGTTCTAGTCCTGGCTCTGGACACTGGTCATGGCCCTTCCTGGGATGTGGCATCTCCTCTCTAGGCCAAGGGTTTGGAATCAGCAGATGAGTAGCTAGTGGAAGGTCTCATCTGGAAGCTGTTCGGTGGCCTGTGTGAGAGATTGGGGGGAGGAGGGGGGTCACAGTTCAGTCCCTGGTGCATGGGAAGCTGCACTGCTAATGGCACAGTATATGCCCTAAAGGGAAAGGCCTGGAGACATGGCACGGCTCCGGAGCGCGTAGCTGGCCAGCTGCTTTCCTCCTCTGATGAGCTGAGGTCCCAGAGCAGCCCAGTGTTCCTGCCTAGAGGTACGGTGCCCCCTGGGCTGACTGATGAGAGGTGCAGAGAGCTGGCTCCAGGCCTTCCAGCCTTGCCAGCTCAGGTCAGGAGTTGAGGCAGAGAAGTGGCTAGGTGGCGTTATTGTTCATTTCCACCATACGTATCAGTGGCTTCTCTGAAACCCTCCCCGCTCTTCCCCCAGGGCTTTGCAGACAATGGAGTGGAAATGCAGGTGTTTGTAGGGCACAGCAGAAGCCTGCCTGTGCACCCAGCAGCAGGGCAGAGGGGCTGGGCTGGCTTTGGAGCTGGTGGTAAGCAGCACCCGCGCCGGGCTCTGGGCCATCCTGGCTGTGGCAGCACACAAACACACACGCTCATGGTGCATAAGGGCTGGAGCCCTCCAGAGTCGTGCCGGTCTGTTTGCAGGGGGACAAGCAAGGCAGAAGTGGGGGCCTCAGGCCAGAGAGTAAGGAAAGTTGCCCTGTATCTTCCTTGGTGGGTAACACTTCCCGGAGCTGGATGATGATAGATAAACGTCTAATGCTAACCACAGGGAGCACCCCCTTGGCTGCGTGACCCGGTGAGAAGTCTTCACAGCCCTTTTCAGGAGGAACTGCCTTGGTGGGTTGTGTGTGCGTGACAATTGTATCAGTCTGTGCGCTGTGCTCTGTTGTGCAGTATGGCATGGCCAGGAGTCTCTTCCACCAGGGCTCCTGCCAGGCCAGGAATTAGGGCCTGGGGTGGGGCAGGTTTCTCTTTCCCTCTACAAGCCTGGGTCTGGTTTCCAGCAGTGCTACCGCTGTGTGCAGTTGTCGTGTCTGGGTTTTGCCACGAGATGGTGTTGTCCTAAAGCCAAATGGTTTGACACCCCCTGATGATCATCCCCAGCCCTCTCCCTCAGACTAGCGTGGATGCTGGAGAGCAGAGGTGGGTTTCTGCTCTGTCCCTTGGGGTTTCCCTCCTCCCATCTTCCCTTCTCACCCACACCCCTAACGATAAGAAAGAGCTGATGTGCCTAAAGCTCCTTTCACCCCAGCACTTTCCCAGCTCCAAGTGGCCCCGGACAGAACTAGGGCCCCCCATCACTTTGCTGCAGACCCCGACTGCTTTGAACCTTGTAACAACTGCAGGGCTGGAGGAACCCAGATAGCCTGCTCCCAAAACACAGGCTGCAGCCTTTGGGCTACAAGGGACTCTCCCAGCATGGCCAGCCCCAAGCGTTCAAGGAGTCAGGAGATTTGATCAAAGCAACATGTTGTTCTTTTTCTTTCCCTTCCAGTTCCCGAGCTGCACTCGGGTCAAGTGTTCAAGCTTTTTTCCATATCCATGAGGGCTAGAGCCAGCCAGGGCACCGCTGCGTAGTCCTCTCTTAGTGCAAGGCACACAAGAGCAGAGGGGACTGTTAATACAGAGCTGGGTCCCATATCAAATGCCCCCAAATGCTAGTCTGAACTCAAATCAGAGCCAGACTTTGTAGCGGGCCCTTCTGCTTCTAATGGGCTGAGCCAGGTGCCTGAACCCAAACACCCCTCAGTCGGGAGCACTGCAAAATCTGGGACTCAAGCCCTTATCTAGCCCAAAGGCTGGCAGCTGTTCCTGGTCATCAGCTGGTGACCTGTCATCGTCCAGGTGTTAGCACTAGGTATCTACCAATAGGGGATGCCGCAGGAAGGTCACTGAGGAAACGGTCCCCGGGCCTACAGCCCACTCCAAGTGCATCCTGTCTCTAACACCCTGATGCTTGTGGGACTAGCCCCTAGAGCAGGGGTCAGCAACCTTTCAGAAGTGGTGTGCCGAGTCTTCGTTTATTCACTTTAATTTAAGGTTTCACGTGCCAGTAATACATTTTAACGTTTTGAGAAGGTCTCTTTCTATAAGTCTATAATATAGAACTAAGCTATTGTTGTATGTAAATACGGTTTTTAAAATGGTTAAAAAGCTTCGTTTAAAATTAAATTAAAATGCAGAGCCCCCCAGACCGGTGGCCTGGACCCAGGTAGTGTGAGTGCCACTGAAAATCAGCTTGCGTGCCGCCTTTGGCACCCGTGCCATAGGTTGCCTACCCCTGCCCTAGAGGCTCCAGCATATGACCCCAGACCTCCTGCCACGCGTGATGACGTGCCCTTCAAGCCCTACAGCAGGCACTTTGAAACTATCAGGATCCAAAATGATATTGAAAAGCTTCTTCAGCATGTCCTGTAGAATGCTCTCAACCAAACCAAAGTCCTGCTGAAACCTCTCTCTCTCTCTCTCTCTCTCTCTCTCTCTCTCTCTCTCGTCAGCTTTGCTGTTATCTCTGCTTCCTGTTGAGTCATTCTGTTAGCCTTCTTGACCCTAGCCTGGACTGCCTGCTCTTTCTGTGACCTCTTCGCTCTGCAAGTAAAATGCTATTTGTCCATGGAAGTTTTACTCATGAAGGTGCTTCTTCCAAATTCTTCAGGAGCACTTGATGTATTCTGTAAAAATGGCATGTGAATTTTTGGCAAACTACCACAGGGGAAGCAGCCCTGAGTCTAGGTAGCTTATTGTGAGCCTTTGTGTTACCAATACAATTCCTGAAGACCAGGGGGGGAAAAGAAAAAAGAAGAAAAAACCCGGTCCCAGACCACTCGAGGAGGAGGTGTTTGAATGGGCCCCACCAGAGTCCAGGAGGGACCCACCGCTGGCACCTTGGGATCACATCAGGGCAGAGGCTCCATGCCCCACTGCCCAGGGCATGTTCCTGCAGCAGTCCCAGAGCCTGCAGCCACTTTGCGGTCAGCTGCGCCTTGGGAATACTTGGGATGCTTTTGCAGCGGCAGCAGTCTGGATTGTATCAACACTTGGAAATGCTGTTTATACATGAGAGAGGCTCAGAGGCATCTGCGCTGGGAGCCAATTACCCGGTTTTGATCTTTTTTGGTGAAAAGGAAATGAGGGCTTTTCAGACATGGCCAAATTTGATAAGCTGGGCTGGTGGTTTCTCCCACTCTCCTTAAAGAAGAAAAGGGGCCATTTCTCCTGGTCGCTGCCAAAGCCTAGTTCTGTTGGAGGGGCCAGCTCTGGGGACCGCTCTCCAGCTGGGGCTTTGTCTTCGGCACTGCTGGGCTGTGCTGGCTGCTGCTCTCTGCACCCGAGCGAGCGAGAGCAGCAGTGTAGAGGAATGGGCCAAGTGTAGGCCCTGCTGTAAGCAGGTGAAACTCGGGTGGAGTCATTGCTGCTTATGCTAGGACGAAATTTGGCTCAGAGTCTGCAGGGAAAAGTGGTGGAAACCCCAGGGTGATGTTTAAAACTGGATGGGGCAAGGCCTGGGTGAGGCTGCAGCAGGGCTGAGCCCAACCCCAGCAAAGAGGTGGGCTGGATGGACTCACAGAGCTGCTCCGCTACTGAGGTCTAGGAGGGAACCCACTTCTGTCATCCGGCGCCACTGTCCCACAGCCCTACAAGCAGAGCAAAGAGGGCATGGGCCAGGAGCATTCAGCTTTGCAAAGTTCTGCTGAAACCTGCCATCGCCTCTTGCCCACTCAGCGTTCTGGAGGTGCCACCGCCAGACTCCTGGCAGTTATTCTCCCAGGCCGTGCTTAGCTGCCCTTGTCCTGCCGCACACCCCCTCGCTCCCAGTTGTGCTAGGAACTTCCAGACTGAAGCAGACCTGAGGTCCATCTAGCCCAGTATCCTGTCTCCAAGAGCAGCCAGCGCCAGCTGCTTCAGAGAAACAAACCTAGAGAGGGCAGTTATGGGGTAACATGCCCCCCTGGAAAGTTTCCTTCTACCCAACAGTTAGAGATCAGTGTGGGCCCTGAAGCTGGGGAGTAAGATCCCGGCCAAAGCTCTTGTTTCTTTTAATTTGTTTACATAAAATTGTCCCCAGCATCACCCACTACAGTGGTTTCCTAGTTTCCACCCATTCCTATTGGTTTTCCATGTGCCCAACCCCAACCTGTGGAAAAGCTGTTGCTGCCTTTGAGGTCCCCAGGGAAATCAGATAAACTGGGGGGTCCCCATGGAAATCAGCTAAAATGACCCTTTTGAAAACCAAGAACCAACCTCAAGAATTCTAATGAAGAAAGAGGAGAGGTGAAGGAAGAAAGTCAAGTGTGCGTCACCCATCCTGTAACCCAATATGCATAGTGCCTGTGCTATTTGTCCCTTAATTTAGTGACAGTCCATGGTGAGATCCTCATCTGGGTTCTTCTTCTGTAGAAAGGGTTTGTTTCAGGTCTGTGATTAACAAACTAATAATTTCACACACACATTGTGCTTTTTCTCCTGAAGGATCCCAAAGCACTTTACAAATGGTGTCTACAGGAATCACTTGCCCCCACTACAATGCAGCCGTCTCTAGAGTAGGATGCAGCAACCATTTTCCATCAGTAATGACCATTTTGAGGCGGGGAAGTGAGGAATAACTTGAAACTGCAGATGAGGATGTTAGGGAGGTTGGATGTAAATGTGGTAGCTGGACTTTCCACTCCAGCTCTTACACAAAACACCATGGCCTTTTCCCCTGCCCCTTGCTTAGCTAGTGAGTTCTGAGGATGGCCTAGCCTGAGAGGATATGTGACAATGGAAAGGTAAGTCACCATCCCTCAAGGCTAGGGAGGGGCCCAAAGCAGGCCCCCCAGGTCTGAACATCCCTCTGGGGACATGCAGATCCAAATCTCCTCTCAGGCCTATCCCCTGATCTGGGCCTGGCCTCCTCTGCTCAGCCTCACAGGGTAGCAGAAGCCTTGACCCTGCTAGGAAAGGGAAACTCTGCCTCTGATGACTCCACCAACAGCGGGTGTCATGGTGGCTTTGGCCTTTGGATACTCTCTGTTCTAGCTGGGGGAGGGGTTCACCCAAAGGAGAAAGTGCTGACACCCCTGCAGACCAGAGGTACCTTTATGGGGCTACAGCCAGTGCAGTGGGGGTGAAGGAGTAGAGCCATGGCCAACCCAGGAGGAGGCAGATGGCATTGGTGAGACTGGCCAGTGCCCACCAGGCAGCAGGATGATTAATATTAGTGAGGAAGATTTTCAGATTTTCAGAACCGCACAGGCAAAATACTTGGGTGTAATTTGCATGTGTGGTTATGTGCACAGTGTCTGCGGTACACATGCACCAACTGAGAATCCATGGACAGCTAATGCAGCTCTGCATGCAGAGACCATAGTTACACATGCCGTTCTAAGGGTAGGTCTATACTTACCCGTCGCGTCGGAGGCGCGGGATCGATGTTCTGGGTTCGATTTATCGCGTCTTGTCAAGACGCGATAAATCGAACCAGGAAGTGCTCCGTCGTCGACGCTGGTAATCCAGCTCGACGAACGGAGTAGGCGGAGTCGACGGGGGAGCCTGCGCGCCGCGTGTGGATCCCGGGTAAGTGCTTTTTCATTCGAACTAAGGTACTTCGACTTCAGCTACGTTATTCACGTAGCTGAAGTTGCGTACCTTAGTTCGACAGCGGGGGGTAGTGTAGACCTAGCCTAAGACTCCGCCATTAAATCTCAGTAAACGGGAGTAGGAAGCATAAGTGCTGGAACTAGGGCTGCCACACCCCCTGGCTTGAAGTGGTTTCCATCATTTATGGGGTTGATTCAATGACTCTCAGCACCCCCACTATACAAATTGCTCCAGCACCCCTGGTAGGAAGGCAAGGTACCATTGTGATGACTGATTGGAAAGGAACTGGCCAGGGTATTCCTGAGAAAAGCATGTAAGCTGTAAGTGTGAAGTCTCAGGAGAACTAGAATTAAGAGAGCAGCTAAACATAGATTGGGTGGAGAGACTTGTGGGGTGGTCATTTGGAAGGGGGCCATGGGAGAAAGAGGATCTGAATCCAGCCACCTTTCAATCTGAATGGGCTGTTCACGCCAAAGTAGCCCAAAGTGCTATGCACCCAGTGCACAGAAACACATAAGGTGTCCCTAGCCTCTGTTTGCCAGAAGCTGGGAATGGGCGATGGAATGGATCACTTGATGATTACCTGTTCTGTTCACTCCCTCTGGGGCACCTGGCATTGGCCACTGTTGGAAGACAGGACACTGGGCTAGATGGACCTTTGGTTTGACCCAGTACAGCCATTCTTATGTTCTTACTCATTCTTGGGGATGAGGGGATCAGCCAGTGCACCAGCTTTAGCCTGGTAATCAGGGCGCACCCTCCCTGCCCACCCTTGGGAGATGTGTGCTGGGATTGTTCATGCCCACAGCAAGGAGACTGGACCTTGTGTTTTTTGAGACCCTCCAACAGTACACTGCAATTGTCTCCTCTGTTTTGGCAAACTGACGACTCAGTCAGTCCCCTCTGGGCTTTGAACTTGTAATTGCAGGTTAAAGGACTAAATTGGGGGAAGGAGCAAACCTCCCAGTGCACAAGAAGAGAAAGGGGAGAGGGCTAACAGACAAGATTCCTAGCCCTGCTCTCACCTATACCAGTGCAAGGCAGCTGAAGCCAAGGGGTCTGCATGGCAGAAGCTGAGTGGCCCCTGCATCTGCTCCATGAATAACATTTTCCATCCATCAGACTCACATATGTTTCATCTAACAGCAGCATCCACCGGAGCGAATCCCACTCCATGAAAGGAGCAGCCGGCTGGGTGGGGAGGAGGAAGACCTGGGGCATTGCAGAGACTTTTCAGCTGTCCCAGTCATTGCCTGACCGTCCTCCCCCAGCAGGTACTAGCTGGCCTAGCCCGCGTAGCCTTGGGGCTCTTTTCTCAAGTCCATATTTGCACAAACTGCTGCTTGATGTGCTAGCGCTCGCGAGAAGCCCCGGCCAAAAGAGCTTATTTTAAGCTTGTTGGACAAGAACATTGTTTGGTGGGAATTAAACTCCCTGTTCTCAAAAAAGGGAAAAAGGCAAAGCACTTAATTCTGCCGACTCCTTGAGTTACATAAACACAGAGACATGTCCCGTCTGGAGAGAGAGCCAGGAATTTGTTACTGGCACTCGGTCGAGGTCAGTGCCCTCTCTGTGCCCTCCCCATGGCATTCGTCAGTGCAATGGGGTAGGGGTTCAAGTCCCATTGCCTACAGCTGCATTCCCCAGTGGTTCCCACCCACAACAGGAAGGCTTTTCCCATGCGATTTCCATTGCATTTTGGTATCACTTTATCTTTGGCCTTAATGTTGTTGCTGTTTAGTTAATGCACAAACTGTGAGTAGCAGAGCTTTAAACATAGTGTAGTCGCTGAGTGTGTGATGCCTTTTTAAGGAGATAGCGTGGCCTAGCAACTAGTGCAGGGGGCTTAGGCGCCTGGAGTCCTGGGTTCCAGTTCTGGCTGAGCCACTAATTTGCTGTATGATCTTGGCCTAATTACTAAACCTCCCTGAGGTCTAATTTACTTCTGCACGATTGGGATGTTACTGCTTCTGCCGCACTGGAACTTTGGCTTATTTCACAGGAGAGATGTGAGGTTTGACCTCATGCTTATGAATGTTTGTAAATTGCCTTGAGATCCTTGGACAAAAGACACTAGCTAACAGCCAAGTTGAGAGCCATCCTATGCACCATCTCCGTTCTGCTTCAGGCTTCCTCCAACCCCCTCCGAGCTCAGCCCGGACACGGCCCATTCCAGCACACGCCCGGCAACGCAGTCACACAGGCCATGGGGAGGAGGCTCTCAGAACCCCAGGAAGAAAAACGATCTCCGTTGTCAATAAACAGCATGTCAGCAGAGCAGGGCCAATGGCGCCAGGGCTTCCAGCACATCCTGCTGCCGCTGCTCCAGTGCATTTATCACCAGGGCAGAGTTTATAGCACGTCGCCCGTTACGAGTTCCAGATGCGCAGGTTTCCCACTGCACTCGCTTTGTTCTGCCTCTTTGTTTCCTCCTCTTGGTGTGTTTTGATACCGAGCACCTGGTGGAAAAAACCTGCTTGGACTCCTGTTCCTAGATCACCCTAGCAGCTTCCTTCCTCTCTCCCCGCCCGGCTGTGAGCTGCTGCCAAGGAAAGGCTGTTCACCTGGGGTTAGAATCATGGATTTCATACCCTCCCCGTTGCTCAGGTTGGGTGCCTGCAATGGGAACGACTCACATGTCACCTGTAGGGATCCCTCGCTGACCGATGTGTCCTTTGCCTTGGCACCCGGTCATCGTCAGGCTTCTACACTCCCGGGTGGGCCCTCCAGGCCCAAGACCAGTCTGTAGTTCATGTGGCTAGGGGCGAGGCCTGGAGAGCTCATTGGAAGGACAGTCCTAGAGGAAGCCCTCACGCTCAGAGCCAACGTGGAGGTGGTCAAGGTGGCTACAGAAGAGAGGCCTAGCCCCCAGGCCACACAGGCTATGTCTACATTGCAGCTTGGAGCAAAAGTCCAACCCCACGTAGACTGACTTGCACTAGCAGGGCTCGCGCTAGCTTGCTAAACATAGCAGTGTGGACGTGACTGAGGCTCCGACTAGCCACTCGAGCTGGGACCCAGGGATCGGGTGGGTCTGAGTTCAGGTGGCTAGCTCAAGCCCCCATCACCGCACTGACATCTACACTGCTATTTTTGGCATGGTAACTGGAGTCTTGACCGTGCAAGTCTGTCTTCCCCAGGCTGGGCGGCTCGCTTCCAGCCGCAGTGTAGATCATAGGCACCGACTCCGTGGTGGAGCACCCACCGGGAAAAATTGGTGGGTGCAGAGCACCCACCAGCAGCTCCCCGCCGGCCCCCCCTGCCCAGCTCACCTCTGCTCCGCCTCCTCTTCCCCTGAGTGTGTCACCGCCGCTCCACTTCTCCCTCCCTCCCTCTCTCCCAGGCTTGCCGCCAAACAGCTGTTTCCCGTGGCAAGCCTGGGAGGGAGGGGGGAGAAGCGGAGCAGTGGCGGCAGCACGCTCAGGGCAGGAGGAGGAGGAGCAGAGGTGAGCTGGGGCGGGGAGTGGTTCCTCTGTGCCCCCCCCCGCCCCCCCGGGTTACTTCCTGCGGCCCTCCCCACACCCCAGCTCACCTCTGCTCTGTCTCCTTCCCTGAGCGTGCTGCCGCGCTGCTTCTCCCCCTCCCTCACAGGCTTGCGCACGGCAAGCCTGGGAGGGAGAGGGGAAATGCGGCGCACCCGGGGGAGGAGGTGGGGTCGGGGATTTGGGGAAGGGGTTGGAATGGGGGTGGGGAAGGGGCGGAGTTGGGGTAGGGCTGGGGGGGCACAAGCACCCACTGGTGCCGGGTAAAGTCAGCGCCTATGGTGTAGATAGACCCACAGAGAGGCGAAACTGGGATTGCTGCTGCTGCTCAGGGCCTGGACCTACAAGAGCTTCCCAGGAGGGGGCCATGACAGCCGGATGTCTGCTAACTGGAGGAGGAAGAAAGGGCCTGAGGAAATGACCCCCTGAACCCAGAACAGGCAGACACTGGGCCCAGAGAGAGAGGGCCCTGACCTGAGCCCATCTGACAACCAGCCTCCCCACGGGAGACATGACCAGGGCAAGTGATTCTGGGTGCTTTAAGGGTGATCCCTGGCCTGGCAGCCCTTCCAGCCATACAGAGAGCACGAATTGAGGAGAGCCCCAAAGAGACTATCCAAGCTCTGGCACCATCAGCACATTTCCCCTGAGGAAGCTCCAGCCCCTTCCCAAAGGCCAGGCCCATGGGAACCTGCCCATCTGAGGTGCCTGGGGTCTCTGTTAGACCCTCTTGAATCAGCTTCACCCAGGCTGCTTGGGGCTTTGCGCTCCGATTCCCTGCCGCACTCTCTCTGGATGGGGGCAGGGAGAGCTGCAGGCCTTTCCACCTCTTGTTTCTGTTTCCTTTCAAAGCCCCAGTTTGATGTTCCAGGAGAAACGGGTTACAGGATTCCCAGCAATAATCAGCTGCAGCTGTGGAAAGGCAGGAGGGCAGCAGGGCCCTGAGTGCTCTGCTTTGCTTTTGATCTTTCCGAGAGACCCACGTCGAGACCCCAGCTACACTGCCGCTGCAACCATGTCTGGCCTAGGGCGGGGTGGGCTGAACAAGGTAGGCGCAGTCCAGGCCGCGCGGCCACTTTCCCTTTACAGAAGTGTCCAAAGACAGACGGGTAGGAGGCAAAGCGCCTGTCTCTTCTTGGGAAAGAAAGTGAGCCGGGCCAGGCTAATGGCGGAGGTGCAGCCCCTCCCCCTGCTTCACAGAGAGACCGAAGCACAGTCAGCTAAATTGAAACAAGCCAAACAGCACAGGGCACATTGGCAGGGTAGCTCTGCAGCCAGGGACCCCTAGCAATACAGCAATGCATCCGTACGCACTGCAGCTTGACAGCTCTGGCTGCCTTGGGACTATACACCTATGCACTGCAACCACACACACGTGCGTAACCGTAGCAGCCGCGCACACGCACACAAGCGTGTGTCCATAGCAGCCACACGCGCACACACGCGTGTCCATAGCAGCCGCGCGCGCACACACACACGCGCGTGTCTGTAGCAGCCACACACTTGCATGTGCATGGCAGCCACCCATACACATGCCCTGTCTGGGAATGCACAGCAGCTCAGCTTTATTATGCTCTGCAGTCTTTGATGTCTCTGGCCAGCATGTGCACATCAAACCTCCCCGTCTCGAGATCACCAAACAAGATGCACCTGCTGATAACGCGTCTCTGTAGCTCCAGAATAGGCACAGCCCGGGCAGCAGGGGTGCAAGTTTCCCACCCTCCTGCTATAGAAAGACTGGCACTGCGGAGGAGGGTGCAGTTCAGTTTCCAGGGCTCATTTGTGTAAGCAGAGTCAGGATGAGCTCTACCCTGACATCTGGTGGTGAGTTGTGGAAAGGGATGTCAGGGGCTAATCTTGTTTGCATGGACACACCCACCCTGCAAAGCATGATGGACCGCTTACCCAAATGGTCACCTTGACTGCTGTGGGAGCCCCAGTTTCTCTGTTATTGGGGCAGGAAGAATAAAGTGTTGTTACCCTGATTATGTGAATCAAGGACAGTGGGCTTTTGTTATGATGAAGGGACTCGCCCTTAGCTAAGCAGCACTTGCTAGTCGAGGGACATGGATTCCAAAACCTAGTGAATTGAGAGAGGTTGGGGATAGGTATTTGTATCTGGTGGCATGGGCCTTGTCTGAGGGTCCTAAATGTTATTTGCACCTCCTTCTCTCTCTCTCCATTGTGGAATAGCAGAGCTAATTTTGAGTTCCTTAAGAATCTAATTGCAGGCTGCTGAGTTGGAATTAGTCTGGACTAAGTGTGCAACTGAGCGTGAAGGCTCCCCTAACTACAAGCTGAAATCACTAAAAAGCTGAAATTGTTATGAGCTGAAATCATTGAGCACTGTGTTAAGTAGTGGGGGAGCCAGAAGATATATTGCTGAGCGGCTGGTGGAGCGGAGCTGCTGACGGAGCAGAGCACTTGGCAGGACAGCCGGAGCAGCTTCCAGGCCGGCTGACGGAGCGGAGCTGCTGATGGAGCGGAGCAGTTGGCGGGACAGCCGGAGGGGCTTGCAGGCCGGCTGACGGAGTGGAGCTGCTGACAGAGCGGAGCAGTTGGCGGGACAGCCGGAGCGGCTTGCAGGCCGGCTGACGGAGCAGAGCTGCTGGCGGAGCGGGACAGTTGGCGGGACAGCTGGAGTGGCTTGCGGGATGGCTGAGCGGAGTGACTCGTGGGATGGCTGGCAGAGCAGAGCCGAGCGAAGCCCCACGACGGGATGGGGCAGTCAGCTTCGAGCCATGTAAGGTGCCCCTTACCTCTCCTCTCCCCTCCCCATTTCCACCCAGACTGGAGGGGGTGTAACACTCTGCAGATGAACTTTTGAACTCTGGGTCTGGACTTTTGGGTTGTTGGACTTTTGGGACTTTGGGTGATTTTTGGGGTTGCTGGACTCAAGAACCAAAGGGAAAGGACATGGCCAATTTGCTGGGGTGGGTCGTTGCTCACAGTTTGGTTTACAAATCCTAGATGTGGTGTTTCCCCAGCAAAAGGCCGCATTGTTCCTCTCTGTCATTAAAAGGTTTTTCTACACTCAGACTCTGTGCTTGCGAGAGGGGAAGTACTGCCTCTTAGAGGCGCCCAGGGGGGGTGATATATGTTTGTCCCAGGTCACTGGGTGGGGGCTCGAGCCGGTTTTGCATTGTGTTATTGGAATGGAACCCCTAGATACGGGACCCGGCCCTTGTTGCTGCCGACTCTGACTGGCAGAAGGGTTACATTTGGTATCATGGGTCTTTGCTGAGATTGCCAAATGGAGGCCAGTTAGCACCAGCTCGACAGGGTTATTGGCTGTTGGCACCTGTCATCAAGGCAGAAGTGAGACACTGCCCCTCCCGCCCCCCTGAGCTCATTACATGGTGGCCACAAACAGCTACCAAATGGTAATGACTCTTGGTCACTAGCACCTGTGGCCCTTCTACACTTCCCTTCAGTGTCACTCTGCCTTGCTACACCCACAACTGGCTGCTGCTCCAGTTCTGTCTCTGGACAGAAGTATCTGCCCACTCTCCAGGGTGGGCCGATACTTCCACCCGCTTCTCCCGACAGCCTCCTTCTGTTGTGCTCCCATCTAGGCCTGGCTGCTGCCTGGGTCTCCACCACCCGCCAGCAGCGCTGTCCATGCAGCCAGGATGCCATTCTAAATTAAGACTCCAAACCTTTCCCTAATTGGTCCTGTGTCTGCCTAGAGGAAGGGAGCAGCGCCCTGAGCAACACCAGCCAAGGCTCCAGCTGCCGGGGGGGAGTTTATGGGGCGCAGACATCCTAACATTTACTTCTGAGCCAGTACCTGGCTCTCACTTCAAACCATTAAGTGGTCCCGTGGGGATTTTTGAGATGGATTGTTAAACTCTTCTTTAAGCCGTCTCCTGCCAAACAAATCACACAACCCCTTGGCAAGCACTTCGCAGCTAATGGCCCTGAGTTAGTCTGTGCCCAACCACGTCAAAGCATTAGAGGGCACTGTTTTGCAGCTGCCCTCTTAGACCAGGCCTGGGCCAGTTTGGATCAGTCCTGGTCTTCCGGGGCCCATACCTGCAGTCTCTGCAGGAGCACACTAGCCACTTCATAAAGCAGCCATGAGAATTGGCTCAGTTTGATTTTTTGCTGGGGCTATTTCCCCCTCACTCCCCTCCAGGCACAGCACATTCTCTCCTGACTGCCAGCCATGTCCCGAGTCCCGTACGTGTTCGTTTAACACACTGCCATTTCGGCACCTGCTGCCAGCTGAGCCATACAGCCTGGTCCCCCACTTGGCGGAAACGGGGCCAGGAGGAGCTGGAGTCTCTTCCAGGCCATCAGTTCCTTCAGAGTTGGTGATAAAAGGCATCATTTTAGGGCTTTGGGGGGTTTCTTGTGGGGATTTTTGCTGGTGGGCAGAAGCCCAAGTAAATCATTTCCCAGGGCAGAAAAGACCAAGGCTACAGCTCTGATTGCCTATTTGAGGGGTGTGGGCGGCTAAGCAGTCCCCTACCCCCAAGTGTTTACAACTCTCTTTGGTGGCTGGTGGGCCCCAGGTCAAGCTTCCCCCCTTGTAGAGAGCTGTGTGTGAGGCTCACCTGCTCAAGCAGCTGGCCAGCGCTTGCCTGTGCAGCAGTAAACGTTTTGCCTCCTGACAGGCATGGCAGGGTGAGGGCTGATGGCCTAAGGGATTGGTAATAGCATAACGAAGCTGTCGCAGCTAGAGTCACTGATTCAAAGCTAGGTCAACTGGTGATGCCTCTGTGGAAAGAGGTGGGGGGGCTCAGTCCGATTCCTAGTGGAGAGGCGGTGACATGAGGCACACCACTGCCACAGTTAGCCGCTTTGATGTCATCCTCAGCAGAGAGGCCAAGGATGGATGAGGCCCTGGAGATTGAAAGCTGCCCTCTCTCACCCCAGAGGTTACCTCGCTGGCACCCTGCCAGATCCCAGCCTTCCACTGAGACAGTCACCAAGGGCGCTAACTTGAGTAGCCACCCTCCGGTGGCAACTTTTGGTCACTTACTAGCAGGGCCGGCTTTAAGCCAATTCCTCCGATTCCCCGGCGGGAGGGTGCGGGGCCTCGCAGTCGTTCTTTGCGTGGGGCCCCACATCCGCTAAAGCCAGCCCTGCTTACCAGCCTGGACTGGATTTGAAGAGACCTCAACGTGGAAGGCCCCCCCACCCCACTCCCTATCCCCTGGGCCATGGAAAAACAGGAACATTTATTTGCAAAACCCATGATCAGAGCTGCAGAGAGCAAAGTGGGCTAAAAACCTACCCCAGCCGTGTTCTGAGCGTGACCCTTCAGAGCAGTGCTGACCCTGGCATGCGTATTAATCATTCCAGCCGTCACAAGTTTAATCTAGACAGCACATGCAATTGAGGAACAAGGAAGCCAGGTTCTGCCTTCTGTTGCATTTAATAATATATGGGCTGAGAAACCCCAGCCTATCTCGGAACAGTCCCTGTCTGATGTCATGTTGCAGATTAAAAGGCTGTAAATGTAGTGTGTTTGTACATTAACTTGGAGTTACTGGAGAGGCAGTTTTGTTATCAGTGTCTGTGCTCTTTGTCTGAAGTACAGCAAAGTTCAGAGCACACACGCACTTTGTCCTACGCCTGCTTATCCTCTCTTAGAGGAGCTTGCCTGGGCGCCTTGAACAAAGGCCTGCCATCTAGCAGACGCTAACTCACTGTTGTGTGCTTGGAGCAGGGGGTCTTCTCTTTTGTTTTACATTCTTATTGACTGTAGTCCTGGGGCAGGGTGCCAGGCTGACAACACTGGAGCCTGGAGTCCTCTGCTGAGACACAGAAGAGGTGCAGCAAGGCCAGCTTTCCCCATCCTTCCTTGGCAACACACCTGAACCAGGAATCAGTCACACTCTAGAGGTGAGCACATGGCTAGGCCATAGTGGCCCGTTCAGCCCTTGGCCTCCCTGTTCTGACTGCAGCCAGAATGCTCATTGGGACGGCCGTTTGTGTGAGATGAGCACTTTTCCCACTAGCGACTGGATCAAGACCCGCCAACCCATTTCTCATAGGGTCACTGGATTGTAAGGACTTCCCATCGCTCCCAGGCTGGGAGGGAGATGGGCTGGTGACCTAGAGGTGAAACCAATCCCCTGAGCGCTACAGTCACCTCTACTAGATCCCACTTAGCCAATCAGGGGGATCCCTGTCTGGTAGGTGACCTTGCTGTGCATGTTGGCTCGTATGCGTCATTCCCAGTTGCTGGTTAGTGCAGGCAGCCTTCCTACCTGGAATAGTGGGGCTGGGGGTGTTATAAGCTCCCTTGTAATGCAACCCCACTGGGAGGAGAGTGATGTTTCCATCAGGTAGTTGGGGACTATTGGATGTAGCATGCTGCTTTGAAGGGAGCCAGGACATAGCCCAGTTGCACGGCAGCATAATGTGCCAAGGGCCAGAGCACAGCTGTTGCAAGGCACATGGCTGAGTGCTGGGACACTGTGCTCTCAATTGCTGGATGTATAAAATATAGGGGAAATGAGGGATTGTCATGGATCCACTCCCCAGATAGACCTCCATGGGCATAGGCGCCGACTTCCGGTGGCGCTGGTGGGGGCTGACGCCGGGCGACGTGGCAGGGCCCCGCCCCCGACGCCGGGTGACGTTGCGGGGCCCCGCCCCCAATGCAACGTCGCCCAGCATCGGGGGCAGGGCCCCGCAACGTCTCCCGGTGCTGAGGTAAGCTTGCCGCGGGTCCCAGGACTGGCGGGGAGCTGGGCGCAGGCCCCGGGAATGGCGGGGAGCTGCCAGTGGGTGCTCTGCACCCACCAATTTTTCCCCGTGGGTGCTCCAGCCCCGGAGCACCCACGGAGTCGGCGCCTATGTCCATGGGTATATCTATAATCAGTAGGGTTGCCAACTTTGGTTGGATGAATTCCTGGAGGTTTCATCACATGACATTATCTTTAATTAAAGATTAATCTTTAATTCCTGGAGATTCCAGCACAATCCTAGTGGTCTGGCAACTCTAATGATCAGCCATGCCCCATTTCCTAGTTCAAATGGCGATGCCTTTGTGGAAAGAGGTGGGGGGGGGGCTCAGTCCTATTCCTAGTGGAGAGGACTCTTTGTCCTGGAGATGAGAGAGGAGGAAATTATACAAGAATCTACTTTGAATCAGCTCACTGCTGGCCTTGAAATCCAGAGCCAAATGGGACCACCCAGGCCTTCACGGCCAGCCAGGGGGACAGAGGTTATGGAGTGGAGAAAGGGCAGGCAGGGATCATCTTTGTGGAGATACTGAAACAACCCTCTGCAAAGAAGGGTCCTTCCACAGCTTTTCAGTGAAGCGGTAAAAAAACAAACGCTCTTCTTGGAAGCGTGCTTTGCCCCAAATGTTTTTCTTACCGAGTTGTAATAAGACAAGAGTTGTAAAGATAGTAACCTCCTAAACATTACCTTATTAAGGCTTCTTAGAAACCACGGGGCATGACCCCTCTGGGTCATGGAACAAGACTGGAGCATCCAGCGAACAAACAGAGGGTAACGTTACATTTTTCACTTCATTTAGGAAACCTGGTTTCTAATTATAGGGTTTGTTTAATGGCAGAGTTTATTTGTGTTTCAGTCGGAGCCAGCCTGTCAGCTGTAGGGCTGTGGGTGGGTGTGGGGTGGGTACAAGAGCCAGAGGGGAGGGAGGGAAAGGAGAACTGCCCGCAAGCTGGAGGAGCTTTCTACGTGGTGGATAAAGAAAGCCACGGGGAGAAGGAATGGATCAAAGCAGTTCACCAACAGCCAGGGCTAGGGAAATGGGGATATAGAGCATAAAAAACCATAAAGAATTAGTACTAGAGGCATCGAATCTATCTATTCCATCCACCCATCTATCTATCTATCCCATCCACCCCCTCTATCTATTCCCATCCACCCATCTATCTATCTATCCCTATCAACCCCCTCTATCTATCTATCTATCTATCTATCATCGCCATCATACCTAAGTGTCTTTGGAAGAGCCCCAAACAGCTTTCAGATGTGTTACTGAGGTACTTGGGACCATTTCTCTTGGATGGTGTTTCCCATCTTTTTCCATATTGTGACCCTGTCCCATCTAGCCAGGACCTACCTGGGTCCCCTGTCATTTAGCAATATGGGCAGGAGAGGAACATTAATGCAACCCCCTGCCACTTGGTCACAACCCCCTTGGCGATCGTGACCCCAGGCTGAGAACCCAAGCTTTAGAACAATGATGGCTAAAGCAGTGAGCTCATTTGAGGCTGATGGGCATAGTTGGCTTTACCTGCTGACAACCTTCTCTGCTTTGAGTCTGATGCAGTATGATTTTGACTGGAAATGGGCTGTCAATGCACTTTAACGTGTCCATCACGGTGCCTGCTGCCTGGCAGGGCACGGCCTGTGACCCAGCCCAGCAGAAGCAAGGAGGACTGTAAATCCCTTTCCAGCCCAATTTCACATGGGCTCAGCGCTTCACCCTGGGGAGGGAGAAGACGTGTCTGTGTGATGGGGGACGGGGTTTGGGGCAATGGGAATGACAGAGCAAGAACTGATAGGAGCTACTTGCTTCTGTGGCAGTGGCAGATCTGATGGCTATCCTGCTGCAGGGACTTAGGCCACCTGTGAATGGGTAGAGAGTCCGCGGTGGTTCCCCAGTGGCTGACGGGAGGGAGGGGAGCGTCCATTAGCTCTGCCTGTCTACAGCAGCCTCACTAGATGGGCTTCGTATTTCAGGATTCAAACTAAATGCCCCAGTGGGTGGTGGTCTGTCCTTAAAGGCAGAAGGGGGAAGGTTCTGTTCAGACTCCAGACTCAATCGCGCGTATTGCTGGCATGCTGCAGCGCCAGAACCACTGACCTTCAGGTGAGCTAGTCAATCAGCGTCTTGCCTGCACATCTCTAGTGACTGGCCAGTTGAGTAGAAGATCTCATGACACTTTCCCCATGTCTATTCCACTTTCCTCCCTCCACAGCAACAGCTCAGGTGCTAGTGTCCCACCGTGGGCAGGACTTAGTGTTGAGCACAAGGTGGTTGGTGCACGTCCCTGTGTGGACATTTCACCGTAGCATCGTGCACATTGCTTTGTGAAGTGCTGTCGGCAGGGGAATATGACAAGTGCAAGCCAAACCTCAGATTCTAGTCCGGTGGAGTTAGTACCATTGGAGGTGCAACTTCCAAAAGTATTTTGGGCACTGTGGGCCAAGTCCATCCCAGGTGTCACTCTACTGACACCAGTTTGGTCCTCTGATGTTTCTTGGCTTACGTGCACCATTGCCGTCTACTAGAGAATGATACCTCCTCACTTATCTGGTCCTCCCCCATTCCCCTACTCAGATAGTGGAGTTGCCCCTTACTCTTACCAGGTAGAGGCCTGTGTTTATTGAGATGAAGGTCTAGAGTTGCAAACCATGCTACCTCTGCAGTATGAAGTATAGCAAGTCAGCTGGTAGCACATGCTGTAGCAAAAGGCTCAGTTCTCCTGCTCTCTTTTTTCATAATCTTTTTTCCACTGATTTTTTCCATGGCTCATCTCAGCCCAGTGGTGAATGTTTCCAGACTGGTTGAGCATTCTTCCCTGTGTGTTCTGATCCGTATTTTGCACACAGAAGATTCAACAGTGGCCGAAGGGAGAACCATCAAACTTGGCTTGCTTTATAGATCTCACAGGTCAGACTTTGAAATAACTAAGTACACGATTGCTTAATGTAGTCAGGTCATTTGCATGCCCAGTTGCCTGATTTGCACATGCAGTTGTGATAACTAGACACATATTGTTTGTATGCCTAATTTGCTTGAAAATCTGACCCTAAATATATTCCATATATTGTACATACGTGGTTGACTCACTGGAAGCTCTGGTCTCTATTTGTGTGTGAGGATACATATGAGGTTGATTGGCGGCCATGGTCTCTGTATTTGTGTGGCGATGGATTGTGATGGGCAAAGCTCTGTAGGGATTGCCATGCTTTTACCTTTTTAAATCCTGGTTCTGGTTTGAGGAGCAAGAAGGGAGCGACTGCCCATTGCACTGAAACTGTACAGTTTGCGATGCTATGTGCAGCGTGTATGGATTGAATCACACCCTGTAACCAATATCAGGACAGGCACGTCATTCCTTGAATGTCCCAGGAGATGGGTGTAGCATTATGATCAATTCCAGGAGTTGGTAATGATTCCGGAGAGTGAGGTGGCACATCAGGTCTGGTACCCTGAGATGGAGTTTGAACACTGGCACGTTAGCAGTGGGAAGCTCAGTATTTCGCAGTAGGATGGGAGGGGAATCCAGCCTTGTTTCCAGGTCTGCTTCTCCCTCTGCCCCTTGCATTGCACAGGACTCCTGGGTTCTTAAGGAACTGGAGACAGTGCGAACAATCCCCTCCATTGTTTTCTTTATATGTTCTCCTTCCCCATGCCAGCAGGCACTTGTGTACAGCCTGTTGCCTTACTTAAAGGAGGAGTGTATTCCATTAAGAAAAAGCCCAAACTGCCAAGGAAAATGCAACACCAGCCAGGACCCTTTCCTAATGCCTTACATTCCCTTGCGAGAAATAGCCCTGGAGCAGCAGTTTGTAGTGACAGCAAAGTAGGCGAGAGCAGCAAGGAGGAACACAGACGGTCTCCCTAGTTGGACTATAACCCTGGATGGATTCTAGCTGATCAAGACCATTGCACACAGCGTGATGGGTTATCTCCTACTGCAGGCCTGCACAACTCGTAAAGCGGCGAGGGCCATATTACTCCAAAGAAAACAGCTGAGGGCCGAAACGCCCCGGCCCCGCGGAAACACCCCCCCCCCACTGCGCTGCCCGCCCCGCGGAAACAACCCCTCCTTCCCCAGCGCTGGGGTGTGGAAGCCTGTAGAGGGGGAAAGAAACAGCGCGCATAGGGTGACCAGCAGTAAAATAGGACCCGACCCCTCCCTGCTCAGCCCCACCTTCACACCCTCTTCACCCCCGCAGGGGTCACTATATTACTGCACACAACAGTCAATCAATGCAGTTGTGTATAAATCTCTGCATTATGAATTTTTGTATAACTTTTATATGACTTTGTATTGAAACTTGGTAATATGTTACAGTGGGCCCCTAAGGTAGTATAATTAAGGTAAAAGAAAAATGTCTTTTTGCTAGAAGTAGAATAAGATCTTTCCCCCCACTTTGTATTCAATTGCCCTGTTGAATGAATGAGGTGTGAATGAGGAAGGCGTGGAAGGCAGGCACCTCCAGACAGCTGCAACCCTTGGAGAGGGGATGGGAACCAGACCAAGGACAATCAAACTTGTCAAGTGGGCTGACTAGAGAAGAGCAGACATACTGATGGCCTTGGGGGTTAGAAGCAAACACCTTCCTTTGGGAACACCCTCTTTGCAGCATTGGGACAACCCCCAGCCCAGAGACAAGCAGCAAAAAGGACCGACGGACGCAGTCCCAGATTTTGGGCCACATAGTGAGCCCACCTACCCTCCCTCCCGTGGGCTGCATAGTGAGCCCACATGGGCCGAATGCGGCCCCTAGGCCGCATGTTGTGCAGGCCTGTCCTACTGTGTGCAGTGCATAGACGTCCCCAGGCATGTCAGTAGCTTCCTCTGCACTGTAGAATGTATGCACTGCAGCATTTGTAACTCTGCCCACACACTGCTGGTCACTCATGGGCTGACCCTGAGAGGGATCTGGGGCTGCTTGGAGCCCTGAAGATCAGACCTTTGCTTTTAATAGCTACTGACACCACCTGGAAATACATGCAGCAGAAGCAGCCGTGTCTGCTGTTAGATAACTTCTGGTTCTCAGCTCCCCGTTTGTTATTATTGTCTATTGCCAAGGACCTTTATATACAAGTGAGATCTTTGAGCCCCGAGGAAAGGCAGCATGGTCTAGTGGTTAGAGTGGGAGTCAGGCGACTTGCGCTCTGTTCCTGGCTCCAGGTCAAGGCACTTTCACTGCCTGTGTCTCAGTGTCCATGTGTATGAAATGGGCTAATGAAGCTGGCCTTGCATTGCATGAGCTCTGTCAAAAGGCCAGTTTACTCTCTGGAGTCCTCCTTCTGCTCCAGTGACTTATTCCTCATTTGGCCTTATGATCCTCCATCACAGTTAATTGCTGTGGAGATGACTGTGACGCTGCAGACGGGATTATAGCTTTGAGGAATTTAGGTTGGGGGGGATTTTCATCAAAAGCAGATGAACACCCCCCCTCTCCCCACAAGGGACAATGACTTTGGATTCCTGCAAATGTTTCTAGTGACAGAGAACCAGAGGGACAGAAATGCAGGGACCAGAGAAGCGAGTGTGTCTCTAACCTGAGTGTTTTTCAGGAGTTGCCAAGCAGTTGCTAATTAAATCATTCTCTGGGAATGGTGCATGCCATACGTGGGCTTGCATTTCACATCCAGCCGCGGTCAGGCTCTGGGGTGCTCTTTGCAAACATAGCCTGGGGAATTGGGGGCTAGAGTGCTGGCTCCTCAAAGATCCCCTGAAGAAGACACATAGGACTGTATGTGTGGGGCCAGGCAGATAAGATTGAAGGGAAGGCCATCAAAAGCAAAAGAGAACCTCCTTTCCACCCTGTACCCTGTACTGTCTCCACCGCTCTGGAGCGTTGGTTATCCTTAAAATAGTTCACCTTGGACATCCAGGATTCCAAGCCCAGAGCCAGGCCTCTTGGGTCTGACCCGTAACCATGGGGCCCTCGTGAGGAACACTTGCCTTAGTGGTTGGTGGTGCAGTCAACATTGAAACGGCAGGGTGATGCGTCCAGCCCATTGCTGCTGGCATTGCACGCAAGGTCCCACATCTCCCTGAGGGGTGACAGGCTGAGGAGGGTCAACAGGGGCCTTGCTGGGCCGAAAGCCACTATTGCTCCAGAGAAGAACAACTCAGCTACGGTCAGACTGGTAGGGCCCCCCTCAGCATGCACATGCGCACCCAGAACAGGTTGGGCTCTGTCACTCAGATGCTCACATACCTAAATGCCCTTTTCAAGCTTGGCCAGGTGGAGCTTTTCAAAGTAATGGGAATCACAAGACACCCTGAGCCAGGCCAGGGAGAATCTCCACTCCCCTCACTGCCCTGCAATCAGGGCTGCGGCCAGCCATGAGGAACGGGCAGGGGCTGCATTTGAAGTCGAGTTACTGAGTATTTCCCCTTAGCTCGCCAGTGCGGTCCTCTCCCTCCTGGAGCAGCAGGGGGTCCTGTCGCCGCTGAGGTAGGAGTTATTCCTTCCGCACACAGTTCTCAGGGCTCCTCTGCTTTCCCATATGGGGCAGGAGGCCGGAGAGGAAGTCAGTTATTACAAACAACTTTCTCTCAGTGAGTTCACTTATGTTCCCAGGCATGTAGCTGGCAACGGCCACGGGCCTCTCTCCCTCTCCTCCCCCTCTTTCCCCACCTCCCCTCCTTCTCTTGCTCTCTCGCTCTCTCCCTCAGACTTAATGACTTCCACATGGGCCTCTGGCATCCTGAGCCAAGCCTCCCAGCATTGTCTGAAATCTCCAAATTTAGAAGAAATATGAAAATTGTCAAATGCTCCTTCCTTAGGGGGTAAAACCAACACTCAGCTGAACTGTCGCAGGTCAAGGCAGCAGGCCCACGTGATCGGGCCGCAGCCAATGGCTCCCCTCGACGCCCCTGACAGATGTGGCCGTCTGCAGCCTGGCCTCCTTTTTCAGCTCATATAAGGTAAAAGAAAAAGGTTTTCCAGATTCTGAGCAGCGTGGAAGGAGTTTTTGCCGAAGACCCCCATGCCAGCTGCTTAAAACACCCAGGCTGGCAGCACCGGGTCCCAGTAGCATGTTATATTTTGAAGAGTGGAGGTGAGGGCCCCCCCTTCTTCTCCGGCTGGGGCCTAGTGCACAGCAGGTGTGAGTGAGTCCTTCGGATCACCGTGCAACATAGGTATGTACATGCCGAGACCGAGAGAAGCAGGGCTGAGTGTGTGTGTGTGTGTGTGTGTGCGTGCACGTGAGATTCATTTTGGCACAGCTGCATTTCTTTGTATGTCTGTCTATCCTATCTCCGTAGCTCTGGGTAGAGAGAGAGCTAGCAATAGGAAATCCATAGCTTTAATGGTCCCCATGCTCAAATTCTCCGCTAATGGGAATATCAATCTGTACCAGACACCGGCTTCCCCTTGTAAATGTACCCGATCACCCGGCTTTGCTACTCTTGCTTTATTCTGTGCTGAAATTTCAGTCTGTTTGTGCAACAACTTAGTTTCTCCCAGGCTGGGTAGGAAGGAGAACGTAAAGCAGACGGAGAGGAGGAAGGGGAATGGCGGGGGGGAGACAAGAATTGGTCTCCCAGGGTCCCCCTTCTAGCAAATAATGGGCGCTCTGCCTGTGTCTCTCCCCACTCAGATCACACACAAAGGCTCAGGTGTGTAGGCTGTGGGGGAAGGGAGGGAAGGATTGCTGTGTAGTGCCCAGCCTTGAGGTGGTGTCTGTTTCAGTGGAACACAGTATCAGGGGCTGCCTGCCGGAGGAGGGCAGACCAGCCCCTCTCCCCAGTGTATGGAGATAGGGCTCTGCATCCTGCTCTCCTCTATCCTGCACCGGGAGGCCGTAGCTTTGGAGTCAGTGATGTCCACATGCAGCTATGCAGAGTGCTGCGAGGGGGTGGGGGTCTGGGATAACAGAGCTCAGTGGGGTGTTAGGGCTGATGGTTACAATGGAGAGATTCTGGCGAGTTAGGGAAATTGCTTGAGTCGCGTCTCTGGGCATCTGCAGCCCTGGGATCCGGAGCAGGCGGGCGGGCAGGTGGGGGGGGTGTTTCCAGGCAGCCCCCGGTACTGTTTGAACCTGCAGTGAATGAACCCACTGCCCTGAGCTGCAGTTCCAAAGGCTGAGTGGCCGGCCCAGCCAGCTCCCTCTGAGCGTGGGGAGCGGGGTGCTCCTGACCCCCAGGGCTGCTGGCCAATGCCTCGCAGGGCAGCTCTCAGCGGCTGGGGCCGATAGTTTGCCCCAAGGCACAGCAAGTTACACTGGGCTGCGTTTTGCTCCACATATGGAGTGGAGCAAATAAGTGAGTTGACATCCCAGCCGAGGCTGGCTCCCTGCCCTCCCCAGGCGGAAGATGCCAATATAGACCATGTGAGCTGCATTGGGTTACAACTGATCTGGCCAGAGATGTTGCTGCCATTTCCCCCTGAGACATGCAGCAGGCAAATCAAGTGCTCTGGAGGAAGGGGAGGGGATGGGATGTTCTGAAGATGTTTAGGGGGGCCCTGCACCTCTCCTTGCTCACCCTTGCCCAGCGGCTCTTTGCGGATCAGTGACTGACAGGATCCCGGCTCACAGGCTGACAGAACCCCAAAGCCAGCCGGACCCGCTGCTGCTGGCTCAGCTTGCTTTTCCTCCAGCTAGCAGCACTGGCTTCCTCCCAAGCAGGAGTTTCCACAGCTCCCTGCTTGGTGGCCCTGGCAAAAGGTTGCTGCTCTCTCTAGCTGCTGTACAGCATGGTGTGGGAGAAGAGGGGCCGCTTAGCACCCCCTAATTAGCCTGCAGAGAACTCCTAGAGAACACGATGGGGAGGCAGCTGCCTGAAAGCAAATCACTGTATGGGGCTGTGGGCTAGACAGAAAACTGTTAGATCCTCGAGGGATCCTCCAGCCTTCTTAGCCTGCCCCCAGCCGCAGCTGCCCGAGCAGCACAGTTCCTGGGTAAATCCAGAGTAATCCCATTGACTTCAGTGGAGCTGCTGCGCATTGACACGGGTGTGAGATCTGTGTCGTCCCGCCCAGCTTTGTGCCTCTGTGTCTGTCTGTTTGCCTTTAGGTGTTGTCGGGTGAGCTCAGTGACAGGGTGTGAGGGTAATGGGGCAATTTCAGGAGGCTGCTGGGGGCTTGCTGGGCAGGTGCCATCTCCTGGCGCTCAGAATGTTGCTTTGTTCTGATCTAGCCAAAGATCCAGCAGGCACCTCTGCACCGGCTGCTCCAGAAAGGTCACTGCCCAACTGCAGCAGCAGAAGCTCAGCAGGTTTCCCTGCCAGGGCTGACATTTCCATAAGGTCACGGCTGGCACACACCCCTGTTAAATCTCTGCCTCACCATCCACCTCTCCCTGCCTCCCAGCCCACAAGGAACAGAGCTTCTCCCAAGCCCAGACCTTCCCCGGGCACTGGAGTAACCCCAGGGCTGCTCAGATCTCTGGCCATAGCAGGATTCTTTGCTAAGAGGGTTGGTTGCATCCAAGGGATTCTTCCCTCCCAGAGATACCTGGTCACTTCCCCCTGCTGCCCGCTGTGCAACTTAGGGGACAGAGTGATGGACACAGTGCGGCCACAGGGCTGTGGGAAGGATGAGTACCATGCTCAGGCCGCAGGGGCAGATCAGATCTGTCCGTGGCAGCAAAGCTCCCCTGCCTCGCCCTCCGTGTACCAAAGGAAAAACATTGGTACATATTGAGGATTGCAATATCTCAGGCCAAAGGTTGGCCCATGTGACCAAATCAATAACAGGAGGGAAGGGCCGGAAAGATTCCCCACCCCAGTGCTTCACACTGCAGCTGACCGCGCCTTGGGAAATTCCGACATTTCGGGGAGGGGGAGGGGAGATTGTTCCAAACTGCAACACAACGCTGATGTTTTGAAACTTCCCAGAAAATGAAAATTCTGCAGATTTTCAATTCGGGACCGTCGAATCGTTTCACTTCAATAATGTCAAATTGTTTTGAGTCAATGCAATCGTGTCATTTCAGTTAGGGAAAATGCTTCCTTTTGACATCATCATTTCAATTAATTTTATTTCTACTTTTTTATTATATGAAACTATAGAGTGTAATAGTATATTAATATGTTGTATTTAATATAAAAGGCAAAACAAAATGAATTGAAATGATAAAGTCAGAAGGAATTATTTTTACCTTATCAAAATGAAATGAGAAAGCTGAAATTATTTGTTTAGACTGTTCCCCAGGAAAAAATTAATCAAAATTGAGACATTCATGTGAACCGTTTCAATTTTGATGAAACCGCTTTTTTCCTATGGAAAACTGTTTGGTCAAACAAATCGAAACCACAGCTTTATCTACTTCCCACTAGTACTTCTCACACACACCCCCTCCGACAGTTTCGTTATCCCCAGTATACAAGCGGGGAAACTGAGGCACAGAGTGTGACCATGACTTGTACAGTATGTTAATGTTGGAACTGGGCTTGGACTCAGGTCCTGTCTCCCTGTCCTTGGACTAATGGAGGAGAAGATGGGGAAACCATCCTCTTGCACCTTAATCTGACTCCTTCTAGAGGTGGACACTGCAGGGGGAGGGCTGGCAGGAAGGGTCATGCGTGGGGCATGTGGACAGGCTTGATATACAATGGCTTACACGCAGAGAACCCCTTAAAGCAGATTGCCCAGTAATGGCTCTTGTGGGGGACCCCACATGAACCCTGCCTCTTTTAAAGAACCAATGATCCCTTCTCTGCATGTTGCAGCACAAGCTGGAGTTGCTTGGAAAAGAAAGTAACATCTTCTGGCTAAAAGGAGGAATTCAATCCCTTTGCTATTCTCCCAGCGGTAACTGGCCAGGTTTCCAGCAGGCATATGACCAGGTGTAAGTATTTCAGGGACTTAGTCCCCCCGGGGCTCCCACCCTTCCAACTCAACATACTAGTAGCATTCAGGGGCCCGATCTGCTCTTGCAGAGACACACTGTAGAGTTACAAATGATTTACCCTGTCTTAAGCCCTAGAACTTCCTAGTTAGAGAGGAGGCTTTAACGCCTTTGTAGTTTTGTGCTGCTAGATGAGGAGTTCATTTCCAGCACACACTCATGCGTGACGCACCTCTGCCAAAACTTTCCCAAGGAGTTATCAGCAGGCATTCAGGGGATGGTTGTGTCTAGACAGGCTGCAGCTCTGAGTCGCTCCTGGACAGCGCGGCATTTCCCTCTTTGCTTGTCAGACGTGTTGTCTGGAGATGATTAAGCTTTGTATTTTTTAACCACAGATTGCAAAATAGGTTCTGGGCTCCAAGGCTGAGACGCTGGGAAGCTTCCCTCTTCCCCACCCGCCCCAGACAAAACCTGCCATCTCCGTTCCCCGCTCTTCCTTCTGTCCTGTTCAGCAGGGCCAGATACTACAAGGGTTAAAGGGGTGGGGGTAGTGTGTTGTATTGTCTATTGTGTGATTCGTGCCAATCATAATTAATAGTGGTGTGTTTTAGTGTGAGTGATTCAGGGTGAGTGTTGACGTGTGTATTTGTGTTTGATGTGTAAGATTGTGTGTACAAGTGTGTTGTTTAGAACATGCATATTTGTGTGTGCTTCTGTTAGTGTGGTGTGCAATGTGTCTTACAGACTGAGTGTGTAGGTGTGTGTACATTTGTGTGTGTGCTAGACTGGGCATGTTTGGGCATGTGTTGGTTAGAATGTGTGTGGAGGTGTGTTACATGGTGATTGTGTAGTTGTGTGCATGCATTTGTGTGTGTGTTTGAGTGTGCATGTCTGCCGGTAGTAGCGTGCATTATGGGCTGTTAGAGGCACATGCCCTCAGCTAACACAGCCCAGGGTTTTAACCTGCGTGTGTGAGAGGGAGAAAGCCGCCTTTGCTAGTGATTTGGAGTCAGATAGGAAAGGATGAGGCAAGAGGTTGGAAATCTGAGCTTTGGGGCCATTTCATCATTAGAAACCCTGGCCAAAAACACATACAAAGAGACTGAAAGAGCAGTAGATGCGTTGAACGGAGGGGTGCCCCGGCCAATGCACAGCGCAAAGCAACAGCAAAGGGTTGGTCTGAAGTTGCTGTTTCAGTCATAAGGACCCCAGTGACTTTCCACCCAGCCGGGTCCTTCAGTCCCCCGGCCTCGCCGCCTTGGGACTGACGCAGAGTCTCCTGGGACGCTGCCTGTCTAGTATAAACCATTGCCCCCTCCCCAGCCAATCAGCACCCAACATTGCTTGACCTTGCCTAGCAGTCCTGAGCCAAGTCAGAGGGCGATGCAGGTGCTCAGCACCTCTCAGGATTTGCTTCTTACCCTGTGTCCCAGGGTGCAGGGATCTTGATTTGCTGGCAATTGGGTTTCTTTCCCACTTGGTGGAATATGCCATCAGAGCAGGGGGGTGTTATCTAGCTGTCAGTGGGAGTGCCCACTAAAATGGAATGTCAAATCCCAAAGGCCTTCCCCCCCCCCCCCCCAATGCAGGGCAGAATACCTTGTGATAAGCCTCCCCTCCACTCCACATGGTAGGAGCTGTGGCCACATGATGGTGAAGGGGAGTTTCTGGCTATAGGTAAATGGAAGGTGAGAGCTGTCTTGTTTCAAAAGGCTGGGTCAGAGTGTGTTACAAAAGCACCAGGCTGGGGTCTGGGCTCTCCCAGAATGGCAATGATGGACACCCTCTCTACAGAACAGAGAGGAGAGCGGAGACAGGGTGACGTGCACTTGGGGTTGTGCAGCCAGAAACCATGTGTATGTTTGGATGTGTGTGCATGCATGTACGCAGCTGAGTAGGGTGCATGCAGACAAGTATGTTTGTGCATGTGTCTATGGGTGAGTATGTGTGTGTGTTGGTGTATGTATGTCAGCTGGCATGTGTGTATGTTGGTGTTTGGGTGCACACACAGCGTGTAGTTATAAATGTTTGTGTGTGAGCAACACAACCTTTTATAAGCTCTGTTCATTTTGAAGATACTGAATGTAACCAATATTTATTAAATGAAGGATTATATGTTAATACTGCTGACTCTCAGTATCAGGCCAGCACAAAACACACAACCATCTACCCAACCCATAGAATACTTGGCGATCCACAGCAAAGGGTTATGTAGGTGTGTTTGTTTTGTGCATTTGACAGCACTTTGGGAGAGTTAGTATCTCTGCTTCCCCTTTACAGGGCGGGCAATCAGTTTCTCCCTTGCTAAAATGCTCCATCAGGAGGGGCGCAGGAAAACCCTTACAGCGTGTAAAAGAGATTTTATTAAAACAGGTCAGCTCATGCGTTTTGAAGCAAATGGACATTTTAAAAACGTAGTCAGCTTCAGAAAATGCAAATGGCCAGTGTCCCCTTTACAGAAGAGTTATTCGGGCTCTTTACGCTTTCTGCTGTTACTGCTCCAGAGTCAGTCTTAGGGGGACATGCGCATCAGAAGTTTAGGCCCCAACCCCGCCCATGCACATGTGGTTCACTGGTGTTCAGTAGCACCACTCACACAAGGGAAGTTAAGCATGCACATGAGGGGGTTGCAGGCTCAGGGTCAAGGATGTTTATTGCAGCTAGAACGTGTGCTTTAAGCGATGAGTGAGTGTATTCTCAGCCGGCTAGGCTAGCTACTACAGACATACCTGC
Organism: Chelydra serpentina; assembly: GCA_037349315.1. Lineage (NCBI taxonomy): Eukaryota > Metazoa > Chordata > Testudines > Chelydridae > Chelydra > Chelydra serpentina. Next base: position 19,811,083 of record JBAIAC010000035.1, read on the forward strand.
GACAGTTCTCATTGAGCTCGTGTGCTAAAAACAGAAGGGTAGCCACAGCAGTGTGAGTAGCCTTGGCTACACTTCTATTTTTAGTGTGCTAGCTTGAGTAGACCTAGCACGGGTATGTTTCCTCGCGCTGGAAATCACACCCCCACCTGGAAGTGTAGACACACTGTAAGTCTCCGCTCAAGCCGCAGTCTGGTGCTCGCTGAAGTGAGCAGCTCCCGCTTTATGTATGGTCATTGGAACTGGCAGGAACCAGTGGATACAATCAGCTGCCCAAGTTATCCTATGAAGGTGCAGAGATGTCTTTCCGTCTACTCGGGGGATAATCCTACCTCTCACTAATGTATTGAGTTCCCAGTTCTCAGCCTTTGTGACACAGATTCCATGAGGAGTTTTCCCCGTTCCCAGCCTGAACCTTTTCACTGTGCATTTTCCTGTGTAGCTACATGCTGCCTTGTTAGTCTGGCTGCAGCTCTTTGCTTCTCCTCACGCCCTCACTCATGAATTCAACTTCCCTTCTTTCATACCCCCATTTCTTTCTGTCACTTAAACCTTTCTGTGCCTCTTTCTCTTTCTTTTCTGAACTCCTCTGAGCCAAGCACAGTTGGCCACCCCTAGGTGTCAGAACACCTTCTCCCATGTGCATGCACACAATACAGACACATCTTGTGTGGGGAGGTTTAACAAACGGCCTTGTGTAGGAGGCATAGTGTGCTCCATGATCTGCTAAGAACAGGCTCCTTTTACTTAATTCTTAGGTCACTGGTTTTATAGAGACCCCCCGTCAATCTGAAAATCCTAACCTGTCTGACAATGCTGCCCCCACCAGAGTTACAAGTAGCCCCCAAGTAATTGAAGGAAGTGAGACCCTTTGTCTCTGTTTATGGTATGCATTCATGAGCCCTTTGTCATTAGCACTGTCCGACCTCTGGAGAGCCCGTCAGACCCCAGTCCTGCAAGGAGTGCAGCGTCTGTGCAGATTCTATCCACTGCAAGGGGCCCCATGCACAGCTCATGGAAGGAGTGGGAACCAGTCAGTTTCTCCCTCGCTGAAAAGATCCTTTTATAGAGATATAGCAGAGCAGAACAAAGCCTTCTTGCAAAAAGAATTATTTTTTAAAAATCAGGCCATGCTATTTAAAGGAGACGCTGTCAGAAAGAGTCATTTTTAACCATGAGTTTGTTAAAAAGACTTGAATTTGACTGTGTCCCTACCCATGCCCCACGTTCTGATGTGATGCCCCCACCCTACTGAGCAGCTGTGGGGATGAGCTCGGAGGGGAAGAAGAGTGGGTAACAACCCGGGCCTTGAAGCTGGAGGAGGGAATAAAGCAGAAGAAAAATCAGGTGGTGGTGATGGGAGGCTCCTTGGAGGTACCTCTCTCATGGGGGAAATAACATCAATACCTGAGTCCGTAGGGTAACCAGATGTCCGGATTTTATAGGGACAGGTCCGATTTTGGGGGCTTTTTCTTATATGGGCTCCTATTACCTCCCACCCCCTGTCCCGATTTTTCACACTTGCTGTCTGGTCACCCTACCTGAGTGAGCAGCCACTTCCAAATGCTCCCTATGTATTGGATCAAGTGGCTTTTATTAAAGAGCTGCTCCAGCCTCAATAACTTGCTGGCTGCCCTGGACAGCAATGCAGAGAGGAACCAACTCCTGCTAAGACTGAATTCCTCCTAACACAGGGGTGGCCAACCTGAGCAGGAGCCAGAATTTACCAATGTACATTGCCAAAGAGCCACAGTAATATGTCAGCAGCCCCCCATCATCTTCCCGCTCCCTCCCCCGCTCCCAGCGCCTCCCACCCACCAGCAGCCCCACTGATCAGCGCCTCCCCGCACCTCCCGATCAGTTGTTTTGTGGCATGCAGGAGGTTCTGGGGGAGAGGGGAAGGAGCGAGGACATGGCAAGCTCAGGGGAAGGGGTGGGAAGGAGTGGAGTGGGGGCAGGGCCTGTGGCAGAGCCAGGGGTTGAGCAGTGAGCACCCCCCGGCACATTGGAAAGTTGGCACCTGTAGCTCCAGCCCCGGAGCCGGTGCCTATACAAGGAGCCGCATCTTAACGTCTGAAGAGCCACATGTGGCTCTGGAGCCACAGGTTGGCCACCCTTGTCCTAACACATTATCCTGCCAGATACATTAATGAGCTTCCCTAGGCCCCACAGCACCCTGCTGGAGACTTCATATATTCAGAGGCTCAGCACAGGGAAATGGGAGAACTGGTGGATTCTAGGGTCTAATTTTTATTTGTGAGGGAAGGGAACAGGGGAAAGGCAGGTTATTATTTAGTCCCTGGAAATGGATTTACTTCTCAAGTGTAGACTCCCCTTGTGGGAGCTGAAGGTTTTAGGTTCAAATCCAGCTGTCGGCAGGACTCAAACCAGGGACATTCAGGGCCCAAGGGTCTGATAGCTGTGTGTTCCACCTCCGTCGGGGGATGGGATTTGGGCCCTACCCTTCTCTGCTTAGCAGACTCATCTGCGTAGGGAGGCAATGCTGGGAAAGCCACCAAACAGCAAAGCTCTCAGTTCCTCATGATGCTACCCATTAAAAGCAGTGGTTTGCTAATGGGACCCATATAGTTTCCAGTACATCCGCCCCTCCCCCCACTAGCTTGGGTAAAGGCAATAAAAAGGGAACAGCCACTTAATAAACACTAGCTAGCATGTCATCTTAATGAGCATCAGCCCCACCATGACTGGGACTCTTAAAGGGGCAGTTGCATGGGTCTCTATCCCTTTAAGGGGATTATATTTTGCTGTCTCCTCCATGCTGCTCACTGCAGTCCTTGCTCAGACAAAGGGTAAACAGGCTGAGCCAAGTAATTATAGCTCTGTCAGTCTGACTGATCCTAGGCAAGATATTGCAGCAGTCGATACAGGACTCTATTAATAAAGAATGAAAGGAGAGTAATATAATTAATGCCAATCAACATGGGTGTATGGAAAAAATAGATCCTGTCAAACTGATGTGATACCTTTTTTGATGAGATTACCAATTTGATTGGTGAAAATACTAGTGTTGATGTAATATACTTAGATTTATGTAAGGCTTTGACTTTGTACCGCACACCATTTTGATTAAGAAACTAGAACGATATAAAATTAACATGGCACACATTCAATGGAGTGAAAGAAGACGAATGGATAGGTCTCAAAATGTAACTGTAAACAGGGAATCATCATCGTGTGGGCGTGTTTCTAGTGGGGTCTGCAGGGATTTGTTCTTGGCCTTGTGGTATTTAATGTTTTTATCAGTGATCAAATCAGCACTGATAAAATTTGCAGATGACACAAAAATTGAGGGAGTGGTAATAATAAAGAAAACAGGTCACCAATACAGAGCTCTCTGGATTGCTTGGTAAGCTGGTCGCAGGTATACACAATGAATTTTAATACACTTAAATGTAAATGTATATATACATCTAGGAAAAAAATGTAGGCCACACTTACAGGATGGGGGACTCGCTCCTGGGAAATGGTGACTGAAAAAGATTTGGTGTTTGGGGTGGATAATCGGCTAAACATACGCTCTCAGTGGGGCTAATGAGATCCTTGGTACAAATCCATGGTTCGTCCACATCTTGAATACTGTGTGCAGATGTGGTTGCCCCCATCTCAAAAGAGATATATTGGAATTGGAAAAGGTTCAGAAAAGGGCAACAAAAATTATTAGGGGTATGGAACAGCTTCTGTATGAGGCGAGATTAATAAGACTGGGACTTTTCAGCTTGGAGATATGATTGAGGTCTATAAAATCATGACTGGTGCAGAGAAAGTAGATAAGAAAGTGTTGTTTATTACTTCTCATAACACAAGTACTAGGGGTCACCAAATGAAATTAATAGGCAACAGGTTTAAAACAACTAAAAGGAAGTATTTCTTCACACAACGCACAGTCAACCCGTGGAACTCCTTGCCAGAGGATGTTGTGAAAGCCAAGACCATAACAGGGTTCAAAAAAGAATTAGATAAATTCATGGAGGATAGGTCCATCAATGGCTATTAGCCAGGATGAGTAGGAATGGTGTCCCTAGTCTCTGTTTGCCAGAAGCTGGGAATGTGCAACAGGAGATGGGTCACTTGATGATTACCTGTTCTGTTCATTCCTTCTGGGGCACCTGGCACTGGCCACGGTCAGAAGACAGGATACTGGGCTAGATGGACCTTTGGTCTGACCCAGTAAGGCCGTTCTTATGTTCTTGGAGATGCGTAACAATCTTGAGTAGAAGGAGAGAGTTATTTTATTTCTGCACTTGGCAGTCATGTGACCACTGCTGGAATACTGTGCCCAGTTCTCGTGGCTACAATACAAGAACGAGGCTGATCAGTTGGAGAGGTTTCAGAGAAGAGCCCCCAAGAACAATTAAAGGATTAGAAAACATGTCTTACAGTGCTAGACTCAAGGAGCTCAATCTATTTAGCATAACTAAGAGCAGATTAAGAGGTTAAATATCTACAGGAAGGAACAAATATTTCAATCTAGCAGAAGAAAGTATTACATGATCCAATAGCTGGAAGTTGAAAGCAGACTAATTCAGACTGGACATAAGGTGCAATTTTTTAACAATGAGGGTAATTAACCATTGGAACAATTGACCAAGGGTCACGGTGGATTGTCCAACATTGGCAATTTTTAAATCAAGCTTGGGTGTTTGTCCAAAAGATTTGCTATTTTGGGCACGTTCACTGGCCTGTGTGATACAGAAGGGCAGACTAGATGATCACAAAGGCCCCTTCTGGCCTTGGAATCTATGAATAGCTCCAAAGTCAGTGGGCATTTTGCCTGCATCAGGACTGGGCCCTGCATTACCCAAGTCCTGACGGGCAGTGGAGGTCATCTCCTGTCCATGCAGCCAGGTCCTCGTGCCTGGTTCTTTCCGTGACATCCCAGCTGGGAGGCTTGATGGCCTGGGACATGACGAAGGCTGAGGTGTGCTGTGACGTCATGGCATGGGCCTGGGCAGGAGGAAGAGGAGGCCGGGAAGTGTTTGTAGCAGGGGGAACAGCAGAATAGTCTCATTCCAGCTAAGCCCCAGGAGAAGGAGCTAAAATGTTAGCCAGGTTTCTTTTGCTATAGAGCTTGGTGCTTTGTTTTTAATGCTGTGCCCCCTTGCCGGCTCCCTCTGCAGCTTGTCTCCCTTCCCACCAGCTGGAGGCATGGTGGCTTCACACCGCATCATGCCTCAGCCATCCACGTGCATCCAGGATTCTGACAGCCAGGGATTTTTATCTGGGCTACTTCAACCTTTCAAATGGGACTCCAGAGATTTCCCTCTTCACCTCTCCTCTCCTTCCTCCCTCTCACTCCCCCTTCCATCACATGGATCTAGCTACTAAAAGAAAACTGGCTCCAGCAGGCCCATTGACGTGACTGTCTCCCCTGGGAATTCACCCTGCAAATTACTTCCTCTTTACTAGGAATGTGATGTGCAAACAGATCAGGAGTTGCTCCCAGAGCCCCTAGCTCACACGCCCCAGGAGCACTGGGGGGGGAGGTGGGGAGAGGAAGTCATCTCAGGACTTTTGACACAGAATCAAGGCTACGGTTTTTGTTTCCAGAGACAATTTCCTCTGCGTGTCCTTCCCCAGTTCCTGCTGCTGAGAAGGGTAAGGGATGGGCCTGAGCATGAGGGGAAGAGGGGAGAGGCAGGCCAGGCCCTGATGCTGTGCAGGTCTGGCTACTGGAAAGTGGGGAGTGAAGGCAGGCCTGAGTGAAGGCAGCAGGGTGGGGAATGATGTGATTGTGGTCAGGCTGGTTGGGTGAGGAGCACGGCCAGCTCTGGCTTTTTTGCCGCCCCAGGCAGAAAAAAAAAAAAAGCAGCAGGAATGAAATGTGCCACCCTGAGATTAGCCTGAATGCCGCCCCTTACGATGTGCCGCCCCAAGCATGTACTTCCTAGGCTGGTGCCTAGAGCTGGCCCTGGTGGGGAGGGGACTGGGAGCAAGGGGAAACTGGATGAGGCTGGGAGAGAACGAGAAGGGCTGGGAGAGAGGCCTGGGAGAAAGCAGTGTGGTGGCTGCTGTCCCATCACATCTCAGTCACCCCTGCACTGTTCAGGGGGAGGCTCCACCTGGCGTTGGCCGGGGACCCGAGGCCCACTTGCTGCCATCCCCACTCTTCCTCAGGAGGCCCCGAACGCTGAACTCGGACCAGGGATGGGTCCCATCCCCTCCTGACCTGTTCCCATCTCTGGCCCTAGTTAAAGAGCCCCATGGTGGGTGGGCAGAGAAATCCAGTGCTGGGTTCTGACACAAGGAGGAGTGCTGGGCAGAGCTAGGGAATGTGGCTGAGGTTCTCTATAGAAACTCACACCTCAGAAATAATGGATTGAACCTTCCTCCCCCGCTACCCCACACTGTGGCCATCCCCCCAAACTGTGTGTGCCTCTATGTACCCTTCCCCCCACCCCAGAGTACGCACCATCTCCCCCAGTGCCTTTCTTCCCCTCCCGCCAGGGTGTGCTGTCCCCTCACTCCACCTGCAGCATGGTGAGGTGGGGAAGATGGGACCATGGTGGGGAGGAACAGCTCCCATGGGTGCGGGGGTCGGCACACACAGTTTGGGGTCTTCCTGTGCTTGGAGCTGGCCTCGGACTTTGGTTGTTAGCAGAACGTTTTGCTAACATTCAAAACTAGCCCTCGAAGGGGCAGGAATCCCATGTACCACAGCACCTGCTTCCCATTCTGGGCTCCAGCTGGTCTCACGGCAGCCTAGCCATAGCTCACCAGCTGCAGTGTGATGCGGGGAGCCTGTCTCCATGACAAGCCCCCTGCCATTTCGGGGAGACGCAGTAGCCAGTCGGCAGGTGCATCTACTAGTGTCTCAGACTGAGGCCCCGTAAGACTGAGCGCAGAGCCGCACCTTCCCAGCAAGAGGATGAGAATCTTTGGGGGTCAGAGGGAAGGGCAGCAAGAACCCCCTGCCTCCTTTGCAACACACCCCAACCACAATGCTAAACCCAACTGCCCTGTTACAAAGTGGGGGGACAGCTGTGGGTCAGGGGAGAGACTTCAGCTGCTTATTTATTTATTTATTTATTTATTCACCCTAACAAATGCACGTACACAGTCTCAAACACATCACATGCAAACACATCATTAGGCGTAAATATTTCTCTCTGAAGTGACTCCCAAAGGCCTATTGTGCTGGGTGTGAGACAGACCCAGAGAAGAGACGATTCCTGCCCACAGGGCTTACCACCTGTCATACACAGAGTGCGTGCTTATGCACACAAACACACACACACACACACGATATACACACAGCCAGTATACGTATCGTGCACATACATATACAGGCTCACATCTGTGCACATCCACGGCGCCTTCCCGTGGCCTTGCTCACTTCGACAGAGCTGTGGCCTGCAGTTTGGAAGCTCTCAGAGGGCACGTGCGTTTGCCCGTCACTCTTACAGGGAGCCTACTTCCCAAGCATGGCCACTAAAATAGGATGTCCGTCCCTGGCCTGGCTTGCTCAGACCAGCAGCGGGCGTGGGTACCAAGAGCCCAGAGGATGGAACGAGAGGCATTTCCCAGCCACTGCTTCCAGATGTCTTCACGTCAGCTCCCTTCTGCACTCATCCCTTCCTCTAAGCCATTAAAACCTGCTCTCTGTTCCTGGCATTATAACTGATCCCAGCAAAGCCCACAGAGCAAGAGCAGCAGCATGAAAGGCCCAGGACTGCATCCCCTGGGCCCCCTTGGCTTGCCCCCAACTCAGCCCCAGGAATCTGCCTTGTTGACCATAAAAGGGCAGGCATTTCTCATCCCCTGGAGGGAGGATGGGAAAGGAAAGGCAGCACTATTTATAGTGAGCATCAGGGCCTGGGCCTGAACTCGGGGTTAATCAGCCTGCCAGTCTGGGACCAGATTGGGATCTCTCTCTCGCTCTCCTTTTTCTCATAAACCTTTGATTTAAAACCTGACCTCATGGTGACGAGGCAGGTTTGGGGGAACTACTCTTCTATGCTCCCCACCCCTTCCCATCCACCCTACAGGGCCCCAAAGGGTTTCCACGAGGCGCCGGTGGGGCTCCATGGAGCTGACAGTCCTTGTATGAAATAACACTGCAGTATGTGAGCTGTAGGCACTGAGCTATATAACCGAGGAGTGTTTATAAGGGGAGGTGCAGTGCTTGGAAAAGAGAGAGGCAGGTCTGCCTGAGCTGAGCTACGCCTGGCTTTGAGACGTGCCAGTAAGAGCTAAGATCACATCAGGGAGGTCTCCCCCCGCCAGCTGTCTTGCGTCTGCTCCATCTGTCACAGAATGACATTGGGTCTCAGGCCGTTCCCTGCAGTTAGAACAACCAACATGCCTGAGCAGAGGGCGAGATTCTAGTTCTAGAGCCCCTGGCACATTGTCCAATGAGCGTTGCACAGCCGTGGGGCACTGGGAGGCAGAGAGGGGAGGTCAGGTCCAGGCGCAAGAGACTTCAATATTAGCCAGTGTTTTTCAGCCTGCAAACACCCCCACTGATGCTGGGGGGGGAAACCCTGAGGAGGGAATCTCACACGGGGGCAAATAGGCTGGCTCAGGCAGGTTCATCCAGGAATGTGCGGATGTCACAGCTGGAATATGCAAGGGAAGCTGAATACAAAGCACAATCCACCTAGAGTTCCCCAGACAGGGCTGCAGGTTTGAAGGCCAGTGAAGCTTTTCAGTGGGCTTTGGATCAAGCCTCCCCCCCCATGTATTAATGCTGGCAAAACACATGGAGCTCCCTGAAGGAAAGGTGCTAGAGAAAGCAATAACTCTCCTTTGCAAAGCCCTGCATTATGGCTCAGGACGGGGAGCCAGGAGGGCCTGAGGTCTAATCAGAGCTCTGCCACAGACCTGCTGCTGGGCAGAGCCACCTGGGGAAAAGTTTTGTGCCTGTGAAAAACATCAGTGACCATGAGAACGTTTTCCTTCGTTTCAACATTTCCTGGGCTTCCTTTTAAAAAAAAAGAGAAGATATCAAAATTTGGGGGACTTTTGGTTGCTGAAAACGGAAAAAAATAGGGTTTGGGGATTTCAATTACAACAAATTTTAGGGACAGCAGACATTGCCTGTAGAAATGGTCTTGTAAAAAAAAATCCATTTTTTTAAATTGAAAAATGTTTTGAACAAAGAATTCCAACCAGTTCTATTCCTGGGGTTAGGGCAAGTCCTCTACCTCAGTTTCCTCATCTGTACCATGGGGCTAGTGCTACTTTCCCACCTCCACAGGGAGAGGGTATGGATGTGCATGAAACGCTCAGTATTCCATGCCCATTGTTCAGTATCTAGCATTCCCTCCCGTTCCTGGTGTGACAGCACTGCAAAGTCCAGTGACCTCCATTAAAGCAGCAGAGTCCCCAGAATCTGATCCCTCTAGGAGGGTTTGAGCTCATTAAAAGGGTTTATAAAAGACAGACTCCGGACATCAGTGGTGAGCACACGAAGAAGGTAATGAAACAGGGCGTACTGCTCTCACAGTCTCCCCCGGGGAGCTCAGCCCGGCCTGAGTCATTGCCCCCCACAAGAAACTCCCAGACTTTGTCTGTCATGCCACAGCTGTATCATTAAGGCAGAGTCCTTTAGCTGTGATCAGCTGGAGATCCCTCTGGCCCAGAGGGCTATCTTGGGAATCCAGCCGGCCTTGTGATCGATCTGTCTGTAGCAGGGCTCAGTTCCTGGGAGGATGCATACAATCCAGAAAGACGCAGTGATCCATTGGGCTTGGCGATCTCCCTAACCTGGATCCATGTCTATAACTAATGCAGGAAGAAACACATTCATTTTGTCAGGAAGGTGAGAAAACAGTGGGCCAAATTCATCCCTCATATCCATTGATGTGAGGGTGGGATACCATGACTCAAGGCTCCAGGGCAGAGCATGCATCGCCCTGCCCTGGGCTACACTTCAAACTATTGCTCAACTTAGATCAATAGCTGTGGCATTTAGGGGAGTGAAAAATCCACACCCTGCCAGCCTAACCCCAGTGTAGACGCAGCTAGGTCAATGGAAGACTGCTTCCATCACCCTCGCTACCACCGTTCATGGACGTGGTGATCCTGCAACGACAGAAGAACCCTTCGCTCGATGTAGACATAGCAATCCATAGGAAGCCAACCCCCTCCACTAGAGGGCGGCCGTGTGGTCGAGTGATTCAGGAGGATGCTGGTTTAGATGTTCTGCGGACTCTGTGGTGACCTTGGACAAGTCACTCCATTTTCCTGTGCCTGAATCAGATCCAGCTAGGAAAGTGGGTGAGAAGCAGGAACCTCCCTGCTCCCTAGACATGGAGCCTAAGCTCTGCTTCCCTGCAAAAAGGAATTAGGGAGAAAAATAAATATCCTCCCTGACTGAATTGGCCTTGTCAACACTGGTTCTCCACTTGTAAGGTAACTCCCTTTTCTTCATGTGCCAATATATTTATACCTGTATCTGTAATTTTCACTCCAAGCATCTGAACAAGTGAGGGTTTTTTACCCACAACAGCTTATGCCCAAATAAATCTATTAGTCTTAAAAGTGCCACCGGACTCCTCGTTGTTTTTATGTGATAGGAGGGAAAGGGGCAGGCCCAGCGTTTGCTCTGTGCCCCTCTTCAGGGACTGGAAAGGTCTAAGCATGGGGGGAATCTTCCCTCTGGCACTGGAGGGAGGAATAGTTCCCAGCAGATGTTTCTGTTCCAGGCTCCATAGGACGCGCGGCCCTGAGCATTCCAAGAGTGCTTCATGGCATTTCTTCGGCTGCCGTCTCCTCCCTGGGGACAGCAGCTGAGCCCTCAGAGCCCTGTGTTCGGGGTGACGAGAACTCTCTGCTTTGGTGTTTCCCACCAAGTTGTTTGGTGCAGGGCGATGGCTGGGGCCGGGAGAGGGGCAGGAGCTGGGCAGCTCCTTGGAGGCTGTCCTTTGTGCACTCTCCGCAGGAAGCTTTGATTGCCATCCAGAAGTGGGGGCCTTGCCAGCGCAGAGAGCAGAACATGCCCCGGGCCTCTTGGTTTGGAAGCAGCAGGAGGAACGTACAGCTCATTACTCACTGGATTGGAGTAAACCCATGCAGGCCTGGAGCTGAAAGGAGGCTCCCTCCCCAAATGCCAGTTCCCTCCACTGCATGCACCCTGGTTTGTTATTGTAGGGTTGTGCACGAGTGCCGGGGCCGTGTACATCTTGGCTTGTTATGCAATGTTTGATTCTGAGTGCTGGGCCTTCAGACACTGATTTGTGATTGTAAAGGTTCTTAGAAATGGTGAGGCAGTGCACATCTTGATTTGTTATTATAGGGCTGCTTATAAATGCTGGGGCAGAGCATATCCTGGTTTGTTATTGTAGGGTTGCTCCTGAGCACAGTGCTATTAGTCCTGTTTTAAGGGCAAGGGTAACCCAATATTAAAGCATTTCCCTGGAAGAGCAACCCCCACCTGTGAGGAGTCGCAGGCACTTTGCGTGAAACAGGGCTCCGACTGTGAGGTCTGCCGAGCACAGCAGTGTCCCCTGAACTGCTCTGGGAGGAAAGCACGGGAGAAAATGAATCAGATCATCCTCCAAGGAGCTCTGGGAGACAGCTGGGCCCTCGTCACCCCTAGAGCTCACAATCAGAGCCTGCAAGCCGGGGCCAGCAGTTTAAAGCCCCCATTCCCAGGGGATGGGGGAGCTGAGAGCATGTGAGACTTGTGATCTTTAGAGCAAAGCATGGAGAGGAAAGAGTGGGAAAGGGGCTGAGCAGTCCGGGAGCACCGGGGATACAAATACCCCTCGGGTCAGCCAGCCACTCCCTTACTTGCCCCTCTCTTCATCTTTTCTGCTTGCTCCGCTGTCCTGGGCCCTCTCTTGTCTTTCCTTTTAAACTGGAGGGGGGAACCCCTCTGTGTGTGTGTGTGTGTGTCAGTGCATACGTTGGGCACACGTGTGCTGGTGTTTACTGTGTGTGTGTGGTCCCTTGTTCAGAGACTTCTCTGACCTGAATGGCTGAATCCCATCTGTGCAGCTGCTGCATTTCTAACCGTTCATGGAGCAGTGCAGAAAGCAATACCTGGAGCAGCTTCCGGCTCATCGCAATGGTGGGCCGTCAGTGTCTGTAAGGCCCCCCGGGACGTGGGGTGGGAGCTGGGACCAGCCAAGGCATCTTCAATGCAATGCCCAGGGTAACTTCCTGGAGATGAGACCCTCATCACTGCTCTAGTGCTTTCCACCTCTGCCTAGTCTCACTGTCGGGACCTGCCCAAAGCACCAGGGGGATGAGCATGCCTGGCACAGACGCTGAAGCTTTCTGCGCAGTCACCCAGTGCTTGTATAGCCTATGCATACCTAGGAGCCATGCGCTGATACCGGCTGCACGGGGCCCAGTCACTGGGGGCCTCACTGGCCACGGACTCTCACACATATCCCATGGGCCAGCACATGTGGGCATTTGCACGCACACAGAAACGTGCGCCCAGAATTGTGCGAGCGGGACTGCACCGTGTGTGAGCGCAGGGGTCGCTGAAGGGTTCACAGGAATGGTGGCGCCAGGCCTGGAGTGTGTCTATTGCTCAGCTCACGTTACAGAGGCTGTCCCTGTTTGCAGCGCAGGCTTCCCTCTGGTGTCTGCTTGCTGGGTCTTTAGAGCTGGACTGGGGCACTTGAATGGCTTACAGGGGAGGGCAGTGGGGGAATGGCTAACACTCCCCAGGGCACTGCAGGGGACCTGGCGTCAATGTGGAGGCCTGACCCCTCACGGCCTGGGTGAGGAGTGGGGTGGTTGCAGTGGGCTGGGAGTGTTCTGCAGCATGCCAGTGCAGCCCCTTTGGAGGACTCAGGCCTGACAGGTGTCGGGGGTGCAGAGCAGAGGGAAGGATGCTACGGGGGGTAGATCCTGAGCAATGTAGGGGCCAGTGGATGCTTGTGTGTATCAGGCACAGTAGCTAACTGTACTCAGGGGTAATTTAGAAGCGAGACTGCCATATTCTGGGCGGGATTGCTGAGGAGCCCCACAGGAGAGCTCTCAGCTTGTGCCTCACACTTTTTCTCCCGCTGCGTTACACTGACCTTCTCCTGCTGCCCACAGATACTAACCATAACAATGATCATAGATTTGCCAGACCCAACATCTCCAAGCCAGGCTTTGGTGGGGTTTGAGAGCCAGAGCCAGCGCTGAATTTTGCAGCTCAGGCCCGGCTCTAATAATCACACTGCACGTTGCCCTTCTTCCAGTCTCTCATCCCAGCATTAGTCAGCCTTGTTTTACACAGCTCAGCTTTGCTTGGCAATTGTCCGGGCACACGGCTGGATCTAGCCTGGCTGTGCTCCCGGTCAGGACAAGGCTGGCGCTGGGCCTGGCTATGAGAGCCCATGATCCCAGCAGAGTTCCCGTCCCTTGAAACACTCCACTCTCACCGTGCAGCCACACAAGTTGGCCTGTGGCCCCTCCAGCCCATAGGGCTGCACTGTCCCGAAAGGCCACAGAGCTGAGGAGCAGCTAAACTCATGACACTTGTGACTTTCAGCTGTGTTTGCATTGATGTCCTGGCTGGCAAGCCCTGGTGACAGGGCCTTTCCTGGCTGCCTATTGACCTCCACTCTCTCTTTGTCTCTTAACAGGCATGGGATGCAGAGGCCACTGGCTGAGTAGAGGCAGCAGTGCACAGCTGACAGCTTTGGAGACATCACGATTGAAGGCTGCCTGAAGGGGCTGTCGAGTGACCCGTTAAGGGGGACAGCCTCAGAAATCCAGGCAACTGGCAGCAGGTCAACATGGCCTGTTAGCGTAAGCTGATGGTCAGTAAGCACCAGCATCTGTCAACGCGCGCGCCACCACTTCCAACCACTCTGACTTACTTGTGACATGTATGTACTCTCTCTCTCTCTTTCTCTCTCTCTTTCTCTCTCTCTTTCACACACACACACACACACACACACACACACAGTCAGGCATATGCACAGATACGCACACGTATTTACCAGTTAATGGACACAATCTTTAGCTCGTGAAATTGCCCCAGACTAACTGGATTCTGTGGTCTTTTGTTTGCACTTTTATAATCCGTCCCTCGGTGTTGCAGAGGGGTATTTACAGGCTGTTAAATAGGTACATAAGAGAGCTGGCTCTGAATCAGAATCTCATCTCTGACCCCTAGTTCTGAGCTTGCAGCTCAAGCGGACACAGAGCAAGCGCTGAATCAGAACAGCCCAAAGGCTGGGAAAGGCTTATCCAGTTCTGGGCCCTGGGCTTTTGTTCCAGTCCAACTGTCGTCTATACACGTGGTGAGAGGCGTCGAGTTTTGCAGTGTGGTAGTGTTATACACAGGTAAGGATGGGGATGTGGTGTAGGATGATTCTAGCTAATACACACAATTAGCTGGAATGCCATTGTCCCCCTAAGCCAGTTTTTGGTGCAGGATTGTTAGGCACTAATAGTTCCATGGAGCTAGTGTAAATGTTGAGTTAATGGGGCTGTAGTGCAGTATATACTCTCACACTCAGGTGTGCAAGGTTAGTTATTCACTATATAAGGGGAAGGCTGGCCTCTTTCTATACAGAATACAGCAGAGGGTAGCTTCAGCTTGAGGTCCCTATTTGTGTGTTTTCTTTGGTGCTATGATAGCTCATCACCTAAAACTCCATCCTCCCCAAACCGGTCTCTCATCTGCCTACTCTGAGCTGGGATCTGCCCCCATCTGCTATTTGCCTTATGGTGTTTGGCTGCATTGTCACTGGCGGGTTTGCTCTGGTGAGTTGACACATTCTCTTGCTGCTGTTGCTCATGTTCTAAATAAAAAAAATACCTTTCTCTGCAGATCGGGAGGGTGCATCCCTCATAACAGGCCAGGCCAGGTTCGTCTCACAGCACAGAGCGAAGGTTTTCTGTGTGGTTTGGCCCAGAAGAGGATGGTCTCTCCATCTGGGGCTGGCTGATTGCCTGGGGGTAGGAGACTCCTGGGATCTCTTTGCATCAGCATGCTCTCCATGCTAGCCAGGAGGAAAGAGATGGTGGGTGAGCATTTTGAAAGTTGGCTGCCTTGTTATCATCCTCTAGATTCTCCTGGGAGTTTGTGTCCCATTTTCCTTTCATGCGCTGAGCCATCTCTCTCAGCCAGTCCTTTAGTGAGTGCCTCCTGTCTCTCACTCACAGCAGGTTGATTTCCAAACGTGGCTGCAGCTTGCTGCTCGCCTGCCCAGCCGGTTCTGGGCCTGGAGATAACACTCACACTGGAAATGTTTCTAACTCCCTGATCTTTCAGGGCTGTGCTTTCAGGTGGCTTGTTCAAACCACTTCAGGGCTGAAACCTGAAAGAGCTGATGTGGGAAGCCAGTCTGCTCTGCTCCTGTCCAGCCCTGGTGACTGCAGAGAAGCGTGGGGCAAAGCTTGCAGCTTGCAGTAGGACAGTGGTTCCCAAACTGGGGTTCGTGAACCCCTGGGGGTTCGCGAAATGTTACAGGGGGTTCTCGGGAAAAAATTCCCTAATGGCGGACAGAGCTGTCCCTAAGGACCCCGGGCAGCACGGGGCCAGCAGCCTGGAGCCCCTGGACTCCAAGAGTTAAGCAGATCAAAGCAAGCATATCTACCACACTGAGGAGAATTGAACTTCAAGACTCCTTATAAGAAATGGAAAGGGAGATGGATATTTTTTGCTGTTTTTAAAATTAAATAGGCAGATAGTGTTTTTAAAATTATTATGAACAACACGTTTAAGCTTTGTTGTAACGTGCGTTGTTTGCCTGGACTGCTCAAGACCTGAATGCTTGTATAGGAGGAACGCTTTGAGCTGGCTTCTTAAATACCTTCATGCTGTTTCACATCTGATACTCCTTGATGAAACCGAGGAGCCTTGTCTTATAACAGGCTTATTCAGAGTGATACAAGCTACGAAAGTGAGATCTTGGAAGAGTGTTGCCATTTGCATAATGTAGTAAAAATACTGTAATGATAAATAATAATTAATAATAAATAGTGTGAATAAGCATGTCATAAAAACAAATTTTATATTTCCAAGATCACTGCTTTTATAATTTATACTCAGGTAAAGGAGAAAATCCTGGGAAATATTCATCTTTAGGAGGGGGTTCGTGAGACTTGACATTTTAGTGAAAGGGGTTCACAGGTTGTTAAAGTTTGGGAACCACTGCAGTAGGAGAAATGTGCCCTGGCCAGGACAGGGTGAAGGTGTTGAGTTAAGAGGGTTTCTCCCATTTGTGTGATGATCTCTGTGATGTCTAGAAAGGTGCTGATTTCTGTGGCACAGCTGGAAAGGTTGATCCGAGCCTGTGTCAGATACCTGGTCTATTGGCTGTTATAGGTTGTCTGCCTGCAAGTAGCTGGGGAAGGCTGGGAGAGGCACTTTCCTGGCTGTTTTTCCAATTCTGCACAAGCTTGGCTTTAATTTTGCTCTTTTCTTTCCCTCAGTGAACCTGGAAACATGGGATTGGTTGGAAGCAGGGGGGTTGGTGCTGGAGAAGGACCAGGACTCTTGGTACCATGGGACAGTCCTGGTTCCTGCTCCGCCCGTTGGAGTTAGTTGTAGAACTGACACCTGGCTTGCACGTTGCTCAGCTCCGTGGAGGCAAATCCTTTCCTATGGACTCCAAGCCAGGATCCAAGGGTTGGATATAGAACACAGAGGAGAGAGGAGGCGCTGCCAGCGCACCGGATGGAAGGAACTCCAGCCTAGGGAGCTGCCATCTGCTTCTTGTCAGGTTGTTGTGAGCGTCTGTTCCTGGCTGCGTGCTGACGGAGGTTGCTAGATCCCAGC
The DNA here is from genome assembly GCA_037349315.1 of Chelydra serpentina. Lineage (NCBI taxonomy): Eukaryota > Metazoa > Chordata > Testudines > Chelydridae > Chelydra > Chelydra serpentina. The sequence continues at coordinate 19,827,782 of JBAIAC010000035.1, forward strand.
ATGAGAACGTTGTTATGATAGATGGTCTGTTTACCGCTTTTCATCCCTGCTCAGGATTGCACAGGATGTTAGTGCTTGTCTGCAAAAGACATTTCTGGGACTGGTCTCTCGCCCTCCCCCACTGTCCTTTTGCTCTCTCCACCCACCTCCTTCTCAACCCCCTCCCATTCCCCCACCTCCAGTGCTCTCTGCTGCTACCATCTATGGTTATGATCTATGCACGCAGGCCTCATGGGATTCCTTCCTGAAACACCTCTGCCTGCAGTGTAGGCCTCCCCTCCATGCTAGTCAGGCCGCACAAGTGAGCGGATTTTCTTGAGAGTCTCAGCTCCAGGGGCGACAGATGTGATCAGCATTGGCTCCTAAGCCTTCAAGCAGGTGTTGGCCAGCTGTGCGGCCTCTGTCACGATCAAGACTCAAGACGCGCTGTTGCTTCATTCAAGGGTGAGGATCAGAGCGGCTGGTTTAACTTCCATTAACTCCTTGATGCCTGAGCTTTTTCCAGCTGGCACGTGTCCAGGGATGGGGAATGTGCGAGGGAGGGGGTTGAATTTGCTAACACGGTATTGGAGACCCAAAGCCCTGGCCCTACCACTGGCCAGAGGCATTCTCCCTGCTGCTGACTTTGCAGACATCTCACTGTGAGTTCTGGCTGGAAGGGCCCAGTAGTCCAGGGCTCCCATACAGACATCAGTATAATTGCCCCAGTAACACCTTCCCTGAGCTTTTGGCATCTCTCCATTCTGCCCTCTGCCCAGGCCTCGATCCCTCCCCACATCTGCTGCAAATCCCGGGGCCCAGAAATCCACCTCTGTCTGCCGAGGGGCGCAGACTCCTCCCAGTGGCCCCCAGCAGCAGGGACAGTCCGGCTAGCATGCTGGGTGGGCCCTCGGCTCTAACCCATGCAGCCCCCGCTGCACACAGCACTTTGGGAAATGCAATACAAACAGTTTATGCTGGGATCAGCTCTCCTCATAAACACACCGAGACGCTTCCAGTTGCCTAAACAGCCGCCAGGCACGGCTCAGGGCCTGTGCTGCTCTTTGTCCACAGCAGAGGGACTGATTAATGGGCTTCTTTCTAGAGGAAACTGCAGTCCTGCTTTCCGTAGCCCTATAGTCCCTGCCCCCTCCCCCCTCAGCAGGACTCCCAGGGCCAGCCAGCTGTCTGCAGCCATGTTTAGTGCAGGAGACATAAACTACATGCCAGCCCAGCTTCAGAGAGACAAGAGCCTCCACTGCCATATACGAGCAGGAAGAGGCCTGGGAACCTCAGTCAGGCCTGTTTACTTTCTCTCCTCGCCTCTTGCTCCCATTTCATGGGGGATTGTCTGACTATGTAGCTATTACCCTGCACCCAGCACCCTGGTATCTGGGCCTCATGGCTCTGTGGCCTTTGTCTGTTCTTTGCTTTTCAAACAGAAGCTAGTGTCCTTTCCCCAGGAGCTCCACTGGCCGGATTGACAGCACAAGTCCCTGCTTAGCCTGGGAACATGCCCAGCTAGGCAGCAAGCGCCCCCCTGCCCACCCCAGCCTGGCAGAGGGCACTGCAGTCAGGCTCTTCCGCCGCTCTGCTGAGGCTGCCAACAAGGGGCCAGTCAGGGTCGCGCACGGTGGCCATTCCATGGGGAAGTGAACTCAGATCTAGCCAAGGCCATTCCAAGTCAGGGCCTCCAGCCAGCCTGTGCTTGGAAAGGCAGCAGCTGGGGCAGTGAGCGGTAACCCCAGTGACGTGCCTGGAGTGTGCTGGTAGAAGGCCTCTATGAACCCTGGGCTTCCCTGGAGCCCTCCCCCTGAGGAGTATGCCAGCCTCACCCTCTCCCCCCACCCCCCACAGCATCTGTACATCATTGTGGGTCACCCCAGGCTGTTGTGAGCTCCTTAAAACCCAGCACTGAGCCAGGCTGTCCAACTCCATACTGCTCACGTCCCTCCTGCATGGGTACCCGCAACACTGACTCAACTCCCCAGCTCCTCTCCCAGCCAGCCCGTACCCCATTACACAAGTCAAACAGCCCTTTCCCTGCCCTTGGCCGTACAGCTCCTTCCGCTGCCCACGGCTGCTGCTGCACCTTCGCCCTGCTCTGGCTGAAACCCCAGCGGGAACCGCTCCATGTCACAGCTGACACACTCTGTGATCAGGGCGCGTGACAGCAGGAGGGGGCTGGAGACAGACACACACACCGCCTGAGACTCACAACTATACACCCATCCTAAGGCAGCTATGCCCAGCCACACACACTCACAGAGACACAACTCTCTCTCTCTCTCTCTCTCTCTCACACACACACACACACACACGTGCGCGCGCGCGACTGTGTGAGGAGGCCGAAGCTGGATGGCTACAGATGGAGCTCCGTCAATGTCTCCCAGCCCAAGGTGCAGTGCTGCATCTCTGGTCAGTTGTGAGTCTGAGATGAAGCACTGTAGCTCGGGAAGGGAGAAGCTGCGCAGCAGAGGGACATGCATCCATCCAACAGGCCGCACGGGAGCCCAGGCCAGCAGGACTTATGGCTCCAGGCAGCAGCTTCCCTTGATGGGCAGCAAGAAGGGATGACTCGCCACTTGGGTTCAGAGCCAAGGCGCGGGATAGGGTGTGAACTGAGGAGCCAAACCCCCAGGCCACCTGAGGCTCAGCGCAGAGGTTGAGGGAAAGGTCTCTAGCACCAACCAGGACACAGGGTGGTCTTCTGGTTCTGGGGGGAAGGTTAGGAGGGATTTTCAGGAAGCCTGTTGTCAAGCAGCCCCTTGTTGCCCTGCAGTTGCCTTCATTGCTGGCTGTCTGCCCCAGTCTCCCCGCTGAACCCGAGGGCTGAGTTTCAAAGAGCTCTGGGTGTGCGTGTGTGCATGGACCCATGTGGATCTGCGGGCACAGTGAGTGTGCCTGTGCCAGCCATGCGAGTTCCCTCCCCTTCCATGGGCAGAGTGTGGCTCACCCACCCCAGCTGCACGTTGGGAACATTCCCTAATGCTCAGCTAGGAGCCCGGAGCAGAGAGGAGCACTGGGGAATGAACCTCACCCATTACAAGAGCTCAGATCTGTTAGGACTGGGCCGGAGGTGTTGTGGGAGATGGACTTCAGTTCAGTAGAGCCCCCCCCAGGGCTGGCCATTCGAGGATCCTATGGCGCAGAGTACTGATCTCTAGCTGTAGGGCAGAGAGACATACATGGGGTTGCCGGAGGTATAAGGCAGTGGCACACCCCAAATAGTGAGCTGGAGCTGCGTGGTTAGGGCCTGTGGGCTTGTGCTGCCCGCCCCCCGCCCCCAAGTCCCCTGGGGATGCATGGTGTGTTAAGGGGGATTCATCTTCCACAGTGGGAGTAAATTGGCTAAAGGAATGAAGGAGAGCTGGGGGGGGGGGGGGCGCTGACTGGGGTCAGTGCAGGGCGTCCCTGCAGGAGAGTCACAAGCTGGGTTTAGTCACCTGTGCAGCCTCAAGGCAGCACCTGGAGCTGTGGATGGCTAAAGGACGCTCAAGTACGGGGACAGTGGAAACCAGACGTCTCTCCCCGCCGTGTCCTCAGGGTCCAGTTTTCCCAGGAATCCCTTGGGCACTATGACGGGGATTCCTGGAAATACTGTTCTTGAAGCCATGGCTCAGCAGCTGGAGAAGACCTGCCCCCTGCCAATGCAGAGACCTCCAGAAGTCAGCGGAGCTGGAGAGCAAGGTTTGGAAGCACGTCTGGGGATTCGTTTCTGGCAATTCCTGGCTGAGCGGGATGGGAGGGTGGAGCCCTCCAGCGCTGTCATGCCATGGCCATGCTGGATGTGAGGGGTGGGTGTGAGCCCTGGTTTAATTCACCCCAGCTCCTCCAGACCAAGGTACAAAGCCCAAGCCCGGCCAAGTGCACAGCAGCTATTGCACCCCCCAGATCACAACTCAGCACAGTGCAAAGCAATCTAGGGGACCACCGGCAGGCCCGGAAGCTGCCCTGTGTGCTGCTGGGCTCCTGCAGGAATGGAGCCTCCTCCTTTATTAGCTCAGAGCTTGGGGGTCATCGCTTCCCTTTGTATCTCCTGATTGCCTTGCTCCCTGGGGTGCTGCCATCACGGCTGTGGGGTGAGTCGCATGTGATTAAAGGTCTCCCCGGCATCCTGGGTGTGTTACTTGGCCGCTGCTGTGTAAATAAAGATCTGGGCTCGTCACTTGACCTGTCCGTGGCTGGTTTTTTTGGGGGGGTGGGGGGAAGTCATGCCCCACCATCAACAAGTGCAAACAGGGCAGCATGGGGCAATCAACTCCACAGAGCTCCACCCGCTGCAGTCTCTGCCCCTCCTAGACAAGGAGTACGGGTCCGTACTCTCAGGCTGGTCACCACCTAGTGCCACAGGGCCCTGGTCTAGTTACCTTCCTGGTGCTACCCCAATAGGCATGTTAAATAATCGTACTAACTGAAGCTCCCACGGGGGGTGCCTTCCATAAGGCTGTGCAGAAAGTCTGGGATAGGCCCCGGAACCCGAATCCCCGGTGCAGGGGGCCTCTCCTCATTCCCAGCGACGCCTCTCCATTTGCCTGCCACCGCCACACCACGCCTTGGTCAGCTTCACACCTGCGGGAGGCCCTGATGCACATGGGGCCGACTCCTCAGTAATTCCACACCCCAGGGAATCACCAGTTTTGACGTGACTGGAGCTCTCTGATTGCCTGGTAATGACTTCCTCCTCCGCCCACCCATGAGGCATGCCCCAGATTAGAGCGGCCACATAAGCCATCCTACCACCGCAGTAGGATGGCTGGTCTCTTCCCCACTGCCCCCGGGGCCGTCACTGGGAGCTTGAGCCTCTCACGCCACCTCCAGCTCTTGTGACTGCCCCAAGCACATGCCCCTGCAGTACTGCCGGCCCGGGCGTGCACCCACTTTTTGCTCCAGCGCAAAGGCTGTGAGCCCTGCCAGTCTGGGCCCAGCGCTCTGGCCTACTTTAGCCATCATGCCCACACCCCGCTTGGACATGCAGCCTGCTGGCAACAGCACAGTGCAAACCTGCTACTGCAGCGGAGCGGTACAAAGACTGAGCCACGAGCGCCACCTTCTGGCTCGAGCTGGCATTGTCTAGGGGGCTAGGCCGTAAGGCACCCCACCCCGCAGTAACGCGACCCAATCTCGACCAGTGATGGATGCTCAGTGAACCTCACAGTGGTGCAGGGGGTCAGGTGTGGTGCGGGGACAGCGAGGATGTGGGGTGCCCAACCCCACGTATGATGCGCCTCTTCTGCAGTCTGCCCACTAAGCTGCCTGCCTTGGGGCTACTCCGACAGCCCAGGCCTCTTCAAACAGCTGCCACCTGCCAGGGGAAAACGTTTCCTGCTTTCCCTTCAAAACTCGCCAGGCCTGAGGCCCAGGATGGGCAATAGAGAGCCCTGCCACAGTGATGGGCTCGAGGCCTACTAACCCTCTAGGGCTAGACACAGGTGCTTTAGCTTGATTCCCAGCTTCCCAGCGGGACACCCTGTATTCATGTCTCGCTGTGAAGGGTCTGGGCTACTGCACTCAAAAGCCACATGTGGTCATTTTTAGAGTGGGCTTGCGATCGCCACACAGGCTATGCAATTGGGCTCCTGCTGCTGAAGGTGAGGTCAATGAGAGGGACAGGTGACGTGAGTTCAAAGCCTGCTCTTCTCAGACAATGACATGCATTGGGAGGTGCCTGCATTCACACTCATCTCTGCTCTGCACCAGGAGCCTGGCACCTCGAGAGAGCTGTGTAACGGCAGACACAGGACCAGCAGAGGGCGCTACAGGTCAGGCCCACAGCCCAGGATTAGCTAAGCAAGGCTTCCTACCCTTCAGGATTGAGGGGCAGTAGCAGAGTGGGGTGACCCAGGATGGGAATAGCAGGGTGTGGGATCAGGTCTAGGAGATTAGCAGAGTTTTGTGGGAGGCTCAGGATGGGAATAGCCTTGGGGTGGGAGTGGGCTGCAGGTCTGGCTTGAGGGGGCCTCATTGCATGCAAATATGCTGGTGCATGTGAAACACGTACCAAAGGTGCTTTCTGACTGGGCGCTCCAGCTGAACAAATCCATTTCCCCCTGCACAGCCCCCTAGTCCGTGGTGACTCCTGGACCCAGTTCCCCAGTGCCCATGTTCTCCCTCTAATGAGGGAAAGCCATCAGGTGCTGCCAGAATAACCCCCTGAATGACAGCACAACAACCGGATTTGCAGCTCTGGGAGGAGCAGCCAACCATCAGTCGCATCTTCCTCCCCACCACTCCCTCACAGGTCCTCTCTCTCTGGAGCCCTGTCCCCATCTCCAACCAGCCAGTGAGTGTCAGGTCCCAGGGGTCCCAGGCCCTCAAGTCCTTTGGGCCATTCACCTGGCTTCACCTGGGTGAAGGCAGGACCCTGTGTGAAAAGCAGCCACTGGTCTGAGCTGAACTTGCTCTGGTGAAGGGAAGGGCGGGAGAGGCATGCTGGAGAGAGGGACAAGGAGGGACACTCAGCCCAGGCCCATTCCTGCCCAGGGGAAAGAGTGCCAATCTGAGCCATTTCAGCTCAGGTGAAGGAGTGACCCGGCAGACCCATGTTCCAGTCTGCCAAGCCCACTGGAATCTCTCTTTCCTGCCTACCCAACACTCCAGCCCCCCAAACAGCTGGCAGGGATCCTTCTCTTGTGGTGGCTGAATCCCCTAGTCCCTGGCTTCCCATCCACACCTTTGAAGCTCTGTGATGCCATCCCCGGCTGGAACCCTCTTCCTGAGCCCCTCTCCTCATGCTCCCCTTGGCTCCTTGACCACCGCGGCCTGGCGCGGCTGTTACCTTGCAGCTGGAGAGGCAGACTCTGCACTGTATTGGAGTAACACTCAGCAAATCTCCGCCCCCTCACCCCTGGGCTGTGCCGCACTGTAGGGTGGGGAGTGGAGCCGCTACTGTGGAGCTGCCAGAGTTGTTCCTTGGAGCTGGCTGGGGTGAGGCATCGCACTGACTCAGAGAAGCTGCAAGCAACACGTCTATGTCACTTGCCCCCCCTCCCCCCCAGCTATGGGTGAGACAGGCAGGGAGAGCCCAGCCCAGCTCTGCCTGCATGGCTCAGCACTGAGGCACCAGCAGCAGGGCCAGGGGCCAGAGAGGGAATTTCCTTGGGACAGTCCCAGATGTGAAGGGTGCGGGGCACAGAGAGCTCCCCCTTCCCCCAAGTTGTACCGGACATGGTCACAGCGGGATGTCTGCTGCCAGCTCCCTCAGAGCCGAGCCAAGCCAGACTCCCTGCCAGCATCGGGCAACAAGCACAGGCAGCTGTGCCCTGGGGTCTCCCACACAGGCATAGGCCTTGCCAGTTGGCTCTTTCCACCTGGACGAAGAACACTGGGCCGGACTAAACCTAGCCGTGCCGAAGGGTGGGTAGATAGCTAGACGGATGCTGCACTGATTGCATAAGAACTAGCTCACTATTATTAAAAAAAAACCCTTGAAGTCCCTGTTGGCTGTCAAAAACCAGCCCCACAGTGTCTCTGACCCACAGTCCCCAGGCCCTTGCCTAGCCCCATGGTCTCTGCTCGAGGCCATGACCCCTTGAAGCTCAGTCCGACATTACCCTAGGAAGATGTCACGGGTGCGGGACTTTTGGGGCACCCCCAGCTGCCTGAGTTCTCCAACCAGGCCCGCACCTGGCTGTGGCATTTCTCTGGCTGGGCCCCAAGCTGGGGGAGCAGAGAGGTTCTGGGTTAGTGTGTGGGGAGGGGGTCCCAGTGCTGTCTGGGACAAGTAGCCCTGCCACCCCCACCCCAGCTGGCCATGGGTGCTGCAGGAGGCCTACTGACGTGTGCTGCCTGCCTTCCCCCGCCAGAGGGAAGCAGCAAGATCCCATCGCCTCACACCTGCCGGGCTGAACCCTGACTCACTGGGGACGGGGCGGTGCCCAGGGAGTGTCGCCAGGTGATTCATGGCCAGGAAACGCTTCCTCAGCGTGGCCCTCAGGGGCCCATACTCAGGCACATAACCAGGTCCAGCGCCAGCCCCTTCCCGGACACAGCCCTTGGCCGCCGGGCTTTGCCCACAGCACATTCGCTCCACCTAGGTGGTGGTCAGTGCCTCCCCTCTCCACCCTCCCCTTTTCAGGCTGCTGCAGGGCGACCAGTGCAGGGGTCTGCATTGCTCCGGAGCCGTCCGGGGCTTGGCGGGGATGGGGTCCACCATGAGCACTGTATCTGCCGTCACTGCCAAGCGGATCCCAGCCAGCCGCCAACCCCACTCGGAGGAGGGGAACCTGCCCACTCCATGAGCGCTGCCAGCTGCTCTGGGCGCTGCCTGGCAGGTTTCCTTCACCGTCAGGCCCCGGGCCTAAGAGGCACATGTAGAGTTAGCTCTGCAGGGCTCGCAGCACGGAGAAGGAGGGCGGGCTATCCAGGGTGACCCCTGCCGGGCTGTCACTAAGGAAGCAGCCCTCGGTGCTTCCTGCCCCATGGCAGTGGGCCCCTCCATGCTTCCACCTCCAGGAATACATGGTGCGTGCAGGCCCCCTGGTGCGCCCGCCCAGCACAAACCATTGCCCATGCCTCTCTGTGCTCCCAGCACCTGCCTGCCCCACGGCACGAAATGCCCCATTCAATGGCCCTTCCTGGCCCAGGGGGCCAGAGCGGATCTGATAGTTGTTGTGACCTGGGAGGCAGCTGAAGGGAAGCAGAATGGGAGGGGCTCGGTTCCTGTTACTGTCTATCAGGGAATACAAGTGACAGAGAGGCTAAGAATAGCCCTGAAGCTCAGCCACTGTGCACCACTGGCTTCCCTGGGAAGCAGCAGAGCGAGGGGACTGGGGTGGGTGGGCAGGGACTGGAGGCGTGGGTGGCTGTTGGATATGAGTGTGTGAGTGGGAGGGGGGTGTTTGAGAGCGACAGTGCACGGTCACATGACACAGGCCATGGCAGAAAGTATAGGGAGTTTTGGGGAATGTCCCAGCTGTTGTGTAGACACCTCCAGCATTGACAGGGGTTTTCTGTTGCTGTAATTAATCCACCTCTCGGAGCGGCAGTAGCTAGGTTGACGGAAGGACTCTGCCATCGATCCAGCTCGGTCTATACCAGCGTTAGGTCAGTGTAACCGCTCACACCCTGAGCAATGTACCTTGGTCAATCTAAAGTTTATGTGTAGACCGGGGCTTAGCTACTGCAGTGGCCCACAGAGACCATGGGCAGCTAGACATGGGCTCGGACATCCCCAAAGGCTGCTCTACCAGCTCCACGGCCTGAGATGGCTCCCTTCAGCCCCAGCATAAGGGAGGCACAAAGACGTGAAAAACACAGTCCCTGTGTGGGCTCATCTCAGTCAGGCCCAGGGATGAATTGGAGCCTGAGAGTGTGCTCTGGGGTCAAGGGTGGGTGTGAGAACTGCCTGCCATTCAGACTGAAGAGGGAATGATTAAGTGCTCCATTGCATAGTGACAGCTGAAGCAAAGGAACGCCACTGGCCAAGGACCAGAACACATGCAAGCCTGGATGGTGGCTGGACTATGCAGTCCAATAGGCTTCCTAGGAGTCTGATAAAAACCATAGTCCCCATAGGGGTGGAGGACTGATTTGATTGCAACTGCCGGGGGCGGGGCGGGGGAGGGAGAGGGAGAAGCAGCAGAAACACCAGAGAACCTGATAGAGAAGCAGCTGAAAGTCAAGGAGACAGAACGAGCACCCAAGTGTGGCCCTGAGAAAATATGAGAGCGAGAGAGCTTTTGGGCAGAGTGCTGGCTGAGAGAGGCTTGAAACAGAGCAGAGAAACTTCCTCCTGCTACTTGATTGCTCCTGTGTTCACAGAAACAGGACTTTGTGCATTCTTTGTAAATAAATAGGATTGCATCACAGATAGCGGACTCCATGATCAGTTTCTTCTCCTAATAGAAACAACCCTCGAAGCCCCGAATATTGGCAATGTGCTGGGGTCAACAGGGGCCTTTGCCTGAGCAAGGCCTGAAGCAGGAGGAAGGACCTTGGGATTGTCCTGGAGAAGTTAGCTAGTGGACTCTTGGGCTTCCCCAGGCTCTGTTCCCCACACACCCTCCTCAGCCCAGACATACAGTGTAGGGTGACCAGTCCCGATTTTTGGGTCTTTTTCTTTTATAGGCTCCTATTACCCCCTCACCCCCGTCCCGATTTTTCACACTTGCTCTCTGGTCACCCTGATACCATGCCAAGGGACAGGCCTTCTCCACGCCACATGCGGTTTGTTTTCTGCCCTGCTCATTCAAGCCCCGACTGTCTGGCTCTCCCTGGCTATTGCCTGTCACAAGGGGCAGTGAGGGAGTCTGGACCCATCTCTTGCTGCTAGGACTTTCTCACTGGCTCATAGCTGCCTGCTCCAGCTGGTGGGCAATGCATTTCCTCCAGCTTGTGTGGCCAATTCCCAGGAGTCCACCCAACCAACTGGCACCAATCCCCAGCTCCCAGCAGTGCAAGGCTCCAGTCACGCCTCACGGGGCTTCCAAGGGCTCCCACTGACAGCAGCTGCCCCTCACAGACACTCACAACCAACCCAACCGTGAACTCACACACTGATACCCTCCCAATACTACACACAAGCGTGTGATCTGTGCACATCACATGCTCACACTAATGCCTCTCTCTCTCTCTCTCTCTCTCTCTCACACACACACACACACTAACACACACACAAACACACCCTAGAACAACCCTGAGCCTCCGGTTGGCAGGCGCACACATCAGCCATCACAAGGTTAGCGGAGATCAAAGCCTCTTAGCTGCTGACTCAGCTTTTCCCAGCGCAGGCAGGACACACCCCAGGAGGGGTTTCTGCAGGGCTGGCACAGGACAGGGCAGGGGAACAAACTCCTGCTGCCCGCACCTTTTCTTGGCACAATTCGCCGCCTTGCTGGTTCTCTCCCTCCCGCTCCTCTCTGTGTTGCAGGGACCAGACACAGCCCGGTGCCATTCTCTGTCTCACCACACCGAGGCCTGTGTCTCCCCAGAGCTGGCCTGCCCCCCCGGGGAGAGCGGGGCTGCGTAAGCGCCATCAGTGTGCTCAGAGCTGCCCCAGACACACACAAAGACATGGTCACAGCCCCCTGCACAGGCATACCCATCCCTGCTACCATAGCTCCCCTGACCCCAGCAGGCTCCCAGGCCTGGAGAATATTTCCAATAGGGCTGGGAGGGGGAGTGCTGTGTGATGAGTATTGTGGGGCTGCCCCATTGCATCCAGAAGGAGCTGGAGTCAGCAGCGGGGCTGGGGCCCAGCCCACCCGTAGCACACCCCTCCCTCAGAGGGGGGTAGGCAGCATGTGCCTCCACGCCAGCCCTAGGGACCAAGGGAGCAGCACCTCCACCTCTCCCAGGTGATTTAGGAATCTGCTGCCGTGCTGTGATGTGGCGAAATGGCCCTGCCCCCCACGTCCTGCCCTCCAGGGGACGGACTCGTGCCCTGATGGAGGTGGCAGAATGCTGGTGCCACAGGTGGGAATGGCTGTGATATGGAGTCTGGGAAACTGTCAGAGACCCAGGTGCCTTGAGACAGGGCAAGGGTGGGATCGGCAGGATCGTCCCGCACAGAGACCGTATATTAACAGAGGGCCCCCAAAGCCTCCTGTGCTCCGAAAGACCCCCCCCAAACTGCACCCGTCACCCTCCCCACCACAGGAGGCCCCACTGACTGCCCGCCCTGCTCACCCTGCCACTGAAAGGGGCTGGGCTGGGAAACCCAGCGACCAGTATGGGCTCCCACCCCCCGAGCACAGTCTAGTCCTGGAGAGGCCACCCCTGAGCCTGCATCGGGCTCCATCCCCGCTGGCCCCAGCCCCAAACACAACGCTGCACTTCCCGAGATGAAATGCCCTCTCCTCGGAGCAGGGCTGGCTGGGAGAGGTTTTCCATCCTGGGAGAATTCTTGTGATTTCAAAAAAATGTTCCCGTCCCAGAACTGGGCAAAACGTCGTACTCCTGAAAATGTTCCCAAGCCGAAAACCTGCGGGAAAATGTCAGTTCAGGCGAATCCAAAATTGAATCAATTTCAACCATTTAAAACCCTTCTTTTGGTATAAATCAGGCCTGCACAACTCGTAAAGCAGCGAGGGCCATATTACTCCAAAGAAAACAGCTGAGGGCCAAAAACCGCCCCCATCCTTCCCCAGCACTGGGGTGTGGAAGCCTGGCTCACCTGCCGTCCTGCCACTGCCCACCCCGCCCAGCTCGCCTACTCACCCTCCGCCGCCCGCTCGCCTACTCAATGCCTCCCCCCCGGCCGCCGCCAGCTCCTCCTGCCGCCAGCTCACCTGCCTGCCCGCTGCTGGCCTCTTACCTTCTGCCGCTGCCCCCGCCCCCTGCCGCTGGCTCACCCTCACTCCCCAGCCTGCCACTGGCCTCTTCACCACCCTGCCCGCCCACCCGCCGGCCGGCCAGCCGGCCGTTGGCTTGCCCCACCCTGCTGCTTGCCTACTCACCACCCCCCCCCCGCCGCGGGCCGCACAGTGAGCCCACGTGGGGGGCCGCATGTTGTGCAGGCCTGGTATAAATTGTTCCACTTCAAAAGGGGAAGTCATCCCGAGCCAGAGAAACAAACCTCATTGAAAAAAACGTCTCGATGGGGATGTTTTGACAATTGCAAAACGTGTTTTCCACAGGGGTTTGTTTTTGAGTTGGGACATTCCAAACGCCCCTTTCCACGAAGTTTTGATTTTGCCTCATCAGCATTTTCAGCAACCCCAACTCTCCCCACCCCCCAAAACGTTTTGTCAAAACTTCCCGACCAGCTCTGCTGTAGAGGTGCAGGCCCCAGGCCAGGTCCCTCTGCAGCACTAAGGCCCGGTGACACCATCCTGGGCCTGCAAATTGTGGAAACGGTCACCAGGGCCTACACCCGGCATAGGAAGAGTCCCAGGCTGGTGTAGGGCTATCCCACCCCCCCGCCACCTTCCCCAAGCCAGCCTTGCCCACCCTCCTCTGCACCCGTGGGATCTGAACAATGGAGTGTTAGGGCCAGGGACCTCACAAATCTGCAGCAGGCCCCGAGCCCTGCTAGTAAAATAGCTGCCCCAGCATTTGTAGGGAAGCCTCCATCTATGCCCCTTGAATAGAATAAAGGGATGTTTCCATTTGAACGGCAGCTTTCACCCCATGGGATGCCCCAGACATGCAAACTGCCTACATTATTATAGCACCAGTAAAATGCAGCCGTCTCTGGGGTGGAGGGTGGAAACCAGGCATCCTGCAGATAATACCAGATAATGATATTTTGTACTTCCACCACACCTTCTATCTCAGGCTCACAACCTGCTTTATAAACCTTAGTTAATATAGCCTCCCAGCAGCCCTTGGAGGGAGGGAAGGAGCATAGATCCTTTTGCTGATGGGGAAACTGAGGCAAAGAGGGCGCCTATGTGACCGACACAATGAAATTGTCCCTTGTTTCCCAGTCCTTGCTTTAGCCACAAAATCCTCCTTCCTCTCGTGGTGGGAGGCTAAGCTTTGGCCCAGGATGCTAGTCAAACCCCGACCCTCACAAGAAGTGCCAGGGGAGCTTTCCTGTCCACATCACAGAGACAGGCGCTTAGGGGTCAAGGTCAGATCTGACAGACGCAACAAAGTGATCCGCAAGGGACTCCTCGCCCTCGGATGGGTGAAGGGCTCAGAGGCCCCGACTGGGGTTTGAATCTGTGATTCCCGCCAGGCTGGATGCTGCAAGCCTGTCGCGCGCATCCTTAAATGTTGGCCCTGCGACTACCTCAGCCTTTGCTTTAATGGCTGCAGCTCCGTCCCAAGGTCCATGCATCTCTCTTCCAGGAGCCAGTTCCTCACTGGGTGCAGCCCAGCTGCTGCCACCCGAGAGACTTTGCAGAGTTAATGAAACCTTCCAGGGACGCTGCTACTAATGGCAGTAGCGAGGTGGAGCCGGCTGCCTCCGCCTAAGCCCCAGAGCAACAGCAGGGCCACAGGGGGCTGCACCAGCAGGGCTGATTCCCTGTCTCACCCCGGGGCGCATTTCAAAGGGGATGTGAAGACACTGACTTCATCACTCTGGCAGCCCAGCCCCTCCAGCCTTATTCCCAATCAACCCCACCTGGGGTCTTTCCAGCTGCTGGTTTTCCTGGAGGTGGGGGAGGAGAGGTGTCTGAGCCCATGCAGGGCCTTCTAAGCTATTCTCCAGAGGTTATTATACCGTGCTTCTCACCGTAGCATCTGAACAACACGACCACACATCCGTCACATGTTGTTTGTTCTCTCTGCCCCTTCCCGGAGGGAGATGCGTGTGGCGTGGAGCGTCTTGCTCTGGAAGGTTTGTTGTTGTTGTTAGACATACCTGTTGCTATGTGTTTGCATTAGAGACGGCAAGGTCAAAGAAATGCCTTCAGTACTGGTATAGGTGTTCACCTGGACAGAGAGCCCCTGGGCTCCACAGAAGGGGCTTCGGACGCTGGGGATCACTGTATTGCCAACCCCAAGCTTTGGAAGAACAGGAGCCAGGCCCCCAGAAATCATGAGACTGGTTTAGAAAAAATACATAGGGGGCATTTTTCTTTTCTTTGCCTTCTGGTTCTGAACTGTTAGACTGCACTTGGGTCACATTTTCCAGCTTTTCTCCCCAGCCACGAGGGCTAGAAACTCCTCCCCCCCCCCCCCCCCCGCCACATGCTTTTTTTTTTTTTTTTTTTTAAAGCCCGAGATTCCCACCTAATCACGTAATTCCAGGAGCTGGGGCTGCAAGAAAAACACCAAATAGCACGAGACTCTCAATAAAATCACAAGGGCCGGAGACAGTGGAACCACTCTAGTATAAACCCTGATGGGGAAGGGGTTGCTTCTGCAGCTTGTCCCTCCCTGGAGCCCTCTCCAAGGCTATTCAGTTAGATCCTGCTTCAGTGGGATGGATGTGGCAGCAAGGTGCCTTTTTAGATGCTCATTGATCCTCAGCAGGTGATGCCGGGTTAGCAGAGTGGATTAATGCACAAGGCTTCCCATTTGGGGGTGGTCACAAGTAGAGATGGCCCCAAGCCCCTGATTCAAACAGACTGTGGGAAAGTCCAAATCAGCTCTGAGTTCTGGTTTTGCCTCCAGTCACCCATGTGTTGAATTTGGTGGAGTCTCAACACCATCTCTGGTGGACGTTTGCCTCCATCCGTTTTGAGCTGACACTGCCAGTCACACCAAGATGGAGGGGGCTGGACGGGAGACAGGCATGAGACAGTACAAGCTTCCCACATCTAGGTCAAATAAGAGCTGTTAGCCTTCACTTTCATGCATCCTACAAATCCTCTGAGAAGTGCTTTGGGACATCCCAGCCTGGGCTTCCCATTTGTTTGCCACAGCTGGGATTTTGTCAACAGCCAGAGACGGTCTCCAGGGGAGATGGCAGGGTCCATCTCAGACATGCTAGAAGGCCTTAAGGCAAGGTTGCCTCTAATCCTAACTGCAAAGGAAGGGCCCACAACTCCCCTGAAGGATGCACTGGAGTGCAATGCCCAGATTACACCACCCCCTCTTCTAATTCCCCTGTTTGCTGGACTTCCCCCTACTCAGCAAATCATCCTAGTAACGCATTTCAAGGGTCGCACCCCCTCCTGACCCTCAACAGGTGGGACATGACCCACTGAGACCCGGGAAAGGAGGCTGGGGCAGAGGAGCCAGAACAAATCAAACAGCTGCCAGCAGTGTTTGCAGGTGTGGTGGGGCTATCAGACAGACCTGCCGCAGCGGGATCCCCTACCACAAATGGTCCAGGAGTTAGGGGGCTGGCCTTTGACTTAGAAACCCATGTTCCCTTCCCTTTGTTGAGACCTTGGGCAAGTTACTCAGCTTCTCTGTGGGCTAATAGCACTGCCCTACCTCCCAGAGGTGTTGGGTGGATAAATACATAGAGACTGTGAGGGACTCAGGCCCTATGGTGATGTGGGCTGTATAAGTATCTAAGACAGGCAGCAAACTGAGACATGATAACAGTATTGCCAATCTCAAGCATTAAATAACTCAGGAGAGTTTTAAAAAACGAATACCACTTGGGGGTGTTTTTATTTGGCTTTGGGGGTTTCAGCCTTTAGGGCTCTCATGTTTTCATGCTTTCCTTTGCAATAAAGAGGGTGAGAAACCTGCTATTTTTATAAATGAAAGCTGCAGTCTTCATGTGATCCCCTGACTCCAGGAGCTGGGGCTTTAAGAAAAGCACTGAATATCATGATAAAATTACAAAAGTTAACAATATGGTGGTAAGCTCCTATGAGACTACTGGTGGTTCTATCATCAGTCATCATCATCATCGTAATACTTTGCCTCTCCACAGCCACTTCTGTAAAGCCCACTTCATACATTAACAAAGTTCCAGAAAACAGATAAGGACCATGTCAGCCATCACCAGCTGGGTGAAAGACACCAGCTCTTTGGCACCAAACAGTACCTAACTGGCTAGGAAAAGAACGCTGTATCCAGCTGAAACTGCTGGGGGGCTTCAGAGAGGTAATTCCCTTCTGCCTAGGCCACCAGGCTTAATATTGCTGCTCTTACAGGCCATGCCAGGGGATCTTTTCTAACCTTGGTCAGCAGGATCTGCTTTGCATCCCCTTGCCCCAAAGCGGCCCCACCAGCCCGGCACTCACTGACACACAATGCACTGGAGCGTTGCTTCAGTACTGATGCAGAAGAAAGGGAGCCACCTCCCCTCACCACTTCCAGCCCCACCTACGTGCTCCTTTGAAGGTCTCCCTCCCAGATGCTGCCGTAGCTTAGCCCCACCCTGCTCAGTTTGTAAGATCACAGCAGCACAAGCTGGGGTGGCACATGAGAGCCGGCGGGGAACCTCATGAAATTTGTGCTAAAACCAGCCAGAAAGAAGTCTCCCCCTCCCCCGCCCGTGGCAATTTTGCCAAGGCAGGTGGGCTGGGCTGGGCGGGGGGGGAGACGGACGACGGGACCTCATTTATGTATTGCACTCCCCTCACACAGCAAAGTGAAGCTTCTGTGATTTCTAGAAACCATCTGGATTTCCCGGGGCATCCCAGATCCAACTTGAATCCATGGCTTCATATGAAAACTCCTTAGATCTGATACCTAACAGAACCTCCCCGTGTTGGTCAGATTTTGGTCTCTGTGCCCCAAGTTTCCTGAAAAGCTGCTGTCATTAGTGACTCTGCTGCTGTGAATTCTTACACGCACACAGAAAAGGGAAACCATATGAGAATGCAAATTCCTAACATGTCAGTTAGTGCCCCAGATACCAGCCTTCTGCTGGCACTTTGGAGGCTGCTCTCTGAACATGCCATTCATGGGCTAGGATGGTGGTGACTCAGCAGATATCTACCCGTTCTGCAAGGTGAGTCATGGCCAGGCTTCCAGAATGAGGCCATGCCTGCATTACGGGCTGGCTTGCTGGCTCTTTGCAGCTGGAGTTGAATCACCATGAGGAGAGCAGTTCCTCCTGGTTAGGAATTAAAGGCTGCATTCTGGGCATCAGAGCAGTGGTAAGAGGGGATGCCAACAGAGCACATGAGGGTAGGTTTTTGTGGGACACTGGCTGCACGGAAGCAGGGGTTGGCATAGCATCTAGGTCTCCCCATTTGGTATTTATGCTGTTACGCAGACCCAAGATACCCGCAAAACCTGTTCCTGTGCAAAATGTGGATGATTCAGGAATTGCTTGCTTAAGGATGACCTCTGAAATGGAAGCTAGCCAATGTAGCAGCCTGTGCGAATGGTTACAACTGATGCTCTTCCTTGTGGCACCTTCTTAAGATGTGATTTGGCGGGTACAGGAGACAACTGCTCCAGGAGGAGCTTGTCTGTTTCTCTCCATGCACATTTCCAAAGAAATCCACATTGCCCAAGAGAACACAGACCCTGACAGTGGCTTTAGGCCCTAGCCCCAGTTAGGAGTGGTGGCAAGGACAAAACACATCGGGAACAGAAAGGACCAGAGAGAGGGTGAACTCCCCGAGAGCAATGGAGGAGAAGCTCCTGTTGGATAATGGATCTATTATCCAGTCTATAGTTGGATATTATACATTATACAGAGATCAATAGTGGTGGTTTTTTGTGGGGGAGAGGGGAAAATGGGTATTGCAGCAATTCTGCCTAATTGGAAAAAAACTTGTAAGCAATAAATAATGATGAGACCTTCAAAAATACTTCTGGGCTAGAACTTGCTCCAGGGGATACATTTAATGAAGTTTTACACTCCAGGGGATACTGGCAGAGATGAAAATCCTTCCGGCAACACTTGTGATAAGCTGTGCTTACAGCAATACTCAGGCTGCAAGGGGTCCAGGAAATGGGCCGGGAGTTAAAGAGCAGATTGTAGGGTGAGAAGATCAAAGAGCAGCTTACCAGAGGGACACCGAGCAGAGCAAGAGTCCTTTGATTAATTCTTCATGGCAAGAAAGCAAAACAAATCGTCATGTTTGTTCCCATTGTCCAATGGGAGTTTTCTGCCCATCCCCAGTGGATGATCCCAAGGCCCTTTGCAAACGCTGCTATTTCCTCCAGCAGCCCCCTGGCAGGTGGGAGGGGGGTTCGGGCACCGCAGCTGTGACTGGGGAGTAAATGCAGAGAGGGTCTCCTGAGTTCCACTGACTGGCGCCTGCAGCAGCGCTGTGCATGTGGCCCCGATGGAGAGGGGCTGGAGCCAGGGTCCCAGGGTGCAGGAAGGAGCTTTTCGGCACAGAGACAGCTGTCAAAGAGAAGGAGTTAGAGCTGTTATTTGCACAGCCGGTGGGGACAGTCAGTTTCTAATCAGACCTGTGTATATGTGTGACGGAGAGATCCGATTGTCCCATTCGGGGCCGTAGGGAGGATGATGATGGCAGGAATTAATATGTTCTCTCTTATCCTGCCCCCCCCTTCTATTGGCTGATGTCAAGGGGCCAGCTGTTCCCTGTGCCACCCCATTCAACAGCAGGAGGAAGATTGCCCCTCACCCAACTTCCCACAGCCCTGGGCTTGATGCTGGGTGTCCCATAGTGTCTTGAGGAAAACCTAGCAGCTAGCAGGGGGAAAGCCTAGCAGGTCGAGGCAGGGGGCTCCCACCCCAGCATGATGAGTGGGTCAGAGTTTGGTGAGTAGTGCCGCACCAGAGGGCTGAACCGGGTTCTGGTGAGAAGGGGCAGCTTCCCTCTGCCCTTCATTTTGCCCTTCTCCAAAACCTGCCTCCACCCTGGCCAGGCTTTTTGTAACGGGGGAGATCCGTGCTGGGATGGGGCCATCAGGTCTGTCCGGGGTGGTCGAGGGGCCCCGCTGGGACTCCCTTCTCCTCCCCACTCCCTCTCTGCTCTGACACTGCCATGCTAATTCCACCCCCACCACGGGCACATGCTGGCACCAGGTGACTTGTCAGCAGCGGGGGAGACTGGAGTGACGTGAAGCATCTCCTCAGTGTCAGCGCTTCCCTAACAGGTGGCAGAAATCAGCTTAAAACTAATCCCCCTTGTCCTGCTTTGGCCTCCGGGGCCCGAGAGAGGCTGCCTCCCACATGCTGCGCCACTCCATGGGCAGGAGCAGAGGCCTCTGTGCTTTTATCTGGTGCCAAGGGGAAGGAGTCATGTCCTAGGAGAGCAACTTGTGTTGGTGAGTTCGGCCACCATCAGGTGCTCGTGCTGCCATAGGGGAGCAGAGCCCTGGTTCTGCGGCTGGGTCGGTGCCAGGAAAGCATACATGGCTGAGCCCTGGGTACGCCTCTGGAGTCCATCTCTCAGGTAGCCCCGGGACTCAGCTCCAGCCAGGAGCACTCTGGGTTGGACACACACACTCCCCTGGTTCTCACTTTGTGGATGGGGAAACTGAGGTACAGAGTGAGTAAGTGCTTTGTCCACGGTCCCCCAGGAAGTCTGCCCTGAAGTCTGCCGCGCCAGGAATAGGGCCTGAAAACAGAACCCATAGTCCCTGGGGTTTAACCTCTACCCCGTGCTTCCACCAAGAATAGCAGAGACTCTGCACCCTCCAGGCCCAGTCACATAGCATGTCCACCCCAGCTTAGTCCAACAGTCGCCTCCCGCAGACACAGACAGGCTCCTGTATGAGCAGCATCCGCCTTGTGCTGACGTGTTGGCTGCCATCTTAGCTGACATGCCGGCACTGAACCATGGACTTCCTGAGCTAAAAGCACGAAGCTAAAGCGTTGTAGCTGGGTCACCGACCCAGATCGTCCATGGATCGGCCCAGAGGGGGCCCCGAAACCCGCACTCACCAATGAGTTACCCTTACCTACAGCTCAGCCTCTCTGTGCGATGGCCAAGGAAGCACTCTCAGCTCCCCATTTCACCATCCAGCACCCGCTGGGCAACATGCCAATACGACGGCGATAGCTTCACCCGGAGTCAGGGTCATGTGTTGTTTTGAAACGGCTGGTTCATTGTTTGGCCTGGTGGAGGTCAGGAAGGCGCTGGGGTAGCCCAAGTCCTCATGGCTGCTCCAGCTCCCAGCTCCTGTGCAGGGAGATCCACCTGCCTGCTCCAAGTGCCAGCCCCTCCACGCCCCGGGGCTGTGCTTTGGAGCATGGGGCCAGGGGGCTGCTCATCTTCTAGCCCTGAGCTGGGGACAGCCACGTGCTGAGCACACATGCTTTTGCAGACCTCCTAATTAGAACAAATCAGCACATCTGTAACTAGAGGCAGAGCGCCCCCCCCCCCCCCCCCCCATCTCATTTGTGCTCAGTATTTGTCGACCAGGATTTCCTGGAGTTCCTGCTGGTGGGAGGAGCTGGCTGAGAGCCCGGGAGCCTAAACACCTTCAGGATGAGTCATAACACTGAGCTGGAGGGGCCCTTCCGGCTCAGTCAGTCCTTGGCCTCTGTGCCATGACTTCCGGCAAGGGAGCCAGCCTGTGCCCGGTGTGATGGGGGCAGGGTGTCTAGTCCATGGATTCTACGGCACAGCAGTGGGCTCACACTGTTCAAGGGGGAAGATACCACTGCTGCCAATGCACTGGAGCAGATACCCCTGCAGTGACCGAGCAGGGCTGGCTCAGAGAGGCCTTGATAGGTCTCATTTCCATGTGTGACCAACCTATGGCCATAGACGCTGAACCTGGGCAGGGGCAGCCACCTGTCCCTGGCTCCCCAGGGAGGAGGTAGCAGGTTGGCTCCACCCCCAGCTTGTCAGCACAAAGGCGGCCTGGCCCAACACGCTCTCCAGGATGGGGCTAGTGCCCCCCCTCTGTCCTCAGGCACTGCTCAGGAACAAGGAGCTTGACCCAGCCTATCCACGGGGCCCACCTCACTGCTATGTTCTAAGGGGAAGCTGCTAATTGTGGTTGCTAATGGGTGAAGGGCACCGCGGCTGTAATTAGCCCGTGGCCCAGTCACCCCCAGCAGACACACACGCAGGGGCACGCTCACTCCCAGGCACAGGAAAGGATGGCACTGAGAGAGCAAGAGAGGAAGATGAACCAAAGCCCCTTGCTTCCCTCGTGGGAATCCCCTGCACAGGCCTCTGCCAGCCAGGACCCACCCCAGGGCCTTCTCTGTACTGTAGGTGAGTCCCGGGGCACCCAGCTGTCGCCAGGAGCAAACCAGCCCTGCCTGAGAGATTGCACCCTGACCCCTCACCCACAAGGGGCAGAGCCACGGGGGCCCAGCTTCTGCCATGCAGCAGGCACAGACCCGCCTACTGAGTTACGCTGCTTTGGCTGTATGAGATGAGACCATTGATCCAGTGCCCTGCCTGCACTGCTGGGACCAGCTACTTCAGAGGGAACTGAAACCCCAGGCCACGGTGCAATGCTCTGTGCAATACATGGGGATGTTGCTTTCCGGACTCCTGGGGGATCAGTTTGCACACTGAAGCATGACATTGGCAAATGTCAGGACACCCTGAGCTGCACAGCCTGAGCATTTGCCTAGCTGGCCTCCTGCGGCATTAAATCCCACAGGGTGGTCACAATAGCATTTCCTGCTAAGCATTCGACAGCTGCTCTCCCGCCAGCTCACTGAAGGCCTCCGCGCCCACCTGCCTAACTCTTGGCTCATGGGGCAGATAAATATTTGAAGGAGCTGGGTTCATCGTCTCCCTCCCTCCATCTGCAGACGAAGAACCAGCTGGGTCACCCCGAAGCAGGTTAGCTTTCAGACCGAACGACTGGGCATCGCGTGGGCCAGAGGCCCTGCCCAGAGCGCCTGGAGGGGGCTGCTGGAGGGGTGGCAATGCAGACGCAGCATGAGCGATTCGGGAGGACAAGGCTGAGAAGCTGGGCATGAAGGGGGCGCTGGTTGCCCTTCCGCGGCCAGGCACACATTCCTGCTGTCTGCCCTTCACCCATCACAGCACAAACTCAACAGCAGGGGAATTACCACAGTGCAGCGCGGCGCTCCCCCTCCCCGCCTGCCTGAGTCAGCACTTCAGGAGATTCACGTCAACACCGAAGCGCCCGAGTGTGTTTCCCAGGCCCGCCTCGTGCGTGTGAATAACAGCTGCGTTATGCAGCTCGGGCGCGGCCGAGCACAGAGAAAGCAAAATCGGCAGAGGGGGCTGCACAGGAAAGGCCTAAGGGGCCAGGGTGCAACAGTGGGGGCGCACCTGGGGCCGGGTACACTGGGGTTGTGGTGCCCGTGGGAAGACAGCAGGGAGTGGAGGCGATACTCCTGCCCACCTGAAATAGGCACTGCGAGGGGAGGGGCCGCGCTGGGGGTGTCACTTTTCAGGGGGCGCTGCCGACCCCTGTACAAGAGAGCAGCGAGACCCGAGGGGCTGGAAATGTTGGCGCTATTGGTATGAAGTCCAGCCTGCCATTCCAGTGCCCCCTGCCAACCTAGCTTTGCCAGCGCCCCCTGCACCCATGGCCCTAACACACTACGCGTCCCGTCCCTGCCATGCCCCGCTGCCCCCCGGGCCTGTGAGCCAGCAGCATCAGCTGCACTCAGACACCCTTGCTGGTGGCACTGGCGGTGTGGGACTTTCTGACCCAGCTCTCTGCTCCTCTTTAATAGAGGGGATAAAGCCAGGTGTGGCCTCCAGCTTCTTCTGCCAGCAGACAGATGGGAGCCCGACGCTCTCGGGCAGGACGGCACAGGAAGAAAGAAGGGCCAGGCCAAGCCCTGCCCTGGAGAGGGAGCCACAGCCCAGACATGCCCAGACTGTCAGCCAAAAGCAGGGCTCAAAAGTGCCACCGTCAGCAACCTCCGTGGCCCAGAGCGGAGCTGGCGTCCCCGCCCATGCTGAGGAGCAGAGCAGCTCGAAACCTGCTCGGCTGGGCCGGGCCCCGGGCCATAGCAGTGCTGCAAAGCAAAGAGGTGGGGCCGCTGCTCCCCGCCCCGCCCAGGGCGCCGCAGCCTGCTGTGCAAGCACCATGCGTGAGACAAGGGGCCAGTGCACCAGAACGTGAGCCGAGTGCCGAGAAAACGCAAGCCCTGGCATACGGCAACCAGAGAGTCCTCTGGAGGCAAGAGGCTGCAGCGGCACAGATGTCCATCCCCTGCCCCCCATGAGGTGGGGGGAAAGCTCCCCGTTCATGGCAGGGCCAGGAATAGAGCCCAGTTCTGATCTCTCCCACCCCCACACTCGGGCCTGAGCCTCATGGTGCTGAGTGCGGGTGGCAAGCACAGCCCTGAACCAGGCAGGAGATTAGCTGCCCCCAGGAGCTCACACTCCAAGAGAGGGAGAAGGGGCACACCGGGAGGGCCTGAGAAGGACCTGGTGGGGAGTGAGGGCTGTTCTCTTCTTGCAGGCATCCTAGGAAGAGCCTGAGGTGTGGCTGCAGGGCAAGCTGGGTCAGGAGCTGAAGAGGGCCTGGAGGTTGGCAAAACTGGCAGAAAGGAAAGAGTGGGAGGGTCACAGAGAGCCTAGGGCAGGGCTAGGGCAAGCAGGCAAGTGCCAGTCTCCCCCTCCCCGCTCCTCTCTGAGATCAGCAACTGAATTCTGGCCGTTGGGGCGGATACCGAAGCAGCCTGCACTTTGACCTCTGGGCCCCAGGCCGGTGGCGGGGAATACCTGGGAAAGGAGGGTGGCACCCTCTAATTAGCTCCTTTCTTCTTCTTTCCAGCCATTGAAAAGCTGGCGGGGGCTTTATTACACCCATAAAACACAAGTGAAGCAGACTTAACCCCTACGCAGCCAAAGCGGCTAAGTGCCCGCTCCTACCCGACAGCCTGGGCAGGACTCCTGCAGCTAGAGCAGAAGGGAGCTGGACCTTACTCGGCACATTCCAATGGCTTTTCAATAGAAAGGTCTCCCCCTCCCCCCCCAATACACAGAGCCCTTTGCTGGTCTGCAGTCAGGGCCGGCTCTAGGTTTTTTGACACCCCAAGCAAAAAAATGTTTGGCCGCCCCCACTTTTTTTCATGCCCGCCCCCAGCCCCAACTCTGCCCCTTCCCCACCCCATTCTAACCCCTTCTCCAAATCCCCAGCCCCAACTCCTCCCCCGGGCATGCCACATTTCCCCTCCTACTCTTCCCTCCCAGGCTTGCCGCGAAACAGCTGTTTTGTGCAGCAAGCCTGGGAAAGGGGAGAAGCGGCGGTGCGCTGAGGGGAGCAGGTGGAGCGGCGGTGAGCAGGGGAGGGCGCAGGGATGGCCGCAGGAAGTAACCCGCGGGAGGGCGCGGGGAGCTGCTGGTGGGTGCAGAGCACCCACCTGGAGCACCCACGGAGTCAGCATATGCCGGCACCGAAATGCGGCCCCTGAAAGTGTGCTGCCCCAAGCGCATGCTTGCTTTGCTGGTGCCTAGAGCCGACTCTGTCTTCAGCCACGGACAGGCTGTGGTAGCTGCCTGGGAACACGAGGGGCTGGGAAGAGAGTTCCCTGATGAGTTAAGGAGCCAGGGCTGTCAGGCTCTCTTCGACCACTTCAAACTGCAGGGCTTAACCAGCATAACAGCAGCCACGTGGGAGAGGAGAGGAGAGGACACAGATAGAAGCACGTACCCCCTGTCCCCCAGTGCCTTTTGAATTAGGAGTCTGCTACATCCTCCCCAGCTATATCTTTGCTAGAGAATCACCCTGGAAGAGAGAATGGGCTGGAATGGGCCACAGCATTCCCCCTCCCTGCCCTGAAAGGAGATGCATGAGAGAGAGGGCAGACTTGCTTACAGGGGAAAAAGCTCTCTGGCTCAGGAGCCATCTTTCTGTTGTGTGTGTGTACAGCCCCTAGCACAACGGGCTATCGGCAGGAATGAGGAAAAATACATAATCGCCATTGCTGGAGGGCACGAGGGGCTCGCCCTAGCCAGCTGACTCTGCTCCAAGGAGAACCCCCTCCCTGTCCCAGCTCAAATCTTAGCTTGCAACACATCAGGAGTTCTGCCCCTCTAGCTTTTCCCTGTGATTCCGTTCCTAGCCCCTGCCTGTGATGGGAACCGCGCTGCTTCCTGGCCGTGGGGCATCACCATCCCAGCAGCCTGGCCTGTTGCTGAACGTCACCCCAGCCACAGCCCTTTCCCTGGAGCCTGGCCCATCAGTGCTGGCTGTTTGCAGGGAGGCTCAGTAAATAACTCGGCAATCACAGCTGAAATCAGTCCCGACAGGAAGGGGGTGGAGGGATCAGTTTGTATTTGGGCCAATACCAGCTCTTGTCTAAAGGATCTGCTTCAGCAGGGCTGCTCTCGCTCACCTGCTGTTGCCAGGGGACAGAGGGAAAAGCTAAGCACACACAATCCTGCAGAGGATTACCGCCTTAGCAGGGTAGGGCCTGTTTGCCTTCCTGCTGCTGCACCTGGATTGAGAGCAGGCCCATGGGGTTCCTCAGGCTGTTGGCCAGCAGCACCCCACACTGCACCGCTCATCCCCTTCTGCAGGGAAAGGGCCCAGGGACTCGTGGGGCATGACAGGCAACACTCCAGCTGGCAGGACTCCAGCCGCATGGGCTCATTTAGCCTGCGTGAAACTGAGGACGTTAGTTTTGAGCTTTCAGAGTATCAGGGTTGGAAGGGACCTTAGGAGGTTCATCTAGTCCAACCCCCTGCTCAAAGTAGGACCAATCCCCAATTTTTGCCCCAGATCCCTAAATGGCCCCCTCAAGGATTGAACTCACAACCCTGGGTTTAGCAGGCCAATGCTCAAACCACTGAGCTATCCCCCCGCCCCCCTTCTTCTTCCACACAGCCCTGACAAGCCCCCCGCCCAGCCTGCTGCACCTCCAGTTCCCCCCATTATTCCACTTTGAGCTCTCCCCTCCCCACCACTCTACCAAGGCACCTCAATACTGATCCCCGATGCCCCTCTCCTCACTCCAGCCCCTGGCTTCACCCAGCACCATGGAGTCCGTTCGCTCGACCCAGAGCCTGGCGAGAGAAGGCTGGCGCGGTCCCTGCTCCAGGATTGGCCTTTCCACTGGGGGCTTGCAGGATAGGGCCCAATTATTTGGGGATTGCCAAGGTACTCCCCTCACCCTGGCTTCAGGCACCCTGGACCCGACTGATCAGAGCCCCACTCCTGTGCGTCATGCCTTATGCTGGTGCAGAGCTGGCGCAGTGCTCCCATGCTGATGTGTCCAGTGCAGTGCAAAGCTGGTTAGTAATCAAAGGAGACTGCTCTGGCCCTCAAGGAGAGTTCAGGCCACCCTGCCATGGCTGTCAGACATGGGAGTAAATAAGGTGGGCCCTTGCACCATGCCCTAACGACACGTCACCCAGGCTCTGTGGATCAGCAGAGCTTGCTGCCGACACCCATCTCCAGTAGGAACAGGGCTGAAAGCTCTGGCACGGCTGTTCTGCATCTCAGACGGACGCTAAGGGCCTGTGGCCGGACTCAGAGCAGTGACACAGAGACAAAGAGCTCTCCCTCCTCTCGCTGGTCCTGGTGGGATCCTGTCCCCCTGCCCCCTTCAACGATTTCCTCCCCAGAAGCACTGTCAGCATTTAAAGAGGGGAACGCTGGCCTCTCGCTTCAAACACAACTGCTAGCACAGACTACAGCAGGAGGGTACGCCCTTCTTCCCTCACCCCATTGCTAGAGAGGTTTGACAGGCTCCCGCCAGACCCCCAGACAATGCGGCTTAAACCTGAAGCCAGTCATTCTGTTGACGTAGGTAGGCACCTGCAGAGAGGAGCTACGGGAGGGACTGCAGCCGGGAGGCAGGAGGGCAAAGCTCAGGAGGCAGGTCTGAATGATGGACAAGGGAGACCGTGTGTGGCAGGATTCCCCTTCCTCCCCCCAACCCCCATGGCTAAGAAAACAGCTAGAAACTCAAGCCTGGCTCTTGAGTTCCAACAGCAGCCCCTGAGCAGACAGACGACCGTCACTCCTGGGGAGTTAGCAGGAGCAGGGTAACTGGAGGCTCTTGGCTCTCATTACAGAGAGTGGGGTGTCCTGGGCCTACTGCATCGTCCACAGCAGGAGGTGGCCATACGAGACCATGATGCCCATTCGCTTCACCATGGCATCTGAATGCCTGGACTGGACAGTAGACCCCCAGGCTGCAGCTGTAAATTTGACTCAATATTTCAACATGGCCCCTTCTTTCCCTTTGTCACCCAAAGAAGCCAGTCACACTCCTGGCTGCAAAGACCAGGTACATGGCTCAGGTAGTGCTTAGGGGTTAGAGGTCAGCACCAGAGATGTATGGAGTAGGACTGGAGGAGGGAGTGGGGCATAGAAGCTTTCATGAGAAGAACCTACACAGCAGTGCTCTTTCTTTCTCTTAACAATTAGTTTGAAAAACATCCTGTGACAACCCTTTCTGTGCAAGCAACACATTCTCTGTCCCGCCCCCCCCAGACATACTGTTATTGCCATTTCTCTTCTGCTAATGACCATTTTTGAGCAATCCCTTCCTGAAACACTGCAGAAAATTGACACAATTAGTTCAGGACTCTATTGTCTAACTTCCTGCAGTGTTAGCAAAGCCTCCTACGTGCTGAGACTAAACACTTCCATTTAGAATGGCTGCAGCCAGTGTTTGTATCACTATGGCTGCAAAAGACAACACAGACATGTGGAGGTCCACAATAAGGGGATATGAGAAACAGAGCAGCTTCAGGTCTGTATGTAATTAATAACTCAGTGCTTTGGAGGACATATGGGCAAAATGGGGTGAAATGATTACAAATCCTTATTGCTAGAGGAGGGGATTTTCAGAAGCACTCGGTGCTGGCTGATCAGTTTGCCTTTGGCTTCACATGGGAGCAGAGTGTCAGGCCAACTGTGAATGTTTTGGAAAAATCACGCTCGTACCTGTTGGAATGCCTAATCTCTACTGCCTCAGCTCCGCTGGAGTCCCTTTCCTGGGGAAATCACACCTCCCCCTTTGAATACTTATGCAAAACCATCATTGGCACTGGCATGAGTTCTGTTTGCCTTTAATAAAAGATTAGCAACTTAAACTAGGACAATTCATTGTACTGGGGCCAGAATCTACCGCTCTGGCTTCAGATTGCACCCTCGGCTCTAGGGCAATAGATTGATGCCGTTGCCCCTCTGTTATAAATCTTACTTCATCTCAAGGAGACTGTTCAAATGCATCTTCAAGGCCAAGAGCTTGTGGCATCAGGAGTGCACAGACCAAGCCAGCCCACAGGTTTTGGGTAGGGATAACACCAGCTGGTAGTGTCCTTGTTTTTATGGAGGCCCATCACAGGATCAGGACAGTATGCTCCTAGTCCCAGCACTATGGTCTAGAAGACCTTTAAGGAGAGGCAAGGAGAGTTTAGGGCCTATTGATCTTGACAACCTCCCCTCCCAGTCCCCAGTCCCCTCAATGCTCACTGAGCTAGGACTCCAAACACCTGGAGCAGGCAGTCATTAACTTGACAAAGCGCAGACACTTCCCTTTACATACATGAATTACTACCCCTGGGAGATAAGGAAGTGCCTCTTGTTTGTCACAAGTGGTTTTCTCAAGCCACTTAGCAAGTCAGTGACAGAGCAGGTATTAGAGCCCAAATCTCCTGACTCCCACCCCAGTCCTGTGCCAACATCACAGAACAATCCTTCCTCCCTGACAGGCTTGGGAGTGGAACAGACCAACCACCCCAACATGAATGTCATGAGTCATCCAGACAGATACATGTTCTAGCTACTGACAGTGACCAGGGTGATCCAGTACTAGGCATGCTTCATTTGCACTACTTAAGAAGTCTATTAATTAATGTTAGCCGATTAAAGTTCTTCCACTTTAATAGCTGGGGCTAGAAGTACTAGAGTCACTTGGGGTACATCTACACAGCACACTAAACACAGGCTCTGACTCAGGTTTGAGCCCAACCCCTCTTTCCATCCACACACAGGTCAGTCTGACTCAGGTCAGCAAACTCTCAGGACCTAGGCCCTTGCTAGGAGAGTGGGTCAGAGCCCAACTCGCACTGTGATTTGGGTCTAAGCCCTGTCATTTTGCAAAGTGGACACAGATCAAGTGGCAGACCCAAGTCAGAAGGGCTGCATAGTGCGGTATGGACACATTAGCACGACTCAGACCCGGATCCAGCAATTGTAAGTCCAGGTTTACAGTCCAGTTTGGACACACTGAGTCCACCAGCCTGCGTTTACAGTGCACTGCACTGTAGCCATACCCGTGTAGCTCTGAATCCAACATGTTCACAAAGCTCAGTACAACCAGCATTATTAAATCAATTGCCCAGTTCACCGTTTAATACTACACCAGGCTCAGTGTCCTCTGGCGGTGTAACGACAGGATGCCATGTTTAGGAGCAGAGTAAAATGGCAGAGGGGCATTGCTGGCACATGATGGCATATATCATATATGCTGGCATATATATGCCATCATGTGCCAGCAATGCCTCTCTGCCATGTACATTGGCCAAACCGGACAGTCTCTACACAAAAGAATAAATGGACACATCTGACACCAGGAATCAGAACATTCAAAAACCAGTAGAACACTTCAACCGCCCTGGTCACTCAATAACAGACTTGAAGGTGACAATTTTAAAACAGGAAAAACTTCAAAAACAGACTCCAAGGAGAAGCTGCTGAACTTGAATTAATTTGCAAATTGGATACCATCAACCTAGGGTTAAACAGAGACTGGTAATGGCTGGGGTCATTACACTCATTGAATCTATTTCCCCAAAGTTAAGCATCCTCACACCTTCTTGTCAACTGTCTGATATAGACCTTCTTGATCATCACTACAAAAGGTTTTTTCCCCCTCCTGCTGATAATAGCTCATCTAAATTAAATAGCCTCTTAGAATTGGTATGGCAACTTCCAAGTTTTCTGTGTGTGTGTGTATATATATATATATATATATATATATATATATATATATATATATATATATATATATATATATACACACATATATATATATACACACACACACACACATATATATACACATATATATATATACACACACACACACACACACACCCACCCCTTACTTCTGCATGTTCCACTGTATGCATCCGATGAAGTGGGCTATAGCCTACGAAAGCTTATGCTGAAATAAATTTGTTAGTCTCTAAGGGCTGGTCTACACTAGCCCCGAAATTCGAACTAAGATACGCGACTTCATCTACGTGAATAACGTAGCTGAAGTCGAACTATCTTAGTTCGAATGAAAAAGCACTTACCCGGGGTCCACACGCGGCGCGCAGGCTCCCCTGTCGACGCCACCTACTCCGTTCGTCGAGCTGGATTACCAGCGTTGACGGCGGAGCACTTCCTGGTTCGATTTATCGCGTCTAGACAAGACGCGATAAATCGAACCCAGAACATCGATCCCGCGCCTCCGACTGGACGCGTAAGTATAGACGTACCCTAAGGTGCCACAAATACTCCTGTTATTTTTACGGATACAGACTAACACGGCTGCTACTCTGAAACCTGAGGGTACAGAAGCCAAGGTAACTCTGTGCCCTCAGGTGCATAGGGCACTGAACCCCCACTACCACCATGATCATCTCAGCCACACCCAAAGGGCAGACTGGAATTGAGGAAAATAGCTTCTCACTCAAGTGTTGCCAACGCTAAGCCAGTCACTGCTCCACGGCTGCTTTCCCCCCTCAGCATTTATAGACGTGTTAATCACCATTCCACATACAATGATCTATGGAGCTGAAAGTCGCTGGACATAATTTTGTTTGGAGCTGGTCGGACTATTGGGGGAAGGAAGGAATCAAGAGCTTGTCTCCAATATAAGCTATTTTTGCCAACTTTTTTTAACCTAGGCTGTGTCTACACTTAAAATGCTACACCTGTGCCCCCGTAGCACTGCAGTATAGACACCCACCACAAGTTCTCTAGTCACTGTAGTTAATCCACCTCCCTGAGAGGCAGTAGCAAGGTCAGTGGAAGAATTCTTCCGTTGACCTAGCGCTCTTGATGCCGGCGGTTAGGTTGGCTTAACTGTCTCTCTCAGGTGTGTGGATGTAAGTACGCCAGCATAAGTTTCCAGTACTGACCAGCCCGATTAGTAGCTGGAGTAGATAGCCAGTCTCCTCTGCATCCTATTTGACACCCTTGGTAGACACCCTCCTTCTCCTCAGCCGTTGGACAGTGATTTATGTAGGACTGTTGGAAAGTGTTGCCATAAGGATCAACACCTCTTGCTTCCATGAAGTGGAAACTGCTTCCTCTGGGACTGTAACTGCGGGAGACCATTTACCTATGCCAAGGTCCGGTATCCCAGCAATAAAGGCTGGACTGAGATCAGAGCTTCTGCTCTATTCACATTTACAGCAGTGCAGATGCCTCCAGCTGATGGAAGTTGTTCCTGCATATATCTGTGCCCTTCTACAAACAGATGTAGGCAACACACAGAGTTCTTTCCTGGAAAGAGTTCATGGGGGTTTAGTATTTCTCCCCCCACCCTCTCCTTGCTCTTTCCAAATGGATCCCAAGTGCTCTGCATTCTCCCTTGGGACTAGGATCCCAGACACACTAAACAAACAGCCGCAGCTGGTGAATGTCACTCAGGAGGAACGGGATCCTTCCCTGCCAGCCATTAGCCAGGTATGTGTTAGTTTCCTCACTCCAGTTCCATGATCTCCTGCCAAAGGCAAAGACTGCCAACATCTAACCACAAGGAAAGCTGAGCTCTGCTGCAACTCAATATGCTTCAGCTCCAACACAACCCAGGAGGTGTCAACTTGCTCCAAAGAACCAACTGCTCTTTGGTGAGGGAAGAGCTGGGCATGCCGCAACAGCAGCATTTTTCCCTTGAGAAAGAGTTTGTGCGTAGTCCATTAGGAAAAATGTTGCAATTTGGTTATTTGCAATAAATGGAAGAAATGCCCCATGTAAGCAGCGCTAGACCCCCAGAAGTACCCCTAGGATTCAGAGGGGGCTCTGGTCCAGGAGGCCAATGCCTTGGCTTACATACTGCAAGTCTTGAGAAAAGGGCCGAGCAGCTGCTGCCTACATGAAGGATTCTGATCAATATCAAGGACGCCTACTCCAATGTTAGAAGTGATTTTAGTGTTGGCAAAATGTGCTAGACAGTCTGGGTTAACGAAGTCTCTCTCCACACTCCTCTGCTTGCTTTGACTCTGACCTACTTTGAGCACCTGCAGGTAATGAAGTCTTCATGCCCATCCACAGCCTCTCTGGAATACTTCTGGGCACATGCAAAGATATTTCACAGATCACATGACATACTAGAAGAAAAGCAAGTCTCTCTGAATTGCAGGGAGCACGTTGATATTCTGAGGCCTCAATGGTACCAACATGTGCCATCTGCCAGGAGAGTCTGAGTGTTATCGAGAGGTACAGGAACAGTCAGATGAGATACAATTTAAAGACTGGTCAGCAGGAAGAAAGTTCATTCAACAGAATGATTTATGAAAATGGCATAATCAGTTTATGGGGCTTGCTACTAGGTTAATGCTAGCCACAAAGCCATTATCACAAGCCAGATGGGCTCATTGCAACTGAACCCTATAAACTTATGTAAAACATGGATAAAAGTGTTGGGCACTGGAGTGACGGTAGCACAAGCACATCTATTAAAAATATTGCTGACTCCAGTTTAGTGCACCTAGAAGAGTGAAAAGTAGTTACATTTATTAGGGCTAATTGCAACGCAGCTGTGCACTTTGTTCCTTCCTCCCCCCCGCCCCCCCGTGAAGACTGAGGAGGGAATCAGGGTGGGGTATATTTCCAGGATGTGACTCAGTGTGAATTTCAGGAGTTACCTACTAGCACCACTGCAATTTGTGTGACATAAATTAGCAAACACCTGAGTCACATAAGGAAGAACTGGCTCTTTCTCCTGAAGGATTATTCTAGATTTTTGTAATGGCCCTAAATACTTGAATGCTTATAATACATATTAATCAGCAGAACTCTCCTTTTTACATGTCATGACACAACAGCAGCATACTCTTGGAAATGGTTCTTCTAAAATACCAACTGTTCCTGCAGGAGGAACTGCCAACAAAAAAAGAAATGAGTTCAGCATGGAAATCTGAGCTTAATTGCTTCCAGTAACCAGGCTAGAAGGAACCTAGACCTGTGTCCCTCCCTTCTGGTATTTTCCACTTTGAGCTGTTCTCTGCTGCGGTGTAGAACAAACTGCGGGAGGCGAGCATTTGACAGCACTGTCCAGGCAAAGCCAACAATCCAAAAAAAGAAAAACATGTTTTCTGTAGGTACAAGATCAGATGAAAGTGAGTCCTAACTTTGTAAGGGAACATAAATTCCTTGCCTGTACCCAGATCAGTATGTGTGAACAGCTACATTGCAAAGCCATACACTAGTTACTGGGTCCACACAGATGCTGCACTCACCTGCCTGAGGCGCTAGGACTTAGTGGGAGATATCCCATGGTTCTTAGCACTGCAATAAGCAGAGCTATTCTGTGATTCTTTTCCAGCAAACTGTGGGAGAACATCTGGCCTTCTAGGCACACCCAGGGGATTGTGGGAAGGCAGGATTTTTCTCACGTACCCCTAGAGGTATGTATACCCCAATTTGAAAACCACTGCTTTAGGTAATGCTGTTTATACAGAGCAAAACCCTAGTCTCCAGGAGTAGGTCATTACACAGGTGCATGGGGAAGGGACTTCCCTAACAGCAGGGACGCTTATGAATCAGTCCATGTATTATGTCAAAGGTGTTTTTTTTTTTTTTTTTTTTTTAAAGGGGGACGGTGGCAAGCAGAGGAATCAGTTTTCTGATCAGATGTTTAATTACATCCTGAATTAGTTTTCACTGTGCCCTTTAAAAAAAATTCTGTTCAAAACTCTGCTGCTAAACAAAAGGTGGCTAAATTTAAATAAGTTGGCAAGCTCTACCCAGGATGCACTTAAATTCAGGATTCCCACCCCATCTTCTGAAATATTTACTAGTTCCATTCAAAATGCTGCCCCACACTTTGTTAAGTTTAAAAAATTGTTTGAGACTTTTCCTCTCTGTAGCTATGGAAACTGATATTCTGCATGACACTGCAGAGGAGACAGGCTATCTACTCCAGCTACTAATCAGGGGCAGGTCTATGCTGAAAACTTACTCTGGCCTACTTACATCCACACACCTGAGAGGCGCAGTTAAGCTGACCTAACTGCTGGCGTCAAGAGCGCTAGGTCAACGGAAGAATTCTTCCACTGACCTTGCTACTGCCTCTTGGGGAGGCGGATTAACTACAGTGACCAGAGAACCTGTGGCGAGTGTCTATACTGCAGGGCTATGGGGGCACAGGTGTAGCATTTTAAGTGTAGACACAGCCTAGGTAAAAAAAGGTTGGCAAAAATAGCTTAAATTGGAGACAAGCGCAAGATTCACTAAAGTACAAGTAGCTTCCTCCCTTCAACCCCTCAAATGGGATATTCAGGGTTTCCCAAAACCAGAATTAATATTTCAGACTGATAAACCCAGGAGAGAAGCGATTAGAGGCAGGGAGAAACACAGAATCAAAGATCAAATAATTACTGAAAATTTGGTCAAGTACCTTCAGGAAGCAAAACATTAAAGCTTTTCATTAGTAATACAAAGTACTTAGACTTTATACAATAATCTAGCTGTATAATTAGAGTATTTGAAAGCTTGATTCTAATTTACTTATTTCACCTGGAGTTCATCTCTTCCCCACAAATTAATCCTAGCTATCTGAAACCAGCACTAGCTAGTGGCGGCAGTCATACTATGCATGCTGCACTTGTGAACAGTTCCTTTGCACATGCTATTTCATGCAAGCATTCAATGAGTCAACTAGACCAAAGCTTTCGTATATAAAAACTTTAATGCCTCAAGCTCAGCTGAAGACTTGTGTTTGGGACCTGCAAGACTCTTTTCAAAAGACCCCATTTCTTTGAGACAGACTGTGTTAAGGGGAGAGCTTTCTCTTCACAAGTTGGGACAACGGAGCTTCACATGTGTAGTTTGGAAAGGTTTCCATCAAAGTAGTCCTCAAGGCTGTGTACTGGTCAGCCTCTTGTCCACCAGCTCAAAAAGACTTCACTGCATACAGGATTTGCATCAAAGTCCCATTGGTTTATTCCTAGATAATGGAACTTTAAAGATGTACTGTCCCACACTGGAGCAAGCCATGAAGGGAGCTGTCCTAGAAAGGTGGTTTTCTATAGTCCCTTGCTTGCCCCATTACAATTATGGGAGACATTTGTGCTTGCAGCAGTTAAGAGCTCTTCCTCACAGCTCAACTTCACCTTTCCGCTGGAATCTGCGGTGCTTGTAAACTTGCATTTACGACATCAGGCTGTTATGAATTCAGCATGATGGTTTCACTCTAAGTAAGGAGTAGATGGGGCTGAGGAAGCAGGCTGGCTCAACATCTTCTAAATTGGAGAATAGTGTCAAGGGAAATTAAAACCCCATGTGAAAAAGCTCACTGGATGTAAGTTTTGAACTAGACAGTGAAGGTTCCTTGGTGCAAAATTCCCACTTCAGTAGGTGTACAATCCACAGGACCACATGCAAGTTCAGGGAACCTTTCAGAAGTGCGCTTACAATGGCAGAACAGAATAGATACATCTCTTCAACAACTGAATTTAGGTACAAAAGTTTAATAAAAACCAGTAGAAGCCTCAGACACCTCAAGAGCATACTCGGTTAAAGATTGCGTACATCAAGGTTATACATTGAACAGGCTTTCAATGTGTTTCGTAACCATTTGGCAGGCTCCGTTCTTCTAAACAAACCTGCACGTCCAAGTTAAAACCTAGAATCTCTTACCAGAACCCCCACTGCTAATACCCAGCGCAGTAAGCAGAGCGCTTGTTCTAACATGAACAGAAAAGTGCATACAACTTTGGAGCCCTACAAACTTGGTAATGTGCCTACACTTTAAAAACAGCATCAAAGTGACAGCAGGCTCTTGGGGATTTAAACAGTTACAAAATTGCTTAAAACCTCTCTTTCTTTATTGTCTTATGTTCAATTGTTAGGAACTCTGGTTCTCACTAGGAGGCAAGTTTGCATGGGATGGTGTCTTTGTCTGGGCCGTATATATGACCATTGTATGTATGTTATAATTGCTTGGAAATCTGTTGCAAAACATTCTGCTTTGCCCTTTTGAGCACTGGATATTAGTAAAGGAACCACCCATGTGACATATAAGGCAGAGCTGCAACTGAAAGCCATTAGCCCAGATTCACAGTTTAGTACTTTGGCTTCAGTTTTAGGTCTTGGTTACAGTACGTATTGCACAGCATACCACCATTCAACAGTCAGCTAGTGTCCACCCTCTTTGGAAGAGATTTATTCGTTGTTCAGCCCGATGGCTGCAGGAGTGGGAAGTGCCTTCCAAAACAATGCCATACTGACTGATGTGCATATAGCAGCATTTCCCATGCTAGACTCATGTTTTCACATCAAACAAGAACCATATACACGTATTAAATATTACCAATTAGCTTCCATCATTTCCTGCACATGAAAGTAGCACAATTCTATGATGTTTGTAGTTTAACAGGATCTCTTGACTCCACCAAATCAAGGTTTTCCTGATAGGTGAACAAGGCAGGCAGCTAGGAATGGATTTCGCTTATAATGCTACACACCTGCTGAAATCCCCCCTCCCCCATTAATAATCCATTACAAACTCATTTGTAAAGGGAACAAGATTGTAACTACACAGGAAAGCAATCACTCCCCCTACAACTGTCATATCTTCCCAAAACAGTAGCTGACAGTATCTGTGATGGCATCTCCCCAAAATTTTGGGGAACTACATCTATGCAAGGAAATAGCATTGGTGGCCTATGAAGTTCAGATCAACTAATCCTCTTTGGAAAGATGACAGCTGTCCAGGAGGAGCTTACATTTCAGATCAGCGTCTTCCACTTATACTAGTGTGTCTTACAGAAGTGGAACTTTCCATTACGTTTAGCTGTACCTTAGAATACTCTGGTTTGTGCCTAGTTGTAAATTATGTGCCTAGATGCTATGGCAACAGGTGCCTTTGAAATATGGCTGTTTCCATTCCATTTGTCAAATGCTTAGAATGTCAAGTTTCCTTTGGCAAATTATGAAGTAGAGGAATGACACCTAAAACCTCACAACTACCTCAGCAGTCTCCCCAAAAAATACATGAAAGAAATCAGTTCCCCATTCTCTCTGGAAACGTAGCTATCTTAAGCGTCCTTCCCACTCTGGCTGCAAGAAACTGTCTTTACTCAAAGGAGAAGTTACAAAAGAAAAATGAAGCCTTTCAAATACATAGACAGAAGCACTGAAAGTATATTTTGATATATTTGAGGTCTTGGGCACTTTCAAACCCCTCACCCATTCAAACAGATATTTACCCATGTTAACTATTGAAGTGGTGTTTATTAATATAGTTGCCAGCTCACAAGACAAAGGTTTCTCCAGATATGAATTTAACATCTTATCAGGAAAACTAGAATACAAGCCCACCCGACTGCCCGCCACCTCCCGTTAGATTGCCCACTTTTCGGAACAGCTGTAGTCTGTTAGAATTGTGATCTCAGTCTCTTTAGCAAGAGTGCACAGGATATACTGAAGACCTGGAATAGAGTTTTTCAAATTAAAAGATCTTTTCCAACAAGAAAAATACGCCTCCTGGTCAAAAACTTTTCTATATGCATGGAAACAGTCTAAAAAGGCTAACGTAAAAAACACCATTTACACAATAGGCATCTGGCAGCATTTTCAGATTTTTTTTAATTTATTCTGACATGCTATAAAGGAATAAATTACACTGTTAAAGAATTACCAGCAATAAAAGTACTTTTCTTTCAGCTGGGCTAAAGTAAGAGTGAGGAGGAAAGCCCAGGGCAGTAACCAATGTGAACACTGCACAGTGCGAGGCTGTCCAAGAACAAGAGTTAATTTGATCATATCCACTTCACAAGAACTTGAAAGAAAATGCCTTGGTTTAAAACCCTCCAAACACTTCCATTCTAAATTTTCAAAACTAATAATCACAAGTCAGTCCAGCCAATGCAAGACCACGGCAACACTTGTGGGCTGCCAACAGTGGGGTCTTCAAAAGATGCCAATCTCTTGTTATAGAGGGCTGGGTATCAATGCAGCAAGTTATTAAAAAATGCAAGACTGCCCTTCCCCCTCAAGAAAAAAAAATAAAAAAAATTTAAAAATGAAAGTGAGGAAGAATTACACTAAATCTAAAATGATTTAGAAAGAAATATGACTTTTTGCTTAACAAATGGCCTTGAAATGGTCTGTTTAAAAAAACTGGAGTGGTGTTGATTTCTTTAGACTGAATTAACAAGGCAAATTAAAAAAAAAAAAAAATCTCATTTCCTTACAGAAAGTTTTTAGTTTTTAATGAACTTGTAAACAAAAAAGCTCCCATTTCAAAATAAAAACAAAACCCCAGATCATATAGATGTTTACAGTGATTACATTTATCTAAGCAACTTACATACAGGTTCAGTTGTAAGATGTTAACTAAATTTGTGACAAATATGCTGTTTTTCCTTTTATACCAAGAACATTATAGAGTTAATGCAGAGTCCTAAAGATTATCTAGTAGTCGCTAAGTTTCTCTTAAGTCTTCACTTTAGATGCTGTTATTTCTAGTACAGGTAAGCAGGCAGAGTCTTTCATACGCTTAAAAACTGGAATCTTTGGTTACTACCATGTCAGCTGGCTTGGTATGTTGCACATAGAAGCCAACAATTTTAAGAATGTTTTAAGTGTACAACTTTCAAAACCCAGGGAGGAATAACCAGAAAGAGTGCACAATTGTGAGCATTTACAATCATCACAACTGTTGCTGAAGACTGTCCATGCCATTCTTCCAAAACAATGAGATCTCATAAGGAGTGTAGTTCAAAGTAAAAAGGTAACAAAAATTGGCATGTGCACAATTTTCTCCACCATTTTGTGTCAACCATTTAGTTAACTTTTCCACTTGAAAAAATGCAATAGAAAACTGGACACCATGTTTCACTATCTCAGTAATTCACAATTACAGCTGCTGCTATAACTCAGAGTGCAGCATCACCAGCGCTGCCCAGAGCCAGTTTATACTGAAATTAAGTTCTTTACACCAAGTAAATGGCTGCCCACAACCACTGGCAAGTGTACGTATGAACTAAAATTTCTAGGATTTGGGGAGTGACAAGTCCTGCTCCGATCTGCTCTGCTTCATTTGTTCCTCTCTTCATGCTCAGAAACCTGTAAGATAAACAAAGGCAACTTACTGATATTTGAAAAGTAAAGGAACACCTCCAGGATGGCAGGGTTAAACACAAATAGTTATGTCATTTACAGGGAAAATGTTGTTCCATTTTAGAATGGTATGGTCCCTGCTTTCCTTTTCTAAAGCTAAACATGGTTTGACTGATCACTGTTCCAAATCAACACCACATGCGTATAAATTTAAAACAGTACACATATCCACTAACTAGATGCAAAGTCTTTCAAATGGGCATTCAGTTTGGCAGCCAGCCATATAATTTAAGAACAAGATGTGTTCTTGCCACTAGGAAGCAGGGTGTAATTTCACAGAGTTGTTTTCTACTTGTCTGTAATCCCTGTGTGTGTATTTTGCAGAATGTCACCACAGGTCACCTGATGGCAGTACATATGGAGCATCAAGTGGCAGGCAGCAGATTTTATCCTTTTCTTTGGGGCCAGCCTGATTAGAACCGTTTTGGAATGGTGCAGAAATACCACTATAAAGCAACTATGAATCAACTGGTTTGTTTCAGATCCTTATTTTAAAAAAGCATATTGTGCTGTGTTGAGTGGGAGCCATTGCTTCAGCTGGGCACCAGTTACTTTTGCAGCTCCCTCAGGGCTCCATTTATGCCTTTTGTAGATGTCTACTTATAATGGTGGTACTGGAAATGCTCCAGTTTAAGAAGAATTGTAGGCAGGGCCCAGACTCTAAAGAACTCTGTAGACTGAAGTGTTGTAGTGAGATGTTCACAAATCAAGGTGCATTTTGTTTATGAATAAATGTCTGGCCATCTGATAGGATCCCCATTTCCCCCCCTCAAATTCATTTGAGAGCAGTTACTGGAAAACCTAAATTCTGTTCTCAAACAGATGCAGCCACTAGATTTACTACACAAGAAACCTTCAATCAAATCACTCCCCATGAGGTGCCATTTGATACCCCAAAACCTTTAAAGGTGACCAATAAGTATTTTAAAATTGGACTTGCGGCCGTTGCTATTTCATGAGGGATAAAGGCCTGAAAGGTTGTTTATTTTTGTTTTTGAACTTCAAAAAAAAAAAGAAAAAAGAAAAAAAAAAGTCAGCCATTTCTGAGGGAAGTTTGAACACTAATAACTTACTGAAGTGACTAGAACACTGAAACTAACAGATTTCCTTTAGCCAGAGTCAATCATTAAACAGATTTTAAAAAAGAATTGTAAGACCAGCGATTAAAAAAAAAAATCCCTTTCCTTTAACTGCTCAGCTTTTAGCTCTTGTGACGTCACCATTTCACTAGTTATGTAGTCAGAGAGCCTTCCAGAATACACACTTAGATTTCTAATGGAAACAAGCAAAAAATACTTTACGATCTGTAAAGAAAACTGAACTTCAATTAAAGAAGGCAAAAAGGATTAGAGTCCAAGATCCTTTTCTTCTTTGCAGCTCATCTTTAATATGCCTTATCCAAATGACTGCAGCTGTATGTTTTTAGTTGAAAGATAAAGGCTCATCTGACATGCTTTGTCCCAAATCATTACCCAGCTTCAGACTATTTTACCAGCCTATCAGAACGTGAAGTGCACTGCACCTAATCTGAAAAGCATTTAAAATAATCTGCATTTACATCACCTTCTTTTAAGCACCTTTCTTCAAAAGCTACAGGAAAAACTACTGTTGTGCAGTCTGCA
The DNA here is from genome assembly GCA_037349315.1 of Chelydra serpentina. Classification (NCBI taxonomy): domain Eukaryota; kingdom Metazoa; phylum Chordata; order Testudines; family Chelydridae; genus Chelydra; species Chelydra serpentina. The sequence goes on from JBAIAC010000035.1 coordinate 19,868,818, forward strand.
TTTTTGCGGTGTCCATCTGTTGCGATAGTCTTAGCCAAGTTGACCAACTCTTCCTACAGCCTCAGCATTGGTTACACAGATACTGGGGCCATACCTTGGGATGTCTTGCTGATTAGACTGACAGCCACAATCTGGTATGTACACTGCCCCCCACAGCAGTCTGGTCACAAGACCGTCCAACACTAGTGCCATTTTACCACATCATTTATTCAGATGCCTCTATTACTACACATCTGTCACTGTTACAGATTCACTGCATTTTGGAAATTCTTATGCTCAGGAAATCAAGCATCTTTAGAGCTTTTATCAACTCTCCATCACAGATACTCAATGTACAAAATAACACGAACGGCATGATCTAAAGAAATGACTTATGGGAGACAGTGGGTGAAACTAAAGGAAACAAAATGCAACCATCACATGAATCTCCTGTGTTCTGTATTACTATTAAGCAAGGTAGGATACTCTGCATCAGTGGCCAAACTGTGGCCTGTGGACCACTAAATTGGCTAGTCTTGTGACAATAGCTCTGTTTCCAGTTGTCAAGCTGCATTAAGGACAACCAATAGTACGTGTCTTTTGAAATGAGCGAGGGGAGGAGTCAGGGTGTAAGTTTGGGAATCTTGCTATATGCTAATAGCCATATAGGAACCATGGGACTAGAACTAGATTCACTAGTTTGAGAGTTTATGGTAAGGAAAGCAATCAACTAAAAAATGACAGAGTAGATTTGCATCTCTGAAAAAAGCAGCCAGTTTATAGTGATCAGCACTGCAGAGTCCATACAGCTATGGCATGATGAGGCTGGGGTTTTTTCATGACATGGAAGAGCCATCAAAGAACGAATTGCAGATTACTGGGAATGATCTAAAATGCAAAAAAAAAAAAAAAAAACCCAAAAAAACACCAACCCTGCTCAAATTCACATCTGGTGTTAGAAGTGAGAAAACTTCTCATTAAGTAACAGAGCAAATTTTATTTGAATTTGGCAAAATCTGAAAGGAAACAAAAGCTCATTTTTATACTGCCATTTTTGCCTAATAATAGAATTTGCTCAGTGAGGTCTTAGGTACTGCCATGATCTATGAACAGCATGCAGTATATTTTGGACACAAGTACTACAAACATTAAACACCAAGGGAAAATACTGTTGCTATTTCTTTGCCTTCTTAGGCTTTAAAGTCAGACATTCTAGCAGTTTAATATTTTAATTGACAACAGAAGCGTTCAAGTTTAAAAGCTGTTTTTCAGCTAATTCTTGCTTTCAACTTTTGCCTCCACTTCCTGGAGGAAAGCCCAGAGTGGATGCAGTGCTCTGACAAAGAGCACAGCAGCACTTATCAAGGATACAGTGTCCAGGTACCGTAACTAACCATCCCTCATGCTGCCTCTCCTCTGTATTACTGATGGAGGACTGTGGGATTAACAAAGCGAGGAAGGAGACGGGAGCATCCCCACCACAGATGACACAAGAGACAGGTCTCATGCTGTGGAATCCATGAACCCCCCTAATGCTTTCCTCTAGCAATCCTGAACAAATAAGTGTTAGAGGAACTACCGGGGAGGGAGCAAGAAGGAGAAGAGAGTACAGAGTAGGTGCTGCCACCACACAAAGAGGATCCACTTCTTGGTTCTGGTAGCTGTCCAGTCCTAGGATGAAATGGCAGAGTTGGGGCAATGTCTTCCCACAAAAGCATGTCCCAACCGTTTGTTGAGACCCTGTAGTATACTACCTTTCTTTGCATAGAGCAGTGCAAGTGGCGTTCAGATTAGACTGTTTCCTGGCTTCCCTCCTACTTTTCCCTATCCACCAGTTAGCGGACTACAGTTTTACTTTATAGTCCTAGGACTGACCATCACTAGCTAACAATTTTCTGATCCCGCTCTATGTCTACACTAGGCACAAAGTGGTTAAAAATTTAAAATGTGCTAGACAACATTTATGAAGCACCTCATTTTCTTACCCTAGACAGGGTTTATGTCCCTTCCTCTCCTCCCATCCCCAATTTTTAAACAGGAATGGAGAAAAAGGGTATGTGCTCACTTAACTAAAGACTGGAGAGTTTTCATTACTGGGTGGCACAGTATTATCCTATGTTACTTTCAAAAGGCCAGCTGTCTCTAGACCAGACCCAGAGCAGCAATGGAAGCTTTGTAGCTAGGATACTGGAGTTCCTATACACAAAGCCTTGTTTGAAGGGCCAGGTTTGCTATGCTTCCATGCTCACCTGACAAGCTGATAAAGTACATTCAAGATTACTAGCTACTTGAATTTTCCAGTCTCATTTCAAAAGGAAGCTTGAGTATTTGTACTTACTGTCTCTGCAGTAACTAACTGTACTAGCCAGCCTCTGCAGTTCTGTCTCTGCCACTTTACATGTCAGAATACTCAAGTACAAGACAAACTATTTCTTTAACTCCTCTGGGGAAAGACATTTTGTTGCATCTTGTTAGCACTGGAGAGCCTACTTTCACAGACCATATTTCTAAGCAAGTCTAATAGTTTAGCAAATAGGGTGGCGGACTGATTTAAAATCGGCAATTTAAGTTATCAAGAGGAAAGCCTCAATTTAAATAATTTTAATCAACTTTTCCATTTGTACTTGTTATTTTCTAAAGAAAGGTGCACTCTTGTTTACATAACCATTAAAACATGCTATTTACAACTAAACAGAATCTTTACACTAGATCTGGTATATCTTTTTGCTATCCAGGAGGGTACACTATTAATCTATACTAGGGCTGTCAAGCAATTAAACAAATTAATCACGATTAATCGCACTGTTAAACAATAGAATAGCGTTTATTTAAATATTTTTGGATGTGTTCTACATTTTCTAATATATTGATTTCAATTACACAGAATACAAAGTGTACAGTGTTTATTTATTTTTTATTACAACTATTTGTACTGTAAAATAATAGTATTTTTCAATTCACCTAATACAAGTACTGTAGTGCAATCTCTATCATGAAAGTTGAACTTACAAATGTAGAACTATGTACAAAAAAAATTGCATTCAAAAATAAAACAACATTTTAGAGCCTGCAAGTCCACTCAGTCCTACTTCTTGTTCAGCCAATCGCTCAGATAAACAAGTTTGTTTACATTTGCAGGAGATAATGCTGCCTACTTCTTGCTTACAATGTCACCTGAAAGTGAGAACAGGTGTTCACATGGCACGGTTGTAGCCGGTGTTGCAAAATATTTACGTGCCAGACGCGCTAAAGATTCATATGTCCCTTCATGCTTCAACCACCATTCCAGGGGACATGTGTCCATGCGGATGATGGGTTCTGCTTGATAACAATCCAAAGCAGTGCAGACTAACACATGTTCATTTTCATTATCTGAGTCAGATGACACCAGCAGAAAGTTGATTTTAAGTGTTCTTTGGGGGGGGAGGGATAGCTCAGTGGTTTGAGCATTGGTCTGCTAAACCCAGGGTTGTGAGTTCAATCCTTGAGGGGCCCATTTAGGGATCTGGGGCAAACATCTGTCAGGGGACAGTACTTGGTAGTGAAGGAACTGTGTTGGGTCATCATCCGAGACTACTATAACATCATCAAATATATGGCAGAATGTGGGTAAAACAGAGCAGGGGACATTAAATTTGTGACAATTCTCCCCCAAGAAGTTCAATTAATGCATTTTTTTTTAAACAAGCATCATCAGCATGGAAGTATGTCCTCTGGAATGGTGGCCAAAGCATGAAGGGGCATACGAATGTTTAGCATATCTGGCACGTAGATACCTTGCAATGCTGGCTACAAAAGTGCCATGCAAATGGCTGTTCTCACTTTCTGGTGACACTGTAAATAAGAAGAGGGCTGCATTATCTCCTGTAAATTTAAACAAACTTGTTTGCCTTAGCGATTGACTGAACAAGGAGGAGGACTGAGTGGACTCGTAGGCTCTGAAGTTTTACATTGTTCTGTTTTTGAATGCAGTTATGTAAAAAAAAAATTAAAAAATCTACATTTGTAAGTTGAACTTTTACCACAAAGACTCCACTACCGTACTTGTATGAGGAATTGAAAAATACTATTTCTTTTATCATTTTTACAGTGCAAATATTTGTAATAAAAATACACTATTTCAATTGCAACACAGAATATATATTTAATAAATTTCAATTGGTATTCTATTAACAGTGAGATTAAAAGTGCAATTAATCGTCATTAATTTTTTTGAGTTAATTGCGATTAATCGACAGCCCTAATATATACACATTTAAGTATTTTAGTTTAGTATTTTCAGATTAATTGTACATTTTCAGTACACTAGAAGACAGTGAATGATATTGCTTATTTACTGGATAATTAACTTTTGCCCATCATTTGAGTCACGCTGCATTAGGATGGCAACTGGAATTTAAACACACAGAACAGCATTTTTATTCAACAAAACTTTGCTTATCCAAACATATTTCACATTTACAACTAAATGATTTAGCAAACAGAGGGATTAATTGTGTTTAGCAGTGAATTAAATTGATTACTTCAGATCAGCTCCAGTTAGTTACTTTCACTTCGGCACATTTGAAAATTTGCCCAGGCTGAAGTTCCTTTTCGCCCAAGTCTCTTGCAACATGAGAGAGTCTCCCTACATTTCTTAGGCCATCCTTCAAACTTTTAAAAACTAGTAGATTTCATCCCCTCCCCTCCTTGTTTTTATTCATGGGCTGGAAGAGAGACAGGCTTTCCTGCTTTTTCAACTCCCAGTTGATTTCTCAATTTTGAATTAGTTCAAATGAAGCAAATATTCACTGAGCCTGCAGAAGAGGTTACTGCTGTCAAAAGCAGGTTTAGCACTTCAAAAAAAACCTCTGGTTCCAGGTGCTTAACTAGTAACTGCTACCAGTTCAGTGGTGTGACTTTGCTTAAATCATTAGCAAACATGTACGGCTTGAATGGTTTACCTCCAGCCCTGAAATTTATTGTGGTTGGCATGACTGATGAGTGATTATTAGATGCAGCAGTTATGGCATCTACCCTGGTACTTTGGGTTGACAATATTGACAAGAAAAGGAGACAGAGTAAATGATTGATCCATCCACTCCCTTACTGCCTGCAATTTAACTTTGTTGTTCATTATTTCCTCTCTTCAATGTCTCTTGACGTTCCTGTCTAAATTTCAACAGCATCAGCAATACAGCAAGCCTTCTGCAGTTTATCCAAAGCAACAGAAAGAGGTTTCAGTATATGCTGCATGCATTCTACATCTCTCTTCAGTCTGATGTTGACTACTTCAGCTGTGATAGTTTCATCTCTTTTGCTAACAATTTGCTTCACAAACAGTCATCAGAACCAGTCAGTTCTTAATACCTCAAGAGTCAACTACTAATTCCATTGTACATATTGCGTGAGAAGTGGTTTGGTTCCTCCTCCTCCTCTCTTCAGCAAAGCTGAGGCAAAGTGACTGTTAGGGAATTATTTTGAAATTTCTACATTTTCATTTATTCCTGGAGGTGTACTTCGGTTAAAAGATTAATCAAATGAGCACTGCATCCCTAAGTTATAAGTTTCAGGGTCCCTTCGTTATTTTCTTCTAGATATCTTCTCATCTTTTCTACATTTGCAGCATTGTCTATGATGCTACACACTTGAATTTTTGTTCAGTTTGTTATAGCTTTTACTGCTACTGGTAAGTATTCTGCTGCGTAGATATTTCCTGATGTATCAATTGTTCCTGTCAGATAGACAACCCCATCTTCTGTTGTCACACAAGCACATATTATTGGCTCATTGTGTACATTTCTCCACTCATCAAGACTCAGATCAATCAATTTTTTTTGCACACTGTTCAATTTCATTCTCACAGTCTGTGTCCAATAACGTTCCAGCATAGTCTGCTCTGCCAGTGGAGTGTAGCCTCATCACAATGATTGAGCCACATCAATGAAATGTTTGCTCTGAACAAGATGAAAGGGAGAATTTGTTGCATAAATGAACCAAGCAATCTTGTCACCAAAAAAGAGTCTGGTTGGAATTGGCTGGTCCTGATTCCTAATACATCCATGGTTTTACTGGATGATGAAGAAAGTCTTGTCTTGATTCAGGTAATTTACTGTCTGATGTACATTTAGTTGCAACAATCTAGTGGTACCAGCAGATGACTCTGAAGTTGTAGACACTGCAGATGGATGTTTATAAACCCTTATTGTCTAAGACGGGCCCTGAAACAAAAAGGTAAAAGTCACTCATTGAATATTGCTCAGTGCTGCTTAAAAAAAATAAATAAAATAAAGATTACAAATGAAACACGCATCCTACTGGAGCTGTTTGTACCACTGTTTAAATAATTTATTCCGAACCTAGTTTTATAGGAAAAATAAATCACGAGAATTATCCAAATCTATTTAAACACCCTTATTTCTAGCAACATACCAGACAGCATGAAAAGAAAAAACCCTTTAAATGTTAAACTTCATAAATGCCTGATCAACCTTTACTTTTAAACAGGAAATTTCCACCTAGGATGTTTGATTATACTGCGCAATAAAAAAAAAAGTTATTTCAGAAGTCCAGCAGTAACAGTAAAAATGTAATTGATAAATACTCCCACAACAATACCAATTATATTTTGAACACAAAAACTTTGAAATTGGTAAGTAATCTACCCAAAACACTGATTTGTGACAATAAACTAAGTTATCATTTACTAACATAAGACGACAGTTGGCAGTCCATAAGAATGGTGGAAAAATAAGTTTACTAACCAGTTAATCCAGATTGTTCAGGTATGTCCACATCATCTTCAAAATCACTGCCTTCTGAAGAGCATTTTGCATCATGCTTCATTCTGACAACCAGACCTTGCATCTCTGTTGTACTGTTTACATTTAGCGTATGTTCCTTTTATACCCAGAGGTACATTTTTATTTTTTTTTAATATGACCTGCAGCCATGGCAGATCTCTTCCTCCCCCACCCCCCAGTGTTGAAATGAATAGAGCAGGGGTTCTCAGGACAAATGTTTTGGTGGCCTCACAGTGCGACCACCAACTCTTGCTGGTGGCCGTTCTCATATTTTTTCCTAAAATACTTGTAGGCTGGAGCCTGAAGCCCTGTGTCCAGATCCTGAAATGGATAGAGGATAAGGCCTGGGGATGTAGCCGCCTGGGGCCTGCTGCTGCACAGCCGGAGCCCGAAACATGGCCAGAGCCTTACGCCCCGCCTCCCCAGGGCTGAAGCCCAAAGCCTGTGCCCCACTGCCTCTGCCTGTTCCTCTAGCATTGTGTCCTAGGTATCTCCGGAGGGGGGCAGGATCCAATCCCTACTGGCAGCCCTGCAACCAATACCAAGGTGGTGCATCCAGGAGCAACAGGGGGGGGCCGCTACTTTGCCACTCCTTCCCCCCTCCCCATCATAGTCCAGGAGACTCTGGCTGCAAGAAAAGCCCCTGGTAGCTGTATACGGCCACACTGGCTGTGTTTGAGAAACAATGCAGTGGAGGCTGCACTCTGAAGAATGTTATCCCTTCTTCCCAGTGTCCTGTTTTCACTCCAGTATTGCACCCTTCTGCTTCTTCTCCCTTGTTACAAAACTCCTCTACTCCGCCCCAGCAAAAGAATTATCAATCCAAGCTATAAAACAGGAGTAGGAGACCTCCAGGTGGGCTCAGTGGATGATCCTGATGAGATACACGATATCTCCTGAAGTTAGAGGCCTCGTCCAACACTTACGATGACTTTGCCAGTCTCTTGCACCAAGCAGTACAACCTGTGGGTCCACCACAGGACCAAGCTATTACAGTACATGACCTATTATGTCATTTATAAAGCTTCACCTCAAAAGAAAGAATCTGGGGGAAAATATTTTATATAGAAAAGTATCCTTTAACTCAAAGTTTGTGATAGAGGCTCATGGATTCAGGGTTGGGCATTTGATCAGTCCAAAATAATTGGCCAATTGACTTGGTTTTCCATATTTGACACTTTTTGAATAATGTTTGACCACTAAAGCACTAATTTATCAGAATAGTAACAACAACAAAAAGGTAACACTTTATGGTCTCTAATAGGCTTAGCTTTAGACACTTGTGCCTAATTATTAGAGGAAAGTTATTTAACTTAGAAAAATGAGAAGCACAATGAAAACATTATAATAAATAAGTATTACCGCCTTTTTAGCAATATGAATGTTATGCAAGAAAGCCTGTGTGTAAGCTTGTCTCACCATCAGAAATTGGTCCAATAATAGATATTACGGTCACTCACTTTTGTCCCTCTAATATCTTGGGACAAACAGGGCTACAACACCACTGCAAGACTGAACAGTTCCCCCCCCTGCCCTCCAAAAAAAAATAAAAAAATAAACAGAAATCAAACAGCCTACTTCTTCTTCATCCGGTAAGTACTGACACAACTCTTAATCTGCCATTTTCTTCTCTAATATTAAATTGTGACACATGGTCACCAGCTTCCAAGCACTGGCGATCTTCAGTCTATTGCTGGTTTCTGAATGGATGAGGATTCCTCAAACTGACAAATTTTGTTCTGCACATGCAGTTGTACACGGAATCACTTCTGCCACTATAGCTAGAGTGCAAGGAGGACACAACCCTTCCGACCATGATTAAGGAGCAAGCTCTTGATTCCCTGCGGGGATAGCACACCATATTGTTGTGTGACTGAACAGGCTACCTCTTACTTTATACTTTGCCACCTCCATCAGAATTGTTTGCACATTTGTATATGCTTTAAAATTTGTAACAGTTACTAAGAGGTCTGAGGGTAGGCAGCATTATGTGCAGGAGTGATCACTTGGTTTTTCCATGATACTGTTTTGTCTATTATCTTTCCTCCTCAGCTTTTGTAAGCAGATTGTGTTCAGTATTCTCAGAAAATGTATTAATCAGCAACTCATTCTTGGCATCAGACAACATTTAACTATAATTTTCCATAGTCTGAATGGAATGAGCTATGGGGTACAAGCAGTGAAATGAACTTTGAGCTTTACATTCAAGACATTGAGACTGTCAGTGCAGAGTACTCGGAGGCAGCACTTGGCCACCCCTTTCTCCAACAGCTGCTTATTGGATGACCTTGCATATTTGAAGATCTTTGAAACCTTTAAAAGAAGATGCCCATCGAGTAGGACAATGCTTACTCAGTATCATCCACATGGAGTCCTATACTCAATAACGTTGAAGAATGGCTGGTTTGTCAAAAACTTTAAAATGCTTTTCACTTTTGACACGTGATGAGAAAGTTGCCTGATCTCACCAATGAAAAGCTGCATCATATGAACAGCACATAAACAAAGAAAGTGTGGACACGTATTTATTAAAGCCCAAGCAGCTTTCATATTAGCCATGTTGTTGGTCACAACCAAAATAGCCTTCAATTCATTGATTACATTATTACACTGGTCAACAATATATTGGGCTGTGTGGTGATTCTCAGTTGTGCACTGAAATTAGTAAAGCACTGTGAAGTTACCATGAAGTTGATGGAGCACTCTGTGACTATAGCTCCATCCATCAAATACTAGAGACACGTGAGGAACTTGCACAATAAGTACACCAATTCTTTTTCACAGTCTGCTTTGGCATTCAGAAGACTTCCTATAAACTGTATCCTACTTGGTACTTCGTAAATAGGATGCAACTTATGAAAAAATTCTAGCATGAGGATTTTTGATGGTATGAAATGGTATATTGCTGGCATAAATACCTCTACCAAATGTAGTCAAGTTAGGTTTTTTCTGATCATGGCACATTCTATCCAAAAGCCTCTTAAACAGTTTGATTATGAACATCTGAATACTTTCCAGGGGTAGGTGTTTTCAATGCTGAAGCAGGTGGAGTATCAAAATTCTTATCAGAAGACAAAGAAGTGGAATTAGCTTCACTTTCACTCATATCACTCAATAGAAAATCCCTGCATGCTTCATGATGCTGACAAAGACAAAGCTGGAGTGCACAGAAGAGAACATTTTGAGGCAGACCAGTTTTCCCTTTCTTGCTGTTTGACTGCATAATCTTTGCTAGTAGCTGGACACATCATGAGAATTCATCAAAGTGTTTCTTCATTCTATCTACGTGTCATACTCAGGAGAACAGAACTTGCACTTAGCTTTACCAGTTTTTCCATGATAATGTCTAGTAAAAAAGTTTCCATACAAATGATTCTGGCTTCCCCCAACTCTGCATAATTTATGTCACTATTGTAATGTCTCTCTACTTTTGGAATGCTTTCCAGATTATGAAGTATCTCTTGTATTTCAACGAACCAGTAGCCAATTTATTCTGTTTCTATCTGCTGCTGTTCCAGAAGATTCCAGCGAATCAAAACATTTTTGGACATGCTGCCCTCTCCCTCCCAGGACCTTTACAGATTTCCAGATCACATGAAAGGGAGAAAGAGCTCTTCCTCCCTGCAGCAAACACAATGGATTCATGGGCAGCAGCAGGAGGAACATAGCAGGAAGGGAGAGGCCTTTACTGAGATGTGATGTTAGAACCCCCTCATCAGCACAGGACTTCTCAGATTATCAGCAAGGTCTGGCTGGGGTTAACTGTATGGGCATTATAAAGGAGATTTTTGTTGAGAGGAGCATAGTGGGAGATTACATACATGGGCATTTAATGTTGCTGTTTGCTTTGTTGAGGTGAGGAAGGAGTCAGGGGTTTAATAGCCAAGATTCTTTTCTTTGTTTAGGGAGAGGTTTAATGGCTGTGTAGCTTCTCTGTGTGTTAGGGAAGGAAGTTTAACGACTGTGAATGACTCCCTCCTCAACTCCAGAGGGAATTTCTTATGTTTGGTCAGTTTAGAGTAGACTGTAAACTCGTCTGGGTAGGAACTATGTCTTAAATTTGTTTACCGTGCTTTATAAACAGTCATGTACATTGATGGCCTGGTATACAAATAAAAAATCACTTCCCCCCCCCCGTATTTGTTCTATAAGGTTCTAACCAGTCAAGATGCTCAACTTTTACCTCCCCCCGGCCCCCGCCAAACAGATGACATTAGCGTGTAGTAGAGTGAGCAATCGATATGTTCAAGTTGGCTTGCTAACATATGGCATCATGGTTTTGATGCAATCAAAAAGGTAGGCTGCCAGCTACATCAGACTATTCTTGCTGGAATACTTGACAATGGTTAAGTAGGCCTTCAATTGACCATCTTGTCAAGTGCAGCCCTCACCTCAAGAACAAGTTTTAATATCCAAGCTTGGTCTACCAGTAAGAGAATGCTGGAAGTCAGAATTGTGCAGTGGATTTCAGAGCACTTCCCTGCATTATTAGTCAACTCCAGAGGGAATTTCTTATGTTTGGTCAGTTTAGAGTAGACTGTAAACTCGTCTGGGTAGGAACTATGTCTTAAATTTGTTTACCGTGCTTTATAAACAGTCATGTACATTGATGGCCTGGTATACAAATAAAAAATCACTTCCCCCCCCCCGTATTTGTTCTATAAGGTTCTAACCAGTCAAGATGCTCAACTTTTACCTCCCCCCGGCCCCCGCCAAACAGATGACATTAGCGTGTAGTAGAGTGAGCAATCGATATGTTCAAGTTGGCTTGCTAACATATGGCATCATGGTTTTGATGCAATCAAAAAGGTAGGCTGCCAGCTACATCAGACTATTCTTGCTGGAATACTTGACAATGGTTAAGTAGGCCTTCAATTGACCATCTTGTCAAGTGCAGCCCTCACCTCAAGAACAAGTTTTAATATCCAAGCTTGGTCTACCAGTAAGAGAATGCTGGAAGTCAGAATTGTGCAGTGGATTTCAGAGCACTTCCCTGCATTATTAGTCTTAAACTTAACCTGTTAGTTTATTGACTTTCACTGCAGGTTAAATTCTAACCAAGGATTATCCAAGGTTTCTCTTGTTTCAGCCATGCTTGGCACAAGGACCTGCTATAGTAGTAACTGTTACGACATCAATGGAATATAATCTAATACAGCACATGCATTGTGAAGGTAAGATTGAAATAATTTCTTTGTTCAAAGAGCTGTTTTCAAAGCAGCTAGAAAACATATTCAAAGTAGTCCCTAGGGCTTTTCCAGCAGAATTCAATAGTATTCAAACTGAAGCATGTTTAAAGTTTTGGAAAGCAATTGCACATTTCACAACATTTCCCTGCAAAACCATCATCTAACAACTTGTTTTATACCAAGAAATCTGAAAACCAAGAACATCCAGCCACTTTGAAATGAAGAGATGGAAAATTGTGACTTTCTGGGATAAAACCTTGAAGTACAACAGCAATTCAAGATTATACCTGAATTTGAGCAAGACATTCCAGGCTTATTGGTCCTTTCCCTGGACTTTGGGCCAAGTGAGGCTGAATGCAGAATGTATTAACATTAGAGGAAGCCAACTAATGAAGCCATATCATTCACAGTTTTCCATTTTCACTGCTGGACAGATGCAGAGCAGAGAAAAACCCACCGCAGTCCTATAGCTGGAACAGAGCAGAACCCAAAGTCTCCAGATACTGGCCCTAGTTAATGAGAACTATCCCTTAAAAGTGTTAGGTCTAGGATTTTGGATGGTATCATTTATCACATTCCCAACACCAAGTCAGTTTCTTGTTTTCAAAAAGGGGTTAATGCGGGAGCAAAAGATGCAGTGGTTAAAATGACCCAACATCCCCAAAAGAAATGATATGAAGAACAAGGACATTTTGGTTTAAAGTTAGTAGTCAAATTCTCCAAGGACGTCTGCTTTTTTTTCTTTTTTTTTTTTAAACAGCCAAATGTGTGTTTTTAAACCACCTCCTTGATCTAACACTTAAATCACTGGCATTGTCCAATTTAGTGTTTAATTTTTTTCCCTGTAACGTCACTTGGTTCTTGGCTACTAACCTTTCATGTTACTCTTGGATTTGTCAGTTTGCTTGCCTGTGGGGGTTTGGGCCTGCTGCCCCTGCCCACTGGAAGAGGCGGCTTGCTGTGCTGCTTTCTGCTTTAACATTGTCCAGTCGAATGTGTAGTCATATTGGTGGTTCAGGGTCCTAGAAAACAGGGAAACACTTAGTGCAACACGACTACCTTACGGTGAATTTCAAGCCAGTCTGCTGAGAAATAAAGCTAGAAGTTAATCTTCAAAGCACTTTACAAAAACAATTAAGAGCAGTGTACAAATGCTAAATATTAATAATTGAAAGGAATCCTTGGCGTAAGCCTGAAAGCTATTTGGTAATGTCTGCTTCCCTCATTCACACAGATATCTGCATCTGTAGAAGTACTTCTGCATAGCCCAGCATCTCCTTCTGCCTGCACTGATGTCATGATTTTCTTTATATTGTCTTATAGGAAAGATTTGTGGTGCTATAAATTCATAACTCTTCAGAGTAGGATGATTTGTAAGATCCCAAAGGGCTCAGATTATAGAGGGTCAACACCAACTTCCATTATTTAAAGCAGGCCTGCACAACTCGTAAAGCGGTGAGGGCCATATTACTCCGAAGAAAACAGCCGAGGGCCGAAACTCTTCTCCCGCCCCAAAAGTTGTTGAGCAAAATAAATAAAATAAAAAATAAATTTGGCTCCCCCCCCCCCACTCCCACCCCCCCGGGGCCGCACAGTAAGGCTCTGCAGGCTGCATGTTGTGCAGGCCTGATTTAAAGGCAATTTATAGAGAAAAAGCTGGTCTTATATTCTTGTTTGCTTCTTTACAGTGTAAAAAGCATTAATGGGTTTTAAAACACCATTCCCTCCCCTCAAATAAACTTCCAGGACACCAACAGCAGATCTATATGTAGCCTCAATCCTCACAGCACCCAAAAGCCTCCCATTGGTTCTCTTCGTGATCTAAATCCTGTAATCCTCTTGCCACAGAGTTGCTGAAGATGGTGGGATGTGGGAGAATTTCAGCCATTTTGTGGGTTGAGGATGAAGAGGAATCAAAGTCACTGATCTATGATCTGTTCCACGCCGGCGATGACAAATAGAAAAGATCCTCTTCCTTCACAGCCAGTTTAATGTTGTGCCACATTTCCGGGTTTTCTAAAGTTGTAGTTTGCACTCTGTTTCTAATTTTAAATGATTTCTTGAAGTAAATTTTTATTCCCCATTCTAGGAGTTAAAAAAAAATAAAAATCTAGCTCTAAATAAGATTAATGAAGCAGTTATTGTTCATTTGAGTGCTGACACAATTAGATTTCTAAATCCTTATGCTATATTTTGAGACTGACCTGAAAAGAATACGGAATAATTGCCTCAGATACATGTAATCAGGTGCCTCTTCAAAGCGCAGGCCACGACAGTAGTTCAGGTACATGGCAAATTCTGCAGGAAATCCCTGTAAGCAACAGCATTAGTCAAACTATGACCCGCAATGAGGAGCCATTTGTAAGGATTCAGAAATCAAAAAGCCATAGCCAATGTTTAAAGGCAGAGTTAAAAAATGGATTTGGGTCTTAGAAGGCAAGAATGTAAGTCTCTGTTTTGGCCCCATTTTGCTTGGGATGCTCATCTGATCACCAGAAGAATATATTCTTTTTCCTGTCTTAATTCACAGGACCTTAGTATGATGTATGCAAAGTAAAAAAAGATATATCTACAAACAATAGCACTTAATTAAAACTGAAAATATACAAAATGTTTTATTTTTATACCCTTCCCCTTTTATCCTAGTTATGCTTAGTTATTAAAAATCCTTTGCCCCAACAGAAGTGGTTATAGTTCTTCAGAAAACTTACTCATACAGGCTATTTTGGGGTATTATAAGTAAAAACAGAAGCTACTGCTTAATGCTCCTTGGGACTTAATCATGGAAAGTCTCCTACTTTGAGAACTGTCATCATAATGTGAATTTCTGTGTAATAAGTGCTGCTTAAACACCCTATTCTTAAGGATAAAATAGTTATTTGCATAAACTAATACTCTAGTGTTGTAAGAGAAAAAGCAAGAGGAGGGAGAATTCAGTGGCAGATACTTCTAAAATTTGTCATCTGTAAGAAGTAGAACTACATTTCCTACATTCACTATATGGTGGATTAGCAGGATTGCAGTTAGACCCAAGGCACTCTTGGAGGACAACTAACCAACAAAATAATGACAGGTTTCAGAGTGGTAGCTGTGTTAGTCTGCATCAGCAAAAAGAACAAGTACTTGTGGCACCCAGAAGTCACTTACTACATGACAGGCTCAACAAAGAAAGTAACAGAATGTCACTAGCACTCACCTTCAGCCCCCAACTAAAACCTCTCCAGCGCAACATCAAGGCTCTACAACCTATCCTGAAGGATGATCCCTCACTCTCACAGGCGGGAGACGGCCAGTCCTTGCCTACAGACAGCTTCTCAATCTGAAGCAAATACTCACCAGCAACCACACACCACACAACAAAAACACTAACCCAGGAACCTATCCTTGCAACAAAGCCCGTTGCCAATTCTGTCCACACATCTATTCAAGTGACACCATCATAGGACCTAATCACATTAGCCACGCTATCAGGGGCTCGTTCACCTGCACATCTACCAATGTGATATATGCCATCATGTGCCAGCAATGCCCCTCTGCCATGTACATTGTCCAAACCGGACAATCTTTACGCAAAAGAATAAATGGACACACATCAGAAGTCAAGAATTAGAACATTCAAAAACGAGTTGGAGAACACTTCAACCTCCCTAGACACTCAATTACAGTCCTAAAAGTCGCAATTCTTCAACAAAAAACTTCAAAAAAAGACTCCAACATAAACTGCAGAACTGCAATTAATTTGCAAACTGGACACCATTAAATTAGGTTTGAATAAAGACTGGGAGTGGATGGGTCATTACGCAAACTAAGCTATTTCCCCATGCTAATTTTCCCCCATACTGTTACTCACACCTTCTTGTCAACTGTTTGAAATGGGCCATCCTGATTATCACTACAAAAGTTTTTTTTCTCTTGCTGATAATAGCCCACCTTAATTGATTAGTCTCAGAGTTGGTATGAGAACACCCATCTTTTCATATTCTCTATCTATATCTTCCTACTGTATTTTCCACTCCACACATCTGATGAAATGTTTTAGCCCACGAAAGCTTATGCCCAAATAAATGCGTTAGTCTCTAAGGTGCCACAAGTACTCCTCGATCTTTGAACAAAATAATCTTATCCTGGAGAGGGTTAAAAAGCAGGCATCTATGCCAATGCCTTTGATGCCGTGAGGTGCTAATATCTGCAGCCCCAGAGAAGGTCCAGCGAGCTGGTCCTCTGAAATCCCAGATGACAGTATTGGACAATTGTTTTTTTGCAGTCAGGCCTCTCAAGTGGGATTCCTCAGGGGTCCATTCTATTGCTTCTTCTATTCAACAGGTATAGGAGACTATTAGGAAACATGGGCTGCTGAATCTTCCCTCACAGCACTGGATGAGAGAGCTCTGTAGCTTTCTCTCATCCAATCTTTCCCGTGATGCAAGTGTTCTATTTGTACCTCAGTGAAATATTTTGAGAAGAATGTGGATGACACTCAACCCAGATAAACCTGACGGAATGTTTACATGGTGAGAGCAAGCAGAACTGGCAAAGGTGAAGATTTACATTGTTCAGACCCCCCCCAGAGGCTATGCCTGCCTTATTTTTATTTGCAAATTAAGGCTCGTTAGATTGCCAGCTGCACTTGCTGTTCAAGTAGAAATGGCTAGCAGAAGAATTTGAGTAAAGAATGCAGTTTATTTAAAGTGCTTTGACTGTGTGTCTAACACACTGGACGTGTTCTTTAAGTCTCTAAGGAATGATGTCATGCGGGGAAATAAATGTATTTCCATTTACTCTTACCTTACACAAAACCTCAACAGGAGTGGACATCTTCTTTTCACTAATCTTTTCATACTTTTGCTTCTTTGTTGCAGCCTGTGGAACATGTGGGTCACAATATAAAAATATGTTGTGCAACACTGAATTAAGGAGGACAGTAGCAAAAAAATAAAAATCAAACTGACAGGGAAAGCCCTTTGTCAACCAGAAGTTTTTTTTAAATGTGAAATCTCCAAGTCCCACATACTTATTGCAGAGGGAATGAAGGTCAATCTGGTATTAAGATTTGGACACAGTTTAATACCATTTATTGCAGTCTAAGGATTCCATCACATGGCACAACTCGTGTCTTTCTAGCTGCAGCTTTTGTTCACTCAGACCTTACTTGAATACCCATTTGCAAAAGTTCATTAATTCCAATTCCTGAACTCCCTTCAACTGCTGCCTGTGCTTTTTAGTGAGCAACCATTACATTAGACTGCAACAGAAAAGTTCTAGTATTTCACAAGCAGATTGCCTGTTTAAAAACCTTACTGGTTGTGCAGCTACATCCCCTGAACAGCACAATTCCCATATGGGAAAGAAAACTAAAATACAGGAGAGAATAAGCCTACACTATCCAATCACAAATTCACCATGCTTTTTACATGATGACCTCCATGTTCTGACACTGGGTAATGCAAATGCACACCTGTGTTTCAATTAAGATAGCAATTCAGCTAACCACAAACTAGACTTAAATTTTCTTTTTAAAGTTACTTTCATATCCTACATCAGGGGGCGGCAACATTTCAGAAGTGATGTGCCGAGTGTTCAGGTTATTCACTCCAATTTAAGGTTTTGCGTGCCAGTAATACATTTTAACGTTTTTAGAAGGTCTCTTTCTATACATCTATAATATATAACTAAACTATTGTTGTATATAAAGTAAATAAGGTTTTTAAAACGTTTAAGAAGCTTCATTTAAAATTAAATTAAAATGCAGAGCCCCCTGGACCGGTGGCCAGGACCCAGGCAGTGCAAGAGCTACTGAAAATCAGCTCGCGTGTCCCCTTTGGCACCCGTGCCTACCCCTGTCCAACGTAGTTACTGAGAATACTAAAATAACCTTTAATATCTTATGTCTCCCTTTCCAAATGACCTCACCCTTGGATAAGAAGAGTACTTTTGCAAGGCTGATGTAAGTCCTTGTTTAGCATAAATTTTAAAAGTGAAACAATACACATGTTCTGCATACTGCATGAGAAAAAGCAGAGGCCTTCTCCTGTCACATCCAGTAAAACTAAACTTGGAAAAGAGCTCTGAGTTAGAACTGTACAGATCATTTTATGCAGGCTAATAGCCAAGAGCATCCATTACCAGCTCTTAAATGTTTAGCGTCTACAATAAGATTGCATGGCCTACCTTTAATCCTTGCCAAGGCAGGCTGGTTCTGTTAAAATACATCAATACATAGCCTAGAGACTCCATATCATCCCGACGACTGTAGAGAAAAAAGACAATCTTAAAAACTGCAAATGTTATCAGAACATTAAGATTGCACCATTTAGCGTTCATAAGAATCCTTAAACTAGAAACAGTGTCATGTTTGTTCATACTACTCTAACAATGACACAAGGAATCAATGAGCAAAATGGAAGAAAAATCTGGGATTAAGCTATGTTAGTCTACAAGTCATTTTAGAGATACTGAAATTTAGGGCAAACATGTAACAATCAGTTTGAAGGTTCCAATGTTACTTAGTTTTTCAAAGCAAGGAAAATGACTTCCCCATGCAGCTCCTATTGATATTAGTTGCAGTTGTGACTAAACACCTGCACATCTATGAAAATTTGTTCCCATGGAACTCCAGAAAGTCAAAGTGAAAAAATCTGATAACCACAGATGCATTAACTCCATTTAAGGCCTGGTCCACATTTGATATTTAGGTCAACAAACCTAAATCAGGAGTGTGTAAAATTCACATGAGACTGACGTAGCTATGATGACATAACCGCCAGTGCAGATGCAGCGATGTTAAAAGAAGAATGCTTCCATCGACCTAATTATGGTCATTAGGGGACAAAATCCCTACACCGATGTAAAAACCCCTTTCCAACAGAGCTATGCCTGTATAGTCTCTGGAGTGTATACACACCTTAAGTAACTCAGGCAGAAAACTGATTTGAATTAGTGCTATTTTAAGAGATTTCTATAGT
Organism: Chelydra serpentina; assembly: GCA_037349315.1. Taxonomy (NCBI): domain Eukaryota; kingdom Metazoa; phylum Chordata; order Testudines; family Chelydridae; genus Chelydra; species Chelydra serpentina. Next base: position 19,887,730 of record JBAIAC010000035.1, read on the forward strand.
CTTCCTTATTTACATCTTTGACCTACTTAAAAGCAGGGTTCAAGGAAAACTCTTATTATGGGGCTTACTGTAGATTCTGATGTTCTGTTACTATCAACATATCTAGACAGGGAGCAGTTGAGACCCCTATATTTAGTTATTTAAAAACACACTTTTAAACCACCATCAAAAAAGGAGGGGGAAAATGTTGCAAGAGGACGCTCCAGTGCTATTTGCAGACTGCATTAAAAGCTTGCTGCTAAAACACTGTTTCCACTAGACATGCTCCAGCACCACTAAGCAGCCTCAGACCTTATCACACCAAATATCCTCCACAGATAATTTTCCTGAATCATTCTGTGTGAGTATTTAAAGATGGGTGCAATCCACTGCAGTGAGGAGGTATCTGCTCCAGCAGTTTTACTTCTTGGCAATGTCCTCCCTGCAATGGCAGGGAAGGCCTCTGCTCTTCTATATGCCAGCCTGCTGCTGCTGCCTATTTAACGTGGTCTGAACCACTAGTTTTCTGTGTCTACCCACAAATCCCAGTTCATCAAACACACCTCCTGCCAGGCTGTTACTCTGCAGGAATCAGAGCCTGCAGGGAAGCTAGATGGCAATAGGCTCCCTCCTTCCTCCCACTAGGGGTTAAAGGGAGAGGGGAGGAAAGATGAGAGAAAGCTTGGGGGGAGGGTGGAGAGGGAGAGAACAGTGGAGGGGAGTTATATAATAAGACTGTAGCGAAGGAGCATCTACATAAGTAGATTCCACAAGAATCCACACATGCATGTAAGACAACCCTGCAGAGCTTACTAACTGAAAGAATACTCAGTGAATGTACTTACGAGGCAGGATGGAAAAATGAGGGTGACAGTAGGCAGACTGTGCAGTTTCCTAGGCCACAGTGTGCAAAATTTGCTGGTTCTGAAATCATTTGTTATTTCCATTTTAAAATAAGCACTAGAAAACCCCAGTGACCTCGTGCATAGACATGATGTGCTTAAGAGCTTATATGGGGGTGGTGGCAGTAGGACTCTGGGGCAGACTCTTCTGAGCCCAGGCAGTGAGGGGGGGGCAGCATGTACCTCCCCTGTAATTTGTTTTAAATGGATTTTTCAATGCCATAGCTGTACAGTATGAAGTCTGGAATTTACAGTCTTGTACTGACATTTCCTAATAAAGGCTTCATTAGAATCCAAACGCATGTAAGTGGACTCCAGGATATCTGGCTTGTAAAGGATGAGATGGTATCACCTTCTGTTATAGTAGGTATTTATGCTACTTCAGTAACAGCTGTCACTACACTTGATAGAGCAAACCCTGCAGTAGTCTCAATTTAGCACTGTAACTGATGAAGGGTTCTGCTGTCAAGTTTCAGGTCTCTTCCATCTTCTCTTGATTTACAGCAGGGGATCACTTAGTGGCTTCACTACTGGCTTAGTCTGAATGTTTTAGTAATTCTTCGAGAGAGTAGGGTAAAGAAAGTTTACCATTAAACTAGAATTCCAAATACCAAAATAGAGGATGGGAGAGCTGCCAGACTCAAACAATTAAAAATAGCGCCAAAGAATGCATAGTCCTTTTTATGATCACTGCCTCTACCTTCAGATCGTGGCTTATCCAAATCTACTTGGGATTCAATGTATCAAAACCTGCATTAAGAACATGCGTTCACATCAGAAGTCCTAATACCCACCTTCTCTGTTTGCCCCACATGTCTAAGACGTTAAAAAATTACCTGGGAAGAACCATATTTAAATGGCTATTCATGACTGCTGCACACACAAAAGTCAGAGGAAGGTGTTCAATATGGAAACATATGGACCTTTTCTAAAATCTACGGTACTAAGCCCTTCCCACATACTCTGAATAGTCAGTTATAAGTTTTACTACAACTGATGAGATAAAACAGCTGCTCAAGCTATGTTTTAATTACGTTCAAGCTCTGACTATAGCCCACAGGGGGCAAAAATTCAGAGGAGAGGCTAACTACTGCAGGATGTGACCTATTATGGCTCTAAACTAGAGTCCTGCAGCAGGACTGGGATCCCGCATGACCCACTGAAATAATAGCAGGAGCAGGTAAAATGTACTTTGTTGTGGGCAAGAGTGGGGGTGGGGGAAAAACAGCAAAATGCGGTAATTTGAGGGAAAACATTAAAAAAAATTTAAATAAAGGTTTTAATACTGAAATTTAAGCGAAGGATCAAAAGAGATTTGACCTCTATTATAACAGGAGTTACGTTTGTTTTACTCTTTTAGTAGTAACCACTGTCTGAATTCTGTGTGCGCGCATGTATACACTTTTTTTTTTTTTTTTTTTTTTTTTTTTAAAGGTAGCATGGGGGAATCTCTCTTGCGGGATCTAAGGTTTTTGCAGGTGGGAGCAGGATAAAGGTGCAAGAAATGATATGGGAGCAGGATTTAAAAAACAACAACAACAACAACAAACAAGTCCTGTGTAGGGCACTACTCTATACTGTTTTAGTCTCTGAAGTGTCTTATGTATAATAATATCTAGCAGGAACGGGTGAGGGATGGAAATACAGCATCAACTCATGTTTGGCTTGATGTGCCCAACATATGCTTCTGAACAGCTAGAGGAGTGAGCACTCTTTCCACTTGATTTCGGGAGGAGTGGAGCTCAGGCATGCAGAGCAAGTGATGCGCTCTGGCTTGAGATGGTGCAAATCCACCCATTTGATTGATTAATGAAGTTCAATATTTGCTTTTGAGAAGGTGGCTCTCTCTCACCCTTCTAGGAACAGGGATACTACTATAACTGCAGCCAAGTATGCAGAAGACTAGCACAGATGAGGAAAGCAGGGGTACCGTGATCCTCAAAACCTTACCTGCAGGTACGGGCACAAGCATAACCTAACAATTAATGACTGGGGAAGACAATGGAAAAATACCAGCATCGAAAGTCAGTACAAAAAGGCCTCTGAAGCCAGTTAAGAGTTTTTCCCATTCCTGAAACAAACAAAAAAAGGCTATGGAAGTGGCTCTTCCAAGACCTTTCAAAGTGACAATAAGTGCCAGCACAACAAAAAAATTTGTGCTTTGAAATTTTATTCAGAACAAGTGTCTCTTCAGCCTGCAAGACTCACTCTACTTCAAGGAAGAAAATAAAGCACATAATTAGCTTTCATACTCTGGCAGAAACAGGCAGAAAGGTAAGTATTTGCCAAGGGATGTGTTCACACATTTGAGTGAAAGTAGTTTAGAGACTTCTGACTCTTGTGAATGAGGTCAGCCCACAGCCTTCAGGAGCACTGCAGTAATCCCCTTGAACTCACCTCTGCTCAATGCCAAGATGAGCATTGATACTGGCGTATCGTGCTGTGCCAGTGAGATTTTTGTCTTCTCTGTATGGTATATGTTGCCTTGTCCTGTTGTCCCGGTACTTTTTGGCCAAACCAAAGTCAATAAGGAATAACTTAAAGAGAAATGAAAATAGGTTATTGCTTCCCGTATGCATCCCCACCCAATATGTACTATGTTTCATTAGGTCTGTAGTTAAATCAGAGTAATAGTTTAAAGGAAGCAAAGTAACACTGCAATAAGTCTTACTTGCTCTAACAAGCAAACTCGAAGTTTTAATATTCAATTATTTCAAGCCTTTCCTTTTCCAGGTAGGAGGGACTAGATTGTACTACTTAACTCAAAGATACTTTACTTAAACATACTTTACTACTGTTCTAATCTGTATTACACTAAGGTTATGTCTACACTGCCCTATAGTTTGGACTATGGGGGTGTGAACAACAGTGCGTGCTGTAACTCCCGTGTACAGATGCTGCGGGTGTAAACTAAAAGGTTCTTACTTTGCATTCATGTAGTCCTGTTTGAAGAGGACTCCATTAATGCACACTAAGAACCTTTTAGTTGGTGTCAGCAGCAGCCACGCGGAGGAGTCACAGAACAGCATGCTGACACGCACTGCTATTCACACCCCCGTAGTGCAAACTACAGGCCGTATAGATAAGCCCTTACTCAAGATCTGTGACATGTGATTATTAGTTAGGAAGGGAAATGAAAATATGGTATGGCTGTATGCGTCACAAAAATGTATTTATCTTGAACCAATTTTGTACTACATACATTTAGATATTCATTTAATGGCAACTCAGCAACTTAAACCCTTCAATTATGTTTTGATGTGCTAGCGTTTGTGCATTTTAATTGTGTCAGCAATCAAAGATCATTTTGCATAGCATAAAAGGCCAACTTCAATAGTAATGATATATTGCTTTCAGCCATACACCCATATTTTTAAGCTACTGATAAGAAGTCAGCAAGCCAACTACCACAGAAGCATGAGATGCTTTTATTAAATCCAGCTGATTATATTCACATAGCCAAGCAGCTTTAGCCCAGTAAAAGGATCAGATTAAAGATTTATTTCTACAAAGCCTATGTCAACTAAACCTCCATAACTATCAAACTTAAATAGTAAGTAGGTTTAACTGGATTCCGGTTAGTGTGATAACAGTTATTGTATTTTCTTGTGGCAAAACTTCAGGCAGAACTTGGCAGCAAAGAATGAGACTGAGGTATGTAAAAAGTGTTTTCAGTTATATATCTGGAATATTACTCTTTCGTCTCAGTGTTGAACAATTCAATCGGTTCTTTTCTTTCCTTTAAGATACTCAGATAATTTTTTTAGCTCAACCTTCAAGTTTCAGCTTGATGGCATGTGACACCCCATTGCCATAGATTAGATCCAGAGGCCAACAAAAGGTTGGGGGTCTCAGTCCATACATATGACAAGGGATTGAAGTGGCTGAGTGTCAGGCTATTAAGGGGGCTTTTGCAACTCTTAAATAATTCACAGTAGAACCACACTCAAGATCTTAAGATCAAAAGACTATTCCAGGCAACTAAGACAGAGGACATGGCTCTTAAGTTCACTCAACAAGTGGGAAGGGGGGGAAAAAAAAGACAGAAAAAAAAAAAGACTGAGGAATAGTTTTACCCTAGTATAAGGAGAGGGGGCTGCCTTTGGTACATATAGGCGGTAACACAAATTAAATCAACACTTCTACTGTCCAAAGGAGCTCCACTTTAGGGTGGCTGGCTGGCTGGCGATTTGTTAATTATAGTTTCTTCTGGAGAGCTATCATCAAATTCAGAGTACTCTTTAGCAGCCTGAAGGCGGGTGTTAAAGTGGCAGGGATAAGGGGCAATGTTTGATGCTGAAGAACTTGGGGACATTTTGCCATAATTTATACTTGTTTTATATTTAAGACCATGATCTTAAGAACTTGCTTTCGCACAAATTTGCATGAAATTAATTTCTTCCTTTTCTCTTAAGGGAAAGCTTTGCTTTACTGAAATTTCTTCCAGTATTTTGGGTTGCTGTCATTTCATGTTCCACCAGATCAGGGGTGGCCAGCCTGAGAAAGCGCCAGAATTTACCAATGTACATTGCCAAAGAGCCACAGTAATAAGTCAGCAGCCACCAATCAGCTCCCCCTCCCCCAGCACCTCCCACCCACCAGCAGCCCTGCTGATCACCGCCTCCCCCTCCCTCCCAATCAGCTGTTTTGTGGTGAGCAGGAGGCTCTGGAGGAAAAGGGGGAGAAGCGAGGGCATGGCAGGCTCGGGGGAGGAGGCGGGAAGGGGTGGAGTGGGGGCAGGGCCTATGGCAGAGCCAGGGGTTGAGCAGTGAGCACCCCCTGGCACACTGGAAAGTTGGCACCTGTAGGTCCAATCCTGGAGTCGGTGCCTATACAAGGAGACGCATATTAACTTCTGAAGAGCCACATGTGGCTCTGGAGCCACAGGTTGGCCACCCCTGCACCAGATGAAGCCACTGCCAGTCTCAAAAAGCAGTCAGAAAAAAAATCTCCATTCTTAGCCAAACACAACTCAACTACTGGCAGAGACAACATCTCACAGGCTGAGCAGAAACATCAAATTCTTAGAACTACTGGGGCAATTTAGTAAGTCCTAAAGTAGATGCTGTAAGATTACACTTGTATTAGCAGGCTACAAGTGCTACCTACCTTTGACATAGGAAAAACTAAGTGCTGATGTAAATTTATAGCTGGCCTCCACACAGAAAGACGACTCACATCCACTGTTCAAAGTTTAAAGCTTTGGGATCACATGACCGTCACCAATATAATGCTTTAACAAACAGCTTGTGTGATCAGAGTGCCCCCTTTCAGCAATAACAAATATAAGTATTTTATGCCTTAAAGAAAAGCCACCTTCCTCAGTGACTACACACAGTCACTTACTCAGAACATTTAAACTACACAAGGATTTACAAAGTACTTGAAATTCTTCAAAGTCTCAACTGATATGACAGGCACTTTTATAATCCTTGGGGTCTGCCATTAATCGTAAGTGTAGGAAGAAACACAGCCTCATGATATTGATCAAAATAAAAGGCATAGCCACACACACAGCAGCAGTCTTTATAGGTCTTTAGGCAAATTCTGTATTTTTTCCTGGAGTTTTGTTCCACATGGCATTTTAAAGCCTACCTTCTGCTGCTTTAAAAAAAAAAAAAAAAAAAGCTTAGTTGCAGGAATTTTGTGATACTCCATGCTTCCTGCTACAACTCTTATAGACCTGCTTAAATCCATATTGGGCTGATAAGGCTGTTTTTCCCTACTCTCATTTAAAATGTACAGATAGCAATTATTTTAAAATGGCCTAATCCAGTGATGTATAGTCCTGTTTTACACTGATCAAGTAACTGGAATCTCTGTTGTATTCCACTGTAACATTTTTCCTCGGGGACTTAACCTAGTCTCCAGGTGCAGGACAGCAAGTTCAGCCACCTCCCTTTGACTAAGGGTTCAATGGAGTAAAGTAGTATTTCTCAATGTAGGAGGCTGGGATCTCTTCAGAACACTCTCTGACCCAATTTTAACAGGGACAGACTCATCAGATGCCAGTCAGCACCAACAGAAGAGCCATCATAGAAACCAGTTCAATAGCACCTTCATTTGATTTGAGGTATAAGGGTAGGGAAGCTGCAGGTGTAGAATAAAGATTGCCTTGACTGACATGTTTTCAGAACTAGATTCCTAATGTCTTTGTCAGTCAGGTGCAGCATAGGTAGTTCTGTAGTACAAGCAGTGAAGACTATTGCTTCCGCAAGCTACGTACCAGAATAGTACACCTTACCAACCGATGAGTTGCTTACTGATTAATTTCCATTTAGTTTCAACTGCATGGTTAGAAATAGGCACAAGACTTGCTTTCCCTTTCCAACCACGTCCTCCCTCCTAGCAGCAAGGAACCCTACACTTAAGATTTGAAAGCAACAGGCAAGGGGATTATCCAAGAGAGGTGTATTAGGGCAACCTCATTTTATGAGCACACAGTCTTAAGTCATGAGTGCCCTCACACCACCATTTGAAATGGATTTACCAAGCAAAAACTGAATGGGAAGGGAGACTGACAGAGGTGGTCAACAGGATTTCCCCATATCTGAATGCATTCAGATACACAGCATGCACCCTGCTAGCGGGCATATGTACAGCCCTATGCAGCAAGTCCTGCTGCTATATTGCTACCAGTTTGAAGGGGTAACCTATCCACATCAAGACATGCAATAAATTGCACTAAAGTTTTATATACCAAACTAAAACCAATTTCTGCATTTGAATATAAGGCATGTACATATAACCCATTTCACAGAAATGTTTACAGAAAACACTTTACAGTTTAGACAAGTGCCACAGGGAAACATCTTAGAAATGTTACATGTTTGCCAAGTATGTCTGAATAATGCCAACATAAGAGGTGCTTTTGCAAGGTCTACATTCTCCAGAAACAAAACAAAAAACAAAAACAAAAAAATCAATAAAGCACATGAATTTGGGGTTGAGGTTGGAATAGGAGACAGTTTCAGACCTGGTTTAATCCTGAGAAAGATGGGTCCTGAGAAGTACTAACAGTCATGCTTCTTTTCCTCTTCCCCACTGGAGATTCTAAACACTGAACAAACAATAGAGGGTGGCAGTGCATCAAACAGTATTGCTTACATTGCAACAATGGCCGGCGCAGACAGGCAACACCGAGGCGTTAGAGAAAGAACAGGGTAGCCAAATGCCATCCTTCTTCCACCAAGCACTGTAGTTTTCCAAAATAGTTAAATTTTTTTTTAAGAGAGAATTTTGAAAGATGTGGCAAGATAATTTTTGAATACGAGCCACTCCATAATTGCACTGCCTTAAACAGGGATAGCAATGGTGACATTTGGCTCTATCAAAAAAGGAAATTGAAGCTTTGCTTACAAAAAGCATTATTTGGTACCACAAACTGCCCTTCCCCAAAAGACATTCAGAAAAAGTAAATCTTCAGTAAGGAAGAGGTAGAAGGCATTTAGTCACCTTAAAGTTTATTTTCATAAGCATGCAGGGCTTATTTCTAGCAGAGCTGAAAGTTCACCTTTTAAGGTAGGAACAAAGTTACTCCCAAATATCAAATTGAGAAGAATTTAAAATTGATCACTTAAATTTAAGTTGTGACTACATTTTAAAAAATAATATTGTTTATTATTGACAGGAAGCTACTGGAACAAGATTACCATGGCACCCTAGTCTGTGTGTGACTGGCATGTCCTCAAATAGTATGTACAAAGTTACTAAATATGTAGCTGCAGTTAGCTACAAAGAAAAGGAACAAAACAGTGTATTGTATCTGGAAGCAAATGTTTCTAAAATGGAGCAGCCATTAGTCCAAAACTGAAGCAAAATGTCCATTTTCAATTCTGCTTAGGTACAGCAACAATTTCACATTCTTACCTCCAGGACTATCTAAGTCATTAAACTTGGTATTTAATAAAAAACTCATGCCCACAACAAGAGTGTTTACCACTATTTCATTGTGTGGCTCTCTAACACAGATAGCAAGTGGCATTGACTAAAAATTCATGGTCTGCAGGCAATTTATGTTTTCCACTCAGCTGATGTGACTAACATGCTCATCTAATAAAATGAGCACAGCAGTATTTTCCAGGCCATTATTCCATATCAAGGTAAAACAAGGCGCTACAATGCCAACCCAGCATGACTGTGCAAAAGTATGGGAAAACGGCCAAAACGAAAGAAGTTGGAAATCAGAGACTGAAACTAGTAAAAAAATTAAAATAAGCAATTTTAATTTTTTCTAATTATATTGCCAGGTCTTGCCAGAAAATTAAAGAACCTGGCTGCTTTATAGCAGAGAAAAATAGAGCTCTATAGAGTAAAAGTATGAAACTTGGGAATGAGCAAGGTTTAACAGCAACAGGATTACATGAAGACTTTACCTTTCAATTTGACTGTTACAAAAGATTTTCCAACAAAAACAGTTAAATCTAAATGTTCATTGTGCACTGCACCCCTTCAGACAGAACTCTGATGTTTCTCTTGTTAGCAACCAATTTTGTTTCTAATGTTAATGGCTTCAAGTTGGCATTCATACAGGCAAACAAAGGTAAACATTTTATAGCTAATAGTGCCCAAAGATAGTAAACATTCTCAGATAGCATATAAAGAACATAAGTGGGAATCTTGCTTCCAATAAAAAGCTTAATTATGTACGTTTGTCCTGAAGTTAAAAATTTCTATTAAATAGCATGCTTACTGCATTGCCAATGCTGCCTGTCTGCCCGAGCTCAACATAACAATTGAGAATTAAACATTTCACTCAACAGAACTAGTAATAGAAAACAGTATTTCTCTACGCAAAGTTTCCAACTGGAAGCATGCATCTCTGGCTAAATTAACCTCCCCACACCCACAAGTTTAAAGTTAGCAACTAGAAGTCCCCCAATTTAAACTTTAAGTATTTACGATCCAGTAAGGTCAGTTTTGATGTGTGATCTTTAAGCATTCAAATAATCTACATTTTGTTACTTCTCCAACTTGACAGGTTTTCAGAAATTCAGTTATAAACACAGTTTAAGTCAACAATGCTACCATCTCTAGGCTGACGGTTATTTTTGTATACATAATCCTGACGATTGAAGGTTTCGTTACCAATCATTGCAAATTTTTAACACCTTGGTGACAGGTAGGTCAGGAGCTCCTACACTGGTGCAAACACATTTTGCATCAAGAAATCAGCCCTGGAGCCAACAGTTAAGATTTGATTTTAACATTGGGGGGGGGGGGGGGAGCGCTATTCTCATATTCACTAACTTTGAATAATGAAACACCATAGTTGGACAGAGCACCCTTAGGTAATCAATTAAATTAGTTTACACTTAGGATTGTTTTTATACATAAAAATCTGGTCATTAAATCCTCCTTGTGGGGTGGGTCAAAGGCCCACATGTTCATGCCACTGCATTAGCAATACATGTAAGGAAATCCTACCACCTGGCATCAAAGAATTAAACTGATTTAGTCTCTTTGGCATATCCATTTCAGCAATGACAAACAGTTAACTCAAGCTGAATAGCTTTTTTCAAATCTAAATGTTTATCAGAACCATTCTTAGAGGCATTACCCTCCTTGTTCTTTCATGCAAAGACATTAGACTAACCTTATTACAGTGACGCCCGATACCCATTAGGAAGTTATCTGGTTTAATGTCTCTGTGTATAAAATTCTTTGTGTGCACATATTCAATTCTACTGATCATCTGTAAATACAAGAAAAAATAATCAGAATTTAACATTAGAAAGAGAAAGCTAAAGATCAAAGATATTAGAAAAAAGTCCTGTGTTTTAATTCAAGTTCATTTTCCTTAATAATGAGTTATAAATTGCATATTTAACCAAGTACATTTTAACAAGTACTCACAAAATAGATTTGTCAAGTGAAGCGACAAACAGTTTGATGAATATAATCAGTGGTCTGTCATCACTTGACCAAGCCTACAACTGTTTCACTATAAGTAGCACAAGTGGTATTCACAATTCATTTATCCACGAATTTAAAAAGCCCAAGCAATCTAATGGAAGTTACTTTCTTTGTTTACTACAGGACTGTTTTATAAATCTTGTCCTGATATTGTTTAACTAGGAAACAACTAATTAACAGTTTGTTACTCCACACGTGCCTTTTAGCTACTCTGGTTATCTTAATTTGCTGGATAATAATACTACAGTGTTAGCCGAGGTCTACATTAAGGGGACTATTGTGGTATAGCTACAAACGCCATCACTATGCTGGTATAACCCCATATAACGATGGAAGGTGTTTTTCCCGTCGCTGTAGGACCACCTCCCAAGCAATGGGAGCTAAGTCAATGGAAGCTGGACCTGGCTGCACCTACTCTAGAAGATTAGGTTGGTATAGCTATGGTGCTCAGGAGTATGGATTTTTTCAAACCCCCAAGTGCGACAGCTACGTTGATCTAAATTTAAAGTGTAGACCAGGCCTTAGTGAACTACAGGTGTCAATACTGTAGCATTTCTCTAAACTAGTAGCAATCCTATTGGAATATGTCCCAGTGGCCATCTTTAAACTTACTGTACTAAAGTTCTACATCCTATCCAGGGGTGTGTTTAAAGGCATTCCTATTGTCCCACAGATACTTAGGTTATTCTCGAAGAATCAAAACCTTTCCTTTTACAACATTTAAAGATGCTGTTACCACAGCAGCCGAGTGGTTCTCCTTCTGAAGTGAGGATCAGTGACTAAAAGCAGCTGAGAACAAGGACAGTTGACACCTATCTCCACTCAGAAATGCTCTAAGCTTCCTTGGCTGACAGCCTGGGATTTCATGACCATTTGGCAAAGTGACAGTTGCTACTAACATCAGTTGGATAATCTTGGATAATTTTCAATATGAGTTTTAAACTCACCTATATTTAGGTCCATCTAACCCTGGCACTCAGGGCATGAAATTTTTCACAGCCCTGAGTGACTTAGCTGGGTGTTAACACCAACATGGGCAGAATACTAATATTTGTGTTGCATTCTTAGTTCTCTACAATGCTAATCTTATACCCTACTATACCACAAAATTGCCACTATCACTATTCCTATTTTTTGCTTCTATGTGGGTCAAATATTCACTTGAGTATATGGAGTACTGAGTTGCACACATTCTGACATACTTAAAAGGAGCACTATTTGCTTCATTTTCCTTACAATGCAAATTTAAGTTTCACATACCTGGTCTGCTAACATAAGTACTGTTTTCATTGTGAACCTGCGGGAACAGAAGTTGAAGAGGTCTTCAAGGCTGGGTCCCAGAAGATCCATAACTAGAACATTATAATCTTTCTCTTGACCATACCACCTGCAATGAAGCAGAGATGTCCAAGTTATCATTCTGTTTAAGATAAACTAATAATCTGTAATATTAACAAGGTAGACCGTTAATATTTAAATTCTAGAAGATGCCAAGTAATACTATGTTTTCCCACTTCAAAATAACAATTGAGATTATTGATGCACAAATGCAATTAACTAGGCTATTTTATAAAGTGTTCAGTATTTATAAGCAGCCCTGGCTACCACTAGACATGGAGTTTTTTTGTGACAGTAATTTACTTTGATGAAGATTAGTGGCAATGATGCATTTCTTTTATAATATTCATTTTGTTTAGGTCTTAATTGGATCAGCTCCATTTTGTTCTTCCTGCCATTGATGTCCAGAAAGCAGTACATAATGCTGTCCTTTAACTATGTTAACTCCCATTCTCTTATTAACCACCAAAAGCACTGACTAAAAACAACCCACTGGCAGTTGGCCCTTACAAGCTGGATACAGTTTAATTTTTTATTATTAAATAGAATACCTTTCTGTAAAGCAAGCAGCAACAGAAAGCTCTACAGCAACTTACTGAGTCACCCTACTTTCTGGAAAAACACTCAACTTTCATAGGACATTGAGCAAAAAGGTTTTGTTTGTATTTTAATAAGGTGTGCCTTCAATTTTCACGCCAAACAAAGGAGTGTCAGTTTCCACCTGCAACTCACATCCCTCTCAGTCTTCAATTAGATGTCTGCCACTTTCTGACAGAAGAACATTTGAAAAATACCAGTGTACCAAATTAAAATGACAGAACAAAGCAGAGGTAGCTATATAAACAGTAAGGGCTGGTCCACACTAACCCCCCGGTTCGAACTAAGATATGCAACTTCAGCTACGTGAATAACGTACCTGAAGTCGAAGTATCCTAGTTCGAACTAAACAGCACTTACCGCGGGTCCACACGCGGCAGGCAGGCTCCCCCGTCGACTCCGCTTACTCCTCACACGGAGCAGGAGTACCGGTGTCGACGGCGATCACTTCCGGGATCGATTTTATTGCGTCTAGACAAGACACGATAAATCGATCCCAGAAGATCGATTACTACCCACCGAATCAGGTAGTATAGACGTACCCTAAGGTTCAAACCACATTTGGACTGGCACCTTTCAAAGGTATCATATCATTTTTGGTGTTGCTTCTTGTAGTTTCCAGTTTCACCCCAGAGAATGTTCACATATAAGTAGTCTTTCCAGAGGAGAGCTGTACAGTTGGTTTTTTTTCAAGCTATGACTATTTTTTCACTAGATCACAACAGGGCAAGGGAGTTAGGCATTCCCTCACTACACACTCATCCAGGTTTTTATTGGCATCCATCTCTCTAGCATTTGAGCACCCAGTAGATACATTCTATTCTAGTAGAAGAAATTGATGGAAAAATCTAGAGAGAGATGCTTGGTATACTTAAGACAAAACTAAGATTTTACTAAAAGTAGGAGTTTAAAATTCCAAAACGCAGAACTCTAAAGGCACTGTTAAAATACTAAATTACATTACTCTGGACCAGGCAGATCTTGCAAGCCACCAGAGTGTCTAATCTCACAATTCTGAGCAAGGACGTAGAGAAATAGTACGGAACGACTTACTAAAAGCATATCTATTCTTTCAGCACCGAGGGAAGAGCTCTTCCCATCCACAGTATTCCTACTAACGTGTCTACGGTATTTCATACCACTGCATTCTATTATCCTACCAGATGTAATAGGGGTTGATGGGAGCACTTCAAAATAACTCCAATTCTTCCCTTCAGAATGCACAGTATGGCGATGGGCTCATCTACATTGAGTGTGCTCAACTGTGAAGTCCCACAAAACTTAATACTTCCCTCCCATCTTTTTGGAGAAAAACGGGGAGGGAAGAGAGGAAAGAAGGAACCAACCACCACTGCTTTCTCTCCAGTTCAAACAGCACCTCTCCAAACAACTCCTCTGCCTACTCAAGATAATTAGTTGGATGAAAGTCAAGAAAGGAACATGGTTTGAAAGGTTCTCAGGATTCAGCAGTTTACAACACATGTCCTCCTTGCTCAATACTGCTTGACAAAATGGTCATGACAAAAACCCTCTGCCATTGACTAGCCATTGCACCTCATCTTATTAAAGATGGACCTAGCCACAATAATCATACTTTTGTGACCTTCAGAGTTGACTACTGTAACTTTGTACCTAGGTCTTTCAATGGACATACAGTCAGACACGGGAGTCATCACTCATACAAAGCAAAGAAAATAAGATTAACTTTTCTGGGATCTGACTAATATGGCCCTTGCCACAGCATTAGTAATAAATACCCCAAAAATAAAGGTAGGTGAACAGAGGACTATATCAAGTTCTGACTTAAGCCCCAACTACCATATGTCTGTACAACTCCTGTAGCAAATACCCACTTAAGGAGAGGACTCTAGGAAAGTAAGGCATCATAGATTGCTCTGTCCTCATCAATATTGACTCCATCAACCCAGATCACGCGTCTCAGTACAGCCAAATGCATGGTTCTACATCTAGGAACCAAGTATAAGCCATGCTGACAGGCTGGGGGGCTATATGCTGGAAAGCAGAGTCTGAAGAGGACTTTAGGGGTTGTAGTAGGTAACCAACTGAACACGGGCTACCAGTGAGATGCTACAGGTAAAGAGGGCCAATATGAATAGGAGGATTAAGAAGGCAATATCCCCACTGTTTATGGCATTGAGGAGACCACCACCAGGCAGGTGTTAACACTTTGAAAGGACTTAAACAGAAGCCACAAGAATGATTCAATGTCAGAAAAAACATGCCTTACAGTGAGGTTGGGAGTGTAATTTATAGTTTATGGAACAGAAGGTTAAAAGACAAATTGATCACACTCAAAGTACATACACAGGGAGAAGATGAAAGAGACTCTTTAGTCTAGAGCAACAGCGCTCAAACTGTGGGTTGGGACCCCAAAGTGGGTCGAGACCCCGTTTTGATGGGGTTGCCAAGGACTGGCATTAGTCTTGCTGGGGCCCAGGGTTGAAGTCCAAGGACTCCAGCCCCTGTGTGGGTGGGTGGGGGGAGGGGGAGAGCTCCAGGTTACATGCCCCCTGCCTAGGGCTGAAGCTGAAGGGATTAGGCTTTAACACCCCACCCCACCACCAAGAGCGGTGGAGCTCTAGCTTTGGTCCTGCCCCAGGCAGCAGGGCTCAGGCTTTGGTCCCCCCCCACCTACAGTCATGGTAGCAATTTTTGTCAGAAGCAGGTCATGGTGAAATGAAGTTTAAGAACTCCTGGTCTACAGACTTTATAAAGAGATCTAATGGTTGGATGTTGACTCCACACACACAAAAAATCAGTTGGGATACAAGGCACAAATGTGTTATAATGAAAGTAATTAGATACTGGAATACTATACTAAGGGATGTGGTTGATTCACCATGAACACAGGTCTAAGTCAATATTGGAAGGTAAGCTCTAGACCAGGTGTCTCAAACACGCGGCCCACGGAGTTATTTGCTGCAGCCCGCCCAGCTTCTCCTCCCCCCCCCCCCACCACCACACACCCCGCCTACCTCCAGGCGCGTAGCACTTTCCAGGAGGGAGGGGGGAGGAGCGGGGAGCCACATGCTCAGGGGAAGAGGCAGGGCAGGGGTGGGGATTTGGGGAAGAGGTTGGAATGGGGTGGGGAAGTGGTGGGAAGAGGCAGGGCCTCATGGAAGGGGTTGAAGTTGGGGCGGACCGGAGGAAGGGCTTTTGTACATCTATATGAAAAGGTGTCAGTGATGTGGCCCTTGGGCCAATGCACTAGTCCTCATGTGGCTCTCGTGGTGATTTGAGTTTGAGATCCCTGCTCTAGATCAACTACAGGTTATTAAGTTCAATGTAGAAATTACTGAGTACGACAACCACTAAGCCTATACTAGCTGGCATCCAAATGGTAATGAACCACCTATATTACCTATGCAAATCACTCAAATTTGACATGTTACCTAGACATATCTACACCATAAAGTAGAAAGCAGAGCAAAGGCACTCCTGAGTAGTGAATAATTGGACTGACAAGAAGGAGAGATCAGTTTGGCTTAGGTCCAATTATCTTGTCTTATAATGAAACTTGAAATGACTTTTCGAAGAATCCTTTAGCTGTACAACAGTTCCAGGCATTCTAAGTCCATCTGTTCTTTGGAACAGAAGCTTCTGAACCAGTTATGCATGGTGGTCTTATGAAAATATAGTAGAAAGCCCAATTAGCAGTTAGACCTTAACTGCTTTTTGAAGTAGAGTCAGTTTTTGCCTTTGACAGAACCCATAAAACAGTCAAGAACTGTAAGAAGCTTTAAGGTTCCAGTTTCCCTTTCAAAGAGTACCATATATTTTGTTTGCATTATAGGTATTGCTACCAGCGTAGTCTAAAATAGACAGGGTTACAATGGGCAGTTTTGGGTAAGATCATTTTCAACCCAAACAGTTAAATTTTGGTAAAGTTATAAACAACTGAAATTTGGCCAAGTTACGAGCTTCTGAAAGGCTCAGCACCTAGTTTGGCAGCTACATTCTCCAAAGATTCTTACTCTAATGGGCATGCTGCAGGGATAGAGTAGACTTTCCTGCTATTGCTCCTTCCACCTGGCAAGAGCCACTGTCACAACACGCACTGGGAACTGAGTTTCCCATACTCCCCCGCGGGCACCTAGGAAGAAGGAGAAGGCAGAACAACTTGACTGGAATGCAGAGGGATGAGGAGCTAAGGGGGCAGAGACTACACATGAACAGGCTGGAGGGGTTGGGGCAGAATGGTCTGAAGCCACTTGAGAATACTCCCTTCAGAACCTGGAATAGATCCCAGGATTTCAGAGGCCACATTCCTTTTATGTCAAATAGCAGTGAAGCATACTGAAAATATATGCATCATCCAGCAATCGAAGTGTTTTTAAACAAAACTCATCACTGTAGGTTTTTAAGAACAGGTTAGACAAACATATCAGGGATGGTCTAGGACCGATCATTTCAACCTGGGGAAGGGGTCCAACTTTTAAGGGGCGTGACAAACCTCCTAATAGTTCAGTAATTATAGTAAATGTAGGGGGTACAGGGGCAAACACCAGGATGCAATGTCACTCATTCAAAAACAATTTTAAAGGGGTAGGGAAAGAGGAGTCCAGGAAAAACAATGCTATGGTGGGACGTGATTTAAAAAAGATTGAGAACCCCCGATATTGGTGTTCTTGACCCTGACTCAGCAGAGGAGGGCTGTATTAGATGACCTCTCGAGATCCCTGCCACCCCTACATTTCTAATATTTAAAACTTAACACAAGAAATTAGCACATTAATAATGGAGATGATGAACTAGTTTAGAACTAAAAAAAAGCTGCTTAATTCAACATAAGAAATAAGAGGTCAGTGTGTTTGGGGATGTGTATTTAGAGGTATTAAGCGTTTGGGCAGACCTTCCAGAGAAGTTGTTTCCTACTTGCTTTGAAAAGCATTTCAATCCCTCCATCCAACCCTCATATATTCTATGAACAAATAGATGATTCACTATGATAGTGAAACATGTTTGGGCAGAAGTGAGGTGGAGCTAAGTGCTTAGGTTTACCGCAAATGTAGAAACTGAATGCTAATTTCAGCCATGTTTTTATTTAAATTAAATTAGGGATTATACAAAGCAAGGAAGCAATATGCCCTATTCCTGCTATATTAAAAAAAAAAAGGGGTAGCTGACCCCAACCAAAATGTGCAGGTATATCTCAGTGAGGTCCATGAATTGTTGAAAGAGGTAGGATTTTTTCTAACAAGGCATGGGTTTTTTGTTTTTAAATAGACTTATCAAGGAGTGGACTAGGAACATCACTGACCCAGACTACCAACAGTCTAGTTTTAGGTTTTTGCTAACATCTCAAGGTATTCTCCCTCCCACCAAAACCAACTATGTTTAGGGTAGATTATGTCCTTTACGGGTAATGTGCAGGCATTCTAGAATACACAAGAGGCAGATTGTTTGGGGATTTTTTTAAAATATAGGGGGAAAAACCCTGTCCTCAACCAATTCTAAAATAAAGGATTTCGGTCTTTATCAAGGGTTCTGAACATGCTTGTAATATTTAGTCTACATGGCCTAAAGCAAAGCTAGTTCTACAACAACTTACCAAAAGGAATTTGTGTTGGAGAAATGCTGTCATATTTCACCACCTCTTTCATTTCTTAAATTGTTACATGTCAGAAATAATTCCTGTCTATTCACATAACCAGTTAATTTGAAAGGTTTGGTAAAGAACATCTGAAATATTCAGTGTTTGCTTTGCTAAACACTGCAAATCAACGACTTCATTTTCCTGTAATGTTCCCAGGAAAAACTGGATTAAGAAGTGAGGCTACATCTTGTCCATTCAAGGTTTGTTTGGTAGCTGCTACTATTGGAAACTAATAGTAAGGAATGCAGAAACTTGGCTCTCACAAGCAAACCTTTGGAAAATATACTTACAACATAGAAAGATCTGGCAAGTAGTCTAGTTTACTTTATACTTCTATATTCATTTAATCAATGTTAGCATGTAGGAGGACAATGTTATACAGACTTAATCAGCATTACCATTTGTGTTGAGAAAATTAGATTTTTACAAAAAAGTGACGGGCCCTTACCTAGGGTACCCTTGCCACAAACGCTCCCTCTCACACTTTTCTCCTCTACACATGATTTCTCTCAAAGGCCCACCTCCACAGCAGCTGGCAGAATTAAACAATACACTCCTAATTTTGTTTAAGGGTGAATTAAGGGTATCTAAAGATCTAGCCAGCTATCAGATGCTATTTCAGCATCTCAGATTACAAATTCTCCATATCTATATCTATCTACTGGAGATTAACTGCTGATCTTGCCTTGGATGTGGAAGTGCAGGAAATTACACTTTTTTAAAATCTCAGATTGAGGTTTACTGTCAAGAAGCATCAATACATTTTGGATGTGTTGGAAGTAAGGCAAGGCAAAAAGGTTAAGATGAACGAAGTCAAGAAGTTAATACATTGTTTTAAGATACTATTAGCCACTCACACTATATACACTAATAAGAAAGATGGAATATACACAAGTCCTTTGAGACCCCTAGCCTATAAAAATTATATAACATCCTCAGAGATTACTTAGCCTCACAAAAGAAATTTATTTTTTCTGTGGCCTAAAAATTTGATGTGCATGTTCTGGCTTTTGGCACAGCAGATGCTCACTCATTCTTGCTCACTAATTCACAAACGTGTTAATTTTTTTATCATACTATGGTGTTTGTCGTATCTCAGAGGTTGCAAAATTACTAGTAAACATACTATTGTGTAAAAAGTTCAGAATTAACTTGATGCTTCTTGATTGTGAAATAACTTGCATTCTTACCTAAACAGTCATGTTACTTCAGGACATGGCTAAGGATTTACACGTAGTCTTGGTATGATCAGATTTTTAATCAGTAAGTGTCAATAAATGGCAATTTCACTGTACACACAAACTAATGAAAATATATGATCAATGATAATCAAAATTTACAGATACGCAAAGAAAGAAAAATTATGCTTAAGAATTTAGTTTGCTTTAAGGGTATTTACATTGTATATTTTGATGTGATGTTGACAGTTTGCATTTTAACAGTTATAAAGTTTTAACTTTTTGAATCAACATCTACTGTCATTAAACAATTACTTTCTGACCTCCCCATTGTCTGGTCCCACAAACAGTTTTCCACAACTGAAAATTTAAATTGATAAAAATCTAAAATACTTAAAAACAAATATTAATATCAGTCGAAATAATCAAAAAAGAAAAATAAAATTCTGCCAAGCCTAGATATAGGCTGCACTCAAATTAGCAAAGTAACTCCTTGTTTATAGGGGTAAGAAATCTGGGAGATCAGAAATTGAGGTAGTCTTGAGAGTTTCAGGCCTGCAGAGTTAGGGCAGTAGTCAGTTAGATTTACAACTGTTTGCATCCATGCACACATCCCTGCTTTCCAATAGGCTGAAATTTTCATATTCATTAAAATGAACTATTCAAAAAGGTACTGATTAAGAAAATGACAGACTTTCAAATTAAAAAACCTTACATGGCATCAAAGACTTGCAAAAATATACAAACCTTCCAGTCATACATGTGCATTAGCACATTTTTACTGTAGTAAAGCAGTATAACATACACAGGAAGAGTTGGAAAACTGTTTGTAACTTCCTGTTTCAATGTCCGTGTCACTATGCTGGGGAATTAAGTCATGTAATGCTGTGGTGTGAGAAACTATTTGGTTTGCAGCTCCCAGATGGGCAAACAGGCATTATGCCAAGTCACATGATTCACCTTAGTGCTTACTCAGCAAACCCATGGTTTTTATTTCTTTAATGACTAACCTTGAGGAAAGCAAATTAAAGTGTTGATACCGCAGTGCTAGGTGCACAGTTACTGAACTTACTTCCACCAAGGCATCATCCTCTAAACAGCAACTGTTTTTAAGTTGGCTATAACTAGGGCCCTACCAAATTCATGGTCCATTTTGGTCAATTTCAGAGTGATGGGATTTTAAAAATCATAAATTTCATGATTTCTGATATTTAAAATCAGAAATTTCATACTGTTGTAACTGTAGGAGTCCTGACCCAACATGGGGGCACGGGGTTGCAAGGTTCTTGTAAGGGGGTCACAGTATTGCCACCCTTACTTCTAGGGTGACCAGATGTCCCAATTTTATAGGGACAGTCCCGATATTTGGGGCTTTAAAAAAAAAATATTACTCCCCCAACCCCATCCCGATTTTTCACACTTGCTATCTGGTCACCCCCCTTACTTCTGCACTGCCTTCAGATCTGGGCCCTTGGCTAGCAGCCGCTGCTCTCCAGCAAGCCAGCTCTGAAGGCAGCACAGAAGTAAGGGTGGCAATACCGCAACCCCCTTACAATAACCTTGTGACACCCGCCTCCCCCCAAATCCCCTTTTGGGTTAGGCCCCCCCAGTTTGAGAAACGCTGGTCTCTCCCATGAATTCTGTATAGTATAGGGTAAAAGCACACAAAAGACCAGATTTCACAGTCAGTGATGTGTTTTTCACGGAGGTGAAATTGGGAGGGCTCTAGCTATAATATACATTTTGGAACTTTTCAATTTCAAAATCTTGATGTTAGTGAATACATGTTACAAGAATATGGCCAGTGACAAATTAATATTTAGAACATCTTGAGAATCCAGACTGTCACAATAGCAAGTTTACTAACAAAAGACCAATTTTGTTCAATTATCAAAGCGGTAACTTTATGATCAAATGTTACTTCCTAAAGTAGACTGTACATTCAATATTGTATGAGGAAGGACTCACTAGAGTATTTAACAGAGGGAGAAAGAAGAAAGCCATGTGTAGGAGCAGAAGTAGATGAAACCTCTTGTTTCTATGTTAGCCCAACGGTCAGTGAGATTCTAGGCCTGATTTCAGATCATGTTGTACCACTTTCACCGTTCCACAAAATAGCAGTTAAGAGCTTAATTCCAAATCATTAGGAAAGTACATTAGGCAAGTATAAACTGCATTCACATAACTTCAAGAAGCAGAAAAAGCCATTACATCTTCAGATAAATACTTATCTAAGAGCTCTCAAACATACAGATCCGCCCTTAACTGGGGCACAAACTTAAAACAAACACTGGCAAAAAGGACTCAAAGGAATAATCTCAAAGCAATATAAAAGGCACTGTTAATGACAGTTACGAAGTACATCATGTTACTAAATACAATAAAACTGAAGCAGAAGTAGCCATGTTAGCAGTCTTAGACCAGGAAACACACCTGTGCATTTGAGTGTATGAGGAAATGCAGACAAAGCTGTTATAAGTTGTAGATATTAAGTCAAGTAAAGTTCAAACATATCATTACAGCTTTAGATCTCGTTTACTCAAATAGAAATGGGTTTTCTCAGACTACATCTAACAAAACGGACTACTTGAAAATAAGCATAACTTACGCATATAGATTTCATACCTCTACTTGGGACATTACACACATTTATTTTTTTGGTTCCCTATGTTTTGTCAGTATCCTGAACTGCTCTAGCCTACAATTATTCTGACTGTCACCAAACAACTGGTTCCTTAATATCTTTGTTTCAAATATACAGTTTCATTATGGCAGTCACCTTTCAACTATTAAAGATGGAGGAAAATTTCATGGCAAACAAGTATCACTATGTACCAAAAGTCTGTATTTTTTACACTTGCTAATTCAACCTCTCCAGAGGCAGAGATAATGTAGTGCACAAAGTATATATAAGAAAAATAGAGCTTGTCACCATAAGATATTTGAGACTGAACTGCCAAAGTAGTTTACAATTTACATATGTGTTAGCTTCTCCATATTGATTTGTATATTCTCTTCCATGAAGCTGGAAAAACAACTGTTAATTGTTGAACTAAGAGTCAGGAATACAAATGCAATTAACATAATATGGGATAACTGGAACAGTCAAGTGAAATATTTAGCAGATATCACTCACTGTGGCAAGTAACGTTAGTTATAAATTAGGCCACACAAGTACTAAATTAAGAAGCAGCAACTAAACACTTTCTATAGGAAAGTTAAAGAGTTACTATAAATTAAATATTGTGACTGTTTTGTACAGCTAAAACAGATTTTGAACTAATATATAAAGTATGCCAGTGCAACTCATTCCCATAAAAGACATGCAACCTGATTATTTAAATTGACTAGAACTCTCTATGATACATATGCACTTCTAAGGGCTGGTCTACACTAACCCCCCCTGTCGAAATAAGATACGCAACTTCAGCTACGTTAATAACGTAGCTGAAGTCAAAGTATCTCAGTTCGATCTTACCTAGGGTCCAGATGCAGCGCGCAGGCTTCCCCATCGACAGCGCTTACTCCTCGCGACGAGCAGGATTACAAGCGTCGACGGGGGAGCACTTCCTGGTTCGATTTATCGCGTCTAGACAAGACGCGATAAATCGAACCCAGAAGATCGATCCGACGCCTCCGACGCAGCGGGTAAGTGTAGCCTAGCCCTAAGTGATTGATTTGCTATTTTACTAATTGCTTAATGCAGAAAATCTACATCTGGTAAATTGTTTCTACAGAAATTAAGCCTTCCTGCCTTTTTGGTTGCAACGGTAATCCTCCAATATAAGGAGAAACCCATGGAGTGCTTTCATCCCAAATCTTTAGATTGCTCTAGTATCGCTCAGCTTTCCCAAGCAGGATGAAAACCGACAAATAACTGGTCAGTTTAATTATTGCATCAGGATACCACATATATTGAAATTGACAAAACTGGTGGCTACCTTGGTATCTGCTTCTGCTAGATAAAGCTGTGAGCAGATGCAGACAGAACCAAGTATAGGAGAAGATCTGGAAAAGATTGAGGTTTTCCCTGTTCAATAGAAGAGATTACCCTCCTTGTCAGCCAAAAGGCTCTGCCACAAAAAGAAAAGCATCAGTTGCTGGAAGGGAAAAAAATGGCAGGGGAGTCACACACACCCCTACAAATATGAAACAGAATCCATAGACGGGACTCTCCCTGGTTCCAGCAGCTCACAAAAACTGGGCTTTTTCCACCAGAGCACTGCCAATGGAAGTTACAGTTGCGTCCTCTCCATGTCTCATATTAGTATCTGGCTAGCAGGTCTGTTTTCAAGCCCTGTCTTATGATCTCGAATAAGCAGTTCCAAGCTGCGACTGCATCCTCACCAGTTAAAATATTTAACTTGTATAAAACACTGCTTAAAGGGACATTCATTTGAAAAGAAGTCTGAAAATTATGCATCTACTGTCACTAACAAAATGCTAGAATTACTATTAAGTACCTATATTTTAAATTTACTTTGTGCATTTGACAGCACTGTGTGTAACTCAGCTTCACAGTTTCCCTGAATAGTCCATTATTATGGGAGATACTAGTGAACATTAAAGCCAAAAGACCCTTGAACATTTTAAAGATGTTTCAAGACACTGTTTGAAGGGTGCTTTATCATAAGCTAATATTTAAAAATTTGAATAGTTTTAAATTAATAAATTTCCAATGTCCTTTACATCACTACTCATCTAACTGCACATATTGCACTCTTAAGGCTTAATGCTAGAATAGGTTTTACTCATTTTGTGAGTTAGGAAGTACCCATGCTAAATTTTAAATTTGAATAGCTTCATACAATGGTGGGATTCTACGTACAACTAAATTAAAATGTCACTTTAGTCAGCTTCATAAGCTTAGTGGGGTATTAAGACTCCTACAGTGAGAACATAGGGCAGACTACTCTAAATCTCAGTCATATCAGGAGAATAAGGTTAATCGTAACAGTCTTCTAGACTTTGCTTTCCACAAAGATGATGGGAAGCGGTAAGAAGCTTTAACCTTCTCCCTCCACTCCCCCTGCAATAAGGAGTATGAAAATTGGCATAAACATGCCTCAACACCTGTAGAATATACAACAGATTTGAACATTAAGCCTGGTGGAAAGAAAGCTATAATATATACAATACATATGTTTTCAGTAGCCTTGGAATTCATCAAAAAACCAATGGTATATTTTTAGTGCCATTAATTATCACCTATCAATGTGTGTGTTATTATGCCCTGTCTACACAAGACAATGGCTTCCTCATGTAGCCACAGCCTTAGTTCTGCCCTCAATAAATAAATGCAACTTTGAATATGCTACACATGATTGGCTGTAACCAAGGAGCAGATACATCACCCATTCCAATATGGCCAGATCCTGGCAATTCATCTGAACTAATCCTCAAGAAAAATCTCTACTCAAAGAAAACCTATTTAAAAATATGTAGAGGGTGCATCTTGAAAGACATTTAAGTTACAATAAATTAATACAAGAAATAAAGTTCAGAACAAGCCACCAGCCAAATATATATATACAGCCAGACAGAACCAAGGAATCCGGTACAAAAACTCAAATACCCCAAATGAATGTGATCAATTAAACTAGAAAGTAACAGATGGAAATGCATTGCCAGTACAAGAAGCAGACTGACATAATGCCCTAGAACCATCAGGATAAACCTGCCAGAAGAACGTGGACTTTTCATTCAGTCCATCAGAGCTGCCTTAGGGCACAAAATCAGTTAAACAAGTGTAACCTTGATTCAAGTTCTGTCAATCAAAAATGAAATTCATGCTGCACAATAAATAGACGTCAGGAACACACATTACACTGTTTAACTACTAGTGCATTTATATATTTCCTTGTATTTAGAACTAGTTTCAAATTCTTAATAATTTGAAGGGGTCTGCATGGTGGGGATATGGAATAATAGCTGTGCCCTTTCTTCAAGATTTCTTTTACACCATAAAGCAAAACCTTTCCTGCCCAAATCTGACTCTTTGTGGTTTTTATCTTGAACATAAGGATTGCAAAGTTTCCAACCTGTCCTGTTTACACTGAGGGCTGGGGATTCATGTGTTGTCAGCTTTATCAGCTCTTTGAGGGGACAGTCAAAAATGTACTTTACATTTGGATTTTGCCCTTTTGCTTCTTTATACATTATGAACGTATGTAAGGATTTTTTTGCTAATTTATCTTAACATATCTGGAAGATCAAGTCTAGTCATTTTGGTTTTACTGGATGTATCTAAGCATGTTTCTGCGCTTGCATCTAAGGGGCAAGAGAGTTGAACATTCAACAGGGACCTCCTCTTATTGCAAAAGTATTAGTAACTGCACTTCCGTGTTTACTGCTTTGATATATGTAGGGTATGTCTACACTTAAGTGTAGCACTTCAGTGTAACATTACCTACGGCAACAGGAAGGGTTTTCCTGTAAACACAGGTAGTCCACCTCCCCAGGTGGTAGCTAGGTCAACAGAAGAATTTTTCCATCAACCTAGCGCTGTCTATATGGGCACATAGGTTGGCTCAACAATGCTGCTCTGGGGTGTGGATTTTTCACCCCAATGGACACAGTTAAATCAACCGAATTTTCTAGTGTAGGCCAGGCCTAAGAAAGCCCATGTTTTTCAGAAGCTAGCCTGCATGATCTTGACATTAGTAACTCGGGCTTACCATTTTATTTCTTGTATAGATACAGCATAACAAAAGTCTTATCTAGTATTTTTTATACACAGGTCTCAACATTGAATCATAAAAATGTGGGACTGGAAGGGACCTTGATAGGTTATCTAGTTCAGTCCCCTGCACTGAGGCAAGACCAAGTATTACCTAGACCAGGGGTAAGCAAACTTTTTGGCCCGAGGGCCACTTCTGGGCATGGAAATTGTATGACAGGCCACGAATGCTCATGAAATTGGGGGGTGGGGTGCAGGCCAGAAATGAAGAGTTCAGAGTGCGGGCTCCAGGCTGGAGCAGGGGATTGGGGTGCAGGTGGGGGAGTGAGGGCTCCAGCTGGCGGTGTGGGCTCTGGTGTCCAGGACGGTGGGACCAAGAGGTTCGGAGGGGGAAATCAAGGCTAGGGCAGGGAGTTGGGGTAC
This sequence comes from Chelydra serpentina, assembly GCA_037349315.1. Lineage (NCBI taxonomy): Eukaryota > Metazoa > Chordata > Testudines > Chelydridae > Chelydra > Chelydra serpentina. The sequence goes on from JBAIAC010000035.1 coordinate 19,914,358, forward strand.
TGGAGGGGGTCAGGGGTGCAGGCTCTGGGCAGCGCTTACCTCACAAGCAGCGCCGGAAGCAGCGGCATGTCCCCCCTCTGGCTCCTACGCAAAGGCATGGCCGGGCGGCTCTGCACGCTGCCCCATCCACAGGCGCCACCCCTGCAGCTTCCGTTGGCTGCGGTTGCCGGCCTATGGGAGCGGTGCTTGGGGTGGGAGCAGCGTGCAGAGCCCCCAGGCTGCCACTACGCGTAGGAGACGGAGGAGGGACATGCTGCTCCTTCTGGGAGCTGTGCGGAGCCACGGCACGCGTGGAGGAGGCAAGCCCCGGACCCCGCTCCCTGGCAGGACCTCAAGGATCGGATTAAAACATCTGAAGGGCCAGATGTGGCTCCGGGGCCATAGTTTGCCCACCCCTGATCTAGACCATTCCTGATACGTTTGACTAACCTGTTCTTAAAAGTCTAAAACGGGTGGAGATTCCACAACCTCCCTACATAATTTATACCAGTGCTTGACTACCCTTACAGTTAGGAAGTTTTTCCTAATGTCTAATCTAAATCTCCCTTGCTGCAATTTAAACTCATCATTTCTTGTCCTGTCCTCAGTGGGTAAGGAGAACAATTTATCTCCATCCTCTTTGTAACAACCTTCTACATACTTGAAGACTTATGTCCCACCCTCAATCTTCTCTTCTCCAATGTAACATCCCCGTTTTTTTTCCAATGTTTTCTAAAACTTTAATCATTCCTGTAGCACTCCTCTGGACTTTCCCCAGTTTGTCGAACGCGATCTTGCATTCTTTTATAAAGTATTACCTTGTGTTTAACATGGGGAAACTGAAGTACAGAAAGATAAAATGACATCTCCAAGGTTATTCAACAAGCCAGTGGCAAAGCCAGGAATGAGCTCTCGATTCCATCTAGTGCCCTATCCACTGGATCACAATGCCTCCTGCTATGACTACTTTAGAGTGCAGTTGTAAGGTTTTATAACCGTTTTAAAGCTTGCCTGATTTATGAAGAAAAAAAGGATTAAATTTTCCTTAGTATTCCCCTCCAGAAGAGCACAACTCAATTCTATTCCAACTGTTCAGATTACACACATTCTGTCACAGAATTGATGTGGTTGGTGTACTGTCAGAATATTTAACTGAAAACTAAACTAAGTATAAAAGTCAAACATTTTCCAGACAAGAGTGCATTTAAAGAGTACCAGATCACATGTCTAAAGAGGCATACTGGAAAAATCAAGCACAATATGCACACTTCAGACTGTGTGGACATCACCAGGATCAAAGTCACAAATTAGTTCTTTGTACAATGTACGTATCCTTGATGGGTGTTCTAGAGACACACTCCGTGTTGTAAGTCAGGTTATTCATCTTCATTCACAGAAACACAAGTATTTAGCCTGAATCAAATTCCATCATCTTAATGTTTGTGGACAAGAACTTTCTTGCACAAATTGTTATTGCCCTTCTCTGACGTTAAAAGTAGAAAATGCAAAGTAAGAAGCACTTTATTTTAGCTTTTCCCACTGCAACTGTCACCAGATATCATCGAACAGGATGCAAGTCAAAAGTAGAAATGTGTGGTTAGAGTACACCACACCACCACCCCCAAGATTTAAACCCAAAAGAAGTGCTGTGGAAGGATTTCAAATTAGGGCAGATGTTCTGAAAGGCAGCATTTTGCAGAGCACTAAATGGTAGGACTAAACACTGTGTGAACCTGAAAGTGAAATTGACCAGAGACTGTTTCAGTCACATTATCGAAGGGATTGCTCAACCTGAACTCTCCTCAGTTTTAAAAAATTGTGAGTTGAGTAGTTTCAGATACTGTATCAGTTGCCAAATCTCCCAATCAATTTTTTGCGGTATTACCCATCATCATTTCCTGTTCTTTAAAACAGTTGTTCATTACCCTACTGTTGTGTGGAAAAAACATTTAAAATAAATAAAAGGGGAAATAGCTGACTATTCACAAAGGGAAATGGGATATATAAGATACTGTCAAATGCACAAAGAAAAACTAAAATTAAAACCAAGTTTTTTCTTTCAGCAACATCAATCTTGTTATTTTCAAACAATAGTAGGTAAGTTTTATACAAGAATATTATTTAAAATGACTTAGCATCTCAGCTTGGAAAAAACAGTAATAAGTAGTTTATTACTCATCAAGCCTGAGGACCTCTCTTTGAACTGTAATTCACTTTTGCTACATGGAAAGGATACTAAATTAAGGACTTGTTGGTAGCATAACAGGTATGTTTTTCACTTAAACAACAACAATTTACATTTACCTAAAAATACCTGCTTTTTCAGACTGGTAGCGAAATTGCATAATCTGTGCAGCAATGGTTTCACACTTAAAGCTAGAGGTTTTTTGCTTCATACTGCTACAGGTATATTTGTTCTATCCTTACATAAGGCTATACTAATTTTGCAAAGGGTTTAAATATATAGGACAACACAGCCTATGCCAACATAGTTATGACATATGTGCAGGAGATATTACCGCTCATAACTGGGGTCACACACAAATGTCCTTATTTTAAATGAAGGAAAGCATTAAACTAATTAGTATTCAATAAACTTTACAAAACAACATGTCCTACAATAACAGAGACCAGTCACAATGTCCTACAAAGTCTGTGGGGTTTTATAATATGCATAATATACCCATAATGTATATAAAACAAGGAAAGAAGGGGAACAAAGCATGTACTATAGCTAGGCTTGTCAGGGTTCAATTTTCATTTTCTTACAACTGATGGCTAATATTGATTTTTAAACATTTTCTATATGTATCAATTTAAATTTTAACAGTTGGGGGAAATTTTGGGGGATCAGACATAATTTAATGACAGTAGATGTTGAGATTCAAAAAGTTAAAGCTTCAAAATCATTAAAGCAAACTGTCAACATCACCTCAAAATATACAAGGTAAATATCCTTAAATCAAACTATGCTCTCAAGCAGCATTTTTATTACTTTACCTATTTGTAAATTCCTATTGATGGAAATATTTTTTCCTTGGTTTGTGTGTACATGGTGAAATTGATGTTTATCAAGATTTACATAAAAAACTAATCCTTCCAATCCTAACTATTGCAGTACCCTATCCTTTGCAAACCACTAAGTTACGTTTATGTAGCCATAGACTCCAATAACATTGCTTTGATTTTCTTCACACTCACCACACAACAGATGTTAAACACAATTCATAGAATTTGAAATGTGATAAGCTTCTAATGAAGACTCTTGAAAAGTTACAACTCTTATAAAAAAAGTTTTTGTATAAAGATAGTTACATTTCAATTCATCTCTATACTGAAGTAAGGGGAACCCACCAGTTTTTGATTTATTCTTGCTCACCTGGCTGACCTACCAGTATTAGTAAAATAATCCAATTCACAAGTCTGCTTCACTACTAAGAACATTTTAAAATAGTTCTGACTAAGCCTCCCCTGATGTATTAAAACAAGTTTTCATAACTAGCATGAAACAAGGAAGCTGCATAACAAACGAATGGTAAGGGGAAGAATAATCTTGGCACTGTATCTCTACAGGGCTCAGTGACGCATCTGTTGTGGGCAACAGAAAGGGGCTGCCATTTCATTCCCCCTGGAGGTTCTCTGCAGGCCTGAGCCTTCCAGACACACAAATGTGCTGGAAGGGAGAGGTACATGCCACAGCATGTCCCACGTCCCAACAGATGATGGGGGACGGGTTAGTCACGTCCATCCGCCATTTTCTGAGCAGAGGAGGAAGACATGTTGGAACAAAAACACAACAAAAGAGAGCAGCCATTTCCAATGCTGCCTCCCCGGAAGCCAGCCTACACTCCCAATCACAAATCCTGCAGGAATTCCCCCTCCTCGGGGATTGCTGCATAAAGGGCTGAAATCTACAGGGCAGTAAGGGGGAATGGTGAAGGCTGGGTTGGAGAGATCCTGTTAATTCTACCGGATACATACTATTCCACCTCCTAAATCAATCCTGAGTAAAAACACTCACCCTTTCTCTAACCATGGCGCCCCACCACAAACTGATGCACTGGACAAGAGTCCATACTGATGTCCAAGCCTGTTTGACTCTTACCTTATGTGTGGGATTCCAACTCCCCCTTGCAGAATCTTGTACAGTTTGCTCTCGTACAGCAGCTGGGGATGCCTGGCCTTCTGCGACTCCAACTTCACGGCCACTTCCTGCAGTGAGAGGGAACACGGATCAGAGCATCCACCAAGCACAGGGGTTTAGGAGGACACAGCACTCCACTCCCACTCAGAGCTCTGCTGCAGTAGACTTTGGGAATATGGGAACATTTTCTAGAGCTCACAACACTAGCTCAGTATCCATAATATGGAGGAGCAGCAGGCTCTGCAAATAAAATCCACACGGTGCTGATTTGTGCATAAATATCCATCCTGGGAAGGAAATAGGACTAGAGATGTTTAGTCTTCAGATCCATACGACTAATCGAGATGGGAGTTGTTTCTTCGTGGCTCGGAAAAATGTGGGATGGAGAGAGGAAAAAGAAGAAAACGGAAGAGTGTGTGTGTGTGTGTGGGGGGGGGGGGGTTTCCTCCTGTGTTTCTCACCATATGTTGAGTGCCAGGTAAGTGTATGCCCCTTCAAAATGGAAAGGGATAGATGACTGGGGGAGGGGAAAATGGACCCCTGCGCTGCTGATGGCAAGGGACATATCCCTTTTTTGGGGGGTAGGAGGGGAGTTCCTAACTCTACCACCCTTCCCCAGGGTAAGTGGAGATCCCCCGAATCGATGTGCTATCACCCGGCAAGTTTCTCCTGCGAAGGGCCAGCCTCCCTCTGGTAGTGCACTGACCACCCCGGCGGGTACTCTGATCGCCCAATCTCTTGGCGAAGCCAACCGCAGGGGCCCGGGCTCCCTATGCTGACAGGACCCCGGCTCGATGAGGGTCACTGGGTACGTGCCCCGGGGCGGGGACCCCTTGAAGGGATGAGTCCCGGGGCTCCATTCGGGGCTACGTGGCGCCCTTACCTCCCCGTTGGTGATGTTGATGGCCAGATAGATGTCCCCGAACGAGCCCGACCCGATCTTCCGCACCAGCTTGTATTTACCCCCGACGATGAACTCGGCCTTGGAGCCGCTGCTGCTCGCCATGGTGAGGGGCGGCTCGCGGCCCTCGCGGCGCTGAGGGGAAGTGAGGTGGGGGGTCCTACGCTGGAACAAGGGGCCTGGGGGCCTCTACGCCGCCCGGAAGGAGGAGCGGGAGGCAGCAGCGGAGGAGGAATCTGGTCCCCGCCGCTCAGCTTAGGCCGGGCCCCTGCGGCGGGCGTCCTCCTCCGCGGCTCTGCCCTACTCCCCGGCCGGGCGCCACTACACTCTCTGCCCGCTCCAGAGATACGGGAGTGGCACCGGGAGGCTCTGGGGGTCCGAGCGCAGCTGGCACCGCCGGATCCCGGCCGCCGCCGCTGGTACTTCACTCAGCAGCCGCCGCCATCTTGTATATCGCGCGGCTGCTATCACGGACACAAAATGCCTCCACTCTGCGGCCGCCGCTTCTTCACCGCGCAGGGCACTCTGGGAACGGGGCGGGGCAGCTACTGCGCATGTTCGACAGGACAGAAAACGCGCATGTGCACGCTAAAAGGGCAGGCGAGGACGTTGAGCCAGCGCGCATGCGTAGACGGAGTTAAATCAAAGTCAATGACTAGTTCGGCTCTTCACGCAGCGTCAGCTTCGGCAAGAGCACATGCGCACAACCCTATTCGGAATCCAGGCGGAAGGGTGAACAGGAAAGGGCGCATGCTCGCCGGTCCTCCATCACCTGTTCCGCCCCCCCCCCCCCTTAAAGGCCCAGTGGCCTTTCAAAATCACCAGGGGCTTCTGTCACTTGACATGGCCAACTTAGTGGGAATGGGGCCAGGGAGGGGCACGTGGGCTTTGCAGCCTGTTTCTGGCAGCCAACCTTGTTTTGGGGAAAGTAGAGCCAGGGCCCTGGGCTAGCAGTCTTTAGAAATCAGTCACTTTCAGAGGTGACCATCTGATTGTGGGTGCTTCCATTTTTGGGGCCCAGCTTGTGACAGCTGGAGCCTGATTTTCAGAGATCTTCAGCATCTGTTGCAGCATTCAATGCAGTTAGTGGGAGCTGCTCAGTTGGTGCTCAGCACTGGAAAATTGGGCCCACAATGTCTCTAGCTGGCAGTATTGCTCATGCTGAGTATTCAGAAATCATGAGTCAAGCCCCAGAAAAATCATGAGCTTGGCTTAAAAATTATGAGATTTTTAAAAGTCTAAATTTGGAGTTGTTTTTTATTTGGCATCTGTTCTTTGAGCCTCTAAGGTTAATATTTTCAAGTTTTCTCTGCATACATGAAGGATGGAGACAATTTTTTAACGAAAGCTGAGATCCTCAATTAATCATGTGACTCTGGGTGTTGGGGCTTTAGAAAAACACCAAATGTCATGAGATCTGGCAACATTTGGGCACCCAAAACCAGAAGTATCCAAAATCAGTGGCCACTTCTGAAAATTTGGCTGCACATGCACAGCTGCTTTTTGTCCATCCCACAAACCAATCTGCTAAATAGTTCTGGTTGGTTGGCTCTTTGTAAAGTGGCTGAAGGGACCCTAGGTGAAGAATACTTTGAAGATATAAAGGGCCTAAAAGACCAGGTATAAATGGGTCCACTCCCACTGAAGTCAAAGGAGTTGCTACAGCTTACATTTGGCCCTTTTTATAAGTGGATGAATCTCCTCTAGAACCTCTTTAGAGCAGGTACCTGACTTAGGTGCTTTATAAATAATAATAAATTAATACTTTGGGGTCACATTGAGGAAAATAGCAGTAATGTTACATTGTACTTAAATGCAGTATTCATAGATCTGTTTCTTGTACCCATCCTCTTTGTCACTTTTCCTGCTACATACCCCCTTCTTGATCTCCAGTGTGTCAGTTACACCCATTTACACCATCTTTCTGACCAGTACACAAATTACCTGTAATTCACATCACCTTTTACATCAGCTCTGAGTATGGCCCAAAGTGGATTGTATCCAAGCTCTGCTGGCAATTTATCAGATCCCAAATCAAATCCGAAAACCTTTGATACATTCATGTTAAGTGCTTGACTTCATTGTATAACAAAATAAATTCAGAGTAACATGTGGCACCTAAGGTCCCCCTGCTATTCTGAGATCCCTGCTGCAGTATCTCAGGCCCAGAAGCACAATAGAGGTGAATTAAGAATGGAGTGGAGCTGTCCTGTGCTTTTGTGCATACACAACCTCTGTTTTATCATCCTTCTTTGGTAGGTCTGACATGATTTGATTTACCTCCTAACCTTGGTTCAGCTACAAGTCTTTTTGGATTATAAAGTGTGTAGCACTAATTCCTGGAGATGCCTTGCAAATTCTGCTGGGAGTTATTTAAGCAGCTGCTTTGTGTCAGCCAGATATATTCTGGGTCTGCTGTTTCTTTCTGCCTTTTTAAATGTTCTTTCCTTCTTTGTCCTCTCGATCCATTCTCTGCATTGTTCTTTTGCAAAAGCATGAAACTGAGAATTCCTTGTGACTCATTATTACTCACTGTCAGGATGGGCTCCACTGTGCAAGACTAAATTTGGGAGAAGATTTAGGCATCCAGCCCTGTTGAGAAAGTACCTACAGAAATGCAGTCAAATTATAAGAGCAGCATCCATTAGGTGCCAACTTGACATGTCTCTTGCTAACTGGATCAGCCACAGAAGCTCCCTTTCAGCTCAGCTGGTGGGGTTGCTAACCACATGCTTATGAATGATAAGGAGCCTAATTTAAGGCCTGGTTTACACACAGTTTATGTATCGATTTAACTACTTTGATTAGGATTGTGACTTTATACTGATATGGTTAAAGTGGTACAAGCCCTAGTGTGTATGCAATTATACCAGTATAAAGGTGCTTATACCAGTACAGCTTATTCCCCTGATATATCTGCAACCACACTAGGGGTTGTACTGTTTTAACTATATTGGTTTCTAAATGGCTTTTAGTTATAGTGGTAGACAGGGCCGGCGCTTCCACTAGGCGACCCTAGGCGGTCGCCTAGGGTGGCAGGATTTGGGGGGCAGCATTTCGCCGCCTTTGGCGGCGACTCCCCGGCGGCAAGAAAAGCGGCCACCGAAACGCCGCCGAGAATGTCACCGAGAACGCAAAGCTGCCGCTGAAGCGCCGCTACTGGAGGTGAGCTGCTGTGTGAGCTGCCGCAGGCGGGGGAGGCTGGCTGCCGCGGGCGGGGGCGGGTTAGCTGCCGCGGTGGGATGGCGGGGTTGCCGGGGGATGGCTGCCGTGGGTGGGGGGGGTGCGGTGTTAGCTGAGGGGGGGGCGCGAAGGGCCAGTGCAAGGAAGTTTCACCTAGGGTGCGAAACTTCCTTGCACCGGCCCTGGTGGTAGAAGAACTCTCTGTCAACAAGCCCAAAGTCTTGGCTGTGACTATGTGATAACTCTGAGACTTGCCTAATTCATTTGGTCTCCATTTGTTATCTATAAGGTGGCTGCAAAGCAGGAAACCAAGAGGGATGGAGAAGTCCAAGTGAAGGATAAAGCTTGCAGTTAGCAATGATCCTGAACTGCAAAGTTCAAATCCAAACTTCCTTGTGCTTCAAGGTATTTGGATCTGAGTTTTGCTTTGGTCCCATCTCTCCTTGCAATGAAAATAAAACTGATCTTAACCAACACTGATCACATGCTGGACTAATCCACATACTTTAGAATCAATAAGGATGCCCGAAGTTAAAGTCAGCCCAAAACCATTCCCATGTAAATTCTATAATTGATTCTTTGCATAAGTAAGAATATCTGCACTGGTCTCTCACTGAAAGTGAATGTTGATCTTGTACCAAGGAGTACGGATACATATCATAGGAGGAGGGGACTCGACTTTCAAGGGCACTTGACATGCCTCAGAAAAACTCCCGCAACTCATTTCTAAATAAGGAGCTTTGTGTCCCCAATTGCCCATGGTGTTACTGTTGATCATGATGTGCAAACAGCTCAGGAGGACTGAGAAGCACTTAAAGCTCTACAGGATTTTTAATCGCTGCTCTTGAAGGGATTTGAGCAGCTGGGAAGCTGATTGGCTTGAGTCACATTTATTTGGAAGAGCTAGAAAAACAGGTTGTCCGATAAATAGACTATATATGGGCGTATCTGAATGCTACTGACCTCTCTGCTCTAGATTTGCTAAATTGTGCAATGCTGCCATCTGATGGCTGAAAAGTTACTGCTAAAGTTACTGTTTAAAACTAATACTTACATAGGTGCTGGAACTTGGGGTGCTGAAGGAGGCTGCCGCAGCCCCTGGCTTGAAGTGGTTTCCATTATATACAGAGTTTACAGTTTGGCTCAATGGCTCTCAGCACCCTCACTATAAAAATTGTTCCCGCACTCCTGAATATTTATATTACAGTGGCACCCACAGACTCCAATCAGGATTGGAATCCCATGAAGACACTGTGTCTGCCCTGAAGAGCTTACAATCTAAGAAGACAAGTATCATATGAAGGGGGATATGATCAAAGGTACACAATTTGTAATATACATATAGACATTTGGCATTTACCTTAGATATTTAAAATTATCAAAAGAAAAAATAACAGTTATCCCCAGACCCCATCTGTCCCTCAAGCCATTATTAATTAGCTAACTGCTTACAGGCATCACAGCAGAGATGGGTTTTGAAAGAGGATCAGTTCAGGAAGGATGTTCTGGGCATAGAGGGCAGCCAGGAAGAAGGCACAGAGAGGTGTGTGAGAAGCTGATGAACATGCTGGAATGGAGGAAGAGTAATACAAGAAGAGACAAGAGCAGATACATTTGGAGAGTAAAGCTCTGAAAGGCCTTGAAGGTGCGGACAAGAAGGTTAAACTTGATGCCATGAAACCGAGGGAGCCAGTGAGGAGATTCAAAGGGATTTGGTCAAAACAAAGAAGATGATCTTAACAGCTGCATTTTGTATGGTGATATGGGTGTTAGGGAGGCCACAATAGCGAAGATGGAAGATGATTAAAACTGGATGGGAGTTTTGGCTGTTTGGACAGAAAGAAAAGAGATCTATCTATCTGTCTATGCTTCTAGTTAGCAAAGGCATCAGCATCGATACAATCATCTCCCCACGTAACCCTTTGATTCCATACACTCACAAACACATGCATTGCCCACTATTTAAACATACACATGCACACACATACACTTTCCATGCATGCATGCACACAAGATCACAGGGAAAATTCCACCATATCATTCATCTGCATGAGGCTCAAAGAACATCATAGAATGTATGTAGGCTTGGAAGGATTCAACTTTTATCAGGGAATGTCAATTTCACTGCGCACACACACATAAACCGCTGCAAAAATATTTCCATAGATAATAACGGAAATTTATAAATAGGCAAAGTAAGAAAAATGCTCCCTGAGAACTTATTAGAATTTGATTTAAGTATATTTACATTGTGTATTTTGACATGTGATGCTGACAATTCGTTTTTAACAGTTATAAAGCTTTAACCTTTTAAATCTCAATGTCTACTGTCATTAAATCATTACTTTCTGATTCCCTCCAACTGTGAAAATGTAAATCGATAACAATAAAAAAAATGCTTAAATCCATAATTTTGCACAACTGAAGATTTAAATTGATACAAATTGAAAAAAAATGCTTAAAAATCAATATTATCCATCAAAATTATTTTAAAAAAATCGAATTCTTCCAAATCTAGATGTATGATACTGAAATGACCTCGGCTCATTTCCTGTTTCTACTACTGCTCTGTCCACATTTTAAATGCCAGTTTTCAGATTTGGGTCTTGGCAATTTATGAGCTGTACTTGTGTATGAATCTTTCTACAACAGCAAGAAGGTAATATTTTTCCCAAGTACAAGAAAGAGAAATTAATTTCTGGATGGGCAGGAGTTCAACACATTAAGTGAATGGCATTAATAAGGACATAGGATCTGAATGAAAACCATAGAGCTATCCATTCAGGTATCCCGTGTCTTACCCATATCAGATCAGATCTACTGGTCTATCCAGTCCTGTATCCAGCTTTGGCACAACGTATCAGACTCAAAGGCCTAAGCTGATATTCTGCCCCTTGCCATATAAGATCAGCTCCACAGATACGTCTGCCATACTGAATTAGACACATAGATCCATCTACTCTGGAATCTGCCTCTAGTAGTGACCAATGTCTGATACCTCAGAGGAAAATGAACAGTCTTCATAATGCACCTTTCCAGCTGTCATACCCTATAGGAGAAATACTGTAGTCTCTTTCCAGCTTTCCCATGGATAAACATGGCCTACACCAGGGATCTCAAACTCAAATCACCACGAGGGCCACATGAGAGCTAGTAAATTGGCCTGAGGGCCACATCACTGAAACCTTTTCATACAAGGATACAAAAGTATAGTCAAAAATGAAAAAAATGAAGAGTAATATAGTATTCTATTAAAAGTCAATGTATTAACTTTTTAAAAACTGTAATGCAAAGAGGGGTTTTAATAAAATATAAACACTCAGTAATGTTTGGTGCTTGGCTGCCAGTGGAGTTGGCGCCTATGGCGGGCCGCAGGAAATAACTCCGTGGGCCGCATGTGGCCCGCGGGCCATGTGTTTGAGACCCCTAGCCTACACTGTGGAGTTTGGTCTTTAGTTTACAGAGCTGTGAATGATATTGACAGTCCAAAAGCCATCCAGGCCTTTCAGAAATGTAGCCACAGCCTCTACGTCCATATTCTCACTGTGAGACTTTGAAAAAAAAAACATGAGTTACACAAATGTTAACAACATTTGCACAGCCTGTCAGTATCGGAAACAAAATGAATTGATGAAAACTTCTGATTTTGGGTTTCTTTTTTAAAAGATGTAAACTACAGGGAGCATTAGTGGCATTGTAAATGTGAGTTGCAAGGGGATTTGTAGTGTGTGTCAGAGGAGGATGGACAAATCCAATCAGCAAAAAAGCATGCGTTCCCAGCTTCAAAGATGGTTTTGCAAACAACTGAGAGAAAAAAAGTAATTCCTTAATTCAAACTTAAAATTGGGAACTATCAGCCTACACACCACCATCAACAAAATACAATAAAAAAATTGCCTGAGACAAATCAATCTGATGGAATCATAGAAGTGTAGGACTGGACTGGAAGGGACGTTGAGAGGTCATCTAGTCCAGTTGCCTGCACTCAAGGCAGGACTAAGTATTATCTAGACCATCCCTGACAGGTGTTTGTCTAACATGCTCTTAAAAACCTTCAATGATGGAGATTCCACAACCTCCCCAGGTAATTTATTCCAGTGCTTAACCACCCTGACAGGAAGTTTTTCCTAATGTCCAACCTAAATCTTCCTTTCTGCAGTTTAAGCAGTGACCCCACCTGCTAGTCATCTCATCTTGCTCTGGGCTAGATCTTTGCAGACTGACTACTACTGCACGCTTCCCAACAGAGTCCCCTCACCAGCAAGCAGGACTGGTAAGGTAAACCACTGGGATTTTAAAATGCTAGACTATAATGTTAACACACTTTTCAATACACCACACTTTTTAGCCTCAGCCCTTTAATATTTTCTTTGTCTAAAGGCTCTGAGATGCTCTGTGAATCTTGTGTATTTCATTGTTTTGCAGAGGGCAATGAAGCAAGGAAGAGATGTTTATATCTGTATCACCAGATAAAGCAAAAGGAATAAATCTCCTTTCTTCTCTCTCCATTAGATACACTGAACTTCCTGATTTGTTGAGAACTGTTCTCATACAATTAGCTCAATATCACCTTGATCCCAGCACTGCTCACACTTCAGTCGTTCTTTCTATGCAACTGAATGTCCCCAAAGCTTTTAATTTGATCCCAGGGTAGGGAGGGGAGGCTGTGCACATCATAATGAAACAGCTGTTCTATACAGTACAGATCCAGCAGCATGCTTGCAATAGTGCCAGTGAATCTGTCACTATGAAGTCAAGAGAGAGTGTGAGAGGGAACAGATCGTCCTTCTGGGCAGCAGGGATATTCCCTGCTCTTGCCAAGCAGCATTGGGGGGAAGCCTTTCAATGACAAGCTACACCATGCAGTGATCAGAGAGTGTCAAGCTCCTCTCCTCATGGGTGGCCTGTGAGTGTTGATAATTGGGTGTTTAATTTCTGAGCCCCCGGCTGGGATTCACTCTGCTTGCTGCTGTTGGCAATAGGGGGCTGGGACCCAGTGTCAGAGAGAAGAGCCTAGATTCAATTTTGCTGGACTACTGTTTTAATATCAGAGCTAGGGTGGAGCACTTCACAAATAGCATAACATTTACAAAGACTTTGGGACAGAATCTGATCTCAGGTATGTCAGCGTAAACCTGACGCAAGTCCAGTGAATTACTCAAGGTTTACACTGATGTAAATGAGATCAGGATCTGCCCTTTTGTCCTTGTATTGCTCCTGCCGTTTGAGGATCTCCAATCACATTATAACTTTTCATGAATTTAACTCCACAACAACTTTGTGAAGTAGACAAGTAGCAATACCTCATTTCACAGAAATTGAGGGCCCCTGCATTTGAGGGGAAAGATTTTCAAAGGCACAGAGGGAGCCTAAGCCTTAAGTGATTTGCCCAAAGTCACACAGGAAGTCATTGGCAAAGTTGGGAATAAATCTCAGGTCACCTGACATCAAGTACCTTGGTCTAGTTATTAAATAACACTGCCTCTCCATCTGACTGGTGGGTTAAATATCGGGTTGCAGAGACCTATGAAATAGCATATACCCAGTCATGGGCAGTACAACCTGTTTGATGCAGTTAGGAAAGGTTGTTAATACAAGAGCAGTAACATGGCTAACATCTACGTGCTTCTGCATTAGAGATGGGCCGGTTCCTGTGTTATTGGCACTGCTACAATATTTATGCATCAAATTAGATCTGGATGAATGGCTTTGCAGACTCACTGGGATATTAATTTCAGACATAAATTCTGGCTTAGTATCTCAGTGCTTTCCTGACTGCCCATTCTGTTCTGTCAGGAGCATGTCCTTGAAACAAGGGCACAGCTTCCTTGTGGCTTTCCTTCTGAGCAGGGTGGCCAGGTGTGTAGCTTTTCTATGACCTTCAGCTGGGGGCTTTTTACAGCAGAGAGTAGGCCATTTACTGGCCTATTTTTAGAGCTGCTCACAGCTTTTTGGGATGCTGCTGTAGACAAGAATCTTGCGCTTCTAGGGGCCAAATCAGATGCACATCAGCCAAGGGCAAGGCACCGAGACATAACCAGAGGTAGAATTATTGCTCTGATAGCCACTAGCAGGGCTCAGACACTCAGAATATTGGGCTGCTGAAGTTATTGACAGGATGTAGAGTTCAGCAATCGCCCCCATACAATGACAATTACATTCAATGGGCCAATTCTGCTTCTGGTCCATGTGCCTCAACCCTGACCTGGAGATTAATACAACAGATCCCCGCTAGAGTAAGGGGAGTTCATTGTCCGTGGCCCAGTCAGTCACTGGGCTCTCTGCTGAGACTGTCAGCAAAGGTGTCAACTGGTGCCACTGTGATGATGGTTTCCAGTGGTCCTATTCACGGTGTGAGGAGCTACTCAGCATGAGTAAAGGTGGAAGAATCAGACCCTAATTAACCAGGAAAGAGGCCTGGGTATCATTGTGAACAGCTCAAAGAAAGCCTCTGTCAATGTGAAATGGCAGTAAAAAAAAAAAAAAGTGTCAGGGTGCATAAGGAAGGGGACAGGAAATACTGCTAGAGATATTATAATGCTATTGGATAAATCCAGGGTACACCTTCCCCTGGCTGGAATAGCATGTTCAAGTCTGATCTGCCTATCTTAAAAAAGATATGGCAGAAATAGAGCAGGTTCAGAGGCAGGGAGTAGTAACTAGATGCCTGGAGAGGCTTCAGTAAGAAAAGAAATTGACAACTCTGGGACTATTTTCAAGAGGAAACAAAGAAGAGGGAGCATCAAAATAAGGACTGGTATGTAGGAGGCAAATTTGATGCCCTCTCAATATAAAAACAAAGCGATGATCAATGGAAGGAAAAGGCAGCAAACTTAAAACTAATACAAGAAAATCGTTTTACACAACCCATAGTAATCTGTGGAGCTCACTGTCATAACAGATCACTGAGGCCAAGTATTAGACATTAGCCAAGTATTAGAGTATGGGAATAGCTCCATGGAAGTCACTGCAGTGGTGGATATTACCCAGAGTGTCATTCATTCATCTTTTCATGAACACTGCATCATCCACCTTGTTTTATTAAAAAATTCCCTTCTAACATATACTAAAAAATTAAGACAGCAACTACTAAACATACTCAGCAAAATGCAATAGAATGGGCTCATTTAAAACATCCTGTAGTGACTCTTAAATACTGAGCTATAGCGAGGATATCCACAAAGACTCCACTACTGTATACCACCAGATTAGACTACCAAAACCATCCAGTTAACTCACACTGTCTGTCTAGGTGTGTCAAGGCTAATTTCCCACTCTGGCACTTCGAGTGCAGAAGGTGGGGGCCCGCAAGGATTCTAAAAATTAATACTGGCCACTCCAGGCTTGTATTAAACTCCCAAGGTTACAGCTTTTCTCTGATCTTGGACTGGTAGATGCTGCCATCACCCAAGTGCAGAACCCCTTTGGGAACCCAGGAAGGTGCACTTGGGAATTCCTTCCTGTGGGGTACCCTCAAGCCCTTTTACCCCCCACCAGGGCCGGTGCAAGGAAGTTTCGCCCCGGCCCTGCGCAGCTAACGCTGCCCCCCCCTCCGCGGCAGCCAGCTAACCCTCCCGCCCTCGGGAGCCAGCTCCCCGCCCTGCAGCAGCCAGCTCCCCCCCACCCCGCAGCAGCCCCCATCCCCCACGGCAGCCCCACCCCGCAGCAGCTCCCACAGCAGCTCACCTCCAGTAGCGGCGCTTCGGCGGCAGCTCGGCGACGTTCTCGGCAGCATTTCGGCAGCCGCTTTTCTTGACGCCGAATCGCCGCCGGGGAGTCGCCACCAAGGACTGGGGGGAGGGATAGCTCAGTGGTTTGAGCATTGGCCTGCTAAACCCAGGGTTGTGAGTTTAGTCCTTGAGGGGGCCATTTAGGGATCTGGGGCAAAAATTGGGAATTGGTCCTGCTTTGAGCAGGGGGTTGGACTAGATGACCTCCTAAGGTCCCTTCCAACCCTGAGATTCTATGATGGCAAAATGTCCCCCCCCCCCCCAAATCCTGCCGCCCTAGGTGACTGCCTAGGGTCGCCTAGTGGAAGCACTGGCCCTGCCCCCCACTCTCGGGAAGAGCTGAGAAAGGGGTAGGGGGGAATCATCTGTTGTCACCAGCTAATTAAACAACATGTGCACAAACCTCTTAAGACACAAAAATCCAATTCTGTTCTTAAAAGAGGTAAATTTTATTAATTAAAAAAAAGAAAGAAAATACATCTGGGAATTTAGGCATTTCCTAGATTAAAAAAACAACAACTACAAGGATTAAGCATCAAGAATAGCTTTCAGTTTAAAGGTTACAAGCAAAACAAAAGGACCCGGGGTTAGCACAGAGGAATCCAAAAGCCTTAACTAAATACAAGGAATAAACCTAATCACGTCTTCCTAGACATTTCCAGATCTACTTACATAGCTGGGGTTTTAAATGAGTAGTTTCTAGGTATGATACTGATGATTTTTTCATACATGGCCCAAGCTCTTACAGCATAGCTCTGTCCTGTTCACCTCTCCCAGGGAGAACAACAGACAGACAAAAGGGGAGTCTTGTTTCAATCTGAAAAAGTTCTGGCCTTCCCATTGGCTCTTTTGGCCAGGTGCCCACTCATTTCCTTTTACCTATGCATAGCAGTGAGACTTTTTAACCCTTTACAGGTAGGGCAATTAGAGAACAGCTACTAAGGGGGATTTCATAGCTACTGGCTGGCTGGGTGTCCATAAAAGGGAGCTCCTCCCTCCCCCTTCATTTATCACAAGGTGTCTTCTTGTAACAACAGAGAATCCCTCACACTCCATTTGCTTATGCCAGAGTAGGAAGTAAGGGCCCAGTCTAGCAAAGCCATTAAGACTAGAGCTGGTTGAAAGTCAGAATTTTCATTCTGTGGGAAATTCCAAAATAAAAAATAAAGTTCTGTTTAGAAATGCAAATAGAATGTTGAAATTCACTGCAAAAGGGAAAATATGGGGGGGGGGGGGAATCAGTCTCAAATAATTGAAACATTTAGTTTCAAAAATTTCTAAGTGAAATTGAGCCTGAGCTTCCAGCTCCACTGGTTCCCAGGGATTCTAGGATCACTGACTCCCCATCAGGCTACTTAAGAGCCAGGCCCGGCTCTCAGTCTTCCAGTTCTGTGGCTGAGAGCCTGGAAGCCTTGAGAGCCCCTAAAGCCTTTCAGGCTCTTGGGTCCAGAGCAGAGACCTTAAAGCCATAGGGCAGTCTGCATAGTGAGACTGCTCAGAGCTGCAGGCCCCCGAGCTGGTGGATTTCTGATAGAGCCCTGTCTGTGTGTGGTTCATGTTTTCGTGAAATATTTCAAGTTCAACAAATTGGCATTTTCCAATTAAACTGTTTTGTTGAAAAATTCAGCTTTAGTTCAGTGGGACTAGTCACATGCTTCTATTCTGGTTCTCAGACCTCGCTGATCACCATAGTATCTGAACACTTGCTTAAAGTTAAGCATGTGCTTAAATGCTTTACTGCATTTAAGCCTTAGGTCTTATGTACACACCAAAGTTGTACCATTGTAATGACACCACTATAACTAAAACGGTACAATCCCTCTAATGTGGACACAGCTATATAGCTATAAAACAGTGCTATATTGGTATATCCTTATATATATACTGGTATTGCTGTATGGGAAGTGCAAGAAGCAATAGTGGTACAAGCACTTTTATACTGTTATAACTGCATCCACTCTAGGGGTTGTACCAGTATAATTATTTCATTAAAAATTACAACTCAGCCAACATGGTTCTACCAGTATAAACACAGTGTGTAGAGCAGGACATAGTGTGGACATTTTCTCCCTGTCCTGATTGACACTGGTAATGAATCTCTTGTCCTAAAGATTATAAAATTAAATGTAGAAATTAACCTAAAGATTAGATTTTAACAAGTGTAAAGATAATTAAAAGTACATAGTAGAGCTTTTTCTCAATGCAGTTGTTCTCTTTAATTGCCTCAAGGCAGGATTTACATCACTTCAGGGAGTCTGAAAATGAAAGTTTGCACCTAACCTTTTCTTAAAAGTGATTTGCAAATTGATTTAAAATAGTTTCACAGAAAGGTTATATGTTCACTGTGCCAAACAGTTGCACACAGGAAGGCATTCATAATTTTGTTAAGTTTTTGTTTTGGGTTTGCATAGGTTGTTTCTATCATTCTTTCTACCCCAGGTTTCAGGGCCGGCTCCAGGCACCAGCAAAGGAAGCAGGCGCTTGGGGCAGCACATCTGAAGGGGCGGCATTCCGGCCATTCTTGGGGCGGCACTTTTTTTTTTTTTTTTTGCTTTGGCAGCTCTCCGGCCATGGCTTTCTTCTTCTTTTTTTTTTTTTTTGCCACTTGGGGTGGCAAAAAAACTAGAGCCAGCCCTGCCAGGTTTGCTCTCTTTGGTTCACAATTACTTAGCTTTGCTACTGAGCTCTTCTTTCTTTCTTTCCTTTTTTACATTTTTAAAGCGCATTAAAACCCAATTAACAAATGTCAGCAAATTAAGCTTGATGGCCCTGCAGACTCAAGGCTTCTGTTTAGCCACAGAGCAGGTACAAGAACACATAGTATCAATGCAAGCTTCACACACATACGGTCACTAGCCCAGTCTATAAGCCTCAACCGTGGCCTGGCAATGTGCAGGTGGTTTTAGTACTGACCTCTTTGTAATGCAAGTGCCACTGTCATAATCCCCTGCAGTGAGGGGAAGCCAAATAATTTCAAATACTGGACATTAATGTCTTCAATATCCAGGCTGATATCTAGAAATCGCAGAGATGGGCCCATCAGAAATGTCATAAGCAGACAGACAGAGTCACCGCAGGCCACTGTCTTTACTGATCTTTATCTGGAATGATCCCAGACAAAATAGGATCTTCATCCTTTTTCCCTTCACTTGTCTTCAAGGCCATGTTGAGTTTATGCCAAAACAGTGGAATCTCCTCCTCCTCCTGTGGCCATATGAGGTATGTTTTCTTCTTCACCAGCTTTCTCATTCTGTGGTAGGGTGATAGATTCTCACTGGGGATGTGTTCCAGGAAAATCAGGACCAGGACATCCTTGTGTTCATCAAAGAGGCGAAAGCTAGCTACCTGGATCTCCTTAGAACACCACTCACTTTCCAGGTAGTGGCGGGTTATGACACAAATGGTCTTCCTGCTGGCGTAGATGTTTTCCACAATGTTCTTCAGGATGCACTTCCCTGGTTCAAAGTCATGGTGGTGCAGACATAGCCTCCAGTGGTATTTATCTTCCAGTGTGGGAAGGAGCTCATGGATCACCCACTCCCGGTCATGCGTGTTGTAGGAGACAAACGCGTCATAGTCGTATTTTTTATGTTGCCTCATCCTTTTGTACCTCTTGTCATGAATATAGGCAAGTAGCAGGTGGTAAGCATAAATCCCCTGCCACCTCCAGCGAAAACAGATGCAGACTATCATCAGCAAAATAATTGTGGCTGTATTCGTAACAAACAGGATAAACTCATGGTCGACTGTGCAGGAGGCGGTGTGGAAGGCCCACAGTTTTCTTCCCTTACTGGCAAGTGGGAAAGCACAGGTGTACTGGTAGAAATAGATCACCTGAGTTTTTAAGTCACGAAGAGACCATTTGAGGAACATTTGGTTATCGCAAGAACAAGTGAAAGGATTTTGTCTAAGATCCAAAAAAGTAAGGTAAGGTAAAGCCCTTATGTGCTTAAGTTCAATTACATTTAGTTTGTTTCCAGACACCCTGAGTATGACCAGCTTAGAAAAGTTTACGTGGAGAACAAAATCAAGGGACTGCAGCCCTATTTTATTGAGATGTAGCTCTGTCAGCTTTGGTACAGGCTGGAACAGAGCTGGGCTAATGGCATTGATAGGATTGTTGCTCAAATCCAGTTCTTTGAGCATAGTGGTGTAACTAAAGGTGGCTGGATCCAAATCAGTGATGGCCAAGTTGCCTGCATGGATTCTCACTATAGATTCCAATCCTTGCAAGAAGTTAGATGGGAAATTCAGAAGCCCTCTCCGACGTTGGCTGTTCAGAGAGAGGTATTTTAAGGACTTCAGGAGAATGAAGGGAGGGTTGTCAAGTTCTCCAGATGTCTCATAGGAGATGTAATTTTCAAAAAGCTGGAGGTCCACCAATGAGTTTACTCCCTGGAAGATGCCTTTCTGGAAAGTTTCCTTGGTGATCTTATTTGCTGCAAGAAGCAGTGTCTGCAGGTGGCTCAGACCTTCAAAGGCTCCGGGTTCTATTGTGCTAATTTGGTTGTCCAGCAGGCTGAGAAGCTGCAGAGAAGTCAGATTCCTAAAAGTTTCTTTCTTGATGGAGCTCATCTTATTTCCTGATAGTTCCATTTTTTCCAGCTTCCCTAAACTATCTGAAAAAGGTTGTGAGATTTCCAAAAGGAGGTTCATTCCCAAATTTAATTCCAACAAATTGTGTAGATCCGGAAACAAATCTGAGCTGATCTTAGTGATTCTGTTTCCAGTTAGAGTGAGGTGCTTCAGGTTCTTTAGATTGGCAAAGTCATTTGGGACAATTTTCCTAATTTGGTTAAAGCTGAGATCCAGACTTTTCAGAGACATTATATTCGAAGTTGCATTTGGTACTGTAGTGAACTCATTGTTCGCCAACAAAAGACTCTGTAAAGACTTCAGGGGCTGAAAAGATATACACGGTATCACTTTTAACTTGTTGTGTGTCAGATCCAAATGCCATAGATGAGTGCAGTTTTCAAAGACAATTCCTTTAATGCTTTTGAATTTATTGCCTTGTAAGTTAAGAGTCTTGACATTTCGGTGCCAAAGGCATACCTTTTCTATGAGATTGTCAGAATCAGTCAAGTTCAACTCATTTAGGTGGATCTCCTCTAGCAAAGAGCAATTCAGTTTTTGGACCACAGCCAATATGTCTAGTGGTGTCATAAATATTCCTCCTAAATATAATCTCTTTAACCCTTTCAGGAAACAAGGGTCTCGTATAATCCATGTAATGTGGTTATGGGTGCCAGAGAAAGATAAATCCAGTGAAAGAAGTCTATACAAAGCATCAGTTGCAACATCAATGAAAGAGATTGGGTTATGGGATGCATCCAGTTCACGAAGCCACATGGGCACATTAACAATATCTTTGGTCATGAAGTTTGTTATATTGTTCTCTCTTATGTGCAGCTCTTCCAAAGATTTTACCTTAAACACAACATCCAAAGCATTCAGAGAATGTAACTTGTTTGATGATAAATCAATTACCTTTAACTTCATCAGGTGGGCAAAGGCGGATGGCTCAATCCTGTCAATATTATTTTCCCTAAGTAGCAAGACTGTAAGGTTCCCCAGCCCATCAAACATAGAGCTGGAAAGAACTCTCAGCTGGTTTGAAGTGAGGTTCAAGGTCTTTAGGCTGCTTGTGTGAGTAAACGTGCCTTCTTCAATTAGATGAATTTGGTTCTGAGAAACATTCAAGACTTGCAACAGACTCAGTTTCCTGAAGTCGCTCTGCCTCAGGCTTGCAATCTGATTCTCAGACAGATCTAAGCTGCTTACATTCCAGGGAAGATGACTTGGGACTCGAACCAAGTTCTGATGATAGCACAGCACCTTTATCATTTTGCTCCACTTTCCATGGACCATACAGTTCTCCAATGAGTAAGGAGCCACTCCTTGGCCTTGGCTGAAGAAAATCAAGGCAGAGAAAAGCTGCAGGAACAACATCTCTCTAACTCCTGAGCGCTCCTTTAGTTCAAAACCAAGAAGAATCGTAGTGAGGATAGAGCTGAAAGTGAAATTAGTGCTCTTGTGTAATCAGGAAAAGTCTCCAAATGAGGAAGAGAAAAATCCTTGTGTTGCATGTCACTGTTAATAAAATACTGAGGTCTCTGTTTTCAGAAAAGCTGGAGATAGTTGCTTTAAGTCTCATCCTACTGAAGAATTAAAAATTAAAGGGCCAAATTTTCAAAGGATGGTGCAGTGGGTATGTGAGCACCTGATAGGGCCTGCATAAAACCAGGGCCAGCTCTGGGTTTTTTGCCGCCCCAAGCTCCGAGAGCGCAACTGCCGAAGCAGAAAAAAAGAAGAAGAGGGCCAGATTGCCGCCCCTTGAAAAGTGCCGCCCCAAGCGGGCTGGATTGCCGCCCCATGAAAAGTGCTGCCCCAAGCACGTGCTTTGTTGGCCGGCCCTGCATAAAACACTAAGGCATGTGCACAATGGGTAAGTTGGCAGAAAGGCCGTAATTTCATCGACGTCTTCACCAGGCCTCGATTTTGCAGTTTAGGTCACTCAGATGTTTAAAACCCCAATTGCTCCTGTAAATCAGGGACATCCTGTAGACATCTAAGCATCCTGAACTGTTAGTGCAAATAATCATGGGTACAAAACTGCAGCTGCAAGAATGAGACCATGTTTGAAAAGTTGGCCTATAAAAAGCCTATTTGCTTATGTGGTTTATTTTTGTCTCGGCTGTGGAGAGTAGTTGGGAGGTCAAACAAAGTGAGTGTATGCATTGTGTGGCTTTCTTTGAAAGACATGCCTCAACGATTGTCTTTCCAGATAACAGGCAGAAATCTGGGAGTGTTTCTTTTAAGAAAATGAGATTTTTTTGGTGGTTAGTTTAGAGCAGGGGTGGCCAACCTGAGCCTGAGAAGGAGCTGTATTTACCAATTTACATTGCCAAAGAGCCACAGTAATACGTCAGCAGCCTCGCCGATCAGTGCTTCCCCTCCCTCCCCGCACCTCCTGATCAGCTGTTTCGTGGCGTGCAGGAGGCTCTGGGGAGGAGCGAGGGCATGGTAGGCTCAAGGGAGGGGGTGGAGTGGGGGCAGGGCTTGTGGCAGAGCCAGGGGTTGAGCAGTGAGCAACCCCTGGCCCATTGGAAAGTTGGCAGCTGTAGCTCCAGCCCCGGAGTCCGCGCCTATACAAGGAGTTGCATATTAACTTCCAAAGAGCTGCATGTGGCTCCAGAGGCACTGGTTGGCTACCCCTGGTTTAGAGGATAAAATAAGTATGTATGTGCACTGCTACCCTCTGCTGGTAGGAATCAGACCTGCTCAGTATAGGGTGTGATACAGCATGGCCAGAAGGCAGCAGGAGAGTGATCTAGGATGAGGAGAAACCTTATTCCCTGTAGATTAATTAAAAGCACCTGAAACCAATTAGAGCACCTGAAACCTGATAAAATCCCCCTGCTTCAATCAGCCAGAGGAGGAGTTGGAGCAGAGTGAGGAGGAGTTGGAGCAGTTTGGAGGAGCTAAAGGAGAGTGATTTGGTGGTGGAGCAGAGAGCAGTTTGGAGGAGTGAAGCAGAGTGGATTGGTGGTGGAACAAAGAGCAGTCTGGAGGAAAGCGGAGGACAGTTTTGAGAAGTGCTGCGGTGGGCTAAGAAGACCAAGATCCTAGGTAAAGGGACACCTGGCTTGTGCAGAGGGAAGGCAGGAAGCCTCACAAGCTGAAGGTCAGGAGAGGGAAGTAGCCCAGGGGAAAGAATCACTGGTACAAGTGGTTCACCTGCTATCATAGGGCCCCTGGGCTGGGACCCGGAGTAGAGGGCGGGCCCGGGTCCCTCCCTCTCCACTCCCCTTCCCTGGGATACTAGTAGGATAGCTGTTACCCCAGTTCAGGGACAAGAAATGGCACCCTGAAACCCCCCCACAAGAAGAGAAAGTGCGGGACCCATCATAGTAGTGCCGGCCATTTGCCACAAGGGGCATTTCCTAGGAATGTGAACAGGATTTAGTATTGAAATTTGTGATTCAAGTGTTAGGGTTGTCTTGCATTTACATTTTTCATGATCAAAATAGTGATACGTCACAGCACCACCTATCTGAATTGGCTTTGGGCTAGCCGCTGCCTCCGTATCCTCTTCTTGGGCTCCCTAATAACTTCAACATAGGCTTTAATGTGTCACGTAACATAGGCGTTAATGCGTCTTGGGAGCTGGGTTTATTAACAAAGGGTGGAATGCTCAAAAGGTGGGGTTGCAACCGCACTCACTGAAATTTGGCCTGACAGCCCCTCTGTCATGACAGAGGGGCTGCCAGGCCAAACCTGAGTGGTGTTGCAACCCCACACACGACATCACAATGCTTGGAGCGGGGAGCCGCTGCTGCGGGGTGAGTGCAGTTCAGTTGTTTGGACCATGAAAAACATTTCTGGGGGCGCCCCTGAGGCCCTCTGCCTGAGAGCTACGGAGAGTCTGTGTGCGGAGTGGCTCATGCAGCCTTCCTCCTCCTCCTCCTTTGAGTCTCTCCCTTCTTTATCAAGCAACAACTCCCAGAACTTCCTACCTAAAGGGTTTCTTCTCTCCCCTTTGCAATCCACAGGCTTCTGCTTTATCTACACCCCAGAAGGCCTGATTTATTCACATGGATGCCTGTCCTGTGACATTGTTCATTTTCTCCACCTGGGAAGGCAAACTAAGGGCTGGTCCACACTAACCCCCCGGGTCGAATTAAGATATGCAACTTCAGCTACGTGAATAACGTAGCTGAAGTCGAAGTATCTTAGTTCGAACTAAAGAGCACTTACCGCGGGTCCAGACGCAGCAGGCAGGCTCCCCCGTCGACTCCGCTTACTCCTCACGCGGAGCAGGAGTACCGGCACTTCCAGGATCGATTTATCGCGTCTAGACGAGACACGATAAATCGATCCCAGAAGATCGATTGCTACCCGCTGAATCAGGCGGGTAGTATAGACGTACCCTAAGTGAGTCATAGGTGGGGCTAGGCGCATCTCCCCCTAAAGGGCCAGTCACCCTGTGACATGATGGTTAATGATACTTCGTTCTCTCCACAGTGAAATTTACTTGAGGCATACAGCCAGCACAAGGGGTATGCTCCACTTAAGTCCTTCGCAAAGGGGTGAATTTCACCCTGTGCCTTCCATCTGTGGATCTCAAAAGCACTTTACAGATATTTGTGAGTCAAACCTCATGACAGCCCTGTGGGGTATTTATGAATAAGGAAATCCAATGGCGTGTTACCACTGCATTGCATGAGAATCTCAGCGTTCTTTAAAGTACATTTCTAGCCCTTGTGGTTGCAGAGAAAAGTTGGAAAATGCGACCCTTAAAAGTGCAAACAACAGAAGCCAAATAAAAAGAACCCGAAATGTCCTGGGTTTTGAAATCACATGATTTTTAAGTCAATCTCATGATTTTTGAATGCTTGGGGTTGGTGGCAGTATGAGTGTGGTGGGGTGTGCTCCTCACACTGGTGACTGGCCCTGCAAGAGCTGAGTTGGACCAGGTGGGCCAATCAGCTAATTAGGCTGCAAATGGGGACGCTTTAGGCTGGAGGCAGCTAGTTAGAGAGAAGCTTACCTGTGAGGGACAGGTAGGGTTTATACAAAGGACAGGAAATCGGAAGCAGAAAGGGCAGCAGGGAGATGTTTGTGATCGCTCCCTGGGAAAAAGGGAGGAGTGGTTGGGGTGGGGGTGAGCATGCTGCAGAGATGAGTTGCCTAAAGTTACTCCCTGGGAGGAGGGAGGGAAGAGACTGGCAAACGCAGAGGAGTGGGGAGGACCAGACGGTTTGGAAACAGCTCAGGGAAAGGCAGAAAGGTGCAGGAAATGGACCTTGGCTGCTGTGTAGAGGTTCCCTGAGCTGGAACCCAAAGTAGAGGGTGGGCCTGGGTTCCCTTACCGGTCACAGCGGGAGTGGCACTGTGAAGCAGGAACCTTGATACATTTCCCCCACATACACCCCCCCAATGGGTAATTACAATAGTGACCTGGTCGGAGGGCTGAGTGACAAAGAGGATGCTGTGGTTCTGGAGCAAGAGACAGGCTGCAGAGGCGAAATTGACAGGGTATAACTGCTGGAAGGGGTGTCGGCCTGACCGAGCTAACCCCCAGAACCGCCAGGAAGCGAGTAGAGCCCCCTGTCACAGTGGGGCACAGAGAGACCTGTCCAAGGTCACACAGCGAGTTTCTAGCAGAACAAGGGCTAGAACGCAGATCTCCAGTCTGGACTATTAGAGCAATGCCTCAGGAGGCCATTCCTGGGGCCATTGTAATGGGAGCTCTTGGCTTTGCACAGTAACGGCTCCTGGATGCTAGGAAGATTGTGAGACCAGTGTAATTTTGGCCCCATAAGTAGCTTCCCAAGGCAAAAAAGCCAGTGACAAATGTAAACTCCAAAGGGGATAGAACTCGGGGGGTAACTGGCTTGACCGAAATGTCTGTACCTTCAGAGGGAGGGAGTTCCATGGGGCCCAGTTGCACAGCCTTGGTGATTCAATATGCTGCCCTCTCCTGTCCATCTCAGGAAAAGGACCAAGGCCTCAACTGAGTCCCTAGCAGGCTATTGCTGTGAGTGCCACTGTACCCCGAGTGTTAGTCATGTGCTGGGTGTACCACAAGCTCAGAGGCAAGGTGTGTAGGCACTCCAAGCACAAGGGCTTCAGGCTCTAACTCTCAGTGGGTTCCCCAAAACCCTTGCACACTTTATATAACTGAAGACTGATTCTTTTCCTGGGACTGCCGGAAATAACAGCTGCGCCCTGGGCATGCTTGTTGTAATGGTTACAAGATAAATCTCAGTTCCCAGGTTAGCCCAGAGGGGCAGTCCAGCACATGGGCATAAGGGTATCCAGGAGTCAGTGTGACCCCTTCGCATTGGCCTTCTGCCTGGGGGCTGCAGCACCATGTCTTCCTGTTGCAACTGGGTGCATGTTGGCGCAGCTCTCCGGCCCTCCAAAGCCCCAACTCCTAGGCTAACTGCTGTCCAGCTTTTCCCTTCTCAGCCTGCTCCCAGGTTGCTGCCACCCACTTCTGGCGCCTGTTTTAATGATTATGGATCCCTCCGCTAGCTGGGTAATGAAGCTATGGTAATGAGCTAGCCGGCTTTTTTCAGTGCATCCGTAGATAATGCAGAATGGAGCCAGTGCTCATTTCCTGTGCCACATGCATGTAATCTAGCTGATGCCAATCATATCTGTATTTCTGTGGCAACAGCTTAGATACAAGTAGTTGGTTCAAGACGTTAGACCAGATGCACTGTTGGTGTAATGGGCACAACTCCATTGACTCAGTGGCGTTTCATCCCTTTACAAAAGGTAAGAATCTGGCCCGTTGTGTTTTCAATCCATATGACTGGGTGGAGTGTTTTATAATCGGTTGTGACTCCAGAAAACATCAGTTTATGTCTCACATTCCCTGCCAGCCTGTGGATTCCCAGGGCAGCTAGAGTCACGGGGTTCTCCTATTGCACCATTGAACTGCTCTGACTTTCCGCTTACCCAGCCTACTTCTGTCTCCAAACAGGAAGCTAGCTGCCATCACAGGGTCAAGACTTAAATACATTTCCTGTGCTCATGGCACTTTAGAGGAAGCAAGGAAATCTCAGGCCTTTTGCTGTAGATTTGTGCCGTAGTGGCAGCTGGGCCCTTGCCTATCTCTAGGACAAGGTTTAATCCAACTGCCTTTTCATCCCTACCAGCAGTCCCTGCAGGTCAGCGTTCAGGCAACTGGTCTGAGATCTCAGTGGTTCCGAGGAGCCCTCACTCGCACTGTGCTTTGTGTTTACCCTGTTTTCGCTCCGGCCCAACTCCCGATATGCCACAGCTTGAGAGGTGTCGAGCATGTGCCACTCCCCTGGATGTCCATGAGAGGTCCAGTCCCTTGACGCTGCTCAGTGGGAGTTTTGCTGGAGTAAGGATTTGGGGATTTTGACCCAGAGATGGCCCCAGACTGGAACACCCAATTCCAGACAAATAATTGTGAAGGAAAAGCCGCAGCTCAGGGCGCTTTGAAAAGGTGTCCCTTTACGACTAGACAGAATCCTATCCAGCCTCTTCAGTTAGAAGAGTGATCGATGCATCTGTCACCTCTGGCTTGAATATCTGCTCCTCTCCACTGAGCTGTGAAGCTTTTCTTGCCATTTGAGAGCTGCTGCTTGCAGAAATCAAAAGAGCATGGCCTGAGAGATGCTGTTTGATTTTTCTCTCCTCAAAAGGCTGTTGTGAGCCTCCGTTCATTAGCGTTTGTGAAGAGCTGTGGATGGAAGGGGCTAGCTAAAGGAAGGGCTATTCTCGTCTTATTGTTGCCACAGTAAGGTAAATATCACCATCAAATCGGTCTCACCCATGAAGCACAGAGCCCTGTTCCATGTCTTCTTATGAGCAGTGCTTACAATGCACAGGTCCCCCTTTCTAGCTTCAGGAGCTGAGTGATAGATTAAAAGGATGCAAGCTGCATTGCTCTGGCGCTTTTCTGACCAAGATCTTCGAAGGGTTCCTGTAGAGTGGGGCTTTAAATGAATTTCAGCGCTGGTGAACAGTGTCATGGTGACAGCTCTGGAGACTTTCCAAAGTAGGGACCTGAGTTGGACTCCTTAATCTATATTTGGACACCTAAAGAAGTGATCTGCTTTCAGAGGTGCTGAGCACCCAGCAGCTACCATATTGGCTTCACTGGAAGCTGCCGAATGCTCAGCACCTTCCAATAGCAGGCCGCTTATGTAAGTTCCTAAATAACCCATTTTGGCAAATCCTCCACTTAGCCCCAGATCAAATACAACCCAGGCAGCATCAGGACAAGCTCCCCCTCGATGTGCCCGAAGACAGACCAGGAGGGACCACCACTTGGGGTGAAAGGGCACTTCAGTTAGTCCCTGCCAGCCGTGATGGCAATTTTATGCGGGAGACGTTTCTCCACTAGTCTTTGCACTGAGGCCAACAATTTTTTTCACTGAGTTTCTCAACAATGTACAGAGCAAGGCTATTTTTAGACCCATACCCCCACCCTCCACAGCTGTCTGCCCCCACAGACTGCAGAGTTCCCTTTTTTGAGTTCATTTCTGGAATTTCTGCTCCTTAAAGGAGCAGAACACAGCTAGGGAGGACATTCATTCTTTATATGGCTTTAACAGCACAATGCATATGCTAACAAAGGCTTTGTTTAAGTTTGTTAGCATATGTATTGTGCTATTAAATTGGTAAAGAGTCCTCAAGGGGGGGGAGACATGGGGATGGAAGGTGTTTAAACAGTGTTTGTGATTTTGTTTCTCTCCATTGGTCTGAATTATCCATGACATCCATACTGCAGCACATCAAGTCCAAATCATTAGAGGAATGCCTCTGCTTGCAGTGACCAGAGGATGTTTGGATTCTGATGTCAGTCCACACTTCCTGAAAAAAAAATTCCTTCCAACTGGTGGTCAGAAGAGTACTACAAGACATATACATAACCTCATGAGCAGAGGGCAGAGAGGAGACCCTCCCACATTATGACATAATAAATAATAATAATAATAATATAATTAATAATAAAATCTCAAAGAGGAAGAGGTTCACAGATTTGCAAACCTAAAAACCTGTGTTATGCTTTAAACCACCTCAGCACATACCAGGTTTAAACATGAACATTAAAAAGTTAACTGCAAAGGAACACGGAAGCCCATTAACCTGAATGTGTGCCAGCCAGAATGCCCTCACGGACTAAAGGTGCCATCACACCTGAACAGCTAAAAAGTAACCTTACCCTTTTAAACTAAACGGAATCATGTCACTGACTCCATCTCTGTTGTTACATAACAGATAAAACTCCAGTGGGGCATGGTGCTGGCACATAGGGTCTCAGGTACGTGGTGTGACTTTTCAGAATCTCTTTTGGGAATAATCATGTAGGTGAAATAGCTGGTACTTATGATTATGCTATTTCTATGCATGTATATTCTTCTTGGTATCTGAAGTTATGAATATTCGCTATGTTTACTACATGTTTGCTCCTGTGGTAAAGTCCACAAGGTACTTAGCCAGCACATGAAGGGACAAGTCAAGTTGAATGGCCCATTAAGGAACACTTAGCTCACTATGGACCCTGGAAAATGCCTGTCTATACTTAATGGACTTTTTGTGAATGTTCTAACCAGAATATGGGTGGCGGTGATGGACATGTAGCTTGCCCATGTGACTCCAAACACCATCTTTCACAGTAAGAACAGATTTCCCTTTACTTGGCACTTAGCAGAAGCTAAAAGGCCCTGGCCTGGAAACATCTCCGTTTTACCTCTTTCCTGCTCTGGCCTCTTTCCTGCTCCAGCCTCTGGACTATGAACATATACTAATGGGAGCATTCTAATCAAGGGACCGAGGACTTTAAAGTAATCTGGAGCCTTCATATTTCCCTGATCCTTTGCAGATGGACTTATGAGTTGGATATGGTACAGAGACTGTTCTAGCCTCATTGATTGCTGATTTCTCCCTTGCAAAGGACAAAGATCAGATGTCTGCTGACTTTCTCACATGAGTCAGCAGCCTTTGATACCTGTGGTATAAGCAACATAGGCTTGCTTGAGCGGTTTTGTTCTTTCCTCTCCAAATGCCAAAGCCTGTTCCCATTGAACTCAATAGCAAAACTCCTTTTGATCTCAATGGGAACAGGATTTGGCCCCAAGAGATCAGAGAATGTGATTTTGATCAATTGCTTATCTGTCCAGAAACAGTACTCATGCATATATGTTCTGCCAGGCTGATTTTGATTGCCCAACCCCACCCCCCGTATGTCATGCTGAGGAAAATAATAAAACAATTTGGGCTGTAGTTCTATCAAGATGTACATGGCACACACAGTTCTGTGCCTCTTTTCCATCAAACCCAGATGGTGCTGCATCTTTGCTTTCCTGGTGCTTGGCAGAGAGCAATACTTAGATAAAGGCGAGCTGGCAGAAGCTTAGTTTGGACATAAGGGAGGCACTGATAGTGTGTTAAGGGAAAGTGGGGTGATTGTCCTTCCTATCCTTCTTTAATTTAAGAAGTTTTCAAATTGGGGTGCTCCTGGATCCTCAATGACACCTGGAAGTACAGGTGACATCAGGGTCCCAAAGCATCATTTTACAACTGCATCTTTTGAACAGATGCAGTTGTAAAATTTTAGACAGGTAATGGGGGTGTCAGAGGGGACGGGGAGAGTGTGTGGGCCCCGGGCTGGGGACAGGGTGGGGAGGAGTCACATGGAGGGTCACGTGCCCCCCCTTGTGTCCCTCCCATGAGTGCAGTACCAGCAAGAAATGATTTCTACTTGCACCACTGTTCCTGATAGATAAAAAGTCTATTGAACAACGCTCAGGCCATTATTATTACAGATGTCCAGGGCCAGGTCCAAAGCCCATTAATAACCGGGGACCAGATAGAATCTAGCTGTGTCCGAGAAATGATTTCCTTCCCAAGTCTTCCAGCCCCTCTTGTCATCCTGAAATCTCCACAGGTCTTACTTCCTCCTAAACTCGGGAGTTCTCAATCTTTTATAGTTAAGGGAAAGAATCCAACTGCTCATTAGCTACTTCACAGAACAAACCACCTACATCTTGTTTGTTAATTAAAAGAACAGATCCTTGCACTGCATTTTCTTTATTAAAACCAGTGATTTAAGTCATTCTAACTAAAGCTTCATCGGGGTTTTCATGAGCCCAGGATGATTGGCTGATATGGAAGCAGAAGAGAAAAGCTCAAGATTCAAAGCACAAGAAATAAACGTTCAGCATTCATCAGTCCACAAGGATACACCTGAAATCAGCTCCTGACACTGTCCTGGACTCCTCCAGCTTCCTTTTGCTTTATATGAGAGTGGGCCAAAATGTTGGAAATGATTGGATTGTGCATTTCTTGGACAGTGTTCAAGGAGAGTACAGGTGAATGCAGAGCTGGAGCTCCCTTGGGAAGAGATTAGACTGCAATGCAAGGACGACAAAACAGAGAAATCTAATGTCCAGGTTTCAGTGTAGTAGCCGTGTTAGTCTGTGTCAGCAAAACGAAAATAAGAAAGAAAAACTTGTAGCACCTTAGAGACGAACAAATTTATTTCAGCATAAGCTTTCGTGGGTTAATACCCGTATTAATTTCCAGGGTCACTTCTTCTGAACTTGGTGTATCCGCCAAGCTGCATTGTACTAATATCTCTCCTGATCTACTGGCTATGGTCCATCTTATGTATAAAGTGTGTATTCTCAATGTCTCTGAACAGTCTCACTGGATGATTTGAGCTACTCCTAGATGATTTGAGGAGTAGGTTTGGGCCATATGACATATAAAAGCTAATTTTCTCTATATTTGCAATAAGCTCTCAGATCTATGATATGACCTGTTCTGTCACAGTAATTAAGTCATTCTTCATACACACATAGGTCACAGAGGAAACTTCACTACCATTATAATTCCGGGAGTGAAACTGGTTGGTTTGTTCAATGCTTTGAACATATGGCATTTCCATAAATGCTATTAATAACACTTTTTGAAAGTTGAAAATAATTCTGAAAACAAATGTTCTTAAAATAACAATTTCCTCTTATTTTCCCTGTGCAAGTCTCTGTTTGCAACTCTCACGTAACAGGATAAAGACAGCTGGGGCCAGATTTTCCCATGGGGTAAATCAGCCTTCTTTCACAGAAGCCAATGGAGCTATACCAATTTTCACCATCTGAGGATCTGGCCCACAGCATGAAACCAAAGGTGAATGCTGCAAGCCCTCGGTATGGTCAACGTGAGTTCTTCCTGCATTTGGGACCACAGCTACCAGGTGTTTTCATATTGTGAAACTCAAACTCCCCTCTCATTGAATCCAATAGGGCTATAGCACCATAGCTAAGAGGAGAATGTGTCTTTAGATCTTCAGTCACACTAAAACTGCTTTGGAATTATCAGCCATTTCACAACAGCCTGTGGTTTTTTGGGTGCAAACTGACTCAAGTGATCATTGAGACAAACCTTCCGAGGTGGTCAGAGTAGCTGGAGCTGAAGCGTAAAAATATGAAATAAACTCTATCAAGAGAACTTAAAAGCCCCATTATTTTACTCCATATTAAGTGCCGTTTTTCCAAGCAGCCCTTGCTCCCCCAGGCCATAATGAGATTAGTGTTCACAGTACATGGCCTGTAAGATATTTGCCTTTGTCAGTTTGTAGTCTCTGTGCTTGGAAAGGCAACAGGAAATAGCACAGAGAAACTCCCTTCTGTTAGTGATAAAGAATATTTCAAGGAAAATAAGCAACTGGCTTTGAAAACAATGGCAGAATGGAACACGTAGCGAGACACCTTGGAGCACAGCCTGCTGCCACTGAAGTCAATAGGAATTTTACCACGGCTGCAGTGGAAGCAGGACTGTGAGAAATGACCTAATTGCAGTAATTATGTACTTTAAAAACTCAAATGTTTTCCCTACATCACACTCCACATGCAGAAGGTCTGCAGTATTTGTCTGCACAATCTGCGCTATATTATTCTTCTCCTTCCTGGGCCCGAACACCAGACTGTCTGATGTTCACCTTACAGCAGCAGTTTAGCAAGAAATCGGAGTTAAAAAAATTGGTTTGCATCTGACATCACCTGCGAAGAACAATCCAGCTTCATTCAAGAAGATGGGCCCCAAAACAGGAGATACTGTAAAACACAAGATCTGCTTCTCTTTAAAATGAACAGAAAATGCCAATTGTCTGTTCAGTCATTTCTGGAAACTCCAGTGTCGTGGGTCCACAGGCTTGGTGCTCTTGAACAGCTCTGAATCAATCCCTGGCAGGAGCTTCTTCATTGTGACAATCCACTCAGGGCTCACTCTCAGTAGGGTAAGATTCCTTGCCTTCAATGCCTCCTGGGATTAACCACGGAGCCTTCAGCGCCCCAGCTTCATGCTGTGAGTCCCAGCTGAATAGGCCACCTGAGGAAGACTTGCAAACTCCCCACCAAAGGGAAGTGAAGCACACACGCACACACACACACACACACACACACACACACACACACACACACACACACACACACACACACACACACACACACACACACACACACACACACACACACACACACACACACACACGACTACCTTAGTTCTCAATCAGTAGTGACTCTCAGCCAGCATTGTAAAAACAAAAGGGTTTATTAGTTGTCTGGAACACAGCATAGAAAATTCTTTGCTAGCACAGCAAGCAGGAAGTTACAGCAAAGTCCATCTTGGTCAGATCCAGAGCCCTACGAGCTGGCTCTCGACCCCCAAGTCCCCATTTCACCAGCCCCCACTCTTTCCAGCTGCCTCATACTTAGCCACTACCTCTGGCTCCTCTCCAGTCCTTTGTCCTGGTTCCCAGGAAAACTCTTGTCACCTGCTTTCCTTTGTTCCCCAGCTGGTCAAACTGCTTGATTTCCTGCAGAGGCATGGCTGTCCAGGGCTGTTAGTTGCTAGGCACCAGATGTCTGGGCCATCAGAATGACCCCCAACCTCTGGCTGAGTTACTGAAGTCGTCAAATCATGGTTTAAAGACTTCAAGTTACAGAGAAGCTACCATTTACACTAGTTTAAACCTGCAAGTGACCTGTGCCCCATGCTGCAGAGGAAGGTGAAAACCCCCCAGGGTCTCTGCCAATCTGACCCAGAAGCAAATTCCTTCCTGACCCCAACCAGCTAGACACCTGGGAAATAATTCTCTGTAATAATGCAGAGCCATTCTGAACTAGTGTCCCATCACTGGCTGTTGGAGATAATTGCGGCTAGCAGTCGTAGATCAGCTACATGCCATTATAGGCAGTCCCATCATACCATTCCCTCCATAAACATATCAAACTCAGTCTTGAAGCCAGTTAGGGTTTTTTTCCCCATTGCTCCCCTTGGAAGCTGTTCCAGAGCATCACTCCTCTGATGGTTAGAAACCTTTGCCTGATTTCAAGCCTAAACTTGTTGATGGCGAGCATATATCCATTTGTTCTTGTGTCCACATTGGCGCTTAACTTAAATAACTCCTCTCCCTCCCTGGTATTTATCCCTCTGATGTATTTATAGAGAGCAATCATATCTCCCCTCAGCCTTCTTTTGGTTAGGCTAAACAAGCCAAGCTCTTTGAGTCTCCTCTCATAAGGTAGGTTTTTCCATTCCTCAGATCATCCTAGTAGCCCTTCTCTGCACCTGTTCCAGTTTGAATTCATCTTTCTTAAACATGGGAGACCAGAATTGCACACACTATTCCAGATGAGGTCTCACTAGTGTCTTGTATAATGATACTAACACTTCCCTGTCTAGGGTGACCAGACAGCAAGTGTGAAAAATCAGGACGGGGGTGGGGGGTAATAGGAGCCTATATAAGAAAAAGACCCCAAAATCGGGACTGTCCCTATAAAATCGGGACATCTGGTCACCCTATCCCTGTCTCGACTGGAAATATGTGGAACGTCTCTTAGCATTCATGGAGCTGGTTTATCTTTTTACCAACAAGAAAACTAAGCGTTGACCCATTTTGAGCCAGAAAGTCCTTATGTCTTCTGGCAGTCGTTAATAAATGTGGGTCACTGTGAGAAGGCAAATACATTCCAAGCAAACACATTCCAAGTTGCATCAGCACCAATGGAAATGTTGACTGATGAGCTTGTGCCCTAACTGGCTTGACAGCTTTATTCTTTGCAATGTTGCTCTCACATTCCTTCCATCGTTGACTTTCAATCCAAGCAGGAAGAACAGAGTTCAGATCCTGCAGCCGTGGCCAGGAAACCAGCATCTGACTTCATCTTCAGAACAACAAAGGGCCATAAAGAGTGGGCTCCTGGTCAGTTTGGTGCAGGAACACGTGGATGAGCTGTCAGGATTAGTGTGATTCCCTGGAGGACATACACCAGAGAGGAAGAGCTCATCTCGGGTAGGCATCTCAGCTTATCTTTCAAAGCCGCTGCTCCCTGATGTGCTGATGGTGTGGAATATACCAGCAAACGAGTGTGCAGCTTCATTGGTGATGTGGTGCATCGGGGTACCGATGGCAGGATGTGGGGGTATTTTGCTGCAGATTGGGGATGTTATGCAGTCCAGGGTCTGTGGAACTGTGGGGCAGTAGTGTACAGCAGGGTATAGGCCCAGCTCTGGATGTCAGATGTATGCGATAATGGGCACACAACTGCAGAATCAACACAAAATCAGGAAGAGAGGAGAAAACGTATTGTCCAATGTGGATGGTTGGGTCTTTCTCAGAAGTCTTTCCCCATCTGATGCTTTCTCATGTCTTCATAGAATCAGAGGGGCTGATTTAATCTAAATATTATTTTTAAGAATTTACTTTAGAGACAATACACTGCAAGTGGACTTCCTTGATGGAATTATTTTTTCCTAGTTACCTTATTTACAGTAAATCTACTTCACCTCAAACATCCCAAGGTATTCTTGAACATACATGAGTGTAGATTCATGGCCATTTCAGACTATTCTGTCAGTGATCTGAATAGCAAGAGGTCCCCAGGTAGTCCACATATTGTATATGTATGATCCTATGTTACCGCCTCACCCAAAGTGGGGTCCCAGGTGGGACTGAGCATTTGCCCTTCTGAGCTGAATTGGGAAACTCTTCCTGCCTAATGAGGACAGAACTGTCTCCCTTATGGAGGTCAGAAACTATTTGATGGGGGATGCTGGTGACCAGAGTCTGAAATTGTGGTGTAATCGTGTTGTGTCAATAGAACGGCACCCTTCCCCCCTGCAGTGATGAGGTGCAGCTGGTGCAGCTTTGTGTGTGGGAGTGGGAGGTAAAAACACCCTTTCCATCACACCCATCTTCTCTTCCACTCTTATTCTCAGATTCCTTTGTACAGCGCTACATTCCCTTGTGCATCACCGCCAGAAACCTGCACCCCTGACTTCAGATTATGAGTCCAAAAGCAGGAACCACCTGCCAGCTCTGCAAGCAAATTAGGCTATCATGGAGGTGCCAGCAGTTAGCTTCCCGTCAGTTGTGTGAGGAGCCCAGGGCTTGTTGGGTGGAGACCTTACTGGGAGGGATGGACAAATAATTCTAGCGGATGCTTGTGTAATATCCAGCTTGCAAAATAGTTATTCCTGCTATCCAGCAAACTTGTTACTTTATTTACTTATTCCTGCCACTCTCCATGGCCCTGTCAGACCATGGTCTTTCCTCCTAGAGGTTGCCAAAAACAGGACCAAGTGTGGCAGTGTTCAGTGTGATGTGCACACTGATTACACTAGGCACTGGACTAAGATCCATCCATTCATTTCTTGTAGCTATCAGATGGAGATGTCCACAATCCAACTGGGGCTGGATTTGGACCCGTGACCCAGAGATGAAAGGCTCCATGCCCTTCTACCAGTTCCCCAGGATGCCTGGTTCCCATGATCATCCTTAGATCTCAAGGCATCTTTCAGCCAGCCAGCCCCAGTTGTGGTCAGGAATTTATGAAGAAATGGAAAAATCCAATTGCTGATTAGAATAAGCCCCCGTAACAAAGGCAGCCACCTGCATCCTTCACACTAATAAGAGGAAGGAAGATGAATAAATATCGGTATTGTTTATTTTCTTGAAAAAAGCAAAGTGATACTAGACTTCAATAGAAGTTCCAGGAGCCCAGAATGCTTGGTCCACATATAGAGAAAGAGGAAAGCTCTTGAATCAAATAGAGAGAAGAGTAGAGTGCTTGACATCCATCAGCCTGTGATCATCACTCTGAAATCAGCATCTGGCTTTCTCTTAATGCCCTCAAACTGTTAGTTATCATGAACTGGAACTGTCTTAATTGGCATAACTGGCCTAGTCCAGATTTAGCAGCCCTGTGAGAGAATTTAGAGAGCATGAATGGTGGGATGCAGGGATGCAAATCCCTGGGAAGAGAATACAATGCCAACGTGCCTTTGGTTAAAGGTCTAGGGAAGGGAACACTGGAGACTGGGACATCAGGTCTCTACAGCATAAAATGGGACAGAGGGGAGCCATAAAACCATAACAGAAATGAAGAGGGGTGTGGCTCCGATACCATGTGATCGAGAGCTGACATTTCGTTGCCTCTCTTGCTGTTGGGGTTTATTTTTTCACCATTATTTATGTCCGGATGAGAGAGAGGAGAGGGAACACAGGGAAAGGGAGAACAGGAGAAGGAGCAGACAGGAAGTGGGAAGGAGGATAGAAATTCAGTGGGAAAGAGGAAAAACTGCTGTCATGTCATGTGGGAAGCAGCAAGACTTCTCAGTTACTGTGACAGATGGAAATGAGGCTTCCTGATTCAAGCAGTGGGAGCTAGCAGGGGTGACTCTATCCACCCAACCCAAAGGAGAGACATGAAACCTGGGAAGGAGCAGGGAAAAGGTTAACTGCAGCTGTCTCTGCACTGGGAATGACTGGTCAAGATTTTGACTTAGCTTTACATTCCTTTTCACAGCCCAGAGGGGTGGAGGATTGGGGGAGAGAGCCCATGCTGAGATGGGATCAAGCTAAGTAGGTTGTAGTCAAATTAGAAGGGAGATTGGCTAGAACACTGAAAAATAATGTTCCGGTGAATATACCTCTCATCGCTGAAGAGAGCTTTATTATAAAGAAAAAAGTCTCTTTGGAATATATCACAGTAGCTGAGCCGAATACAGTTTCACGAATGTCAGCCCATAAATAAACCCCTCAGCACTAAAAGATGCCACTGAATGCATTCTACTTGGATCAGATCCCTTCCACTTATTTTCACTGTCTGCTTCCTTTCCTATCCTGCTACTGAAGCTGGGCCCCAATGGGACTTCAGGACCAGATCCTCAGCTTCATTCACTTCAAATGGAGCTTCAACGGAGCATCAGGCCCTATGTTATAGGCATGATTCAAAATTCAGAGCCAAGTTTTCAAACAATTTCAGTAGGCAAATTTGTGTGCAATTATGTGCCTACTTTGTGGGTGCAATTACTGCAAGTGCATATGTACACACAGTGGGTAAATGCAAGCACAGATAAGCCTAATTAGCTATGGGATGATGATGAAGATATTGGAATTACCAGCTCAATCTTAACATTGTCATCACAGAAATGTTTGCTTAGCATATATGGTCAAATCTGGAGAATACAAAAATACGGCATGAGCTCTAGCAGGATAAATAAACCCAGATCATTTCCAGCTATTCATTACTGGATAGGTCCACGCCATTTCCCAGAGCTGGCCCCGTTCTCCCCGGAATGGTGAGATTGACAGTATAGCTCGTGGGTTTGTAAGAGAGTTCAGGTATTGCAAACCTCACAGTCTATTCTGGTGATTCACATAAATCGGATCTTTTCCCCCAAGGAGTATTCACTATTTAACCCCCCAACTTGCCCTTCTACCTATGATCCCAGGTCTGTTCAGATCAAGATGCCAATCACGCCTTTTTGATAAATCTTTCCCCAAAATTGATACTCTTAAAATTCCTCTGTCCAGTGGGGATGAGAAGAGGAAGAGCATCTGTTTGTTCTGGACTTTTGTGCTCTTTGAGTGTCTGATCCTATCACCCTTATGCATGCTGACTAAATAGCTTCCTCCATGGATAGTGATGTGGCTGGTACATGTGGGTCCCCTGTGCCTTATTAAGGCAGCAAAAATGATGTCCGAGGATCTATCCTAACCCTCACCAGCTGAAGATCTGGCCCCCAAATTATATTTCATTGGATTTTTTCTTTCCGTCTCACTTCCTTCCCCCATGTTTCTGGCAGAACGTGAAGAGGATAACATATGAGTCTGAGCTGAATTGTCAAGCCCACAGTGTTTGAGTGGTCTGAAATTACATCAAGCCGGTGAGTACATTTCTAGACTGTGCGTTTTCTGACTGGCAAGGAGACAGTGAAATCAGTGATGTCAGTAAATGGAGAGAAAGACCTTGTGGGGCAAAGAGCTGAAAAGAACAATATGTGGGAAACAATCAAATAGACGGTAAAGCAGCCCTGCCCCCGCCTGTGTGTACATGATGCCCTAATGTGAAATAACCCCATTGCAATTGCTGAGTAAACTCTTGTTGTGCTTTTTCTGCATCAGTCTCTGAGTGTCCTCTTTAGAGCACTCCTGGATATATACTGGACAGCCTATGTTCATCCCAGTGTCCTCTATGGCCGTGAGTGGGACATATTTGCCCCGCTAAGCTACAAATATCCCTCCCTCTTCTTACGCTATTATTGCAATGCCCATTTTGGTCCACAGCCCAGTGATGTCAATGGAAGTTTTTCTGCTGCCTTCTCTGGGCTTTGGCTCAGGCCTTTATTGAGATGGCCAACCAGGGGGTGCTGCAGGCAGGAGCCAAGCTTGCCAGCCGCTTTTACGCTTTTTTGAAAGTGTTTGCACCGGAAATTTTACTGAGGAAACAAACATTGAGAAAGGGAAACTTGAAACAACAACAGAAGCAGTAAAGGGAGCTGGCCATGCAAGACAAAGCCGTGAAGTGAGTCAAGGCAGTGTGAGCTAGGAAGGGGGTACAGCTACCGTTTTAACATTGCTGCTTGTTCTGATCAACATTCTGGTTCTTGCTCATCCAAAAAATGAGCAAGGAAAGAATAGCACCAACAACAACTAGTTCAGGCTTCACACCTTGTGGAGTCTGGGGCCTCTCTGCAAAGCCACGCAGAGGCGAAGATAGTCATGGACACTTTCCCCCACCTGGAACTGAATGGAGTCCCACCAAACACTCTGTGCATAGGCCACCAAAATGGTGGTAGGCCCTGGAAGTGTTGGCTCAAGAAAATCTAGCTGTGTGCAGCTTGGCTTGGGGATGACTAGGGTGGGGCACATATGATAACAGTGCAAATATTTGAAGGGTGGAAACAGCACACGGGAAGGGAACCACTTAGTTTGGTATGAAGGGAGGGGCAAATTTCACTTAAATATCAGGAAAAATTGGCAGTGAGATGTATTAGGTGGCAGAAGCAACTCCCAAAGAATAGCAGAAGCCATGTTACTTGGGTTTTTTGTTTTGTTTTTGTTTTTTTAAACTGGACTGCACAAAGCATTAGCAAATGTACAAGAAGAAAGAATCGTGCATTGACCCCCAGTAGGCGGAGTGGGTGACTTAGCATGCCTTTCTGTCTCTAACGTCTATGGCTCCATTATTGCACTCAGTGGTGGGAGAAGTATTGAAAGACGAAACTGCTGCCTGTCTAAGGCCCTGGGTTTCGTGCTCCAATCCAGGGTGTTACACAATAAACTGTGAGGTACAAGATTTTGACAGAAGCAATGACAAAACCAGAGCCACAGCAATGTAAGCAACACAGCATTGATGGGAAATCACTTCACTAGCTGACACTGTCTATCCCATACAGCGGCATGGGCCAAAATAGGGGACAGGTGAAAAGAGCTGCCAAAGGAAACAAAGGCTGACAGGAAACACCTCAGGCACCTCAGCAAAGCCAGCCCAAAGGTGCAAATGAGGAAGACTGCAGCGCCACTGACGTTTCCTCCTGTCAGCAGCAATCCAGCGGGGTTAATTTTGCATATTTATCTCTTAGGACAGTTGAGTGAAGATTGTATTTATTGTGTCCTTCTTTTCCTTTATTTACTCTGAGTGGCTTGAACTGTTGCCACCACCTGTCCAATTACATCTGGGATCGTCCTGATTTTGTGGGGTTGGTTCTGCATCTGGCTAAACTCACCGGAAAGGGTGAAAGGGGGCCCAGGGTAACTTTGGGGGCCCTTGCAACAAGGCAAAACAACACTGTGAGCCCTGGCATGATGATACTACTTTGTCCTACAGGAGAAACTCTCCAAAGAAGCAGCCCCCCTGTCCCTAAAGGGGCCTTGCCTGTAGCGGGGAGGAGCACAGGTTGCAGGATGGAAGATTTGTAGGAGGAATCTGGAAATTAGTCTGTTTGCACAAGGCTTGAGTTGCAGCATCTCTGCAAATAGTTCTCTTAATACAGAGCTAGTGTAGGTTTAGAGACATGGAGTCCTCTCAGGTTATTATCCAGCATGCAGGACGCTGCCCACACATTGTGGGGTTTCACTGGATAAGTGCAAACAGGTGGTTGGTCACTTGCACAGAATATATCAGACCATGGTAGATACAGGTAGAAAAGGTCTGTTAGGTCACCTAGTCCTGCATCTGTATGGCCATAGAACAGTTACCCAATAGAAGAAACTGCAGATAGTAGACTGATGGTTCGACATCATTATTTCTGGTTAGGGTTGACTATAGAGTTCTGCCCACAAGAGTGAGGCAGAGAATCACTGGGAATCAGTCCTGACCTGCAGACCCTACCTGCTATTCCACCCTCCCTCTTCTGCCGAGGTCCCTCACTCCTGACCCCCAGCAATCCGGGCTATTCTAGTCTTGTGCTTCCCCACCCCACTCTGCTGAGGCAGCTCAGATCTGATCTGCAGCATCTCCTCCTGTTACATCCATGGGGTCTCATTAAGGTGGGGTCAGAACCACACAGGGACTCCAGTGCTGAATACGCCTCCTGAATTGTGGAGAGGCTTGGATCTTGATCCAGATCTGAAGTTTCTGATTCATCTCCACTCATGGCGAGAACCCGTGTGTCGTTCTCCCCATGTCACCTTGTGGACACAGAGGATTGGCCTCGCATGCCAGCTGGTTCAAGCTGCCACAGTCCTTTCACTGAGGCTAGATTTAGCTGAGGGAGGGATTGTTTGTGAATCAGATGCTGCTTTGTGGATGATTTTCTATACCTTGATAACATAAATATGTGAGAGCCTAATGAGCCAAAATTAAACATCGAGAAACCGTCCGGCGGAATGATTTGTGTAACTACTGTACTTCCTCAAATGGCTTTACCTTCTGTTCCAAGGCAGGGTTATTATGGTAAGAAACCCTTTTCATTACCCCGTGCTTGGAATGCAGTCCCAGAGGAGGTGTGCACCAGGATCCAGTGTCTGTGCCTGTGGGTTTCTTTAGAGAAACCTGTTTATTCTGTGACGGTCAGACCGGGCTCTCTGCTTGTTGTTGAAAAACAATGATGTAGCCAATGCGGGTAGGGGATGAGGCATGAGGAATCAGTGCGTGTTTATGGCTGGAATACCGTGGAGAGAAACTTCACTAGAACCGGCTTATTAAAGCAGGCGTAAGGGCTGCTGATTAGAGTTGAGGGGCTAACCTGTATGAGAGCTGAGTGACAGGGCCATAAAGAGACACGGGATAAGCTGGCCCCTCAGGGATGGATCATGTATTTCTTCCAGGCAGGGGCTGTATGCCTTTTGTGTGCGTACACCTGTAGCAGCGTCCCTGCAGGGCCCTCCTGGCTCCTGCCCCCGCTGGGCTGAGAAAGTCACACAGAGACCTTTAGGTGCAGTGCCCACCTGGTGCTTTTATTTACAGGCTGTGCTCCCACCGCCTTTCCACCACACAAGTAGTCCCCTTCTTGCAGTCCACCAGCAGGAGAGAGGGGGCAAGCCATCTCTCTCTGCTGCCCCTCACTGCCTTTCCTCTGTTGTGCCTTTCCTCTTTCCAACTTCCCCCTGCCTTCCTTCCCCTGGGCTGGGCTCTTATCCAGCCCCAGCCTGCTGAGGAAGCAGCTGTTCAAGCTTCCCCAGTCAGGGCCAGGTGGTCTACCCAGCTCCAATTCACCTCCCTTAATTGGAGCTGGGGTGACAGAGGGTTGGTCTGTCACAACACCAAAGGGCACAGAGTTGATGCTCAACAAATAAACAATCAGAGGCAAGGTGAGCGCTAAATGATAGATCCTGTTGTGAGCGGTAAAGATACCACAGTGATGGGCACAGCATTAGAGAGAGAGAGAGTGCCAACCCTGTAAACTGGCAGAGCCACAAAGGGGCTGCATTGGGCCAAAGCTTGGCAATTGCCTTTGGGGGTCAGCTAATTTTTATACCCCATAATATTTTGCCCCGACCGTTTCCCACTCTCTGACTCACCGGTTCTGCCTGTGTTATTTCCACTCCCCAGCTCCCTATCAGGTTTGGTTGGCTTTCCAGGCAGTAAGCAACCTGCTTTCATCCAGCAATCTCCCCAGCTGGCTGGCTGCCAGAGCATTTTCTGCCATGGCTGTGTCAGCCGGCGCAGGCAGAACGTAGCTGGCTCAGCTGATCTGACTCTCTTGGACTCTCTCTCTCTCTGTCCCTCACTGCTGCCAACAGCTTGGGGAGAGCATGACAATGACCGAGAGGAGCTGGGCCCTGCTCAGAAACACGCACACGCAGCTGAGTGGGCTGGTCCCTCCCGCCCGTGCAGGCTGTGCCACTGCAGCACACAGCCAGTTTATCATTAACTTCCACAGAAGCAGCCTAGGCAGCAGCAGCCACAGCCTGCGCAAGGGGAAGCTCCCAGAGGCCAATCCTTGACTCGCTGGCAGGTAAGAACCACAAGATCTGAAACGACAATGGCTTTGCTGTCACTGGAGTTATGTGGAGACAGGTGGCGAGGCCTTGAAAACGTCTGTGGTGCGTTCGCAGAGCGCCGCCGGTCTGGCCTCTGCTCAGCAGCCGCTGTCTCCTGTGCAGGAGGGTTGGGTAACCAAGTTGAGATCATGTACCTTCCAAGGCCGGCCTCCTTACGGGGCAAAATCAGGTGCCTATTGGAGAGGGAGGAATGCAGGCCCCT
Organism: Chelydra serpentina; assembly: GCA_037349315.1. NCBI lineage: Eukaryota > Metazoa > Chordata > Testudines > Chelydridae > Chelydra > Chelydra serpentina. Next base: position 19,958,782 of record JBAIAC010000035.1, read on the forward strand.
GAGAGGAGGGCTGGAGTCTCAGGTGTAGAGCCAGCCCATCTGTGTCACCACAGCTGAGTCATACCAGCCGCAATTATAACACTTGGAGTTTCTATAGCAGCTTTCGCCAAATTGCCGTGCAGGTGGGTCAATAATGTGTTATCCCCACTTTACAGACAGGGAAACTGAGGCACAGAGCAGCGAAGTGACTTGCCCAAAGTCGAACAGCTGGTCAGTGGCGGAGCTGGTGCTGTCTCCTGACTCACAGTCTCCTGCTTTAACCACTAGATGGGCTGGCTGCCAATGAGACTGAACAAGGACAAGCTCTAGTGAGAGGCAAGAGGAGTGGCAAAGCCATACGCTCCGGTTTATTCCCGAGACAAAGCTGTGATTTTTAAAGGCATTCTGACTCAGACGATTGATTGGCAGCTGTCAATCAGGCTTTTGTAGCCCAGTTAGAAATATTTCTCACCTGATCCATTCATTCTGCCCCCTTCATAGATTGGGAAGCTGCAGGGTACTATGTTCTAGTCACAGTTTCACTTCTTTCCCTCAGTTTTTGCCCTAGAAGCAGGTTTTCATGTTTAAGTTGGGGGAGGAAATTTCCACAGATTTGGAAGAAGCCCTAGCAAGAATGAGCTAATCAATCCCTCCTGCAGGCTGCATTTCCCCCCAGCCAGCACCATGCAGGACTGGGACCTCTGGAAATGAAAGATGTCCAGAGGAGAGACATTGTGGCTGCCAGGACCGATCCCTGTGGAATATTCTTAAGGGAGTTGTCCAGTCACTTTTCAATGATTCCAGGGAGGGGCCTTAATAGCTTATAGTGCGGGTGCTTATCATGTGGTTACTGTTGGGATTATTATGGTTTGTTGCACTCAGTGACATGGATTACCCCCAGAGGAGTCCCCTGCTTGGAGTGACTGGGATTGCCACCACTTGGAGCTTGTAAGAGGACACTGGTGAAGGCACTGAAAGGGTGTGGTAGGGGACAGCTCTTCATTGGCAGGGGAATGGACTGGGTGAGCTGCTATGGTACAATTCTGGGAACCTGTGCTTGGTGCTTTTCAGCCATACAAGCAGCTTCAGTCTCTGCTGAAGGAAACTTCCAGTAAGACACAGTTCAGACATGTCTGATGCACGGGTGATGACGGTAGCAGCCTGAGGTGGTGCCAGAATCTAGGTCATTGCTGGGAGACTTTGTGGGAGAAGTGTGATTAAGGAGGGGTGGGAAGAAGAGTCAAGGGTGTATGATGTATGGGCAGATGGAGACAGCTCCAAGCTTGCAGAGTGCTGGAGAGCCAGGTAGTTGGGAGGCCAGGTATGGCAGCTGCCGCTCCGGGTGAAAATTCTGCCACCTGGCACAGTGCACTGGGGTGAGATTCACCCATAGAATATAGCAGCAATAAATCACTCCAGGGCGTGGCCACAGGGTCTAATATCACAACGTTCCTCCTGTCACAGACACTGCCCTCCCTGAGGGTAACGATAGTCTGGTGGTATCGACCCACGTGTGATATGCCGGTGTCATCCCTGAGAGCTTGCCTTGCACTGCCTGAGTCTGGCAGATGCTTCTGTGACTGGACAGTGGGGTGAATGAGAACATGTGCAAGGGCTCTCAATCGTCATGAAAGAAAATCCCAGGAGTATAGTGCTGCAAAACTGGCCATGTCCATTAAGTGTGGGGCGACTACCGTCTCCTAAAGCATCACATACAGACAGATATAGATGGGCCGTGCACCACTGAAACTCTGCCACTCAGATGTGTTGTGGAAACATCTGAAACACTAGGTGCTACAGAGAGTGAAGCAGTGCAATCCTATGAGTAGAGTGTAAGCCAGCTCAGAATTCTTGTTCGGTGTCTGTAGAAACTCTCTTTGGATCAGTACCTCCGAGCAAGAAAAGCGCAGATGTTAGCATCACTGCTGACTGATGGGCTCTGGGGAGCAGAGGAGAGAGGTAAGCCAGTCTGCAGCAGGACTGGACGACCAATCATCTCTCATTCGTCAGAGAGCACACACCAGAGGGCTTTTCTGAGAGCTGGACTTTCCTGTGGGAGGCTGCCACATAGAATTGCTGTGTCAAAGCCACGGATGGAGAAAGCTCTGTGTTGTGCTAGCTTAACCCTTAAACCGCTAGCGTTTCCCAGGCTGCCCTTCCAGGGGGATGCACAGGAGGATGTGTTTATGTGTCTGTAGTCCACAAAGGGTGATTAATGATTGAGATGAGGATGATATTTGCACCCCAAGATCTCAAAGCTCTTTATAAAGAGGGATCAGTAGTATTATCTTCATTTTATAGATGGGGAAACTGAGTCACAGTGTGGCGGAGTGACACACCTGAGGTCACACAGTGAGTCAGTAGCAGAAGCAGGAATAAAACAAACTCAGGAGGTTAAATTATTCATCTGGGTGTGAGGGTGGGGCAGACAGATCAGAGAGCAGCAGCTAGCGATGACTATTGAGTGAGGCTAGCATGGGACCAAACACCCACTAGTATATTGTACCCCAAAGCAGGATACTCCCCCTGTAGGTGCTGGAACCAGTGATTTCCCTACACCCCCCCTGAATTTCCCCAGCACCCCCCCAGTTTTGTGAACTAGTTACATGCCAATTTAGTGACACCCTTCCAGTAAACTCGAACACCACCCCCCATTTCAATTCCTGGGGAGGCCACTGGCTGGAACTAGAGGTGCGGGGGGTGCTGCAGCGCCCCCTGGCTCGAAGTGGTTTCCATTATATAGAGGATTTACACTTTGGTTCAATGGCCCCCACACCTCCACTATACAAATTGTTCCAGCACCCCTGCTCACCCCTGGACCAGTTCAGTTTTAGGGATCTCCATCTATAGGGTGAGGTGTTAATTCAGCCCCTGGCCAGGCTGGCGAGGACCTTGGTGCGGGAGGGGCTGGTTTCACCTTCCTTTGAAGCCCCGAGCAGGGATCAGTTTATTAGAATCAAGCATGTTAATTTCCTGGGGTCCCAGTGGGAGCTTGGGGCATTGGTGGACCTGTTTCCTCTGGTGTTTCTATTCCTGTGGCAGCTGGCTGCAGGGAGAGATTGGCAAGGGGAAAGATGTTGAAACCTGGTTAGACAGATGAGCTCAAGCAACAAACTTAGGGAGCATGGCTGGGATCCTGGTGAGATACACAAGATAAAACTTGAAAACAGGTGGGATGAAAAGAGCGTGGCGCTAGTAATCATTCAAGTTTAACTCTTGGTCTTTTCCCTTCCAAATACGGGCTTTAAGCAAGGGCTGAATTCTTTTAAAGCAATTGGATGGGATTTTAAGTGGCAACAAACTATCTAAATAATTTCGCTTTGGAGCTGCTATCGGTTGGGTGGTTTGAGAGCACACCCAATAAGAGCATTACATTTCAATATCAATTTCAGTTTTCATTACACCTCTCTTATCCTGCCAACACATCTGCACCCAGCCCTAATTTTTCACTTCAGCCTTCTATTTTGCATCACCTAGCAGGCATCTCTCCCTTTGGGGCCAGTGCTTTAATTATTGCCTCAGAGGCCTTAGGCATCTTAGTGAAGGCAAGCTGTAGATTGGAGCTGACATAGATTGGAGTTGTTTATCCCATTCCAGGCTTTCTGCCCTGTAGTGATTTTGAGTGTATTGTTATCCAGTGCTGCATCTTCCCCCCTCTACTTCAAAATGAGCAACATACAGAATCCAGGAAGGAAACTATGTGAGTTAACTCCTTTTATTCCTGTTCTCTGCAGGCGGGGAGGAACTCAGATAGGCACATTCTAATGTGAAAGGCATGCTGATTCCGGATAACAACGCTCCTCCTCCTCCTCCTAATAGCTATAACAAATGAAAGCTTAGCTTTTTTTAAACTCACTCGCCCTACCACAGATATGCCTGTCTGAGAGCCTGATCCCAAGCCCATTGCAGTCAATGGAAATAGAGCCGGGAGGGATTTTTTGACTGAAAATTTTGGGCAAAAAATGCTGATTCTGTGACACTGAACATTTCACAAATTCATGTCAAATTCCCTGAATTGTTTTGGTCAGAATAATTCAGTAAAAATCAAAAAAGTTTCAAAAGTTTCTAAATGAAACACCTTGATTTTTCAATTCAATGAGATTTTTCATTTTGAAATTTCCTTTAATTTTATTTTGAAACATTAAAAATGTTAAAATAGTCTCTAAATCAAAAATATGCTGTAAATGTTTTGCTGACCCAAATCTCCACGCACACACTTTTAGATTTGCTGAAATTTAAAACAAAAATAGTTTTCCATTTAACCCCAAATGTATTTTCCCCTGATTTTTCAGAATTGTCAGCAAACCAAAATATCTGTCATTTGCCCATTTCACTGGACTTTGAATAAGGCTCTTGCGCTGCAGGCAGTATTCCAAATGGTTAGAGTTAAAGCGAATAGAGTTAAAGGAATATGCAGAAAAGAAGTAAAGAGTAAAAGAAGCACCGTTATCTAACACTCATTGAATGGAATAGCCCCAGGTCCCTGCACTTTGGATTTCTGGGCCTAGGTTTTCAGTTGAATTTCTAATTTCTGCATACACATCTACTGCAATTGCACATGCAGGTCAGAACTTGTGCCTGCACATGCACCTTTGAAGGTGCATCTACCCACTCCATGCATCCAGACACTGTAATTGTGCACATAAATCTGATGAATACCTTCCGGCATATTTTGTGTCTAACTTAATTGAAAATCCAACCCTTGGGATCAGTGAAATCAGCACTTTATGGCTTACTCCCAAGCCTTTTTTATTCCTCCGTCTTGCACTCACTATGTGGGATTGGAATAATGTTTTTCCGTTTTCTCCCATTTTTGCTGCAAAGCCAAACCCTAAATGTAACTTATTTTTAATCCCTGAATTGTAATGGGTTATTGGTATCATGCCAACGCCTGAGGGATGATCCAAGCATCAATATCTCTTCACTGGACTGAGACTGCACTGACTGAGACCCCCAAATTTATTGCACATGGGCCACCAAACGGCCATTGAATTATAATGACTTTGGTTGGCTACCAGTTTTGGCTGGATGAAAAGTGGAGACCTAGTGGCGAAAGGTGACTCAACAACGCGGAATCAAAGACTGTCTTTATTATAGTCATGTACAATGTTCCCTCTAATTTTTGACAGGCCATGTGCGCAAAAAATTTCTTCTGTGCTAATTTTTGACAGGCCGTGTGCGCAATTTTTGACAGGCTGTGTGTTTTCATACATTTCTTCTATGCAAATCATTGTGCTTCTGTGCAAATTTTTGTGCACACGGTGTTTTGCCGTGTACGCGGGGTTTAGGATCTGTGTGCGCGCGCACACGTGCCCAGCTTAGAGGGAACAGTGGTCATGCGTAAAGCTGCTGAGATGACTCACTTGTAGAATTGCTCTAAACTGAGCTCTCCGCCTCTCTCAGAACTTGCTGCTGACATGGCGAGCTCCAGCCCAGATGAGTCTCCTGCTAAGGAGACACCAGGAGCCGAGTGCCCCATATATGAAGAGGTGATATGCCTTGACAGAGCGGAGCAGAACCAAAGACTGGCAGTGGAAGAGCTGATCAAGACAGAGGCCAGTTACGTCCACACCATCGAGCTGTGTGTGTGTGACATCCGGGTCCACCTCCGGCAAAAGCAGGTGAGAGCTAGACTAAAATCTCCCAATGGAGAAGTCAGTCACAACGTGGGGAATGTTCTGTTGGTGTCGGATCGAAATGGGAGCTACTGTGTTTGTGTTTTCTCTCAGTAGGAACCAAGCCTGTTCCCCTGTACAATGGAAGGGCTCTTTTAACCAGCCTCTTCCACAGGAGAGAAGGTGGGGAGGTGTCTAACCAATCCTGGAAGATTGATGTCCAAGCCCCAAAGTGAAGCCTCTTAAATTCGTGGAGGCAGAACCCTCCACCAGCTTCTCAAAGAGTGACAGTTACCCTGGAGGAGTTTTGCCCCATAGAATTACCTGTGACATGAGGGAACGGATCTTCAGAAATAGACACTGAACTTGCACCTTTTTACCCATTGAGATTTTCACGTCTGCTTTTAAATGCACGAACATCCAGAGTGGGGCGCACGAAGTGCATTTGCACAGGCGAACGGAGGGCACGCAGTGCAGTTTGAATGCCTAGCTCTGAACTTCTTCAAGGGTTCAACTATAGATGTGGAAAACTGTGCATGCAGCTGGAGCTGGTCAAAATATTATTAACAAATCGTTTCCCTTGACGAATGCCATTCATTGACACTAAAATCTTTTTTTTAGTGGTTGGGGGTGGGAAGGAAAGAGAAGATGAAAGACTGACTCTGATTCTATAGGAGTGTTTAGGATCCTGGTCTAGGATGTGGGAGTCCCAGGTTCAAGTCCCTGATCTCGATCAGGCTATAGAGAGCCAGAGGGTCCCACTCTGTTAAACTTTCAAAGGTCTTATTTACATTCTCCATTAAAATGTTGTTGTTTTTTCATTTGTTGTCCCCCCTAGTCTTTTGACGCCTGGGTCCAGAGGCTCCTCCCCTTTGGCTGGCAAGGTGGGGCTTTAGATGTGGGCGGGCCTGTGCCTGCCCATCCCCAGAGCCTCCATAGATGGAATTTTACCACATTTTGATACCTCTAAATGTTTTGTGAAGTGGAATTGTTGTTTTCCAGCCAGCCCCATGTGCAACTTCTGAGGGCGGCTTGAAAGATGCACATGCTGCTGCCTGCAGGCTGGTGTCTAGTGTGAGACTGAATTCATTCTGATTGCTTGTGGATTCCTTGTTCCTTTCTTTCAGCTGCCTGACATAGACCTGGAAGGGCTTTTCTCTAACATAGATGACATCCTCTGTGTCTCCAAACGTTTCCTGAAAGGGCTGGAAGCGACAGTGAGCCAGGAGCCGGAGCAGCTGCTTCTGATCAGTAAGTGTGAAGGTGGCAGCGAGCGAGGCTCTGTGTGCCAGGCTGACACTGAACTGATACCGCCGATCCCTGGCAGCAGCAGGAAAAAACCTTAACCGCCGTCTCCCTTGTCTTCCTCGGCACTCTTGATATCCAAACATTTACCGTGGCAAAGCTGTCTGCGGCTCTGGCAGACCCAGCCAGCCTCATGCCCATGGGCAGCAATCCAGGGGCAGCGTGAGTTGGACTCATGTCCTGCTTCTCCCAGGAAGCCAGAGCCTGAGGGGAAGGAATTGTTGAGTCTTGTGTGTTAATCTCAGCAGATTGCGCAGAGCTAGTGAAACGATCACTGAGAGCCGAACCTTGCAGGATACATGCTGCATGAGGCAGGAGATCGGACCTGCCCATGGAAGGGTTGGGGAGCGTCACAGTCAGGTTAGAATTTGTGGGCAGTGATACCCATTGCTGGGTTACATTTGCTGGGGCAGAGCCTGGTGCCGCTGTGTCTTGTTTGCTCTCCATTTCCTCATGTTCCCTGTTCCCCAGTTTCCAGCAGGGTGGAGAGGAGCCTCCTGTGACTTTGAACTTCTCCTGCTCACCTGGTGGGGAGAGTGGAGATCTCCATCTCTGCACCAGCCTTTAAAGGCTTCCTCCACACTGTCCCCTGCCAGTGTTCCTCAGCTGCAGCTTGGAGGTATCTCCCTCAAGGGTGCCTCGGCTGCCATATCCATCCAGTCCTTGGTCTCTCTTTGACCCTGCTGGCCAGGAGGCTAATGACAGTGCTGGCACTGTGTGCGCTGAGGATGCCCCTCCCCTGGGAATGGGGCTGGCTTCGCAGCGTGACTCTGTCTGGTAACTTTGCTGCCTAGGTGCCTTGTTCCAGGAATTCAAGGAGGAGATGGAGAGCGTCTATAAGGTTTACTGTGCCAGCTATGAGCAAGCCCTTCTGCTGGTGGAGAGTTACAAGAAGGACCCGAGGTTGCAGCAGGAGATTGTGGAGACCCTGAATATGACGGTGTAAGTACTGCACCTGTTCAGCTCTCTTGGTGAAGCTGTGGTTTGGCCTGAATGGCACTCTTTATCCAGGATGGCTTGGGCATGCCTTGGAAGCACATTCCGTTTACGCAGCTGGCTGGACTAGCTGGATGTCCCTGTCCTCCTGACCAGAGACGCCGCTGCTGGGGGCACATGTCCTCAGTCAGCTGGCTGGATCATATACTCTGAAACAGGGGTTGGTAACCATCTTTACACCACAACCTCCTTCAGCCCTCTGGCAAAATTGTGCATCTCTGGGTCCCAGAGTCCTCTGGTCCAGTTGCCATGGTGCTTTGTAGGAAGCACTGTGAGGACTGGCCTGTGGTTTATGGACATTCCCAAGGTATGGGGAAGACTCATTTGCAAGGGACTGAGTAATTCTGCTTCAGCGGGAGATCGGAGATGAGGAATGGCGATGGCTCATAGCCACCCCAGACAGCTACTGATGCTCCCATGGGAAGCTGTGACCCAGGAACTGAAGTGCTGCCCTGACAGCACCATTCCCCTTCCCCTCATTCCGGTGCAGGTGGTCACAGTCTCCTCCAGATATGAGAAACCAGCCTTGGCAGAGGCTGGATTTTCCTTTCTCCTCTGGGGTATCTGGCTGCTCGGTCATGGTGTTCGAATTTGGAGGGCAAAATCTCCTTCCAGTCTGGGGTCATAGGGAGAGGCTGCTCTCACACCCCAATAATTCACCTTCCAAACAAAAGCAGGGTCAGAGGCTGTGTCAGCGGGGAACATGCTCAGGGACTGAAGAGGATGAAATGAGGTTTGGGGGGCAGCCCTATGGCCCTCCGCTGCCTTGAGGGGTGGGGGACCCTGACTGCATTCTCAGAGCCTCCACCCCTGTCTGACCATGTGCTCAGCTCCTGGTGATGGTTCCATCCTCCCTCAGTATCGCCCCCCTCAGGCCAACTGAGAAACAGCCTTAACAAGCTCTGAAGGGAGACCCACCTAGTCCTACTGGACAGGAAAGGACATTGGAATGGGAGAGGGAGAAGGAATAATTGAAGGTGTGTGGAGGGGGCCCCACCAGCATTCCGAAAATATCACTGCTGTCCCCAACACATGTGACGGACGGGGGCAGGGAAGGATCAGAAATACTAGCCCTGGCTTTGTGCTGCATTTACCTTGGACCTTGATCCCTGTCTTGGACCCTTGGCTCATCCTTCCAAACCTGGACGATAGGCAAGGCTGATAATTCAGAGCACCTGCAGCTTGCACCTATTCCCCTCCCCAAGACAGCAAATGGGAAATAATCACACCTACCCACATGCGGAAAGGGGCCTGCCAGTGGATTGTGAGATGCCCTCAGCATGACCTGGGATAAGAGCTGACATGGGCTTGCTGCTGGCACTCTCACTTCCCTAGTCACCCTATTAGACGGGGCACTGATGGCAGGGGAGGGGCTTGCTGGGGTTTCTTACTCTGAGCCTCCATGGATCTCACCACCAAATCACTAGTGAATAGTGCCTGCCATGCTGCTGGGAGGAAGGCTGGTCAGCCTGCAGTACTCACTCTGCAGCTAAAGGCAGCTAGTCACTGTCTTTGTTTCCCTTTCCCTCTCTCTGTCCCCAAGACAAGAATCAATCCCGGGACCTGTTCACTAAACAAACGTGGCACTGTGTAACGAGGCAAGGAAATCCGTCCGTGGCTGGCACTCCCTGGCTGGTGCTGGCAGAGACAGTCGTCACAGTGACTTAGGGGTGACAGTTCATGGGCTCTGCCTGCTTCCCTTTGGAAGGCTGAGATCAGGGCTTCATGGTCTGGAAATCCCTGAGCACCTGACAGTGAGCTCCCCAGCACAGGAGGCCAGGTCCTCAGCTAGTGTAAATCAGCAAAGCTCCACCACAGTAGTTGTAGCTACAGAGAAACTGATTTTCAGCAGCTGGGGATCCGGCCATGAATGTGAAGAGAAAATGGGAGCAACGGTACTGCCCATCTGTGATGCGCACAGAGGATCCTCCCCACTGTGGTGCCATTTGGAGGTGGGCGGGAGGGCTGCTACACATGTCACATGGATTCAGGAGGTGAATGCAATTAGCCTGGGACCTTATTGTGAAATGGAGTTTCTTTGAAGGTTCTCGCCCTCGTGACATCACAGGTGTCTGATGCCTATTTACAGCCCTCCCCACCCCCGCCGCCGCCGCCGCCCTCATGACTGGGTACATCTGAAAGCTGAGGGGTCTCTCACCCAGCTGTGGACAGGAAGGAAGGGCTCAAAGCCCTGCAGGAGTTCAGGTCTACTCAAGATCCTAATCCTCCCCATTCACCTCTCATGCAGGCCTCACACAGGTGCTTCAGATCTGAGCTTCTTCCTGGTGATGCCAGTGCAGAGGGTCACCAAGTACCCGCTGCTGCTGCAGAAGATCCTGGAGAACACGTCAGCCAAGGACAATGCCTACTGTGCCCTGCAGAGCGCAGCCAGCGCCATGCTCGAGATTAACGCCAACATCAACGAGTACAAGAGGCGCAAGGAAGTAGGTGAGGAGGAACTGGCATGTTAAAGGCCAGGATGATGGAGGGTCTGTAAAACCCAACATCAATCAGAAACATCTCCACTCATTGTTATTCCATTGAAAACAGTTTTTAGTCTGGCTTTAACCTGCCGTGGAAGAACCCTTCCTTTCTCCCACCCTCTGTTTGTCTTGATTGTAAACTCTTCCAAACAGGGACAGTCTCTAGCAGCATCTAGCACAGTTGGGTCCTGAGCTCAGTTATGGCCTCCAGGTACTAGAGTAATATTATTACTATACTAATACTACTAATTGCAAAACAAACTGCCCTGTGCAGGGAATCCCCGAAACAACGGTGAAACTGACCAATCTGTTGTCAGTCTCAGCGCTGAGAAAGGCAAAGAGGAAACAACCCTCCCCAATGGTACCAAATAACAACAGGCTTTAAAAATTCTTTCTGATTTCTTTTTCTAAATTATTTGTATTCAACCAAACAATTCACCTTGATACATTGCAGTGGTACCTAGCGGCACATACGACTTCTCCAGCCAGTCACTTGTGCCAGCACTCAGTCATACCTTAAGTTCCCTCTAAGCTGCGTGGCCGTGCAGCTGCCCATTAAGCCCAATGCAGGGGCTCAGGGCTGCAGCGTGGGGAGGTGCATCTCCCCGCCGGCCCCAGCACGGACTTGCTACAATGGGGGAAGGAGCGTCTCTCCCCCCCAGCCCCACCACCTGCCCTGGACTTGCCATGGCTGAGGGAGAGGAGCCCCTCCCTCGGGCCAGCCAAGTCCTGCAGGAGCTGCCGCGGCCGAGGAGAGGCTCCTCTCACCCGGCCCCAAGCTGCTTCCGCAAGAGGGCTGGGGGGAGTCTTCTCTCCCCACCGCGGCCCCGGGGCAGCCTGCACCCCAAACCCCTCATCCCTGGCCCCACCCCAGAGCACATACCTGCCCTGCACCCAATCCTCTGCCCCAACCCTGAGCCCCCTCCTGCACCCCGAATCATTCCCCATCCCCAGCCCCACCCCAGAGCCCACACCCCCAGCCAAACTGCTCACCCCTCCACACACAACCCAACCCTCTGCCCCAGCCCTGAGCTCCACCCTACTCCGAACCCTCAGACCCACCCCCATCACATGAATTTTGTTATGTGCACCAATACATCACCTCCACATTGGTGCACATAACAAAATTAATTCTGCACATGGACGTAAACAATTAGAGGAAACACTTCGTACCCATAGTGGTTTGCGCACGTGACACTACGGGCCGTTTTTAAAACATTGGTCTTTCATGTCTGAATATTCGACTCTGTTAATGGTTTGAGTTGTCTCTTTCTTTCCACTAATCAGTCTGATTAAAGTCAAGTTGCATTTCCTACAATCCTTTCTTTGTGTTTTACTATTCTTAAGACTATTGCCACCCTATTTCTTCTTCTTTTTCCTGCAATCCTTTCTTTGTGTTTTACTATTCTTATGACTATTCCCACCCTATTTCTTCTTATTATTTGTATCCCAGTAGCACCTGTAGGGACCAGGGCCCCATTGTGCTATGCACTGCACAAACACTTAGCAAGAGACAGTCCCTGGCTGGAAAGCTTATAGTCTAATTCAAATGAGTCATGAGACGTGGGTGTCAAACTATAGGAGGCAAGGAGGAGGGTAAGAGTGTCCAGGGGAGAACTATAGGAAGGGGTATCATGGAGTAAGCAGGTAGGTCATTTACTGCTTCACTTATACTCTTCCCTTCATGAGGGGTCAGTGCTCTGCATTTGGGCCCCAAAGAACTGAATGAGATGTGATCCCCAGGAGGGATCCAGGCTCAGAGGTTTCTTGATCCCTCGCCTGTTTATCTTCCTCCCCTTCTGTCCTGAGGCAGCAACCAAATACAGCAAAGCTGAGCATCTGACACTGCGGGAGCGCCTCGGCCGGCTCAACAAGCACTCCATTGCCAAGAAGACCACGCGGCTAAGCCGGCTCTTCATGCACGAAGCGGGCATTGTGCCCAAGGTGAGGCTCCTGCTCACATCCGGCTCCCAGTAACCATACAGTGTGTGTGTGCTAGTGACGTAGGTAGGAAGAAAACAGTTCAACCAAGGACAGCAGGGGATGGGTGCCGCTTACTGAAAGCACCTGTTGTTTTTCACAGGTGTCCTTTCTGTGGCTTAACACTGGCCATCACGTGTATTTGCAAATGTGATGTGTGAGACACGGGTGAGCCACACTGGGGTCCCATGATCAACACTGAGATCATGTGATCCATGCTGTTATCATGTGAGACACTTAAGTCCTCATGTGACCTGCCTGTGGTCATTTTGTCCCAAATTTAAAGGCTGGCCTAGTGATCCGAGTTCAGGTATCAAATTCACTCTCTTGATCCCCTGGTGAGTAAAGACTTGGAGCATTGTAGAGGCAGCTTGCTCAGCTCCTAAAGGCTTAGATTGGGGGACTCAAAAGAGGGATCCTTGAGGACCCCAAGAAAGGGAAACAAATCCAGTGGAGTGGACCCTTCCTGTAGGCTGTGGCTAGTGCGATCTCCCAAGTCCACTGAAGGACTTTCTATGCCCACCACGCAAGTCCATTCTGGGAGAAGTTCTGGGCCTGTTGAAGCCAATGGCAAAGCTCCCAGGATTTCACCCTCTGTGTCCCCCAAGAACTGTCTATGTTCCAATCCATTTGATGTTGCAACCCAGTCCATCCCACAGGGCAGCAGGAACACTGCGCCTGCTGGGACTTGTCAATGGACTGATCTCCCATCCAGGAGCCCACGGTGTATCTTCTCCCCATTGACTTTCAGACAGAGGACAAAGAGTTTGACCATCTGGAGGAAAAGTTTCAGTTCCTGGCGTCTGGTGTGACCGAGCTGAAGGAGAATGTAACCTCTTACCTGAACAATTTACAGGTAAAGCCCACTCATCCCATGATGCTTGGGGGTTAGAGATCCACAGAGGCAGCCCGGGCAAACTCCTGTAGATGGCTCAGCACCTTCATCTCCACCTGAAACCAATGAGAGTTGAGGGGGCTCAGCACCTGGCAGGATTGGGGCCTTATTTCTGATGGGTGACATCCACCCCTGTGCCGAGGGGTCATGTAAGGTCTGTGGACGTCTTAAGTCCCCAGAGCTGAGCTGAGATTGAAATGATGCCTGAGCCTTGTACCGATTCTCTGCACAGAGGTGAAGTTCACCCCATGTGAGGAATAAATAAAATAATAACTGCACCGTGCTTAGAAGATGCATGGTGCTATAAAAGGTACCAGGGTTATTCATGCTGTGATATCCTGGTGTTGCATGAGAAGGACTCTTTCCAACACTAATGCTGACACATTGGGAACAAGGATGCAGAGTGACACAGTGGGCTAGTGCCCTGGCTTTCCTCTGTGGAAAACCCGATTTGCTTGCTTCTCAGCCCTCCCACTGGTGGCATCTCTCTGTGGGAGATGGTCTGGTTATGGCGGCCACAGCTGGAGGCCTGCCTTCATCTCTAGATGCGGTGTTGCCAGGTAGATCTTGACAAACTGCAGGGAGCTCAGAGAAGAGCATCCAAAAGGCCCAGGGGGCTGGAGGGATGGACTCATAAAGAGCAATGAGAAGTGCTAAATGGGCTAGGCTAAGAGAGGAGGAGAAGGGGCCGAATAGCCCTTTATAAATACAGGAAGGGCTTAAAACCCCATGAAACACAGGAATTCTTTGGGGGCTGGAACTGGGAGGAATGGGATGAAATTAAGGAAAGGAAATGTATTCTGGGATGCCAGTGACATGCTAGTGTGCAGAATAGTCTCCCAGGGAAATGGTGGAAGCCCCATCCTATGGGACTTTTGAGACTAGCCTGGAAAAAGCTCCGGAGAACAATCCTGCCTTGGCCCCAGGGTGCTGAGCTGGAGGCCCTGAGAGGTCTTTACCATCGCTGCAGTTCTCACACCATGGCACCAGGAGTCAGGGAATAGCGTTGAGCACCCAGGACAATAAGCTCAGTGGTCTGGCTGGGCAGGGTTGTGATCAGACACAGCTTCCCAGCAGCCTTTAGAAGTGCCTGAGGAAAGGAGTGTGTCCCCTCCCTGCCCCAGGGAAATCCTCTGGTAAATATTAATAAAAGCTTGAGATGATGTGATCCCCCGCTCCGAAATGATCTGACCTCCTAATGCACCATTTGGCAGGTTGGCAGCCCCTTAATTCCTCCAGTCCGATCCTCCTCATTCATCTGCACATGCCAGTCCCTCAGCCACAAGCCGAGAGCCAAATCGCTATTTATACAAACCCAGCAAAGCCTGCGGTGTTCCCATAGGAGCCTCCCCAGGACCCGGGTGTGGCTCAGGGGTCTCAGACACAACAGCCACTCTGTGGTGGAGGGGCCAAAGATCCATCCCCCCATTGTCTTCATGGCTTATGGCTCCCACCTTTTCAGTAGCAATGAGGGCCTGAAAGGGGAGCTGCATTCCCTGGGACATGACCACCTCCTGCTCTGGCGGAGGGTAGGGGAGAGCAGGAGCACACCTGGGACAGAGGAGTCACTAGCTCAGTCTGAGCCAAGAAAGCACCTTCTGCCAATACGCCAAGGCAGCCCGGGCTGGTGGGAAAGGCACATGGAAGCCCCTTTCGAGTGGCCTGGCGAGTATTTCTCTGAAGAGGAAGAGAACCCATCCAGATGTGAGAGCAGGGAGTTCCAGTCACCTCAGCAGCTGCCCTCAGGCAGGGGTCCTTATGGCTGAGAGGGTGGTGCTCTCATCTCTGGGCCAGAGCATTATGGGTTGGATTCCCCCCTCAGGACTGAATGCTGCCTTTGAAGGGCAGCAGTGGGCCGCTGCACTGGGAGAGATGCTGTCCGTGAGAGGAAAGGTCGAACCAAAGCCTCTAGGAGCTCAGGCTGTCGCTTTAGGAGACCTGGGACATCAGTTTGCCAGTGCCAGCTCCTCCCCCTTCACATGAGCCCACTAGTCACAGCCTCCCTGGCAGAGAGTGGCGGCTAAGTCCTCTGTGCAGCATGAGTGTTCATGTTAGCCACGCTGCCTGGGCTCCAGACACTGCGTGCCAGAGAGTACCAAAGCAGCCCCAATCACACTGCTCCAGGGGAGAGTGCTGCAGCCCTGGAAACTTTACAACAAGATCTCAGACGAAGCGAAGGTTTGGGTTTCTGCAGGGTTTCTTGTGATCACTGTGCTGCAGGCACCTGTTTGTTACTGTAAGATGGCTCTTGCCATGTGGTTTGTGCACCTTGACCTGGGGGTCATTCCTGAGCATTGGGTGCACAAACTGGTTCGCTACCAGAGAGCTGCTTGGAGCACTGATCTACAAACACTGCTTTGATATTTTAGGATAACTTGGAGATGCCAGGCTGAGTCCATTGGTTTGCTATTGTAGGTAACTTGGGAGCATCGGCCTGCGTGCACTGGTTGGATACCGGAGGATGCAGGGCAGCTGCTGTAGTTTTTATTCTCAAAGAAAAGAAGACAGGAGCTTTGGAAGAGACAAGAAGTGCCTGGAGTTTACAAAGGGCTGTAGGAAAAGTAGTAGGTCACAATCTGAACCTGCCTTCAGGAAAGGCTGAGACAGCCCTGGGCATCTCCCAGGTTTGAACACACATGGACAGTTCTGGAGTTCTCAGCCCCCTTTCCCCTCCCCCCTCCCAGGTCTTCCTCCTTTCCAAACCACAGGAGTGCGAGCTGGAAATGGAAGAAGGAGCTGCCCAGCAGTATCGCCGCCTGGCGGGAACTCTCCATCGCACCATCTTCCCGGAGTTTGTGAGTGCCACCTCGCTTACATCTGCGTGGGCAGGGAGTAGGGTGACCAGATAGCAAGTGTGAAAAATCGGGACGGGGGTGGAGGGTAATAGGAGCCTATATAAGAAGAATACCCAAAAATCGGGACTGTCTCTATAAAATCGGGACATCTGGTCACCCTAGCAGGGAGCTTAGTGTTGGTCCTGCGGGTCCCACCCCAGGGCTGTTCTCATTAGCTTACAGCAGGCAGTGAGGGCAGGACTGCATCAGAAGAGAGGGCTGTGGGAAAGGCAATTACACTGGCTATTTGACTTGCCTCCTGAACGGTACTCCATAGGGAGCTCCACCATGTGCCTCAGCCCCAGCCCTCCCACCACTTCTGGGGGTTCCCTGATCCCTCCCCCCAGTCAGAACTTGGGCACCGCACCCCACTAGATGTTCCCCCACTCCACTAGCACCCTGCCTGTTTCATTCCATGATGCCTGCTTATCGTCTGGGGACTCAACACCCTCTGAAGTCTGCTGTCTGTATTGTGTCCCACGCTGCTCACTGCTGCCGTTTCGCTGGCTCAGAATAAGGTGGGTGGGTGGCTTTTAGTGTCCTAATAAATGTCCAGGGAGGGATGCCTGTTGTGTCTGGCTACTGGTGGAGAGGTGCCTGAGAAGATACAAACCATGTGTGGAGTCTGGTGGGATCATAATGGGAGCTTCCTGGGGTCTGTCGGCAGAAGGCCTTCTCGGTGAGCCCAGTGGAAGCTGCCCCTACGTCAAGTCAGTAGGAGCCAGAAATTGCTCTCTGCAGACATGACAATTCCCTTCTCTCATGGCCACCAGCCACGCAGTAGAGTTGGGCGCTGACGCTCTCATCCATGACAGGCCTGGAGAGCATGGATTTCAAGGGTCCCTCATGCTGTTTCTGGTGTTCAGGCTGGGGCACTGTGCTGTGTGGCTGGCAGATCTGGGGACATCAGGATTTCACTGGGGTGCCTCTGGTTCTCTCCAACAGAGGAGACGGCTGGACCGGCTGGTCTACCAGCCACTCTGCAGCCTGTCAGAGACTCTGAAGGGACCGCAGCAGCTGATCAGGAAGCGCCTGGACAAGCTGCTGGACTATGAGGAGATTGAGGAGAAGAAGAGTGAGACGGGCAACATGACATATGATGAGGAGGCCACCATGAACACCTACCTCGCCATCAACATCCTACTGGTGTCCGAGCTCTCCACCTTCAACCAGGTGGCCATGCAGTGGCTGGGGCAGATACTGCGTTCGCTTGTGGCCCTTCAGAGGGACTTGGCCAAGCAGGTGCTCCAAGAGGCTGAAATAGAGCTGGCCCAGGTAACGGAGACCCCTGGGTGCGTACTGAGCTAGCATGAGTTAGAGGCTCTTGTGCCTGGCCTCAGCAGACAGCCACACACCACTCAGACCCACAGGCACGGGAGGGGAGGCACCAGAAGAGGTTTCTGCCTGGGTAGCAGCAGGGTGCTTTCCTCCCACCCTGACTCTCCACAGGCAGATGCACTAAGCTTTCCCCGCAGGCCGCACTTTTATTTGCACGTGTCTATTTCCCTTCTCCTTTGGGTGAGCTAGAGGTGCTTCTCCTAGACTGTTACGGGTGGCCCTATCCCCTCTTGGGGAGTTCCACATGGTGGCTGAGGATTACTATTAGTATTTGGATTGTGCTAGTGCCGAGGGTCCCAATTGTAGACCTGGGCCCCACTGCGCTAGGTGCTGCACAAATGCAGAACAAGAAGACCGCTCCCGCCCTGAGGAGACAGCCTGATCAAGCCAGAATATTCCTGATCTCCTAGGAGCCCTTCTCTAAGACCCGACTATATCACTGACCATTGCACACATGGGGAGGAGCTGTGATTCTAAGTCAGACAGGAGCATATTTTGTTGACGAGGAGGACCTGATTGTTCAGGTTTCTTGAAATGTAGAAACTCTTGTTCTCTTCTGGTTTCTGATTCCCTTTCCTTCTGTTCCTCCTCTTCCTTATACCTTTCCCATGGATTTCTCTCTGAACACCCTTTTCCCTCAATGCGATCTCTAATTCCAGTGTCTGTTTCCACAGCTGCCGCATAGCCACGTCCCTCTGCCTACTTTCTGGAAGATGGTGAAGGACACTTTAAGCCAGTCTGGTGCTCAGATTAACTCCTTCTGCCAGAAATTTGAGACAGTCATGCCGAGCCCTGTGGTACAGGTAGGAGCAGGGAGGAGCCGGGCACCTCCTCCCATCAGATGGCTGAGAAGACAGGGACATTGGGGTAGATTCTCAGTGTTTCACAAATGCAGGAGAACATCCCATTGGGAGGCAAGTGAGGTTGGGGACAGCCAATTGCAATCCCGAGGACTTTGCAGCAGCTGTGCTACTGGCTTTGACTCCTTGACAATGGTTGGCTGGTAATTGTGGTGAGCCAGGGAATCCTTCACATCAGGCTACAATGGCGTAGGGTGGGTCCCTTAGCTCTGAGACCCAGCTTCATACCCTGAAGCTGATCAGATGTTTAACTACAACTGACAGGAATTCCTACCCCGGCTGCCACTGATCATGACATAACCCCCAATAATCCAGAAAGAAAAAACACTCGGGGGGGCGGGGGGGGGGGGAGATCTCACAGTAGGGAACATTTTCTGACTCGGTTCTCCCTGTGTCTTACTCCCCATTAGCCTCTTAGCCCTGCTGAGGAGCGCAGGGTCCTTTCACTTGTCAACAAACATGGCTCAGACAAGCTCTACCAGGTGACGAGCAACATCAGTGGCAGCAGAGATCTGGACCTGACCCTGCAGAGGGGACAGATTGTGGCTCTCCTGCACGAAATGGACACCAAAGGCAACACTAACAGATGGCTAGTGGATGCTGGAGGTACTTATGTGGACGACAGGAACTTTCTCTTTTCTCCTGACTGCACTAAGGGTCCCTCAGGCCAGCGTGAAAAACAGGAGGGAGAACTATGTTCTGACAAAGTAAAGTGCTGTGGGTTGGTGAACTGTCCCAAGGAAGGCTTCCATCCAGGAATTTCTAGGGAAGCAGAGACTGCTGGGCATTGAGGCTGTATCTCTTTTCTCTCTGGAGCAACCTTACTGAGATCTATTCTCCTTGACTGCCCACTTGTGGGTGGAACACATCGGAGCTTTGCTGGGGAACTCACAGGGCAGAGCTCGATGCACTCGGAGAGCAGAAGGTTGTGAATTCTGTTCCAAGTGTGTATTTTGGAGATAGGCCTGAAGCAGAATCATTTATCTCAACCAGCCTGAACTTCCTGGGTTTGGATGAAGCGGAGCTAGATGTAACCCTCCCCTGGTTTTGCCAAACCCAGATCCACCCCCATTGTTGTCCAGTTCTAATATGTCTGCAGCCACAGGCCAGTACACATAGTGCTCAGGTTTTGCCCCATGGATTCCTCAGGGAGCATTTGTGATGTGCCACAGCCTGGTTCCCTGTGCTCAGCAAGATCTTGGGATCCCTTTGTGGTACTTCACGGTGGGCCAGTCAGCCAAATAGCAGAGAGGTGCAGCTGCAGAGCACTATGCCAGGGTGTTGCCAGAGTCATCCCTTCCTTCTTCCCCTCTGCACGAATCCATCCGCAAAAGAACAGGTAACTCGTGCCCAGCCTGACTGAGTCTGTGTGTCCTACAGGTCACCGAGGGTATGTCCCGGCTGGGAAACTCCAACCATATCATCTGGTCCAAAGTCAAAAGCCCAGAATGCAGATGCTGGCCCCGGACGTTGGGGCTGAGAGAAGACGGCACTCTTACACCTTACCCGAAACACCCAGGCCACAGGTCCTCATCACCCCTCTGGCTTTCCAGGTGGGTGTGGAGACTCCTGCAGGCACCTACGTTTGTTCAGTCATTGCACACACCTCTGTGTGTATAGCTGCCCTGGGCACATCCAGTACCTGCACACATATTCAGCACAGGAGTGGGGGAAGCACATACAGCCACATGCATGTGTATACTCAGGACATACTTGGCCATGTATGTAACCACTTCCAGGGGAGCTGGGAACAGACAGTGCAGACTGGATCCGTGGCCCATCTAGTTTGGTATTTCCTCTCTAACATTAACCAGTGCCTAACCAGTGCAGAAGAAAGGGACTCCCCTCATGTGCAATTGACTATTGTACAAGGCTGTAGCTAGAGGAAAAGGCCTCCCTGACTCCTGCAATGATCAGAAGATGCTCAGAAAGATGAGATTTGATTAACCCTTTGCACAGACAACTGTAAATGTCCTTTTGGCTTGTAACATTACACTGTCCCTTTGTAAATCCTGGGTGCAGCATTTAACTCTGACTGTCTCATCACTCAGAGTGCGGTCCAGGGCAGTCATGGCTTACATGACTGTAACTAACTCCTTGAATTCCTCTCAGAAGCAAACAGGTCGCCAGTGCTTCTGAAATTCCACACCCATGGAGTGTCCACACCCATGCACACCTCTCTGAATTGATAAGGCCTAAATGAGTGGGATTCTTGCATTCATCTCCACTTTAGCCCCCATATCCTGCTCCCCTTTGGATCTTCTCTCCAATGAGGGTTTTCTGTAACCTATCTCCTTGCCGTTTCCAGGTGGTTGCAGGTTATGCATTCACAGCCAGGAGTCCCCAAGAGGTCAGTCTGCAGGCAGGGCAGCCGCTGACAGTGCTGGAACCTCACGATAAGAAGGGAAGCAAGGAGTGGAGCCTGGTGGAAGTCAACGGACAGCGAGGCTACGTACCTTCCAGTTATTTGATGATGGTCCCCACCCAGGCGCTGGGGGGTTGGAGCTTGCCTGCTTGGTCTCTACCAACTCAGCAAACGTAGCGGCAGAAGCAATGTTCAGGAATGAGCGATCCACGCCCCTACGCACCCCATCTCCCCAAAGAGGCTTGGCACGTGCAATGAGTAAATCTGGAGAACGAGCTGGCAAGGAAATGAAGAGGCCCCACTGTACTGAGAATGGAAAGGACAAAAACTACTGACATAGAATTTTGCACGGGGAACTTTGTGTGCAAGAAAGGGTGTGTGTGTGTGTGTGAGACTCTGTGTTGTCATGTAGGAGGGCATGAAGGTGCGTTTGTGTTTGTGTCTGCATCATCTGAGCCATTAGCAATTCTCTTTGAAAAGTCATGGAAGAGGGGAGAGATTCCAGATGACTGGAAAAGGGCAAATATAGTGCCCATCTATCAAAAGGGAAATAAGGACAACCCGGCCAATTATAGACCAGTTAGCTTAACTTCAGTACCCGGAAAGATAATGGAGCAAATAATTAACCAATTTGCAAACACCTAGAAGCTAATAAGCTGCTTAATAATAGTCAGCATGAATTTGTCAAGAACAAATCATGTCAAACCAACCTAATAGCTTTCTTTGACAGGGTAACAAGCCTTGTGGATAGGGGGGAAGCGGTAGATGTGGTATAGCTTAACTTTAATAAGGCTTCTGATACTGTCTCGCATGATCTGCTCATAAACAAACTAGGGAAATACAACCTAGATGGAGCTAAGAAGCTAATATAAGGTGGGTGAATAACTGGTTGGAAAACCGTTCCCAGAGAGTAGTTATCAGTGGTTCACAGTAATGCTGGAAGGACATAACAAGTGGGGTTCCACAGGGATCAGTTCTGGGTCCGGTTCTGTTCAATATCTTCATCAATGATTTAGATAATGGCATAGAGAGTACACTTATAAAGTTTGCGGACAATACCTAGCTGGGAGTGGTTGCAAGTGCTTTGGAGGGTAGGATTATAATTCAAAATGATCTGGACAAACTGGAGAAATGGTCTCAAGTAAATAGGAAGAAATTCAATAATGACACAAGCAAAGTACTCCACTTAAGAAGGAATAATCAGTTGCACACATACAAAATGGGAAATGACAGCCTAGGAAGGAGTGCTGCGGAAACAGGCCTGGGGGGTCATAGTGGGCCACAAGCTAAATATGAGTCAACAGTGTAACACTGTTGCAAAAAAAGCAAACATCATTCTGGTATGTATCAGCAGGAGTGTTGTAAGCAACACACGAGAAGTAATTCTTCCGCTCTACTCTGTGCTGATTAGGCCTCAACTGGAGTATTGAGTCCAGTCTGGGTAACACATTTCAGGAAAGATGTGGATAAATTGGAGAAAGTCCAGAGAAGAGCAACAAGAATGATTAAAGGTCTAGAAAACATGACCTATGAGGAAAGATTGAAAAAATTAGGTTTGTTTAGTCTGGAGAAGAGAAGACTGAGAGGGGACATGATAATAGTTTTCAAGTACATAAAAGGTTGATACAAGGAGGCGGGAGAAAAATTGTTCTCCTTAACCTCTGAGGATAGGAAGAGAAGCAATGGGCTTAAATTGCAGCAAGGGTGGCTTAGGTTGGGCATTAGGAAAAACTTCTTAACTGTCAGGGTGGTTAAGCACTAGAATAAATTGCCTAGGAAGGTTGTGGAATCTCCATTGTTGGAGATTTTTAAGAGCAGGTTAGACAAACATCTGTCAGGGATGGTCTTGATAATACTTTGTCATGCCTTGAGTGCTGAGGACTGGACTAGATGACCTCTCGAGGTCCCTTCCATTTCTATGATTCTGTGCTTTATTAGAAGCCAGGAAGGGCTGTGGGTGCATGTTGTGCCCCTTGGCTGTGATTCGCTGAAGTTAATAACATTGAGAAGAATGTTCCATTCAACAGGGAGAAAGAACCCAGCCGGAATCTAAATGAGATCCAATGCTGACCTCCCCTGACAAATGGAGACCTCCAGATTGAAACGGACAGCTGTTTGGTGGCCTCTCTGAAATGCATCTGGGACATCAGAGCATGACTAGAAAACACATGTCCACATCCTGAAAGCACCCATCACAACCAGCATGGGCTGGTGCTCTTACTAGCCATCTCAACAGAAAGGCCAAGGATCAAATGAGCCCTGGAGACTCAGCTACCCCCTTGCCCATGGATGGGAACCATGTTGGGGGAAGTCTGCTCAGCTGCTGTCCTTGCTGCCCATTCAGTCTCCTGGGCTCAAAGTCCAGCACCTTTGACTCGCACTAAATTCACTTTAAATAAAAAGGACATGGCAGTGGCTGCTATGTTTAAAAGAGCATTCAAATTAGCAGTGTGGCCTAGCGCATAGGAGATCTTGGTTCCATTCCCGTCTCTGCCACTGGCCTGCTGGGTGACCTTGGGCAAGTCACTTCCCCTCGCCTTGCCTCAGTTTGCTCAAATGACCTCCTTTGAGATGTACTGAAGAAAAGCTAACGATGATGACTACTAATACTATTTAATATTTAATTTTATTCTGACATGTCATAGATATATAAAGCTACATACATACAACAAACTTGCTTGATACTTGGGGATAAGCTACTAAATGCTTCATTCATGCACTGGACTGGGGGGGCGGGGGGGAAACTACCGAGCTGCTAAGTGATAGTTACTGTGGGTGAAGGGGAACCATCATTCTTTGTACTCCAGCAGTGGGTAGGGCGGGCATGTGGGCAGTGGCACTAGGGTGACCAGACAGCAAGTGTGAAAAATCGGGATAGGGGGTGGGGGATAATAGGAGCCTATACAAGAAAAAAGACCTCAAAATCGGGACTGTCCCTATAAAATCAGGACATCTGGTCACCCTAAGTGGCACTGCTAGCATGGCACAGACGCCCCCAACACATCACCTCCACATCGCCATAACAGGACTCGACTGCCTGGGATTCTTGAGCCGGAAGGCAGCGTGGCTGTACTGATGGGGATGTTTAGGACTGTTCATACAGTATCATCACAAGGGCTGGAGTACTGGAAGCATGCAGGGTAAGAAATGCTGATGCCATGGTTAGAAAGGGCTGTGAGGCTGTTGCTCTCTGTGGCTGATGACAGAGGAATCCTTTAGTGGCCTGTGACACACCTGTTACAAAGAGGTCCCAGTGCACCCTGTGTCCCACTGCGTATTCACAGCTTGGCCACTAGATGGCAAAGCTGTGCCATCCGGATGCTGAATTCCGGCGATCTTCCTCAGCTCTGAACGAGCAGAGCCTCCAGAGCAAACATTTGGCTTGAGAAGTCAGTGGGGACGCACAGCAGTTTGTAGAGGAGGCTCTGCCATCCCATGTCCCACTGCCTGGGAGGCTTGGTGCTCCACGGCGATACCGCGTGCTAAGCCGAGGCAGGTCTGGTTGGTGCTTGGATGGGAGACACACAAAGGGACCCTAAGGAGCTGCTGGGACTCGGTTCTCAAGCAGAACTCCAGGGTGGTGCCAGGGCATGGTGCTGCAACCTTTTCCTTGCATTGTGAAGCTGAGAGCCTGACAGATCCCAGGGCACTCGGGACTGAGCTTAGATCGGAATCGTGGCCTTTCAGTTATTGTTCAAGCTCTAAGATTGGCTTGGCGAACCCCAGCCAAATTCCACTGAGGGTGGTTACGTGCAGCCTCCCTGCTAGTTCTACTGAGTAACGGCTTGATATTCACGCCTTGTGCCAAGCTGTTGTGTAGAGTTCCTGGGCTCTGTTAAAGAGCTGCCAAGCCCTACCCCAGAGGTGGCTGCATTTCACAGGTGGGTGAATGGATCTGTGTCTCCTTATTAGTAGGAGATATGACTATTTCCATCATCTGTGTGGCTCACACCCAGCACTGGCAGAAGCAGGAGGTGCATGGGCGGGGGGGGGGGGGGAGTCTTTTGTGTCACTTGACGGTGGCCTGCTCCAGCTAACTAAGTAGTGGTGCTGACTGGCTCCAAAGGCAAGAACCAGCAGGTTCTCCACAACTGGAAGCATGCCGGCCTTCAGGGTAGGATCTGTGGAAGCAATGGGCCCTCAAGTCTCCAAAAGAAGACATCCCTCTTCTTCACCCTTGGCTGGGAAGAGCTGTTTAGAAACAACACAACTGCTTGTAGCAGCAGCATTTCCATCCCAAAGAAATGGCCATGGAAGAGAGAGATGGGGATTGTGAGGAGCAATGGCCACCACAGAGTGCTGCTGAGTGTCTTGATGAGGGACAGGCTTCAAATGAGGTCTAGGTGGAACCTATAGAGAAAGATGTGGTCTGAGCACAGCCATGGGAGCCAGCACCTCCTGAGTTCTAATCCTGGCTCTGACACTCCTCCCTCAGCAACCTCATGCCATCCCCTCAGTGTACCTAGCAAGGAAGGCTGTGAGGAGTAACTGGTGACTATTTCTAACATGCTGTGCAGGCGCGAAGGGTCATGATGCACCAGGCTGCCTTACAGCTATCCCAGGCCCGCTGCCCCACACAGCAGGATGGGCACGGCATTGGGAAGCAAAGCTGAACAATGCAGCAGAGAGATGAACCAGCCTTGTGGGAGGGGAGGAGAAGGGATGGGCTGTGGGGCACTACTGGAGCGAGGCTCCAGGCACTCAGAACATGCTGTTTCTATTAAAAAATGCTGGGCTGGAAAAATCGATCCCAAGTTATATATTATAAATGCTGAAAGCCTCAGCTTTCATCCTGTTGTGCATGAAAATAGGCCGAGGTCGTCATCTCAGGCCCCTGCAAAGCAAGTAAAATGTGCACCCCATGCAAACGTCTCTCTTCTTGCCACCAGCCAGCCTGATGCTCCTGGTCCCTACGCGAGGAAGAGGAAGGCAGAGATGTCTCTGGGTGAGGCTGCAGCCTGCAGATGTGGCTGGGCTGCCTGCAGGGCAAGCATGTGTTTTGTGCAGTGGTCTATCAACACGGGCAGCCAGTGTATGCCAACCATGGGTGGGCGCCGCAGGTGTGTGTGCACCCTACGTGTATGTTCCTAATTCTTGGGTTCTTTGAGATGCTGGCTGCAGGGCACATAGCAGATAACACCCATGCACCCACCAGCTGCAGCCATGGGGCCCGGGGGACAGCAGTACAGCTGATGGCTGTGAGACAACTCCAGGAAGGCAGTCCCGGTGCCTGACTGCTCACACAGATGTGCACTCTGACAAAGGCACACACAATATCCAGTTCACTGACAAGGTAGATAAATGCCGCCAAAGCATGAGACCAAATGCTCAGACCTGTCCGAGGTACATGATATCCAGACACCTCTGCCCAGGATGGGGGCTGCACAGGGGGTATGTGGTTCGGTCCCTTATGTCCATTTGTTGCTAGTGTCCACCCTGATACACACACACAACAGAGGGTTTACAGTAAAGTGGTATTTGATATGTGGGGGGTGGGGGGGGGATAGCTCAGTGGTTTGAGCATTGGTCTGTGAGTTCAATCCTTGAGGGGGCCATTTAGGGATCTGGGGCAAAAATCTGTCAGGGGACAGTACTTGGTCCTGCTAGTGAAGGCAGGGGACTGGACTCAATGACCTTTCAAGGTCCTTCCAGTTCTATGAGATAGGCATATCTCCATATATACGTATATATTTATTTTGATGGATAAAACGTAAGCCCCTCTATCTGCGTTTAGGCTGGGCGGGTGGCTGGGTAGGTACGTGCATGGCTTTGTGCGTCTATATGGTGGGTATTCCTCCAGCTTCGAGGCATAGGACCCTGGTGGACTGTAGGTTGCCACAGTGTGCTCCTCCTCAGCAAAGGGCATGTCTGTCACCTATCTCAAATGATCACCTCTGGCCAACTCAGCAACACGGCCGATGGGTGTGATTTGCGCAAGGCAGCAGCCCTGGAGCCTTAAGGCCTCTGTGACCTAAGAACAGGTACAGCCTGGACTGCAGCAGGGCAAGATTCCCCCCCTCTCAGGCCTACATTAATGTGCCGAGAAGGAACTCCTCCAGGCAGAGGGTGCAGCTCACTCTCCATGGCGTGTTTGACCCTCAGCTGCTCTGCTGAGTCTGCCAGCAGAAGCCAATCAGTGCCAGAGGTGAAGATGCTGGAGCCAGGGGATTGGAGGTCTAGCCCTGCAGAGCTCAGTAGGGGGCAGCGTCGTGCCCGTGGGAGGCCCTGGATTTGTTAACAGATTCCCATGAGGCTATGTGCGCACTACAGTGCCTGTGCTGGTATAGCTTCGCTGGCCTGGCCCCCTACTGTAAGCACAGTGCATTGGTTACACCAATTCCCTGAACGCCATTAACTATGCTGACAGACGCCCTCTTCCGGCTGCAGCGATACTGAGGGTTTGGGCTGTGTAGCTATGCTGCCGTGAGCGCGTGTTTTTCACCCCACTGGCAGACACAGCTAGGCCGGTACAAGTTTTAAGTGTAGCCCAAGCCTTAGGCCTACTGCTATTTCTGCTAACTGGCAGGAAGGCAAACACACAGGGAACAAACAGGAATGACTGCCCAGCGGGCAAGGGTTTACTGTGTCTTGTGCGGCATCTTACATAGCAAGCCTAAGCCATCCACTGGGCTGGGCCTTGCCTGAAGCATCATGACTAGCTGGTAGGAGCACCTGGGAGAGCCCAATGGATTGCTGCTGCAGAGGAACCACGGGACTGCTTCAGATGGGAATTCTGAAACTTGGTGACATGGGGTGCTGTCCGATCTGTTACAGCCCCCTTGCACGAGGGAAAAGGGATTCACCGAGCAAAGCCAGAAGTTAGCACTTTGACTTTGCGGGGCCCTGGCCTCTGCTTCCCATCACTCAGCACATTCACAGGAAGGTTGAGCTGTTTATATAGAGCATGAGGAGGGCAGCCCTTGCGGAACCATGTTTCCTTCCCCTGTCCATGAGATATAAAGCCAGACTCCTGACCATTGCCCATCAATGGCACTGTGGTACTTTTGGCAAGATTATGCATGCTGGCTCCGGTGTCCCAGTCAATCCCAATCTGGGCCAGAGTATATCCTGCCTACCACAAACTCCCCTGTCAGCTCATTTTGGAGAGAGAGTCTCCTTCACTTCCTGCCCTGACTGTCCGTGTAGCATTGCTGCCGCTGATACATTTATACAAATAGGATGACCACACTCAGTAGATTATAAGCTTTGTAATGATATCTTACAAGAGACCTTATGCATGAAGCATATTCCAGTTACATTATATTCACACTCATTAGCATATTTTCATATGGAGTGCAACGTCACATCCTCCTCCTGAACTTACTGCCAGACACTGTCCATGGCGGAGGCAGTATACCTAAAATTCCTCTTTGGGCTCCCCTCTGGGGCAGACACTCCTGTGTCCCCCAAAAGGGAAGGTGACCCTGGTCCAGCTGTGGGCTCACAGCTACCAACTATAACAGACCATAGGAGCCGACTTCCGTCGGCTCCGCTGGGTGTGTCGGGGGCAGGGCCCCGCAACGTCGGCCGGAGTCGGGGGCGGAGCCCCGTAATGTCACCCAGCGTCCGGGGTGAAGGTAAGTGCTCCGGTAACGGGCGCGGGGCTGGCGGGGAGCTGCTGGTGGTGAGCACCCACCAATTTTTCCCCGTGGGTGCGACCCTTCACTGGCAAGTGCAGTCGCTTTTCACTCCAGAGATGGCTGCATTCCAGGGATGGGTGAGGCACTCTCACCG
The DNA here is from genome assembly GCA_037349315.1 of Chelydra serpentina. Taxonomy (NCBI): domain Eukaryota; kingdom Metazoa; phylum Chordata; order Testudines; family Chelydridae; genus Chelydra; species Chelydra serpentina. The sequence continues at coordinate 19,987,166 of JBAIAC010000035.1, forward strand.
GAATAGGAGCTGTATTTACAGAGACAGTGAATAGATCCCTTTAGGCATGGCGGGAAGGGAAGGGGCAGAATCCAGTCTGCAGTTAGAGTCCAATTAACATGTGTATACACAACTGGAATCATCATCCCCTCAGCAGGAGTATAATGGTGTTTGGGTTTCACCCACCTTTGTCAACAGTGCTCCTTTCATCTGCATCACCATTGATGTGAGTGGGGCGAGGCCGCAATGGGGCTGTGGGGAGGAGTTCCCCTTTATTTGCTGGGAGGGTGGGATGCTGCTTTCTCTAGCCCGCAGGAGGGGAGGTTTCATTAGCACTTTAAAGGCCCAGGCGAGCCCAGCCCCCAGCCCCACTGCCAGTCCTGTCAATGGAGCCGCCTGACAGGAATTGCGTCCCCTTTGGATAGCTGGCCACTGATGGCCCAACATTATAAATCGCTCAGGCCAAATTTAAGGCCAAGTAGATTGCGGTCTCTCACTGGCTGCAGGGTACATGGGTGGCGGGTGTATATGGGAATGGAGGCTGGGAATGGGGTGGAGTGCATGGGTGTGGGTAGGTATGGGGTGTACACAGTTGTGGTGTATCTGTCAGTGGGGGCTGGGTCCAGGAGTGGTTTTGGAGCTGGGGTGGGGGGGAATGAGTGAGAAAGGTCTGAATTTATGGGGCTGTCAGCATGGAGTTGGCCGCATAAGAAGGTGGGTAAGAGCGTGGAGGTGTCTGTCGGGGAGTTGGGTGTTTGGGGAGAGAGTAGGGCGTGGGGCTGCCGGGTACCAAGGGAGAGTGAGGATGTACAAGGGTGCGGGTCTCTGGAGAAGGTGGGTTGAGGCCATGGGGAGACTGTCGGGGAAGTGGTTAGCTCAGAACACAGGGCCACAGCCTGCCGTGGGCCCTGACTGAGACTAGTTTGCCCTTCGCTGGATACCCAGGGGAACACAGGGGCTGGGGGAGAACACAGCAAAGTCTGGAGATAACAGTGAAAGTGTCACTCATCTTCCTACCCCACCAAGCTGCCTGTGGACAGGGCCCCATCCTGCTGGTCTGACCCCAGGGCCTTGTCTCTTAACATTTCCAACCACTACTGTCCCAGGGCAGCTCCACATGATGGTGCCCCCTGCCATGCTCCTACATCTCCTCTCCTTGGAACAAAGCTCCCCATTGCTTGTGCATCAGGGCAGTGGGGCTCAGGCCTTCAGGGAGCTGCTGGTGGCTCCTCTGGATTCTTCCGCTTCATTCTAATCAAATCAAATCAGGTTGGGTTTCCCTCCCAAGCCCTCTTCCTGCCAACTCGACGGGGGGCTCAAACACAATCAGCGGAGCAACCAACACAAGCAATTACGAGAAACGCCAACTCAAACAAGTCCTGCTCCTCTGGAACTCAGACTCCCGCGCCGCTTTTGGGATGGGGAAGCGCTGTGGAAATGCTGTCCTGCTCTTTGCTCACGGCACCCCAGAGTGAGTTCCGGACCAACCGGGGTGAAAACCGGGGAGACACGAGGCCTGGCTGCAGAGTTACAACATTTTCTTACTCCACCTTTGCATGAGCTTTTATGAGTGTGAAATGACTGCCCCGTCCCAGCCCAGAAGTGGCTGCATTTTAGCACTGAGTGAAGTGATTCTTGCACATAGCACAGGGGTTCGTACAACACATTTGTTGGTGGCCTCAGAGTGTGGCCTTGCTGGGGCCACTTTGACAATTATTCCTAAAATGCTTAATTAGCTTTATGAAAAATAAATAAATATGCGCATATACATGTCCAAATCATTGTAATGTATTTATGTAGGGTTCTTTTTTTACAGACTGAATAAACAAAATAATGTACAGTTGTCTCTATTCTTTACTGGACCTAAACAGAACAGAAACACAAATAAAGTGCTTTGCACATTCTTGTCTTTTTCTCTTGTCGTTTCTTTTGCTTTTTTAAAAACTTGCTAGCTACTAAGTCTGCTTTGAAAAGTGATATTAACAAACATACAATAACAAACAGCCTCAGCAAGCCCGGGGACAAATTAAGCCCTGGATGGGGAGGTGAGTACGGAGGCAGCAGGGGCCGGGGTGATGGGGCACTAGGGAAGGCAGCGAGGGCCAGGGTGGGGTAATGGTGGGGGGGAGGTGAGCTTGGGGCCAGAGCCTGCCATTGCACGGCCGGGGAATGGAGCCCAAAGCCTCGCAGCTGGAGCCTGCCACCCCTAGGCTGAAGCCCAACCCCACTGCCCCCTGGAAGGTGGGGAACTCACTGGCTGCCTGCTCCTCCAGTGTTTGCATCTCCAGAGGGTGCAGGGCCAACCCCTGCTGGTAGCCGCTGGGGAGGGGCTGCTGCTTTGTCCCCCCCCCCTCCCCCATCAACCTGCAGGAGGCTTTGGCCGCAAGAAAAGCCCCAGGTGGCCGCATGTGGCCACAGTGGGATCCGCATTTGAGGAACGCTGATCCTAGCATGTAGAGCCTGTGGGGGTCCTTCAGGCTGCAAGTCACTGTCTCCTTCACATAGCCTGGAGGCTGGCAGGGTCCCCATCTAGTGCCTGGGCACCGCACTTGCAAGCAGGCTGAGCAGGCCCATGCAGATGGGATGGAAACAGCCCACTGCAAATCCCACTAAGCGGTTTATGCTGGCCACATGCTGAGCTGCTGTTCAGGAGATAGCTGGGCCTTGGGCTGGGCTGGGCTAGAACAGACTCAGGAATGTATTTCCCATGCAGAGCAGACACCGGCTCAGTCGTCCGCCTGCCCCTCTGCCAGATACCGCTCTGGCCCAGCCATCCATACTGAGTGCAAGGATGAGACTGGGGGGGCGGGGGTGGGGGGGCGGGGGAAGGGCTAGATTCCTTTTCTCACGCCAGTGGCATTTCACTCATCCAGGCCCTGGCAGCCTCTATCACCCCAGAATGCTGCCCCCACTGCTGGCCAGAAACAACACCCGGACTTTAGGGAGGGGCCTGCTGCAGTCTGCCCCCCTTCCCCAAGGGTGACCCACACAGCAACAGGGCAGGACTGAGGTCTGCTGCTCCCCATCCCATCCCAGTGGAAAAGGGGCAGGGCTCCAAGCAATGCCTCAGACTGTGAGTGGCTGAAGGCCCATGGGTGACACCCCCAAACAGCTACTTGCTTGGCATGGGCCTAAGGCTGGTCCAGGGATCATTGCTCAGCCATACGGTCTAAAAGAAGCTGCAACAGCCCAATCCCCGGTGCCATTCTTGGCCAACAGGGTAATTACTGCACAGCTGGGCAAAGCCGGATGACTAGGACGTGGCGTCTTAGCAAGCAGAGATGGACAGACTGCTTTGATCACTGGATCCACTCCCTGCAAGGACAGGACAGAGCCCCCAGGTGTGAGGCCCAGACCCTACTTGAATGTAAGCAAGGGTCTGTTGCTGCATTTCCCTGCAATGGCGCTCGTGGGGAGATCTCGCTATTACACAGCGGCGGTTGGGCAAATTGGCACTGAAAGCCAAATGGACTCCTCATGGCAGGCCTCTCGTGCTGTGTTTGGCACCAGCCCCTCCCAATCAGCACTGCCCTGATCCTGGGGCTGCTTCCTCTCAGCCAGGCGTGTGGTACAGGCCTCTTACAGCATAAGAATGTGGAAGAATAAAGGGCAGCGCGCATGCCTTTAAATAGCCTGGCAAGGACATACCCTCCCAGCAGGAATGCTCTGGCCCCATGACTGGAACATGTTGTTTGTGGCTGGGAGTGAGCGAAGGGGGAGGGTGCCTGACCCAACTTGTTAGCTCAGTAAGTGCACTCAGGACAAGGTTAGGAATCTCCTTCTTCACAGTTAGCTGCATCTGTTGAGGCTTTGGCTCTGGGAAGTTTTCCGAGTCTTGCTCATGTGCAAGGTCACAACAAGGGTGGGTAAACATCCCTCCCCACTCTTTGCTTTCCACCTCTTGTGGCCGGGGTCTTCCACAGACCCCCAGCTCTGCAAGGTCACAGCTAAACGATCATGCTCCGCTCAGCCTGTGGTCTCTGTGTCTAGTTCAAGGGCGCAGCAAGGCTGCGGGACCCCCCCCCCCCCCGAATTCTTTCACCCCTCACCCATGTCAGAGGAATGGCCCAGCTCAGCTCTGCTGAGTCATAGGGCTGCCAATTTTGGCTGGACGTATTCTGGGAGGTTCCTGACATAATCTTTAATTAAAGATTAATCTTTAATCCCTGGAGACTCCAGAGCAATCCTGGAGGGTAGTGATCACCTCATCCTGACCTACAGCCTCCCACTCTGCCAGGCTCTGCAGCCCCCTCTCCTGGCTAGGCTAGTCCCATCCCTCTTTAAAGCAGAGAGAGAAGAGACAGTCACAGGGGGTGTTGGACAGGGGGAAGGAGCATATAACTGTATCCAGGTTTATCCCTCTGTCACACTCTGTCAGTCACTCATTACCTTCCCTCTACCCTCCTTCTCCCTCTCTCTCTGGAGAACCCCTTTGGGTCCCATTCCTGACCACAGGAAAAGGCTGCTCCCATAGAGGCCTCAGGTGAAGGCAAGTAGGGGCCAGGTTGGCACCCCACAGCCTGCCCTGCTGCATCAGTGACCGTGTGTGGCTGAAGGTAGAGGCTGTCCTGGGGATTTGGGTGTTGGATCCTCTTTAGGCTATGCTGCCTCCCAGAGCGAAAGGAACATAGGGAGCAGAGCACCTGCCAATCCCCCTTGCTATAAACTCCTCATGCCAATCCCACACCAGCCAGGGCAGCTGATTTTCCTGGGTCACACTGTTACTGCCCAAAGTGACAATCAGCTGTAGTGCCTCCTTTAGGTTCCAAACTGGGGCAGCTGTCAGCAAGGGAGCCTCACTAAGGGCATGATCTGCTCACCCGGCAGCCATTGGAAACCCTTATTTGCCTTCAGCACAATTCTAACCGGGGAGAGAAAGGGAAGCTCTCTGGGTAACTCCTCAGCCCCAGCGGGTGGGCAGACAAAAGTCTATCCCGCTTCCCCAGCGGGACCTGGCTGGGCCAGGGTTATTCACTGTGCCAACGGCAGAGCGGCACAGCAGGGCCAAGACAGAGCTGGGGAGGAGGAGATGGGCTCCATCTTCCCCACACTCTGCTATGACTGATCCACACCAGCTGGGCTATGAGCAAGGAGCCCAGCTGTGCCAAGCTGTGGGCCCAGAAAAAGGGAACCTGTTGCTAGGATACTATGCAAGGGCCTCTGGTGGCGCTGCCCACGTCCAGGGGAACAACTAACAGGGGAACCCTTTCGGATAGCAGCGCAGCAAGCAAGTCTCAGAAGTAGGGCTTGAACCTCCCCATGCCTGCCTGAATGGGCTTTAGCTTTGGAAAGCCAGACTGACGGCTCCTGTCTGAGCCCAGATACGAACATTCCTTGCTCCCCAGTGCACCGCGGCCAGTAGAGAGCCCCTCACCCTTCCCCATCTTCTTTTGTGAAGAGATGTGTCCAGGCCTGTCCCACACTGGGCGACTGAGCCCTCTGCAAGAGGGAGCTCACCAGCCCCAGGAGAATCACCCACCACTTGGCTCCCCCAGCTTGGCTGCAACTTTGGGGAAACAGGGTGGGACAGACCCCCTCAGAGCTTCACCATTCACCCCCACCCAGAGAAGGCTCTTCCATGAGGTCCCCATGTCTGCACTGCCGGCCGGCTGGCCAGCGAGTCTGGGAGCGTGTCTGTGGGCCAGCAGCGCAGCTGTGGTAATTATGGTATTAGGATGCAAGGGAAGCTCTGCGCTCCCAGCACAGGCTGTAAATGCTGATGCGCTGGCCCGCAGCCAGGCAGCACATTAACTCAACATTCCCGGCTGATTTGTAAATCAGCAGCTCCCTTCCCGCCTCCCCCCGCATCTCCGTGTCACGCGTGTTCTTCCAGCTCGGGTTCCTCTTGTAATGACAACACACTGCAAACGAGGAGGAAGGAGCCGAGCAGTTTGCAACAGGGGATGCAGAAGCAGCTACAAGGCATGGAGCTGTCCTGACACCCTGTTGGCCACAGCTGCTCCCATTCAGAGAAACAGCCTCCCTCAGCTCCTTATCAGCCTGGTGTCCTGAGGGGCATACGCAGGGCCAGGGCATAATGGAGACCCCAGTGGGTAAGGGCAAGAGAGCGGTGGGGAGTGTTCCCTAGCTCCTTGCACCTAATAATAATATTTGTCATCCTCATTAACTCTGAGAGCCTCTCAGAGAGGTAGGGTAATAAGAATCATCATTCCCAGTTCCCAGATGGGGACAGTGAAATGACTCGCCCCAGGCTACACAATGGGTCAGTAGCAGAGTCTTGATTAGAAGTCCGGAGTTCCTGGTTCCTGTCCCTGTGCACACAACGCTAGGCCCTCTCCATCTCCTCAGCCACGTAATTAGTCCTATTGTTATCTGTGTTGCCATAGTGCCTAGAGACCCCAATGGAGCTCCGGGCCTCCATGCACTAGACACTGTACAGATCCCACTAAGAGACAGTTCCTACCCCAAAGGGCTTACCATCTGAAGAGACAATTCACACAAAGGAGAGGAGAGGAAACAGGCACAGAAAGGGGCAGGGACTCGGCCAGGGTCACATAATGATTCAATGGCAGACTTAGCAATGAAAGGGAAGTCTCCTGACTTCCAGTCCAGTGCCCCATCCACTAACCTTGCTGCATCCCCATCAACCCTGGGCTCTCGGGAAACGCAAAAAAGTCCCTCCCCTCATCTCCATTTGAATGTGGGAGCAGAGAGAGAGTGAAGAATGTCTCCTTCCCACCCACATGCAGTGGCTCCCCCTTTGCAGTGTTTCAGGGATGCGGTGTGTCTGATCTGCATGTGTAAATGCATCTTTGGGAATTAAATATCAGCGCTCCTTGTGCACAGTGCCTGCTGTCCCTGTTATCGGTGTGCTTGTTCCCACTGACAGAGTCTCCAGGCTGGAGCAGGGCTGACCCAGGGCGCTGCTAATTGCATCTTCCAGCGGAAAAGGCTCTTTGGATTTGTTATTTGCATCAAGCGTGGGCCAGGATGGACTTGTCCCCGGACTTTGATCTGTCCTGCTGCTTCAGGTCAGAGAGTCCCAAAAGGCATCAGGGAAAGCCTACTGCAGCATCTCTCCTGCAGAGCCTAAATCCAGGCAGCCTTGCTAATCTTCAGACACCAAATCATTGGAAATGGAAGGGAAATACATTTCAAGAAAGTTCCAAGCCTGTTTTTCATTGCTGAAACAGCATCCTCAGCTGCATGCACTCTCCGTGGTTGGCTGCTGTCAGTTATTTGGCTTCATTCAAGGTCTAGAGAAGGCATAATGGGACTCTACCCAAACCCCACTCACAATCCTAAACCCTGTCCACAATCCCAGAATATCTGGGTGTTTTGTTAAAATAGAGAGCAGGGAAATAATGAATGCTGGCATGTGGACTGTCATCATTAGACTTCAGAGTCAACACCTAATGCAATTAATAAGGGCAGTGCACAGCTGTCTTGGACCTCTTTTTGCTCTTGATATTCGGAAGGTTCTCTCCCAACTGCCATGATGGCTTGGAACTTAATAATATTTAGAAATCAAAGCTTAAATCCTGCGGAAGTTGCTAGACGCTGCCTAGAAAAGTGCTGTGAGATGGCTTGATCCAAGCCCTGGGCTCTTGGGAATGAAAACGTGGCCCAGTTTCCAGGGAACCTGGGTTGTTGCTGGGGGTGATGCAGGCATTTATGAGCACTGTTACCGGTGGCGATATGTGCCTTCGTGGCAGGGGCGGTGGTGTCGGCGTGGTGCTGCTGTTGGTAGGTGGTGCTCTCACTGTCCCATTGGTGGCAATGTCGGCATTCATGGGGGTGGCGTGATGGCTGGCACTGTGCTTTTCAGGCTGGTGTGGATGCTGGCGGTGGGTTTGAAATTGCTGCTGCTGGTGCTGGCTGGCGTGTTTCTTCTGTTCTTGGGGGGCTGTGTAAATCTGATAATGGTGCACCACCAGCTCGTTCCATGAAGGGTTAAACACTGGCAGGAGATTGTCTAATAAAGTAAATCTGAGACAGGCTGGCATCCAAGTGCTGGTGGGTATGGGCCAAGCGGTGGCATTGCTCTCAGCAGTAAACCAGAAGATGGTGTTTTGAAGAGGGAGACCTTACACAGCCTTCTGGGCCCAGGCAGCACAGAGCTCTGGGACAATGCTTTCTTGGAGTGGGCGATTCGCGGTAGTGGCAGTACCAGGGAATGTTCTTCATGGCTCTTGGGCCCTGCTAAGAGCAAGGGAATGTGCTTCTGAGGGGAGGGCCTGGAGCAAGAGGGAAGAGGGAGAGAGGCAGGATCACTCACTTCAGATTTGAGCAATTGACACCTGAATTGGCTAATAAAGTGTGAAATTGGTTTCACGCTCTGCTACCTTTTCTGAGCCACACCGTCATTATGCCTCCTCCCGTCTTCCCCCCCCAGCGAGCCGGCTGCTGCTGACGTCCCGGCTGCTGTCACTGTGCCTGCCAGATGAGCAGGTCAGCCTCACGCACGTGCTCAGGCTCAGCTGACTGAGTGCGTGGGCTGTTTTGCAAGGAGCCAGGCAGTGCTGAGCCACTGCAGTCCCGTCAGGACGCTCACCAGGGTCTGTGTAACCAGGCCACGCGCACCTGAGCCGGGCTGAGCCTCTCGTCCCCACTGGCGGAAGCAGCTTGTGGTGGTGGCGTTGGAGACGGGAAGTGCAGTCACATGGGGCACCTAGTGCTGCCGTGCCCATCGGCCCGCCATGACCCAGAATGCCCTAGCATCCTCCAGCTGCTTCCCCACGACGCCAGCGTCCGAGCATTGGGCTTTGCGGCACCTCGAGACTTTGACCACAGGGCACTCCTGGTGGCCTTGTCACTGTTGCCTCCAGGCTGGGTGTGGGTTTCACAGGCAGGGAACCTGCTTCAGACTTCCCCTTGCCCTGGTGTGAGGAATGGGGCAGGGGGTGTGTCTGGGACGTGCGGGCCTTTGCTGCACTTCAGTATAGCCGACCAGCTTTCCAGCGCTTCGTCATGGGAGCCTTATTGCAGACAAGATCCTGGCAGCTGTGTTCTAACCCCCCATCATCTATGCCCGGCTTAGACATCTGGTGGTAAAGGCTGGCCCAAGCCCGCCTGCCATTGCTGCCAGCAGCAGAGCTGCTCCGGTCCTGGGTCAGCAGTTGGGGGTGAGGGGTCGATGAGAACGTCTAGTGTAGACATGCCTGTGTGGCAAGCGCCATCACAGAGCTGTGTGGGGATGTGCCGGGTGATTTCTAAAGTAAGCCCATGGTAGGTCTGTTTGCAGTGGATAGTACCCCTTTAAGAAGGTGGTCGTGAGTTTACTGGCATGGTGCCGACTTGGCTCTGCTTGCCCAAAGGTGCAGTTAATGACAAGGGCTGAGGCTCCAAACCAACCCCAACTTAGCACGGTTGCTCTTGGTCAAAGCTACCCAGGCCTCACCCTGCTCTGCTTGTCTGCTGCAGCCCTTTCCAGCCCTGGGGGCAGAAAGCTCCGTGCTATGCCATCATCCCGTCAGATCACGGTTAGCTCGGGGGCTAGGACAGCTCCTCTCAAAACCGTGCCACAGACAAAGAGCTCTGGCCTCTGAAGGGAAGCTCAGCATAGAGCCCTGTGCCCAGGATGGAACCTGCCCTGTGAGCAGAACTGCTGCAAAGCCTGGCCACTGGGAGTGAATTAGTGCCCGGTGCAGTGCCAATCAGATAGCCTTGTACGGTTTGGAACAGCACGTGAAGGTTGAAATCAGGTACGTGCCGAGAACACCAGGGGCCATGTCGCTCCCCTTGGGCAAGGTGGGTACCTCGGGAGGCCTATGCTGGTCTGTTTCCATGCACAAACTTTACCACTGATCGTCAGCAGCACACAGAAAGGGTCTTTGTGGCCTGACACATATGTTTTGAAACATACATGTGGGCACAAAAAGAGGAGTCACATATTTCCCTTGTCCAGGGCTCGGATGATGAATGATTATGCCTGGGTAGGCTGGGAGTGCTCAGAAGCCACTCGCTGAGTTTAATAACAAGAATTAGTCATTCCCTAGCACTTTTAATTCATGGCTCTTTGAGCAGCTGGGCTGGTATCATCATGCCCCTTTGCCAGGCAAGAAGCTGAAGCCCACAGAGAGAGTGACTGGTGGTGGGTCACAGTGTGTCAGCGGCAGAGCCAGGACTGGAACCCAGGTTTCCTAACGCCCAGGCTATTGCCTTTTGTTCTGGACCATGGTGCCCCCTCAAGGAAGGAGCTAGACCCGTGTCATTGCATGCCCGCTGCTGGGCACTCCAGACACCTGTATGTGACTAGCCTGGTGTGCATGTGAAAATCAGGCATTTCCTTCCACATGTGGCCAGGTGAGTGCCTGACCTATGCTGGCACAAATGCCCGGTTAGCGCATGCACACCGGGTATGTGTGTGCATGTAAAATATAGAGGCATTGATAATCTGACCCTCACCCACAGCCATGGCCCAGTGATGTCATCACACTAGTAGCTGCAGCGCAGGGGAGAGAGGGAACTGCACTCACAGAAGGATCAGAACCTGTGATTTCTAGGAAGGGGTGGATCTGCTGGGCTGAGCACTTGGAGCTTAGGGTAACAGGGCAATGGGAAGTGGGAGATACTTTGCCCCGGGGAGTGGTTTCATGTTTTAACTGCTGATAAAGTTAAACCCTTGCTCTGGTTAAAGATTCAGACTACAAGGTACGTTTTGCCATTAGTGCTGCATAATTGAGCACATTTGTGCAGGCAGAAGCTGCTGGCTGCTGCCTCTGATCACACCCCGCCCAGGAGCTTGTATAAGATCGGCAAGGTGACAAGGTCCATTTGCATCTGATCAGATGGTCGAGAGACCTCACCAACTGGGCTTCTCAGGGCTCTTTCCAACCACCCCACATAGGGCACAGCAGGCAGGCAGCCAAGGGTTTGAAATGGGAGACAGGTACCTGGCCCGCTAAGGGTTAATAGAGAGCAGGGCCTGTTTTACCCACAGGTGACAACCCACCCTGAGCCTTACTTCCCACAGTGGGCTGGGGTGGGGGTGGGGCTGCGTATCTCAGAGGAGATGGGGGGCTCTAGTATGTGTCAGCCTCTTCCACCCCCACCGCCCGCAGGTTTCCTGGGTTCTCCCAGGAGCTGGTGATGTTTCCCAAAGGAGCTGCAGGCCCCACTTCCTAGTGCGAAGCAGGCACAACCCTACTGGCTTCCAGGGAGCTCCTGGCACTTAGGCCAGGGTGGGCCGTGATGCCTGGCTGGCTCCAAGCCTCCAGGGACGACAAGACTACGACACGACACCAGGTGACACAAGAGCACAACTCCCCCGCCCCCCCGCCCTCAAGGAACCGGGCGATGTCATGGAATATGGCAACAGAAACTAGAGCAGGGGAGGGGCGGCAGAATCAGCTCAGACCAGCCCATTTAAACAAACACCTGGCACAGAGTGGAGCCAGGCGGGAGCTGTGATCAGTGATCGGGCTGGAGTGTACACTGGGCTAGCTGACATAGCCAGCCTCAGGCAGCGATAACAGGAACCTGGCTGATCTGCATCTTACCTAGGAAATGGGGTCACGCCTGTGTCAGCTGAGCAGCCGCCGCCAGGGCTGAGCCCGCGGCAGGGAGGATGGGCCGAATGCGCGGTGGGGAGATACGCGTTGAAGCTGTTGACTAACAGAATGGGGGTGCTGGTGAGATGCCGAGCAGCGAGGGGGAACCACGCAGTCCTAGCTCATCAGGAGCCCCGTTGGCCTCGGGACACGCACCTCGCCTGCCTCTCCCTGGAATGGGGAGCAGGGCGGGGGGCGGGGGAGTCGGCAACGACCTGAGCTGCAGCTCTGTGGAGGGGCCGCTCTGCGCTACGGAGCAGGGATGTTATTTTGGGGGGTGGTTTCTTACTGTGGGCTCTGCTTGGTTCACATTGTTTGAAGAGTCATTGGGGGAATCAAGGACCTTCCTTGGCCCTTTGCGCTGAGCACTGGACTAGCCTGCTTGGCCACCTGATTTGAGCGGATCGAGTTAAATTTAGGGCCTGTGGGGGACCCCCAGGTGAGGAGGTAGCAGTGGTGGAAAGCAGAAAGGTGGGCAGGGGGTCTGCACAGGGGGCTGGGGAGAGGCACTGATTCAGCATATCCCCGAGGGAGCAGCCTCTGCCAGCACACCACACGGAGGGCAGACGGGGGTGAATCGTCTCTGGGCCAGCAGGGATTAACTGGAGCAGAGAGGGGTGATCTCTGTCGTTCCTGCACGAGTGTGAACAATTCTGGGCCATCGTGATGGGAGAGGGGGCAGAGAAGAATGTCCGAGCCAGGTTTGGCCTCCCCAGCATCTGGAGCAGGGGACTCAGACAGGGAGTTACCTCCCCTTCCCCGCAGTGTTCAGAGTGGGGTGGGAGAGATCAGGCCTGGCCCATGAGTTGTGAGTATGCAGGGCCCTGAGCACTCACTTGTGCTGCTCTTCCCTTAGACCGGCTCTGTATCTTGTGCTCCCCAGACTCACTGCTCAGCCGAGAGCTGCTTTCTGGAGGCAGAGGCTCGATGCCAGTCTGGAGCCAACCTGCCCTGTGGGTTGACCTGAGACAGCTGTGAACACAGACTCTGCAAGCCACTCCTTCCCAGCGCCTGCACAGAGAAGCCAAAGAGAAAAGCCAAGGCAAAACAGGGGAGAGAAGCAAAGCCGGCGATGCTGCCTTTGCGTCATGAATTTTTTATCGGGGTAGATACTATAGACCAATAGGCACAAGAGCTGACCTGGGAGTACACAGGTAGGGTCCCCGGAGCACTCTGTGTGTCTGCCTGGCTCCCACATGTCCCAGCCCGGCTGGAGTCTCGTGCCATTTCACAACAGCCCATAACGCTGCCCTCTTGCCTTGCCCAGGTCCATGTTACCTCCAGCCTGCACATTAAGGTTTCCAGTCACAAATGTGCCGCTGGCCCCCACAGCTGGGGTTTCAGGGTGATGAACATTTTCCCCTGGGGCCTTCTTGGCTCTGCACAATGAGGTGCTTCATCTACCTGGCAGCTAAAGGCAAATCCCTCAGTGTCTCTCCCTCCCCAAGGTCACTCTCGCTGGGGCTTTCAGCTCCCAGCGACTTTAGAGAGACCACAAGAGAGCTAAAGAACAGGAGAGTGAGAGCAGAGTCCTAGTTTTCTGGGGTTAGTTTCTGCTGTAGCTGCCGTTCCTCTGCTACCCAGGCTATTAGACAGACTAAGCACCCGCATCACTAAAGCACTTCTCATGCACATCTTGTGTGGCCCATTTGCATATGCATTTACTGCGACTGCACACATGCATTTGGTAATTGTGGATGCAAATGCATCCAATTGCCCACTTGTTCATACAGTTGCTTGATTTGTGCATGCAGTCACAGTAACTGTGTGTGAAAATGGGGCATGCAAATGCATGCCCATTTAGCATACATGATTGTGCGTCTAACTCAGGGGTAGGCAAACTACTGCCTGCGGGCCCGTCCTGTCCGGCCCTTGAGCTCGCCGGGGAGGCTCCACCCGGCCCCTCCCCCGCTGTCCCTCCACAACCACACCACTGTGCAGGTAGCGCTCTGTGTGGTGGGGCTGCCCCCTCCAGCTGGGCAATGCAGCAGCATGTCTGGCTCCAGCCACTGCTCTGAGTGGTGTGGTAAGGGGGCTGGGGCCAGGGGGTTGGATAAGGGGCAGGGAGGCCTGGGGGGCAATCAGGGGACAGGGAGTAGGGGGAGGTTGGATGGGGCGGAGGTTCTGGGGGGGCGGTCAGGGAACGGGGGGTTGGATAGGCGTGGGAGTCAGGGGGCGGGGGTGTGGATAGGAGTCGGGGCAGTCAGGGGACAGGGAGCAAGGGGGGCTTAGGTAGGGTGTGGTCCCGGGGGTGGTGGTTAGGGGCGAGGGGTCTCTGGAGGGGACGGTCAGTGGACAAGGAGCAGGGGAACATAGATAGGGTGTGGAATCTCAGGTGGTGGTGGTTAGGGGTGGGGGGGTCTCTTGAGGGGGTAGTCAGGGGACAAGGATCGGAGGGCTTTGGATGGGTCAGGGATTCTGAGGGGAGCAGTCAGGGGATGGGAAGTGGGAGGGGGCGGATAAGGGGTGGGGCCAGGCTGTTTGTGGGGGCACAGCCTTCCCTACCCAGCCCTCCATACAATTTTGCAACCCCGCTGTGGCCCTCGGGCCAAAAGGTTTGCCCACCCCTGGTCTAACTGGTTTGAGAATCTGGCTCCTTGTGTGTTGTTCTATGGTGCATCCACAGGTAGCAGCTCTGAGGTTACTGGGTTGTGCTAGGGGTTGTAACTGACGCATTTTAAGCTGCTTCCCCAGCCACAGTTGCGAGTTGGGCTTGTGTCCATGGACTCCATGGTTACAAATTGTCCATGGTTACAAATTGTCCGTGGTTACAAATTGGGTCTGCTTCTAGCGTGGACAGGGCATGGAAGTGTCAGGGTTTGGGGAATGGGACTCCTCCATGTGCCTCCTGTCTAACCAGGGCCCAGATGTAGGAGAAGAGGAAAAAGGGAAGAGCAGGAAGTTTTAAGCTATGCTAAATATTCCTGTCTGCCATGAGTGCTATAGACTCTGCCAGGAACCCAGGGGCATGGCTGGCTCTGGTGCCGCCAGAAGGGCTGAACGCCTGTTTCCGTGGCGAAGAAGAAATCATTGTTTCCTAGCAAGATGAGCCGTAACATTTTCCATGGGGAAGGAGCCCCAGTTCTCTGCTTTACAGAAAGAACGAGAGAGTGCTAGTTTGCTTTGAGTCCTCAGAAGGCCCAAGAGGACTTGAGACTAGGGTGACCAGACAGCAAGTGTGAAAAATCGGGACGGGGGTGGGGGGTAATAGGAGCCTATATAAGAAAAAGACCCAAAAATCCGGACTGTCCCTATAAAGTCCGGACATCTGATCACCCTACTTGAGACATACAGTAGAAATCTAATCAGACCCCTGCTCATCCTTCTCAGCCAGCCAACCTGGCAGACGGATGTGATCAAACCCCATGTGCTTTGCTGCTCTCTGTGGGCTTCTCACTCACTCAAACAGGGATGGCGCATCTCTGCCTGTGGTAAATGTGGGAAGAACAGTGCTCTGTTCTAGGGAAACTTTCCTCTCCACAGCCCTGGGAAGTGGCTCCAGGAAGCAGAGTAGGCAAACAGCTCCATGCCTGGCTCTGTGATGTGGCCACAGATAAAGCTGTGTGGAAATGCTCCTGCCATGGGGGGAATCTGGCAGGTGCAGCTCTTTTCTGAAGTGAATGCAGTGCTGGTGAAAGGTGGGGTGGAGAGCCCCAGGCCAACCTGTATCCACAGAACAGGTGCAGCACAAACTTCTGCAGGGCAAACCCCCCTGACAATGTGTCCCTGCCCTGCCCCAGAGGGACCCTCCCTCTAGAGTCAGAGGACAGGCTGGCCTCTTTGCTGGAACTGACAACAAGGGGTGCATATTAGCTCCTAGCTGTGAGGTGGCTTTTGTGCTGCAGACACCTCCTCTGTCCACCTCTTCATTTCACCAAGAACCTGTAACAAATTTCAATCACTTTTTCTGGTCTAGGAGAGATTCAGCCCACTAACGCTGAGGAATCCACTCTGCTAGACAGAGATCAGGCACTCAGATACTGTGAGGTGGGAGCAGTATAAGAAGTTAAAGAGAATGGAATAGACTAGATTCCTAATGTAGCATTAGACATGGGGCCACTTATTCTCAGTAACTTCCTCATTGGCATTCCTCACATCGGGCCCTGCAGAACCAGTTTCACATGCATGGGATGCTAACTGAATTACTTTCCCCAGCAATGCTGCAGCTTCAGGGAGTCAAACATCTGCATATTCCACGAGCCCGTTGCTGAGAATTCCTGCTGCTAACTCATACGTTACGCACCGCTTTAACGCTTTAGAGAAGAGCCAGATGGACTGTAGAAAAATGGATCAAGTTATGGAAAGTCAAACTTGGTGTTAAGTGGCAAAAGGCCTTCATGAATCACTTGCACTAGCAGCGGAGAGTCAAGAAAACAAATAAATGGAACCGACTTGTAAATCAGAAAGGCGAGGGCGTGTGACTGAGCTGCAGCACTCAGAAGTGTGCTGCCAAGATTTGTAACCATGTGGCAGGCTGTCGAGGGTTTGGAAATGGCCTTCGCCTACAAAAAGCCACTGCTCCATCCATTTCCTGACATCGGTCAATCAAGCTGTCAATCAAAGGTTTTGGAAATCAGGTTGCTAAGTCTCCAATTGAAGGGAATGCTTTGTGACTCTAAACCTTGTGTCCTTTAAGCTATTACCCATCAGATTTATAAACTATAGAAATAAATCCAGTTTGTTGTGCTCCTCCTGATCCATAAATAGGACCTTCAATAACATTGACAGGGGGTTTATTTTTTTCTAACGCAGCCCCATAATCAAATCATTTCCATTTTAATTGTGGAGCCAGCAGGCAGATTTCTGCCTCCAGAGAGGATGTGATGGGAACAGTTCAAGGTTGCTCACCTCAATACTTTGGGCAAAATGAAACGGATCAGCACTGGAAAGAAGCTCTCACTTTGCGGTTTCCTTTCAAATGCTGGTGATCCTGCAAGGAGCTGAGCCCTCCACTTCCCAACGAAGAGGAAAACAGTGAACCCCAGAGTGAAAGCAATGGGTGAAAACTAGTTGTAGCATGGTGGACCTCTGCCATGGTGTGATGGCATGGGGGAGTTTCCTGTTTTCCTTGTTGCCTATGGGGTTTTTTCTTGGTTTCCTAGGTTTGCATGCAAAGGGGGTGGGACTCAGTTTCCCTGGGTGTTACGGGTTTAACGAGGTGATGGGAGAGGGAGTTTGTTGTTACAGGGGACTGGCGAGGAACTGGGGACCCCAGCCACGGACGTGGAGAATGGAGACCCCCGCGACAGGTGACCTGGAAGCCAGCTCAGGAGTCCGCAGCCGGTCCTGGCCAGTGGGAGAACAATAGGCTGTGAAGAGAGGAGCCCCGGGGGCCAAGACAGAGAAGAGGCCCAGAGGACCCTGTTTACAGGGCTGTTTACCTGGAGAGAAGACAATGGACAGAGGCGGAGCTTGGGGCCCCCAGTGATATCCACAGCCCAGCTGGGAAGCAGGGGGGCTCTGGGCTGGAGAGAGAAAGCAGGCAGAGCCCATCCGGATAGAGGAGAAAGCTGGATGTGCTGGGCTGGGGGGAGGCCAGGCCTGAGGGCCCTGTGTGTTTTTGTGCTGTGTTCGATGCTCAATAAACCCTCCTGTTTTACGCTGGCTGAGAGTCACTCTGGTCTAGAGAACAAGGTTGCATCGTCCCCTTCGGGGGTGGAGGCCCAAGGGGCCAGAGTGCATGGACTCCCTGAGGGGCCCATGGCGAGAGACAGGCGTGCTAAGCTCAGAGAGGTGTGGCTCCAGGAGGTGGAGGGGCTGAACCCCAAGAGAGAGTGGACCCCGAGAAGGGCTGTCTCACTGAAAGGGGCACCCCCCATGGACCGCACGGGGCCAAGAGAGGGCACGACCTATTAGTCCGTGACACATGGTTGAAACCCTCTTTGGTTTTGCAACCCAGAACCACGCACATCTAAGTAGCTCCAGGTACAAAGGTCCGATTAATGTTTGAATAGGTGCAAAGCCCAAGTTCATAGCATAGTTTGGGAGTGTGGTTAAAACAGGGGTGTGAAACAGAACCTAGGGGCTCCCCAGATTGGATCAGACCAGTGGTCCATGTATTCCAGTGTCCCATCTCTCAGAGTGGCCAGCACTGGATGCTGCAGAAGAAGATGCAAGAAGCCCTGCAGTGAGCAGTTCTGAGATAACCTGCCTGCCTACAGAGGCAGTTTCTTCCTACCCTCAGTTAGTTAGAGGTTGCCGTAGCCCTGAAGCTGGAGGGGTTTTGTCCCTTCCTAGAGTCATTGCTATCCCATTTGAGAGCTGAGTTTTAACTGAGGGAGGGGAAGAGTGAATCATAAGTGAGTCCCCCACCACTTGATTTTACACTGGAGGCAGGGCTTGTGCGTCATTTCTTGTATCCGTTTCTCTTTGCTTTTATCTCGTGGCTTCATCAGAGTATCTGAAATCCATTTGTAGATTCCACTTACTGTATCATTTTCTAGTACTTGGACTTGGGGAAAACTAGGTCATTTTATATTTATTTTTAATGGCTGAAATTTGTAGCCCTCCAGCTGCAAAATGCTTTGCTCAGATGGCCGTGGAATTTGACAAACTTGGAAGCAAGTGAGCTGCGAGAGGATAAGCCTTCCCCTCACCAAAGAAACTGGCTGTTTTGCCCAGCATCTTGTTCATGCTGTCTGGAGAATTCAACATCCATACCAAATCTGACATGTTGCTAATTGCCTGATTTCTCAAGCCACCTTTCAGTGGTGGGCAAAGTGGCTGAGCTTGTGAAGCATTTGGGGAGCCATTGCTATGAAAATGTAAGTCGCTGCTAATTAAGGAACTAATTGTTATCGTTAAGGCAATGCTTCGTTTCAACAAGACACTCCAACCAAGGGTTCTGGGGTTGGGGTTATTTGGGCATTCTAATGAATCAAGAATGCTTTTGGTTTTGGTTGGGCAGGCGTGTTGTGAGTTTGAACCTGCTGCTTAAACCCATGTCTCCCACCTCACACAGACCTGGGCGAGGACGGCTCTCCCAGTGGTTAGGACACTACCTTAGGACTCAAGAGACCAGGGCTCCATTGCCAGATTTCGGTGGGACCTTGGGCAAGTTATTTTGTTGTGCTATGTCTAAGTCCTGCCCTTTAAAATGGGGAGAATATCACTGCCCTGCCTCCCGGGGCTGTGGGAAGATAAATACATTGGAAAAAAAGATTATGAGGCGCTCAAATACTGTGGTGACTGGGGGTCATATAAGTATCAGATAGAAAGATTCTCCAATTCACTGTCTCCATTTTATCTTCTCAGTGAGGGAGTGGGTGTGTGAGGGGTTTCAGGCCTAGCCTACACTAGAGGTTTGCCGGTATAGTTATTCAGATATAGCTGTATCAGCAAACCCTTCCAGGGAAGACACAGCTTTTGCTGGTGTAACTTATACCAATTCGCTGAGTGAAATAAGCTATACCAGCAAAAGCACTCTTATGTGGGGATAACTGTGTCTACACTGGAACTTTTGCCAGTATAAAAAAGTCAGAAAAAAGATGCGCTACGTGGGGAAACATTTCTAGTGTAAACCTGGCCTTACTCTCAGTACAAAGGGCTGCACCTGGCACGCAACCTGGTTTGCGTCCATGTATAACCTCTGCTGGAGCGCAACGACCTTCTGTGCCCTGCTGTGCATCACACAAGGGCTTGCATAACCCAGGCCTGTATCAGTGCCTAGTCAGGTAATGTGCCATTCGCTGTCACTTCTGTTCAATGGCATGGAGTATCAGAGATGCACCATGTGATATATCAGAGATCAGCGGTTGGACGGCAGGCCACAAGCTTGGATGAAACCGATGGACTTACTGAGTCCCTAGGGCAGTTTCAGTGAAGCAAGGTGGCAGTATGGAGTCCTGCAATTCAAGAATTTGTGGAAGAGCCAGTGTATATCAGCCACAGGGGGCTACCATGACATGAGGTCTTTACAGGTCACAGAGTGGCAGAGTAAAATGGGGGCTTGCAGAGGGCACCCCGATCCCACCAGATACCCAGCCACTGTTCCAAACAGCAACATACTGCCGCCCTTTAAACCTAAATGTAGTGTATAAAGATAGGTGACCTTAATGATGCTGTTTCTGGGTACTGTGCCTTTAAATCTCTACATGCGCTACTGCCCGCGGAGAGATAGGCAGCCTATACCCCAGTAAATAGGAAACTTGTCACTCACCCCTGCTGGAACGCTAGTGTAGACAGGGCTGAGGTAGCTGATAGTGTACTGGACTGGCCCACTGGTATTTTACCCCTCTCCATGTTGTGTACAAGCCCTCTACCGCAGGGGGACTGCACTGGTGGTAGAAGGGGTGGAGAAAGCCAGTCTGGAGTAGACAAAGGCAGGCAGGCTTTCCTTTTGTCTTTTTAGGCTGTTTTGTTCTCCCAATCTAAAATAAGAGTCACGCAGACTGAAGGCGTCTGTTTGCTCCTTGCCGGTGGAGAAATGTAACAATCAAGGGCTGAATTGCTCTATGATTGATTAACTCACACTGTCATTATTCCCTCTGATTCACCACTGCCATCTCAACTGATCCCTGCAGCTACCAGCATCTGGCCCCAGGAAGAAATGGGGGAGGAATTCCAGATTATCGGCATGGGGGCAGGTGATGTTACAATACAATAGACTGACAACATGGTGAAGGGATGGTGATGGGAGAGCCCTTTGTCTCTTGTTTACCAAACAAGCCATAGAAACTCCCTCAAGAAGCCTATGGTAGCCTGCTGCCCAGGGATCAGTTTGGCAGAGCGAAAGGACGGATATTTGCACAGTGGCCCAGCCCCAAACCTAGAACTAGTGCAACCTGTTTGGCTTTGGGAAAGGGACCCTCTTGGCTTAGAGTGGAGTAGGGCGTAGGGGACGGGGTGTTACTGGGGAATGTTGAGATAAAAATGTAGGAAACCTTAAAGCCTTTGATATAGGGGCATGAGGCTTACCACACTGGCTTGAACCTATGCGGGCAAGATAGTTTCCAGCCTCAGGGGAAGGTGAGTCCTGGTAACTCCCACCGGGCCCCAGTGGCAATATGCAGAAGATCAGCATTTGCTGCTCTGTCTGCGTTATTATCAAGGCACCACAGAATTTCTTATGCTCAAAGCCAGGTTGTAGCTCGCCCTGCATGGGTGCACAATGGGGTGGGATTAAACAAGGAGCCTTCACCCCACTTGGGTCTCTGCACAGGGCCCAGCTAGAATAGCAATCCTTACACTCTGTGAGCACAGACTGGGCCCAGCCAGCCCTGGAGGTGGCATTAGCCCTGCAAGCACGATTGCGGCCCTGTGGAACTGGGCTGGCATTTGGAGCTCATGCTGCCATCCTTCAAAAGGCAATGGAGCTGCCACTCCAGTGTGTGCTCCCAGAGCCCGGGGGTGGAGTGAGGGGGGGAGTGGCAAATCAGGGAAAGTTCCTGCTGGGGTCCTTCATAATGTGGCCCTTAGGAATCCTCTGCACAAACCACAAAGGCTCTTAAAGGCCTCAGTCCTGATTCCATTGGCGACAATGGGATAACTTTCTTGGCCTTCATTGGGAACAGGTTGCGTCCTTCAGCATATACTGTGTTCTAGGAAAGCCCAGTCAAAACCACCATCCATGGGGGTCGGCAGGGATTCCTTCCTGACCCCTGCAACAATCAGAGTGTGCCCTGGTGCATATGTGTGCTTCTGTCTTAGTGGTACAGCTAGGGATATCAGAACTGGTCATAATGTTATCCAGTCTTTTAAAACAAAAAAATCCAGCCACAGTGTTGGCCTCACTGGTGGGAAGAGCTAGGCGCTGCAGGATATTGCAATGCAACAGGAGAGAGTGTCCCAAGTATATAATAGCCAGTGCCCCTGCTACTGCAGCCTCAATAGCCTTCACTGGACATAGCCAACTTGTTATCATGGCATGCTGGTTTGTTTTCACTGGAGTGGAGCTCCTATATGCCCAGCAAAGAAGCAAATCCTGCTCTTATTACTGACAACTGTGTAAATCCTTTGGAAGGGTTCCACCCTCTGGAGATTCTGCTGGTGAACAGTCACCAGGTCCCCTCCAGCCAGGCCTTTTCATTCTTATCTGCTCTCCCCTTTCACGCCTGAGTCATCAGAGACAAGAGCATCATATCAAAAATAAAGTCATTCACTCGCTAAGCAAATGCAGATGACAATCCTCACTTTAGTTATTGAAAGCAGAGCACAGGCTGCTCGCCCCTGGGCATTTCTGGTGGATGCTTTTTTCCTAGCCCTCTGATCAGCTTTACTAAGCTGGGGTTGTCTGTCTTCACCTGGGGCAGAGGATTTGGTCTGTCTCAGGTTATTAGAATGATGTCAAGGAGAAGAATAAACCAGGCTTATCATCCCATCTGTGATGTTTCCATACACATCGGACTGTAGGAATTGCCATACCAGATCAGACCATGGTTTATCTCATCCATACTCCTGTCTCTGACAGTGGCCTATCCCAGCTACTTCAGAGGAGGATGCAAGAAACCCTGTCATGGACAATTATGGAATAACCTGCCCATGGATGACTTGGTTTATAACCTGAAGCAAACTATGCTATTCTAGAATGGCTTTAATTTTAGATTCAGGACAACATCACCAAGAAAGAATAACAGTCAAGTCCCCTAGGAGAGTGCAACTGAGAACAAAATGGCTGCTGACTTCTGCACACTGGGAGTGTCCTTAGATTTAAAGGTGCAGAATAGAGACTATAAATGCTATCACAGTTTCAATCTACATACACCACACAACCCGCTGAACCAGGCAGGTCCAATAAAGCATTGTTCAAGGACAATGTCAAGGGTGGTTAGGAACCTGCATTCTCCCTTATGACGGTTTTGAAGTCCAGGGAACAAAACATAGGTGTCAGGGTCATGCCCCTTAGTCCTGATATACCACTCCTGCCACCACACATTGCTCTGTCGAGGCCCTCACTCGTGATGTAGAAACCCCATGGCATTCCACCTCTGCCAATGCTCCTCAGCACTGACCTGCTGCATGCCCTGCTATGCCAGTGCTGGAAACCCCACACAGCTTTGCCACTACCACACATTCCTCATCTGCAGTGCCATGTCCCTGCTGCTCCTCTGCATAACTCAGCCAATGATCCTGCATCTCGACCTGCTGCCTCCCTGCTATTTTAGTACATGCCTCCCACGCAGTCCTGCCAATGCACCTCAGTTCTGGCCCGCTATCTCAATCCTGGACCTCTCAGTATGCTTTGTGCCAATCTAGGTGGTGGGGTTTTGATGCGGACAAATGAGAATTAAATTGAGGCCACCGTGCTCACAGCCATAATAAGATTTCAGACAATGTCTCACCCATGGGCTCTTCACAACAGCTGCCTGTTTCCACTTGGAAAAGGCTACCCACTATCTCCTGCTGCTGTATTTCCGGCATGCTGCTGCCTGCCTAATTGAAAGGGGCCTTTGTAAGTAGAAATCCTTATGGAAAAACAGAAGCAGCCGGATAAATGCCTAAGTGTTTTCTTTTTCGTTTGAATGTGCCAGATCCAAAATACTGAGGCCCACAGTCTGCTCTGGGTTCCTCAGGCATGATGACAGCACTCAAGTCGGTCTAGTCTGGATTTACACCTGTGTAATGGAGATCCAAATCTGTCCCTGGCTGTTCAGTCTGCCTTAGGTCTTAAGAGAGGTAAGTGCACAGCCTGTGTGGCTCTGCACTTCTGCACTGATGGTTCAGTGCTGGGTCAGCTGCAATGAAAGTAGGTGATGTGCACTCCAGACTTGGACACAGCCTGCGCTGTGCTGATGAGAGAGAGGCATCGATGGATCCAGGACTTACAGCTATTGCACAAGAGCCATCCAGGAGGGTTCTGGGATGAAGGGAGGCCAGCCTCACAGCAGAGCAGGCTGTGGGCAGCGGTGCGCAACTCATCCAGTGACAGCTGAATGGGAGGCACCCGCCTGGCACAATGGCTTAGTGTGAATAAAGTGTCTGAGCAATGAGAGAGTCCCTGCGAGTGCAGCATTCTTTGTGCGGCAGAGATCACACGATCACCCAAGAGCGTGCAGGCGTAGTGAGTCAGGCAGAGACAGCTCAGCTGCTGACTTCAGCCCTTTTCTTCTCACTGGAGTACACCTGGAGGATGGGACACTGACATGCTCTTAGTAGACATTACCGGGGAAATGATTTTCCGGGCCCGTCCCAGACAAGATGTGAAATCATTTCAGTAGCAGTTAGATGGAGCAGCTGGGGAGCCCTGCTGGATGCTAGTGCATTAGCTCTCTCACTCTTTTCCCTTCAGCTGTTCCTCACGTACAGACTCACAGCACAGCGACACTGTGCAACTGCTGGGAGTCTGTCTGAAGATCAACGGCTGAGACATACCAGTAAGAACGGCGTTAAAACCTCCACAGCCTCTGGGCCCACATCCTAAAGGAATTGCCTAAATTGTGCGTGCAGGTCCCCCCGTCTGCATAGGCAAACCTGGGGAACTGGCCCCTGCAAGCATCTTCACATGCATCAATAGGGGGTCAGCATGGACCATGGATATGGGCGTATCTGAAATTGGGCTCTATGGTTTTGTTTTCAGTTCTGAGGGGCAATGCAAGCTTCAGAGAGAAGTTTAGTGGCCCGTGGCTCATGCACCCCCGATCGGTAGTTAAAAGCAGAAACTCGTTGAGACCAACTGCACACGCCACCCCCATTGATGGATGCATTGAGAACTGGTGCAATTTCATTGCAGATAAATCAGTCAGCCAATTTAGCCTTTTGCAAGTTGTTTGTAATCCAGCCCTAATCATTATTCATCACAGGTCATGGGAAAATTTGGATAAACAATTTTGAGCCCATTTGTTGCTCCTGGGCTGTTCCCTTGGATTCTTCATTATTGAAGGGTTGTGACTGGTCAACTAAGTCACATGGTTTGTCCCTGCTCTCTGATTGGATGAGTACAACTTCAACAAGAAGGAGGATGCTGAGGAATAAGGAATTCTCCTGTTCCCAGATGAATTTGCACATCAAGCAACCATTTGCCCCCAAAATGTTCACACAAATGTCTGAAAATAGCTAGTAATAAAGGGCACCCATGTGATGGAAGGGAGGGAACCACTGCTGGAATTTCAGTGAATGTTTGTGAATTCTAGCCTAAGATTTGGTGTATTCTAGCCACATCAGCACTCCACTCCACGGAAGCAGCATTCACATGCTGTCTATCATGGGAATCTTACTTGAAAATAAAGCAAGTCTGAAAAAGCACAAAGGAAATTGTGCTTGGAGGAACTCCCTGAATGTTGTCCCGCCTCCAGCTGATGGTGCCAAATGCAAGGCCTTTATCGGATTTTATAGCATTGGAGACAGGTGATGTCTGAAGGTGGGAAGGCAAAAGTGACCATAAAGGCATGTTCAGGGCCAGGCCGGGATATGGCAACAGAATGATCAGACTCCATCGGAACTCCAAACAGAGGAAGCCAAGCCTTTGGAATGAGTCCGGACAAACTGAAGACCTCTCTGCTTTGCATGGAAATGGTTCCAGGACACGTTTTCATGATCATAGGAGTTTGCTCTGGAAGCCTGGGCCAAAATTCCCCGCCCCCACACGCCAGCGCAGTGTGCTATGTGCCAGCTGGCTGCCGCTCTCCCACCCAGTGGCAGCTGCATTCCGCGGTGCTTTTGCCCTTAGTTTGGGGAGTGCTTTGAGATCCTTCTGGATGAGTGGGGCTATTATTAACTTATTATTATTTGCACTAAGGTACTGCCAAGAGGCCGCATCCAGGATTGTGCTAGGTGCAGCTCAGCCTTGGGCAGACACGGTCCATCCCCTTACAATATAAGAAAAAAGATTATTTTCCCCCAGCCTCCCCTAAGGAGATTCCACTGTTAAAACTTCGTTATTATCCCCAAATAGTGAAAAAGCCAGAGAAGAATAAACCTTAGTGCTCCTATGAGAAGTGCTACTGTATGAAAGTCAAAGACTTGTTATTATTAACTGCAAGGACATTCATTAAATCCTCATCTTCCACAAAGCTACCAACCCTCACACTAACAAAGAGAGAAGCGCGAGGAGGAATAACTGAGACACTTGGCAAATGGATGAGCTCCATTTCCTAATCAAACTCTCTCTTTCTTCTGCCCAATTTGATATATTCTTGTTTTTGAATCAGGGGATCCAAATGGAAGAAATTTATAACAGGAGTTACCCAGAGAAGAAGAAAGAGAACAAGAATTTTAAAGGGACAATCTCAAGATGAAGCTCGTGGCCTGAATCTTCAGACAATGTAAGTCAGACAGCGTAGCGGGAGCACATAGGCACATAAAATAAAAGTTGATGGAATTACCAGGACTGCACAGGCAAATGCAGATGCAACCAATTGCCATGATTAGTGCACTCAATAGCGCATAAATTCTCTGCATTCGTTTGCTTATGATGTCTGAAAATCTAGCCCCATATGGTTAAATACAATTCCTTATCACTTATTAATGTAAGATTAGACTATCAAAATCTTAGATTATTAAAACAACTATAGATTATCAATAAAACAAAGGATTTTAACAATTTAATTTACTCTCCTCCATCTATATATGGCATATTTCTTCATTTACTCACACAATAAATACAATCAAAGTCTACTGAACCTTTTAAAAATAACAAGTATACAGAAAACATGCATCTGTTCTTGACAGGAAGAGCGTAATTTTGCTTTGCAGTCAATAATTTTTGCAGGAATATACATCCCTAATGGAACATTCTACCTTTAAAAATAATTGGCCCTTATGTTCCTCACCCATATTGTAACTCACAAGAGTAAATGACTCAGACTGGACAGTGACACTAGACACAGCTTCACATTTTCTTTCTCGTCACTTTTGTAGTCCAGTTCTCAGCCCATAGCTCCATGCTTTTATGGTTGGGTTCCCATTTCTGCGGAATGCTTAGAGTTTTGAAAAGTTTTAGTCTCATGAAAACGTGGGTCACATCGGATTTGGTAAAACCCTTTAAAAATGAAACCAACGTTTGGGGCATTACTCCTTGACAATGACCATGGGCGCTGAAGATTCTGGCAAAGGGCACAGTCTAAGGCCTAGCCTACACACGGTGTTTGTGCCAGTATAATGGTGGTTTGGGATGTCATTTTTTACCAGAATAGTTATACCTGTACATCTCCTAGTGTGGATACAGTTATACTGATATAAAGCTGCTTTAAAGCAGAATAGCTGATTCCATTTCCCACACAGTTATATTTGTAGAGCTGCAGCCAGGTCTACACTACAAACTTTTGCTGTCGGAGCTGCGTTGATCAAAGCCCCTTGTGTAGATGCAAACTACAGTTTTGCCACAAAAGTGCAGTTTTGCCAGTATAGCTCATTTTGCACAAAGGGGTCAGGGGGTTGTGCTGCTTGAACTAAACTGACATAGATGACACAGTACAATGTTTGTGTACCCAGAATGCCTAAGAAAGGAAAGTTCAAGAAAACCAGCAACTGACGGGCTAAAGAGAAAGTTGAGGGACAATTCACAGAAACCTAATTTTACCCAAGAATCATTCTGGCTGCAATAATTGAGATTGACCCAACTGGGAAGCTACAGGCAGCACATGACTTTAAATTTTATTTAAAAAAGAACAGAACAATAATACTGAATAACACAAAGAGTGTTCCCTCCTCTGATGCTGCTTTGCAAGAATAGAACAAGGGTAACATTAAGCTGGAAAGCTTCTGGACAGTGAACACTATTATTTTTCCCAAGGGAAGTGGTAGAAGCCCCAAACTAGACAGGACAAAGTGCTGGAAAATATTGAGTAGTAAATAATCCTGTACTGGCCCCCAGGAAATGGGCACCATGGGAGCCTTTTTGAGCTCTAATTTCAGATTCTAAGAATAACAACCAACTTTATAAACAAGAATCCAACAGTCCATGTTGGGAACTGTGAAGAGTGGGAGGGGAGGGGATGGAATGATGACATGGAGAAGTTATGTTATGAGACCAAAAAAATCTGCCCCCAGGATCAGTAATGGATCATGAGTTTGGACACACTGGTTATTTGAAGTCTAGTGTATTGGTTCACTCTTAACCACAGTGCAATGGGAAAAGACGGAAGTGAACAGAATACAGGAGACAACTAGAGAGTGGTTCTTGCTCTGTGTCTCGTCTGTAACGGGCAAATAACCAGCAATTATGATACATTTAAGTCCCATGCCACATCCAGTCTCCAGACTAGCATAAGCTTTGCTCGCATGCTCTCCCAACCCAGAGGGAGTGCTTCTGTGAAAGTGTGTACTAAAGGTTGTAAGATACTCACTAAACTCCCTGGGGGTAAAATATCCAGAATGTGTGAGAATGTGGGGAAAGCTCAGACACCAAGACTAGGTTGAGAGTAAGTGGGATGCTGATCCCGAAAACTTCTATTGTGTTCAGGTTCTTGTACTGCTGCACCCCATTTTCATTTCATACCATTATTGTGGTATCTCAGAGCTCATCCAAATGACATTAACCCACATCCCACCTCCTCCCAGATTCTTCCTTCTGCTCCCCGTTCCTAGGCTACTAGCTGTTCCCGAGTCTGGGTCGACTCTTGATTACTAACTCACTGCTTCATTGGGCCACCTCAGATGTCCAGGCGTGGATCCCAAGGACCAGACACATTCTGCTGACATGACACTTTGAATGAAACGACACTGAGAACACTGGACAAAAGTGCAACTGGAGATGCAGCAAAGACAGATGGTAGAGACATTTATGGCTATGAGCCAAATTCTATAGTCCTTATTGGCCTTTTTCCAGACTGCAGCTCTGTATGCATTCCTCCTTTGACCATTATTCCATGGGTCTGCTTTTAATTGGTTCTTCTGTGTGAGCCCAGATGGGTATGAATGGCAATAATCTTCAGGCCGGTTTATTAGGACACAAGCAGAGTACTAACAAGCAGTCTATGCAGTCCCTGGGCTTTGGTAATAACCTATATGTAGCTTCACCGTACTGTACACACACACAAGGCCCTATGCAGTATACAAGCGTAGAGGGATACTCCAAGTGTATCACAACTTATTTGTCAGCACTTGGCATTCCAGCCAAAGACCTGTAGGCACAGCTGAGCAAACCCTCCACAACACTGCTGTAGCTGTACCAGGGAAAGCCCTCACGTAGATGCACTGCATTGTATAAACCCTGACTTGAACTGGGGCAATTTACCCCAGTTAATGGTTTACCCCAGTGCTCTGCGCTAAGGGTTTGCATTGCTGCAGCTACGTTGGGGTAACTGCACTGGTAGCTAAAACCAGAATGCAGACAAGGCCTGCATCTTCAAATCTGAACCTCTGGGTGGTAATTCACATAAGAACATCTGTTCTCCTGATTTCCCATGCTTTCTGCTTCTGGAGGGGTGAGCAGTACAAGAGGAGCTGCCTTTCTTGGCAGGGCCAGTGCAAGGAAGTTTCGCGCCCTAGGCGAAACTTCCTTGCACCAGCCCTGTGCCCCCCCCCAGCTAACGCTCCCCCTCCCACGCCCCGCAGCAGCCAGTCGTCCCCCTCCCACGCGGGCTGCGGCAGCTTGGCCCCCCACCCGTGGGCTGCGGCAACCCCCCCCCCGCCCATGGCGCCCCCCCAGCTCCCAGCTCAGCCGCGGAGCCGGGAGACGGGAGGCAGCCGCGGCCAGCCGCCCTCCCCAGCTCTCGGCTCAGCCGCGGAGCTGGGAGGCGGGAAGCAGATGCGGCCAGTCGCCCTCCCCAGCTCTCGGCTCAGCCGCGGAGCCGGGAGGCGGGAGGCAGATGCGGCCAGTCGCCCTCCCCAGCTCTCGGCTCAGCCGCGGAGCCGGGAGGCGGGTGGCAGCCGCCCACCGCCCCCCAAATCCTCGTACCCTAGGCAACCACCTAGGGTCACCTAGTGGGCATGCCGGCCCTGTTTCTTGGGGAGTTCTACATGTCTGTGCCAGAGAGAACCAAAAAGAAAAATAAATTTAAAAGGCTAACCAAACATTTTGGAAATTAAGAAAAAATTGGTTCTTGTTTGTTTTAAGGACTGTATGGATGATGGATGTTCCTTATTTTGTTATTAATATGTATTCTTTGTCAGGCATTAACAATGTAAAATCTACTGATGGTCTCTGGTCCAAAGAGTTTACAATCTGTTTGCTCCAGCAGAGCAGAAACGGCCATTTCTCCAACAGTGCCTTTCCCCCTCTTATTCTGGTGTCTATAATGCTCTTCTTTTGTGGTAAACTATTTTGAGCAAACCCAGTTTATCACATCCTTAAGTTTTCTTTGTATCACCATCCATGGGTTGCTAATAGCAAAATTTCTATACTGTACACTCTATATTCCTATACCGTTGCTTGTAAGAATAGGTCTCTGACAGTGGCGCTGCTTCTCTAGATCCTGTTTTTAGCACCTGGGGGGGCGGGAGGGGGGAATAGGGGAGGAGGGGTATGTATGCAAAGAGCAAGAGAGAGAGAGGGAGAGAAAGATTTGATTTGAAAAAGTTAGGTGCAAAAATGTGCATGCAATTCCATGTCTAATTTATTCACACAATTATCCCCAACTAAATGTGAAAATTGAGCATTTGTTTTTATGCAAAACACTATTGGCTTTGTTCATGGAAATGCTTGATCTGTGCACACAACTGTGGTAAGTGTGCATGCAAATAGATATGCAATTGTCTGCCTAACTTTTTGACAATCAGGTCTACAGTGTACAGAGGAGAGAGGAATAGACAAAGATATGTGCACAATGTAGTATAGTGATGTGAGCTTGCTTCTGTAATAACATATTGCACCAGAGGAGTCACCCACAGCAATGCTACTAGCTCCAGTGGTATCCAGCACACTATGTTCTGCTGAACGTTATGATGTGGTTATTAGGAAGTTAGCCCATGTCATCCTTTGTACTAAACAGTAAATATTTACACACACACACACACGCACATACACACACACACACAGAGCACATGTCATCCTCTGTACTAAACAGTAAATATTTACACACACACACACACGCACATACACACACACACACAGAGCGCATGTCATCCTCTGTACTAAACAGTAAATATTTACACGTACACACACATTTTATATATATATAAGGGGTTTCTTTGGAAGGAGTCAGAGAAACAGTAAGTAGGGGAGGATTTGCGAATCCAGACAAGGTGGGTGAGTGAGGGGAAAAAATGATAATCTCTTGCAGATTTTTAGTCACCAGGACAGGGTTTTTCTTGCAGTGTAGACAAACCCTGAGACTTTGACAGTAGTGATCAGTGGCCTCCTATTCAACTATGCAAGCTCTAGCCTACAGAAGTGCTCATGATACTGGGGTCTGGAGTGGTCTGGAGGTTAGAGAAGGCACAAGCGAATGGGATGGTAGGTAATAGTGGCCCTGGGACCCACGCCCATCATTAAGGGAGGGATGGCGTGTTCAGAGATCCTGCTCAGAAGCCTGCTGTGCCAATAACGGCAATGCATGTACCGGCCATCCAGAATGATTATTCTAGGTCAGCATAGTGATGGGGCCAGGACTTTTAAGAGCAAATATAAAGAAAAGGGAAGGGAGGATCTAAAGCTGGGGCTAATGAGAGTCTTAGGCTCTTTGCTGTACTAAAATGGGATACGGGCTAGCTACTGATAGCTCTGGGACCTGAGCCATACGGAAATGGGATGGCGCCTAGGGATGGCATTGCCAACAGTTGCAGTTTAAAGCACAAGAAGTCCTAGTTCCACAGAGAGCTGGATCCCACCACTGCTTCCTTCATTTGTCTTACCCG
Organism: Chelydra serpentina; assembly: GCA_037349315.1. Taxonomy (NCBI): domain Eukaryota; kingdom Metazoa; phylum Chordata; order Testudines; family Chelydridae; genus Chelydra; species Chelydra serpentina. The sequence continues at coordinate 20,018,329 of JBAIAC010000035.1, forward strand.
TTCAGCACTTGCTGACACCGAGGAGGGAGCAGGGGTCTGTTCCATGAGATAGTGATGCTTCTTCAGAGGGGAACAGATAAACAGAGGGAGGTGAAGGAAAACAGTGATCTCAGCACTCAGATAAAAACCAACCCAACCCCCAAGAAGAGGTGCATGGAATTTCTGTGCTCTGGGGCCACCGTGATCAGAGAAGAGTGGGGACTGGGAAACAGTTCTTTGGGGTTCAAGTTTTGGCCACAAAAAAGCATCCCAAGCCCTAGAGAACACAATTAAAACCTGAAAGCAGATAAACAGCAGCTCTCTCTATTGATAAGGACTGAGTTAAGTTTCGGCATGGAGAACTGGTGCACACTGCTGTGGAGATAGCACCGTGCACACTCAGATATCGACATGCATGGAGACACCTCCATGCATGAGAAGACACCTGTGCACACACCAGGCTGTCAGTGCACCCAAGGGGATTGGTGCAGAGAAAGGTCGGCATACATGGAAAAATGGGAGCATGCACAGGGATCTCTATCTGCACAAGCCTTATTTATACATTAACATATACACTGGGAAAACTTCCCCCTCCCCGCCCGCCCTTCCTGACTTCATCCCGTTTGGCTGAGTTCTAGTCTCCACCCAGGGCAGGTCCCACCCTAGCCACCCGGAGACAAACCTCAGCAATTCATAGCCTCTCACCCCACCAGAGCATTTTGCCTGTGGTTCGAATTGGCTGTAAAATGCTTAGGTCATTCTCCAAATGGCCGTGTGTGCCCCTGCCCCTGCTGTGGACACCTGCACTAGAAATGCTGAGCCAGACACGCAAGCTGCTTGTCCCTCCCGTGACTGATTATGAACTGGATTATTATTATTCACTATTATTTGTTGAACACTCAGTGGGGAGCTCAGCACTCAACATGATTCAAAGGAGGACAACGGCCCTGCCCTGAGCGATTAGTTTTGGAGTCTGATCTGAGAAAGTCTTCAGTGCCTCTTGAGAGCCCTCAACTTCCATTGAGTCCAGTGGGGTTTGAGGGGACTCAGTGCCTTGCTGTATCAGGCCCAAAGGACCAGGTACCGCTCCTGTTGAAATCAATGGTAAAACTCCCCCTGGCTTCAATGGGAGCAGGATATATCCAGATAAAGGGTGGGAGGCACCTTTTTTCTGAGCTGCTGTGGGATTTGAGTTTTATTCCTCCCCGGACTGAGATAGCATGTTTATTTGCCTTCCAAACTGTCTGTCTCTCTGATGGCACCAGCAGGCCGTGAGCAGGAATGCGGAGACAAGATCTATATGGGTTATTAAAGGGAAGGAGATTCTTGCTCAGATGGGGGGGGCTCAGACTTTGCTGCATTGCCTGCCACTCAGCATGGTTCTCAGTAAGGGTCGAGGCTTCCCCAGGACAAGCAGGTCAGCCCAGGGGGTTCCCAGGTCCCAGCACTGCCTGAACAAGTTGGCCTCATGCATTTAGGGACAGCTGAGTTGAAGCTGCTGATCCTCTGCTGGAGACAAACACAAAATACAGGAGAGTGACAAATGGAAAGATGATGTGGCCGCTGTTGCATGACATGACATTATTAACCACTGAGACCGGCCAGGTAAGCAATCTGATGGTAGGAGAAGCTAAGGGATGCTGCTAGGAAGGGACCTGCAGCAGGATCAAATGAGCAAGGCAGCATTACTAGGTTACAGCAAGATGACATCAATACAATATGACAGACACCGTAAGTCGAGTGTAACAGCCTGCAGTGGTACAGTAAAGCAGGGTAAGCAGAGTTCGTCCAGAGTGAGTGAGAGAGAGAGTGAGTGTAATGTATGCAGAGAGATTGCTGTGTTTGGTCACTAAAAGTAAATAGCTTTCTAGTTTTATCCACCTAGATCTCCTTCAAAGGAGCAAATTGCTTTAGAGGGGTATGAGGTCAGTGATCTAAAGTAGAAATGAAAGGGAAAGGTCAGTGCCTTGGAGTCAGGCAAGTACACAGAAAACTGCATAGATAAAGATGTGGCTGTTCAGTACCATTACAGCCCTGTAATTAGGGTAACAAAAACCTCCTGATTTCTTCTCAGATTTAAAGAAACAGGCTGGAGTGAGCTGCATGCTTTGATCGCCTACGTCCCTGGAACGTTGACCCTTAGAAACAAGGGGAGCTTGTCTACACTAACAAATCATGGAGAAGAATCAGCTGTCTGACTTCTCTGATAGGGTAAATGAGGTGGGAGGTATTGGTGCTTGGAAAACTCAAAGGGGATAGGGCAGGCGTCTTGCTCTCAGGTACAGGGCAATTGGAGTATCCCCTCTCCAGGAATAACTGGCACCAAGAGAAAGGTGTGGTCTAGGGCCCAGCATTATGGCTATCCATTTATGCTGTCATATGAAATAAGCTTTGATTTCTACTGGCCTCCCCAGCATAACTGGTTTTCTAACTTGGCCTTTACCCTATCAGGAACGAGGGCTTCTTACCAACTAGGAGCTGTGTGAGATTTCCAGAAGAACGTGCCCCAAAGCTTACTGAGAGCACATGGAGGGCATGACCATACTGTAGTGGGAAAAGAAACACAGCACGCATGGGGAAATATTCAAAAACGGGGCCAAATTCTGCAATGTGCTCATCACCTTCAACTCCCACAGACTTCACAGGGAACAGAGGGGCTCAGCAGTTTGCAGAATTGGGCCCTTTATTAACAACTTTGCATTGTTCCCTCACATATACATACCATCACCTACAACCCCAAGATGCGTGTATGCCCCGGTGTACCAGGCCAAGGCGAGCAGAATGACTCATTAAGAAAGTCCAGCCTTGCTTCAGCTGTTGTTTGTTTCTTCATGGACACATCTGCGAGTCACTCAAATGCCATAAATTGCCATTGAAAGAAGTCAGTGGCCTCAGTGTAATCTCTCAGGCCAGATGGGTGGATGTTAACAGGAGCTGTCACATAAGAGCCAAATTTACTAGCCTTCTCCTCTGAAAACTCCATCATCCTGTGAACTTCTGCCTCGGGAACTCCCCATCTATTTTAATAGCTCAATAAAACCCTCCCTTAACTCTCTTGCCTCTGCATCTCTCCATTTCTTTTCTCTGTACATATATTATTTTAATGCTATAAACTGTGTTGAGATACATTTTTGAGAAAGTCACTATGAAAAACTAGGTGAACTGTACTGTATGGCAGTGCTGTAGTGTATTGCATTCTTTGCTGCAGGCTCTTCTGCCTTTGTTTTGGTCTTTAGAATCGATGGGTTTTGCCTCAAACCTCAAACCTCCAAGAGCTAAATTTCTAACATCCCACTAGATCATCCAGATGGAATTCAAACACTAGACCAGGTCTACACTAGGAGCGCTATGCAGATAGTGCTGTGCTGGTGTACTCTACGGGCAAAGTGCCGCTAGGGTGGACATGGTGTATTCTGGCAAAACTGTGCTTTTGCCAATATAATTTATTTCAGCTATACTGAAAACAGAGCAGCTTTGCCAGTATAACTGCATCTATACTAGGGGCTTTTACTGGCTATGTTGGTCACGGGTCATGCTTCTTCAGACCCCTGATGGACACAGGTATGCCAGCAGAAGTTCGTGGTGTAGACCTGGCCTAACAGTTAAAGATAAAATGATAGTCTCGAAACAATTCAGCCACTCATGAATCCCCAATGCAAACAAGTGCTTAGACGCAGGGCCTGGAAACAGCTGGCATGCAGCTATACACCAGACTGGCACCTCTCTGAGCTTGTTCTCCAGATTTTTCATTTGTTTAAAAAAGCTAGTCTCTAGCTCATATGGTTTGTGGCAAAAACCTCCAGAATATGAACATAGGCAATGTCTACACTCCGGATGCTACAGCAGCACAGCTACGAGTCCTGACTACATGAGTCTGCAGAGAACCTGGAACAAAAGCACTGAGAGGTGTGTGATCAGTCCCATTCCTTTCACTGAGAGGTTAGCTCAGATGCTCCTTGATGAGCATTTAACTACCAGTATTGTTGACTGCTGTGTTGTTGTAGCTGTGTTGGTCCTAAGATATGAGAGAGACAGGTGGGTGAAGGAGGCATGAGCCAGAACGATATCGTACATCATCAATGAGAAAGGGACCGAGAGACTTTCTCCCACTGGACCATATAAACTGGAACCATAAACTCACTGAACATTAAATCTCACCAAATGAAGGTAAATCCATCCTCATCATTGTACCCATTCATTCTACTTCACACCTGAACATAGCCATATATATGAACAATTTACCCTCCTATCTCAATTTCTGTACTTTGACCCGTTAAGCCTTTACCCCCAATTGGGGATTTTGCAGATTATGTATTTCTTATGTTATTTGATCCTAAACCAAACTTCACTCCCCTTGATAATCTGTACCTTATTCCCTGATAACCAGAAACTTCTACGCTTAAACTCTGTACCGTTGTTTTTATTTTTAACATTATCTTAATAAAATTCTTAAATCTTTTATAGGACCAACTTCTGTTGGTGAAAGAGAAAAACTTTGAAGTTTATGTAGAGCTCTTCTTGAGCTCTGGGGAAGGTCCTCAGAGTGTCACAGCTGAATAGAAGATGGGACAGATTGTTTAGCCTAAGGAGTTAACATGTAATAAGAGACCATTCAAGGTGAAGTGGGTAGTTAACACCTCTGCAGTCACAGGAAAAAGAGGGTTAGTGGGTTACAGATTATTGTAATGAGAAATAAATCTAGCTTCTTTATTAAGTCCATGATTTTTAGGGCTTGTCTCCACTTGAAAACCACAGTGGTACAGCTACACCGCTGTAGCATTTCAGTGTAGGCACTCCCTACAGCAACCGGAGGAATTCTTCTGTTCGCGTAGGTAATCCACCTCCCTGAGATGCAGTAGCTAGGTCAACAGAGGAACTCTTCTGTCAACCTAGTGCTGTATACACTGGGGGCTTGGTCAGTTTAACTACTTAGCTCAGGGGTACGGATTTTTCATTCCCCTGAGCAATGTAGCTGAGTTGACCTAACTTTTTAATGTAGACCAGGCCTTAGTGTCTAACAAAGTTGTGAATATAAGTTCCCAGGCTCATCTTTTGAAGGTGTTGTGCAGGTTTCCGTTGAGGACGAGGACCAAGAGGTCAGATATGGAGTGATTGTTTTGTGAAAAGTGTTTGCCCTGGGTGATACAGTGTTACAATTTTTCAGCATGAGTTCATGCAAGAGGGCAGTGATTGTCTAGTTTCACCTATGAAGTTGTCATTGGGGCATTTAGTGCAGTGGATGAGGTACATTACATGTTGTAATAGGCATGTGTAGGACCCATGGATTTTGACAGGTGTATTGCAAGTTGTATTGAGCATTATACAGGTCAGTGGAGACATGTTTTCAGATTTTGAATCTACTGTTGTGGTAGGGTCTGGTGATGCTTTGAATTGGTGGTGTGACACTGGCAGACCAGGTGCCAGCTCAGGCTAAAGGCCCAGGGCCTCACTGAACACTGAGCTGGAAATCAGTCTAGCTCACCTGTGGGTTAGTATGGTTAAAATAGATATTAGTGTTGTTTGAATGTGTTTATACTTTATGGAATGCTTGTAGGATGCTGCATGTATTAATCCTACTTATAATATCTGTATCCCATGGTAGAAAGTTATATTGAGTGTTTGCATTGTAAACCTCTGTAATTATGTAACTCAGAGGTTCTCAAACTTTGGTCCGCGAGCTCCATTCAGGAGGTCCATGGATAGTTCCCTCTAAGGTGTAAGTCTGGGCAGACGCACACAAGAGAATGAAGGGTCACCCACCTAATTAATGGAGGCATGAGCAGGCATGGCTCCACTAATTAGGTGCCTAGACCCTTGAGAAGATGCAAATGTAAGGTGAGATGGTGGCCTTGGGGAGAATAGGGGGTAGGTGGGAGGGGACAGTGAAGTGAGAAGAGGGGGTGGGGGAATTTGAGATGTGCAGGGCTGCGTGGCCAGAGAAAGAGGCGACTTTCCCCAGCTCCAGGGCTGCGGCTGCCAGGGAAAGATGGCCCTCCTTCCCAGCCCCAGCTCTGTGGCTGCTGTGGCGGGGGAGAGACCCCGCTCCTTCCCAGCCCCAGCTCGGGGCCTGCCACAGCAGGGGAAAGAGGGCACATCCTTTGCATTAGAAAGCTAAGACTACTGATATTAAAATATGAGTTGTGTGCTTTTATTTGTAAAACAAAAAACCTTAATTATTATTAAGTTTTTTTAATATATAGCACTTTTATCCAAACCACTTTACAATAGTTAGCTAATGGTACAAACAATATTTGGAAAGATCATTTAGTGGTCCACTGAGATCCTCAGCAGTGGTCTGTGGGGAAAAAAAAGTTTGAGAACCACTGATGTAACTCACCACACAGGAAAAGAACTGTTATTTAAGGTAAAGTGCTCGTCCTGCACACAAGATGGCCCATTGAAGGCAAATGAGGCATTGTGTAGCATCAAAGGACAGAGACCTTATTGATTGCATTCCTAACTCTCTCCAGGAAGAGGAGGCCTGCGCATGAACTCATACCCTCAGCTTGCATTCTGGGGTTGAGGGGATAAAAATCCCTGACAAGGAGAAATTGGAATCTTTATGCTGTCTGGACTCTGAGGGGCAAAGTTTCCCAGACGTAAGCAAAAGGTTGCATGCTACTTCGCATGGGTTAGCCATAAAGGACAAATAGAGCTGCTTATTAGAGAAGCTTATATTATCTTTTTAAATCTAAGAGTGTAACTCATTTGTGTGTGTGTTTCCTGTTTTAACCTTCTAGATAACTCTCTTATCTCTTTTCCTAGTTAATAAATCTTTAGTTAGTTTATTACAAGAGTTGCTACAGGTGTTGTCTTTGGTTTGAGATCTGAGTACAAATGACCGGGGGTATGTGACTGGTCCTTTGGGACTGGGAGTAACCTGAATATTGCTGTGTTTTTTGGAGTAACGTGATCATCTATCACATAGTCCAGCTTGTCTGGGTGGCAAGATAGTCTGGGGTGTCCAAGAGAACTGTCTGTGACTCCATGGTAAAGACTGTTCTGGTGCTTTAGGAGTTCACACTTGTTTCTGGGTTGGTCAAATCTAATTAAAGAACATACCACCATCTTGGGGTGTTTGCCCTGCTTTTTGACGGTCTGCCCTGAGGTTGGCACTCTTGGTTGTGAGTCGCTCCAGACAGTGCGGGAGGTGGCTCCTGGTCTGTGGGGAGCTTGCTTCTGATGATGAGCTTGGCAAGGCTGGGGGGTTATTTAAAGGCCAGAAGAGGATGCTTGGCAAAGATTTATTTCAGGATGTGATCCCCATCATGTATGGATTACAATTGTTTAATGCTAACCTGTAAGGGTTTCAATGTGGAGTGGTAGGTGACAACTACGGGTGTGCAGTGGGAGATTTATTTTTTTTTCCTTTATAGAAGCAGGTCATCTCGGGGTATTTGGGTGGTCTGTTCCATGATGAGATCTACTTCTCTGGTGGAATGTCTTAGGTGAAAGCGGTTTCAAGTGTGTTATAATGTGTATCCCGGACTTTCTCCTCAGAGTATAATCTGTGGTATCTGAATGTCTGGCTGTAGATAACAGATTTCTTGGTGTGTTTGGAAAGGTTACTAGATCTGTGAAGGTTAGTGTGATGATTTGTGGATTTCTTGTAAATTGTTGTCTGTAGGGTTCCATTGTTGAAGCTGATTGTGGTAACCAGGAGGTTGATGCTGAGAGTTTGTGGGAGAGTTTGATGAATGGGTGGTGGTTGTTGAAGTTGTAGTAGAAATCTATGAGGCAATATAGGTCATCTGTCCAGATGATGAAAATGTCATCGATATATCTCAGGCATATCACATGGTATATTTGTCCAGAAATTCTTTCTCCAGGTGACTCATAAAGAGGTTGGCATACTGGGGAGACATCCTAGTATCCATGGCTGTTCCCATGGTTTGGGCAAAGTGTTTGTTGTTGAATGTAAAATTGTTATGGGTGAAGAAGAAATGGATGAATTTGGCAATGTGTTTGGGGTGGATATCTGAGTGTTATCCATTGTCTTGTAGATATTTGAGGCAGGCAGCTAGGCCATCATTGTGAGGGATGTTGGTGTATAGGGAGGTGCCATGGTGCCAAGGATGGAGTTCTGAGGGAGGTTGTTAATATTGCAGATTTTCTGGAGGAAGTTGATTGTATCCTGCAAGAAACTGGCCTTTTGTGTGGTATGTGGTTTGAGGATGGTTTCTATGAGTCCCAGTATTCTTCAGTAAGAGTTCCATGGCCAGATATGATGGTTCTGCCTGGGTTCCATTTTTTAAGAATCTAGGAAAGTCCCTGGGGTGGGTTTATGGGAGATGAGGTTATAGAGTTTCTCTTGGAGTTGTTTGGGGAAGGATTTGATTATATCCTTAAATTCCTCAGTGAATTGTGATGCGGCATCTTTGAGTTATTTATAGTAGGTGGTGTCAGAGAGTTGTCAGTTGACCTCCTTGACCTAGTCATCAAGGTTGAAGACCACAATGGTGTCCCCTTTGTCTGCTGGTTTGATCACTATCTGGTGCTTGGATTGTGCAGCAGACTTCTAAGTGGTGGCGAGATTGTGGTGGATGTGATGTTTGTTAAGGATTTTACACTCCATTTTTTTCCCTGAAGCAATCAATATAATGAGAAAGTGTGTGGTTTTGTCCACTGTGGTGTGTCCAGTCAGATGATTTTTTCCCCTTATGACTATCAGTAAGGCCATGGTGGTAGTTGTGGGTGGTGCGTCTCTGTTGTGAAAGAATTCTTTGCAATGGAGTAGGCAAGATAATTCTTCTAGTTCTCCACATTAGTATGGTATCAGATTCTGTGGTTGGGCAGAAGTTCAGTCCCTGGGAGAGTACAGATAATTCAGTTCTGATTAGTGTTGGTCTTGATAAATTGATGATGTTGGGGTGCCATTTAGTGTCCATATGATGGATCCTTTTCACAAAACGATCACTCTATATCTGACCTCTCAGTCCTTGTCCTCGATCAAAACCTGAACAACACTTCAAAAGAGGAGCTTGGGTAACTTAAATTCATAACTTGTTAGTCACTAAAAATCATGGGCTTAATAAAGACACCGGATTTATGGCTCATTAACAACAATCTATAACCCACTAACCCTCTTTTTTACTACGACTGCAGAGGTGTTAACTGCCCATGTCAGCTTGGATGGTCTCTTAGAATATGCTAAACCCTTATGTTACACAATTTGTTCCAGATTGTATTTAGGTGTGACACTCTGAGGGCCATTTCCAGACCTGAAGAGCTCTGCGCAGCTTGAGAGCTTGTCTCTTCCACCAACAGAAGTTTGGCCCAATAAAAGATATTATCTTACCCATCTTGTCTCTATAACTTTGTCGACTGTTTCATTCTTCATCTAGAGAGGAGATCGAAGAACTCAGACTTGGACAATTTATTGGATCAGGTGTGGGGCAGGGGAGGGGGCGTGTGGCAGGAAGATGGTGGTATTCTTGTTCACCAGTAGGTGGTGTTTGAGCTAGCTCCAGCCCTTTGTTTTTCCCACGCTGGAAGGAAAGCCGGAGCCCAGCTCAAGTTGTCTAGCAGAGCCCATGGGCATGTTGAAACCCACCAAGGGGGAACCAAGAGAACATACAGTATTATAATATGGACATCTGCATTTGAATGTCCCTGCATTTCACAGCATGCCCACTCAATGATTACAACATTTTCTATTTTACAAGCATCAGAAGCATCTGAGATATGAAACCAAAGCCAGAGAGTTCACACAGCATTTTGGGTGTTTCCCACTCAACTGATTTCCATTGGCTCTCTTCTTTACGTCCCACATTCGGCCTTTGGTAGGGCAATGGTATATATAAACTCTGTATCCTCTCCTGACCGGTGGCCTAATGACATTAGTTGCTCTCTCTGTCCTGCTGTTTTGAAAGGGCATTTGCAGCCTTTTCCTGTCACACTTTAAATTGGTAATATTATACCCAGGCTCTCTGGGCCAAGCATCACATTGCAGCAGCTGGCTGTAAAGCTGGTTAACTCTTGGAGATCACACTGGTTATAATCCATGACTCACAAACACATACAATTATGAACGAGGAAGATGTTCTGAAGATTTTTTATAGCTTAAAATTCAGTGGGCTCCTGGGTCAGCATGGCCTGCAGGACCACTCGTCATGTTCCAAATAGAGCAAAGAATATATATTTATCACTGGATCTTGAGGTATCAGAAATTCACATGAGATGGACCCAGAAACATAACAGCCTCTTCCCCCTTTGTTTGTGATAAACCAGGAAATTTCACTGCCTTGCACAGGAGAAAAAAAATCTCTTTACAATACCCTACTTATCCTATTGCCTCTAGTAGTTCTTCTATGTCTGCCAGGCATTCCATTATAACACCTCATTTCTCTGAGGTTTACAACTCATTCATAACAAACTGGTTTTGCCTGAAGCATGGAATAAAAGGGGAAAGTTTGTTTTTAATTAACAAAACGTTTTGTTTTATAAATGAGTTTGGCTGTGCTTTCTTAAGTTATATAAATGCACAAACAAGAGGTCTGACTACTGTCAACTACTTTCCTTTCCTTGCATAACTCAAATGTTTTGATTTTAAAAAGAGACGTGGCAACCAATTAACTTATAGTGTTGTTGTATAACCACTCGACATACATAAGAAGTATATATAATACCACATTATACATGATTAACTCTTTTGCCTCAATATAACATGCAAATGGCACATCCTAAACCCCATGAGTTGGGTATTTTTAATGCAGCCATGTGGTTTATTTCTAAGGGGAGGAAAACAACAATCATAACTATAATAACTGGTTCTTCTCTACTGCTCTCCATCTGAAGATCTCAAAGCACTTTGCAAACTTTAGTTAATTAATTCTCATTATCATCCGGTGAGGTAGGGAAGTATCATTATTCCCATGTTACAGGTGGAAAAAATGAGGCACAGAACAGCAAATGATTTGTCCAGAATCACAGCTTTAGTCACTAGCAGAGTTGGAAATGCACAAGCTCTGACTCCCAGTCACGTAATCTAATGCACACTTCCTCATTCAGGAATCAATCCAGCTCTCATTCAAATCAATGGAAGGACTTCATGTGGAGATATTTAACTTAAAAAGAAATCCACTCAGTATATGATTTATCTAGCTTTCCTTCTATAGATTTACACCAGAACACTAGTTATGTATTAGATGTCCTTATGGGCTAGAAGTTTTAAAAAATGTAGATATCTGTGTTATAGCCCATGTCTGATCAATCATGCTAACTGTACACTTTCATGTTAAAAAAACAACCCCCCACACAGAGTGTTAAATATAAAACTATGGTCTGGCTTTAAATCAACAATTTGAGGGAAATTCAGATTCAAGGTTGAAACTTTATAATTAGCTTATTCTTTGTGTCTAGGTATTGGAGCATATATAGAATATAAAAATCACACTTGGACTTGGTTCCCACTTTTGTGCATCAAATTCCTCTGTAAATCGCACATAATTTGTGAAGCCTTCCAGCACTGTTCTCCTCACTGACCATTCTTGCCCTGTGGTGTCATTCTGTATATATAGGATTTAGGAGGGTGGGGGGTGGTGGTAGCACAGTCCAGTTCATAGAGCACAGGACTAGGAGCTGAGAGACCTGTCTGTCAGCAACTCTCCATGTGACCTTGAATTTCAATTTCCCTCTCTGTGTCTCTTCCCATCTTTAAAATGAGGACATCCCTGCCTTTGTAAAACCCTTTCAGATCTATGCATGAAAAGTGCTACAGAAGTGCCAACCATTATTATGCTCTCTCAGACAGAAGTGGCTCCGTCCTGCTCCCTGCCCAGCTGCCAGGGAGCGTGGCTGAACATGTGTGTGGGGAGGCGCAGGGAGAGGACAGAGAGTCCCCTACCCCCGCAACTAACGTGGGGCAGGGAGAGTGCTGTGGCCCCAGGCTGGGCACAGGGCGGGAGGGGTCACTGGGCAGGGGAGGCACATGGGGTGGCCACGTGTCCTGCCCTTTAGTATGGGGAGTCACCAGTCATCTATGTTACCTACCACCCCTTTATGGTGTGTTGACATAGTTTTTTGTTTGTAGACCACTCAGACTAACTTGTACTATTTTGTAAAATGACCATTGACAAATCCTTCTTTTCCTTGATTTTAGTACATGGAATAGTGCCTTAACTATGTGCTCTACAGAGAGCTAAACATTGGTTGGAAGTAGTCCTTCCTTTGAAACAGCAGTGTGAAGACAAAGTTCAACAGCTACAAATTTTTATTGCTGATGGCCTCAAACAACAATAAATTTATATTAATCCATTTAGAGAAATACAACCATGATGCACTTCACCTAAATCAGTACATATCCCTTACTTGCATAATCAGCTTATGCACATAAGTATCATATGGTCTCATCTGAGCAGTTTGATAGGATTTGGGGATCTGGGCCCAATAGTTTGCATGTGTTGCTACTCTGATCAATTTCAGTTCGGCTAATTTAGCTGCCTGCACTGCCAAGCAGTGCTTTTCCCCCTTGTAATCCTTGTGGATATGTGAAGTTAGAATGTTCATGAGATTTTGGTCCAGTGATGAATAATTTCTGAAAGAGCTTTTAGTATGGGCAGCAAAATGTAAGCCAGAAAATTGTGCCTGCAACATGAAACCGTTCACTGACAGAGAGAACACCACACATGCAATGCAGCACTGAGTTAGTGGCGACCTTTCAGTCCTCTTCATTCTTCACTTTGGGTCACTATGTACTCTGCTTATTGTGTATATTCAGGGGCTAGTCACATGGCTATGAACATTGCTGAGGGCCCCCTGCAAGCAATTCTAATGACTATGTGCATTTATATGCCAACAAGGTGCAACCCTCAGGCTCCTGGCACTCTGCCAATGTAGTCTGAGGTGCTGTAAAGTTTGGTCTCTCCAGTTTAAAGGACCAATCCTGCCAACATTTTTACTGTTGAGCATAATGTTTATTACCATGAATAGGCTGACTGAAGTCAGAAGGACTTCTCACAGCAGTCAGTGCTACAGCCAGTAATAAAGGATTTCAAAAGTTAGAGTATGTCATTAAAGCAGCACAATATGCCAGTATAGCTAAAGCAGCACAACCTACCAAGTGCAGATGCAATAAAATCAGTATAAATGTGGCTTATACCAGTAGAGTGTATTCCTGTACAGAAGGAAAATAACCTCTACTGCTATAAGGCACCTTTATACATATAACTTTATCCACACTGGGGTTGTACCAGTATAACTTTTTAGGTAAAAAAAAAGAAAATCACACCACAAGCAACACAATTATATCAGTACAAACACTGTGCATAGAGCAAGCCTTAGTAAATAGCTGGCCTTATCTCCTTGAATTGATTGTATTCTATTTTCTGACCTGAAGCGGCATGTAACTAATGGACATTTTTATTCTTTTTTCTACTTTTGTCCTGTTTCTGTCTAACATATCGATTGAGAGAAGGTGAAGGAAGTTGCTCCTCTATCTGCCTGAGACCCTCAGGCCTCGGCTCAGCCAGCTTTTGCAGTGAACTTTATGGAATAAGATAAACATAGAAAAGCATGATTGGAGAGTCATCCGTTTGCTGTCGCACCAACACGCAGCGGTGAGGGGACAGCATTGCCTTGCGTCACTGATGTGAGATTCAAGCAAAGGGATTTGCTCATCCCTGGAGAGCTCTTTTTAACATTATTGGGGGTTATCATCAGTGTTATTCACAACCCAGCCAGGGCCCAAAGGTGTGACACAGGCCCCAGCGTCAGAGCAGCCCTAGGAGGAGTTGGAAATGACATAAATTAGGCCAGGGTTGTGCCCAGATGGTTTGATTTTGGGGCTGCCGTCCTCCCATCCCATGGGAAGTGTTTTGCCCCCTGCCCTGGCTGCCCAGGGAGAGCTGTTCTGAGTGTCCTTCACCCCAGAACCCCAAGGGTTCTGAGCTCTCAGCAGGAGCTATCCTGCACCCCAGAGGGAAGAGCTCTGCCCCCTGCAATGAGAAACGCTGTGCTGCCTGGCTTCCACACCGGGCTTGGTTTTGGCTCTAGTGGAATGCAGGGGTGTCACGGCAGGGGAATGGGGAGTGAGGTGAGGCAGGGCCCCTCCTAAGGAAGGGGCCAATGGGAGGCACTGTGGGGCTAAGTACCTGAATGGGAGATGCTCGGGGGGGGGGGGGAGGACTGGCCCCTTGGGGGAGGCTCTTGAAGAAGGAATGCCCCTCTTGGGGGGCGGGTGCTCTCGGGGGCACCTGAGTGCCACCTTGGGAGAGGCTCTCAGGGGAGGGGTCTTGCCCCCCTGGGAGGCTTTTGGGGAGGGGTCCTATCCCCCTGGGGGAGGCTCTCGAGGGGGAGGGTCCCTTGGGTGAACAATTGCCAACCCTCCAGGATTGTCCTGGAGTCTCCAGGAATTAAAGATTAATTTGTAATTAAATACGACAGCACGTGATGAAACCTCCAGGAATAAGTCCAACCAAACCTGGCACCCCCTACTTGAGGGAGGTGCTCTGTGGAGGGCTGCTCCTTGGGGGGTCCTGCCCCCTTGGGGACGCAGAGAACAGGGTCAGGCCAGGAACCTCCGGACAGCGACCCCGAGGGGACAGGACCCGGCCCCTTCCCAGGCTCTGATGCGGCGGGGGGGGGAGGGGGGCGGCTGAGATCCCCTCCTTGCCGCCAGGCCGGCTCCTACAGCCGGCCGGGTCGTGGCTCCTCCCCGCGAAGCTGCCCGGCTCCGCCCCGCCGGCTTCCCGGCTCCGCGCTGCTCTAGGCTCGCCGCATGCTTGGTGCCGCCGCTGCCGGAGCCTGAGCCGGAGCTGGAAGATGGCGGAGCCGGCGCCAGACTGCAGCGCGCTGCTGGACGAGGAGCTCTCCTCCTTCGTGTTCAGCTATCTCACTGACAGCCAGGTACCAGGGCAGGGAGCCCGGCCCAGGCACCGGGGAGCCGCGGAGCAGGGAGCCCTGCACCCCGTGCAGGGAGCCCGGATCCCCCATACACCGGGGAGCCCTGCACCCCATGCACCGGGAACAGGGGAGCCGCGAGGTGCAGGGAGCCCGGATCCCCCATGCACCGGGGGCAGGGAGCCCTGATCCCCATGCACCAGACAGAGGGAAATCTGGGGGTGCAGAAGCCCCTGCTCCCCCTCATGCACTGAGGACTGGGGAGTCTGGGGGTGCAGAAACACCGGTTTCTCCATGTACTAAGGATGGGGCAGTCCTGGTTCCTCGCATACAGCAGAGAGCGCGAGAGAAGTCTGCGGGTGCAGGAAGCCCTGACTCCCGCCCTACGCCAGGGAGGGGGGGTTGGGGGTGCAGGGACTCGTGATCCCTCCATGCACCAGACAGGCAGAGGGGGATCCAGGGGGCTGCACGCTGCTGCTGCAGTCCCAGCGGGAGAAGCATGGGAGGCTGCAGCCGGCAGCCCTGACTGACAGGGGTGCGCGTGCAAAGCCCCGGGCGCAGCAGCAGGGGATCTGGCACCGGGGAGGCTGCTACGCTGCGCTCCCAAGGAGGCTCGAGCCCTGGTTCGGGGGAAAGCTCGCGGCGACCGGGCACTTTCAGCACCACTCACACGTGGACTCCTGGGTGCTGCTGCCAGACACCTTCCTGTGCATAGCAGCCCGGCCGGGCGGGACACGCACCGGGGGTGGGGGTGGGGGTGGGGGGGTGTCAAGGCACAAGGGCCCTGCCTGGGCTCAGTCAATCCGTCTTTGCAGGGTTATTGTGTGTGACTGGGGGAGGCAGTCTGAGGAAGTGCAATTGTTGGGGGAGGGGGTGACAGTGCTGGGGGGTCCGGTTGTGTGGAAGGAAGTGATAGTGTGTGTGTGTGTGTGTAGGAATGGTGGGAAGGATCAGCCTAGTCGCAGTGGTTCTCAAACTTTTGTATTGGTGACCCCTTTCACACAGCAAGCCTCTGAGTGCGACCCCCACGTCTTATAAATTAAAAACACTTTTAAAAAACATTTGACACTAGTATGGAGGCGAAGCAGGGTTTGGGGGTGGAGGCTGACAGCCCCCCACGAAATAACCTCACGACCCCCAGTTTGAGAACCCCCGTGGGTGCAGAGTTCCTTAAAGTTGTCAGGTTAATGTATCGATTCCTGCTCACCCCCCAGCTTCCCAAGCGTGTTTCCTTTTTTCTTCTTCAGACAAGTGGGTGAAAGAAGGTGGGGGAGGAGGGGATGAGAGGGGAATTGGTTGTTGCTGAGTTGTCTTCTCTCATCCCAACAAACAGCCTGGCCTGAATGCTAGGGTTGGTATTTGTTAGATGGATGAAACCTTGTGTTGCCCCTGCTCGTTATTCCAGAGATATGGTGGTGATGGGGTTGTGTGGTGTGGGGGCAGATAAGACTTGGACTGTGCGAATGAGTCATGCCATGTGTCGGTTACATGTATGCAGGCTGAGATCTGGGGGATGGAGTGAGAGGGGTCTTACTGTTGAAATAAGCAACTTAAAAATCAGGATCAGCTCCTTTTTGGACAGAGCTGGATATTAAAATCAGATCAAGTCTCCTTGGCAGCTTCTGCATGATCACGAGAGGGTGCGTGCTAGATATATCAGAGAGCTGCATGCTTTTCCATTTTGGGGGGTGATGGAAAGGGGCTAAACAATAAACTCTGCAATAGCTGAAACCGGGACTGATCTGGAGCACAACCACACATTTTGCAGCCAGATTTATGTGCCCAGAGCCTGTTGCAAATGTAAAGAGTTTTCTATAGTTACTTATACCCCCCCCCCCCCACACAGCCTCAGTCTCATAACCACAGATTACAAAACAGCTTTGATTGTGGATCTGCCACATAAATGCCAGCCCTTCTTCTCTCACTGGTTTATTTGTTTTGACTGCAGGAGCTGGGGAAGAACTGCTGTTTGGATTCATAACAAATAATAGTTGAAGATTTAGTAAATCTCATTTGCCCCCGGTGAATGTGCCAGATAGAACTAGGCAGGTCTTGCCACAAGCTAGATTGATGTGGTCTCTGTGCCTTCTGAAGCAGACACCAGCACTGGAGATTTCCAGTTTAGCATGGAACATGGGCAGTGGGGATCGTGTGTGTGGCAACTTTCATTATTAACTGCAAGCTGCTGACAGTTTGATTACAGATGAAGGGTCAGAAAAGGTGAGAAGTGGGGAGAGGACATTTTATAAACAGAGTTTGTATTTTCTGGTTGGAAGGATTTATTATTACCAGAGGAATTAGTGATGAGGAAACACTGGAGAATATGAGATTGTATAGAATCATAGAATCATATATAGATAGATGTCATTCTACAAAAACAAAGTACTTCAGAAAGGTTACAATCTGTAAAAGTCTGGTTGCTCTCTATGCAGGTGAAAGGTCTTGGGTATGATACCCAGTAATAAAACGCATCTCTTCTGCATGTTTAACACAAAATAAATAATGATATTATACACTGCATGCACTTTGACAGCTGAAGTTTTTGCATTTTACATTCCAATCTAAAAATGTTATTCCAATAAGGATCTTTTCCCCCTTCTTTTTTATATCCTGGTGCAGACTTTTTGAGCGTTTGTATGTTTGCTGCAACACCACCCTATTGTGAACATTTTCTGCAAAGTTTGGAACTGCGAAATGGCTTGCGATGAAATTAGTGTTTTTTCCATGACATTTCTTGAAATAATATTTGCTGAGTTTGCATCTTTCTCTCTCACACACACACACACACATATATGTGTGTGAGAGAAAGATGCAATATATGTGTGCATATATATATGCACACATACACAGTAGTTTAGTAGTAGCACTATGTACATACATAGTGTTATAGCTAATGTGTCATCTGTTGTGTGTGTAATGTTAATGGCAGCAAATAGATCTTTGCAGACTGCGCAGGTTTCTTGAGAAGTGTTATGCAGTCGGTGTTGGTTATAGGGTATGTATGGAAGGTGCTTTTGTTAATTTAATTTCACTTCTCTTCCCCACATGTGTAGAAGGGTTAAAGTCCCGGCATGTGATTTGTATGCATTTGTTTGAGAAATGATTGAAGTTGTAAGTGTGTGTTGTGTTTGTACCTTAACCTCTGATGAAACTGCAGTGAGGGCTCCAGTCACATGCTCTGCTTATAACTATAAACGGGAGGCGGTTCCTAGGCTCGCCTCTGACGTCTCTCCCCATTACTACTGTACTAGCCTGTGCTTACAACTGGCTTACTGAGTTCTCAATGAAGCCTGAAAGCTGCTCCTGCAAGGTCCCCAGTGTTCTAGCACAGGATCAGATTATCCAAAGAGGCTAAAATGTCAGGAGGCCATGAGATCATGAATATTATCCATTTCCTTCATGGAAATCTGAAGGACTCCAGCTCTCCTCCATCATCCCCCCTTTTCCTTTCTTTTGCAGCAGTATTGCAGAAATTCACAGCAAGGTGCTCAAAAGCGGTAGGTGATTAGTGGCCCAGCCCAGCTAAACAGACAAAATCCCTGAGAGGCGCAGTGCAAGTTTAACATGGTTATTTGCATCAGTCTCTTAATTATTCAGGATTGCACTGAGGGTGCATGCTAACCTCTATTTACATATGGAAGGCAGTGATGATTCTCATGATAACTGCATTGCTACAGAAAGAGAATAAAGGGTTTTCTTTTTTGTGTTTTACTTTTCTTACCAAAATGGGCTTATTTTGCAAGTGACCTGAAATGTATGATTTATAAGCCAATTTAATGCATTCTGTGCTGCTCCTTTCATCTTAAAAGGATAAAGACAATTGCAGCTAATTTGTTGAAGGTATCAGGTGTTAGAAGGGGCCAGGCATAGTGGATGCTACCAACGATACCAGTCGGGTTATGGAATCTTTTCTGATTCTCTGGAATAACAAGGCTCGGTCTGACTTTTCCATTTTTGACTTGTTTAAAAATTGGTACAGGAAAAAATAACACAGGCTGCTGCCTGGAGACATTTAAAGATCACATGGACTGAAATACATTATTCCCTGTTTAGCTTCTCTGCACCTTGTTAACAGCTTAATTCATTAATGGGTGCAAAAGCACTTTGAGGTCCTCAGTTGAAAAGCAGTATAGCAGGTTAATTATTATTGTTAATCATTAAGCAGTTTGCTCGTCTCTAGATCAGTGTGTAATTCCAGCTATTCCTCATAGCTCGAACCCATGTTCTACTTCTTGTGTGCCCCTCTTCTCAGTCTTGCTCAATAGCTGTTTATTAAAGCTTTTTGTCTTGAGGCCTGGAGTAATTAGGCCAAACCAAAGATGACCCTTCTTTGCACCTGTGTGGAGCATACCTTTTGTTGGACTGCATGCAGGTATGTTCTCTTTTAGTGTGAGTCAGTGAAAAGAGGTGGGAAGAAGGATCTGAGAATAGTAGCCATGTACAAGTCCAGAGAAGTTTTGTGATTATTACTGAATCTGAGTTTATCGAAGAGCAGACTGATCCGTACAAAGCAGAATACAGACTTTTTGGTGAGGTGGCCACTGTTCGGAGTTGCAGCAGCAGCTTACATCACAGCGCTGAATGTGAAAAATCCAGAGTACAGCTTGCTGCTGAATTTGTCATTTTCAGTGATGAGATACTAACTGCTAGGAGCAGAGGCAGAGAATTCCCACTGGCAGCTCTGGTGGGCGTGCTGGAGACTGGACCCTTTTCAGAACCTATGGCCAGATCAGCCGATTCTCAAGCCTTGCATTTCTGGCAATTTGCCCCTGTGCTTACTATCCATAGTAGGAATCCACTGGTTGCATCCTGGTGTGGGTTTGGAGTTTTGTCTGTGTTGTACCAGCACATTCCTTTCCTTGTTTCATCCTGTGATTCAAAGGCATCTACCCCACAGGTGAATAATTAAGGTCTTAACCTGCTGTCTCTAGCAAAGGGAGCTTCTATCCCACATCATAGGAACTAGGAGTGCTGCCACACCCCCTGGCTTGAAGTGGTTTCCATTATATACAGGGTTTACGGTTTGGTTCAACGGTTCTCATCATCACCCCCACTATAAAAATTGTTCCAGCATGCCTGCCCACATTAACCTTTCCAGTGTCAAAAGCCTCTTTATAGTAAGAAATTCTACTTCCTCTAGAGTTTTGTTTGACAAAATGCACTGACTCCTCCCCCGAACTCCCCACTGTCCCAGCTGATTTCCAAAAGAACCTCTTCTTCTTCTTCCCCTTAAGGAGACTGGCTTTAAACCACTGAGCCTCGAACCTGACATTGCTGTGTTGTTGAGCTGCATAGTAGCACTGTATGGCCGAGTCTCCGCCATGTACATGTTCCCCTTTCCTTGGCCCAATGGGTGACTCCTGCTATTCTGAGATAATTGGAGGGTTAGGCTGGAAGCGAGTTGCTGTGCGTTTTATGTGACTGTTCTACTGTCTAGTAGACATTCAGCTTTTGTGTTCCTCACAATGGAAGATGCTGAGGTTTCATACGTTGCCCTTTGGTTTCCTTCAGTTAAATTAGGGACTGGCCCAAGAGCATTCTGTCATGTGGCAGTTTGGATTCGCGTTCCAGGCTAGCAGAGATAGAAGGCAGGAAAGGAGCATTCCATGACACTTAACAGTGACCTTCTGGCCAACACAGAGACTAGGATTAGTGGGTTCACCAGTGGGCAGGATTCACCCCACCTTGGCTGGAGGGAGGGTGGCTCTGATATGAGGGCATTATGACTTGTGTTGGTGAAATGGGGAAATTGCAGAAGACCCTGATCTCCAGCTGGACCTCTAGAGTGTTGTTTCTGCTTCGCTAAGTAAACCAAAATAGATGCTCATTCGGCGTTCCCCTCTGCTCTGGACGAGTCTTCAATGAACGTAAAGAACTGAAACTAACTCAGAGTCCGATGGTCCTTCGGAAGGCAGGGGGCAGAGTGCAAAAGCTCTAATGGGAGCGTCTATGTGCAAAGTACCACTGCAGTGAAACTTGTATTTTCACTCTGTGCCACTTTCAGGTTGTGAATTTAGTGCCAGATTGACAGCCCTGGAGGCCGAATCCCTCAGTTCACCACAGAGTAGGTAGAGCAGCAGGGCACGCGTTCCCTGGAAGGACTGCCATTAGGGTTGAGACCATAGCTCATGCAGTTCTTGGCGTCTCTCAGAGACTGCCAGCCAAGGAGCCAGACGTGATGAGATATGGATGCCTGTCTACAGAAATCCACCAGACTCCTTTCATACGCTCTACAGAACAGGCCTCTGTGGGTAAATGCTTTTGGTCAGAGGAATCCACTCTTCAGCTTCCGCTTCCATGGCGTAGCTGCGCTCCATGGCAACGCTGTAGAGGCTTATGTTCCTCGTGATGGTTTGGCAGAATAAAGTGATTTAACAGAGAGGTGGCTTCTAAGCCCCGCAAACTGCAGATTGCCAGTGAGCCAGCCTTGGAGCTGGCTTTCTGAACGGCATAGCTGTCTATGGCACACAGCCCTGGCAACGCAACACATTTCTTTTCTCCTTGGCCACAGAGTACTCAATGAAACGTGTGGTGCCTGTTCCACGGGGTTGTGTTTTGGATGGTGCGCTGCCGCTTGTATTGGGGAGAAAGTCCCTAAAATGGGGTCTGGTGAACCAGGTTCTGTGGTTCTCAGCAACCATTTCGCAAATGGCATTATAGTCACCACACTTTTCCTTGCAAGTTTAAATGAATAGGAAGGACATTCTCCAGTTCCTGGCCCAGGCTGCATACTAGACAAATACCAGGTTGTAGAGACTTAGAAGAGAGAGAGAGATTTAAAAAAATTGCTGGAGTTGTAGTGACAAAGAGTGCTGACAGGCTAAAGTTAATGGGCCAAATCATCAGCTGGTGTAAATTGGCCTAGTTTCATTGAAGCCGTGCCCATTAGCACCAGCTGCGGATGTGACGCCAGACATTTCCTGAGTTTGTCACTATGTACTGGTAGGCTGGTTTGCTTTTCCACATTTCTCTCAGCCTGGACTATGAAAGGACACAAATTACTATTTGTTTATTGTTTGTGTTGCAGTAGCATCCAGGATGTGGCAGACATTTTACGCACGCACACCCACCCCTATATCTATCTCGCCTTGTCCTGCAAGTGCTTATGGTCTTGTCGGCTCCGCTCTTGCTCCTTGTCCATTTCACTTTGGGGCTCTCATGCACCAGGTTACAATGATTTAAAAACAACAGCTTATTTACCTGAGAGTTCAAAAAGGGAAATCAAGCCCTGCAAACATTCCTGTTGGCCTGAGTTTCTGTAGAAGCTGAACAAGCTGAACAGGGTCAGGTTCAGCCCCCCTCCCCCACCCGACACCCCCCATGCTTGCTTCGGAATACCAGCATGCATGCAAGCACCTGTGGGAGCATCAACTTGGTCATAGCCCCGGGCGGCCAGGTGTGCTGGGTGGACCGTCACCTTCCACTGTGGCTAGCACTTGGTTAGCATTTAGCCTGGCTCCTGGGTGGTAGTGCTAGGGTGCGGCTTGGCAGTGCTTCATTTATCCTCTCCCTGTTTTTTCCCCCTTGCCCCAAGACGGGGCAGAAGTTTGTGGTTAACACTTCTTTTGTGCTTTCCACCTTCAAAATGCTTCAGCATTATAACCCAAGTGGCAGATCACTGCTTTGGGGGTGGGGGTGTGGGAAGGGTGGCAAGTCCACATCTGAGGTATGGAGTGAATGAAAGAACAGTAAGAGACAGGGACTGCTGGCGCATCTCAGCAGCTCATTGTATCCCTTTCTGTGTCTCAGGATTCCCCTCCCAGGCAGTTAGAGCCAGAATCTTTCCCAGCCTTGGGAAGGGAAGCTAGAGTGGTTGAACATGACGCAAATTTCCCTTCACACATCGGGGAACAAGAGGCCCCTTGCTACTGCTGTGTGGAGCAGCAGAGAGGTAAAGGAGTCCCAGATGGCTGTGGCTTCTCATCTCCCATCATAATGTAAGTGGGAGAGACTCTGGGGCATTGGGAACACTGATGCGATGCTTCCCCTGTATTCCTCCTGGGACCCAAGGACACATTCTTTACACAGCTGTTTTCCTTTGCTGCTGAGGGGAGCAATAAAAGGCAGCTTAGGATGAAAGCAGTGCCTCAAGCTCTTGCAATAAAATCATAGTGGGGAATTATATTTTGATTAGATGGACTTGCTAAATTCTCTCTCTGTCTTGCTCCTAAGCTGTGAACTTGCTCCCAGCAGCAGTACTGAGCATGCTGGAAGAAAAAGTCCCTTTCTGGTGAGAAAACCCTTGCTGGTCAGACAGCTCAGTTCTTGTTTCAGTTTGTGGAGTTCATTGCTGCTGCAGCTTCCACATTTGTTATTCAGAAATTGCTGCAAGTAAGCTATTAATCCCAGTCAGGGTGGCCATGCATTCACCAGGCTAAGAGCCACCTTCACCTCCCCTGAGGAGCCCTAGTTTCCCTGCAATTCAAGGGCAAGGAAATCCTGAAGCTGACAGGACTCTTCAGGGGACCAGAATACCCTCGCCAAGCCACAGGATCTGTGGTCCCTGTATGTATGAAGCTGGTGTGGTCAGAGCAGTGTGCAGAGGAACACCATTGCTGAGATACACATACACAGCAGGAAGCCTATCACCATCTAATCAGGTTTCTTTTCAATCCCTGTATGGTGGTGTTTGCAAGTTTGCAAGTTGTCTGAGCATAACCTCCTGGTGCCCTGAGTCTGGGCCTGTTTCTGCTTTCACTTCTTCTGGCGTAAATGAGGCGAAACTCCACTAAAGTCAGTGGAGCTACCCGGGTTAAGTGAGCTCAGGATCAGACCCCCCATGAGTTGCTGTTGGGAAGAGGAAGTGTTGCTTGCTGTCGTTGCAGCTGGGCGGTTTTTTAACCTAGTTGAGCGCTTGGTGATAGAAATGAACTGTCATGTTTGCATTATGAAAGTGAAAATGTAGCACTGAAATGTTGCAATAGATGTTGCAGAGGCAGGATGCTATAGTGACTGCGCTTTTTGCATGCACAGGAGAGAATATCCAGGGCAGTATAATTGTCCATTACTGGACCAGCTGGATTGGTTTTGAGCAAACAGTGATTATGATTTCATCTAGCATGGTTGTTACATATACAGTAAGGTAACAGTAATAATCATGCTATATGGTATCCAGCTCCCATGACTCCCACTGAAGGCAAGTGCCGAGGGAGCCTTGATTTTACATCTCCTCGGAAAGATAACGCTTCTGCTAGGATCAAGACAGGGCATTTCAGGGTGTACTCTGTAGACTCAGTAGGCTGCTTCTTTATTGAAGACAGCACTGCAATTTGCTCCATGTTATGCAAAGGAGATGTGGTCCTTTGGCTTTGGGCAACTTGCCAGTGCAACCCTAACTTGGGCAGTTTGAGCGTCCTAAGAACATGCATCGGCAAAGCAATGGAAAATGTGCCATCTCCTTAAGGCAATGCTGTTACCCTGCAACTAGGAAACCGACTACTGAGAGCAACATCTTTAGCCTTGCTTAATCATTTCAGTCTCTGAGCCCTGCATGGCCATCCTGGTTCCCATCACCACTTCCTCAGGGGACTCTTAGGCCACATCCCCAGCAGGGGAGATGGATTGCATACTGACTTGTGATCCACCAGCTGACAGTGCTGACAGAGCCCTTTAATGCTGCATGAATGCTCTTCACCTGGCATCCAGTGAGGCTTCGGTGAACTTTGTTCTAGTCTGTTCTCCCTGTTCCCTGAATTCTTGGGAATTGAACAGGCTGGATACTAACAGGCTGGGTTCTCCTTGTTTAAAAAGGGTGGATGTGACTTTCATAATCGTTTGGTTTTAAGCTGATTAAGTTTTGCATTGTATTTCCTGTTAAATTTCCTTTAAAAATGTATTGGCCACTCACGAACCATTGGCCCCCTTTAAAGTATAGTTAGCTGCCTTCCTTTCCCAACCATCCTAGAGCTGATGAAGGGTCTGCTCTAACAATTCCCTCTGATGGAGCTGTGTGTCATGCAAGAGGGATATGATCAAGTGGCCTACAGTTCAAATTATCAAGACTGTGTTTTTACGAAGCATAAATAAATGCTCCCATAATTTTGTTTTACTAACATCTCAGTGACGACTCTTTCACGGGATTTTTAAACCTTCCACTTGGCTCTTTCATGACAACCGAGAGGTAAAACTGCCTAGTCTTGTTTCACAGGGCCCAATCAGGGATCGAGGTCGCAGGGTGCTCGGTGCTGTACAAACATGGAGTGAAGTGACTGCCCTGCACTACAGAGCTTACAATTGAAGTTAGTGACAAGAAGCAACAGGTGCATGAGAGAAACTTACTCTCTATTCCTCCGTTGCATCCATATTGAAGGGGCAGGTGAGTGAAACTAGAGGCCCAGGGAAAGAAGCTGCAGTGTTTATCACTAGACTATGAGTGCTTCCAGGGAAGCAATGGGGTGAGTATGAGCTGGGAGGATCTGAGCTGGAGAGCTTATTTGCTGTCTAGTCTTCCCTGGTGCTCTGAGTGCCTCAGTGTCCCTGTTTCCTCCTCCTCCTCCTCTCCCAGATTCAGTCTGCTTGTCTGTTATTACTGATTACTGATTGTTGCTTTTTTCCATCCATCCTAGTTTTATTATGTTTGGGGGCCAAATCTGCGGTCTCTGGCCTGGTTGTTCTTTGTGCTGGTTTTCCAGGTGTGCTTAATGACACTGGGTCCTCTCTGCGCCAGCCGTTATCTGCTCAGCATTTGTTTGTTTTTCATGGTGTGTGTGTGTGAATTTAGTGCTGGGGAAAGGTGCTGCATTGATAGACCTGTAGACTGAAGGCATGTCTTTATCGACCAGAGCAGGTATCATACAGACAGTACCGGTCAAAACTCCCTACACTGTCCCATCAATTCGACTGTAAGCTCCCCTGCACAGAGACCTTAGTTCCCTATTTGTTTGTAAGTCACCTAGCACACAATGGATGTTAAATACATAACGTTAATTAAGAAATGATCAACATTACTCTGACCTAGAGGAATCTCATTTAGGGCTCAATGGAGAGTTCAGTCCACACAGTCTTCTGTCCTCAAACTACCAGTCTTGTGATTTGCTCTCTGTCTACGAGGTCCTAGACTGAAACCCACTAAACTCAGAAGACAGCAGGTCTAGGTTAGAACAAAAGATTGGGAGCTTGGAGGCCTGGAGCCTGTTCCCCTCTCTGCTACTAGCTTGCTGTGATCAAATGGAAGATCATCTGAAAACGCCACATTATCATATATGCAGATATTTACTTTTTTGGAGGATACTTTTGGCCATACTTTCAAAAGAGCCCATCTTCCCTATTGGCACCTAAACGAGGTGGGAAGATGTTCAGAGGTACTCGGCATCCAGAATCGGAGTACTGAGCTCTTGAAAATCATAGAAACACAGAATCATAGAATCCTGGGACTGGAAGGGACCTCGAGAGGTCATCTAGTCCGGTCCCCTGCACTCATGGCAGGATTAAGTATTATCTAGACCATTCCTGACAGGTGTTTGTCTAACCTGCGCTTAAAAATAGCCAATGATGGAGATTCCACAACCTCCCTAGGTAACTTAATCCAGTGCTTAACCACCCTGACAGTTAAGAAGTTTTTCCTAATGTCCAAACTAAACCTCCCTTGCTGCAATTTAAGCCCATTGCTTCTTGTCCTATCCTCAGAGGTTAAGGAGAACAATTTTTGTCCCTCCTCCTTGTAACAACCTTTTATGTACTTGAAAACTGTTATCATATCCCCTCTCAGTCTTCTCCAAACGAAACGAATCCAGTTTTTTCAATCTTTCCTCATAGGTCATATTTTCTACAACTTTAATCATTTTCGTTGCTCATCTCTGGACTTTCTTGAATTTGTCCTCATCTTTCATGAAATGCAGCACCCAGCACTGGACACAATACTCCAGTTGAGGCCTAATCAGCGCAGAGTAGAGCAGAAGAATGCCTTCTCGTGTCTTGCTTTCTACACTCCTGCTAATACATCTCAGAATGATGTTTGCTTTTTTTGCAACAGTGTTACACTGTTGACTCATATTTAGCTTGTGATCCACTATGACCCCCCCAGATCCCTTTCTGCAGTACTCTTTCCTAAGCAGTCATTTCCCATTTTGTATGTGTGGAACTGATTGTTCCTTCCTAAGTGGAGTACTTTGCATTTGTCCTTATTGAATTTCATCCTATTAACTTCAGACCATTTCTCCAGTTTGTCCAGATCATTTTGAATTTTAATCCTACCCTCCAAAGCACTTATGACCCCTCTCAGCTTGCTATCATCCGCAAACTTTATAAGTGTGCTCTCTATGCCATTATCTAAATCATTGATGAAGATATTGAATGGAACCAGAACTGATCCCTGTGGAACCCCACTCGTTATGTCCTTCCAGCATGACTGTGAACCACTGATAACTACTCTCTGGGAACGGTTTTCCAACCAGTTATGCACCCACTTTATAGGTCAGTGGTTCTGCACCCAGCTCCATATAGGTCAGTGGGTCTCAAACCTTTGTACTGGTGACCCCTTTTACATAGCAAGCCTCTGAATGTGACACCCCCCCCTTATAAATTAAAAACACTTTTTTATATATTTCACACCATTATAAATGCTGGAGGCAAAGCGAGGTTTGGGGTGGAGGCTGACAGACTGCGACCCCCTGTGTAATAACCTTGCAACCCCCTGAGGGGTCCCGACCCCCAGTTTGAGAACCCCTGAACTAGGTTGTATTTCCCTAGCTTGTTTATGAGCAGATCATGCGAGACAGTATCAGAAGCCTTATTAAAGTCAAGATATACCACATCTACTGCTTCCCCACAACTAAGAGGCTTGTTACCCTGTCAAAGAAAGCTATTACGTTGGTTTGACATGATTTGTTCTTGACAAATCCATGCTGGCGGTTACCTATCAGTTTATTATCTTCTAGGTGTTTGCAAATTGATTGCTTAATTATTTGCTCCATTATCTTTCCGAGTAATGAAGTTAAGCTGACTGGTCTGTAATTTCTGGGTAGTTTGTTGAGATGTTGAAAAATCTTGGGTCCTGTGTTATTTCCATGCTTTGGGATTATTCTCATTGCTATTACCAGCGCATCCTAAGTGGGGGCAGCAGATAAAAAACTGCTTTAAAGGTGAATTGCAGATTTATTTTTCAAATATTTAAATATAGTTTGAGTCAAGAGTGCAGGTTTGGCCAACTGTTTTATTAATATTCTGTATGCCAGTGGGGATGAAATAATCATATTCAGAAATACACAAGGCAAAACTGTGTTGTAGGATTAAATAACTTCACTTCCCTGCACCTCTGCAAGTTCTGTGCTTCAGCAGGGCTCTGATGGGAACTGTGGCTGTGACATCTCAGAATGATGAATTCCAGGGCATCAGAGCGGAGCCAGCAGGCGTGACATTTGGGGGTGGAAAGGGAAACAATAGTGAAGGCGAATGCCCTTTGTTGCCCTGGTATTTGTGGCACTGAGCACATTAAATATACATTTAGCTCATTTAATGAAAAAATGTGCAGTTTGCCCTTTAAGACTATGGGATGGAAAGAGTCTTGACGCGTGTGATTTCTGTTAGACAGAGATGGCTTCATAACATCTTGTTTGTGGCCCTTGCTGAATTAGTTGAGTGGCCAGCGGAAGGAACTGGAATCCACTATGAGACATATCAGATAGGCAGGTCTATGGGAGAATCTGGAGTTCCAGTCCTATCTGAGACACTGTCACCCAGTGGAACACAGGATCGGTCACTCCCGTTCCTTGAGTCTCGGTCACTCCGTTTGGAAGGAGAGCGTAAAAGTGGACGCAGCCGCTGAGCTGAACTTTCCTGAGGAAGTAGATTGAACTCTGGTCTCTTCTGGCAGCTGGGTCATTAGGGTGGCCTGCAAGCGCCATTCTTATTTCAGGTTAACAAGTTTATATACACCCTACATGCAGCTCCTGAGATACATACTTGGGACAAATTCTGCCCTCAGATACACATGGAGAGTTCCTGTTGTCTTCAGTGGGAGCCACAAACAAGAACCTGAGCGCAGGATTTGGCTCCATGTGTAGGTCAGTGTTGTGCAGTCATCTCCCCAAATTGCACTGCGATATGCAGTTTCTCTCTTACATTATCTGGGGATTCTGCTATAGCAACATGCAGATGTAAAATCCTTTTGAAGTGTGAATCAAATGTCAGTGGAAAGATAACTCCCCATAGATGTGTAGTGTGGTCCCTGATTTAACCTGTGATCTCTCTGATCTGATTTACGACTAGGCTGGGCATCATGATTATATGGTCTGACCCTTCCTCTGATGGGATCCTCCATTTGTGTATATCTGTGTTGCTGTCCTAAGAACATTGGGTATGATGAACACTGTGTGCTGCATGAGTCTCTGTGCCCATCTATTTATAACTGTATAGACAGAGACACCCACACGTGCCCCCTCCTTTTCAGAGCTGATATTCAAACCCAGGCATCCCTGACTTAGGCTCTGTCGCTCAGCTGAGCTGTTTGAAGTGCTAACTGATCTGACTTGTGATCCAGTCTCTGACTGGAACATGCATAGGATGTGGCTGCTGTGTCTTTTCCACAGGGATGTGGAAGGTCCCTTAGCTACTTGACTTGTTATGCTCAGTGAATTTCTTATTGTTTCCTTTTCAAGGCATGCCTTACTAAAGGAAAAAATATGCCCAGAATTCTGCTGCTGGGTGGCTTGCTGACCCTCTGAGGAGCTGCAGTGCATACATGGCATTGCCCACAGCACATGCTTCCCAAGCACTGGGCTCCTGTTGTTTGTATCCAGACTCGGTTTTTATCATTAACAAATGATTTACATTAGACATTCCCGTGTTTAGTTTTTAGAGTCAGCAGTGCCAGTTAGCCCCATGTTGCTGGACCCAGGAATGGTGCTGACAGCTGCTGTCATGCATGTGTGTGTACAGAATGGCTGAAGGCTTCGAGTGAATACCGATCTGGAGTTCTACCATGGGAAAGGCTGCCTGTGCTGCTTGGGCACCAA
This sequence comes from Chelydra serpentina, assembly GCA_037349315.1. Lineage (NCBI taxonomy): Eukaryota > Metazoa > Chordata > Testudines > Chelydridae > Chelydra > Chelydra serpentina. The sequence goes on from JBAIAC010000035.1 coordinate 20,048,097, forward strand.
CCCATTCCCAGTGGACCAGGAATGAAGAGCTGCTATGCCAGTGAGCTTCCTGCCTGTTGAATCCACTGTCCGAGAGAGAGGCCTACCCAGAGCATGAGTTTTGGAGTCAGCGTGATGCCCCACATGGTCAGCTTGTGTTGTGACCTGGTCTAAAGAGTACATATGTGCGGCAGATATGTGTTACCTTTTGTTTAGATCAACATCTCTGCTTGTGTGCAGAGATGTTTAGCAATGCAAGATATGGACTGTAATAGACATCTGCCAAGGCTCTGCTGTCTTCACCACTACCTACCTGTCCGTCTGTCTGGGCACAGAGGCAGAGAAAGCAACGACTGCAATGCATGAAATGAGGTATTATGCTGTAGTGTCGGGGTCCGTCATGCGTATAATGTAATAAATAGGGTCATAAGCCTTTTACGAAGTCTATTTCCACTCTTGAATCCAGGATTTAATGCATGGCTGCTTAGAGAAGCTGAGGATTTCAGAGGTCAGCAGGGCTAATTGCAATGCTGTAGTAAAAGGGAAGACTGCAGAATACTGCACATGCGAGTAAACCTCTTCGGCAAAAGCACTTAACGAAGGGTGCTAACTGGCTGCGTGATCTTCCAAACAAACAGGCACAAGTACATAGTGTTACCAGTGTTTTGGCAAAACAGTGGAGAGGGTTGTATGGGAGAGAAGGGGCCTCTCGAAATTGCCGCTCAGCTGGGTTCAGGTGACTTTGCAGGCTCTGTAGGGGCCTGTGCCAATTTCCTGAGTCATGTGCTGAGAGCAGAATGTAGTGCATTTGATTTCCCCTGTCCTCCGGCACACATGTCTCTGAATATCAATTGGATACAGCATTGCTGGGATTCTTGACCTTAGGTTTCCAGGAGAACCTGAATGCCTCCTAAGGAGCTCTTCAGTGGCTGATGTCAAAAATCAGGGACTCATGGAGGCTCCCTACACCCAGCAACATGCAGGGACCTTCTACTCCACTCAGCCACGTACCCTGCATCCTTTGTGCTGGAAAAGGTGCTGGTTGGGCAGCCCTGGAGACCAAAGGCCTGCATTTATCTAGGGAAGAGGCTCAGCCTGGGCCATGTAGGTGCCTCATGAATGTCCCTCTGCCCAACCTAGATGGGCTTCTCTAGATCTGCCATGGCCCATCCAGTTCTTAGGCTTCCTGCTGAGCCTGTCTGCATAAAGGCCAGTTAGTGCCAGTCATGAAGTGAACTCCTGTGTGAGTGCTCCGACACCATCGTGCAGAATAGGGAACTAGAGAGAGAGACACGAGAAACTGAACTGAAACCCACTGACCCATTGCTCGTATATCATCATCATTGTTATTATCTAGACAGGGACAACAATGTTCTGGGTGACGTGGTCCCTGCCTTGAGGAGCTCATTGTTCAAGTGGACATCACACAAATGCAGGAACGAGGTGGATGAGCAGTGCCATGCACCAAGCGGCTGATTAGCTCCATGGTGTTGTCAATGGGGGGCACTGCCATGGCTTTCTTGAGAGTCTGGCTGGGGACATGTGGCTTGTTGGAAGAGGAACTGGCCGGAGTTTTCAGACAGAACTATGAAGCCCTGGAAGTGGCTTAACTCCTTGGAGGTAGGGTGTGGCTGTGTCTGGTGTGGAGCAGTAGAGCCACGTGACTATGCTGTGTCTACTTAGGGGCCCTTCCCGGAGGGCTTGGGGCAGGGCAGAGAGATGTACCTCCCCCAGCAGGGGCATGGTGCTCACCTTGTTCAACAGAGAAGCAGAGCTGCCAGTGAATATGTTAATATACACGAGATGGTGCCCAGACTTTGCCACATCGCCGACTCTCCAGGAGGTTGTGGGCTGTACCTAGTCAGCATAAATTGGAGCAAATGGTAGCCACTCTCAGACGCACTAAGGAAGTATGGTCCATGGGTGCTGCAGGTCCCAGCGTGCAGTGCAGCAAGGCTGTGTGGAGTGTTGCGTGCTGGAGGATCATCTATTCAGCCTACACTTCGGCACCCCCCTTCACTAGAGAGTAGTTGAGGTTGGGGGACTGGCGCAGCGCGGTCCCTCACTCTCAGCAGAGCTGTCAGAGCACCCTCACTCTTTTGGAGAGTTTTATCCATCTGAGCAGTTCCCCGTGGAGGGTAACTGATGGCAGTAGGCAGCTCCGTGGAGCTAGCTTAGCATGCGGCCAACTGAGCGCAGCCTTGGGTCAGTTCCATCACTTCCCTTCAGGATGAAGGATAATGCCAGCTCCTTTCAGTTACTTTCCTCGCCGATCCTGTCATCTCCATCCCAAGCAGGAGCAGTGATGTAGTCATGGTAACCAGCAGGGTTGCAGTCTCACTGTGCAGCTCCTGTGCATGATTGACCAGTAATCTAGAAATATTGTAATGGAGAACTGCTCGTTGGTGGGGAGCTGATCAGAACCCTCCACCAGTTACAGTGATCAGTCATTTGTAACTGGGGAAGCAGCCTTGTCTAGTGGTTCTACTGGAAATTGGGGCTCTTGGGTTCCACTCCCATCTTTGTCTGTGACTTGGTGTGTAGCCTTGGGCAAGTCATTTCATCCCCCCGTGCCTCAGTGTCCCCATCTATGTCACAAGGATAATGCACAGATTCATAGACTAGATTATAATGCCAGCAGGGGTCATAGTAACAACCTAACCTGACCTCAAATATAACACTGCCCACTGAACTGCCCTAAATTCAGCTGTTTAAACTAGAACAGATCTTTTAGAAAAACATCCAATCTGATCCAAAAAATTACCAGTGATGGAGAATCTACCACAACCCTCGGTAAGTTGTTCCCAATGGTTAATTACCCTCACTTAAAAATGTGTGCCTTATATTTCCTCATTTCCAGTTTGAATTTGACTAGCTTCAACTTCCAGTAATGACACTTACCCCTGCCCACCCACAGTGAACTGTAGTGAGGCCTGATCTATTAGCATTTGCCAAGCCGTGCGAGATCCTCATAGAAAGCTGCTATAGAAATGCAAAGTATTACTATTAATAGACTCCTTTTGCAAAGTTATCTTTAGCAACCCTGTTCCCACCTTCATTCATAAGAGCAGTGAGACAGGCCTGATTCTTCTGTCTGACACGGGTGTAAATCAGGAGTAACTCCACTGAAGTCAATGGGATTTGCATTGGTGTGGGTGAGATCTTCCCTCCCATCCCGTTCGCCAGACAGAGTTCACACTTCAGTATCTTGCCAGCATATTTGGTGCGTAAATAAAAGTTCTGACAAATCTTCTTTCACTGGAGTGGGAACGGACTGGGTTTTTTTTCTGGTTGTTTTACCTACTGACCATTAACCTCTTGACTCTCTCTGAGCTCCCCTCCCCTTTCCTCCCATCCCATGCCACCTCTGCCCTGGCTCAGACCTCGCGGGGAGAAACTGCCAAGGACTTTCTCCTCTGAGTGTCTCTGAGGAAGTCCAGCATGTCAGCTTGATCAAAGGAAGGAGCAGTGTCTGAACTACTGGGAAGGATCCGGCTCTTTTGATTGGCTGGGCTAGGATATGCCTTCTCCATCTTTATTCCTATGGGTCTGTGATGTTAGGGTTCAGACCATGGCAGGCCCTTCCCCAGACTGTCTGCCTTGAGGACCCTCACTTTAGGACAGCCATAGCGTAGGCTGCACATGCCTACAATGTGGCTTGGGGGTAGCCTGAGGCACACTCCACAGAGACAGTATTTCTAGCCTGCCAGATCAGGATGGAGCATTATGTGCAGCACTTAGCATCTCCACTGGCTGCACTTCCATTGTAGAAGTGAAGGTGATTGCAGTACGCTCCCTTGTATGCACATGGCCCCTAAATTACTGCTGCGGTTCTCAGCTGGGCAAAGTCTAAATGCCCCTTCTTGCTTGACTCTGCAGTGAGATCAAAAGAACTAGTGAGGAAATGAAGCTGTCCCACAGAGAACATGCCAATTCCCACTCCCACAGCTCAGTAGAACTAGTGCCAGATTTTATAAGCCCCAGCAGACTGAGAGGATACAGCAGGAGGAGGAGAAAAGAGGGGGGCACAAGGGGAAACTTACTGAATGGGAAGAGCTGTATGTCCCAGGAGAAGAGTGAACTCTGTGGATAGAACCTTTTTTCAGTTCATAACCTGCTTCTCAGTCACACAGGGTCACAGCCTCTCCCTGGAATTCTCTTAGCAGCTTAATAATTGTTTTGATCTTGCTTTCCTTTTGTATTTTAAGCATGATATTGTGGGTCAACCTGAGTACAGGCTGCACCTTAGTGGGTGTGTATTGGCAGCGGTGCATGCACCAGTGTGGGTGGGTGTGTATCATCAGTCGCTGATTTTGAGTATCAGATCATACTGACAAGTTCTGATCTGTGATGTCCACTTGTGTTTCCATCTGTTTGGAATGTCAGTCACACAGAATCACAGAATATCAGGGTTGGAAGGGACCTTAGGAGGTCATCTAGTCCAACCCCCTTCTCAAAGCAGGACCAAGCCCCAATTTTTGCCCCAGATCCCTAAACGGCCCCCTCAAGGATTAAACTCACAACCCTGGGTTTAGCAGGCCAATGCTCAAACCACTGAGCTATCCCTGAGCTATCACTGAGCTGTCGGTCAGCTGGTTTTAAGAAATGGCAGTGCATGTTGCACTCTTGCTATGCATAGGCACAGAGGGACACACACACACACACACACAGGGTGGCCAATTTTCAAACACGGAGGCCTCAGTAGAACCCCAGTGTGATGAATTTGGACACTCACACCAGCCCTCCACCCTCAAGGTGGATGCTCCCCCAGCAGTGCTGATTTGTAAAGCTCTCAGGGTGAATATCGGGAAAGCCCATTTGTGTGCAGAGTAGTGTAAATGCATTGAAGGAACGCATACGGTGCAGGCTTGTTTCCTCCTGTCCGTTCCAGGCCAGGCCTCTCCTCACCCTACCCCCACTGTACTGGCCCTCCCAGCCACATGACAGACAGGAGTGGTGTATGTGCCCATCACAACATATACTGAACAACAGTCTGACTTGATTCCCCATCATTTTCATGATCATGTGGTAGAAATGGCACAGGCGGGTGGTTGGATGGTGCCCTGATTCTGGGTAGGTGGGTTTGATGTAACAGCACCTCCTGCTACAAGGAGTGGGACAAGAGGTGATTGGAGCATGTGATATTCCCTATCCCTTTGACCTCATGGGCACATAGTGTGTTGCCATCCTTCCTCCCCCCGCCCTTTCTTGGTTCTAACCTATGGATCTAACGTGGGCCCGTGTTAGCAGCAGTACAGGCTTTTTACGGTGGTAGAGGAGATTTTGGCAGCCAGGGCAGAGGGCTGAGTGCTTACCCGCGAGGGGCACCTCCTTGAGGATACCTCTTCTCCCTATTCCCCCCTTTCCTACCGAAGTCAGGTGTCTTCCAGCCTCCGCTCTGAACACCATTTCTCCTCCTTTCTCCAGCAGTGTTTCCTTCCCCTAATTAAAAACTGAACTGGGGGCTCTTCTTCTCCTGTGCCTGCTGGCATTTGAAGAGAACATAAGAACAGCCATACTGGGTCAGACCAAAGGTCCATCTAGCCCAGTATCCTGTCTTCCGACAGTAGCCAATGCCAGGTGCTCCAGAGGGAATGAACAGAACAGGTAATCATCAAGTGATCCATCCCCTGTCGCCCATTCCCAGCTTCTGGCAAAAGAGACCCCATTGCACACAGCAGTTCAACCCCACTGGAAAGGTGGGAGTTATGGGTATGTGCAATGGGTTGTGTATCCCAGACCCACCATCAGCATCCCAGACTTCCCTGCAGGCCACTTTCCTCCAAGGGGCCACCCACCTGTAGCTTCTAACACTGAGCGTTCCATTTGCATGTGGAGGTGCTTGTACATCTGTGAGTGTGTGTGTGTGTGTTTGAGTCTCAGTAGGGGTGTGCATTAGTGATGTAAATACCATTTAAAAAGTTAACCGTTTAAATTATTAAAAATATTTCGTTTAAACGGTTAACCGTTTAAGCGGCTGAGGCCCATCCGGCTGGCGCAGGGCCGCTGGAGCCGGCCAGCCGGCTGGCACAGGGGTTAACGGTTAAGGTGGGTAGCTGGTAAGATTGTGCATACCAGTTAACCGGTTAACATTTTACATCCTTAGTGTTCATGGAGGTGTGTATATGTTTGTGTGTGGGGTGTGTGTTTGTGAGCCTGTTTGGAGGGATGCGTGACTGTGTTATTGCTTTGCTAGTTGTAGTTTTCAGCCTAATATATTGGATGGCTCACAGAACTCTCTCTTCCAAGACTGGATGTGTTGCCTGCTTTCCCTCCCACGGAGCTATGCAGCTGCCCTGCCATCCTGTTAGATTTTTTAGTCCAGCCTGACAAGCCCTTGCTTTGGCTTCGCAATGAGAGTAGCCCAGGCAGATAGCCTGACTGGAACTGAAGCCTCCAGGGCTTGCCCTAGATCCAAGCAAGACGCATGGATTGGAGCACGGGGGCGCATCCAGGCACTCAGGTGAGGAAGGACTGTGGAATCAGGTCTCGGAGCAAAGGGCAGATTCCACGTGGGAAGAGCAGAGAACCTGGAGAAGATGTGAATTCTACTCCCCCAGAGCCCACCCTCTACCTCTTCCCATTTCGGCCTGCCGTTGCATGTACTGACTGTGTTGGGATACACCCTTCCCATCCCCGTGGGAGATGATAGCTCCATCCGTTATACACTCAGCTGTGACCGTGCAATGCTCACGCCTTACACTGAGGTGAGATGCCCCAAGCCCCAGTGGTGGGAAGGGCCTGTCGCTAATGTCCCTGTTGTGGAAGGAAAGCACAGTTTGGCCGTGGTGTGGAGGCCTCGGACACAGAATTTGTGGGGTGAACCCAGGATGTTGTTCCAAGGCAGCATGCAGGTGGGGCAGAGACCACAGTGCCACCCCCACACAAGGTTGGATGCCAGGAGAGCATAAGCTGATCGCTGGAGGTTCCCTGTGAAGAGAAGCTGGAGCACTAGGGATGGGAGGGAAGGAACCGGAGTCTGGGTGTGGTGCTGTAAGCAGAGTCCTCCTCTGGGGATGGGAACCTCACAGAGATGCTGCTGCTAGGATGGGAAGGCTCCCGGCGTCCTCTCTCTAAGGCTCTGTCTGACTGACTGTCTCTGTCACTCATAAAGCTCCCAGGTTGGTACAGAGCCAGCAGCAATGTGGATTCACTTTGAGGTTCCCGGTGCATTAGCACTCAGTGCGTTGTCTCAGCTGCCTTGGGGTTAAACTGTCTTCAGTCTTGCCACCTCCTCTCAAACTATCCAAGAAGGTCACTCTGGCTCCCAAGAATGGGGTCATGAAACTGATAGTATAGGAGGAATCCAGGCTCCAGCTAGGTAGCTGGTTACCGTGCCTGCTGCTCTCCTAGTCATATGAGAAGTGTGTGTGTGTGGGCGGGGAAAGAATAGGAGGACCAGTACACTAAGCTCTGTCCTAGCTGTGTGGAGACTGGCCACCTTGCCCACAGGTTCTGTGTGTGTAATTAAATGCAGCGCTGCCGTCAGCCTCCTGAACATGCTGTAACACACAGAACATCCTGCACTGCCCATTTGCAGGTGAAGGATTTTCTTAGAAGTGATGCAGCAGACACTATCCCTGCTCTGCTCTCCATGCCTTTGTTGAATGCTGGAGCAGTTCCTCTGGCAGTTACACAGCAGGGAGTCTTGCCCACTGTTGGGGAGGTTGGATGTATCTCAGGCTCCCTGTTAATTAAGGCACCTCATTTGTCTCTACGTCACCCTCTTTCAGCCATACTTGTGAGTTCTCTGGCTATTGCGCTCAGACCCCTTGCATGCTGTGCTGCTCAGTGCAGCTCACCTCATCTGTCTCAAGGGCACAGCCCAGGGAAGGGCAGCAGCCCAGACTGGTGGCACCCAGAGGTCGGATTCCCACCGGGGGATACATTACAAAGATGAGGACTAGCCGAGTAATTGGAGATGGAAGAGTGGCCTGTAATCTAAAAGGTGAGATGGAGCCAATCCATGGGGCTCGTGTTTACCCTGGGGCATAGACAGAAATAAGGGAGCAAGAATACAATGATACTTGTAACCCTGCGAGCGCTAGAGACAAATCTGTCCTCTCCACCTTCCTACCTCCCAGCTGTTGCTCCCTCCCCCAAGCAGAATGGACCCTTCCAGTCTCTGTCCACCTTTCTGGATCAGTCCCCCAGTCACTCACCTCTCCATTGTCAGTAGGAGCTGTGCGCTTTTCCCACCGGCTGCTGGCTCAGCCTCCCCAGCTCTATACCAGTAGCTTCCTGTCTCGCCTCCCATTGGTTCCCAGCCTAAAGGAAGGGTTGGGAATCGCAGGGAGTCCTGCAGAGAAGGCGAGTCCTATCAGGAGGATAGGCCTTTGGAAACAGCCGGCCTCTTGGTGACATACACCTGGAAGTTAACCGTTTTCCTAGGGTTAAAAGAGCAAGGAATTGGCTCTGGAACTTACTGTCACAGAACATTTGAGGCTAATAGTTTAGTGAGGTTTAAAAAAAGGTTAGAAACACATCTGGATAAGAACAGCACTGGCAATGACCCGAGCTAGGTTGAAATCACAAGGACTGTCCATTCTCATGCTTCATGCCGCTGGTTGCCAGCTTTGGCCCAGAAGGAATACCCCCCTGGCAGAATATTGCACATTTAGACACATAACATGGGGAGGAGTGTGTTACACTTCCAGCTCTGTAGCATTCAGTCCTGGCCACTATCGGACAGACATCAGATAGAAGAACCATTGGTCTGTGCTGGTGTGGACTTGATGGACCATTTCCTGCTTCTGCGTGGCAGGAGATGGGTTACTGGACTGGATGGGCCAATTGACCTGCTCTGCTAAGGCAAGTGTAAGTGGCAGGAGATGGGATACAGTAGTGGACAGGGCACTAGTTTGTTCCAATACATATTGGATGGACTTTTGATTTGCTCTGGTTTGGCAGGAGATAGATAGTGGGATTGGGCTTCTCCCACTTCCTATGTTCCTAACCTAGGTCGCCCCACTGACAGCATTAGACCCTATTTTGATGTATGTTGACCTACAATCGAACCAGTGACCTTCTAAGATACCGAAAGGAGACGGCCCAGATCTGTTTGAAAGCTGGGATATTCAGGGATTGCTTCGGTTCCTCCATGCTGTTTGAGTGCTGCCTATTTTCACAGGGCTCTTTGCTGGTCTGTTCAGTGCGGGTATCACAGGTGTCTTTCCCAGGGCACTGGGCTGAGTACTCAGCATCCACCACATTCTGTTGGGACAGGGCTGGGATGCCAGGGCCCGTCCTGCATGGAGCGATGGGCCTGCCACAGCCCAGACTGGCAGTTAGCACGTGCAGTCACTCCCTGGCAGTATCAGAGGGAGTGTTGCTGGCATCATAGCAGGTGATTGCACAATCACACACTTTTTTTTTTCCTTTTGGCTGGAAGTGCTGGAGGGTGTGTATATGTGAAGGCACGTTGGGACAAGGTCAGGCAGGCAATGAACTGCTAGTCATGTGAGGCCACTTGCAATCTTGTTACAACCGACTAACACTTTGGTAATGTTCATTACAACACCAAATGCCTGTACTCTCACCCAGAACTAGTCGCTCCGTTAACCCATGCCAGGACCTTAAAGCATAGCAACAGTTGAAAGACAAAGGAAAGGTATGGCTTTTTGGGCCATTGGATGGCCACTTCTGCTGGGCTATATTCCGTCACTCCATTGAATGTGAGTCCAGGCATCCTAGTCTCCTCTTGAGCAGGCAGAGCTCTGGTCCTAAAGTTGTTTTCCCTGGGACTAACGTCTTGCAGTTCCTGCTGATAGTATCATGTATATAGGGTTTATTATGTTCAAAGCACTTCCATGGCAATACCCAAAGCACTTCCATGGCAATACCCACTAAATTGTCTTAGCTCCCTGTGAGGCAGGTCAGTATTGCCCCAGTGTTGCCGGTGGGGCAGGTGAGTTGCACAGAGGAGAAGGTATTTGGCAAAGGCGCAGAGCAGGGGTGGCCAACCTGTGGCTCCGGAGCCACATGCGGCTCTTCAGAAGTTAATAAGCGACTGCTTGTATAGGCGCCGACTCTGGGGCTGGAGCTACAGGCACCAACTTTCCAGTGTGCCGGGGGGTGCTCACTGCTCAACCCCTGGCTCTGCCACAGGCCCTGCCCCCACTCCACCCCTTCCCGCCTCCTCCCCCGAGCCTGCCATGCCCTCGGTTCTCCTCTCCACCCCACCCTCCCCAGTCTCCTGCACACCACGAAATAGCTGATCGGGAGGTCCGGGAAGGGAGGGGTAGGTGCTGAATCGCAGGGCTACCGGTGGGCGGGAGGTGCTGGGAGGGAGTGGGGGAAGCTGATGAGGGGCTGCTGACGTGTTACTGTGGCTCTTTGGCAATGTACATTGGTAAATTCTGGCTCCTTCTCAGGCTCAGGTTGGCCACCCCTGGTGTAGAGGGTAGTTGGCATTGGCGCTGGAGTGAAGGCTCGAGAGCAGAGCTGTGCGAATAATTGATTTTTTGGTTCACTGACAATTCTGAAAAATTGGGGGTGGGGGTGGGGGGAGTTTCTGGTTGACCTGAAAACAAAATTTTTCTAAAATTCTCTCAGGGTGAACAAAATATTTTGCTTTGATTTTGAGCATTGTTTTTAAATTATTTTAAATACAGTTGAAGGACATTTCAAAACGAAAAGTCATTTTGAATAGGAACATCGAAACATTTAGGCTTTTGGGGATTTTTTTTTTTTTTAAGATGAACAATTCAGCAAAAACAACAGAAATCCATGAAATGTTTCGGTGTTGCGGAATCTGCATTTTTTCTAAAAAAGACTGTCAGTTGGAAATGTTTGCCCACTGTGTTTGGGAGTTCCTGAACCCCTGCGTTGTACTGAGACTCTGAATTTATATAGCGCCCCTCGTTGGAAGGAGCCAGACACGCGTTGCAGACCGGCACCTAAATAATCTATGGGGTTCACCTCAGCCAGCACTGATATGCAGCCACTCCTGGGATGGAACGCGGCAGCCTTCCTGCGTGGCAGTCGAGGCAGAAAGTGAAGAGGAGTCCTGCCTAACAGGAGAATGTAGGTGAGCAGGATGTAGGCACCCAGGTTAGAGTTTGGCGAGGCGGCTAAGCCCTGGGACATGTGATGACTTTCCTTTGGGAAGCAGCCCATAAGTGCTGGCACTAGGAGTGCTGGCGGTGTGGCCGCACCCCCTGGCTTGAAGTGGTTTCCATTATGTACGGGGTTTACAGTTTGGTTCAATGGCTCCCCCCCCCCCCCCCACTATACAAATTGTTCTAGCACCCCTGAAGTAACCTGCACTGTTACCCTTTACCTCACCCTCCTCTGCATGCCCATCCAATCTGCCTTCGGGAACCTTCTCTCGCTTCTGAGCGGTCAGATGTGGAGAATGCGCCTGGCTGTTTCACCCAGGAAGGCTCCAGATGTTGATGCTGACGGAATGAATATTGTTGGGGGGGGTTGCTGGTATAATTGAAATGGAGCCAGGCGGCTTTTCAGGGAGTAACTGTGACACCGGCAGTTACAGACCAAAGGCCCACGTACACTCTCTCCTGGGTGACCCAGGAGCAGCGTGAACCCTGGAGGGTTAATTCCCCTGCTGCAGCTACACAGCCATCTTAGCACAGCTCGGGCCTTAGCCAGTCCGTCCCTGTTCCCTCTCCTTTTACAGTATGGGCTTGCTGGCGAAGGAAGCCCCGTAATCTCCTCTGTCCTGCTCCTTTCCTTCTTTGGTCGTCCTCCCTGCTCTCTGCACCACCACCCGCTCCCTCCCTCGTTCTTTCCAGAGCCCATGTCTATGTCGGTTGCTTCACATTGAAGCAGACAGAAAACTAGCAAGAGCAGAAATGGTCCCTTACAGCTGTTTGTCTACAGTGAAGCCCGGTGGGTCCCCTCATGTGGATTGTGGCCAATACGGAGGCAGTTTTGCAGAGGTTTCTCGTGTATCAATCTCAATCACTCTCTGCCAGAATTCAAGATGAATGCCAACCAGCTTTCCAGGCTTATAGTGCTTAGCACTTAGAAAGCCTTTCACAGCTGCAAAGCCCTTTACAGCCATTTACTAATTCATCCTCCTGGGGGGGAGGTCAGGAGCATTATCCTCATGGTATGGATAGGGAAACTGAGGCACGGCAAATGAAAGTGAAGCATTCAGGGTCATAGAGTGAGTCAGTGGCTGAGCTACTTACGTGGTGTCTCCAACACTTGTGGATCAGGATTAGAACTCGGAGCATTCCAGCTCCCATTCCCATTCCTTGTCCACTCTCTCATGCTGGTCTCTTGACTGGGCATGCTCCCTGCAGGGGATCTTCAGATGCTACGCTGGCCACTCTTCTCCTTGAACTGAGAGGAGATATTCCTTGGTTGTTGATGTGGCATTGTTTTTCAGGCCAGCAGCCAATCATGTGAGACTGATACAGACAGAGATACTCCACTGGAGTAGGGTGGTGTTTATGTGACCATCACTTATTAGCACAGTAGTGTCTAGGAAATGGACCACTTGTGTGGACTGTTCTAGGCTAAGGTTGATGGTGGGATGGAAATTGTTGAAATCGTGGTGGAATTCCTCAAGGGTTTCTTTTCCGTGGGTCCAGATGATGAAGATGTCATCAATGTAGCGCAAGTAGAGTAGGGGCATTAGGGAACGAGAGCTAAGGAAGCGTTGTTCTAAGTCAGCCATAAAAATGTAGCATCAGTGAGCCTTGAACATAGATTCATATATTCCAAGGCCAGACAGGATCACTAGGATCATTTAGTCTGACCTCCTGTATCACACAGGCCATAAAACTTCTCAAAATAATTCCCAGAGCAGATTTAGAAAAAAAAATCATATCTTGCCAGTGATGGAGAATCCACCATAAACCTTGGTAAATTGCTCTAGTGGTAATTACTCTTGCTGTTAAAAATTTACACTGTATTTCCAGTCTGAATGTATTTAGCTTCAACTTCCAGCCATTGGATTGTGATATACCTTTGTCAGCTAGATGCAAGAGCCCATTGTCAAATATTTGTTCCCCATGTAAGTACTTATAGACTGTAATCAAGTCACTCTTTAACCTTTTCTTTGTTAAACTAAATAGATTGAGCTCCTTGAGTCTGTCACTGTAAGGCGTGTTTTCTAATCATTTAATGCTTCTCATGTCTCTTCTTTGAACCCTCTCCAATTTATCAACATCTGTCTTGACTGTGGACACCAGAACTGGGACACAGTATTCCAGCAGCCAAATACAGAGGTGAAATAACCTCTCTGCTCCTACTCGAAATTCCATTTATGCATCCAAGGATTGCATTAGTTCTTTTGGCCACAGCGTCTCATGGGGAGGTGGAACAGAGCTGACCAGAGCTGTGTACATTGTGTGTCCTTGGACCGACATGTAGAGTCAGTTGAAACTCAGAATTTCTGGTTCATGGGAAATTTCGACATATTGAAATGTGTTTTTGAAATTTGTCCGAATTAGACGCTTTATGTCAAAGTTTCAAGCTATTTCATTACAACACAAAAGAGACACTTGGATCTAGAAAAGAAGATAAAATGTTTCAATAAGTACCAAGTAACAGCTGCCTTTAATTATTTTAAAAATAAAAATAATAGAATATTTCAACTATTATATTGTGTCATATTATTATGGCAGTAGCCTCACATTGTGCACAACTACTACTGGCATAAAAGCAATGTATGAATAATTAAAATAATATAAACATTAAAAAAACCCAATAAAATATTGGAATTTCCCCCAAACTAATGATTTTAATGAATTTCAAAATCAAAAGACATTTTCCGAAGCTTTTCAATTTGTGCAAAAATGGCATTTTGCATCAAAAAAATATTTTGACAAAACATTTCCAGCTGGCTCTGTCTGCAGCACGTTGTCCAGCAGCCCAGTGAGAGTTGCCCCAGAACGCCTGGCCCTGGGCTGGCCTGAGCAGGACACTAATGGGGAGGCGAAACCAGTATAAACACTGACGGTGAGCAAAGCCTGAGTCACTTTGCAGGGGGTCAATCCAAGCCCAGCAGCTCCACAGAGCAGGCCTCTGGGCAGCGGTGGGGGGGAGAGGCAGAGGGTGTCCTTTCAGCTAGGATGAAGCAGAGCTCAGGCTTCAGCCTGCAAATGTCACTGTCTGAAATAAACAAAGGTCAAGATGAGCTCTCAGGATGAAAACAGTTCCTCTGGGTGGGGCTAAGCCCAGCTTAGGGGAATTAGTGCCAAGGGTTAGAGGTGTCCCAGCTAGGGTGACCAGATATCCCGATTTTATAGGGACAGTCCTGATTTTTGGGTCCTTTTCTTATATAGGCTCCTAATACCCTGCATTCCCTGTCCCGATTTTTCACATTTGCTGTCTGATCACCCTAGTCCCAGCATAGGAAGGTCAGAATCACAGACCCTTCCTGGGACTGCACCATGGGCCCGGAGCGGTGTCCTCTCCACCTGCCCCCTCCTTCCCCTATCCCCCTTCTGCCGCCCGGCTTCTTCCCCAGCTCCTCCACATCTCCCCAGACATCTGGATCCCTGAGCATCCCCAGGATGTTTACTTGCTGACCGACCGTGGGAGAGTTGCTGGAGCATGCGCAGCTGCTGCTTGGTCTGTTGTAGGAGTGGAGATGCCAGACGGGTGGCCATGCAGCTGCACTCCGATTCCAGCCCCGTTCCCATCCTGGCCTCGCTGGTCCCAGCTCTGGAGTGTGCTACCCATTTCTGAGCCTTTTCCTGGACAAACCTGCGTGCCCTGAGGGTCACAAGCAGGAAGGAAGGGAGCCTACGGGTGGTTATGGGGAGGTTAGGACCCCAGTGGGTGGGCGTGGGGGAAGTGGCTGTGGGGTGAGCACAAGAATACAAGCTCATGGCTCAGACCATGCCTGTCTCTTTTAAGGGAGCCAAATCTCCCTTTCTCATCCCCTCCTGCTCCGAGCGTCTCCCTCAGTCACTGCCAAGCCAGGCTCAGCTCCTGCCAACTCTTATTTTAGTGCATTGTTTCTCAGCTGTCCCTGGCTGGTGTCTCAGTGGACTGTTACCCAAATACTCACACTGCCAGAAGGGTTTCTCTCCCTGTAAATGAGCGGAAATTGGGGCAAAGGCCTCGGGGTGGAAGGGAGGGGGGAAGGGAATGTTGGCCACATTCCCGGTTGCAGTGCCTGGGTCCCGTGTGCTGATCCTCCCCATACCCTTATTGCTACCCCAGCGCCATTCAGTTGTGGGACCTATTGTCGCCTGTGGGGCCAGGTGTGTTAGAGTCTGTGTGTCAGGGGTGCAGGGCCCCTGGCTGTCCTGGCCATGGAGCTGGGCTCAGAAAAGGCTCTTTTGTCCGGGGTTGCATGTGCTGTTGTGATCACGTGTCCACATGTCTGTGCCTGCTCATGTGCGATTTACTGCAAGGGCCATAGATTTAAACAGTTCTCTGTGTGTGACAGAGCAGCTTTGATCCTGAAGGGTCCCACGGGGCTTTACATGAGACGGGGCGTAGGCTAGTGAGGGAGGCATTGTCTGGTGGTCTGAGCATGGGATGGGGAAGGAGTAACTCTCCTGAGACACAGCCTTGTCTCATTCTGTTACTGATTCCCTCTGAACTCATGGGCCCGTCACTGCTTTGTGCCTCAGTTATCCCCCTCTAAAACCACGAGGACACTGCCATCCAGAGCAGTGGACACATAAAGGGATCTCTTCCATCACCATTGAAATGCAACCTGTAAAACAGTGAACAGCAACACTACACAACAGTATAGGCTGGAAAGGGAAGCAGAATTCTGCATCCTGTTGACATCCAAGGGGACTGTTGGGAGGCAGAATGGAATTACGTACCTGTGCGATCCTAGGGACTAGTTGCACAGCCCTGGATGCTGACAGCCACAACTGAAAAGCAGATGGAGCATAGAGGGACATCACCTCGGCCCGAGCTCTGAGGGAGAGCAGCAAAGCAGCCAGGAACTGACCTAACGGGAGGGCCAGCCAGGGATTCCCCCCTGACCAAGGGGAGGGGAATCCTTGGGTGGTGTGAGAGGGTGGGTCAGAGTGGGAGGGGGCAGGGCAGATGATCCTTGGCTGGTACAATAGTTCCTATGGTACAACTGCATCCAGTATCCAGGGGTCTGAATGGCTCCCATCTGGGCCAGGATCAGTGAAACAGAATGTAGTTTACGCCACCTTTCCTCCCGCTCTCCTTAGCTTAGCTAGACGAATCAATGTCACAGAGGGGTGTGAAAAATTCACACCCTTGGGCACTGCAGTTAAATCCACCAAACCCTGGAGTAGACATGGGGGTGGGTCAGACTTCTAGTGGGTGCAGTCACCTTCTTTTCCCATGGCCATTGTGAACACTGTGTGGAGTGGAATGTGGCCCCTGCGCTGGGGCGTTTCAGAGAAAGAACATTCTGCATCAGGTAGCTTCCCTGTCCCTCCTATGCTGCAGCACAGACATTGCTACAGACCCATGGGATTGCGTTTATTGACCCAATGAACCACTCAAGAATGCTCAATATAAAGTTAGGAGGGAGGGGCCGCTGTCCCAAGCAGTGCTGTGGAGCTGTTTCTCACCACCAGTATTCTTCCACCAGGGAAAATGATGCTTGCGTGGCACTGGGCTACTTCATTAGCAGCTAACCATTACCTCTGAGAGAACAATACCGTGCCCTGACTTTCAGCTCTCAAAGGTACTGTCTTGTGCAGCACTGAGGGCGTTGTTGGCATTTTAGAAACAACAGGGACCTGCCAGCTGGTTTGCAGCTGTAGGTGCTGGGATTCAGTGAGTCTCGACGGAGCAGGAATTGCTCATCCATGCATGTCTCTGGACTCAGATATATTTTCTTTAACTCTTTGTTTATTTGCGTAGGAAGTATTAACAGGTTCACAGATTCTTGCCATGTAAATATCAGAAACGAAACAATCATGGCAACTGAGCTTTTGTTTAACTAGACATTATCCAGGAATATACTCATCAGACTTCTCTGTTTAACAGGGTGTTACCATATAGCATCATTCCAACACCTGTAATATGTCATTTCGAGTGGTTTTTATAATCTGAGTGAAATCTCTCTCTGTACGTTTTTAACAGATCAGACATGTCTATTGAATGTTAATATTCCAAAATATTGGACAGGTGTGCTGTGTTTTTGCAGGTGAATGTGCTTTGGGACTCAGATATTTTTAGCGCAGAGGATTAATTGTTTAGCACCTTCCCCTGTGTCCCTTTGGCTTTGACCATTGGTTGGATGCAGTGCTTGGGGGCGTTCCTCTTGGCTGGCCCCACAGTCACAAGGCAGGAATATTCTGAGTGGAGATGTTGCCATGGAATAACAGCACTGCTGGACTCTGTCAGCCAATTGGAGCGCAGGGCTGCTTGGACCTCCTGTATAGCAGGTGTCCCAAAGTGAACCAACGTTCTGGAAGCACTGGCATTAGGAGGCAGGATGCCTGGCGTTTCCATGCTCCTTGGCTCTGAGTCAATGAGACTGCATGCCAAGAGCAACGGGATGCTTACTCTAAACATCCAGCAGAGCGTCTTCCCATCCGGGCTTCCAAAGTTGAGCAGTATTGCAGAGGCAGCAACTAATTTCCAATGATGTTCCCTGTTTTTACCCACCAGCTGGAGTGACCAATATGGAAAGAGTTCAGCTGACCTGGCCAAGGTCCCACATGGCTCAGGAAGAATGTGAACCCATGGTTCTTTACTCTATAAACACAAAGGCCCAGATTCTTAAAGATATTTAGGCTTCTAACTTCCACTGATTTCGGTGGGAGTTAGGAGCCTCAGTAGCTTTGAGGATCTGGGCCTAGACATCTGGGCTTCCTTTCTGTGACAGGTGGGTTTTCTCTGGGCGTGCTGGGTAGCAGAGGAGGGATTTAAGACATCTTTTTGTCTTCCCCATATTCCTGACCAACCATTTTGAGGACCACTTTCCTCTCTGAGGTCACATGTAGAGTGAAGGCCATTTTTATGAAGGCCCCTCCATGTTGTAGGGCATCTGGCAGAGTCCTGATTCAGCCTATGGGAAACTGTGCGGGACAAACCACGTGTGAGAAGCCAGATTACAGATACCCGTAGAGGGTGTGAGCCTGGTTAGCGCTAACACAGGGGGCTACGGACAAGGAAGACTTGGAGAATCCAGGTAGAACCATAATGAGATTCAGTCACATTGCGACCAAAATGGAGAATGTTTCCTCCCCACTCTGCACTGCAAAGGGAACAGGCTGAGGGGAGTTAGTCCGGCTTCTGGGGCTCAGGATGGGGTTCAGAATGTACAGTCACTCTCAGTAGGGTGGCACCCACTGGGTACTAGGTGCCTCCCTCGAGGTACTGAGCACTGACAGCTCCCATTGGTGTGAGTGGGCGCAAAGGGTGCTGAGCACTGGCATGGTCAAGGCCAGTCAGGGGAGCATTTCTCTGCATCCTGAGGAGAGGCTGCCTTGCCCTGGTTTTCAGCTCGCTCTCTCTGTCTTGGCCAAGGATTAGCTGCTTACCCTGGGAACTGGCTGGAAGCAGACGTGGGTGAGGGGAGTTTCATGGCTTGATCTGTAGTTAGTTGTATTTCTTTTGTATTTCTCATGGGCCGGGGGATGCCCATGCTCCTGTGCTTTGACAGGGCTCCAGATGTACAGCTCAAGGTCTCCACTCTAGATACCATGCGCCCCTGCTCAACAGCACCACCCATCACTGCAGCCC
Source organism: Chelydra serpentina (assembly GCA_037349315.1). Lineage (NCBI taxonomy): Eukaryota > Metazoa > Chordata > Testudines > Chelydridae > Chelydra > Chelydra serpentina. Next base: position 20,066,694 of record JBAIAC010000035.1, read on the forward strand.
ACTGTGTTCAGGTAGCTTTGGCTCTGCCAGTACATTGGACTCACACCATGCAGCTGCCAAGGGTTCACTCTCTTGCCTTCCCTGTTTTATAGGCAGGACGGCATGCCCAGGTTGCTGAGGCCTAGCGGTGGTTGTGTAACTGACAGTGGTATGTAACCTGTGCTCTCAGGCCCAGAGCCCCAGGAACCACCTCAGCTTGCTGAGAAAGGGCAGGGGTCTCTCTTCCCCCAGGATGAGGAAGATCAGTGGGATTTCCTGCTACGTGCTGGATCAGAACGCAGGCTGAGAGTCCCGGGGAGTGAGGTGTAAGTGGTCCCAGGTTCACTTCTCCACAGCATCCTCCTTAGCCTTTCTTCTCACTCAGGTGACACCGGGGCTCCCTTCCAGCTCAGCCACCTCCGAAAAGACAGTGACACTGGGCTGATAAATCTAGAGGCTGTTCTCCTGTGGCTACAGGAAAGGGCACAGTTAGAATTACACTCCTGGCTCAGACCTGCCTTTAATCTCCCCCCACAGCAAGAGACAGAATGGACCCTTCTATTGTTAGAACAGATTTGGTCAGCAATAGCAAGAAAACTCCCTGTCTTTTCCTCCCTTCCCTCCCAAACACAGAGACCTGAGGGACCCTCTGGTAAAGGCCCCATCAGACAATCTGCTCTCACTGACCGGCAGGAATAGACAAGTACAGCCTGGGCCCACATGGGGCAGGGTCACCTGAGAGATGATTCCTATCGGAAGTGTGCAGGGGAAGTTCAGTGGCCACCTCCCTGTGTTCTCACAGTCTTTTGTCTCCAAAGGGTGTGGTTTCAGTTTGGTCTCATCTAGAGCAGGGGTCTCAAACACGCGGCCCACGGGCCGCATGCGGCCCACAGGGTTATTTCCTGCGGCCCGCCGAGCTCTCTGCGCCCCGCCCCTGGAGTTATTTCCTGCAGCCCACCAAGCTCCCCTCCCTCCACTCCCCCTCCTCCCAGCACGCTGCATCCCTGTTCCTCTGCTTACCTCCAGACGCTTCCTGCTGCCAAACAACTGTTTGGCGGCGCTTAGCGCTTTCCAGAAGGGAGGGGGGAGAGGAGCGGGGAGCCGCGCGCTCAGGGGAGGAGGCGGAGAAGAGGTGGGGCAGGGGCAGGGATTTGGGGAAGGGGTTGGAATGGGGTGTGGAAGGGGTGGGAAGAAGCGGAGCCTCATGGAAGGGGTGAAGGGGGTGCAGGACTGGGGTGGGTGTCAGTGATGCGACCCTCAGGCCTATGTACTGGTCCTCATGTGGCCCTCCTGGTGATTCGAGTTTGAGATCCCTGATCTAGAGTGTCAGTGAGTGATGTGTGGCCACCCCCTCCTCTCTGTCCTCCCACAGGGGAGATGTGTACATTCACCTGCAACATGACTTGTTGCTGCTGCGAGGAAGCCCTGCACTAGAACAGGGGGAGAGGAGGCTGGGAGTCGTGACTAAGGTGCATCAGCAGAGCTGGGGGCTAGGGATTGAACAGCAGGGCATGATGCAGGTTAGGAGTGAGCAGAGCTGAGGCATTCATCTAGGATGTATTAGCTGGGGTGTCACAGGTCAGGAGTGAGGGGCACTGGCAGAGCTGTGTCAGGGGAGCCCTGGATTGGAATAGCCTTGGGTGCTGCAGATCCACTCCAAGGTGCTGTCAGAGCTGGGGAGCGGGGTGTGTTTGGGCAGTTTACAGAGTGCCTGCCTCTTGAGCTCAAGCCAGTGATATGCAAATTTCCCCACCCGCCTTCCTGCACAGGCTCATCACTTCTAGAGTCAGACAAGCACATTCCTGGCTTGGGAATTTCCCCAGGTTGCTTCAGGGATGCTTTCCCTAGCAGCCTGAGTTGCTGTAAAGATGATGATGTCCAGGTACAGAGGCTGGACCCTCCTTCAGTACATTGTGTTTCCTTCCTGGGTTGTTTCTCTGGGGAGGAGGTTGTGCATGGAACAGCCTCCCTCCCTCTCTCCCTCCCAGGGTTTGGAACTGGTGGTAGCATGGAATGCGCCTCCAGCTGAGCTGAACAGGTGCCCAATGCAGCTGAGAAGGATGCTCTGCTGTAGGGAGGATTTGATGGGAAAGGCCTTTATGTGGCACATGTAAAGGATGGTGTTTGTTTTAACCATTTGTGCCCACTTCTGGCAACCCCATCCAGACAGGCTCTGCAGAACCACACCTGACTCCTGTGTGTTGTTGCGGTGAACTCCCGTAACTTGGTTTTGTGCCATCTCATTTGTTCTCCCAGGGGAACGGCCGATCCCTGTGTACTTCCTGTTACCCCTAGGGGAGGCAGGCACCACATCTCTGTGCATTTGGCTCTCTTGCGGTTGGGTGTGGGACAAAGCAGTAACTTGTCTCACCTGCTGCTGCTAAGTTTTAGATGTCTTGAGTATCATGGAACTCTGCCACTGCAGCAGGGTAGTGGTTTCTGCTGCTCAGAACTTGCCTGCCGTGAGTCTGATCAGGAATCTGGCTGTTTCCTGATTGGTGCTAGGGAGGGTTCTGCCTATTTCCAGCTTCCCCCGCCCCGTTCCCAACCCTCTTCCTTGGTGAGAATGGTGTGGGTCAGAAGGGTTTGGCACTTTAGGGCATGTCTACACGGGGAAAAAAAACTTGGCTTAAAACAGCAGTGAAGACACGGCAGCTTGGCTTTAATTTGATTTGGTCGGTGATAGCAAGAAAACTCCCTGTCTTTTCTTCCCTTACCTCCCAAACACAGAGAGCTGAGGGACCCTCAGGGTTAGCATCTGGACTTCAATCCTACGCTGCCCTGTAGGTTTGACCTTGAGCTGCTGACCTGAGTTAGAAGCCGAATTACCCTGTTCCCACTGTTACTTTAAGCTGAGTTAGCTAAGCCGAATTAAGAACACACCATTATTTTGCAGCACAGACCTATCTGTTGATGGCAGGGAGGCAGCTTTGCTCTCTTACCAGGTGCGATTGAGCCATGCGGTTTGTTCCATGGTGACTCACTGGGCCAAATGATTAATGCAATTACCCGTGTGTATTTATTTCTGATCTGTTGTATATTATCTTGGAAATCAATAGCGAAGCTCATTCCCAGCCCAGCTCAGGGGCACCTCTCTCTGTTCCCAGGCCAGGGTCTCCCACACCCTCCAGATCAAGTCTCCATATCATGCCTGTCTCAGATCTGCATCAAGAGCCACTCTGACCTCCCTTTCCCTGCTGCAGCAACACAGATCCCGGCCTGTGGCTGACGGATCATTATGGGGGGTGTAGGATAATGCCAGCCCATCTTCTCAGTCTTTGCTCACTGTCAAATTTGAGAATTGCCCCCTTCTGCCTCCCACATCAGGACATGCCCTGGAACTTTGAACAGGCCTAAGACAGCCAGTGGGCAAAAATTAACCCAGTGATTGTGAGTTCATGATGGAAGGAAACCCAAGAAGGGAGTCCCCTTAAAAATGCAGTTCAGATTTTCTCTCCCACTATGGGATCTGAGATGTAGAAACAAAATTATTGCATGACTTGAGCAATCCTAGGAATTTGGCATAAACGATTCCTAGCTCCACGTCCTGGAGGGACGGTTGATTCCGTCAGATTGACCCCTGGCATCCTGGCTTTTTGGATTGTGAAATGTACCAAGGTGCCAAACCTCATCAGCAGAAAACAACATAAAACTGGCTTTCTAGGGGGGCTGGCCCAGGCTGGTTAGCTAGCGTCTCCTGGTCCTTAGCTGCTCTGCTCTCACAGACAGTAAAGGGAATCCCCTTTCCCTGCTACTTCCAATGCATCTGAGGTGGTAAATGGCCAAGTGCTGATCTGAGATATAGAGATGGGGTTCGTTCTCTTGGAAGATGCCTACTGTGCGAAGCATCGGGGTTAAATCTACAGCTCTGGGGCCTTCTTTAAAATGCTGCAAGTGCCAGGGGGAGACCCCCAAAGATTTTACACTGTCCAAACAACTATGTTTAGTACCTGGGCTCAAGCAGGGCAGTTTAATTCACTTGTGGCCAAACTGGATCATAACTGCAGTTCTGGGCAGGGCCAAAGCAAGTTGTATCCCAGTGTGGGCTTTTAGGCTGGGCTATGTACCTGGTTTTCTCGTATCTGCACTGGCAAGACCAAGTTGTATTGTCCCTATGTGGGGGAACACTCCTGTCCCCCAGCGGGCTGGTTTTTATAGCCCTGATCTCTGTTTATAAGTGGGACCATATTTAAGATGTTGTGTTCTCTGCTTTACAGTCCAGAGCAGTGGGGACCCTAGATGGGGTGCTGAATGCAGAACAAGTAGACAGTGTTTTCCCCTGTTCAGCTATGACTAATCCCAACGCTGCCCACTGTTTATTTTTATACTGATGAATAATGAGGTTTCTCTTGCTTTTGCTACACTTGTTCCTGGCTGTTTCCAGTTAGTTTAGATCAGTTAACGATTGTCCGAGTGGCTGACAGACAGCAGGTTCTACATGCGCACAGACATGGACGGTATTTTAAAGACAGACTCGCCAGTGAATCGCAGAATGCCTTGGAGCTTGCATGGCTTTTCAGATCATTCTGGTGTGTTAAATGAAGGTGGGAGGCCAATCAGAACTCTCCATAGCTACACGCAGGTTGATTTTTTTCTCTTTAGGGACAGATTTTTGATGTGCCGCCAAAAATGCAGGCTTACAACTACTCTAAGGGCCCCAGCACAAGTACCTGGTTTTCGCACACCAATATGTCCAGCTGATTGCATACTCTGCACCAGAGTATCTGAGCACCCTGCAGAGTCCTTCTGTCCGAAGAGGTCTATCCTCCAATTATATGTGTAGATGAATATTGTTGGTATGTAGCTAGTGGCTCCTTGAGACTTTGGCCTTTGATTTGTGCAGGCAGCACTGTATTGGAAGGGCATGACCGAAGGGGGCTGCTGGGGCCAGAACACACCACTACCTTCCTTGTAGCACTCCCTTACCCACCTCCCCCCAGTCTTTGGTGGCTTTTGTGTTCCTGGCATAGCAGCTCGCTCCTCACTGAGACTGCCAGAGAGCAATGCAGCGTGTCACTGCCTGTCCCCGTGCACGTGGCTGATTGCTCCCACTGGCCAAGGACTGACGGAGGGCAGGGAGGTGTGGTCACAGGCGCCCTGGCTCCGCTTGTACCAAATCCAGCAGGAGGCCCAGTAATAAATGAGGATGCTATATTTAGAGGCGCAGTCTGGAGGAGCGTCACATTGTTGCCAACAGATTTACTACACAACACAAGCAGGTTTCCCTGCCTAGCTGCTGCTGCTGCTTCTCTCTCTCTCAATACCACCTTTCCAGAAGGATTTTATGGGAGATCCAGCACCAGCCGGAAAAAAACATGCCTAGGGTTTAGTGCCCAGTCAGGGACGGTCAGAGCAGAATCAGCTCCAAGGAGCTCTGGGAGGGGAGGGGTGAGGTGGCCAGGAGCCTATTTGCTCTGGCAAAGGCCTCATTTATTTGCAAGGAAGTTTAGTAGCAAAGAAACATATTCTTTGGACAGATCCATCTTCTGTGTCACACTCGCTTGGTGGTCATCCTGCTTTCCTGGCACGTTCGGTAACTCAGCCAGGCGGGAATCCTCCTCCCCTCCTTCCACCATGGCCCTCGCTGATCGATTTCTATTCCTCTTACAAAGGGCCGCACGAACGCCTGCATTGCTGCTGTCCACAGCCTTGTGCAGAGCTCTCAGCATAAGTTCAGCACAGGGGAAATTCTATACTAGGCAAAAAAAAAAAAATTCCCTCCATTGCTACTGTGGGTCCAGCAACACTGGGATCCTCTAGTGCAGATGGGCCGCGGGCTTTCGCTGCCATTTCTGCATTGTGTCATCTAACCCAGCACAGGCTAATCGGTAGGGGGCTTACAATGCTGGGGGCAGCCCATGTCCCTGGCGTGGCTAACAATGAACTGGGGTGAGCAACAGGGGGATGTTTTGGCAATATTACCTTTGTGTAGCCAGGGCCATCGAGGCTTCTGCTAACCAGGGACTGCATGCTAAATGCCCTGCAGGCCGTGGTAACAAGCAGATAAAGTGGGTGGAGAGGGGTAATTCATAGCAGGGAGCGCTCAGCTGCGACCCCCCCACGTCTCCCACTCACAGCCCACACGGCAGATCTCCAATGGAGTCATTCCAGGGTCCAATTAGAACAATACCACCAAAGGCTCTGGTGACGCAAGATTGCAGGGTCATGCTGTAGGATGTCTCCAGAGACCCAGAATGGACAGACACCCCTTTAATGCTCAGTTACTTGTTTGTTTCACATCCTGACAAGGATCATTTAGAACAAACACTGTCCAGATATTAGCTTGTTTCTGTCCTCCCCCCACCATCTTTCTTTTAAGAATCTGCATCAGTTTTTAAAGTCGAAGGTTGAGGCCAGGTCTAAACTACAGTGTTTTGCCATCCTAGCTCTATCTGTTAGGAGTGTGATACTATCCTGGCCAAAGAACTTCTTTGGCTGGTATACACTGCGTCTCCTGGAGGGAGCTTTGCTGGCATAGCTGTACCAGCAAAGCCTTCGTCATGTAGCCTAGCCCTGAGATTTTCCAGGCAGTGCAGAAGATCTTCCAACTGGCCTATGCACTGCTTTGGGAATCTCAACACAACCGCATTGCCAGTGGACCTTAGTCTTGACCTGCAGCATTCATAACTAGTCTAGCTGTGTGCTTCCCACACACAGCTCTGCCAAGCTACCTCAGTCCTGACCTTCAGCACCTCTTGCTATTTGTTTTCTTCGTCACCTCTGCTCTACCAATGCGCCTCTGTTTTCATCATGTTCCGTTATTCCAGTATTGAACCTCTCCAGAGCAGCTATCCAATTGTTCATTTCCCAATAGTTTGGTGATATACACAAGTGTCCTCGAAGGTCTCTGATTAGCTCACTGAACATGTGTTGCTAGGAGTCTAAACATAGATGTGAACCTGGGTCCTCAGCGATGCAGTCAGTGAGTTGAGAGCCCCTGCAGAGCGGGTTGCCTCGAGCTGGTGGTGCATGGACGCTGCTGTCTCGTGTTGTCATGGAGTGAACACCCCAATGCAGCCATCTCTCCTCTCTGAAGCTAAAAGGCCCCTCATGATCCGCCCCATCTCTATGCCACATGGATCTCTGTCCCCAGCTAGGAGCAGTGTGGGTGGCCACTTCACTATCAGCCGTTCGTGCACAGCAGCGCAGTCTTTCCTCCAATCACCCTTGGCGGCACACTGCTCGCATCATCAATACCGTAAAGCTCGAGGACACCTCAAGGTCTGAGAAACCTGCTGACAGGGCTGGTTTCCAGCTGCCTCACTCCGTGCCTCCAACTTTTCATAATACCATGCAAAAAGCAGAGTGCTACCAGGGGCACCAAGCTGCTACTGACACAGTGAGTGTTGCAGAGAGAGCATCTTTATAGCAGTAGAGAGAAACTGTGGAACAGTGGTTCCCAGCCACTGCTACATGCCACGTGGCTCTGTCCAAGCATGAAGATGTGTCAGGGAAAGTAGGGAAGCCTGTACAGTGATAACGGAAGAGGATCTGCAGGGCTCGTTCAGCACAGAGGACAGCAGCATCCAGGGGTTGGGGGAGGAAGAGCCTGGTTATCCCAGGAGAGACCATTTCAGGAGAGGGGGGAAGTACCCACCTGATGGAAAGGCGGAAGCCAAACTAATTCATATGGTTACAGCTGCCTCTGTTTACTGTTAATACTGATACAATTAAACCAGCCCCTAGTGGTTATGACAGTTCAGATCCTCCAGGTGGTCCATGATTTGAAACAGAATTTCAGAACTTTGGGGCCCGATCGTAAGCCCAGTTGCCCAGGGGAGGTGCAGCCACATTGCTGGAGAAATGTGCTGGCTTCCTACATGCTGCAGGAGGAGCTTTCGGCTGGACAGGGATATGCATCCAAGACCAGAACGTACGACCCCTGATTTGGCTGCAGGATCACCACTGGGCACAAGCCTGATATGTCCTGGCACTTGAATTCACAGCCTCTGAGATCAGTCTGTTCTCCACCTGCATTGCTTGCCTGGCAGGCAGAGTGGGGGGCTACAGATGATCCTACCACCGTGTCCCTGAACAGTAGCAGGGCCTGATCAATGTTCCTGTCGCTCTTGCTTTTTCTGAGCAAAGCTGGGAGTAAAGCACAGAGCTCCCTTTATCTCCCCCCTCCCCTCTTCTCCAAAGTTTGCACTGCAGCATTTCTCTCCAAGGTGACATTGGAGGCGAAACTGCCTGTTCAAGGGCACCCAGCTGCATTCTGAGTCCAGCCGCCCCCTGACACAGAAAGCGGAGGCAGCGGAGAGAGACTGATGGCTTCCTTTGAGTGGGGAGATGGAGCTGATAAAAGCCAGGCTGCACGATTGGGTCCCAGGTAACTGGAGCTGCTCATGTGACTTGCAAGCAGCTTTCCCTGATGCCTTTCAAAGTTCTTGAAGGTGGCATGTTGAACAGCCACCTTAACCCCTTCTAGTGCTGGTTGAGGTGGCCAGGCATGTCAGGAACTGGTCTCCTCCAGTGCAGACCTCATTGCCAGGTCTATACACTGTGTTGGCACCTTCGCTTCCAGTTCACTCGAGCCAGAGATGAGCCCGCGCTGCAAAGACTGGATCTGGATTGAAACTTCTTCAGAGTACGTGGATCCAGGTTTTAGGTTTGTGCCATTATAGATAAAGGGGCCAAGGGCAGAGTTTGGATCAAGGTCATGTCTGCCCAATGCCTATTGCTTTGAGGTTTGATCCATCTCTGATTTAACTGGACATGATGTCAAAACCTGCTGCTGCTGGGGGACCTGTGCCTTTGGGTGGCTGTGAAGAGGCTAGGTGGGGAGCCAGAGTTGGAGCTGGGAAGAAGGAGCGGTACAGTTGTTTGGGAGCCCATGCCTTGCTCCAGCTCAGCATGCAGCAGTTAGGGTGTGGATTTGTCTCAATTCTGGGATGCGGCGTGCACTCTGCTGCCAGCTGGGTTAGCGCTCGAAGCCACATGTGCTGTATTGCAGACTACCATCAGCTCCCACTGGATTTCTGCTTTGCAAACAATGGCAGCACCCGGGGTGTGGAGACACAGCTCAGCACCATTGCGACTGACCCCGCTGGGAGAGAGGAATGCGCTTTGCATTCTGTGGAGGTGTTACACACTATACTAGCATGGATGGATGGATCACTCGATGAGTACCTGTTCTGTTCATTTCCTCTGGGGCAGCTGGCATTGGACACTGTCGAAAGACAGGTTACTGGGCTAGATGGACCTTTGGTCAGACCCAGTATGGCCATTCTTACGCTATGTAGTATCTAGCCCAGTGGTGGTTACTCACTATGTCTACCTGCCATCCTGTATCATTCCCTAGAGAAGGGCCCCTCATCCCCCTTCAGCCCCACTCCCCAGATCCACAAGCCTCAGTCACATTTCTAGACTATGCTGTAGCCTGTTGTCTTGTCAACAGTCAGTGGAAGCCAGTATCCCTTATCTAGGCAGTTGCAGCAAGAAACCAGCTTTGGACACAACTAGCAGGTCTTCACCTTAGATTTCTTCCCTTTTAGGCTCCTAGGATTTGTGGAGGGTTGTTTGTTTTTAGGTTTATATGGATTCCTGCAGGAGGGTAATTTTGAATGGAGGAGAGCTCTGTGGGCTGTGTGTGTCTTGTTTTACATAGACTTCTAATAATTAATAAATAAGTGAACATTTGACCATGATAGTGATTTTCCATCTGTAGATCTCTAAAGTTGGGTCAGTGTCAGTGAGGTGGGAGTGAGGCAGGAAGATTACAGGATCCCAGAGCGTTCAAAGGTGCCTGGCTCCCACTGCCAGGCCAGGGTACACCACCGTCTAGTCCTGTAACCATACCAATAGCAGGAGCAGCTGGATGAATTGCCAAAGCTGCCGATCCCCAGTTGCTGTGCAGACTCCTCCTCCCAAAGGCTTGGCCCAGAATACATGGCAGCCCAGTTCTAGCCAGTCTTTGTTTTCTCCCACCGCCTTCCTAGCACTGTGCATTGTTATCCTGCTTGCCGTGCCAGTCACTCAAGTTCTGGGAACTGAAGGGCAAATAAAAGGTTTTACCACCTAATGTAATCATCCAGGTAAATGGATGGAATGAGAAGAGTGTTGATGTATAAACAGACCAAAGGAATTCCCATGAAACCGGATTATTGTCTCCTTAAACCTAGACAGCTGCCCATTCATTCCTCCAACGCTTTTGGAGTCCAGACATGGCTGCAAGTTTGGGAACCTGGCAGCAGATCAGACTATAATGTCTGGTCTCCTGCCTCCAGCATGGCCATTTGTGCTGGGCACGTGGCAAGGTGAGCGTATGTCTGTCCTGACCCCTAAGGTGAGAAGCTGGTGCCCTGAAGCATGACTTTGGGTTGGCCCCATCTTAGCTATATTACTACAAGTAATAGTCAGACACTCATCCTTTAAAAAAATCTAGCCACAGCATTTGTCATGCCCTTTCCTCTGTAGTGATAGCTACCCAGTGTGGACAGGTGTGAGTGGGGATCATAGAAGACAGGGGCACTGCCACACAGCTGCCATGGAGCGGGGTGCAGTCTCGACACCTAAATGGAACAGCCTGGAGAATGGGTGCTGTCAGTCTCAGTGGCTAATTCCAGTGGGTTCCCACTCCTAGGCCAGGGCTGAGAAGAGGCTAGCCAGGCACTAGGCTGGGCGCTGTCTGTTGTGTGTAGCACCCTCAGTCATGTTTCCCGGAGATTCTGTGTATGTGTCATGCTGGAGCAGAGTGGAGCAATAACCGCTTCGGCTGGTCACATGTCTGCTTGTGCCATGACATCTCCAGGGGCTTTGCAGAAGACGGACACTAATTTGATCAGAAAGACTGCAGTGCGGAGCTAATGAGGGAAACCACAGGGGGAAACAAGGGAGTCTTCAGCTTTGATTGAAAGAGGGTCTGCTGCCCAGATTCCTCTGCACTAGGAGCTGCAGAGAGAGGCGACTGTCCCACTGCTCGCTCCCGGCGTGGGGTGTATTGAGACCACGGTGCAGTGGTTCTCAAACTATTGTACTGGCGACCCCTTTCACATAGCAAGCCTCTGAGTGTGACCCCCCCCCTTATAAATTAAAAACTCTTGTTTATATATTTAACACCATTATAAATGCTGGAGGCAAAGCAGGGCTTGGGGTGGAGGCTGGCAGCTTGCGACCCCCCCATGTAATAACCTCGTGACCCCCCGAGGGGTCCCGACCCCCGGTTTGAGAACCCCTGCCATAGTGCGATAGGCAGGGGCACTGCTGCCGATGCAGAGTCTCCCTTGCAGTAGAAAGTGACCTCAGAGAGAGGTGTTTTCCCTTGGCCTTACGTGGAGCGGAGCGGACAGCAGGCAGCTCCCGATATGGTTCCATGTGTTCTCTGGAGCAGTGGAGGTGAATGTGATGTGGCACTTGCAGTGTTGCCCTCCAATTGATTATCCAGGGAACAACACCTCTGTGTGCCTCATAGTCAAAAATGGGGATGGCATGGGCAAGGCTTTGTTTAGGTCTGTACCAATGCCTAGACCTCCATAGGAATACCCTGCAGGGAGAGATGGGATGCGGGGGTGGAGGGGCACAAAAAGATGCCCGTGTTTTTCCCTTGCAGCTCAGCCCTCAGTTGTAATGGTGCAACGGACTTTAATCCCGAGAAGTCTTGTGACTCGGTCCCTAACGACGCCCTTTAACGTGGGAGCTCTGCACAGCTCAGGATCTTCCGGAGCCGTACACCTGGGAGTGGGGGCGGGTGCAGTGCCTGGCATGCTGGTCTGTCTTTGTCATTTGTATCCCAACAATACCTGCTTTTTAAGTCTTGCTGCACGTCTCTGCAAGCTGTTCAGCCTTTTCTCAGGAGGCACCTGGGGAGGGGAGCAGGGAAGGGAGCGGGGTTCAGAGCATGAGAGTAGAAATCACTGCCACTATTGAGGTCATCATGCTTCTAGGCCCTGGGCATGTGCGTTGGAGGGGCTAGCTCAGCCCTCACCAGACAAGCGCTCTGTTCTCCTGTGGAAATGATGGACGAGCCCCCAGAGTACCTGTGCCCATGCAGTGCGTGTGGAACCGAGTGCTCCCACTGTGCGATCGGAGGAGGAAGCCAGCTCCGAGACAGTGTGTTCTCTGCATTATACTCTGAGCAGAGGTGTCATCATGGGCTCCTTCTCCTGGTCGCCTGCCTTGTGCAACTGGTTCTCCCCAGCCTGGGTGGGTTCCCGCTCAGAGGCCGCAGGCCCCTCGTGGAGATGGACTGGGTCAAGCAGAGTAGTGAACGGGAGACTGTAAAGCTGATCACAGCAGATACCGTTCACTAGCCTCATAAAGGGGTCTTGCACTTACAGACAATGGAGGGGAAACACTCCCCCTTCTTCCCTGTTTCCTTTCTGCCTCCTTCCATCAATGTCATAGGGAGGGATCCCTCGGAGGGTGGGGGAAGACAAAAATGAAACAGTGGACCAAAGCCCAAGGGGAGATGAGTGAGCAGGGACATTGTAACACTGCCAGGCAGGGCTGACCTGTGCGGGGAGAGAAGGGGAAAGTGGGTGGGCTCCTGTTTGGCTGCCCAGTAGGGCTGATCCAGGGAGTGGAGCTTGGGGGGAGCTGTGGGGTAGCAGTGAGCTTTGCAGCTCTGGTTCATTCAGCTGCTCACAATAATTCTTCTCCCTCCTTCCTTGCTTCCACAATTTTCCGTTTCCTGCTTTTGGCATTTGTATATTTTTTCCTATGGGGGAAAATGGCCAGATTCCAGCTCCCTTCTACCCTGGGAGAAGGAGGAGGAGAGAAGACAGAAAGCTAGAAATTGGCTGGATTTAGGTCTGTCGTGGCTCGTGCCTGGTGCTGCTAGCCAGGACCTGACCAGATTGCCCAGCCACCAAAGAGGATCATGTTCTGCTGCAAACACGCCAGGAATTTCTCTGTTCCTGGATCTCGGCCACAATCACTGCTTTGCATTGCAGCTGCAGGGAGCATCCGATGGACCTGGGGGTACTTATATACCAGGTGCATTGGGGTTTTCATCCCGTCGGAGGTCACACTAATGCTAGAAAGGACAGAAGATGCTAAGATCTTTCTTGTGCTTTCTTAACCTGAGTGTGAACCTTCTCTGTCTCCTTGCTTGTCCTGATTAGCACTAAGGAGACGGTGCTCCATTTCGTTACCTCTCAGGCGATGACACTCAATGAATGCAGGGCTCTGTATTTTCTTCTGCACAGTGAGGGGACTTTAGAAACCTGGTACCTGACTACAAATGACACAGGAAAGATGCTCTTCTCTCTTCCTTACCAGTCATCAAACTTTCCAGCACATATGCTACAACAAGTGCTTCAGGAGTGAGGCAGGCTAGGGGAGAGCATGGTCTAAATGCACAGATAGATACTGGTCTGGGTTTAAGGGAATGCAAGATTTGAGAAGGTGCAGGCTGCTTTGGGAAATTAAAGGAATCCGAGAGATTATGGACCATAGTCCTAACAAAGTGATAGTGCAGCTTTTGTTGTACAGCGGCAGGCGGCTTATCTGCCTCTACGTCAGATGTGTGCAAAGGGCCTGGATTTGCAGCCTGGTCTCAACCTAGTCTCCCTGTCTGTACTGCTGGTCTGCTGATACAGAGACTGTTCCATATGGAAAAATCCCAGAGATTTTAAAGGAGAATTATAACCTTTGCCTATGGTTGTAATGGACAGAGAATTAGGGTTCCGTGCTGAACTGTTATACCCCATTATTGGGATGTCGCCCATAAAGTCCTGTGTTATGTTTCCCAAACCAGAGTAGAACTATATAAAAATAATGTTAGCACCTCCTGTCCTTCCTCAGTCGAAGATGGCATCCCACAATCTGGATTTAGACTGCGATTCTCTGGTTCCCCCTCTTTTTCTAGGACACCTGCGGGAGCGAGAAGCTGGGCAGGATACAAAACTATTGGCATTGCAGGCACAACTTTCCCAGCCTCACTTTGGAATGGGATTTATAGGGAAGAAATCACATGGCGTGCTAAGACAAGATTGTGATTCCGGAGGAAACACACTCTCACACACACATGTAGTATATGCTTGGGAATCTGACTCCCTGTGACATTCACATTTTGGTATTTCCTGGCTACTCACCCAGGACCTCAGGCATTTCTTCAAACTCAGAGGAATTGCACAAGTATGCCAATAATAGGAATCTCCCCCCACCCTTCATGTGGTAATTGCAGCGTCCCTGGGGTGAGGGTGGGTATAATCCCTCGCTGGAGAGCCACACTGAAAATTGGTCAGTACGATAAGTGATGTCTTCTAACCACACTCCCTGGGGAAACATCACCCGTTTCCCACAAACGCTTGCTCTGGTTCAGCTCCGCCAGTGTTAGTGTTGTTAGGCGCCGTGCCCGCTGCCTTCTCGCACCGTTTTACACACCATTGATTAGGCCATCTGGGAACAAGGTTAGAAGACCCAGGGTTACAGTGTCAGAGACTTGTCTATTCCAGGGCTCTCAACGCTGCTGCGGAACTGGTGTGAGTGGGGAAGCGGGGAGCGGGGGGGGAGAGATTTTTGCTAAACATCCCCACTGTAGACAGGGCCCTGGATGACAATACAGCTCCCATGACCTCCGCGGTCACGGAGGGGCCTGCAGTCCAGCGCATTTGCACCGTGCTGGCAGGGCAGTGAGCCTCACAGAGCACGGCTCCTCAGTGACTCCCTGTGCCACACAGGGCCACCGAGAGTGGGAGGTGGGGGGGAAAGCCAGTACAAATTACCGGGGCCCAGGGCCCGACTATCCCGGGCCCGGCGGTCTGGAAGGGGACCCGGGGCCCGACTACGTAAAGATTTTTAGCCGGTCTGCCCTTGCTGGGGGGCCCGAAAATTTTTTTTCACCAGGGCCCATACCCGCTCTTGGCGGCCCTGGTGCCACATGGCACAGGGGTCATGGGCGGCGGGTAGAATAGGCCTGGGGAGGCTAAGCCTCCCCAAACAGCCGCAGACCCGCCACCTTTGAGAGCGCAGATGCCTAGGTTGTGGCCCCACCTGCACGAGGCCCCGCTCCCACTCTTCCCCTGTGGCCCTGCCCGCGCTGCTCTAGCCTCCCCAAATGCTGGAGCCACGCGCTGCCCATGAGGGGCAGTTTGGAAGCAGTGACCCAATGACCAAACCCCACCATGGAATGCAGGAGGGGGCTAGTATGGTGCCTGCAGTAACATGTGCAGGGCCCAGCGATTTCCCCTTGCCCTGCCCGTTGGCTAGCCCCTCTCCACCCACAGCTATCATGTGGCCGTCTGCTCCAAGACAGTCAGATGAGGAAGGTCTTAAAATATTTCTCCAGTCATTTGTTCCTTTCAAAACAAGGGAGGTGCTCGTGTGGGGGAATTTCTGTGACAGATGGGCCCGGCTAATCGCTCCTGAATGAGTCAGACATTTGCCCCCTCATCCGCGGAGCTAGTCAGGCTCAGCTCCCTGCCTCAAGAGCTGCGAAGATGCAGCGAAAGCTCTCCCAGCTCTGGCTGGGCCCTGGGGCTGGCTGGGGACTCAGATGCTCCCTTATCTTGTTTGGTTTTATTCCCCTCCAATCTGCTGCTGCTCCAGCTGGAGCTTTCTCTGCAGCTTTACAGATGTGCGGGCTGGATCTGTGAATAGGGCTGGCAGCCTGGCGTCATCCATCACTCACGCAGGTGCAAGAGAGAACCCAGGCTGCTGCCTGGGGAAGGAGCTGTCCTGATAAAACAGGCCCAAGCTTCCTCTCATCTTTGGAGTGGCCAGAGTGGCCCATGGAAAGGTGCTGGAGCAGCCAAGGCTATCAGCCCCAGCATGGGGATGGTGACATCTCTCTGACTTTTATTCCTCACCGATTGTGTGCATGGTGCTGTGTTAGCCAAAAGGATCAGGTGGACAGTTCCTGCTCAGGGAGCTGCGGGCAGGGCCTTGGAGGAGCTGGCTTTAAAACAAGGGCAGTATGAGGCAGGGCATCCTCCTGGCTACCTCAAGAACACAGAGCACTGTCCCCTGGCCCAGCAAGGGAGGACCGATTGTGAAAGGTTCAGGCGAGGGATGGGCAGAAGCTTTGGCTGATCGGTTTTAACCGGGCTCCCTATCGTGGGATTCCTGGCTTCCAGCCTCTGGGGTGGTCTCAAGGGGATCTGCCTACCCAGCAGGCTCAGCCTTGGAGCCAGGAAGCTCTGCTCTTGAGTCACCGTGGAAAAGCCATAAGGGTGGAGAGCCCTGCTAGGCTGAGCACAGGGCACCAGCTGGGCTTGGGCGTCACTGATCACATCAGACGTGTCTTCAGTTTAAAGATCCAGTCCAAAATAGGCTGGATCCCGAGGGCCTTCTTCTGTGTTTATACAGACTTGACTTAGGCTAGATACTGGCTGGCATTAATGGGGTTTTACCTGAGTCCAGGTCCTCGTTCAGGGCTCGTTTCTACAGAAATCGTTCCTTCAGAGCTTCTGTCTTTCAAAAAACAAGGCCTGATCTGCTTGCGTCACTTCCTCCATCCCTCCCTTCTCCCCGGGAGGTCTCAGCCTTGGACAGTCTATGCGTCCTGACTGGAGAAAGGCCACGCAAAGGGATGAGTCTTGCGCTGGAACTGAAGAGTTGGAGCTCCGTCTCTGCTCTGTTTCCAGGGCTAGTGTATTCTGCAGCTGTGGGCTCTCAGCTGAGAGGTCTTTGTCTGTGGCTCTTGAAAGTTTACCCTGGAGACAATCCAGCCTAGTGAGTAGGAAAGAGCTCCCTTGTTGGACAGATTCCCCTGACCACATCTGGTTATTTCCCAGATCTACCAGTGTCTTCTCTCCTTACCCGCTCATACCTACAACCTGTTGCTGCTGCAGGGCTTGGCTGCCTGAGCCAAGTTGCTCCTGTTTGAGGTTCCAATTCCCACTCACATTTTTGTGCCTTACCCAGCACATACTTACTGTTATTGCTCTTTATTTATCCTGCTTTCTTTTGTGTGGCTGATAGCAAGGGATTTATTCGAAAATACCATTCGGGCTCAGGCACATCTGGAAATCTCAGCAATTTGATCTCAGGACTGGCCCCCTTTGCATTGCGTTTTTGTCCGTATGGGTGAAATGGACTCTGACCAATGGAGCTGTGCCAGTCACACTTGGATTGCAATCACAAGTTGCCTCCTGCCTGAGGAATAGTCCAGCAGCAATAGAACGCACATGTCACATTAGCACAGCAAGGTGTGTGTGTCTGAGCGCATGAGGAGCAGCTCTCGTTATCAGCCTGTTGTTACACCTAGGGCTGAGTGTGTTGCTGGTTTTCGGCGGTGCTAGGATACTGTTGTATTTTTTGCCCACGTGGGCTGGATAAAAAGTCATCCCGTGTAGCCAACGTAAGCCAAACTCATTCCTAATGGAAGCCCCCCAGACCTCAGGGGGAAGCATTTGGCCTTCTGTCTTCCTGGTGCACCTGCCCCATCTTTGTCTGTGTTGTATTTCTTTGAATGCGCTCATGCTGCCCGAATGGCCCTGTTCACTCAGTGCTGCGCATCCCGTGGAAATCAGGGCAGAGCCAGCGGCGAGCCTCCCCGCAAAAGCAATCGGTCTAATTTCCATATGCTGCTGTTCAGAGACTCCTGCTTTGGGAATGTCCTTTTTCCAGTTCCGTTCTACCTGACTCACTCCTGCTGTTTCAGTGGGGGAGGAAGGAGTCTCCTCCCTCTCCGTCCAAACACGCTGTGCAGCATTGCCGCATGCCGTTAAACAACTGCCACATGTCACTGCAGAGGTGGCTGCGTCTCAGTGCTGGGTGAACTGAGCCCCGAACATAGTCTGAGCTGTATGTCGGTTTAAGTTTGTAAAGCAGTTTGGGATCCTCTGGGATGAAAGGTGCTAAATAAACATAACTGTATTATTACTTCTCTATGTTAATCGGGTCTTTACTGGGGGAAGTCGGGAGGGGCTGTGGGTTTTGTCACCAGTAACCTTGGGTATACCTCATCTCATTGACTGTGAGTTTCATTGTTCACACAGTGAAACAAAGTGGACAGTGTGATGTGGAAAAATATGAATAAATGGAAGTTGAAATCCCCATAGTAATAAAATGGGGCTGTTTAATCTGACAAAATATACTTTCCTTCAACTCTTCCCAAACTCAACACACCTTTGTTTAGAAATGTTCTGCTTCACCTTTGTTTATTCAGCATGTTTTACCAGTATTTTAAGCCCCATTTTTTACTTTCTGAGATACATGGTATGACTCAGGGATGCTTTAGTGCAATTACTTCCATCTTTCCTCCATGTCAAAGATAAAACTATAAAAAAGTACTTTGCCAGGTTAAGTTAATGTTTAATATTTTCTATTGCTCATATCTTGTGGTACTTTTCAGTTCTGTCTTTTTCTATACAAGGCAAAAGCCAGTACACAAGGACACTGTATGTGTTTGTGTGAGTTGTACTATGGGCTATAGCACAGGGCTGGGAGTCAGGAGATTTGAGGTCTGCTCCCAGCTTTACCACTGATCCATTATGAGACCTCAGGCAAGTCACGTAATCTCGCTCTATGCCTCAGTTTCCCTGTCTGTAAAACGCAGCTAACCTGACATGTTGTGAGGCTTAGTGTTCAGTTAGGCAGTTTGTGTGCTAAGACCACGGGCCATCACGCTGAGAACCGTGGGTTCCTTGTGCTCCCCCATCTGTCTGTTTTTCTCCATCTGTTTTTTGTTTTATATTTAGGTTTTGAGTTTGTTGGGTCAGGGACTGTTTTTGTGTTTTGTGTTTGAAGAGAGGAGCCTGTCCATGTCTAGGGCTCCTGGCTGCTATGATAATACAAATGATAGCAATAATAATACATGATATTTGAGATCCTCAGAAGGAAAGCACTAAGAAGAGTAAAGCATTATTATTTATTTGCGTAGGCCCTACATAATGTGGTGGTGTTTTTCCTGGTAAGCAATTTGAATGAAATGATTATTTAATTAAGAACACAATGAAAATGCACAGGCCCAACACCCCCCCCCCCCCCCCCCCGCAATGCTAACAGGGAAGTCAGATCCTGGAAATCCCTGTATGCAAATACCTGAAGCTGGGAATTCTGGTGGCTCTGATCCATGTGTGCGTGGGAGATAGCATCCTCTCCTCTCACACTGTGCTTCCTGCACCACCAGTTTGGTTGCTTTGAGCCTCTCCTTTCATGTCCTCCTCTTGGCTGGAGGGTGGGAACTTAGTGCAGGCCTAATGAGAGAGCTCCCTGCTCACCGGCCTCTCGCATTTACAGATCAAAACCCCATGGGGGCTCCTGGCCCAGTCTCCAGTTGGCAGGTTTGCATTCTGCCAGGAGAGGGGCACAGCGGAAGCCCTCAGCGGGGGGCTCGCTCCGCACCAAGGGAACCCGTCTCTCCTTTCCGTAGCCCAGCGGGGCAGCATTCCTGCCACCTCCTCCTCTCCCCCTCCCACTCCCCCCCCCCAGTCAAATATTTATGTTTGCTAGTGGTGCAGGCTGGGTCTCCGGCTCTTATCGCTGCCTCCCCAGGAGGAATGGCTGCCCTTGGTGTTTGAGGCTTCGGCTATAAATATCCCGCGGTCGAGAGGGGCACCTGACAAAAGACACAATCCGACACCACGGCTACCCATTCAGAGTGACATTTTGTCAAATGCCATTGCGGGGCTTTACTTATCTGAGGGCACACGCCGCGGTGACCTTCACGGCTCCGGCCGGGTGCCTTCTCTCCCTATTTACATGTATTTATAACTTACTTTTCCATCTCCAGGGCTCTCCTCCGCGGCTCTGCCCCCCTCCCCAACACCGTATTCTGACTTAAGTAGAGAGGGGTGCAGAGGTGGGACAGCTGTGTCCTTGCCAAACGATGGCCCTTTTTCTGGAGCCAGGGAGGAAGAGGAGGCCTGGACCTGAATCCCACTTGGGGCGGCTGATAACAAGCCCAGGAACCCTGAAGATGCTAGCAGTCCATGGAAGCCCGGCAGGATTCTGCTAAAAGCAGCTTTTCCCTGGAGTGGCTGGTGGGGGCTGGCAAGTGTGGGGCTCTGGACGTGTGAGAGAGGCCTTCAGTTAGGTAGGGCTGAAATCGCTTCTCTCTAAGGGACTGGATTAGGAGGGTTTTGCAAGCTCTCTCCCTCCTAGTGAATGTGCCAGTATCAGGGTAGGAAAGCCTCAGACAGAGGGAAAGGAGGACAGTAAGGTTTGCTCTACTGTCTATATGGCTGTGGCACTGTACAAGCTCCTCTCTTTTATAACGCAGCTGCAGTGAGGCTGGGGCTATTCAGTTCCCAGCTTGGGACACCTTGCTCATTCTAGATGTGCAAAAGCCACAGACTCCTCCAGCATCTCTTGGTTCTGCTCTAACGTGGCGTGGCTGTTTCGGCCACCCTTAGCGTTTCCCCAACACTCCTGGGCTCTGCACTGCAGTGGATGAGGAGGGGACAGACCCAGCTCTGACATTACTCTGCGAACGCTGCTTTGAGCCCCAGGAAGAGGTGGCCACTCAGGGGTGACACGAGATGCTCCCCCACGCCGGGCAGCACTGGCCAGCTCTGCGGAGCTCCCAGTCCCTGCTGCCCTAGGGAACATGGACCTGAGATATAACCCCTCGGGAGGAGTACAGACTAATCAGGCCAAGTTCAGTGCTGGTCTGAGCGTGGGCTCACTTTGACTGGGTACACTTGCTCCGGAGCTGAGATTGGTCCACTGTGTCCATTGAAGGGCCCCATTTCCAGACTCATCACACTCCTTGCGGGCACAAGTCAGATCCCCATGTGTACTAGCCACAGACTTACTCCGGTCATTCCCCCCCTTCCCGCCCCCACGTGCTTCACCAGGGTTAAATGCCTACTTCTAGAAAGCAGAGCAGCCCTCGGAAGGTATAGAGGCCCTGCGCCTCCCATCTCAGCCAGTGGGGTGCTCAGCACCTCTTGGGGTCAAATACGTGGGCTGGAAGCGTTGCATGAAAGCCCATCCCGACAGCCGGGTCAGAAGTTCATCAGAGCGAAACAATCTCTGTGTCTGTCTCCCTGGATGTCTGTAATCCGCATTTCAAACTGTCGGTAATTACGGATTTCCCTGGTAAGCCCAGACGGCTCTCGCCAAAACCCCCGCACAAGAATTTTCTGGCCTTTTTAGAAACAACCCAGAGTCGGGGCAAAACTCCCCTGCCTTTCAGACACACAGACATTAACCTGCACCCGCGAGTGGAACCCTTCCGGCCCTTGGGCTCTGAGTGCGTCACTGAAGGAGCCCTGCGCGGTCCGTGTATTTGGTCACCTTGTGTCGGTTTGTGACCCAACCAAAACGCTACTGGCTAATTTGGGGCTCTCTCATCAGTGCTAATGTATATTTCTCTCTTAATGCTTCGAGTAGGCACTTAGTCATGAGAGGAAGGCTCTGTACAGGGTTGGATGAGTCACCGCAGAAGCCACGGCTCTTTGTGAGTAGATGGCTGCTTGTTTCTGGCTGGGGTTATTGCTTCCTACAGCCTCTCCGGAGTACCGTCACTTTTCTTCCTTTTTCTTGCTCAGCCTAGAGAGCCGCAAAGCGGCGTTTGAATGACAAGCCTATTGCAAAGCATCCTGGGGACATTTATGCAAATGACAATGTAAATCTGGCCTTCGAGGCTTAAACAGGATTAAGTTATTGAGAAGCTGTTGCAGTCAGTCCAGCAGCATTTTGGCAGCGGCAGACTTTAGAAGCTTAAACTTTTGCAGCCTCGCTAAACCTGAGCGCAATTTGCATGTGATTACCCAGGGCACTTTGAGCTGCACTGCAAAGTACTTTGTCGTGACTTAAGGCGCTGGAATTAGGGGTTTCCTGGACTAGGGAAATTTGCACCAGTGTAACTATAATGATATTGAGATTAACAGGCCCACTGCACTAGTGCGCAGTGGGATTTGTGCAGCATATCGACACTGGGGTAGCTACATGGGAGCAGAAAATCCCAGGTAAGCAAGACCTACATGCGCCTTGTTCCACTAGTTCCCTCAGTGCAGTGTAGATAATAATCCACTATAGATTCAGCTGTCCTCATGGTTGTTTTGTACACCTCACCCTGAGAGGCAAGGCTCTTTTCCTGGTAGTAAGCATTTTCAGAGGCTAAAAGCTCAGGTAAGCATTAACATGGGGAGAAATTCAACACTGATTGCCCAGTGGGTTCCAGCACCAGGCAGAGCAGCTGGCTTGATGCTCCTGAAATGCTGGCCTGCACTATTTTAGCTGCCCACGTGGTAGCAGAGTTACAATTCTTCAGAGATCATGTAGAAATAGTACAGGAATTGTGTTTCTTTCCAAGAAAGTGCACAGATTACAGACGGGGGGGCCTGCATTCAGATATCGTCTTGGAGAGGTGCTGGGTTAAAACTTGCCTTCTGCAGCCTGCATTCGGTAAGATGAAAAAGCAAAGCCCACAATGCTTGTCTTGAAGGCTGCAGGATGGGTGGTTTGCTTCCAGACAGCTGAACTCCCTGCTTTCCCTCCCTCCCCCCACCTCCATTCAACTCTAAGCCTTGCAGGCAAAGTCCAATTTGTGTCCTCTGAGCATGTGCCATCAACTATTCCCTGGAGCTGGCTGATGGGGTAGAAATGAGCTAGGCTCCCTGCTTCTGATAGAGGGTCCCTCCTGAGCTGTAGCGAGGAGGCTGCAGGCCTAGTTTTTCTTGCTGATCCCAGCCTGGTTTGAAGGAGCCAGCACATTCAAAGCCCTGGATATAGGCCCGAGGCTTAGCACACTCTGAATGAGAGGGAGGCCTTTGTGAAGCTGTCTAATCTGTAGAGCCCAAGTTCACATTTAGTTTTGAAAGAAGGGAAAACATTCCCTGTCTTGTTAATCCAGTATTTGAATTGCAGTTGGTCTCAGGGAGACACTTCATGTAGCTTTCGAGAGAAGGCCTCCCACATGCTAACACGTGGAAAAAAACATTCAGAGACTTCGGCTTTCCAGTTAAATGTCCCATTCCAGCCCTATGTCTAGGGTGTCGAAGAGAACTGAGACCTACTCTTCCCGTTGCAACCAGAGTAGAGTTTGGGTCAAAGTTCTGCTGAATCAGGGACTTCTTGGGGCATAGCCCTGACCAAAGGGGCATCTCTGCCATAAGCCAAAGAATTCAGTAATCAAGTAATTTGGCATGTCAGAGCAGCCCCGGCTGCATTTCCCAGCCCTGTTCTCTCTGTTGTAACAGCCCACAGCAATTATGTCGAATATTGTTTTTCTCTTTAACAACATTCAAAATTGCTGCTGGCAGGCTGTGCTGGTGAGTGCTGTCAGGCAGGGAACTAACCTCGCCACTGGCTTCTCCTCCTGCCCTGCTCCTAGGAAACCAACAAGATAGCTGGGACTGGTGAGTTTCTTAGACAGTTCAGCACCAGAGTGCACATGGGGGCAGAGGGGGAGCGGGGGGGAAGGGGTCAGAGGGAATCACCGGCCAGAGAGAGATATTACCCAAATAATTAAAAGTGAGGGCCAGATCCTCCTTTGACGTCAGCGGAGCTATGTCAGTTTACATCAGCTGGGCATCCAGCCCACACTCTTTATTTGGCTCTCCTGGGAAATGGAAAAAAACTGCTACCTCTCTAGTTCTAGAACCGGCCCTGTCCTGGCCTTGGACGCATGAGCCTCTCTTCATTCATCTCCCTTTAAAGATAATTCCGGCTAAGCCCCAGGCGGTTTGTACATCACAGCCTCAAAGGAGGGGCGGGCACGCCCTCTGGGTCATGCACATAAGGGGCACTCCTGGGGCAGAACTCTGGTTTTCAAGTCCTTCCCTGGAGCCCACCTCAGTCTGTGGAGCTCAAGTCCACATATAAGTCCACATTTAATTCTGAAAGAAAGGAAAATGCTTCCTGCCTTGTGAATCCACTATTTGAATTGTTTGTCTGTGTGTGGCATCAGCTGTGCCCTGGAGCAGGCTGGTGGGGTAAAAGATGAGCTTGGCTCTCTGCTGCAGATAGAGGGGGCCCTCGTGAGCTGTCACCCACTGGTAAAAATTAAAGAAACAAACACAAAATCCCCTAGGACAGAGGCTGCCTCTGAGCCTGCCAGTGCATTCTGTGTCGGCGTCTATTTAAGTTATAAGCTCCTCACAGCAGGGAGCCTGCTCCCGGTGCTTAACAGTAAATTAATAATAGTTTCAGTGCTCTATCCATCCGGTAACCAGAGTCTCTGTTGAAGTAAAGCTCTTTGCAATGCGTATCCGACTGTCGGCAGCTTCTCTGTCCTACTTTAGTCAATAACCGAGATCTTTTCTCTCAGAAAGGAGCGTGCAGGAAACTCATGATTTCAGGAAAGCCACGGAAGCCATCTTAAAGTCACTGTCATGTAAGCCACCGAAATTGCATGTCTGGTATTCTTGACAGGCTGCTAGGTGCTCTGCGGTAGCCTTGATCCTTACGTGCCAGTCAGTCATGGCTAGGGTCATCCTATATGATCTTGGATTTAACAAGCACAAATCCAACCCCCCCACCTTAAAACCCCTCTATTAGGTGAGAAATGGAAACACCAATGTAGATATTTCTGAGTTACCTTCGAAGTTTTGCTTCTGCCTTCACCTCTCCACCTTTGTGGTCATGTGGTTGCTGCCCTCATGGTACCTACACAGTGCTGAAAATGGCAGCCCTGTGAGCACCCCTGCCGGCTGTTACCCCCGTTCCCAGTGGATTGTGAGAATCTGGAGTCATTTCCAAAATGAAGTGAATCCCACTGTGGCATGGGGATGCTGCACTGGTTCCCAGTCCCACTGAAGTCAGGTGGGTTTTCCCCCTGGATCTGGAGTGGTGATCGGTTGATTCTCAAATCCCCTGGGCAAGTCTCTGAACTTTGCTGAGCTCCAGTACACAGGAACCAGGTGTCTGGAGTGACGTATGGCTCAGAATTTTCAAGTCTCTCTCCATGGTGTTTGCTGGCCACACACTAAGAACCAACGGGCTGTTTTCCCTATAAACTCTTGAGTGAAATTAGAACAAAGTTTGTTCCTCCCCAAGCCAGCAGGAAAGGCACAGACAGAGTGGGAAAAGGGAAAGCTGGACCAGCCCAGAACCAGTCTCCGTGGGCAGCATAGCCAGGTCCTACCTACCATTCCCCTGACTATGGGAGGGGGAGGGGAAGAATTGAAAATACTATCACCTGACCTCCTGCCAAGTGCCTTTGTTCTATTTCTCCGTGGCAGGCAGCCAAAATGGGATTCTTTTCTCGTTGCTAAAGTGAACTTTGTATTGGGCAAAAGTGCTGGGATTGATAAATCCCCTGGAGGCACGTTCTCCCTTGACAGAGCTGATACCACACTGGCAGCGCCATCTTCTTTCTACCCCACCTCAACTGCGGCCTGGATAATAGGGTGTCGCAGCAGGGAGCTCGTTCGGTCCTTGGCTTCCATGGGGAGCTTGCCAGCCAAGGCGCTAGCTGTGGTGGTGGTTTGTGCCGTCTGTCTGCTAGGAACTGAACGAAGGTTCTCCCCACTTTTCACATATGGGGTCCCTCCAAACACCAGTCAGGCAGGGATGACTTTGGGGCACTACCAACCTGAGCTGGATACGAAGTTGAGGTTCCTATTACTCTGAGCTGGCCGGTCCCTTGGAATGGGACTCAAGCAGCAGCATGGCAGTACCCAAGACACTGATTGCATTCTCTCCCCCTGCCCCTCCCCCGAGTGCCAGCTGGGCAGCTCAGCATTCCAAGGAGGCATTAGGTTGCAGGAGTTTATTTTTACACCACTCTGTTGGGACTGGGTACGTGTTGCATCTGTAGAGATGATCAAAAGATGTCCCAAGTGCAGGTGTCAGCTGCTCCTTGTGATCTCAACACCAGGATCTTTTTCCTTGTGGCATATCAAAGGGAACAGGAGAATCTGACTGTTTGCTTTTTTTAATTGAAAATATATCTAAAAAGGGGGTTTCTAAAAATAAAAACCGTTGCCTCTGTTCTCAGGGGAAGATTTGGGGGACGGAGGGAGCCAGAGCAATTGCTGGAAACAGACGTTTTTGGGGGTAGACACAAGAAACACGGAAGGAAATCAGGACTGCACTGTAACAGGTGATGGGGGAATCTGAAGGCCCAAAGGGCACCAGTGTCCCAGAGCTAAACCATATCCATCCGAGAGCAGATGCAGAAAGGGGCAGGGGTAAAGGCAGGAGACTGTATCCCTGTAAGTCTACAAGGGGTTGGCTTAGAGGAAATCCGAAGCTTCTGGTTTGAAATCCTCTGATTCCCTGGACCGAGAGGTTTGACTCGACTCTTCGTCCTTCTAAATGAATTCGGGCTGTTTACAGCATGGGAGGCTGGCCAGGGGAGGAGTTAAAAGCCAAGGCTCCGGCAGGCCTGCGTGAACTTTAAAGATCCTGCGGCCCTTCATAGGTTTGCCCTGGTGTCCTTGGTCAGCATTTCTCCTTCCCACTCTCTTATGCAGTTTGCTTCTGGCACTTGGCTGTCCCTCTTGATGCGATGGTGCATTCCAGAGGTGTAGCAATGAGCCCAATCCTGTTCATCTTACTTGCTTGGACCAGACTTATTGGCACCACTGGGGTAGCAAGGCAAGTGGGTTTTTGCCCTGTAGCTGTAAAAAAACTTCTGGGATCCTTTGGCATGAGGGTGCTTCCTACATACAGAAACACACCTGTAATGCAGCCTTGCCAGTAGGAAAGACAATGGAGAAAATGCTTTCAGAGCCATTGATGGTTTGAAACTGGTTTCTCTGCTGCTTGTTGGATTTTATCCTGTGTTGAGCAGGATGAGTGCAGCTGTGTGAAGGTACTTGGAGCCTTGTTCCAGTGCTCGGTTAGGGTCCATCTCTCTGTAAGGCTCTGGTGCCTCAGCTCCCAGCCACATGAAACCCACTCAGAATGCTCCTCGTGGTTGCCTTGCCTTGCAAGCACCCTCCTGACCATTTGCCCTTCCTTTCGCCTTCCCTGAGGTGGTGTTAATAAAGAGAGAAGGAAGCTGGGGGGTTTAATGTTCACTGCTTGTGGAACAGTGTCCTAAGACAGACTGGAAAATATGGACAGGACACACAGTCCCATTCCCTGAGTCTCAGGAAACTAGACCAGTAATCCCAGATTATCCCAATTAAAAAAACAAAAAACGAGTGAAACTGTCTCTTCCATTCCTGTAACTTCTTGTGAAGTCGATTTTACTTTCACTTGTGGAATCCTGAAAAGATTATTTAGGGCACTTTAATGTAGCACCTGTGATGTTTTTCTCTCTTCACAGCCTCTCGGATGCTCAAATGTTTGTCTGATCTGAAACGCACTCACTGTATAAATAAACTTGCTTCCCCGTTCATCAAAAAACACCCACGGATTAGCCAGTAACGACAAGAATTGTGTCACACCTTTCGCCTCCAGGTTCGAATCCTGCCCTGGCCATTAGTAGAGGCAGACAAACTATTACCGGTGAATGACTTGTGTTGAGTGGCATGAAAGGAGTTAAGAAAGAAATACTTGTGGCACCTTAGAGACTAACCAATTTATTTCA
This sequence comes from Chelydra serpentina, assembly GCA_037349315.1. Lineage (NCBI taxonomy): Eukaryota > Metazoa > Chordata > Testudines > Chelydridae > Chelydra > Chelydra serpentina. The sequence goes on from JBAIAC010000035.1 coordinate 20,093,989, forward strand.
GCATAAGCTTTCGTGGACTACAGTCCGCTTCGTCGGAGCTGGTGACCTCGGCTCAGAAGGGAAGGACTGAGAGCCTGCTCCGTTGAAGTCAGCGGGAGTTGGGCCCCTGACTTTAACAGAGGCAGGATCAGAGTATGAATGGCCCATGGAGTCTGATGGACATTCACCCTAGTGCACAGGGGAGACCTGTTTGCAGGGGCAGTGTGTGTGGGAATCTCAGCCTTCCACTAGGGGACTGTGCCTGCTCCGTGCTCAGAGATGAGGCCTTCAGCTTTCAGGGCTGTCAAACGAAGTGCTAATTTCAAACGAACCCCCTGCATTAGCCAGCCAGGTTTCTGTGCAAGCTCAGAGGGAATAAGACCCGGGCTGGGGTTGGGGGGGCAGCTGGAACAGAAGAGGGTCAGGAATGAAGAGATTCCTCTCTGTACTCAATAATTGGAGCACATTGACCGAGACACCCAAGCCGTTCGACACACTTTCAAATTAACATTTGCCTGGGGGGGGGGGGGGGGTGTCACTTTTTTCTTTAAACAAATCCCCCTTCACATTCATTCCTGGCCCCCCGCAGCCAGTGCCTTTCACATACCCAGGCTCTCAGGTTGGCAGGGCATTGGCATAATGTCAGTGGGGGCCTTGCCCTCGGCCACTTGCGCGTCTGTTGTGCCACTGTGTAACGCAATCGTATGTTCTGCCCCTCAGAGAGCCGTGTGGCTTTGCAGCAAGGCAGCCATCGGGAAGGAGGTGGAAATGGGGCAGGTCTCAGCTGCTTTTCATGATTAAATGGATATTTTTAGCTCTGTTCCTAGAGCTTAGATTGGCCTGTGAGCGCCAGGAATTGATTCTCTCTACACTAGGTTTTTTGAGAGTGTCTGTGTGTGTGTGCTGGGTTGGACACAATGGAAAGAGAGATGGGGAATTAAGAGTCTGTGTTGCCTTCCTCAGTGACTTGGCTGCAGGGGGAATGTGAAACTGACTCGACAGGATTGTGGCTGAAGGTTGGATAATTTGGAGGTGATGGCTGGGGTTACAGCGTTTGAGTTACGGGACAGGTGGGAGGACGTGGAAAGGCAGAGGGGCCAGAAGATGGGTTTGGGAGATGGAAGAGCTGACTTGTCTAGCTGTGAAACCATCCACCCAACCGTCTTGCCCAGAGCAGGGCTGTCGTCTGTGCCCTGTAAGCCTCTTGCTCTCCTCTATAGTTGCTGATTTATCAGGGCAGTGGGATTAGCCCTGGCTGTCTGCAGCACAGCACCAAAGGCTGGAGCGGCTTACGTTTCCCTGAAGAGCACAGACTGCTGCTTTGCCAGCATCTGGCCTGTATGGTTTGAGCTTGTGCTCACTAAAGGAGACCAAGGTATTCCCTTGCAGAAGGCAGAACCTGCGCTGCCGCTTCCGACACACAAATACTGGAGCACAGTTTTGTGGCCGTTTTTGAACTACAGCCTTGCAGGGCAGCTTTCCGAAGTTTCTGATGTGAACTTGAAATGATGTGGGCACTCCCAGTTGAGTGGCAAAGTTCACAATGAAGAGAATCCCCTGTGCCACTTCACTGCCACGTAATTGCTCCAAACTGGGCCATATGCCAGTAAACTGCTCCTGGGGTAAATATGACCCATAATACTCAGTAATGCTTCCCTCTGCTGCTCTCAACTCTAATATTGGGGGTAGCGCATTAATACTATAGCTCCCAGCATGCAATGCTCTGTCTTTATCCCAGCCACTTGACTAGAGATGGAGCATTGCATGCTGAGAGCTGAAGTCTCTGCAGGCCACATCTCTGTATTCAAGTTGAAGTCTGTTGAAATCTGCTCATTTTAAGCAGATGTGGTTTGGTTTTTGGGCTCCTGGTAAGTTGCCAAGGCGGCCTGTGGTTGGGCAATGTTTCGGCACCCTGAGTCAGATGCAACCCAACCCGCATGTAACAGACGGGCATTTCATGAGGCCCTGAGCTTTGGCTGCTGTATCAGGCTTCTCTGGCGCTGACAGGTGGCGGAGAGGACGGCTGGGCTCACCCCCTCTCGTCTTTTCACAGTACGAGGTGTCCGGCGAGGAGCACCTTTACTCCGATTTCCCTGAGATTGACCTGTCCCCGTTGGACGCCAGTGACTTTGACTCTACCAGCTGCTTCAGCGAGCTGCAGTGGTGTGCCGAGCGCTCTGAGACCGAGTCCAGCCAGTACAGCACAGACGACTCCGAGCTCCTTCAGGTACCGTGTGCCAGGCAGCTCCCTGGCCCAAGCGGCACTTTCACTCCAGGGCGAATCTTTCCTCCCGGGTCTCCCTCTCCTCCCCTGCCCTCCACCCACAACTACAGGGCACTGATGTTGTCCCTTCAGCCCACTGAAAGGAGGAAGCCGCGTCTGGGGAGGGGGAGGGAATGCTGTGTTGTCCCTTAGCCTAGCCAAAGAAGAGCAGTAAAGACCAAGCAATCTGGGGTTAGTCCAGGGGGTCTCAAACTCAAATTACCATGAGGGCCTCATGAGGACTAGTGCATTGGCCCGAGGGCCGCATCACTGACCCCATCCCCTTGCTGCCCCCGGCCCTGCCCCCACTCCACCCTTCCATTAGGCCCCGCCCCACCCCTTCTCCACCCCTTCTCCGCCTCCTCCCCTGTGTGCACGGCTTCCCGCTCCTCCCTCCCAGAAACCGCAAAGCTGCCAGACAGCTGTTCTGGCGGCGGGAACTGCCTGGGGGTTAAAAAAAAAAGGGGGGGGGCGGGGAGCCCGGCGGGCTGCAGGGAAGAGCTCCGCAGGCCGTCGCGTGTTTGAGACCCCTGGGTTAGTCTGTCCTGGCCATTCTGCTGTGGACCCTATGGACCCTATCCAGGTCCCACTGATGTTAATGGAAAGCCCCCCATTTACTCTAGGGAGCTTTGGAGCAGGTTCTCCCTGAGGAGCGCAGTCACCGAGAACAGCTTTCCCACTCCCCAAACTGACCGTCCAGCCCCTGCCAGCACCCGCCCTCTCCCCGTCTCCCCGCAGCACAGGGAGCGAGCACAGGTAGCGCGGGGCACCCAGCCCATGTGCACACACCTCACTACATGGACACACAAAGTCACTGCCCAGGGCTGCATATCCAGCCCATTGAAGCCAAGGCAGCTCTGCAGCTGAGGTTCAGGATGGGGCCTCCTGTGGGCTTCTCCTCAGGTAACATCACCTCATCTCCTTCCTTCTCCTAGATCAGCATGGGGAAGCAGAGGACAGGTGGCGGGATGAGGAGGGGAGGGGGTCCGGGCTATTAATATCTCTCCCCCAGCTGATTAGTGCTCCATTAATTTGCACTCCGTTTCTAAATGAGGCAAGCGGAGTAAGGCTATAATGAGGAGGTGGAAGAATAGAAGAGGGCTGCTGAGCCGATCCTCCTGTGATCTATTATTAAAAGGAAATTACAGCGTAGTGCCTAGTGCATCCTGTTTGATTTTAGGTCTGACAGATTGTGCTGGGGTGGGTGGCGGCTGTGGTTTCTAAGAGGCTCAGCAGCAGCATGGAGCAGTGTGGCACAGGAATGTTAATTTCCAGCATGCAGAAAACAGCTTCCCTTTTATCTGACTCTCCAGCATCACCTCTGCATTCTGCGCACATGTTTATTTATAGCAGAGACTCCCTTTCAATGACTTGCGCTCTAAATAGACATGCGAGCATCATGCTAATAGAATCATAGAATATCAGGGTTGGAAGGGACCTTAGGAGGTCATCTAGTTCAACCCCCTGCTCAAAGCAGGACCAATCCCCAATTTTTGCCCCAGATCCCTAAATGGCCCCCTCAAGGATTGAACTCACAACCCTGGGTTTAGCAGGCCAATGCTCAAACCACTGAGCTATCCCTCCCCCCTAATAGCTGGTCTGCATTTGCGGGGAGGCGCTCTGGATTGTCTAATGAGCAAGTAGGAAGGGGCCCACTCAGGCCACTCATGGGTCACACACAGGATGTTAGTTCATCCTCTGTCCCCCCAGAGCCCTGTCACTCCAGACTCCGTTCCACTATTATGCAATCAGGAGGCAGTGTGGCAGTGGATGGGTGGGGCACAGGGCTGGGAGTCAGGAGATGTGGTTGTGCAGCCCAGCTGTGCCACTGGCTTCCTATGTGACCTTAGGCCAGCAGCTTTTCCCTGCCTCAGTCTCCCCACCTTTAACGTGGGGATGATGAAGGGTGTTCCCCATCCAGAAGGCTTTGAGGTCTACGGTTAGGCAATGCAGTATTAGTGCTAAGCTTTATCATCGTCCCTGTGTGTGTCTATGCCTGTGTGTATATAAACGGGGGTTAGGTGGGTAGATTGCCAGGTGCACCAGACTGATGGTCGTAAACAAACACCTTGCTCACAAAGTAGAGGTGGACCCAAGTCATCAAGTTTGGATCCAGAATCAGATCCAAATCCAGATTTCACTGACATTTGGGGTGCTCCTTACAGACACACAAATTCATCTCTGGATCTGATCTTCCAGTGCAAGGGGGCTAAGGAGCATGCTGGTCCAGTGTCCTGCTTCTGGCCTCTCTAGTGCACATACACTGGTTTGCAATAGAAAAAATAGAGTTGGTGCTTTTAAAACAAGTCAGTGGGGTGGTCCCTTCAACAAGCAGAGAATTTGCATGTGAGTCACAGAAAGCCATAGAGTCAATTGCTGGATTTAAAAAAAAAAGAATGGATTGCTTTTGTCACCAGCACTGCCATTTGCAGTGATGTGCTAAGAAAAGGTTCTCAAAGATCATTCGGCAGGGCGTCTAGTAATCGACACAAGAGGTGGGAAGGAATCACAGCACCGCATGGAGTAAGGACACTTTCTCCTGAAGCATCAGGGATAGCCACTGCTGGAGGTGGGACAAGAGACCGACTGGCCCATTGGTTGGATCGGGTGTGTAGGCTCCACGTAGCTGGAGGGGGATTGTGAGCTCTTTGGACACACTGGCTGTGTCTCCCACAGAAGCATCTGACACCACCACAAGCAGCACCTCTAGGCAGTTTAGGAGGAACTTGATGATAGGTTACAAGTGCTAACAGAATGGGGGGGAAAGGCAGAAATGGGCAGCAGGTTCCCCTCCCTTCTGTAAATACCTGTCTATCTAGACAGCTAAGCCTTATATGGTCCCCACTACCAAAGTATCTGAGCGCCTCCCAAAACCCCTGCGACTTAGGGCAGGGCTATTATCTCCATTGTACAGAGGGGAAACTGAGGGACTAAGGGACTTGCCCAAGGTCACCCTGGGAGTCTGTGGCTGAGCAGGGAATTAAACTTGGGGCTTCCAAGTCCTAGGCTAATGCTCTAACTACTGGACCATCCTTCCTCTTGTAGCTGTGGCCTTGACATGCCCCATCCCCTCTGGACTGGGAAGGAAATGTCCCCTTTCCCCTAGGTAATGGTTGCACACAGAGAGAAGCCTTGACTCTTCTTCTCCCGCTTAGCGACGGGTCTGCGTTGGAGTCCAGCTCACTGGCGCCCGTTAGCAGCCAGTTGTGGATCTTGGCACTGGTTACATTTCTGGAGACTTTTAAAAAGCCCGAATATTTCCGAACGTAACCACAACACTACTAATGTTCTGGCCTTTACACTGCGCTGCCGCTGTGCTTGAAAAGGCTCCAGTGCAGCTGACAGACCTTCATCACGAGATGCATATTTTCCGCTGAACTTCCTGGGGAAAAGATAAACAGAACAGAAATATAAGAGACAGGCCTGCTAGCAGTGAGCGGGACACAGTGAAATGTATCCCACTGAACGTCTATGCACAGCAGCCAAAAATGGAGCATCCTGATGCCTTTTCCCTGGGTCTTGGTGTCGAAACTTCTAACAGGGTTAGCGGGTTGAAGAAAAGAGTATTTTAATTCTCATTAGCAGGTGCTAACACACCTTTGGGCCTCATTTTAGACCCAGATTTATCCCTGTGCTACATGCAGAGCTGCAGTGATCCTACTTATTACTGCCAATTATTTATATCAGGAATGCTACAGTAAATAATCCCATAGAAATGAATCCGGGTCGCTGCACTTTCTCCTTTTCTTATGTCCAGCATTCTGAGGTTTTGCCCCAATTTTGGCCTTTGGCAATAATGGTTGAAATGATGGTAGTTACAACAGGGCAGGGGCATCAGCAGAGCTGTGTGGGGAGCCCAGACTTGAATAGTTGAGGGCAGTGGCTGTAGTTTGGGGTTGAGGTGCATCAGCAGAGCTGAGTGTGGGAGTTCAGGTCTGGAATAGCAGGTGAGTGTTGTAGGTCAGGACTAAGATGAATCAGCAGAGCTGTGATGGAAAAGTCTGCAGCCCTATCAGGTCTCCTGTGCTGATCAGGTCAGAGTTTAATAGGCTCACCCTCCTAGTTTCCCTAGAGCCAGTGACAGCATCTTTCTCTTCAAAATACCCGCATGCAGTGTGACACAGTACAGCCTCAAGTCAATCGCCCGGTATTACCACCCCCAGGCATTCAGAAATCATGAGGCAGGAGCCAAAAGCATGAGAGTGGCTTAAAAATCTTGAGTTTAAAAAATAATAATACATGTTGGGCTCCTTCTCCTTGCTTTCTGATTTCTGAGCCTTTAGGATTCACGCCAGTCTCATTTTCAACCTTTTCTGCAACCACAAAGGCTAGAAATTTCCTTAGTTTTAATTAAAAGCTGAGAGACTCTGATTCCAGCCATCGGGGCTTTAAGAATTAAACAGCGCTTACCAAAAAGGCCAGCAGTGGCAATGCTGCCATCAAGCAAGTGCCATTCCTGTGCTCCCCCGGATCCCAGGGGAGGGGGTCAACCTGGAGGCCGACACCACAGACTCCCTTCCATTGGACAGCCCTGAGCCTAAGCCCTTCAGATACCCTTCCCTCATTTGGCTGTGCGCTCCAGTTCCTCCTCCCCACCCCTCTGAGCTCCAGTGAGTCTCAGGAAGTGCTGGTCAGAAGCAAGAGAATGTGTCAGGTGGAAATTGTGGTCACAGCTTCATGCCAGCTGCCCTCAAATTGGGGAAAGAACACATCACTGGGTGTCCTTCTCTGTTTTCAAAGTGTCTGAAATACGCCCAAAACAGGAAGGATGGAAGTTAGTTAGAGAGGAAACTGCTGCTGGGAATTCACTTCAGCAGCTGCTAATTTCAAGGGGGGATTGAGTTGGGCATTGGTTTGTGTGGCAAGTGTGATTCAGAAGGATACAGCCAAGCCCTTACAACTTAACCCCCCTTCCTCCCTGTAGAGAAATAATACGCCTGGTCAGACGTTCAGTGAATCCAGAAAGAACGCAGTCAGTCTGTTGAAGGAATGAGCTTTCCATGCACCAAGCCCAAGTAAATTCATCTAACAGCATTCATTTGGAAGTGAATATTCACTGATGGTTGAGTAGGCCAGGGTCTCTCAAACTGGCTACCGTAGGGCACCTACACTTGGAGCAACTGAGGCCAGCCATGGCAACTTGCTGGGAATTGGAAGGGCACAATACATTTGCATAAAATGGACCAGATTGCAGCCACTCTTGGGCCTGATTCTGCTTTCACACTGGGGTAAATCGGGAGCAGTCCTGCTGAAGTCAGTGGAGTAGGACAGATGCAAACCAGGCATCAGTGATGGAAGAATGAGGCCCCCTTTAAATAATATGGTGGGGCAGCTTGTGGGAGCTGTAGTTACGCCCCCTAAAGGGAGCCTGTAATGGAAATGTCTGCTGGTGCTCACTGCTCTGTGCAAATCTCTCTTGCTTTTCAGATAATAGACAGTGAGAATGAAGCACTGCTGGCGGCCCTCACCGAAACACTGGATGAAATACAGGAAGATGACATGGGCCTGGCTGCCTTCCGAACTATGGAAGAAAGGGACGCGCCCAACCACACCTGTGCCTCGCCAGCCCCTCCCCCCAAACCAGTCGCCCCCACCCCGGGGGGGCCACCTTTGGCCCCTGAGGTTGATGAGCTGTCTCTAGTAAGAACCCACTTCCTACTGTTTAAGGTGGATTTGGATGAGCCTCTGATAAGCCGGCTGCATGGGTATGATAGGAAGCAAAGGTCTGAATCTTTTCATTATAGGCTTAAAACTCTTAACCGTCGATACAAAGCATATACCTGTATTGTATACGTATACATGTACCGCGCCATCGCCGTCACCTCCGTCACCATCCTCATGGGAACAAGCTGATTGCTGCTGTGTGCAAAGGGCGGTGGGTGTTAGCAGATGGGCATAATCCATTTTCCAGCCCCCCAAACCAGGGAGGATTTGGCCTGGGGCCTCACTTTATCTGAACCCCACCACACTTGGGCTAACAGGGGTCCATTCCTGCCCCCACTCCACCCCAGAGTGCCCCATCATTCCACTGCATCCCACTAGAGCACCCAGCCATTTCCCCTGATCCCAAAACCTCCACCCATAGGCCTGGCCCGTCTCCTTCACTTTCAGGGTCTGTGTTGAACACACCTGCCCTAAAGGAGGCCTCTCTGTGGCTTTGTGAGGTTTCTGGGTTCCAATCCCACCTCTGAGTCCTTCCCGTGAATCCTGTGCTTTATCCTACCACTCCCTGGAACCCAGCTTCACTCACGGCTTGAGCAGAAGGGCCCTGGCATTGCCGCCAGGTGGTACACGGCTTGCTGGGCCATATATAAGAGCATTCCTGCTGGTCTGATATAACCGAGCTGGGCCTGCAGCTCATTCACCAGCCAGAGCACTCCGTCCATGGGGGGGACCCCCCTACCTCTCTGCTGTGTAATGACTGAAAGGCATGGTTTATATAAAAGTGCATTGCGGCATCTAGTGGTGAAAGTGTGCATTTCCACTTCACACAAAAGTGCGTGTGTGGGGGTGTATATATCACACACAATGTGTATGTGTATATATAGGATGTATACGTTACAGGGGGAAAGCACTTACACTTATTATAAATGGGAAGTGCACAGTTAAGCCACTGGGCAACCCCTGTTGAAATTTCACTGCAGTACCTGACCGAGATAGCAGAAACGCTGTTATGTGAACCCCCCACTTCAACAACCATTGTCATGGGCCTGGTTTTAAAGGGAGCCTCTACATTTGCAGGCCATCTTTGAAGACCAAGCCCTAGATCTTGCACTTCTGTATGTTCCCACAGAGCCTAAGCAGCTGCCTTGCTATTGATCTAGGCTTCAGCACTAGCACGACACGTGTGGAACATGGAATGTTTTTTAAAAACATGTTTTGAACAGAAGAATATGCTAACCCTGTGATTGGAAATGAGTATGCCATGGTGCTGTGTAACCTAAGGAAATTCCAGCTCAGCTGTTGTCACCAGACCCTCTTGATGGGATTACAGTGGAATTCACATCAGGGTCACCTTGGGGGAGATCCCCAATAAATACTTGGCACTTACACAGAGCTTTATATCTTCAAAACACTTTGCAAGCTAATTGATTAATTCAAGCCCCTTTGGATCATGTCTGCCAAATAATCCTTGCACGGGGACTCATGTGAGCTGCCCAAGTCAGACACATGCATAGACCTAAAACCACCACAAATTGGTTTGGTGGGTTATTTAAATGCCCCAGCAGTTCTAGTGACTTTAATAGGAGGTGCCGTGGTGTACAATGCAGTGTGGTTTTGGGCAAGCAAATTCACCTCTTTGGGCAGCCTTTTCCCATCTTACATAGCACAGGGGTGTTATGAGCGGCAATGTGTCAATGCTTGCAAAGTGTTCTGAAGACATAAAGCACGTCCACAGGCTATAACATTCTTTACCTGCAGCCAAGTAGCATGCAGAGAGGTGTGAAATTCTTTCCTGCTTGGTTCTATGATCCTTACAGCTGACAGCCCGAGCCTGAGCCAAGGGCAGATACAAGCACACTAATGGTTTGTGGCTCTTGGCTTCAGTGATTGGAGATCACTGAACTCACCTCATATGTGTGCAGTAGAGGTTAGCATGCGATCGATCGCTGTTCGCGCTGGAATTCCCATTCTTTTTCTCGACACTTCTCTTTTTTAGCTGAAGAAGTTGCTTCTTTCTCCGTCCCACGTGCCTCCAAGCTGTGAGGCTCAGAGAGAAGGGCGTGCACGACGCCAGGGGCCCCCAAAATCCAGACCCCAGCGACCCTGCACAAAGGTATTTCCCAGCCCAGCTGCCATGGCCCCGTCCCAGCAGGGAATGCTAGGGATGCCCCCCCCCCCCCGCCTTCCCGTCTCCTCGTCGCCCAATCTCAAGACTGGCATTCAGAAAACAAGCCAGCCAAATGATGGTTCCATGGAGGGATAAACAGCCTCTGAGTGAAGCTACTGGGGGATAATGAGCCCTGGGGATGGAGCTGGTTGAAAACAGATATGGCCTAACAGTGTCACGATCTGAAGGGAAAGTGCTGTGCAGGGGAAATAGTCTGTCTCAATGTGGACTGTCTAACCCCGAAGGGATTCTGGAGAGATCCTAACTACCCTATCTGTGCATTTGGGGCAGCTTGTTTGCTGTGGGGCTGAGGGTGAAAGCCTCTCACAGTTTCACTGAAGTCAGTTCTTTGGAGTTCTGATTTATAAAATCCCCCCTTCCCAATAAATTATAGTAGAACTTGCTCTTGGTTGAGTTGACTTATCCCGGGGAGAGCTGCATGCAAAATTGCAGAGCCCAAACCAATCATTTAAGCTAATCCCCTGAAATCCAACACAAGCCACCATCAAAGATTTTCCATTTGGATAATGGAAATTGTACAGTGCATCAGACAGGTGGACTTAGATTGCCTGGGAAAGGCAGAGAACCTTTCTCTCCTAGGTAGCTGGTGCAATTCAGCCCAGGTTAGTTGTAACCAAAAGCCATTTCCATCTGCCGGCTCTTGGGCAGCTTGAATGAAACAAATTTTGGAGCAGGATGCTCAGTCTGTTCAGATCAGAGACCACCACGTCAGTGATGGGCAGCTTGACAAAAAAGTCAAGCATGGAAGGGCTATGAAGATGGAGCCCCCTCATTCAGAGAGGCGCTCTAGAAGGCTGCGGTTTGCCCTGCGTCTGACTAGATATGACATTCCAGGGTGCAGTCCAGAGCAGAGAGGGGCTGTGCTAAACTGCAGATTTGCCTGGTCTCCTGGCTGTCTCAAGACTTTATATGTAAATTGAGATAAGCACACATTCCTTTGTTTAAGAGAGGCCTGCTTGACAAGTTTTGCCTAATCAGGGCTACGTGAGTTTGAACATGTGCCACTGTCAGCATTCAGGGGGAACGCATAACTTTGCATATAAGTGCTACACACATTTCACCATGGTATTACTGACCAGCAACTTACTGGTTTTCAAATGATACCTTACAAGGCATATTTTGTTCAAAGACTGTTACAATAGTGTGCAGGGTGTGAATACAGCTTAGTGTGCATTCCGTCACACTAAACCACCCCAGTTCTCTGGCTAACGAAAAGCCTGTGGTTTACAAGATGGGCAGGTTAGCGCGGGTGACCATGATGAATTGGGACCAGGGCACTATGGGCGTGTCTGCACTGCAGCTGGGAGGTGTGATTCCCAGCATGGGCAGACAGACGTGCACTAGCTCCGCTTGAGCTAGCATGGGGAAAAATTGCGGCGTGGGCGGTGGCTCAGGCTCGCTGCCCGAGCTCCAAATCAGGGCGTTGGGCGGGCCTGGATTCAAGCAACCAATCCAAACTGCCACTGGTGCCGCAACGTCCATGCTGCTATTTTTAGTGCACTGATTTGAGCGGAGCTAGTGCAAGTCTGTCTGCCTGGGCTGGAAATCCCGCCTCCCAGCTGTAGTGTAGACACACTCTCCTAGGCCAAGTCCGCTTCCCCATCCGTTCGCAGCCAGTTCTCAGAATCCTCCCAGAGGCGTCGCTCAGAGGCTGTTCGTCATCCCTGTCTGTTCCAAAGAAGGAAAGCAACCTTCATCCACTCTCCCCAGAGAGCAGAGGCTCTTGGTGCGCTGCCTTGCCTGACCCATGGTCTCAGCTCAGGGATCAGACCCGGCAGCAGTAGGAGCCCAGGCAGCAGATGAAGGAACCATTGCTATTGAACGTTCACGTGTCTCCACTGAGATGTAATGCACTGTGATTCGGCCCACTCAACTGGCTGTGATGGAGTAGACATACCTAGGGCAGAGATCTCCATAACCACCTTGAGGACAGCTCCCAGTAGACTACTGAGGCTGGATGTGCCTTCCTTCACTGCTAACAAACAAACCCTGAAACACTGCATTGTTTGCCGATTCTTTGCAGGGATGACTGAGCCTGCCTTAGTAACTCTGTGCTTACCACGTTCGGCAGGGCCTGGGCCTGGAGAGCTGTTCTCACTAAAAATACTCAGCCCTTGTTTCAAAGTGGCCTTGTGTACCCAGGCAGAGTGGAGCCTGCCTACTGGCAGTGCATGACTGGGTGTGTGCAGGGCAGAGGGGATGGGAAGCCGCTGCAAACGAGCAAGGATAATACACGGAGCGCCAAGTATCCTCGGCCCTTCCATTATCACAGGGGCAGCGCAGGTTAATTATTTATAATTGTTCAGAATGTCCTAATAAATGTTGCATACTGTCTAAATCTGGGAACGTGGGAACTCGCTCCAGCCTCTGCAGCGGAGACTTTGCTGCGAGCCGAGGCCGGCAGCTTGTGCCATTAGGGAGGTCCTGCGGTCACTCCGTGCTAGACTGGTTCAGTGAAGCAACTACTCTGTCCATGTAACCAGGGGTCAGAAACAGGCCCTGCTCCCCAGAGAGGGCCCACTTCCCTACTCTGCTGGGTGAGACAATGGACCCAGGGTCTATTTCCCCCATAGCATTTTTCAGTGAAGTAACTGGACCTGGCACGTGTCCTTAGTGGGTTTGTTGCGCCCACCGAGTGTATTTCTGCAGGTGGGGAGTCTTGTGGTGCAGTAGTTAAACAGCCTCATTTTAGGGCTTGGGGGCTGAGTCTGTTCTCACTGGGGCATCTCTTTTCTGTCTCTGAAGGCGGAGGGTCCCCGGGACAGAAAGTTGAGCTCTCTCCAGACTCAGAGTCGGAGCTGCACAGAGCTGCACAAGCACCTCACCTCCACCGCACGCTGCCCACAGACCAAAGCCACCTGGCTGCCTGACGAGCACCAAGGCAGCAGCAGCCGCTCCCCTCTGAGTCACTCTGCACACAGTGGAGACGACAGCGACTCGAGCGAAGACTCGCTGAGCTCCAGTGAAGTCAGGGTGACGCCTCGCTCCTCCAAGGATGGCACCAGCGATCAATTGGCCAGCGAGAAGGCCATGCACACAGTGGTGAAGCTCATTCGCTACATGCATACCTACTGCCTTCCTCCGAGGAAGCTGCCTCTCAGAGACCCTGCGGATGTGAAGCACCAGCACTGTAATAGCCCCTACAAGAGAGCAAAGCCAGACTGCCCTTTGCAGATACCTCCCCTTTGCAGCCAGGAGAGCCGGACAGCCCGTCCCTTGCAAACAACGGCCGGCTGCAAGAAGCCTAGAGCCACATGGCCTGAGTTCTCCATCCTGAAGGAGCTACTGGCCCGGGACCTGCTGTGTGACGTGAGCAAGCCGTATCGATTGGCCAAACCTGTGTACGCTTCCTTGGTCAGGCCTCATGGCTCCAAGTCTCCTGGAGCATCTGCTCAGGAGTCTGAGGGCTCTCCTGGGAGGTATCAGGCCAGAGCCAAAATGACTCTGGAGAAAGCAGAGCTAAGGCAAAGCCCCAAGGCCGAGTCCGAACCCAGGAGAGAAACCAGCAGCCCAGATGATGCCACTGGGAACCATGTGGCTCTCCCAGCCCAGCAAACCTCAGGGAAAGTGGGACGGAAGCAGGAGAGCGCGATTTATGCTGTCCGGCGCTCCAAGAGACTCAACCCTGAGCTTGGCCACTGGCTGTCATTTCTTGATGAGCCTCCCCCAGAGCCATCTCTCCCCAGCGAGGCAGCCGAGAGCCGGGCAAAGGATGCTCTCGCCTCCCAGGAGCCCGCATTGGGCCCAGCCCTGGAGAACTTCGATGCAGAAGAGCCAGCAGCAGAGGTGGAGGTGGGCGGCACAGACGAGGGGGACAGCAGGTGTCAGAACCACCCAGAGACCCAGACCCCCCCGCTGGGGAGCCCGGGTGAGGGGGAAGAATGTGAGGTGGATGAGAGCCAGCACGGCACCCCGTTGCATGAAACAGGTAAGGAGGAGAGAGAGTGCAGGGGCCTAGATGTGAATTAACCCCAGCACTGACCTGGCATTGCCAAAACACCCCTGCTGACTCTGTTCTTCCCAGGCCATCAGTGCATGAGGGGCTTAGCATGGGCTGAGCTAGTCTGCGGTGTTTTAAGCACTAGCCCTGCATGTCAGACCCTGTGTGCTCGCTGGGCGGTCAGTCACTTGTAGCACTGCTGCTGCCTGGCTGACATAGGAAGCATTTCTGCACGTGCCCGAGCACTGCAGACCCCATAGCCAGTGGAGCAAACACCAAACTTCTCCAGCACCGTTGGGTTTTTCCTGTGCAACTTGTGGGGTGTATAGTCCAGTGGGCAGGGCGAGGGCTGGGACGCCACCTCTGCCATTGGGTCACTGTGACCTTGGGCAAGCTGCTTCCCCTCTCTGTGCCTCAGTTTCTCTATCTTTAAAATGGGGGGTAAGGACACAGATCCTCCTTTGTGAAGTACATTGAGATCTATGGCTGGCAAGCACAAAATAAGTGTCCAGTAGTATGTGTTCATCCAAAGACACTGTCTACAGAGTGAATCACTGCAAAACCACCTGTGAAGGATCGCCCCGTTTTCTCATCCTGTAGAATACGACCCCTCCAGCTGAGGAGCGGGCCGGAGCGCCCCCTGGAGCATCTTGTAATACTATTCATTATTAGCAGCACCGTAGCATGTGATTGTTGAAAGCGCGTCACAAACATCATGTGATTAACCCTCACAACGTAGGCAAGTATTATCCCGTTTGGTAGATGGGGAAACCAAATCGCAGAGAGGCAAAGTCACTTGCCTAGCCCACCCAGCAAGCTGTGGCCAAACTAGGTCCAGAACTCAGAGCTCCTGGTGCCCAAGCCCACACCTTATCTGCTAGCCCATGCTGCCTCCTCTTTCTGGGTGTGATGCAGTCAATCAGTCTGAAGGGAATGCAGCATGTTCAGTAATTCTGCTTCTCTCCGTGTCTTTCAGAAACACCCACGTGTCTCACGCTGTCCTTGGCACAAACGTAAGTGTAAAACAAAATACTTACCAGCGATTTAAACCCAACCTGGCGGCAGTCTGGGCCAGCATGACTGCCAGGTGGCCTGTAGTTTTGCCTGGATGGAAATTTCAACGTTAAAAGAGCCAGCCAGGCAAAACGGCAGGACTTTTACCAATCAGGCGAAGAGGAGGTGCAGCAGGAGGAGACGTTTGACTAGCTGTGGCCTGTGTTTGAAACGTAGTGTCTTGAGCTGGGATCCGAAATGCAAGTGATAGCATAACTCCAGGCCCTCAAACTCAGGGCAGGTTATGCCTACGGATTTCTCTGCTGAAGGCCTTAGAAGTGACATATGCTGGAGAGAAGATAGTGGGGGCACTTCTCTGGCTCCTTTCCCCGGAAGTAAGGACTTGCAGCTCTGGCTGTGAGGGATAAAGACACTCCAGCAGAAATGTCTCTAGCTGCCTGTTCCTCTGTCTCAGCTGGGAGGGAAAATGGAAATGCTTCAGAGGCTTGGATTTTGCCTCCCCCCACCAATCATGTACTAGCCCTGATGCCACAGAGAGTCAGAGAGGGACACAGTAGGCGTCCTGTATGGGTGACATCTCCTCTTCCTGTTCGCCTTTTGGTCGTGGTCTCTGTGCTGCTCTTTCAGCAGTACTCTCAGTCTCTGACGTCCATATGAAAACCTCCCCCCTGCTCTAATGTTCTTCTCCTCTCCAGTGATCCTACATTTGGGAAGAGGAACTTCGAGCAGGTGCTGACTGTAGAGCTGTGTGGGACTGCAGGTAAGCCACTCACATAAAGAGGCAGTGCTCCCTTCCTTTGTTGTTAGGATTGTCTCTGTGTATGTTGGAAGGTGAGGGGAAACGATGCCAAAAATTCTGTGTGAAATAGTCTGGCGCTAACCGCTTCTAGATGTGTGTGTGTGGGAGTAATCTGAGGAATTATTTAAACAGTGTAAATATAATGGATTTTAGTAATAATAACCTACATTTCTATAGTGTGTTTCATCTGAAAGGATCCCTCAGCACTTAACAGCTACTTATTTAAGCAATTCAGATACCACTGAAATGCAACCGCCTCTGGGGTGGAACATAGCAGCTGTTCAATGGTGCACAGCAACACTGCACAACAGATCCATCCAGGAAGTGAGGAGGAATCCTGTATTGAACTGAAACTATGGAAAATACAAGGCGCCAAATTGTACATTCTCCACTTGAATTTGGTCAGAACCCCAAGGATAAAGTTAACTGTTAATGGGAACATTTCCACTGACTTTAGTGGGGGTTGGATTAGGCCCCAAATCCTTGCTTTTCCAAAAATTGCTATAGGATTGACCAGGACTATATGAACTGGGCTCATGACTGGTCTGCTGTTGAGGGCATTTGCCAGAGAGGTCTCCCTTCCAAGCACTGCCCAGGTCCAAATCTGCTTGGCTACCTAGATGTAATGATACGCAACAACTACAGGCTAAATGTATGCTGTAACAAGCACATGGGCTAATTTTCAGAGGTGCAGAGTGCCTGCTGACCTCAGCTGCCACATGGGTGCCCAGCTCCTCTGACAATCCAGTCAAAGGCCTTTCTCACCAATGTGTTTTGAGGGGGAGGCAGGAAGGGGATCCTGTGGGTCCCTCTAGCTGCAAATCACTGTGGTGTTGCAAATACCCCCTTCTGAAGACAGGAGGCCAGCAGTAACTCGCAGGGGGGCCCTCGCTACAGAGTAGAGGGTTAGCTCCTCTTGCCATGACCAGTTGTGGTAATAGTGGGAAAGCTCTGCTCAAAGCGTTTCACTCTTGTGGTTTATTGTGGGGGGGGTCAAGGTCTCACACCGCCTACCACTCCGCCGTACAAGCCTGCTGAGGAGGACCTGTATAAGCCGGACATTCCCCATGGGTCAGCGAAGGAGGAAGCCACCATCACCGCCTCCATCCCGGGGCCAAGAACCTCAGCAGTGGCAGTCAACGTGTCAGCTTCCAGGAAACTCATGAAGAAGCACCCAGAGCGAACAGAGCTTTATGCACACCTGAGCCGAGCTGCCGTGCGCCCTTCCTCCTCGGAGCAGCAGGGGGTGCTGAAGCGGCCATTTTCTCGCTCTTTCGGGGACCACGACTACTGCCAGGTGCTGAAACCTGAGGCCACGCTCCAGAGGAAAGTGCTGAAATCCTGGGAGCCCCAGAGCCACGCGGAGGGCGAGCTCAAGCGAAGAGTGCCGGACGCACACTATCAGGGGTCGGGCCAGGGCAGCAAGGAGGGGAAGGGTGAGGCCCTGTGGAAGGAGTGCAGCAAACAGCTCAGAGACCAGGAGATCAGAGCCAGCTTAACCAAGCACTTCGGCTTCCTGGACAGCGCCCTTGAAGACGAGGACACGGCCTTCTGCAAGACCCCCGAGTATGACACTGTCTTCGAAGATAGCTGCAGTGAGAGCAGCTCCCCCGTGGAGGAGGAGGAGGAGGAAGAGGAAGAACATCGTGAGCATCCATTGGAATCCAAGCTTTGTTTGCGCAGGAACCCACTTGCCAGATCCAGTTTGCACCATTGTTCCCGGAGCAGATCCAGTTCTGGGTCTTCGTGCTGCAGGTCCAGGTCTCCAGCAAACCGACGGACTTTCAGGTATAGTTGGGCGGCTGGCAGGAGGGGAGGGGTGGGACTGATGAGTCCCAGCCTGTAAGCACATCTCAAGCAAAAGAAGTTCTTGGGGGTTTATACTGGGGGTGTCAGAGAGACAAGTGAACAGAGCGCTGGCCTGGGCTCTGCCACCAAATCCTTGTGTGACCTTGAGCAAGTCACTTCTCCATCTCTCTGGGCCTCGTTTTCCCCATCTGTCAAATGGGGATAAATTTGTTTTCCTCTGTGAAGCACCGTGAGATGCCAAGACAAAAAGCCGGTGCTAGAGACGTGCCAAGCGTTGTTCTCGTGTCAGTGTGACGAACACACGGACCCCGAAGCGAAGCCGAGGTGGTCCCCCCCACTCCCAGGGATACATCCAAGCATTCAACCCCAAAGTTCACTCAGGTGTTAAGCTTCAGGCATCAGCCCTGACACACCGTACAGGGCAGAGTTAACACTGAACACCTCCACAGAGCATAGGTGCCGACGGGAAAAAAATACTGGATGCTCAGCACCCACCAGCAGTCCCGCGGATCAGCTTCGCCCCCTCCCCCCTAGCGCCTCCCGCCCGCTGCGATCCGTTGTGCAGGAGGCGCTGGCGGGGAGGGAGAGGAGTGGGCGTGGGGTGTGCTCGGTGGACGGGGCGGAACAGGGATGGAGTGGGCATGGGAAGAGGCAGAGCAGGGGCAGGAAGACGCAGGGCAGGGGTGGGGTCTTGGGGAAACGGGTGGAGCGGTGGTCAAGCACCCGCCGGCAAATCACAAAGCCAGCGCCTCTGCCACAGAGCATTGGTGTGCAGAGCACCTAGTCTGCGCATGGCATGCACTGCATATCGATCCCAGGCCCTTCCAACCGTCCAGCCCAACGGGAGAGTTCAGGTGAAATCGCCTCCATGGGCTGAGTCCAACGACATTGATTTTAGTTCATTAAAAGTAAGTGATAATACACGGGTGGCTGCTTGACACTGGTCAGTCAGGCAATGCTTGACCTGTGTGAGGGTGGGTTTCTCTGGTGGTACAAGGAGCAAGGTCACAGCCAGAATTGGGGAAGAGCCCGGAGCTCCTGGGGAAGGGGAGAGCTACAAGGAGGCAGGAGGAGATAGGGAGCCACATCAAGTATCTGTAAAGAATTATTTCCCTGGCGGCATAAGTCCTGGAACCAGGCCTAAAGAGGCTTGGTTTGGTTTGGGAAGCCAGGCTCTTTGGAGGATCCACACCTGGCATCAGTGGAGCCTGCTCACCAGGAGTCTCTTGAGTTAGAGATTTTTTAAAAGCTTGTGCCAGACATGGCAACTTGATTGTGCCTCCACTTCCTTTTGCCTGCCAAAGCTCCCCCTGCAGGATCCCTGCTCCGCACTGAACTCCTCTCTCTTGCTTGCTTACAAACAGATGTGAATACAGCGAGCAGTGTCAAGGGGGAAACGCGAGCCGGGACCAGATTGAGAAGAGACGCGACAAGGCCATTGTAAGTGACCCGCAGGCTCTGCGGGGGTGCTGCGCTGAACTAGGCGGAAGCAGAGGGCCTTCCAGTGGGAGCAGATGGTTTCATCCTTTTGAAGCCTGTTTAAATCTTGGGACAAAGCAATTCACAGCCCCACTCATTCATCTCCCACTCCAGAAAGGAGACGGTGGAGTGTATTGGCCCTGGCTGTGGCATTCCTGGGGGCGGGGCCAATTTTAAACAAGGGCATGGGGAAAAGATAAAGAGCAAACTATTGACACTGGCAATATACAGAATCCCTGGCACTAGAGGAATTCAGTCCACAGCTTCAGTGCGCTCGGAATTCGCAATTAGGGCTGGGAACTTGGGGAATACTTGGAATTGCTAAGAGATTATTGAGCTGAGCCTCACTGCATATAAAAAGCAACAGACATACACAGAAAGCCTGTGTGTGTGTAATGATAGTAATTTATTGCTCTTCTGTATTGCCTCGTACACCCCCCTCACACAGCTCTGGCATTTTTTCCTCAGCACACGCTGAGTTCCACAGACAGGAATTCTCAGTAACATTCCTACAGTTACACTTCCACAAGGAGAATGCTGCAAAGGCTGAAAGGATGCAGTAGAAAGATAAAGGAAAGAAAAAGTGCATGAAAAGAAATCGGCTGTTTGAGGCTCCTCAGAGAGCTGTTTACGCCGAGGGGCTGGATCTTTGCTTTGCATGTGCTCAGAGACTTGGGGGCATTGTCCAGCAGTGTGATTCCCCAATGGGTAATGCCAGGGGAGCAGCAGGGAGGCCTGGTAAAAGGGCGGGCCTGAGCTGCATTGGTTGTGCTTGTTCAGGGTGAAGGCCGGGTGGTGTACATCAGAAACCTCTCCAGCAGCATGAGCTCCAGTGAATTGAAGAGACGCTTTGAAGTGTTTGGGGAGATCCTCGAGTGTCGGGTTCTGACCAGGAATAACAGGTGTGTTGAGCGCGAGCTCAGGCCCACACCAGGCTAAGCAGTGGGAATGCTCTTAGGGCTTTTCGGACGTAGGGCACATGGCTGGCTGACTCTTCCTCATCGTTGAATGGGGATGGCCTTAAAACAGCACAGTCCCTTGGGTGTACATCGCATCCCAGGGCTCACAAGGTTAAGCAGAGCGGTCTGTAAATTCCCCCTTGGGCCAAGGTGGGCGTGGGAGGCCCGTAAAACTGATAAGATACCACAGGTGCAAGCGAGATGCACTGTACAATTCCTGCATGTGCCCTCTGTAAACCAAGCTACGCGGTATGTGGCTCTCAGCCCCTTAGGAGATAAGGCTCATCACATCCCTCTCCCTGGGTCAGTCACCTGACTCCTCTCTTTGGCTGCTCAGGGGGGATAAATATGGCTTCATCACCTACCGATGTTCGGAACACGCCGCCTTATCACTGAAGAACGGCGCCTCGCTGAGGAAGAGGAACGAGCCCTCGTTCCAGCTGAGCTATGGTGGCCTCGGCAACTTGTGGACCAGATACACTGACTTGGGTGAGAGAGCAGGCGGGCCCCACTGGTGAGCCAGGCTCCCATTTCTTAGGGCAGAGGGAGTTTTTATGGCCCTCCGTGAATGCCAAGGCCCAAACCTCTCAATGGGGCGCTGCAGCTCTCCGGCTCAGTGTTCCCCAGTGAAGTCACCTGGGAGGCACCTGCCTTGCCCATTAAACCCTTGTGGGTCTGGATTCGTTGCCCCAGTCAGACTTCTCCTTGACTAGGAGTTTGCTTTAGTAATGTGCCACAAGGGGTCATTTAATTGCCACAGCTTGGAGGTGCAGCAGCGCTGGGAGATCTCTGAACATCAGGGAGCACAAGGGGACGTGCCGCAGCAGGGCTGCAAGGCATGCCTTTCCCAGGCTAGCCGGGGGGAAGCGTCTAGTCTTCAGAGTGGAGGAGAAAACAAGGCTCCCCGTAGCCCACACTCCAGCTGGTCCTGCTGAGTGCTGCAGAGCTGCAGGCCAGTCTGTGGCAGCCAGCAGGGAAAAGTGGCAGGAATAGACAGACACATACGCCCATGGAAAGGGCTTTCCCAGGGAGCTGCTTTTCCCAGGGGCTTTTCCCAGGGGCTTTCCCAGGGAGCTGCTTTGTGAAGAGTGGCTAAATTACCCTGGCATAACTATAACAACACATTGCACTTTCCAACTCATTTCATCCCGGGACCTCAAACCACTTTATAGACATGAATTAAAGCCTCACAACTCCCATGTGACGTGAATAGTTATTAGCCCAGTTTCACATACTGGGAAACTGAGGCACAGAGAGGCAAAATGTCCTGCCCGAGGACACAGAGTGAGTCCATAGTAGAGTCAGGATCAGAAACAGGAACTACTGAACCTTAGTCCCAGGAACTAATCACTAGATCACACATCTTTCATCAAATTTATGGGTAGCAACTGGAAACCCCCCTGTCCCATGATAGTGTGATGCATCTGGCAATGTCTGATTCAGAGTGTTCCAGGCCAAGCATTTGTGCAATCAGATTCCACACACTTTATGTGTATGTTTAATCCAAAAAAATCCCCCCAAAACAAAAAGTTGTTAAAAGAGCATTAAGGTTGCAAAGCCTGTCACTCAAAAATTAGTTCAGCCCCCCTGGTGTGTACAAATTATGATACAATCTTAAATTACATGATCACAGACTATTTTCTCCACAGGATCCCTGCCTCATTCGATGAATGAATAGTTCTTCAATATTTCTTTTTATCCTCTTCATTCAGCGTATGGGCCGCAGTCTTATTTAGTGCACACCTTTTGAACCCCGCATGAATACAGAACTATTAATATGACCCTGGGCATTTCTGTGGTCCTTATCACTATAGTAGTGGAACGCATCACAAAATTTAATGCATTTTTTTTACAGCCCCCTGTGAGGGGAGGGGCCAGGGGGCATTGCTACATGCGGAACTGAGGCACAGAAATTAAAGCCAAAACTGTCAGTGTCGATTAATTTGGGCTTGAGATGCCCAGCGCCTGATTTTTCAGAGCAATTAGCATGTAGAGCACTGTAGAGCTCCCCTTGACCTGAGTTGCTGCTGTGAGTGCTCAGGATTTCTGAAAATCAGACCCCAGGGTATCAAGTCCCGCCCCCAGAAAATGAGGAACACACAGTGGCCATTTATGGAAATATTGGTGTATGTGACTTGCTCACATCACACAGGAACTCTGTGGCAGAGGCAGGGATAGAATCCAGTGCTCTAGGCCAGCGTTCAGCTGCTTTAATCATGAGACCATCTTGTCTCTTCCTTCTGTCCCCTGCCTCATTCACTGTACACCTTCCAACTTCCGTACCGAGTGACGCAGGGGTCCTGTAGGCCAGAGGTTCTCAACTAGCTGGGGCTCAGGAGTCATTTTAAAATGTTGATAGCCTGTTGTGACTCAGTAAAAAGGCCCGGGAAGAGGTTGGGTACCGCCACTACAGCAAGAGGGAGGCCCGGGGGATCACTGCAAAGTTTGCCCTGCATTCACCTCACAAATTTGGCCTGGCTGGCCCCCCATCATCATGACGGAGAGGCAGCGGGGCCAAACCTAAGTGGCACTATGACCCTGGAGGTTGCAACGTCCAGAGCAGGTAGCTGAGCCCAGCCAGCCCTATGGGACCAGAGCCTCTGGAGCGGCCACACAGCCCTTTAAAGTACTGGTGACCCAATTTTGAGTCGCGACTCATGGGTTGAGAAACCCTGCTGTAAACAACAGCCTCATTCACCCGTGATCACCGTCCGTCCTGTGCACTGAATGATGCAGGGCTCTTGTGCAAAAAATAGTATGCAATCATACTTTATCATAGTGAGGTGAACAGGAGTGGACTGAATTAAGGGGGCATTGGCAACTTTAAATCTGGCATTTCCTAACTTCTGAGAGCTTGGCTTTGCAACCGCAATGTTCTTTTAATGTAGGGGTGTTTGGGTTTTTAAAAATAATTTCCTACATGGATTAAAAACTTTAAACATTTGAAAAACAAACTTCATCCTGTGGACATATTGAACCCCATATGGGTCATCGGCGAGGTTTGGCGCTTTAGATCCCTAGCACAGTCCTCCATCACTAAGGTAATGGAGTAACTGGTAACAGTAGAAGGCTATTAACGTCCCTGTGGGCCTGCCACTACCAGGAATGGAGACATGCACTTTGCCAGTGAGTTTCACAGCCATGTGCTAGCAGCAAAGGAACGTTGAGACACAGGAATCCTGGGTTGTCCAGGTTCTATAGGGGAGTGTGTTCTAGTGGTTACAGACCCTTCTGCCTCTGTCCTGCCCTAGCCTTTCCCAGTCCCCTCTTCTCTTATTCTGCCGTTTTCCCCTCTCCCATTCGAGTCAGGCGGCTTCTTCCTTCTCCTCCATGCTGCACAGAAGAGAGAGTTTCCCTTCTCTTAGTTTCAGTCGCCTGGCGCCACAGAGGAGCAGTTGCTTCCTGTAGCAGCCAGGATGAGCAATTGTGGGGAAAGCCTTGTTCAGCCCCTCCATCACTGAACTGGAGCATGCTCAGTCAGGCCGGTTGGCACAGAGGAGCCGCGAGGGGACAGAGATACTCAGTGCAGATGGAATCTTCAGAGAACTTAGCTGCCAAACTCTAACCAGTCTGTACTGATCATGTCTGAACTGATGTTTTTCAGAGGCTCAGACCTTGCCCAAATTTGGGCACATTTCCATAGGGATGGGGAAAGGCATGGCCCTGACACCAGGGTAACTCCCCTGCCAAAGTTCAAGCCCTCGCTCCAAATCATGGAGCTGTGAGAGCTTCTTAATGAATCAGCTGTAAGAATTTTTTTAACCTGGGCAAAACAATGTATTTTTTCCTTAGTCTCAGTCTCAGAAATGGCTGGACTGTTTTAGCTGAAACTTTTCCAAAAGAATTAGCTTGAGTCAGACACCCGGCATGGGAAATTTCAGACTAAAGTTTGGCAAAGTTAGAATCAACTGGAAACAGTTTCTTATAACGGGAAGCATTGAACAATCTTAACTATAGGCTCTGCTACCAGCTCTGCCTACAACAGAAAACAAGTAATTGCCCAGGATTTTCATGGAGAAATCCCTCTCTGCTCTGTCGAAAAGAGAAGGCTTTTCTCTGAGATGGGGGGTATACTGCACACTCCACTGGATGAGAGCTAAGAGAAAGTGAGCTCATCTACTGCCAGATTTGTTAGGGTGCTCTGTCAGATGGGGAGCGGCTGGTCAGATTGCTGTTGGAAGTGAGAGTCACAGTCTAATTTACATCTAATTAAACAGAAAATCCAAATGAACTTTTTTGAGGCAGCAGCATGGACTGATTATTCGACTAAAAACCTGGAGGTCCTGAGTTCTAATCGCAGCTGCTGTTACTAATTCACTGGGAGCCAGTTTGATCTAGTGGATGGGACAGTGGCTGGGCCTCAGGAGAACTTGGTTCTGTTCCTGACTATGCCACTGACTTGCTATGTAATCTTGGTCAAATCACTTCACCTGTTTTTCCTCACAACCTTTGTCTGTACTATCTAAACTGTAAGCTTTTTGCTGCAGGAACTGTCTCTCACTATGTATTTGTACAAATACTTAGCACAAAAGGCCCCAGTGGCTGAGGCTTCTAGGTCCTACTCTAACACATCATAATAATAACATGAGAATGAGCAAGTCAGAACACCGCTCTGTACCTCGGTTTCCCCATTTGTTAAATGGGGACAATTCCTGCCTTATGGGGGAGAGTGCTAGTGCAGATTAATTAGTCCACCCATGTGAAGTGCTTTATAAGTCTTAAGTACGATTAAGTAGCTACACTGATCTGCAAAGAGAAGCAGGATGTTAGTGCTTTGTGACCCCGGCAGATGTCCTGCACCCCTGACTATCTCATACTCTGTATCTGCCCTTACCAGATTCCAATGTGGAGGAGTCATCCCCGGCTCCAGTGAAAAGCAAGTACGAGACCATGGATTTTGACAGCTTGCTGCAGGAGGCCCAGCGAAGCCTGCATCGATAACAGCCTTAACCTTGGAGGAACACCTCAATACCTCAGTCAAGGCACTTCCAATATGTTTACGTTTTCGAAGAAATTATTAAGTATATGAAAAGAGAGAGAGAGAGAGAGATTGAGAGAGATTGAGAGAGACTGCTGTCCCTTTAAATTGATGTTTACATTGAACAAAGCTGCTTCTGTCTGTGAGTCCCCATGGTGTTGATGTTCCACTGCCACACATTAGTATCCTTGCTTCTGACTGGTTGTTTTGGAGTGAGCCTTCTCTTCCCCCTGCCTTCCCCGGGTCCCCCAACATCCACCCACGCTCCCGGAGTGGAGTTGCAGCTGTGTTCACCATAACATTTTTTGTCTGTAGTGTGTGATGATGAAACTGTTAATTGTGAATAGAATCAGGACTATAAACTAATTTTTAATAGAAGAAAAAAGTATATACTTAAAAATGTATTTATGGCTCAGATGTACTGTAATTCAGATTTATTGTATCGCTTCCTTGATTTTTAACTATGCACTGTAATGAGGCACTAGCCACTGAGCAGATGGGGGTCAGTCCTGGATTAATCACCGAACCAGAGTTTTCCCCTTCAGCTGTGGAGTGAGCCAGCCCGGGCCCCAGGCCTTGGTGAACAGGAACAGGATAGGGCCGGAGTTTGGCACTCCAGTGTGTTGGAAAAGCCATTCTTCTGGAGTCCTGGGTCTCCAGCTGTCAATCTCGGGCTGCCTGAGACTGAACATGCTGGTAAGCGATGAGTTTAGTGGTTTGGCACTGGCTGGCCCGGAGCTGGCACTGTTGTACAGTGGTGCAGCTTTGTGGGACTGGGGGAAGGGGAGTTATAAGGATGTAGTGTTAGGACACTATCAAATTGGGCACCATGGGAGTTAATCGCTGCAGGCCACTTTGGTGATGGAATCAGGCACCATCCAGTGAAGCTGCTGTCCTGCCTTGAGAGCCTGGGAGAGAGTGAATGCGAAAAGCCCACAAAGAGCCATCCCTGTTCATCCCGCCTTACACAGGCAGGCGCCTTGGTCTTGCAGTAGGTGAGGATCACATCTCCACTTAGATGATCAGCTAAAGCCTCTGTGTGATGCTGCTGGACCCGCCCCGGCTCCATCCGTTGGCTGGCTCAGCTGGAGCAAAGCGACTCGCTGGGTGCGTCACGCACAGCGACTTCCACACCATGCAGGGGGACTGGGTGAGAAAATTCTCCTTTCACTCAGACTGGCAGCTAGATGGCATGGCAGCTAAGCTGAACATCCCTGCCCCGCGCAGCATGCCACCCTTCCTTTGAGTGGTGTCTGATAAGCCATAGACCTACCCAGTCCCACTAGGAAGTGAGCAAACCCGATCTCCCTATTGACCCCTCTTGGCTATCACAATCTCTTCAGTGCTCCTCCTTTCCCCAGGCTCCTGACTAGCAGAGCACGAGTGATGGAGGCACTGCAGCGCTGGTGGGTGTTTGTCTGCTGCTGTCACCTCGGTGCCTGCTGGGCAGCACTAACCCTGGCCTGCCTCTCGCTGGTTCCCAGTGAGCCCCAATCTCGGGGGTCCTCGCAAAGCTCGTCGGCAGGGCTGGGTTTAAGGCACACAGTCAGTATGGTCAGCAGCTTCTCTGTGGAGCTGACCTACAAACTTTAAAGCCATTCCACATCTGAGCTGGGGAGAGACCGGGCAGTCAGAGAAAAAACAAGCAAGAAACAGTGTTTAACAGTGGGGACCAAACAACCTTGCTGAGGCCACAAACTGCCCCACATTTTCAGTTTGTTTTTCACACACAGGTGAGACCGCAGGGATTGAGCCATCCCCTGTAGATAGAATAATAGCCTTAAATTCTGCCAATAGATAGATTAGATTCCCTTAAGGTCTCCCCTAGTACATGGCACTGACATATTGTAATGGTATTACTTCATCATATGGGGCACACATGACCAAAAACTCAGTAATTACACGGGACTAGATTCTAAGACCCTCATTCATGCTGAATTGTACTGTGCTCCATTGACACCAGTGGTATCGCTTGTGATGTAAGACACTATTCCAAGGGGGAAGGGTGCTAGAATCTGGCTCTGTGTGACCCCACGACAATTATCTGATTAGTTGTCTTATAACATGGAGCTCAGGGTTCTAAAAATATCCAGTTACATGGTAATTACCTCTGAGCTACTTGGTGACTTAAACTACACTTCCCCAAACCTTCATTAATGGGTTAATTACTGAGCACTTACATGGCATATTCCTCATGCTATTTCAGTCTTGTTCCAGAGTAGTTACCCGATTGCATCCCTACTGTAAAACAGAGTCATGGGCTCTTCCTCTGCTCCTCATCCCAATCTAAATTACACAAGTAACTCTGACCTAGACTGAGCATCTGCTATTGGCAATCGCCTCATTGTAGCTTTGCCTTTTTCTGTCCTAGTATTTCCTCACAACAATGATGTTTACATGTGATTGCTATAGAGCTTACTGTAGAATGTATATAGCGACACATTTAGGGTGAGTAGTACTGTCCTGTGCTGTGCTGATGTTTTTCAGAAAACGATCAATCAAAACCGATACGTGTAATTCTTCCATCTCCTTGCTCAAGACAAGGATGGATCAAAGCTCACAACGCTGGCTTTGGTCAGAGATGGAAAATGCATCAAACGTTAAGAATGTGAAAGGGTTGAATGCAGCGATAAGGAGAACTTCCTGGTACCTGGAAGGAGCCTCCTTCAGTGTGAATCACTCACTCACTTCACAGACTTTGATTTCAATACACCCAGTTTTAAATCTCGTATTGCTTTGAGGCTGGACTTCCTGTGTTGGCCATTGGCCAATGACAGTTGCAGAACGTCAGCGCATCGAGTGAGATACTCTTGAAGAGGAAGGAAGATCCCATGATGCACAGGGCCAATCAGTACTGCAATCCTAGGATAGGAAGTGATGCAATAAGTGGTCTTCGTGTTGCCTGAAGCCTATAAACTATTTTTGCAAGAAGTGTATCCAGGACTTATGCAATATGCACTCAGGTGCACAAACGCACACACTTATGGTTATGGCCTGTTGGTACTGCTGGTGACCACATACGCAGTGAAGCCAGTATTGCTGAATGTAAAGCCAGAGGGGGCTATGGTTTGGAATGTATGCACAGTTTACGCAGGTTAGCTCAGACCAGTACCTCTGAGTGACTGCTGAGGGTTGGATTCAACCCGAGAAGCATAGCCATGAATATTCGCTTTGTTTATGTCACTCACACTAGGTCTAGTGTAAAAAATGTACCCTCTAAGACTGAGGTTTTTTTAAACTCCCCTTGGCTTGCCGTGCTACACTCTGCAGCAGGAGATTCTAGGGGACGAGTTATATAGTACGGTGTTCTGGATTGGGAATGCTCTTTGCCAATGGAGTGTGGATCCTTTCCTGGCCTTGGTAGGGGAATGATTGTACAGAGGCCAACCACAGTCAAATAATGCAGTTTGATTCCTAATATGCTATTGATGAAGGCTCAATCCAGGGAGGTGCTGAGTTGGGGGCACTCCCCATCTTGCAGGATTGTGCCCTAAATTTGGAGCCACATCTTTTCCCTGGGATGGGAGAGTTATTCTGAGAATGTGGCGTCAACTCGAGGAGAGGAAAATAGCGGTGTGAAAGGAATAGCTTTAAGTCCCACGGAGCCGGTACTGTACAGAGAGGGAGAGAGTCTCCGTGCGTGTTACACCATTCAGCTGAGCTGAGGCTATGGCACATTCACCGACGCTCCCCATACAGAGAGTGGCACAGTGCACACAAGTCAAGGAAGGGACTCCTCCCCAGCGACACCCCTTCTTGTCTTCTCCACCCTGCTCTGCACAGTCCCACACTCTAAAGGGACACACTCTCCCACATTTGCTTTTCAGGGTCCATGTATCTCTCTCCCCGCCCCCATCCGCCCTGCCACTAATAACTACAGTGCCAGCAATAACGCCAACGTGCGGAAGAAGCCATGCATCTATGAGGGAAGCAGGGACTTCTATAAGGAAAGAATTTAGTTTCTGGATGAGGGTGGGAGTAAAAATGGTGTGTTATAATAAGCGATCAGGAAGGGGCATTTAGTTTTTATATATATTTTATATATATAAAAAAATATATTACATATATATATATAAATCCCTTGATGGTTTCCATTTGCTATCAGGTACAAAACCTGACATGCAGAGTAAATGATAAAGCCCCGGTCACCTTTTCTCAACCACTGACCCATTAAATCTCATTGTTTTGCATGAGATACAGTTCTTTATGGCAGAATCTAGTGCATTCCCATGACTTGTCAAGATGAGGATTGTTTCTGAATGTCTGGACTGGGGAGGGACAGCTGGGGAATGCAGGGTTTTACAGCTGATGTTGCCCGTGGAAAATATCTATCCCCAGTTCCTATTCAGTGCAACTTCGAGCTGTATTATCTGCACAAAGCGTAAGCAGCAGCTCAAGTCCCTATGTTGTAGTGTTTGCATTAGATTTCCGTACTGGTCCATGTAAACAAGATTTACAGAACCAGCTTTATTTTTTTATACTAATTTTCTTTTGGGAAATCTGTTGAATTCTTAATATATCATTATCTGTAGCTGAGCCTTTAAAACCTTTTGTTCTTGACGTGATAGTCCATCCTTGACAATCTTGAGCAATACAGAACCAAGTAAAGCTTTCGGGTTTCTATTGCTCTTCCTATATAGATTCTGTAATCAGGTAGTGGCTTAGAAAGTCTGGTTGCAATACACCAGATGGCGCTGCAAGGGGCATTATTTATCAGAGAGCTGAACAAGGTTAATCTAATAATCGGGTGTATGTATGTGTGTTTATGTGAGAATGAGCGAGAAGGATTAAATTGATGCATTTCTTGAGAAAGGTGTAAGAATTTCACCTAAAAAGGGGCACATCTGCTTTGTTATTTATAATAAAAGCTAAATTCTACTTTTTTTTTTTAAAGGACACTGCTAATAACTCTAAGGGCTCAATTTTGCCACCCTGCTCATTCTGAGTAAGTAGTACCTTACTCCTGGAGTAAGTAAAAGTAGCAGAATTGATCCCTTTGTGATTAAGAATCAAAGTTTTAGTTGACTGCATTTTTTGTTTTAAATTGGTAGAGGTTTTTTATATTTCACTTAATTTCTTTCCCAGTTATGTTCCATTGTGTCCTTATTTATGTAATATACTTTAACCTTAAAAATGGCATGAATTCTTATGCCTTTCCTTTATTCTTATTTTTAAAAAGAGATTTATTTCTAGTGTGATTTAACTGTCTAAACGAGAGAACGTTTTCTTGTATTTTTACATTGTCAGATTCTATAGTTTCATAGATAATTTAACCAAATCGCTCAATGTATTATCTATATCTATCCAGTGGGTATAAAAGTTCTATTTTAAATTGTGTAAATACTTCAGAACTGGCTTCTTTTTCCAGACTCCCCTTGCTGCGGAGTTACTTGTTTACATCACAAAGACTGTAGAATCTCTACGCTCATGTACTGTAAATAGTGAAGTGATCTGCCTATAAATAAACTATAACAAATACACTATAATGTAAAAAAAAAAAAAAAAAAATCTGTCCTGATAATGCTTCAGTTTATAAGTGCAAATCCATTTATACATGTTCAGGGAGGAGGTGACTTTTGTTGCAAAGAAATGCTTTTTCCTCCATCTCTCAGGCTTTGAAGAATGATTAATTACAGAGCAAAATATATGCCCCTCCACAAACAGGTGTTTCTTATGGCCACCCACTCATTTTAGGACTTGAGTATTTGCAGTAAAAGTGATAACGGGTAATTCCTTTCACTTGGTGTCGCCAATGGAAGGAATTGTACATTCTTCCAAGAGAGGTTCTTGATGTAGTTGATTGATTTTTGTTGCTTTTTGCCTTTTGTTGCACAGAAGTTGCACTTCTTTAAATTGGAGGTTTTCAACTGATTGTGTTATAAACCAGTGCAAATCCCTGTGTAAGAGTGGCTTATTTCGGTTTAGCTGAATCCATTTTATTTGCTGCATTAAGCTACATCAAACTAAGCCACTCTTACTGCAGAATAAAAAGGTCTGTATGCCGTCTTTTACCGGTTTAAGGCACTCTGGCTGAGCGCACAGGACAGTTGCCCTGCTGCTGCCTGTTTCGTGTGCTTTGATTGGTAGGACACATTTCAGATGGACACATTTCACCAGCGCTAAATTATCTAAAATTTGGTAAGAAACAGTTGCATTTGCCCATGCTGGGATAGAGAACAATCCCTTTTTCCCCCCTCAAAAGCCTCCAACTCTCCAGCTGATCTTTGTTTTTACACTAGCAGAAGGGAAAGGGAAATGTCACGATAAAGATGGGAAATATCTGGAGTTTATCCAATATTTAATATTCACATTGACCTACATTTTCTGTTCACACTCACAGCAGTGTGAACCAGGAGTAGCCCCACGAAGTCAATGCAGCTGGAACCAGTGTGAGGTCAGGATCAGGTCCTTTATGACTAAGCACCTGGCCTGCACATGTTTTGGAGTCTTCTCATGTCAGCAGTCCTGCTGACTCCAATGAGACTACATGGGTGAGAAAAAATTGCTCAGTGGGTAAATTGTTTGCAGGATCGGTCCCTCCTTTGGAGTATTCCTTTCTAAAACACACAAACCGCATCCATCCTGATAAGTGAATGGAAACATTCACAAATAATTTGTGACATCTCACTGATGGGAGAAAAAGATTTGTGTCAAGTACATGTTTTGTTGGCTGTCTGGCCATCGACTGAGTTGATTAAAGAATGAGAAGAAATGGCTTGTGAATAATGTATTTAACAACATCAATTGGTCAGAAATTATTTGCAACAAATACCTCCATCAGTTTCATTTGTTCCCGTGGAGATTAAAATAATGGAGTTTCCCTATGCTGGTTGCAGTTTCTATTTAGTAAAATATCACCTGGAGCCCTTTTCTGTTATTTCATATACTTTTCACCTCCTGGGTGAGTCAGTGCACTAGCTAGTGCTCTCTCTGTTCCCTTCAGCATGGAGATGAATTGACACATTTCTGTTGGGTGATGGGAAGAAAAGGCACGAGTTTGTTTTTATGACGGGGACAATTTTTACAGCTGACTTGGACGGATTGGCATCGCTGGGGTCAGGCTGCCTTCATGTCTTTGCCTACAGCACGGACAAGTGACGTCTTGGTTGAAAATAACCAACTGCTCCCTGGTACTTTTCGTAGTGGCGAGTGTGTGTGCTATACTGCTCTCTGCACATTAGCTGAGCAGGTAGTGTGGTCTTACAGAGCTACAATGCCCACACTTTTTGGATGACTGCTAGTTTATCAGGCCAAGACCTGGGCAGCACTAGCTGCCTCCCATTCAGTTGTACAGGATCTAGTCTACCATATTGCTTGGGTGGCTTCTGCTCTCATGACTCTGAACTTTGGAGCAGTGCCAGGCACGTTAAAATCTATAGGACTCTACAGGAGATGAGGGGTTGTAGTGCAAAGGGAACCTGGCCTGGAGGCTTATCATTAAGGCCTTGCTTAGAGTTCCTGCCCAGAAAACGTGAAGTACAATGGAAGGAGGCGGCAAATGGGGTTCACATGCAAAAGAAGTTGCAGTTCTTACCAGGAGCCTCTCCCCCTCCTAATGGAATGTCTCCTACGGAAATTGAGGGCCTTGTGGGTATAGGCTGGGGCCAGACCGGACACGGGAAAGCTGAAGTTTGCCATTTTGGGGCCAACAAATGGAGGATAATGTCAGAGAATGGTGAGAGAGAGAGAGAGAACATAAATGGCTCATTAACCCTCCCTGCAAGAGAGAGACACTTAAACTGCACCTTTAAAGTGGAAGCAGGATGAGGGTGCTGCCGCTGGGAAGGGTGCACATGTCCTAAAAAGCAAGGCTCCCAGTATAATACACTTATCCTAAGTTTAGTACCATGATGTTTCACTGAAAGGTGTGCTGCAAACAGCTACCCCCTCAGAACATGCCTGCAAAGCTCGAGCCCTCAGATCTAATTCAGAGCCTGGCAAAGATTTGTCTAATAAACTCTTGTGATTTAATCTGTGGTAGGGCATGGTCCTCTCCTGTCTTCTTGCCACAGAAACTTGCTCAGACTCCATTGTGCTGTTCATTCATGCTCCCTCCACCAACACCTTTACAGTTTTGTGTAGCAATGCTGTGTGCAGTGTCCCTTGTATCTTCAGCCCTTTCCCCAGGGCCCAGGAGGAGGAGAAGCCTGCCTTCCTGGAGATCTCTCTAACTCTGAGCTCAGCCAACCCTGCTCCTCTCCCTTCCTGTTCCTTTCTTAACAGTCCTGAGCTCACCCAGCTCCCTACCCCACCATACCTGGTTAGATAATTAACTGCAATACCCCAGTTAATCTTCGGGGGAGGATTGGACTACCAGGGTGCAGTCTCACCTGTTAACTCTCTGCACTCTGTCACACAATCCATTTGCATTTTGAAAATGCGGTCGCTTTGCAGCAAGGTTTGCGTGGGGTATGTTGTGAGCTGCACAAGAAAGATACACTCGTGCTCATTTTACAGTAATGCGGGGAACAGGAGGACTAGAGGATGTATGGTTTTAACCCTTGCCTCCACAGATCCACCTCTCTTTGGAACTTTAAACCCCTTTTACTTCTGAGAATGTTCCAATAAAACATCTGTGTGAAAAAGGCTCTGATCCTCTAAATGGAGTGGATCTTCCTTTAAAAACTACTGACCTGGCATGTCTCAGAGCTCAGATGTGGGCATCCCATATATTCTAAAGATCAGGAGGAATTGCACAGTGTTTTCACTTCTGTAGGGTTTCCTCTCACAAGTATCTCCTGTTGCTGCAGATTCACTCACCAACAGACTGTACGGTCTTTTTTTTCATTATTTGGGAATAAGGCAGAGGCCAGCTAGTTTCCTGCACAGACATCCTTTATGAGTCTTTGCTGTATATGAAGTGGGAGTTCCTGTTTATCCCAGAATTGTTGAACACATTCAGTCTAAGACTCCGGTAAATACTGATTTTTTTGGCTGAGTTTTTATTTCAGCTTCTTTCCCTCAGGATTCCTTCAGGTCTGGCCTCTTAACTTAAAGTTATATCAAGTGTCTTAGGCCAAGATGTCCTAAATCTAATTCCCACCTGAAGTTTTGCCAGGCATAGTTCTGAGGCTGTGCTCTCCAAAATGCCAAGGCTGCTTTTATAGGGTTATGCCTGCTCTCCATTGCTCAGGGAATGATATGGGTACTTAAAATCAAAGCCTTGATGCTTTAAATTGAGATCAGAAGGACTTCAGGGTCTCCACATCTTGGAAATATTGATTTTAGCTTCTGCATGACATAAATTCCAGTTGATGAGGTCTCTGAAAGCTTTGCCAACTCAATACACGTAGAAGACTAGAGAGAAATCAATTACGACAATGTATGCGCTTCCCCATTCCAGTATAAATCAATCCTTGCTTGCTGCCAGTAGCAGACAGGTAACTGCAGGGAGTAAGGCATGTTGGTTTCTTCCTTTTGTGAGGGCTTTCTACCAAGCCTTCAATTTGCCTGTCCAATCTGAGCCACCATGCTGATTTCTGTGCCCTTGTCACACCCAGGAAGTGCTGTTCCTTCAGGGTCCCACTGTTTTTTAAGGAAAACGAACCAATTTGTTCCTCTCCCTACAAGGCAGTAGAAATTCCTGCTTCTATTGTTGCTGCTATATTGCCTATATTATTGGTTGCTATAGAGATGGGTTCTCTCTGTGCCTATGCAGCCATCCCTGGATCCTCATCTTCCTTCCCTTCATGGTTTTTTCAGTCCCCAGTTGTACTTTTCCCCCCTTCATGGCTCCTGCCCAGGCTCCTTCTCACATTCAGACTTAGATTCCTGGTTTTCTCTCAGCAAGTTTCCAGAGGTCAGGAGGGAGCTTTCCCCACCCCCCCTCCCTCCATTTATTCTGCTTTTCCATCTTTTCCAGCTATCTTTGGGTCCACCACTGTGCTAACTCCCTCTTCCATCTCCCCTTAACTTTTCTAACTTTCCTCACTGACTAGCCCTGTCTCATGGACCAAGTGAAGGTTTCTGTTTCTTTAAATTCCTCAGGTCTTTGCCGCTCATCTTTCATTTCTTGTAGGGGAAGAGGGTTCCCTTGTGACATTGTACAGACTACATTCCCCAAGGCTATAAGTTCACTAACTTCAATCGCACCAGGGATGAATTTGGCCCCCACATCTTGTGTGCTGCTACAGCTAAGTCACTAACAATGGGCCAAAATACGTGTACAGGGACCCTGGTTTGTGTCCACATTCAACACAGTTAGATGCCACGTTGCAACCAGAAAGCCTGCAAGCTGGGGAGCCTCAAGCATGCTTTTAGGCTGACAGGGTTATCTGGAACAAAGTCCTGCCCATGTAGGAGTTCCAGACCACGCTAGCCATTTGAGAATAATCACTATATTAAGCAGAACCATATGTGGCAGCTGCCTCTGGATATACCTGCAGCTCGTAGGGATTTGGTGTCCCAGCCTGGATGAGGCTTTAGGGAGGCAGGTGTTTCCATACAAACTAGGTGGTGGCCCTGCCGGCATATTCACAACTCACTCTATGCAATCAGTAGTAAGATGCTCTGCTTCCTTTTCAGCTTTGCTTCACTGCGGCTCAGTGGGGGGGTATTTCTGGAGCCCGGGAAGAGGCAGCAGCGATAGCAGAATGCTTCAAAGAGGAGTTAACTGCTCTCTCTGCCTTGACATCCTCAAGGACCCCGTGTCTCTGAGTTGTGGCCACACCTTCTGCAAGGAGTGCATCCAAGAGGTGATCAATAGAAATCAGCAGAAGCCCTGGGACACCTACTCCTGCTCCATCTGCCAAGTCGACCTCCTACGCTTCCCAAAGTTGCAGAAGAACTTCCAGCTGTCTCCACTATGGAGAAGTTCCTGGCCCAGCCTTCCAAGGAGGGCTGTTGGCTGGAGGAGAAGCCAGCAGCACCCAGGCAGGAGGAAGGTATCCCCTGTGATTTCTTCCTGGGGCAGCCTCAGCCAGCAGTAAGGAACTGCCTGAACTGCGAGGCATCATTCTGCCAGGCCGAGGGCCGGCGCGCCCACTAGGCAACCCTAGGCGGTTGCCTGGGGCGCTGGGAGCCGGGGGGCGGCTGGCTGCAGCTGCCTCCCGCCCTCCCAGCTCCGCGGCTGAGCCGGGAGCTGGGGGGGGCGCCACGGGTGGGGGGAGGCTGCCGCAGACCTGGGGCTGAGCTGCCGGCCCGCGGGGGGGAGGGGACTGGCTGCCACGGAGTGGGGGGTGTTAGATGGGGGGGAGGGGTGCAGGGCTGGTGCAAGAAGTTTCACCTAGGGCACGAAACTTCCTTGCACCAGCCCTGGCCAGGCCCACCTGAAGAAACAGCATCAAGACTGCCCAGTAAGGCCATGTCCTAGTGGAGGCTCATGACTTGAGCTATCTATTGTAATTCATGTTAGCAGCATGACCTCCACTGATGTTAGCAGCTACTGCTTCCCTTGTTTTATGTGCAACAGTGAGAGTCTGCCACATTGTCTGAAAGTGGCTAAGGGACCAAAAACAAAGGGCAACGCAAAGTAGCCAAGTTACCTGATTTGGGAGTAGCCTATAGTGAAGTACAGCAGGGATCAGGGCCAGTTTTACTTAACATCTGTGTTAATAATCTGAAATTGGACAGTAACAGCACAGTCATTACATGTGCAGATGATATTGCATCAGGAGACATCGCAGACACCGGTGAGGACAAGGGAGTATACCAGGGGACACAGAATAGGCATAAGAAAAGGAAATAAAATATTGAACCTGGAAATAATTTAAATCCTTTTTGGGTGGGGGAGAAGGATGAAGAGATCAGAGGATGCATCATACTAGACTGGATTGATAGCTTGTTACCATCTAAGAGAATGGATTTGTCTGCTGGATAAAAAAAATTAACTCCATATTCCGGGAGTCCCGGAGTCCTTGTCTGGACACAAACTCTGGGCTCTTTATTGACAGAACCAGTCCCAATTTGCTCAATTCTCAGGATTAGACAAAGGAGTTAATCAACTCTATTCTTTGCAAGTGGATCACAGGCAGCAACACCTTCCATTATAAGGGTATTGTGGTCTCAATAGGAAACCTCTTTGTGCTGCAATAATACCTAGCTCTTATGACAATATTATTAGGAAACCTTTGTACGTAGCACCACAGGTGTGCCAGGCACTTCAAAGAGAGTGTTTACAACCTAACTTCTGTGCTCCATGGAACTATGGAGGAGAAATGATCTCAGGCAAAGGGGAAAGGAAAGAGGGAGTAACGCAAAGGATTGCAGACAAAGTCAGGGGTGATGTTTAGACTTGTAACTAAAGCCAAACCAAAACAATGTAACAAGAAAAGCCAATGCAGTTGTCAGTTCGATAATAGAGCTGGGTAGAAAATTAAAACCAAAAATGTTGGGGTTTGATTTTTTTTTGCCAAAAAGCCCAAAATTTCCATGGGAAGCAGAAACGTCTCATGAAAAATCAGTTAGTCAAAACTCCATTTTTAATGGAAAAAAACTCAATCAGCTCTGTTCCATAAGCCAAGGCATCACGTCTCTGTCCAGAGCAGCGTTCGTCCCCCTCTCTGCGTGGCTCTGTAAGAACATAGCTACAACACTGCTTTCAGTTTGGGGAGCCAGAAGCAAATTGAAATATTGGAAGTTATTCAGAGAGGAGTAACTTCAGTGATGAAGGGGCTGCAGGATCTGAGTTATGACACTAGCACTGGGTCAGACCTAGCTGGTCACCTAATGCACCTTCCTGCCTATATAAGAGTTTTACTGTAGTGCAGGGGTTCTCAAACTCCACTGCACTGCAACCCCCTTCTGACAACAAACATTACTTCATGATCTCAGGAGGGGGGACTGAAGCCTGAGCCCACCCAAGCCCCACTGCCCTGGGTGGGGGGGCCAAAGCTGAAGCTCAAGGGCTTTAGGCCCAATCAGGGGGCCTGCAACCTGAGTCCTGCTGCCCAGGGCTGAAGCCCTCAGGCTTTGGCTTCTGTCCTGGGTAGTGGGGCTCGGGCTTCAGCCCTAGGCCCCTGCAAGTGTAAGCCAGCCCTGGCGACCCCGTTCAAAGGGAGTCCCGACCCACAGTTTGAGAACTGCCGCCTTAGTGTATGATTTCTAGTTCTTTGCCTGACCTATCTTTAAATGTCTCACACACTGGCTTCCCAAGGGAGACCGTTCCAAAGCCTATATCCTGACATTTGCCTACATTTTTTTGTCTCTTTTTAAATTAATGCTATTTCTCCTAGTTTTCTGCTCCTACATTGCCCTAAATAAGTCATCTCCCTGCTGGGGCTTTCCACCTTTCAAATGTTCAGCTGCCATTATGTTTCCTTCCACACACATACACTAATTGCTCAGCCCAGCTACATGTGTTTGGATCTTCTTATAAACCCACCAGCTTGTGTTGCTCTTCTCTAGACTCCCTTCAATTGGTTTATGTCTTTCAAGTACTGAGTGCTCAGGACTACAAGCAAAAGACTGACTATCACCTTGCTCCATGATATGGCACCTCTGTACACATATCCCAAAACTGCATTGACCCTGTGTTTATGGGTAGTTTGTTGATCGCCATCAGTCCTACATCTCCTTTGGCATCATTGCTTGTCTCCCCCCCCATTTCACAGCTGTGGTTTGGATTATGTTCCTCCAGATAAATTAGTTCACAATTTTTCTAAAATGAATCCTGTTCTCATCTAGCTGTGTTTCTAATTTCCCTAGATCCCTCTAGTCTTTCCTGTCTTCACTACTGTTTGCAAATCCCTGCAGTTGAATATTTTCTGCTCATTTCTTTTAACATGTCAGAGATTAGAAAAAGACAGAGTATACATAAGCTTAGAGAGACCAGTCAGGGAGCCCCAGTGAGAAGGGAATCTCTACACTTTGGGCTTCCTGTACTCCACCTGAGAACAAAGGTGAAGGACAAAGTACAGCTATAAAAATAAAATTCAGCAGGAGCCTGTCCCTGAAACAGTTTTAAAAAAGAGTCAAACCAAGGAAAAGGGGAACCATTGTTTCCTGGAGTCCCACGAGAATCTAGCCACTAAATCTGGCAAAAGCTCAAGGTGCCCTAGCACACACCTCTTATAGTTCCCTGGAGGAAGTAACTCATAACCCCCAGCTGGGCTGGTTCTCCAGCAATCCCTGTGCTGAGGGCAGGCAGCTGTGGCATCTTGCCCTGCTCAGGAGGAGAATGTTAACCCTTTCCCTGCTTCCATCAGAGGCCCATTATAGCTGTTCAAAGGTAACTGAAGGGGAGTATCATTGTATGTAATTATTTTGAATGATGTCTGTGTGTGAAAGAGCCCTAGAAACCCTGACACAATTTCTAAACACAGTATCAATAACTAGCATTTAGCCTCACGACAGGCTACAAAATTCAGCCATCTGCAGAACTCCTACAAAACTCCACATCCTCCTGCAGGCCCCCAGCACTCTGAGAGGCCTCCCTCTGCAGCAGCCTGAGCAAGCAGCTGGATCTTCCAGCGAGCCCATGTTCTTTTAGACCAAGAGGGCCGGCATCATAGGCGCCGACTCCGTGGGTGCTCCGGGACTCAGGCACCCACCGAAAAAAAAATAGGGGGTGCTCAGCACCCACCAGCCACAGTGGTTCCAGACCCCGGGGGCTGGCTGCCAATCAGCTATTCGCTGCGACCCTCGGGTTGGTCCCCGATCAGTACTAAAAACAAAGCTTTTCCACCTCTGAATGTTTTCTCAGATCTTTTCTGGGTTTCTTCTTAAAGGTGGGTGAAACAGCTTCACTCAGATGTTTAGGTACATTTTCAGTTTCCAAAGATCCCCTGCACTTTAGAGCTCATGTTGCATTGACCATTCTATCTATCTAGGTATTTAAACAACTACCGTACCCCTGTGAGTAAGTATTGTCTTCATTTAATAGTTGGGAAACTGAGGCACAGAAAAGTTAGGTGACTTGCCTCAGGCCACACAGGAGTCAAATCTTATATTCCTGAGTCCCGGTCCAGTGATTTAACCATAAAACCAGTCCTCCAGACAAGGAAAGCTGGCTGTAACTCCCCCTGTCGTCCATCAGTGCCCCTCTTAAATTTGCCCTGGGGCTCACTGGCGAAGCAAGCGGAGTCATACCCACCCTTCCCCTGGTGAAGAGGCAGAGTGTAGAATTTTTTGTTTCCCAGCAGCCATATTTCATATGGCAACTATCCAGCTAGCGTTCAGTGTCATGCATCTGATGAACACACTCCTGGATATAATCTGTATCTAACTGCAGTGGGGATGCTGGTGATCATTTAATGTGCACTGGCAGGCCTACCATGGGAGATTATAGGGATCCTAGTCCTTAAGATGTACACCAAAGTATTAGCCCTGTTCCCCACTCCCTCACCAAGTGGCTCAGAACCAGGAGTTGCAACCAGCCCTAGAAGTGGTCAAGGTGGGGCTGGATTGTGAAAGAAACTTGGTGTCATTTTATGACATGTCTGACCAGAGGTT
Organism: Chelydra serpentina; assembly: GCA_037349315.1. Taxonomy (NCBI): domain Eukaryota; kingdom Metazoa; phylum Chordata; order Testudines; family Chelydridae; genus Chelydra; species Chelydra serpentina. The sequence goes on from JBAIAC010000035.1 coordinate 20,134,451, forward strand.
CCCTGCAAAGAATCCTATACTTATAAAAACTTCAAGCATTTGTCTGAAACATGCGCTAGCCATTTCTAATGGCTCTCGGACACTCCTGTAGTGATATTAGCGAGGCCATTACGTATGTTGTTGCATCTTAATCATATATGAGTAGGGCCCTACCAAATTCACGGCCATGAAAAACACGCCACAGACCATGAAATCTGGTCTCCCACCGTGAAATATGGCCTTTTGTGTGCTTTTAGCCTATACTATGCAGATTTCATGGGGGAGAGCCGCGTTTCTCAAATTGGGGGTTCTGACCCAAAAGGAGTAACAGGGGGATCACAAGGTTATTTTATGGGGGTTGTGGTATTGCCACCCTTACTTCTGCGCTGCCTTCGGAACTGAGCGGCTGTTGGCCAGGCGGTGCCCCACCAGCAGCAGCGCAGAAGTAAGGGTGGCAATACCATACCATGCCATCCTTACTTCTGCGCCACTGCTGGCAGTGGCTCTGCCTTCAGAGGTGCCCAGCTCGGAAGGCAGTGCTGCCGCCAACAGCAGCAGCGCAGAAGTAAGGGTAGCTGTACCGCAACCCCCCCCCCCCCCAATAACCTTGCGACCCCCCTACTGCTCCTTTTTGGGTCAGGACCCCTACACTTACACCATGAAATTTCAGAGCTGAAATCATGAAATTTATAATTTTTTAATATCCCATGACTGTGAAACTGACCAAAATGGACCGCGAATTTGGTAGGGCCCTATATATGAGCAAAAGCACTGCTGTGCAAAAGCTCTAAGCTGACCTGAAACATTTGAAATAGGAGCTTGGGGTCGGAGTGGATTGCAGCCTGCTAAGGCCCTGATATAAGCCTGTGGCAGATATCTAGCAGGGAGCTATAGGGGGGCACCTGAGGTTGCAAGTGTATCAGACAGAAATGGAGGACAAAAGTGTGTGTGTTGGGGAGAAGATGGGAGAAGTGTATTGTGGAAATAGACCGCCAATCATTTTAATGTGCCTGTCTTTTGGTGCACAGCAAAGAACGTACAAGAGCTTTAACAGCAATATCATATACTACACACACATTCACAGTTTTCTATGATTGTAGATCTATGTGAACGTTAAATGGTCGTGGAATAATAACACTACACAACTCGCTAAAAGCATCCCCATTTGTTTAATGTGCCAGTCTGACAGGAAATATTTTTACTGTCTGATATATTTGCTTAGCGGCATAAGCTGCTGTGTTGGGAGTACATTTTGAAATGATTTAGTTTACAGTTCAAAAAGATGTTTGCAGGTGCCATGAGTTTACAAATGTACAGCCACGGTCTGCTCAGATTAACCACTACGGAATTAGGGAGGAGCAAAGATGATTTAAAACCTCCAGGCTCTCACTCCTGGACGGTGCCTCTTGTGAGCATCAGCACAGAACCCTGGGGTCCAGCGAGCCTAGTGATGAAAGAAGGAGCCAGACACTGAGTCAGGACACCTGCGTTTCTTTCCTTGCTTTGACACTAGTTGTCTGTGTGAGGCCTTGGGCATGTCACTTCACCTCCCTTTTTCAGGGCCGGCTCTAGGTTTTTTGCTGCCCCAAGCAAAAAAAAATGTGGCTGCCCCCACCCCAGCCCTGGTCTCCCCCACCGCACCCCTGTGCTATCCCAGCCCTGGTCTCCCCCCCATCCCCTGCCACCCCAGCCCTGGGTTCTCCCACCCCAACTGCACCCTCCTGCCGCCCCAGCCCTGGGTCACTGGTAACTCGGTCCCAGGGCAGGTCATTCAATAGGAATTTGGGATGTGCATAGAACACAAACAGGATTGGTTCCCATATGGTTACAGAACTGTGGTAAAGTGGAACAATTTTCAGCTTGTGTGATTGAAGGGTATCTGGATGCATATTATAAGACTGTCCTACATAAATGAGAAAAAGTTGAGGTGCCTTTATTATTCTTTTGTTCCACTCTTTGTTTCTATGGGGAATTTGCCAATGCAATATCACTGTCTTCCTTTTAAACAAATAAAACTAAAAAAAAACCCCAAAAGACAATGGCTGTTGAAAATAGCAATTCCAGTCCTAACAACCACTGGGAAGCATTTCTTGCTCAATTTTATCCTACTTTTTCTGCAGCAAGTTACAGTGAATCAGTATATTTGATTTGGGAGAAATGAAGTAACACAGCTGCCCAAAATGAGCTTGAGCACTCCTGGATTTTGAGGGTGCTCAAGTCTGGAAGGCAGGTGCTAGATTCCCTTTCTGAGTATTAGCTAAATCTGGAAAGGAAAAGTCAATGTCTGTTTCCATGGCTCAGACGTGGAAATCCTCCTGCGTGCTTTACAGTATCTAAAGCTGCCCAGGTCCTCTAGTAGAGCCTCCCCTCCTGTACTTTTCATTTTAAATTCTAGTGGGATCCACCTACCTCCCTTCCTAGGCTTCAGATAGAGAGGTGCACTGGCCATTTCGTCCACCCAATTCTTTCTTTGGGGGCTGCAAGGTGAGCTCACACCAGTGGAGTGTCCTCTCTTATTTTTTTAATGTTAAAATAGGGTATCCCTACCCTTTACAGCAGCCAGCCCAGCTTTCCATTCACAGCAACCCGCAAACCTACGTCACTCCCTCCCCCTCCCTTTCCTGTTGATAGCTGCCAAGGAATGCTGGGAAATGTAGTTCTTTCCCTGCTCCAGGGCTGACTCTATAGGCAGGGAGCTAAGCAAGGAACTACAGCTCCCAGGGCTCCCTGCCGCCCCTGCAAATTCGCCGCCCCAAGCAAATGCTTGTTTTGCTGGTGCCTAGAGCCGGCCCTGCCCTTTTTCCTCAGTTTTCATCACAGGCGTAAAAACATGGCTGATGATGCTCTCACCCAGCCTACTCCTCGCTGATTATTCCATCGGGGGGCAGGGTTTGCTGCACTGCAGATTGGTCACTGGGACCTATCCTCAATCCCTTTAGGTCCTGAGGGATCAGAAGGAGGCCAGGGTCATCTGTGCAGAGGCCCTGCAGCTTCACACCAGCTGTGTGCTGGTCAGGCCTGTCCACTCCTGGCAGCTCTGATGGAGCAGCACACTCCTATGGACTTTCCTTGGCCCCAGGATTCCCCTTAAAGGGAGATCTCCGTGAAGCTGGAGACTCTCCACCACAGTCCTCTTTCCTGGCTAAGCTCCATGGCGCCAGAGAGGAGAGATTACGTATATGCCCCGTCCCTTATCTGTGAGGATATGTGCACTGTCCCTTTAAAATGGAAGCCAGACACTGGGCAGGAGGGGGCCCGAAAAGGATCTAGGTAGAATCTCCATTGTTAAGCAGAAGGAGAGAGAGAGAGATGGATAATATCGTTTGCATAGTCCAATAAAGTTCCTTGTTCAGTGTTAGAAAATTTTGGCTGTGTTGGGACGTTTGCTCTTTACACAACAAAAAACTATGAAGAAACCACCTGGGCACAGTTGGGTCCCAAATACCCTTGTTTTCTAACTGTACTGTACACAAACAGACCAGGCTTTGTCACATAGGTGCACACACACACACACTAACTGTTGTTGTCTAGTTTCAGGCAGCTTATACAATATAGAACACAGCAAGCACCACTAGATGGCTCACAAACTATATAAAGCAGGGGTTGGCAAACTTTTTGGCCCAAGGGCCATCGGGGTTGCAAAATTGTATGAAGGGCTGGGTAGGGAAGGCTGTGTCCCCCCAAACAGCCTGGCCCCGCCCCCTATCCGATTCCTCCCACTTCCCGTTCCCTGACTGCCCCCTCAGAAGCCCTGACCCATCCAACCCCCCCACTCCTTGTCCCCGGACCGCTCCCTCCCGAGACCCCTTTCCCCTAACCACCACCCCCAAGATCCCACCCTCATCTATGCCCCCCTGCTCCTTGTCCCCTGACCGCCCCCTCCAGAGACCCCCCGTCCCTAACCACCACCCCCAGGACCCCACACCCTATCTAAGCCCCCCTGCTCCTTGTCTCCTGACTGCCCCCTCCAGAGACCCCTTGCCCCTAACCACCATCCCCAGGACCCCACACCCTATCTAAGCCCCCTTTGCTCCCTGTCCCCTGAGTGCCCGAACTCCTATCCACACCCCCACCCCCTGACAGACCCCCGGGACTCCCACGCCTATCCAACCTCCCCCCCTCCCCCGGCCCGTTTCCTGACCGCCCCCCCCAGAACCTCTTCCCCATCCAACCTCCCCCTTCTCCCTGTCCCCTGACTGTCCCCCAGGCCTCCCTGCCCCTTATCTAACCCCCCGGCTCCAGCCCCGGCCCCCTTACCACACCACTCAAAGCAATGGCCGGAGCCAGCCACGAGGCTGTGCTGCCCCGCCGGATTGCGCAGCCCTGCCTCCCAGAGCGTTGCCCGCATGGCGGCGTGTTCCAGAGGGACAGCGGGGGAGGGACCGGGGGGAGTCTCCCCGGGGAGCTCAGGGGTCGAGCCGGATGTGGCCCGCGGGCCGTAGTTTGCCCACCCCTGATATAAAGGGATAGGACCCTATTTCTCTACACTCCAACCTCTTGCAGTGATGTTTTACCAATGCCACATGACCCCCTCTAGAGCTGGCTGGGTGCAGAAGAGCTGCCTCATCTGTTAGATGATCATAATGGTCCCTTCTGACCTTAAAGTCTATGAGTCTATGAGTTTCCTGTAAGAGCTCTTCTTTAGCTCCCTCAGCCCTCTTATTTCCCCTAGAGCCCTGCATTGGGGAAGACAAGGACTTCGGGCCAAACGAAGTAAAGGACATTGCTTGTTCAGCCCAGCCCAGCCAGGCCTCGCTTGGGAAAAGACGACTCCCTCAAGTGCAGGTTATTTTAAGTCGCTTTTCTCTTCTCACAAGGAAGGATTTTGCTGTGCGTGCTTTTAAATGCCTCACTTGTGTCCTCACATCCTGTCAGCCCTGATAGTCATTTTAAGGAAGTGTCAGAGGGAGAGAGAAAGAGACGAAAAGTTCCAAAGCTGCAGATTCCACTGAAGCACCCGCACAAAGAAAAAGGCAAATATGTTTGCTTGTGGGAGGAGGAGCCAGAGAACAGATACAGTATCTCAGAGGGTGGGTGTCTTTGGTCTGACTATAAGGGTGGAGAGAGGCGGTCCTTACAGACTTTGGTATGGTTTTGCTGTTGCCTTCCTGTCTGCCTGTCTCTGCAGTTGGCACTGAGCCCAGCAGCTTCCTGTTTAGTTTAGTTTCATTTCTCGCAGAGTGGCCGGGAGTAGGAGGGTGTTGTTTCTGAAGCCATGGCAGAGGCAGAGGAAGAATTCAGAGCAGCTGCTGACCTGGAAGATGAGCTCAGCTGCCCTATCTGTCTGTGCTTCTACAGGAACCCTGTCTCCCTGAGCTGCCATCACAGCTTCTGCAAGGAGTGCATCCAGAAAGCGCTGGCTGCCCAGCAGCAAGCCAAGGCCACCTACTCCTGCCCTATGTGCAAGGTCCAGCTGGGGCCCTTTCTGGAGCTGCATAAGAACTTCCAGCTCTGCAGCATAGTGGAGAAGTTCCAGAGTACCTCTTCAAAGGGAAAGCAGGGCAAGGAGAAGGCCTCTCCGCAAGGGAAGGAGATAATCCACTGTGATTTCTGCCTGGAGCAGCCTCACACAGCAGTGAAAACCTGTCTGACCTGTGAGGCATCTCTGTGTCAGGCCCACCTGAGCAAACACAATGCCAAGGCTGCACAGAAGGCTCATGTCCTGGTAGAACCCACTGACAACAGCTCCCTGCAGGAGAGGAAGTGTGGCAAGCATGGCAAGCTGCTAGAGTGTTACTGTGAAGATGACCTGGTCTTCGTCTGCGTGATGTGCTCTATCACAGGCTCCCACAAGGGCCACAGCGTCATCACCCTGAAGGAGGAGTATGACAAGGAGCTGGTAAGGGTTTTTCTGCATCTCTGCTTGACAGGCACAACTTCCAAAGGGGATCTTTATGTACAGCCAGTAGCGTAGGCAGGTCTGGAGCACAGGGGGAGCGGCGCTATAAAAAGGCACCTCCCCGCTCCCCCTGTACTCACCCGGCGGCGCTTTAAAGGGCCCGGGGCTCCAGCCACTGCGGAGCCCCGGGCCCTTTAAAGCGCCACCAGAGCTCCAGCAGCGGGGCTCCGGCGGTGCTTTAAAAGGCCCGTGGCTCCCCGCAGTGGCAGGAGCCCCGGGCCTTTTTAAGCACCGCCGGAGCCCGGCTCCAGCAGCGCTTTAAAAGGCCCGCAGCTCCCTGTGGCTGCAGGAGCCCCGGGCCTTTTAAAGCGCACCCCCCCCCCCCCAGCCTGGCTCTGGCAGCGGGGCTCGGGCAGGGATTTAAAAGGCCCGTGGCTCTTGCAGCCGCAGGGAGCTGTGGGCCTTTTAAATACCCGCCCGAGCCCGGCTCCGGCAGCGGGGCTGGGGGGCGGCGCTTTAAAAGGCCCGCGGCTCCCCGCAGCGGCAGGAGCCGCCGGCCTTTTAAAGCACACACCCCCCTTGAGCCCGGCTCTGGCAGCGGGGCTCGGGCGGGGATTTAAAAGGCCCACAGCTCTTGCAGCCGTGGGGAGCCGCCCGCAGGCCTTTTAAATCCCCGCCCGAGCCCGGCTCCGGCAGCGGGACTCGGGCGGCGCTTTTTAAGGCGCCACTTCTCCTCACAGTGGGAGCGGCCGCTCCTCCTGCTCCCCCCCGGCTACGCTACTCTGTACAGCCCCCTTATAGAGCTACGCTCAGTGTGCTAGTTCAGTTCAGGGTGGAAGTGCAAGGCGGGTAAGGGAAGGATTCCCCGGGTAATTCGGGACAGGGGGTAAAGGAAGAGGGAGGTGACTCATGAACTGGTCTTAGTGTTCACCCCCAAAGTGATAAAACTGTAGTAATCAGGGGAAAATTGCCCTTGATTGCTCCTTTTTTATGCTGTGTCAGACTCAGTTACAGGCAGGAGGCAGATTTCAGTTCAGGCAATGATGTGTGAAGCTCAAAGGTATAGAAGTCCATTGCGGGCCCGTGTGGACGCTGCTGGAGTGCAGTGACAGTCCTAGAGAGCGTACAGGGAAAGCCCTGCAGTTCAGCATACTGAGCTTTGAGTAGTAGGTTTAGCTGCACTCCAGGACTTTCAGTGCAGTGTAGTAGTGTCCACACTGGACATTACCACGTGCCAAGCTGGTGTGCTGGAGATTCACACCTTGGCTTGCTGTGCAGTAATGGGCCACACAGATAGGTTCAGGGTAAATATCCATGATTGCTACCTTATGTTCAGATCCCGCAAATGGTATAATAGGACTATTCACCTGGGTAAAATTATGTACATGTGTAAGTGTTTGCAGGATCGGGTATTAGGTGATAAGCTAAACTTGTACATCTTCTCTCTTTAACCTACACAGTCACTGTGTGTCTAACGAATATGGGACTGTCTTTTTGTTCTGTGTTTGCATTGCAGCTAGCACAATGGGGTCCTGGTCCATCACTGGGGTTCCTGGGTGCTGTGATAATGCAAACAATCAATTTCTATATATAGTAGGTAAAATTAAAATCTGTTCTGACTAAGGATTCCAAGAATGTTTCAATTTTCCAACTCACCCATGGTCTTACGTCTTTCGAGGAGGGTTGGGAGAGGGAAAAATACACAACTTATTATGTGGCTCACTTGAAACAAATGGGGGCACATATTCGATGAGAGGGGATCGACAAAAGGGTCACTTGTTCATTTCGTCAGCTCCATAAAAGTGCCATTTTCTTATGAAACCATGAGTGTTCCTTTACCGTTATAATGTTTAATGCTGTTTTTCCTTTAACTAGGTTGTTCTCTCTCACACTGTGACACTGATGCAGGAAAACAAAAGTGCTATGAATAAAACCTTAGGAGAGCTTCAGAAGAGTGAGAATCAGCTCCAGGTTTGTCCCTGGATTATTCAAAGTATCTTTCTTTAATGACTTGTAAGAAAAAAAAATGATGGCATCTCTGATCAATGTTCTCTAGCAACCCCTTCTGACTGTGAAGATGACATCATAATAAATAATAAATCTGTATTAATAATACCCCACTATGGGGCTCAGCAGGTCATGGGACTGCAACTTAAAAAACAACAACAACCATAAATGTCATGAAGAAAAACGACAGAGGCATAGAATATTTGTTTGCATTCTGTAGTGTCTTTCTTCCACAGACCTCAAAGTACTTTGGGGCTGAATGGGCTACCCTAATTCACATTTGTGAGCAGTTACTCACAAAAGTAGTCCCACTGAAGAAGTCTAGCCATTTGCAATCAATAATTAATTTTCACAATGCTCCCAGTGTAAGTTAGCTGATTATTGTTATTCTTATCCCCATTTTTACTTTATCCTCACTTTTTTCTTATCCCTCATTTACAAATGAGTAAACTGAGGAACAGACAGGTTGTGTCAGGCAAAATCACACAACCAAATCAGAAATAGAACCCAGGATTCTGACTCCCAGCTCCCTTGTCAAACCACTACACACACATTGCATTGTTCTTAAAGCTCTCTTTCTCTGTTAAAAGAGGAGCTGTACATAAGTATGGGATTTTCAGAGTAAACCAATTCAATTCTCAGACTATAATGAAGTATTTGAACTTTCTCTGCTTTATTCCCTTTCATCAAACCCGGATAATTTTCAGATCATGCTGATTACTTGGCTGTGCCGAGGAAAAGTGAAACGTACTTATTGTCCACTTCATTCTTAAATCTGGTATTGCAAAACGCTGGGTATAATAATGATAATTAATAAACAAACACATTAAGCTGTGGTACTGAATTCCTGAGCCAGCACCTTATTTGCTTACCTGTTCTTTTAGCTCAATAAGAAAACTTTGAATGCTCAGCTGTCAAACCTCTTCAAAGAGATCAAGGCAGAAGTGGATCGGGTGGAGAAGCAGATCCTGGCTGACATACAATCCAGTGAGAAAAAGCAGCTGTCAGACATTGCCACACTGAAGAAGCAAACAGAAAAGAAGAGAGATGAGGCTGCACAGGGTCTTCAGGACCTGCAGATGCTGAGAGCGCAAACAGACCCTTTCCACTTCCTCAGAGTAAGCAGCAGCATTTAGCTCTGATTTAATAAATGAACATTTAAGTGCTTCTCCTTGCCCTGCATTGCACTAAAACTATTTTGTAAAATATTTTTATAGGAATTTAAACTGGCACAAGACAGGTAAGTTCTTCCCCAAAAGGTTTGTCTTATTCCTTGGCACAACAGGGAGTTGGCAACTCTAAAAACTCAAAAGACTTCTCTGTATCCCTAGTCTTCATTCTATGTCCCAATGCCCCTCAAATCAAGGCCTGGTCTTGAGCCAGAATTCACCACTCCCAAAATACGAATGGATAATGATTCACCTGTAACTCCAATAGTGCCCCATTCGTTTTCAATGTCCTGAGCCACTGCCTCGATTACCCGCCCCTAAGGGAAGCCACTGGAGCTTATTTGCTCATAGTCGTATTTTCCAGAGGTGAGCACAGTGTAGGGTTCAATTGTATTGAGAGTGATGCTTTGTCATGTGTATGCAGCCTTGTATAATGTGCTTGGGTGAAACTACTGCACTTAGAACAAGGTGCCGGGCTCCATTTTTGGGTTAGGGGTTAACTGTCTCATTTGGCTCAGTTTGGGGTCTCATCACTCTCCTAGCAGCTGGGCTGCCCATTCTGCTTGAGAACGGTCATAGTAGTTTTAGTGTTGTTGATGCCTCCTGTTGCAAGTGGCACAGGTGGTTAGTAAGTTTCTTATTGGCACACCTATCTGCTATGGCAGTGTTTCCCAAACTTGGGACACCGCTTGTCCAGGGAAAGCCCCCGGTGCGCCCGGCTGGTTTATTTACCTGCTGCGTCCACAGCTTGGACTATGTTTTCTGTTTTGTTTTCTGTTTATGCTGCTTCCAAAGTGACTTAAGCTACACCAGAAAGGGCACTTTTATATCCACATGGAGAATATAACTATAGCGGTATAATTATACCAGTATAGTAGTGTCAGTAAATTTCCCCATGTAGACAAGCCCTGATAGGGTATGAATTGTAGCACCGAGTCACAATGCCTCCAGGGCTACCTTTGGGACGGTGCACCTTACACACCTCAGAGCTCACAGCTGTATCTAAAATCAAAATCTAACCTTTAGGGAATAAGTAATTTCCCGGAAGCTTGACGCAGTTTAACATGTCTGGCATTTTCCTTTCATCACATTGGTGGCTACACAGCACTGATAATAATATTCAGTAATGTTTAGAAAAAAGATATTCAAATTTTGAAACTGTCTGATGAAAAATAGGACTGTTTCCACCCAGTGGTAATCAATAGCAATACTACATAATGTTACTAATAATAACTGTAAGAGTAATCGTAATGCAGAACACTTCTTTTCAGTGTAGTTGCGGTGTTAGTCTGTGTACACTTCTTTTGTACTTTATGTTGCCGAAGTACTCTCCTCTCTGTATATTTCCTGCTAATTTCTAGGTACCTACCTAACTTTAGAAATAGTCAACTTTATAATTGTTAATTGATCACTGATTAAATGACTGTCTGGGTATTCCAGGATTAATAATCAGGATTTCAGCACTGACAGCATGGAAGTATTAGCACTGCAGCTGGATCAGACAAAAATTGCAGCTGTTAGAAGCTGGACACAGCAGTATATCTCAAACCTAGCTTCACAGATGCAAGCGGTGCACAGTAAGTAAACCACCCAAACTAGTAACAGAACATTACTGGTCTGTAGTGGAAAATGGCCACTTTTTATCAAGGACCGTGCAATAGCTTCCTGATTTATTCAACTGAGCATTGCTTGTGTGCTGCAAATTTTGATCCTTCTCCATAGGGGCCAGGGTATGGATGTATACCATCTGCCATGGCACCCTGTCCCCTCAGCCCCTCCCCCCCAACCAGTTTCCAGCTGCCCCAGCATTCCAAACCTCACCCTTTGTCAGACCTTTAGGGACCACCCCATTTGTTTGCCTAGTGGACCCATATTTTCAAATCTGCCTCTGATAATGGGATCAAGACCCCACAGCAACACATTCCAAATTACTGTTTATATTGCGAATACACTGCCAGCCTTCTAAGACATTCTCTCAATCCTTGCAGGTCAATTCATTAACCAAACACAGAGGAACAGGTAAATCTCTTTCTTCTCTTCGCTTTTGCAATATTCACTGCAAATGCCACTAACCAGCCTTCATATCTTCCAGAAGTTCACAGCTCTTCAGAACTGGAGCTGCACTGATGCTGCAAACATTCCCCACAAACATTTGTTCACGTTGTTAAACAGATTTGCTTTGAGTGTATCTGTGCCTCTTTGCTTTCCCCGAATACGCTAGCGAAGGGGTTTGCCAGCAGAAGCACTCCCCCAAGCAGCACACTTTAATTCATACAGCAGAGTATTTGTAGAAAGTCGAGTGTGAATGCAAAAGGTGAGAATTCACCGTGGCCACCGAATTCTAAGACTTACTGTCTGGAGTGGTTCACGACTGTGAGTGCCAGCCTTCGGGCGGACTGTCATAAAGCAGGGTGGACACCCCAAGCTGGCTGTATGTACTATAATTATATTTCACCAACCCAGAAACAAGTGTGAACTCCTGAATCACTACAACTGGAGTCACAGACAGACCCCTTGGGCACTCCAGTCTATCTTGCCACCCAGTCAAGATGGACTTAGTGATAAATGGTCACTTACACCAAAGATCACAAAAGATTCAGGTTTTTCCCAGTCCCAAAAGACCAGTCACTTATCCCAGGTCAATTTGTACCTCAGCTCTCACACCAAAGACGACACTTGTAGCCAATCCGATAGTTAACTAACTAAGGATTTATTAACTGGGAAAAAGAAATGAGAGAGTTGTTTACAGGATAAAAAAAGCAACATATATACACATATGAGGTACAGCCCATGGTTCCAAAAGGTGGCAGAGCTGTAGTAGTCTGTCAGCACTGAATGTCTTTTAGGGCTAACCCAGCTTGACCCTGGGGATCTCTGCTTTTATTTCTTAGTGCCAGCCCTGTGAGAGGGCAAACAGCAAAGAGATGAAGAATTGTCATGTCGGTTATCTTTTTATTTCCTGTCTTTGTATTGTGATGGTTCACAATGGCCCACTTAGTATTGATAGTCCTCCTTGATGGGCGGGGGAACCACTCCTCCTGCCTGAGTTCACAAGTTCAGAGCAGGCATTTTTACAATTATAAAGCAAAACTTACATATGACCTTATTAGAGATAGAGGCACCGACTCTGAGTGCTCTGGGGCTGGAGCACCCACAGGGAAAAATTAGTGGGTGCTCTGCACCCACCGGCAGCCAAGCTCCTGCACCATCTCTTCCTCCACCTGCTCCCCCCGCCCCCGAGCACGCCACGTCCCCGCTCCTCCACCTACCTCCCAGCGCTTCCCGCCAGGCCGCTGCCAAACGGCTTTTTGGCAGCATAGCAAGCTCTGGAAGGAAGGGGGAGGAGCGAGAACGTGGCGCGCTCAGGAGAGGAGATGGGGAAGAGGCGGGGCTGAGGCTGGGATTTGGGAAAGGAGTCGGAATAGGGGCAGGGAGGGGGCAGAGTTGGGGCGGTGACTTTGGGGAAGGGGTTGGAATGGGGGTGGGGCACGGGTTGGAGGGGGTGGGGCAGGTGTGGGGCCTCTTGGCAGCGCCGGGGGAGAGAGGGGTCGAGCACCCACCAGCGGGAGCAGAAGATATTATCTTTAATTACTGGATATTATTTCACCCACCTTGTCTCTCTAGTATCTTGGGACCAACATGGCTACAAGAACCCTGCAGACACATTATGTTATAGCATGGCACACAGACATGAATAATGTAGAGAAGTCGACGTACTTAGATCTACTCACCGCGGTGTCTTCACTGCGGTGAGTCGACAGCTGATGCTCCCCCCGTCGACTCTGCCTGCACCTCTCGCTCTGGTGGAGTACAGGAGTCAATGGGAGAGCACTTGGGGGTCGATTTATCGTGTCTAGACAGCGTCTAGACTAGACGTGATAAATCGACCCCTGCTGGATCCATCACTGCCCGCCGATCCAGCTGGTAGTATAGACATACCCTAAAACACATCCTTATAAGTCTGATATCGATCTCAAACAATACTAACATACAGGTGAGCTGGTCTGGTTTCCAGTTAGGAATTTGTCCGTGCTCAGCTGACACCTACAGCCTTGGCAATAGCTGGCACCTGGTCCACCAGTGTCACAGTTACATTCCTCCAACCAGACTCATCCATTGGCTTCAACAAGGGTAGGAACAGGCCCTAGGAGGTTGTTCTTTTCAAAACAATGGTCTTTGCATGTCTCTGTCTCTTAATGAATTTATTTCATACCCAACTCCATCCCCAAAGTGCAGCTCATGTTTTAATGGGAATTGATATTCAGTGTTGTCTCTTGACATACAGAGCAGTTCCAGATGCCAGAGATGGTTTCTCTTATCAAGGTAAGTGTTCAAAAATATTGTCGTTGCTCTTAAAGACTCTGGTCCATATCTCCTCTCTGGAGGGAAGGTACCTCACCTACATTTTGTATTGTGGAGCTCCGTCAGATCTTCCTGTCAGAGGCGAGGCCAGTGGGAATGCAGAGGACACGTACAGGGCATGGTCCTCAAAATCTGCACCAGGTTGACATCTGCTAGAAAACACACAGGAGACATCCTGGAATTTAGGCCTTAGGGAGGGATTCCTTCTGCTTCAGTGCTCCTTAGGGGCCTGATCTAGCTCCCAGGAAAGACTATGCAGATTCCTTCTGACTATAACAGAAAGTGGATGAAGTCTGTAAGGATCAGGCCTAGTTGCTGGGTTGCCACTGAATAGTAATGTGGGTGAGAATATAGGCTCAGATTTCAAGAAGTGTCTGCATTTGCATACCTACTTTATGTGCAAAATTATTACTATAACTGCCTTTTCTTCAGTATTTTTACTGCAGAGTGAATGAGGAAGGGCTGCTATTTTCCCTCATTCAGTGAGCTCCTTAACCACTTCTCAGTGACTGAGGCATTTCTCCTCCCTCCCCATTACACAGCTAAATTAGTCATCCACATGGATGTGCGATGCAGCCTTCTTTCCTTTAGCTACTCCCATGAGGTTGTGCTTACTAATGGAGTAAAAGATTTTTACTGTCTTGCCCTTTATGCTTCAGAAAATGCAGAAATAACTTTAGATTGACTCTTGTAAAGGAGATGAGTCTAATCCAATGTTTCATAAATAACAAAAGCTAAGTAGCAAAATGTTAACTCAAGCATATAAAGATCTAGGTGAAATGCTGGTCCCAGTGAAGCCAAGGGCAGCTTTACCATGACTCCAATGAGGCCAAAATTTCACCCCCGATCTTACATCTATGCTACTTTGGGCTGTTGTTTTTCTCAGAATTTATAAACTTAGCAGGATTAAGCCTATTAGATAGGAGCCTTCCAAGAAAAACCTAAGTGCTGCAGGACATGATGTCGGCGACTCATAGCATTCTCTTTCCGTTGCTACTAATCCAGTGCCCAAACAGTGCAGCTGGTTGGAAAATAGTGAGTTGTTTCTGTGAAAATTTTTGCCAAAAGAATTATTTGTACAGATGTTTTCCAGGTTTGGAGCAAAAAATAGAAAATGGAAGCCTTTTCAATTTTCAAACAATTTTTCTTTGAAAACCCAGAACATTTAAAAAAGAAAAATGAAAATTTTCCTCAAAAATTTTGTTTTGGGGGAAAAAGGGTCATTTTCCATCCAAACCTGTTTCTGATGGAAAAAATGTCCAGCCAGTTCTACTCAAGAGGATGGTGGTAACATTTTATTTCAAAGGGGCTACCTGCGTGATAGTTGCTCACCAGTGGGAGGAAGGGTTCACAATCTAGTCCTAAGTATGATTACATTTCCCTGAAATATTTGATTGTTTTGCCAGGTAATCCATACAATATGTTCTTCCCAAATCAAACATCTGATTTATTTCAAACTCCCCAATTTTCATGGAAATGGACTGGGAACACAAAGCAGTGAATGCAGGTAAGGTACTAAGAGGAATTTATTAATTACACAGGGTAATTCAACAGTATCCCTGTCCTCTCTTTAACATCCACCCTGCTGTAGACATTATATTAAGTGTTTAAAACAGCTTGCCATATTTTTCTAAGATACTATTTTGTCAAAACCCTATTTATCAGCTGAGCATTTTAACATAATAGTCTTGTGTTAAAGAAAGCCTTAGCTCATTATTAGGGCTCTGTGTTTGTAATGTAGGTTTGGTTATGAGACAAGTTTTCTGTTAGTGTCAAACTAAATGTTCCATCCAGAACAACAACCTAACCGAAATGAGAAAACACTGGACAAGATGAAATGCTAAATAGCCCTTAAGAAATGTTGCTACCATACTAATACAAATATAATTCGTTATTGAGGGTGACAAAGTGAATCTTCTTAATCTTTTATATTTCTAGAACATACAACGAAAGGAAAGGATGTGGTGTCTGAAATAGTGGGTCCCAGCAAGGCGCATGATTCCCAGAAGTAATAAAGAGACATGAAAAAGTTGGGGAAACTGAGACAAAGAGATTAAGTTCAACATTTTCAAAAATGTCCATTAATTCTGGGTACTTTTCAAGTGTCCCTGCCAGAAAAACTTCATGCCGCAAATAAAAATATAGAATATGAATGCAAAGAATTAAACATGAATGCAGCAAAAAACCCATGTTGCTCGGCCTTCTCCCTTTCTCACCAACACGTGGAATTGCTTGTTTCAGAGTATTTACCAACTAAGCTATAGTTGTGTCACCCGTGATGTCGACTAAATAGTGGCTGTACGTGTGTAAGTTTTTGACTTCTGTTCAATGTATTTTGAAGTAATCAAATAAATGATTAAAAACATGTAAAGTCAGTGCTGTAGTAGTTCATGCTATTAAGCAGATTTCTAGTATTCAAGACATGTCTGCTTACAGTTGACTACAGTAAACAAGGCAGGACTTCAGGAAGCTGTACAGTGCAATACCATCTAGTAATCCTATTAAGAAAATTTTGTAAAAGTTCACAAGAAGCACACTTCACTTACAGTACTGCAGGCTGGGAATGTGCTGTGTTACTTAACTATTTACAAAAACAGGATTGGGGTGGGGGGGACCTCAGGAAATGAGGGGTGGAGCATGGCCCAAACCATAATAGTCTACCCAGTTAACCCATGGATGGCCACTGTACTACATCCCTCTCTTCTTAATTTACAGCCCAAATGTAGTCTTTTAAATAAACAGGGTCTCTTCTCTCTCTCATGGGATAGCGCCTCTCTGGGGCAGCTCAGGCAGACTGGGAACCTGCTGCTTTATTCAGCTATATATAAATGGTGTGGGGATAACACACACTAATTAAACAGGAATTAAGGGAGTGCGGGAGCATGGCTCCAACCTATAATACTCTGAGTAACTCAATTAACCCCTAGATGCCCACTGTATTAGAGAAAATATTATGAAAACTTGCCATAAAGAGTGATTATTAGCTCATGTTCACTTTAGAGCGTCATACTTGTTTTTATATCAAAGCCTACAGAATAGGAACACACTGGAGCTTAGGCAGCCTCCAAACCAATCTTAAACACTATTGCTACTGACGAGTCAAAGAGCCAGCAGCAAATAAGGGGAATGTACCAAAAAGACCTGCTCTACCAGTGGTTTTCTTCTGGTCTGATATGCTAAAATGCCACTGTATTTCTTTCACAATCCTGTCCCACCTCGATTCCTTGAGAAGCATTCCACATTTCAGTAGAAGTAACTGCTGCATTATTTGTAAGAATGTCTAGACAATGTCCATTTAGTTCCAGGTAGGAGCCATATGAGTTTCTTTTAGACATCAGAACAAAGCATGACATTACTCCCAGACCCCTATTAAGTCAATGTTTAGTGTCCACGTCCCAGTAATGCTGACTTGAAGAGAAAATGTGAACTGAGAATCCCCTTCAATTTGCCCAAACTGTACCTCTTCCTAGTAACTGTTGTCCGATTGTTTGAGATGGTGAGGCCTGGCTCCTGTTCCGTACTTCCAAAAGTCAGGTCAACACCAGCTGTAGAAGGAAAAGTAAATCTATTTTTTACCACTAGCCCACTCAGCTTTATTTGTTTAATATCAAATCTTACAATTATGAAAAAAGAATGGGGAAAAATGAAGAAACACGAATCTCCCATCTCAGGTTTGTAAAATACAGTCTTTGGGCCTGCTCCTCTGCTGGTGTGAACTGGTGGAGCTGCTTCCCCCCCAGCTGCAGCAGGGAAGGGATAGCAGCTGCTCAGAGCACTCCTGGCTCACTGGAGCTACTCCTGAAGTAGGGGCACGGAGAGGTGGTGGGACAGCTGGGGAGGCAACAACCCTTTCCTCTTCCCCATAGTTGTGGGGCTGATTCAGACACGTCAGTATAAAAGCCGCACTGCACAGCTCAGGGACACAGTTTCAATTCATAATCAAATGCACAATTTCTTCCCACACCATCACCTTTGAGGACCACAATTTAGAGCCTTGAGAGCCACAAATATCCCCTGGGCCACAGGTTGGACACTCTTGACCTAGTGGGAAATTCACCCCAGTGCAGAAGAAGGCCTATGCCCCATCTAAATGCCAGTTAAGCCCAATTTTGATTAAATTGATTCCTAGCTCTATTAGCTACAGTTGTGTTCATTTCGACTGAAATGGCTCGAGAGTTTATCTGAGTTCCAGAAATAGGCCACTTATCGAGAGACGTTACCAAATAATCGTGTAAACAATCAGGACTA
Organism: Chelydra serpentina; assembly: GCA_037349315.1. Taxonomy (NCBI): domain Eukaryota; kingdom Metazoa; phylum Chordata; order Testudines; family Chelydridae; genus Chelydra; species Chelydra serpentina. Next base: position 20,152,055 of record JBAIAC010000035.1, read on the forward strand.
TTGAACAGGGCTAATGAAGGAACAGATTAAGATGTGTGCATGCCAGCTGAGATGCTAATAGAGTGCAGCAAGGTGAATCATTCTCTTTTCAAGCATCAAATGAAGCCAGATAAGGTGCTTCATGGCCGCAGATCAGGCCCTGGCCTCCATCACTTCTTGACTAGGCTAGTGCATGACACTCTACCTGGGAGTGACTGTGAAGGTTGCACTGAGATGAACTAGCCCAGCGTGCTGCTGTCTACTGCCTGAGTGGAATGAGCCAGAGAAAGAACATCACATGGGTTGCTGTACGCTCTGTGCTCTCTATCCAGTATGAAGCCAATTCAAAGTTTTGTTCTTGATTTTCAAAGCCATTCATGGATAGGCTCAAGTGACTTTGGGTGACCACCTTTCACTGCATGACATACCGTGGCTGCCACAATCAGTTGGGCTGTCCTCCATAGTGACGTTCATAGAGGCTGGGGACATAATGTTCTCAGTAATGTTCTTCTGGCCTGTGGAACTCCCTCCCAAATATGCAATAAAGACCCACCTCTTTGTGCAGGTCTAGTCTCAATAACACAGTTACAGAATGACTGAGGTATTGAGGAAGTAGGGTGGGAAAGTTTGCCTTTGGAGACAGAATTAATGTGGTTCCCTTTTTTTTTATGGCACTTAATGCAGAGTTAATTGTGCTAGAAATGAAATGCACACATAGGCAGAGAGACAGCTCATAACTGGATTACCTTTAGTTACATTTTAATTGTTTTAGGACACTAATTAATTATCTCAATCTTCTAATCATTTTTAAATGTAGATAAGTATTTAACTATTTAGGACACCAAAAAACTGGCTTAATTTGTTCTACAACTTCCATGGTAGTCTCCAAGTGAGATTTGACAGAGGCCCAACCTCAAGATCAAGAGACAAGACATTTTCTGCCTTGGTGTTTTGAATCCTGCTGTGCTCTTTCCTCATGCATCCCTGTTACCCTGCTTCCACAGCTGAAATCACAGACACCATCAGCTCTGTTCACATCTTGGTCTGGACTCAAGGGGCCACGTTCTTTGGAAAGTTGAGAGGTCACTACCCACTAATGGCACAGATTCAACAAGCAGGCTCACAACTGGGTATTGCTTCTTCTCAAAACCTGCCTAGTGAAATGTTGGAAAACAAAAGAAAATGATGAAAACAACGTCTCCAAAACAAGCTTGTGAAGAAATATTCCTCAGGATTGTCAATGGAACATTGTTCAGAATTTAGTTTCTAGGGTTGATGTTTGCAGCCTTCAGGTTAACCTGGTGCTATTCTCATTAAATTAGGGTTCAGGGACTAAGCTACCATACAGAAAGCGTATTAACTGAATAATGCCTTACAGAACATGCTCAAAAAGGTAAATAGAGAGTTATAAAGAGAGATTCCAGTCATTTTTCACACCCTCTTCATGAAGTCAATTTTGTTTTGTAACAATTTTGGCATGAAATATATTGAGCAGTTGAGATCAAAGCTGCAGATTTTCCAGCCACCCCGCATGTCTCTGAATCACTAAGGCAATTTCCTTAATCAAACTGAGATTGCAAAACCCAAAGTCTGGAAAAGGCCCCACAACTCATGCAGTAGTTTCCCCATCTATAAATGGGGGGCAGAGACACTGTCCTACCTCCCTTGGGTTATGATGATTAACTGGTCAATATTTGTACTGTTCCTTGCACCATGGGAAATGCTATCTCAGTGTTAAGTACGATCGTTAGCAGCATTAAAAATAACTACTGCTTTTTAGTAGTCAAAGTGCAGTACAAAAGACAAATAAACCCATAACATCCCTGTCATAAATATGAAGGGAAGGGGGAGAGGGTCTGATGCAGTGCTATTTTATAGCACTGCATCAGACCCTCTCCCCCTTCCCTTCATATTTATGACAATCCCAATGAGGCAGACATTATTTATTATTTGTACTACTGTAGTGTTTAGGGGCCCTAGTCATAGACTAGGATTCCATTGCACTAGGTCAGTGGTCCCCTACGCGGTGCCCGCGGGTGCCATGGCGCCCGCCGGGGCATTTATGGGCACCCGCACCGGTGATCTCTGTCCCCGGCAGGCCGGGGCAGCGCGGAGAGAAGCCGCAGCCCCGCGCCTGCCGGGGACAGAGAACACAGGCGCCCGCAGCCCCGGCAAGCTGGCCCTTGTCTCCCTGTTCAGCAGCTCAGCGGGGAGACAAGGAGCAGCCAGCCAGGGCAAGCCGCCCCTTGTCTCCCCACTCAGCAGCTTAGCAGGGAGACAAGGGGCAGCCGCGGCGAGCCGCCCCTTGTCTCCCTGCTCAGCAGCTCAGCGGGGAGACAAGGGGCAGCCGCAGCGAGCCGCCCCTTGTCTTGTCTCCCCGCTGAGCTGCTGAGCGGGGAGACAAAGGGCAGCTGCAGCGAGCCGCCCCTTGTCTCCCCGCTGAGCTGCTGAGCGGAGAGACAAGGAGCAGCCAGCCAGGGCAAGCCGCCCCTTGTCTCCCCACTCAGCAGCTTAGCAGGGAGACAAGGAGCAGCCACGGCGAGCCGCCCCTTGTCTCTCCGCTCAGCCAATGAGCGGGGAGTCAGCGGGCAAATCTTGGCACCCTAGGCGACCGCCTAGGGTCGCCTAGTGGGCGCACCGGCCCTGCCAGCTGCTCGTGCCGCTGGGGAGCGGCGGGCCTATTAAAGTGCTGCCGGAGCCCCGCTGCCGGAGCTCCGGCGGCGGCACTTTAAAGGTCCCGGGGCTCCACAGCGGCTGGAGCCCCGGGCCCTTTAAAGCGTCCCAGGGTGAGTACGGGGGAGGGGGAGGCGCCTTTTTATAGTGCCGCTCCCCCTGTGCTCAAGACCTGGCTACACTACTGCAGAGAACTCCGGGGCTGCAGGCGCCGGTGTTCTCTGTCCCCGGCAGGCGGGGGGGCTGCGGCTTCCCTCTCCACTGCCCAGAACTACTCCCCTCCAAAAAAAAGGTAAATAAAAAAAGAGCACATTCACATGGTAAGGTGAAAGAATAATTGTCGAATAATTTAATTAATACCTTTTACATGTAAAATTACCTTTTGTATCTTATGGATTCATATATTATGTAATATTAAATATGATGGTTTTCATATTATTTAATGTACAAATACAAAATAAGTATTGAAAAATTGTTGGCGCCCGCCACACTCTTCTGAAAACATGAATGTGCTCTTAGCCACAAAAAGGTTGGGGACCACTGCACTAGGTGCTGTACAAACCCAGAACAAGAACACAGTCTCTGCCCCACGGGGCTTACAGTTAAGTATAAAACAATAGATGGAGGCAGACAGACAAACAGGCTGAGGATTACAAGGAAACAATGAGACGCTATTAGTCATCAGGTAGAAAGTGATAGGGATTATCTCAACTTTACAGAGCAGGGAGGTTAAGCATTTGCCTGTGGTCACAGAGGGAGTCACTGATGAGAACTCGGTGGTTCCTGACTCCCTGTCCTATCTCAGGCCGTACCTACTGCCTTTCTTCACATGCTTCTCTGTGTGTTTATTGCCCTCCCTCTCCCCTCCTTGCCCATTTGTAATAAGCCTCTTTGTGCCTGTGTGGCAATAGGCAGGGCTGAAATAAATTCAAACTATCACTGCAAATACTAGAAAATGGACAGATGGCCTGAAATGGAGCCCTGGAAAGTGCAAGGGTTTCTTTGACAGCATGTAGTCAGATTTTACCAAGGTGCAAATTCATAAAACCGTAGCACACCCTTACTTCCTCTTATTTGTCTCTTGCTTTTTAACCTTTAAAAATAACAGATAATTTAATGCTGAGGAAAGGTGCAGAACTGGCATCTCTTAGGAACAGGTACAGAGCAGCAGCTGCACTGCAAGCTCATACACTATCCCAACATGACTCAGACTTGACCTTGAAAAACCACTTCAAAGGGAGATGTCTGGCCTATTCAGTCCTTAGCTTCTCTACTGAGAGAAAACAATTTGTATCAGTGTGATGGTGGATTCTGTGATGTGGAGGCTTGGCCACTGAGAGCAGAAGTGAGATCCCTGACTCATTCTCTGACTATAGGTCACGTCATCACACATTTTCTTTTAGTGGAAGGGAAAAGGGAGGTCCTATGGGATCTCCCAACCTATGTTCCCTTATTGCACGCTGTGGTCTGTGGCACAGAGCCCTCTCTCTGCCTAAAAAAGGCTGGGTTTGTCTCCTTCCAAAACTCTGCTAAGCCTCTGCAAAAATTGGCCAGAAGGGGTCATTCACATGCAATCTAAGACCACCTTAGCTCAGCGCCAGCCATTCCAGGGTGTCTCCCATCCCAGGGTCAACGCACTCTTCTCCACTGAGTGGTTGGGGGGAATAACTGTAGTGAGGTTTAATGTTCAGTTTGATGATCCAAGATCACTTCCAAATTAGTCTATTCCTAGCCTGATATGAAGGATCCAGCCTCAGCTGCACCCCCAGGGGTCCACAAATGCCATCTTCAAACAAACAAAATATGCAACAAAGAGAAAAACGGAGTGGCAAACTCCCAGCAGAACAGACATGATCTGCCCAGCAAGCTCGTAGTGTATGGATTATGTATAATAAAACCCTTTAGGATAAAGAAAATGCAGTTGGGCACATTACAAATAAAACTCACTCTGCATTGCAGAAGGCCCAGGGGAAAGAAACCAGTAAATGCATCTGGTCTTCTTGGTGAGCTGCTATTACAGACCTAGCATTACTGGTTCTCTTTTAGTGGGGGTTTTAAACACTGTCTATTGGGAGTGTCTTTGGAATGGAGAGATGGTACAACTCTCTTTTATCACTTGCAGTAATCAATATGCACCTAGAGCGAGGATTCAAACCAGTAACCTCAACAGAATTGTCTCTGAGATTTCAAAAAATATCTCCCTTCTCAGCATAAACCGACAAGCCAAAGTCTGATAGATCCCCAGCCTTTGCTCTGCTGTACATACCAGTCTTTGGTATAGCACAAAGTTTGTGGCCAGGCTTGGGAGTTCAGCAGTCGATCAAAGTGATCTACCTACTCTCCCTATCACCTCTCTAACTTTGGGTCCATGCCAGCAGAATATGGATAACAGCTGCTTTCAACCACTCCAAAGACACAAAAGAAACCAGCCTGGCCTTGTTCACTTTTATTACCCAGCGTGTTTTCTGATTGTAAAATAGCTTGTTGTTTTCACCCAAAGCAAAGAAGCTATGGCCAGCAGATGCAACCCTGGTGCCGCAGTTGCAAGGCAGCAACTTACTGCAAACCAGCTCAGACAGGAAGGTGTTTTCTCAGAGTGCTATTTCAAATGCCACCATGTTGTTCTAGGTGGAGGGAGGGTGAATCTTTGTGATTAATCAGCATCTCTGCATACTCCACTGAAGTGCTAATTTGTCACTTTCTATCACGACAGCACTTGGTAATTCACAACACATTTCCCTCACCTCCAAAGGCAGCAGGACATTGTAGGACAGGGGTTCTCAAACTGGGGGTTGGGACCCCTCACGGGGTCGCGAGGTTATTACATGGGGGGTCACGAGCTGTCAGCTTCCCTCCCAAACCATGCTTTGCAGCCAGCATTTATAATGGTGTTAAATATATAAAACAAGTGTTTTTAATTTATAGGGAGTGGGGGGGGGGTCGCACTCAGAGGCTTGCTATGTGAAAGGGGTCACCAGCACAAAAGTTTGAGAACCACTGTTGTAGGAGAATGAGGATTTATTTTCTTCTTTCTCCAGCAGTGGAAAAGCCCCAGCATCACAAAAGGCTATGCTAATTCTGGGCCCTGGGAAGGGGTGGGCAATTATGTGGCCACTTGGGGAAGATGTATTGTTGCACCACAAAGCGTTGCCCCTGTGCTGTGAAAATGCCCAACCTGTCTGTTGTCTGAGGTTTGGTTTCACTGAAAGCTCCCTTGCAAGGGACTCTGAGCCCAATACAGCAAGGTGCTGAGCTTTATTCTTATGCTTTCACAGGGATTTGACCCTGTTCTGCATGTTGCAGGGGTAGGCCCTGTGTTTGGCAGCTTCTTTTCTTAACCTCTGTTGGCGTCACTGCCAGAGAAGTGGCAGCAAACTTTTCTTCCCAAGGTGAGGGGGTTTGGGATGAGGGATTTAGGGAGTTTACCTCCCCCTTAATGCCAACATGCAATCGCATTTGGCTCCACCACAGTTCCCCGCATCTCTGAACCCCTGGTAGAAACTTCTGAAACTGGCTTAGAGAAGATTTCCCCTGACACCACTCAAATAGGTGGCAGTCTGATTCTTATGTGCCTCCTTTAGCCATTTGGAAGGGGTAGGTGGAAGCAATGGAAGGTATATTCACACTTTAAGCAGGCTGGGTATAGGTGTCTCTGCTGTGATGGAGACCTCTATAGCCCTCACTAGACAGTTCTAAAGCCCTCTCTGAAGTATGACGAAAGACAATACAACATCCCGTTGCACAACTAAAACACTTGATAGTATTGCAAAGAACTGAAACCTGAAATTATTGGTCTATAATGAGCAAAACTGAGAGGATAATTACCTAGGTGGGACCTTCCCATCTTTGCTAGACTATAATTTAGAAGAAAAGCTGAACATTTCTCCACAGTGGTACAACTTTCCTTATTCTAGTAGAATTTGTTGGGGATGCAATATGTTGCCAAACTGTGTATGTGTGGAGGGAGGGGGGGTGCCCACATTGTTGGCTAAATTAGCTGTGATTGTGGGAGATAAGGATTTTGTCATTCCTAGTGTATGGCAGGTGAACTAGATATATAGATTTCCCAATACTGCCTACGGTGAAAGAGCCTTGTAGGTGAAAATTAATATCTAGGAAGGCAAATTTCTCTGACATGGATACTAAGCTGACACTGCAGTTTTATTTCCAGGTCACATTTTGTCTGTTATAGAATGAGAAAATATGAGTTTGAGACGACTGCTATTTTTAATGCCCACTACTTATGCCTTGGGGGGAGGAGAGTAAGGATGAAGATGATTAGATGAAGATGATATGAGGAAATATACCTGAGCCTAGTGATTATTTAAGTAAAAATTCAATCCTATGAGAATTTTAATACCTGCTCAGCTATTCACTCTAGGACCCAATAATGTACCATACTGTGTACTCAGGATATAACAATTCTGGAGAGCTATTTGTAGATTGAGCTGTCTGTCTGTGAGGCCTTATAGGAATTGATGTGTGAGCTATGCATTCCTGAGGCATGCTCAGTGTTATTTAACGTTGATATTTCCATGGCTCTGAGTTACTGGGGCTGTGTTCATTGTTATGCCCTCTTCCCTCCACCCACTTTGTTTCTGTTTGCTGTTTTCCCCATCTTTGATTGAAATCCCTAGTTGGGTGGAGAGAGGAGGAGGCAATTTTGCCGCTTCCACCAGGCGTTGCAGCAAGAGTGAGGTGTGGCTGCAGTTACACTTAATGCTTTTAAGGAGCCAGGGCACTGACCCTGTTTGCATTTGCATTCCTGGGCAGCGAAGGAATGGGGCGCAAAGTGACTCCTTTCCCCTGTGCGCCTGTGCAGGTGGGCGGCTCCGTGATTCCCGTTACCGGCAAACCCGCCAGACCAGCTGAGCAGGTGCTGAAGGGGAAGTGACCTGCTGCTGGTACAGAACGGAACAGTAGCTGATCGCTTTCCCACGGAGCAAGGCGGCACTGGAGGAGGATCTGTGAGGATCCCAGCTCCCTCCCCGACCCGCTCCAGAGGCAGCACAGCTACGTACCTCTGGCTCCATGTAAAGACCGAGCAAGCGGTGAGCAAAGGGCTCCGAATCTGGGCCGAGTGGGGGACGCTAAAGCTCCTGACACTCAGACTGTCAACACGTTTCAATAAAAGCCTGCAGCTTCCAATGGAAAGTGGTGGCTGGTGTTCCTGGGGATAGCAGCTATTCACTGATGAGGGGCTCAAGCCGCCTGTTCCTACAGGGTGACAGAGGATGTTCGTTTCAGAGTCAAACCCTGGCCCCTCTGGCTTTGACTTCTCAGATCCCCTGGCTGCGATCCAACTAGCCATTTATCTAAAGCACAATCTGGACCTGCTGCTGTATGTTTCAGGATATGGCCACCGGATCCTTGTAAGTAAGGGATGGGTCCTCTTCCAGTCCAAAACCATAGAGCCATTTAGCAGCTAGATATTGTGATCAGAGACACTCCTGCTACCAGACATACCCTTTACAAAACCGGACTGCTCTTAGATGAGCTTTTCCTTTGCCTTAAATAGCCCAGGCAGCATGGGAGCGTAGTGTAACCCACACACCTCCTGGGTGTGGCGTTCTGTCCCATCTAGTGGCACCGAGACCACTTAGAGAGAGAGAGTTAAATGAGTCTGCTCTACAGCCTTAGCTAAGAGCCAGTTCGTTTTTAGCTCATGCGGTAGAGGCTCATGCACTAAGCTCCAGAGGTCCCCAGTTCCATCCTGCCCGCTGATGACCAGGGTCTGTTGGCGTTACAAGTGGGGGCTCGTCCAGGATTTCAACTGGGAAATATGTAACCAACACACCTGGGTGCGGTGTTCTGTCCCCTCTAGTGGCACCGAGACCACTTAGGGAGAGAGAGTATGTCTACACTACCCACGTTACAATGTGGCCGTGGCAGCGCTGTGTTGTGGGCAGTATAGACATGCTTTGTCGCCGGGGGAGAACTCTCCCGGCGATAAAAAAAACCCACCCCTAGCGCAGCTCCTGGCAATAAAGCGCTGTCTATACTGGCGCTTTTCAGTGCTAAAACTTTTGTTGCTCAGGGAGGTGTTTTTTCACACTCCTGAAAGACAAAAGTTTTAGCACTGAAAGTGGCAGTGTAGACACAGCCTTAAATGAGTCTGCTTTACAGCCTTAGCTAACAGCCAGTTGGCTTTTAGGTCATGCACTAAGCTTCAGAGGTCTCCAGTTTGATCCAATGACCGGGGTCTGTCGGCGTTACATCAGCACACAATTTTCTTTGACGATCCATCATTTGTGGCCTCCCCCATCCTTCTTCCCCTCGCCTCTATTTTTTGAGTGAAAAAACCCAAACCAGTAAGCAGAGATAAACATGCATGTTTGCACCTGCTATAGACACAGCCTGTGTACCTGATTCAGTGAACAGCAAGCCATGAATGCCCTTGTGCATGCAATTCCTAGCCTCCAGCCCTACATATCAACTGATGCCCCATCTTGTAGCATTGGCTGATTTACTTCCTAAGATGGGCGACTGACACAAATTAGAACTTCAACCTTTTGAAATGTCTTCCCTCATTTTACAGCCAGGCTCAATGGATATAATTGTGCTCCACCCTCTTGGTATCTAGGGATGAGGGAGCTGCTTCAGATAAAACAAACTGAACCTTCACCCCCAATTAAAACTGAATAGAGCCCAAGCCTGCAGTTTTCCTGTGGGTTCAAGCAATATTCTCATTCTGTTTTAACATGCATATGTATCTCTTCCCTTTCTGCAGTTGCAGTTACTGCAAACAGAAATACCAAAATACTATAAGAAAGGCTATTTCCAAAGTATCTGGGCCCCAGCAAAACCAGGAGCTCGCATCAGAAAGAGCCAAGATCCAGAGTCAAGAGGTTCCGATACATTAGTTTTGAATAGGCATCCAAAATGAACTGCTAGCCCACCTAAAACACCCACCATGCTGGGTGGGCAAAATAGATGGGAAATAGGCATTTTGAGTGCCATACAAAGGTGATCTTGTAAAGGGTGATGATTGTCATGGGGGTCAGTGGATGAAACCAGGTACACTAATAGCCTTGAAGCTCTCTCCTTTAGGAACATTTTGGTATGGTCTAGCTGATATTTAAGAGGCAATTAATGCATGCTGTTAAATGGGGTTTCTCCTGTCCCGCTTTTGCCTCCCCCAAATCCCACAATGGTGTAAATACAATAAGCCCCAGTAGTTTGGGCATGACAGGTGCTATTTAATATCAGTAAGTATTCCTAAAAACAGTGCACAAACAATACTATAGGAGAAGAGCATGGGGGGGAGAGAGAAGGGAACTGTGCATCAACATACCCTAGATCAAATACTGAAGATTACAGCTGAATGGCACTAAGATGTAAGAAAAGTAACCAGATCTTCCCTGGGACAAAAGTCCTGCTAACACACAGGTACATTAACTATAGAACCTGATACCATACGATGCTGCTGAAGGAAAAACAGAGGGAGGTTAATTGCTTAATCTTTAAATATTTACTTTGTGATTTTCACCAAATATAAAAACACTGTACAGCAGGAAGAAAAAACAATCAGAATTCAAAACATTCAGTCGGGAGAATTTTTTGTTTGTTTGTTTGCTTTGCAATTCCAGCAAGAATTATTTCCATATTCCTCTCTTTAGCTGACACAATTCAGTTGATAGGCCAAACTCCTCTATGGCTAACCTCTCTAGGGACAAGGTGAAAATGCTGAAGTAATTGTTTCTTTGCTTTGTTGTTTCTCATTTGGGTTTTGTAGAGTCACTCCATAAAGATCTGTCTCTTAGTGCTTTTATAATAGCTGCCACTCTTTACTGGGATTGACCTATCAGTCTTGGATAGAGCTGGGCAAAATGTTTTGGTTGAAACTTTTTTTGGTGAAAAATTCAGATTATGGGTCAACCAACACACCATTTTGTGAATTTGTGTCAATTTTGCCAAATTGTTTCCACTGGGAAAAAAAATAACTAAAAAAAAAAAAAGTTCTGAAATAACTGAAATGTTTAATTTTTTCCTTTTAGAAATGAAAAATTGTGATTTTTCAATTTGAAATGAATTGGTTTGAAATTGCCTTCAGTTTTATTTAAAAATTCAAAACAAAACATAATATTTCATGGAACTGAAAACACTAACGTTTTGATTTGCTGAGTATCTAAAATGAACTTTTTCTCTAATTTTTCAGACCTGCCACCAAACTAAAAAATCTGTTATTCTCACAGCTCTAGTCCTGGAGTCCCCATACACTTCATGCTCAGTTAAAACCCATATGAAAATCACCAGCAGGACCAGTCTCCAGGAGGAACCAGCAACAGTGCTGCTGATGCCATTAAATGGGGGAGGGGGGAGGGGAGAGAATGCAACATTACAACTTTTAAATGCACTGAAGTCAGGAAATTCAAAGATAGTTTTCCCCTTTAGATCTGATGTAACAGTTTGTATTACTGTACGCAGTGTTGATTATTAATTCGTATTGCAATGTGGCCAAATGATAGTTGTGGCAGGTGTTTTCCTGATTCTTGTGAATTTAAGGGCTCAGCCATAACATTGCATTAATAAGTGCACATAGAATCATAGAATCTCAGGGTTGGAAGGGACCTCAGGAGGTCATCTAGTCCAACCCCCTGCTCAAAGCAGGACCAACCCCAACTAGATCATCCCAGGCAGGGCTTTGTCAAGCCTGACCTTAAAAACCTCTAAGGAAGGAGATTCCACCACCTCCCTAGGTAACCCATTCCAGTGCTTCACCACCCTACTAGTGAAAAAGTTTTTCCTAATATCCAACCTAAACCTCCCCCTCTGCAACTTGAGACCATTACTCCTTGTTCTGTCATCTTCTACCACTGAGAACAGTCTAGATCCATCCTCTTTGGAACCCCCTTTTAGGTAGTTGAAAGCAGCTATCAAATCCCCCCTCACTCTTCTCTTCTGCAGGCTAAACAATCTCAGTTCCCTCAGCCTCTCCTCATAAGTCATGTGCTCCAGCCCCCTAATCATTTTTGTTGCCCTCCGTTGGACTCTTTCCAATTTATCCACATCCTTCTTGTAGTGTGGGGCCCAAAACTGGACACAGTACTCCAAATGAGGCCTCACCAGTGCCGAATAGAGGGGAATAATCACGTCCCTCGATCTGCTGGAAATGCCCCTACTTATACAGACCCAAAATGCCGTTAGCCTTCTTGGCAACAAGGGCACACTGTTGACTCATATTCAGCTTTTCGTCCACTGTAACCCCTAGGTCCTTTTCTGCAGAACTGCTGCCCAGCCATTCGGTCCCTAGTCTGTAGCAGTGCATGGGATTCTTCCGTCCTAAGTGCAGGACTCTGCACTTGTCCTTGTTGAACCTCATCAGATTTCTTTTGGCCCAATCCTCTAATTTGTCTAGGTCCCTCTGTATCCTATCCCTACCCTCCAGCGTATCAACCACTCCTCCCAGTTTAGTGTCATCTGCAAACTTGCTAAGGGTGCAGTCCACACCATCCTCCAGGTCGTTGATGAAGATATTGAACAAAACCGGCCCCAGCACCGACCCTTGGGGCACTCCACTTGATACCGGCTGCCAACTAGACATGGAGCCATTGATCACTACCCGTTGAGCACGACCATCCAGCCAGTTTTCTATCCACCTTACCGTCCATTCATCCAGCCCATACTTCTTTAACTTGCTGGCAAGAACACTGTGGGAGACTGTATCAAAAGCTTTGCTAAAGTCAAGAAATAGCACATCCACTGCTTTCCCCTCATCCACAGAGCCAGTTATCTCATCATAGAAGGCAATTAGGTTAGTCAGGCATGACTTGCCCTTGGTGAATCCATGCTGACTGTTCCTGATCACTTTCCCCTCCTTTAAGTGGTTCAGAATTGATTCCTTGAGGACCTGTTCCATGATTTTTCCAGGGATTGAGGTGAGACTGACTGGCCTGTAGTTCCCCGGATCTTCCTTCTTCCCTTTTTTAAAGATGGGCACTACATTAGCTTTTTTCCAGTCATCCGGGACCTCCCCCGATTGCCATGATTTGTCAAAGATAATGGCCAATGGCTCTGCAATCACATCGGCCAACTCCTTTAGCACCCTCGGATGCAGTGCATCCGGCCCCATGGACTTGTGTTCGTCCAGCTTTTCTAAATAGTCCCGAACTACTTCTTTCTCCACAGAGGGCTGGTCACCTCCTCCCCATACCGTGCTGCGGAGTGCAGCTGTCTGGGAGCTGCCCTTGTCTGTGAAGACAGAGGCAAAAAAAGCATTGAGTACACTAGCTTTCTCCACATCCTCTGTCACAAGGTTCCCTCCCTCATTCAGCAAGGAGCCCACACTTTCCTTGACTTTCTTCTTGTTGCTAACATACCTGAAGAAACCCTTCTTGTTACTCCTAACATCTCCAGCTAGCTGCAACTCCAAGTGTGATTTGGCCTTCCTAATTTCACTCCTGCATGCCTGAGCAATATTTTTATACTCCTCCCTGGTCATTTGTCCAATCTTCCACTTCTTGTAAGCTGCTTTTTTGTGTTTAAGACGAGCAAGGATTTCACTGTTAAGCCAAGCTGGTCGCCTGCCATATTTACTTTTCTTTCTACACATCGGGATGGTTTGTTCCTGCAACCTCAATAAGGTTTCTTTAAAATACAGCCAGCTTTCCTCGACTCCTTTCCCCCTCATGTTATTCTCCCAGGGGACCTTGCCCATCAGTTCCCTGAGGGAGTCAAAGTCTGCTTTTCTGAAGTCCAGGCTCTGTATTCTACTGCTCTCCTTTCTTCCTTGTGTCAGGATCCTGAACTCGACCATCTCATGGTCACTGCCTCCCAGGTTCCCATCCACTATTGCTTCCTCTACTATTTCTTCCCTGTTTGTGAGCAGCAGGTCAAGAAGAGCTTTTCCCCTAGTTGGTTCCTCCAGCACTTGCACCAGGAAATTGTCCCCTACACTTTCCAAAAACTTCCTGGATTGTCTGTGGACCGCTGTATTGCTCTCCCAGCAGATGTCGGGGTGATTAAAGTCACCCATGAGAACCAGGGCCTGTGATCTAGTAACTTCTTTTAGTTGCTGGAAGAAAGCCTCGTCCACCTCATCCCCCTGGTCTGGTGGTCTGTAGCAGACTCCCACCACGACATTACCCTTGTTGCTCACACTTCTCAATTTAATCCAGAGACTCTCAGGTTTTTCTGCAGTTTCATACTGGAGCTCTGAGCAGTCATACTGCCCTCTTACATACAACGCAACTCCCCCACCTTTTCTGCCCTGCCTATCCTTCCTGAACAGTTTATATCCATCCATGACAGTACTCCAATCGTGTGAGTTATCCCACCAAGTCTCTGTTATTCCAATTACATCATAATTCCTTGACTGTGGCAGGACTTCCAGTTCTCCCTGCTTGTTCCCCAGGCTTCTTGCATTTGTGTATAGGCATTTAAGATAACTCACCGATTGTCCTGCTGTCCCAGTATGGGGCAGGAGCCCTCCCCTCTTGCACTCACTTATTTGTGCTTCCTCCCGGTATCCCACTTCCCCACTTACCTCGGGGCTTTGGTCTCCTTCCCCCGGTGAACCTAGTTTAAAGCCCTCCTCACTAGGTTGGCCAGCCTGCTTCCAAAGATGCTCTTCCCTCTCTTCGTCAGGTGGAGCCCATCTCTGCCTAGCACTCCTTCTTCTTGGAACAAGACAGATGTGTCCAACTCATTGTAGCAGGTCTTTCTGGCATCATTTCTAACCTTTATAACCACATCATTTCCCATAGCTGTATTTCCTTATACCCAATAGGTAGCATTTCCCCAAATCTATTTGAATCCCCTCATTTTCCAGTTCATTATCCCCTTTATTGGCTTTTTCAGCATTGGGGTCTAGTGCAGTGCTTAATTTGTGCCAGGACTTCCCAAGGCTGAGTCCCGGCACCTCTAGGCTTGGTAGTTCAGAGCCCTGGCACTTCTGGGCCTGCTGTGGCAGTTTTGAAAGTAAAAAAATTACTTGAGCCCCAGCACCTAATTGCTTGAGCCCCAGCACCTCTTTCAATACCAATTAAGCATTGGTCTAAGCATTGGCAGCCACTAACTCAGGGCTCAATTTTCCTCTACCGGAAGTGGACTTAGGCTCTCACCTTTTCATGTGAAAGGTGTGTCTAGAGGGCTCTTCAATGAACTGCTCTTTATTACCTAACCATAGAAGTATAGGACTGAAAGGAATCTCAACAGGTCATCTAGTCCAGTCTCCTTTACTCAAAGCAGGACTAAGTAATAACTAGTTCATTCCTGACAGTGTTTTCTAACCTGGTCTTAAAAATCTCCAGTGACAGGGATTCCACAACATCCCCAGGCAATTTATTCCAGTGCTTAACTACCCTGATAGGAAGTTTTTCCTAATGTCCAACCTAAACCGCCCTTGCTGCATTTTACCTCCTTGCTTCTTGTCCTATCTTCAGAGGTTAATGAGAACAAATTTTCACCCTCCTCCTTTTAACAACCTCTTATGTACTTGAAAACTGTTATCATGTCGCCCCTCAGTCTTGTCTTCTCTTCTCCAGACTAAACAAACCCAGTTTTTTCAATCTTTCCTCATAGGTCATATTTTCTAGCCCTTTAATCATTTTTGTTGCTCTTCTCTAGACTTTCTCCAGATTGTTTACATCTTTCCTGAAATGTGGTGCCCAGAACTGGACACAGTACTCCAGCTGAGACCTTATCAGGCGTGGTACAGTAAACAATCAAGGCAGTACATTAAACATCTACCACTCAAAGAAATAATTAGCACATTTCATCTTTATTTATTTTGGGTCAAGAGTGAAAAATCTGGTCAGACATCTTTTTCTTTGCCAGTTCAACACAACTATCAATCACTGTTGTGCATGTTTAGAGCCTTAGGAAAGGATAATATTAAATGTATCATTTTAATCTATACGGTTAAGCAAAAGTGGATCTTTCAGCCCTTGTATAATATCACAAGACAAGACATGGGCAGGGAAGGGATTCAGTAGCCGTAGAGTTGTTGGCACCTTCCTTACTTTTGCACATTGAACGCGACTGATCTTTAGCAGTTCAAGGCTGCATCTGAAAAACAAATATTAGGCAACATTCAGTTTCAGGGACTGCATTCCTGCTTTTCCATGCAAACCCAGCCGAAAAGGTAAGTGGGGCTGGATTCAGCCCAAACATTCCAAAACACGAATACTAGAAGACTAGTGTTTTTGAATGTGTAAAATGTCAAAGATTCTCTGTGGTTTGGCTTGGAAGGATTTGATTTTTATTGGTAAATGTCAATTTCACACAAACGGATGAAACAATAGTTCCATCTATAATAATAGAAATTTATAGACAGGCAAAATAAGAAAAATGCTGCCTGAGAACTTATCAGTTTGATTTAAAAATATTTAGTTTTTATATTTTGACATGTAATGTCGATTGTTTGTGTTAGCAGTTATAAAGTTTTAACTTTTTAATCTCAATGTCTACTATTATTAAATAATTATTGTCGGACCCCACTTCCATAATTTTGTGCAACTGTGAAAATTTAAAGTGTTAAAAATAAAAAGAATGCTTAAAAACTGACATTGATATTACCTATTAAAATTATAAAAAATAATTGAATTATGCCACGCCTATCTCTGGTTCATGGTTAGGAGGGACAAGGAAAAAAATAGAATGTTTTCAAGATAGTTCAGTGACACAGAGGCAAATAGCTTTGTAATATTTCAAAAGGCATTTGACATTTCTGTGAATATTTGTGGTATCCTAGTGCAAAATGAGACCATTTTCTCTTTAAGGAATTACTGAAGTATCTTTAAATGTGACAGATATAATTGGTTCTCAAACTTGAATTAATCAGTTGGTCTTTTTCTTCAGAAAGATGAATGCCAATGCATCACTCTTTGTATGAGAATTCTTCAGTCCTCATGGGAGTCCAGGACATGCTAGGAAGTAATCATACTTGAAAGTTAAAGCTGAAAGTATTATTATTACCTCTGAAGTGGGCCAAATCTTGAGCACTCTCAACTCCTTTTGATATCAGCGAGGGATGCAAGCACTTTGCAGATACTCACTTGTTTTCAGGATTTGGCCCAGAGTTATAAAATGTGATCAGCTCTATGTGCCAATTCTTCTTGTATACATACCATGGCTGGTTTATTGGAAGCAGAGATGTTTTTTGTCAGCCCCATGTCTCACCCAAGCAGTACAGTAGTGTGTTACTCTGCAGCATTGGTTTTCAGTTTTTTGCCTATTCCTTCTTCTGCAAACCTAGTAATTAGTTCCTTTGTAATCCTTTGTTCTCTTGTCTTCCTCTTTTATTCTGGTCCACTGGTCATTCTTCTGCAATGTCTGTTGGCAGTTAAGAAACCATCTGCATGAGGCAGAACTTTGTAATACATTCTGTTACACTCTGTCCCGGTCCTACACCTAAAATTTATGTCAAACTAGCTATGTTGCTCACACCCCTAAGAGATATAGTTAAACCAACCGCTAGGTTGATGGAAGAATTCTTCTTTTGACCCAGATACTGTCTCTTAATGAGACGGCTTTACTACAGCAATGGAAAAAAACCCTTCCATCCGTGTAGCAAAAGTCTACACTACAGCAGTTGCATAGCTGCAGTAGTGCTTTGTAATATAGACAACCCCAAATCATGTCAAATGAGAGAATTTCTGGGTAATGGTTGGGACTCTGAGATCACATGCCCATTGTCTCCTAGGGTATATCAGAATCTGTATTGCTCTACTTTAGCACCCCACGAATTGTTACTTATTTGAGGTGAACAAGGTTTCTTCCTGTCCATATTGCATTTGGCACAAGGGGGATAGTTAGAGTGATGTGATGTTGTTCACAAGACCTTGTGATGACACAGTGTCCAGTTTTTCTACACACAGGGCATGAAGCCAGCAATGGTCTAATCTAATACAACACATCCTTTGATTCTACGGTGTGCACCCAAGAACTAATGCCAAAGGGTTTGCGTGTCCTGGGACTAAAGATTCAGAGTTGGCCCAAACACTGAATTTGCTGGCAAGAGGTATCGGTTTATATCTCACCCTTAGGCTAGGTCTACACAAGAAACTTTTGCCAGTTTAGGGGTGTGATTTTTTAAACAACATTTCTATACTAACAGTTATAGTAGCATACAAGTTCTTTTGCTGGCACCAATTATTTCATGTGGGAAACAGGCTGCAAAAGCACTCTTTCGCCGTTGTGTTTTCACTAGGAGGGTTTGCTGGTATGGTTATACCAGTATGGCTACGCCGGCTTTATATTTCTGCTGTAGCCCTGGCCTTAGTGTTATGTACAGGTCAGGGCTCCCCAGTGTAAAGACGAACAGACAGGCCTGTCTCCCCGTCCCCACCACTCCTTCTGTTATGAGCGACCAAGTGGCACATGAGTAGTGTCACTTAGGTCAATCCAGAGGGCCTGAAAGCCGGAGCTGGGGCTCTCACCATGGGCCCTCTTGGCGCCCCTGACTGTGTGGTCCGACCCTTTCCTTCTCCCAAGATGCCACTTCCTTGCCTGTTTGTCATGGAGGAAGGAAGAGGTGTGGGCTCCGGCTTTGGCTGTTCCCAGGGGAAATTGCTCCCCCTGATCCCATCTAGCCAGGGAGAGATCCCTAAAGGGGAACGACCCTTCCTCCTCCCCTTCTGCCCTGCCCCCTTCTCCTCCTCTGCCCTGCTCCCCTCCTTCTGCCCTGCTCCGCCCCCCTTTAACTCCCCCCTCTTCTCCGCCCCGCCCCATCCTCCTCCCCGCTTCTTTCCTCCTCTTCTCTCCCCGCCCGTCGGGCCACGGGGCCGCTGTCCGGCTCCTCCCTCTCTCGGGGCGCTGCTCCGGCGCGGGGCGGGCAGGAGGAGGCGGGGCTTGCCGCCGGGTCCGCCCCCTCCGCTCTGGACCGGCAGCTGAGCTCGGCGCGGGCGGGATCTGAGTTTATCCCCCGGCGCTGGGAGCGGGGCGGCCCGGTGAGTGACCCGTGCTGGGAGCGGGGTGCGCGGGCGGCTAGGGGGGGGGGCGCACCGGGGTTCCGGGGGACTGGGACGTGCTCCGGTGGGAGCGGGGGGGCTCCCGGGGAGAGCGTCAGGACAGGGATCCTGGTGGGGTGCGTGAGCCCCAGGGAGCAGCTGGAGGGGGGTCTTGGGGAGTGGGAAAAGGAGACACCCCGGGGGGAATGCGGGGCCAGGGGAAACACCCCGAGAAGGGGGCTGCTGGTGAGGAGGGTGCGGTGGTGCACCCCAGGGAGAGCGGGCTGGGGGTTCTGTTGGGGATGTAGGCGACGCACTCCGGGGAGAGCTGGTCTCACTCTGAATTATTTTCATACTTTCTAGAAATTAACTCTGTCAGCGCTTCTATAACTAAGCCTCCAAATCTGCTCTGTCCACAAATCCTCCCCGCCTTGTTCTCCTTCAGCCCCCCAGTGCCTTATACACAGAGCCTCCCTCCATTGCCAGACCTGCTTGCTGCCCCAACTTGTCATATCCCTGCACTGTCTAACCGGCTTATAAACTTCTGCCAGGTGTCTTACTCTGCCTGTATCACATTAAATAATTGATAATAATCCTGTGATGAATAACCCTCTCAGCACCATTTTGATTGGTCAGCTCCAGGCTGGGGTGAAATTAGGAGGGGCAGTATCATTTAAAGATTATGTATTATTATAGATTTAAACTCACATGAGCAAACCAAACAGACCAGTTTTTCATAGAGATGAAATCTGGAGTTTAAGGTTGTTAAAATTCACGATATTGGTGCAAACTCATCACTAGTTTTGAATATACCTTGACTCATCTGGTTAGTGCATCTTTATTAAAGACTTTATCCCTAAACACCTTCCAGGGCTAAATAAGAAATAACAGCAGAAATATCTCAGTTTGAGAGAGACAGGCAGGAGAGAATAAGTTTATAGGTGAGACTTGAAAACAGACGGCAGTATCACAGAGGCAGATTGAGTGCCTGGAGCTGTAGTGGACTGGTAAGTAGATTTGGAGAGAAGGGACGATTCAGAAGGCACCAGTCCCTTCCTATTTTAGATCCTGGTCAGCTAAATTCTGATAGTTTAAGTGGGGAAAGACCAAAGTGGTGATTTAAAAAGAAATAATTTCACTGTTGGTAGCAACTGCAATGTCAAATCTGATCAAAAAAGGGTAGGGCCGAGGCTCTTGATAAAACTGCTGCAAAATTGTCCAACCCTGTAAATAAACGTGGGATTTCTGTTTTTTCTGCTGTACATGCATTATAAAAAACATTCCTTTTTAAAAAAGCAGCGTTAAACTGAATTCTGCAGATATATTCTGTAGGAGGCAATGTGACCTGAGTCTGATGAGACCTGGGTTTTATTCCCAGCTCTGCCACAGCTTGCTGGGCCTGAGTCACTTCCCTTTCTGCCAGAGTCTTCCCCATCTGTAAATTTGGGATAATGATACTGATTTCCCTGGTAAAATGCTTTGAGATCTACTGATGAAAAGCGCTTTATAAGAGCTAGGTATTATTATAACCTCAATGTTATTTACTGTCATCTTGAAAAACTTAAATAATCTAGTAATACATTTGTTTTGGCTTCTAAAATGAGAAAAATAGGCCTCCACAGCCCTAGTGTATCAGGATGAGATACTGTCTCAAAGAGAGTATGGCTGTGACTGTGGAGAGAAGACTTTCAAGCTTAAGAAAAAAAAGTGTTTGGATTTTTTGTTTGATCTGTTTCACTTCTCACCATGTTTATTCTCCCTCCCTCCTGCCCTCACCTATCCTTTATCCAAGGTAAATGTTGGTTTTCAGTGTGCTAGTCTGTTCAGTTCAGTGTCTGGCAGGATTCATTTACAGATGTCTTCTGTCCATGTGAAAACCAAACAGTTTCTCTTTTTCTGGTGGAGCTGGGAAGTTCCCGGCATTTAGTCAGAGAGGACCATGTGATGTGAGCTGGCCTTAAACGCTCGAGGAAATTTCTTTGGGGAGAACCTGCCCTGCTGGTGTTTTATGCAGAATCTGCACATAACTTGCCTGACTAACGGTGGGCCAGAGAGAGGTCCTATTTAAGGGATGAATTGCTGCTTTTCCTTCCCTGGTCTATACGAAAACTTTTGTTTTAGTTAGAAATGTTTCTTTTAGATCATAGCAAGCTTGGTCTGATGAAAAGATCTAGATTGACAGTCCTGGAGACTAAACTCCAACATCTGCAGAATAAATCCAGGCTCAGATCTGACAGGGCAGTCATCTCTGTCCATGCTATATGTACTGCCATGTTCTCATAGATGAGCCATCTGGTTACTGTATAAGATACAGAGGAAGACACTGTTCACCCTTTAATATTACATTTGAAATAGACAAAGACCAGACACACACACACATACACCCCACTTGCCCTCATGCTCAGGGCTAATTTAGAGCTTTTTTTGCTGTCATGGGAAAGTGTCTGTGTGCATCATGGAAGTAGTGAAACACTGCCTGAATTCAGCTCCCAAATGTATTGCTGAAATGTCATATTGTTACTGGGACGACACAGAGGTGCCTATTTATGGCCCTAGTTCAGAATTCAGTGGAACTACACGTTTGCCTAAAGTTAGACATATGTTTAATGAAAATAAGAAAGAAAAACTTGTAGCACCTTAGAGACTAACAAATTTATTTCAGCATAAGCTTTCGTGGGTTAGTACCCACTTCATCGGATGCATGGAATGAAATTATATTTCAGATATATTTATACAGTCAGAGAAACATGATGGTCCAGGTGTATAGACCAATCATAAGAGGCTAATTAGTTGAGAGGAAACATGACAGCAGGGGAAGAAAAAGCTTTTGAAGTGATAAACAAGATGGTCACACAGGTGTGAATGAGGATCGTTAACTTAAGGGAAATAGATTCAATTAACATAATGGCCGAGCCATTCCAAATCACGATTTAATCCGGAGGCAACGCAATCTAGTTTGCATATCAATTCGAGTTCAATAGTTTCTCTTTGAAGTCTGCTTTTGGAGTTAATCTGTCGCAACACTGCTATCCTCAAATCTGTCATTGAGTGATCAGGGAGGTTGAAGTGTTCACCTACTGGTTTTTGAATGTTATGATTCCTGATGTCAGATTTATGTCCATTTATTCTTTTGCGTAGAGACTGTCCGGTTTGGCCAATGTACATGGCAGAGGGGCATTGCTGGCACATGATGGCATATATCACATTGGTAGATGTGCAGGTGAATGAGCCCCTGATGGCGTGGCGGATGTGATTAGGCCCTGTGATGGTATCACTTGAATCGATATGTTGACAGAGTTGGCATCGGGCTTTGTTGCAAGGATAGGTTCCTGGGTTGGTGTTTTTGTTGTATGGTGTGTGGTTGCTGGTGAGTAATTGCTTCAGGTTGGGGGGCTGTCTGTAAGCAAGGATTGGTCTGTCGCCCAAGATCTGTGAGAGTGAGGGATCATCTTTTAGGATAGGTTGTAGATCTTTGATGATGCGCTGGAGAGGTTTTAGTTGGGGGCTAAAGGTGACGGCTAGTGGTGTTCTGTTATTTTCTTTTTTGGGCCTGTCTTGTAGAAGGTGACTCCTGGGTACTCTTTTGGCCCTGTCGATCTGTTTTTTCACTTCAGCAGGTGGGTATTGTAGTTGTAAGAATGCTTGATAGAGATCTTGTAGGTGTTTGTCTCTGTCTGAGGGATTGGAGCAAATGCGGTTGTATCTTAGAGCTTGGCTGTAAACAATGGATCGTGTGGTGTGTCCAGGATGGAAGCTTGAAGCATGTAGGTAAGTATAGCGGTCAGTAGGTTTCCGGTATAGGGTGGTGTTAATGTGACCATCACTTATTAGCACAGTGGTGTCTAGGAAATGGACCGCTTGTGTGGACTGGTCTAGGCTGAGGTTGATGGTGGGATGGAAATTGTTGAAATCATGGTGGAATTCCTCAAGGGCTTCTTTTCCATGGGTCCAAATGATGAAGATATCATCAATGTAGCGCAAGTAGAGTAGGGGTGTTAGGTGACGAGAGCTGAGGAAGCGTTGTTCTAAGTCAGCCATAAAAATGTTGGCATACTGTGGGGCCATACGGGTACCCATAGCAGTGCCACTGACTTGGAGGTAAATATTCTTACAACTACAATACCCACCTGCTGAAGTGAAAAAACAGATCGACAGGGCCAAAAGAGTACCCAGGAGTCACCTTCTACAAGACAGGCCCAAAAAAGAAAATAACAGAACACCACTAGCCGTCACCTTTAGCCCCCAACTAAAACCTCTCCAGCGCATCATCAAAGATCTACAACCTATCCTAAAAGATGATCCCTCACTCTCACAGATCTTGGGCGACAGACCAATCCTTGCTTACAGACAGCCCCCCAACCTGAAGCAATTACTCACCAGCAACCACACACCATACAACAAAAACACCAACCCAGGAACCTATCCTTGCAACAAAGCCCGATGCCAACTCTGTCAACATATCGATTCAAGTGATACCATCACAGGGCCTAATCACATCCGCCACGCCATCAGGGGCTCATTCACCTGCACATCTACCAATGTGATATATGCCATCATGTGCCAGCAATGCCCCTCTGCCATGTACATTGGCCAAACCGGACAGTCTCTACGCAAAAGAATAAATGGACATAAATCTGACATCAGGAATCATAACATTCAAAAACCAGTAGGTGAACACTTCAACCTCCCTGATCACTCAATGACAGATTTGAGGATAGCAGTGTTGCGACAGATTAACTCCAAAAGCAGACTTCAAAGAGAAACTATTGAACTCGAATTGATATGCAAACTAGATTGCGTTGCCTCCGGATTAAATCGTGATTTGGAATGGCTCGGCCATTATGTTAATTGAATCTATTTCCCTTAAGTTAACGATCCTCATTCACACCTGTGTGACCATCTTGTTTATCACTTCAAAAGCTTTTTCTTCCCCTGCTGTCATGTTTCCTCTCAACTAATTAGCCTCTTATGATTGGTCTATACACCTGGACCATCATGTTTCTCTGACTGTATAAATATATCTGAAATATAATTTCATTCCATGCATCCGATGAAGTGGGTACTAACCCACGAAAGCTTATGCTGAAATAAATTTGTTAGTCTCTAAGGTGCTACAAGTTTTTCTTTCTTATTTTCATTTTGCTGACACAGACTAACACGGCTACTACACTGAAACATATGTTTAAGTATGTTGCTGAATCTAAGCCTATATCTCTTCTGAGTGGTCCAACCAGCACAGAATTAGGGTTACTGATCATTAAGGTAACTGGTATACTTCATAGGAGAATGTCATGGGTTTTTGGCAAGAATTTGAGCTCAATCTTATACACACATGATCTTTATATTGGTTCTGGAATATTACTGCAGTAGCTGTCTCCTGATTATTTCAGTGACACTGGATTCTCCCAGTCCCTCTACAATTGTGGATGGATTCAGGCCCGCTGACACAGGGGGCAAAGGGGCCAATTGCCCAGGGGCCCAGTCGATTTAAAATGGCCTGAGGGCCCTGGACTCCTAGGCACGTGCGGGGTGGTACTGGAGGCAGCGAAGGCAGCTGGGTGGACATGTGGAAGCCCTGGCCGTGCCGGAAGAGCGCACCCAGCAGCGCAGTTGGTAGCAGTTCACTGGGCACCAGCCAGCACAGGCGCAGCACCGCCCAAATGTCAGGTGGACCGCGTCCGCGTGGGCACGGCTTGTGCATGCGTGCTCCAGCCGCTGCACATGGTCCAGCTCCACGCCCATGTGGCGACTCCATGCTGGGCCTGGGGGCCCAATGACTGTTCTGCCCTGGAGCCTGGAATTGCTGTCGGCGGGCCTGGATGGACTGTTTGGTAGAGGGTGGTTTTTGCCTCCAATAACAACAGGTGAAACGGCATGTTTTCCAAAGTATTGCTTTTACACGTAGACATTTAGGCTGGTTTTTCAAGGGAGCCTAAAATTGTTAGGCCGTAATTCCTAATTAATTTCAATAGGACTTGGGTGCCTTTGAAAATCCAAACTTCTCTTTAGAAAGTTTGCTTGTGCACTGAGGGCTCTTCTGGAATAAGTGTGTCTACAAATTGAGTTATACAGGAATAGCTATTGAACTTTAAATTCACATCATGCATTGATCGGAAAGAACTTTCAAGTATAAATTAGCCTTTAGTGTTTAAAAGTGGCTGCATAAAACTGCACAACTGTTGGTGCACAAAACTGGGTATTTGCACCTTTAAGTGGGTGTTTGTGCACATATAGTTTAGATAGCCAATCTTGACATCTGGAGTCTGTATTTTGGAAAGCAAGCAGGATTTTCTTTCTGCTTGTAAGTGCAAACTTGACTTGAGTTTAAGGTTGTAATGAATTGTTTGAGCACATAAGTGAATTAAAATTCCCATTACTGTTCTCTCACTGTCAAACTGACTATGTTCTGGAACGGTTACATGGAAATCCATGGCAGCAGAGACCTCTTGCTGCAGTTCCTGGTTCCATGAGGCTAGACTACTAGGCACATTGCAGCTAATGGTTCAGTAAAAGGGGAAAATGAATCCCGTCTTGGATATTGTACGAATTTGAAGCTTGCATAATGAGAATACCTCCCCTTATCTGATTTGAAGACGGGTCCTTGTGGTAAATGTCTCATGACAGAGGGATATCTGTGACCGTTTCTCTTACTTCACAGCATTTGTAATGGAGCTGAAGCAATTAAGCACTCCTCAGAGACCATATTCAGGCTGAAAGGAACTGGTAAGTAAGACTGAATTCTGGGCATGGAAATTGGCCATATAAAAATAACGTCTTCGCAAAGTAAACAGACTTTGGAAACTCCTTTTCTGAAATTAAATGCTGTGCTCGCTGTACTTAACTGAAGTTTTCTTGTCCTGAATGGAAAGAATCCAAGTTTTATGCTAGTTGGCTTGGGCTATCTGGTTACAGAAATAATACGGAGCAGCATTTTTGGTTAGAAATGAGTGTAACTGGATGAAAATTCTGCCACTACCTAGTGTCCTTTCACCCTTACAGGCAATGCCTATCTTTTTGATGAAAGATCCTTTTCACACCACATAAGGAAGGCTGTTATACAGATGCATACAAAGACTTCGTGTAAGTCAGTCCACTAGTATGACCACAACTTACTAGCAAAATCATTTTCCCTTAGACCATGATTCTGCTGTCTAGACATTATATAGTGGCAAAAAGATGTATAAACAGATGTCACTTAGGATGTCTGAATCCAAGAATACTAAACAGGAATAAATAATATAGCTGGCTGTCATTACAGAGTTTTCTGACTAAAATTAGGAATAACTCCAAGGTTGCTGTGAGCCGTCTGTGATTTTTGGACAAGAGGGTGTTAGAGAGATTTAGATTACTGTAATGTAGGAAAATAGTGAGCCTGCTTAAGAAGTTTGTAACAGTTACAAGTAGGTTGGAGATTAAATTGAAAAACAAAATGTCAGCATTTTACTGTACTCATTTGTAAAAGGGTTTTGGCAGAATGGTTCTTGGTTCATAATTGTGGACAGATAAATTGAAAAAAAAGGCTTCAGTCACAAATACAGTGTGCACTTATAGTGCATACTGTAGAGAGGTGCACTGTTTATCCTTGCTGACTTGAAGTATTTGTTTTATATGCACACGCTATAAATAACAGCCAACTAGAATTTTGCAATACCGTGTAGGAGGACATGTTATCAAGTGTGTGCTAGATGAGGCAAGGTCATGAATTCTAAGGTCTCTTTTGGAACTGACTTGCTGTGTGATCTTGGGTAACTTACTGTGTAAATTTCCCCATTGAAAAATAGGGATCAGAATACATTCTTCACAGAGCTGTTGTGAGGCTTAATTAATCAATGTTTATAAAGCGGTTAAAGATATGTGAATGGAAGGCATTAGCAAATAATTGTGTATAGTTATAGTTCTATATGATGACGTAATCTTTGTGTTATCCTGCCAGATATGAGACTAGCATAAGAGAGAAGTTCAGACTCATTAGGGATTTATTAGATCAGTACAGTAGTGATACTATAGTTTAGATGGAGATTTAATAGACTCTGGTTTGTGGATTTACACTTCTAGAGTAATTAAGAGGGGACGCCCTCATGTTAATGTAAGATTAGATGTATATTTGGGTCTAAAATGAAGCACACCCCAGCCAGTTAATGTGGGCAGGGCTGCTGGAACAATTTGTAGAGTGGAGGTGCTGAGAGCCATTGAACCAAAGTGTAAACCCTCTATATGATGGAAACCACTTCAAGCCAGGGAGTGCAGCAGCACCCCCAGCACCTCTAGTTCCAACACCTATGAATGTGGAACCTAAATTTGGATTCCCCATGTTAGAGCATATAGTGCTGTCACTGGACACTGTGCTGGGCAGGTGTTTGTTTTATAACAGTTAATTGAAAAGAAAGCCTTTGTAACAAACATTAAGAAGTTGCACTGTAGTCTTCTTCAGAAATGGACTTGTATTGGGTTTCATTTAGTCCTAAACAAGCTATTGTTTTCTTCTTTGTCTCCTTACTTGGAACATTTTAAAACTAGACTAGGCAAAATGTTAATAAATAGAGAACAATCCTGAAATGTTAGGGATGTGACCTACACAGGACACTGTGCCTCAGTGGGTCACAGGACCTAATAGGTATTTTCTATTTCTGGGTTCAATGATTGTTCATAAAAGATCAGGCTTTTTTGTAAACCGCACTTTCATGAATCAATTTACTTCTGATTGACCAAAATTCATCTACTAATCTACTGGTTGACGCAGATTTAATTGAAGATAATAATAATAATGGTATTTGTGGTGAATTAGCTGCGTCTTCCTAGGCATTTTTCTTAAAATTATCCACCGTTACGCTAGCACTGGTAAGCTCTACTGGTGGTAGAATTGTGGCTGGCTAGTATAGACTAGCTGTTTCATTGGGTGACCCTTGGTTCTTGTGTTATGTGAAGGGGTAAATAGCACTTCCTTATTCACTTTCTCCACACCACTCATGATTTTATAGACCTCTATCATATCCCCCGTTTAGTTGTCTCTTTTCTAAGCTGAACAGTCCCAGGTCTTTTAAATCTCTCCTCAGAGGGAAGCTGTTTTCCATACCCCTAATCATTTTTGTTGCCCTTGCCTTACTTTTTCCAATTCTAATATATCTTTTTTGAAATGGGGTGACCAGAACTGCATGCCATTCAAGGTGCGGGTATAGCACGGATTTATATAGTGGTGTAACAGGGTTGGCACCCATCTCTCGCAAGTGCCCCCTTCTGGTTGTGCATCTCTGTGTTCTTTAGTTCTGGTGACCCCCTTTGGTGGTTCTCAGGTGGGTTTGTCAGTGACAGTGCTCAGTCACACTGTCTGCCTGTTAACCAACACAAACCCCTTCCAGGGTATATAGTCCCCTGGGGCCTACCTATCGCAGTGCCCCTCTGGTGGTGTCTCTCTCTAGCCCTCCCTGGGCTTTGGTATGGGGCTGTATCCCCAGGGCTTCCTCCCTGGAGACACTATCTTCCTGCAGCCCTTCCCAGACTCAGTCCCTACTCAGTCCTAGCAACCAGCCAGGAGTTCCCTCAGTGCTCCCTTGGCCCCTGCTAGCAAACCATCCATGGCCCTGCTGTTCTTTCAGGCCTGCAGTCCTTTCTTCTCCTGCTCCTAGCAGCAACTAACTAGTGCACTGCCCTGCAACTCCTTTTATATAGCCCTCCTGGGTCCTGATTGGTTGCTTCCCTTGCAGCCACTCTAGCCTGCTTGGAGGACCTCTCCAATGCTTCTTCCCTGGGATGGGTGTGGCAGAACCCTGAGGCCTCCAGCAGGGGGCCTTTGGGCCTAGTCCACCACATCACAAGTGGCATTATGATATTTTCTGTTTTATTATCTATCCCTTCCTAATAGTTCCTAACATCCTATTAGCTTTTTTAACTGCTGCTGCACATTGAGTAGATATTTTCAAAGAACTATCCCCAGTGACTCCAAGATCTCTTTCTTGGGTGGAAAGAGCTAATTTAGACCCCTTTATTTTATATGTATAGTTGGGATTATGTTTTCCAATGTGCCTTATTTTCCAGTTATCAACATTCAATTTCATGTGATATTCACTCTATTTTGTACTGATATTCCACTTTCCACTGTGAAAACGGACCATTTATTCCTACCCTTTGTTTCCTATCTTTTAACCAGTTACTGATCCATTAGAGGACCTTCCCTCTTATCCTATGACTGCCTATTTTTCTTAAGAGTCTTTGGTGAGGGACCTTGTCAAAAGCTTTCACAAAGTCCAAGTATACTCTATCCACTGGATCACCCTTGTCCACATGTTTGATGACCCCTTCAAAAAATTTTAATAGATTGGTGAGGCATGATCTCTCTTTATAAAAGCTGTGTTGACTCTTCCACAACATATTGTGTTCACCTATGTGTCTGATAATTCTGCTCTTTGCTCTTTCAGTCAATTTGCCTGATACTGAAGTTAGGCTTACCGGCCTGTAATTGCCAGGATTGCCTCTGGAGCCTTTAAAAAAAATCAGCATTACATTAGCTATCTACCAGTCATCTGGTACTTTGTATTTCTTTTTCTTGACGTTGTTCTTCTCCCTTTTCCCTTTTTTTAAAAAAAAAGAAAAAACAAAACCGAAACAAACTAAATCAATATTCATGAATCATTAAGGCTGCATATTTAAACACAGTCAGGAAATGGAAAAATTTGCATTCTCACAGCAACATTAACTCACTCACATTGCACAGAAGCACTTTGGGATAATTACACTGTTCAATGTGTACCTTAAAATACAGCATGTGCAATGCAGATAAATTAATGTTGCTCCCAGAACCATTTTTTAAAATTTCTATACATTTTTGTGTTTAAAATTGAAAACGTAACATTGCTGTAGCTAAGGATTGTTGGGTTTTTTGAGGTGTGTGGTTTTTTTTTTTTCAGTTTTATAATAATAGATGTAAAATGAAATCACTGATGATGAACATTATTTAGGTCTGTTTGACTTTTGCAGGCAGTTAGTTCCATGTAATAATGTCTTTGTTCACTGGGGTGTATCAGCAAGTACTAGACGTTCAGCAAGCTAACACAAGGAAGTGCTTGGATAGATGACTCTTTACATAAAATGAAATATTTTTTTTAACCAGTTACAGTAATGACCACACTGATGAGTCTGTCTTTCTATTCCTAATATTTATGCTATGCTTGCTATAGTCTATTCTGTCTTCCTTGTCTGTCTGTTATATTTCTCATGCACCTAGCATTGCAGGAAACACCATTTAAGTGTGTAGGCTTTTGACTGTGGAGTTTGTGAAATCTTTTCAGTTTAACTTTACAGTCAGACTAATTGGAGTAAGTAGCTCAAATTGGGCTGAGCTGCAGGCTGAATACATTGTGGTATTCACTGTCATAAATGTGTGTGGGATGTTCCATTCAGAAGTGTGACTAGCCCAGTCACTTGGGTTCCTTCTTTCAATGAAGTATTTGTGGTTTTTTATTCTGTGTGTTTCTCCTTCGTCTCCCCGCCCCCTCCACTCCTTCCCTCTGCCCAAACCACCATACAGACACTTCATGCAGAAACCCAACCAGTCCTCTTTATATGCAGAGAGGGGAAAGTTACCAAATAGCTATTTCAGTTTCTCAATAATTCCAAATCTCTCTGTGAGGATTTAGCTGAGTGAAGCTGAGGCCTTTCCCTCATGCCCTTTTTATTATGGCCACGGCTTTTATTCGTCCTTTTGTCTTTGTTTTTATTTACACACACACAAAAATCTGGTGCTTTGAATATATACCCCTAAAATTAGAATTGCATTGGATCTCTGAGTGGATTAGTTCAATGGTTTCAGGTGGCTAAAATACTCTGCTCTCTAAGAACTGAATGTATACTTGAACGGAAGGGAGACTGACCCAGTTTAATATAATTGATCAGAATATTGTAACCTTCTATTGCTATTGAACAATGGAATAGCTCAAGTTTGGTGGTGCAATCACTGGAGGTTAATACAAAACAGAGGTTCCAAAGTGAAATACATTGCAGTGTAATATGGAGTAATTGAATTAATAAGAATATATTGATTCCTAATTGGAACTTCATTATAGATGTGCATTGAATACTGCTAGTTGGAAATGGAGGCCACTTTGAAGATTAAATGCTATCACAGGTTCTGGTGTGATGGGCAGGTTTGGGGAAGTTCAAGAAAGCAGATACTTCACCATTTACGTTTTTTTGCATTGTCAAAATTATCACCTTAATCTTGCCTGAAGGTTCTAGAGACAATTAGTCTGAGTTGTTTGTCTGCATTAACAGATTACTAAACACAACTATGGAATGGACCATGGCATTAGAGGCCAGTGGACTGCACTTTGGACACCCCTACTTAAGAGCCTTCAAACACAGAATGGAGAGGTGTAGATAATGCACCCTGTAACTGAAATTAGTTCCACAGCTGAACCATTTCCACAACTCCAAAGAGCAGTGTCTTGTAACAGACCGTAGGAGAAACAAGCTGTCTAAACTCCAAAGTCTGACTCCCTCTTCACCCACATGTACACAGTTTCTAAGAGATTCATCCTGACCTAGTAGTAGTAATGAATATTTTATAGCTCTTTGCAAAGTGTTAATTAGGTGAAAGAATTCCCAGTGAGAATCCTGCAATATAGTCTCAGCAAGCCTAGCTCAAATACAGTTCTGCTAATTAATTGACATTACGTAGAATATGAGTTCTGCATTCAGTAATGTTTGAACTACACATTGAAAGTGCAAATTGCTATATAAATGATAAATATTTTTGTTATCGGTAGAGCTGACCTGGTAAAGAGGTGAGATCTGGTTTTGAAGGTGGAGGACTGGGAGCTACAAACTCCGAAGTTCTAATACCACCTCTGAAACTCCTTTGTGGCCGTGAGCAAGTCAGTGTCTGGCTGAGTTTCACCCTATGTAAAATATGAGCAATAATATTTAATTCATCCTTGCTAGCCATCTGCGAAGGAAGTAATGTTTGCAAGAGGCTCTGAAGCAGAAGAATGCTAGGTAAGCGCCAAATTGCATACATATGTTAGAGATGTCTCTTTCAGGTTGTTTTTGGTTTGCTTGTCTGCTCGGATATTTTGCTTTCACAAGTTGAGGAAGTAAGTTCTTATTATAAGAATGTTCTTTATTACGATCACCTTGCTTATATATCGTCTGCAGTTCAACCTCTGGTAGGAGAAACCTGTTGGTGGGAGGATGTCATCTGCTACCCACATTTCCAGTTCAGATGCTTGTTTCTGTTCCTTTGGTTGGATATAATTTGCTTGAAATCCAAACTTGCTTTTTCTTAAAATAAAAATAAAAATGGAAAAGTGCATGCAAAGTGTTCCTGTGCTATATCATGGGCTGAAACAAAACCATTTGGATAAAGATCGCTGCTTTTTAGATAACAAGTAAAGCTCCAAACTGCACTGGAAAGAAAACACTAATGAAAGACTTAGACCTCAACTGCTATACAGAAATTGAGTTGCAAGGGGTGTGTTTCACAAACTGAATTGTAATGAATGTTCAGCTAGTACAGCCTACTCTTTCTATTTTTGCTGAATAGAATAGATCAGAAACAGTGAGTGGACTCATCAGTGAAGGTGCTCCAAGGAAAAGTGCTGCTGTGGTGGTGTGTGTATATTACAGTTGGGCTGATTACACGAAAAGAAGCCTCTTCTCTTCTTGCAGTATGTGCATAGCTATGATTTAATCAGAGTCATATTCATGGAGAGGCTCTGTCTGAACATAAAGTTTATTTTAGTGACAACAAAAGGAAACAGATTAGGTTTATAAAGCCACTGAGGGAAGACATTTGTCTTGTGTGGTAATGAGAAAGCAGTAGCTTCAAAGATACAAAGCTGAGAAGTTAGGGGGTGCATTATGCTAGCTTTTAGTTCCTGAAGAGATGGGTTCAAATCTTGACATAGGTCATAAGTGAAAATGAGTTTGGGAATGTTTTTCCATTCCATTTCACAATATAGTTGGACAGCACCAGCAGCCCATGCCTATGCCTGGATGAGGACAGGAATAGCAGCTGATGTTGCTGGGCAAGGTTGAGTTGTATCACAACAGGTTTGTGTGGAACATTTCAGTGGCGTAGCCAGGTTTAGAACACAGGGGGAGCAGAGCTTAAAAAAAGGTGCCTCCCCTTGTACTCACCCAGCGGCACTCCAGCTGTTTGGCGGCACTTCGGTGGCGTGTCCTTCACTCCCTCCGGGTCTTCATAGATTCATAGATTCTAGGGCTGGAAGGGCCCTCGAGAGATCATCGAGTCCAGCCCCCTGCCCTCATGGCAGGTACCCGCCTCCGAAATGCCACCAAAGACCCGGAGCGAGTGAAGGACCTGACACCGAAGTGCCGCCAAACAGCTGGAGTGCCGCCAGGTGAATGCTCTTTTTAGCTCCGCTTGTAGCGCTGGGAGCAAAAGGCATCGGGAGCAACAAAAAAAAAAAAAGCTCCGCTCCGGCCGCAGCGCAGGAGCAAAAGGCACCGGAGCACAAAAAAAGGCGCAGCTTCTGCTCAGTGGGGGAGCGGCTGCTCCCCCTGCTCTCCCACTGGCTACGCTACTGGAACATTTGCAGAGACCTTGCTTGTACAATTGTTGGCTTAAGCTAGTACTATTAGTCCTTGCCTTTCATGAGAATTAAATTCACTCCCATTAAAAAAAAAGAAGTCTGAAAAAATCTGTAAATTAGTTTAAGGTTATTAGGCAAGAGTTAAAAATTCAGTTAGCAGCTGAGACAGAAACCCATCTAACTAATAAGCAGAAATACCAGTGGCCCAAGGGCAGTGGCAGCTGTAAACACTTGATAAACTTACATGGTCAGATGTCTGCCTAGTAACTCGGCAATAGTACAACCCCCCTACCCACAGCTCTCCGGATATCTGTGAACACTCCCCCCCACCCCACCCTTCGCCTTAAGGATAGTCACAGATAAATGATGTAATTAGAATAGTTTCTATGCGTATGTCCTGCTCCTGTCATTGTCATGTTAAATGTTCTCTCTCTCTCTCTGAAATGTTTGTCTCTTTAAGTACAAAATAAATGCAAATGGATTGATAAGAAAAGGTATATAACTGGTCACTGTAACACTATACTTCCGAAGCTGTTTATCAGTCTTCCCAGTGCCGTGAATAAACCCCTTCAGTATTGTCTGTGCCTGCCTGATTCTTACGGAAAAGAATCTCCTTGCTTCACAAGGTTAACTGACTTCCTGATTATGTTTGTGTTGGTAGGGAGCCTTCAGGATGGCGGCAGAAGTGGAACTCAACCATGTCCAATCAGCGTCTGAAATGGCAGAGGGAGAGGAAGATGAACACATTTTTCAACCCACGATGTTCCTGGAGCCTCAAGAGACAAGCATTGATATGAAGGCACTTCTGGTCAAGAAAGTGAAGAAAACTTGCAGCTGCACCCCGGCCAAAGTTAAAGACCTGATTTTCAGTTTTCTCCCTGTCTTGCAGTGGCTCCCCAAATATAAACTGAGAGAGTACCTCCTGGGAGATATAATGTCTGGTGTGATAGTGGGCATCCTGCTGGTTCCACAGTCCATTGCCTATTCCCTGTTGGCTGGCCAGGAACCTATATATGGTCTTTACACCTCCTTTTTTGCCAGCATTATTTATTTTCTATTTGGTACCTCTCGTCATATATCAGTTGGCATTTTTGGTGTGCTTTGCCTGATGGTGGGACAGGTGGTGGATCGTGAGGTACAGAGAGCTGGGTATGACATAGAGCCCAGTGTTCATAGTGGCCTTCAGAGAGATATGGTCATTTATGTAAATACCACCACTTTGGCTGTGAACCAGACATTACAACCGCTGTTATGTGATAGAAGTTGCTATGCAATTACTGTGGGAGCCACGGTGACCTTCATAGCTGGAGTTTATCAGGTAAGAGGGAGCAGGTAAATGGGTATTTTGTGGAAATGTTTCTAATTCTCTTCCTCTCATAGGCGCCGACTCCGTGGGTGCTCCAGCCCCGGAGCACCCACGGAGAAAAATTGGTGGGTGCAGAGCACCCACCGGCAGCTCCCCGCCAACCCCGGGGCCCACGCCTAGCTCCCCGCCAGCCCCGAGACCCACCGCAAACTCACCTCAGCACCGGGAGACGTTGCGGGGCCCCGCCCCCGATGCTGGGTGACGTGGCATCGGGGGCAGGGCCCCGCAGCGTCACCCGGCGTCGGGGGCAGGGCCCGGCATCGGGGGCTGGGCCCCACAATGTCACCCGGCGTCGGGGGCGTGGCCCCGCAGCGTCACCCGGCGTCAGCCCCCACCGGCGCAACCGGAAGTTGGCGCCTGTGCTTCCTCTCCTCTCTTAGCTGTAGTTCAACTCTTTTCTGAAGCCTTCTGAGACCAGGCTGAGTGACAGTGGCAGTGTTGTTTATAGCAGTAGTGTCCCATATTGCTGTTCTGCTTGAGGGTCCACCAACATTTCCTTTATAAGGACCTGATTCTAAGCATTGCCAAAGACTCACCTCTCATTGATTTCACATTATCAGGTACTCAACACTTCTTACAGTCTGGCCCTAAACACTTCTTTTCATTGATTTGTATTTGGGCTTTAATTTTTCACTGGGCCAGAATTTGAAGCATCAGCTTTTGAATCCAGACCACTTTTCATTTATTTTACATGTAATCTGCTGGCTTTTTTTCCACTGAAAGTTAATACAAATTGTAAGATAAATTCCATAGTATGGGATGCTTTTATTTGGTGCTTGTAAAACTTGACAACTTTTTGTTCAAGGTCAGAACCGTATCATTATTTTAAAGGGATGCTACAAAGATCAAACTCATAATTGAAAAAAATCTGTTACTTAATACCTTAATTTATTAAAATTGAAACATTTTAAAATCTAATATTTGTTAATAGTTATGCTTTGTTTACCACTTGTATTTCACTGTTTAGCTACTGAAATTAGATCAGCAAGCTTAATATCTGGTTCTTGTACATTAGCAAAATGCTGTTGTGTTTGGGTTTCATAGCATTGTAGAGGAAGGTATGCATTCAAAATCATGCACCCTCATTTCTGGAGTGCCCACAACTGTGCTAACACATCATGGGGGAGAAAAAAATAAAACATTTTTATAACATTCTAGACAATTCTCTTGTTATAAAACCTATGACATCATCTTACACTACCTGGCAGTGTTGAGTAATTGATATAGAGTGGTGGTAGTGGGTTGGGTTTCGGTTAGGCAGTGGGGTTGTGGAGTTGTGAATTGCTGTTTGGAATTTTGCAAAGAACACTCTCTCCTTAGCCTATTTACATAAACAAGTCAAATTACTTTACCTGATTTATATGTTATAGATAGAACAGCAATTAGCTGTGTTTTGCCTGGGGTGTCTCTGCCTACCAGCCAACAGAACCTCACTTAAACTAAAATATTACTTATATTAGGTTAGCTCTTCAAAGCCCCAACCAAGAACAGGGTCCCTTTTTGCTAGGAACTACAGTAGAACCTCAGAGTTACAAACACCTCGAGAATGGAGGTTGTTCGTAACTCTGGAATGTTCGTAACTCTGAACAAAACATTCTGGTTGTTCTTTCAAAAGTTTATAACTGAACATTGACTTAATACAGCTTTGAAACTGTACTATGCAGAAGAAAATGCTGCATTTAACCATCTTAATGTAAATGAAACGAGTACAGAAACAGTTTCCTTACTTTGTCAAATCTTTTTTTTAAACGTTCCCTTTATTTTTTAATAGTTTACGTTTAAACTCAGTACTGTATTGTATTTGCTTTTCTTTTTTTTAATCTCTGCTGCTGCCGGATTGTGTACTTCCGGTTCCAAATGAAGTATGTGGTTGACTGATCAGTTTGTAACTCTGG
Source organism: Chelydra serpentina (assembly GCA_037349315.1). Taxonomy (NCBI): domain Eukaryota; kingdom Metazoa; phylum Chordata; order Testudines; family Chelydridae; genus Chelydra; species Chelydra serpentina. Next base: position 20,188,404 of record JBAIAC010000035.1, read on the forward strand.
TGTTTGTAACTCTGAGGTTCTATTGTATACAGACACATTGTAAAAGACAAGCTCTGCCCCAAGGTTGGTTGCAGTCTAAGTAGGCAAGAGAGATAAAGAGTGAGGAAGTATTATTATCCTCATTTTATAGACTAGAAACTATGAAAGAGGGGAGTCAGGTGACTTTTCCAGGGTTACACAGGGAGTCGGTGGTAGTGTAAGGAACTGAATTCAGCTCTCGAGTCTCAGTCCAGTGTCTAACCTCCAGACCATCCTTCTTCTCAGTAAATTTATGCAGTTCTTATGCAGTTAGGCCAGTTTCCAGCCATCCCTATATTTTCTTTGTGTTGCCACCGCTACCCGATGACACATGTGACCAAGTGGGACTACTTTGTTTGAGCCAAGTGGTGTAAAAGTACCATAGCTGGCAGCTTGTGGGATCCTGGCATGGCAGTTTCTAAGATGACAGCAGGGAAAAGCCCAGTTTGGCCAGTGAAAAGCACCAAAGGGCTTTTAGTGGGGGTTCAAAGGGAGAAATAACTGAACTTGGTTGTAAGGGAGGCCTGTGTTTAACTTACAGAAAGTTAAATGGGGAAGCTGGCACACTTAGCCACCGCCACTGTGGATGTGTGAATACAGGGACTGTAGGAATCTGTACATCTATCCAGCCCTTTCCATCATGAGCTTACTATAGGCAGCATCAACGATTTAATTAAAACCAGAATTCATAAATATGAATAAAAATATACATGTAAAAATTTGCTTTTACTTGTGTAACCTGGGCATTGTGGGAGTTTCTGTACTCTTTTGCTGAATTAGACATGCCACGGATTAGTTGTTAGTGAAAAGGGCAAGCTGGTATTTGTCTGGGGTGATAATGTATTGCATGCTACGAGGAGAAATGCAAGAGAGACTAGAGCATCGGTGCTAGGCTTCTGTAAGGCCTAAAGCCAAGGGGATTTCAAAAATTTGGGGGAGAAGCAACAAAAGTTACCAAAAATGTAAAAAAGCTTTTTTCCTGTGCTTCCCGTCTTATCCTTTAAGGATGCTGTAAGCTATTACTGAGAGTTGAAAGAAACAATGAACAAAATATAAAAATGAGTTCAAAAAATGAAGACCTTGTCTGAAAGCCAAGGCCTGATGAGCAATTATGCATCTCATTTAAGGCTGGTGCATCTTGAGTGGCTAGGGATTCTGGCTTGCATTTCATTTCGCTCATCAGATGGTACAATATCCTGCAAAGTGACATATTGTGCCATATTACCGACGTTATCTAACTTTCCTGCTAATTTCCATTATGCTAAGATTTGTACTCTAATCTATTGTGTGTGGTTGATTCCTTTAGGTTGCTATGGGCTTCTTTCAAGTGGGCTTTGTCTCAGTGTACCTCTCTGATGCCTTACTTGGCGGATTTGTCACAGGTGCCTCCTTTACTATCCTAACCTCCCAAGCGAAGTATCTCCTGGGCCTGGACATTCCACGCAGCAATGGCATTGGCTCCCTCATAACTACCTGGATAAACATCTTCAAAAACATCCACAAGACCAACATCTGCGACCTCATCACCAGCTTCTTGTGTCTCCTTGTCCTCGTCCCAACCAAAGAGCTGAATGAGCACTTTAAATCTAGGCTCAAGGCCCCCATACCCATTGAACTGGTCGTGGTTGTGGCAGCTACGCTGGCATCTCACTTTGGGGAGCTGAAAGAGAAATATGGCTCCAGTGTTGCTGGGCACATTCCAACTGGGTTCCTGCCACCCCAGCCACCCAACTGGGATCTGATTCCTAGTGTGGCGATGGATGCTGTTGCCATAGCCATTATTGGCTTCGCTATCACTGTGTCCCTCTCAGAGATGTTCGCCAAGAAGCATGGTTACACAGTTAAGGCCAATCAGGAAATGTACGCCATTGGCTTTTGCAACATTATTCCCTCTTTCTTCCACTGCTTCACAACTAGTGCAGCTCTTGCTAAGACTCTTGTCAAAGAGTCAACGGGCTGCAGAACTCAGATCTCCGGGGTGGTGACTGCATTGGTCATCCTATTAGTTCTGCTTTTGATTGCACCTCTCTTCTACTCCCTTCAGAAATGTGTCCTGGGGGTCATAACCATTGTGAACCTCAGAGGAGCCCTGCGAAAGTTCAGGGATCTGCCCAAAATGTGGCATCTGAGCAAAGTGGACACAGTGATCTGGTTAGTCACAATGGCCGCTTCGGCACTGCTAAGTACTGAAATTGGCCTGCTGATTGGTGTCTGCTTCTCAATGCTGTGCGTCATTGTGAGGACTCAGAGGCCAGAGGCACCATTGCTCGGCTGGGTGGTAGAGACTGAAATGTATGAATCCCTGTCTGCCTACAAAAACCTGAAGACTAAGCCAGGCATCGTGGTTTTCCGTTTCGAAGCGCCTCTCTACTATATCAACAAAGAATGTTTTAAATCCACTCTGTATAAACGGACTGGAGTCAACCCAGCCTGGGTGAAGGCAGCCAAGAAAAAGGCAGCAAAGCGAATGCTTAAAGAGAAAATGGTGACTTCTGGTGGCAGCCAGGCAGACGTCTCAGTGCAGCTTGTCACTGAGCCATTGGTGTTTCACACCCTAGTGATTGACTGCTGCGCAATACAGTTCTTGGACACAGCTGGGATCCACACACTTAAAGAAATCTGCAAAGATTATGGGGAGATCGGCATCCAAGTGCTGCTGGCCCAGTGCAATGCCTCTGTGAGGAGTTCTCTGCACCGGGGAGAATACTTTAAAAAAGAGGAACAGATCCTCCTCTTCCACAGTGTGCACCAGGCTGTGGACTTTGCATTGGGGGCACGTAAGCAAAATGGGTGCTGAGCTGCTAAAGAATAGTGCTGGGAAGGCAACAATTGTGCGTAGGATCAGGGGGGGAAATTGTGGATATATATGTAATGTATGTGCACTCACAGGTAAAGTGCACCAAAGTACAGGGGTATTTTTCAAAAGCTGTAGTGTAGAGCACACAGTGTTCTTTAATGCTTTAATCTGGCCCTACTGGATAGGGTGATTAGGTAAGTAGTGCTGAATATAGGCATCCTCCATGTGATCATGATTAACTTGTTAAGCCTATGTTTTTCATGAGCCTTCTGTGTATTCCCTGTTGGGCTCTCCATATCCAAGTAATTACGCAACATTTAGATATGCACCCCTGATGCCCTTATTACTGCCACCGTCTTTCTGGATTGGACTTTCTTTGATAGCTGTCAGTGCTTCCCTTTAGTGAATAGTTTGAGGCAACTACAGTTTTCCTCCCCAGTTCCAGTACTCGGCACGCTGCTTCCATATCACTCAGTCCTTGTGCTGGCCAAGGAATGAGTGAGCGGGAACAGATACCCAGCTCTGTTGGGTTGTTCTTTGACATGACAATGGAGAGAGTTTTCTGCTGGATGAGGACCTGGGTCTGGCTTTCATAAAGAGTTACAATTTCACTCTGCGAAAAACGAAGTGACACGTAGATTCCTTGATGTGTGTGACTTGTGCGTGTCACGTATGCAGCAAGTCAGGCACTGAAAGAACTTCAGGAATCGGAGTGATTTGAAATCCAGCCAGCAAGTCTCGGAGCCCGGGTCTGCAGATTTGGGCTCGCACTGTGGTTCTAAAGCCAGCAGTATAATGTTCGAGTTCAGGCTGGAACTCAGGCTCTGAATCCCTCTTGCCTCGGGTTTCAGAGCCCAAGCTCCAGCCTGAGCTGGAATGTCTACACAGCTATTTCAAGCCCAAGTCTATACACTGAGGCTCGGAGACTTGCTGCCTTGATTTGTTTGAGTTCAGGCTGAGTGCATGACCCTGAGGGTGTGAGTTTTCATCCCTACTGGGAAAGCATTACAGTTTATCTCACTGTGTCACATTCTATTGCTGTTATCAGGGATCTGCAGAGCAGGTTCTGTGTCGGTTCATACACCTTTGATTACACCTCTGATTGCACAGAGTTTAAGCGTCGTTTCAGAAATACAACTTGATAGCTTGCCATGGGTTGGGTATATATTATACAGGCAGTTCAGAATGAAATGCTTTCATAAGTAACTCCTCATAACCACTTCTAACCAAAGATGCCTTGCCACCTACTCTCTGACCTTGCCACTATTATTCTTATCTAGTAGATAAGGATTGGAGCAATGGTTTTCTTATTTACACACGTGGTTATATATTTGTCGGGAAAGTTTGTCTTTTTATGGTGAGTTCCTTTGGACAATCTTGACAGATTTTTAATTAAAGATTTTTAGAGCACAGTACCAGAAATGGATTATAGATGGGAAGCTGTAAGGCAGGCTAAATGTTGCCTGACTCATGCTTGTATTTAATTATTTGCTTGTATTCAGTTATTTGCCTAGCACTTAGAGCAATGTCATGCTATAGACAGAGCCCTCCAGAATCATAGGAATTAGACCTAATCTATTATTTTCAGTAAAGGATTGTCCCCTGCAGTCAATATTGTGTGTCATGCAGATTGAATCATATACGTTAGAAATTGAAAAGGTGGGTGAGGTAATATCTTTTTTTGACCCAGCTTCTATTGGTGAGAGATAAGCCACCCCAGCTCTTCTTTACCTTGTCTCTCCAAAAGCCTGGGACCGACATAGTTACCACAATATTGCAAGCAGAAATGAAGAAGGCCTTTTAAACTATCCGTCCCATCCCTACTTTTGCAACTTTAATGCAATCTTCGTGTGCTGTTCAGTAGAAACTAGTAACTTGCCCTTCACACATGCAAAGTAACTGTCTCTATGTAACAGGGAAGAGTTAATACAAAAGAAATGGAAACCAGTAACAGATCTTCAGCTGAGTTCTGTTACACACAGGATTGCCAACTCCAGACATTCAAAAATTGAGAGTCACTCCTAAAAAAATCATGACATTGGCTTAAAAATTAGGAGGTTAAATAAAAATTCATTTTGTCTTCTGGTTTCTGAGCCTCTAGGGTATACTCGGACCATATTTTCAAACTTTTCTCTGCAACCATGAAGGGTTGAAATTTTTTTTTTTAACATGAAAGTGAGATGATCGTGTAATCACTTAACTCTAAGAGCAGGAGCTTTAAGAAAACACCAAATATCACAAGACTTGTGATAGACTCACATGACTTGGCAATGCTGGAACTCAGAATCCTCAAATCTTCTGCAGTAGCATACAGGCATTTAGACAAAGTGTAATCGGATGAGGATTTTTCAAGTTCCTGAGTTAAGAGCTTTAGAACTGTTTAAAGTTTTTTTTAAAAACATATTTTTTCAGAGAAATGTACTTGATTGACCAGAACATAAAATGCTATAGGTAAGTACAGGAATACATGAAATATTAGATTACAATTATTTTATAATGCAAAGAGTACAAAAATGTATTCCAAAATAAACTACACTAAACACGTTCTTTTTTTCAGAGGATTTAAGTAGAATACGTTTTATGATCTTCCCACAAAGTTTACAATCCTGTACAGCTTTGAGAGAGGGGGAAATACAGCCAAAGTTCATCTGTTCTAAAGGTTGTATTTCCCTGTGGCTGTTTAGATAAGAAATTACAATTACTACTGTCCCGCAGTAGTTTCCATGGTCATGCTCTCCTCAAGTCAGTTTTTCATGAAGCTCCAGAAAACACTTCCCTGGCAGTATAATGCATCAATTTTGCAACAAGAAACAGTAGCTCTTGTCTGGCCATCAGTAGGAAAATGGTAAGCCTCCAGAGAGCGTAGAAACCTAAGCATGCTTCTATAGCTCACAACATTTAGGCTAATGTCAAGAGACAACAATGTTATCGTATGCACAATTACACTTTCTTGAAGACTTGAGACTGACTGGACTATGTTTAAGTGTAAAAGCCAGTATAATCCAGCAGGGGGCTCTGCATGTTCACATATTGTCGGAAGATCGAGCCAGCATATAGGTAGAGGTTAAGCACTAGAGGAAGAATTAAGCCTGAGAGTAAATGGAATGAATGAGCCCAATATCAGCCAACTCAGAGGCTTGACTTAATTGCTTTCAATGTGATTGTTCGCAGGACCATAAAGTGTGACTGGAACACTGATTTATCTCTTCCCCCCCCCCCCCCTTAAACTGTTAAACTGTTTAGTTTTAAATACTGATTAGAATAGCAACGTATTTCAGGAGAACAGATCAGGAGAACAGACCGATGTTGGAGAAACATTGTCCTTTGGTATACTTTCACTTCCTAGTAAGTGTGGGCTTCCCACAAAATTGCAGAACATTTCTTCCAAACTGTTGCATATTCGCTTTCATAAGAGAACCATAAAACCCCTCAGGAAATACAGTTTAAAGCTGTTAATGCAGCATGATTAAGATACATCTAGGACTAATTGCTTGTTATTTGGACACAATAAGTGCTATTCTTCTACCTAGGCAACAATGGTTTTTTTTCCTCTTATACCCAAATACCATTATAGACAAAACAAAAAACAACAGCTAAGCAGAAAAACACTCTTCTGAACAATTCTGTGTAATACAAGTATGTCCTGAGTGCCACAGCTTATGTGCAGGTTGTATAGTAATACACACAACCCCACTCAGAAGTGTTAATAGCTAAATGACAGCAAAGGTAGAGAACTGGAAAACTACAAATAATACATTTAAGTCTACATGGGCACTAAATAAAGATTAGCATTTACCATTTCACATGTTATGTGAAACATAATTAGCAGGGTATTTACTGTACTTGTTGCACTACTGATGAGGAAGAAGGTCTAATGCACTAACACCCAATTATATATGTGTGTGTGTGTGTGTGTGTGTATGTTAGACTTTTAGTACTTTAGTGATACATAAAAGAAAGGAGGAAATTATTTGTGTCAACATGTGGTAATGCATCATCCACTCCAGACTGTAGCAATAATTCTATATACCACCTCCAAAACTCTGGGTCAGATCCTCATTTGGTGTGAAACGGCCTAGATTCATTTGAACAGAGCAAGGCTGAGCTACACCAGCTGAAAATTTAGTACTCTGATACCAGAAATCATTTATACAGCAATCACCAATCTGAATGATGGATTATGAGATCATTAGCACATTAATTAATTTTAATGACATGCAATTATGGAAATTAATATTCATATAGTCTTAGTTATATACTTGCCAAGAGACTTAATCTCTGCTTTTACTTAGAGCTGCTATTTATAGTAGTTTCAGTTGCTCTTAATGTAGGTATTGCACTAATAAATGCTTTAGTTGTTTAAATGTTTTGAAACTCAAACAGTTTTCAATCTACTTATTAATTACAAAAATGACAAATGTAAAGCAGTGAGTTACATGGCACTAATTTTAATCCTGGATTTATGACCACATCGTTAACCCTGGTCTTGTGCTTTGTAATGACCCCCAGTGGAATAATTTCCTTGTAAATCACTGCAGCCCCTCCATTTTTTTTCCTAATTCATTGCAAGATGTGGGCCGTAAGCCATTCTGGCATTTGTTTCCCAAGTTTTAGTTGTAAAAAGACATAGCATATGACTGACTGTGAATAGGAGACCCATTGTCTTTGGAGATACTGCTGTTACCTATGACCTTTTACCCATTTTACCCTGTTTTGCCAGAAGCTGGCACTTGATTACCTGTTCTGTTCATTCCCTCTGGGGCACCTGGCATTGGCCACTGTCGGAAGAAATGGGCTAAATGGACCTTTGGTCTGACCCAGTAAGGCCGTTCTTATGTTCTTATTTTCAGGGCTAAATGTTTTGATACTGTGATCCAAAGCAGCTGGATGAAGAGTTTAAAAGAAGAAATGAATCTGACACCTGAAGAAAAGGGGGAGGAAATTATTGGGTGTTAGGGAGTTCAAAGCTCTAATCCAGGCATCCGCAACCTTCGGCACGCAGCTCGCCAGAGTAGGCCCTCTGTCGTACCGGGCCGGTTTGTTTACTTGCCGCGTCTTCTGGTTCGGCCAATCGCGGCTCCCACTGGCTGCAGTTCACTGTCCCTGGCCAATGGGGGCTGCGAGAAGCGACGGCCAGCATAGCCCCCAGCCTGCGCCGTTTCCTGCAGCCACCATTGGCCTGGGACGGCGAACCGCGGCCAGTGGGAGCCGCAATCAGCCGAACCGGCAGACACAGCAAGTAAACAAACCGGCCCAGCTTACCAGGGGGCTTACCCTGGCGAGCCGCATGCCGAAGGTTGCTGATGTCTGCTCTAAACACACCATTATTCATAATTTCTCTCTGTCTTTAGATCAGAGGGAACTCTCTGTACCCTCACACGGGGCAGTGTAAGGATTTGAGAAATTTTGTAGAGCATCACAAATATGTTACCCAGGAAGGTCAAATCATAAGTGTCTTTATTATGGGGGCTATTATGAAATCGGCTTCTCCATGTGTGCATAGCTCTGTGCCTTATTCCACAGTCAATGTAGGAACAATGCAGGGTCCCAAGTAGTTGCTGTTTAATGCTGCTGTGTGGGTCAGTGTCTCATTACATACGTGCTATGTACAGTAGAGTTTCTATGTTTTCAGGCTTATTTATCTGTGTATAATTCTGTACCCTCAGCTCTACCAGCCTAGACTGCTGGGCTTGCATTTCTCCTGCACTCTCTGTCAGGTTGCAGCAACTAATGCAAAGTGATACTCCAAGCCTGCAAAAGTGTCCAGTGGTGCCTCCATCTCTACTTGTTGCTGCCGTCTGAGTTACTAACAAACCATTTAAAACTCATCATATGACATTGGTGAGTGTAACATGCTCAATCAAGACATCACAGGTGGCAAGGTTACCTCTAAAAGGATTTGAAACTCAAGGACTATGATTCAGTAAAAATCCCCTTTTGCCTTTCACTCGTGCTGAACTCCACTGTGAATTCTGGTGAATTCTGGATCCTAGATCTCCATTGTTTTTAGTGCTAGAAAAAGACCCTAGACATTTAAAGCAAGAAAAGATCCATCAGGTCAGGGGTAGTCAATTAGTTTTTGTTAATGTATCGTCAAGGTCCAGACTCCAGAGAAAATAACTTAAATAAATAAATAATAGTAAGTAAAAAAATTTGGGGGTCCGTTCAAAAGCGTCTGGTGGTCTGGCTTTGACCTGCGGTCCGCCTACTGACTACCCCTGCATTAGGTCATCGAGTGAATCCTCTCAGACAACATAGGGTTGTTCCTTTCAATGCATTTCCTAGAGCTTTTTTTCTCTCTGCTTTTGGAGAGGCAATGACATAATGACTAAGGTCTACTCTAAAAAGTTAGGTTGACTCAGCTGCATTGCTCAGAAGTCTGAAAAATCCACATCCCTGAGTGACATAGTTAAGCTGAGCAAATCCCCCGTGTAGACAGTGCTAGCTACTGCCTCTTGGGGAGGTGGATTAACTGCAGTGGGAGAACCTGCACTTAAAAGGTTTTACTGGCATATCTATGTGAGGTATCATGAGGAGGGGTCATTTTCTTATACTGATCTAGTTATGCCACTAAAAGCCCTACTGTAGACACAGATATTCTTGTATAAGGCCCTTTATATCAGTATAGTTTATATCTTACTTTGCTTTGCTGAATCTTAATATGCCGTACAGGTGTAAGTGCTTTTATAGTGGTATACTTGTGTCCACACTAGGGGAGTTTTGCCACCTTAAACTATGTTAGCATAGTTAAAGGAGCAAAACTTTTAAGTATAGACAAAGCGTTATGCGTGTGCTTTTCTTTATACACTGTGAACAGTCCTCTGTTCCAATCAAACTCTAACGTGAGCAGGAAACTAATTTTTGGACTCACTTTTACTTTTGATGCCATTAAATAATAGAAAACTAGGCGTGGAGTCAGGTAAAATAACTGCTCTTTAAAACAAAGGTATACTGTTTAATGACATGATGTAGTTAGTACCTTTGCACTTCATATTCTATAGATAATGTCAGACAGATGCTCTAAACTGGGGGTATATAAAATGTTAGTGCATTTAAGAGGCTTATTAAGTAGATTTACTGCCAAAATTATCTGTTTTTTGTTTAATTAGCTAACTTCTAGCTTTAGGAAGAAAAACTTTTATGGGGGGAATATGGGCTGGGAAAGGTCAAAGGTCGCTAAAGCTTCATTGTGGAAACTGAGAGGCTTACCAGCTTCTTGGTTCATTGGACTCATCTTCTGGAATTTTGTATCACACAACAAATCAAAGCCTCACTACTCTTTTCATATTTTTGGGATAAATTTAAGTAAACAAAACCTCAATTAGCCAAACATTTCACATTAGGAAGTAGATCTTCCCACCCTACAAAAATGTTTTATGTTTAACAAGAAGGTTTTGAACTTACTGTACTACGAACCAAATAACTTATTTTTTTACCATGAACTATTTGCACAATGGATGTTTTGATACTGACCTGATAATCTACAACATTTACCAGAAATCAAGGTTAGAAGAATTTAGATAGCTGGGGAGAGGCATTAAGTGATCTCATCTCATTACATTCTGCACATGTAACTTGTTAACATAAACTATGCCTGTGCATCAAAAGAGAAGAGACCTGGTGTTTGAACATGTTTCTTTTCACCAAAAAGCTGTACATATTTACCAAACATTTGTATAAGTCTCTGTATTTTGCCTTACTATAGAAAAAATGTTTGTGTTTATTTTGTAGAGTGTCAAACTCTTTGTATTATCTCCAGCTGTTAAACAGTACAGATAATATTGTTTTAATGCCAATGTGCCTTATGAAAGAGTGGCTGCGGAGAAACCATAAACACAAGAATTGTATCCGTTTTAGTAAAATTTTTTGTTCACATTTAAAAAAATGTTTATAATTTTTCTGTTCTTGATGTTTAAGCTCTTTTCATCTGGGTCTTAAGCAAGTATAGATACAAATGTTACATGAACCACTGGTCCCTTATTCTTTAGACAGCAGTTTCCACCCAAACAAATTTCAGTGATGACATATACAGCTCATTTTTTCCCTAAATTAGTGAAAAGTTTAGTAACAAAGTAACATTTTCATACGCAGAATACCTATGTTGACTTTTATATATACACATGTACACACAGTTCTATATGAACATGAATCACAGTGTATCAGAAAGTGCTCATTGAAGGTGACTGGCTAATGTTGCATGGGCAGAAGCAAGCTTTTCCCTCAGTTCAGCCTTCAGTGCTCCATGTTGCTGTGCCACTGTGCATCTCCTCTGCAGATATGGTCATTTATGGCACATTGGGTGGTTGTTTTGCAATGTGCATAAATGACCCCCGGCGACCAGGGTGGCTGACCCAAACTGGATCAGAATTCAGTGCCAGAGATGAGTGTAATTTCTTAGCGTATGTGCAAGGTGCCTCGGGTGCATTCATCACCCAATTTGGTCCGCTGGTTGGATCATTAGCTTCCCCAGCCTGGGCTGGGTACTGTCAGGGAGTGCAAAGTGAACGCTGATCCATGCCCCCCGAGAAGTGAGTGGAATAGTGTCATCCAACTTTTTTAATACAAATGTATACTCACTTATAGGGTATAGTGCTTTGCAAACACTAAATATTTAATTCTCACAATGTTATTGTGATGTAATTGGTATCCCTGGGTATGTCTACACTGCAAAACCCACCTTGGCTGGTCCGTGTCAGCTGGCTTGGGCTGTGGGGCTATAAAACTGCAGTGCTGGCTGGAGCCTGGGGTCTGAGACTGGGACCAGGCTCCAGCCCAAACCCACCTGCTAAACTGCAGTTTTATAGCCTCGCAGTCTGGGCCCTGTGAACACTAGACAGCTGACATGGGTCAGTCAATGGTGTTTTACTGCCGTGTACACATAGCCCCTGTTTTACAAATGGGGAAACTGAGACAGAGGGGATTAAGCGATTTGTTCAGTGTCACTGAGGGAGTGAAGGTCAGAGTAAGAATAGAACTCCATAGATATTGGCTCCCAGCTCTGTGTATATTCCAAGTATATTTTCTGTAAGCATTGTCTATAGAACTACACCTCTTAGTTACACACATTAACAGAGTATTTGACCTTAACTGACACAACCTTTTCCTTAAAATGCCTGGCTAAGAACATTCTATTATAGATACATGACAGTAGGCTCTTACCAATCATCTGAGGGGTAGAGTACATCTACCCGCTGGCAGAGTGCTTCTGTCTTCTATGGAGCTGAAATATGTTGGGTGGGGGTTGGTACATTGGTGCCAGTAAAAGTCTTTACTCTCGTCTGTGGACAGTGAGTATTTTATGAACACCGAATGCCAAGGATGTACAGAGTCAGGGGTGCTGGAACAATTTGTATGGTGGGGGTGCTGAGAACTATTGAACCAAAATGTAAACTCTATATGATGGAAACCACTTCAAGCCAGGGGGTGCGGCAGCCCCCCCAACCCTTCTAGTTCCAGCACTTGTGTGCAGAGTTTTATTCCCTCTGTCTCTACAGAAGGAGCTGGACAGAGTGTCAGGGGCCCCCAAACTATTTGTTTAAATGTTTGAAGCAGGAGGTCACTTAGTTAATTATGTACCCAGGAGATCTTATCTTACAGTTAGCTCTGGGTAAAAAAATTTCAAAAAAATTTTCAGCAAAAAATGAAGATTTGGTGCTAATAAAATATTTTATAAATTCATGTCAGTTTCACCGAAGTATTTGTCTCAAAAAACAAAACACAAAATTCCAAGGAAGTCAAAATGGTTTTTTTTTTGACATTTTCTAAATAAAATGATTTGAAACAACTTTTCATTTTTGAATGTCCTTAAATTTTATTTAATAAATAATAAAAGTTAAAAATGCTCATAATCAAAACAAATTGGTTTTTTTGTTTGACTCAAAATAAATTTTTTTTTTAACTTTTTGATTCCCCAAGAACTTTGCAAATTTTTGTTTTTAGGTCAACCTGGAATATTTTTTTCCTTGATTTTTTTGGAATTGCCAGTGAGCTGGAAAAAAAAAGTCAGTAATAGGCACGGTTCTACTCGCCATGGCTTTTTCCTGGTGTAGTTCTGGTATCATAAGTAAACCATCATGAGACTACAATAGACTGGTATTGGTACTGTTATTGGCTCTCTACTGAACATATATTTTAAGGTATGTCTACACGTCAAACTGCAGGTTTGATTCCCAGCTTGAGAAGACATACCCACACTAGCTCTGATTAAGTTAACATGCTAAAAATAGACTATAGCCTCAGGGGCATGAACAGCAGGAGGGGCTAACTGCTCCAAGTATATGCCTAGCATCTTGGATGGGTACGTACTCAGGGTGGCTAGACCCTCCTGCCACTGCAGCTCCACTATTTTTAGCATGGTAGCTCAATCAAAGCTATGGTAGGTATGTCTCCTCTACCTGGGAATTATACCCCCAGCTAGAAGTGTAGATATATCCTGAGACATGCACCGTACGACTGCATTTTAACTGCCATGACTGCTTGTGAGTTTGGTGTTACATCCTCACAAACTAGAACAAAAACAAAACATTTAGGAGACTCGGTCTTATCCATTTGTTTTAAAAACAGTGGACCCAAGTATCTCAACCAAGAGAAGTCCATCTATCAAGCAGGCAATATCCTGTCTTCTCTTGCATTGGTCAAGTTGCTACTGGCCGCTTCTCCACCCAAACCTGTCCCAGAATGGGGAATTGAATGAGTTTATGATGGCAATAGAGAAGAACTTTAAAAGATGGATCTGAAAATAAACATGTTATTTGAACCGGCCTATTTTGGTGACCTTTCCTCAGGTTGTGTTCACCTTCTAAGTCAGCTTAGTACCCCTAAGTCACATGAAGTTTTGTTGTGGGTTTCTTTTTCAAGTTCTTTTATTGCTCTTGTCATAGAGCCAATGAAACAGATTCAGTCTCTGCATCTCTTGAACTCTTCATCTACCTGCTTCCCTGGAGCCTAACACAGAGATGTACATGTGTGAACACTTTGAGCTAGCTCCTTAGCAAGTATGAATGATCATAGCTCCATTGGCCCTTTATCTGTGGAATAAAACCACTAACTGTTCGGGGGGGGAAACTGCAATCACTGCTGGATTCCACACCTGCCATTTGGAGGGGGAAAGGGTTAGGACCAGCTTGTGAGCCTTTTTGTTTTCTATTTACTTCAGAGATGTTGGGGGCCGGAGGAGGGACTGGGGAAGCTTTTGCTGGTGGGAGAAATTCACCAGCCTGCAACTTTCACTTCTTACATAATAAGAAACCATTATTTATTTTATACACAGTCATCTTTATGGAACGATGTTATTAAGCCCATCGATGGGGCACCGGGACACGTGACAAAAAACAAACAAACATTAAATTAAGCCACCCACAACTGAGAATGCAAAAAGGCTCTTCCCTAAAGTGTCCAATTCAACATAAACAAAACCTCTCAGGAGAGGAACCACAGTCAAACCAGTAATTGGCCAAAAAAGTGTGCCAGGAATGGGAGGATCCATGCACTGGGCTATTGGTTAGATCACATAAATAGGGCAAGTTTCACAGTCAATCTTCACAGAATGACCTGCATCCATCTTCCATCCTAAGATGGTAATCTTCCTCCTTCTCAGCCTCTCTTGGAGGGGTGGAAGGCATCCCTCTGGTCTTTCACCCTTACAGCCTTCTCTTTATACTTGCTCTCTTGATATCCCTGCTTTTCCACCATATCAACTTGGATGTTCAGCGATTTTGAATCAGGCTGAATGTGGTATGCCCAAGCACAGAACAAAGGTAGTGACTAGAAACCCAGTCTCCAGACTGCCAGTCCTTTGTCTTAATCCACTGGACCATGCTACCACCCCTCTGTGCATTCTGAGAGACAGGCTGCAGTGAGGAAAGACTGGAAAGAGGCAATAGTGGGGCATGGAAAACATGAATGGAGTTGGGTACTGCAGTGAATGAAAGGTGTGGCATAAATTAGGCAGTGGGCCCAGATCACAAGAGGAGAAAGGACATTGCTAATATTTATGAAGCTGGTGTTTTTATTCACTGGGAAAAGCTGTCTCTGTCCTACTGATGCCCTCTTCAAGTAGAAGGACATGCTGATCTCTGAAGCCTGTACATGAGCAGTACCAGTAGCATAGCTGGGGAGGGAAGCAGGGGGAGTGGCTGCTCCCCCGAGCACATTTTCCAAAAGTGGCACCTTTTTAATGTTTGAAAGGATGGAGACGGAGTGGACGGAGGTGGAGTGACAAGTAGGGGTCCCGTCGCTGGCCCCACCAAGAGCCCGCTGCTGGCCTGGGTGAAAGAAGGGTGGTGCCTTTTTTTATGTGTTCACTCCCCCTGGTGTTAGAACCTGGCTACGCCACTGAGCAGTACTGAAATGTTTATTTCAAAATCCCTTGTTGCTTATGATACAGTCACTAAAATGCATATGCCAAATGCAGCTTCTCTTTCATGCACATCCAACCCATACATGCTTCTCCTCCCTAACTGCCCACAAAATACTCCCAAGTCACCAGAGCTTTGCTTTCGGTGCAAATCTTCCTGTACAACCCTATCTGAAGATGTGGCATTAATAACTCTGTACAGGTGAAAAACTGGGGTCTGGTACACTCACCTACTGGAGAAGCAGAGGTGTACTGTACAACTGGTGTTTGGTACATTGTTGGATCTGTATAGGTGTACTGTACTAGTGCTGTATAATTGGTGGCTGGCACTATTCTGTACTCAGAGGTGTACATACACACCTGGATAGCACAGTTTGTGACTGTCATATTAGGCATTTTTACAGGTACCTATAGGATGAAATAAAGGTCAGTGTGGAACTAGTCAGACAAAAGCTGCCCGGATACGAAAGGACTGCTCATGAGCAGCAAAGCTGAGCAGAAGCCAGCTAAGAGGACTCCTTCAGCACTTGGAGGGAAGACACAGTAGGCAGTAGAGAGAGATTCCTTTGGCACAATTCGCCTTGTTTACCAAATAAAATCTTTTTATATCGGCAATGCTGCTATCCACCAGGAGTATTTGTCTAAACCTTTCCAATCATCCCTAATGGGCACAACAAGTTTTCACCAAAATATCTCTCGTGAATGTTATTTGTTTTCAAAATACAACTGTTTGGCTGACTTCACAGTTTCAATCAGGCAGAGCTAGATAAAAGGGACCAACAGCATGGGTGGATTATCTAGGTCTCTTCTCAATGCGAGCAAGATACAATCCAGGAAGAGGACCGGGAAACAGGTTTGAAACTTTGTTCTTCATGCATTCTCTTCTCTTTGAGGTAAGATGCAGGGCCAGCTCTAGGCACCAGCAAAACAAGCTGGTGCTTGGGACGGCACATTTCTAGGGGCGGCATTCTGGCACCGGCCATGCCGCCCCTAGAAATGTGCCCTGGCCGCTTCCGCGCGCCGCCGATTGGCTTCTTGCGGAGCAGCGGCAGCGCGCGAAACAGCTGTTTCGCGCACCGCTTCTCCCCCTCCCTCCCAGGCTTAAGAGCCTGGGAGGGAGGGGGGAGAAGAGAACCTGAGCGGCCACGGTGTGCGCGCTGCTTCTCCCCCTCCCTCCCAGGCGTAGGGTTCTCTTCTCCCCCTTCCCGAGTGGCCACGGTGCGCGCACCACTTCTCCCGCTCCCTCCCAGGCATGCTCTGCTCGCTCTCCGCCGGCGCTCCGGCTGGGGAGAGCGGGGCCGCGGGCATGCCACCCTCCCTGCGGGCCGGGGGAGCGGGGCTGCGGGCATGCCGCCCTCCCCACTGGCGCTCCGAGTGGGAGAGGCAGTGGAGGGTGGGGGGGTGTGTTTTTTTGTTTGGGGGGCGAGCGGCGTTTGGGGGTTTTTTTTCTGTTGCTTGGGGCAGCAAAAATGTTAGAGCCGGCCCTGGTAAGATGGCTGGTGGGAAGCAGCTTGGGAGATGCAGAGGATCTCCCTTCAGGTAGCTCATGGTCACAGAGATGTACGCACACTGTCACTGCCGTCGCAAAGGCATCCCCTGCTCCTCATGAGACCAGAGGTAAGTTGTCATGGGGTTCCACAGAAGGAAGCCAGAGTGCTGAAACAATGGAACAGGGAAGGGGGAAAGTGAGCTAGCGGGCAGTGTCATTTGGTTTCAGAATTGCAGCCTGACAATGTCTGGGTGCAGTGGGGTGACTTGAGGAGCCCTAGATCTGAATTTCCTGGCTTTGATTGGGTCAGACTGTCCGAATGACTAGAAAATCTGAAAGCCTGTGTTGTCATATAAAGTAGCATGACTGCATGCAGCAGTGATAGATGCCTTAGGGAATCACAAAGAGGTTGTATTTCCATTTGAGCAAGTGCAAGTGAGACAGTTAGCTAAATACATCTCTCTAAAAACGGAGCCTGCCATGGACCATTGTCCCCTGATGACATTGCTCAAAAGGGCATTTGCTAATCTTGTTGCCATTACCACACCAATTGTGAGGCAGTATATCTGACTGCTGGGAAAGTACCAGACAGGAATACCCACCTCACCACAAAGCAGGATTTAGGGCTTGGCTATACGTGGAAGTTAATCCAGAAAAGAGTTGGATGTGACTTTAAAGCAAATTAACTATTCCTGATTAACTCCATGTGTGGCTGCTCTTATTTTGAAGTAAGAGAGTCTTATTTACAAAGTGGATTGAAGTAGTTGAAGATAATTCGGAATAAGGGCTTCCACACATGGGGTTAATCAGCAATAGTTGTTCGGGACTAATTTCCTGGGGGCTGGCGCACTGTTTTCCTAGCCCCAAAATAAATCAGGGAGACAGCATTCAGTCCCTTTTCTCCAGGGGAACGTTCATGGGAATTTATAAAGAGTCCAAACAGAACAAAACAGCAGGCACAAAACACACACAGCCGTTACAACAAACAGTCACACAGACCTGTGGGCAGGACTCCAGCTCACACTCAGCTGTCCTGTTCCTCCTTCTGCTGCCTCTAGAGGTCAGGGCTAATTAGCTGCTGCATTAACCATTTGGGGTTTGGGCTAGGCTAGCCAGTCAAATTCCCCATGTTATAGGCAAACTCTGAGAATGGAAAAGGCATTTTAAAGGGTTCAGTCTTCAAGTTTACCCATCAGATGGGTATGCAGCTGTACAACGAATACCCCTCATGCCCTTAGGATATTGAATTAATGTACATGCTTTCTAGAACTGCTTAGAATTTTTCTGTAGAAATGTAATTTCAATGAAATATGGCTTCTGTAAAAAATGAAAATTTTCAAAGAAACAAAATCATTTTTGGTGGAATTTTCCTTTCTATAAAAGCAGTGGCAGATTTAGTGTTAGTGGGGCCCTGTGCGCCGCTTCATTTTTGGGGCTCCCCCCTTGGGACCCAGCCAAGAAAAAGAACATTCTCTCTTATCTCCCCCCATTTTTCATTCTTTTTGTCTTCATCCTCCTCTTATATTATAAGTAATGGGAAGTAAATGAAAATAAAGTGAGGTACCTTGATTGGGGCAGGGGGGTTGGGTGCAGGAGGAAGGTGCGGGTGGTGGGCTCTGGGAGGATGTTTGAGTGCAGGGTGCGGGCTCTGGGCAGGGTGCGGGCTCTGGGCAGGGTGTGGGCTCTGGGCTGGGGCAGCGTAGCCAGGGGGGGAGCAGCGCTGTGAGGAGAAGCGGTGCTAAGGCGCCGCCCGAGCCCGGCTGCGGGAGCCGGGCTCGGGGGGCACTTTAAAGGGCCAGCGGCTCCCCACAGCGGCAGGAGCCGCCGGCCTTTTAAAGCGCCCCCCCCCCAGCCCCGCTGCAAGAGCGGGGCGGGAGCGCCCCCCCCCCCAGCCCCGCTGCCAGAGCGGGGCGGGGGGGGGGCTCTTTAAAAGGCCGGCGGCTCCTGCCGCTGCGGGGAGCCGCTGGCCCTTTAAAGCGCCCCCACCCCCCCAGCCCCACTGCTGGAGCCAGGCTCGGGCGGGAATTTAAAAGGCCTGGGGGCTCCGCAGCGGCTGGAGCCCCGGGCCCTTTAAAGCGCTGCCGGGTGAGTACAGGGGGAGCGGGGAGGCACCTTTTTATAGCGCCGCTCCCCCTGTGCTCTAAACCTGGCTACACCACTGGCAGGGGGTTGGGGTGTGGGAGCGGTGAGGGGTGCGGGCTCTGGGAGGACATTTGGGTGTGGGGGGCAGGCTCTGGGCTGGGGCAGGGGGTTGGGGTGTGGGAGGGGGCGGGGTGGTGATTACTTCGGGCGGCACGGCTCCCAAAGCGACCAGCACACACATGCTTCCGGCAGCAGCTCCTAGGTGGGGTGGGAGGCAAGGGGTCTCCATGTGCCACTGCCCGCAAGCGCCGCCCCCTCAGCTCCCATTGGCTGCAGTTCCCAGCCAATAGGACTATAGAGTTGGCACTCGGGGCGGGGGCAGCGCGTGGAGACACACACACACTCCCCCCACAGGCTGCAGGGACACGCCAGCCGCTTCCAGGAGTGAAGCGGTGCGGAGGGAGGGAGGCAGAGCGGGCAGGGAGCCGCCTTAGCCCTGCTGCTGGCACATCTCTGCGCGCCCCTGGCGGGGGTAGGGGAGCAGTGGGTCTCTGCAGCGCGCAGAGCCACCTCCCCCCGCCAGGGGCGCGCAGAGACATGCCAGCAGCCATCCGCTTCCAGGAGTGGTGCAGGCCACCAGCCACAGCATGCAGGCAGCCTGCCTGCCTGAGCCCTGCTGCACTGCTGGCTGGAACTCAGGAGCAGGTTGTCAGATATTTGTCCAGCATTTTGGGGGGCGCCTGTCGTTGTGGGCATGTGCCACCACACAGTTTGTTTCATGGTAAATCTCCTGTTTAAAAGTTAAAACCCCCAAATCTTTTTTTTAACCAAAAGGTTTTTTTGAACACTCAACATTTTGGGGGTTTTGGTGTTTTGCAGGGAAAAATTTCCTAGGAAAATTTGATAAAAATGAAAAAAACCCTTTTTCAAAATTTCCAGCAAAAATACTTGGCATGTTTTGATGAGCTCTGATGCATTCATAATCAAATACCACAACCACTTAATTTCACCTGCTTGGACAGAAGGGGTCTCTCTTCCTTTGCTATAGAGGTTTGCTGGCTGCGATTGATTTTTCTGGTGCTTACCTGCTCTCTGGATTCTCAGGTAGCAGCACCCAGGAAAGTGAAGCTGGTTGCATGGTTAACAAAAAACCCAATTTACAAATATTTATGCAAATAAAAACACTAGTGCCAGCTCAGTATAATTCATGGGTCCATATTGTGTATCATATATGAACATTTAGATACTGCTGAGCATTCATGACAATGTTCACAAATCTCAACAATTTCACTAATGTTATCACAATTCATAGCAAAACATTTTACTCACTATTCATTATTCTCCTTTTTAAAAACTCACTTACCCAATCAGGGAAGAGAAGCACAATAGCCCATGATTTAGGTAACCAATCATACAGCACAATACCAAATAGTACCTAACAGGCTGAAAGTTATTGGTCAAAACTAATACTACAAGTAATAAGCATCAACAGAAACCAGGTTTGGTTCACAAATGATTTGCTAACCAAGAAATGCATAGAGCCATGTGGGAACTGGAATTTCCATTTTGTGGGGAATTCCATTATTTCAAAATTTGTTCTGCTCCAAATCAAAACAAACACAAAAAATTTCAAAAATTTCCCATGAAATGAAATTTCTGACCAAAAAATCATTTGGGGACAGTTGAAACATTTTGTTTAAATTTTGACTTAAAAAAAAAAAAATTAATAGACTCGTAGACTAGGATCAGAAGGGACCACTGTGTTCATCTAGTCTGACATCAGAACCACTGCAGGCCACAGAACCTCACTCACACACGCCTATAATAGACCCCTAACCTCTGGCTGAGTTGCTGAAGTCCTCAAATCATGGTTTAAAGACTTCATGTTGCAGAGAATCCACCATTTACACTAGTTTAAGCCTGCAAATGACCTATGTCCCATGCCGCAGAGGAAGGCAAAACCTCTCCTGCATGGACAATGGGTATCAAAGGCCAGAGAAGGCTAAATCTCCCCTAACCCAGGCTGTGGCCCTACCCACACTCTGCCCCAAGGCCCCTCCCTCTCACCCAAAGCCAGGGGAGGCTCAACTCTGGCCGGCAGCCTGGAGCTTGGGCTTGGCTGGTGACCACTGGGCAGCTCGGGCCAGTGGGTGGCTCAGGGCCTTCTGGCAAGCTGGGGCAGCTTGGGGCAGGCTAGCATGGCTGGGGCAGCTCGGGGCCAACCAGTATGACTGGGGGGTCGGTCCAGCGCTTGGAGCAGGCTAGTGTAGCCCAGGGGTTGGGCCAGTTTGGCCAGGGTTCCTCTGGCCACGGTGGACGGGAGGGGAGAGGTTCCGGTGAATGAGGGGGTGGAAGGAGCAGGGCCTCAGGTGGAAGGGGCGGGGCCGGGGGCCTAGCCTCCCCAAAGGGGTGGTTGCAATGCCGCCCATACCATCCAGGGTCTCTGCCAATCTGACCTGAGGGAAAAATTCCTTCCCAATCCCAAATATGGTGATCAGTTAGACCCTGAGCACATAGGCGCCGACTCCGTGGGTACTCTGGGGCTTATTTTGGCACTTATTTTGCACTGGTTAAAATGACTACACAAAGAGCAAAGTGAATCAGGCCCATTATTCGGAATAAATAGATCAACCAGCTTCAGGGAATTTATAACTGATTTGTGTCAAATTGTTAACTTGCATTTCTCTATTTGTTGTGTAGGGCCCCTGAGTCCAGGCAGAGCATACCTATATAAACTCCAAAATAAATACTTTAATGAGTATGCCTGCTGTTCTCTCTTAAGCCTCCTGGAGCAATGGAGACTGCCACAACACGGGAGTTTGAGCAGAGCATAGAAAAACTGAGCTCCTCTGCGCCACAAGATTCATCTTTTCGTCACATACACATCAAGTTAGAGGAGCATGAGCCCACAAGTCTTAGCACCAAGGAGCTCATCCTGAAGAAAGCCAAAGAAGCTTGCAAGTGGAATCACCAAATTGTTATCACTTTCTTCCTCAAGCTGCTCCCAGTGCTGGAGTGGCTTCCCCGATACAGAATCAAGGAACAGTTGCTTGGGGATGTCATCTCTGGATTACTGGTCGGGATAGTTGCCATTCCACAGTCAATCTCCTACTCCCTCTTAGCAAGCCAGGACCCCATCTACGGACTCTACACCAACTTCTTCTGCTCCGTCATCTACTTTGTCACGGCCACCTCGCGCCATAATGCTGTCGGCTCCTTCGGTGTCCTGTGCCTGATGATTGGGGAAACTGTGAACCGGCAGCTTAACCTAGCAGGGTATGGAGATGGTAATAGCGGCTCTCCATCATTAATGAATTCCACATTGCCCAGCAATGGGACAGCCATCTGTGACAGAAGCTGCTATGCAATCACTGTGGCAATTTCCTTAACTTTCCTTGTTGGGCTTTACCAGGTATGGTTGTTTCATTATCATTCTATTCTTCACTGTGGTCTCCCCCACTTAGGGACTGGCCTGCACCAAACACCCCAAAACTATAGGATCTTTACAATCCAAGCCTTGATTCACAGCTAAATTTCACAATTAATGACAGTGATACTTAGCGCTGATCATTAGAAAGGTTCTAACCAAAATGCTTGAGCCAACCACCCTCATGGTTTGGGGGATTTAGAAACCCTGATCTGAATATTTTGAATTTTGGGACATTGGTTTATTTCTCTCCCATATCATGGGCCAGATCCTTGTATCTGGCTGAGCTGTAGAGTAACTCCTCGCTTAAAGTCATCCCGGTTAGCGTTGTTTCATTGTTACATTGCTGATCAATTAGGGAACTTGCTCATTTAAAGTTGTGCAATGCTCCTTTATAACGTCGTTTGGCAGCTGCCTTCTTTGTCCACTGCTTGCAGGAAGAGCAGCCTGATGGAGCTAGCTGGTGGGGGCTTGGAACCAGGCAACCCCCCTATCAGCTCCTTGCTCCCCTAAGTTCCCTGTGCAGCAGCCGCCTATCAATTGCTGTCAGTTCAGCTGTCCCTCCCCCCACTGCCATGTGCTGTTCCTGCCCTCTGCCTTGGAGCTGTTCCCCGGAGCCTCCTGCTTGCTGTGGGGTGGGGAAGGGAAAAGAGGGGATGTCAGGGTGTCCTCCTCCTCCCTGCTCCTGCACCCCACTTACCCCATTTCCATAGAGCAGGGGGTGCGCACGACAGGGCTCAGGACAGAGGGAGCTTCCTTGCAGCAGTTTCTGTCTCAACTTGCTGATCTACTTAAAAAGGCAGTGTACTTACAGTAGGGTCAGTGTACTTAAAGGGGCAATGCGCATCTCTCTCTCACACACAGTGTGTGTCTCTGTCTGCCATGCTGTCTCCCCTCCCTCCATTCATGCTGCCTTGTAGAGTGTGAGGCTACATTAACAACACTAGGTTAACCCTGGAGGGCTCAGCTGATTGCTAGTTCATCATTTAGCAGTAAGGCATTACCTGGGAAATATCCCACCCTCTGACTCCACTACCTCAACCAAGCTTCACAATCATCATTGCTGTGTACCAGTATTAAATTGTTTGTTTAAAACTTATACTCTGTGTGTGTGTATATATATAATATAGTCTTTTGTCTGGCGAAAAAAAATTCCCTGGAACCTAACCCCCCCATTTACATTAATTCTTATGGGGAAATTGGATTCGCTTAACATTGTTTCTCTTAGGGTACGTCTATACTTACTTCCTGGTTCGGTGGGAAGAAATCGATCTTCTGGGATCGATTTATTGCGTCTTGTCTAGATGCGATAAATCGATCCCGGAAGTGTTCGCCGTCGACACCGGTACTCCTGCTCCGCGAGAGGAGTACGCGGAGTCGACGGGGGAGCCTGCCTGCTGCGTCTGGACCCGCGGTAAGTACCTTTTAGTTCGAACTAAGATACTTCGACTTCAGCTACGTTATTCACGTAGCTGAAGTTGTGTATCTTAGTTCGAACAGGGGGGTTAGTGTGGACCAGCCCTTAAAGTCGCATTTTTCAGGACCATAACTACAACATTAAGCGAGGAGTTACTGTATTTGGGGCAGAAGCTAAGATGGGGGAGAAGGTGGGCTCTAAGCCCTCTCTGCATGCCCAAGTCCTGGAGCTGGGTTGCCTCCTGGCATAAACTTGGAGCAGTTTTAGAGTTGCTTTAAATTACACTTGCAGTAACCCCGCTTCCACCGCGAAGGACCATTGTGCCAGCAGGGGATTGCTGGAGTGCAGTGTGCTCCAGCTATATCTGCTACTGCCCTTGGCCTGATACTGACACGCCCCCTTCACCAGGGTGGCCGAAAACAGCCAATGTAGAGTTGGCTACATTGACTTTATTGCAACCTGAGGATTCCCGAGTGTTACTTTGGGCTACTTAAGCAGTGCAGTGCTGCCAGAAGGGGGGGCTGAGGGTCTGGCCCCGCCCTTGGCTTCCACGGTGTTTACTGATCACAGTCATTTGCCATCAGGAGATGGTGACAGCGGCTCTGCAGGCTTTTCTGGAGCCACTGGACACAGACAGGCCCTATAATCCCCTTTGGCTAGCTAGCTCTCAGCCTGATGTCAAATAACAGTCTCTGAATTATAACAGTTTACTCTGGTGAAAGCCCAGTAGACAAAAGAGCTAGTGGCTTTAGAGTGACAGCAAATTGAAACGTTGCCTCAGTCACTCTCTTTTGACTTTAAAACCGATGCTAATGGTACAACTGGCTCTGTTTTCAGATCCTTCTAGGTGTTTTCCAGCTGGGCTTCATAGCTGTGTACCTGTCAGAACCGCTCCTGAGTGGCTTCGTGACCGGAGCCTCTCTGACCATCCTCACCTCTCAGATGAAGTATCTTCTTGGGTTGAAAATCCCTCGCCATGAGGGGGTGGGATCCCTCATCCTGACATGGGTTGAGATCTTCCGGTACATTCAGAAAACCAACATCTGTGACCTGGTCACCAGCCTGATTGCTTTGGCCATCATTGTGCCAGTCAAGGAGATCAATGTCCGGTACAAGGACAAGCTGAAGGCCCCGTTTCCTGTGGAGCTGCTAGTGGTCATTGCTGGCACTTTGTTCTCCTATTATTTTAAGTTTGAGAAGCAATACAATTCTGCCATTTGTGGGAGCATCCCCACTGGTTTCCAGAAACCCACCATACCAGACCCGCACCTGTTTTCCAGTCTTGCAGTTGATGCTGTGCCCATTGCTATCATTGGCTTCGCCACGACAGTCTCCCTCGCAGAAATCTTTGCCAAAAAGCACGGCTACACTGTCCGAGCTAACCAAGAGATGATCGCCATTGGCATGTGCAACCTGGTCCCCTCTTTCTTTCACTGCTTTGCCAGCTCTGCAGCCTTGGCCAAGACCCTGCTTAAGGAATCCACAGGCTGCCACACCCAAATCTCAGGGCTGATAACCTCCGGGGTGCTGCTACTGGTGCTGCTGTGGATTTCTCCTCTCTTCTACTCGCTGCAGATCAGCATCCTGGGGGTGATCACCATCGCCAACCTTCGGGGAGGCTTGCGGAAGTTTGCTGACACACCCAGCATGTGGCGACTCAGCAAGGTGGATACGGTGGTCTGGTGGGTCACCATGCTGGCCTCTTCGCTGATCTCGACAGAGATTGGACTCTTGGTAGGAGTCTGCTTCGCTCTCCTCTGCATCATCTTCCGAACCCAGAGGCCCAGGGCCACCCTTCTGGGCAAGGTCAATGATACCGAAATTTATGAGGACCAGTTCACTTACAAGCAGCTCAGCAGTATTACCAATGTCAAGATCTTCAGGTTCGATTCCTCCCTTTACTACGCCAACAAGAGCTACTTCAGGAGCTCGCTCTACCAGAAAACTGGGGTGAATCCTTCCCTGGTGGCTGCCAAACAACGAAAGGCTCAATCCAAGACAAAGGCAAACTTGGGCAGCAGTGACAGCTGCTTCTCCTCCAGGTTTAGCTGCCTCAAGCCTGCAAAGAAAGGAGTCCAGAAGGACCCAACAGCAGTCGCCATTCCGCCAATAGATATGCACACCTTAGTCATTGACTGTGGGGCCATGCAGTTCTTGGACACCGTGGGCCTCAGCGTGCTGAAGGAGATGCGCCATGATTACAGGAAGATTGGCATCCAGGTCTTATTGGCCAATTGCAACCCTTCCATCCGTCGCCTGCTCCAGGATGGGGGTTGGGAGATTGAGACAGGAAATGGTGAGCTGGCCTTCCACAGTGTCCACGATGCTGTGCAGTTTGCAGAGAGTCAGTACCAAGAGCAGCACAAGGACAGCGAGGAGGTAGGGGCTGCTTTCGTTGACAATGAGGTTCAGAACATCGCAGAGGGCCCCAATATGGAGACAGCTCTATAAGCAGTTAGGAATTGGGGTTGTCTTGAAATAGGGATGGGCCTCAGAACCCTTTTAAATCTTCATACACTCAGACCAAGCAGAACATTCCAAGGGAACATTAGCAGCAAGACAGGGCTAGACTGAAAACCTACATCGGCATAGCTACGTCTCTCTGAGGCAGGGCTGTAATGAGGGCAAGGCGAGTGAGGCACTCGCCTCGGGCTGCACTGCTGGCAGGGGCGTAAAAGCCTGCTGCCAGGGGCTTGCCCGTCCTCCCCCACCGCTGAAGCCGCCCCCGCTTACCTGCAGGAGGTCCGCCGGTGTGTGTGGAGAAGGCCCCCTCCGCCGAATAGCCGCCGAAGCCGCAGCACCGGCGGACCTCCTGCAGGTAAGCGGAAGCAGCTTCGGCGGCAGTGATGCTAATAATACACTCCGCCCGCTTCAGTGGAGGGTTTTATTAGCACCACTTCCACCCTGCTGCCGAAGCCACTTCCGCTTACCTGCGGGAGGTCCGCCGGTGCCACGGCTTCGGCGGCAATTCGGCGGCGGGGGCCTTCTGCACACACACTGTTGGACCTCCCGCAGGTAAGTGGAAGTGGCTTCGGTGGCTGCTAAAAATACCCTCCGCCGAACTGCCGCCGAAGCCGCTTCTGCTTGCCTGCGGGAGGTCTGCTGGTGCTGCGGCTTCGGCAGCAATTCGGCAGAGGGTAAGAGCCCCTAGGAATTTCTTCACCCCTGCCTCGGGCACAGAAATTCCTAGTTACGGCTCTGCTCAGGGGTGAGAACAATCCACGGCCCCGAGAGATGCAGTTAAGCCGATCTAACCCCCGGTGTAAACAGCGCTTCTGTCAACCCACCTACCGCCTCTTGTGGAGGTGGATTACCTACAGCAATGGGAGAACGTCTCCCATCACCATAGCGAGTGTCTGTGCTAAAGCTTGGAGAGACTGTCACTCTTTGGGGTTTGGGGACCCCAGCATGGACAGAAGCTTTTGAGCTGGAAAGGTCTGTAGTTGGTCCCCTCCTCCATCTCTCCTGCATCGAGGTCAGATTATCGCTAGTAAGCATCCAGGCATTTAATATCTCCAGCAAGGGCAACTCCACAGCTTCCCTTGGCTGTTTGCTTGTAGCCCCAACCTGTTCTGCTATTGAGCCTGAATGTTCTCAGCTGCAGCCTAAGCCCTTCCCCCTAACTCTGCATTTATTCTTCTTGGCTGGCTGATCCTATAGAATTTAGCATTTCTGGGGTTGATAGATCACAGTAATCAGCAGTAGAATAGCACTGTATTGGCGTGGGAAGATGGGGTGATATGAGTGTGACGGGTTTCCTGGGGTGCAACCTGGAACTGGAGTATCTCTGAGCCCTCTGTCCCTCCAACCTGGGCTTCCTCTCATACTCTGATGCTGTTGCTAAGCCACAAACCTCTGTCAGGTACTGTACTTAAACAGACATCCACAGGCAGGGACACACCCTGCTGAGTTACATGAATGCTTTTGCCAGCCACTCATGAACCAACAATAGAGAGGCTCCAGCCAATTCTCCCAGCTCCCCAGCCAAGGATCCCCAGGCTGTACTGTCTTGCCTTGGTCAGAAGCCTGACCAGAGTAAGTTTATTACCCGGTACACCACTTCTGCAAAGGAAAGTGGATGTGCACCAGCCCTGAGCAGATTTCCCAAGCATTTCAACCAAAATGCACTGTTTTAGGTAAAATAGAAAACAGATTGATTAACTACAGAAAGATAGATTTTAAGTGATTATGAGTAATAAGCGTGAAGATCAAAGTTGGTTTCCTCAGAAATAAGAGTAAAATCGCAATCTGAGTTCTATAAACTAGACAGGATTTGAATCAAGAAGTGTCTCACCCTGGTATAGTTCCTGGTATAGTTCCTTAATACACAGGCTCCTTTCCATCCTGGGACCACCTCCCCAGTTCAGTCTTTTTCCTCAAGATGTGCTTCCAGGTGATTATTTGTGTGTGGGGTGGTGGGGAGTGAGGCCAGGGGTTGATGTCACGTCCCCTCTTTTATAGCTTCTTTCAGCTTGCTAGAAAGAGCCTTTGCTATGATGTGGGTCAAGCAGTCTCCATTGTCCAGGGCCAGCTCTAGCTTTTTGGCTGCCCCAAGCAAAAAAACCCCAACCCCCCCCCCCCGCCCCAAAACGGCGGCCCGCAGGGAGGGCAGTCAAGGCAGCTCGCAGGGGGGTGAAGGGTGGCGTCTGCCCACTCCCTCCGCCCGTGGGCAGCCAGGCGCTGCAGCTCACTTGCAGCTGGGCGAGAGGGGCTCCCCCCTCCAGCCTCGCGCGGTGCCTCTTCTGGCCAGACAGGCGGAGCCCCCAGGGGCTGCAGGAGGGGCCAGCTCAACCACTCCTTTAAAGGCGGCTCGGCCGGGCTCAGAGCAGCACGGGAGGCGGAGGCCGGTGCAGGCATCAGGGAGTGGCACATCCTGGGGAGCCCGGCGGCACGGTGAACGGCAGGGATCGCTAGTTCCTGCCCCCCCAGGCTGGGGTCCGTGCCCCTGGAGGGCTGGGCTGGGACTGGCGGAGCATGAGGAGCAGAGCTGCAGACTGGGCTGCCGAAGCTTTAAAAAAAAAAAAAAAGAGTCATGGCAGGGCCGCCGGAATGTGCCGCCCCAAGAATCCCCAGAATGCCGCCCCTTACAAAGTGCCACCCAGGCACTTGCTTTCTCGTCTGGTGCCTGGAGCTGGCCCTGCCATTGTCTATGTGCTATCGCTGAGAAGTCTCAATTGTACATGGTTCCTGGGATAGTGCTTGGGTGTGTGGATTCCTTTAATGGGTCATTATCGCCACATCCGGCTCCTCCGTTGTTGCACTTGAAAGGCTCTTTGTGGGTGTTCCCAACCTTACAACATATTTCAGTAACATACACATAGCAAAACTTCATAACTTCCCATACAATGATAACATATACAATCCAAGAGGGTATTAATGTTCAACAGGTCAAGACTTTTAAAATGATACCCCACAAGGCATACTTTGTACAAAACCTATAATTATATGACAGAGGTGAATATGTGGGTTCTGGGGTACTGTTTTGGGGCACAGCGGGCCACAATATGGGAGCCTGGTCTAGAGTGAATGGTGGATCTGAATTAAACCTCATGCTTCAGGGATACAGTGATCAGGATGAGATCTAATGTCAGACCCACATCTTCCTATTGCATCTTGTATTGGCCACCGTCAGAGACAGGATACTGGATGGGATGGGTCTGAACCAGTCTGGCAATTCTGATTCTCCTGTCTCATAATGAGGGACATTTGGAAAGAGCCAATAAAATGATCAGTGTAATGCGCAAAATGACATAGAAATCCTGTTATTGATAAGGACTCTATTTATTTACAAAACGAAAATAAGAAAGAAAAACTTGTAGCACTTAGAGACTAACAAATTTATTTCAGCATAAGCTTTCGTGGGTTAGTACCCACTTCATCGGATGCATGGAATGAAACATACAGTAGACAGATATTTATCTGTCGTACTAACCCACGAAAGCTTATGCTGAAATAAATTTGTTAGTCTCTAAGGTGCTACAAGTTTTTCTTTCTTATTTTCGTTTTGCTGACACAGACTAACACGGCTACTACACTGAAACCTATTTATTTACAATGTCTCTGCTAAGTGCCTCCTTTGTTCTTTCCCTCTTTGGTCATCTCCTTTGAAAAAATAAAAGAAAATAAATCTTCACCTCACTCCACCTGGATATTTTATTCTCTGGTCCTGGTGCACAATTGGTATTAATGGCATGCTGGTCACCAGAGGGCATAAGCGCATTACACATAGGGAGCCATGAGAATTGTGCTTCTCTCCCATCAGTTGCGATCTGTCATGCGGGATCTTGCTAGAGTGACACTTTCCCCATGCCCCAGTGCAGCATAAAATAATTGCATTCACTTCTTGAGTTAAATTTGCAAATAATTGATTTCCTTTTATTATCATGGGAGGAAATAAAGGATTTTTGATTTGGTGGGGGTGCTTTGCTAGAGTAAGACCCTTTAATGTCTACACTAGGAGGGGGGAATCGATCTAAGATACGCAACTTCAGCTACATGAATAACGTAGCTGAAGTCGAATATCTTAGATCGATTTTTAAAAGTACTTAACTCGGTCCACACGGCAGCAGGCAGGCTCCCCCATCGACAGCGCTTCCTCCGCTCACCAAGCTGGAGTTCCGGTGTCGACGGGGAGCGGCTCTGGGATCGATTTATCGCATCTAGACGAGACGCGATAAATCGATCCCAGAACATCGATAGCTACCCGCCGAATCGGGCGGGTAGTGTAGACGTAGCCTTAGTGAGTTTAAGGTACAGTACTGAAAAATGGGCACATTTCCCACTGGACAGCGGAGTAAAAAAAGGACACCCTTGAAATGTAGGGTGTCTCTTAAGGAATGAATTTTATGCTGGGATAAACTTGAAAAGAATTCTACAAACACAGTGTAACTTTTCTTGAGTTTAGAGCCCAGAGGCAGAATAGAAACATCGCTGCTGCTTTATTAACAGGCTACATTCAGCTACAGGAGCAGGGGAGCAGGAATCTTCTCCAAGCAGCAAACATTTCAGCCAAGCTCCCCAGCTGGATACTGACTGATACAACATGCAGTCAATGAAACACAAGACAGAGGCACCACAGCATCAGAACAAGATGTCATTGGCTAATCAGGACATTGTTCCTTAGCAACATCAGAGATGTGATTAGCCCTTTTGTTAGCTGATTTATATTTGTACAGATTTTTATATTGTGACTTCACTGCCAGGGTAAGCAAAAGGGGGAGACGGGCCTTGACCAGAATCATAGATCCAACTGCCCCCCCATCATACACTTAGTTGATGTTCAAATTCGGGTCAAAACTGGGCCTGATTCTAATCATAATTAGCATGAATAGCATGGGAAATTATTGCATTTCCAGATGGACAAGTTCAGCACAGCCCCTGCAAATGCTGTGCCCACAGGGCCTGGATCCAACTCTCAGTAAAGTCAATGGAGGTGTTTTTTTTACTGATATCAATGTCAGTCTTGCCCACATGCTCAGGGTTCAGCTGATCACCATATTTGGGGTCGGGAAGGAATTTTCCTCCAGGGTAGATTGCAGAGGCCCTGGAGGTTTTTCTCCTTCCTCTGCAGCATGGGGCACCGGTCACTTGCTGGAGGATTCTCTGCATCCTGAAGTCTTTAAACCATGATTTGAGGACTTCAATAGCTGAGACATAGGTGAGAGGATTATTGCAGGAGTGGGTGGGTGAGATTCTGTGGCTTGCATTGTGTAGGAGGTCAGACTAGATGATCATAATGGTCCCTTCTGATCTTAAAGTCTATGAGTCTATGAGGCAGTCAGATAGGGCCCAATGTGAGGAGGACATGAAGGCGCAAATCCAGTTGGAGACCCTGTAAATGACCCACCATTAAATCCACAGAGTCCCTCCCCTGTGGCAGCAAGCCATGGATACAAAACCTTCCCTAGGGATGGTTCTCAGGGAGCAATCGCTTCACTTACCACCTCAGCAGGGAGGGCACAGAGCAAGGCCCAGCAGTGTGGCGTTAGGGGGATGGAACTTCTGGTCAGGGACAAACCTCCATGCTTTTATGAGAAATGTCTAGAGATCCTCGGTGTCCCCGTGGTTCCACCCGCACCCCTACTATCAGCAGAGGACTTGGCTACAACAGGGAATATTTTGTGTAATAGCTTATATAATGTTAAGAGGCTAAAAAGCCCCTTCCACCTCAAACACTCCCTCCCCTCCCTTCCTCTTGCTGGGTGTGCAGCCAGAGGGAGTGTGTCTGCATGAATTCAGGACTACATTCCTCCTGAGCACCTGTGAGGTCAGGTTGTTTGCCTTCAGTTACCTCCTTTGTTTTCCCTGCCTTTGTCTAGGGTTACCTAGTTGCCAGAGGGCCGAGGAGAGATTTCCTGGTGAAACCTGCCTAAGGAAAGCTAGTAGATCTGGAGAACAGCTGGGGTTACTGGTGCCTGCACAGATTCAGCTCCCCCAAGTCCTGGAGCATCTGTTATTGGGTGATGATGATAGGAATGTGCATAGGATTGAATTTAAGGAGGACAGAAGGGTCTAAACAACAAATCAGAGGAAAGGCCCCAGCTCCTGCCAGGGTCTGCAGAAAAGCCCCGCCTCCCACCCAAGTCCATGGAAACGCCCCGTCTATTTAGTGCATACTAGAGGATTCAGGAGTGCAGTAATTCTGAGCTAGTTGAGAGAAGAATTCCCTTCTGGGTTCTCAAACTGGACAACAAGACCAGCAGGGATGTATTAGTTATGGTGAAGGCACAGATAGGGACAAAATCCCCTTCAAGGGCCAGTTGCCATTCACTGAAGTTGCACAAAAAATGGGTCTTAAAGAGAAACACACAACCCAAGATGTCCTTGGCTCGCAGTCAATGAGCTCTAAGTGTATCAGAGAAAGTAACAAAATTCCAAAGGCACTAACCAGCCAAGAACTGCCTCCAGAAAGCCAGATAAAAGGTAGGATTATGCACCCAGAGTGTACTAGTTTCCTTCACCACTTTAGACAATCTGTCAAAATGAGAGATAAGAGGAGGTAGGATGTCAGGGGTTGGACCAGCTGCTGACGGGGGCTTTTCAGTGGTCAAAGGTTGGTTTGTTCATTCTTGGCACAAGTTGTGTTGTTTATTCCCTCTTTCACAGCATGGAGTGATGGGTCATAAAGGACAGTCCATGGTGCTAGCTGTTAAGTGCCACACACAGCCCGGGTTGGCTTTATCCACAGGCCGACACACATAGTGAAAGTGAGGGAGAAAATGACAGACTAAAATAAAAATAGCAGATAAGGACAGTGGGGGGGGGGGCATGGAGGTGTATTTAATAGATTGGGGTGGTCCTGTCTCTCTTCCCAACACACTAATCTATCCCCTTTATCAGTTCCTTGGCAGCAACCAAAGCCAAACAACAAAACCCCAAACTGCAAGCTTGATTCCCTTCCTTTAAATAAACAAAAGCAACAGCTAGAAACCTGAGTTTGCTCAATTGCTACGTTTCCTTGTTTATACTGTAAGTGTTGCTTAGGGCTTTCCACTTCTTGGGGAGACAAATGCCTTCAAGCTTCAGCTGCTGAGGCCTGTCATCATTCACATGAGGAGAGACAAAGCCCTTCATGGATGGCGATACAAAGTGATTGGTGAGTACCTACCACAAGGAGCAGCAGGAAAAGAAGTCAGAGGTTTCTGGGGAGCTGTGACCTTCCCTGCATGGGGAAGATCTTAATCAGGAGCACTTGTACCATAACTAAGGCTAAGATTTTGTCATGGTTATTTTTTAATAAAAGTCACGGACAGGTCACAGGCAATAAACAAAAATTCACGGAAGCTGTGACCTGTCTGTGACTTTTGCTGCTGCCGCTCCGTGGTTTCCCTCACCACTGTGGTGGCTGGCTGGGAGCTGTGGGGTCCCCGCTCTGCCCATGGCAGCTGGGAACTGCAGGGTGACCATGTTTCCCAAAGAGAAAACGGGACACCCCCAGCTGCTTGCCCAAGGCGTCCCCCTCCCCTCTTCCCCCCAGGCACGAGGCTGTCGCCCATCCCTGGAACCCTGAGGAGGGTCCTGTCAGGAGTCTGTCACCTGTCACCGGAACCTTGCGGGGGGCCGCCTGTCTCTGCTGTCGCCTGTCGCTGGAACCCTGCAAGGCCACCACTGGCTGCGAGCTAGAATCCCGCAGCCCCAGGGTCTGGAGCAGAGAATGTCATGGAGGTCTCTGGAAGTCACGGATTCTGTGACGTCCGTGACATAAACACAGCCTTAACCATAATCAACACAAACCACAGCTTGTCTGGGTTCCTCAGGTGTGAATAGCATCATGCTGCCTTTCAAATATATGCCCTTTTCAGATACCATGGGGTGGATCTGGGCAATAGCACCAGAATCCTGGGTACCCATCTTTCCTCAGAGCAAGGAAAGTATGTGGCACTCCAGTATGACACCACCAAATGCCGCGGAGGATGGGTACGCTTTTAAGCAGAACAGAGCGTGGCCCAGCATCTTGCTCTTCTAGGCACAAAGAGAAGCTTTGTGTACATGGTGCCTGGGAGAAGTGAGGGTTAAAGAGCACAGAGGGCTAAGGTCAATCCAGAATAAGACAAGGGGCAGCTGGGCAGGCTGTAGTGAAGCCCTCCTTCTTATCTGTACCTCAGCAGTAAGCAGCATCCTGGGTAAACTGCTTACCTGTCTTGGGAAAGGAGACACAGGTCTAGCAGCTGGTGCTTAGTTTTGGGAGAGCTAAGATGCTCCTGATGGTCTATAAACTCATGACTGGTGTGGAGAAAGTAAATAAGGAAGTGTTATTTACTCCTTCTCATAACACAAGAACTAGGGGCCACCCAATGAAATTAATAGGCAGCAGGTTTAAAATAAACAAAAGGAAGTATTTCTTCACACAATGCACAGTCAACCTGTGGAACTCCTTGCCAGAGGATGTTGTGAAGGCCAAGACTATAACAGGATTCAAAAAGAGCTAGATAAATTCACGGAGGATAGGTCCATCAATGGCTATTAGCCAGGATGGGCACGGATGGTATCCCTAGCCTCTGTTTGCCAGAAGTTGGGAATGGGCGACAGGGGATGGATCACTTGATGATTACCTGTTCTGTTCATACCCTCTGGAGCACCTGGCATTGGCCACTATCGGAAGTCAGGATACTGGGCTAGATGGACCTTTGGTCTGATCCAATATGGCCGTACTTATGTTCTTATGATACATGCTGTGAGGCCTGATATTGTCAGGTACCGTGACAGTTTTCCTTTAGTGAGATGTCTGTGAAAAATTGTCCAACACTTTCCATTCATTCAACATGCAATCATTTCCCTTGCCTTATTTAAGCTGAGACTGGAGAATGAAACTTGGGAAAGATCCAGCCCAGGGGAACTCAATGCTAGACAATCTCCCAGGTGCTAGGTTGGCAGGAAACTGTCTTGGGTGAAAGGCATCAGAAAAGGAGACCAGTCAGCTGTTCTATTAGAATAATTTGTTTGTGTGGTCTATTGCCTCCCTTGAATTTGTTAAAGTCCCCCCCGCGCACACACACACACACACACACACACACAGCTGTTGTGTAGTCAGCTACTTGAAGTAATGCACGGTCAGTATTAAATTAACTTGACTGAACACTTCCACACCAGTGGGGGATCTGCAGGATCCTAACTGCCGCTCCCAGAATCCTGATGAACGTGTCCTGAGTTCAATGTAAAATCTGGGATGGAGCGTTGGAAGATGGGGCTGTTTTTCTCCATTTTTTCCCCAGCAGGAACACTGAGCAGTTCTTCCAAGGAGGTTACATCAGCTAATGAGGTAGCTCTTCCATGCGTCTGGGGAGCGGGGAGTAGGAGTCAGCAAGTCTTTAGACTAGTGGCATCTTGTCTCTTGTAACAAGAACACAGCCTTTTCCCCTTTGGAACAGCACTGCCATTACTTCCTTACATGACCACTTTATAGGGGAAATTAATTTGTCCTAGTTAGACTTTAAATGCATTTATGACCCATTGGGATCATAAAACCACAGCAGGAAACAAACAGTCCTAATTACTCATGGGCACAAGCTTGGTGCACTATAGTACAGATGAATTTGTTGTCAGCCTAGGGGTTCACATAGGGGTTTGCTTTAGGAAATGGATGTTTACCTAAGCAGAGAGTCCAATATACTTGTCTGAATACTGAATGGGTATTTCACAGCAGTGCGTCAACACCTGCCCTCAGAAAGAAGAAGAAGTCTCTGAGTCTGAACAGTCAGGGAAATGGCAGGTGAGCTGGCTATGAGATTTCACTGTGGGAAGTTTGGGAAACTGAGCTTGGCACTAGCCCAGTTCCTCACTAGCTTTAAGCCAGAGGTCCCCCAACTGTGGGTCACCCCCCTAGTGGGACGTGGCTGGGGCCCAGGCCAGCCCCCATCGGGGTTGGGCAGGGAGCGCCACTTAGCTCTGCTTCTGGCCCCAGCTGCTGGCCCTGGCTGCTGGCCTCGGCCCCCAGCCAAGGCTCCATTCCTGGCCCTGCCACCTCCCCTGTCCCCAGCTATGGCTCCAGCCTCAGCCCCCTTATCTCTGTCCATGCCCCCAGCAACCGCATTTCCGCTCCTGGTCCTGGCTAGGGGCAGGCATGGACAGCAGTAAAGGGTGGCACGAGGTAAAAAGTTTGGGGACCACTGATTTAAGCCTATGTCTGCTGGGAATGCCCCTATTGTTAATCCTCCATTTCCATGTGTCCCTGATGATGCAATGAGAAAGATTGCCCCAACTTACTCATGATACTGATTTGTGTGTTTCTATTAGCTTGGAGAATGTGAGCTCTGCAAATAGAACAGGTGATCTGAGCCTTGCCCTGAAGAGATCAATCTAAAAGAGGCTGGATGTAGGTGGCTGAAGGGCAGATGAAGGAGTAAAGTGGTGAAGGCCATGAGCGCCCACATTTTGGTATCTCGGTGGTGTATTGTTTTGCTAAGATTAAACCCAGCCTAGCTATTATTAATTGGCCAGCTTGCTGTAGGGATCACGGCAAAGGTGGGTCTTCAGCAAGGATCTGAAGGCAAAGGGGAGACCAATGTTGCAGACCTCTCTTGAGAAGAATGGGCTATGTACTGGGGGTGGCATGGAAGAAGGCACCCAGGGAGCTTTGGGGAAGCAGACAAACAGCAGGCTGAGGCTGGTAACATTGGCAGGGGTGGGGGACAAACTGAACGAAAGAACCCCTCTGGACACAAGAGGAAGCCAGGTTAAAGCCAGGGTCATCCTAGTTCGGAAATGCAGCCCCACTGACACCAGAAAGGACTAAATAGCTCATGATTGTATGGTAGCTTTAGCTCCAGTTAGAAAATCTCCATGATAATTACAGATAGGGCCATAGTCCAAGGCGACAAAGGAGAGGGCACAGACCTTACATGTTGGTGGGTGACAGATTCACCTTGGTATGGTGTCTAAGAGAAGAACAGCCCTCTTCTAAGGGAACAGTCTGCTGCTGGTGCTCTAGCACATTAATAACTGAACTATTAATCACCTCTGCATGCAGAGACAGACCATTCAGAAACAAACTTCGTTACGCAGAGGGGGCTGGCCCCAGGAATTATCTGGTGAGCAGGCCTCTCTCAGCTGGGGAGTGATTTATTCCATCTCTGAGAGAGAAGCCTGGAAACGATCTCCATTCACAGCAAATGTGAGTAAGAGTCACACAGTGGCCTTGGCCCTGTGGCCAATTACTGGAGTCCCTGGGGTCTCTCTGACACTTGCCATATGGGCTATGATCCCAAATCGCATGGCCTATTAGCTGTAAGGCATCCCAGGGAAAGTGCTGTGGGTACTGAATGCTGTGGTAATTTGGCTCTGGCATTACTCGCTGTCCCTCAGGATCTCTGAGTTGTGCATTTAAAGTAGCTCTAGGGCATTGGACATTTTGACATCCGTTCCTACGCAAGTCCCTTCCCTGGTTGGTTGCTTCTGTGCTGGAAATATCCCAGAAGAGAGGATGCACACTCTGGGAGGATGGGCTGAACTGGAATGATCAAGGATTAGCTTATTATCAGTGCCCTAGGAAATCAGCCAGGCTTCCCTCGCTTCCTGCATTTCTTGGCAGATACAAGGGAGCGTGTAAAGGTTACTTAGCACTCATCCTGCTGAAACATTATTCCTGACCGAACCTGTGTGATAGAGGCTGCCTGGAGCAGACTCTCTCACTGCTAGGACTGATGGAGCATCTGGGTAAAGAGTTAGGCAGGAACCCTTCATGGAGAACTTTCTATTAAAAGCCTTAGATACTGCGTCAAACGCGACAGGTAGCGTGGTATAGTCCGCAGACCCTTCCACGGTTGGGCAGCCAAGACTGGAATTTATGAAACCCCATGTGGCGCTAGTCGACTACATCACTAACTTGACAGGTAGAGATCCAGGGCCTGTCTGTGTCCAGCAGCATCAAAAAGGAATGTGTCTTATTTCCAGTATAACAGAGCCCTGCCTTGATCTACCCTGAAGGACACCAACAGGACTCTGAGGCTGGGGCATTTCATCAGGACCCTTTCTCTGAATTCTCCCTTTCTCCTTACATAGGGATTGCCATACTGGATCAGGCCTGTGGTCCCTTGTGCAGATCAGACACCTGGGATTCGGATCAGAACAAAGCTTTACTCTTTCTGGTGCTGCTCAGCCTGTCACTAGTCTCTCTGTCCCCTGACTTGCCCTGAAAAAATGACATGAACACTGCAGGGCTATGTTAAATGGGGGAGCTGCTCCTTTAAAGCTTTCTGAGCGACAACAGGTTGATAACAGTGCAACTGCTAATTATACCCAGGCAGCTCCTGGGTTGGTTTAAATCCCGTAGCCACTTTAAAGTTCTCCCTTGCAGGGAGTTTAAGGAACAAAGGTCATAGTGGCCGATATGTATTTGTTTCCCCCTCAGTAAAGCAGATGAGAAACCTATTGCAGCAGGAAGTGGCTGCTCTGCTAAGGGCTTTTTGCTTAGAGCCTCTCCCTGCAGCATTTACACACTGGCTTGTTTTTGTAACACAGTGCGAAGTTGGATCTATAGCCCTATGTCTAATTTCAATTAAATATCCAGTGTTTTCCCCCTCGCAACCTAGGATTTACTCCCCCACTTATATAGAAGCTTTTCCTAGGACCTGACACTCAGTAACAACTAGGAGAGGATAAGCTGGAATATGATGGTTTTATACCTTCCGGGGGATGGGGGGACCAATCCTAGCACTTGATTAGTGGATCATTGGACCCTGGTTTGGGATGATGAAGACTAGTTACAGATGGAAAGCTAACTGGGTGTGTTTCAAACCAGGTGCAGTGAATGCCTGATGCAGCTTACCCAAGCTAAGGGAAAGCCGGGTGTTAGTGTCTTCATTAAGGAGCTTGTTTCAGTTTTATTCTGCAATTTTTTAACACTGCTGTTTATAAGAATAAACTCTTTCTCTCTCATATATTTATTTCAGCTTAAAAAGAGATCCCACCCAAGGCATGAGGTGCGTATACCATTCAGTTTAAAAATCCATTCACAAAAAGTTCAAATTGATGCAGTGGCCACATTAAAAAAATTTCCTAATCAACCAAGACAAAGCCCTTCCCTAGTTTTTACTCCAGAATACTGAACAGAGCTTGAAGAAATATGCAGAGCTGCCTTTATAACGTATATAAGATGCCATATCTGTACTGTGTTAAAGAAAAAGCTGAAGCACAAATTTCATAGTTGGGATGATCAGAATACAAGCTTCCCCAAACTTCAGAAGCATTTGGGTTCTGGTTTTGGCCTATTACACAGCTAGGCCTGAGCCATCAAGTCTGGATCCAAATGAAAGAATACACTGCTTGTGTACACACTCCTAGGAAACAAATTAAACAGAACCCTGTACCTGTGGCTTTTGTTTGCCATGGATGTTGCTATGTGTACAAAGAGTTTATTATGTAGAGCAATTTCTCTGCTTGGCTGTTTGAGCTCCAATGCCCCCTCCTGAAGAAGTATTATCTCTTGGCTAGAACATGAATAATGTTCAGTCTCTTCTAAGAGACATGTTCCTGGGGCCCTTTAAAGCACTGTAATGTCTATCAATAGACAGTGCTCAGAGTGAATGCTTCCTTTCATGGATGGTGCCCCCTGGGTACATTCTACTTACAATCATGATGTCCCTGGGCCAAAGAACTAGCACAATTCATGTGCTGCAACATATGGCCAGATAACGCATGCTGCTAGCAGAAGCTGCTGCCTTTATTGTCTCATTAGTGGTACACACACACACACTTTCCACCCTGCAGGCATTTGCCTGAGTCTGGTACCTAGTTCATTAGTTGTACCATTTCCAAGTTGATGCCTCAACACTTGTTGGCTGAGAGGTTTTCCTAATAGCCAACCTGTTATAATTAGCCAGTGAAACACAGACACTTTTTCCTCTTGTATCACAGTGGAAAGGAAATACCTCCTGGCGTCTATGAACCCCTCCTGTAGCAATTCTTACCAATGTGTGTTCATTTAACTCAGCAAAGCAGTGCTCTAGAGGCAGTGTTTCTAGTGGTTAGAGCACAAGCCTGGGAGACAAGAGTCTTGGGCTCTGTTCCCAGCTCTGCCACTGACTATGGCCTTGGGCGAGTGCCCAAACCTCCGTGCCTCAGTTTCCCCACCTGCAAAATAAAGGTAATGATACTTACCTATCTGAGGGGAGTGTGTGACACTTTATTCATGTTTGCACAGTACTTTGAAACTTTTGGATACGAGACAGCTCGATACAGTTGTGTCTGCAGCCAGGGCCAGTGCTAGGATATTTTGCACCCTAGGCGAAACATCCACCTTGCACCCCCTCGCCCCTATCCACTCCCTCCCACTTCCTGCCCCACACAGAACCCCCAACCTATCCAACCCCCCTGCTCCTTGTCCCCTGATCACCCCCTCCCGGGACCCCTACCCCTAACCGCACTCCGGGACCCCACCCCCTATCTAAGCTTCCCTTCTCCTTGTCCCCAACTGCCCCCTCCTGAGATTCCCCCCACCCTAACTGCTCCCCTAGGATCCTATCCCCTACCTTTCCCCTGACTGCCCCAACCCCTGTCCATACCCCCACCCGCTGACAGACCCCTGGGATTCCCACACCTATAAAACCACTGCCTGTCCCCTGACTGCCCCCCCAGAACCTCCCCAACCCATCTACCCCCACCTGCTCCCTGTCCCTTGTCTGCCCCAACCCCTCTCCACACCCCTGCCACCTGACAGGCCCCCTCAAAACCCCTGACCAATCTAAGCCCCCCTGATCCCTCACTGCCCCCTCCAGAGACCCACTGCCCCTTCTCCAACTGCCCAGCATGCTATGGTAGACATGCTGCCGGCCGCTCTCCCCCGCCGTGCTGGAATGCAGGGGTGGGGGGAGCAGGGCAGGGGAGGGGCAGAGCTCTAGAGTTGCCAGAGGACCCAATGGAGCGGCCGGCGATCTGGGCTGTGGGAGGCGCGGCTGCTCCCCGCCAGCAGTGCCGGCGCCTTTGTAAGGCTGCTGCCCCCTGTGTGCACCGCGCCGGCTCCTCCACGGCTGAGGCTCACCGCTGCCGCAAGCGCGACGCTCCGGCTCTCAGCGCCCTGGGCAGGGGATGGGGAGGCAGGGACCAGCTCCCCAGGCAGGGCGCCACTTTTTGGCACCCCCCAAATCTTGGTGCCCTAGGTGACTGCCTAGTGGTTGCACCGGCTCTGTCTGCGGCAATCTGGTGGTCAGTTAGAAAAGTAACAGTGGAGATTCACTGAGCCGTATGATTTGGGATTTCTCATGGAATCCCATTCCCAGAACACTACAGCAGGGTTCAAGTGGCAGCAACATCAATCGATCAATGAAATAGTAAATTGGAAGCATTCCAGCATAACATAGAATAACATCAGAACATAGGGCAGTACACACAAAGAGACTGTCCTTTGAGGGCAAGGTCTCTGAGAGTTGCTTTTTTGTCCAAACTCCCCATTTCGTGGGAGTCCCATGCACCACATGTATAAGTGTGAAGCCATTATCATGCCTTTTTTCATATTTGCTGGGCCATTCCCTTTTAATTCCAGTTACATCTGGCTGGGAGTTTTCCGCCAAATTGTTTTTTGATGGAAAATATAGTATCTGCAAAACTGAAATTTTCCATGGGAAAATTTTGATTTTTGCTGACTTTTTTCTATTTTCTGTCAGGAAAATCTAAATGAAATATTTTGGTTGGGTCCAACCTGGGCTGGGTCAATCAGAATTGAAAGAATTTTGATTTGTCCAATCAAATAAAAATGTTTTGGTTTGTGTCAGTTCAACATTAATCTGTATCTATCTGAGCTGCTGTTGTGCTTCATGGGAGCTGTGGTTTGTATGCCTCAAGTCCACGTTTTCCTCTATCGGCCAGGGTCCCCAGCTGAACTACATTTCCCATGCTGCATTATAGTCTCCTCTCTGGTTGAACATGAACAGCATCATGGCAGGTCCTTGGCCCTGGTGCATCAGGGGACATCAGCTGGGTAGCCTGGACCATAGATGGGAATGAGGGCATCAAACACTCTATGCACAACTCCCATGAAGCACTGTAACAGCTCTGGGAAACACAGACTAATGTCAAAAGGAAACAAAACAAAACATTCTGATTTGGTTCATCACAACCTAAATGAAACATTCTGACATTTCTAAATTAAAATGTTCTAAACTTTCCATTCCAGGAACATTGTTGATATTTTGACCTTTTGTCTCAATTTGGGACCAAAAATAATCTCAGAAAAGACCAGCATTTCCTATGGGATGGAAATTCCAATTTTTTGACTAGTTCTAGTTCTAGTTATACTATGCGGACCATGATGACAAGTTAGCTCCAGCAAGGTTGGGACAGGGAGCTCTCTGTTGAGCAGTCACTTACATTGCGGCTGACACCCATCCCATTTCTTATTAAGAGCTTCTATCCCTGGACAGGTACATTTATGATTGGAACATGACAAGCCGAGTCTTATCTCCCAAGCACCTTGGCAGCGGACCATAATGGCAGAGTCACACCAGCATTAGTCAGTGATTGACCTTAAACATAAAAGGAAAGCAGCAGTGAAGAGTGAGGGGGAGAGAAACATTTTCTTCCTGTTTCCCAAAGGAGCCTTGATGGGCATGCAGATTTCACTTTTGTTGTACCGACAGCACCAGCTGTATCAATGACATTAGTTACACGGTATTGTGATGATCTGTGGTCTCCAGCAGCATATGGGGGGAGGGATAGCTCAGTGGTTTGAGCATTGGCCTGCTAAACCCAGGGTTGTGAGCTCAATCTTTGAGGGGGCCATTTGGGGGTCTGGGGCAAAAATTAGGGATTGGTCCTGCTTTGAGCAGGGGGTTGGACTAGATGACCTCCTAAGGTCCCTTCCAACCCTGATATTCTATGATATGTGAGGCCTGGCAGGAGTGCTGGTAAAGCAAGGTCCATGTGCGTGTGGTGTGAAACAGAACAGTGGAAGGTCCATGACAAAGCAATGGGCTTGCTAGGTACACATCCCCTAACCAAGTCAAGCTGAAAGGACATAAAATAATTTTATCTGAGTTGGTTTTCCTGGAAGTGGCCTGTGCTTTTTGAACCTTGGTTTAATTTCGCCCCCAGCTGCATTGAGATGACATCACGGCATTCCATGGAGCAAAGGAATAGACACGCCCAGACACATTTTCAGAAGTGGCCTTTAAATTATGCGCCTGCAGTCTTGCAGGCACAAAGTTGTACATACCGGAGAAAAAAAAGTCTCTGCATGCAGGTTAGATTGAATTGCCCTACTGGGGAGAACAAATGCCATTGGGTTGGCCAAATAAGTTGTCTGTGCATACAAACACTTGTAGCTACAAATTGGGTCCAGGCAACTTCGGAAATCCAGGCACAGGGTCAGTGGTGGCTGGTGAACTTTGAGGCAGGTGGGGCAAAGCAGAAAAAAAAATCTTGACTCTCTCAGAGCACCCAGCAGGGTGCGCCCTTTGGCTGCTGCCACTGCCGCTTGAAAGGGAGGCTTGTTTCGAGAAGCAGGAGCAGCAAATGCATGGAGAGTCAGGCTCCCATTTGGTCTGGTGTATTTTTCCCTGCCTTCCCAAAGGTTTTCTCACTCAGCCAGCTTGCAGCGCTGCTCATGGAGAATTGACATGGGACCCAGCTGCTACAGCTGCTCCTACTCCAGTTCCTTTGCTCACAGGGCAATCCGCAGGCTGCAGTGACTGTAGAGGACTGTAACGTGTTGTGCTCGCTAACTGCCATGTTGGCACAAACTAAAAGGTACCTAGAGCACGTTAACATAGTCCTATTTGAAATGGCACTACAGCCATGAAAACTAAAGGTGTGTTTTAAAACGTGCCAGCAGAGTCTCCACAGGGCAATTAGAGTGCAGCATGTTAGAGCGCTCTATGGTCACTAGAGCCTGGGGCTTGGGCGGTGAATCCAGTGCCCCAAACCCCACTGTAATCTGACTCAGACTTTGTAAATCATTATCCTGCACGTGCTTCCAGGGTGATGGAAAAGAATGACCTGTGGCATTCGTTAGATTTGTGAGACACACACACACACAAGATGTGGGTGCTATTTTGGTGTGGGTGATATTTTGGTGGGGCAATGCCCCCAATGCCCTTTATACAAGAGCCAGCACTGCACAGGGTGTTTTTGCACACAGACTCCGGCATCCCCCAACCGAAAGACTACATTTCAAACTCTCCTGTTGCTGGACTTTATGTTATGCTTATAGATGTCGCAAAGCTCCACCCATTAAGAATCATATTGTGGTTCCCATAGTAACTAACATCGCTTCAAAGAGGAAAAAAGATGTAAGTTACTGGAAAAACAAAATGGACCAAAACAGAACAAAGTATGAACTTTGGGAGGAAAAATTATTGGGTCTGAACCCCTGATGTGTCCAAGATATACAACCAAGGTCATGAACACCTAGTGGTCTGAATACTATGAGCCCCATATTAGCAGCAGAGTGAAATCAGCCAGTTTGTGAATCTATCAGCAAGACCATTATTTTGTTAGTTGACTAGCTCTACTGTTTGCCACCCTTTGCATTCCCACCTGGCCATGAGCCAGGCTAAGTCAAATCATTCCACTTTGTTGTTGTTCTTTTCCCATCGTTCAGTCACAGAAAGGAACAGGAGATTGAACGAAATGTC
The DNA here is from genome assembly GCA_037349315.1 of Chelydra serpentina. Lineage (NCBI taxonomy): Eukaryota > Metazoa > Chordata > Testudines > Chelydridae > Chelydra > Chelydra serpentina. Next base: position 20,233,051 of record JBAIAC010000035.1, read on the forward strand.
CCTGTTTTATTCACCACTGCAACTCCAGGGCCCTGTGCTACCCCGCACAGGCTCGGCAATCAAGGATAATGCTGGCCTTCTCCATTGCACGGTTAATGAAAATGGGCCCTGTGCCCTTGATGCGGTTCCCATCATATTTGTAAGTCATTGCCTTATTTCTTAAAATGCCATCAGTCAGTTTAGACCTTCTCAGCCTGATGGCACTCAAGGGACCCACCGGGTAAAGCTATTCTGTAGTTCCCATCTTCCTTATCATAGGAACATTATTTCTACCTAAAGATGGTCAAACAACTCCTTTTAAAGGAGGTCAGTCATTGGTACAGGTTCACTGAAAAAGCCTGGCAGAGGCAAGCACACATGCTCCTTGTTGCCCTGCTGGAAGGGCATTCTAAGAGCTGCTGGCCCTTCCTGAAATGTTGCATCACTTGGAGATGTGGCAAGAAAATGCAAAGCTTTGTCTAGACTGGGATTTCAAGGGATGGCGTTAGTATACATGAACTGACACATTCTAAAGTCCAGTGTAGACTTTAACGTGTGCTAAGCTGGTGAAGTTGAAGCCTAGGCTCCAATATGGTCATCAGTTAACACACACTGAAAACACATCTTCAAATCCTAGTCAATAGAAGCTCAGGTGCTGCTGGCTTCCAGTACTGCGCTCAGACCAATAGACCAGTCCTGTGGCAACGTGTACTCTGCGAAGCACTGTTCAAATGCACTATGTCCTGACTAGCTTTGTGACTCCTGGATTGAACTATGAAACTTTCCAGTGTTGCTTGGGATCGTATAGTCAAGAGGAAAGCAAGCTTCCAGTGTCTGGTGTCTGAGTGCCACTGCAGCCATCCCCATAAAGGCTGGTTTAGAGAGCCACAGGCAAGATATAAAGAGAAAGCTTGTCAGGGGGAAAGTAAAGGGAGCAGAAGAGCGTAATAAGTTCACATCAGCTGAAGAAGCTGAGGGGCATAAGAAGGGCTTTTACAAATTGATCTCTAGCAGGAAAAGCAAAGAAAGGACATATAGAGATTAAAGGATCAACAGAGCTCTGGTCAGTATAGTGCAACTAAGGAAGAGCTGGGCAAAGGAGGAGATACACCTGTCAGCGGGTCGGAATGAGATGTATCCCCGAGGTTTGCTAATGGACTGCCCCACCCTCAACTGCTGGCAATTATATTTTGAACAGTCAGGGAGAAGTGGGCAGGTGCCTCCACCAGAAGCAGCCCAGGTGGCTGAGGAAAAGTGAAGGGATAAGAAGGGAGAAGGGAGGCAAGGCCCACATCATGAGCAGAGGGCTCAGCTCCCACACAGCCCTGAGAAAGGAAGCTGCTAGAACCTCATGTAGTGGCGGGAGTGCTGCATTCTGTATACTGGACTCATGACGGCTGCAGCCTCTGGCTGGCTAATTCAGGTTTATGATGTCCTCAGAGGATGTGAATTGCTGAATAATAATAATAATAAATACTAAATACATGAACAAACAAATAAAAAACAGTTAAAAAAAAAACCTTTAGGGAAGAAAAATGCACTTGCAGGATCCACAATGACATGCACAACATGGGTAATTCCCCCAGGCTCACACCACAGCCCTGCGGGGGGCCAGAGGAGCCAAGAGCGAGCAGCATCAATACCACCTGACGGTGACCAAGGAACTTCTAAGAAGCACAGAGATTTGGACAGAGTTTAGCAGCCACATCACTGCCTCAGTCCCTGCTGCAGAGCTTCTCTCTCCATCCCTGCAGGCTGGTTGTCCCGTTAGAGCCTAGTTCCGGTTGAACAGAGCTGCAGGGAAGGGAGCTAGCTACCCATCAGACTGCCAGCTTAGGGGGACTTGATCACCTGAGCTGGACAGTCTAGTGAGCAGTTTGGTTCCTTTTAGCTCTGTTCAGTAAGAAAGTAGCTATCACGAGGCAACAGTCTTCCATGGTCCACTGAGGGGCTGAAATGTGCCCTGTCAACTGAGGTGTTGGCCTAATGTTACCAAATAACATTAATAGCGGCAGTAAAATCATGCTCTTCAGGAGCCAAATGAAATTAGCCAGGTTGTAGCTCATGCCACAGGTTGATTTTGAAGCTGTGAAGTGAGATAGATAATGGAGCTTCTTAAGATATTGAGCAAATGATCATGCAAACCACACATGTAAGGAAGGGAAAATTCATAACCTGGCTCTGCAGTCAGTGGACACTTGAGACAGAGAGTCATAAATCCCAAGGCCAGAAGGGACCATTGTAATCATCTAGTCTGACTTCCTGTATTACGCAAACTTCTCTGAGTTAATTCCTGCTTCAAGTCTAATAGCTGTGGTTGAACTAAAACAATTCTTTTAGAAAAACATCCAATCCCAATTTTAAAATGGCCAGTGATGGAGAATCCACCACAGCCCCTGATAAATTACTGCAATGGTTAATTAGTCTCAGTGTTAAAAATAGGGGATGAGAGAGCTTAGAGAAGGGATTTCCTTGGACCCACTCTACAAATACATCAACCGGTTTCTAGACTATGGAAGTCCTCCAAAGAAGGTACTTAAGGCAGGAACTTGTTCTGACTAAAGGTATTTGTTTGGGGCTGAGAGGATGGAGAGCAGGACAGGAAAGGAAAGAGCAGTCCAGGCGTTGTCAGTTAGAGTGAGATGAAAGAATGGGAGAAGACAGGGAAAAGGGGTAAACTCCAAAACAACATTCAAAAAATGCAAAGGAAAAACCCACTGCTGTTATTTACTCTCAGTACTCATTTGGAGTACTGTGTCCAGTTTTGGGCCCCACACTACAAGAAGGATGTGGATAAACTGGAGGGAGTCCAGCGGAGGGCAACAAAAATGATAAGGGGGCTGGAGCACATGACTTATGAGGAGAGGCTGAGGGAACTGGGATTGTTTAGCCTGCAGAAGAGAAGAATGAGGGGGGATTTGATAGCTGCTTTCAACTACCTGAAAGGGGGTTCCAAAGAGCATGGGTCTAGACTGTTCTCAGTGGTAGAAGATGACAGAACAAGGAGTAATGGTCTCAAGTTGCAGAGGGGGAGGTTTAGGTTGGATATTAGGAAAAACTTTTTCACTAGTATGGTGGTGAAGAACTGGAATGGGTTACCTAGGGAGGTGGTGGAATCTCCTTCCTTAGAGGTTTTTAAGGTCAGGCTTGACAAAGCCCTGGCTGGGATGATTTAGTTGGGGTTGGTCCTGCTTTCAGCAGGGGGTTGGACTAGATGACCTCCTGAGGTCCCTTCCAACCCTGAGATTCTATGATCTATGATTCTATGATCTATGAGGAATTGGAAAGGTGTTTTCCAGTAGCATAGCCAGGGGGGAGCAGGAGGAGCGGCTGCTCCCCCACTGAACAGAAGCGGCGCCTTTTTTGTGCTCCGACGCCTTTTACTCCCGGCGCCGGAGTGGAGCTTTTTTTTTTGCTCCCGGCGCCTTTTTTTGCTCCCGACACTTTTTGCTCCTGGCGCCTTTTTTTAGCTCCGCTCCCCCTGTGCTCTAAACCTGGCTACACCACTGATGTTTTCCTGGACATGGGTGCATGAGTGTGTGTGCTCAGAAGAAGTGGTTTGTGAGCATGTGTATATATGCATGAATGTGTGTGCGTATCTATCTGCAAGCATGTGTGTGTACACGTCTGTAGGTATTTTGCATGTATATTCTTGCATGGATGTGCCCATGTACATATGGGTGCAAGAACATATAATAGTGGGGGTGCATGGCACCTAGGTAGGTTGTATGGATTTTAGAAACTCAAGCAGGTATTTCTCTGTTTAGAGACCCCCTCTGGCATGACTGGGGAAGGTTTCCCATTCCTGAATGATTCAGGGCTCATGTAGATGGTGATATAAGTAACTTATGTGAGCAACAATCTCCTTGGCAATAACCCTGCAGGTGAGAAAGAATACAGGAGAACAGAGCTACTTAAGATGTAAAGCGGAGAGAAACTGAGATGAGCTAGGAATCCGAGAGCATTCAAAGGGGAAGAACGGTGTGTGGCTGGTAGCGGAATGCTGTGTGCACAGACTGGAATCCTGGGTGCTAAGTGCCATCAGACACACAGTGCCGGAGAGTAATGAGACTATGAAGCAGCAGCCACTGGGCTGTAGTTCAGTCACCCAGGGAATGTCTAGCGAGGTTATTATTCTAACAAGCAAAACAGGACATGAAACAGCGTGGCTACAATTGATCTGTCATACAATGAACCTCCCCCTACCCTCCTCCAGGCAGGGGGCTGTTGTAGCTTGTTGAAAGTGAAATATAAAGGGGTCCCTCTTTCCCTTCCTTTATTTAATCAGAGAAAGACGTGGTCTCTGGAAAAGTGAGAAACGGTTCAAAACAGGACAATTAAAATGAGACCGGTACTAGGAAATACAGCCAATAGGTGACCAGATGTCCTGATTTTATAGGGACAGTCCCGATTTTTGGGTCTTTTTCTTATATAGGCTCCTATAACTCCCCACCTCCATCCCGATTTTTCACATTTGCTGTCTGGTCACCCTAACAGCCAAGGACAGGCGCTCAGGGGAGCTTTGTTTGTCTAACCCTGAAAACCAGTGACTAAATTCAGGTGTGTTTGGGGCGTGTGAGCTTCTGTGCTGCAAGGTGCAATGGACAGCTTTGATTAGCAGCACTAGAAGTTTCACGGCTCGGTCTGGCTTTGGCCCTCCAGTCCAACGATGTAGTTTTGCCACATCTTGCTACTTTCATCACAAGTCTCATAATATTTGGTGTTTTTCTTAAAGCCTCAGCTCATGTAGTCATGTGATTTTGTGAAATTTGTTCTTTCAAGTAAGTGTCTAGCCCTCATGGCTGTGGGAAAAAGCAGGAAAATCTGACCACTAATGGCTCCAAAATTGAAAGGCAAATTAGAAGAACCCTATATTTATTATTTTAAAAAATCTTGTTATTTTTAAGATGGTCTCGGTCTTATGATTTTGTGTGTGACCTGACTTGTGATTTTTGAATGCTTGGGTTTGGTGATACTGACCATTGTTACTCAGTAATGTGTTTTAACAGGTACTAAAGTGGTTTCCTTGGGCTGGTATAGACAGGGCTAAAATATGTTATAAACTGTTGTGCCACATTGGGTGAGAATCTAGATTTTGACAACACAGAAATATAGCTATGTAACAATGCTGGCTTTTGCAGGACACAACTGAGGGCTTGTCTTCACTACCCGCCGGATCGGCGGGTAGCAATCGATCTATCGGGGATCGATTTTTCGCATCTCGTTAAGACGCGATTAATCGATCCCCCATCGCGCTCCCCGTCGGCTCCGGAAATCCACGTCGTCGAGCGGCGGAAGCGGAGTCGACGGGGGAGCGGCAGCGATCGACTCGCCGCCGTCCTCATGGTCAGGTAAGCCGATTACGATACGCCGACTTCAGCTACGTTATTCACGTAGCTGAAGCTGCGTATCGTAGATCGACCCCCCTCCCCTAGTGTAGCCCTGGGCTGAGAGTATCAATACAGGACAAATTGCTTAGAGCAGGGTAATCACAGCCCCAGGCTGGTGGTTCTCCACCTCTAAGGCACACCAAATCAGCCAAAGAGAGAGGACTTCAGTTTCACCCCACAGGCTAACCATAAGTCATACAAGCAATTCCCTTAGACACTCCAGTTTCCCAGTGTCACCACCAGTGCCACTCGTTATGGGGACAAAGGGTTATGAAAATCAATACCCCAATACAAGAAAAAAGGTTCTCTCGATCCTAAAGGACCAAGCCCCAGACTCAGATCAATATACAGGTTAGATCTTACCCACAAATCATGCTGTTGCCAATTCTTTAGAATCTAAAAGTTTATTCATAAAAAGAAAGAAATATAGATGAGAGCTAGAATTGGTTAAATGGAATCAATTACATACAGTAACAAAGTTCTTGGTTCAGGCTTGTAGCAGTGATGGAATAAACTGCAGGGTCAAATCAAGTCTCTGGAGCACATCCACAGCTGGGATGGGTCATTCAGTCCTTTGTTCAGAGCTTCCTTTCTTAGCAAGGTTCCTCCAGAAATAAGAAGCAGGATTGAAGACAAAATGGAGGGGTGTAGTAAAGCAATGACACACTGCCACAGCGCCTCCTGCTTGTCAGTCTGGGAATTAGCTCTTTTTCAGCCCCAGAGCGCTTCCTGGTGGCCGGTGTCCCCTCTGCCTCAGGCCCCCTGTGTCCCTCCTGGACCCCAGTGCCCTTTACCTTGGGGTTCTGCCCCAGCAGTACCCCCACAGTCTGGATCTCCCCTCCCAGGGGAACTCCCACCCCTCTACACCCACCTTGCCTCAGTGGCTACTGCCAGTCGCCATCTAGCCCCCTCTCACTGGGGCAGACTGCAGTCTGTAACCCACTCATCATTGGCAAGGGGTTACGACCAGCTGCCTCTGCCTATTCCCAGGCTGCACTTCTGTAGCCCCAGTACCTTTGTAGGCCTTCAACAAGGCCTGCAGCCTGGGGATTTACCAGGCTGGAGAGCCCCAGTTCCCTTTGCCCTTCCCCAGCTCCCTTTGCCCTTCCCCAACACTGATCCGCTTCAGGTACCTTGCTCCCAGGCCTTATTGGAAAAACCTGGGAGGTGTGCCCGCCCACTTCTAAAGGCCCTTTCCCCAGCCTAGCAGGAGGGACCACTGGACCTGGGTTCCAACTGATTGCTTGGGACAACTAATGAGAAAACAGGGTCGGGAGTGGTGGTCAGAGGTTCAAAATAAGGGTACCAGATGGGGACACCGAACAGAGGACCCCGGACAGTGCCCACTGCTCCTCAAAGTTGTCAAGGGAGCCAGCGGATGCTGCCCAGTGGAACTCTGCCTGGATGCGTGAAACCAGGGAGGAATGGAAATAGGCCTCACAGTCGCAGAGCACCCCCTCATCCAGCATCCTCCTCCTGGTGTTATAGATGAAGACTTTGGCCAGAGCCAGGAGGAGGTTGACGAGGAGGTCTCACGACTTCGTGGGGCCACGGATAGGGTGTGCGAAAATGAACAGGCGCGGGGAAAAGTGCAGCCAGAACCTTAACAAGAGGTTCTGGAGGAGCCCGAATAGGGGCTGCAACCTGGCACATTTGAGGTAGGCGTGCGCCAGGTTCTCCCTCACGCCACAGAAGGGGCAGGGTATGTGGGTGAACCGTGCTAGATACATGTCCATACTCACGGCTGTCCCCGGCGGGCCGTGGGACCAAGGTGGAATAGAGGCTGGCCCATCGGGGCTTCTCACCTTCTACAGGTGGAAGGTAGTCCCGCCATTTGATGTTGGGGTGGGACACGAGGGTGAGGAAATGCAGTGTGTGGAGCACGAGCGTGTACAATTGGTCCCTAGGTGTGGTCCGGAACCGAACAGGCTGCAGGGTACGCAGGTGGCTCGGAGTACCTTGCTCCTAGGCAGCTAGCCCTTCCCACTCCAGGTCTAGAGCGAGACTTCTTTCAGCTCTTGGCCCCCAGCCTCTTATGAGGGCCAGCTGGGCCCTAATTGAGCTGGCCACACCTGTGGTCAGCTACTCCCTCAGCTGCTCTCACTCCCCTTTTTAACTGGGTCCCGGCCACAACCCTCTCCAAGGGCTGCTTTTAACCCCTGCTCTCCTGGAGTGGGGCAGGCACCCCACTACAAAGGGTTTCCAGGGCCTTTTATATCCTCTGCCCTGTGGAAGGACACCCCTTTGTTCTTACTGTGGAAAATCACAGCAGCAAGATGGAGTTTAGAGTCACATGGGCAAGCCACGGGTCCATGCATGACTCAGTTCTTTACAGGCCAAAGCCATTGTTTACATGTTAGTTTGAACATTCCCAGGAAATCTCAGATGTAGACTGGCGTCTCCCAAAGTTCATAGTTAGTTAAGTGTTTCTTGAATGGGCACTTACTGAGAATAGTCCTTTCTCAAGAAGCTGACCAAATGCACTTACTGAAAATAGTCCTTTCTCAAGAAGCTGACCAAATGCTTCACTGAGGCTACTTAGAATCAAAACACATTGAGATACAAGTACATAGCCAATATTCATAACTTCAACTACAAAATGATACACATACAGGTAACATATTCATAACCAGCAAATCATAACCTTTTTATAGACACCTCACACAACAACCTTTGTACAATATTTGCTGCAAATATATAACAGTGGTTGCAACAATGATCTATACGGTCACAGTTTATGTCAATAACGTCACAAGCTATTAGAGCTGTTTGAAGAAGTTAAAAGCTATTATTGTGAAAATGTTTGAAATGTCCAAGTTGTTTTCATTGCAAAGTGTTTGAAATGGATCCAGTTCTTGGTTTTTTAAAAAAAATGTATGAAATTTAATTTTTTAAAAATTCTTTTTACTTGAAATTGTTACTGAATTGGTTATGGAAAGTTTTCTTTTACCAAAACTCCAATTTTTTAGTACATGTGAAAAGTCAATAACCATTCTGAAGATGGTTTTGGTAATATTTTCAACAATTAAAAAAAGGCACCACATTTTTCATGAAAAAGGAACCATTTCAACAACATTGATCATTTTTGTGGTGAGAAATTTAGTTTTAATAAAACTTCAATTTCTTACAGAGTAAACCTCTTTGTTTGAAAATTTTTAACCTGTAATACACATCTATTTCTTTTCTCTCTGTCCTAAAATATCATTGACAGCCACTAGTCACACCAAGCATTTGCATCACTGCCTGACAAAGGACATTGCAATTAACTTTTCTGCTGTAACTATCAGAGAGTTACGGACGACTGGCCACATATTGGGAAGTGTTGCTGGTAACCACATGGCCCAGAACTTCCCTAACCTTTCAGCTAGCTCTTACAAGGCTCATTCTATCTATTCTACCTTGTTCAGGCAATGAGAGAGAAGTTCACCCCCATGCAGTGGTGATCAGACCTGTTCTGGGACTTAAGACACATGCTAGCCCTCTGCACGGGTGAATTTCACCCTAAATTTATTAATTATTTAAATGAAACATCATCATAGTCTCTTGTCTTGTCATGAAGACTACATGGCACAGGACAGCTCTGGAAATAGAACTTTGTTTCACATAGAAGGTTCCGAAGAAGTGTGTGTGTGCACAAGAAGTGGGAAGGTGTTGAGTGTGTTGGGATGTGTGTGTGTGTGCATTTGTTTTGTGAGTGGGTATGTTTGTGTGAGAGTGTGTGGGTATGAGAGAAAGTTTACTGTGTGCACATATGTCTGAGAATGTTTTTTTCTTTTGAAAGGAGGTGGTATTTAAATAAAGACAAGTATAAATAGTTCTGGGAGAGTTAATGTTTGGAGTTTAAAGAACAAGACTTCCAGGTCTGGATTCCTCTGGGATTTTCCAATGCTGTATTCGTCCTGTGAGCTTTATTTTCTCTGTCAGAGAGGGTGGGAGACAGAGACAGAACTAGTCCAAACCCTTCACTGTGTGTGATGGTATACTGGACATAAGCCAATAAATCACATTACATTCCTTCTCTCACCAGAGTCCAGGCTGCTGTTTTGACATGCAGACACAAAAGGATAAGGGGTGGATTTTGGCAAGATCCTATCTCCTTCCAGCTCTCACTGGGAGGGGGAAACACAACACAAATGTAATCCTCAACACAAACTGTGTCAATGTTTGCGTTATACTGATCCATAAGAACATAAGAACACACATATTGCCATATTGGGTCAGACCAATGGTCTGTCTAGCCCAGTATCCTGTCTGCTGACAGTGGCTGGTGCCAGCTGCTTCAGAGGGCATAAACAGAATAGAGCAATTATTTAATGATCCATCTCCTGTTGTCCAGTCCCAGCTTCTGTCAGTCAAAGGTTTAGGGACACCCAGAGCATGAGGATTGTCTCTGACCAGTATGGCTAATAGCCATTGATGGACCTATCCTCCATGAACGCATCTAATTCTTTTATGAATCCAGTTATACTTTTAACCTTCACAACATCCCTTGGCAATGAGGTCCACAGGTTAACCATGCATTTTGTGAAGAAGTACTTCCTTTTGTTTGTTTTAAACCTGCTACCTATTAATTTCATTGGGTGATCCCTGATTTTTGCATTATATGAAGTGGTCATTAATACTTCTTTATTCACTTTCTCCATACCGGTCATGATTGTATAGACATCTATCATCTCCCCTTTGTCATCTCTTTTCTAAGCTGAACTGGCTCAGTTTTTTAAATCTCTCCTTGCATGGAGGCTGTGCCAGGCCCCTAATAATTTTTGTTGTCCTTCTCTGTACTTTTCCCAATTTTAATACATCTTTTTTGAGATGGGGCGACCAGAACTGATCCCACATGATCACCTGACAGTGTAGGGAGTTACAAGAAGAAGTCCTTTGGAAAAGGGGAGTGGGGGTTGTTCAGAAGAGACACAAAAAAACACCATCAGAACACAGTATGATGTTGTTCCTCTGACCCTGGTGATTAACTCTTGAGCAACAGGAAGATAGCAGTTGACTTGACCACCACCCGGGAAGGGAGTAACAGGCTGAGACTACAAAGTGCAAGACATTCATGAATTTCACTAACCAAAGGGTGGCACTGCTGCTTTACATCGACAAATGCAGGAAAGTGTTGACTTCATAGTCTAAGAGTTATCTCTGAGATGTTGAAGGAGGCAACACATGAACGTTCAGAAGAACTGTGGCTTCTTTAAGAATAATACAAAGAAAGAGTCATGGACTTCATGAATCCTGAGGCCTCGAGAGTAGTTATCTGATCTAAATGAAGACTGTATTGACAATAGTCTTTTGATGATAGGAAACCAGACTCTGAAATCATAGTCCTCTCCAGTTCTGCTTAGGGCCCCACAGTTTTTCCACAAAGAAAAACAACTTTATTAGACATATGCTGTTCTTTTATAGCTGCCTTTCATCCAAGAGTCTCAAAGCACCTTACAAACATTAAATAAGTCCCAAAGCCACAGGTCCCCTTTGTGATTATCAAGACTACCATAAACCTTTGACATATGGGGGAAACTGAGGTACTGAGGGGTTACATGACTTGCCCACAGTTACACAGAAAGTCAGTGAAAGAGACAAGGTTGATGACATGATATCTTTTATTGGATCAACTTCTGTTTGCGGAAGGAACAAGCTTTTTGAGCTTCACAGACCTCGCCCTGAGGTCTGGAGAAGGCAACCAGAGACAGTGAGTCAGTGGAAGAACTGGGGATAGTGGCCATTCTGCTGCCCTAACCACTAAACATACCTCCTGTCCTACTGAGGAATCCTGGGGCCACTGCTTGTCCAGTGCTAGCCTGGGGCTGTAAAGTTCAGCACCCTGCCCGTATTGCAAGTGTCTTGAGGTGCGACACAGCCAGTGCTACTGTCTGGGAGCATCAATAAACCTGATTGGGCATTGAATGCACCTCCTCTATGGGGATAGTGGATATCTAGCCTGACAATGCCCTTCTGGTGCTACTGCCTATTGACTCAGGGTGTGTGCACTGAAGGAAGAAACCACCTACCACAGGCTTATGCCTGCCCCCATTTTCACCACTGCTCTGGCAGAGGCTTGCGATACAGTCAAAGCAGCTCAGAGGCTCCTTTCAGCTGAGGCCCTCTAAGCAGAGAAATACTCACCCTTTGCCAGGAAGAAGGAGAAGAACAACAAGACTGAAGCTGAGAATTCAATGTGTGGATGCTCCCTGCAGCGGGGGCTGCTATTGGAGAAGCTAAGCAGATGACATCTGAAGGAAGGGATCTGTTCAGGCATTATGCAGTAATGCTGGCATACGGCTCTTTTATTCACACCCCTGTTGGGAGAAATGAATCTTGGAAGGGGAGATGTTTGCACATGGGGGGCTTGATGTTCTGCTGCTGGCATGAGGTCCTGGGAGCTCTTTCTTGGTGTGAAGGCAGCTCCACTAACACCTTTTCTTTTGAATTTGCTTTGTACAGACATCTGTGCTCTCTAGCTAAAAGACACATTTGTTCAGAGTCTCCTAGGGCTATTGAGATGCTTCGAGGAACGCTAAAAATACAGCTAGAGAGTAAGGCACACTGGGGCTGCAGCTTCAGTAGGAACCCTCAATTACTTGGAGAGATCTCAGCGAGGCAGGGTATGTATTTCTATGTCCCAAGAAATGGAGCAAATGGGTATAGGTTACAGAGAGGGCACGAGATCTGGCATGGGTCAACAGTAGCTAGACAACTGGATGCAGCTCTTTCCAAAGCTTCTTATAAATCTACATCCATCTGCCAGCCATCAACAGTGCAAGTTTCTAAGTGGCTATTTTTGTCACAGTGAGTGTTAGAGAAACAGGGATGGGGTGGGCCACCAGGGCCTATTCCTGAAAGCCCTTCATACACAGAATTCCCACTGGCCTCATTCTGCATGGAGATGGCTTGCAAGGTCAGGACCTAAATTTGCTGGGGGTGGAACTTGTGATTTCCTCTCCTACTGTACTTCTCCCTCCAGCCCAGCCTGTTGGAGTGGCCCAGTGATTTAGTCTGAAACTGGGAAAACCACGTGAAGGACGTGCTGAGGTCACTCAAGCATTGCCTTTTATTTAGCAAATAATCACGCAGGGCACAGAAAGGAGAAGTGAAAAATAATGCAGAAGTTATTGAATGTTGAAAGTCAACTAGCGGAGAGTTTAAAACAAAGGGTGGGGGAATTCCATCACTGAGGCTAGTTCCTCTGATCTGATGAAATTTAATTCTCTGTAGTGGGCACTGGTTGTGGGGCCTGATCCTTTGGGGCCTGATCCTAACTTAGATCACTAGTTGTCTAGGGCTGCCTACATGAGTAAGAGCCTACAGGATCAGGCCCTAGAGATAGCAAAGGATGCCAGACTTCTGAAGGAGGTGCCTTTATTTAGTACCTCTAGTGCACTGAGCTGTTGCACAGAATTTAGAATAATCTTTGACAGGATTCTAATAAACTTAATTTTGATTAAAAACTCCTACTTTGAATCATCAACCATAACCATGTTTGTGCATTTAAAAAGCCCATTCTGCAGCTACTGTAATTTACATACTCACATGCAGTTGCTGCACTTGGGTGCATATTTACTGAAACTGCACATGCAAATGAGCATGCAATCGTCAGAGATGGTTTCAAACAACCGGTAGGCTGAAGTGTGTTTCCATAAAGGGTTTAAACAATTCTGAATAAAGAACTTTTATTTTTTTAGACTGTTGGTGGGTCAGAAACAGAACAAAAGGGCTACACTGATCAGATAAATGACTATGAATAGTTCTCCCAGCTCTTGGCCCTCCATTTTTCCTCTCTTCCAAAAGACAGAAACTCTAGCAACACAGACTTCTTCATGCCATACTGAGCCGTCTGCTCAAAAACTCCTCCAAGGCAAGACTACACAATAACCACCACCATTTCCTGGCACACTTGGCTTTTCCATGGTGGTCTCCCATTCAAGTACTAACCATGCTTCACTAGTTTATTAGCTCACACAGAGCAAGGTGGCACAGCTGCCTCTGAAAAATACAGTCCTTTAGCTGATGGTGTCAATGGCTAGGCATAGCTGAAACAACAAGAAAACCAGCCGGAGAAGCGACATTGGAAGCCTGACGCTCCAGGTTTAGCTCAGAAAATTAAAGTTTCCTCAAGGTCAAAGAGTGGGAAGAATTAAGTCACTATTCTAGTTTATTTTTGTTTGCATGTTAATCGTACGGTAGCGTACAAGTGGAATCTTCTTACTGCTGCCATGGAAACAAAGGACCGTGTTCAGTCCGTAACACAACTTACAGCCATCTGCAACAGAAGTACTTGCTGGCCTGTTAGTATAAAATAATCTGGGGCTTTGGAAGAAGAAACTTTTAGGGCAAAGAGATGTTTGGAAAGGTTTACAAAATGTTAGCAGACTCTTGGACACCCGGCAACATTCCTGCAATGCTCATTGCAGGCAAGGTCATGTGCTATACATAAATATGTACATTATATCAAATATAATGATATTTGATCATATGTATATATATGTGTTTGTGTGCGGTATGGATACATACAGTAAATCATATATCTAATAATTATATATATGAACTAATGTATGTTTACATATGTATACCTATTAGAGATTATCTATAATGCAAAACCAATGAGTGAACACTGGCTTAAATTCCAAGTGCCTGTTTGATTTATACATCGTGCTTTTCTTTTATGATTCACAAACATTTGTGTGTTGGGAGCTTTGTTCACACTGATGCTCTGGAGTTGCATGCAAACAAGCATATTTGTGCACAAATAAGAGTATTCACTAATTGCTATTTGTTGTTCACCACTTGCCATTCATCATTCTTCTGTTTCAAAAGTTTCCGGCACTCAATCAGGGGGCAGAAACAATGCCAAGTTACTTAGCTGACCAATCCCACCCCACAAATAACACATAGCAAATTATTAAAAGTGAACAGTATGCAAAGTAGGCTGTTTTACCTTAGAACTATTAATGGAACAGGTGTCAATAGCAAATAGGACCCTGCTTAACTTTATGCCTATGAATAGTCCTGTTGAATTTAATGGACCCATGCACTTCTTAAAGTTAAGCAGGTGTGTTAGTGTTTGCAGGACTGTGCATTGAGGGCATGATCCAACATTTATGGAAGTCAGTGGGAGACCCTCCATTGCCTTAACTGGTGCTATGGAAAGCAAGTTCCATTTCCCAACAATTGACAAAGAGCAATAAAGGGTTGAATGTATAAACTAATTTAATTGCAGTGAATAACTTGATCGGCTCTAATCTCGAGCTCTGTCTCTCTTTCAGGGCATGTGATAAATTATGTTTATCATATATCTTGGCTCACTAGTCTATTGCCCCTGGGACTCAGACTCTTAGTGACGTCAAACTACCACCGTTCTGAAAAGCAAAAAAGCACCTACCAGAGAAATGTTTTATTTTTTCCTCCCAAAAATGGAAATGGCTTGAAGCCCAGGATGGACAACATTCAATCCTGCACTAGTCTCTGTTAGGCACCAATATGGCTTCTATCTGTCCAAGCACCACACAGTTTTTAAGGTATTTATTCTCACTAAGCCCCTGCGAGGAAGGGTGGTTCTTTCATAACCCATTTTACAGATGGGGAACTGAGGCACAGAGAATTATCTATGGACATACCGAAAACCTGGGGCACAGGGGAATGGAACCTAAGTCCTAGGCTAGTGCCCTAAACCATTGAACCATTCTGTCTCTCTGCCTTACAGCTATAGTAACTGGAGTATGAAAGGAGAGATTCCCAGCTTTCCAATGAGATACACACCATGTGCTTCTAACCATGGAAGCTCCCAGGATTTTGCAGTCATTATATTTGTATGTATAGAAAAGCAATTTAAAGTCATCCTTGGGGGTTTTCAAAATGTTGTTATATTTTTGTTTCTCTCACTTAGAGGTCTGGAGAGAGAGAGAGAGACTTTCTATAGAAACCATTGTCAATACCTTAATTTGAGGATCTGAATGTGACGGGATCCCCCCGGGGTGCAGCCTGGGACCGGGATGCAGCCTGGGACTGTGCCCCCTGAACTTTCCCCAGCCAGGGCTGTTTCTCACAATGCCTTGCTAGTGACCAGCAGCAACCCCTCCAGGAGCTGTAATCACTCAGCACAACTGCATGTGGAGCCCCACACCCAGCTAGATTGCATGAATGCTCCCAGAGCCACTCATGAATCACACAGAGAAACGCACCAGCCAAAACCCCCACTTCCCAGCACTGTACCCCAGGAATATACCGTCTTGCACTGCTCAAGTTAGGCAGTGCGAATTTATTAATTGGTTCACCACTTCAACAATGGAAAGTGGATGTACACTAGCCTTTGCAAACCTGAGCAGATTTGCCCCACACTTCATACAAACTCACTGGTAAAGATAAACAATTAAACACATTTCTTGACCATAAAAGGCAGATTTTAAGTGATATTAAGTAACAGGCAAAAAGTCAGAGTTAGTTACCAAAAGAAAAAAATATATAAGCATGCAGTCTAAACTCTGAACCCTATTAGACTGGGCAACATCTAGGGCTATGTCTACACTACCCACTGAATCGGCAGGTAGCAATCGATCTTTTGGGGATCGATTTTTCGCATCTAATCTAGACGCGATAAATCGATCCCAGAACGCGCTCCCCGTCGACTCTGGTAATCCACCCCGACGCGAGACGGAAGCAGAGTCGACGGGGGAGCGGCAGCCTTCGACATTGCAGCATCCTCACGGCGAGGTAAGTCGAGTGAGGTACATCGACTTCAGCTACCTTATTCACGTAGCTGAAGTTGCGTACCTTACATCGACCCCCCCCATAGTGTAGACCAGCCCTAGATGAAGCAGTTTTTCTCACCCCACTGGATATTGCCGTCCTTAATATACAGGTTTGTTCCTTAAACCTGGGCCAGTCTCCTCTATTGGAGTCTTTTCTTCTCAGTGTCTTAGTTGCTTGCAGCGAAGGTGGAGGCAGGAGACGGGCCCAGTATGCGTCCACTCTGTCTGTTTTATACCCTCAGTCCATGTGCTTGGGGAGCACAAGTCCAGGCATATCTGGGGGACATTGCTGAGTCTCTCCAAGAAAGGTTGAACAATTCCCCAGGTGTGGCCTCATGCAGGTGAGTCATTGCATTGTAGCACTCTTGCTGGACAATGGCTGTTGATGGGTTGTTTGACACCCCGCCTGGGCATTGGTTACTTTCCTTGCTGTTGGTTCTGGGGAGCTAATATCTGGCTGATTCCCCAATTTACAGCATGTTTTAGTGACAGCCATACAACATAATTCTCATAACTTCCTATGCATTAATGATACACATATATGGATAGAGAAATGACTTTCAGCAGATCATAACCTTTCTCCTAATACCTTACAAGGCATGCTTTATATGTAAGATCACGATTCTGTAATGAGGAATATGGGCGTTACAGTATGGTCCCCCCAAGGTATAGAATGTCACACTGAAATCTGGATGTAAGTATAGAAAGCAAACAAAGAAAAGAGAAACCAGTTCAGAGAAAAAGAGAAGTGGAAGGCAGAGTTGTAAGTAGAGCCAGGAAAAGGAAAGCCACATCTTTTTCTCCTTATTTTGAACACATTTAAGACCAGGGATCAGTGCTTGAAGTTAGGCTCCTAAGTCCATATTTAGGCACCTAATTAAATAACCTAATTTTCAGAAGTTTTGGCCATCCCCACCTCAGGACTTCTGAAAATCAAGCAACTTGTTTAAGAACCTAAATAAAGGAGAGTAAGGTTATGCACCTAACTTCGAAAATTTTGGCCTAACATTTTAGTTATTTCAATTCACGTTTGAACTTGCACACCCTTAGACACACACACACACACACACACATTGTGCAGCACCTACATTTTTATTCACACTCACAGAGAAGGCTTGCACAATGTACATATTATTTACTGTAAGACATTTTCAGTGCATATTTGTTTAATATGTCACTGATCGGTCCATCAGCCCTCACAGAGAGAGCGCCGATCACCACACGTCAAACGTATTGTTCTAGCCAGGCCTCCAACTACCCGCTGGCCAAGCTGTTAGTAGCACCAGACACCCGATTGACATAGCGCACAGCAGCCTAGAACTCCTGAGCGATCCGCCAACAGCAGCCTCCCAAGCAGCAATTTTAAAATTAATTCCTTTCATCTGTGCTCACCTCCACCCCCTCTTTTGTGTTCAAGTTCCTCCAACATTTGTGTGATGGAGCTTTACCTATGCAAATGCTCATGGGAAGAATTTTGTAAGCTTCCTCGCTCAATGCCTGCAGAAAATACATTTGCTTTCTGTGAGCATTTGTATTAGGAGCCTCGTCATAATTGTTGCATTCTCCCAATCAGAGAAGAGAAATAAGACTGTTCTATTAAACAATTTCAGAGAAGGAATGAAGTAGAAAAACACACACAGCTTGTGGGTATTCTGAGAACAGAAAGAGAGGTGAAATTCATCATAAAAATAATCCATGGTGAAGGCTGAAAAAGCAGCCTCATAAAGTTGCGGTTAGTAATGTTTTTTTTATAGGATTGCTCAGTTCAAGTACAATTAATAAAGGGATGGAAAATCTTGCGAGGTTACAGTCATTTTTTCTTAATTTTTAGATATTGTTTGGCATTTTTATTCAGGAAATCTGTTGCAGGAAGAAAAATTCTCTTCTTAAGATAATAACTTAGTTTGTTCAACTTTTCTGTTTGTGATGAGGAGCCTGGGAGGAGCAGCCAATCAGGGCCTGGCCGGCCCATATAAGAAGAGCTGCGGGGCAAAGTCAGCTTGAGTAGCACACTGGAGCGCCAGGGGCGAAGACCAGGTTCCTAGCAGGAGGAAGGAGTGCCAGTATCTGGGACAGAGCCGTGCTGCAAGCAGGGACCGAGGGAGCTAGAGAAAGCCCCTGGCTGGCTGCTATGGCCTGCAGGCTGAGGCCCTGATGTAAGAGCAGAAGAGGTTGCTGGAGCCACATGGGAAGCGGCCCTGGGACAATGGACTGCAGTTGCCACTGAGGAAGTGGCTGGACAGAGATTGCAGGTCCCCCTGGAAGGGGAGAACACAGAGTGTGGCACAGCCAGAGGGCAGTGTTATTGAAGAGGATGACACAGTCCTGGGAGTGGTGCGGGTCCTGGAACAAAAGCGTGGCGTGGCATCACCAGAGGGAGTCCTGGCGAGCACAGCTAATTCCCATGACAGCCAGCAGGAGGTGCCAGAGTGGTGAGTCCCACCCCATCACACTGTTGCTTTGCACAAATCCATTATTAGAGGTCCCCATTATCAACTCAAAATTGTATTTCATAGGCATTTCATGCTGCTCATTACCATTGCATCTGAATGTCTACATACATACGCTATAATACAAAACACTACCTATGTACTTTTCAAAAGGAATTGTTCTGGGAAAGTTCTCTGGCCTGTGTTATACAGGAGGTCAGAATAGGTGATCACAATGGCCTGGGAATGTGATTCACAAAGTTATACATGATGTGGACTGTGATCTGGGTTTGGCTGCTTATATTTGGCTGCTTTCTTCACTTACAGTGTTCAAAGGGGTAGTGGTTGTGGATTTAGGTCAGTAAGCCATACCTTCATGCAACCTTCTCTCTACATACTTACAGAGGCTGAAATTCATTCCTGACCAGAGGCCTGGTGTACACACTGGGCCTGATTCTCCTCTCACGTATGCCACTTTTACATGGATGTCACACCATTGGCTTCAGTAGAGTTACTCCCAATTCCCACCAGCGTGAGCAAAGAATCTGGCCCTTTGTGCTGGCCCTTGCACAGGGATGAATTTCACTCACAGACACCCAAATTGAATTATCCTGATTCTCTATCCTGCACAGTGGAAAGTCTTGAGAAGTTCTTCTAGACCAATGGAAAATCTCCACTGAAAAGAATGGGAGCTGGATGCTGCAAGACCAGCATGGTGAGACTAGAACAAGCGAACCTGTTGAGCGTCTGGCAGGGAATGCAGGATGCTGGATGGGAGTCTGCCCCCTGCTGCCCGTCTATCACTTACACTCCCCAACCAAACCCCTTCCTACATGAAAACTTTCCTGCAGGAGAACAGAGACAAAACAAACTCAGCTAAAGTCTCTCTGGAAAATCAAAGCTCTTAGCAAACTTTCCTGGCTAAGGAGCGAATCCGAGCTGGCACTGTGGGGGCTCCTTTCATTTGATTGCGTGACTCACACAAGCCGGCTAACGGGGTGTTTAACAAGCTAGCAGCTGAAAGAGAACAATGTGTGTGGGTTGCAGAAACCTTTTCTCTCTTTCTTCTTTCATTTTTTTAAGTGCCTATGATACGATTTCTCCCCCCACCACCTTTTTTTTTTTACTCCAGGGGGAATTGAGAAAATCTAATCTGGAAGGGTTGATGGCTTGGGTGCACCAGACGGTCTTTGGAGAGATTGACCTCTTCTCTCCAGTTACAATAAGGGTTACATTTTGCTGCCTTGAGAATGGAGAAGCCAGGGTAGCTGGTGCTTAACTGCCCTTGGATCTGTGGGATGGAATTCATCCCTCTGAAGCACAGAGGGTAAGGTGGGTGCTGGGATACGATATGCATTTGCAGGGGTGCCCAATGCACTCACGCACAGGTCACACGGACACACTCTGAGAGCATGAGCGGCATGTGCACTCACAGCGACAGCCAGAGAGGCACTGTTTGCACACACACATGATCAGATAGGAACTCTATTGTGAGGGCACACATCCATACTCACACACAGACACACACAGTAGGGTGACCAGATGTTCCGATTTTATAGGGACAGTCCCGATTTCTGGGTCTTTTTCTTATATAGGTTCCTATTACCCCCCACCCCATCCCGATTTTTCACACTTGCTGTCTGGTCACCCTAACACACAGCCCTGCTGTCATTTCTAGATATATATAAACCACAGGTTTCAGAGTAGCAGCCATGTTAGTCTGTGTCAGCAATAAGAACAGGAGTACATGTGGCACCTTAGACACTAACAAATTTATTTCAGCATAAGCTTTCGTGGCCACAGTCCCTTATCTTAAGCAAGGGAGCTATCTTCCCTCCCCACAATTTCCCCTTTCCTTCAAGCCGGGCTCAAATATCTCAGCTGCCTCTGATTTCACAGCAAAAGTTTGGCCTCTTTTTCTAATGTTGGTGCTCCCCATCCACCCCCTCATATTAGCCAATGGTGCAGAGTAGGGGGAAGGGAAGGGACTTACAGAGAGGGGCAATAGGATCTGAAACTCAGAAAACATGTCACTTCTGAAACAAAGGCTGAGCTTCCTACTATAATGAATCATCTCTTCTAAACTCTTTGAAGGCTGGGGCAACTTTTAATCCCCAGTCTGACAAAGGCCATGGTTGGGCCTGATTACCCACTGCCCTTCCTCAGAGTTAGCCCTCTGACCGCTGTGAACAGGGAGTTCAGAATGGGGGTAAAATGCTACCAGATTAAATGGTTTGGTTTGGTGGCTGAACCAAAAAATCAGAAAATCTTTTCGTTTTGGGCCCATCGGAAATGCCATTTTTTTCATTTTTTTCTTAATGAAACAACAAAGAACAACAAAGAACAAATCCAAAAAAATGTTTTGGATTAAACTATGTTTTTCATTTGATTAAAAGTTAAACGTTTAATTTCCCCGTTTTTTTACCCTTTTGCTTTTGGTTAAATCTAGCTAAACTTAAAAACAAACCATTGTTTTGAAATGAAACATTTTGATTTTTTGTGGGGAAAAAAATTCCTCTTTTTTTTTTCCAGCTGAAACTAGTCACCAAATTTGACCAGATTTCACAAGCAGGTTCAGTTATCCTGAAACTGCATAGCTTGGCAAATAAACTATTAGCTGAAAAAAAATTACCCAGCTGTACCCTTTTACCCAACATGCTGGCAAAACTTGTAATTTTGGGGAACCCCCCCCCCACCACCATAGGGCGTGTCCCAGTGTAGACATAGCGAATTCACTTGAGAATTTATAACTTGGAGTAGCAATACCTATTTCCCCCTGTGATTAATAGTGCCTTGATATTAAGGTAACAAGAAATATGAAGAAATAAAGACACATCTAGCTACAGCTGGTTGAAAAAAGAGACAAATTTTTCACAAAAAAAGTGAAAAGATTGTCTGTTTTTCATTGACAGATGTTGACATTTGATACCAGAGCTATCACTGCAGTACAACTGTGTATCGTTTCTCCATCTATAAAATGGAGTGGGGAGGTATAAGTCTTAATTCATTCATGTTTGTAAGGCACTTTGAGATCCTTGGCAGAAAGGGGTTCTAGTAAATGCCAGGTATTGCTAAAGACCAAACTGTGAGGCATTTGTTTTTTTCTAACTTTGCAGCAGTTTGGAAGAATTCTCTCCTTATTGGACATATTTTTGGTCTAAGGAATGCAATAGCACAGAGACCTCGACATGTCATCTGGTCTCATGCTCTGCTGCATCTTCTATCTTTAGTCTCACTGAGCTGTATATTTGTAAAAGGAACTGAATTGGCGTGTTCAAAAAGACAAAAAGGAAAATGTGTTTAAAGACAGTACTGTCCCAAAATGGTGACTGACCACCTATTTGCATACATGCTGCCTAGCAACATTACCTAGCAATACTATGCTATGAGGATGGAAAGCAGAAAATGAGCTGGAGGGACACATAAGCACAATGTTTGCCGGCTGGAAGATATGAGGGTCTGCTCAGATTTAGGAAGGATCTGTTTCTTATCAGCCCTGACAACCCCCTGATCCCAGGGCATACATTCCTAATGGGTTGTTTGACACATGGCTTGCTTTCTATTCACACATTGTAAATGGAGAACAAGGGAATCTTAAATGTATTTCCCACAAAGAATGAAAGAAAATGTTGTTACTATGTATTAGACATATTGAATACTCTGACTCTGGAGTTCAGAGTTCTATTCCCCGCGCTGCCACTAACTCACTGCGTGAGCCTGGCACAGCTGCTTCATGCCTCAGTTTCCCCATTTATACTCTTGAGGTAATAAATACTTTTTGAAGGGCCACTGTGAGGATTAGTTCTTTAATGCTTATAAAATAATTTGCGACCTTCACATGGAAGCCACTAGTGAGAAGCAAGGTATATATTTTGAATAATTATTAATACACTATTAAAAACTAATACAAATTCTCACCTTTAAAGCAGAAAGGCAGGATTTAGCATTTTGTAAATTTGGATTTTAGATTTGTATTTCCACATAGCATTACAAATACAGTATGATGAATTACCACAGCTAATTCTTCTCCTCCTGGTAAAATGTGACAAGTCATCCTAAGGTAATGTGAGGAAACTGACCTTTCTGATAATCTGCCTTATATCACACAAACTGCACACACACGCTAAATACACACTGACCACACACATATCAAACACACACATGCAAGCTAAACTCACTCCGCCCTCTAAGTATACACATGTAAACTAAGCACACATCAAGCACCTGCGGCGCAGCTGGTAAAAGGGTCCAGGTCAAGAAAGAGTAAAGAGACCAAGAGAGAAAACTGCATTGTACTAACTGAACTCTCGCCAGTGGAGACAAAGAAGCAACGCAATTACGCAATTAGGAAAAAATAAAGGTATTTGCCCCCAGCACTCTCTCTCACCAGTATCAGGAATGTATTTGGGTCCAATCTAATTTGATCTAAAATATGCTGTTGAGAACAAATGAGCCTGTTGTACCAGGAGCAGAAAGGCTGCCATGAAGTTACATGTATCAGACGAAAAGGTGATTCCTGGATAGAGGAGCTCTTTCATCCCTTGATACTTCACATCCACCTAAGTTACTGCACACAAAAGTTGTGGAGGGAGAGTTTTTTCCCCTCAGACTCCGATCACCTCACTAGAATCAATACGTCTTTTGAAAATGTTACACCCAAACACTGAAAGCAAATTGGTCTGGCTGTTTCCAAGTGCACCAGTTCCCCAGAGCAAAACCCCTTTGTGCTACTCTAACCTTCATCACCAACATATGGCCATTCACCACCTTAACCACGTGTGTTTTGGACCACTCCTTTTCCCTCTTTCTGCAGACTGTGAGCTGTTGGCTGGGAACTGTGCCCAACTTTCTGTTTGGAAAGCACCTAGCATATTGTGGGTGTTACTGGAATGAAAAAGAAATACTACTACTACTACTAAAGAAGTATAGCAAAGAAGATAGTGGTAGCACAGAGACTGTGATGCATCTGAAGGACTAAGCTGGTCCCAAACTAGAATGTTGGGTCTCAACATTCCTGAACTCTGATGGTGTTCAAAATCTGAACCCAGAACTAAATCCACATTTTGCAAATGGCTCATCTCTTTCTAATGGACTAATCCCAAACCCAACTGAATCCTAACGGCCCTGAATGTTGGGGTATTCAAAGTCCAGATCTGGACATTGCAACTTGGACCTGGACTCATACGATGGGCCCAAGAACAAATCATATTCAGAGGTATCCTCCAAACCTTTGCTTTGGAGTGAGAGGGCAAGGAAGTGTTAAACCTTAAATTGGATTCAATATTTTAATCTTAGATTGGACTAGAAAGGAGGGTGCAATCCTGTTCTAACAGGGGAATAGATCTAATAGGTCATATAATCCTATGAAACTTCATATATTCAGCTTTTTCTTTTTTGGAAAAAGCAACCCCAGTAACGGGGCAAAGGAGACTGTGCTGCTTTCAAAGGGACCATGCCGCACACATATAACTGACTTGGATGGCTTGGCTTTTTTATCTCCCTTTTTCAATATCTATGACTGAAACCACAGCCAGCAGTCATGCAAAATGTCAACAGAGTTACAACCCCAGCAGCAAAGACAGAATTCCATTGAGGACTGAGTGTGACTCAGTCTCAATGAATCATATAGAGTTTCTTTAAAACTAGATCCTTGATTTCTTATTATATAGGAAAAAATGCCCCCCCTCTACTTTCCCGCTCTGTATAATCCTGCCAGGTTTTTCTTTAAAAAAAAAAAATTGAATTAATATTTTGGCCTCATGTTCATGCTGGACACATTTATAGTCTGGGAGGTAATCTGCATGAAAACAAGGCATGATGCAATACTCCAAGAAGCACAGGCGCCAACTTCTGGTGGCACCGGTGGAGGCTGACGCCAGGCCCCGCCCCCGACGCCGGGTGACGTTGCAGGGCCCCGCAACGTCACCCGGTGTCGGGGGTGGGGCCCCGGAACGTCTCCCAGTGCTGCGGTGAGCTAGGCGTGGGCCCCGGGGCTGGCGGGGAGCTGCCGGTGGGTCCTCTGCACCCACCAATTTTTCCCCGTGGGTGCTCCAGCCCCAGAGCACCTATGCCAAGAAGCATGATGTCTTAGCATGCAGCACTCCTTGTTCTTAGGATTTGTGAAGGTTCCAAGGTACAAGACTCCTGTATTCTTTCTACTATCTGCAGTGGTCTTTCCCCCCACTTTATAGCATGCACTTCAGTACAGCTAACAGTACTAGGCTCCAATGAACAGTTTTATAGCAAGGTAGTGCTCAACTTCCACTCTACTCCGATCAATCAGACATCAAGGAGTCAATACCCATCGTGATAAGATAAGATAGGTAACATCCCATGGGAAGCAAGTCTAAGGCTACATCCACACTACCCACCTGATTCGGCGGGTAGCGATCGATGTTCTGGGATCAATTTATCGCGTCTCATCTAGACGTGATAAATCGATCCCAGAGCCGCTCCCCGTCGACTCCGGAACTCCAGCTCCGCGCGAGGAGTAAGCGGAGTCGACAGGGGAGCCTGCCTGCTCCGGTGTAGACCAGCGATAAGTACTTTTGAAATCAATCTAAGATATTCGACTTCAGCTACGTTATTCATGTAGCTGAAGTTGAGTATCTTAGATCGATTCCCCCCCCCGCCCCCCAGTGTGGACCAGCCGTAAGGGAAAAAACAATTGAAGACAGTTGGCAGTTTTTCAAAGAGACATTATTAAGGGCAGAAGAGCAAACTATCCCACTGCATAGGAAAGATAGGAAGTATGGCAAGAGACCACCCTTGCTTAACCAGGAGCTCTTCAATGATCTAAAAATCAAAAAAGAGACCTACAAAAAGTGGAAACTAGGTCAAATTACAAAGGATGAATATAAACAAATAACACAAGTATGTAGGGACAAAATTAGAAAGGCCAAGGCACAAAACGAGATCAAACAAGCTAGAAACATAAAGGGGAACAAGAAAACATTCTACAAATACATTAGAAGCAAGAGAAAGACCAAGGACAGGGTAGGCCTGTTACTCAACGAGGGGGGAAAAACAATAACAGAAAATGTGGAAATGGCAGAGGTGCTTAATGACTTCTTTGTTTCGGTTTTCACCAAGAAGGTTGATGGTGATTAGACATCTAACATAGTGAATGTCAGTGAAAATGAGGAAGAGTCAGAGGTTAAAATAGGGAAAGAACAAGTTAAAAATTACTTAGACAAGTTAGATGTCTTCAAATCACCAGGGCCTGATGAAATGCATCCTGGAATACTCAAGGATCTGACTGAGGAGATATCTGAGCCATTAGCGATTGATTGTCTTTGAAAAGTCATGGAAGATGGGAGAGATTCCAGAAGACTGGAAAAGGGCAAATATAGTGCCAATCTATAAAAAGGGAAATAAGGACAACCCAGGGAATTACAGAGCAGTCAGCTTAACTTCTGTACCTGAAAAGATAACAGAGCAAATAATTTAGCAATCAATTTGCAAACATCTAGAAGATAATAAGGTGGTAACGGTCAGCATGGATTTGTCATGAACAAATCTTGTCAAACCAACCTGATAGCTTTCTTTGACAGGGTAACAAGCCTTGTGGATAGGGGAGAAGTGGTAGACGTGGTATATCTTGACTTTAGTAAAGCTTTTGATACAGTCTCGCATGACCTTCTCATAAACAAACTAGGGAAAGGCAACCTAGATGGAGCTACTATAAGGTGGGTGCATAACTGGCTGGAAAACCGTTCCCAGAGACTAGTTATCAGTGGTTCACAGTCATGCTGGAAGGGCATAACGAGTGGGGTGCTGCACGGATGGATTCTGTTCAATATCTTTATCAATGATTTATATAATGGCATAGAGAGTACACTTATAAAGTTTGTGGACGATACCAAGATGGGAGGGGTTGCAAGTGCTTTGGAGGATAGGATTATAATTCAAAATGATCTGGACAAACTGGAGAAATGGTCTGAAGTTGAAATAGGATGAAATTCAATAAGGACAAATGCAAAGTACTCCACTTAGGAAGGAACGATCAGTTGCACACATACAAAATGGGAAATGACTGCCTAGGAAGGAGTGCTGAGGAAAGGGATTTGGAGGCCATAGTGAACCACAAACTAAATATAAGTCAACAGTTTAACACTACTGCAAAAAAAGCAAACATCATTCTGGGAAATATTAGCAGGGGTGTTGTAAGCAAGACACGAGATATCATTCTTCTGCTCTACTCCGCGCTGATTAGGCCTCAACTGGAGTATTGTGTCCAGTTCTGGGCACCACATTTCAGGAAAGATGTGAACAAGCTGGAGAAAGTCCAGAGAATAGCAACAAAAATGCTTAAAGGTCTAGAAAACATGACCTATGAAGAAATATTGAAAAAATTGGGTTTGTTTAGTCTGGAAAAGAGAAGACTGAGAGTGGACATGATAACTGTTTTCAAGTACATAAAATGTTGTTACAAGGAGGAGGGAGAAAAATTGTTCTTCTTAACGTCTGAGGATAACACAAGACGCAATGGGCTTAAATTTCAGCAAGAGAGGTTTAGGCTGGACTTTAGGAAAAACTTCCTAACTGTCAGGGTGGTTAAGTGCTGTAATACATTGCCTAGGGAGGTTGTGGAATCTCCATCATTGGAGATTTATAAGAGCAGGTTAAACAAGCACCTGTCAGGGATGGTGCAGGGGACTGTGGACTAGATGACCTCTCGAGGTCCCTTCCAGTCCTATGATTCTATGATGCAGGAGAAGTCAGTCCTGCACATTTCTCCATTAATGACCAGCACTGACACACCAACCCTTCTGTTGCTCTTGGCTAACTGGGGAATATCTGCCTCTTCCAATTTGCTGTCACTCACACACTAAAGAATCACTAAACACTTTGCTGCCCTAGGTGACCTGTCGGTTTTGTCTGGATGGGAGAACTGGCCCTGCATGTGGCTAATTCCTACTGTGCAAAATATTTACCCCCAAACATCTTTACCATAATACACACAGAGACAAAAAGGATCAGATGTGAACAATGGAGGTAACAGAGATAAAAACAACTCACAATCTGTCTGCAGAATGGGTGAATTCTGCTTTGGGAACTCAGAACAGACTCAATAGCACCATTAAAATCAAACTTAATTTGTGTGATGTGAAGAATTTCCCTTGTCACTCAGTTGAGCTCACAAACACCTCCACGCCGAGTACAGGAACCAATAAGAGACTTGTCAATGCAGGTTCTACTCTGTACTCTAATTTTTCAGGCCTGTTAAGGGTCAGTCTCGAAAAGATCAAGATGACTGGAACCACCCTCTGAATTAGACCCAAAGTTTCTGGATCCAAATCAGGGGATTCAGGATTTCAGAATGTATTTCCCTTTATCTTTCTGTTCTTCTGTCTTTTTTTTCTATTTGCTTATTTTTTTGGGGGGAAATCAATAAAATATAAATAAAAAAGCGTATTTCCCTAAAAACATCCAGGGACCAGTAGAGTGGATCAGAGCTTTCGGAGTGTTTTGCTGTGATGCAACAAAGCAGTGTTTGATGGGGATTTTCTTTAATGTTGTTCCAACTCCCTATTTCATCAATCCCCAGTTATCAATTTAGTGTGATGATTTAGGGTGAAAGAGGACAGGATCTCATGTACCACAGTGTTGGTTGCAGTATAAGAACATAGACAGATAGAAGTGATTTTGATTTATGCTACAGTAGAAAGTTACGAACACCAGAGTTACAAACTGACCAGTCAACCACACACCTCATTTGGAACTGGAAATATGCAATCAGGGTAGCACCAGAGACAAGGAAAAAAGAAAAAAAGAAGCAAGTACAGTACATTATGTTGCATTAAACGTAAATTACTAAAAAAAAAAAAAGGGAAAGTAGCATTTTTCTTCTACAGAGTAAAGTTTCAAAGCTGTATTAAGTCAATGTTCAGTTGTAAACTTTTGAAAGAACAACCAGAAGGTTTTGTTCAGAGTTATGAACATTTCAGAGTTGCTGATATTGTCTCACAACAATTGTGACAGCAGGAAGGCTGCTGCTATCAGGACTGACAGACAATATGCCACGGAAGGTATCTACTCCATTGGAGGAGATCACAGTGAGTGTGTGTATGGGGGGGGAGGTGTTGTTGAGGGTGTGTGTGTGCAGAAACAACAGTATCATGATCTATCAGTAGGAGCTAAGACCATGAGATTGAGGCAAATAGATGTGGGTTTAATATTAAAAACAAAAGCTATGACCAAGAACAGCACTGAAAGCTCCCAGTATTGGGAAGATACATAATTAAATCTCTTTTGAGAATTCATTAAAATTAACCTTCAACTTCGGGAGGGCTCCTCTTAGGCCAGTATAGACCAATGGATACAGCCTGTGCTGTGAGGCCAAAGTTAGATAGAATCTAGTCTGTGGTTAGAGACAGCATTTCTTCCTGGATCCAACCCTGCCAATAATTTTCTTAACACATAATATATTATTATTATTATTAATCTTGCATTTCATTATTAAAGTGACGAACATCTAATAAATGTATGTAAAATAAATAAAAATACATTGTATGGTAGCCTCGTGTGTCAGATTTTGTGAAACTAGGTTGTTAGAGCTAGTGGAAAAAGATGACAAAATTTCACAGGCCATTGTTGAAAGTTTTCCATCCAAATCTCAACCACTCTATGAATGGGTTGAATAAGGGAAAGGTTGAAATATTGAAAAAATTGGGGGTTTTCTGTGAAAAATGTTTGTATTTTTGAAAACTTGAAAAAGTTCAACCACCATTATGTGCTGTAATGTGGTAGATAGCCTTTCTCATAAACACAGGAACCTTAATAGGCTGTCCATTTTCCCATACTGAGATGCCTAAATTTGCACTTTGGTGTAAATAGCCTTTTTATGCCCAAACCTAAGTGCCATTCTGAGCATCCAAAAGCAAGACTGGAACACTCTATTATAGTGTGGTCTTACTTTGAAGAATGCCTGTGTTAAAATGGCACCTTTTTTTACCCTAATCCTGCAGTGGCATCCACCTGAACTCAATTAAGCTCCTTGCGGGGTCTGGGGTCTGCCTGGGTTGATGTCATCATGGCAAGACTATGGCCTTACTCAACAGACCTGCTCTCATTGTGTATCAGAGTCCTATCTGCTGACAATCTAAAAACTAGTTGATTCTGTCCTAAGGGCCAACTCAAAGATAGAGTGGGCTTTGGATTCTGATCCATCTTGTGCATGATCAACAGCAGGGGTTACTAAATTCCAGGCAGTCACAGCTGGATACACCTGTTAGTGGAAATGTGATAGCACAGGTATCTCTTAGGGCGTAATCTGAACACCATACAGTTACACAGAGGTAGCTGAGGCCCTAATATGTCCTGGAGAACTGGAGATACTGGTGATAAGCTAGGTGGAAAGACTGCAGCTTGACACACAGAGCCCAGGCTGAGTCTGCAGGGCTGGCAGTTAGAGAACACATTGTTTCCCTGGCAAACAGAGCCGATTTGGTCAGAAAATCACTGAAATAGTCAACAGGAGCCTCAGGGTCACATTTTTACTGCCAGGTCAGTCAAGAACAGCACTGACAGCTCTCCTGTTTGAAAGCTGCACCCCCTGTTATAGATGCACTCAAAGGGCAGCACTGGGATAATGATCTGGGATTGTGAAGACACCCTAATTTAGAGCGCTCACATCCGGGGTTTTGGCTCAACCCCGTATTTAAATGAGCATTTTCAAAATTCAGAGCAGGATTTAGGTTCAAATTTCCAACACCCTGAAGATGCAGGAGCCTGTGGAGCCGGGCCCGCTTCTCAGCAGGCCGTAGAGCTAGTTCGATGTATGGCAGGGAGTGAAGATCTACCCCCGGTTTAGGCACTAAACTTTAGGGTGATCTGGCTACGCCGTGTCCGTCTGTCTATCTTCCTCCCCACGACAGAAACGTCAGACACGTCTTCCAAAGGAAGGAGAGCCGGGAAACAAGTGCCCGCAGGGCGCCGCAGGCGGGCAGGGACTTCGCCCGGACAATGACCCGGCAGTGTGACGGGTGAGAAGAGCTGCCACTCTCCGGACCCGCAGCGAGAGGGTCCCGTCCCTAGGGCCCGGCTGGAGCAATGAGGACACGGCCGGGTGCGCGATGCCCGCTCCGCGGCGGGTCCCGTCTGCCCCGCTCTTCCCAGCTCCTCCCTCGCTCAGCCGGCGGGCGCGGCGGGGAGGCCGCCGGCCGCCGCTGATTGGCCGCGCCGCGGGTGGCTGGGTTTGAAAGGCGGCGCCGGAGCAGCCAGGACTTAGGCAGTCCGGCGACGCGCTCAGCCGGTGGGGGAGCTGCTCGTCCGTGCGCTCGTGGCCGGCCGGCAACTTGGCTGGGAGCGGGGCCAGCGGGCAGCGAGAGGCGCCCGCCCGAGGGGAGCGGGCTGCGGGACCGGCCAGGGAGCGCGGCGGTGCCCGGCACCCGGCCAGCGGGAGGATGCAGACGGCCGCGTAGGGAGCTGGGCCATGCCCCGGGGGGCCAGGCTGCGCACACGGCAATGGTAAGGCGCCGCTGCCCTGCCCGGGGTGCAGCCCCGATCCCGCCAGGGGGCCCTTAGAGAGCGCCCGGCCCGCGGAGACCTGCCCCCCGAGGTGTGCGAAGGGCCCTCGGGCTTTCTCCGTCTGCCCCTGACCCCCGGAGGGGCAGGGATGCGGCGTGGGGCCGGAGTGGCTCCGGAGACAGTGGCGGAGTCTGTCCGGGGCACGTGCACCGAATTAGACCACGGGTGGCGGGTCTGTGGGTGTGCGGCGGACAGGAGCTCTCCCACGGGGGCAGACTTTGAACTTCGCCACCTGCCGGGTCAGTTCCGCGTCCCTTTCACACTGAGGAACAAACACCCCATCCTCCGTGGGGAGGGCGGCTCCCTCCGCCCCCCCCCCCACCCGGGGCAGAGCCGGTGCACTCCTAGGGCATTTCCACCTCCGGGAGTTCCGGCAAGACAACTCCGTTGTGTAGCTCCGATTCCGAACCACGCGCGCACCCCCCGGTTGATTCACGGCAGGAGGATACAGTACAGAGAAATAATGACCGAGGGAGAGAGCAGCGAAGAGGCACAAGCCAGGAGATGTTTTCAGCCGGCGTTTGGGAGCAGGGCTAGGCTCGCTGAAGCGGAGAACTAGGGGAAGGCTGGTCCACCTGGCAGGAGCTGTAGAGGAGACGGCTCTGGCCCCAGTAGTGACCAGGCTGTGTGGAGAAGTGGCCCGTTCTAGTTGGGCAGAGAGTAGGGAGGTGACTAGGGTGACCAGACAGCAAGTGTGAAAAATCAGGACGGGGGGAATAGGAGCCCATATAAGAAAAAAGACCCCAAAATCGGGACTGTCCCTATAAAATCGGGACATCTGGTCACCCTAGAGGTGACTGTGCCGGAGACTGGCTGGTGCAAGCCCTGGGAAAAGGGGGCCACGCTTCCCCTTTGCACTTGTGCTAATCAGCAGTGACACCGGAGTTGGAGAGAAGGTGTCTCCGTTTTATCTGAGCCTAACGTTGCGGAGTTGGTGCATCGCCTTGCTCTCGGAGGCTGCGAAGCCCTAAACGCAGGTTGATTTCCTTGCAGCTTGAAGCAGGAGGTGTAGCTGAGCCGTGAGGGAGTGCGCTGTCCTTTCATCAGAATGCCGTATGCAACGGAGTAAATGCCTTTAAGGGCTCTCCGTTGTTCCTGGCCTTAAAATATTGCATCGGTAGATGCACTTTGTCCAAGACTGTGGCTAACAGTCAACCCACTACAACATATTGCCCTCTCTGCCCAAAACACCCCAGAGGGGACAAGTGCTTGTAGTCTGAGGGGCTCAAGGGAACACTTTCAGTATGGCTATGTTTGATGTTACTAATCTCTGATTACCTGCTAGATACCACAGCATGTGTTAGCTTGCTAAGTTTATTATTTTGAAGTTACAATAGCAAATCACTATGTGTTTGGAAGATAATTACTATCGATGTACAATTTCAAAATCTAATTGTCCAGACTTTGTATATTAGTGTAATTCTTTCATTTGGCCCATGAAATTTAGAGACTTATCTGCCAGGTAAACCCAATGAAATCAGTGGAGTTACACCAAGAAATCTAATTTTGTCTGATCTCCTTGATTAAGGTTTATAGAATTGCACATGTAAAAATGCATGTACATAATTTGCTTGTAAAGTACTGTCATAGTGATTGTACATGCATAGGGAGAGCTGTCTAATTAGTGATTGTGCAAATGCCTTCAACTATATGTGCAAATTTGTGTCTAATTTTGGTCACAAACTACAAATCCAGTCTATTGCTTATATGGTGCCAGAAGACTTACTTAAATGGCAATAGAAGGTGGAAAGTACAACTTTAAATGGCATATATTACTTGATTGGAAAAAAGAACGAGGAGTACTTGTGGCACCTTAGACTAACAAATTTATTTGGGCATATGCTTTCGTGGGCTAGAACCCACTTCATCAGATGCATAGAGTAGAACATAACTGTGTGTGTGTACATACAGAGAACATGTCAACTGTTTGAAATAGGCCATCTTGATTATCACTACAAAAGCTTTTTTCCTCCTGATAATAGCTCACCTTAATTGATTAGCCACTTAAAGTTGGAATGGCAACCATCTCCACCTTTTCATGTTCTCTGTGTATATATATCTTCCTGTATGTTCCACTCTATGCATCTGACGAAGTGGGTTCTAGCCCACGAAAGCTTATGCCCAAATACATTTGTTAGTCTCTAAAGTACTTCTCATTCTTTTTGCGGATACAGACTAACACGGCTACTAATCTGATACTTGATGGAAAGAGATCTCTCTAGCCATCATTTTGTACTGCCTTCTATCACCATAAGTGTCCATGTGCCTCCCGGGTTAATGAATCGTTATAGCAACCTCCCCTGGTACCCTTGATTTGATGTCACTGAATGTGTCGATGCTAATATTTTCAGTCAGCTGGAATTGTTAGTAATGATCCATGTGAAGGTGAGAGACAGTCACGGGTGCCTGTTATCTGCCAACTGGCAGCAGAGGTAGAGAATGGGGATGATGTTTCAAGGAGTGTGTGCAGAGAAAGAGGGTTTGCTGGGCTCTGCTGGAGTTGGTAACCTTCATTTAAGTAGGCTTGTATTAGAATTGCTGTAGCTTGCTGGATTTCTGGTGAGTAATGGTGCTATTGGAATTAAAACAGCTTTTTGCTTTGACAGTCACATCCACAGAGAAGGGCTTTCCATGGTGCTTGGGTGTGATGGGGCAAATCTGTGCTCACTGCAAATTCCTGTGACAGGAGGCAGGGTTAGTACTCTCCTCCTAGTCAGACACCACATCACCAAGGACCTGAGCTAAAGCCATGTGGGAGTCTCTCCATTCACTCCAGTGGGCTGTGGATCATGTCCTAAGAGCACGGCCACTTCATGGATCTGACTATTGGGAAGAGAGTGACTGTCTCCTTCCATGGATGTTGTCTCTAAGACTGAATAACTGGAGCATGAAGAGCCCCTTCTGGAGAGCAGCTTGAGAGTGTTTGAGTTTGAACTGGCAGTTTTCTTTAACTACAGAGGCATCTTTCATGGCTCCAAAACAAACTTCCCCCATGGAAAGTTCATAAAGTCGGAGAAATTAAAACATGCAGCTGCAGTTTTTGGCTGCATCAGTGTAGCCAGCAGAAGATAAGCCCTAGTTTATCAGGTCTGAGCACCGAAATCAAGCAGTGGCAGCTGGCTTGGGTTGGCTCTGTGGAGCATGTGATGTCATTATGACTTCATTTCTCTTATTTTATGGAAGGGAGTGGACAAATCTTTGTGAATATTATCTTGTGTTTAATGAGGGGACAAGGAAAGATTTAATTACTCAATCACTCTGGCAGCTGACTCCTATTGCTGGGGATAGGGGAGACTGTGCAATGGTTTGGATAAAGATTACTAGGGGTTTGATTGTTTCTGAATGATGACTCTGTTCCCAAATCCACTCCAAGGAACTGGCTGCAGTCAGGTCTGAGATTCAGTCTCTAATGAAGGTAGCCTTGCATTCTGCATAAGGCTGTGAAATACCAAGGAACTGAGGAGTATACATTGTACAGCACCTAAAGCCCACAAATGGACTTGGCTGCTGCATCTCTTCTCCGGTTTAAAAGCTGAAAGTACCACTGATCAGATTTCCCTGTAGCATTCCCTCCAGGAGGGGGAACTTGCGCTATCCTCAGCGGTTAGTGCTGTATCCTTTGTCTCATAGAAAAATGTGCATACACTACACGTTCATTTGTTTTAACTAATGATTTGATTATCTTGTCAATTGCCTTTAAATAGTTGATTACTAGGGACAGATCTAACTGTCTCTGATCCTCATGGTTTTGTAAAAAAGACTTAAAAGTGAGAAGAGAGTAGTTCACTGACATCTCTTGCTCATTTATTCAAAAGACCCTAAAGTCTCCAAACAGTGCACTGTGCTAATGTATGCCAATTCTATTCCTGTATCCATTACCCTGGTGTCCTATTGTGGTCTACATCCACCTGTCACCACTTGTCTCTATTTAGGATCTTGTGTGTTCTGCACTCATGAGTTGTTCCTTGGTAATCTACAGGACAGCTTGGAGAGTCAGGTACTAACCAACATGAGTAAAGGTGACAAGCAGTAAAGGTGACCCTTGATTGTAAGCTCTTTGGGGCAGGGACTGTCTTTTATATCTGTACATAGCCCAGTAAAAAGGGGTCACTTGGTTAAACCAGTAAATTAAAAACCAACTTCTTCCCATGCTGCATCATAAGCCTGTGGAACTTGGTGTCACAAAGTGTTATTGAGCAAAGACCTTGGTAGGATTCAAGGAGCCAGATCCACAGCTGGTGTAAATCCACATAATGTCAATGGACTTCAGTGGAATTGTGCCCATTTAAACTAGCGGAACATCTGGCCCAAAGAGTTTAGTAATGTATATGAATAATACCTTCAGCAATTGTAATCCTAGCTAGTTTAATCTACCATGCCTATAAACCCTCATGTGTCGGGGCATAACTCAATTACTACCCTCCTTGGGGTTAGGAAGAAGCTTTGCAGGGTGCTCCATAATTATCCACTTCAGATTTTTCTTGCACCTCCCTCTGAAGCATCTGGTACAGGCCCTTGTCCGATAGGATGGCAGATTATAGGGCTCGTGGTATGAGCTACTGTGACAATACCTGTGTTCCTTTGTTCAGCTTGTTAGGTAATGTCTCAAACTTAAACAAATCTGGCCTCAGGTCTCCAGATTCCAAGTAACATGACTCTAGGGAAATGTGCTGTTTGTTGAAATTAAACAGATGCCTATCTAGAAACCTTATTTTGGATTTTGTCACTGGCTGGAAAAAAACAACCTTGCTTAGAAAGGTGGTGGGACAAGAATACAAGAATTAGGAGAAATGGAAATACTCCCTCCATTAGACTCATAACTGACTATCTAAAGAGAATAACTATAGTTTTAACTCACCCCCTTTCTTTGCCTCAGCTCTGCTCTCGTCTATCTGGTGCCCTCTCCTTTATGGCTTATGTAGGAAAATAACAAACATGGTGGTGGTTTTTGATTGTGGAAAGTGGATTCTAAAAGGTAGGAAGGTGTCCAGTTAATTGGATTGTGACCTATTGACTGCCACTATTCTATATAATCTCTTACATGCCTAGAGCCAAAGTTGCAGCTGGTTTAAATTAGTGTCACTTTGTTAGGGTTAGGCTTAGACCAATATGCTCAATGGGACTTGTGGCAATATCCTGTCTGATGCATTTTCATGCTAAAAAAAAAATACTGCAATGGTGTGGGTTTTTTTTTTTTTTTTTTTCTTGTCTTCTTGTTAGTCTCTGTTCCCTGGGGTGGCCTTTAGTCTCATGATACATTCCACTGCAAATGCCTTGGTTCTCCATACTGCACCAATGTTTGCATCATGAGGTGCAGTCTGGTGTGCATTATCTCCCCAAGAGGTGAAGGGACAGTCCGTAGCTTGGCTACCATGAAACTGACTCCCATATTTTTGAAGCAGCTGACTTTAATCTGGTCACATTGTGTAATTTCATTAGACTTATTGTTTTAATTTCATTTGGGGTGGGGGTGAATCCAAATGAACAGTGGCTGCAGACACATGGGTTACACTGGGAGACAAATCCAGTGGTGTACAGTGGAAAGCAAATTAATTTGAGGAAAGGACAAATTGAACTTTGCCAGCTTTATGTAATTAGGGAAACAATTACAGAAAATAACAGGAGGTGCAATCAGCAAGTAGCAGTGATGGAGGCTGGGTGCAGGGTGACAGCTGTTCTCTAGGGATGAAAGTCACCCAATGCAGAGGGGCACTGAAGCCCCACTCTTGCCCTATTTTGAAGGCTTTTTGCAGGAGCAAAAGGGCAATAGGCCTCGTGCTGGCCCCCTGCTCAGGAGTGACTTCCCCCTTGTATCCCTGCTGCAGTCTGTCTCAAATGTTTATTTTTAATTACTTTTATGAACCTTTCCAGTTTAAAATGTTTTGTGCGGCATGGGCTGGATTCAAAGCCCATTCATTGGCAACAACGGGAGTCTTTCCATTGACTTCCACATGCTGTGGATCAGGTCCTATATTTCACATGGCTTACATACATGTTCTGTGCTCAGCATCCTGCTGGCACATCCACACACACTTTCTCACTCCACCCTACTCTGCTGTACCCCTCATCATATGGCCTGACTTTCAGAGGTGCTCCACACCCACAGCTCCAACTCAATTGGAGCTGTATGGGCTCAGCAACTCTGAAAATCACACCTGGACTGTCAGGCTTGTACACCCATCCTCCCGTTCCCACATCCACTCTGACTCCCCATCCTCTCCCTTGCACACCTCTGACTTGGGGGGGTGGGGGGGGGGCCACGTTAATCTTTGTATGGTGAGAGTGATGTCGAGCACACACAAAGTACAAAGCTGCAGTCACAGCCAGCAAGACTAGAACGCAGACCCGCTAGTGCTCAAGGTTTATGCTGCAGCAACATGGTTCACAGCAGCAAGCGCTGGAACTGTTACCTCTCAAAGAATTCATCCAGGCTTAGAATAAGCAAAGCAAAGAGACAGCGTGGGGCAACAAAGTCATTTGCTCATTCCAGCTGCTCCAACTCAGTTTGCTCAGTCTCACATTACTGTGGAAAGGCTCATTATTTTCTTAATTTTTTTTCTCTCGGTTTGAGATGGTAAAGAGAAGTCCTGCCCTCATTACAGTTCCCATGGAGACAGATCTGATGCTGTACTTTAAAGAGGGGCTGGGCAGGCAGCTGGCATTTTTGTCTCAGCTAGCAGTCCCCACTGTCTGGGTGGATCCTACTGCCTGGCTCTGCACCATCAGTTATCTCAGGAGTCTGTTGCTTCATCCGCTAACTAGGCTCCCTTAAAGCCAACTAGCAAACAGGAAAAGATCCTGTACCTGTGCCACACCCAAAGTTGATGTGAGAAAATTCCCACCTCTGTAGTGCTGCATGCTAATTTGCATGTAGTCTGGTGCCTGGAACACAGATGTTGGACATTGGAAGAGTCAAAGGATATGTCTACACTACCCAAAAAAGTGTACTTAATTCAGGTTAGCTAACTCTGCTTAAAATAGCTGTGAAGACACATCAACTCCACTTAATTCAGATTAGCACCTTGAGTTCAACCACAGTCCTCTCTAGGCTTTAACAGACTCGTTGGCTGAGTAAGCATGTACAGGATTGGGCCCTAAGTCTGTAATTAATGCAGCAGCAGCAGCAGGAGGGGATCCAGTTTGATTTCTTTCAAGTCTAAACTTTTAGAAGATTTGCAGAGTAAATATTTACTGAAACCTGCTGAAACACAGGCCCACTTTATTGCTGCACTGCTTACCGCTGTCATTGTTTCCATCATAATTTTCCTGAGGGGTGGGGGTAGGGGATGGTTTGAAAAGCAGCTGATTTCACTGAGAGCAGGTGAAGTGGTGGAATGTTTCTTTTCATGTGTTTGTTTTGCAAAATGTTGTCACTTTAAACCCTCTCTTCTGAGGGGCAGAGTTGGATGGGTTTCAATAACTGAGAGCTGGACTCCATGCTTAGCAAAGACCTGGGAAGCCAAAATGAGATGTCTGTTGTGACATTGAGTTGCAAAATGGATTTCAGCAGGATGTACATTTTATTCTATGTCTTGATGCATGAAATGTTTGTCTTTAATGGGTTCTTAGCTTCTTCCATACTGGGATACTATCTCATAAGAGAGGTTTGGCCAACCTCTCCTATATGTTTTGAGCCCTGTTTCCCATGAAGAAAGCAGGGAATGGTCACAATCCCCTTGGAACCTGAGTGTGAGAACACATAGTTTATAGAACAGGGAAGGTTTTGGTGAAACTCTAACCTACTCTTTGGTTCCCAGATAAACCATCCCATTGGGAATGGGTACCT
Source organism: Chelydra serpentina (assembly GCA_037349315.1). Lineage (NCBI taxonomy): Eukaryota > Metazoa > Chordata > Testudines > Chelydridae > Chelydra > Chelydra serpentina. The sequence continues at coordinate 20,271,911 of JBAIAC010000035.1, forward strand.
TTTGTGCTATATGCAAAGATGTTGGGCCAGATGCTCAGCTGGTGTAAAATTGGCATAGTGCTATGCTGAGCTTTGCCAGCTGGGAATATGGCCCAGTCTTTTCAGAAAAGGAATGAAAACACTGGTCTACAATTTTTGAGACGTCTGATTCAGAGATAAAATGTGCTATTTAGTATGTATTTTGATGTGCTGAAGTCAAATATGACAATTAAAACAACTGGCTACTGTTTCTAAGATATTTAAGTTTTTACATTTTATGTCTATGTATATTGTGTAGATAGTAGTTTTAATCATAAATTGTAAACCTAGGTTTTTTCATGTGTTTATGGTTACTTTACATGATACTATTTCACCTGTCCTGTTTATGTAACACTTTAAAAATCAGCAAAGGGGTTATATAAATAAAATTTATTATGAAACAAGGCAAAAAACTATTATGTACATAGTTTAGTCCTATTCAGTGTCTACTTGGCGCTTCTTGGCTTGTCTCTTGTATTCATTAAATGGAGCATCTCGTCACTGTCCAGCAATAGTCTGTAAGCATTGATGGGCTCCGTTTGCCCTGATAGCGTTTCTCCATTGTTGCAATGTCCTGGTGAAATCACTCACCGTGCTCATCGCTCACTGCTCTGCAGTTCAGTGGGGAAAAAAAATCTAGATGAGAATGCAAAAAATGTCTCTTTAGTGACATGTTGCAACCAAGGCTTTTGTATGCCTTGAGGAGGTTTTCCACCAACAACCTGTAGTTGTCTGCCTTTTTGTTTCCGAGAAAATTTATTGCCATTAACTGGAAGGCTTTCCATGCCTTTTTTCCTTGCCATGCAGTGCATGGTCAAATGCATCATCTCGAAGAAGTTCACGAATCTCAGGACCAACAAAGACACCTTCCTTTATCTTAGCTTCACTTAACCTTGGAAATTTTCCACGGAGGTACTTGAAAGCTGCTTGTGTTTTGTCAATGGCCTTGACAAAGTTCTTCATCAGACCCAGCTTGATGTGTAAGGGTGGTAACAAAATCTTCCTTGATTCAACAAGTGGTGGATGCTGAACACTTTCCTCCCAGGCTGCAATGACTGTCGGAGTGGCCAATCTTTCTTGATGTAGTGGGAATCTCTTGCACGACTATCCCATTCGCAGAGAAAACAGCAGTACTTTGTGTATCCAGTCTGCAGACCAAGCAAGAGCAACAACCTTCAAATCGCCACAAAGCTGCCACTGATGTTGGTCATAGTTTATGCACCTCAAAAGTTGTTTCATGTTGTCATAGGTTTCCTTCATATGGACTGCATGACCAACTGGAATTGATGGCAAAACATTGCCATTATGCAGTAAAACAGCTTTAAGACTCGTCTTCGATGAATCAATGAACAGTCTCCACTCATCTGGATCGTGAACGATGTTGAGGGCTGCCATCACACCATTGATGTTGCAGGCTACAAGATCACCTTCCATGAAGAAGAATGGGACAAGATCCTTTTGACAGTCATGGAACATGGAAACCCTAACATCACCTGCCAGGAGATTCCACTGCTGTAGTCTGGAGCCCAAAAGCTCTGCCTTACTCTTGGGTAGTTCCAAATCCCTGACAAGGTCATTCAGTTCACCTTGTGTTATGAGGTGTGGTTCACAGGAGGAGGATCGGAGAAAATGTGGGTCCTGTGACATTGATGGTTCAGGACCAGAAGTTTCATCCTCTTCCTCGTCTGACTCGAGTGAGTGATTCTGGTGCATCAGGAACCGGCAGTCCTTCTCCGTGGGGTACTGGGCGTATAGCTGATGGAATGTTTGGATAATGCACAGTCCACTTTTTCTTCTTTGACACCTTTCCCAACTGGAGGCACCATGCAGAAGTAACAATTGCTGGTGTGATCTGTTGGCTCTCTCCAAATCATTGGCACTGCAAAAGGCATAGATTTTCCTTTCCCTGTTCAACCACTGGCAAAGATTTGTTGCACAAGTGTTGCAGCATATGTGTGGGGCCCACCTCTTGTCCCGATCTCCAATTTTGCAGCCAAAATAAAGGTGATAGGCTTTCTTAACTATAGTGGTTATACTGCGCTTTTGTGATGCAAAAGTCACTTCACCACAAACATAGCAGAAGTTATCTGCATTGCTCACACAAGTACGAGGCATCTCTGCTCACTTTGGCTAAACAGAAATGTGTCCCTTTGCAAAATCAAACACTGACAAATAAGAGAGCACAACACTGTATGAGTGCTAGTGCTGATATAGGGCAATTTGTTCAGCTGAGTGATGTAAGCTTCGTTATGATTGCATCATCCATGACTTCGAGGAATAACATGATGCAATTCATATCATGTATGACACAATACCAGCTTCAGATTGCATCATTCATTGTTTTGCCTAAAAAGCAAGTACTGTCCAAACCCAGTCATAGATTTATTCATAGATCCAGTCAAAGATGTATTTTAGTCATTTCTGGTTTAAATTGAGATCCCTTCCCTTTATAACTCACTTATCCTCTGCAATTCCCAAGTCAAGGGTCGTATATACTGACCCAATAGCATGTCTTGAAAACTAGAGCCAATCAACAATTTTAAGCATCATTTTTGTTCTCAGTGACCCAGAATTAGTAAAGTTTGACTACATTTATTTCAGAAGCATTTTGGTTGTAGAGCAGTGAAATTGATCCAAAGAGGGGTTCATCCTTTTTGGTGGGTAACTATTGCTCCGAAAATAGATTCCATAGAACACAGATTCATAGGGTGAAGTCCTGGCCCCACTTAACTCAATGGGAGTTTTACCATTGACTTCAGAGCCAGAATTTCATCCGGAGATCATAGTAATAGGGGACTATAGTGATCATCTAGTCTGACTTCCTGCATAAGATAGAAGCTGAAAAATCTGCAAGAAAGACACATGCAAGAAAAATTTAAACTGGTTGAGGATTTGGATATAAAATGTCACCAGTGATTCATTGTAAATCAAGGGGGAAGGGGAATAAAAGAAACCAGTATTTGAAGAAGGAAATTGTTTCCTTTTTAATTAAAAAAAAAAAAAAACTGCTTTAAAGTGTACTTCACTGAGAATTTCCAGACAGCACATGTAAAAGTGTCTGGAAAGAATAAAAAGCAGCAACTTCGGGCAATGGTTAGACCTCCCCCTCTCCTTTCATTCCCTGGCACCAGACTTCACTTTAGACTTTTTCCTTGGAGCTTTGCTTTGTGGTCAGGACTACCATTTTTATTAGGTTTTGTGCAATGTTAAACTAAGCATTGATAAGAAAAGTGAGCCCAGCTATATTGCATGAGGACAGAATCTGGCACCCTTCTCTGTCACGCGATGCCTTACTCCTCTAGCAGTCCCACTGAAATCAGCAGGATGACTCAGTAAGGTGCTACTAGCTGGAGTAAAGGTATCAGAAGCAGGCTCTTGGGGATAAGCAAAAGATGGGACATTTTAGCCACCCAGTGTCCCATTTGCTGGTGTGATGTGCTGGACGTCCCCCAGCACAGATGGAATATCTTGATATTCTGTTACCACCAAGGGCAAATGCTCCGCTTAGGAAATGTTTGCAGCATATGGGGCATCCCACAAACACCTCCCCACAGATAGGAGTGGCTGCTCCTGGGGGTCTTCACATGCCTTGCTGGAGGCTGAAGGATCCTTTTGCTCCTCTCGGCTCCAAAGGCACCACTCCTATGTAGGCACCAACCTGGCAAATTTGTCTGACAGCCAGGTGCTCAGACAGAGTGGCTTTGAGAAGAGCCATTATAGAAGAAATGACTTGAAAATGCTGCTAGTTAATCCCCACCCGAAGCCATAACCCTCAGGGGGAGGGCAAGCCAGGGAGCAAATGAAGATAGATACTATAGAGATTCTGAGGCCTGAATTGGCCATAGAGACTGCACTGCTCTTAACACTTTAGAGTGATCCCTTCAGGGCAGGGGTGGTGATAGGGCAGCTTCCTCTGCCACTGCCTTTGTTGTACTTACTCTGTGGCTAGTGGACTTTGGCCTCCGTGGTTGTGGTTCTAGAGCCTTTCAACAGCACAAAACTCAGCTGAAAAGGACAGCAGGGAAAGCTGTTGGTTTCATGCAGCTATTCTTAGGGAAGAAGCAGAGGCTGCAAAATGGAAGGAAGAGAGGCAGATAAGATCCAGAGCCTGGACTGGTGCTATGTAGATGGATTAGACAGAGGATTGCTCTTCTGTGGAATGCTTGGGGTCAGCTGTTCTTTAAAGGTATTGTGAGGAAGTACTGATAGGCTGGGGGAGGGCTTTCACTTACATAGGGGAGCTCTGCCTGGAAAGCAGGACAAGATTTTTACACAGGAAATGTATTCCTGGACAGCTGTCTTCCTTTGCAGAGGATCTGACATCTGGTGGGCAATTGGACACTTTCTGTATTGCACCTGTCGCCTGACAGAAATCAGATGTTTAACTGTTTGTCAACTGTTAATCCAGTGGAATGGAAAAAGGGAGATGTTAATAGGACAGCTTCCTCCTCTGGAGAGAGGCAAGGACCATAATTGCCTCTCTCCCTGGGATGTTTACAAAGCTTAATGAATTAATCTTTACAAGGGCTCTATTGGTGCAGAGTGACATGTGAGTGCTGAGTTATACCCTCTGTGCTTTAGCTAGGAGGATGAAAGCCATGTGTCCATCTGTCTGGGAGTGGGGGATGCACTAAGACATGAGCAGGGAGATGTAAATTGCATTTCCTTGGACCAAAGAGGTCCTGATCTTCCCCTCCCTCCTGCCTGCAGGAGAGCGTTTATCCAGGAGAGGTCAGGTGGTGGTAGTTTTGGGGGCAGGGTGAAAGCTGAGAGGATGCACACATTGGTGCCCTCCATCTAGCCAGCATTGCCCACTTCCCTAGTAGGGTGGATTGCATCTGCTCTCCTCTGCTGCAGCCTCCTTCCCAGGTGAATTACCTACCAACCAACCAGGGGCCCTGGGCCAGGGTGTACATGACAAACTGGTTTACACCTCAGCTGAATCTGACCCTCTGTCATTCTCCATGAGAACTTTCCCAGCATAAGTATCCAAGTGGACCAAAAGGGAATTCAGCACTAATCAATAGTAAATCAGCCCTTAAACCCCAGGAAATACATGGCTTTGCAGTGCAGCTGCTCTTACTGCTTTGGGACCCTCTGCTATGTGAGCTACACACCATGAAAGACCAGAGGTAAAGAGACTGTAAGAACAATCCAGCCCTGTGAAGTTGGTTGCACTATTTAACTGCTCATGTTCAGGTTGACCAGATATTCTGTTTTTAAAGGGACAGTCCTGTATCTAATCTTCCTGCAGGTGTCCTGACTCTTCCTTATACAGGGCAAGATGCCTGGTTTTTTTATTTTTTCTTTTGGGTCTCCTCTACATCAGTATTGGTGGGCCCTAATGGTGGGGCATCCAACAATGGGGATGAGTATGCAAGGCTGGTGGCAGGACTCTCTTTATGTACTTCCCCTCTGCTCTCACTGCTTTGCCCCTTCACTCCCCAGCCCCACTGCTCCTCCATGCCCCCTCCCGGCTGCATCCTGTCCCACTCCCAGCACTGTGCAGAGAACCAGCACCTGGTCAGCACACTCAGCTCACCAACAGCCTGGCCGGCAGGCTCCTTCCTTCCCCCACTACTTCTGACTGAGCCAGCACCCCTGGAAAGCCCAAGACCCTCCAGCCTGGGGTGCTGGCCAGAAGGAGCCAAGCCCTGCACGTGCCAAAGCCCCACACAGCACCTGCACGGGGAAGCCTCTCCACCCCTCAGCCAAACTCTGGAGGGGCAAGGGGGGAGGGACAGCACCAAACCTGTAGCGCCACAGAAGCCCCCGGGACAGGCGCTTAGCACTCTCTTTGCAACCCTGGGTCCTGTCCCCAGGGAGTGCAGGGCTGCTCTGTCCCCTAGGCACCTTCCTCTACTGAGCCACCTCTCTGGCTGGGTTCGCTGACCCCCTGCAGTCAGGTTCCCTGGGCCCCGATGCACAATGCATCAATAGGGCATAACCCCTTCCTGCCTGCACTGTAGGAGGGGCTGGAGGGGAGGGACAACAGGAAGCAGCTGGGTTACGTCCCTGGCCAGCAGCAGCTTGGAGGTGTTGGCTGCCTTTTGACACACTGCGGGCAGGAAGGGACAAGCTGCTTCCAGCCTCCTAGGAGGAGGAGGGAGATGAACTCTGCACAGACAGGTTACAGTGTAGTAGCCGTGTTAGTCTGTGTCAGCAAAAAGAAAATAAGAGAGAGATACTTGTGGCACCTTAGAGACTAACAAATTTATTTCAGCATAAGCTTTTGTGGGTTAGAACCCACTTCATCGGATGCACAGACACAGGCCAGGTCATCCCTCTGCTTCCTTCTTTCTCTCCTCCCCCGCAGCAGGAAGCAGCCCCTGTCCTTTCCTTGCCACACAGTGCTGAAAGGCTGCTGGCCACATTCTGGTGTGAACCCTGGCAGAAATCGGAGGGGGGCATGTGACCTTGCATGCCCCCCTACCATGTGTTGCCTCAGGAAGATGCAGTGCCAGGTACCAGGAGAGGCAGGTCCATCTTGGGGCTCCAGCCAAGCATGGAGGGTGCAGAGCACTGGGCAGGGAGGGTCAGGTGTCAGTCGGTTGGTCACCCCTGCCCTCCCACACCCATGTGTGAGAGAGGTGAATGGGAGTGTGTGTCACTCCTCCTCATGGGCTGGGGGTAGGGGTGTATGTCATCCTTCCCCATGTGAACCCTAAAGCCTCAAAGATAAGAAGGTAAATAAAAAGAATCCAACTATGCAGTATTTCTTTAACAGGGGCTCCGTCAACTTGATGTTAATTTAAAGGTTTGTACAATTGATTGCCATTGAACTCACTTGAATATGAGTAATTTTACCAGGTGTTCTGTATTCAGCATAGGGAAATATGGTCACCCTACTCATGCACTACAGTGAGAGTCATGTGTCCGCCTGCCTGAAAGTTGCCTGTGATTCCTAGCTTAGCATCATCCAGTCATCAGTGGTTGCAATGGATTGTGCCTCTCCCCCATCCCATGCTGTGTAATGTAACTATTCTACATTTCCCCCCCCCCCCCCCCCCCACTCAGTAGGGAGAGTCAAATCTGCTTTTCTTTACACAGGGTTAGGAGTAGCCTGGCCTGCTTTCCCTTCAGGGAATTACAATGTACCTAACTTTGTCTGAATCTGTGTAGTTTTTACACACACAGAGGGAGACTTTATTTACTCAACCATGGGGGGACATGGGAGATTTTTTAAGAGGCAATTTAATTTCAATGGGATTTGGGTGTTTAACTCCCTTAGGTGCCTTTGAAAATCCTAGCCTGGATATAATCCTCATGATCTTTTATTTATCTATAATGCTTCATCCTGCCAGATAGTGTGTAAACCACATGGCTTTCTTGTCTATCTACACAGAGATCACTTCACTGACTTGAAATGAAGCCACTTTAGGGGCAGAAAGCAATGTGAATATAGAGTCAGAGCTTCTGATTTTTTTTTTATTATTTTTTTTTTTATGCCTGAAGGGACCACTGGTCATCTAGTCTAACGTGTGTAACAGGCCATAGAACCGCACCTGGTATCTTCTGCAGGTAGCATAACAATTTATGGCTGAACGAGAGGATTTTTTTTTTTTTTTTTTTTTTTTTTTTAATTCTTCCAGCCTTGATTTAAAGACTCCAAGTCATGGAGACTCCACTGTGCCCTTGGCAATCTGTTTCTAGTTATAAAATATCAAACAGCCCCATATGTCTTTCATTCCTCAGCTGAGCAAAAGGTCTTTGTCAGCCTGCTTTGGGCTATGAAACTGCTTTCATGGGTGAAGGATATAGCAGCTGCCCCCTGGAAATCGGATATTCTCCCCCCCCCCCCCCGCCCCCCAATCTGATTCGTGGTTGCGTCAGGGAGGTTGGGAGCAGGGATTCTGTTCAGGAACCTGTTGCTTGAACACCCAGGTTCAGACAGCAGCACTCAGTAAAGGAAGCAACTGTTAAAACCAAGAGCAGAAAAAAGATCAAGGACAGGCCCCTTTCTATGTCTCTCGATGACATGGGGGGCTCACTTTGAAGATGTCCATTGTGATAGGTCTGAATTCTACCACGAGGCAAGGCTGTTTTCTCAAAGCCATTGTATTTTCAGAACTGTCCACCTGTAAGACATTTATGCACCAAACTTTGAGGAAGCCAGTCACTTAACTCCTTCAGCATTGAATGCTCTGAGGGGGAAAATGGGACAGCTTCTCCATTGGTGTAAATCAGCATATGTCTAGGACACTCTTCTGTCAGATATAAGACAGATTTAAATGTATTAAAGGGTGCCCAGACAGCAATTTTGCACCAGTTTAACTAAACAAACTGTTAAGCCAGTTCTAGTTAAACTAGTGTAGTTTTGTGTGTAAATGAGGATTTAGGAACTGCAAAGGTTTTAGTTTTTTCTTTGTTTGCCCCTATCCCCATGTCCAGGCTTTACCCTGAGCTTAGTTCATGCTGGGAGAGGATTGTAGGAGTTTAGTCTTTGCTGTGTGAGTACCCTTACAGGCTAGACGTGATCAATAAAGCTCATAGTCATGTACCTTAATGTCAAGTCTCACTGCTTTGAATTTAAGATTTACCAAAATAACATAGGGCCTAGGTGTTATGTCCCATGTGAACTGCTGAGGTCATTCACAAAGCATCTCCAGAGCATGCCATGCCAACCCCCTGCCAGCCACTGAAAGGGATATTCAGATTTATTTTTAATCTCATTTACTTCAAAATGCATCATAGTTATATGTTGCAAAACTCCTTGAATGTGCCTTTGAAATAGAGAGCATCCTATGTTGTGGCAGCAGTACCCTGCTATTGATGTGGGTAACAGTAGGCATGCAGTGATCTGAACCACATGAACAGGGAAGAGAGCAGAGTGTGGGTGTCACAGGCTGACAAGTGGCTGAATTTATAGGTCTGCTAGCACTGCTCATAATTCCTGGTGGCTTTCAGAAAGAGGACGTTCTTTCTAACGAAGGGGAATACAAATTGACAGCAAAGCTCTGGAGCTTCCTGCGGAGACCTGGAAATATTTATTTGCAGGGTGTGTGAGGCTTTGCTGGGTTGGATTAGCTCGGGATCTAACATTCTGGAGGTGAGTGGGTGGGCTGGCATTTGTGATTCAAAGGGGGCTGCTCTCTCTCCTCCCTCCCCTTCCCCTGTCTGGGCTGTGTCGGGTTGGGACAGAGGGATGTGGGAAAGCTTGGTGAAGGTGAAATGGAAATTGCAGCAGAGAAGCGAGCAAGCCACCAATCAGCGGTGTAAATGGTAGTTCCTTGACACCATTTACTGACTGGGGTGGGGCAGAGGGGAAGCTGTGAAAGTTCCTCTCCTCTTTGTCTTTATCTGCTTTGCAATTTGAAGTCAGCCATGGATTCAGACCCGAATTTCACTCTCACATGGACCTGCTATCATGCACATGCTCACACTCGCTCGCTCAGTCTATCCCTTTCTCTCCACTGCATGGCTCACAACGTTCTTCCACAGCCGCCAGGGTAACTAATCCACCCTGCCAGTTACTATAGGGGTATATAGAAGAAGTGCAGAGAAACAGACTTGCTTCCAGTGTTAGGCGAACAGCATAACTGTTTCCTGGAAGATGGCATGAGTTGATTAAAAGGCTGCTTGAGGGCTTGTTTGTTTTTATGGGCATGTAACTTTCGGTACAGTGTACCAACCTCAACTCTGCTGCAGTCTTATCTATCTTATCCTTTCTCTATTATGGCTTATGTAAGAAAACAAGCTGCACTGTCAACAATTATGTTTGCATTTAATAAAACAAGAGTAATTACCATGGTTATGATTAATTACAAGAAAATATGGAACATAAGGAAGCAGGAGATTTCCTTTTTCTTGTGCTGTTTCCCCAGACAAGCTGCTCAGTTCATGATTTGCCATACACAAAGAGCAACTATATACAGTCATATTAGAACCAGCGGTTCTCCAACTGTGTGGGTTGGGATGAGACTTACTTTTATGGGGTTGCCAGGGCCAGTGTTAGATTTGCAGGGGCCTGGGGATGAACCGGAAGCATGAGCCCTGCCGCCCGGGGCTGAAGCTAAAGCCCAAGGGCTTCAGCCTGGGGTGGCGGGGCTTGGGCTCCAGCCCACCCCCGCCCAGGCTCATGATGTAATGTTTGTTGGCAGAAGAGGGTTGTGGTGCAATGAAGTTTGAGAACCGCTGTGATAGACCGACTGTGTTAAATAAAGGAAAAAGCCACTTACAAGAGAGAACAAAAATGAAGTCTCCATGAGAGAGCACGTGTATGTTTTGGCTGAGACAATCTGCACTGCACACAAACTCGCTGCTGGCCTGCCAAGACATCCAAGTCATTAGAGATGTAAAGGTGCACTCCATGGACAACAAAGGCATAGTTTAGTTATGTTTATCTTGGGTATTTATAGCCCCCCATTACCATAGCATCTCATAGTCTGACATTTATCCTCCCAACATCTCTGTGAGAGAGGGTAGTGCTATTACCAGCATCTTAAAAGCTGAGGGAAAGTGATTTGCCCAGAGTCATAGGACAACTCTGGCAGAGCAGGGACTTGAAGCTGAGCCTCACACGACCGAAGCTAATGCCCTAAATGCTTAACCATTCTCCTTCTTAGGTTACAGTCACAAACTCCTATGATCCTCCCCTCGACTTTACATTGGCAACTGATAGCAGTTTCCCCAAATGCCCTGCAACCAGCAGTCTGTGTCCTGCTCTCATCCCACTCATGCTCTTAAAGGAGAAATAACCCATTCCACCATGACTGCCTTGAACACCAATTGTACGTCCATCTAACAGCCTAACAGAGCATTTGGGGTGGCAGGTGACAGTTTCTCCTCTGATCTAGTTTTCACCCTAACTCAATCTTGTTTGTTTCAATTGTGAATACTCCTGTCATTTCTCCATCATGCCCATATATTTAAAATAAATCCCAAATCCAGCAGTGCTTGGGAGAAGCTCAGGTTAGCCATGAACATCCTCATGTCTCCTAGTGGCCAGACCTTGATGGGGAGGTTAAAGGTGGGGGAGTCATACTTCTGGGGAGTCAGAGAGATGTTCTTTTCTAGGGGCCAAAGTCCGTACTGAGGTTTCACTCAGTTCTTATTGAGACAAAACTTTTCATTGAAGTTAATGGACTTTTGAGCAAAGCAAAACCTGAGTGAAGAATCCAGAATTTGTCTTCCTCTGTCTGTTTGTGAGGCATGACCAGGAACATTGGAGTGGCTGGGGTTCTGGCAGAACAGAGCAGAGGTAGATCTGAATCCAGGCATCCATCCAAGTGAAAGACTGCAAAATTGGCCTCTAGCATCAGGCTGATTTGACCCAAGGGACAATGCATAAATATCTTTTTGGCTACATCTAAATGACAAGCTATTGGTGTGATTTCCCCACACACATGCAAGTACTCACGCTAGGTCTCATCAGGCTAGTCTGGCCCACATGCTCAGGGTTCAGCTGATCGCCATATTTGGGGTCGGGAAGGAATTTTCCTCTAGGGTAGATTGGCAGAGGCCCTGGAGGTTTTTCGTCTTCCTCTGCAGCATGGGGCACGGGTCACTTGGTGGAGGATTCTCTGCATCTTGAAGTCTTTAAACCATGATTTGAGGACTTCAATAGCTGAGACATAGGTGAGAGGATTATTGCAGGAGTGGGTGGGTGAGATTCTGTGGCCTGCATTGTGCAGGAGGTCAGACTAGATGATCATAATGGTCCCTTCTGACCTTAAAGTAAGTGTGTGTGTAGCCATGTAGCCATAGTAGCATAGGCACTGACGGTGGCAGCACGGCTTAGCCGTGCCAAGTACAAATTCACCTGAAACCAGAAGGTACGTACTCCGCATGGCTAAGCTGTGCTGCTGCTGCTGCCCGCCGTGGCTACATGGCTACTAACCCTCGCATTAGTTCCCTGAGAGTTAGCATGCGTATGTGTACTAGAGTTGGAAATTACATACCTTGCTCGTAGTGTAGATGTAGCCTAATTGACATCATTGATTTGGAGAGAAGGGGCTGTCACAAGATGAGGATGGTGACTGATAGTGGCACATTCATTGCTGAAGGGGTGATGCCTACATTTTCATGGAGAAGGAGGGATGAGGGATACACAAGGTTGGTTTTAAATGGTCTTTTTCAAGCTTCCCCCAGGAGATGTCAGCAGCTCTAGTACTTAAGGGTGTTTCCTTGCTTGTGATGCAGCAGGAGACATGACTATATAAACAGGTTAGAAAGCCTGGTCCATCCTCTGTGTGAATATGGAACTGAGATTCAGTGACTAGGCCTGTACCATCGAAGCCAAGGGGAGTTTTTTCCATTGACTTGAAATGGGAGCGGAATGGTGCATTATGACAATAGGATTATTGGTGGTGGTATGGCAGAATCTGTTTACAACATTCCTTCTCCATGAGACAGAGACAGAAAGACGAGTCCCTCCCAGAGCACCATGATAGGAGACTAAGGCCAGGGTCTACACTCCCGGGTGTGAAAAATCCCTGTGTAGACAGCTCTGTCAGCAGGACAGTGTCTCCTGCAGACATAGCTACCACCTCTCAAGGAGGTGGATTATCTACGCTGATGGGAGAAGCTCTCCCATCTGTGTAAGAGCATCTTCACTACTCTAAGGTGCTACAAGTTTTTCTTTCTTATTTTCTTTTGTCAGTATAAATTATGTTGTTCTGGGGTGTGTGTAGGCGGGGGGGGGGGGGAGGCAAAACACCCCTCTGAGCCATATAAGTTACACCGACAGAAGTGTTGGTTTGGACAGTGCTATGTCAGCGGGAGACGCTCTCCCGCTGACATAGCGATCACTGCTCATTGGGGGTGGTTTAATTCTGTCGACGGGAGAGGTCTCTCCTGTCAGCATCGAACAGCTACACGAGCAATTTTTACAGCAGCGCAGCTGCATTGGTATAGCTATTCCGCTGTAAGCTCGCTAGTGCACACATGGCTTACAGTGGCGCAGTTGCTGCGTGAAGTCAATCCCTTTCTAATGTCACTAATGGTTGTACAGCTCTTTGAGATCCTTAGAAGGTGCTATATACACTGTTCAAGAGGTGTTAATGGACCACTTTATCTTGAATGGTCCTTACGGTTTGTGCTAACTACTTATGCTAAACAATCTGTTCCACCTTGCATTTTGCTGTGATGCTGGGAGTATCTTTTTCCAGACAGGAAAGCTCCATGGCTGGAAAGCTTGTCTCTCTCACCAACAGAAATTGGTCCAATGAAAGACATTACCTCACCCACCTTGTCTCTCTCAAAACTACTATGAAAGATCACTTAGAAACATCAGCTAATGCAGGATGTAACAACACTGCTTATGTAATGATACTACACAAAGAGAGAGAACACTGTGTTCCTGGGAATGCACTGGTTGCTAATCTTTTTCAGAGCACAATTCTGGGTTTTAATTTAAGCTGTTTGTTTTGATCCTGCCTCTCTTGGTGATAACGTGCACTATCTTAACAATTGAGAGCAGCAGATAAGCTACCTTTGCATCCCTGCTTGCACTTTGGCCATAGCTGAGGATGGGCCCCATGTAAAGATGTGCACTTTAGGTTAGAATTGTTTTCAAGGGACAGTGAGTGCAGTGTTCTGCATATGATTTCACAGTTCATTACCGTGGCCATGATGGGCTACTGCAATCTGAGGATGATGGCTACAGGTGTAGCGTTGTTGCTTAAGGAGAAACTTTGCTTAGCTGGCAGATAAAAAATTGTTAACTATTGCAGACAGTGCCCAGAGCTTTTTCACATGAAACAGCAGAACCGTAGTATCATATTGTATCAGATTAAAAAAATATTCCAAAACCTGCTACTTTAAAATGCAGGGACAACGCTGAGATTGCTTGGGTGCCAGCCAGAGAACTTTTTCTGTTTCAGGCGGTGTGTATTAAGATGGGTGCCAGAATTGTTTACGTAACCTTAACTTGTGAATTCCACAGCATTTATTTATTTATACAGATGTGTTCAGTGATGGTTTTTTTGGTTTCAATTTATGCTTAGCAACCTCAACTGCAATTTAAAGATTTCTTTTGGAAGTATGACAGTAGAATGCCCACAGGCTTGTATTTGCACTGTAGCGTCATCACAAGGGGATATTATCTATAGACTTTGATTAAGTTTACAGCGATATCCTGTTTGATCTGTAAAGGCTGGATGGTAAATGTACACTTCATGAAAACCCGGCTCAGCAATTTATTCTTCAAAACATTAAAACCTAAATATAAGAAATCAAAAGGAATTGGGTCCAGATTAAGGGTCTAGCTTCCTGCACATTACATTTTGCTAAAAAAAGATATTTGTATATAAGAGCTGAATCCATGAAAACGGAAGTTTAAAAACTGACTAAATGATACAAGTCTAAGTAGATCTGAAAGAGCTTTTCGCATAGAATTAGTATTCGGGCTACAGTTTGGATCCCAGGCTTCAGCCTGTTGAAATCAAAACAGCTGAGATTTATTAACATACCACTCACTGATCACTTGTAGAGCGAGACTTTTGTTTGACATCTCCCACATTTCAGAACAATGTTCTCGGTCTCCTCTTCCCTCAGTAGTTTTTAAAGTGAGAGTTTGTTTCCTAAAATCTTCTCTCCTGGGGCCTGATACTGATAGCACTGCTCACTCTACAGCTGGTCCCATTGGGTAGGGAGCAGTTGTGCAGTGCAATTCAGTGTGAGTATGGGTGGCAAATAATAATTTTTAGACACACAGGTGTTAGGCCTTCTATGGGACACCCTCCCAAAGGCTCTTTTGGACAATCCTTTCATCCATCTTTCACCAAGTTCTGAAACAGAAATAAAGAAGCCCCAATTTCTGGTTGTCTTTTTGCAGCATCTGCCATCGGACCAAATCCTGAGGTCCTTACTCAGGCAACCCCACCAATTAACTGAATGGGCCAATGGTGTGGTTTTCAGAGCTGTTGAGAATTTGAAGTTCCCATTGAAGATTGCAGCTGCTTAGTATCTCTCTGGATTTTACCCTAGTCCCATGGGATTTGTGACTTCAGGGCTTCAAAGATTTGGCACCTAGAGTTTACTTTTATCAGTGAAGGAAGTCACCCCGCTCTTGCTTTCACACTAGCAAGGTCACAGGGATTATTGGTGCAATAAAGTCACCCTTTGATGAGGGGGAAGAACTGGAGCTGGATATGACAAGGAAAGTTTTAACACAGTTGCTGATGGGATCTGTGCTAACATTTCAACACAGTCATGACTGAGAGAGAATAATTATGCAAGATGATAAATGAAACAATCTAGGGACACCAGTGCCAGCATACACTGCTTGGGAAATTCCAGCTCCAGAACAGATACTGTATTTTGATACCATGGGGATTGGGGATTTATAAATACCTAGAAAGATAGGTAGATAAGACTGAACTTAGGTGCTGCATGCTGATTTTGATTATTTACCTCCAGCAGGATAACACAAGTTAAAATTATATGCTATAAATAAGTGCCCCTGACCTGCGGCTGGGTCAGTTCACCATCTCTACACAGAACTGTAATCTCGGTAGAGATCTGACACTACCCTGGCATCTCTGCTGAGATCTGTTTGTAATGCTGTATTGACTAAGGCTTGTTGAAAATTTCCCATCACAACTGTTTTTGACAGAAAATTGGATTTTCAACTAAACAAATTGTTTTGTGAAAAGTGTCTAATCTTCACCAGAAAACTTAAATATTTGTTTGGACATGCTGCCACAGAGCCTTGTGGGAACAGTAATTCAGTTGCCCCATGTCCTTCCATGGCTCAGGTTCTCCAGCAAGACTGCATCTCCTTTGATACACCATGGACAGGGCTCTTATTGTGGACTTCCTCCTTTCTCCAAGATGGAAGAACGTGGTGCGTCCTGGGAGATGGAATCTAAGCTGGGAGCTCGGCCTACTGATGAAAACAGGACTCTGAAGCACCCAAACTACAAATCCCATAAGGCATTGCAGCAGCATTTCTGAATCAAAATTTTGGTTTTTCAGCTGAAATGTGTGTTTTGATTGAAAGTTTATGGTATTTGATTTTTTGCCAAAAAAATCTAAAATTTTCCATGGAAAGTTTAGTAGAAACTGATTTGTTTTGTTTTCATCAATGTTTTCAGCTGACAAATTGACCATTTTCTGACCAGCTCTCCCATTTACATGTAAGTCAATGAGAACAGTGAATGAAGGGTAACTTTCAATGGTTAAGAAAGAGACAGCAGGAATAAAGAGAGACCCAAATAACCTCACATAGCATGTTTTCCTTTTGCTTGTTTGATTCAAAAGTGCATTTCATTGTGGTTCCTGGAGATTCACTGATTGCTTAGATCATAGAAGATTAGGGTTGGAAGAGACCTTAGGAGGTCATCTAGTTCAACCCCCTGCTCAAAGCAGGACCAACCCCAGCTAAATCATCCCAGCCTATGTCAAGCTGGGCCTTATAAACCTCTAAGGATGGAGATTCTACCCTCCCTAGGTAACCCATTCCAGTGCTTCACCACCCTCCTAGTAAAATAGTGTTTCCTAATAGTCAACCTAGACCTCCCTGAGATGCTGTGGGCCAGATCCTCAGCTGGTATAAATTGTTGTTGCTCCATAAAATCTCTATGGCACTTCACTGATTTACACCACCTGAGAATCAGGCCATGTGCCTAATGCATACTTGTGTATAGTTGTGGTTTAGCCTGTGTACCTAGGCAGCCTACAGGAAGTTGGGAACAAAGTTTGTGTGGTTTTTTAATTTTTTTTACCTAATACTACCTGCCCCTTTGATTCAATGGGCCACGTCAATAATTTCAGTCTCAGCCAGCACACTAGAAAGCGTTCCTCCAATACTGTGTATTGGCAGGATTTTGTTTTAGTCCCATCCAGTTCTGTAACAGGAAGTGATGAAAATCTCAGGAGGTATTCAAAGTTGGCTGGAATAGCAACTGCCTAGAGATTTTGCCAGAAATCCTGTCTTAGGGCCTTTTCAGTCAATTTCTAGATCCAAGAGGTTTGGATCAGTTCAGATGAAGTGATAGGCAAACTTCAAATGGCTGAGAGGTCTGGTCAGAATGGATGCTTATCTACTTGTGTTCTCACAGAATAATTTTCTAGGATCAGGAGTGCCTTCTGAATGAGGGGGAGTGCTGAAAATGGCTTGATTACTTTTAACTATGGAAAGCTGTCTCCTTCCCCTCCAAGATTTCTCATCCTCTTAAATAGTCCCAGTGAATCGGTTTGGAATTACTCAATGACATGGGCACTACAAAGACTAACACAAACTGTCCATTTTGAAGATTCAGTTTTCAGTGGTGCTATCGCTGTGCTGCTCAGTTTATACTACTGTGTGTGGTGGGGATCTACTAAAGGCTTCAAGCTTTTCATGAACGTTTGGCTGTTTACAGCCAGCTCTGCAAGTTTTGTCCTGTATTGATTCTGCTGTTCATAGGAGAGACAGCTCTCTCCCCCTTTTCAATGCAAGCCATACTCCGCTGACATTGTGCTTTGCATGCCCACACCTATAGCCGTTTAAAATAACATAGATCGCATACAGCTCTGATTACTCTGGGCCCTACAAAGGACATTGTGAAATCTTCATAAAGGTTTGATTTAGGGAATGCTTGATCTAGGTCAGCACAGAGAACCCTTATTAACCCAAGGTTAAGTGCTCCTGTGGTCCTTCTGCCCCAGCTTGGGTGCCAGTAGGGGAGAAGTTAATATCTGAAATGAAGTTAGAGCCCTTTCTTCTTTCACTAGCTCCTCCTAGATACATTGGTGGTCTTTTGTTTTGTTTTTTTTCCTTCAGGAGGGTGGGTAGAGAAGTTCTGATTTGCCGACGTTTCCTGAAACAGGTGCATGTGGACTCTGGTAATTACATGATATGAGAAAAGGCAAAAGGGGCTGGATACAACAGGCTGGACTGCTGCACGTGGAGCTGTAGGGTTGTCTGAAATGCACCTGGAAAAAATAATTGCCAATTGCACTTTGCCATGGGCCTTCTCAGGATGACCTTAATAGATGGCAGCTTTATTGGGTCCCCCCCACTCCCTACAAATCAGTCCTGATGAAAACTTCCTGGTCAAAAAATCATTGCTGGCTACATTTACAATAATGTGTGCATGATTCAGAGAAACCTCCTTGTTCCATTTAGAAGAGTCTCCTCACCTTACTACAGTTATCAGGTGCAGTCTGGAAAATACCGTACAGATGCTGTTTTAGTTGGTAAGCAGAGGAAGGTTGTAGTGGCCTGGGGAGGGCAGGTGTTGCCTAGTGGTTAGATAAGCAGTCGTGGGTTCCAATCTCTGTTCTGTCATTGATGTACCATGTCACTGCCATGCTCTGACTCTTGCCCCCATCTGAAAACTAGGGATAGTGAACGTTAACCGATGGAGGATGAGGTGGGTGAGGCCTAGTTAATATTTCCGAGCCTTTTGCCATCCTTGGATAAATTAAATAATTCTGCTTTTGTTTCAACAGTCCATATCCCTCTTCTAGTCAATCTGGCAGTCTGGAGATAATACTATATTACTGGCAAGTGTGTGGAGGGAAAGATGGATGGAGGAGGAACCAAGGCTCCTCCCACTTGCTTCCCTTCTCTGCTGCCTCCTCATCCACTTACCCCCCCTGGGAGAAGCAGGTGAGCAGCCCCTGCTCTCCCACCTGTGGTTGGCAGCAAACCCAACACCTCAAATTGACTGGATCACTCTCATTTATTCACTCCCTTGCTTTTTCTCTCTACTATGCCAACTGACATAAGTCCTGAAGTCTTCTGGGGCATTTGGCTCTGTAACCCTTTCCCTTCTTCTGCATCTTAGTTTCTCCTCCCCATCAGTTCCTTCTCATGACTAAGGCAGTATTCCTCCCCTTCAGCAAACGGCTGCTCCCCCCCCCCCCCCAACCTTTTGGGTCCCAGGACATTTATTATTACAGCTTTTGTTTGTTTAATAAAACAGTAATAATAATCAGAGCATAGCCTCAAGAGCCAAAAATAGGAAACCCAAGAGAGACTCAAAGCCTTGGGCTTGGCACGCCAGAACATTTTTAGGTGATTAAGACAAAAAAGGCATGTTAAAAAAACACCACCACAAAAAGAACCCCAATGACTTCTGAAAAGAAAAATGACAAACACTGTGTACAGTGATTACCATTCTTCATGTAAGTTCAAGCCCCAGGCAAAAATAGTATCATGTACAGGATGCTCTGTAGTATTGTTAGTGCTGAATCAAACAGGGAATGCTGCTGAGACATTCCAGGGCACAGAAACACACAGGCCCAGACTGCTGCTTGCAGATCTGACCTTCCTCTTCTTTGCATGGATTGTAAAACAGAGGTCCTGACATCCATGATCACTAGCGTTCCCAGGGCACTTATTGTAAATGTCAGGATGTTAACCCCACGTTTCTTCAGATATTGTATTCTGCCTCCTTGTTTTGCCCACCACCCGCCGGCACCGCTCACAGTACTCTTCTTACCTTTCTGTTTTAAACTGGTATGCAGTCTAGTGGTGCTGTGCGCTTTTGAACAGTGTCCAGGCTTCACTACATTGGTAGCTGCCCTTCCAGTGTAATTGTGGTGATTGCTGTGTACTGTGTGGACTGCATAGCAGTTTGTTCAACTTCATGCTTGCGCGTTGCAATCATGGTGTTGCCGTTGCCATGTAAACTTCAGATGCTATCATTATTGGCCAGGATCTTTGCAGGCAAGGCTGGTTGAGAATTCATCAGAGGGAAAGAAGAGGAGCAATTTTCTCTACTCTACTCTGGGGCTGTGTGGGCCAGTTTGGCTCCTACATGCCTCGGGGTAGCTGGGAATTGAGGTCTGCCCTGGCTATAGCTCCTCCTGTCCCTAACATGTCCCCTGCCTTCAGTGGCTTACCCATGGCCTGCCTCTGCTTTGCTTCCAGCTAGGGTTGCCAACCTTCCAGGATTGTCCTGGAGTCTCCAGGAATTAAAGATTGATCTTTAATAAAAGATAATGTCACGTGATGAAACCTCCAGGAATTCATCCAACCAATGTTGGTAACCCTACTTCTAACCCATCCCAAAGTGCCATCTGTGGAGCTTCCCCTGTTCTCCACATGGTGGTGGTAGGGGGGCATATGCTGTGCCGGGAGGAAATCGGGGTGGGGGTGGGGCACGGCTTGGGGCCTTGCTGCATAAAGTGTCTGTATGGCAGTGATTAATTCTCCCAGAATCTCTATAGGATGCAGAAAAGGGTGAAAATTTGAGGCTGTTTTTTGGCCATACTAGGTGTGTAATGGTCCCCATGTATGGCATGGCCCACTCTCATGCTGAGGGAGATCCAGACCAGGGCCCAGCCTGAGTATCCTATGGTCCTGGACCTCCTCTGCCCCCACCCCCAATGCCTCCCTCTCCTTTCCCGTGAACAGCTGAATTGCATTAGGTTTTGCTGCAGGAGGCCCTATATGCCATGATGGAGCAGGATTTTCCCCTATGAATATAAAGACTTAACATCTGAGAGAGAGTTCAGTTTTCTGCTTGCTTATTAAACCACTGAGCATTGTTACTCTTTGATCAAATTGGCTCTAATTGCATTAGTGCTTTCTTCCTATCCATAGTTAATAGATATGCCACGTAAAAGGCCTGGGCTCAGTTGTAATGTCTTTCTGCAAATGTTTATGGTACACAAGAGTCCATATTTTGGCCATAGTATTTCATACTCCAGAGAACAGGATTTACAATACATGTGACTCTTAGCCTTGTCATGTGATGGGTCCAGGTGAAGCAATTCAGTCTCTTACCTGCTCTTCTGCATATTTTATCTTGGAGCCCAGATCCCCAGGCTCCTTGGGATATGAAGATGGATCAACAAAGACATTTCTTTTGAGATTTCCTCTTTAGCTCAGGATGTAACTACATGATGGGAGGGTGAATTCTTGGATGAGAGAATTCTCCTAGAGGAAGAAGGAAGATCTTTAAGATGCTTGTAGGACAGGCATCAGCAACCTTCAGCACTGGGGGCTGCAGGAGGCGGTGCGGGCCGGGGGGTGTGCTGGCCACCACATCCCGCAGCCCCCATTGGCTGGGGACTGCGAACTGTGGCCAGTGGGAGCCGCGATTGGCAGGACGCGGCAAATAAACAAACCGGCCTGGCGCGCCAGGGAGCTTACCCTGGAGAGCAGCGTGCCGAAGGTTGCCGATGCCTGTTATAGGATGTAATAGGGACAACCTATCCTAAATTCTCAATTACTGAGGGACAATCTACACTCATTGCTGTATTTGCTTTTCACAAGCAACTCTCCGTATAACCTTTTATGAGTGCTGTACCTGCATATTTGGATGCTAATTCTTTAACTGTATCACTGAATTTATAAACCTTCATTTGACATATTGCAGATTATGTACTATGTATTTTATAATGTTTAAACCAAATTTACTTTTAGATAACTTAAGCATTATACCCACATGTACAAACACTCTTTCCTTAACCTGGGTATTAGATAATTTTAACATTCGCTTTAATAACAATTTTTAAATCTCTCCATTGCTAGAATTTTATAAAATGTCCTGTCTAGCTGCTCTGTACATTCCTCCCACTCCTTTCTTTCACAGGCTTCTTGGTTTTTATAGCATTTAATTTGTCACTTAAAAAAGCATTTTAAATACCTCATTGCTTACATCTCTGCTTTCATTTTCTCTTGCTTTCCCCCCCTGTTTTTCCCATTCATGATCTTTTCTTTCTGTCCCTCACAATTCTTGGAACACCTTTTCCACTTCCATTCTTCTCCTTCCACCTGGATCTTCTCACCAGTAACACGATCGTTGCTCTGAGTCTTGGTATTGCCTGGATTGGACTTTGAGCTCCTTGGGGCAGGAAGTGCACCTTATTTAGGTTTTGCTAAGCTGTATGTCAGCGAATGAACAATTTTATGTGAAAACAACGAGGAGTCCGGTGGCACCTTAAAGACTAACAGATTTATTTGGGCATAAGCTTTTGTGGGTAAAAAACCCACTTTAGATGCATGGAGTGAAAATTACAGATACAGGCACATGAATTTATGGCACATGTGGATACAGACTAACACAGCTACCCCTCTGAATCTTATGTGCCGTCCATAAAGTGAACAATGTGTGAAAATCTCTGTTTGGGACTCAATCCTGCTAACATAAATTTACTCGAGAAATCCCATTAAACTCACATGAGTAAAGTTATGTCCAGATCTGTTAGCAGGATCAGGGCCTTCGTTTGGCATTGGGCTACAGAGCTAGTTCACAACTCTGTTATATTGTGTGTAGCCAACAGTGAAAAGGGATTGCCCCAAAAGACACACTTTTGCTACCCAGGCAATCCTGCCTGTTGTGCACCTGCGCAGGCTCACCACTGCCCACATATGAGCAGGTGGCAATTTATTAGCGGGTAGCGAGCATTGACTTAAACATGAGCTTAGATAAACCTGGTTGTGCATGGGGCTTGGGTTATCTAACCACGTCACTGCATTTTCTACCCTGCATCCAAACTCCATTGGAGACAGAATTGTGATTTAGTGGAAGGTGCTTGGTCTGTTCTAGGTAGAGCCTCTGTTTTCTGAGGATCAAATTACTCAGAGATGGGCTTGACTCTGAAACATATCTGACAATATTTTCATCATATGCACATGGAAGAAATGAAGGAGGAAAGTGCAGACATTTCTGCATTTATAGTGAGACACATTGCTGGCCGAAGGTTAGTATTCGACTAGAACAAGGGAGGGAATTTTTAAAATGTCTACGTGACATAGGAGCACTTTCAATGGAACTTGTGCTCCTAAGTCATTTAGGTGCTTTTGAAATTCTCACCCCAAGTATTTGAGAGGCAACAATCTGTACCTGATGTCAATGTGGAGTTACAACCGGATACAGAAAGGATACAACTTTAGGACATAATGTTTTAATGTTAGGGCTGGTCTACACTAACCCCCCAATTCGAACTAAGATACGCAACTTCAGCTACGTGAATAACGTAGCTGAAGTCGAACTATCTTAGTTCGAATGAAAAGGTACTTACCTGGGGTCCACACACGGCGCGCAGGCTCCCCCGTTGACTCCGCCTACTCCGTTCGTCGAGCAGGATTACAAGCGTCGACAGGGGAGCACTTCCTGGTTCGATTTATCGCGTCTAGACAAGACTCCTCCGATAGGACGCGTGAGTATAGACGTACCCTTAGTGGCATTTCTATCACAGGCCTTATCTACATGGGGGAATTGCCCCAGTTTCAACCATCCATGTCCTGGCTACTACATTGCAACTTTGTCTGTCTACAGTAAGAAGCAATAAGTCACATTTTGCTCTGGTGCAACTTGACTTGGGTACACCAAAAGCTGCTCACTGACTTGGGTACACCAAAAGCTGCTCACTGACTACAGCACCTAGTGGGCACAAAGCCTCAGTCTGTTTCTCAAGCCTTTTCCCACTGCCAATTCTATTCTCTCTTCGGCTGCAGAGGCAATTGTTTGATTGAAAAGAATGGGAGACAGAGCCCATTATATATGATTTAAGTAGCACTGATGCTTCCGTAAATAGGAAAGCACACACGCATTCATGGGAAAAGATGAATGCAGAACCTTGCTCTCTAACTGGCTTGTAAACCTCTTTAGCTTGTATACATGGAAACAACTCAATTGTAGAACTAGTTGAAATTTTTCATTCATACATTTATTGTTAAGAAGAATGCCTATTTGGTCAAAATTCAATGATATTTTTTTCAGGTTTTGTCAATCCCAAAAGCCCCAAAAATGTTTAGGGGGGAAGGGGGGATATTTTTGACCAGCTCTACTAAATTGATGTAAGTAATTAGTTGTTTTAGTGCAAGTCTGTGTCCTAGACTCATTAAAAATGTAGAGCTCTAGAGGTAATCTAGTCCATTCCTTCACACTGAGGCAGGATTAAGTGTACCTAGACCATTCCTGACATGTATCTGTCTAACCTGTTCTTAAAAACCTCCAGTGCTGGGGATTCCATAAACTTCCTGGGCTGGGCACTCTTATTTTCAGTTAAAAGCATATTGCAATATAACTACAATAGTAGTGCCCACATACAGACTTGCACCAAAAGAATAAAAGTGTGAATGATAACTGATTGGTTGCTTTGGTTCCAGCTTTGGTGTAGGCAAGCCCTTTATAATTATTTACAAGTGAGCTCTTTAAAAAGATCCACCATACAACTACAGGTGCAAATATTCCCTGCTACCCTGATATAATTATCTGCATGCCCCATTGCTCCCTAGGGCATACTCAAAATTAATTCAGTGACAATTTAGGTTTGAAGGATAGAACAGTCCTGCCCTGTGCGATAGAAGCAATAAGTCAAGTGTTAGTTCATGACACTGGGTTAAAATCCTATTCATGCTGCTCCTGCTGATGCATTGCTTCTGCAAACTCCTCCTTTCCCTTTGCCTCCTTGCTGTCAACCCCAGCAGCACAATTCAGCTTGTTTGGCTAGCAGTGCCCAGGTGAGCAGGAGCAGCTCATTATCATAAGTGGCACTCAATGTTATAGTTTTGTATTGAAGTGCCTGAATCACATTGAAAAGAGGTCGAAACACACTCAGCCCTGCCACATGAAAATATTTTATAAATAGTTTTCCTTTTTCTTCCTAATGACAAGTATTTTTTATTCATGTTTTTCTAAATGCTTTTAAAAAAAACTTCTCTTCTGATATGAATCATTAGTGCTATATTTTGTAGCTACAGTTTCTGCTAGTCACCAATCATACACCTTTCTCTTTATTGTAAAAAACATGCACATACACACAGCAATTAACGTAAAACTCAGCTGCTGTCCTGACAAACATTTTTCAGCAATCTTCCCTAATTCTTTAATGTAAAACAAACAAAAAACCAGAAAAAGAAGAAAAGTGAAATCCGTTATTCTGCCTAGACCAGATCTCTTCACCTAGCACAGGGGTGGCCAGCCTGAGCAGGAGCCAGAATTTACCACTGAACCTTGCCAAAGAGCCACAGTAATATGTCAGCAGCCCCTCATCCGCTACCCCCCTCCAGCCCTGAGTGCCTCCTACCCACCGGCAGCCCTGCCAATCAGCACCTCCCCGTGCCTCCTGCCTGCCGCAATCAGCTGTTTTGCAGTGCACAGGAGGCTCTGGTAGGGAGGAGCAAGGGCATGGCAGGCTTGGGGTAAGGGGCAGGGAGTTTGGGGGAAGGGGGGGAGTGGTGGCAGAACCTGGGGCAGAGCAGGGGGTTGAGCAGTGAGCACCCTACAGCACATTGGAAAGTTTGCAGCTGTAGCTCCAGCCTCTGAGTCATCGCCTATGCAAGGAGCCGCATATTAACCTATGAAGAGCTGTATGGGGCTCCGGAGCCACAGGTTGGCCACCCCTGACCTAGCACATACCTCTGGTTCTCCTGCCTTTTCCCATGCTATGTCTCAATCGCTGATTAGCTGTTATGAAAAGTAGGCAGAAAGGCAACTGATTGCTTCAGATAAAAGCCTGAATTGACAATGTTTCAGGTGTAACGGGGACATCATCTAACTTGACAAAAGCAAAGCAATTCACAATCAGTTCCAGGAGGCAATGTGGTTCTTCCACATAATAGACAAGTGGTGACTTGAACTAAATGTGCTGAAACTTCTGCTTCCATCCAGACTTCACCCTGTAAGGCATGATGTAATTCACTGTCAGGCTAGTGGAAAGTTGAACACTTGATCTGTTGCTTTCAATGAGGTAGGTTTTCAACGATATGGGAAAAAGACAAAACAGAGGGGAGAAGGAGGAAGCAAAGAAGCTGATAGAGAGATACAGAGCGTACATCAGGCTAGTTTCGAATACCTTTTCCCCCCACTCAGTAGTACCTTATTCCTTGAGCAGTTCCATTGAAATCACAGGGGAAGATACTATTCAGTCTATACAAAGATTTAAAAACGTGCCTCCACCCACCCAAGAAGTGCCCCCAGCCCTGGAAGAGATTTGATTGTTGGTTCCATCGGATGAAAACTCTACAGTTTGTGGGTCTTTGAAGCCATTATATTAAGCTGGAGGTGAGTAATAGAACGGTGCTTTTAGAAAGAACAGCTATCCTGGTGGGGACTTTGAGTGGTGAAGACGCAACTGTTGCTCACGGCATATACTCAGCATAGCAGCCCCACTTCATTTAATTTGTTGCCAAATTATTTCCCCTTAAAATTCAAACAACACTACTTATCCCCAGGAAGAGCAGCATATTAATAGCTAGCACTCTGTTTCCAACTCTGTTTGCCTTCACTAGGGCATAGTGTGTTCCCTTGCGCGTCCAGTTAAACAACAAATATGCTTCCAAGAAACTTGTGGCTTTCGGTTGATCTCTCTTGGCAGTACAAACACTTGAGTAACACGGTCCAGCATTTCAGCCCAGACTTCCTTTTGCCTACTGCGGACTCACTTTCTTGGCTACCTGTCAGCCTTAAACAATTAGCTCAAGGTGGAGCAGAGCTGGGATCACACCAGGGCTGTAGGCCAGTAGTTTAAGGAGCCAGATGCACCTTATTTGATGGAATTTCAGACTGATGAGAGAATGCTTGTGGTTAGTGGAGTCCCCAAGTATCTCTCCTGAAGGAAGTTCAGATTAAATTAGAATCCACTCATGTCTGGAAGTGGGGTTCTAAGAGATCTGACCAGTGCAGAAATACAAAGCTGTTAAAGTCGGATACATTGCATAGGGTGCACTTCACTAATTCTACAGGCCATAGTTTAGTCTTTTTTTTTTTTTTTCCTTTCTGACACTTGATTCTTATTTTGGATTTGGTTCTAGACTTGCAGCTATGACTGGAGGAGGAGGGATCATCACATAATGATGTGGAAAAGCTGCTCTTCTGGATAAAGCACATGACTGGGAAACAGGCAGCCTGAATCCTATTCCCACTGGACACTCTCACATACTTCCTGTGTGAAGTCTCTGTGACTCAGATTCCCTATCTGTAAGAAGGGGATAATGATTCTGACCCACTTCACAGGGCAGCCATGTGGCTGAGTTCCTTAATGTCTGTAAAGTGCTTTGAAGATGTACAGCAGGCCTGCACAACTCGTAAAGCGGCGAGGGCCATATTACTCCAAAGAAAACAGCTGAGGGCCGAAACCCCCCCGGCCCCGTGGAAACACCCCCCCCCCCCCCCCAGTGCCACCCGCCCGGCAGAAATAACCCATCCTTCCCCTCTTCAGCCCCCCAGGGGTCACTATATTACTGCACACAACAGTCAATCAATGCAATTGTCGATAAAGCTCTGCATTATGCATTTTTGCCTCACAGTGAGCCCCCCCCCCCCCCCCCCCCCGCAGGCCGCAGGCCGCACAGTGAGCCCATGCGGGCCGCATGTTGTGCAGGCCTGATGTACAGTGAGATCTAAGTGCAAAGTATTAGTATGATCACTTATTATTTAGAGCTGGTTTAAAGCCGAGAACTTTTTTTGCGGGGGGAGGGGGACGACGACAACAAATATTTTGGCATAAAACGTTGACTTTCTTTTGTTAAAAACAAAATCTGGAACATTTTGACAGCATCTTCTTTTATTATTTATTAACTGGACCCCATCAAGGTTACCTAGGCCAAGGTTACTTAGGCCAAATACCCAGGTAAGGGTGGACAGACAGCGCATATAAAGTAATGAGATAAACCTTAGCTGCAAGTGATACAATGCCCTTAACACACCAGTAAAACAGGTTCTAAAAGCTTACAAGATGCAACAGTGGATATGTCAGATAAGACCTCAGAGTCATCAGGTGGACAGGAAAGAGATTCAGGAAATCGTATGTCATTGAGAGACATCTGCATTTGAATTGACTTGTAAAACATGGCCCATCCTCCCTACAGCTGTGCAAGCTACATGCTGCTCAACATTTTTTTTTTTAAATGACAGTTTCATGTTGTGCTGGAGCTACAGCATCTTCCTAAATAGAGGGGCACTGCATGATTATTTAAAGGCTGCTTCATTGTAAAATGAACTGGAAGGATATACAGACCTCCGCACTATTCAGTAGCGGGTATCCGGTAGTTATACAGACTCTACTGTTAGGGGCTGAAGGATTAGATTCTATGTATGAAAATACCGTTTGCAATCATTTAGATGCTCCAAGTGAAGTGTCCAGAGCTGGCTGAGATGATTTGCCAATATTGTCATGAATAAAGGCAATGAGTTTAGTTTAACATTACTCCAGAGGTCACTTGATTCACAAGTATGTTGAGGAACCCTGGAAGTTTTACATATTTAAGCACAGATAATTGTGCATCTGAAAATTCAGTGAAAAGGGCAATATTTATTTTTCATTTCTTGGTCTCCTGTTAAATATGTTTGACAGCTCAAACTTTTCCTATCTATATCTCCTAGGGTTTGTGCTGCTGCTCATCACCAAAACACCTGCATACCAACCACTAAGTAGATTGGCAAAGAGAGCTATCTAGTGGACTTCACAGAATCTGTCCCAGTGGGCTAGTTTGCCTTTATTATATTCCCCGCTTTCAATTCTATTCAGCAGTATTGCAAGGAACCTACGGGCCTGCATCCTGTCAGACATTAGCTTCAGCAAGTTAGCATAAGGCTTGAGGTCTATGAACTTTGAACAGATAAACTTTGCACAGATACACGGCCCAACACAAACCCCAAATACTGGGAAGCTGAAAATAGAGTGTTTAAGGGGAGTTTCTGACCACAGGAACATGACCCAGCCTGAAGAGGTTCCTGGCAAGTAACTGAGGTACATAACAGGTACATGAGCTACATCCACAAGCGGGCCATGGTAATGACTTGATGTATATGTTAAGATAATAATAAACTAACCTATAGGGAAGGATAGTTCAAAATTAGTAAGGTAAGGATATACAAATAAGGGAAATACCCCTACTGAATATGCATCACACACAGTGTTGTTAGCATACCCTATTGTAAAAGTGGCATCGCAGCCTAGGGGCGGTAGGAGAAAGAGATGTAGTCCTTGGGAGGTGTCAGAATGATGGTCACTGGTGATGATGAGAGAGAGGATGGCTAACACGTCAGGTTGTTCTGCAAGGGATGGTGGGAGTATATGGATGTGCAGATGTACATTCTGTAGTATCTCTATCTACATTACTGAGTTGGGGTGTTTGTGACTGTGCTAAATGTATTCATAAGCTATTTTTAATTGTAGAATAGTTCCTATAGTGTGAGTGTTGCAACTGTGCACATCGGGGTTCCCAACTATATAATAATTTGAATAACACTGGGCCTGATCTTGGGACAAGAACTTGTCACTCCTCAAAGAAATAACTGGAGATTCTTAAGTAATCCATATAATTAATTCGTAATCTAAAGATCAGGCTATACTACCGAACCTGTTTTCAGATCCCTCAGACACAAACACACCCAGGCTCTTTCCTTTCTACCACATGTATATTTAATCACCAGTTTCAATTCATACCAGAGCATACCCCATGTGCCACACAACTTCTCTCCCAGCTTCCCCCTCTGAGCGTGCCTCATAATTTCCTGTTGTTCCCAGATATATATCTACCCAGTTACTGACCCAATTGTCTCATGAACCCATCAATTGACACCAAATGTCAGGAATCTCCATGAGGAACTTGCTGACTGACTCCAGTCAAGACTTTAGTCTCTTCTGTGCTGCAGCAACTTCAGTGACCAGGGTGCTACAGCAGCTAACCCTTCCTCACAGAATCTTTTGTTCTTCACCCTTCCTTTGTCATGGGTGCTCGAGGAGCAGAAACCATGCAATGGGCCCTTAGTGACCAAGGAATAGTGAGACTTAGAATGAAATTTGTTAGAATAACGTTGGGGTGAAAATATATATATAATGAGTAAACACCACATTTGTAGAAACCTAGTGTGGCTTCTGAGGAATCCACAACCAGTAGAAAGGACTGAATTTGCAACAAATGATTCAACTAGTTCTAATCTCTGCCCTCACTGATAAAAGCACATTGCACTGAGTGTCCGTGTTAGCCAGAATAGAGCATCATCCTTGAATTATTTTCAAAGGAAGACATGAAGATGCAGGACCTGTTCGTGCTCTCTCACATTGGCACAAATCAGAAGTAACTCCAACAAAGTCAGTGGACTTGTGTAACAATACTACCTCTGGTGGGACACAACTGAGAGTATCAATTCAGGACAAATTGCTTAGAGCAGGGGAGTTACAGCCAAGGCTGGGTTTCCTTTACTATTAAGGC
Organism: Chelydra serpentina; assembly: GCA_037349315.1. Classification (NCBI taxonomy): domain Eukaryota; kingdom Metazoa; phylum Chordata; order Testudines; family Chelydridae; genus Chelydra; species Chelydra serpentina. The sequence goes on from JBAIAC010000035.1 coordinate 20,301,975, forward strand.
ACACCAAACCAGCCAAACAGAGAGGACTTCGGTCTCAACCCACTGGCTAACCAGAAGTCATAAAAGCAATTCCCTTAGACACTCCAGTTTCCCAGTATCACCACCAGTGCCACTCGTTATGGGGACAAATGGTTAAGAAAACCAATACTCCAGTAAAGAAGAAGGGTTCTCCTGATCCCAAAGGACCAAGCTCCAGACCCAGATCAATATACAAGTCAGATTTTACCCACAAATCACGCTGTTGCCAATCCTTTAGATGTATAGATGAGAGCTAGAATTGGTTAAATGGAATCAATTACATACAGTAATGGTAAAGTTCTTGGTTCAGGCTTGTAGCAGTGATGGAATAAACTGCAGGTTCAAATCAAGTCTCTGGAGCACATCCACAGCTTGGATGGGTCATTCGGTCCTTTGTTCAGAGCTTCAGTGTAGCAAACTTTCTATGAAAGTTCCTCCAGTAAGAAGCAGGATTGAAGACAAATTGGAGGGGTTTCCAGGGCCTTTTATATTCTCTGCCCTGTGGAAGAACACCCCTTTGTTCTTACTGTGGAAAATGACAGCAGCAAGATGGAGTTTGGAGTCACATTGGCAAGTCGCATGACTCAGTTCTTTACAGGCTGACACCATAGTTTACATGTTAGTTTGAACAGTCCCAGGAAAGCTCAGATGTAGATTGGCATCTCTCAAAGTTCATGGTCAGTTAAGTGTTTCTTGACTGGGCACTTACTGAGAATAGTCCTTTCTCAAGAAGCTGACCAAATGCTTCACTGAGGCTACTTAGAATCAAAACACATTGAGATACAAGTATGTAGGCCTTCATAACTTCAACTATAAAAATGATACACACACAGATGGAATAATCATAACCAGCAAATCATAATCTTTTAATAGACACCTCACACAACAACCTTTGTACAATATTTGCGGCAAATATATAACAGTGGTTGCAACAATGATCTATACAGTCACAGTTTATGTCAATAGACACTTTCACTGGTACCAGATTGGTGTGAGAAGAGAATCCCTCCCGAAGAGATGGGTGATTAATTTTTTTCATTGGAACAGGTTCTCAAAGGCAGGGTAGGATACCACTGAGGAAATGCTGTGCTGCAGCCGGGGAAGGGTATTTTAAACAAATTGTGTGTGGTAAGTCTTCATGACTCCTTTGCTTTTGGCAAACTCCCACAGACTATTATCTGTTACTTCAGTAGTTTTCAAACGTTTTACGCTGTGTACCCCTTTCCAAATAATGTCTACTGTGTACCCCCATCTGAGATAGGTGGAGGCGATGTGCGTGTGTGTGTGTGTGCGCGCGCGCACATGCCTATAAATATATATTCCATTTGGGAATTGGGAATGTTTTCCCAGTATAAACAGCTTTAACAATGGGAGTAGAGACTATGTGAAACTATTCCAGAACTGCATAAGTTAGAATCTAGCAGAAGAAAATGACAAATCTCATCCTGAGAACTTTTCCCACACATAATGAAGGGGGGCGGGGGAGGGAGGGGGAGAAGGCCAAAATGAGAAATGATTAGTTTCAAGTGACAGTGGAGGCTGTTTGGCTTTGTGTTTTGGAAGCTATTTTAGCACTTATCTGCCTTTCTCCTAAGGTGTCTGTAATGGTGTCCTGGACACATGCAACTTATATATTTCTCCTATATTGGTCTTTTGTCATGCCTCTCACTTCTGAGCTTACAGTGAGGCACGTATGCCAGAAGGCCAGCACCATGAAAAACATGGAATTTTGAACTTTAGGAGTAGACATGAGAGCTAGAGCAGCTCCAGAAGCTTCCGATGGTAGGTCTTCATGTCCCCTTTGCTTTTTGGCAAGCTCCCACAGACAATTATCTCTTACTTCAGTGGCTTTCGAACGTTTTAGGCTGTGTACTCCTTTCCAAATAATGTCTACTGTGTACCCCCATATGAGATAGGCAGAGGCGACGCGTGCCCCCTCCCCAGATTTCAGCCTTCCATTTAGCAACAGCTCTAGAGATTTTCAACTGTGGGGTGCACCCTTGCCCCCAGCGGGGAGCGGAGGAATTTTTTTGGGGGAGTGGCGATGCCAGGCAGCTCAGAGAGGGAGCGCCACCTCCACCCCCTGACTCACTTCAGCAGGCCACCTTGCCTGCCTGGGTTGTGGGGGGAAGGGGCGGGGGCACAACCAAAAATTATAACTCAATTTTGCTGAGACACTTTCCCTCCTGAATGTTCCTCCACACCCCCGATGGGGACACGCACCATGGTTTGAAAACGTCTGTACTAAATAAAATTACGTTGTCTACCATTACAGCACTTTTCTCTCCTGACGAGAGCTCACGTACCCCAGTTTGAAAACCACTGTCTGTCTTGAATCTGACATAGTTAATTTGAGAGATCAAGACTGGAATTTCCCATCATCTCTTGCGGCCCAATACAACTCCTTTGAAATTCGGTGGAATTTTGATCCAATCCAATTCCTTTGGACCTAATCTGTACTCCCTGAAACTATAAAGTGGACAAGTGAGAACTCAAACCCTCTACAGCACAGTCCAGACTTGCTTTCTGTTCCCTAAGCTTGGACTCCACTTGCTTTGAAATTATTAATAAGCCCGAGAAGCCTTTTGAGTCACGTGTCGCAACCAACCAACCCAGGGATCTGTCTTTGCTTCAAAAGTCCATTCTCCAGTATCGCCACCATCACTACCTCTTTAACTGCTTTAGGCTTATCTTACTGGCACGCATCACTCAAACTGCAAATAGGGATCAGCAAACATTTTAGTAATCAAATGTCAACCTGGTGCATAGTCACTCGTAAAAACTTTGTTAACATGGCAATAAGAATGCAGGTATTTGGTGCGTTCAGCTCTGCATACCCTTCCAGACCATGAGAGCTTAATTCTCAAAACTCAAATGATGAAAAACCAGGAAATGTGCAGGTAAGGTGACACTCCCACACAACCTTAACTCTGCCCCTTTTAATAAATAGTTCCTCTGGAAGATCACCGTGTCTTAACCCTCCCTCAGCCCCTTTGTCCAGTGTGATCTCTGCCACCACCAAGTAAGTACTCCCCAGATCAATGGTGCTGCATGGACCACTGTGAGGATCCACTGTGCTGTGTCAATAAGAGTACTGATTTGGAATTGTGGCGAGCACAGAGAAAATGGCAGGTTTTGTTATTGAGGGATACAATAGAGTGCTATTCTCAATTTCTCAGGTTCTATTACAGTCCCCGTGGGGGCCATGCCCATGTTGGGTGGCAAGTGTCACCTTAATGTTGCGTGTTTTGGATATTAAACCCTCACAGTGTGGAAGGGCATGGGAACTGCTGAGTACCTGCAACCTGAACTTCATGCTAACAAAAGCTTTTGCATGTGAATATCAAACATCAGTTGTCATGGGGTATTTGGCAGGGAGGGGATGTGAACCTATTGACTGGGATCTCGACTGAGACCACCAATTCATCTGACATAGGCCACTGAACAACCTTCACATGGGAATGACTTTCTCATCTCTACTAACTGGAGCCACATTTGAACTGACGATTTAGGTTTCTGAGCCATCCAGTCCCTGTCGTTGGTACAGTGCATGTTCTAAGATGCCTTAGGGGTGCATGGATCAGCATTCTCGTTGTACTCTCTGTCAGTACCCAGCCCAGGCCGGGGAAGCTAATGATCCAACCAGGGGACCAAATTCGGTGGTGAATCCTGGTCACGTGCCCCCTGAGGCATGTTGTGCATATGCTAAGAAGTTGTTTCCTTTGCTCTTCAGCTAACATATTTACTTGCCTCTCTCTCTTTTGAATTCCTATGAAATTTCCCAGAGGGTGGGGCAGGAGTCAGTGAGCCTGATTCTCTTCTCATTCTGGTTTTACAGCAGTATAACTTCACTGACTTCAGTGCAATTGCTGCTGATTTGCTTCGTTGTAATCAGGTAGGTAATCACCCCCAATGAATTTAGGTTAAGAGCCCTCCATGTAATTATGTGGCAAAACCCTACAAAATGTAACCGTTGCTATTGGCCAGGAGATAGTAATTAAACTGTACTTAACAGCAGAGGCTTAAAGGCATAGATGGCTTGTGAAGGGTCAGCTCATAAATATTACTGTCCATAACGATTCCAAAGTACATGTTTGTTTACCTCACTTTGCGGGATAACATTTATACAATAAGAGCCGGTAAATCTGCAGAGGTATTTATTGTATTTGTAACCATTTGTAGAGAGGGGTTTGAATCTGAAAAGTGCTTGTCTAGTGCACTGGGGTAAGTTTTGACCAGGAAATGCCTGCTCTGTGTAGGAGCTTTGTGAGAACCAGGCAGCACACTGAGAATTATAAACTCAAACAGAGCAAGGCGTAAGGACTCTGACAGTTGATTCTGGCATTTTGTGCACTGAGTGCTCTAACACTGGCTGGCAACTTAACAGGCATGTAATAAAACACCTTGGGGATCCCATGGAAGACAAGCTGCTGACCTGACACTGTGTGGGTCAGGTTAAAACCCTCATTACGCAGCATTCCAAGCTGTTCTTCCCATCAAGCTGTGATACAGAATTTATTACCTTCCAGCTGCAAATATTTGCCAGATGGTTTCAGTGTATGTGAAGTCCTGGGTCCTCTCGTGTGGTTCAAGTGCCAGATTTCTATGGACTATCTAGATTATGCTAATATAGCTGGGCTTTTAGTTTCATTAGAGAAGAAAGTTAAAGAACTCCCTGTGCTGCACACAGCAGCCTGTCGGGGCCTTCTGGCCTGATACCAATTCATTTACTTGTTTTGTGCATTGCAAGTGAAGCGTCTTCTCTCCCCATTTCTAGCTATGAGTCCAGAAGTCCTGAAAATAGTGTGGGTACAGAGTACAGGTAATGGACAACTCTACCACCAAACCCTCCACCAATGTATCCCAGCATTGACCAAGAGACGCCAGCTGAGAGGGTGAGTCAAGCTCCCTTAATCTTTCTTCTAAGACTGCCCCCAAGAATATGTAGTCCATTTGTGATCGTGGGGGACAGAGATATCTGTTCAGTGGCATCTGGACTGAGACAAACTGACTTCATGAAGGCCACTAAACAGCCTTCAGATGGAAATGACTGTTTGGCCACCTTGTGCCTTTGGCCCCAGGGTTGGAGGGATTGGGAATAGGAGGTGCAGAATTAAATTTTCCTGTGGGCACCTTAACTGAGAATTTCCCAAGTAATGGAGAAAGGAGGGTTGACTCTTAACCTTAATTTGTATCAGTGACATATTTGACAGTGCTAGAGCTGTTCTGTAATAACATGAATACTGTATGTTGACATGGTTATTGATTATATACGTTTACTGTGTAAACATGTTGATTTAGTTTAACAGGAAGGATTTTTCAGGAAGGAAAAGAATATTTTTTTTTATGAGATTACAAGTTTGGTTGATAAGGGTAATAGTGTTCATGTAATACACTTAAACTTCTGTAAGCTATTTTTGGCTTGGAACTGTACAACTTTGTGTTAAAAAAATAGAATGATATGAAATTAACATGGCACACAGTAAATAGCTAACTGATAAGTTATCAAAATGTAATTGTAAATGGGGAATCATCATTGAACGGGTGTGTTTCTAGTGAGGTCCATCAGGGATTGGTTCTTGGCTCTGTGCTATTTAACATTTTTATCAATGACTGGGGAGAAAACACAAAATCCTCACTGATAAAGTTTGCAGATGACACAAAAGTTGGAATGGTAAATAATTAAGAGGACTGGTCACTGAAAGAGAGCTCTGGATTGCTTGGTAAACTGGACAAAAGCAAACAATATGTGTTTTAATATAGCTAAATGTAAGTGTATATGTCAAGGAACAACAAATGGAGGCCATATTCACTTATAGTATGGAGAACCGTATCCGAAGAAGCAGTGACTGGAAAAGATTTTGGGGTCAGGGTGGATAATCAGCTAAACATGAGCTCCCAGTATGACACATGGCCAAAAGGGCTAACGTGATCCCTGGTGGCCTACAACAGGAGAGAGGTTATTTTACCCTCTGTATATGGCACCAGTGCGACCACAACTGGAATACTGTGTCCACAATTCAAGAAGGATGTTGATAAATTGGAGAGCGTTCAGAGAAGAGCCATAATTAAAAAACTCTAATTACAAAATTAGAAAGCCTGCTTTACAGAGATAGATTGAGCTCCTTGAGTCTATTTAGCTTAACAAAGAGAAGGTTAAGGGGTTCCTTGATTAGTTTGATTAGATAATGGGCTGTTCAGTCTTGCAGAGACAGGTATAAACAGCTTCAACTTCCAACCATTGGATCAAAATTCGGACTGGAAATCAGGCATACATTTTTAACAACGAAAACAATTAACCACTGGAACAATTTACCAAGGGTGATGGTTGATCACTGACAATTTTAAAGTCAAGGTTGGATGCTTTATTAAAGACATGCTCTAGGAATTATTTTGGGGATGTTCCATGTCCTGTGTTACGCAGGAGGACAGACCAGATGGTCCCTTCTGGCCTTGGAATCTCTGAATGTCTCAAGACAAGTCACTCCTCAGTAAACACTTAAGAGTTAAGAGACAAAGTCTGAACTATGAGCTTTGAAAATTCTCTACTTCCTGACTTCAGCCAACTTGGAGAACTGGTTTTGATGATCAAGGCCAAAGCCCAAGAGCTCACAAGAACAAAGGAACTCTGGCTGGATTAAAAGGGACTCTCTCTCAAGAGATTAGGAGATATGTGGGGGAACTGGGCTAAAATGTAGGCACCTGCTGAGGTATCTGAAAAAGTTTGCCCTGTCTAGGTTGCCACCAGGGAATGGCAGGGCTTTAGGTAACATAGACATGAGTGTAGCCTGTGTGTTGTTTTAAAATCCTCTTTCTCTAATGCTTTTTCTTACGTTAAAATGAACAATACTTTGATTTCAAGAAGTCTGTCTGGTCACTGCACAACACTGGTTGCACACTCCCGAAGGGAAGAATCACTGTAGTCTGAATTCTCTTGGACCTGCGAGCAGGGGTGAATGTGAGCCAGTACGGGCTGGTACGGTGTACCGGTAAGAAGCCGGTACCGGCCCGTAACAGCCCACATTAAAGCGCTGCCCTGACAGCGCTTTAACGTCCCTGCCCCTTTTGCGGCCCCCCCCCCCCCCCCCCCCCCCCGCCGCCAACGGCGGTCCTGCCGGTAGGGTCCATACCGGCAGGGCTGCCGACGGGGAAGGGGAATGATGTCAAAGTGCTGCTGCGGCAGCACTTTAACGTTGCTGCCGCCGCCAATGGCTGGGGGGTGGGGGGGGAGGGAAGCAAAAGGAGCAGCTTCCCCGGGGCTGGCGATTTAAAAGGGCCTGGGGCTCCGGCCGCCGCTGCTGCTACCGCAGCAGTGGCTGGAGCCCCAGGCCCTTTAAATCGCCGCTGGAGCCCCGGGCAGTGTGGATGGGTTGGCTGGGGGACGCTGACCCCCTCCCCCCCGCCAGCTCTGCCCCTTCTGCCCGAGGCCCCGTCCCTTCCGGGGGGCGGGGGGGGGGGGGGGCGCGGAGCCGCCTCCCCTACCAGTATGTCTTTGGATTTACTTTCACCCCTGTCTGCGGGGTAAGCACGATTAATCAACAGAGTGCTGGAGCCCAGGGTGCCGCAGCCCAGCACTAAGAGCAGGAGACTGGTGGAATTCCATCCGAGGATAGGTAAAGGGCTGACACCTGTGGGGTGCCTTCAGAGAGACCACAAAGGGGACAGAGGTGCAGCTGGCCCTCTAACTGTGGCACCGTATTTGCTGTGACTGATTCTGGTGTCCTCAAAAGAAATCAAGGCAAAGCAGCTGATTTCAAAGTCAGGTTCAGAACCAAAATACTTTGATTATAAATAGCTTTGCAATGCTCTTCAGAGTGATTTGGGGTTGGGGGGTGGGGGGGGGGGGGAGAAAGACATAGTCCCTGCCCTGAAGAGCTTTCAGCCTAAATTAGATAAACTTAGAATATGAAGCTAGCTAAAGAAATGAAGTAGAGAAAGCACAGAAATAACACTCTGTGTATATATTACTTTTTTCATGCATTTGCTTACATGTTAGAGGTTATTTTTACTGTAGCTCATCCTTCCATTTGAGCATCACAACTTCCTCTAGTTTATTTTAGCCAGACACATGGAAAGAGGTTTCCACTGTCTATACTACGGAAACCACAACAGGAAAAAGAGGATTAACAGGCTTCATCCTCAGGTGCATCTGAGATCTGGCCCCATCTGAGGACTGAGAAGAGGTGGCAGAGGTACAGTTATGTCACGTTTCCACACCCTTGCTATCCTGGGTCTGCTTTGGTCCCTGATATACATTAGAGCAGCCAGAGGGTTATGTCAATTAGAGTCATTCGATTCGCCGAGGATCAGGTGGAACTCTGTGCATTCTGGTCCCACCTCATGGTTTTCCTGTCATGCCACCTACATGCCCTTATGCTGCAGGAATTTTTAAATGCTTGCTTAAGGCAGTTTAAAGTCCTTTTTGTGCTGCTGTTGCAGGGCAAGATTAAGCCCAATGACTCCATAATTGTCTATTCGTCTTTGTTTTCCTGTGACAATTATGTCGGTACAGATTGGAGGGAACTGGATAACACATATTGTAGAGCACAATGGGGTGTGTGTGAGAGAGCACTGCCAATGATCTGAGAATGGGAATCCCCAAATGCTTGCTGCTGCTTTCTTTCCTTTTTTTTTCTTCCTCCCAGACAGCTCTATTTGTGTACAATTGCTGGGATCCAGTAGCTCCCCAATGAGGTCTAGCGCTCCTGTTGAAGTTATTACCCAAAGTAGGATTTTGTATCCCTTCAAAAACAAGTGTGCAGCAACTACAGAGGAGCAAAAGGTGTTAATGGACTTTGACTTAGAAGCAGACCAATATGTGCAGATATCTTACCTGCACTGACACACAATTGCTCCTGGGGAATTTTGCATCACTGCGCATGCGCAGAATTCATGGCCTGCACAGATTTTTTTTGCTTGCCTGCAGAAAAATGACTTCTGACGGGGAAGCAAACGGAAGCTGCAAGAGCGGTCATGTGCCTACTCCTTGGCAGTGCAGACTGATTGGTTTGGGCACCCAGAAGAGACGTAAATCACTGTCTGAGGGGTGGAGGGCAGGCCTTGGTAGTCATGTGTGTGAGAGACACATTCTGTCCCTCTTGCTCGCTATTGCAGCATGCTCAGCATGGAGGGGCAGGGCTTTGCGGGTATTTCTGAAGAGGTAGGTGTGGGGCACACTCTGTTCCCTTAGGCAGAGGAGAATGTAGCAGTCTGCCTCCTTAGTGAATTGCTACCATTGTTCTTAGTGAATTCCCCCAGGAATATAAATATAATATAATATATAAATATAATATAAAACAGGTGTAAAAATTGAAGGCTACTTTACATTACCAGAGTGGTGTAAAGGAGCCTTATTGTAAGGGACAGTATGGCCTTATAAATGCTTATGGTGCTTTAGTGATTAGAACTGGTCTAAATTTTTGGACTGAAAAAAGTCCTATCAAAATGTGCTCCATGAACTGTTTGCGACTCACCTTTTTGGAGATGGTCAGTACCCAGTATAAATTGTGAGTTTGAGTCCCCAACCCTCACTTGCTCTTCAGTAGCCTATGATGTAACACTGAGCATATGGCTGCATATATTTGTTGACTAATCATTAGAAGTAAAGGGTCGATACTGGCTACATTACTATTAGACAGAGGGGGTTTGGTGATTTCCCCCCCCCAATGCTCCCCACTCCCATTCTCCATCCATTGTATTGTAGTTCAAATAAATTATCAAAATAATTGAAACTAGCTGGATTATATTGCATTAATTTGACAAAAACACGCAAAATTTTAAAATATTGTGGACAGAATTTTTTTGGTGCAGAATTCCCACAGGAGTAACATAATGGCTTTTCATAGCCTAGCATTGTGAGGCTATAATTAGTGATTCTCTTCCTTGCACATTAATGCCTCAATTCATAGCTTTTATCATCCTGTTCTGTGTACAAAGCAAGCTAATGGTATTCTTTTTAAAACTGCTGTTTTATTACGGCATTTTCTGATCTTTGGTCTAAATCCTTAAGCTGATTAAATATCGACCCTGTTGCACGAAGTATCAAATTATCGTGTGAGTTGAAATAACTCACATGTTACTGAACTAAGCAAATGGGCTCATTGACTCTCTGCCATGGGCTCTATTTACAGGGCTGCCAACTTTAGGGAAAAATAAATCTTAAAATGTTGACATGTCTTTAGCTGGGGAGAAGGGGCCTGCACTGACCGTCCGCTCTGGAGGGTGAATGCATCTTCTTAGCCACACAAAAATGCCAATGTGGCCTGCCACTTCCAGCATTTCTCAACTGCAGCCTGAATGAACCACCCATCCTAGGGTTATAAGGGAGTTCAGGCCTTCATCGTCCATTCAGTCTGCGACCTTTCTGCTGAGATTGCCAATGAAGATGCTAGTTCTTCTGTAATGTGATGGCAGCTTTTGTGATGCAGACCTCTAGCCACTAGAACTGAACTGAGAAAAAACAAAACAAACCCCCCTGAAAACCATCATTCAGTTCACACAGGCCACTGCACAAACCAAGTTGGGAAAGATTCAGTCGCTTGCAGCCTGGGTCAGATCTGAAGTAGCAAGCTAGAGGTGAGAGGATTAGTGAGTCACTGTTCACTGCAGTGCTAGCATCAAATCAGGCTGAAACTTCCCGACCCACCAAGCCTCAGCAGGTAGAGCCCACACTCTCTGCAAAGCTTATTGAGAGATTTGTAGCTGGGGTGACTGTGGGATCTGTTCCCTTTCATCTTGCATTGCTGATGGAGAGGATCAGTAAGATTGTGTTCTGCTGGCAGACCAGGGACATGGAGAAGATGGAGTTTGGTACATTCCTTAGCTGAATGGAAGATCATTATGGTTGTTTTATTATAGTAACATTTGGAGTCTCTAACCCCATTGAGCTAGGTGCTCTACAAACACATAATAAGAGACAGTCCCTGACCTTAAGAGCTTATGTTCCAAATAGACACAGGAGAGGAGAGGATACAAGCACAGAAAGGGGAAGTGACTTGCCCAGGTCATACAGTAACAAGTGGTAGAGCCACCCATGAATTCACTGGACCACACTGCCTCTCTGTAGACTACAAGATATGTTCTCAAACTGACTTATTCTCCTCTTTGAGACATTCTCCTTTCTGAAGTTGGTCCAATAAAAGATATTACCTCACTCATTCTTGTCTCTAACATCCTGGGACCAACCTGACTACAGCAACACAGCATACAACTGTGGAAGTTATTCTCCTCTTGACTTTCATAATGGTGACTTGTGAACGGAGTCTCTTCCTGACTTACTGCCCTACCCCCTGTGAAAAGTATCCCAGGCGGTGCTAAGCACCCTCCTTTCTCATTCTATCACTTCTAGATTGAAGGGTGTGCTTGTCCCAAACCTAAGGAACCAGGTGGAATTTACAGCCACCATTTCATCATCAGGCACCTAGATGCAATGATGCCCGCTGCATTAGAAATACTGATGTGAATACATCCTATAAAAATGGGGTTGCAAAGGTGGCTTCAAGCAAACAAATTATGAATTTGAATAATTATGAACTTCAAGGAAGTTGGAAAATTAACCCTAAAAAAAAAAAATTCTGAAGAGAACCTGGACCTGCAGGACAGTCTAGTGAACATTTTGCACTGAAATCTGTTCGGACATTAAAACAGGCAGCAGATTGTGTCTCATCACAGTCGCTCATATGGGTAGTTCTCAGAAAAGGCAAAATGCAGACATCAAGCCTTTTCCGTCCCAGTAAATGGCTTTTTGTTTCCTTATCTCAAGTCCCTTTAACCATTAAGGTATTTATAGCATGAATGTTTCTGCAAGTTCTCTTCCCTCCCCCCATTTGTTATCTTTTATACTGAATGATCTCAGGGTCTGGTAATCCTAATGCTTCCTCCTGGATGGGATTCCATCCCAGGGAGGGGCTGTTTGCTTTCTAGGAGTACTGCATCTCAGTCCAGAATTGAAAGAAGCGATGAGAGTCAGAAAGAAATTACCCTCCACGTTACCACCCTAGACACACATCCCTCAAAACATCTGCAGTGTTGGTCATAGATAATTAATGTACCTTCTTTCTCAGTCCCCACTGCTTAACAAAAATCTCCATTAGCTGTTAGTGGCATAGGTGTTGTACAAACACAGAGACACAAATAAAAGGCAGGCCCTGCCCATAATCTAAATAGGGACAAGATGTGGCAGATGAGAAGTGTTGAATATAATTGGGAGAAGAAAAGGAGAGAGTAACAGGAATACAAGGTTTCATATATTACAGTTTGGAGGTTTCACTGGATTTTGTTCTTTTTAAAAATAAGGTAAGTGAACAAGAGATATTACTTGAATTACTACTAGCCCATGTCTAGCCATGTTGCAGTTTGGCCCATTAAACTCTCCCCTAGTTTGGCAGTAGGGCATACATACTGGGCCATGGAGAGGGCTTCTGGTTTTTGGTTTGTGTTTATTTTTTTGGCAACTTTTGTGCCTTTCAGTTCCTTGAAAAATGGATTTTTATTGGTTTACTTCACTACTGACTGCATAAATATCAGTAAAAACTGGTTGTTTCATTAGCAATGAAATACATTTTTTTTTTCAAACACCCACATAAAAGCTTTTTAAAGCAGTCTCAAGTTGTATTGATTTCCTATGGGCCAAATTCTCTCCTACCCTAGACACCGTGTCTTCATTCACAACATCTGCAAAAGGAGTGCAAAAGACACCAAACCACATGGTAGCATTTTATACCCATTTTGCGCTTGTGTAAATAACTACACAAGATGCAGAGAAGTAGTGAATCAAGCCCTATTCCTAACGTGTAACTTGCACACAGAAACTACTTACTATGCTGCTGCTTCGTTTGATCCAGAACTGAGCCATGGAGACAATTATCAGGAAATGGTACAGGCTGGAATGTACAGCAGGCATTCTGAACAAGGTGTGAATTTCACTTAAAGTCCCGTAAGGGAAACTTGCCATGTTCTGTTTTTCTTTCCCCCAGTAGAATGCTCCAGATCCTTTATAATTGTTGTCCATGGAATATTTTTCTCTAATAATTCCTTATCTGTAGACCATTTTTGGTAGTTGAAATTGTGTGCTTCATTGGTAGGTTCGATATGAAGTGCAGGTCATAGGCTATTTGCTTTTTTCCTGGTTGGACGAGTTTAACTCTGAGAATCAGATGTCCAGCGTACATAGTCACAATTCAAATTTGCTTTCTATGCATATTGTCCAATATTCACTGAAATTTGCTGTTTCCATGAACTTTCCTGACAGTAAACGAGGTTGCTAGAATATTCCCGGCACGTGAGCCCAAAAGGAACATGAACACAGTCAAAGAGCATTTGTTTAAAAATGTGAGTGCATATTTGTAGAATTTTTGGGCGGTATTCACCCAGCTCTCGTTTTCAACAGTTTGGTAAGAAGAAGAAATTATGCTCTAAGTGCAGCTATTTTTATGTATTTTAAGACAGAAAATGGAGGTTGATAGCTTTTATTGTGAAAGCAAATATCAGTACAATCACTCTTCTCAAATTGTTAGTGTCAGGTCTCTCCTAGCCAAATCGTTCCTGATAAGCAGGCATTCAGCTACCTCGGGAGAGTCTTTTTTTGCTCTCAGCTGCCCTTGTCATGTAGGGCTTCTCTGAACAGGGATGCTCAGGAATATTAAGATGAATTAACTGAAGGTGTGAAGTTAAAGTGCATTAACCCCTTAGTCAGTCGCTCTTCTTCAGAAGTAAAGTGGCTAAATTAGTTTGCTTTAGGTTAATGCTCTTTGAAGGATTAATGTGCTTAGTCGCTCTGTGCCTCAGTCTTCCCCATCTGCAAAATGGAGATAATAGCACTTTCCTACCATACAGGGGTGTTGTGAAGATACACACATTCAAGATTATTACAGTAATGGGGGCCATATAAGTGCCTTAGATAGGTAGAATCGGGCAATTCTCTGTTAAGGATCACTTTTTGGCCAATCCTTAACTTGTGTACATTGGCATCAATCCACAGTGAAGCACCAGCTGAGGAAGAACTGGCCCTCTATACTGAAACAAAATAACAAGTATTTGCAACTTCCAAATGACTATAATTGTTTATCTCTATATGTTTATGAAATCCACGGTTGAGTATGTGTTACAAGACCCTTGCTGTGCTCTGCCACAGAGGATGTGAGTAGTTACATCACCCTGCTAGAGAACTTTGGTTCTTTAACTGTAGCAGCTCATGTGTTTAGCACTGGAGAAGCCAGGTTTATTCCTCCATGTGCCGGCCAAGAAAGTGGTGGTCACATTCACTTAGCATATTTATGCATCCGTTGCTATTTATAGGTAACACAAAGCTCCCACACCCAGCGTGGCTTGGACTGAGCAATGTTTCCTGGACAGAAGGCTGTTGGTTTTAATGGGAGATTGTTTACAGCTTTGAGGCATGGCTGAGTGGGAAATTATAATCTGTAAACATTGCCGAGAAAAGAGTGGATACTATTTATTCAGCATAATAGCAGAGCAACAGTGGGGCTAGTCAAACAGCAATTAACAACAGGTTGAGCTATAATTAGTGACTCAGTTTCAGTTGGCTACCTCTTACTCGTGCCATCAGTAAGTCATCAAATATTGAGGGCAAGTGGAGGAGAAATATATCAGACACAGTGAGCAGTGTTTGGGGACATGCAAGCTCCTTTTCTTTTCGTTATTTATTCTGGCAATTATCGTAACAGAAGGTTTTGAAGTGGCACTTGGTTCACTATTACTTGCATGAAATCTTGAACACAGTCTCCAAAGTGCTTTCTAAAGAGAATAAAGCACCTTTGAAAAGAGCTTCAAGTCTCACTGACTACAAAGGAGTATTCTTCTCCCTCCTTCATTACAATGAGGAAAATAATAAAGTTGTATTCCTTATGCATAGGTGTATATTTTACATCAGTGGGTTGTTGGACTTTTTGTCGCTGTAGCTGCTATTGTGCAAATTATATTTCCATAGTTCTGTTGACTGAAAATCTTAGCTAAATGTGCTCTGAGATTTCCGTACTTTATCACTAAAGGGAAGATGCTTGATATCCACATCAACTAAGGGCTGGTCCACACTAACCCCCCGGTTCGAACTAAGATACACAACTTCAGCTACGTGAATAACGTAGCTGAAGTCAAAGTATCTTAGTTCGAACTAAAAGGTACTTACCGCGGGTCCACACGCGGCAGGCAGGCTCCCCCGTCGACTCCGCGTACTCCTCTCGCGGAGCAGGAGTACCGGTGTCGACGGCGAGCACTTCCGGGATCGATTTATCGCGTCTAGACAAGGCGTGATAAATCGATCCCAGAAGATCGATTTCTTTCCGCCGAACCAGGAAGTAAGTATGGACGTACCCTAAGCCCAGGTCTACACTAACCCCCCCTGTCGAACTAAGATACGCAACCTCAGCTACGTTAATAACGTAGCTGAAGTCGAAGTACCTTAGTTCGAACTTACCTGTGGTCCAGACGCGGCGAGCAGGCTCCCCCGTCGACTCCGCCTACTCCACTCGTCGAGCTGGATTACCAGCGTCGACGAGGGAGCACTTCCTGGTTCGATTTATCGCGTCTTGACAAGACGCGATAAATCGAACCCAGAACATCGATCCCGCGCCTCCGACGCGACGGGTAAGTATAGACCTACCCTAAGTGTTCAAGGACTGTTGTTTCTTTAGAGAGTGAATTTCTGTGTTCAAGAAAATGAAGGATCGATGGCTCTGGCTAGAGGTAGCTGAGTAACTACTAGGTAAATTCCATCCATCTTTCTCTGGATAGACCACTCAATCCGGACATGTAACATCTCATGTTCTCCTAGCCTCAGATCCCTACAGAGCTCTACCAATGCTTCTGAAACCTCCCCTTCTGCCCTTCCAGTCCTGGACCTTCCACAGTTTAGCTAACAGACCTCAATCTGACATGCTGTACTAGCATATCATCAAAACTCACACATCTTGACTCTGCCTCTGGCCAAGTTCAGCAGAAACCTGTCGAGGCTGTATAAATATTTTTGGGCAATGTCTCTGCTTGTCTGCTATGTAAACAGTTCTCACCGTCAGTCAGGCGTTTCTCTGTGTGATTTGGTATGATTAAAAACTGGCCCTACAGTCCAGTTGGCCCAGCTTTGTGCGCCCAATAACTATGGTTTTGGCAGCCCCTCTGATATCTGCCAATAGGAGTCACTCTACCTTGAACAGTCAATTAGAATATTTGCTATAAACAATCTGTTCCACCTTGCATTTAGCCGTGATGCTTGGAGTACATTTCCCAGACCCGAGGAAAAGCTCTGTGTGGCTCAAAAGTTTGTCTTTCTCACCAACAGATATTATCTCACCCACCTTTTTTCTCTGATGGGAGTCTCCATCAGTGTGATCTAGGTCAGGGGTGGGCAAACTACGGTCTGCGGGCCGGTTGCGGCCTGCGGGCTGTTTTTATCAGGCCTGCAAGCTCCGGCTGGGGGAGCGGGGCTGCGGGCTTGCTGTGCGCCGGCCTGGGAGCGGGGCTGCGGGAATACCGTGCTCCGTCTGGCGCTCTGGCCAGGGGAATGGGGCTGCGGGTTTGCTGCACGCCGGCCTGGGAGAGGCGCTGCGGGAGCGGGGCCGTGGGAATGCCGCGCTCTGTCCGGCGCTCTGGCTGGGAGGAGCGGGGCCGTGGGCTTGAATTGTTAATTTCGTGAGCATTCATGGCCCCCCATGAGGCAGTCAGGGGGGCGGGAAGTGGGAGGGAGCAGGGGCCAGGCTGTTTGGGGAGGCACAGCCTTCCCTACCCAGCCCTCCATACAGTTTCGCAATGCTGATGTGGCCCTGGGGCCAAAAAGTTTGCCCACCCCTGATCTAGGTGTTGCTCTGCACAGTCAGCATTGGCAAACCCAACACACACTGAATCGATGTCAGTGCTTTCAAAGAACATGTCCGTAGAATCCAAGTAATGTCACCAGAGATGGGCATTTGAGGGCAGGGGAGCTGGAAGAAGGACAGTTTGCACAGTCGTCCTTGCAAATATACATGATACACTCATGGAGAGGGTGAGGGAATGGAATGGAGTCTCAGACACTGCACCCTGACAATGTAGTTAAATCTATGTCCCTTGGATCAGGTTGATGGGTGTCAAGGCCGAAAAACCTGCAGGAACCTCTGAACCCAGCCTCTCATATCTCCCTCCCATAAAATCCCTCTTGCAGCCCAAAGCCCATTATGGAAACCGCTCATGGACATGGATCCTGAAAATTCCCTTCATTATCCAAGCCCTCAGTTACCAAGACTAATTCGTTGCTCCAAATACCATTCAAATCCTCAAGGATTTTGACTGTGTGTCAGCATCCCTAGAAAGCAGTTCATCTTCACAGAGGTCTATGGACAATGAATTAACCTTCAACACCTCCCATGAGGTAGGCAGGTACAAATATCCCTATTTTAGACAGGGAGACTGAAGAAGAAACACAAAGTGGCCTGCTCAAGACCAAACAGGGAGTCTTTGTCAGAGCTTGGATTAGAAACACAGGAGTCCTTGGCTTCCAGTCCTGTGATGCGTCATCATAATTACAATGAATAATCGCAGTAATAACCTGCATGTAACACCGTGGGGCTACTTCCCAAAGAGAAATGAAGATATGATCTCTTCTGATACTCCTGAGGCGTTTATATCTAGATTACACCTAGAAACACTCTGTTTTTCCCAAGCACATCTCTCACTACGGGTAGCGACAGCAACTTTACACCTGCCGTTCTAGTTGTGATGTAATCACATCCCCAATCTGGATCTCATTGGGACTTTGGCTGTGTTCTGTCTGGCTCAGACATTTTTATTACTATTAGACCTTTGATGTTTAGTCCTGTTGAATTTTCAGTTCATTATTTTCCCCGTGTCTCGCCCTGCAGATGTAAAATAAACAGACACCTTAGCAACCCAACGCATCAACAACACACAAAGAGATGCTGTCACCCCGCCTGCTGCACGTGGTCACTCGGGGGGCAAAAGAGTGGGGCGTGTAATACAGAGTCTAAGCACTGACTAAGGTGCACCGACTAAGGTCATTTTCCAGGCGTTATTAGCATCCTGGGCTGAGCTCGCCTTGCAGCTGGATTTGAAAAACCCGCCTTTGTGAAAGTGCACATGCCTGTCTATGTACTGTCTAAGAGCCGAGAAATAAATGCCATTCATTGAAACAAACTGAAAATAAATCATGCTGCATTTTTACCTGCCAGATATTGAATGCCTGGGGCCAAATATAACCATTGCCTAGACTGCTATTTCAAATGGTGGTCCATCCATGCAAAATATATACGGGTGCATCTCCCATTAATTTCAGCAAGGAGAGGCAGTGTGGCCCACTGGAGAGAGCCCTGGAATGAGAGTCAGGAATCTTGAGGTTTTTTTCTGGCTCTGTCCTGGATATACTGCGTGATCTTGGGCATATGGCTTCCCTTCTCTGAGCCTCAGTTTCCCCAGCTGGAAAATGATACTGACTCATCCTTGTGAAGAGCTAGGAAATCAATAGATTAAAAGAACTAGGTGTTATGCAGCCTTACCCAGTTTGAACAGTATAGCACATTGTGCCACACAGCAATAAAGCCAAGATGAAACAACATTAATAAGTTAATACTAACTCTACAAGACTTGAGTCATCCACCTAGTCTCCGTTCATTGAATGGATCTATTTGTATGGCTAAGGGCCACTCAAGGGAGTGAGGGTTTGCAAGACACAGCCTTAGAGACAGCTATCTGAATGCCATCTGTCTCCTGAACTCATGATTATTTGTAAATCATGTCATATGGTCAAAGCTGATTCCTGCAGTTTACCCACCCCAGGAAAAAGCTGCAGGATTGGTCCTCTATGGGTACATTGAAAGGTACATTGAATTTTTAGAATAACTTCACTTTGAATAGTCTAAAATAATTGGCTTGGTAGGGGGAAGGTGACTGTAATGCACTGTCTGCCTTCCCTGACCCTGAGTCTTAGGGAGATCAAAGCTATGTCAGATGAAGTTGTCCTGTGGGCACTACAATGCTGGTTGAGGATTAGGTAGAGCTCCATGAGCTCCAGACTTCCTGCCACCGGCTATGCCTCTGGCCTGTGGCTCTTCACTGCTACAGAGAGCGGGAGGAGTGGGCAGCACAGACCTGGCCGCACCAGCTTTACACCATCGGAGGAATGGCCCATATATAAGCCAGTGGAGTAACTCTTTGGCCAGTGCATCACGCGTAGCAGCCATGGGATGTCAGTCCTTGTTTTTTAGGGTTTGAGTTTTATTGCTTCACTGTAAAAGCTCAGCATATACATCTGGCCTTTTCCCCTGACTCAGGGTCCCCTTGGAGCCTATCTACTCCCTGCGGGTCTCACTCCCTGTGAGTTTTGCCTGGGAGTTAAGGCAAGTCTCTTCACTCCCTTCGGCTGGAACTTTCCTCTGACAGACTGGTTTCTAGCCTGCTCTCTGCAGGACTGCACTCCCAGACCCTCTGCCCAGGAGCTAAGGAGAGCCTCTCTGCTCCCTCCTCATCGCTTGCTCCCTGAACTCAGGCTACACTTTGTATCCCACCAGGCCTGGCTCTGAATCACAGTCTTCCACCCTATGACGCTGGGACTTATTCCCCTCACCTGGGAAGGTGGACTGAGCCTGGAACATGGTATAGCTGAGCCCCACTCCCTTAAATGGCCCACTCACCCTGTGACCCTGCATCAGTGGAATCCTTGTTTGCCATTGTAGGGCAGTTTCCTGGCTGCCAGAGCAGTACAAAGTGGCCACATTAGGGGCTGGGTATTGAGCCTGTGATGCTCATCTTAACAGCTTCCCCTTAGGAAATATTATGCAGTATGGTTGTTGTTCTCTGATCATGGACAGATAACGTCCAGGCTTTCCTGTAGCTATTTATCCTCCAAATTATTAGTATTTACAATGACTGAACAACAGTCCTTGCTATGAAAACATTTGGAAGGATCTCTGTTCTTAGAGAGGATCAGAGAAGTATATGGTAAGAAAGTTTCATAAAAAATACCCCACACATTTTCTGCTTACACATTTTTTACCTTTTCCCACTGACATGAACTTAACAGCTGCCACAGACCTCTGTGTATTTTTCTCTTTATTTGTTATAGCTCTGGAGAGAGATATGCTCTGTTTGGGGTTCGTGATCATTTTAGCTCCCTGATCAGCTAACCCTCCCCACCCCCTTTTAGTTTAAATACATTGAACTACACACAGAATGGGTTTGTAAGATTATGCTCACCCAATTTTCTGTCTGAAGAATCTGTCATTTTTTAATGGAGGGTGAAGAAGTGGTAGCACAAGTGTGAGTCTGTTTGGTTAGTTGCATGTACCATGGTTCAGAGCTTTGGGGATTTATCTCGACTGACTGCTAAGATCCATTCAAAAAACAAAAACCCAGCGAGGATGCAGAATATTTAGCATTGAGGTCATGCAGTTTTACAGTTCAACAATAGCGGTGTCAGAAGAATTCTTAGGAAAAGCATCTGTAAGAGAATTCCTGCTGCAAAGTTGTTCATTCAATCATGCCCCAAAACACACAATTATCAGTTTGGTCATCCAGAATGAATAAATGCATTTTAGAAATACAAGGTGAGTGAGATAATATCTTTTATTGGACCAACTTCTGTTGGTGAAAGAGACAAGGTTTCACACTTACACAGAATAGAAGCAGCATGAAAGTTTGTCTCTCACCAACAGATAATGGTTCAGTAAAATACATTACGTCACCCACCTTGTCTCTCTAATATTCTGGCACCAACACGGCTAGAAGAAGATTGCAAATGAATTTTAAGCAGTTCAGAGGTTGAGCTTAAATTATTTGACAATGTTCCTTTTTAAAGCTATAGGACCAGAGAGGGGGGGAGGGATAGCTCAGTGGTTTGAGCATTGGCCTGCTAAACCCAGGGTTGTGAGTTCAATCCTTGAGGGGGCCATTTAGGGATCTGGGGCAAAAATTGGGGATTAGTCCTGCTTTGAGCAGGGGGTTGGACTAGATGACCTCCTAAGGTCCCTTCCAACCCTGATACTCTATGACTCTATGAGAACCTCAACAGGTGTAATTCAGTTTAGTTCCACTGAAGTCATTATTCATAATGAGTTATAAGATATTTCCAAGGGCCTGGTCCTATATAGGGTGACCAGATAGCAACTGTGAAAAACGGGACAGGGGGTTGGGGGTAATAGGCGCCTATATAAGAAAAAGTCCCCAAAAACGGGACTGTCCCTTTAAAAATGGGATATCTGGTTACCCTACCTATGAGAAGCTAAGTATTGTCATTTCCCACTCAACTCAGTGAACTCTAGAACCTCACAGAAGATGATTGACACCTCACAGAATCAAGCCAAAGGTCTTTAGTTTATTTCCTGATTTTGGTTGCCAAGATCCTAATCTAGCTTGTGACAATGATAGAAATGTTCTGTGTTTGTACAATGGCTAGCACAATGGGGTCCTGCTCTGTGATTAGGCTCCTAAATGCTATGGTAATGCAAATAAATAATAATGATAACAAAGGAGCCAGGATAACATTATTACAGCACTACAAAATTGCAGTCATGCATGGCATCTTGATGGAAAGCGGTATGCTTCCAATATTATGAGTAAAGAAAATGGCCAGAAACTGGTGATGGTGCTAATAGGAGGGAACATGCAAACATGAGCTAAGCTGTCGTTGTCATTAAGATACAGCTAAGTCATGCTCTCTGCAGTGAAGTCTGCGCTCCTGTGAAAAGTGAAATAAGGACTCCTTCAAGATTGCTGATCTACCTTGATGCTTTGTTCCTCTTTCTGGCACTGATGAGGCAGAGCTGTGAAGGGAGGCTTTTGACAGTGTGTGAATCAATCTGTATCAGAAAAGGAAAGGAGATGGGTACTGCATGTACAGCTGGAAGGGAGACTAGTAATAATAACAGTAATAATACATTTTAAAATGGCTGGACTGTGGGTGACTCTGGGCTCTTATACTCTTTCTATTTCAAATCAGCACTAGGGTAACATTTTCGTTAACTGCTCTTTCAAGTGTGGCAATTGTTGGACTTATCACTCGTGACACTTACAACAACATACTTGTGTTCCCATGACAGGATGGATGTTTGCTCCAGTCTAAGTGAGAGATTCCCTGGCTTGCTCCCTCTGTTCTCTAGCCAGCGTTGACTAGTAAGAAGTGTTGCTTTATTGACAATGGACCAGATTCTGCTCTTGATTATACTGGTGTAAATCTGGAGGCAATTTTCTTACTTCACCTTCACATCTGTGCCGGGGGAAGCAGCATTTGGCCAAGTATGCCTTTTGCAATACTAACCTCGGCACAAGTCTGTCTCTGAGTAAAGTTCATTTAAAATATATGTTTTACCAAATAATAATTTATTACAGGTAATTGATAATAGCAAGGTTCTCAGCTATACAAGATAATAACATACAGCTGCATTGAACTGCAATAAGCCTTGGGTTATAATGTAAGAAAAGTACTATCAGTCATTTATTTAACTCAGTCCATCTCATGTGCTCCATCTTTCCTTCAATACCTGCCATTAGATTTTTAAGCTAGTGAATGTTTTCATTTCTCTTAATTCGTTTTCTTTTCCAGCTAAACAATGAAATACATTTAATTGACTGCAGTTACTACCTGTCCTTTGTTTGATTTGTTGAACATGTTTATCTGCATGGATGTTCTTACAATTCATCTTGCAATGCCATCCAGTTACTCTGGTTATACTAAGGAGGGGAAATTTACAATGAACTACAAAGTTTATGACAAATGTCAGTGAACCAAAATGCCATACAGTAGCTCTGAAGTTTCCTTATGGCTTTCCAGCAAAAGCTGACTCATTGGAAAGCTGCACTGTAATGTTCCTTTTAATCCTTGTTGCTGATAAGGGAGCAGTAATAGGCTGTGACTGCATGAGTGCAAACAAAAGAATTTAGTAGAATGCCCATCTATGTCTCTGTTATCACACACACTTTCACTGTACTCAACATTCTCTTCTTTCCTCCCTTCACTAGTTAAGCCTCTTACATCTTGGTCTTTCTAAAATATTCACAAGCTCAGTCTGGCAGTTGGATCTTGATATGAAGGATATCCAGCATCTACCTTTCCTGCATCCACAGATATGTTAGAGCTGTTTGACTACTGTTTAATAATATTTTAAAACAGTAATAGTGGTGGATTTTGGAATATCTTAAGTAATAATAACAGTTAACCACATTACATGTATAGATTTGCTTCCCATCCAAAGCTCTTTAACAAATTTAGGATGATGCACACACAGGGATCCTGTCATGTGTCAGTCGAATGCAGACACCTCTGGGGTGAAACACAGCAACTCTTTAACAGTGCATAGCAACATTATAATAAACAAGAGCTCAGCACAGGAAATGAAGAAGAATCCCATGTCTGGCTGAAAATGCAGGGAGAGTTTGAGGTTTTTATCCCATCATCCCTAATGAAAACTCCAAAATAAACATCTCTCTCAAATTCATGATTTTAAAGGATAAAATCATGACATTGAGGGAAATATTTATTCTATCATTAGCACATATTAAATCTATATATCTATGCACACAAACAAAAAGCAAAGATTTCTGCTACCAAATATGAGAATTTGAATATGCCTGTGGAAAGGGCTTCAATTGATGACGCTCTGAGATTTGGCAATTGACAGCACAGCAGTGCAGTATTAATTCCAAGCTTACATCAGCCTGTAAGATGCTTCTTATGCGTCTAGCAAACAGCCTCAGAATTCTTGCCCCATTTGCTCTGTGCTGGGGGAATTGGCCTGAGAAAACAGGAAGCTAAGTTGCATCCATTCACTCGTTACTATTGGATGGCTATTTTTTGTGTGATCACAAGTAGAACTTAGGTGATTTGTTTTTTAAAGTGAAAAATAATTTAGTGGGGACGTTTCAAAAGAAAGGTCTTAAGGGGGTGGGTCAGGTGAGCCTTACCCCACAGCTTCAGTCTCCTGTAATGGGAAGATGGGGGAGAGGGTTGTGAGGTTATTCACATGCCTCAGTCATCCCCACCTTCTGTTTCTCTGTTAGAGCTAGAGATGGACTTGAACTAAAATCACCCCCCCAAACACTATGGGCTTGTCTACACTACAGGTTATGTCGACATAATTTATGCGCTCAGGTGTGTGAAAAAGCCACTCCACCCCCCCCGAGCGACATAAGTTATGCCAACCTAGGCACCGGTGTGGACAGCGCGACGTCAGCAGGCGAGCTCTCTCCCGTTGGCATAGGGCATCATCACCAGATGCAGCTGCGCCGCTGTAGCACTTCTAGTATAGACTAGCTCTGAGTGTGGTGAGGATGGGGACATAGGACTGTTGGTTCAGTCCCACCTTTAGTTTTGCAGCTGGCCTCTACATTGATTAGGGAGCTGAACCAAAACCCAGATCCAAACATTATTAATGGTTGTTAGTTGTGGTAAAGTGACTCTAGAGGCTTCAGCGTGGGACTGGGGCTCCACTGTGCTTGGTGCTGTACAAAGACACAGTAAGCAACAATCCCAGCCCCAAAGAGCTTACAATTGAAATAGACAAGCCAGACAACAGGTGCGGAGAAGGAGGGTTATTATCTTCATTTCCACTGATTCCCGGAGAGATTAAGTGCCTTAACCACGAGACCACCCTTCATCTCTAGCTCCCCTTGAATTAATCTTTTAGAGGGAGAGAGGGATGTTAAAATCCAGATCTGTCTCTGACTGTTGCAGCATGCAGCCCATCTCTAGTTCAGATGAAAATGAGTTTTGAGACTCCGCACTCAGCGTGAAAGCCTGCTCTCTTTAACGTGTCTGAAATGATCAAGGTGCATAGTCCAGCAAGCAGGAAGCTCAGGTGTAAGTTTTCAGTAACACGATTCAACGCTTCTGTTGTCAGCGTCTCAGGAGTGACAGAATGTGGAATTAGAAGGGCTTGAGTGGGATGGAAGGAAATTGGATCCAGAATGTAGCAGTGTCTCACTTAATCAGCAGCTCTCAAGAGAAATATCTGGCAGGATTTGCTCAGCTGTTACTGTTGTGTGTGGTGGGTAGGACATTTTGCTCTCTGCCAGGCAGACCCATGCTACCAAGGGGCAGTTATTGGTAGGAGCAACCAGGGTTGCTGCAGCAAACCAAGTAACTTTGGTGGAGAGGTAAGAGGCACTCATTGGTTTGGGCAGGGCTCTCTCTCTCTCTGTTTTACAGTCTTTGAGAAGATAGTTTGTATTTCTTAAGGGCTCTGAATAAAGCTTTCTTGTGGTTTCTTGTAAATCTGCTGTTTGTTTAGGGAAGATATATTTATTCTTCCAAATATTTCCCCTCTTGGACTTCCCTCTGCACCCTTCCCCCAATGGGGCTGATGCAAACTGCATTGGAGAGGGGGTGAATTGGGGTGGGGGTTGCCATGGTACTGGATGGGTGGGACAGATGATTAACTCAACAGTGGGTCTTGCTTTGGCCAGCTGAGTGGGTTCAGATGGCCTCAACACTGTCTCCAATGTACTCTTGTCTTGCCCACACTTGACACTTGTTTTTTCCCCCCAAATCAGTGCCAGTCTCCTTTGCAGCCTGTGAGGATTAGGGACAAAGCATTTACTTTGTGCTCTTAGGTGGCAGCAGTAGTTAATATAGGTTAAAACAGGAGGAGGAGCTCTCACCTCACAAGCCAAGCAGGGAGAGCTCTCCCTATGTTCTTTGTGGCTAGATCCAGAGAGGAGGTAGAACTACATTCCTCCTTACTTTAACCCTAGGTGGCAGATGCTCAGGAGTAATTTTCCTCAGTGTTGGCCCAGGGCAGTAGGAAAGATGACGCCTTAGCTGTTGTCTTTAAGTGGATCACTCAGATGAGTGGGCCTTTACTGTTTCATTACAGTTTCTGACAGTCTTGAAATCCCCCATCTGAAATAAAACAAGAGTCATTTAGACAGGAGTACCCAACAGGTGGAAGAGATGCATCCCAGCCCTGACCCAGTGCAAACCAGCAGCAAGATGTCTGAAAGAGAAAGGCATGCAAATGTGGTGGAACTGGAGTCAGGATCTGGAAAAGATGCATTCATTCTGGATCAGGTTAAGCATGGCTTGTTCACTGGTATCTCGAGGTGGATAGAATTTGGCTACGTGAGAGAAGGCAGGAGGTGATCTTGGCTTCCATAACTATTTCTGTTGGCAGCGGGAGCAGAAACATTGCTCACGATCCATTATAAATTAAACATTTGGAAGAAGAAGCTACTTTGGCAGGGCTACAGGAACCCACAAAGGTCTATAATGCCAACAAGGGAATCTCTGTAAGGGACAACAGAAGAGATACTTTCTGTACATAGGAGGATACCACATGGGGTGTGTGGTATATGATCGGTACGAGTAGGAAAGGATGCATTATCCATGAGTGACAGAGCAGGTCATACAGGTCATGCTAAATGAGCATCAATTAAACCCTTTAATACCACACCACATTGTATGTTTTACAGTAAAAGTATTTGGAAGAGTTTATAAAAATATTATTGGTGCTCTTTTCATATCCCTCAAGGGTCTCTCGATGCAATGAGCCAACTGCATTGGACTAAGAGGGACAGAAAAATGATAACTAGTCCTATTTTAGAAACCTCCAAAGAATGACCTGACATAGCTAATGAAGTCACTGTTTTAAGGCCCTGTACATCAGGACCTTTCAGGGCTAGCTGGAAGTGCTGTACCCATTAGAATGTTGCTAGTCTGTCCTTTTTGGGGGTCTAAGACTGATGATGTTCCTAGCCCTGAAAAGTTGAGAGATATTGGACCTGGAACCTGTCACTGGTTCAGGTCTGAATGTTGTCTGTTTCCACATTTATGGGGGAAAGGTAACAGTTCTGTGAAAGTTGGATTTAAAATGGGAGAGAGGGAGACAAAATGTTTTGAGGTGTCCAGAAGTTAGGAATATTGGAATGTGTCTTGTGGGGGAATAGATTAGAGAGCAGAACCTGGGTAAGATTGTAAAAGGTGTATGACAAATTAATTTCTCACAATTTATCATATAGATAAGAACATAAGAATGACCATACTGGGTCAGACCAATGGTCCAGCTAGCCCAGTATCCTGTCTTCTGACAGTGGCCGATGCCAGGTGCTTCAGAGGGAATGAACAGAACAAGGCAATTACTGAGTGATCCATCCCATCATCCAGCCCCAGCATCTGGCAGTCAGAGGTTTAGGGACATCCAGAGGATGGGGTTGCATCCCTCACAATTGTGGCTAATAGCCATTGATGGACCTATCCTCCATGAAAGTAGCTTATTCTTTTTTGAACGCAGTTATACTTTTGACTTCACAACATCCCCTGGCCATGAGTACCACAGGATGATTGTGTGTAGTATGAAGAAGTACTTCCTTTCCTTTGTTTTAAACCTGCTGCCTATTAATTTAATTGAGTCATTTCTTTTCCAAGCTGAACAGTTCCAGTCTTTTTCTCTCTCCTCATGCTGTTCCATAACTCTAGCTATTTTTGTTTCCCTTTGTTGTACCTTTTCCAATTCTAATATATATTTTTTGAGATGCGGTGGCCAGAACTGCACACAGTATTAAAGGTGTGGGTTTACCATGAATGTTTATGTCTCTAACACATGTGTACATGCATACACTGATCTATTAGAGTTGGTCAAATATTTTCCATCAAAACTTTTGTTGATGGAAAATGACTTTTTGATAAAACAAACATTTTAAACAAAAACTTCCCCTTTCACCAAAAAATTTGGATTGCCATCAAGGAACTTAAATCCTGTCAACTGAAATTCTAAATTTTTCTGCTTTAAGTGAAAAGTTTTTGGTTTTCAGTTTTTCTAAGAAAAAGTGGAAGAAAAATTTTGATGGGAAAAAAAAAGTGTTTTCATCAAAGTTTTTGATGGGGAAAAATAAATTATTTCCTGACTGGATGAATTATCCAATTATAGACATTGTAGAATATGTCTGAAAAATATGCAGTTTACTCAGGAAAAAGTCTGGTTTTCAGCTCAGTGAAATGCTGTATTCTTTTATTTATGTGAATCTTATTTATCAGGATAGCAGCACTACAGTTAAGGCTCATTTTACATTTTCAGGATAACTCCTAGGTTTTGATGTCTTACTTATTAAGATAATTATGCTCCTAGCTCCACCTTGGTAGATTAGTTGCCATGCTAGGTGTGACTTTTTCTTATTGTAAATCGTAAGTTTTAAATATTTGAAGCTTTCTTTGAAAAAAGTATGATTGGGCCTTAATGTCGGACACCTTCTTTTTCCTCCCCACAAACTACAGATCGAAAATCATCTTCATGTAGGAGGTATAGTTTTGCAGGCAGTTAACAATTTTGGATGGACTTTGCATATTTAAGGGTTTACAAATGCCTGAAGTTAAAATTCAAATGAGAACTAAAAAGGGCAGAAGTAGCTATTGTTTGAGCAGGGACTGTCTTTTTTGTTCTGTGGTTGTACAGCACTTTACACAATGAACGGCCTATGACTGAAGATCCTCGGTACAATGGTCATACAAATAAATAAATAAGTAAATATACTTTAAAAATATTGTGAACAATTTAAACGTGACTCAAGCTATTTGGGACTGAAGAATTATTTACTCTGGTGAGAATTTTCTTCATTGTGATCTGGTTATGTTGAGAGATCACAGATCTATGATGACTCTCATTGTACTGAAACTATGAGCTTTGCATGTTTCAAAATGATTCCCAAATAATTTCTTAGTTGCTGCTCTAGCAAAGCGACATTGGGGGGCAGGAGTATCACAAGCAGGTAACAATGTATCCCTTACATGCACCCACACTTACATTTTGATTTAGAATTGTAACCGGTGTAGATTACAGTGAAGCAATTCTGTAACTTCCTGCTACTAAAGCTATTTTTAGTCGCTACTTTAGCTGCTAAAGCCACCTTTTGTCTGTGTAGCAAAAGAACAGATTCTTCCCCTTGTCTGTGACAGAGGGCAAGTTCTAAAGAATAAAGGTAAATCCTTTCAGATTTTTTCTCGTTGGAGATTTCAGTAAAAATAAGTCAGTAATGACTTTTAAAATTCTGATACCCCCCTTCCGTTTACCTTCCACTGGCACCCAAAGGTAGCATGTGTAATGATTCTAAAGCAGCAGGAAGATGGATATTCTTGGATGGTACTTTAACATCAATTCTGCAGAATACACTGGGTTAGAGAACAGGGATGGGACCCAGGAATTTTGGGTTCTACTCCTGGCTCCACTGCTGATTCCCCGTGTGAACTAGGATGACAAGTCACTTTTCCTCTTTGTGCCTCAGTTTGCTCCTCTGTAAAATGGGAAGAAGAATCCTCACTTTCAGGGGCAATTTTAAGGCAGAATTAATGTTCAGACAGTGCTTTGTTGTTTCCATATGGTGAGTGAAGGCTAAGGGTTGGTATGTTATTACTACCATTTACTGACAGCTCTGTTTGTTATTTAGATTATATCATAATTGTACATTTTGCAAATCTGAATTAACTTGCCAAGGGTAAAAGTGCACCTGAGCTGATTTGAAACCAAGTTCGTATCAGATCCATTCACATGCACTTTTCCCCTTAACCAATTAATTCAGTTTGTATTACAAACTAAATGGGTTATTGGAACATAGTGGAGTTGTTCAAAGCTCTTTGAAGATGAAAAGTTGCTTTATCTTTTTGGCAGGAGGAGGCATTAGGCATATTTAACATCCTCTGAGGCCAACTAGAGAGGCTCCTCTCCCTTCTTTGACTACGGGAACCATTCTGGCAAACCATTCCGGCTGCAGATCACGACAGCCAATCCACACACATCTTTAAGAGTGGAAGGGAAGGAGGATATTATTTTGGGCTGAAACTGTGGGTGAAATTTTAGGGAAGCAGAAGTGAATTGGCTTGGACACCAGAGCTCCTATGCCTACAAAATGTGCCATGGGGTCTTTAATGAGCAGAAATGACCAGGACCTTGATCTTAAGTGTTATTTGAAGGACCAGCTGGGGAGCTGGATTATCACTAAAGGCCAAATCCTGAAATTTCCTTACTCAGAACTTATTCAGGCAACACCCTTGACTTCAGTGGAAGTTTTTGCTTAGTAGCAACTTCAGGGTTTGGCCCATAAAGATTGAACTGTTCGGTGTACTTTAGTCAGTACTGAGCCAGAGGTGTGTTCTAAACATGCACCTACAGTAAATTTCCAGAGTCATTTCCAGGGCGTCTGTCTAAGAACTCCCATTCTCTTTCCATTGATCCCAAGAAACCATATATCATTATTGTTTGTGTTAGTAGTAGCACTATAGCAGTGACACTCTGTTAAGATTTCTGTAAACTCATAACAAGAGAGAACCTAATTCTAGGCCTAATTTCAGTTGTTGGGTTTAGTGTGTGGGTGCTGGGTGACCTGTGATAAACAGGAGGTCTGACTAGATGATCTATGGTCCCTTCTGGCCTTAAACTCTATAACTCCAACCTAGGCCTTAAAGACTTTAGAATGTATTTTGAAGACATGATCCTAGAAATTAGTCCCATTTTTTTTGCACTGGGTCACCTGTAGCAAACGCGCAAATTGTTTATCATAAAAGCATATTCATTTCTGTTAACTCAAGATGGAGTTTTGATACTATTAGAAATTACATTAATATTCATACCAATTAAAGTCACTGAGGCATGCTACATTTTATTTGTGAAAATCATTAGTTTCTTTATAATTACAGCAGTACCATGTAGTCATGTGGCTGTACTCTGCAGTGCTATAGGAAAACAATTTCAAGCTAACATTACGTCAGTGTGTGAACTTCATGTAAAAAGTGAAACTAATTTACCCAGCCTTCTTGCTTGCTTTTTCCAGACAGGTTTGCAACCCTCTTCAATTGACTGTTTTTGCATTATTATTCTTTTAAAATAAAAATATTACTCATTTATGACAATGTTGTTGTAGCCATGTTGGTCACAGACTATTAGAGAGACAAGGTGGGTGAGGTAATTTCTTTTATTGGACCGACTTCTGTTGGTGAAAGAGACAAACTTTGAACTACAAGAGCTCTGTGTAGCTCAAAAGCTTGTCTCCTTCACCAACAGAAGTCAGGCCAATAAAAGATATTAGCTCACTCACCTTGTCTCATTTATGACAGGGATTTTCAAAGAACCCTAAGAAAATTAGTTACTCCTTTAAACATCCCAGCTATATGTGAGTGGGAACATTTTCAAAAATATATTTTCATTGAAATACGCTGTTTCTCCAAAGCTTGAAATGTTTCACAGAGATGTATTGGTTTTAGCAAAGTTTTCATCCAGAGGGTTTCTGAGGTCAAGGACTCTCTGGTAACTTCTGATATGAGAGATAGAGAGGGAGAACTGAAAATCTGGTCTTTTCGAGTGGCTTTTAATACAAGTTGAAAATGTTTGGGAGGTTTTGGTTTCATTCCAATGTGAATAAATAAATTTTGAAACCTCAAAAGTTGACCCAACATGGAATTGTCATCCTCTGGCCAACGTGATCCCAGCCTATAAATTGATATCCTGATCCTGACAGTTAGTTTGCATGAGCACAAGGGGTTGTTCTTGTAGAGCCACTCACAGGATTGGGGCCATAGTTATGGATTTATCTTGCTGCCTTTATTTATAGAAATAAAGCATGTGAAAAATATACCAGACCAGGAAATTTGCTAAGTTCATGGGACATCCGTAAGTGGTAAAGACATCTTTGTGACTTAGTGGAAGTTTACGTGCAGAGGAAAATAAGAATGGGATGAGTTGGTCACTGGAGCTGTCATGTGTGGCCTCACCTACCCCAGGTCATTGAACCATTGCTAACTAAACTGGTGGGACAGCACCCGTGTAAACATTGTGCAGTGTGTGCGCACAAGGCATGGTGTTCTGGGTTCAGGTCTCTTGCAGAATTTCCCCCATAGTTACACTGGCATTGCACTATGCTAATGCAGTTAAACAGTCTTCTGGGTACCTTGCTCCTTTCGGACATTGCTCCCTGAAGCAGTGGCTTGTGGGATATTTTGAAAGGCTTTCAGAGAGCATGTTGAACTTGAACTTCCCAAGTGTACAGAGGGCCTGTGTGTATACGATCTGCTTAAATCCTGCCGTGCTCTATCTCCCATAGGGCTGCCAGGAGACTGAATCTTGATTACTCAGTTCTATATGATACATACATGTGATAAGCTTTCACGGTTTGAATTCCCATGTGTGTATTTTGTGGTGAGGGGTTGTATTCTCTTGCATGAGATTTTTGTTTTATTTTCATGATCATGGGAAACCTTCAGCAAACAGGTTATTTAACTGAAAATGCAGCACTAAGGCAGAGACAGACAGTTCACGCAGATAGGGTCTGAAAGAGTCACGTGGGAAAATATACACAGGTTGCGTCTATGCTTCCAACCAAACTGTAGCTGTAATAGCCACGCAATGTAGGTGGGGTGATCTGTTTTCAGAGAATAGAGGTGGGCAGCATGTCAATAGGTGGGAGGTGGGTAGCAAATGCAGGAGCTGCAGCTGCTGTGTTCTGCACCAGGGAACAATGTGTTTTCCCTGCAAACCACCAGCTGACTCCACACCTCCTCTCTGTGTTCAGGGAGTGGGATTCTGGCTGCCCACTGCTCAGGAGTGTAGATGAAGGGAAAAGCCCTCGCTACACTCACACATTAGTGGCCAGAATCTGACATTTCACGTCTTTCCTGCATTGCAGCATCTGGCTTACTGAATACTGAGAAATTAGAAAGGAAAGTCATTTCCTTGCTCTTCATTTTCATTGCGCTTTATAACAAAATGCAGCAATGATCTGCAAACGAAGTGGAACAGACAATGCTGGCAGCATCAAAGATCAGCAGTCACAGGTCGGAAACTATAGACTGAAGAGAAGCAGTCTCCTCTCACAAGACTATGCAACAATAGGCAATACTGGTGACTTATGAAGTGCGAGCTCCCCTCAGTTATGGGAGAAGCTTTTAGGCAAGATCATGGCATGGCAGGTGGATCCACTGGGGTATTCTTGCCATTGATGAAAGCTACGCAGCATTCCATGACCAGTGACTGAATGTTCTCAGCTGGATGCCCTTGCACCTTAGGGAGCAGCTCCTACTGACGATGTTCCACAGGCAAGTTTGATAGTCCTAGGGCAGGCTGGGAGGCCTTTTTCTTCATTGCAGCCTTTGATTGCTCCACTGAGTTTTATTTACTCTCCTCGAGGTAGGGGGCTGCTTTGGGCAGCAGCAGGGCATTGACTGATTGCGACTGCATCAATATTTATGTTTGTTTTTAATAACCTCTTTGCTGCCTAGCTACATATGATTATTGGTGTGATATAAACCTGCAAATAAATAGAATAAATAAAGGCATCTGATGGCAGGAGGTTATGTGGAAGGGGCTCAGCAAACAAACAGATACAAATAACCCCTCTCTCCTGCCTCAGCTCAACTTGGAGACATTAAAAAAGAAAGAAAGAAACCAACATGAAGTGTAAAGAAAGCAACCAATTAAGTGCTTAAGTATCTGGACCAGCTCCCATTGAAGCTAATGGGAGTCTTAGCATTCATTTCATTAGTACGGGGATGGCCCGTAAGCCTCTCTCCCATTCCCATCCCCTGGTCTAGTATCTCTCTCATTGCCATGCTGTGTCTTACCTAACCTTGGGCCAGACAGTGCAAGATTAGTCCAGTGAATAAGTGTTTGTAGGATCTAACCCTTAGATTGTCCCTTGAGGAAGGGACCCATGGCTAGATTCTGATCTCTGATATACTAGTACATCCAGAGTAACTCAATTGCCTTCAGTTATGTCGCTCCAGGTCAGTTACTGTGTAAATGACTTTAATTGAGTTACTCTTGATTTATATGACAACCTGGGTCATCAGCAGAGACTGAACCTGGGCTATCTTCATCTAAAATTACAAGCCTCTGCTGTTTGAGTTAAAGGACTAAATGCATTGGGTAAGAATGGTAGCAGGCCCATAAAGTTTCTACGTGGACCAGCTATTAGCAGGGCCGGCTCCAGGCACCAGCTTTCCAAGCTGGTGCTTGGGGCGGCATCCGGAATGGGGCGGCAGTCCGTGTCCCGCGGCGGCAATTTGGCGGCAGCTCCGCCGCTCTTCCCGCCGCGGCGGCAATTCGGCGGCAGCTCCGCCGTTTTTCTCGCCGCAGCGGCAATTCGGCGGCAATTTGGTGGTGACTGCTTGGGGCGGCAAAATTGGTAGAGCTGCCCCTGGCTACTAGAGTGGGACAAAGACTCAGTGCATGTTACATTTACACCAGTGTAAATGAGATCAAAATTTGATCTCAGTGTCTTTGGGTGAAAGCTGACCCCACTGAAGTGGATGGGAGTTTTGCCATTGACTTCAGTGGAGCCAGGATTTTGCCCTTTGTCTTTAAAGTGCTATACACACTTATGATTATATATGAGTAGATAATAATAGAGACAAAAGCATAAAAGGATTAGCTAAACCTGTTTTTGACTCACTCTCACGCATAGGTTTGTGTATCTCAGTGTTATCATAAATAACTACATTTCCTCCATGTGGGCAATGCAAGTAATTCCTCTCTTGTAAAAAGGTTTTAAAGCCATGTTGATTTTATTTTTATGTGTTATTTATTCATTTTGTTTTCAAGCAAACTCCGGCTAGAGGGGTACAGGGCAATGGTGCCAATATAAGGGCATTTCCACAATGTGGGAAAGCAAACAAAGGTCAGACCATTTAACTTATAATGATCTTTTCTCACTGTCTCCATTCCAGGACCAGGTTTCTTCTATGGGCGCTGAACTCCCAGCTACCTATGTCTATCGCCTGTGATGGAAGAACTTGATGTTAATGTGAGGTAGGAGAAACCGTGCGGCATACTGTACATTGCAGATCTTCTGGCTACGGAGTTGCAGGAGGCCAATAATAACATAGCGTGTTTGCAAAGCTGCAGGATGTAGGATTTTTTTGTTTGCCTGTATGTTAGGTTACTGCTACTGCAGCAATAGTTGGTTTTGGGTTCCCTTGAGTATGCATGGTTCGGTAGCCTTGTGCTGTTATTTTTGTAAATGTGTAGCCACCACAGCCAAACCCACAGTAGTGTAATACAACATTACTAAGCTCTGTATCACATCCCCCACACGCCACAAGTCAGATCCATACCTCAGGGAGCTGTTTAAGTTGAGGGTAGAGGTGGGGAGAGAGGAGGGCAGGAGTCAGTTTACACCAGCTGAGGATCTGCTCCTAGGTTTTTATTCAAAAATTATTTTTTGATTTTTATTCTAAAAATTAAGAGCCTGGTTATCCTCTTCCTTACACTGAGGAAAACCTGGAATAAGATCACTGAAGTCAGTTCAGAGACACCAGCGTAAACCTGGTGTCCCCAAGAGGAAAATTAGCATTGTGATTGCTTTGTGCCAATTTAGTGCTAGAGTAAAATGCTGGAATGACAGCCCTGGAAACTGAAGTCCCCTATCGTTATTGAGGTATCCGTGGGGAGAGACAGGGCTGCTTTATCTGTCCCTGCCAGTGTAGCCCACCCTGAATTGAAGTTCCTCCGGTAGTCCTGAGATAGGAGTTCAATGTCCGTGGCTCATGTAGCACTTGGCCTCTTTGATGGGACTGCCACAAGGTTCCCAGTCAGTCTGATGGCAGTGCTGTTTTGTGTGGACTGAGACCCTATCAAACTCATTTCACATAAGGCCACTAAACAACCACCAGAAAGTAGGAATTTGGGATTGCTACTGATAGACCTTGAATCTGCACTGCTGACTTTGAGGGGTAAGGCAGAGTTCCACTAGCAATTGAGAGAGGCATCCAGAATTAAATGCTCCACAGTCTTCTTAAAATCAGTTTTCTATATCGTCCCCCTCGCTTGCATTTCAGTTTATTTTTCAATGCAGCACTACTCTGAAAACGTTCTCTGCATTACAGTGCTTAGGCACCTTCTTGAGAGGTGCCTGGGAAAGTCCACAGAACAGATCAATTATCAATTACAATCAAATAGATCAAATGCATTTGCACTCATTTTCCAAGGAGTCTTTTTCTAATGAGTTGTTTAACAGAGAGCATAAGTGTTTCAAAAGCCTTAGTCGTGATGATGATTATTGAGTTGCAGAATCAAAGTGAGGTTAGTGCAGGGATAGATATGTAATGTGGGGGGTTGGGAGCATAATTTCACTATATTAAATTAGCAATTAGTTGAATAAAAGTGGAGAGAGACGGGGGAGATTTTGTCTTTGGGAACTTGAGTATCCTCTCACTTGCAATGGTACAAATGCTGAGTAACTCCATGGAGGTGATTGGAGCTACATGAGGGAAAACCAGTGCTGATGACAGGAGGATCATGCCCATGGTGTGTAACACTCGACATCTGTATGGTTGGATTATGGAGAAGGGGAAAAACATTCAGCTTCATGCTATCTGAAGAGACTCTGCCTGTCCTCCCTTCCCACTGGGATTGATGTGAGAATGGTTTCTCTTGGAGGCTGTTCAGGTGGGCCCCTAGCAGAACGCTTTGCCTAGCTCTCTACCCGTGGGGAGCCCATCAGGAAAGGCCATCATCTCAGTTCCTGGTTGGTGGGAATGGGGCATGCTGGTCACCTCAGCAAATACATCCCTTTCTCCCTGGCTGGGAGGTAACTAGCTCTCTCAGGCAATTTCTGTGCACAGCAGGTTTCATTTTGGGGGCTGCCACCCCACCCCAGAGACTATCTCTGCTTCTCACCCACTTTCTAATATAGCAAATGAAGTTTTTGGGTTCTAACAGCCATACAGCATGCTGCCCTTGGGTTGTGTACAACTCACACTAATGTCAGACGGGAAAGTTCCTTGCAAGACATGTGCCTTACACCCCAGAGTTAGTCAGTTTGGGCCTGATCAAAGCCCATTCAAGTCAATGGAAAGACTATCACTGACTTGGGGTTTGACTCAGATTCTTCATCACTTCAGGAAAAGCACAAACTCCTCCACTGGCTTGCAATCGATTCCTCTCCACCCCTCTCCCTCTTGTGCAACTCTGTAAATGTTTTCGGAAATCAGTGTTTTAATGAATACCGAACAGGTCACATTTATAACCTGGCAATCGATTCTGAGAGGTAATGTGTTTTGCTTAATGAAATTTGTTTTGGCTTTGCTATGCCAGTAACATAGCACAGTGCTTATGCGGCTGTTCTTTTTCTGTAAGGGGAATTGTAGTGCTGATACCTAGACTGCTATCGTGTTACCTGCATCTTCTCTCCCCTTCCTTTGAATACATCAGAAAGCTCCTCCTCATTATTTATTAATAAAAGAAAAAGTATTAAATCCCCCTAAGAAACTTTTCACCCTCGAAGCTGGTTGTTGGCTTTTTGCAATTCACTAGGAATGGCCACATTTGATCAGGCTAATGGTCCTTTTAGACCAGTGTCTCTCAACCTTTCCAGACTACTGTACCCCTTTCAGAAGTCTGATTTGTTTCACCTCACTTAAAAACTACTTGCTTATATAATCAGATATAAAAATACAAAAGTGCCACAGCACACTATTACAGAAAAATTGCTTATTCTCATTTTTACCATATAATTATAAAATACATTGATTTGCAGAGAAATGTTTATGCTAAGGCAGACTGTTTCCTTTGAATTGAAAACAAAAAATACTTCCCCCCCCCACCATTTTCATTGCTATCAGAGTTAGATGTTGTGAGAAGCTTGACTTCCTATGTTGCCATTTAAAATGTTTTAAAACAAAAATTGTAGTCCAAATAAGTGGAAAGTGTCCCTTTAAACGTGACTGGAAGGGATCCTCTTTCAGAAATGCTCCCCCAAAGTACGTTATCTCCTGGAAACTATTTTGTGCCATAGCTAATTTTGTCTCATCTAGGTAGAACGGTGAAAGGATCTCTGATGGGAGATTGCTCTCTCTCTCACTCAGTAATTATTTAATCCTGCTTGTCATTCAGATGTTAAAAGGCAGCATAATGCAATTCTCTGTCTCTTTCTACGGACATTGAAACCTGTCCTAAATACATATTGGTTCAGTGTTTTGCATTTGGTTTGATATGTCAAACACTGGGTCAAATCTCACTCTCATTTATAACTTAAAAATGAATTCTTTTCCCTTTGTTCTTATTGGATTTATTCATAAACCCTATAACACAGGCCTTCATTTTACACTATGCTGTAAAGTTTTATACACAGCGCTTCCCTTCAG
Organism: Chelydra serpentina; assembly: GCA_037349315.1. Classification (NCBI taxonomy): domain Eukaryota; kingdom Metazoa; phylum Chordata; order Testudines; family Chelydridae; genus Chelydra; species Chelydra serpentina. The sequence continues at coordinate 20,340,043 of JBAIAC010000035.1, forward strand.
GCATGTATTTGTGTTTTAACTCCACAACTCTCCAGCCATGGGATTTTTGTTTTTGAGAGGTTCGGATATTTCCATGCTCCCCTGATTTCAAATTAGATTAGTTATTTCACCCGGAAGTAACATATAGAACATTTTTACAGAAGCAAAGAGTTTCCAAATTTTGTTCTTAAAAATTGCTCAAGGCCACATAGTAAATCAGTGAGATTAAAACCCACAAATCCTGATTTCCAGTCCCCCATTGCCACTCACAGATAATCCAGTGGAAATCCCACACATGTAGGGGGAGTAGATTCTAGAGAGGCACTCTGACACCATGTGGATGACAGTGGGATGGATGGATGGATGGAAGGATAGCAGGCAGTCATATTGGAACGGAACTTCCTGAAAGCAGAATTTTGCCCTTTGATCTCATTCAGCAGGCCCTTAAGCATGTGTTTAAGTTTAAGCATCTGAGTAGTCTCATTGACTTCATTCAATGGAACTACTTGCATGTTTGAAGTTAGGCACGTACTTAGGCAGTACCTAGCTGATGGGGACCTTAGTGGTGCTACTTTTGCTGAAATGTATGGAAGACATTCCAGCAGCAAAGCCTTTGGCAAGATGCCCTCCCTGTGTGATATTGAACCTCCTTAAAGAAAGAACAGTCTGTCTCTCCCTATCTGCATGAAGCCAGGTAGTCAGAATCAGCTGTGTGAATGTTTTACAGAATGTTTTACTTGAATGAAAAGGTCATTCTAGATTATGAAGGCTTCCATGCAGAGCTGTGATGTAAAGTGAGAGAAACATCCTTGGAAAAATAAATGAGTTTTAGACATTCTCCTTTGTGACTGGTATTTATCACTGTCGATGTGATTAGCAGATCTCCTCTCTAATTCTAGGGTGGAAAACTAAAGGACCTGGAAACTATTTTAGATGTATATTTCACAGGATTTTTCAATTTACTGTGTCCTGCTTGTTGTTGGACACATTCATTATATGCAACCAGTTAATGAGGTACCGCCAAAGAAGTTTGGGATCAAAGTTTGACCTAACTGTTACAACGAGGAGAAGAACGTCCTCTGGATTTTAAAAAAACGTTTTAAAAAGAAGCCACAATCTATGGACTCATCCATTTATCTGCATGCAAATCAGGTAGTTGGCTCATAAAATGGACAGGTAGATTCATAATAACTCATTTTGCATGTATGGATAAAGGGGATTCCATACTTCAAGAACTGCACCTACAAAATTTGGTGGTGCATCTTACCAGGCCCTCCGAAAGTGCAACTCTTCCTGTATGATTAGCATTGCAAGAAGGGGGATCCTCTAGTTCTTTTGAGCATCTGTAAGTCTGGGCAGCAAATGTTATGCTTTGCCTAGACAGCACTGAAGAATGGGGTTACCAAGAGAGTCTTTGAAAGTCTTCCCAGTCCTTCAGAGGTTTTCATTATCTCACTCTGTAGCCTTCCCGCTAGCTAGGATAAAGTAAAACTGCCCATCACCGATCCGCTCGCTGTTTTACTCATAAGAAGCAAACGCATCCCCCCCCGCCCCCCCCATTATCTGGATGCATGAGTGGTGAAATCTTTTGAGCAGTTTGAGCAGTTTGACATTAGCTGACGGTCAATCAGACTCACCTCCTTCCCCTTCTCTCAGCACTGATGCTTGTCCCCCAAATGGACATTTGTTGCCTAGCAACCTTAGCATTATTGCTGTGCATCCTCTGCAAGTCTTGTGCTTTTATGTATCAATTTATTTAAAATCAAATAGAATAAGAGGAGGAGGGAAGAAGAGAAAATAGCTGCAGTTTGGTTGCCTCTGCCTTGTGGAGGAAGATTCCTCAAAACGAAGGGAAATTTATTGCCATAAAGACTGAGAGAGGTTTCAGGAAGTGATCTATGATTGGGGCATTTAAATGTTCTGAATACAACTGAGAGAATTTTTTTCCGGGGAATACGGTTTCACCAAAAAATGCATTTTGGGGCCCTGAAAATATTCATGAATTCAGATTGAATTTGATATATAATTTCAGCTGAAAAAATACCTGATTTCCCCCTCCCCCCCAAAAAATGTCAAAACATTTCATTTTGACCATTTCAAAATGTTTTGTTTCGATTTTTTCATTATGAAATGGCATTTCATTTTCATATTTGGTTAATTAAACACACACACACACACACACACACATACACACACACACACACACACACACACTCTGTTTAGGTCAATTTGAAACAGTGGTTTTGGTTTGAATCTAACCAGATTAGTTTTCTAATATTTTTTTTTGGTTCTGCTCCCGAACTGAAAAATCCATTATTCACTGAGCTCTAGTTTTGAGTGACCCAATTAGACTTTTAACACAGTCTATTGATTGCTTCAGAGTAAATTACTGTACACATCACTTCAGTCAAACACTCCTGGTTACCACTTTGCTGCCACATTGGACTCTAGGCCCAGGCATTTCTGGACCTTGATTTAGCTGTTTGTTTTTGCCATTGTGCTGAAGCGACCCTTAGTGAGGTCTTTTGTATAATAATAATCAGGATTCAGTGTCAGCTTTAAATGTCGTCAGCTATGTGGGTTGCCAACGCATACATCCCTGGGTGGAGACATTTGAGAGTGCCACTCTAAGCGCCCACTTGTAGTCTTTGTGCTGAGCTTTGGGGCATTGTCTCTCACAACTGCACGTGCTCTAATCCACCATGCATGGTGGATGGGATTTCAGCTCCTTCATTTTGTGGACCCCTTTTTAAGGGAAAGTTTCCCCAGTGGACTGGCTTGCTCTCCTGCCCTTTCAACCGTCAACTGCCTGGTTCTCATCTGCTTTAATCTGTTGACTACCTGGAAATGTTTTGCAGATCACACAGCTCAAAGGCTGCTGGTTTAAGCCTTTTAAACGTCCCTTCACCCAGCCAAAAGCAGCACCAGCTTTGATGTGGGTGCACGAGCGATTGGGAGGCTGTGGACACCAGCTAGGCTAGCCTAGGGCTTTGTGTGGTAAACTGGGCCACTTATCCCCCTAGAGCTGTGAACCACTGATCACACACTATCTCCAGCTGATGGATTTCTGTGGAATAAGCATCCAGTAGAACACGCCGACTACTCTACATACAGCCACATTTCAAATATTGAGTGTAGAATGTCTTTTTATAACCGTGTCGAGGGAGAAGCACTGGGTATCTCTACTGGCATTGGGTGTGGCACCCGACTGGGAATGAGGAGACCTGAGTACTTTTCCCAGCTCGGACACTGACTTGTTGTGTGACCTTGGGCAAATCACGGAACCCAATTGGGCCCGGGTTTCCCCATCTGTAACAAACCTGTAAGAGCTAGAAACCCTCAAGCTCCAGGGCACATTTTTGTGTGTGGTTTAATTTGTTTTATTTATTTAATTTCATAATCATAAACCTAACTCTGCAGTCCAGCTAGACTTGTGAAGGTAGGGAAAAATGAAATGCAGCAGTAAGTCAGGAACACAAGGATTACAGGGGGCTAAATCACAGCAAGGTATGTTAGCTCCAGCTACAGAAGGAATGGTTGGTTAAGACAGAAAGGAATTTTGCCAACTACTGACAGCTCTCTGACTTCCCCTGTAGATAGGTTAGACAGGAAGTAACTTCCTCTATAAACAGGTTATAATGGGGGTGTTTCTTGCACTTTCCACTGAAACAGCTAGTGCTGGGCCACTGTCAGAGATGAGATATTACTGGACTAGATGGGCCACTGGTCTGATCTCATAGAGCAGTTCCTCTATTCTTGCACACTGAAATCTTCAGTTGAAGTACAAAGTATTATAATTAGTCGGTTTCAGTTCAGGGTGTGATCACAGCTATATTGTTTACTGAACACAGTTATGTAAAAGGTCTGTTGTTTTTCTCAGGTGTTGAGGACTTAGAGCTATTTAGGAATTCTCTTTTGCCTTACATTGCTACAGAGTTCAGTGCCTTTACATAAACACTCCAATGGCACTTCGCGTAGGAGGTAGACTCCCTTTACTAAATAAACAAAAGAGAAAGCCGTCTGGGTTTGTCAGGCTGATAATTGCTTTTTATTTTGAAATCAAGTGCCTGAAATGACTGAATTTTAGAATAATATTAATTGCCCCCCAAACTCTCTGTATTATCAGCTAAAGTTCTGACAGCCAGTTGCTAAAGGTGTTTCACAGATCAGGGTATGTTGAGAAATGCAGGGCCTGCTAGGAATTCAGCAAATGGTTCATTAATCTCATCCCGACTTTGAGAAATGAGAATCAAGGGGAAGGAACAGGGAACCAAATTGACTAAATTAGTTTTGTTTATTTGGAAGCAAGGGTGATATTCTGTTATTTAATCCAGACGACATCCCTCTAGATGGTTCATTTAAAAAAAAATCAATATTGGCTGGCCCAGCCATTTGGCATAGTGTTCTTGCACGTCAGCTACTTCAGAGCACTTAGGAATCCAGGAAGGAGAAGACCTTATCTGCAGCTCCACATCCCCTGAGAGTCAGGTTTGTGGTCAGAATGAGTCCCAGTTCCTGAACCTCACTGTATCGGCCAAAGCGGCCACTTCTCACATGTAACAGTGGGAAGAGATTTGCTTCAGCAATGCCATGGGTAGGATTATTGAGGTATTGTAGGGAAGGCAGGGAAGAGGTGGCAAGTGGCCATGGAAGAAGGTGTATGAGCAAAGCTGTCTACTATTAGCCACAGGTCATTGTGATAACTTTACAGTGAGATGGAGAAGATGCAGGAAGAGGGATGGACTCAGGCCCGTCTCTCAGTCTAATCCTTTGGGAAAGAGGGACCTAGAGTCACAATAAGAGGGGGATAGGCACAAAGGGACAGATTCTGCCACCTTTACTTGCATGGAACAGCACTTGCACATGTGAGTAGGATATTCGTATGAGCCCTGCTCAATGAGTAGAGGAGGCAGGCATGAAACAAGCCTGTTTCGTCTCCTAAAACACCTCAGGCTTAGTGCAAAGGGTCAAAGGATCACAACACATTCTAGTAGTCACCTCAGACTTTGTGTTTGCCTTCAGGAGGGAACACAGAGACAGCTGGCTAGATAGAAACACTGTACGAAGGAGACTCAGAAGGGAAAGGAGACACATGGTGGCAGGTAAGGCAGAAAATGGACTATGTTTCAAGGAGGGATGATTGGAGGAGCTACATGCTTTTGTGGGTTAATGGAAGAGAACAAGCCCTTAGATTAAAGTTATCTGAACACACTGCAGTATGTTTGCTTTCCAGTTTACTGTTTGCAGCGTGTCCGTATAACACAGAGGGCCTTTTGTAGAGCCCTTGCTAGCTTCTTCAGTTGAAGTCATTAAAATATAATTTCTCTCAACCTTTCGGCTCAGATTCCCTTTTAGGTGCATTAGTCAAGATGCCAGGCTGGGCAAATGCCAGGCTAAACTGACTGAAGAAGAGCTCTGTGTGGCTCACCAACAGAAGTTGGTCCAATAGATATTCCCTCACCTACCGTGTCTCTCATTTTGTGACTGACCAGCAGGGTGCTCTTCCTCCCTCTCTCCAGGCCCCTTTCCCAGTGAAGATCAATTGTAGCCATTCTGTAACCCCTGCTGCATCCTCTCTTGGGGGTGGGGCACTAAATCCAGTGCTTGCATGGAGATGAACTTGATTTAGTAGGCCTTTTGCTACCTCTACCTTCTCTGACCTTGTCCTCCTAGCAGGAGGGTTGTCGTGACCAGAGAGAGGCATGATTAGGTGAGATTGGGATATTTGCATTCCTCAGTGTTGTTCTAGTGACATTAACCGCTTGTTCAAATTGTTAAACTGATATGGGTATTGAAAGAATCTCTTGAGGAAAGCGGCAGTGGGAAGAACAGGAAATGCCAGCGGAAAGAGGAGGAAACGGAAACTAACAGTCCAATCCTTCAGGTCCTTACTGAGGCAAAACTCCCTCTGTCAGCTCACACCAGCTGAGGATCTGGCCCCACATGAGGCACCCTGCTGACACTACCAAGAGAACAGTGTATGTGTTTGTGTTGTGTAGACACATGGGACCAAATTATTAGGTGTGGCTTGGCCATTTGTACTGCATCACTGGCAGAATCTGGCAATAGTGCCCGAGTAATTGGCCACCACTGGATCATCCCAGTATTGGGCCCATGATCCAGGGAGGGTAAAGGTGAGCTGTGACAGTCTTACAGACACAAATGGAGCAGCATGATTAATTTGCACTAATGCAGAGGTACAGAAACTGTGGGGAGATTGAAAAGTATATTAAACCTAGGAACAGAGTAGAGGTGATGGCCGTTTCTAACAGCACATGGTCCTATGTCTTATGACAAAGCATTCATCCCCACCACTGTACTGCTTGTGTGTGTCAGGTGTGGCTTCATATTTTTGTGCCTGTCTGTCTAAAATCCTTATTAACTGAATAAAGTAGTGTGTAATGCTGTCTACGCTGAATTCTCTGCAGAGCCTTGGTATGGCTTAGTACCAACGGCACAATGTATCAGCCGGAGTACTTTTCATATTGTTGAACTTTTCTCTCAGTTTCTAGGGAAACATTTTATAGCACTATATTTATCAGAACATCTTTCCAAACACCTCCGCCAACACTTAATTAATGGAATTTTAAAGCTTTGCTCCAACTACTGCAAGTTAGTAGAGTGCTCACCGACAACAGCTGTGGAGCTAGGGAGACATTTATACATGCAATACGTTTACAGAGTGAATATGCGTAAAAGGGGCATCTCTCTCTGATCCATCTGTATATCCTCAGTATCCTGGTATAGCAATGTTAAATTTTACAATCTGACTCTTTAACAAGGACATTTTTATCTGGGCAGATTCCTCATTGTTATCTAACACAAATACAGAGTGACTTAAACATTAGAATTTTATGGCCATATCGGATAGTGCAGTCTTTCTTTAACTTGAGTGCCTCTGCAAATAATCGCAGCTGTCTCTCGTTAAAGATTTGGTGGGTGGAGAGGAGATTTTTGGAGTTGATTGGAAAATATTGTGCATTAGGGTGCAAGATTGGAATAGCAAGAGGTGCTGTAGGTCAAGATTGAGGGGCATTGGTAAAATCGTGAAGCGGCCCCAGGAAAGCAATAGAAAGAGGCACTGCAATGCAGGATTGAACTGCATAAGCAGAGCTGTGTGGGAGCTCAGGACCAGATTATCAGTGTGTGTCGTAGGTCAGGGTTAATAGGTCTAGTACAGGTCATGAATGAGTTGGCATTGACAAAGCTGTATCTAGTAATCAGGTCTAGAATATTTGGTAGTGTTACAAGACAAAACTAAAGTGCACTGGCATAGCTGTTAGTGGGAACCTGATGACTCTCCGTCTGCCTCATATCTACCCACATTAAAGTTAAAATTCCCAGGGCTTTTGGAAAAGTGCAGGGGGGCAAGCCCAGTGTTCTGGAAATGATTCTCTCCTAGTAGAGCCCGTTGTAATGTCCAAAGCTGCAGTGAGCTATTGCTGAGTGCAGAACGCCCACTGCAGTGCCACGTTAGCCTGTGCAGTTACTGAACTGTCTGTGTCCAAATGACTGGTTTGGAAAGAACATTTGCAATATCTTGAATATGAATGATACCTCATAAAACCTAGTTCTGGTTGCATGTACTTGGCCTATCAAATATCTATGGCAGATAGGTCTTTTTGTTGGCCTGTTATGGATCATATATAGCACTGTTGGTGGACTGTCTCCTTGAAATAAAGTGCACACACCGTGCACAGGGATTGACACTCATTTGTCTTACCCAATTGAGTGCTTCCACTATTTATTTTGCCCCTGATATACTGTGGCAATGAATCATTGATTATATGACTTACTGGTCTGGCAAATATTCGTGTCGTCTGCTGCTCTTACTGCTGTGCAGAAGGAAGCCATTTACTACAGTAACTTATCGTCTTGCTTCATCTGTTAGCCCAGTAGTTAGCATAATGTGTCCTCTGAACAGCAGTCTCTGCCTCTCAAATGATAAGGCTTGATTAAAAATGCCATTCTTCTGAACATTTGCCCTGGTGTCTTGAAATGATATAGAAAACCCTGGGGGAATGAAGTTTTAGGGGGTGCTCAGCAGCTTGGGAGTTAATTCAGTGTGGGTTAAGGTAAAGAAAGAACATTGAGGTGTCTGGGGAAGTGTTACAGGACAGAACATTGTTTGCATAGCCAGATTTGTGTGTGTTGAAATCTTTGTAGCAGAACTTTCTTCATCTTTCTGTCATTCTGCATTCTCCAACCTCCCACTTCCAGAGGGGAAAAAATGTTGTTGACCATGTAAACTCGCTGGGTCAGATTCACGAAGGACCATGCCAAAGGTGTGCCCGTGAAAACACCTATGCACCTCTTCCATCCAGCTTCACCTGAACTGTTTGTACAAACCAGGCAACTGCAAGCCTAACTGTGCAGTTTGCAAGCACATATGTGGGCTTTTGAGGGTCAAATTGTGGGTGCATTTTTGAAGGTGGACTTATGGGGCCGGATCCTGATCTGTTATATATGTGTAAATCCAGAATAACTGAGATGAATTTCGCTCAGAATGTATATTTTGGAAAATGTGGCCTTTCTTCTATGGAAAATGTGGCCTTTCCTTCCCATGTCACGAGACTGCCTAAGCTCAAGTGCAGTGTTGTTTAATATCTGACCTCTTCTTTGGGGCACTATAACCTGTAATTGCAAGGGCATGGACTTGATACTACAACAGCCATTTTCCACCTGTAACTTCTGTGCCTTAAGCACCCCCTTGCTGGCTATTGTGATAAATGTTGGAATCCAAACCTGAACTTACCACGGAACAATTGGTGGTGTGATGGGATTTCATTCTTATACACCTTCCCCTTTCCCCAATTCTGTTCTCTGCTACACCCACCAATGCAGCTGCTTTCTCTCTCTCTGTGTGTGTGTGTGTGTGTGTGTGTACGCACGCATGCACGCACACACCAGGGGAGAGGGGGAAGGCCTGGGTAACCTGGAGACAGAATTTCATCCCATGTTTGCAAGAGTCCCTTGTGCTTTTTGTACCTGGGTATGGCAAGTCCAGAAACCTACCCACCACCCTTTCAGGAATATAGGCTCCTACTCATTGCTTACTCAGTCAGAGCCCTTTTGCTTTGATGGGAATTTCCACTGGTTAGGCAGAGAAAAGCCATGAGGATCAGGCCAGCTGAGGTTAATATTCTTTCCAAAACCTGTTGAAAACTTTGGGCTAAATTAGCCTGAACAGCGGGTAGCCCATGAGGGAAGCAGCTGCAACCTCTCCAAAGTACTTGGGCTCACAGGGGCAATCACTGCCCAAAGAGTAGGCTGTTCTGGCTGGGGAGGGGGCAGTCCATTGCCAGCTTCTGCCAGTGAGACCAGGGCCAGGTTTTAAAGCTGCCCTTCCCTCGCATAGCCCCTTTGCAGAAAACACAGCCTGCTGTCCTCTGCTGCTAGGACAGGAAGGGAGAAATCTGGCCCTGGAACTACCATTATTTACAATATTGGCTTTTATGGGCAATAATAGGGCTAAGGTGGTCAGGCTGATCTGGCAGCTGCAATGAAGTATCTGCTCTTTATTTTCTGCACTTCAGCTACTGTTCTATGAGCTTTTTCTTTCGAGCCCAGGAGCTTTAGGGTTCATCCAAGCAGCCGTGTTGTGTTTTCATATTGTTTGCTCTTTTTCCTTCAAGCCACGCTCAAAACCCTCATTACGCTGTCTCCATGCAGCAATGCAGGGATCTTTGTTTAAAATTACATCCAGTGGCGCACTGAAAACAGCAGTTGAGCTAATGGGAGCTTGAGTTTATTGGGAGTTTGTTTCAAAAGCTGTAAACCGACATAGCTCCCCCACCCACCCACCCAAACCGTCTTACTCAATTTAGTAACAGTTTAAATGGCAAAAGCCAAAAGGAGGAAACGAAGGCTTATGACTCTTGGGAGTTAATCACAAAGTGACCACAACTGGCAGCACTTCCTTATTTTTTTGGCCATGGGTGCCCAATTTTTGCCCACCTAAGAGGCACTTTAGCAACTTGCCAGGAGCCTGAGGGCAGCACCTAATTGATCTGAGCCGATTGCAGTGGTGGCCCAGGGAGACTACAGGTGGTACACTGCTCGCAATGCTTCATCCTGACCCTAGACCCGCTTTGTTTGGCTCTGGGCCTGGTCCTTCCCCAAGGACGAGAATGAGTTTAAGCGGTTGAGCTTTCAGTGCCATTTTGTATAATTAAGAGGCAGGTCTGGCGTTCACATAGGGCCAGATCCAATGTCCATTGAAGTCACTGGAGAGGGTTCCATTCCTTATTCCCTTCAGGGGGCTTTATCTCAGGCCTGTAGTCTAGTGTATATATATACCAATGCCTCTTAAAATTAGTCACACTCAGGGTCTGCATGCTCAGAGTCTAGATGTGACCTTGCTTTGTATTGAATAAAGAGAGTTGTGGTTTAAACTTTATTTCCCTGGTCGCATTCTGAGTTCCTGAAGTACAGAGGCTGCAGCATGCTCATGAGAAGATACTGTCAGCTTCCTGACCGTGTTAGAAAACATGATACATGAGTCCTTTAATCTCAAAGCTCCATGGGAACTGTACAGGCACACAAACTCATCTGAAATGCACATCCTTACTTCTTCCTCAATCCTCCATGCCCTCTTCCGCTCCTGCACTTCCTTTATTCTTTCTCCCAGTTGCAGATCTTTGGACCACTGCCTACTTCTCATCCTCTATAGCCGACAGGCATCAACTTCTAGTAGGGTTTCGGAGTTATCTTCCACTCTTGGTACAATGTCCACTGTCTTATTTTCCAGGCTGGAGGAGACCTTAGCACAGGGATCGGCAACCTTTGGCACACAGCCCGCCAGGGAAAGCCCCTGGGTGGGACAGGCCAGTTTGTTTACCTGCTGCGTCCGCAGGTTCGGCCGATCGCAGCTCCCACTGGCTGCGGATCGCCGCTCCAGGCCAATGGGGCTGCGGGAAGCGGCGTGGGCCGAGGGATGTACTGGCTGCTGCTTCCCGCAGCCCCCGTTGGCGTGGGTCGGCAAACCATGGCCAGTGGGAACCGCGGACGCGGCAGGTAAACACACCGGCCCAGCCCGCCAGGGGGCTTACCTTGGCAGGCCGTGTGCCAAAGGTTGCCGATTCCTGGATTAGCATCTACATTTGCTGACTCTTCAGTGGGGAACTCATCTATTAAATACTGCACCATTGTGGCGCTGCAGGTTGTATCTTGGGGGGATTCCCTTTACACTTGGCTATGTTTTCTTCTTTTTCACTTCGCTTGGAGCAGTTTTCTCAGTCTCTGGCCAGAAATCCTTAAGGGGTGTTACCCAACACGTTTCAGCACAATTTATGTGCAAATGGTCAGCTCCAGGCTATTAAAAATCAAACTTCAAATGAATTCAGTGGGAGACCACAGAGCAGCTGCTTGCTTCTTTGTGCTCACTCATCATCTGACCCGGCTCCTCAAACTGCTTTTTTTTTTTTTTTTAAACTGAATATCATCCCTGGTTTACAGATCAGAAAACAAATCTGCAGAACGGTTAAATTACTTGTTCAAAATCATAAAGCAATCAGTGAGAGGCAGAGCTGCAAAGAGAACCCATTGCTACTGACTCCCAGTCTTGTGGCTTAACCTGTAGATTATACACTCTCACTCACATGCTTTCTCTAGAACATATGTGTACTGTCTTCTCTGCTAGGCTTATCCTGTTCTGTCAGGATGCTTGTTGCCTGGATCCTTAGGCAAGTGATTATTTAGGATAATTCAGGGAAGCGATCCATTTGCAAAATAAAACAAATAAATAAAATAATAATAATAATAAATATAATATGAAGAATTCCCTTCAGAAAGCCTTGCACATCTTTACCAATGTAAATCACAACTTGATATTCAAAATCACTGCGCAATCAATGCAAAGTAACCCTTTTTGCTACATTTTCACTCGTGATTGATGACCCCACTGCCTGTTCTTGTTAGATAGTTGATTTCTCCTCCTGTTTACTTAATTTGAGCATGAGATCTGTGATGAGACTGGCTTGGGAAGTGTTAAGAAGGAACAAGTACTAAGCTGCAGGGATAGGGGCCAGGTTTAAACAAAACAACAGTCCTAGTCCGGGATTTTGTGTCAGGTGGCCGAGCAGGAACAGACATCTGAGCCTAAATGCAAAGGCAGGATTCACTTAGGCAATATCAGTAACAAATATATGCTCTGTTCTCTGGCTGATCGCTGGCTGCTACCTCAGGCATTTGTGTTGCTGGGCTCTGTTCTGTATGGGCAAGCAGATGGGTTTTCAGAAATGTAGCAGTATTAGATGGGGAGACCCCTCCCTTTCTCAAAAGGTTTGTATTGGAACAGGATCTGGACAGCAGATTGGGTGCAAGGAACGTATTTCGTATCTGTGTGCATTTTCTGGAAGGTTCAAAAATTTGCAAGTCCATTGGGAAGTGAATCAAGCAGCATTTGGTTAACTGACTGCATACACTTCAGAGACTGAACACATGAACTCTAGCCATAAAGATAGATCATGCTTTAAAATTCAATAGGCTGTAGCAGGGGTAGGCAACCTATGACACACGTGCCAAAGGCGGCACGCGAGCTGATTTTCAGTGGCACTCACACTGCCTGGGTCCTGGCCACCGGTCCGGGGGGCTCTGCATTTTAATTTAATTTTAAATGAAGCTTCTTAAACATTTTAAAAACCTTATTTACTTTACATACAACGATAGTTTAGTTATATATTAAAGACTTATAGAAAGAGACCTAAAAATGTTAAAATATATTACTGGCACGCAAAAGCTTAAATTAGAGTGAATAAATGAAAACTCGGCACACCACTTCTGAAAGGTTGCCAATCCCTGGGCTGTAGAGTCCTCTGTGGTCTTCAGAGGGAGGGAGATAAAATTACTTCCTGTCATTGTCTCATAATGAATGAGTTGTGAAATGATTTCTTTGTGGCTGAGGACCTGGTTTTATGAGGGATGTCTCAAATAAAAGACCTTTCTGAAATCAACAAGTTAGCCTCTCTGTGCCAAATCTTCCATTAGCTCTAGCGACAATGAAGACCAGTTTGATTCACCTAAACTCTTGAAACTGGGATTCTTTCCAGGAAACATTAGGAGTTGGACATCTGATAGCTGTGTGTGTCCCACTCTGTCCAGAACAGAAACTGATAGTGAGAAAAATACACACCACAGATCTCGTAATAGCCAAGTTGACACTGTCATTCTCTGCCTGAACACTTGTTCCTTTAATACCCCTAATTGCAAATGTATCTTGGGAGAGCTGAGCACGACTTTTGTGGGGGGTTTTTTATTTGAAATTCTTAATAATCTACCTGAAAGATTTCAACAAGGAGGTGAATAGAGGCTTCATTCTGATGTGAAAACAATACCTCAGTGCTGTCATACAAATTGGTCCAATAAAAGATATTACTTCACCCACCTTGCCTCCCTCAGACAAATTAAAAATAAGAACTGCTATTATTGGGTTCTTATCAATAATAACCTCGGGGCGAGGGAGGCTTATTTTCACAGACTGGCGCAGAAAACCATCAGAAAGGCAAAAGAGCTTCTTCAGCTCAATGACATACCTTGATGTCAATTTCAGTGCACTCGGATGTATTTCTAAATAGAAGTTATGACACTGGTAAAGCAGGTGCCAGCTCTTGCCAAGTCTATAGGCGTCAGCTGAGCACTGACAAATTCATAGCTGGTAACCAGACCAGTTCATCTATGTTACTATTGTTCAAGATAGGTGTTAGACTTGTAAGGATGTGTGTGGTGTTTAGACTCTCTTAAATGCTTGTAAATTGCTGCATGCGTTAATCTCACTTGCAATGTATGTATTACATGATGCCCTCCGTCTCTGCCCATCTAAGAACTTCAGTGAAATTGAACGGTCCCTGTGAAATGTTTCAGTTTTACCATAGTGGCAAACTGTGGCAAAACAGCTTCATAGGTATTTTTTTAGCCAGCTCTCATTTAAATACAGAGTTTCCATGTTACAGCTCTTTGTTATAAGCCTGCTTTCTACACTGTAAAGCTACTATCCTATCATTTATGCAGTTGAAATTTTCAAGGAACCTGAAGTCTGTTGTAAAGAATGGAATTGAACTCAGGTCCTAAGTTGATGCCCTAACCACTGGACCATCCTTCCTCTCAACTTCCATTGGCTTCCTTAAACACCTTTAAAAATCCAAGCCAGAAGTTACTGAACTGTCTTATAAAGATACTAACTTCATTATAAACCATGCAAAATTATTTCCTTCCCCCAACAAAAATAACTGCAATGGAAATTAAAAGACTAAAAACTACAACATCATCTAAGCGCTGGTCTACACATGAAAGTTGGCGCTGGTTTAACTAATTTAGTTAAACAAGTGCAACTTTGTTCATAGACCTAACTTAAAGTCACAAGAGAAGCAGTTCAATAGTTCAAACTAATACTCTGTGCTTGAGATGCCTCAGTGGGTCTAAGTATTGCACCCAGTTACAACAGGATACATTAAACAGACTGTTCTGTGTATGTACGACACATACAGTTTATCAATTTTCTTGTATCTGAATCTCGATTATCTGAAACACTCTCATCATCCAAAATGAGCGTATACCACTGATGTGTATCAAATACATTCAGTTCCCTTCATGTCCCTGTATTTCTGAGATAAATAAGAGACAAGGGTATTTGTGTGTATATCTATATACCAGACAGAGAGAGAGAGAATGGTGATGGCAGTGACCTTGGTGTAAATGGAGTTATTCTGGATTTACACCACTCTAATTGAGAACAGAATCTGAAACACAGAGTCAATTATCATCATTCTTGGTCTGAAGCATTGAATAGACTTTGCCTTTTGGATCTGAGATTAATGACGATTAATGGGAACATTGCTAGGAAAATAATCTGGTTGATTAAATCTGATCTAGTTAGCACAGCTGTGTGGTATTCATCTTTTTAATATAGAGCTCTCTGTGTTTAAGGCGTACATAGGGGATGGGATGGGCAGGAGCCTCTTACCCTGAATATACAGAATAATCACATTATTCTGATTGTGGTGTACTTTGGTGGGGTTCTCTCTCTGTTTGTTTTGTCCTCTATCTGTTTTATTAAAATGAAATGTATCATTTGGCAGATATCATGGGCTTGTTTCTGAAGAAGGAATCCTGGGCTAGGTATGGGACAAGACATTTCTGAACAAAGAGGCGTCTGATCTTTGGTTTCACCCAATACCTACAAAACAGAAAGGGATACTGCAACAGAGCACTGCAGCCATCCCCCATGTGCTTTATGGTGTGTACAAATAAGAAACACAATGATGTGCAGTCAGATGTGAGGGCGTGTGGGCCAAAATTTTCAAGTTTCAGCAGGTATAAACCAGTGAAGGTCCACTGACTACAAGGGAGTTATGCCCATTTACAGCAGCGGGGGATGTGACCCTGGAGCTCTCTATTTCTGAGGCCTTGAACCAGCACCCTGAATCTGAGAGGTGGGGGGAAATGAACCCAGATCCAAATTTTGTTGTTCAAACCCATGCCAGACGCTAACATTTCCCTCTGTAGGTTAATTAGCTAGGGGTGAAATTGCTGTGGGAGCATATGGAGGGCCCCACAGGGCACCAGCCGTTCCTGTACCCACCTGATGTCTAAATGGAGAGAGTGTTATTAGCACGTACTTGATTGACTACGCATCCCACACAAAGCATTTTTAAAAGCATTTTACTAGTCTGTCTTCTTTTCTTGGTACTTGATTCTAAGTGGTGTCAAGCAGCTATTTAAAAACGTTGATCCTATAAGACATCTTAGCTTTTGGTCCAGCTAGTTGAGCTGGTATGTACAGCCGGCGCATAGCATCAATGATTTTAAACAGCCTGGGGCTGGACATAAATTACTCTCCCAAATAATATGTAAGTTCTTGAGTTTCCTCAGGTCTACCAGGCATGTATGCTGCAGTGTTATTGTATGCTGCTGCAGATTTATTATTAGTCTTTTGGCTGTTTACTTAGCTCTCTCTTCTGGTCCTAGCTAGACACCCCCAATCTCCTTATGGTCAGAGGTGGATCAGAATGAGCATATCAGCATTATTAGGAGTTACAGTCACTTCCTCCACCTGACACCGTGAGAGGAGGATATACTCCCTCGCCCCCCACTCCCTAGCTTGGGGTTCTCAGTCATTGAAGGCCTAAACAACATGAGCGTCCCTGGCTGGATTCTGGTTTCGAACTTTGTTTTCGAAGGGCACATCTGCACTGCGACTGGGCGTGTGCTTCCTAGCTCGGGCAAGCAGACGCACGCTAGCTTTGCTCGAGCTAGCGCACTAAAAATAGCAGTGCACCGTGTGTAGGGCAGCTGGGGCTTGCTGCCCGAGTACGTACCCAGGGGTCCTTGCAGCTTTGTGCTCACGGGTCTAGTCCAAACTGCTGCCCACACTACTCCCAACTACACTGCTATGTTTAAGGTGCTACTTCAAGCAGAGCTAGTCTGCGTCTGTCTGCCCGAGCACTCTCCCAGCTAGAGTGTAGAGATGCCCTGAATGACGTTATTGCTGGTGAAAGGTGACAGGATGAGAGTCCAGAAAAGGTGAAGCTTGTGCAGTGGCAATGCAAGGTTCGCCTGTGTCGCCCCATCAGGGTGTCTCATCGCCATTACAGAGAGTCCATCTTTAATTCTGAGTGGCTGGGTTCAGCCTCCTTGGGCTTCTTGTCTGAAACTAGTGTGTAGGTCTGACCAGGAAACAATAATTCGGTTTCACAAAGTGTGTTGAGGTTTTCAAAATCGGTTTTCATTATGCATTGGAACGCAACCTTTCCTGAAGCCAGACTCTCCACAGCCCAGTCATTAAAGCCCTGCCCTGTGATGTGGGGAACCTGTTTCAAGCCCCTGCTCTACCTGATTCAGAGCAGAATTTTTCATCCCAAATGAGGCAGTTCAAGGACTTCATCTTGGGTCTCCTATATCCCAGGCCAGTATCCTAATCCCTGGGATGTGGAGACTCAGACTCTCTCTTTTCCTGGACCTACAAAATTGATGTTTCTGCAAAATGTTTTGGTTTAGACAAAATATTGGTTTCCACCAGAAAAAAGTTAATCAGCAACATTTCAACCTGCTGTAAAGTGCTGGTTTTGTGGTGCAGATACTGATCCAACAGGAACTGGGCTGAGACCTATTTGGCACAACCTATGGAATTGATGTTAGATGGGAATGACTTCCTGGCACTGCTGAATGGGGATGGATTTTCAATAGAAAGGTGCTTGTTTCTGCTTTATCTGATGTTATTTGCTACAGAATACTGTTCTTCACATCCCACGCCACAGCAAACACCATCCAGTGGAAGCCAGGCAGCCAGCAGTCCTCTCCTGAGCTTTCATCAGAAAAAAGCAACATTGTTTTTTCAAATTATTAAGGGAGAAACAAACCCCAAACAAATAAACCAAGAGCATGATTTTATTATTTTGCTGCATGTAAAGTCATTTATTTGTGCCTTGTCAATAATTTAATTCATCCAAATCTGTTTCTAAAACAGAAGTGAAATGTGTAATTCATTTTAAACCATTAGATATGGTCCTGCCATCTGCACAAACAGGAGGAAGATAGCTCAGGCTGTATAACTCATGAAAATATGTACTGGATTCAATGGGACACCACACAGCAGAAAAGATATCATGCTAAATGAATGCTAACCTCTAATTAATATTTGTGGGGTGTCATAAACATACAGCTAAGGGGTTAAGAGTCCTCCTTACCTGTAAAGGGTTAAGAAGCTCAGGTAACCTGGCTGGCATCTGACCAAGGGGACCAATAATGGGACAAGATACTTTTAAATCTTGGGAGGGGGGAAGGTTTTGTGTGTGCTCTTTGTTTGAGTCTGTGTTCTCTCTGGGGCTAAAAGAAGGACCAGGCAAGAAATTATCTTCTTCAACCCATCCTCAACCAAATCTCCAATATTACAACAAGTAAGGTAGACATTGCATATTAGATTTTCTTTTGTTTTGCTTATGAAGGTTTCCCTGTGCTAAAAGGGAGGTATTATTCCTGTTTTTCTGTAACTTTAAGGTTTTGTCCGGGGGGGTGGGTGGGGGGGATCCTCTGTGTTTTGAATTTGAGTACCCTCAAATTTACCACCCTGATTTTACAGAGATGATTTTTACCTTTCTTTCTTTAATAACATCCTTCTTTTAGGAAAATCTGACTGATTTTTCCATTGTTCCAAGATCCAGGGGTTGGGTCTTTGATCACTTTGTACCAATTGGTTAGGAGATTATTCTCAAGTCTCCCCAGGAAAGGGAGTGTAAGGGCTTGATGGGATATCTTGGGGGGGTGAAGGGGAACTCCAAGTGGTCCTTTTCCCTGGTTTTTGTTTAAATCACTTGGTGGTGGCAGTGATTACCTTTTCTCAGGGTACAGGGGAGAATTTGTACCTTGGGGAGTTTTTAACCTAAGCTGCTAGAAATAAGCTTAGGGGGTCTTTCATGCGGGTCCCCGTGACTGTACCCTAGAGTTCAGAGTGGGGAGGGAACCCTGCCAGTTCAGGACAAATTGCTTCAAGCAGGGCAATTACAGCCCAAGGCTGGGGTTTTTCCACCTCTAAGGCAAACCAAACCAGCCAGACATAGGAGACTTTGGTTTTACCCCATGGGCTAACCACAAGTCATCCCAAGCAATCGCCTAAGACACTCCAGTTTCCCAGTCTCACCACCAGTGCCACTCGTTATGAGGACAAATGGTCATGAAAACCAATGCCCCAGTAAAAGAAAAAAGGTCCTCCCGATCCCAAAAGACCAAGCCCCCAGATCCAGGTCAATATACAAATCAGATCTTACCCACAAATCACGCTGTTGCCAATCCTTTAGAATCTAAAATCTAAAGGTTTATTCATAAAAGGAAAAAAGTATAGGTGAGAGCTAGAATTGGTTAAATGGAATCAGTTACATACAGTAATGGCAAAGTTCATGGTTCAGGCTTGCAGCAGAGATGGAAATAAACTGCAGGTTCAAATCAAGTCTCTGGAATACATCCACCGCTGGGATGGGTCCTTCAGTCCTTTGTTCAGAGCTTCCATTTGTAGCAAAGTTGCTCCAGAGGCAAGAAGCAGGAAAGAAGACAAAATGGAGATGAAGCAGCCGCCTTTTATAGTTTCTTCCAGGTGTAAAGACACCTCTTTGTCCTCACTGTGGAAAATCACAGCAAAATGGAGTCGGGAGTCACATGGGCAAGTCCCTGCATACCTCGTTGAGTCACAGGCATGTCTGCCTTCTCTCAATGGGTCCATTGTATCGCTAATGGTCCTTAATGGGCCATCAAGCAGGCGTGGCAGAGCTGATAGCTTGTCCTGGGTCCCAGAAGCCCAGCCCCAGTTTGAAATACAGACAGTATAAAGCCAATATTCATAACTTCAACTACAAAACTGATACATACATATAAATGACATAATCATAACCAGCCAAGAATAACCTGGTCTTAGACATCTCATTTGACCCCCTTTATATAAGATTTGGTGCCACTACAGGACCTTGCTTGCAACAATGATCTGTATGGTCCCAGTTATTGTCAATAACGTCACAAAGCTTAGGGGGTCTTTCATGCGGGTCCCCATGACTGTACCTTAGAGTTCAGAGTGGGGAGGGAACCCTGACATGGGGGGTAGTATACACTGTAAGAGCCTGACATGCATAGGTCAGGTAATTACTTTTCTATTATAATGTTTCTCCACTGAGACACAGGTCATTACTTTACTCATAAAAGAACATGTCCCAATTTAAAAAGCATTTCCATTCAGCCTCTGATTTTGTTCCTGGAAATAATTGTGGGTACAAATAACTGGATGCTCATTTTATTAATCAAAATATTTAAGTGAAATGCAACTGCAGATCCTGAGTGCAAAAGCAAGCTTCTTTTAAAAAAAATCTGGTTCCATACATTCTCCCAAAGCTTTAAGGTCTTTGTGAAGTCTGTTATTTCCACGAGGTCAACCTAGTCCAAGACATTACCCTAAACTTTTCATAATCTTCAGTGAGTCAATGAGGGTCATAGGTATGTCGTTTATAAGATATTTATTAATGTCCCTGACCACATCCAGCAAATGCATAATAATTTCTTCCTCTGTATTCTGATTTTTCTCTCCTGTTTTAAAATAGCTCTCTGCTGCCTTCCAATCCTCCGCTTTGTCTGCTGCGCTCTGTTATCCTGGAAATATAAATCCTATTGTGCCTTCATTCTCATTCTCTCTCTCCTTTTGTGTTTGCAGAAATCACATGAATTTCATCTTTCATTTTCGCCAAGCCTGAAATTGGATAATAAGCATAGCTGTAATTATTTCACAGTAACCCACTCTCATGTCTAAAGGCCGGATCCTGGCAATGACTTAATGCAGACAGACCCCAATATCAGCAGAGGTTCACTGTGGGACTCCTTCGGAGCTCTGCTAGCATAGAGTCCTGCTCCTATAAGGTGTCCCATTGAATCCAACGCAGAAGAGCAGGGTGTGCATGCACACTAGTGATTCCCAATGCAGTATTGGTGCCTTAACCAATTCAGTTCCAAATCATTATAACAGCAGGGAGCCCGTGGCATAACATGTATAATAAAAGTTGATGGAGAAATACTACTGCTAATACAGCATGACTAATCCATATGTTCTAATTGCTAGGTAAAATGTGTAAAAGCATGGAGTGTCATTTGGAAAACATTGGGTGTTTACAAGAAACTAGGAACTGAGCTTGACAAATAATTATAGAAGACAAAAACACAGCCCACACTAATAACTAGATATAAGAGCTTTTTCAATGTACTTAAAACTGTTTTAGTATCTCCTTATATGTGGGATTTTGTACATTCATTCAGCATCAGCGTTTCACTTTTTTCCTATTATATTTTTACTAGCCAATAATTATTTTGTCTGAACTTCATTCCCTGATAACAGAAAACTCATCAATCTCCACAGTATTAAACAAGCAAGCATGTTCAGGAGGCAAAGTGGTCAGATTTGAGAAAAACAGTGTCATGCCAAACCACTGATTTTAATTTACATCCATATCCACTTCTTCCATTATTAAGAGCTTTGAATTACTCTAGTTGCATAATTAACAAATATTCCCATTTGACAATAGATTATTCAAAAGGCACATGCACAGTAATGTATCATGGTTGAGCACTCATGCTGTGTCTTCAGTGATACATACTTCTATTTAAGTTCCCTTGGGGGCACAGTACCCCACAACTTGTGGGAATAGACTGTAGAAATTCCATAAGTTCTCCCTGGTGGGTCAAAAATTGTGTATGTAGGGAGTGCACGTGGAAGTATGCAAATAAATGTGCATTTCTCTGCCCATTCTACATTGTGTTTCTACACCAATGAGGTTGCACGTCTCCTCCCACATCCTCAAACATTAGAATGCAAAGATCAGATCCTCAGCTGGTATAAAGGAGCGTAACTCCACTGACTTCAGTGGAACTATGCCAGTTTACAGCAGCTGGCAATCTGGTCCTGAAACAATATCCTGCTAGTCCTCACTTGGAGTCAGCCTCTAATTGTGCCCTTTGGACTCCTGGAGTCTGCAGAGCTGCTTACTTCTTGATGCTGAAACACTGTCCGTGAGACTGCCAGTATTGCCAACCTCAAATATTCAAAAATCATGAGTCAGTCTCACTAAAAATCATGAGATAGGCTTTAAAATCATCACATTTTATAAAAAATAATAGGTTTGGTGGGGTTTTTTATTTACCTTCTGCTTTTGGGGCCTGTAGGGTGCACTAGGGTCACATTTTGAAGCTTTCTCCACAGGCATGAGGACTAGAAATTTACTTTTTCTTCAAGAATGACGGCTGAGATCATCACATATACACTTGGCTCCAGGAGCTCAGGCTTGAAGGAAAACAATAATTATCGTGAGACTCTCGACAAAAATCATGAGAGTGGCAACACTGGATTTACTAGTAACTATGACTCAGTCCAGGCCTCTTTTAGGATTTCCAGAACATTTTCTGACCGATTAAACTCATATCTTTGTCTTCCTTTGTGGGGTATTCCTTTGGTGTCAGTTCAGCCATGATGACTTCTGCAGATGAGCCCAAAGCTGGAGGGGATTAGATAACAGGCCGATTGCTATCTTTCCTCTCTGGATTCGTCTCGTTATGCAATAGGAAGGCTAGAATCACAGCAGAAAACTGAGTGACCACCTACTGCCCTGAATGATCCATGCCACTCCTTACTAGCAAGAAACAGTCAAAAGGATGTGGCATTCCTACTAACTGAGATTGTCAGTACCTCATTTGCAGAGACAAATCTGCCTACAGTGCACCACAGTCCGTCCAGTACTCAAAATGTCATCACTCGGCACAACTGGCCTATCTCAGCTACTGCCCAACATCCCCTCTCCTGTAAGCAGATCTATCACTCTCATTCCTGAGCAAGCTAAGTGGGAAGATTGCCAGGGCCCACCTCTCACTTCACCGAGATGCTACCAATATCCATCATGAAGAGCAGCTGGCTGAAGCTGAGTCTGAGTGTGACTTAATAACCCCTCAATGCCAGCTAGCAAAGGGTTGACTGTTCTGTAACAGCAGGTCTGGCAAACTCACTACCCCAACCACACTGCTGTCATAGTATTCACCCAAAAAGCGTCTTGCGAGGGGTCTAATGGAAGCTCACGTCACACTGATACTCCTAATCGTTGCATGATGTATGGACGAGTGATAGTTAAGAAGTTGGATGTCTGTATTGAAAATACATTTAGAATCTGTGTCCCAGGAAGGGTTGGCAAGCTCATTTTGCCAGACAAAGGGATGTGGAATCATCTGCCTTGGTTCATATGTAAATCAAGCTATGTAAATCAAGCATTGTAAAGCAAACACAAAGGAGGTCCTATTTACATGTGAAAGTCAACAGGAAAAACAGGTGGGGGGAGATGTGAAACAAACAGGAGTATGTGAAGATACCTTGGAGCTAGCACCCTAGGAAAAACAACGAGGAGTCCTTGTGGCACCTTAGAGACTAACACATTTATCTGGGCATAAGCTTTTGTGGACTAGAACCCACTTCATCAGATACATGGAGTGGAAAATACAGGAGCAGGTATAAATACATGAAAGGATGGGAGTTGCCTTACCAAGTGTGAGGTCAGTCTAACGAGACAATTCACTTACCAGCAGGATACCAAGGGAGGAAAAATAATGTTTAAAGTGTTAGTCTCTAAGGTGCCACAAGGACTCCTCATTGTTTTTGCTGATACAGACTAACACGGCTGCTACTCTGAAACCTGTCACCCTAGGAAAGAAACCATAGGGAGTTGTCCTGACTTTGGGGCCAAACACAATGGACTTTGGGTATAAGAAGAAGGCACCAGGACCCCTCTTTTGTCCTACACTTGAAGGGGTAGCTGGGTAGTGCAGTTATACCCAACCAACCTCGGATGAAAACGCTGCAAGAGCTTAGGTGAGAAATTGCTTGAGACAAAGTTAACCTATTAAAGTTAAGACTTTGTCTAGTAGAAGCGTGTTATACTTTTGTTTTATTTGTAACCTGTTGTTCTTATTACTCTGGCTCATGATCTCGTAAATCTTGACCTTTGTTAATAAGTTTACCTTTGTTTTCAGTGCGAATAGATTACAGTGCTGTGTCATTATATAGGAGCTGATATGCAGTTGAAACAAACAAGCTGGTGCGTGTATGCTGTTCCCTGGGAATAGCGTGCCTGGTGATTTCTGTGCATGTCCAGTGACAGGGGCTGGACACTGCAGCAAGATGCTTTTGGAATGGCTCGGGGGGCTGGGGTGCACCTATTGTTAATCTGCAAGACAAAGTGGGGGCTGGCAGAGCCCAGAGGAGAGTGTTTGAGTGGCTGTAGGGCCAACAGTGTCAGGGAGCTGACCTCCAGCTGCCACATGGAAGACTCCCTCATGCTTGAAATGGGGGTGGGGTAATGAGGTGACCCATGTAGTCCTGGGCACCCCAAGAAACTGTCAGACTTGGAAAGACTGATGCAATGCTAATGAGGAGAGGGATGCTCTTTGAAGAACCTACCACCTCTATAGTATCACCCTGCCTTTAGAGAGTCCATAGCCTGGATGTCCATCTGGACTGTTTACTGCTTCTGGATACCGCAGTAGGCATGACTGCCTCCCAGTGTTAGATTCAGACTTAGCCACAGTGATTCATGGATTTCTTACATCCAGGTTTGATGCTTGTCCTTTTCTGTATCTAAGGGTGAAACCAAGGCCTGTTAGAAGCTCTGCTTGGTTCAGAACCCAGCAGCCTGGCTGCCCACTAAAACAGGCCACCAAGAGCCCATTGTCCTTAGGCTGTACTCTGCACAGCTCCCTGGTGAACACAAAGCCTAATTAAAGGTCTAAAAGCCCTCCATGGACTGGCCCAAAGTGCATGGAAGATCCTGCAAGATCAAGGCCTCCCCATGATAGCTGCATTCCACTGGGTGAACAAAACTGTCCCTTGCCAGGGTGAAACTCATGCGTGAAACTCCCGGCAGGCAGGCTCACAAAGATGGAGCTGACCCCAAAGGATGGTAAATGATCTAAACATTGGCACCTTCAGAGCAAAATGCAAGGCCCACTTCTCTTTCAGCCTCCTCTTCCCACACCAGCAGCACAAACCAACCAGATAACGCCCTGTCTCTGCTGACAGGAGGGGAAAGAAATACATATATCTTCATATGTACACTTCAGAATTCGGAGAAGTGTTCTGCTGTCATGATGATGGGCACCATATAGGAAAGAAGGAGGGACAGAGAGAGATAAAATAGACAACTCTAAAAAAAGCAAACAAAAAACCTAGCGTCATGAACAACTATGGCACTGTATAAATTAACCCATCATCATCATCATCACAGTGACAGCGTGTACTGCCACCCTTTCCCAGGAGGAAAAGGAACATCTTTTGTATAGAGATATTCAATGCAGCATGCATTCAGATGCAGCCACTGAGCTACCATTAGTCTGTTATGAATACTCCATTCAGGCAGGCACAATTACAGCTCCCTAATCAAGGTGCCTTTGATCACAGCAACCCCGTTGTTTCTGGATGCTTTTAGTTCCACTGTGTTCCCAGCAAGTGAGCCTGTGGCTGTAAGACCTGCCTTTGAAGTTGTCTTTTGTTTTCCCCCTAAATATACATGGTGTCTTCCTCTGCTGAGGAACGTTATTAACAAGGCTGGGTGTTCTGACATGCAGTTTTGCTCAACATATCTTGTGTTTGGCAAGTGCATAACCTTCCCCAGCTGTGCAATAGCCATCTGTGGAAGTATCGCACAGTGGGGAGAGAGAGAGTTCTGTGCATCTCCAAAAGAGGAAAATTACCTTGTCCTTTCTAGTTTTGCATAATTCACATCAGACAAGGACTGATTCTCATCGGCTGTTTTCTTGTTCTTTTCTAAAGCACACTGATGCAAGGCAGATTAAGTTGTCATAATTACCAGCATCTTTTCTCCTAACACTGTCAGGAAAACCTTTATTTCTATGGCAAATAAACTCTTTCAAATCCGATGTAAATAGAGGGAAGTGGGAGAGGGAGAATGTCCCAGGATAGAAATCAGACAACTTCTTTAACACTCCTTTTCTTAGATCATCCACATGATGACTGACTCATAATGGATGATGGCCTGGGATTGTGGGGTTAGAAGGAAGGAGCAAGGAGTTTAGATTACACTATTCATCTTGGTTATTCATCAACGGTCTTTCCTGCCGCCCCTTGGGTCTGTGCAGACCATGGACTGATGAGTGAGAAGTGCAGTAAATGGTAACATTTGTCTAGCTTTGAATTGATGGGTGAGTTTACAGAGGTGGCTGCCAGGAGCTAGTATTGGCCATGCTACGAGTGGTCTCAAAAGTGGGGCAGAGGGAGGGAAGCACAGGAGGTGTGAGGGAGCGTCCATGGACAGAATTAGCCAAATTGCAGCCAGTGATTAAGAGCCACGTGAGGATAATCGCAGGGACTAGAAAAACAAAGCCACTCATTTCAGCAGCTGTCCAAGAACCAATGACCCAAGGCAGCTGGAAGCAGAGCTCCTCAACAAATGCTATGAAACTGTAACTGTGCTACAGTAGAGGCTTGTCAACATGTTTGAATGGAGCAAGAGACACATGCTGATGATTGTCTAAGCCTTAATTACCCTCACTGAAGTTGCGCTGAGTTCAGTAGACATCTTCCTAATTAAGTGCCACTTCCTTCAGGTGCTAAATAAACCCCATCCTTGTCTTGGGCATCTGTGAAAGGTTTGCAGTTCCTAATTGGCAAAATTTTCCAGCTGAACCTCACCTGTAGTTAAAGTTGACCCTCTGCACAGAATGGTGAAAACCTTCAGTCTTTATTTCTCTAGTGGTTTCACTGGCACCAGCATCAAAAAACTCTTCTTTGGGTAAAAGAGTGCAGTATTCCTGCTGCTGTGGCCACCATCTGTATGCAGAGGCATCTGACCTATTGGGTTAACACCACACCCTGAATATCTGCACACCTGCCATCTCACAGTGCATTGGTATTACTCCCACAATGTCAGCTCCAGAGGGGCTTCAATGCTGCCAGCTGGCATGGAACATTTTACTGTGGAATCTGGGTAGGGATCTGGGAAGAGCCTGTAGGGATCTGGGAACAGCCAATTGCCTGCTGTGACGTGTTAAATATGAAGGTCCCCAGTAGGAAAGCATACAAAGCTGTGGTGTTAAAAGCTACATCATCACATGTTTTCTCATGGGTATGTGAGACGGAAATCTTGGGGACTGGGGTGTACAAACCTAGGGGTTGCTTTGAGCCCAGCTCTAGGTATAATACTATCTTCTGCACTTGTTTTGTAACCTAGCTTAACTGGCTTCAGGACTGTATAACTAGTGGTGGTGTGGTTAAAAAAAAGAAGAAGAAGAAGTGAGTAAACTAATCTATATTCCCCAAATGAGAAGTGGGTAAACTCTATTTACTAGGTTTACCCTCGACTACGCTACTGAGTATAATACCTCTATGTAGCAAGTATAAAGGTTTTGCGATGAAGACACAGCATCTTTTCTCCTCTCTCCCTCATACTTATAAATATTTTCACTCCAAAAACTTGCTAAACTCAGTGTTAAGGGCGCGCAGGTGTTATTTCCTGATAAAAACACTAAAAAGCAAGGAATTCCTAAGCTGAGACAACTCTCCAAGCACTAGCCTGTTACCATCATTTCACTCCAGCACAGTAACACACTAATATCCTCTCTGCTACACTCCTGTTTAATTCAAGCAATACTGTCACACAGTACACATCAAAGTACTGAATTTTTTTTTAAATGAAAGCGTAGATTGTGGAGCATCCACTCAATGACAACATAGATTCCATGATGAAGATATTTGGTAACTGTAGAAAGGATATGGAAGGCTGTAACCAATAGGGTTGGTACATCAATGAAGTTTAAATGGAGCCTATATCTTAGCTTTTGTCAACCTAGAAAAGAGTCAGTTAGCAAATTTCATAAATCAGAAATGTATTTAGTAGATATATCCTAGAAAAAGTTACCTATGAAAAAACAAATTAGAGGGACCATTTAAAAACGATTATGGCTCAAACTAATTGGCAGATTTTCAATTATCTGAAAATTCTCACAAAATTCATTCGGTATTTTGACTCCTTCTTGTTCTATACATTAGGGGAAGATACACTATTTTATTCATACACCGTGAAGAGGTTTTTCCTGCTAAAATCCCTGCTTCAAGGGCAAATCTTACTGCAATCTTAACTATAACGACATTACAGCATGTCCATTATATGAACACACACCCATCCACCCATTTGTGTAATAAATAATACTTTTGTTTTCAAAAGTATATAGTAATTTTGGATGTCTTATATTTTGGGTACCTCTTGTAGACACCAGGTAGAGTAGGTTAAAAAATGAAAACATAATTTCACAAACAAATTCAAAGTGTTGATCTAGTTTTGAAGGGTTCAAAACAGAATAATTCGTATTTTTTTCCAAAGCAGTTTTACTTTTCATATTTTTTTCTCTTCTGTCTTTTCTTTTCCGCATTAAGTCCCCCCCATCCCCCAAAATTAAATAAATAAAATTAACCATGTCTAGGGTTGGGTATCTTAACCCTTTTTCAAATTTTTGTTTTTCCTTTTGCTACTTTGCAAATTTTTGAAAACTTTTCCAACTTTAGAAAAATTACAAAGTGGCAACAGTAAAAAGTAAAAGAACAATGACATGGACTCACTCATTCTATTGTATTCAGTGGGAAAAAAGGAACAAAAAGAGTGCGTCAAGGGGGAAAAAATAGAAAAACCTTTTCAATTAAAAAAAAAAAGGTTTTATTGAAAAAAAATTAATGAAAAAATTCAGCCAGCTCTACTCAGATTGCCCTCATTTTCAGAAAGTGCTGAGCACCTACCTATGATAATTGGACCTTTTTTGTGTCAAATTCAGCACCCAAGAAATAGCTCTTTGTAATCAGTTTATTTAGTCCCATGGTCAACAGGAACAGGCAAAGTATTTGCAGATATTCTACATATTAACCTTTCCTCTGAAAAATCCAGAACACATGCATGTCCCATATCCTGTGGTCAGAAAGAGTTGTTTAAACACATGCATCTGCCTGAAGTTCTTTGCTGAAAGTTTGTGGCTCAAGACACCTTCATTTTTCCTGCGCTTTTCTGATGCATTCTTTTTTTATGGTTTCCAGTTCGAGTGAGGGATTCGGCGTGGCAGAGAAGATCGCACTGCTCACCTTTATCTCAGCGGTTATACTTATGGCCATCCTGGGGAACTTGCTGGTGATGGTGGCAGTATGCAGAGACAGGCAGCTCAGGTGAGCCAGCATGCAAGCCCACTCACTCCCCTCCTTTAGGAGGAATTTTACAAGGACAAGGCGGTGTAATTTGCAAGGGCAAGGAGGGCAAACAACAAATCAAACCCAAACCCAGACAGCTAAGAATATAAAACGTGATAAAGAACACTCTCTCCTTTCCTCTCCCCACCACTGAAGTCATGGCAAAGTCAGACTTGTTCCCAATGTGTCTGGACTCAGATTTATACTGCAGAAGTGTGATCATTTTATTATCCAATCGTTATATTTTTAGCACTCCAGGCATCAAAAACAGATAAATCACTTACAGAAAGCCACACAGGGGAACTCTGGCAAAGCATTACAGCGCCTTCCCTTTCCTATTCCAATTCCTTTTAAACAAAACATGTCAGAAAAATGCAGGGAGCAGGAGCCATGTCTGTCACAATGAGTGTGTTACCAGGATGCAGCGGGGCATACAATGGGGTTTACAAAGGTGCCTAAAAAGGTGAGGCACCCAGCTCACAACAGACACTCGGGCACCCTCTTAGATTTCTTTCAAAACCTCAGCCAAGATGGAACGTGCTTTCTCTAGTGATAGCTGATAGCCTTTGGATTGTGCAAATGTACCTCCAGGCACATGAATAAAAGCACTTCAAATCCACATTTCTTCCATCCAAAGCCCCACCTGCCCCAGCTCTGCTAATGCAGCTCTACCCTGACCTGCTACTCCAGCCCTGAGCTTCCACACAGCTCTGCCAATGAGTCTAATCATGCAGTCGTTACCTTTTTTAACTGCCTTTCACTAAAAACGGAAAGAAAAATTCAAATGAATAATGATTAACGTGCAGGTAATAAAATTAGAGACCAAGTCTTATTAAACCCTATTAATTCTCCCTGTAGAACAGGTTACCTAATAGTATACAACTTACCAAGAGGACAAACAAGTCATGCGTGTGGACTTTGCTTCCGTGATAAAGCCTGCAGGTTTTCTAGTCTAGTGAGACTCACACAGTCACTGGACAGGGATATGGTAAGCCGAGCATTTCCCATGCTAGAATAATAACTGGGGGACCTGCTAATTAGCAGTTCGTCATTTGACTGTTAGCTTCTGAGAGCTCCCATCCTGATACTGGCATGTTAGCTTTAATCAGGCTGTGTGCAGCACTGGAAGTGCTGAGGAAAGTCTGTATGTTTCACAAAAGTCTCTTTCTCAGTCCTCCCCCAACTTCTCCTTGGGCATTTGCTCTCCTTCCACCTGTCCTGCATGCCTTAGAAGACATAGTCAAGCACAGTGTTGTCACCAACTCATTTCCTGAAAGCCCAGACCTTTAATATTATCCCTACAGAAACTCCTATTGGGTAATGCTCACCCATCTCT
Organism: Chelydra serpentina; assembly: GCA_037349315.1. Classification (NCBI taxonomy): domain Eukaryota; kingdom Metazoa; phylum Chordata; order Testudines; family Chelydridae; genus Chelydra; species Chelydra serpentina. The sequence continues at coordinate 20,370,096 of JBAIAC010000035.1, forward strand.
TGGAAGCCCAGGCCTTTTATGCTGTTACCATAGTGCCTCTGTCTCCTACTTTGGCTACCATCTTCAGACGGAACAGGGCTTCCCCAGAAACAAAATGACTTTTCTTCTTAAATTGAAACTCTTTGCAGGTTGCTAGAGCCCACTTTGCTTAGGGAATAACAGGCTGAGAAGGAGAAGAGGGTCTGTTTAAGAGTACAACTATACTGCAATCAGAGGTGAGACTGCAGCAGACATAGCCGGGCTAGGTTTGATCTAGCTAGCACAAATAACAATAGCAGTGAGGACATAACAGCACGGGTTAACTGCTCAAGTACATACCAAGGATTCTAGGTGGGCTTGTGCAGTGCTGCTGTGGCTTCACTGCTATTAGTACTTACCTAACCTAGGTTTGATCTGGCTAGTGTATGTCTGTATGTCCTGACTGAAGTGTAGACAGACCCTAAGACACCCTAGTAGCTTCAGAAGGCAGAAGATGAGCCTTGACTCTTTGTGACTGCTTGAGAAGTGGGTGGTTTGAGAGAGACACGCCCAGGCTTGATACTTTTATTAATGTTTATGGCAAGACTAGTGGGATAAAGAGGGAAATCAAACATAGAGGCCACAGAACACAAGGAAAACAATAGAAGATGCTGGTGCTTACTTAACGTTTATTAAGAGCCACTAAAAATGCACTCAACTTGAGAGTCTATTTGTATGTGCACAGTGCTGCATTCTGCACACACAGAATGGAAAGTGGTGTATATAACATGCCAGTTTGGTCACACAAACAGGCATGTGCATGCCCAGTTGCATCTTTTGTGTGCACAGGTAGAAACACCCATGCAGTTATGCAGGGGACCGTGTGAACAATTGGCTCCCAAACCAGGAAAGTGATTAGGGACAACCATTTAAAGTAGTTTAGAGGTAGGTTAGAGGACCCTTTAATGAACAGTTGGGTCGGTCCACACATGGGCTGTGCTGCTTTGAGAAGTCCCACTGAGTTTTTTTAATGTGTGTCTTGTAGGAAAATCAAGACCAATTATTTCATTGTCTCACTTGCCTTTGCGGACCTGCTGGTGTCGGTGCTGGTGATGCCCTTTGGAGCTATTGAGCTGGTTCAGGATAACTGGATTTATGGAGAGATGTTCTGCCTGGTCCGAACATCTCTAGATGTCCTGCTCACCACAGCATCCATCCTTCACCTGTGCTGTATCTCCCTAGACAGGTATGTGCAGAAAGACATGTACAGGTACATGTTCTTGCCAGCTGTTTCTTTTGTCATGATGCACTCCATTAGGTCTTAAGAAAAAGTAATCAATCCAAGGGTTCTTTCTCAACTCAGAGGCATGTATGAATATGTTGTATAATGTATATCACAGCTGTAAACACCTTACTGTAGCAGCTAATGGAGAGAGCACACTGAAGTTGATCAGTGTAACAAGAGTTGAAGAAAGGTATTGTTTATACTGATAGAGTGAGTGAGCTCATCACCGCTGGTGTGAATTGGTGTAGTTCTGTTGACTTCAGGAGCTGAGGATCTGGCTCAGTATCTTGCAAGAACCATGTCCTCTGTTTTTTGAAAAAGAGATATTTAAAACATGTATTACAGAAGAGACTCCCAGCAGTCACAAAGGGCTAATTCTTTTTGGTGCAGCATTTGGTATATTTTTAGTAGGAGTTTGTCTTCTTTTGAAATATCAGGTATTGGTCTGGAGGCTGGATTCCAGACTTGATTAGCAACTGGTTTGATTCATTATAACAAATCTTACGTCCCCGGGCATAGATACACCAAATTACTATCTGGCTTTATATTCACTATGCTGTCTCCTTGACATATGTTTAAAGTGCATTCAGTACTGCTATTTCTATTATTAGCAGCTGTAAAACCAGATGAAAATTATATTCATGTATGATATATTTTGGCATATTATTACTAGATGATAGAAAAAAATAAACAGCAGCGCATAATGTTTATAATGCTTGTTATTCCAAAGCATTCTTGGTCACTTTTAAACTTCACTTGTGCTGATGGCTAATAAGTATAGCTGCTTTAACAGCAACAAAAAAAGCAATTATTTTTGTAGGATATTTTGAAACATTTTTGCTTTTTCAAACTTTCCTGCAAAGAAATTAGTTTTTTTTCTACAAAAACAAAAAACAAACTCCTCTCTGAAAGCCAAAACTTTTTTCACTGTAAACCAATTTTTTCTCTAAAAAATGTTTTGATTTTTTACTTCAGTTTTTCATTGAAAAACTAGATTTTTTTTTACGTCAATGAAAAATGTTCTATAAAAAGTTTAATTGTGGTTTCATCAGAAAATGTTCTGAGATTTTTTTTTTGACCAGATGTACTAATAAGTAATGATTAAGTTTTGCATTCCAGGTTGTGCGAAGGAGAGAGGAACTTTTCTGATTTTAATGACAACTAATATTGAATGGCAACTAATTGTGAGGACAACTAATATTTATGTAGTCTTTTGTCCAGAGATTCCAAAGCCACCTACACACTTTGCAAGATATTTCATACACTGAATTCACCACTAAAATGCAGCTTTTCTTTGGGGTGGGACACAGCAGCTGTTTAACAGTACACAGCAACACCGTGCAACAGTTCAGAGTGGCAAGTGAAGCAATCATGTATCTGAACGAAATGGAAGAGGATATTTTGATAGCCAAGACATATTTCCTGCCTTGGAATGTCACCTGGAATTCAAGATAGCTGGCCTGTGAAAATGAAGCATTAAATCTGAGGGTGCCACCTGAGATGTTCATTACCTCAGGGAGGTTCACAGACTTCCATTTTTAGCTGATTATCAATCAAGCAGATGTTAGGCACTGAGCTGCGAAAATTGAAATTCCCGATAAACATTTGCCAAGTTAGCGAGTTAAATCCTCCAGCCTTTAATTAAACCCAGTGGATCATACAGAGACATGAGAACATCAAGGCCATTCGGCTCCCTCCCCCAAAAAGTTCTGAGACAATTAACAGTGAAAAGGGATCTCTTCCCATTGTGGGTTTCTTGCCTCTCTTTGAAGAGCAAGACCGTACCTCTTTAATGTAGACCCCAGGCTTTTATGTCTACTCCACACTAATTTGAATGCTGCTTTCCACATTCTTTCTGAGCCTGTCCAACTTCCTATGAAATTCTCTGTCTTCTGAGGGCTGCCTCCTTCTGACAGGGAAGGTGCTGAGATTTTTTCGAGCAACAAGCAGAGTTTTGTTTCAACATCGTTAGAGCCGCTCTATTTGTGTCACTGTTGGATCAGTTACTGTTAAGACGTGTAGCTTGAGTGTAATGTTCTGGTGATGCAGATCTTGCAATGATCACAGTTTTATATGGAAAGAGGTTTTTGTAAACAAACCTGAAACTTACTACATGTAGCCTGCCCAATAAAACAAGGGCTGCTAAAAGTACATACCATGTACTAGGTTAAAGGGAATCTGCAACCAGGTGCTGAGGACTCACTTATTCCTAAGGACTTGGGCCTATGAAAAAAACAGAGCTAGTTTGGTTCAAGGAAGAACAGAGGAAAGCAGTTTATAAATCATGTGAATTAAGGGAGGGTTAATAGAAGAGTTAACAGAGCGAAGGGGAGTCGAAAGGGGACAATTGGAAGGTAGCAAGGAGAATGAGCCCTCGAGTTCTCAAACCTTTCCATATTTGGGGCCATTTGTGAAGACCGCAAGTCTCTGGTGGGCCCCTTCCCTCCTCATCCCAATCTTACAACTTCTCTGTGGTAGCTGCAGCCCTTACTCACATGATGGAAAATACTACAAATAGTAAAAATAACGAGGCGTGCTTGTGGCACCTTAGAGACTAACACATTTATTTGGGCATAAGCTTTCGTGGGCTAAAATCAGATACACTATTTGTAGTGTATCACAAGGTACTGGGGTTTGGAGCAGCACAGACAGAAATGGGAGCACCTTGTGGGGGGGCACCGATCTGAAGCTCATCATTAAAGATAGTGGGGGAGAAGCCCAGACTTTTTTCAATCACAAGGCTGAAACGCAAGCACTGAAACCATGTGAAAGTGATGGGGACCACTAATTTGGCAGTGGATGCAGAGGATGCTGTTGCAGTATAATAATGCAATGCAGTTATTGCATATTGCAGAGTGTCTGTGTGTTTATATGCAATTCTATTGTTATGTGTATTATGGTGATATCTAGAAGCCCTAGGATCAGGCCTCCATTGTGCCAGCTATGTACAAACAAGTATAAAAGGGAAGCCCTGCCACAGGGATCTCAGTGTCTAGATTAGTGAGCACATGCAGCAGATGGAAGAAACAGACTAACGGATTGAGTGGGAGGTAGGTGAGGAGAGAGTTAATGTAAAATTAGTTACTTTCTCATAGTAAATCCATAGTCTCAGCTCTCCACCAGCCAAGCCCTGCTGGATCTCTGGTGAATTCAGTACGATGGGGCTGGGACTGTACTTCATTTTTGTACAGTGCCTAGCTCGTTTAAATACAGATGCTTTGGGAATGTGCATTTGTGTATGCATTCTGGAATGAAGTACTTCAAATAACTGCCATGAGCTTAATCCGTGACCTCCCTTGGATAGTAACATTTTTCCAGTAAAAACACTATATGTACCTGCTAGCAAACCAGGATAATTTTTGTGGAGGTCAAGTCTAGTAGGTGAAAGATTGAAAAATGGAAAAACATCTGAAGATTTAGGGTGAGACAGAGACTCAGCATAGGCCTAACTCTGTTCTGGTAAAATTCTCATTGACGTCAGTGGAAACAGAGCTAGTCCAGTGCTCGCTTCTTTTGAAAACACCACCCTTAAACATGGAATGGTACATCATGACCCCGAGTGAACTACCAGACTGAGGGCCTCATTTTACAAGGTAAAGATATCCATCAGCTTCCCATTCAGTGAGATTTGAGGGTGCTCAGCAGTCCACAGGGTAGGGTCCTCAGCGAGAGGACCATTCCATTTAAATGGTCAGCAGAATGAACAAAAGGAAATAGGCTTGTACTTCCATGAGACAGTTAGTATCCTGGTTTTGCAAATTTCATATACTGTGGTTTTCAACCAATCACTTATATAGAATGTTCTTCTTATTCTTTTAGAATTTTAAAATACAGTTTAATAGAAAAAGGATATATATATATTCCCAGGTTAAAGAGTCAAAGTCACCAAGATCAGGTGCAGAACTGATGGAGAGAAGTGAACAATTTTGGAAATCTCGGGATTTGTAAATTCCAGGAGTTGGATGCCATCCTAAGTGGATGGGCCACAGCAAAATCATTAGAAAATCTTATAACCGTCTGCTTATGAACTCACTGGCAGTTATAAACTGTTTTAAACAGCAGAGCCCCAGGAGAAATCCCATAATATGTAGTCACGAGGAAATATTAGACTAAACAGCGGTGTAATTGTTTGAGAAGAACCAGAAGACACTTAGAAACTAAATGAATTATGAGTGCACTGAAATTCTATCCATGTTTGAGAGTTAGGACATAGAGATGCAATGATTGAAACAGAAGATCACAGCTCTTCTCCTTTCTTTTTGGTGTTGTCAGGCTGGCCACTGCCAGATGTTAGGCTGCTGTTTCTGGGCACGCACTCTCTCTCTCTTGCTCTCCATGCACGGGCTGCTCTGTGTATGGTGTGTGAAGTGCTTTGCTCTGAATCAGAGGGAGGGGAGGAGAAATAAGCTCTCTAGGCTGGCTGCTGAATACAGTCTGACACTGGTAATTATCACAGCATTTATCTGCCGCTCGATGCCTTCATGCAGAGAGACTGACATTTCTATAGCACAAGTCCTGTGTCTGCTGAGAATTCCAGGTAATTCTCTGGCATTGTAATTTTCTTGATTCTCTTTTCAAAATGACTTTAAATACCTGCTACAGAAGTGACCATTACAGGTAATTCCATGACCAGAGCACTAGCAAAAACAGCCCTGTGCAACGCTGTTCCTCTCCATAGATACTTGGATTTGCCATAGGATAATGAGATTTTCTCTGTCTATGCATGACATATGTCCCTCTTCTTCCCCTTAGATCGCATTATGGAATTTCACCTGGAAAGTTACCTGGTCTGACTCCATGGGTAAAATCCTGACCTCATTGAAATCAATGAGTTTGATTGACATCAAAGGGGCCAAGGTTTCACTCAATATTTTTAACACCACATCTTATGTGTTCCAGTGCAAATGGGTGCAATAAACCCTGTGCTCACCTACAGTGAGAGTCTCATCTGAGAGGGACTAGAGGACATTCTGGCTTGTGAGGAATGGAGAATCCATAATCAAATTAGCTGTCTTTAGCTGTTTCCATTCAATGAGACTCTACAGAGATGAGACTTATTTATTCTGTAAAAGTCCCAGTCCCAAGAATAACAGCTGTCAAGCTGATGAAGGACAAAGTCACCTATTTTAAATGAGCAGACCTATTTTAAAAGGTCAGTATAACCTTTCTACCTATAAGAACAGCCAAAGGAAATCACATGGCAGTGGATACTGGAGTCCTTTCCATAGTTAGGTTCCCAACACTTCTCTGGCCAGGTACTTAAGTTTAGTGAAATGCAGATGAACTATTCTAAACTGCCACAAATAAAAACAGTATGGAAGTGAGTCAGGGAAAGCAATTTTCCAGCCCTATCTCCTCAGAGTAGCCCTAAGTCTCTTTTTTCCAGTCTTCTCCCTCTCTTTAGAGAGGAGTGATGGAAGCTGATTTTTTTTATTAAACTTATTACAGCAATTTTAAAAATGTAGCATCTTTCTGCTGCACCCTCTAGGTCAGGGGTCGGCAACCTTTCAGAAGTGGTGTGCCGAGTTTTCATTTATTCACTCTAATTTAAGGTTTTGCGTGCCAGTAATACATTTTAATGTTTTTAGAAGGTCTCTTTCTATAAATCTTTAATATATAACTAAACTATTGTTGTATGTAAAGTAAATAAGGTTTTAAAAATGTTTAAGAAGCTTCATTTAAAATTAAATTAAAACGCAGAGCCCCCCGGACCGGTGGCCAGGACCGGGGCAGTGTGAGTGCCACTGAAAATCAGCTTGCGTGCCGCCTTTGGCACGCGTGCCATAGGTTGCCTACCCCTGCCCTAGGTGCTGGAGTAATTTTAAAGCAGATTGGACAAAGCGCCTCAGAGTGTGCTGCAGGGAACAATCCTGCATGGTGGGTGGATGGACCAAAATGATCGTATGAAAGTCTTTTTCATCTGTAATTTCTGTGCTTCTTTGTGTCATGAGACTTTCCTTCTTCATTAACTACCATCATCTACACTGTATTTGTGTGTCACTGACTCACCAATGTGATCTGGCAGCTTTCAGGAAATGTGGAAATTCCCATATCCCCGACCCATCTGTGCTACAATAGGCAATGGCGATCCAGTACACAAAATGAAGACAATGCTGCTTGCAGATTAAAAAGCCTGAAACCATTCATGCACCCAGGGCAAACTGATTAAAGACCGAAAGAACTTCCTGATGGGCATGTCCATTTGAGATTTGGATATGAATGTCGACCTCTTATTTGGCTTATCTTGTACACAACTCACTGATTAAAATGAATCCTCAGGCTTCCCTCTCCACGTCCCATATTAGGAGTTTGGACAGAAGAGCAGAGGGAAAGCAAAGACTGCCTTAGGACCCCATCTATATGAGGAACATGTGTAACTGTGTTTAGGGTGTAACATGGAAACAGGCGCAGTAGTAATGGTGTTACCAGCATAGTGTCAGCTCTCCTCACTCAGAAAATATTGTAAAAGCACTGCAGCAGGGCTGCAAAGAGTGTCTTAAATCTCTAGGGTGAAATCCTGGCAGCAATGAAGTCAATGGCAAAATTCCCATTGACTTTCACGAAGCCAGGATATCACTCCTGATGTTCATGAGTATTCTAAGTGGTCCTTAGATATTTTATGGCTTTTGGTAGAGATGAATTAACCTTCACTTTCAAGAAGTTGGCTCCTGCTCCAAACGTCCCTTACAAGAAAAACAATGTAAATTTGAACTAGGAATTGGTGAAAACACTGAGATTTATGGATCCATTTGACAACTTGGGGGCTGCAAACTGTATTTCTCTACTCTTAAATTTGCCGCTACCTTGTTGGGACTCCCCCAAGGGAAGTGTTTCTCCCTTGAAATCAAAACATTCACAACGGGCAATTTTATCTGGGAGCCCCTTGAGTAGGGCAAGGTGGGAATGTCAGTGTCGCTTCACTTCTGTTCCAGAAGCGAAAGGTAAAAAGCCCATTTCTCACACACATTTTTAATAGAAACCACTAACAGAATTTTCTAAATTCCACCAGTTCCTTTAAATCCTTTGATATTTTGATTTCAGATTCATTTTAATCATTGCAGAATGACCACAAAATATTATTGTGGGACTGCTACAGACTTAAAAGAAATATGTACACCTTACCATGCATTCTAATAGTAATTAATGACTGGACAGACCCACCATTGTGTAATCCAAATGCACTGTGTGTGCAACACTTGTTGATTATAGAAGGGATCTAGGAGGCTCAGAAAAGCTTCTGATTTCTAATCACAGTTCTAAAGCTTTCACCTGGAACTTGGCCTTCAGGCTTGCAAGGCTTATTTCCCCTCCCTTGTACAAACATTAATTGAGACTTGAAAAGGTTTCCAAGTAGTTTGATCTTTGCAGGGTTCTGCAGGCATTTCAACCGGCTGTTCAGTCTCTCTGAATATGTTCACTTGACTGCTGTTAGAACTAGAACTGTTGGAGAAACTTAGATGGAACCATTTTACGTCGGAATGTGCAATTCTGTCAAAACTGAAAAGCTTAATGAAATCAGGTCAATTTATCTGGAATTTGGTTCTGAACAAAAACCCAGAAAAAAAGTTCTGACAATGTCAGAATGTCTCACATTTCAGAATGACACATTTTGATTTTTCATTTTGTATTAGATTATACAAAATAAACACTAATGACCCTGTGATACCTTGTGAAATATTATAAATATAAGTATCATAAAACAAAATAAAAGTCAACATCAAAATCAAATGTTTCAGTTTTGTTAAAATGAAACATTTTGAATGACCCCAAGCAAGTTTTTTTCAGAATTTTCCTTCCCAGAGAATTTTGAAATTTTTGGTTCTCTCTCCAATTTGGAATGAAGCCAGATTTTGAAACCTCTAAATCCTTAGCGAAAGAAAATTTCTGTCTTCCACACAGCTCTAGTTAGAGCAATGTTCCTTTGCTTAATCTCTTACCAGTGAATTCTCAGGGTTGAGGTTTAAAGTTTCTTGGCAAAGACGTGGATGTTTAATTTATCATTTTTTTCCAAGAGAATATTGAATCATGAAATTGTGTTTAGAGCTGCAAGTAGATGAGGTGATCATGACGGACGGCACTGAAAAGATAACAGCAGCTACGTAAGTGCCAGGATTTCTGTCCAGGGGAGTATGACTCAGCCTAGCATCTAGGCACGGTTTATCACTGGCATTTCAGCAGCCCTGACAGCTAGGTTCTGCATAAACACAGATTATGTCCTGGCACATTTCATTGGGCTGCTTTTCTTTTAAGATTCTCTTGACAGGAGCACTTTTCTCTTGTTATTTTTTCTAGCTATTGCTATTCCATTCATTCAGACTTTACTGGAGTCTATTTTTCTAGCTAGTATTTTTCTGTGATTCATAAGTCCTCTGCCTTCTGTTTATTTTATGGGCATACTTATATTTTTAGGAAATAGCATTGTTAATCTAATTCTCAGAATCCACTTTGGAAAGTCATTCTGTTGATCACTTCAAGAAAGGGCGGAAGGTGCCGCTTTACAAGACTTTTATTTGATAACATCTTGTATCTCTTTTCATTACTGTCTCTGAAAAATACTCAAATGAATTTGGCATTGCCTTCAGGTGGGGAAGCAGCAGAAACAGATGACCTGACCTTGGCAACAAAGTATAAAGAGCGGAGAAATGCAGAGATATGCAGATATTAGCAGAATGGTCTCGGAATAAACTGTTTTTCACAATGTGTCAGAAGTTCAATGTTAAATTGAATCCAGATTTTCTTGCCACTGGGTTATGCTATTGGATCATCTCTTTTGTGCTGGGGAGAGAATTAGACCTGAATATTTATTTATTTATTTATAGCAATTTTTTATATATGCCTAACCACCTGCTCTAGATGTCTGTACAATAAAAACAATGACATCACTTACAAAGAGACCAAGGAGAAATAATAAAATCTTTCAAACACAAATAACTTACTAGGACTAGCAATTAGCTCCTTTGCTATATGCCTTTGCAAACCAACTCCTCGAAAACTGATGGGCCCTACATATCAGCAGACTTGGGCTCTGTTGGACCAAAGAAGAAGTGAGTTCCAGAGTCAAGGGCCCTTTAATGAGGATGCTTTGCCAGAAGCTGCCTCCTGTTTAAACCCAGGGATTGTTTGCCCAGTTGCCCTGGTACCCCACACGGAACGGGGAATAACATAGAAAGACAGAATCTAAGCCATTTAGGGCTTTATAAGTTGAAAACAACATCTTCAGTTGCATTGGGGAGTGAATTGAATGTCAGTGTAAATATTGGAGGACAGGTGTAGAGCTCTCCCCAGATGAGGCACCATTAAGCAACTGGGCCATTGCTCTGCACGAGCTGAATTTCCTAATGGTGGCCAGGAGCAGGCCCCTACACAGAATGCCCTGGAATGGTCACAAAACTTCTCACTAGGCACAGATGGGGAAAACCCCACTGATGCTGCTTGGATATCCTGGAGCAGGCGGGGATCCAACAAGAACCTCAGGTTGTGAACCCGCATAGCGAACAGCAGGTATACTCTCCCTATCAGTGGAGCCAAAATTCCCCCTGTCATTGCACCTAGCCTGCAAGCACTGACTCAATATTGTTTGGCCGCTATCTCGGCCAGCTAAATCTGCATCCAAGTCTAAATTTCTGTTAGGCACTGGATACGTCGTCTGACTGCCCCGATTTGCAGGTTCGCTATACGGCATGCTGCATAACAGATGCGTGTGTATATTAAGAGCTAATGTTAATGGAATAGAAACGTGTCATGTAATAGCGGTCTCCTACTGCTAAATAAATGCTCAGCCAAAACAGATGCATCTGAGGAGTGTTGGAGCAGTAGAATGACAGTTGCTCCTGGTGTCATGTACAAACATTAATTAACATTAATGTAATGTTCAAACATTGAATTAACACAATCCCTTAAGGAGATGACGTTGTGGAGCCTTAAAGTGCAATGTGCCCTACGAGAAGTCAGTATTATTCAATGAAATTTCTCCTGAAGAATTCCCCCCTTTCATGACAGGTTGATTTTGAGGGCTTCAGGAATGTAGGTGTGTAAGCGTTGATCTTTATTTTACAGATGAAAAAATGGAGACATAAAGAGGTCAAGTTACTTGCCCAAAGAGGGTGTGAGTGGCTGAGCTGTGGTTAGAACTCAGGAACTCCTTGCACACCGACTGCTAGACAGTATATCTCCTTCTCAAAGCAAGTGAGAAAGCAGCTTACTCATAACATTGCTGCTTAATAGATAGTGCTTTGGGGAGTCATCTGGTTTCTGACTTGCTGAAAGTGGGTTATTTTTGGAGAGTTATTTTGTTTTAAACATTTATCAGTGAGTAATGATCAGCGATCTGACTGTATGGAACACCTTCCATCTGGTACCATTTAAAACCAGTCTATAAATTTCCTATCCCCTTTCCAGCTACCTTACAGCTGGAAATGAACTGTGCCCCTTACAGCATTCACCTGAAGCACAACCTGTGTGAAAAGGGAACGGAAACTTGGGGGAAAAGAGGAGGGCAAGGTAGAGTAAATTAATACCATTTACAAAGGGCGGAAGACATGATATGTAATGTTTGAACTGTTCCATAATAGTGTTCAGCTCCGTACTTTTTTGCTCTTTAGGAAAATTCATGCAATGGCTGCAGAATTCAAGGGCTGAAAGTATAAAGAAAAATAACAGAGCAGATGGTCATGGCACAGCCTGAGGGAAGCAATGTCCTTTACTAATCTTTACAAAATCCCTAGATATATTATAAATATATTTTGCTGCTGTTGCTGCCAATTTCCTTCCCTTCCCCCAAGGGACTATGGTGGAGTCTTCTGTCTCCATTTGGCAACATGCATTTGTTTGTATTAGTAGCTAAATTTACCCAGCTCCAATTAACTGTTCTCTTTAGGATTATTCCCCAGAATAATTATCTTGACACCAGAGGGCCATTATTTTTCTAACAAGGGTTTTCATTTTGTTAGATGAAATCATTTTTGAACATTTTCATTCTCGACCTGGAATTGACAAATACTTTATTTGGAATACTGGGGGCCATAGTATGTGTTTGCTTTGCAGGGAAAAGGGGAAGAGGAAGGGTTGTTTTAGTCAAAGATGGAAGAATCTGGTAATTTGGGGGCGATCTCACACCTCTGTGAAGGCACTTAAGTCAATAAAAGTTGATCCAATTTTACATTGGCATAAATAAGTTGAGATGCTGCCTTTTAGATTTCAAATGGTAGAATTCTTGACTCAAACCTTTATCTTCTCCAGATTTTTTTGTCAAGACGGTGGTGTAAAATTTTGTTCTTTACTGGACTAAAACAAACAAAAACCTGCAAATGCTAAGAACAGGGTTAAGTAGCCAGATTATTACACAAGTTGTGACCTGCAAAGAAAAAATTTACTTGACACTGGCAAGTGGGAAAGAAGAGTTTTCCAGTGGGATTGCTCTTTCTCTGACTGTTCTGCAAGGTGGCTGCATAAACTAGTGCACTTCATATGGAAAGAGCCCCCCAGGGATTTCCTGTCTGTTGGGGCATGAGGGCACAATTGGCAGGTGACGATTAGTCTAGGTTTTGTTGTGCCTTGGTGTATTATGCTGGCTGAACATGGTGGCTTCTTAGGATAATGTGGAAATAAATTGGCCCTACCCTGCTATACAAAGCAGATCGGAGCAGACAATATTGCCATGGAGTGGTGTTCAGACACTGTGTACACAGCCTGCTTATAGGTGGCATGGTGTATGATCGCATGGAGGAAGAACAAACAAAAGTGACAGATTTTCCACCCTCTCAGCAAGAAACTACTACTTTTCCCAGACACTTTATGGGGATTTTTGTTTTAACTGATTCAAATGGAAATGCAACACATTTTCCTCGGTCTAACTGTTCTTCTGGGTTTCATAAAACATGTGGCACATGCATGGTGTATATACATGACAACACATCAGACAGATTTAAAATACAAAGAACACCCAAGGGACCCAGACTGCCTAGTAGAAGTGGGTGTGAAGTGCCTGACTGTTGTAACTAAGGCACAACCCTCATCACAGTATACAGATACGCATGGCTCAAACAAAATTGTATTAGAAACCCTAGGGATAATTTAGAGTGGTCTCCTAGGGCCATGGAGTGTCCGTTGCATAATTATTATTTTTTGTATATCAGTAGTGCCCAGGGGCCCCAGTTAGGATCAGGGCTTCACTGTGTTTGGTGCTGTACAAACACACACCATGATCTACACCTTCCACTTCCATGACCCACAATGCTCTCAGCCAGCCTGAGTCACAAATATGCTGAACCCCTTCATTTTCCTTCCTCCCTTCTGTGAGCCTACCAGGCGAAGGTGCCTTTGCAGTAACTAAGACTGCCATCCCGTGAAGGTTGGTTTGATTATCAGGCACTGTATTTTCATTTTCCTTTGGTTTTGTAGGGGTTTTTTTTGGGGGGGGGGAAGTGGTTGTGGAGGCAGAGTGACTCCTTCTATATAGCTGAAATCATAGCAGCAGACACCCGTGACTCAGGATATATCATTTTCGCTGGCACAATCTTGGGCCAGCATGACAGCTTCGATGTTCTGCAGCAGAAATTCATGAAGAGAAATGAGGGGCATTTTCCTTTCTGTTTCCTCCTCATCTTCACAATCCTTCTCTGCTGTCTCCACAGTTTAATGTTAGACAAGCTGTCCACGATTCCTGCTTCCAGGGAACGTGATCTATGTCTCCTCCCTGTGGAGCACTGAGAGCTGTTAGGCACAAAGGTATTGTTAATAGGGGACATCTCACACTTCACCAGCATTTATGTCTGCTTCATGGCCTGATTTGTTTGGTAGCCAGCCAGAAAAGTGTGAGTCCCACAGGCAAGAACAGGACACGTTTGCTCTTCTGACGCTTTGATTTTGTGAGCCTCATATTTTATCTTGTGTGCTCAGCTGATCATGGCAGTACCCATTGGTTAGGGACATAGGAACATGGCAGAAATTGCCATACAGGATCAGACTAGTGGTGCAGCTAGTCCAGTGTTCCATCTCTGACGGTGGCCCATACTAGCAGCTTCAGAAGAAGGTGAAAGAAGCCACAGAACAGACAATTTATCCAATAAACTGTCCTTTGGGGAAGTTTCTTCTTAACCCCAAGTAGTTAGTGATTGGCTTATGCCCCGAAGCATGAGGGTTTATTTATAACTCTCACAAACTGTTATGGCCATGGTACGGGGTCTGTCAGCATCCCTTCAGAATTAGGGAGACAGTGTTTCTAGTGGTTAGGGTGTAGTTCTGGGAGCCAGGAAGTATGGCACAAAATTCATCCCTGATATGAATCCCGCTGAAATTAAGGAGGAAGTCAGGAGAAAGAGCTCTGCTTAGCTCAAAAGCTTCTCTCTCTCACCAACGGAGGTTGGTCCTGTAAAAGATATTACCTCCATTTGGAGCTGGGATGGGGAGCTGGATTTTTCTCTGCCTCACACATCATCTGCAAAATTGTTGTCCATGTTCTGGTTGCAGAACCTTTATTATTGATAATGATGATAAAAAGGTGGAACCCAACTTGACTTTCCAGTCCCAGGGGAACTGTGCAGCAGTGGCATTTAGAAAAAAAAATCACATTTTGACATGTATGTGGAGAAATATTACTGTGGGATCACTGAGAGGGAAGAAATATGAGATCCTATGATGTTATTTTTACAGTCCTAATTTTTATTTTAATGGCCCTTTAATAACATGCACAAGCCAATGTAATGCTGTCAGCTGCAATGCAGATAAAGGTTCAGAAACCTAACAACTAGAACCACTTGGATGAATGGTTTCTCCAACATGGTTAATTGGAAACATTTCCTGATGATTTCCTTATCAGTTTACTACTCCTGACTCAACGTGTTAATTGCTAGAGGGATTTTTGAGCTCTCTTTTTCTCTCTCCCATTTATTTATTTATTTTCATTTTTTTTTTTACCCTCTCTGCAAAATACACACATTGTGTCTGGACTCGGCAATTATTTTCTATAAAGCTGCCTCTGCTGAATGCTACAAACATCCAGCACTGAACAGCGCCTTGCAGTAGGCATCTCTTCAGGCACGGGGAAAAAAAGTATTCCAGTCCATGTCCCTGGTACTTAGTGACACAAGGGCTGTTGTAAATGGTGCCAAAAGTAGTACCATCTGTCCCACTAAGCAGTAAATGACTTTACTGGAAATGGCTGCTTGATCTCAAGGGTCAAACGGTTTATTTCCTTAGCACAGAAGCACACAGAGAATGGGGGAAAACCCAGCCTCAATAAGCTACAGTAAACATGGCACGAGGTTATATATACTGACTGGTTATCACAGAGACACAGGGTGCTCAGTCAGACTGTGGAACTCGTTGCCATGGAATGTTGTGAAGGCCAAAAGTACAACTGGGTTCAAAAAAGAATTTCCTGGAGGTGAGATTTTTCAGTGGCCAAGATGGTCAGGGATGCAACCCCCATGCTCTGAGTATCCCTAACCTCCAACTGCCAGAAGATTGGACTGGACGACGGGACAGATCATTCCAAATTGACCTGTTCTGTTAATTCCCTCTGAAGCATCTAGTACTGGCCACTGTCGGAAGACAGGATAGTGGGCTAGATGGACCATTTGTCTGACCTCGTATGGCCGTTCTTATGTAAGGAAGTATTTATTTTGTCCCTTTATTAGGGCTGACATTGACCCTCCTGTCTGTTTGCAACATCTCTCATTCCCTCACTCCATGAGAATGACCTAAAGCTCACAGCAGTCCTTAGCAGTAACTCAAGACCTGCTCCTAGCAAATTAAGACCCAAGACTACCTCCCATTAAGGTAAACGGGATTGATTCCCATTTACACGAAGGCCTCTTTACACTGCTAGAATGATGTTAAATGTAAATAAGAATCAGGCTGATTAGTATTCTTTCCATTAACTTTAATGGGAATTGGATCCAACCCTGGAAGAGGGATATATTAGACAAAGTATATCTGTTATTGCAACTGAAGTCATTATGGAAACCATCTTTTAACATGCATGGCTTATGTTATCTGTGCAGTTGACAACCCCCAGCTCGGCCCCAGGCCTCGCCATTTCCTGCCCCTGCTCCACCCCCACCCCGCCTCTTCCTGCCCCTGCTTCTCCGCCACCCCGCCTCTTCCTGCTCTGTTCTGCCTCCTCCTCCGTGCATGCCGTGTCTTCACTCCTCCCCCTCCCTCCTAGCCTTCTGCACGCTGCGAAACAGCTGATTGCAGCAAGCAGGAGGTGCGGGGACGGATGGGGAGGCGTTGATTCATGGGGCCGCTGGCGGCCGGGAGGTGGTGCAGGGGTTGAGAGGAGCTGATAGGGGGGCTGCCGGTGGGTGCTCAGCACTCACCATATTTTCCCCATGGACGCTCCAGCGCCGGAGCACCCACGGAGTCGGCGCCTATGGTCACAGGTGTCCTTCCCTTGCCTCCATTCAGAGATTAGGCCAAACTCAGCGTCAAGCCTGACACAAAGTAATTATCTGCCGGCAGTCAGACATTGTTTGTTCCTATTTTTAATGGCTTTTTTATTCTAAGGTAACTACTTTAATGCAGTGCTCCTATCCGATGGGTTCCCAGATACTGTTACTGCATCACACAGCACAACTTCGGAGCTTTTGCAGGCCAGATCTGCAAAATATCTCTTCCAAACCATAATTGCGCATGTAATATTAAAATACATACAGCATTCCTATAGTTAAGTTATTATGTGTAAATATTTAACCCATGTCTACCCTACTCATGTCTCTGCTCTGTGCCTCAGTTTCTCCATTTGTAAAAAGGAGATGATACTTATAATTACCCACCTTTGTAAAATGCTTTGAGACATTTGGGTTAAAGACATGACATAAATGCAAATTGCTACTATGCTACACCCATAATTAACTTGACTGATGATGATCCAATATTCTGAGTGAAGAAACACATCCTTGGTCTCAGTTAATGATGATTTCTCTAGTAATCTATAGAGCTGGGCTGAGGACAGAAGTGAAGGCTTTCAAGATTTTGAAACGTGGCTTCATGTCGAATTGGAATGAACACAGAACATTTCAAAATCCTTTGTGAAGGAAAATTCTTAAATAAATAAATAAAAACAAAAGTGCTTTTGGCTGATAAAAATGTTTCAAAATATAACACAAAATACAAAAATGAAAATGAAAATTCATTTCAAAACAAAAAATCAAAATGTTGCATTCTGAAAACATCAACATGGGATGTTTGGACATTGTCAGAACTTTTTTCCTGGAGAATTGACCCGATTTCATGAAGTGTATTGGTTTTGATGGAGCCGCATATTCTGTCAGAATATGATTCTGTCAAAGTGTCTCCGACCAGTTCTAGTGAAATATGCCAGTCAATCCACCACTACTCCACCCTAGAAATATGCCCTGATATGAGGAGATGCTTTCTGCAAACACTGGGTCATGTCTTTCCTACCTGTTAAGAGCTCGTTGTAATCCTGGAGACTGTGGTTTCTTGAAATGCACTAGAAGACATCTCAAGTCATTTTCAGATGCAGCTCCTTCTGCCCTCCCTCCTTGTTGTCAGTGAGCAGAAACCCCCCCCCCCCCCAACACGTTACTCCCACAGTAGCAACCTGTTGGGCAGCACAACAATCTGAACATTTCCTTTGCCACCTAGGAGTCAACTCTTTTCCCCCATGAGCAAGATACTCCATAATTGTTTTCCGCGGGGATTCTTGCATCTTCCTCTGAAACAGCTGGAACTTGTCACTCTCAGTGACAAGATGCTGGACTAGCTTGACCACTGCTCTGATCTTTTATGGCAATTCCTGTATTCCCCTGATGGTCCTCTCTTTTCTGTTCAGGCTAATAAAGAAGTATGTCTAGTTAACTCAGATTGCGGAGCAGTCTTCTAAGAGCTATCAGATCTGCTGGATCCGTAGGGACTTTAAAAAGCAAATTGAAAATGTTCTCATCTACAAATGCGTCCAGTTTGTGAAGTGCATGGCTGATGTATTAAAGGAGATTTTAATGCAGTTTTGTGAGCAGAGCTATCAAACACTTCACATAACAAGTCACTTTGCAAATGTGCTTGCTTCATCTCGCCTAATATGGTCAAGGAAGAAATTGTGTTGTGTCGCCTGAGTATTCAATTTACTCCTTATCTGTTCTCTTGGTGAAAGGCGCAGCTTGGGAACTTCCCTTGGTATTGTGGTTATATTGCCCTCTATCAGCTGAATATATTTGCAGTCTACATACCAATATCTATATACTGACATCACTTGGCTTTGGTTCCTCCCACTCCATCAAATACAATCTAGGCAAACTACAGAGACCTCTCTAGTAAAGCAGCATTGATAGAACACTTGACTAGAGGTCAGGAGATCTGGTGTCTATTCTGAGTCACTGTGCCTCAGTTTCTCCATCTGTAAAGTGGGGATAATAATCCTGGCACAGCTTTGTGAAATGTTTTGAGATTCATACAATCATAGAAGTGTAGGACTGGAAGGGACCTCGAGAGGTCACCTACTCTAGTCCCCTGCTCTCAAGGCAGGACAACGTAATAACTCGACCATTCCTAACAGGTGTTTGTCTAACCTGTTCTTAAAAATCTCCAGTGATGGAGAATCCACAACCTCCCTAGGCAATTTGTTGATCAAAGACCAGCAAGACCATGGATCAAAGATATCATACAAGAGCTTTTACTAAGGGCAAGTATTGCCCAAGCAAAGTCCACAGAATCAGGCGCAACATAAACCTGCAGTGTAGTGGCATGGCTGGTTCACTGCTTTGTTTATGGGCACATACTGAGTTCAGAAATGGACTTAGAGTTCAAGGCCTGGACGGTGACTTGGGGATATTTTTAGACAGATAGTAGGTGAGTTCTCTTGAAGCATATGTGTAACTCCTAGTGATAATTCAATTGTACAGAGGGCTGTGAGTCAGTCTTCTTCTCACTCAGCTGTGGCCTTGGGCAAGGCAAGGCACCCTTTCCTGCTTCAGTTTCTCCATGTGTACAAGGGAAATAATGACACTGTTTTGTAAAGTGCTTTGAAATCTATAAAAGAAAAGTGCTATACCCTGTTGTTATTCTGAATGCTAAATGTACAGAAATTTCTCAGAGAACCTCTCTGATGGGCAGAGAATGGAAAATAATCAGTTTTCCAGGGCAGACTTTTGATCTACCCTCATGACTGTATGTTTAAGTGCTGCAGGGAAAGAGTCTAGTGAAAGAAAGGTGGACAGGAATAGGGCTAAGAAAGAGGAAACCCCAAGGGAGTTGCATAAATATAATCACATTTTATAGAAGACATTTTCATTAATATGAAATGCTTTGTTAATTTGTATATACTGCTTTTGCTATCCCATCCCCCTCCACCCCAAAAAAACAAGTCCATTGTCCTGAAGTTTAAAAAAAAATCATCATCTCAGTAATGGCTGAACTGAAGGCAGATGAACTAGCTCTTCATCATCATTAAGAGGAAGAAGATGGCTCAGTGTCTAAAGCACAAGAGTAGGAGTCAGGAGATCAGTGCTAAATTAGACGTTCTGCCACTATCTTGCTGTCTGACTTTGGATAAGTCACTGCATTGCTCTGTGCCTCAGTTTCCCCACCTGTAAAACAGTGATATTGACTTCCCTCAAAGGAAGATTTTGAAGTTTCATTCATTCATGCTTTTAAAGTGCTTTGAGACCCTTGGATGAAAAGCAGCTATACAAAGCAAGACATTGTTTCTGTTTTTAAAAAGTAGAAGAAAAAGGTTGGATAAACTGTATTTTTGTTTTGTCTTTAAAAGCCCTGGAGCGGTCTCCATTATTTATGAGCAGTGTTTCTCCTTCCACTTTTAGGTACTATGCTATCTGCTGCCAGCCTCTGGTTTACAGGAATAAGATGACACCACTGCGCATTGCTCTAATGCTCGGAGGGTGCTGGACCATCCCGACATTTATTTCTTTTCTCCCTATAATGCAAGGCTGGAATAGCATTGGTATATTAGACTTGGTGAGTAATCGCTATGATTCCGATTGCTTGATGTGAAATGCCTTCAGTGATTGCAGCAAAGGTGCCCTCCTCCCCTCCCTCTTTTAAATATCACTATCCACAGAGACTTGAAGAAGAGAGGTGTTGAATTACAAACTCAGCATGCTCTGAAAATCAGGCTCCTTGAAAGTATCTCCAGTTGGGCACCCCAACACGGAGATGCCCAAAATCCCCACTCACTTTTGAAAATCTTGGCCATTGACTGTAACAGTGCTGACCAATGGAGAGCCCAATAGTGAAGTCTATCTCCTGTGGGGACCAAACATGCATGGGCAGCTGGGACTTGAACTGAGACCCTTGGGTGGCTTGAAGGCATAAGCTCTAGCAAGTGAGCCAAGAAGGGTGCTGCTTCTCTTGCTTTTTTTGCTGGTCCCACCCAGTAGCGGCGCCAGGGTTTTTGCTGCCCTAGGTGGCAGCGCTCCTCCGCCATAATTGGCGGCAGCTCCACTGAAGTTGTGTTCTCAGCGGTGTTTCGGCGGCCGCTTTTCTTGCCGCCGAATCGCCGCCGGGAAATGAGTCACCGCCAAAATGCCGCCCCCCAAATCCTGCCACCCTAGGCAACTGCCTAGGGTCGCCTAGTGGAAGCGCTGGCCCTGGTCCCACCAACACTCCATTTTCAATGTAGCACTGATGGGGTGGGGGAGTGAGCGGAACCTTCCCAACCAGGTGGGTCATTTAGTTGGTAGTCAGTTTTTATACCACTCCCTTTGGCTTTATTTTCAGAACCTCTGTTGTGGGGCATGGGACATAAAAGCCATAAGTTACTGTCCATCCTGCCAGCATGTAAATGAAGGAATTAATTATAATAAAAACCAGTAGAGTAAAAATGCCCCATTTAAAGAGGGCCTGGGATTAATGCCGTGTACGTGAATCTCGGAGCAAACAAAATTGGAAACCCTGAAAGAAGATTTTAATACTTGTGGGCTCATTTTGGATACCAAGGGCAATCTGTCAGGTGAATTGACTGGGTGATAAGTGCAAAGATTCCTCTAGCTGGGCTTGGGGATCATTTAAGGATGATTAAAGGAATCATTTATTTTCCTATTGATTTTTTCCATTGACTTCTCTGCTTGTATCCTTTCAGAAAAGGCTCTGCTTTTATTTCTCTGCCATCGACCCTTTACATATTAGAGCACAGTCCCCACCACTCCTCATCATTGTCTTTAAATTGATCCTCCACACAGTGTACTGGGTGCACCCTGGGCAGCACATTCAGGGGGAAATGCGATAACAGTTTCCAAGAGGCTCAGACATGACTGTGTGACACAATCCATAGCTCCCTTTTCACCATGTTTAAACCAATGTGACGCTGACCACAAGAACAAGATGGGGTTATTCACACGCTGTCTTGTCAAAGTCAGTGCAGGAGAGAAAATGAGAGGCAGAGGTACTTCTCACACAGGCACCTAGTGACAGGCATTACGTGATCAATGGAGTTGATGCTGCAACTGTTCTGTAGCAGGAATGTTCTCCCAGAGGATTCCCTTTACCCCCAAACTCACATACTTCACTCTCCTCCATTCTCTCATGGCTTCTCTTTCACCAGTGGGGTGCCTATGTTGTAGCCTATGGGCTAGATGCAGCCCTCTGAGTTCTATGATACAGTCTGCAGCTCTCCTCATCTTTAATGTGGTAGACCAGCACAAGACGACTTGCAGTCTGCTTGACTCAAGATGGAACACTGCACATGGACAGGAACTTTCTGTGGGCCACACTTCCATAGTAGAAAGAAGAGGCTGGCTGCAGTCTGCTCTATTTTATAGAGAGCGTGCATTTCTTTCAGGTTCTTTTCTTGTTCCCAGCATGAAGCTTGGCTAGGCAAAGTTTGGACATCTTTGCTTTAAAATTGGATACAGGTGCATATTGTACAAATAGCAGAGAGTAAATGGGTTACCTTCCTTTCCTTCCACCCTCCGCTTCCTGTCCTGGGTCCATCTTTTCCATCTATATTCCTTTATCTCTATTTTAGGGAGGGAGTGAATATTCGATAGCCATGTTGAGAAGATCTCTGGAGTGTTTGGAGTTGTGACACTAACTACAGAGTAGTAGGGCTTAAGAACTGCAATGCAGCAAATTCTATGGGGATGACCACACAGGGTATGTCTACACTACACACTAAGCCTGGAGTCTGACTCAGGTTTGAGGCTAACCCCCCCTTGTGTCCACACATAAGTTAGTCTGACTCGGATCAGCAACCTTAGAACCTGGGTGCTAGGACCTTGCTGTGGGGGTCGGGTCAGAGTCCCACTGTGACTTGGGCCCAAGCCCTGTCATTTCAGTGTGGATGCAGGTCAAGCTGCACACTTGATAGAAAAGGTCCGTGCAATGCAGTGTGGATCAGTAAGGCTGGGAGACCCAGGTCCAGCCATTGTAAACCCAGTTTTTACAACACAGTGTGGATGCTCAAGTGCAGGCTTCGAAATGCCTCACAAATCCAGGCCCCACAGACCCAGGCTTTGTAGACATACCCCGAGAGAAAATAAGAGAGAGAGAGAGCGCAAATGGATGAGACAGATACAAAAGACAGTGGAGAGATGAGAGAGATAAGGAAGAGGTAGACAGAAGCAGAAGCTGGTGGAGGAGTTGACACAGTGGCCAAAGCACTCAGAGATTCTTGTCATCAGAGAAGCTATGATAAGCCTCTTTTGTTCTTTGTCCCTGTTTTTTCTTTCAGATACAACAAAGACAGTTCAACAAGGCTTCCAACTCAACCTACTGCGTATTCATGGTCAACAAACCCTACGCCATCACCTGCTCAGTGGTGGCCTTCTACATTCCATTCCTCTTGATGGTGCTGGCCTACTATCGGATCTACATCACAGCCAGGGAGCACGCCCGCCAGATCCGGATCCTCCAGCGCGCAGGGGCACCCACAGAGGGGAGGCACCACCCGGACCAGCATAGCACTCACCGTATGAAGACTGAGACCAAAGCTGCCAAGACCCTGTGTATCATCATGGGGTGCTTCTGTCTGTGCTGGGCCCCATTTTTTATCACTAATGTTGTGGACCCGTTCATAAACTATACTGTACCTGAGCAGCTGTGGACAGCTTTCCTGTGGTTGGGCTACATCAATTCAGGGTTGAACCCCTTCCTGTATGCCTTCCTGAACAAGTCTTTCAGACGTGCCTTCCTCATCATTCTGTGCTGTGGGGATGAACGCTACCGAAGGCCTTCCATCTTGGGGCAAACTGTCCCCTGTTCCACCACTACTATAAATGGATCAACGCACATGCTAAGGTGAGTGCTCCTCAGAAGCAGCAGAGTACTTCGAATCACTGAAAGCAGTTCACTGTTGTCAATGGGCTTTTATTGAAGGGCAGATTTCTTCTTCTGTTAGGGCATGGGAAGGGTTACATTTCCAAAGGAGGTGCAATAGGAGCACCTGAAGAATCTGGATTTGTGCCTGCGCTCTGGCATTTGTGTGCACACAGCAGGCAATGGTATGCCTGCCACTGCGTGCAATTCCTTGAGTTCTGTGTGCACAGAAGAGATTATGCAGGTGCCATAGGCATGTGAACATTTTTGAAGGGGCATCTCAGTTTAAATGTTTCACCCCAATCAGTCAAAATTAACACCACTGAGATGCTGTCATTCCCCTCTCTGGTTAGCAGGGAGCCATTACCTTTCTATGTTCTATAATTCCTTTCTCTTAAATCCCAGTCATTTCATTTTCTAAGCCAATGCCAGGGGCCTTCATTCCGTGGCATGTCATTGTAATGGTTTACCCTGTGTTTTTTGTCATGGTCACTGGCAGCGAAATGGCCTCCAGCTAAGGTATTTTAATAATGTCTCCTTTCTAGTCAGTGGATCTAAGCCTATGGATCCTGTGAACAGCTGTCTGCACTTAGAGCTTGGAGCAGATAAGGGGTCATGACCCCGCTGGGCATTTGAGATTGGGAGTGGGATAGGGTAGGCTGGTGAAGATCAGGCACCTGATAGACTCATAGACTGATTCTCTGGAGGAAGTGCAAGTGCTGTGTGAAAAACACCGCTCTTGACTCCCTGTCAGAGGGCTGGGGAAGTGGGTGGTGGAGCTATACGGGGGAACGAGAAAATCAGTGCTCCCCAGAATGTCAGGGTGAGCTCCTCTTATTCTCTGATGAATGGGGATATAGCAGCACCTTCACACCACAGTGGTGTGTTTATTGGGGAAGATAGTAATGAACAGCTCTCTGCTCTAACTCCCAGAGTGTAATGCCCAGGTGTTTGTATTACCTACAGCCTGGAGGCTCAGTTCCAAAGCTGAACTCCCCCAAACTGGGTTCCATTAGGGGGTTTGTCTCAGACATATTTTTATTGTAAACATCCATGTCCTCTTGAAATGGACTTCTGAGGTATAATGGATGGGAGAGGGGAATGACTCAGCATAATAACTCATGCACTCAGGAAGGCCTTTTTTTAGGTTTCCAGGCCACTAACAAAGGTTTTTAAAAATACCTTCTGCTGATTAAAATTGGGTTTCCGGGGCTAAGCTCTCTGTGCCCTCATTCTGAAACTGAGTCTTGGCTCTGCGCCACTCTGCTGTGTGAGCTGTTATTTATATCATAGCAGTGCTCTCAGGGATGAGCCAAATGCTGGTCTCCTGAAGGAGGATTTACAGAGCAGCCAGGCTGTCTCTGGCATTGCGCATTTTGAAGCATCTCCCCAGTCCACCATAAGCAAGTCAGTAATTTTTATAGGGCTCTATAGCAGTGGATGTTGTAAACACGTCATTGGGAAGGAGGAGACTGTGGTCTTACAGTAGTGCTGGATGGTGTTTCACTGTTGTGAGGCTCAGTGTTTTATGAGACCAGTCACGCCTGGGACTAGCCAGTGGCTCTGCCACTTAGAAGGTGCAGGATTCTGAGGACAGCACAGTGGTCTGGAGAGGAAGGGAGGGAGACCTGCATCTAGTTTTAGTCAGTGGGTACTGAGAGCTGGCACTTAACTATCAAGCATAGAAGCCAGAGGGTCTGCAATGCACTTCCTTCCACTCTTCAGTGCATAATGATTTGAGTTTGGGGGAAAGGGAGCTGTGAAAGAAGCTCATCATGATTGTAGGAGATGCGTTGCTTGTGGTTTTTCTAGCTCCAGCACTGAGCACCCCAGTCAGTCAACACAGTGGCCTCTTACCATCAAACTCTTCTTGGACACAGCTGTGTCCTGCAGCTAGAGAGCATGGTGAAAATCAGTCCCTGCAAAGCTAGAAATGTACACAAGATCAGCATTGGCTGGGAAAATACTGTACAGCTGGAGAAGGCTAATGGGTTCTAACAAAGGGGATTCCGTATCTTAGCTGAGATCACGAGGGTTATTTCTGTTTGCAACCTTCTCTACCTGCATCCTGCCTTTTCCTGTGTTCTCCCTCTTGCAAGTCCCCCAATACATAAATGAATGGCAAGTATCAGAACCACTTGCATAGGTTTCCTGTGCTCCTATGATTCTGTTAGACTGGACTGAGCACTAGTATAATGCTCCATAGAGAATAATTCTACATAGGGCAGGAAGATGGGCCAGGTGACCTTTAAATCTTTTCCACATTTACCTTCTCTGACTCTGATGACAAGCCACAAAGAAAGCTTTTGGGTAAGATTGTATCATATCTCTTTAGATTTCTTACATAAATCTCTTTAGATTTCTTACATAAATGCATCTCAGATCACTTCCCATTGGCTCACCATCATCTCTCAATACCTCCCAAACCCTGCTTAGCATGGCAATACTTAGATGCTTGCTTCACATTGCATGTTTCCATCTCTTCCTCCTTGGAGGCTGGAATGATCAAATGGGGTTGCTCAGGAATTCCTGCTCTGAGCACCAGTCCTTCAGAAGCCAATTATTTTTTGGTTTCCCCAGCTTTCTAAACTGATGAGGGAGGTGTTAGTTATTTCCCTCAGGGTGGGGGTGGGTAGTGGCATACATTTATGCTGATAGAAGTTTGGGGTTTAAGAATGGAAATCTGCCCAATTATGATCTGTGGGCAGATATTCTTGCCTGAAAGCTTTTCTTAGTTAAATTGCTTCAATACTTTTCTTTTAAACACAAAGCACATTGTTATCAGCAAGGAAGGAGGATAAATTCAGTGAGCTACATTTTCCAAAGCCCTAACTTACACTCTCTTCACCAGCCTGGTAACCCTGGGTTCTTCACTCAGCAGGTGGCTGTTGACACCCTACCGGGGAATTTTCTGCTGGATTGGGGCAGGTCTAAGTTATGTCCCAGGCTTCATAGGAGCCCCATTGGAGAAGATGCACAGGGGACGTGCTGAATCAACACATTGCCAGGATAGAGAGCCAATGAGCCTTCTGTGGCCAACATCTCCCATTTATGGGGCTCTGATAACCTCTACAGGTCCCTCAGTAGAGGGAACGTCAGCTGCTTTCTCCATTCTGCCAGAATCAGTGATGGCAGAAGTTAGAGTAGACCCTTTGCTGAGTCCTTCTTCCAAAATTCAGGGAATTTCAGGATTTGGTTAAAGGGATTTAACTCATTCAGCCCAATAGAAAAGCAGGAGTGAATGACAACGTTTATGGGAATGGTTGTCTCATGCGCATCAGATGACCCTCACTTGGCTCAGAATTTTCATTGAGTCACACTGTTCCCTCCCCATCCAAACCACTTTACTCTCGCTGAATACAGTGCATCTAATGAGTTTCTAAGGAGGACTGGAGGTTCCAGATGCAATGGGTGCATTTATCTTTGTTTAAGATGAGACGCAGAGGCTGTTCTGGGATGCGACTGACTTTTAAGAACGTTTTCTTATCAAAGAATGCAGTGTTTTATTTTTCTGACAACATTAAGTGTCAAAATGTTCCGACAGCCATTTTAGGATTTTTCACATTTATGTTAGGAATGAAAAAACAAACAAACCACTCTGAGGATCAGAGTGTGCTAAAAACACTGTAATGTTTCCCTCACCAAATACAAACTGACACGATTGGAGACAGATTTTATTGCCTTTTGTGTGTGTGTGTGCTCGTGCTCATGAAAGATATAACATTGTAGTCCTAGAAAACTGAATTTCTCCAGGGTATAGGCACAACCCAGGCATAGACAGTACGTGTCACTCTGATGGTGTGCCTTAACCACAAATCAGCACTTGAGGGTGCCAGCAGACATCAGTTTCCATAGTGCCCATTCAATTCTTCATCTCTCTGCCAATCAGTACCAAGGGCCTCTGTCCACTGGGACTTTGAATGAGACCTCCGAGCTTTTTTTATCCCCAACACACTACTGAATAGCTATTAGGTGGAAACAAGTAGCAATCACAACTAGAACTGTGTGTGCAGAAGGAAAAAAATTCTGTGCAGATATTCATTCAGCTTTGAAAGTGCATTTTTATTTTATCATATTTACAACCCTCTGGGATTTGCTTTCCGCAAACAGATGAGCACTTGAGCTCTACTAGAACAAATACTCCTCCAAAGTGCATTTTTATCTTAATGTCTGAATTTTCACCTACATTAATTTTGAACTATACGTACAGTTGAAAAATTCAAGCAGTGTTGGTGCAAACTGAATTATAAAGTCTGCAGTCATCTCTACAATGTGGAATTCACACTGTATTAGTGTTTTGCAATATATGTCATTTACCTGAGTTAGTTACTCAAGTTACAGCATGGATTATATATCTGATTGTGATATTTGCAATTCACAATTCTAGTGACCTGCAGATTTGGAAATTATTCATTGAAAAAATTAGGATCAGTGGTATTCTCACATAGAACAAGTTCCAGAATTTTGCAGAATATGGCTGTGGTGAAGATGTAACTGATCAGTGGTCAGAGCTGACAGGCCCTGAAAGGATTCAAGGGGTCACTTTTGCGTTAGAAGAGCTGATGAAAATAAACTGATAAGCGTAGCTCTGTTAGGAAAGCCTAATCAACTGCACAGGACTGAACATACTATGGGGACAATGTGTTTCTGAGAAATTGTTGTTAGAGAGCTGGATGACTGTGTTGTCACTAAACTGCAATTTGTTTGGGTTCATTCTCAATCATTAAGGCTTGTGGTGAAAGTTTCTTTTTTTAAATGTGATTTTGAAAGTGCTTTGTGAGTCAGAGGGGTAATTTTTCATGATTGCAGTGATTTTAGGTTTAGTTATATAGTCATAGAGTTTAAGGCTTGGAGGAACCACCAGATCATGTAGGCCAATGGTTCTCAACCAGGGGTACGCATATCCCTGGGGTACGTAGAGGTCTTCCAGGGGGTACATTAACTCATCTAGATATTTGCCTAGTTCTACAACAGGCTACATAAAAAAACACTAGCGAAGTCAGACAAACTAAAATGACTTGTTTGTACTGCTCTATAGACTATACATTGAAATGTAAGTACAATATTTATATTCCAGTTGATTTTATAATTATATGGTAAAAATGAGAAAGTAAGCCATTGTTCAGTCACAGTGTGCTGTGACACTTTTGTATTTTTATGTCTGATTTTGTAAGCAAGTCGTTTGTAAGTGAGGTGAAACTTGGGGTATGCAAGACAAACCAGACTCCTGAAAGAGGGACAGTAGTCTGGAAAGGTTGGCAGTCACTGATCTAGTCTGACCTCCTGTATGTCACAGGCCACCAACACCACCCAGCAGTTCATTGGGGGCCTTAGGCAGGGGGCCCTAGTCTCTAGTCCCCCCCCAATACTAAAACAGGCAAGTTCTTATAATAAAAAGCAAATAGGGCGCCCCCGGAGCTGCTCGGGGTCCTAAACAATTGCTTAGTCTGCTTATGCCTAGCGCCGGCTGTGCCACCCAGCACCCACACACTAAACCCAACAACCAAAATAAGACCAAAGTGCTACAGCCCACAGGGGATGAGACTACTCTGTGGCAGAGGCAGCGAACAGGAGGGACCGAGGTGCACCAATCTCTGTTTCCTCTCATTATAGTCATCTCTTCTCATTCCCATGTTCTGGATGGGTTATCCAGACACCTTTATTGCTTCTCCAGAGGTAGCTGCCTGACCAGACAGCAAGTGTGAAAAATCGGGACGGGAGGTGGGGGGTAATAGGAGCCTATATAAGAAAAAAGACCCAAAAATCAGGATTGTCCCGATTTTGGTCACCCTAGCCATAATCCGGGGATTTGGATTTTGCTATGCATAGTCTGGGGATTTTGCTATGTGACTTCCATTGAAATCAATCCTCTAGCTGCCTTTGAAACACTCATCCCTCGACCTTGGAGGGCTTTAGACTCTTTGGCACTCCTGCATCCTGCTCTGAATTCCAGTAGATGCTCTGCTACCTTCTCTGTTGTGGAAAGGGAGGGGTAGTGGAAAATGGGCAAAAGGAGAGCTACCGCACCCCTCGCATACATTCAGATGATGTGGAGATTCTGAAGTCATCTCTGATGCTGTGAGTGTTCAGTAGGACTTCTGTGAAAACTATTCCCACATGATCTTTTAATGCTTTATGCTTCCACTTTACAGCAACCTCTGTCAGAGGGTCTCACGGCACGTTAGTGAAGGCATGAATTCTCAGACCCACACTGCGAGGTGAGCACTCGCATGACAAACAGATAAACAGACACAGACTGGAGGATAGACTTGCCCAAGGTCACCATGTGAGTTAATGGGAGAACTAGGAACAGAATCTAGATCTCCTGTTTCCCAGTTCTGTGCTTTAGCTGCACCATCCTTCTCCGTCTTGGGCACTGTTTGGACATAGAGTATATAGAAAGGTTTGTACTCTGGTGAGCTCAGAAGGGATAAAGTGATAAATCCATCAGTTTTCTTGCAGAAAAGCAGACCAAATAATATGTCTGTTCTCTTTCTATCGGGGAGAAGCCTCCTCACCTGCTGTTGATCTTATTTCTCTAAGCCAACCAAAGTACACGTTTTTCCTCTAACAAGAGCAAAGGGAGAAGGAGAAAATGCAGGCTCTGAAGGTGGTGGACCATTGGCCCTTATATATACGAAATAAATAACCCACCTACCCCTTGCTCCACTCTCCGAATAGCAAGGCTGTATAAAACTCTTTGAACTCCAAGCAGAAGTTAATGCCTAGCACTGTGCTGTAGCCTTATCAGTTCCCCACCAGAGACCACAGGTAATTGCTTCGATAAAGCTGAAGTCATCTTGATCTGGTGCTTTCTTTCTGCTGTTTGGGCAGTTGATCTGTTGTCACCAGTTTCTCAGGTGTCCGGGTTTTTAAAGTTTAGCAATTATGTGGCTTAGAACTCAGTAGGCATAAAAATAAATCCAGCCTGGTTGTTGGGAGGAAAAGATTGCAATTTCCATAAAAGAAAGAGAGAATTGTTGTGTGAAATGGTATTTCTATCCCTCTGAAAGGTCTGTTTGGAATGTGTTGGGGAGACTGTCACTGCTGTGTGATATAGAAGCTTGCATGAAAAGCGTACAGGAGAGCCTCGCTATACCGCACGCCACTATAGCGCGAATTCAATATTAGCGCAGGGGCGAGCATAGATCCCAAAATATATTGTTTACATTGGGATCCATGGTAACGCGTCCCTCCGCGTTAATGCGGTACCACGCATGGCTCCCAAACCCCGCGTTCTAGCGGGGGTGCCCTGTATTAACCAGGTATCTGTATCCATTCTGATACATTGCGTTGGATGTCTCCTTCTCCCAGCAGTCATCCATGTTTGTGCTGGATGAACACAAAGGGTCTGTTCTTCTCTTGACACAGGAGCATCGCTCAGGCTTTCCATGTGACCCTGGGCAAGTCCCTTAGGCCTAGTCCACACTTAAAATTTAGGTCGACGTAGCTACGGTGCTCAGGGGTGTGAAAAATCCACACCCTTGAGAGCTGGAGCTCTGCTGTCCTAACAGACAGTTTCAATGCATCTAGGCTGATGGAAGAATGCTTCCGTCAATCTAGCTACTGTCACTAGGGGAAGTGAAGCTCTTACAGCAACGAAAAACCCACTTCCGTCGCTGTAGTCAGTGTCTGTAGCGCCTGTAGTCTAGCCTTAGTCTTAGTCTGTCTGTCTCAATTCCCCATCTGTAAAATTGGGATAATAGCACTTTTTTTCTCCTGTCCTTTTGTCTGCCTTGGCAGTGGTGGATGGGAGACTGTGCAACAGACTATTGCGCACACACACAGAGAAGGAGCTGACACATTGATTGTATTTGAGAATTATATGACTATGCAATAGAACACTATGGAAACTAATTAATAAAACAGACCTGCACAGTTTGTCCTTTTAAATCAGCATGCCTCCTTTTCCCTCCCCCAGGGGAGGAAATATTATTCTCTGCTCCTTCCTCCTCTTGGGGTTTCTTTTCAGAGACAGGCAACCCTTGAGTGCACCCTCTGTGGTTCTCCAGGGATTGATTGCCAGGAGAAGTATCAGAGATATGAAGAGTTACCCAAAGAGAATTAGTCCTGATTGCAATAAGATGAGACTTGGTCAGTAGTTTTCGGCAATACATTAATTCCCAGGACAGCAGATCTTTGTCTCGCCAAACAGTAATTAAAATTACACCCAAGACATGAATGATTTAAAGGGTGAGTGATTTAAAGAGACAGACAAAGCAATAGAGAACTGTGTGGAAGAATGAAGTCAGGTGAAAGGAGTCTGGCTGTCTCAGCAGAATTCAGATCTAACCAGTCCAGAGCATCTGATGTGTCAGTATCTGTGGAATGGGAAGCCCAGTGTACCAGTCCTTTTCTGCTGTTTATGCTCTGGTGATCATGGTGATATCAGATGGTGCTGCCAGATAAAGTTTCCCCTGCATGGCCTTGCTGCTTTCGAGAATCAAAAAGCTGGTATCATACCTTCACCGTGCCTATTCAATGGTGCCTGGACACCTCACCTTCTCAATGCCCAACCCGCTCCTCCCCATTCCTCACACAAATGTTTTTGAAGGAGGATTCCTTTGCTTAGGGTGGCACTAGCATTCCTCCCCTCCCCCAACCACCAACTCCTTTCTGAGCAGTTGAGCTTTGGTCGGAACTAGGGTGACCAGACAGCAAGTGTGGAAAATCGGGACGGGGGTGGGGAGTAATAGGAGCCTATATAAGAAAAAGATCAAAAAATTGGGACTGTCCCTATAAAATCGGGACATCTGGTCACCCTAGTCGGAACCAATCTACACTTGGGTTAGTTCTCAATGAGGTCTTTGCCAATTCACTTTGTGGGTATAGCACAATCCCGCACACCAGGTGTACTCTAGTACTGGTCTGTCCATGTTTATATATGCTCTGTTTATATATGCCCCCAGCCTGCAATATTTACCAAGAACCTATATCATGCTTAAATAAAAGGAATACTTGTGACACCTTAGAGACTAACAAATGTATTTCAGCATAAGCTTTCGTGGGCAACAGCTCTAAGGTGCCAGAAGTATTCCTTTTATTTTTGCTGACACAGACTAACACAGCTACTTCTCTGAAATATATCATGCTTGGCACTGCACAGCCGGAGAAGCTGATTCTTAGACTATAGAGGACACACCGCCTCAGCAATACCGACACCTACAGCACTTCGGGTCCCTGTATGAATTTGAGGAGATGTAAGAACCTAGCTGGGGTCATTGTTGAAGGGCTTTGTGGAAGATGTCTGGTTCAAGGAGGAACTTGAGAAGGGTTGCTTGGACATAAGAGGGAGACTTTACCCAAGCATAAGGAGCATGAATTGAGGAAGGGAGAAGGATACAAAAGAGGCAGTGAGGAGGGAAGACCAAAGGGAGTGAGAGGGGAGTATGACTTATTTGGGGCTGCTCTGTAATAGTTTAGGAATACTGTATATTGACCTGGTTAATGGGATGTTTACTGTATGAATACGTTGGGTTTCTGTAATAGGAGGTTATAAGTAAGGCTAAGATTTTGTCATGTATATTTTTTAGTAAAAGTCATGGACTGGTCAGGGGCAAAAAAGAAAAATTCACGGAAGCCGTCCCTGACTTTTACTAAAAATATACCTGACAAAATGGGGATCTGCCGGTCCTCACACCACCTGAAGTGGGGCAGCTGCGCAGGGGTTAGGAGCTGCCTGCAGCAGCTAGGGGTTGCCGGGTACCCCTGCCACCTGCAGTTCTGGGGGTCCCATGCTGCCCATGGGGGCCGGGAGCTGTAGGGTGCCTCCACATGTCGGTCGGAAGGGCGGGCTGGGAGTCACCAATTCCGTGACCTCCATGACTAAATCGTAGCCTTAGATATAAGGAAATTCCAGCAGAAAAGAAAAATAATGGCAGAAGATAAGACTCCCCTCAGGAAACACTTGAGAATTGTTATGGGACAGTGCCAGACCTTTGACTCAGTCTCTGATGAGCTTACAGGACTGATTTGGACCAGAAAGGCCAAAGCCCACGAATACAGAAGAACAAAAGAACTGTGGCAGTTTATAAAGGGTCTCTCTTTTGGGAGAGAGGGAATTGTTCAGGGGAAATAGGCTGAAACACAAGGACTCCCCAGGGTGTCTGAAGATGTTAGGCCTAACTAGCTTACCATCAGGGAATGATAAACCTGTAGGTAAGATAGACATGTGGGTAGATTGTTGTTTTAAAAACCTTTTTCTATAAATTCTTTGTTCCTACTTCAAAATAAACAACACTTATCTTAAGAAGGCTGTTTGGTCACAGCCTCCTGAAGGAAGAGTCTCAGGAACTGAACCCAGTGGGGCCTGCTGGGTATCATGGGTGATTCACAGGGTCCTGTAGCTCAGGGCTCGATCTAAGGATGGGAGAATTCCACCCCAGGATAGATAAAGGCATGTAGCTTAACACCTAGCCCTGTAATTCTGACCGGGAGACATAGGCAGGAGCAGAACCGTGCGGGGCCTCACAGGTGAAGATGAGAAGGTTGAAATTGTTGTGGAAGATTAGGGGAAGCCAGTAGATAGATTCGAAGGTGAAGCAACATGCCAAAGCAGCTGGAAAGGAAATCAGTTCAGAAGGCATATAGTACATCTCTCTCCCTGTGCACACCCAGGCACCTGCAATCTGCCTGTTCCCTCATGGTGCCATCTGTGGACCCTGCCTGCTCCAGTCTGGCACCATCTGTGCTCCCCACACTTCTCCTGAGAGTCACGTTTTAGAACAATACAGACATGACTCTGAAAGGGATGAAATACAAGTCCTACTCATTTCTCTAAACAGATGGGTAATCACCATAGCAATAAAGCCTGTGCTAATGAGGAGTCCTCGCAGGAATTCACTCTCGATTGCGTGTTCCCTATCTACCTTCAGCTCTCCCAGCCACTATCTCACTGGTTATGGCCAAGTTCAGGCTCACTCTCTTTTACGGAATTAGATCTAGGGCTAGGATTTTCAAATGTGGCCACAGTGAATGAGAGTGTGCCTGCAAAACTGGGAAGCACAAACAAGCAATGACACCTGCACATTAGGTAGCGGTGCCCCACTTTTCTCAACCTGCACACACAGACTCCTGGGTCTGTACATGTTGTGCCTAAGTTTGAAAATTCGTTTCTTTCCATCCAGATACGCACAAATTGGTAATAGCACTTGCTGAATGATACCAGTGTGATCTACACATCACTTACTCAATCCAGTCTTCTCTAACAAGGTAGCCAGAGAGCTGCAGGGGGTGATGCATTTATAGCTGCTTTGGTGGGATTTTGTGAACAGGGGATTCTGTTTGAATCAGGAAATCCCGGAGATTAGTTACAAAATGTGTCATTATGTTGCATTCTGATATAACTGACAAGCATCTTTCAAGGATCCTGGTTTTATGGCTACAAATCCCTTCTTTTGCCTATACAGCTTCCCTTTACTCTTGTCCATTATCCTTTACTGAGCATTAAACAGATGCCCTGCAATTAGACCTTCCTGAGTTGGACTAAAATGCATTCATTGCCATTTATCCAAAGGGTTTGGAAGTGCCAGAGTTTTCTCCCATTTACGGATCAGGATATACCAAGGATCAGAGGGAACAGGCTCCTTATTCCCAAACAGCTGAAGATTTACACCTTGAATATCGTCAGCGGAGAGCCTTTCAAATGCAGCCTCCCTCTTTTCTGGTCACTTGCCTCTCCTCCAACTTTCCAGTGTCAGGGCGACATGTCCCTTGAGACATGACAAGCTGACAGCATGGGCGTTTTTTGTCAGGGAAAGTGCATTAGCCTCAGGTATGAGCGAACCTGTAGCATGACTTATGCCTCCATTGTCTCCCTCTCTCACTCATAAAATTCAGATGTCTATAAGCACCAAAACAGCTGCTTAGTAGAAAGGTTGGACTGCAAGGAGGAACTGAAAAGAGACAGTCCCCAGGATACTGTGTCCCCAGGATACTGCAAGATACCGTGGGCCAATTTCCTCTCCCCACCGCACTGCTGTTAGAATTCCATGGAAGCCAGTAGAATAACACCAAAGAAAAATTTTTTTTTGTCATTTTTTTGTTCAGTAATAAACATGCTTCCTCCACCATTCATTCTTTCTTTCTCACACACAGAAATTAGGAAAAACTACCATTATGCGCTATATAAAATGAAAGGCAAATATTTCTGGAGAGGGGAATGTGTTGTGTACAGTCTATCTGACCAGCAAGTTGCTACATTCCTACTGTGATATTTATGATGCTGGAAATAGAATGCCTCAACACTTCAAAAAGGACCTGGATTTTATCTTGAGGGTGCAACGGTTTCTACCAGAGATGGGGGAAGATTTCTCTTTAACTAAAAATTTGCTTTTTCAGTACATAATGCAGCTTTGCTTGGACAAACTTGCTAAATGTTCTGATCTTCCCTTTGCTCAGATGAAAGATTAAGTCAAACCCAGGATCTCCTGCTTGCTGGTAAATACCAGCTGTTTCTAGGCCAACAAGCTGACCCCTGATTCTGTTTGAATTTTGGACTGACTATTTAGCTTGTAGGCTGCTTGGGTGGGCTCTGTTGCACTAAGTCAATTGGCAACATGCACCTCTACCAGTCCTCCAAGAGTGACTGGAAGTTTTGCTGTCCCTTGTCCCTGACGAGCATGGGATAGGATAATGTAGAGAGGGCACCTCCACTAGGCCATGCAGTAAACTCAGGAGCACACCTAGTCAAGAGTAGGTTGGTCATGGTAGAAAAACCCTATGACAAAGTTCAAATTAAAAAAATTCATTACATATTTTGCATTTATTTTTAGCTCAAACCCAGCTAGTGTGCATTTGTCTACCCACGCTGGGAGGCTTCTTTCCAGCTGCAGTGTAGAGATACCCAGGGAGAACTTAGGTGGGCAGAATGTTGCTACCCAAAATGGAATCTGACCAGGCCACAAGGGCTAACACCCCTAACTCCTGCAAAAACTGCCACAAGAACTTTAATGACCCCAGATGGTGGAAACTCTGGCTTTACATCTGTAAGATGTAGCTTTAGTACCTCCAGGATCACAGTGTTCTTTAGCACTAGAGGTAGGGTGACCAGACAACAAGTGTGAACAATCGGGACAGGGGGTGGGGGGTAATAGGAGCCTATATAAGAAAAAGACCCAAAAATCTGGACTGTCCCTATAAAATCGGGACATCTGGTCACCCTAACTAGAGGTGGGATATTGCCACATTCTGAATCATCCACAATGCTTCCTGCAGCACACTGGATTTCCACGGATGTTCTCCCATACATGATCAGCAGTAAACTTGCTCTGCTTAGGAGATCTGACATGATCACAGCCCATGGAACTCTAGGAGGTGTAATATATTGTCTTCTAGCAGTGACCTTCCCAATGATAAAATCCACTGAACATGAAATTCACTTGATTGCAAAGTACATAAAATAACCAACCGACTACAGTCCCACTATTCCCACTAAGGAAATATCTGACCCAAGAATTTGAGAAAAGCCACATTTATTAAATCCCCCACTACCCAACAATTTTGCTTTTCTGTGTGTCTCTACTCTATTTAATTCCTCTTTGAGAAATGATTTTTAAAGGAAACTTTATGGACTGGGTATTAGAGACCTAAGTGGTTTATTAGTGAAGCTGATAAAGTACTCTTTTGATTCGTCTGTCAAATTAAAATGGACTCCAACCTTTCCAGTTTTTTTTTCAAATGTAATGTTGCAGATGTCTATTTTTCGTCACTTAGGTAAATAGAATTCTTTTTTATGTGCTGTTATAATTTATTGGGCTCATTAAGTGTGATTGTGCACCACTGCCCTCTGCCCTTTTACTCAAGTATGTTATCATATTGCCTTCCAGGGGCTGGAGAGCCATGGAGAAATAGGTTTCCTTCTATTTTGTAGCTAATGGAGATTCCTTCACAGAGCTGCTTTGGTCGAGTTTATGTTTTTGGAGCAGAACATCTGGAGTTCTATTCTCAGTGAAACCCTCGTGACCTAGCACGTGGGAGGGCTAATAACTGAAGCACACAAAATCATTACACAAGGTAGACTTCGGTGGTTTAGGGCTTTCTTTTTTTAATCATGGCATGAGCATCAGGTGAACACAGAGCTCAGAGATTTAGGGAACATAATTTAGAGGCAATTACTACCACGTGGCATGAATTTAGGATTTGCTGTGCTCTCCATTTTCATCTTGTGTCAGTTAAAATAACAGAGCAAAAGGAGGAAAAGCTTATTTAAACTGTAACATTTAATGATGATAAAGAATATTTCCCTCCAGGGCTTAATTTGGAAATGTTTGTCGATTTCAGTTCTCTGGACAATGTAATGAGAGGTGTATTACAATTCAAGAACGATGTTAAGAGAGAAGAATAGCACCATATGCATCCCTCTTGCAGGAAGTCAGAAGCTGTATTATGTGGCTGCAGCTCATGTCATGACCTGACCTCATCATCTGGAGTAAAAATGGGCTTACTTCCGTTATTATAAAGCACTAAGGGCTTGTCTTCACTACCCGCCGGATCAGCGGGGAGCAATCGATCTATTGCAGATTGATTTATCGCGTCTCGTTTAGACGTGCTTAATCGATCCCCGAACGTGCTCCTCGTCGACTCCGGAAATCCACCTCGGTGAAAGGTGGAAGCGGAGTCGACGGGGGAGCAGCAGCGATCGGCTCGCTGCCGTTCTCACGGCCAGGTAAGTCGATTACGATACGCCGACTTCAGCTACGTTATTCACGTAGCTGAAGTTGCGTATCGTAGATCGACACCCCCCCCCCCCAGTGTAGCCCAGGCTAAGGGGCAGATTCTTTGCCCTACTCCACTCCTTTGCATCACTCAAGCAGCATAGAGAGAGCAGAGAGACTGTCCACAACTCCCAAACTGGGCATACTCCAGCAGGTATAGATCTGGCTACTATGCTTTCCTCCCATCCACTCCCAGTATAAGTGGCATATAGAGGCGGGGAGGGGTGGTGGTTGGAGTGGAATGCTATCTCCCAGCTGGAAAATAGTGTCATAACTGGCTTGTACAATTTAGCAGCCCTGAGATTGCTCTAACCTGTGCCCAGGACCAGCGACCCGCAGAGACTCAGGAAGCTGTAACCAGCCAATTGATAGTCCTCCTCTGCCTGCTTGGCCGAGCATAAACAAGACAGAGAGAATCTATCCTCAAATGATAGTGAGATAACCAGAACATTGATAATGGCTGATTCAAGTCTCGATTAATAAAAAATTTAATAGGGGAATATAATTAATGCCAATCAACATGAGTTTATGGAAAATCTATCTGCTGAGATTACAGGTTTGGTTGATAAAGATAACAGTGTAGATATAATATACTTTTACTTCTGTAAGGCACAAAATTTTGATTAAGAAACTAGAATGATATAAAAACTAGCATGGCACATGTTTTAAAATGGATCAAAACTAGCTAACAGGTCTCAAAATGTAATTGTAAATGAGGAATTGTCATGGAGCAGCTGTGTTTCTAGTGGGATTGTTTCTTGGCCCTATGCTGTTTAATATTTTTATCAATGACCTAGAAAAAATATGAAATCATTATTGATAAAGTTTGCAGGTGACACAAAGCTTGGGGGACTGGTAAATAACAAGGACGAGTTACTGATACAGAGCAATACAGAGTCCAGCTTGGATGTCTGCAATTCAAGAAAGATGCTGAGACAGGGTTCAGAGAAGAGCTGTGAGAAAGATTAAAGAATGGGAAAACATACCTCATAGTGAGAGAGTTGAGGCAGTCAATCTATTTAGCTTATCAAAGACAAAGTAAATGGACTCAAGTATCAGAGGGGTAGCCGTGTTAGTCTGGATCTGCAGAAGCGACAAAGGGTCCTGTGGCACCTTATAGACTAACAGAGGTATTGAAGCATAAGCTTTCGTGGGTCAATACCCACTTCTTCGGATGCAATGGAGTGACTTGATCACAGTCTATAACTACCTATGTAAGGAACAGAAATGTGATTATAAAGGGCTCTTAAATCTAGCAAAGATATGACAATGGATGAAAATTGAAGGTAGACAAATTCAGACTAGAAATAAGGCACAATTGTTTAAGAGAGAGCCATCGGAACAGCTCACTAAGGGTTGTGGTGGGCTTTCAATCAGGACTGGATGTTTTTCAAAAAGATCTGCTCTAGTTCAACCACAGCTGGTAGACTTGAAGCAGGAATTAATTCAGGGAAGTTCTGTGGCTTGTGTTATTCCGGAGAGTAGATTAGATGATCATAACGGTCTCTTCTGGGCTTAAAATCTATGAATCTATGAGTAGCTGATCATTCCTAACCCTGTAATTCTGCAGAGAGGAAGTGACACAGATATGGCCATAAAAGCTCTTTGTTCTGTTAGAGCAGTTGGAACCCAGCATTTTGCAAGTTCCACTGAGGTGGGGGAAGAATGCCCTTGATGTTGATCATATAAAGTTTGTTTTGAGGTTGCGTTTGGTATGGTACATTTTCATACTCAGAGCACATTTCTCTGTGGCACTGCAGCGTCATTCCAGCGTAAAGGTGTGTGCTCTCATAATTGCAGGATTATGAATGCCATTCACCACTGGCAAAAGTGGCTCAGCTTTATTGACTTCAATGGATATGTGTTC
Source organism: Chelydra serpentina (assembly GCA_037349315.1). NCBI lineage: Eukaryota > Metazoa > Chordata > Testudines > Chelydridae > Chelydra > Chelydra serpentina. The sequence goes on from JBAIAC010000035.1 coordinate 20,410,153, forward strand.
ACTAGTTATTATTATTCATTATTATTTGTATTGCAGTAGCACCTAGGGTCCCAGGTCCATTGTGCTAGGCGCTGTACAAACAGAGCAAAGATGCAGTCCCTGCCCCAAAGAATTTATCATCTAAATATATGACAAGAGACAACATTTAGATTCAGACAGATGAGGAGCACAGGGAAACAATGACACATTATTGGTCAGTGTGATAGACAATAGTCTGAGCACACCAGCTGCCTAACTGCTGTTTGGTAGACATAAAAAAACCCTTTTGCTAATGGTGAATTCAGGAGAAAAAACTTTTATGCAACTACAAATAACTGAACTAATAGCAGAGGGAGCACAAATATACAGGTTTTAATGGAACTTGGATCAGGCCCTAAATAAATTTATTTTTGTGCAGCTGTTCTCTTTGACCAGTCTTTCTCCTTCAGGTTAAGCGCTGATGGCACAGTAGCAAACATAGCATTGTAATATCATTGGTTGAGATATTTAAACCTAGACTTGGCAATGCACTTGTAAAAAATATATGGTAGGGGGACAATCTTGCATTGGGCAGAGGAAAATTGGCAATAAAACATACCTCCAACTTCTCAGGGACACTTGGCATCTCACTGTATTTTACATTTTGGCCATCACAGCCATTGCCCGCATACAAGATTTTTTTTTAAAAGAAAAAAAGTACTGCTGGCACTTTGAAGACTAACAAATTTATTTCAGCATAAGCTTTCGTGGGCTACAGCTCACTTCATCAGACGCATGGAATGGAACACACAGTAAGCAGATATTTATACATTCAGAGAAACATGAAAAGGTGGAAGTACCTATACCAACTGTAAGAGGCTAATTAATTAAGAGGAACTATATCAGCAGGGGAAAAAAACTTTTGAAGTAATAAAAGTAAGATTTTTAAAGTAAGTTTCACAAATGCTGAGATTGGCAGATCTTTAAACATAGGATCAAAAGGCAGAACATGGAGAGCCATAAATGTCAGTGAAGGTAGTTAACCATTGACACAACTTACCTAGGGATGTGGTGGATTCTCTATCACTTGTGGGCTTTAAGTCAAGACTGGATCTCTTCCTAAAAAAGATGCTCTAGCTCACAGAAGTGATAGACTTGATGTAGGAATTACTGGGTGAGGTTTGATGACTCGTATTATGCAGGACATCAGACTAGATAATCATAATGGTCCCTTCTGGCCTTAAAATCTATGAGTCGACAGCAGAGAAGCCCCTCACCAGAACAAAAAGAGAACTGCACATACACCAAAGGAGCTGAGCAGTAGGTGTGCTCTGTACAGTATTAAAGGCAGTTAAATTTAAGATTCAGTCAACACCCTCTGTATAATTGCCCTGCCCTTTCCCCACTTGCTGAGCTAGATGGAAGAGCAGCACATTTAGTCAATTTTAAAGGGCTCTACTGCAGGTATGAAATCAGTCTGGAGCAAGGGTATTTGTGATGGTCAGAACATGTCTACAATGGGGAGAACCATACATGGAGACATAGATAGTGAGGCAGAAGAGACATGAAAGACCATTTAGAAGTGGTTGTCTCACCCAGCGCTGGGCTTCCTTCCTTGTCCTTTAGGTTTCCAGTGGCTTTTCCCTGCCTGACCACCCCCACTCACTCCTTCAATAAATGTTCTCATTACTGAACTCTGTCTCACGCTCTCTGTCTCATGTCTTCTGAGCTCTCATTTAGCTGCTTCACTTTCAGCGTTAGGACAGACGAGTTAAAAAGAAGAGCTGGGAGCAATGGAAAAAGGGCAGACCCACCATTATATAAACACTTTAATTGCTTCATATAATGAGGTGTATTTAGGAGGGAAAATACCTTCTTTTTTTTTAAAAAAAGAAATATTTGCCATTAATACTTATGGGGCCAGATCCTCAGCTGATGTAAATCAGCCTCTTTCTAGCTCTATTTACTTCAATAGAACTATGTTGATCTACACCAGCTAAGGACCTGGCCTATGTTGTTTAACAAGCACACCAGCTACATCTCACAGGCTTCCTCAGACCTGTTGAAGTTTAACCTGAGTGGAATGGAGCAGAAGATGTCAGTGGGACCACTGGTATGTGAGGTGACTTTGAGCTATAGGTTCATTACACATTACTGCCAGGCTAGCCAGCCTTTATGCTGGATCATTAATTCATAGTGCCTTCATGTAAAAGCCAACCATCAGATCAGATTTCAAAGGCAAGAACTCGGGACCGGTGCTACAGAGAGAGGAGACTGGAACCAGTCTCGGGATCAGTGCTACAGAGAGAGGAGACTGGAACGGGGGGGTTGGACTAGATGATCTCCTAAGGTCCCTTCCAACCCTAATATTCTATGATTCTATGAATGGAAAGAGTGTGAATTGTAGTGTGACTAAATCAAAGCAAGACAAATTGTTGGAGATTTTTTGTGGCTAGTAATTGTACTGAATTGATTCTAGGCTGTGCTTAATGTGTGAAATATATTCACAGCTTTGCTTCAATCCTTTGTTTGGAGTGGATGACAAGATTTCACTACTATTGAAGCAAAAACCCTACAACATGGGGGTCAAGGGAGGTTGTAGTTATTTTTTTGTTACTTTTTTCCCCCCTGCAGCTTTTGCCGAATCCTTTTTACTTGTAATTGCAATAGATTTATTGGACTTGGATTCTCCCCAGGATAAAAAGCTGAGGTGCTAATTTCTCTTTACACAGCTGTCAACCTGGAAGTTTAGGCTGAGTTTCCCATACCCCCCTTTTTTCCTTTCCTAGTGTTTTGTGCAACATTTAAAACTGAAAAGTTCTTAGATTTTTTTAAATACTTCAAATGTATCTAGGCTTTTGCCTGGTTGTTTAGAATGATCCTGTGAAGTTCAGGAAAAGGGGTGTGGAAGGGGTGCAGCCTTCTTCCCACAGACCTCAAATGTTACTGGCATCATCCCCTGTTGGGGGGACCTGTAGCATCCCTGATTTATCCGGATTGTCGAATTATAGTGACATTGATGGGTTCACTTAAGGAACCTGTGCAACAATTGTGCTGCTTCATTTGTGTGATGCATTCACCAGCCCAGTGAAGCTCTGCACTAGGCAGGTAACATACAGACTACATATGCCATCTCTGGTTTTATGTTGTTCCTAGTGAGACACCTGCTGTGTACCTGTTCTGCCCTTTACAGTTGTCATTTCTCTTCCAGACTCCTGAGCTAATACCAGTATTTGAGTCATATCCTTGTTGGCAGGGAGTCCTTCTTCTAATGGGCCATGATGTGCCAGCCGTGACAGTGTTAACTGACTGCTGTGCTGTGGCCTGGTGCACAGCTTTAAAATGCGTCATCAGAAAAAGCCAAGAATCTTCGATAAGATAAAAGCTTTTTGTAATTGCGCTGAATTAAATCAAGATATTTATCTTATTTTATACAAGGGGGAATGGATTATGGCTTTAAAACACCACCATTTCCTTTATTTTAAGTAAGATAATCCTTTTTTTCAATATGTCCGTAGTTTGAAAAAAACCGATTAGTCCTGAAATAACTCCTTTTGTTATGCGGCGGAAGATACGATTTATGATTAACATCAGAACTTCTACTTTGTCTGTCAGTTTGACTCGAGGTGAAGCAAAGTTACACCCAGGGTACCTCGAGCCTGGGAGCGACTGTAATATCAATACATTCTAGTCTATTTTGAATTGTACAGTATGTGTTTTGGGTAATGAAAGCAGCCAATATATTTGCAAGGTGACACTATGAATCCTCGGTAAGGCTGTCTCTCTGTTCTAAGACTACCTCTTGCTGTGCATCCACCTATATCCTGGTTTGCTGTCTGATTCACTTTATGTCTGGGTTCCTCTCAAAGCCCCTTCTGAAGGGAGCAATTGGGATACTCCGTTGGCATTTTCAGAAGCTTGGTGCATTGCAATAGCTCTTGTTTCTACCTCCCTTCTCTGCTCGATTCGAGTTCTGTAGTTAGCTATTCTTCATCCAATAGCATCATCAAAGACACTCCCACCCCCCGAGCTCCTGGCTCAGCCTAGTGGCTTTCTGCAAGGCGTCAATTAATCTATCTATCATTTATGAGTAATAGAAAATAATTTGGCTTACAAAAGCCTGCAAAGAATAACGCGGTGTCTTTACATTGACAATGGCCTGTCCAGTTCTATTGGAAGGCAGCCCTGATTAGAAGGGCAGCGTTTATGAAAACCAAAGTAGAGACAATGGAGGGGAAAGGGGGGACAGCAACGGCTGCTCTTGCTGTAGATTGACAAGCAACCCAAGGCTTATTTTCTATGTATTTTTGTTGGTTTGATTTCATTGTCTCCCTGATTCACATGTAAACTTTAACTTAAATTAAATGTTGTCTCTGTAAATTAAATCTCTCCGGTCTTTCACATGCACACTGTTTGCCAATGCTCTCTGCTTTGCCTGGCCAGCTTGCTTAATGAATAATTTGTCTCCTGCATTTTGGAAACATTGGCATGTAGTATGAATATTATTTCCATATGGAGGGCTGCAGAACAATGGTAGCTATTTCCCAGGTGTTTCATCAATGCATCGCTACAGATGGACCTGTGGCAGCTACTTCAGTTCTCCCATCAACTTTCCTTCTACCCAGCATCTCCGTGCACAAAGCCCGGAGAATCTACTGTTCCTCCTATCTTGCATGTTTGCCCACAAGCTGTGTCTCTGATGTAAGTACTAGCTGACAGAGAGAATGCCCAAAGATGCAGCCCACATATCTTCAGGGACACTGCCCTGAATGAAAATAAACTGGCTTTTCAGCACTATGTTTGCATCCTTCTACGTCTCCTGACAGTAAAGGCAGCAGCTCCTGTTCTGCAGAAAGCTATATGAATGGTAATTTTAATTGGTTTTGATGAAAAGGCAAGACATTAGTTGTTGGAAAAACTTGGTATTGAGAAGGTCTCAAGTGAAATCAGACTAGAGAAGATCAACCAAGTGCCATTATTGGATTGTGTAATTTCATTCCAGTCCTGTTCCCCACATCAGCTTTATTATAGTGATAGATATTTATGCAGGCTTATCCACAAAGCACAAATGGAATGCACATGCTGCTCCTTACATGCAAAGCTTCATGCATACACAGTGCTTCTTGCTCTCTCTTTCATTCAAGGGCATGTAGCTGGGCTTCTCATATATAATGAACCCTCTAGCAATGGCGCATCTCTTACAACACTCAGAATGTTGAAGCTTAGGGATGGTGTGGCAATAAGGAAGTGGTTGGGTGGAGATTTGCTCTATACTTGAGTCTGATCTCCCCTCCATTAAAACCATATCTCCCACTGACACTAATGGGAACTATGTATGTGTGTTGTTGGACATGCAGTTTATATTCAACATCTCCCAGAGATACCTGTTGGGTGGGGGGGGGGAGGGTGTTTCAATATCATCCCAGTACGGCCTCTTATGTTCTTATCCCCCATTACAAGGAAGTGCCCAAAAGGTATATCCCTGCCCTGAGACATGAACACTTGTTGAAGACTTAAGATCTGATCCAAAGGCCATTGGAGGCTTTCCATTGACTTTGGAGGGCTTTGGATCAAGCCCTTAGGGGGGATTTGTGGTATTATCCTTGATATCCCAATTAAATTCCACCTACATCCCCCTTCTGTAGTTTCAACTGCATACGACAATCTTTTCTGCCTCCTGCCCTATATCATTGTATAGTTTTGATGTGCACTGTTAATCAGCCTTGCTCCCCAGAAGCTGCTGCATTTCATCTTTGGACAGAGGAACACTTTGACAGTCCATATCAACATTTGCAAAGTGCTTTATGGTCCTTGGGGATAAAGGCGCTATATAAATCTAAGCTACTTTTGTTAGATTATTCATTGTGGCTGCAGATATACTTACATCTAAAACTTTGAACAAATCATTTAAGTGCACTTTAATTTTAGGCTGACTTTCTTAAAAACTCTTTTCCTTCCTCACAACTGAAGGAAATGCATTTTGAGTGTATCTCTGGGGCGGGGTGGGGACTTTGAAGAGCTGGTTAATTCAAATGCCACATGGATTGTTCTGGGAATATTTCACAAAGATCTCCCAGGCTTTCCTCCCTAGTGAAGGAAGGATGTGGCCACTTAGTGGATGGTAAACACTACAGGTCCATAGGATACCTTAGTGACTTCCCGGGTGTTATAAACCCTGTGTTAAGCATGGTAACTGGAGAGGAAAAACAATTACCTCAAAAGCTGTTTGGAGCTTGGAAACTGTGTGTTTTCTATGTTTGTAGCTGAGCACCGTAGGGAACTGATCATGGCTTCTCACTTCCACTTCCTGGCAACACAAACATGCATTTGTCAATACCTCTCTCACCACTAAGCACCTCAACATAGACTTTCCCTCCTTCTCTATGCCATCTGAGCATGGACTTCCCCATCAAACCTCACCATCTCCATCTTCTCATATGTGCCGTCTCCAGTTGCTAATATAAGTCTCTTATATTTGTTGGATTTATTTGTCTTTAAAAGGGTCCTACAAGGTTTTAACAAACTCAGAAGTAGGAAAGGCTCCTGGGGCATGTGTAAAATGTATGTAAATCTGCTATATGCTATTTAGCTAGAAGATCACTGAAGGGAAAATGTGCACGTGTCCTTTGTGGTTGCCTGATATAATAAAACCTCAGTCTTAGACAGATATGAAGAACTTAGCTCTCGTCCAACTTCCAATGGAAAACACAAAGAATGCTTCATGAGAAGGACCGAGGGAATTTTTGCCTCCTATATTCCTTCAAAATCAGAATTGCATGGGCTACACAATTTAAGTCCACATCAGCTTCAGGAGAGAATCAATATAGCACAGCCCTCTAACAAGAAACTTCTTCTAACAAGCCCTCAAATAAGATAGGAGCTTCTTGTGCCTGCAGCATTAATCCATCTTGCACTGGCTCTGAGCCTCAGAAAGCCCTGTCGCTAAGGGGCTACATCTAATAAGGTGAACACTGTGGCCCAGTGCTCAGATCCCATGGTGATGAGCACAGTAGAAAAGCCTAGACCGTAGATTCACTAATGGGAAAATCTTTGCAGTGAAAGTCAAATCAATCCGCCTCATTTGGCATTCATTGCATTCATAGTCAGATGTTCTTCAGGTGTGAAATCTGTAATTCCACAGGAACCATATTGCAACACCCAAGGTACATCCTGGCTGGAGGAGGAAGAAGGAATACTGTGGGCTAGCACAGGGACTCATGCAAGTCAGAACACTGGGTTCTTCCAAATCTGCAACTGACTCACTGTGTGATCCTGGGAAAGGCATTCTTCTCTGAGTGTCTTATTTTATTCATCTGCAGAAATGGGCATGCTAATCCCTTCCTACCTCTGAGATGGTTCAGGGTTCAACTAGTGTCTGTAAGGCTCTACCAGAACCTTTAATAACAGGTTGCTAATATATAAGTGGGAAATTGCTTAATTATTTCCCAAAAGTGGGAAAAACCCTTCACCTAACACATAGAGGCTGGCCCTCCTCCAGCTGTTGAAGTCATCCAGTTGATACCAGCATGTACCTAACTTTACATTTAGATCTAAAGGATAAAAAGCCTTTTGTGCAAGTCTGATAACGTCTATTATTTTGGAAAGGGAGCATCTGGAGAATGAAAGTCCAAAGTGCGATGAGCAATGGCTATTGAAATGACTTCAAATAACTTGTCAGAGATGCTGGGAGTTTTTCTCTGGTGCACTGAATACCCAGTTCATCCCTCTTCTTTGCCCACCATGCGCTGGCCCAGACATCAAAGAGATAATCCTTCAGTGCAATATATGAGTCAATATTTGTTCAAGATGAAGTTGCAAAGCCTGCTCAGCATCCCATCTGTTCCTACCAGTTTTCGTTGTGGTGGTGAATACAGTAGCCAACTCCCCTTGTAAACAGGTGGGCTAATGAGCTGGATGAAGGTATTTCTCAGATGGAAGCTACACCAAAGTACATTGTCTCTGTGAAGAGATTGAGAACTGGCTGAGATAATGAACCAAGATTAAAAACAATTAACTACATTTTATTTTGCAAGAGACTCACTTCCTCTAGGGCCAGATTGTGATGCCATCATTCACATTGGCCTTGATTCACCACACTGTTCGAGCCTCACAGTCACACAGAACGGAGAGTGGAAGCTGCTTACAGCTTTAAGCTCCGGCACAACATAGGCCTATGCTCTCCCCTCCCTATTCTGTGTATGAACCTGTCCTTCCACCACCACCAGCTTTCCATTTGGGTGTGGGTGGAGTTCCCCAGGAACAGGGAAATGGTCCATCTGTCATCTCCAGCCAATTTAAGGCCACTTAGCTCTGCAGTTCTTTAATGGAACATAGTAGTCTTAGCAAACCAGAGAATCTGGCCTATTGAATAGGATCTTGACGTCACATTGGAATCAGTGGGGCTACTTATGGCGCAAGGTATTACTCAGATGCCTTGTGATCTGTCTCAAGGCTTACTACATTTTTTGTTAAAGCTAGACTGTGGGCTCCTCTGGGCAGGAACCATCTTTCTTGAGTGTTTGGAAAATATCTATATATACACACTACCATAATTAAATGATGAATAATCATAGATCAAGTTTGACCATTGATACTAGAGATGGGAAAGACTTACAAGAATTTCCAGTCTAACCCCAAGCTGGCCAAAGCTGGATTGGTCCCTACAGTAAATTTTGCAGCCTAATTTAAGCAAGGGAACTTCTACTACCTCCTCTGGGCTAGGTGAGAAGGCCTGTTCCATGGTTTGTAATAGATTTAATGGTTAGGAACTTTTTTCCTGGTGTTTATCCTAACATTTCTCTTTCCTTAATTTCATCCTATTATGCATAGTTAAAAATTATACCAACCTAAACAGTTCTTCACCTTCTTGATAGTCATACCCATGGTATCTATAACCTGAAGTCTATATTAGCAGTTAGCACAGAACAAGTTAGAGCCTTGGTACTGCCTGAGTTAATATGTTTGAAACTAGCCTACACATTCTACCCCTTAAATCATCTTCCATGAATTTCCCAGGAGATCACTGAAGCATAGAAATGTTGCTAGCATTGCGCATCAAGTATAATTAATTGCACTGCAGGTGCTGGGAGGAAAGTAACACTAGATTTTATGGTAGCTAGTGTAAAGTTTTTTTAGTAACTTCAGCACTGTTATACGAATATACGTTAGTCATCATAGGCAGAAAGAGCACAGAAACATCATGAGGGATGTCAGTGAGCGAGATACCAGTAAGTCCTGGCTGGCATTAAACACAATCCTCTCCCACAATAACACTGAGAAGTGTGCATGATAGTAACTTCAACCTTATGGGACCCGAACGAGGAACAGCGGAAGGACAAATGAAGAGGAAGTTTGAAATGACAAAGAATTAATTTGTCTGGATTAGAAGAAATAACATTTTCCAGAAACTCAGTTTCCTGATTTGCTATCTCTAATGTCAATAATGAAAAATAATCAATAATGGGCTAGAGCTGCAAGTAGCTGTGGGGGAAGGTAGATTTTGCTGAAAGATCATTCATGAGGTGTCGTAATATGTAGAGCTATGGGCATAAAAAGAATGTTAGTTTTTCCACAGCTGCCATGTACTCGGAGTGAAATGATGTTAAGTATTTCCTAATAAAGATACATTCATACATCTTCCATCAATTGCTGTGCTGTGAGCAGCTGGTAGGAAAAAGAATTTAGATACTGTCTCACAGGGTGAGACAACTGGAATCAAGCTGTTTCATTATTGGGAGTTATTTCTGGGCAGTTCCCAGAGTTTCTGTTGCTATCTTAAGACTGCTGGTTTGTCCTGTTAATGGATCAGGAGCTGACAAGCTGATGGCTGGGTGACAGACTCAAGCAGATTGTTGTTCTTTCTGTTTTGTTTTTTTCTTTCATCAAGTGAGGGAGGACATTTCAGAGACAGAAACTTGATAGAGCTTTCTGGGCTTTCAGATGCAATAGAAAGGAACTCATACTATGGTAAACTCTGCAGGGGGAGGGATTGATTCAGCCTCTCTTCAGGTGCCCAGATCTTACTCTTCATTCCAAAGCATCTTTCAGAGTTCCTCTGCTACTGACAGATCTGGGCTCTTTTAGATTCCGTCCCCCGTGAATCTGAATCCTCCCTGATGCAGTGATGCTCTTAACATACAAAAAATTGGCCACAGCTCCTAGCAGCTGCTGTTCTGCAGAGATGATGTCTAATGGATACAGGTACCAAACACCTAACTACCTTCCCCCTTCCTGTCCAAGAAGCAATACCCCAAATCTGACCATTCAGCACCTCCATGGCCTTAGCTATCCTGAGTTTGCCATGATGTTACATTAACAGTAGAACCAGACAGCAGCTCATCAGTTTGTATGGGCTGTAAGTCCACACTGAGTCCAGGGCAGCTAAGGGTAATTTTAGAGTTGGTTTTCCTTGTTTTAATAGTACCATTCTGGGACAGAGAATGTAATTGTGACCACTGTATACTACATCTTTCTTTCTTTTCCAGTTCCATTTTCCATCCAAAGGAGGAAAATTAAAATTATTTTATATCTAATGAAAGCACTTTCCTGGAAGTGACCATATTAGCAACTAAATTTACAGCTGTGTTCTCCAGGCAGTGCTGTTGAGTTTTCTTGACAGTTAAGTAGCTCAGAGAGATGTTCTTACAGATGTAACTTGTAGGGAAGTTAACAGCCTGTTGATTTGTGCCATTCACCAGGGCTCCTTGAATAAAATGCAGCAGATTATTAGCTAGGAGAGATCAAGGTGCTTAAGAGCATTTTGCTTTGTCTGATAAATATACTGAAGTCCTGGAAAGGAATGTCAAACAGCATCAGTCTGTGTATAGCTGTGAACCAAATTGCTTATATGAGCCATCGTTTGTTAGAACTTGTTGTGCCAGCTGATACAATGGCTGTCAGTAGCAGTTTCTTTTATTAATCACATCCGTTTGTGTGCATGTCTCTGTAGTGTGAATCCACTTGGAAAAATAAGGGGGTAGACAGCAGATCCCACACATCCTGGTTTCCAGTCAAGTGTTACTATTTCTGGTGTGAATCTAAGTGTGGCTTGCACAGCACTCCTCACATGTAGAGGGGATACTATCCATAGCACAGGCTGGATGAGGTCTTTAACCCTACTGATAATTGATCAAAAGAAATGTTCAGCTAGGTTGAAATCTGGGTCCTTACTGGGAGCAGAGATTGCTTCTTTTATCTTTAGATATGCCCCAATGCTTAGAAGGGGTGTAAGGGTATGTCTACCCAGCAAAGAAAAACCCATGGCTGGCCCATGCCAGTTGACTCGGGCTCGCAGGGATCGGGCTGTTGGGCTGTTTCACTGCCGTGTAAACTTCCAGACTTGGGCTGGAGCCTGAGCTCTGGGACCCTCCTGCCTTTAGGGTCGGTCCTACATCCCAGGCTACAGCCTGAGTCCAGACATTTGCACAGCTGTGGATATCTAGTGGCTGTATACACATACCCTCAGAGTCAACTTTATCACTGGCCTGTTTCCTAGATGTCAGTTCCCCCGTATCTGACTGTTGGCTCATGCTGGCTGTCCCCTGTAATGTTATCAGGCTACATTTTGAAGAGCCTTGCAAACACAAGGGATAGGCTGACCAGATAGCAAGTGTGAAAAATCGGGACAGAGGGTGGGGGGTAATAGGAACCTATATAAGAAAAAGCCCCAAATATCGGTTCTGTCCCTATACAATCGGGACATCTGGTCACCCTAACAAGGGAGTGTCTATCAGTTTGACCCAAGTCTGTCCCTGCGCAGGGAATGGAACATTTTATATCCTCTCTTGTTTTTTTCGTAGTGTTTGATCTTTGAATAAATGTGATAACGTGTCATGACAGTCTCATGGGAGCATCACACTGCTGTGAAACCCACTCATAAGGCATCAATTCACTGCTAGGTAATCACTGAAATTTCTGTAGCACTATAGGACCCCAGGGCTCTTTACCGAATGATAGACAAGTTATATTTATTGATAGACAAGTAGCACTTTATTTGCTACTGAAATTAAGCCAACTCTAATATGAAACATGACAGCTGTTTAATTGCACACCACAACACTACACAACAGTTTAAGACAGGAAGTGAAGGAAAAAACATATTCACTTATTAAGTATCACAAAATTGGTAGTACCCTACGCTAAGGAGACTTCTATAAATAGTTTTATTATTTAGTAAAGTATAAGCCACTTTGTAGTATACTGGAGAGCAATAACAGATTAAGTTTATGTATTAAAGATATACATTGGTTCAATACAATTTATGCCTTATAGTTTCTTTTGTTAATGGATTGTCATTGCATAATTGGTTAAGCATATATTATTAATGCATTTTATAACATACTTAATAATACACTAAAGGAGTAACTACACTGAGTTTTCATTTATAGGTAAGGGTGAAGTAGTTTTAAAAGACACCTTCATTTAAAGTGTTACCATGGTATCTTTAATGATCTCAAGTGGCTATGAGCTCAGTTGGAAATCATCCAAAAGTCAGCACCTGCAATAACGTAGTGGCGCCTAGCACCATGCTGGGTCATTCGTTCAACAGTAACTCAGCTGGTGTACTCACTTCCAACTCTCAAAATCATCAGTATCACCTACTGCTGTACCTAGGCACTCACTGAACGTCTCCCCTTCAAAATACTGCCCAGCTTAGCTTATAAGATCAGACAGGAACACAGCACACGATATCTCCACAGCTTGGTTCACTTATTGGAGAAGGTTCCATTATACATACAGACAAATTATTTATTGAAATATAACAATACATTTAAAATATTTAAAAGATGCTGAAAATGCACTTTGGCAAGTATTATATTACAATCATTTCTACCCATTGTTGTTTATAATTATAACAAGTCCTTGTTAGTGAGAAGCTAAATTGGTTTCCTTAAAATAATATGCCTCATATCATGCACATGTTCATATTGATTTGTCATTGTAACAGTTTGGCTGTCTTTAAACACGGAATGCTCACAGTGGAGTTACTCGTGATGGTTAAGCAGTGCACACTGGTTTGCTGTTACTGTATAGGACTGTGGGCATTGCTGACATTTCCCCCCCAACTCGGAAGAGGATTGAAGTATTTGCTTTAAAAACAAAATAAACTGCTAGGCCTTGGTTTTCAGAGGCTTCATTTGGACTTGAGTGCTTAGCCCTTCTGAAACTTAGGTGCCTTATGGATTTGCAAAGTTCATGTGCATTTTTAAGAAAACATCGATCTAAAGCTATATGGAAGGGATAGAGGGGGTGACGTGTCTCTTAGAATATTCAAAACTATGGACAGAACTGGGATGTACAATAAAGAATGGTCCCCAGGTTGCAGTCCCTAAGCCTAAGAGATGGTAGAGCCATGCTGGTGTTATGCCCTGCAGACCCATCCTTCCCCATTTAGCACAGCTGAACCTTGATAGCCCTATGATTTGGCTTCTTCACCAGTCCTTTCTTGCAGCATCCTGAGTGTCTTTCCTCACCACTGCCATTTGTGTCCAACTGCATTACACATAACACAAAACCAGGGAGACATTGCCTGTGGTCAGCTGAGCCTCTGGTAGCTTTCCTCCTCAAGCTTGATTAATCACAGAAGAGAATTATATTAGCACTGGCCGGGATGCTACTTACACCACTATTAAAGCCTGTTAAACCAACTCAGTGGCACTGACTTCAGGAAAATGAATTAAAGAGCAAGTCAAAGAAAGGTTAAGCTGTTCTGGTGCCATTCCAAAGTCCATCTGTTCTAGAAACATCACCTCGTCCATAGAAAGAAAACAGAAACTAAGGCAGGTGTGAGCTCCACAGACAGTTTTGTGACCAGAAGGGAAAAGCACTCGCGTATCCCAATTCCCACCCACCCCCAATCTCACAGCTTTTAAATTTCCCAGTGAAGTAATGGCTTTAAAAGAAACCCAAGAAATAAAAGCAATGAAATCTTATACACTTAAAAAATCGGGGGATTTTCCCTCTGACTTTCCAGGCAGATTCTTGGCAGCATCCCCATTACAAGTTAAACTTCTAAATGGAGGAAGCTCATTTGAATACTCACCATAAAACATGGGAATTCTGACAATAGGTTTTGTTCATTCACCATTGCTTCCCATAACCTGAACCTCAACTGGATATTCAAAGCGGGGTATGCAAGAGTGTACCATGTATGCAAGTCACCCAGGTATCTTGTCTTCCATTTCCTCCTCCAAGCCCCATGCAGCTGGCTGGATACTGCATTACATTGCTACAAACTGCTTAGGTGTTAAAACACCTGAACATGCGGGAAACAGTCGGCATGGGGTTTTAGATGATATTTTCCATACTTTCTTTGTGTTTGGAAAAATTAACTGGAATAAGTCTCTAGCCCTGGTGATCTGGTGGGAATATCCATGGCAGCATCAGTGGGAAGAAAGCCAGTTTGGGGTTGTACAGGGAAAATGGCACTGGGAAAATGTTAGAAGACACATTAACTAACTAGGTGTTAAACAAAGCTTTATGCTTAGTGTGGATGAGGATAAATTGTGTTTAAAAATATATTAGCTGGCTGTAGTTAACTTTAGGGTTAACTAACACATATCAATTCATACAAGTCATGTTTAAAAATGTGCTAGCTGGTCTTGGCACCAACGAACATGTTTTAAAGCACAGCTTGTCCTTTTCTACACAGGTACATAGAGTAATGCTCGACGTCATGTTTTCTAACACAGTATCATTCCCCAAGTAGGCAAGACCTTAGAAAGGTTCTGCTTCTCCTTTGCTGTCTAGACAAGTGGCAATGAAAAATAATCTCAATTCTTCTTCCTCTTCCGTGAAGTGGGAGAAGGTGGATTGGGACATAGTGGCAGCTAAGGGGCCAGGGTTTGGAATATAAATGGCCAGATCCTACACCCAATAAAATCAATTGAACAGGATCAAACTCAATATAGCATTTAAACAGAGAATGCTACATGGACAAAGTGGGGAGGGCCTACGTGAAGAGGAGGCCACTAACGTCACCTATAGCCAGCTCTCCAGGGCAATCTGTGAGTGGAGTTAATAGGTTCTAGTCCTCCACATCTGAACAGAGGTGGATGCATCCTAGGGACTCAAGGATGGGTGAGATGCAGCTGGTGGAAAATGGTGGGGGTTGGCGCTAGGGTTCCATGAGGAATACAGAAGGGTGGGGAGGGATGTCTTCCAGTCTGGGGAGTACTAACAGCATTTGCCAACAGAACAGTCTCAGTGATGGAGAGACAAAGAACAGAGAATGCAGACCATATCTCAGGAGGGAGGATTCTATCATGGGAAGCGGTGACTGAAAAGGAGTTGGGGGTCATGGAAGATTATCAGCTTAACATGAGTGCCCATTGCAACACCCTAGTCAAACAGGCAAATGTGATCCTTTGATGAATTAACAAGTGAATAATGAGTAGGAGTTGGGTGGTTATATTACCTCTGTATTTGACACTGGTGTGACCACCATTGGAATACAGTGTCCAGTTTTGGTGCTCACAATTCAAGAAGGATGTTAATCTTCTTTGAAAAGATTCAAAGAAGAGCCATGAGAATGATTAAATGATAGCGAAAGACTGAAGGAACTCAGTAGGTTTAGCTTAACAGAGAGAAAGTAAAGGGGTGACTTGATCACAGTCTATAAGTACCTAAATGAGGAACAGAAATTTGATATTACAGGGTTCTTCAACCTAGCAGAAAAAGGTATAACAAGATACAATGCCAGGAAGTTGAAGCTTGACAAGTTCAGATTAGAAATAAAGTGCCAGTTTAATGGGGAGGGTAATAAACCATAGGAACAATTTGTTAAGGTTTGAATGGATTCTCCATCACTAGAAATGTTTTGAATCAAGATTGAATGTTTTTGTAAAAGATGCTTGAATTCAAGTAGGAATTAAGCCAGTGGAGTCTTATGGCCTGTGTTGTACAAGAGGTCAGACTAGATGATCACAAAAGTTCCTTCTGGCCTTGGAATCTATGAATCCATGACCCAAGGATCTGGCCCCAATTCACAAACTTTCCAGCCAAAAAAAAGAAAAAAAAGAAAGAAATTCAGCCAATTCGGATTTACAAAGCTCTGTGGAGCCTCATCTCTACGAGGGCCGGCTCCAGGCACCAGCTGACCAAGCACGTGCTTGGGGCGGCACCTTCTAAGGGGCGGACAATCTTGGGGCGGTGGGGCAGCGCTCGGGATTATTATTTTTTTACTTTGGCGGGGTGGCACTTGTGGGGGGTTTGTTTTGGCGGGGCGGCGCTCGGGGTTTGGGGTTTTTTTTGCTTGGGGCGGCAAAAAAGTTAGAGCCGGCCCTGATCTCTACCTCTCCACTTGAGAGTATGTATCAGAGTACTAGGTTTTCATCTAAGGAACACTAGACTCTCCCTTTGCAGTCTATCAGTGATCAGCTGGAGGGACTACTCCCTTCATCCCTGTGGCTGAGCACCAACTCTGCATAGAGCCCAGGCCTTGCCAGCATGGGATGGGGACTAGGTTCCAGCCCTATCACTCTGAAGAGCATTGAGCATTAAGAAACCACTTGCTGGGACCTTTAGTCATATTTATTTCCCATCAGACCTGGGTGTAGTGGCGAGATAGCCAGCAGCATGTTGTATGCAGCAAACAATAATTAGAACTTTGTGCTGGATCCTGGCTGGCAGCCACGGGAAGAGCTTTACTAGAAATGAAATCATAGTTGTCCCAGCTGTGCACTGCAGAATGAAGAGTTCTGATAAAACAGGGACTAAATAATTAGTCAGAGGTGTACATCTAGGAAGATATATTGAACATGGGAATGTCTGCCTAACGGAGTTGTTTGAGCATCCTAGGATTGCCAGCTAGAGGTGCTGTAGATAATGATGTGTCCACTTTTCCACCATAAATCCGGTTTCTCAAAGGCTGACATGTTAGCTCTTTATGATGGGTGGGAATGAGGGGAGGTTGATATGTAGCCTCGCAGTGTAGATATGGAATTTATCTGCTCCCTTACCAGAGACAGGTCACTTTCATAGATGTAACCAAGAGATATGAGTGTGGAGGATATGTGCCATCCCCTCCAGTCAGATGATTCTGGTCATGTGACTAGTGTGCGGGAGGGGGCATATAAACATCACAATATCCAACCAGACCTCCCTGGAGCAAACCTGAGAACTTTTGGAAAAGGAAAATGTGGGGCTATTTTGCTAAAGAAAGCATGAGTGAGAAGACAAAGAACACCTGTGGAGGAAAATGGAACACCTCCTCTCCTGAGCATTTCAAAGGGTTTATTTAGCAAGGAACCACATGATATGCCTAATTCCTCTGATCCAATCACCATCAATATTAGCTGAGATTTCCCCTTCCCTTGAGGGAGGGGATGTATTTGGAGCTTGAGGTTATTTTAACATCATTTCTTGGTGTTTAATGACAGGTTAGCTGGAGGTCATTTTCCTATTAACCATCTCTGTGTTTTCTTTCCTTTCTCTCTTTACCCCCTCACTGTGTCTGTCTTTTCTCCCGTCTGCACTAAAAGTGGCTGTTCTTCTATCTCCAAGTTCCTCCTGCTGTTCTGCAATAGACCAGTTCCTGTCTAACCCTGAACATGCTCTGTAAGTCTTTTCTTTTATTACTGTAGCATTGTGTGTGTGCGTGTGCATTTATTATTTCTTCTAATACGCTTCCCTTGTTGTGTGGCTCATCAGGGATGGGGTTAATGGGCAAACTTTAAATAAACCATGTCAGGAAGTTGCATCAGAATGTTGTGTGTCATTTCCTGTATGCAAATACTCTTATTGTTGGCAATACAACGGGTAGGATGCATTCTTTTTATGGTACTCTTCTGACTGAGGATTATTATTTATATTATGGTAATTCATAGCCCCATTGCACTACGTGCTGTACAAAAGAATAACAAAGATGACAAAGCTTTAGCTGACAGACTGATATTAATTGCATGCCAGAGTTGTACAGCACTATGCATACTGATCTGTGTTTAGACCAGTGGTTCTCAAACTTTTTTTTTTTGCAGACCACTTGAAAATTGCGGAGGGTCTCAGCGGACCACTTAATGATCTTTCCAAATGTTGTTTGTACCGTTAGCTAAGTATTGTAAAGTGCTTTGGATAAAAGCGCTATACAAAAAAACCTTAATAATAATTAACCATTTTTGTTCTACAAATAAAAGCACACAACTCATATTTTAATATCAGTAGTCTTAGCTTTCTAATGCAATGGATGTACCCTCTTTCCCATGCCACGGCAGCCACCGAGCTGGGCTGGGAAGGAGGAGGTGGGTCTCTCCCTCTCCCACCGCAGCAGCCACCGAGCTGGGGCTGGGAAGGAGGGCCGTCTCTCCCCGGCAGCCGCAGCCCTGGAGCTGGGCAAAGTCGTCTCTTTCTCTGGCTGCCACAGCCCTGCACATCCCAAATTTCCCCCACCCCCCCTCTTCTCACCCCACTGTCCCCTCCCTCTACTCACCCAAAGGCCACCACCTCACCTTACATGTGCGTCTTCTCCAGGGTCCAGGCACCTAATTAGTGGAGCCACGCCTGCTCAGCTCCACTAATTAGGTGGGTGGCCCTTCATTCTCTCATGTGCGGATGCCCAGGCACTCACCTTAGAGGGATCTATCCGTGGACCACCTGAATGGAGCTCAGTCCGCGACCACAGTTTGAGAACCTCTGGTTTAGACAAAATCTTTCTAAGCCCCTTGCTCTGCCAGATAGAACACTCAGGAAACGTACCCAGTGAATTCCACCAAGGTTCTGACTAAGTCTGACTAGGTACTGACAACCTTGGGGAGATTTGCGCCTCCTACCACCAAAAGAACAACACACGCAATGACAACACTAGGAAAGGCAGGAGCTTAGTCCTAGTGCAAGCTGCCACCCCAAAGCCACTAGACAACTTCCACCACAGGGAGCAATAGCCTGGTTTTGCTTGGCCTTGAGCATTACTACAGATGGAATAAGCTAGTGGAAAATGATGATATCTTGCATGACTTTGATTTGCCAGTAGCAACAGTTCACATAATGCAGTCACAGCAAGGGACCCAGTGGCCCATGGATAAAGACGAATCCAAATGCCCAGTGAATAGAAAAGGACTCTGGCAGGCAGGGGATTAATCCCTCTTTCTTCAATACTTTTTTATTCTGATGGTGGGTATTGCAGCTGGATGTTAATTATCAGCAAATGGAATATGTGCTCTAGCTGGATTTTCTTATGATCCCTACATGTCTACTGAATCTTTGTCGTAGTTTAAGTTTAAAGAAAATCCAAGCCGGTAGCTACAGTTGTTTGAATACAGCAGTGTGACATGGGTGATACAGTATCTGTTTCTGCCATCTGTAATTTCACCTAGCTAGGCCCCTGGGTAGACAGCCCCATATGCAAGTCACAGAGCAGTGACCATGATGCAAGCTGCCCCATTGCTACGTGTCAGGTTTTTCTGACCTACTTCGGAATAGTTCTGCTGCAGGAATTTAAGGGTGCAATGACCAATTTGGCAGGGGAATTTTTTTCCCTCTAAAGGGCTGTAAGTAGAAATAAAGGAAAAGTTAAGCTGAATGTCAGGGAAATTTTCTCAATAATGAGGTTTATTAGGGTATGTACTAGTCTCCCCAAGGGCAGTAGAGAAAACCCCATAACAGTGGATATTTGGGAGTGGACTGTATAAAGCATTGGATCAGGGAATAAACCAGTTACAGCCAACCAGGATGGAGAGAGTGAAAAAGAGAATGAGGATGCTACAGCA
This sequence comes from Chelydra serpentina, assembly GCA_037349315.1. Lineage (NCBI taxonomy): Eukaryota > Metazoa > Chordata > Testudines > Chelydridae > Chelydra > Chelydra serpentina. The sequence continues at coordinate 20,429,811 of JBAIAC010000035.1, forward strand.
GTCATTTCCATCTCTAACCGGCAGGATTCATTTTGTGGAATTTATAAAGTACCTGTTGCCAGAAAAATCTCAGTAACTTACAGTATCTATGACTCCATCACCACTGCACCCTGTCTGACCCTGATTTTTAAGGGCCAAGAAGAGAATCCAGAGCATGTGTGTGACACCAGACTCTCTCCTAAGCAGGATTCTCTTCTACCTAGTGCTTCACAACTATTAGAGATCACGGAACATACCCCTAGTTAGCTGGTAGGCTACCAGAACTGCACCCTGGCTCCTTAGTCCTCACTCTGAAAGGTTCCTTCCAAACAGGCTTTAACATCAGATGGTCCCTGTCTGTCAAACACCTTAATTCCTGCCTCTGCATCTGCTCTCTCTGCCAGCCTTTTCCATGGATGGAGAGAGGAAAAATGTGTCAAATTATTATTGTTTTGATTATTGTTAACTAATTATTAGCTCAGCTCCTCTTTGCTCTGACATGGAAATTAGCAACTCCACACACCCCTCACGGTGCTTAAGAATTCCTAGTCATCTGAGCTCAGAGCCAGGGTGGTTCTGATTTCAGGTGGCTAGTCTGAGCCTCTGCCAGTGTCGCAGCATCCACACAGCTATTTTTAGCGTGCTGGCATAAGCCCCACTAACACAAGTCTATCTACGTGAGTTGGGAGGCTTAGTCCCAGTTGCAGTGTAGATGTACCTTCAATGGTCACAAACAAGCAACTTTTAGCCAGATCAGCCAGGAGATACAGACACCATGCTGAAGGGGTGATTATTAATTAATCCAGCTGCATTCAACTTTCCCACTATGGCTGATTTGGGCTGAACCTCACATATATGATACAGTATAAGGGAATTTGCAGTCTAGCTCTGGAGTTCAGGAACCAGGTCAGGGAGAAATATGGCCTGTCTTTTTTTAGGTAATGAAGAATGACAGACACACAAACAGAAAATGAAGATCTCCTGTAGAAGAAAAGGCCTCTTATCAGCTATAGTCTGAAGAGAAGCGCAAGGCTTCCTCAGCCCAAATAAATACAAGCTAAAGCCACTCTGGCTTCAGTTAACAGAGCTACTGTTATTATCACTACTAGAACTAGCTGCTGTAATGTCTTTACATCATATACTAGGTACATCCTGTATAACTGAGCTTTGTTAAAAAAAAATGGATATTAGCATCGTGCTAACCACAGCTTTCTTGTACTACAATCCCTCCCTTTCCCCCACTAGCAGCTCTGCTATTAGCGCCTCTTCCCTGCTCTTTTATTTCCTTCCTTCAGCAATCAGGTGCCTGCTGCCAATGAGGAAAATTAACATTTCTGTATAGAGCACCTGCTACTCCACCCATCCGTGTTAGCACACTGCAAGGATGTCTGGCTGTTTGGAATGAGGGTTTTAACCCTCTCCTTGCTAGACCCTGTGCGAGAGCCCTTCTCCTAATCATTAAGGCCACTGCCTTCTTGTACAAGTTGCTGGTGAGAACCCGAATGTGAGTTTTTGTGTCTCGCTCCCTCACCCTGGTATCGCCTCCATTGTCATTTCCATTCATTTCCTATTAAATGGTTGTACAGCCTAAGTTCCTTACAGAGAATAACATAATCGGCACGACGCATTGTCTATTGTCAGGCCCTGGGGTTCTCACAAGCAGCTTGACAGAACGGAGCATGAAAATAGCAGATAGTGGGATTTTTGCCAAAGATATTTAGAGGCCTCTATTCTACAGTCTCCATATATGCCTGCTGCAGTCTCATCTTGCAATGAAATAATTGGCTCCAGCAGGGACAGTCAGAGACAACAGACAAATTCCCAAGAACGTTTGAGCCACTTGTGTGTAACGTTCTTATAGAATCCCATGACCTTGCACCTCCAGTGAGTGTGTATGAGGTGATGATCCATTTTTCCTAAGTACAAACCCCAGGGACTTAGGCACCTAGGGCCCAGATTTAGGCACTACTGCAATCCACAAACTCCCCGCCTAACTCTAAACTCATTTGACACCTACGTTTTTGCTGTAAAAGTTCCCTAGGTGCCCGAGTTTCTGTCTCTGGGCATGCACACTGTTGCCTCAGGCATCCAGGTGCCTGTCTCACACCTAAGCCACCGTGTGAGCCTCAGACCAGGTGAAGCTAGACGGGGGAACACCTGTCTTGCCTGTGGGACCCAATCTAGTAGGTGTGCTCTGAGTATTTCTAACTCCACACAAGATGTCCAGGAGGAAAGGGGATTCCCTAGTAACCTTTAACGCAGGGGGTTGTGCATTCCCCCGGGATATTGGAAATCCCATTTCAATTCCCCTCTCTGGTGAGTGCTCTAACCACTGGCCTATGGGACTTTATGATGTGGTTCTCCCTCGATCTCACATGGTGAAGCCATTCTACTTTGTATTAAATAGTGATTGGATCACTATATTCCAGAGAGTGGAGCTCACCTGAGAAGTAGGGAACCCTTCTCCACAGTAGGCAGAGGGGAGAATTGAACCTGGGTCTCCTACACCCCCAGTGAGTACCCTAACCACTAGGCCAAGATTATAATGGACAGCACTGCCTCCTTCTCCCTAGCTGGTTTGTGTACAGTTAGGCCTTCCTTATAACTAACTGTTAGGCCAAGGGTTAGTGTATTCATCCAGGATGTGGGAGACCCCTAGCTCAAACTCCCTCTCCGCAAGAACAACCGAGGCATCTGATTCCAGGAGATAGGGGTTCCTGGCTGTGGGTTGCAAGCAGGGATAGGGGCCTCCCTGCAGCCTGGACTATAAGAGGGGCAGGGTTTAGGACACAGTCATTGGCATCTCCACATGGCTAGCTTTGGTGGGGAGTCACCTAGCACAGTCACTTTTGTGGATCCTTTTCTCAGGCACCCATGTCTTCCCATTCATTGTATGGGGGGCCTCGGCGGCCAGCACAGGGTTTGTTTTCAAGGTGTCTAAAGCATTGCAATACCCAAGTCCTCTTGTAAAGATCCCCGCCTGGGGTTAATTATTATCTCAACCAGGAAAGAAAAGAAAAGAAAGCTCAACTACATTTTGGGTTGTTTCCAGTTGGGGTTTTTTGATTTGTTTAGTTTTAATTCCTATTTCATCTAATTTCTGATAGTTTTTACTATTTCTTTTTGAAAAATGTCTTCTGTGAACAGAGAGAACTCTTGACCTTCGAGCCGTTTGACTTCCTTTTCACCCACAGGAGGCTGGAGTCTGCTGAAGGAAATCTAACAGGGCCTGTGAGTTATACAGAAAAAATCTTGGACTAGATTCTCTAATGTGGCTGAGCCGTAAAACTAGGGGTAGTAAAAGGAAGTCGCTTTAAGTCCTGTTTGGAGGCCCTGGATCCTTTGGCTACTCTACTTTGGCCCAGAAGATGCCCTGCACAGGTTAGAGCAGCCTGAGGGCGTCTCTAATTTTATGTTGACTGGCCACAACCCCCAAGAGGCTGTTATTGCCAGGGGATAGGGATTCCCCAGCTACATTGCTGTACCAGTGAAGGTCGGGAAAATGGTGACATAGGAGCCCCGACAGCATCTCTGTGTCACCCAAGGGTTTCCCAATGCGTGGGGAATTCTCAAAAGGCCAGCGAAGCCAGTTTTAGAGCTGCTTTGTACCTCTAGCACAGTTCAGTGCATCCAGAGCTGGGTTCGTCATCTTTACAGAAATACTATAAACATCTACTGTTGCCATCAGCAGCACAAGAAATCTAGGGCCTTATTCTCTGCTCCCTCACGCTGGTGTTAATCAGGAGGAGCTTCGCTGGGTCAATGGAGTTACACTCATACAAGAGCACAGTCCAGCTCAGAGTCTTTCAGGATGAGTCTCATTGCTGCTAGCCATTGGTGCATGATGGACTTCCTCTGCTCCCGAGAATTGTGCATCACTCCTCATCTCCAGCCTGGGTTTTAGCAGAGTATGCTTCATATGCTTCACTCCACTGCCAAGTGACACTGGGCTCAAGGTAACAGATCACTCCAGGGGATGCATGCCACCGTGATCAGGATTCTAGGGAAAGGCATACCCAGTTTCCTTCCTTCTCGCCAACTGAGTAACAGCCCTGCTGGCCAGTTGGTAGCCCAGCTGTCTTGCTGTCATTTGTCCTGCTAGCTGTAGATAGAGGGCCCGAATTTCCACTGCCGTGTGAAGTCATTTACACCTTTTCTAAGTAGGTCCAAAACATGACCATTGGGGTTTAGCAGCACAGGTTAGGGAGAATCAGGGCCAAGGTCTTGCAAGAGGGAAGGTGGCTGGGAGGAAGGATACAGAGAAGAGAATGGAACTTATATGGGCCAGAGCCTCAGCTGATGGAAAATCAGCATAAACCCTTTGACTTCTGTAGAGCTGCATCTGCTTACCCTAGCTGAGGATCTCGCCTAATGGCTTCATCAGCTAAGCAGGCTCCTGTGCTGGGATGCTCTCTTGCCACCTGCATTGTGAGAGTTGGAGTTAAAGCAGAAGCATATTTCACAATTTGCTGTTGTCAAAACCAGCCCTGATTTGTCAGAGTCTTCAAAGTCATCACTTTGATTAGACCCCGACACAGAAAAACATTTAGGTTGTCAAGGCAATCTTCAAAGCAAGTGATTCATCCAGAAGGGAATTAGCTGTTCTGAGATATCTAGTTATGATGAATTGATTAACTCTGACATGTTGGAAAGGTGGCAGTGGGGAAGGTGATTAGGGGAGGGAGATGTGCCTTCTTTTTCTTTTTTTTGGCTGCGTGGCATTTTATAGAGCCTGCTCAGTTGCAGTTTGTTGTGACCAAGAAAACAGGTGTCTTGGGTTTAGAGTCCCTGATGGGAAATAATTAGAAGTTCATCAAGCCAAAATATGCACTGCAAATAGGATGAAGGCTGTGGCTGGAGGTTACAAAGGCAACATTCAGCCCAGTTGTGATGGGATTTTTGGTGAAAATTGGTGAAGCCCATTTTGGGTCACCTGTTGGACACACACAATTCTGCTAGAAATTGATCAGTGGGAACCAGCAAAAAAGCAGCAAAAATCCCAGAAAGGAAAAGAAACCAGGAGCCCCAAATGCTCCTCCAAATTAAATCTGTGTGTCTGTGTGTAAATGGTTGTGAGTCCATGGGTAGGAGCAGTTTGTGAATGGATCTAGGGTGTGAAAGCAATCCTGCGTGGGTCTAAATGGGTCTGCGAGCGGTGAGGATGTGGCCAGCCTGTATATGAGTACATGTGTTTATCTGTAGCCATACATGTGTAGGGATAAACGTTCACTTCTCTCTGTGCCACCAGTTTTGTTGAGGGAGGGGTGTGCACAGCGCCGAGAAAAGGGTTGGATAGTTAACCGCTTGGGGGAATGTACACATAGTACTTTCATGTCTCAGACTGAAGAAGGGCAATTTTCCTAATTTAATTTTTCATTGAGTGTGAGTTGAAATGAAAAAAAAAGTATAGAAAAAAATTAAGGTCAGATTTTGTTCTAAACAGATACACTGCATCCCTTTAAAGAGCTGAAACAGACGCAGTGCGGCGGAGTCTCCCCTGAGTTAAACTGGTCTAACTCAGGATTAACTCCAGTAAAGCCAGTGCAGTTACACCACTCTGGAGCAGGTGTGAGTCAAGAATCAGACCCTGGCTGTAAGCTGTTTGAGGCTCTTCGACCCTGGGCTGTCCCTAAAACATCCTCACACCAAGAACAGCACACTGCCTGCACTAGGAGCTGCAAGGGAGAGTGACTCCATCTGGGGATTGTCCTGCACCAGGAAAATCACCAGCTAGCTGGTTCAGGCAGCTTTATGAATAATCTGCATAGCCAGAGCAGAACAACGGGGCTGTAACACATCTGCCCCCCCTGTAAACTTTATTATATAGTGCTGTAGGTGCACACTCCTTGAAATATCACAGAGAGAACAGAATCTCTGTCTTAGAGAGCCAGGAGTCTGAAAGGGTGAATACAGTGCAGAGCAAGCAACTCTATGATAGAAAGCACCGTACCCTGCTTGAGAATATTCCCTGAATGTGCCAAGGAACTGTAAAGTGTTTTCAAGTCTCTAAAATAAGGATGCAATTAATTTTAGTCAGAAATTCATGTTTAAACCCACGCAAAGCTTTTTTTCTTTTTTTTCCCCCAACTTGGGGTCATTCTTTAATGCATTTTAAATTGCTTTGTCAGTGGAAAATGAAGTGGTTTATTTTAGGAAGCACATTTACCTTTCAGAAAAATAAATTTTAGCCATTGCTTTAATCTCTCTTTAAAATCAAAGTTACTGATGAACACATCGCGGCTTGTGTGGGACGTGCAAATGTTCAGCGTGTACCAGAATCACACTTTAGATCCTTTTTTAGCCTGCGGGTTAAACACAGTATTTTAAGAAAGCTAAGGGGCCACAGTCAGTACTACAGGTAGATGCACTGTCCTGTTCGGTATCCTTTCTGCCACTTGGGCAGCACAGCAGGAGCAGAAACCACCCAAGAAATCCTCTCCTGGGGATTCTCTCGCATGGGGAGTGTCCGATGAGCACAGAGCCAGCATAGCCAGCCTCTGCGCCTCCCTCCCTCCTATCAGTCCAAGCACAGGGACATGTCAGGGGTTTGGAGGGGGGCGGGTACACGGTGCTCTAGTTATCCCCAGCTAGCATATGAATCCCTGGAGACCGTTGCCAGCAGGCACAAGTTGCATCAGCTGGTCTAACGTGGGCTGGGGGCAAAGACTAGAACTGGTGGGTGTTTCGCAGCTTCTCCCTTTCCCCCTCTCCTAGGGTCCCCTGAGTGGCAGCATTGGGGAGAGGAGCCATCATTTCCTAGGTATTCCCTGAAGCTCAGGCAGAGCCATTCAGCTCCTGCCTTGCTCTCCCTGGGATTCGCATGCCTTAGCAGGAGAGCCCCTGCCTTCTCCCCATAGTGACAGGGAGGTTTCAAATACTTCTGGTTAAAAATCAAAGGGCACGGAGCAGGAAAGATATTTGCAACTCACACCATAATCAGATACAAACTTCCTCCTCACGAAAGTCACCCTTGAAGGCTGCAGGTTAGACACCACTGCCCTAGATGAATTAAAGCTCCCACTTTGGTGTTGTCTCTTTCCCCACTTTCAAGAGCTCTTTAGTGCGGGAGGGATGCACTCTTGTATTTGCTACAGCTCCCCAGCACACAGCAATTGTTCCAGATCAGAAGTTGCTTTGGCAACAGAAATACAAATGCATGGACCAGTCTCCGAACAGTATCACCAAGAAAGACTTCAGATCTAATGAATGCTACTGAGGACCAACTGCAAATAATACAGCTGATCCCTGGCTTCCTGCTCAAAAGGACAATAACAATTATCCACTCTTCATCACAAGCAGCCCAATGGGATTAATTCGAGAAATTGTGCGTGATGATTTACTCAGTAGGTATTATTGTGGGTGGCACACTGTATGAAAGCTTCACAGGAATGCTTTTGTGTGGGGGTGTGAATTAATGTCCAAATATTGTGCAGCATTTACTAACCATGCTAGTCAAAGAAGTAGAATGGAGCACACATCCACACAGCACCTTGAAGCTGCACGGAAGGAAGAAGGGAAAAAAAGAATGTGCCAGTCAATATATTAGAGGGGGGAGAAAAGAGAGGAATGCCCCTCATCTCCTGTTAGAGTGCAGGGTAAAAGAGGCGATCTGTATATATGATGATCAGTGCCCTTACGGTATGACAACTGCCCAGAATGGCTATCAGTATGTTGGCATCTTAATGCCAATCCTATCCTCAATGCCAGCTGTAGTGTTAACTGTAAAAGAACACGCAATCTGTGTCACCCCATCATTCCTTTCTCCAGACAACCAGAACAGGAGCTCAGAAGGGTGATTTTCCCCACAGAACAGAGGGTGATTTTGTTTCATTCCGGTTTCCAGGGGTTGCATTGTGTCATAGCCACCCTTTAGCACAATAGAACAGCAGGTCCAAGAACTTGTCCCTCTACAGAACCCTCGCTTCCTGGTGAGCAGAACCGCTGCATGCATGGTGCAGATGGCAGCGCCATTTTCAGAGCTATAAACAGTATCATTGTCATAGCTCTTTGAATGGTACTGCCATATGTACTGGAGAATCAGCATTTATGCTTGTAAGGGCTATGGGCCAGCTGGATTTTCTCCCCAAATGAAGCCGACTCCTGAAGTGTGAGTGAACACATCATGCTGCTTTGGAGGGATTCCCCCTCCCCAATACTCATTCTTGAATCTCCAAGGATCTTCTCATCTGTCCTCTAACCTGCAAAAAAGCAGGTGTCCTGTGAAGCCAAACCTCTGATCAATGCAAGAAGCAGGAGCAAGTCCATGAAGATGTTTGATGGCAAATCAATCACACTGTGTGCATTTTCTTTACCACAGCAATTTATTTTTATGGCACAGTATATTCCAGAGGGAGAGAGAGAGCGTGTGTGTGTGTGTGTGTGTGTGTGTGTGTGTAGAGAGTGAGCTCTTCTTAAACAGTCAGGTTTCTGTGGCTATAGACTAGTCTGATTTTCAATACAATCCATAATGTGCTTTCTTACATTTTTATTGGTGAATGGATAGCAGCTATACATTGTGCAGTAAAGTCAGAAAAACATGATGGCAGAGCTCTATAAATAAAAAAGGGAATCATACAGAGGTTTTTAAAACCTGTTGCAGGAGAATGAATGGTTTGGTGCAGAGTAAATATTTCATTGTGAAAACAGAAGCCAAGTTTTCATCAATAAATAGGAACCTCCCATAGAATCCACAGTAGAGCTTGTTTCCTGTTAGGATGCTTTGGCTCTGTCTACTTATGGTTTTGGAGAGACAAGGAGGGACAGGTGAGGTAATATCTTTTATTGAATCAACTTGTGCTGGTGGGAAAGACAAGTTTTCAACCTGCACAGAGCTCTTTTTCAGGTCCGGGAAAGGTACTAAGGCCAGGTCTAGACTAGGAAAGTAGGTCGCTATAACTATGTTGCTCAGGGGTATAAAAAATCCACACCCCTGAGCGATGCAGTTAAACCAACCTAACCCCTGGGTAGACAGCACTATGTCAACAGGAGGGCTTCTCCTGTTGACATAGCTACCGCCTCTCATGGAGGTGGATTAACCACGCTGACAGGAGAAGCCTGTAAACCTGCCCTTAGAGGTGTCAGCTAAATACAAGATGGAACAGATAGTTTAGCAGAAGTAGTTAGCACATATTCTAAGGGACCATTCAAGGTGACCCATTAACGCCCCTGTAGTCATAGGACAAAAAAGAGGGGCTAATGGTTACAGATTGTTGTAATAAACCATAAATCCAGTGTCTTTATTGAGACCCTAATTTTTAGTGTCTAGCAAAGTTTTGAATTTAAGCTCCCAGGCTTGTCTTTTGAAAGTGGATCTTAGATTTAGCTGTGACGCTCAGGAAGAGCTCTCTCTCTCTCACCAACAGAAGTTGGTCCAATAAAAGTTATTACCTCACTCACCATGTCTGTCTAATATCCTAGGACTGATGTGGCCACAACTGCATAGTTATGGCTCTGTATCTGTGTGAAACTGGTTTAAAATTCAGTTACAATCTAACATTATGGTTGTAACTGGAGATGGGTACAAACCAAAACCTTGTACCTGAACCCAACCATACTTCTGAGAAGTTAAGATCTACCCTAAATGAAATGTTTTGGGAGGGGACTGGGGGGGAAGAGGGAAAGAACAAAGAATTAAATTTAGGCAAATTTCAAAATGAAACATCATTTTGAAATGAAAAATGAAATTGTTTCATTTTGAAAATGTTGAAACAAAACACTTTGACTTTTTTGAAATTTAAAAACAATATTTGTTGCCAAAACTGCCAAATTCAACACAAAATTGAAACTAGTTCTGGTTGACTGAAAACTGCATTTTTCCATGAATAAAATATTGTCTGAAATATTTTAGCTAGCTCTAGTTGTATGATGTGAGAATGCATGAGACCTGCAGTCATGATGAGGTAGACAACAACATGACGACAGGTTGTGGTAGGATATATGACCTTTGGGGTTACACCTGTGAAGTAGTGAGTGAATTGGGCTACTGTGAGGGTAGAGACCGCGTCATTTGTTTAAGAATTAAAGCTTTCTGTGCAGGTGAATAATTGGCAACACAAAGCTGAATTTCCAATGACGGGAACTTTATTCCTGTTGTATACCAAACTAAAAGATCCAACAAACCAGAGGAAACAAAAAGGAAGGAAATCTCATATTTCTCTGTTCAGGGGTCTGTACGTTCTGGGCAACCACCAGCTCTGACTCTCTACTGGTGGCCGTTCAGGAGAGCAGGTCTAACATGTGAATGTTGTAAGAGGGAGTTGATGTGTAGAAAAGGAGTGAAGTGGTTTGTCTCATTGGCCCAGAATCCACTCTTGGCTAAACCAGTGTAAATATAGACTATTTTTGCACTGACTTCCGTTGGAGTGGGGCAGTGAACCACCTTCAATACCTTTCAGAATGGAAAGAGTGTGTTAAGTAATGGCCTTCGTATACCAAAATGTCTTATTTCTAGCAAACACATTGAGACATAAATCCTGATTCAGTTCTGTGTCATCTGTTATTAAGTACTAACTAGGATTTTAGATTGCTGATCTATAAGCTGCCTGTGTGTCAGTAACATTGCTCTGTGCTGGCTTTATGTCCATGGAGATTCTAGGTCAGATAAAAGCAAGAGCACTGGAACAAACATCACATGGGAGCTGTATCACAGGAACAATACTTGCATTTGGTTTGTGTTTTTTTAATTCACAACTTCTCTGGGTTTATTCCCATGGCTGCTGGCAATGAAGCTCAGTCTAGCTGTTCAGTGATATCAAAACCAGACTCACCCAGTTCCACAGAGGCTGTAGGTCATGTATATGCATCCTTTTGTTTTGTGGGTTAACAGATGGGATGCTGCCTTTGCTTAGACCAGTCACTGTGCGAGGATTTTGTTGGTTTGTTAATTTTTGCTGACTCACTTTTATTTTTGGGTCACTCATCTCATGACTGTCTTAATGCAAGTAATCGGCATGGGCTTTTTTAAAAATGCAAACAAATAGCACCTTTCCACAGAAAAATCACTAGCAACTATTCCTTCGTACGCAGGACAAATGTCTGAGCATCCGCCTGGGGAAAGATTGGTGCTTTCTTTAATAGTTCAGGTTATCAAGTTTGCTGATTTCATGTCATTCCAGCAGTGTTAGCACTGGCAGTCCATCTGGGAGAGGAGCTCCTTTTCTGCAGTGATGCTAACTGATCCCCTGCAAGTGACAGTGGCGCACTGGAGCTGATCTGACCTGACAGCAGCTTTACACTGATGGAACACATTTGAGGGCGGAGGGGCTTAGTCCATTTTTGCATCAGTGTAAGTGAACGAAGAGTCAGACTCACAGGCTGAGGAAGGCAGGGATGGGGCAGTTTGCCTGAGTGAAGTTTTTCAGGATCGGAGCCTTCGATTGTAAGCTTATGGGCAGAGGCCGTGTGTTTTATCTGACCAACACCATATGCATTTATTATTATTATCCTCCAAAATTACATCATAGGGATGTTTTGATAACTAGCATTTACAACATACAGGATCTTTAAATAGTTAAAATTTATCCCCGTGAGTCCCCAGTAAATCCTGACTGTGAACCAATTCTGTAGGTTTGAGTAGTCAGGAGTTCTGTTAAACTCTTCGCAAAATTCCTGCGTTTCAGGTGCTCAAATGCACTTTTTTTCCTTTGACTTTCCTTAGAGGTGCCTCGGAGCGTGGTCTCCTGCAGATCCTGCATTGTGATGTCTTGCACTCCTGACATGTTGTTGAGCTGCTTATTAGGACCCAAAGGGAGCATTCTAAGTGCTCTAATGATCATCTTTGTTCTCGTTTTCCATAATTGTTCCACTTCATGGCAGAGTTCTTCATACTTCACCATCTTCTCTTCTTGTTTCTTGATGTTTCTGTGTGCTGGTCTGGCACTATCAATCAGCATGGTCGTCTTTGACTTCTTTCCTACAACTATGTCCAGTCTGTCTGCTTGCCCCATTTGGTCTTTGACAATTGCCAGATCCTGTAAAATCACAGCCTCTTTCATTCTCTAGCGCGCTTTCAGTTTGGTGGTCGTAATACTGCATGGTTTGTTTAAACACATGCTTGCCACAGAGACTCCAGTGCAGACACTTGGCAACTTAATTATGTCTGTTCGTGTTTTTCGGCCAGCCAGGCGCCTGCAGGTGCTCAACACATGCTCCATGGTCTCTTCCTTTTCAGTTCTGCAGTTCAGGGGATAGTTCTGTCAGTCACTTTTGTTTCAAACATAATGAAGTCTTAGGAACTGCTCTGGTTCACTCATGAGACTCTCCACTTTTCTTTCGAGGTAGCTTTCTACAAGCCAGGAATCTGTTAATCTTCAGTCACTAATGAGTGTGCGGGGTCTCCACCACTGTCCGTACAGTGATTTCTGTGTAAATCTTTCGAGACTTTCTTTGATGCTTTCTAGGGTTGGGATCACACTTGGCCATTGCTTGTTATTGCAACCCAGATGATCTTTTACTTTGCCTAAATCCTCATATATGTTGATGTTATATTCTTCATTGTCAATTGCTTCCTCCACAGATCCTCATATATGTTGATGTTATATTCTTGTCAATTGCTTCCTCCACAGATAGCACAACTTTTCCTTCATCTCATCATTGGATGTACATCCTGTCCATGTCTTGATTGAAATCCATGACACTACACATCACCAGGATCTTTCTTGTTTGGATATCAAGTTTTTTTCTTCTCCTCTTGATTTCACTTACTCATTCCAGTGGTGTACTGTACTACTGGTATCCCCCATGTATTAATGGCTCAGATCAAATTATTCAAGTTGAGTTTTGTCTTTAGAGTAGTTCTTGTTAGTCTGTAATATTCTTTCCTCACTTTTTCTTTGACTTCTTATGTTTTAACTCCAACAGTTCTGTTATCCCAAGGAATTTGTAGGGGCCATGTTGAGAAATATCTTGGATAGTACCTTTGTTAGCTTGTATGCCCTCTGACTGTACCAGCCTACCCCTCTTTACAGATGCCAATGGACATTTAGCCAAGCCAACCCGTAGCTTTCTATCATCACCAAACTTTTCTGGACATCATCAATCTCTGTATCTCCTTTTGTGATCATCCATATCATTTAAGATTATCCATGTATAGCGTTTATTAATTATGATTATTATTATTACTATTATTATTGCAATGGAGCCTAGAGGAATCAGGGCCCCAGAGTGCTAGGCAGTATATTTCTATACTATATAAGTAATAACAATAATTATCGCTAATGATGAATGAGTCCAAGCACTTCTGTCTAATATGAACCACAGTAGCTGATTTAGACTCCAATTTAGCCTCTGTGTTTATTCTGAGAACTAATTAACCCTTTTATTTGCTGGATGAAACTATTGTGCAGAACATCCTGTCAAACAGAGGACACAGTACAGTATGTTACTGTAATTAAATAAACAGATAACTGAGCTCAAGAAATTGCCTACAATCATTAATTAGGATTAATTAGGCAAAATGATTTACAACTACAGAAGACAAAACTAAGCAATGCTTTTATTGGCTAGGAGAAGCAGCTGTGACACACTGTATTCATTACTTATATATCAGGAATATGCTATTCAGTAACACTAAAAAAGAAGCCTCATAAAATACATTTATTCAATGAACTGTGTTTTGCCCTGGAAGACAACCACATTCTTGGTGAACTACAGATATTGTAATGATCAGTGCAGACAGCTCCTCCCTCAATAGATGGTACTGTATCTTTAAGTTAGTAATAAGTAACTGTCTTGTATGTTATTTATGCTCTTGTATCTGATCTGAGGCTTTTAGCAGGAAATGTAGTCCTGCCTGCATGTGCTGGAGTTGGTACTTGCAGTGTTCCAATGAATCTGTGATTCGATAAGCAAGTATTAAAACACGTCTATTGAGCAGTTAAGTGTTAAGAGCCTGGCCATAGAGAAGATGGAAAGAGAGATGAAGAGTTCCCAAGTATAAAGACGTTTTTCTTTCTAAACTATGCTTGAGGTCAGCACATAGATCAGTTGGGTCCGTGATTTGTCTCATCTTTTACTTTAAAAGCAACACATTCATCTGCATGATACAATGATTACTCATGAGGGGTCACTAATGCTGCTCAGTGATTGGAAATAGCTAGCGCATCTTGGAGAATTCAAACATGACAGATAATTATAATAATTGTCAGTGTTTCTTATTTTAGAAGGAGGGGAGTTCAAATTTGTCTCTTTCCCCGCTCAGAAATAACACCACCACAAAACATTGCTCCCGGTCAAATCTGACAGGCAGAATTGGAGCTAAGTTTTACAAAAATGAAAAGAAAAAGTGTATGCCAAAGAAATGTTTATTTAATCCAGGATTCCCAAATAACCAACTGCTCTCCATTGTGTCCAAGTCCTGAGGACACACTGCATCTCACAGGAGGTGATCGGCACTTAGAAGAATCAGACCTTTTTTCCTAGACCTTATCTAGTACTTTCATCAGTAGATCTCAAAGTGCTTTACAAAGGAGGTCAGTATTATTATCTCCATTTTATAGATGGGGAACCTTAGACACAGACTGGGGAAGTGACTTTCCCAAAGTCATCCAGCAGGCCCATGGCAGAGCAATGAATAGAACCCAGGTCTTCCCAAGTCCTGGTCCAGGGCTCTAGCCACTAGACCAGGGGTAGGCAACCTATGGCACACGTGCCAAAGGTGGCACGTGAGCTGATTTTCAGTGGTACTCACACTACCTGGGTCCTAGCCACCGGTCCGGGGGGCTCTGCATTTTAATTTAATTTTAAATGAAGCTTCTTAAACATTTTTAAAACCTTATTTACTTTACATACAACAATAGTTTAGTTGTATATTATAGACTTATAGAAAGAGACCTTCTAAAAACGTTAAAATGTATTACTGGCACGCGAAACCTTAAATTAGAGTGAATAAATGAAGACTCGGCACACCACTTCTGAAAGGTTGCTGACCCCTGCACTAGACCATACTGCCGAGCGATGAATTGCTTTTGCTGTTTGTGGGGGTTTTTCCCCACATACTTTCAAACCTGTGTGAAATCTAATGTGCACAGACAACTGTCCGTTCATCACATAAACATGGCTAGTAAGATCTGCTGCTATGTTTATTGTCAGCTGGTCTTAAAATACTTGGGTGACATTAAACTGTGTGAAGTGTTTACAGTAAGAAGCTGATGATCGTAAAACACTTTAACTATTAAATCCTGAAGAGCATTTTGTTATAAGTGGCCACTAACAATAGGCAGCTTGGAATATAACACTCTGAGATGGCCTTGCAATATTTGTATAGCAATCCCTCCTCGCAGGTGCTGAGCAACTTCAACTCCTATTGAAGTAAATGGGAGTTAAGAGTGAGGAGCATCTCCCAGGGGGCTCTCAACACTTTCCCAGATCAGGCCCATAATGACGAAGGCCCAGACCTAGCAAAGCACATAAACATGCTTAACTTAAAGCATGTGAGTAGTACCATTAAAGCCAATGTCCTAACTCTTAAAGTCAAGCGTGTGCTCAAATGCTTTGCTGGATCAGGGCCTAAAACATTCCTGGAACATGCTGAGAGCAAACAGTGCTTCTCCTTCTTGGTGCAGCAAAGATAATTATGCCATCAATTTATTTGCTGGATTTAATATTATGTTTCTTTCTGAGCTTCTGATTTTGCAAACATAATGTGTATATATAGACTGTATATGGAAAGATAATCTCCATATTTTATCTATCTACCAGGACTGTGTTGCCTTACTAATGGTGGTTTCCGTCTAGACTGATTAAACCGATCATCCTTGTAGTGGTCAGACTGACTTCTCTCAGTAATGTATTGTTTTCGCATCTGCGTGGCATGCCCCAAGGCTCACAGTTCCTGATTTCTTACTGGCACTTTAATACTTAGTTTTAGTCGCTAAACCCTCACTTTTGCAACTGTTGTTGATCACTCCAAGACCTTGTACGGTGATTTAAAATACTGGAACGCACTAAAACTCGTTTGGCTTGGAAACAGTTGAGATTCTGTGCCTGTATTCATTGTCACTGCTTAATACATCAGTATAAAATGATTGAATTATCTTAAATGTTTAAGAGGTTTTTAATTTTGACAACTGAACTGCCCTTTGATGGTATAAGAAGTGAGTATAGCTGAGTACGACTGGAGCCGTAAGAGGTTCATGTGTAGTTTGCAGTCAAATCATTCCTAGAATGCACTAGATACTTAGATGCGAATCTGATTTCCAATTCCTCTTTCAAAGTAAGGCCCATTTTTTCAGGGAAGATGCGCTGGGCCCTTCTGCACCATTAGGGAAATCTGTGCAACTGTAAGAACCATTTGGAGGTAGGATAATCTTCCAAAGGAAGTGGCGGAATAACTACCTTTGGAGTTAATGAAGTTTGGACCAATCAGTGAGGTCTGGGATAATTAAATGACCTTGCAGTGGTGTAAGGAAACAGGCTAGATGCTGTACCCACGGCTTCTTCTAACCCAAAGAATTGTTTGAAATTTGTATGTAATTGATCCTTAAACAAGTTTATATTTCCTTCTCCTAACTGTGAACAGAGCTGGTTTGATTTTTCACTGAAAAGTCTGTGATTTATAGGAGGTTGGGTGACCTACCTGAGGCTCTGTAGGAAAGTGGAGCTCTTCTACTGATTCACCCTAGACTCAGGAGCTAAGACTTTCCATTAAGATGCAAAGTAATTACTGATGAATCATGTTGGCTGGTGGTTCTAATTAGCTCCAACCATGGTACAAAGGAGGTGGGAGTTGTCTGTTTTGACAAGAGGGAGAATAAAGGAGCTATAGTAAAGTCCTTTAGGAACAGCCAGGCTCAGAGAAGAAGTTTAGACAGGTGTTATGCTGTGTGAATGTGAGAAACATCATAAAGCCAGACCCCAGGAAGGGTGTAAGTTTGGCTACAAGCTCAGGGTCAGTCCGACATGGTGAGGATGCAGCTAGGGATTCACTAGAAGATACAGGAAATTCAGGACAAAGAGTTTCAGAGTTTGTACTTACTTGATTGATGCCCAGACAGGAAAACTAATGCCCCAAACTCTCTCCCCACCCATCACATTGTTGTGCCTTTTCTTTCTGCACACATGGGACCTAAGGAGGAGAGAGCATCAGTATTTACAGCGAACGTACAGTCTTCTCTTCTTTCTTGTCATTCTACCTTCATGTTATTTTAAATATCGTTTACTAAATGTAGAACATTTTAATCACCTGGTCCCATCTGCCAAGTTAAGGTGAAAGACCCACCAACCCCTGTTTTCATTTATTTGCAATGCTGGAAGACAAGAACATAAAGGGATATAATGAATTTTCCTTCCCTGCCAGCCTGCTGTCTCTCAACATCTCCAAAAGATCTTCTTGCCAGTTTACACCAGCTGGGGTAGCTCCACTGATTTGAAAGGCGCTAAGCCAATTCACATCAGCTGAAGATCTGGACCCTCATATTTTGTTGGTTCAAAGAATCCTAGAAATTAGAGTTGGAAAGGCCAGTTAGGTCTCCCATTGCCATCAGTGCCAATGCAGGTTGTTCCCTTTTATAAAAATTTGTAGTATCCAAAATGATGACGCTTCCACTCTTCCCCTGGGGAATTTACTCCCCAGACTAATACTCAGTTTACATTTTCCCCTCCTTATTTTAATGCCATTACTCCTAATTCCACCTTCATGTTCTCACTAAATAATCACTCTCCCTTCTTGCTGGTTAGACCCCGCACACATTTTGTGTACTGTTCTCATGTTCCCCCATTATCGTCCTTTATCATGAGCAGCAATTGCAGAAAGTCAAGGCTGTCTGTGCAATAATGTTAAGCTTCAAAACCAGAACATTTAAATTGAGAGCTGAGAGCTGATGCTGTCCACATCCTGGGGGACATTCAGGAAAGTTTCATTTCATTGTCTGCATACATTTGATCACATCTCATAGCTAGGCACCCAAGGACCTGACCATCCTTTATTCCATTCTAAAATAAGAGCGTTCAGATGTAAGCTAAACTCTGCTCATGAATTCAGATGTAAATATTTAGATTTGGATGTTCATAAATAGTAACTGATAATACAGTGGGCACAAATAAAGGCTTCAAGACTTGATGAGTACCATTGGGTGTTGGTTCAAGGAAATGAGTTTAACACCTTGCCTCTGTACTCCAGAATAAACCACACACAGTTTGGCAGAAAGAGAAGATTGTTGCTCTAGAATGAATCACTTCTTGCTTAGAGAGAATGGATGTTTCTTCGATTTTACCAGATCATCATCATCATCACCATCCTCATCCTCATCAATTATTTATTTGAATAAACTTAGTGCCTAGGAGCCCTAGTTATAGATCACAACCCCATTGTGCTAGACACTGTGCAAACACACAACAATGCCAAGGACTGATATGTAAGCAGAGGACTTAGGATGAGTATCTACAAGATAATAACAGATAAGTGTATGAAAAAAATAGCAAAAATCTTAGAATGCATTTTACAGTAGTAACTAGGAACCCCACTCAAGGAACAAGGTCACATTGCACTACATGTTGTACAGATGAAAAAGGGAGCTGCACCTCATAATGGTTTTTTGTTTTTGTTTTTTGTCACACAAAATCATGCATGTGTATGATCCTTTGAATGGTTATTTCTAAAATAAGGGGAAAAGTTCATCCTGCATTGGCTTAGGGTGACCAGATAGCAAATGTGAAAAATCAGGACGGGGGTGGGGAGTAATAGGAGCCTATATAAGAAAAAGACCCAAAAATCGGGACTGTCCCTATAAAATCGGGACATCTGGTCACCCTACATTGGCTTGATGTAGAACGGGGGGGACAGTAAGCATAAAGTAAGGTCTGTCTCTTAAAATAACAGATAGCTAGTTACCCTAAAAGGCCTCAGTCTCAGATCACTTAGATTTGAGACCACTGAGCTAAATTGCAATGTTCTGTTTTGACTGACATCGATTATTGTTTTTTGTGGTCTCAGAATGGAGACAAACGTAAATCTGAGCAAGGTTCTGTGAGCAATGGGAGAATCATTAAGCTGTCAGACTTAGGGTACATCTTCACTACCCGCCGGATCGGCGGGTAGTGATCGAGCTGTCAGGGATTGATTTATCGCGTCTCGTCTAGACGCGATAAATCGATCCCCGAAAGCGCTCCCCGTCAACTCCGGAACTCCACCTCAGCGAGAGGAGGAAGCGGAGTTGACGGGGGAGCAGCAGCGGTCGACTCGCCGCCGTCCTCATGGCCAGGTAAGTCGACCTATGATACGCCGACTTCAGCTATCCTATTTATGTAGCTGAAGTTGCGTATTGTAGGTCGACACCCCACCCCCCAGTGTAGACCTGGCCTAAGAGAATGAGGGCATGTCTAGTAGTACAGCACTGTAGTATAGACACTTCCTACATGGATGGAAAGGGTTCTCCTGTTGCTGTAGTTAATCCACCTCTCTGAGAGGCAGTAGCTAGGTCAACAGAATGATTTTTCCATCAACCTAGCTGCATCTACACTTGGGTTAGATCGACCTAACTACATTGTCCAGGGAGCAAAATTTTTCACATCCCTGAGTGATGTAGCTAGGTTGACCTAAATTTTAAGGTGTAGACCAGGCCTTAGAGACAGTATCATCTTCTCTCTGAGGCAGAAAATACAGAAATCTTAAGAAAATCAAAGAACAGGCTATTGCTTCCTGAAGCAATTCTACCTTATTTGTTTTCTTGTTCACTTGAAATTATAAGATGACACATAAACCAACAGGCCATTGAGGGGGGCTGCTGGTTTTGTCCTGCTTGGATGAATCCTTATACATGTAGAAAGACTTCCTCTCTAAAGGACATCATGAAATGTCAACATTTATATTGCTGTAATACCTAGCATGTGCACTCACTCATACACATATTGCTTTAAAGGTCACATTCACACGAGAGCATGCTGAGTCTTGGGATATTCCAATAAATCTCATTCTGAGAGTCAGAAAAGATAAACTCTGATTGGTTTGGTGAAGGCCTTCAATTAACATACAGCACAGGAAAGTCCCAAGAAATCATCTGTCATGGAGTGATTCATTAACTGGTGGGGACAGAGGAATCACCGTCATAGAAGCATGGCATAGGGAAAATTATTTGGACTTTAGGACTGAAACTATGGATACGTCTATACTTACCTCCGGGTTCGGCGGTAAGCAATCGATCTTCTGGGATCGATTTATCGCATCTTGTCTAGACGCGATAAATCGATCCCGGAAGTGCTCGCCGTCGACACCAGTACTCCTGCTCCGCGAGAGGAGTACGCAGAGTTGACGGGGGAGCCTGCCTGCCGCGTGTGGACCCTTGTAGTACCTTGTAGTTCGAACTAAGATACTTCGACGTAGCTGAAGTTGCGTATCTTAGTTCGAACCGGGGGGTTAGTGTGGACCAGCCCTATGAAGTCAAGTATCCTTTCAATGCACTCTCCTAATTCCCTTTAGTATTAAAAGGTAAAAAATACAACCAGGAAGTCCTAAGTCCAAAAATGTAGTCTTTTAACAAGTGTTACAAAGCCTAATGTGAATCCTCTGGAAATATTTTCATGGTTATATTTTATTGCAGTGGTAACATTTTGTTTTTAATCTAAACGTACTGCAGATTTGGAAGCCCAAAGTCTGTGATCGCATATGAGTTCCAGTTAGTGAATTTGACCACAAGAGAGGGACCGATCTCAGTGGATGTAACTTTGTGTAGCCTCATTGACTTCAAGGGAACTATGCTGATGTATCCCAGCTGAGGATCAGGACCGGAAAGTGAAACTAACCGATCCGGTTTCACTGCTCAGGCTGAAGGAAATGCAAATAATAAATAATAAAAACAGCATCAACTGTTGAAAAGTCCACTCGATTTAAAAAAAAAAATTGTCTGGGTTTAACTAAATTGCTACTAGCAATGTGGTTGATAAGGAATTTCTTTTAAATATATCATTTTTATCCCGACAGTGCTTTTCTAAATGGAAGTTTCATGCATGGATCAAAGAGAAAATTCACCCCTTTGAGTTTACATGAAACCCACACCACTAATCTAGTTTTAAATTTAAAAACAAGTTGTTCAAGCATTTATATCTTGTCCTTAAATTCATGCTACTTTTTTCTTTGTAGAAAACATTCGCACTTCTGCCCCACAATGATTATTGATTTATTACAAAGTAGGGCTGATCAAACAGAATTTGCCAAATGCAAATTTGGTGAATTTTGGCTTATTTGTTGCATCTTAAAGTATTTGCAGAATACTATTAGTTGAGCGTCTATTTGTTATTTTAAAATATCCCATGAATATTACAGGCACATGAATGACAAGCCTCTGGATTATTCATCAACTATTTGATCTTGAAATTCAGTATTCAGACTTCAATACCCAAATTGCAAGTGGGTTGTTCTCTGTCATATGGACATTACTCATGTAACTGATATATATTACTTAAATAGGGCTGAAGATATGCATTTGACTGAATCATTGAGGCTAGTTCCAAAGCTTTATGAATGCAAATGGGCTAACTATGATTGAGTCAATCAAAGACTAAATATTTATGAAGCATTGGGGAATTTTTTTCTCCAGTGTTTGATCAGCACTGTTGCAGTTTTCTGCTTCTCTCCTTCTCTGCCGTAAAATTCACTTTAGGGGAATAGAGTCACCGATTGCCCGGGGCAGAGTGCTGATGTCTGATGCAGGGAGCACATTCTCTGCTACTTCTGATGACTACGAGTCTGGGAGCTGCTGCTTTTGAGTTAAACAAGTAATTTCAACTGTGGCAGTTGTTAGAATCTGGCCTTTGAATCCAATGAGACTCCACAGTGTTGTTTTCCCTGATTCTGTTGTGCCCTTCAGTGTTCTGTTGCTTCCAGGATTTACTGAGCCCCAACATGATCCTCATCCTGCTCCTTTCATCCTTCCCTGATGACCAGGTAACTCACTCAGTTTAGACCTAGATTCATCTGTGTCCTGCAAAAACCTGCTCTCATGCATGTACACGCTCCCTCCTTGTAAATCACTGACATCAGAAACAGCTTACAAACTGTGCCCAGCTGTTTGCTTTTAGGTGTCCTTCATTTCATGTGGGGCTCTGTGACACACCCTCTGACACACAGACCCCACACATTTGTGCCCTAGCAGATTTGGAAGCTTGATCCCTTTCACTTTAGTAATCTAATAGTCACTTTATTCTTGGGTGATTTCAGTTGTGCTTGTTACAGTTTACTCTGTAAGGGTGAAATCCTGGCTCCGTTGAAGTCAGTGGGAGTTTTGCCCTTAGTCTGTTAACTGGGGCCCAGTCCTGTGAGCACTGAGCCCCAGGTCAGTACATTTCTCATTTTAAACAATTTGCTTGGGAAACCTTTCAAATGTTGTCAGTTAGCTTAAGCAAAGCATAGTTAAAGCAAAGCATGGTTTTGAGTGAAAGCCCGTTAGACAATGCCAAATGCATTCATTTGGTAGCTACCCATCTTTAATAACTACGCTTTTTACTGTGCAAGCTGCAGGGTAAAGTAATAGAATGTAAAAGAAGCCATGGCTTCTAAATGAAGATATATTATATGGGCATCCTCTACTTTTTTGACAAAGGCTCAGATTTGTAGAATTGCCCCTACAAAGGTGTATGTGCATATAAATGAACACTTTACCGGTGAATGCAATAATGGTAACTGTGTAATCTCATATGACCAGTTGGATGTCTAGCTACACAAGCAATTACCTTGGCTTGCACATGCAGTTGCGATAATGGGCACACATTTCTTCATATGCATTTCTAATGATCATCATCTGAGCATAGATATATAGATATATATTTAAGGCTAGTTTTTTTTTAAACCCAGAGAATTAAATTCTATTGAAATATATAATAAATAATAATCATGTTGCCTGCTTCAATACAAGTCACATAGGGTTTCTTTCATCCTGAGATAGCTACATAGCTAATTACCATAATTTAAACTGCAGAAGGAGGCATTGTCTAATGGGCATTACTTACAAAACAAGTGTACTGAAGGATATTAAAGAGGCACTCAACTTACACTTGCTGCTAATGTTAAACCCTATGCCTTTGTCCCTTATTTACTACATGTTTCATGAATACAAGGGCTTTGGTTTGATTTTACCTTGTTTGTGCCCATTGTTATCCTGCTAGTTAATGTAAATGGGCTAAAACTTGCAAGGAACGTGGCTTATTGCAGTCTTGGCAAAGGGTTCCCAGTTTCAGACAGCAGCGCTAATTACCTGCAAGGTAACTATGAGCCTTCCAACTAAGCCTTCCATGCCAGATGGCATCAGAGCTCCAGGTGCTAAATGAAAGGACTCCAGGAACCTTTGACTTCCGTATGGAAAGGAGACTTTCTTGAGAAAGAGAAGGGAATGCCGGAGAAGGGAAGGGAGATGACTTTGTTGGTGATCGGTGTATGTGTTCCTCTCAGCTGGTTGCCAGACATTCTGAATGGGCCCAGTTACCTCATGCCAGAATCAATGCACTGACCAATGCAGCCAAGACTCTTACAGAGTGAATTGCAGTCTGTAGGCAACATGTGCAATAGTGGATCTGAAAAGGGTCTTTTTTCTCACCAGACCCCTCAGAGGATAAACAGAGCTCTGTGACTGTGCTGCCCATTCTCTTGGAGCCCCCGACTACCTGTCCCTCACTCCCGTGCAGCTTGTCCTCAGCCCGTCTCTCTCACTGCCCCCCAGTTGGGGAAAAGTCCTTCAGTTCTGACTGATTCAGATAGTCTGTGCGTGACCTTAACCAGTCTCTACTGGATACTTTCTGAAGAGGAGGAGCTCTTTTCGCCATGGTATTTGGAGCCAGAACCAGTGCTCCTATTAGAAAGATTTGAGGGTAGTTTTTTTTTTCTGGGTTAATGTCGCATATGAAAGTGTATGTCAACCCTCTGACCTTGTTGGGAAAACCTGGTGGGGCTGACACATAGCAATTGCCTGGGCTTTTTGCTAGGAGATGTTCAAGAGCAGTGTCACTAAGACTGGGAGAGCGATATTCAGATAAGGGGCCATCACACCAGGATGTTTGGGAGTATGTACATCTAACACAACATGCCTAGACTTAGCCACTGAATCATATTAAAATGAATGGCAGTGGGGATGTTACATCCTAGCACACAGTGACAAATATTTAGCCACTTGTGTCACTTCCCATTGCTCCCCACTGCATCCATGAATTGCTAGCCCACAATTTGTCCAGATAGCCATTAACTTGCTAATGAATGAGTGAGAGAAATAATCTGGTGAGAGGATCCTCTCTGGAATGTCAATATGTCAAAACGCGGGCACTAAAAACATACCTATTCATTGTTTTATTTTGGTATTATGTTTAACTAAGCTAAAGATGGAGATCAGCTATGAGGGAAAGGGTCATGTATATAGGGGATGGGGGCTGGACCGGATAGGGTAAGAGAGATCACTTGGGCTACTAACCCTTGGGGGATTGGGGGAAACACTGTATTAGTACATCATCTTCTATAAGGGTCTTATTTATATAGGGGGTTAGGCACATGCTTAGGCTGGAGCTGGTCAACATTTTTCATTCAAAACACTTTTCAATTTTTTTTTATCACAGCCTCCTCAGGCAAGGAGTTCCACAGGGTGACTGTGCGCTGTGTGAAGAAGAACTTCCTTTTATTTGTTTTAAACCTGCTTCCCATTAATTTCATTTGGTGGCCCCTAGTTCTTATATTATGGGAACAAATAAATAACTTTTCCTTATTTACTTTCTCCACACCACTCATAATTTTATATACCTCTATCATATCCTCCCTCTTTTCCAAGCTGAAAAGTCCTAGCCTCTTTAATCTCTCTCCTCATATGGGACCTGTTACAAACCCCTAATCATTTTAGTTGCCCTTCTCTGAACCTTTTCTAATGCCAGTATATCCTTTTTGAGATGAGGAGACCACATCTGTACGCAGTATTCAAGATGTGGGCGCACCATAGATTTATATAAAGGCAGTAAGATATTCTCTGTCTTATTCTCTATCCCTTTTAAAATTATTCCTAACATCCTGTTTGCTTTTTTGACTGCCGCTGCACACTGCGTGGATTTCTTCAGAGAACTATCCACGATGACTCCTAGATCTTTTTCTTGATTAGTTGTAGCTAAATTAGCCCCCATCATATTGTATGTATAGTTGGGGTTATTTTTTCCAATGTGCATTACTTTACATTTATCCACATTAAATTTCATTTGCCATTTCATTTGCCATTTTGTTGCCCAATCACTTAGTTTTGTGAGATCTTTTTGAAGTTCTTCACAGTCTGGTTTGGTCTTAACTATCTTGAGCAGTTTAGTATCATCTGCAAACTTTGCCACCTCACTGTTTACCCCTTCTTCCAAATCATTTATGAATAAGTTGAATAGGATTGGTCCTAGGACTGACCCTTGGGGAACACCACTAGTTACCCCTCTACATTCTGAAAATTTACCATGTATTCCTACCCTTTGTTCCCTGTCTTTTAACCAGTTCTCAATCCATGAAAGGATCTTCCCTCTTATCCCATGGCCTGAGTCACATCTTCTCTCTTATCTTCATGGTCTGAGTCACTGGGAAGCCAACCATACGGGAATGCAATGTCTCAATTCCATGAGGAATCAACCTCAGTTCTTTTTGTCACCATTTACTTGCTTTGAAAAATGGACTATATTTTTTTCAAGCGGATAGGAGATCTTGCAACTACCATAATTAGATCTTTCATTATGAAGAACATTCATTGTCTTCTATCTGAATTTTCTTCCTGGTTCTTCCTTGTATTTTAGTAATTAAAACATCTTGTTACAAGAAACCTACTGTAAACTATCCCACATGTGTGGATAGCAATAAATCCCTCATAATGGGATGCTGTGTATTTCTAACATTGCTGAGCACTACTGAGGACCTAATTACTCTGCTAATTATCAGACCTGCTATGTGTGCTGCGCTAATTATGGTGCAAAAATGAACTATAGACCAAAATGCACAGGTAATCACAGTACACAATGTAACTCCAAATTTAATGCTAATGAGGAAGAAATGTAAATGTAAAGCCAGTGAGAGGAGGAGGGGAATGGGTTTGGATTTTGTAGTGTGTAGATTAAATGGCCTCTCTTCCCCACTCCCTCCTGCCCCATTTCCTCTCTCCCTGGTGTGAATAATGATAAAATAGCTTTAGAACCCTGAACACTAGTATTTCTTTCAGTGATGTCAGGACCATGATAGTAGTGCAGGGTCTGATTGTTTGCCTTACTTCTATGAACACAACAGAAAAAGGACATTACAGAGAGGAAGAACTCTGGCATGTCTGAAGTGGGAAAAGTCACCTTCTCTTGATTGACCTCATCCTCTTTTTGCCCCTATCTCTCTGTGCCATACCCAGGGATCATACTTAGGGATCATAGTCCGTAAATTCCTTGATTTATTGCTAAAGTGGACAGGAATATCCTGAGATGGAAAATGGGGGGCACGGGATAGCCATATGTGAGTGAGAGTCTGAAGGGTGTAAGCACCTGAGGAGGATGCAGAACTGGCCAGTCTGGAACAGGGGGGAACCTAACTTGGAATAATGGGGATGGAATAGAGCTCAAGGATATTTAAGATGATGAGTCGGATACGTTTCTCAGCAGTGACATCCATTAGCATGTGGAATAGTCTCTCAAGTGGAGTACCACTACCTGGGACATCTGAAATTAGACTGGACAAAGCAATGGAAAGTGTGCTTTTGGGAACAATCCAGCATTGGCAGAGAGATGGCTTGGGTGAATTAATAGGTCTTTATCGTCTCTAATGTCTGTGATGAGGAGAGTACGAGTCGGAGAAAGAGTGAGTTAGGGAAGGATTCTCTTCACTGAGAATGATTATGCTCCTGAGTGCTGTTCAGCAGGATTTACTTCTGACAAAAATCACCAATCATTCCATCTCATCCAACCGCCCCCTACCGCTCTCTAAGAGGAGATATGAGGCTCTGCACCTGTTTCCACTGAAATCCTCTGAGCAGCTGTGAACAAAAAGCAAAATCCCCACAGTTAAAATATAAATACGTTTTGAAAAATTGTATATATTTCAACACAATGTAACCTGGTATTTTATCATATTGGTACTTGGACATCGTGGTGATGGACTCTTCATAAATACAAAGAGACCGATGATTGATTGCATAGGGGGCTCTCCATGATCATTTCTCAGCCTGTCTAGAGATTTGTCTTTCAGGTGCTTGGCACAACAAATCCACTCAGCCTTCGTCTGCAACTCACAGAGCAACAGTGTCCCGTAGCCGAGGGGTATTGAGCCACCATCATCACTGTAAATGGAGGGGGAGAATTCAGGCTGAATTAGCTGATTAAGGTTCCAAGCTAGACTCTAGAGTATGGTGCATAGTGAACAGCAAGGAGCAAGTCTCAAAGGCCCAGATCTGCAAGGGTATTTAGGCTCCTAATTCCCATTGATTTGAATGGGAGTTAGGAGCCTAAATACCTTTGAGGATCTGGGCCAAAATGTTCAGAGGTTGTGTTCATGTAAACACCCAAATTCTGAAGGTTTTTTTGAACATTTTAGCGTCTCAAGTCTGTAGGATTTGTCTGGGAGCTTCCTCCTTTTGTCTATGAAGAGGTGAGAGATAAACAGTTAGTCATTTTAGAGAGAGGTTTGCGGTGAATGTATTAACAATGTGCTGGAGGAACACAGCATCTATTGTTCTCGGGGGAATCAAAACTGTCATTAGGAAAATGAGGCAGATTACTTTTAAAGTGAATTTTGTGCTGGTGAAAGCTGCCACGTTTGCGAGCTCTGTAAGATGTAGTCATCTGCTCGTGCACTGAATAGGAACATGGGAGTCACCATAATAGATCAGACTAATGTCTAAGAACAGGGACAACAGCAGCAAAAGCTTCCAACGTTCCTTTCTCCTATCTCTGAAGGACCATGTTTTGGTGCTTAGTCTTCATCCTCATCATGTCATTGTTCTCTCTGATGCTGAAAACAAGGCGGGCAATTATGACAACAGTGATAGTGCATTTTGGGATGTGGACACCTCTCTATTTCGGACACAACTGTACTTCAGTGGCTCATTTGACAAAGGCCACCAAACCAAGCCATGAATGGCTAATTGCTTTCAGTTGTGGCACTGACCTGGGCTGGATTCAAACTAGTGCTCTAGAGGAAAAAGACTCTGCACCCCACAACCACCCTCCTGAGTGCTCTCTCTCTCCTGAATAATGCTGATTTAAATGTTGAACTAACAGTTTTTTAATATGTTCCACAGCCTGTTACAGGGAGAGATTATTTGCATACGACTAGAGCAGACATGCAGATGTGCAAGCCACACATGCACACAGGCTTGATTTGAGAGTTCAGATCCTCTTCTAGGTCACGAGAAAAAATGAATTTACTGCTGTCATCTGAAATCAAACCAGGCCTACATTAGCAGTGTCACACCTAGCAATCAATCACTGATCAACAAGGAATGGACTTCGAAGGCCCTGTCCACTGCCTATTGAAGCCAATGGAAAAACTCCATTTGTCTTCAACAGGGGAGGGGTGGGGTGACTAAAGCCATAGAACCCTGTATTTGGCGTGTCTCCACATCTTGTGAGGTCTGAAACAATGACATAACTGACATGCCAAAGGCTTCTTGGTGATGGAGGGAATGTGAAACGCTGTCACCGGCAAATGGGCTGCAGCTGGGGTGTGCTGCTGTTGCACTGAGAGCACCTTCCATTGTGATTTGTGCTCAGCAGGAGGGTGTAGGTTTCAAATGAGAGTCTGGTTTATAAGCAGTGCTGTATTCGATACCTACAGTGTGACTGTTATAGCATGGAATGGGAACCAGCGTTTGATGAGCCAGAGAGAGAGAGGTGTTTATTGCCCTGCTAGCCAGTAAAGCAAAGTAGAACTGAACCAAGCATTTGATTTTCATTGCTGTTATACATATTCCATGCAAGAGTTTATTGCCTCTCTCCCCAAAACTTTGACCTTTGAAAGAGCTTGTTGGCTATAATTCTGCTGAAATCTTTGCTCTGAATGGCAGCCATAATTCCATAGTTATCTCCATTTATTGGGGGGAAAAAATCACTGCTAGATGAAGCAGAGTTAATGTAGTCTAAGTACTGTGACTGTATATACACACGCAAACTGGATGCATGAAACCGTACTTGCAATCATCTCTACATTTCCATTTAGTAAACTTAGAACACTTCAGAAACTTTAGTAATCTAGATGCAAGTATTTCCTATGCTATGATGATAATAAGGAGGAAAGGGAGAATCATAAGGAAGATGTCCTTAGATAACTGTAGCAAAGGCCTTTGGGCAAATATAATCTAATACCAGTTACTTATCTAGTTGGAAACATGTACTCGACTTCACAACTGAAGAAAGAAGGAACTTTAGCAAATACTTGTAGAGTGATTGGAATTTAAAAAAATACTTAATACAGCCTCACATTGTACTGAAGGGTATTTTAGCCTAGTCCCATTTTACATAAGCAAAATATTTTAAACTAAACTAGATACGTTATTTGGAATAAACTATTATATTAATTATTTTTTCTTACAATAGCACCTCGAGGCCCCAACCAAGACAATGTCCAAATTGTGCTAGATACTTTACATACAGGTGGCAAGAGACAGCCTCTAGCCCTAAGAGCTTACAATCTAAAAAGGCAAGATGGACAAAGGAAGTATTAATTTCCCCATTTTATAGATGAAGAACCGAGGCACAGAGAAATTAAGTAACTTGCCAAAGGTCTCACAGAAAATCTGGCAGATCTCAGAACTGAACCTAGTTCCCTTGAGGTCCAGACTAGTGTCTTAACTCCAAGGCCATCTTCTCTTAACAAGTTCTTTAAAAGCTCAGCTGTTCTCTATTCTATTAGTGCATCATCAGTATTTGTAAATAGGGTTAAGATCAGATAGTTTTAGTCTCATGCTTTTCTCTTCTTCTTCACTGCCATGGTGTATAAAGCACACAATTGCCTTCTTAGAAGGTTATTATTCAGCTTGATTGTTCTGAGTGGGGCCAGACTTTATAGCATCATGCATGAGGATCTGGGCTGGTAAGCAGAGATAATGGAATGCGAGCCTTTGCCCTCTCAGTCCTGTCAGTACTGACTGTAAGTCACTGCCACCTTGGTGACCCATGTGAAATGCATCGGTTCTCTCAAACTAGTTCCCTGTTTTTGATTTTTGATAAATCTCTCTCTCTTCTGGCGTCTGTGGCAGGGGGACAGCAGTGCCTGGCAATCTCCCTTGAGAGGCCAAGTTGCACTGTCCACACCCAATGTTACATCTATTTTTTGACAGGCTGTGTGCGCAAAAAATGTCTTCTATGCAAATTGTTGTGCTTCTGTGCAAACTTGTGTGCGCAGGGTGTTTCGCCGTGTGCACGGGGTTTAGGATCTGTGTGCGCGCTAGGGTGACCAGATGGGAAGACCCGAAAATCGGGACTTCCCCCACAAAAAAAAAAAAACGCTCAACCAAACTTGTTGAGCAAAAAAAAAAAACGCTCAACCGAACTTGTTGAGAAAAAAAAAAAACCAAAAACCTCTGAATCCGGAAAATCGGGACAAAATCGGTCGGGACGCGGGACAAATGGTCGCAAATCGGGACGGTCCCGATAAAATCGGGACGTCTGGTCACCCTAGTGCGCGCGCACACGCGCACAGCTTAGAGTGAACAGTGTCCACACCCATAGAAATGATCCATCAGGGTCAGGTTTGAGGCAAATTGGAGAGAGGCAGTACAGGCAAACTTGCACTATTGCTGACCATGATGCACCTCTCCAGTGGATAAATAAAGAACGTCGGTCTCTGAGGTTCTCAATCCAGCACACTCCTCCCAACCTGTGAGCTTTGCCATATAACACAGGAAAAAGAGGCTCAGTGACCAATGTTCTCTAAAATTCACTCCAGTACTGTTGATTGGGCTGGAGGCTACAAACTCACCACCAAGTGTTTGATATTCCCCATCCTGTATTCCACTCTTGAGTTTGGATCTCCTGAAAGTTACCATCCAATCAGACTAGCTTCTTCAATTTCACTTCCTGCACATAATCCAATGAGGTCCTCAGCTGTATAAATCACATGACTTTACCTAACTGAGCTGATTCAACTTGGACACAGGCCAAACTCAAGGAGCCAGATTCACCCCTGGTATAACTCCATTGACTTCCATGGGATTGTACATATCTGACTGGATACAGTCTTGAAATGTGCCTGCAGTCTGCACTAATGTAGAGCCAGTCCACTGGAGCCAAAGCTGGCTGGGCAGAGTGAGAACCCAGGAAGAGTTCCGCTAATAAACAGCATGCAGGGACTATTTGAGTTACATCTGTAAAGAAGAGAAAAGGGAGAAGAGGAACAAACAAGCTTGAGAAATGCTTGTTTTGCTGTTTGTTGATCTGACTGATGTAAAGGAAGTCAAAATACACATTTCCTTTCAGTGGCATCTTTCTCTCTTTCTTGAAGTGAGAACTGGCAGCTCATTTTAGGAGTGAGGCTCTATGGAGAGGTCTGACGAGAGGCTGGGATGGGAAGCAATTGTTTTTATAAAACCCCAACTACATTTTAATAAAGAATGATGAGCATATGCTCAGTTCCGGGTCACAAGATGTGACTGGAATGTACTTGATCCGAAGTAAATACTTCACACATTGAGCACGATAGCTCAAGTGGTTCCGAGACAAATTTGACTACAAAATGTTTTAAAATCCACGTTGCTGGTGAATCCAATCCTTGAGGGGGCCATTTGGGGATCTGGGGCAAAAATTGGGGCTTGGTCCTGCTTTGAGCAGGGGGTTGGACTAGATGACCTCCTGAGGTCCCTTCCAACCCTGAGATTCTATGATTCTATGAAATGCCTTCATGAGAAACTGATGTTAAAAATGCAGTTGTAGTGAGAAAGTTGCATTTTGGACTATATTTATGTACATTTTACACACTGTCCACTGCTTAGGCCCAAACTATACATTTTCTTTCCTTTAAAAAAAATATTAAGGAGACGATAGAAGGTCAAATATACCTTCAAACTTGACTGGGGTATTTTAGGACATTTTGAATCTTTCTAGGGACATACTGGTGTTGCCGGAGGTATTGTTCCCATTGTGCTAGGGGCTGTACAAACATAGAACAAAAAGATGGCACTTGGCCCAAACAGTTTCCAGTCTAAGTATAAGACAAGAAACAAGAAGTAGATACAGAGAGACAGATGGGGAGCACAAGGAAAGAGTATGATCATACTGGTCAGCCTGATAAGCTGTGGTCTCAACACATCAGCTGTGTATCTGTTGTCGAGATGCATCCTATTGTAGGATTTGTTGGCTGACTGTTGAAGAGTATAACTTATGTGCATATATGGTTCTAGCTACAAAGGGTGCAGTCAGATACTAGTCTGACTTGTTTAACTGTTTCTTTGCCAGCACTTTGGTAAGGGAACCCTGTATTCCTACCTCATTAAGCAGTACCTTATATAAAATATGCTTACTGGCTTTACTGACCATCAGTATGCAATTAAGAGAAATAGTCATGGCAGCAGAGGATGGAGACATATGTCTGCTAGGCAGACAAATTTAGCTCCCAAGCAGATGCAGGGAGCCAGTCTGAATGCAGAGTTTCACCTTGGCATTTCTAGCTTAAAATTTACTTTCCTCAAGCATTTGTGGGAGTAAAACATATGCTTGAATGTTCATAGGAAGTGAGCAAAACAGAGTGTAAATGTGACTAACGGAAATGCATTCTTAAACATCAGTGAGCACTAACAGAACAGCTCTATGGTGGTCTCCCAGCTCTTGCATACACTTAAACTTCATTGCTGCTTTGTTCCATTCAAAAGAAATTCCTTAAAAATTTGCCACTCAGAAGGCAAAGAAGATCTTAAGGAATTACAGATGTGTATGTGAAAGGGCTAACATATCTTTAACAAACACACCTTCTATAAACCATTGGTCTGTCTCTGAGTGAGAGGATGTCAATCATGCAAAGAAACACAAAGATTACAAATCAGAAACCAACATTTTTCTCTCTCTTGAAATTAGGATAAATGAGTAATTTACAGAAAGACAATCTGAGCAGTTGTACCAGAAACATTAGATTGATTTCATATTCCGTGCTGGTAACCTATTTAAGATGTTCTGCAACATTAACACATAGCAGCAAAAAAGCAGAATGAGAGGTAAATTGCAAGCTCAGTTTCACCCCAGAAATTGTATTGAGCCAGTTCAGAGATTCATAAATTCCAAGGCCAGAAGGGACCACTGGGATCCTCTAGCCTGACCTTCTGTATAACACAAGGCATAGAACGTCCCCAAATAATTCCTAGAGCAGATCTTTTAGAAAAACATCCAATCTTGACTTAAAAAATGGAGAGTCCACCACAACCCTTGGTAAGTTGTTCCAGTAGCTAATTACGCTCACTGTTTAAAATGTGTGCCTTATTTCCAGTCTGAATTTGTCTAGCTTCAACTTCCAGCCATTGCATTGTATTATACCTTTCTCTGCTAGACTGAAGAACCCATTATTAAATATTTGTTACCCATGTTGGTACTTATCGACTGTAATCAAGTCACTCCTTAACATTCTCTTTGTTAAGCTAAATAGATGGAACTCCTTGACCTTGTTACTATAAAGCATGTTTTCTAATCCTTTAATCGTTCTCGGAGCTCTTCTCTGAACCCGCTCCAGTCTATCCACATCCTTCTTGAATTGTGAACACCAGAACTGGGCACAGTATTCCAGCAGTTGTCACACCAGTGCCAAATGCAGAGGTAAAATAGCCTCTCTATTCCTATACTCTAGATTGTTTATGCATCCAGGGATCAAATTAGCCCTTTTGTCCACACTGTCACACTGGGAGCGCATGTTCAGCTGATTATTCACCACAACCCCCAAATCTTTTTCCAGCGGAGTTACTGCTTCCCAGGATAGAGTAGGCAGTGTTGTCCTCCTTAACATCCTATCATGATTTTCAATTGTTGCCCAAATGTGGTGGTTTAGTTTCACCAAGCTAGAGGCATGAGTCAGTCCGCTCAGAGCCTGCAGAGAGAAGGAAGCCAGCTTGTTCCATGAAGTCCACATACTTATTAAGAGTGGGGCAGGGATAAGCCTGAGAACAGTCTGTGATTTGTGAAGTTGCAATATAGGTTTGGACCCACAGATTTAAAATGTCTCCAAATGTGGAGGAAGAACTGGAACTTCTACCTGGTGGTGGAGCTTCTTATATCATTGGGCCAACATCCCAATAGGAATAGGTTGTGGGGTGAATTATTTGTCTTGTTTTACATATTTTTAAGTGAAAATATAATTCTCCCTTTACTTTTCGTCTCCATCTTCCTTACCACAGGCCCAGTAATGCTTGCTTATGAGGAGCCATAAGGGGAAAGGCGTGTCTTGCTTATTAGTGCCACAGTAAATAGCCTGAAGATGTAGAATCTTGATTTTCCCAGATGGATTTGTTGAAGACTAATTTGTAATGATATCATAATGTGCAGAGAATAGAGCTGGTCAAAATTGTTCCAGGGAGATTTTTTTTTCAATGTAAAAAGCAGTTTTTGTTTAACCAAAATGTTTCATGATTTGCATTGAATATTTTCCATTTTTCATTTTGTTTCCTTTTGAATTGAATTTTTCTTTTTGATCTGGTTGGCAAAGAACAAAAATGTCAATTCAAACCAAAATGGATGAAGAATTTGTCCAAATTAGGCTGTGTGCTTGGTCAAGCAGAACGCTCCAATCTAACCCCATCCTGGTAATGGGATTAAGCATACTCTTGCATTTAAAACAAAACAAACAAACTAAGCTTTGGTCTATACTGGGGTGGGGTGGGGGGGATTGATCTAAGATACGCAATTTCAGCTATGAGAATAGCGTAGCTGAAGTCAGCCTACTTAGATTGACTCACCACGGCATCTTCACAGCGCTGAATCGACTGCTGCCACTCCCCCGTCGACTCCGCCTGTGCCTCTCGCCGTGGTGGAGTACCTGAGTCGACGGGAGAGCACTCGGGGATCGATTTAGCATGTCTAGACTAGACGCGATAAATCGACCCCCAATAGATCGATCTCTACCCGCCGATCTGGCAGGTAGTGTAGACATACCCTAAGAGTGACAGAACCTACCAGGACATAAAGTCACTGCTGTTTGCACCCTTTGGGTTCCATGCAGGTTGCTACAGCTGGTAAATCCACATATTGCAGTTGAAATGAAAACTTAATCACCAAGAGCATATGACTGCTGTTCACTTCCATTGCATAACACCACAAATATAGGCTACAGAGGGGGCTTCTGTTTTTAATGAAAAATTATGGTCTATACTGGGGTGGGGTGGGGGGATTGATCTAAGATACGCAACTTCAGCTGTGAGAATAGCGTAGCTGAAGTCAGCCTACTTAGATTGGCTCACCACGGCAGCTTCACAGCGCTGAATCGACTGCTGCCAACATGTGACTAAAGAGGGAAGCAAATCAAAATTAAGGTATAGAATTAACATCGGTGGAAATTAATTCTAAACATGGTAAGGACAGTCCACTGGTTAGGGTGCTAGCCTGGGACACGGGAAACTCAGATTCAGTTCTCTGCCACAGACTTCTTATGTTACCTTGGGCAAGCCACTTAGTCTATGTGAGCCATAGTTCCCCATCCATTAGATGGAGAGAATAGCACTTCCCTATCTAACTGGATGGTATAACTTACAGTATAAATACATTCAAGATCGTGCAGAGCTTAAATGGAGGCCATATAAGTAACACAGATAGGAGTTACTCTGGATTTTCCCTGATGTAACTTAAAACAGTTGGGCCTGAGGCTTAGCTCCTTACACACACAGCCTCAGATGCCATATGTTTCAATATATGCAGTGGTGTTGTCGCCATCTCAGTCCCAGGATATTAAAGAAACAAGGTGGGTGAGGTAATATCTTTTATTGGACCAACTTCTGTTGGTGAGAGAGGAAAGCTTTCAAGCTCCGTGTAATTTCAAAAGCTTGTCTCTCACCAATTGAAGTTGGTCCAATTAAAGTTATTGCCTCACCCACCTTGTCTCTAATATGTTCCAGTGGTCTAGCAAGTGTCGCACAGAACTGTTGGTCAACGAATCCCTGTGTGACCACTTCACATCTTTGTACTTCTGTGTGCCCCATCTGTTTACAGAGAAAATAATTGTTACCTACATCGAAGTAAGTAGCTAAGTATCATTTAATGTTTAAAAAGCACTTTGCAGTCCTTGAATGAAAGATGTTACATGAGTGCAGATAATTAGTGATTAATATTATTGTTCTCATCTATTGCAAGCTCTGCTTGCTTTTGGACTGGCACTGTCAAACAGGAGTAAGGGGTATGCCTTGTATATACTGCATCCCTGAAGAAATTTGGCATGTGTAGCTTTCTTTGACATTGCCAGGGGTTAAATTATCAAAAAACCTACGTGCCTTAGGGCCCAGATCCTCAAAGTCACTGGGAGTACAGTGGGAGTTAGGTGTTTAAATACCTTTGAGGATCTGGGCCTTAGATGAACCTAAGGGCTGGTCTACACTGTGGGGGGGGGGGGGGGCGGATCAATCTAGGATACACAACTTCAGCTACGAGAATAGCGTAGCTGAAGTCGACGTATCCTAGATCGAAGTAATTTTACTTACATGGGGTCCACGCAGCACAGGCTCGCTCCTCCGTCGACTCCGCTTCCACCTCTCGCCGTGCTGGAGTTCCGGAGTTGATGGGGAGCACTTCTGGGATCAATTTATCACGTCTAGATGAGATGCAATGAATCGATCCCCAATAGATCGATTACTACCCGCCAATTTGGCAGGTAGTATAGACGTACCCTAAGTCTCATTGAAAGTCAGTGCGACTTCCGGTGCTTTTGAAAATGGGGTTTAATTTCCTATGTCACTTAGGTGCTTTTGAAAATTTTACTCCATAGCTTTTTGCCAGGCATTTTTCTACTGAAGAGTTGTAGCTTAATATCTACATTGTAAATGCTTTATGATGATATTGATATATATATAGTTTTTATGGTTACTTAAGTATCACAGCTGAGAATTAAGTGAACAGAACTACTGGAAATTCAAGTTGTCAGGGCCTGGTGAAATTCATTCTATGGTAGTAAGGAACTAGTTGTTATCTAACTAGTTATCTACTGGGGGAAACGGGGTGGGGGGGGGGGAGAGAGATAAACGAGCAGGGAGAGGAATTAGTGGGCTGGAAGCAGAGCAGCTCATTGTCCCTTTTCCAGTTTCATAGAAGTCATTTGGGAAAGATGACAGCCCTGGGCTGCCTAACCTTGTCCATGAAGTCCCCACTCACACATCTTGGGATCTCTGGGAGCTACTGTGTTTCCCTTAACACTGTTAAACATGGGAAATGCTACTTTTAGAAGTAAAGTGTTTCTTTCCTTTCGCCCCTTTCCCCCACTTTCTAACCCTTTTGCAACTTCTTCCAGTTGGGGTTGGGATAAACCTGTGTCCCTGCCCAAAATGCTTCATGGCCCACTCTGCTTCAGCACAGCCTAAATGGGTCTCTTCGCCCCACCGCTAATGCGGACATGAGTATATCACATTGTCTGCCCCAAACTTTCCCCACTTACTCTTGCTACCTCTGTAACTACTGCAGGAAAACACACTGTAAATTACTGTTTGCTACAAAATAAAGAATCAGAGAGGCTGTTTTCCACCTGTGCCTGGAACAGGAATAAAGCAGAACAGATGCTTGATGGCCTGGAATAACTACCATTCACAATCATCTTAATCTTGTATCTATTTTTTTATTTTATTTTTTTTAATGTTGCAATTGTGAATTATGTTGTTTGCATTTGTAATGATGAGGCCAAACAGATGGTGGAAGGTTTATTTCAGAATGATGTGTCCATTAAAATAACCTACTCTGGGCTGCCAAGTGATTGTTCACTGTAATCCTGATGCACTGTAGCAAAGGGTTATTTCTCTCTCAGTGCATCAGAAGGGAACAGAGCTTTGAGAAATGGACACTATATTGGGTGATTGCTATAAAAGGGATGTTGTAAACAGCCACAATGGGTCAGCATAGAATATGTCTGCAGAATAGGTCTGTTTTCCAGAAGCTGGGAATGGCGACGGGATGGATCGCTTGATGATGACCTGTTCTGTTCATTCCCTCTGGGGCACCTGGCATTGGCCACTGTTGGAAGACAGGATGGACCTTTGGCCTAGATGGACCTTTGGTCTGACCCAGTATGGCCATTCTTGTGTTCTTATCTATCAGTCTCCTAAGAAAAGGCAGGCATGGAAGGTTATTAGACCAACACAGTATTCAACCCTAAGAGAGACCCTAATCTCCTGATTCACCTTGTTTGCTAGGTTCCAGTGATATATGGCCACCACCCGGCCCACCTCCTCTCTTGTTCTGATTTCACTCAAACTGCTCCTACTACAGTTTGTCTGCATAATGTAGTTGGGACTTAAGTCTTCTTGAACCTGGTAGGATCTAATCATAGGGCATGGCTACATTTGCAGATGTAGAGCGCTTGAGTCAAACCAGCTTTTGGAGAGCGCAGTAGGGAAAGCGCTGCAGTCTGTCCACACTGACAGCTGCAAGTGCACTGGTGTGTCCACATTTGCAGCACTTGCAGCGGCATTGGGAGCGGTGCATTATGGGCAGCTATCCCACAGAGCACCTCTTCCCATTCTGGCGCTGTGGCTTGTGGGAAGGGGGCGGGGAGTGTGGGGAATTCTGGGTCCTGTCCCAACGCCTCATGATGCATTGGTTCACATCCCAGCAATCCCTGTGCTTCCGTCCACATTTGGTGCCATCTTTCAACTTTTTTTGTACTGCACGCTCTGTCTTCCCTTTCGGTCTGCGGGAATGGAGGCCGAACTGCTGAGGAATATGCTGATGAGTCTTGCCAGCACGTGATGTTTGGCAGTCGAGTTACTCCTTAAGATCCAAACTGACCATGAGGACTCCAACAATGATATCGACTCGTGTAATGCATATGACACGAGATTGCTTGTGGCATTCATGGACATGCTCACCACCGTGAAACGCCACTTTTGGCTTCGGGAAACAAGCACTGAGTGGTGGGATCACATCGTCATGCAAGTCTGGGATGATGAGCAGTAGCTGCAGAACTTTCGGATGAGAAAAGCTACTTTCTTGGGACTGTGTGAGGAGCTCGCCCCCGCCCTGCGGCGCAAGGACACGAGATTGGGAGCTGCCCTGCCATTGGAGAAGCGGGTGGCTATTGCAATCTGGAAGCTGGCAACTCCAGATAGCTACCAATTGGTTGCTAACCAGTTTGGAGTGGGAAAGTCAACCGTTGGAATTGTGTTGATGCAAGTTTGCAAGGCCATTAATCACATCCTGCTCAGAAGAACCGTGACTCGGGGTAATGTGCGTGACATTGTGGCTGGCTTTGCACAAATGGGTTTCCCTAACTGCGGAGGGGCGATAGATGGGACGCATATTCCAATTCTGGCACCAGCCCACCTAGCCTCCAAGTATGTTAATTGGAAGGGGTATTTCTCTATGGTGCTCCAGGCGCTTGTGGATCACCGTGGGCGTTTCATTGACATTAACACAGGCTGGCCCGGAAAGGTGCATGACGAACGCATCTTTCGGAACACTGGCCTGTTCAGGAAGCTGCAAGCTGGGACTTTTTTCCCAGACCAGAAGATCACCGTAGGGGAAGTCGAAATGCGCATTGTGATCCTTGGAGACCCTGCCTACCCCTTAATGCCGTGGCTCATGAAACCCTACACGGGGAGCCTTAACAGCAGCAAGGAGCAGTTCAACAACAGGCTGAGCTGGTGCAGAATGACTGTGGAGTGTGCTTTTGGCCGTTTAAAGGACCACTGGCGCTCTCTGTATGGGAAGCTGGACCTGGCCGATGACAACATCCCCGTGGTTGTATCTGCGTGCTGTACCCTCCATAACATTTGTGAAGGGAAGGGTGAAAGATTCACTCAGGCATGGAACTCGGAAGTTTAACACCTGGAGCTGAATTTGAACAGCCAGAGAGCAGGGCTATTAGAGTGGCCCAGTGCGGGGCTGCAACGATTAGGGATGCCTTGAGGGAGCAATTTGAGGCTGAAAGCCACCAGTAACGTTTGGTGCCCTTCACAGGAGTGAAGAGCAGTGGTTCCAATGTTAGTAGGAATCTGTGTTTGCTATGCAGACTTGCAGTGCCTGTTGCTTTCCTGGGCTAAGGTATCCTTTACTTTGAGCAATAATAAAGAATGTTTTCAAAGCCAAAAAATCAGTTTATTGAAAAGAAACACAACTGCTTGGGAACCAGACAGGGCAAGGGGGTGGGGTGGGGAACGGTACAATCACAGATTTGCGTATGTCCTGTTATCATACTCAGCCTTCTGTGCAATGAATGCTGCACTTCAGGATGGTTATAATGCATTGTGATGGGGGTTGAGTGCAGTGGGTGAGGGTCATAGTTTCCAGGGCTGGGTGGTGAAGCTACAGGTGTTGGAGGCAGCTGGTGGCGATAAGACCCCAGATGTTGAGGAAAGTGGGTTGGAGGTGACATGGGGGCACAAGGGAAAGAGTTTTGGGACAAGGGCTGCGGGGGGAGGGTGGGTGGCGCGGTAGTGCTCTGCCTGCATGACTATGAGCACCTGGATAGAGTCCGCTTGGCGTTCCCTGATGCTTATCAGCCAATCCGTGCTTTGCTGCCAGAGCTCTGCGCTCTTGTGCTGGCACTTCTCATTCTGCTGGCGGATCCTCCTTTCACTCTCCCTCCATTCCTGTGCTTTTAGATTCTCGCTAAGGGACTGCTGCATTACTTCACGCAACATGTCTTCTTTGCTTCTACGTGGCCTCTTCCTAATTCTTTGGAGTCTTTCAGCCGGTGATAACACGGACGGCTGAGATCTCAAGGTTGCATCTGTAAAGGCAAAATACAACACTTAGCAGAGGCAGCATTGTTCACACCAGACAGAGCAATGATTCCCCCGTACTTAAGGGCAAGCACAGTCTACACAATAGCATAATTTGCCCATCCCAAAGCGAGCGCACATAACCCACGGGAGCCCCAAAATGGTGAGTAAGCACAGGGTCAAGGGGGACTGATTGTTTCATGGCTGTACTGTCCTCTGGGGTTCTGTACCTTGGGAGAGCCAACAGCTGCAGGGGGCCCCTATACTGAATACTGTCCCCACATTTTCCGCAGGAGTTCGTCGTGGAAAATATCTCGCTGCTGAGGGTGACCTGGGAAGTAAGGGAGGGTCTTCTACTGCAATGTGGCTTCCGCCCTGGCCCATATGCAGCTTGCCTATGTGCAGCAATGGTCCCCCCGCCCCTCGCGACACAGTGGCATGGACATGTTAGCTTGACTGGGACAAGGACCACAGTGGCTCTCCCAATAAACGTGCGCAAGCACATTGCCCGAGTTCTGGATGAGACTTTTGAAGAGATCACTGAGGCCGATTACCGCGATGTGAGAGAGCACATCAATGCCCTATTCCGCATCTAGGCATGCATGCAGCCCTAGCCCTCCGAACAACTTCCTTCCCAAAATAAAAGCCGCTTAACGGGCACCTCCTCTGGTGTTTGTCCTTCCCCAAGCACCAGCTGCCGCGACTGGCTACCTTCCTCCTGGCTTGAGAACAGCTCCTGGCTGCATACATCTAGGGATTGTGGGGTGTCTTCCTCTGCCTCAGCACCTCACTCCCGCTCTCCTCCTCCTCCTCCTGCCTTGTTGGACTGGGCTCTGAAGTGTCCATGGTGGTCCTCGGTGTAGAGGTGGGGTCGCCCCCAAGTATTGTGTCCAGCTCTTTGTAGAAACGGCAGGTCACGGGGGCAGCACTGGAGCAGCGGTTTGCCTCACAGGCTTTTTTCCGCAGCTCCTTCACTTTAACCCTGCACTGCAGTGCATCCTGGTCATGGCCCCTTTCCATCATGTCCCTTGATATCTGCCTGAAGGTATTGTAATTCCTACAGCTGGAGCGCAGCTGGGACTGGACAGCTTCCTCCCCCCAAACACTGATGAGGTCCAGCACCTCACCATTGCTCCATACTGGGGATCGCCTGGTGCGTGGAGGCATGGTCACCTGGAAAGATGTGCTGAGAGCACTCCACGCCTGGCTGAGCAAACAGGAAGGGGATTTTCAAAATTCCCACAGAATTTAAAGGGCGGGTCTGATGGTTGGTCACCCGAGGGCAGGGCAGTAGAGTTCAAAGTGATGACCAGAGTGGCTAGAACAGGCATTGTGGGACACTTCTGGAGGCCAATCAGAGCGCATTAACAGACCAGGGCATCCACACTGGCGCTGCGGCACTCCAGCAGGGGCACATCAAACCTTATTCCACTCGCCAAGATGGATTACAAGGAGCGCTCTAACCACGGAGTCCGGGCACTCTACGTGCCTTGCCAGTGTGTACTTGTCATGAGTTAGGGTGCCTGGGGCTGCTTTAATGTGCTCTAACTCGCAAGTGTAGCCATGCCCATAGAAGAAGTCCTAGGTCTTCAAATTTTTCAGCCTCCTCGGGATGCTTCTATCACTGTTGCCTTTCAGGACATCCTGCCTGCCTTTATCTACCCACAGTGACAGGGTAACTCAACATGTCTGACAATAACGGAGGCTCCTTGGAATCTCTTACTGGAATTGGAAGTGGCCATTTGTCAGCCGGGCTCCTTTCTTGAAAACTCATTTCACCATCTCCCTCTTCTTTATTTTTTGGGGTTGTCATAAATATGAAGGGAAGGGGGAGAGGGTCTGATGCAGTGCAATAAAATCCTCTTTCCAGTAAAGGGTTAAGAAATGCAGGTAGCCAGACTGACACCTGACCTGGCTGGGCTCTGACCAATAAGGGGACAAGATACTTTCAAACTTTGGGAGGGGGGAAGGTTTTTAGTGAGTGTCTTTGTCTGAGGGAGAGTGATCTTGGAAGACAGAAGGAACCTACAGAAAATCAAACCTCCCTTTTCTGAAGTAAGTTTA
This sequence comes from Chelydra serpentina, assembly GCA_037349315.1. NCBI lineage: Eukaryota > Metazoa > Chordata > Testudines > Chelydridae > Chelydra > Chelydra serpentina. Next base: position 20,472,632 of record JBAIAC010000035.1, read on the forward strand.
GATAGCATAGCGTATAGATTCTGTTTATTTGGCTTGGTATATCCCCTGTGTTAGAAAGGGCAAAGGGGGGGGTGAGGTATTCATGGTTATCTGTAACGTTAAGGTTTTGTCCAGAGGGGGAAATCTCTCTGAGTTTGGAAATATAGTGCCCTGTGAAATAGTTACCATCCTGATTTTACAGAGATGATTTTACCTTCTTTATGTTTAATAAAATCCTTCTTTTAAGAAGTTGACTGTTTTCTATAGTGTTAAAACCCAGGGGGTGGGTTTTTAGATCACTGTGTAACCAATTGGTTGGGAGATTGTTCTCAAGCTTCCCCAGGAAAGGGGGTGTACGGCTTGAGGGGGCATTTTGGGGGGGAGGGAAGTTCAAGTGATTCCTTTCCTGGATTCCTGTTAGACATTTGATGGTGGCAGTAAGAAGCATTTCTCGGGGTGCAGGGAATTTTGTACCTTGGGGGGGTTTACCCTAAGCTGGTAAAATAGGCTTAGGGGCTCTGAATGCGGGTCCCCACGTCTTTACCCTAGAGTTTAGAGTGGGGAGGGAACCCTGACATGGTGGCAGAGCGGTGGGATCTATTGAACCAGAGATTTTTTTTGAACCAGACACAGGGAGTTTAGATTTTTTTTTTCTCTTCTCTCTAGCTCTTTCCTGTAGCTGCTGGAAGCAGGGAGGGGGGAGGGGTTAAGCTGCTAGGAGCTAGAGTATCTACATATGAAAGCAGGTAGTTAACCCCTACAGGGAATACCCAAGCAAGGTTTTTTTTCTTTTCTAACACTATCGGGTTAAGACAGATTAAAAACAGAAAGGCTAAGATGACTGCCAGTGAAGCAGCTATTAAACTTGAGATAGCCCGGCTACAAGCTGATGAGGAGGAGAAGAAACATGCAAGACTGCTACAACTTAAACAGATGGAGATGGAAGAGAAGGAGAGAGAGAGGAAACATGCTGAGGAGGAAAAGGAGAGAGAGAGGAAGCATGCTGAGGAGGAGAAGGAGAGAGAGAGGAAACATGCTGAGGAGGAGAAGGAGAGAGAGAGGAAGCATGCTGAGGAGGAGAGGAAGTATGCTATGGAGGAGAAGGAGAGAGAGAGGAAGCATGCTGAGGAGGAGAGGAAGTATGCTATGGAGGAGAAGGAGAGAGAGAGGAAGCATGCTGAGGAGGAGAAAGACAGAGAGAGGAAGTATGCTGAGGAGGAGAAAGACAGAGAGAGGAAGCATGCCCTGGAGATGGAGAAGACCAGGGCGGAGCAGAATCTACCGGATAACACTAATAATCCTCCCCCAACAACCCACAAATGGGAGCGACTATGTCCACCGTATGATGAATCCCGGGATATTGCTGAATATTTTCTCACCTTTGAGAGACTATGCAATCTCCATCACATTCCTGATGATCACAAAATGACCCTATTGGTAGCAAAGTTGACTGGAAGTGCTCTGGACATATTCAATGACATGCCTATTGATGAGGCTTCTGACTATGAGAAATTCAAGGATTTGGTTTTAAAACAATTTCAAGTTACACCTGAAACGTACAGAGTAAAATTTCGAACCCTTATCCGAGGGCCTGGACTAAGTAATGTAGCTTATGTAAACCGGATAAAGGAGCTGTTAAAAAAATGGGTCAAGGGAAGGAATGTTACTAGCTTTGAAGGAGTGTGTGATTTGATGGCTCAGGAACAATTCCTGAATATGTCCAAGGATGAAATAAGACAGTGTTTATGGGATAAGAAAATGGACTCAGCAGACAGCCTTGCTGCTTATGCTGATCAATACGAACAGTCCCAGATCAGCAGAGGGGCAAGGAACTTTGGTACACAAGGGGTGCAGGAAGCAGAGAGGAACAACCCTGGTCATAGTTTGGGGAGATACCAGAAAGGAAAACCCGAGACCACATCCCCTCACCAGGAGCAGCCCAAGGCCCCACAAGGGAAAACCCAGACCCCTTATTGCCCCACCACCCCATTCTCCAGCAACCCACCTCGCCCCACTGACCAGTCAGCTGGGCGATGTTTCAAATGTAACGAATTGGGGCATGTGAAGGCCAACTGCCCCAAGAACCCCAACAGAATACAGTTCATTGCACCGGGGTCACACCAAAGGTCCTCAGGCCCAGATGCCTCCCAGATACCCTTGGAACGAAGGGAAACGGTGAGTGTGGGCGGGAAAAGGGTTACAGCGTGGAGGGACACCGGAGCACAAGTGTCGGCTATCCACAAATCCTTAGTGGACCCCAGCTTAATCAACCCAGAGGCACAAGTGACAATTCAACCCTTCAAGTCCAACTCTTTTAATTTACCTACAGCCGTGTTGCCTGTCCAGTACAAGGGCTGGTCAGGAAATTGGACTTTTGCAGTCTATGATGATTATCCAATTCCCATGTTGCTGGGGGAAGACTTGACAAATTGTGTGAAGCTAGCCAAGAGGGTGGGAATGGTCACCCGCAGCCAGGCTAAGCAAGCTGTCACACCTAGCTCTGTTCCTGGGACTTCCACCGGAACCCCATCTGTACTACCAGAGACCCAGATAGAGGTGGTGGAACCGGACACCCTGCCAACGACTGCAACAGCCGTCGTAGATCCAATCACAGAAACCCGACCCAAGCCAGTCTCGGAACTGGAACAGACGAAACAACCAGCACCAGAACCATTGCCAGCACTGAGTCCAGCGCTTGCAACCCCAGCTACCGTACCAACACCCGAGGGCACCACCGAGCCTGCAATGGCAGCAGCAGCCGATAACTCCATACAAGAGGCTCAGCCAGAGCCTGAATTACCACATTGTGCACCAGCGGAGAGCGGTTCACAGTCAACGGAAACAACCCCATCACCTACATCGCTTCCAGAGGGACCCAGCCCAGGTCTACAACCCAGTGAGGAACTGATGTCTCCAGCATCTAGGGAACAGTTCCAAGCCGAGCAGGAAGCAGATGAAAGCCTACAGAGAGCTTGGACAGTGGGACGGAGCACCCCACTGCCTCTCAGCTCTTCTAATCAATCCCGGTTTGTTATAGAAAAAGGCCTTTTATATAAGGAGACTCTTTCTGGTGGACACCAGGAAGACTGGCGTCCTCAGAGACAGTTAGTGGTTCCGACTAAGTACCGGCTAAAGCTCTTGAGCTTAGCCCATGATCATCCTAGTGGTCATGCTGGGGTGAACAGAACCAAAGACCGTTTGGGGAGGTCATTCCACTGGGAGGGAATGGGCAAGGATGTTTCTACCTATGTCCGGTCTTGTGAGGTGTGCCAAAGAGTGGGAAAACCCCAAGACCAGGTCAAAGCCCCTCTCCAGCCACTCCCCATAATTGAAGTTCCATTTCAGCGGGTAGCTGTGGATATTCTGGGTCCTTTTCCGAAAAAGACACCCAGAGGAAAGCAGTACATACTGACTTTCATGGATTTTGCCACCCGATGGCCAGAAGCAGTAGCTCTGAGCAACACCCGGGCTAAAAGTGTATGCCAGGCATTAACAGAGATTTTTGCCAGGGTAGGTTGGCCCGCCGACATCCTTACTGATTCGGGAACTAATTTCCTGGCAGGGAGCATGAAAAGCCTGTGGGAAGCTCATGGGGTGAACCACTTGGTTGCCACCCCTTACCACCATCAAACAAATGGTCTGGTGGAGAAGTTTAATGGAACTTTGGGAGCCATGATACGTAAATTCGTAACCCAGCACTCCAACGATTGGGACCTAGTGTTACAGCAGTTGCTCTTTGCCTACAGGGCTGTACCACATCCCAGTTTAGGGTTTTCACCATTTGAACTTGTGTATGGCCGCGAGGTTAAAGGGCCATTACAGCTGGTGAAACAGCAATGGGAGGGGTTTACGCCTTCTTCGGAAACTAACATTCTGGACTTTGTAAGCAACCTACAAAACACCCTCCGAGACTCTTTAGCCCTTGCTAGAGAAAACCTAAAAGGGGCTCAGGAAGAGCAAAAGGCCTGGTATGATAAACATGCCAGAGAGCGTTCCTTTAAAGTAGGGGACCAAGTCATGGTCTTGAAGGCGCTCCGGGCCCATAAAATGGAAGCGTCATGGGAAGGGCCATTTACGGTCCAAGAACGCCTGGGAGCTGTGAACTATCTCATAGCATTCCCCACCACAACTCTCAAGCCTAAAGTGTACCATGTTAATTCTCTAAAGCCTTTTTTCCCCCGAGAATTGAAGGTTTGTCAGTTTACTGCCCAGGGAGCAGAAGACGCTGAGTGGCCTGAAGGTGTCTACTATGAAGGGAAAAATGACGGTGGCGTGGAAGAGGTGAACCTCTCAATGACCCTCGGACGTATGCAGCGCCAGCAAATCCAGGAGCTGTGCACTAAATTCGCACCGATGTTCTCAGCCACCCCAGGACTGACCGAACGGGCATACCACTCCATTGACACAGGTAATGCCCACCCAATTAGAGCCCGACCTTACCGAGTGGCTCCTCACGCCAAAACTGCTATAGAACGGGAGGTTCAAGACATGCTACAGATGGGTATAATCCGTCCCTCTAGCAGTGCATGGGCCTCTCCCGTGGTTCTAGTCCCCAAACCAGATGGGGAAATACGCTTTTGCGTGGACTACCGTACGCTAAATGCTGTGACTTGCCCAGACAACTATCCAATGCCTCGCACAGATGAACTATTGGAGAAACTGGGACGTGCCCAGTTCATCTCCACCTTAGACTTAACCAAGGGGTACTGGCAGGTGCCGCTAGATGAATCCGCCAAGGAAAAGTCAGCCTTCATCACCCATGTCGGGCTGTATGAATTTAATGTGCTCCCTTTCGGGCTGCGGAATGCACCTGCCACATTCCAGAAACTGGTAGATAGTCTCCTAGCGGGATTGGGAGAATCGGCAGTTGCCTATCTTGACGATGTGGCCATATTTTCTGACTCATGGGCCGAACACCTGGAGCATCTCCAGAAGGTCTTCGAGCGCATACGAGAGGCGGGACTAACTGTTAAGGCTAAAAAGTGTCAAATAGGCCTCAACAGAGTGACTTACCTTGGACACCAGGTGGGTCAAGGAACTATTAACCCCCTACAGGCCAAGGTGGAGGCTATCCAAAAGTGGCCTGTCCCAAAGTCAAAGAAACAGGTCCAATTTTTCTTAGGCTTGGCCGGATATTACAGGCGATTTGTACCGCACTACAGCCAAATCGCCGCCCCTCTAACTGACCTAACCAGAAAGAACCAGCCAAATGCGGTTCAGTGGACTGATGAGTGTCGGAAGGCCTTTAATCAGCTTAAAGCAACACTCATGTCTGACCCTGTGCTAAGGGCCCCGGACTTTGATAAACCGTTCCTAGTAACCACAGATGCGTCCGAGCGTGGTGTGGGAGCAGTCTTAATGCAGGAAGGACCAGATCAAGAATTCCATCCTGTCGTGTTTCTCAGCAAGAAGCTGTCTGAGAGGGAAAGCCACTGGTCAATCAGTGAGAAGGAATGTTACGCCATTGTCTACGCTCTAGAAAAGCTACGCCCATACGTTTGGGGACGGCGTTTCCACCTGCAAACTGACCATGCTGCACTAAAGTGGCTTAATACCGCCAAGGGAAATAACAAAAAACTCCTTCGATGGAGTTTAGCTCTCCAAGATTTTGATTTTGAAATACAACACATTTCAGGAGCTTCTAACAAAGTGGCTGACGCACTCTCCCGTGAAAGTTTCCCCGAACCAACTGGTTAAAATCGTCCTTGCAATGGGGACAATATTGTTAGTCTTTATCCAGTTATTAGTATATTTGGAGAATCATGTGTCTTATTACTTTGTTTTCTTTTAAAGCTCCAGGAAGAAATCACAGCCAGTGTTTCACACTATCGGTGATTTGGGGGGCGTGTCATAAATATGAAGGGAAGGGGGAGAGGGTCTGATGCAGTGCAATAAAATCCTCTTTCCAGTAAAGGGTTAAGAAATGCAGGTAGCCAGACTGACACCTGACCTGGCTGGGCTCTGACCAATAAGGGGACAAGATACTTTCAAACTTTGGGAGGGGGGAAGGTTTTTAGTGAGTGTCTTTGTCTGAGGGAGAGTGATCTTGGAAGACAGAAGGAACCTACAGAAAATCAAACCTCCCTTTTCTGAAGTAAGTTTAGATAGCATAGCGTATAGATTCTGTTTATTTGGCTTGGTATATCCCCTGTGTTAGAAAGGGCAAAGGGGGGGGTGAGGTATTCATGGTTATCTGTAACGTTAAGGTTTTGTCCAGAGGGGGAAATCTCTCTGAGTTTGGAAATATAGTGCCCTGTGAAATAGTTACCATCCTGATTTTACAGAGATGATTTTACCTTCTTTATGTTTAATAAAATCCTTCTTTTAAGAAGTTGACTGTTTTCTATAGTGTTAAAACCCAGGGGGTGGGTTTTTAGATCACTGTGTAACCAATTGGTTGGGAGATTGTTCTCAAGCTTCCCCAGGAAAGGGGGTGTACGGCTTGAGGGGGCATTTTGGGGGGGAGGGAAGTTCAAGTGATTCCTTTCCTGGATTCCTGTTAGACATTTGATGGTGGCAGTAAGAAGCATTTCTCGGGGTGCAGGGAATTTTGTACCTTGGGGGGGTTTACCCTAAGCTGGTAAAATAGGCTTAGGGGCTCTGAATGCGGGTCCCCACGTCTTTACCCTAGAGTTTAGAGTGGGGAGGGAACCCTGACAGGGGTGCTTCAACTCTGCCATCTACTGGACATTCTGCTCAGACAGACAATAATGTGCATTTTAGACCTTTTGGATTATTTTGTCTCTGAGCCTCCTGTGCCACTGGTTTTCATATTAAGACTTCAGGATCTGATCTAACAAAAATAAAGGCAGAGATGCAGTGTCAAGGCCTCTTTAGGTTGCAATGGTCTGTACTGACCCAGCTCTGAGTGTTACCTACATTCCAGCCTCCTGACCTCACCCTATTTATGTGCATTTGCTTCCCACTTAGGCTTCAGCACACAACTCCATAGCAATTAGCATAGTCCATTACACTAGGGAGCTTTGGGGGCTGCCCAGTTTAACTGCCTTTGGTAAGCTGTTACGAAATGAAGCGTCTCTCATCAGACAGGTTCTTCACAGCCCTCCTCAGGAGAGGAACAGCTGAAGGCTTTCTTCCTCCTCCACTCATCAGTTATGAAACAAGACCAGAGGAATCAGCATCACTCCTACCCACAGCTCTGACACAGCTGCAGGATCCTTTAGTACTTCACTGATGCAATGCAAATACTTTCAGGGCACAGATGGAGAACTAAGTGTAACGATACAAGGCTGCTGTTGAGTTGACCCCCGGGCCCCAGAGCACAGGGGCAGAGGCAGAGCAGGGAGCAGCTGAAAGGCTGCCTGCATTTGCTACCAAGCTTCATTAGGGATCCCTGAGATCACTACTATTTCTGGTTTATTTAAAAATGTATTTTAACTTGAAGCCTGCTAATTGTCATGTAGCAAGTCTATATGTAACTACATGTTCCTGTGAGACTTACCCTGAACCTCCCTCCTCCATCCGCGCCAATCATCTGTTACACCCACTTGTTGCATCTTAAATTAGATTGTAAACCCGTCAGGGCAGGCACTGTCTTTTAATATGTCTGGCCAGAGCCCAGCACGATGGGGTTTCTATCTTGTGCTACAGTGATGCAAATAATAATATGTTCATCTCTCCTAGAGTTCAGATTTAAAATGTTCTTGGTACCCAAATCCCAGGGTGGGGACAGATTATTTTTAAACAGGTGTATTAAATAGCAGACAGAATGTTCTTACAATGTACTAGGGGCTGGTGTATACTGAAAACTTGTATCAGCATAGCTACGTCTCTCAGGGGTGTGAAAAATCCACAGCGTTGAGAGACGACGTTAAGCCAGCCTAACCCCTGGTGTAGACAGCGGAAGGGAGAACCCCTCCCACTGCTGCAGTGAGTGTCTACACTGAAGAGCTACAGTGGTGCAACTGTGCCGCTGTAGCATTTTAAGTGTAGACATAGTCCAAGGCTGTGCAGTCCATGAAAAAGGCAAGGTTTTCCCTCTAAGTTAAAGCATTTGATTCAACGCGTGTGCATTAAAACAGATGTACCCACAACCAGTGCACAGGCCGAACTCAGATACTCAGAAAACCACACATGCACTAACACAGCTACATGCAGAACACACATTTTCAATGTACGTGGAGAAGCAAAAGCAAGTATGTACAAACACAAAACAAACATGCACATACAGAAACTTTTACTACCCTCAAGGGATACAAACCCCCACCCCCCTTTGTAAATGTTGATGATGAAAAACTGTTTCCTTCATTTTCTAGGTGGGGGACAGAATTAACAAACCCCCAATCAAATCAAATCTTTCCAAGCCTAGTCTGTAAGCAGCTGCAGAACTTGGTATAAGTCTTCAACAAATGTTTCCCCGCCACAACAATAGAAACCAGGCTCCCATGAATTAAAAATAAAGTTTCCTAGTCAGCAAGCACTTGATACTTCTAACAGGCAGATTCGGGGGTGATTACCAAACGGAGAGCAGGTGTGGCTGCACTACATGGACTAGGTTTAGGGAGGCAGAGGTATTCTCTATCAATCTGTTCTCAACACGGCTGAAATTGATGCTTTCGCCATGCTTGGAGTGTTCTGGGTATTTCACTTTTGGATTTTTTCTCTGCCGTTATTACACTTTGGGAATAAATATTTTTATTTGTAAAGGTTAACAAGACTGGAGCCAGCGATAAGCCTAATGTTTATTCAAAGGCTTCGAAAAGTGCAGGTAGCTGCCACACATGAGTTCCCTTCTGTAGTCCATTAGTGAGACAGCTCCAGCCAGCAGGGGCCATCTTCACTCCTCACAGGCTTTTCATGTGCTGTGCCTGCTAATGCAACCCAGATCCTTGGACGTTGTTCGTGACATTGTTGCGGGTGTGGAGCGGCCCCTCGTCCTTGTGGTAGCCACCAAGGTTAATTTAATGTAAGATTACAGATTTGAATCAAGCCAGGGTCCTTGAGATGAAGGAAGGATATGAGTGTTAGGGCTGGGCCTGGGCTATGGTTAAAGTTAAGGGGACTGATTCATGACTGCTCTACAGCGCTTTTACATTGTCTCTGCTGGCGTAAAATGCTGTAATGCTGTATGTGGCCGCTGGGGAATTCCCCTGGTGTAGGGGGCATCCTGGCAGGTATAGTCAGTGTAGCTAGCTTTATACTACACTCACAGAGACCCAGGCATAAGGGGCATGCCAGGGAATGGGGACAGAAATGTTCCTGTTCTCCAGCTATTTTTGTCTGCTAGAAGGGCCCAGGCACTCTTGGTAGTGGAGCACAACACAGAGCAGCCCCCAGAAAGAGGAGGTGCAAAAGTGTCAGGCCACTATTTACCCCAGCCCCACGCTCAGATTGGGAGTTGGGATGAATTTGGCCCCTTGACTAGAACAAATCCTGGGTCTAATGTTGGGCTCAGGGCTAGAATTCACATCCAGGAAGCTCAGCCACCATAGCACATTGAGCTTCGTTCCAATGTTAGCTCATGTCATTCTTCCAGGTGACACACCATCCTGGACTGTCACCTCTGTGAGACAGCTTTTTGGGGGCTTTTCTTCTAGGGCAGAGATGCCCCACCTTTGCTTCTGCTGGCTTCTTCCCTGCTTTGGTTTTAATACTATAAAGCCCCATAAATAATCTCCTAGACTCCCCACCACGATGACAGATAAATCTATAGGGAGCCTCCTAACTAATTTATCCAAGTTTCAACGTTCCCCTTGGAAGGAGTGGGACAAGCAGGCACAGCAGAATCCCACAGTTCTGGGGACTGTTTTGCAGCACAGGGTAGCTGGGGGGAGCCAAAGACTACTAGCTATCTTGGCTTTGCTTCCCTAACTGTACAAATCAGTATGTGTGTGTTGGGGGCGGGGGAGGTGCAGAGTGGGTGATCGGCTGAGAGTTGAAGGGAGAAACTGCTAGAAAGTTAAACCTATTGGTGATTATTTTCCTTGTATTTGGTGAATTCCTAAGATATTTTAGGATCAAAGCCTCCTCATTTCTATCATGAATCTGTCAAGGATTTATCCAAGCAGTCCCCTCAACTGTGATGAAAGCTAATTCCAACCATTTAATTAAAAAGCCCATTGTACTGTCAGAAACAGTGTGTGCTGCAGAAGCAATTATCTCCAAATTGGTCATTATCACAATTAAAATACCATTTTACAAGCATGCAAACAGCCTGAGGCAGAAGTTCCTTTATGGGTAATAATGGCTCTCCCTTATCGGGCATTATTGCTGGGTGATGCTGTTTGTGGTCTGAAATGAAATGGCAATAGCACTCTTTACTGAGTTAGGGGAGGAGTCAGCTTCAGACATGATAGGAAGAGCGGCCCGGGAGCTATTTCTAATGGAGTTTGATATACCAGCATTTAAAAATCCCATACTAGAGACTCAGTGTAGGCAGTAGAGCTGAGCAAATAATTTGCAGTGAATAATTTACTCAGTGAGTTTAGCCTCTTTTTCTGCTCATGGATTGTGATTTCCTCAGACTTATTCATTATTCAAACCTACTCTACAAATTCCTCTTGACACATTTATCATGACTATTCAGAATCCACGTAGTGTCGCTTAGTTGTGATTGGTGAGATAAGTCACATGGCATGTTGTTTCCCGATTGGATGAATACGCAAGTGCTTCAAGTGTGAGTGAATGTAAAATTCAGTTGCACAAATGCTTCCACATTTCAATTTGAAATGTGCTTTCTGTGAATGTGCGTGCCTGTAAAGTGAAGATGATGATCCCAGGGAGCTGACTGAATAAAGTGTTGTAATCTGAGAGTGGCAGGGCTTTATGATCTTCTACATCTGGACTTTAAAGGTTAGCGGTGTAACATGGAAGGAGAAACCACTGAGAAACCATCACACATAGCACAGTAGTCCACCAATGGAAATGCCCTTAGTCAGTATATTTATGAAACCTCCCAGGTGTCAATAATACAGAACATCTATTATTCCCTTGTTTTAGTTTTCACAGTGTGGCATGATTGCTCATTGTGATACAGAATGCTTCTCCCTCCCCCATATGCCTATCTCCCCAGATGGCAAACAGTTGGAATTTTTGGACCAAGCACCAGAAGCAACATGAAAATACATTTCTGCTCTGAGTGATTCTACAGCACACTAACAATTTCTCTTTAGCTCGCACGCTTTTCGTACAGATGGCAGCTTCTGCTAAAATACCAAATATGGACAATTCCTTTCTGACTACAAGCAGAGATGGATGATATGCTGCCTCCTTTGGGTGTCTTGTACGAAGCCACTTTTCAATAGCTGTCTCTCCTGCTGCTGAACAGACTGTGCATCATTCTGCAGCATGGCTGTCTTGCTTGCAGAGCACATGGTCTCTCTTAACTCAGCTGTAGCACAGATCCTGGCTTGCTGTTGTTTCCTTGGTGGAGCTTCTTGCACAAATGAGTTCAGTCTGACTTGACAAGATACAAAAATCAAGTCTTTGCAATTTGTTCTTATATTTTAATGCCAGAAAGGACCATTATGTTAATCTTGTCTGACTTCCTGTCTAGCACAGGCCATAGCATTTCACCCACTAATTCCAGCATCAAGCCCATATCTTGTGGTTGAGCTAGAGCATATTTTTAGAAAGCCATCTGATCTTTATTTTAAAGATTTCAAGTGCTGGGGAATCCACCCCATCCTTTGGTAAGGTGTTTCGATAGTTATATCCACATGCATAATGATCAGTATTAAAACAGCTGATAGGTATATTAGAGATGAGCTTGAGCCAGGACAAATTTAGATCCAGAGCCAGTCTTCCCCAAAGTTTGGGTGTGTTCATATCCCAGCTTTTGGTTTAGGCCCTTTTCTGTTACACAGGTCCTAACAGATGGGTACTTGGTACACACATCCAAAGGCCCTACTCTGCACAGAGGAGTGTGCAGTTCTAGACATTCTGTGGCTAGAGTGTTACAAGAACAAATCCTGGATCTAATGCTATTTGCCTCCCCTCTTCACGCATGCTAAAAGTAGTAGAACTGATGATATTCTTTTTTAAACATGCACTTTAGGACTGGGTAATTGTTTCAGATGTGTAAGTTTGAGATGAAGGGGAATAAAGGCTTGTGTACATGGACACTTAGGCCAGATCTACACTACAGACCTACATCAGTAGAACTTATGTTGCTCAGGGGTGTGAAAAATCCACCCCCCTGAGCGACGTAGTTCTACCAAGCTATCCCATGTAGACATCACTGTGTCGATGGGAGACACTTCTCCCGTTGACATAGCAACTACCTCTCATGGAGAAGCGTTAACTATGCCAGCTTATTGGATCCACATGGGGTGCTGAGCTGCTTTGACCATCTGGCCTCACAAGGTGGCACCTGAGAAGTCATTATAATTGATTGCTTCAGTGAACAGCGTTTCCCCCCCCCTCTAGTTCTGTGCAGCAATGCCATTTTGGGGGGGGAGTCTGGACTCTTGCAAGGAAGGCTGATTATTAGATATCAAGTGTTGCAAGGATTTGCATGAGCCACTTTGGCACCAGTTGCTGGGGAGCCTTCCGATCATCTCACATCTACCCCTTTGTACGTGTGTGCGACCATTGCACTCCAAATCCCTTTTACTAGGAGAGTCAGAAACCAGAACAATGGGTCTCCACCAGCCTAAGCCAGCAACGCCACTTGCTGTACATAAAGCTGTTTTGAGAAGCACAGCATGAGGCTGCCTGGTAGTTTAGATAGTGGAATAAGAGGCAGAGGTGGAGGTCCTTACCCCCATCCTTCATTTACAGCACTGTCAGGGCCCGAGTCTGCAGCAAATCAATAATTTGTGACTATGAAGTGGAGTTTAGCCCACAGAATGCTCTCATTTTTCAATCAGGGAGGTGTGTGTATTTCAGGAGTCTCCAGAAGGTTGTAATCCTGCATGGCAATGATTTGACTGGGCATGAAATGATCAGTACTAAGGACAGTTGTACTAAAAGAACTGAGATTACTTGCAATCGATTGTTTTTAGTGTATGGTCCATGTGCCTCAGAGGGCAGGTCTCTGTGCCACTTTAAAGGACACAGACATTCGAAGCCAAAGCAAAGTGATTTTTTAATATTTGCTTTAAAGAGATTCAATGCTGTGTTGACAACTGTCACCAACATCCACCCCAAAATCCCGGGTCTCCTAATTCATTAGCTTGGTTTCTTATGGGTACTTGTTATAGCTCAGTTCTACATGAACCGTCAGGTTCCTACTTTGCAGGGGTTGGGGTTAACATTATGGACATAGACATCTTCTGCCATCACGAACAGAGTTTGGATTTACATTTTACTTGGCAGGTGGAGCAGGGAAACGGGATATTGGGAGCACTCTGAAGTCACACCTGCCTGGGTCTCAGACTCTCCTGGGAAAAGTAAAGGCTCAGCCCATACTTTTTAATTTGCTCTAGTGACTCCTATTTGTTTTGCCTTTTTCCCCTCCTAGGTACACAGTTTTACATAATGGGCATCATCAGGAACACGAGAAGCTTCCCATCCACAATGACCCAGAATCCCAGGAGTCCTGTTTCTAATGAAGACCCTGGCAGAGGAACCGCACACCTGCACACCAGATGATTTTGGGGCAGCAGGACTCTAATGCAAGCTCATTTGTCTGCATTTCCATGGTGCCTCCTGTATTGATTTGATAGGAGTGGCTAACAGCATGAATATGGTGGCTGAGGAGGGGACGCAATGTGCAGAACAATTGAGGAGACCTCTCTGTTGCTGCAGGAGGATGTCTGGACTTTATTAACACAGCAGGGCCTTAATGTCAGTGCTTTACAGAGGTGTGCACACTTCCATCCCTGTATACAAAGAGCACACACAAGCCCTCGCACCCACACACCCACACTGACATTTATGGTTTTTTGCCATTTTTTGCTGCATGCCGCCTCTTTGTTTTGTGGCAACAATATTGTGATCTTAAAGATTTCAAAGTCTTGACTTGAAGCTGTAACGCTGAACTGCAGTAAATGCCTCCTTTGTCTGCTCAAGGTCACACCTACGCCTACCATGGTGCTGTGAGGAGAGACGTAGTGCTTGTGTTTTCTTTCTGAAAAGAAGAGGAATTCTTTTCCTTCTCAGTAATCTTCAATGGTAAGATCTGTCAGTGTGAGCTGACAGTTCCCCCTGCCCAGTGCAATATCAAATGGAAACAGTGTTTCCCTGTAGATACTTTCCAGTGAGGGTCCTGACCAAGATCTCTGGTAAAAGAGCCAATGAGCAAGAATAGCCCATGAAGAGCTAAAATGCAGCCCACAGAGACATATCATCTTTGATATGGAGACATGGCCCACAGAGACTGCACGTCCCAGCAAGTGCTGCTCTATATTAGCCAGAAGACAGTAGTCACAGTCTGCCCCATTTTCTACCTATTAGATGCAGTAGTCCTTATTTGGGCAAACTTTGGGCATCCCGCCTGTAAAAGAAAGGTTCATCAAGAGACATAGTCCTTAGGGAATATCAATCTGTACTAGCTCACTAAGTGCCATGTTGATAAATATATGTCATCTAAAGAGCTTTTCTAGCTACAGTTGGAAGACAAACTCCTACTTGGGTGTTTTGCTTTTTCTTCTCTTCCTCCTCCACTCCCCCATCCAGCTGTGAGGCTTTTAAAAAAAACCAAGCTTCAGAACTTTCAAATGTTGCCCTATGCACCTGTCCTTTGACAATAATCTCATATCCTAGTTACTTCCTGCATGCAGATATTACTACATTCCTTGTAGGGAGCTTCCTCCTTTGCATGTAAATGACAGGCAACGCTGTAAATCTAGGAACCCTGGGAGTCTGATTTTCGTGCAGTGGGAAATACGCAGGTTCTAAACTGTGGGCCTGCAACCTCCTTAGATGAAGATCTAACCCAAAGATGACGGCCTTAGCCTGGAAAACAGAAATGTATTTTGTTACATTGTGTAATCATGTACAGATTTTTTTTAATGTAAAGAAAAAAGTTGACATTATTTATTATTATTTTTAAAAAGAAGTGTTTTTTCCATTCTAAGCTTCTAAAACATGGGAGTTTAACATATATATATATATATATATAAATATTATTATTTTATTAATGTTCTGTTGCTATGTGACAGGTATCTACTGTAAAAACAACCTGCTTTGAACAAAGAAAAAGTATTGTTGAGAAAGAGGATTTTGTGCATGATAACAGCAAGCAGGTTTCCAACCATGGTGTCTGATTATTCTTCACTTCCTTGAAATGTTCTTTGCACTTGGACAAACTCCATGCTAAAGTTTCTCATCCTTTTCTTTTAAAAATCATTAGAGCACCTGCCAGGAATAGCCCTAATTAGATGAAATGGTAAAGCCAAATAATTTTAATTTAGAAAACCCAAAGAGGCTAGCAGTAAGCACAGAACTGTTGGCTTTGACACTTCATATGTTACTGCGGGAACTGGCAGTAAATATAAGATATTCTAAGAGAGCGCGTGAGAGACACAATTTGAGATCAATACTGGTTCATCACAGAGGCCCAGTTCAATGCTTGTGTAGGGGTGGCTTTTCAAAAGTGCTCAGGATTGGCCTAATTCTGCTCCCATTGAAGTCAATGATACAATTCCCATTGACTTCAATGGGAGAAGGGGTAGGCCATTGCTGAGTGCTTTTGAGAAGACCATCCCCAAGCAACTTTACTCCTGTGATTTAGTTCTCAGTGGAACTATTCATGTGAACAGTGTTTGCAGGACTGAGTTCTGTAGTGACAGTAGTTCAAGTAGTGTTGGGCAAACAAACAAAACCAAACCAACCAACCAAACAAAAACCAAGTAAACCCTTTTCTCTTTCCCCATAAAAAGGCACTGAAAAAGATCAGTGGAAGATTTCTGTGAGTGAGATGAGACCAGTAGCATGGTGACGTGTGCAATGGAGTTTAATTTTTCCTTCTTTCGCTCGTGGGAGTGTTATTTTTTCCTAATGTATTCTAATGTGCTTTATCAGTATATCTCATCTTAATTTAAAATAAAATCCTGAACACTCTCTTACTCATGGGAAATGTTCAAGGGGGTTCTAAATGGGACATTTGATTCACAAGCCAAAATAATCAGCAGCTCTGAAACAAAAAGTACTCCTGTGCTAAAACCTCATATTACATTTAGGAAACATAGATGTCCATGATCTGTGTCACTTCTGGCTAATGACTGGTTGGTACCAAAGTGCAAAAGGTTTCATGTAAGTTAACCTGTCACTAGCCACCTGGCAGCTATTATTTTATAACTACTCAATAGTTTCCGCAACGCTTCTCTGGTCGAAGTAAATCATATTTTCAAACACCAAAGCAATCTAGTGCTTCTCTGGAGAACAGGAGGTCTCTTCGTTGGAACCAATCCTTCTTTTTTTCCTTCTCTGAAGTTTCAGTTGCTGCTGATTGATTGACTTCAGTGGTTTGTGAGTTCATAATTTCACGGACCATTCTGTGTAGTGATTTCCATAACACTTTGGAGCACAGGCCCGGAGTCCTGGTCTCAATCTGATTCAGCAAAGCAGAAGTATGGTGCTGAATGGTATGTAATGCATCAGCCATTGAAAAAAATAAAATTCCTCTATGTATATTACTGTCTAGTTCTCTCCAATTTGTTTGCATTGTTTACACTGTATTTACATGGGATGACACAATTGGACGAGCATTCCCAAGTGCTATAGCACCTCTTGGTGATGCGACATGAGAGGCAGTGCCTTTCTGGTTAGTGCTATTACACTTGGTGGGAAAGCTATGCAGTTCTGAACAATTATACCATACCGTGATAGGGGAGGAGGCAATAGACATGAATCCCAGTGCTTTGGATTGCTCAATGACTGTAACAATCATCCTGAAACATCAGGGCAGCACTTTATCACCACAGTTATGGAAGGAAATCAATATTCAAAAGTTAGGAAAATCAGACTGGATACATAGCATGTTATAGCTGGTCAGAAAGCTCTAGTCTTTTAAAGAGGGTCAGATCCTCAGCTTGTGTAAATCAACAGATGAAGACAATGGATCTATGACAGCTAAGCATCTGGCCCAGAGTGCTGAAGTTGTTTCCGCATTTGCTATCTAGTGAATCAGTGTTGGGCCTGTTTCTTCCCTGCCTGGCATCCTGTGTCATCATTTACACCAGTGCAAAGTTAGTGTGAAAAGCCACCCAAGCAAGTTGGTATGGTTTTCACCTGCTTTGCACTGCCTGTAAGTGACTATGCAATTCAGGGGAGAATCGGACCTCAGCTTAGAAAATACTGGGGAGCACATGGGCTACACAACAAGATCCTTAAAGTTTCCTTATCCTTAACAAGTCTGCTATCCTTCTAGGTGCTTCAAGACCTTCTTTTGCTCTTTGCCCACCTCTTCAGACCCCTCTCCAAAACACACTTCTTTCATCTCCCAATGAATCCCTCTCCTGTGCTATGTACATGTCCCAGCTTGCTCTAATACTATGATTCCCTTGCTATGTAGTGAGTGTCATGGTGATAATTTTAAAAATAATGATATTTTACCCATCTTCATTTCAAAAACCTATTTCTGTAGGGTGAGAGGACAGGTATAATTTTGTGAAACTGATCTGTAGGGCTAGTATCAATTCTCAGAGTATCTCACTGAACATCACAGAGCTGAGAGGAGAGTTTCTTTCTTGCTTGCTTGCTTTCTTGCTTCCGTCATGCTCATTCTAAAGCTAAGAATGCATTCTTACATTTTAACCAATGACCAAATTCTTTACCGTCTCATCCATGCACTTCAGCACTAACCATCAAACCACTGCATTGCAAAATTTACCTTCCTGCATCATTTTGCATTCTTGGGCATGCAATAAGTCCCTGAAGTGTAGACTGTGATCCTCACTGTAATTCTGACTGTTAGATCCTTATATATCCAGCCTTTGGCCAGAGGTAAAGGGCTAGCATCACAGTTAGCTAATAGGAAGTTGGCTGCTCAACTCTGCTAACCACCCATCTTCAGAGGATTGCTCTGTTGTCAACACAGCTGATTTTGCAGACTTTTCTAGATCGTGGAGGAGGAACTACTTTGTGATCTGTCATGGAGTCTGCTAGTGGAGCCCCTGCCTAGATATGCAAATCCAAAGTCTCATCCAAAGTCTTTTATCATTTGGTGATGATAAAAGAGGATGGCAAAGGAATGAGATAATTACTTCCAGGGACAGATCGGAGATCTAGTCTAACTCTCACCTGCCTGGACAGCTTCCTTTAGGTGGGTTTCTGAGAGTATAAAGTTATTGATCTATAATGTTATGTACACCAGCAGCATCACATGCCATCTTCAGTATGGGAAATTTTCATCTCACAGGAAGATGATTTGGTATCTGCTAAAACTAATCTCCTCCTCCCCCTCCCCACTCCACCCCAAAAATGCAGTCACCATTTTGCTGTGTTGCGTTTTCTAGGTGAAATGTAGAAGCATAATAAATGACTACACCACAAATAAGAAGAAGTTGGTGCCTGCAAAATGGAAGCTCTGAGGCAGAGTGCAGAGGAGAGGCCATACATTTTAATTAACAGATGATCAAGACTGTCAGGAGGGACATGAGGCAATAACTGGATGCTCTGTAAATGCCAGCACTTCAGACAGTCAGAGGCTGCATTCCTCATTGAGATATACAGATACATGGCTGCAGGCCAAGTGGACTATCTAATAAACACCATCCATAGAGATGGACTATTATGGGGATTTATGTCCATCCTACGTCCCTCCCTCACTATTATTTCAGGGTTGAATATATGTTCTCTCAGCTGTTAATTGTGGAGTGGAGCAATAAATGAAAAGGGAGGAGAGGGAACCATCAGAAATATAGCTTACAATAAATTATAGAATCCTTTTCAAGCAGTCTGAAAGCCCAACATTTGACCCATGTTAAAGTTGCAGATTATGGTGTCTGTCTAAGCAGAAGAAAGAAAGAAATCCACTGCTCTTTGGCTAAGAAATTTATGTAGGACCTACATAAAAGCAATATTCTGTGCTCTTTTATGCCCGCTGGGTTGAAGTGTGTTGGCTGAGCTGTGGAGGGGAGGACTGGAATAGTAGCTAGTGCCAGATATTGGGATTGAAGTATATTGGCAGAGCTGTCTGGGAAACACTTATACAGCTCGTCCACACTTTCCATATCTAACCTGTTTTGAGCATTAAAATTCACCAACACCCGAAAAATAATTGAAATATGATCTAAATAACTGATATCAAGTTGTGAGGGGGGAGGGTGTATATATGTGTATATCTATATAAACATATCTCCAATGGAATTATATATTATTCCCTATGGTTTTCCTTTTTAAAGCTTAAAATTACACCCAACCACTACTAAATACATAAGCAGCTTCTCAGTGCTTCAAATAGAAAGGTGAGACCAGCTAGTGCACATGGCAGACCCCTTTCTCTGTGCCCTGATCTCCTCACCATGTTGCCTTCATCTAAGTGTGGACCCTGACCCTTAGCCATCTTTCTACTTTGCCAGCTATGTGAGGCTGGCAAGGGGTGTAGAATATCCACTGGCCACCAGAGCTACCAGGCTGTTAGTAAGCTTGTATTATTATTGTTGTGTATGTAGTTATTTATTGTATTACTGTAGCCCCCTTGGAGCCCTAGTCATAGACCATGCCCCTCTAGTGCTAGGTGCAGTACAATCTTGTGTGTCAATGGGTCATAATTTCAGACTCATTCTGTTGTTGTGTTGCAGTATTGTATGCTATATCTTCCTAACAGAGGATGCATGTGAACTACTAAAGCCATTATTACAGTCAACTTGATTCTGTGTGATATGAAATCTTGGCTTCAAAGAGTCAATTTATGCTGTCTATAAACTTCGGCTGTACAGGAGTGGCTGCCTCAGTGAAGGACACTTATCAGGTAGAACATATACCTAAAATGCTTAGGATCATCTAGGCAACTAATTAAACACTTGAATGAGAGAGAGCTGATCATATATGCTGCCCTTGACTTAAGGCACTTATTTTGCTCTGGCAGCTCACGCAGTCCACTACATGGAAATTAGAGGTGAGCAAATAAGTAATAAACTACTAGATACATTTCACTTCATTGTTCAGCTTGCAGTTTTTCTGAGCATCATCTGAAAATAACTGAATGTGTTTGTTATTCAGAATTACTTGAAATGATCTGAAAATCATTTGACTTAAAGATTGTGACTCTTACAATCAAATAGACATCCAGAGCGGCCTGAAAAAAGTCTCAGAGCAACAGGTGGTAGAAAGAAACCAAGGGGGCAATAAGGTGTTGTCTTGGCTCCTGCCTCACTTAATCCTGCACAATGGAACCAGCCAATCCGGTCCAAATCCAAACGAATGTTATCCCTCATGTAGATGGAAAATTCACCACAGTTGGTTGTTTCTTAGAGGAGGCAGCCGGATTTATTGGGTTACTGGCCACCCAGAAGAGTCCCACTAGCTGAGGCTTCACCCACGCTACAGCAGAAGTGGAGAACATGTTCTTAGGTCCTAAACCTGTGTCTGAGAAAGCCAATGGAAAAATTCTCATTGAGTGCAGTGATTATCAGAATCAAGCCTTTGCCACAGCATTGGAGTGACAAGCTCTCTCTGTTTATTATCATATTACTCACCCCTAATTCTGTGGATTTTTCTACTGGATAATCCAATCAATTATAAAAACTAGTTCTGATTTAGCTCATTGATTTTTTTTATCTTAAATCTCTCTAAACTGAAGAGTATTATCTTTGTATTCATTTAGCATTTTATTAATGTGATTCAATTTTAATCTTAAAGGGATTTTGTATTGAATAACCATGTCTAGTTTAACTCAAATTTACCTGATTAAAAATTCCATTTGGGTTTAGTTTTATATTATCTGTTATAACTCTCATATGCTGAAAGGAAATCCTCTAGCACTGTTAGCCTTTCTGTCTAATATATTTTTGCTTCTCGATGCCTTTTCAGGATTTTGCAGTGAGGTATTTATTTTAATGGACATTATTTGCCTTGACAGTTTACAGAATTTGCTTTGTCATTTATTGTTCAATGATTCTTTTACTCAGCCATTGGAATTAATTAAAAAACCAACATCCCCCATGCTATATTTACTCAGACTGGGAATGGGATGACTGCCAAAGTCACTTCCCCTGTCTCAGTATACTGTGGGTGATGGAGTAAGAGAACCTTTAGGAGATACCATATTGATAGTCAAGGACAAAAGATGACCTTAGAGTCATCAAGAGGTATATTGTTATCTCTTAGAGATCCCAAGAAGTGCACTCACCAGTCTTCTTTGGTTTACAATAAATAGTTTCATCACCCTTCTGGGTGCTGTAGCATACTCCGCATTCCCCTTCCATGACTGCTTGTTCCAAGCCAGGACTTAGGGAAACCCTGGCTGGTGACATTAAGCAGCATGGGTTGTGATCAGTTAGTCAGCAAGTTAGTGAACCAAGGAGAGAGACAGGATCCTGTCTGTGTCCAGTAGTCTCAATAACAAATCCCTTTTCAGATTCATTGCAGCTGAATCCTGTCTCCCATCTGCCACAAAAGGCACTGGAGGCATAAAGGGGATATCACTGAAAGAGCTGTGGGTCACATATCACATCAACAGGGTGATCCTCACACCCGTAATGTCCCAACCCAATCCCCAAATAAGATCCAGAATTTGTCCACCCATATGTCTGCATTAAGCCAGAAACCAGCTGGGACGGTCTCAAAGATATCACAGGTCACACAGAGCTGGTAATAACTGAGCAAGCATCATCATCCCAGGATTGATATAGATTCCACCAAGTGGATTAACACTAGCAGCCTGTGACATCTAATAAACAGATGTGTTTAATCCATATTGATTCCCACAGCTAGGTTCTACTGTCACCCTGTGGAAATGGTGTTTTCTTTGAAAGAGCTGATTCACCTGTTACCTCCATCACTGCTCCCAGCTAGTGGTCTGAGGGCATGTAACAGAATCATCTGTACACAGGTGTTCAAGCTGTGGCCATCTGGGCACATCTTACTGAAGCCACAATGAACAAAGAACACGGGGCATTTTCTGTTTCATTACCCCTGTGGCATACAGAACTGAGCACATCCTACATCAGTCACACTGACTGACCCAATGTGCTGTGAAAAGCAGTGGAGCGGGTGCTGGTCTCTCAGCCTCTTGGGCAGAGGTGTTGCACTCCTTTGTTTTTAAATTAATTTAGGGGCAGTGAGAGAGGCCAGAAAACAGCCCAGGCACCTGTTTTTTTGGTTGCGTACAAGTACAGCACAGGCAAAAGTGATGCAAGCTTCTCCCCTGCAAACCCCAGCCAGTACACCTCAGTCTGGCTGCTGCTGACCATGGAAGCCCTCATCAAAAGCCAGTTGTGAACGTTTTTGGGAAACAGGCACCCACCCTCCATGAATTGTTCTGTCTGAAACCACCAGCTCATGTCAAGCTGTCAGACTTTTGGCCACCAGTGGAACAGGCAGTATTTTGTCTAACGATCTTTGTACCTGATTACCAACCCTCAGGACCTACATGGCCCACAAGACTCTTTATTTCTGAGATGACAAGTGGAATCTAGGTCCTCATTTAACACTGAATCTGCAGTTTTGGTCACTTTTCACCACTGTTGCTGTGTTTCTCAGTTTCACTTCCACAGCACTGGGGAAGCAGGGCTACAGAGGCTGGTTTAGAAGCCAGGAGAAGGTAGCTTAGAACCTAGAGCAGGTGAAAGGCAAATGTGGCCTATGGAGATTAAAGTCACTCCTGCAT
This sequence comes from Chelydra serpentina, assembly GCA_037349315.1. Classification (NCBI taxonomy): domain Eukaryota; kingdom Metazoa; phylum Chordata; order Testudines; family Chelydridae; genus Chelydra; species Chelydra serpentina. The sequence continues at coordinate 20,495,289 of JBAIAC010000035.1, forward strand.
GGTGGTGCCATCCAGTGTGGGATATTAGTTGTATGATCATTTCCACCAGTGCCATAGTCACACAGTGCAATGACAGATCACCACGAAATAAGTCTCACACTTTGCTTCAGTACCTCAATTGGGGAGATTTAGACCACCCCCGGATGGGGGGGGGGGGCAGGGGAGGAGAGGGATCTTTCACTTATGAAAACCAGGAGGAATTTTCTAGGTGTTTTTATAACCCTCTGGCCTGTTTCCCTGGCTTAGGAAGGAGTCACTGCCATGCTCAAAGACTCTCAGGGCACAGTTTAAGCCTTCAATATAAAACTTAGGCAAAAATATCAAACAAAACACAGCTTCTCTGCCTACCTAGAGCCTTTTGCCCTTGCCTTCCTCCATGTTAAAAGGACAATCCCCTCCCTTCAAACCCTCAGCTTTAGAGTCTACTACAGAAGTCCCTCTCCCACTTACAGCTCCTTTCAGGTGCATTTTCCCAGCCCTATATAAGGATCACCTGACCCCTTCCCAGCTGAGTCTGATAATTGAACAGGGCTGGCTGGCCGGCCCTTAGAGTCAAGCTACCCTGATACAATGTTAACCCATGTGAATGTAAGTCCCTCCCTTTTTTTTATTCTCAGCCATTCATAAATCCTTCAGCTGCTCAATATGGATTCAAGTACCTTCATATAGGGTCAGAGTAAGGACTTCCCGGAACCCAATAGGACAGCCATTCAACAGGTGCCCCCTTTACATTGTGTAAACTGCCCTATAGATAGCATAGTATAACTGCAGCGCCTTTCAAAGTAGGTGGGGCCATGGCTGGATCTGGTCAACCTCAACGGTTTTCTCTGATGCCTTGTCTGCACACGTCTAACCCAGCCAGGGGACTGTTGTGGCCACAGGTTTGTCTGCTGAGTACAGGTAAAAATAATTGTTTGTTTGCAGTAAAGACTTTCCTTCTTACTCTTCCCTTTTAAAGCCCTGATGTTCAGTGCTTGCTTTGTCCTTGTAGCTAATATATTTAAAAGATTGGATCTGAACTTTGGATATGAGGGTATTTATTGAGGGTAAAGGAAGAAACTGACCACTCTTCCGTGTCTTGGCTTGTGTGTGTATATGCTGTGGGAGCAGAGGTGTGCTCCCCTCCTCAGCTACTAACAGCATGCGTGCTGCAAACATGCTCCTTACTGGAAATCATTTCATTCGGAGTTAGGGGAATGGTTTATTTCCAAACACATTGATTCCTCAGCAGCTGTTCCTCCTGGTGGCCATTTCCCCCAGGGCTGGGAATTGCTGTTGTTGTTTTTAATGAAGAGCTGTAGCACAATGAAGCATATGCTGAGAGTCCCAGCATCAGATGAATCAAGGCTTTCGAGACAGTGCCTTCTAAATTGTTAAGTGCCTCGAGACTTTCTGCTAAAGGGCAGCAGAATTCAGCATTACCCACAGGCGTCTCTGGAAGGGTGACTACATCTGAAAACACCCACTCTGAATGAACAGCTCCTATGAAGAGAAACTAATAAGGATTAGTCACTCAAGGATGAAGAAAACCTCCCATTTCCAGAGAAGGTGGCTGAGTTTGGGCCTGGTGCTAACATGCTGTTCATCTCTGCCCTGCCCAATGAATTGTTTCCAGCTTGGAGGAGGTTCTGCAGACAACAGCAAATATAATTTCCTCCCTGCATGCCTGGGTGTGGTGACTTAGTTCTCTTCATTCAGAGAGAGACCTTCACCTCAGCTGTCTGGCTCATCAGGACCCTGTGGAGCCGGAGGTGCAGCTCTCTATGGTCCCTGGTTTGAGTTTGAACATGCTCTCAGGCATACCCACACATCCAATGGGTTGGACCAGGACTAAGTTGAAGTCTGCTACTGATGGTGGCCCCCGCATGGCAGACGCAGCAGACAGTGTAGAGATTGTGGATGAGGAGGTGAGTCCATGGCAATTTCTGGCACCAGTAAGAGGCTTCCTATGAAGCTAGGGCTAAGCAAGACCCAGATGTCCCACCCACACAACCACTTCATGGTCCCCATGAGATGGAATCACCCTCCAAGTTCCCCTGCTCCCCATGCCCCAAATGCACTTTAGTTTTGCTTGTTAGTCCTCCTTCCTCCCATGTGAAGCTGATGAACTTTTTCTACAGATAACTTTTTCCTGAGTGTCTAGCTGGTGAGTCTTGCCCACATGCTCAGGGTTTAGCTGATCGCCATATTTGGTGTTGGGAAGGAATTTTCCTCCAGGGTAGATTGGCAGAGGCCCTGGAGGTTTTTCGCCTTCCTCTGCAGCATGGGGCACGGGTCACTTGGTGGAGGATTCTCTACATCTTGAAGTCTTTAAACCATGATTTGAGGACTTCAATAGCTGAGACAAAGGTGAGAGGATTATTGCAGGAGTGGGTGGGTGAGATTCTGTGGCCTGCATTGTGCAGGAGGTCAGACTAGATGATCATAATGGTTCCTTCTGACCTTAAAGTCTATGAGTTTATGCCACCCCTGGAGTCAGCAATCAGATATACACTCTCTTGCTGCCTCTTACTGTGGCTCAGTGCTCTATCTATGCTCCTCTATCCCTATAGCCTACATGCCAAGTACGCTTCCAGCTCTAACTTGGGTACTCATATGGCCCCCATTCATCTGAATGCCTCACAGTCATTACGGTATTGATCCTCACAACACCTCTGTGAGGTGGGGCAGTGCTACTGACCCCATTTTTACAGATGGGGAACTGAGTCACAGAGAGGGTAAGGCCCAGATCCACAAAGGTATTTAGGATCCTGAAGTCCTTTGAAATCAGTGGAAGTTAAGAGCCTAAATAACTTTGTGAATCTGGGCCTAAGAGAGTTGCCCAAAGTCATACAGGAAGTCTGTGGCAGAGCTGACTTGAAGCTGACGCTCCCAAATCATAGGCTGGTGTCCTGCTCTCTGGACCATCTTTCCTCTGTTTAATATTCCTGACCCCTCCCAAATATGTAGCAAGTCAGGAATAATGGGACCATGCAATGGAATCACTTTTACTTACCTATGAGGTTTAATATTTGCCAAGCTGCCTTCAAACTCCAGCAAGCAGCTTGGTTTGTTTTTATGCACACCAGGGTAATCACAGTTTGTGAAGTGGGCTGTAAATGAATTTCAAAGCTCATTCCAGAGCTGCGGCATGCAAACACGGTAAATGGGAAGCCCCAGCAGGAGATTGCTCTGTCTCCAGGAAAGATGAACAGGGCAGGGTCATTAAGCACTGTTATCTGCATCAACTGCAGGTGGCTTCTTGTGCCAAGGACTCAGAGGGTGGAGGATTCTACTAGAATCCAGTGTGGGAAGGGAAGGGTCTTTTACTTACTGAGAAAAATATCATTTGGGCTTGATCGTTTGCTGAAGGACATGCAGAGCTGAGGGGTAAGACACATCCCCCCCCTCCCCCGCAACACATCTGTACCCCTTATTTTTGGTCTGGCAAGGCAAACAGAGTACAGATGCCTAGAGGCCCAGGAGGAGCAAATGTATCCTAGAACTCTCTCCCAGAGAAGGGATAATGCCAGTTACAAGAGACTGTCATAATTGACCACTGAAAAGAAACTTGTAACCCCAGGGGAAGTGCAAATACAGTTAGGAATCAGACCGGAACTCCCCATCCCCAGTGAAGTCCGTGGGAGCTGTAGGTGTTCAGCTCCTCTAAACAATCAGGCTGTTTATTTAGATACCCAACTTTAGGCACCCATGTTTTAAAATGTGAAGAGTAGAGCAAAGAGCCCCATCATCCCCATTTAAGGCCAGACCCTCCGTTGGTGTAAATCAGCATAGTGCCATCAACTTCAGTGGAGAGATGTCAATGTACACTATCTGAGGCTTTGGCCCATAGATCTCAAAATGGCTCACCGGGCCCAGCCCTAGTATAAATTGTTTTGAAACACATGAAAAATATTAACATTAAAATACAAAAAAAAACCCTGCTTACAGCAAAGCCTAAAAGGTGTTTAGATACCACTTTAATCTGTCTTAAAATTGGTACTGTTAACCTAGTCTTTGGCATGATGGAAATCTGAGCCATAACAGATCACAAGCTCAGATGTGTCAACACACAACCTGGTCGCTCTGTAGCTCTGTTGACCTCTCCGAATCAAATTATTTAAACATCAATACAAGAACGTGATCAATTTCCATGTCAGTTAACACAGGAGCTGTGGGGTGTGTTTATCCTGGGAGAGTTGTTTTTTTTTAATGTATATGTATTTGTAATAGGTTGTTCTTTGCTGGTCATCAGAGCTCAGAAAGGGGCTAAGGACCCATCTGTGCAAATGGAGTGTGTTCCTGCTATTCCTTGCAGGAAAGTGAAAAGGGCTTCTGCATGGAGAAAAAGCAACTGTTCTTTTTAGCATGAGACTCGGGCCTCGTCTACACAGGCAAGTTTCTGCGCAGTAAAGCAGCTTTCTGTGGTGTAAATCCCCAGGTGTACACACTGTGAAGCCACTTAGTGTGCAGAAACTGTGCGGTTGCAACGCTTTAAATAAACCACCCCAACGAGAGGCATACAGCTTTCTGCACCGGGGGTACAGCGCCGTGCTGCCAGTGTAGACATCCTGGTCAATTACAGCGCTGCAATTGGCCTCTGTGGGGTGTCCCACAATGCTTGTTCTTGCCTCCCTGGTCATAGGTTTGAACTCCACTGCCCTGCCCTCGGGTGACCAACCGTGAGCCCCACCCCTTAAATTCCTTTAGAATTTTGAAAGTCCCCTTCCTGTTTGCTTGGTGACGCACTCAGTGGTCTCAGCGCATCTTTCCAGGTGTCCATGCCTGCTCCACACACCGGGCGATCCCCCGTTTGGAGCAATGCTGAGCTGCTAGACCTCATCAGCATTTGGGGAGAGGAGGCAGTCCAGTCCCAGCTGCGCTCCAACCACAGGCATTCTGACACCTACAGAAAGATTTCACGATGCATGACAGAAAGAGGCCCTGACCGGGACACACTGCAGTGCAGGGTGAAAGTGAAGGAGCTGCGGAACGCCTACCACAAGGCGCTGGAGGCAAACCGCCATTCCGGTGCTGCGCCCACGAGCTGCTAGTTCTACAAAGAGCTGGACGTGATACTCAGTGGTGATCCCACCTCCACTGCGAAGGCCACGGTGGATACTTTGGTGGCTCGCGTTCCAGTAGAGAGTGGACCGAGTCAGGAGGAGGAAATCTTGGACGAGGATGCGGAGGGGGACCCAGAGGCAGAGGATGACTTGGAGGTCAGAGATGTATACAGCCAGGAGCTCTTCTCTACCCAAGAGGACTGGAGGCTAGCCAGTCACAGCTGTTGGAGTTTGGCAAAGCGCAAACAGGAGAAGAGGCCCCTGATAAGTGGCTTTGATTTTGGGAATTGCTGAAGCGAGTTGTTGCGGGCAGGAGGGTTGCAGAAAGCAGGCTTTTGTCTGTATGATGCATGTACCACCACATGCCTAGTCTGAGCGGTGGAACAGGGTGTTGATTGACTCCCTCACTTAACAGGAATCTGCCTCAGAGATCTCCATGAAAATCTCATGGAGATACTGGGCAATCCACTGCCACAGGTTCTTTGGCAGAGCTGCTTTGTTTCTTGCCCCATTAAGGGTAACTTTCCCACGCCACTCTGCCGTCACTGGGTGGGTGGTGGGGAGGGAGATCATTGCTGCACACAGGTGAGCCAAATAAGGGCCAGAGCAGAAGCCACAGTCTTGGAGAAGACCCTCCCTTGATTCCCTGCTCACCCTCAGCAGCGAGATATCTTCCATAATGCACACAGCCTGTGGAAAATGTGGGGACAGTAATGCTTATAAGGCCCCCTCTCCTCTACAGTGCTGGCTCTCCCCAAGAGCCATGTGCCCAGTGTACAGTATGGTCCTGGAACAATGATTTCCCCTGCTCCTGTGGTTATTCACCATTTTGGGGGTCTTGTGGCACATGTGTGCTTGCCTGGGGTCAGCCAGTTACTGACAGGTATGTGAATAGTGGCTGTGTTTTAAATCACTGAATCAGTGGTCTCTGTGTTGCAAACAATACTGCTGCTGTAAAATGTTGCATTTTGGCTTCACAGAGATGACCCTGGGAGCCCAGCCTCCCTCTTCGTTATCACCAGCTGAACAGCTGCGCAGAATTAGAAAGTGGCCACGAAGAACTAAAGAGGACTTTCTGCATGATGTCATGATGCACTCCACGGCCGAAAAACAAGAATTGGAGTTGCGAGACAGCGAGAAGAGGGACTGAAAGGAGAACGCAGGGCACCAGAACCAAGCCACGGAGCAGCTCTTAAACATTATGGAGCACCAAGTGGACACGATCCAGGCGCTACTATCACTGCAAACTGAGAAGCTCTGTGCCTGCCCTCCCCTGCAGCTGCTGTCACAAAACTCTTTCCCATGCGCCCCGCAGACACTCCAACACACACTTATCAACCTCCTGGCTCCAGTCTGTACCTGCGGCATTCCACTCCTCCCGCCTCATAGTCCAGCACTGCAGACTCCCACTACCCACTGCACTCAACACCCATCCCTCTGCAGTTTAGTCCTGCTGAAGTACAGTATCCACTGCATTGTACCCCAAAGAAGACGGTTGCATATGATTCCTGGACATACACAAATCTTTAACTGTCCCAAGACCCCACCTTCTCCGGGGACCCTCCCTTCCCCCATCCCCCACACTGCACCAATCACCTCCTAACATTACAAGCACTGCACTCTTAAGCATAGCAACAAATATTAGTGGCTTTCAGCTTCAAATTGCTGCCCCAAGGCATCCCTGATCCTTATGGTCCTGTGCTGTGCCCCTCTAATAGCCCTGCTCTCTGGCTGTTCAAATTCAGCCTCCAGGCGCTAAGCCTCAACGGTCCAGCCCTGAGTGAGGCTTTCACCCTTCCTTTCACAAATATTATGGAGCGTACAGCATGCAACTATAAGTATAAGAATATTGTAATCGGCTAGGTCCAGCCTCCCATATAGGCAGCGCCAGAGCGCCTTTAAGTGGCCAAAAGCACACTCAACAGTCATTCCGCACCTGCTCAGCCTGTTGTTGAACCGTTCCTTGTTGCTGTCAAGGTTCCCCATGTATGGCTTCATAAGCCACAGCATAAAGGAGTAGGCGGGGTCTCCCAGGCTCACAATGGGCATTTCGACTTCCCATTGTGATCTTTTGTGCTGGGAAGAAAGTCCCTGCTGGCGGTTTCCTGAACAGGCCAGTGTTCTGAAAGCAGTAGTGTAGCCAGGGGCGGAGCAGGGCAGTGGCTGCTCGTCCACTGAGCACAAGTGGCGCCTTTTACATTTTTTGGTGCCTTTGACATTTCTACTCACCCGGCGGCGCTCCAGCTGTTCGGTGGCACTTCGGCAGTGGGTCCTTCACTCGCTCCAGCTGTTCGGTGGCAGTTTGGCGGCGGGTGCCACTGAAGACCCGGAGCGAGTGAAGGACGTGCCGCCGAACAGCTGGAGCGCCACTGGGTGGGTACAAGGGAGTGGCACCTTTTTTTATCTGCGCACCCCCTGTTCTCTGCACCTGGCTACGCCACTGTCTGAAAGATGCGTGCATCATGCACCTTTCCAGACCAGCCTGCGTTAATGTCCGTGAAATGCCCATGGTGATCCACAAGTGCCTGGAAAACCATAGAGAAATGCCCCTTCCGATTAATGTACTTGGTGACTAGGTGATCTGGTACCAGAAGTGGAATATGCATGCCATCTATCACCCCTCCACAGTTAGGGAAGCCCATTTGTGCAAAGCCATCCACAATGTCATGCACGTTGCCCAGAGTCACGATCTTTCAGCGCAGGATACGATTAATGGCCCTGCACACTCTGTCAACAGGCGTCCAATGGTCAACTTTCCCACTCCGGTGGTAACTCTGCCAGTGTGGACATACCCTAATTCTTCACTGTGAATGGGCACCTTATGACAAGCCTGAGCTTGTCCAAGGCTGCCAATAAATTTGCCTCTGAATTCCAGGAAACCAAAGCAGCTGAAATTTTGCAAGAAGTTTTGCTTTCTATACCAGGTGCTCCTGAAACAGCCTTTAGGAGCCTGAGTGAGCCAGTATTCCAAACCAATTGGATGGAAGCTGGGAAAGGTTGTGGGGATTGGGGGGGGAAGTCAAAGAAATTAGGAGGGGGAGCCAAATTCTGCCCTTCATTAGGCCCAGATGACTCCACACTAGGTTTATGCAGCATTCAGATTTGGACCAATTTATTCATTTCACAGAAGCAGTAACACTCACAATGGCACAGCGAGGGTAGCTCTTTCCTGATCTCGGGAATATGTGTAATGAACAGGAAGGAGAGGAGATGGTGGGATAAAAGAAAAGCACGTTGGAATGTCTATGCAGAAGAGTGTTTTAAAGTTCTCTATAGATCACTAAGCTTTATAGAGTAGCTACATCTAGTGTCTGAATTGGACATTGCACTAACCAGAGAGAGACGGTGGGTGAGGTCATAGAGGAGCTCTTCTTCAGCTGTGTGGGGCTCAAAAGCTTGTGTCTCGCACCAACAAAAGTTGGTCCAATAAAAGATATTACCTCACCCCCCTTGACTCTAATATTCTGGGACTGACATGGCTACAACTGCATTGCATTATACTAACCATTCAATCGCCGATTAGACAAGGTGATAAGGTAGCTTGCAAGTGGTGGTTGTATTTTGATATCTAATGCCTGAAGGTGGGGTTCACTTTGCAACACAAGATCATAGTATAGGCACCGACTGAAAAAAGGGCCTTCAGCAAGGGAAGGCGCCTCTGGCCACGCAGGGAACCCGGAAGGTGAGTGAGTTGGGCGGGCGAGCGTGGGGCTGCCGGTGGGTGCTCAGCACCCACCATTTTTTCCCAGTGGGTGCTCCAGCTCTGGAGCACCCACGGAGTCGGCGCCTATGGATAGATTTTTATGTTTGTGGTTAACAATCAGCCAGAGGTAGCTGAGACATGAGGCTGAACAAGGAGAGGCTTTGTGATGTGAAATTTCAGGCACCTCCTGGAAGTTTCAAGTGCAATGCTTCTGTGTCTGGAATGTAGAAGCACCCTCTCCTGATATATTAAAACCTGTCATAATTGTAACTATCAGATTATTTTTTTAAAGCTGATTAAGCAGTGATGAGTTACAGACTACTTGCCCAGTCCATGGGAGAGTGAACTCATTTAACAATTTGAGATGGAGCAGATATACAGTCAGGCTCCAGAAATGTTCAAAGTGAGGGCACTGGAGTGCTGAAATATGAATGGTAAGACAGGTTTTGCTGAAATCCTGAGGTGGGGAAAAAGCATCTGGTAGACTAAAGATTTAGACAAATTCAGCTTTAAAGCCCTAAAAATGAAGAGTTAAATAGCACATTTATAAAGGAAATGGTTCAACTTCCATCTTAACCCCAGGCTTCACTTCTCTAGGTTTTACAGGCTGACACTATACGATCAGTTGAGCACTGTGACTGAGTCCATTCCCCAATAACACTATCCGTCCCCTCTCAATGTACTTGATCTGGTGTCAGAGAAGCCTTTACAAATGCAAATCTTACCCCTCACACTCTAGGGCTCCAAGTAAGCAGCAAAAGCCCCAAAACATTCCATCTCTTTTCTGTTTTCATTAGAAAAAAGTTTGTAGCCCTTTCAATTAACAAGGAAACCTCCTGGTGGTGAATTGATGCAGTAGTGAATGGGTTAATTTGTCATAGGTGTAATCCACTGAAGTCAAGGAGTGATGACAGGACTCAACTTCACACAGGAGATTTGAGCGAGGCAAATTGCTGCCATTCATCTAGTTGCAGGGTTGATTCTGAAACCTAATGGTGAATTAACTTTCATTGCTGGGCATTTTTAGCAGAAATTGCTGGCAAATGTTTGTGCAATGTGGTTTGCTCTCATAAAATGTAGAGATGGGAAAACCCCGCACTAATCATTTTATATTCATGAATTTTACATGGACACTGTTCAGTTGCTTCCTACTCTATATTCTCTAGCAGTCTTAAATGACAAAAGCAGAGTCTCCTGTGTCAAGTAGGAAAATATCCTAATCATCAGTCTAAATATCCCTTTGCTCAGTTTTGGATGTGAAATTCAGAATGATCAATTGTTATAGTCCAGCATTTCTCAAACTGGGGTCTGTGGACCTCATTGATCAACTCTTCCCCCTCCCTTCCAGTGCCTCCTGCGTGCAGGAGAACTGTTCAGCGGCATACAGGAGGCGCTGGGATGGGGAAAGGAGCAGGAATGGGCATGTTTGGAGGAGGGGGCAGAAAGAAGCAGGAAAGAGGGGTAGGGTGGGACCTTGTGGGAAGGGGTGGAATGGGGGCAGAGTCTGGGGCTGAGCAGGTGGCTTGGGGGGGCGGTCCATGAAAAATTTAAAATCAAAATGGGGGTCCACAGGTTGCTAGTTTGAGAACCGCTGTTATAGTCCATAGTTGAACATGAGGAAGGTTCTAATATTCCTGGGTTCTATTTTATACTCTGGCACTGTGTTGCTGGGAGTTTGAGCAAGCCATTTAAACACCCCAATACCTCAACTGATCCATGTGGGAAATGGGTATAACTTATCTATTGCAGTATTGTAAAACTTCATTAATAGTTTGCAAGGAGGAAAAATTGACTAAATAAGGGCAAGCAGTATATACATCTGTACAAATTATTCCTCTGGTGGCCAAGATTTAACTGACAGAAAATAGTAGATGGTGTCTGGATGTCTATAACAAGTCTCCAGAAATATATGGACATATTGGAGTAGAAATGATTCTATTAAACATTGGCTTTGCCCCTCATCAAATTTGAACTGTGCGTGCCAATGACCCAGAATGCTGGTAACCCAGCTAGTAAGAGTTATACGGAATCATTTTGTTTTGTCTGACCCTAGCCTCAACCTCACTGGAGTATGTTTGGTTAAACATGCTTAAGAGACTACGGACACCAAGTCTGTGATTTTGCAATAACTTATCGAGCTCAGACTAGAGATACAGTTAATGTGTAAAATATACTTACTGTTCATTGCTGGAAGAGCACAGGAATGCACTCCTAACACCCACTGTGGAGAACATTAATCAAAATCTTTTGCTGCTTCTACTTGTTGGACTGGACACCTGTGGATATCCAATGACCATATATAGTCACTTCAAGTGGTGGGGGGGATCCCTCATATCTTTTTGTGAACATGGTAACACAGGTGTGAGTAGTGTGTCTACAATGAAAAGTTTTACTACTTCAACCTTGCCAGCATAGTTGAAATGGCAAAATGTCCCTAGCATAGGCACAGTTGTATGGGTATAAAAATGCTTAATTCAGTTTGGTGAAGCAAAATCTTCTATACCGATATAAAGCACCTCACACTAGTATAACTACATCTACACTCAAGCTTTTACCGGCATAACTGTGTCAGAAATTCTCTCTCACCCTGTACTGACAGTCATTCCAGTAAAACTTTAAATGTAGATCAGGCCTTAATTGATCTCCATTAACTTCTTAGCCTGCTATTGCTGTAGAGGCTAGCTTACATTATGTACCAATAAGCAACAAGATGGGTGAGGTAATATGTTTATTGGACAACTTCTGTTAGTGAGAGAGACAAACTTTCCTGCTTACACAGAGCTCGTCTTCAGGTCTGGGAAACTTGCTTCTGATGATGAGCTTGGAGAGGTTTGGGGGAGGGGGATGAAGGTTGTTTGAACACCAGAAGAGACATTCAGAATAATTCCTGTTTGGAAGAGGAAGTATATTTTTGCTGCATTGCAAAATAAGTATATGGGGCAGTTTCTGGTGAGGAAATTTTCAGATACCTTCTCTATTTAGTTCTATCTCTACCACCGACAAACTTCTAATGCAGTTCAAGCCCTACCCTGCCCTACTTCAGTAAGTGCATGTACTGTGTACAACAGAATCAAAATTCTGGTTCTTCTTGCTGGAACCACAGAAGGCACATGTAGGTACAGTGGAAACTGAAGGCATTCTGTTTGTACAGTAAAAATCAGGACTGTCTCCATGGTTGTTCAGGGGAGCACATAACAGTATCACTTACTGCATCTGTAAAAAGGTGCAGCTGAAGGGCAAGTATGAAGCAGCCAGAGGGCTGATTAGTTCAAAGTGATTCAGAAGGGGCTTCTGATTCCATAATTGAAGGCAGCTGAATCCTGTGCTTTCAGCCATTTGCCAGTAAGTACATGGCTCTTTACCTTCTGGAATTACATGAACGTTATAGATTTCAGTTAGATGTCTGATATGCAGCTTTATATTTAAAGCAAGTGGACCCAATGTTTAATAAAGGTTTATTTTCATATTCCAAGAGGCACCACATACATTATTGAATGAGGAAATAAATAACGCTAGAAAATGTTTTGGAATTTATCACTCAAACATGAAATTTGGTTCACAAGCTTTTTTTTTTTTTTTTTAAAGGAAAAGAATAATTACAATTTCCTCTGGATCAGCGACATGGCTGCTTCCTTTCAGCTTTGCCCTTCTTTGCAGCCCTTTGAAGTTAGTTCCTCCCCAAGCTCCCAAAAATGCACACAAGACACACAGACTGTGTTCAACAGATTTACTCGGACTGGACTCTTAGATGCTCAAGAAGAAAAAGGCACAGATTAAGAGAGACTCCAATGACTCTTTTGAACACAGCAAATGGGGTTATGTTTGTAACAAACAAAAACAAATTACTGCTATGAATTGTATGGGCTAAGAAATTCAAACTTTTTCACCTTGTCTCAATTGTTCACCTTCATTAAAATGGAATTTAAATTAAATTGTATAAACATATGAAATAAAGTCTCAGCTTTAGGAATATTTTTGTTTCCGCTATGTACAAACCTTAGTATACAATTTTTATATTTCATTATACATTTACTACATATTCTATACCAAACTGAGTCAGGCCAACTGCAAAGTACACAATTTCCAAGACACCTTAGTGCACTAAGGCAGTAGGAATGGATCCATCTGCTTTCTTTGCTGGCAGTGCCATCTGGAAGTTAGGAAGGGTCAGGGATTAGCTGGGGGATCCAATCAAATGTAATCATCCTCTACTGGTTCGCCATTGACATCACAGTAATGAATAAAGATCGCCACCACCCGCTGGAAAACACCTTTTTTCATCTGGCGCAGTTCTGAGATCTCCTCGCCTATTGTTTCCATGCAGATGTCTGCAGATAGCTGTCCTTTCCTCCGGGGAGCATAGATAGTTGCTATGAAAGGTATAGCAAGAATGAAATAAAAATGAAATACTTTTCTATGAAAAAAGTCACAAATTGAGCAATCTCTGTTTTAGAGCTAACAATGAGAATGTAAAGAACCTTTCCTGGAAAGTGAAACATGAACACAGAAAATGTCCCTTTGGGCACGAAAGTCTAAGAGTTATTGTCAGGCATAACGAAGAGAAATTGTGTCTGAGGTTTTTCTTTTTGACTAAAAACTCTCAATGTCTCAATTGTTTTAAGACTGAACTTTTGTACAGGAACTCCTGTTTAGTAGAAAAACAATCACGAATGCTACTGCAGTTAAACTCTGGCCTAGCCTAATGACTAGAGCACTGGACTGGGACTAGCAGACCAGGTTCAATATCCAGGTCTACCACTGGCCTTCTTGGGCAAGTCACGTCCCCTTCCTGTGTCTCAGTTTCTCTGAGGGGATGGAGAAGTAATATGGAAATAATATTGACCACCTTTGTAAAGCACTTTCAGATCTACTGATGAAAAGCACTATAACAGCTAGGTATTATTAACAACTTACCCTAATGTGCCTAGATGTTGTAGACCATGATGTAAAATCATAGAATTTGAAATGTCTAGACAACAGGGGCAAATTAAAGATGAAGTTACAGCCTCAATTTTGAATTTTTTTGTAGATTTACAACCAGACGTTAAAAGGTGTAAAGACGTTAAAAGGTGTCTTCTCATTGTTCAATTAAAAACAATACAGATCTACTTTGATTCAGACTATAAAGATTTATCAGGTGAATCGGTTTTGCCAATGATATGGCACCCGAGAACTCAGGAACTTGCTGAAGACAGACCACAGATTATCTGGCTGTCAAAAAATGCCAAGTCATTTAACTATACATGTTTTATAGATGCCTTAAAATGCATTCCGTACAACTAAAACAGGGTGATCTTTTCCCATGTGTGCATGTTATAAAGTAAAGTCGTGCATCTATGAGTCACTCTATTTTGTTACATTGTCTTCGTTATGGCTAGATTAACCTTCCTTTCCATAACTGATGATAAACTCATTTCCAGATTGAGGGCCAGACTCTGACCCCATAACACCTATTGGTGGTATACAAGGGCAGAACCAGCTGTCTGGAAATACCCCTGGTGGGAGGGGTTCCCCAGGTCTCTGAGGTGCAGAAACAGCTCTATGCCCAATACCTCTTGCAACCTTTAAAAATTATTTTAAAGAAAGACACGGCCTGAATCCAAGCAGCATGTTAAGGCAGCAATTACTCACTTCTCTCATCATCCTCAAAATCGTATCTGGCATAGCTGTTTGGCTCTGCTGTTCGGAGCGACCTCAGCCAGGGGAAATCTGTAATCATAGAGTAAGGGGCTCCATCCACAATGCCTAAAAGAAACAAAGACAGGGAAATAGAGAGATTATACTGTTGTCTTTTTAATGCCAGTGCTTCTCGTCTCACCAGGAAGAAACCGATTTTATTAGGCAGGCATACCATGTTGATACAGGCAAAGAACTTCCTCAGCCCAGGCCCAAATGCTCCATTCAACACCTGTCCAAGCCAGAACTCTTTGTCACCTCCTGAGATAGTTAGTATCCATTTCCACACTGTAATCTCAAACACTTCCTAAATTTTTAATTCCACATCAACTGCTGCAGTGCTTGAGGGCAGCAAGACAAGGGCCAGTCTCAATTCACGGTGTGAAGGTGACTTCCAATATTGAGTCAGAAGGCATATTTACCCTAGCTATTTTTCCTCTCCTGACAACTTCTTGAGGAAACAAAATAATTTGCTTTTGCAACAGATAAGCCTCCAATCCTCTGTAATACTCACCTTCTAGTGTATAAATATCCCGCCCCCAAGGGTACTTGGTGTATTTCTTCAAGTCTTCGTCAGTTCGTGTGGCTTCAGGGAAGAATTCATATTTAATAAGCTCTCTGGAGACAGGAAGTAAGAAAATACAGGTGTCAGTAATGGGAAATGTTAGAAAAAGGGACAGGAATCACACTGGAAACCCTGAAACAACATGCCTCTGATTTAATATGGCTGAAAATCTATACAAACACACTGGTAAGATACACACCTGGGTGCAATATGCAATCCCTTGGCTCTTGAGTGCAACTACGTGTCACGGGGTTAGACAAAAGATCACGTCTATGTCTGCTGCATGTAAAACAACTGTTTGTGATGCCTCCTGTTTGTAGAGGACTGTCCTTCAGAACTAGAGCTAAATAAATTCTCTCCCTTTAATCTTGTCAAAGAAATGTAAGAAAAAAGGAAACCTGGTCTGAAATGGTGGACAGGTGCTGCTACATATAACTTCCTGTTGCTGGAAACCAGGTAGAATTGCAGTGGAGTTGAAAACTGCACATTATTTCTATTTCCCCCCAAAACTAAAGTTCTATCTACTAGAGTCAGTCTGTGCGCATCTGTCTGTCTCTCTTTAAAAAAAAAAGAAAAGAACTTAACAATGAGAGATACAAGTTTAGAAGCAATTCCCCCAACCTCCCTTAAAGAGAATGCTACAGCATTCTAAAGCAAAGATGCAAAACACTACAATTTACAGTTGTGTTAGTGTAGCATTAGAGATGGGTACAGAATACTGTACTACTTTACCTATGGAAAACAACCCAGTGCAGGAAATATTAAATATTATTTGAATTCTCCTCATTCCATCATTTACACATTAGCGATCCCTTTATCTGGCCAATATGATATACTGAGTCTATATTAGCCTATTGGCTCAGCACTGAGAGATGGGTACTCACTGGTTAATGTTTGCTATTGTGTCCATCCAGCTGCGAATGCGCACCTTGTTGCGGACGTTAGGAGGATTACTGAATTCATGAATTATGCAAATGTGGTATGGGTAAGGACCGCTAAATATCTTTTGCTCTAGAGTCAATGTGTCGACCTGTGGAGAAAGTCAGACAGAACTTACAACCAAGAGAAAGGAGAAGAGGTGATTTTAGAGTCAGCAGCATATCTCTGACCAATATTCCCCACTTTAGGGGGAAGCAAAGTATAAGGAGAAAAAATATGAATGTTAGCAAAGAGTTAAAATATAGTGGGAAGATCCACTATACAACTTTCATAGCACAGCTCTGCCAATGCACCTTACCCCACACTGCAGGATTTGCAGGGAATAAATGAGTAAAATTGTTTGATTCTGTAATTGCATATTACTAGTTTAATTAACATAGTGGCCAAAGATGCCTTCATTCCTACAGAAAGTGGCCCTGATGTAAGGTTTTTTTGTTTTTTATACACAGTGTTATCATGCACTACACTGCAACCAAGAACTGGATTGCAAACAGTGATCTAATTTTTCAGAATATAGTCTTCTGTACCAACCAATATTCCACTATTCCGACACCATGGATAAGAGGGAACATTACTTGACATTCAGAGTGCTCCTGCTAAGCAAGCAGCATGGTCACATCAACTAATCAAAGAACTAGTTCTAGTCTTAGCGTTGCTATTTATTCACTTTGTGACCTTGGGCAAGTCACTTAACTTCTCTGTGTCTGGTTCCCCCACATGTAAACACAGGTTATACTACTATTTTAACTACCTTGCAATATTGGCAGATTGATTAGTTAAAGTCTGCTTTGATGATGTAAAACGGTATATAAATACTAAGTAGTGGTATTGAACTTGAGAGGGCAGAGTAGTCACCAAACTATTCCAGACACGCAGGGACTATGGCCAGGGGTGAAAGTGAGCTGGTACGGGCCGGTACAGCCAGGGGCAGCTCCAGGCACCAGTGCAGCAAGCGTGTGCTTGGGGCAGCAAGCCGTGGGGGTGCAGCGTGACGGTCGCTGCGAGGGCGGCAGTCAGGTAGCCTTCTGTGGCGTTTCTGTTGGAGGTCTGCCAGTCCCGCAGATTCGGCGGCAGGCACGCCAACGGCGCGGGACCGGCAGATCACCCGCAGAAACGCCACCAAATCCGCGTGACCAGCGGACCTGCCGAAGGCCGCCTGACTGCTGTGCTTGGGGTGGCAAAAATCAGGTAAGAACCTGTACCAACCCGTATGCAGACCACATTAAAGCGCTGCCGTGGGAGGGCTTTAATGTCCCTGCCCCTTTTTCCCCCCCAGCCACCAACGGCGGGGTAGGAGGGTGCACGCAAAGGGAACAGCTGCCCGGGGCCAGCAATTTAAAGGAAGGGCCCAGGGTTCTGGCCGACGCTACCATGGCAGCGGCAGCCGGAGACCCGGGCTCTTTAAATCGCCACTGGAGCCCCGAAAGGCTGGCTGGGGGATGCTGACCCCAAGCCCCACCCCTTCTGCCCGAGGCCCTGCCCATTCCGGGGGCCAGAGCCGCCCCCGGCCCGGCCCCACCCCGTACCGGTAAGTGTCTGTAGTTACTTTCACCCCTGCCTATGGCATACTTCCGGTCATAAAGGAAAACGACTATGCAACTATATAAAAAGTAGTTGTTTTTGCAGTATATTATGTAACCTCTAGTTACTAGTACAGCATTAACTCAGCACCTTACTTAGTTGACTTATAGTCTTCTAATGCAATGAACTTCGCCTTGGAGACAGTATTTGACAGTGACAAATTCACTATATAATGTTAGCAGTGACATTCAAATCCTGCAATGAAAGCATTAAAAAGAAAAGAAGCTGATGGTGATATGGTCTTAGGAGAATGAGTTTCCTGTAATGCTCCCACTTATTTATCTTGCAGTAAGTAGAAATAATAAAACAAGCATAGATGAAAGAATAAGAACACAGCTTCAAAGTTTGTCTTGGTTAAATGAAAACTACCTGCTGCATTGGACGAAGGTAAATGATCCGGTTTCTCTCTGGTGGCATCCTCAGTATCTGATCTAGTACCTGATCCATGTTTAATTTCTTGCATTGGGCATAGTCAAATCGATTGACAATCGGTGCATTCTCTACTTTTAAATGCTTTAGTACACGGCATCTCGTAGCTAAAAATTACAAATGAATAAAACTATAAAAGCAGCAGTAAACAAGATACTACATAAAAGGCCTTTGAATTTTCCTAAGGGGATCTCCAAAAGCAAACTGTTTGGTACGTAAGGCAAACGAGTCATATATATGTAAAGGGCCGTTACTGAAGGGTCTGTGCACAGCTAACAGCCTCTACCTCTAATCATGGCATCACATCACCACCTGTAATATGGAGGAAGGCAAAGCACTAGATACTGGGATAATACAGTTTTCCTCCTTGCTGTCATGTCCGGATCATCAGTACTTAGCTGATTAGTTAAAATAAAATGTGTGCTTTGATTAGCCTTCTGAGAGAAACCTAATCTCTGCAATCAAACACATTCCGTTTTATATGACTTCATGGAGACTGGTGAGAGAGACACCAATTCAGACAAGACAACACTATTACTGATTGTAGATGCTGAAGGAAACAGAACAACTGACCTGATGCTTTAGGGAGAACTAATCAGAGAAGACTGGAATGCGGCACATAATATACTCAAAGTGCCATTAGTCAATACAGATTTTTATCATTCATCAGCATTTCAAGAAGGAAACACTATTGTGTAAGATAAATAACTGCAGTGAGAGCTATATGGAACCAGGAAGAAGTGACTGGGAACACAAAACACTCTAAATTCATTGAGTTAACTTTCCGTTATCTGATTAACTCCAAGAAAAGTTTGTCTACTGGACAGGTCTCTCCTTATGATTGTTATTTAATACTGTTTGTTTGTTTGTGTTAACCTTTAGTAAATCTGTTACAGCTAGAGAAATAAGGAACTCAGAAACTGAGAAGCCATGACATGTTTCATTATGCCTCCTACAGCTATTCAGTGTTCTGAATAAAACTGACATGTAGCTTAGCTGCTGATGAATACAGAGTAAGCAAAAGGCTGGTGGATAGCTCCTGAGAGAATATTTTAAAGTTTCTCCAGTATTTTCATTGTGGATGGAAAAGGTGCCAAGCTCTTGGAGAAACACAGAATGGAAGACTTGGCTGAGCTATGAGTCCCAATGACATTAACAACATACCATGGATGAACATCATTTTGGGGCAGTCTTTCAGGATCAGGTCTGTTATTCCACAATTGGTCAATGTGATTCCAACAAGGTTTTTGGATTTCAAAGACAGCACCTGGTGAAGATTTAAAAAATAATCCACAGGATAGGATTAATACAAAATTAATTTAAAGGATTAAGTCTGAATAGAAACAAAAAATCCTGCCAAAAATGGGAAAAGCAGCTCTGTTATAAATATACTAGGAGAAAATTCATTCTGGGACACTGTCCAATGTGGTAATGGCCTCTGCCCAGAACAGGTTGGCAAGGGAAAAGCAGGACTTGTGTTGCTGATCAGCACTGTTACAAAATTAGTTAAAAATAAGTGATTTTTCAGATCCACAAATGTCAATACACAATTCCCATAAGCAGCATTGACTTGGTAGAAAATACCTCAAGTTCCCTACTACCCAAAATCTCATTGTATTATCTCTCACAAACAATCTAAAAACGTATTTATACTTTAGAGCCATGTTCTAAATACTGGGCTGACTTGGGACTGACAGTTGTGGAGCCTTATTCTTCTGTTTAAATAGAGAAAGGTATGGTGCAGAGAATCACAGTGTGACATTCCCATATACACTGCTTTTCATCAAGGTGCCTCTATGAGGATGGTAAGAAGAAAATTTAGTCTCTGAAGCTCATGCAGTCCTGTACATCTGACGTTAGTGTTTGGGGACTAAAGAAAAAGCAAATGTAAACTCTGATATCTCAAGGGACATGAACAGAGTCACTTTTAACACTGCAGGGACTGAGAGAAGGGCACTAACAATATAAAATTAAGGGAAGACAACTTGAATTTAAAAAAGAAATCCAGCAGATTACATACAAAGCGCTGTCAAATGCACAAAGTAAACATACTGAAAAAATAGAGAACGTAGGTTTTTGGTAACTTTTCAGCTGTAGTGATCTAATGTATTAATTGTAACTGCAGAATGAACAAACAAATGACTTTCAATGTAAGTGTTTTAAAACAGAGCCTATTTTGAGAGTAACAACTCACACACTCAGAAGTAACTTCTGTGCCCTTTACAGAACCTCTAGTTATAAAACAGAGGAAATAAAAACGCACATTGAGGCTATGTCTACACAACACACCAGAGTCAGAGGAGTGTAGTGTACATGTCTGTGTCCACACTGTGACGTGTAGCTGTGTGTGTCGGTGAGACTCGGGCAATAGGGAAAAGCTTCAGCAGCTCCCTACTGCTAGAGCGTTTCACTGCAGCAAGGAAAGGCTCTGGCAGGGGGGAGGCCATGGGGAAAGGCCACTGCCAGAGCCTTTCCCTGCTAAGGGGAAAGGATCCAGCAACAGGGAGCTTCCTCAATCTTTCCCTGTGGCAGGGAAGGACTCCAGCAGCGGGGAGCTGCCCGAGGTTTTCCCCACTGCTGCAGTCTTTTTCTGCTGAGGGGAGGCAGTAGGACACTACACTGCTAAAAATAGAGTATAGATGGGAAGGTGTGGCTTGGGCAAGTAGAGAGACGTGTAGGGTATGTGCTCGTATACGTACCCACACCCTTCAGGCATGCCTTTGCTTGCCTAAGTTGTGCCTCACCGGCTACCCTGCTATTTATGCCCGTGCTAAGGGGGCTGAGTATGTACACTACATGCTGCTGAAAGAAGCATGTAGTATATATGTCTCCTTAAGCGCCATCTTTGTGGCAGAGTTATTAACATGTTTACCTACACTCAATTTACTCTTCAGGTTAGTCTAGGTTGAGTAAGAGCAGTCACATTACAAAATAACACTTCAGCTACTGTGTCCACCCTGGCACTGTACCCACTCACGGGCGGCGCTATCCCATGGTTCTTAGTGCTGCAGTAAGCTGAGCTGCTTTATGAATGCTTTCCCAGTGAATTGTGGGAGAACTTGTCTGTCCTTTCTGGGCATATGAGAGCAACTGTGGGAAGAGACTGGAGGGATAGAAGCACTCTATCCTGAGTCCACACTACAAAGCAATTGTGTGAGCAGCTGATGAATTGTGTTAACTTGAGCTTTAGCGTATACTCCGGGGTGGCCAACCTGAGAAGGAGCCACAATTTACCAATGTACATTGCCAGAGAGCCACAGTAATACGTCAGCAGCCCCCCATCCGCTCTCCAGCCCCTCCCGCCTGCCGGGAGCCCCCACCAGTCAGCGCCTACTCCCCATACCCCCCCATAATCAGCTGTTTCACGGGCTCAGGCGGCTGTGTGGGAGGAGGAGCTAGGGCATGGCAGGATCAGGGGAAGGGGCCTTGGGGGAAGGGGTGGAGTGGGAGCAGGGCTTGGGGCAGAGCAGGGGGTTGAGCAGTGAGCACCCCCCCCCAGGACATTGGAAAGTTAGCATCCATAGCTCCAGCCCCAGAATCAGTGCCTAGGTAAGGAGCCGCATATTAACCTCTGAAGAGCCGCATGCGGCTCAGGAGCCACAGGTTGGCCACCCCTATAACTCCCTCTCAGGCCAGACAACTCGAGTTACAAGCACCACTGCACCTGAGTTAAGGATGTGTGTGTATTGATGGGACTTGAGATAGGGACCAAACTCAATTTATAATCTGAGCTCTGCAGTGAAAACAAGCCTGTAGTGAGTCATATGTTCACAAAGCCTCTCGGTTGGGAACCTGTGGCAAATGGGGAAAGAGGCCTCACCTGAACATGGTCATCCTCAATAACAGGATCACTAGTGCTTGTTGACTTGTCAGCCGTTCTTTTCCGCTTCATTGTTTGTCGAGGCTTCGGCTTGGCCACTTCTGGAAAAAACAAAAAGGGAAAATTAAAGTACAGTCTTTCCTGTGTACTAAGTTACAGCCAAGAGAAAAGCAGCAGCATTTCCTAATTGGACCTCCAATAGCCTCATATGCTCTAGCCCCACTAGTGTAGTTATTGGACCACTCTAGGCTAGCAACTGGGGTCATAACCCATCAACTGCAACACCACCACTTTCAGATGTAATGTGCAAGTCTGGTCAAATGAAAAAAATAAATATAATTCCCCATTTCACAGGCAAGGATGCTGAAATCACTTGTCCAATGGCTTACAGGGAGACAGCAGCAGAGCCAGGTTTAGAGCCCTACATCCCAGTCCTCTGCTGAACAACTAGACGAGGCTCCACTCCCCAGAGAGAACTGGACATTTTTGGAAAATAAAAAGAACCTTAATAGGCTTTTCAATAATTAACTGTACACATCGACAAGCTATTTGAAAGCTTGCTCCCACCTCATTTTCCTGGTCACATCTCTGATGCTGCCGATGACACTACCACGTAAAGCAGAGTCTGGAGCCCAGCAGCTTCCTACACTGTTTTAGTAGACACAACTATTTCAGAGGAAACACTGACCTCACACTTTGGCAGGTTTCTCTTTGTAATTTTAAATTCAAGGTTTTGCAGGGACACAGTAATAACAAATGACCCTACCATCACTTGGCACTTGTATAGCACCTTCCATCCCAGGATTATATACCTTATAAAAAAGAATTAATTCTGTTTTGCAACATCCCTGTGAGATAGTTAAGTAAAACAGATTAATATTTCACTGAGGATGAAATATCCTTTGATATTTTGAAATGGATGGGAAGTTTAAAAGGGATGCTGTCAAGCCAAAGAGGCCAAATATGTGTGTTTTTTTCCCCAGATACTCTCAAGTATAGTGTTTTCCCAGGCCTGCACATTTCCAGGAAAGTTACACTTACAAGAGTCTTCTCAAAAGGGATATTGCAGAATTAGAAGGGCTTGGAGAAAGATGACAAAACAAGCAGGATTGTTTATTTGAAAAAGGAAACAAAGACGATGGAACATGATCAAAGTATATAACGTAATGAATAGTCTAGAGAAGATAGATCAGGAGCTTCTGTCTCAAAACACAAGAACAAGGGGATACTGCATGAAATTAATGGCTAGCAAATTCAAAACTGATAAAAGCATTTTTCACAAAACACATAATTAAACTGTGGTACTTGTTACAGCCAAGAACTTGGCAATATTCGAAAAAGGATTACACATTTATCTGAACAAGACTGTTGTAAGGGTTATAATTGCTAACGCTAACAAATTTCAAAATGGAGCTTATACCTTATGCTTCAGGGTTTAAACCAATATCTAACTCACTATTAGATCAGGATGAGAACTAATATGGGGAGGAGGAGGGACAGATTATCCCACATCTGCCTATTCCAGTGTTTCCCAAACTTGGGACGCCGCTTGTTCAGGGAAAGCCCCTGGCGCGCCCGGCTGATTTGTTTACCTGCCGCGTCCGCAGGTTCGGCCAATCGCGGCTCCCACTGGCCGCGGTTCGCTGTGCCCGGCCAATGGGGGCTGCGGGAAGCGGCGGCCAGTACGTCCTTCGGCCCGCGCTGCTTCCTGCAGCCCCCATTGGCCAGGCACAGCGAACCGCGGCCAGTGGGAGCCGCGATCAGCCGAACCTGCGGACGCAGCAGGTAAACAAACTGTCTGGGCGGCGCAGCAGGGGCCTTCCCTGAACAAGCGGCGTCCCAAGTTTGGTAAACACTGGCCTATTCCATGGTTCTTGTACCTTTCTCTGCAGTGTCTGTGCTGGCCACTGTTGGAGACAGGACACTGGACTAAACGGACCCCAGGTCTGATCTATTCTGGCAATTCCTATGTTTCTAAGTGTTCAGGAGAATGAGACATGTGTAAATTTTACCTCACTGCCTGCCTACAAGAGTACAGCCAATAAGAACTGAAGGTGACAATGTGGAAAAATAGTTTATGACTCCTGAAATCAGAGGGGGGGGGGGCAACAGGGGGAGGGAAACCTGGGCACCACTTTAATATTATAGGTCAAAGTCAGTTAGATTTTCTTTAACCTAATAATATTCCACTGCCTCCTTCATTTAGGAAAAACAATGAAGCTACTTTCAGGATACTATAAAGAGATGAATTTAACATTTACAGAGGTAAAGATTTTTAGCTGACTTATCTTGAGAGTGTCCCCTAAACTTGGGTAACCTGCTAATGAGGATTGCTTGTAAGTTGCCCTTTTGTGACAATGCTTTCTCTCTATTCACCTTGGCACTGTTGCAAAGTTTTCAAGGTGATACGAATGCAAGTCTTTGGACATGATGTTACGACATCGAGACGATGTCAATGAAAGTTATACTGCTGTTAAAAAACAAAAAAGGAAATTGAACACAAAAGACTGTTTGATAATGTTACAGCTGAGACAAACTCATAAAGGCTAGGAGTTTGAGTTACAATTGCCACTCAAACTTTAATTGAGTCCCTTTGAGCCTGCAGCATTCAGGATCCTCTTCTAGAAGACCCATAGTTGT
Source organism: Chelydra serpentina (assembly GCA_037349315.1). NCBI lineage: Eukaryota > Metazoa > Chordata > Testudines > Chelydridae > Chelydra > Chelydra serpentina. The sequence goes on from JBAIAC010000035.1 coordinate 20,519,687, forward strand.
GGGAGATGAAATATGAAAATGAAAAAATTATTCTACAATTGGAATAAGCAATTCATTGTACATATGTATCATCATCCAGTGTGATTTCATGACAGTACATATAGCATATATGACCAGGGATATATTCAATTATTGTAATACAAGAAAAACATCCAAAATGTATGTTGAATTGTGGACAGTACAGCTCCAGGCAAAGATCTCTTCTTCAAAGGGCTTAACATGGATGTAATTCCAAAATGCTGCCTTCAGCTATAAATTTAACCTAAGACAAGCTTCAATTGAAATGCTTATTAAATGACAAAACCAGTTTTGCTTGATGCTTTTTACTGTAATTAGAGTATCATATACGTCAATAAATTTTTCCCCCTTCTGCCAACTTATCTGCGGTATTAGTAATTATTTTTATGATTATTTCATTCTTTACCATATTAAGCAATAGAAAAAGTTAAAACTTAGATGTCTGAGATAATGTTAAACAATTACACAAGACAAATAATTATAGAAGATTCACTATCATAAATAAAAGTTTGTTACAAAAGCCAAAAACCACAACGTCACTTTGTTCCGGAACTCACAGGCAAAACAATAAAGAGCCATGAAACTCAATGCATTTATTCAAACCAGTTACAGGAAAATTTCTTTAGTTTTGTAACAAACCATTTTCAAGTTTTGCATTGAATGTAAATGAATATTACATTCCAGCATGGGGGGGATGGACGAGGAGGGAAGCAGACTAAAACGGTTAGACAGATGGAGCCTCACTGTTCTATATATCCAGGCATACACAGCATGAGTATGGGCCTGGACCACACCCGATTTGACTGGTACATCAAGACTGAGAGTCTGCCTCAGCATTAGCCAACACCTAATGCTTCAGAGCAGGCAAACGCTGCACAAGGGCATAGATGTGCACACACTTGTGAGATTGGGTTTTTTTGGGGGTGGGGAATGGGGAATAATTTCTGACTTCTGCAGGCAATCAGCTTATGCCATGAAATACAAAATGTGAAGACACTTAACATGCAGAAGAAACAGACCCTTTCCTTAATTGAGACAGGAGAGCAGCACTATTTTCAGGAAGACCTGTCTGGCATACACACAATGCACTGTATTAATGGCTTCATTCCATTACTATTAATAATGGAGCAAGTTAGGAAATAGAAAATTAAAGATGAATATCAGGATAATGTTTTGAATCTGAGATATATTAGGCTATGGAGTAGTTTCCTAAGGGAAGTGATTTAAGCTTCATCAGCACTTGGGACATTGAACTTGACTGGACAAACACTCAAAAATGTACTGAAATCAACCCTGCATTGGCAGAGATATGGATTTGATGACTGAATAAATCTTTTCCATCTCCACGGTCTATAATTCTATAATTAACACCTTTATTTTCTGTCCCATTTTACTTGTTAGATGCTCCCAGACAGAAATTTTGGGTATGTGGAAAATATTTTTGAAAAGTGCCAGCCCGGACTGACAAGTGGGATCTATAGCAGCTTGGACAGGGAAACCTTACCTAACGCATAGTGAAGAAACAGAAGATGCCAGCAAGTTCCCTCCCTCCATCCCAAATTGTAGTCTTTGTTCCATCCCTTTAGATGGGTTCTTTTAGCATTCTGGATATTGTGCAAACTGTTTCATGAGAAATGCATTTTTTAAGTCTCTTATTTATGCCTCAGCAATTGGAAGTGGGATCCTTTATGCAGGTGTGTGTTTGTATAATACTAAGGTTGGGTAATAATTACATTTTGCCTTACTGGCTGATAAATTATCACAATTATTGCATCAACATTTTTCCTCTGGCAAAAAGTTGAGCACCCCTGCTTCCCCTTTCACAGACATAATTCTTGCATGGGGGAGCAATTCTTATGTTTCAGTGAATAACAGCTTATAAAAACAGAAACAGCAAGATGAGTTGTCAAAAATTTTGTAAGTGTTTTTCAAAATAATAAATCAATCATTGTTCCAACCTTACCACATATGCATGACACACATGAAAACACATGAGAGAATATGGAGATCATGGTCACGCTTACAGAAAGATGTGTGTGACCATAAGCAGCTATGAAACTGATAAATCAGTCATTTCAACTCTCTGGCTCTTCTGTCCACCAATAAAACTTTATTTACAAGCATGCAGAATTACTGAGTTATTAAAATATGGATGCATCTTTTATTTGAGAGTTGCTGCTTTAGTATGAAACAGTAACTCTGAACTAATATATACAAGTGTAGGCCATACCTGATTCAGATAACAGAGGTACATGGGATAGTTTGCTTCTGGCTCTTGTTAGAGGCCGGCGGGGATAATCTTCATTATACTCCATTTCATAGTTCCCTGGCTGTGAGCCAGTGCTCTCATCCTCACCAGCAGTCCCACAGACACTCCCATTAGTCCTTTCGGTGTTTGCCTCTCCTGGAGACCCACAGTTTGGCAGCGTCCGAAGTGAAAAATCTGACCCAGTGCTATTTGGCCCATTCCTAGTGCAGACGCCACTAGTGGATGGGCACTCCCCATCAGAGCACCCACTAATCCTCCTTTGTGGCTCCTGCTGCCTGTAACAGGAGCATCTGGAGCAAATGGCACGCTCTTCACTCTCTCTCTCATTGGAGCCTTCGCTCTTACAAGGGGAGCAGACACACTGCCTGGATTCATCTGCAATTGTTGGACTGGTGCCAGCAGAATGGCTATTAGCTGTCCTTGCACAATCAGGGCTTGAAGAAGCAGCACTGCAAGAGTTGGAGGTCCCTGTCGATCCAGCAGCATTAGCGCAACCGGGGTAAGAATCTTTGATTTTATTCCTTTCAGGCATGTCGCTGGCTGCCTTCATATCTGCTTTAATCTGCTCACTGGTCACTTGACAGCCTTTCTCACAGCTGCTCTCCTCAGCATGGAATTGCTTCACCTGGCCCACTTGGTTGGCACTGCATCTCTTCCGCAATGGAGTCTTGCCTTTACCGCTCACTGCTGATACAGTAACATTAAGCATGAAAGAACAATAAAGCAAGCGAATGCAAGGTTTCAATAAATGCATATAGACAACATGCAGAATAGTACGCTGTAGGACACCACCTAAATATGTAGACAGCCAGGAATTAAGCAGCAAAGGCTGTGGGGAGGTCAGAGGAACCAATATTTTGAATTAGAACTTGTTCTGAAGTTGTGGGAAGCTAACACTTATCCCATTGGCAGCTGAATCTCTCTAACGTCCTGGAGCTGCTCATCTGAACTGATGTACCAGGCACATCAGGAGGTACACATTTGCTGGATGTGCCTAGGGCTTTCTGGAAGCAGCTCACTGGTTAAAAAGGACAACATGCAAGAACATGACATGGCAGGCATCGGCAACCTTTGGCACGTGGCTTGCCAGGGTAAGCCCCGTGGTGGGCCCGTTTGTTTACTTGCCGTGTCCACCAGTTCAGCCGATCGCAGCTCCCACTGGCCGCGGTTCGCCGTCCCCAGCCAATGGGGGCAGTGGGAAGCAGCGCGGGCTGGGGGATGTGCTGGCCGCCGCTTCCCGCAGTCCCCATTGGCTGGGAACGGCGAACCGCGGCCAGTGGGAGCCGCGATCGTCCAAACCGGCGGACGCGGCAAGTAAACAAACCGGCCCGGCCCGCCTGGGGGCTTACCCTAGCGAGCTGTGTGCCGAAGGTTGCCGATGCCTGTGATATGGGAATGTATTTGTAGCAATTCTTAGTTCTCTTGAAAATAAGGGATTAAATGAAAACTTAGAACTGATAGTGCTTCATACTTTCAAAGCACTGTGCAATCATTAATTTACACACCTACATGTGAGGTATGGTAGATAAGTTTTATTCACTTTTCACAGAGGGATAGAGACAGAGTCAGTGTCAAAACCAGCATTAAAACTCAAATGTCTAGCTCCCAGCCCCTTGCTCAGTGTACTAGACCAGATAGCTCCCAACGGCACTGGTATCACTGGGAACGTTTCTGCAAACAGCTCTCCAAATGTATCTTAATTCTGATTTGTAGCTATCCCCTGCTATTTCAACTCTGGGCTCCCAACCTCATTGCTACACTGGAGTTTACCTCGGACTTCCTTTGAGTTGAAACTACTAGTCCTGTCAAAAAGTACTAAATCACTAACAGTTTTGAGATGTAGATACACACCAACTACTAGTGTGAAGCCACCAAATTCATTCTCACTTCTGAACTAAGGCTGATGTGCGTTCAAATCTGCAGAAATGAAAGGCTAGTGGAGTACATTAAACCAACGCACCACTCAGCCCTATCCAAAATAGGATTATTATTATTATACTGTTCAGTTAGCTAAACCCTTTCTAGGCTACAAGCCCCAGAAGAACCAGGCCATATGTACTTCATGTCAATTATCTGGCTTCCTGTATTCAGAGTGTAATTCAACGTTTACTTCCTCCTCTTGCGTACACATGTGGACCAATGTCCTACTCAGGGCATGTCTAAACTTACCTCTGGAGCGATCAAACGTCTAGTCTAGACATGGTAAATCGACCGCCGAGTGCTCTCCCGTTGACTCCGGTACTCAACTGGGGCAAGAGGCACAGGCGGAGTTGACGGGGGAGCGTTGGCAGTTGACTTATCACAGTGAAGACACCGCAGTAAATAGATCTAAGTAGGTCGATTTCAGCTACGTTATTCACGTAGCTGAAGTTGCGTAACTTAGATCGATCCTCCCACACCCCCACAGTGTAGACCAGGCCGCAGAGTGAGCAGATGAAGACTTCAGAAATGTTATTAAAGTCATCTGTGTTTCTGGAGAGGTACCACAGACACAGGATAAAGCACCTGGGTTTTATTCCCATCTCTGCCACAGAGCCACCTTGTGACTTTTGGCAAATTACTTTACCTCTCTGTGCCTTAGTCTCCCTTTCTATCCATTGTCTGTCTTGCCTATTTAGATTATAAGCCAGGGATCGGCAACCTTTGGCACGCGGTCTGCCAGGTTAAGCCCCCTGGCGGGCTGGTTTGTTTACTTGCCACGTCCGCAGGTTCGGCCGATCGCAGCTCCCACTGGCCGCAGTTCACCACTCCAGGCCAATGGGGACTGCGGGAAGCGGCGCAGGCCGAGGGATGTGCTGGCCGCCGTTTCCCACAGCCCCCATTGGCCTGGGTCGGCGAACCACCGCCAGTGGGAGCTGCGATCGGCCAAATCTGCGGATGCGTCAGATAAACAAACCAGGGCTTACCCATGCGGGGTAGGGAAGGGATAGTCTCTTGCTGTGTTTTTCCACATTGTACAACTGGGCCTCAACCTTTATTGGAGCCTGTGGGTGTTACTGTAATACAAACAATGACAGTAACAATAATGAGCCTTGTTCCAAAGCAGAGGAGCCTAAGAGCTGAAAAAAGGGAGGATTCACTTCATTCTGAAGCTATAACATTCTCTTTAAAGAGAAGACTGGATCTGAACTACTTTCTCTGGGACATTCCCAGGAAGCCTACATTATCCATTAGATGGCAGTAACATTTCCTACTCCCCCAAAGCATTTGCTTGATAGCTTTTCAACCTGTGACTGTAGGCACTTTGAAAGAGAGTTCATATGGGCAACACAGTTGCAAATCTGGATGTACAGATGTCTATTGTAAGCCACTGATGCAATGAATGTACCTGCAAATTTGTATGAGCAGTCCTGTGCCTGCAAAAATCTGCAGCTATGCTTCTGGCATTTATGCTGTATGTCCCCATTTTACACATATGAATGCAGCATTATGGGAATATATCCTACTGCTCCATTCTAGGTTGTAATGGATCTGTATGACTAGTCGTTACCTGAGGCATGGAAAAGAAGCAAAATGGGCTCTTTTAAGCTTCAGTCTCCAAATTAGGAAACTTTGCCTAATGTAATCCAGCCCTTACTAATAAGCCAACCCACACAAAATCTTTCACACCTGACGGGTCTCTGGTTTCCACTGGATCTCTGACTTTCTCTTCTCCATCAGAGTAACTCTGTGCAATGCTGTTAGTAATGCAGGCTCTTGAGGACCCCATGTTCTCTTCTTCATCCTCACTGTCTGAGTCATGGACAGTAATAGGTGCAGCTTTTACGAGGGGCTGAAGGCCACTGGGTCCTAAAACAGGAGAAGAATGCTGACAGTTCATTTACGTAAGGCATGCACTGATTGTAGGGTATTATAATGCAATAGTTCCTGTCTGGTGAAGTTCTCCAACAGTTTGGGAATAACATAGAAAGAGATGGGTTTGGTTCAACCAACTCTGCACTCTTTACTGTGGATCCTGCATAAAAACTCAAATGCTGCAAAAGTGATCAAAGATGTTTTAATCTATCAAAAAAAAAAAAGCGGGGGGGGGGGGGGGGGGTGTGTGTATGTGTGCTGACAATAGGCCACAATACTGGTCTTCTATGACACGCCTCACACTCAAAGTATCCCAGAAGCATCTTCCATAACAGTGAGAAACTGACAATGCAGTATCTGAGGTGCTAATTTGAAAGGCATTTTGTACTCATCCCTTAGAATCTGTGTTACTGGGAGTGCAAATGTTAGCCAGGACACTGGGATTATCCTAAACTCCTTTTGAAAAAGCATCCAGGGATGTCAAACTTCCACCCAGGCAACCCTCAAAGACAGGGCCGGCTCCAGGCACCAGCCTACTAAGCACGTACTTGGGTCGGCACCTGGAGGGGGGCGGCACTCAGGGTGGTTTTAAAAAACAAAACAAAAAAAAAAAACCACACCACACTCCCCGCCGGCGCTCCGGCTGGGGCAGCGGGCGGCGGACGTGCTGGGTTCCCAGCGGGCGCTCCGGCCGAGGTAGTGGAGCCCTGGGTGTGCTGCCCTCCCTGCCGGCGCCCCGGCCAGGGGAGCGGGGTGGCGGGCAGGCCGCCCTCCCCACCGGCGCCCCAGCCGGGGCCGCGGGCATGCTGCGCTCTCAGACGAGGAAGCGGGGCGGCCGGCGGCTTTTTTTGCCTGGGGCGGCAGAAAAGCAAGAGCCGGCCCTGCTCAAAGATGGGCAGAAAAGACCCATAGCGGTGCACCAGTCTTCCTCTTAGTAACATCCCGGAGTGTCCGCACTGAGTGCAAACCCATGTTCTCTTGTGGGGCTTAACTCTCATGCTTCTGGCTGTTGAGACAGAGTGCTGCTAACTGTACCAAACTGGCACAGTATATGTTACCTGTGAATAATTCAAGAAATGAACATCAGCATGAAAGTAAATTTCCTGGGGCTTTTTGGAAAAACACTCCAGTGAACAGACACCCTGGTTTTGTTTTAAGCTGTTGGCATATCCACAGTGCAATGTGCTGTGAAGCAAATGGCTGGCATCAGTAATTGAGACTGTCTGATGCGACTTATTAATGCAACTTAAATTAGTGCTTATACAAGATGCTCTGGCTACAACACAACCAAAGGGGAGGAGTTCATAAACTGCAATGGGAGGAGGGAGACTATAAATGCAAGGGCTGGAACAAGGCAAAGCAAGCTAAGAATATTTATGCTTTCTGACCCTCTCATTACACTGCAGTATGAAAATTAGGCCTTAAAAGCATAATCCCTTACCAAATGAACTGCAGAAAAGTGGGGACTGTAGAGCAGACTATAAATCACAAGTTTCTTTGCAGCATCCCACCATACCAGAGCTATTAATTCAAATGTCTCACATGTCCTGGCTGAAGAAAAGTCAAATCAGAATAGAGTCATACTGAACTAATGGATCTTGCGACTCGAAGGATCTTGAAGTAATGATTACTTTCCAGGATTAGAATTACCTGCTTGCTCCTCATCAACATCCATAGGAATAACTGCTGGATTATGAGCAGAGGCCTCATTCTGACCGTCCCCTGCAGCCACTCCATCATCCTGTGCCACTTCCTCCATATCATTCAGTGCTGAAAAGATCGAGACAATAAAAATCAACCATCAAGAAAAAGAAGCCAAAGCATATAGCTCAATATATGAAGAAGGATTTCAAGTGATAATCAAACTGAAGTCACAGAGAGGCACCGTAGTGCTGTAATATCACTAACAGTAGCTGCCTTATCTCCTCACTGAGTCATGCTGAAGCCTCTAAGAGATTATTGGTTCTGTAATTTCTAGGGGATTCAGGCCCAATTCTATACTCTTGGTTTTGCTGAAGGAAGTGGCTCCTTCAGGATTCTCCATTCTTCTTCCTGAAAAGATTCCTTGCATTACCATGACAAGTTCATCTGGTTGAGGTCTTTATGCTGCTTTCCCCAGAACATCTGTATAATTACTGGGTAAATTGGATGGTATGCTACAAAGTAATGTGATGCAATCCTAACCCTGACCAAGTGAGCTCAAATCATAAATTAATATTTCTCTGTGGAGCAATACAGTATGCAATCTTTAAATTGCTGGGCTAGTATTTATATTATTGTTTATCTTTAAATGGCTTCTTGTTATGATAGCACAAATCAACCATTAGATTTAATAAGCAGATCAAGTTTGGTCTTATGGATAGATACTAAATCTTCTTTAGTAGAATCTACTTAGTTTCTTCCAGCAACTAACAGAAGTTACTAGATCACAGGCCCTGGTTCTCATGGGTGACTTTAATCACCCCGATATCTGCTGGGAGAGCAATACAGCGGTGCACAGACAATCCAGGAAGTTTTTGGAAAGTGTAGGGGACAATTTCCTGGTGCAAGTGCTGGAGGAACCAACTAGGGGAAAAGCTCTTCTTGACCTGCTGCTCACAAACAGGGAAGAAATAGTAGAGGAAGCAATAGTGGATGGGAACCTGGGAGGCAGTGACCATGAGATGGTCGAGTTCAGGATCCTGACACAAGGAAGAAAGGAGAGCAGTAGAATACAGAGCCTGGACTTCAGAAAAGCAGACTTTGACTCCCTCAGGGAACTGATGGGCAAGGTCCCCTGGGAGAATAACATGAGGGGGAAAGGAGTCGAGGAAAGCTGGCTGTATTTTAAAGAAACCTTATTGAGGTTGCAGGAACAAACCATCCCGATGTGTAGAAAGAAAAGTAAATATGGCAGGCGACCAGCTTGGCTTAACAGTGAAATCCTTGCTCGTCTTAAACACAAAAAAGCAGCTTACAAGAAGTGGAAGATTGGACAAATGACCAGGGAGGAGTATAAAAATATTGTTCAGGCATGCAGGAGTGAAATTAGGAAGGCCAAATCACACCTGGAGTTGCAGCTAGCCGGAGATGTTAGGAGTAACAAGAAGGGTTTCTTCAGGTATGTGAGCAACAAGAAGAAGGTCAAGGAAAGTGTGGGCCCCTTACTGAATGAGGGAGGGAACCTAGTGACAGAGGATGTGGAGAAAGCTAGTGTACTCAATGCTTTTTTTGCCTCTGTCTTCACAGACAAGGTCAGCTCCCAGGCGGCTGCACTCCGCAGCACGGTATGGGGAGGAGGTGACCAGCCCTCTGTGGAGAAAGAAGTAGTTCGGGACTATTTAGAAAAGCTGGACGAACACAAGTCCATGGGGCCGGATGCACTGCATCCGAGGGTGCTAAAGGAGTTGGCCGATGTGATTGCAGAGCCATTGGCCATTATCTTTGACAAATCATGGCAATCGGGGGAGGTCCCGGATGACTGGAAAAAAGCTAATGTAGTGCCCATCTTTAAAAAAGGGAAGAAGGAAGATCCGGGGAACTACAGGCCAGTCAGTCTCACCTCAGTCCCTGGAAAAATCATGGAACAGGTCCTCAAGGAATCAATTCTGAACCACTTAAAGGAGGGGAAAGTGATCAGGAACAGTCAGCATGGATTCACCAAGGGCAAGTTATGCCTGACTAACCTAATTGTCTTCTATGATGAGATAACTGGCTCTGTGGATGAGGGGAACGCAGTGGATGTGCTATTTCTTGACTTTAGCAAAGCTTTTGATACAGTCTCCCACAGTGTTCTTGCCAGCAAGTTAAAGAAGTATGGGCTGGATGAATGGACGGTAAGGTGGATAGAAAACTGGCTGGATGGTCGTGCTCAATGGGTAGTGATCAATGGCTCCATGTCTAGTTGGCAGCCGGTATCAAGTGGAGTGCCCCAAGGGTCGGTGCTGGGGCCGGTTTTGTTCAATATCTTCATCAACGACCTGGAGGATGGTGTGGACTGCACCCTTAGCAAGTTTGCAGATGACACTAAACTGGGAGGAGTGGTTGATACGCTGGAGGGTAGGGACAGGATACAGAGGGATCTAGACAAATTAGAGGATTGGGCCAAAAGAAATCTGATGAGGTTCAACAAGGACAAGTGCAGAGTCCTGCACTTAGGACGGAAGAATCCCATGCACTGCTACAGACTAGGGACCGAATGGCTGGGCAGCAGTTCTGCAGAAAAGGACCTAGGGGTTACAGTGGACGAAAAGCTGAATATGAGTCAACAGTGTGCCCTTGTTGCCAAGAAGGCTAACGGCATTTTGGGCTGTATAAGTAGGGGCATTTCCAGCAGATCGAGGGACGTGATTATTCCCCTCTATTCGGCACTGGTGAGGCCTCATTTGGAGTACTGTGTCCAGTTTTGGGCCCCACACTACAAAAAGGATGTGGATAAATTGGAAAGAGTCCAACGGAGGGCAACAAAAATGATTAGGGGGCTGGAGCACATGCCTTATGAGGAGAGGCTGAGGGAACTGGGATTGTTTAGCCTGCAGAAGAGAAGAGTGAGGGGGGATTTGATAGCTGCTTTCAACTACCTAAAAGGGGGTTCCAAAGAGGATGGATCTAGACTGTTCTCAGTGGTAGAAGATGACAGAACAAGGAGTAATGGTCTCAAGTTGCAGAGGGGGAGGTTTAGGTTGGATATTAGGAAAAACTTTTTCACTAGTAGGGTGGTGAAGCACTGGAATGGGTTACCTAGGGAGGTGGTGGAATCTCCTTCCTTAGAGGTTTTTAAGGTCAGGCTTGACAAAGCCCTGGCTGGGATGATGTAGTTGGGGTTGGTCCTGCTTTGAGCAGGGGGTTGGACTAGATGACCTCCTGAGGTCCCTTCCAACCCTGAGATTCTATGATTCTATGATTCTAAATAGGGGAGATAAACAGGGTAGTCTTCCAACTATGGCGTTAAAGAGTGTCTTTCAATACACATTCACTTTTTGCCTACAGTCCTGTGCAAATGGCAATGCAAAACAAGACCATTTCTTTCAGAGGCTCACAAAAGATCAGTGGTTACCCTCGGCTGCAATCTGCTGCTCTTCCACCTGCCCATCTTGCCGCAGCTCGTTTTCCTCGTTCTGGTCATTTGGGTGTTGATGGTTGTTGTGATGGATGTTGGGGTTGTTGTTGTTCTGGTGGTTGTTATTGTTGTCGTTATCATTGTTGGAGTTCTGATTACTGACTAGAGCAGATGAAACACCGATCCCTGTGCCAGCACTCAGGCCCACACGAGCACAGCCCTGAAATAAACAAAAACACAAAAAGATTATAAATTACTGATGTCAAATCTCCACAATGTATCATAACATTGATACAAAACCATTGTATCAATACTGTCATATTTGTGGTTGGGCAGTATATGTGTAGATATGGGGAAGGATCTGTTCACAAAACTTGCTGTACTTAAAAGGCACAGATTGCATATTTGGTTGCCAAATTTACACCTTTCCCTTTCCTCTTTTAAACTTAGCATTAAAAATGTAAAGTGCAATAGCATGCTCTTATGGTAAGAAGTTGTAAATCATAGGTCAAAGGATCAGAGAAGCTAGAAATGAAAGAAAATCTAGTAGAAAAGTTTGTATTTCCTTTCCAGAGCAGGATGGGCCCTAGACAGAGGACAGATATTAAGATGATGCTATTCTTGATTTTCTAGTAAAAAACAAAAACATATGTGATAAAGGTTTCTGGAATAATCGTCTCATTAAGAAGTATTTAGTACATTGCCACAGTTGTGAAAATTGTTATAAGAAGACATTTAACAGTTGGGGGGGGGGTGTGTGGAGAGAATGAGGAGGGGAGACAAAAATCAGAGAATCCATATATGAAAGTATTTGCATACATGAAGGAATAGTATGACAATTTTACCATGCTGCAAAATCATAAGAATACTTAGTACAATGTGCAATCCTCTCAATACAAAAAATAAGTCCCATGCACAAAAAAAAAAAAAAAAAAAAAAGGCAAAACCAAAATAGCAATGAAAACCCTAGTAAAAATACAGACCGTACATCTAAACCTTATTTTCTGAGGACAACAAAATATTCAATCATTAGTACCACATTCCACCACTACTTAGGGTGACCAGATGAGAATACCCGAAAATCGGGACTTCCCGCCCGAAGTTGTTGAGCAAAAAAAAATAAAACCCCTCTCCCGCCCAAAGCTGTTGAGTAAAAAAAAAACGGAAGACCGGAAATCGGGACAAAAGACCAGGACGTGGGACAAAAGATGAACTATCGGGACATCTGGTCACCCTACCACTACTGCTGTCTGAAAATGGATACAACTGTTCTTCATTGCATATCACAGATTCATAGATCATAAGGCCAGCAGGGAAAACTGTGATACTCTAGTTTGACCTGCATAACATAGGCCATAGAACTTCAGAGCATATCTTTTAGAGAAACATCTTTCATGGCAATCGTATTCCTAAGTCACTCACAGAACTATTTAATTAACTATAAAAAGCACGTACCTTAACAGAAGTCTGGTATATTTCAGATGCCCTACAAACAATTAAAAAAATAAACAAACCTCAAACTACACACAGAAAAACTTACCTTAGGAGGTTCTCGGAACATCTGGTCCAGAGAGATAAACTCCAAGCTTGGCAGTAATTCAATGAACTGACTAAAAGAATCTAGCTTTATTGCATGGCATCGCACCAGGGTGAGGTCAACTAGCCGGGTCCATCTTGAATGGTCTGTGGAAGGAGAGAGATATATGCTCCTTGAAGGATTTCAAGCCTTTTTAATCTCCCATTAGAACTTTTGCAGATTTGAGACTGTTAGCCTTCCATTACCACCACTCTGACAGCTGAAGTTTATCAGCATCATGGGGGTTCCAAATCTCTACATCTCCATATTTGTTTATTGTGGGACAGAATAGTTAGCAGAATTATGGAAAACCTTCCATCATTATTAGGGCTCTCTCTCTCTGTTTGGGGTTTTCTTTGCCCTATCAGTGTTTTAAAATGACAACGACCGGGGAAAGGGATAATCCTGGTGTCTGCTAACTGTGTTACTTTCATCATTCTGTAACCAGTCTGAATACAGCCCACACCTATAATGACTGTTCATCAGGGTGGATAAAAATCAATGATTTTAAAAAAAAATCTGATTTTTTTGATAAAATGCTTTTTGAGGAAAAAAACCTATCTAAAGATAATTTTGATTAAGATATATTACAGCTCAAAGATATCTCTCATCATGGAATAGGGATTATAAATTATAATTCTATAGTATGAGACAAAATATTCATGTAATGTTTAAGAAAAGTTTTGTAAATGAGTTCTAATAGTTTATGGATTAGAGACCCAATCTTATGCGGTTCCAGGGGCTTCTGTATAGATCAGGCCAATGGGGGCTGCGGGAAGCAGCACATTCCTCGGCCCACGCCGCTTCCCGCAGCCCCCATTGGCTGGTGGGAGCTGCGATTGGCCAAACCTGCAGATGCCGCAGGTAAACAAACCAGCTCGGCCCACCAGCGGCTTTCCCTGATGGGCCGCATGCCAAAGGTTGCTGATCCCTGGTATAGATTATTTAGGTTAACCTTTCTATCTACCCAATGGGACTCAGTGCTCAGTCTAGAAGATACCATCAGAGATGCTTAGTTTTGCAGTTCTCAAACTGTGGATTTGTGTTTCCAGAGATAATATGCTTGTTAACAGCAAAAAAAATTTTAAATAAATAAATGAATCAATATATTGAGGTGAGAAATAACAGACCTCAACCCCATTGTCCCTCTGCACATTTGTATACACAGAGTCAATCCCATACCTCTCTCTAAAAGTGCAAAGTTTCAAAAAGTTCAATGAATAGAAGATTGTTGGGGCGGAATAGATCTGGATAAGGAGAAGAAGTCTGGAGATAAATGTGAGAAGGGAGCGACAGGCAGTAGAAACAAAAGTGAAACTGTTTGAGCAGCATATTCCAGAAGTCTTGAGGTCTTTCTGAGTGTAGCCTTCATTGATTTGAGATCTACCATACCATTCTCTCACTAGAAGGGAAAACCTATAATGGCAGCAGGCCGTAAAAGAGACCCAGTTTGGGAATGTTTTAATGAAGTTCCTCTACCTGTGGGTAAGACAGGCATGCGTGCAAAATGCAAAGAGTGCAACAAAGAAATGAAAGGCCTGGTTTCTCAAATGAAACAACATCATGAGAAGTGTTCCTTCTCAGGAGGAAGCTGTGTTGAAGATGATGAAAGGAACATGCCTGAACATGCAGGATCTTCAGGTTGGTAAACATTTTTATTTCATACTTCTTTCTTAAGGACTGTCTGTCTTCCTTCTGAACTATTCTCATGTTTGAGCAAAAAATATAGTTGTTACTCTATGGTACTATCATTTTAGATGCAGTTGTGATAAACAATAAATAGCTGAAATAGGCAGATCTTCCTTTTACAATTTCACCTTTAAAGTAGTACTGAGTATCAGTGAATGCAATGAGTAATACTAAACGAGCAATATGGTAATAATAATTAAATAACTGCATTGACTTATTTTGTTTAGGAGAATCCATCCTCAACATACAGGATTCTGAAGACTATCCACCTTCAAGATTACCATCATTTTCTATAGTTTTAGAGTTATCTGCCAATGATAGTGTTTCTGTAACGTAGCCACAGTATAGCACCTGTAGCAAAAAGAAAAAAAAATCTCCATCATCCAGAAACAACCATAGATAAGTTTGTGATAAGAACCAGCAGATTACAAAAAAGATAATTGATGAAAAAATTGCCCCGTTTGATTATGCAACAAACTCTCCTTTCCGTATGATTGAGAACCCACACTTCATTAATAGGGTTGTCATTAAGACCAGGATACAGTCCACCCAACAGAGCAGATGTTGCAGGCAAATTGCTGGATAAAGTGTATGAAAGAGAAATTGAGCAGTGTGCAAAAGGTCTAGAGGGTAATATTGTTAACCTGAGTCTTGATGGGTGGAGCAGTGTCCACAATGATCCTGTTGTATGTGCTTGTGTGACAACAGAAGAAGGGAATGTCTTCCTTACAGAAACAATTGATACATCAGGAAATGCACACACAGCAGAATACTTACAAGAAGTAGCAGTAAAAGCTATAACAAACTGTGAAAAAATATTCAAATGTCTAGTACGCAGGTTGGTCACAGACAGTGCTGCAAATGTATCTAAGATGAGAAGAAATTTAGAAGAGAGTCCAAGCTAGTAACATACGGTTGCAGTGCTCATTTGATGCACCTCCTAGCCAAAGACTTCAGTGTTCCAGAAATAAAAGCGAATGTTATTGAAATTGCAAAATACTTCCGTAACAACCACTTTGCAGCAGCTGTTCTGAAAAAAGTGGGAGGAACCAAGCTAACTCTCCCACAAGATGTGCAATGGAACTCAGTAGTGGACTGTTTTGAGCACTATATCAAGAACTGGCCTAATCTGATGTGACAGTTTGTGAACAAAATCGTGAAAAAACAAATGGCCCTGTCACAGCCAAAGTTCTCAACATTGGGCTTAAGAGAAATGTTGAACACATGCTGAGTACCCTGAAGCCTATTTCTATGGCCTTGAACAAAATGCAGGGAAATAGCTGTTTTATTGCTGACACTGTTGAAATTTGGAAGGAACTGAGTGAGATCTTAAAAAGAGACATATGCAATGACAGAGTTAAATTATAAGCATTAACAAATGAATGGGACAAGCACTATCTCCAGCCCATGTTCTTGCAAATATTCTTAATACTCGGTACCGGGGTCAAACCTTAACTGCTGAAGAAGAGGAGTTGGCTATGACATGGACATCCAGCAATCATCCCTCCATAATGCCAACTATAATAAACTTCAGAGCTAAGGGTGAACCATTCAAGAAATATATGCTTGCTGAAGATGTTTTAAAGAAAGTCGCACCAGTGAACTGGTGGAAGTCACTTAAGTACTTGGATTGAGAGACTGTTGAAGTGATAATCTCACTTTTAACAGCAGTAGCTTCTTCTGCCGGTGTAGAAAGAATATTTTCTTCCTTTGGACTAATTCATTCCAAATTGAGAAATTGTTTGGGACCTGAAAAAGCAGGAAAGCTTGTTTTTCTTTTCCAGATTATGAACAAACAGGAAGATGAAGGTGAAGACGACTGAGTTAGCTGCAGAAGCCAATATTTTAAGTTTCTCACGTTGACCTGGCTGACAGTTGATTTATTTTTTTTTAAAAATATTTCCTTTAACTATTTTAGTTAAACAATTTTAACAAAAACAAACATGATTTTAAAAAACTTTAATGTTTAACTAAATTCAAAAATTCATATGCTTGTTTTGTTAAAATATTATATGTTTGCTGTTGAAGAAAAAAAAATCCAGATACATAACGTTGTTGTATTAGTTAAATAAAACAATTTAAATGTCTGTCTGGTGATGTTCTCCTCCTATACAGCATGGCAAGAAAATCCTCCAAATATTAATGATTAACCTGTTGAATTGGAGATAGTTCACCTCCCAATGACTTCACAAATATCTGCTTCAATTACCTTTGGTAAATGAAATAACCAAACAATCATTCATTTTCTGATACAGCTGTAAAACTAATCTGAAAAGTTTTCAAAATAAATCACTTAAAAAATGTATAGTGTGTACTTCCTAAAAATGAAACCTACATCTATCTCGGAGTTGTGAAGAATATGTATTAAGGTTATAACAACCAACAAGAATGCATTTTTACGTAGATATCCATGATTAAATAGAGTCTTCCTGACTAGTGATTTAAATCATGATTGAAATCAAATCCACCCTGCTGTACACGATCTATATAAAAAGCATTTGTAGTCTCAGTCTAGCTCATAATAGACAAGCATCTGCATCACAGGAATCACTATCGTAATTAGCACTAATTTGCACTCTCATCAACTCTCAGGAAAGGGGACCAGAGTAGAATCAGCAATAGACATGAAAATACACTCTCATCATCAAACCTGGTCCTGCAAAGTCAGAGTTCATGCACAATGAAGTATCATGAACACTTTTAAATTGGACTACCCATACTAAATGGGTACGTTATCATTTTATATGATGCACTATTCCACTATATTTCTCACTTACTAATTTGCAAACATCAATAATTCCTAACTTCTACCCCAATCTACAGTGCAAATTAACAATATTCTGCTTGTGTATATACACACACACAGAAGGCATGCCCTCAGCTACCAAATCTTTAAAAAAGAATCTGACCATTTCTTCGTCTCAAATGTTTCCTTAAATTGCAGGATTATGATGTTCATTTACTGAAAGGAGTTTAACTACAAATCTTCATCCTGATGTGAGGCATTCACACTGTATCTCCAGCATTCCAAAAGCATTCAATACCTGTGATCCAATTGTTTGGATTGTGCAGATGTGGGCAGTTGTACACGACCAGATACTTGATGCAAGAGAATACTTCATTTACAGCCTTCATTCCAATGTCTGTGATGATTCCTGGATTTTCAACCACATCAGCTAAGCCATACTTTACCAAGTCCCCATTAGTCATTTTGCCTATAGAAAGACAATAGAAGATTTCAGCAATCTGCTGCTTCAGAAGTTGCAGCCTTTTAGATAAGCCTTGAGTATTACTTTCATTAGACAAAGCAAAGTCTTTGTCCCAGTTACAATGGAAGTTTCCGGGGTACAGAAAAAACATATTTGACTATATGACACAAGATTCAAGAGCAATAATTATTTATATTCTTTTAAAAGCAAGTCTTAGAAAAATACACCAAAACTATCAATTTGTACTATCCTAACTCTCACCAGGTAATTTAAGAATATTAAAAAAAAAATTTCATACATTGTAGCAAAAACTCATCAACATATCCCAGATGAAGGGTTTCAAACTGTGGGAACTCCAGTTCTGCCATCTTCAGGGCAGAAAAGACACCATCTTTGGTCAGGGAAGGTTGAATTCGCACTTCATGCAACCTAAAAGCAATCAAGTACAGTTCACATTCAAGGTGAGATCCAACAAACTGATGCAACAAAGCACTGTTTAGTACAGAAAACATGCGAGTGAACGCCTCAGTTCCACTCTAGGCAGTAAAATGAAAACATTTATTTGACAATGGTGAAATCCAGTGGATACCTGCATCCTTTAGTGACAGTATTTTGCAATTATACAGCAGTGAGGAACTCCAAGCAATTTATAAACAGTAATTAAGCCTCATAGACACCTGAGAGGAAAATACTATTATATTCATTTTACAGATAACAAAGTGCAGTGACTTGGCTCAGGTCACAGAACAAGTCAGTGACAGACCTAATAACAGAACCCAGGCATGGTAATTCCCAGTCCTTTTCTCTAGCCATTTGATATTCTTGTTATAGATTGTAAAAGTTCACACGGCTTTTCTCTTAAACATTTAAAACTTCTTGTTCTTCAAACACTGGGAATTTATTAAGTTACCTAAACAACTGTGATTTGAAGAGAGTGAAACCAGAAAGGAAAGACAACAGCTGGGGAAGGCAAGTACCTTCGTGCAGCAGTTATGATGAGGTAGCCAAGATCCACTTCAAGAGCATTCTTGCAAGCTCCCAAAACTATAGTGTGCAAATTCCTAAAACCACCTAATAAGGGGAAAGAAAAGCAAAATTTCACTTTAGTCAATTAGTTGTGGCATTAAAACATTAATCACTTTCCTGGTATTATTCTACAAATGCACGATTGCAATTAATAACAAGAATACATGCCATTTTAAAGCAAATTAATATAAGCTTCCTTATGTTGACACCTACTGATAGGAGGTAGCCCTGACTACCACAACAGAAGTTTCTCAAGAAGCTTTTTTTTTTTTAAATTGAAAGTGACATTCCTCCAAATTATTTCTGCCAGTTCCACCCTCTAGAAAGTAAAATGACAGTAAAGATTGACATTTGGTTGGAATGTCAAAAGGTAGCAATTCTTTAATAGTTTCCATTGTTATAGAAATACAGAACTTCAATTTAAACTTAGCTTTTATTTGTTTTCAGTATTAGTATACAAAAATTAAAACAATACCCCAAAATAAAATAAAAGTCCATTATTAACACTCTTTCAACATGGCTAAAAGCATACTAATTAAAGAACAAATTGTAGAATAAGATCGGTACCCATGAGGTGCCCTAGGTAATTTTGTTCTATTCTTCAGGGCAGTAGGAAGTTGTATACCTGATCTCCAGCTATCTTCTACAACATGCTGGATAAGTCCTCCAAGAAAAGGAACTCGAACCAGTTCTAAATGCTCCAGGTTTCGGGCAGAAGCCAAACCCGTCACTAAGGGGACATATTTCAAAGAATTTGTGGGTCCTGCAGAGAAAAAAAATCTTCTGATAGGGAACATATACACAGAAACATATTCTATATATACACAGAAAGTTGCTTATTTAATGGTATTGAATACATCGTTCAAATAATGCAGGCATCAGATACGCCTACCTGCACCTGTCCAGTTCAGCAAGTCATCAGAACTAAGAACTAGAGGTGTTCTATTAATGTAACAACTCAATACAGCATAGGATAATTTTTTCTCAATATCAAACGTGAAATGAAGCCTTTGATTGCTTCTGGAGTACTGCATGATGGGCAATCTCAAGGCCTTATCTGCATTAGAAAACTTAGTAACCTTACTACAGCACCTGCTAGCAATGGTGCAGCTGTACAGGTGTAAGTGCTATGACAGACAGGGCTCAGGCTTTTTTACCATCATGTTATGAAAACCGTTCTGAGCTAGTGCCCTTTGGTAGTCTAGCACTAATGCAGTTGCAATATCATTAGTACAGGTACTAGTTTTTTCCTATATAGATGCATCCCTTCCCTAGAAGGATTCTCCTTTCTCTTACCTGCACAGTTCCTCATAACAAAAGTGCGTAAGCTGATACAAAGGAAATCTTTAAAGGGCTGTGGTTTGGTGAGCCTCACCCACTTCAAATAAAGATGCCTCAGCATTGGGATACAGGGAATTTCAGGGACATTTACCCCTAAAATACAGGAACAACAACAAAAAATCAAATCAGGTCCCACATTAAACAAACTTTCAGATGTAAACTGTAGAATGAATCTCTCGGGGCACGTCTACACTACAAAATGAAGTCAACCTAAGTTAGGTCGGCATACAGTTGCTGCAGTAATTACATCGCTTGTGCATATCTACACTTTGCTCCTTGTGTCGGCTATGTGCGTCCTCACCAGGAGCACTTGCACTGTTTGAACTGTCAATGTGGGGCATTCTGGGACAGCTTCTGAAAGCCAGCAACAGTCAATGTAAGCAATGCAGTGTCTATACTGACATTGTGTCAACCTAACTACATTAATATTGACTCAATTACTCCTCTCATGGAGGTGGAGTTAAGTTGGTGTAGTGGGCGAGTTACGTCAGTGGGAGCGAAATTTTAGCATAAACACTTACAGAGTTAGCTCAATATAAGCTGCCTTGCGTCGACCTAACTCTGTAGAGTAGACCAGGGCTCAGGGTAATTAGAGAACCCAGATGGGTGAGGCAATATCTTTTCTTGGACTAACTTCTATTGCTGAGAGACAAGCTTTCGAGCTTACACAGAGCTCTTCTTCCGGTCTGGGAAGCGACCTCAGGCTGTGTCTACACAAGCAACTTATGTCGATATAACTACGTCACTCAGCGGTGCGGAATATCCACCCCCTGAGCGATGCAGTTATACCGACCTAACTCCCGGAGTAGACAACACTATGTTGACGGGAGGGCTTCTCTGGTTGACATAACTACTGCCTCTCAGGGAAGTGGATTACCTACACCAACAGGAGAAGCCCTAGTGCCGGCATAAGTAGCATCTTCACTGATGTGTTACAGTGGCAATGCTACAGCCTTTTAAGTGTAGACAAGTCCTCAGAATGGTCACAGCTAAATTCAAGATGGAACAGATTGTTTAGCATAAGTAGTTAACACATTTCAAGGGACCATACGAGTGAAGTGGCCTGTTAACACCCTTCCAGTCATGAGAAGTGGGGAAGAAGCAGGAGGGTAGGGATTGTAAATGGGTTATAGATTGTTGTAATAAACCATTAATCCAGTGTCTTTAATCAGTCCATGATTTTTAGTGTCTAACAACACATCTCTCAGGGTAAATGATTTTGACTTTGATGGGGGACACTTACACCCATCTCTACAGATTGCGCCCCAAGAGCAAGTGGAACACTTCAAAAACTATGGGCCCTTGAACTGAGAATTCACCACCATCTGTCAACACAGTCACACCAGAGTTTGCACTCTGGAGCTCTGTTGCCCTAGAGTCAAACAAAGGTGTTCCAGATTATGCAGCATTTCAAATCTTTTAAGTTCATTTGTATCTAAGGCAACTACTCACCAATAAACTCTTACCTACTAAGTGCAACGTCTGAATTTTAGCTCCTATAGGAATTTTCAGTTTGTTTTCAGGCGGGATTGGAAAAGCACCATTACGATTACGAAACTTCCCTAAAATATGAACTTGTGGCATGTATGTCCAAATGGCTTCCACCAACTCCAAATGAGAGGTCTCAACACCCTGGATAAAAGTACAACAATAAGCAAAGGCAAGGCTCCAATTACCATATTAGGCAACAACAATATTTCTCTTAACCAAGTAAACTTCTCAGTAATGCTCAGAGCTTGATGCAATGCACTAATTCACTTAAAATTTGCAGAGCCATTTGCCTTAAAAGCGGAAGTGGCCATAGGAAACTACTTAATTAGCTGCAATGCTGCTGTAATTAATGGCCTGATCTTGAGAGATGCTGAGCACCTGTAACTCCCATTGAAGTGACTATAAAAAAACAGCACCCATTTGTAAACTAGAAACACATTTTGTAAACGTTTACTTCAGCTGCCATCAATGCAAGACAAGGATTAAATGCACAACACTACTGCATCCAAGCAAGAAGATACAACATTCATTGAGTTTTTTATCCCAGTCATCTATTTCCTCTGCAGCCTTATCAAGGATCATATCATCAACTGATGAAAGGCATTTATCTTTTGAACCTGCACACATACCAGCAGATTTGGACAGGCCTGCAAGGCCTCTAGCACTCCAGGAATGCTGAAAGCTTCATGGCCACGGACTCTGCGCCTTTCAAGATACCTGGGGTGAAGACCATAGAGTTGTTCAATGTCAGGCATCTTCCTCAGCAACGTTAGGAAACTGGAATCAGTGAAACCTGTGAGGAGGACACAAGTTTTGAATTTTTTGTGACAGTAAACATCTAGCTGTACGGAGAGAACTTATGCTGCAATTCTCTGTGTATAGTAAAAAAAAAATCCTCAGCCCTCCATTGCCAGAAGAGGTATTAGATGATATAATAGATGGTTTCCATCCCCAGCTTTTATGAACTAATATTCTATATGTTCTGTTGCCTTTATATCCTTCAGGGCAGCTGTCAAAACTACAGGGCTAGCTGCATCTCTGTCCTCTCTCAGGTCTCTCTGAGTGCACCTCCATGAGTGTCAGGCCTCATCCATTTATCTTCCCCTGGGGGGAATCCCATTATTCTCCCACTCTTAGATGAGGCGCTAGTCTACAGGACCCCATGTATCAACAGTGCTAACCCAGCAGGTCTGAGGGTTTTGGTACCTGTGGTTCTTCCCTTTGAGAATCTGTGACCAGTGGTGAATACAGTGATCAGACAGCCTTCTTAAACCAAAGTACTGATTAGTCATAACAGTAGGAACAAAATACAAGAGAAAAAGGACTTAAAAACAATAAACAGTCTGTATACATGTATATCTCATCTCGACATCCTCCTGACAGGAACCCATGCAAGTCAAGCTTCCCAGACACTGCAACCGCTGGAGTGTTACTCACCATAGCTTTCCTCCCCCCCACCAAGAGTGTATCTTTAAATCCAGCACAAGTCTTACTGTTCAGAAGCTTGCTCCTCCCACCCGACAAATTAAATGGGTGAGCTCAGCAAGCGGTTGAAGGTAGACCCTCCAAGTGAATGGCTCTTGCATTGACCTTGAAATGTTGGCAGATGGGTGGCTAGATGAGGTCGTACTCTTTCTTACCTACGTGCAAACAACCTCTTCTTGAATTACCCCATGTATTCATACAGAAAACCCCTTACAAAAAACATACATTATTCATAACTTGTTATGGAGAAGCCCCATTTTCATCACTGTAGGATTCAACACACATACAGGCGGGATTTTCAAAGTACCAACGGGAGGAAGGCACCAACCACCACGGAAAGTCAGTGCCTTGCATGGTGACAGGTTTCAGAGTGGTAGCCACACTGAAAGGTAGTGAGAGGTAAGCACTCACCTTTCTTGGCTGCTTTCGAAAAGCCCATCCCATATGTGTGTGTGTGTATAAACAATATCATAGCTCAGGTAGGTCTCATCAATACCACATTAACATAATACCCAAATGAAGTGTACTACTTACCAGTGGGCATGTATTCCCACCAGCGGCCTGCACAGAGGTCCACGACCTTCACCACTCTCAGGTACAGAGTCACCGCTTCCTTCAGCTTCCGGGAGAGGCATTCCATGCACATGATATCCTGCAGGGGAAGGTACCTTTGGAATGAAAAGAAACTCTGTTCATCAAAGACTTTAGTTCATTTTCTTTCACACCAAAGAACATCCAGAGGATTACTATACAAACCCAGATATTCCTAACATCTAGAAAAGCACGGATTCAAATGAGATTTTTCAGATAGTACTGTAGCAACCTATGTAATGTGGCTAGGCAGAAAGGGTAGCATTTTGTTCATCAGGCAGCCAATGCACTTAAGGTAAAAAACAGAACAGTGGCCTTGCCATGTCCATAAGGGTCTGAGGTAGGGAAGGGAGACTCCATGATGCTTTAGTACGTGTAGGGGCCTATTTCATTTCTGACCAACTCTTGCAAAGTTGCCATACATGGAAATCTGGAAACTTTCTAGCTTTAAAGTGTGCAGTTTAATTCTCTAGTTCATTGTAAATGGGGATCCGTTTAGTAGCAGCTACCACTGCATTAGTCCCACAAACATACTTGCAATCTGTGAGACATTTTAAACTTGTCAGCAAGATATTTACAGGCCAATCACATTATTCAAAGTCTTTATTCAAAAAGTATCTGTAAAATTGTAGTTAGACTATTCCATTTATTTTTTAAATGGAATGAAGCGTTTCAGTGACAGGGTCAATGCTGCTCCAATATACCCAGACATGCACCACTGCATCTCTTGTAATATATGCACAGTAACTGAATTTATCAGACACATTGCAGTGCATGGTCGCACACCTTGGAGCATGATCATGCCTAAAACCTGTAGGAAAGATTAAGCTGCAAGATTGCAGTGTTAATAGTATGGGAATCTGTATGAGTGAAACAAAGTTATGCAACAAATTTTAGACATGCATCTACAAGGTATAAAAAGATAACAATTTGCCTTAGAATGAATATTGTATGTCATCAGTGTACACTTGCAGACTTTTTTTAGTCAAGCTTAACTTAAAAAAAAAAAAAAAGATATGTTTCTCTGCTCTTTTGCTTGCTTCTACATGATACTAATAGCAATTTTCACATAAGTTAGTTTTCAATGTACATGACTATATAAAGGAATATGAAGCATGTTTCTCCGGAGAGATAACTTATTTATATAGCACCACCTACATGCTTAGTTTTAACAAAACAAATAAAGGTAGAGTTCCACAAGAAAGAAATCCCATACATTTCCTCTGTATTGTCCAGCAAAACCTCATCCGCAAATACTGAGGACTAAATTTAATTCCCATATAACTACTGGTGGTACAACTAGTATTTTCTGAACGCCTGTCATTTGATTTTTATTCACAGATACCAAAGTGGAAGGGATGGGTCTGGGCTGGTTTGTTTACCTGCCGCCTCCACAGGTTTGGCCGATCATGGCTCCCACTGGCTGCGGTTCGCCGCTCTGGGTCAATGGGGGCTGCAGGGAGCGGCGTCCAGCACATCCCTCGGCCCGTGCCGCTTCCCGCAGCCCCCATTGGCCTGGAGCAGTGAACCGTGGCCAGTGGGAGCCGCGATCGGCCGAACATGTGGACACAGCAGGTAAACAAACCGGCCCACCCTGCCAGAGGGCTTACTCTGGAGGGCTGCGTGCCAAAGGTTGCCGATCTCTGGGATGGGGAGACAAAAAATACAGCTTCTTACCTAAAGATATGGCAAAGTACTTCATGTGAGAGCTGGTTCATATAATCTTTTGGCTCATCTAGTTTGGTAGTTTCAGAGACTTCCCTACTCATGCAGCACGGTTTCACATTTTTCCGTCGAGGCCCCATATTTGCAAGGATTTCTGATTAAAAGGATCAATTTTCACAATGTTATACAAATACAGTGCAACTGAAAGACAAAAAGTGGAGGAAAGGGTACAGAGTAATGAACATTAGTTTACAGAAGGACTCAACAAAATCTGCCACTAAAAATTAACCCTCGAAAGCTATTATCCAAATGAATCAACTAAAAAGTGGAAGGATTGTTCTGGCAAGATATAAATCAATCTGCCTTGTGTATAAAGCTGGAAAAAAATTCCAGCCAAATGAATGAAGACTAGCTAGAAAATCCCTTTCAACCAAGTAAAATTAGTAAACAGAATACCACCTGGATCGCTTATGTAAGTATCCAAGTAATTTAATTATAGGTCGCTTCTGTAGTAGCCTATTTCTAATTTAGAAAACAATAAAATGTCTCTGGAATTGCCACCCACATATCAATGAGCAAAGACATCTCATGGAACAATAGATACAGAATATTACTAACCAAAGTGGACACATTTCCGTGTACTAGGCCCAATCCAAAAGGAAATTATTCTGTTCTAAAAAGGAAAAGCTCTTACAATCTTGTTAAAGTTCTTAACTCAGCAATGTTGCATGAATTTAATCTCTCTATATTTTTATTGTAAAATGTGTAGCTTACTATATTTCTGTAAATGTTGTTTCACCATAATTTTATATCTACTGTGCAATATGGCTGAGTTAATGATGCTGCATTTTCTGCTACTGAAATAATCCAAAACAAATGTTAGCAGTTTTTTGTTTTATTTGTTTAGTTTTAAAGAAAAAGTGCTATGTTTAATAACTCGAATTATGTTGACAGCTCACAGAGATGAGGTAGGAAGAGTCCACATCCTTGCTACTGCTGTTGTTTAGTTCAAGGCTGTTTTCTGGACGGTTACATTGATAGAGCATGGTTAAATCAGTTAACTCTGTCATGGATTTAACTTTCAACAGAAAGAGATGAAAACATTTTAGTAATGAAAGTTCAGAATTTCCAGACTGCGTCAAAAAATGTGGAAAGACTCCAAAACTGTGATATACACAAGTTTTGGAAGGCCTATATTTTTTCCTGATCATGATGGTAAATTATTTTTATGAAAGATTATTTTGTTCAATTTATTTCACACAAAACTATGTGTGAGGGGTCTTTCCCACAACAAGAAAATGATTGTAGAACAACAAATAATTGGCAGGAAGACTCAGGGCAGGTGGACATGAAAATACTTTGAGTTAACTTTTTTAAGCTGACTAGATTTTAAGCGGATTGTGTCCTCTAACATGTCAACTTTCATCAATTCTCTGTGATAAGAAGTGTTTAGTAGGAAATATGTTTCCTAGCTTCACAATATGCAACAAAAAATTTGCCTTCAGTTTTCCACAAACTAAAATTCATCTTTTGGTTGAGATGAAACATGGAAAATTGCAACCAACAAGGATTGTGTACAAATACAAAGTTATTATCCAAATCATCTGTTGCAAACATTGTGGTTAATGTTACGAAAGACTATATACTGCCGATGTTATACATGTTATCATTTAACTACATACTGTATTTCTACTATGATTCTAGAAATAGCCATAATACAAATAGTACATTCCATGATTTCCCCTCGTTCTTTATATTCCTAATACCAAGGGTCTTTAGCTGCTCATAACCAGTTCATTTAACTGATCTTGGCTCTCTTCCTTCTTTGATCAAGTAGTAGATGAAGGAGAATAGATTAAAAAAGGACTGACGGGTATAGCACTGATAAATTGTCCTAATCTGAAGTAAGTATATTTCAAAAGCAGGCTGATGGGCATATAAAGTGCATCTTATAACAGAGTGGAGAAATATTGTGTTCACCAAATGCAAGTTTTGCATCAGACAGAAAACCTCAAAACTTTATGAACTTCACTGAGATCTAATGATGGAAAATGGTTTTATTTAACAGCATTTGTCAGCATTCTAAATTTTGAAATCATGTAACACACATTAGGGTAATACCGCCCTCCTTACCCTCAAGACATATTAAGTCAAGTCATATTTGGCCCTACCTATACAAAACTTAGCTTTTACAAATCCCAATATCAATAGAAATGTTTGTTTATATATCCATTAGTTACAATATTTTCAATTGAAATATTGCAGCATTGTTCAAGTGTACAAGACTGACAGTGAAATTGACTAGAAACAACTCAAACAAATGTGAGATTATTCTATTTATTTTGCCCAACCTGGTAGATTACTGCATGTAGTAAGTATATAACCTAACCAAGGAAGATTAGGTTTATAAAACTGTCAGATTAATATTAAGGTTGTTTGTAACAAAACTACTTTAATTGTATGATTTTTAATGTGACAGGATCCCTTTTTAAAGCCTTCTAAATATAAGCATCTCTGTAACTATATGATCACAGTACTGTTCTCACACAGGTCAACTAAATATTTTAAAACCAACCAATAGGCAAGGATCAGGATCCCAACTGAGCCTCCCAGCACATCTTTAAGACAAGATTTCCCAATCAGGATCCAGAGACATTTGGGGACTTTGTTACAGATTTTTATAAATGGGTATCCAAGTTTCTCTATGCTATATGGATTCCAAGTGAATTTCACCATACTCCTCCAGTTGGGACAGACAGCAGCAGAGACTGGAAAACATTTTAGCTTTATACAAAGAGTTTAAGATATTTCAAGATAAAAAGAGTGTCTCATATAAGATATCACATGACAAGGAAGATTTAAGTCAAGTAGAAGGTAAGTCAGTGGTTTGAAGTGGAGGAGGAAAACAGGGAAGAGCTCCACAGAGAAATAAAAGACACCTCCACCCATGGGAGTCCAGTGCAGAAAATCTAAAGGTATGAGTTAGTCTACATGAGCAGCTCCAGACTTTTCTCTGCTGATGACTGTGCTTTGAATTAGATCTCATCACTGAGACAGAAAAAACCTGGTTACCCAGAACTATGTAATCTCCGTAGAGCAGTGTGGGGGGTATCTGGCAATGATTGTGGGGAATAAGTCTCTACATACAAGTTTTTTAAACTAACATATTCTAACTCTGCTGTTTTAGAACAACTGACTCCTCTAAACAATCCATACATATTCCTTTGATATTTAAACAAAGCAGGCAGAAAATGCAGAGAATTTTATTCTTCTCAATTTAATATAGTTAAAGTAAAAAAATTGATCCTACATGAACAATGGTATGATGTGTTATATTCTCAATTACTGACTTCTGTGTTCAACTCACTACGTTTAGAAAACTCCTGTTTTGATTTGTAACAACCAGAAATGTCAGCTTAGCCTCCTTTTGGAAAACAAACTTGACCCATTTCAAAAATAAGAGCAATTGTGGAATCAGTGAGCTGTCAATTCTGTTGACAGTTTGTAAAGCAGAATACAACCAGATCAAACTGGTGGTCTGAGTATTGTAAAACTTGGTTTCATCAGTAGACAGAGTAGCACTGACCTGGAAGACAGGGGGAGCAAATACGTGAGGACACCAGGGACTACTTAAGAACCACTTGAGACAATACCCACATGCTATCTACCATGAAATTCCTATTATCCGGTAAGGTGATCCTAAAGAATGTTTGTAAATTTTTGTTTAGTGCAGTAGGCAAAAAGCAATGCAAGATAGATAATCACCAATCCCCATCTCCTAATGTATCTTTGATATTTACATTAAAAATTTTCTTTGCAGGGGGTGGGGGAGAAAAGAGACGAGGGAGAAAAATCCTCCTATAAGTTATTTTGTGTGAGCTTAGTTTTCTATTGCATCCTGTCTCTGAGATATGTGGATTTTTCCACCTTTTCCAGGTGGTACTTTAGAAGAGACATCACTATTTTTCAGGCCTGTTTTCTGTTGTGATGAGACATCACTCAAAATTTAATTCCTTTTCTTTGAAGTAACTAGGGAGAAAAAGGAAGAAAAGGGGGAGAGTAACTAGAGAGCACCTCCACCTGCCTCAGGTTTGGAATGATGAGGCAGGGCACGGCATCAAGAGGGATGAAGCCGGGTCGCCCAGGGCTGCCTCATGCACTTACAGCAGAGTACGTGCCGGTGGGGAGACAGGGAAGCAAATCCCAAAGGACGCGGGGAGAGCGAGAGAAAGACACTCCCCCTACATGGCAGAGGGGACCCCCCCACCCCCAGTAGGGAAAAGGTCATCCAGACCGCGGGGCTCCTCCAAGCCACAGCTGATGGAAAGGGCCCCTCCCCCCATTCCCAGCGGCAGGCCCTGGCGAGGGGTCAGTCAGCCAACCCCCTCCCCCAGCAACGGCCGCCCGCCCCGCGCCCGCAACGGTCATCGCTGCCAGCGATCACAGCCCAGGCCCAAGTCACCGCCCCCGTCGCCCACCAGGAAAGGGGGGCACGCGCCACTCCCCGTTCCCTTCCACAGGGCCGGGCCCGGCGCCTCCCTCCTGTCCCCGGGGGCGCATGCGGGGAGTCAGAGCAGCCACACGTAACCCTAAGCGTCCCCCTCCTAGCCCCGCCGCCCCTTACCTGGCCGCCACTGCCGCCTGTTATTGTGACTGCGGGGGGGAGGGATAACCCCGACAGACACTTCCGGCCATCCAGCGCTTCCGCTTCCGCCAGCGTCCGCCGCGCTTCCGGTCCCTGAACCCAGAACGGGGAAAGTCCACCCTCTCTGCGGCCCTCCCGCGCCGCCATCTTGGATGTGGCACCTCGGGCATATTTCCGTTGCCGCCCAATAGCCGCCATCTTGGTTGTGGCCTCTCTGCCCTCGGCCGCATGTCGTCTCTGTGTGGGCGATGGGAGGGAGTAGGGGGAATCCCAACAGCACCCTAGTCTGTTACTCCCAGGTGGAGGCCAGGTTTACTGCCCTGCATGAGCAGGCTGAGCCACTAGCAAATCTATCCCTCCCCTGTACCATCCCTGCCATGTTCAGCCCCCAGACCCTACCCTGTACAGGGTAGTGCAGCTCCCCAGGGGCCAAGGCCAGCAGGGTGTAGGCAAGTGGCCACATTGGAACATGGCACAGATCTGACGTCTCTCAATTGTGTTGTACATCTGTCCCCCAGTGTCCAGGCCCAGGCTGGCTGGGGAGAGGGAGAGAGAAAAAGGCCCAAATCTTCAAAAGCATCTAGGGGCCTACATAGCTTTGAGGATTTGGGTCTAAGAGCCTGCTTGTGCATGATTTTCACCTGTGCATCGTGGGAGTCCACTGGATGTAAAGACGCTATCACTAGGATACAAAAAATGGAATATCCATTTTTTTGCATAGAATATCTACTGAATCCATAAACTGGACAACTGGCAGCATGTGCACAGCACCCTTACAGATTTCAATCCACCCACGCACAAGCCCTTTTCTGTTCATTTGCCACAAGCGTTCATCTGAGCAAGGTCTTATGCATATGACTATTCACAGAAAAGGAATTTGGGGAACGTAGAGATTCTTTTAATCAAACAAATTCAGTTTGTGACACAATATACTTGTTTGGAGGAGAAGCAGAACTAGTTCCAAAGTGTTGGTTAACTAGTATGGGAACAGAAACAATAACATGTGACTTAAGTGACCATTCTCACAAGTTCAGTAGCAAATTTTGAATAATGAATAGCTAGAAGTATGACATTACTTCACATAAACTATGTCCGAAAAAATTATAATGAATACATTTGTCAAAATCATGATCAACCATGCAACTTTGACTTGAAAAATGGTCATACATTATCTTCAAAGATTTTAACACAGTCACGAAGTCAGTGATTGCAATCTTGCTAGCTGTCTGTGCCAAAGTGTATTGGTAGAACTCGTGTTTCTTCATTCAGGATATCTATTTTAATCAATCCATTTGGACTGATTCCAGTGGAAAATTACTATTGACTCAAGATCTCTATTATGTGTGTTTCCTACAGAACTAGATAAATCCAACCACAAAGCCTATTCATTATTGAACATACTTTATTATCTGTGGTTTATTTATGTTATGAAGGCTGATATGTAAAATCAGTTGTTGATTTAATGATCCTCCCCCCCCCCAAAGCACATACTGCTTTGAGTTGAAAAATAAAATAAGAAAAAAACCTTTTAAGTTTACTTTATTGAACAAACATAATGAGACACAGGGAAGCCACTAGGAACCCCTGGTGCACAGGATGATTTGAGACTCTCTTTACTCAGAGGTCTTAGAACACCTCCTATTTGTTCTTTACACCAATTCATCCATTATTCATCCTAGAGGGGGGAGAAGAGACAGTTATAAAACAGACAAAATGAACTCAATGCCTTAGTAAAATGTTCCAAATAGTCCTCTATTCCACACATTAAACAAAGGAAACGGACAGTGAATTAATCAATAATAGCTCTGGATTTACCATTGTGCTAACATTCTCCTTTGTGCTTTATGCCAATGGGGACTCCAGTTTCCCTGGAAAAGAGGAAGAAAGATTAGCCATTATGAGTAAGTACATGATAGTCACCCTGAAGAGTAAAAACTGTTATAAGGATGCCGTTAAATTAGTTAGATTAACATAAATTGTACAGTGTGAGATAAAAGAGTGGGCCAGCCATGTTTGTGTATATTTTTTATGATATGTTTTACCATTTGTTCCAATATGAACCTGTCTCTTCCTTAGTCTCTTCCTTAGTCAGCCACATCCACAGGCTGCCCACTGGTGTCCTGGGATTTGTAGTCTGACTCTTGAGTAAGAAACCAAATCAGAGTCTATAAAAATGCATTCCACACCAACATTGTTGGGAGTTACACATTCATAATGACTGAAGAATATACTGTACTTCCAAGAATGATAACCTGGGAGCAATGGAAGAGAGTTGTGAGAGGCTCATGTAACTGCCGGTGTTCGCAGGAGAAGGTCTATGTTGTTTTTTTCACAGTTATAAGTCACTGCCATAATGAGACTAATAGCGATAAACTAGAAGACAAAGACCCAGAGCTAAAATCTAAGAAGAACCTCAATATGTGCCAGTTTCACGTCAGTTAAGTAAATAACTGTAATTAACATATATGATATAGAAAGAAATCTCTCTCACTGTTGCAACAGACAAATTTTAAAATGTCATATTTTAAAATATTTCCCCAACTGTTTCTCTGTATCTCACACATTCTAACCAGAGGTTGTGTCATTTAAAATAGCATATGAAAGTAATCAGTCTGACTGTGTGGAGACCAGCTATGTGAATCACAGGTATACCCCGTAGTTTCAGGGAAGAAGAGTTTCCCCAACACAGAGAATTTGGCCACAATATTGTTTGTAGACACAGATCCCAGGAAATTTACTATTAATAAACACAAAGAACTGTACTGACCTGACTCCCACCTTGAGTGGGGACTTCTGAAAAAACAACAACAGACAAATATGAATACTGCCAATGATCTGAGATCGTCTGTAGATGTCTATGTGTATTAAATATGGACTTTACAAGAGGAAATATTTAAAAAAGACCCTTGAAAGTTAGCAGAATGTGCCCTAGAAGTTATTATAAAAATGATCCAAAAAAAGGAGGTGTGCAATACTCTGTAGAAAAATAGAATGCACTTTCTATTTCAGCAAACATTACCTAATATTACTGGCATTTATGGGTTGTGTATTAATTGTATTAATTAATAAGCAGTTTTAATTATTTCACATCACTGATTGTTTTCGGAGTTATGCTCTGTTAAGGAGAAGCATAGCGAAACTAAACCACCTAACAGAATGAAACTTAAAGACCTTTAAAACATGGCAAAACCCAGCTTAGCCATAGCTGAATGCGAATTGTTCATTTCTGCTATGTCAAAATTATTTAAATCTATGTAATTTCCTGTCATCACATTTTCATCCCATAGAATCCCCAGAAGCTTTACAAACAAAACCGTGCTGAAGTGCAGCCACCTGTAGGTGGAGAGCAATAGTCAACTGGTGCACATCACACTGCACAATGAAGAGGAGGGAAAATTTTGGCCAAGGCCACTGGCACAAACTTTGAATGTTAGGAAAATTGCCACACCTCACATAGACGACAGTTTCAAACTCACTGGCCTAATTTTCAGAGGTGCTGACCATGTGTAATTCCCGCTGACTTCAATGAGATCTGGTCAGCACCTCTGAAAAATCAGACCACTTATTTAGGGTCTATGGGCCTGATCTTCAAAAATGCTCAGTAGCTGCAGCTCCCATTGACTTAAATTGGAGTTTAGGATGCACAGGACTTCTGAAAATCAAGCCCGAAGGGCTATATTTTTAAAGGTATTTAGACACCTAAAGATGCAGATAGGTATCTAGGGAGATTTTCAAAAGCACCTATCTGAATATTTAGGGACCTAAAAACCTTTATAAATCTGGCACCCAATTTTCAAAATGCTTACCTTCATTTTCTCTTTAAGAAAATAAGTGAAAGCAACATGATCATTTGATGGTCAAGATTTCTGATGCCAGCGTGTCTGTCATAGAGTTTAATAGATGCAGAGTAGGGAGAGTTACTCACCTAAAATGAAGCAGCAAAATGCCAGGGAAAGAAACACAAAGGCACCTTTTATCTTCATGGTGAAGACAGGTGTCTGGTCTGTGTGGATTCTGTTAGTACTTTGCTGAGTAGGTATCCTTGCAATTAACCCCCGACTGTGTTTGCGGATATATATAGTTCTGTATAGCGATAGAAGCAATCAGATTTGTGACCTGGATTAGCAAATCACCTGCAAAGGAGATTACTGGCATAGGCATTTCTCCGCAAGCAGTTGCAGGCAGGGAGGAATGTTTATTTCAAAACATAATTTGCAGAAAATATGAGGAAAGTTTGTGTCACCTAGTGACCCTGCCTCTGATCAACAGCAGAGATTTACACTCAGTTATCTCCAGTTTACTGCCACAAAACTGGACCATTCTGGTACCGTTCACATTTTTATCAGTGATTCCTTAGCATGGGCTGGTGAAGTACAGTAGCCAATCTGTGTAGATTATGATTTGGTCCTACATCAAAACATGACACTCAGCAGTATGGGTTTCTATTAAAGACCCCTGTTTCTAAAGGACATTTTCAAAATGAATCACATTATGAGTGTGTCATGGCTTGTGGAACATTGTTATTTGGTTTTTTTTCTCCTGCTGATAATAGCTCACCTTAATTGATTAGTCTGGCAACCCCCATCTTTTCATGTTCTCTGTATAAATATATCTATATCTTCCCATCGTATGTTCCACTCTATACATCTGATGAAGTGGACTTTAGCCCATGAAAGCTTATCCCCAAATACATTTGTTAGTCTCTAAGGTGCCACAAGTACTCATTATTGTTATTTATGTGACAGTAGTTGAAAATATGTTCAGTATTGACTGGCTGCCATGGGGATTTGTGGACTCAATGAATGTCACTTGTCCAATTGTCCTTTGGTCAGAACTCTAGAGTCCATACGAGGCATTCACACTATATAGGGATAAGGGGGAAGCAATCAATTGCTAATGGGGTAAGATCTCTCAGAAACGCATGGAAATGGTTCAAGAGAATGAATTCAGAGAGAGAGCCTGGGTCAAACTGATACCTCAGGAACTCTCTGAAAGGCCTAAGATTATACATGGGCCCATAGTATAATTATTACTGTGCATCTTGTATAAAGTTAAGAAAACGTGCTGGAGAGCTCTAATTCTGCAAGATGCTGAACATCCTCAACTTCAATTGATCAGGATCTGGCCCTAAGTATAATGGGGAAAACACATTGTGCAAGTAAAAAATCAGTTGTGAACATTTCCCCCTTGTCAGGGTATGAACTAGATGAGTGCCCAGCGAGCTCCAGATAGAAACAACATCCATACTCAGAGAATCAAAAAAAATCACCCTCCTGAGGGCTGATTTATAAACAAAAGGGCAACTGCAAATCAATACCATAAGTACTTCCCCCCTCCAGCCTAAACCCACTCTTCAGGTTTAGCAGCCTCTAGGATTCTTTCTGTTTTGCCTGCTCCCAAACACTTGGACTCTCTGTTAGAAGCCTTCTCCCACATCCTTTATATTAAAAGTGGTGTCTAACAAGCCACACCTGAACTAATGAATCAGTAATAATTAATCTGCAACTGCTCGCTGTGCTCCAAAACCTTCTAAAAAAGTTAGTAGGGCAATGAGAGAGTCCTGCCATACAAGGTGGTCTCCAAAACTCACAGATGGTAGCCCCACCAGCTTTTAATTTTCTGTTCACATATTTCACTGCTCTGAAAGCCTCCTCTGTCTTTCAATAAAGTCGAAGGCAAAACCAAAGTAAAATAATTAGTAGTATTTTTCAAAGGTTTGCAGCTCTCCCTCTTACACACTGGAAGATTTTAATGATGATTTTCTCCAAATTTTCCTAAAATCCCCAGAGCTAGCCTGGCACTGTGAGATTCTATAAATAGATATTTCTTATTCCTGTTTACAAACATAAGTTTTTTCTTCCCTACAAGAATTCCACAAACAACTTGAGTATTTATTTTACTTTAAATACCAGTTAAATTAGGTAGCGCACATTACAAAAGAATCCATTGGAAGGCTTAAAAATCAGCAGCCATATTTTGAAAAGCAGTCACTGATTTTGGGTAGTGCCTCATGTTTTGGGTGTGCAATTTGAGTCACATTGGGTCTAGTCAATGGGAGCTGTGGGTGCTCCTCACCTCTGGAGATAAGACCCAATGTTTGGGAAATTTGGGCACCCAAAAATGAGGGAGCCTAAATCACTGTCCACTTTTGAAAACTGTGACTTGGCTAGGTTGGGAGTTCTGCAAATGTTGCATGTATAATGTGACACTCCTGGGTGGGTTAGCAGCAGTGGGACTTGAATTGGGGGACTTGAATTGGGATTGCTGGATTTAAAAAGCATGGGCTGGTATTACCGGAACTAAAGAACTCACCACCCTTGGCAGCAGCTGTAGCAGGTTCATCAACCTCTATGTGTGGACCAGCCACCACTAGAGAAGTACGGCTTAATTTGTAATGAAGGAGGTGCCAAGGCTGAAGTAATTTTTTTATTTTCATAACTAATGCGGCAAGCCAAGAGGTACTGGGACTATGAACTGCCAAGCCTAGAGGTGCCAGGGCTCAGCTCTGGCACAAATTAAACACTGTAGAGAAGGCCAAAACACCAAACGTAATGTTTGGAGTAGGAACTCTTGTGGCTATGTCTTTACTCATTGTAACCAGGGCTGACGCGCCCACTAGGAGACCCTAGGCGGTCGCCTAGGGCGCCAAGATTTGGGGGGCGGCGGGCGGCTGCCTCCTGGCTCCCCGGGATGCAGCCACGGCGAGCCGCCCCCCTGCCTCCCGGCTCTGCGCCTGAGCGGGGGCAGCGGCTACGAACCGTCCCCCTGTGGAGCCGGGGGGCAGCTGCGGCGAGCCGCCCCGCCGCCCCCCCCGGGGAGCCGGAGGGCACCCCCCCTGTTCAGCACAGTGGGGAGCTGGGGAGCAGCCGCGGCAAGCCGCCCTGCTCGCGAAACTTCCTTGCACCAGCCCTGAGTGTAACCACAGGTTAAGCAATTGCAAGTTAATCTCTGCACAGTAGCCTTACTCACTAGAGTGCAACCACATTGTCTGCATCTGCATGCTACTGTCATGCCCCACGTTGGCACTAGAACTCTGTCTAGTTGTGAGAAATAATACAGATACATAGGTGCATATCCAATATGTCACTGGGCCCTAATTCACTGTGTTACTCTATGCTTGCTTTCACAGGGTGTTGTGAGACAAATTAGCTGCCCATTCTGGGGATTGTGGGTGGAAATGGTCTAGGCCTGGGAAATTCATTTCCTGGTGGGACCTGAGGTGTTGTGATAGAGCTGAAGGTATGGATTCTGCTTGGGAGCAACAGCTGCCGATTCTTATGGAGGCAGTGTTTCTTTGGTGGGACTCTGCAGAAGATAGTGAGCCTTTCAGAGGTGGCTGTTAGCCTGGAGAAGACAGAGGCAGTGACTTGCAGTAACACACAGAAGTGCAACAACAGATCGGGACCATGTGGACATGGAGACTTGGACTGAACCGATACTGTATTTCAGGGTAGATTCTCCCCAGCCATGCAGACCACTGCATCTGGACCATGACTGCAAGTGCAGAGTGGTGCACTACATTGTGCTAGAAATATGGGATGGCCAGTAGGTGCCCAGGATTTTCCCATGAGGAACCCACATTCTGGGGGCTGTGTGAGGAGTTTGCCCTAGCCCTGGAGTGGCAGGACAGCCAGATGAAATAGTCAGCAATGGTCCAGAAGCGTGTTGTTATTGCCTTGTGGAAGCTGGCACAGCTCCAGGCTGTTAACAGAACTGGTGGCAATCAGTTCAGGCTTTGCAAATCCATGGCTGGTTCAGTATGCAGTATGCAGGAATCCCTCAGCTGTTATAAAGGCATAAAAGCATCATGCAAACGAGGTGTCATTTGCAGGGGTGAAAGTGGGCCGGTATGGGCCCGTACGCAGCCCACGTTAAAGCGCTGCCGTGACAGTGCTTTAACGTCATTGCCCCTTTTGTCCCCCTGGCCGCCAGCGGGGGGTGGGGAGTGGGCAAAAGGGGCAGCTGCCCCAGAGCAGGAGATTTGAAAGGGTCCAGGTCTCCCGGCCGCCGCTACCATCACAGCAGCCAGAGCCCTGGGCCCTTTTGAATCACTGCCGGATCCCCGGGCGGTGGGGGCCAGGCAGCATGGATGGGCTGGCTGGGGGAGACTGACCCCCTAACTCCGCCCCTTCTGCCCAAAGCCCCGCCCCTTCCAGGGGCTGGAGCCGGCCCACATACCGGTAAGAATTTCATATTACTTTCACCCTGGTCATTTCTATAGATGTGTTCCTGACACTGTTCATTTCAGAATCAATCAACTCAATTCCCAAACCACCTCTACAGCAATTTAATATAAGTACTATATAAAGTAGATTCAAAAGGTTAAAAATACTGAAATCTAAGACCGTTATGTTGGAAACGTAAGATTTTTAATGAGTTCTATTGTGACAGAACAGGAAAGCATCTTGTTAAGATTTTAATCTTAGGTATTTAGATGTTTGCTTAGGACATCAACAATTTAAGAGATCTAATTTCTCCTGGTTTATGAAAATATATCCCTTAGCATATGCAATGTATACTTCACCTTTAAGGATGGTTGGCAAGTTAATTTGGATGACTAGTGTTGCATGTATCTTGGAGGCACAACTTTGCATTACCAGAAATCCGTCCATACCTTCAAAGCATTTACCCAGCATGAAGGGAATGATGAAAATCCTGATAGCTGCCCATGTAGCTATCTAAGGGGATGGCGGGGAAGGAAAAGTGAATGTATGGGTGCAGCCTGGATTACTATTCGATCAGCAGCTCCCTGGATTGATTCCAGGGGAAGATTGATATTAACTCAGGTCCTCCACTGAGTGTATTTCCTGTGGACTTCTCCCTCGAATCCAATCCCAGAACCCATTTATTATCAAATTGATGTTTTAATTTTGGATTATTCATTTTATAGAGAATGAAGAGAAAAGTTTGTTTATTCAATGATTCTCTCAAGGAATCCCATAATGTTTTATGCTGATAAAAGAACAAAGGCAAAAATTTCTAAGTTTGCTTTATTGAACCACCAATTCAAGATGGTAATGCCATCAGGAGTGCTAGATGGACAGGAGAGATGACAACTATATCTTTACATAAAGGAATCAGAAGAATTTATCATTTATACTGAAATATAATGTTTTCTATTTGATGCCAATTCTTCCATTAGTTGGTCTAGAGAGAGAGAGAAAGAGAGACAATATTTAGAGTTGTTAGGATGAATGATGTATTAAAGCTAGAACAGGGGATAAATGGAGATAATGATCTCAATGTCTTGCATGGGCAACTTCTCCAAAACGCCTTCTAATCTAAACATTATCTATTTGATCCAGATTTCACAAGATAAAATTCCACAGAGTCCTTCATTCTTTCATGGTAGATAAATTCAGTTCCCTCTCCACAATTTACTGTGCGTAGGTCTCTCAGAATCAGCAGAGAGTCCTGTTTCCTCTGCATGAACATTTAAGCTTTTATGACAATTTTTGTCAGAGTAAGCTTTTACGTATCTTCTCAGTCAATATTTTCCATCCCCACTACTTGGTTAGTTTGCTATGTGCAAATTCATTGCCGCTCTCCACCCATGTGATGACTGCATAACTAGTGTTATGTGTACATGCTATAGTTTGTAAAGTCTTTGGGAGGAAAATCACTATATTAGTGTAAATATAATACATGTAGATTTACCTTTCGGTTACATTGTCCTTCATGCTTTATGCCAATGTTGACTCCAGTTGTCCTTGAGAAGAGAAAAATTAAGCATAATGTGTATTTCTTCAAAATAAAACATCTCATCATCACATGTAAAAAAAATTAAGGAAATGGACTGCATAGTACAAGACAGACATATTCATATTAATCCTCTCTGATATCTTGATCCATTATCTGTCATGTTTTTCCAGTTTGAAGCCATCATATTCTTACTCGTTGGCATCTGCAGGACAGGTTTGGCCATCAAATGCATTCTGGGTTCTCTAGTCAGATCTTTCAATGAAAACCCTGCCCTGTGTTTATAGAAATAGCATTAAACAGTGTTTTGTCTCACTAACACCTGGTCTCCTGATATCATAACTGGGAATTACCTTCTCACATTATCTGCACCAAATGTGCAATGACTTTTACACAAGAAATTCTTTGCAAGTTTACTCACCATCTTGCTGAACACAAGGTACATTTGTTGCTATATGTGACACCATTTGTGCCACAGACAGGTCTGTAAATCGATGTGCAGAAAATCTGTTGACCCTTTTGTGGTTTTGGGAACTCATCACAATCATCCTGCAAAAGTAGTTATATAACGTTCTAAACACATTTATGGTTGGGAGTAATAAGTCATCTGTTGTAAGACTCATCTATTGAGCTAACATAGCACCTTTCTTTAAGCAATGAGGCTTCTCTAGGAAGTAGGTCATTTGATCTCCATTGTACATATTGGGAAAGAAAGTCAGAGTGGGCCAGATTCTCCATTCCTACTTTTCTGCACCCACAGCTATTACTTTAGTATGACACTGTGCTGAGAAAACTTTGAGATAGGAGTAAAGAGGGTCTTTAAACCCCTTATGCTGCCACTGTGGCATAAACGGACCACGTCATGAAGTATAATCAAGGCTACAGATATTATAAGACCTTCCGACAATGGAGAAGGTTGTGGAGAAAACATTTAGAGAGGAGTACTCTGTGGGGATCTTTAATCTCTACTGCCTCTGTGGCATGAACTGACAACTTCCTGAAGCTGAATCAGGGCCAGAGAAATTACAAGAGCTTCCTAAGGTCATGCAGAAAGTCTGTGACGTAAACAGGAATAGAACCCGAGTTTCATATCTCCCTAGCTTTCCTTTTACACAAAGGCCATACTTCCAACCCATCTCTTTGATGTATAATAAATAATTAAAATGCCCCATCATCATTGTATACAAGCACCACCATATTCACTGTCATAAGAAATACCATCTGCTCCACTGAAAAAATATAATCAGATAGATTAGACCTTCTTTCTTCCAAGGGTGATATATCAGTTGCCTTTAGTTAATCTGTGTGTGGAGAGGTGGTGGGGGCAGGGAGGAAGGAGAGGAGGTGGGATTTGTGTTGGGGGTCATGAGATCTGGAAAATCAAGGTCCTGTCTCCTCTAAGTGACCATTACAGATCCCAAAGCCTTTTTTATAAGAGTAGCATTTTTCCATCTATCAAGTGTTATCAACATTTTTGTGACCAGTATTTATACTGTGTGACATGCCAATTTTAATGATAATTAATAAAAACGTGCCATTACCTTCCCCTTACATTTTCCGTTATGTTTCAGGTCTATGGTAGCCCCATTTCTACAGGATGAAAAGTTGAAAGAGAGAAGACAATTATTGTCAGTGAATTAATACAATTGTATACCTGGTGAGTAACACTCTTCAAAATTCACTATGAAATTACAGAAACAGTTAAGAACATATGGAATATTTCAGAGGGATGATTTGTAATGATCAGATTCTCTCTTTGATACAATCTCTGAAGTTACTGGGGATGTGAGGCTCTTCAACCTCAATGGAAGTCAGTATGAATCTGATGTTAACCAAGCATGGATTCCCATTGTGTTCTGGGATTTGTAGTTTGGTGCATACATAAAGATAAACCCATTAGATAGCGTGGTGGTTATCAACCAGTGGTCTGAGGCCCCCTGGATGGCCACGAGCACCTTTCAGGGGGTCTGCCAAGCATGACCAGCGTTAGACTCACCAGGACCCTGGGCAGAAAGGCAAAGCCCCACCACA
Source organism: Chelydra serpentina (assembly GCA_037349315.1). Taxonomy (NCBI): domain Eukaryota; kingdom Metazoa; phylum Chordata; order Testudines; family Chelydridae; genus Chelydra; species Chelydra serpentina. The sequence continues at coordinate 20,561,255 of JBAIAC010000035.1, forward strand.
CAGGGCTACAGCCCGGGGCCCCGAGCCCTGCCACCCGGGGCTGAAGCTGAACCCTGAGCAACTTAGCTTCACAGGGCTCCCTGTTGTGTGGGGCCCCGGGCAATTGCCCTGCTTTCTACCCCCTAACGCCAGCCCTGGCTTTTGTATGCAGAAAACCACGTGTGGCACAGCTGATCCGTGCAATTTTTATAGCATGTTGGAGGGAAAGGGGTCCTCAGAAAGTAAAAGGTTGAGAACTCCTGAGGTAGAGGATAGTGCAGGGGTGGCAAACTATGGCCTGCAGGCCAGATCCAGCCCATTAGGACTTTGGATCCAGCCCATGGGATTGTCACCCCCGTGGCACCACGGGACTAAGGCGGGCTCCCTGCCTGCTCTGGCCCTGTGCCACTTCCGGAAGCAGCCGGCACCATGTCCCTGCATCCCCTGGGGGAGGAGAAAGTAGAGGGGTCCACACGCTGCCCTCACCTGCAGGCATCACCCCCCGCAGCTCCCATCGGTTGGGAACAGGGAACCGTGGCCAATGGGAGCTGTGGGGGAGGTACCCGCAGGTAAGGGCAGTGCGCGGAGCCCTCTGCTCTCCCCCTCCCTCAGGGGCCACAGGGACGTGGTGCTGTCCGCTTCCGGGAGCGGCACGGGGCAAGAGCAGGCTGTGAGTCTGCCTTAGCTCTGCTGCACTCTGCTACCCAAGAGCCGCTCAAGGTAAACAGCATGGGGCCAGAGCCCACAACCCGAACCCCTCCTGCACCCCGCATCCCAACCTCCTGCCCTGAGCCTGCTAACCCCCTGCAACACCCCTCCCACACCCCAACCGCCTGCCCAGAGCCCTCTGCCACACCCTGCACCCCAACGCCCTACCCAGAGCCCCCTGCGGCACCCTGCACCCCTCCTGCACTCCAACCCCTGCCCTGAGCCCCCAACCCCTTCCCTGAGCCCCCTCCCACACTCCGCACCCCTCCCTGCACCCCAGCCCCCTGCCCTGAGCCCCCTCATACACCATGCACCCCTCCTGCACCCCAACCGCTTGCCCTGAGCCCCTTCCTGCACACCACACCCCCTCCCACACCCCGCAATCCCTCCCGCACCCCAACCCCCTGCCCCAGCCATACATTCATGGCCCTGCATGCAATTTCCCCACCCGGATGTGGCCCTCGGGTCAAAAAGTTTGCCCACCCCTGGGATAGTGGATCATATTAGATATGTCATCCTGGGGACAAAGGGCTTAACCAGAAGAGGTCAAAAGAATATGGAAATAGTCAGGGACTCAGAAACCTCAGGACATTGATATATCCCTGTATAAAGAAAATGCATATTCAAAGGAACTATTTTTAGCATCTCTTACCATTGATTCAGCTATTCCAAAGGTAATATTTAAGGACTTACAAGATTGCTACACACAGCAAACATTCATTGTCATAAGTGACACCATTAGTTGCACAGACTGGTGCATAGATCCGTGGGCAGGCTCTCTTGCGTGGGTCTTTTGTTCTTTGGTATCTACTGCAATCAATCTGCCAAATGAAGAAGTTGTTATCTGAGTGGAGATTTGGAAGCATTTCAGGGCAGGGACAGCATCTCCTTATGTGGTGCCATAAGACAGTGAAGCCCTGAACCTGGTTGGAGTTAGCTTCTATCAATGACTTCAGAGTGTACTGATATTTCCAGCTGGGATAGAGGAATATTTTTTCTGGCGATGGATTAAAAAGTTCACTTACTGTTTACTTTATTCTCATTAGTACAAGAATCGGAAGCAAGACTACATGGATACTACTAATAAAGTTTTACAATTCCTTCTTATACATGTCTTGGTTTACTCCCCTTTAATGTGTTGGCAGCTTTGGGTTTGGAATGTATTTTGCTTTCTGGTAGTGGGGATGGCTTTGTGTTCTAAACTGAAACCCTGAAATACATCTTTTTGCCTGGAATCAAAGGCTGAAATACTATCAGTTAGATCAGCCCTTCTTTCTTCCAAAGGTAATAAATCAGTTGCCCATAGTTAATGTGTGTGTGGTGTGGTGTAGAGGGGAGGTGAAGTGAGGGGAGGAGAGGGAGGAAGGTGGGGTTTGTGTTGGGGGTGATGAGATCTTGAAAAATCAAGGTCCAGTCTCCTCTAAGTGACCATTACAGCCCCCAAGTCCTTTTTTTAAGAGTAGGATTTGTCCATGTGTCTTTGGCTCAGGTATTATCGCATTTTCATGACCGGTATTTAGATTGTGCTACGTGTAAATTTTAATGATAACCCCCCCCCCCCCAAAAAAAGAAAAAGAAATGTGCCATTACCTTCTTACATTTTCCTTTATGTGCCAGGTCTATGGTAGCCCCATTTCTACAGGATGAAAAGTTGAAAGAGAGAAGACAATTATTGTCAGTGAATTAATAAAATTGTATGCCTGGTGAGTAACACTCTTCAAAATTCACTATGAAATTACAGAAACAGTTAAGAACATATGGAATATTTCAGAGGGATGATTTGTAATGATCAAATTCTCTCTTTGATACCATCTCAGAAGTTATTGGGGATGTGAGGCTCATCATCCCGATGGAAGTCAGCATGAATCTGATGTTAACCAAGCATGGATTCCCATTGCGTTCTTGGATTTGTAGTTTGGTGCATACATAAAGATAAACCCATTAGTTAGAGGATATTGGATCACATTAGCTATGGTTTCCTGGGCACATGAGGGATAACTAGGAGAGGTCAAAAGAACATGGAGGTGAGTCAGGGACTCAGCTACTTCAGGACATTGATATATCCCTGGATAAAGAAAATACTTATACAAGAGAACTATTCTAGCATCTCTTTCCATTGATTCAGTTATTCCAAGAACTTACAAGATTTCTACACACAGCCTACATTCATTGGTATAAGTGACACGATTAGTGCCACAGACTGGTGCATAGGTCCGTGGGCAGGATATCTTGCGTGGGTCTTTTGTTCTTTGGTATCTACTGCAATCAACCTGCCAAATGAAGAAATCGTTATTTGAGTGGAGATTTGGAAGCATTTCAGGACAGAAACAGCATCTCCTATATGTGGTATAACAGTGAAGCCCTGAACCTGGTTGGAGTCAACTGCTATCAAAGACTTCACAGTGTACAGATATTTCCAGCTGGAATATACGAATACTTATTCTGGCAGTGGATTAAAAAGTTCACTTACTGTGTATGAAGAGAGACTACATGGATACTACTAATAGAGTTTTACAATTCCTTCTTATAAACGTCTTGGTTTACTCCCCTTGAATGTGTTGGCAGCCTTGGGATTTGGAATATATTTTGCTTTCAGGTGGAGGGGATGGCTTTGTGTTCTAAATTGAAACCCTGAACTACATGTTTTTGCCTGGAGTCAGAGATTGAAATACTATCAGTTAGATCAGCCCTTCTTTCTTCCAAAGGTGATCAATCGGTTGCCTATTGTCAATGTGTGTGTGAAGGAGAGGTGGGGGCAGGGAGGAGGGAGAGCGATGGGGTTTATGTTGCGGGTGATGAGATCTGGCATACCAAGTTTCTGTCTCATCTAAGTCGGCATTACAGATCCCATGGCCATTTTTGTAAGAGTAGGATTTTTCCATGTGTCTTTGCTAGTTCTTCTCCTGTCCCTACCTCTGGGGTACTGTGCTCTGTAGTTTGGAACTACTCTCTGCCCAAGTGAGAGTTGCATATCCATGATGCTCTACGAATATCGTGTAGTTAGTAAAGCATTTGGAAGGAAAAACACTATGTACAGTGGAGAGTTTTGCCCTTTGGTGGTTCTGGATAAGCACTGCAATCATTCTGCAACTGTAAATATATAATTTACTAGACATATAGATGAATGAATGATAACCGTTATTGTTAATTCTTTTAGGGGTGTATTTGGAATGCTGGCCGTTATGGAACTATCTACTATCAGTGTGGTAAACTCAATGACTGACCATATGAAACACATGGGGACATTCTCTTTCCTATAGTAAGTGAACTTTTTAATCCACCCCCAAAATAAGTATTCCTATATCCCAGCTGGAAATATCAGTACCACAATACCAATATATAATAACTAATACCAATAATGATAACAACTGAGGTCATTTTGCTTTTTGATTAACCCAGCCCTGCCCACTACTCTGTTCGATGTATGTTCCTAGACTGCACTCATCACTAATATCTGAGCACGTTCCACTAGTTTTAGAGTTTCTTCCAACACAGAAAAGTTGGCCACAATGCAATTCCTAACTGATGATTAGGGGAGAGTGAAAATTACTAAACAGGAAGAGTTGGACTAACCTGATTCGGAGGTTCACTGGCAACACCTAGAGCAAAAATATGGATACTTAATGTACAATGAGGCAAATCCCTGTGACGGAAATCAAGTTATAAGCATTAATTCAAGTAAAATGTCCATTGAACTCTTTTTCTGCAACAAATGGGCCATATGTGGTGTTTTGCACCATTTGAAAATATAATAAGGGGCTTATCATTTGCTTATTATTACTATATATTTTTCAGGTTTTCTGCTCCATTGAAGATGCAGGGTAACTAATAGCAAGTAACGACTTTTGAAAATATTTTTTTCTTCTATTAAGCCTGATCATTCAAAATGTTTTTCAGTCTTTGGCACTATTTAGGAGTTCTCAGCCCATGGATCCAGTGCTCCACATGATGTGGCATGCAGAGGGGGAGTGGGAATAAGACAGGAAAGTTACAAGCCAGGAAGTTAGTTTAAGATTAGGAATCCATTGAAGTCAATGGATGTTAAGCAGGTCCTTAATATTTAGTCTTCTCAGTAACATCTTTCAGAATAATTTCAATTCTTTTTGGAATGAGTCCTTTCACAAATTTGATGTCCCAGTTATACACATGGCAGCTGTATCCAAGTTCTTTGAATATTAACCTGATCCTTAATAAGTAATGTAGGATGTAGTATGTTAAAATTTTATGGTAACTTTGCCTTAATAAGAAGTGTTTAAAAAAATTGTAAATACAAAAACTTGAAAAATGTCTACCTTCTCTATAGCTGGTTGAAAAATGAAGGTGCGGAGAGGTGGTGGTGCGGACGGAGGGGGGCGGGGGGGCAGGATTTCCCAAAACATTCATTGAAATTTTCCCCAAGTTTTTTGGAATTTTGAATGTCATTGAATGTTTTACCACCATCTCTAGCTGCAACCAATTGTCATATGGTACATTTCACAGCACCATGGCAGAGGGGAGATTTTGTTAAAGGACATTAACACTAACCTATACTGTTATGGTTCCCTGGATTGTCTAGTGTCAGAGCAACACAGACTGGCTCTCAGGATTCTTCATAAAAACAAGCATATCATTGACCTTAACCTTTAATATCCCTCAAGGCTTCCAGAGGACTAGGAAGCAGCAAACACATGGCTCTATAGAGGCTACAGCAAAGAGTACTCACCTGAGAAGCAGCATAAAAGTACCAGAGTGAGGACCATGAAAACACCGGCTGTCTTCATGGTGGAGATGCTCAATCTAGGTTAACTGCTCTGCTCAGTAGATGCAGTACACCCCAGAGGGAGAGCTCATATATTTATACCCACGGCCAGAACTTCCATCCTGATTAGGAAATCACATGCAAAAGCCACCAATGATACTGGATACCAGAACAAGTTTATTTTTGAGGAAGTCCCAGTGTATTTGGAATGTTACATTCTTTCTCAACCTCGCCTTTGGCCTCTTGATCTTCTGTCACAAACAATTTTGCATTTTCATAAGCATTGTGGGTTGATGCATGACAAGAAAAAAAACAACGAACTACTGACCACAGTGAGTCTGATAATGTACAGGTTTTTGTGGAAATTTTCATTATGGGCCCCATAAACCACTCTGTAAACTGTCTTTGCATTGTTGCAGAACCTCTTTAGGTTTCCTCACACCCCTACAAGAGCAATGTAGAAATACAGCATGTATTGGCTAATAGCTGTGTATTTCCAATTGTACTTCAAATCTCTTAAAATGGACTTTTCAACTCCAACCACCAGTTTCCAAGATGACAATTACCTTTCTTTCATAGCTCAGAATTAATCCCCCTTTGAAACATTCAATTGCTCCAGGTTCAATTCAACATGTTGCTGTTGATTTATAGTCCTATAGGACCTGATCCTTGTCTACCTGGCACTATTTCAAGATATTCAGCATTGTTATACCCACGGATGCTGCAGCTGTTAAAGTGATGACAAATAGAACAGATGAGGAAAATGATGGATCCTGTCTAAGCAGTTCTCAGGTTCTTGCCTCCCTGATTAAATCTCTCTCTATATGTTCAGTGTTCAAGTACAAGAAGAGAGAGAGCCAAAACAGTTCAACATTCAGGCTTTATTCCTTCCTCCATGTACACAGTCTTCTCTCATCAAGTACTTCATGAAAGTAGAGTTCTCTAGGTTCTCTAGACATTACCCTATATATAAACTAGGGCTGTCGATAAATTGCAGTTAACTCACACTGTTAACTCAAAAATTAATTGTGATTAAAAAATTAATCATGATTAATCACAGTTTTAATTGCGCTGTTAAACAATATAATACCAACTGAAATTTATTAAATATTTTTTCTACATTTTCAAATGTATTGATTTCAACTACAACACAGAATACAAAGTGTACACTAATCACTTTATATTGTTATTTTTATTACAAATATTTGCACTGTTAAATGATAAACAAAATAAATTGTATTTTTCAATTCACCTCATATATGTACTGTAGTGCAATCTCTTTATCATGAAAGTGCAACTTACAAACGTAGATTTTTTTTTGTTACATAACTGCACTGAAAAACAAAACAATGTAAAACTTTAGAGCTGACAAGTCCACTCAATCTTACTTCTTGTTCAGCCAATCTCTTGTGACAAACAAGTGTGTTTACATTTACGGGAGATATTCTGCCCGCTTTTTATTTACGTCACCTGAAAGTGAGAACAGGCATTCGCATGACACTTTTGTAGCCAGCATTGCAAGGTATTTACATGCCAGATATGCTAAACATTCGTATATCCCTTCATGCTTTGGCTATCATTCCAGAAGACATGCTTCCATGCTGATGACACTCGTTAAAAAAATAAGGCATTAAATAATTTATCACTGAACTCCTTGGGGGAGAATTGTATTTCTCCTTCTCTGATTTACCTGCATTTTTGCATATATGTAATGTTATAGCAGTCTCGGACGATGACCCAGCACATGTTTGTTTTAAGAACACTTTCACTGCAGATGTGATAAAACACAAAGAAGGTGCCAACATGAGATTTCTAAAGACAGCTACATCACTTGACCCAAGGTTTAAGAGTCTGAAGTGCCTTCCAAAATCTGAGAGGGACGAGGTGTGGAGCATGCTTTCAGAAGTCTTAAAAGAGCAATACTCCAATGTGGAAACTACAGAACCCGAACTACCAAAAAAGAAAATCAACCTTCTTCTGGTGGCATCATACTCAGTTGATGAAAATGAACATGCGTCGGGCCGCACTGCTTTGGATCGTTATTGAGCAGAACTCATCATCAGCATGAATGTATGCCCTCTGGAATGGTGGTCGAAGTATGAAGGGACATATGAATATTTAGTGCATCTGGCACGTAAAAATCTTGCTCTAGCTGCAACAGTGCCATGCGAACGCCTGTTCTCACTTTCAGGTGATATTGTAAATAAGAAATTGGCAGCATTATCTCCTGCAAATATTTGCTGCATTATCTCCTTGTTTGTCTTAAAGATTGGCTGAACAAGAAGTAGGACTGAGTGGACTTGTTGGCTCTAAAGTTTTACATTGGTTTGTTCTTGAATGCATTTTTTTTTTACTTAATTCTACATTTGTAAGTTCAACTTTCATGATAAAGAGATTGCACTACAGTACTTGTATTAGGTGAAATGAAAAATACCGGTACAATTTCTTTTGTTTTTTACAGTGTAAATATTTGTAATCAAATGAAATATAAAGTAAGCACTGCACATTTTGTATTTTGCATTGTAATTGAAATAAATGTATTTGAAAATGTTGAAAATATCCACAAATATTTAAATAAATGGTATTCTATTATTGTTTCACAGCACAATTAATCATGATTACTTTTTTTAATCGCATGTTTAATCACGATTGATTTTTCTAATCGCTTGACAGCCCTAATATAAACATAAGATCATACTATACCAACCTTTATTGGGAATTATCATGCTCACTGTTTTTTTTTTTTAAAGTGACAGAAAGAAACCCAATGGATGCTACATGGGGATTGCTAGCGAAAATGGAAGTGTCTATTTTTTCAGTTTCCTCTTATTGATACATGCCAGGAGAGATTAAACATAGAAAAGGCCTGCCACCTAAACAGGCCAAAGAAAAAATTGCCTGGGAGCTGGAGTCCCATGATGCTTTGCAGTTTGGCTAACAATGAGGAATGGAATTGGACCAAGCCGTAACCATGTATGTTGAATTTATTGTAACAGTATTTTAGTAATACTAACCACGAAATGTGTGGAAAATGCATAACGAATAAAATAATCCAAATAAGGGAATAAACAATGACTAATTACCAGGTGTTGAGACAGTTGGAAAGTTACAAGGGAACAGAGGACTTAGGAAATAACCTAAGATAAGAAGTATGTACCAAAAGGAGGAAGTAGTTAAGGGTCATTGTGGTAAAGAAGAAGGGGGTAACAAGGAAATAATTTGGAAGGGGGAGGAGACCAGACTGCAGACTGGAAGGAGGTTGTCCGAGACAACTACAGGGGAAGGTATTCTATGGTTGTGAGTAATTGTAGGCCTCTCTGTGTAATGTCCTGGCTTTACTATCTTTTAATCAATAAAATCCAATCAAAAACTGATTTATCTGAGTTTTGTTATTATTAATCAAAACTAAACTTGAGACAACCACTCTCATCAAAACTATAATCACAATTAAAATGTTATCAATTACTAGCTACCTGTTAATTGGCTATTGATTATCAACAAATTATTACATATTGACTATTAATTTTCAATATGAGAAACAGAGAGGTTGGTCTCCAATGTCTCACACAATCTTTCTAGTTTATAGTGGGGAAACCACAGTTTGAGAACAAAGTGCAATACTGCTAACATGAACTGGAATCTTTTTCTATAGGACAGGGGTTCCCAAACTTGGTTCATGGCTTGTTCTGGGTAAGCCCCTGGCAGGCCGCGAGACACTTTTTTTACCTGAGCGTCCACAGGTATGGCCGCTCCCAGCTCCCAGTGGCCGCGGTTCGCCATTCCCAGCCAATGGGAGCTGCAGGAAGCGGTGGCCTGGCCGTGCCACTTCCCACAGTTCCCATTGGCTGGGAACAGCGAACCGTGGCCACTGGGAGCTGTAAGCGGCCGTACCTGCGGACGCTCAGGTAAACAAAGTGTCTCCCAAGTTTGGGAACCCCTGCTATAGGAGAAGGAATGCAGGAACACTTGACATATTTGCTGCATCTGTCTGCTGTCGAACTATGAGTAGTTTTCAGTGGGACAAATGTTAAGCCCCAACTGACCAAAGCCAGGGTAAAAGAGCTGGCTATTTGTGTTTCTTCATTCAGGATATCTATTTTAATCAATCCATTTGGACTGATCCCAGTGGAAAATTACTATTGACTCAAGATCTCTATTATGTGTGTTTCCTACAGATCTAGATAAATCCAACCACAAAGCCTATTCATTATTGAACATACTTTATTATCTGTGGTTTATTTATGTTATGAAGGCTGATATGTAAAACCAGTTGTTGATTTAATGATCCTCCCCCCCCCCAAAGCACATACTGCTTTGAGTTGAAAAATAAAATAAGAAAAAAACCTTTTAAGTTTACTTTATTGAACAAACATAAGGAGACACAGGGAAGCCACTAGGAACCCCTGGTGCACAGGATGATTTGAGACTGTCTTTGCTCAGAGGTCTTAGAACACCTCCTATTTGTGCTTTACACCAATTCATCCATTATTCATCCTAGAGGGGGAGAAGAGACAGTTATAAAACAGACAAAATGAACTCAATGCCTTAGTAAAATGTTCCAAATAGTCCTCTATTCCACACATTAAACAAAGGAAACGGACAGCGAATTAATCAATAATAGCTCTGGATTTACCATTGTGCTAGCATTCTCCTTTGTGCTTTATGCCAATGGGGACTCCAGTTTCCCTGGAAAAGAGGAAGAAAGATTAGCCATTATGAGTAAGTACATGATAGTCACCCTGAAGAGTAAAAACTGTTATAAGGATGCCGTTAAATTAGTTAGATTAACATAAATTGTACAGTGTGAGATAAAAGATTGGGCCAGCCGTGTTTGTGTATATTTTTTATGATATGTTTTACCATTTGTTCCAATATGAACCAGTCTCTTCCTTAGTCAGCCACATCCACAGGCTGCCCACTGGTGTCCTGGGATTTGTAGTCTGACTCTTGAGTAAGAAACCAAATCAGAGTCTATAAAAATGCATTCCACACCAACATTGTTGGGAGTTACACATTCATAATGACTGAAGAATATACTGTACTTCCAAGAATGATAACCTGGGAGCAATGGAAGAGAGTCTTGAGAGGCTCATGTAACTGCCGGTGTTTAAGTGTATGGAATGGCACTCACAGGTTTGCTCCACTACTTCTCTTGCTCATCCCAGTTGTAAAGTCAGCTGGGCTGCAAGGAATGGGCAAGGTTTCTCCTCCTGGCTACTAGGCACTACTCTCAGGGCTGCTAAGAAGACAACAAAAGTTGCCCCCTCCTCCAAGTCCCATTCTCACTTCTCCTTCTGCGGGCTTCCTCAACCCTACTGTGCCTCTCAATGCAGCCCGATAGGGCAGGCAGCGAGGACAAAACATCTAGTACTGGCAGCTTGACTCTCCCTTACCCACCTGTCTGCTGGCCCTAAGCAGCAACAACAGCAACAACCGTGCCCCGGAGGGAGATGTTCTGGGACAATGTGCATAAGTGGGCAGGAGAGACAGGACATGATGAGAGGAATGTATGTGGGAGAGACAGGATCTGAGTTGGAGAAAAAATGCCATTACTGGACATGACAGTGAACTGTAAAAGCCCATACAGAACATGGGGTAAGGTCCTCAGCTGTTACAAATCAGCATAGACATCAGTGGAGCAATGCCAGTTTCCCAATGGGAGGATTTGATCCACTAAGAAGTACACGTCTGAGCTTTGTCCCACAGGCATGACATTGCACAGGGTGCAATGTAGAACAATAAATCTGATAGCTGGAAGTTAAGCCAGATGCACTTAATCTGGAGAAAAGAAAATTCAGAGATGACAAAACAGAGGATTTCAAAAAAAGGAAGAGTAAAATCAGTAGAAATAAAGTCGGGCAGGACTATTTGCTTAAAGGTGAATAAACAACCAAATATATTACTGGGTAAGCAGTTTGAAGCAGAGAGTATTTAAAAAGAGTTCAGAAACACACGTGCTGTTTTTCTGGGAAAGGCTCAGTCATTATTCATTTCATTTTCTATCACGTAGGTTATCAAGCATGCAGTGCTCATTGGCCAGGTTTAAATTAGCCAGGTGGTCCCTTTTCTTACTCTGACTCCTGCCACATTCAGGGATTTGTAATTTGGGGAATTTATGAACATCTTAACTAGAGCCTAAAGCAGATCACGAAGACACTGGGGCTCAGATCCACAAAGGTACTTAGGTGCTTAAATGCCAGGCTTAGGCACTAAACTGGGATTTAGGTGCTTAAGTCCCAGTTTTAGGCTCCACTGTGATTCACAAAATTCCCACCAAACCTTGCAAGGCACCGAAACTCACTTGGTACCTAAACTTTGAGGGAGAAATGTCCCTAGGTGCTTAAGTTTCTGTCTCAGAGAATGCATATTGTTTCCTAAACCCACCTAACCCCCAGAATGATTCATGAACTGGGAAAGACAGCCTTTCACCTGCCTATCTCATGTGTGGGGCCCAATCCAATAGGCATGTTCAGAGGCTGCCTTCAGGATTGGGTCCCATTCAAAATCTGGAGGGGTGATAGTGGTCCCCAATTTATAATTTTTAGCCCTTTGGTTAGAGCATTCACCTGGGATGTGGGAGACCCATGTTCAAATCCCTCCTCTGCCGGAGTCGGGAGAAAGGATTTCAACTAGGGTCTCCCACGCTTCTCAAGAGGTGCTCTAACTACAGAGGTATGGGATATTCTGATGAGGGCTCCCCTCAGTCTCTCCCGATGAAGCAGTTCCACTGTGGATAAAAAATTAAAGAGTCATTGGAGCAGAGGGACTGAACCCTAGGTCTCCCAGATACGTGCCTTAACTACCAGGCTATAGGTTCATTCTCTTGCTCATTCTGTCCCAATGACTCTGACTCTTTAAGTATTCATAAAAGTTCCTTTGGGGATCTGGGCCTGGCAATATTGGAATGTAAGTGGAAGAGGACAGACGGGTATTAAACACAGTCAAAACAAAGGTCTGTCCATCCCGATCTGGGCATTACAAAAATATCAGTATTAAATAAAATCAAGAGATAAGAGACCTGGGGAAATTGATGTTTCCCTCTGTGAAGAAAATACTTACATAGAAAAGCTGTTATTAGTAGCTCCAACCAGTGATTTCACCTCATCAAAGAAACAATAAAAGTACTTACAAGATTTTTTCACACAGCAAACATTCATTGCTGTGAGTGATGCCGTCTGTTCCACAGACTGGTGCATAGTTCCTTGGACAGCCTCCTATCCAGGTTCCATCTGGATTTGTGTATTTACTGCAGTCAGGCTGCAAAATTAATAAGGTGACATTTGAGTGAACATTTTTCACTCTTCACTGCTCTTTTGAGAAGAGAAAGCACACACAGGGGCTATGTTTTTCACCATTTCCTAAATCTAGAATGGGGTGAGGGAAAAGCAGGTCATTTTGCTGGAAGAAAAGGAAATTACTGCAGATATTTTGCAGGAGGTCTATGTTGTTTTTTTCACAGTTATAAGTCACTGCCATAATGAGACTAATAACGATAAACTAGAAGACAAAGACCCAGAGCTAAAATCTAAGAAGAACCTCAATATGTGCCAGTTTCACATCAGTTAAGTAAATAACTGTAATTAACATATATGATATAGAAAGAAATCTCTCTCACTGTTGCAACAGACAAATTTTAAAATGTCATATTTTAAAATATTTCCCCAACTGTTTCTCTGTATCTCACACATTCTAACCAGAGGTTGTGTCATTTAAAATAGCATATGAAAGTAATCAGTCTGACTGTGTGGAGACCAGCTATGTGAATCACAGGTATACCCCGTAGTTTTAGGGAAGAAGAGTTTCCCCAACACAGAGAATTTGGCCACAATATTGTTTGTAGACACAGATCCCAGGAAATTTACTATTAATAAACACAAAGAACTGTACTGACCTGACTCCCACCTTGAGTGGTGACTTCTGAAAAAACAACAACAGACAAATATGAATACTGCCAATGATCTGAGATGGTCTGTAGATGTCTATTTGTATTAAATATGGACTTTACAAGAGGAAATATTTAAAAAGGACCCTTGAAAGTTAGCAGAATGTGTCCTAGAAGTTGTTATAAAAAATTAAAATGATCCAAAAAAAGCTGGTGTGTAAATTTTAAAATATAGTTTCCATCATGTAAGTGTCTAACAGAGGTATTTTATTCTTGCTTTAGTTGCAAATGTCAATGCACCTTTTACTATGGAGCTGTAAGGATGCTTATAGGAGAGGAAAGAAAGAATAAGACAAATCTTTGAAGGAGATTAAATGCAATAGTCTGCAGAAAAATAGAATGCACTTTCTATTTCAGCAAACATTACCTAATATTACTGGCATTTATGGGTTGTGTATTAATTGTATTAATTAATAAGCAGTTTTAATTATTTCACATCACTGATTGTTTTCGGAGTTATGCTCTGTTAAGGAGAAGCATAGCGAAACTAAACCACCTAACAGAATGAAACTTAAAGACCTTTAAAACATGGCAAAACCCAGCTTAGCCATAGCTGAATGCGAATTGTTCATTTCTGCTATGTCAAAATTATTTAAATCTATGTAATTTCCTGTCATCACATTTTCATCCCATAGAATCCCCAGAAGCTTTACAAACAAAACCGTGCTGAAGTGCAGCCACCTGTAGGTGGAGAGCAATAGTCAACTGGTGCACATCACACTGCACAATGAAGAGGAGGGAAAATTTTGGCCAAGGCCACTGGCACAAACTTTGAATGTTAGGAAAATTGCCACACCTCACATAGACGACAGTTTCAAACTCACTGGCCTAATTTTCAGAGGTGCTGACCATGTGTAATTCCCGCTGACTTCAATGAGATCTGGTCAGCACCTCTGAAAAATCAGACCACTTATTTAGGGTCTATGGGCCTGATCTTCAAAAATGCTCAGTAGCTGCAGCTCCCATTGACTTAAATTGGAGTTTAGGATGAACAGGACTTCTGAAAATCAAGCCCGAAGGGCTATATTTTTAAAGGTATTTAGACACCTAAAGATGCAGATAGGTATCTAGGGAGATTTTCAAAAGCACCTATCTGAATATTTAGGGACCTAAAAACCTTTATAAATCTGGCACCCAATTTTCAAAATGCTTACCTTCATTTTCTCTTTAAGAAAATAAGTGAAAGCAACATGATCATTTGATGGTCAAGATTTCTGATGCCAGCGGTGTCTGTCATAGGGTTTAATAGATGATGCAGAGTAGGGAGAGTTACTCACCTAAAATGAAGCAGCAAAATGCCAGGGAAAGAAACACAAAGGCACCTTTTATCTTCATGGTGAAGACAGGTGTCTGGTCTGTGTGGATTCTGTTAGTACTTTGCTGAGTAGGTATCCTTGCAATTAACCCCCGACTGTGTTTGCGGATATATATAGTTCTGTATAGCGATAGAAGCAATCAGATTTGTGACCTGGATTAGCAAATCACCTGCAAAGGAGATTACTGGCATAGGCATTTCTCCGCAGGCAGTTGCAGGCAGGGAGGAATGTTTATTTCAAAACATAATTTGCAGAAAATATGAGGAAAGTTTGTGTCACCTAGTGACCCTGCCTCTGATCAACCGCAGAGATTTACACTCAGTTATCTCCAGTTTACTGCCACAAAACTGGACCATTCTGGGACCGTTCACATTTTTATCAGTGATTCCTTAGCATGGGCTGGTGAAGTACAGTAGCCAATCTGTGTAGATTATGATTTGGTCCTACATCAAAACATGACACTCAGCAGTATGGGTTTCTATTAAAGACCCCTGTTTCTAAAGGACATTTTCAAAATGAATCACATTATGAGTGTGTCATGGCTTGTGGAACATTGTTATTTGGTTTTTTTTCTCCTGCTGATAATAGCTCACCTTAATTGATTAGTCTGGCAACCCCCATCTTTTCATGTTCTCTGTATAAATATATCTATATCTTCCCATCGTATGTTCCACTCTATACATCTGATGAAGTGGACTTTAGCCCATGAAAGCTTATCCCCAAATACATTTGTTAGTCTCTAAGGTGCCACAAGTACTCATTATTGTTATTTATGTGACAGTAGTTGAAAATATGTTCAGTATTGACTGGCTGCCATGGGGATTTGTGGACTCAATGAATGTCACTTGTCCAATTGTCCTTTGGTCAGAACTCTAGAGTCCATACGAGGCAATCACACTATATAGGGATAAGGGGGAAGCAATCAATCGCTAATGGGGTAAGATCTCTCAGAAACCAATGGAAATGGCTCAAGAGAATGAATTCAGAGAGAGAGCCTGGGTCACACTGATACCTCAGGAACTCTCTGAAAGGCCTAAGATTATACATGGGCCCATAGTATAATTATTACTGTGCATCTTGTATAAAGTTAAGAAAACGTGCTGGAGAGCTCTAATTCTGCAAGATGCTGAACATCCTCAACTCCAATTGATCAGGATCTGGCCCTAAGTATAATGGGGAAAACACATTGTGCAAGTAAAAAAATCAGTTGTGAACATTTTCCCCTTGTCAGGGTATAAACTAGATGAGTGCCCAGCGAGCTCCAGATAGAAACAACATCCATACTCAGAGAATCAAAAAAAATCACCCTCCTGAGGGCTGATTTATAAACAAAAGGGCAACTGCAAATCAATACCATAAGTACTTCCCCCCTCCAGCCTAAACCCACTCTTCAGGTTTAGCAGCTTCTAGGATTCTTTCTGTTTTGCCTGCTCCCAAACACTTGGACTCTCTGTTAGAAGCCTTCTCCCACATCCTTTATATTAAAAGTGGTGTCTAACAAGCCACACCTGAACTAATGAATCAGTAGTAATTAATCTGCAACTGCTCGCTGTGCTCCAAAACCTTCTAAAAAAATTAGTAGGGCAATGAGAGAGTCCTGCCATACAAGGTGGTCTCCAAAACTCACAGATGGTAGCCCCACCAGCTTTTAATTTTCTGTTCACATATTTCACTGCTCTGAAAGCCTCCTCTGTCTTTCAATAAAGTCTAAGGCAAAACCAAAGTAAAATAATTAGTAGTATTTTTCAAAGGTTTGCAGCTCTCCCTCTTACACACTGGAAGATTTTAATGATTATTTTCTCCAAATTTTCCTAAAATCCCCAGAGCTAGCCTGGCACTGTGAGATTCTATAAATAGATATTTCTTATTCCTGTTTACAAACATAAGTTTTTTCTTCCCTACAAGAATTCCACAAACAACTTGAGTATTTATTTTACTTTAAATACCAGTTAAATTAGGTAGCGCACATTACAAAAGAATCCATTGGAAGGCTTAAAAATCAGCAGCCATATTTTGAAAAGCAGTCACTGATTTTGGGTAGTGCCTCATGTTTTGGGTGTGCAATTTGAGTCACATTGGGTCTAGTCAATGGGAGCTGTGGGTGCTCCTCACCTCTGGAGATAAGACCCAATGTTTGGGAAATTTGGGCACCCAAAAATGAGGGAGCCTAAATCACTGTCCACTCTTGAAAACTGTGACTTGGCTAGGTTGGGAGTTCTGCAAATGTTGCATGTATAATGTGACACTCCTGGGTGGGTTAGCAGCAGTGGGACTTGAATTGGGATTGCTGGATTTAAAAAGCATGGGCTGGTATTACCGGAACTAAAGAACTCACCACCCTTGGCAGCAGCTGTAGCAGGTTCATCAACCTCTATGTGTGGATCAGCCACCACTAGAGAAGTACGGCTTAATTTGTAATGAAGGAGGTGCCAAGGCTGAAGTAATTTTTTTATTTTCATAACTAATGCGGCAAGCCAAGAGGTACTGGGACTATGAACTGCCAAGCCTAGAGGTGCCAGGGCTCAGCTCTGGCACAAATTAAACACTGTAGAGAAGGCCAAAACACCAAACGTAATGTTTGGAGTAGGAAATCTTGTGGCTATGTCTTTACTCATTGTAACCAGGGCTGATGCGCCCACTAGGCGACCCTAGGCGGTTGCCTAGGGCGCCAAGATTTGGGGGGCGGCGGGCGGCTGCCTCCTGGCTCCCCGGGACGCAGCCACGGCGAGCCGCCCCCCTGCCTCCCGGCTCTGCGCCTGAGTGGGGGCAGCGGCTATGAACCGTCCCCCTGTGGAGCCGGGGGGCAGCTGCGGCGAGCCGCCCCACCGCCCCCCCCCGGGGAGCCGGAGGGCACCCCCCCTGTTCAGTGCCTGAGTGGGGAGCTGGGGAGCAGCCGCGGCAAGCCGCCCTGCTCGCGAAACTTCCTTGCACCAGCCCTGAGTGTAACCACAGGTTAAGCAATTGCAAGTTAATCTCTGCACAGTAGCCTTACTCACTAGAGCGCAACCACATTGTCTGCATCTGCATGCTACTGTCATGCCCCACGTTGGCACTAGAACTCTGTCTAGTTGTGAGAGATAATACAGATACATAGGTGCATATCCAATATGTCACTGGGCCCTAATTCACTGTGTTACTCTATGCTTGCTTTCACAGGGTGTTGTGAGACAAATTAGCTGCCCATTCTGGGGATTGTGGGTGGAAATGGTCTAGGCCTGGGAAATTCATTTCCTGGTGGGACCTGAGGTGTTGTGATAGAGCTGAAGGTATGGATTCTGCTTGGGAGCAACAGCTGCCGATTCTTATGGAGGCAGTGTTTCTTTGGTGGGCCTCTGCAGAAGATAGTGAGCCTTTCAGAGGTGGCTGTTAGCCTGGAGAAGACAGAGGCAGTGACTTGCAGTAACACACAGAAGTGCAACAACAGATCGGGACCATGTGGACATGGAGACTTGGACTGAACCGATACTGTATTTCAGGGTAGATTCTCCCCAGCCATGCAGACCACTGCATCTGGACCATGACTGCAAGTGCAGAATGGTGCACTACATTGTGCTAGAAATATGGGATGGCCAGTAGGTGCCCAGGATTTTCCCATGAGGAACCCAAATTCTGGGGGCTGTGTGAGGAGTTTGCCCTAGCTCTGGAGTGGCAGGACAGCCAGATGAAATAGTCAGCAATGGTCCAGAAGCGTGCTGTTATTGCCTTGTGGAAGCTGGCAACTCCAGGCTGTTAACAGAACTGGTGGCAATCAGTTCAGGCTTTGCAAATCCATGGCTGGTTCAGTAGTCTTGGAAGTTCATGAGGCAATTCATGCTGTGCTGGAGGCCAGTTTTGTAAAATTTGGAAATATCCCTGAAATAATTGTGGTGTTTGCATGGATGGGTACTTGAGCTATGCAGGTGTGATTGGCGGCATGCCTTTATACACATCCTCTGGATGCCATTTGAAGCAAGTGAGTATCTTAACAGGAAAAGGTATGACAGCATCATTACACAAGCTCTTGTGGACACTGTGGCACATTCATGGACACCTACACAGGATGCACTGGCAAGGTGCTCTAGATGTCTGGCCTCTTTCCATCTGGGCGAGCTAGTCCATTGTTCCCCTTAATGACACATTGGGCAGGTGCAGGATGGTGGAATGTACCTTTGGCTGATTGAAAGCAAAATAGTGCTGTGTACAGACTCATTTAGACGGTAGTACGTTTAATTCCCTACATATGATTGGGGTATGTTGTGTGCTTCACCATGTATATGAGGATGAGGAGGAAGAGGAGGTGGGACCAGAAGGGATTGATGACAGTGATGAGTTGGGGTCTGCTTACAGACACTGAGTGTGTTAAGAGGAAAACTTGTGGTTGAACCTGCATTCAGTTTCCCATGAAGACAAACAATCTCACGCTACTCACAGTCACAACACTTCCATGAACCCAGAAGTAGCACTGATATATAAGCTCTGAACTGGAGGTATCTGCATCCAGCCATCCTTGGCAGGGCCTCTCCTTTGAACAGTGAAAACCAGCAGTGGGGAGCTGGTAGACTCTGCTGAAAAAAGAAATCTGTTCTTTGTTACTGTTCTGTAGAAATTTAAAATCTAGAACCTGCTGACAACATTAGTTGCAGCACTAGAGGGCACCAGCGTAACATACATGCTTACTCTCTCCCAAACGCAGATACAGCTAGCCTCTGGATATTAGGATATTGAGTATGTGGAAGGACATAGGACAAGAACCAAACTTTACTTGGCAAACAAAATTTGCATGTCTCGCTCCTTGGCAGAAATTCAGGGTGACTAATATGTGAGAGTGAGAGTCTACAGAGAAAGCTCAACAGAAGCTCCCTTGCCTGTGAATGACATGTTCTGACTTCCCGTTTCTTGGAAGAATATATAGACCTAAAGAAGGGGAGAGCTGCTTTGCTAATGATAAATGGGAGTGTCCTGTGAGGGGATTAGTATTAATTACTATGGAGGGATAGAAGTGTCAGAACTTTGCATGGGGTAAAATCTAGAATATTTTCTGCATATTTTGTAGAATCTTGATTCTCTGAACATCTGTTACCCAGAATTCCATATCTCCTAATAGCTATTTAATTGCTAATGCTGTAAATAATCCACTACCTTGCTTATCAAAACTTATTCCAGGCCTCCTATAAGATTTGGAGAATTGAAGTCGCATAGTATTGTAGTTTCAACTAGTCCCACGTCTGTCTCCCACCACTGAAGTTGTTTGCATGCAGGAATCCCTCAGCTGTTATAAAGGCATAAAAGCATCATGCAAACGAGGTGTCATTTGCAGGGGTGAAAGTGGGCCGGTATGGGCCCGTACGCAGCCCACGTTAAAGCGCTGCCGTGACAGTGCTTTAACGTCATTGCCCCTTTTGTCCACCTGGCCGCCAGCGGGGGGGTGGGGAGTGGGCAAAAGGGGCAGCTGCCCCAGAGCAGGAGATTTGAAAGGGTCCAGGTCTCCCGGCCGCCGCTACCATGGCAGCAGCCAGAGCCCTGGGCCCTTTTAAATCACCGCCGGATCCCCGGGCGGTGGGGGCCAGGCAGCATGGATGGGTTGGCTGGGGGAGACTGACCCCCCCTAACTCCGCCCCTTCTGCCCAAAGCCCCGCCCCTTCCGAGGGCTGGAGCCGGCCCACATACCGGTAAGAATTTAATATTACTTTCACCCTGGTCATTTCTATAGATGTGTTCCTGACACTTCATTTCAGAATCAAACAACTCAATTCCCAAACCACCTCTACAGCAATTTAATATAAGTACTATATAAAGTAGATTCAAAAGGTTAAAAATACTGAAATCTAAGACTGTTATGTTGGAAACGTAAGATTTTTAATGAGTTCTATTGTGACAGAACAGGAAAGCATCTTGTTAAGATTTTAATCTTAGGTATTTAGATGTTTGCTTAGGACATCAACAATTTAAGAGATCTAATTTCTCCTGGCTTATGAAAATATATCCCTTAGCATATGCAATGTATACTTCACCTTTAAGGATGGTTGGCAAGTTAATTTGGATGACTAGTGTTGCATGTATCTTGGAGGCACAACTTTGCATTACCAGAAATCTGTCCATACCTTCAAAGCATTTACCCAGCATGAAGGGAATGATGAAAATCCTGATAGCTGCCCATGTAGCTATCTAAGGGGATGGCGGGGAGGGAAAAGTGAATGTATGGGTGCAGCCTGGATTACTATTCGATCAGCAGCTCCCTGGATTGATTCCAGGGGAAGATTGATATCAACTCAGGTCCTCCACTGAGTGTATTTCCTGTGGACTTCTCCCTAGAATCCAATCCCAGAACCCATTTATTATCAAACTGATGTTTTAATTTTGGATTATTCATTTTATAGAGAATGAAGAGAAAAGTTTGTTTATTCAATGATTCTCTCAAGGAATCCCATAATGTTTTATGCTGATAAAAGAACAAAGGCAAAAATTTCTAAGTTTGCTTTATTGAACCACCAATTCAAGATGGTAATGCCATCAGGAGTGCTGGATGGACAGGAGAGATGACAACTATATCTTTACATAAAGGAATCAGAAGAATTTATCATTTATACTGAAGTATAATGTTTTCTATTTGATGCCAATTCTTCCATTAGTTGGTCTAGAGAGAGAGAGAAAGAGAGACAATATTTAGAGTTGTTAGGATGAATGATGTATAAAAGCTAGAACAGGGGGTAAATGGAGATAATGATCTCAATGTCTTGCATGGGCAACTTCTCCAAAACGCCTTCTAATCTAAACATTATCTATTTGATCCAGATTTCACAAGATAAAATTCCACAGAGTCCTTCATTCTTTCATGGTAGATAAATTCAGTTCCCCCTCCACAATTTACTGTGCGTAGGTCCCTCAGAATCAGCAGAGAGTCCTGTTTCCTCTGCATGAACATTTAAGCTTTTATGACAATTTTTGTCAGAGTAAGCTTTTACGTATCTCCTCAGTCAATATTTTCCATCCCCACTACTTGGTTAGTTTGCTATGTGCAAATTCATTGCCGCTCTCCACCCAAGTGATGACTGCATAACTAGTGTTATGTGTACATGCTATAGTTTGTAAAGTCTTTGGGAGGAAAATCACTATACTAGTGTAAATATAATACATGTAGATTTACCTTTCGGTTACATTCTCCTTCATGCTTTATGCCAATGTTGACTCCAGTTGTCCTTGAGAAGAGAAAAATTAAGCATAATGTGTATTTCTTCAAAATAAAACATCTCATCATCACATGTAAAAAAAATTAAGGAAATGGACTGTATAGTACAAGACATTTGACCGAGACAGACATATTCATATTAATCCTCTCTGATATCTTGATCCATTATCTGTCATGTTTTTCCAGTTTGAAGCCATCATATTCTTACTCGTTGGCATCTGCAGGACAGGTTTGGCCATCAAATGCATTCTGGGTTCCCTAGTCAGATCTTTCAATGAAAACCCTGCCCTGTGTTTATAGAAATAGCATTAAACAGTGTTTTGTCCCACTAACACCTGGTCTCCTGATATCATAACTGGGAACTACCGTCTCACATTATCTGCACCAAATGTGCAATGACTTTTGCACAAGAAATTCTTTGCAAGTTTACTCACCATCTTGCTGAACACAAGGTACATTTGTTGCTATATGTGACACCATTTGTGCCACAGACAGGTCTGTAAATCAATGGGCAGACAATCTGTTGACCCTTTTGTGGTTTTGGGAACTCATCACAATCATCCTGCAAAAGTAGTTATATAACGTTCTAAACACATTTATGGTTGGGAGTAATAAGTCATCTGTTGTAAGACTCATCTATTGAGCTAACACAGCACCTTTCTTTAAGCAATGAGGCTTCTCTAGGAAGTAGGTCATTTGATCTCCATTGTACATATTGGGAAAGAAAGTCAGAGTGGGCCAGATTCTCCATTCCTACTTTTCTGCACCCACAGCTATTACTTTAGTACGA
Source organism: Chelydra serpentina (assembly GCA_037349315.1). NCBI lineage: Eukaryota > Metazoa > Chordata > Testudines > Chelydridae > Chelydra > Chelydra serpentina. The sequence continues at coordinate 20,583,893 of JBAIAC010000035.1, forward strand.
CACTGTGCTGAGAAAACTTTGAGATGGGAGTAAAGAGGGTCTTTAAACCCCCTTATGCTGCCACTGTGGCATAAACGGACCACGTCATGAAGTATAATCAGGGCTACAGATATTATAAGACTTTCCGACAATGGAGAAGGTTGTGGAGAAAACATTTAGAGAGGAGTACTCTGTGGGGATCTTTAATCTCTATTATGCTGCCACTGTGGCATGAACTGACAACTTCCTGAAGCTGAATCAGGGCCAGAGAAATTACAAGAGCTTCCTAAGGTCATGCAGAAAGTCTGTGACATAAACAGGAATAGAACCTGAGTTTCATATCTCCCCAGCTTTCCTTTTACCACAAAGGTCATACTTCCAACCCATCTCTTTGATGTATAATAAATAATTAAATGCTCCAATCATCATTGAATACAAGCACCACCATATTCACTGTCATAAGAAATACCATCTGCTCCACTGAAAAAACATAATCAGTTACATTAGCCCTTCTTTCTTCCAAGGGTGATAATTCAGTTGCCTATAGTTAATCTGTGTGTGGAGAGGTGGTGGGGGCAGGGAGGAAGGAGAGGAGGTGGGATTTGTGTTGGGGGTCATGAGGTCTGGAAAATCAAGGTCCTGTCTCCTCTAAGTGACCATTACAGATCCCAAAGCCTTTTTTATAAGAGTAGCATTTTTCCATCTATCAAGTGTTATCAACATTTTTGTGACCAGTATTTATACTGTGCGACATGTCAATTTTAATGATAATTAATAAAAACGTGCCATTACCTTCCCCTTACATTTTCCGTTATGTTTCAGGTCTATGGTAGCCCCATTTCTACAGGATGAAAAGTTGAAAGAGAGAAGACAATTATTGTCAGTGAATTAATAAAATTGTATACCTGGTGAGTAACACTCTTCAAAATTCACTGTGAAATTACAGAAACAGTTAAGAACATATGGAATATTTCAGAGGGATGATTTGTAATGATCAGATTCTCTCTTTGATACAATCTCTGAAGTTACTGGGGATGTGAGGCTCATCATCCCGATGGAAGTTAGCATGAATCTGATGTTAACCAACCATGGATTCCCATTGTGTTCTGGGATTTGTAGTTTGGTGCATACATAAAGATAAACCCATTAGCTAGAGTGGTGGTTATCAACCAGCGGTCTGAGGCCCCCTGGATGGCCACGAGCAGCTTTCAGGGGGTCCGCCAAGTATGACTAGCGTTCGACTCACTAGGACCCTGGGCAGAAAGCCAAAGCCCCACCACACAGGACTGCAGCCCAGGGCCCCGAGCCCTGCCACCTGGGGCTGAAGCTGAACCCTGAGCAACTTAGCTTCCCAGGGCCCCTTGTGGTGTGGGGCCCCAGGCAATTGCCCTGCTTTCTACCCCCTAACACCAGCCCTGGCTTTTGTATGCAGAAAACCACGTGTGGCACAGCTGATCCGTGCAATTTTTATAGCATGTTGGAGGGAAAGGGGTCCTCCGAAAGTAAAAGGTTGAGAACCCCTGAGCTAGAGGATAGTGCAGGGGTGGGCAAACTACAGCCCACAGGCCGGATCCGGCCCATTAGGACTTTGGATCCAGCCCGTGGGATTGCCACCCCCGTGGTGCCATGGGGTTAAGGCGGGCTCCCTGTCTGCTCTGGCCCTGCGCTGCTCCCGGAAGCAGCCAGCACCATGTCCCTGCAGCCCCTGGGGGAGGAGGGAGTAGAGGGCTCTATACGCTGCCCTCGCTCCCATTGGCTGGGAACAGGGAACCGCGGCCAATGGGAGCTGTGGGGGAGGTACCCGGAGGCAAGGGCAGCGCATGGAGCCCTCTGTTTCCACCTCTCCCCCAGGGGCCACAGAGACGTGGTGCTGGCCACTTCCGGGTGCAGCACGGGGCCCGGGCAGGCAGGGAGCCTGCCTTAGCCCCGATGCACGCCACTGCTACCCCGGAGCCACTCAAGGTAAACGGCGCAGGGCCAGAGCCCACAACCCGAACCCCTCTTGCACCCTGCACACAACCTCCTACCCTGAGCCGCCTAACCCCCTGCCTTGAGGCCTCTGCCACACCCCTCCCGCACCCCAACCCCCTGCCCGGAGTCCCCTGCTGCACCCTGCACCCCTACTCCCTGCCCTGAGCCCCCTGCCACACCCTGCACTCCAACCCCCTACCTGGAGCCCCCTGTGGCACCCTGCACCCCTCCTGCACCCCAACCCGTGCCCTGAGCCCCCTGTGGCACCCCGCACCTCTCCTGCACCACAACTCCTGTCCTGAGCCCCTTGCCGCACCCCGTACCCCCTCCTGCACCCCAATCCCCTGCCTGAGCTCCCAACCTCCTGCCCTGAGCCCCCTCATACACCATGCACCCCTCCTGCACCCCAGCCGCTTGCCCTGAGCCCCTTCTGCACACCGCACCCCATCCCACACCCTGAAATTCCTCCCGCACCCCAACCCCCTGCCCCAGCCCTATATTCATGGCCCTGCATGCAATTTCCCCACCCAGATGTGGCCTTTGGGCCAAAACGTTTGCTCATCCCTGGGATAGTGGATCATATTAGCTATGGTGTCCTGGGGACATAGGGGTTAACCAGAAGAGGTCAAAAGAATATGGAAATAGTCAGGGACTCAGCTACCTCAGGACATTGATATATCCCTGTATAAAGAAAATGCATATTCAATGGAACTATTCTTAGCATCTCTTACCATTGATCCAGTTATTCCAAAGGTAATATTTAAGGACTTACAAGATTGCTACACACAGCAAACATTCATTGTCATAAGTGACACCATTAGTTGCACAGACTGGTGCATAGATCCGTGGGCAGGCTCTCTTGCGTGGGTCTTTTGTTCTTTGGTATCTACTGCAATCAATCTGCCAAATGAAGAAGTTGTTATTTGAGTGGAGATTTGGAAGCATTTCAGGGCAGGGACAGCATCTCCTTATGTGGTGCCATAAGACAGTGAAGCCCTGAACCTGGTTGGAGTTAGCTTCTATCAATGACTTCAGAGTGTACTGATATTTCCAGCTGGGATAGAGGAATACTTTTTCTGATGGTGGATTAAAAAATTCACTTACTGTTTACTTTATTCTCATTAGTATAAGAATAGGAAGTGAGACTACATGGATACTACTAATAAAGTTTTACAATTCCTTCTTATACACGTCTTGGTTTACTCCCCTTTAATGTGTTGGCAGCCTTGGGTTTGGAATGTATTTTGCTTTCTGGTAGTGGGGATGGCTTTGTGTTCTAAATTGAAACCCTGAAATACATCTTTTTGCCTGGAATCAAAGGCTGAAATACTATCAGTTAGATCAGCCCTTCTTTCTTCCAAAGGTAATAAATCAGTTGCCCATAGTTAATCTGTGTGTGGCGTGGTGTGGTGTAGTGTAGAGGGGAGGTGAAGTGAGGGGATGGGAGGGAGGGAAGGTGGGGTTCGTGTTGGGGGTGATGAGATCTGGAAAAATCAAGGTCCTGTCTCCTGTGAGTGACCATTACAGATCCTAAGGCCTTTTTTGTAAGAGTAGGATTTTTCCATGTATCTTTGGCTCAGGTATTATCACATTTTCATGACCGGCATTTAGATTGTGCTACGTGTAAATTTTAATGATAACCAAAAAAAAAAAAAGAAAAGAAATTTGCCGTTACCTTCTTACATTTTCCTTTATGTTTCAGGTCTATGGTAGCCCCATTTCTACAGGATGAAAAGTTGAAAGAGAGAAAACAATTATTGTCAGTGAATTAATAAAATTGAAAACTGGTGAGTAACACGCTTCAAAATTCAGTATGAAATTACAGAAACAGTTAAGAACATATGGAATATTTCAGAGGGATAATTTGTAATGATCAAATTCTCTCTTTGATACCATCTCAGAAGTTATTGGGGATGTGAGGCTCATCATCCCGATGGAAGTCAGCATGAATCTGATGTTAACCAAGCATGGATTCCCATTGTGTTCTGGGACTTGTAGTTTGGTGCATACATAAAGATAAACCCATTAGCTAGAGGATATTGGATCATATTAGCTATGGTGTCCTGGGCACATGAGGGATAACCAGGAGAGGTCAAAAGAACATGGAGGTGAGTCAGGGACTCAGCTACTTCAGGACATTGATATATCCCTGGATAAAGAAAATATTTATACAAGAGAACTATTCTAGCATCTCTTTCCATTGATTCAGTTATTCCAAGAACTTACAAGATTTCTACACACAGCACACATTCATTACTATAAGTGACACCATTAGTTCCACAGACTGGTGCATAGATCCGTGGGCAGGGTATCTTGCGTGGGTCTTTTGTTCTTTGGTATCTACTGCAATCAACCTGCCAAATGAAGAAATCGTTATTTGAGTGGAGATTTGGAAGCATTTCAGGACAGAAACAGCATCTCCTATATGTGGTATAACAGTGAAGCCCTGAACCTGGTTGGAGTCAACTGCTATCAAAGACTTCACAGTGTACAGATATTTCCAGCTGGAATATACGAATACTTATTCTGGCAGTGGATTAAAAAGTTCACTTACTGTGTATGAAGAGAGACTACATGGATAATACTAATAGAGTTTTACAATTCCTTCTTATAAACGTCTTGGTTTACTCCCCTTGAATGTGTTGGCAGCCTTGGGATTTGGAATATATTTTGCTTTCAGGTGGAGGGGATGGCTTTGTGTTCTAAATTGAAACCCTGAACTACATGTTTTTTCCTGGAATCAGAGATTGAAATACTATCAGTTAGATCAGCCCTTCTTTCTTCCAAAGGTGATCAATCGGTTGCCTATTGTCAATGTGTGTGTGAAGGAGAGGTGGGGGCAGGGAGGAGGGAGAGCGATGGGGTTTATGTTGCGGGTGATGAGATCTGGCATACCAAGTTTCTGTCTCCTCTAAGTCGGCATTACAGATCCCATGGCCATTTTTGTAAGAGTAGGATTTTTCCATGTGTCTTTGCTAGTTCTTCTCCTGTCCCTACCTCTGGGGTACTGTGCTCTGTAGTTTGGAACTACTCTCTGCCCAAGTGAGAGTTGCATATCCATGATGCTCTACGAATATCGTGTAGTTAGTAAAGCATTTGGAAGGGAAAACACTATGTAAATGAAAAATAGAATACACTTGGATTTACCTTTTTCATACATACTCCCTCATGCTGTAGGCTAAGCTCACCTCCGGTTTCCCTTGAAACACAAAAAGAGATCAAAAATGAATGTCCCTGCACAGCAATACATCTCATGGAATACATCTGTGGAATTACACAGAAGTACATGGGATGTATAATATGTGATTGGGACAGAAATATTCATATTAATCTTCTCTGACCACACACTGTTTTCAGCATTCCTGTATCATTTACCGCAGTAGATCTAATTATTGCTAATAGAAAATATTGATATATTTACTCACCATTTTGCAGCACACAAAAGACATTTGTTGTCATACATCACACCATTGGTGCCACAGACAGGACTGTACTCTTTCATACAGAGGAGGGGTTGGCCCTTTGGTGGTTCTTGATAAGCACTGCAATCATTCTGCAACTGTAAATATATAATTTACTAGACACACAGATGAATACATGATGATAACTATTATTGTTAATTCTTTTGGGGTGTATTAGAGCAGTGGTTCTCAACCAGGAGTCTGGGGCCGCCTGGGGGGGCTGCAAGCAGGTTCCAGGGGGTCCACCAAGCAGGACCAGCATTAGACTTGCTTGGGCCCAGGGGAGAAAGCCTAAACCCAACTGCATGGGGCTGAAGCCCGGGTCCCTGAGCCTTGCCAGCCAGGACTGAAGCCTGAGCAATGTAGCTTCACAGGGATCCCTGTGGTGTGGGGCCCCAGGCAGTTGCGGTGCTTGCTATCCCCTAATGCCAGCCCTGGCTTTTGCATGCAGAAGAACAGTTGTGACACAGGTGAGAGTAGGATTTTTCCATGTGTCTTTACTAGTACTTCTCCCTTCCCTACCTCTGGGGTACTGTGCTCTGTAGTTTGGAACTACTCTCTGCCCAAGTGAGAGTTGCATTTCCATGTTGCTCTATGTATATTGTGTAGTTAGCAAAGTATTTGGAAGGAAAAACACTATGTACAGTGGAGAGTTTTGCCCTTTGGTGGTTCTGGATAAGCACTACAATCATTCTGCAACTGTAAATATATAATGTTCTAGACATATAGATGAATGAATGATAACCGTTATTGTTAATTCTTTTAGGGGTGTATTTGGAATGCTGGCCGTTATGGAACTATCTACTATCAGTGTGGTAAACTCAATGACTGACCATATGAAACACATGGGGACATTCTCTTACCTATAGTAAGTGAACTTTTTAATCCACCCCCAAAATAAGTATTCCTATATCCCAGCTGGAAATATCAGTACCACAATACCAATATATAATAACTAATACCAATAATGATAACAACTGAGGTCATTTTGCTTTTTGATTAACCCAGCCCTGCCCACTACTCTGTTCGATGTATGTTCCTAGACTGCACTCATCACTAATATCTGAGCACGTTCCACTAGTTTTAGAGTTTCTTCCAACACAGAAAAGTTGGCCACAATGCAATTCCTAACTAATGATTAGGGGAGAGTGAAAATTACTAAACAGGAAGAGTTGGACTAACCTGATTCGGAGGTTCACTGGCAACACCTAGAGCAAAAATATGGATACTCAATGTACAATGAGGCAAATCCCTGTGACGGAAATCAAGTTATAAGCATTAATTCAAGTAAAATGTCCATTGAACTCTTTTTCTGCAACAAATGGGCCATATGTGGTGTTTTGCACCATTTGAAAATATAATAAGGGGCTTATCATTTGCTTATTATTACTACATATTTTTCAGGTTTTCTGCTCCACTGAAGATGCAGGGTAACTAATAGCAACTAACAACTTTTGAAAATATTTTTTTCTTCTATTAAGCCTGATCATTAAAAATGTTTTTAAGTCTTTGGCACTATTTAGGAGTTCTCAGCACATGGATCCAGTGCTCCACATGATGTGGCATGCAGAGGGGGAGTGGGAATAAGACAGGAAAGTTACAAGCCAGGAAGTTAACTTTATGATTAGGAATCCATTGAAGTCAATGGATGTTAAGCAGGTCCTTAATATTTAGTCTTCTCAGTAACATCTTTCAGAATGATTTCAATTCTTTTTGGAATGAGTCCTTTCACAAATTTGATGTCCCAGTTATACACATGGCAGCTGTATCCAAGTTCTTTGAATATTAACCTGATCCTTAATAAGTAATGTAGGATGTAGTATGTTAAAATTTTATGGTAACTTTGCCTTAATAAGAAGTGTTTAAAAAAATTGTAAATACAAAAACTTGAAAAATGTCTACCTTCTCTATAGCTGGTTGAAAAATGAAGGTGCGGAGAGGTGGTGGTGGTGGGGGGGGGGGGGCAGGATTTCCCAAAAAATCATTGAAATTTTCCCCAAGTTTTTTGGAATTTTGAATGTCATTGATATTTTGAAATTGAATGTTTTACCACCATCTCTAGTTGCAACCAATTGTCATATGGTACGTTTCACAGCACCATGGCAGAGGGGAGATTTTGTTAAAGGACATTAACACTAACCTATACTGTTATGGTTCCCTGGATTGTCTAGTGTCAGAGCAAAACAGACTGGCTCTCAGGATTCTTCATAAAAACAAGCATATCATTGACCTTAACCTTTAATATCCCTCAAGGCTTCCAGAGGACTAGGAAGCAGCAAACACATGGCTCTATAGAGGCTACAGCAAAGAGTACTCACCTGAGAAGCAGCATAAAAGTACCAGAGTGAGGACCATGAAAACACCGGCTGTCTTCATGGTGGAGATGCTCAATCTAGGTTAACTGTTCTGCTCAGTAGATGCAGTACACCCCAGAGGAAGAGCTCATATATTTATACCCACGGCCAGAACTTCCATCCTGATTAGGAAATCACATGCAAAAGCCACCAATGGTACTGGATACCAGAAGAAGTTTGTTTCTGAGGAAGTCCCAGTGTGCTTGGAATGATACATTCTTTCTCAACCTCCCCTTTGGACTCTTGATCTTCTGTCACAAACAATTTTGCATTTTCATAAGCATTGTGGGTTGATGCATGACAAGAAAAAAAACAACGAACTACTGACCACAGTGAGTCTGATAATGTACAGGTTTTTGTGGAAATTTTCATTATGGGCCCCATAAACCACTCTGTAAACTGTCTTTGCATTGTTGCAGAACCCCTTTAGGTTTCTTCACACCCCTACAAGAGCACTGTAGAAATACAGGTTTCAATGTAGTAGCCGTGTTAGTCTGTGTCAGCAAAATGAAAATAAGAAAGAAAAACGTGTAGCACCTTAGAGACTAACAACTTTATTTCAGCATAAGCTCTCGTGGGTTAGAACTCACTTCATCGGATACATCCGATGAAGTGAGTTCTAACCCATGAAAGCTCATGCTGAAATAAAGTTGTTAGTCTCTAAGGTGCTACAAGTTTTTCTTTCTTATTTTCGTTTTGTAGAAATACAGCATGTATTGGCTAATAGCTGTGTATTTCCAATTGTACTTCAAATCTCTTAAAATGGACTTTTCAACTCCAACCACCAGTTTCCAAGATGACAGTTACCTTTCTTTCATAGCTCAGAATTAATCCCCCTTTGAAACATTCAATTGCTCCAGATTCAATTCAACATGTTGCTGTTGATTTATAGTCCTACAGGACCTGATCCTTGTCTACCTGGCACTATTTCAAGATATTCAGCATTGTTATACCCACGGATGCTGCAGCTGTTAAAGTGATGACAAATAGAACAGATGAGGAAAATGATGGATCCTGTCTAAGCAGTTCTCAGGTTCTTGCCTCCCTAAGTATCACTGCCCAGATTCACTTACCTCAGGGGTTATATTATTTTCCTGATTAAATCTCTCTCTATATGTTCAGTGTTCAAGTACAAGAAGAGAGAGAGCCAAAACAGTTCAACATTCAGGCTTTATTCCTTCCTCCATGTACACAGTCTTCTCTCATCAAGTACTTCATGAAAGTAGAGTTCTCTAGGTTCTCTAGACATTACCCTATATATAAAGTAGGGCTGTCGATAAATTGCAGTTAACTCACACTGTTAACTCAAAAATTAATTGTGATAAAAAATTAATCACAATTAATCACAGTTTTAATTGCGCTGTTAAACAATATAATACCAACTGAAATTTATTAAATTTTTTTCTACATTTTCAAATGTATTGATTTCAATTACAACACAGAATACAAAGTGTACACTAATCACTTTATATTGTTATTTTTATTACAAATATTTGCACTGTTAAATGATAAACAAAAGAAATTGTATTTTTCAATTCACCTCATATATGTACTGTAGTGCAATCTCTTTATCATGAAAGTGCAACTTACAAATGTAGATTTTTTTTGTTACATAACTGCACTCAAAAACAAAACAATGTAAATCTTTAGAGCCGACAAATCCACTCAGTCCTACTTCTTGTTCAGCCAATCGCTAAGACAAACAAGTCTGTTTACATTTACGGGAGATATGCTGCCCGCTTCTTATTTATGTCACCTGAAAGTGAGAACAGGCGTTCGCATGGCACTTTTGTAGCCAGCATTGCAAGATATTTACATGCCAGATATGCTAAACATTCATATGCCCCTTCATGCTTTGGCCATCATTCCAGAAGACATGCTTCCATGCTGATGACATTCGTTAAAAAATAATGCATTAAATAATTTGTCACTGAACTCCTTGGGGGAGAATTGTATGTCTCCTTCTCTGTTTTACCTGCATTTTTCCATATATGTAATGGTATAGCAGTCTTGGATGATGATTCAGCACATGTTCATTTTAAGAACACTTTCACTGCAGATTTGATAAAACACAAAGAAGATGCCAACGTGAGATTTCTAAAGATAGCTACAGTACTTGACCCAAGGTTTAAGAATATGAAGTACCTTCCAAAATCTGAGAGGGGCTAGGTGTGACGCATGCTTTCAGAAGTCTTAAAAGAGCAATACTCCAATGTGGAAACTACAGAACCCGAACCACCAAAAAAGAAAATCAACCTTCTGCTGGTGGCATCTGACTCAGTTGATGAAAATGAACATGCGTCGGGCCGCACTGCTTTGGATCGTTATTGAGCAGAACTCATCATCAGCATGAATGTATGCCCTCTGGAATGGTGGCTGAAGCATGCAGGGACATATGAATACTTAGTGCATCTGGCACGTAAATATCTTGCGACTCGAGCTGCAACAGTGCCATGAGAAAGCCTGTTCTCACTTTCAGGTGACATTCTAAATAAGGACTGGAATTGGACCAAGCAGTAACCGTGTATTATGAACTTATTGTAACAGTATTTTAGTAATACTAACCACGAAATGTGTGGAAAATGCATAACGAATAAAATAATCCAAATAAGGGAATAAACAATTACTAATTACCAGGTGTTGAGACAGTTGGAAAGTTACAAGGGAACAGAGGACTTAGGAAATAACCTAAGATAAGAAGAAGTATGTACCAAAAGGAGGAAGTAGTTAAGGGTCATTGTGGTAAAGAAGAAGGGGGTAACAAGGAAATAATTTGTGAAGGGGGAGGAGACCATCTGCAGACTGGAAGCAGGTTGTCCGAGACAACTACAGGGGAAGGTATTGTATGGTTGTGAGTAATTGTAGGCCTCTCAGTGTAATGTCCTGGCTATACTATCTTTTAATCAATAAAATCCAATCAAAAACTGATTTATCTGAGTTTTGTTATTATTAATCAAAACTAAACTTGAGACAACCACTCTCATCAAAACTATAATCGCAATTAAAATGTTATCAATTACTAGCTACCTGTTAATTGGCTATTGATTATCAACAAATTATTACATATTGACTATTAATTTTCAATATGAGAAACAGAGAGGTTGGTCTCCAATGTCTCACACAATCTTTCCAGTTTATAGTGGGGAAACCACAGTTTGAGAACAAAGTGCAATACTGCTAACATGAACTGGAATCTTTTTCTATAGGACAGGGGTTCCCAAACTTGGTTCATGGCTTGTTCTGGGTAAGCCCCTGGCAGGCCGCGAGACACTTTTTTTACCTGAGCGTCCACAGGTATGGCCGCTCCCAGCTCCCAGTGGCCGCGGTTCGCCATTCCCAGCCAATGGGAGCTGCAGGAAGCGGTGGCCTGACCGCGCCACTTCCCGCAGCTCCCATTGGCCGGGAACAGCGAACCGTGGCCACTAGGAGCTGTGAGCGGCCGTACCTGCGGACGCTCAGGTAAACAAAGTGTCTCCCAAGTTTGGGAACCCCTGCTATAGGAGAAGGAATGCAGGAACACTTGACATATTTGCTGCATCTGTCTGCTGTCGAACTATGAGTAGTTTTCAGTGGGACAAATGTTAAGCCCCAACTGACCAAAGCCAGGGTAAAAGAGCTGTGCACAGAAGAACAACAGAGGAGCAGAGGTGATGGAACCTTCATAATGCCAAAGTAGAATTCAGAGTACCCAGAAAGTTAGCCTGTGGTCATCCGAGGAGTGGGTACTACAGAGCGAGCTCTGTTGGCTTTTTCCCATTGGAAGAGGGTTTGGTTTTTTTTACCACAGATGAAGCCCCAGGTTTAAGACCCCTTTGAACTGAGGGTCTTGCTCTGTATATTCAGTATCTGTCTGACCAAAGCCTCCGTCCATCCCCCACACACTTTCTTTGTTGGTGTTCTGACTGAGACAGACTGGTCAACCCCACTCCTCTCTCCCAGGAGAAGTTAAATATGAGCAACAACAAAGCCCATTTTCTTGGGTTGAGATATTCTTCCAGTATAGCAAGAGGTGTGAAAAGATGGGTCTCCCAGCAGCATCAGGGACAAGTCACACCTCCTACTGCTATGGATTCATCATCCTCTGTTGGAGTTGAGGGATGGGAGAGTTTCCATATGATGCTCACAGCCTTTCCTACAGCGTATGATTTGTACTGTAAGACCCAGCTGTTGGCAGTAACTGGACAACAGAGCCCATAAACTCAGAAGATATGCCTCATATGGATAACTATCAGATGTCAGTTTCAGAAGGATTCACTTGTGATGGTGAAAGATTCTAGTTAACAAGCAAGCCTCATGATTTCTTAACATTTCACCTCCTCTGATTCTCTCTGTACTTCACACTCTAACCACAGACTGTATCCCATACAACAACAATCCAGGAATTTCAGTCTGACCACATGGAACCCACATATCTGAATCCCAGAAATGTATTCTCATGCCTATGGCAATGGGCTAGTTTGGGCTGCTTTCTTCATCTCTCTTTTCCCATGAGTTTTAGTGTTTTTCCAACACAGATATATGGTCAGTGTTGTTACCAAACACAGATTGGGGAAAAGCAGAAATGAATAAACAACTAGGAGTTGGACTCACATCATCATCCTGGTTGGCAACACCTGGAACCAAAACACAGACAAGACATAAAATGAAAGAAAATATCAGTTGGACATTGAGTTAAAAACATTAATCTGTGAGTAGGAAGATTGAATGAAGTTCTGTAACCCAATAAACATGACCAAGTGAAGGTTTCCTGCATTAATCTACTATGGGCCCGATTGTTCTGTTATATACACCTGTTTCACACAGGTGTAACTCCATGGACTTCATTGGCATCTCTCTTGATTTAGCAATGTGAGAGGAAAAGGGGCCCCAGTGTGTTGCTATGGAAATTTGCAGTCACTTTAGTAAACCATTCCTCAACTAATGAGTCAGCTCTCCCATCACCTGTGGCTTCACAGCACTTGGAGCCAGCACCCTTCAGTACCATGAGGGATTAGAATAATTGTTGGCGAGTTACTGGCCAGAGACTCAGTTTTATGCTTAGGACCCAATTTTACAGACACTGTTATATCCAAAGTTTGTTGCAGGAATAGTTATTTGTTTAAATCAGACACAGAAATGCCATAATTGGTGTCCACAATTAATTGATAATGCAATTATTTATGGATGGAAAATTGGAGGTCAGTTTGAGGCCCTTTTAAAAATCAGACCCATCTTTCAAACAGAAATCAGCCTCTCTTTAGCAATAAACATTCTATGACGCTTGTTTTTAATAGTCAAACCCTTCCCAAAGGTTAGAGGTATCAGACACAGGGCTCTGTAAGGCTGCAACAGTGGTTATTTACTTGAGAAGCAGAGGAAAAGTGCCAGAGAGAGGAGCACTAGGCCATCTGTTATCTTTATGGCTGTTTAGTTTAGGCTCAGTCTGTTACTGTTCTGCTCAATAGAGGCTCTCACAGTCTACACCACAGATTAAGCTGTCAGCAATGTAAACACACATAAGAAGTCAGATTCTCCACTTGGATTGTGAGAGACTTTCTAATTTGTCACTGACAATAAAACACAGATAAGGCTATTTATGGGGCTGCCCCAGTCTCAGAAGAATGCTTCTTTCTCAACCAATTTCCCTGAAAACTGCATGAAACGTGTGAAATGTTCAAAATCATATATTTAATGAACAGACATTAACAATAGTAAAAACTAAACTATTTCCCCCAATGGGCATATTTCTTACCGTGGCTCCACAGGGAGGCCAGTATAGCCAAAGTATATAGACCATTATCTGCTCCATCTATGCCTCACACACAGATAGAGGGGTGTAACCAGGTCACCACATCCAGAGCACCCCCACATGGCAATAGCAGGGCGCTGGAGCATCCCTGCCTCAGTTTCCTCCCAAATGGGTTACCAGTGAGTCCACCAAGTTTTCTATATATGCCTAACGGCATTCCCTTCCAAGGGTCACATTAACAAAAAGTTCAACAGCAAAGACAAAGAACAGTCTTCATCCAGTTTCTCAGGTTCCTATTCCTCTTCAGGAACACTGGCCCCAGGGCTGCATCCCAAGAGCCTACTCTTGTTCCAAAGCCCACTACAGACACTAGCTTCCCTTCTGTAATTCCTTCCGTTATTTCTCTTCCTCCCCCACACTCCCTTACTACGAACCAGCCACACCATCTCCCTTACAACCCCAGGCATTACCCCACCCCTCATTAGACCTAACCTGGGCACAACTGTTTAGTCATATGGGGGACTAATCCTACCTTTCTTGAAGGCTCAATCACCCTCTGACAAGGAGCTTATAATTTAGCAAAATATAGTGTACTCAATGGTAGCTAGACAGGTGTACAGCTAGGACAGCGTGGCCTGAAGTGTTTCTATGTCCTCGCCATCACAAATGCTTTCCAGTTCTTGGACCAAGACACACTCATGGCTTTTGGAAGACAGATGTGATGCCCTTCAATTGTGTTTCACAGTTCAGCCTTCTTACAGGATGTTGTTCCTTAGATGGATAATGAGATTTTAGGCCAAATTGTATCTGGACGTTATGCTGATGCACAGGGAGAGATGGGCACAAGGAGCCTTCCCCTTTGAGCATCCTGCATCAGAACCAACCGTTATTGCTTCACTCAACTGTCTACTTTCTCTAACATCATTTCAGACTTTTCTTTAGCTAATGCTATAGGGGTTTGGCAGCTTATTCCCTTCATTGGGTTACTATATGTGGCAATCATATCCCCTGCAATACTTGTCAGGCTCAGGGTATCCTGTTGCTGTGGGGTCCTTTGCAATAAGATGGCACCCACATGCTGCCTTGCACAGCAGAGACCTGTGGTTGAGAGAATTTATACTACCAGATTTCACTTTTTGTTGCTGGCATTTGGTTTCCTTCAGATATAGAGACTCGAAGTTCCCCCCAGGATTATTGCTGTGGGATCTTTTCTTTTTCATTGGTGTAAACTGTGTTTGTGTTTTCAGTTTCTGACACATTAATGCTGGACTTGAAATATACAGAAAATGATAATGATACCATTGCTGTATCTCCAGTACAGAATAATCACCTAACCAATAAGGACAGAATGTTCTGAGCCTCTGTCATGAGGTGCTCAAATATATGTTAACTCTTTAAACTTAAAAATGTGCATGGATAATGCCTTTAAACAAGGCCTTGTTACTCAGAAATTCTCCCACAGGTGAAGAGTAAAGACATGGACATTTCTATAAAATGAAAAAGCTGAATGATAGTTAAACTGGCCATCAGGCAGTTTAGACTTGAAATTAGATGAAGGTTTCTAACCATCAGAGGAGTGAAGAGGGGGAGGGATAGCTCAGTGGTTTGAGCATTGGCCTACTAAACCCAGGATTGTGAGTTCAATCCTTGAGGGGGCCATTTAGGGATCTGGGGCAAAAATTGGGGATTGGTCCTGCTTTGAGCAGGGGGTTGGAATAGGTGACCTCCTAAGGTCCCTTCCAACCCTGATATTCTATGATTCTATGAAGTTCTGGAACAGCCTTCTAAGAGGAGTAGTGGGGGCAAAAGACCTATCGGCCTTCAAGATTAAGCTAGATAAATTTATGGAGGGGATGGTTTGATGGGATAACATGATCTTAGTCAAAGGTCAATTAATTGCCATCAGTGGTAAATAGGACCAATGGTCAGTGATGTGATGTTAGAAGTTACTACAGGGAACTTTTCCCTGGGTGTCTGGCTGGTGAGTCTTGCTGACATGCTCAGGGTTCAGCTGATCGCCATATTTGGGGTCGGGAAGGAATTTTCCTCCGGGGTGGATTGGCAGAGGCCCTGGAGGTTTTTCGCCTTCCTCTACAGCATGGGGCATGAGTCACTTACTGGATGATTCTCTGCATCTTGAAGTCTTTAAACCATGATTTGAGGACTTCAATAGCTGAGACATAGGTGAGAGGATTATTCCAGGAGTGGGTAGGTGAGATTCTGTGGCCTGCATTGTGCAGGAGGTCTGACTAGATGATCATAATGGTCTCTTCTGACCTTAAAGTCTATGAGTCTATAATCTGCTGCAAACATCTTTGTGCTTTCCAGTTCACATAGCCCCTTTCACATGGAATACCCTTCCTGAGCTAATCTATGAAGTAATTATCCTCTTCTTATTCAAATCCCTCCTCATGACCTATTTGTATCTTAGGGCTTGTCTACACTGGCACTTTACAGCACTGCAACTTTCTCACTCAGGGGTATGAAAAAACACCCCCCTGCGCGCAGCAAATTTCAGTGCTGTAAAGCACCAGTGTAGCAGTGCACCAGCGCTGGTAGCTATGCCCCTCATGGAGGCGTCTTGTCTAGACGCGATAAATCGAACCAGGAAGTGCTCCCCCATCGACTCCGGTAATCCTGCTCTGCAAACGGAGCAGGCGGCGTCGACGGGGGAGCCTGCGCGCCACCGTGTGGACCAGGGGTAAGTACTTTTAAGTTCGAAATAAGATACTTCGACTTCAGCTACGTTATTCACGTAGCTGAAGTTGCGTATCTTACTTCGAACTTGGGGGCTAGTGTAGACCAGCCCCCAGTGCTCTGCCATGACTACACATGCCACGTTAAAGCACTGCTGCGGCAGCGTTTTAACGTTGCCAGCGTAGACTAGCCCTTAGGCTTTGTCTGCACTGCCAATTGAACAACAAACTTTTGTCATTCACAGGTGCTTAAAAATCCTCCTCCCTCGAGCCCCTCCCCCAGACAAAAGTTTTGTTGGGGCAAGTGGCAGTGTAAACGGCTGATTGTCGGCAGGAGCGCTCGCCTGTCGACAACGCCAACCCCGCTTCTAGAGGGTGGAAGTATTTTGTCAGCAAAAGTGTAAAGAATAAATGCAGTTTACAGAAGTAAATGAAACTTCACCAACTTACATTTACACTGGCACAATTTACCCCGCCCCTGTGCGTGCACTCTTCTAAGCCCTGGTCTACACTAGTGGGGGGAAGGGGGGGTGTCGATCTAAAATATGCTAGGGAGATTCCCAAACCTGAGCTGTATTTTGTAGGTGACAAATCTGAGGAATTGTCACAGATTGAAGTGTCACTAGAGGAGGTTTTGGAACTAATTGATAAACGTAACTGTAACAAGTCACCAGGACCAGATGGCATTCACCCAAGAGTTCTGAAAGAACTCAAATGTGAAATTGTGGAACTGTTAACTAAGGTTTGTAACCTGTCCTTTAAATTGGCTTCTGTACCCAATGACTGGAAGATAGCTAATGTAACGCCAATATTTAAAAAGGGCTCTAGAGGTGATCCCAGCAATTACAGACCGGTAAGTCTAACATCCATACCGGGCAAATTAGTTGAAACAATAGTAAAGAATAAAATTGTCAGGCACATAGAAGAACATAAATTGTTGGGCAAAAGTCAACATGGTTTCTGTAAAGGGAAATCATGTCTTACTAATCTATTAGAGTTCTTTGAAGGGGTCAACAAACATGTGGACAAGGGAGATCCAGTGGACACAGTGTACTTAGATTTCCAGAAAGCCTTCGACAAGGTCCCTCACCAAAGGCTCTTACGTAAATTAAGTTGCCATGGGATAAGAGGGAAGATCCTTTCATGGATTGAGAACTGGTTAAAAGGCAGGGAACAAAGGGTAGGAATAAATGGTAAATTTTCAGAATGGAGAGGGGTAACTAGTGGTGTTCCCCAAGGGTCAGTCCTAGAACCAATCCTATTCAACTTATTCATAAATGATTTGGAAGAAGGGGTAAACAGTGAGGTGGCAAAGTTTGCAGATGATACTAAACTGCTGAAGATAGTTAAGACCAAAGCAGATTGCGAAGAACTTCAAAAAGATCTCACAAAACTAATTGATTGGGCAACAAAATGGCAAATGAAATTTAATGTGGATAAATGTAAAGTAATGCACATTGGTAAAAATAACCCCAACTATACATACAATATGATGGGGGCTAATTTAGCTACAACTAATCAGGAAAAAGATCTTGGAGTCATTGTGGATAGTTCTCTGAAGACATCCATGCAGTGTGCAGCGACAGTCAAAAAAGCAAACAGGATGTTAGGAATCATTAAAAAAGGGATAGAGAATAAGACGGAGAATATCTTATTGCCCTTATACAAATCCATGGTGCGCCCACATCTTGAATACTGCGTACAAATGTGGTCTCCTCATTTCAAAAAGGATATCCTGGCATTAGAAAAGGTTCAGAAAAGGGCAAGTAAAATGATTAGGGGTTTGGAACGGAGAGATTAAAGAGGCTAGGACTTTTTAGCTTGGAAAAGAGGAGACTAAGGGGCGATATGATAGAGGTATATAAAATTATGAGTGGTGTGGAGGAAATGAATAAGGAAAAGTTATTTACTTGTTCCCATAATAGAAGAACTAGGGCCACCCAATGAAATTAGTGGGCAGCAGGTTTAAAACAAATAAAAGGAAGTTCTTCATACAGCGCACAGTCAACCTGTGGAACTCCTTGCCTGAGGAGGCTGTGAAGGCTAGAACTATAACAGCTTTTAAAAGAGAACTTAATAAATTCATGGAGATGAAGTCCATTAATGGCTATTAACCAGGATGAGTAAGGAATGGTGTCCTTAGCCTCTGTTTGTCAGAGGGGGGTGATGGATGGCAGGAGAGAGATCACCTGATCATTACCTGTTAGGTCCACTCACTCCGGGTCACCTGGCATTAGCCACTGTCAGTGGACAGGATACTGGACTGTATGGACCTTTGCTCTGACCCAGAATGGCCATTCTTATTGTAACCCTTCTGCCAGTCAGAGTTGGCAGCAACAAGGGCCGGGTTCAGTATCTAGGGGTTCCATTCCAATGACACAATGCAAAACCGGCTCGAGCCCCCCGCCCAGTGACCTGGGACAAATATATATCACCCCCCTGGTCGCCTCTAAGAGGCAGTACTTTCCCTCTCACAAGTACAGAGTCTGAGTGTAGCAAAAACCTTTTAATGACAGAGAGAAACAATGCGGCATTTTGTTGGGGAAACACCACATCTAGGATTCGTAAACCAAACTGTGAGCAAAGACCCACCCCAGCAAATTGGCCATGTCCTTTCCCTTTGGTTCTTGAGTCCAGCAACCCCAAAAATCACCCAAAGTCCCAGAAGTCCAACAACCCAAAAGTCCAGACCCAGAGTTCAAAAGTTCATCTGCAGAGTGCTACACACACCCCCCAGTCTGGGTAGAAATGGGGAGGGGAGAGGTAAGGGGCACGTTACGTGGCTCGAAGCTGATTGCCCCGTCCCTTTCGTGGGGCTTCGCTCTGCTCTGCTCTGCTATCCCACGAGTCACTCCACTCCACCAGCCGTCCCGCAAGCCGCTCTGGCTGTCCCACCAACTGCTCCGCTCCACCAGCACCTCTGCGCCGTCAGCCGTCCCGCAAGCCGCTCCGGCTGTCCCGCCAACTGCTCCACTCCATCAGCAGCTCCGCGTCGTCAGCTGCTCAGCAATATATCTTCCAGCTCCCCCACTACTTAACACAGTGCTCAGTGATTTCAGCTTATGGGGGAAGCTTTAATGGGGAGTGCTAAATTTGCACCATTAGCCCCAAGTGATTCCAACTCAGCAGCCTGTGATTAAACTCCTAAGGAATTCAAAATTAGCTCTAATATTCCACAGTGGGGAGGGGGAGAGAGAGAGAGAGAGAGAGAGAGAGAGAGAGAAGGTGCAACTAGCACTTAGGGCCCTCCAAAGAGGCCCATGCCACTAGGTACAAATACCTGTCCCCAGCCTCTCTCAATTCAGTGGGTTTTGGAACCCATGTCCCTCGCCTAGCGAGTGCTGCTTCGTTGATGGCGAGTCCCTCCATCATAACAAAAGGTCACTGTCCTTGATTCACATAATCAGGGTAACAACACTTTATTCTTCCTGCCCCAATAACAGAGAAACTGGGGATCCCACCGCAGCCAAAGTGACCATTTGGGCAAGCGATCCATCATGCTTTGCACGGTGGGTGGGTCCATGCAAACAAGATTAGCCCCTGACATCCCTTTCCACAACTCACCACCAGATGTCAGGGTAGAGCTCATCCTGACTCTGCTTACATTATGTTCTTCTGTTCTTAACTTCAGCTACGCGAATAGCATAGCTGAAGTCGTCGTATCTTAGATCAACTTACCTGGCTGTCCTCATGCCGGGGAGTCGACCACTGCTGCTCCCCCGTCGACTCCGCTTGCACTCTTGCAAGCTGGAGTACCGGAGTTGACGGGGAGCGCTTTCAGGGATCAATTTATTGTGTCAAGATGAGACACGATAAATCGATCCCCAAAAGATCGATTGCTACCCGCCGATCAGGTGGATAGTGAAGACCTAGCCTTAGGCCAGGTCTACACTAGGGGTGGGGGTCGATGTAAGGTACGCAACTTCAGCTACGTGAATAACGTAGCTGAAGTCAATGTACCTTGCTCAACTGCTGTCGATTGCTGCCGCTCCCCCGTCGACTCTGCTTCCGCCTCTCGCCGGGGTGGATTACCGGAGTCGACAGCAGAGCGATCGGGGATCGATTTATCGCGTCTACACTAGACGTGAAAAATCGATCCCCGAAAGATCGATCGCTACCCGCCGATCAGGTGGATAGTGAAGACCTAGCCTTAGGCCAGGTCTACACTAGGGGTGGGGGTCGATGTAAGGTACGCAACTTCAGCTACGTGAATAACGTAGCTGAAGTCAATGTACCTTGCTCAACTGCTGTCGATTGCTGCCGCTCCCCCGTCGACTCTGCTTCCGCCTCTCGCCGGGGTGGATTACCGGAGTCGACAGCAGAGCGATCGGGGATCGATTTATCGCGTCTACACTAGACGTGAAAAATCGATCCCCGAAAGATCGATCGCTACCCGCCGATCTGGCGGGTAGTGAAGACGTACCCTTAGTGTCAGAGTTCTAGACATTGGCTAGTTGCATGGGTGCACTTGAAGATCTTGAAGCTGCAGACAGCACTCTGTTGGTCCAGTAAAGCAGTCCAGCCAAGGCAACAAGGCGCAGAATGATTCTAAAGTGGGATCATTCCAAGCTGCAAGATGGGAGTTGTTATAACCAGAGAACAGTAACCCTGGATCCTCGTTAGACAATAAGACCACTCTGTCTCTTATCAGACCCCTTACAGTATCCTTGCTATCCCCCTTCCCCTGCAAGCACATTCCCAAACAACAACGGTGGTGTTTACCCACACTGCCTTCACTATATGCCAACCTCAGTCAGTTCTGGGCACAGCAGCAGTCTCTGGCCTGACTGCAATGAAGCCTAGCAATAGCCTCAGCAGTTTCACAGCAGCAGCTTCTGGCTTTCTAGCAGCAGCGCCTAGCTTGGACAGAGTTCCTCAAAGCAACCTCCACTCCCCTGGCCAGGATCTCAGTTCCCCACCCAAGATAGAGCCTACTGCATGCTCTTCCTGCATCCCCTGGAAGGCCCTCGATCTCTCTCTCCCAAGGCATCATGGGAGTTGTAGTCTCCAAGGGTAGATTGCAGCACTCAGGATCTCCCTGACTGGAACACTCCCAATTAAGTTTAGAGGCCTCTCAACTAGAGTAAGGTGCCTACACTATTAAATACTGGTTCAGCAAGGATTTTTCTATCCTGGCAAAAAAGTCTAGTTAATGAATCAGGTGCAGAGAAAAAGGGTCATTTTTAAGAATGGAAAACAAGTGGAGTCTTGAGGATTATCTGATATCCCCCTCACTATTTCATCCCCTGGTTGCTCTCTGTATTTCACACTGTCTAATGACACACTATGTCACAAACTATAATCTCTGACTGTATGGAAACCACGTATCTGGATCCAAGGGATTTACAATTTCAGTGTTATGACACTTGATGAAGCCATGTTTTTTTCTGGGTTTTAGTTTTTCCAAAACAGCGTTCATGGCACAATGTTATCACAAAACGTTTATCTTAAATCAGAGATTGGCAGAAGGTGATAATTAACAAAAAGAGCCAGACTGACCTTATCCCTGGGTGTCTGGCAGCATCTGCAAGAAAAGTAGCCACGAAAGATCAACAGAAGTAAAGTTCTGGACAGAAATGAAACTAAATCTACCTGCAGAATATCCAAATGTAGCTGCCTAATTCAGCAAATTTATTGTGTGATGGTTTACTTCTCTTAAGGACCATGTGTATGGAAATTTAAATTGTAAGATAGTAACTAATAAGAGCATAGTTGACTATGTAATAAAGCAATTTCCTTGACTTTCTATTTAACTAAACAAAAAGGTATTCCTGGAAGGACATTTTCAAAAGAAGTTTGTCCAATAAAAGATATTTCCTCACCCAGCTTGTCTCTCTAATTTTCAAAAGAACACATTTTTGTAGCATTTTGTGTTGCACCTACTTACACTGCATCTGGATTGAGTCTTCAGTTATACCCTAATCTGTTTAAAGATATTCATTATTCTGAGTATCTGTCTTTGATTGGAGAGGGTTAGCAAGTGTCAAGATGGGACTCTTTCCAGGGCCGAGAAGCAGCAGCAACAGAAAAATACCAGAATGGAGAGCATTAAGACCCTGATTACCTTCATGTTGGAGATGCTGGTTTAATCTGTGTTGAAGATTAGGGCTCAGCTCAGTTGATGCTCTTACAGTAAACTCCACAGATGGAGTACATGTATACAGACCCCCAAGAAGTCCGATGTTTCCCCTTTGATTATGAAAGCACTTTCCAATATGTCATGGAGAATGAAACCCAGACAAAGTTGTAGGGGCTGTCCTGCCTAGTGAGGAATGCTTCTTTCTCAACTGCATTCCCTGAAAAATGGAGAAAATAGGAGTCAGACCCTGAATCTTGTAGATAGCGGAGATTAACAATTGTCATGACTTTACCCAAACAGGCACATTTGAGACTGACTACAGAGGGCAGGAAAATTGAATCACCAGATTATCTTCAGAGTAGCAGCCGTGTTAGTCTGTGTCAGCAAAAAGAACAGGATTACTTGTGGCACCTTAAAGACTAACAAATTTATTTCAGCATAAGCTTTCGTGGGTTAGAACCCACTTCATCAGACGCATGATTATTTTGATCATTACAGACTACCATCTTGCCACAAAACTCAGTTGCAGGGTGGTGGACCCAGTGACCGGCAGTACCATTGCTCATTTAAGATTTCATGGCCTTTAGGTTTCCAATAGGTTAATGTACTAGACTTTCCCCCAGCCTAGGCAGGGGGACGTCTATAGGGCTTTTCTACCCTCTCACAACCATCTGATGCAGCCACAGGAGAGCACACTTCCACCCTTCCCCTGATCCAAGCCCTCTTCGTGCCTCTTTTTACATCCCCTAGCTGGGAATCATTAGTCTCAATCACTAAATGCTGTGCAGCTGGATCAGATGATTCCCAGCACCCGCCTGGCTCCTTTCCAGAACAGGGCTGGCTGCTCCCTGGATCTTAAAGACGCAGACCACTCAGTTACAATAATTCAGCATGAAACACTCTCAAGTGTTGAATGAGGCTGAACACTGTGCAGGTATGTAGCATTAATATAATCACACCCAAAAAATATAATAAAAGAATGTTCAAGTGGCAAAGTCAAGCACTTAGAAGTTAGCAAATGCCAGAGTTAAGATTGCCTGTGCAATCTTTAATTACATAATCACATACTACATTTCCAAAGGGCCCTGCCTTATCCAATGAAAGAGCGATATTTTTTTTATCCTCCACAGAAGTGTGTAGCCTTATTTAAAGCACACAATCAAAATCTTGCACTGAATACAAAATGTTTAGTCTCCTGATGGGTGTTTGTATGAAGCAAGGGATGTAGGCCATGGGCTTCACAGAGACTACTCTCACTTTAGTATCTGAGTGCTTCACAAACGTTAATAAATGTATCTTCACAACATCACTGTGAGTTTAGGAGGTATCTTTATCCCCATGTTACAGATGAGAAACTAAGAAACTCAGGCCATATTGCCACAAGTGTCCACTAATTGGGGTGCCCTAGGACCAGATTTTTCAGAGTACTTAGCATTTTTATGGTACTTTATATGTTCAAAGCACAGCTCCAATCAGTGTCAGTTGCAGTTGTGAACACCGAATGCTTCTGCAAATCAGATCGCAGGCATCTCATATTGGGCACCCAGAGAATGAGGAACACACAAATTAGTAACTTCCTGTGAAGAGTTTGGTTTAAGCAGTTTAACTAGCACCAAATAGGAACTCTGTGGCAGAGACAGGGATCCAATTCAATTCTCCAGGTGACATTCAACTACCTAAACCATGAGACCATCCTTTCTCTTCCTGAAGTTCCCTGTATCATTCACCCCACACCTTCCAAATTCTCGGACAAACAAGGCTGAGATCCTCCAGACAACTGCCTCATTCACTACAACCCTGATTCATTCCCAGAATACTATCCATGCCGTGCACTAAATCAGGCAGGGTACTGTGGAAAAAAATATCATCTGTTCATGTAATTAGAGACTGCATCATAAGACATACACACGAGGTAGCTGAATTAAGGTTGCACAGGGAACCTTAATGCTGGCATTTCCTAGCTTCTAAGGGCTTGACTTAGCAACTTGAACATTTTATTGATGTTGTTCTTTCAGTGTAATGAACGAATTTTAAAAACACAAACGGGGAAAAAAATAGAAATTCCATCATATGAAACCATAGCAACCCCCAACATGGGTCATCTGCAGGGTTAGGACCATTAAATCTATAGCATAGACCTCTACCTTTTGAGCTAATGGAGTCTCTAGTAGCAATAGTAGGCCGTTATCCTTGACGTGGACTAGCAGTAGTGGGGAATGGGACACTTTGCCAGCAGGTTTCACAGCTATTTGCTGAAAGCAAAGGAATGGTGAAACTCAGGCCTCTTGGATTCAATTCTAGGTTCTGGAGGGACAGGTTTTCTAGTGGTTATAGACCATTCTTTCCCTGTGCCCCCAAAGTTTCTCCTCTCCTTCTGCTCCTATCCATTCGCTTCACCCTGCTGGCTTCCTACATTCCTTACCCTTCCGTATTGGAATGTGGCTGTTTCTCCTCCACATGCCTGAGTGCCAGCCGGTGGGGCACTGAGAACACAGGAGAAACAATATTCCTTCTCTCAGTTCCTGTGCCCAGCACCGGAGCGGAGAGCAGAAGCAACTGCAGAGAAAGTCTTGCTCAGCTCCATAGCCTTTGAATGGAATATCATACTCAGTCACTCTGTGGGGATGGCACTCACATGTGCTGTCCATTCAGGGTGCAGGAGCTGTGAGGGGACAGAGCATACTCAGTGCAGATGGAATCTTTGGTGAATTTAGCTGCCAAACCTAACAAGCCTCTTCTGAGCATGTGGAAAATTAGATTTTCAGACCTTAACTTGATCAAATTTGTTCAGATTTTCACAGAAACAGCAAAAGGCACATCCCTGACACCAGGGCAACACTCCCCCCACCCCCCTGACCAAATTTCAAGGCCCTCCTCCAAATTATTGAGGAGCTGGAGCTTCTTAATGAAATTGATGAATTTTTTTAAGACGGACAAAACAACATATTTTTTTTCTAATTGTATTATTGTAAATGGCAAATGCGTTTTATCTGAAACTTTCCAGATAATTTCAGCCTGGGACAGACATCTAGGCTAGTTAATTTCAGCACGAGTGATTAAACTTTGGCAAAGTTATGAACAACTGAAAACAGGATCTTATAATGCCCTGCCTATAGCAATGACAGGTGCTGACGTAATGTCTCCTCTATCACAAGTGTTTTCCAGTTGCTATGGCTGCATCAGGGCACTCTCAGCATTTGAAGATCAGGTTTAAGCTGTTCTGCTTGGAAAAAATGATTATGTAAAAATGGCAAACTCTTATTCAAGAAGTACATCTTCACACAATGCACAGTCAACCTATGGAATTTGTTGCCGGGGGATGTTCTGAAGGCCAAAAGTCTAACTGGATTAAAAAAAAGAATTAGATAAGTTCCTGGAAGATAGGTCCATCAATGGCTATTAGCCAAGATGGTCAGGGACACAACCCCATGCTCTGGCTCTGGGTCTAAACCTCCAGCTGTCAGAAGCTGGGACTGGATGAGATGGATCACTCAATATTATCCTGTTCTGTTCACTCCTTCTAAAGCATCTGGCACTGGCCCCTGTTGGAAGACAGGATATTGGGCTAGATGGACCATTGGTCTGATTCAGTATGGCCGTTCTTATGTTAAATCAGCTCCTTTTGGGGTTGATCCAAAGGTCACTGAAGTCAGTAGAAGTTTCACTCATGTGAGTATGCAGGTCCTGACAAGACATATGCCTATATCACCCTGACTACTTTGCTTGTCTCTTTGTTTATTGATTATTCTTTTTATTGTAAGCTCTTGGAACGGGGATTTATCTCCCTATATATTTGTACAGCACCTAGCACATTTTTGACACTACTATAGTAGTAGTAATTATTAATAATAATAATATATGTTGTCTTATTGACAAAAATTAGTTTTTGTTACATTTTACTCCTTTTAGCACAGCAGAGCTAGTACAGCTATAGGAGACACAGCTAGAGTCTATGCTGGCTCTAACACCATCAGGAGAAATATTCATCAAGTTCCAATCCTGGATAATATTCACTATCCGTAGCATCTGTGTCAGCCTATTACAGTTAATGGGGTTGCAGAGCTGTAGTTGAGTGAAGATGAAGACAATGGGTTTGCCCAGGTGTACCTGAGAGCAGCTATAGAGTCTTTATTTCAGGCCACAGTGCGTGAGCTAGAAAGAACAAAGCTCAGTTTTCAGATCCCACAGTAAATTTGCAGTACTGGCAATTAGGTAAAAACAAATTTTGTTGTAAACGGAGGGAATATGTGTCCCAGTACTTTAAATCTACAGGAAGGTTTGTTATTGATGATGATGAAAGCAGGATCAGGCCTTTGTGCTGGGGTCACTGAGAACTAAGGAACCCCAAAATATTATTTTAACAGACTCAGTTTTTAGAACAGTAGTGAACATTACTACCATACTATTATGCTTCACCATTCTAACTCCTTTCATTAGCTTGTAGCTTGAGATGTGGGACTGAGGTCTGATTAAAATAATACTTTATAGAGCAGCAGTCCTGTGGTAAAGTAGGTAACTTCTCTTGTTGCCTTGATGTCTTTCAGGAGCTTATCAGTGGACTGGGAGTCAAGAGACTTGGGGGTTCTGGTTCTGAGTAAGCCTCTTGCCCACAGGGTGAATCTGGGCAAGTCACTTTACCATTCTTCTTTTTCGCCTCCCACCCTTTATCTTTCTTGTCCAGACCATCTTTAATCTCTCTGGGGCAGAGACTGTCTCTTACTATGTGTTTGTATTATCTTATAGATATCAAATAGCTGTAAAAAAAGAAAATTATTATTGTGAGAGGCAACAATTTAATACCCCAGTGATATATGGGATCTTCTTCAATCTACAGTATTAAAACTTTAGGATCAGGCCCTCTGAGTCCAAGGGGATTTCCTTTGTCTTCTATTATATGCCCATTTCTGCCTATCTCTGTTAATTTTCCAGTGTCTGAACCCTGGAACTGGAACCATCAGGCTCCATCTGTTGACAGATTGTTTCATTAGCTCGGCCATGTCACTTACAGTTTTTCCATTTCCCCCCACCCTTTGTTTCTAAGTCATTGCTCCATTCCACAGACTTGATTGTCCAGATTATCTTGCTGCTTCGACATTGTTTTCAGCTGACACTTATAGGGGTTTGCAGGTTATCATCTTTTCTGTGGTATGTGACAATGACTGGTATATTTCTCCGTGAAGTCTCAAGCTTCCTCTTGCTGCTGGCAACCAGTGATAAGGTGGCTTTGTGGGAAATGTAAGGGCTGTTTTGCATGATCAGATTTACCTTTTGCTTTTGGCATTTTGACTTCCTCAAATTAAAAGCTGGGAACCTCAAAGTGCCTTCCAAACCATAGGCCAACATTCTGAAACCTGGGCTTGTTAGGCTCTTAAATCTGTTACTATTTGCAGAGGTGCTGAGCACCTGCAACTCCACTTGAAGTCAGTGCAAGTTTAAGGCGCTCAGCACCTTTGAAAATCAGCCTACTCTGATTCAAGTGTTTAAATACAGGGTAAGCCCAGCTTCAGCCACTGAATATTGGAAATGTTGGTCATGAGTGAATGAAGACCGTGTAGACTTTAAATACACAGGTCAGAAGCAGGACAATGCAGGGCCACAGATGATGGAACAGGAAAGTGGCTGAATGAATAGTCCTCTTATTGTTTTAAGGGAGATTCTTGGCTTGGTCGATCTTTCTAAATGTAGGGATGAGGGACTGGTTTGGATAAAGTAGGAAGAGGACTGACCCTCTGCCCTAGCACTGAATTAATTGGATTATTTTATAAAGAACTTAAAAGATGCACTGAACATCCACCCTGAACCCAATTATTCTTATCTTCATCAACCCTCTTATCCACACTCCCCTTCTTACATAATCAGCTTACTCACTGATCACAAAGTTCCCCCACACTTCCTAATCCCTTATCCTTTGTACCTTTGCTTAAATTTTAAATGTATCTCACAGGATCTAACTTTTCCCATTCAGGACCTATCAGAGCTAGAATTTTTCAAACCATCTCCTGGTGTGTACTTGTGCATTGCCTTTGTAATGGCAATCAGTCTTCCTGGTCTGTATTTGTTGCCTATGTAGCACTGACAGATCCCAGTCGTCAGCGGGTGGGATCGAACCTGGGACTTCTGGAGCTAAACGCATGAGCCTTTACTGCATGAGCTAAAAGTCACATGGCCGTTAGCTAAGGCTGTAACAGACTCATTAATCTTTAAGTGGTCTCAGTGCCACTAGAGGGGACAGAGCACCACACCCAGGAGGTGTGTGGGTTACACCTATATTACTTTGGGATTTTAATTTGGCACCTTTTGTGAGTTTGTATCTTTTCCACAAAAAACAAAGTTTGGGACCTGAATTCCAGATTTAGCACAGGTCTGCTGCTGTCTTCAACTCTCACATATCATAGATTATCTAAAATGCAGTAGAGTCCTCTGACCCAGGGAAACTCTCACTCTAGCATACCATGCTGGAAGACAACAAATGACCTGGCAGAGACTGCTGGATTTGCTGACATCCTAACATGCACTGGAAATGCCAGCAGTGGAAGATTCGGCTGTTCAGTGGTAAGGACATTGGACTGGGGAGCAAGGAAGAGAGACTGGTAGGAGAACTTGTATGATAAGGAACACTGGTAGAATGGAAGGAGTCTTCAAGTTCAGGATGGAGGAGATCATCTGAGAATTTGATTGTGATCCGAGGGTGTGAAGAAGGATCTGGCATTGGGCTCAATAATAAGAAAAAAAGGAGTTCAGAGGAAGGGAAAGGTGTGGGAAGGGATGTATCAAGGTTGGTTGGAGGGAGATGGAGAACACTGGGATGAGGAGAATGGGGATGAAGAAGATTCAGAAAAGGAGGTTTTGATATGATAAATATAACAGAATGGCACTAATTGAAGAAGGAAATGATTGGACAGTGAGGATTCTGAGCCAGGGTCACGTCAGACAATGTAAACAATATCTAGAAACCTAAAATGGAAACAAATCTGCTTAATATTATTGGGACAAACACACAGGTGCATCTAAGAAGATATAATGTACTCCTTCTTCCAATCATCTCAGCATGGAAGCTACACTAAAGGTCTCCATTACATGCACTTCTGAATTTGCCTCTACGTTTAGCTCCCATTGTCTCTAGTTGCCTTTAAATGATTCTAAGATTCTACCAAGGGATGAAGTGTCACTAGAACTCTTTAGGTTGTTTGAAAGGATAGTGCCACATTACACGGCCCTACTTTTCAGAAGTGCTGAGCACCCACCGCTCCAGCTGAAGTCAGTATGAGTTTTGGGTGCTCAACACTTCTGAAAATCAAGCTCAGCTCTGAGTATAGAGTTCGTGGCTGTGTGTTGCAACACAGCTCAGCTCTTCAGGAGAATTCTGAAGGAACATCCCTTCCTCCCAATATTTGTATGTTCCCCAGTTTCTGTATCTGTCTGGTGTGCTGCTTGGGGATTTCTGCAAAGTCATTTCTTTAAGTTTAGCATGGATTTTTACTATCTACCTACAGGTGCTGTGTAACCCTTCTCTGTGTCACAGCCCAGTTTATTTCTTCAGTGCCTGGTCTCTCACTGAACTCTTCACATCCTAGTTCCCAGTTTAAATCCAGCGTTGGTCAGTAGTGACCCAAAGTTCTTACCATGTGCTGGCTGTTCTGTGACCATTATGAAATAAGTTTGGTGAGTCTCAGACCACGTCCTAGAGGGCAGGTGTCCTCGTCACTGAAACTACCAGCATGCCAGCACGACTAAAACTATTGGACACCTTGGTTGGCAATCTCAGCACAGGAGACTGTGGCACAGGAATTGAATTATCCTGTCACTCCTAGATGTAAGTGGGGGAATAATCCCACTATTGTGGGGAACGCTCCTCGTCTCTGCACTACCCCGGTGAAATGGGATAGCGGAAGGATCTCAGTCCTCGCTCCCACCTCCTTTACCCAGAGGCCTCCCTGCCCTCGAGGACTCCCCTTGCACTCTCCTGTCTGGCAGAGTCCTCGTAACCCCAACAAGGCTGGGCCCATGATTCCTGGGGGGCTCGACCCCCAACCTTGCTGTGGTCACCTAGGTCAGGGGCTAGGGTGTCCCCACTCCGGGGTACTCTCTCTGAACAGGATGCTTCCCTGACC
Organism: Chelydra serpentina; assembly: GCA_037349315.1. Classification (NCBI taxonomy): domain Eukaryota; kingdom Metazoa; phylum Chordata; order Testudines; family Chelydridae; genus Chelydra; species Chelydra serpentina. The sequence continues at coordinate 20,614,272 of JBAIAC010000035.1, forward strand.
CACTGATCACTGCATACAATTCAAAGCAAATGCAAATTATTGAATTAACAATTAATTTTTTAACAGGAATAAGGAAAAATGGGAAAGGCTAATGAAAACACATCACCCCGCTCTGTGGCAGGGAACATCACAACAGTGTCTTTGAAATGTCAGGGCAGTTCAGTCTGTTCCTGTGTAAGTCCCAGGCCTCCTTCTCAGGCCCTGGCTGTGCTGCAGGGACGCTGTGGCTTGGACACTTGCTCCGGCGGTGGCCACACGCTCGCAGGCTCTGGGTGGCAGGACCCTTCTTCCCAGCATCGCCTCGCCCTGTCGGGGTTTAGATCCCCCTGCAAGTCTGGCCTGCAGGGCCCCTTGGCTGAGGCCTCTCCCTGTGCTGGGCCCACTGCCCAGGGTCCCCCTCGCTCTCCCCAGCTGCTCACCGCACCTGGCTCCGGACTGCTCCAGCCCCAGCTCCACCGCTCTGCCTGAGCTCCAGCTCCTCTGCCTCAGCACGGCTGCTGCTGCTGCTCTGCCTCCAGCTGCCTGGGCTGCTGCCCTGGCCCCTCTGGCTCTGGCTGCTGCAGCTTCTCCCCCCAGGGCAGGTCTGTCTCGCTGGGCTGCACCTCTGCTCCCAGGGCAGGTCTGTGTCTCTGGGCTGCTTTTCTGGCCCCTCTGGATATGGCCCAGCTCAGCTCTGGCCTCTGCCCTCTCCTCAGCTCAGCCCCACTCACTGGCACTTCAGCTCACATGGAGGACGGGATCCACCCTGACCTCCTGACTCCCTGATTCGCCTGCCTGCCCTGTCAATCAGAGCTGACCTGGAGCACTGGCCTCTCCCCATTGCCCCTGTGGACTGTCAGTCCCATCGACCCTTCCCCTTTTGGTACTGGGAGCTCTGAATGTTAGTAAGGGGATAACAGTCCCCTTACATAGAGGTCATGCCTCTAGGACAGTATTTTCCAAAGTGTGGTACGCGTACCCCTGGTCAGGGCCGGCTCCAGGCACCAGCCTACCAAGCACGTGCTTGGGGTGGCACCTGGAGGGGGGCGGCACTCAAGGTTTGTTTGTTTGTTTGTTTTTGTTTTTGTTTTTTTTAATTTACAAAAAAACCTAATCTTCCTCTGGCGCCCCGGCCGGGGGAGCGGGGCGGCAGGCGTGCTCGGCTCCCAGCCGGCGCCCCGGCCGGGGCAGCGGGGCGGCAGGCATTCCATGCTCCCCACTGGCAGGGGGAGCGGGGAGGTGGGCATGCCGCCCTCCCCGCTGGCCCCCCCTGGTGTTTTGGCGGGGCGGCGTTGTTGGGGGGGGGGGTGTTGGCCGGCGTTGGGTGGGGGGCGGTGCTTGTGGGTTTTTGTTTTTTTTGCTTGGGGCGGCCAAAAAGCTAGGGCCGGCCCTGCCCCTGGTGGTACATGAAAAGGTTTCAAGGGGTACACGGCAGAATTTTTTATTTTACTTTATCATAACGGGACCCCTGGCCGGCAGTTGGCTGAGCGGGGCCAGCGGACAGAACTCCAGACCCGCTGCCGGTCTGAACCGCTCAGACCCGTTGCCAGTCTGGGGTTCTGTCCACCAGCTCCTGCCAGCCGGGGTTCCGGCTGCCTGCCCCGCTCAGCCTACTGTCGGCTGGGGGTCCCGATCACCCAGACTGGCAGTGGGCTGAGTGGGGCTGGCGGCGGGGACCCCGGCTGGCAAGGGGTCGGCAGCGGGCTGAGCGGGGCCGGCGGACAGAACCCCAGACCTGCGGCAGGCTGAGCGGCTCAGCCCACTGCCGGTCTGGGGTTCTGTCCGCTGGCTCCTGCCAGCCAGGGTCCCGGCCACCGGCCCTGCTACCGGCCGGGGGTCCCTTTCACCCAGGCCGGCAGCAGGCTGAGCGGGGCCAGAGGACAGAACCTCAGACCCGCTGTCCGTCTCAGCGGCGAAGAAAAGAAAAGCAGAAGTCATACCGCCGAACAGCTGCGCCGAAGAAAGAAGATGGTCAGAAGCACAGCAGAGTTGACGCAAACCACGTGTGCGCGTTACTGCAGCTCGGGCAATACACTTGCCTTTGTGGCATGCGCAAAAGTCTTACTGATGGATAAAAGATAAAAGTGAATAACTACTTGTAGTAATCTAAAGATTGTAGCAAGTACATACTTGGTGTGTATTAATATACAAAGTTTCTTTTTGTTTTTGTTAAACCCATTTACAATGGATTGCTGGCTAAAACTGGGAAATTTGAAACATACAAAAGAAAATTATGAAGGAAATACGAATGTTAGTGATAATTATGCTGAAAAATGCAGTGATATGGCTACATCAGACAATAGTGACAACAAAATTAGTGAACTGTGTGAACCATCTGTAAGTTTATTGAATGTATCAGCTGCAAAGAAAATGAAAAAAAGCCTGCAAATATGTTGAAGAATATCTTAAACTGGGATTTTCGTGGACTGGCGATGAGGTGGAGCCTGTTCCACTATGTGTGATTTGTTACAAGACTCTCACAAATGAAAGTATGAAACCATCCAACCTAAAACATCATTTCGATAGCAAACATAATATGAGGGAAAACCTGTAGAATTCTTCAAAAATAGGCACAAAGATCTCCAAAAATTCCAGAAAATAATTCGTAATGTGATGGAAGGTGAAAATATGAAAGCTCTGGAAGCTTCATATAGTGTGGTGTACTTAATTGCAAAGTCCGGAGCTGCTGAAGTGATTGGCGAGACATTAGTAAAACCTGCAGCCAAAGTAATGGTGCAAGTGATGACTGGAAACAAGGCTAGCAAAACTATAGATCGTGTCCCCCTCTCAAATAACACTGTTCATCGTAGAATCACAGATATGGCCAAAAACGTAAAGCAGCAATTATTGTCAAGAGTACAAAAGAGTCGCTACCATGCACTGCAAGCGGATGAATCTACTGATGGTGTGAATTTAGCTAATCTTTTGTTGTTTGTCAGATACGAGCTGAATAATGAAGTCCACGATGATATTTTGTTCTGCCAACCTATACCAACACATACAACTGGAGAAGCTATTTTTAAAGTTATTGATGACTTTTATCAAAAACAATTACTTGGTTTGGAGTCATTGTGTTGGAATAAGCACGGATGGCGCCAGAGCCATGATTGGTTCGAAGAAAGGAGTTGTTGCACCTATTCAAGCTGTTGCGCCAGAAGCAAAATAGACTCATTGTTGCATTCACAGTGAAGCACTCGCCACCAAGAACATGCAGGCAGATCTAAAGCAAGTACTGGATGAATCTGTGAAAATAATCTATTTTGTGAAAGGCCGCCCTCTGAACACTCGGCTGTTTTCTCAGCTTTGTGATGAGATGGGCAGTGATTACACACAACTCCTATTTCACACTGAAGTTTGTTGGCTTTCGCGTGGAAAAGTTAATGTCTATGCAAACTAGCATATATTGCAGATATCTTTGCTCATTTAAAGAACCTCAATCTATCTTTGCAAGGGAAACTCATAACCATATTCCATGTTCAAGACAAAGTGAGCGCCATGGTCCCAAAATTGAAACTGTGGCATAAACGTCTTAGTCATCGTGAACTGGATTCCTTTCCATCTCTTTATGACTTAGTAATAAACTCGACTAACGAACTTGATAGTGATGTGTTGCAAACCATGAAGCGGCATTTGGAAAGCTTGCAGAAAGATCTTTGTAAGTATTTCCCTGAACCAGACGGCACCTTTGAATGGATAAGGAACCCTTTTATCATCAATGTTCAAACATTGCCAAATAACCTCTCTGCTTCAGAAGAAGAACAGCTCTTGGAGCTGGCTTCAGATAGCTTCCTGAAAACAAAATTTGAGCAAAATACACTGACATCATTTTGGTTGAGGGTTAGCTCCGAATATCCAGCTCTATTGGACAAAGCTGTCAAGTATTTTCTGCCTTTTCCCACCTCGTATTTGTGCAAGATCAGATTCTTTGTGCTGGTTGACATCAAAACAAAAAAAACAAAATCGTCTTATTGATGTGGAGCTCCATCTTCTTCTTAATATCACAAACATCGAGCCGGATATCCCAGCGATAGTGTCTGGTCAAAAGCAGTTCCATCCCTCTTACTGAATAGTTTGGTTTGTACTGAAAATTTTTCAATACCGAAATAGTCAGTATTAAAACTAGTGCTTTCTTCACTAACCTAACCAAACCAGCATATTTTAATTTCAAAATTATACGAATTCACCATATATATATATATGCGCTGTTCTGCCAGACTGTTGATTCACTTCTATTATTTTAATTCTTTCTAGTACTATTTCTATATGTAACTATTATTTCTATTAAAATTTTTGTTTCAACTGTATGTAATATTATCTTGTATTTATTTCTAATAAACATTTAATCCAGAATGAGACGAATTAGGAGTGTGTTATAAAAATGTGGTACCCCCACCCAAATTATCTTCACCGGAGAAGGGGTACGCTGGTAACATAGGTGCCGACTCCGTGGGTGCTCCGGGGCTGGAGCACCCATGGGGAAAAATTGGTGGGTGCTCAGTACCCACCGGCAGCTCCCCGCCAGCCCCAGGGCCCGCGCCCAGCTCACCTCACCACCGGGCGATGTTGCGGGGCCCCGACGCTGGGCGATGTTGCGTCGGCGTCAGGGGCGGGGCCCCGCAATGTCGCCCGGTGTCGGGGGCGGGGCCCCGCCCCCGACGCCGGGCGACATAGCGGGGCCCCGCCCCCGTTGCCGGGCAACAGCACCTGCGGGCGCTGACGAAAGTCGGCTCCTGTGGCCGGTAAGACAAATGTCTCAAAAGGGGTACACAACTGCTCTAAGTTTGGGAAACACTGCTCTAGGACAAGGCTAGGGCAGATAGACAGGGATCCTGCTCTGGTATGGCCCAAAGGATAATCTTTCATGAGCACTAAATGCACACACAAATGTAGGCCTAGTTCTTGCTATCAGGTTGTTACAGAGTCTTTCTCCTGTGTCTGGCTGGGTTTGTTGACATTATTGGTTCTGACTGACACTCTCTCTCTATCTTTATACAGATTACTTTAGTGTTTAGTGATTGGGGAGGTTTCCCCCTAAGTGTATCTCCAGCTACTGTCACTTGTTGTAACCGGATCAAGATAACTAAGGAGGAATGTCAAAAAGGGCAAATAGTATTGAGTTATTGGCCTAGAGGTGCCCTTGAAGGGACTTTTCATTGTCATTCTCCCCTGGGCAGATGCCTTATCTACAGTATCTCGCCCTCAGGTTGGGGAGATGGTAGTAACTTTACTGGATTTTCAAATAATTTCAGTAAAGACCTCACTGCTAAAAAATTTAACCCCTCTGTTTCTGGACAAAAGGCATGCTTTCCTCAACTGCAATTCTGGCAGTTACAGTTAGGTCGATATTTTCATTCTACATGCCTTTGCTCAAATAGATTATTATTCAGCCATAGAAATTCACTCTAGGTTGGATCTTGGCATGAAGATGACTATGTGAATTGATGATATCTTTCAGATCTCTTTGCCAATGTTGGAATGCCATTGCTGCAGCACAAAGGGGATGGAATCTGGCCCTAACTCCTCTCCTGGTGATTCTGTCAGCGTGAGGGAATCTCCAGCATGGAGAGGACTGGTGTGTCTGGATCCACTATGGCACCCTCCTTACAATGGGAAGTAGGGAGGGGCAAGGAGGAGGGGGGCAACATGCATGCATTACACTCCAGCTTTGCTTAACTGGCAGATGGCCCCTTAAGCTCTGTTGCTGGCTGCCACAAGTTGAAACACTTCCAAGACTGCTCTAATTTATGCCCAGACCAGGGCTAAGGCAGGGAATCAGGGGGCTGTGATAGGCAGAAGCTGAGTAACTTCTCCAGCTCCCTGCCTTGCGCTCTTCCGTCTTACCCCTGCTCCTCTAGGATTTCCCATTCATTGCTTTATGCTCTCAGGATTTACTATATTTATTTTACACCTCAAACCTCCCATGTCTTTTTGATGTATTTCTGCTTCCTACAGAAAGTAATGTCCCCTTGTCTGCACATTTCTGCTTCTAAGAGTGAGAGGGATTCAGTCCCCAATGAGAGGCTCAGCTAACTGCTAACACATTCTTCACCTGCACTTCCATTACGTGTTTTTACAGGGCAGAAGAGCTGAAAAAATTCATTAGACATTATGGGACATTAGACTGTACTTGAAGGGCCTTTGTTGATCACCAGTCTCCATTAGATGCCTATGGGATGTTAAACAATCATTGTTCATCTGTTCTTCAGGATGTTCACCCATGCACCGCAAACACACTCTCATCCATTCACTGACACAATCTGAAAAATCCTAATACATCACAAACTGTCATATCAATGTTTTTTGTAGGATACAAGAGATACAAGATAATTGCTGCTTTGTACTTCATCTGTACACCAGCGCTGACCCAAATCCTATTTTTATTTGAAAATAAATGTCATACCAACAAATTGCTTTGGTAACCATGACTTTCTCTATGGTGAAATTATTTGAATAAATCCATCAGAACATAACTAAATCCAGTGTGAACCCTTCACTGCAAGGAAATGTGCATGAGGCTAGAACTCAACAAAGATGTAAATATGCTGAGCAATTGCCATCCTCTCTGTAGAGTTGCCCCTTTTGAAATGTACCTCCATCAAAATATTCAGGTGGGGTTGAAGTGAGGATTACTGATTGTACAATAAATCTTGTTAACAAGCTCCATGATGCAAAGATCAAGAATGTAACTTATGCTCATCCTGATTTTCTGGGAATCATATAGATAAGGAAGCATTCCTGAGAGTTGGTAACTGCTCCTCAAAAATCTTCTGGTTTCCATTAGAAGTACCAAGCCATGAGGGTGAGCTCAACTCATGGCATTTATTAAGAGAAATCCACTAAGCAGAGACTCAACCAGAGAGACAGCAACTGTCTCCACCATGAAGATAGCTGGTGTCACTGTGCTCCTTACTCTGGGAGTTTTCTGCTGCTCAGGTGAGTAACTTTTACTAACTCCTGTAGTGTGACGGGTGGCCCAATTCTCTGCCATCTGCCAGCATTCGTCCTGGCCTCAAATAGTAAGGAGAAGGAAGTTGTGGGAATGCACTTCACTCAGAAGTTCTTCAGTCAGATATATTAGTTCTTCAATCTAAGGCTTCTCCTTCACCTTGTTGAGAAGGCTGCTGGCGTTTGACAGTATGTCTAGGTTTTGGAACCTCAACAGGACACGGAGTCCTGGGCACCACAGTGAGCTCTTGCATTTATGTGTCTTTTAGCATAGACTATATCCATCTTCTCCTTATTTCCTTTTAAAAATACATGGACCAGAGCCAAGCCCCACTAAATTCAGTGGAAAGCCTCTCATTGACCTCAGTGGGCGTTAGATGCCCATAAAGCAGAGAGTAACATAGATTTAGTGTGACTGTTACTATCCTGCAGGTTCCCCTTATTAGTGGCTTGTGATGATCCCAGTCTCCTGAAAAAGGGCATCATTGGGGTTCCTGCTCCACTTGCTTTGATGTCACAGACTATACCAGCGACAGCATCCATTTTAAATATTCAGACTCAATAAATGATTCATAGATTCATAGATTCTAGGGCTGGAAGGGACCTTGAGAAGTCATCGAGTCCAGCCCCCTGCCCTCATGGCAGGACCAAATACTGTCTAGACCATCCCTGATAGACATTTATCTAACCTACTCTTAAATATCTCCGAGATGGAGATTCTACAACCTCCCTGGGCAGTTTATTCCAGTGTTTAACCACCCTGACAGTTAGGAACTTTTTCCTAATGTCCAACCTAAACCTCCCTTGCTGCAGTTTAAGCCCATTGCTTCTTGTTCTATCCTTAGGGGCTAAGATGAACACGTTTTCTCCCTCCTTCTTGTAATCTATTTTCACTGAAAAATGTGGGGTGTTTAAATGAATATCAACAAGTGTATAGAGATGACTTTCTATGAAAAAGAACAAAAAGTAGTTCTCGCTGGAAAATGTTTTTCCCATGAAAACTTTCAATCAGCTTAATGAGAAAGTTTGTTTTTAATTCACAATTATTTTTTGTTTTTACGATCTCTGCCCTTCCTGGTCTACTTGAAAGCAAAAATTTTGAAGGAGTCTGACAGAGGCTGATTTTGTTTAGCTCCCATGGGAGCTAAAGATGGCCTCTTCTAATGACATTTCCAGCCCATTATTGCAGCCCCATGAGGTTTTCATAGTTCAGTACTTATTATCACTCAGCAGACAAAATTTCCACACCTTGAAATCTGCATCTGGTTTCTTAAAATGGAGTCCAGTATCGCATGGAAAGCAAATGGCATCTCTTTAATAGTTCCAAATTAAGTTTTACTTACAATTTTCATTTTAGAAAGTAACACTGGAGGCAGCCATCATGCTTAAAACTGAGTCCTTATAAGGCACCACTTCACCAAATCCTACAGAAATAGTCCCACCCGAACAGTTAAGTATCACTAGTGTTAGCTGTAGTGCCTTGGGCTATTCAACTATGGTAGTGCTTTCTTATAAAGGATCAATATTAAGCAGGATGAGTGCCTCTAGTGTTGCTCTCTAAAAGTGCAAATTGTAAATAAAAATTATTATTAGCTTAGCTACCACACTATGCTTGGAGCTGTACAATAAACACAAAGACAATCCATGGCTTAGCCATGCTGGCGTGATTGTTTCCTACATGGTGTGTGTTTGCTTTGGGAAAGTGGTAGTGTTGGGGAAAGAGTGCATTTTTGAATGAATGTAACTTCTTCCAGTCGGTATGCATTCACAACTCCCCCTAATGCCAGTGTGCACACATGAGGGCAGAATCTGATCTATTCCATGTGAATAACTACTGTTATTTGCATAAGTTTAGTGGGAAATGTTAGAGGTTTTCCCTCCAAGACTATGCCACTGAAATCTTTGTGTCTAATCTTATCTCTTTCTCTGTGTGTCTCTCTTTTAGGGTAGCATGTGGAAAACTTGGCTTAGAACACTCTGGACCATGTCACAAGAAAAAGAAGGCATAAAAATTGATTTCTTGTTTTGAGTTTCCATAAGAAAGTCACTATGTAGAGACACATTCTCTATTTGTTCTTCTATATAGTGGTTGCAGATGGCATCACTATCTCTGTTTCTTTGTTCAGTAAAGTAAATTCCGTAAAGTTCTTTATTTTTCTTTTTTCTTTAAAGTGGGATTTGTGGCCTCCCATGAAACCCTTCCTGTTTGTAATGAAGCAGCATTAGGTTGTGGCTATATTCCCACTATAAGCTTGATTTTTACTGTCCCTTCTCAAAACAGAAGTCTGATCTTGAAATATTACATGTAGAGCACATCCTGGGGTAACATTTTCCTTGTAATTTTGGTTAAAATAAAAAAGGTGAATCAAAGTTATGCTATTTTGAAAACTGACCTGTCCACTTCCTTTTTGAAAATGTTCCTAACTTTCGTTTGATTCATAACATCTCCAAAGTGTGCTGGCCTGGAAACGCTGCATTTGATTTGTGTAGTTGGCCCCGCTGAAGAGAAAAGCCTTTTAGTATTTTTAAAAGGTTAGAGGGGATAGTGGGAGAAGTAAAAAAGCTCTAAAAAGCCTCATTCTACACACCACCTCACCAGTCTTAGACCCATGGAACTCCATGGAGTTGTTTTCACACATATAGGGCCAGATTCTCCTGAGTGGCAACTTATACCTGATGAGGGGCTAGGGAAGTGAGGAAGTGTGTCACGCGGTATGCACACCCTGTCCTCCTTTGGGGCGTGGCAAGGTTGTGATATCACCATGGTTACAGAGTACCTGACCGTCTTTAGGCTGAAATCTGCACAGCCCAGAGGCCGCAGACAATATGGCTGCCCTTGCGGTCAGGGCAGTGTGGTCCAATAGCCAGAATCAATTACAGTGGCCTTTGCATTCAGGGCAGCACAGCCTAGTGGCCAGAGTCCATATAACTGCCCACAGATGCAGGGCAGTGCGGTCTATTGGCCAGAGTCAATTAAGCAGCCCTTGCATTCAGGGCCATGCAGCCTAGTGGCCATTATCCAGGGGCCACCACGATGGGAGATCGACGGCCTGGGTAGGGGGGCCTGGACCCACCTGACTCCACCAGGCCCAGACCCAGGGCCCTAACAGTGGCAGAGTGGTTCGCCCACTGGGTCAGTGGGGAATCCCACTGAAACACGCTGACCTCACTCAGGTGGGAGATACCACTCACACACTCTCCCTGGGTCACTTCCTACCGTGCTTTCAGAAGGAATACTGATTTCCGTGAGCTCAAGATCTGGCCACATGTTTATTTCAACTATTGGCTTCAAAAAGCTCTTGCATGCTCATGTGAGGTTCATTCAGCATAGTGTTCTGACAGTGGTCCCACTGTGATATCCTTCGCCCCCTGACATGTACAGGAAGGCTTCCTGACAACAGTTAGATTTATCTTGGTTTCATGAGCTAGAGTCTACATCTGTTTGTACAAACGGACTGGGGAGCTCTGAGCTGCAAAAGCTTCAGTTGTTGACGAAGCTAAAATTATTTATGGCTAGGAAGTTCTGGAAATATTTCTGACTGCAGATAAATATCTTCAAATGGTGCTATAAAGTAACGAAGGAATAGCTCAGATTTTCCTCTTTTGAAATGGAATCTGTCTGGCCAAATAAACTTCATTCCAAGGGTTGGAAGAGGCCAAGTCCTTCAGAACCACTTTAAGGCAAGTGTATAATGTGACTAGAGCCCAAGTAATAACAAAGCTACCTTTAGCTTGGGGCGAGATGGGGGAAACCTCACAAGTGACAAAAAGTAGCAGTAAGGTCTGTGAACAGTAAGGTTCACCAGGTTCATACTGGGTGTTGTCAAGGGATAAGGATAACTAGCCTGCTTTAGAAGATGCCTCGTAGCTATGACTGTGACAGATGCAGCAAACATCAGGAGAATTGGAAAAGACAACTTCTGTCTTTGGCTCCACAGCTTCATCAGGAGAGGCCCATCCCTGTAGGGAAACCAGCCCATGACTGAGAACAAGCAGCATCTGCAATACACACAGAAATGCACATGAGGGTCTGTAGGTTTTCAGCTTTTTGACATAAACCTGAAATTTTTCACAGTAAAAAGAAAATACAGTAATTTCTTGACCAGCCATGCTAATTAATGCTTTTCCTATAATCTGGAAAGAGTTTGTATGAGACATCAAAGACCACATTCCCTCTTTCTGAATGAAAATGGACAAAGGATTTTGCTTAGTTTCTTTTATTGAACAAGCAAATTAAGAGATAGTGACACCATCAGCCTGAAAAGAGCAGAGAAGTGTCTCTGTGCAGTGATCTGCTTTTGGAAAGTGAAAGCACTTCCATTCATCCTCAGACCTGCAGCAGGGTTCCTCATGTCAGTTTTCCCACAACTTACCCTACAGAGGAAACACAAAAAGAGAGAGAGAGAGAGAGAGAGAGAGAATGAAAATGATCTAAATGTATAGTCTTGAAAGGTAAAATATTTCAAGTTTTCCAGTGAACTAATCCAACATATGCTAGTTATTCATACATGATGGGCCACGTTTTGCCTTCAGACATGCAACTGGACTTTGATGAGAGTTGTGCAAATGTATCTGAGGGTAGAGCCCTTATAGAAGAGTCCTATACAATTTAATAGGGATAAAATTAACAGGGTTCTGTAGAAATTGAACGAAAAACCCACAGAATTAGAATGAGAACCTTTCTAGAGAATCTTAAACCAGTCCATTTAATCTTATAGCTAATATCTCTGCTACGGAAGTCTACAGACCGGTTTTAAAAATTCTCTACTACAGTTCTACTGGACGTTTTCATAAAGGAAAAATTTATTTCAGATTAAAACAGTTGACTCTTCTCCTTCTCCCTCCCTCCAGACTCCCCTCCCCCCCACAAAGATTTGTATACTGTTCAACTGAATCATCTCAACATAGAGGTTTGATGGTGCTTTTCCTTTGGTCTCCTGCCACTAGGCCTATCTAGTTTTTTCAGTATCATAAGCCTTATGATATTATGGCTTAATATTTAGAGGGGACATTTCCAAAGGCACAAATGGGAGTTAGACACCTAGTTAACGTTGATTTTCAGTGGGAGCTGGCAGTAGAGGTGCCAAGGTTTTTGCCCCCTTAGGCGGCAGCGCTCCTCCACCGTAATCGGTGGCACTTCGGCGGCAGCTCCTCTGAAGCTGCATTCTTGGGCGGCGTTTCAGCGGCTGCTTTTCTTGCCGCTGAATTGCCGCAGGGAAATGAATCGCTGCCGAAATGCCGCTGAGGGTGGCGAAATGCCACCCCCCAAATCCTGCTGCCCTAGGCGACCGGCTAGGGTTGCCTAGTGAAAGCGCCGGCCCTGGGAGCTGGGCACCTGACTCCTCTCTGTTCCTCTGGAAGTCTCCCCCTAAATCTTTTGTTCTACTAGTCAATTTCAGCTAAAGCCAGCTACAGTCTGCCTGACACTGAGGCTTCCCCAAAACCAAGGTCACTACAGCTATCATTTTTCAGCAAGACAGTAACCACCAGCAGTGATTAAAAAAGAGTTTTAAGAAAAGAGCAGCAGCAATGGCTTCTTGGGGAAATATGTTACAATAGGCTTTTCAAGATCTTATTCCAAAATACAATTAGTCAAGGGGTAATATTTGCAAAAGCACCTATATGTCATAGGAGCCTAGTTCCTATTTTCAAAAGCGATTTAGGTACTTACGTTTTAGGCTCCCACATCTCTAAGATGTTTTTCAAAGTTTTACCCAAGCTCTATTAACACTTTTCAATAATATATCTGAAAAGGGCTGGCCTATGAGTCCCTGCATTTAACAGCCCGTACACTCGTTTCAGAGTGGGAGCCGTGTTAGTCTGTATCAGCAAAAAGAACGAGGAGTACTTGTGGCACCTTATGCCCAAATAAATCTCTTACTCTCTAAGGTGCCACAAGTGCTCGTTCTTTTTACTCATTTTTAAAAGGTTCATTTCCCCATGGGCACCTCTTCCTGGCCTGATTCTCCATTGCCTTGCACCTTGTATAGCATGGATCGGCAACCTTTGGCCTGCCAGGGTAAGCCCCCTGGCGGGCCAGTTTGTTTACCTGCTGTGTCCGCAGGTTCGGCTGATCGCAGCTCCCACTGGCTGCGGTTCACCTCTCCAGGCCAATGGAGGCTGCAGGAAACAGTGGCCAGCACATCCCTCGGCTCGTGCCGCTTCCCGCAGTCCCCATTGGCCTGGAGTGGCGAACCGCGGCCAGTGGGAGCTGCGATCGGCTGAACCTGTAGACCGGCAGGTAAACAAACTGGCTTGGTCCACCAGGGGGCTTACCCTGGTGGGCTACGTGCCAAAGGTTGCTGATCCCTGTTGTATAGTCATGTAGCCAGTGCAAAGAGGATGCAAAATGCTACCAAGTCAAAATTGCAGCATTCCATCCCTACTTTTTACTGGCATAAGTGACACCACAAGGTGTAGGGGATGGGAAACCAAGTCTCCTTGTCTCCCTGCTCACAACTGATACACAGCTCATTGCAGAGGCTTCATTAATTGGGTTGGGAATGATCTATAATGAATTTGAAACAGCCTGATTTTGTTCTGGTGGAAAGCGCTTCAACTTCACAGAAATTGCTGAATTCTGCTCCCTCTAGCACATACCTACCTACCCACAAAAAGCTACCAATAAATATACCATCTGGCTTGTGGTGACATGTTGGGGCAGTAAATGCTTCAGGGTGGATCAGCTCTAAGAGTATTTTTTTTCAATCATAACTAGTCATTTATGTCTGTTCTTGCCTGATTGATCCACCAAGCATACACTTGTTGCTGTATGTTTTACTATCAGTGCCACAAACACACTGGTAGACCATTGGGCAATTAGTGACATCTAGTGGCGGCTTTCAGGTCACTCTCCCCTACCCTTCCGGCCAGAGAATATTATAACGTTTTATATGATTTTTGCCACCTGTTTCTTCTATAGCACCACAGTTCAGAGAAGTTGATAAATGGTTCTCTTTCTGGTCCAGTTTTATTCATTCAGGTTCAGGATTTTCCTCACTTCCTCTCTGCCTATGAAGAGAAATCAAAGGCCTTCCGCCTGTCTGGATAGCTCACCCGTTGACGGTCATGGGGGGACAAGAGTTTCAGTACTATATAAGGTGGTGGCGGAGGGGATGACCCTACAGCCTTTTCTGTCACATATAATATCTGATGCGGCACAACTCTAGTGGCACGAACTAGCCAGCAGAGCTGACACAGATAAGAAATTGTCCCTGACATGCAGAGCTATTGAATAAAAGCTCCAGAAGAGTTTGTGTAAGATGAAGAGAAAATCCGGGACAAACAGTACCCATTGCCCTTCTCTTTTGCTCTCTGTGGCCCAAATTCTTGGCTAGTGGAAATCAATATAGCTTTGGAGACTTTAATGGAGTTACGTCTATTTACGACAGATGAGGATCTGGCATTGTTTCTCGCACAGTCTAAGTACAGATTGTGTTGACTACATGGATAGCTGGACCACAGCAGTTTACTCCCTCTGTTTGATGGCACTGGGGTGGTTTTCCTGCTTGATTCCTTCCAGCTTCTCTTATTGGTTTTAGTGTTTCTCATACACAAAGATCTCATCCAAAGTGTGGTGCAAATACTGATCTGGGAAATGTGATAGATGAGTAGCAGTAATAAGTGACTGGCAATACATGGAACAAACACACAGACATGGATGATACAATGAGGGACAATGTTGGAAAGAAACTAAATTCAAAACACTCATCTGTCAAAAAATGGAATGAAAACTCCTATCCCAGCAAAAAGAAAATAAGAAAGGAATACTTGTGGCACCTTAGAGACTAACAAATTTATTTCAGCATAAACTTTCGTGGACTACAGTCCGCTTTGTCGGATGCATAGAATGGAACACACAGTAAACAGATATTTATACATTCAGAGAAACATGAAAAGGTGGAAGTAACCAAACCAACTGTAAAAGGATAATTAATTGAAAGGACCTGTTATCAGTAGGGGAAAGAGACTTTTGAAGTGATAATCAACATGGCCCATTACGGACAGTTGACACAAAGGTGTTAAGGGTATTTAACTAGGATATTAATCTGGGGGAAATAGATTCAATTAATGTAATGACCGAGCCATTCCCAGTCTATATTCAAACCTAAGGTAATGGTATCTAGTTTGCATATTAATTCAAGTTCGGCAGCTTCTCGTTGGAGTCTGTTTTTGAAGTTTTTCTGTTGCAAAATTGCCCCTTTAAGTCTGTCACTGAGTGATTAGGGAGGTGGAAGTGTTCACCTACTGGCGTTTGAATGTGATGATTCCTGTTGTCAGATTTGTGTCCATTTATTCTTTTGCGTAGAGACTGTCCAGTTTGGCCAATGTACATGGCAGAGGGGCATTGCTGGCACACACAACACGGCATGGACATTTCTGCCCTAATGGGCTGAGAATGGAGCTGTAAATCATGCTAGTACATAATGACTGGATCTGTTTATTGTTGGACAGAGAACATTCTTCGGGATTTACTGTTCCACTAGAAGTTTTTGCTCAGCTGGTTCTGAGGACACACTCGAGCTCATATAAAATAGCATAGTTCTGTTGACCTCACTGGAGTTGCACTGATTTATGCCAGCTGTGGATTCCTAAACATGTTTCTTTCAAAGAATTCAGAATGTTGATTTAGGTTTTATTTTTTACTTCAATCACATCTGAAATAATTTCAAAACAGTGTTCTCAATGTCTCAGCCTTACAGCAGCAGCCCGTCCGGGATGTCCTCTCTGCAGGAGTGAGCTAATCATAGGCAAGATATGCTCCAGGGAGTCAAATTAACACTTGATCTCAAATGTCCTCCGCAACATCTTCCAGAGATGAATCAGTTCTTCTTGGAATTAGCCACTTATTCAGCTTGTTTCAGCACTAACTTCTAAGGCTGCACATGATGCTGAACTCTCCTTTAAATAATCTGGATTTCCAGAAGGTTCCAGATGTCAAAGGGCTCTCTGTATATTTATGACCTGCACAACTTGCAATATTACAGATTGTGTATGACTCTAAATGAATGAACACCCTCTATTCTCAGCTGAACTTCTTTTATTCATATGTGGCTGGATACGGTAGCTGTAAACCATAAGAGAATTAAAAAATCCCATAGATGATGGTAAATATTAAACTGAGCTACCACTTTCCTCTATTACTAATGCTGACATTTATTTTTCCCAGTGGGTGCTCCACCCCGCTTCGCCCCTTCCCTTGAGGCCCTGCCCCTTCCTCACTCCGCCTCTTCCTACCCCCTCTCTGCCCCCTCCCCTGAGGCTCCCCACCAGCCCCCCACTTGCTGCTCTCCTCCCTCCCCTCAGAGCCTCCTGCCAGCCGCCAAACAGCTGATCGACCGCTCTGCCAAACAGCTGTGGCTGGTGGGTGCTGAGCACCCCCTATTTTTTTCTGTGGGAGCTTGAGCCCCGGAGCACCCACAGAGTCAGCGCTTATGTCTATCAGTATTATTAGCTATGCACAGCCTTTCACTAGCTTACACTTTCTAAAATGCAAGATGTTGCCTTAGTGGATCCTGAAAGCTTGGAGAGGCTAAAACAGAACCCAAGGAATATGCCCCTAAACAAAGAAACTGATACAATACAAGAAAGCATGACTTACCAAAATCAATCTGATAAACCTCCTTTCTCACCCCTTGAGCCCAGTAGCCTGACCCTAAAACACCAGCACCAACAAGGGACACATTCCTTCTGCACCAATCATTTAAAAAAGGATTAAGAAGAAGTTGGTCATATTCTTAGTTTACAGATACATCATTGCAAGGGCTCAATGTGGTATCCAGAACTTAGTGTCCTAGTGATGCTCCTCCCTGCCAACCTCCAAACTTTCTGGCTAAGTCTAACACACCTGGGCACCAATTAGCTCCAGCCTTCACAACAGAATAGAGAAGGTGGTGACCCATCAATCAGCAGAGAGGACTCCCTAGAGTAGAATCAGGAGCAGCTCTCACAATTGTGCTGCCCCAAGCAGTTGCCGCGGCCACGACGTTGCGGGGCCCCGCCCCCGACACAGGCAGACGTTGCCGGGCCCCGCGGCGGCAAGGGAAGAGCGGCGGACCTGCTGCCAAATTGCCGCCACGGCTCCCATCACTAATGTGCCTGCCTTTTCCTTGTCTGGGGCCATGAAGAGGTTAATTGAGGCTTGTTGGTGACAGATGATTACACTGCCAGCTGCCTTTTCATCATAACAAAGGGGACCAAAACTGTACTCACCCAAGAAGCAGAATATCATCATAGTGAAGACAATAAAGACACCTGTAATTTTCATTATGGAGATGGTTGTCAGATCTGTGTTCAATATCTATTAGTGCTCTGCTTAGTGGGTGCAGTCTGAAGAAACCCCATTCACAAAGCCCAGTTGTAACTCTTCCCTTTGGCTGTGAAATTCCCCATCAGTCATTCTGTTGCACTATACAGTGTGCTAAGGCCAATTACCCAATATGATTGTCTGGATTGATAAATGAGGAGTTTGGTGTGTTGTCTGTTTGTCTGTCTTCCAAATTCATTTACCTTTAAAAGGTGAATAAGGGCAGAGAGATCTCTTCCTCCTTTTTCATTTTGTGGCAGTTTTTGCCAGTGCTTAATTCTGAACCAAACTGATGTTTCAAGCTCAAAATTTGCTTTCTCTTAACACCCACAAAAATCTGCTAAACAATCTCAGTTGTCATGAACATTTCTTTTAGTGAACCCGTTTCCTGGAATATTCACAGAAGACAAATGAAAAGGGGAACAAACAAAGCCAAACCAAGCGATCAAAGGGCCCAGTAAAGCATTAATAGTCCGAAGTATAAGAGCAAAACATACAATTGTTCAGCACTACAAATGAGATGTATAAAGCCATCTTATCAGAAGTGAAAAAGAGCCACTACTGATCAAACTTAAGTTGAGATTGTTTGACAAAGCTATCACTTTAATTTCTGGTCCTGCTTGCATGCTAGAAGGCTCTGCAAGAAAGCGTGTAATTGGGGTCCAGCAGCAGTCAGTCTGCTGAGAGTCAGCCCAGAGCATGGAAGATTGAGTGAGTCTCTCTATTTTATAAAGCAGCCTGCTTTGTCTCTCTCTGTTTTGGGGTTCTTGTGTGCTAGGGTTCTGATTTCTAAAAAAATCAAATAGTGTTATATTGCAGTCTTCCAAACAGGGTATTTTATGTTTTTATTTAACTTCTCTGTGTGTATATCATGAACACAGCAGTATTATATTTTTTGTTCTCTGGAATTACTGCTTTGTAATTATTTTCTATACACTGGAAAGAACTCATATACAGCATTACAGTCCATAATCCCTTCCCCTTGACAAGAAACAATGGACAAAAATTTCTCCTGCTTTGCTTGTTTAATAAAGTCAACTCAAGAGACAGTGATATGATTCAAACGCATAATGGATACAGATAGTATAATCAGGACTTTCAGACTCGGATACAATGAGGATTCATTCAACATTTACCAGTTTGCTTCAGACGCAGTGTCCCATTACTTTTCCTAGGAGAAAATGAAAACACAGAGAAATTAGAGACAGCAAACTTGATGTTATAGATAAAAGTCCCCAACTGACCCACTTGTGAACAGAGATGCCATGAGAATCTGCAGTTTTCTACTAGATTGATAGAGCCATTCCTTGGCTATTTTCCCCTCACAGATTATATCATAGATGCTCATGTGAACTATCAAACCTCTTGGGCCTTCAAACTTGGATGGGAAATCTCATGAGAGAAGGATCTCATCTTGTGACGTTGAGCCAGAAATATTGCAAAAACTGCCTTCTTTGTTGCAGCATTTTTGCTCTTAGGATTCTGCACAAAACCAGAATGCACAGAGTTGCAAGAAAATTAAATTAATGTACTATAATTTAACTAAATGTGGAAACTGGGATTCAAGTTTTGCACATAGGTTGCGTCAATCCATATGTCAGCCAATCTGGTTTGCCTATCTCTAGAATTAAGACATTGCCATCTTGGGTTCACAAATGGTGGAAAATATCTAATTTTAATGCTTTTATCTCCTATTCAAGTTCTTCAGCAGTCCAGAAGGTAACTTGTTCACTATCTGTATGAGCCTGGGTTGCCATACTGCTGGGAAATCAATGCGGATGTTGCTAAATAAAAGACCACAGAATTTATCCTGACACTAATTTTCAGCAAGATGGCCACCACCAGTATTATATCCATGAATGTTACTCTTCCATGGCATGGACCCTGATAGAAACAGGAGGGCTCCTAACTACATTGGATTTCTTTTTTGTTTAGAATTTTTATTCTTATTCCATGAGTAAACTCTTCTCATAGAATCATAGAATCATAGAATCTCAGGGTTGGAAGGGACCTCAGGAGGTCATCTAGTCCAACCCCCTGCTCAAAGCAGGACCAACCCCAACTAGATCATCCCAGCCAGGGCTTTGTCAAGCCTGACCTTAAAAACCTCTAAGGAAGGAGATTCCACCACCTCCCTAGGTAACCCATTCCAGTGCTTCACCACCCTACTAGTGAAAAAGTTTTTCCTAATATCCAACCTAAACCTCCCCCTCTGCAACTTGAGACCATTACTCCTTGTTCTGTCATCTTCTACCACTGAGAACAGTCTAGATCCATCCTCTTTGGAACCCCCTTTTAGGTAGTTGAAAGCAGCTATCAAATCCCCCCTCACTCTTCTCTTCTGCAGGCTAAACAATCTCAGTTCCCTCAGCCTCTCCTCATACGTCATGTGCTCCAGCCCCCTAATCATTTTTGTTGCCCTCCGTTGGACTCTTTCCAATTTATCCACATCCTTCTTGTAGTGTGGGGCCCAAAACTGGACACAGTACTCCAAATGAGGCCTCACCAGTGCCGAATAGAGGGGAATAATCACGTCCCTCGATCTGCTGGAAATGCCCCTACTTATACAGCCCAAAATGCCGTTAGCCTTCTTGGCAACAAGGGCACACTGTTGACTCATATTCAGCTTTTCGTCCACTGTAACCCCTAGGTCCTTTTCTGCAGAACTGCTGCCCAGCCATTCGGTCCCTAGTCTGTAGCAGTGCATGGGATTCTTCCGTCCTAAGTGCAGGACTCTGCACTTGTCCTTGTTGAACCTCATCAGATTTCTTTTGGCCCAATCCTCTAATTTGTCTAGGTCCCTCTGTATCCTATCCCTACCCTCCAGCGTATCAACCACTCCTCCCAGTTTAGTGTCATCTGCAAACTTGCTAAGGGTGCAGTCCACACCATCCTCCAGGTCGTTGATGAAGATATTGAACAAAACCGGCCCCAGCACCGACCCTTGGGGCACTCCACTTGATACCGGCTGCCAACTAGACATGGAGCCATTGATCACTACCCGTTGAGCACGACCATCCAGCCAGTTTTCTATCCACCTTACCGTCCATTCATCCAGCCCATACTTCTTTAACTTGCTGGCAAGAACGCTGTGCGAGACTGTATCAAAAGCTTTGCTAAAGTCAAGAAATAGCACATCCACTGCTTTCCCCTTATCCACAGAGCCAGTTATCTCATCATAGAAGGCAATTAGGTTAGTCAGGCATGACTTGCCCTTGGTGAATCCATGCTGACTGTTCCTGATCACTTTCCCCTCCTTTAAGTGGTTCAAAATTGATTCCTTGAGGACCTGTTCCATGATTTTTCCAGGGATTGAGGTGAGACTGACTGGCCTGTAGTTCCCCGCATCTTCCTTCTTCCCTTTTTTAAAGATGGGCACTACATTAGCTTTTTTCCAGTCATCCGGGACCTCCCCCGATTGCCATGATTTGTCAAAGATAATGGCCAATGGCTCTGCAATCACATCGGCCAACTCCTTTAGCACCCTCGGATGCAGTGCATCCGGCCCCATGGACTTGTGTTCTGACACTTTCAATACTTTTCAATCCTATACAAAGTTGTTTGGGTCCCAGATTTCTTGTTAGCAAACACCTCATTTGGGAGATGTAGCTGTGTGGACTCATCTTCTGATTGTCTAGTCTCTAATCGCTGCTGAGATAGGGAGCTCTACACTAACTTCTAGTGATCAGTATTTCAATCAATTTGGCCTCATTACTGGGAGAAACTCTATAGAAACTAAGCAAATAGGCAAACAGATACAGATTCGGAACATGGGGGCAACCCTATGGGATAATAAGATTTATAGAAGTGGCAGATAAATCAATTCTTTTCAGAGTTTTAATGCCTCAGGAGATGTTACTTGTTTCTGTACTTACGTGACTGCCGCACAAAAGGAACACTTGTTTATATAGGTTTTGCCATCAGAGCCACAATAAGGTTGATAGATCTTTGCACAGTAGGTCTCTCTACCTCTCTCTACATTCTTAAATTCACTGCAGTCAACCTATAAATAAAATGATGCCATTTTATTTTAAATTCCCTTCCTCATTTCTTTCATCTACAATTACAATAATCATGGGCTTGCCTACTCCCTGGCCAGATCCTCAAGTGGTGTGAACCAGCATAGTCAGTGAAGCTACCCCCATTTACATCAGCTAAGGATGTAGCTCTCAATCTATCAGGAGTAGTTAAAACAGTGGAAACAACAAGCCAATTTTCCCCACTGAGAAGCATCTGACACCAGCAGAGCCAGGTGTATGATGTCTTTCTAGGGTTTGCTAGTCCTTCGAGCCTGTCTGTGTTGAAGGGATAGGCACACATAGGACTGTAGGGAGTAGAGTTGCTAGGAAAATGGGAACATGTTTGTGAAAACTCCCATGAAAAAATCTCTCTTTTTTTTCTTTGAAAAAATGTGAGTTATGAAAGTTTTTGACCAACACTAGTTGTGAGTCATTCTTTATTGTGGGGAAGTTCAGGTTCCTGAAGACATGTTAGATTCATTCAAAGGGTGATCATAGCCTCTCTTATCCCTGAAAGTAGCAGCTTCCAACTCAGCTTATAACTGTGAGGAGAAGTAGCTGGGCAAAATTGCAGGCAGGCCTCGTTCAATTATTGTGCAGCTATTAAACATAAAAAGAAATTGTAGAAAGAAGAATCCCAATTTAAATCTACCTTACTGCTGCATCAGTTATGGACCCCTGTATAAAACGGATTATGGCAGAACTGGAAAAAGAACTACCCTTCCCAGATCAGAACAACCCCTGACCCAGCTGTACTGGTTCCAACCAAGAGAAATGTCATTCCTGATCTTACTTCTGCAAACACACGAACTCCACGGGCTTCTCATCTACTCCCATGTGCAATTCAAAGTGATGGTTTTAATCTTGAAAGCTCCATGTGATTTGGCTTCTGGTTACCTTTGGAACCACTTCTATCCTTAAACCCGCTGTGATAGCTACGCCCAGCTGAGGTGCTTTGCTGACAATGCCTAGGTGTGACGTTTTAGGGATTAGAAGCAGGGTATTCTTAAGGGAGTTCCTGTGATAGTGGAGTGCCTTTTCTTTGAAGTTTATTGGAATCCAAGTGTATTAGTTTTCAGAGCAATGGTGCAATGCCCAGGAGGACAGCAGGCCCTATAACCTGTGAAATAAGCCTAGACTGGGTCTGCCAAGCTTGACTCAATTTGTAACTTGTCAGGTTAGGCAATTTAAACTGGATTTTCGTCTGAGCTACGAAGGACTCATGATGATTAAATATTTCATCCTTGTATTGCCTCTGTTTAAGGATAAAACTCTTCCTCCTTCCTCTTTGGATTACTCATCTGCTGATGCTAACTGGAGGAGAGCTGCAGTGATGGAGGACTCCACCATCCTTTCCTATATGATTGGTACCACGTGACTTAGCTGTGCTTTATTGGCACTAGCTGAGAGCCACAAGAAGTAAAGTCTCAGTATGTCACTAACACAGTAAAGCACTTAAGGACATGCTTAACTTTAATCATGTGTGCAGTCCCATGAGCTCAAGCATGTCCTTAAGTGCTTTGCTGGATCAGAGCCTTAAATGCAGTTAACAAGGATTTACCTGTGGCAATGCAAGATTCGAGTTAATGGTTAAGATGCAGTCAAAGGGTGAAATCCTTTTATAACTGTGGCGAAGTCACTCCCCAGAAATGCTCCACCTTCCTGAGCTCTGGTTAGTTAGAGGCTGGGAGGAAATTCCACCCCTGGCCTCCTGCTGGCAGCCTGCCTCTCATTGGAGGGGGGAAATGTCACTCCACAACAAGGATGAGGGACTGGCTGTAGGCCAACTAACTAGTTCTGGGCTAGCTGGCAGGCATACGGGAGGAGGGGTGGGGGCTCTGTGACAGAGTGGTGTGGAACTGCTGCAATGGCTGTGAGGAGCTGACCAAATTAAGCCTGGATCCAAGGCTGTAGCCAGGCTGATGGAGCAGCCCAGACGCAGCAGAGGAGCCTCAGCCAGCACAGGGATTAAGGAGACAGACACCAGTCAATGCACTAGAGACCACAACTCAGCAGCAGTCAGACTCATGCTGGACTAAAGCCCCAGTACCACTGCAAGGGGTGGCAGGTACTCTGTTTGGGACTGACACTGGGTGGCTGCTCGGACTCTTAGTCACTTTGAAGAGCGTTATTCTGGATATTCAGGGGTTGGGGACTGGGGTACATTTTACTGTATTGCTGAAGGATGTGTATGGGTGACTCTCTATAGCTGCCCCATCTTTGAATCATCCCTAGTGCAACCCAAGGGCTTGTCTCTGCTCAGATGAAAATGTTTGTTTGTTGTTAAGCGCAGCATTTGTTTGTGGGGTTTATTCCTGCCTCCTTAATGAGGTTGGGGCGTCACTGAAGATAAGTGGAGTTCTCTCAGGTACATAGTTTGGGATATGGGAACCACTTGACAGTCAATGGAATTTAGATTCCTAAGTGCCTAAATCACTTATAAAAATGAGATTTAGGACCTTAATTTATTTGGCATTGCAATGCTGAGTGCAGCAATGCCTAGATATCTTTAAAAATCTGGGCCTGCATGCTATCAGTCTGACTGAATGGAAACTGTGTGTCTGAATCCTAGGGATTTATTCTCTGGATCCTGTAGCATTCCTGTATTTCACCCTTTCAAATACTTCCCATTTAATTTGTAGTGTTTTTCCTGCCACAGATCTTGACTAAGCAATCATTCCAAACCATTTATTTTGGATCAAGGGAAAATGACTCACTTGACTCCCATTTTGACTGGCAGCACCTGGAACAAAATCACAGACACAAAAGATCAAATGAAGCAAAATGTTTGAAGGCTATTCAGTTAAACACCTGGGGACAGATTCACCAGTTCACATTGGCTGCTTTGTGCCATGCTAGCCACACAAAGCCACTGTTACTTTGGATTAACTGTAGCTAGTAAATATTACTGAAAGGTTTCCTGTATTCGTGGGTCATTCATGAAATATTATCTCCTTTGATGTAAATAATGACAGTTTTTCAGTGTTGAATACAACACATTTATAAAGACTTATTATAACTGCCAACAAATCTTATTTACTTCTGGATATTTGAATTCTGTGTCAGCATCTAGCACAGTCTTTGCCTATCAGAGGGAACGAAGCCCCTTTCAGTCAAATGAACACATCAAAGCAAGAATAAAGGCCGGGGAGTCAGTTTTGTGCTTACTGCTTAGTTCACTCAGGATGGTCTAATGGTTAATATACCAGACTGGGGTTTAAAAGACTTGGGCTCAATTCCTAGTCCTACTATAAACTCATTCTGTGGCCTTGCTTAAGTCACTTAATTTTTCTGAGCTTTGATTTCCTCATTATTATCCTCACTAGTGAGGTCTAGTAATAAGGTCACTAGTGAGGATAATAATAAAGTATTTCTTTCATTCTGGATCTGTCCTGTCTATATGGACTGCAAGCTCTTGGGGACAGGGTCTGTTTCTTACTATAAGTATGTCCAGCACCTCTGATCTCAATTGGGTCCTCCAAGTGAAACATTAATATAAATAATAACAACACTACACGGAAGAAATCAGCTGTTCTTGGAATAAAGCAGTTATTTTTGATGACACAGTTTTCTTTCTCTAGGGATGTATATATGTTGGGCATCTCCTGTAACAGTCATGGCTTCCAAAAGGTAAGAGAAGTCAAAGTGCCTTGTACGCATGATTTTCACAAACTACGTCAAAGGATTTGTTGGGTGTGACCCAAAATTAATTAACACCCTTAGCTCTCTATTGAAACTCTCTTGTCTAGCGCAACCTATAATCAAATATATAGTAGCAAAAGTAACACATAGTCCTTGCGTCAGATTTCAGTCTCTTCTATACCACCAAATCCACAAAACTGACTTTTTCTGTCAGAAAACAGTGTTTTGTCAAAATTGGAAGGTTTCAACAGAAAAATATCAATTCAATTTAAAATCAAAATGGAGTATTTCATTCTAATTTTCCTGTCTTGTTTCAACTTTCATATATAAATATAATGTAATACTAAAGTTAACATTTTATAAAAATATTATACTAAATATTCATGGTATAATGTTTCAACAGTCTCAAAATGAATGTTTTAATAAGGTCAGTTTGATGTTTCCAGACTAAAAATGTTCAGAATTTCCATTGTGTGAGAATTTTTTTTTTTTTTTTTTACAATTTTTCCAATTTGGGACAAAAACAAATTTTTAAAAATTGGAATTTCCTGCGGGATGGACCAACTCTATATTTTACCATACTGTAGCCTGGAGCCCCCTGGTCTCTCAAATATATCTCCAACCATTTGAAAATTCTATCAATCAGGCTCCCACTGCCAGACTCACCCCTTAACCACAGAATGGGAGACAACCCTGGTTTGCACCACATGCAAGAAATAGGTTCCCTTTGCTCAAATTTGTTAAAGATGCTGAGATGTGCTTGTTAAGTGGTGCACAAGAGTTCACTTGCTAGTGCTGCTCCCTTCCAGCATCTAAACATGGACAATTGGTCAGGCTCCACTATTCCTTCCATGTGCATGGAAAGAGAATAAGCCACTGCACTGATACCTGGAAAGAGGAACTCCCCTGAGCAGTGTGTGCATCTGACCCTTAATGCTCCCTCTCCTCTCTCTGCCTGGAAACTGAGCTGGGCTGACTACATCATCCAGGGGACCATGCAGTAGGCCACCACCAGCTGCTCCAGAATATCAGGAAATAACAAAAGTTACTCACCGGAGAAGCAGAAAACTGCCAGAGTGAGGAGTAAAAAGACTCCTGTCATCTTCATGGTGGAGCTGGGTGTCTGGCCTCTTTCACGCCTGCCAGTGCTTTACTAAGTAAATCTCCTACCCAGAGCTTACATATATATGCAGCAGTCACCATGACTGTGAAATCACCCTGACATGGTAATTGGCATGAGCAGAGAGAAGGTGTTGCCTGTTAGGTAGTGACAGTTTGTAAGCAATGTCCTCGTCTCAATGTGTTTACCCTATACTTATACACATCACAGGAGTCAGAGCTTGGATCTTGCGGATAAGGGAGACGTATTGCACATTAGACAATCTCCATTTCCCAACTGACCACTGCATTTCCAGCGTGTTGCACCTTTAAAGCAGTGACTCAATAGGGTGGCTTATTATTGGTGGCTGCTAGTACCTTGTTGACGCCCATGGGTGTATACAAGTCCCTGAAGGGGGATTTAGAATGGAACAAACTAGTTCCCATTGGGCATGTTCCAGATGATCCACACCAACAGAGTTTAATGAGTAAATTATTTGGTGTCTCCAAATTTGAGAAATGAGTTCAGTTTAGCAGCTGTGGGTAGAAATGATGGAATGTGGCCCTTTTCCTTGGCTTGTGAAATTCATGCGTTCAGTTTTTTTGAGCTTGGGAAGCCTGGTATTTTGGCTGAATGCTGCAAATATTCTGCCTACCAACAGTCATTTGAATTTTGAACAGCTGTTTGGTTTGACCTTGTTCTTGTCGCTTGTTATTCGTTCGTTAGGAATGTTTTCATGGCTGTTTGGGAAAAGACTGTTTTTTCCCCACATAAATACACCATTTGCATGGAAACAATAACATCACAGAAGAACTCACCATTCTAAACTTGTATTTCATTATTCTGATGCTAGTAAGTTTCAGTTGTCAAATCAAGGACCAGAAACATCACTATGTGAGTCAGGTGAAGGAATACACTTCGTTAAAGAGGAGCTAATAGATGAAAGTGGAGAGTTGGTGGAAACTGTCCAAATTATTCAGTGTATTCACCATCTTATCTAGTGTTGTCTTCTGGGGGAGACTAAGGGTAACTTTCTTCCTGCATCCCCCCACACTTCCTTGAATCTTCAGTATTTCCAGTGCAACAAATGGTGTATCATTTGGTCTTCCTAAAACAAATCAAAATGTAAAGATTTGCTGGTGAATGGGTAACATTTTCCCTTCGCTCTATGATATTGGTATAAACTCCAGATGGAGTAGAACTGGAGAGTCGAGATCTGGATCTGAACTTCCACAAAGCTCAATGAGTACCGAGTGTTTGGGTCCCATATTTGGGTTTGAGCCCATCTGCAGTAAAAAAGGACTTGGCCTTTGGCATTACATGGGCACATCATCCCAAAACAGGAGGTCTTTGTGCATAATCCCAAATTCAGTATAATCCAAAAATGACGCTCCCAATCCCTGGATGTCACAGTAGGGCTTGGGGTTTTACCATTGAAAGAGTCAGTTTGCCATTAGTGCACACAAACCTCAAGATACGTTTCCAAACTGAAAATGCTCCTCGGTGGAAGATGACCATGGGTCCTACTGACTTGTGCTCAAACTCAGAGCACAGAGATTGATAGAAGTATTGACCAGCAAGCTGTCTGCTTTGCCAGAAGGCCTTTTGTTTGGTAAATTGACGTTATTGCTCCTGATTATTTAGGAAAGTGTGGAGCAAGTAAAAGACCCTGTCAGATCCCAATTCCCTACTTGGAGGGGAGAAGGACAGAAACACTATGTAGCAAACAGCAGGTAGAGGGAGGCAAAATTTGCTTTGCTTCTGCTGCCTTTTGTTTCATCTTCATTTAAACGTTCTGAATTTCTCAGAAGTCCTAAGTTTTCTGTATTCTGAGTTCTGGTCTCTTTGCACATCCCTGTAAAGTACATTCTTAAAGGATGGGATTTGATTAAAATCAGTGCTAGTTTAGATTCTACTACTGACATTGTCAATCAGGTTTTGTTTTGGAAAAGGTGGAATGAGGGTGGATCCTTCTCTGAGTCCCTTTTTTACTGAATCTCTCAAAGATGGACAGAATTCGGGATAAATGTTTTCTGTTTTGATCCTTCTCTGATATTGACATGTGGCAACATTAGGCAACATAAGCAAAGCCTGGGGAAAATGGAAGGTGGTCATTTTATGAATTGTTTTTAAGCAAGCCTAAGGCACTTAAGAATGCCATGAAACTTTGAAATTGCAGCCTGAGAGAATGCACAGCTTCCCCGGCACTTGGGTATGAGGAAATATCCCTAATTCAATCCCATTTCATTATGTCCTCTTGCCTCATTGCGCCGTGTATGGAACTCTGGATTCTGCTGGCTGATGCAACGACAACATTAATCCAATGAACCCTGGGAGGGAAATCACAAATTCTTACTTGTTTGTAGTCTTCTGAACTGGGACAGGAAGTGAGGTGGGGATTTCTTTGTGGGAAAGGAGGAAGGAAAGACAGGATCATTTCGGAGGGTGGGACGGGGGGTTTCCTCTAAAGATTTGTTTTTAGTGTTTGGATATTTATCTTACCCTAGCAAAAATTCCATATGCCTGTTCTATGCCACTTTGCAGTACATGCCTGCAGTACAAGTTCTGTAACCAGCAAGGCTTAGTTATTTTTAACTGAATCTAGAGGGGTCATCTAAGTTCTGGAGTTTCCCTGAATTTTGAAATACAATTGTTAAAGCAGGTCTGTGTCTCTTTCATTTTCTGAAGTGAGATAATGTCAAGATGCAAAACCTCAAAATTTAATACAGCTACAAGCTAACTCTAATCAGCATCCATTATGGCCCTGATTCAGTACAACACGTGTACTTTTAAGCATGAGAAGACCTATTAGAATCAATGACAGTAAAAACAACCAATATATATTCATGTTACTCAAATAATGCTTCATCTTAGGCAGCAGGTGGACTTTGCAGAGGCCTCCTATTTGCTGCAGTATGATTCATGTGCAGCTGATCTTACTACTGACATTTGTGATTTAGATTTATCATTTGCTAGCTGCATAAAAATGAATGCTTCACTCTCATTAACTACTGTTACAAACCTAGAAAGGTCTGAGAGATCTTAGGTTGGTTGAGGGATCTTAGCCAGGGGAAAAAATATCTTTTGTAGATGAAGGAGAGTTCATATATATTTGGTACAGTTTCTTAGAAGTTTCTGAATTGGTCTCATTATCATATCTATAGTTGGCCCTGAAACTTATGGTAAATATTCTATTTGTATTAGATTCTAGGGTTGGAATCCGGGCCACACAGAAGTCAGTGGGAGTTTTGCCATTGACTTCAATGAGGCCAAGATTTTACCCTAAGTAGTTTTTTGAATATATGTAGCTCTATTTTAATTGTGCACCTGTCTCATAATTGTATACTTTTGTTACAGTATATTACCTTTCCCCACCTTCTTATCCCTTTGTCTTGTTATCTTTGGGGGGGAAATTACTCAGTGACTGAAAGCTTATCACCTCTAATGGGTCTGATATGATCTGACAAACCCACATAGACAGGAAGTATATGTATTTTATGTATAGCGAATGTATGTCAGAATTTTATATACACAACATAGGTGTATGGAACATCATATAAAAGTGGCACATTTCATAACAGTTAATATATGTTCTTGTACACTGCAAAACAAATATAACAAATGTATGCTGCTTACAAGCATTAATTTAGCAGCTCCATGTATTTTTGTTCCACGGGGGAGGATGTTATCTTCCTGCATTCCAGAAAGCGTCCATTTGTATTGAATGCTTCCCACTCATGTGGCTGTGCCTTTAATTGGAGACAGCAAGTTGCTTGAAGGAGTTGGCGGTGTGCTGCAAATAAAAACTTACAACTTGTCTGCACCTCAACTTGCGCCAAAAATAACCAACTCAGTGTGAATTCATACCTTTTGTTGTTTTAATGTAAGTCTGTGTACACCCAGTTAATAGAGTACACTCAGAAATAACAAATGATATGAGTTAAAACTCAATTAGTTATATTCATGCAAGTTTGTGTGTAGACAAGAGCGTAGGCTCTTATCGTGCACTTTGATGCACGTGGGTGGAAACAGCAGTCCTCCCATGTGTCATGAATTGCAGGATCAGAGCAATTAAGTAGCAAAGCCTTGCTCAAAGAGATTTAGGAACAGAATGGTCTGAGAATCCGATTATGTATTTCCTAAGAAACTGTCCTGTGCTGAATCATTTGGATTTTTGCCTAAAGGAAGATCAGTTTTCCCTGCTTCCACACCCTGGGTAGGATCAGAGGATCCTGTCTCTGTGAGAGGCAGAAGAGGATTCCATCCATGCCAGACTTAGCTGGCCCTTCAGTACCAGCAAAGCCAGCTGCAGAAATAAGAGCTGATGTTTTGATTTCATTTTTGTATTTTCTGATTCTCTTAAGGATAAAATCCTAGGCGAATAAAATTCAGTATAGTGCAGCTGGTCTGTAAATTCTTTTAACATACTTATTTATCATTGTATTATTTATGCTTCTGTATGATTTGATCGTGCCCTGGTGGATACCAAATATATACTAATATTTTAACAGTGAACCTGGGACGAAAGATGCTATGTAAGTGCCAAGCATTATAAGTAGAGCTAGAAGTAGTACATATAGTTAAGGTGTGCCTCTTATTGATGTTACGCGTTCTAGTCTCAGACAATTTTGCTTAATAACTCTCTTCTTTAAACTGGAAAGAGCTTCGATGACTAGGGTGACCATATTTTCCCAAAGGGAAAATGGGACGCCACTCGGGCCTGAGCCCAACTTCCTTGTCCACCCCCGCACAAGCCCTCACCTCAGCCCTCCCTGCCTCCTGCCCACGTGGGGCCGGACCCCCCCGCCGTCCATGTGGGGCTGGCCTGAGGCCCCCCCGCTGCCCGCCTGCACAAGGCCAGCCCAAGGCCCCCCTCTGTATCCAGGGCTGGCCCAAGACCCCCTGCCACCTGCCCATGATACTAATTATAGAGCTGATATCAGGAGGTGCTGGGCACATACCCTGCCCAGTGACTTCAACATGATAGGGTTAAGAATAATAAGGTCCATTATAATTCTCAGACTGGACCTTATTAAGAATAATAAGGTCCAGTCTGAAAATAAGGTCCATTATATTCATAGTAACCATTTTAGAATGTTTAGTTACATCCAGAAGCAGTGGCGTATTCAAGTTGTGCTTAAGAGCCTTGTGATGAACAGTCACTGACATAACTGCTTTTGAAGGGTCTAATAAAATGATATTCCTCACATTCAGCTATTCACTCTTCCGTGGTATAAGCTGGGACAGCAGCATCCTAGACTGCCTCACCCATCAGTTTAATTCACCCTATTGGATCATAAATCTGGATGCTCACCCACTCTAGTGGTGGCTCAGTGGTACAGTATCATAACTTTTGTCTGGGCCTTCCTGGGATCAAGCCCTTAATCTCCATATGTGAAATCCTGGCCTCAGTGAAATTAATGGAAAAACTCCCATTGACTTCAATGGGGCCAGAGTTTTACCCCTGCTATCTGCTGAACAAAGGTCAAGTTAAGCTGGAACATTACAGTAGTGTGACAAGAAAAACCTCAAGTTCTATATCAGCCTGGTTTCAGTCACAAGTCTGACCACAGAGGCCTATGAACTTCAATGCACCCTGAGAAAGAGAGAGATTCAGAAGTCATTTCCATAGGTGGTGACTCCGTGGGTGCTCTGGGGCTGGAGCACCCACGGGGAAAAATTGGTGGGTGCTCAGCACCCACCGGCAGCTCCCCGCCAGCCCTGCCGCGCCCAGCTCAGCTCACCTCTCTGCCGCGGCATCTCCGCCTCCCGAGGGCGGGCTCCACCCGACAGCCAAGCCGAAGCATGCTTGTCCTGGCTCCAGCTGGTCGGTGGCACCTTGGGGGAGGGGTATGGGGAGGAGGCGGAGGTGGAGCTAGGCCCGCCGCCTCCTCCTCCTCCCCATACCCCTCCCCGAGGCGCCACCCCAGGCGTGCGGCACATGGCCGCCGACCAGCTGTCCGGCAGAGCCCGCCCTCGGGAGGCGGAGAGATCCCGGCAGAGAGGTGAGCTGAGCTGGGCGTGGGGGGGCTGGCGGGGAGCTGCCGGGCTCGGTGGGTGCTCTGCTGCTTCTCCCCCCCCATCCCCGGCTTGCAAGCCGGGGGTGGGGAGGAAGGGGATGCAGCGCACCCAGGGGAGGGGGCGGGGCCGGGGCGGAGTTGGGGCGGGGCCGGGGGCACGAGCACCCACCAGCGCCAACGAAAGTTGGCGCCTATGGTATTTCTCAATCTGCGGAACAGGTCCTGGAGCAGACTGCTAACTACCAGCAGTCGCTGTGCTATGGAGTCTTGTGGAATCTTGTAGGCTACAAATGGCTCTTTGATGCAGTAGAAAAACAAAAGCTGTTTTGGAGGCACTGGTAATGAATGAACATAACATAAGAACGGCCATACTCCATCAGCCCAATGGTCCATCCAACCTAGTATCCTTATCTTCCAACAGTGGCCAATGCCAGATGCTTCAGAGGGAATGAACAGAACAAGACAATTATTGAGTGATCCATCCCCTGTTGTCCACTCACAGCTGCTGGCTGTTAGAGGCTTAGGACACCCAGAGCATGGGGTTGCATCCCTGAACATCTTGGCTAATAGCCAAGACCTAGCCTATACTGATGGACCTGTCCTCCAGGAACATATCTAGTTATTTTTTCAGCCCCGTTACAGTTTTGACCTTCACAACATCCTCTGGCAAAAAATTCCACAGGGGGACTGTGCGCTGTGTGAAGTAGTACTTCCTTTTGTTTGTTTTAAACAAATTGTATTTTGTGTTAGGATAGTAAGTGTGGTATTAACCATTTATACTAAAAGACCACAAATAAACCAAGACTTTTTCCAAATACATTTTAATTCATTTGTAGGACAAAAATTTACAAGCATACCTTAAAATAAATAACATTAGTAACAAAAGCAAAATATTTACCCTCAACATCAGTAAATACTGTACCTGAAACTGTTAGCAACTGATTTCTGAAATATCAGATATTCCCCATTTCAATGTTTAAATATTTTAAATCACAGCTCATTTCAAACACAGAAAAAAATTAAGCATGTGCACAAAGGGAGTCCTTTCTAGGACTTCAACAGGCTTTGGAAGAAGCCTTAAGTGGGATGAATATAGTACATGCTTATATTCTTTCCTGAATTGGGGCCTTACACAGTAAGTAATTAGGGAAAGGGACCAGATTTTCCCTTGGGTTCTGTGAAGTAGCCTAGCACACCTTGGGGTGCTAGTAAGATGAAAAGTAACAATATTCTGAAAATTTCCAAATATTAGTCAAACACTTAACAGTTGCATATAAAATCTGTTATCAGTAACTTTCTGAAATATCAGATGCATCATAATTAAATTTTTAAATATTCTATTTTGATATCCATTTTGATTGCAGATTCTTAGCCACATGCCCTGTGTGTTAATTGTCTACTACGTGCTAAATCTGAATGAATGCTGCCATCAAAAAGGTACCATTCAAAATGATGCATTGGCTGCCCAGTTGTCACAAATAAAAGATAAGCCAAGCATAATTGAAAATTATTGTATTCAGCAAAGGTGGGACTATTGGGGAAGGCAGTATAGCCTACAAAACTCCCAT
The DNA here is from genome assembly GCA_037349315.1 of Chelydra serpentina. Taxonomy (NCBI): domain Eukaryota; kingdom Metazoa; phylum Chordata; order Testudines; family Chelydridae; genus Chelydra; species Chelydra serpentina. The sequence continues at coordinate 20,647,850 of JBAIAC010000035.1, forward strand.
TTCCATCCATGAGAGACAATAGCAGTACTCTTTATAATCGAACACAGATCATTCAGGGCCTGAACCAATGCCAAATGAAGTCATTGCCTCCAGTCAGAGTTGAATCAGGCCCTAAGGTTACTACTCTGACAGTATCATGCAAAAAACATTTACCGTGTTCTCCAGCTGAACACCAACATGATGTAAGGGAACATGTAATACAACTGACTAAATGCAGAAGCTAATATTTCAAGGACTGTAAGCTTTTATTATTATTTCCCTCCAGCTAAAATATCTGCCATCAGTTTGGATGCTAAATACGGCCATGAAATATAATAATACACAGCTGCTATATGCAGCCAATGATTCCCATGCTAAAGCATTTTTAATTTAAATAATAGATTTTATAAATAATAAATACTTAAATAACAAAAACTGTGCTCACAATAAGTCACGCTCTGTATAAATTAACACACAACAATATTCAGCTAATAAATACCATCATCTGACATTGCAACATTTTGTATTGAGCAAATAAATAAATAAATACATAAATAAATATATAGATGCAATATTATAATATGTAAAAAAAAGCATTATAGCTGACAATATTTCAATATATCAAAAAAATTGATAAATATAAATGTTAATTTGACTTGGTGTGTGCCCTAGGTACCATTTAAATATTGGATACATAAAAGAGCTGCGTCAATCATTGTCATCATATTAATCTAATTCAAAAAAAATATGCGCCATGGCTTCCTAATAATGTTCAGATGCAGTTTTTCCTCGCATTCATATTTAACTTCTTGTCTTTTGTCTGTTTCATTTTCTTCTTGGGGGGTTTCCTTCTGTCATTTCCCTGAAATCTCTTACTGGTTACTACAAAGTAAGACAAGGAAGATTGAGACAAAAATTATCTTAACATTCCCCAGGCATGTTTTCAATCCACTTCCCATTAAATTTATGCCAGTCTGGCTCAGCTGCTGAAACACCAAGGCCCCAATTCTGCAAGATAGAGCCAGATTTTCAAAGGTATTTAGGGTGCTGAAAGATGCAGGTAGATGCCCAATATGATTTTTCATACGCCTAAGTAGGCAAGGCACCTATCTCCCATTAATTTCATTGATTTCAATTAAAGTTAGGCACTTAACTTGCTTCGGTGCTTGGTGACATTTTCAGAAGTGCCTAACTGTATCTTGAGGTGCCTAAATACCTTTGAAAATCTGGCCCGTGACCAGTGTAGTTTTAATTTAAGTGGGATTACTCATGTGACCAAAGTTACACAAGTGCTTACATATGATGCAGAAGCGCGGGCCTGAACACCTTGAAGTCCAGATGTTTTTCAATTAAAAACAGGAAAAGAAAAAAAATTTCAAAGAATGTTTCCATTCCCCCCACCCAGCCTGTTCTATTTTGTCCATAGAGGGAGCCATCACTCCCATGTCTTTGTCCTGCCTTGGAAAAGACAACAGTGTTGACTTCCATTTTCAGCAAAACAAAGGGTACTGTCTGGGGAAATAATTAGAACTAGAATCCCCTTAGAACAGGCCCGAAACTCTACTTCAGGGTCTCCCTAGGACTGCTACTACTGGAAAACTATCATTGATGAACCCAAAAGAACTAGATTGAGGCAGCTTGTATCTGTCTCACACCAGTTCACTTTACTAGTATAACTTGATCCTGCTAAGAAAACCAGTGCAGTCTCTTACACTCTTATAGACCAGTCACTAAAGGGAGACAAAAAAATCAACGTTCTGGCAGTGCATTAGCAGTAGTCATATACTCAGATACTTCATTGAAGAACACAGTACAAATACCTAGCTAGGCAGAGAGCACTTTTAATCATTAACTGTTCCAGGTGAACCCTAGATACATGTTTCCTGTCTAGTGTAAATGAATTCTAATTATTTCTCCAGGGCTTTTGGAGGAAGAGAATGATAGCCTGTGTTGGACATTGTAGTCACATGTTTATGTAGACTCTTGTTCCCTTAAAGATATTTCAAGGAACAACTTCTTTCACTCAGGACTACAAATAGGGCAGTAGTAAAGGGTAAAAAAAACCCCAGTATCTGAAAAAAATAAGCTAGCATAGCTCCACTTCCTCCCACATAGCCAAAAGTCACATCTGCTACTGTGATAAATGGTGCCGTGAGCTTTACCTGCAGAGTTTCCGGTCACTCCAAGATGAATTGTAATACCGATCTCTGGCCTGGATGTAGATCTTGTCTAGCTTGCTTGTTGTTGCAAAGTGAATGAACTGTTCATCAGTATCATAAGACTATGAACAAAAACACAGTCCAGTCAATGGATGGTAAGAAGTGAAACAGAAATTAAAGGTTTCACAGTGGTAGCCGTGTTAGTCTGTATCAGACTCTAATTTGTCTCATTAGAGTTGGTATGACAACCCCCATCTTTTCATGTTCTTATTCCTACTGTATTTTCCACTCCATGCATCTGATGAAGTGGGTTTTAGCCCATGAAAGCTTATGCCCAAATACATTTGTTAGTCTCTAAGGTGCCACAAGTACTCCTCATTCTTTTTGCATCAAGTTAGTTATCTAGTTGATCTTGTGACAAAAATGAAAATGTGCTCATATTAGTTATCACTGCTGTATGAGAGCAAAGAGGAAGTTTTTGAAGAAAGGAAAGTATCACAAGTAGAATCAAACTGATCTGAAATACCCTGGCACATCCTTACATAGCGTGATTTCCACTGGTGGACATGCAGCTCTTATAAAGAGCGCTTGTAAAGCGAGCATGCACCTTTATGTTTTTAATGAGGCCCTTCCTCGGTGCCAAGAACCATAACTAAGGAGATGGCTCCATCTGCTGGTAGGCACTTTCTTCATTTTTCACTTAACAAAGTAATCTTTTAACCTGTTAGGTCTGTTCATGAAGTGGAATAAGTATCATTTTGATTGCTTTATTTTCTCATAAGCTTTGGTGAATGTCAGTCAGAATGTGGGGATAAAAGCAGGCATAGCGTGGACCCTACTTACCACCCCACATGAATATTATCTTGTTATTAATCTTTGCACTTAGGGTTCTATTGTAAGTGAAGTTAATGGGAATGTGGGAAGGGGCCCTTAGTTTATTGACTGACCATATACTTTAATTTTAATATTCAATTTTTATTTCTTTGAATATTTTATATAATGAATTTTATTTAATACTTCTATATTATGGATTTATGTTTATTTCCTGATGAATTATTCTTAAGTGAATTCATAGCTACAAGTGTATATCGCTGTGGTGAAGGCCTAGGACTGGAGACAGAAGATGGCGTGTCCTTTTCCTAGCTATGCCACTGATTTCTGGTGTCACCCTGTGGGCAAGTTGCCACGTAGTAGTTGTTGTGTTTAACCCGCACAGGTGCGTTAGCAATGCAAACAAATCTATTTGATGTCTTCCTAAAAATTAGTATTACTTAATAACGTGCTGCTGGAAATTGGGAAGCAGTTGGCAAAGACTAAAGTATCCTCCGGCCTCTTGGGTAGTGTGAGAGCATGAGTCATTGATTTTTTACTCTATTAGTAAGAGCTCTTCTGTGCAAATCTGAACTGTGTACGTGCAATCAAACTACATGCAATTCAGTGTGGCAAAAATTAGGCTGTCTTTGTCCTTGGTGTAGGAAAAAGTTGTGGATTTCCCCCAGCTCAGGATCCACAGAGCCTAATGATCCTGAGTCAACAGATACTTTTTTCTCATGCTAACGTGACTGTGCAATGCTGAGTGTAACATTGTTGTTCACTCCTCCCTCCACCTCACTACCAAGATCTTCTCTTCTCCAGTGCTGGACAGTAGTAGACATGTCATCTTGGCACAGTCCTGAAGTAGAGCACTCACTTTGACTGTGTCTCATAGTCAGAAAGATCCCTGACTATGAGACTCGAAGTTTGGGCAAATAGCAAAGACATAATACAAATGATTATCTTTCATATATAGAGATAGGTCATATCGGGGCAGATGACTTCTATGGTGTTCTTTGGAAAATATGTCAATAGCAGACTTATTTATTGATATTAGGTTAGCATCTAGAGACTTTAACTAGGCTAGAGACCCAGAGACATTGGACGGACGTATAGTTTATGAGAGACCTTGTCCCAAAGATCTTACAACTTAACAGCTGGGTGAAGCAACCAATAGGTTGGGCAAGAAGGTTAAAAGAGGAAAGCATAATAGAGATAACAGGATGGCTCAGAGAGTTATATCATAAAAACTTCTAGGCTACAAACACATGACTGAGATTGGTAATTGAAGGCCATGGGGGTGTTTCAGTGGAAAAACATCACTAATAATATCCTACATTAATAGAGTACTTTTCATTGCAGTGGGTCCCAAAGCATTATCCAAACTACAAACCCTCCAATCCTATTCTGACAAAGTTCCTTATTGAAATCACTAGGTAATTTGAGTTAGGACAACAGGGTTAGATCAGATACATGCAGGGATCACTGAACCTGCTATTGAAATGTTGAAACTGATCTGTTTTCACAGTGTTTCAATCCATGTTACTTGGATGCTACTGTGTAGATGAACTGGGAAGTGGGTCAAGTTCTTAAAAGACCTCATCATACACACACTAAGAGTAATGAGAACTCCCCATTACAAATACCTTGTCTTCAGCGTTGACCTTAAATGTCAAAGGGAAATAAGACTCCGGTGTGCTCCATGTTCTGGGGTATTTCCAAGTCACTGTGCCATTTTTGACCACATGCTCACACTCAGGTGGGTCAGGTTTTACTGCAAGAGAAAATAAAGACAGCATTAGCATTCGTTAGCTACCTAGTATCAGCTCTTTGTGCTTTATTAGTACTGATTATTCAGTAAAAGAGCTGTTGGAAGCCATAGTAAACTAGGCCAAGAGTGTGCTTGAGGTTTAAGGACTATATTGTACCCTCCTGTGGAAGAGGGATACGTTTACAGAGCTCCCCTTATGAGACCCCCTCAAGGATGAAGGGATTTAGAGGGCTGCAGAAGACGAAAGGACCCAGCTCAAACCTTGCTGACCTTTAGAATGCACAGGGAAGGAAAGTATTAATTTGGCAGAGTGTCTGCTTCTCCAGAGTGCTGGCCATCCTCTGAGCTCAGCAGCAACTTTCTGGTTGATCTGCCTATCCCTGTGTGCCCAAGATCCTCCTCTCCTTTGCGCCAGTGATATGCAGGAGTAGATATCGGCGGTTCGTACCATTCCAAGCACCCATGCAGAAATTCACTTGGAAATCTGCACTTTTCAGAGGGGAGCCCGCCACAGAGAGTGATTGCTCTGTTCTCTGCCTTCCCAGCCTGGCCCTTCTAGTACTCCCAATTCATGCAAAGGACTAGAGGCGCTCCTGTGAGATCTATGGGAGGGGCACATGCCACAGAGACATTGCCTCTCAACTTCCTCAACCAATAGGCACTTTCTTTTGTTTTTGCTGGTGGGTGTTTTTGGAGTGGGGGCAGGCCTCGTGGGGGGGAGGGGGGAGGGAAGAGGGGCAGCATGGGCGGGGTCACAGGGGAAAGAGGCTGAGTGGGGGTGGGGCCTCGGGGTGGAGCACAGGCGGGGCCACAGTCTGGGCACTAATTGCTCCCCCATTTCTCAGGAGTTTCCGGCAATGGCAGCACTCCAAATGCTGTGGGCCGGCATGCCTCCAAAGGGAGGTGCACCACATCCAGCATTTCTTGCCCCATTTCAAACCTTTTATACCTGCCACCTTTGCTGTGGCTCATGGGGGCCAAGCACCTCCTAGTTTTTTTCAGTGGGTGCTTGAGCCATGGAGCACCCACAAAGTCGGCACTTATGCCTCAACCTCTTCCTGGTTTCTGCCAGATTTTGTTCTTCTTTACTCCCGTAAGGGAGGGAAGCCTACAGGCCTAGAATACAGTTATAATGGGCTAAGCATTAATCCCTCTCAGATCTCAGGTGCGGTCGGAGGCACACTGGTGACATAGAGGTAGTGTGGGGAAGCTGGTACTGTTGGAGCAGTAAATTCATTAATCAGCACTATCATCCCTCAATGGTCATTCACTCAGGATCACTGAATTCACTACACATTTTATACACTTAAAAATAAAAGCTGATTTCCGATCCACTCACTGATATCTCGGATGAAGAAGCTGCTGGTGCAGTTCTCATACTGTATGTCATCAATGACCTCCAGGAACATCTCAGTGGGCTGGTGTTCCTCAGCAAATGGACAGTGGTTGGTTTTCTGACAACTGACTGTGTACGTTGTCTCTCGTCCATGCTCATCGGGTTGAGGCACAGGGCTTCCACAGATTACACTTCCAGACGCATCCTCTTGAGTTCTGAATTCAAAGCAGAGCGTGATAATGGAAACGCTGGAGAGCTCTGAATAAAGTGCTGCTTACCAATACTTCAATGACACCATGTCACTTGGCAACATAATGTTGCTGTGTCATAAATAGCATGTCTCTGTACATGAGACTCTCATGTCAATGGGAGTTCTGGGCATAAATTAAAGACAGTCTCTTCTTTTATGCCACTATTTATTGACTAGTATGGAGGGCCTAATATCTAACTTCACTCTTCAGCCCCTTTCCCAAACCCAGCTGGAGGAAATGTGAAGTTGAGTATGTTTCCATAAGAAATAACACCACACAATGCTACCAGAATTTGACTGTATTTTTGCATCCAGCAAATTATGCTTTGCACTTATTTCCCCTTTTAACAAATAAAAATAACACTGGGCCAGAGCCCTCTCTGCCTTGGAGAAACCCAAGGGTGGGGTAGTGGGAGGTAGGAAATCCCCAAGAGGTTCCTCTCATAGTATTCCCCTCAGGGTCCTGCAGAGCATTCCCTTGACAGGGAGAATGCTATGGGCATATAATGTTTGACTTCCCAACTCCATACAGCCAGTGGATCTGGAGAGAAGGACTCTGCAAGATGACTTGCTTCGATGTCTAGCTGAAATTCCTCTCCTTCTCGCCGGCAGTTCTACTGCCTGAGCCACTCTGTAGCTACATTACAGCATCTGCAGAGAAGATCCAGTGGGAGTTCTTACCCTTCTAAGCTACATTAATTCCTGACCAGATTTCCATGCAGTAATTTGGTGGGCGTAGAAGGGACTGTCCTGCAGAGGATATCCAATGTGCTGGTCCACATCCTCAAAGGATGAGAGTGGCCTTCCCCCGGTCCAGTTCATGTGATAGGTGGCCAACTATTTTTGTAGTATCCCTTCCACATGCTGACAAAGAGGGGTATTCCAGCCTTATTATCCTAATGAAGTGGCCGAGGAAAGTACAAGCTCTTACCCTTTTAGATTTTTGATTGTGAACTTCACATTTTGATTCTCATTTTCTGTCTTCCATGAGCATATGAAAATCCCTGAGTAATTCTTTGCCTCACATTTTAAAAATGTTAGGTTGTCTGGCTCTAGATTGAAAGAGAGAGAAAAATTTGATTTTTTAAAAAATAATTGTTTGACCAGTAAAATAAAACAGTAACTCTATAAAATCCTGCTGGCGGGTATTGATTCCATTCCCAGGAAAACAATGCACAATATACACGACAGCTGAATAGCGGCTGGAAGTTTGCTGGTGTCTAAAAGCGACCCTTAGAAATTATGTTGCCATTGTTTTTCCCAGAGCTTATTCACTTCTTTTATAGGATATTTCCCAACTATTTAAAAAAAATTGTCTTCAACAAACCCCATATCTTCAACAAACTATTTCAGTTCTCTGATTGCTCACTGTGCTGTTTGCGACACATTTCAAAGATGGTTTTATCATGCTCAAGTAGGGTGACCAGATGTCCCGATAAAATCGGGACTTTCCCGATATTTAGCAGTTTGTCCCACGTCCTGACCGAAGTACAGTTGGGACGCCATTTGTCCCGATATTTTGTTTCGGGCACTTTTTTTTTCTCCATTTAGCGACAGGTATGGGGAGCACCTTTTCAATTGTTACAGTCACCCAGCATGTCCTGGTCTTCGGTGGCACTTCGGCAGCGGGTCCTTCAGTCGTTGACAGTCTTCGACGGCACTTCAGCAGTGGGTACATCTTTCTTCGGTGGCAAGACTTATTACCCGCCGCCAACGTGCCGCTGCCAACCATCAGCGACTGAAGGACCTGCCACAGAAGTGCCGCCAAAGACCAGGACGTGCCGGTGAGTATAACAATTGAAAAGGCGCTCCCCCTGAGGCGGTCCTGATTTTTTCTATTTCTCATCGGCTCACCCTATGCTCAGGATAGGAATAATGTCTATAAATGACATTATTTCCATCCTTCTAACAATCTTTCCATCCTTCTAACAATGTTTAGTGGCCCAAGCGAAAGACAAGAAGATGGATATCTTGCTCTGGGAGATGTATCATTGTCCAATATGTTAACCATGAGCCTGGGATCCCAAACTACTGGGTTTTAATCCTGGCTCAGCAGCGGTTTTAGGCTAAGACACGTAACCTCTGCTTTATGAAGATGAATTAGTTAGGGGCAAATGCTCTGCTCAGCACGCTGTTTGAACGACTTAGCTAGGCACTGATGAGAGCTGCGAGGACAAAGGGGAAGGAAGAACAGTCATTCCCCCACATGTTGTGAAGCTGTTCCATGGTTGCTGCTCCAGCCTAGAGGCTAGAGTAGCCTTAGCATTCCTCTACTCCCCCAGTCCACATTGGAAGGATCAGAAGATTCTTGTAATGTCATGGTCCCAACTCATCCTTTGTGACAGCATATAGGAACCCCATACACAGCTGGACTCCCCAAATCCTGCTCCCGCATTGCACATCAGATCCACCTGGTTCTGCTGCACATGGGGACCTCTGCACCCATGTAGAAGAAGGCATTATTTGCCCCTTAATGCCTGAACAGCACTTTGAAGATGTACCATGCTAAAGATTATAATCCACCTCATTAGTCATGCACAGTGGTTCTTTCCAGTGAGTTCCCTTTTCCTTTGCAATGCTATGGCGCATACTGTACATGGAAATAACATCATGTTGCCCTATTACCTTACCTGTAAAACTTTTTAGAATCCACTTAGATATTTGCCTACTTGAGTCTTTTTTAGTAATAAGGAAAAAATAGTAGCTTAAAATCTCATGGGTATCACTTTTGTGACAGGTGTAGTTGCCAGCATCTGGAAATTCCTTGACTGAAATGGTTAATGTCTTGCCAGTTCCTATTTTTTCCTCATCCTTTATCCATTCGACCGACATAGATTGGTCTTCAGGTACACTGCAGGTGAGCTCCACTTCTTCGGCTGGTGCCTCCTGAGTCCACTCTGACTCTATGACATAAACTAAAGGGAAATAAATGTTAGGTGTTAGTCAAGATTAAAGTGCTGGTAAAATCAAACTACATCTACACTGCTGTCCTTGCTACTACTGGCAAAACACCACTGGCATAAATAACAACAGTCAGGCCCAGTTGTCTTTTGGCAAGATTTCCAGGTTTTAAATGTAAATATGAAATGCATCCAAATCATCATGAGCAATCAGAGTTATTTTCACTTTAGAAGTGATTTTTATTCCAGGGTCTCAGAGAATTTGACACAGTCACAGCCCTGCAAAGCAGGTAATGTCATTATCCCCATTTCACAGAGAGGGAAATCAAGGCACAGAGGACCCAGTCATTCCCTACATATGCTTAACTTTAAGCACACAGAGAGTCTCATTGGCTTTAAACATAACTACATATGTGCTTAAAGTTAAGAACGTGCTTAAATGCTTTCCATAATCCAAGTTTAAAGACCAAAGGCCAAAACCTACCCACTTTATTCTGGCAAGGAGCCCCATTGACTTCAGTGGGACTCCTCTGATGAGTAAGGACTACTGGATCTCAGTCTTTGCTCACAGAATGAGGGGTAAAGCACCTCTGTAGCATTGTACTCCCCTTCTGGATTCCATTCCATGGAGAGACCTCTGCTGTGTGAGGGATCTGCGATTGGGGAGGGAGCAGGTGGGCAAAGGGAAAGCCAGGAGTATGTACTGCCTCCTTCTAAAGCCCCACAACCTCATGTGGCATTAATTTTTCCTGCAGAAAAGCTGGTTTCCCTTTCAGCATGGTCCCAATGAAGTGGCTGCTAGGGGAGAGATGATGCCAAAGCAGAGGTACAGAGCCTCCAACAGATAGTCATGACCTTCTGAATATTCCTCAATCACTCTGTGGAGCCCTTTGCTCCAGACTGGGAGAAACTGCCCTTCATGAAACAATTTAGGAAAAATTCATTAAGCAATCTTTGTTAATTTTTCTTCCTTACAGCCTCCCCTTGCTAGATTTTTCCAGGTGGTGGGGGGCAGCAATTAAGGCCAAACATATGTGTAAATGAATTGCTTAAATTCATACAGCTAATCAGGGGCAGAATGAAGAGTAGAACTCAAGAATCTGCTTCATTCTTGCCAGGGTCAAGAGCCTCCATCTGCACTTTCACTGACACCAGTTCCCCAAATATAGCCATTGCCCCATGTAACCTATCTACCCTTTCTCTTCTACCACTGACACCTGAGCCCCTGTTGTCATTAGTGTCCTCTGGGTTTGTGTTTTTCCCTGCGAGTGGACACAGAGTACATTTACTGGAGGTTTAGGAAGCACCACAATTGAACTTAGAAGTTCACCATTCAGGCTGGAAGGAAGCATCAATCCCAGCAATGAGCCAAGAGAGCTTCTCAGCAGGAGATTTCATTACCAAAAGGATGGCTTTAAGCCAAATAACATTGTTAATAATAGGACACTGAATATCATCACATCGGACAGTGGAGACTGCTTATTAAAGTCATGAATGTGCAAATACATGAAGCTAGAGGCTTGCCAATGTGCCTGTGAGTATCAAGAAGCATAGGCACCAGGAAATGCCAGAGAGGTAGCAAAAGACACAAATGTGTAGTTTCTATGCTGTGGCAGAAACGTTTCTACTGTAGTTTCAAGTGCCCCTAATGTTATTTAGGGAAACTACGGCATAGTCTTATAACCTAAAGCTATCAACAGAAGTCGTTGAAATATTTATTACAAATAATATTCATTATGGGCAAGACAGTGATCCTCTTACTCATGTTGAATGCCAGCTTCCACCCTGTGAAGTACCACTGAAGTCAATGGGGATACTTGTGGACTAAGGTGCTGGTCAATGTGAGTAAAGGGATTAAATATGACCACCTGAATTTAGCTGTTTTCTGGTGAGTGAATAATTTGTTCACTGATTCTGCATTTCTTTGAATGAATTCATATTCAGAGTTATTTGCTCTGAACATTCTGGATGAAATATTTTCAGGCCTGGGGTTTTTTTGTGAAATGTTCACTTTGACTATTTGCTCTTCATTACTTGTTTGTGGGTTGTCACCTAAGTCACAAGATGCTGTTTCTGCTTCCTGATTGCATGACTGAAACTCTTGAAACGGGAGAACAGTGAATAGGGAATAAGGCAGTTTCTGGTGTGAATTCTCAGATGAATAATCATGTTGCTACACTTCATGAAACTTTTGGGACTCCTGAATCTTTTTAATAAACACGCAGCAATTATCCAAATACTAATGAAAAATTCAGAATATGAGCCCATGAACTGTAGCTAATGCAACTCTGCTTTTAGTCACAAACATATTTGTTAGTACATTTGTTTTTAACTATTCAACCAGTGATAGTTTTCAGTAAATGCAGACTGCTTACCATTCTCCCTCAGTTTCCACTTCGCTTCCAGAGGGATTGCAAGGGAAAATAATGAAAGTAGGATCAAGAGTAGATGAGACATCTGTGGAGGGTAGGGGAAAGAACAATTAATAAGCCTGCTTGGAAAAAGACTAGTAATTGGTATTATTGATTGAGCGTTATTAGTATGCTCAGCACTAGACAGTATGAAGAAGAAACAGTACATGCCCCCAAGGAGCTTACAGCCAAGGGACCCCATTCTGAGCACACTTAGTCATGTCAGTAGTCCTTACTCATGAGAGGAGTCCCACTGACAGAAATGGGGCTCCTGGCAGGAATAAAGTGCGTAGGATTTGGCCTTGGGCTTTAAACCCAGATCATGGAAAGCATTTAAGCACACTCTTAACTTTAAGCACAGAAGTAATTCCATTTAAAGCCAATGAGACTACTTATGTGCTTATAATTGAACATATGCTTAAGAGCTTTGCTGGATCAGTATCTTATTTGGCACTTCCTCAGGCAAAAATCCTACCGCAGTGAACGACACATAATTGTTAATAACTATATTTGCAAAAGTAGCCAGAGCATGTGTGCCCATTGAGAAGCTTTAAATACATAGATTCACACTGTATACATTCCTCTGTACTGTATTTTAATAGACTGGGTAAAACTAATACACTACTGTAGTCCTGAGCTCTGGACTTTTATGTTTGCACCTGCAGCATCCATGCAGGGGCGTTACAATGCAGCACTATGGCGTGCACTGCTATTCGCACTCCCTCTAGTCTGAACTAGATGGCAGTGTAGACAAGCCCTAGGTTCTTATATTGGTACCCATCACTTTTAAGACTAGTTGAAATTTTTCCATCAGAACTGTTTTTTTGTGTAATCAGGTATTGAACTAAACTACATTTTTCATTAGAAGTGTCTAGTTTTTGTGGAAAATTTTGAATTTGTGTCAAACAATCAAAAACCCAAACTGAAAAGTTTTCCCTGTTTTCAGCAGAGACGTTTTTGGGTTCGGGTGTTTTTGATGAAAAGTCAAAAATTTCCATGGAAAACCATTTTTTTTTGTTTCATTTTCATCTAAATTTTCATCAGAAAGAAAACCCATTTTCTGATCATCTCTAATCACAGAATGAACACTTTCCCTGTGATTAGGGGGTGTATGAACAACATATATATCTTATGGACCAGTTGGTGTAAATTGGTATATCTTCATTCACTTAATTTATATCAGTTAAGGATCTGGCTATGTAATTTGTTGCTGTCACTGATCAGTCCATCAGCCCTCACAGAGAGAGCACCAATCACAACATGTCAGACGTGTTGTTCTAGCCAGTCCTCCAACTACCCGCTAGCCAAGCTGTCAGTAGCATCGGACACCCGATTGACATAGCGCACAGCAGCCTAGAACTCCTGAGCAATCTGCAACCTCCCAAGCAGCTGGGATTACAGGCAGGTGCCACAACACCAGGCATGTAATTTGTATGTTTGTGTAATTGATACACAAAAACATAAATGTTGATAATATATAATGTATATTTCAATTCTATTAACTGTAAATGTTTAAATCTATACAGTGTAAACATACCTGTCTTCAGAAAAATGTAATAACAACTGGCTCTATTTAAATATACTTTCTTGGATGTTTTACTTTAGCAAGAATGTAAACTGAAAAACAGTTTTTTCTTTGCATTGGTGTATTTTATATAACTAGTATCCTTTGATTTCATCTGTTATTGGCTCTCTGATGCTCCAGTGTAGAGATACTCCACCATAGAGTAATAAGAAGGATTTCTTACCTTTTCCAGTGGAGCTTGTTAGGTGATGCTGCTGGAAGTGGTCGTTCTGTGGATCTGACAACAGCTATGTGCTGGTTGCCTTTATATTTGTAAACTCTGAAAGTAAAGAGATACTTTGTTTCACCGCAATACCACAGAATTGCAACACGTGGAGTAAGTTCCTTTTTTACATAGTGATAGCGGTAAAGCAAGAAAATAAGAAAAAGTTTGGGAGTCCCAGGTAATCTTTGAAGAGGAAATAGGATTATTTCAATGACCTTTTATTCCATGCCAGAGGCATTTCCTTTCCTGCTGTCATTCTCTGTCTGTCTTTCATATACAATCTGTTTTTTGCGATGGGGAAAATGCACAGTAAATAAACTTCCAATGTTGTTTGACCTGGAATTTTTTATATTATGAAAGAGAGAGAAAGTTAATGCACTTAGTCTTTTATTAATTGTTAAATATTAAAGGGATGATAACAATGTGAAATAAAAGCCCTACTACCAAAACAAATTCAAAACCTGAATGATTGTAATATATAAAAACATGGGAACCAATATATACATCGTTTAAGGAAAAAAACCTTTTGTTTTCCAGTTAACTTAAAAAAATATAAATGAATGCAATGCATCTATATACTGTATACTCACATGGAGTTGTTAATATTATTATTATTATTTATGAATTATTACACCTAGAGGCCCCAAGCAGGGACTGAAGCCTTATTGTGGACACACATATAATAAAAAAAAGATACCAGATGCTGAAAATTGTTGCAAATGACGTTCTTGAACCTGCAATTGACAGCACATGAACACATGTCAGTGGGGCTCCATACAGGGGCAGCAGTGCACCCATGTGCAATAAGTTGCAGGTTTGGGGCCCAAAAGAATATGATAAAACAACAGCTGAATACAGCAAATAGGCAGAAACAGCACAAAGTCACTGTGAGACAGCGATGATTAACATAAAGACCAGCAGTCACAGCACACCAACTGTATTTGAACTGTCCATTCATTGTCACATGTTTCGTAAGCATCATGATGGGGCTGTGTTGAAGGACAGATTTGAAGGAGGAAAATGTAGTGGCTTTGTGGATTAATTTTTAACAAAGCTTGTCAAGTGGCAAACACGTAGCCCTATCTATCTAAACTATATCTTGAGCAAAGTAAACTCAGGACTTCACTTCACCAATGACGCCAGCCTCCATCATTCATTTCTCCACTTCTCCAACAAGCACTTTAGCATGTTCTCCCCTACCTTGCCTGATAAGTGAAAAAGAGCTCTCAATCAAAATCTGTAAATGCACGATCTTGTACTCATTCCAGTCCCTCCTCGAAATCCATTTCTGCTGTAATGCATGCAGCAACCTGATAATGTCTGGGCAGGGGATCACTGCCACTGACCCGCTAAAGATTTGCACATCATATTATATTTATTTTTTATCTTGTCTACTTCACCCCATCCCAGTCTGCTTAATTGTATCATTCACTTGTTACATCTTCCCTCTTTTAGACTGTAAGCTCTTTGAGGGCAGAGATGATCAAATATTATACATATAGCACCTAATTCAATGGAGCCTAGCCTGGTTGTGGATTTTGGGCACCAGTCTAATAATAATAATAGTAATTTGTATTATTTTTAGTAATTTGTAACATGTACATGTTTATGGAATGTACAGTGTGTACGTAAATGTGTGTAATACACACATGCTCTAGGTTAATTCCAAACACAGAACAAACAGTAAAATATAGTGACCAAGGTGTGTGTCAAGAATCCTAGATCGCAATCATGAAGCACAGATACATCTGTGTGGAACTTCCATGCCTAGATAGTTTTCTGTGATCCATCAGAGTGGAATTTTTAAATATCAAACCATAGCTATTGTGAAAATATCTCTTGATGTCAGTCTGTTTTTCCATTATGATCTCATATATTCTTAAGGGGAAATTTAGAGGACAGCATTTGGTCCCACCATTTTATCCACTTCCTCTATGACACTGAAAGAGAGAGAGAGAGAGGTGGAAGCTGTAAGTTAGTCTGTTTTGCTTTCCAGTAAAGCCCTACAAAATATGATAATTCCACAATTAGGAATATTCCAGACACACCTCTTTCTACTAAAAATAACCAGCTAATTGGAAAATTATTTCCTTTACAAGGGAAGACTTTTGCTTTGTCTAATCCTTAATGAGGTGAAGCAGGCATTTTACTAAGACTCATAAGGCAAAAAAAAAAAAAGAAGTTTCTGTAACATTAATAAGATAACTAAATACCACACCAAAAAGAGAGCCATGTGAAGGGGAACAGGGGTTTATGTTGTCATCAGACAGGTGCTGTGTGCTTAAGTTTCCCTCAGTGACACAAGTAGATTGTTTTAAAATTCTTCTTTTACATGTGATTTCCTTTTTCACTAATGTCTGACTGCTCAGCAGATGACATTGTCTGATTCTTCAAAGATATCACAGTTGTTAGATGCATAAAGAAGTAATCGATTTTTTTTTAAAATACAGCAAAACAGTGCTCCAAATTTATCTGTTCAATCTATCAGCCATCTCCTAACATGGCAACAATAATTGACAAATGGGGTATAGCTCATACAGCAGAGAGAATATCTGTCCTATAGAAAAACAGGTACATCAGTCCTGTGCAAGACATCAACGGCACCATTATCATAACAAGAGGATCATCTGCACACAGTATTTGCTCGCAAACACATACATAAAGCTGGCTAAAATGTTCCATACAGAAAGTTTACTCTCTGAAAAATATGGCTTCATCAAAACAGAAACTTTTCACAGGAAAATCTCAATTCTGATGAATGTCAGTTTTCCAGCAAGAAATGTCAAAACAAAAATGTATGTTTTGAATCAGCATTTTGAAATGAAATGACAATTTTCTTTTTGTTTTGCCGTAAAATGTCATTTCATTCCAGATTTTTGGTTTAAAAAGAACTAAGCAAAGCAACAGTTTATGTTGTAATGTCAATTTGAAAGAACAATTTTCGTTTCATTCTGATCAAAAAGCCAGTTTTTTGGTTCCAACTTTTCCGATTAAAAACTTTTTGGAATTTTCATTCCACTATATTTTTGAATATTTGGACTTACAAATCCAATTCAGAACAGAAATGTGTAGTGAAACTTTCCTCCGGATGAAAATTCTGTTTTCTGAACAGCTCTGTGCACCTCAGACCAGTAGTGTAGCTGGGGGGGAGCAGGGGGAGCGGCCGCTCCCCCACTGAGCAGAAGCGGCGCCTTTTTTGTGCTCTGACGCCTTTTGCTCCTGCGCTGCAGCTGGAGAGGAGCATTTTTTTTTGCTCCCGGCGCCTTTTTTAGCTCTGCTCCCCTTGTGCTCTAAACCTGGCTACGCCACTGTGTCAGACATGCCAAACCAGTGGGAAAAATGAAGAAATTGGGCTTGTTTTTGGCTTAATTGGCTTGTGAGTTGCTTGTTGGCTAGTTTTTTGCTTGTAGCTTGTTGCTTGTTTGGCTTGTTGCTTGTTGTAGCTTGTTGCTTCTTTTTTTTTGATCGTCTCCCAGCAAGCAGGGCCAAGGGGGAGGGCAAGCAGGGGCAAGGGGCAAACAGGGGCAAAGGGGACAGAGAGTCGGGGGTGCACAGCGGGCCCACCACAGTCCCAGACTGCACACCGCGGGGATCTAGTCATATAGAGTGTTGGGGTTCTTAGGGATTGGCTTGTTTTGGCCTTGTTTTGAAATGGGATTAGCTTGATTTTTGGCTTATTGTGAAAGTCGGGGTGCTTATTTACTGTATGAAAGTTGGCAACTGTGGTGCACACCCGTGCCACATGCGCACACACAGGTATGGCATACAAACATGTACTTCCCCACCTTAGTCTCTTCCTGCTACATTCACATGCTGAGAGGCTTGTGTAAACAGTAGAATCACTAGGGTTCCTCTTCTGGAATTTCCTTCAATACCTGGCTTAGAGGTGCACTGTAGGCAACCCAGGGATTAATGCCAAAATTAAGATAATATCACTTTTATTTTCAATACAACAATGAGGAAAAAGGAACTCTTGTCCTTTTTATATAATTTATTGAACACTAATTTCTCCCTTCCATCAGGAAGCAGTGCTTAGCTTAATGTAGCATTGTACTGCAGTGCAATATGTCATTATTTAACTAAGGTCAAACCTTCAAACAAACATCTAATCAAAATAAAGAATAAAATAGTATGAATATCCTACATATAGATTGGCCTTTTCCTGCCAAAGGATTCCAAAGTGCTTTATAAAGACCAAATTAAAAGCTAAGCTATACAAACACAAAGGCTGATTAGTTTTATGGTAGCATAGAGGGCTCAACCAAGATCAAGACCCCACTGTACTAAATGCTGTGTCTATATATCGTAAGAGATAATCCCCAGCCCAAATAAATTACACTGTAAACAGACAATAATGGGAGAGAGGAAGTATTGTTAGCCACATTTTATGGATAGGAACTGAGGAAAAGGGAGTACAATTTTCAAAGTCTCTTAGGACTTTGTGTCAAAAGTGACCTAGGCACTTGGGAGCCTAAATCTTATTGAAAGTAAATGGGACTTAAGCTCCTAAGTCAGTTAGACACTTTTAGAAATTTTTCCTTAGGTGACTCATCCAAGGCTCCACAAGCAATATGTGGCAGAGATATGAATTGAACCCAGATTCCTGGGACTAAGTGTAGAGTTTTAGTGACAACATCAATCTTCTTGTGCTGGAAGGAAGCATGAAAACTCCTGATCTATATAGTATACTTTTTCTTCATCTGAACATGGGTTAGTAACTTCCCGGACAAGGAATGCATTTTTTCCTACTATATCTTTCTGTGATTTTCATTACCATTTGATAAATATGATGTGTTGCACTATTCACCTTAATTCTCATTTTTAAGACCTTTATGTGGCTTGCTTACTGTAGGAATTTTATCCACCATTGGGCTGCAGTAATTTCCGGGGTGTAACATGACAACCATTTAAAATAAACAGTTAAAATTGTTTACACCAGGATATGAAGAAAAACAACAAAAAAGAAAAAAAACGTATCAAACTGAAAGTATCGAGGAAAAACCCAGAACTAACCCTTTTAATTCAAGGTTCAAGCTGTAATTTCTTGTTTCTCAGAAAGTTTTTTAGGATCAGAACATCTGACCCCTGATTTTTGTTCACTTCCTGAGAGCAGTGTGTACAAATTCTTTTAAAAGTGGATGCCAGTAGAATAGGAGTATGCAGGAACAAATAATTTGGTGAACAACTTCAACAGCTGGCCCTGTATCCAGGGAACCAAGTGCAATACTTGTTGTATAAACAGTTTTCTGTGAATTATAGGAATTCAAGTTGATTTAAGAGCTGATGTATGTAATAGCAGCCCCTGGAATCAGTGGGTTTTAGCCACTGATATGTAATGGAATCACATAACCTTTTATAACCCTGGATTATGCTGTGTGATAGAGGACTGGAAGAAATGGTTGCGGATATTCCAGATTTTCCTGGGAGTGAGCGAAGTAGCAGACAAAAAACAGTGCAGTCCTCCACACTGCTGCATGTGGAATCTATAAGATATGAGAGTACAAAAGGAAGGGCAAACTACTAGATACAGTCATTCAAAAAGGTTAAGAATATTTTGATCCCTGCAAGAATGTCATTTGAAAAAGGCACATCTTTACAAGAAACCAGCTGCCACATGAGACTATTGACCTTGATGTAACAGAGCTATTCAGTATGACTAAGTCATTTCAATTTAGACAGTTCACAGATAGACTAATTAGAAATAAATGGGGTGATTTGTATGGACTGGGGATTCCTTCAATGCTGTTTCATTGGTGTGCAGTGATTCTTCACCCAGCTGAGAAGCCACATTGACAGGATGTAAAGAAAGCCCAGGGCTACACTGGGGGGGGGGGGGGATGTCGATCTACGATACGCAGCTTCAGCTACGTGAATAATGTAGCTGAAGTTGGCGTATCGTAATCGACTTACCTGGCCGTGAGGATGGCGGCGAGTCGATTGCTGCCGCTCCCACATTGACTCCGCTTCCGCCTTTCGATGAGGTGGATTTCCGGAGCCGACGGGGAGCGCTTTCAGGGATCGATTAATCGCGTCTAAACGAGACGCAAAAAATCAATCCCTGATAGATCGATTGCTACCTGCCGATCCGGCGGGTAGTGAAGACAAGACATGCTCACCTCATCTTGGGCAGAAAGAAGGTGACTATTGTGATGGGAATTGTGGTGTAATGCAGAATAGCTTTGAATGCAATAAAACAAATTGGCCTTGGCAACTTGCTGAGGTTTCTGTTAGAATAAAAAGTTATTGAGAAATTTAAAACGGTCATCACATTCACTTTGTGAAACTGTATTAGTCATTTTAAGCTCATAATACCAAACTTTCTAAAACTTCAAGTGTCTTTCTAAGATTTCTGTACATATTTTGGTAGATATCACTGCAATAGCTATTTTCTGATAAATAATAGATTAGATCTGGCTTTGTGACTAATAGTTTGTTTCACTGTCAATATTTAACAGTTAGCAACACTTAACATTCAATCTGTCCTCTGATCATGGACAAAAGAGAACCTTAACTCACAGTAGGAGAGAATTAAGCATGTTAAGCCAACTACTTCAGCAAGGCCAACCCACAACATTTTGGCACCATAGGCAGGGAACTCAAATGATACCCCCATGCCCCCTTGCTTAGGCCAAAACTTTGAAAGGTCTCAATTCTGCCTTCTTCCTGTTCTACTCCTCTCATGGTACTGTTCTGCTACCTACCCCAATAAAGGAGAACTAACAACTTAAAATGCCTTGTTCAAAAATTTTAAGTAACACTTAACTTTCAAACGCCAGAACAGGAAATGTAACTTTTCTTGTCTGCATAGTAAACACTGGCATTTTTATCTGTTTGAATAATCAAAGTGGTGGTTTCCGTGCCTTCTTGATTGCAAAGATTTGAACTGCTTCCTGAAGGTCCACGGTAGGGTGACCAGACGTCCCGATTTTATCGGGACAGTCCCGATTTTAGGGGACTTGTCCCGCGTCCCGACCTTCCATCGGTCGGGACGCCCTTTGTCCCGATATCGGGACCTCCGCAGTCGCCGGCGCTGCATGCAGGGCAGCTGGCAGGCACAGAGGCAGCAGGCAGCGCCGGCCAGGAGGTCTCCGCGGCTGCGCCTGCAGGGACTGGGGGGCTTGCAGGTGCTGGCCGACGGGAGCAGGCAGATAGCCCCACCCCCCCTCGACCCACAGCCGCTGGGCAGGCACAGAGGCAGCAAGCAGCCCTGGCCAGGAGCTCTCCACGTGCTGCAGGAGCGGGGCGGGGGGGCTTGCAAACGCCGGGAGTGGGCAGATAGGCCCCCTCCCCGCCCGGGCAGCACGTGGAGAGCTCCTGGCCAGGGCTGCCTGCTGCCTCTGTGCCTGCCAGGCGGCTGTGGGTCGAGGGGAGGGGAGGGGAGGGGGCTATCTGCCCGCTCCTGGTGGCCAGCGCCTGCAAGCCCCCCAGCCCCTGCAGGCGCAGCACGCGGTAGCCGCAGAGACCTCCTGGGGATGCTTCCCAGGCCGGGAGGCGCCCCAGGTAAGCACCGCCGGCCAGGACTCCCCACCTCGCCCCCAGGTCCCTCTGGCTCTTGGGGAGAGGGGTGTTCTCTGCGTGCTGCTGGTACCCCCAAGCCCCGCTCCGCGGCAGCTCCCATTGGCGCTTTTCCCGGCCAATGGGAGCCTCCGAGCTCAGAGCTCGTGCTTGTGGCGGACGCAGCACGTGGAGAGTCTGGAGACTCCCCTCCCAGCTCTGACCCTAGGAGCCGGAGACGTCCCAGCAGAGCTGGTGAGTGTGGCCAGGGAAGGGGGCAGGCTGTGATGGAGTGAGTGTCTGGGAGGTGTGTGGAGGGCGCTGGGCAGTGGGGGAGGTTTGTGTTTTGGGGTTCCAGGCAGTGGGGGCCTGTTGGGGGGTGCTGGGCAGTGGGGGAGATCTGTGTGCGTCAGGACACTGGGCTGTGGGGGTCTGTGTGGGGCAGTGTGTAGTTGTGGTGGTGGGGCTGTGGGGAAGGGCACTGGGAGGAAGGAAGGGAGGGAGGGGAAATCTGTGTGTATTGGGAAACTAGTGAGTGGGGGGGGGTTCTGTGTGGGGTGCTGGGCAGCTGTGGTGGGGCTGTGGGTGGGGGGTGCTGGGTAGCGATGGTGGTGTGCACAGCACTGTGCATTTGTTGTGGGGGGGCTCTGGGCATAGTGGGTTCTGGAGGTGCAAGACATAGTGGATC
The DNA here is from genome assembly GCA_037349315.1 of Chelydra serpentina. Lineage (NCBI taxonomy): Eukaryota > Metazoa > Chordata > Testudines > Chelydridae > Chelydra > Chelydra serpentina. Next base: position 20,669,441 of record JBAIAC010000035.1, read on the forward strand.
CAGGGAGCACTGGGCAGGGGAGCTGTGTCCTGCAGCATAGGCCCACCCCCAACAGGAAGGGGCATGCTGGTAGCACAGGGTCAGGCGGACCAGTGTGCCTCTGGCCATGCCATGCCATGCCATGCATGCCCCATTGCCCCTGGCCGGCCCCGCCCTTCCTGCTGCTCACCTCCTCCCAGGAAGTGGCCGGCAGGTAAGTGTCAGAGGCTGCATCCTCCTCCCCAGCAGAGCGTGTGCAGACCGGTCCACCTTCCTCATGGCAGAGCCAAGGAAAGGAGGCACCTGCCTCTGCACATGCTGAGCCTACCCTGGGCAGGCCGTACAACCCCTCTTGCAGCTTCCTAGGGCTGTGTGCCCCCTCTCATGGCTCCGGTTGGGGTTGTGCATGTGTGCCTGTCATCGTCCTCCCCCCCTCGCTCGGCCAATGTGTCCTGATATTTCACTCTTGCGATCTGGTCACCCTAGTCCACGGTCTGGGTCAGCTCATGCTCTATTGAGATGGTTGCAAGGCCGACCAGCCTCTCCCATGTCATTGTGGCGAGTAGATATGTTTTTATTGACTTCAGCTTGGAGAAGCTGCATTCTCCACTGGCAACTGTTACAGGAGGTGTTAGAAGTATGTGCAGAGTAACAAAAGCATTTGGAAAGAGGGTGGTCATCTTATTTGTGCACATATATTCCAGAACGGCCTTTGGAGTTGATCCTGCTGAAATGTATCGAACGGGCTTTCAGTTCATCACCTCAATCACTTGCATCAATATCGCGCATGTCATCATGTGTCAGCACTGTGTCTAGTGCCCTGCATTGCTGGTGTAGGTCTTCTTCGGGTACAGTGAGGAGTTTTGGAATATCATACAATATCCCAAATATACTGCTGTGTTCCTTGAGCTGCATGAAATGTTCTTCAACTGACTGTCTAGCACAATCTAGCACCTGGTTAAAGAATTCAACTTTGAATTGTCGTTTGGAGTCTCTTATGGGATTATCCCGTGCCTCATAATCAAAATGTCTTCTTCCTGTATTCTTGAATGGGTGGGAAATAGCTTCAATGTGAAGTTCCTCTGCCAACTTCTGTGCACTCTTCAGAACGTTTTGACCGGTAAGACTGTAGGCATGACTTTGCTTTGTCCAGTTGTTCCATTACTCCAGATATAGCAAGGTCAACACCTTGGAGTCTCTTGCTTACAATATTTATTTCAAACAGTATGTCATGCCACAACACTAAGCCACACAGAAATGTGAAGTTATGTATGTTTCTGGTGATTCCATTTCCCTCTGCCACTGTTCTCCCACAAACAGTTCCTGTCATAGCATTATTCTCCATAATGGCAACTATGGCATCATCTATCTTCCCAATTTGGTGTTTGATAGGCTTTATCGCCTCCACTCAACTTTCCCATCGTGTGGCACTCAGTGGTTTGTGTCAGAGAGGATGTTCCCAGATGTTGCTTCAAAATTTGCCATCGATGAGTTGATGCAGAGAAAAATACATAGATGCTTTGAATTACATTAAAAAATTCAGCAGCCTCACTAGAAGCTGATGCTGCATCACTGACCACCAAGTTCAATGGATGAGAACTGCATGGGACAAAAAAAGCTTGAGGGTTTAACTCTCGGATCTGTGTCTGCACTCCTCTGTTCTTTCCTCTCATGTTGGCAACATTATTGTAGCCCTGACCTCTCATGTCAGCTATCACAATTCCCGTATCTTCCAGCTTTTTAAGAAGGACATTTGTCATACCAGCTCCTGTAGTATCATCAATGTCAATACATTCTAGAAAATGCTCTCTGACAGTCACCATTGCAGAGACATTTTCACTAGGTTCTGTTGTTGTTACAAAATGCACCATTAAAGTCATTTGTTCCGTATGGCTGATGTCAGGTGTGCAGTCCAGAATAACAGAGTAATATCTTGCTGACTTCAGATCTGGCACAATCTTCTGCTTGACTTTTGTTGCCAGTAACTGTATGATCTCATTTTGAATTATTTTTCCAAGGTAGTGGTGTGTATACATTTCTTGGGTGGTGACTCTTCTTCTGGAGTACAGCATCAAACTCAGCCATCAGCTCCATACTTTTAAGGAAGTTTCCATTGTTTGGCACATACAGCTGATCTGAAGTGCCATGCAGTGCTAGGTTTTGGGTAGCAAGCATTCTCACAATGGCAATGAGCCATTTCAGAACATTTTGTCAGTAAAGAGACTCTGACGCAATCTTCTCTTGATACTGATCATCTATGGTGGCCTTTAACCTTAGTCTCATCTCAAGCTCTTTCCACCTATGGAATGCTCTCTGGTGATTTGCTGCCTTCTCATGGCATGCCAGATTTCTAGCCATATTTTTCCAGTTCTTTGTTCCTGTAGAACCCAATGTGGCTGGAACATTAGACTGGAAAAGTTTGCAACAAAAACAGTATGCAGCATTCTGGGTTTTTGGGTACATAAGCCGTGGCCTCTCCACTTTGTCACATTGGGGATTTCATGCCAGTAATGTATTGGATGGAAATTTCTATTTTCATTGTCTTTGGGAAACATGAAGTTTTTCACTTGCTGTGGCCCATGCAGTACAAGGAAGTCCCTCAGGCTACTGCTCAAGTGGGTCCACAGTCCTGGATCATCTAGACTTAAGGAACTAAACTCAGCAGCAGCTGTTTCTTGTGCCTCCACCACACTTTTCTCTGATCTACACTTTTCTTCAGGAATGTGCATGGTTATATCCATTTGAGATGGAGATCTGGATGCTGCAGTACCTACCAGATCACCTGCACTCTGACTAACTGGAAGATCAGGCACCTCCTCACCATTCACATCCTCACTGGGTCCGGAAGACTCATTGTGAACATTTGTGTATGTATCTCAGTAGAACCGCTTCCTGTTAGATAGAAAAGCTTCCTTTGCTTTCTTTCTTTTTCTGAATGCTGCCCCAGAGGGCCTTTTTCTTCTTTCACTTATGACTGCTGTTCTGTGCCAACTATGGTGGCTCTCAACACTCAGTTGAAGGAGACAAATAAGCAGGCTGGTAGCAGGGCCTGAGTGAGGGACGATATCAGTGTCTTAAGGGCCTAACTGGCTCCTATTATTTCAGTTGACTGCCTGTTCACTTCAAGTGGGTTCAGCGAAGCAGAAGGAAACAGGAAGCTCCCTGATAAGCTGGTGTTAATCAGTGCAGGCTCCTGGGGGTGCTAGCGAGGTACGTAAGAGGCTCCTCCTCCTCTCTCTCCCTGCAGCTCCTGCTGCTTTCTGTTATTCCCTCTCATCTTTTCTCCTGCCTGCCTGTTATGTCGCTTGTGCCCTCCTTCCTCCAGCACAGCACTCCACCATCTCTGTGCATCTAGAGCAGAGAGAACACATATACACCAGCAGCAGATACAATTTTCTACACTCTGGGTCCTTGTTGCACCCAGGGCCGGCTTTAGGCCGATTCCCCCGATTCCCCGGAATTGGGCCCCCCGCCTAAGAGGGGCCCCGCAACATCCTAAATCGGGCCCCACACTTCCTAAAGCCGGCCCTTGTGGCACCTCCCCACACTCTGGCACCTGAGGCGGCCGCCTCAGTTCGCCTCAGCCTCCATGGTTTCTTTTGTCGGGTTCCCCAGAGTAAATCCTGGTTTATTACACATGTTGGATCTTATTTGTCACCATGAATGGAGTACCCAAGGCCACAAATGGTTTATATGAGCGGCCTCAAATTCTCTTATTTCTTAGTGTTTCAATACATTTCAGTACATTTTACTTCTTGTAATTATGTGGATTAAAGAAAGTGGATGTTTAAAAACATTCTGTTTCCTTGAATCTGTTGTCTGCAGATTCAAGGAAAACCTGGCCTTGAGAAGCAGAGGTGGATCCTCTGACTTGTAAGAGGAGTTTCTTCTTCAAGTCTAGTCCACAAGCAAGTGTGTCTTACTGCCTGATATTTACAATATGGTAAGTGACACGAGCAAATAGCAAGAAAGGCCATAGAACTAGTGATGGGAAAATGTTAAAAGTTTCAAAGAAACGTGCGGAAATTCATTGCTTTTCCACATATCTTGGATCTGTAAAATTCAGCTAGTAATCTCACAAGATTTCTTGTTTTGCCTGTTTCTGCTTTTGGAAATATCAACCCGCTCAAGGAAAGCACAAAAATTGGTGCTTAATTTTAAGCACAATAGGTCCCATTGGAATCACTGGAAATATTTGCATGCTAAAAATTAAGCATGTGCTTGATTGCTTTTTTGGATTGGGGTCATTATGAGAGCACAAAAGAGAAGGGTGGTTTTGTAGTTAAGGTATTGGACTGGGGCTCAAAAAACCTGGGTTCTGTTTTTGGCTCAGCCACAGACTTCCTTAGACATGTTGCTGAGGTCCAAGTTATGATGTCCACAGTAGGCCTATATTCAGCAGAGCATTCATTCATGAAAATGGTGTTTAAATAGTTTTTTTTTTAAAGTTGTTAGATTTTTTTAGAAGATGCGAATAAAGAAGGGAGAAAAATTAACTCGTTCTTAGCTGTATGCATTTCACACCACAGTGTAGTTTTTCTTTTCTTTTTTTCTGTTTATGTGGTTGTTGCATTTTTTTCTGAAGCTACAATCTTGGCAGTTTTTCAATCAAGTAGCCTTTTACACACTAGCTACTTTATCACATGCTATATAGTCTGCAGGTAATGTAAAGCTGCAGGAGCTCAAAAAGACACTGCTCTTCATTTGCTCCCAAATTGTCTGTTATGTATGGACAGGAAATGGGGAGGTCAGGGAGGATAAAACACATAGAGTCATAAAAATGTAGACCATGAAGGGACCTCGAGAAGTCATTTTAGTTCAGTCCTCTGAGCTGAGGCAGGATCAAATAAACATAGACCATTCCTGGCAGGTGTTTGTCCAACCTGTCCTTACAAACCTCCAATGATGGGGATTCCACAACTTCCCTTGGAAGCCTGGTCCAGAGCTTAACTACCCTTATAGTTAGAAAGATTTTCCTAATATCTAACCTAAATCTCTCTTGCTGCAGATTAGGCCCATTACTGCTTGTCCTCTACCGTCAGTGGACATGGAGCACAATTTATCACAGTTTTCTTTGTAACAGCCCTTAACATATTTGAAGTCTGTTATCAGTTCCCTCCTCAGTCACCTTTTCTCAAGACTAAACATGCCCAGTTTTTTAAAGCTGTCCTCATGGGTCAGGTTTTCTAAACCTTCTATCATTTTTGTTGCGCTCCTCTGGACCTTCTCCTATTTGTCCGCATCTTTCTGAAAGTGTGGTGCCCAGAACTGCATGCAGAATTCCAGCTGAGGCCTCACCAGTGCCAAATAGAGTGGGACAATTACCTCCCATGTCTTATATATTACATTCCTATTAATACACCCCAGAATATTAGCCATTTTCACAACTGCATCACATTGTTGACTCTCATTCAATTTGTGATCCACGATAACCCCCAGATCCTGCCTGTTTTTTCCCTGTTTTGTAGTTGTGCATTTGATTTTTTTCTTCCTAAGTGTAGTAAGCGGGGGAGGGATAGCTCAGTGGTTTGAGCATTGGCCTGCTAAACCCAGGGTTGTGAATTCAATCCTTGAGGGGGCCATTTAGGGATCTGGGACAAAAAATCTGTCAGGGGACAGTACTTGGTCCTGCTAGTGAAGGCAGGGGACTGGACTCGATGGCCTTTCAAGGTCTTTCCAGTTCTAGGAGATTGGCATATCTCCTATTATTAGTACTTTGCATTTGTCTTTATTGAAAATCATCTTGTTGATTTCAGACCAACTCTCCAGTTTGTCAATGTTGTTTTGAATTCTAATCCTGTCATCCACAGTGCTTGCATCCCCTCCCAGTTTGGTACCATCCATATATGCTATAAGCATACTGTCTACTCCATTATCCAAATCATTCATGAAAATACCCAGACCAAAGACAGACCCTCCCAGTTTTGACAGCAAACCATTGATAACTAGTCTTTGTGTACAGTATTTCAACCAGTTTTGCACCCACTTTATAGTAATTTCATCTAGATGGAAGCCAATTTCATCATACCAACTTATGACCAAGCAATAAGGGCACTATCCTAAAAACACAATCAAGCATGGTGCTTATGGACTTCAGGTAGTCGCATTGGTAAGGCATGGCTGGCAATGCAAAGCACAGTGATTATTTCTGGAGGGTTGTTATAAAGCAGGTGTGCAAGATTGAGTTTGAGGAAGGCACAAATCACTCTGAAATGCACATCTGTTCTGTGTCTTATTGGTATTTTGAAACTAAATAAGAAGTAAGAAAATCAGAGATAAAAGAGAAAGAATGGGGGGAGAGAAATGCAATATTGTTATTATTATTTGTATTACACTTGTGTCTAAAGGTCCTAACCAAGATCAGAGTTTTAGTGTGCTAGGGGCTGTCCAAATCCATAGTAAGTGTGACAGATTCGGCAAATTCTTGCAATTATCTTTGTGATATCTTATTGTATTAAGAATCATTGTGGGACAAGGACTGTGTGTAATTCCATGGGGGAGGGTGACTACAGTTCCACCAGAAGTTAAGAACAGTGATTAGAGAAATTCACTCAGGCTGTAACACCTTAGAGATGTAACACCACCTGGAAAGTCTGGCATATACTGGTTCCAACTGGATTCTCCAGAGACCAACAGACAAAGAAAGGACTTTTGGATAAATAGCCAGAGTTTAAACTGACTCAAAGTCTTCTTTCTGATCCAGCAAAAAGACAGGACCTTCTGTACAAGGAGGCCCCAATCTTTTCTGGGGAGTGTTGGAAGGACTTTGGCCTACTGAGGCCCCATAACACTGATGGTGATCTCTGGTAAGCTTTTAGCATTCATGTAGGTTCTTTTATTGTGTTTAATGTGCTTTCTCTGGAATGCTTTCACCTTAATAATAAAGGTGCTTGCTTGGAAAGAACTTTGTGGTAATTTATAACTGCTGGTTATTACATTTTCATAGCCTTTGAAGAGAAAGCAAAGTGCAGTTGCTAGCCGGTTTAGGCTGTCTGGCTTGCCAGGGATACCACAATGTTAGGCAGGGAACTATGCAGCCTGGAAAAAAACCCAGTCAGGAGAGAAAGAGACATGGGTCTCCACCCAGAAGAAGTGAAGGCTGAGCCTAGAGTGGGTGTCATTGAGGAAGGAGGAGGAGGAATACAGGTGCAGTTTCCCTGAACTGTGACAACAGTTCCTGCCATGAAAATATTACTGATCTATCTAGGCATTGTATTGCATCATTTACAAGCAATCAGAAAATTTCAATAGCATTAAAAATGCTACAGACATTTTCCACTGTGTAATAAAAACGTTAACACCCAGGGTACCTTACAATGAAAGAGGTGATGCAAAGTCTATTTTGCAAGCCAAGATGTTTTACATGCAAACCATTGGCACATACCAGAGATTATAATTTCTATAATGATATGACTTTATCATGTGCAATTGCTTTGAATGCTTGCTTTATTAAAGATGTTGTAATGAATGGGATTAGAGTGTTGCCAACTCCAAGTAGTCGAAACTCATGGGGCAGGCCTAAAAATTGTGAGATTACTCCAAAAATCATGAGATTAAAAAAAATGTGGCTCATTTTTGTTTATCTTCTGTTTTGTTTTTAGACTTTAGGATTTACTTGGGTCACATTTTAAGCTTTTCTCTTCAACCATCAGGACTTAAAAGTGTACTTTTTAAAAATGAAAGCTGAGACTCACACTTAATTCTATGAATCTCGGAGATGGGGCTGTGATGTTCTTCTAAGGGTGTCCAGATCTGTAAGCCACTGTGCTACCCCTCTGTCACAGCAAGAGAGAGCTTTGCTGGAACTTAACCTGTGTGTCAGTCTTGCAACACCAGTCTGTTCTCCAGCAAATTCCTCAAGACTCTGCCAGTCTTACCCTTGCCTTGCAAAGAACATTTAGTGAACCCCCGTTCCCATCTCTCTACAGCAGGAATCTCAAACTCAAATCACCATGAGGGCCACATGAGAACTAGCAAATTGGCCTGAGGGCCACATCACTGAAACCTTTTCATACAATGATACAAAAGTATAGTCAAAAATGAAAAAAATGAAGAGTAATATAGTATTCTATTAAAAGTCAAAGTATTAGCTTTTAAAAAACTCTAATGCAAAGAGGGGCTTTAATAAAATATAAATACTCAGTAATGTTTGAAGCTTGGCTGCCAGTGGAGTCGGCGCCTATGGCGGGCCGCAGGAAATAACTCCACAGTGGGGGCGGGGGGAGGAATAGCTCAGTGGTTTGAGCATTGGCCTGCTAAACCCAGGGTTGTGAGTTCAATCCTTGAGGGGTCCATTTAGGGATCTGGGGCAAAAATTGGGGATTGGTCCTGCTTTGAGCAGGGGGTTGGACTAGATGACCTCCTAAGGTCACTTCCAACCCTGATATTCTATGATTCTATGTGACCCGCGGGCTGTGTTTTTGAGACTCCTGCTCTACAGTGTCCAATCCCTCTCACAGAAATTAAGTTAGCCCTCTCCAGAGAGACAACAAACACACCAGCCTGTTAGTTTGGCTGAGGACTCATGTTTTACTTCAATATAACAGCACTGAGATGGTTTATAGTAAAACTAAGAATAGGTTTATTAGTAATTAACATTGATTTAAGTGATACTAAGCAAGAGTCACAGAAACAGAAATCAGAGGGGTAGCCGTGTTAGTCTGGATCTGCAGAAGCGACAAAGGGCCCTGTGGCACCTTATAGACTAACAGAGGTATTGAAGCATAAGCTTCAATGACATTTCCACTGCTTGCATCCGAAGAAGTGGGTATTGACCCACGAAAGCTTATGCTTCAATACCTCTGTTAGTCTATAAGGTGCCACAGGACCCTTTGTCGCTTCTGCAGAAACAGAAATGGTTACAAATGAAACAAAAGTAACACACTTCTTAGTGACTGAAACTTAATTTTAGCACATTGGAATCTTTGCCTAAGCAGCTTCCTTATTTACATCAAGTTACCAGCATCTCCAGCCCTCCAAGCAAGAGAGAGTATCCAGTATTTTTATAGGCCAAAAGAATGAGGAGTACTTGTGGCACGGAGACTAACACATTTATTTCAGCATAAGCTTTCGTGGGCTACAGCTCACTTCATCAGATGCATAGAATGGAACATACAGTATGAAGCTATATACACACACAACATGAAAAGGTGGAAGTTGCCATGGCCTCTTAGAGTTAGTATGGCAGACTAACAGGGATGCTGCTCTAAAACCTGTTTTTATATGCCAGTAAACCTTTGAAGTGTATTCTTTTGAAGGTTTTTTCCCCCGGCTGCTTATGCCATCCTGTCTTCCTCACCTTTCTCTTAATTTGTTGCTCCTGTGAACTTGGATGCAAATGAACTTGTATTGTCTCTGTCATCATCTTGCTCATTTCACAGTGGAGACACAGGCAAAACAACATTCCTTTGTATAGGGCAAACTTGTTGAGCTCCCTCCACAACATCTTTTAAATATATATTACCACCATACATACATATTTCTTTATACACCGCCTGTTGATAGAGCACACAGTGATATTAATCACCAGTGTGTCACTGGCTTTCATAAGACCTTACTCAATATACTTTTATAGTACAATAACATTGTATACAATCAACTGATTCAATTGCTTATTCTTTAGGATTCGGTCACCCTGTTCTCCTCTTGGGAGGTCCGGACCCTGATTGTCACAGGGGCTTTAAGAAAAACAACAGTAATTATATGTCTATACCTTTACTTATCATATGTTTTTGGATAGATTTCCACACCTCCTTTCTGCTTTGTCCCCTATTCTTGAACATGTGCATTTTTGTGCTGGAGTTGTGATGAAGTGGAGAAACTGCATGCCAGCACGGAAGAGGTTAAAGAGAGGCTTTGGGCCCAGTTAGCGCCACCCTATTATACCTGAAGCCAGTGCCTGGTCTGGAAGGGGAAGAAAAGTGGAAGGCAGCTTGGGTGAAAGTGATCATGAAATGATAGAGTTCATGATTCCAAGGAATGGTAGGAGGGAAAATAGCACAATCAAGATAATGGATTTCAAGAAGGCAGACCTTAGCAAACTCAGGAAGTTGGTAGGTAATCTCCCATGGGAAGCAAGTGTAAGGGAAAAAACAGTTCAAGAAAGCTGGCAGTTTTTCAGAGACATTATTAAGGGTATAAGAGCAAACTATCCCATTCATAGGAAAGATAGGAACTATGGCAAGACACCACCCTCGCTTTTTTGAAATAAAAAAAGAGTCCTACAAAAAGTCCTAGGTTAAATGACAAAGGATGAATATAAACAAATACAATGTATTATAAATAAAATAAAATAACAAACTATGTATGGACAAAATTAAAAAGACCCAGGCACAAAATGAGATTAAACTAGCTAGAGACATAAAGGGTAACGAGAAAACATACAAATGCATTAAGAAAAAGAGGAAGACCAAGGACAGGGTAGGCCCATTACTCTATGGGGGGACAGGAGGGACAACACAATAACAGAAAGTGTGGAAATGGCAGAAGTGCTAAATGACCTTTTTGTTTCAGTTTTCAACAAAAAGGTTAGTAGTGATTGGATGTCTAACACAGTGAATGCCAGTGAAAGTGAGGTAGGATCAGAGGCTAAAATAGGGAAAGAACAAGTTAAAAATTACTTAGACAAGTTAGATGCCTTCAAGTCACCAGGGCCTGATTAAATACATCCTAGAATACTCAAGGAGCTGACTGAGGAGATATCTGAACCATTAGTGATTATCTTCTAAAAGAAGCTGGGAGAGATTCCAGACGACTGGAAAAGGGCAAATATAGTGCCCATTTATAAAAAGAGAAATAAGTACAACCGGGGGAATCACAGACCAGTCAGCTTAACTTCAGTACTCGGAAAGATAATGGAGCAAATAATCAAGCAATAAATTTGCAAGCACCTAGAAGATAATGTGATAAATAACAGTCAGCATGGATTTCTCAAGAACAAATCATGTCAAACCAACCTAATAGCTTTCTTTCACAGAGTAACAAGACTTGTAGATAGTGGGGAAGCTATAGACGTGATATATCTTGACTTTTGTGAGGCTTTTGATGCTGTCTCGCATGACCTTCTAAACAAACTAGGAAAATACAACCTAGATAGAGCTATTATAAGGTGGGTGCATAACTGTTGGAAAACCATTCCCAGAGAGCAGTTATCAATGTTTCACAGTCAAGCTGGAAGGTCATATTTAGTGGGGTCCTGCAGGGATTGGGTCTGCTTCTGTTCAATATCTTCATAGATGATTTAGATAGTGGCATAGAGATCACACTTATAAAGTTTGCAGATGATACCAAACTGGGAGGGGTCACAAGTGCTTTGGATCAAAATTCAAAATGATTTGGACAAACTGGATGCAATTCAATAAGGACAAATGCAAAGTACTCCATTTAGGAAGGAATAATCAGTTGCACACATACAAAATGGGAAATGACTACCTAGGAAGGAGTACTGCAGAAAGGGATCTGGGAGTCATAGTGGACCACAAGTTAAATATGAGTCAGCAGTGTAACACTTGCAAAAAAAGCATACATCATTCTGGGATATTTTAGCAGGAGTGTTGTAAGCAAGACACGAGAAGTAATACTTCCGCTCTACTCTGTGCTGATTGGGCCTCAGATGAAGTATTGTGTCCAGTTCTGGGTGCCACATTTCAGGAAAGATGTGGACAAATTGGAGAAAGTCCAGAGAAGAGCAACAAAAATGATTAAAGGTCTAGAAAACATGACCTATGAGGGAAGATTGAAAAAAATTGGTTTGTTTAGTGTGGAGAAGAGAAGATTGAGAGCAGACATGATAACCATTTTCAAGTACATAAAAGATTGTTACAAGGAGGAGGGCGGTAAATTGTTCTCATTAATCTCTGAGGATAGGACAATAAGCAATGGGCTTAAATTGCAGGAAGGGAGGTTTAGGTTGGACATTAGGAAATAATTCCTGTCAGGATAATTAAGCACTGACATAAATTGCCTAGGGAGGTTGTGAAATCTCTATCATCGGAGATTTTTATGAGCAGATTAGACAAACACTTGTCAGATATGGTCTAAACCAGCGTTTCTCAAATTGGGGTTCGCACATGGGTGGCGTATGAAACATCAGCTGGGGGAGGCTAGCCCCCAGCCCTGCCCCTTCCGCCTGAGGCCCCAGCCCATCCGCCCCCTGCTGGAGCCGAGCCCTGGAGCACCGGGAAGGCAGGCAGTGCATGGCCCCAGCCTCCCCACCCTGGGGGGCTGGCAACCCAACTCCTGAGTACAGGAAGGTGCATGGCCCCAGCACCAATGGAGCACTGGGGGTCTCGAGCCAGAGGACTGGAGCCACACACTGTCACAAGGAGCGGTCATGGCAGAGGGCAGGGTCATGCCCGGCTGTTTGGATTGGCCAAAATTTCCCCCCTAGCCTTTGTGACCTCTACTGCCGTGAGTCCGCAAACACCTTGGAGTCCCCGAAAGTACTCCAGGGGTTCCACAGGACCCTCAGATCAACTCCTCCTCCTCCCTCCTTCAACTTCTCCCCCTCCCTCCCAGCGCCTCCTCCCAGAATCAGGCTCTATCTTCCAGATGTTACTGAAGCCAAATTGGGAGATTTTAGGGGCTTAAAGTATGGCGGCGCAGCAGGGCTAAAGCTCCGTGCCACTCCCAGAGGTGGCTGACATGTCCCTGCGTCCCTTGGTGGGGGGACAGGGGATCTCCGCGTGTTGCCCCCACCCTGAGTGCCGACTCCACGGCTCCCATTGGCTGGGAACTACGGCCTGTAGGCAGGGCCAGCGCATGGAGGCCCCCTGACCCACCTGCCTAGGAGCTGCTGCCAGAGGGTTGTGTCGGTCACTTTCGCGAGCCACCCAAGGTAAGCGCCGCCTGGCCGGAGCCCATACCCCTCACCCCCTCCCACACCCCAACGCTCTGCCCCAGCCCGGAGCCTGCATCCCTCACCCAAAATCTATCAGCTAATTTAGTTTTAAAAAAATACAAGTTAGTATTTTTGGCATCTTCTTTTCCACTAATGAAAACTCTCTACAGCACAGGAAAGTTAGAGCAAAATAATTAAACAGAAGAAGAAACCATGACAAATGTTAATGTATCGATTTATTGTCTTCCTGGTTCACAGTGGCATCCTCTGTTATCTACAAACTACCATGCAGTTGGAGCAAATTGTTCTGGTTCATACTTAACCACAGCAACCACATTTCTAGCCACTAAACTTTCCTTAATTAAAACTTGCACAGAAAGCATCTTGTTTAGCCTACATTTAGTATGTCCAACCATGGCTATTAGCTTATTAGCTGTAACAGTATTGGAATAATATATATGATGTTTCTCCTAAGTGTGTCTGTGTCTTGAATATTCCAGTTCTCCAGTTTCTCCAATTTCTCCATTCTTGAGCCTACACTTCTGCTCACACCCAATACATGGATGCTTTCTTTGTACACCATACATGCAAATGAAGGGCTACTCAGCTGGTAATTCTGACTGGCTGATGAACTTTTAACTAGTGTTACCACCAGATAGCAAGAGTTAAAATTTGGGACACTTTTTTGGGGCTACAGTTGCATATATAAGACAAAGCCCCTAATATCTGGACGATCCTGATAATATTGGGACATCTGGTCACCCTAATTTGAACACAAGTTTTTGGACTCAGGACACCAGTCACTAGATGAAATTCTATGGTCTGTGTTATACAAGAGGTCAGATTAGATGATCTAATGCTTCTTTCTGTCCTTAAAATCTAAAAATCTATAAATAGTACCTCATTTTTCCAGTTATTCCAGGACAATGGTAGTACCCTGTACTTTCCAAATCCCCTGATTAGAGAGCTATGTGATTCAGTAAGACAAATTGGGCTATAATATTCATTACATAGACACTAAATTGTCTCCTTTATATAAAACACTCCACATTATTGCAGTCAACCAAATGATTCGCTGTGTGGAAGACACTCCAGGTTACTGACAACAGAAAGAGCAATTCCACAACTGCTTTCTCTACCTTTATCCTACTTATCCACCTAGTGGATCCCAATCCAGGGAGGAGGTTTGCTCTGTCAGAGGAAAGAGCGCCTTTCCTTCTCCTTAGAGGTTGAAGGCTAGCTAAGCTTGAGGAGGTACATATGCCTGCCCACCTAGCCAGTGGGATGGCTTGAAGTTAACGGCTAAAACAACACGAGTAAATGCACGTTCTACGGTGGCGGAGCGGAAATTGAGCGACAAGAGGTTGCTAAAAATGTCAGGTGCTAGGCCAACATGGAAAAGGACAATTTTCGCTGTGTGTACTTACAATTGTAGGTCACTGGCAAAGGAGGAAACTTTAAACCATCTGATGGAGGAGAAGAAAAGGATAAAATGCGATATGCTCGGTGTCTGCGAAACCTGATGAAAGAAGGAGTTGGAAGTCAACTGGAAGGATGGAAGTGCTGTGAGGCTCGGAAAGGGAGATGGCGCTAGAAATGTTGGAGGAGTTGGATTTATCGTCAATAAAGATTGGTCTTCGAAAGTCATATCATGCCAGCTAACATCATCACATATCGGTGTGCTGCATCTTCAGATGGAGTCAAAAGCTACCCTCAAGGTCATCCAGGCCTATGCTCCCACAAGTGCAAGTGAGGACGAAGAAGTGGAAGAATTCTACCGAGAGCTTGAAAGAGCTCTCGCGCAAAAGTCCACTTACATTGTCACGATGGGAGATTTCAACGCCAAGGTCGGGCGAGGGAAAGCTGGCGAAAAGTTCATAGGGAGATACGGCAGCGGCGAAAGGAATGAAAGAGGAGAGAGGCTGGTAGCGATGGCAGAAATGAAAGAACTGTACGTGGCAAACACCTGGTACAAAAAGAAGATCTCAAGAAGGTGGACATGAATCGCACCAAACGCGAAGAGTAAGAATGAAATCGACTATATTTTAGTCAATAAAAGGCGCATCGTTCAAGACGTCTCTGTGGTGCAGCCATTCAACACCGGCAGTGACCATTGCCTGCTTAGAGCGATGTTGATTTTCGACGAACAACAACCTCGAGTACTCCATTCTGTGCAAGCTTATATGGTGAAAACTGAAGGATGATTTCGAGAACTTCCGGAAAGAAAAGCGCCTTAAAACAGCTGAATCACGCAAGAGCCTCAGGACATGCAAGCGGGAATTGACGCAGTATAGATTGAGCGTAACAGCATTGAAGAACAAGGATGGAGAGACAGTAATCGACAGAGCAGGGATGGAGGAGGTCTGCAAGGACTTCTATACAGAACTGTTCAAATCAAGAATCAACGTCCCCCTCCCAACCCTCGAAGAGTCAGAAGAACGCGTCCCCCCAATAATCATCAGCGAAGTCCGAAGCGCACTACACCAGATGAAGAAGGGAAAAGCTCCAGGCAAAGATGGAATAACGTCAGAAATGATTTATGCAGGAGGCGAAAAACTTTGGAAGGCCCTCGCTTTAAGATTCAGTTGATATCTTGAAGAAGGAAAAATACCATCAAGCTGGAAGGAGTCGAATACCATCTTGCTGCACAAGAAGGGTGATCAAGAAAATCTTAAGAACTACCACCCTATATGCCTGCGCTCTCACATCTACAAGCTCTTCACAAAGGTGATAACGAATTGACTTTCGCAGAGTCTGGATGAACAACAGCCGAGAGAGCAGGCAGGGTTTCGAAGAAATGTCAGTACAATCGACCATATATTTACCCTTAGCCAGCTCCTAGAAAGAGCGAGGGAATACAAACTCCCGCTGTGCATTGCTTTTGTCGACTATGAAAAGGCCTTTGATAGCGTTGAGTTTAATGCGATATTAAAGGCGCTCACAGAGCAGGGCATTAACACACAGTACATTAGTTTGTTGAAGGAAGAGAATACTGGATGTACAACAGACATTACTCTCCTTGAAACTCCCCTCCGCATCCCAATCGAGAAAGGCGTAAAGCAAGGAGATACAATTTCACCGAAACTATTCACCGCCTGCCTCGAAATGGTTACGAACAAGATCAATTGGAGGAGTGGTGTCAACATAAACGGAGAGAGATTATCTCATCTCAGATTTGCAGACGACATTGTACTAATTGCCGAAAGCACCAACCAACTGCAGAGCATGCTACGAAGACTCGACAAGAAAAGTAGTCAGGTCGGCCTGAAAATGAACCGCTGCAAAACAAAATATATGCAATCAGATGTCTTACGAAAAGCCCGAATAACGGTAACAGGAGAAGACATCGAAGAAGTGGAACCGTACATATATTTGGGCCAAGAAGTTAATATGCGCCAAGACCTGAACGGAGAACTCTCGCGAAGGATTCGGGCAGGATGGTGTGCATTTAATTCCATCAAGGACGTCCTCAAAGGAAAAATTGACAAGACCACACGTAAAAATATTTTCAATTCAGCAGTGCTGCCAGCCATGCTGTATGGCAGTGAAACGTGGGCACTGACGAAGAGAGAAGAGCAACGGCTGTTGGTAGCTGAAAGGGCAATGGAACGAGCTATGTTGGGAATCTCCCTTCTGGATCGTATACCAAATGAAATCATCAGAGAACTCAGTGGTGTGAAAGATATTGTCGTGGAAAGCAGACATAACAAGATGCAATGGGCGGGCCACACAGCACGGCTCACGGATAACAGGTGGACCGCAATCATTGCTGAGTGGTACCCGCGAGAACAGAAAAGACCCCCCGGTTGGCCTCCAAGAAGATGGGAAGATGACATCGTTAAACGTTTCGGACGAACGTGGAGAAGAAAGGCAAGAGTGCGAGAAGAATGGCAGACGTGTTGTGATCGGCGCAGTCTTAACGACAGCTGAAGTCCGATCGATCCAGGTGATCCAGGTGATCCACCTAGTTCCAGAATTAACATTTCTTTTCTCTCCTTTTGCTTATAGTTAAGAAAAAATGAAAAGGAGTAAAGAACAAACACGGAAAGACATCTCTTATTAACACACCAAGATTTAGTACCATATATGGGCTCATATCATCTAGGAGAATTTTCAGAGGAACAAGAAACTAGAAAACATTGTTTATGTTTATATTTTATGTACCAGTAAATGTGAATTATTGGTAGGGTGCAAAGCCATAGACAAAGTGGAGCAGAGGCCTGATACATTTTTTTTTATCCCTTTCTTAGGACCTTAGTCTCAGAATAGGCTCTGAGTGGGAAGGCAATGGGTGCTACAGAAGGTCAGGGGATTTGTTTTCGAGCTTTGATCTACAAAGTTGGGTATGGAGTTTATTTCTCCTCTATCTTATCTATATTTTTCTGAAGATTATATTTTTCTACATTTTGTCATCTTTTTGGATGCTGTTAATACTTATTGATTATAACAAAACCAGTCTGGACTATTGAAAATCTGTTATTTTGTGTCAACACATAGGCTTTTCTAAGCCCTGGCCTATTCTAAGCAGTCTGACTGTTGACCGCTGTACAACAGTAAATCTACAAAATCATCACATGACCCACATGACAGTACTCTTGGTTGGAACAGAGGCACACCCAGTAGGGTAACTGAGTTACTTAGGCACTAGTGTTGTGATAATTAGCTTACAAATTTACCTTCATTGTGAGTTCAACTGAAAAAGTGAGTGCAAGTTCATAAAATTTCATGATCACCTAAAATAATAAATATTAATGGGGAACAGGTGCAAGAAACCAGATTGAAAAATTTTATTACTCGAAATAAAAAAAGCCTACTGGTTTAACTCAGGAACTGCATTGAGATCATTGAGAAAATGTGAGTCCGGAAATTAATTAAACAAAATTGGTTTATTGAATATTGTGCCTGGATCGTGGACAAAATAATAACTGGATGGGCTTTTCCACCCACCACTCCATTTTGGAACCTTAAAGAAAGAGATGGGAGAAAAATAGAAGAACGGAGGGAAGAACAGGCAGCAAGCATCGCCATTGTGGTTGCCACCCCCACCATCCCCTGGAGGGAGGCAGAGGGGCTATAGCCACCCCCAAATTTGCCTTAGTCTCCCCAGAGCCACCCCTCCCAGCACTGGACACCTGGCCAGCAGCCACCAATCTCTGGCCACCCAGCTCCCACTGCCATGGCAGTCTCCCCTTCTTCGGGAAGCTGCTACTTGGCTGGTGCAGTGCTGGGGGAGCTCATCTGATGCTAGAAATAGCCATGCCTCAGTAGGTCTCTGCTGAGCTGGGGTGAGTGGCAAGAGGCCTGACTGTGCAGGTGCTTCTGGCTCAGGAGTTGCAGCTGTGATGGCTGCTGTACTGAACACGTGTTCAGGCTCTGAGTGGTTGGCTTAAAGAGACAGCGCGCTGACAAGCTCACTCAGGCACACACACAGTCTCCCTCACACACTCCCCCCAACACACACTCTCTCTCTCACATACACAGTCTCCTTCACACATCCCCCCATATTCTCTCTTTCTCTCTCTCTCTCTCTCTCTTACATGCAGTCTCCCTCATGCACTCCCCCAACACTCTCTCTCTCTCACACACACACACGCTCCCACACACTCCCCTCAACACACACACAACACACACATATTCTCTCTCTCACACACACAGTCTCCCTCATGCACTCCCCCAACACTCTCTCTCTCACACACACACACACGCACATGCTCCCACACACTCACAACACACACATATTCTCTCTCTCACACACACAGTCTCCCTCATGCACCCCCCCACACTCACTCTCTCTTACAAACACACACACTCCCACACACCCCTCAACACATACACAACATACACATTCTCTCTCTCTCCCACTCACACAGTCTCCTTCACGCACGCCCCATACTCTCTCTCTCTCTCTCTCTCACGCACAGTCTCCCTCATGCACTCCCCCAACACTCTCTCTCTCTTTCTCTCTCTCTCTCTCACACACACACACACACCCCACAGTCTCTCTCTCACACTTACAGTCTCCTCCATGCACCCCCCATACTCTCTCACACACACTATTTCCCCAACTCTCTCTCTCTCTCTTACACACACACACACACACACACAGGCTCCCAAATGCAACCCCCAACACACACTCTCTGTCTATTATGCACACACACTTGCTGTTGTTGTTACTTCTTGGTACTTCCTGCGGAAATGCTCAATGCATGTATATTCTCTGTAATTTTATTCTTTCAAAGTTCATAAAGGATTACAGTACTGTTATTTTAGTTTTTTGACTGATCTGTGCATTTCATAATTTTATTTCTCTCTTAAGCTTCAATTTAATTCTTTGAGTAGTGATTTCTAAAATGCCTAGCCTGTCCTAGCTGGAGTAATTATCATTATCAATTGCATTACCTTATTGTGCTTTGTCATTTATTATTTAAAGTTGTGCAATCAAATAATAGTATTCTTTTAGAGTGTTAATGTAGTTTGTACTCCCCTTCGCAGTGCCAGTTTTAAAAAAACACATTAGCTAAACACATAACTTTAGACACTGTGCAGATGAAGGTCGCTTATTTTCAAATTGTATTTTTAATTATATGATGTAAAATAACTTAAAATGCATACGAAAATAAATGTGGTTCCAAGTCTGATATTAATAGTAATGATGGAGTCAAATGCTAGTGAGTCACAAACATGATTGTGATAGGTAAACATAAATGGCAAAATAATTAGAAAAATAAATTCCCGTTCTCAATAAAAGAGAAAAAAGACTTAATCAAGTATGTTAAAATTAAATAAATACATTTTAGTGGTATGAACAAATTGACTAAAATAGAGTAGATAATGGCAGTAACACAGAGTTTGTTAGAAAAAGTAAGCAGATTTTAAGCAGATTTTATTTATTTTTATTTATCTCTACTAAAGATAATGTATAAAGTATCAAACTTGTGTTTCTGATATCTGCATTAAGCTCCAAAACTGATACCTCAAGTCTTGCGATTGGGAATATCTTGCTGTATTATCTCCTGATTGTTCTAAACCAGGCATCGGCAACCTTCAGCACGCGGCTAACCAGGGTAAGCCCCATGGCGGGCCGGGACGGTTTGTTTGCTTGCCACGTCTGCGGGTTCAGCCGATCGCAGCTCCCACTGGCCACGGTTCGCCATCTCCGGCCAATGGGGGATGTACTGGCCGCCGCTTCCCGCAGCCCCTATTAGCTGGGGACGGCGATTCGCGGCCAGTGGGAGCCGCGATCGGCTGAACTGGCGGACGCGGCAAGTAAACAAACCGGCCCGGCCCGCCAGGGGGCTTACCCTGGTGAGCCTCGTGCTGAAGGTTGTCGATGCCTGTTCTAAACTTACATATAAACTTAAAATATGGCTTTAATTGGTGTTCGTATATATCTTTTTTTCTTTCTTTGTATAGAATTAGATACAGTGCTCCTGTCAGCTATTTTCTAACTTATTATCTGGAAAAAAACCCAACACCTTAGGGTTTTCAAGTAGCCCCTGGAATCAAAGTTAAAGTCCTCTTTCCCCAAATCTGAAATGGCACCCCTGGTCCTGGAACCCCAGACCTTCTTTGTCCTAATCCTGAAGGATAGCCTCACCTCCTCCAGGGCAGAGAGAAGGATCCACATGACATTGCCCCCCTGCACTCCCCCAGCTCCAGCTGAATCCTGAACACCACCTGAAATGACACAGGGTCCAGACTTTAATAACAGCAGCAATAACAGCTCCAGCACATCTTTACTAATTTTGTGTCTTTTCCCCAAAAGGACATTTATTACCATCTTTTATACCTTCTAAGAAACTGTCAAACCCGGAGTTTTTTCCCTTCTAAAGCTCTCTCCAGCTTAAGGGATAGGGAACAAAAAATAAAATGAAAGCCCTATTTAATACTTTATATTTCAAATATTTTAACTGTTTTTCTTCTTTTATCTTTAATAAAAATTAAAATAGTTTTAATAATGTGTTTGCCATAGTACTAAGCGGGCTAAAGTATCTGTATGCCAAACCCCGCTTAACAGTTTAATGTTCGACAGTGACTGAGATATGTTAACACCTTTGGCCCATATCTTTCATTTAAATTAACACACTCACTTGCTATGTAGTTTCAGGCATATTTACTTGTACTTCAGTCAGATGGAAAAATCATGCTGACCTTTAAACTTGAAGTAGTATCTGAGGTTTTCTGGGGAAATTCAAATGTCAAAAACATTCTTTATGTCAAAATATACTTCTTCTTTATTTAAAAGATCTCCAACAGCAGCAATTGCTGCAACATATCACAGAGAAGACTCATAAAAGCTGGTGAAGAAAAGGGAATTGTTTGAAGGAAATGAGATGAAACAGAAGAAGTGGTTAACCAGAATCATTAATGTGCTACCCACCATGCCCAGATCATAATAGTTAAGAAGATACCTCTTTTTATATATATATGGAGATATGCTTATCTCATAGAACTGGAAGGACCTTGAAAGGTCATTGAGTCCAATCCCCTGCCTTCACTAGCAGGATCAAGTACTATCTCCTGACAGATTTTTGCCACAGATCCCTAAATGGCCCCCTCAACAATTGAACTCACAACCCTGGATTTAGCAGGCCAATGCCCAAACCACTGAGCTATCCCTCCCCCAGTCCCTTCTTTTGAACTGGTTAGAATCAAATTGAAATGTATAATCATAAACCTAAAGACAATATGAAGACCTCAGGCTTAGGTGTTCATTGAGTGTTTTATATTCGAATACTGACTAAGCCCAGCCAGATGTGGTTTGCAAGTTTGGATAGGATCATACTAGAAGGCATTCGGGCTACAGGTGTTAGAGTGATTGGGTGAATTGAATTGGGAATAAATAAACCCAAGAATGTAAGACCATTAAGAAACCATTTGGAAACCATAGTATTGTAATTACTTAAAAAATACTAGTATGAAAAGTACCCACCCTCCAATTTATCTATAGTTAATTATGAAACCTGAAAAAGAACTGAAAATTCAAACTCGAACTGAAACACTTGGGAGGGCAACCTGAAGGATGTTGCCATCTGTAGAGACCAGTGTGGTTTTGTGTTTTTCCCACAATACTAGATACAGCAGAGTGCCACTTTCAAGTCTGGGTTAGAGACATTGGCACATATTGGTGTCATTGTTCCGCACAGTGTCTGAAAAGTAGCTGCTTTCAGAAGGTACAATGCCTGCAAATGGGCCAAAAAGATGAGCCAAGGAGGTAAAAATTCATATGGCTGGAATGTCTAGGTGTTGGTGGCTGGATATCGACTAGGACAGTGAAGAGATCAAGATGAGGCAAAGATATATTTGTTTATAGTGTCATAGCTCACAACAGGCTCAGTCATGTGAGGATTGCCACACAGAGGAGTAAAGAAGCGTAAACCACTTCCCCTGCACTCCTGCTTGTGCTACCCACATTACAGAGCATGATTCAGGGAGAACAGCATCCACCAATGAGCCTCTACCCCCTCACTTGTGCAGGAGGGAAGGGTTGGGGAGCAGGCAGAGCATTATCATAGAGTCATAGAGTTTAAAGCCATGTTGGACTTCCAGATAACCTACCCTTATTTATATTTCCCAAGTTACTAAACACCACCCAGCCACCTCTATGTAAAGCTGAACACCTGGAATTAGACCAAAATATTACAGCCCTCAGGAGACTATGAGTATGTGCACACTGCAATTAAACACCCGCAAGGAGGGCGGGTCCCAAAGCCTGGCCTCCAGCTCAAGATGAACATCTACACTGCAATCTTACAAATTCACAGCCCAAGCCCCACAAGCCTAAGAGCTTGTCGATGTTACCCACACGATCGATGGGCAGCGATCGATCCAGCGGGGATCGATTTATCGCATCTAGTCTAGACACGATAAATTGCCTGCCGAGCGCTCTCCCATCGACTCTGGTACTCCACCGGAGTGAGAGGCACAGTCAGAGTTGACGGGGGAGTGTCAGCTGTTAACTCACTGCAGTGAAGACACCATGGGGAGTAGATCTAAGTACGTCGACTTCAGCCCCCCAGTGTAGGCAAGGCCTAAGTCAGCTGACACTGGCCAGCCATGGGTGTTTAATTGAAGTGTAGACATACCCGCCTAAACCATTGAGTGCCCTGGGCAGAAAACAGGAGGGATCGAGGTGTATCATCTTTGTCTCCATTCTCTTCTCAACACATACAGTCAGTACATCTGTGCTGCTGCAGAGCAGACGTATGCCAGGAAAGGGACTAATGCAGTTCACTTCCCTCCAAAGGAATGGGGAAGCAGGGATTAAACTCTTTGTGTCTGAGTCACCATTCTGTGTTTGCTCTGCTCCTGAGGCAGTGCACCTATACTCTCCCCCCTACTCAGTGCAAGTTGCAAGGTGCCAGTCTAATCCAATATGGGCAGTGGTTGCTACTCAACAGAGAAACAAACAAATCAACTGCCAGAGCTCAGAAAAGGGCCTTGTGTGTCAGAACTTCCATTAAGTACTTTTGCAAAAGAAGCAGACTGATGAGACTCCTAGTATAAAGAGAACACATTTTGCTCTGTTTACTCCTCTTGCATTCTAACAGGAGTTTTTACTTATAAACCAGAGAATTAAAGCTATTGCCTTGTTGTCCCTCCCTCCAGCCCTAAACTTTTCGCTCAAATACAACTGGTCTGTAGAAGATCAACTATAGGCAGCTATGCTGGCAGCTGGTAGCTGTCTGAGGTTTAGCTAGGCTGAGATGACTGAGATGAGAATTTTTCTGCTCTGGGAAGGAGAGAGTCCTTGTCATGATCATGAAACATGATGTGTGGTTACCAAGAGCAAAACTTTTGACCATTGGCAGAAGTGGGAACCCTTTAAAAGAGAGAGATGAAAAATGGAAAGGAATTTTTTGTATAATTTTTTCATGGGTTTCCCCCCCTAATTTTTGTCAAAATTTTGTTTCAGTGACAATTTTCTGACAAGCCCTGTGGGGCTGTCTAGTTGAGATTTTCAAAACTACTCATGGGATTTAGACATCCAACTCTCATTGCAAATGAATCCCAACCTCTAGCTATTCTGTGATGACTCAAAGGCCTGGTCTACACTAGGACTTTATGTCGAATTTAGCAGCGTTAACTCGATTTAACCCTGCACCCATCCACATTACGAAGCTATTTATTTCGACATAAATGGCTCTTTAATTCGATTTCTGTACTCCTCCCCGACGAGGGGAGTAGTGCTAAATTCGACATGGCCATGTCGAATTCGTGTTACTGTGGACGGAATTCAACGCTAATAGCTCCAGGAGCTATCCCACAGTGCATCACTCAGTGGACGCTCTGGACAGCAATCCGAGCTCGGATGCTCTGACCAGCCACTCAGGAAAAGCCCTGGGAAAATTTGAATTCCTTTTCCTGTCTGGCCAGTTTGAATCTCATTTTCTGTTTGGACATCGTGGCGAGCACAGCAGCACTGGCAACGATGCAGAGCTCTGCAGCCGTGGTGACCATGACATCGCAGAATAGGAAGAGAGCACCAGCTTGGACTGATCGGGAAGTCTTGGACCTGATCGCTGTGTGGGGCGATGAGTCCGTGCTTTCGGAGCTGCGATCCAAAAGATGGAATGCGAAAATTTATGAGAAGATTTCCAAGGCAATGGAGGAGAGAGGATACGTCCGGGATGCAACGCAGTGCTGCGTGAAAATCAAGGAGCTGCGACAGGCATACCAAAAAACCAAAGAGTCCAACGGACGCTCCGGATCGCAGCCACACACATGCCGTTTTTACGAGGCACTGCATGCTATGCTCGGTGGTGCTGCCACCACTACACCACCAGTATCCGTGGACTCTGACGACGAAGTCTTATCTACGGCCACGTCGTCTGACATTTTCACAGACGGTGAAGAGGAGGAAGGAGAGGAGGAGGACGAGGCAGTCGACAGCGCTTTCAACGCTGATTTCCCCGACAGCCAGGACCTGTTCATCATCCTCACCGAGCTCCCCAACGAACCCTCCCAAAGCAGCAGCCCAGACAAGGACCCAGGCGAAGGATCGTCAGGTCGGTGTTTTAAATATTTATTTTGAATAGAATAGGCATTGGTTTCTTATCAATGTGTTTTTATTGCTTGCTTTGCAATAGACGCTTCAGTTTTCAATCTTTTCAAAGGCAACTACTCGAATAGTCTGTCAATATGTATGGGGATAGAGGAGAAATCCCCATCGGAGATCTCCGCAAAACTCTCCTGTAGGTACAGTGAAAGCTTTTGCATCAGGTTCCCAGGGAGAGCGGCCTTACTATCTCCTCCATGATAGGATACTTTTCTGCACCATGCCAGCTGCAGGTACTCTGGTATCATTGCCTTGCATAGCATGGCGGCATACGGCCCCGGGGTTTGCTTGCATTCACGCAGCATGCGGTCTTTCTCTGTCTCTGAAATCCTCATCAGAGTGATATCAGTCATGGTGCCCTGGTTTGAATGGGTGTTTTTGTTAGTATAGTGACTCCTTGATTTTTCCTTTAAAGAACGACAAGCGGCAGTTGGCAGACATGCGGGGGGGGGGGGGGGTAGCGGTGAGGCTACCCGGAGAAACTTTGCGGTGCGCCGGCAGGGAGAGTTCCCGGAACCGGCCACGCGGAGGGGGTGGGGAGGCTAGGCGAGCTGTTAACACACAGGCGTGCGCAGGCAGGGAGAGCTCCCTGGACCGGCCACGCGGAGGGGGTGGGGAAGGTAGGCGAGCCGTTAAAACACAGCGGGTCGTGGGCAGGGAGAGTTCCCGGTACCGGCCCCGTGGATGGGGTGGGGAGGTTAGGAGAGCCGTTAGCACACAGCCGTGCACGGGCAGCCAGAGTTCCCTGGACCGGCCACGCGGAGGGGGTGGGGAGGGTATCTGAGCCGTTACAACACAGCGGGGCGCAGGCAGGCAGAGTTCCCTGGAACGGCCATGCGGCGGGGGTGGGAAAGGTAGTTGAGCAGTTAAACCACGGCGGGTCGCGGGCTGGGAGAGTTCCCGGTACTGGCACCGCGGAGGGGGTGGGGGGTGGGAAACGTGTGTGCGAGCCCTTGCAGCCGAGCGGTTTTGCCAGCATCAGGAACTGGCCACCGCTAGGACCTGTGCTTGAAACATGGGAGTACAGCACTGCTGTGAAGTTAGGTCACAGCAGTCCAAAGGCACTGGCTTACCATGGTCTCCAGGGAGCAGTTTTGCAGTGTCCAGGTCCGCTTGGGTGATCTGAACACCGGGACCCCTGGCAGTTAATACAAATACATAATATTCGACCTTGTACTGAGTGCACATGTGATAGATAGTATGCATGGTCTTGTTCACAGGGAAAGAGTATAGGCATTGTTCGGGAAAATGTATCTTTCTGAGGAATTCACTCCCTTTCTCCCATCCCACAGCTGCGAGTGTCTCCCTCCCTACCCATGGATCGCCCTCCCAGAGGCATGCGCAGATCAGGCAGTGCAAAAAAAAAAACCCGGGACGACATGTTTTCGGAACTGATGGTCTGTTCCCGAAATGATGCTGCACAGCGGAGAGAGGACGTCTCAAGGTCCGAGCGAGCAGTCAGCGAACGGGAGCAGAGGGCTGAAGCTCGCGAGGACAGGTGGCGGTTGGAAGATCAGCAGACGACTCAAACGCTGCTTGGACTAATGCGGGAGCAAACTGATACGCTCGGCCGCCTTGTTGACGTTCTGCAGGAACGGAGGATGGAGGAAAGGGCACCTCTGTATGTTCTTTCCAACCGCCCTCCCCTGCCACAAAGTCCTATTTCCCCCTCACCCAAAGACAGTAGAACGAGGGGAGGCAGGGGCCGAGGAAAAAATCACTCCACCCCTGCGGACTGCTCCAGTAGCAGAAGGCTCTCCTTTCCAAAAATATAGATGGGACCTTGACTTCCCTCCAAACGCACCCCACCCCAACCCCTGTCCAAGTGTCATCCTAAAATTTTGCTCTCCTTAATAAAAAATTGTGTTCTGAACAGTTCTGATTCCTTGACTGTCTTTCAAAGGGCTGTTGTATTGTGGGGGAGGGGAGGGGTGGTTTGTGATTTGAGACGATAGTCGCAGATAACAGGGTGGGAACAGGGGAAAAGGTTCATCAGAAAGTCACACTCACATTGCATTCACTAGGCACAGTTGCCATTCTAGGAGGGGGTTTTCCTATTCTCTATGGGGGGGGGGGCTGTCACTTTCAGATCGTTGGAGGCAGGAGCCTGTCATTCCCCGAGTTGGGAAGCGCCCTTTCCATCACTCCACCCGCTCCCCAACCGCGGTATTTGTCCCAGTCTCAGCACTTTACTGAGAAATCATTAATAAAGAAGACGGTTTTAATAAACAATGTTTCCTTTATTATACTTTTAAACCGGGAACTGAAGGGGGGGGGAAAGGGTGCTGGTAATTGTAGAGGATAGACAACGGTCACCGGGTAAAGAAACGGGGGCTGGTTCACCTTCAGTTTTAACAAGCGAAACAGTCACTGGTTACCCTGCTCGCTCTGGAATCTAGCTTTCAGGGCTTCCCGGATGCGCAGCGCGACCCGCTGGGATCTTCTAATCGCCCTGGTGTCCGGCTGTGCATAATCAGCAGCCAGGCGACTGGCCTTAGCCTCCCACCCTACCATAAACGTCTCCCCCTTGCTCTCGCAGAGATTGTGGAGCACACAGCAAGTTGCGATCACAATGGGGATATTTGTTTGGCTGAGATCGGAGCGAGTAAGTAAGCTTCGCCATCTCCCTTTCAGATGGCCAAAGGCACACTCCACCACCATCCTGCACTTGCTCAGCCGGTAGTTGAAGAGCTCCTTTTCAGTGTCCAGGGCGCCCGTGTATGGCTTCATGAGCCAGGGCATTAGCGGGTAGGCTGGGTCCCCGAGGATCACTATAGGCATCTCCACATCCCCAAGAGGTATTTTGCAGTCCGGGAAGAAAATACCTTCCTGCAGCCGTCTGAACAGACCAGAGTTCCTGAACACACGAGCGTCATGAACCTTGCCCGGCCATCCAACGTTGATGTTTGTAAAACGTCCTTTATGGTCCACTAGTGCTTGCAGCACCACAGAAAAATAGCCCTTACGGTTAATGTACTGGCTGCCCTGGTGGGCCGGTCCAAGGATGGGGATGTGTGTCCCATCAATAGCCCCGCCGCAGTTTGGAAATCCCATAGCAGAAAAGCCATCTATGATCACCTGCACGTCTCCAAGGGTCACTACCTTTGAGAGCAGCAGGTCAACGATTGCATGGGCTACCTGCATCACAGCAACCCCCATGGTAGACTTGCCCACTCCAAATTGATTCGCGACTAACCGGTAGCTGTCAGGAGTTGCAAGCTTCCACAGGGCTATAGCCACTCACTTCTGGATAGTCAGGGCAGCTCGCATCTGGGTGTCCTGGCGCTTCAGGGCAGGGGACAGCAACTCACAAAGTTCCAGGAAAGTGCCCTTACGCATACGAAAGTTTCTCAGCCACTGGGATTCATCCCAGACCTGCAGCACTATGCGGTTCCACCAGTCAGTGCTTGTTTCCCTGGCCCAGAATCGCCGTTTCACAGGATCAACGTGACCCATTGCCACCATGATGTCCAGGGGCCGGGGTCCCGTGCTTTGCGAGAGGTCTGTGCCCCTCTCAGAGTTCATGTCCTCACGGAGCTTCTGTTGCCTCCTCGCCAGATTTATCTGCATCTGCCTCTGGAAAAGGTGGACGATAAGGCGCGAGGTGTTGACAACGGACAGAACAGCAGCGATGATCGTGGAGGGCTTCATGCTAGCTGTCCTGTGGCATCCGCGCTGTCAATCACCAGAAAAGGGCGCGATGTAATTTCCCGCCAGCGCTTTCACGTAGGGAGGGCGGGAGTGTGGGTCGAATGACGACAGGTTCCCAAAACCACCCGCGACACATTTTTGGCCCCAGAAGGCACTGGGGGCTAGACCCAGAATTCCAATGGGTAGCGGGGACTGCGGGAACTGTGGGATAGCTACCCACAGTGCACCGCTTGCATTGTCGATGCTTGCCCCGTTAGTGTGGACTCACAAACTTGAATTAATGTTCTTGGTGTGGATTCGCATGATCGACTTTGTAAAATAGATTTCACAAGTTCGGTTTAAGATAAATCGAACTATTCCCGTAGTGTAGACATACCCAAAGAAATGATCTCATGTTTGGGCAGCAAACCAAGAACAGCCTGACCTATTCTATACGAATGATGGTGCCTTTCTTCCATAGGTTTTGGGATACATAAGGAGTGTGGGTGTTATCTTTGTCTTACAAATAGGGAAACTGAGTCAGAGTGGGAATAGAACTCAGGCTTCCTGGCAGGTAGTTCTCGGCTTTCACAACTACACAAGCTATCCCTGATTCTCCTCTCATTATACCAGTGTCAATAAGGAAATGTATAAATTAAATTGTAATCTGGGGAAAAAGCAAAAATAAGGGAAAACTATTTATTGGGTCTTATTTTAGGCCAGTTTCATTAAGAGGTGGGCAGAAAGAAGTTGATGAAACTGGGCAGTTTTATCTTCAGAAGCTACACATAAAGAGCTGCTGATCCCTCATGGAAAATGTATATTCCATTTTTGTATTATAGTCAGTATTTTAAATATTTTCCCTTTCCTCATTTTCCAAAATAATTAAGGAAGTAGAACTTTGTTTCATGGGAATTCACCTACTTCTACTGCCTGCTCTCCAATCTTCCTGTTGTGATGTCATAGAGTACTTGTCACTACAGCAAATCAAGATATCATAAACAGAACAGAAAATTATCCCCTTGAGGATTGGAATAAGAAGTAAGGTCAGAAAGATTCTGAAGTGTCTGTTTCCATAAAAATCCCTCTAATACTAAGGGGTCCAATTCTGCAATACTCAAGCAAGCAAAACTCTCATTGATTTCAATTGCAATTTTTCCTCAATAAAGGACTGCCGAATTTGGCCCATAGAATGAGAAAAGAAACCTTCCACCTTCTGAAAACATATATATGCAGAATTGTCTCTCTATATATTTTTTGAGATGTTCCAGGAGGGTTAATAAGACTGTCACACTTCTGTGTTCCAACACCCAGTGGAATGTCCTTTAAATGGTTTGAGATGGAATTCCAGAAATGCCTGACTGGTGTTCCAAAGGTCTGTGACCTTTCAGTCATCCTGATCATCCACAGGCAGAGCAAAACGGATGATGTCTTGAGGAACCTGTTATGAGCCTCAGCTTCCATGGAAAGTTTAGTCTCAGTGAAGCCAAAAATCAAATTGGGCATTACTTTTCTGGTTTAGTAGATTCTTAAATGCATCTCAAATTCAATTCACTTGAAGGAAACTTTTTTCTCTTTCTAAAGTTCTAAGTAAATTTAGTGTTTGTGAACGGTGCTGGATTGGCAGCCTAAATAGGAGATTATGTCCAGTCACTGTGTTCCACCAGTTCCTATCTCACGTACCAGCCATCAAAAAAGAACTAGATAAATTCATGGAGGATAGGTTCATCAATGGCTATTAGCCAGGATGCGCAGGAATGGTGTCCTTACCTCTGTTTGCCAGAAGCTGGGAATGGATGACAGGATGGATCATCTGATGATTGCCTGTTCTGTTCATTCCCTCTGACGTGCCTGGCATTGGCCACAGAAGACAGGATACTGGGCTAGATGGACCATTGGTCTGACCCATTATGGCCGTTCTTATGTTCTTAACATCCTGATCTGGAGTGGGCAACACTAGAGGCGAATAGGTTGTGAAACCTCCAGTCAATACGTTTCTGCTAACACTGCCAGGAAGAGCTCCACTTTGCTCCTACTGTGATGTAATGTGGACTTCTATTGTTTTAAAAACAAGACTAAAAAGAGTCACTTGCTCATTCTGCACTCAGGCCACCAAACAGCTGCCAGATTGTAATGGTTTTCAATCACTACTGATCTGGTCCACAGTCAGACTAATCACCTAGGAGAATTTGTCCACTCTGTACCATGTTGGCCTTCCTTTTTAAAGTATCAAAACTGTGTGCTGCTCTGAACTACACTGTTATAAATGCATTGAATTCAGTGGAGTTACTCCAGGTTTTAAAGCACTGTAACTGGGGGCAGAATTTGACTTGTGGTGTTTCATTTCATGTCTGTCAGCAACTGATTTAGTCTTGTTTGAAAGGATAAACAAAACAAAACAAAACTGTGACTTCTCATCACCCTACATAGCTCTGCCCAGAAGCCTCACATGAACTCTGGTCTTACCTTCTTTTATATGGGCACATCCTGGATTAACATAATAGTTAAATGCCAAAGGGCAGAAGTTACAGATTGCTGTAGTGAAAAGCAGAAATTTAAGAGGATCTATTTTTAGGTTCAGATGGGAACAAAATCAGGAAGTAAAATGACTCCTTCCCGCTTATCGCATGAAAATGGTAACAGGTTAGCCTTCTGTATTAAGTGTGCTATAGTTCATCTTCCTTATCAAATACAACATGGTTTATTTCCAGATAGTCTCCATCTGTGTCTTTCTTTTCTGAGGAAGCAAGCAACCTCTCAACAACCTGATCAGGCAGCAAATGATAAAATGTGGAGAAAGCATTCAAAATATGATACTGCTTTTTCGGGTCACGTATGAGGGTGCCTCTTATTACAGAAATATGTATGTGATTCAATATTGCCAATAAAATAATTTGGGCTGGGACAAGGGGATTTACCATAACTCCTGACTTTTGTTGTTTTCTCTTTTTTTCCCATTTTGTTTCCTTAACTACTTTTTTTCCAGTGTTTTTCTAAAAATCTGAAGAATTTTTAATAATTGCTTGCTATTTTTGCCTAATCTCATCCTTTTTGACCCTTTTCTGTTATAAAAGTTTTCATCTGGAATTCTCTATTCTCCTTAATTTTGTGCCTTTTCCCTCACTCACTGTATTTCCCATATAACTATTCATTCTCATTTTTAATTTAATTTAATTTTGTTTCTGGTGTACCTATTTTCTTTCTCTTGCCTAATATTTTATTTTTTTCTCAGCTTCCTCCTACCCTTTCATATCCCATCCCTCCATCCATGTCCCACCACACATATAACTACTCTTGCTGGCAGAAACAGTCTGTGACACCTATGTATTTGTAACAGCTATTTGCAGGGTAACACATTCAAGATGGCTATTGTTACAGATTAAGCCTCACACACACAGTACTGTCTCTCAGAGACTTTATATTTGTTCTTTTCTTTGTAGTTTACACTCCTCTAAAATTAATTCCTCCAGACTGAAAGTCCGGGTTTGCTCTTTCTCTATTGAAAATCATAATATAGCCACACACCAATTGATTGAATTTTTATGTGTGCCATGGTTGTGTCAAAGACAGCAGGGGAATCTTTGAAGGTGGCTCTCATGTGGGAATACAGGAGCCATCATTCACTTCCATCATTCACAGGTTCATCTAAGATAAACAAAAGCTCCTTGTCTGGCATCACAGGTACATTTTCAGGAGCTCCCTCCTCATAATCTGAATCAAATATCTTCGTGATTGCTCAGATATATTTCTGGGTTTAGGAAATAACTTGCTTTTGTTCTATAGGTACCTAGGTCCAGTTCCTCAAAGGGAGTTAGGCACCTAAACCTTTGAGGAGCTGGGCCCTAGTGGCCAAATTTTTAGTAGTAGCTTCTAATTTTGGGTACTGCAATTTTTGGTTGCCAAAATTTAAATGCCTAAAAGCCTAAAACTGGGGACCAAGAATGTGCAACATCCATAATTGAGGCCACATTTGTAAATGTGCCCATCACTGAGGAATAAAGGTATCCATGAATTACAGGTTCAAACCTTCTTTTTACTTAGTGTGATGTACAATTTGTACCTATTCCATCATTTTAAGACATTGCATGATCTGCAAGCAGTTCCTGTCTAGGCTTGTCTCCTCTCATATCCCTGCTGCAGTGTACTCGATGTGATGTCTCGCACAAAATTTCAGGCTGTACATTACAGGTGTTTTTTCTCCTTTGATGCAATGTGGAATCAATCAGCATAGACTCATAAAAGCCCTGATTAGGAAGTTGTTGTTCATCTCCCCATACCCCGCAGATACTAATTAGATCATTCATATAAGATATTATTTCTTCCCGGTAACTAATTTGTATGTGCCTTTAGTGCTATTAGTCATTTTTTAAAAATTTCTTTTATTTTTTGGAATGCATTTTTCACTTTTGATACTTCCATTTTCAAAGATCCCTCACATACTGTTCAACTGATTCTTCACTGATTCTTTTTCTACTGTATAAATTCAAAGTCTTAACCTTGTACATGTGTGAAAAATTATTAACTGTCTTTATTTAACAGGGATTGGTTTGTGGCCCTATGCTATTTAACATTTTTATCAATGACCTGGAAGAAAACATAAAATCATAACTGATAGAGTTTGCAAATGATACAAAAATTAGGGGAATGGTAAATAACCAAGAAGACAGGTCACTGATTCACAGTGATCTGGATCACTTGGTAAACTGGGCACTAGCAAACAATATGTGTTTTAATATAACTAAATGTAAATTTATATATCTAGCTACAAAGGCCATACTTACAGCATGGGGAACTCTAACCTGGGAAGCAGTGACTTTGAAAAACATTTGGGAGTCTTGATGGATAACTGAACGGGAGCTACTATGTCCAAAAGACCTCATGTGATCCTGGGATGCACAACAGGGAAACTTCAAGTTGGAGTAAAGATGTTGTTTACCTCTATATTTGGTACTGCTGCGACCACTGCTAGAATACTGTGTCCAAGTCTGGTGTCCACAATTCAAGAAGGATATTGATAAATTGGAGAGGGTTCAAAGATGAGCCATGAGAATCAACAGGCTACTGGGGAACAAACAGAAAGGCAAGACACTGACTTGAGATAAGACATCCCACAACGAACACTTGTGGGGTTGTTACAAAACACTTGAGTGATACTGCAAAGGTGTTTTGCTTTATTCTCTGGCTTGACCCTTTGGGAGCTTACCAAACTGGTTTTGTGAAGCAGGTCAAAGCCCGAAAGTAAGAACAAAGAACTTTGGCTTGATTTAAAGTCAGGCCCTCAAGAACAGGGAGGTAGAGAGACTTACGGGGAATGGTCTGAGACCCAGACTCCCAGAAGTTAGGGGCTTGGGGTAAGGCCTGCCTACAACCCTAGATAAAATAGACTAGTATGTAGACCTTTTGTTATTTTAAAAATCCTTTTTCTATTATACTTTGTTCCTATGGTTAAATAAACAATACTTGTATTTGAAGAAGGCTGTTTTGGGTCACTGTAATCCAGTAGACACAGGCTCCTGAAGAGAAGAATCACAGCTACCTGAACCTAGTGGGACCTGCTGGGTAAGCACAGTTGGTACCGAGGGCACTGAGCACAGCACCTAGTCTGATGGCTTGTCTTCACAGCAACAGTTACCTCGAGGTGGTACATGCATGTCATTCCATGTGAGCTAGTTTGAATGAAAGCTGTGTAAGAGTGGATTAGCTGAGTGATTGGATTAGCAGTTGAAGAGCTGTTGTAACTCTATCTACTGCATTACTATCTTGAGCCTCAGCAATACTTGGGCTTCAACCCAATGCCTGACTCCGTCCCCAATGGCCTAGTTAGCTGGAGCTTAAATCACCATTTATGTTGAGCTAGAGATTTTTGTGTGTGGACAGGAGTTGGGTTTGGAGCAAAACTCGAGTTATAGGTCAAACTAACAATGCAATAAAGACCAACTCTTACAGGAGCTATCACTCAATCTAGGCTATCTTGAGTGGAGAAACTCAAGCATACTAACTTGAGCTGTTTGTTCCAGTGACGACTAGAATTATGGGCTTTCCATCCTGACAGAAGTGAAGGCACAAGACCATAGACCTGAAGTGGTGCTTTCAGAGACACTAGAGAAGGAATCAGAGGTGCAGCTAGCCCTGTAACCAGGACATGGAGAATTTACCACCATCTGTGTATGACAAGAAGGGGAAAAAAACCCCAGGAATGAGGATGCATAGCCATGCTCCAAGGAAAAGGTTGTCTTCATTATTATTCTGACAAGAAACCATGGAATCCTTACTAGGCTCAAAAAGATTATATAATTCAGCAATTCCAATTTATTTTTAAAAAACAGCCATCCAAAACCCTGTAAATGTCAAGGTAGTTGACATTTCTAGTTTTCAAAGGCTACAGAGAAAAGATTACACAACTGAAAATATGATTTGTGAATACTATGTCAGTGATGTTGTGACAATATTTTAACATGAGGATCCCACAAAAGTTTTCCTCTTTAGCCAGTACAAAGCCAGAATAAACCCTACATGGTAACCAAGGTGTCATGTATTTCCACAGAGGACAGATGGATAATTGAGGAGTCTGATTGTTTGTTTATTTGTTTGTTTTTTCCATTTAAGTGAAATGTTTCTCAGAATCACAACTATATAGAGGGTGGAAAATCACCTGGCAAACATATCATCAAGGTCATTCATTGAAAATATTTGCAGCAGGAGAGTCAGCTTGTGGAATATGAGATGGTGCGTGTGTGTGTGTGTGTGTGTGTGTGTGTAGATCTTATAGATTGGTCTGAGATATCCTTGCTCAGGAGGTTGTTATGTGGGGTTTACTTTTTTATATTTTGTTTTTTAAATATCTGTCACTTAGTGGTGTATTCCAAGGATTAAAAAAAAGTGCTTTTCAGAAGTATTTTTACTAGGCTCTGTCAGGGGTCAGTAAGCAAAGCAGAACCTTACTCCTCCATTACCCCAGCCCTCTCTTCATCTTCAGGGAACCAGAAATTTAACAAGAACCCTCTTCAGCTTGTCACTGTGACACAGACAAAACAAACCCCCTTTGTTAAAAAAACATAAGGATTTTGGAAGATTTCATGGGACCAAATTCTGAGCTGGGCCTCCCAAGATTGATGTATCCCCTGTCATGGGTTAGAGCAGCCCTATAGGCGACTTTCACCTACAGCAGCTTCTTCACAGTCACCAGTGGGCTGCTCTGCAGTCCAGAATAGCCATTGCACAGAGTGTTCCAACCATTTCCTGCCTGACCTCAAAATGTCTCCTCCTGACTTCAGCCACTCCCCTGCCATGCCCCAATGCCACGGGATGCATGAGTGTGGGCTTTGTGTAGGTCCTTCTGTGTGGCTCCTGTGCTGGGAAATTCTCTGAGATGCAGAAGTGCAGACTCCGTGGTTGCTCCAGCTCCGGAGCACCCATGGAAAAAAATAGTGGGTGCCTCCTCCTGCCCCCCAGAGCCTCCCACCTGCCGCGATCCACTGTTCAGCGGCGTGCAGGAGGCACTGGGTGGGGAGGAGCCAGGGCAGGAAGAAGCGGGTGGGGGCAGGGCAGGGGCGGGAAGAGGCGGGGTGGAGGTGGTGGTTTGGGGAAGGGGTGAAGTGGGCACAGGGCCTGGGGCACAGCGAGGGTTGAGAACCTCTCCCCCCCACCGGGAACTCAAGAAGTTGACACCTATGCTAAGATCTGTGTTTTTACCCCTTAAGTCCCTTTATGCCATTCTTAGCAGGAGACAGTACCTACCCCACTGTTCTTTCCAAAGGGTTACACAGAGGGATGGGAAGAAAAATGAATTTGCTAAATCCTTTTGGAGTTTTCAGAGTTTCTCACTGCAGAGAGATGGACTGATGAACTCTTTGACTAACATGGAAATTCATTAACTTCCCTTTCTTATCACTACATACCCTGCTGTTTCTAGTCAAGTGTGTCAAGCAAGGTCGGACATCACATTCACTCACATAAGCAGAACCAGAAAGAGGAAGAAAGGATGATTACCCCAATTATTTTTCCTATTTAGCACCCTCACTAAACTTTGGGAAGAACTTCTGAACCCTCTACTCTTCCTGTGTCACGGTCACCTGACTGAAGCCTTCCTGGGTCACTGTACAGCCACTCCTGGGTCTGGGAGGCAAAGAAGAGTCTGTGAGGACTGGGTTTCTTTTTTATGTGAAACTTGCTAGTCTCTACTTTCTTCTATGCTTCGTTTTTGTTGTAGTTTGTTGTTGAAATGGCTGTTTTGTTGCTTGTGTAGGGAGACAGACAGATAGCCCAGGTAACAAGTATTCACAGAACAGGTACAGCACAAGTAGTGGTATTGCAAATTACCTCACACCACCTTGTGCCTTATTCCCATCTGTGGGGAGCCAAGTCTAGGGAGGAGAGGGTAGTTCCATGTTTCTATAATCCTTGGCTCACACCTCTCCAAATTTCAGTTGCTAGATAGAACTCCAGGGACCAGAAGCAGCACCGAACTATAGAGCTTGGCTCCACCAGAGAACAAACCAGAGCAATAAGGCCAATGGGGATTAGAATGGCCCTGAACCATAAAGTCAGCTCCACTAGAGGACAGAGAAACCTTCCACTGTCAGCCACCTGTGCTGTGGTGATTACTGCCTTTTGGAAAGTCTGAAGAGAAAAGAGGTTGGTTTTCTTAGTTTCTTGCTCATGGGTTGGCAACAGTTCCTAGAAGCTGCTGAGTTCCAGTTGAGCCATCTAATTTCCTTAGAGATGTGGTCCTCAAACTTTTTATCTTGTGTCCCCCTTATCCCTGTCCGCACCCCCCCAGAAGCGGGACCTGGAGTTGGGCTGCGGCTCTGGGCGGGGGGCATGCCGACAGGGGTAAGGAGGCTGAGGGTTGGGCTACAGCTGGGGATGGGGGCAGGCGTGGGGCCAGGATCCAGTGCTAGCAGCCGGGGCCGGGGCCAGGAGCAGAGCTGGGTGGTGCTCTCTCTCTGCCCCCTGTTGGGGCTGGCCTGTGCCCCGCTGTGCCCCCCTGAACATTCCTCCGTGCCCCCTACGGTGTGCACCTCACAGTTTGGGGACCTCTGCCTGAGAGCTTTTGCCTGAAGGTTCTGCACAGCCTCTCCAAAGCTGCCTTAACCCTTCTCCTGCCTGTGAGAAGGCACAGCAATGGCTGCTCTTATTTCTCAGGAAAACTGAAAAATTGGCCTAGCAAGGTCTCTGACTAAGCCAAGAAGATGTTCTGGATATGAGTAAAGTTATTAAAAAGGAGCTAAAATTAGGCAAAAACCAAAAAGACTTTGACTTTAGCATCCTTTACTGCACATTTCTGAGGATTGTTTCACACATTTAATATGTCAGAGGTTATGATATATGCCTTGGTTTCTTGGGTGAGGCTGCCAATGACCTTCCAGTTAGTGCGAATTGTGGGGGTTCGTTTCTGAGAGGTGGTAGTATCTACTAGGAATTGAAGTGAGATCGCTCATTTTATGTATGCAAATAACTAGTCTTCAAATGGCAATGACTTTTATTTGCCTCAGACTTGGCCTGAACCTAAACCTGTGACCCTATTGGCAGTCATCTGTGTCAGGTTGTTCTTGTCTGTGTGCTTTTGTCAAAGAATTTTTAGTGTTTTTCATAAACTGAGAAGAGGATGGTCTTGTGGTTAAAAAAAATGCCAGAGATGGGAGATCTGCATTCTGCTCTCTACCACAGGCTTCTGTCACAGTAATCCGCACTTTGGTACAGTAGGCCAAAATCTAAATGGTTAGTTATCTTATGGTTATGTCTCTACATTCCTCAGAAAAAATATACAATTGATTATCTACCTTATTTCTCATTTGCCTAAAAGCTATCATTGTACATGTCAGAGTAGAGAAAATGGTAGTGAAATGTAGTGATTGCATATGCAATAAGCACAAATTTTAATATAGAGTTGTATGAACTCTTTGAAGTTTTGTTCAAAGCAGGCTCCTGATTTTTTGATGTTGGAAGTAATTTACATGGACACTTTAGTTTTCACGGGTGACAAAGTTTGGGCTTCAACAAGTCTACATTTCCTATAATTGGATCTTGTTGCAAACCCATTGGTAAGATTTGATGTGATCTTGTATATACAGGCATATTCACATAGGTTCATGTGTGATCTGCTGGGTCACCAGAAGTGGGACTCGTAGCCACATTTGGAAAATATGTGTTACTTGCCCAGTGTGAATACTTCCATTGAATAGGTTCAAACTTCAAATTCTACAGTTAGCTGCAGCCTCAAAATGTTCATGGATAGCCAGATGAAGTAAAAATATTCATAAAGGTAGTCCTAATGAACTACTCCTCTGGTTGAGTTTGTACTAGAGGTGAGCCAGAACACAAAAACCACACAGATCTCAATATCCCTGAACTTTGGGAAAGTTTGGATCTGGTTCTAAACATTTCAACTGACTTCTGTTTATATAAGGACATGCATGAGAACCCTGGATTTAAACACAGCCAAACGTTTGGAAAGATCAGATTTGGGTACAAAATGGGGCACATCTCTAATATAAACTAAAATCAACATTGCTTGCTAGTTCTTTCTTGCTTCAAGTGAAACATTTCTCACAATTCCATCTTTATTATATCCTCCAAAGCAAGAGAGAGGCTCTGAGAAAGTGAATGGAGGGGGAAAATGAAACCAGAAAAAATAAAAGAGCTGATAACAAGCAGAGGGTAACGGTGAGTGGAAGCTTGATCTACACTAGGCTTGGTCTACACTAGCAACTTATGTCGGTATAACTAGAAACTCCACACCCTTGAGCGATGCAGTTATACTGCTATAACTCCCGGTGTAGACAGTGCTATGCTGATGGGAGAAGCTACCATAGCTACCAACCCTTGGGGAAGTGCATTACCTATGCCGATGGGAGCAGCTGTGTTTCTGCAGCCTTTTAAATGTAGGAAAGCCTTAATACTTTTACACTTAAGGGTTCCTCCACAAGAAGAGGAGGAAGACAGGAGATGATGAAAATAAACTGAGAGAAAACATCTATACATAAGCAAGGAGTATCTAAGTATTAGCTATTTCATCAGCTGTTGTGGGAGAAACACAGATGATGGCAGGTAATATGTTTTCCTGGTGGCCTGTATTATAGGCAAGGATGGTAGTTCTGCCCATGATTAAGGTTATCTGACACTTTCCTTTGTAAAACTCAATTTTCAGTCGCTGCTAACTTTGCCAGACTTTAACTGTTTGGGCTAAAGTTTTCCATGCTGGGCGTCTGCCTCAGACTGACTGTTTTGAAAAAGTTCAGCCAAAAGAGTTCAGCTGTTTCCAATAATGAGGCTAGGGGAAAATACATTGTTTTGTTCATTGTATGTGTGGGGTGGGGAGCGGCTGCCCCACACAGGCAGGAGAAGGGTTAAGGCAGTTTTGGAGAGGCTGTGCAGAACCTCACCAATCAGGAAAAGGTTTCTTGGGAGAACCAATCAAGAGAAGGCTTGCTGGAGCAGCCCATATATAAAGGGCTGCTCAGCAGCACAAGGAGTAGTCTCTACCTGGAGGGCAAAGGGGAATGACTGGCTGCTGTGCAGGGCAGCAATAGGGGAGCTCTTGGCTAACCATGACCAGACTGAGGCCCTGAAACAAGGACAGGGAAGGTCCTAGGGCTATGGGGGAAGTGGCCCAGGGAAAGTAGGCAGCCGGAATAGGAGGAGGGGCAGTAAGTGGCTGCCAGCTATAGGGTCCCTGGGCTGGAATCCAGAGTAATGGGTGGGCCTTGGCCTTTACCCCTACTTGCCAATAAGAAGAGGAGCCTAAATCCAGACTGCAATTTGCCCCTGAAGCCAGGGGCTAGACTAGACACTGCAGCTGGCTGCTGAGGCAAGTGGAGGGACTGAGGACTGCCTGTTCACCAAATGTGGGGAGACAGTGGGCTGGGGCATAACCGGAGGGCTGTGTCCTGAAGAGGATACTGTAGTCCGGGAATGATGTGGGTCCAGATGGTAAAGGAAGTGGAAGTAACAGCGAGTGAGACACTGCTAGTAAAAGGTGCCCTGGTGGTCCAAGAGAGCTAATTCTCAGCATGACCAGCAGGAGGTAGTGGTGAGTTGGCACTGCTATATTCATGTTAAAAAATTCTGTTGACCTGTTCTTTGAAAAGCTCTAGAGCCTCCTTATTTTGGAATGGGCTGTTGAAATTTGACAGGAGGTGGCCTTTGGCTCAGAGATGTGCCTTTTGCCATACCCCTGGAAATCTGTCTGAATTTGGCCAAGTTTGAAAAATTGCAGTTCGCACATGCTCAGTAGTGACTTCAATTTTAGCAGCTAAAAATCTCTGAAGATTCCATCCTCACTGTGCATTCTGGTGTCTCTCACAGCCCCTAGTGATGATCAGACAGTACATGTGCCATTTCATAGAGCAACTGAGCATTCTCTGTCCCCTCACAGCTCCTGTCTGTGACTTCACTGCACATACACTATCCCCACGGAGCAACTGTTCGTGCTCCAGCCCAGGACTAAAGAGAAGCTGTAATTGTTGCTCCCGGCTACTCCAGGCTGGTGTGGGGTCAGGCACCAGAACTGAGAGCAGGAAGTCTGTCTCTCTTGTGCCCTTCCCCTTGGCACCCAGGCAGGATGGAGGAGGAAGCCATCTAATTTGCATGCAAAGGGAACAAAAAGATGGGGGTGGTGGTGAAGAGAAAGAAGTATATTGAGTCAAGGAAACTCATGAGACTGGGACTTGAGTGGTGGGGAGGGAAAGAAGTGGTGACAGGGACTGGCTGGACAAATAAACTGGGATTGGATGTGGGGAGGGAGAGAGAGTGTGAGTGGTGGGAAGAGATTGGGATGTGAACAGCAAACCCAGAGTGGGAGACTAAGACTGGCTAGGCAAGGAGCCTGGGTAGTGGAGGCTGGGATTATGTAAGCAAGGTAAATAGGATTGGGACAAAGAGCCTGTGGTGGGAAAGATACAGAACTGGGATTGGGACAGGTTAAAGGGAATGAAACAGGAGGGGTCAAGTTTGGGTTGGCACAGGGGAAGAATGTTCTATAACCACTAGTGAACACTCACCTCCAGAGCCTGGAATGGAACCATTCCGCTGCTGTCAGCAAATATCTGTGAAACCTACTGGCGAAGTGTGTGTCTCATCCTCTTTTAGTGCTGGTCCATGTGTAGGATGCAACCTTACTACTATCAGTTACTCCATTAGCTCAAGTGTCAGAGATCTGTGTGGTCGATCTAAAGATTCTAACTTTTCTGATGACTCATGGGTGTCAATATGATGCCACATGATGCAATTTCTGTTTTTTCAGTTTGCTTTTTTAAAAACCCAGGAAATTACACACACAAAACTATGTTAAAAGAACAGTATCAAGTTTGCAAAGGCAAGCACTCAAAAGCAGCCTCAATTCTGGCATTTCCTGACTTTGTTTTTTACTTTTTGTCCAAAAAAAACAAGCAAAAAACCGAACTCAAACATCTCTATTTATGATGTCACTAGTCCTAGAGAACATAAATGAACTAATCCTAGAGAACATGAATGCTACCTATGACATTTCTTCCAGAGTTTCTCATCTCCTCTTCTGTCATTTTTATTCCAAACTTAAAGGGAATGTAGTGGTTGCGAAAGGCACCAGATGGTAAGGCCTGGAAACGGAAGCCTTCTTTATTCAAAGCACAGGCACAACACAGACCGAAACAATGCACACCTCCCCACTCCTACTAATGAGCCTCAATCCTGAACCAGGAGTGACAGGATTCCAATCCCACACCGTCCCCTGAACTCCCAACCCCCCTCCCATCCATTAACCACTTTAATTCTTCCCAAGGTGAAGACTCAACGGAACAGCAAATGTTGTAACATTAGTATTAGTTATATTATCACTAACAAGACCAAGTAGGAAGACTAGACTTAGCGCTTTCCTCTAACTGGGAATACACAAGCAATTCAGT
The DNA here is from genome assembly GCA_037349315.1 of Chelydra serpentina. NCBI lineage: Eukaryota > Metazoa > Chordata > Testudines > Chelydridae > Chelydra > Chelydra serpentina. The sequence goes on from JBAIAC010000035.1 coordinate 20,711,829, forward strand.
GTAAAATTCCCAAGCTCCTTTGAGTTCTTTATTCAGCTGTGGAGGTTTCATTAGATAAACCTTATCAGAGTTTTTTGGGGGGATTTTTTTTTTGCTGGTAGCCACCACTTCACTGATGTACCCGACAAAAGTGCTGCAATTAATACTCATATGACTGTTATGACAGCTCCCTTTCCTGTGACAATAACAGGCAGTTTCAGGCTTCTGCTGGGTCAGGCAGTGGTCAGGCAGTATGCCTTGCAGACAGCTTTAGGGGAAGTACTCCAACGTGTGCGGAGTCTTATTTGCTTTGGTAGGGTTCTTATTTGATACATAATAATGAGAGCTCCTCTTCTGACTCATAACATTTTCCCCTCCCTAATATGTAAATGAAACCACAAAGATGTTTTGACTGGAGCAGATTATGTCTCTAGATAACCAATTAGTTATCAAGCACCTTCACTAAGCTTAGGTCAAAGTTTTCAGATGAAAGTGTATAAAATTAGGACCCTAAATCCTTCCTTAACTTATCTCAGAGGGAAGTTGCAAACTGTTTTACTTTTTTTTTTCTCCAAATGGTAATATTCTATCTCAGCAGTAGAATAATATGAGAGGTGGTCAACAGAAGGGTGATATTTTTTCCTGTGATTTTAAAAGAAAGTTGTGAAAAAATAAACATCAACATTTTGAAATAAAATTTAATAAGTTTCAATCTGCTCCAAATAATAGAGATGTAGGCTTGAGCGGCCACATTTTAATATATGGATCTAAGCTATTTCATGACAAGTGAGCATGTGATAGTGGGTAGTACGGAGCTGCACAGTTTCCCCAAGAGCTCCTGGAAGTATCTACAATGAATATTCACACACAATCCTCCAGGAGCAGGGGATGTTGGGCAGGGCAACAGGGTGTTTGTGGCACCCTCACACAGGATGGGACATTTGGGCAACTCTCCCTGCTGCTCTGAGAAGGTTAGTTGTCACTTGCTCTTACACTGTTTGGCCTGATCCAGCACCTCTTGAAGTCCATGAAAGGATTCCCTCTGACTTCAGTGAACATTGGATCAGCCCCTATGGAGCAGCAGATCCTGTCTCTTCCCCCTGCTTATCTTGCTCTGCCTGCCCTATGCTGTTCCTGTCTCCCTGTGCTCCAGGACTGCCTCTCATCTGCTCCTGAGTTTGGCTTGTAGCTCTTCTTACTGATTTTTGTACCATGCTGGTTTTTGCAGTTTCCAGATGAATGGATTTGGTGAAGATAGTGAGGTGCTAGAGCAGGAGTTTTCAAACGGGGGTCTGCTGGCCCCGCTGATCAACTTCTCCCCCTCCCAGTGCCTCCTGCATGCAGGAGGTGCTGGGAGGGAAGGGGAGGAATGGGGAGAGGGCATGCTCGGGGATGGGGTGGAAAGAGGCAGGGAAGAGGAAGGGTGAGGGTGGGGCCTTGGGAGAAGGGGTGGAGTGGGGGCGGGGCCTGGGACTGAGCAGAGGGCTCAGGGGTCCGCGAAAAAATGTAAAGCAAAATGGGGGGTCCTTGGGTTGCCAAAGTTTGAGAATCACTGCTTTAGAGGCTTGTTTGGCAGAACTTGTTTGGCCTCTGGTGGGTTTCTTGATATGATTCTAATTATGAGGGAAAGGCTGTTGTCTCCTTTGTGTTTCTGAAGCAGAGAAATTATAAGCCAATTTTCTCAAACACAAAGAGTGCCAAAGAAAGACAAAACAGACTGCAAGAAAGAGCATTTCACCCTGCCATTTTCATGGCAAACAAATTCTCCACTGAAGGATACGGGATGGCCTGGATTGTGTTTGGTAAATTAAAAAGGCAATGATGCAAGGACAAGTCTATTTTGTTCTCCCTGGTTTACCCACATATTCCCTTCTTTTGCAGAGTGTAGCTCAAAACCCATGAGACTGTGCCGACTGAAGTCAGCTTCAACTGAATGCAAAAAAGATGGGCGTGGGAAGGGAGGCATTCATTCAGTTTGATTAAACCACTGGGTCTGGTGAGACTAAAAAGCAATTGCTGGTGACCCTGGATTATAGGAAATGCCAAAGTACTTAATAGGTGTCTAACCGTGCATAAAAGGGACAGAAGCATCCACAATCCACCTTTACTTTTGTAATCCAATTATGTTTAAGAACCCAAGGGGGCCTCACTGAGTTCTGTGCAGAGAGGTCTGAGAGATGGAAAAACATCCACAAATTTCTCCTCATATACAAGATGCTCCTGATGTGAGGAGAGGCTGCTAAGTCCTGCTGTGGGGATTAGTGATTTGCTTATTAGCAAGGCTCTTCTGCAGTCACTTGGTTTGTTGTCATTGATAATCCAAGAAACAAATTACAGTCCTTAGAGTTAGTGTATGGCTGGGTTTGGGAGTGAGAATGAGTACGTATGCTCTCAGGGGCCCAGAAAAAAAGTGGTGCCTACAAGAACAGGTATAGGAAGAGGTGTAGAATAGGCATATTTGCTCTCCACAATCCTGCGCACTGAGTTACAGGGCCATTTGCTGAAATTTGGCCCAATATAGCCCCTCCATGATGACAGAGGGAGGGGTGGGCCAAACATGAGTGGTGGCACAATCCTGTGTATCAGGTCACAACACCCAAAGTGAGAAGCCAGGCCCAGTAGCCGCCACAGTGGGGTGAGTGCGGTTGTGTGTACCAGGTGAAAAATTTGTGGGCATGGCCCTGTACTAATGTACACTAGCTAAGGATCTGCCCCCTTGACTCTAGTTACAATTGCTAACTGTTCTGCAAGGCAACAGTTTGGTTGACTGATACAGTGTTAGAGGAAAAAAATCTTTGATAAAGTCAAGTAATTACTTCCTGGAGAGAGTCTAGTGCCAGATAAGCTTTCTCTGTTACTGGATCAGCAAGAAATTTGCTATTCAATGTTGACTCGGTCTAGCTAGAGGCTCTACCCTTCCTGATGATGAGAGATGAAAGTCAAAAGCTGCCAGACTGCATTGAGGATCTGCTGCTAGAAGGGGAAATCCCAGCCTCACATTGAAGAACTGAAGAACCCACAACAAAAATTGCATATGTGTTCTCCACCCTTATGAGTTAAGGCTGTGCTTAAATTGAAATCAGTGAGTGCAGGGTTTAAGTATGAAAAGAGTTTGATGTCAGTTAAACTTCTATTTTCTAAGGATGATCAAAAGAGTTTAAAGAAGAATTTTTGCTAGAATTATCTTTCCAATTATATGAGCACATAACTGGAATAGATTTAATATATCCTTCTCAAGGAACAGCTGCAATCAAGTTGTTCATAGTGCAGCATGAAACTGTCTTGCAGTCATACCTGATTTTAATACTGCAACAGAACACAGTTTGATTTTATCAAAATAGTGTTACTATTAATTATTCACAGTCCTTCACTGTAGTTTTTTATTATGTCATTAGACCTGGACATTTAGGTCAAGATTATCCTGGTTATAACCTAACAGCTAGATGCTGGAACAATGAGTATTGATTACTGAAAAGACAGTCCATGTAAAACTGTCATGTTTTGTAGGGATTGTTTCAGGAAGTTTGATTGGACTGATCTGAAGGGACATCTGATCTCCTCTTGAAACACCTGAAGCATAAGTTCCTTTCCACCACACTTCTCCATCCACCTCCCCACAATCCTAATTTAATTCCTGGCAAAAAACAGAGCAGTTTAAGACTTGTACTACCTAGAATTGTATCCTCGGGCCCCCAGTATGCCACTATGCTCGGGGAAGGACAAGAGTTGGGGGCATAGAATCAGTTATAATGACTTTATGCCATATAGGAATCCCCCAATGCAAAGATATTTCCCAGCTGCCCTGTTAAGGCAGTTCACCACCCTCTTCGCATAACCTAGTGCAGAATGGACAGGGCCAAATCAAAGATCTAGTCCAATATCATAGCCTTGATTCCCTCGAGAGAATCAGTGTTACCTAATATAGAATATGCTCTCCTCTCCCCTGCTTTCTATAGACTTTTTATAGAATCATAGAAATGTAGAGGTCATCTAGTCCAACCCCTTGCACTGAGACAGGACCAAGTATATCTAGACCATCCCTGACAGGTGTTTGTCTATCCTGTTCTTAAAAACCTCCAATGGTGGGGAATTCCACTATCTCCCTTGGAAGCCTGTTCTAGTGCATAATTATTCTTATAGTTAGAAAGTTTTTTTCCTGATCTCTAAACTAAATTTCCCTTGCTGTAGAATACGGCGATTACTACTTGTTCTACGTTCAGTGGACATAGAGAACAATTGATCACACTCCTCTTTATAACAATTCTTAACATATCTGTTATGACTGTTATGAGGGCCCTCTCAGTGTTCTTTTCTCAAGACTAAACATGCCCAGTTTTTTTAACCTTTGCTCATGGGTCAGGTTCTCTAAACCTTTTATCATTTTTGTTGCTCTCCTCTGGACCTTCTCCTATTTGTCCGCATCTTTCTTAAAGTGTGGTGCCCAGAGCTGGATTCCAGCTGAAGCCTCACCAGTGCTAAGCAGAGAGGGACAATTACCTCCCATGTCTTATATGTGATACTCCTGCTAATACACCTAAGAATGATATTTTGCAATTGCATCACGTTGTTGACTCATATTCAATTTGTGATCCACTATAACTCACAGATCCTTTTCAGCATGAAACTGCCTAGTTAGTCCCCATTTTCTAGCTGTGCATTTGGCTTTTTCTTCCTAAGTGTTGTACTTTGCACTTGTCTGTACTGAATTTCATCATGTTGATTTCAGACCAATTGTCTAATTTGTCAAGCTCATTTTGAAATCTAATTCTGTCCTCCAAAGTGTTATCAACCCCTCCCATCATGGTGTCATCCGCAAATTTCATAAGCATACTCTCCACTCCATTATCCAAATAATTAATGAAAATACTGAATAGTACCAGACCCAAGACTAACCCCTGTGAGATCCACTAGATATGTCCTTCCAGTTGAACAGTGAACATTGATAACTCCTCTTTGAATACAGTTTTTCAACCAGTTTTGTACCAATCGTATAGTAATTTCATATATACTACATTTCCCTAGTTTGCATATGAGAATGTCATTTAGGACTGTGTCAGAAGCCTTACTAAAATCAAGATATATCATGACTACTACTTTCTCCCTAGCCACTATGTCAGTAACCCTGTCAAAGAAAAAAATTAAGTTGGCTTGGCATGACTTGTTCTTGACAAATCCATGTTGGCTATTACTTATAACCCTATTATCCTCTTGCTGCTTACAAACTGATTACTTAATATCTTTCCAGGTATTGAAGATAGGCTAACTAATCTATAATTCCTGGGTCCTCTTTTTTCTCCTTTTTTAAATATAGGTACTATGTTTGCCCTTCTCTGATCCTCTGGGACCTCACCCATGATACTGAGGTCACAATCAATTTTTTCAGTGAAGACTGAAGCAAAATAAACACCTAAATGTTAACGCTAAACACCTCTGTCCTCTTGATTTCATCTATTAGGTCTCTTTTCCCAAGATCTACACTTTTCTTTGTCTTTCTCTTGCTCCTAATGTATTTACAGAATCGCTTCTTTTTGCCTTTTATGTCCTTTGCTAGGTGTAATTCATTTTGTAAGTTAGCTGCATAGGTACTAACAGGCCACTTCGCCTTGAATGATATCTTACAGTACATGTTAACTACTTATGCTAAACAATCTGTTTCACCTTGTATTTAACTGAAGAATCTTTTCCAGATCTGACGAAGAGCTCTGTGTAGCTCAAAAGCTTGTCTCTTTCACCAACAGAAACTAATCCAATAAAAGATATTACCTCTCTACCTTGTCTCTCTAATATCCTGGGACCAACATGGCTACAATAATACTGCTAATAGTACCCCTGAACTCCTTTTTCCCTTAGATTTTCTTCCCATGGGACCTTACCTACCATTTGTCTGAGTTTGTAAAAATCTGGTTTATTTTAGGCCCATTGTTCTTATTTTGCTGCTCTTATTCCTTCCTTTCCTTTTGAATCATGAAACCAATCATTTCATGATCAATTTCCCCCAAATTGACTTCAACTTTCAGATTTGTAACCAATTCCTCTCTGTTAGTCAGAATCAAGTAGAATATTTCTGCCCCCCTGGTTACTTCCTCCACCTCATGAAACTAGAAGTTGTCCCCCACACATTCCAAGAACTTATTGGACATTTTGTGTTTTCCCATATTACTTTGCCAACAGATGTCTGGATAGTTAAAGTCCCCCATTGCTACCAGGTATTTTGTTTTGCATATTTCTTTTATTTGTTCTAGAAAATCCTCATCCACCTCCTCCTCCTGATTTGGTGTTCTTTAGTAGAGCCTTACCATAATATCTCTTTTATCTTCTCTGAAAGACTTTCAGTTGGTCTGCCTTGCACCTCCTTCTGGATCTAAGAACAAGTGAATATATTTTTGATGTATAATGTAATTTCTCTTCTCTTTTTCCCTGACTGTACTTTGTAAACAAGCTATACATCTCTATGTCAATATTCTAGTAATGAGATGTATCTCACTAAGTGTCTGTGATGCCATTAAGTCACAATTTAGCTTATGTCCTTAATACTTCCAATTCTTCCGGTTTATTCTTCATACTACTTGTATTTGTGTACAGACATCTAAGATGCTTAGCAGATTCACTCACTGTTATCCTTGTTGCTATGACCCTACTGTAATTTTCTATTTCACCCCCAGCAGCTAGCCCTCTGTTAGTCACTTTTTTATATACCTACTTGTAGGCTTTTGTCACATGGTTCCTTTGAACCTATAAAAAGAAATAAAATTAACATTCAAGAGGATGAAGATTCCATTTTATTTTACAGTCTCAGTCATAATAATTTTCAGTAGAATGATCAAATCACTATATGAGATAATCAAATATTTTGGTGTTTCTTCCCCTGTAGGGTTTTTTTCCTTTCTTCAAATGATTAATTACAGGACAGGGGGAAACATACAAAGAGAATTCATTCTCAGTAATGAAATGAAAATTATAATAGTGCCACAGTGGAAATTCATAGTTTTCCAGAAAGACTCTGGACTTGATGACTCTTGGCTCAGACCCACAGCAGTGCATGGTAACTTGTAGTCTGGTAGCTGTGAATAAACTAAGTAATCTCACCATCAACTAATTATAAAAGACTGGACAGTTCCTGTTCTCTTCAAAAGGAGACACACTGCGGTAGAAATGGCTCTCACGGAAATATGTTTTGACTGTGGGTGCACAACTGTGTCATACCACATCCTGTGACTGTGGCATTCTGCCAGCTTCATAAAGTGAGACTGAACAGATGGTGGAGGACTGCAACTTGCCGTCTGACCCATGTGGGTGGACCCTTATGCCAGCATGGAGTTCCACTGATGTCACTGGTGATCTGTGTGGTGCAGAGATCCATCCACATGGATCAAATTACAGGACTGAGCCTAAATAAACAAAATACAGATAAAGAATAGGAAAGAAGAGGTGCAATATAATAACAAAGAGAAAAAATGACAGCTTGTCACACTTTGATTCCACATTTACTTTTTTTCAGTTAATTTTTTTTATTTTAGAAAACTTTTAGTTAATATTTGATGTGAGCTAAGTTAGCTCTGAGACCAGCCTGCTACAGGACAAAAGTAATGCTTTTATAATTCCCTGTTCTCATAATGATCTTTGAGCTTTGTTTCAGACCCTAAACTCTCCTTTCTCCTCATGCACTTTAGAAATTCCATTATGAAATAGTCATTTTTCATAGTTCTACTTTTACCCTGTTGCTATTATTAAACTTAGTAGGCCAGTCAGTTTTATTGCCTCTAATTAATGCCTGCCATTTTTTAAAGATGCCACACTTACTTGATTCATCAAAGTACCTCAGAACATGCCTATTTAAACATATGCCTAACTTTAAGCAAGCAAATAATCCCATTGATCTTCTTTATTACTTATGATTACATACACAAGCATGCTTTGCATAGGTTGTGACGGTCCCCTCTGGTGTTATCTGGTAGGTCACTCCAATCCTTGACTCTGGGAGCCAACCTTACCCTGCTCTGCTGTGAGAACCCCCACTCCTGGGATATTACAGCCTCTGGCATTTAAGCTGCTCCTTGGATTGTGCATCCGAATGACACTAGCCAATATCTCCGGTCCCAGACACAACCCTAGGAACCTCCATCTTGCAGTGTCCAGTTATGCCCACTGGACACTGCAAGCTTATATAAGTTTGTCAATTTAACAAAGAAATTGATATGTACCAGGTTTGTTATCCCAAGGGGAGTCTCTGACATGCTTCAAACCAAATACACTGCTTCAGGTAGAATAAACAAACAGATGTATTAACTATATAGATTTTAAGTGATTATAAGTCAAAGCATAACAAGTCAGATTTGCTCTAATGAAATACAAGCAAAACACATTCTAAGCTGATCTTAACACTTTCAATGCCCTTACAAACTTAGGTTTAAGTGTAGTAGCCGTGTTAGTCTGTGTCAGCAAAATGAAAATAAGAAAGAAAAACTTGTAGCACCTTAGAGACTAACAAATTTATTTCAGCATAAGCTTTCGTGGGTTAGTACCCACTTCATCGGATGCGTGGAATGAAATTATTCTTCAGACAGATATATATACAGTCAAAGAAACATGATGGTCCAGGTGTATAGACCAATCTTAAGAGGCTAATTAGTTGAAAGGAAACATGACAGCAGGGGAAGAAAAAGCTTTTGAAGTGATAAACAAGATGGTCACACAGGTGATCCTCATTCACACCTGTGTGACCATCTTGTTTATCACTTCAAAAGCTTTTTCTTCCCCTGCTGTCATGTTTCCTTTCAACTAATTAGCCTCTTAAGATTGGTCTATACACCTGGACCATCATGTTTCTCTGACTGTATATATATCTGTCTGAAGAATAATTTCATTCCACGCATCCGATGAAGTGGGTACTAACCCACGAAAGCTTATGCTGAAATAAATTTGTTAGTCTCTAAGGTGCTACAAGTTTTTCTTTCTTACAAACTTAGATGCTTCTCACCACAGGCTGGCTGGTTGCCCTTCAGACAGGCTCTCCCCTTTGATCAGCACTTCAGTCGCTTGGTGTGGTGTCTGTAGATGTAGGTGGAAGAGAGAGGAAGAGCATGGCAAATGTCTCTCCCTTTTATCATGTCCTTTCTTCCCTCTTGCCTTGCCCCCTCCTTCAGAGTCAGGTGAGCATTATCTCATCTCAGTTCCAAACTGACCAAAGGAAGTGGGGTGACTCCCTTGAGAGTCTAACAGATTATTTTGTTGCTGCCTAGGCCAGCGTCCTTTGTTCCTGTGAGGCTGGGCTGGGTTTGTACCATACCTGCCCTGATGAGGTGTGAACTGCCTCTCTGCTCTTGGAGAGTTTTTGCCTGGGCTTATTTTAAGCCATGAGGATACATTTTCAGCCTCATAACTACATACATGAAATTATAACCTATAACAGGGGTCAGCAACTTTTCAGAAGTGGTGTGCCAAGTCTTTGTTTATTCACTATAATTTAAGGTTTCGCGTGCCAGTAATACAATTTACATTTACAGTGGCCGGTAGCCGGAACCCCAGACTGGCAGCGGGCTGAGCAGGGCCAGTGGCCGGAACCCTGGCTGGCAGGGGCCGGTGGACAGAACCCCAGGTCTGGGGTTCCGTCCGCTGGCCCCTGCCAGCCAGGGTCCTGGCTGCCGGCCCCGTTCAGCCCGCTGCCGGTCTGGATGGACGGAACCCCGGACCGGCAGCTGGGACCCCAGGCTGGCAGCAGAGTGCCACTGTAAATCAGCTCACGTGCCGCCTTTGGCATGCGTGCCATAGGTTGCTGACCCCTGACCTATAACATTACTGTAAAAACAATGCTCAGTGCCTCATGAGCCTTCCGAAGACACCTGACATGACAAACTTTGCATTGGATGCCACACAGTCTTTTTATATAGATGAACATGGGGGTGTAGGGTGTTCCCCCGAGGTACAGAGCGTAACACAGGTATATTAATATTTCACTTTTGAAATATTCAGGGAAGTTTGTTTATGCAAGACATTCTGTAATGCTGGGACTTTGCCCTGTGTTTCTCACTTACTTTAGAAATACCATATTTTCTTGGAAAGTCATACAGCCTTGCCTCACTGTACTAGAGAAATGTACATGGTGAAATATCATTTGTATGAGCAAAATCCCTTCTAAGCTAAAACAAGTCAAGACATGAATATTAGGTATGTTTTTTTTTTTTTAATACAATGCTATAACCACTGAGAGGAAGTAATGTCATTTGTGGCTGGAACCCATATTTGACTGACACAGCCTCTCATCTTTCTAATGTCAGGGGAAGGCTTGACAGAGGCTGAGAGAAACTCCGCACTGACCTCATCAGGTCTATACCTGTCATATTTTTCTTCACGCAAAGTAACTGAATTAATTGGACTGTTTTTTTAGCACTCAAAAGGATATACAGAGGAAGGGGAGGGGTTGCTTGTCAAATAGGAAGCTCCAGGAAAAAAACAAAACAGAACAAAACTAGTGAGCCACTCATTGTTTGGAGCTAATTGTTTATAAATCAAATGGAATTCTGGGGCCAGCCAATGGCCTAATGATTATGCTCTGCTGCACTGTGCTGTGTAACACTTGTGTTTAATTTACATCCTGTTCTCTCATTCCCAGGGCTGATAGGAGTGAGGAGTGCCAAAAAAGCAGTTCAATTAAGTTAACAGTTCAGGAGAGGGTGAAAAGAGGGTAGGGCTGTAATATCCCCTGAAATTCAATAGTGCAACCTCTGGCCCATGAAGAAGCAGCATTTACTAAAGATGGGCAAACCGGTTTGGATAAAATAAGAACAACCTGAACCTCTGCCAGAACTGAACAGAAAGGGAACATTTCCTGAGGCTGAAATCAGTTTTGTTTAATTCATTTCCCCCTGCATCCTGAGCTGGGCCGGGACCAGAGGGCAAACCAACAAAACACCATGAGAAATGTAATTCTCACAGCTTATTTGGCCTGACTGAGGTTCTGGCCTCAGTGTTGGGGATCTCACAAACAGGCACACTCTTGAGAGATTTCTAACTGTATCTAGTGACCACAGATGTTTGGGTAAGTGCAGAGTAGCTTCAGCTTTTTTTTTTCTTTTTCTTTTTAACGGAACCTCTGAACATCTTGAGGCTCACCCATTGTAAATTATAACAGAGACCATTGATCACTTTGGCTGGATGGAAGATGGCTTTAACTTTGAATCCAAAGGAATTCTTATATTCTTTATTCACTGGCAGCCCTGCATGGGATACACCAGAGTCACACAGTGCATAGTTTTTTTGGTGGCCCCTGGAGGGATCCCTACAGCCAAGACAGACCACACCCCAGAAATGTGGCCATGCTGAGTCAGGCAAGGAAGTGTTTTTTTCTGACATAAGAGGAGGGTTCCAAGTCAGTTAAGGAATGCACTCCATCTGGGAAGTAATCACATGCAGCTAAACCTCATTAGGCACAGGACCTTAAAAGAGATTAGTCTGTGCACAGGATTAAAATGGAGTTGCTGTCTACAAGGCAAAACACAGTGTTCTTGAGACAGGAGAGCTGTGGATTTGTGTTTATAGAAGGTTGGGTTTTGTTTTGATAGGAATTGAGGCCCTAGAAGTATTGGTGCCCAAAAGATCTGCAGTAGAGCTCACTGGATTCATGGGGATAAGTCATAGGAACAGATTCTGTAGTCATGAACATGTTAACATTCATGGATTAGATAGAGGGGTGGTAGCTCCCTGGCTGTTCCCCAAGGTCTCCAGGGTCAGATGAGGAGGGGCAGTGAAGCAGTGGGTCCATGACTCCTCTCCATTCTGCCAATTTACTGGCCAGTGGAGTTCACTAGCTGCATAGTGAGCAGTAACTTGAACCTCATGCCCATAAGCTCTACATTCCCAGGGGCTCTGGGAGACTTTCTGCCTTCTGGATGCAGAGTACCTATTGGGTTCCGGGAAGTGGGCGGGCGGAAGCCCGCCCACTGCTAAAGGACCCCCCCTAATTTAAGGGGAGGATCCACAGGACCTGGAATCCAAATGAGTCCGGGGGACAACTAATGAAATAACAGGGTCAGGGGTGCGGTCACAGGGTTAAAAGAAGGGAGCCTGATGGGGACACCGAGCAGAGAACCCCGGACAGCGCCCACTGCTCCTCAAAGGCGTCAAGGGAGCCAGCGGACGCCGCCCAGAGGAACTCTGCTCGGATGCGTGATCGGACAAGGGATCGGAAACAGGCCCCACAGGCACCGGAGCCTCCATCGGCCAGCCTCCTCTCCCTGGTTTTATAGATGGCCAATTTAGCCAGGGCCAGGAGGAGGTTGACCAGGAGGTCCCGTGACTTTGTGGGGCCACGGATAGGGAGTGCATAGAGAAGGAGGTGAGGGGAAAAGTGCAGCCAAAATCGTAACAAAATATTGGTGAGGAGCCGGAATAGGGACTGCAACCTGGCGCACTCCAGGTAGACGTGCACCAGGGTCTCCCTCACACCACAGAAGGGGCAGGTATCTGGGACAGGGGTAAACCGCGCCAAATACACACCCGTGCTCACGGCCCCATGAAGGAGTCGCCAGCTGACATCCCCGGTGGGCCTCGGTATCAAAGTGGAATAGAGGCTGGCCCACCGGGGCTCCTCACCCTCTAGAGGTGGTAGAAGGTCCCGCCACTTTGTGTCGGGGCGGGACACGAGGGCGAGGAAATGGAGGGTGTGGAGCACGAGCGTGTAGAGGTGCTTCCGTGGCGCGGTTTGAAAACGGACCGGCTGTAAGGTGTGCAGCCGGCTCATGGAGAAGGGGCGGGGAGGCCGGTTGGGTCCACGGGGCAGGGGCCCGATGAAAAGGTCCGGGGGGCCTGGGGTGGAGGGTGGGCGGGGCGTGCCCTCGTGCAGGACCCGGTCGAGATAGACCCGAGCAGCGGGTGGCAGAGCGGCCCTCACCTCCTGGAGTACGCGCCGGGGAGTACAAGGCCTGGAGAGCCCCATGCGCTGAGCAAGCGTCAGGGGATCCAGCCAGTCTCCCCGGTCGTAGTCCAGGAGGTCTCCGACTCTGGTGACTTCTGCCAGGACCAACCTCTGGCGCACCGAGGGGGACTCCGCCGCCTGCACACGAAGCTGGGGGTTGTGTAGCAGGGGCTCCGCGAGGAGATCTGCCCCCTCGGTGGCCGCCACGGACCTGGTCGCTGAGAATAGCTTCCAGCTCCAGATTCTCCTAGTAGACTGTGATATTCGTCACCCCCCCAATTGGGACTGTGCTTGCAGACACAGTCGAGTCCATAGTGCCTTGCTCCTATGCGAAGTGGTACTGTGTTTTTGAAACCTCTTTATAAAGCCCCGTGAGACCTTGTCTTCACAAGGAAAAAGGTGTGTTCCTAACTCCAGTGAGCCTGGCCTTCATCTGCCCCAAAAAGAAAAAGAGAGAATTCTTAACTCCAGTAAGCTTACTCGAGTTAAGAACACAACCTTTTCCTCAAGAAGACAAGGTCTCACAGGGCTTTATAAAGCATATTTAGGTCCACTTGTTATGTGCATGCCATAACAAATATTAATCAAACTGGACTTCGTGTATACATCTGTGTGGGCAGGTATGAGTGTATGTGCATCCGTATGTGTATGTTCATAGGTATGTTTTTGTAATCAAGCCAAAAAGCTCCAGGCCTTTCAGTGTCATTTTTCATATCCTGTTACTAGCTTTATCACAAGCATCCAACTGAGTTGGGGACAGGATGGGTGGATGTTTTAATATTCAACTGACTTCTAAAGAGCATCCTCCATGAGAAGGGCCATGATAAATAAAGTCTGTCCTGCTTCTTGTGTCTGAGAGTCACAGCAGTCAAATTAAATTGTTTGTGAAATTTGCCTTGCTAAAGTCTTAGAGGAGATGAGCACCAACAATTCACTCAGGCTTCAGTCTGAGCTGTGGGTGCTTAGCTCAAAACCAGAGGGGTGCCGATATCGTGTGCTGGACAGTATGTGCAACACCGACAGACCCTGGTCGTTGGCAGATGGGACTGAACCTGGGGCCTCTGGAGCTTAGTGCGTGAGCCTCTACTGCGTGAGCTAAAAGCCATCTGGCTGTTAGTTAAGGCTGTAGAGCAGACTCCTCTCTGTGTTTTTTTGTCTGTGGTGTTGGTGCCACTAGATAGGGCAGAACACCACACCCAGGAGGTGTGTGGGTTACATATGCACGGGGCATTTTGAATGGTATCTTCTCTTCAACACTAATGGTTCAAATGCTACATTTTGTTTCAGGCAAATCAGACTCCCTCCCTGTTCTGGAGGAACTTCTAGCATTCATGAAAAGTATGAACTGAGTGACATTCTCTGTTTATTCACAGACTATGCATGGCACAGACAGGCTTCTTCCTCCTCACCCACCCCATTTCTCACCGACATGTCTCGAACCTGAGGTAGTTCCCTCTCTAGTCCATTCAATGCTGGGCCTCTCTGCTAGCTCTGGCAACAACCCAACAAGAAGCATAAATTAGGGGTTAAACTGAGGCTGTGGTGGTGCATCCTCTCGCACTCCTACTGAGAACTTCTTGGCACAGTACTGAGAGTGGTTTTCCTCTGTCTGCACCAGCACTTAAACCACTGTTGGCACTTGTGACCGCTTGTTGATAAAGGGTATGCCAAGTGACAGTGTAGACAAGGTTTCTGACAACGGAAGCGGAAGAGCTGCTATAGGACAGCAGAGGATACTGGAAATTCCCCCTGTGGCTGCAGAACACAGCACTCTGTGCAATGAACTGTCACCCAGGGAGACTGTATTGGCTTCCTATCCTATCTGCAGAAACTGCAACAGCAAATGAGGTAACTTAACTACAGTGTCTTCTAGTGGGAAGAAAGGGGAATACCCGCCTCCTGTGGTGTCTGTCAAGTTAGGATGGACAAAAAAGTCCCCATTTAGTGTTCACATCATCCTGCATATTACCACCGCTGCAGTTACATTATCCATAGCAGTAATTCTGTTGGGGAAGAAGAAGCGAGCATGCTCAGTACAAGTGCGTACTGATGTATGAATGCGATAAGCCTGTTGGAGAGAGGCTTGTGCTTTCCTTTGAGTTTGTGTAGCACTCAGCACTTTGGAGACTACTAGAAACCAATTGTCATCTTCATCAACGATGACAGAGTTTTATTTAGAAAGATTTCAGTATGATTAGATCGCTCTGCTGTAATGAAACTTCACGGCCAAAGAGGATCCTTGAAATGAAACTTGTGTGGGGAGCATCCTACTCATTGAGAGATGCAGAAACAAGCTGACATCTTGAGGTTCACCCATGTGAGTGGTTTGCACAATATGAGTAAATAGTGATGGTGGTGATCAGAGGGACCTGAATATTTGCTCAAACTTAAAAGCAAATGTTAATTTGAGCATATTTGGGACCAAATTACTTTCTGTAAACATTCAGGAGCCCAAGTTGTAAGCTCTAACATATACCAAAAGTGAATTTCAAACTGTATAATCTCCAATGAGAATTCCTGCTGTGCTGATTAGTTACATAACTAATACAAAATGATTTGTTAAAGGAGAATAACACTACCTAACATACAATATGAAATTTAGTGTGTTGGTTAGCTATATACATCTGATTGAGTTGTTTCTGTAAGATTGCATGATTTATATAACTATCCAAAACAGTATGTTTGAATTGCACATTCAATTTAACATTGACAATTATAAATCAGAGAACAGAAACAATATCACAACTCACACAACTAACAAATACAGTGTGAATTGCAAATTCTGAGCATTCATAATTCAAAATGTATGAACCATCAGAAGATTGAGCATTAGTTCACGAATAAATTAAATGAATTGTTTTGAATAACAAATACAGTTGAGAATATCATGGAGTGTATACACACAATACAAAAGTGAAATTTGCCAGATAAATTATTCTTGTTGAATTATCTGCTTGGGCAATAGCTACAGTACGGCTATATGAAATGATGTGAAATCAGTAATGCTGGTGGACATATTATTAAGATTCTTGGAAAAGAGCAAGAGATATTCATTATTCAGAACCTAAATCCTTACTGTTCAACTTTTTTTTTTTTTGAGATTATATTGGCTGGTCCACTGCGACTGACCCACAACCTTTCAATACAATGGGGAAAAGAAGCAGCTTGAATGTTAAAATAGCTTTATTCCTTTGGAATCTTGGAGGGGAAATTTAGAATTGTATCCATTCTATCCCTTTAATGAGATGGAAGTTCAGTGCTGATATGCTGTTCCACTTTCAAGTCCATGATGTTTAAGATCATCATCTTTCTGCTTCTCCTGTTCATCACCTAATCCTAAAAGATATCAGGATAGGGAAAAAGCAACATCATATTATTACAAAACTATTTTCATATATATCTTATTGTCTCTCCATGCCTATGGGCCATAACGTTGAGAATTATTATTTGTTCTTGATCCTGGCAAGATAGACCTGTTTCTCAAATTTATGTCACTCAATGATGTGCAATTCGATCTTTCTAGTGCGAAACTTTAGCCATGACTGTTGTTTCAGAGAAAGTTATTAAGAACAAGATCCAGCACATCCTGGAAGTTTAGAGGCCAAGGGCTGAAGTGATGGCCAGTTAAAAGCAGGGCCGGATTTCCAATTAGGCACAGTAGGCACGTGCCTAGAGGTGTCGGCGTTCTAACAGTGCCTAACATCTCTAAAACTGTGTGCAACATGAAGGTCAGCTGTGGGGTGGGGGGCGGAGGTGAGGGTGCTGAAGATGCTGTATCTAGGATCACGTATGGTGTAAATATGGCCCTGGTTAAAAGGTGTCACATGGAAATCTTCGGTCAATTTGTTGCTTTAAATTATGATGTCTCAGTCACAAGGGCAACATAGGCACTAGAGGGAGATATAAGACAAGGAGAGAGAGAAATTCTGTTGGTCCTGCAAACTCAGCAGCTACGGCCTCTTCCCATGACATGAGAAAAATCTTAAATTTTAGTGCCAATGTTTATTTAAACAGGGCAAATGGAGTCACATCTTACATTATAGTTGTGCGTTCCAGTTTCCCACGGGTTCTAATGCTGAGTGTATAACAAATTCTAAAACCACCTTTATTTTACTCTTTAAGCTGACACTGACATATTGCTTGGCTGTTCTTTAGCTCAATGCATCAGACACTGTTTAAACTAAATGATCTTAAAAGAAAATCTGTGATATTGGTCTAAGAAGAAGAGCTTGGAATTAAAAAGAATAGGGAATCTCTTGTGGACTTATGTGTATTCAAGTGTAAATGAAAAGAGTGAATATTTTTTAACACTACTTCATCACAGTGTAGGTGTATGTTATAATTATTTATTATCTGTAGTGTGGTAGCACCTAGGGACTCCAATCACGAATCAAGGACCTATTGCTAGGCACTGTACCAACATAACAAAAAAGGCAATCTTGTATGTGTGTCCACATGCTGATTTGTTAAACAGACACATTTTTTAAAAGGTAATGTTTGGCGAAGTTTCTAATAGCCCTTCAAGGTGAACAAGCCCTATAAACAATTCCTTATAATTTTCTTTTAACGGGCCCAAGTTATGCATGCAAAAAATCCCATCGAAGACAATGAGATTTGTTCATCCATTTTTCAGGGTGAAATTTGGCCCTATGTTTGTGAAAAGGGAGGTTTTAATAAAAGTCATGAGAGTTACAGATGGAAAACAGCACCCGTTAGGGCCTAATCAAATGTTCATTGAAGCTAGGAGGAGCCTTTCCATTCATTTCAACAGGTAATGCATCAGGCCTTAATTCTTTCTACCTATACCCCAATGCCACAGCAGGACTGTCCATTTTGCAGTCTGAAGTACCTTGTCCAGTCCAGTTACAAATCACTCAAGCAATGGGATTTTTACTAGTTTACTATAAATAATTTTTGAATGAAATACAACTGTTATTTTCTCAGGACTCTATATGGAAGCCATCACTAAGTAATCATTGCATTTTTACTGTAGTATTTTACTGGAAATATTTGCTGTGAATTAATGTGTACAACATTTGCTGATTTGCACCTAGTGTGCAAAGCAGGGGATTAAAATTTCCATCAGCAGCCTCCCCACTGAACTTCCTTTTCCCCTGGCCAGATAAGCAAAAAGGTGTTGAACCAGGAAGCGGCCAGGTTCTGTTTGGGTGTGGGAGCTGCATGGCAGCAAGGAGCTGGAGAGAAGCCCCAGGAAGTGTGGACAGAGCCACCTGTGGAACAGGTCGTGACTGCTGGGTCCAGGTCTGTGTGGAACTTATCGGGGAGCAGTGGTGACTGGGCAGAGATCCATCACAGAGGGGCCCCACTGAGACACACTATCTGAGCTTGGTCTGTAAGCCCACAAGCTCCTGTTTGCTGGAACAGAGACTGGACTGGAGAGGGCACCCCAGGCACTAGGCTTGAAAAGCCCTAACTCTCAATTGGACTGTCCCCCAGGAGCCCAAAGAAGACCCATTGTCACTCAGAGTGAACTGGAACTGTTTAAGCCTCTGTACCTAGCGTATCCCCAACCTTCCCCTTTCCTGCCAGCGCTAATAAAACAACCTTTCACTTAGTCCATGTATCTGAGTGGTCACTGGAAAACACAAGCCCTAGCACCTGAAGTACCTACAATGCTTGCCTCCGTACACCTGGCACATTATTGGCACCCTAGGGTTTGGGTGTACTGGGAAGGCTCAACAATTACCCTAGTCAATGTACATTTATTTACAGAGGTTTCTTCTATCGACAGGCCAAGAGCAGCCTTCAGTGGCAGGAGCCCCAACTAGGCGTGAATGTGAGTACTGTAAGTGGCCAGCCTCTCGGGTTCACACAGGCACTAAAACACAAAGTTTCATACTATGTGGAGATAAGATAAGGTAACAGGAAGAGATAATCTGCGCTTGCAATTGGAGATTATTAAGATGCACTGAGGATCTTTCCTGTCTTTGCACTTTATTGCTCTTTTCTGAAAGGGCGTAACTGAAGAAACACATGTGGTGTGTAACTCCAAATGTAGGCACAGATTCTTGCCTAAGGGCAAGGAGCTCATTGCAAAACTAAGGAGTCGGGGCTAACTGCTCTAAGGATTCTCTAAGTTACACTGACTGCCAATAACCACACAAGATTGATACTGGAGCAAAGAGAAGCCCTAGTTATTCCTCTGTACTAGCATAGTACAGTCAACTAACCGTACACTATTGGAAGATCCCTATGCATTGGAGTGATCCAACTGTGGCTAGCTATGCTTGCTCAACAGGGCCGGCTCCAGGCACCAGCACAAAAAGCGCGTGCCTGGAGCGGCAAGCCCCGGGGGGGCGACGTGACCGTCACCTTGAGGGCAGCAGTCAGGCAGCCTTTGGTAGCGTTTCTGCGGGAGGTCCGCTGGTCCCACGGATTCGGCGGCAATTTGGCGGTGGGTCCACCGACACCACGGGACCGACGGAGTGCCCGCAGGAATGCCGCCGACGGCTGCCTGACTGCCGTGCTTGGGGCGGCACAAATCATAGAGCCTCCCCTGTTGCTCAAGGGTTGCTTTGCACAGGCAGGAGTATGGAAAACATCTGCAATGGCAGCTCAGGATCTGGTCCGTAAACTCCAAAAGGCCTGCTTTTTATCACCATTCATCTTACACCTATTCTTTTTGGCGTATGATTTGATGATAACCTACATTACGAGCCAAATACTGCAGTCAGGAGTTTTGCCTGGGTAAGGATGGAGGGTTTGGTCTATAGGACTAATTGCTCTAGATCATGCCGACCTCTCAGGAATGCATTGCTTATTTGTGATGGCAGGAAGTAACAGCTTTCTTTAAATAAAAAATTGGAATGGCTTGGTATTTTCACAACCTCTGCAATGCACGTAGTGCTCTCTGATTTCAAATTCATGCTTGGAAAACAACAGCCAATTTCTTGTAATCTTCTTTAAACTTTGAACTGTACACACACTGATTTAGTTTTCTATCCAGTAAATCCAAAGAAAATTCTAGTGCTTGGGCCTCTGGGGGATTTGGTATGTGAAAGCTGTCCAAGATTTGCTGCTGCCTATAACCAGCACCATTTTGTCTAACAGCTGACAGCTCACTGTGTCTGTTACAGGGCTCCTTTCGAGCCAGAACACTTTTCTGGATGACTGAGACTCTTCAACCTCTTTAAAAGACCATCCCGGGGAGAAAAGCATTGAAAAATCATACTAAAAAAAGGAGGGGTATGGCAAGGGTGATATAATTTGGAAGTGTGGTGCAGTTGGGAACCAATGAGTTGTAGCTTTTGTATGGGTGAGTGAGAAGAGAGAGAAGAAAAAGAGAGTATTGTATCAAGGGCTTGCAAAGATTGGTTTTAACCGATGTTAGTCTATACACACATGTGTAGACACTCCATAAAACAGGTGAGGCATTTCTAAACCAAAACACCCCAACTAAACGCTTTTGCATCTTGTCAGCCAAAAGAGTGAGGTTCTCTCTTCCACACTACCACCAGACCCAGAGCCAAGATAACAAACCACGTAAGGCCTGCTCCTACTTCCATTAAAATCAATGGGAGTCTTTCCATTGGCTTTGATAGGAATAATTTTGGGACAATTCGTGCCATCATTTCTTTGGCAAATGTCCTGTCCACTCGATGGGAGCTCTCCCTGTGTAAGGAGAATTAGGTTGTTCTCTTAGTAGCTTTATGGTAATGAAAACAATCTTCTTGTTATGGAAACCATCAAAGGAAAACCAAAAATTCAGCCTGTCAATAAATACTTTTACATCACTGTCTTATCACTGTCAGGTTACCTAAGGTTGGTTGTTTTCAACATGTTACAGAACTCAAGAAATTGTAAGATAAAAAAATAACATGAATGCTAAGACTTTTGTGTACCCACTTTCCATGCGGGAAATGAAAAGCAGACCTCGCTACCTGTCAAAGTGTCCACACAAAGGTTAAGATTTCTGCAAAGTCTTGATTATAGCATCACTTTGCAGAGAGGGATGATATATACAGCCTCTATTTTATTATTTCTCCTGCTTTTACTCTGCATTATGCACATTAGGCCAAATTCATTGCTAGAGTAACTCCATCAGAGCCAATAGGGTTGGGCCAGGGATGAACCTGGCCCATACTTTATCAGGGAAGCATTCATCTTGAAATAACTTGTTTCAAAGGACAGTCCTGGTTGTGCATGATTATTAAGTACAATAAACAGGAACCACTTTTCCTAACCTAGTTCCTGGCCAATGTGCAAACAAGAAGCACTGTTAGCTCTTCCAGGATCTTGCTGCTCTTTCTTCTAATGAATAAGACCAATGACTGTTTGCTGCCCCAGGTAATAGGGCCCAAATTCAGCAATGTACTTAAGTACATAGCTCCCTTTAAGCATATATGTAATCTCACTGAAGTCAATGGGACTACTCATGTGCCTAAAGTTAGGCATGTACTTAAGTATCTCGTCAAATCAAGGCCTAGGCAATTAATAACTCGCTTTCTTTTGGTTGATTTCTTGTGTCTACAAAGAAAACCAGGCACATTTTTCGATACAAAATTAAAAGGTACTCAAAAATAACACTCTTCTAATTTTTTTTTCTCATGAAAGTTCATTGGGTCCCTTCCCCTGGCAATCTTGGTTGTTTTCTAATTCTTTCAAAGAAATTAATTTGTTAGATATTTGAAAGGATTTTGCTTTAATCAATGTAATCATCCATATCCATGCAGCACTTTCGATCTTATCAGAATTGAGATCTTTGTAACTGCATGCAAGGCTTTTTGCTTCTTCTCTAAACAAACAAAAAAGAAAAGAAAAATTGCTTAACTTATATGTTTTATTGGACTCTATGTCTCCCTACAACTTCCCCTTTTTCAAGCTTTGAACTGATCTATCAGTTTGTCTCATCTTTGTTATGCAAATATTTCACTGTCGAATCAGTGGGATTGTTTTCCCTTTAATTTCAAAACTGTAGCACAGACCTGTTGCGAAAGTACCCAGGCTTATGGGGAAACTGTTGGATAAGAAAATTAAATGTTAGATCTGCACTACTATGGAGCCAGAATTGGAGAACCTTTCTGAATACATGAAACATAAAAGTATAAAGGGAATGAAAGGGTTTAGAGACTCCCACAGGAAAACGGAAAAACTGTCAAGACACACTCACTGTATTTGAAAACCCAGCTATTTCTTACTGGACTCAACAGTGTGGCGGACATATTGGTGGGAATGGAGCAGTGTGTGAAAGAACCACAGAAACTGTGCCAAATTCTGCACTCAGCAGGGCCAATGCAGGCAACGCTGCCAGACCTGCAGCTGCAGAACAGCCTTAAGTCATGAAGGCTGATACTAGTGTGATGCTTACTGTGTGGGTGCTTTGGTAGAGAAAGAACAGGCAGGGCTTCATGTTGACTGAGTCCTTTGGTGATAACAGCTCGAGCCTCCTGGAGAATCGGGAAGTCCATCCTTTTAACTACAGCTTTAGAGGGGGCACTTCACAGGTTCCAACCTCCTCCTCTGTAACAGAAAGTCTCCAGCCACTATCCCTTTAATTTTTTTTCACACCACATCCAGACACCTTAGTAGATTCCCCCCGAAATCCCCAAATCGTGCATTTCATAGGCTGAAACTGGCTCAGTATATCCAATGAGCACTAGCTCCTCATGATCCTCTTATTAAACACCATTTAACTCTCCTGCTGGCTTTGGCTCTGTGACTCCTGGGGAAGAGGGTATTACAGTGTCTACTTTAAACGGATATGTAATAAAAATAGATAGAAAATTGGATGCTCTTTCTCCAACTACTCAAAAATGAGAGATAACAATAAATCAAATTGAAAAGGGATTTTTTCCAATGTTCTATTCACTAGAATGAGCAGCTATTCAATATTTTGTTATATCCTCATTGTCTAATGGTCTCATGCCTTATTTACTGCACGCTATTCAAACCCTGTACTGAACACAGATTTATTAATTTCCTTGTGGTCTTTTCTGTGGTGCTCACCACTGTAGTATCTGATTGATTGATGTCTCTGTCTCTCTTGCTCTTTCTCAAATTTCATGAAGCATGAAATTATGATTCTCCCTCTTTGTGTTGGAAGGTTACACTAGGTGTGTTTAAAATCACAAAAGAAAGTTATTTTTATTTGAGGCTGAATCCTCAGCTTTGTCAAGCTTGGTACAGCTGGTGGGGGGGAAGCTTGGGTGGGGGCCAATTCAGCTTCTGGCACAAGTCAGAAAAACCATGGAGATGCTGTCACATACAGTGGCTGAAACGGTCCATAGGCTCTATTCCAACCAGGGCCGGCTCCAGGCACCAGATGAGAAAGCACGTACCTAGGGCGGCACCTTGTAAGGGGCGGCAGTCCGGGGATTCTTGGGGCGTCCGTGATTTTTTTTTTTGCTTCGGCAGTTCGGCGGCCATTTTTATTTTTTTTTTGGCTTGGGGCAGCCAAAAAGCTAGAACCAGCCCTGATTCCAATATACCAGGATAACCAAAGTGCATTGTGCTTTGCCTCCACCCCATCCTGCCCCTGATGTGCCTTCTACCCACCCTGTACAATAGATGCAAGAGAGCAAATAATGCAAAGCAAGTATGGGGGAATTCTCAATTGCCTATTTAGGGCCAGTTAAGATCCCTTGGAGCACAAACAGAGCTTTGTGGGAACTGAGGATCTGATCTGTTATTGTGGGGAGCTGTTCTGCACCTGGGCGTTTGTGGAGGAGTGTTATTTGTAACAGTTGAGGAATGGATTTGGGAAAAGAAGATTCCCTTTTTTTTAAATCTCATCAATTATAACACCTCTCCCTGCCCTGCCTCCCTTTTCTATGACCTCCAGCTCCTTCCATCATTTAATAAAGCATTTCACAGCAATCTATGAAATTGCCACTGCTCTTTTTTCATGTAAAACAAATAAGATGAAATGGTTAACATTCATGCACTTGATTTTCAAAGTTTACATTGTGTAAATGCTTTATAAATAATGAGCAAATATACAGATCACTGACATTTTACTACAGCAGCAAGTTTTTTAAGTTAAACGCATGCTTATGTGCTTTGCTGAATAGGGAGGGATTTAAGAACATGCTTTAAGTTAAATACATGCTTAAGTGCTTTGCTGAATCAGGGCCCCCCTGTACAATGGTCAGTTAACATTGCAACGCAAGCTAGCAGATTGCATGGACTCCTGATAAAGTGCTGGCTGGGTAGAGGGGTTTCCTGGGATATTCCTTTTGGAGTATGTCTACACAGCCAGTGGCAATGAGCCTCCCAGCCTGGGTCAACAGACTTGGGCTTGCAGGGATCATGCTACTGCTGCACTAAAAATAACTGTTTAAACATTGCGCCTTTGGCTGGACCTTGGGCTTTGAAGCCTAAGGAGGGGAGTGGGCTTTAGAGCCCAAGCTGCAACTTCAAAGTGCTGTCTTAGTCTACACGGGCCCTGCAAGCCCAAATCTATCACTCTATCACTGGTGTGGGCTGATGTAAACATACCTTTTGAGTCCAGTCAAGCTTTCATGTCAGCTCCCTTCATTAGATTTTCCTAGCAGACACCAGTTCTCTAAAGATATTATGAGTGAAAAAGTTCCTCTCCACAACCTGTTTATGGCTGGTGAGATACTGATAAGATCTGATTGTAAATGGCCCATTTATTTCAACCCTAAAGATAAAACTTGAGACCTGGTGTTACAGGAAAGATGTGCCTTACACACCGGGAGGTAATGTCTGATCTTGCAGCCCTACCGCATGTCAATAATCGTGTCAGTTACTGAAACAAATAGTCCCATTGCATGACACACTCCTGTTTGTGCGAGCAAGGCTTAGCAGCCGGATCAAATATTGTGGGATGCGGCCCTTTGGAAAACACTGACTGTGAAGTGGTAGGTGTTTAAAGGAGGAACTGTAGCAATTCCTAATTCACTGTACATTTGAACAAGGGCCAAAGCAGTTAAAGTAATTTCTAGCTAAGTATTTTAACATACTGAATGGGGAAATAATACGTAGTGAATAAATGAACCACTTTTTAGGGGTGGGGAGGGTAATTTCCACACCCTTAGCCCGGGCTACACTAGAGGGGGGGGTCGATATATGATATGCAACTTCAGCTACGTGAATAGCGTAGCTGAAGTCGGCATATCGTAGATCGACTTACCTGGCCGTGAGGCTGTGGTTTTTTTGGATACAACTATGTATCCTGTCCATCCCATTGCATTCACATACACCCTCAACCACCTTCCCTGTTCTCCTGGTATAGAGAGTCATCCACCCGTATTGCAGTTATTTAGCCCCATAGCCTGCCTTTTCTCTGAAAGTAGTGATGGGATCATGGGACCCCGGGTGACTCAAGGCCCCTTTGCCAGCCAGCCTGTCTGCTACCAGCAGAGACTGTCTGCCTCTTTGGGGCAACAGAGAATGTCTGTCTGATAATGGCCCACCTTTTTTCCCCTCTCTGCAAGGCTTCTGGCTCTCAGGCCTTTAAAGATATAGTGGCAGGATTTTCTCCCAAGTACCTAGAACTGCTTCCTTTCTCTCCACATTCCATTTAGGTCCTTAGTTTGGACCTTTCAAATCCTTAAAAGGCCATGACACATGGTGGGGTGGCCTGACTACAAGGCACTACTGCCTTTTACAGCCAGACTACCAAGTCACAGTTTTCTACAAACCCACAGCGACATTTTCTTCAGATGCCATTCCTTTTAATCACAGAACAATACCCGATTGCTTAGCTGAGACAAACAGAATTATAAACATTAGTTTTCCTGTAAAATAAAAGGATTCTTGTGCATTGACATCCTGTGAAACTTCAGCATCTGCTAACTGCTCACGGATAGGAAGAAATTTCCCCCATGGTCAATTTATTCCATACTTGTCCTTTATGGAATTTCATGCTTCTAGTACTGGCTACTGCCAGAGACAGGATACTGGACTAGATGAACCATACTATGGCAGTTCCTATATTCCTAATTTCTCTTGTGTCTATTTGAAAAGTTGTATCACTATATGAAAGCAAAGAGTAGAAGCAAAAGCTTGGGAACATGCCTTTGTTTTGTGCTTTAAATATATTTCCAGATATTGCACAATGACCTTTATAAGATAATCTGATTGTGGAGGGGATGGGAGGAAGGGAGACAAAACAAAGAGGGGCTCAAGACCAAGAATTCATCTCTAGATCTGATTTTGAATACACCCTTCCTCCCAAAGGAGTGTTCAGACTGAAGTTTAGGTTCAGGCCCATTTACATGATGAAGGCTCTTCTCCAGTCTGATCACTGAGGCTCTCTGCCATTTTGAAAATACATTGAGAAGTATAAGTCCATACTGTATCCACTTACTGAAAAAATAACTGCCGATGCTTTGAGATACCTGAACAAGCAGTTTTTGTTCTCACAGGTGTCCAAGCAGCTGATTCTGGCCCTCCCAGAGAGGTAAGGGAAGGCCTTTAAGTGATAGCATTAGATTAAATTACACTTGGGAAGAGCTTTCAACCCATATCTTTGCTGATCTCCAGTGCTTCCCTCTCCCAAACTCCTCTGCCCTGGTCATCATCCCACAGGAAAAGTAAACAGTTTCCATATCATATCATGAGCCATAAGGCTAAATACCAAAGCAGTGTCCCCAAACCAGCACAGCTATGACAGAATGTGCACCCCAATTTGCTCTCAGATGTATACATTGCAATAATAATCCTGCCTTCACAGGATGAGGTGATAAGTCTGGTTGGTTGAGAGCTCTAAATAGTGTTTGCTACTGTAGCTTATTGATGACTTGCACTTGACTTGGATTGCTGCCTACAATGGGCCGGATCCAAGCCCACCATGTCAATGGAAAGACTCCTTCTTATTTCAGTGAGCTTTGAATAAGCCCCATTATTCATCTGCCAGGCATCTTGGGTTTGCATTCTCCATAGCTTTACCTTTGGTTTTGTATGTCTTTTCACAGTGTTGTGTAGCAGAGGCCAGATTTTCAAAGGTATTTAGGTATCTGCTTAAACATACAGATAGGTGCTTAATAAGATTTTTTTTTCTTCTGTTAATTACTTTTAAAAATATTCTTCTTCCATTTAATGCCTTGAATCATTCCTATCTTCATTGTGTCTTGTGCAGTTCAACACCTGTGTCTTATGTCCTTTTTATTCTAGGAGCACTGGCTCCCTGGATTTCTCCAGCATTAGAACATAGTCCATAACTAAGGCCAAAAAGGGTACTGTTCCTTTAAAGCTCTCTCTACACTGCAGTAGGCAGTTCAAGGTCAATATTTTCCCAGACTTCTACCACCAAAACAATAAGTTGTGCATGTTCACATGTAAGTGTAGTTTCATCCCTACAGATCTCTGCCATTTCACACCCTGTATATTTTAGGACTTCAGTAAGACAACTGCAGTAAATAAAATTAGCTAAGATGTGAATTCCCTACAGATTTTCACACTTAGAAACAATTCTCCCACTGCCTGCAGATGCTCTGTGCTGTATTTCTGCATTTCAGAAACTCCTACTATTCTAGTTTTCTGGAAAACAAACTCTGTTTGTTTAATTAGGCAAAAGCTATCATAGCCTTTAGCACAGTAGTCTGGATAAACTCAATACTCAAAAATGGCAGCAATGGGTAATTTATTTCGAGGACTATTAATCATTTCAGAGGAAAGAGAAAAATAGAGAGATGCACACAATATTCAAGCCAGCTTAACCAGCCATGGAGCTTCACTTCTGCAGAAGAAGATCCTTGAATGGCATAGAGCTGACATAATGGCTCACACACCACTAACCTCCCAGCAGCGGGCATAAAGGATAAAGATGAAAGAGGGCATGGTTGGGTGTTCCTGCACCCAGCAATCTCCACTGCTTTAACAGACCCTTCACATCTGATGAAATTTAGAAGAATTTATGGGCTGCTTTAAATTATGCAGGGTGACCAGCCCAGCACACAGCCAGCCCAGGATCATGGGAGTGTAAATGTGGCTTTAAGTCCCTCTTCAGAGTTGCATTGTGTGCTCCTCAACAAGAGCTAAGGAGTGGAGCCAATCAGGACTGGATTAAGGCAACCGACACTAAGGGCACCTGCCTAGGGTGCTGGCTCCTGGGTTATGTGTTTGCATCAGAATCTCAGTTTTGTGTGAACTACCCCACTCACTCACTGTTCTGGGGCGCTCTCTTCGAGGACCCTGTGAGTGGCTGGAAGAGAAGAGTGCAGAAGGCTCAGCACATCCAGCCCAGAAGAGAGATCTCAAGTTCTGGGGTAAGTACTGGGGGTCCTCCTGCTGACACCCTAGCCTCTCTTGGGTTGGTAGAAGAAATGCCTGAGGCTGGTCTACACTAACCCCCCAATTCGAACTAAGATACGCAACTTCAGCTACGTGAATAACGTAGCTGAAGTCGAAGTATCTTAGTTCGAATGAAAACGTACTTACCGGGGGTCCACATGCGGCACGCAGGCTCCCCTGTCGACTCCTACTCCGTTCGTGGAGTAGGATTACAAGCGTCGACGGGGGGGGGGGCACTTCCTGGTTCGATTTATTGCGTCTAGACAAGACGCGATAAATCGAACCCAGAAGATCGATTGGACTCCTCCGATGCCCCTACTCTATGAGGGAAGGGCTTCCCCCTGCTATGATCACTCCAAAGGAAGGATGAGGCCATGACATTGGGCGGAGCCATGTCATGGTGTGCCAAGGATTCTATATTGCCTTAATCTGGCCCTGGAGCCATTATACATCTCTCTTTGTGTATTTTGACTGGTATTGTATCAAATCACATGCATTTAACAAAACATAAAAGGTGACTAGATGTTCTGATTTTATAGGAACAGACATGATATTTAGGGCTTTTTCTTATATAGATGCCTATTACTCCCCACCCCCTGTCCCGATTTTTCACACTTGCTATCTGGTCACCCTAAAAAACATATGAATGAAATCTTTCAACAGCCATACTGTCCAGACACAGCCTGCTTTCTGGCTTCCCTTCCTGAATCCCCTCCATCATGAGTGTGCAGTGCCAGGGATATTATGGATAAGCTGGGAAACATTTGCATATGTGTTGGGATGCAGTCAAGTCCTACTGCAGGCAAAACTCCCCCAATGGGATTTCTTAGTTTCTTTTAACAATCTCTCCTGAAACTGGGCTGTAATGCAGTACTTCCATTGAAAGGGCTGTTTTAAGGTTATTACTTCCGTTTACAGAATTAGGCCTTAAAAATGGTAATTTATTTGCAATGAGGAGAACTCCCCAAAGAAGTTTTGTTCAAGAAAGCCTACACTGCAGCAAATAGCTGAGAGTTCTGCTGAATGCATAATACTGCATGTGGGTGTTAATTAGGAATTTCATGACCTTTAGGGTGATTTTCTCTTAATAAAAAGAATCTTCAGTAAGAAATTGATGGGCTGGGGAAATGGTCCATATTGGATTGCTATTAAGACTCTCTTCCTCTCATTTGTCTCTCAGTAATCTCAGAGGAGAGCAGCAATCAGACATGCTACCTCATTTTCACATCCCAGCAATTTACTTTCCTGAATAAGAAGCAAATATTATAACCAGAATGTTTCAGCTCTTCTGTAATCATCACCAGAATTCCAACAAACCCATGAAAGCCCGCAGACTGCTAATCACCCATTGGCTCCATGGGTTGACTGCACCCACTGGGGCTGTAACAGAAAGCGGGAAAGTTAACAGTCACTAGGAAGGGACCAACCAGCTGGTCAGAAATGGCAGCTGCTCTGAGGTTAGCATCCAGCTTTCTGCTTTGTTTGAAAGCAAGAACTCATTCTCTTGGTGAGATCTCCAATCACTGTTCATAAATCACCTAGACAATCCAGTGGAAGTAAGTGTGTGTGTGTGTGTGTGTGTGTGTGTGTGTGTGTGTGTGTGTGTGTGTGTGTGTGTGTGTGTGTGTTTGAGAGAGAGAGAGAGAGAGAGAGGAGAGAGAGATCACTGCCTTGGACAGGTGGTCAGGTCTAATGTCTACTCTAGGCCCTACAGGGGATGAAATTCACCACATGCTGAGGGGCAGCACAAAGCCTATGCTTCACTGAAGTATCACCCAAAATAAAGCTTAAACCTTAATCCCTTGTACTTATGAAACATTTTGCATAAATGCTTTCTTTTTTATCTTTCTTCAGTTACCAGATAGCACATTTTGATGCTAGAGGTGGAACAGGTTCCTTAGATTGAACACGTTGACCTGTTCTACCTTTCCTTGGCTATCCATCTTTGTTACTATTTGTCCACACTTTGTACAAGACACACTGACTTCTTTTCCTGCAAGATTCTTCCTTGCTTGTTGTCAAAGAGTAAAGGGTGAAAACAAGAAGTGCTGGTTTTAATGGCATATGGCCAAATCCATCCTCGGTGTGTTACCCCACTGAAGTTTTCAAAAGGGGACAGTTCTGTTTCTATGACAAACGTACCACTTAAGTCCACCCTGAGGAAGTCTATGTCAGCTCTACAATACAGGATTCCAGCTCCATGGGACTGGAATGGATGGACAGGGACCAATTTGGTTCCTCTGGATTTGCCCCCAGGCCTGCAGAAAAAGCATTGCCATTTAATAGAGCCTGAGGATGTATTCATTTATGCTGGTTATCTTTTTGTGTTGTGGAGCCCCAGTCAAGAAGGGCTCTGAGAATAACTGTGATAGGGTGACCCCTGGAAGCACAGCTGCTGAAAGAGCTATGCTGTCCAGGAGCAGACAGAAGCCAAGGGAACCAAGTGGCAAAGTGAAGGCAAAGAGCTCTCCATACAGATGTTCCTTGCTTCCCGGAGGTCTTCTGCTGTCTGTGAGGGTCTTGAGAAATCCATGGATTAACAGTTGTAGAATCTCTGGTTTCTTCATGCTCCCTATAGAGACGCCATGAGTTGAAACTTATTCCTGCCAAGAGAATAGAGCCATTTGTTTTTAAAGATAGTTGGGCTAAGATACCTGCCCATATTTTCTGGAGAATCTCAGTAATGGAGTCAAGGAATTTGAAAATGCCCTAAGCATTACACCTGGGAATTCCAAAATTCCCAGTTCACTTTCAATTTCAATGGGATTTGAGTGCCTAACTCCCTTAGGCACCTTTACAATCTCAGACACCAATAACATAGAACTGTGTCTTGGTAAAAATTTTAGATCTTTAAACTAAGTGTCTGAACATTTCTGAATTTTTTTCCCCCTAGAAAAGATATGTTGTCTTGTTTTCCTCTCTGTTCTTCTTTGGAATAGAATAAATAACAAAAGAGGCCTAATTCCCTGTCTTGGAGCAAGAAAGGGAGCAAGGGCAAAAGCAGCTTTCAGCCAGTTTTGTATCTCCCATGTTTTTAGCCTGGCTTCCAGCGTAAGTTAGACCAGCCTTACATCTGCCCCAATTTATGCTCTGGTAGCAATGAATCACTAGTGGCCATCTGTTAGCTAAGAACAGCTAGAGTATGGTGCACTCCAGCCTCGCTCCCAGAATTCCCTGTTCATCAGGGGCTGAGGAGGGGATTGCAGTCAAGCCATTCTGGTAGCTCCGTGATGACCAGAAAGTCCTCGTTTGCTGTAGTATGCCCTGGGGGCAATTTCCACCTGGTTTATGGCCTATTTATGACACTGGAGTGGCATAAAGGGGCCTGAATGGAACAATGGATCAGACCCAGTGTTTGTATAACTAATAAATTACTTCATATCTTACCTTTGATAAATAAATGTAGAAAGCTTTAAAGAAAGGGTGTTTGGTTGGTTGATAATGTGACTTTGTGTCGATTTCTCTCTCAAAAATAAATGATGATCCTATTTCTTAGGGAGCACTTCTAGCCCTAGAGAAGATACTTACCAGTTTTGAATTTTCCATGAGTCAGGTGCTCTCTCTTCTGAAGAATGTTTTCACTGAAAAAAGCAAAGCCAGGAGAAAACTAGATCAGTAGCTGTTTCTGTGAGAGACGGGTGGGACATACAATAGGAAGGAAACCGTCACTCAGAGCTTCCCTTTTCTAGACAAGATGATTAAACTCAGCACCATTAGGAAAATCCAGTGGCTTCTCTCCTCAAAGGACAGAACTGTCAAAATGCCTCTTGCTTAGAGGGTTCATGCCAATGAGGAAATTTACTTTTCACCCAGTGCAAATTAACAAAACTGAAAGTGGAAGGAGAGAGCGCGAGAGAGCACAAAGCTCAAAGATGAACTCTGGTATCACATGGGCAGTTGGAACTGCAGCACCTTTTAGTGTGACACAGAAGTTGCCTTTTTCTTCTCTGTCTGAAAAGCATTTTTTTGCATTGTTTCTTTTCTCTTTTCCCCCGCTGCATTTTACTTTAGGGCAAACATGTGCAAATTAGATTCCATGATGAGTGATTCTTTCTGCTCTCTGTGTCGATTTAATTTGCTTCTTTTTTAACCAGCCTTGTTTATTTACAGTAGTGGGTTAGTGACTGACAGCCGTCCATTCTAAGGGATACGGTTGTTAGCCACAGGGTTTGCTTGTTACTTAAGTTTGCAGAGATTGTAAAATTTTCCAGAATTTGGTGCATAATAAATGAAAGGAGCATGTCTTTCACCCTGTCAAGCACAAACCACAGCAAATAGATGAGAACTCTGCTAAATGTTTTGGGTGGTAACTGAGATTCTCTTGACCTCTCTGTGACTTTTACTAATGAAAGATTCTTCCATCGGAGACCGTCCACGCTGGAATAAAGATTCACTTCCTTTCAATTCTTTCTCAGCAGTCTCAAAGGAGACCAGCAGTCACTCTTGCTGCCTCATTTTAGTTTCCCAGACAATAACGCTTTGATTATTACCAAATTTCCAGCTCTATCACCAGAGAGAGGAAAGAGAAACTGCATCAAATCACAAGCCTTAAAAGAGGAAAAACTTTAAAAAGCCCATCCAGCACCTCTCAAAAGAGCTGGAGCTAACAGGGTGACTAATGTGTTAAGAGAAGGCTTAGAGTAAGTTCTCAGCTTGGTGATTTGCCTCTGATGGCCAGTAGGTCTGGTGTGGGAGGCTGTATGCGTGGTGTGTGCAAAGTGAGCTTGATCTCTGGTTGCTAAGTATCAGTGGCCAGATGAAAGGAGGGGAATGAAGAGAGTGAGCATCCATTGAGCACAGAAAATCTGCAACACCCCTTTTCAGGGACTCTTTCCTTTCTAATAGCATTACAGAGGTGGAGAAAGGTGAAGAGGAACAGAAGGGGAAGTGGATTGTGCGATAAAATGTTTTCAAATCTCGGATTAGTAGCCATTGTTTGCTTCAATATATATAGCAAGAGCTTTTGTGATGTGACAGGTGGCAAGAGATAGGCCAGGTCTTGACTGACAGATCTTTTAACTAGTCAGGCATGGACATGCAGTCATGTTTGCTAGATGTGTTCGTAACTTCCTGTGTTCACCAACCACCATCTCTTCTTGTCATCACCTAGCACTTGGCTGCTACATTTTGTGCAGCAGAAGTTATTTTGGCCTGACAATCTGATTTATTTGCCACTGCTTCTTCCCACATGTTGCTTGTGATGTCTACATGGGAGAGATTCTTTCCTAAGGTAGCTTGGAACCTCCTGTTTCTCAAACTAAGATAATTAAATCTTTCACATTTGGAGTTCCTTCTACTTGGTGCATCTCAGAGAAGCAGTTTCACATGCTTATTTTTTCCCTTCATCGACTCCGGACTCAGAATCCAGAGTTGGGTAAACCCAGAGAGTTGATTTCCTCTAAAAAAGCAAGACTGCTCTGCAATTTTCCCAGGCTCACCCAGCACCCAGACATCTCTCTCCCTCTCTCGCTCTCTCTCTCTTGCTCTTATTTTTTTGGTCTGACTGAGATTATGTGCAAATTATTTTAAATAATTTATAAATATGCTTTTAGACAAAGCAGTGCTATAAATAAAAGGGTCTGTGACCCAGGGGGACTGGCTCTAAGCAGCATGATTCTTTTAATATTGTCACAGACCTTGCTGCAATTGAATAGAAATGGGTGGTAAATCACCAACCAGGGCTGTGACTGCTCAGCTCAGTATGAAAATTGACCGTGTCTATCTGCAAGGTCGGAACATGCTTGGGATTTTTTCAGCAAAACACTTTTCATTGAAAGACACCTATAACGCCAACCCTTCTGGGTGGAACTTGGGACTTGCTGGATCTTAATGTATGAGCCCCAACTCCCTTAGCCATGGCTCTAGCAGGCTCAACAACCTCTAGTTGGCCTAGTCATTGCTAGAGCAGGCAGAGCACCACACGATGTGGGCCCATGGCTTACATGCCAATTCACTGACATTGAATCGCTTTGCAGGAAAGGGTTGGTTTGGATTAATTTCTCAACTCAAACATTTTTTTTAAAAAAGCTTCAAAATTGTGAAAAGTCTCTCTTTTTGACATTTTCAAAATTAACAAAATCCAGTTTTCAGTTCAAAATGACATTTTGTTTTTTTTAAAATAAGTTAATGAGACTAATTTTTTTTAATTAAAATGGTTGAAATGAAAATGAAATATTTCAAAAACTGTCAAATAAAATATTTCAATTAACCCGAACAGGTTTTTTTTCCCAGATTTTCAGTTAGGGATTTTTTTTTTCTTGAGATTTCAACTTTTTATCCTGATCTGGCACGGGAAAAACTTTTGAAAACTTGAAATTTTTGTGGGACAGAAAAACCATTTCCTGCCCAGCTCTAACAATGATTCTAGCTCTCAATAGGCCTAAATTGGGTGAGAGGGATTGTGTCTCATGTAAAGTCCATCAAACCCAATGAAAATACTGCTAGGGAGTTCAGAGGCCTTGGAATCATACCTGGAGCTTTTCAGAAAATTTTTTGTCCACACAGAAAATTTTTACAAAAATGAAAAAAAAATTGTCTACATTTTTCACAGAATATTTTAACTTTTCAGCAAAAAATTTAAAATGGAAATATTTTGCCCCGATACTGAAATATTACTATTCAGAAATGTCCCCATAGTGCACGTGGGTGTTGTAGTTTGTGTGTGTCATGTTTCTATTCTCCTCTATATGCTGGGCTCCTGGTTGGACTACATCTCCCATAATGCACTGTAGACTCCCATCATTTTGAGGTTAGGCAGTTGCATCATGGAAGTCCCTAGCCACCCAAATATAGTTCTTCACCCACAAACTGTTCCTCTTCCATCCAAATATAGCAGAAGATATCATCCCAGCCCCCAAACTGGCTCCAGCTCTCTTCAAACCAGCTATTAAAAAAATTACATAAATTTAAATATATAATTTAATACAACAAATGATCAATTTCTGCTCTACATGCTCCAGCTGGTGCCAGAGGCTGTTAGGAAGTGCCCATCCACTGGAAACAAGAAGGAGGGGGAGAGAGGTGGCAGGCAGAACTATAGCCACCATGAAACCGGAACTGAGGGCCCATAAAACAGCAAGGTAAGGAGCCAGTGTATTATACAATCATATTTGTTTTCGCTGTATTTCAAGATTTCAGCTCATGTGTCCACGGCTAGCAGCTTCAACATAATAAGGAGTCTGCAGTGTGGCTATCACTAGCTTCTGCTGATATAATGAGCATTGGAGTCAATGGAAAGCTCTGACTGATGTCAATGGTAATTGAATCAGGTTCCATATAAAGAGCAATCTCTGATTTTGCTATATTGGCACTGTCTGAAGGATGGGATTGGACCAATGATCTGGCCCAGCGTGGGAAATCCTGTGTTCTTAGTTGGGTGACTGCAAGCTACTTGATAGGGAGTTGCAAGATTCTCTCTTGCTTTTCTTGTGAAGTGAACAAGTATTTAAGTGGGAGAGAATAAAAAATAGTATGTTTTCTTGGATCATTATATACAGCTTAAATATTTTAGGACAGAATGCTCTGCTAATGTATGTTTCTCTATGGATTCAAATATTGGTGGGGGGGTGGGAATGCTCTTTTTTTAATGGTGTTTAATGATGTAAGAAAAAATATACTGAACTTTGCTGGTAGGAATGTTCCAATGAACTGTGTTAGTGGATGCCTCACTATTTTGGCTGCTACTTGCAGCTATTAGAGAGACAAAGTGGGTGAGGTAATACCTTTTATTGGACCAGCTTTTGTTGGTGAGAGAGACAAGCTTTCAACAGGAAGTTGGTTTTCAACAGAAGTTGGTTCAATAAAAGTTATTACCTCACCCACCTTGTCTCTCTGTTATCCTGGGATCAACATGGTTATAACAACACTGCATACTTGTAGCTATGTGATTCCCATTTTGACTGCAGTTTCAGCACATGTTCTGCAACAGGACTTGTGTGTGGAAGTGAATGGTTAATTTTTATCCCATTATGAACCACTTGGTCAATTCACTATTACTTTTATGGAATAAACCTCAGTGTTGATCCCAGTGCTGACTTCCCTCTTTACTTGGTGTTTCTTCTCAAATTTTCCATCTCTGATCAGAATATTTGACTCCTTCTTAGGGGTGCTGTGAGGATGTAAAAATTGTCTTGAAGATTTAAAGTGCTAAGTGTTTTGGGCTTCATTTTTAAATATGCTGATCAGCCCTAGTTTCAGCTGACGTTCATGGGAGCTGAGGCTGCTCTGGAAGGTAAGCTCTGTTATCTGATAACCATATCTCTCTCTCTCTCTCTTCTGGTGTGTTTGTAAATTATTGAGGGCCATACTGTGGAGCTCAAATTGGTGATCAACTACTCACATTGACTTCACCAGCATAAATAAGGGCATCACAATCTGCCCCTTAATGAATAAATTAGTATTACAAATGTTTTCTCCACTTTAGTTGTTATGGCTCTGATTCAGCAAAGCATTTAAACTCATGCGTAATTTCAAGCACATGAGTAATCCCATCTCTATTCAGTGAAGCACTTAAGCACACTGAACTTGAATGCTTAAAGTTAAACACATACTTAAATGTTTTGTTAAATCAGAGTCTAAACGGGTCTAACACTTTTGCCCTGTAAATCTCCTAACTGGCTTCATCATTGACTCTCTCCCACAGTCCTTTGAAAAGCCATAATATGCAATATGAGCTGAGATCTGCCACATCTCCCTGCACGTGGAAAACACTTGAATCTTGTGCGCACAAGTCTTCGTACACAGCTGTACGTTTTTGTCTGTTTAAGAGATACATTTTTATGAAATATGCAGGACGTGGGCGGGTGCTCCACAGCAGAGCTTTGTCATACTGGGGATCACAAATACAAGTCAGGATGAAAGATGTTATTCCTCAACCTCCATCCCTCTGGGCTGTCCCCATGGGTTTTTTTCGTCATTGCAAGTTCAGCTTTGAAATGAAGAGCAATTAAGGAAGGCCTGGAAGCAGCAGACCGTGGGAGTTACTGCATGCGAAGGTTCTGACACTAGGGCACCAAATAAATGCCTGATGGTGGGAAAGCTTTTCTCCTCTCCAGAGTTTCGCTCATTGAGAACCCGGGGAGTCCACTTGGTGTGTATGTGCCATGAGTCATGCCTCAATCGCTTAGAGTTACAGGCATGACGAAGAGGAGTGACTCTCTTGCCTTGCAATTGCCGGGTTGGTGCTTGATTCCCACTGTAAAATGACACCCTTATGGTAGGGTCAACAATTAAATAGTTTCTCTTCCCAAAACGCAGGAGTCAATAGGTCTTTATGGCAGTTCTCTGTTCTCACACTTTGTCAATGGTTTGTGCTGGCTAAAAATCACGTTTTTTTTAAAAGAGCAATGAGTAAGTATACATTGTCTTCCATTGCAGTGATGCATAACCTTTATATGATGCATGACCCTTATACAACTTCAGTGCAGTCAGGCGAGTTTTGCAATTTTTTCTACCTAATGGAATGTCTACACTGCAAATTAAGGTGTGAATGTAGCACAGGTTGGCATGCTCATGCTAGCTTTAATCTTGCTAGAACACGTAACAATAGCATTGAAGGCATGGCAGCCCAGACTTCAGCATGGGCAAGCAACCCAAGTATGTACTAGGATTCCCTATCGGCTTGTACTAGGGCAGCTAGCCCATGCTGAAGCCCATTCGGCCACATCTTCACTGCAGGGGTTACCAGTGCCAGATGGATTAAAGCTACTGTGGGTAGTCAGGCCTGCTCTACAGTCACACCTTCATTTGAGGTGTAGATACACTATACATGAGAAATGGCAAAGACCAACTCAATAGGGCAAGCTACATTTGCTTTTCTGACTTTAGGTTGCTCATCTTTTCATTTCTAGATTTTTATTTTACAGTGAAGTATTCTTTTTGTGGAATGGATTTAGTTGAAGTAAATTTGGTGTTCATGACCGACAGCCTTAGACTGAAGCCCTGCGCCAGCAGAATAAGTACAAAATGAGCATTAGTAGTTTACTCGCCTCACCATGTTAATGTAGCTCCAGGTATAAGGTGGTAGTTCAGTCTCCAGTTCTGTTCAACCTTAGGTATCTCCGGTGATACTGCCAATAAATTGACAATTGTGATGACATCTACCAAACAAGGCCCTAGATTACAAATACCAGCTCATTTCACATAACACACTTAACAATCTTTCTACTGACTTGGGCCACACTCAAACCAGTATTTAGAGAAGAACGAATGGACCAGAGTTTTAGAATATTAAATACTTTATGCAAGTGTATGTACAATTATGCCATTTGTGAGTCCTGTTGCGGTAATTATGACCTCTATTCAAGAGAGCAGCCCTTTTCTGGATAGCATTTAAGCACATGCTCATCTTTAGCATAAGCTTAAATTCTGTGCTGAATATGAATGAAGTTTAGTGCTGTTCTAAGCTGGGACCTATATGCACAAACCAATCATTTCTCTAGGTAGTTACTGCAATTGCACACAAACATGGTAATTGCTCATGCAAAATATATACATACAGTTTTGCATACACAATGGTGTACTCACAATTATAAAAGCTGTGCCTAGCTTTTCAGAAATGGCTGTTGATTTTAGACGCCTCAGTTTCTGGGGACCCAACTTGAGACACCTTATTTTGGGGCCTGACTTTGAGAAAGGGCTGAACATCCACTCTCTAAAAATTAGGCCCTTATAATGCACTTCAAGTTGAGCATCTAAAATCACTAGTTACTTTTTAAAAACACAGGCCATGACTATGTTTTTTATATCCTCTCCCCTACCAGTAATTTCTGGTCTTATGGGCTTGCGTAGTTGGAAAAAAGAAAAAAAAAGTGACAATGTTTGTGAAATAAAGTTTCAGTATTTCACTGACACTGCTTTTTCCTAGGGCTGTCTATTAATCACAGTTAACTCACGTGATTAGCTCAAAAAAATTAATCGCGATTAATCGCACTTAACAATAGAATACCAATTGAAATTTATTAAATATTTTTGGATGTTTTACTACATTTTCAATATTGATTTCAATTACAACACAGAATACAAAGTGCACAGTGCTCACTTTATATTATTATTTTTATTACAAATATATGTACTGTAAAAATGATAAATAAAAGAAATACTATTTTTCAATACACCTCATACAAGTACTGAAGTGCAATCTCTTTATCGGGAAAGTGTAACTTACAAATGCAGACTTTTTTGGTTACATAACTGCACTCAAAAACAAAACAGTGTAAAACTTTAGAACCCACAAGTCAACTCAGTCCTACTTCTTACTCTGCCAATCGCTAAGACAAACAAGTTTTTTTACAATTGACAGGAGATACTGCTGCCTACTTCTTATTTACAATGTCACCTGAAAATGAGAACAGGTGTTCGCATGGCACTTTTGTAGTCGGCACCATAAGGTATTTACATGCCAGATATGCTAAACATTCATATGCCCCTTCATGCTTCGGTCACCATTCCAGAGGACATGCTTCAATGTTGGTGATGCTCATTAAAAAAAGAATGTGTCAATTAAATTTGTGACTATACTCCTTGGGGGGGAAATTGTATGTCTCCTGCTCTGTTTTACCCACATTCTGCATATATTTCATGTTATAGCAGTCTCAGATGATGACCCAGGACATGTTTGTTTTAAAAACATTTTCACAGCAGATTTGACAAAATGCAAAGAAGGTATCGATGTGAGATTTCTAAAAATAGCTACAGCACTCGACCCAAGGTTTAAGAATCTGAAGTGCCTTCCAAAATCTGAGCGGGACTAGGTGTGGAGCATGCTTTCAGAAGTCTTAAAAGAGCAACAATCTGCTGCAGAAACTACAGAACCCAAACCACCAAAAAAGAAAATCAACCTTCTGCTGGTGGCATCTGACTCAGATAGGGTGACCAGATGTCCCGATTTTATAGGGACAGTCCCGATTTTGGGGTCTTTTTCTTATATGGGCTCCTATTACCCCTCACCCCCTGTCCTGATTTTTCACACTTGCTGTCTGGTCACCCTAGACTCAGATGATGAAAATGAACATGCGTCAGTCTGCACTGCTTTGGATCGTTATCAAGCAGAGCCCATCATCAGCATGGATGCATGTCCTCTGGAATGGTGGTTGACTCATGAAAGGACATATGAATCTTTAGCACATCTGGCATGTAAATACCTTGCAATGCCAGCTACAACACTGCCATGTGAACGCCTCTTCTCACGTTCAGGTGACATTGTAAACAAGAAGCAGGCAGCATTATCTCCTGTAAATTGTAACTAATCTTGTTTATCTGAGTGATTGGCTGACCAAGAAGTAAGACTGAGAGGACTTGTAGGCTCTAAAGTTGTACATTGTTCTATTTTTAATGCATTTTTGTACATAATTCTACATTTGAAAGTTCAACTTTCATGATAAAAAGATTGCACTACAGTACTTGTATGAAGTGAATTGAAAAATACAATTTGTTTGTTTTTTACAGTGCAAATACTTGTAATCAAAAATAAATATAAAGTGAGCACTGTACACTTTGTATTCTGTGTTGTAACTTAAATTAATATATTTGAAAATGTAGTAAACAACCAAAAATATTTAAAATAAATGGTATTATATTGTTGTTTAATAGCACGATTAATCACGATTAATTTTTTTAATTGCTTGACAGCCCTACTTTTCCCTCAGCATTTTCCACCCAGTTCTAAAGAGGACAGCGGGCTTTGGGGAAGTAAAATGTTTATCCACTTCAACTTTTCTATATCCGAAAAAGTTTAAGAAACAAAATAAACTTGAACTATGTACCTTAGTCTATGCAACAAACTCATGTTTCTTGTCCATCCTTTCCCTGAGACTTCCACCCAGCATTAATAGATCTCACGCTCTACATTTCTGCTGAGCTTTTCCTCATCACTTTGTTGTTTGACCTGCACTGTCTGTTACCAATAAAAGGGATTACTCTATGTTATTCTTTTCGGCAAAAAGTTGACTAAGGGATTCCTTATAGACTCAGTCTCTGGTGCCTGGCTCCTGCAGACACAATACACAATTTTGTATAATAGTTTAAAAAAACAGTTAATTCATGTTTGTGTTCTGCGAGGGAGAAGAGGGGTCTTATATCCAAACCAGAACAGAGCATACAGATGCATGTGCAAAAGATATATATGGCCAGATCGTCAGCTAATCTAAATCAGAGTATCGTAATTTAAATCAATGGAACTGTGTGGATTTGACCCATATTGGCTTGGTTAAGTATGGGTGTAAATTTAAGGGTGGGATGGGGATAATGAAGGCAGCTGTCATAAAACCTATTTGATGAGTATTTGGGGTCTCTACAGGGAGAATATGGAGCAGTTTGAAAGGTGAAATCCATTCCTCCTGAACCCAAGGCTAGGTGTGAAGCTGCTCTGAATCTCCTCCAAGTTTCTTTTCTGGCCTATTAGTTGCAGCCCTTCCATTCGAGGTGTATAGGTTACTGGGCCCACTTGTTGTGTGCAAATGTGGACCTCTGACTTCTGCCTTGGCCAAACTTGGCCCATCACACTGTGGCCTTAAGTGCCAGACAGAGGCCCTGCAATGGGCTGTGCACCCCACACCTGCCCCTGAATGGTTAAAGTGCCTAGATGGGCCAATTAACCTGCACCTGGAGGAGGAACCAGGGAGCAGTGAGGACTAATTAAAAGATTAAGCTCACTTGGACAGCAACAGATGGGGCTTGTTAAAGCCAGGGAGCTGGGGGCAGAAAGAGGTGGCAGGGAGGAGGCCTGCAGTCATTCTCTTAGAGGCTAGGGAGAGTATGGAGCTTGGCCTAGAGGGAAGCACATACCTTGAGGATGGTTGAGGAGGAACCTGATAGAGGCAACTTAGGAAGCAGTCTAGGGAAACAGCAATAAGGTATGGGACAGGGCAGACCTTAGTGACTGGTTGTAGGGTCCCTAGGCTGAAATCTGGAGAAGAGGGGTGTGTGTGTGTGTGTGTGTGTGTGTGTGTGTGTGTGTGTGTGTGTGTGTGTGTGTGATATCTCCTACTAGCCGCTGAGGAAGTGGCAACATTGAGGGGCAGTGAATTGGAGCACTGCCTGGGACGGTGGGTGCAGAGAGGCATTGGTACTCAACCCTGCCACACGCCCTGCCCTAGAAGGTGAAAACTACAGTGACTAGGCCAGAGAGGCCAAGCCCTAAAGAGGGACCAGTTGAGTCCTGAGAGAGAGAGAACATCTGCAGGAAGGGGAGTCAGATTGGCAGAGCTAATCCCTAGTTTTAGCCATGAAGAGGTGATCCAGCGGTGAGTAGAGCACCCCGTGACAGACCCTTCCCGTGGCATGCTGTGGCTGAGCTGGCATCTCTGTGAAGACAGATGATGCAACCATTCCTAGACTTAAAGATATGGGGATTGGGATTGGGACTGGGACATGCTCATCAGAGGATCTTGGACTCTGGAATTCACCTGCCTAGCTGGCCCAATAAAGCCAGAGTTGGTTGAGCTTTGGGGCCATGGTGAAAGGCTCATCCCTTTCTGAGCATTTTGCCACAGGGTGGAATGGAGGAGTTGGGGGTCATTTATATTGGGAAGGCCTTTCTCATGAGAAGTAATTGGGCATATTTGATAAATAAATATAAAGCATGAAAATAAAGAGCAAACTCCAGTTCTACCTTGGAAGGTTGGTTATGTCGGTAAAGTCCTAGACCGGGACTCAGGAAATCTGGCTTCAGCTCCCAACTTTGCTACAGATTTCTTGTGTGACCTTTGGTAAGTCCCTTAACTTCTCTGGCCCTCAGTTTTCCATCTGTGAAGCGGGGATAGTAATACTTCCTTTCTCTCACCCTCTGTCTGTCTTGTTTGTTTAGCTTGGCAGCTATCTGGGGTAAGACTGTTTCTTATAATATGTATGGCGAGTGCATAGTGTAATGGGGCCCTGATCTTGGTTGAGAGTCCTTTAAAAACCACCATAATACAAACAATAATAGGTGGGAAAGTGAAGCTTTGTCACTCCAGAAACAACTGCCATAATAGACACATCCCAGAAAAATATGTCTGCATAGCTTTCTATGTGGAAACATTCTTGTTGTTGTTAAAAAATTATATTCCACGCTCACCCTCTTTTATAACATGATTGACAGCATTCATAATTTCCATTAAAAAAAAAAATCCTGTCATCTCATTTTTAAAAAGATACTTTCGCAGAGGTCTGGCTACAAGTAAGATTATGGTTGAACATTCTAGAAACTGCTTATGCACCAGACTAGAAATTAGAAATAGGTCTGAAGTGTTTGTCATATAAAATCAGGGAAGCTGGATCCATAGAAACAGTAGGACTTGAGAATATGCCAGAGGAATCCTGTGTTGCCTCACTTTCTGGCTGTGAGTTATTCAGTGACATTGCCTCTCCCAGCAGTTCTGCATGTTTACAGGCTGCAGTTTTACCAAAGGGGATCTCCAAAGAGGACTCTGGCTGGTGATGAGCATTGCTTTACCTCAGGAGATGCGCTTACT
The DNA here is from genome assembly GCA_037349315.1 of Chelydra serpentina. NCBI lineage: Eukaryota > Metazoa > Chordata > Testudines > Chelydridae > Chelydra > Chelydra serpentina. The sequence continues at coordinate 20,755,386 of JBAIAC010000035.1, forward strand.
GGAAAGAGGACTTGGATAAGTATCGCATCTTATGGGAAGCCCCGAGGAAAGCAAGCAGATATCACCACTGCATTGTAGTTGTTTGTAAAATACATACTTCTGTATTCTTCGGTGATGTATTGTCTAGGAGGTGCTGATAAATATGAGCTTCCAAGTTCACAGGGCTTTGAGCAGGGTGCATACCACAGCACACCAAGTAATCCAAGCCAGATCCAACCTCAAAGAGCACATCAAAGGGAGACAAACTATTTTTAGCATTGAGTAGAGGGCTCTGATGACAGCCACCTCACTTGTGGTATTATATTTTCTGAGACATTTCTGTTAATTTTTTTCATCACTTGGAACTTATCAGCATTCTCAGCTGGAAATAACATTAGAGCACAGCAGCAATGATTCTGGTGTTACCTTCAGACTCGCCCAGTAATTTTGTGAGCCAACACTACAGTCTTATTTTCAGGGTAAGCAGCTGAGAACGGAAAGAGGAGCTTTTTTTCTTGCATTTTCTTCTCTCCACATTTCTGTGTCACAGGAAATAATGTAACAGCCTGCCAGCTGCTCTTTGCTATGTATCATCTGCACAGATGCTACAGGCACATGCTAGCTGCTGTGAGAATGTTCGGGCTGAGCTGAGAGATACTCAGTGACTTCTGCTTTCATTCATTGGGACCCTTCCATTTGCACTGCTCCAAAGACTATTCCTGTTCAAAGGTTTTCTCCCAGCAGACAGCTTGGGTATATGTCAGTATTTATTAAGAACCGGTCTCCATGATGTTTCTGAGCATAAGCTGAGATCCAAGCTTCCCTGCCCAGCCATGTCTTGTGAGGACTGTAATTAAACTGCATCTAGTCAGTCCATTTCTCCAGGGAGAAGGGATGCCACGCTAGCACAAAGAGTTTGTTATTTATAGAAGGCAAAGAGGAAAGTAAAGAAATCATTCAGTGCCAGATTCTGCCCCTATTACTCATGCTACGTCACTCCTTAGTCTCACCGGGGATTATTTGGAAGTAGGTTACTGCCTCCCAATAGGTAGAGCAACTCTCTCACTTTGTCTGATATAAACATTCCAGCATGAAGGAGGGTGGAATAATCTGACTTTTAGCGAGGGCTGGATTCGGAACAGTGCGTGTTGTGAACTGTAGAGAGAGAGGCAAACGAGGAAAACTGCTGATCTCACTCTGCGTCTATAAGAGATCATTTTTGGAGTGGAGCTACATAAAATAAAGCCGCTGCTTTCACATTAGTAGTGTTTAGCACATTGGTCCTGATGCTGCAGTTCTTAAAGGCATGTAACTCCCTCTGAAGTCGATGGGAGTTTTACCTGAATACGAACTGCAGAAGCAGGCCCATTGTAGAGGGCTACGTACGACCTTCCTAAAACTGTAGCATGCCAGAACCTCAGCTGGTATAAACCAACTTAGCGCCATTGAATTCAAAGGAACTGTGCTGATTTACACCAGCAGAAGATCTAGTCCAGAATTGTTATAATAGTAATTGTAACAGTACCTATTCAGATAGGTCAGGTCCCGTCTGCTAGGCATTATACAGATACGTATGACCAGAAAAGCCACTACAATGGCACAGTGAACAGAAGGAACAAGTGACTTGTAAGCAGGGCCATTGAACTACCTCTGTCTCCTAGAAATGGCTGCACCCCATTAGCAAGACAATGGGGAGGAGCAGGTACTGCAGGGGGCTTGTTCTGCAGACAAAGAGAGAACTTCGCTTGGCCAGGCTGTTAACTGTGGCAGAGGGGAAGGATGATCGACTGGGAGCCAGGGGTCTGTGGAATTTAGCCCCAGCTCTGCTAGCTGGTTTAATAGTTTGCTATATGCCCCAGCATCTATTTATTTAAATGGGGGGAGGGGGAGGGAGCGGAGGGGAAATGGAATGAGTTGATTGTGCTAACATTTTTCCTACTGCGCTTTGTCATGACTACAGTTAGTAAGCCATAACTTACTGCGTTAGCCAAATGACTTCTACCATACTACATGACTGCAGAATCTGTTAGTGTTGGGAAAGAATGTGAAAATTCAGATCCTGAAATAGCCCTCTAGTAAATGAATTGAAACAGAGGCTGCTCTTATTTTTTCCATATGTGCCAACAAACTGGAAACGTTTATCACACTGCAAAGTGCAGTCCAGCAGATTTCACCCACAGCACAGCCTAGTGTTCATTCAGTCCACTCGGTGGTTTTACTGAAGGGAATGAGTTTGTGGCATTATGCCAGGGTACATCTGAGAGTGATGAATATATGCCACTCAGTTACTGCCTCTCAATAAGCAGAGCAACTCTCTAACACTGTCTGATATAAACAGGGGATAAGAGATGCCAGCCGCAGACAAAGAGAGAGTACAGTGAGTCAACCAAATGAAGAACAGACGCTTTATATGCAGAGCTGGCCCACGGTCAGGGCCTTGCACCCCCCCCAAAAGCTGAGGTTGGGGGAGGACAAAACACCAGGAAACACTGCTTGAAATGAGGGGCCCTTGAGAATTTGACCCCTGTAAGAACAGGTTCTGGGATGTCTAGGGCTGTTTTGACTGTAGACATTTAAAAAGTTTCCTGTACCCATGACCCCCTTACCCCAATACCATTATACTATAGATCATCTGGTCTTTCTTATTGCTATTGAGACTATAAGTGAAGAAAAGCACCCAGGTGCCCTCTCTGGCCAGCACTGACTACTTCCAAATCCTATCTCTTGTCCCCTGCTTGGAGACTTTCCACCTCTGGAACCCTTTGTCCTGAGACACAACAGCAGATACTGTGAATTCAAATACTAAATTCCATGACCTCTTTACTGTTACTTTGATCATATATAGCACCCTTCATCCTGACGTGCTTTCCTATGCAATACACATAAAGGAGCCACTTAGCCATTTGTGATGGTGTTCACCCCACACTTGCCCTGAAGGGGTTAATGTAGGCTAAGAAGGGGACCAATTAACCAGACAGGCCACAGCTGAGGGGAATCAGGTGGCTTAAGTAATCCTCTGACTGAGTAATGCAGGAGCCCAGCTGAGGAGGAACCAGCTGGGCTGGGTATATAATGACAGGAATTTGGCAGTAGATGAGGGGCTGAAGGGAAGTAGTCTGCAAACACTTTGTGAGAGAATGCAGGTGTGTTTGGGGGCTACAGAGCCAAAGTAGCCTACAGTTACTCCATGGCAGGGGAGTTTTGGGGTTAGCAAACCCAGAGAAAGTTTGGGGGTGGGAGGAGCCAGAAGGTTAGGAAAGGCTCAGGGAAAATGCAATAAGGGGTAGAATGGAACAGACCTGGGCTGCTGATTAGAGGGTCCCTAAGCTGGAACCTGGAGTAGAGGGAAGGCCTGGGGAAGTGGCACCAGCTGGGCAGTGAATGGGAAGACTGCCTGAGTCATTCATAAGAAGAGACTTTGATACCCTGGAAGGGGAGGGCACATGTGACTTTGCAAGAGGCTAAGCCATGAACACAGAGCATCTTGCCTCACTGAGAGCCAGGAAGAGAAGGCACAGTGTGTGGCAAGAGGTGGAAAGGAGACTTTGGGCCTGGAATCAGTTACTCCCCAGACTGACCAAGGGGGGGTGCAATAGCAGTGAGCAAGCTGTGACACCATTGCTGAAATACAGCCTCTTCTGCTGAAAACACAGCAACCACCTAACAGTTCCCATCAACACAGCAGTTTAGAGCAGTTTGTGAAGAACATTACCAATTTAATCTTCAGGAGAATTTAGGTGTTATAAAGTACTTTAGTTACCCAGATTAGTATTTAACCTGAACACCCAGGTTATCATTTCCCCTCATGTGAAAATTTTATGGCCCTCTTAATGACCAGAAGTAGCTGGCACTTTGATCTTACATCTCATCTGATGAAGGCCCTTACGACATCACAGTACCCCAACACCAACTAGAGTATTAATTCAGTACCTGGAGGAAAAGTGCTCTTTGGTTTTGGCCAAATTCTACTCTCCTTATACTGGTGCAAATCCAGATGAACTCCATTAATGGTCACAGTTGCACAAACTGGGGGTGGAAAGCTATTGCTCACCCACACTGAGCAAGGTGCCATCCGACCGTCAATTAGAGATCTCCATGTTAAGTTTGAAAGTGTCTTTGTGAAATGCTAGGCAAGAATACTTCATGGGTTTTCTTTGTTGCATAACTTAATGCTGTAGCAGAGGCTGATATGGTTTGTACATTTCACAGAAGAGCTAGATTTGGGAACAAACGTGTGTGTACAATCAGGGCCGGCTCTAGGCACCAGCAAAGCAAGCACGTGCTTGGGGCGGCACATTTCCAGTGGCGGCATTCCGGCGTCGGCATAGGCACCGACTCCGTGGGTGCTCCGGGGCTGGAGCACCCAGGGGGAAAAATTGGTGGGGGCTCTGTACCCACTGGCAGCTCCCCGTGTGCCCCCCCGCCCCAGCTCACATCCGCCTCCTCCCTTGAGCGCGCCACTGCCGCTCCGCTTCTCCCCCTGGGAGAGAGGGAGGGAGGAGAAATGGAGTGGCAGCGCACTCGGGGGAGGAGGCGGCAGTGGAACGGAGGTGAGCTGGGGCGGGGAGCAGTTCCTCTGCCCCCCCCAGTTACTTCCTGTGGCCCTCCCCGCCCACCCCCCAGCTCACCTCCACTCCGCCTGCTCCGCTGAGCATGCCGCCACTCTGCTTCTCCCCTCTCCCTCCCAGGCTTGCTGTGCAAAACAGCCTGAGGGAGGAGGTGAGGCCGGGTGTGACGGAGCAGAGAGAGAGATGGATCTGACCTGAGAGGCTGGCTGCATTGGGACAGGCTGCATTGGAAATGCGAGACTTTACCTGAGGCTGTAACATGAGCCAGGACGGGGGTTGGGAGGTGACACCTTTGGCTGGGAGAATGGTAACAGGCTAGAGGAGGGGCCCCGGGGGAGGGGAAGAGAGGCTGCTGGAGGGTTTGGCTTTTTGGTTTCAGTTTGGAGCTGGGTGGTGAAACGCAGGGAGCCCCAGAGCTGGGGTCTAAGCTCCCTGCCCCCCAGAAGACCCAGCTGAGGGGTCCTGGTCATACTTACAAGCTCTGTTTGGACTCTTTCCTGACAACCCTAATAAACCTTCTGTTCTACTGGCTGGCTGAGAGTCACATTGAATCCCGGGAAGAGGGGTGCAGGACCTGACTCCCCCACACTCCGTGACAACTGGTGGCAGCGGTGGGATCTTCTGCACCCCATGAACGGCACTTCCTGCAGTAAGTGACTGGAGAGCAGTACAACGAAGGGGGATTGACGTGGAGCAGGTTGCTGAAGAGGCAGAGAGAAGCGGTTTCGGGGGGCGGAGGAGCTACGCTTAACCCTGAGGGGTGTGACCAGTGAGAAGGGCTGGCACACTAGGGGTTCCTCCTGGAAGCCGTGGGGGCCAAGACCGCACAGGCCTGAGAGTGGCCAGCAGGAAGATGTATGCTAAGCGCCGTAAGAACGACCTGGTGGAGCTGTGCAGGCAGAGGGGGCTGCGCGTTGGGAGGTCCACCAAAGACCAGCTGATTGCACAGCTGGAGGAGAAGGATCGCTTGGACGACCCGATCCCTGTCCCTGGGGGAAGCCGCCCGACAGACGCAGCATGGGCCCCAGGGCCTGACCTGGCTGGGAGGGGTCAGACTGCTGCCGAGGACATCCCAAGACCCCTCTCGCCTCTGCACAGGGGAGAGGTTGGGGAAAGCCCAGCAAATACCGAGGGCACCTTGACCCGGGCGGCCAGCAGGGGATCTTCCCGGAGGAGCTCCCCATCCCAGCAGTGGAGGCGGCTGGATGGGGAGAGGGAGATAAAACTGAAAGAGCTCGAGTTGAGACAGCAGGAACTGAAGGAGGAGCGGGAAGAACGGGAAAAACAACGTCAGCATGAGGTGCAGGAGAAGGAGAAACAACGCCAGCATGAGGTGCAGGAGAAGGAGAAACAACGCCAGCATGAGCTGGAGCTGGCCAGACTGAGGAGCAGTGAGGCCCCGGCTGCGGTGATCGAGGGGGGACCCAAGACTACAGGGAAGTTTGATCGTAACTTCCTGGCCCGGCGTAAGGAAGGGGAAGACATAGACAGCTTCCTGGCGGCCTTTGAGAATGCCTGCAGGTTGCACAAGGTTGACCCTGCAGACAAGATCCAGTATCTCACCCCCTTACTAGACCCTGCAGGCCTGGACGTGTACGGCCGAATGAAAGAGACGGAGACTGGGGACTATGAACTGTTCAAAAGGGCCCTGCTCTGCGAGCTTGGGCTGACTCCTGAGATGTACCGTCAAAGGTTCCGGGATCAGCGAAAAACCCCTGAGATCACGTACCTACAACTGGCCAACCGGATACATGGATACACCCACAAGTGGACCGCTGGGGCCCAAACTATGGAGGACCAGCTCAAACTATTCGTACTGGAACAACTGTATGAACTGTGCCCATCAGACCTGAAGGTATGGTTGATGGACAAAAATCCAGGGAGCCCGCAGCACGCAGGGCGGCTGGCCGACGAGTTCATGAACAGTCGGTCAAGGGGTGGCAGGGAGGAATCCCAAAGGAGCAGGCCCACCCTAAGGCAGCAAGAGAGTCACCACGGGACCTCCCAAAGGGGAAATAGGGAGAACCCCCTCCCGAGGGGAACCTCCGACACCAGAACCAACCGACCTGCTCGAGGGGACCAACGGGACCTGAGCTGCTATCACTGCGGCCAGAGGGGCCACTTACGGTCCCAATGCCCCAAGATCAGAGACAGACTGAGCAGGCCAAACCCACACCGGGTTAACTGGGTAGGGACCCAGCCGGACGAGGGGCCGACAGCCCAGAAGAGGGGGGCTGGCAGCTTATCAACGGCTCTGGAGGGAGGAAGGCCCCAGACCAGCTCCTCGGGGGGGCTGGATGCCCCGGACTCAGGGTTCTCGGTTTATAGGGTGGCCGCGGGGCTGTCCCTTCGGAGAGAGTGCCTTGTTCCCCTGGAGATAGATGGGAGGAAGGTCACTGGATACTGGGATACGGGCGCGGAGGTGACGCTGGCCCGGCCCGAGGTGGTGGCCCCAGATCGGGTGGTACCCAACACCTACCTGACCCTAACAGGGGTGGGCGGGACCCCGTTCAAGGTACCTGTGGCGAGGGTACACCTGAAATGGGGGGCCAAGGAGGGCCCCACGGACATTGGGGTGCACCAGCATTTGCCCACTGAGGTACTGATGGGGGGGGACCTAGAAGACTGGCCCAGTGAGTCCCGGGACACCCTGGGCGTGACCCGTAGCCAGAGCCGGCAAGGGGCGCTACGCCCGGGCCTCGGAGAGGGTGCCTTGCACGGGGCGCAAGACCCTGGCACAATGGGGAGGGAGTACCCCAGGACCAGGCGCAGAGAGGCTGCGACCTCAGACACAGACAGCACGAGGGAACAGGTTCCCATTCCTTCCCCAACGGCTGAGTTCCAGGCCGAGCTACAGAGAGATCCCTCCTTGCGGAAGCTCGGGGACCTGGCCGACCGCAGGGAGGTGCGGACCATGTGGAGAGGTTGCCAGGAGAGGTTCCTGTGGGAGAAGGGGTTCCTGTACCGGGAATGGGCTCCCCCCGGGGAGATGGAGACGTGGGGGATCAGGAGGCAGCTGGTGGTCCCCCAGAAGTATCACCGCAAGCTACTGTACCTGGCCCATGACATCCCTCTCGCAGGGCACCAGGGAATCCGGCGCACCAGGCAGAGGCTGCTACAGAACTTTTACTGGCCTGGGGTCTTTACAACTGTCCATCAGTACTGCCAGTCCTGTGACCCCTGCCAGCGGGTCGGGAAGGCCCGGGACAAGCGGAAAGCGGCTTTGAGGCCTTTGCCCATCATAGAGGAGCCCTTCCAGAAGGTGGCCATGGACATAGTGGGGCCTCTCAGCAAGACAACCCGGTCGGGGAAGAAATACATTCTGGTGGTGGTAGATTTCGCCACCCGTTACCCCGAGGCGGTGCCCTTATCCTCCATTGAAGCAGACACCGTGGCGGATGCGCTGCTGACCATTTTCAGCCGAGTGGGGTTCCCCAAGGAAGTCCTGACAGACCAAGGGTCCAACTTCATGTCGGCCCTGCTCCGGTGCTTGTGGGAAAAATGTGGGGTCCGGCACAGCTGGGCCTCAGCATATCATCCCCAGTCCAATGGGCTGGTGGAGAGGTTCAATGGGACGCTAAAGATGATGCTGAAAACCTTTATGAACCAGCACCTGCAAGACTGGGACAAGTACCTACCGCACCTGCTGTTCGCGTACAGGGAAGTGCCCCAGGAGTCTACCGGATTCTCGCCCTTCGAACTGTTATACGGCAGGAGGGTACGGGGGCCCCTGGACCTGATGAGAGACGAATGGGAGGGGGAGGCGGCCCCCGAGGGAGAGTCAGTGGTGGAGTATGTCCTGACCTTCCGAGAGAGACTTACTGAGCTCATGGGCCTGGCCAAGGGAAATCTGGCCAGAGCCCAGAGGAAGCAAAAGGTCTGGTATGACCGCACGGCGCGGGCCCGCGCCTACGCCATGGGGGATCAGGTGATGGTTCTCATTCCCGTGAGGAAAAACAAGCTGCAGGCCGCTTGGGAAGGCCCTTTCAAGGTTGTCAAGCAGCTAAATGAGGTAAATTATGTGGTGGAGCTGTCTAACCGGGCACACCACTGCCGGGTCTACCATGTCAATATGATGAAGCCATATTATGACAGGGGGAATGTGGTGCTGGCCGTGTGTGGACATTGGGAGGAGCAGGGAAGTGACCCTCTAGTAGATCTATTCCCTGAGACAGGAGCTGGCTCCTCCCAAGAAACGATCCCCCTCTCTGATCAGCTAACCCCTACCCAGCAAGCTGAGATCAGAGGGGTGCTGCATCGGTACCAACAGCTGTTTTCCAACCAGCCGGGTCGCACTAATCTGACTGTCCACCGGGTGCAGACAGGAGCGCACCAACCTATAAGATGCTCCCCCTTCCGAGTCACAGGGAAGACAGCTCGGGACCTGGAAAGAGAGGTCAAGGACATGCTGGCTTTGGGGGTGATCCAGCCGTCGTCCAGCCCTTGGGCCTCGCCGGTGGTGCTGGTCCCCAAAAAGGATGGGTCGATCCGGTTCTGTGTGGACTATCGGAAGCTCAACGCCATCACTGTATCTGATGCCTACCCCATGCCCCGGCCGGACGAGCTCCTAGACAAGCTGGGAGGGGCTCGGTACCTTACCACCATGGATCTTACAAAGGGCTACTGGCAAGTGCCACTGGATGCAGATGCCCGGCTGAAATCTGCCTTCATTACCCCTCTGGGGCTCTACGAGTTCCTGACCCTGCCTTTCGGCCTCAAGGGAGCGCCAGCCACCTTCCAGCGCCTGGTGGATCAGCTACTGAAGGGGATGGAGAGCTTCGCTGTGGCGTATATCGATGACATCTGTGTCTTTAGCCAGACCTGGGAGGACCATGTGTCCCAAGTTAAACAAGTGCTGGACCGACTCTGGGAGGCTGGGCTGACCGTAAAAGTGGAGAAGTGCAAGGTGGGGATGGCTGAAGTGTCCTACCTGGGACACCGGGTGGGGAGCGGCCACCTAAAGCCAGAACCAGCCAAGGTGGAGGTGATCCGGGACTGGCCCGCTCCACAAACTAAGAAGCAGGTCCAGGCCTTTATTGGGATGGCAGGGTACTATCGAAGATTTGTGCCCCACTTTAGCGCCATAGCCACCCCCATCACTGAGCTATGCAAGAAGGGGAAGCCAGACAAGGTGGTCTGGACCGAGGAGTGCCAGAGGGCTCTCTGTGCACTGAAGGAGGCTTTGATCAGGGGCCCGGTTCTGGCAAACCCAGACTTTGACAAGCCCTTTCTGGTGTTCACCGACGCCTCAGACATGGGACTGGGGGCGGTGTTAATGCAGGAGGATGAAACGAGGCAGAGACACCCCATCGTGTATTTAAGCAAGAAGCTGCTACCCCGAGAGCAGAATTATGCGGCCATCGAGAAGGAATGCCTGGCCATGGTGTGGGCCCTCAAGAAACTAGAGCCGTATCTATTCGGGCGACACTTCACCGTGTACACCGACCACTCGCCCCTGACCTGGCTACACCAGATGAAAGGGGCCAACGCCAAGCTCCTGAGGTGGAGCCTGCTCCTGCAGGATTACGACATGGACGTGGTCCATGTGAAGGGAAGTGCCAACCTGATAGCGGATGCGTTGTCCCGGAGAGGGGGCCCTGAACTTCCCCAGGCCACTGGTCAGAGTGACCCCGCTCAGTTCAGTCTCGAAGGGGGGAGAGATGTGACGGAGCAGAGAGCGAGATGGATCTGACCTGAGAGGCTGGCTGCATTGGGACAGGCTGCATTGGAAATGCGAGACTTTACCTGAGGCTGTAACATGAGCCAGGACGGGGGTTGGGAGGTGACACCTTTGGCTGGGAGAATGGTAACAGGCTAGAGGAGGGGCCCCCGGGGAGGGGAAGAGAGGCTGCTGGAGGGTTTGGCTTTTTGGTTTCAGTTTGGAGCTGGGTGGTGAAACGCAGGGAGCCCCAGAGCTGGGGTCTAAGCTCCCTGCCCCCCAGAAGACCCAGCTGAGGGGTCCTGGTCATACTTACAAGCTCTGTTTGGACTCTTTCCTGACAACCCTAATAAACCTTCTGTTCTACTGGCTGGCTGAGAGTCACATTGAATCCCGGGAAGAGGGGTGCAGGACCTGACTCCCCCACACTCCGTGACACCGGGGATTTGGGGAAGGGATTGGAATGGGGTGGGGCTGAGGCTGGGGGGTGGGGGTGCGGGAAAAAAAAGGGGGGCCAGCCAAAAAATGTTTTGCTTGGGGCGGCAAAAAACCTAGAGCCGGCCCTGTGTACAATGAAGTTGTGGCTGTGAGGTGGAGCATGAAATTAAACCAGCTTGACTGGAAGGGCCATTTCAATGAGAGATGTGGACTGATTTAAATACATCTGGGCAATCAAAAGCCAAGATAAAGAACCATTTGTTGTCAGTTAAGATCAGCAGCTCAGGTCCACATATAAATTAAGACTTTTTTTTTAACAGAATCACATTAATTTATGGCTCATGAAGAGGAAAATGGAAATTTAAACTGTAATAACATTTCAATGCCTTCCTCTTTGAAGTTGCTGGCAATGATCTTAGCTGTACCCACTGATGGAGGACAAAGACAGCAGCTCAGTCAGTTCCTATGAGCATTAAGGATGGGCTTATGCTGAACAGTTCAAATCCAGGCTGGGATTTTGAATGTCCCAAAATTTCTGGGGAGTTCAAATCTGGGCTTTTGGTTCAGGTCCATCTGTAATGAAAAGGAATGAAAGAGAAAAGGGAGCCAATCATGAGTCTGGGATACAGCAGTTTCTCAGAACTGCACTGTTACTTATATGAAAATGTATGTCAGTTTCATTAGCAATCATTACTCTTCAGGAAAGAGGCTAAAGGAAAGTACAGAATATAATGTATCATTTTTTATTTGGCATTACTGTGTAGGTCAAGTACTAGCTGCTGTGTCCTTAGCTGCTGTGAGCGCCTTAAATCAAGGCACTGAGACTTGATAGCAAGGTACCTAACTTGCAAATGTATTGATCGTGTCTGCACTGCATGAGTCTCTGCCCATCACTCCAGGAACTCCTGTAATCCTGTCCTATTACATTCTGGACTCAGTGCAAGACCCAGGATGCATCTTCTAAAGACAGTCTCTTCTTTGATTGCTCTATAAGGCCCAATCAGGAATCAGGAAGAGCTGCCCCCAGGACATGACATCAGTCTTACAGCATGTAAACAGCTGTACAGGAATCACATAGGGGAGCCCCAGTAGCCTTTGGGTCCTATCCAAAGGTTTATTAACTCTCTCATCCCATTTCCTTGCTGAAGTTCACCCTGTTCCCAATCAATCCTCACCCATCTCACCCCCAAAATTCCTCCCCTTCCCTTAATGAAGCTTCCTGCCATCCTCTGAGGCTCCATCCATCTAGCCCCTCCTTCCCCTATCGGGCTAGTCACTACATCTCTCTGTACTCTCTCCATCAGTAGGTTGAGGATAATGGTATTTACCTTCCTTGGTCAAGTGATGGAGGTCTACATATGAAAAGTACTAAGGTTAGCACAGATCACTAGCCTAAGCTGTGAACTGCCCAGTTTGGGGTGGTCATTTATTATTATTTTATGAATTCTTATTTTTGTGTTTAATTTCCTATGGTGCTTAAATCTTTCATTGATTATAAAACATACATTGTATACTTCCAAGAGAGCCCTTGCTCAGTATAAAAAAAAATTAGGATGTCACTTCAAATGCCTGGTAATTAAATGTAAAAGTGCTGCGTCCAATACAGCTGCTGCGACAAACCATTATGTTCCTAAGGTCACTGCTTCTTCATGGTCTCATTCATGAGCTAAGTTCATTTAAGTCTCTTGGTGCTCACACACTTCTGAAAACTGCATTCTTCAGCATTTTCTTAGGAAGACACCAGTAACAACTCTGTAATTAGGGTTATGTACAACTTCCCATTATAAACCAGTGTTCAAAGTGTTCAAAGAGGAGGGGTGACGTGGTCAGAACAATAAGCAAGGAAGATGATCTCAGCAGTGCATTGTAGATGGACTGGAGGTGGGGGGAATGATAGGGAGTCCCGCAAGGAAGAGGTTACAATAATCAAGCCGGTATATGATGAGAGTGGATGAGAGTTTAGAGTATCTGGACAGACAGAAAAGGACTGATCTCAGAAATGTTTTGGAGGAAGGACAGGCAACATTTGGACACAATCGGCATGTGTGGGACAAGAGAAAGGGAAGAGGCAAAGTTCAGACCAGATTGTTTGAAGGGGAGGGTCTTTCACACTGGGATAAACTTGACAAAAGAGCATTAATCAAAAAGCAGTTTATTCCAATTCCAGTTCTTATGTCGATTTTGCCTGCTGCTGCTCTTGCAATTGTGTTTAAGTGAGAGCTTTCTCTCTCTTCTTCACTTGCTCAATCTTGATGGTAAGTCACACTTCTGAGTCTATGACAAAAGAGTTTATCATGAAGATGGCTATGACTGGAATACAGACTAAACCAGGCTTCATAGCAGGAGCAAGACAAAGGTTGAGATAGGCTGTGAGACAAACCTTGTTTAAACAACAATTTTATTTGCTAGTTAGCAAAAATGGCAGGAAAGATGATTTTAAAAGTATGAGCCACATCCTTAGCTGGCGTAAATCAGCGTAACTCCATTGAAGTCAATGGAGCTATTCTGAATACACCAGCTGAAGATCTGGCATATGAAAAGCAAGACATGAGATATTTTACCCAATATAAAAGTCTCTTGTTAATTATTTGGCTTGTTTAAAAAGAGAGACTACATTGTGGTTTATGGGCTGAACTTTATATTTAAGAGCCAGATTAGATCAATTAGATCTACAATTCGATCTACAGATTAGATCAACAGTACCTGTTTTGCCAACCATTCATAAAATATCTCCTTTTGCATTTTGGTCACACATTCCTGAAAAAATATATACTCTTCTTGCCATAGGACAATTCTGTTTTTCTGAACTCTCAAATCCCTTGTGAGGCATGACCAAATGGGGCAAGGAGAAATGCAATAAGAACTACAGCTGTGCAGGAATTGGAATTTTTGTCCTGCAGGATTTCACATTTCCCTCCCCAAAAAATCATTCCGGATCTGAACGAAAAGTCCATTTCAGAAGACCCAAAATGGAATTTTTTGAATGTTTCCAGCTAGCCCTCTGGATGCCCAGACAGCAAGGCAGACAGGGGGTTTGGGAGCCCAGGGAGCCAACTGCCCAGCTCCTGAGTGTACCAATCAGGTGGGCTGCTGAATAACAAGGAGCCTGGGTGTGTAGAAGCCCTGACTCCTAAGCTCCCCACCAGGCAAGCTTCTGAGGAGCCAGAGAGGGGGGATGAATGGGCAGCTAGCAGAAACCCATTGGAAACCTGCCTCGTTTTGTAGAACATTTTGATTTTGACAAACTGGCATTTTCCAACGGGCAAACATTCCATCAAAACATTTCTGAGCAGCTCTAGCAAGAACTTGGAAGAGAGGAACAGCAGTGAAAATGCATGAATCCTGCAACCACTTTCAGAGGGAAAACAAATTTGGGGGATATATCCCATAATATCATTCCTTAGATAGTACATGACCCAGCACCCACTGAAAGTCAGTGGAAAGACTTCCATTGATTTTAATGGGCATTGTACCGTGCCAAAAGTAGGGGAGTTTGAAGCACAATGACTGCATATCTCTTCTGTTTTCTTTCTGTACCTGAAATGAATAAACACACCTTGCCACCTTTTTTACTCTTTTTTTAAACCAAATTTTCGTCTAAAAGGCCAGTTGGCCAAAAGAACAGCAAGAATAATCACTGAAAGAGGGGGGGAAATGCACATTCCCAAACCATAATGAGACCATCAGTCACTGTCTAATATTGTTGGCGTCCGTTAGTCTCGAGAGACGATGGATATGCACCCATGGGGAATGTAAACTGTTGCTTCCCGTGTTGTGTCGACGCTGTGAGGCGAAGCTGGAGTGTCCTCTCCAGGGCGTAAGCCAGGGCAGGGTGATATGGAGGAACAGCTGTTGCCCATGCAGCAGAACCCCCCTCTCCACGCAACTGATGGATCCAAGGGAAAGACAATGTCGATACAACTGGGCACCAGTGGCGTCGCAGGAGTTGCCGGAATGACGTTGAGGACAATGTCAGACCGCCATCGGGACTCCGACACCGGATTTGGTTTCAGGGTTGACTCCCTTAGCCTTTCCCATGAGTGGGTATTACCACAAGGCAGCGGAGGTTTTAAATCAGAGTTTTCCTTCTCCTAAGTGGGCTGCCTTCCAAGGCTGACGAGCCCCACCTACCCCACACACTGTCTAATAATCAAAGACAATTTCATGTTAAGTAAACTCTCCCTTGATTGCATGTATTTCATTAGGCAGCTGCAGTTCCCTATTGACCTTACAGGCTCCAAACAAAATCAGTCTTTTCCCAGTTTAGACCAAATAAACAAGAATGAGTGGCTTGTCCTGTTTGGAGCTTTATGCTGTAGCTGTGAAACCCTGCCACTTGACGGATCCATCTGTGTGTCCATACTGTAACTATCACGTCAATTAAACATTCAAGAGATCTTGTATTTCCAAATTGATCTAGAGCTAATCCAGACTGAACGACTCGTTCCCAGTGATAAGGTGTTGGGCAGCAAGAATGCACATTGGAACACTCTTGCCTACTGCTGAGTCCTGCATATAGGACAGTGCTGATAGATCCCTTTTCGGGATCAGAGCCTTAATGTTTCTGAGTACCCAGTTTGCCCGCCTGTAAATTGTGTATAATATATTACAGGGACAATGTGAAGTCCTGACTGATAGAGGTGTTTTGCAATGCTTGGATGAAATGTGCCACAAATGTGTGAAATATTATCTTTAATTTCTTTTTTTAAAAGTCACTTTTTAGTCCAAATAATCTAAAAATAATCTAAAATGTTAGCAGAATCCCAGAAACAATGTAAGGGCAGAGGTCTGAATCTTTCTTGGACTGAGCCCTCCAAAGGGCGGGAAGGGGGAAATGTGAAGAGCTCTGAAATTGTGTGTTTGATTAAACACAATTTTTTGATAATATTAAGGTTATTTTGTATTAGGAGCAGAAAAAAATAAAGAGCCACATCTTGATTTTAATGGAACTATGCTGATTTACATCATCTGAGGATCTGGCCCATAAATGTAATCCTCATTCTTTCATTTTGGGGATCTTGTTTATTTAAAATAAAAACTTGGATTGGTTTGCTACATGGCTGAATAGAAATCCTGTTGAAATGTATACAGGAGTCAGTAAAATGTGTCCATTCACTCAAATCTTTCACCATCCCCAATACTCCCTGAATCTGATTCATGGAATTGAAAGGCTGGCAGTCAAAATGCAGCAGAGAATAATCAAGAGAGCAGAGAGCCATACACCCTACTGGAGGCATGCAAATACTTCGTATATGGCAAATTCTGCCATATTTTTTATTTTACATTATGGCAAAAAAATAAAGCGCCATACAGGGAAATGGACAGCTTCCTCACTGGGATTTATATGTTTATGCTTGTCCAAAGTTGTTTCAAACAATTAAGCATTTTACCTTGATCAGAGTAAACAAAGTGCTGCTAGCCAATGAAGGATCCATAGCTCTTCCACAGACTTCTCCCTTGAGGACGGAGAAGGAACATCTGTTCCTTTGGCTCTTATTAAAGGGCTTAAGTCTTCCCAATCTTGAGGGGTCGTTTGTAAACAAACGCTGAAAATACTGGATGTTCCCACAAAAACTGTTTGTGTAATCAGGCTTATATTGTTTGCAAAGGGGCAGCGCTTAGGCTGTCACATGGTAGCAGAATCCCCTATTTGCAGCACGCAGTATAAGATCTGTGTTTTGGAAAACACAGAGCAGGCTCCGAGGAAGCATGAGACTGTACATCAGTCCCAGATCTTTATTTTTTCTCTGGAAAACTAATTCTAAATTTTAAGAAATGACCACGCTATTTGTATGCCGTATTGTAGTAGCTGTGTTGGTTGAGGCACTATCTTTAATTGGACCAACATCTGTTGGTGAGAGAGTCAAGATTTCAAGCTGAAGAGCTCTGTGTAAACTCAAAAGCTTCTCTCTCACCATCAGAAGTTGGTCCACTAAAAGATATTACCTTGCCCACCTTGACTCTCTAACCAAGCTATTGTCATTCTCATTGTCAGCAATTAGCCCTGGGTAATTAACTGAAGATAAAGCATAGTGCACTAAAGATGGGTAACCAATTCCTGAGCCACTGCCGGAGTGCTTAAGAGTATGTCTATACAGCGACTAGACACCTGTGGCTGGCCTGGGCTCGGGCTGTGGGGCTGTTTCATTGCTGTGTAAACTTCCAGTCTCAGGCTGGAGTCTGGTATCTAGGACCCTGTGAGGTGGGAGGGTCCCAGAACTTGGGCTCCATCCTGAGCCCGGAAGTCTACACAACAATGACACAGCCCCACAGCACAAGCCTAAATTGGCGGTCACAGCCAGCCACGGGTTTTTCTTTGCTGTGGAGACATACCCTAAAGGTCTAGTTAGCCCTGCTTTATTGATTATAGCTGCTGACACATTTGGAATCTGTCTTCAGAGTTTGAAGATGATGCAATTTCTGTAAAAATTAGTGTTTTCCTCAAATTTTATACATAGAAAAACGCACAAACACTTTCTCCTGATTCCCAGTTCTGAAGACTTGCCATCAGTGCTGTTGTGATGCTGCATCAAAATGAAGTCTATGCCCAAGGTGCCTAACTTACTTTTCTCATTTCCTTTGGATTAAGGCCTTGGCTACACTCACGAGTTACAGCGCAATAAAACTGCCTGCAGCGCTGCAACTCACTAACTGGCTACACTCGCAAGGCACGTGCAGCGCTGCATCTCCTCGGGTACAGCGCTGCATGTACTCCACCTCTCCGAGAAGAATAACGTTTGTTGCGCTGCTGCTGGTGCGCTGCGGCTACAGTGTGGTCACCCAATGCGCTGTTATTGGCCTCCAGAAGTATTCGGAAGTATCCCACAACACCTGTTCTAGCCACTCTGGTCATCAATTAGCACTCTACTGCCCTGGCCTCAGGTGACCAACCGCCACTCCGACCCTTTAAATTCCTTTGGAATTTTAAATATCCCCTTCCTGTTTGCTCAGCCAGGCGTGGAGTGCTCTCAGCGCATCTTTCCAGGTAACCATGCCTCCACGTGCGAGACGAGCCCCAGTATGGAGCAATGGCGAGCTGCTGGACCTCATCGCTGTTTGGGGGGAGGAAGCTGTCCAGTCCCAGCTGCGATCCAGCCGGAGGAATTTCGATACTTTCGGCCAGATATCAAGGGCCATGATTGAAAGGGGCCATGACCGGGACGCAATGCAGTGCAGGATAAAAGTAAAGGAGCTGCGGAGTGCGTACCGCAAAGCCCGCGAGGCAAACAAGCGCTCGGGTGCTCCCCCCACAACCTGCCGATTCTACCAAGAGCTGGATGCAATACTTGGGGTTGACCCCACTACTCTTCCGAGCACCACCGTGGACACGGGAGAGCGGGAGGAGGAGGAGGGAGAGGTGGAGGAGGAGGAGAAGGAGGAGGAGGAGGGGGTTGAAGAAAACAGAAGCGAGGGTTCTGTGGCTGGGGGAGACACCCCTGACTCCCTGGGTGCATGCAGCCAGGAGCTCTTCTCGAGCCAGGAGGAAGAGAGCCAGTCGCAGCAGCCGGTACGCGCTGGGAGAGAAAGAGAAGAACAGGTTCGCGGTAAGCAGCTTTTATTTTCGGGAATGAGTTTTTTCGGTGTGTGGTCCTTGGGCGAGGAGGGTTTGGGCTGCATGCATGCCTAGATGCGGAAGAGCGCATTGATGTGGTCTATCACATCGGAGAAATCGGCCACTGTAATCTCTTTGAAAGTCTCAGCCAGGACGTGGGCAATGTGCTTGCGCAGGTTCATTGGGAGAGCCACCGTGGTCCTTGTCCCAGTCAGGGTAACGTGTCCGCGCCACTGTGCCGCGAGGGGCGGGGGGACCATTGCTGCACACAGGCAAGCTGCATATGGGCCAGGGCGGAAGCCGCATTGCAGTAGAAGACCCTCCCTTGCTTCCCCGGACACCCTCAGCAGCGAGATATCTTCCAGGACGAACTCCTGTGGAAAATGTGGGGATAGTGTTCAGTGCAGGTTCCCCCTGCAGCTGTTGGCTCTCCCCAAGGCACAGAAACCCGTCGGACAGTACATCCGCGAAACAATCAGTCCCCCTTTTCCCTGTGTTTACTCACCATTTTGGGGCTCCCGTGGGTTCTGTGCGCTCTGTTTGGGACGGGAAAATTGTGCTGTTTTGGAGACTGTGTGCACCCTCCTTAAGTGTGGGGGAATCATTGCTCTGTCTGGCATAAAACAATGATGCCTCTGTTAAATGTTGCATTTTGCCTTCCAGATGCAACCTTGAGATCTCCGCCATCCTTCTTATCACCGGCTGAGAGACTACAAAGGCTCAGGAAGAGGCCCAGAAGAACGAAAGAAGACATGCTGCAGGAAGTTATGAAACAGTCTCTTAAAGAGAATCAAAAGGCTCGGGAGTGGAGGGAGAGTGAAAGCAGGCTCCGCCAGGAAAACGCAGCGCAGCGGCGGCAAAGCATGCAGCTCCGGCAGGAAAGCACAAAGGAGCTGATTAGCATCATGGCGCGCCAAGCGGACTCTATCCAGGCGCTCGTCGCCATGCAGGCGGAGCAGTACCGCACCCGCCCCCCCCCCCCTGCAGCCAGTGTCCCAAAACACTTGTGCCCCCATGTCACCACCTGCCCATTTCACCCAACATACTGGTTCTTATCGCCCACAGCAGATGCCCCCAACACCTGTAGCTTCACCAGACAGCCCTGGAAACTATGAACCTTACCCACTGCACTCAACTCCCATCCCGAATTATAGACATCCTGAGGTCCAGCACTCACTGCACAGCACTCCAGACAGGAAGCCCGAGTATGAAAGCAGGACATACCATACCCTGTGATTGAACCCTTCCCCACACCACCCACCACCCCCTTGCCCTTTCTGTCTCACAAGCAGTTGTGTTTCTTTTTAATACATGTATTTTCTCTGTAATAAATGGATTCTTTAGATGTGCAAACAATCTTTATTATTGCATAAGGAAAAAAGATACCTTAGCCCAGGAAAGAAACAGGCAACACAAGTGAGCTGAGCAAACACAAATCAGCTTAGCAAAGACAGATAACTGATAACATTGGAACCACTTTACTTCAGGGTCGTGCAGGGCAGCACACATTACTGGTGGTTGTCAGCCTCAAATTTCTCCCTCAAGGCATCCCTAATCCTTGCAGCCCCACGCTGGGCCCCTCTAATAGCCCTGCTCTCTGGCTGTGCAAATTCAGCCTCCAGGTGTTGAACCTCTGAGGTCCACGCCTGAGTGAACATTTCACCCTTCCCTTCACAAATATTATGGAGAGTACAGCAAGCGGATATAACCGCGGGGATGCTGTGTTCGGCCAAGTCCAGCTTCCCATATAGAGATCGCCAGCGGCCCTTCAAACGGCCAAAAGCACACTCCACAGTCATTCGGCACCGGCTCAGCCTGTAGTTGAACCGTTCCTTGCTGGTGTCAAGGCTCCCTGTGTAGGGTTTCATGAGCCACGGCATTAAAGGGTAAGCGGGGTCTCCAAGGATCACAGTGGGCATTTCAATTTCCCCTACCGTGATCTTCCGGTCTGGGAAAAAAGTCCCGAACTGCATCTTCCAGAACAGGGCAGTGTTCCGAAAGATGCGTGCATCATGCACCTTTCCGGGCCTGCGTTGATGTCAATGAAACGCCCACGGTGATCCACAAGCGCCTGGAGAACCATGGAGAAATACCCCTTCCGATTAATGTACTCGGATGCTAGATGGGGTGGTGCCAGAATAGGAATATGCGTCCCATCTATAGCCCCTCCGCAGTTAGGGAAACCCATTTGTTCAAAGCCAGCCACAATGTCCTGCACGTTACCCGGAGTCACGGTTCTTCTGAGCAGGATGCGATTAATGGCCTTGCAAACTTGCATCAGCACGATCCCAACGGTCGACTTTCCCACTCCAAACTGGTTCACTACTGATCGATAGCAGTCCGGAGTTGCGAGCTTCCAGATTGCAATAGCCACCCGCTTCTCCACCGTCAGGGCAGCTCTCAATCTCGTGTCCTTGCGCCGCAGGGCGGGGGCGAGCTCCTCACACAGTCCCATGAAAGTAGCTTTTCTCATTCGAAAGTTCTGCACCCACTGCTCATCATCCCAGACTTGCATGACAATGTGATCCCACCACTCTGTGCTGGTTTCCCGAGCCCAAAAGCAGCGTTCCACGGTGCATAGCATGTCCGTGAATGCCACAAGCAAGTTAGTGTCGTACGCGTTTTGCGTGACAATTTCATCGTCATCGTCATCGCCGGACTCCTCGCTGTCACTGTGGATCTTAAGGAACAGCTCGACTGCCAAACGTGACGTGCTAGCGAGACTCGTCAGTATTTTGCTCACCAGGTCGGGATCCATTTTCCCGCTGACCGAAACGGAGCACAGATCACGCTACAAAGAAACCGTTGAAAGATGGCGCAAATTGTGGCCGGAAACACAGGGATTGCTGGGATGCAAAGCGATGCATCATGGGGCGTTGGGACAGGACCCAGAATGCACCATACCCCACGCCCCCTTCCCACAACCCACGGCGCCAGAATTGGAAGAGGTGTTCTGTGGGATACCCGCCCAGAATGCACCTCTCCCAAAACCGCTGCAAGTGCCGCAAATGTAGCCACGTTAGTAGTAGTTACTGCGCTGGCGGCTGCCAGTGTGGACAGGCTGCAGCGCATTCCCTACTCAGCTGTACGAACACGGGTTTAACTAACAGCGCTGTACATCTGCAAGTGTAGCCAAGGCCTTAGTCAGGGGATGTGACTATGCTGTTAATGTGCCTGGTGAAGCTGCAGGGCAGTGCAAAGGGAACCCAGCCTCCCAGCTGACTTTTAGGGCATGTCTTTGCTGCCAACTTAGCTTGAATTATCGACTAGAACTGTTGATTCCATGAAATCGAAACATTACGCAGAGATTATTCAATTTCACTGAAGTTCTGACAGAACCCTGCCTGGTTTCCTGCCAGCTCCCCAACCCAGCTCCTTGGCAGCCCACCAGTCAGGCTTCTGAGGAGCCAAAGTTTCCAGGATCTCTTGCTCTGGGCGGACTGCCATGCAGACTGCCCCAGGACCAACGACTACAGGATTTCCCACAATCTATGGCTCTGGGGCAGCCTGCCAGGTAGGCTGTCCTGGAGCTGGGAGCACCATTCCTTTTCTCAGATAATTTTCAAATTTAGGGGATTTTTCTAATTGGAATGAAGCCAAATTTTGAAACAAATTTAAAATCTAAAACTCTCCTTTGGAAATTCCGAGTCCTAACCCCATTAAGGTCATAAAAGACTGAGGGTGAGATCCTGGCTGCAGTGAAGTTAATGGGGTCAGGATTTCACCCTAAGAATACTATTATTGTTATTATACATTATTTGCATTACCCGTAGTCCTGGATCGGGACCCCATTGTGCTAAGCACTGTACAACCACAGAATAAAAAGGCAGTCCCTGCTCCAACAAACTTACAGTCTATGTAGATGATCTGTTCTGTTCACACCTTTCGTCACTGGCCTGAATCAGTGAAAGGCAATGATTCTATGGGGTTTTGTTATGTTTTTCTCCCTTCCCCTCACCAGTTTCAAGTCTTGATCACACTACAGCTACCGCCATGATTTTGTAATCAGAGTCACAGTTAGCTTAACTATTTATTATAGGTTATTTGGCTCATTTTGTGTCCACACAGCAGCTTTCCTGCCAGCACAGCTTTGGTTTTGTGCTGACACGTACTCCCCAGAAGTTGCTTTCAGGGTTTCTCAGAATGCGGTATCTGGAGGGACTCAATGAAGGCTCTCAGAGTAGCGATGAAGCCAGTGATCTTTCACCAGGGAGTTATTAAGTCGGTATCCTGAATGTGTAAGAGGTGTGTCCTCGGTCAGTTATTAAGAGGACAGTGCTGTGATCTGGAATTAAAACAGTATCTGTGTTTACTTCCAGACTGTCAGGGACAAGGACTAAAGGATCAAGGGGAAAGGCAATCCTGCAAAGTGCTGAGTGAACCTTGCAGAAATAAGAATAATTACACTCTTTCCTCTGAGCTTTTCCTGGAGCCCCTAGCAGCACAACATTGCCAAATATTAAATGTGTGATGCTCAGAAAGAAAGGGTACAAATTAACCTACATTCAGATGATATATTTTATTAATTTTAAAACCTCTCTGGCCAGTGCAACTGAGCGAGGACAAGGAGTATCCTAATTTAATGTTAGTGTAGGCCAGCTGTAAATTACTAATGGCACTTCCTAGAGTAAGAAGGAAGGAAATTGTGATTCACTGTGCCTCCTTGGGCTACTCTTGAAGTGGTGCTGTTTACACACCGCACTTTATTCAGGGCTGTGCCTGAAATTACACTCTAGGCCATAAACATTGTCCATTTCCAGCTAATATGTCTCTCTAAACTCTGAGTGTATCAGAAAGTATCGAAACAAGGGTTTGGATATCTTCTCTTGTCCTTCTAATTAGAATAGAGATAGTGTCTCTAGACCAGAGGTATATTTTGGCTAACAGGTTGAGGTTACTTTGCCTAGCAATGTTGACTTCACTCTTTAGACATTTGAACAAAACTGAAACCCTGTTTATCTAAGGGGAAAAAATAGGCATAGTTGTCACGTGCAATTTTAAAAAGATCATGATGTGCTTGTGACGAGGTGACTAACCCCTCACTGGGCCAATGGGAATGGACCAATCACTCTGGGCCCAAGAGGACACGCCCTCTTTCCCCTGCTGCGCATGCTCCAGGTGAAAGAGCCAGATAAAAGGAAGCAGCCCAGCTCAGTCGGGGCTGGCTGCAGAGGAGGAAGGACGTGTTCTGCAGGCTCCTGTAGAGGTGCTTGTGACGCTCCAGGTGGTAGAGCCCGAGGACCCGGATTACACTGCAGGTGACTCACTGACTGCGGAGACTGATGGGGAAGCCAAGCTGCCATCAGCTGAGGAGATGCCCAGGATGCAACTTGTGGTAGGAAGTGACCCAGGGAAGGTGGTAGAAGCCAATGCCTGAACCCCTAATAGGGAGTTCGCTGGCTTCATAGAGCCCTGGTTCGGAATGCAGTAGAGTGGGTGGGGCCGGGTTCCCCTACCACTCGCATGGGCCATAAGGCATGGCTGCTGTCTGCTCTACGTCCCAGCCCATGAGCTTAGGGGCTATAAACTGTTTGTTTTGCCCTGCCCAAGGGCCACAGACAGACCGATTGCTGTTTTGCTCTGCCCAGGGGGCCAATTCCCATATTGCTACCACCTGCCCCAGCCAAGAGGCATAGGGGCTATAGACTGATTGTTTGCTCTGCCCCGCCCAGGGGCTACAGTTGAATTGCTGGTCTGCTCTTCCCAAAAGGGCTGATTCCCCCAATTGCTACTACCTGCCCCATCAGAAGACTTAGGGTCCACAGATTGCCCGATTGTTTTGCCCTACCTAGGGGCCATGGACTGACTGCTGTTTTGCCCTGCCCAGGGGGTTGATTCCACAGTTACTACTGCCTTCCCCGCCCAGGAGCTATGGACTGGTCATTGTTCTGCCCTGTCCAAGGGAGCCAGGACTCCAGTTATGGTTGTTGGACCTAACCCGGAGGCCACGGACTATTTGTTTACGTGGCCCCGCCAGGGGACTGGAGCCCAGCTTGCTGCAGCTCCCTGTATGAGCAGGAAAACGTGACGATGGTGTGACGGGGTGTAACAACTCTGCGCTGGGCCAAGGGGGGCGGCCCACCTCAGCACCCGGAGCCCCCGTTATAGTACTGATTATATAGGACTGACAGACCTCTACCCTGCTTTCTGGTCTTTCAGATTTGTCCTGTTGTAAGCTGTTTCACCCTTTATCTCCCTACCTATGCACTAGTTTGTCTTAAAACTGAAACAAAGCTCACGGCTTCCTTTCAGCACATTCCATCCATGCTGTCTCTTGCTACCAGGTCTGCCTGCTCCTATAAGAAGGGACCCAGTTTTCTTCTCCATGTGGAGTGTCCTTCGGCTGCATACCGAGAGCGTTACCACCCCTGATCTTTCCATCTCCCCAAATACGCCCTTATGGAAAAACAAACATAAGGATAAATCACCAATGTCATGACATTTTGATTGAAATGTTTTAGCGCTTCAGCCATTTTACAATACAATGGGCTCTTTTTCAGTAATTCACAGCAAACACAAGTGAATTGACCCAGGGCCCCAGGAGCAGCAGGAGTTGGAAAGGAATGCAAATTTGCAATCAATACTTATTGGCAAATTAGTACAAACAGACACAAGCCTCAGGATAATGACAGAGAGGCATGAGTTCAGTAACCCAAGAGCTATGCCTGTTTATTACTGGTAGAGTGGTACAGAGGCAGCTCCCTCTCCTGTTATTGCTGTAGCCAAACAATATCCTTTTCTTCCAGAGACAGGAAGAACAGATACACCCAGTAGCCTCCTCTCAAAATTACCTCCTCAGACAGGGGGCCTGGTCATCTGGGAGGCGATGTGCTCTTTTGGGCCTGTGAGTGGGTGAGCCAAGAAACCCCCACTCTCCAGTCAGCATAATAACTCTGTTACAGGTGGCTTAGAGACACTTTCTACCTCCTCAGCTCAACTGAGCATGAATTCCACACAGATGAGAATCTGGCCCCAAATGTCCTACAGTGGGCTGGGATATTACAGTCCTGAATATGCTATATTAGGCCCCTACCCTGCAAGTTACTCCATACAGAGGGACTCTGCCCCTGCACATAGCTCCTTGAACCAAGCTAAACTCAAAGCTTTGATGCCAAATTAAGAGAAACTCAGTGGTTCAGGTGATTTGTGGGGGACCTCAAGTGGATGGAAAATGAAGAAAATGTTGGCACCAGAATCACTGCCAAATGGAAACAATGAGTTTCCCACTACCTGAGTTTTAAATGTGTCCTTAAATCATTGAAAATAATTAAACCCCATGAGTTTTCACATGATTGTTATACTTGCATTTGGTTCACTCTATGAGCAGAAGCTCTTTTGGGTTGGTAATAGGATTTTGAGGGTACAAGAATCCATGGAAAAGAATTAGCAGAATGGGCCTGGCGTGTGTCTTCAACAGTAAAACCTGACTTGGATGCTACATATTAATTCCTTCTTCTTATACATAGACAAGACTTTGATCTTTGTATTTTTGGAAAATCTAATCTAAAGAGCCATCTAATTTAACTGCAATCCCTACATAGTACAATTGCCTACAGATTTTTAAAGCTCAGCTCTAGAAAGAACTTTATTTTGAAAGTGGATCTAGCATTTGAGACGTTGTTGAAGGTGGCTTCAAAGAGTGTATGATGACAGACAGCTGTTTTGAGTCTTTAAGAATCTTCTCCGGCATCTTTTCAAAAGGGACACAATTATTTCTCTTCATCAGGCAAAGAGAACCTATTGAAATTCAGATGAGACTTCATAAATGAAGGGTCTGATTGTAGTTATTTTAGAAGAACAATGTGGTGTGGAACAAATAGTTAAAGCAAAATAGCAATGTATGTTTTTTTTATTTTCTGTCTTTTTTATTATTTCTGAAATTAGTGAATATATTTTTGCTATTATTACTGTTGATATAATTGGTAATAATGGCACCAATTCTTCACTATGTCCAAGCTGTGCTCAGATGTATTGGAGAGTTGTAGCCTCAGGAAGCCAGCTCTAACTTGTGAGGCTGGCGCTGCTGCATTGAAGGATCAGGCATGGTGGACTCCTCCTACCTCCAACATGCCCCGAGGCTACTCCTGACATGCTCCTAGTGCAGGGAGTGAGGGGATAGCGAACATAGGAGGCAGCCATGCTGCATCCACCAGTTCAATGCCAGTGCAGATGCCCCAAACATCAGAGGAAATCTCCACCCAGAATCTCTGTCTGGTATAAGGCCACTCTCTGTTGCTAAGTGGCCTTAGCAGAATGGAGAACCCGGCCCAGTATCTGCAACAATGACATAATTCTCGTTAGAAATGGGCCTGAACTAGAATTTCAAATCCAAAGTCCACTCACCCAAATATCAGTAAGTGTAACTACAAATCATCAGGTCTGAACCTGTTCCTGTGGTTTTGGGCCCAGCCCAGGTCTGATCAAAAACCAGGAGAAAGCCTGCTTCAGATGGCAGCCACGCTGTATCAATGCAGCTGGCCACTTTTTGCCCACTGTCATACACAGGGCCAATCGGAGGTGGGGCCAGGAGGGCCATTTGGCCTGGGCCTCCAGCTCAAAGGGAGCCTCAAATTTAGACATTTCTTAATTTTTTGGCATTTGATAAGTTTCTCAACTTGTTTTTATGCACATCCCTATCAGACCAAAATGTGACACACTCTCAGCTTAGAGCTGCAAATTTAAGCAAATAAGAGATGTGACTTGGTAAAAGATGTATTTTTTTTGTTAACTGATATAGATTTTGTCATATTAAAGAGTTTAAAATGTTCATAAATATGAATACAAATATATCGGTTCTAAGGGCACGAGATTAGACCATGTGTCATCATTTTTTATTTTTATAATGGCTAGGGGCCTCAAAAGCTGGAAGTGGCCTGGGCCTCTCTGGACCTCTGAAAGGGTCTGGTCACACATGTGCAACCCTACCGACTTCAGCATGGCTCCATGGATGTAACAATAGGCAAAATTTGGCCATAAGCCCTTGGGAAAAACCTTGCATATTTATAGAGCACAGTGCATTTTAGTGGTTTCTGATTGTGTCCTGGGGGTTGAAAGGAGAAAATACTGATGCCCAATGTTGTTTTCTGTACAATATCTAAAGGTTACTTTGTAACTCTTAAGGAAAGATGTTTAGGGACATGTTCTGTTTGTTACTTTCAGAATAAGAAAATGATACGTGTTTTATTTCTAATAAATCATTTTTGGATGGACAAGGGAGATCCTAATGCTAAAGCATGCTCACTGTAAGCTGCTGAGTGATATAGTCACTGTGAAACCACATGAAACCTCATTGTTTAGGTTTCATTACACAGAGAGCTGGTCACAAAACAGGAAAATGTGATGTTTTTCTCCATATTTTACACCAAAATTATGTTGACATTTCTAATTTTTAAACGTTTCTATTGGCTCTCGTTAAAAATATTAAACTCAGCTCAGGTTCACTGAAAGATTTGCAAACATGAGCCAATTTATGGTTTCATGTATAATCTCTCCACTTGGATACCAAACCAAGACAATCTGAGGTGTTACTGATTTTGAACCCCAAAATCAAGGTGAAATTTGTGAGGCACTTCACAATAGTTAAGAAAGTGTTGGCACATGAACTGCTCGAAACACCACATTTCAAGGTGTCCCTCCAAACCATTAAAGGTAATTCAAATCCACAAGAGCTTTCAAATGATTGTTAGACTAGTAGTTGGAAAACTTTAGGTGATCAAAAGCTCTCCTGTGTGCTTACATCATTGATGGGGCTCTGCGTAAAGAATTATTGACATATATTAGCAAATGTTACAATTCTTCTCCTTATAACAACATGGCAGGGAAGATTCCTTTAAATGACTTTTGAAATCTAAGTTAAGTGTGTTATAACTTTGGGATTGATCACACAGTGTTTATATATATTATTCTTTACTATGTGTGTAGAAGTAGCCCCAAGGAGCCCCAGTCATTGACCAGGACCCCATTGTAATGGGGCTATGCAAACAAAGACAAAAAATTAGTCCCCACCCCAAAGAATTTACAATCTAAGTGTCAGGCAAGAGACAACAGGTGGAGATACAGAAGGGAAGCACTAGTTATCTTCCCTACTGCACAGGGAGATGTTATAAGCCCCATTTTACAGATGGGAAATGAGGTACTGAGAAAAGATTAGCTTTTAAAATGTATTTAGGTGCCTAGGGAGGCAGATAGGCACCTAGTGAGAGTGTCAAAAGTGCCCAGGTACATAATTCTGTTAGTTCTGTTAGCTGAGACAGGCATTTAGGCACTTTTGAAAATCCACTAGGTGCCTATTTGCATCTTTAGGTGCCGAAATACCTTTACAAACTGTCCCTAAGTGATTTGCCCAAGAAATCTGGAGCAGAGTAGTCTCCCCTGTCTCAGGCTAGTACCCTAACCACAGGGCCACCCTTCCTTTCTCCAGTGGAGGGGCTGACAGACTCTCTGATCACAGATTTTGTATTTGCACCACTTTTCCAAACTATTCCCTTATATGTCAACTGGTCCTGCAGAATAGAGATGGGCTAAGATAGAAATAAATGCTGATTTGTAACTTAGATTAATTTTACTCTTTAGACTGTGGCTCAACACCTTGGAGGTTTAAAATATAAAACACCTTGCATCATATTTGAGCATGAAACTTTAAAGAGCCAGAACACTTAAGGAACTGTACCAGCCTCAGCCCAGGTGAATGGCTCATATACGATGCAGATCCTGTTGGAACATGTGTGTTCAGCAATGAGGTTTCCAATTTTCCTGCTGAATTCTGGAGTGTTTTAGAAGCTGTAAAAAAAATAATTGTAAATACCTTACAGTTTTGGCAATGAACAAATTAAAATTTTTTATTAAAGCTAATGTTAAAAAAATTATAGTACACAAGTTAAGAAAAGTGTCTGTACATCTGGGTATAGAGCTTAGATTATCCACAAATACAAAGTTTGTTTTTAAAGTCATAAGATACATATAGTGCATAATCAGCAATAACCCAAATGAAGGTGAATAAATTTAACAATACAGTTTAGATATTAGAATTCGAATACTCTGGTACATCCCTAATGAAAAGTTATACAGCGAGTTGGTCGTAGAAAGCAAATATAGGAATGAGTGTAGATTGTCCCTCAGTAATTGAGCATTTAGGGTAGATTGTCCATTTGGAAAATACAATCCATGAGGAAAGTATTTCAGTTACTTTCCCCACTGTGCTTCTCATCGGAACTCCAGCTCATCCCTCCTGGTATTGCCGATGTCCGGTGATGTGTTCTATGTAGATGTCCCTCGACCATGTTGGTGTTGGCCAAAAATGCTGTAACTGGATATTGCACAAAGGATCAATCCAGTTACTCCAATTAGGAGGCAAATATTTTACCTAGCAGATTAAAAAACAAAAGGACAATATTCAGTGCAAGACATGCCTAGAACTATGTATTGTGCTGGCTTGGCTTTGCTAAAGCCAAGCCAAGTGATATTTTTGGGAAAACTTTGTGTGTCTGTGTTGAAAAATCTTTGAGAAGGAGGTTTACATTTGACTCTCAAGTTCTCTTCTCCCAGGGAGAATAATGGCTGTATTTATAGCTATTAGTGTCAGGAAGGCTGCCTTGAAATGAAAATCATTTAAAATGCTGAGCAGGATGTGACAATTGAGTACAGATAAAAGAGGCTTTTTCCAGAAACAAGGTACAGCAAATATGTGCTTTGGTAGACTGATAGCTTGACAGGATAGGAAGTCCACACAGAGCTAATAGTGATTAATGAATACTGAATGGAGATTTTTGTCCTTTAGGCAATTCCAAAATGAAAAGCTTCAATCACTTGCCATGAACTTTGCATGTCAGTGCTGGTACTGAGCTCTTGCTGTAGTTTGCTAGGGACAGGTTTCAGAGTGGTAGCCATGTTAGTCTGTATCGGCAAAAAGAACGAGAAGTACTTGTGGCACCTTAGAGACTAACAAATGTATTTGGGCATAAGCTTTCATGGACTAAAATCCACTTCATCAGATGCATAGAGTGGAACATACAGTAGGAAGATAGATAGATATGTATATATAGATCTATATCTATCTTCCTACTGTATGTTCCACTCTGTGCATCTGATGAAGTGGGTTTTAGCCCATGAAAGCTTATGCCCAAATAAATTTGTTAGTCTCTAAGGTGCCACAAGTACTCCTCGTTCTTTTTGTTCATACCTTATGTTGCTGTTGGAACTTGTCCATTCTGGATAGCCAGTCTTTTCTGATCAGTGCCCCATGAAACCTAAAAAATGCTTTATATAAAATAATGTTCATTATTTGGTTAAAGGCTTGACTGCTCTGTTATATTTATGGGCTGATTATAACTAGTAATAGGCAAACCCTAGTTAGACATTTTCCCCAAATCAGAAACAAAATTTTTGGAGGTCTGGACATTTTTGGTGAATATTTTTTAATATTTTTTTTGACCAGCTCTCTGTGTAATGAAACCTAAACAATGAGGTTTCATGTGGTTTCACCGTGACTATATTACTATAGGATATATCACAAGTCCCACTGACTTTTGTCCTTAAAACCTATAAATGTTTTTGATAATCTTCCTCTTAATCAACATCTTTGTTTCAAAGGTCTTCCTGAGACTGTTAGTGGAAGAGCCAAAAACTATCCAAGATAGTCTATTCTTGCAGAATCTCCAAACTGACCAGAGGTACAATTCACGAGACAGCCTATTCCGATCAGATTTGCAGCCCAGCTTTGGAGAATCTAGAGTTTCTGATTGTTCAGATAAGCTTTAGGATCCTCATCTGAGCCAAACCTAAACTCTGAGCATCTTGAGGTACACCTGCCACAAGTGGCTAGAGGAAACCATTTCTTCTGTTAGACTAATCTGAAAAAAGGCAGATAGTACATAGAAATTGTAGCGTTGCTGCAAAGAGTCAAACTAGGTGCTGCTAAATATCTCCTCTTTAAAAATAATAACTACAAGTAAATATTTGCTCTTATATAATGGATCTCAAAGTGTTTTACAACTTATTTGTATATTTATTATTTTTGGTATTGTAGTTATTCCTAGGAGCCCCCACCACAGACCAGGACCTTGTTGTGCTCGGTGCTGTGCAAACACAGAACAAAGAGATAGGCCCATCCCCCAAATGCTTCAAACACCATCTTGGAAAGGATTAATATCCCTATTTAACAAATGAGGACTCAGTGGTATAGAGAGGTTAAGGGCCAGAGCCAAAAAGTAACATAGGCGCCTAATGCCCATTGGTCTCAATGGGAGTTAAAGTGCCTAAATACCCTTGAGTACCTAAGTGACTTGCTCAAGATCACCCAGGAAGCCTGTGGAATAGAACTGTTGCATTAATTTATATGGAATTTTTGGCCCCCAAAGAGACAAAGGTGTTAACGTAATCCAGTCACTGTCCAACACTAAACAGATGCGAACAAGTTTTGGGTTTGATATAAAGAGAACTCAGCCTGCAGAGCACGCTGGTGAACACACCATTAAAAACCCTTGTAACCCTTTATTAAAGATATGGAAAAGAAGGAAAAATAGTTAAAACATTTGAGATGTGAAGTATTAAATAAGACTCTCATTTTAACAACATCCCTTGTTCCTTTTACCTTTAGCTGGACAAGAGTTTTTACAAGGAAAACCCGCCTTGTTGGACAGACATATAGATGGTATGAAAGATGGTAATGACTGTCCTTTTGGGGGAGAAGAGAAGTTAGTTCAGGTGGGCTGGAGTTGTTATTAATGTTAAAGTCCAGGACCAGCACTTCCACTAGGCGACCTTAGGCGGTTGCCTAGGGCGGCAGGATTTGCGGGGGCGGCATTTCACCGCCCTCGGCGGCATTTCGGTGGCAACTCATTTCCCGGCGGGGATTTGGCAGAAAGAAAAGTGGCCGCCGAAACACCACCGAGAACACAGCTTCAAAGGAGCTGCTGCCGAAGCGCTGCCGATTATGGCGGAGGAGTGCTGCCGCCTAGGACGGCAAAAACCCTGGCACCGCTACTGTTAAAGTCCAATCCTGTTTCCTAAGAAGACAAAACAAGACAAACACACACACAAGGGGAGAGAGAAGAACAGCAAAGACCAAAAGTGCAGCTTCTGTCTCTGGCGCTGACTTTCACTTGCAACCTCTCTGCTGCAGAAATATAGGCCCATCACACAGTCTTATTGGCCACTCCGAGACCTGGCAAACTCATATGACCATTGGAGAGTTTAGGACATTGCTTTTAGTTGCCTCTTTGGTCACAGTCTCACATCAGCATTGCAAAACATTTGATCTGGAATGGCTAAGTCAGACTCTTATTAAACAAAAGGCAAAATTAGAGATATAGGAAAGAAAGTACATAAATTGGGGAAGGAAAAAGACCTATGGTGGGGGGAGTGTGAGGGAGATGAAGGCTCACATCCCCGATAGTGTTCAGGATTTAGCCAAAACCGGTGGAGGTTGCAATGTCACCTGGGTCCCTCTCTCTGGCCTAGTCCGGTCAGGATATCTCTCATAATTAGCATGAAGAAGGTTGAATGTCCCTGGAGATGGTCTGGGTGGCAGCCATGATGATAAAGCTCCCTGCAGCAGGTGTTGGCAGAAAACTGCTTCTTCTACTAATTTCCCCCCAAAATCTCTTCGTTTTAAGAACCCCAAAAGGGCGTGTTGGGTGGAATACTCCATCCTCTCACTATTTTGCCCGCCAATAGGCCTAATTTGTGAAATACCAATTTTGGTTCACTGATTTCTAGTCCATTACTCCATTTGTTTACCAGTCATAATTTTAACACAGTACTTGTTAAAACATTTTTGTGTGGACTAATTTAGCTTGTCTTGCTTTTGTACCTTTTTCCATCAACATTTGCTGCTATTGTGAACTTACACTTATTATTTACAGTTGAGCTCATAATTAGGGCAAATTTGTAGCCCAATTATTTACAACGTAACTCATGCCTCATTCTTAAACCTGTCCCTTTAACAAACTCGCCTTCTTCCTGTACATCAGCCTTATTATCATAAGCAGCTCCATGACATTTTCCATTAACCTAGTTTCATTCTGCCTTCATTATAAGAGCTTCTCTGAGGGCTCTGAGTTTTGCATGCTTTCATGATGACTATTCATAACACTTGTCCTACTCCTTGACCTGCAAAGAAAGAACCTGATGGAGGAAGGAAGATGGCTTAGGAGAAAAGGTAACAAGATAAATGGATGAAAATAATGATGTTGTACAAATTTAGAACAAAAAAACCCAGGCTCACAGCAAACAGAAATATGATGCATGGGGGGAGGGATAGCTCAGTAGTTTGAGCATTGGCCTGCTAAACCCAGGGTTGTGAGCTCAATTCTTGAGGGGGCCATTTAGGGATCTGGGGCAAAAATTGGGGATTCGTCCTGCTTTGAGCAGGGGGGTGGACTAGATGACCTCCTAATGTCCCTTGCAACCCTGATATTCTATGAAAACAGGAGTCACAGGAAGATGAAAAAGACATCTTACAGTGTGTCAGGCAATGGTATGAATTATTCTTTAAAGTGATAATAGAGACAGTAGCCTAGATAAATTAGACAAAGGCATGTCTAAAAAAAGAAAAACAGCTGAATGCAAACATATAAGGTCGAGATCGGCATAAGACAACATTCCAAATCTGGTCACTTCCAAGCATCCAGGATGTTCAGATCCAGTTCCAAACTTTGGGGACCAGGATCATAAATCTCCATGAAACCAGCAGAAGGAGGATATAAAGGCATTCCTGGAATATTGGGATATAGAAAATACAGTATGAAGAGAGGCTGACATAAGGAGTTATGTACAGAAACTGTGGAGATTATATTGCAGCTAAGCCTGCAAAACGCCAGGAGAAAACAACATCTTCAAGTTTATCAGTCTCGAAGGAGTGGCATTTCTTAGCAGGACTGCAGGCTCTCTTTACAGCCCTATTTACAGACTAACCGGGATTAATATTATCTTTAAGCTATAATCATCTGTGTGATGCCTGGACTACTGAAGAAGCTTGGCAGTTGAAGTCAGCTGCCATTTAAAATGCTTTAAGTACCAAGAACAGTTTTAACTCTGAGGACCTTGTCTGAGGTGGTTTGACCAGTCAATGGATGTTTCAAGCTTTT
The DNA here is from genome assembly GCA_037349315.1 of Chelydra serpentina. Taxonomy (NCBI): domain Eukaryota; kingdom Metazoa; phylum Chordata; order Testudines; family Chelydridae; genus Chelydra; species Chelydra serpentina. The sequence goes on from JBAIAC010000035.1 coordinate 20,789,667, forward strand.
CATTAAACTTCCCCATTGTCCACTGACATGTGAGCAACCAAAACATGAAAGCGAAGATAAAAGACTTCCTTCGTGAATGTTTTCACAGAGCTGTGTGATGTGGAGAAAAAATTGTGAGGTAGAGGGTTATATTTCAAAAGTAAATGCACCAGACTTGCATGCATAGTATCAAGGCTAGCAGGAACCATTGTGATCATCTAGTCAGATCTCCTGTGTAACACAGGCCATAGAACATCCCCAAAATAATTCCTAGAGCATATGGTTTAGAAAAACGTACAATCTTGATTTAAAAATGGTCAGTCATGGAGAATCCACCACGACCCTTGGTAAATTGTTCCAGTGTTTAATTACTCTCATTGTTAAAAATGTATGCCTTATTTCCAGTCTGAATTTGTCTAGCTTCAGCGTCAAGCCATTGGATTGTGTTATACCTTTCTCTGCTAGATGGAAGAGCTCATTTATTAAATATTTGTTCCTCTTGTGGATACTTATGGACTGTAATCACGTCACCCCTTAACCTTCTCTTTGTTAAGATAAATAGATTGAGCTATTTGACTCTATCACTATAAATCATGTTTTCTAATCCTTTAATCATTCTTGGGGCTCTTCTCTGAACCCCCTCCAATTCATCAACATCCTTCTTGAATTGTAGACACCAGAACTGAACACAATATTCCAGTAGCAGTTGTACCAGTGCGAACTATGGAGGTAAAATAACGTACTCAAGATTCCCCTGTTTATGCATCCCAGGATCACATTAATTCTTTTGGCCACAGTGTCACACTGGGAGCTCATGTTCAGCTGATTATCCACCATGACCCTCAAATCTTTTTCAGAATCACTGCTTCTCAGGACGAGTACCCCATCCTACAAGTATGGCCTACATTCTTTGTTTCTAGATGTATACATTTACATTTAGTCATATTAAAACACATGTTGTTTGCTTATGACTATTTATCAAGCAACCCAGATGGCTCTGAATCAGGGACCTGTCCTATTCAATATTTACAACTTCTTCAATTTTTGTGTTGTCTGCCAACTTTATCAGTGATAATTTATGCTTTCTTCCAAATCATAAATAAAAATGTTAAATAGCATAGGGCCAAGAACCCATCCTTGGGGAACCCCATTGGAAGCACACCCGCTCGATGAAGATTCCTGGTTGGGAATCACATTTCAAGACCTATCAGTTAGCCAGTTTTCATTTATTTAATGTGTGCTATGTTAATTTTATATCTTTCTAGTTTTTTAATCAAAAAATTGTGTGGTACCAAGTAGGGCGGTCAAGAGATTAAAAAACTTAATTGCGATTAATCATGCAATTAATCGCACTGTTAATAATAGAATACCATTTATTTAAATATTTTTGGATGTTTTCTACATTTTCAAATATATTGATTTCAATTACAACACAGAATACAAAGTGTACAGTGCTCACTTTATATTTATTTTTATTACAAATATTTGCACTGTAAAAAAACAAAAGAAATAGTATTTTTCAATTCCCTCATTACAAGTACTGTAGTGCAATCTCTTTATCATGAAAGTTGAACATACAAATGTAGAATTATGTGCAAAAAAAACTGCATTCAAAAATAAAACAATGTAAAACTTTAGAGTTACAAGTCCACTCAGTTCTACTCAGCCAATTTCCTGCCTGTACAGCTTGACCTTTAATCATGATTTCTGCTTGCATCTTGTTATTGATTGTATCAATGTACATGTAGTTCATTTATACCACATTCAGGAATAGTCTATACTCCTCACTAACTGTTTTTACAGACTCCAACATTTGTTGCATTGTATCAATGGTTGCAGCAAAATGCCATATCATCAGCATCTCTGAGGTTGGTTAAGAAATGTCTGCCAATGGAATTCCCAGTTCCTTCTACTTTATAAAAGCCTTTCAGGGCTTGTCTCATAATAAATTCTGCGTACATGTTGAAAAGACTTGTGGACAGAATGGACCCTTGTTTCACATTATGCCCAATGGAAAACCACTCACTGTCACAAACGGCTGTTCACACTGTGGTCTGTTGTTGACAGTAGACACTTATGCTGAGTTCAGTGAGATACTTTGGAATCCTCATCCTTGCCAGTATCCTCCAGAGATATCCTCCAGGTATCAAATGCTATGGAGTAGTCAATGAAACACATATTCAATGGGTGATTATACTCCTTGCATTTTTCAATGATATGACATATTTGTGATTTGATCACACATGCCTCACCCTTTCTGAAACTAGCTTGTTGTGGTGGTAGTTCTGCTTTTATCATTCACTTCCTGAGATCCTGAATTATGTAGAGCAGCACTTTATTCATATGCAAGATAAGGGAGATGGTACAATAATTACTGCACTCTGTTATATACCCTTTCTTTGGTAAGGGTGGAAAGATTCCTTTCATCCAGTTGTCTGGCCAATGGTTAGTCATCCATACATCATTGCAAATCTTCTATGTGAGATCAATACTGTGGTCACCAAATGTCATTAGGAATTCTGCTGATACTTTATCTACCTGGTTCATGACTACATGATTTCTGTGAAGAATGAGTTTGACACATTGTCACAGGTGAAAGAAGAACCTGAACAACTTTTGAAATAAAATGAAAATGATCATGCTCAAAGCCCCCAAAGGACGTGTTCCTAAAATTCACCATTGGCCCACACCTGGATAATGGAGAACATGTTTGTGCTGGTAAAAAAATAACCTGGAGTGAAAGAGAGTGGCTTAGAGGCTGAAGAATGTGGCAGGAAATACAAGGAATTGAACTGACATATTCAAAGGCAGACCAGATGAGATAAGAGTGAATACATCAGGGAAAACTGCAATGAACTTGAGTAAGAATTCAAAAGGTTTGTTCACAGTGGTAAGACTTGTTATCAAAAAGTCCCCCGCTCCCACTACCAAGCATAATAAAAGATCATGATGCCATAGTTCTTACTGAAGGTAATGATTTCAAACTCTGGTGGGGTTAGAACCACTTTGTGATGGTGTACCCCATAAGACTTTATGGGGAGATGCTTATAAATGTATATATGTAACTGGAATATGTATTATGCTACAAGTGCCATGTAACATATCTCTGTGAAAGTTATGACCTACTGAATTTATTCCTCCTGTTTGTATGCATGTATCATTGTTGTAGTTGAAGTTATGAATATTGGTTTTATACTTGCTGGTGTTATACATAGCCTTTGTAAGAGCATGGGATCAGGTCTGGAGAAAAGAATGTGCAAGTGGAGTGCAAGCACTTAACAGACAAAAGAAGGTGCAGACCCCAATCCACACCGGGGCCTGGTCAGGAATGCAACTGGTTGGACTGGTTAGAGTACATGGACAGCTGACTTGCCCATGTGATCCCAAAACTCCAGGGCAACATGATGCTACACAGGGAGTGGGGGAAAGGCTATAAAAGCCCTTGGAAGACGCCTCCATTTTGTCTTCAGCTGGCTAAAGAGAGAGGCTCTCCACCCCCCAGAGACATACCTGAGAGAAACTGAACAAAGGACAAAGACAATAGGGGGTGTGAGCGATTGCTGGACCCAGGCTATGAGTTCTACTGCCTGTGAAAGGAAGAATCTAGAGCTGGTGAGGTTTTTATATCTGAGTGAAGTTTGATTAGACATAGACGTGCGTGTTTTATTTTATTTTACTTAGTAATTCAATTTGTTCTGTCTGTCACTACTTGGAATCACTTAAATCCTACTTTCTGTACTTATTAAAATCACTTTTTACTTATTAAGTTTCCTGGAGTACGAGTTGTTACCTGTGGGAAGGCAAACAGCCGTGCATATCTTTCTATCTTTGAAACAGAAGGCGAACTATTTATGAGTTTGCCCTGTATAAGCTTTATACAGGGTAAAACGGATTTATTAAGGGTTTGAACCTCCTTGGGAGTTGGGCACCTGGGTGTCAAAGGCAAGAGCGCTTCCAGGAGCCTTACAGTTGTTAGTGGACTTGGTTCGGACCAGAGTCTGTGTTTGCAACAGATCAGTGGAATCTGGCTCCAAACAGACAGGATTCGGGCGTCCCAAGCTGGAAAAGGCCTGGAAGCAGGGGCAGAAGTAGCCTTGGCACAACAGGTGGCAGCACCAAGCAGGTCTCTGTGATCCCAACCCGTCACACACTTGTGATACAGGACAACAGGAAAGAGCATATAGAGCAGGAGCTATCAATCTTCTAAGAGGAAGTGGTGTGTTGTTTGAAAAACCTATATAAACCTGCAAATCAGGATTTACATATGCAGATGGGAGTTTTTGTGTGTGCAGATAAATTTGCCCTATAATGTTTGTTTTCAAATGGTAACCACAATCTTAGAGCAATTTATGGTGATTCTGCCAGTTTGTATGATATTTTTTATCTACTGGTTCTCAGGTTTGAATTAAAGAGCTGGTTCTGCACGTTAATTCACAATTACTGACAATTCAGACTGCTGCAAAGTATTCTCATGTCAACACAGCCATACAAATTAGACAATATTGAACCAGCCATGAATATTTCATCCTCACATTTGCCTATAGTAAATTGCCAGTCATCCCAGTAAAATGGAGAAGGCGGACAATAGAATTAGGTAGGAGTCATGAAAGGATTACTGCCAAAATATGGTTCACAAACTTTTGTGTATTTATGGACTGTGATATCCACAGGTTTAATTGAACTAGACTGTATTTTAAACAACCTGATTTTTAGCAAAGGGTCCGCAAAGTCAATGCAATTATCTATATGTGAGTGGTATTTTAAAATGTTTTAATCTCTTCTCACAAAAAACCCCCCACCAAAAGCTGGTCTACTAGGGAAGGACAAACCTAAACCTCAAACGTGTGTTTGTGTATGGGGTGGTCAAGTGATGAAAAGGGAAAATGTATGGCTTATGTCATCTACTTTCAGGTAAAATAGCAAATCTCATTGCAATGAATGGAAAAGCAGATTATCTCTTCAGTAGGAAGGGATTAGTGCCAGCATGGAGGGGACATGACCATCCAACTGCCTGGAGTGCATTAGATTAACGGAGAGTCCTGATCCCAACTGCCAGGCTCTCGGGACATCTGCTTAGTGTGCGTACCCTTCTATGCAAGGTAGGAGGCTTCCTCACTCACCTGACAGAATGGCTAGATCTGTACCCTCATTGATCCTCATTTGCATGTGCACATTAACGTGATGCCCTCTAGGCAAGGGTGAAGAATCAAAATTCAAGAAGCAGCTGTCACATTGCGAGGTGCAATCCAGATCAGCGAGGGGTTGTGTCATCACCTGCCCGGCAACTTTAGGTGCCTCGCCGTGCTTTGCTGCGGTAGCTCCCTTCTGGGCTGCTCACACACAGCCTTCCAGCATGCAAGCCACACCCTGAGTGTCTTTCTATAGCTTCAGCCTGGCAGCCTCACATCAGTCACACTCTGGCTTCCACCAGCCTTGCTTGCTATTTTCAGGGTGACCCCAACATACGCCTGGTCCTGGATTTTCCCACCAAAAAAATGTGTGTGACACTGTCCAGCCCTCTCCTGGACAGTCCAGATATTAGAGGTCCCTTGCTCCGTAAGGTGTCAATGTGCAACTGTTCGCTACTTTAATTAGAATTACTCACACAGTTCAGTTTAAAGACAGCATTGGATTGGTTTTGGTTAAAGAATAAAACAAGTTGCCTTAACTACACAGAGGTTTTAAGTGAGTACAAGTACAAGGAATTGAAGTCAGAAATGGTTCGAAGAGGAATAAGGATCAAAATGCTTTCTAGTAACTAAAACTTAATAAGTTAGACTTGGTTTAAGGTAAAATTCTTACCACATGTTCCCAGCAACAGGGCTGACCAAATTCTCAGGTTAGAACCCCTCCCAAAGTCAAAAGGCTGGTTCCTTCGTTTTCTCAGGTGAAAGAGTGAGAAGGATGAGAGAGAGAGAGAGAATGCCCAGAGCATTTTTGCCCCTCACTTTTATAGTTAGTCACAGATTCCCACTAGATGAAGTTCCTTCCAGCTGTGAGGATGGAGACATGGAGTCTCGTGCTGAAAAAGGTTTCATGTTGTTGTTTGTTAAAATGGAAATTGATCTGTTCCTGCCCCCCTTTACTGCCAAAGAATGGCTACTTGACTGATGATTGCCAGTCAACATTGATACATAGCTAGAGGCGTCAGTTTGCCCTTTGTTTTTGAGAAACTGATTTTCCCAATTCCCCAGACTTGTCTGGCAAACCCTGGCTGGGATGATTTAGTTGGGTTTGGTCCTGCTTTGACCAGGGGGTTGGACTAGATGACCTCCTGAGGTCCCTTCCAACCCTGAGATTCTATGATTCTATGAAACACATAGTCATAACTTCAGCTTATGTTCATAACTTTACATATAGTGTTGCTACATACTTTCACTGTGATATAATTGACCAGTGAGTTATTAGTTTCAAATGAGACCTCACAAGGCATATTTTGTACAAAGATTATTACAGCGGTGTGTAGGGTGTGAATACAGGGGTGCATTCAGTCACAGCTCCATTAACTTCCAAGAGGAAAGTAAGTGGAATTTGTGTAGATTTGATAGGAAAGCATCATTCCACAGAAACAGGCTGCTTCTCCCTCTTGATGCTTGGCACTCCACCCAAATCCCATTGAGCATCAAATGGATGGAGTTCCTGTAGCGCAGGAGGTGAGAGGAACATGCTATTTATTACCCTTTCCCTTGCCACATCCCGAGGCCTGTTTTCATCTGATTGATGTAGTTTTGCTTCCCTCCACACCAGAAACAGTCATAAAGCCCTTGGTAAGGAAGACAATTTTGGCTTCTATCTTTCAAGAGGTTCCTATAAACAACAGTTGGAAATTGTTTTAAAACCTTGACTGTGTCGTTTTAATATTACACAGGAATGCCTGCAACATCCTTTTATAGAGTAATAGGATAATAAAGAGAACAAACCCATTGCCTCTGTGTTTAATCATAGAACAGCCTGAATTAGACTAACAGGATAATGGGGTAAATAAAACATAAACCCACTGCCATTCGGCTTCCCAGCTACAGAGCAAACCCACTTTGAGATGGGTTAAAGTGACCTCATAACTTTGCAGGGACTTAGATGAGGCCAGATAAATAATAGAGGCACAGACATTTGACAGCATAGGAGGACAAGGTTTGCCAGGGTGCGGTGAGAGACTGGACAGCTAATGGTGGCAAAAAGTTAAGGCTGTCCAATTCCAGTAAATAAAACGTACATGCATCTGGGGTGGGTCAACCAAATCTGGGTCTCTTTCTGAAGCTGTTTTCATTGCCCCGCTCCCCTCAGCTGCAAGGCTCAAGATTCAGGGTGCAACCTTCCTCTGTCCACACACCTACCGCAATCTGCTCTGCCAGACCAGAAGAGATGGGGGACTTAGTCTATTAGGGGGAGATCAGGGAATAGGTAATGAGCCTGGAACTGCTTTGTTGAGTATTAGGGGGGAAGATGATGGAGGTTTCCTGTTAAACAGGGGGAGGGGAGAGGGGATCTGTATTGTGCCCTATCCTGAGCACTGACACACGGAGAGAAATCTTGATTCCACAGCTGACTTTAATTATTATCCCCACAGCGCTCCAGGTCAGCCACACAGATAACAGCTCACACTCCACACTTCATGTCCCAGGAACATAAGCAGTAAACGCTGGCCTCGCTGTTCCACCTGTCCTAGGGGCTCCCTGCTGCTGCTGTAGAATTGGCAGCTAGCTGTTTTATCTGGCCCTGGACACCGTCTGCCAGAAGCAGTGAATGGCTGAGCTCAAACCTCTGCCTAAAACTCAAACCTTTTGTAAGACTTGGCTAAAGTGTAGAGTTGTTTTATTTTTTTTAATGTTCCCTTGTTGCTGCATTTCCTGTTTCAGCTGGGACTGAAAGAGGAACTTGCAGAAACCTCTGAAAAGGGTTGTTTCATTATGTTTTTGATCCAGTCCAAAACAGAGAATCCCACAAGAAGATCGGTGTTGAAGCCCCACTGGCATCTCAACAAGACTGGCTTTCCAAGCTGTGCAGCCCCAAGCTGCTGGAAACCAAGGAGGGGAGGAAATCAGGTTATTAGCTGCCTCGGATTTTGGTGCCGTTGTTGGAGACAGAAAGGGAATCTTGCACTGAGTTGTTTTGTCACCCTTCAGTTTGGCTATTAGAGAGAGACAAGACCTGATCATGAATTTCAGGGATAACATGGAATGCAGGGCCCAAGTGACAAAGCCCAAGCTTTGAAGTCGTCCATGCATGTGAATTTTTAGATGCTTCTGTAATTGGAACCATTAGAGTTTCCCTATCACTAGCATCACAACAGGTTTTCTTAGAAAATAGCAATGCTTAGCGAAGGCAGGAGATCTTGCAGTGGGAGAGGCAAATGCTACAAGAGGAATCCCACGGATGATACCCAAATTAAACTGAATATTCTGACTCCTAAGGGCACATGAATGTGGGCATGAATTTAGTGTAGCAATATAGCCACCCTGACATAATTCCCTATCTTTTCCATGTTATTTACTTTCAATAATATTTATTTAGGGGAATGGAACTGGTAAGACAGTAATAGCGGCACTTTCTCTGACAAGACTGATCCCTTTAGGTTTATCTCACCTTCCCTCCTGCTTTGCCATTGTATCTTCCGTACCCACTCTCCTCATTAAAATGGCTTGCTTTCTGCTGTAGTCACTGACTTCATTTATATGTGTTCATTTCAATGGCATTACTTAGCAGCTAAATCTACATGCTCACCGCTAGAGTGACCAGAGGGCAACTGTGAAAAATTGGGACAGGGGGTGGGGAGTAGTAGGTGCCTATATAAGAAAAAGCCCCCAAAATCAGGACTGTCCCTATAAAATTGGGACATCTGGTCACCCTACTCACCGCCCTCTCAGTGAACACTTTTTGCTGGGATTTTCCGCTTACCCGTAGGCTGCTACGTAGGTGGGTACGAGAAGGGACTCTGCACCAGCAGCAGGTCACTGAGGCCTCCTGCTTGCCTCAGCGTTAAGGCATCCAGAATGCTCACAAGAGTCCTAGGGCGCAAGTCTTGAAAGGGCACAGCGTGTACTTTCCTCCCATGCTGGCTTCAGTCTGACAACTTGTGCAGAAGGGATATGGTGTCATGGCCTCACGCTCGTCCCTTTGGGGAGGCTGGAAGTGTTGTGCGCTCCCACCTAATCTGCATGCACTAAGACTGGGAGTGAGACTGCAGTTTACACCAGGTGTGCAAGTCAGGGACAGCTCCTGTATGGGTCAGCCACAGTTTGGCTCTTGCTTTCTTTGGGTTCAATCCTGCAGTTCTTGCTCAGTCCAAACTCCCAGTGATTGTCTTTAGATTGTCTCCGCAGCTAATTTTGTTTTATACAGAAATGGCTGTACATTGCTAACATAGACTAGTTTGGTATTTAAGAGCTTGCTAAAAATGGTGAATGATGTTCCATATAATTAATTAACTATATATATTTTATATAAAATATCCAGAATGTTGTTTAATTTTCCATTACTTATTTTGCAATGCAATGATCTATTGCATCACTTTCAATATATTTTAGCTATACTGGGCCTGATTCTGATCTTGCTTTTGCTCATTTTCTATCTCTTTTGCTTCATTGATTTCAATAGCGTTCCTCTTCATTTACTCTGGTGTAAATGAGATCAAAAGCAGACCCACTGAGTTTAATTCCATATATTTTAAATCTGAAAATTGATCAGCATTGTAATGTATTTATCATGGGGGAGATTTCCAACCACAGATAAATTGTATAGGAGCACAAGTTCCGGTCCTTTGAAAATTACCCCCCAATAAATTACAAGTTTTCCTATAGACTCAATTCTGGTTTGTGCAGAGAAAATACAATACATGTGCTCAACAGCACATATACATGCTATTCTCTTTTCTTATGCCACTCTATTCCCTGTGCAAATAGGGCTTTCACTGCTACCCTTCCATCTTTCCTCCTCTCCTGCTGCAGTCTTAGCTTATTAAAGGGAGTTAATAGGTCCTGTATTTTGCCCAGCTTCCCCATGCATTCTATTAGTGCTAAGAACAGGAGTAATTAGTGCAGCTGGCTATGTGGCATTTAATGCTTAGTCCAGGCTGCTTCATATAAGCATGCACATATACACAGCCTACACCCACATTCAGTGTGGCCGCATCCGTTACTTTCCTCAACAAACTTAGGACAGGTCTGCACTTAAAAAGCCGCACTGGTACAGCTGAGCTGCTGTAGCACTTTGGTGAAGATGCTACTATGCTAACGGGAGAAGCCCTCCCATTGACATAGCATTGTCTATATTGGGGCTTAGCTCGGTATAACTACGCCACTCAGGGGTGTAGATTTTTCACCCCACCTAGCGATGTGGAATAATGTAAGTTTGTAGTGTAGACCTGCCTTTAGTCATGGAAGAACTAGCTCTTTCTCTCTGATAGTTTTCTAAGGAGGCAGAACAGGACTGTCAGGAATGGTCCAGATAATATTAGTCCTGCCTTGAGTGCAGGGGACTGGACTAGATGACCTCTCGAGGTCCCTTCCAGTCCTATGATTCTATGACATGGTGAGCTCAATTCAGTTGCTGGTAAACAGTTGTCCCAATTTATATAACACCCCCCCACACATACGCACATACCACACACCATGTTAGCCCTCTTGCAATCTCAGCAAAGATCGATCTACTCTTTTCCCCCTAGAAGTCACCCCAAAGCAGGATTAAGGTGCATTAGCGGGGCAATGTGTGAAAATGTACACTGCACTTACCGGCTTTGCTGTATTCTCTGGTTTAGCCATCGTGGATTTCAGTCTTTACTGATGTTATGTTGGCAGCTTTCACAAACACTCCATTATTCTTTCATCTGACTTATCCATATACTTCATATATTGTGCCCATCAAAATGACATCCGAGAACATGTTTAGAAACTATTTTTACAGCTTTTTTATCTGAAGTTTCTCACCCTTCCTTCCCTTCCCCCCACCATCCCATATATCTTTATTTATGTATTTATCATAGGAAAGCTATATCAGATGCATTTTGTTCTGAAGATGCTGAGATGTGTGTCCTGGGAGTGACTTACACAGTCACCCCTCTTTTCCCAGTCTAAGGGTGTCACCTTCATGAATCAGGGATACCCCACATCACAGTAAAAGGAAGGGGAAAAGTTTGCAGGCCAACAACAAAAAGAATACGACTGTACACACCCATCATAAACATGCACAACACCCACATACCAGCAGGGATTTGTGTTTCCTACCCTGAGCATCTCTACCACCCAGTAGTTATCAGACACCGTTTATAGTAAGCCTTTAAATCCCAGTGAATACTAGCCCAGCTAGCTCCCATTGCTCACAGTTTGTTCCAGGCTCAATGACAGCTTAAGTCTTGGAAATGAAAGAAGACCTTTTTTATAGTCTTTTATAGCAACGGCGTTCAACCTTTCCAGACTACTGTACCTCTTTCAGAAGTCTGATTTGTCTTATGTACCCCAAGTTTCACCTCACTTAAAAGCAACTTGCTTACAAAATCAGACATAAAAATATAGAAGTGTCACAGCACACTATTACTGAAAAATTGCTTACCTTCTCATTTTTACCATATAATTATAAAATAAATCAATTGGAATATAAATATTGTACTTACATTTCAGTGTATAGTCTATAGAGCAGTATAAACAAGTCATTGTCTGTATGAAATTTTAGTTTGTACTGACTTCGCTAGTGCTTTTTATATAGCCTGTTGTAAAACTAGGCAAATATCTAGATAAGTTGATGTACCCCCTGGAAGACTTCTACATACCCCAGGGATGCATGTATCCCTGGTTGACAACCATTGTTCTACAGGACAGGAGAGCAGCCTTAATGCAGCCTTTTATTTCCCAGTTGGCTTCTCCTTCATTTTAGTTTGCTTTACCTGCTCTTGTTATCCTGTGACGTTGCACTCCATGTTTTGTTTTATGGAAATATGCTAATGCATGTGAATATAATGTAACTGGAATATGCTTCATGCAAAAGGTCTCTTGTAAGGTATCATTACAAAGCTTATAATCTACTGAGTGTGTTCAATCTATTTGTATGAATGTATCATTCTTGTATCTGAAGATAGAAATATGAAGTATTACTCTGAAGTCCTCTTGTAATTGTGCAAAGTGTTGGCCATTAATGGTGGCTTGGAATCTTGATGGCTCCCATTGACTAGGACAATTGGTTGTGAATGGGTCATTTACCTGCAAGCCTTCCTGTGTACCTGAGGTGGGTAATGAAGAATGAGGTCTTACAGTGACATGTCACATGATACTTGAATCCATCTTAATCCTAGTGCTTTTCCATTTAGAAGGAAGGGTGGGGACCCAGAGAGACAAAAGATTCCTGCCTTGGGCCAAAGCTATAGAAGGGGGTGGAACAGACCAAAGGGGGCTGCCAGTCATGAGAAATCCCCTAGTTTCCACCTGAGCTGGAACTAACAAGGATTGTACCAAGGGAAAGGATTGGGCCCAGACTAGGAAGGAGTTTAGTCTGTGAAAGAAGCTTACTAGAACATCTCTGAGGGTGAGTTTTACCTGCATTCAGTTTCTTAATGTATTAGACTTAGACTTGTGTGTTTTATTTTATTTTGCTTGGTAACTTAATTTGTTCTGTCTGTTATTACTTGAAACCACTTAAATCCTACTTTTAATACTTAATAAAATCACATTTGTTTATTAATTAACCCAGAGTAAGTGATTAATACCTAGGGGAGCAAACAGCTGTGCATATCTCTCTATCAGTGTTATAGAGAGTGGACAATTTATGAGTTTAACCTGTATAAGCTTTATACAGAGTAAAATGGATTTATTTGGGGTTTGGACCCCATTGGGAGCTGGGCGTCTGGGTTCTTGAGAGAGGAGTACTTGCTGAGCTGTTTTCAATTAAGTCTGCAGCTTTGGGGGTGTGGGTGAGACCCTGGGTCTGTGTTGCAGCAGGCTAGCATGTCTGGCTCAACAAGGCAGGGTTCTGGAGTCCCAAGCCATCAAAGAAAACGGGCTCAGAGGTAGTTTCAGCACATCCGGTGACAGCCCCAAGGGGGTCTCTGTGACCGAACCTGTCACATATCCCTTAATATTTTTGGCCTGCAGCCTGTGGCAGCTGATTCTTATGAGCAGAAGAGAGTAATATTACATACTGTCTTGACACAAATAGTCTACAGGACAGCTAAATAAAGGAAGCCAGGATCTCTGGTCAGCTATCCAGTCAATCAGCCAAAGCTCATTTAAGCTTCAGTAGTTTAAGCGTTCAAGATAGCAGGCAGGAGGAGAGGCAGGAAGAATTTAAAAGATAAGAGGGAGTTTGAGTAGTAACCGAGTTATAAATTAAATGTTGGCAAATAGTAAGTTATATTTTAAATATTTATTGAACAAAACCTATTTTCTAATGTTGCTTTCCTAAGTAAAACAAACTTTTTCCCTTCAGCTTACTGAGAAGGCATGTTTCCTTCTGTCAGCCTGTGGCACTAGGCAACTAAAGTCCATTACTGCACATATACACATTCCAGACAGAATACAGACATGATTTCTTAATCAAAAGGGATGGTTTGTTATTGTAAACTGTGATAACCCAGCAATGAAGGCTTATTTGCACATTGTTCTTGGCTGAAGGAGGGAGACTGCATCATTGCTGGACTGCTCTGGATGTATAAAAGGATTTCATAGACACAGAGGGGATATAGAACAAACGTATGTCAAAGTGAAGGAGATGTTCGTGATGTTCAAAGCTGAAGTGTTGGAGATATTGGAAAAAATAATTAACTCCCCCTTTTAAGCAACAGAAGCCTGTGCCAATTAAGGAGAATGAGGAAAGGGTACTCCAACAGTACTTTATAAATAATACCCCACTACAGAAGTGGCTAAGTAATGACTAAGAAGTGAGTCAGTCATAATGTTTTCCCTTTCTAATCCTTTTTTTTTTTTTTAATGATAGGAGATTTTTAGTTCAGGTAATGTTTGAAATCCTTACAATTCCCCATCTCTCTCCCCACCTCGTGGAGAATTTTGAGCTGAAGCCTGCTAAATGCCACTGTAATGGATAAGGTGAGATTGTTTGCAGTCTGCACCTTTCACGAACATGGATGGAACAATCAAAGGAAAACTTTCAAAGTTTTCTCTCGGTTCGTGTTCCTTTGTCCTGAGGGAGGTGGGAAAAGGAGGGTTTGTTGGTGTCATTTTGATGGGATTCCTTTAAACAAATCATAAATATGCCTGGGAACAGAAATTTGTCATATTCAACGTAGGGTTTATAAACATGCTGCATAATAGCAGCACAACCCGTCGATAAAAATTTGGGGCCCCATCATGTTTGCTGGGGCCCCATCTCCTCCTATTTCACTTTATTTACACAGATGTTACAGATTTTTGGGAGGGCCCTCAGGGCCCCAGTACAATTGTGCCCCTGCTCCCTTGCTCTCATCAGTCCCCAGGAAAGCATGGTCTAGTGGTTAAGCTGTTAGCCTGGGACTCTAGAAAGCTGTGCTTGTTTCTCTGCTCTGCCACAGACTTTCTGTGTGCTCCTGGGCAAGTCACTTAGGTCTTGTGTCTCAAAGGTATTTAGGCCTTAGTCTCTCTGTGCCTCAGTTCCCCATCTGTTAAATGGGGATAATTGCACTGACTTCCTCACAGGGTGTTGTGAAGATGAATACATTAAAGATTGTGAGGTACATTACAATACATTAAAGATTGCCATATAGAGACCTAAGATAGATATATAATTCAGTGTGAATGTCACAGGCTGTCACTTGTTGCATGTGCTGGTCAGTTATGAATATGTTGGCCTCCAGAGGGACATTAGTCAGCATCATCTCAACGCTTTAGATTTACCACCTCATTTATGTGCTGATTATTTTTTAAATCTTCTGTGAAGGGTTTTTTTTACATAACTAGTACCCTCTTTTCTTTAGCTAACCAGCTTTGCTAAATTACAAAGACAGAACAGAAAGCTATAAGGCACTAATCAGACCTGAATAATGAACTGAGAAATATGTATGGTGAATTAAAATGAAGGTGTTCATGGATAATTAGTATTATATTTAAGAATTTTTCAACTTGTCTCTTTAAAATCCCCCACTAAGCATCGGTTTCTCCATGCAGCCACCTCTGATATTTTCAGTGAAAATGGCCTTTGTTTTATATTGAGGGAACACCAGAAAATAGAGAACAAAAGTAAAGTCTTTGTGAGAGAGCAGTGTGTGTGTGTTCCCTCTTAAAGTCTGTACTGAAATCTCAGATGAAAATGGCAGTTCTGCACACAAGGTTAGAAAGAGTGCTTGGAAAAGTCAAAGGTTCAGTACACTGAAAACAAAAGGTACCACACAACATATACCACACTCTCACCCGGTCAAAACCCACAACTCTCTGTAGTCAAATTGCCTTCACGTTGATAGTTACAATTATCAAAAGCCACTAGGTAAACCTTACCTCACTTCCTGAACTCACCGAAGCATGGCCCTAAGGTAGAATGTCTAAGGGTGTTATCTCTGCCACCAGGGCTGGAGAGCTTTCTCCTAGAACCTGACAGCAAGGTCACCTCAGACAATCTCAAATGCCGTTGGCTGTGTTTATCTCCACTTTCTGTTTTTTGGGATGGCTCAGGAGAGCATACACACCGCTGCAATGCATGTGCCTGGCAGCCCAATTCAGTCAGGCGAAGGAGCTCATTTTTCGCCCACCCGTTTCATCTCTGTAATTTGCACTGTAAACTGACCCACTCTCATTTATTCACTTTAACTGACTGATTTATCCCTAATTCCTGGACATCAGGGCTCCATCTTGCAATGTGCTGAGCACCTCCTGTAAGGCACTGAGTGCTTTGAACTCTTAGCAGAGTTAGTGGAAGCTGAGGATGCTCAACCTCTTGCCGGAGGCACTCAGCATTTCACAAGGTCAGGTTCAAACTCCCACCTTCTCTTCTAAAGGGCAACTACATGGCAGTCTGATTATACCATTAGTGCTACAGTACTTTTGAGGTAGGCTGGTACAGATTATTTGGCAACATATACTAGTTCCCTTCCCTCCCCAGAGATTGAGCATTTTATCCCTGCACTCCGTTGCTACTGGCAATTGTAGTCTTGACGATAAATCCAAATTTGGGTTTCCCAGATGACAGGCCAGAAGCACCAAGCTACACGGTTGGCTCATATTCACTTTCATTATATTAAAATCTCAACAGATTAGTCACGGGCTCTGCATTTCACTAGTTCATTTCATCATGATTTCCACTGCACATTTCAGCCATTAACCAGCTGTATCAGCTTTAATACTGCTGTTTTTAAAAGTTGGCTTTGTTTCCAAGTATCCAGCTCTGAAACCTGTAGAATGGAGGACTGAATCCCAGCTCCTTCCACTAAGGGCAAGCATAACTAAATATTTTACCAGCCAATAAAGATTATTAGAAGAGCTACAGGTCAACATCATGTTCATATCAGAAAACAAACAGGGGAAAGCACTCCACCAGACTGCTATATTAGAAAAACGTTTATTTTCCTGATGTTTCTTTTAGGTGGACCTTTTCACATGTGACAATGTCAGATATCCTTTTTTCATGTAGGCCTTGATCCAACACCTCATAACACTGCTGAAGTCAATGCACGTCTTCCCTTGATTTCAATGGGTGTTGGACCCCATATTAAATTTCAGGGTCAGTAATATTAACCTGTCAAGTCTAATCTGCAAAGCAATTCCTCCTCCTACGCATTTGGGATAGAGGTTTCCTGAAGGAAGACAAGTCTTTATTTGTTGTCTGGAGCACTGCATTGGGTATTTATGGCCCCATGAGCAGGTTATTATTTATTATAGACTGTTGATCTGAGTTTGTAAGTTTTAACTTGTGTAAAAGGGCAGCACAGGGGTGGGTGCCTGTTGAATAAGAATGATAAAGTTTATACATTGAAATAAATAGAATAAATAAATACTAGTTAGAAGTATTATTGTAAGTCTTCAGTCCTGAGCAGGGTGCAGAAAATGTCTCTCTCTAATACAGCCCAACATGCCTGGTGCTGTACATTGCAATGAACAGAAATTCACTGCGGGATCAGCTGCTGAAACATATGGGTTCTGATTCTCCTTTACACCACCGTGGCAGCATAAAAGGGCCTCAAGGTGGGTTTAAATTCTGTAATTTAATAATAAGTAATAAGAGCTTTAGTGCAAATGAGAAACAGTCCCATGATATTCTGGAAGCAAGAACGAGGTTATTCTGAAACAAGAAAAGACAAGAAATGCCCATTTAAAATCCATTCCATCCCCATCCCTTCCCATAGTATAAAAGCATATTGTTTACTTTAAAATATACCCATTTCCTCCCAAAAGGAGAACATCCTCAGATTTTTAATGTACTTACATATACCATAGCACTGTAACCTTTGTCTTTCTTTATCTCTTTCCTTCTCTGGTGCTTTTTAACCTCTTTACATTTAAATCATAACTAAAACTAGGGCCCAGGGCACTAAACACTTATTTCTAGGAAGCACCATTTTTATTAGTAAGGGTCTGATCCAAATTTCATTGAAGTCAGTGAAAAAATTGTCACTGATTTCAATGGGCTTTGGATCAGGCCTTATGAGTTTGCAGAATCTGGCCTGTGATGGTGTCCCCATAAGACTTTATTGAGGGATGCTTATAAATGTGTAAGCAGAGTCAGGATGAGCTCTACCCTGACATCTGGTGGTGAGTTGTGGAAAGGGATGTCAGGGGCTAATCTTGTTTGCATGGACACACCCACCCTGCAAAGCATGATGGACCGCTTGCCCAAATGGTCACCTTGACTGCTGTGGGAGCCCCAGTTTCTCTGTTATTGGGGCAGGAAGACTAAAGTGTTGTTACCCTGATTATGTGAATCAAGGACAGTGGGCTTTTGTTATGAGGAAGGGACTCGCCCTTAGCTAAGCAGCACTTGCTAGGCGAGGGACATGGATTCCAAAACCCAGTGAATTGAGAGAGGTTGGGGACAGATATTTGTATCTGGTGGCATGGGCCTCTTCTGAGGGTCCTAAATGTCAATTGCATCTCCTTCTCTCTCTCCACTGTGGAATATCAGAGCTAATTTTGAGTTCCTTAGGAGTCTATTCACAGGCTGCTGAGTTGGAATTACTCTGGACTAAGTGTGCAAATGAGCACGAAGGCCCCCCCTAACTACAAGCTGAAATTGTTATGAGCTGAAATCACTGAGCACTGTGTTAAGTAGTGGGGGAGCCAGAAGATCTATTGCTGAGCGACTGGTGGAGCGGAGCGGCTGGCGGAGCGGGACAGTTGGCGGGACAGCCGGAGTGGCTTGCAGGACGGCTGATGGAGCGGAGCGGCTGGCGGGACAGCCGGAGCGGCTTGCAGGCCGGCTGGCGGAGCGGCTGGCGGAGCGGCTTGCGGGACGGCTGAACGGAGTGACTCGCGGGATGGCTGGCGGAGCAGAGCCGAGCGAAGCACCATGAAGGGACGGGGCAGTCAGCTTCGAGCCACGTAAGGTGCCCCTTACCTCTCCCCTCCCCATTTCTACCCAGACTGGAGGGGGTGTAACACTCTGCAGATGAACTTTTGAACTCTGGGTCTGGACTTTTGGGTTGTTGGACTTTTGGGACTTTGGGTGATTTTTGGGGTTGATGGACTCAAGAACCAAAGGGAAAGGACATGGCCAATTTGCTGGGGTGGGTCATTGCTCACAGTTTGGTTTACAAATCCTAGATGTGGTGTTTCCCCAGCAAAAGGCCGCATTGTTTCTCTCTGTCATTAAAAGGTTTTTCTACACTCAGACTCTGTGCTTGCGAGAGGGGAAGTACTGCCTCTTAGAGGCGCCCAGGGGGGGTGATATATATTTGTCCCAGGTCACTGGGTGGGGGCTCGAGCCGGTTTTTTGCATTGTGTTATTGGAATGGAACCCCTAGATACGGAACCCGGCCCTTGTTGCTGCCGACTCTGACTGGCAGAAGGGTTACAAATGTATATAGGATATAACTGGAATATGTTTTATGCTACATGTCCCATGTAACATATCTCTGTAAAAGTTATGATTTACTGAATCTATTCCTCCTGGTTGTATGCATGTATAACTTTTGTAGTTGAAGATATGAATATTGGTTGTATATTTGCTGTTTTTATACATAGCCTTTGTAAGAGCATGGGATCGATGTCTGGAGAAAGGAATGTTCAGGTTGAGAGCCCAATCAAGAAACTCTTGACAGACAAAAGAAGTTGCAGACACCAATCCACATCTGAGCGTGGCCAGGAATGTAGCTGGGCTTGGCTCCTAAGGAACTGAGTTGTTCATGGACATGTGACTTCACCATGTGATCCCAAAACTCCAGAGGGTAACATGATGCTACACAGGGAGTGGGGAGGAGTATCCATCCAGGGGAGAAAGTCTATTTAAACCCCTTGGAGACCCCTCCATTTTGTCTTCAGCTGGCTAAGGAGAGAGCCTCTCCACCCCCCAAGGACACACCTGAAAGAGACTGAACAAAGGACAAAGACAATAGGGGGTGTGAGCAATTGCTGGACCCAGGCTAGGAGGACTATAGCCTGTAAAAGGAAGTTTACTGGAACTGGTGAGGTTTTTATCTGTATTCAGGGTGATTAGACATAGACTGCCGTGTTTCATTTTATTTTACTTAGTAATTCACTTTGTT
Source organism: Chelydra serpentina (assembly GCA_037349315.1). Taxonomy (NCBI): domain Eukaryota; kingdom Metazoa; phylum Chordata; order Testudines; family Chelydridae; genus Chelydra; species Chelydra serpentina. The sequence continues at coordinate 20,809,249 of JBAIAC010000035.1, forward strand.
CTGTCGGTTACTACTTGGAATCACTTAAATACTACTTTTTACTTATTAAGTTACCCAGAGTACGTGTTAGTACCTGGAGGGGGGCAAACAGCGGTGCATATCTCTATCCATGAAATAGATGGCGAACTATTTATGAGTTTACCCTGTATAAGCTTTATACAGGGTAAAACGGATTTATTCAGGGTTTGAACCCCATTGGGAGTTGGGCACCTGGGTGTCAAAGGCAAGAGCACTTCCTGAGCTGCTTCCAGGCAGGCCTTCAGCTGTTAGGGAACGTGGTTCAGACCTGGGTCTGGGTTTGCAGCAGACCAGCGGGTCTGGCTCAAAACAGACAGGATTCTGAAGTCCCAAGCTGGAAAAGGCAGGAAAGCAGGGGCAGAAGTAGTCTTGGCACACCAGCTGGCAGCTCCAAGGGGGTTTCTGTGATACCTTAGGTTGTAAGTTCTTCAGAGCAAGAATCATGTCTCCTTATTTCTACTATAAAACACCTACACACTTTTGGGGGCTGCAAAAATAATAATAAATAATGCTAATAAGTAATATGTAAAATTACATTTATCAACTTATGAGTTAGTATGTGAAAAGTTTTCTCTTGGGGGTCCTCAAATCAGCAGTATGGGGAATCTGGGTAAGTAAAGATTACACCCAGAAGTAATGATTTATAGAATCAGACCCTATGTGAGAAACAACACAAAGGGCTGACAATAAATAATAGGCGAGTCTGGGGTATGCGAGGATAAGACTTAACATTATAAGTGATCATGAGTTAGCATTATTGTTACATGAGTGCTCACACACACGGACAAACAGGTTTTTCATGCTAAACACTAGCTTTCCATCAATCTATCTGTTTAGCACAAAAAAAGTTATATGTTGAATTATTCAATTTTTAGTGCACTTTCAATTTCTCTCTTTTCTTACTTTTGCAGCAACCTAAAGTGTGCTAGGTCTCTACTCTGCAAATAAAAAGGAATGGTCCTAACCTCAGAGAATTTATAGTCTACAAACTAATGGAAAGACTTACCTTGAATAATCCCAATCATAAAAGTAAAATCATGTCAAACTTTTCTCATATTACCTCTTGTTTAGTCTGTGACTGTTTTTGCCAGAGAGGAGGTTAGTAAATGGTCTATGCCACTTATTTCAATCTATGAATGCCAAATTAATGTGCTAAAACAGATGTAATATATCCTTCTAATGTCACTGTCACACACTTACATACTATGCAAGAAATGAATAAAATATATTGAATGTTCATTTTTCCCAGGCATTCGTTTTTATTATATTTCCATGTGCAGATGGGGGAACTAACAAATTATGTAAACGGCCTTATGAAGACATTCTATATAATCAGATATTCTCACACAAGCGGTTCCATTCCAGTCAAGAATATCTCAGAAAAGGGAACAAAATGAAAATTAATATTTATTTCCTGAGTTTGCTTCACGCACTAGAGAAAATAAATGTTGCAGGGTACAAGGATTGAAGGAGTTTTAATCAGAAACAAATGTGTTGGAAGAAGCTAACTAAAAATCAACAATGGAAGGTTTTATTTGCTCTCAGCTCATCAGTGTGTGAAAACCAGAGAACACCCCAAGCTACAAAGGCGGCGGGAACCCCAGAGGTTAAAATGTACTACTGGCATGTGAAGCCTTAAATTAGAGTGAATAAATGAAGACTCGGCACACCATTTTTAGATGACCACCTGGTTGTCTGTTCATTTCTGCTGCCAAATAATGAGAGATTTCTTATCACTTATTTGCATAAAAAAATAAAGCAGAGAAATTCAGGAAGGAGCAGAGATTTAATCATAGATATCGGAGCTTGAAATGTCTCTGTATATCTGCTCTCATGGCAAAAATGTTTTGCTTCACAATTTTTGCTTTTACCTATGAATTACATGGCATTCTTCTTCTGGTAACAAATAAATAGAAGAAATCAGTTTTTACGTTTGGATGTTGAATCCCCTTTCTTAATTCTGTTATTCTCTGTTGATAATACCTGCAATTGGCAGTTCTTCCATATTTACATCCAGCTCATAAAGACCTGGTGCTATCTCAGTTAATCTGTTGCAAATTATTTACATTGGACATACAAAATACTGAAACAGAAGTTACAGAAATTGTATTTGTGTTTGAAGAAACTAATCTCATTTCATTTTATTTGTCCTGCAGTGATCATTTTGGGTATTTTTCCTACATCTAAGGCTTGGCAGATAGGGTTGTTAACTTACAAATGAGAACAAGGTTGAGTGCAGGACTGGGAGCCAGGAATCCAGTTTCCCCAGGAAACGTAATAGGAACAAACAAGGCTTTGGATAAGTCAGTTAATCTCTCTACGTCCATTTGTAAAATAAGGATATTTAATTAGCTCACAGGATTGTTGTGAGGATTAATTAATATTTGTAAATGCTTTAAGAATAAATGCAAAGAATGTTGACGTTTCTAACTCCAGGAAATGCCTCAAGGGACTAATTTATTCTTGTATATTAACAGATAAATTAAACATAGAACTTAAATGATTCTTGGAGAATACAAGGAATAGCAGAATGAGAGAAAAAGTGGAATGAAAGAGAAGTGATCCAAGAACATAAGAGAAGAAAAGGGAAAATGGGAGAGAGTAAGAATAGAATTAGGCTTAGATAATCAAATAGAATAAAATGAAAGCTGTTAGACCAGAGTACAAAGTAAGAGGTTGTGGGAATACAGATTGGGATGCATATGCATTTGGGGCTTGAAAAAATGTTCACTATACCAGTATTCTCAGTACCAGTGTAGCAGCATTCTCCCCAGCTCCCATGTCACTCCCTGTCCAATGCACTCAGAAAGATCTTTGAAGAAGAATCAGTCTCCCTTCCTTATTCAAACCACCCCTTGATCTTCTATGAACTGGTTCCCTTACTTCATGGGGTGCAATTTTCTGGGCCTTGTTTGCTCTTTGAGAAAGACAGCTCCTTTCTTTCCTTTTTCCCAACAATTTTGTACACCACTTTTCAAAGGCTCCAGCAGTGACTGTCCAGATACCTTTTCAGCTATACTAGACAGATCGGCGGGGAGCAATCGATCTATTGGGGATCGATTTATCGCGTCTCGTTGAGACGCACTTAATCGATCCCCGAACGCGCTCCTCGTCGACTCCGGAAATCCACCTCGGTGAAAGGCGGAAGCGGAGTCAACGGGGGAGTGGCAGCGATCGACTCGCCGCCGTTCTCACGGCCAGGTAACTCGATTACGATACGCCTACTTCAGCTACGTTATTCACGTAGCTGAAGTTGCGTATCGTAGATTGACCCCCCCCCCTCCCCCCCCAGTGTAGCCCAGGGCTGAGATGTTCGAGCCTTAGTTTCAAACTTTCACTTTCTGTCAGTTACACCATAAGTTATTCTTCCATTACGCCATTCTGAAGCCTTTCATTGATGTGTTCATCTTTGTATCCAGAAAGACTTAGGCTCTGGCAGGCTCTCTCTATGTGATAAAGCTGTCTACAAAGTATAGAAGAGAGACTATGTCTATCAGATATCCAAGTGTCCTCCATATCTCAGCTCTTTCTTCATCTCCATTTATTACTTCTCTTTATGACTGGAAGAAACATTTATTACATCCTCTTCCTTGTTTGTTCCTGTTCTGTTTCCTGAGTTTAGTACTAATTAAGCAATCAATATAGTCACCATTCAGGCCAGGGAGTCAAGTGGACTAAATGGATCAGCTAACACCTACAGCTGCTTCTCTGTCTGCATTAGAGGGGGCCACTAGAAAGGCAGTCTTAGTGTATGTAATAGCTCAACGTATACCCAGAGCAAAACTCTCCTGCAGAGGGTTAGGATGTTGTAGAGGGTGGAGAGTGAGAAGATTGGCTGGAGTTGCAGCTGTGTGTAAATATCCTTCACCAGAAAATATAGATTTGCTACAGCATGAAAGTTCACTGAGTCATAATTTGTTCAAGATTGAAAAGCCAGTCTCTTGGAAGTGAATTTGGCCAGAGTTCAAGCAGCATGTACTTGGATTTAGCTGCACATACCAATCAATCTGTATCTGAAAAGATAGCCGCATACCTTGAAACCAGTGAATATGAGAAATTTTACAACTTTACTTTGAGCAGGATAAGAAGAAAATCCTGGTAACTGATATTTCACTTGAATGAAAAGCCTCCATCTTCAGACCATTTGGGTTTTCACTTTCAAGGCTACAAAGTGTTTCAGACCAACTCTCTTTCATTTTTCATCACCCCCCTCAACCTTGTTTTTTGTTTTTGGGTGGTTTTTATTTTCATTTTTACACTGAGCACTGCCAGCAAAAACTATTTCCCACCCAGAGTTTGCTAGTTGTCATAATTAATAACCGTGCTGTTTTGTGAAAAATAATGTGCTGGTGTTTTAGCACACATTTGGTGATGTCTTTCTCTTACTCAGAGTTTTTGCAGTCAGAGCAAGGCCTGCCCATTTTTTTTATGTCTCACATTGGCCATATGAAAGCATTGATGACTTCCAAAAAAAAGAGCACAGGCATGTTGAGCTAGCACGTACAGCTTGATGTTATTAATCCAACGTCATCCATTTAAGGGGCAAATATTCTTTCCCACAGTCAGGCATGTCTTTGGAAATTAAATGGCATCTAGTTTAATTATAGACTATTACAGCATGTGTTCCCTCCCTTTTTAACGTCCAGTTCAGAATGTAGTTGCTGCACAATATCAGTTTAAATAGAGATGGGCTGATCAAGCCAGATCTGATCTGGAGTAGGGTTGGCAGCTTGGGGTTCAGAATTCAAATCTGAAGTCAAATCCAAGCTAAGGGTCAGGGTTGAAGTAGCTGAAAAGCTCTGAGGTGAATCCCATGAGATCAGGCATTCTCGCAACTTCCTTTTGTCTTTGCCAACATTAAAAAGGGATCTGATTCAGCCTATAAAGTCAACAGCACACAAGTGGTCATTGCCTATGTCTTAAGTTTATAAATGCATGCTGAGAGGGCTTTGCATCTTATCTGGCAGTACATACCTACAGAACCTAGTGTGACAAAGTTCCTCCTCTACCTTGGTGAGTCCTGCGCTTATTGGCGGATTTTGATCGCCTCAGAGATCTTCCCTTCTGGTAGAACCCACAGTCAAATTCCTCCTGTGTCTGATCAGGAGTTGGGAGGTTTGGGGGGAACCCGGGCCCGCCCTCTACTCCGGGTTCCAGCCCAGGGCCCTGTGGACTGCAGTTGTCTATAGGGTTTCCTGTAACAGCTGCGTGACAGCTACAACTCCCTGGGCTACTTCCCCACAGCCTCCGCCCAACACCTTCTTTATGCTTACTGCAGGACCTTCCTCCTGATGGTCTGCTGATGCTTGTACTCCTCAGTCCTTCAACTCTTCTCACTCTCAACTCCTTGTGTGCCTCTTGCTCCCAGCTCCTCGCACGCAACACCACAAACTGAAGGGAGCTCCTTTTTAAACCCAGGTGCCCTGATTAGCCTGCCTGTCTTAATTGATTCTAGCAGGCTCTTCTTAATTGGCTCCAGGTGTCCTAATTAGCCTGCCTGCCTTAAATTGGTTCCAGAAAGTTCCTGCTTGTTCTAGTGCAGCCCCTGCTCTGGTCACCCAGGGAACAGAAAACTATTCATCCAATGGCCAGTATATTTGCCTTCTGTCAGACCTCTGTACCCCACTTGTCTGGGTCTGTCACACTAGTTATGATTCAGATATATCAAATTCCAAGGAACTCAAGGTTGGGTTTAACAATACTTCTTGCACTTGTATAGTATCTTTCATCTGAAGATCTTAAAGTTCTTTCTAAGCATTAAAAAAGTACAATGAACATCTATCTACTGAAAGAAAGGAAAATGCAGTTTCAAGGAATGGATGAGAGAGATTCTGATGTAGTGGCGACTGGCAAGACATCCCATAAGCAAAAAGAGATCAGGATAATTTTGGCTGAGTAGAGGGACCACAATGGAGATCTGAGCCCTCTGAACCAGTTTAACCCCAAATTTGGTTAATTAAGTGGTGATGTGAAGTGACAGACTGATAATCCTGGAGATTTAACTCCTCTGTTTATCCATGGAACAGGCAAGCAACAGGTTGTACTTCCCCACCAATATGACTCAGCCCAGACCTGGTAGTGAGACACTGTCGGGTAAGGCAGTAATTCAGTTTCACTGCTTGCCCTTTCTCTGCTGAGCATGCCAAGAAGAGGGCAAATTCGTGCCAAACACGCTGGTAGTTTTTGTTATGTGGACACCTGTTCAATGGGAACTGCACTAGTCACCTCGGCAAGATGAGAGATGCATTTGCTTCCAGAGAATGGTAATATCTTTCACTCTCTTGACTTGGGCTGGAGTTGAACCCATGTACTTACAGAGGAAAAGCTCAGGATGTCGTTAGTCATCCTCTAAACCAGCCAATGCTCCCTCTTCTCTTAGAGCAGTTGATCCAGCATGGGGGCTTCTTAAATTTTCACATCAGAGAGAACCATGTTTTGCCATAATGAATCAGGATGAGAGATAGCCAGATGTATAGTGGCTGATGGTGAAAGATTTATTTGCATGAAACATTCACTACTGTGCCATTTTCTGCAGCCTGACCTGTGTCTATGATTAAAAGGCTTTCATAGCTCAGCCAAGTTCTTGATGAATGGACTGGTTGTGTGAAGAGCTGATATGAGGCCTGGCTTTCTTTCTGAATTTTACGTACATGAAAGGCTAGAGAGATCATTGCTTCATGTGCAAAGCCATAGATCTCTTCCAGTGAGGAAGCATCTGGGAGTTTCTCTTGACTGATCACAGCATTTGGGCATCACATTTTGTCACACTGGGCATTGCACTTCCAAAATGTATTACATTTATAATGTCTGCTGGGAAACGTTACAGGAGAGTTGCTCTCTGTCTAAGTATTTTCCCCTTGAGAATTTGTGTTCTTTGTCTTTACAGCTTTACCTTATTTGGTGCTTTTTCCAAATGGCACCGAGAACATGCGACACACCAGGAAAATATCCATCCAGCATACTGAAAAGAGATGATAAATAGCTGTCAGTGTGATCCTCCTCCCCTTGCATCTTCATTCTCATCAGTGTTTGTAATTTTCTTCCCCAAGACATACTTTGAATAATAATAATAATAATTAATAAATAATAAAATATAAAAAACCCCAACCATTCAAGCATATTTATATCCCAAAGGTCTTTCTGTCTTTTATACCTGAAGATTTTTTTCAGGGCAAATTTGATCTATGAAAGCAAATAAACAATTCTGAGCCTGATGAGGTGTACCTGATCCTTCTGCAGAGTGAATCCGGTGGCTGATTCTACTTTTCACTGAAGTAATATTTTAGAAAAGAAAAGGGTCTTTTGTATAAGCTGTAAAAAGAAACTAATAATAATTATGTCATACAGTGTTGGAAGTGGCACCTCTAAAACCCAAATGTCAAATCTTGCCCCTGACATGAATCTTACTCTTTTGGGACTCGTTCCTTACTTCTTGGCACCCTGGTGAAGCCATTTACCCCTGTGAAAAGCAGGTGAAAAGTGGAGGTAAAACATCATGGTAACATTTCACTTTCAACAGGTTTAAACGGCTACACAAGGTGCCGGGCAGGGGAGAATCAAGCTCTCTGAGCCAGATTCATCCCCATGTTTGGGCAGGCTCCAGTGCAGGGAGGGATTAGAGGTGTTCCTTATGCTGTTCCTATTCAGTGGTTATAGGGAAACTGCAGCCTCTGGCACAGTGTCCAGGCTGCCATAAGTTGTGCCTATGCTTCATTTACCCCTATAGGGCTTTGCAGGGGAACAGACTCATCATTCACAGCGAGGACTAGCAAAGCAAGGAGCAGAAGGTGGAATCCTTATTCCAACCCCACTGCCACAACCACTGAACCTCAGGGTTCCCTGTGAACCAGTAGAAGGCACCTACCTTTTAGGTTTCTGAAGAAATCTGTAGTTTCTCTGAAAACTATGTTTTACCATGTGATAAATACTTCCAAAGCCAGAGTTAAATTCCAGGATAGTGCACAGAAGATTTTTTTCAATAGTTTCAAAGGCAATACCAAACTTCTCTCCTGTACAAACCCTCTGGGCATCTTCACGCTGCCAATTACCAAAAAAGTGTTTGTGGTCAACTGTCAGACAACTGCAGATAATCTGTCAGACCAACATCATGTGGGCTGTTGGTCAAAGTTTCTTTTTTCATCTAGTTTAGCACAAGAAAATGAGTTTTGGCATGAAAATGTTGCTTCTAACTACAACTCTGTAGTCAAGAATCAGAGGGGTAGCCATGTCAGTCTGGATCTGCAAGAGCGACAAAGAGTCCTGTAGCACCTTATAGACTAACCGATGTATTGGAAAGCTTATGCTCCAATATATCTGTTAGTCTATAAGGTGCTACAGGACTCTTTGTCGCTCTGTAGTCAAGAGAATCAATTGCCAAGCTGATTTGGAAGCAGACCAGAGCTGGAGGAGCTCTGGCAATGGAGATGGGGCAGTTGGGCCTTTGAACAGTTCAGCACCATGTGTGGACAAGATCCTTTCTAACCATGTCCTCTTCTTCTTAAGCACTAGTTTCCAGATCCTTACCAGGTTTGGAGTGTTCAGTGAGCTTTGTTTTTAGTATCTTTCAGTGATTCATTCACAAATGGTTATCTTTGGCCTTCCCAAACCACATCATAGGAATCATTACACTCGCACGCACACTTGTCATGAGTGCATTTCTATCCAACAGGCTTTCTTCCCAAGCTTTTCATTTCAGGATTTGGAGATATCTATCAGAGCCTACTCCAACACAGCAAAGAAGGGGAGGCCCAGACAGTGTCATCCTTCTGGCCTAAGCTTATCTGGTTCTTGAAGGTACAGAAAAGAATTCGTTTCCTCAAGATACTTTAGGTGAACCTCGGCTGCAGATAATATTATTGCACAGAAGCAAGAGAGGAATTGGTGAAATAATACAAGTTGTGAGCCCTTGGCTATGAAACCATCACAAATACAGGGCTAGCTACACCTCTGTTCCTGGGCTCTCTGAGTCTACCTCCTCCCATGTTAGTGCTCATGACTTTACCTTTCCTAGGGTGGAATACCATGATTCTCCCATTCTTAGACTGGGCCCTGGGCTACAACACCCAGTGTATCAACCATGTTTATCCATCAGGTCCAACTGGGTTCGGTGCCTGCAATTCTTCCCTTCAGGAATCTCTAACCAATGGTGAATATAGTGTCCAGACAGCCTTATTAAACATAAGTATTGTTATTTCACAGTAGGAGAAAAGCATAAGAGGAAAAAGGATTTTAAAACAACAAACAGCCTTCATTGTTTGCAGTGTTGTTATAGCTGTGTTGGTTCCAGGATATTAGAGAGACAAGATGGGTGAGGTAATATGATTGTATGGTACCAACTTCAGAAGTTGGTCCAATAATAGATACATGTCATCCACCTTGTCTCTCAAACAGCCTACACATGTGTCTATTGTATCAAAAGGCATATCAGCCTCTAATAGTAAGCTAGGTGGGCCTAATTTCTTCAGATACCCCAACGGGTGCCCGCCTCTGAGTCTGCTTCCTCCGATCACCTCCCTCGTACAACTCCCCTCTCTTTGGAGAAAGAATCCCTTTTTAAACTGCTATAATTTTTTTGATCTCAAGTATTCCTGGGTCTTTTCTTAACAACATTTAAGTGGCTGCAGAGAAGTGACTTATCTTGAGTAATTTCTCTTCCCTTTCTGGTTTTTCCTTACAGCCCCTACTAAACCAAAATATTCATACTGTAAACATCCCCAAAACCAGATGAACACACAGCATTCATAAATTATTCCAGAGCAGCTCCAATTCCAACAAAGACGACTCTGGTTTGCTTCTCATGAAAGAAACAATATCAGAGCAATCTGTTCATTGCTTTAGAAAATAGGCCAAATTCAAGGAAGCACTGCATGTAAGTGCTCACTAGAAAAACGCGTGCCCAGCTGCAGTAGCTAAGGGTGGAATTTGGCCATTCCTGTTCTGGCTTCCCCCAGTACCTATGAAGAGATCACTTTGCAAACCTTCTGCAACTAGAATCATGAAGGAAGATTCTAGTTGAGTCTCAGGGGTCAGAAAAGGCATGTACACTGCTTGTGTGTTCTTATATAAACTGGCAAAGGCTCGGGCACACAGTCCTTTCCCTACCCACACTGATTTTAACTTCTTCCAGCAATAATTATAACAATTTACTAATAATTATTGTTGCTGTTGTTGAGGTCATTGTTACAGATAGAATATCCCTCTTATTAAGACAGTTTGTACCTATTATTTTTAGAACTGTACTTAGAAGTGTGTTCCGTTAAATATTTGTGGCAGTGGGTTCCAAAACTTAATTACATGTTGCATAATAGGCATTTCCTTTGTTCTATTTTAAATGCTCTGTAATTCCATTGATTAATTCCTCTTGCTGTTCTGTTATGGGACAGTGTAAATAGTCATGCCCATCTGGCTGTCTTTATACTAGCTGTTATTTTGCTCCCTGAACAAATTACTTAGACTCCTTTAAATTTCATCTTGTATGGAAATCCTTCCTCTCCCATCCCTCCAATCATTGTAGTTATCTACAAAAATGGGCAGCAGAACGGTCTGCAGTTAAACCACAGGTCTGAGAGTAAGGAGAGCTGAATTCTTTCCTCAGCTGACCATGACCGTGAGCAAAGCACTTAGGCAAAAATAGCTATTTGGGTGCCCAACTTGAGATACCTTGGCCTGATTTTTGGAAGCACTGAGTACCCTCAACCCCAAATAAAGTCAATTGGGAATCAGGCTGTAGGTGCTTCACACTGAGCAGCAAAAAGTGGAGCCACCCCAAAATTAGCTGAGCCATTTGAAAATGTTGGTCTTCATCTCTCTGTGCTGGATTTGGGTCACCTGGAGTCAATGTGAATTTTGCTGTTGATCAAAATGGGACCTGCATTTGACCCTTTGTGCATCAGTTTTCCCATCTGTAAAACTGAGATTATGGGTACAGTGCTGTAAACTCCGTCTGAGGAAATCTCATTGAGCCCATGGAAAGTTTTGTATAGAGATGTCTTGCCAGCTCAAGCCTGGTAATGGTTATCTAATAAGGGCGTAGCGAGCCTTAATTCATTAACATTTTTAAAGTGCTGGGAGCGCCTTTGATGGAAAGTGCTATAGAAATGCAATATCACTACGGAGGATATTTACATAACCCTTCCGTTTTACTGGCCAGTCATCTAGCAGCCACTCCCAACACACTGCCTAAGCAATTGCTCTATGTTTTTCTTTTCTCCTATTTCTTGTTTAAGGGTAATACACCCAAAAGCAGCCAGTGTGAGCTCATTGCATCAGAGCATGAAAGGGCTGGTTTTCCCCAAAGTAACATTAGTGGAAGTTCATTCCATGGGAACTGAATTTTGAAGTCGGATATGAAGCTTTGGCCAATTCCCATTCCTTAATATAAAAATATGTATTACAAAGTAAGTAAGAAATGATATTTAAATAACAAAAAAAAACAAAAATAAAAACAAAAAGCCCCACCCTTAGATGTCTAGGATCTTCTGAACCTCCCCCACTTTAATCATTGATGGTCTTCCACATATTGAAAGAAAGAGAGAAAGGAGGCCACGGCTTCACAGTTAGAATCTAATTCTCTTTGGGTCTGATTCAAAGCCCATTGAAGTTAAAGGGAGTCTTTCCATTGACTTCAGTAGGCTTTGGATCAGATCCTCTGCTTGTAGAAAGCTTTTCGTTTGATAGAACTAACATATTCCTATCATATGGATGGACAGAAAATTGGATGTTCAATATTCTATGCTATGAACTGAACTTACTGTATTGTGCGCAAGTATGGACCTCAATTCTCATTAAAAATATCTTTCCTGTAACTAAGATGAAATGTAAACATTATGATTCCTTTAACAGGGTGTCCTGCCCTTGATGCAGAGAGTCTAGGGCTAAGCCAGTCTTGATTACAGGATGAGCTCCACCTGTAAGGAGTTATGTGACTCCTGTAAAAAAGGATCCAGGGTTAATTGTTGATAGAGACTCTCTAGTGAAAGAGCTGGAGGGAAAAAAGTTAGGCTGGGAGTAAGAAGGCTCTTACAGGGTCCTGAATCTAGGGGAAAGCTCAGAGCAGGAAAGGAAGCTATAAGAGACTGAGTAAAGCAAGCTTTCCAGGCAGGGAGGAGACTCTGAGACCCAGAGGGGAAGTAAAGAGGTGAGGTAGGAAGTAGCCCTGGAAAAACGGCAAAATGGGTAAAGGAGCAGACCTAGCTGAGCAATACAGGGCCCTGGGCTGGCGTGCAGTCAAGGGTGCAACTGGATTCCCTTATTGGCCCCAACGAGGTTGTGTACAAGCCCTTCACAATGGTGGTAGAGCCTAGCAGGGGTTCAGTAGGCTGAACTGATGACTGGTTGCAGAAGAGCCTCAGAAAGGTTTTTTGTTTCTGTTAAAGACAGTTGTGGACTCCTAGGGATGGACTAAAGATGGTGACCTGCCTGGAGGTCTGAGTTACCAGGCAGAGAAAGTGCCACAGTGATTGAGTGACCGTCTGCAGGGGCTATTAATCCAGTCACAGCTGTGATGTCATACCTGGCCACACGGGGACACCTAGTGGTGAGTGGACTTGGTTGCAATTCTTTATACAGTTAAATGTTGAAATTCTTACTAACTCTGATGACTTAGCCATATTGACTAATTAGAGCTAATTATATTTCTATTAACATCACCCACTTGTTCCTGAGATATGATTGCAGTAGGCTTCAGGGAACAGTAATGATATTGCAAAGAAATCTGAACAGACATTTGAATTTAAAGCATATTTTATCATTTGAGTTCTTCTTAGTGTTTGTCTGTTTGGCAGCCTAAGTTTTACTGACGAGGAATGCACTCACACATAAGTGAGCAGTTTTGCCAGTTCAGTATGAAGGACTGCAAAAAAAGCTTTTCATTGCAAGCTGTCAAAATAAAATACAGCAGGTTTTCACTCACTGGAGCTTATTTTGAAGTCCTTACTCAGGCAAAGCTCCCACTGATGGCACTGGGATCTTTGCCTAAATAAAGACTACAGAATTAGAGCACAATAGGATTTTAATTGAAATATTTTAATTTTAAAACTCAGGCAGTGATATTATTCTTAGCACTTTTCCCAGTAGTTCAGTTAGATGACTCTATGTAATGTTATTTCTGAGCTTTACAAAACACTTCAAAATCAGACGAGATCTTCAGCTTAAGTTTCTCATTGGTGAATAACATGCCCGGTATGTCTGGTAAAATACATTCTTTTAGCATAGCTCAATGTGCTTAGTATATCCAGAATCAAATGATGGTTCCATGAAGAACTGCAAGCAAGCGGTTACAGAATCAGGAAGGCAAATCCCTCCCTTTCCATGGAGTAGTGCCGAGTGACAAAGTCCTTTGCCTGAATTTAGGGGGACCGAAAAGCTGATCCCATGTGTCTTGATAACAATGGGGAAAAAAGTCAAATAATAAGAAGTGTTAATATTAGAGCTCACTGTGCCCCCTTACCTCCAACCCCTGCAGAAATACCCATTAGCATAGGGGTCCTGAGGAAGAGAACTCCACCAGGATTACCTTGATTTGGGGGAAATTCTTCATTCCTTTGAGGGTGGAGTTTAACATCATCCTCCCTGAGAAATGAGCTGTGGTTCTGCCCCCAAAACCCACAGGTCTCAGGGTGTTTGTAGCAGGCCTATACCACCAGAGTGGTTCTAGAGCCACTTTCCTCCCCCTTCTCCTTGTAGCATGATTTCATTGGAACTGCACTGCCAGGGAGTAACGAGATGGCTGCTATCTACTGGACAACCATCCTTCAAAATGGGTTCCCAAGCTCTGAGGCGATGGGGCTGCAGAAAAGCTAAAGGTGTAACGTCACACTATCTTTCTGCCACATTTCTCATAGGGATGGGAGTTCCAGGTAGTGGAGGCATACCTCAGGTCTGCCCCCAGCCTTGTGGAGAGACCTCACCAGGACGTAGGCCAAAGGGACAGTGCTGCACAGGGAGCTGAACCATCCCCATACTGAATGGGGGAGGGAGATTCATGCTGAAATTACCTCTGTGCTATCCAGCTGGACAGCACAATCAGCCCTGAGTTTTCTCTGCTCAAATACCTCTAACAGACAAACACCAGGGCACCGTTAAATATAAAGGGGGAAACTTAGCCAAATAGGAAGAGGATCAACGCACACCCCGCCTGACATGATGTGGAAGACCACAGGACTAATGGGAATTCAGCTTTTTTTAAAAGGATACTTCTTAAGTGAATAGATTTATGAAAGGTCAATGCATCTCTAAAACTCACATCAATAACCAAATCCAACTTGCTATGAGAGAATCAGATCTGAGAGATAATGGATTTTTCTCTTGTCATAAAACTCCTAATAGTTTGTCAAAATGGCTTGCCACCCTTTGTAAAATGAACTCCCATTGGTTTCTCCATCTCTATCACCATTTATAATTTGACTTTAATTTTGTTATCCCTGCAGATGGAAAACAATCTGAGCTAAATGGAGACAAACTGTGCTGAGTTTGAGATGAAGTTCTTGAAAATGATGAGCTAGTCAGCAAAATGTTTCTACTGCGGTTGTAAAACATGCCTGGATCGTTAAAAATGCTATCACAGTCAATTAAGCTGGGTTTAATATTTGCCATTCAGATTTATTTCTAGCTCCCAGAATTTTAGGTAAAAACCTCTGTAGAGAACTAAAGCCAGAAACCCTACCCTAAGACTTAAATCCTTACTGCCAAATTGCCTGTTCTTCATAAGAACAGCCTTAGTGTGGTACATATCACATACACACAAATGGCTTGTTATGGTGTTGGGGGATTAAATGGGGAGGCTGCTGGCTACCAAACAGTCACCTGCGTGTACAGTCATCTAAAAATGGTGCTGACAAACATAAACGTAAAGTTGCCAGAGCATGGCATGAAGACAGCTGGCCTGCGCTTGCCTTTTGTTTGTCTGAAAAATCAATGAGAAAAAACTCTTAAAGAAATAAGGAAAGAGGAAAATTAAATTGCCAGCAATCCCTCCAGTCTGTGCATTTATAAGGACAATCAGCCAAGAACTAGAAAAGGACATTTCTCTTAGGGTAAGCTTTTCCCTTTGTAACAAGACTGAAAGTAAAAAGGGGCTGTTAGTCTAGTTTGCCCTGTCAGCTGTGGCTGGAAGTCCTGCTGCAGCAGCTCTAGTAGTACATACATCTGCACTGTGCTCATCATGGCTGGTTCTAGGGGCAAGCGAGCAAGGTGGTCGCCCTGGGTACGTGGTACAGCTGTGCCACCCAGCCTTTTCCCTCCTCTCTGATTGGCTGTCTAGTTTTGCTCTACTGATTAGCTGTCTGGGCATTTTGTTTTGCTTGCTTGGCTGCTCAGTGGAGAAGAAGGGAGCAGAAATGGGCAGCAAAATTGAGTAGAGCCTCTTCTTGTGCTCATGTAGAAGGGGTGTTCTCAGGATCAGGGGAGATGGCAGCATGCCATGTGGACTAGGCTCTTCTTGACCCTTAATACTATTCCTCCCTCTTTCAATCCTTTCTATGCCACACATGCAGAAGGAAGCATGAGGCTCATTTTTAGGAAATGGATACGAGAGTATTCTATGTTAATGGATTAGTGAGGGTTTTGGAGATAAGGGGCTTAATTCATAGCCTTGCCTCAGCTACTGGGGAACGCCAGCAGCATAAGGGTTTCCCTGGATGGGACAAAAGTTTTACACTGATCTATTGCCACAAGGTGCCGGGGACATGGCTGCAGAGAGCAGGCATGGCCTGAGTGCTATGGTACGCTGGCTATTCTTGGTTGCCAGAAAACCCTGTTGGAGGTTCTCAGCTGAGCAAAACTTAGAACAATCCTGAGGTTGATCTATACTGCACTTGGGCAGCCCAAGAATGCAGGGAGTGCAAAGATGGCTTAAAGCTTGGCCCAAGTGCTGTATCAAGCAGAGGATAGCTGCACTCATGAATCTGAAACCAAGGCATTTCATATACAGGACTATCAACACAGGGAAGGCTTCAAGAAATAATCTTTCAATTTCTCTGGATGTTGGGTGGGGGGGCAGGAATCTTTTTCTAGCCCAGCTGTTCTATATTCAAAAGTTTACTCATTTAGAAACTTAGCCCTGTGATAATTCACAGTCCACGCTAGCTCCAACAGCACTGCTCCGACAATCTGCTTCCTCATCTGTAAACAGCATCTGTCCTCAGAACAAATCAAACCAATTTGATCAAAATTTGTAATGCGTAATGGCATTATTAAGTTGAAGATCTTAATTAGGCACATTTGATTAGACTTCAGGCAATAGCACTCACCCTTTCTCTTCTTGAAACATAATCCTGCTCAATGAAGTGCTCTTTCAATTATAATTTTAATGAGTGCCCACTACTACATCACTGCAACATCTTTATAATTTATTGTTAATGTCTCTTTCAGTTATTGAGGACTATGCATTGCTGACAAATCTCAGTATTGCAGTAGTATGTTAAGGATAATGTTACCAGATCAATCTTTCATTACTGTGGGGGAGGCAGGGGATTAGTATTTTCTGAGATACCGCTGGATGATATGAAAAAGCTTATCTTTGACTGCAACTCATTAAGCTTTATTCATGTGCAATTTATCTTGTCTAATTGCTTTGGCCTGTTTTCATCATTAACTGAGTAGCATTTGGTGTTCATCTCTTCTTCTTTGGTCTGCAATTGGCAGTGGACCATTGTGTGCTAGTGGGAATTAAGGACGGGCCATAAAAACAGAATGGATTGGACTACATATAGCCTGAGGAAATGACACTTTTCCCAACTCACAGTGAAAAATGACCCGTGCAAAAAATCAACTACTTAGAAACAAGCTGGCTGCTGCTAGCTGGACAAACATGGAATACCATACACTAAACTTGCACTCTGATGCCATCGTCAAATGAAATTCATCTACACTGACAAAGCTTCAGCGCCTATAATACTGTATAGGGGATCCTCCCTCTGTCTTTACTACTTTGTTCTTTAGATTAAGAGTACCAAAGTATGCACAACTGGGTCCAGACTGAGCTCAGCCACTGCGCAGGTGCACGGGAAGGGTAGGTAATGGCACAAAGGACATTCCTTCCCCTCCCTCCATTTACACTCATGCAGGATTCAGTCAAAATTTCAATCCCAGCACTATCTTCCTAGTACCCCATGGGGTTCTGGCCTTCCCAAAGGAAAGGCAAACAGAGTCCAGAATTAGATCTCTATTAGGCTTAGGTGTTGAGCCTGACCATTAGGATAATCAGGGCTAGATTTGAGGGGGTGGGGTTAAACAGGTTTGAGAGATTTCATTGCTTTCTCATTAGATCCACTAAGGCTGAATAGTACATTTGCATTTCTTGCCATGTTCTTGCCAGATTATGTTTGCATCTGAACTGACACCAGAAGGCCCATTCCAGATTTGAAACCACTAAGAAACTGGATCATGGGAGAAGAAAGGAGAGGGGAAATGTCAGCTCAGATGCAGAATCTACAACCGTCTCTCATCTCCTGAAATCCTGAATCAACGAGGAGAATAAAAAGACTTTGCTGGTCAAGAGACTACAGCAGAACGTATGATGGGGGGGAACTAAAAGTATCTTATATCGGTGTCCATTTACAGAATGACTTTGTAAATATATATATGGATAAATCCTGCAGACAACTTTTTCTAACAAACACCTGCCAACAAAATAGGGATTTCTGACAAGTCTTCAATCTGCTCCTTTTTAGAAAATTATTCACATTTTTCAGTTTGGGGTGTTTGATATGTCCCCGTAAAGCAAATGTTTGTTCTCTTTGCTGACACATGGAGGAAAGGAGAAGTGCACAGGACTTCTGAACATTGTGTGCATGATTCCCTACTTTCTTGTACTTTCGGTAGTCAGTTACAAAGTAAGTGTAAAATACTGGCAGTCTTACTTGATAGGAATTTAGACCCATTTTGCACTGGTATAAATGGCTACCCAGGGTGCAGGGCAATAGTAAGCTGGGCCTTGTATGTTTTGTCAATTGCTCAGTACAGAATTACTAAGGAGACAGTGTGTCTGTTCAGATCCAATTCTTTAAGGATGGTGGCTTAAAAGAGATCCAAATCTAGCACATGGATACTGAAACCAGAAGGGAACAGTTATGGATTCTGTTTGGAGGTAGTAGGCCGTGGTGCATTTGGTCCATTTGTTGGTTGTTTGTCTGTATATGGGCTGCATAGCTGAGCTGTGCAGTCTCTGAGTAAGCGGCTAAGACAGGCCTGTTAATTGGTGCCTTAGTAAAGGCTGTGAGGCTCTGGTCCACAAAGACCTGGAAGGATTGTAGCACAGGGTCTCTTCCATCCTTGTTCCCCCAAGGGTGCATGCCCCAACGAGGCAACAGAGAAAAGCTGGGAGGGGGCCATGTTGCACACTATAAAACAGGGGTTCTCAAACTGGGGGTCAGGACCCCTCAGGGGGTTGCGAGGTTAGTCCATGGGAGGAGGGGTTGCAAGCTGTCCGCCTCCACCCCAAACCCTGCTTTGCCTCCAGCATTTATAATGGTGTTAAATATATAAAAAAGTGTTTTTAATTTATAAGGGCGGTCGCACTCAGAGGCTTGCTGTGTGAGAGGGGTCACCAGTACCAAAGTTTGAGAGCCACTGCTATAAAAGGGATTTAGTAGGTGGCACACTCCCACGTGTTCCATATCAGGTGGAACAACTTTGTACCAACCCCTACTCTTGGCTGTACCAAACCATCTAGCCCTGCAGGTTTGGAAGTTAGATAGTTTTGGGTGCTTTCCTGAACCAATCTTGAGGCTGGAAATTACATGCACATCAGCTTTCTGGTGAGACTTCCAGTAGTTCCTCCTCCCACTCATGATGGAACAACAGTAAGAATTATTTTTCTCCATGTCCTGTCACTTCTCCTTGTGGTCTAGCTAGATTGGTGAAATCCTACACCACCACCACCCCCCCCGCCACCCCCTGAAGTCAATAGCAAAACTCCCCTCAACTTCAATAGGGCCAGGATTGATTTTTAAAAGGCTAACGTAGCTTCTGAAAAGATTCAGTTCCATTCTGAGCCAAATATGGGACAAAGGTTCAGGCCTCTTTTATTTTATCCAAACCTGTTTCTTTGTCTAACTGATATACTAGGATACATATAAAACACCCATTTAGCTCAAGATCTGCTCAAAGCATTTTCCTAGGCTTTGTGTAACCAGGTGTATTGCCAGTGAGCCAGATGGGCATGTGAAAAGGAGAATGTGACAATCGCTCATTGTTCATAGTGCATTCATGTAACGGAGCTGTTATTCTGTACTGGATATTCAAGAACTGATTCCTTGGCAGTGATAGATCCTTGCACCACATATTTGGTTTTATGCTAGGAAATTCCATTGTGACTATATTGTTGAAGCAAATGTCCACATCTGGTGTAGAAGTCAGGTTTTTGACGGTCAATAGTTGATCTATTGTGAAAACTAAAGGTGGTTTGAAAAAACAGAAAAATATTTTGGAAAAACTTTTCAAAACTTTGGAAAAACCAGTAACCTGGCTCTGTCCCTATATAGACCAAACTTTAACGCTAGGGTTGAACACACCTCAAACATCAAGGTATTAAACTGCCGGTATTTTTGCTGAGGGTCCCCTCTCTAATTTTACCTTACTTTGTGTCAGCTTGCTTTGTCAATAGTACACAAACACTGTAACTGAGATTTTTTTTTTAAATGCATTTTTAAGGGTGTGCTCTCATAGCATATCCTACAACAGGGATCGGCAACCTTTGGCACGCGGCACGCCAGGGTAAGCTCCCTGGCGGGCTGGGCCAGTTTGTTTACCTGCCACGTCCGCAGGTTCAGCTGATCGCGGCTCCCACTGGCCGCGGTTCACCGCTCCAGGCCAATGGGGGCTGCAGGTAGCAGCATGGGCCGAGGGATGTGCTGGCCCCCACTTCCCGCAGCCCCCATTGGCCTGGGATAGCGAACCGCAGCCGGTCGGAGCCACGATCAGCCCAACCTGCAGACGTGGCAGGTAAACAAACTGGCCCAGCCTGCCAGGGTGGTTACCCTGGTGGACCATGGGCCAAAGGTTGCCGATCCCTGTCCTACAACATGCATTAAGAAAGCAGATGGCTCCCTAGGGCCTGGTCTACATTTAAAACTTAGGTTGAGATAGCTAGGTTATTCAGGGTGTGAAAAATTCACATAGGGTGACTTTACCTACCTCCATCTACAGTGGAGGTAAGTGGAAGAACTCTTGTCAACCTAGGAGCCATCTCTCCAAGGAGTGGATTTACTACAGCAACAGGAAACGCCTCCTGTCACTGTAGTAAGTGTCTACACTACAGTGTACTGTGGCATTGCAACTTGTAGCACTTCTAGGGTACATTCGTACCCTAAGTGGAGCCACTGGATTCCCTGTCTGCCCAAGACATGCTGGGGAGACAGTATTGGAGACGTACTATGGGAATAGATTGTCCCTATGAAAGCAGTTATATGTATTACTCTGGGGCTGCATTCAGGCAGCCCTATCTGCAAGAGGAGTTTGTGAGAGAATCATGTGGCTAAATCAACATGCAACACTAATATAAGCCATTGCTGTTTCCTGAAGGCTTGCTGTCCAATACTACATATTTTCAGCATCTTATTTGACGTACACCTCATGAAACATAGTGCATTCATGTAACGGAGCTGTTATTCAAACATAAGGAGGCCTGCTTTATCTTGGACACATGAACACATACTCATAATTTCTGACGTGAGTCAACAATCTTAAGGTTTTTTCAAAGCACCCAGCACTGTGCTATCTAAGTGCTTCCTAGCTAATTCCTAATTGTATTTGTGCAATGTTATGCAAATAGGCTCACAAAACTTAATAGGATATAGTCGTCTACTTTTTTGTGTGTGCACATAGTCTGAGTAATATAAGATTATAATGGCTATGCAAACAGACCATTGCCTGAAGCTTTGTAGCTTGCTGCTGATATAATAGGCACTAAAGGGAAAATACTCCCAGAAATGAATTCTCTAGTAACAAGCATCCTAGTCTATTTCTTGATCTCACCATTTGAGTTTGTTGGACATGAGAAGAAAGGTCGCCTATCAATGGCTGCTGAGGAGTTGTTAGGAGACAATGCCAGCACTGTTCACTCTGACACAGCTTTCTGACACCCTACTGGTCTGACCAGGAAAGGGAAAAAGCCCACAAAGAATACTTGAATGAGCCTTCTCTGGGACGAAGAAGGCTGGCAGAGTTTTAAAGCACTCTCTTGGAGGAACCAGATACAGGAACGTATGGGGGGCATCTGAAGAAGCTAGATCTCCTTAAGTGGCCATTATAATATGGCTTTAGGTAAGAAAGACAGGTATGTAGGCTGTTTGGTTTTTACAATTCTTCTGTGTTCTGACTGCTAAACAGTGGTGGCATTAGGCACCTGCAACCCATGGAATCACAGAGGAGCCCTATGGCAGCAAGGGGTCCCTGAAAGCAAAATTTGTCCCACCAGGCATCAACTGCTCTGTCCTCTTCAGTGCCTCCCAGGGCTCACAATGGCATCCTCTGAACAATGTGACCTCACATGTACTGTACATGCAAGGTCACTGGTAGGGGATCTGGAATTGAGCTTTGCAGGGAACCTCCATGGAACAAATGTTGCTACCGTTGCTAAATAAAATAGAAGCAGCTTTCTTGAAACAAACTGTCATTGGTCAGAAGCTTCTGAAAGAAGGAAACACAGGTACCCAACATTCAGTCAGCCCTGCAGGGTGACGAGTGGTTGCTTGACGCAGGGAACTGTAACCAGCTCCTGGTCTAAGAGTGAAAGAATTGCATGATTACACCCTGAGACATGTAAGATCAAGAGGCCCAATACTTGGGCTGGGTAAAGTCAGAGACCAGAAAAGAGACAAAGGTGTAACTTTGGATAGCTAGTTGAGTGACACTAACCTTAGGTCACCTGATATTTTTTTATTTACCTCAGCCTCAATTTTTGAAATACAGCAAGTTCTTGGTAGTAGGAAATTGGCCTGAGCAACATTTGCCCAATTGTTTCTATGAAATCTTGCTATTTACCGTATATGTTAACTCCTTCTCAAAACATTAATTAACCCCTGTGACCAAGCTCCTTTTCCAAACCAAATATGAATAAATCAGCTTGTTCCAAACTAAAAGGACATTGTATCTGAGTCAGTTATGGGATTTGGATATTTAATATCTGCCCAAAACACATGAATTCAGTACTTACTGCAGTTAGGAAGAATAAAGAATATAACTTAATGGTCTATTATTTGGGGGTAGATTCTTTGAAGCAAGTGCAGATGGGATTAGTCAGTTTCATGTGCTTTTGGTTTTTTTTCTAAACAAACATAACTTGTGCCAATCTTCACCCTGATCTCTGAAAGATTCCCATTGACTTTGCGAGCTTTGGGTCAGGCCCTTTCCTTGTTTGTTGTATCCTTTCCCCTCCCTCTTTGCCTGTTTTATCTTTTTAGATCCTAATATCTATAGGGGCATGGTCTCCCCTGACTGAAAATTGCAAATGGTGAGAGCTGCTGTAATGTAAGCAATAAAGAATGGGTGAATCCCACTGAAGTCAATGGGGGTCAGGATTTCATCCAATAGATGGAAATTAAAACTATCTCCCCTGGCAGCATATCAATTACTCTGACTTATACCTCATTGAGCATTATTTCTGAACTTGGCCCACTGAACCTAAGAGTATCTAAATTTGTGTAATTCACACAGAGAAATCAGGGGTGTGTAGCATGAAGCAGCTAGCAGGAGGTGTAAGAATATGTAAATTAAAGAAGGCCTCCCACTATTTTATTCATCATCTCCTCCAGCCTCATAGGGCTAGATTGTGGCCTTGTTTAGGCTGCTTTGGAAATGTAGAGTCAAGTGAAATTGGGAAATCAGCGAAGGTTCAAAATGTTTGGATAACTTGAGGTTTATGACTTGAGCTCAGTTCACGTTTAGGTCAGGTGCAAATAATGTCTTCATTTAGCCCCAATATCAGTTGTCCTATCCCAATATCTTCCTACAGCTACAGATATGATTCAGCTTCCATTTCCCCCCATATGTATTTGAAGGAAATAATAGTGTGCATTATACATATACAAGAGTTAAGTATCAACCTAGATATTATACACTCCTTATCAGATAGCTACTATATTAGGAGCCCAGTAAGACCTCCTTTGAACTCAGTCACAGTTTAGCTTCAAGTGAAGCCTTAGTGGAACCTGAATTGTTTCTATTTGCCCAATCCACCTCTCACTGAAATCAATGGAAAGACTCCAAATGACTTGAGTGGGAGCTGAATCAGTCCCTTTGAGCCAGATTCTTCGCTGGTGTAAATCACCAATGGAGCTATGTTGATTTACACCTGTCAAAAATCTGTCCCTTTATTTTGATCCCACCCTTGATATGTTAGTCAGTTTTTGGGACCATGTTCTGATCTCAGTTACATTAGTGTAAATATGGAGTAACTCCAATGATATCAAAGGTGCTCCTAGTTGACACCAGTTTAACTAAGATCAAAAGTTGACTCACCATCTTTTTATTTTAAATACGCTTTCCTGTGCATTGTGTCTAATCCCCTTCCCCTGTAACATTCACAGCTGCCCCTTTGCTGTCACTTCCTCTGGCTTTAAAATTAATCCTATTTCATCTATAAGCATCTTATGTCCACCCATCTTCCTTGGGACCTCATCTCTTTAAATCCTCTATTTGATCCCCTACTGCTACTGTTAACTCTCAATGCTCACAGCATAAAAAGCATTAGTCCGGTCTTATCTCCCCAGAAATAATGATCAAAACCTTTTACACTCAATATAATCATTGCATCCACTGCAAAACTCAGCTTCTTTCAAAAACAGAAGTAATTAAATTAGCTGCTGTTCCACTGCTGAACAGTGGCTCCTTCTCTCCCTCTTTTCATTACCTGAAGGTGGCAAAAGTGCTCATTTGTTTGTCCCTTCTGCAAAGCCCTCTAGACAGACTGTGAGTATTCCTATCTTCCCTCTGGTGCTGTTTTTGCTTTATGGTACACTAGAGAATCAATAGTCTGCGTCTCTCATGGGCTTGGGACTCTATATACCTCTGCTAGTCCAGGGAGGTTCAGATTCTACCTTCCGGCACCAGCTGCCTAGGGAGGAATCGCCAAAGGAGGTGACACCCTGACTCCCCAGTGCAGAAGTGGGTGGGGAGAAATGTCTGCTGGGAGGGCAGCTTCAGTCTACACCAGAGATTGCCATCCCCTATCAAAGTCTTACATGGTTTAATAGAGATTCTGTGATTCTATGGAATTTTGAAAGCATTCCTGATAAATTTCTCTAGGATACCCTAGAATTTAATAGAGAATAAGCTCCTTTCTAAAGGGAGTATGGGTCTTGTTTTTAAAATTGTGTTAAAGAATTTTATAGGGTTTTTCCATAAGGGATAATATACCCTTTTGGGAAAGGCTACACACATAGTACACGAAAAGATGGGAGTTGCCTTACCAAGTGGGGGGTCAGTCTAATGAGACAATTCAATTAACAGCAGAATACCAAGGGAGGAAAAATCACTTTTGTAGTGGTAATGAGGGTGGCCCATTTCAAACAGTTGACAAGAAGGTGTGAGTAACGGTAAAGGGAAATCAGTATGGGGAAATTAGTTTTTGTAATGACCCATCCACTCCCAGTCTTTATTCGGGCCTAGTTTGATGGTGTCCAGTTTGCAAATTAATTCCAGTTCTGCAATTTCACGTTGGAGTCTGTTTTTGAAGTTTTTTTCTTGAAAAATTGCCACTTTTAAGTCTGTTATTGAGTGACCAGTGAGGATGAAGTGTTCTCCGACTGGTTTTTGAATGTTATAATGCCTGATGTCAGATGTGTCCATTATTCTTTTGAGTAGAGACTGTCCTGTTTGGCCAGTGTTCATGGCAGAGGGCCATTGCTGGCACATGATGGTATATATCACATTTGTGACTTCCTAACCAGTTAATTACCTCTGAGCTGATACAGGGAAGGAGTGCAGCTGAGCAGGAAAGCATGAACAAGGAGTGTTTGCATAGTGCACAGTCAGTAATAAGAGCACAATGAGGGGAATCAATCCTGCATCCACCTAGTCAATATTGGGCTCAATCCTACAGCCCCAGAGTCGCAGGCAAATCTCTTTAAAGCCAGTGGACAAAGTAGAGGCCACAGGGTTTTGCCCAGTATCTCTCTTGCTGTCATAATAGGAAAAACAATACTGTACACTGAAGGTATAGTACACGCTTCAAAGTGATTCAAAATCCATTGACTTTAATGGTTACATACCACGTAAGACACCATTTTCAAAAGGAGTTCCTAAAGTTAGGCTCCTAGATCATTATCCAGGTGTGGTTTAGGAGCCAAATTTGAGGCTTGGTGCTGTAAAAATGGGATGATTTATATGTAAGTTGTCTCTGAGATAGTCCTAGACTCATAAGCTAGGTGAAATCAGAACAATAAAGTTAGTTAACTTCCTAAATTACTGTGGTGTTCTTCTGATCTACAGTAAATGAACAAAATAAATTCTATAAATGTACTAGGTTCAACTCAATGAAAAATGATCAACACAATGGGGGAAATGTTTTATAGAAAATTCCCATGGGGAAATTTTGACTTTTTCAAACATACTAAAAGCAAACAAGGAAAAAAAGCAAACCACAAGGCTTCTGGCTGAAATCTGAAGTTTTGAGGCGTTTTGTTTTTCAACAAAAGTCCAATTTTTCTATTGGAAGCAGACCCTTCATGAAAATGAGTCAAAAATCCATTTTTTTCCTATCAACAAACAGTTTTAATGGATAGTTTTCTACCAGCCCAAATAAAATGTTGTTTCCTACAGCTGCAAATTCAATCATGTTGCATATGCATATGGTTTGTCATTCATCAGAGCATATGAATTATATTTGCATAATCTTTCAAAAAGCCATACAAATCATACTTTTATCTTGTTCATGACCTATCATCTGTACCATGATCATAATTGTTCTGAACAATAAAGCTTTGCTATGACTATTTCAACATGTGAAATGTAATACAATAATGAAAATGAACCACCTACTAACAACATTAAAGTACTAGTATGGATGTGTCTGAATCATGTCTGAAGGAGCAAGCAGTCAAGCCTAGGCAGGGCTGGAATGTCAGAAAGAAGCATGTCAATTTCCCTGAGTAACATCAATCTATTTGCATTGCAGAGTGACGATCATTCACCTTTTATTTAATGTAAGAAAATATACAGCCACGATTCAGGGAATGCTACTGAGTTGTATTAACATGGGTATTGTATTGATTTTTAGGTGTACCTAGAGTAATTGAGGGTTTTATTTAAGTTTTTTAATATATCTAAACATTGATGGGCAAAATAAGGACAAAATCATGTCATCCTCCAAACTGAGGAATATTATGCATAGTCTCGTGAGACCTACCTAGGAACATCTACACTCCTCTTTTCCTAAAAAGGATGTCACAATATGGGCCAGTCAGAGTTTTTCTACAGCATCTAAAATACTATAGAACCAGATTCTCCATAGTGTTGTCTTTCTTGTAACTGACTTTTTCTTTTTTAGCTGCCATTGACTCTTACTTGTTGGTGAACAACTCACAGTTGCACGAAGAACTGGTACTTCCAGATTTTATCAAAGGAAAAAAGAAAAATGTCAAGCCACCCTGCACAGCAAGGTCAGTGCTCCTGAGCTTATGGGACTGATTTTAGGATGTTCCCTGAAGGATTTGTTTGGCTCTTTTTAAATCTAAAGGGATCACTGAAATTCTATATTATGTATGGACATTTTCTATTTGCTATAAACTATTTTATGCTTTATCTCAGAACCTTCTCTGCAAAGGCCATGTATAAAATGCCCAAATTAAAATAAACTTTTTACTCTTATATAAAAATATCCTACATTAATCTACACAAATGGTCTAAAGAACTACAGCCTACAGTGTTTACAGCATATGCTCTTTGCTGCAGAGCACTTTCCACTGTTTGGAAAGCGCCTAATGCCATTTGGATGCTATTGCAATCTAAGTAACTCTAATATGCAATAATACAGGGCTTAAGACCACTAGTATAGAATGCTATAGTGTTAAAAGTATCCATTAAATAGGTGCTAGATTATGGATATAATCCCCCAAATTGTTCTAAAGTTGCAAATTTTAAGATAGACCATTTTTTTAAAAAAAGCTCACCACAGATAACTGAGTTCTAATCTCCTGTGGCAATAGTTATTTCAGGTGACTTGCTATTCTATAGGTTGCTTGATTTGTATTTCCAAGTCAGTGTCCCTTTTTTTTGAAATTGTATTGCTCAAATTGGTGCTTTTATTAGGACTTGAATTATTGCTTTTACCATGAGCACTGCTGATTGCCTCTGCTTGCAAAGTGGGAACACTTTCAGGAAACCTGTTAATAACAGATCGGTCAGAACTAGTCTGATTTTTCATAGCTAACAGCTATATTTATAAAGGGCCAAACCAACATCACTCCTAACATCTTTCAATTTAGGGACTTATCTTCCAGATCTGGAGTTGATCTTTCTGGCTCAGTTCCAGTTCAGCTCTGAACTAAACTACAAGTGTAAGCTTTAGCTGATGCTGTCAAAGTAGCAGAGTAGATACACATCAGAGGGGAGACTGACTGAAAGCTTGATCTTGAAAGGAGACTTATCACTGGATATTGTCTATAGCTTTTGGTGTAATTTGCTTTCATTTCATTCAAATAGGAAACTACCTTTGAAACGTACATGTCCTTTTCAGTCGTGTCCTGGCAACCCAGTAACAGTGTGCTCATGAATGTAACTCTTGGGGGAGAAGTGGGGAAAGACTTGGGGGGGAGGGGAAGGAATCAATTGTATATGAATGGAAAACATCATCAATAATCAACAGGTGTTTTTACATAATCATTGGCTTGTGCTTTCATCTGATAGCCCTCCACCCACAAATGCAACGCAGGAGCTTTGAACAGCAATGATGTTCCACTTCAATAGCTTTTACCAAAGTGCTCCAAATGCATTTTCATTAAAGCAAATTCAACTAGTAATACTTTCCTAGGGCATTAATACATTTACAGCTTCTCCTTAATATGAAATTAATCACATTCGTAACTCTAATATTTAGAGCTCCCTGACAGCTTTGCCTTCCCAAGTGTTCAGTCCTGACACACTTACTCATGCAAAAATGGGCAAAAAAATATGCAAAAGTGAACGAGTCTGAGTGATTTATTCAGATTGCCTTTCTAATGCTCACCACTCGCTGCTTGTTATCTAGTCAGCCTTGGTTCTAGGACTGCTGAGTCTGTAGTTCCACAGTGTTGGATTTGCCTCTTGCAGTGAAGCACTACAAAAACTAACAAACAAATATTGAGGATGAATTTTGACCTTTACTATGCAATACATTGTAAAGAAATTCCACAAAACTAATATAGCAAGATGCATTTATATATATAATTTTATATTATATAATTTGCACATGTAGTTAACTTAACAATTATGTAGCTATTTCAATCTTCCAGTCACCACTGTAGACCTTAACTATGGATTTTTAACAGCTTTCTGAAGTTTAGGTCCACTCACAAGATGAGGAAATTCAAACAGATTAAGAAACTTCCTGAAAATCATGATGGGATCCCAAACCAGGATTAAAATGTAGATGTTCCATTCCACGGTCATTTTGCTTAGATGACACCACTCAATGTACTGAGTAGTCGGGAATGAAAGTAGCTTAAAGGACTTACCGGTACACCGGAGTCTTGAGCAGGGTGGGGAGGCCTCAACTGGAAGAGGCGTGGCCTCAACCGGGAGAGGCGGGGCCTTTAAATCACCACCCGAGCCCCAGTGCTGGAGCCCCCAGGGTAGCGGTGGCAGCCGGGGGCTCTGACAGTGATTTAAAGGGCATGGGGCTCCCAGTCGCTTCTACCACAGCGGAGCCCCAGGTCCTTTAAAGCTCCACCAGAGCCCTGACCCCCGGGGTAGCAGCGGCAGCCAGGAGCCCCCAGGACTCCTTCAGCAATTTAAAGGGCCCGGGGCTTCGCTGCAGTAGTGGCGGCCGGGAGCCCCTGGCCCTTTAAATCACTGTGGGAGCCCTGGGCCACCGCCGCTACCCCGGGGCTCCAGCAATGGGGCTCTGGTGGCAATTTAAAGGGCTGCTGCCAGGAGTCCCAGGCCCTTTAAATTGCCAGCCTGGAGAAGCCGGTCTGGTCCGGCACGGCGTACCGGCTCTTGCCGGTATGCTGTACCGGACCATATCGGCTTACTTTCACCTCTGTGAGTAGTGTTTGTCAGCAGTTAGCAAGTGAGAAGGAGTGGAAGATGGGAGGGATCAGCAAAAAAAGCTACCTTATTGAGGTCAGAGCATGTAGGGATAAAGTGAGAATTGGACCTTGCAAAGGGAATTAAAACCAATAGTAAAAGGTTTAATAGCCATATAAATAGGAAGAAAACAAAGAAAGAAGTGGGACCGCTAAACACTGAGGATGGAGTGGAGGTTAAGGATAATCTAGGCATGGCCCAATATATCTAAACAAATACTTTGCCTCAGTCTTTAATGAGGCTAATGAGGAGCTTAGGGATAATGGCAGCATGACAAATGGGAATAAGGATATGGAGGTAGATATTACCATATCCGAGGGAGAAGCCAAACTCGAACAGCTTAATGGGAGTAAATCGGGCGGCCCAGATAATCTGCATCCAAGAATATTAAAGGAACTGGCACATGAAATTGCAAGTCCATTAGCAAAAAATTTTAATGAATCTCTAAACTCAGGGGTTGTACCATTTGACTGGAGAATTGCTAATACAGTTCCTATTTTTAAGAAAGGGGAAAAAAAGTGACCTGGGTAACTACAGGCCTGTTAGTTTGACATCTGTAGTATGCAAGGTCTTGGAAAAAATTTTTGAAGGAGAAAGTAGCTAGGGACATTGAGGTCAATAGCAATTGGGATAAATTACAACATGGTTTTACAAAAGGTAGGTCATGCCAAACCAACCTGATCTCCTTCTTTGAGAAAGTAACAGATTTTTTAGATAAAGGAAACGCAGTGGATCTAATCTACCTCGATTTCAGTAAGGCATTTGATACAGTACCACATGGGGAATTATTGGTTAAATTGGAAAAGATGGGGATCAATATGAAAATTGAGAGGTGGATAAGGAACTGGTTAAAGGGGAGACTACAGCGGGTCATACTGAAAGGTGAACTGTCAGGCTGGAGGGAGGTTACTAGTGGAGTTCCTCAGGGATCAGTTTTGGGACCAATCTTATTTAATCTTTTTATTACTGACCTTGGCACCAAAAGTGGGAGTGCGCTAATAAAGTTTGTGGATGACACAAAGTTGGGAGGTATTGCCAATTCAGAAAAGGATCGGGATATCCTACAGGAAGATCTGGATGACCTTGTAAACTGGAGTAATAGTAATAGGATGAAATTTAATAGTGAGAAGTGTAAGGTTATGCATTTAGGGATTAATAACAAGAATTGTATTTATAAGCTGGGGATGCATCAGTTGGAAGTAATGGAAGAGGAGAAGGACCTCGGAGTCCTGGTTGATCACAGGATGACTATGAGTCACCAATGTGATATGGCCGTGAAAAAAGCTGATGCGGTCTTGGGATGCATTAGGCGAGGTATTTCTAGTAGAGATAAGGAGGTGTTAGTACCATTATACAAGGCATTGGTGAGACCTCATTTGGAATACTGTGTGCAGTTCTGATCTCCCATGTTTAAGAAGGATGAATTCAAACTGGAACAGGTACAAAGAAGGGCCACTAGGATGATCCGAGGAATGGAAAACCTGTCGTATGAAAGGAGACGCAAGGAGCTTGGTTTGTTTACCTTAACCAAAAGAAGGCTGAGGGGCGATATGATTGTTCTCTTTAAATATATCAGAGGGAAAATACCAGGGAGGGGGAAGAATTATTTAAGCTCAGTACCCATGTGGACACAAGAACAAATGGATATAAACTGGCCATCAGGAAGTTTAGACTTGAAATTAGATGAAGGTTTCTAACCATTAGAGGAGTGAAGTTCTGGAACAGCCTTCCAAGGGAAGCAGTGGGGGCAAAAGACCTATCTGGCTTCAAGATTAAGCTAGATAAGTTTATGGAGGGGATGGTTTGATGGGATAACATGATCTTAGTCAAAGGTCAATTAATTGCCATCAGTGGTAAATAAGACCCATGGTCAGTGATGGGATGTTAGAAGTTACTACAGGGAACTTTTTCCTGGGTATCTGGCTGGTGAGTCTTGCCCACGTACTCAGGGTTCAGCTGATCGCCATATTTGGGGTCGGGAAGGAATTTTCCTCCAGGGTAAATTGGCAGAGGCCCTGGAGGTTTTTCGCCTTCCTCTGCAGCATGGGGCACGGGTCACTTGCTGGAGGATTCTCTGCATCTTGAAGTCTTTAAACCATGATTTGAGGACTTCAGTAGCTGAGACATAGGTTAGAGGTTTATTCCAGGAGTGGGTGGGTGAGATTCTGTGGCCTGCATTGTGCAGGAGGTCAGACTAGATGATCATAATGGTCCCTTCTGACCTTAAAGTCTATGAGTCTATGAGACTGCAAGGAGCTATGTTCCCAGCAGACTTTCCAGCAATTTGAATGCCTTTAAAAACTGACTGTATGATTGGTCATCTAAGTCACACGGTGCTGTTTCTGTTGTCTGATTGGATGGCCTAAGCTTTATAAACAGGCGCCCCGTTTTCCTGCTTGTAAATCGCCTGTAAATATTGGCATCATAAATCTATTGTGCACATAGTAAAAAGAGCTTTCCAAACTGTCTGTGATTCCTTCCAGTGCTGATGCTCTCATACATAATTATCTGCATAAGTATCATGACACTTTTGCTTTTCATGAACATTCTTGCAAATAAAGAACTCACTCATCAGACTGTTAGTGAACAAGAGATTGCAAAATTTCCTTTGCAAATATGTTTTTGCTGTATTCACCGCTAACCGCATTTCACAAAGACTGCCAGAGAGCCCTCAGCCTGGTAACAGCTTTGTCATTACAAACCTCAGGCTGGATTTGACCTGACAACCTGATATAAAAGGCTCTCAGTCCCCAAAGACACCTAATCCCCCAGCAACAAATTAGTAGTTGATTAAGAATAAACTCCACATGTATAGTATCCTATCAAGTCTGAAACTAAACTCTAATAAATCTTGAAGGACTACTACCAATTTTTGTAGCTAGAGCTGTAATCAATTTATTGATTGAAAAGCAGCCAGTGGAAAAATTCAGATAATCGGTTCTTGCCATAGCCGTGATAATAAATATTCTCCCTCTCAGCTCTTCACAAAGAAAAGCCACAGCTCATCTTGCTCCTACTGCTAATAGAATTGTCCATTCTGACAAATATATTTGCAATTTATGTGCCCTTCCATTGATGGTGGGACATTAAACATGAGGTCTGATAACTTTTGGGGTGTGACTACACTGGAAAATGTAGCCTCTATTACAGCAACAGCCACAATGGTGCAGCGGCACTGATGCTAAGCTACTACTGCATGTAGGAGTCCAGGCTTTTTACCACTGTCATGAAAAATTGCTCTTAAGGTTACTGCAGCAGAAGCAGGCTGCAACCGAGAGTTTTGGCCTTAGGTCATTGCAACACGTAGAGGCATCAAGAATAACTTCTTCCCATAAAAAAAGAAGAGATGGGCTATAGAGCTTTCTAAATACTGTTTTCTAATGTCATTCAGCTTGTTCTGCAAGAATAGTCATGTCCTAAATTGCCTCCCTTCAGTTGAGCTATCGACCCCCAGAGAAACAGATGAACTGCTAATGAGAAATATAAAAATGGTTTAATATTTTCATTTTAAAATAATTCTAGTAGCTAAATAAAAACTGGAATTATCTGCTGAGTCAAAGTTGGGTAGTTTATTGTCAGCTATTGAGAAGGGGGAGACTTATTTAGACTTTTTTAGCATTAGCTAGGGCTTTCTTTTGCTCGTATTTGTGAGAATTTCAGAAATACAGTGTTTCTCCTGGCTTCCATGAGTTGCCGTGGCAGAATTAGGAACATAACAGTTGTCATACAGGATCAGACTAGTGGCCCATCTAGTTAATTGTTTTTTCTCCAACAATGGCCAGAACCCATTGTTTCAAAGGATAGTGCATGGAAACGCTCCAATAGTCAACCTGTTGTACTACCTTTCCACTTAACCCTGCTATATCTTTTTCTCGTTTTCTTGCTTTCTGTTTTTGCGTAGAGATTTGAATAGCGCTTGTGACTCAAATTATAGATTTACCTTGGAAATTCTAAGGATTTTCACTTCCTTGCTCTTGACTCCAGGTTCTTTGAGTAATTTCTTTTTTTTTTAAATTAAAAATCCACTTTCTAAAGTTTAATGTTGCCGCACAGGTTTCTGGTACTAGTCCTGCCCCAAGGATGTTGCATTTGATTATAGTGAGGTCACTGTTGTTAGTGGCTCTGACTGTTACAGTTCACAACTCCAGTGTACTCCTCTACTCACTGCTTGTTTATGATTCTCTAGTCCTTGTTTTCTGGCTGTTCTGTCGCTTCTGGCTGCATAACCTCAGATACAAGCGCAACAGTTCTTTTTGGAAAAGAAAAGAGCAGCAGAGTCTGTTCAAATATTGTTATGAAGCAGTAATTTTGTTAGGAGCTGTGCAGAATGTTCAGTATCGATCAGCACAGGCAGTGAGAGATGAGGACAAATCACAGCAGGGCAGAGCAATATCTTGAAGCCAGCCCTGGTTATAAAATCTTTAATCAGCAGAACTATTTCTTAGAAAATCTAAATGTAGATATTGTCTTGGATGGAGCAAATGCATGAGGTGAGAACTGCAACACCACTAAGCCTTAGAAAACATGGGACATTTTCCCCAGGATTGTGAGAACAAATAATTGAAACCAAAAGTTATGCAACAACAGTAATTAAAATGGAGGATGGGATGCTTCCTTGGAGTACCCCAGTTTGTAAGGCACCTTCCTACCACCTGCCTTTAGCATAAAGAACCCTTGTCTGTGCCTGCTGTTGGTCAGTTCCTCAACTCCACCAGTCTCTGGCAACACAAGCCCTGCCTTCCATGCTTTGGTAGGCCCCACTCTCTTTTGTACAGGTCAATGATAGGCACACTTCTACCCTCAACTCCCCTGATCATCCCCCTAGAGTGCCCAGCCCCTGATCCACTGAACCCCCACAGAATTCCTTCATCCTCTGCTCCTAAATGAACAGTATACCCCAGCTCACAAGTTACACCATAAATCATAGCTCTGCTTGACACACAGCACTGACACATGTTTTTACTATAAACAAGAAGTTTTTACTTAACAAAGAAAAGGGATTTGAGAAGCAAGTAGAATTAATGGAAACAAATGGTTGCATATAAAATAAACACATAACCCACTTTCTAGAGCTTCAACTTAACAAAAAAGACATTCCCTGTCTCATAAAAGTTAGCTCACCCACAGTCTCTCTCCCAGCATCAAACAGTCAGAGCACCTATAATCCTCATCATAGCTACATATCTCAGGGGTGTAGATTTTTCATACTCCTGAGAGATGTAGCTATGCAAATGTAAGTTCCCACTGTAGATCAGCCCTCTGTTTATCCACAGTACCTCTTTAATGCCTCCAGTAACAGTACAAGCTTCCCCACCTTCAACCCTGCTTTCATGGGATCACCTCCAAGAGCTAAGATGACACTTGGGTAGCTATGTACATTCAAGACGTATGGCCTCCACCTCCCTTAGCGCCCTCAGTGGAGTAACAATTGTGGTGGTTGTTCTTGGACTGAGATTACCAACTTGCATCACAAACTAGCTCCACCCTTTGTCTCCCATTGAAAATCCCCTGATACATCCTGTGTACAATCACACTTACTCTTAATTCCATTCAGAATAAATGGATAAGCGGTTTTAAGAACCTGAAAAGAACAGAAGACAACTTTTGGCCTTGAAAACTATAAATCTATGAGGAGTGTCACCTTTCAACATAACAGCTGCTCAGATATGCTTTCATGATCAATGGTAGATATTGCTTGTCTAGAATTAATTTGAATCTTGCGGTAGTCATTTGGATAATTTGATTCCTCAGATTTGTAGGTCCATCATTTATTCCCAGGGCACAATCACTAGTGTGGTTCAGCTCATGCATGAAATTGATCGGCAGACCATTCTCTACAAACCAGATAAAATCAAGTTGAGTGACCTCGTCTCCTACACGTGCTAATTCAAAAGCCTTCAGAGTTCATGATGTTCTATATTGGGATGTATTGACTTCAGAGTAACACTAGAATTAATGGTTTTTCAGTTCACCCCAAGCAAACAGACCTATGAACTAAGCATCAGATAAATACATAAAAATTAAATAGTGGCTGGAAAGTACAGCATATATGTGTTGCAAGACCCCATCAAATTTCTGCTGGGACACTTCACTAGCAGTAGTAGGCTGAATCCTAGATGAGTATATACAGCTCTTGCCATGACTTAGAGGAGTCCAGTCTCAGCACATGTACCAGCCACTAAACTGCTCAAGATAGTTAAGACCAAAGCAGACTGTGAAGAACTTCAAAAAGATCTCACAAAACTAAGTGATTTGGCAACAAAATGGCAAATGAAATTTAATGTGGATAAATGTAAAGTAATGCACATTGGAAAAAAATAACCCCAACTATGCCAATTTCATGCATGAGCTGAATCACACTAGTGATTGTGCCCTGGGAATAAATGATGGACCTACACATTTGAGGAATAAAATTATCCAAATTACTACTGCAAGATTCAAATTAATTCTAGACAAGCAATATCTACCATTGATCATGGAAGCATATCTGAGCAGCTGCTGATCAAATAGCCTTGAATTGTTCCATTTTAGGCCATATGTATCACTGTTGCATTGTTTTAATCCATAGTGGATGACTAGCATAAACAAAAACAGAAACAGGACACACCCCTGCCTTACACCTGTCTTGATGCTGAATGGCTTACTCAATCTATTTTCCATTTTAATGCAGCATTTTGAGTTGGCGTAGAATGCCTTCATAATGTTGATTAATTTTGTTGGAATTCCATATTGTTCCACAATTTTCCACATTCTCTGTTTACACTATTGAATACCTTTTGAAAGTCCACAAAATTGATGGCAAGACTGCCTTGGAATTCAATTGTGTTCTCAATAGTCTGTCTCAGGGTGAAAATAGCGTCTGTGCATGATCTCCCTTGTTCACGTAGGATGGTATCCATCTTTCCTTTCATTCTGTTCAGGAGGACTGCTGCTAATAGTTTTCCTGTGACAGATAGAAGTGTTACTCTCCTCCAATTTGAACAATTGTTTAGATCACCTTTCTTTGGTAACTTGATTGTGATACCGAGGGTCCATTCTTCCGGCACTTTCTCCTCCATCCATATTTTGTTGCACAGTAAACAGATGACTGATTCCAGGTCTTCATCTCCATATTTAAGCATCTCAGGATGAATGCCGTGCAACCCGGATGCCTGGTTGTTTTTCAGCTTCTGCAATGTTTTTTTTACTTCTTCAATTTTTACCTCCGATATATCTATATCTAGGTCTAATGGTTTATCATTGTTAAATTCCAGTCTTGTAATTGGTTCTGGTTGGCTTAGCACTTCTTTGAAGTGTTCCACCCATCTATTTTTTTGTTTCTCCTTGTTTCCCTTTCACTGGGACACTTTTGAATTTTGATCCATATCGTGTTAACTGTTTCAGGATCATGTAGACTGTTCTTGTATCATTTCTTTCCCCTTCTTCTTCAACTTCACTAGCCTTACTTTCTACCCAGTTTCACTTATCTTTTTTTTAATTGTTTCTTTACTGTTTTGTCAAGGTTTGTTTTGTTCCTTCAGTAGTATGTTGTAGTACTAGAGCCTTTTATTTTCTTCTTTTGTCTATAATTTTCCATGTTTCTTCTGAGATCCCCTGTTCTTTATTGCTTCCTCTCTTTCTACTAATTATCTTTTCAGCTGCTTCTAATATAGCTGTTTTGAAAAAGATCCCAGTATTTTTCCACTCGTTTTCTTCAAGATCTTTAAGGGCCTCAAACCTGTTTTTGACCTCTGTCTGGTACTCTTTTCGTATCCTGCAATCTTGTGGTTTCTGTGTATTGAATAATCTGGGTCTGTGTTCTTTCTTTCTGAGTGCTTTAAACTTCAATTTGATGTTTGGTTTCAACAAGTAATGATTGCTCCCCGTATCTGCTCCTCTGAATACTCTTGTGTCTAACACTGATGTTTTCCACCTCTGACTAACACAGATATAGTCTATCTCATTTTTTGTACAGCCATCTGGTGAAATCCATGTCTTTTTGTGTATGTTTTTATGTTGGAAGAAAGAATTGCAGATGCTAAGATTGTTTTCAGCACAACATTCAAGAAGTCAGTCGTTGTTCCAGTTGTGTATGTGGGATGATGACTGTTTCCCAACCTCTTCTTTCATTTCCCATCTGGGCATTAAAATCTCTCATAACCAGGACAAGATCGTGGTTTGGTGTTTCTTTCATTACATCATTCAAGAATCTCTCTTTGTCCTCTTCATCTGCATCATTTGTTGAAGCATATGCCTGGACTATGGTGCACTTAATGTGCCTAGGGTGGAATCTAGCTGCCAGTAGCTTATCTGATATAGGGGTCAAATTCTGCTGTGACTTCCACTTTGTAAGTACGTCCTTTGACTTCATGGCAGTTATTCTGGATTTACACCAGAGTAACTATTGGGCTCTTGATTTTTATTTTCCATCAAGGCGGTTCTCTTTTTAATTTTGTATTTGGTTTTGTTGTTGTTGTCATATTGAAAAATAAGTCTTTCACCTAGCTTCCTCCTGGCTGGAATCAATTTCAAGTGTAACATATTATTTTGTTTCATTGAACCATAACATTCCCAATTACATTATTTCTTTGCAACTCCAATTAAGCTGTTAATTGATTTTGCAGTCCTTGAATTACCCACCCAAGTACAAATAAATAACATGGAGAGAGCAACAGAGTACCCAGAATTACAGCAGCAGTTTTCATTTTCAGGTCACTGTTTGTATACTATTGGGACAACTATATTAGATGGGTCCTACAAGGATTATCGTGGTACTAACGGGACCGTCTGCATGTGCTCTGAAATTAGGATGCATTCTTTACCAAACCTTGCAAGAGCAGGCACATCAGCACTCCAGCGTAAGCCTCAGAACACATCTGTAGCTAGAATTCTTTGTAGCACCCCGTAGACGATAGGTACTTACAAATGGTTGGCACAAGACACTGAGGCTGGCTTTTGGTATGCATGAAGTGTAGGGATTACTCAAAGGACATTGTACTCTGTGGTATGTAACCATCACTTAAATCAGCCTCTGTACCAGATGACTAGAGCAGTGTTTCCCAAACTTGGGATGTCGCTTGTCCAGGGAAAGCCCCTGGCGCGCCCGGCCCGTGTGTTTACCTGCCGCGGTTGCAGGTTCGGCCAATCACAGCTCCCATTGGCCGTGGTTCGCTGTGCCCAGCCAATGGGGGCTGCAGGAATGCCCACACATCCCCCATTGGCTGGGCACAGCGAACCGTGGCCAGTGGGAGCCGCGATCGGCCGAACCTGCAGCCATGGCAGGTAAACAAACCGGCCGGGCGCACCAGGGGCTTTCCCTGGACAAGCGGCGTCCCAAGTTTGGGAAACACCGGACTAGAGGATAGTTAACGTAACACTGATTGTTACAATTGCAGGCTGATAAACCTAACTTCAATCCCAGGCAAATTGATTGAAACAACAGCAAAGAACCAAATTATCAGACTCATAGATGAACACAGTATGTTGGGGAAGAGTGAACCTGTTTTTTGTAAAGGGAAACCATGACTCCCTACTATTAGAATTCTTTGTGGGGGGTCAACAAACGTGGACAAGTATGTTGGGGGTCACGTTGCAAGTGGTAACCAAGGCTGGCGGGAGCCAGAGTGTGACTGGAGTGTGCTGGCAGGCTGCAGGTATACACAGACACTCCAGGTATAACCTGCATGCTGTTTGGGAGGGGCCCAGGTTGGGAGCTACAGCAGCAATGCATTGTGAGGCACCCCAGGTTGCAGGGCAGCGGTGACACAGCCCCTCACTGGTCTGGATTGCACCCTTGAATGTCATAATCACCCTTGAAGAAAGTGCAGCATGCACTTCGCTGCACCTGGCCAGCTCTGGTAGATGGTGCAGATCAGGGAAGGAAGTATGGCCCTGACTTTAGTCAATCCCTTTCCTGCTTCCTTTTATGAATCTAGTGCCTGTATGGTTGCTAGGAGAGAACAGAGACTATGTTCCCCAGGGGGATTCTTACCAGCCCCTAAAAAGGATGGTGGGGC
Organism: Chelydra serpentina; assembly: GCA_037349315.1. Taxonomy (NCBI): domain Eukaryota; kingdom Metazoa; phylum Chordata; order Testudines; family Chelydridae; genus Chelydra; species Chelydra serpentina. The sequence goes on from JBAIAC010000035.1 coordinate 20,848,485, forward strand.
AGTAGAGGCACCTATTCTGCTGCAGAACTATATTCTCTAGAAGCAGAATGAGAATAGCTGCAATCAAAAGAGCTTTCCCCTGTCTGATTGAACCACAGAGTGCTACTACTGCCTGAGATCAGTGCTCTGCTTTCTCTGGCAAGGAGAAGAGCATTGTTTGCAGGCAGGAGAAATCCCTTCTCAGTGAGAGAAGTCATCACTGCAGGAACCACTGGGTCCTCCATTAAAGCATGGGGAATGGGAGATTGCTACCAGAACCTTCCCCCTTCTTCTGTGGCCTAGATGGGACAAACACTGAAAGAGACTGTGGTACAAAAGATAAAGGGGGTATTCCTGTACTTCTCCCCTTTAAAAGAAAAGAGTAGCTGGACAAAAACCAAGGACAGGAAGGAGGGAGAAGGGGTTGTAGACTGATGGGGAAGGAGAGCAAGAGAAGAATCCTAGCTGATAACTGAAGGTGCTGACTCATAATACCCACTGGTATCAACACTTCATGTTCCAAACTCTAGATCATAATAATTCCAGCATTTAGGCCCCAGTCCTGTAACTGGATTTGTGTGGGCAGACACTTAAACCCACACAGAGACTCACTGAAGTGACTGGAGCTCCTCATAGGCATAAGAGTATGCTAGCATGGCTCTACTAGCAGGACTTGGGTCTTAGAAGACTATGTTCTCACATCCTGGTTGAGCCTCTTGACCTTGCCAGTGGTTCGGAGATATTTCCCTAATGTAATAAGAGGATATTCAATTATAACTGTATATTTTAAGTTCATTAAAAAGGGAGGAGAGAGATGGAGGGAAGACCCAGTTTTAAAGATTCAACCATGCACTTTTATTTATTTTTCTTTTATCTGGGAACCCTGCTAACATGCACTTTCTACTGTAGTTTAATGGGAGTGTACTGGACAGCTGTGTTTTTAAATATATGTACTACCAAATACTGAGAAAAGAAAGAGCCCCGGAATACCAAGGCCTTACCACAGACCTGAGGTGGCAGTATTGCCTAATGGCTAGGGCACTGACCTAGGGCTTAGAAGACCTAGATGGATTCAACTCCCAGCTCTGCTGCTGGTTTGCTGGTTGATCTTGGGCAAGTTGCTTCCCCAGTCTGTGCCTCCGTTTATCCACCGGATAATGATACTGACCTCCTTTTGTAATGTGCTTTGAGACCCACAGAATAAAAACTGTGTTATGGTTGTCGTACATGATGGGAAGTCAGGGAACCTGCATTGTCTTGGGGTTTTTTACCATTCGTATACATAAACTTTATCAGATATAAGTCTTATCCATATTAAATGCCTTATAGTTGGTGATTTAAATCTGCAGGGAAAACTCAACAGGACCCTAGCTGCAAGCCCCTTGGCCATGCCAAGTCCACCCTACTGGGGGAGAAACAGTGCACACCTTGAGACAGCCAGCTGAGTTGCTCTGATTGCACCTCCACTTCATGCTCTTCCATTCACGCTGGAGTCTGGGCATCTGGCAGTGGGACAGCAAATGCTCTCTGTGGAAGGCTCTCCTGTTTCCCTGGTGGATCTTGGGGTGAATAGCTTGGAGTTAATGTGGCTCTGTAATGGCGATCCCATTGACAAGATGTTTGCCATTTGCACAGCACATGCATGGGAGAGCCAACATTTGGATTTGAGGGTTTGGTGTTCTTTAGAAATACAACATTGAGATCCAGATTCAGCCTTTTAGTTGATACATTCTTATCTCTAAGAAACATGTACACTCCAGCTTGATCAATGTAGTCCCATCCTCCAGCACCCATTAGAGATTATAAAAAAAAATAATCTTTTTTTAGTCAAATAATGTGACTTGTGTGACTAACTGGCCAGACTGTGCACCCTTACACGGGTTGAACAGTATCTTGCTATGCCAAGGGACTACATGTGGAGTAAGGTACGACTCAATGTGCATATGAATGGTCTAAAGTTAGCAGTACTTTCAAAAAGGGGGGAAGTCCCGGTCCCTCCCCAAGAATCTACTCCATGGATCATTTTCAAAATTTCCCATATGTTTTCTCTGGGTAGGTACACATGACAAATTGCCAGAGAGTTAGAGGGTGGGGTCATAACAGACTACTTCATAACTATTGTGAATTCATAAAACAATATATTAAAAATATAGTTGTATGGTTTTATTTAAGTTTCCTTCCCACCAGCCTCTCATAAAAATGAGCCAGAAGCATTTATGCTAATATCCAGTGAGGTATCTCTATATTTATCACCTTCATTTCCTTAATAGTCAGACATCAGTCCTTTCTAATATAATATCAATATAAATGTGATTAAAAACCCGAGATATAAAACCATGGAACTGATGCAGAAATACAAAGACACCTCATTAGTAAGTGGTGAATGACCTATTCCAGATCAGATAACACTGGAAAAAATGGAACTTGAAGTCTAGATATTTAAAGCTGCATTTGAACTTAAACTAATTTCCTCTAATCATATTGTCAACAGCCTCGTAGATATTTCTTTATAGTTGTCTTTCATTAACAGACATGTGCAATGTTTCTTGTTTCAAAACAATAAAATATGGCAATTTTAATTGTTTTGTATAATAAATAATGGGGGAAACATAAATAAAGTATGTAAATTACCTGACACAGTAATATAGAACTGTGGCCCATATCCTTAAAGGTACTTCCATTGATTTTAATGGGAGTTAGGCCTAGATCCTCAAAGTATTTAGGAGCCTATGTGTCTGATCCCATGCCTGTTGAAGTCAAAGGCTTTGGCTCATATCCTATGTGACAGATCTGACAATATCCTGCAATACTTTGGACAAACCTTATTGAATTAAGTTTGTTTTTTAAGACGTTTATTATATTAAAATGCAACTATGTATGCATTGTGGGATTATAACTTATTTTAAGGGATATGCTAATGCACCTACTCTGTTTATGCAAGAACTCAAGTCTTTTGAAGCTTCATCTTGGTGGGCGGGGAGGGAGGAAGACCCATTGTCTGGCTGATTATTACCTATTCACAGTTTCTTCAAAGACCCAAACTGGGTAAAGTAGGGATTCACTGACTCATGAGTGTGCTTGTTCTGAGCTGAAGCTGTGCTGAACTTTTGACCACAGGAAAATCCATTGTGGGGAAGGGCTTTGAAGTACTAATCACCATCCAGAGCTCTTCTTGGAGTGAGGGGGTGATCTGTGGTAAACTTATTAGCATATGTATAGATTCTTTTATTGTTTTTAATATTTTTTCTCTAGTGCTTTTACCTTAAGAATAAATGTGCTTACTTACAAAGAACTGTGTGGTAACTTAACTGTGGCACTTACACTGTTCTCCACCTCTGAGAAGAAAAGTAAACCAGGCCTGCTTAGGCAGTCTGACTTTGCTGGTAAGTTCACAGTGTAGGCTGGGAGCTCTGCAGGCTGAAAATACCCTGGTCAGGAGGAAGAGAGACGCGGGTCTCCATCCAAGACAGGTGACAGTTGAGGAGCCAGGAGCCTAGAATGGGTGCCCTTGCTGGACCATAAAGGCAGAATATAGATGCAGTTGCCCTGAACTTTGACCTCCTATATTCCTATAGTTATCAGATTAACACCAAGACTAAAAGAAACAGACTGTGCTAATGAAGAATACTTTTTTAATGAGAGTAGAAAAAAATACAGAAAAGTCACATAGTAAAAGTACTTTCACTAAAAATATTTTCAGACAATGACATAATTGTGCAGGAGCAAATGAAAATTAAGCACATTAGATTAAACAGGAGAAACAGCAGAAGAGCTGCTCTTCTGTAATGTAAGGAACAGCAGATGTTTTGCAGGCTAAACTGAGTTCCAGGGAGAGACTAGCATTTAGTTCCAATAAACATCAAATGACTGACCTTTGTGACCAAATGAAGTAGGCTCAACCAATCAGGGATCCTGAAGAAATAACATGCAAATTTAGCCATGAGACAAAACCAAATGAGCTCTGCTCAAACATGAAAATGTATCACGAAAAACACATTGAAACTTTCTCTGACACCCAGGTATTGAATATTTTTATGGCCAAATTTGATTAAATTTCTGCTGACATGAAAGATTTTATTAGGTAATAGTGTTTTCACCGTAGTTGTATAGTCAAAAAGAAGGCACAATCTTAGATGCTGATAATGTTTTGTACATCTTAACAGGAAATGTCTGTGTTTAAAGTGTCTGTCTCTCTCTCGCTCACACACACAAGATGCCCATAATAAACTCCTCATTGCCTGGTACATATGCTCTGTTTTTTAGTCCAGTTTACAGTATTTATTAACAGATATACAGTATTATTGTCTCAGAGCAGAGGTTTAAGGGTGTGAGTGGGCCAAAGACCAGATATGTACATGAGACACTTCTCTGGAATGTGCTGTTCCCATCTAACATGGCTTCAGCCTTCTGCCCAAAACTTCTGGGCCTGAGATTCTAGTTGCAGGCTGAATTAGCTGTTCAGCAAAGGTAGAAAGCATCTGTGACTTTGAGTAAAGGTATTTTTGACTCTCAAAAATCAAGCAGCATTCGATGGTATTAGCCCCATATTATTACTTCTAAATCTTCCCAGGTTTCACTCATGAAATGAGATAAAGGAAATGTCCAGTGGCTGTAACAAGAATATGTCTGCTGGATGTAGTAAACCTGCCTCCTGGGACTGAGTTTACGGGAGGCTGCAGATCATATCATATAATGAATAGCAGCCTAAATAAAGGGAAGGTTTCCTTTTGGAAAAGCCGTCTGAAAGAACTTTCATCAACACAAAGCATGGCCCTTCTCTACTTCATCTGCAGTTCTAGTAGATTTCAGCTCCGCTGCTTATTATTGTTTGGAACTCTTTTGCCAAAAATAACTATGAAAGGGTCAGAAGCCAAGGCAAAGGTCCACCTAAGCATGGCTAACATTTACTTGTTCACAAAGTTTTCAGAAACACGCACGTTACCAGCAGGGCTGTGACAGCAGAGCCTCAGCAGGAGGAAGGGAAAATCCACTTTTTCAGACTAAAAATAAACACAAGATGTTCCGTTGCTTAATTTAACTGTCAGCATTTCTAATACTGCCTCTCCCACTTTATCAACCAAAATCTTCACTTTAGATTAAGAGTGGGGGTGGGGGCAGGGAAAGGAGGCCTTGCTTCTTGATCCTCAACTTTTGCCTAGTGTGATTATTGAATCACATTAAATACTGTTATTGTGCATAAATATATTTGAAGATGGAGGGACTAGGTTCTCCGCTGTGTCTGACACCTGCTGGGCACATCTGAGGTGTAGAAGGGATGAGAGGCTGCAGAGGACCCAGTTGTGGATCCTTGTTTTGGGGGCCAGCTCTGTTCCCAGCATACTTTAAAGCAGACTCAGGGTTTCTTCAAAGCACAATGACTGGTTATAGCAACATCATGCCTGTTACACTCCCTTCTCTCCCTGTATGCCTCTGTAATACCAACAGACCCTGGTCATTGGTGGGTGGGATTAAACCTGGGACCTTTGGAGCTAAATGCAAGAGCCTTTACTGCATAAACTAAAAGCCACCTGGCTGTTAGCTAAGGCTGTAGCAGATTTATTAATCTCTCTCTAAGTGGTTTCAGTGCCACTAGACGGGACAGAGCACCACACCCAGGAGGTGTGTGGGTTACACCTCCTCCAACCAGAGTAGTGAAAAGATGCTAGATTACAGGAGAGAATCTGGCCCCTAGTGTATGAATAAAGGTGTACCAGAAACTAGCCAGATGCCATGACTCCATATATCTCTGGCTTCATGGACCACCCTATTAAAGTGCCATTTCTAAATGGCTGCTGGAGTCATATGGGAAAAGGGAAGCTGGAAATGGCATGCACTGTCTTACTGGTGGTTTTTTAATATATACATACAAAGGAGAGAGACAGACAGACACTTTTCACCAGGGCTGCAGTTTGCTAATGATCAGAATGCTCATTTATCAGGTGGACACCCCTAGACCAGATGTACATTGCAGACATTTTTGTTCAATATCTTCATTAATGATCTGGAGAATGGTGTGGACTGTGCCCTCAGCAAGTTTGCAGATGACACTAAACTGGGAGGAGTGGTAGATACGCTGGAGGATAGGGATAGGATACAGAGGGACCTAGACAAATTAGAGGATTGGGCCAAAAGAAATCTGATGAGGTTCAACAAGGACAAGTGCAGAGTCCTGCACTTAGGATGGAAGAATCCCATGCACTCCTACAGACTAGGGACCGAGTGGCTAGGCAGCAGTTCTGCAGAAAAGGACCTAGGGGTTACAGTGGACAAGAAGCTGGATATGAGTCAACAGTGTGCTCTTGTTGCCAAGAAGGCTAACAGCACTTTGGGCTATATAAGTAGGAGCCTTGCCAGCAGATTGAGGGATGTGATCATTCCCCTCTATTCAGCATTGGTGAGTACTCATCTGGAGTACTGTGTCCAGTTTTGGGCCCCACATTACAAGAAGGATGTGAAAAAATTGGAGCGAGTCCAGCGGAGGGCAACAAAAATGATTAGGGGGCTGGAGCACATGACTTATGAGGAGAGGCTGAGGGAACTGGGATTGTTTAGTCTGCAGAAGAGAAGAATGAGGGGGGATTTGATAGCTGCTGTCAACTACCTGAAAGGGGGTTCCAAAGAGGATGGATCTAGACAGTTCTCACTGGTACCAGATGACAGAACATGGAGTAATGGTCTCAAGTTGCAGAGGGAGAGGTTTAGGTTGGATATTAGGAAAAACTTTTTCACTAGGAGGGTGGTGAAGCACTAGAATGGGTTACCTAGGGAGGTGGTGGAATCTCCTACCTTAGAGGTTTTTAAGGTCAAGCTTGACAAAACCCTGGCTGGGATGATTTAGTTGGGGATTGGTCATGCTTTGAGCAGGGGGTTGGACTAGATGACCTCCTGAGGTCCCTTCCAACCCTGACATTCTATGATTCTCTGACTTCTGCCAAAACAGCTGTTTGTGAGGGGCATGGAGAGGTGTGATCTCTAACCTACATAGCTAGACTGACAGAAGTCCCTAGTATAGATGCAGCTGTACTGGCAAAGCTGCACTTTTACCATTATAGGTCGTTTGGTGCATGGGGACGAAACAGTACTGGTAAACCAGCTATACTGGCACAACTTTGCTGGTATAGCTTCACCCACACTAGGAGCACTTTGCTAAGTATTCCTCTTACAGTAAAAGGCTCCTACTATAGAGGTGGCCTTAGCAAACTAGGTCACACAGAAGTTAAGTGACAGAAGGGGGAGTGGAAGCCAGGAGTTCTGACTCCAAGTTCTCTGCTCTGACATTAACCAATGGAGGCATGGCTCTCACAACTACTAGCAATGTCTCTGAGCCCGGTATTCCGGCAGCAGCCGTGTACATTTCAGAGGCTACAGTATCATACTGAGGAGTGCTGCTTGAATGGCGCTGCAAAGAACACCACCAAATACACGCAAAGTTCCATATCATCACATAACAAAGCTCATGCTCCCTTCATCAGCCATTTCATGGTGTTTTTTGGAAGATATTAATTATTTCCAATCCTGTTTTGCCCCCTCTAGTCAGCCATAATGCCACTTAGTCTGGCAATAGGTTTTCTGACTAGTTAGTATATTTCCTGAATTGTGACATTTTGTATCCCATAATTTCAAAACGGGGCATTTTGTTGCAAATGATGGCTGGTCAAAATTTTTTAAAATCAGAAATTTCAAGTAGAAAATATCTAAATGTCAGTAAAAATACGGTGGAATATGTAATTTTTCTGAATGATTTCCTTGCCTTTGTGACCAGCTCTATTGCTAATGTTTAATTCTAGCAACATTTTTCCAAAACTTTTTTCATGGTGACAATTTGTTGCCCTCAGATACAATGACATCAGCTAAGTTCTACTCTCATGATGCAATCTGAGTTACATGACCTAGGTCCCAATAATATTTGTGTTAAGAACATAGGAACGGCCATACTGACCATAATGTTGAAATTCTTTTACTACTTTGTCCTTTGTAAAGTTACTCTGTCATTTTACCAGCAAATGCCAGGTGGCAACAGTGAGAATACATTTTTGTGCAGTTGCATAATATTGTTGTTATTAAATTACAATTATACTTTGGAAATAATTATTGTATTGAATGACCAGATGAATTATACAATATTTCAGTATTAATAAGATGAGCAAAGAGCAATGTAATGTCACCATGACCAAATGTCCTGGGACAGTGTTAGGAAAAGATTGTCCCCTCAACACAGTGTGAAAGATAAATCATTGTTTTCATCAATTTCCAGGTTGTCTTCATCAACCTAAAAAGCAGGATGCTTTAGTCATAGCAATTTACTATATATTAATGAATCTAGTTTCAATTCCAAGAAAGAAAGTATATTTGACCTTGTTCTGCATGTAACTGAATATATAATTTATGGAGAAACGTGAAGCATCTAAGAAATAGAAGGGCGTATTCTGCTTTTATCCAAAAGATTGTATAACTATCACGTGTATGTGTTCAAAACCACGCTGGGGATGGGAGGAGAACATTCACTTAATAGGATACAGTAGTGGATGAAAAACGTATGTGTTGCAGGGAAAGGGAAATATTTGTAAGATGAGCCAGGCCATGTCAGGACAATTGAGGGCAATGGATTGTTTTTGTAAATTTCCTAGAAGACAACATATGTCAACAAGTAAAATGTACTAGTAACAAACGACTGGCAGAGAAATACAAACTTGGAAAGAGAGGGGAAACACAGTAGAGAAACCTCAGCAGTGTTTGGTTATACAATGCATCTGGCAATCAATACAATTCATTGTTAACCATGTGCATATTTTCTAAAATGTAATTGTCACATGGATTTCCTACAGTTTAATTCAGGGTCCTTCAAGAGGTATAAAAGTCCTTGCTTCCAGAACAAAAGACTGCGCCACCCCAGAACACATACAGAATTCCATTTAGGGTGAACAACATTCCCAACATGTGTAGATTTAATGTGTGTGTTTAATATAGTATTTCTGGCCTGGTGTTGGCGTGACATCTGTGGATACTGATCATCTGTCTTTTAAGCACAGAACAGGAAAAGCACAGGTGGTGTTAATTCAATTTTCTTTATGCTGCACATCAATATTTCCCAACAATGACCTGGGGGCACCACTTCTAGGGTTGAGAGTCTCCATGCCCACTCCGTCCTCGGCCTCTTCCAAGAATTCTGATTGTGCTGGTTGTACCTGTAGTGTGCAGAGCTACCTACTGGGAAATTGAGAGCGCCATCAGATTGGCAGATTTAACATTTATCAGTAGGTTTACATGCTTTGACTTTTTCTGACATTCTATTAATGTAGCTATTATGTGTATATTAATACACTGCTTACTAGAAGAAAATGCAAATAAAATTAACTCAGTGTTCCTGCTGCAGCTCCCTAGCAATGTGTGAAAAATTGTTTAATGCGTGTTCATTTTAACATTTCCCAGCATAGGCCCAACTCAGTCCTAGAAGGCTAAAACTAAGGCGAGGTAACTGTGTGGCCTCTCTAAATTGACATGTATCCCACACAACAGACTAGTCATAATGTTGTACCTCATTGTGGAGAAAACCAGCAAGGTTAATCCCAGGATCAAATGGGAAGATTTATTAAGACAAACTAAATAACAAAAAATCAGCCAATGAAACGGGCAAAAACCAGTTTAGATCAGCCAGCAAGAGCTTTTCAATGAAGGTTACTATTTCAATGCATTTGAAAGAATAAGGAATCAGCTTTAATGGTGCATAAACTATTAAGTGAATTTATGTCTGAAAATTAATTAGAATGTCATTAATTCGTCAGCTACTGATGAGGTGATAAATATATGGAATGGTTTAGCTGAGATGGTTCAGACGAACACTAAGATTTTTCAAGAAACCTATTCGATTTAATTAAATAAAGACTGAAACAAATAAGGAAGGAGGCAATGATTTTGTCTTTTTTCCCAAATGTTTCTTGTGGCTTTTCCCTAAGGTGGATTTTTTCAACCTTTTGAAGTCAAATGTTTGCAACCCTCTTACATTTGCTATAAAAATAAGAGTAAAACATATATAATCTTTAGTTTTGTATGTGTATTTTTTTTTGAGAGGATGACAAAATACTTAATCTTGAAAGGTAAGGTTGTGATGGAATGAGATTTTATTTGGCTCTTTGCTTCAGTGTCTCCTCCCCTGTCCCTCAATTAGCTTTTATGTCCTCCACCCCCCACCCCTTTGTAGTTGTACCCCAGTGGTAGAGAAACACTGCTCTCAGGCTTTCTCATAATATGTAACCTTTGTGTGGTACATATTGGTTCAAAGAGTTTAAAGACAGAAGCGACCCTTCTGATCATCTCTTCTGAATTCCGACATAACAGTGAACATGTCATTCCTGCATCGAGCTTGCTCACTTATGGCTGAATTAAAGAATATCTTGTAGAAAGCCATCTGGTTTTGATTTAAAGACCGCAGGTTATGGAGAATCTACTACATATCTCAGGAAACTGTCTGAATGGCTAATTACCCTCACTGATATCAATGTTTACCTTATTTCTGGTTTGAGTTTTTTCTAATATTTAGGTTTTTGTATGTTTCATGATTAGAAAAAAACAAAACAAAAACAAACAAAACAGTGGTTGGACCAAAAGCTATACAATTGATTGTGGACTCATTGGCTATCAGTTACAGCTTAACTTGCTGTCACACTACAGCTCGAGTATATGAACTGTTGATTGTAAAGTCACCTTAGATTAGTCATTACTGTCATGACTGAGCCAATTATTTTAGGGGGTATTGACAATGTGGCAATCACTAATGTCTAGTTCTAAAAAATGATTCTCTAAAATACACATTAATAAAACTTTAATACTTGGTACATAGAAATTGCCATTCTAGATCAGAGTCAGTGATCCATCCAGGGGCGGCTCTAACAATTTTGCTGCCCCAAGCAGGGGCGGCAGCCCTGACCCTGACACCTGCCTGCGTCGGGGGCGGGGCCCTGCTATGTCTGCCTGCGTTGGGGGCGGGGCCCCGCCCCCGACGCAGGCAGTCCCAGTCCTCGGTGGCAAGGGGAGAGCAGCAGACCTGCCACCCCATTGCCACCGTGGCAGGCAAGAATGAAGCGGCAGTCCGAGTCCCGTGGTGGCAATTCAGCGGCGGGAAGTGTGGACCTGCTGCCGAATTGCCGCCGGAGGACTCGGACTGCCGCCCCATGCTCGCCTGCCGCCCCAAGCACCAGCTTGAAAAGCTGGTGCCTGGAGCCGGCCCTGGATCCATCTAGCACAATATTATGTCTCCAATACAGGTCAATACCATTTAGAGAAGGTTGCAAAAAACCATGAAATGGACAATTATCACCTGCCCATAGGCAAAGTCTCCTCCTAACTCTTTTAGTTAGGGGTTAGCTTCCAAATTTGTTGTTTTTTTTTTAAATCCTTACTAATGTGGTTGGCTCTAAATGTTCACATTTTCCATACTGAATATGCTATTGCCCCTTTTCAACCTGAGCAGCTAGTCGAAGTCTGGGGCCCTGTGGATATTCCAGTTGAGAGCATAAATTGGTGTTAGTCGGGTTTCTTTCATGCAGTTTTGTTTTTTTACAACGAATGTACAAAGCCCTCTGTCTCAGAATGCAGAGACTCAAATAGCAAGAAACAACTTCTTAAGCTCACAGCACTAAGAGCACTCTCTTCAGCCTGCAGCCCAGTCCCAAAAACCTCTTCCCAGGTTTCTTCCAGAGTCAGCCCTGTGTTTTCAGCTGCCTTTTTAGGCTGTCCCTGTCCGTTCTTGTCTGATCTCAGTTTGTGTTTTCTTTCCCCTTCCCCCCTGCGCCCCTCTCTCCTGCCACCCCCTGCCCAAACAACCAAAAGCTCCTGGGCAGGTTCACACACACCTTTTATCTTATGGGGGGCTTCTGCTTACATTATATTAACTGAAGGTGAGCTTACACCTACCAATCTCAATGGGGTTTGAACTCAATCCATGACGAGGTTTTGACCAACTCATAACAATACTAACAAGTATAGAGTGCTACATATAATAGGGATTGTCTAGGTGAATAGTTAGTGCATGGCAAGTTGAGATGTAAAGGTACAGCACATTGCCAGGCACTATCTGCTGCAGTGGACGCTGCAATTGAGCACTAAAATTTTCAAAGCCCTGGTCTACACTACGGTTAGGTCAACAAAAGGCAGCTTACATCGACCCAACTCTGTAAGGGTCTAGACTCTGTACTAAAATGCAGCTCCCCCGATGTAACTCGCTCACTACACTGACTTAATAACTCCACCTCCAAGAGAAGCGTAGCGCTCACGTCAATGTAGTTCGGTTGACATAGTGTCAGTGTAGACACTGCGTTCCTTACATCGAATGTTGCTGCCTTTCAGAAGCTGTCCCACAATGCCCCACGCTGACAGTTAAATTGGTGTAGGCGCTCCTGGTGAGGACGTACACCGCCAACAGAAGGAGAATAGCATGGACGTGCAAAAGAGGTTTAATTACTGTGGTGGCTGAAAGGTGATGTAACTTAGGTTGACTTCATTTTGTAGTGTAGGCTTGCCCCACGTGTGCACTGATGTACTCCTATTTCAAAGTGGAGTGATAACTGGAGCAATACCCTCACAGTGTGGGAAAGAATACTATGGGATGTCTAACTGCCCAGTTATGGACCAGATTGACCACCTCCATTCTAAACAGCTAACATTCGAAGGGTATGTCTCCACTACAGCTGGGGGCAGGCTTCCCAGCATGAGTAGACAGACATGCACTAGCTCTGCTTGAGTTAGTGCGCTAAAAATAGCAGTGTAGCCAGGGGCAGCATGTGTGGCAGCTTGCCCAGACCCTCTGGGTACACACTCAGGAAACTAGCCTAAGCTGCTGCTCGGCTGCCCCCTAGCTACACCACTATTTTTAGTGCTCTAGTTTGAGCAGAGCTAGTGTTTAGCTGGCTGTTGTTGCTGGGAAGCCCGCTCCCAGCTGCAGGGTAGACGTACCCTACCTATGTGACTAACCTCTTAACGGAACCCACCTAACTGAGGCAGCTCCTGGATCAGGTTCACTTCTTAATAACTGATTATGAACCATATTTCGGACTGACTGTTGTCCTAACCATTTAGAGGCATGGTAAAAATTGCTGTGTGAATGGAATCAAAGTCGCACTTCCAATACTTTATTTTCGCATTAAAGGCCTATATGTACCAGAACGTAACATGCAATCATTTTGTTTTACAATGGGAGCTTCTACAACCATGGTTTTCACAGAAGACATGCTGTGTATATAGACCAGGGTAATTGCTATGATATACACATTCATGGATATACCAACAGATGCATTTAACTAACCAATGTTATGGCTTGGTAATGATCTAGTTGACATTAATCACAAAAGTCCCTTCAATTTCTTTAGTGGAGGACTGAGCCCTAAACATTAGAATACCTGCAGCCTCTCAATCAGAAAGATGAAACTCAGATATGCATTCTCTAAAGCTGAGGTATTTGCTCAATGTACAACGCAATATTTACGATTTTTCTTGAAATGTTTGGTAGAAGATAATAGCTGTTTGCCTGAGCAACAGTTTCCATGTCAACTGATTGCATCATTATGCCTGCTCCTCTTCATCTCCTTTGGTCACTCAGTGGTGTATAAATACATTTTTGTTTCATAAGCACTAAATTATATCTGAAGTGCCTTCTATTGGTAAAGCATGGAAGAACATGACTTTCCCAGTTGTGTATGTATGTGTATTCTCTGAAGATCTGATTACAAAGCAGATTGAAGAGGTGTTGAAAGAAACTGATTAACAATCAGAAAGAAGTCATTGGCATTGCATGTTTGTGAGTTGTCAGCAGCCTCTGTATCAGCATAAGAACTGTTTCTATAACTAGAGAGGAACATGTGGACACAGCTGTTCACTAGTTACTAGGGTTCTATAATCATTCTAACTGAGTAATCTTTCTTAGTGCTGAGTTATTTTCAGTTCAAGAACCCATGACCCAGAAATATTTAACCCTCTTTTGACTTCTGCTTTTCATGTAAAATAATTTGCAGATGACCATAATTTAGAAGCAAAGAATCCACGTATTAATAAAACACTATGTTGTGCATCAGTTTGGCAACAGTATTTAGTACTGCAAAGGAGTAATCCAGTTTAGTCCGTAGCAGGATAAAAAATAAAAACAAGGAGCAACTATTGAAAAAACACATTGTCTACACTGTAATTTTAGAATGTTCAGTGAACTTTAATTCTTAGTTGGGATTTGCAAATGACCTGAGTGACTGAGTGCCCAGTTACATTAATTTGAATGGAAATTCAGTGTCCAACTCCCATATGCAGCTTTGAAAATCCCAGCTGACATGTATATCGAGGCTGTATGGTCAGGCATAATTTTTAATTTGTCGTTTCATGGAAATGTTAATAAATAGACCATCTTTTGATAATGATTTAGGAGACAAGCACAATCAAGGCAATATGTACCCTTTAATCATTTATTTTAGCCGCATAAGAACAATACTATTGTTAAGGTTGAGCTACCGCTAACGTGAAGTATTCTGAGATGTCTGAAGTAATTACATTTTGGACTGAAATTTCTCACCCTAGTTCTCACCAAAATATTGAGGGGTAGGGGGTTTCCTTCAAATTTTGCACCAAAGTTCATTTGTTGAACCACTTCTGAGGGCTGGACATTCAGGTAGATGCCTTTTCTGATTAAATGCATCACTTTTTCCAATTATTTCTCAATCAGGAAATTCAAATGTTAATGACTACACTACAGTGGTGCAACATTACATGGGAGATTTTAATTGTGTAAACATCAAAGCATACAATACAGCGTTAAGGTCTGCACGCTACCCTTGACCCTGCCCTTAGGCTTGCATGCAATACCGTGGGCTCTCTTGTTATGGAGAGAACATTTCTTGTGCAAGCCTCCTTTTGTAAGACAGCCTCTAACCATCTTAAACCAACTCTAATGATTGGGGGCAAGAAGAAAACTTTCAGTGGGGGATGTTTATCTTATAACTGCCCCCTGCAGGGTTTCTTGCAACTGAAGCAGCTACTGCTGAACACTGTTAGAGATGGAATACTAAACTAGATGGACAACTGATCTGACCCAGCCTGACAACTCCTATGTTCATATGCTCCTAAGCAGTAAAAACACCATTATTCCAGTGAGCCTTGGGGATGAGTGAGAGCTGCATTTCTGCAAGCCCTCTCCATAGCAGTATGCCTGATATTGTGGGTAAGATAGGGAGTCAGGCAAACTGTGTGCATCCACTAGCCAGAATCCATGTAATGAGCAGCGGTCACTTCTACAGCCCAGGGATTGCAGATGTAACAATAGTGTGGCTTTGTCTTTATTGCTGCTCCTCCAATAATGCTGTATAAACAGGATCGTGCATCTATTTAAACTCTACCTTCTTCTCTACCTTAGGCCTGGTCTACACTAGGGGGGGAGGGTCGATGTAAGGTACGCAACTTCAGCTACGTGAATAACGTAGCCTAAGTTGACGTACCTCGATCGACTTACCGCGCCATGAGGACACCGCAGGGTCGACTGCCGCCGCTCCCCCGTCGACTCCACTTCTGCCTCTCACCACGGTGGATTACTGGAGTCGATGGCAGAGCGATCGGGGATCGATTTATCGCGTCTACACTAGACGCGAAAAATCGATCCCCGAAAGATCGATCACTACCCGCCGATTCGGCAGGTAGTGTAGAGCTACCCTAAGTTGCAATTGTGCCACATTTTATTCCACTGCACAGATGTTGTGTGCCCAAGGACCAGTAGCCAGGCTGCAGTAAGAACCTTAAAGGAGACAGGAGCCTCCCTTAGAAAACTTATGGTTGTAGTGACCAATTTGTGCTGACTGGGATCCCACTAATCTACTCCCCTTTCTAAATAGGATCCTTCCCACCCTTTGCTCATCATAATCATCATAAGAAAGGGGAAGGGCCTACAGAACAAAATATCCAGGAGCAGCCCTTTGCTGCCTGCTGCTGCTTTGGAGTGTTATAGTAAGAAGAGTCAGAAATGCAGATTTGGCAGGCATTGGTGATTGGTTTAAACCAGTCAAAAAGAATGTTACTGAAAGTGGGATTAAAAATAAAACCCACCTGGCAGGGAAGCAGCATGTACCCATAATCAGGGAATTGTATTGCACTTGCATTTGGTTTCCAGTTCCATGCTGCAATAATAGTTATAGATTTACTGCTCAGCCTTTCTAGGCCATAAAAACTGTGACTAATTACCAGACATTCCTAGGAAATGATCATCTCTGTCCTTGATTCTATTTCCTTCCCACCCCCACACCCAGTGACCATAATTTAAATTAACCTCTTTTCATGCTAAATCATTTCCAGTCCACTGCCCTTAAATTTCTCCATGAATGTGTAGATATTTTTACCCCATAAAATAAGCTCTTAAATTGCCGCAAAGATCTGATGTCTTTCTTTTTATTATCTTTAAGTCCCTCCTTTAAAACCTACCGCTATGATTCCTACAGATCACTTCCACCAAGTATTGGCTAAGCTGGTGCCAACCTGTGACTATTATCACCACAAAGACTATTAATTTATGCAGACATTTCATCCTTACTGTTACCTGTCTCCTACCTTATCACCATTTGTCTGTTTATCCACTTGTTGCATGATGTCAAAATCCTATACTGTGAGCTCTCTGGGACAAGAAATGTCTTTTTACATGTTTGTACAGCGATTGGAGCATCCAGGTGCTACCACAATGTACGTTATCAGTAGTAATTACACTAAGACTTTCAGTTGTTGAAATTCACCACCACTTCCAACCTCTGCCAGTGGAGAGGACACTCAGAAGGCCTATGTACCCCTTACATTCCATTTAAGCCCTGTCATAAATATAAAGGGAAGGGGGAGAGGGTCTGATGCAGTGCTATAAAATCCTCTTACCAGTAAAGGGTTAAGAAATGCAGGTAGCCAGACTGACACCTGACCGGGCTGGCATCTGACCAATAAGGGGACAAAATACTTTCAAATCTTGGGAGGGGGGAAGGTTTTGTGTGTGGCTCTTTGTCTGAGTCAGTGTGATCTTGGGAGACAAAAAGGACCTGCAGAAAATCAATCTCCTCCAAAACCAGCCTCATCAAACCTTCCATATTTCAAGTAAGCTAGTCAGCATTGCGAATAGGTTTTGTTTGTTTTGCTTGGTGAGCTTTCCCTGTGTTAGAGGGAGGGGTTATTCCTGTTTTTTCTGTAACTTTAAAGTTTTGTCCAGAGGGTGAATCCCTCTGAGTTGGGAAATTGAGTACCCTGTAAAATAGTTACCATCCTGATTTTACAGAGATGATTTTTACCTTCTTTGTTTTAATAAAATCCTTCTTTTAAGAAGCTGACTGTTTTCTATGGTTATAAAACCCTGGGGGTGGGTTTTTAGATCACTGTGTAACCAATTGGTTAGGAGATTATTCTCAAGCTCCCCAGGAAAGGGGGTGTACAGGCTTGAGAGGGTATTTTGGGGGGAAGGGGAACTTCAAGTGGTTCCTTTCCCGGGTTCCTGTTTAACCCACTTGATGCTGGCAGCGGGAGAAGCATTTCTCAGGGTGCAGGAAATTTTGTACCTTGGGGGTTTTAACCTAAGCTGGTAGAAATAAGCTTAGGAGATCTTTCATGCGGGTCCCCATATCTGTACCCTAGAGTTCAGAGTGGGGAGGGAACCCTGACAAGCCCTATTTAATGCCTTGTGCAGCCTCTCTGCATCAGGGTAAATTTCACCTAGTATTTGAATTTCCAAAGACGATGCACCATAGGCCAAACTGTAGTGATGTCTTTTAATGATAAAACCTTTCTTTATTTGAAATGGAAAGCTTTGGGCTTTTAAATCATATGAGAAGCACATTTCCATCATGTTAATGAAATTAGGAATGGATTGGACTCACCCCTCCTCCCCCACCATCAGCCCTGAAAACATATGTCAGCAGCCACTGCCAGCACCATGCTGAGCCACAAAGGAACTAGTAGAGCATGCAATTCTGTGCAACTCATGAGTTTCCACCTATGAATATGAGTTATGCGTAGAGTTATCTGAAATGCTCTCATCTGGTCAGATTAATCACCAAAGACTGTGGGTTTACTTTACTTTAAAGAACTTGGATTTCCTTCTGAATAATGTAACTGTTGTTTCTCCCACACTATAGAAAGTTTCCCCAGGTAACTATAGTACAAGTTTTACCTTTAAAAACTGATGGTCAGATCCTCAACTGGTGTACATCGGTGTAACTTCATTGACTTTAATGAAACTACACTGATTTACACTAGTTGGAGCCTGGCTCCCTGTTTGCAGCTGAGGCTAATGGCAACATTTCCTGCTAGAAAAACATAATTATCTCTCTGTGTCAAACCCAATGCAGGTATACTATATGGAAACTACATTATCATGTAGGAGTTTGTTTATAACCATAGTTTGGCCAACTGAGCTTTAAAATATCTTTGATGTCTTACCTTTTTCAAACCAGCCTTAATAGCCAAAGGTAGTCAAGAGTTCAATTTTTCTCTTTTATCCCAGAGCATCTTGGCACTCACAGTGTCACCATCCATTCCTGTCCATGGCTTGTTCCTCTATTAAGCCGCATCTAGTCATGTCCTGTGTGTGATGTCCTGCCATCTAATTGGTGGTCAGTCTTTAGTTCGTACTGATCTTGATTGTGCTTGAATTATTTTCTTTGGTAGCTTATCATCTGTTTGTCTTCTGCAATGTCCCAACCACCATAATATTTTCAACTGTAGCCAGTCCCATGCGCTGATTTCACAGCCTAGTAGTCCCCTTCTAACTTCTTCATTTGTCTTAAAATTATTCCACTTCACACCTGTTATTTTTTGAAGAATTCCCATCTCTACTGCCTCCAACCTTCTGATGTCTGTTTCATTTAATGCAGCTGCTTCCAGACTATAGAATAATACTGTTAATACTCTGATTTGATAAATTTTCACTTTGGTACCAAATGTAGTGTTTTCATCAGTCCATAATTTAATCAATTTCTGTGCAGAGATTGTAGCTAAAACACAATCTCCTTTTAAGTTCATCCTTGATGGAACTGTTGGCACTGGTCAAGCTTGCTAGGAACACGTAAGAGTCTACTTGTTCTACAACTTCACCATTGCTACATTTCAACACTCAATAGGAGTTCAAGGGCAAAACATTTTAAGGATCCTTGCATTTATTTTCCATGTAATAAAATGCTTCTTCCGGAAAGTTAAATGCCACGTTATAAAGGACAAAGATTGAAAATGAGCAGAAGGAGGTTTGCTGGCATTATCTCTTTGTTTTGATTGTTGTCAAGAGTCTTGACTGACCTTCTGCGCAATGTTGAAATGTTGTTCTTCAGCATGGGAGAAGCAGTAATGTTTTCCAAAAGAATGTGTGACCAAAGTGTTCATGGAAAAAGCAGTGGAGGCTGCAAAAGGAGGGGGAAGGAAAAGAGGGGGCTACTTGAATTTTAAAAGCAATTAATAGCCGTCCTCCATGTTATCTCCTTACACGTTATTATTAACTCACTCTACACAGTGAGTTGGCTCAGTGTACACACCAGTCAACGTAGAAGGAGAAGTTGTGCTGTGGGATTTTTCAGGCGGGGGTTAACAACAAGGAAATGGGTTGATAATCTTTTTTTTTAAAGGGCAATGAATACACAGTATTCCTGTTTGCTTACATTTGATAGCTAATATGTAACAGAATTAATAACTGCTGGGTTTTGAAATGCATAGTTAAAGCCACTTAACAAACCTCAAATAGTGCAATCTCCATATTTAGGGGCTTCCTTTAAAACTCAGAAATTCAGTAATCTCTCAATGCGTCTAACTGATGAGTTGTCCCTTTCAGAACTTCCTTAGTCTCAGAGCAGACTGCCAAGAGAACAGAGTATTCTAGGTTGGCCTTGGTTTTAATGGTCACATTTGAGCTATTTATACAGTCAAGGCCTGATCTTACCATTGATTTTGGTGGGAGCAAGATTGAGTCCTACACTATAAAAGGATCAAAATATTTTTGCAGTAATGAAATTCTCCCTATGTGCTTAACTGATTATAACAACAGAAAGCAGATGACACTGTGTAGGAAGACTACAGCCATATTTCCAATTCATATTTTACAACTTTGCTTTTACAGCAAGCCACTGAATTAACTGTTGGCCAACATTTGCAGAAGTGACTGGGGCTTATAGGCACTAGTGTAATAATAATAATTAAATAATAATAATGAATATATTTATTTATGGTCTTGAAAAGAAGTGTCTTTGAGAATGTTGAACATCTTCATTGTTTGTACATACCACAAGATGATATGCCAACTTTTCAAATAGGTTCCTGTAAACTGAGTTTCCCCAATTCAAATCTGTTAAAAATGTGGCCTAAAAACACTTTACTATTGATATGTAAATAAATGTTTTTAAAAATAAATTGAAGGCTGCAATGTCTGGTCATCACTCCACGTGTCAGTAGCCTGTGCATTTTTAGACTTCCTGAGCTGTAATTAATGACTGCGTATGACTGAAAGTCAATAATCCATTGAAAAAGGACAATGTAATTAAAATTCTGCTATTGAAAAATGCTTAGTGTACACAGCAACCCTTCCTTTTCCAGTCATGAGTGAAGAATAAATAATGTCAACCTTTCTTACAGAGTACTTTGTGAAATGCAAGTTGAGTGGAATGGCTGAATTAAGTAGCATGTTATGGAACAGGGGGTTTCTAGTCTTAATTAGGTTTCTAAATTACTTCCAATATTAAATGCAAAATAGTAATTTCATACATCCTTAAGTTTAACAGTTACATGTTTGATAATTTCCAAATGGGAAACGCTAAAGGTTGTTGAAGTGAGTTAATCTGGCCATATTGCCCATTCTGCATATTATGTACTAGATATATTGAAACGGTGGCCCAACCCTGTAGCTTTTATGCATGGGCAGGTCTACACTACAAACACTGCGTCGGTGCAATGCAATGATGCAGCTGCGCCACTGTAGTACTTCGATGAAGATGCTTTAAGCTGACAGGAGAGAGCTCTCCAATCGGCTTAGTTACTCCACCTCCACGAGAGGTGCTAGCTATGTCAGTGGGAGAAGCTCTTCTGCTGACATAGCACTGTCTACGCGGGAGGTTAAGGCTGGAATAACGACATCACTCGTGGGTGTGTATTTTTCACACCTCTGAGTGACGTTATATCGAAGTAAGTGTGTAGTGTAGACCTGGCCTATAGGGCTGGATCAGCTGCGCTGGATCAATATCCAGACAACTATCCCTAGCATAATGAGCTACCTAGTAAATTTACTGTAGTCTGTATCAAGCTTTCTGAGAACACTAATAGCATGTTAAGACTTTACCATCTTCTGTATCATTTATAGGGTTCGGTGAATACTGTAAAAAAAAAAAATCTGCCAATGCTCATTCCGTGTTTTAAACAAACTTGCCTTGATTGTATTGGACTGTATTGATTTGGTCCTCTGTACTTTGTTTTCTGTGCATGTTTAAGCAAACAGTTTAACTGGCAGTAAAGTTCATCAGAACAATGAATTTTAAGGAAATTTTTCAGAAATCTTTGCAGAAAGCTAATTTTGAACTTGCAATTCTGAGTATTGACATTGAAAACCTGATTCTAAGAGTTATTTTAATCCAATGGAGACAGAAACATGCCTTGTGAGTTGCATGTCCTCATAAATGCTTGCATCGTACCCAGTGCTTGGAACAACCTACTCAAACAAGCTACAGACCAATTCTCAAAATTCATTCAAATAAACTGAAAAAATGACAAATCTGAGAAAAATCACTATCTGCTGATGGACAGTTTTCAAAAAGAAAAAAAGAGGAAACCTATTAATAACTGACTAGTTACAAATTATTTGCCTGGTTCTAATCATTACCATTTAACGTCTCACCTGGGAAAACATACCACCTCAAATGCAGTGTGCTTAGACTAAAGCTAGATATTTATTGTTGCTATGAAACCAAAATTAGCTGTGCTGTACACAGCAGTCAAACTGTTGTGCACCAGGCTGTGCCAACCATTCCTGAGATGATCCTGGGTGGTACAGAAAGCAACCGCCGGCAGAAACCCAACTGGGTTTTTTTCACCTCAGTGAAATGTCATTCACAATTACATCCTGAAATTGCAAGGGCAAGTGGATCTCTTAAGGAGATGTTTAGACTAACGTACAACTGCTTCTTGGGAAAATGCGTTACTGGTCAACAAAATCTTGACCAGTTACGTCATCTGGTTTACCAGTTCTGATTAGTCATAAAAGGCAGTTTCATACAAAATAAACATCCTGATGTACATGGTATCGAATCAACTATTTGTCCAAGATCTGGTATTAGAAAAGATATCACACTGCTGTGCAAAATCTTTACATTACATTTCATAAAAAACATTTTGCCATTTTGGATGACTTTGTGGTCCCCATATCTAATGTTTGCTTTATGTGGAATTTTAATAACATGGCTCTTTGTGTATCATAATCTTGTAAAAAATGTGCATTTCCTCTTGGTGCTTTGGTGGGGGGCGGGGGTGAAGATCCATCTTCACTCTAAAATAGGCCCATTTCTTAGGTGTAATGAAAATGGGAAAACCAGTGAGACCTACAGTGATTTATTTATTTATTTCGTGTTGAATATTTTGCACATCTAAATATCTGCAAATAAGGCATGGCTGAACTTCAGAAATTCAGATTTTTTTTCTTATGTGCTTACCAGCTATTGGGTACTTGCCTCAACTTTATCCTAGGTCTTGTGTCAGCCATCTAAAAATCTCATGAGATTTCAGGTAAATAGTTTCTTCTTCCAATCAGGCTGCAAGGACCACAAGAACAGCTTTTCCCACAGTATTTGGATTATTTTGCTTCCTGACGGGAGCCAGTAATTACAGGAGAAGTGCAAGCATGACAAAATAATAGGGGAAAGAGAAACGTTAGTTAAATTTTTTTCAAATGTTCAAATAATTTCGGTTTCTAGTGGATTCCTATCCAAACTGCTTTGCTCATCTCCACAACAAACTTCGCTGCATTGCTGCCTAACATATACAATGTGGATTCAGAGAACTAACTTCTCAGTAACAACATGGATGGTTACAAAATATATCATGTTAACTTGAAAGGTAAGTATCAATATTGATCAAAGGGGCGATGTCGCATTGTACCATTAGTTGGCTGACTGCTCAACTATTCTTTAGCATGTTTCTGGGCCAGATTGACACTGAATGCCTGTCTATGTGGTTTCATGGTTTCTGCTCACATCTTCATATCTGATTCTAATAAGACTGTTCTATTTATCCTGGTCTCTGTTTTGCTCTGTCTCTCTCCAACCTTCCTCCTAACTATGTTGGCACCCGGTGATCTACATTTAGGCCTTAACATCTTATTTTGGCTAGTTACTTTTGTGGACTGGGCTGCCTCCCAGCTTGGTATAATGGTTCTCTCTTAGAAAGCTACACTTAGTAGCTGTCTTGTCTCCTTATTCCAGCTTCAATCTGGTTTGGCCACATTGCGTTTAAATTCTATTTTTTTTAAAGTGTCAAAAATACTGCAACTAGTCTCTGAGCATTACTGACAAAAATAGTTCTCCGCTTCCTTGAAATAGGGATGTGTGTGTTGTATATGAAGCAGTGTTGCCAACTCTTGTGATTTTTCTTGCAAAAATCTTGATAATTAGTGGGTTTTAAGCCCCAACTCCTGGAGTCATGTGATCATGTGGGACAGTGAACATTCATTTAAAACAAAGTTTTTAGGCCTCATGGTTGTAGAGAAAAGCATGAAAACATAGCTTGAATGCACCCCAACAGCTCAAAAACCAAAATGCAAATAAAGGGAACCATTTTTTTAAAAAAACCCTCATGATATTTAGGCCAATCTCATATTTTGGGGGACTTGGATTCATAATTTTTCAATGCATAGGATAGGCAATACTTATCTAAACATTCACTCATGTAATTAGCACAAAGTATTCCTCTGCCTTACAATTAATCAAGTCAGTAAGCCATGAAAAATATTAGCAAACATGAGAGCATTTTTGTGTATTGCATCACTACTTTGTGTATCACCACCATAAATTCTCAAATAACAAGGTCCATCTCATAAATCCAAATACAGTGCAATCCAATACATTCGTAAGCTTAGTAGAGTCAAACAGGATAATGTTTCAAGATCTAGTGCTGCTAACAGATTTTCAACCGGCTGTAAATCAGTTCTGTATCCTGATGTTTAGTTACTTTCTCATTTTACTTGCTATATAGCATTATTAATGAGCCAAACTGCAATTCAAGCTATACAGTAGATTTCTAAAATATGTATTGCCATTCACTCCAGACTGAACTGGAATGATTAAACTTATTTCACTGGACTTTCTCAGGCTGAAGAGAGGAGCTGGTACTTTATCTCCTCTGCATGGTAGTGGCAAGCAGTTTCCGGCAGTTATCCAGAACTATGATAAAATCAGAACACATCTTTTTAATCAATCTCTCATGCTCTGCCTGGCAAGAGAAGCCTCTGAGTGAAATCTCTCCCTAGTTATTTAATACTCCACCTTATCATAAATATATTAATCACAGCTCAGGAAATAAATCTATTATTCTCCCCCTTTCGTGAACAGCATTAACATCCTAATTAGTGAGTATATCGGCCAGACTTTGAAAGCTGGCCCCTGATGCTGTGTATGTAATTTGGCATGTACATCTCAGGTACACATGCAATAATGTATGCAAATACCTGAATGCAGGGATAAAGCTGGAGGCTAACCTCCAAAATCTAAGAGCACTGGTGACTGATGCTCTAAAAATGCCAAATAGGGTTATACTTTTCTGTGTCCAATCACGTAATTTTTTTTTTGGCTCCTTCTTAACTGGAACCATGCTTGGAGGTCTTAGGCTATTAAAACTAAGGCAGTATTTTGCTCTCCATCTACCTTTTATTCAAACCTTTGTTCTTCTACCAATTATTCCTCAGTTTTATTCTTTTAGTAGTATGTCCAGACTTGGAGGATTCCATAAGGAAACAACATCGCTGCTGTTCAAATCTTTTGCATTAGTCTCAAAACATCTCACAATGAAGTCAACTGTGCCTAAGTAGTTCCTATAGTTTTATAATTCTTTAAAAAATGTCAGATATTTTATTGCTATTGTGATAATGCCAATTTCTTGCAGTCACATTGAATCACAGTGGGTTTTAAATATAGCAAACTTTGCTATATTGCATACATTATTGCATACATTGCATACATGTATTGCATACATTATTGCACTGCAATTCAGAAAATAATCTGCAATACTTTCTATTGCAAAATGAAATCACAGCTTTTTCCATACATAGTGTATTGGCTACTGATGTGTTGTTAAGATACTGATGGGAGAGACAGGACCTAGATCCTTTGCATTCCTAACATTGCTTAACATTTGATACATTTGCATTGATGTCATAGTGACTCAGATGGAGCCATTATGATTTCAGTGCACAAGAGGGCTTAGAAAAGAGCTTTCACTTGAGGATGTGGCTTGAAATTTTAAACGAGTGCTGGCCTAGAATGTTGAGTAGGTTTGTCAAGTAGAATGTCTTTTATTCTGTGATTATAATGAGCTCTGGAAGCAGCCCATTTAGTGTGTATAGACAGGGGGCCTTGAACTATTTTTTGCAGTTTCTGGTGCAGCTCCACAGAATGCTAGAAAGGCAATGTTTATATAACTATATGTCTATAAAATACACCACAAACTATTTTCTGCTACTTAACCAAAATGTTACTCTTTTATGCACCCAAGAGCAAAATTAGACTCTTTGTTTATTAACTACATTTGTGATGCACTTGATAATTTTGAGGGAAGACATTTTTGCTGAAATGTAAAAAGAGGGTCTGGCAGGAGGTGGCTGTATGAAGCAGTTAACCTTGAAAATACAGAGGCCACGCTGTATTAAAGAGCATCTTGCACCATTTCTACCCAGTTAAAAAAACTCACTTGAGTCACAGTAAACAAAGCTTTTTCCTGCGTTGCTGGGGAGAAAGAAGCCAAACATTCACAAGAACCTTCTTCAGGACTGTAAAGTTTTCCCTATGAAGAAGTATGTCATCTCAGCCATATGGCAGTCAAATTAAAATATTCCACTCATTTCTAAGAGGCTTCCACTTTAATGCATCGTATGTTCAGCTGTCACTCCGTTTGAATGGCAATTATTGTTGTAATTGTCAAGGTTTTAGAAGCAATACCAAAAAAGGTATCAATGTGGAAAATATATTCTGTGTTCTTGGAACTGCCTGTAATTGGCGATTACATGACTTTAAATATAAACTCCACGACCGAAAAAATTAATCTGAAGGGATATTAAGATTTCATGCACATTTCATTAATCATGCTCATTTAGAGTGACTCAGGGAGATTCCTTGATTTTGTTTCCTTTTTCTTTGAATGTGGAGCTTAGTAAGAAACCGACTGGCCAGTTTGGGGCTTATTGAGAGAGAGAGGCAAGTGCTGAGCAAACTTCCACACACATCTCTGCCCATGAAACTTACTCTTGATCTGCAGCACTCTTGCTGTTCCAATCCTGCCTTACAGTAGCTCTGACAATGTGCTTTAACTGCAACCCTCAGTTTGTTGACTCATCTCCCTTTCTCCATCTGCCCTTTTTTATACCAGACTTACTGTCTCAGTCCCTTAAATAACCATAAAAAAGGCCCAATAGAGACAGAGTATACCCCCTCTTTCTCCCTAGAGCAATCATGCGTATCTGTTTCTCTCATGCACGTGCACACACTCACACGTACACACTTTCACAATTCAGATAGAAACGAATTTTGTCAAGTTTGGGTTTCATTTAATGATTAACACCAGGGTCAAGCTAAAATTGTCCCATAAATATAAGTACCCTTCCATGTGCCATATTTACTTATAGATTGGACAGACCAAAGCCCAGGACAGAAATAAAGGAGGAGGAACTTCCAGAGGTCAAAGCCATTGTATGGGTGTCGGGTGGTGGGGAAGACAGCACAGGAAACCCTCTCAGCCTTTTGCAAGGGCTGTTCCCATATTCAGGAAGCAGAGGGCCTGATCCCTCTATATACTTCCCTCTGAGGAAAACATTACCCCAAAGCATGCAGGGAAAAGCCACCCACATAGTCCCCTCCGTGCTAGGCTGCTCAGGAAAGATTGAGCCAAAGATGGCATACCATCAACAACACAGGCCAATGCCTAGATAGCATGGTTTGGCCCAAAGAGAAAAGAGACACACAGGTGAGTGTTAATTAAAATGTTTCCATTTTGTTTCCAATTTTACACCATCATTCACTGTTTCACTGTAGGCGTCAAGGATGATTGTAATCACTTGAATCAACATACAGAGGTGGAGGGGGAATCTTACTTGAAGTGGGTATTACTTGAAGTGAGTCGTGGGGGTGGGGGCGGGATTTTAGTCTCCTCCCAGTGAAACAGAAAGGGTCCTTCTGCCATTATTCCAGTTTGGAAACCTTAAGGACCCACACCATACTACACAAGTCACAGGCCCTTCAGAATAAATTATGTTCTTCTTCCTGCAATCAGTGAAATACATGTGCTTTAGCTTTCAATAGTTACTGATTCTTGTGGTTCCTCATTAGACTGTTCTTTCTATTTTTACTCAGCAAGGTTACAGATACTCTTGTATAAATATTTATAGCTCAGTCCTAATAAAGTTGTTTGGCAACCGATAGAGCTGATGCCAAATAAATAAATAGTTTTGTCCCCTTTGTTGCTGATTTGTGGTGCTGTATTTTTCAACTAGTAACTCCAATTATTTATCTATTTATTGCAGTAAATAGTCCCTGAACTGTGCTTTGCCCTCTGAATAGGCATTCCTTCAAGTAAAAACACGCTGCTGCCTCAATGCAACGGGCCAAATAGCCACTGTGGAGTGAGCTGATTCTTATAGTTGGAAGCAGAATTTTTCCTTCAGTGTAATTAATTTTTCCAGTTTAAAAAAACATGTGTCACTGCTATTCTTCAGTATGCAGCTGTTGATTAAAGTCCAAAAGATTCATTACCCCAAGACATTTTGTTCCATTCTGATTCTCTTGGGGAAATCAGTTGGTCATTCAAAGAATGGTTGATATGCATTATCCTGTCCCATAAAGAGAGCTGAAAGAGCCCCATGCACAGAGAGATGAACTCATTCCTTTGACTCAGACTACAACAGGGCTTCTAAAAATATCTGAGGGGAAAACAACCGTGCTGTAAAAGCCAAAGAAGGAAAATAAACAATGGATAAATCTGGCCCAGGAAATAAGAAAGAGACAGAGATGTAAAAGTGTCACTTGAGACAAAGTTTAGTCTTTCCTCTATTGGGGGGAGGGATAGCTCAGCGGTTTGAGCATCGGCCTGCTAAACCCAGGGTTGTGATTTCAATCCTTGAGGGGGCCATTTAGGGATCTGGGGCAAAAATTGGGGATTGGTCCTGCTTTGAGCAGGGGCTGGACTAGATGACCTCCTAAGGTCCCTTCCAACCCTGCTATTCTATGATATACCAGGGGTAGGCAACCTATGGCACAGGTGCCAAAGGCTGCATGCGAGCTGATTTTCAGTGGCACTCACGCTACCTGGGTCCTGGCCACCACTCTGTGGGGGCTTTCCATTTTAATTTAATTTTAAGTGAAGCTTCTTAAACATTTTTAAAACCTTATTTACTTTACATACAACAATAGTTTAGTTATATATTAAAGACTTATAGAAAGAGACCGTCTAAAAACATTAAAATGTATTACTGGCACGCAAAACCTTAAATTAGAGTGAATAAATGAAGACTTGGCACACCACTTCTCAAAGGTTCCCAACCCCTGCTCTATACAATCCAGAGGGTCTTTGATCTGGAGTTTCCAGGAGCAGGTGATCAGTACACAATCAGTCTCTCTCCCAGGGCATAGTTTCCAGACGGTGGATTTGAAGTAGGTCATTTGCATTCCCTCACCCACAGGTATTTCCTAGGAAATCCACTTCAGACATATTGTCCCCAAAAGTCCTTTAAAATTCTTAATATCTCCCAGAGATTGCATTAATCCTGTCTTCCTGCTAAAGAAATTCCATACAAACCCAAAATTATACAAAACTTTTGCATTTTTAATACAATGAACTACAAAGATGTTAATTTGTTAATTATGTTAAACATAATTCAATAAGATTTAACTTACTTCCATCAGGTTTTCCCAGGATATTACAGGATACTGTCATTTCTGTCACAAGGACTAAGAGGAAGCTTGTGGGAAGAAAAGGTGACTTATGTCTTGTCTACACTTACTGGGGGATCAACATGCGGCAATCGATTCATCAGCAGTCGATTTAGACCCGCTAAATCGACCGCAGATTGCTCTCCCTTCGACTTCTGTACTCCACCTGAACGAGAAGCGCAAGGGGAGTTGACAGGAGAGCGCCTCCCGTGAACATTGCATAGTGTGGACCCCACAGTAAGCAGATCTAAGTATGTTGACTTCAGCTACGTTATTCATGTAGCTGAAGTTGCATAACTTAGATTGATCTCCCCCAGTAGTGTACACAAGGCCTTAGAGACAGGAGCAGCTCTAACGTTTTTGCCGCCCCAAGACAAAAAAAACCAAAACCTAAACACCGCCCCCCCAAACAAAAACAAAACAAAACCCCAAAGCCCGATGAAACAACCCCCCACACACACACTGGGAGCACGGGCGGCATGCCTGCGGCCCCCGCTCTCCCCGGCCGGCGGGGAGCGAGCACGGCATGCCAGCTGCCCCGCTCTCCCCGGTCGGGGGGGAGCGAGCGTGGCATGCCTGCGGCCCCCGCTCTCCCCGGCCAGAGCGCTGGGGCATGACTGGGAGGGAGGGGGAGACCCACGCCATGGACACTCGAGTTCTCTTCTCCCCCTCCCTCCCAGGCTCTTAAGCCTGGGAGGGAGGGGGAGAAATGGCGTGCGAAAGAGCTGTTTCGCGCGCCGCCGCTCGGGGAGAAGCTGGCGGCAGCCTCGCTGGCACAGAGCAGAGGTGAGCTGGGGTGGCCGGCCGGGGCACATTTCTAGGGGTGGCATGGCCCGTGCCAGAATGCTGCCCCTAGAAATGTGCTGCCCCAAGCACCAGCTTGTTTTGCTGGTGCCTGGAGCCGGCCCTGCTTAGAGACTCCAGGTGCCCAGTCACTAAAGGAGCCCAGGCAGGTTAAGGTTGAGCTCATAGACTCACAGACTTTAAGATCAGAAGGGACCATTATGATCATCTAGTCTGCCCTCCTACACAATGCAGGCCACAGAATCTCACCCCCCACTCCTGCAATAATCCTCTTACCTATGTCTCGGCTATTGAAGTCCTCAAATCATAGTTTAAAGACTTCAAGATGCAGGGAATCCTCCAGCAAGTGACCCATGCCCCAAGCTGCAGAGGAAGGCGAAAAACCCCCAGGGCCTCTGCCAATCTGCCCTGGAGGAAAATTCCTTCCCAACCCCAAATATGGCGATCAGCTGAACCCTGAGCATGTGGGTAAGACTCACGAGCCAGACACCCAGGAAAAAATTATCTGTAGTAACTTCTAACATCCCATCACCGGCCATTGGGCCTATTTACCACTGATAGTCAAAAGTCAATTAATTTCCAAGATCATGTTATCCCATCAAACCATCCCCTCCATAAACTTATCTAGCTTAATCTTGAAGCCAGATAGATCTTTTGCCCCCACTGCTTCCCTTGGAAGGCTGTTCCAGAACTTCACTCCTCTGATGGTTAGAAACCTTCATCTAATTTCAAGTTTAAACTTCCTGATGTCTAGTTTATATCCATTTGTTCTTGTGTCCACATTTGTACTGAACTTAAATAATTCCTCTCCCTCCCTGGTATTTATCCCTCTGATATATTTAAAGAGAACAATCATATCTCCCCTCAGCCTTCTTTTGGTTAAAGTAAACAAACCAAGCTCCTTGAGTCTCCTTTCATAAGACAGGTTTTCCATTCCAACTGAATGCTTGGAAAGACATTGTAACTCCAAAAAGGGCCAGACAGTAGAGGGAGCATGGCTAGAGAGCAGGGTTACACCGAATGCATTGCACCTGGGGTGTGTGAGGAGGTACTCTGAAGCAGGCTTGATCAATGACAACATCTGCGTTAGATTGTAAAGTTTTTGGACCAGAGACTGACTGCCTCTACTCCTCTATGCAAGGAGTCTTACTTGGTTTTATATAATGACATGTAGATTTAAGCAGTATAAATGCTGAATAGTAACTTAGTTATCACTCATCATACATATCCTATTTGATAATGAATTAGTTTTATTGATCTAACAATAACTGCCTCATTGAATTTAAATAAAATATGTAGTTGGGGAACCTCATTTATAGCATTGGCAAACACCGTCCACTGTTGCATTCTGTCTTGGAAATTCAGAAAGGCTGGAGATGAGACTTCAGCCAACAGAAATATTTCTAGCCCCTACTGACAAGTAAAATTTTGAAAAGTTTCACCTCAAACTGAAGCAAGTGATTAAATCCTCTTCTCCCCCAAGCCCTGCCTTGACATTTCTGAGGTTTTAAAATCTTGCACGTGTCAAGAGGGTTATTTATTAAACTATTTGCTTGTCAGTACATTCTGTGCCTTTGCTGAGATACTATATATTCATGGATGAAGGGTAACAATCTGACTTTGGCAGGAATATTTATACTTATCTGAAAAATAAAATTATATTGGCTTACTTGAAATGCTGAGAGGTTTTTTTTTAGTGTCTACAGCTATGCAGTTGTACCAAGATCTCTTTCTACTGCCAGGGCACTTATTGATTGCAGGTAATGTAGCCCAGATGTTTGCTAGTTCAATTGAAGGATTTCAATTTCAGATAAGAATTTTTTTCCCCACCAGCAGATTGTTCATATATTGTTAGACTTGCGTGCTTTGTGCACACGCTTTCTTCCTCCGAGTCCTCGTACAGTCAACTCTGTGCGACTGTATTACATCCCTCCCGCAGGAAGACCTGGGTGCTAACAGTGCTTTGTTCTCTAGTTTACCCTTCACCTTCTGTTTATCAATGCCCAGCACAAAAGAGTGAAATGTTCTCTAGTTAATGCTTACCAAAACAATCACTACATATATCCTCAGTTTAGACTCCAGTCCTAGCTGATGTGATTTGAATACTATAATTCATATTGCAGCAATAGATTTTCATGGAGCTGCCAAATACACTCTCTCACTAACTGAGATTAAACAAAACTTTCTACTTGAATTGTCTGTCTGATAGTTTGCTGCCCTTTCATTAACAATAATCACAGATGATTTTTCCATGGGTCATGCAAATTTATGCCAAAGAGGCTCTTCAGAGCAGCCGTAACTAGATGATTGAAGTATGATGGACAGATAAGAGTATATGTTATATCCACATACTAACCAGTCACACAGATGATTCTACTAAAGTGTAAATCCATAATATGTTTAGTTTTGCCTTCTTCAAGTTGTAAAGGATGTATTTTATTGTTTGTGAGACTGATGGACTGTTACTAGATGAAAGTCTATGACCTATGTTGTCCAGGAGGTCAGATTAGGTGATCTAATGGTTCCTTCTGGACGTAAAAACATCTATCTATGAAACTCAAGATGTTTTCCAAAGAAACAGAGCTAAGCAATATGAGAGCAGCTGTGAAGAGCTCTCATTCTATTTCACTTGAAAGATCAAATGAATAAAAGACAGTCTCTCCCTTCTTTTATGTTATATCCCAAGCACATTTCCCTATGTCAAACCTCCCGTTGATTTAAATGGCAGCAGAATTGGGCCCCAAGAATTTTTAGTGAATCTAGGAGTATAATGTAACCTTGCCATTAGTGAGAGGGAACTAGCTCAGGGAGGGATAGCTCAGTGGTTTGAGCATTAGCCTGCTAAACCCAGGGTTGTGAGTTCAATCCTTGAGGGGGCCACTTAGGGATCTGGGGCAAAAATTGGGGATTGGTCCTGCTTTGAGCAGGGGGTTGGACTAGATGACCTCCTAAGGTCCCTTCCAACCCTGATATTCTATGAAATCTGGGAAGATTCAGCAGTTCATTTTGGAGATTTGCTTGTACGGAGATTCTCTGAATCTGTCTAATCCTCTTCTCTAGAAACAGAGCTGGAAATCTTACAAGAAGAGGGATTATCATGACATTTCTGATACTCTGCGTTCCAGGAGGATTCAGAAATACCATGGTATTCTCAAGCTAGTCAGAATGGGAACTATGGTGGTGGTGCAGAAGCTAGTATAGGCTGGTGTTGGGGAAACTTGAAAGTTGGAAGTAATGTCACACTTGGTATATCAGAAATATCATTAGTGTAACAACAATAACCTCTTTGCTCAACATAAAGCTCTTATCCATTTTAAAGTCTCACTGTAGTAGTAATCATCATGCATTGTAAAGATTAAGGACCATTCTTGTAAAGAATAATCCACACCAGAGAATTAGTTGTAAATTTCAGTGCAAGTCTGAATTCTAAATCAAACTAATTATGTGCAATATTCTGGCTCAGTAAACATGAATTTGGGTGTATCCTATGAAACATTCAGCCGTCACAGTGAGAAGTGAAAACATAGGCCAGTTCTACACTACAAACTTTCACAGGCATAGCTACATTGGTTAGGAATATGGGGAGGAGGTGGGGTGGAAATCATACTCCTAAATGACATAGTTATGTCAGCAAAAAAGAAAAAAACATGCAGAAACGATTTAACCAACAAAGTCGTGTTGCCAGTATAGCTTATGTCAAGTGGGGAGGTGTTTACCTACACTGACAAAAGATCTCCTTTTGCCAATATAAGATGTGTCTCCATTAGGGGGATTTGCTGGTATAGCTATGCCGGCAACCCTTTTTGTAATGTAGATGATCTCAGAGAGAAAACATATGAATCAAGTTCCATGGAAGTGATTGCACTTCCAGCATTTCAATCCTCTTTCTTAGCACAATGTTTGTTCTCATTATTTATCCTTATTACATAAGAGAATGGTTATTCTCATAAAAATGTTTGTTTCCCACCCTTTTCCACAATACATGTCAAACTCTGTTTCTGAAATGCCTCATTTTGTTGGTCTTCCACTGTAGCTTGGAAAGTCCCGGGCTGAGTAAAAGGGGGAATTACTTTAAGATGAAATGATCATAGTGCCAACTAGAGATTCCTGGGATCTATTACGAAGTTAGCTGGGCTTCTGACCATTAAAAAAAACAAAACACCTCACTGATGAAATTATAGTACAATACAGACATTTTACTGCTATTGGGAAGTCTTCAATATTTACATGCAAAAATAACCCCAGATTTACTAAAATTTTCTTTCTGTCCAAACAGTACAATTCAAATGGCAATTACACAAATTTTGTCAAAAAGTGATGTCTATACAAGAGGCATCTTTGCATTCAGAGCCCCTGCATATTAGGATAAAGGCTGTGGTCCCATGCAATCACCACTCCCATAATACTGGGAGGTAGCTATGGGAGAGGAGAGGTAGAAAGCCCAGACTGGGGACTTTAAAAAGAAAGCTTCATCTATTGTGCACAACCAGGGCCGATGCCCCCCCAGCTGGCCCCCCCACCCGTGGGGAGCTCAGCCCCCCCACCTGCCCGCGGGCCATGGGGAGCTGAGCGGGGAGGCAGGAGGCAGGGGGGGCGGCTCGCTGCGACTGCCTCCCGGCTCCACGCTCAGCCGCTGAGCGTGGAGGCAGGAGGCAGTCGCCCGCCGCCCCCCAAATCCTGGCACCTTAGGCAACTGCCTAGGGTCGCCTAGTGCTAGCGCCGGCCCTGTGCACAACATCTGTGTTTGAAACTTTGCATGGGTGGTAAGCATTTCTAACTGTCTCTTAGTCGACTGTGAAACAGGAGTCATTGCAAATATAAAGTTTTTCACTGAGGTTGGTATTTCTGCTCCAAGTTCTGACAGTGAATGTAGGTTCCTTTTATTTAATTCTGTATTTGAAACGAAGACTTGGCTATATCAATAGACAATATGCAGAAGAGACCATTGAAGTTTGACTAATATATCATTCCTGACCACCATTCATGAAAAACTTCCACATAATTTTTTAAAATAAAAAGTTCATGGTTGCTTGGTTCATAGATGGAGCCTGAGAATCCTTGCTAAATATCATTGTAAGTAGCTCCTTAACATTGTATTTAAAATGAGCTAACTGTCCAGCGTGCTTTTTAACTCACTTTTGAATGTGCATGCTACTCTATTCTACATCATGTAGTTATGGAGGACAGTTGTGCTAACTTCAGACTAACAATGAATGTAAAGTGTCTGTTAGGCCTGAACCAAGCCCTCTGAGTTTACGGATTGTTTAAAATCCAAATGTTGAGTTCTGAAAATGCCCCACCCGTTTATAATCACAAGAGGCTGAATCAAACATCTGAACATCCCTAAACTTTGAATTGTTTAAAATTCAGGTCTCCATTTTGTGGCTTGAGCCTGCTCAGTTCCACTCAGCATCTGTTCTACTACCTCCACCTTTTCCATTTCATGGCAGCACAGTGACCTGATCGATCTCTCTTCTTTCCAAGTTTCCTGACAGAAATGAAGCTGAAAATCACTGTGCTCTACAAATGTATTCAATCAGCCACAAACTGGAGCTACTTCAGTCTCCCCTTAAACATTGGTGAGGTTTGTTCTTGTCAGAAAGTTTTAATAATGAAAGACTGAAAACCCTTGCAATCAATGTCTAAACGCCTTAAACGTCTGGCCTCTAGAGCCTAATCTTCTCAAGTAAATGAGCTTCCCAAAGAGTGGAGTGTGCTCCAGGTTCAATCCCTTTGCCTACATGTTTCTTGGAGCAAGAACATTTTCTGCTTCTCTGTCTGTACCATGTCACACAAACCACTTTTGCTGAACAAGTGAGAGAGAATTCTTAATTTAAATTTCATTGTATGAGAGTCCAGGGGCTGGTCCTTGTGTTACATATCTGCTCTCTGTGCCTGCTGTCAATTTCACCCGCTTAACTGCCCAGTGGTTCCTTCAGACTTGGCAAAAAGTGCTCAGGCCAACCCGGGTCAGTAGGAATCACTTTCCCTGGAGTCTGCATGCATGAGGATTTCTGGAAAGAGGCCAACACTTACTGAATTTTCCATGATTCGCTAGGACTTCCTCATTCTATCTGCCCAGCTTTTAGAATTACTCAGTTCAGATGGATTTGCATCTGTTCTTATCACCAGTTTGCTCTTCCTAGCACTGCTATAACTGCAAAAGCCATCAGGCAGGAAAGGCTGCCCAGGCACTGCAAGTTCCATGCAATTTTATGTGAGGGTGAGAACAAATGGAAGAAGGGGTTAAAAAATAACAGCAAAGATAGAAAATGCAGCTTCTGTCTCTGGTGTTGACTCTCACTTGCAATTTCATTGCTGGATAAATACGGGCATGTCACATTGTCTTATCAGCCACTCTGAGACGTGGCAAACTTGTATCTACATGAGACTGTTTAGGACATTGCTTTTAACTGTCTCTTTCTGGTCACAGGCTCACAGCAGTATTGCAAAACACACAGTTTTGGTCAGCTAAGCCAGACTCTTATTCACCAGAAGGCAAAAGTAGAAAGACAGAAAGAAAAGAAATCAAGTGGGGAAGGAAAATGACAAACAAGTCTCACATCCCAGTGGAGGTGGTGATGTCATCTGGGTCTCTCTTTTGGCCTGCTCTGGTCATGATGATGAAGGCTCAGTGATGTCACAGCGGACACCAAGGTCCTAGGAGACAGTGGGGGTGGCAGCCGTGATGAATGAAGCTCATACCTTCTCCTTCTTTCAGTCAGCAATTGTTCCATTCATGCTTCATTTGCTCCCCTCCCCTAAAATCTTTTAAGGCTCCTATAAGGTGTGATGGGCAGAATAGCCCACCCTTTCATTATTTTGTCCATCAATTAGGCTTGGTTCTGACACACCAGTTTTGGTTCACTGATTTCTGGCCCCACACTTTTCTTGTTTATCTGGCATGATCTCAGTACAGTCGTTGAATTGTAACAGGAAGCCTTTTTTACTATTATTAGTTCAATTTGTCTCCCTTTAGCAACTTTTTCCCATCAACGTTTGTTGTTACGGGTTGTGACATTTTATGAACTTTCACTCACTTTTCACGGTTGATCTCAACAATTAGGGTACACCTGCCGGCCCAGTTAACAATAGATCCTGTCTGTAGGGTTCCCACACATCCCACAGCTCAAAGTCCAGCAAAAATCCAAGTCAAGTCCCCCAAATCAGGCTTTTATGCAATTCAGGCATAAGAGGCATCAGGAAATGCTAGGTCCCCTTTCCCCACTGCAACTGCCTTCACCCACTTAACCTTGAAGTGGTCAAGAAGGTGTACAAATAATGCAGGTAATTTATTTGCCCTGGAATAGAAGCAGAAGGAATGAAATATTATGACAAGCTTTTCTCCCAGCTTTTGGATTCTAATCTGAATCCTTCTGAGGCTCATCCATCCTCTTCTGCTTTGTTTTTAAAAACAAGAGGGAAAATAGATTGCTCTCAATTTCTAAATAAGATAGCATATGGAATCCAGGGCTCTTTGTAGTGTACTGTTTGCTAAAAACATAGGCCTGGGATGAACCATTGATTTTCCTGACAGCTAAATCCACACAGTAGATGCTATTTACTATGCTAGCACATGCACCTCCACTACATTGTTTTCAAGTTCAGTACAAGAGTTGTTTAGCTGCAGTGTCAGAGAATAGGTGAATCCTTAATATCCAGCAACTATAGAAAACTTACTTACTATTGACAATGATTGTCAGCAATGGAGTCCCCCTGGGTTGATGTTAAAAGTGGCTCAGCTGCTAGTGTACATGAAACTAAATAATTTTCTACGTCATTACAAAGAGCCTACTAGCCACCATGTCCTTTGGGAGAAAACACTATTAGCTGAGTTATCTTCTCTTTTCAGAGAGTAACATGTAATTCAGTTAATTTGTGGGAAAGGTTTGCAATGAAACCCAGAGGAAACTCTTTTGCTGTGGTCACACCATTGTGGTTACGGGTAATGTGTTTTTCCATCTTTGGTAGTTTTAATATATTTATATTCCATTGTAATATTGTTTCCATTACACTGTAATAAGCTCAGGATAATAAGGCAAAGTTTTAGGCCTAATCCTGCAGCGCTTACTCAAACTCACTCCCCTTAAGATTGCTGTTGGGATCAACTAAGGAAGGAGAGAACATTATTCCATGACAAATATGAACCATATAAAGGGTTTTGGTTTGATTTGAGGTCAAGGACCAAAATTTAGCCCAGTTTTATAGAAATGGTTTTTCCATTGGCAGTCACAATTCATACAACAGTACTGGTGCCATTATAATCCATAGCAGCACACTTACGTTTTTATTTTAACAAGAAATATGTAGGAACAATGTTACAGTAAAAGCATGTAAAAACCATCATAACACTGCTGCAGAAGTCCACTTGTAAAAACACCATTGTATTAACAGCATGCCATAATGGTAAAACTGGTCTCCTAGTTTGCCCCTGCTAACTTATTGTTTCTTGGTGTGGTAAGGGTAGATGCAATGGTGTCTTCACACAAGATGAAAGGAAATTATTAATATGCTACTTTGCCAATAAACTTTTGCTATTAAATTTTGTATTATCTGTACACATCTCATTTAGAATGTCTACTAGCATCACAGTACATCTGAGTCAGAATAGCAAACAGTATATTTTGATTAATTTAAAAACCAAACTCATTCTCTGTGTGGCTTTTCCCCCCCAATCAGCTCCCATGACCTCATCATGATATTCAGAATAATATTTTCCCACAGGTCAGTAGATATTTATTTTTGTATTTCCCTAGACAGAAGTTGAAGTCATTTCAATGACTGTACCTCACTTCAGAGATGTACTCCAACTAAAGCTATAGTCCAATCATTTTGAAAAAAATAATGTAGTCTCTTCATTTTGGGAACAAATGTGAAGCCTAATTAATTTAACACCTTAGATTATGTATCTCAGTATCTGTGTTGGTAGAGAAATGTTGTAAACAATGGTAGACTGAAATAACATTTGACTTGCCTGTTGACTTTCTTCTGTTCCCTGAAATGTTTCTAGAAGTTCCTCTTGTGCTTTAGGCAGTATAGGGAAAAGGTTAAGACTGCTAACTAAACCCTTTCAACAGTTAGAAGTGTTTCAAACAGAGACCAGCTTTAAAGACAGATTTCTCCTCATTCCTTTGAACATTTACCAAAAAGAAGATATCTTAAATGTGAAAAGTCAGGAAAGTAACTCTTCCTCTCTCCATGGTGTCTATGTTGAATCTGATTATTTACCAAGCCAACAGAAAATTTTCCTGTCAGCCCTGTGACCAGCACAATAGTGTGAAGAATCAAGTAAAACAATGCCGACTAGGTTAAGCAGTGGGCCTTCTCCACGTGTGGAGGAGGGTTCAGAGGCAGCAACCACTGGGAAGGCATCAGCTGTATGGTTTCTGAAGGTGCCATATGAGATATCTGTGGATTGAAAAGCCAAAAGCCAAGACCCTATCTATTCTACATGGAACAAATACACTGGAAGAAATGAGGGACATGTGACCCTCCGTGACTGTTTGCTTGTCCTGTTGATGCATCCCTTAGTGCATCCCCAAGTCTTGGTCTCTCCCATATACCCTGCCATTTTTATGTGATTGACCAGAACTCTGCAAGTCTGAAAACTCACATTTCTTGTCTCCTGCATTGATGTTCATAGCTAGAGGATATAAACTATGCCTGTGATATCAGCTCACTTCCACAGAGGTCAATCACAGGGCTTGTTACAGTGATGATCAGAACCTCTATGATCAGAGGTTACTGGGAATCCTTAAGCTAAAGGAAACGTTGGATAATATGGATGCAGTAGAGTGGAGTGGGCTTTGGGGGAAAAATAAAGTCAGCTGGGCAATGCTTTATGGATCTAAAAGTGCAGTATGAACTGAAAGAATATTGTCCAGCTGTGGGAGGCTTTACAGTTTACCTACACTTTATTTTTAATTCATTTGTAACATCCATGATGTGCTAGGCAGTGTCCAGACTTTCAAGAATGGACTGTCCATGGCTTGAATTGCTCACAGTCCCAGATCTCTGAAATTGGTAGAGGTTAGGGAAGGTGAACAATAAATAAATCGCTACCTTAGCTCAAAATGTGCCTGCCATTTTTAATACAATGAAAAGTGTGTTTTAATATTGATTCTCATGCATTAACACTATTGTTTTTGTTTAGGTTGGAAGTATGGTTAACATCCATATATTATGAGGGTATGTTTTCCATTCTACCCTGTTCCCACACTATGATGGCACAAGGGGACTGTATATCATGACTGAGAAACCATAGCTGAAAAATATAACATGTAAGAAACATCCAAGGGACATTTTATAACATTTCAGTTATAAATGTTTCATATATTCTAATAGCCACTGATAAATCCAGCCTAGCACAAGATAGTGCCGCTAGTTAAGGGAAAAAAAGAGTCCATTTTCTTTTAGCCATAGTTTGGAATTGTAGGCGTTCTACTTGCAATATGATTTTAATTTTTATTTATTTATCTATTTATTTTGAAGAGTTAGGCACTACTAATCTAGGATTTCACAGTTGTGCTCATGGATTTCTCATGAACCTGGAAACACTCTGAAAAAATAGGTTAACTGAAGTGTTCTAGCTCAGTGGAGGCAGAGTAAGCAATAAGTGCCCGTGACATTCATTGATGGATGAGTCTGTAGGCTCTTGAAATCAGTAACTTTTCCTCAGCAAGCCTGCAATATGCATGCTATTTCAGGGGAGTATGAAGGGGCCAATCCAATTCTTAATGAAGCCAGTAGGCATTAAACCAACCACAGTGGCCCTCTCCCAGCTATTACCCAGGTGAGTAGTCCGGCTGAAAAGAATGAGTAAGCTCTTGAAAGAAGTGAGTAAGAAACATGAGACTGAATCCTTAGAAACCTAAATTTGAAAGCCAAGAAAGATTGTATAATACTTTGAATTTGTACAGCATCTAATGGACCATAGAAATTGCCATACTGGGTCAAATCAGTTGGCCATCTAGCCAGTAACAATTGTCTTCAGAGGAACTTAGTAGGAGATAACTTTGGAAAAATTTCTTCGTAACAACTGGCAGAGGTAGGCTTATGCCCTGAAGCATGTGGGTTTATATCCTTCCAAATCTTTATTTTATTTCTTTTCAGTATTTACTAAGATTATAATGCCCTTAAACGTTAACTGAAGTCACCTTGGTGCTGCTCTTACACATTTAAAGAGAAAAGTGGCTATGCGGACATCAGTCCCCCTGTTTCCACTGGGAGGTTTCTGCTACTCACTCCTTTCTGTTTAAAAAGTGAAAAAATAAATTGCTTTAGTGCTGTCACTCCCGGCCCCATTACTTTGGCTGCCAATGGGTATCATCACATGCTACTATGATGCTTTCACAACCCTAAGACTAGCTCTGAGCCTCAGACACCCCAACACAGATAGATATGATTGCACCCAGTATGAAGGGCAGATAAACTGAGGCACAGAAGGGTGCAATGCCTTTCCCCGAGGCCAAAAGTCAGTTTCATGGTCAGGACTATAACTTTAATCCTAGTCCTGACTCCCAGTCTCCTGTGCTAATTAATAAGCCACATTTCCTCAATTTATACATCCCATATACAAATAATTATGTTAAAAGGGAAGTATTTATATTGCAAAGTCAAGTATTCAAAAGTTAGAAAATGACATATTTACTGTTGCCCAAGCAACCTCAATTCTAGCCCTTTGTGCATCCACCCTGAGCACTGAATGGGGCAGGAGTCCTATGGAAAAGACCGAATGCGATTATGCCCCATGTGGTGTGCCTCAGTGGGTGGGTGAGTTACTGGAGCCATGAGCTTGGCCCATTTGGAGTATTATGGGAGGAGCTCAGCCCATCTCTCCCTTGTCTCTCCCTCTCCAAGGAGCTTGAGGAGGTCCTGCCCCCCATGATGCCCCCTTATCATGTGGGAATGTGACTCTCAGTTCATATGATGGGTCCAGGGGGTCTGGCTGGGATGAGGGAACGGGTCTTTCCTCCAGGTGCATCAGAAGCTCCCAGGCATTCCTAGTATAGTGTGTTCTATTGCTGCGTTAGTGGTGGCATGGACAACATATTCGAATGTTCATATGTTTGGTTATTTTTTTGTCATGCTGACAAAGTTTTCCTGGGGAAGGCAAGTAAGGGAAATGGTGATTTAACAGTTTACAGCTCCGCTAAACTCGAATGGAATTTTATGGGACAAAAAAAAGGTGCTTCTCTAGCCCAAGGCTTTTCTCCCTGCCACAAACAATAGTTATTAAAAGCTTCTGAAAAAAGGTCACAAGAATCTTTTATAATGGAAGGTATCAGGCAACAAAAATATAGGGGTCACTACTAGTTCCCTCTATAGTGAGAAATAAATTATTTTTTGAATTGTTTCACAAAACACTTGTAGAACACCGTAGAGAGATAAAAACTGAAGCCCACGTCAGTTGTAGCTCTTCCTCACTTCTAGTACAACACCCACCTACAGCCTTGACTCTTATCAATGGCATGTGACTCTCAAACTCTTGGAAGCACTTTCACTTTTTCCGGCTACCGTCTTGGCATCAGCACAGTATTTCAGGATGTTGTCATCATTTATCATTCTTAAATGATCAGCAGTGGATAGCAACCTTTAATCCTCACAGTTGGCTAAAATTCCACACTCAGCTCTCACTCATCACATAAGAGTTTAAACTGCATTGCTATCCTTCTAGTCTTACACCATGGTTCTAAGAATTAGGTTCCTATTTTAGGCAAAAGCTACACTCCCCATAAATTCTCTGACAGTTATAGTCTGTGCAATCATAGATCAGTATCTCCGTCATACAACCTT
The DNA here is from genome assembly GCA_037349315.1 of Chelydra serpentina. NCBI lineage: Eukaryota > Metazoa > Chordata > Testudines > Chelydridae > Chelydra > Chelydra serpentina. The sequence goes on from JBAIAC010000035.1 coordinate 20,891,204, forward strand.
CATGCGAAAACTCTACTGAAAAGTCATCACAATAATCATCCAATCCACAAATACAACTGTATAACATCTGAGCAGAAATATGCATCAAAGACAAAAGTCTATTGAAACATTATTGCCCCAGCTCAAGAGCTGCATCAAAAAATTAACATTTAAATTAAATTAAATCTAATTAAAATTTTAAATGTATAACATTGCTAGACTCCAAGAATCGTGGTCTTAATAAAGATCACGGATTTATGCACTTATCAAGCTGTAACCCCCCTCATTTTGTCTTATGACTACAGCGGTGTTAACAGGCCACTTCACCTTGAATGGTTCCTTAGAATATGTGCTAACTACTTATTCTAAACAGGTTTCAGAGTAGCAGCCGTGTTAGTCTGTATCCGTAAAAAAAGAAACAAAACAGGATTACTTGTGGCACCTTAGAGACTAACGAATGTATTTCAGCATAAGCTTTCGTAGGCTTATTCTGTGTGTTCCATTCTATGCATCCGATGAAGTGGGTGCATCTTACTTCTGTGTGGTCCATTTTTTTGTTTCTTTTTTTTTCCTGTTTTGTTTCTTTTTTTTTTACTTATTCTAAACTATCTGTTCCATCTTGCATTTAGCTGTGACACTGAATACCTTCCCCAGACCTGAAGAAGAGCTCTGTGTAGCTTGAAAGCTTGTCTCTCTCATCAACAGAAGATGGTCCAATAAAAGATACAATATTACCTCACCCACCTTGTCTCTCTAATATCCTGGGACTGACATGGCTACAACAGCACTGCATATATCAAAAATCTACACCGCTGAACCTGATTCGCCACTGTGTTACACCATCATGCACTCTACTGAAGTCAGTGGGCAGGAAATCAGTAAAGTCATGCCAGTACAAAACTGGTATCACTCAGTGGTGAAATGAGGCCTTGTCCTATTGGGTTCCGGGAAGTGGGCGGGCGGAAGCCTGTCCACTGCTAAAGAAATGAGGCCTTGTAGCGGGGTGGCACCCCGCTCAGGCCTGAAGGGGCTTGAAAACATCCCAGGAGAGGGCTGTGGCTGGGGCAAGCAGCCCCAGGCTGAGTGGGAAGGCAGGCTCAGCTGGGGCCACGCCCCAATTAAGACTCAGCTGGCCCTTATAAGTGGGCAGTGTGAGCCAAGAGCTTCTCTCTGCCTTTAGAGGGAGAAGGGCCTGGCTGCTAGGGAGCTTAATCAGGTACCAGGGTGGAGCAGGGCTGGGGGAAGGCCAAGGGAGCCGGGGAGCTCAGGCCAGGAAACCCCCAAGCTGTGGCCTAGTAGAAGGCCAACTGGGTACAGGGGTTGCAGAGGGCAGCCCATGGGTAGGCCGAGGCAGCAGGTCCAAACCCAACCTTGCCTGTGATGAGTGGCTAATACACTGCAGTCTTCCCCAAGGCGCGGGGGCTAGCTGGTGACTGGCAGTAGCCTACGACTGAGACAAAGTGGGGATAGTGGGTTGGGGGTTCCCCAGGGAGGGGAGACCCAGATCTGTGGGGGTATTGCCAGGGGGCAGCACCCCAGTTAAAGGGGCACCAGGTCCTGGGGGGGATACAGGGGCCAGAGTGGTAAGGCGGGTCACCGGCCTGCAGAGGGCGCTCTGGAGCTGGACGAGCTAATTCCCGACAACTACCAGCAGGAGGCACTGAGTCCGACCCCCTTACAGGCCTTCTGGAGAATCTCAGCACCAGCAAAGTAATAAATCTGAACTAATTTTTTTAAACAGTATTTGTAGAGCCCTGCACGAATACAAAATTTGTATCCGAATCCAATTTGTGATCTGCGAAAATGATCTGTGGGTATAAAGCGGATATCCAGGGATTTGCAGGGCTCTACGTATTTGAAGTGTTTAGGAAAGGTGGAGAGAGATGGTTGTTTATAGGCCACAGGGACAGATGATTAAATAATGCCAAATGATGTGATTCTGATAATTTAAAGCATTAGCCCAAAGAATTCAATTTGGTTAATGCTATTGATCTCAAATGGGTTCTGTAACATCACAGAAGATGCTTAACATAACACTTGTATGGAATTATCTGCAAAACGTGTGCATATCCTTTAGCTGGCAGAGTCAGGTACTTGTGATTCTTTTCATCTTCATTTCTTAGCTAAAAGATTCTAGCACCAGTTTAAATTCCAATAGCTTTTCATACTTCCCTTTTAGCTCTCGGATCTACAAGTTTTAAGACTTGCTTTATTCATAATAAATGGAATAAATATTTATGGTTAAATCCAGGCTTGGTGTAAGCAGATCCAGTTCCCTGGGTTTGGATCAACAATACACCACTAACACCAGGTCTGAGCATGGCCCTAATTGTTATACCAACTAAATGATACATGCATAGCTTGATTCTGGAAGGTTCTGCGCTCAGTCCAAAAGGAGCATTTAAGGACATTCTTAACTGTAAGCACATAAATACTCCCATTAATTACAATAGTACTGCTCACGTGCTGAATGTTAAGTATATACTTAAGCTCTTTGCTGGACTGAGGGGAGAGTGCTCAGCATCTTGCAGGATCAAGCTCTGAATGAGTTAAGGCTTTTCTATCAGACTATGAGCTGGTACAGTTAAGGTACAGAGCAACCTTCAACCAATATCAAATTGCTATACGTAGGATGGGATGCAACGGAAATTTTGAGGAAGACGTCTTTGGTGGACTGCTCTTTCCCTCCAAGAGGGCAGAATCCTGTGGGAATGGTGTCCCACACCTATCTCTCTTTGAAGACAGAAGAACAGTGATGTGGTGGGGAGACTGCTGGAGACCTATTGTTTTGCCTGAGAAGTGGTATGCACACCAATAGGATTTAAGAGCATGCATAAGTGCTCGGCTGAACTGAGACATAAAAGAGTCAGCAAAGCCCATGAAGGGAAGCCAGTTGCAGCCAGGTAAAGGGACCGCTAGGAATTCTTTGAGACCAAAGGCCCATTCTTCCTTCTATTTGTGCTTCCGTGCAAGATACGATTTGTCCATCTCTGTAGAACGTTCTGGTGGGTTTCCCCACCTAATATGATCATGGATGTGTTCCTTCTTCCAGAGATAGAGTGGTGGAGGGATGGTTTATTCTTCCCCTGAGGTCTGTTCTACACTACGGACCTATATCAGTATAACTACATCGCTCAGGGGTATGAATAATCCACACCCAGGAGTGACGTAGTTATGCCAACCTAAACTCCCATGTAGACAGCGCTATGTCGGGAGGGCGGGGGGGAGTTTCTCCCACCGACAAAGCTATCATCTTTCAAGAAGGTGAATTAACAACACTGACAGGAGACCTCTCTCCTGCCAGCTTAGTGCATCTCCATTAAAGCGTTAGCGCTGCACAGCTGTGCCGATCCCGCGTTTTAAGTGTAAATGTGCCCCGAGTCCTAAGGTGACACTGGCTTCTTTTTTTGGCACCACTTCTAAAATGCCCCATTTCCTCCCTTCCTGTAACCTCAACAGGCAGGGACTCTGCACAATTGTACAAGGACATCCTCTTCCTCATGAGCTCACAAAGCAACCTTCACCCCACCACTTTAAACCCTGGTGCCTCCAATGCTCTTATCTTTAAGATGACAGGCCTTTTCTGCTGGGCCTGAGTGGGTGATTTCATGGAAATCTCACACACTTCTGTGCCTGCTGTCAAACATGCTGCTACTGCTGGCTGAGCAAGTGAAATGTTTATAAGTGAGCAGCAGCCAGGTTGTGGTTTTAGTGTACATGCAGATTATCTGTACTATACCCTGGACTATCCTTTGGTTTAAATTTCAAACCACAATCCAATCAAGTAGGGAAAAAATATACAATTTCGACTTCTAATTGGATTATGTTGGCACCACTGATCTGCTCCCATTCTGGGCTTAATAGGGGCCATGCAAGTGTCATTGAATTAAATTAGCATCTTGTATCTGGTACTAAAGAGTAGTCCATGTTGCACATCTCTTTACTCTTTGTCCCAGATGGGTGCTTTCCGGGTTTATGTAACCAGAAGGGCCATTTGGCTTTAAGTCTTGTATTTCAGACTTTCTAATTTGCTTCTAAGAAGGTATCCTGTTATCTACATGGAAGAGTATAGGAAGGTCATGGGAAGCACTTCTCCTGATATACAGAGTTAGCCTTACCATGAGACACATGTGCTACTTGTACAGGACCCTGCATTTGGAGAGAAGTAGCTTTGTCAGCTACCCCGTCCCCTCACCACCACACACACACACACACACACACCCCCTGAAAGATGAACTGTGGGAGTCAAACCTTCCTCTCCATTGCTGAAGTACTCCCAACTTGTCCCCATCTAGATAATTAAACTCCTCTGATCCCCAACTCCAGTCAGAACCACTCACCGTTAATCTGTCTCTTCCTCCCTCTGGCACGCCCCCTAAGACATTCAGCAGTAACCTGCCCAGTTGCCAAACCCTCCCCCTCCAGATGTGTTGTGCAGGTTACAGAAGTCTGAGGCCCTACACATCTTACTTCCCACAAAGCCCTTGGATTTAGCATTCTTAATACATTTGCAATACGTATTTCAGCCCCACTAGCTGGGCTCTTGAACACACTTCTCATCTTTCAGCTGATATCACCCAGCAGCTACGTGACTCAGTTAACCAGAATTATCTTATGGGAAGGCACCAGCTGGACTCAGGGAGCATGCTCAGTGAAATCCTCCTAACATCAAAAGACCACAGGTTGTCATACAAAGCAATAAGCATGTTGTATCTCTCTCCTTTGGATCAATAAAAACAAAGCTGACCATTTTGGAGCTACCCAACAGAACTTCAGTTCTACCTCTGCCAAGCCAAACAGGACAACAGGGCATCTACAGATTGAAGGGCATGCTATTCATTACTGAAAACTCTACATACGTGACAGAGCTAGCATAACACTTACTGAAAATAAAATAGGATATGAAATGCAGAGTTGCATCTTATCTTTAAGATTAATGATATTTGCCATATACATTTTCCTTTGATTATCTCTAAGTACTTTACCAATATTCATTCATCTTATAAGGCAAAAAATTAATAAATGGGTAAACTGAGAAACAGACATACCAAAAGTCACACGCCAGATGGACAAAGCAAGGAATAAAGTAGCAGGGAGCACTTGGTGCCAACTGGCAGAAAATGTAAGGAGTGCATAGGGATTTACCGCCGTCTCCGGGTCTGATGTCTGCATAATAGCATGCCAAAGTGTGGCATGTGAGGTCTTTACCAACAGCCAGTAATGTACTGGTCTTCATAGTCATTGCAAAATTTATGTATGGGTAATATTTAAGGAGTTATGTATCTATACTAAGAGTTATGTTCTTAAAGTAAATTTATATTCTTAAAGTTAGGGTAGGTCACATGCTTCTGTCGGGCAGGAGGGAAGGTACACTTATCTCTCTCTGGCTGTGTGTGCATTGTCTGCTTCACAGTGGAAGCCTATCTATAGTCCGAGCCGAATACTCAGAGAGAGATTATAAAACCAGCAAGAAAGGAGTACATTGTGGGGGGGGAAGGGAAAACATCGAGTGGGAGGGTCCTGTTTACAAGAAAAGACAATGGATTATTCAAGTATAACATGGGGTACAGGGAGACACCCTAAATCCTTCACTGAGGAGACAAGTTGAGATATCGCTTGTTTCTAGAAAAAGGGATCACATCCAACCTGGCTAGAAAATGCTGCAAGGACTTTGGGTTGCTGAACTTCATTAGAGAAGACAGTATTTTGTTAATTAAAACTAGGCTCTAGAACAGTGGTGTCCAACACGTTCCAATATGTGGCTAATAGGCTAATGCATGTGGCTTTTTTATAATGTGGCTAATAAGAAAACCACAAGTGTGGCTAGCAGTGTGACTAGCATTGAATTTCTATTGGACACCACTGCTCTAGAAGGTAGGTTATGATTTTATTTTACATGTAACCATTTGTTTCCAATACTTTGACTTGCTACTTTTTGAATCTCCATACTTTAAGTTATCTTTTACTTGTTTTCATTATAAACATATCTAAGGCCTGGTCTACACTACAGAGTTAGGTCAATGCAAGGAAGTTTAAGTTGACCTATGAAAGTGTCTATACTAAAATTTTGCTCCCACTGATGTAACTGCCCCACTATGCCAAATTAATAACTCCGCCTCCATTAGAGGAGTAGAGTCTATGTTGATGTAGTTAAGTCAACGCAAAGTCAGTGTAGACACTGTGTTGCTTACATTGACAGTTACTGGCTTTCAGAAGCTGTCCCACAATGCCCCACACTGACTACAATCAATACAAGTGCTCCTGGTGAGGATGTGCATCGCTGACACAAGGACCAAATATAGACACGCCCAAGCGATGTAATTACTGTGGTGGCTGTATGCCGACGTAAGGTAGGTTGACTTAATTTTGTAGTGCAGCCTTGCCCTAAGCGATGTGTTTTAAATGGAGCTATGTTCTAAGGTGTAACTGGTAAGCTGACATACACTGGAACAGTGACTTTGTAAATACTGTGAGTGTCCAGTGGACGAAAGTCTGGGCACTCCAGGGTGAAGCTTGGCAGGTTCGGGGTGGGAGTGTGCCTATCACTAACTTGTAGAGAGAGCGGGACGGGGAGCAGGAGAACTTGTGTTGCCAGTGGAGTCAAGGAGCTGACCCCTGGTAGGCACAGGCAAAGGGTCCTTACATTAAGGGCAGGTGGTAGCAAAATAAGGATAAGGAAATATTGTCCCCATTTTACTGATGGGGATCTTTGGTGCACAGAGATTAATGACCACTTTATTGACCACTATTCAGAAGTGCCCTCTATCTTAGTGTACCTCATTTTCTGAGTGCCCAACTTGAGCACCTTAAGGTTTGAGAAGTGCTCAGCTACTGTGGTGATGGAAACCATACAAGAAGCTGACTATTTTGTGCCTGGGAGTGGACGTGTGTATTTTGGAGTGTGCATTTCAAAGGGGGTATTATGTTCTTTAACTTGCCTACGACAGTTCTGTGGAATTTTATACTAATAGGAATGAAACCAGCTACATTTAATTATGGGAATATTATCCCAGTTAACCAATTATTGACACAAGTGGAAATAAAGAACAGAGGAATTGGACAGATTTCCACCAATATGAATAATGACAGTGATAAGTAAATGTCATTGGCATTTTAGGATTTATTACCACTCATTAAAAGACATTGCAATTCCTGACTATTAATTTACTGGAGTTTAGCATCACGCTGCTTAATCTAAAAATATCCTGTGTTTCCAGTGAAGGATAGCAAGCAAAAAATTTAATTTGTAGCAGTAGCATCATTCCACTAAAAGCATTTTAAATATAATTACTACACTAGGGCATTTCCAATGTTTGGATTGAGAAACTGTGTTACTAGCAAAGAAATGAAATTTGTGACAATGTTATTTTTTAAAAATATTCTGTTCAATGAGCCAACTTCATATGACTTCATATGAAAAGAATATGACTTTCAATAGGAGGGCAATGTGCAAGAATGCTTCGCTACAGGAAACAAAATGTTCATTTTCATAGACACAAGTATATTCATTAGATCCATTTTTTCATGCAATTATTTTTCAGCTAAAGTATCATAATGATCAAAGATGAACAAGAAAGTTTATCTCCTTTCAAAGCAAAGGATTAATTTGATTTGTAAAAAAGTGTCTGTGTTAAAAAAGGACATTTAAATCAGCTTATTACTTCACAGAAAAATTAAATGACTCCTGTACCAGATTCTGAATAGCTAATGGCTCTATTCAATGAAACGTTTGATTTGACCCCTTCAGTTCTTTTAAGCATTTGGTCCTATTAAATTCTGTTTTACCTACAGGAACAATATTTCACCAGGCAAATGGGGGGAAGAGGAGGTTGTGATGCTGCACTCCATAATGCTTTATAAAAATATGCTTATGAGTGTAAATATGACATAACTGGAATATATTTTACGCTAGATCTGCCATGTAACATATCTTTGAAAAGGTTATGATCTACTGAATATATTCACCCTATTTGTATGCATGTATCATTTTTATATCTGAAGTTATGAGCATTGGTTATATGCTTATATTTAAAGTGTTTTCGATAGTGAACACATAAAGTTTTGGCCAACATGTTGTGAAGGAATTACTCAAGTAACTGGGAGTACTTAACTAACAATGGACTTTGGGAGATGCCAATCCACATCTGAGTTTTCCTGGGAACATTCAAACTAACATGTAAACAATGGCGTCGGCCTGCAAAAAGCTGAATCATTCATGGACATGTGACTTGCCCAGGTGGCTACAAACTCCATCTTGTTGCTGTGATTTTGCACAGAAGAACAAAGGGGTTTCCCCCCACAAGAGAGAGAACATAAAAGTCCCTGGAAACCTCTCCATTTTGTCTTCAGCTGGCTCAAGAGATGGCCTCTCCACCCCAAAGAGATGCCTGAAAGAAACTGGAACAAAGGACAGTAACTACAGGGGTGTGAGTGATTGCTGGACTCAAACTAGGAAGGAGTCCAGTCTGTGAAAGAAGCTTATTGGAACATCTCTGGGGGTGAGATTTCATTTGTAATCAATTTCTTAATGTATTAGGCTTAGACTTGCATGTTTTGTTGTATTTTGCTTGGTAACTTACTTTTTTCTGTCTGTTATTACTTGGAACCTCTTAAATCCTACTTTTTATACTTAATAAAATCACTTTTTGCTTATTAATTAACCCAGAGTAAGTAATTAATACCTGGGGGAACAAACAGCTGTGCATATCTCTCTATCAGTGTTATACAGGGCGGACAATTTGAGTTTACCCTGGATAAGCTTTATACAGAGTAAAACAGATTAATTTGGGGTTTGGATCCCATTGGGAACTAGGTGTCTGGGTGCTAGAGACAGGAGCACTTTCTAAGCCGTTTTCAGTTAAAGCCTGCAGCTTTGGGGGATGTGGTTCAGACCTGGGTCTGTGTTTGCAGCAGGCTAGCATGTCTGGCTCAACGAGACAGGGTTCTGAAGTCCCAAGCTGGCAGGGAAAACGGACTCAGAGGTAGTCTCAGCACGTCAGGCGACAGTCCCAATGGGGTCTCTGTGACTGAACCCGTCACAGGGGTGTTATTACTAAGTGAGTCGGAACCTAGAAAAGATAGGTGCAAGGTACGTACAGAGTGGAACATCCATGAAGCAGGCTTTCACAAGTCCATGAAGAGTTTTGAAAATGAAGAACTATCAGCATTTATCTTTGTTAAGCCCATGGACTATCTAGCCTCAATGTATCTGAAGTACAGTTATTGCAATTGCCACCGCTGCCCTTTCTTCTCTTGGCTGTGCCTGCTTTCATTAATTACTATACAAGTCTGAAGTATTGGATCTGCAAGTGGAGAAGAAAGGGTGTGGGTCACTATGTCAGCGTTCCAATACATATCATTCCAGACCTACACTGTGGCCTTGCCTACATATAACTTGCACTGGTTTAATTTAAACTGATTTAGTTAAAACAGTGCAAACCCCTATGGGTAAGTCTACCCTGCAATTAGGCATCCACATCTGTTTAACCCTCCCCCTTCATGGGGTCCCAGAGCTCGGGGTCCAGCCTGAGCCCGAACATCTATACTGCAGTTAAACAGCCCCTTAGCCCGAGCTAGCTGACAAGGACCAGACACTGGTGTCTAATTGCCATGTAGACAAATCCTATGTGGACATTCTTGCTTCAGTTTAAGTGTCTTTCTATGGTTTCATTAAACCTGTTCCTAACTGACTTAGGCTAAAATGAAATACACGTTTCACACAGCTCTTTACACCAGTTTATCTAAATCAGTTTAAATTAAATAAATAAATGGAGATATGCCAATCTCCTAGAACTGGAAGGACCTTGAAAGGTCATTGAGTCCAGTCCCCTGCCTTCACTAGCAGGACCAAGTACTGTCCCCTGACAGATTTTTGCCCCGGATCCATAAATGGCCCCCTCAAGGATTGAACTCACAACCCTGGGTTTAGCAGGCCAATCCTCAAACCACTTGAGCTATCCCTCCCCCCAAAAAGATGTTTTTCATTAAACTTGTGCAGCTCTGCATTTAGACCAGTCATAAGAATGGTAAGGAACACATTTTACGAGTCCTCACAACCCAGAGGTTGATTAATAATCAGGCCTTGGAATAGATCATCCAAAATACAGCCTTGAGTCTCAAAGCAAAAATGAAAGTTTAGATTGCAATGGAATTATTATCTCTGCCATTTCTAAGAATGCCATCTACTGTCATTTTAGGACAAATCCTCAGCTGATGTAAATCAGCCTAGTTGAAGATCTGGTTCTTCACATCAAAAGATGTTTAGATAAAAAGCTGCAGATGTTATCCTAAAGTTGCACTCACTCACCAGAAAAGGCTCCACAGTAAATTGTAGCCAGTCAGACTGCAAACTCCAGCATCAGCCTCCGCAGTTTAGTTGCAATCTATTTCTCTGGGAAGAAATGCCATCAAGATTAGTTTCCTAAGTTCTCATGTCTTTTGTTTTCACCAAAGAGACATGACAGATAAAATAATCAGCAAATAAAAAATGTTTCTGCAAATCATGTCTGCTACGCTGAATTTTGGCTCATTTCAGGCTAGTGCAGTTCTGTTTCTGACATTAAAAATGTATTAACATTCACAAAAATTTATGACTTTAATAAAATCTTTGTTTGTTAATGCTCATAAAGCACTTTGAGATCCTTGAATGAAAAAAGTTATATAAGTGCAAAGGAAAAGGAATAGCAAAGTTATAATGCTGAAAATGATATCACAGGGTTCTGTGTTTATTCCCTTCCAAATATCTCCAAATCAAATTGTCAGTGTGAAAATTAAAAAAAAAAGTTTTCTTTTATGTTTACTGTAAACATAGCCTGGATCCAGAAAGTTAAGCTGTGTTTCTGCTTCCCACATTACTGTCAGTACCAATGAACTGATCCGTTCTTAAATATTTTGCTATCCTTCATAACTTGCAGAGTTATACACCTTTGCCTCCTGTATGGCCTGTCTTCGTATTGCAGGAACACAGTTATAATACTGGAGAATCTGTGAATTGGAAGTGTAGATATTAGATCTTATTAATATACCATCAGTTTTGAAGCAGAAATTCCCCCTTGAGACAAATGTGAATTTCTGCTTACAAGTGATAACATGATCTGGCCCATTGTGAGCACTTTAAAATGGTTAGTGCTGACAATTTAGTTGATGCACAATGCAGAATAGGATCCAGCTCATTTTTCCACTGCAGTATTAGCTAAGCGATGCCAAATTGTGTCAAAAGTTATCCACTGCTTTATCATGAAAGTAAAATATAGCTGAATGAGAAGGCATCATTTTTACTTTGCAGCGATTCTGATTACAGCTGGGCAAATTCTGCAAATATTCTTTTCAGATTTTCCCTAGACAGAACTCTTTATGTTAAATGTTGGTTTCTATGCAAGCTCTCCCATAGTAGGCTACTGGTAACCTGAACCCTTAATCTTCTTTTTATATAAAAATATCAGGTAAATTTGAGGATGCCTCAAAGATCCATATAACTGTCCCCAAAATCCTTTGGCCAACCGTGTGCATCATGGTGTAATCACAGTGTACAAGTGTTGGTTATATTTTGTGGGATGGACTTTTCCACCTTTTCTCCATTCACCTTCTGTTTTCCTTCTCTTTTCACCTTTACCTGCCCATCTTTTTCCTCCTGTCTTTTTTTCTTTGATTCACCATTAACCTTCTCCACTGTTTTGTCAGTCTGTTATGCCTCCACTCCTGTTACCCCTTTTCTCTGTTTCTCTTATCTTTGTTTCTCATCTCCCCTTTCTCTTCATTTCCACCCTCTTCGGATTCATTTCCTCTCCGTTATCTGCTCTTCCCTTTGTCTCTACTGATACACAATGCTCATGTTTTCCTTTTCTTCTTTCACCTATGGACCCCCATCAAGTAAGCAGGCTGTGTGGTAGTTTGCAATTATAGTAACCTGGGTTTATTAAGATATTTTCCATAGTCATATACATAGCTCTAGGTTTTTTCATTATACTTATGTTGTTCTAGATACTGTATATATTAGTTCCTCCAGTTGTGTTGTCAAAGTTCCATGTACTTGTGGTGCACTAAAGAATGTAAGTGAAACTAACAATATTTTGGCTTCAGTAACTATAAATACCTTGACTAAAAAAATTCTAACAGTTTCATGTTCCATTCCAAAAATGGAGAAGCCAAGAAAAGTTTTATGAAGTGAACTTTCAGTGCACATATGCCACTTACTCTTTTTCATATTCTAAATCATTACGGGTAGCATTTTCAAAGATGCCTACGTGACGTAGGTGCCTACGTCCCATTTTTAATGGGAATTGGGTTCCTAACCCAATTAGGCACTTCTGTGCAGAACAAATAACTTCCCAGCTCAAATAGAAACCCTCAGAGGATAGATGCTCCCACTGCCACTTTCTCCTCCTCCTCTCTCCCCTATCTCTGCCTTCCTCCTGCTTCACTGACCCTTTATTCTGAACCCCACATTCATTATCACCACCCTTCCACCACTCATTGTCTTTCAATTTCCCTCCTCAAGCCACATGCCTTGCCCTCATTTTCACTCTGTGTGTGAGAGAAAGAGAGTGGAGGATAAATGGAAGGAGGGGAGGAAGGATGGATAGCAGAGGTAGGGGAAGTCCTCCTTCCCGCCTACTCCAACTTCTGGCAGCAAGAGTGGCCCAGAAAAGGAAGAGTTTCTGAGGTCCTTTCTCACCCAGGCTGGTGGCATTAGAAGTAGCCTGGGAAAAGGAAGCCTTGCTGCATTTCTTTCCCAGTCAGCTTCTCTGGAATTAACTGCTCTTTCCTCCTCAACCATCCCTAGCTGGTGGCACCAGCACAGCTAGGAGACAGGAGAGTTCTGGAATGCCCATCGTCAGGCTAGAATGAACTTGGCCTCCAAATCCACATTCCGAAAATTGTTAGCTGCGCAGTTGTCTGTTTATTTCTTTGCTTTACATGAACTTGTGGGATGCTGAGCCAGAGCTATAAATCAACTATGGAAAGGAAACAGAAAAGTACAGCACAGAGCAAATGATGCTTAAATAAACCCAGCCAGACTTCTGCATCTGTACAGTCTCCACCCCCACAGGAGACTCCAAAGCTGATGATAGGAGGAGGCTATTCTGTCTTCCACTATGTTCATAGGGCCAAAGCCCAGCACCTGTTGACACACAAGTCAGTGTGACTCGGGTCAGCAAACACTAAGAACCCAGGCTCTAGGACCCTGCTAGAGGTGTGTCAGAGCCTGAGTCCCGCTGTGACTTGGGTCCAAGCCCTGTCATTTTGCAGTGTGGATGCAGGTCAAGCTGCAGACCCAAGTCAGAAGGTCTGTGTGGTGCAGTGTGGATGCATTAGCACAACTGTGAGAATCGGGTCCAGCAACTGTAAACCCAGTTTTACAGTGCAATGTGGACGCTTGAGCATGGGCTTGGAAACACTGAGTCCGCAAGTCTGGGTCGCACAGTGTAGGGCATAGCCTAATTTTGTTTTGATCTTAGAATTAGACAAAACGTCTTGAGATACCTAAAAGTCTTGCAGTGAATAGATTTCATAATTCAGGTCATGAATGACTCCCATTAGCATATATTTAATGCTAAAGCAAACAGAAACAATACTAAGGTTTACCTATTTAAGAGTCCAAAATGTAGCAAATCGTCATGGAATGTGGAGGGAGGAGCAGGAGGAAATAGTGTGGAGAAGGCAAGAGAGGAAGGAAGCCAGTCTGTTTTGCACATGGCTTGAATTCTAGCTGTGGTTGTAGCCTGGCTGTAAATAGTTCTGTTAATAAAGAGTCAGTTTAGTTTTAGAAACATGGAGACCTGTCATGTTTTTATGCAGCACATGGTGCATGAAACATGGTGGCAACTCAGTCTAGTGAGACCCATAACAGGAGGAAGAGTGTGATTAGCAGGCAAACACACAACATCTGCAAAAAGGCAGCCTAGAGGACTGGGACCACCAGGAATGCTGGATTTCTCAACCAAAAAAACCTTTCATTGGAATGGAAGCAGTATAAGCAAGAATTATACCTTCATACAGAGCTGACCACAGGGAATACAGGTGAGGAAAAGCTTTTTTACTATTTTCTTGGAGGAAGTGATGAGAGGTTTGTGAGAAGACACTCTTTCTAATAATGCCTAAAACACTGGAACAGCTGATAAAGGTGTCCGAGTACTGTAACACCCAAACAGCATGACACTGTAGAGGTACCTGAAGAAGAGCTCTGTGTAAGCTCTCTCTCTCTCTCTCTCTCTCTCTCTCTCACCAGCAGATGCTGGTCCAATAAAAGATATCACCTCACCCACCTTATCACTGTAGGAAATTACTTTTTTTTTAACCTGAAACCAAGAAGCAGAAGAGGAAATCGATACTTATATTACAGAGCTGAGAACGTTGGCATCCACATGTAACTTTGGAGACATTACAAATTCCCTAATTGGAGAGAGAATTATTTGTGGGACATGTGATTCCCATTAACAGGAGAGAGTGTGGGGAGAAGGAGATTTAATCCTGGAGAAGTGGCTTCAAATAGCAAGGGCAGCTGAACTGTCCATGGAAGGGATCAAAGTCACAACAATTACTAGTGCAGAACAAGTCCACAGGCTCAGGCTGAAGGAACCCAGGAGACAGGGCAGAGACTGACCAACCAAGAATGCAGACATCGTGCTGCAGTGTATATACTTTGGAAAGCAACACTGAAGGCAGAAAGAAAAATGCCCAGCCTGTGGGTAGTGACGCAAAGGATCTGGGAAACAGAACCAATTTATGTCCCAATACTGAAGCCACCGCTGGAAGAAAGGCAGAAGTACATGCAGGGATTGAGGATGTAGAGACTTCCAACAAAGTTTCTGCAGTGCACTTCTAGCAGAAAGCAGACCCAAAGACCGGCAGTGTACACACACTGAGGAAGAAGGCAGCCAGTCATTCAACTGCCATATTTGCAACTGTGCTATTAGATCAACGACCAGTTAGATTCCAGATGGATCGTGGAGCCAGCTGCAATTTAACCACGAACACAGATAAGCATCAATATTAGACTCATAGACTTTAAGGTCAGAAGGGACCATTATGATCATCTAGTCTGACCTCCTGCACAATGCAGGCTACGGAATCTCACCCACCCACTCCTGGAATAATCCTCTCACCTATGTCTCAGATATTGAAATCCTCAAATGATGGTTTAAAGACTTCAAGATGCAGAGAATCCTCCAGCAAGTGACTCGTGCCCCATGCTACTGGAGGAATATGACCCAAGTGCAATAAAACCATTCTGAGACCAATGGGCAAATGCAGGCCGTTTATAAGAAACCCATGAAACAAGAGACATAACTTGGCATTTATAGTAGTTGACACATTGGAGTCCCACCCGCTGCTGGGCAGTGCAAACCATGGATTTGCTTGCAGTACAATACCAGAATATCCTCAATGTGAGAGGAGGAAGAACAGGCACCGGGAGCCCTGTCCAGCATTCTAACAGAATCTCAGGACATATTTCAAGGACATGGACACCCAGATAGCAAGCTGGAGTTAAAAGTAGACCCCAATGTGCAGCCTGTAAAACTATTGAATGCATTAACCCTGGTGGAGCCACTCAAGGTATAGGCAACCATGCAAAGAAGTGGCATCATTACACCTGTTGAGACTAGCTCAGAGTGGATTAGTAGCCTAGCAGGGATGAGAAAACCATCAGGTAAACTGATTAGCGGCATTGATCCAAAACCACTTAACTGAGTGTGGCTAGAATCCTAGCTGCAGTTGCAGCATCTCTGTAAACAGTTCTCTTAATAAAGAGCCATTTGAGTTTTAGAAGCAGGGTCTTCCCCGCCCTGCCCCCCTTTACCGGCAGGTGGTACACGAAACAGAGTGAGGAAGTTAGTTATCTTCAGTTTGGCAGTAACCTTTATTTCTGTTACTGCTAGTTTACATTCACCGCACGGCTGCTGTTAGTGAGATTTGCAGCCTATGATACATCACATGTCCAGCACCCTGGAGATCACAGTGACATGCAAGGAAAGCCAAGAAAAATCACGTTCTTCTGTTCCAAAAATACTTTTGTTACAGACAGTGCACATGCTGCAGCAGATCAATGCACCAAAAAAGCAAATGAAAAGACCCAAATTCTCCTTCAAACAGCTCCAGTTCTCCAAGACTGAAGGAGTTCACAGGTAGAGCTGCATGGAATAAACAAGTATCCATGAACTTTAGGAAACACTAACATTATTTCTCTTTACAGTGTTGTCAGTAACACCACGGAAGAATGTAGGCTACTGCATCAACGGGTTTGCCCCTGTTTAGTATGTGTGAGAGGCTACACAGAGAGTGTGTTTGTGTCCACTGAAAGCTTCACACCGGTAGAACCAATGATCTGTGAACACATTATAAAGGAGATACCACACCAGCACTAGAGCACATTTGTAAGTCCTGTAGAATCATGCCTTTTCCCCTTGTGATAACAACAACATTACCTCTCTCTTACATAGCAATTTTTATCTGTAGATATCAAAGCACTTTACTTAGGAGGTGAGCACCATTATCCCCTTTTTACAGTTGGGAAAACTGAGGCAAAGAAAGAAGTGACTTCAAGTAACAGGCCAGTGGCAAAGCTGGGAATAGAAACCAGGTATCCGAGTCCCAGGACAGTGCTCTATCCACTAGGCAAAACTGCCTCAAATACTGTCCCTGCCCAGGGGATGTATCAGATATTCATCTAATAACAGCTTCTGCGTTTGATCTTAGCCAAAAGGCTGAGAAGTGATGTTGTGTAATGTTGACACAATAAAGTTTTCACTCTAATGCCTTAGTCATTTGGAACTGTACCTGTGTAACTCAACTGCATCAAATTAGTAAAGTCCTGCTGCCCGACGAGTTTCCTCTTGACTATATACACATGAAATGTCTCGCAGGGGTTAGTTCTGGAACAGTGCAGTATCTATTTTATGCCTGCAATTATTTTACAGTCCCAGAACTAAGTCATAACTGAAGGAAGTTTTATACTGGGCTGGTCTGATTTTATCAACATAATTTTATATATTTTTCCCTTTGAATATATTTCAACCCATTTAAGATAAATTTCATACATGCATTTGGGAAGCAATAGTGGAGAAAGATAGATACTGAGATGAGATGCAGAGTCCAGATATAGGTATATCTCTACACCTCTGTACCTTTACTTTGCAGCTCATCTTTGTACCTGTCTCTTTCAGTTTTATATATTTTATACACACACACACCTCTATGTCTATATAAATATAGGGGTAAACAGATACATTGAGAAACAAATAATGAGATTAATAAGCTTTTCCTCAAGTCTGTCTTCCAAAAAGCTCCCGTAGGATTCTGCTGAACTAAATGAGTCACAGATCCTTTGTAGTCTGAGTGCTGGGATGTGCTCACTTATTGAAAACCTGCATTCATAGAATCATAGAATATCAGGGTTGGAAGGGACCTTAGTAGGTCATCTAGTCCAACCCCCTGCTCAAAGCAGGACCAATCCCCAATTTTTGCCCCAGATGGCCCCCTCAAGGATTGAACTCACAACCCTGGGTTTAGCAGGCCAATGCTCAAACCACTGAGCTATCCCTCCCCCCCATTGTGGTGGAAATAAAATATTTGAGTTATCATTATGCACATCTTTAATTTATCATGCTGTTTAATTTGTCCCTCTGAAGCTTTAACTGAGCTGGTTTGGTTTGGGCTATAAATAATGATCCTTTGGGAACCTGGGTCTTGCCTCTCAAACTAAAACTTCAGTGACTCATTCTCATACATATTTTCTTCCATTATCATCACCATGGTTGAATGTTCATTCTGAAAAGTCAGAAGCTGTGATCATTTTAGAGATAGGTCAGATTCTATATTTCTTCCACACAATAGATGCCCTTAAACAAGTGTGATTTATTTTATAAGTGAGAGTTGTTAAAGAAACAGTTTGCAGTTACAAATGACACTCCCCAAGCAATTTTGATGTTCCCCAGCGATTATTGTGCTGGGTCTCCATCACAGGTTATATGAACCAGTGATGCATCTCACGAAGCAAACTTCCTTTAATTTGACAGCAGTAAATTGGTGTGGCCAACTCAGGGTGGCCACCTGGGCTTTACATTCCCCAGTGTCAAATGGAACAGTCTTTCATTGGTCTAACCAAAAAGGTGCAGTCAGAGTTAACTCCCTGATCTGGCTGGGGTTCTTGGGTTAAGATGAGAAATCTCACTCCCCTCTTGCCATGTTCCAACTTCACCCAGGACTGCACCCTGGAGGAAGGAGCCAGCTCCTTCTACGTTCACTTCTGGGCCCTGATTGGCTTCTGCCTGTTCCTGTCCATTCTAGAATTGAGGACCAATTTTCATTGGTTCTCTCAGCAGCTGATCCTGGGTGGCTTCTCTAGGAGGTCTAGACTAACTGCTCTTTTCCCCCCAAAAGAGTACACTTCGTCATGCTAAGTGTGCCAAGCCGGAGGCACCTGGAACACACACAGTCAGTCTCCATCACCCAGCATTCTAGAGTTACTCCTAAGAACAAAAGCAAATTTGCTAATCAGAAGAGATCATGCCTTGCTGAAAGAGGCACAACACAAGCATCTAATGACCTCATTTGGCATTTCTGATGTGTTACCTTCTAGAAGCCTTGATGCAAGGTCTTTCTCTGAAGGAACTAGATCATGCTGGAGTCTAGAACTGGTCATTTTTAATAAGAACAAAAGTTAACCTGACTACAAGACCATGGATTGAGAAAAAGTTTCCTGAAGCAAGAACCTTCAGAGGTCACTAAAATATGATGCGCACACAGTGTCAACCATGGTCCATTAGTTGATTTATTTAGAACCACAGTTTCCAGTTGATCTGAGACACATCGACTTCAAGTAACTGTCCAACAAAGAGGCAAAGCACCAGAGGCCAGATTTGTAAAGGTATCTAGGGGCCTAATGATGCAGATAGGCACCTAGAGGGCAGGGCTAGTCCTAAGGCTCCATTTTTGAGGGGGCAAGTGGGTACTGGGGGGGGCCACTGGATGTCACTATTTAAAAAAAAAACAGACAAAAAGCTTACACCTTCCAGGAGTCCAGGGGCTAGTTACAATCCAAGATTTTCCAGGAGTATGAGAGTTTAAAGGACTAAAGTTTGACTTCTGTCTGTATTTTGCAGTGATTTATAATTTATACAAAGAATGAAGACTCTCCAATCTGCTGCTGTTGCACTGCTTAGCATTTGATAACTTTGTACATAATTTGGCCTTTTGACAATAATTTGGGGCCCCTTAAAGATCGCTGGAGGGGAAGTTTGCCCCTCACCCCAGTAGCAGTGGGCCTGCTAGTGGGATTTGCAAAAGGGTCTAGGCACTTCCCATTTCAGTCAGTGGGAATCAGCTTAACTCATGGCTTTAGTGGAGCTATATCAATTGAGAATGTAACTAAAATATTTTAAGACCAAATTTTTAAAAGTACTTAGGTACTTAAAGATGCAAATATGTGCTTCGTGGGATTTTTGAGAATGCCTAGGCACCTAACTCCCATTGAAGTCACTGGAAATTAGGTGCCTAGACACATCTGAAAATCCAATTAGGCATGTCTCTGCATCTTTAGGTGCCAAAATACCTTTACACAGCTGGCCCTTTGCGCAGATTATCTTATTAACGTAGCCTTCAACTAGCTTGTGTTGTCTATGACCCATCCTCTGTTACAAAATCAGTCACTGACTGTTCAGTTCTCAACTCCATGTTATACGTTCAGCCACCACAATGCCTTTCCTCCAGTCTGGACAAAAGACATTTGATCTTCCCCAGGGCTGGTGGCTATGATTTTTCCTGGATCAGACTGCAGTTGGTGCCTTGGGAAGATAACAGCTCCTAGAACTATCTTGCAGGGTACCAGTGAAGCTCTTAATGACGGGCCAAAGTCAGTATATCTCAACCTGAAGAGCCTCATTCCACATAGCCATCTGGCCCATAATGATTTGAGGGTCTATTTTCCTCTCCATATAGATGCATCAGTCCCATTAACACTGCTTGGAATGTGTGCGTAAAATGTGACCCTTCTCCCCAGGGACTAGACATTTTTCCATTTTCTTGAGCAAAATAAAACAAAATATAAACAGTCATAATTTTAAATGTCCTATTTAAAAACAACAATATATTTTAGGGAAGACCTCTAAAAAGCCTATTTATTGTAACCCATGCCTTACACTGCCTCATCTATACTGTATTCTCATACAACAGGAATCTCCGGAGCGTTACAATGTGCCACTCTGATATGGAGTCAAAGGGGGTCCATATAACAGTAAATATGCATGTGGTTCTAGGTTTTTGCAGTATCATGCACTTATTTTGTATATCTGGTGCCCTGGCTTTTGTTGGTTATGTAATGACATGTCAACAACTCTATGGAGAGATAGAATTAGGGGGTGTTGCTGACCTACAGAATGTATTCTAAACACAAAACTCTGATGCTGCCAGCAAAATTTTAGGTGAAATTTAAGGTAGTTCTGTACCTCTTCAGGTTACAGTCTATAGAGTCCCAAATGCCCTGAGGCCCAGATATCCCAGGGATTAGCTCTCCTATGTCCTGTAGTCCAATTTGCACTCATCACTGGAGCACTTACATTCACTGTCTCAAAAATGAGGCTCAAAGGAGCCAGGGAGCAGACTCTCTTATCTGGAAATTGCTATATATAGAAATTGCCTAATCCTGAGCCAGATCATTATAGTTAGGAAGCATGGCCAATGCTTCTTAATAATGAATAGCTCATTTTCCCTCATTGGTAAAGTATATCTTCTCTTTGTGTTTTTAAATTCCTGGTGCTAAAAAAGTGTTATGAGGTGTTCATTCTGTATACATGGGAAGTGTTTTTGCTTTAATTTAAGCCATGTAGAGCAAGCCCAAATAGTTCACTGATGGGTGTCAGATAAAGGTATGCAATAAATAATAAACATTTAGATGTAGTATTTTGGTGCGAACTGGTATCAAATGAGACAACTTAGGATCTTCTAAAAATATTAACATGATCATAAAGCAAACTGAAAAATGGTTAATAAACAGGAGAGATTTATGAATCTGTGGTAATTTAAATAGATTTTTTTCCCCCTTTGCAATACAAAGAAATCATGTGAATCCCCTGGGTTGTACCCAGATTTGTGCTAAAACAGATTGCATTCTTCTAATTTTCATTTGCAGCTGGCTGTGCTTGGATAAGCAACAGTCATATATGACATGCCACCCTGTTAAATAAAGAATAAGGCAAATTTTCAGGTGAGCCAAAGTAATATTTAAGCAGCAGAGATCTTTCTCATTCTGCTGATGAGCGCAGAATAAAGCTCCCTATCATTGATCTGATGCTACTGAGGAACTTTGAGGCAATGCATGCTCCTATTCTTTTCTATATTTAACTGCTGTTCTGCTTATGTTGAGAATTAAGATAAAGGCTTTCATGGGGACTAATATTATACCATCAAGATGTGGAATAAGAATGAGACAGAACGGGAGGTATATATTTACCTAATTGTTTCTAGAGAAATAAAAATTAATATATTTGACAGGCTTTAATGAGAAAACAATATAAAACTTTTGTGGAAAGTAGCAAATTTCATGATGATTTAGCATTAATTCAAAGAAGAGTCACGTTTATTTCAAAGGAAGTATACAAAATAAACCTAGATGTCTTTTATGAAAAGCTTTCATTTAAATTCCTTTCTTGGAACCTCTCAGATCCAAGTTTGGGATTCTTCTAGAGACTCTTATGGTCTATTAGAGCAGAGGACTCCAAGGTTATGTGTGTAACTCTGCCACTGACTCATTGTGTCATCTTGGGCAAGAAACTTAACCTATCTGTGCGTGCCTCTTTTTACACTCACTTTTCCAATATATGTAATACTCATCTGTAATATCTCACAAGGATGTTGGGAGACAATCAGTGAATGTTTGTAAAACACTTTGAGATCTTTAGATGAAAGACAATACATAGGTGCAAAGTGTTATTTTCTATAAATGAGGGTGTTTTAGCCCTACCTGAATATCTGAATCACACACCGAACCTTTAAGAGAATTAATTTAAAAAGTGTATTATGAGAAACAATTCTGTTCACTGCTTAAACAAGGGGCTGTAATTATCCATAGAGCAAAGGAGGCAATAAGTGTGAGATGGCTCATTTTCCAGTGAGTTTGTAGAATTTTTTGCTATTCCCAGTTCAAAAAAAAGGAATGGTTTAGCCTTATGCATGACTCGTTTCTCTGGTTTTGGCTAAATGTCAGTTTTAAAATTAGATGAACTATTGTATGTAGCAGTTCTGCGGATGTTGAAGGATTGTTTTAGCATTATTTTATTTTGCTTGAGTTTCCCCAAACACTTCTCTGCTGCAAACCATCCACACTATGAAGCTTGTTCCATTAGACCTTGATCCCTATTCTGTTGGCTCTTCCTCTCTCCCCCCATAGTGTTTCTTGAATCCCCCTATTATGTTGACTGACAGTGCATACAGCATTGCAAACGTGTTCTTACTTGTCCCTTATGCAGTGCCAGGATAACTTTCTCCACCTTAGATATGACACATTTTTGCATTCTAGAATTTGTTTGTATTTTGTCTCCTGCTAAATAGTGTACGGAAGGATTGAGTTTCATCCTTTGGCCCAATGTTATGGAGTCTGACCTTCAAGGAAGCATTCCCTCACCTTGTTTTTTGGACCTTGCGTTATTATTACCTTCATTTTCTCTGCACTGAGTTGCACAGACTCTTCATCTGCTCATTTTCCTGGTCTAAATCATTCTGAGCTGTGTTATTACCCTTTTCCACTGTCATGATTACTCCGAGAATTTTGCATCACTAGAAAATGGAATGTCTATCACTGGGGCCTGAAGGAGAAGCACAATCTATCCTTCCCCGTTTCCTAGCTGGACCGGGAAACCAAAAGAACATGTAGCTAGTGCTTTGAGATATTAGCTTTCTCAGAGTCTGCATTATTTTAACACAAGTGGAACTCCAAAATGCTTCTTCAAGAATAAATAAGTTGGTTGGCTCCAAGAAAGACATCCTGGAAGATATCTAATGACAAATCTATGGAAAGTAATAGATTAAATTAGATTGAAATATTGCCAAAAACTAGTTTAAATTAGAATGTGTATGTCACCTACGGTCATTTTAGAAACCATAATATTAAATGTACAAAACTCAGTCTCTTGCTCTTATAAGTGTATGCATGAAGGCAAAACATCTAATGAGCCAGCACGCAAGCATGGCAAATTGCAGTTCACTATCAACAATAATGAGTCTTCATTATTTAATTGGCAGTGATAACATATTTAGATTGTAGGTTCAAATTCTGAATGTGATGCTAATGTACACAGCAGGCCTGGAAAGTAACATGTCTGCAACAACAGGAAAGAAACCACAAAATCTATTATTTTTTTAACCATTGGCAAAACATCAGCCAATCGTTTCACTAAAGTGGCTTGAGCTGCAAAATTCAGATCCAGATTTCAATCACCTCAACGTTTAGGGGCATTTAAACCGCGGGTTTGGTTTGGTTCGTCTCATTATAAATACAGAGACCACTGGCAAAATTCAGATTTGGTTTCTTAGGAACATAGGAATGGCTAGAGAAGAGCAGCTGGCCCAGCTCCATCATAACAGATCTGGGATAAAATTTTCAGACTGTCTAAAAGCCAGATTTTTCAAATATATTTAGGTACCTTAAGATGCAAATAGGAGCCTAGTAGGTTTTGCAGACTTGCCTAAGAAGGCTGGGCACCTTATTCCCATTGATTTCAATTGGGAGTAGGCACATAACCTGCCTAGGCACTTTTGAAACACCAAATAAGCACATATCTGCATTTTTAGATGCCTAAATGCCTATGAAAATCTGGCTTGTAATCACTTTTGAAGATTTTACCCCTAACCTAATATCCAGTTTCTAACAGTATCCTTCAGCAGCAGGTGCAAAAAACATGGTAGTGAATAATTATGCAATAATCTCCCAATAAGGGAAGTTTTTTCCTAACCTCTGTAGCAGCAGGTTTGTGCCCTGAAGCATGAAGGTTTACATCCACTTTGTCATCTGATCTAATCTAACTGTGGCTGTTTTCATTATCCATATAAATGTCTAATTGTTTCAGAATCCTACTGAGCTCTTGGCCTGACTTGTTTTATGACAATGACTAACTCCAGCTAATTATGTGTTGTGTTAAAAAAATTAAAATGTACCCTTTTTTCAATTTTAAATATGTTGCCTTTCAATATCATGTTAAATATTTCAGATGGAGATTGTTTCAGTAAAATACCTGAGCAATATGGGTTTTTAAAGAAGATACATCAGTCTTTAGCTCTATGATGTAGAACAGATGTTACTACAGAGACTAAAACCCTGAGTCAAAAATCATAGTAATTAGGCTATCAAATATTCAAGTTATGAGAGAGATTTATCCTGAATTTTTTTTCCATTTAACTACTTAACCTACAGAGCCTGGTCTTGTGTTAATACTGGACTCTCATCTGCCATTGACTCTACTGGGAGTGAAGAACACTTAGAACTGGAGCTGGATGGAAATATCTTGATGAAACTTCTTGACAAAAAATGCCTTTTTTGTTTCATTGAGATGTTTTGCAAGAAGTGTGGCTTTAGGTGAAATTTCATTTATCAAGATGCTTAGTTTCATTTTTTTCTGATGTTGGAATGCTCCATTTCAATATTTCTGGGTTCAAATTGTTTGATTCTTTTGCTTTGAAATTACTTTTCAAAGGGAATTTTTTTTATGAAAAACATTTTTAAATTGTAAAAGAGGTCAAAATCAAAACTAAATGTTTCAGTTTTATTGAAACAAAACATTTTGGCTGACCTGAAATTAATTATTTTAAAATTTCATTTCCTGGGAAATTTCAACAAAAAATTGTTTCAAAATGGACAAAAATTCAAAAATCGCAGAATTTCCCATGAAATTAAAATCAGGTTCTCTCGCAGCTCTATTCAGAACCCTGCAGGATGGAGCACAACATCTTTACTTTTAAAAAACATAAAGAAAAGAGTTCTTGAAATAAAGTATATGAAAACTGTATTGTAGTTTTCTAAACAAAGCCATATCAGGCATTTGCCTACAGAACAGGATGCTTTGTTCAACTGCCAGGTTTTTAAATCTTTGGCACAGCAAGACAACTGTTTTTTCATTAAAACCAATAATATTTTGGCAAACATTTCAGTGACAAACCTTTCCTTAATTTAGTGCAGTCACAAATTTTACAGGGGATTAAACTGTTCTTGTTCATTTTAATCCTAAAATAATTAATTTAGGGCAAAGGAAAAATTGCAAGGGAGGTTTTCATTTTAGGAATTGAGGTACATTGTTCTGAGTGAATACAGTTAGTGGCTTTCCATTTAGAAAGCCAATGGTATGTAAATCCAATAGTAATTGTAAAAATGCATTAAGACCCTTTGTCAAATATGTTACTGCTTATATAACTGTCTCAGGGGAATATAAATGATTTTATCAACAATCTCTCACTGCACTTGAGATGTGGATACATCCTATATAGTGAATTCCTGGGGACAGTGATCAGGTCAAATTCATCCTTGACATCAATCCAGGGCCCCTGGTGGTCACTCAGTGGTATTCATGGGATCAAACATATTCTCAGTGTCCAATACATTGGGTGATAGTATACTTTGACAAAAACCACTAGAAGACAGAACCATATCTTAGAATTCAGGGCTTTCCATAACTTTAGCTCCAATGTTGTTTCCTCTGTTTCAGGAAGAAAGAAAGATTCTCTTTCTTCTTTGGCTTTCCTTTGGATTGCCAGTTCTCTAGAGCCGCAGGCCCAGATTCTCTGGCCCAGCTTTGCTGGATTCAGTGTGGGACCAGAGAAGTGGAGGAAAAGGCTTTGTGCCACATGTGCTGCTTCCTGATCCTTGGGTTTATCAGGGGTTAGTTCAGCCCCCAGCACAACTTAGAACAAACTCAGCCTACTTTAAAATACACACCATTCCATTCCAGCACCTGGCAACTGTCCCAGTGCAAAAGCACAGCAGCTGTGCCCCCTTTGTCCACTCCCTACTTCAGAAGCATGAAAGGGGATTACAGTGAGCTGCTACATACCACCCAGGGAGTCTTCTCATGCAGCAAGAATCCCCATGTGATCAAGAAGCTCTTTAACATTGTAGTGGACTCTGGGTAAATCAGTTCCCTATTCTATCGCCAACTTTAGTGTTTGGATACTCACCTGCAACCAGGGACTGAGCCTTTATATTCAGTCTTCATGTTTCAGTCCTTGGCTACAAATCTGAGGGCCCTGCTATACATTTAGTCTTTCATTGGTTGAGAGGTACGGGTGACCAGTTTCCACCCTCTAGCTTTGTTTGTATTATAGATTGCAGGGGATAATCAGGGCATTAATAGTCAGTATACAGCCCCCATGCCACTTACGGACTGAATCTGATGTGATAGCAGAAGTGGAAGGATTCAAATAGGGGCAAAATAGCAAGCAAGGGAGAGGACTTTAGTGACAATGTCTGTCTAGACTAAGGACAATATGGGAGTTTGGGTGACCAGACAGGAAATGAGGGCCTGAATGAGAGAGAGACTGTAGTGGAAAAAGAAAAGAATGGCTCCTACCAATGTTCTGGAAGAAGAATCCACAGGATGTGGACATGGTCTGGCTGTGTGATCAAGGGAAAGGAAGATAACCCCTGCATTACAAGCTTAAGTGACAGAGAGAATGGTGCTCTTGTCAACAGAGATAAAGGGCAAAGTGGAGTAGGGTTAAGAGAGAAGAGAAGCAATTCAGTTTAGGACATATAATACTTAAGCTGAGAGGAGATGTCAGTCAGGCTGAGAAGCAGGAATGAATGGAAAGAGAATCCCACTTAAACCCTCAAAATAGGACTCAGGTGGGATTGAAGTGATGCACAGACCTTGTGCCTCAGCATAAGAGGGATGAGTAGGCTCATGAGTCATCAGCAGAGAGAGGGCAGGTAAAGCCATGTGAATGGATGAGACAGCATAGAAACACAGTATAAATTGAAAAGAGCAGGGGGACAAGGACAAACCCCCTAGGGATGCACCCTCCCCACACAGCAGTAGCAGAAAGCAGGAGAACCACCCACTGAAAGAACAGTCAGAGATAGGAGAGGACTTAGGAGATAGCAGTCCCGCAAAAGCCCAGTTAGGAATCAAAAAGATGACCTTGCTCTCTGCCTTTTTTTTCTTTTTTTTACTGTTTTCATGCAAAATAAACTCAAGATAAGATTGTAGAAAATTTTAATGCTTTGATATAAATTTCTTCATGTTTTTGAATCCGTAGTTGGTGGTGGGTAGGTTTTTGGGTGTGGCTTTGTTTGTTTGGTTTAATGCTACCCTCCATGGCAAACCACAACAAGCAAAACAGGCCTAGCCATTTTTGTAGGGAAGGGTTTAGTGGGATTTATTAAAATAATTGCACAGTTAAATCATACTTTACATTCTACTGTTAGAAGTAATAATCCATGGCATTCAATCAGCTCTTTTTTGTCATGTCACAATAAAGACCCAATGGAACCTTAAATCCAGTTGTATGATTTAGGGTTTTTTTTAACTCCTTGCTACAGGTCCCACCCCAAAACAAGCCCCATGTTCACAGAAATGACTCTCCAGATAGCACGCCCTTGTGGCTGGGTGCACGGTGGCTGTGCCTTCCCCTGGGACATCACCTCCTGTTGGTCACCTCTGTCTGGGTCTCATGTGGCCTAGCCCTTTTAAAAGTTGAATCCCTTTCTGGAGAATCCAAGATTCCAAATCCAGCTGTAACTGCTCAGGCCTAAACTAGCTTCTCCCAGCTGGCCTTTTCAACACCCCTTCACCCAGCTTCCCCTTTGGGGCCACCAAGAAAGTCTTTCTAAATCAAACAGAATCCCACTCTTCATTCACAAAGCAGCAGGTCCCAGGGCTTCTCCTGGGCCCCCCAGTAGAACTCCAGCATTACAGACAAAACTAAACACTACCAGACCATCTTTCACCTCTCTCTGGCCTTGAGCCTCTCCTCCCTCTTGGACTTCTCCTCAGCTCCCTGTTCCTCATGGTGAACCCTGATCCCAGGACTGCTTCCCTAGAGTTAGGTCCCCTGTTCCAGGGGCCATCACAGAAGTCAGTTCCACCCCTGTGGCTCAGCTCTCCAGCCCTCACCCAGTTCAACTTCTCTCCTCCATGGCCAACCTCTAAATGATGGGCTTCCTCTTTTTTAAGTCCTACACACAGCACAGGTGTGGCAAAGCAGGGCTTTTTAAGCAGGACTGGCTAGCCCCGAGCCTCTTGGCTCTCTTACACCTACATAACTTTCCCAGGCCAGTGATTTAGCAGTATGGCTGCATACTCTGGCAAAGAGCTCCTGGACTTTTAGCAGCAAACACAGATTACCTATTTCAGAGGCTAATGGAGATCTGACTGGTCACACAGTGGAGGTTCATAGCGTTTAAGGCCAGAAGGGACCATTATGATCATCTAATCTGCATAACACAGGCCATAGGATTTCACTGAGTGATTCCTGCACCAAACCCATAACTTCTGGTCAGCTAAAGCAAATATTTTAGAAGACATCCAATCTTAATTTAAGGACTTCAAATAATGGAGAATCTGTCACACCTCTAGGGAAGTTGTTCGAAGGGTTAATTACCCTCACTGTTAAAAAGTTGCACTTCATTTCTAGTTTGAATGTGTCTAACTTTAGCATCTAGCCATTGGATTTTGTTATGTTTTCACTGCTTATTTATAGAGCTCTCTACTATCAGAAACCCCGTCCATTTGTAGGTGCTCGCAGATGGTGATCAAGTCACCTTTTAACTTTCTGTTAATTAAACTAAGTAGACTGAGCTGCTTTAGTCTCTCCCTGAAAGGCAGGTATCATAGTTCCAGGGTGAAATGTACCGTAGCCCCCTTTTAGTCCCTTGTGAGTGCACCCCTCTGGTGACAGACCTGGTGTCTGGCACCTCACTCTAGGTGGACCATGCAGTCCAACCACTCTTAGACTGGATCCCTGGGCTACAGCACCCCTGTTTCCCAACCATGTTTGATGTGACAGGCCCAAATGCATTTGATACTTATACACTCTTTCATTCCGGGGACCTGTGACCAGTGAGTTGATTAAAGTGACTCAAAAACAGTGTCTTTTCAAAGAAAGCATTATTTATTCATTCCTCCAAAGGTACAATGAACACACAGCAAAGGGCAATAACAAAAAGGCCTATATTTTCCTTGTACCTTAATCTTTCCTTGCCAGCTTTTGTAAGTTTCCCTCAGCCCAGCTAACCCCCATATCTGGCTGGAAGAAACAGACTGCCTTGCTCTCAACAGGCTCTATCTCTGTGTAATTGGGCCAAGGAGTTGCCTTTTCACAGTGATAAACCTGGCTATTGTGTTTGAGTGTTTGCTGGGATGCTCCTTATCGAGTCTATTGTTTTACTTTTCCTGCTTGCTCTGGCAACCCCTTTTGATCTCACTCCACAGAAAGTGGCCCATCATAAACAAACACATAGGCATGGACCACATTCACAAAAAAAATACAGATATTTCCCAGTTCATCACAACAGGTTTTCCAGATCTCAAATAATTCTTGTGGCTCTTTTCTGAGCCCTTTCCAATTTGTTACATCCTTTTTTAAACTGTGGACACCAGAACTGGACACAGTACTCCAGTAACAGTCTCCCACTAATGTCATAAGCATTGATATTACCACCTCTGAACTGCTACTTGATGTTCCCCTGCTTATACTTCCAAGGATTGTGTTTGGTCTCTTAGCTATTCTGTTGCATTGGAGTTTATGTTCAGCTGTTTCCATCATGATATCTAAGTCCCATTCACAGTCACTACTTTCCAAAACACACTCCCCATCCTGAAAATGTGACCTACACTCTTTGTTCCTAGATGTATGACCTTGCATTTCATTGTATTAAAAATGTATGTTTTTCAAGTGAGCCCATCTTACCAAGATATCCAGATCACTCTCTAGGACTGACCTGTTCTTATAATAATTTACCACTTCACCAATTCTTATGTCATCTGTAAACCTTACCAACAATGATTTTATGTTTTTTAAAGATCCTTGATAAAGATAGTGAATAGCATTGGGCCAAGGACAGATCCCCTTGGGGGTCCCACTAGAAACACTTCCATTAGATCATGATCCCCCATTTCCAATTACTTTTTGAGATCTATCAGTTAGCTAGTTTTTAATCTATTTAATATGTGCTATATTGATTTTTTGTAATGCTAATTTTTAATCAGAATGTCATGAAGTAATAAGTCAAATGAGTTACACAAATCTATGATGTCAACTCCGTTATATTTGTCAACCAAACTTGCAATTTCATCCCAAAAAATGATATTGAGTTTGTTTGATGACCTATTTTTCATACTACCATGCTGATGGGTATTAATTATGCTACTATCCTTTAATTCTTTATAAATTTCAACTTGAACTTTTAGGACTTGATGGACAATTACTTATAACATGCCATTTGCCAGCAACCTTAATTCTAGCATTTCCTATCTTTTGAGTGCTTGACTTTAATGTTCTTTTAACATAGTTTTTGTGTGTGTAATTATACATACAGGCAGGAATCATTGTAACTGAGGTAAGCAGCTTGGTATATTTCATAAAAGGACTGGACACTGATTTGACTAAAATAGTGCCTTCAGGGACACTAGCTAAGATAAAAATCACAAAGCTAATCATCCTTCAGTCCTGAGGTCTGGAAGAAATTCTTCTTCCTTGGTACAGTACAGCACAGTGTGGTGAATTATGTGGGGTGGAGGGGTTACATTTTCCTTTGAAACATCCTGTATTGGCTACCTTAGGAGACAAGATACCAAACAGATTATTACACAGTGACAATTTTATTTACAGATGCTCACCAAACTAGGACCATTTAGTTCTTAATAACTTCATTACAGAAAACTTTTTAACTGTTCTGTTATTGTTTGTTTAAAATGCTGTTCCCTCAAATGACAGAAGTTTTATCGTCCTCCTTTATGTATCCATCCTCATTACATCTGTAATGATCCCAATAATTAACTTACAGTTAAATTCCCTGGAAATAGGTGTCTGTGCTGGAACGTGCTCCTGGCAGTCTTCCACCGGAATACTGCAAAACTCAGCATTATTAAATGCTGGAGTGCTGGACATTAATCTGCTAATTCACTCTTGCCCCCAAATCCCCAGAGATTGCTATGTTTATAAAATCACCTAAACATATTTGAAGAAGTTGTAGTCAGGGTTAGAAGAATTTATTATCATAAAATGGAGTTGAGAGGTGAGGCAGGGAGATGAAAGAGATATAATTGAACTGGACTCTTGCTAGCCAACGTACCAGTCATTAATTAATTGGGAATTCATTGCAGGCTATGAATTCACCATCAGTTAGTGACCCGTGCCTCAATCATGACTCCTTAACTAGTCTATCTAAAGCTGTATGACTGCAAGATGAGCTCAATGCAGACAAAGGTAAGTAAGCTTCATGTGCTAGTAAATTGCATTTTAACTCCCATTGCTTGGGTTGTAATTAGTGTGTTGTGGAAAACCAGAAAACACAGAAATTGTCAGATTATCTCAGTGGTAAGGAAAGGTCAAATTTAGGCTCCAAACTACATGTCTCATGAAACTGGCAAGGGGACCCCATGTATTATGCGTGCCTTCTTTGTCTTTTTTAATTTCAAGGCCTGGTTTTTTATTTTATTTTATTTTATTTTCAATAAATCCACATTTCAAGCAACAAATACAGTGAGGCAATGATTTGCCTATACATTTCAGAGGGTAGTTTATATTAGGTTCTTAATTCAAGTCACATTGTATTGTGACTTACCAAAGCAGAGCTATTTATACAGCAACAGTGATGTCTGAACTTTCAAATATGGGTAGAAAGGATGCAACAAAAACTATTGGCGCACATACTGAGTAACCGTGCATATAAATGGGTAGTTAGTTGCACAAGTTCAATAAGCATGAGTGCATTTTTGCAGACACCTTTGTATGCAGGCTTCTAGGCCAAATTTTCAATATTTTGCATCCTCAAAATCAAGTGTGTAGTACCAGTAATCCTGCAAGCACGTGTTGAACATGGCCCCGTTTCTAATGTTCTGCAGCTTCTAACGCCCCACAGCTCTAGATGAGAAAAGTACTAGGAAAACATTTGTAGTTCATTATCATTGCTTCCTTTGTCAGAAGAACAGATCTGCACTTGGCTAATATGGTTTTATAATAGCTCCATGATCTCTTCACACGTTTCAGCTAACTTCAAGACAGCATGCCTTCCCGGAACATGTCAGAGAAAATCTAATAAAAGTGAAATCCTCCTCATCCACCACAGGAATTCATTTTTATGCATCCAAACGTACAATTTTTCGACACCAGTAAGGAGGAATACTTAAGAGCAGAAGTGCATTACATAAAAGCACTACATGAGTTATTGTCTCTGTAGAAATCTATTTTGATTATTAGTATTTATTTTTAGCAGGTTGGGGGGTGCTGCAGCACAGAGCCATGCATTTGTTCCACTGATAGTCGCAGTGCCATGAAGGGGGGTGGAAAAACATTGTTTGAACTGATGAGAGGGATGTAAATAATAAAGGAATGACATGCTCGTGCTGAAAGCCAGTCTGCCAGCAAGGCAACAGGAAAGATCAGGACGTCACCATTTTTCATGGCTTTGCCTTGCCCCCATCATTTGCCTTGTGATGCTTGTCTGTAGCTGCATCCTCTGCAGGACCAACTGGAGCTAACATTCCCTTGGGGCAGAGAGAAGGGGTAAGTTTCTAAAGGTCAGAAGCCAGATCTGGCTTTTTCAGGGGTGGCTGAAGGGTAGCATTGACAGCTGTTCAATGGTGCTCCTGGCCTCTGGGTGTTTTCCTTTGATGTCAGGATTGTGTGCAGAGAGGAACATTGCTTTGGGGTGGAGTTGTTTGGGCCACAGGAGTCAGCTGAAGGATACTGGCTCTGGCTCTTCACAGTTCCAGTGCAGCCTCCTCTATGGAAACATGGCTGTTTCAGAAGGGCTGGTGATGTTGGGGCACATGTGACGACACATTAGGTGGCTTGTGGGGTTGTAAAATACACAGTAGGAGTAAAGCGCCCAGTGGCGGTAGACAGGAAGTGCACACTGCCCTTCTTTTGTGAGATTTCTAGAGCAAGGACCTAGCTGCAGCACCTCTTTTGCCTTGACCGCTCCCATTTTGGGGTGGCAAAGACAGCCTGATATTATTGACACTCTCTGGGAATCTAATGTGGTGCCCTGGGCAGGGGCGGCACCAGCGCAGCAAGCGCGTGCCTGGGGCGGCAAGCCGCGGGGGGCAGCGTGACGGTTGCTGGGAGGGCAGCAGTCAGGCAGCCTTCGGCGGCATTTCTGCGGGAGGTCTGCCGGTCCCGCGGCTTTGGCGGCAATTCGGATCACCCGCAGAAATGCCGTTGAATCCGCATGACCAGCGGACTGCCTGCAGGCGTGCCGCCGAAGGCCGCCTGATGGCCGTGCTTGGGGCAGCAAAAATCATAGAGCCGCCCCTGGCCCTGGGATGCTGGGGGAAGGCGAGGATAGCTGGAGATTGTCCAAATGGAGACTGGGCCCGTCTGACAGTGAGTGGGAATCCTTGACACAGTATTACTGCGATCTCTGAGGCTTTTTGTTCTGTTTTTCTTTAGTCTGCTTAGGTCCCAGAATTTGGACTCATCTCAGGCACTTTCTGAAAGGCAAGTCACACTCCTATACATTTAGATGGCAGAAAACAGTGTATGTCTGTGACGAGCCTCTGATCAGAGCACTGACAGTTACATGCAGGCACATGACAAGATTGCATTTTGATTGATTTGAGCGGTATGTACTGCTGGTTCCAGTTGTCTGCATGAAATGATTCTGATAAAGTGCAGAGTGCAGTAAAAGAGTGGTTTTACCTTAATGTGTATGAAACATTATGCCATAATAACTGGCTCTGTGGATATGGGGAAAATGGTGGATGTGATATATCTTGACTTTAGCAACGCTTTTGATACGGTCTCCCACAGTATTCTTGCCAGCAAGTTAAAGAAGTATGGATTGGATGAATGGACTATAAGGTGGTTAGAAAGCTGGTTAGATTGTCAAGCTCAACGGGTAGTGATCAACGGCTCGATGTCTAGTTGGCAGCCGGTATCAAGCGGAGTACCCCAGGGGTCGGTCCTGGGGCTGGTTTGGTTTAACATCTTTATTAATGATCTGAATGATGGGATGAATTGCACCCTCAGCAAGTTTGCAGATGACACTAAACTGGGTGGGAGAGGTAGATACGCTGGAGGGTAGGGATAGGGTACAGAGTGACCTAGACAAATTGAAGGATTGGGCCAAAATAAATCTGATGAGGTTCAACAAGGACAAGTGCAGAGTCCTGCATTTAGGAAGGAAGAATCCCATGCACCTCTACAGGCTGGGGACCCACTGGCTAAGCAGCAGTTCTGCAGAAAAGGACCTGGGGATTACAGTGGATATGAGTCAGCAGTGTGCCCTTGTTGCCAAGAAGGCCAACGGCATATTGGGCTGTATTAGTAGGAGCATTGCCATCAGATTGAGGGAAGTGATTATTCCCCTCTATTTGGCACTGGTGAGGCCACTCCTGGAGTATTGGGTCCAGTTTTGGTCCCCCCCCCCCACCCCACTGCAGAAGGGATGTGAACAAATTGGAGAGAGTCCAGCGGAGAGCAACAAAAATTATTAGAGGACTGAGGCACAAGATTTACAAGGAGAGGCTGAGGGAACTGGGCTTATTTAGTCTGCAAAAAAGAAGAGTGAGGAGGGATTTCATAGCAGCCTTCAACTACCTGAAGGGAGGTTCCAAAGAGGATTGAGCTAGGCTGTTCTCAGTGGTGGCAGATGACTGAACATGAAGCAATGGTCCCAAGTTGCAGTGCGGGAGGTCTAGGTTGGATATTAGGAAACACTATTTCATTAGAAGGGTGGTAAAGGATTGGGATGGGTTACCTAGGGAGGTGATGGAATCTCCATCCTTAGAGGTTTTTAAGGCCTGGCTTGACAAAGCCCTGGCTGGGATGATTTAGTGGGGATTGGTCCTGCTTTGAGCAGGGGGTTGGACTAGATGACCTCCTGAGGTCTCTTCCAACCCTAATATTCTATGATTCTATCATATGTGTTTTCTTTTTGAATTTGTATATAGATATAATTTATAGGTACAGAGAAAAGTTCCACTTTGTCATGTCATCATATTCTTGTGTTAACTCAATGACTGGCTGAGGTGAACAATGAATTATAAATGCGTTAGGTTTGCCCCATCAGTTTTCACAGAGTTTGTGAATCTAAAGACACACACACAGATTTTTACCATGTCCTCAATATACAAGCATACATTTTTGTGCCTTTCTGTTCCTGGCATTGGTGTTTATCAAAGGATTTGTGCCCTTTGTAGGGTCTTTTGATACCTCTCAGTATGAAGCACTATTTAAATACAAAATACTACTAGTAGTAGTATTTATTCCTTGTATTGCAGTATATCCCCAGTCATGGACCAGGACCCCATTGTGCTAGGCACTGTACATTTATTATTATTATCACCTTACCCTCCTGTCCAATTCATGACACAATACTCGTAGTTGACTTTCAAAGTGCTGCCTACAATTTAAAATGTTTTTGTAGTTTGCTACTTTGGGTGGAGTCAGTTTCGTTCCTTCCCCTGTGCTGTTATTCAGTTAGGCCTCCATTCAGCATCTGACTACAGGTGGGTCGATCCCTGTGCCCACACAGAGCTCCATTTAAGTCAATGGGTTCAGCACAGCTGAAAAGGTTCACCTGCATGGAACCAGTTTTGGGACTGGGGTCTGTATAAGTGCCTTCTGTTAATTGTGTAGGTCTTAGGCACAGCAACAGGAGACGGAAAAATATGGTTAAACATAGAAAATGCGAGTGTAAAAACAGAAATTGGGAGGGGACTTATGGGCTGGATATGATGCCTGAAATGATTCATAACTTTAAAAATTAACTAGCCAAGGTGGGTTTTTTTAATTATTGTGCCATGGGAAAGACTGTGATGTCACCAGCACTGGAGTCAGGCATTGGAAAATATAGACTGTTCAAAATGTAGAACATTGTTCGCATTTTGTTTCAGTTTATTTCAAACCAGCAAATTTTGCTTTTATTCATAATATTTTTTCATGCTGAAAACAGGAGACAGTGCAAGTGACTCTGCCTTTGCTCAAAAATAGGCCAAATGTTTCTTGAAATGTGACCAATTTTAACGCAGTTTTTCTCAGCTCACCTTGAAAATTGACCCTTTTTTGAGGAATATAAGTACAAAAACATGCAAAATGGAGCAATTTTCAGTTTCACGGTGAAATACAAAAACACTCAGATACTGGGACGTCAGTGGATATTTTTTTGAACAACTCTATCTAATGCCAAGTGATTTTCTATACTCAACATCTTGTTAATTGGGGAAGAGAGGAAAGGAAGAGATATATGACAGTTTAATGAAGTTTTTGTAAAATACTGTCTCTGGCTTTAAAAAGTTTGGCAGAACATGTCAGGGGGTTCTTTATGGAAAGAAAACAGATCTCAAAAACTCTGTAAAACAAGCTATCAAACTATCAAACATAGTGGTACCATTTTATGCACCACCTGCAATTAATAACGCAAGCAATAAAAGAACAGAATCTAAAGTCAGCTTAGATGAGTAATGTTGCGGTGTCCAATGATAACAGACAAAAGTGCTATCATTTTCTACATATCTTGTTTAAATGTTAACTTACACATGTGAGCAAAATTGCTGACATTGTTTATAAGGAATCCTTTTCTTAAGCTGCAGAGTCAAATGTCAGACACCAGAATGTCATTGATTCTCCCTTAGCCACAAATCTGCTATATCTCACAAAAAGCAGCAGGCTTACCCCACTTCTCAGGAAAGATTTAATAGCAGAGACAGTGCTGCAGTAAGTTCTTATATTACGAAGGTTTCATCTGTTTCCGTCTGTTATCGCTTGTTTTATACTTAGATTATAAACTCTTCAGAGCAGAAATAGGGTTTCTGATTGCAGAAAATCGAACACCCTTGCCCTGCCCTCTGCCCCGTCCCTTCTCCAAGGCCCTGCCCCCCAGTTTCCATCACTCGCTCTCCCCCACTCTTGCTCACTTGCTCATTTTCACTGGGCTGGGGCAGAGAGTTGGGGTATGGGAGCGGGTGAGGGTTCTGGCTGGGGGTGCGGGCTCCAGGGTGGGGCCAGAAATTAGGTGTTCAGGGTGCAGGAGGGGGCTCTGGCCTGGGGTCGGGGTATGTGTGGGGGTGAGGGCTCCGGCTGGGAGTGCAGGCCCTGAGGTAGGGCCGGGGATGAGGGGTTTGGGATGCAGGATGGGGCTCTGGGCTGAGGCAGGGGGTTGTTGTGCGGGAGGGGTACAGGGTGCTGGCTCTGGGAGGGAGTTTGAGTATGGGAGGAGGCTCCAAGCTGAGGCAGGAGTTTGGGGTGTGGGCTCTGGGCAGCGCTTACCTCAGGCAGCTCCCCGGAAGTAGCCAGTATGTCCCTGCGGCTCCTAGGCAGAGACGTGGCCAGGCGGCTCTGCGCGCTGCCCTCACTCGCAGGCGCCGCCCTTGCAGCTCCCATTGGCCACAGTTCCCAGCTAATGGGAGCTGCGGAGCCGGCCCTCAGGGGGGAGCACAGAGTCTCCCTGGCCGTCCCTGTGTCTACGGACTGCAGGGACATACCGGCCACTTCCGGGAGCCACGCAGAGCCAGACACGAAGCCTGCCAGCCATGCTGCGCCACTGTCTGGACTTTTAACGGCCAGGTCAGCGGTGCTGACTGGAGCTGCCAGGATCCCTTTTCGACCGGGGGTTCTTTTGAAAATCCCACCAGGTGCCTAACTCCCAGGCAGTGGTGCAAATAGAATTCATTTCTTACCAGTACATTGCACTAGCTAAAGGGTGAGGGGCATGTGACCTTCCTATGAGACCCCTCACATGACTCCACCCGCCCCCCCACCCGGGGTCTCATAGACTCATAGACTCATAGACTTTTAGGTCAGAAGGGACCATTATGATCATCTAGTCTGACCTCCTGCACAATGCAGGCCACAGAATCTCACCCACCCACTCCTGGAATAATCCTCTCACCTATGTCTCAGCTATTGAAGTCCTCAAATCATGGTTTAAAGACTTCAAGATGCAGAGAATCCTCCGGTAAGTGACCCGTGCCCCATGCTGCAGAGGAAGGCAAAAAAAAAAAAAAAAAAAAAAAAAAAAAAACCTCCAGGGCCTCTGCCAATCTACCCTGGAGGAAAATTCCTTCCCGACCCCAAATATGGCGATCAGCTGAACCCCGAGCATGTGGGCAAGACTCACCAGCCAGACACCCAGGAAAAAGTTCTCTGTAGTAACTTCTAACATCCCATCATTGACCATTGGTCCTATTTACCACTGATGGCAATTAATTGACCTTTGACTAAGATCATGTTATCCCATCAGACCATCCCCTCCATAAACGTATCTAGCTTAATCTTGAAGCCAGTTAGGTCTTTTGCCCCCACTGCTTCCCTTGGAAGGCTGTTCCAGAACTTCACTCCTCTGATGGTTAGAAACCTTCGTCTAATTTCCAGTCTAAACTTCCTGATGGCCAGTTTATATCCATTTGTTCTTGTGTCCACATTGGTACTGAGCTGAAATAATTCCTCTCCCTCCCTGGTATTTATCCCTCTGATATATTTAAAGAGAGCAATCATATCTCCCCTCAGCCTTCTTTTGGTTAAGGTAAACAAACCAAGCTCCTTGAGTCTCCTTTCATACGACAGGTTTTCCATTCCTCGGATCATCCTAGTGGCCCTTCTTTGTACCTGTTCCAGTTTGAATTCATCCTTCTTAAACATGGGAGACCAGAACTGCACACAGTATTCCAAATGAGGTCTTACCAGTGCCTTGTATAACGGTACTAACACCTCCTTATCTCTACTAGAAATACCTCGCCTAATGCATCCCAACACCGCATTAGCGTTTTTCACGGCCACATCACATTGGCGACTCATAGTCATCCTGTGATCAACCAGGACTCCGAGGTCCTTCTCCTCTTCCGTTACTTCCAACTGTGCTCTCCCCTCCCCATGATCCATCCACGTTACCTGTGGGGGGTGGGGAGTACTCCCAGTGGGTGGACATGGCACAGCTGCTGTATGGGCTGCTAAGAGAAGAGGAGGGCTTGCTCTCTGGAACAATAGCCAGTTCACAGTCACATCTGCTTTGGGAATTGCCAGCAGAAGAGCTTCAAGCCAGCTCCCTCTTACAGCAGAGAATATTTTTTTCAGGCACGCTGGCAACCGAGCCCCATGCCGGCAGCTCCTCTAGCGCGGCTGTACCGCCCGCAGCCCTGCCCCCAGTCCTTCCCCGCAGCTGCATCTTCTGAGTCCTCTCTGGGGTCTGGACAGCAGCCCTGCCAGAGGACAGGGCTCGGGGGCCAAGGGTGGGGGCAGTACAGCTGCGCCAGAGGAGCGGCTCCTTTTGCCACTGCAGTTCCAGGACAGACCCCGGATAGGAGACGCAGGCATGCAGCTGTGTGGAAGCCCCACATTCTGCTCCTCCTCTGTCTTTTTGGTACGCCGTACCAGCTATAAATAGCTTACTGGTACAGCGTACCAGAGCATACCACAGTACTTCCACCACTGCTCCCAAGGGAGATAAATGGCTTGGGGGTTCTTGACAATCCCACTAGGTGCCTCTCTGCATCTTTAGAATCATAGAGATGTAAAGCTGGAAGGGACCTCAAAACACCGAGTCCAGCCCTCTTCGCTGAGGGAGGGCCAAGTAAACCTAGATCATCTAGGGTGACCAGACGTCCCGATTTTATCGGGACAGTCCTGATTTTAGGGGACTTGTCCCGCGTCCTGACCTTGCGTCAGTCGGGACGCCCTTTGTCCCGATATCGGGACATCTGGAGAGGACGGCAGTTCCGCAGCCGCCGGCGCTGCTTCTTCCGGCGGGGCCGGGGCAGCTCCTGGCGCCCGCCCGCCAGCAGGAGCCTGCAGGGCAGCCGGCAGGCACAGAGGCAGCGGCAGCGCCGGCCAGGAGGTCTCCGCGGCTGCCGTGCTGCGCCTGCAGGGGCGGGGCAGCAGGGCTTGCAAGCGCCCCCCCGCCGGGAGTGGGCAGATAGCCCCCCGCACGCACCCCCCCACCCCGACCCGCAGCCGCCCGGCAGACACGCAGGCAGCGCTGGCCAGGAGGTCTCCGCGGCTGCCGCGTGCTGCAGGGGCGGGGCTTGCAGGCGCCGGGAGCAGGCAGATAGCCCCCCGCACCCCCCCGACCTGACCCACA
Organism: Chelydra serpentina; assembly: GCA_037349315.1. NCBI lineage: Eukaryota > Metazoa > Chordata > Testudines > Chelydridae > Chelydra > Chelydra serpentina. The sequence goes on from JBAIAC010000035.1 coordinate 20,931,399, forward strand.
ACCACACAACCCTAGAGACACCTGCCTGCGGATGCTTCCCAGGCCGGGAGGCGCCCCAGGTAAGCACCGCCGGCCGGGACTCCCCACCTCGCCCCCAGGTCCCTCTGGCTCTTGGAGGGGGAGGGCTCTCTGCGTGCTGCTGGTACCCCCAAGCCCCGCTCCGCGGCAGCTCCCATTGGCGCTTTTCCCGGCCAATGGGAGCCTCGGAGCTCGTGCTTGTGGCGGGCGCAGCACGTGGAGAGTCTGGAGACTCCACTCCCAGCTCTGACCCTAGGAGCCAGAGACGTCCCAGCAGAGCTGGTGAGTGTGGCCAGGGAAGGGGGCAGGCTGTGATGGAGTGAGTGTCTGGGAGGTGTGTGGAGGGCGCTGGGCAGTGGGGGAGGTTTGTGTGTTTTGTGGTGCCAGGCAGTGGGGGCCTGTTGGGGGGTGCTGGGCAGTGGGGGAGATCTGTGTGTGTCAGGGCACTGGGCAGTGGGGGTCTGTGTGGGGCAGTGTGTAGTTGTGGTGGTGGGGCTGTGGGGAAGGGCACTGGGAGGGAGGAAGGGAGGGAGGGGAAATCTGTGTGTATTGGGAAACTAGTGAGTGTGGGGGGGGGTGTTCTGTGTGGGGTGCTGGGCAGCTGTGGTGGGGCTGTGGGTGGGGGGGCGCTGGGTAGCGGTGGTGGTGTGCACAGCACTGTTTTTGTGTCAGAACTGATTTAATCCCTTTGAGTTGACCGCTATTCTTAGGTAATACAAGGAAAAAGAAAATTGAATTGCCCCATACGGGTAGATATGATACGGAAGTATTGCCTGAGAATTAGAGCTCCGTTGTGGCTCCGGTTGGGGTTGTGCTCGTGTGTCTGTCGTCTTCGCCTCTTCCCCCCTCCCCCCCGGCTCGGCCAATGTGTCCTAATATTTCACTCTTGCGATCTGGTCACCCTAAGATCATCCCTGGCGGGTGTTTGTCCAACCTGTAATTTAAAACCTCCAATGATGGGGATTCCACAAGCTCCCTTGCAAGCCTATTCCAGAGCTATAGAAACTATATTTAGGCACTTTAAAAATCTGGCCCAAAGTGAACAAAAGACTGATACATTTTAAAAACCACTTTTTAAAACATTTTTTAAAAGTAACTCAACTAATTCCAAAGCTAGGCCCTGATGATGAGAATCTCTTTGCATCATGGATCTGATAAGGTAAAATATATTTTAAAGAATTCATCACATTTCAAGTTTCAAACTAGTCGACGTCCTTTTAAAGATGTACTCCTTGTTTCCACAAATAAGTGTTCTATATTCAGTCTCTTGTTGCTTTGGCAATTTGATCATAGCACACTCACTTTGAAAAGCTAAGAGGAACAGCAATTTGCCTTACAGTAGAATGTGATTGAAACAGCTTTGAATAGAATCTCCAAACTCTAGAAATCTTTTTTCAGAGAACATGACACATCTGAATTACAGGATAAACGCAACTTTGCAATGTTTCTCTGACCTTCTCTGTCTTCAGTTGCAGTAACATAAAAAACTATCTTAACCATGATGGAAAGAGACGCCTGTTTCCTAAACGTACCTGTTCCCCTTATCCATGCAAAGGATGGTAAAGAGTTAATGTTCATATCCCATGTCTGTGTGCACATTCTCCACTAACAATGCTTTATTAAAGAACCCGTCTTTGAAGATCTCAAAGTAATTTGAAAACATTAATCGGTTAAGCCTCATAAGTTACTGAGGTAGGTAAGTATTATTACACAGATGAATAAACTGAGACAAGGATAGGTAACATGACTTACCCAAAGCTATACAGTAACTCTGTGGCAGAACATAGGGTAAAATAGTCCTGTCTTCTGCTCTAACCACTAAACCAAACTCACTCCCTTACTAGCATTGTTGGTTTGATCTCTCCTCATTTTACACTGATTTTTACTGTTTGCATGCCAATTTTCATTATTATTGTTGTTGAATAACAAATCAAGAGTAATGCCCCATGACACTACACACTGTTTATGCACACTGCCCTGGAGATCTTATAATCTAAATGGACAAGACAAATGGTGGGAAACAGAATCTGAAATCACAAATAAACTTGAGAGAAATGATATGGGATTCCAGTGAAATAGAGCAAAATGTGAGGAATAAATAAAAAATATAAGTCTGTCCGGCAGCAAAGGCTACAAATCCTGCCTTTATAGCCCAGACAGCTCCCTACTATCAAAGAAGAGCAGAAGCGAGGGGTTAGGTCCTCAAAGGGATTTATGCAGCTAACTGCCACTCCCAACGCCCCCACTCAGCTGCTGCCTAACCCTGTAGGCACTTACATTCTCTAAGCATCTGCATTTCCTCTGGTAAAGTCCCCTAGGCACCTACATTTTTCCCAGTGGGCATGCACATAACTGTCTAAGTCCTGATGTCAGTGCCTAGCTCATGCCTGAGCACCAACAGGAACCTCACAGTAGGTGTCCCCCCAGTCTATCTCACCTATGGGCCCAGGATCAGGTCCTGCACAAAATATAGCTGGAGACAGACTGATTCTCTAGCCCAGTGAGAGCGTGGGAATGACTCTCTAGCCCAGTGGAGAGCACTCTCCTGGGATGTGGGAGAATCGGGTTCCAGTCCCTGCTCCAATTAATATGTATGTGCTTTATACCAAGTAGAACAGCTTCAGTAGCTCAGGGACTTAGGGTACTCCCATGGGAGACCTGGGTTCAAGTCCTGCTCATGGCCAGAAGGGGGGGTATGAACCTGGGTCACCCACACCCTCAGTGAGTGCTCTAACCACTGGTGGATAGTGAGTACAAAGGGCGCACCACCTCCTCTTTGTTTTTTTGCAAGAAAGGACTGACCTGGTTTAGGTGCCTAATTCCAGGAGAGCGGTCATGGCTGGGAATCCCAAGTGGCAATAGGTGCTTCCCTTCAACCCAGAGTTAGGGATCTTAGGGCTGGTCTACACTACGGGGGGGAGGGGGGGTTGAAGTAAGGTATGCAACTTCAGCTACGTGAATAACGTAGCTGAAGTCGAGGTACCTCGCTCGACTTACCTCGCGGTGTGGACCCTGTAAAGTTGAAGTCTGGCACTCCCCTGTCGACTCCGCTTTCTCCTCGCGTCAGGCTGGATTACCGGAGTCGACGGGGAACCCTTCTGGGATCAATTTATAGCGTCTAGATGAGACGCGATAAATCGATCCCCAGAAGATCGATCGCTGCCCGCCGAATCGAGCAGGTAGTGTAGACTAGCCCTAAGTCCCTGAGAAGGGTAGGGCCTACATCACACCTCTCTCCTTGACAGTTCTTATTGGCTAACTTTGGTGGCGCCCTGTTCGGCATCCTGGCTTTTGTGGATCCCATTCTTAGCCACCTAACTCTCCCCAGGCATTGTACAGGGATCTTGAGCGCCCAGCTCCAGGCTGTGGATTCCACTAGGTGGAAAGGCACTTACAGTTAGTCTTTGCAATGCTGAGCCTAAGTGCCTGTTGTCCCAAGGTGGCTGAACTTATGATATTTCAGTCTAACCAGGAAAACAGACGTTCAGAAAATAATTGAATGGTTTTTAATCGCTCCAGTGGTCTCTTGACATGTTTTCACTGCGTTATTGTAGGTGCTTTAAAGAAAAGCTTTTAAACACAAGTTATTTCTCATTGTCACTGCCACTATTAAGTGCAATGCAAACGTGTCAAACACTTTCTGAAATAAAATTCAAGCAGAGTTTTTGTTTACAAAATATGTCTTTCAAAACAACGTCCCTGTTTATTCACTGTCGCCTTATTGAAAATAAACCTTTTATTTTAAACGTGGTACATTTTGTAACAGAAAAACCAATACATGGTTACTCAGAGTTCTTCAGACAACAGCTGTAGGATATAATATAATGATAGAAAGTAGAGGACAGTATTTTGGCAGTTTTATGCTTAGCTGATGTTTTGCTTTTGCTTTTTAATGGTATTAGGCTGTGAAGCTGCAGGACATTTCTGTATCTGGTGATCCAAGACTATACAAAATTAGGCAGTGACAGTTTTCAGAATAAAGATCGTACCACCATTGCAATGCTAGGGGTAAATGCTAGTTCCACAACTTAGCACAAATCACTTATTATTCAAATTCTTGTTTATGTGGTATTGTAAGCATGCACTGCACTCTATTGTGGCTAAAAAATAACAAGTCCCTACCCCCAAAGACCTCACAGTCTAAAGCACAGATGCAGCAAGGTATTTAAGCATATTGAATGCTTGCTAAGAAGTACTGAGGACCCTCAATCCCCATGAACTTCAAATGGAGTTGAGGGCACTCAGCACCTTGCAAAACTGGGGTCTAAAGGGAGAGAAAGAGCCAGAATAATATAATACAGAATCATCGTCAAAGATCTTGCCGCAGATTTTGAGTTTCATCATCTAGTACTTTTTTCCTAATTTACAGGAGAAAACAGCCTTTGAAATGAAACTAGCTGATACACAATTCTGTTTCACTTTTGAATACTAAGTCTGTCTATATTTTACCATAAAACCCATAAATGCCGCATTTCCCAAATCAATGTAATCATCGTTACAAGGTAGGGGATCATTAGACCTGTCAAATAGCATATGATTCATTTTGATTACAAAATAAACTACAAGACATTTATTTAGTGAGTGAAAGTCCTAGGGTGCTATATCATTTTGTACTGCAGTTTTCTCCATATCCCACTGAGTATATTTTTCTCAGATAATGAAACGATTTTTTTAAGGTTTCCAATCCAGATTTCTATGTGGCAAATGCTTTAATTAAGATTGATATATTCCATTTCTTTAGTTTTGAAGCTTGAATTTGGAAGTTCTAACTTAAACTGCATTGCCCTCTAGTGCTGTTATGTGTCAGGGCTCCAGTGATGTCATTAGAGCAGCCAGTGTAAGCAAAGGCAGCCACTCCATGCAGAGCAGCCTAAATGCTTACAAACGCTTCTTGGAGACGCATGTCATAACAGCTAGGCGGGGGCATCCTTCCAACAAAGCCACCAATGCACAAGAGAGGATAGTAAACCTGCCTTTTGTTTCAGAGACCTCATGATTCAAACAACTACTCTAAGAGTCGGTCCAAGAGTTTCATCTGCTAATTTCTGTTTAAGTGAATTGACATGGAAAATTAACCAAGTTGATCATCCTATTACTTTTTGACAAGCTTCAGAGGATTTCATGCTGTGCAAACTCTGCATGCTGGTGGCTCGTAACCTACAGTGGCAATGAGTTCTCAGGCTGAAACTGGGCTTTGCCTTGCAGCAAGTTCTTCGGTGGAGAGATAACTTTCAACAGACCTGAAGTACTTTTGTGCATTGTCCAGCGGATCCAATTACAACTTGCTATGGAGCATGATTTTTAAGATGCATACCTACCTTGATGATAACTACAATTCATCATTACCTGGATATTTGGACTACTCTGTACTAAGTAATGGGAGTCTCACTGCAAACAACTCTAATCAGTCAGCGAGCAATCTGAATTTACCTGCCTTGGATATCACTAGGGCTATAATTGTGGGGCTTGTCCTAGGTGCCTTCATACTTTTTGCTATAGTAGGTAACATCTTGGTAATTCTCTCTGTAGCTTGCAATAGGCATTTAAGAATCCCTACGAACTACTTCATAGTTAACCTTGCAATAGCAGATTTGTTGCTGAGTTTTACTGTCCTTCCGTTTTCTGCTACACTAGAAATTCTTGGCTATTGGGTTTTAGGGAGGATATTTTGTGATATCTGGGCAGCGGTTGATGTGATGTGCTGTACTGCTTCTATCTTAAGCCTGTGTGCAATTTCTATAGATAGATATATAGGGGTGAGTTATTCGCTTCAGTATCCGACTTTGGTAACTAGGAGGAAAGCAATTCTTGCTCTCCTAAGTGTCTGGGTCCTCTCCACGGTAATCTCCATTGGACCTCTTCTGGGATGGAAAGAACCAGCACCCCAGGACGATAAAGAGTGCCGCATCACTGAAGAACCTTTCTATGCCTTGTTTTCTTCTTTGGGGTCCTTTTACATTCCTTTGATTGTCATCCTGGTTATGTACTGTAGAGTCTACATAGTGGCCAAAAGGACAACTAAAAACCTGGAAGCTGGGGTCATGAAAGAAATGTGTGATTCCAAGGAGCTGACCTTAAGGATTCACTCCCGGAACATTCACGAGGACACTTTCAACAGCAGCAAGGCCAAGGGGCACCACCCCAGAAACTCCATAGCTTTCAAACTTTTTAAATTCTCTCGAGAAAAGAAGGCAGCCAAGACCTTGGGAATTGTAGTTGGCATGTTTATCTTGTGCTGGCTACCTTTCTTCATAGCTCTGCCTCTAGGTAAGTTGGGGATCAAGGGATGAGGGTCAATTGTTTATTACAGAAATGTCAGAGAAAAATCAGCTGAATGGTGTCTAGATGCCATAAAGACGGATGCATTAGAAATACAGATAGATAGATAGATAGATAGATAGATAGATAGATAGATAGATAGATAGAACTACATCATAATTTCCCTTTGACACTGTTCTTGCTGAAAGTCATGCAAAAACTTTGCAGTGTCTGCAGCCTGCAAGAAATCAGCTCAGTTGTCAGGTAGACAGATGGCACATGGATAAAACCTTCACATATTTTTTTTCTTAACACTTTATATTAAGGTTCCATTTATAAGTGTTTTATTTTTAAATGTTTTATGGACACTTTTGTAGCATGCTGAATAGCAAAAGCCATGTATTAAACAGATGCAGGCAGTCCATTCAGATGTCATACGAAGCTTTTTAAGATGTTATACTGTTAGCTGTTAATAATACAGACTAGGTTGTAACATTTTTAGTAGAAATGGCCTGATCCAAAGCTTTGGATCCAAACACCTCTGAACTATGGAGCGTTCAAAATCTAGATCCGGATCCATACGCTGTGACTTGACTGCATCTCTTCTTTTGGGTTCTGATCCAAAGCCCAGGGAAAGTCTCCCATTGATTTCAAAGGGCTTTTGGATCAGGCCCTTGAAGAGGCTGCAGCTGGAACTTTTAGAAATCAATTCTTTCCTTTTTAAATGCTCTAAAACTATGTACATTTAACTGAAAATGTTACCAAAGCATCCCACACAATCTTACACAGGGCTGCATTCTTGAAATCCTTTTGACATTCTACCTTTTTGTCCTTAATATTATTCACCACCTTGAATCAGCATCACAGCACATCTCACAACCTGTTAACACAGAATTCTTAAAACTTCTCTAAAATCTCTGTCTAAAATCAGCTGTTACACAAAGCAAATGATCCAACTGGCTAACTATGAAAAAAGGTGGAAAATAGCCTTCTTGGCATTCTGTGTGTCATATTTACTTAGTCACTGTAAAACAAAATATTTCTAATCCAGTCATTGTGGTAAGCTAAAGAATTTGTTTATACATTTCACCTTTGGTCCCCTGACTCCTGCTGAACAAATTGTCTCTAAACTGCCTCAAAGATCTAGGGGTCCTGGTTAAAAGTTTTAAGTTTATTATTTTTACTGAATCAAACTACAGATGTGCTATTCTTTGTGCTAGATTCTCAGCTGCTGAAAATCGGGAAGATCTGGCTCGATGTGTCTAAAATTAATCATATAAAAACCTACATAAACATAAGGTTACAGGTGTGACAAACCCACAAGGGCAGGGAAATTCTGAGTTAAGGTCTCCTGAACTCAGCCCCCCTGCTGTCAAACATTGTCCTCTGTCAGAGAAAGTTCCACCACACTGGATAATGCTACAGATAATTGGGAAAATATGTATTTCATCTATACAGGGTAGATGTGTTGTGCAAAGCATGTTTACAAAGTACACCATTACAGTCTAGATATAAAGAACCTCCAAGCCCATGCAGTAGAATCCAGTGGTTCAGGACCCTCTGATAAAGTAAATTAGCTCAGTCCCTTTGTGCTTAGATTGCTGTAGGAACCTTAAAAAAAATCACTGCTATATCCTGGCCTACGTAAATGTAAAGGGCCAGATCCCCAACTGGCATAAATCAGTGTAGTCTTTTAAGTCAGTAGCTTCACTTGCTGAGGACCTACCCCAAAATCATAGTAACAAGACAGAGTAGTACAGATATGGAGTCAAAAGAGGGCCATATTTTGACATGTCTTCATTTTGCCTTGAGAAAGGTTAAAAGCCTCTGCAGGCTCCCTGCTCACCCATGGGATGGCTAATAAATTATTGCTTAAGACACTTGAGTGAGGAATTTAAAACATCAGTTCACCTGTTGTCTCAACCATGAGCCCAAGATGTTGCAAATGGAGTGACTGATCAAAAAGTGTCAACACAGAGGATTGCTCTGTGTTTGGAGACACAGAGATTCAGAGTTGGCAGCAGGGGCTGAGGAGAAGCTATCTGGCTGAAAACAACTGTTCTGGCACCTGGGTTCTAAGGTCTGACCCTGCAAGGTGCTAAGCTTCCTCAGCTCCCATTGAACAAAATGAGGAGATGAGAGAACTTGGCACCTCATAGACTGGGCCTTTTATTGGGATACTGAAAGTGCTGCTACTTAGGTCAGTTATGAGATGCTTTTTGTTATCAGTATCCCTTCCCGTTAGAGGGTATATATACTCATCAGTACATTAGAACAGCAATCCAATCTTCTGTGTCTGCAATCTCATATCTCTGCCTTCCCACTCCAGGAGCCCAAATCCTTGTTCAATGCTCTGATCCCCAGAAAAATGTTAGCCAAGCCTATTTAACTGCTGTGTACTTTTCCTTTTATTACTTTTTCAATTGTTGCTAATCACCAGAAACAGAAGGTGTATCAGGTCCCAATTCACCTGATCTTCCTTAATTCATTTAGCCCAGGGCTACACTGGGGGGGGGGGGGTCGATCTACAATATGCAACTTCAGCTACATGAATACTGTAGCTGAAGTCGGCGTATCGTTGATCGACTTACCTGGCCGTGAGGACGGCGGCGAGTCGATCGCTGCCGCTCCCACGTCGACTCCGCTTCCGCCTTTCACAGAGGTGGATTTCCGGAGTTGACGAGGAGCGCTTTTGGGGATCGATTAATCGCGTCTAAACGAGACGCGAAAAATCGATCCCCGATAGATCGATTGCTACCCGCCGATCCGGGTATGAGATGTCACAATCCTATTTGTTTGACAATACATAGTTGTTCCACAGTGATGGATGGTCATTTATATTCACCTCTGCAATGCTTTGAAAATGCATAGAAGTTGAAGATGGAAAGGGCCTGTTATGTTGGCCACATCCCCATCAGTACAGGATTGTTATCTATGGTTTTCTGTTGTTGGATCCAAACTAGTTTTTAAAGCAGCATCTTCTACTTCCCTGCAAGTTTCTCTTTTTAGTTCAGCCTACATTTTCCCTTTCCGAAGTCCAACCCATTATTTCTAGTCATATCTACATGCACACTCCTTTGCAATCAACTGGCTTTCCCCTCCTGATTCATTCAGTGATAACATGACCCCACAATATGTATGGATGTAAAGCAGTGCAATTCTGGATTTGCAGTCATGTGAGAATGATCAGAATCTGACCCAATGCGTCTTGAAACACTTTACAACTGTACAGTTATGCCTGAATCCTGGGATACTGAAAAATATTGCCTTGACAAATGATTCTGCTTGTATGTAAATAAGCTCTTTTCTTCTCAAAAGTTCCTCCACTCCTGCTGCTTGTTCCCAGCTAAAGTTCTAATCCTTTGGTTGTGACATTGTAATAATTTCCACAGCTACCTGTTGTGCTGTCCCAAACACAGGATTATAACATTGGGGCACCGGGGGTGGGAATACGCAGCAGGATCAGATGAATTTTTGAGAAACAAAGATTTTGTTTTAATAAATGTGCTCCTTGTAATAAAGAACAAGGGAAAAGAAATAATATTTCGCATTTACATAGTGCTTTTCAACCAAAGATTTCAAAGCACTTTACAAAGGTGGAAAAGTACTGTGCTGATTCTACAAACAGAGAAATTAAGGCACAGAGGTTGTGATTTGTTATGCATCATATAACCAGTCACTATAGAACCCCAATTCCTTGATGCCCATGCCCAGCTTTAACCACTGGGCAATGCTGCTTCCAGCACTAAGCAAATGATGATGCCTGCACCAGAATTGTTTCCAAACAGAATAATGTGCAAAGTTTCCCACCCCCCCATGAGATACCAGCTGTTCTTTCATGTAAATAAGGCCTACATTCTATCCCTCTTGTGCATGTTTATAATCACTCAGTTTAGATAGCCAGCTATCCTGCTATTCAAAATTATGTGTGATGCAGTATAATGAATAAAATTAAGGCATAGATGCTGTCAAGGCAATTGGTAGCTCCACAAACTCAGCAACATAATTTCAAAATGTAAATATTTATTTTTTCCACCCAAAAATGTTCAACGGCATCTGCAACATATTAAACACTCACTGTTGAAAAATGTCAAATAAAAATAGCTGATTTTTAACTAGAGTAGTGGGGAAAGAAGTCTGAAACCTTTTGTGATCCAGACCCTCTTTTACATAAGGTGGAACCAATTTTGAGCTGTCACATGTGCATCCAGGGTGAAAAGGCTATATATGGTACAGCAGGGCTACAAGTTGCAACTTGATGTTATTTTTAGCAGGTGAATTATTAGGCAGAGTTTTTCAAAGAAGTGTAAATGAATTAGGCGTCCAACTCACAATTTGACCAATATGTGTTTGGCACTAACACCTGCAGGCTCCTTTGAAAAGCCCAGCTGTAAAGCTTATACAGGACATAACATATGTTTCAAGGAAAAAAGCCACCACCACCATTAAAAATTATTAACATGTAAGACACAAGTCTTGCAACTTGACTTCACGGGGGGCTCCAGACAGGTACAAGGGTCTTGCAGGCCTAAATAAACTCGGATTCTGCAACCACTGAAATCAGATGCAAAATTCTCATTGACATCAGTGGTCGGAGCATGAGAGACCAGATGTGTGAAAGAAAACAGCAATAATGTTACTTTCAAAAAAGCCTTTTTTTAGTATTTTTTAATCTGACAATAAAATAAGTAATAATATTAGGGGTTCTACAAGCAACCAATGTATAAGCACAAAGTTACAATGTAAAGTTTGTGTTATTTGGGGCCTGATTCTGCACTCCCGGTGTGCCAGGAATTGAGGATCAGGCCTCATATCATTCCATGGAAATCACATTTTATCAAAGGTTTTAGGTCTAGTGCTGGCTTTGTATGTATAGGCTCCTAAAGACTTTAGACCTATTTCTTCCTATAACCCTCTTTAGTGTAGCTGTTTAAGATTGGTGCCCTCAAGTTGCCAGTTCAGTGTCAGATAGCGTTTCAGCCCTTTAGAAAAGTATATATAGCGATGTAATCATATGCTCAGTTTCAGCCCAGATCTTTGGAACAAAGTTCAATAGCTCACATTGCAGGACGATACACTTCAGTCTATTCTCTGACCAATGCACATGAGGCCAAAGATCATGATGGACAGTCTCTGCCGAGGCCCAGCACAAGTTGTCACGTATGGAGCACTTACCCTTCTCAAAATGATTCATTGCAGCACAAGGCCCACGCACCACTCAAGTTCCACTTAAGCCCTATTCAGACTCTTCTGCACAGGGATGAATTTCATCCAAAATACCCAAAGCAATTTGTTACTTTGCTTGCAATGTTTTATTTTCAAAGCAAAGCTGTTTGTCAAAACACCTGAAATTGTATGAACATCCGGGGATTGGATGCTGCTTTTATTGACTAGCTTATATTTGGGGCTTTAGGTAGCAAACAGACAAATATTAAAACACATCATCACACAGAAGTAAATTTGCAAGTAAAATACAGAAACAGTTTGAATAGAAAGAAAAGTATTGACAGTAACTAGTCACCTAAAGATAAACATCAGCACTAAATGCTACAAATTCTAAACAGACATCACAGGACAAGAGAGGCTCTGATTCCTGGTGATACCAACCGGCCTCAGTAAAAATGATAACGAATCTCAAGAAGGGAGGTAATATGGATATCTTCTTATTTTCTAGGGCAATATATTTCTCTGTTGTTGGGAAGGCTCATACTTTATTGAGCCAGAAGATTCAAAGAAGAAATATGGGGATTTGGCCATTGGGCAGCTATTAAACTTAAACAGAGGAAGAGACTGATTTTTCTAGTGGGGAACATTGCTATCAACACCCAGCAGAGCAAAGGACATATGTCCTGATCCTGCAGATGTTGTGAACGTGTGTAACTTTACTCACATCCTATTGCCTTCAGTGGGATTATTCATGTGAGTAAATTTATACACATGCACAAGTGCCTACAGGATCAGTGACATAGTAGCTGTATGGGATAGGTGCTTTTTAATGCAAAAATGGACAAATCTATTAAATGAAGGTCAGGGGCAAGAGTACAGGGTTTAGCAGCATCTGAACAAACAGCCTGATCCAAAACCCATTGAAAGCTATGAGAATATTTTGTTATTTCAGTGGATTTTGGATTGAGCCCTAAAAACCTGTGCACTAACCTGTTTAATTAAAAAGCCATAATCATCAAGGTGTGAAAATCAGAGTTTAGAATGGAAGCCAAGATAGCCTCTCTATAGCTCTCCTATTAGGTCCCCTAGGTAGAGGGTTATCCTTTACCAAAGGTATCCAAGAAAGAATGTTTAGGCCATACATCGAGAATAGGAAGTTTTAAAAAAATATTTATAAAGCAAGCCCAGTACTTCAAAATGCATAAGTGTAATAAATGAAATGTCTGCAGACTTAGATTAACTTTTCCATAATCAACTAATCCTTTGCAAAACAAGTGCAAGCCCTGGCCATATCTTAGCCAGCCGCAAAACTGTTTTGTTCTGGCCAAAAACAATAAGATCAGCCTCCTGTCCCCATTTAATTCCCAATGGCTTCAATGGGAGAAAGGTTGGGCTCTAAGAACATTATATTAAAATATAAAAATACCATAAATGAAAGTCTTGATGATGGGAGAGGAAAACAACTTAAACATAAAGGCCCAGATTCCCAGCTGGTATAAATTGTTACGGCTTCATTGGCTTCAGTGCAGGCACACGGATTTACCCCAGCTGAGGATCTGGCTGACAGATTTCTATCTGCATTTAAGTTATTGCTTGAATTTCCCTATATGCATTTTTAAAGGACTGTTTTGACAGCATGTAAATAAAAGGGAGAATGAACTTGAAAGAATTTCTGCTATCCACAAAATGTCCTGTATTTCTGCTGATAGTTACAATATTACAGATGGGGCACAAAGAATTCCAAGTGGTATTTTATTTAAGATATTGGCTTCTTTCTTTCTTTCTTTCTTTCTTTATTTCTTTTGCCCCAGAAGAGAAGATCCCATTGTCCTTCCTGTTATGAAATCATTCTTAGTACCTATTTTCAAATGGGTTATTATACCATCACCTTGATCGATCGGTTATTCAGCCCTCGTATAGATTGCGCCAATCTTAAATTCAGATCTCAAGCCTTGTATTATAACAATAATGCTTTGTAGTTTGACAGCATCTTTCATCTGAAGATCTACATATGCGGGCTGGTCATCCAAGGGGTATAAATTGCAGGGTGGGGCCTCAGAGATGGCCCCAATCCCTAGATGGCATCATGGAATGTGCCAGCCAATGACACTCTGTCATGTTAGGATGGTTATCGTTGGTCATTCCCAGTGCCTCTATTACCTTCCAGGACTGAGTGGGTGGGAGTAGAATCTTACCTACCCCATTCTGTCACTGCCTGCAGCATATGGGACATACAAGGACATGTCAGCCACCACTGAAAAGTGAAGACGGGGCTCTGCTCTGAGCAGGGTTAGACAACACAATGGTAAAAAGGCCTGAACCCTGTCTACACTATAGCTTCCACTATTGCGTCCTCCAGTGAAGTTTCATTGGAGGTGAAATATGGATCCCATTTTGGCCAGTGTGTAGACAAGTCCCTAGAGCCGGAGCCTTGTATAGTGCAGAATGAAATCATACTGTGTTTGCAAGCGTGAGTTGTTCACTTGGAATTTGACACACCATTAATCACAGATAGATGATGTGGATGATAAGAGAAGGCATCTGAATGTGTGGATTTTAATTAGGCTAAGAGGACAAAAAGCAAAGCTACTCCAGGCTGCCAGAAGGCAGGGACTACCCTTGCCAGAGCTTTTTGTCTTGTTTACCAAGGTATTAGTACAGAGAAGTGCTCTTTCAGAGTCTGATTCTGCATTCCCTGCACGCCCTGTACTCCCACAGAATTCCCTGGGGAGTTTGTGTGTGCAAAGAATACAGATCAGGCTCTATGAGTGTGAATGCTATTGGCTATTTAATGATGCTGACAATGTTTATTGGTTTGCACAGGTTGCATTTCCAAATTATAACGGGATGGGAGCATGAGTATGCATCATCCATAAACCACTGACACAGATAACAGAGCCTCTGTCTGTGACTTCAATTACCAAATGTTTGTAAACTAGGGTTTTTTTTTTCTGTTTTAAATAAGTTTAGAGGAATGTAAACAAATATTGAATGTTGGAGCTTCAGAAATCCAATTAACATTAAAAACTTGGCATGCTTATTTGGCCAAGTACATTGTAACAAGGACTACAGCAAATTAGCAAAGTTCAGCGTGTCTTCCTGCTTTCAGTATATTCAGCACTCGCAACAGTTCTGGTAATAGCTAGCTTCCATGCTTCTCACTTATCCAGTAAGAACCTAATTACCACACACATGTAGAGTCTGCTCTTTACCCTTAGGCAAACACAATGTTAGTTTAACCTTTTATTGCTATTTAGCTTAACATTGCCTTTTACAGATAGGAAGCAATGACTTTCAACTCCATAAAAGCCAAGTTTTTCTCACTGCTAAAGTAACGCCATAACTAACTACAGTAATAAAAACTTGACTTTTAGTTCATCCTTATTAAGGGAGGCAGCATGAGATAGTAAGCAGAGCAGAAGATTGGAAAAGAGGTCACTAGGGTTCTAGTCTGGGCTTTGAGAATGACTCATGTGACACTGGACAAGTCTCTTTTCTAGAACACACTTGAAACATTTAGAACCGTTTTCTATCAGAGAATGCATTGCCCTCAAAATTGAAATGCTTCATGAACTTGTGGCAATTTCACTATGGAGCAAACCAGAAAAAAAAGTTCAGACAATGTTGAAACTTCCCGTTTTGACGTTGTTGGAACAAACATTTCTGTTTTTTGTTTTTTGAAGCTACTTTTTGTTTCAATTTTTTTAAAATGTTGTACAGTATCATACATTTTGATTGATCTGAAATGATTTTTTTTTTTTAATTTCCTCCATGGAGGATTTCAGAAGGTTCAGGTGTCTTTCCATTTGGAAGGAAGCCGAATTTTAAAATCTTAAAATCCTTCATAAAGTGGAATTTCCCTCCTCTGCTCAGCAATACACTCAGCCTCTCTCTTCTTTCCTACACCTGCCCTACAACACCACTAGGAAGTTTAAAAACTTAGGATCAGATTCAACCACTCACACTCAGAATAAGTAGTAACTAACCCAACTAATCCGAGCCTGTGACATTCACACAAGAAGGTGACAGTGTTGTCTATAGAACCCTTCTGACTCAGTGTTTGGAACTTTGGAACACTTCGTTTTTCATTCATAGTGGACTACACTTCAATTCAGGTAGTTACTAAATGCTATTGTGTGCTTTGATTTAATCTTTCAAAAAGTCTATCCAGTGAAACTTTCTCACTATCAAGTTATTCTTTCAAGTGCGCTATTACCACAGTGGCAATTCCAGATCATCATCTTACTTTTGTATGAACAAATGATTCCCATTTGTTCCTATAAATGACAACAGATAGATTTTCCTCTAAGTGGGCCCCAGTGTATATAAAACCAAATCTATACGTTTTTTTAATATGGTCCCTTTATCACAAATAGCTAGAAAAGGTGACATCTGAGAACCTACATCCACCAAAACTTCGTTACTGTGTGATCATACATCTGCCAAAATAGCAAAATGATTAATCGCCAGTATTTCATCTATCTGGCCCGAGCAGGTGTTTCTACTGTAATAATAATTAACCTATGTGTTTAATACCACTTCAACTTGTAATTAAAAATGGGTGCTAGGCTAATGGAAAATCATAAACTGTGAAGAGAAAAGGGTGATTAGAAAATAGAAAACTAGGAAGATGAAGAGAAAAACTAGATAGGAGGAAGGAAGAGGAGAGAAGGAATAAATGATAAAAAAGAGAAGAAAGGAATAAGAGACGAAAAGTGACAGAAAGCAGAAAATAGAAAGATAGAAAAAGAAACACCAGGGGGAGATAAAGAGAAGGAGGAAAGGAAAAGAGGAGACGGCCAGTAATTTGGAATTAAAATGGTTTACAGTTTCCCACTGGCTGGGCACAAATGAGAAATATATAAGCACTCCCAGCAAATCTATATTCCGAAAACACCCACGCATGAAGATTGTCAACCCACTTACATTAAAACAAGGTGTAAATCAATTGATATGTACCCATAGGCTGCCTGGTTCTCAAGCCCGTCACAGCAGAAATAAAATATATTCCCTGCACACAAGACAGATGAAAGGAAATGTAACCACACAATTGAGGTCCATGATGTCACAAATGATGAACAGTTTGATTTATATGGTGTTCACAATTTATTTCCTTTTGCATGAATGGAAATTGCATAATTAACTGCCTGGCATAAACATACCAAAGCCAACTTCAATAGCATTTCCTTCGCAGACATGTCCTATATCTTAGGGGTTTAAACTGCTGTCCATCACTGAAGCATTTGAGCACCGTAACCAGTAGCGTAGCCAGGGGGGGAGCAGTGGGAGCGGCCGCTCCCCCTTGAGCAGAAGCGGCAGAAGCGGTGCCTTTTTTCAGCAGCACTAAAAAAAGGCGCAGCTTCTTTTTAAGCGCCGCTTCTTACACTCACCCGGCGGCGCTCTGGGTCTTCGGCGGCGGGTACCACCGAAGACCCGGAGTGAGCCGCCGAAGTGCCGCCGAAGACCCGGAGCGCCGCTCCCCCTGCGCTCCAGACCTGGCTGCGCTACTGACTTTAACCATATAAAATCAATAGCAATAGCAAAGACCCTACTGAGCTTCATGGAGTCTCTGGCGTGTCCTCCTTTTCAGGATAAAAACTCTTTTTGAGGTAGGGTTTTTTGGTTTAGTTTGGCTAGTCTAACTATTTACGCTCTGTTCTTTCCTACAAAAATGAGAACAGGACCCTCTCAGATGTACTGTACCCATTAGAATAAGTTTATCCTTTGTACTTAAATGAAGAGTCTTAACTTTGCCATCTTGCTGTCACACATTACAGTAATATAGTTACTGGTGGACTGAGGTAACAGGAAACTATTGAGCAAATATTTATACCATATTAGGCTACTGAGAACGGATCTAGAGCTTAGAGAAGAAATGCCCCTCCTAGAAATCTGCTAGTTAAGGTGTCAGTGGATCCACAAAGAATTTTGTTTGTCTAGCTGTGATTATCCATACTCGGGAAATACTCCGATCTAGCTTTTAATGCATAACACAGAGTATGGCAGTGATGGTTATTGTTATATATCTGGCTTTTCCTGTAACAGGCCAGATTGCAGATAAGCCTGAACAGCAAAGCCTGAACAGCCAATGATTTTAAAGCTGGTCTGTGTTGTTTTTCCAGACACAGAGTATTTTTAATGTTAATAGCTTTTACTTTAGATTAAAGGAAAACAAAAAAGCAAGAGAGAACATGAGAGATTACAGTGCGTGTGGCTCCTCTGTAGCAGGCTACATGTGAACTGTCCTCAATGTGCAGTTTGGTTATGTGTGTCAGGATTTGGCAAATCCAGAGGATCTTCCTACTGTTCGCCCTGCTGATTTACGGCCTTGTCCAAAGCCCACTGAAGTCCAAAGCTCATTCAAAGGCTCCCATTGAATCAATGTGCAATGGATTAGGCCCCTAGAGCAGGACTTGAGCCCCAATGTTTCAGAATGCTCAGATTTGGAGGGTCACTATAGAGATGGGACTGGCCACAAAGTTCTGACCTGCATCCAAGCTTTCCCAGTGTTGGAGAGTATTTGCCCCCATGGTTTCAGCTCTAGTCCATTGCTAGCTATTTCTTAGCAGTTCTGTGGGGAAAGGCTGGGTGTTCTTCTGTGTGTGCTGAATTATTTTCTATGCTTTGTTTTTCCATCTGGGAAAAAAAGAAGAATATAATCAGGTAAGAAAAGAAGAGCAAAAAAGAGAAAGACGTATGTTTTGTATTGCACAGCTCTGGGTCCAGTCCTGTAGTCCTTACTCAGGCAAAATCCCAGATGTTAACAGGAGCCGTGATGTGTACAAATTGCAGGCTTGGGCCCATTATCAGGAATTGAGCCCTGGGTGCTATAGAAATAGTAGAACATAACAAAGAAATTCTTTAGAGCTTGATCCTATGAAATGCTCAGTACCTCTCACTGTTTTCCAGGATCAGGCCCTTGATGAGGAACAGTCACCCTAGAGCTAGTGATAGGTTCATTTCAATTACCCAATGCTATGCTGGTCTGATATGCTTCAAAATGTGTAATGACAGGCTAATCCCGTAAATTGTTTCCCACAGCATTCGCCAATTTCACTGAGGGTGACTTATATAGTTTGACTGTAATAAATAGTTCATTAAAAACTGCTTGAAACACTAATGACATTCTAATTGAAATTAACTTTCACTAGACAAAATACCTTTTAATTCCTAATTATGTTATTCACTTTTGTTCAGTCTCCCTCCAACCTGAATAGCTGCCATGTCTGGTGTGTACAGTTGGTAATGATTAGGGATTTTTTTTTTCAAAATGCCATCCAATACTACTAGACTGATTGAGTTTCTGGTATATTTCCTGTTCTGCACTATTACTGGATAAGGGGATTTGCAAAATGGCTAGAAGGGGAAGGTGTCAAGGTTCAAGTCAGAGGTAAATCATATGCAGTGCTATATTTAGTGAATCACAATATAAACCACCATAAATAAAATAAAAATAAAAAGAGAAGAAAAAATACATTCCCTGGCTGGGAAGTTATTGAACATAAAGTGCCAGGAAACAGATAGTTTAGAGTAGGGGAGTTATTCTGGCTTCCCCATCAGGAATAAATCACAGACGAGATAATTATAGGCGACATTTTTTCAGCTATTCTGAAAGGCAATCTAAATCAGGACTGGGAAATATTTAATCTGTTTATCAGACTGTGATGGGAAAATAGCTAGAGATTAGAGTAGGAAATATTAGTTTGTTGTTTGGAGACTGTGCCTGGTAGGATTAGTTGTATTATTTTATCAAGGTATTAAAATAGCCCACAGTTGTTTGCTCCTGGCAGGTTAATTACAAGGTAAGGTATGTGTGCATGATGAAATAAAAGGCATTGTTAGTACCAAGGAAGGGGCTGGGGAAAGGGTGATGTTAAAAATATACAAGCTAATCAAAATATATTTCCCCTATCTTTACTGTAGGATAAGTGTCAAAGGAGCTCTGTGCAACAGTGGCCAAATTGTGCCCAGGTCTGCACGTTTAGAATGAGGTGGTTCATACAGAAGCCCCTATCAAACTACAATTCCTAATAATAAAGGGCCTTCTATCTTTGTGGGATATTCATCTATTAATGTCTTTGGACGTCCCACAAGCAGAAGTGGGAGAAGATATGAAACCTGAGACACTTTCTAAAGTCCTGAAGGGAACATAAAGTGCACAAGATGCTATTTGCCTACTCAAAGGCCACAAGAATAACTACCTTTGAAATGAAAAAAAACCCAGCATCCACCCCCACACCCAAGGCAATCCTGCCGCAACCACAACCCCCACAAGACAACTCCACAATCCCCCCTTCAACAGCCACTTATAGTATCTGGAGCGATAACACTTAGAGATAAGATTGATAACATCGCACATCTCCTCACTCTCGTGTGACTCAAACCCTCTCTCACACACACGTGGGCAGACCGCTGCTGTATTGTCTACTGTTTTGATTTGTTATCCCTTAAACTGCGGAAGTGGGAACACGGCAGCATCTTTCGTTGGACACAGAAAGATTAGATATCCCAGTGTATTGTGATAATAATGCCAATCTTTAAACCCACATAAAAAAAAAACCACGGCAGATTAAATTATTTTTCTGGCAGCTGGCAAATCCATTAAAAAAATGGCCAGGCCAGTCAACTCCAGGTTAGGTGGTAATCCTAGAGGCCGCCCTAGCTATAGGCAGATGCCTAGGCAGCAGCTGCAGAAGATAAGGCTTGTTGGGCTGGCTGGGCTCCGAGGAGCAGGAAGCCACAGCCAGGATCCCAGGGAAGTGCTCCCCATCCCGGAACGAGTAACATCGTAGTTCGGGGCTGCTCAAGCTCTGCAGGGCTTTGGCCACAAGTGCAGTGACCTGTCCAGGTCCATGTTGGCAGCCAACCTACACCAGTCTCATGCTGCCCGAGGCAGTCTCTGGGCCCAGGTATCATCACTTCCCTACCACTATGTCCGGGGCTCTGGAGGCACTGCTGCGGTGTGGGTTATGAGCCCGACAACAAGGCACACAGGCGGGAAGTTATGAGTCTGCGGGGAGCTGTGCAAATGGGATGAGCTGGGGGGTGCGAACAGGTGGTGCAGTATGTGGAGGCCAAGCAGGGGACTGGCGGTGCGGGTCCAGGCCAGGCGTGTGGGGGCTGAGACACGCTGTGTTCAGTGAGAAGGAGCCCGCTGTGTTCAGTGAGAAGGAGCCTGCTGCCTCTATGTGAGTGAGATTGTTATCTCCAACCCGGGTTGCTTTGTACAAGGTATGGGTCTGCGATACCCGTTACCCAGGAACCTATGGGCTGGGAGCACCGGTGCTGGAACTGGGGGGTCAGGGCGATGACCCCCCCACTTTAAAAGTGGGAGGGCCATAACCCCCTACTTTTTAACAAAATAAACATAAGCACAGAATTCATGTCCCCCGCAGATTTTTTTACCCTCTGCAGAATAGATTCTGCTGGGGAGGTGCTGCAATTACACCTTTTCCCCACCAGAGCCTGCTGTGGCACCAGAAGAGAGGCCAGGTGGCTTATTGCTGGAGCAGCCAGCAGTGGAGAGGGAGGTGACATTTTGGCTTTGACCTTCCCACTTCTACGAAGCTGGCTGGGAGCTGCTCTGGCCAGTGCCTGACTGTCAGACTGCTCTCATCCCATGGGATCTGTTACTGGGGCCCAGCAGCTTCTGCCTTTCCAGGCCATTGTCTGCCCTGTCAGCCTTCAAGTTGACTACCCAAGGTTTGGAGGTGGAGATGACAGCTGTGGGGGAGGCAGTGTGTGCCTGCCACCAATTTTCTACAGAGGCAGGACGGGGCAGCAGATTGAAGATTTGCCTAGGGCAACGGATTGTCCTGAGAAGCTTCTTTGTGTAGTTAATTCAGTCTTTCTAACACCAATCCTCACTTAAATAACGGATATATTTACTGAGGGCCAGATTGTCAATGGGCCTCCATTACTGCAACTTGCTGGGTTGCAAAAAAAATAAAATAAAATATTCTAGGTGGTTCTGTGTTGGGAACATAAGAGGTGGACACGCCCTAGATCATTGCACGTGTCCCCATAGGAGCTGGACACCATCCCATGGCTTCCCACAGAGGACTAAACAGAAAGTGGTTCTACATTTGATCTTAGGCAACAGTAAGAGAAGAAAATGTCTTCAGTCTTTACAAGTTCAGCAGTAAATTAACCAAATGTCTCAATCCCATTAGTGAGTGGCTGAGGGTTAGATTGCATCTATTGTTACATTCATGCTTTGGGGCTGCTGTGGAGCTCCCTACTCCACTGAGACCTTAGGGAAGGATTATCCTTCCCACAGCTGCCAGGAGTGCAGCAGAAATGGACAGAAGGCACCTAACTTTAGGAACGTGCAGCCTGCTCTGCCTGGCAGGGTTCATCCTCCATCTTTTCCCTCCTTGGGATTAAATTCACCTGTGGGGACACACAAAATTAGCAGTCAGTACTCCTTTGAGCTCAGGGACTAAGGCTGTTACTGGCCCTTGCGTGGGACACGCAAGTTAGGAACTTATTGGCGCGCTCATTACTCTGTGTGCCTGCACAAAGGTCAGGGACAATATGACCCTAAATAAATAAAATAAAGCATTAAAATGTGGCAGGTTTAACCTGGCTTAGTTGATAGCAAACTCACATTTCTGGGCCAAAGGATGTGGTTTCAGATCCCAAACCAGGTCTTGGGCTCATAATCCAAACTGACTAGAGCTACAGGGGGATTCTATGGTAGAGGCATCATTATTCAGATGATCACTGAGGTTTCACCCATATTCCCTCCCTGTCTGATAGCATGTGGGTTTTTGCTGAGCTCACAATAACTACTGTATTTGTCCATGACCTCTACCCTGCCAACTGTAAGCATGACTCAGCAAAGTGCTCAACTTTATAGATTCATAGACTGCCTCGGGCAACTTTATAGATTCATAGACTCAGACTTTAAAGTCTGAAGGCACCATTATGAATTCATCTAGTCTGACTTCCTGCACAACGCAGGTCGCAGAATCTCACCCACCCATTCCTGTAATAAACAACTTCTAACCTATGTCTGAGCTATTGAAGTCCTCAAATCATGGTTTAAAGACTTCAAGGTGCAGAGAATCCTCCAGCAAGTGACCTGTGCCCTAAGCTGCAGAGGAAGGCGAAAAAACCCCAGGGCCTCTGCCAATCTGCCCTGGAAGAAAATTCCTTCCCAACCCCAAATATGGCAATCAGCTAAACCCTGAGCATGTGGGCAAGACTCACCAGCCAGACACCCAGGAAATAATTATCTGTAGTAACTCAGATCCCACCCCATCTAACATCCCATCACAGGCCATTGGGCGTATTTACCGCTAGTAGTCAAAGATCAATTAATTGCCCATCATACCATCTCCTCCATAAACTTATCAAAATTAGTCTTGAAGCTAGATATGTCTTTTGCCCCCGCTGCTCCCCTTGGAAATCTGTTCCAGAACTTCACTCCTCTGATGGTTAGAAATCTTCATCTAATTTCAAATCTAAATTTACTGATGGCTAGTTTATATCCATTTGTTCTTGTGTCCACGTTGGTACTGAGCTTAAATAATTCCTCTCCCTCCCTGGTATTTATCCCTCTGATATATATTTATAGAGAGCAATCATATCTCCCCTCAGCCTTCTTTTGGTTAGGCTAAACAAGCCAAGCTCCTTGAGTCTTCTTTCATAAGACAGGTTTTCCATTCCTCGGATCATCCTAGTAGCCCTTCTCTGTACCTGTTCCAGTTTGAATTCATCCTTCTTGAACTTGGGAGACCAGAACTGCACACAGTATTCCAGATGAGGTCTCACCAGTGCCTTGTATAATGGTACTGACACTCCTTATCTCTACTGGAAATACCTCACCTGATGCATCCCAAGACCACATTAGCTTTTTTCACGGCCATATCACATTGATGGCTCATAGTCATCCTGTGAGGTCCTTCTTCTCCTCTGTTACTTCCAATTGATGTGTCCCCATCATATAACTAACATTCTTGTTATTAATCCCTAAATGCATGACCTTTCACTTTTCACTATTAAATTTCATCCTATTACTATTACTCCAGTTTACAAGGTCATCCAGATCTTCCTGTATGATATCCCAGTCCTTCTCTGTACCCTCCTAGCTTTGTGTCATTCGCAAACTTTATTAGCACACTCATTAATTTCAGGTGTCCTCAAATCTGCTTTGTGGGATTAGGACCTATCTGAGTCAGTATTGCAAAGTCTTATCGGCTACCCAGTATGGTACAATGATAAGACAATGGTTTTGGTATTCATGAGAGATGGGGCTCTATTCCTGGCTCAGCAAGTCAGTTTGCCTCTCTGTGACTCAATTTCCCCATTGGTAAAATGTGCATGATGATGCTTTGTAAAAGCACTTTGAGTTGACCTACAGCTACAACGTGCTGTGTAAAAACAAAATAGTTATGTTTCTATTCAGGAATTTGTTAATTCTCCTTTGGTATGATAACATCTCTGTTTGCCAGTTCACCTTCAAAATAATTATCCTAACATCTAATATGTTCCTAAAACTATGCAGTAATCCTGCATTACATACTAAATGAAATTCTCTAGCCTCCAGAGCTGTTTTTATATATTTGTAAGGCTTGCGTTGTTCAGATAAGAAGTCACTGTTTTTATACAACTGCCGAAAAAACAGCTATTACCATACAGTTCTATAATTTAATAGCTTTAAGGATATCCACTTGTCAAATTAGTATCCCTTTGTTCAGAAAAGCATAATCATAGACACTATAGTGTGAGTAATGAATTCTAGGCTTTGTGTGCTATCTCCACAGGTCTAAGTCTTATAGTCACAACCGTTTTTGTTCATTTTTGCTGCAGGAAATAAAATAAATACATTTAGAAACAATTTAATCACCAATGTTTTAAATATTTATCTTTAATCTTGTTCCCATACTACTCAAAAAGCAATAGAGAAATATGCAAATCTCTCCTTCAAATGTTGCTAGACGTAGATCATTTTTTAAGTCCAAACCTCCACTTTCCAAATTGATATGTCTTCAGATCTTTGCTGCTAAGCTCTCGATTATGGATGGACTGCAGTACTGTAGTTGCTTTGTCGTTTTTTTAAAATTATCTGCCAAGGCTCAGTGACATTTCAAGAATAGGAACTGAACACATGCCACCTCGCTCAGCTGGGATGTTAGGAAGTAATTCTCTTCACCCTTGTGAAGTTGCCCTTTACATACAAGAACTCAAACTGACTGACTGGAGATTGTCATCAGTAAATATCTGAAAACTTGATTATCCTGAAAGTATGTGAGAGAGACATGCCTGTTACCTTCTTTTCTTAACTGTATACTATTCACATTTCCACTAACGCTTTCAAATATTACCCACTTCTCCAGCACTTGACTTTTGTTTTAACCTTTTCCACTGCTTTGTTTTAGACTTTGATCTTTGTGTGTTGTATTGTATTCTGTTTATATGCAAGACAGCACATAAAGATGCATCCCATTTATCTTTCCCCATATGTATAGCCACTCATCTCTTCTGTGGAACTCCTCTTGCTTTACTTACCCATAGGCAAAGTCTTTTCAGCAACCTTTCTTTCTTCTTTAACTATTACTTATTATTTACAGAAAAAGACACTGTCAAATGGATTACGTCCTGCCCCAAAACATTACAATCTAGTGGAGGAATTTCTTCTAGATTCTAAATGTTTCCAATATTAAATATAGATATTCCAGTCTCTTGAGGGGAAAGAGCCAATGTTTATGTAGGACCTGCATAACAACAATTTGTGCTCTTCAGCTTCTTCGTTGGTTCTATTGGTCCATGATATCTTGAGTTCATCTAGACTTTATGCTGGTTCTGGAAAACAAAATAGAGACACTTTAAAGGATAAGCCCCAGACTAGTTCTTTCATATAATCAGTTTTTGTATTTGTGCAGTACAATCACAAGACTTTTTTCTTCAAATCCAAAGGAAAATATTTGTAATTATTGTTTAGAAAATGAATCCTGAAAGAGTTTGCGACTGAGTGTATGGGAAGACTTGGCATATCTTGCCCATGTTGGCTCAAGTCATAAGCCTGGATCAAATTTCACTAAGACAATATAAGGGTTTCACACATTTTTTATGGTTTATTCCCTAGAACCACATGAATGTTTGTTGAATCTTTCATTAAAAAGTACTTAATGCTAAGCAGACACAGTCAATGTGGTTTGGTTTGTCCGTTGGAAATCTTCTGGGTACTTTTCACCATTTCTCTAGTGTTAGACTCTGTGCTGCATTCATCACTTCCTGCAGTACCAAATCAGGGCTGAGCCTTGGGAGCTCCAGCAGATGGGAGGGAGAGGCCTGCAGACTATTATGGGCAGCACAATGGTTAGAGACTGGTTTGTGCACTGAAATGCAGTCCACTGCAGAAGGCACGAACAAAGCACTATGTACCTTTTAAATTCCACTGAAACCCTCAGAGCTAGATTGGCACTTTACTTCTAAGCCACAGAAAGAACCAGCACGTAGTTGCATCACCCGATAAGCAGTCCAGGGAAGGAAAGGTGACTCTGGGAGCCACTGTTCCCTCTCGGGTTCCCTCTTGCTTTGGGCAGAGGCAGGAAGTCATCTCCAGTTTGTCAGTATTAATAGCACATTACTTCCCCCTCTGCACCAGCTCAGCCATGCTGGTTGATGCATGGCTGAGGCATGAGCTGTGTTGCATGTGCTTATCTCTCCCTAGCTTCCATGGGAGTTAAGCTTGCTCAGCCCCTTGTAGTTACTATCAAGCCTACCATGCTGACTGGAAAAGCAGCAGCTATGCTTATCTGCATGACACAGCTGTTCCCCTACTAAATAGCACATAGCTGTGTCCATTAAAGAGGGTTTTGCATAGCTTTGAGGCCTAGACCACAGCCTTTGCATTGCTGGGATAGATGGGGAAATATGCCTACAATCACATCCCTCCCACCACAGTAAGGCAGTCTGATAGCTATCAGGGGCGGCTCTACCAATTTTGCCGCCCCAAGCAGTCGCCTCCGAATTGCCCCCACTGTCGAATTGCTGCCGCACCCGGAAAAGCGGCGGAGCTGCCGCCGAATTGCCGCCACAGGACACGGACGGCCGCCCCATTCTGAATGCCGCCCCAAGCACCTGCTTGGAAAGCTGGTGCCTGGAGCTGGCCCTGATAGCTATTGCTGACCTGGGTGCTTTCATGGCTCAGATCATCTGAAACGACTCCAGTGTAAAAGGATTCTGTTCTCAGCGCCTTCACACGTGGGTTCAGCTGCATCTCTCCATTTTTAAAAGGCCTAGAATCTAGTTCCAATTCCTGAAATTAAACTCCCATATTGAATCCACCTACCCAGCTTGCTCCAGCTAGAAATATAAATGTGTGCAACGGGCACATAATTTTAACTCAGAGCCTTGAGGCATTCTTTCAGAATGTTCCATTTTGCTAAATTTCATTTTATTGAATTAATACATTGCATACATTAAATGCTTTGCTAATATTAGTTTTCTATATAACAACGGCAATAGTTGATTCAGGGAAATGAAGTGATAGTGAATGGGAGGGGAAGTATTCATGAGATAATCCCTTTGCTTGTACTATAAAAATGTTGAGAAGCCTTGGTCTGTGCAGACCTGTGTGACCTTTAACTGATTTCAGGCTTAACAATTTTTTGTAGCTTTTGAATATTATTTCCTATTGGTGACTTAGATAACCAAGATAGGACAGGAGAGAACAAGTGCCCAAACCTAGGGCTGCCATAGCAAGTTTGTGGAAATGGCAAGTTATGTCTGAGCACAGATAAGCACCAGGATGAGAGGCACAGAAGGACCTTGTGAATATAAACAGATCTGTCCCTATTGAAGGTGACCTACAAATGGCTCTCTGCAGTAGGAACTATCTCTTTGTGTTTTTTACGATGCCAAGAACAATAGGGCCCTGATCCCATAGGTGCTACTGCAATATAAATAAATAAATAAATATACAGGGGGGAGGATTTAAATTGAGCTTGTGAACCTTTTTGTAGCTGCATGATGAAAAAAGAAAATCAGGCTTCTTTATCCAAAAGAGTTTTTTGGGGGGTGGGTTTTGTACCTTTGAAATATCAAGAATGTCAAGTCGACTTTAACTGAAGTGGAAAGGGTGATATAACTTTTTAACAAAGGCATCCTCACAGGAACGTCCATGAACATCATGGGTTCACCTTAGTCTCTTTATTAAAGGCAGTCAGGACCAGTTATCTCAGATGCTTTCTCTGCTTGTTTTTCCCTGATAGGGTCTATGTTTTCTGCTTTGAAGCCACCTGAAACCATCTTCAAGATAATTTTTTGGCTTGGCTATTTCAACAGCTGCTTGAACCCAATCATCTACCCCTGCTCGAGCAAAGAGTTCAAGAGGGCTTTTATACGGATCCTGAAGTGCCAGTGCCACCGCCGGAGGCGGTTGGGGTGGTGGACCTACAACTACAGGAACTGGAACCAAGGCTCCTTCGAACACTCCCGCAAGGACTCGTTGGAAGACAGCAGGAGCTTCCTAAGCAGCAGTCAGAGGACATTATCCTCAGCCACCCCTAGCCCCAGCTACCTGAGCAAAGTCACTCACCCTCACATGGAAATGTACACGTTCCAGGAGTGGAAGAGCTCCAGCTCTTTCCTCAGCCCTCTACAGGAAGGCAGCAGGCAAAAGGACTCATGCCACCTCTTCACCTTCAAGCTCCCAACAGAGCACAATGGACATATCGCTGCTGGCAGCCAAGCCTCAAGCAATGGGGGCTGCAAGACCATCTGTGACACACTGAACAGCACAGCTGACTGCAGAATGGCTGTTGAAATGAGCGAATTCTAAACGCTGTTCCCTGGATGCAGGAGGGCCTGGACTCTGGGCTCATCTGCTCACATTAAGTTGGTTGGTGTTAAACCCAGATAAAGACATGAACCTGCACCCAATCTAGACATGCTTGACGTGGTGCTGAGCGGGAGTTCAGCCAGGATGGCAGTAGCAGGCAGCCTAATATCAGAATATTAGCATAGTCCCACCACTGCAGGGAGATCAGTGTTCCAAGTTGATTGCCAGAGATGCTGCAGAAATGTGTGCACAATGCAGGGAAGGGCCCTATAAAGACAGTGATGTGCACTCAGCCAAATATTCAGCTCTGATGGAAAGGCTGTGGAGCAGCCAAACACACACCTATATATAGAAAGTATATATAAGTAGAGAGAGAGAGAGCGAGTGAGTGTGTATCTTCAAGAAGAAGTGTGGTTTTATTTGTACCTCTTCAGGGTACACCAGCTGCTTCTGGTTTTGCCTGTAAAAACCTTACCTGTTGGTGTACTTCACTGAACACTAGCACTTTAGAAACCACAAACTATGTCAAAGATTAAAGTAACTTCACATTTATACATCACTTTTGTTTATTAATATCCAATTGGCATTCCAGCAAAGCCTCCTTGCCCACTGTCCCATTCGTGCATGTGCGTGCACACTGGGGTGGTATCTCCCATCATAGCCACTGATATCCTTTGGGGCAGCGCTATGGGTTGGCGATGAGTTAAAAATGGAAGTGAACCATCTTGGCCAAACTCCCCTATCTTTTACCATTATTTTTTTGAAAGTTTAAAAACATCAGCCATGGTCAGGGCTCAGTTTTCATGCTCCAGCACATTAGTAATTGTCCTGTAAGTTTACAGGCAACCAAAGGATCTGGTTTCCAAAGCAAAACCCATAAATCACTCCAGATCCTTCATAAACAGCATTGCCGACGTAGCACAAAAGAGCACTGACCGCTGGAAGCCCATAACCCAGCCTGAGAGCAAATATGCTGGATTTCAGTAAAACCCAGTTGGTGCTTTTGGCAGTGTTTGGAGGTGACATTGCATTTCTAGTGACTTTTGCTTTGTCACTGAAATCAGAAGTGGAAAAGTCAAAAGGATGCAGTTATATGAGAGTCCCACTTTGCTTTGCATCCTTCAGCTCAATAACATGGTATCCTAAACTGGGGGATCTCTGAGGACATCTTCTAATATGTTTTAACCCATGTTTGGAAGTTGTTTTCATCTCTTTCAATTAAGTGTGAATCATGAAACTAACGACTGTGAATTTTTACATAAAGTGGTACAAACCATGGCAACTGGTCTTTACTCCTTCCTCTGACCTGAGGCTTCCCTTATTAGGAATTTTAGCAATGTTTTTGTGAATACTGAAAAAGAGGCTGAACCATAAACAGATGTGCGGAAAACACTTAACAGATGTTTTTACAATGTTGACTCCCATGAGAGCATTTCCCTTGGTTTCATTGCATATGTATATTCCCTCATTAGGCTGATGAAGATGGATGTGATCTGTGGTTGGGCCAAATATCCTCCAGCTCAGTGAGCAAAGATAGGGAAGTTTTGTGTCTAGGTCACCACATGCTCATATACTACAATGATGAAAGCCATATAAGTACATATACAGACTTAATGTACGGCACCTTGGGTCTGATCCTGATCCCATTGAAGTCATTGGCAAATCTCCTGTTGTGTTTAAATGGCCCAATCCTGCTCCTACTGAGTTGCAATTTCCTCTTAAATGGACACTGCTTATTAAAATAGAAAGGATTTTTAAAATGTTTCCACTCTTTTTGCCACTCATTTATTTTTTGTATTTTACTCAGCTCAGAAAAGGAAGCTAGACTGGACAATTTTGCTTTCCGCTTGTGCTGCACTAGCATGTTCCTGTTCTCTTTGAGTTTCCCACAGTGTAGATGACTGTGTGGGGTTCCTTTGTGTATGTTTTCATTTTAATTTTTGGAGGGGGACCGACAGGGGGAAAATGTTATAAAAACATTTCTAGTCACATTAGGTTGTGTCAATTATTGTTGATTACAGATCAGAATTTTGGGCCTAACTGCTTGATAGTGTCCTTCTAAGTTTAGCTTAACAGGTAATTCACGCAGTGTAAACCCAAACCAAAATAACATCTATCAACATTGGAGAACTTTTCAGAGCTGATGGTAGAAGGTGCAGCACAGCCAGCATTTCACTCCTCTAAAGCCTTTAACAAAGCAGCTTTGAAAGACTGGCATTTCTTTTTATTACTTTTGGTTCTTAACAAAAGCTGTATGATCCCTGATAATCATTTAAGCTCCTTAAATAATTGTATTTCATTTTAACGAGATTTCTGTAGTCACCTGTGGCAAGCCTTGAAATTTGATATTGTGCCATTCCTTGCTAGACTAACCTATAAGTACTTGTCTTTTTTATACATTGGATACTCCTTACAACTTTCCAAAGAAAAGATTCCTCACTGCTGATTTAGCTTTTCAAATTTACAAAAGGGAATCTTGGTCATTTTAGTGCAGAAAAACCATCTCTCTCTAAGCAACAGAGAAGGAAACCCAGACTGATCAAAGAAACCATAACTAAGCTTCACATTAGTCCATACCATTTGTACAGTACCTCCCCAAATCCTCCATTTCATAATCACAGCCGACACATCAGAGGCAGCTTGCCGGGTGAGATGGTTGGGGGATACCACCTTCCAAGAGGAACAGAAATCCAGGAAATGTTCTGTTTTAGGATCCCTGCCACCTGGGAAGATAACAAGAGAAAAGTTAACGTACCCAGCATGGTAATAAAAATGTCACACAGTTATAGTTGTACGTATACTGTACTTTCTAAAGCTATGTCTACACTACAGTTTGTCAGCATAACTTATGCCACTTCGGGGTGTGAATAAACCACCCCCATGAGCGACATAAGTTACATTGACATACGTGCTCGTGTGCACAGCACTATGTCGGCGGCAGAGCTTCTCCCACTGACATAGCTTCTGCCGTTCACAGAGGTGGTTTTATTAACCGCTTCACCAGATGCGCTGCAGTGGTGCAGCTGCATCAATACAGCTGTGCTCCTGCAGTGCTGTGCATGTAGACATGCCCTAAGTAAAACATTTCCTCTACTGTCCATTGTAAGCATTCAGCAAGCCAGGCCTTGCCTGGAGCATCTCATTCAGAAGTGGTTCAAATGCTTCACCTCTTATTGCCATGACATCAGATGCATTACCGAGTGATTGATCCCACGGCTTTAGCGGAGTTGTGTGAAAGCAAACAATGCCAATGGAAGCAATGAGGTGAGGTGACACTTGACATGTAAATAAGACATTATTTCAACAAATTGTCATTTCTCATTAGCTTGATTCATATTTGTTATCTTATAATTCCTATAGTTGGCACCCTGTTCCTCCACAAAAAGTGGGGATTCCTCACATCTTTTTGCAATTCATATCTCATTCTCTTTTTTACAGCCACGCTGCCATTCTGAATTCCCCATGACCTCCCTTTTGAAATTTCATGATCCTCTTCTTCATAACTTAGCTTCCTGCTTCCCACTTGTAGGTTCCCTGCTTTTCATCTCGTGAGAACCCCAAGTCCAGCTTTTTGAAGGCTCTCATTTTGGGCCACATGTTTTGGTTCTGCATGGAGCTCCGGTGACACCTTGGCACCTTTGGGAAGCAACCTGCACATACATATGAGGTTTCTGTAAAGTGGTGCCAAGCCACAGTTCGAACAGACTGCCAGGAAGAAGCACCTCACCTCTAATTATAGCATCAACACATATCTGAGACCCCATTACCAAACACAATGTAAAGACCAGCGTGAAGGACTCAGACTGTAAAATGGACTTGAAAGCATCCATGCATGCCACCTATGAAGGAAAGTAGGGAGACCTGCAAGAGGAACATCTATCAGGATTACATTCCAGTCACTGCTGCCCTGGGTTGGGTTTGAAAGAGTGGCCAGAAACTCCATATCCACCTCCAAGGCCATCTGGCTTTCTCAGAGGAAATCTACTGTAATCTCTTTATTGTACCAGTAGAATCTTTCCAAGTCTGCATCCAGTCAAGTCCTGCCCAAATGAGGTCCTGCACATCTCTCTATTTTCCCTCCATAAGTCCTCCCTCCATTGCTGCTTCTTTCTTTTGGTGAAAAATTAGTCAAGGTAGAGCATCATCACCAAGCCTTGTGGGACCAGTCCCTTTTAGCCCCTTTGTTAAGGAAAGAATATAGATTACGTATAGAATATCTGCCATGGGGAAATGGCAATTGGCATGTTCTGGTGGCCTGGTGGATGCAATTATAGTCCATCATATAGTTCTGCCTGTAGCACCGATAACCTCTCTGATAAACTAACTAGGGGTATGTCTACACTACAGTCAGGGCCGGCCCACAACATTTTGGCACCTGAGGCAGGGAGCTCAAATGACGCCCCCATACCCCCTAGCTTGGGCCAAAACTTTGAAAGGTCTCTTGTGCCCTCCTTCCTCCAGCACAGCACTCCACCATCTCTGTGCATCTAGAGCAGAGAGAATATATATGCACCAGTAGCAGACACAATTTTTTACACTCTGGGTCCTAGTGGAACCCCCCCACACACACAGTCTGGCACCTGAGGTGGCCGCCTCAGTTCGCCTCATGGTAAGACCAGCCCTGACTACAGTTAGACACCCGCAGCTGGCCCATGCCAGCCAACTTGGGCTCGTGGGGCTGTGCTATAAGGCTGTTTAATTGTGGTGCAGGAATTTGGATTCAGGCTTCAGCCCAGGCTCTAGGACATAATATAAGAATGGCCATACTGGGTCAGACCAAAGGTCCATCCAGCCCAGTATCCTGTCTTTCGACAGTGGCCAATGCCAGGTGCCCCAGAGGGAATGAACAGAACAGGTAATCATCAAGTAATTCACTCCTTGTCGCCCATTCCCAACTTCTGGCAATCAGAGGCTAGGGACACCATCCCTGACCATCCTGGCTAATAGCCATTGATGGACCTATCCTCCATGAATTTATCTAGTTCTTTTTTGAACCCTGTTATAGTCTTGGCCTTCACAACGTCCTCTGGCAAAGAACTCCACAGGCTGACTGTGCGTTGTGTGAAGAAATACTTCCTTTGGTTTGTTTTAAACTTGCT
The DNA here is from genome assembly GCA_037349315.1 of Chelydra serpentina. Taxonomy (NCBI): domain Eukaryota; kingdom Metazoa; phylum Chordata; order Testudines; family Chelydridae; genus Chelydra; species Chelydra serpentina. The sequence goes on from JBAIAC010000035.1 coordinate 20,964,732, forward strand.
ATTTTGATTTGGTGACCCCCTAGTTCCTGTGATATGAGAAGGAGTAAATAACACTTCCTTATTTACGTTCTCCCTCGCAGGGTCCTGAATGCGCGCACCACAATTAAACAACCCCTTAGCCCGAGCCCTAGTCAGCTGGCATGGACCAGCTGTGGGTTTTTAATTGCAGTGTAGGCATACCCTCGGTGTCCAAATGGGTTTGCTTACATTTCAGTGGTTTTGCCACTTAGCACAGAAGACACTTGTAAAACCCTGTGTTTCTCCAAGTTAAGCTACTGTGTGGAGCCTAATTGCTAACTAGAAGCCTGCAGAAACCCATTCAGTCAAGAGCACAGCTGAAATGGCTCATACTATATTGTTATAGCTCAGCTGCACCTACATTCAACCCATTAGATGTCAACATTTTCATCCATCACAAAAGTGCTTCTTATTTCGGCAAGAGGTGATGGTAAAATCAATCCAAGTGAATGAGATTATACCATTGGAACTCTGGGTCATAGTGCATTGTTTACTCTTGGGAAATTAAATTGTCGGTTATCTTTCCAAATGGGGTGGGAAAGGGATAAAGCAGGGAGTGCACATTAATACTGTAAAAGTGAAGTTGTACTCTGAAAATTGATATGTTAAACTAGCACTTCCTTACTCTACAGCAATGCTCTCTGGGTGCATTCAGAGTTATCGGAGTAGATCTTCATCTGGGGTAAATAAGCATCAAATTATACTGCATAAAAATTAATGTTCTGAGGTAGTGGCTCCTATAGCTCAGAACCAACTAGCTCTGAGAGAGTGGGCTGGATTTTATGCTGGCTTGTGCATCAACGGACTTGCTCACTTAGTTCCAAACTGCTCAGGAGATGATGGGACTTGGTAGACGTCATGAGGCAGAGATAGCCTGGTGGTGACAACATACAAAACAGAGAGAACCCAACTTGACTTTCTAATCCAGGCTGAGTTTGCAGGGCTGGCTGTTAGGAAGAAAGGTCGTTTTAGCCTTTGAATGAAGCAGATTTGATGAGAATGTAATTATGCCTCAACTACCCTGAAGGCCCATCATGCCATTTTTAGAATCACACTAATACAGAGAAAAAATTGTTTGCAGAAAGCTGAGGGTGGAGCAACAAGAAAAAACGTTCACTGGAACCTTTAACCCAGGGGTCGGCAACCTTTCAGAAGTGGTGTGCCGAGTCTTCATTTATTCACTCGAATTTAAGGTTTCACTTGCCAGTAATACATTTTAACATTTTTAGAAGGGCTCTTTCTATAAGTCTATAATATATAACTAAACTATTGTTGTATGTAAAGTAAATAAGGTTTTTTAAATGTTTAAGAAGCTTCACTTAAAATTAAATTAAAATGCAGAGCCTCCCGGACCTGTGGCCAGGACCCAGGTAGTGTGAGTGCCACTGAAAATCAGCTCGCGTGCCGCCTTTGGCACCCGTGCCATAGGTTGCCTACCCTTGCTTTAACCTCTGGAAGGGTTTGGACAGGGGGCTCCTCTCCTTGTGACTTGCCTGCCAGACTTTAAAGTTGTTGTTGCTGGAATTTTAAGTGTGTTTGCTCTGTCTCTGACCTCCTGTGAACAAAGAGATTAAATCTCCTGCACCTCTTCCTCGTTTCCTTCCCTGCTCTCCTCCTCTCTTGCTATCCCTTCCCTTCCCCAAGACCCATAGCAGGAAGACTTGGAGCCTAATTCTGCCCTCAAGTATGCATTTACAGTTCTCATTGACATCAGTGGGGTTGCACAGGCATAAAATGAGGGTAAAATTTAGTCCTTTGATTCTCTTTTATGGTACAACTTGTACTTTAGTTAATACGGTGGATGGTTTGCAATCAAAGGGGATTTTTTGCCAGGAGGAGGGGCTATGTCTACAATGAAGGTGTCCAGTGCCAGTTTTGGAAAAGGAAAGCCCTGGTGATGAATGTGTGACTTACTGAAGGCAACCCAGGTTAAGCTTGTTCAGAGAAGGAATCACTGTTAGCCAGGATTTCAGTCCAGAGTTAAATTATATGCCATGGAGGTGTAGCAGTGAGTACCAAACAAGGCAACATCTTGCCATTCAATGGATTTACTGCTGATTTACACCAGTGTAAGTGGGATGAGAATGGCCTTGAGTCAGGAGGAAAAAGGCCCAGCTCCTCAAAGGCATTTAGGCATCTAATTCCCACTGGTGGGAGTTAGGTACCTACATAGGTTTGAGGATCTGGGTCTATGCTACTGAAAGTAAGTGGTTCTGCAGTTGAGGTAATGGAATATATGGGGCATTTCCAGTATGTATTCTCCCTCTGAAGCCCATGCAGATTACTAAGGCTATGTCTACACTACACAGCTTTTGTGTCGCTATCGCTGTGCTGCTAAAAGTTGTGCAGTGTAGCCGCTGTTTGTCAGCTCTCCTGATGACAAAAAACTTCCACCCTGCAACGAGCGGCATTTGCGTTGTCGGCAGGAGAGCGCTCCTGCTAACAAAGTACTGTTCACACTGGCGCTTGTCGTGGCAAAACTTTTGTCTTTCAGGAGTGGGGTGGCTAACACCTCTGAAAGACAAAAGTTTTGTCGTTAAGTTGCCAGTGTAGACATAGCCTGAGACTTATGTGAGTTCATCAACAGAATAGACCCCACAATGTCTGCTCACAAATGCCACCTGTAGGCAATTCTCAAAGGAGCCAAGCTTCCTGGGAATCTTATTTACACCACTCTGCAGTGGAATGTGTGGATGTTAGCACATGACTTTGGTCTCTTTTCCATACATGCAGCCAAGGTTCTTGGCTTTATTAACCCTGAAACTCACATTTCCTCCTGTTTGGTATGGTGGCTTAAGACCAGTACTCTACAAGCTTCTTTAGTTATCCACATATATTTTTTTCCTTTGTCAATTAATTTATCTTATGCTTTCCTCACAATAGTTGAATACATTGTTAGAGAACTCAGCAAGTATGTCAAGAAAGGGAGAAAACTTCCAAAGGCTCACATAAGAAAGCAAAACCACACGACTGGTTTTGAACCTAGAATCTAGTTCACTGCAGCCAACTTCTCAGCCAGCATACCATAAATATGTAAGAAGAGGATGTAGTTGGTGCTATGCACATATTTTCTGAACCACTGAAGTTTTTCTCTAGCTATTATTTACTTGCTTAAGTTTCCATATACATAAAAATCTAAAAATACCCATGTGTCTCTAGGGATCTCCCATTTCTGACCCCGTCTCTGAAACAGGAAAATAATTTCCCAGTGTAAGTGCAGCAATCAGGAAAAAATAATAATCATGACTTTTGTTGTCAATAAGGATGGAAATCTATGGCCTTTTCTTTTACTTTGGCCTCTGTAGAGACTCTTGCATCAGCCAGCTGGGGCCATGTATGGCCTTTGAAAGGCACCCATCATCTTGGTATCTATGGGCAGATATGTAATTGCAATATTTTATGAGAATGAGAGAAAGAGTTCTACACAAGAAAGAGGCATAGTCTAGCTAGTCCAAGCAAGGTCTTGGCATCAGAAATTTACTGAGCTCTAATCCTGGCTCTGACCTCTGTCTCAGCTCCTCATCTGAAAAATAGAGACAAGAATGTGTATCTCCCAAGGCTGTTGTGAGGAACGATGAGTTAATGTTTGCAGAGTGCTTTGAAGATTCAGGTCCCAATCCTGCAAACATTTACTCCATATTTAATTTTAAACACTACTCAAGTGCATAAAATTAAGCATGTGTTTTCAGAATTGATTACTTTAAAGACTGAGTATGAATTATATAGATCAGTTAACCTCATTTTTCTGTCTGTTCAATTCACCCTTGTGGCAACAGTATGATATGAATTGCCTCAAACTTTTATTTGTATGAATCAAGTTTTCTATTACCCTGGCCAGATACTTTGATGAATGTGCTTGTGAAAAAATGTCTCATTCATTAGCTTGGGAGTATTTTTAGACATTGTTTACCTGCAATGCTGAGGTTAGTAAAACCATAGGATCTCTTTGTAGCCTAAAGCAAGGACATTATGTCAACTTATGCTGCTGTGGTGTTTGCAGCCATGCCTGCATTTTTTATGTTCTCCTTTGTTGTGGGGGAGTAGAGCTAGATTTTATTTACGTTCACTTGTAATTTATTGACTTTTGCTTGAAAACCTCCCAGTCTCAGGAACTGTCCATTCCACTTGGGTGTGCAGTTTGATTAAAACTTTTAGCTGAAAGAAAATGTGATTGAAGTTTTAATTTTTTCCACTCATCCATTAATGAATGTTTTCTTTTGACCATAATAAAATAGCAGCCTCATGTTCATTTTACATTGGTAGTTTATTCCTGGAGTTGGGGAATTCCATAACAATCATTTGCACATCTGAGCTACTTAGCTTTCCCAGCTAGTACCAGTATGGACACAGGTCTGAAATCCACTCAGAAGAGAAACATGATCTCTAGCACAACTAGGATGACCATCTATCTCTGCAAATTGAAAATGCTTTTGGGTGTACACAAATGAAATTTATAACTGCTGCAGAACTGAACTGAGGCAAAAACTGTGGCTGGGTGTTTTTTTAATGGGCTAGATCATTTTATGACCACTAACCATCATTGTTACAGGTAAGCTCAAATAATAGGAGTCGTCAAATCTCGTGGTTATTCTAATTTGGCAAAAGCCTCTAGCAGCATACTCCATTCATGTAATTTTATAAGCAGTAAACTCATCCCAGCCCAGCCCCAGTACAAGTGATAAAGAGTATTTCCTGTGTTTGTTTTTCCCACAGCTCGCTGCCCTGATTTTTAAGCCCGAGTAAGGGGTAGTTGTGAGTTTAGCCTCTGAGAGGAATACATCCTTCTTTGAAGCTGGTGAGCCTCAATAGATGCAACTGAATCTAATTAGCTTCTGGCTAGGAGGGCATCCCTGAACAGCTTCTGAACAACAGCTGGGGATTAACCCCTATGTAACTCAGCAAGGCTTCCTGCCAGGGACACAAGCAATGGAGCAAGAAATGGCAGGGCATTGGGGTCCTCTTCATGGAGGGCTCACCCCCAAGACATGTATTTCACATGACAATCCCCCCCCCCCACACACACACAAACACCCCCTTTATGAAGGTTCTCTGTATTTTTTGCATGTACTGAGAACTCAGAGAGAAGGTTATAAGACAAACAGAATGTAGACACACATTGACAGGATTTGGCAGGCTCTGGAGGGGTTTGGACAGGGGGCTTCTCTTCTTGTAAACTGGCTGCCAGACTTTAAGGTTGTTGCTGCTGGAATTTTAAGTATCTTTGCTCTGCTTCTGAGCTCTCACCTCACTCCATACAACACTGCACAATTGCCTAGATTGGGGTGTTCAAATATTTTCATAGCATGGGGTACATCTGAATAGAGAGATTTTCTTATGGTTGCCTCCCTTCCCATTCCTTGTTGTACATGCGGCCTTTCCTCCCGTGCATGATGACGTAACATCTCTGTAGAAACTGATTGCATGGAATAATCACCATAAATAACCAATGTATTTTAGCTGCCTTTAATCCAATAAGTGCTTTTTTCCTTTTAGAAGATCGTCAAGCACATTCTGTACTTTTGCTCCCCCTCCCATCTGTTTCATTTCTTCCAGCAGTGGCACCATGTGACCAGCCAGCTCTCTGCAGGCTACCTGGAGGTGGTCCACAGACCAGAGCTTGGGAACTGCTGGACATTAGGGTTCTGGGTTGGCTGGTTTGTATGTTTGTTTGGGAGAGGGCAGATTAGTATCTTCTGAAGTAGCAAGTATTGGCCACAGCTGGGGCAAGCTATTTCTCTAGAAAGACCAGCGGTTTGATTCATGGCAAATCCTAAGTGACCTATACACTATGGTCCAGATGCTGCTCCGGTGTAAATCGGCATAGCTCTATTGAATTCAATGGAGTTAAGCTGATTTACACCACCTAAGGAGCTGATCCCATATTTATGACAGACTGTGTGTAAAAAAACACAATGAAGGCAAAGAAAACCATGAATCGACATAGCTCGGAGCCTTAGTTTACACCCTCTCAACCTGATCCAGATTCCGGTGAAGACAATGGGAGGCTTTCTATTGACATCAATGGGTTTTGGATCAGGCCTTTTCTAAGAGCAGCAAAGTCGCATGGATGGATTAGCAGAAGAAGTTTGGTGCCTTTCATGAAAATTCTTGTGTCAAAATATGTCAATCTAGACAAAATAGAACATGTCCTCAACCCCAATAAAAAGTTATGAAGAAATGAAGTGAATGTTAGAAATGAATAAGGTAAAAAAACTCATTCCTTTATTCAGTGAAAATTGGGAAGTGGATATAGTAAAAATTTTATTATATAGATTTAAAAGGCTTTAACTCACTCTTTCATTATTTCCTTTCAAACATTCATTGGGAAGCCCAATAATCAGATTCCACTGAGACAAGTGTGCAAATGTTTTACTCTAGCAAAGAATCTGAACTTTATATGACCTCTTGAAAATAGCCATTATTTCTTTGTTCTTTGCTAGATGCGTCAAAACTTTGATTCCCACGCTTTGAGGATCCAATAGGGGGGAAAAATCACAGTGCTAAGTTTAGCAGAAGACCTGGTGACATGGGTGGTCATGCTACAGCTTGGTCCTTTTCTTTGAGCTAGTTAAGGGCCCGATCCTGCACTATTGAAATCAGTGAGAGTTTTGTCATTGACTCTAATGGGAGCATATTAGGACCTATATGAGGTGATTGCTGCTGCTGGTATTTAAGATGCACTGGTGCCACCTATTGGGCCCACATTTCACCCATATTCCACATAATAGCACAAAAAATATTTTAATTCTGTTTGGGGGATTTCACACCTCATAGTTTGAGCCTCTGTACTCATTCTGTATTAGACAGTCAGGGTGAGATTTTCAAACTACATGGTCTGCAAAGAATGTTTTAAAATTATTTTATGCTTTTTTGTTTCTTTATGATTTTTTATCTTGGAACATTAGGAGTGTCAACTCTGATGATCTCTTGTGTTTCTGGAGAACTTCTTAGGGGTCTCAGAGATGAATACTGTGAGTTCCCTTAATCTAAGAAGCAATATAGAATTCCTTTTCCCCCAAATGTCAGATAGGTATTGGTGTAAAACAGCTGTTAAAAAAAAAAATGAAAAAGCAAAAGTGTTTTAAGTAATCTGACTAAAATTCCCCTTCCCTCTCGCTGCTCAGCATTCACTCTTCTGTATTTTTCTGATGTCCTAACTTCACCAGCTCTCAAGTCACAACGGAGTCTTCTAAGGTAGACAACAACTGATTTTTTTAATGTTAAAAGGAAGTAGGAAAAAATACTTTTACAAAAACTTTTTAGACACCATAAAGAGGGCACAAATCCATTTTTTCCTCTATTTGTGAGTTACCTTTAAAGCAGGGAATTAAAAGAAAAACCAAAAAAAACATACTTTCAAGTACATTTTTCCTATGCTTCTTTCAACATCATATGGCAAAAACTGAGTCAGCACAGCATGAGCATCGGTATTTTTTAGTACTCTGTATAATGCTCAAATTGGGTGTTTATGCCAGACTAACCCATACCCTGCAGACTACCAGTTTGGAAAAGAAAAAAAAACTTTTGGAGGAAAAAAAAAGGGAGATATTGGAAAAATCGGAGCATACAATCGCTTTGGGGAGAAATGGAATGGAAGGATGATGCTACCTCCCCAGTTTGAGCACTGGCTCAAGAAGTTTGTTCCCATTTTAAGCTGTTTCATCTTAGAGTGTCACTGACAGTGGAGTGTCATGAGCTCATGGGAGCAGTTCCACTTATGTCAGTGAGTAAGTGATCACCAATATGAGTTAAGGGCTCCACAATCTGGCCCTTATTATCCAAATACATTCACTTGCATAGGATCACATGTTCTTGATTTCTTCAACAGGTGTTCAGTTAAACAAACATCACTGCTCGGAAGAATCCCTTAGGATTGACGAGATTAAACAAACTCCAACAAGTTTCCATTTTTGGATGTAAAAAAGCTTCAGCTTTTCATACATTTCTACTTAGTACAACAAAAGATTCCAAAAGGCTTATTGAAGCAGAAATGTGCTACATCTGAATTAGGCAAGATTTAGAGGTGAAAGATGACAAGTGATGCTTTATAATCTCAGGGATACAGATGTCCTGTTATGACTCCTATGTTTGAAAATAATAATACATAGCATGTCTATACATTTTCTAAGTACTCTCCAAACATTAAATGATTGATACTCATAACACCCCTGCCAGGTAGGTAAGTATTGGCATAGTACACGGAAAATGAGCTAGACAGAGGTTAAGGCCAACACTATGAGACTTGGGTGCCTAAAGACAGGCACCTACATCCGTAATTAGGCAGCTAATGAGAGTTTAGAGTGGCCTCTGGCTGTGGGATGGTCAGCCAGCTGGTGACTAGGTCCCCTCTGATGGGGGGTGGATTGGCCATTTGGGGACTGAGACCCCATTTGGTTCTTGAGGTGTATATTTCTCCCCTGAATGTTGATGAGCTCCCTTAGCTTGGGGAGGAGGGACCAAGGGGATGGGTCTCCCTGGCTAGGATGAGGGGATAAGGAGGAATGGGTTTCCCCGGTATTGTCATAGAGAGTTGGAATGCAAAAGGTTCTTTTAGGCTGTCTGCCATCAACAACAATTCAAGCTGCAAGTGGCACCAACAAGGAGAAAAGGACTGCCAGACTCACATGCACTGCTGACTCAGTTTGGCCCCAGCATCTGTCCCTTTCCTCCTTGTGCACTGCTGGAGTGGCCAGAAAGAATGTAGAAGTGACTGCCTGGTGCATCTAGTTTGAGCATTTAGTGGCATTGGTAGTGGTCCCAGAAGGGGCATTCCTCTTGGAGAAGCAGTGTACCATAACAGTGAACCTATGGTGTGGTAGCTCCCGAGTGATTAGCAACTGGCTCATTGGTAGTCTCAGGAAGAGCTAAAAGTGTTAAGTGGCAGAGTTGGCCTTCTTAGGAATTCCTAGGAAATGAGTTTTTGCCACCACTCACTCCTGTCTGCCATTATCTCAGCACTCTGCATCAAGCTGGACTCAGAATTAGCAGGAGGACTAGCAAGATGGTCCTGGGATCCACCCCAAAACTTTACTGACTCCTTTTACATTATAAGTGTGTGACCCAGGGACCTCTTTGTGCCAACTGACAGAGGGCACAGAGATACATGGGAGCCCCTTGGTCTGGTGTCTACATACTAGTCCACCAAAGAATGTCAGGTCAGGTCTCTAATGAAAGCCTGTGTCACATTGGTCACTCTAATCATTGTGATATGCATGTGCAGATAATATGTAAGAAGCTAAACAAACTTCTCCACTCATGGTGGGAGACACTTATCTTCCTAGCTAATCGTTGTGTACTGTGTCTCCCAAAGGAAGTCTACTAGCGTATTAAGTAAAACCCTAAGAGCTTGCAGGGACTTCACAAGAAAATTAAGAGGAGGTAAACAGCAGTGGTGAGGAGGGATCCTGTTTTCAGGTGAAGATCAAAGGTCTGGTTGGTAGATCTGGGAGTGCAGAGAGACATCCTGGCATCCTTCAGTCTGGGAAGACAAGCTGCCAGTGGGCTTGATCTTATGAAAAGAGGATCTCATCCAGCTTGGCTGAAAACACTGCGGAAAGGATTGGGGGTAAGCCATCCTGTAGGAGACAGGGGAATGTCTTGTGAGTTAAGTTTAGGATCTAGAAAGCAAGTTATTATTTTATATGTAACCATTTATTTCCAATATTCTTATTCAGTATCATTTGAATCTCCGTTCTTTGATAATAAATTTCTTGTTTTCACTATAAATATATCTAAAGGCTGTGTGTTAAGTGGAGTGGTGATCCTGAGGTGAAACTAGCAACAAGGTGTGCAGATAATCTGTGTGTGTCCAGTAGATCAAGGGCTGAGCATTCCAGAGGGATTGGTGTTTGCCTATTGCTTGCCAGCAAAGGGAAAGCCGAGTCTGCAGGGGCTGAGAGGGGAGTACTTGTGCTGCCTGTGGCCTGGGCTAGCAGGAACCTGACAAGTAGAGACAAGGTTCTCTCATGGGAAGGGCAGGTGGTAGCGAGCTACTTCACTACCCTGGGTACCCCCACGGAGTGTCACAAAGCTAATGTGTGCAAAGGGATCTTTAGGTCTCCTTAGTGCAGCAGGTGCTTATTTGTTTCAACCCTCGGGATCAATTTATGCTTTCTGGGATCCTCACAAAGCAAAGGGCTAGAAACTACTTTTCTCTTAAAATGAAAGCTAAAATTCTCCTCCCTGGGACCCAAAGATCACTTCTGCTAACAATGGGTTCATGCAAGCCCTGGCTGTAAACCCCCTCTAGCTCATCAGCACGTTTCAGGGGAGTGGAGCCACGGGAATCTCCACCCTTCTTGCTAAATGTAGGCGAGGGATTTATGAGAAAATCCCCTCACACATAACTGAAAATTGGGAAAGGGGTCTCAACTAGGCTGTTGTTCTTCTCTCCCTCCTATGCACATGGGAGGAGGAGAATCCAGGCTAGATTCTAAATACAAGGTGAGGGAGCCCTAATGTGCTTCTAGATCTGGGGAGCTGCTGGATGGGCAAATATTTGGGAGCTAAGTAGCACCAACACTAAAGCTACATAGCAAAATTTAATATTTATCTCACCGACTCCAGCTGGGAAGTGTCAATAAAATGACATCTTCCACTGAGAGTCCAGCTGCCCCATTGACAGTTATTCAGCTAATGAATCAGAACCCGGTATTTCTAAAACCCATTTTGAAATATACTGACTGAGTTTTTTAAGGTATTACTTGGATCAGTGCAATTTTCTTTTAAGGCTGACACTTTAGCTCAGACCCCTGTGCTCTTTGCACATCAATGAAAGTTCTAGCTGGAGTCTCAGCTCTGCTTCAAAATTGCTTTGGCTTAGTTTTGTATCACGGCTTCTCTCTTTTTAAAATGATCTGACATTTGATAGAACAGTGTGAGGGTTCAGAAATATTTTCTGTAAATCAGAATAAATTATGTGGCCATACTAGAAGAACAGCAGAAAGAGACATTTTTGTGGGCTAAGTCATTGCAGCTGGGATGGTGCAGAACGCTGACTCCACTTTTCTTGTCCAAAGAAGGGCGGAGGAAGGGAGAGTCAGCATTGGGCATTCTGTTGGCTGTCATAACTAGCAATGCTCTAGCCAGCTTACTGCTGCGTATTTCAGACTCTGTTTAATACTCATATTCATCACTGGCAAGTTTAAGGTGTTAAACTTGCTGAGGCCTTATGCTAAACTTAATTTATGAAAGTTTCTGTTTAGAAGTAATTCTGTAGACATACAGAGGACGTACACTTCAGAGGACATACACACAGGATTGATCTAGTTCCCAAATCCTCATGTGGGGATTGAACCTGTGAGGTGGAGAGTGCCTCTGGAAAGTGCTGACGTCTGTAGTCCTGTCAGGCCCGATCAAAGCCTGTTGAAGTCAGTGGAAAGATTTACTTGAACCTTAGTCCAGACCCCAACCCCCTTTCAGGAAGTATTCAGCCCCTCATGTGATTAGGTCCACAATGAAGGTCCTGGGGCTAGATGGCTCTGATATAACTCCATTCAAGAGAACAGAAACTGAGAGAACTGTCAATCCACTGAAGTCAGTGGATTTCTATCAGGGATTATTACCCTTAGGGCCCTACCAAGCTCACGAATAACGTGTCACGGATCATGAAATCTGGTCTCCTCCTGTGAAATCTGGTCTTTTCTGTGCTTTTACCCTATACTATACAAATTTCACAGGGGAGACCAGTGTTTCTCAAATTGAGGGTCCTGACCCAAAAGGAAGTTGAAGGAGGGTCGCAAGGTTATTTTAGGGGGGTTGCGGTATTACCATCCTTACTTCTTCAGAGTTGGGTGGCCAGAGAGCAGCGGCTGCTGACTGAGGGCCCAACTCTCCATACAGCAGCCTAGAAGTAAGGGTGGCAATACCATACCATGCCATCCTTACTTCTGCGCTGCTGCTGATGGTGGCTCTGCCTTCAGAGCTGGGCTCCCAGCCAGCAGCCGCCACTCTCCAGCTGCCCAGCTCTGAAAGCAGCACTGTCACCAGCAGCACTGCAGAAGTAAAGGTAGCTGTACCGCAAACCCCCCCCCCCCCAATAACCTTGCATCCCCCCCTCCCCCGCACAACTCCTTTTTGGATCAAGACCCCTACAATTACAACACCATGAAATTTCAGATTTAAATAGCTGAAATCGTGAAATTTATTATTTTAAAAATCCTATGACCATGAAATTGACCAAAATGGACCGTGAATTTGGTAGGGCTCTAATTATGCTCCATGATGTTTAACAGTGGAGGCTGGTAGCCTCTGAAAATGAAAAGGCAAACCTGACATTCCTCCTCTCAGATAGTCTGATGGGAAGCTCCCATAGAAATATAGATGAAGTTTATCTCCCATCTGCTTTCAATAGCACTGTTTTCTCTTGGTGGTAATCCCCTCTCTATGGCAAGCCAATCAGGTTAGATTCTGCCTAGCCTACTTGCCCTGCCCTGGCCAAGTTGCCTTTGTGATTTGTTTTTGTTTGTTTGTTTTTAGCTAGACCTGTGCAAAAGGTTCACAAGAAAATCTGAAACTTGCTTGATTTTGTCTTTCATTGGAACTTGCGAGGGGAAAACGTCATTAACATTTATGGACTTTCCAGGTGAACGTGGATCCAGCCAGAGTATTCCTTGGCTGGCTTATGGTTTTGCATAGTAATTTGCAATCAAAATGCAGAGCTTCACATGACTTTGACTTGAGAACTGACTCAATGATCTGGCAAAATTTTGCTTTGAGATTTTGGGTTTGTTTAAAATTTAGGGGTGCAGATACAAAGCAACATTGCAAGTAATTGCTTTGGAGGGAGGGATAGCTCAGTGGTTTGAGCATTGGCCTGCTAAACCCAGGGTTGTGAGTTCAATCCTTGAGGGGGCCACTTAGGTATCTGGGGCAAAAAAAAAAATCTGTCAGGGGACAGTCCTTGGTCCTGCTAGTGAAGGCAGGGGACTGGACTTGATGACCTTTCAAGGTCCTTCCAGTTCTAGGAGATTGGCATATCTCCATTTGAAAAAAAAGAAATGTTGCCTGATATCAGGAATAAGGCCCTGTAGCTGCACCTGCACAGTCTCCTATGAGCCCAATGAGCACAGCTGAGCTGCATTAACCAGGCCCCTGATGGAATGCCCCATCTCATTGGCTGAGCAAGCTAGCAAGTTTGCTCTTAAGTGCAGCACCAGTTTGCTGGCTGCTTAAACTAGTTGTCCATGGATGTGACAGTATCTGCTTATTGAATCCCAGACCTCCTCCAAGTAAGCTGGTTCTGACTCTGGGCTCTAATTCCTGATTTCTACTCTGAGCGGTGGCTGTGGTATCTGGCCTTTGATTTGGTTCTGATCCTATTGGGATCCTATTCCTGGCTACAGACTCCTGCTTTAATGACTAGGTATATCTACCCACCTACTAAATTGTTGACAACTCTAGTTTTATCCACTTCATTGCTGTCTAAGGGTCTGATCTCAAGTCTGTTGAAGCCACTGAAAAGAGTCCTCCTGATGTCAGTAGATTTTTTTTTTTTTTTGATCAGGCTATATGATACAAAGCACATCGTGCAAAACATCACTGCAATGCTGTCCCTATGTAGCTGGTGTATTTCTGTTGATAATCATATTCCTATGCAATGCTGGTACTTTAAAAACAAACAAACAAAAACTATTGTCATAGCTACAGTGGCAGAACAGGAGCTACAGTGGAACACAGAAATGAAGCGTGGAAACAGGAAAAAGTGAGCATGATCTGTGTCTGTCTGATATGAGCAACTGTAAGTAGATACAAACAATGCATTTACATATCCTAATAGTAAAGGGCAAACCTTGCCTCTCCTGCTGCATTCTCCCCCATGGAGAGCCTGGCCCCAGCGACACTGATGCAGATTCACTGTTTGGAGGGGGTTGGAGGACAAGATTTTAGGATTCTGCAGAGAATCTTCCTCTGTGCTGGCTTGCAGTGTTTAGGGGTAGCAGAGAAGCTGAGTTGAGGCTAGGTTATCTGTGATTATGCAGACCCCACATGCATTCACAAAGCAGGAGTACAGGAACTATGGGTACAATTGCAGCCTCAAGACTGCAATAGAAGGTGCAAAGCAGCTCCATGAGCTGGGGGAGAAGATTCTTTTCCTCTCAGCACCAAAGATCTCCCCCGATGCAGGCTGGCTGCTTGGGCTGTGCACCGGTGATAGGGTTGGAACCTTATTTCGATACACTTGCTTTGTTATGAAGAACCTGGACAAGAAATATGTTATCGAGCTGTGATTATTATTTTTGTTAGTGACACAGAAAAGAGCTATAAGTCTAATTACAAACCAACAGGGTTATCCTGCTTACCAGTTTCTTACCTTGTTCTGAGGAAGTCACTGACAGGTGGCACCCTCTCTAAACATGCTGTCTGCTGGTGGCTCTTCCTTGATGATGTAAAATGTGATCCTTATGAGACCTTTGTGCAACATTAATTCCAAGCAGTTAACAATCACATCCTAGCTTCAAGAAAGCATCTTCATTGTATTACAGTTGTATCATTTGTGAAGCAAAAGAGCAGAAAGCCATCTGGCTTGGAAATGTTTAATATCAGAGTGACTGGGATAGATAGCTGTACTAAGAATTTGGATCCTAATTGGAGATTGCATCATCGGCAAGGAGCATGTCACAAAAGATTTTTGTCGTAATGCTCATGGCTGCTCTTTTGAGGCAGGTTTATATACAGACAGTAGATGTCTCGAGTCTCCTTCAGTTGGTAAAAATCCAGACCTTTGATTCTAATTATCAATTAATTTGTGTGTGTTTAGGAGATGATACTCTGCAAACATCTGGCCATTCCTTTCTGGGGGAGATATCTTCACTTAACACTGAAAATAAAAAATCTCCATTTCTCAAAAGATGCTTCTGTTTATGCCATGGGATTCCTAACTCCCTTCTATACCACAGCAATATCTGATCATTTTCAGGGTCAAGTGACCCATCAACTCAGTTCAAGTTCTTTCTCCTGATGTAGAAAAAGGGGAATAACGACAACCCAAGGAATTATAGACCAGTCATCTTAACTCTGGTATCTGGAAAGAAAATAGAGCAAATAAACTATCAATTTGTAAGTGCCTAGAAGATAAGGTGATAAGTAACAGTCAACATGGACTTGTCAACAACAAATCATGTCAAACCAACTTAATATCCCACTTTGACAGGGTAACAAGCTTTGTGGATAAGGAGGAAACAGATGGTATGTTCCTGTCTTCCAGTCTTATTGTGACAGCTACTATGGACACATAGTTCATTCAAAAACTATTGTATCAACTTTATAAATGTTATATGTATTGTTATGGAATAGGGATTGTATTCCTGACTCAACGTGGGAATTACAGGGTTTCCTGCAGGAACTAAAATAACTGGGGTGGTGGGAAGTAATTAATGTAAATCCCTAGGTGGTAACAAGTCTGGAGAAGTCCCATGGGAAATTGTATATCATGATTTGACCGGGTCCAAGAGGACTGACAAAACTGAAAACTATATAAAGTGATCTCCCAGACTGAGAGAGAGAGGGTATTTTTAACAGAACAAGAACTGACCTGAGACTGTGACCCAGAGACAGGCCCTGTAGTACTCTGAAGCCAGCCTGGACTCCATGGTGATAGTTGGTAAGCCAGACATGCATAGAAGCTGTTTATTTTCAAGATACTGCCCTCTGAAATGTTTTTGTTCTAAATAAATAATACTTTGTTTTATGAAGGCTGGCTGGGCACTTCTTAACCCTGTCACTACCCCTGAGAGAACAGGACTGGGGGTACTGAACCAGACTTGCTGAGATAATCACAGTGAACTGCAGGAATCTGCAGCCTAAATCCTCACTGTGTAGGAAATGAATTGTGGAATCCCCCCAATCTGCTCCCCAAGAAAAGTGACAGCTACAGGCCTCAGAACGGGGGGGAGGGTGTGTCCTTAAAGAGACTAGAAAGGGGTGAAAGGTGCAATTTCCTCAGGAACTGTGATAATATCACTTATTGTCTTGTCACCCCACAACACTCACACTTTGCGATACACTCAGCTTTCCACTGCCACCTGTCTTCCATCTCTTTAAGCCTAGTTTCATAATACAGCATCTGAATTAATAAAGTGAGGTGACATTGTCCAAAAAAAGAGAGCAAACTTTAATGCAGCTGGACCCATTAAACAGCAGCACCTGCCTCCCCTAGAGCTGGTAACAGGTAGCACCACCTCCCCAAAGGACACTTTTCCACCTACCATTCTTCTGTTTTTTTGTCAAACTAAACCCACCTGTGTAACCCAACTAGTGGGGGAGGGGGAGTCCATTACCATAGGCTTTGAACACTGTTATAGCACAGTGTGACCTTATCAATACACAATCTAGCCAAAACTAAGCATTCAGAAAGTGCGGCCTACAAAAACCATTACATTGGCTTAAAACAAATGATTTTAAAAAATAATACATTTGGGGTCTCTATCTGTTTTATGGGTTTTGAGCCTTTAGAGTTTGTTTTCCAGCTTTTCTCTGCTACTATGAAGATTGGAAACTTTGTTTTTTAAATGGAAGCCAAGATTCCACATAATGACATGACTCCAGGAACCGGGGCTTTAAGAAGAAAACACGGCATAGATATCAGTCAGGTGAATTGTATTAGAAATCAGTTTGGTTGCAACCACTTTGTGTTTAAACATGATTGAAAAGCCAGTGTAGGACAAGCCAAAGGGCTTGTCTACAAAGGGAAATTGACCAGAATCTCTCTCTACTGTAACCATATGACCCCTATCATTGTAGTGTCTGAGAACCTCACAATCTTTAGGGTTTATCTTAACAACACCCATACGAGGTGAAGTACAATTTACCCGCATTTTACTGGTGAGGCACAGAAAGGCTACATGACTTGCCCAAGATGGCACGGAGAGTCTATGGCAGAGTAGGGAATTGAACCCTGATCTCTCTCATCCCACACTAGTGCCCTAATCAATGGACAGTGTGCCTCAGGAATAAGCTATTCTGCAATAGCTATTCACAATAGCTTGTCATGTGGACACTGTTCTGGAATAAAAATAACTTTATTCTGGACTAATTAGTGCACTGGCTGAGCAACAGAAAAACAACAGATAGCAAGTGCCAGACTTAATAATTAATGTTAATGAGCGCTCATGACCTGTTGGCGCCCTGTTTGTGAAGGCGGGGGGCTGCCACCCCTGATCTTTACTCTGTCTCTTTAAGATTACGGGCCGCCGAGGGCAGCCCGCACCGGAACTGCAGCAGCACTAGCGTGCCTTGCGCACGGCACTAACCACTTCCCTTCGCAGCAGCCCTCTTGTTTTGCCGTAATACAAGATGGCCGCTCCCTGTCCTAATCCAAGATGGCGCCCCGAACATTCTGTACGGACAGCCTCAGTTGCCATCCCGTATCTTGTCACCGGTGGGAACGTCTAAACTGGGTGACGTACAGGACCCCCTAGTCCCACCCCTTGCCCTCCTCAAGACAGCAGGGGCCCCTCCCTCTTACTCTACTGTTACCTCATAGGTCATCACAAGACTCCAGTTCCCAGCAAGCCCCGCACCTTGAGCTTCTATTGGCCGGGAGAGGCAGGAAGTGATTGAGCTACGGAAGGTGAGAGATCAGAGGGGACGCCAGTCGCCAGCAGGAGTTGAAGCGAAGCCGGTTCTTGCTGAAGTCTGGTGGGGATGCGTATCCCGCTCCCTGCCTAGCTGTGTGGGGGCGGGGCACCGGCCGTGTCTCTCGCCCAGGGTCTCTGGGGCTGCTGTCATGGGGCGGGGAGACCTGGGCTCGGGGCAAGTGTGGGGGGGATGCTGACCTGGGGGGCGGGGGCGAGTGAGGGGAATGCTGCAGCTGACCTGGGGGTGCCTGGGGCTCCGGGGGGGGGGGGCGAGTGAGGGGAATGCTGACCTGGGAGTGCTTGGGGGGGATGAAGTGGGCGGTATGCTGATATGGGGGTGTCTGGGGCTCGAGGTGGGAGAGTGGGAGGAATGCTGCCTTGGGGGTGCTTGGGGGAGGGTGGGGAGAGAAGTGTGGGGCTGTTGCACCAGTGGATCTGTGTGAACGTATGATGGGGAAGATAGAGAAGCGAGACTGGGTGAGGGATGCTGTGCTAAGTGACACGGGAGAATGGGTGGGGAAGCCTGGCTCGGGTGGGGCTGTATGTGGCGATGCTGTCTAGGGGCTTGGCAGGCATCCAGGGAGATGGTGATGCTGTGAGAGAGGAGGGGCGAGTGAATACTGCGTATGCAAGGGAGTTGTCACAATGCAGTGATGAGTTAGGGCCCCCTGTGAAAACTTACTCCCATGCATAACTTTACCTCTGGGAGTAGTCATATAGATTCCAGTGGTAAGCACTCCTGTAAGTAAAGTTGTTCACATGTGTGAGTGCTCACAAGATTGAATTGAACACGTGAAAGTCATTTAAATGCAGTGCTTCTGTTCCTTGTCTGTAAAATGGGGTAACCGTTTACCTCAGAGATAGGCAATGTGAGGGTAAACTAAAATATATGAAGTACTCTGAACTCTTGTGACTGAAAGTGCTGTGTACTGTAAGTACTGAGGATTATTTCTCCCTTATTTTCAAAAGCTTAACCCTTCAAGAGATTCCAAGATGGAAGAGACTGAAGAATCCAGTCCACCTGAAGAATTGCTTCATGGCTTAAAGCTTTCTGATCAGAAGTCATCAGAGAGCACCACTCCTTTGACAGCTGATTCCAAAGATGCACATCTTCCAAGAAGCCTGGACCGGGGAGATCTTCATTCCTCTGCCCAAGGGGCTAGAGCAGCAGACGAGTGTTTTCATGACTGTAATGACTCCTTTGAGGTAAAGGAACCAGGAATGGAACAGGAGAGAGACAACAGAGAGGATCCTGCAGGGAAGCAGACAGAATTAGATGAAGAATACTTATTAGAACTGGAAAAAAATATGCCAGAGGAAGAAAAACAGGTAACTTTTTATTGAGATTACATTAAAAATGTTTCTTGCTACTATCTGTTTTAAACATATTTTCTCTTTTTAATTTTTTTTTACGTTTAATCCAGTGTGCAAATAAAGTTTATGGAGACTACCTTTAATGCTTCTAAACTTTTAAAAAGACACTGGCAAGTTAAAATTCACTAACTTTTTGTTGTTGTTGATACTACTAAGAATACCCTAAAGGGACGATGTCAACCCCCCATCCCCTAAAAAATCATTTTTATCTACTATTGGTATAAGTAATAACTTAGATAAGTATAACTGAAAGGGTGGGTGGGGGGGTTCTGGATTTGTTTGTTCATTTTGTTTTGTGCATTTGACAGTACTTTCACTGTTTTCCCCGTTTAAACAGTTAAGCCCTGATCAGTGACAGGGTGAAGAAAAGCACCATGCAAAATAAGATAACGTGGATTCAGGACAGTTTTAGTGCCTACTAACTGACAACTTGCTTTAGGAAATTTGCTAAATTTAAAGTTGACTGTATTCCTTCAAATTATTAAAATTAGGTCGGGGGGACACTTTTCACAATTTCTGTTTGCTTACATCACTTACATCTCAAAAAAGATATACTGGCATTAGAAAAGGTTCAGAGAAGGGCAACTAAAATGATTAGGGGTTTGGAACGAGTCCCATATGAGGAGAGATTAAAGAGGCTACGACTTTTCATCATGGAAAAGAGGAGACTAAGGGGGGATATGATAGGTATATAAAATCATGAGTGGTGTGGAGAAAGTGAATAAAGAAAAGTTATTTACTTGGTTTAAAACAAATAAAAGGAAGTTCTTCACACAGCGCACAGTCAACCTGTGGAACTCCTTGCCTGAGGAGGTTGTGAAGGCTAGGACTATAACAGGGTTTAAAAGAGAACTGGATAAATTCATGGAGGTTAAGTCCATTAATGGCTATTAGCCAGGATGGGTAAGAAATGGTGTCCCTAGCCTCTTTTTGTAAGAAGGGGGTGATGGATGGCAGGCGAGAGATCACTTGATCATTACCTGTTAGGTTCACTCCCTCTGGGGCACCTGGCATTGGCCGCTGTCAGTAGACAGGATACTGGGCTGGATGGACCTTTGGTCTGACCCAGTACGGCCATTCTTATGTTCACTTCATTCACCTTAGAAACTGATTAGTGTTTCCATTGTCCATTTGGTTCTCATTCCCTAGTACCATACAGCAGTGGTTTGAATTGCTTTTCCTTCTGGGAAATTTTTAATTTAAAACAAAATCCAGTGAATACACTTCTATTAATAGTATAACTTGAAAAATCTTTATTTTTAAAAGTCAGGGTTCAGTTAACAATGTTCACTTCAGTAACGTGATGAATTTTTGCTAAAAATTATGCTGCTCTAAAAGTTTAAATATTTCTAAAGGATTTAGAAGTCAAGTTATCTAATATTTTAATAATTTCATGAGACTTTTTTTGCCGTTTGGAAAAATGGAAAGACTGAAAAATAAAAATCCAAGTTCCAAATCTTATAAAATTGCTTTGAGCGCTCTGGTTTTGACGTGTTAGGATATATAGCCTTTCTTTCTGTTAGCTTATTATGTAGCCTGGTTTCACCATTCCAGAATTGATGAATACATAGGCCTACTGTAAAATAGCTCAAATGTTGTCAAAGTACTGATTCATGCTTTTCAAATCTGATTAGACGGTCCAGTTAGGGAGCTAGTTTTAATAGTGCTTCTCAGAAATGTCTCAGTTTTTCTGTGCAGTAATCCACTATTTAAAACTTGGGAAGGGCGTGATTCTGATTCATTTTAACTTGTGTGAAAAGGCTCCTTCAGCAGACTTATTTTTACAACATTCTAGGTATACCCAGCATTCTTACAGATGTAAGAAGACTCTGTTCTTTGTCCAAAGTATGTTTACAATCTAAAGTACAGTTAACATGCTGAATAACAGATCATGGTTAATGTCAGAGTTGCTCAATGAGGAGGCACAGCAGATGACAAGGGAAGGGACTACTGCTCCTGAGAGAGCTTTATTTTACAGAGGAAGGAGGTTGTGTAGTTTTTTTCATGGAGAGAGATCAATGTAAGTGATCAGGTACAAGAGTGGAAACAAATATGTAGGGTGGAACAGAAAACCAAAAGTAAATTTTGAGAAGGGGTTTTGAAAGAGGAGAATGAGATTGGTTGGCAGGCAAGAAGAGGAAGGTGTGGAGTTGTGTGAAACTGCAAGAGAAGGATGTATGTTAGTACTATGTTGTATAACAGCATCCACATCTAATCTAGACAACATTCAAAATTGATCCTATAGATAAATATTGGAGGGTTTTGTAATGGATTTTTTTTAGCAGCAAGCTGCTTCTTGGTTGATACCACAGGTTTTGATTTATGCCTGGCCCTATCTTCATTTCAGAACTAAATTGAATACCAATATGTGCCCCTCCCCCCCCCAAAAAAAGTGTGCGCCGGTGGAGGGGCGGGGGAGATGGTCTTGCTAGGGTCCTGATTGTATACTGCGAGGGTCTTGCTGTTTATTACCATAAGTGGAAAATGATGGGGAAAAATATGTACAGTTGAGGGCAACTGAACACAGAACTGAGTGAGCAGCCAAGTTAGTGTTAGTTCATTTTTTGGTGACATTTTACTGATTTAATCAAAGTGTGGCAAAAATATAATAAATCCCCTTATTCTTAATTTGCCTTCATATTCTATATATGTCATTACATGAGCTCCTCGGGGCGGGGAGGCAGCTCTGGTGGATAGAGCACTGGAATGAGACTCAGTAGACCTGAATTCTGTTCCCACCTCTGCCACTGGCCTGCTGGGTGACTTTGCAGGAGTCTTTTTCCCTCTTTGTGCCTCAGTTTTCCAATTTTGTAAATTGGGGATAACAATACTTTGTCTTTTTTGTAAAACACTGAGATCGACTGATAAGTGCAAGATCTAGGCAGTGGTGATATACTTTTACTAGGGCTGTCAAGCGATTTAAAAAAATTAATTGTGATTAATCTAAGTGTTAATAGAATACCATTTATTAAAATATTTTTTGATGTTTTCTACTTTTTCAAATATATTGATTTCAATTACAAACAGAATACAAAGTGTACAGTGCTCACTTCATATTTACTTTTGATTACAAGTATTTGCACTATATAAAAACACCTCATACAAGTACTGTAGTGCAATCTCTATCATGAAAGTTGAACTTACAAATGTAGAATTATGTACCAAAAAACTGCATTCAAAAGCAAAACAATGTAACATTTTAGAGCCTGCAAGTCTACTCAGTCCTACTTCTTGTTCAGCCATTCCCTCAGACAAACAAGTTTGTTTACATTTGCAGAAGATTAATGCTGCCTGCTTCTTGTTTACAATGTCACCTGAAAGTGCTATGAGAACGCCTAAAGATTCATATGTCCCTTCATGCTTCAACCACTATTCCAGGGGACATGTGTCAATGCTGTTGATGGGTTCTGCTCAATAACAGTCCAAAGCAGTGCGGACCAACACATGTTCATTTTCATTATCTGAGTCAGATGTCAACAGCAGAAGGTTGATTTTTCTTTTTTGGTGGTTTGGGTTCTGTAGTTTCCGCATCGGGATGTTGCTCTTTTAAGACATCTGAAGGCATGCTCCACACCTCATCCCTCTCAGATTTTGGAAGGCACTTCAGATTCTTAAACCTTGGGTCGAGTGCAGTTTTTGGACAGCAGTATTACAAAATATGCTATTGCTTTGGTTAAATGGGAGAAAATATTTATCACAGAGGTCCGCAACTCAAAGAGACTTGCCCTGTAGCTAGAGAGAGAAACCCAGTGGTCATTTCCTTTTATTGGAGAGCATTTGTGCTGCTATTTCTCCAGAGAGTTGATCTTGGCAAAGGGCTGGATTTTCTAATTTTGGTGTCTAACTGCCTTAGAAAATTTACCCTTAAGTGTGGCAAGCAGGGCTTGGGGAGACAGAAGATGAAGTAAATGATTTTGTAGATTAAAATAGGGCACTAAATTCCATGTACACTGGGGTGGGGGGGTTATATTTCACAAAGATGAAGAAATATAAATTGTATTAATACTATTTTGTCAGGGCTAAGTCATTAAAACACAACCCATAGTAGGTTACTGTCACTACTTGTTTTGGGTTTTTTTCCAGCATTCCTAGCTGACTTATTTAGTCTTATTTTTCAGGGTTTTTTTCACTTCTCTGGAAAGTACAATTTCTACCAGCTTGAGACACTCAGCACACAAAAGTAAGGAACTTAGTCTATAACTCTTGTGTGCTGATGTGAAGTGGCTACTGTGCTCCCTTTTGAAAATCTGCTTTACAGATCTGAGGGTTTGCTTCATCACCCCATTCATTTCACACTAACTGGCACTCCGATTGTTTCTGTCAACGGAGAAACCATTGGAGACTGAACTCATCCTCTCACGCTTGGATTGTGAGCAGCACATCCAGGAGATGATTAGTGATAGGGCTGTGAGAAGATACTTAATATATCTGTTCTGTTAATAAACAGAGGGAACATGCCTCCAGAGTTGTCATCAGCAATAAGAATTGCTACACTAACTGCAGTAAGTCTTGGGATTGACCTGAGTACCCATACTCCTAAGGTGAAACTCAGATGCTTGGATTCATGATGTAGCAATGACTTTATAAGACTGCAGGGGGAAGCAGTCAGCTGCTAAATACTGATTTACAATCAGGAAATGGAATTTGAGTCTGAGAAATTTATATTTCCTTAATGACATAAGCAACTTTTTAATGTACCCTTTGGTGATAGAACCTAATTCAGTAAGCAGTTGCTACTTCGTGACCTTACCAGAGCATGTATAAAACCCAGAGATGCATTTTCACATTGTACAAATAGCCTCAGAGAAAGAAGAGGGAGAGCACATGCTCTTCTTGTGCCTTTGGCACAAATGGATCCAAGTATAGTACACCACTAAGGCTAAATCAATCCATCAAATAAAATCTATAAGAAAAAGCCAGAAGAGTTGGGGGGGGGGGGGGAGTGTTTCTGAGTGGGGAGTATTTTTGGCTAGCAGTATAGTGTCTGTTAACTGTGACAGCTGAAGGATGAAAGTAGGGATTTAGCTTCTCATGCATTTTTATAAAGCTGATCACTCACAGAATAAAGAGTAAAGAAGCATAGGTGGTTTGCTTTCAATAGCAAACTAGCTTACTTTGCCTTCATTTTTAACTTTCAATTTTTTTTTTCTTGACAAAGTGGCAGAGTTCATATGACTGTACATGATGGTCTTTCTCTTGGGCTTGTACTCTATTGTCAGGAGGCCAAGATGACTTTTTCCCCATTACTCTGGGTTAATCTTTAATCTTCAGTCTCTTGCTGATTGCCAGACCGATTTACCCTGTGATTCTAATTCTTTAAAACTCTAACAATCATAACTACTTTTTCAGTTCCCATTTTCATAAACCTCTCTTAATCAGGGTCTTTCTTTGACCATACTTAACATTAAGGAGCACTTGATTAGTTTGTAAGAAGTAACTGCATTTAACTTAATATTTTCGCTAGGCTTTTTCTTTTAAATTTCAGTCAGTTCATGCATCCAAAAAGCAAATTGCTGGCACTGGTGTATTATTATTCTGGCTCATAATTTCCCTATTCATAAGCTTTTTACACTGTAGAAAATGGACCTTTGGATTTCTTTGTTATGAATAGCACCACCTAATGAAGTGTAAGTCATAGCAGTTATACTTGATTCAGTGAACATATTAAAGCCTCAGGGAAAACAAGGTGTCAAGATTAGTTTCTCTCACCCCAACCCCTTCCCAATAGAGCATTCTGAAAGTCCATTCTGACCCACTTCTGTCACTGATTGAAGAACAGGCAATCTGCCCTGCAGCTACTTAAATCTCACTCTGAAAATAAGGCAGTAGGGTGACATTCTGCAAAATTTGTCCCAAGGACAAGTCACTTACAGTTTTTTTCCACTTATAATGGAAATAAAATTGGTGGGTCACAAAACAGTTCTGATATAATCACAGTGAAGTGATGACCAGTCGCTTTGCAGTTGTTACTCATCTGAGCTGGAAGTACAGTGTAGAAAGCAGAAAGCTTACAGCTTCATGTTTTCCAGCAGGGTCATCATCTCTTAACAGTGAGGTTGTCGCATACTGGTACCTGAATATTTTGTTCACTGTTGTAAAATCTATTTGTTTTTGTTTGCTTCTCCTCAAGAAGCATGTACAGTAGAGAATATGCATTTCTCTTCTATGCAGCATCCATACATCAGGAAATGACCTTGCAGGTGCTGCTGTTCCATTAGCATTCCCCTAAGACTGGACTCAGCCTTCAAATATAGGTGTCTAAATAGGCCAGCCAACTCCTGAATGTAGAAAAGACATTTATACATTTATGTGCCAACTTACTCTATTTAAGTGCCCAAATGTTCTCCTTGCCTTCATGCTAGAGTGCTGCATAAGGCCTTGTGTATAAGTGGCTTTTTTCTCCATTATGGACCTTTGAAAGACAGTGGAGGTGTTTGCTCATAATCCAATGCCTATAGTATCTTGCCATGCATGGGGTTTCTAAATGGTAGAGTAAAACGCTGAGGAGCACACTTCATCCAATGACGAGTGGATGAGTTTTTTTGGTACCTGACCATGTATCCAAAAGATCAGAACAAGATCCTTGAGTGTGAACTTATTCATGATGTGAAAACTGTATGGCATTCCCCTAAATCTGCTCTGTGAAAACTATTGTGGTTTTTGGATTATCATTTTGATGTCTGTGGTTGGGAGAACTGTTTTCCCAGGGCAAAGCAGACAGTGGAAAGAACCCCTCTCTTTGTATTGGGTTTGAGTCTGCTTCTTGGCACAACTGTGAAACGATGCAGCTCTCCACACAGACTACTAAATTTAGCTGTTTCCAAGGAGATGTTCTGTGTGATATTGATAATTGCATTAATCCTTGATTTACACAATCTGCAGGGAAGGAAACGGTTTCTTTCCCCAGTGTTGGCTTTTTAATTGCTCAATGAGCTATAATTTATAAGCTTTAAATTGGAACGCTCCGTGTGTGCACATGCACATGAGAGTGAGAAATCAATGGTCAAAATGATCACTTGCCACAGAAATAATAAGGAGCTGCAGTTTGTCTCTTGAATCTCTGGTCCCTTGTACTCTTACCCTGTGATATTTTGTTTTTATTTCCATGAGCTATATTTGTGTGCCAAGTATTCCTTAGTGATCATTTGAAGATGGCTTGGTGACATCCTTCTGTATTTGCAATGTTAGCTAAAGGCATTCATGCCAACATCGCTTACGCCAGCAGTGCTGTCAAGATACTCATGGTTGAAAACACACTCCTGCAATTTTCACTATCTAATGGAACCTTCTCCCAGCCTCTGGGTTTGATGGTTGGTTGGTTTAGTCATCTGTGAGCAATACTAAGAGATACAGCAAGGAGAAGATGTGTATTTCTTCCCTTAGTAAGCCCATTTATTTGTGCCAGTGACCCGTTTTTCAGCCTCTAGCTGCTCGTAGTGCCTGACATCTACATTACTTTCACTGGAGAAAAAAGAATGTTCTGTTAACCAGTCCTTCTGCATAATAAATCCATTCCAAGACGACAATATCACATTTGGACTAGTCTGTTGTCTCTACTGCATTGGA
This sequence comes from Chelydra serpentina, assembly GCA_037349315.1. Taxonomy (NCBI): domain Eukaryota; kingdom Metazoa; phylum Chordata; order Testudines; family Chelydridae; genus Chelydra; species Chelydra serpentina. The sequence continues at coordinate 20,991,266 of JBAIAC010000035.1, forward strand.
AGTGTACTGTTTGCATCCCATCAATATTAGACCCTCCTCATCAGGCTTCACAACCAGCTGATTATAAACTTCTTGGACAGGATGTCTCAAATAATAACTTCCAGGACTTCACTGTCTAGACATATCTTATGTAGCCAGTTTGAATGGCACTGGAAAGGTACTATTGTCCCAAAAGAAGAAGCAAACAGTAAATACCAAAAGGCAAACATTCATAAAAAAAAAAAAAATTGAAATGTCCCTTGTATATATTTTAGTTTATAAATCAGAGCCCTTTATGCCCCATCCAGTGTGATGATACACCCAATATGTTTAATAGTAAATTAACTGTTTACAGACAACACCTTTGTAGCTGTCAGATTGTCCTGGTTACTTTTAATTTTGATTTTCTTTCATAGTAATGCAGAACTGTAGCTGACCTACTTGTTCATTTCAGTTAAATCCTGAGACACTGTGAAATTCTCTGATCTGTTACAGAAAAGAAGAAAGGAGAGCACAACGTTAAAGGAGAAAGGAAACGAGCAGTTTAAGAAAGGAGGTGGGTTAATGTTCTTTTAACATAATAAATTCTGAAATTGGTTAATAATTAGATCAGCAATTAGATATTGTGGCAAACCTTAAGGTAGATATATTTTCCATCACCCTGAGTCTCTCTTTTCCCCTCCCACAAAACCATCAGCAACCAAAGGGGAGAAGGGGGATCTAATTGACAACAATAAATGTTAGAGACCAAGTGCTAAAAAGTACTTGGTGCAATGCACACCAAAGGAAAGTATCATTAATATACTTACTAGAGTAATGATCCCACAGAAATGGATACTTGCCAACAATTAGATGGTGGTTTGCTTCCAAGACAGCTCACTAGAGAGAGCTTTCTATACTGAATGATTGAAACTTTGTGACATAATGTGTAAGGAAAACTTATTGCTGGAATACACAGGCGGGGGAAAAACCAACCTGCTGTGTCCTTTACTTTTTGAAAATCTGACAGTGATTAATAACAAATACTGTATCTCCTTCCTTCACTTGCCCCCTTGCTGTATTAAGCTTGGATATGGGTGTATCTTCAAGGCATGATCTAGAGAAGAACTGTTCTTTAAAGAGGGTTAGCATCTCTCATCATGTCAGGATTCCTCTCTAGGCTCTGAGAGGAGGTGCTGATATCATTTCATGATTTTTCAGATCAGTGAGGGGCTGGCTTCAACTAAAGAAAAATGTTTGTTTTTATTTTGAGACTTTGCTTCACTTTTTAACTTCAAAGAAAGTGCAAAGTTTGGAAGTGAGGCATATGAATTAAAATCTGCACAGCAGTGGCACAAGTCTAGAGATTGTAGTACTGGGAGCAGGTCTTGGCATTTTAACATAGCTAGTATCCTAATAGAAGTGCTGGTTTAAATTGACAAAACTATTGTCATTGGTATGTATGCTAATTCAGCAGGGCACTTTTTCTGAGAGCAGCTGACTGAGTCTTGCTTTTGGTATAAAACTGATGTTGCTTCAGATATTGAGGAATATGTTTCCAGAGAGTGTAAGCTATGTGGCTCTCACTAATTCTACTGGCAAATGCAATGAATGTTGTTTTTTCTCTTCAATCTTCAGAATATGGGGAAGCAGAAGACTCGTATACAAAAGCTGTACAGGTTTGCCCAGCCTGCTACCAAAAAGACAGGTCTGTTTTGTTTTCAAACAGAGCTGCTGCAAGAATGAAACAGGTGAATGTACTTTTCAAGTATTGTTAATATATGAGTCAATGAATGAGCTTGAAGGAATTAAGCCATAGTTTCCAGGTTTTATTATTCACATAACCTTTTTTGAGGGGGGTGGTCCATCTCAGTAGAAATACTGGTGGAGATTTCGGGCAGGTGGTGGTGGGGAACTGATTTGAAAAATGCACTTGGTCCCACTGGTTGGAATTGAGTCTTCTGTAGGCACTTCTGTCCATGCTACAACTCTTAATTGAGTTCATAACCAGTTGTGGGCGTCGTCTCTAAAAACGGCTAGTGTCTCCACACCACCTGGCTAATTCTTGTTTAGTAACTTTGGCAGTTCAGTGTTTTGGCTCTGCTAGAGGCCTAAATTGTCATATGATTGTCTTCTAGTAACCAGTTCAGTGCATTATGATGTGGGCAGGACTTCCTAACCATGCCTGTACCAACCTGTCTGGCTGATCCTCTTTTGTCTCTGCTGGCTGTGTGGTAGGACAGACTAAAGCACACTGCCTCATATGCTACTGCTTCTGCTTTTTGTGTATGTTCTCTCTCCCAGTGGTTCTCAACCAGGGGTATATGCAGGGGTATTCTGGGGGTAGGTACATCAACTCATCTAGATATTTGCCTAGTTTTACAAACTACATAAAAAGCACTAGGGAAGTCAGTACAAACTAAAATTTCATACAGACTATGACTTATTTATGCTGCTACATTTCACTGTATAGTACAGCGGTTCTCAACCAGCGGGCCGCATGCGGCCCAATTAGCACACAGCTGTGGCGGGTGAGGGTCCAAGGCTGCCCTGCCAGGCTTCACGCCTGGACCCACTGCGGCAGAGTCTCTGGGTCTGAGACGCTTGGGGCGGGGGGAGCATGATGTGGTTCTCAACCTGCAGCCTAGGTAACACATTGTAAATAGGTTGAGAACCACCAGTATAGTATATAGAAATACAATATTTATATTCCAATTGATTTATTTTATGACTAAATTGCTAGCTTTCTTATTTTTAGCATATTTTAGTAGCGGTATGCTGTGACACTTTTTTGTATTTTTATGTCTGATTTTGTAAGCAAGTAGTTTTTAAGTGAGGTTAAACATGGGGGTACGCAAGACAAATCAGATGCCTGAAAGGGGTATAGTAGTCTGGAAAGGTTGAGAGCCACTGCTCTAGCCCCTGCTTAGTCACTAAGAGGTAGCTGTCCACATATTACCAGAATGCACTGATGCACTGTTAAGCAGCATGCTAGGTGTGGAGACACAAACATAGCTGTTGGCGGAAAATCTGTTGTGGGGAACCAAATCAACTCTATAATTTGTAACCAGTCAAGGGAACTGTGCCTCTATCCAGTTGTTTTTTTTTAATCCGTTAAAAGTTGTGATGTGAGTATGATGGTCTTCTTCACAATAAATGTGCTGCCAAAATTGCTGCATAACTGTGGTGAAAAAGAGGGTAATGGAGATGAGTGAGGAGCCAGCCAGGACAACTCCTTAATGCCTGATCTGGCTCCCATTTAGGTCTGTGAGAATTATGCTATTGACCTACCTCAATGGGAACTGGAGCAGGATGTAACAGTGAGCATTCAGCACTACTTCCCTGCTTCACAGGGAAGTTGTGGGTCTAAATTAATTGTCTAAAGCACCTGAATACCATGTGTCATAGAAAAGCTAAGGGCTGGTCCACACTGGGGGGGGGGGGGGGGGGGGTGTTGAACTAAGATACGCAACTTCAGCTACGTTATTCACGTAGCTGAAGTTGAAGTATCTTAGTTCGAACTTAAAAGCACTTACCGCGGGTCCAGACGCAGCAGGCAGGCTCCCCCGTCGACTTCGCTTACTCCTCGCGCGGAGCTGGAGTTCCGGTGTCGACGGGGAGTGCTTCCGGGATCGATTTATCGCGTCTAGATGAGACGCAATAAATCGATCCCAGAAGATCGATTGCTACCCGCCACACCAGGCGGGTAGTATAGACGTACCCTTAGACAATTTTCAACACTGTTTCTATACAGGCCACGTGTATGTTGCTAAATAACCTCTGGCTGTTTAAGAAGCAGAATCAAGACTTTAGGAGTAGGGAGCAATTTCTCCTTCTGTTGCTTTTAAATATATTCTGAATAGAGACACGTTTTTCTCCCCCTTCCCCCTCCCAGTTATTTACAATACCTGAAGAAAACTTGCATGAGCGTCCAACATGCAGGGATAGAATTGGGGATAGAAAACAGTGTGCCAGTCTCTAATATTAGAGTACTCTGTCGTATATCTGATATTAAGTGCCAGAAAGTCAGCTGAGCATTTTTGCTCAAGTAGAACCACCTAGACTACTTTTTTATTACCAGACAATTAGAGCAGAGAATACAATGAGATTCTCTCTAGCAGCTGCTGCAATAGCCTCTCCAACATGAATGCTTTCTGAGCATATTTATAAACAGCAAAATAGCCTCACAATCCAGATGTTAAAAATCCATGTCACTGGAGAACTAATCCAGTAATTGCCAAAGTATTCATGGAGAATAAATGAGTTGGATACAAACAGTTAGTATGATGTCTCCTTATTAGGGTTGCCAAATTTCTAATGCCACAAAACTGAACTCCCCTGTCCCACCCCTTCTCTGAGGTCCCGTTCCTGCTCGCTCCATCCCCCCTCCATCTGTCGCTCGCTCTTCCCCCACCCTCACTCACTTTCACTGCGCTGGGACAGAGGGTTGGGGTGTGGAAGTAGGGTGAGGGCTCTGTCTGGGTTGGGATCAGGGGTTTGGGGTGTGGGAGGGGGTTCAGGGTGCGGGCTCCCGGTGGCGCTTACTGCAGCTCCCAGGAAGCAGCCACCAGCTCCCTGCAGCCCCTAGGCACATGGGCGGCCAGGAAGTCTCCGCATGCCGCCCCCCGTGCCCACAGACGCTACCTCCGCAGCTCCCATAAGTTGCGGTTCCGAGCCAATGGGCCCTGTGAAGCTGGTGCTTGGGGAGCCAGCACTTGGGGTGACAGCAGCGCGTGGAGCCTCCCTGGCCGCCCATGTGCCTAGGGGCCACAAGGACCTGGCAGCTGCTTCCGGGATCCATGCGTAGCTAGGGCAGGCAGGGAGCCCGCCTTAGCCTCGGGTCCCTGCTGTGCCACTGACTGGACTTTTAACAGCCCGGTCAGCGGTGCCGTCAGGGTCCCTTTTCAACTGGGCATTCTGGTCGAAAACCAGACGCTTGGCAACCCTACTCCTAATAGAATAATGGCTTTTGGTTAGGCTAACACCATGCCCTGGAGATCTAAAGTATCCTTGTTTTAAGGGGCTTCCACAGCCTTTTTTTTTAATTTTATGCCTGCTACAGATATGTTTATTCAGCACTACAATAGATATTTTAATCAGACATTTCTTGAAAGACCAGCTGGTTTCTTATGGAGAAAACACTGTTTAGAAGCCATCCTTCTCCTGCATTGTATGTCTTTCTCAGACTTTGTTCTCTGTTACTCCAGTTATTTTGGATGAAAACAAGATGTTTATTTTGTAAACCTTTTATCTACCCTCATTCCAATACAGTCAGAAACCCCCTCATCTTCCATTGCAGGTTAAGGCAGAGCACATGTGCACTAAAATCTAGTCCCTTCCACTGCAAGGTGTCTCCTCCATTGCTCTTTGTTAAAGACCGCAATCTGCTGTCAGGTGGATCAGCACATGTGGACAGGGACTAAGTTGGGAGTACGGGGGAAGTGTTGGCCTATGGCTTCAGCACTAACCCCTCAAGCAACTGAACCAGATCCTAGTAGGTGGGGAGAAGTGCAGTAGACACTTCAACTGAGTAGAGGCCTGCATGAGTGACTCAGCCTTTTGAACATTGCCTTGTGTGAGCTGCTGAGTGCAAATTAGATGAGTATGCAGTCACATGACTCTGACACCAGCTGCTGTCATGGAAAGCTGGCCTCTTTCTGGCTTAGACATCTCTAGCATATTACTAATGTAATTTAAGGCTTTTAATGGTTCTCTACAAATGTATTCATTCCCAACTGGCACTTATAAGTATGTATTCAGTTATATCACTAGAAATGGGGTAAACAAACCTAACATTATTGATTTGGTTTTAGGACAAGACAGAAGCTGCCCTAAGTGACTGCAGCAAAGGTACGATCCTTTTTCCTGATTCTGAATGTGCTGCTGTTGCACAGTGTCATTGGTGCAGAAATCATGCCACTCAGTAGGGCTGCAATTTTTGGCAAGGCAACTTTTCTTAAAAAAAAAAAAAAACTCGGGGGAAGGTCATGGTGATAGGGGCTGATATCTTGGATTAACTTTATAAAATAGCTGTCAGGCTTTTAGTACCTGAAATATCTTATTTCTCCATTGCAAATAAGAATGGTGTTTGCAGTGTGATAGTAGCAAAATCTTTATTACAGAAGCTGCCCATTCTCCTGCACCTACTCTTGTAAACCCAACCCAGCTCTCCAAATCTTAAGAGTTTTAACCTTGAAGTGCAAGGAATTATGTGGTCCCTTGGAATTAAAGGCACCAAATCCCTTTGTCTAAGTCTTTTACGTTATTGCTGACCTTGTGCTCTCTGATTCCCATGCTGCCTAGTTTTATCTCTGTCTCTTGATGAAATCTGTTCAGCTGTATACTGTTGCATCTACCCACTCACCCACATGTAAATCCCCAGATGTCTGGTCTTGGATGTGTGTTATACTCTTTATAAAGCTGTGACAAAAGTCCAGCCTTACCAAATGGAGAACTAATTCAGTGGCTGAGTGCCATCACTGCTTATACAGTAAGCATTTTTTTAAGGGTTACTAGTATTCTTGCCTTTTTGAAAGTAGCAAAATTTAACTGGCTTGTACCATTTTGCTTTCTTAGTCTTCCTGGGTGTTTTTTAAAATGCTTCTGCTAATTTTGTACTGGCTGAAAGGAAATCAATCAGCTGTGCAGCGTTACAAGATTTAAACTTTACCGTCATTTGACAGTCTCTAGGGGCTTGGCTCACAAGCTGCAGTGCAACACTTAGAGCATAGCAATTCACACCGACCTGCATCTTGCTGACTGCAGCATTGTCCTTGTCCCTCTATAAAGAAGAAACAAGCTATGTTTGGCTAGAATATTTTGGGCTGCATTGCTTGCATTAAGAATTATTTTAGTTTTTGGGTTGGGGTTTGTTTGTTTTTTAAAAGGTGCTTTTTCCTATGTTGAAAACTGGATGGAGAAATATCTCGAGAGCTTGTTTATTAGCAGGTTACTGTTGTACAGAAGCAAACTGTTTAGCATTCAGTCCCAGCTGCACCGGTAATCATGGTTGTCTGTCAAGAGAATAAGGAGATGAACAAGCATACATTGAATCAACGTGCTTCTTTCGTAATTTCTAGAAACAGTCTAACCATTCATTTATAGACACTGAACCAGATTTAATCTATCAGTGTAGATTCAGAAGCACTTCAGTGGAGTTACTTTTGATTTACACCATTAGATGAAGATAAATTCAACCTCTGCATCTGTCTGTCTAAAAGTGATATCCTTTTATCTTCTAGATCCTGTATTTGTACTATATTAGCTTTATGGTACTCTGCAAATTATATCTGAAGTGTCCAGAATAATTACTATGTGTAATACAAATAATACACCAAGTCCTGGTCCCTTCCTCTGACTTCTGCTATGTATCCCATATGTGCAGTGAGAAAAGTTCCAGGATGCATGGAGCACAGCAGTGAGGCAAAGCACCATGGGACCTGCCCAGAATTCTGCACACTTACTTTGCATAAAGTCCATGCCGCCGTGTAGACACATTAATCTGTACTTAATCTGAAAACAGTTGGCCCTATGTATGCAGTTATTGCATACTATCTAATGCCAGTTAGTGTGCAAAAACTCTGAATTAAACCTCCCCTGTAGATAGGGCCGTGGAGATGCAGAGAACCTTCTTTGATTAAGTCTTTCCCTTGCAAATGCAGAATATAGTCCCGTCCTGTCCCCCACCCTCCCCATTAAGATGTATCTTATATTAAACTGGTACTATGCTTAATTTATTTTTTTTATTTATTAAAATCAACTTCAAGATATATGTATTTACTTAACCATTGATTTGAGGGGGTGTAGAAACATTCCATAAAACCATACCACTTTGTTTTAATTTTCCAGCAATCGATCTAGATCCTAACTATATCAGGGCTCTGCTGAGGAGAGCAGAACTATATGAAAAAACAGAAAAACTAGATGAAGCCCTGGAGGATTATAAAACAGTCCTAGAAAAAGATCCATCAGTACATCACGTGAGAGAAGCTTGCATGGTAAGCATTTACACCATACTTAGGACTGACCATAAAATTTACATATGCAATGCATTGATACTACTTATGCAAGCTGTTTCACTCATTGAGCTTCACTTAACTCTTACTAGTGATGCAAGCAGGCTTAAATTTCAGATCATGTTATATTCACGATAGCCAGATGTATATCCTTTTCACTCAGGATATCAACTGTTCAGTTGCCTAATGTTGGTATTAATAGTAAAGTTGCAACTAAATTTTGTCTTTGTGGCTCTGAAAATTGATTGGGTTTCTCTCATCCTGCCTTCTCATGCCCTCCCTTCCCCCCTCCCATGACATTATATTATAATTCTTCATGACTTTTTTTTTTTTTTAACAATTTTATATCTACATAGTATGGAACTGTTTAACCTTTATAAATGGGTGGAAGTAAATATGGGTGTTCCTGCTTGCAGGTGCTTGGCATATAATGACCATGTGTAAGTATGATTTACTTGTTAAACAGCCACCCCTCCTGGTTTATCACTCACACACTATAGTCCTTTGTTATCTTTGTCCTGTTTAATGTTTAATTTTTATTCAGAAATGAAGCTGAAAGTGAATATTTATACATGCTTCTAGGATCAGATTTCCTTCAACGTATCCTCTGTAGAATATAATCAGATAAATATCTTGATTCAAATTCTGACTTGTTGTTACACCTATATATGTGCCAAGCAAGTGTTCAGGGGCAGGGCATGTGTAGTATGCACCATGCACTTGAGCCCTTGGCCCTGGAATGGAAATCACATCCCACACCACCTCTGCACTCTTGTAGCAGTAATGTGCAAAGGCATCTGGGATGGGAAGAATTGGTAGATCAGAAAAAAGGCACACAATAACACTGCTTTTGCTAGTTCTTCAGTTGGCTGGAATTTATGAAAAGCACTATACTATAAGACCTAGGCATTATTATACTGTAAGACCTAGGTATTATACTGCAATCATTCTTCTGAATGGTGACTCTGTGGCCAAACATCTCTGCAACACACTTGTATTTTTTCTGAGGGAAATGGGCATAAATAACTGGAATTCAAAATAATAATTTCACTTTAGTCTTGATCATGTAATTTTTGAGGACACCAGAAAATGGACTTGTAGCTAAACTGATAACTCTGAGGCAGTCCTAAAAGATCATTCAAAATCTTGAGTAGTTTCTTTCTGAAAACTTTTGAGTTATTTTTGCTAGTAGCAGTTTAAGCTTCTTATTTACATTTAAGAGCATGTCCTCTCATTTTAATGGAATGTAATCTTGAAGTCATAAACAGAAGCACCTACTGGTCTAGCTGCTTTCTTCATTAGTGAGCAAAATGAGGTTTGCAGTTCAATACTAAATCCCATGTCCTCTTCAGTTAATCTTACAAATAGCTGTGGGATTGAAGGTACCTTGAAAGAATCTTATGTCATATCCATTGGGGTAAATATGTACTCGGAGTGTGTTCTTTGGTTTTTGAACAGTATGGCTTGGAAGAATAAAGGTAAACCCTTAAAATGCCCTGGAACCCAAATCTGACCTGTATACAGTCCCTAGTCAATTGGGATTTAAAGTCACTGCCATGGACTGTTGATTCCAGGTTTTAAGCAGCTATTTGTGTGAAATTCCAGCAGGAAGTGCTTTTCTGATAGTATTTAGCACTTTAATTCTTAGTGTGAAAAGCGGTGGTGGATTTGATAGATTAGAAACAGTCTGTACAATGGGAGGCAGGAAGGGATTGGTACTCTGACTGCTCCTCTCAGAGGCTGCTTGTGTTTTCCACTGTGTGACATTCTGCAGAGCAGTCCAGACCAGTGAGGGGGCTGTCACCCCTGCCGTGCAACTTTGGGTGCCTTGCAATGCTTTGCTATTGTAGTTTCCAAGTTGGGTTGCTCACAAACAGCCTGCCAGCATGCAGGTCACACCCAGCATGTCTGTGTACAGCTCCAGTCCTGATCCAGCAGCTCTGACCGCAGCAGCCTGTCAGCACAGCCTGCTGCTTCCACCAGCCTTGGTTATCGCTTGCAGGGTGACCCCAGTACACTCCTAGTCCTGGATATGTTCCACAAAAATGTGTTTAGCGCTGTCCAGCCCTCTCCTTGGCAGTCCAGATATTAGGTCTGTTGCCCTTGTAAAGGGATCAAGATACAATAGTTTGCCACTTTAAATGGAGTTACTCACAATTCACAACACTGGATTAATTTTGATTAAAGAATAAAACAAATTTATGTAACTACAAGGAGAGAGGTTTTAAGCGAGTACAAGTAATGAAGCTTTGAAGTCAAAAATGTTTACAAGAGAAATGCAGATAAAACGCTTTCTAAACTTAACAAACTAGACTTGGTTCAAAGTGAAGTTCTTACCTCAGGTTTCCAGTAGCATTGCTGACCAAATTTCAGGTTAGGATCTGTTCCCAAGGTCCAATGGCCTGTGTTGTTGTTGTTTTTTATCCTCTGAGGTGAAAGAGAGATGGACAGGGAGAAAGAACTTGGGGTGTTTTTACCCCCTCACTTTTATAGTCTAGTCCACTGTTCCCTCTAAGCTGTGCGCGTGTGCGCGCTCACAGATTCTAAACCCCGCGCACATGGTGAAACACTGCGCGCACAAAAATTTTCACAGAAGCACAACAATTTGTATAGAAGACTTTTTTGCGGACACGGCCTGTCAAAAATTAGAGGGAACATTGGGACCCTCTTTGAGATGCATTTTCCTGAAGGTTACCCCTCAAAGCAAAGTTTATTAAAACAGTAAAGACGACAACATGATGACTGGTGGTGAACAAAGTTCCATGCTGTTTCTTTTTACCCGTTTTCTGAAATGCGGCTTTTCTTTATCTCCTACCTTCCCCCCTTGCTCTCTGAGAGTTCTGTTTAGAACTTGTATGGAAATTGAGATAAACACACATTCCTTTTGAGAGCTGCGTGAGCAGTTCTGCCTAATTGGGGCTACGTGGGTTTGAACATGTGCCACCAGCATCATTCAGGAAGAATTCATAACTTTACATATAATGTGGCTACATACATTCCACCATTTTATTATTGACCATTATTATTGTAAGGTATCAAATGATACCTTACAAAGCATATTTTGTACAAAGATTATTATAATAGTGTGTGAATACAGGGATGCATTCCATCGCACACTGGCTCTTCAGGTGGAAGTTAGTTCATGCTTCTGTCAAGGCCATGTGAAGGGACAGTAGGGCTCTTAAGGGAGCATGCTGCCAGGGGAAGGTAGCTCCTAAAAACCGCTCAGAAATGATTGCCTTCTACACAATTGGAGCTGTTTATTTTTGAATTCTGGGTTTTGGAGGCCGTTCGCTCCTACCCACAAGCAGCTGCCCATTTCTAAGAGGAGCATTGCGTGGTACATCGGACCCTCGCTAAAACACAGGATTTGGGATCCATGCGCGTTAACGCGGGGACCAAGTTATAGCGGGGGTGCGTTACCATGGATTCCAATTAAAGTAATTTATTTTGGGATCCATGGTCGCGACTGCACTATTTCTGAATTTGTGCTATGTAGACGCGCGTTCTAGCGGGGGTCTCCTGTATTTTTTAAAATGCCTCTTCATCATTGCATACATTTTTTTCATTACAGCATGTGATCTAGTCCTTGGGGTTGTGGTTTATGGGTTTAAGTTTTTGTGTAAGTGGGAATGCTGATTCATTTATATTATTTCTGGGTTCTGGTATTAGTTTTGATGATCTGCACATAAAATGATATGCACGTTCCTGTGACTGTTATAAACAGCATGGGTGTATGGGTTGAAACTACTTTTGATTACTAGTTTAAGGAGAATGGACAAAATGTTCAAAATGCCTAAAATTGGGCATCTAAAGCCATATTTTAAGATGAGATGATCACCTATAGCTTCAATCAACTGCAGTGGGAGCTAGCTGCAAGTGCTCTGCCCCACTAAAAATCCAACTACTTCAATACTTGAAATAAAAGTGCAGTTAATATGGATGTAAAACAGAAAGAGCGCCCAGTCTGTAGTCTGGCCTAAAGTATTTTCCTTGAGCATATTGAAGACAACATGGATAATGCCCTTCTCGATACATAACACTTCTTTTTATGTTGATTGTTTGCAGTTCTCAAACATTCCTTGTTTTCCTCTTGCTGAGTATTCCTCTTCCTCTTGATTCTATTTTATAGGCATTGTTCACTGAAGTTACCTTTTGATATTATGTTGAGAATGTGGGAAATTTCTGTATTTTTATTTAAAAGTATGTGACTTAGTTTCCTCGCTTATATTGCTACCCACTTGTGAAGGCTAAAAGTAATGAAGTGATTGGGTGTGTCACATAGACATGTTGGGGTTGGTATGAATGGGCTATCTAGAACGGCCAGCATGTGAATAAAGCTATCTTGAAGATACAGTGGAAGACCAACTGGATAATTAACTTTAATGACTGCCAGTTAAGTGGACTGTCTGACCACAAGCACCTACTGTCTGACCACAACCATCTACTATCTGCAACACAGACCAGGGGAGTGGGAGGAGAGTACACCTGAAAATAGCATGACTGGAATCTACAACACAAGACTGAGGTGTTATGAGACATGAAGAGAATGATGTTCCAGCATGGTAGAACATAGATTTTCAGTTCGGGATTGGTTTGGGAAGGCTAGGGACATTTTGCAGCAAGCATGTAATTTGCTTTGCAGGCCTGGACAAAGCGGCACCTACCTAACTAAACAAGGGAAAGCTGGCAAGTTACGTGAGACACACGTTCTGGCTTTGCTTTACCATTTGAACCCAATGACCCTAATTACTGTATTCCAGTTGACTAATAATGTTTTGCTTTGAAAAGGTTGTCCTGTGTTACTGCAAACATCTGCTGGCTGCATAGCTCCCAAGAGGATAAATCTCCAGTAGGGGCCCAAGCTCAAGCTTATTGGGATCCACTGAAGAAGCCAGTGGGGGGTGGGGGGGAGAAGGAGTGCTGAAGCTGGGGATCCAGTCTCAGAGTAGTGGAGTGGTAGGGCTCCCTAGGTAGCAAAGTGGAGGTTCTGGGCCTAATACTAAGAAGGGTACGCATCCAGAAAGACTGAATAAATGTCAGAAACAGCTCTCCTTTGGCAGAGGTGTTGGTTAATGATGGGATTTTTTTAAACTGCTCAGCTGTGACCTAGATTTTCTGCCATAGAAGTCAATGGTAAATTTCCCATTGACTTCATTAGAGCAGTTAGGTCAAGACTTGAGAATTTGAAACATCTGACCCTAAAATTTTAACTTAAAAAAAAAAATTTTTTTTTAAATGCACTTAACATGAACATGGGGCTCAATAGCATCTTCTGGGAGGGTGGGGGGAAGGGGAGAGGAGTGTGAACTGAATCTTTTTTTGAGGCTTTCAGTAATGACTGGCTTGAACTATCTGCACCTACCCCATATTTTAAACGTTTATATCTAGCATTGAATTCAAAATGCTAACTCCCTGTTATGGAGAAGATCACTTCATGTGAATTGGTGTAGCTCCATTAAAGCCCCTGTGTGTCCATCTTTAGTTTTAAAACTGTATATGAGAGGCAATTTGATCGAGTGGATATAGGGTGACCAGATGTCCCGATTTTATAGGGACTGTCCCGATTTTTGGGTCTTTTTCTTATATAGACTCCTATTACCCCCAACCCCTGTCCCAATTTTTCACACTTGTTGTCTGGTCACCCTAAGTGGATAGGACACTAGTCTGGGAATGAGACCACCTGGATTCTAATGCCAGCTCTGTCATTGACCTGCCGCATGACCTCTCTGTGCCTGTTTCCTCTCCTACCATTTGTGTGTCAATTGCAGGCTCCTTGGGTTAGGGACTGTTTTTGTGTGTTTGTACACATGTCCTCCTGTGTTTGTCCCACACTATTAATAACTTTAGGCTCTAAGTTTGAACATTTTGATCATATAATTGAATGATCTTACATTTTAAAACCTGCTGGTGGTTTAAAAACTGCTTAAACTTCAACTTCTCTATAGTTCGATTTGATGTAAAAACACTTTAAAATTACTTAAATTGATGCCCAATGTTCTAATTCTGCACTGTAAAACTTAAAACAAATTTCATTTTCTGTTACAAACCCATTATGCTGCTATAGGAGTAGCACTGGAAACAACCAGAGAGAATCTTGGCCTGAAACCAGAACTGAAACTACTCTTTTTGGGACTGGATCATTAAGTAGGACTCTCTTCTGCCACTGATATGTGTATATATAACTCTCATTAATGCTAATGTAAGTTGCATATGTCTAGATGAGGGTAGAATACCCTCCTAAGCACACAGCTCTTGGCAACAGCCTAATGAATTGACAAGCTTGTCACACATCATTATTTTCACGTGTAACAGATGTGCTGGGGCTATTATGTTCTAGAAATACATGCGTAAATATGTTAATATTATCCTTGTTTATCATTTCCTCTTCGCTGAAGCCATGACTTCTTAATTTAATAATTCAGTTAAAAATTCTGGTGACCTTCATCGAGAAAGCAATGATTCTCTTACTTTCTGTAGCTTCTAGCATATCCTGTATTTAGCACCATAGTCCCTAAACTCCCTGTGTGTTCCTATAATACATGGACTCTCTTCTTTTCCTCCCTTTTTAGTCCTTGCTGTTGTTGTACTTGTTCTCTTTTTAGCAGGGTCTTTCCTAGCTTTTGTTCAGACCTTCACTCTTCTTGCAATGTAGGGTATATTGGGGTATTTTACTTCTCTAAAGTGTCTGCATTTCACTGATTTAATGTCTGGTACATTCTGCAATTCTGGTTTCCTGGTAAGACAGCTCATTATAAAACATCTGTGCAAAAATGTAGGGTGCGATAGCAAAGTTTCTCACACTGTGACATAGTGCACCACATCTCTATAGAACGTTTCATGGACACTTCTTCCATTCAAGACTCTGTAGACCACTTTCCCTTCAAAATTGTATAACTTCGCTGTGTGATACCTACTGCAGTTGGTTATATGGGAAAGTAATATTAGGAAAGCATAAAGGTGCATCTAAATGCCTCTTAATGACAGAATCATAGAAATGTAGGGGTGGAAGAGACCTCAAGAAGTCATCAAGCCCAGCCCCCTGTGATGAGGCAGGACCAAGTAAACCTAGACCATCCCTGACAGGTGTTTGTCCAGCCTATCCTTAAAAACTTTCAGTGATGGTGATTTCACACAGTCTGTTGGCAGCTGCTTCCAGAGCATAACTACCCTTATAGATAAATATTAGGAAAAACTTTCTAACAAATCTTTCTTGCTCCAGATTAAGCCCATTACTACTTGTCCAACGGTCAGTGGACATGGAGAACTGATCACAGTCTTGTTCATAACCGGTCTTAATCTGTTTGAGACTATTATTAGGTCCCAGCCTCAGTTGTCTTTTCTCGATACTAAACATACCCAGCTTTATTAACTTTTCCTCGTAGGTTAGCTTTCCTAAACCTTTTATTGTTTTTGTTGCTCTCCTCGGGACTGTCTCCAATTTGTCCGCATCTTTCCTAAAGTACGTCACCCAGAATTGGATACAGTACTGCAGTGCCAAGTAGAGCAGGACAATTACCTCCTGTGTCTTACAGGTCACACTCCACTCCAGAATCATATTAGCCTTTTACAACTGCTTCACATGGCTGACTCATATTCAATTTGTAATCCTCTATAACCCCCAGATCCTTTTTGGCAGTATTGCTAACTACAAAATGGGGAACAACTGGCTAGATGTGTTTCTCATTTGTCTGCATTGAATTTCATGTTTCAGACCAATTCTCCAACTTGTCAAGGTCATTTTGAATTCTAATCCATTCCTCCAAAGTGCCTGCAACCTCTCCCATCTTGGTTTTCATCTGCAAACTTTATAAGCACTCTCTCCACTTTACTATCCAAATCATTAATGGCCTTCACCCAGGACTGACCATTATGGGATCCCACTAGATATGCCCACACAGTTTGACATCAGATCATTGATAAACTACTTTGAGCACAGTCTTTCAACAAATTGTACACCCACATTGATAGTAATTTTGTCTAGGCTGCATTCCCCTAGTTTGCTTATGAGTGTGTCATGGGGGACTGAGTCAAAAGCCTTCCTAATGAATCAAGATGCGGTTTCTCAGCTGAAAACAGAGAAGACCAATATGACCAGTCAGGTGTCAACAGACCACCACAAGTAAACCATGGTCTGTGGAATGTGAGTCGCTGGCCATCATTAATGCTACATTTAACAGCATGTGACCAAAAAAAGAAAGAAGGCTGTTTGGCTGGTTGAAAATTCTCTTATTTAAATGGTCATAGGTCTTGCCTACACTAAAAAGTGTTTGCTGGTTTAGCAGCTAGTGGTGATGCAATTTATACTAGCAAAAGAATTATTTTGCTGGTATTGCTTAAACCAGTTCCCTGAATGAAATATACTATCCTGCCAAAAGGATCGCCTTTTGTTGATATAACTGCATCTACATTGGGGCTTTTGCTGGAATAGCTAGTTAGGGGTGTGACTTTAGAAAAAATAAAACTCCTAGCCACCATAACTATGGCAGCAAAACTTTTATGTGTAAACTAGGCCATAGACATTGGTTCTCATTACTAATGTACTGCCTGCAAAACCATTCTAATGTGAGTTTCAGAATCACAAAAGACCTTTTCTAGTGAAAATGTACCTAATGCTGATAGAGCCTGGCTGCATGAGACACTCAACACCTTGTACCAGTCAGGGAGGAACATATGAGACATTGACAACCTTGTACTGGTCAGGAATGGACACAGTGGTCTCTTTGATGTGTAGCTTTCAAAAGTGCTTTAAATGTTCGGTAATTATCCTTATTTTTGTAGTTGGGAAGTAAAGAGATTAAGTGATGCCTACATACCCTGTTCTGTCACCTATCTTACTTTAGTCCAATTTGCAGTATACCCCCAGCAAGATACTGAGGGCTTGTCTACACAGCACTGCAGTGGCACACTTTAATGTTAACACTGGGTCTTTCACTATCACTGCTACTCACTTTAGCAGAAATAACTAGTTCAGTGGAGATCAATATCATTGAGAGGAGGAAGGGGAGTTTAGGTTTTTGCATTCCTCTATGGGAGCCACACCCTAGAGCAGGGATCGGCAACCTTTGGCATGCGGCTCGCTAGGGTAAGCCCCTTGGCGGGCTGGGCCAGTTTGTTTACTGGCCGTGTCTGCAGGTTCGGCTGATCGCGGCTCCCACTGGTCGTGGTTCGCCGTCCCAGGCCAATGAGGGCTGTGGGAAGTGTTGTGGGCTGAGGGATGTGCTGGCCACTGCTTCCCGCAGCCCCCATTGGCCTGGGACGGCAAGCCGCGATCGGCCGAACCGGCGGACATGGCAAGTAAACAAACTGGCCCGGCCTGCCAGGGGGCTTACCCTGGCGAGCTGTGTGCCAAAGGTTGCCGATCCCTGCCCTAGAGAATATCTGTTGAAAAGTCTTTCTGTCTATCTTTCGGTGCGTTATCCTGCACAACTGTCTGACCTAGCTGTAAATGAGCAATGGGACTTCTAGAAAATGAGTCTATTCCATATCCTAACAGACTTCTCACTGCTGCATTTTTTCAAGCCTATTTTTTCTCATTAGTATTGAAGCTCTGGCATAGCAAGACACTCTCCATGTGTGCAGTAATGGTGGAAACTCAAAGGGGCATCTTTGCCCCCACATACCTGCCAGGCAACTAATACAGGATGGTAAAGGCACTTAGAGTTTTCAAGGACATACTTTTAAAAGCAAAACAAACAAAAACAGAACAAATAACCCAATGCTGATATTTGTAATCTCGTGTCTTTACCAGCCTGCCATGGTCTGCAAAGAAATCTAAAAAAGTGGTGCTCTCTACAGGAGCTTCTTTCTTTGTTATAAATAAATATTTATATAGAATATATATAGCTATAAAAAGAATGTCAGGACAGCAAACCTACATATAATGGCTCAGAAAGGCTTTAAATTACAGAATGTAGTAAAGGAAGCAAATTTCAGTTCTAGTTCTTTATCCAACTTCAGAAGCAAACTGTTATAAGAAAAGAATAATTTAAAATCCAGCATTTTGAAACTGTAACCCTATTTTCAGAGTTTTTTATGGTGGTGGTGTATAGAAATAATCCAAACCAACAAAACACAAAATTCTCCTACAGTTCAAACATGCTGTGCCAGGTTCTAACTGGAGAGGTCTTGATCTTTTAAAACATGTTCTGATAATTTTATAATAGCATATAAATAGCAACTTTTGTTATTGTAGATGTTCTTGTGCACTCAACTCTGTGGCTGCAGAATCGTTATGTCAAATGGATTCTTAATAAACTAAGTCTGTCAAAGCTAGTATTATGGATCTACTATGCTTACCTAGGTGAGGGAATTGCTAATGACATATTACAGCTATGCGTGGAACCTACTACCTATAGTTAGGGGAATCTGGAACACTTTACTCTCCCTCCTACCTCCTGAAACTGAGATTCCTCTACCTCCTGAATACTCCATTCACTCACTCCCAACTCCTACTTATACTTGCAGGGAAGGGGCTGTTTTCACTTATCCCCCATGAAAAATGAATTACATATATAAAGTTGATCTCTAGAGTTCCAGGAGCAGGTGGGAAGTGAATTCCTCTCCTGTTATCATAATCAGTGATTGTTATTTATGCATCTATGGAGGGTACTGCTGGAGCTATTCTATCTCTGCTCCTTCACAGGTCTGTCTCCAGCAAGAAGAGTTGCTAGCATTAAGAGCTGTGATTGCAGTTCTTCAATGCATAGAATTACTCCCTCAATGCTCGTTATAAGCTCATGAGCACAAAATCTCAAGAAAAATTCCTTTGAATATATATGTGATGTACAATGAATGGATGTCATCCATACTACATTTTAATTTTGTTATAACAGTGATGGTTCTGTGAATCAATGTACATTAGACTCTTCCTCTTTTTCTTTACCAAAATGGTAAATTGAATCCCTTAATTCTGTCTTGGTTAAGTACGGTATACACTTCTCATTAATATTTTCATGGTATTCATCTGGCAAGAGCTCATTATAGAACGCACTATAAGAGTGTGAGCTTGATGGCTTAGCAACTGTTTTAGGCATAATTTTAAGAAATCCTTAACTTCTAGAAATGTAAGACTGTGTGTAAAATTGCCTAATATACTTGTTTTAAAATAAACTTGCAAGCTTTCATTATTGAGGGTTGCACCGAAGGCCTAATGCGATACTCCATGGCAAGAAGAGTATGTAATTAGGACCCAGATCCTGCACAGTGGGGCTTCATATGGGTGCTGGAGTTCCCCTCCACCATGGAGGAAATTACAGGATAGTGTCCTTGATCTCTAATATTCTGTCATCTCTCAGATTTGGTTGTCATGTCTTGCATAACAAAGTGCTTCTTCATTAACAAGAGATCCTGAGGTGCATAATAGCAAATTTAAGGAACAGCTGGCAAAAGCACTGTCTGAAATGTTCGAATATGTTTCATAAAATGGAAGTTCTCTACAATCTCATGCAAATGACCCAGATTCCCTGAAATCTTCCCTCCACACCCCACACCCGGTATGTCCATGTTCATAACTTAAACACGGTGCCTGCTTGCCGTTGGTTTTTTACAGTCTCTTATCAAGACTAATAAATGCCATGCTGGAGATGTGGCTAAAAATAGATTTTGATTCTCTCTTTTTTTTTTTTTTTTTAAATTCTATTTTGCTTTTCAATTAAAATACTAGAAAGCAAATAGGCACCATCTGACTGCCTTAACCTAGAAATGAAAAATTATTTATATATGAACATTGCACTTTTCTCCCTATCTGATGGGACAGACATTAGGTTTTCTAAACAAGATGAAAATGGCTTTGTTTTACATCTGCATTTCTTTTAGACCATAAGTATTGGGTCTATGTCCTGGGTATGTGTATGCAAAATACAGTACAGTAACTCCTCACTTAAAGTCGTCCGGGTTAATGTTGTTTTGTTCTTACGTTGCTGATCAATTAGGGAACATGCTTGTTTACAGTTGTGAAATGCTCCCTTCTAATCTCCTTTGCAGGCTGTCAATGGCAGTTTAGCTGTCCCTTCCCCCACTGCAATGTGCTGCTCTCAGAGACTCCTGCCTGCTTGCTGGGGGAGTGGGGGGGAGAAGAGATGGGTAATGTCAGTGTGCCTGCTTGCTGTGGTGGGGGGGGGGGGGGAGGGGGAGAAGAGGGGAGCTAATGTCCCCCTGCACCTTGCTTACCCCATCTTCCATAGAGCAGGTGGGACACACAAGGGAGGGAGCTGCTGCCTTAGACAGAAGCTGCAGCTGCCGGGCTTGCTGATCTAATTAACAAGGCAGTGTACTTCTGACCCCACTCTTGATACCTAATTGGAAATGCACATCTCTGTCTCTGAAACACATCTTTCCTGCTGGCTTGTAGAGTGTGAGAGTTAATCCTTGAGGGCTCAGTGGAGTGCTAGTTCATTTAGTAAGGCATTCCCTGGGAAATTCCCACCTTCTGACTCCTCCACCTCAACCAAGCTTCACTATCCTCATCGCTGTGTACCGGTATTTAATTGTTAGTTTAAAACTTTGTGTGTGTGTGTGTGTGTGTGTGTTATAGTCTTTTGTCTGGTGAAAAAAATTTCCCTGGAATCTAACCCCCTTATTTACATTAATTCTTATGGGGAAATTGGATTCGTTTAACATCATTTCGCTTAAGGTCGAACATATTTTTCAGGAACATAACTACAACGTTAAGTGAGGAGTTACTGTATATACGTTTAGTTGACAAGATTGCCAAAAGCATCCTTCTGAATCTGGTCTTCTCTTATACTCTTTCAGCGATTACCTAGACAGATTGAAGAGCGGAATGAAAAATTAAAAACAGAAATGTTAGGTAAGTAATTCATGCATATAATTTGTGTGCACATTAATCTTTATGACAAATTTTGTAGAAATAACAAAATTGCACGACTAGGTAAAATTATTTGTAGACAAAAGTGGGCAAGTCTCCCAAAGCACTTGTTTAAAAGAGGGAAAAAAATCTTACTAGATGTCTATTTTGAGGGGAGGAGCTTGTTTTGTTTTTGTGGGTTCTCTCCCTTCCCCAGCCATGGAAAACTCTGCTGCTAGAAATTGCCTTGCTGAAACCATTATTGAGGAATTAAATAAGCAACTGTCAGAGACACTCAACAAATTTTTTTTAAATTTTAGTACTTGTGAAAAGTGAATCACTTTCTTGCTTGTGCTACACGTAGCTCTGTCATGCAGTCTTTCACCTCACAAGGCTGCCGATGTGTCACACTTCTGACCTGTCCTGCTAGAAAAGAACTCAGTCTCTTTTACATAAAGAATGTCCGTGTTCTTTTATACCAAACTCTGAAGATAAATGTGGACAAGGGACTATAAAAATACCAAATTTCCTTTCCCTTCAGACCTAAAAGACTATTTCTACCAGTTTCCTAATGGGATAACTTTTTTTAAATTACCCAAGTCTTGTTTGTAAAGTGCATAGTCCAGCTGGTCAAAAAATGTGAACTATTTTCCCACACACAAAAATCAAATTGTTTGAAACATTTCAATCTTTTTCAGAAATTTTTCCATTTTTGTTAAACTGGAAAATTTCAAAAACAAATTTGGCAAAGACACATTTTTTTCTTAGAGGCAGTTTTGTGTCAGTTTTTCCAGCTCTAGTGCCTATGCATCTCTGAATCTTCTGTGCATAAAAGAATGGCTGTGAAAAAGTACTTGGCTTTGTGACAGTTTCCATCCGTAGATCTCAAAGGATCTCAAATAGGAGGGTAAATATCAGTATCCCCATTTTACACATGGGAAAACTGAGGACAAAGGTGAAGTGACTCACCCAAAGCATCACAGCAGGTCATTAGGCTCTCTGGAAATAGAACAGTCTCCTGACTTCCAGTCCAATGCTCTAGCCACTGGACCTTGCTGCCTCTCAGACAAATCTGTGCCAAAGGGTACTGTTAATGAAATTGTTCAGGGAAAACAGTCGTCTCACTGATTTAATCAGATCCTAAGTACATATATGCCCCTGTGATTGCGGTGTCTCAGCACCTGCGTGCAATGCTCAGAAATAAGGAAATGGCAAAAAAAATTAGAATTATTATTTAGTACACATTGGCCAAGCATGATTGGTTTTCAGATGTGGTATTCGTGAATGTAAGTAATCTTCTTGTATGAAGTCTAGTTCCCTGGCTAAACACAGATGAAAATTGGATGCTTAGAATACTTTAAAAAAAATTGTAATTAGAATATTGGATGCAATTTTCAGCAGCCCAAATATTGCATTTTCTCTTGTATTTAAAGGATACTGTCAATTGAAATCTAGTCAGTTTGAAAATACGAGTTGGTATCAGTTGATAGGCAGTATGCTACTTCCAGAGTTGTCCAGACACTTTTGGTGCTTTTATTATTTTATTTTCCTTATTTTATTATTTTTACAAAAAATCCTCTCTCCTTTTATTATTAATGTTGTTTGGAAGATGCATACATAAAAGGGCAAGTGATCACACAGGGCACAAACTGAAACTGACTATACACAGTGCTGTTGAATGCACCAAACAGACTGAAAAATCTAGAAACAATTTTTTACTAATCTGGCTAGTCAGCCTCAGATTGACAATAGTAGCTAAAATGTTCTCAGACATGTGTGATTTTTTTTTTTTAAGTGGACTCTATCCTTTGACTAATCTAGTAAGAACCAGGTTAAAAACATTCCAACCGTCTTGTGTGCTGTGAGGCTGTGTAATCCCTGAAAAAATTAGGAAGGAAGGATTGTTTCAAGAGCTTCTGCTGAATTCAGCGCTTTCTTAAATTGAACTCTTCTCTGTAGAGCAGTGAGGCTGAAAGCTGAGTCCTCAAGCTACTCCTGCTCTGTACTTGTCTATTCCCAGTAGGCTTAAGTGAAGTGGCACGTAATAAGGATTTCTAGAGCTGCTGCACACCACCAGTTTCAGCAGCCATATTTGTAAGAGGCTGAAAACATTCATCAATAAAATATAAAGTGTGGTGCTGATCTAAATAAATTACAAAGGTGGATAATTTGAGAAGGAAGATTTTTGCTTTCAGGATTTGGGGTTAGGTTTGAGTATACTGAGTTAGATATCTATCTGTGTGAAAAAGGTCTCTGGAGCTTTTGGGGACTTTTGTCTGTCAAAATTATTGGTAATGGTACTGATGGCAGAAAGATTTCATTGCTAATCATCTGAGGCTGTGTTAAAACAATAGATTTAGCAACGTAAGCCATCATTACAAGCCCTATTCTGCGCTTTTCACTGATGCAGAGAGTAGACTTTGGGCCACATCTGATCTCACTAAATCCAACGAAGTTCTGGCTTTTGGATTTAAACTGGTGTAACCGAGATCAGACTCTGGTCTTTTGTTGGGAGTTTTACCTCCAAATAAGGAGTAGAGTCCCTAGTCTCAGAGCTGAGCAATTACTTAAGTCCAGCAGCAGTCCTATACAGCTGTGTGGACAGATGCAGCCAAGCTGCTGACTGGATTTCTGGGAGATGTGGTGAGGCATCCAAGCCTACATGCAGTAAATTTACTTGTGCAAGAGACGCTGATTTGATATAGTAGTCTTAGGGCTTGACATAAACTGTCAGCTTGACAACGTGTCTTGTGCCATGAAAAGTACTCTAACACCTAAGTATTATTTTTTGTTCCATTTGCAATCACTATTGCAGCAGATATGTTTTGGGAATCCTTGTAATACACTATAGGAGAGTTAAAAACTAAATTTGGAATACTGATTTTTGATCAGGCTAGTCCCCTGAACTTGCCACTTCACAGTTAAAGTTCCTTGTGCCCCAGCTGGGAATGGGAGTCTTGAGGCATGGCCATTTGAAGGATGTGCTGGGGTCATACACTTAAAATGTGTACACAAGATACCCTGACTTTTCAGATATCAGAGGGGTAGCCGTGTTAGTCTGGATCTGTAGAAGTGACAAAGGGTCCTGTGGCACCTTATAGACTTAGGGTAGGTCTACACTTACCCGCTGCATCGGAGGTTTCCAATCGATCTTCTGGGTTCGATTTATCGCGTCTTGTCTAGACGCGATAAATCGAACCAGGAAGTGCTTCCTGTCGACGCCGGTAATCCTGCTCCACGAACGGAGCAGGCAGAGTCAACGGGGGAGCCTGCGCGCCACCGTGTGGACCAGCGGTAAGTACTTTTAAGTTCGAAATAAGATACTTCGACTTCAGCTACGTAACGTAGCTGAAGTCGCGTATCTTAGTTCGAACTTGGGGGGTAGTGTGGACCAGCCCGAACAGAGGTATTGGAGCATAAGCTTTTGTGGGTGAATACCCACTTCATTGGACGCCGACGTGCACAGGCAGAAATTGTGGAAAAATAACGCCGCCTGCCTCATAACCTAAGTCGTGCAGAACGCAATGCCGTCCACAGCCTCAGAAACAACCCTGACATTATAATCAAAGAGGCTGATAAAGGAGGTGCTGTTGTCATCATGAACAGGTCTGACTACCAAAAGGAGGCTGCCAGACAACTCTCCAATACCAAATTCTACAGGCCACTCTCCTCAGATCCCACTGAGGAATACACTAAGAAACTGCACCATCTACTCAGGACATTCCCTACACTAACACAGGAACAAATCAACATACCCTTAGAGCCCCGACCGGGGTTATTCTACCTACTGCCCAAGATCCACAAACCTGGAAATCCTGGACGCCCCATCATCTCGGACATTGGCACTCTCACTGAAGAACTGTCTGAATATGTGGACTCTCTACTCAGACCCTATGCCACCAGCACTCCCAGCTATCTCCGTGACACCACTGATTTCCTGAGAAAACTACAATGCATTGGTAATCTTCCAGAACACACCATCCTAGCCACCATGGATGTAGAGGCTCTCTACACAAACATCCCACACACAGATGGAATACAAGCTGTCAGGAACAGTATCCCTGATGATGCCACAGCACAACTGGTTGCTGAACTCTGATTTTTATCCTCACGCACAATTATTTCAAATGTGGTGACAATATATACCTCCAGACCAGTGGCACCGCTATTGGCACCTGCATGGCCCCACAATATGCCAACATTTTTATGGCTGACCTGGAACAACGCTTCCTCAGCCCTCGTCCACTCACGCCCCTTCTCTATCTACGCTACATTGATGACATCTTCATCATCTGGACTCATGGGAAAGAAACTCTGGAAGAATTCCACGATTTCAACAGTTTCCACCCCACCATCAACCTCAGCCTGGACCAGTCTACACGGGAAGTCTACTTTCTAGACACCACGGTGCAAATAAGCGATGGTCACATTAACACCACCCTATACCGAAAACCCACCGACCACTATGCCTACCTACATGCCTCCAGCTTCCATCCCGGACACACCACACGATCCATTGTCTACAGCCAAGCGCTGAGGTACAACTGTATTTGTTCCAACCCCTCAGACAGAGATCAACACCTACAAGATCTTCACCAAGCATTCTCAAAACTACGATACCCGCATGAGGAAATAAGGAAACAGATCAACAGGGCCAGACGTGTACCCAGAAGCCTCTTGCTGCAAGACAAGCCGAAGAGAGAAACCAACAGAACTCCATTGGCCATCACTTACAGTCTTCAGCTAAAACCTCTCCAGCGGATCATCGGTGATCTACAACCCATCCTGGACATCGACCCCTCACTTTCACAGGCCTTGGGAGGCAGGCCAGTCCTCGCTCACAGACAACCCGCCAACCTGAAGCATATTCTCACCAGCAACTACACACTGCACCATAATAACTCTAACTCGGGAACCAATCCATGCAACAAACCTCGATGCCAACTTTGCCCACATATCTACACTAGGGACACCATCACAGGACCTAACCAGATCAGCCACACCATCACTGGTTCATTCACCTGCACATCCACCAATATAACATACGCCATAATATGCCAGCAATGCCCCTCTGCTATGTACATCGGCCAAACTGGACAGTCCTTACGCAAAAGGATAAATGGACACAAATCAGATATAAGGAATGGCAATATACAAAAGCCTGTAGGAGAACACTTCAATCTCTTTGGACATACAGTAGCAGATTTAAAGGTAGCCATCCTGCAGCAAAAAAACTTCAGGACCAGACTCCAAAGAGAAACTGTAGAGCTTCAGTTCATTTGCAAATTTGACACCATCAGCTCAGGATTAAACAAAGTTATGAATGGCTAGCCAACTACAAAAGCAGTTTCTCCTCCCTTGGTATTCACACCTCAACTGCTAGAAGAGGGCCTCACCCTCCCTGATTGAGCTAACCTCGTTATCTCTAGCCTGACTCTTCCCTGCACATTTATATCTGCCCCTGGACATTTCCACTGCTTGCATCCGAAGAAGTGGGTATTCACCCACGAAAGCTTATGCTCCAATACCTCAGTTAGTCTATAAGGTGCCACGGGACCCTTTGTCACGTCTGACTTTTCAGAGTTACTCCGGATGGATAAGCGTTACCACAATTAGAGAGTATGAAATTAGAAGGGGACCCTGAAGTCTCTTCCTCCTGTATGTGCTTTCTAGGCTCAAGCTCTTTCGCTTGTTGCAAGACAGTCCCATTCTTGAGAGCAGTAGACTTAGCTACATCAAATCTCACCCAGCCAATCCTCATCTGTCTGAAACATAAATTAGTTTTCATGACTCTTTGCTCTGCCTTTTGGTCCTCTTTTAAAAATAACTTT
This sequence comes from Chelydra serpentina, assembly GCA_037349315.1. Taxonomy (NCBI): domain Eukaryota; kingdom Metazoa; phylum Chordata; order Testudines; family Chelydridae; genus Chelydra; species Chelydra serpentina. The sequence continues at coordinate 21,017,878 of JBAIAC010000035.1, forward strand.
TGAAATTTAAGCTTTTAATTATTTTAGGGATTGAAAATTATTTAGGGATTTCTCATATTTGTAGCTACTTTGACAACTGTTTTCTTCACCACCTTTCTTAGGGCATTTACACAGTGAGTACACGGTAGATCACCTTGAGTGCTAGTGATGAGAATGCCCCAGTCCTCTTCTCAAGGGCTGTCAAAGAGAGTGCAATATATTTAGTGCATCTCTTCAAAGCTCTGGCAATTTAGCCCCTTTTGCTGTAAAAACTAAGTATGCACTTAAGTCACTGCAACATCAGGGTACTGGTGAGCAGCTAACAGCATTCTTTGGTAGAGGTTCACCATGTGGTTTTACAGATTAAAGTCTGTCCACCACAGTGAATTCTCACTTTAGACCAGTAACATCAGTTTCCTAGGTTTTTATTCTTTTAGTTAGAAATATACTCTGTCCCCATGGATAGACTTAAATCAGCAAACTAACACCTTGTCTTGAAAGCTACATGGAGGTATAAACAAACCTCAACATTTTAATATGTAGAGTTAGTTGTTCCTTTCCCAAGTGTTGCATAGAGTGTTTCCTGCTTACTCTTATTCCACTGCTACAACTTGTTACAGCACAATGTGCCAGGAGCGCAAAACCACAGCATCTTAATCAGTTGTGTGTAAATAAGTCAGTGTACACATTCTTGCCTGAATTTTTCTTATGGATTGTATGGCTGGGGATTTTTGCATGTGAATATGTTGGTGCATGTGGCAATAAACCACTGACAGAATAAAGGTGGGGACATGAAAACCACTTTGGTGTCAGACTAGGCCTGTTTCTCCTTAAAGTTTTTAAACTACTGTAGAACACATCTACCAATGTGATATATGCCATCATGTGCCAGCAATGCCCCTCTGCCATGTACATTGGCCAAACCAGACAGTCTCTATGGAAAGGGAGGGGGAGGGATAGCTCAGTGGTTTGAGCATTGGCCTGCTAAACCCAGGGTTGTGAGTTCAATCCTTGAGGGGGCCATTTGGGGATATGGGGCAAAAATTGGGGATTGGTCCTGCTTTGAGCAGGGGGTTGGACTAGATGACTTCCTAAGGTCCCTTCCAACCCTGATATTCTATGATTCTATGAAAAGAATAAATCAACACAAATCTGACATCAGGAATTATAACATTCAAATACCAGTAGGTCACTGGTCACTCAATAACAGACTTAAAAGTGGCAATTCTTCAACAAAAAAACTTCAAAAACAGACTCCAATGTGAAACTGCAGAACTGGAATTAATTTGCAAACTGGACACCATCAAATTAGGCCTGACTAAAGACTGGGAGTGGATGGGTCATTACAAAAACTAATTTCCCCATACTGATTTCCCCCTACTGTTACTCTCACCTTCTTGTCCACTGTTTGAAATGGGCCACCCTCACTACTACTGCAAAAGTGATTTTTCCTCCCCAGGTATTCTACTGTTAATTGAATTGTCTCATTAGACTGACCCCCCCCCCCCCTTGGTAAGGCTACTCCTATCTTTTCATGTACTATGTATATACCTGTATATACTATATATATACCTGCTGCTGTATTTTCCACTCTATGCATCTGATGAAGTTGGTTCTAGCCCACGAAAGCTTATGCCCAAATAAATGTGTTAGTTTCTAAGGTGCCACAAGGACTCCTCATTGGTTTTACTTAAAGACTGGCATTCACATTAAATGATTTTCATGCTTCCAGCCAGCCTCTGCAGCTGACTGCTGCCTCTTGCCTGTTTGGAATAATCATTTGAAACTAACTTCTGCTTATTTTTCAATTTCACAGACATGGCAAAAGCTTAACTTATGCAAATCTTTGCAGATATACAGTATATTTGCATGACTTTTATTTCCTTTGGACTTCCTCAATGTGAACACCTTATGCCTAACTTAAATTGCCAGGACATGAATACTAGAGAGCCAAAATGGGTGAGGTAATATCTTTTATTGGACCAACTTTTGTTGATGAGAGAGAGAGAGAGAAGCTTTCCCCCTACCAACAGAAGTTGGTCCAATAAAAGATATTACCTCACCTCTGGGACAGACATGGTTACAACGGTACTGCATAGGACATGAACATACAGTAACCCATCTTAATTTGTTTTTATTTGCTGCTTCTCTTTTGATTCATTGATGATAACCATAACCCTCCTATTTACTGGAAGTTTAAGAGCTAAATGCTGTTTTTTGAGCAGTTTGCAGTTTATGTGGTAGCAGTACAGGTTTTCTGCATAGTACCACAAAAAGAGAAGAGAAGTATCAAACTGCCAAAACTATCTCTACAATCTGCAGGCAGTGTGCCACTTGCACTGCTGGCCAATCTATTTGACCCAACTCCTCCTCTTCATTAAATTTGTCAAATTATATAAAAAGTAATGGATACCTCTGTGTAAAGGGCATAAATGAGAGCACACCAAAAAACGGCAAAGTGTGCTTAGTATCAGAGGGGTAGCCGTGTTAATCTGGATCTGTAGAAGCGACAAAGAGTCCTGTGGCACCTTATAGACTAACAGACGTATTGGAGCATAAGCTTTCGTGGGTGAATACCCACTTCTTCAGATGCATAAGTGTGCTTAGTGCATAATCACATTAATAACCAGTAGGAAAGCCTATCAAAACAGAGCACCTGACCTCCTTTCGCACAAGCTTTCTGGAGCACCTCTTCTTTTGCCAGGTATTTGAGATCAGCAAACGTTCATTAGATTTAGTGCCCAAGAGAATAAAAATTGCTCCTTTCTGCTAGTAGGCAAGCTGTGATGACGTTCTAACTAGTCTGCTAAACCCTGATGCTACAGGTATGGAGAATGAGAGATCATGTGAAATAGTCGGCAACTAAATCTACATCAGTTGTGAGCTTGCTTTTTTCTTCATTTTTAACGCACGATTGGGGGAGGGGAGCAAACTTGCCCTACTCTTTTTAACTTGTTCACTTATGTTGTTAGAAATGCAATAGTTTGCTCATGGGTGAAAACTCATTATGCAAATTAATATGCCTTGTTTTTTTTATCCATTAATATTATGTTTGCTATGTAGAACAGGAGAAATTCCAAAGCACTATTCTGCTTATCTTTTGATTTCTAAATAAAACTGGTACTATTTACAGATTCATATTAGAACAATTACAAGACTCAATAGTGATGAATATCACATCTGTTCATAAACAAACTAACAAAGTATACTCCTGTGTATCTGTCTACCGATCATGATTGCCAGGGGGAGTTAAATTTCATCTAGCTGAATGATATTAGATTACACACTTTTCTACGCCTCATTTGTTGATTTCAGCAGTATTTAAGAGGTTAATGGGGAATCTGTAAATAGCTATAAAATACATTGTCTAATAAATGCCAAGTAGAGAGTGGAAACAGTAGATTGTGTGAATGATGCTTTTTAAAAATGTCATGACTGATGTCCATCAAAATGACCTTGTTGAGAGCAAACACTGAGGCCTGGTCCACACTGGGGGGGGGAGAGGGGGTGTCGATCTAAGATTCGCAACTTCAGCTACGTGAATAACGTTGCTGAAGTCGAATATCTTAGATCGATTTTTAAAAGCACCTACCGCGGTCCACACGGCAGCAGGCAGGCTCCCCCATCGACTCCGCTTACTCCTCGCGCAGAGCTGGAGTTCCGGTGTCGACGGGGAGCGCTTCTGGGATCGTCTACACGAGACGCGATAAATCGATCCCAGAACATCGATCGCTACCCGCCGAATCGGGCGGGTAGTGTGGCTGTAGCCTAACTCTCCGAAAGAAGAAAACCTGACATTGCTCCAGGACAAATAAGTACTTGACTACTGAGAGGTAAGAACACTTTGTTGCTGAGTCACTTGTGTTTCCAAGCATAGTTATTCTTTAAGGGACTGTGTGTGTGTGTGTGTGTGTGTGCGTGTGAGAGAGAGAGAGATACTTGCATACAAACCTAAATCCAGTAGTGGGGTGGGAGGGGAGAGAGGGTCCTTCTGCTTACAGCACATAAACCCATCATTGTAGAAGGAACTGTGTTTGGGCCAGAGTTCCTGGAAAAAGTAAGTCTTTCTTTCATTATGGACTTAAATTAGTAGCAACAAAAGAGGCCGCTATGGATGTCTCAAAAAGACTAAATCAGAAGGTGGACTGTGACCCAACTACTGCTTAAATGATTGAGCAGATTTCTGAGAGAGAGGGCTTGAAATATCAGATATATCACACAGCATCTGGCTTCCAAAACAAATGGCTTAGCTTGCAAGTAAGAATACCAAGAGAGTTATTTTCTGTTTGTTGGCTTCAGTATGACCGGAAAAGGGCCAACACACTAACTCTGGTTAGAAAAGGCCCTTCACTGTTTCCTGACACAGGACTTATCTGCATGCTCCCGAGCCAGCTGCAGTGCTTGGATGATTCGTAAATTGTTTACAACTGGCTCCAAGAATGTGCCAGAGATCCAAACTATGCCAAGATTCTTCCACTGTTAGACAAAGACACTGCTCACCCAAAAGATTGAAGCTAAGCAATGACCAATTCTTTGTTTCCAAATACAATAGTAGCTATTTATCCTGATGACATAGACACTATGAAGAACTTCCAAGTTCTGTGACCAAAAAGCTTTCAGGATGCAGTGTAAATTATAAACTACTTGTTTTAATAGTTCATTAGTGGGGTTAAAGCAAAGGCCCTGGTACCAGGAAGCTAATCTAGCTGAGCCTCTCACTGAGTGACCTTAGCCAATTCACTTGACCTCCTTGTCTCAATTAACCCAGATGGAAAGTTGAATTAAAAGGAAAGATTGCCCTGAAAAGCAGCTACTCTGGTATAGACTAGGTCTTTCTGGATAAAATAAGCTGAAAGCCTGATAACACTGGCATTGTTTCTGCATAAGTATAGTTATCTTAGGACTGCAGAATTTTGATGTTGATCTCCAAAGACCAACCTAAATTCACTGACTCTTTAAGGAATATCCACTAGTGAATTAGCCCTTTGAACTGAGATCTGAATTATATGGAAAATAGAAGTATAGATGTAGAAGTAATGATGGATTTTCATCAGTTGTACTTCTGAAAGACCAGCCACTGCATGGAATGGAGATGTTCTCACGCAACTGACTTTCTTTACCTTTCCTTTCGGTTCCCCATCACCCCCTGAAACCCTAAATCCTCTGAGATTGATTAAATTACAGTGGAAACAGTGCTGCATTTTTGATTTACTGTCATAGCATACAGCAGTCCTTGTAGTTCCACTTGATTGGAACTCAGGAGACAGGAGTCCTGTTCCCACCTCTGTCATAGTCTTGCTGCGTCATCTCTTTCCACCTGTTTCCCTATCTTTAAAATAGAGATGCTTCCTTCTTTGTAAAGCATTTTGAGATCTAATGTACTATAAGCTACTTTGTACTATCAGGTGTTTGTACAGTGCCTAACACAATGGGGCCCTGATCCTGCCTCGATCTGTGTGCTGCTACATTGCAGATGCATCATTTTCATTGTGCACAGTGCAAAATATGAGACTGTTGCCCTTTCAGAGGTGGTGAAGTCATTTAACAAAAGGGCTAATGTGATCATGGGATGTTATAAACAGGGACATTTTGAGTAGGAGTAAGGAGGTTACAGTACCGCTGTATTTGGCACTGATGAGACCACTACTGTGTCCAATCTTCGTGTCCACAATTCAAGAAGGATATTGATAAAATTGGTGAGCATTCAAAGAAGAGCCATGAGATTGATTGAAGGATTGGAAACTTGCCTTATAGTGATGGACTCCAGAAGCTCAATATACTTAGCTTAACAAAGAGAAGGTTAAGGGCAACTTGTTCATAGTCTTTAAATACCTACATGAAGAACCGAAATTTGCTCTTCGTTTTAGCAGACAAAGTTAAAACAGAGAGCTGTTCTAGTTCAAACAGGCCTGTGTTATACAGGAAGCCAGGCTACATGGTCACAATGGTCCCTTCTGAGTTCATAATCTATGAATTTGTACAATAGTTCTTAAATCATAGTGAGCGAATAATTTTGGTGTCTGTGTAGGTTCTTATTTTGATGCCCCTCCTCGTAAAATCTGTGCCTGATCTCTTGACTTGCAGCATGCTAAATGAAACATATGTAGAAGAGTCTCTGCTTATGTATGTAAGCCTGCTTAAACAGACTGTGATAAACAAACAGTTATAAACCATTGTGCTTGCTGACAAATATTGTCAGTGGGATAGTGTGACAAGACCAGTGATGGTAACTTTCATTTTCATTGAAACTGAAAGAAGATCTGAACAGTTTCCAGAAATTACTCTGGGTACTCTCCTGCAGAGCTCCATATTCACTGGCAGTTACATTACTGACCTTTGTAATTTATTGCTACTGATTTCTTGAAACGATGTTCAGGAATTGTACTCCCAACTGAGAGCGCTGACTGAAAGTGCCATCAACTTTCTCTTTGCTGCTTATTAGCAATGTGTAGCATAAGAATAGCTTGTTTCAGACTAGCTTGCACATCCTTCATGTAAGGGATATATTTAAGAATGTTTAAGAAATATCCAGCCCCCCCACACACTCACCTGTGTTATGAGGAAGTTACGGTTGCAGCTCTGTATTTGTGGAGTGTGTGCGTGTTACCTTCCAAGAATGGGAGTTAAAGTTAGAACCTAGAAAATTCAAAGATAAAGTAACATTTATCAGACAAGGCACTGTTTTATCAGACAAGGCACTATCATGGGCTCCTTTAATATGATGATTTGACAAAAGCTATATGCATTGGGTGCCAGACTCTGCACTCTGTGAAGTTATTGCTTCACTGTAACAATCAGGCTCAATAGTAAAGCCCTAACTCAGGGATCTCAAACTCAAATGACCACGAGGGCCACATGCACTAGTCCTCATCACTGACACCCCTCCCCCCTCTCTGCCCCTGGCCCCGCCCCCACTCCACCTCTTCCATGAGGCCCTGCTCCTGCCCTGTCTCTTCCCACCCCTTCCCTGCCCCTATTCCAACCCCTTCCCCAAATCCCCACCCTTGCCCCACCTCTTCGCCTCCTCCCCAGAGCGTGTGGCTCCCCGCTCCTTCCCCCTCCCTCCTGGTTAAATGCTAAGTTGTTTGGTGGCGGGAAGCACCTGGAGGTAGGCAGAGGAGCGGGGCCGCGGCGCGCGGGGAGGGGGCAGTGGGGGAGGGGATCTTGGTGGCTGCAGGAAATAACGCGGGGGGGGGAGGGGAGCTTGGCAGCCGCAGGAAATAACACGGGGGACGCGGGGAGCTCGGCGAGCCGCAGGAAATAACCCTGTGGGCTGTGTGTTTGAGACCCTTGCCCTAACTATTGGGCAAAGTCCTGCACATTGTTGTAAGGAACTTTTTAAGTGGCAGAGATGAGGGTTACACTGATTGGGAAAAGTAGGAAGCTGGTGCAGAAGACTTCTTTCCAGGACATGTTAAAAAGCAGAGGCTTGTTCCCCTTTCTGTAACAAAAGAGAAGAAGCCAAATATGGTAGTCTAGTATCAGACTCCAAGATCCCATACTTGGCCATATCTTGAATGCTTTTTAGACTTCATGAACTTCCATGCATAGTAATGAACCATATTCTCTGAGTGAAGAAGAACCTGAATAGCATAGAACAGAACATTTCTTATGACTGGTAGCAGCTGTAAAAAATGGAGTCTGAATCCCGTACACTTCTTGGCAAGTAGTGGTGGGGGCAGTATTTGTAAATTTCTTAAATACAGGATCATGAATAAAAATAGAAGTAGTGGTTCTTTTCCCAACTCCTTTGTTCCACCACCTACTATTGTTTTTCCTGAAATAATTTCCATTGTCTGCTTAGAAAGCTATGCTGATAATGATTAGATGTAGTGATGGAAAACCCTTCTAAAGAGGGTAAGTAGCCTGTTACTCCAAACCCAGCGCTGGCTTCAAACTTAACTTGTTTGCTATCTGGGGAGCAGTCTGCATTTATCATTCAGCATAGACTTTGCCCTCTTATCTCCTTCAAAGCCAACCAGCTTTCTACATCAACTGCCTGGCTTACTGCTGATCCTGCAGCTGTCTAAGCGTCATTCCAGTGGCTCTGCCTGGTGTTAATAGGCCACTATTGGGTATTGTTGTTCCCTTCTGTCTATTTCATTTCATCTCTTTCCCCCCCCCTCCCTCCCTCCCCCTTTTTTTTTTTATGGCCTGATTTTACCTGTTGTCTATAAAGAAAACTTTCAGGAGATACTATCAAGCCCTTAAACACGTTCACCACCTTTCTGAGGTGCCAATTATACTAATAGTTTCAGGAATCTGAAGTCAAAACATTAATTCTTGAAAAATTAGTACTAAATCAATAGGAGAAGCCCCTAGTTTGTATTAACTTTGATACCAAATATAATACCTGTTACACTACTGTTATGCTACCTGTACTGCAGTTACAGTAGCTGGTGGCATTAGTTTTGTCTGTTTGTGCGTGTTACCTTCCAAGAATGGGAGTTAACGTTAGAACCTAGGAAATTCAAAGATAAAGTAACATTTCAAACACTTCACTTTATCTTGTTTGTTTGTTTGTTTTTAAAGTTGGCTACAGAGGGCATTACTTTCAACAATGGGAATGCAATTACGTGTCCTTGCTTATGTGCTCAAATACCAGGCTTTTACAGACAAAATGATCAGTAAGCGGTTATACTCTGAAACTTAAATTCGTAGTCTGCATGTGCAGTACATTTGCATGTACAGACCAGGTTCCCTTTTCTTTGTTCGTTCATTACACATGGCTATACTCATCTAGCAACATGTACATTTTTATCGTAGTTCACAAATAGGGAGTAAATATGAGTTTGAAATCTGTGGCTGTTCCTTTTGGAAATCTGAGGATCCTTATTAACTCTTCTGAGCTTTACTACGCCTTCCATTGCCCTATTGGCCGCTGATTTCGGCCATTTTCTTTGTTAGGATAGGACTGGATTGAACTCTCTTCAAAATCCTTTAATGCTGCTCCTTAATTGGCCAGAGGGATAATTTAACTATAGTAACACTGTGTAACATAATCCAGTCAAGGGAATTACACTGTTTGCCAGCTAATGAGAGAACTGTCAAAACCTGATTTTGAGAAGGGTATATTTACACAGTTTTACTGATTTATGTGCACTCTGGGGTTAGTTATAAAGTTAAATGAATGTTTATGTAGCCTGTTTCTAAACTGGAGATGTTTCAATTGACAGCCAGGTGGGAATTGAGAATTTTCAGAATTATCAGAAATGGAACAACAAATGGTGCAGTTATCAGAGTTAAATCCACATAGAAGTGCTGGGGAGAGAGCAGCCCTTCGCTGTTGCTGTCTTAAGTAATTTCTTGCCTTGAGGATTGGTAAGGGAAAACAGAGCCACATCTGGGCAGCCAGTTAAAATATAATCCCCATGTCTCCAGTGTCTGAGAATCAGGCTCTTTGGGACACAGTATGTAATTGGCTTGCTGGTCTGTTTTTAGTTCCTAGTGGACAAGTGACTGCATCTCAAAAATTGGAAAAAATATTGGTCTCAAAGGCTAAGGATTGAATGGGCTGTGGAGATTTCTACTGCATCTGTCTCAAACAGTATAACCAGCCTGTGGAGCTACGGATAATTCAGTATCTTTCAGCCCACCTATACACACAGGCTGGAGTTATATGTTTAATATTATTTTTTAATTTTGCATTTCAGGTAAGCTGAAAGATCTTGGGAACTTGGTTCTTCGACCCTTTGGCCTGTCGACAGAAAATTTCCAGGTCAAACAGGATTCCTCAACTGGCTCATACTCCATCAATTTTGTTCAAAATCCAAACAATAACAACAGATAGCATGAGCTAGGCCTGCTCCTATTAAAAAGCCGGCTTTTATGCTTTGTGACACCATGCTTGCAACTACCAATAAAAGGGTTCAGCAATCATTTAACATGTAAAATCACTTTATCCAAATGAAAATAGACTTGAGGGTATACATTTCCACTTCGGTGAAATGTTTAAAATGTGGATGAAAAAACAAGTCATTTGATTTCCCTTTTGCTGTGACAGCTTTATGCCCAGAGTAATTTTTTTCAAGTGCATTATTTGTCTTCCCTAATAAGTTGGTTACTCTGGCCCATTCACTCTCAGCAGTATCAGGCTAGCAAGCAATTCAGTTGGATCAAAATGCTCACATGCCTGTAACCCAAGTTACAGGTGTGTCCAACCGGTGTCTTGTGGTGTTAGTGAATCTATCAGAAGTGCTTCTCTCCACTCAGCCAGTGGGTGTGACAGGCAGTGGCCATGGAAGCAAGCTGACCTCAGTGGTATAATTTATCTTCATTGTAATAAAGGCTTGATGTTTCTCTTGGGCTGATTTGTGATTTTTGTCCTGTATTTTGGCCTCTCACCAGAGAGAACCTTCGAATGGTGGCATTTTTAAATGAATATAAACATAAGTAACCTACAAATAAGAGAGCAAATTTGCAAGAGACGGGTTTTAAAAAAAAATTGCAAGGCTTTTAATCTTAACATTGTCTTATTATAGAGTTTATGTCATTAATTTTTTCTTGGGCACCCTGGTACCAGAGGTTCTCTACTTCACTTTATCTTGATACTCTCAGGAGACTAGTTGGAAGCTAGATGCAAACTGCCTTAATATTTTTGGTGTGTTAACTTTTACTATGAGGTCAGTAAAATTCACCTGCCTGGTTCAGTACATGTGGGTTTCACAAAGAACCTTTCTGGTGTTAGGATAATGAGATGCAAATATCTGTGATGTTAAAGCGATTGCAAAAAGTTCTTCAAGCTGTATTGGAGTCTCTGAATTTAGGAAAAGTTTAAAATATCTCTGCAGACATACTATTCAAATATTGTGGGGTTTGAATTGGGATAGGGTTGTATTTTTGCAAGCTTGTAGCTAAGCATGTTTTTTTCTGTTTTATCAGTTTTATAATAGTCAGGGCAAAACCTGGATGCAGCTTTTAAATTACCATTGATTTGAAAATATCACTTATTTAAAATATTAAATTAATAACTGAGCGATAGGTGTTTTATTTGTCAGTTCTCTCCTTTAACTTATTCCTGAAACTTTTTAGCTGCATGCACTTGACTTCAGCTTCCTGTCACCATAGATTACTTTAGTACTCACATATCTTGAGCCCCATTTCCAGTGACATGCCAGAAGGGGGGCATTCCCTCAAACTATTTCCTGGCTTTTATTGTTGGGTTTTTAAGTGCTGCTGATTTCCTTGTGTTTGGGAAGATTTGGATTTTGCTTAGCTATTTATAAAACTTGTCCTGCTGCCATGCAAGGTTCATGGGCTAGTTTTGACTCTGGCTACCTGGTACATGCTCTCTATATAGCATCTGTTGCAAACTACCTCACATCTGCAGCGAATGTGTATGAAGTCCATGGGGACTAAACTGTCAATGGAAAAGGCCGTGGTTCACATTGAGGCCTGGGCGGACTTTAAGTTCTTGTGCATAATTAAAATGTCACTTAACTAAACAACAGAAAACAGCCACTAGGATTTAGACAGTCATTAATTGCGCTAGTGCAGGGGTGGCCAACCTGAGCCTGAGAAGGAGCCAGAATTTACCAATGTACATTGCCAAAGAGCCACAGTAATATGTCAGCAGCCCCCCATCATCTTCCCCACCTGCTCCCAACGCCTCCTACCCACCGGCAGCCCCCTGATCAGTGCCTCCCCCTCCTCTAGACCTCCCGATCAGCTGTTTCCTGGCATGCAGGAGGCTCTGGGGGGCAGGGGAGGAGGAGCCTCGGCCCGGCAGGGGCAGGAAGGGGTGGGCTGGGGACAGGGCCTGTGGCAGAGCCAGGGGTTGAGCAGTGAGCACCCCCTGGCACACTGGAAAGTTGGCACCTGTAGCTCCAGCCCCGGAGTCGGTGCCTATGCAAGGAGCCGCATCTTAACTTGCGAAGAGCCACAGGTTGGCCACCCCTGCGCTAGTGGAATGGGGTTTTATTTCTCACAGAAGGCTCAGTCCTCTGCCCAGTCTCTGTTAGGTGCAGCAGAGGTGGAGGAGTTCTGAAGGGGCTAGTTGATCCTGGTGTAATTGAGAGCAGCTTATAGGGCTGCTTTTAACTATAACTTGGCTGCAACAGCCCCAAAGAGCTGGTTGCCAGGGTTTGAGGGGGATGTCAGATGCTGGTTTTGTCACCTGGAGAGTCTGCCTACAACAGGGGATTCCTCTGCTAGTTGTGTAAACAAGATTGACAGCCTCTTTGCTCTAGCAGAGCAATACAAAGAGGATATGATGGGGTGAGGTTTGCACCCTGAGGCTTCAGTCTGCTACCACTTTAGAGGGGAAAATAACCAACCTTTTATAAATATAAAGTAGTCTTTTAAACTGGAGCATCCCAAACTGATTCTGGACATTTAAAATTTTCCTTTTTTTCTTGACTGGCTGATTAATCAACAAGTAACACACTAGTGCTCACAAATGTACTTCAGATGTAGAAAGGCACAGTCAGTGATTTAACAGCCAGATGCCTTGTCTTACTAACTGTTTAGGGGTAGATTTCTCTCTGCATTATATTCCTGCTTCAGATTTTTAAAGGGTTGCGAATATTTTACATGCATGAGGGGAAATTATTTACCTTACAGAACAAAGGTAAAAAACAAAACTTGAACAACTACCTGACTAGCTTTGTTTTTTGCAAGTGCACAGTCACCATGAACTTGTGGAACACGGAATAAGCTTTTAAAATGTAAGTTGCAGTATGTGGGTATTTAAATGACTTCCACAAAGGACTGTAAATATGAAGAATGAAATCAGGTTTGTTGGACAAGACCTATTTTCCATAAAACCATGTTGACTGGCATTAATTATATTCCTATCCTTTAATGCTATATTAATGGAATCCCCTGTCAGTTTTTCCATTATTTTAGCCTGACATCAATCCCAGACAACTGGCCTATACTTACTGGGGTCATCTGGCTTGTTCTTTCTGAATATTGTTCTCGAGGTCCCTTCCAGCCCTAGAATCTATGAATCTATTAATATTGGACAACATTAGCGCTCTTCCAATATTCATTTCGCTGATATGCCAAGATCTATTAAAAATTAACATCTGCAGGCCAGAAATCTCCTCAGCCAACTCTTTAAAGACTCCTGCTTGCACGTTATCAGGCCTGCTGATTTTAAAAATGTTTAGCCCTAGTAGATGTTTTTTATCCATATGAGTACCAATGGACTGGAAAGTACTTCATCATCCTTATGGGATACAAAAACATCGTCCTACTTGTTTCTAAATCCAGAACAGAAATTTATTGAACACTTCTGCCTTTTAATGTTACCATCTCTTGCTGTAACTGGGCCTCTACCGTTTCTAGGATTTCTTTTGTCCCTAATATACTTCTTGTCCTTAACCCTGTCAGCCATCGATTTTTTCCCCAGAGGTCTTTAGCTTCATACCTTATCAATTTTCTGTACTTCACAACTTCTCATTTATATTTCTATCTATTCTCCCCCTTGTTTTCATTTCTTATGTATTGCTTTTTTATTTCTAAGTGCTGCTATTACCACTGGAGCAGGATGGGCTTTTAGCCAAAGTTATCCTCTTTCTTGAATGTGAAATTATGGCTTTTTGGTCATCTAATAAAGAACTTCAATTTTTTAAAGAACTCCCAATTTTCAATCACATTTTTCTGTTTCAATTTATTCTTCCTAATCAATTTTGTTCATAATTTTCCCCAGTTTTGAAAATTTTTCCCTTTTGAAGCAGTGGGTGGGACTGTCCCCTGGTTGCTGATACTGAACATAACGAGGATCACTGGTGTTTAGATGCATTAATCACTGGACTTGAAGTTGATGGCTGCCCTTTTTCTATCATAACAAGGTCCAAAATAGTTACCTGGTCTTTCATTCAGGTGCAATATTTTGTGTTAGAAAATAATTTCAAGTGTTAGGAAGTTGGACATTTTACTACTGCCTGCATGACACCTTCCACATACATCTGCCAAAATTGAAGTTTCCCCCATAACACAATTTTTCTCCCCATCCATTAGACAAATATTTAAATAGTAATTCATGCTGGTCTCTGCTTTGATTCTGTGGTCTGTAACAGGCCATAGCCACTACTTCTTCCTGATCTTTGTAGTTAGATGTTGTTCCACCTACAATCAAGATGCTGTGGCTCAAGTTATTGATAACTAAATAAAACTACTAACTGTATTAATGTAGTGCCACCCTCCCCTTCTAACCTAGAACAAGCTCTGTGACTAGTGACTTTAATATTCTAGTCATGTGACTTTTCCATCCAGGTTTGAGTGATGCCAATTATATTTTCTTCTCATCAGTGAGAATTTCCATTTCTTCTTGCTTGTTGCCAGGCTCTTAGCATAGGCATATAAGAAACTGAAATTTTTTGTCAGTTCATATTCTTTGCCATGTCAGTTGAGTTTGTATACAATATGCTGAGTCTGAGCTGCATTTGTTGTCTTAGCTCTCTTCCCTTGTAGGGCTAGTTAATGGCTGCCTGGCTCCTCCAGCTAGTCTCCAACTGAGGTGATTACCACCACCCCCTCCCATCTCTGAGATGCAAGCCATCCCATTCATCGACCCTCCCCTCCCACTGGAATGTGACCCAATGTTCCTCAAAACCTTCAGCTTCACACCAGTTGCACAAACAGTGGTTCCCCTCTGGTATTTTCTGCCTTTCACACATAGGTCAGAAGAATCTCCAAGATCACTTGGACTTTCCTCTTCTTTAGCTCTCTTTCAAGACCACTTCAGTAATCTATCATTTGTGTAATTCTAGGTGATGATGCGTCATTAGTTCTAATTGGGGTGAGCAGACAGCAAATGTGAAAAATAGGGTGGGGGGGTAATAGGAACCTATATAAGAAAAAGACCCAAAAATCGGGACTGTCCCTATAAAATCGGGACATCTGGTCACCCTAGTTCTAATGTGTATCCCTACCAGTGGAGACTTGCCAGGTGACTGCATGATCCTGCCCAATCTTGCAGTTACACATCTCTAATATTTGCTCTGTGAAGATAGCACACCATTCCCAAGTCTCCCATTCTGTGTGGGGCTGGTGACTGATACGGTACTGAAAGGCACATGGGGCTTTCTAAATTAATAGTTAATGTTTGGCGGGGCTTTAAACTCTGAGTTCTTTGAGAAATACTCGTAATCCCATTTAACCATGGGGAAAGGCACCATTTGGCGAGCCTTCTATACACCCTGGAGACAACTGTGCAAACAGCTTCATAGCAGGTCGTACAACACTTTATCAGAATGTGTTCATTCCCATTTAAAGAGCATCCTCCATTGTAGCTTAATGTAGACAACCACGGGGGGCTCTCAATGCCTTTAAAAATTTCCTCTCCTAATCCCTCATCCTGTAGCACCAGGCTGTGCAGCCCAGGGTGGGAGAGAATTCCAACAGAGTAAACTCCCAGCCAACCCTGGCACAAAATGATTCCTAATCTCAGCATGATAAATAGACAGTCTCACTGCTTGCTCTCTTTGCCTCCTTCAGGCTGCAAGCATAGGGGCCTTGCTCAGTCCTCTTCTCCACTTCTGACCTAGTTGGTTCCTTCATGCCTCCCAGAGTCTTGACAAAGGAAGGGGGGGGATGCATTTAACTGGGTTCTTCTCATTTATGAACAGTTCTAGTAAACAAGAGAACGGTGATGCTGCCCCCTCTCTTATCTTCTTTCTCTCCCCTGAGGGAGTGGGACTGCCCTGTTCAAACTCCTCCTGTCTTGCTGAGGCTCCAATGCAAGATGAGGTGCATTTACAGGCTGCAGACCATGTGACTGCCTCCAGCTCTTTGAGCGCTGCAGTATTTTCTTTCTCACACAAAAGGTAAATACTTGAGCCCTGCTATGCGGGACCCTGTATCTGTACACCCACACTCCCATCTGACTGCCCTAAGGGCACCCCTTAGTGTTTTAAAGCCCAGCCTCTGAAACAGCTTTCCACCAACCTCCCCCCTTGCCCTTTTTACCCTACTACCCACTACTCCTTCATGTGAGCAAACTGTACACCGACTAGACCATTGGTTCTCAACCTATTAATCATTGTGGGCCGCAGGTGTGTTACCTGGGCCCCAGGTTGCGAACCACAGCACCCTCCAGCCCCATACTGCTATATCCAGTGCCCCCAGCCAGGAGCAGAGCCCTGGGGGCAGGGAACCTGGAGCCTGTTGTGCAGGGCCGGCCGGCAGCCCCGACCCCAGACCCTGATGTGTGGGGGCTGGGCGGCAGCCCCAAAGCTGGACCCCGTTGTGTGGGGCCAGATGGCAGACCCAACCCTGCCCCCGACCCTTGCTGTGTGGGGCAGGTGGTGGCCCTAATCCCAGGTGCTACCATGCAGCAGCCCTGACCGCTGCTGTGTGGGGCCAGGCGGCAACCCTGATCCTGGTGTTTGGGGCCGGGCGGCAGCCCTGGCCCTGGCCCCTGCTGCCCTTTAGCACAGAGCTGGGCCGCTTTATGAGCACCCGTGACCACAGGGCCCAGCCTGCAGCGCAGAGGCTGTACCACCCTGTCCTGATGAAATGGCCCAGGCAGCACTCCACTAAAGCCAATCCTCAGCTTCTGTAACTCAGCAGAGCTCTACTGACCAATGACTGTCAATTTGCACCAGCTGAGGATCTGGCTATTAGACTCTGGACACTGCGCTGCGGGACAGGCAGCTTAGCTGTACTTCCATTGTACACACGTGGCTGATAATTCATTTACATTAGTGACGCACCCCTGCATGATGCAGGTGCTAGAAGCAGCATCCACATTTCAGAGGTAAGGACAAGTCTGCCATTAAGGTGCTGACCTTTTCAAAGCTGCTGCTCAACTGCCATCTAACGTGGTTGGCACCACTGTCCCCAGGAGTTGGTAGTTACAATGTTGGTTAAGTGTTGAGGCCAAGCCCACAGCTAACAAATGGCTCAGAGCCACAGAGCCAGTCAAACCCTCTGAGGCACCGCAGCACCCAGGCATTCCTCCTCGCTTAGTTTGACAAGCTCACCATCCACTGCGCCCATTTCCAGAGTGTGCTCTGAGCATGCCTAGCACCTGTTACTTGCCAGCCCCAACAGCGGGAGAGCTGGAGGCAGACCATCAATAGGTGGAGGGGGAGCAGAACACCCACACACCAGCTGCACAGGGGCACAAGCCAATGTGGGGAGAGCTATCCAGGAAGAGACAGAACCTTTCAGCTCCTCGGGCTTAGGTGCCCAACTCCAGGCAAGGGTTCATGCCTGAGGTTCTTAAGTGGAGGGAGGTGCCTATCTCTGACCTGTCAGCCAGGTCCACCAGGTCAGCTGTTTAGGTGCCCACACCTCTCTCCTCATGCTGTGGCATTTCATTCCTGGATAGTTTAGGCAGCCTGGGCATTTAGCTTGGGGCTGAAAATTCCACTGAGTGGCACACAACCTAACCAGGTAGATGTTGCAACAGTGAGTGGAGCAACACCTCACTTTCGTTAATCATAGAATCTCAGAGTTGGAAGGGATCTCAGGAGGTCATCTAGTCCAACCCCCTGCTCAAAGCAGGACCAACCCCAACTAGATCATCCCAGCCAGGGCTTTGTCAAGCCTGACCTTAAAAACCTCTAAGGAAGGAGATTCCACCACCTCCCTAGGTAACCCATTCCAGTGCTTCACCACCCTACTAATGAAAAAGTTTTTCCTAATATCCAACCTAAACCTCCCCCTCTGCAACTTGAGACCATTACTCCTTGTTCTGTCATCTTCTACCACTGAGAACAGTCTAGATCCATCCTCTTTGGAACCCCCTTTTAGGTAGCTGAAAGCAGCTATCAAATCCCCCCTCACTCTTCTCTTCTGCAGGCTAAACAATCCCAGTTCCCTCAGCCTCTCCTCATAAGTCATGTGCTCCAGCCCCCTAATCATTTTTGTTGCCCTCCGTTGGACTCTTTCCAATTTATCCACATCCTTCTTGTAGTGTGGGGCCCAAAACTGGACACAGTACTCCAAATGAGGCCTCACCAGTGATGATCTGGGCCTGTGAGATTAAGGGCCTGATTCTCCTTTCACATGGTAGTAAATTGGGAATAACTATTGCCATCAGCGTTACACCAGTTTCTCACTGGTTGAGGTGAGCTCTGGGTCCAAAGTATTCTACCCAGACTGCATGGCACTATCCGACAGACTAGAACTTCAATGAGGCTTTTCTAATGAGCTCTAATATAACAATACAGGAAGGAAAAACTGCTAGTGTACACGTTCCCAAGCTTTTAATTAGTTATGCCAGCCTTAAGAGATCGTTCTGATAACTGAGTTTGATTGCTAGCTTCTGCAGCTGAGAACCAATTACATTAAAGTGCTAACTTCTGAACAGTTGGTGAAATTAGCCCAGGTGTATTTAATGTGCAACATTAATAGATGGGTCATTCAATTGCTTTGCATCTGTTTTGGAATAAGCCCAACATTGACTTCCTTGTTCATGTTTCCTTCTTTGTGTGTGCAGCCCTCTAATCCAAAGGGGGTAATTGCTAGGGAGTTGCTTTTTCAGCTCCGACTGACTAGCTGTGGGTTTGTCAAGGAAACAGCTTCTTGAAACACAGCAAATTGTCAACTTCTAGGCTTGTGGGGCTTTAAGCCATCAGAGTCATTACAGCCTATCTTGACAAAGCAAAACCTGAGTATTCAACATTTAAAACAGCTGAAAACTATTAACCTCTCACTTCTAATTGTGTGTGGTTGGTGGGTAATCTTTCCAACTATAACTGTGACCATTTTCAACTGTGACTCAACATTGGAAATCCATGCTTCAGTTTTCTCTCTCTCTCACAGTTGGCTCCTTGAGAGAGAATTTAAAAAGCTGATACTCATTTAACTGAACAAGAGGCTTGAAATAGGTTTACCTTTTTTAGCTCCACTAAGACTATTAAGCCAGTCTGTTCCTGGGCAGGACTAGAAAACCAGATTTCATTTTGTACTACTTGCTGTCTGCATCATGGGGAGTCCTTCAGCCCTTCTTTAGGTGACTGGATTGACCAACAGTCCCATATAAACATGCTTCCCAAATTACAGCAGACTAAGAATGTGACTCATTTTTAGCAGCCAGCTGCAGTACAAGAAGCCTTTTCAGATCCCCAGCATTAACCATAGTGGTTGAGCTGATAAATATTTACACATTGTTCAAGGTCTTTTTTTCTAAGCAGCTTCTGATATTAGAATGTAAAATGCCATGTGTAGCTAGAGCCTTGGCTGTGGGAAGCTTTGTTACATCCTGCAGTAGCTCTAGTAGTGTAACCCAGTAGCTTCAACCTGACCCATCAATCAACTGAGAGGGCAGCAACGATGGGATTCTAGTCAATTCAGGAGCTGAGTGCTGTTTTGTGGTTAGCGTATAGAAAAGCTTTCTGAATGTACAGCGTCTAGGCCAATTTGATTCCCAGACTTCTGCTGCGCGATGCTCAGTGACAAAACGTCCACCAAAAGCAGAGAGAGGGTAGGGAAGGGAGGTTTGCATTCTATTTATCTAAATGCTTTCTCAGTGTAGCTTTTTCCCGTACATCATCTTTTAGACCTAGGGCATGGGTTAGACGTGTCCAAACAGTCCCATTTCAGTGTGGGGATTTTAGATTCTGGCATTTCTCTCAGTGGGGGTTCAGTTAGCTGTAGAAGAGAGGTTGCAAGTTCACAATGACCACTATACACAATATAAATGTATACCTCTATCCCAAAACACGTAATACAAGCAGCATCCCTTCCCCTCTCCCACTGCATCTGCAGGTCACAGATCAGACCTTGCCCTGATGTGAATAGGATTGTGCCCCCTGGGGTAGTATCACAGTCACTGAGCCAAGGGATGGCTTCTGATGTGATCTTCATTTCCAGTAAAACTGCATCATTTTGAGATCAAAGCATGGCACAGTAGCCCAATATATGGTGCCTTTAGTGGTACCATTTCTCTTTCCTATGTGAACCCATGAGTAACAGTACCAGCTGAGCAATGTTGGTATTGCTGAGGTCTTGCATTCACCTTAATTCTGTGTGGATTCGTCCTATTACACAATGGATTTCACACAGTCCCTGCTTGTTTCCTGCTCATTACTTGGGGCCCAAAGCCCTGGATTTACCAAAAAGTGAGCACATCAGCAGCTAGGTATCAGTAATTACTTAGCTGCATTTTGAAAATCAAGTTCCTGAACCGTCAGCTGGAGTCAGAGGCCTTAGGTGAAGGGTAGAATTTCAGAACTGCCGCCATTAATCCCTGGCTTTGAAAATTCATCCTAATTTCAGAAGCGCCAAAACCTAAAAAGCATATATAGTTCCTGTTACAAATTCAAATTGCTCCCTTTGCAAATTCCACTGCCTGTGTTTCAAGATTGCTTGTGCTGCAGACTCACAGTAAGACAAAGAGCACTGAAACCAGGGCATGGGATAGAGGCAAACAGAAAGGAGTTATAAACTGGGCTGCAGTCAGCAGTTACAAATATTATAGCTGCTAGTGCTCTGTCTAAAACAGGAAATCAGTTTGTTCCTTTTCTTGTGACACGCTGCATGCTGTATCTCTACGGCCACTTCCTTTCAAGAGTCATCATTACAGTGTCTTCCTGCATGAAGAGATAAGTGAGAAGGTGACTGACAAGTCCATTTGAAATCAACTTTAGGGAGGGCAAGTGAGCAAGAAAAAAAAAGAGGGAGTGGCAGTTAATATGAAAATTCATGTTAGCCTGTTGATATTCCAACAGCTGCTTGCAGGGCTGCTGATGCTGCTATGTAATTCTGTTGACAGTCAGTTTCCTTGCGCGCACACACTTAGCATTTGTCAGTGTGTGTATTTCTCTGCCACCCGAGTGAGGATGAAGAGAGAAAAGATGGTTTCTGGAAATAATGGCCCAAATTCTGCTCTGCCTTAGGACTGCTCTATGTAAAGCAGCCCTAAGGCTGCCATAACCAACAATGGGCTATTTACCTCAATTGGGAAAACACGGTCCTCCAAAAGTAAACCGGCATAATAGCTGCTATCCCCACAGCTGGAGGGGAGGGCATGGCTGAGAAAAAGAGGGCATGGAAATGGCTTTAATGCATCTCAGCAATCACTAGGCTGACCACTCCATCGGGTCACCAGGAGCCAGACTGTTCGCCTATGCTGGGCAACTAACCATTGTTAGTATGTCTGCACTTGGAGATAGGAATTCCCAGGCTGAGAAGACAACCTTGCACTAGTTCTGATCAAGCTAGTCACCTGGATCGATCAGACTTCAGCTGTCGTTAAGACTGCGCCGATCACAACACGTCTGCCATTCTTTTCGCACTCTTGCCTTTCTTCTCCACGTTCGTCCGAAACGTTTAACGATGTCATCTTCCCATCTTCTTGGAGGCCGACCGGGGGGGTCTTTTCTGTTCTCGTGGGTACCACTCAGCAATGATTGCGGTCCACCTGTTATCCGTGAGCTGTGCTGTGTGGCCCGCCCATCGCATCTTGTGATGTCTGCTTTCCACGACAATATCTTTCACACCGCTGCGTTCTCTGATGATTTCATTTGGTATACGATCCAGAAGGGAGATTCCCAACATAGCTCGTTCCATTGCCCTTTCAGCTACCAACAGCCGTTGCTCTTCTCTCTTCGTCAGTGCCCACGTTTCACTGCCATACAGCATAGCTGGCAGCACTACTGAATTGAAAATATTTTTACGTGTGGTCTTGTCAATTTTTCCTTTGAGGACGTCCTTGATGGAATTAAATGCACACCATCCTGCCCGAATCCTTCGCGAGAGTTCTCCGATCAAGCTAGTATGCTAAAAAATAGTGTAGCTGTGGTGGTTGGAGGGGCTAGCTGCCCTGACACTGGGCACACCCAGATGGCTAGCCCCTCCTGCTGCTGGCACCCCTGGAACTAATCCAGCCCAAGCTCACTGAACACAAAGGTAATGTAAAGCCACCTTTGTACCTCCTCCCTCTTCTGTGAGTTTCTTGGCTGCATTTGAGAGTATGAATGAAGATTTCTATAATGCAATTCTGGTACTGCATTGTTTACCAGATGATCTCTAATTTGGGTGTATGGAGGTCATCCAATATTCTCTGACTTTTACCACAGTCCCTCTTTCAAGAACTCCTCGTGCATGACTGAAGGCTGCCCTTGATGGAATCCATGTCCCTCTTTCCCTCAGAGGAAATTGTACCCCTTTATACCTGCGTCCCACTGTTTAGCTGGCACATGCTTATAAAATCTTCCTGCATCATAAAGTTCATTAAGGAGCAGTAACATTACTACTCTGCCCTCATTAAGAATCACCTTGTTGATGCTTCCAGGGAGCAGTAAACAGGAGTCTACATGACATCATTGGTAAGGATGGGGTTACTTTTATACCATCCTTATAGTGCTACCGTAGTGAGGATTAATCAGTATAATAGCTGTAGAACTCTGTGAAATAGATATAGTTAATTATGCTCATGGGTTCCATGGCCATGTAGAATAAGCAAATGACTCCCACAGTGGGGAGCTATAGAGCCAATGTCATGAAGTTATTAGTGACCAATTTACATGTTAGCATGATTTCCTCTCTCCACCTATAAGCCTAATGAGAGAAAACCAAGACAGGAGAGAGTACTGCAAGAATGAATAACGGGAGAAGGAGATGGGAGTTCCTATAATCAAAATAGGAGTAGAAAATGGAACATTTATAAAACGAAAAAGCATAGGCCCCATTTCTGCTCCACACAAGAGACTGGAGGAGAGAAGATATGATGCACTTCACAGTTCTACTGGGCACCAAAAATGTCTGACTAGCATGGAGGATAGATCCCAGGTAGCTGTCCCGACAGACTGGGTGCATCTGCACAATCATTTAATTCCAACAAATTAGTTTTAATACTTCAGAAAGGTATTTGGCTGACTCGATTACCAACTGTATTGCATGGTTGATCTGTCACTTCAGACAAATTGTACACCATTGAAAGAGGAAAATGCCTGGTCAGTAACATGCTTAAACATTTCCAAATAGATTTCTTACCTGCTTTATATTTGATTAACCTAGACAAAAATAAAAGATGTGCTAGTTTTTCCTAAGTATGGACGATTTAATTTGCAGGAATTGAGTGCATTTTTTTCTTTTACCAGACAGTGGTGTGGTGGCGCGCGCCTGTAATCCCAGCCGCTTGAGAGGCTGCGGTTGGCGGATCGCTCAGGAGTTCTAGGCTGCTGTGCGCTATGTCAATCGAGTGTCCAGTGCTACTGACAGCTTGGCCAGCGGGTAGTTGGAGGACTGGCTAGAACAACGCATCTGATGTGTTGTGATCGGCGCTCTCTCTGTGAGGGCTGATGGACCGATCAGTGACAGTGACCAGACAGTGCAGCTCCTATAGATTCTGGTATTTGAGGAGATACGCAACAACTTGACCCTGCTTTGACCCAAGGCTACAAATGCTGTGTTTTTTAAGTGAATTACCCATCGTGGCATAACCAGTTCACCGCCTTCAGGAAAAATTATGAGATAATGCACCTCAATGTGGGGAGTTTCCTACCTAAATGGAGAAAGGCTCCATTACCCTTACCTGCAACAGATGGATTTGTCTGAAGCTGTTAATATCACAAGAAACCAGTGATAAGAGCATGCAAAGCTTGTTCTTCAAAGGCCTCAGCTCTTTCCTGTGTTCCAGCTGCTTTGTACGACACCGTCAGAACAAAGTGGTGCCAAAGACAGCTTTAGCTGGTCACCAGATGATTCCCCACTCCATAGGGGGATTCATGGGTGGCACAGAGCTCTTATGCCACTCACTATTGCTGTGGCCAATGCAGGATGGGGGGGGAGGGGATAGCCATTGTGTCCCTCTGCTGCAACAATCCCCATCTGCCATGGTGTACCTCCATCTTGAGCTGTATCCTGTGCTCCTTGACTGCAGCCATGGATTACAGTCGTCATGTTTTCTGTCTCTGCCTCTTCAAGGTGCACAGTATCTTTTCTCATTGTCTATGTGGGGGCATACAATTTCTTGTGGAAAGCATCCAACTGGTCAAGGAAGATTTAACATGAACCAGCCACCATGGGCCAAACTCAAGGTAGGACAGTGTTAGTCAAGTAGGAATTTAGTCTGGAGGATGCACTCTCAAGAGCAGATCAGCATCCTCACTTAAATTCAGAAATGTAACAGACATAATATGTAATCAAAACCTTCTGGGTTAGGAAAGGAAAAGGAAATAAAGGAAAATTATAGCACAGAAATTTTCCACAGAAATTTCCCTTCAACAAGTGCTGGAAAAAAATCAAGGCTTTATTTGAATAAAAGTTACACAACATTCTTTAACATTTACCTCTGAGCAAACCTTAAAAGTGAATCATTTCCCACCCCCCCCATTCAAATCTACAAAATGAAGGAGGCATAGTGACCATTCAATATACAGACAAAAAGGTAGCATGGAGCAAAGCTTAAATATTAAGCAACTAAAGCCAAAAAGTGAAAAGCAATACATTACTGTACTTCTCAGTCATTAAAATATCCCTGACAGTTTCACTTCAAAATGAAAATCTGGTTTCAAACAAAATGGCTGCACTACTTCCCATGAAAATAAACTCATTTTTATGAGCAAATACAGTTTGCTACCTTGTCTATTTTTTAAGCTATTTGCTTAATTTACCCATATTCTCCAATGCAGAGACCTGCATTTCTCTCACACTATAATGTTCTGTATACTCCAACTGATGTGTGCTAGTGCTCTTGAAGGAGAGGCAATAAGAGCACTGGTTAAGAGTCAGATGTCATATAGGCAGGCACTACTGGCTTCCACACACAACGTCAATCATTTCAATCCCAGCATGGAATAACCCTGCTATTACAGTCCTGGGCCTTTTTCCTGAGCAGAAACTGTTTTGTGCCATGTTGTCTGGTGTGGTTTTGTTTTCACGTGGATAAAAGTGACTCCCCCAGTGGGGATGAGACCCCCATCTACAATCAGGGTTTGGTCTCCAGAGGTAAAAAGCTAGCACATAACTCACTGCACCCTGTCCCTCTCTCTCTCTCTAAGGCTACGTCTACACTACGAGCTAGGAGTGTGATCCCAACTTGCCTACAGATACTTGCATGAGGTGTCACTAAGCTACAGTGAGTATAAATAGCAGTGTAGCTGTGGTAGCATGGGTAGCCGCAGTGGTGGCATGGCTTAGCTATGCTGAATACAACCCTCCTTGAGACTGGTGGGTACATTCTGGGCCCCACTAAGCTATGGCTCTGCTGCTGGTACCCAGGCTACTGCTATTTATACTCACACTAGCTCCATGAGAATTAGCATGTGTATGTGTACGGAAACTGGGAATCTCACACCTAGCTCAGAGTGCAGATGTAGCCTAAGAGTATGAGATGCTTTAGTTTATAATAAATCTTGGTCACATTTTGGGCAGCGGAGCAGGACCAGACTGCTGACCCTCTGCTTTGACTACGTTAGAAAGGAAGAGTACTGCAGAACAATAATTACTATTCTCTATTTTTAAAAAAAATCTGCAGTTTATTATGAAAAGTAGCACAATTTGAATCTACTGTACAACAGCAATGTGCAGCTAAAATAGTTTTTGAAAGAAATAGGTGCTATGGTTTCGGTTTCTGGTTTTATAAATAAATTATGAAGTTACCACTAATCAAACTAAAAGAACTACTAATCTCCAATATAGAACTGCCTTTGACTACAGGTACTACCAATATATCTTTCCTGGGTATGGATTATTGTTTCCCCCGCTCTGCTAAAATTACGGATGTTACCAAATACCAAAGCAAAGGGGAAAAATATACATGTGTGGTCACCATGATTTAAAACCAAAGGTTACTTAATTCATGATTAATGCACACAGGTTATGAAACCATATTTGTGCCTTTGGAAACCAGAGACTTTTGAAAAAGGTGCTCTCTTTTCAGATAACCCGTAGAAAGATATTTTACATTCCCTGATGAGATCAGAACATTAATAAGTAGGAAAAGAGTTTAGTACAAGCCTTTGTATTTCCATGGAAAGAGGAACTTGTACTTTATTAGATCTTTAGATTATGTGCACATTTTCATTTCTCCAAAATAAATATTTACTCTCCCAAGTCAGGCATCCAGTGAATCCCCTACTATCATTAAGAATAGCACAGGAAACCATATTGTCAAGAAAATGTGCACACAATGTTAAAACAATCAGTGGCAAATAAATTAACAAGCCAATATTCTAGCAGTATGGTCAACATTCACTAGCTTCAGCTGAAATAACTATTACTAAACATCTTTTGGAGAAGGAAAGACTGACAGACAGAAAGAAAGAAAGGAAGAGGATAAAAGATTTGACCTTCTAATTTTGATTTAATGGTATCCAAAGAAGCTGATGCAATGCAAATTGAGCAGGGGGCTGGACTCTCAAGGTCCTCTCCAGCCCGACATTTCTATGATTCTATTAAATCAACTACCATTAGAACCACTAATGGAAACTCTTGTTGTACTATCTGCCTGCATGAGCTCTATTCTGGGCTGGAAGGTTGGGGGGTGGGGTGGGTACAATGATCTGGAAAACAACTGCTATCCTATCTAAGCCCTGGTCTACACTGGGGAGGGGGAGGGAGAAATCGACCTAAAATATGCAACTTCAGCTATGAGAATAGCGTAGCTGAGGTCGGTGTATCTAAGGTCAACTTACCTCATATCCTCACCGTGTGGGGTCGACTGCCGCCGCTCCCGCGTTGACTCCGCTTCCGCCTCTCGCCGCGGTGGAGTACAGGAGTCAATGGCAGAGTGATCGGGGATCAATTTATCGCATCTACACTAGACGCGATAAATCGATCCCCAATAGAGCGATCACTACCCACCGATCCGGCGGGTAATGTAGACGTACCCTTAGCAGTATCCATTCTTTAAATCCCATACTGCTATAGCATCACAAGCAAATCGAAATGACTATACTGTCAGAGATGTAGC
The DNA here is from genome assembly GCA_037349315.1 of Chelydra serpentina. Taxonomy (NCBI): domain Eukaryota; kingdom Metazoa; phylum Chordata; order Testudines; family Chelydridae; genus Chelydra; species Chelydra serpentina. The sequence continues at coordinate 21,044,672 of JBAIAC010000035.1, forward strand.
CCTTCTTGATACATGTTTCCAACAATTCTCAATTCCCAAAGTGTTACATCAGCATAAGAATAGAACAACCATTTTCACAGGGGAAGATTTTCCCCATAAATTAGAGAGATACATGGAGTTACTGTTGTCATCCTGCCCATAACCTCTCTAGGAAAAATTGGTCTCATTTAACAAGACTGTTCATATTTTACAATACAACTGCTTTCAGACATGCTTTAGATCACAGGTTATAGCTCTGCTAACACCCATACTAAATACTAACTAAGCCTTGGAGAATGGGAAATGCAGTGCTAAAGTTAAGAATCAAAATAAAAGTTCAAAAGTTACAGTCATCTTTCCAGGCAATTGGCTCCATCACTGGGGCCTGTCAAACATATTGATTAGACCATCACATTAAAAAAAAAAAAATTATTCGCAGTGATTCTTCATACTAATAATTCAAGTGGTTCCTTGCATGTACACTTCGTATAGTCTCTCCTCATCTCATGCGTCATTTATTGCAAAAAAGTTTTATAAAATATTTCCTAACATCTTTTTCAATTTTGAAGAAAATGTACAATAGATACAGGTGCCCCAGTGGGATTAGTGGGGGTGGTTTTGTTTAACACATTCACCCTGCTCTCTCTTCCCTCTGTTTAAGATTTCAGAAGGAAAATATGACAATTCAGTCTCAAATTTTTGTCATTCCTGATGAGCTGGTGTTCTTCGTGGCAGTGTGGTGAGGTTCCATAAAAACAGCAGGTGCCTAGTGTCTCTGAGCTGAAAAGGGGAGAGAAAGGGAAAACGGTTAAACTTCTTCCAGAGTATTGCATTTGTGGCAAGGAGAATCTGAGGTGGTCAGAACAGTTATTGTGTCACCTGTTACATTTGGTGCATTCTACAGTAAGAGAAGCCGGGGGGTGGAGGGCTGTCTTAAAATTTTTATAAAACATATGCAAGTGAACAGACCCCTCATCTGTTTGGAGTTAAAGCCTAAGCCACCTGCCCAGCCTGTTTTAAATATCACCCACTTTCAACATCAAGCATTCATTTACATTTTCAGAGAAGCTTAGGGGTTGTTAATCAAATGGGAATGATTAATATACAGTGCCTTTGGGACCATGTATAACTCTCTGATATATAACTCAAAGTGTCAACACATTTGTACTTGGCTACAGAGAACTGAAAGCATGCAATGGAGCAGCAAAAATAAAGCTACTGAACATGTTGCCTTTCAGCAACCACTTGGTTCACAGTCTGCAGTTGCCCCACATGACAGACAGATGAAAATGGGAACTGAACAGAAGCAATCCAAGCGATAAACAGTTCTTCTACAACACCCGCCAGTAGCTAAGCACTTAGGGTACGTCTATACTTACCTCCGGGTTCGGCGGTAAGTAATCGATCTTCTGGGATCGATTTATCGCGTCTTGTCTAGACGCGATAAATCGATCCCGGAAGTGCTCGTCGTCGACATCGGTACTCCTGCTCCGCGAGAGGAGTACGTGGAGTTGACGGGGGAAGCCTGCCTGCCGCGTGTGGACCCGCGGTAAGTACCTTGTAGTTCGAACTAAGATACTTCAACTTCAGCTATGTTATTCACGTAGCTGAAGTTGCGTATCTTAGTTCGAACTGGGGGGTTAGTGTGGACCAGCCCTTGGAGTATTACAAAGAGTCGGTGTTATAGTATAGGTGCACCTGCCATTTTGGTATGGTTAGGAAAGCGAAGGAGGTTCCAACAAAACCTGCCCAGTTGTGCTGACTTTTTTTACAATCCTGCTGGAGCTTGCTCAGACTAGAATTGCTTTAGATAGCTATCCATATGTTTTCCACTCCCTCCAACACAATGTCTTAAACAATACATCCTGATTAACAGAAGAGACCATGGGTGGGCTTAAGCCCTGAGGTTGTTGCTGAAAAGATGTAACTTCAGAGAAGAGAGGGGAAGGGAAGCTTGATAAATCACTTGATTCATAGGGGGTGGGATGAGAAGAGAGGGATGAAAAACAGAACAATGATCTGACATAGGAGTGGGCAAGTGCTGTATACTAAGGAACTTCTCAGTTTGAAGGTGCTTACTGTGCCTGGAAAGTTGACTTTAATAGTAGCATAAAAGTTTGAAAAACAGCTCATTTTATGTCCTCTGCTCTGCAGTAAAAGGAAGTGAGAAGGAATGGGAATTAGGGAGTGATTGGGCACAAAGGGGAGGAAGCAAGGAGCAATTATGAGGTTTAACAGAATTGTGGATCCAAGCTGAGATGCATCCAATTGCTGCATCTTGGCATTTTGGCTAAAAATCTGTTGCATTAGTTTTAATATCTGATACGTCCTCCTTTGGGTACTCTGTTCTGTCTTTGCAAGAAAATCAAGTCCGCATGCCCTTCAGAGATGTATGAATTGAGCAAGCAGAGCTTCTACAAAGAAAAGGATGCTACTCTTACACTTGCACATAGGGAGCAAGTGCTGATTTTTGCAAAGTATTTCGTAACTGAAATCAAATGACATTTACTGTTGGTGCAGCTCACTGTGCACGGAGTACGAAGAAAAATGTACATTTGCTTTCCACAAATGTTAAAATAGACTTTCTAACCTCAAAAATATGACAGATTCCCTAACACACAGTATGGGTCTTGCTCTTCCGTGGCTGGCAGGCCTAGGGCAGCACAAAGGCCTATAGCAGCAGCCTAGGATTAGATAAGCATTGTATTAATTAGCATCACTGCAGCCAGGAAATCTCTCTGATGGAAACCTCCATAACGTAAGTATTACAGAAACAAATTCTTGTCAGATATTCAACAATACTACAAAAATGCAAGAGTAGAGTTTTTCCCAACATGTTTAAATGCCTTCAGTCAAAAACCCAGCAGCACAAACACATATAGAAGAGGAACCCCGTGTCTTCAAATCAGTCAGTAGATGAACAGCCAGTAATCCATATTCAGCCCTGATTTACCCTTCAGCAACCCTGCCACCATCAGTCAACTAACTTCAGGGGCTTTGCACAGGAGTAAATGAGGGAAGAATTCAGCCCAATGATTCTAAGCTGTACTTTAAACAAACAGTAATGTTAGTGTAAGTCATGGGCAGATGGCATTTACAAACCATGTGGTTTTCTACTGGCCTTTAATAGTGTAAGTGGCAGTTCTGATTTAAGTTTAAGGCCATATGCTTCCTTTAAATGATGCTTAACACAGCATTTGAGACCCTAAAGGAGCACACAGTGTTGCCTTTTACCTTTTTACACCTCACCTCCCAACATCCCAGGTGACATTTTCATAATATCTAGTCTAGCCTCATGTCCTTTAAGATAGTTCACAAGTTGCTGCAGTACCAGCACACCACAAAAATTCCTTGGATTATTTTTAGAACAACCCAAAGCATGTCTGGTTTTGCTAGACCTAACAAAATGGGATAGTATTGGATCAAACTCCTCCAAGTCCATAAACCATAACCATTTTTCTTGTGAAGTAAAAGCAACATATAATAAATAGAGCTTATTTTGTAAGTCAGAGACACTCATCACTGTCCTATAAAAAACCTTCCAGAAAAATGAATAAAAATATACATATGCCCATATCAAACAAAAATACCTTACCAAGTAGCAAATACTAATTTGGACCTCAATTAAGGAAAGCACTTAAGCATCTCCTTAATTTTCAGCATGTGCTTTAAATTCCATTGACTCAATGGGATTAAGGTACATGCTTAAAGTTAAGTGCTATCCTGAAGATGGATGCTCTCCTGGATTGGGGCTTTAGGAAGAAAAAAAAAGTCAATCAAACATGTTCTTTGAGCAGTGGAACCTAAACTGTGGTCCATGGACCACTTTCTAGTGGCCTGCAGAAATCTGGCTGGTCACATGGTTTTAATTCTCCTCCTTGCTGTCAGCTGCTAAATCATATTAAATGCAACTTAAACAACACTAAATAAGTTCCTAAGTTTTACTTGTCTAGGTAAGCGATTGCTGTAGTAGCCACCAGTATGTTATGTAACTGCCAGTGGCAGGAAGAGGTGGTCCACATGATCACAAATGGAAGGGCAGGTGTCCACAAGACTGTCTCTATTAAGATGACACTATGTCTATGTTGACACTATGAAAAAATGTCCTTATCTTAAGTGTCTTTAAGATCCTCATCTTAAAAGATACAGTACTAATTTTGTTATAAAACATTTTTACCTTTACCCAGAGCTATGTTGTTATTTCAATAGGATCATATAATGCAAATCTTGGAAGCCAATCTGAAAAGGAAATTTTATTGAATAAATTGAAGCTAATACACATCAACCTTATCACCACATATGCATCAGTGGAAACAGCTGAAATGTACGGTCTGTATATGAGGTACAGGTGCACCAAGTTCAAATGGAAGTAGGAAATTAAGTGAGTGATGAATTCATCAACTCTAACTTAACTTGGTTTGGGGGATGATTAACTGATGACATAATGCCCCCTTCACTTTAGGCAGGGCTTAAAACAGACAGACCTGCCAATTCACTGTTAACTTCAATGCCCCCAATCTGAATCCACAGTGGTCTGTCAGATACTGTAAGAGAGCAGCAGGACTCGTCACTGTCTGATGTAATATGCTGCCATTTGTTGAGACCTATGGTAGAAAAAGCCAAGTTAACAAAAATAGAGCATTCATTCATGATGGTTTAAAAAAAATATTAAAAATAAATAAATCACAATTTAGTTGCCTGTCTTCCTGAATTCCTTCCAGGTAGATTTCTTTAGCTTTACAGAAAGCACAAAATGACATGAAAAGATACCGAAAACCAAACGGAAAATAAGGCGGCATCAACAACCTTTTAAGAACTTAAACTAGACTAGACTTGCGGGGCTCAAGTCTCTCTCATAGAAATAACATTTAGCAAACAGTACTAGATTCTAGCAAACATCATTTATATATTATACACATAGAAGGACTTTGTGTTAGATCCAAAGTGACAAAATAAAATAAAGTCACAGAGCTTGATTCACTGTGGACCTGCACCTTGTGCTGTCATTTACACCTGTCAAGGGAGCCTAAAGAACTACCTTTTGATCGGGTAGTGTTTTACACCCACTTTGCACTGGCGTAACTCTCAAAATAAGGAGCAGGCAGAAGTTAATCAGGCCCATGTATTTTGGTTTTTCACTATATTCAAAAGCAGAGTGTGGCAATTAAACAGCTGACTTGCCACAGCGGCAGAGTGACTGTTAACCTACATCCATGCTTAACCATCATTATGCTCACTGTCCTAGATTTCTCTTGCTTCTTAAGGACATCACGAAAATATCTGATGCTCTCCCTTGCAAGAAGGTCCACAGAAAGGACACTAATCTGTTTTTCAGATCTTGATAATCCTATCTTAAAGAGGTAGAACGCTGAGATTGTGTCTTACCTAGCACTCTACATAAGTGTAAAAACACTTCACAATGCTGTACGTTGGTACAAACCACCAAAACTTGTATTCTTAATTGTGGTAATTTACTTTAAATAAAAAAAAAAAAAGACGATAAATAACCTCTGTTTCTGTATTTTGCTTCTCATTCTTTATTAAGAACAATCACATAAAAAAACCTCCATGATCTTTATTTTTTTTTTATTCTTCAGTTGAAGTAAAAAACGTTCTGCCTAGGATATCAATGTCTGTTGACGTGAGTATGGTATAACAGAATATTATGATCACACACGGTGAAAAAGCAAATGGAGCAGTTGCTCTCTTAGGAAACAAGGGTCCTGATTTCAGGCAAAGATACTTAGTAAACAGACAAGTAAAGAAAAATCCAGAAAAACATATTTACAAGAAATAATGCTTCTGAATACAGTAAAACCTTACTAATCCACCCACCCAAAAACTGATGGTCTTACCTCGCTTCCACTAATGATTGAATAGTAGGTGTTTTAGTGAGCTCCCATATTACTAATACTACAGTAATATGAAGTACTATAATAAATAACTAAAACTAAACTACAACTGGCAAAATGAATGAATAAGGTACATTTTGTTTTCTTGAGTTTGTTCATTTGCTAATTTGCAGAGTTCAAGAATTTTCAATGGGTCTCCCAGTGGTTAATGAAAATATTTTAAAGTTTTCTATAAAGTGATTACTGGTACAGCCGACACTGGTCCAGTGTTTTATTAATCTCAATGAGAAATTTCACTTAGGATGCCTTATCACCAGCCCACTCCCTGCACAATAAAACTATTATTAATTTATTAAACATGTAAATTGCCATAATGCCTAAAGGCCACAACCAGGTTGGGTGCTAGTGTGTCAGATGCTGTACAAACAAAAAGATTCACCAAGTCCACTCCTAACAAACTAGTTATATCAAAATAAGTTCTTATCATTGCAGAGTTTCTCTTCTTGCTGCCTCAAATTCTTATTCAAAAACATCAGAAAGGCACAACAGCTCTATTAGCTGTACTGCCACCAGCAATACTGAAAAAATAGTATAGAACAAGCACCTAGGAAATCACCTGAGATTCATTTTCTAGATCACTTAGTAAAAGGTTCCTTTTGCTCCAGCAAACCGGTTTAATATGAGCTACTGGTAGTGAGAAAACAGTGGCATCAAAAAAAAACAAATTTTCACTTCTTGAGGCCTTGTCTACACATAAAAGCTATACTGATTTAACTAAATTAATTTAGAAACCAATGTAGCTAAATCAGGGCAACCACCCTGTAAGGTACCCTTAAATGGGTTTGAGAATGCCTTACATTGACTTATCATAGGTCAATAAGGAATCAATGAGTTAAATTGATGTAAGGACTTTTAAACCAACTGCAGAGCATCCAGACAGGGGGGCTGCCCCAATTTAACTTTGCTGGTTTCTAAATCAATTTACTTAAATCAGTACAACTTTTGTTTGTAGACAAGGCCTGACATAGCAAGAGTAGAGAATCACAGTCTCTTTAAAATGTACTAACTACAAAATGAAACCACATATGTACTGTCACACATTTCCTACTCTCCTTCCAAGCCCCGCAAAACAAATACCATGGAGGAACATTTCTTATCCTGAGGAATCCCTTGTCGTGAGTTATGCAAAATGCTGACTACTGATGTAAGGGACAAAAGGTACAAAGAATGGCTGAAAACTGGAGTTCCTGAAAAGAATGAAGTGTGATTAGATCTTCAGGGGCCAATGCCTCTACATTTATAAGCTGCCTGTGTCAGTACAATGTCTGTGTCCTTAAATACTATCACCCCTGTGAATGCAGATGTTTGTCTGTTTTATCAGTTATTTCATTCAGTGGGTTTCACTGCATCGTATATTTAGTGATTTGAAAATCTCTGATAGCAAAGACATTTTGATAGCAGAACTTGACTGCTATTAGCAGACCTACAGTGGTCTAGGCAGTACGGTGGGACTATTTATGTGTAGGGCGCTACCAAATTCACTATCCATTTTGGTCAATTTCAGAGTCATAGAAATTTACAATTTTTAAAATCCATGATTTCAGATATTTAAATCTGAAATTTCAGGGTGTTGGAACTGTAGGGGTGCTGACCCAACTCTGAAGGCAGCTGTGCAGACATAAGGGTGGCATGGTATGGCATTGCCACCCGTACGTCTGTGCTGTTGCTGGCGAGGTGCTGCAATCAGAGCTGGGCGCCCAGCCAACAGCTGCTGCTCTCTGGCCTTCCAGCTCCGAAGGCAGTGCAGAAGTAAGGGTGGCAATACTGCGGCCCTACTACCATAACCTTGTGACACCCACTTATAACTCTCTTTTGGGTCGGGAACCCCAATTTAAGAAGTGCTGGTCTCCCTGTGAAATCTGTATAGTATAAGGTAAAAGTACGCAAAAGACCAAAGATCAGCTTTCACGGTCCGGGACGCGTTTTTCACGGCCGTGAATTTGGGAGGGCCCTATTTATGTGGACTGCTGGAGACTATGGATAAAAGTGGTGTAATACTCTGACTTTGTCCACATTAGAAAAAATAGTATCATCATCAAAGCAACGCAAGATATTGTTGCAGGACTAGTATAGACAGGGCTTAGGCACTTTTACCACTATATCATGTAAACCTGCTCTACCTGACCCATGCCTATACCTGTAGCTTAGCACTAGTGTAGCTGCATCACTGCTGACTATCACTGTAATACAGGTTCTAATTTTTTTAATGGACACTCTCTGGAGGTGGCCTTGAATCCAAGAGGTGGCACACTACTTATTCTGAAGCAGACACTATGGCAGTCAGCAAGGGGAAGAGACAGAAAGAAAAAATGCAGCTAATGATAAGGCAAGTTAAAACCTCAATATCCCTCCTAGTGTGCCTGAAAAAGGGAGGAAGGATCTGAAAAGAGGAAGGAGCCCTGGTTCTCAAATGGAAGCCCAAAAATGTAAAACAGCACTTACAATTACCAAATTGTCTGTTTCTGCATAGACAACTAACAGTAAAGTTTTGCTACACATAAAACCACACCCAAGGAGAAGCAGTACACTCTGTATTACTGCTACTAGTTTATAAACACTCATCTTTTAACTAGTTTCTGGAATTAGGTTAATTTTATTCTCCAATTAATGAACTATAAAAGTACGTCTGGCTGTTGCATCCCTTCCCCCAAGCCTCTCTTAGAAAATGTAGTGCTTTTAACTAAATTACAGCCGACTCACCAACAGATTCATATTTTCCTTACTTTAAATCAGTTGTCACTCACTCAAACACACACAGAATTTCCAAAACATAGCAAAACCAGCTCTGTGATATAATCTGAAACCTCAACTGACAGCTAAAAATAAAAGCCTGGATTTTCCATGGAGTCTAAGAGAATTAGATGCGCAACTCCCATTGAATTTTAATGGGATTTTGGTACCCAATTCCCTTAAACGTCTTGGAAACTCCCAGCAAAATAGCATGTTAGCATGATATTCCAGCCTAAAAGCAAGCATTGGCCCAAAGCCATTTTTATTTTCATTCTTAAAGGCAACCTGCTAAGAAAGTAAATGTGTTTGTGCACTTTTTTCTCCTTTTTTGTGTATAAAGATGACATGAAAACCTATTTGTTTTTTAAAAGAGGCATTTTTCACATCAAGTTTTGTCTTCCTTGTTTTCTAGAGATTCCTTGGAGAACTATAGGATTGAAGTGGCAACTCCCTCAGCCCTTGGTTGCAAGCTTTCGTCCCCACTGTCTTCCAGGCATCCGAGTTAAATGACGGTTATCAACTCCACCAATCTGAGGAAAAGTCTCTTCCCCTTACAATTGCTTATGTTTAAGTCTCTTTTGATGTTAGAATTCCACAATCTACTAAGAAATCCTCAATATGCCCTATAATTTCTAATGAAAAAAGAAGAGAAAATAACTTTTACCATGCCACCCTTACGTCTGCACAGCTGCCTTCAGAGTTGGGTCAGCACCCCTACAGTTACAACACCCTGACATTTCAGATTTAAATATCTGAAATCATGGATTGAAAAAAATTGTAAATTTCTATGACTGAGAAACAAGGTAGAAATCTCCTTAATTCATAAAAGGAGTGCAATTAATTTTTTCTTCTCTTGCCAGTCACCTTTAAATTAAGATTTCATAGATGTCCCTGATGTGGTGAAACCAAGTGATCTGTCAGCAAAAGGCAACTGCTCCATTTCCAATTCCAGCAGCTATAATGAAACTTGCTGTACATGTTTACCTTCCTGTGAAAAGTATTTCTCTGAGAAGGTATAAGGCTCTTCCATTACATTCCAACCAACCAAATCTAAATCTCTAAAAAGATATTAAACCCAGGAGCCTGACTAGAAAGACCACTAAGACACAGATAATTTTAACTATGTTACTAGTTTTTTTAATCATTTATTGAAATGATTAAATAATGTATTAAAATAAATTAGTACATATAGTTAATTTTAGTGCTGGATATTTTAGAAAAACAGGTCCTAACATGCACCTCATTAATATCAATACTGAAATGACGACTTTTGGTCTCAAAAAGACCAAAGAACATTAAATAACATGCAATTCTTTATGAAGCTTAGATGCCAGTATAATCTGAAGATATAGTTTCTGCCCCAGGAGCACATTGGGTACCGTATTTTGTTTCAGAGTTACCATTTGATCCCTGATTCCTCTTTGGTCCAAACTATACCTTGTGCCGCTTACTTACCCTCTGCACCAGCTTCTTTGGCTTGGGGGTTGAAGGAGAAAAATAAGACAACATCCAGTCTCCACCTTCACAGAATGGGGAATAACAACCCTGAAGCATCAGCTCTCCCCCACCACACACACACCAATGATGTGGGTAGCCTACACAGATGAATAAGGTGGTGTCTTAGGCCATGTCTACACATACAGCGCTGCAGCTGTAGTGATACTGCTGCAGTGCATCTGGTGAAGACACTCTATGCTGACAGGAGCTCTCCTGTTGGCATAAAAAAAAAAAAGCACTCCCGCGAGCAGCAAAAGCTGTATTGGTTGGAATAGCTCTTCTGCTGACATAGCGATGTGCACAGCAGTGCTTATGTCAGTGTAACAAATTATTCCCCCACAAGCAACTCAAGCCACTCCTTACGTTATTCTCGACCCTCTGTGCCATTCAGATTTGCTCTCCTTCTAGTCCCACAACACCCAGGTCTTATGGCTACCTTGACAACACCTATGTGAAAATAAAGTAAATAGGGACAAGATCTCATCTCAACCTTTCATCATTGTAAGTGTTGTGTGTAACTTTGCTCATCCTCATATTTACTGATTTATTGCACAAAATAGCTAACTCCTACCCGCGTAACAATGGACTGCTAATATGCCTGTTACTTCATGTTTAGTCATTTATATGACAATGTATCTGTTGTTCCTATTCATATAGTTACCTGTATAACCTCAGGTATATTTTATGCCCCTTCTTGTAATTATCCATTTGAATAAATTATCAATTGTAAATGAAAGGAGATGGGAGCTGAATTAACTTATTGTGATTCATTGCTGGTTCTTGTTTATTAGCTTGTTTCCTGATCTCCTCAGGAAATAGACCAATTCTGTTTCCATATACTGCTTCACAAAACACCCATCAGGATGATGAGTAATGATTCAAGAGGACATCATCATACACCTTCCTACTGCTACTCTGGTCCAATTAAGTGCTCCTATTGTAATCCAAAAGCAAATGTTGAAGCACAGCATGCAAGTCATGTGGCATTTCAAAATTTAAGAAAGTGGGATAGCTTGCATTGCACCTTACAAGTTTCATGTCAATTTTCAATTAAGGTAAGAGTCTGGCTACCTTGAGAACAAGACACTTTTTTAAAAAAATGTGGTTTTATCATACCCTGAAAAATCTTGAAGTTCCTTAGACCTAATACAGTTTAGCCAATAAAAGTCCTTTCAATGCTTAAATTGAATGAAAAAAAATGTTTTACTAGTCAAGTATTAGAAGCTAAGTAGCATGAATGTTGTCTTTTAAATAATATCTGTATTGAAAGTTATAGCTCATAGATTTAATTAGAGTTCTTAAACATTTTTTTAAAATTTTCTGTAGAACTTTGCTCAATAGAAGATGCAAACAACATTCGCATTCAATTTCATATGTGGATGAATGACTGTATTTTTACTCCAAACCTCTGAGACAATGGTACTTACAGGGATTTATTGGGATTGTATTCTCTCCCCTTCACATCAGATGCTTCTAACTTAGCTTTAGAGGCCTTCAAAGCAAAGTTATGTTTTGTATCCACATTCATGGCTGACAGCCATCTATTTTCTCACTTGAAATAATTTGGGTAGAGAACAAATGTACTGAAAAAGAACTGAAGAACTGCAAACCCCATAATCCACAGGCTGTGATGTATTCTCTTAGGCTGGCAGCAAGTTAGTCAAATCACCACTACCCTTTACTGCAGCATAACACTTTCCTTCATAACACATAGGCTGCTGATAGATGATCAAATAGTACATTTCCACTTCGGCACTGGTTAGGCCTCAGCTGGAGTACTGTGTCCAATTTTGGTCACCAACGTATAGAAAGGATGTGGAGATACTGAAAAGGATCCAGAGGCGAGCAACAAAGATGATCAAAGGGATGGAATGCAAGCCATACGAGCAAAGGCTGAAGGAACCAGGTATGTTTAGTTTGGAAAAGAGGAGACTGAGGGGGGCATGACAGCAGTCTTCAAATACTTGAAAGGCTGCCATAAAAAAAAAAAGATGGAGAAAAGTTGTTCTCTCTTGCCACAGACAGCAGGACAAGAGGCAATGGGCTCAAACTACAGCATAGATTTAGATTAGATCTCAGGAAAAACTTCCTAACTGTAAGAACAGTAGGACAAAGAAAAAGACTGCCTAGGAAGGTTGTGGAAGCTCCTTCGCTGGAGCTTTTGAAAAGGAGGCTGGATAGCCATTTGTCTTGGAGGGTTTAGACAACAAATCCTGCATCTTGGCAGGGGGTTAGACTAGATGACCCTTGCGGTCCCTTCTATTATTCTATGATTTGAGCAGTACCATGTGCACTAACAATTACATAAGCTTAGTTACACAAGATGCACCATCCCAGCACTGCAAAAACAAATGCACCTACTATCAGGTATTTGAGAGTCATTAAAATGATCTAAAATTGATTTAGAGATATTAAATTATGAATATACTGAAAACTACAGGTACAGCACAGCCTGTACTCATTGTGGAAACATCCATTGGAATCCAGTGAGCACATTAAACAATTACTGGCAAGTACAGAGTAGGTTGCATTGGATTAACCTCAAATTTTCCACAAATAATAGTCCCCAAGGACAGGGTAATAAGGTATGAGGTACAGTTGCAGCGGTCTACAGTTAAAAAGTTTTAACAATCCTTAACAATTGCTCCACCACTAACTCAACTAAATTTTTGGACAGAGAGTACACCACAGCTACTTTTCCATGATTTAAAAAGAAGACAGTGGTGAAAGTTAGAAGTTCACCCAAGCAAGCATTTTAGGCAATTCATATGAAGTGTTGTGGTGCAAAGAACTGACGGGTTTTAGGTTATGAGACTAAGTACTAGACTAAAGAACAGTTTTTGTTCTTAATATTACATGTGCAAGATTTGTGCTATCTGTATTACAAAAAGTCATTCACTACAAAAGTAGAAAGTGTGTGTGTATGTCATGATGAGCACTCATTACATAAGACACGCACACAGAGGTTCTTGTGAACTTATATTTGAAATAGATTGTTTCTTTCCCATCTCACTGAACAAAGTCTCTGAGCAAACTGACTATATACACTAGTACTATGCTACTCTTATATGGTATTACAGAAGATACTATCCAAAAGTTCTAAATATTTTAAAAAGTTGCAGCAAATTAAATATCCAAGTATTTTACCTCAGATTTTTGGCTCAGAACATCAGATGGCTTTTATGATGTGGGATCAGTTCATTTTGAGCTGCCTGACAAACTAGATATCAATCTGCTCTATACATATAGAGAGGTCTAAAAAAAACCAGTGTGAATTTGTCTTCTGAAAACAGGCTGCTTTAAATCACAAAGTAAGGCTTATTTACTGAAATACTGTAATTGTTTCTGTTTGCAGGAAAGAATATATAAATACAAGAGTGAAACAGGATTTCACATTATGAAAATTTTCATTGTGTGTTTATTACATTCAAAAAGCATTGACTGACCTCTTGGAATTTGTTTAACTGTTCAGGGAAAAAACCTAGTATGGTTGGAAAGTTAATTAGCATCTACCACAGATTGCAGTGAGATCCTCAGGAAATCTGAGCAAAATCAATTTGGACCAACATGTATGTGCGTGTGGGTTGTTTTTTTTTAAAACCACACTAGATATTCAATAGTTACATGAACTTGATAGAGTAACTGAACAAGGTTGGAAGAAACTCAGTGTTTTGGAAACCAACTGACTTGTCAGTTGCAAGGCGGCATATTAATCTTCGAAAACTGCATCACAATAAAGATTCTTTAATGGGTTCAATCATTAAATCCTGACTGTGTATTTTAGTTTTACAACTACATTCAATTTAAGTTTAAATTTGTATTCCTCATCTCTGCTTTGCCAATATGGGCAAAATGGGAAAACTTGAGATGGGAATTGTTCTGGAATGAAGGCAGTCAAATTCTTCACAAGATTGTGCAAAGCTGGAACAGGAAAAAAAAAAAAATCAATTCAAATGGTCAGGTACAGACCAAAACTAGGAAGGAAAAATGTAAATCAACTGCATGAAAATGCCCCAAGACTGAGCAACAGACATGCAAGAGTAGCTAACAATAGTGGAGACTGGGCTTAATTAGCTTTTGACAGACCAAAAAAAAAGGTGATTGAAAACATTTCCCTACTGTATAAGTCATATTTTTTGCTTTATTCAAATCTATGGAACAGAACTGAATTTATGGAGAAATAATTTGACAAGCTTTACCTAAGACAAGAGCTCTCTACAAGAGCCAGTTTTGGGGGAAATAGATGAATGCTTAGTCTTCAAAATTAGAAACCTAAATATATACCAATAGTACTTTACAGCAAATGATATTTTAAAAGTGCTGAATGAGAAAGAATTTACATTTTAAAGGGTGTCTCCTCTAAATAGCATGTACACAGAAAACACCCTAAAAATTTTCAAAGCTTTTTGAGAAACACACACAAGTAATTCAGATTTAGTCAATTTTATTTACAGTTTTTGTACATTTCAGAGCATTACACAATTACATATTCTCATTTTCTGACCTGCAAACAGATACCTTAAAACGGAAATATTAAAAAAAATATGAAGTTAGATACATCCAAAATGCAACAATTACACATCTGACAATTCACAAAGTGTAAGTTACTAGGACGCATCCTAAGAATTTAGGAACAACCAGTCAGAAGAAAATCTGACTGATTTCAGCAATCAATTATTTACACATTCAAACAAAACCTCTCTTGCTCTAAACTCCCAGACAAGTGGCCTGGAAGATTTTTCAGTGGAAGAAAGACAGGAAGTTATGATTCACACCTATGCAGCATTAACAGCCCTTGATCCCAAAATACTGAGTAACATTTCAGCTTTGCCTTTGGGCAAGAGGCATCCCCTCAACTTGTCAGACCCTGAAGTGTCGTACTTGTGCCCCTGTGTGCATAGAAAGGTTGAGTGTTTGGGAAAAAAGTGGTCACCAAGACCCCATTTAATCTGGCCTTTAAACTCGGTTTAAAGGATTTAGTTAAATTGGTTTCTAATATAATTTAAACTGGCCAGTGTGGATAAAACCAAGCATGTTTTTAAACATGGTTTGAACTCACTTTGGCCCCATTCACACTGACCAGCTATATGTATAGAAGCTACTTAATGCAGAAATGTTGAAACAAGGTTTAAAGGCCAACATAAACAGGACTTAAGTTTCTGCACTTCCCCTGGTGGGCCACCCAGGTCACAGCTATTACTTCCATCCCTTGTTTACCTTTTGCCATATAGTGACTAGAAACTACTAAAAATTCCCTGCAAATAAACTGCCTTTCAGCTGAGGCTATGGCTCCTATGCATGGGAGGAGTTTTTAATTTAAAAAAAGATTCTTATTTGAAAAATACTGAAGTTCTCACTTTAGATTAATTTTGATTGCATGTTCAATTTGTTTAGTTTAACTTTTAAGAAACTGCTACAAATCAGAACAATTTTAGTATAAAAAGAGCAGCCAACTGAGTGCAACGTTTTGAATTGGCCAAGTCCTTCATGGTAGTTCTCTAACTAGGCTATAAATTTTGTGGAGCCTCCAAATTCTTGCCTACCTTACTTTCCACGTTCACGTTTCAAACTGTGTCAGAAGGGCCCGAACTTCGGGAGTCAGCTGCTTAGCAGCCTTAGCTGCCTCTGTGATGGCCTTGCGGTAAAGGCCCTTTCTCTTCTTATTAAAGCGCGACTGAAAGTTTTCTAAAAAGGGGGACAGTTGTGAAAGAGCAAGAAAAGATGTTGTTGGGGACCCAAACCACGAAATGCGGGCCTCCTGTCGAACTAAAAGGCCATTATCTTTCCGGCTCACAGTTATAGTAAGAATACGGGCTGGCCACCAAGGGAAACCATAAATCTTGGCCCAAACAATGTCCCCTACACATATGGTCCTGCCATCTGGTGTGACACATTTAGAGACGTTTTTGGAAAAGACTTTCATTTTCAAGGAATTACTGAGCTTTTTCTCTTCCTTCGAAGAGGAGGAGGAGGAGGAGGAAGAAGAGGAGGAAGGTGCATGCATGCTGCCTGGAGGAAAATCAAAGCTTTCAGTAGAACTACACTCAGAGTTGGTGGATTTCAAATCATCTGTGCTATCACTACTACACACTGATGCACTGGAAGAGTCAGATTTCTTTTGATTAAGGGTCATGTAAACCGTTATATTGCTTTTGCTGCCTCTCTTGCCCAATGTCTGGTGTTCATCCTGATCAACAGTTACATGCACTTCACTTGTGTCCTGAACCTCACTGCTGGCCTCTTCAGGGCCTTCTGAGGGGCTCTGATTTTCTGAAGGGGCCTCACCTGCTGAGCGGGTGGAGGAGCAGCGAGACTGGGGCTTAGTTGCCATCTTGCCACTCCGTATTTTCTCAAGTCCTGTCTTGAGAGATGAATCGTTTTCTTCATTCCGGTACCTTTGTGGTTTTAAACGCAATCGGGGTGGGAGGGAACCTGAGCTGGTGTTCTGAAGACGCCGTGTGAAATGGACCTTTGAATGTGCATTTTTGGAAGTGGAAGTTGCACTCTGTTTCTTTTGTGCCTTCTCTTTGGCCATTTTCAAAACTTCCCGAGCTTTTGCATGATCCATGTTTTTGCTCTGGAGAACTTTTTTAGTATTTAACTGAGCTTTCGAAGTGTTTGCTTGAGCAGAAACTTTAACTACTTTGCTTCTGCTGTGGGCAATATTTGAAACTTTGACCACAGCATTTCTTTTCTGGCTTTCATTTTGGCTTTTTCCATCTACTTTATGGTCAGTTTTAAGTTTTTTATTCACAGTAGTTACACTCTCATTTCTTCGCTTTTTATGATCCTCATATTTTAAGCAGTCACTTGCACTGCCACTTTTTTTAATTTCTTTTTTTTCTGCAACAACACTGTTTTTACATTTGTCACACAAGACCTGCCTGGGTCGTAATTTGATAGCATTCATAATAGAAGTGGGTTCCTCCCTGTACATTTTCCGCTTGGGCCGCTTAATTTTTCGGGGCGGAGGCTGAGGTATTGATTGGTTATACGTGTCCCTGATAAACAAAGGAGGAGGATATGGCGCTCCCTCATGGAAGAGGGGAGGTGGTTTAGAAGTCCATAGGCTTTTAGCGAGGCTAGGTTCTGATGGCTGAATGGGAGAAGAGGAATCATCAGGGACTGCACCACTGGCTTCACACTTCACCTGTGTCTCATCTTGGAATGGTTTACTTTGGAGCTGCATGGCTTCAGGTTTATCCTTGTATTCCCTTTTAGGAAATATGGTCACAGGGATTCCATGGGGTCCAAACCTTAAAGGGGAAAAAAAAAAAGAATTTTAAGTGTCTTCATTTTTTACTACACTTGAAACAGAAAATTTTAAGACATCCATGCTAAGGAATTGCCATTTTTAAAGACATTTTATCTATTTATCAAGTCCAAGAATGTTTCCTCAAAACAAGACACTGGACCTATATGTTTAACAATATATAGTTTGTATAAAAGTCACTGAACACAGGCTCCAGACTCATGAACAAATCTTAAACAGTAGTATCAATTTCTGCAGTAGCTACAGTTTAAGTGGTTGCCACAAGTAGCCCTAAACAACCATTACTGTAGTCTAGTCTCAAGATCTCACTAATGGAAACAGGATCCACCTTTGTAGTTCTACAGAAAATGAATGTGGAGAGATAGTTAATTCCAAAGGAGAGTGGATTTATCACCTCCCCAGAAAGTCAGCACAAATTAAATTGCATGCTAATCCAATTGAGGCACATAATTCCTAGAAGTCTTTTGTGCAATTCAAAAATATTTAGAACTCTTTTTTAGAGTTATCAAAGCAGATTCAGTATGTTTTAAAAGTATTCAATATATACATGCTAGTACCAGTTATAATGGATAAAATAAAAAGTAAGTGATAGCATCCTTCATGCTTCATACACAAGAAGTTTTCCTTAAGAACAGTACTTGATCATTTGATGCATTACATACAGTCAGACAGAATGCCAAGTGACTTTGGGTCTGTTCTGTCAAAGATATCCTTGTTACTTTAATACACTTGGTACAAATATGCTCTCCCTTCTCTTCCCCCACCACACACCATGTCTTAAGCCATTCTATTTCTCCCAGCTAGCCCTAGTCAAGTTTTAAGATTTATACTGTAGCTACAACTGTTTTGGTGGAGTATGTGCAGGAGACAAATGCTCTTTCAGCGATTTCTTTTCCATTGGATTAGAATTAAGCAGTAGGCATTGGCGCAATTTTGACTGGGCAACACGCTTCTGCAGTGACTACCCATAGGCATGCTACATTTCCTGCCACTTGCTATAGAGAGAAAGCCATGTTTTGTCATTCTACAGCACCTCTGAGGCAAAAGCAAGTGGGAGAAGTGGTAATTCCCCAAGTTTCATAACCACCTACCCACTTTCAAATATCCCTAAAGAAAACTAATGCTTGTAGGGTTAAACCCTTTTCCATTTGTGTTTACATTTTAAATATCAACAGTACACAGCCTGTTTCACTGCCTTATTAGCTTAAGGTATAACACGAGTTTTGCCCCTAAGTTGACTCCCATTCACACACAAGATCTCTAGCTCAAGTTAAGTGGTATTTTAAACTCAAGCTAGCTAGACCATTAGAGATATGGTTTGACGCTCAAGTGCTACTGAGGTTCATATGAGCTAATAATGCAGTAGGGAACAAACAGATAATTACAACTCACTAGCTGCTATCCAACCACTCCGAGTGCATTAACTTGACCTAACCATTGCTCAAGCCCATAGATAAGAGGCTGCCATGCAGCATGCATTAGTGTTGGCTGTACCATTCTCTCTTTTCAACATGAACTAAGTGTATAATTGCAGTAAATGAAGTTAGGTACTTCTAGACCGGTGTCACTTACCAATACATCTTAACTAAATGCAAGTATGCTGAACGCATCAGACTGTTGCAAGAAACAGGCTGTTTGAACAAATGCCTATGTTATGCCTTTCATTTCTTGCTGCTCTATTATGAAACAGGGCGTTGTATGTGCTAGAAGGTTCTTTACACTGTCAACACAAGTCTTTTCTGATTTACTTTAATGCATACTGATTAAATGTGGTTAAAAAAAATTAGAGGTTATAAACAAAGCAATCTTCAGACAAAGCTGAAATGAATATGCCGCATCCAAACTCACATGGGCCATTATTCCTTCCAGTTGTAGACCATATATAATGGTGCAGAGGAAGAGCAACTTCAATGAGTTCGGTTTCCACAAAAGTGCTGAAAGTAAACACCCGAAAACTTACAGAAAACTGACATATTGACATAGTCATGACTGTTACCTACACACCAGCTACTGTTCTGTTCATCTGACCTTTGAGCTATAAAGGAAGAGAACAAGAATAGCATGTGTTAACAGTTTAAGCACTACAGTGAACTTCTACACATGCTAATGTGTATTGTTCTTTCCTTCCCCACAAAATAAACTAGCTTCCCTTTGAAATTCAGTTCAGGGGGCTCTACCTGCTTAATATCTAAAGTTTAGATACTCCTCCATTAATTCAGAAGAACACTGTTCATTTTAACTACTTCTCTGATGCACTATTGAAGGCTTCCGACATTGTATTATATATACACTCAGAAAAGAACAAGTACCTCTACAGTTAATTGGAGAAAGTACACCTGGCAAAAATCCACTGGGGGACTCGTTTTTGAAAATCTGAGATTCTAACTGCCTTAAAGGTCCACAAAATGGACCATTATATTTCTTCCATACTGGTAAGGAAGACATGTATCCACTTTTTGATCAGTTAGATTAAGGTATCAGGACTTGAAAAATGCATACAATAGACATTATCCCAAGAAGTAAACCTACCAGACAAGATATGGCAGTACATTAGCTGCAATGCACAAAGGCCCTACAATTTAAAAGGACAAGACTACTCTTGATAAAGGTAACTAAAAAGCCTAAATAAGCTTTCCATTTAATTATTTTTTAAAATGTTATTTTTCTTAAAGGTAAAGGGTTTTTTTACTGCACATTTTCCAACGTGTTCTCTCTTTACACCTTTTTCCCTACATTATTGTAAAGGATTGGAGCCGGTCTTTTAGCCCTCTTTTCTGACTGGACTCAGGCTTGTTCTGGCTGAGCCAGCACCATCCCTGGACTCTGTGAGAAGGTAATTTCCAACCGGGTCAGTTCTTGCGGTTTCTTTTATTTTACTTCAAGTTTCCTCAACAAAACAAGATCAAAACTTCTAAGTCTGTCCCTCAAGCCCATAAGTTCCTCAGCCCAGAAGTTCCTGACTTACCTCAGAGCCTTTGTGATAACAGGATTTCCAGACTCCCTTCTGTCCATTTTATTTCTGGGAGCAGTTCCTCCCAACAGTAGCTCCAGCCTCTACTGCAGGGGTGGGCATACTTTTTGGCCCAAGGGCCACATCTAGGTGGGGAAATTGCATGCAGGGCCATGAATGTAGGGCTGGGGTTGGGATAGGGTGCGGTGTGCAGGAAGGGGCTCAAGGCAAGGGGTAAGGGCAGAGGAGGGATGTATGAGGGGGCTCAGGGAAGGGGTGCGGAGTGTGGGAGGGGGCGGCAGGGGGCTCAGGGCAAGGAATTGGGGGACAGGGTGTAGGAAGGGTTCGGAGTATGGGCTCTGGCCCGGCATCATTTATCTGGAGCGTCTCCGGGGTGGCAGTGGCACGCACTGGGGCCAGGGCAGGCTCCTTGCCTGCCCTGGCACCACGTCCCTGTGGCCCCTGAGGGAGGGGGGCAGAGAGCTCCATGCGCTACCCTTGCCTGCGGGTACCTCCCCTGAAGCTCCCATTGGCCACAGTTCCCCGTTCCTGGCCAATGGGAGATGCAGGGGGCAGTGCCTCAGGCGAGGGCAACGCACAGAGCCCTCTGCCTCACCCTCCCCCAGGAGCTGCAGGGATGTTGTGCCGGCCACTTCCGGGAGCAGCATGGGGCCCGCAGAGCCACAGGGGTGGCAATCCCGTGGGCCGGATCCAAAGCCCTGATGGGCAGGATCCGGCCCGCAGTTTTCCCACCCCTGCTCTACTGGCTGCTGCTGCCTGCTCCCCTTTTTTTTTTTTTTTTTTTTTTTTTTTTTTTTTATGAGGACCAGCCCTTTAAGCTCCAGGTCTTCTCCCAAGTGTGGCAGGTTGGATTAATTAGTCAGCCAGCTGCTGGCCTCTGACACCAGAGGAATACCATCCCTTTACTATAGTCACAATTATGAGCCTTACCACCTCTCCTGTATTTTATCTCTTCTGTTTCTCTCCCCCCCGCCCCCCCCAAAAAAACCCTGCATATTCTTAAAAGCCTACTTTCCCATCTTATCGCCTCAATTCTTTCCTCTCTCAGTTACATCCACACCATTCCACATCTACCCACCCCTTCATACATGGGTTTCTGTTAAGTGAGAGCCCCAAAGAGCTACCAGACCAGACTGAGATGAGGGGCTACATTGTCAAGTGGCAATATCCAGACAGGAAAGTATCACAACGTAGCCATTTTACACTCCACCTTCCCCTTCTCCCCACCCCCAGATCCTGGGTCCAGTTCTATATTTTTCCCAGTCCCTAGTTTAGAGAGACGTCTAACTGTCTACTGCTTCAGCGAGCCAATACCCCAGCCATTTTTCCTAAAGAGGACAACAATAGTTTGATTAGATATTATCGGGTTATTATTAAGAGGTTCTTTCCCCAAACAAAAACAATAAAGGACAGCAAATCAATTTAGGAAGTAACTATATTCTGTTGTGTTGCAGGGTTTCAGTCCCCATCTGCCATTAAATAGATTAAAAAACAAACAAACTCCACTTCCCACCCAGGTCTACTTACCTCCAATTCCAAGCACAGAGAGTTTGGAAATCTCCCCAATAGCTAGTTTTGAGAGTGGGTGTCTCTGCTCTTAGGTTTTTTGTTTTTGTTTGTTTCAGACAAGTATTGCAGAACCATGGTAAATAACACTGGGTATGGCTATCAGGGGTCGATTTATCGTGTCTAGTCTAGACATGCTAAATCGATCCCCGAGTGCTCTCCTGTCGACTCCTGTACTCCACCGCAGCAAGAGGCGCAGGTGGAGTCGACAGGGGAGCGGTAGCAGTCGACGACGCTATTCTCGTAGCTGAAGTTGCATATCTTGGTTCGATTCATCCCCCTCCCCCCGCCCCAGTGTAGACCAAGACACTGAGAGCTGGCTTTTAAGTCCCATCACATTAACAGAGGTCAGTCAAGTTTATATAAAGATGTGAATATCACATACAGCTCAAACTTAGACAGTTTGTAACAAATAAGAAGTTCACCTAATGATTTCAATCACACTTGTTTGACCTTGCTGAAAGAGGAACAAAATCAGAAACCTCAATTTAAGGTCATTTTTACGCTTAGTAACCTCTCTCTTATTTTGGCCATCAAGTGCTTACCGGAAAGTGTTCTATTTGCTATAGTATAAATCTAGCAACCAGAAACAATTTTAAAATCACTTTATAGACTATAAGATTTTCAAAACAGAGATGGTGCTTTTGGGAGGGTTTGTTTTAAGACCACTACACCTAGTCCACTGTGGATGCTGCAAAAACAAGTAGTAATGATGCTCAATTGTTCCTACTTAACAAATCCTATCCTCTTCCCTCTCAAAATTCTGTGAAACGTAGGGGCTAGTGAAGCACAGGACCCATGGGACAGTTCTGGGAAGTGTTTAAATAAAGGTACATACCAACTTAAGAGTCCATTGTATTAACTCACTTTGAAGTTGGGTTCTTCATTATAAAATGCAGTGCTTATAATGGATGTACCAGGAACTGTCATTGCTTAGTTTGCTATAACTTTCTACTGTCAGAACTGGTTTATAGTATTTTAACATTAGTCAAGACTTCCCCACAATGTTTTCAAACATGGGATAAGGCAATACCACTTAAGATTCCACACTTTTAGTACAAAGAGTTCAATGGAGCCAAAATTTGGCCCTGTCTGACTTGAAAGGTGAAGCTCCCAAATCAGGTTCGGTACAGCCAGTTTTCCCCAACAGCTAGATGGGTGCTGGCTTCTTACTTGGACACTGCCCCATAGCAATTGGCTACCTTCCATCTCTTGTATCGCTCGTCATTAATAGGTTTAATTTGTTGGTTATTAGGCATCTAGTAAAGTTCCTGAGCCTATGGCTGGATGCATGGGTGGGGAGAGCGTGCGGGTGGGAGAAAGGGAGAGCTTGACAGGGTAAGTTAGAAAATAGAATTGCAGTGGAAAGGTTTGGGACGGAGAGAACTAGAAGAAGAGAGTAGGGGTGATAGAGGGAGGGAGGAAGGAAGGAAGGAAAACATTGAAGATGACAAGCAGTATCTCTTTCCTACTGCATGAGAAAAAAAAGCAGAAAGACAGAAAGGGAGCAGATCTAACAAAGACAAGGGATACGTTAAGGGTGATTAATCAAGTAACATGTCAAATATTATTCAGTTTTCACTAATTTATCAGATGAAATGCCACAATGTACTGAATACAAATAAAAATCAAGCTCCATCTCTATTTATGTAGTCACTCACTAATCACAAGACCTCAAAAAGGTGTTCTAAGTGCTTTTACTCCAGTCTCAGTTTCTTTGTATTATATAGACGAGGTAGCGGTGTCCAATACGTTCGCCACGAGCCACATGTGGCTAATAGGCTATTGAATTGTGGCTAATGCATGTGGCTTTTTTATAATGTGGCTAATAAGAAAAATTTAAAACCACAAGTGTGGCTAGCAGCGTGGCTAGCATCGAATTTCTATTGGACACCGCTGGACTAGAGTGTTTCAAACCAACAACAGAGCAAACGGTTTTAAATTTTGGCAGAAATGCTACGTTTACAAGTTCTAAAAGAAAGTGTTTTGGTTAACTGGTATTATCAAAGGTGAAGAAGGACCACAAGAAAAATGTCTCTAAACATTTAAAGATGAAAAGCACATCACCACTCTTCAGATTAATCTTGACATCATGAGTCACCTTTACTGGCCTATGCTCTGAACTGGAGTACATCCTGTAAGTTTAAAAGGTTTGTAAAGAATGCCATCTTTTAAAACAACCAAAATCAATTATGCAACGTAAGTAAGGCCTGTCTAACCATTCAGTTTGAAATAAATGCAAAGTGGCAAACACTGCAAGTGATATCTTCAGTTTGTTCTCATATCCAAATACAATGGGTAAAGCTAAGCAAGAGCATTCCATGCAGAAAGAACCTGTTTCAGGTACAATATTACTTTCTACTAAACAGAATGCCACCCCTTGAAGTTACTACCACAGTTTCTATGATCTGCTAAATACAAAAATAAAATTTATTCTTGATGCCTGACTCCATTCACGAGTGATTTATATTGTTCATGGGACAATGTAATCTATAACTTTTCATTCATTTTGATGTAATTACACAACCTACAATTACACCCTAGGTCCTCATCTGAAAAGCAGGAAAGATCTTGTGCGAGAGCCTCTTATGTAACTGAGCTGTGCTTGGCACAGGACTGGAAGAGGGCAGGGCAAAAGTTAGTTTAAGAGTACTTAAACCAGGTATTTAGCCCAGGCCTGGCATAATTCAGAGCAGACCTGTAGCTGCTCTAAATTATTAATGGCTGCATATGAGCCTCCCAGATGTGTTCCAGGCCTCTGTCACAAAAAAAAACCCCACCCATATCAGGAAGGGGTTGATGTAGACAATGCTATGCCAGTTCTTGCCACCTACCAAGGAATTCCCCTCAGAGGGCTAGTTAACCTGGCTTTCCTGAGGCTTTGTGACAGAGTGGAAATCAGGACCTGTCCCCTTGTTTCAGAAATATATAGCTGAGGAAAGACTTTACTATTTCTATTAACGTTTTATAGTAATGCACTGCTGCATTTAAGTAATGAGCTTGACATATCAGTCAGAGGTCATTTCAGCCTCTGAGATAATGAACTGGGTTGGGTGTATGAGTATTAATGCTGTTAGGGATTTTATGTGCTTAGGGCATGAGGGGATGGCTAGAAGAAGTGTTAAAAACAGAAGAAATGAAGAAAGATTTAGCAATCCCAGAGAAGAGTGAAGAATGATTCAGACATGAAGTAGCAGAAGTAGGGCACAGCCAGATTACCTGTACCAAAATAAGGAAACTTTCTGGAGCATAATCAGCCTTACTTTAAAAAAAAAAAAAGACCATTTTTGATACTACCAAGTTTACCATGTCACTAAATTTTTGAAGTCATCACTGGTCAAGTACTTCATAAGGTTTTTGTGCAAGTCCTGTGAGCCATGAGAATGAATATTTAGAGCTAATTATGTGTCTTCTGTAATTATGTATAGAGTAGTTAAGTGACATCAGTAAAACCAAAAGCTGCAGAAGCTTCTCACATAAATTTATGTAGATTTTGCTTTTTTCTAGTTGTATCAGTTTATCAAAATTCAAGTTATCTGAAGGGTAGCGAGGAGAAAATAATGATGTACACGTTCAGCATTCTGTTCTCAAGTGGCGTGAGCTACCACAAGAACGTATTTGAGTCTTTGCCTGTATGTGAATTAAGACTAAAGAAGAAATGTGGGTATACATTATAAACACTCTTCTAAGATTATGAACCTATTTAGGAGTTCTGTAGTGTTCTTTAGTCTAAACATATGCACACAAGCATTTAAACAATGCATGATGGCATTGAGGTTTACTTTAATGGGTAGGACTTAAGTGAACCCTTCATGCACTTGCAAACTAGTAGGTATCCACAGAAGCTGAACTATTTTCTCAGTAGTTTATTTCCATCCAGAGTAATATGGCACCAGAGTTCTCAGTTCAGAAAATGCAGTATTTCATTTAGTCAAAGTTCCAGAACAATGGCTTGCACCTCCAATTTGAGTTACTTCCATTTCTGTGTGTAGAAACAGCACATAGTAAGTGGCCAATGCCCTTCACCACCCCAAACACTGCTCATTAGGATCTGTCAGGAGTAATAATTATTCATGTCCTATGCAGCCAGTGTTGGACTGATGGACTCTACATGCAAACAGAATACTTATCGGATAAGTGTATGGGATAAGACAATCACAACAAGTCTTTACTTGGTATAACTTCTGAGCAGTAAACATCTTCCAACTGAAGTCCAAGATTTCTACAGTTAAACACTGAGTTGAGTGTTTTAACGAAGTTACATCAGGGATTAACAGTTAAACCGGTCAGAGGAACTGGATCAATATCCAATAGGGCTTTTTGAAGGTCCAGATTGAGCTTCACATAGCACACTGAATTTGAGAAAACACTGTACTGCTTCCAGCTGCATGCTTGTAGATCCCCTTATGTACAGAAGAATCAGTTTCTTTCACTGAACCTTTCCCACCCACAGAGGACCCTGTGGGTCTGAAGCTGCAAACAGCATGGGGCAAGAAGCTCACTAACCACCCATAGAAAATACTGATTAAATAATACAACTTCTAGCTGTTTTTACGAGTGCAACCTTGAAGCTAGAAACCCCTCTTTGAAATAGGGGGAACCCCACAGCCAGCAGCCAACTACAGCTTCATGAAACCACGTTCAGTATAGACACACAAGGCCATCTTCCGAGAAGTCTGAAGGATCTGTGTATGGGGCAGGTCCAAACCCCTGATTTTTCCACAGAGCTGGGAATGTAGCCCCTCCCCTCTCCTTCTGGAAGAATTGGAAGGAAGCTCCATGTAAAGTATTCTGCAGCTTCATCTCCACATCAACCTGGATACTAAGTACAGCATTCTTCTTTTGTCATGCCACAGAGCTAGGGACTCTGATCTGATCTAGACAATTTTCACACCTATAAATTCAAGCTCTTTTTAATTTAGTTTTGTTAAAACGGTGCAATTCCTTTTTAGTAGACATTCTTTAATTAATTTAAAAGTTCAACAAGCACGTTGCACTGATTACAGTCATTCAACCAATACAGAATCACTGATGTATATATGCTCGACTTTCACTTCACCTCAGTGTAGTTTGTCTGGGAATTTCCTTTTCAATTAAAATATCTAACAGTAAACTAGAAAGTCAGAAAATACTATCATGCAATATTTCAAATGATCTAAAGATTAACGTCAGCTGAAGTCTTTCAATTTTAACTTTTAGCACCATATTTAGTTGTCCTCCAGAGAGACATAAAGCAGTCAGAACATACCAGGTTGTACACCCAAGTTTCCCCTCCACCCTCCTGTCCCTACATTCCCTCAAGTGAAGGGAAGCCAAGTTGCCCTCAGGAAACATGGTAGGGTGACCAGATGTCCCAATTTTATAAGGACAGTCCCGATATTTGGGACTTTATCGTGTATAGGCGCCTATTACCCCCCACCCCAGTCCCGATTTTTCACACTTGCTGTCTGGTCACTCTAAAACATGGTGGCATCCTATGCTGTCAGAAGGCGGAGAAGAACACTATAAGAAGCATGCATTGGCCATATATACTACGGTCAGTCCAACTGAGAATAAAAGATGGCAGCCATTTTAAAATAGGGCAGTTCTTTGTGGAGTTCTCTGTAGTCTACACTGGAAACTTTTGCCAGCACAGGAGTGTCAGTGGTGTGATTCATTCCTAAACCAACTGAAGCCTTAATGCAGATGTCGTTATAAAGTTTATTTTGCTTTATTTAGTATAGCTATCCCAGCAAAATTTAAGTTTGGACGAGATCTTGTTCAGCCTCTCTTTTATAAAGAGGAAAAACGAATAATCTTAATATATTTCTTTCAAACATAGTCTATGTACAAGATTCCAGTGACGTTTTTTACTCTACGGGAACCTTGAAGAGGCCGCATTGATTCCATTATTAAAATGAATTTGTCATTAGGAACAATAAAGAGGTCTGACAGGATACAGAATATCTTCGTAGACTCATTTTAAAGTTAATTTTATATTGATTAATGGATTTAAATTTCTAAAAATATTGCTCTATACTTGGAGGAAGTGCTAGGCTTTTGGGGAGAATGTGCTGTAATTTTCATACATAAAAGAATTGCTACTTTAACTGAAAAACTCAATCCAACCATAACTGACACCTCCATAATTCTTTTTAATTATCTGCATTACACTAACACCCAAGAGCCCATAATTATGGACGAAAAAAGAGCAGACACTACAGAGAAGTTTGACATTTTGTGGCTGTTTCTTAAACAGCTTGTCCTACCTGGCTTTTTCACAAGTCCAAAGAACAACTGTGTTTCCCTACTTTTTAGTCACCAGAAAGAGATTGTGACTCTTAAGCTATGGCTACACTAGAAAGCTTACAGACGCACAGCTCCACCAATACAGCTGCACCACTGTAAGCTATCTGCATAGCTGCTCTCAGCTGATGGCTCCCATCAGCTTAATTACTCCAGCCCCAGCAAGCGGAGGTAGCTATGTCGCCAGTGGGAGAAGCTCTCCCGGCAACATCGACACCAGCGCTTAAATCAGAACAAGTTATGTCGCTCAAGGGAATGACTAATTTATGCCCGAGTGACATAATTGATATCAACTTAAACTTTAGTGTAGCCATAGCCTTAGTGACATCTTGCAGATTAGGCAAGGAAGGGGAAACAATACTACAGAAGGGAAACAATACTACAGAGTCAAAAGATGGGCAGAAGTTGGCTCCCCCACCCCATTTTTTGTGAGTATTAACTTTGTAAACTTCAGTAGTTCCATAAAACCTAAGACAATATCAACCTGCACTGTAGTTCCTTCGCAAAACCAAAATGTAAGCAGTAGTTCATGACAACATGGGATTTGGACAATTTTTCACTACTCTTGTATTTTTTAAGATAAGCTACATTGGTTTATGGAAGCTGACTAGAGAAAATTCTTTACCCCTTCAGGGACAGTCAGGTAAAAAAATATCGAAAGACAGTTTACCTATATCATTGCCAACCTTAGATTCTCAGAACTCAAAGATTCAAGTTTAATCTTATTTTTCACTTTTGCTTAGTGTTAAAAGTGAAGAGAGACTAATCAGTTTCACTTTTCAAAGCTCTTGCTTTAATTAACCTCAAGCTGCCATGTTTGAACTGTAAACACTGAGAAAATGTGTTTATATCAAACAGTCTTTGGGCCAACTGTGACAGTACATGTAACCTCACAGGGGTCTACAAATTCTTTCTGCATATGGAAGTAGAAGTTCTATGTGAGCAGAAGCAACATAAGATTCTAACCACTTTAGAGGTATCAATGGGAGATAGCACCATAACAAAGCAACAAACAGTAATTTTACAAAAACAGTTGAAGATTTATAAAGTTCAGTTAAGCCAACTGGATAAGTTACATGACAACTCTGCTTTTAAAAATCATTTTAATTACCATTTTGTTCCCAACCAAAATCCTCTTTTCATATAACTTTGTCTGCCAATATGTCAGACTGCTAGAGATTAATACTCTCTCCTCTGAATTCTAGTATCTCAAGCTTTCAAATGGCAAAAGACTTTAGTTTCTAGCTCTCATGGTTGTTCTTTCCAGCGCTGCTATAATGAAATTTAAAAAAAACCAAAAACCCCTGCATGTCAGCATTGTGATTTTTAAGGTTCAGTAAATCATGATATATCAGGGCTAGAAACAAAATCTTCCTGTTAAGCTAAGAATTCTGTGATTGTTCACAAGAAAATAGAACTTAAAAAAAACTAGACATGAGAGACAAGTTAGTCTTTTTCTTTTTTTTTTTGCATGGTGACCCAATGAAGTTTTCAATCCTGGAATAGTGTTCCAACAGGATGAAAAACACTCCCACACCACCTCTTAAGATTTAGAAGTGTTATACTTACTAATGTCTGCTTCCTCCAGGTGCAGAGTGAGCTTTGCAGCACTTCTGAGCCAGCAGGTGGCATTAATGTATCACAAATCAATATAGCTGCATGCAGTGTCATAAGACCCTCAGAATTCACTGCATGCGTAGAAATACATTAATTTAAAAGGAGATTGTGTTTAACAATTTTTGCAGATGGCAACTGATATTACTATAATTAAAATGTTAGAAAAAAATCTCTATCCAAGTTCACCATGTGCATGATCAATTTCTGTTTTGACAGTCAGCTGTACTTCCCATCTCATGCATTAAGAGGATACCACCACTTAAGCACTGGGAAGGAGCTCTCAAGCATTACCTTCCTGAGAAGATGCAAGAGGAGCTTAAAGGTAATAGCAGCAGCACTACTAGAATTAAAATCAGCAGCAGGCAGGCAGGCATGTGGGAGTGTAAGCAGGAGGAGAGTGGGCTCAGTGATGCTTGTTCTTGAATTTCCCAAAAGACATTTCAGAACATCAGCTTGGGTACAAAAACTCCCTTTAATAAAATACAAGAACTAGGTCCTGGGTATGAAGAATGTTCGATTGGAATTACCTAGGGAATTGGACTGGGACCCAAGAGACCCAGGTTGAATTCCCAGATCAACCTCTGACCTCCTATATGACCATAGAGAAGTTGCTAAATTACTTTGTGCCTCAGATCCCCATTTGTAAAAGTGGGTATAATACATCCTTATCTCACGGGGATATCGTGCAGATAAAATTCATTCGTGATTAGGGCACTTGCACTACAGTGATGAGGGACATAAACACTTAAATAGGACATTCTATTTAAAAGGGGATAAAAATGTTGATGTTTGTCAATTAAAAATGTAATTGACAATGTTCCTTTATATATGCACTGTTAACCTCATTTAAAACTCTGCTGGAATAAATACAAAGGCTAGCATTTCGTTTCAGCGCAGAAACAGAAGTAGTAGAGGTTCAGAGAAAAACAACAAAATTGGTTGAAGGCATTTTGGCTGTGCTTCCATCCCACAATATAGGAGTGACAGCACTAAAATTTAGAGGGGCAATAAACTTGCCTGCATGAAATGCATTTTTTTTTTTAAACACACACAAGTTAACCTTCAAACTCATTGCCATACAATAATGAAGCAAACAGCAATCTCATTTCCATTTGCTAGAATACAAGTGCTATTAATCCTCATTCTTCAGAGCATAAGGTGATTCACCCCACCCATAGTTCACTGTGGGTAGGGTGAGTTAGCACCTATAACTGTAGATGTTGGTAACCATTAAAACCAAACAAACAAAAAGAATGGACTAGATTAGATTTTTTTATCCTTACCAAAAATGTACTTGACTTTCACAGGAACTGATACGTTTAAGATTTCTAGGAGAAGCAGATCTGGAGACGATGGCCATGTCTGCACTGAAGTTTAGAAAAATTCCCACAAATTCAGATGAACTGGTGGGGGCAAACTTTCAATAGACATATTTTGTTTCTATATTAGGATTCCCATCGTTTCAAGTGAACCCATGTTAGAACTTGTGGGGCTTTTGGTTTGGTTTTTCCCCAGTGTAATGATTCCTATAAAAAGCTGCAACATTCAGTAAACAGAGACTCCCATAAGAGAGTTAAGGTTAGTCAAAACTTGTATACTATTGATGTTTTTAACAAGTCCTGCTTCAGGAATTATATATCTCATAAAAGACAAATGAAGAGACCATCATAGTTTTCTGATATTGATAGCACTGTCCTAAGGCAGTAACGGGCCACCAAAGCATAAAAAATTGATACGTTAATGCAGCAAAACAAAAATAGCAAAGAAGTTGAGTTTATCTAAAAAAAGGTGTTTAACACTTAAGTGCTGAAATATTCTATAGGTAAAAAGTGCCCAGTACATTTCTAAAGTTAACTTACTACTTTATTCTTCTTTTCGGGATTTGAGTCCAGATCTCACTTGCCAGCTCACATACACTGGTATCACTAGCAAGAAATTGCACAGCCTGTATGTAAGGAAGCCCAAATCTCACCCTAGGCCAGCTCCCGAGCTTTGGCTTTAAAAGGAGTCCAAACTGTATCTTCCACATCCACCTGAAGATGGACCATCTGTGAAGTTCAGGATGCACATGGACAGAGGGGCAGACACAGAAGATGCATCATTCCCTCATCAGCCCATAAGAAGAGATAATACAACCCTTAGCTGTACTACCTTTTCCACAAAGCCCTGTGATGAAGAATGCTTCCCCCTACCTTTAACAAATAGTTTGGGGCAATCTTGGAAGCATGGATCCACTGAAGCCACACTACCAAGGAATCAAGGAGCGCCTCCTCATCCGTGTGGCGCCATGGTGCTTCTATGCAGATGGCCCTGTGCCTCAAAGGGATATTGGAAATCCACATGTTGGAGGATCCTTAGTGGTGAGGCAATTTTTGTACCCAGAAACCCCAGGCATTTACATCTGAGGGGATACACTGGGTCAACTGTAAGCGTTTAATAAGACACAGGTAATTTTTGTTTGTTTTTGCAGGAGGGGAAAGAAATCAGGATTTTCCTTACTCATGCATACAGGATCCAGAGTCATGTAATGGTAAGTGCATTGACACCCACATAGTACAAGTGACTAAACAGAGTGAGAGCCAGCAACTCTGAGGGTCTGGACTTCAGATCTAAAAAAGAATAGAATTAAAAAATAAGTTAACTAGACGGGTTACTGAATGCGCCCTGTCACTGGTTTGGGGCTTTTCAGTATTTCACACTAGAAATGTACACACTTAAAAGATCAGCCTCAAATCAATTTAATAAAATGTGAAACTTCCTTTAGACTTTTCAAACTATAGATGGTTAAGTTCTGAGTTGTGGAATTAGCTTCCATGATTTTTAAGATGTTTCTAACATCTTAAATTATCTTCATTGAACTCAGAAAAGGCCATAAACCTCTCTAAACATCTGCCCCAAAAAACAAGTGGAGCCCGAAGCAAAAATGCACAAAGTCATTGGCCCCATTTCTAAAGAAAGCACTAAGAACAGAGAGACTACATAGATAAACAATTTCTTAAAATTGATACAGGTTCTCTATGTCACAACCACTATCTTGGATTACTAGAATTTAAGAACATTTGCAAATTCTGTTCTCCAAGATTTATGTTTTTTACTTTTTGCACTTCACTTAGAACAGGCAATGAAAATAGCCTAGTCAATTTCACTTTGTTCTGTACTTGCTTAATGCTGAAGTATTAGACTACAAACGCTGAAGAAGGGGAGGAGATATTTACATCCTTAAATACTTTCCTTAGAATTTGCTGAACAATATTTACTCCCATCAAGTTGGGCAAGTTTCCCCAAAATGCTGGGCTTGAAGTAACAAAACTGTCTCTTCAGGCCCAGATTTACCAGGTGGATACCTCCCCATACACAAGGAGCAAGCATACTAGTAAACCCTTCAGGGCTCCAAGAACCTTCAATATGAAGACTGCTGTAATCCAAAAGGTGTCAGCGGGCTTTTAAATATGACCTGACTTGCTTGGTCAATGCAAGCTGTAAGTTAGAGATGAGAACCCAAAACAGAACTCTGGATCTGAACACCCCTATCTATGATTTGGGGAGGCTCAGGCCAATTCTCCAGCGTTCAAGCTCATGACTGTTATCAGGATCAGGAAGGCCCAAAATGAATCCTAACTGAGTTAGAGGGAAATGACCATGTGCTCTTCCTGCCTGTCTCATATTTTCTAATTCCCACGAGGCAACAACTCTTATTATTTAAAACGGAAGCACAAAACAGGGTGTGTGTGTGTGGGGAGGAGGGGTGTTGGTCAGTGACCAGTTTTTACACTATTTTAATTAATTAAAAGGAAAGGGCCTCTCCCTTACCTTTAACCCCGTAGTAGGCCAGAGGACCAGAGAGCCTGCGTGGCAGCAGCAGAGGCTACATCGCATCAGAACTGGCGGTCCGAGAAGGGGCTGTTAGGCATTGTCTCAATGCAACGAGGCTGCGGGGGCACCGTTCCTACCCATCACGGCCCGGCCTGGGGCTTAGCCTGCGATAAGGGCCGGGTTCTTTAAATAGGGAATAATTAACACTGGGCAGTTTCTCCTCCATCACACAACGAAAGAGAGCTGAAGGGGGTCAATCGGCTCCAAGCACCCCGCCTCCATCTCCAGGAAGGATGGCGGGCCAAGGACTACTCCTGTGCAGAGCCCGAGCCCCCTGCACTCCATCTCTCAACGGGGAGGGAAGCAGGCGGCTGACGGAGAGCTGCGGAGCCCGGGCCCGCTCTCACCCTTTGCGGAAGTCCCTGGGGGCCCCGGGGTCAGGCCCGGGGATCCCCCCGAAGTGCTGCTCTCCCCCGGCCGGGAGGAGCTGTTCTCTAGCGGCATCTCACCTTTTGGAGAGGTCCATGAGGACCCCGGAGAAGAGCTTCTCCCCCAGCCGGAACGACACCACCAGCGCATCCTCGATGATGTGGTCCAGGGTGACCCGCACCTCCGAGCCAGGCAGCAGCGGAGCCTCCGCCTCCCCCACGGCCGGGGCCACCGGGGAGCCGGCGGCCGGGGGCTCCGGCTTTACAGCGGCAGCATCCGGCTCCTCCTCCTCCGGCCGGCACAGCTCCTCCCCGGGCTCCGGCTCCACGGGGCCCCCAGCAGCCGGCGGGCAGGGCTGCGGCTCCTCCTCGGGAAGTTCAGGGTGCTCAGCAGGCGGCAGGCAGGGCTGCGGCGCCTCCTCGGGCTCCGGGCTGGGCGCTCCTCTAGGTTCGGCCTTGGGCGAACCCAGCTCCGGTTCCTCCGGCTCCGTCCTCTCAGGTTCCGGCTCCTGGGTCCTAGCCGGGCTCTGGGCGAGCTCTACGGGCGGCGGCGGCTCCTCGGCCTCCCCCGGAGCGGGCTTTCCCCCGTCGGCCTCGTCCCCATCAGGCACGGCCGACTCCACCGCCTCGCTGACAGCGGAGAGGGGGTCTGCGCCGGCCTCGCTGCCCGGGATGGGCTCCATCTCGGGCTCGGCTTCGCCGGCTCCCCCGTCGCCCGGCACCGCTGCAGTCGCCGCCGCCTCCGCAGCCATGGCCGCCATTTTCTCTGCTGCTTCGCCGCCGCCTCCCTCCAGCAGCGGGATCGATAACCGCGGCCTTCTCCGCCCGCCTGGGAGGCCGAGCCCGCCCATTGCGCTCATCATTGACATCTCATTGGAGGCTACGGCACGTTTCTAAGTTCCTATTGGAGATTGGGAAAGTCCATCAAGCCGAACGGAAACTTCTCATTGGCCAGTAGAGACTTCATTCATTCAGGGGTCGGGAAGATGAAGAAGGGGCCGAGTTTAATACCGCTAAAGATCAAAGGGGCCTACTCACGAGGCAGTTGTGCCTTCCTATTGGCGCAGGAAAGACTCCCCTCCCCCTTCAGCCCTCGGAGAGGCTGTTAATTGGTGCAGAGTTACATCCATCAAACTGAGGTGGGGCGCCTTAGGGGTGCAAGGGCACAGAGGTGGGAGGTTGACTCACTTGCAGTGAGAGGGTGGTATCCTCATGTTCAAGAATATGAGCTTATTTGGCCAGAGACTGTGTCTTCCTGTCCATACAGCACCTAGCACCTTGGTGTCCTGATTCTGACTCAGGTGTTGCTCCAGCACAAATACTATAATGATCTCACCAACTCTAGTTTCAAGGCACTCCCATTGAGAGGCTGAGCAGGACCCATTGCAAAAGGGACCAGAGATGGAGAGAAATGGGAAAAGAGAAGGAAAAAATATTGATAGTCAAAAAATGGTGGCCAAATCAGAAAAGAAAAAATGTCTGGAAGAAAGAGGATTTTAAGGGAAAAGGGGAGTGAACTATAACGTTTTCTAAAAGGTGAAAAATTAGACACTAAAAGAGATCGAAGAAAAGACTCAGGGTATCAAAGGAGAAGAGAATAGGCAGAGAAGGGAGAAAAAAGCAAATGACACTTGTATATTTTACAGTTTGGCTCATATAATACTTTGAATCAACACTAGCCTTTTCTTCCCCAAAACTATGAAAATTTTGCCAGTGTTGGTCATTCCTCCCCAGATTCAAACCCCTTGGGATGCTATAAATCAGCCACCATATTTCCAATATTTCGGAAAGTTGACATGGATGTGGAAGGATGAAGTAGAGGAGATAGATGGGCATTTAAAGGGCAGGAGAAGATCTGTGAAAGAAAGAAAGCAAGGGGAAGTGCTAGACCAGAGAGATGCTTAGCATGAATGTAATTTGTAGGCCTTAATCCCCGCCAATGCAATTATAGGGGATAAACTATTGGCAGAGAATGAAATTTGTGGAAGAGTAATGACCTGAATCTCTAATGTTTTGAGTTTTTTTTAAATATATAGTTTTAATAATAAATGTATAGTTATCCTTTCTGAAGGATTCTAAAGTGGTTTATAGCATCACTGCAATGTAGCCTCCTCTCTGTTGGAAGACAGTAATTAGACAGGCAACTGACATAAAGCAATGACGGTGAGGGAGTAATGAAATTTTGGCAAAGGATACTGGAGCAAATCCCTCCGCAGTTTCACAGCCTAGCTGTATACGCTGCCTTTAATCTTTCCACACTGGGAAAATTGAGTGTCATGCAGTTATAGCAGTACAGTAGTGCAAGTAATAATAATAATAATCTTTCTTATAAAACCTTATAAACCAAGAGCTGGGTTTGAAGCCTCCCATCACAGCAGAAGGGGCTGGAGAGGTCTGTATGTAAACAGAACCTGATCCTGCAAATGCCAAACAATGCATACTAGTACTACTACATACGTAGTCCCAAGGACCAGGGGCCTGATTCACCATCCCAGTGCTATCCATCATGTGTAGTGACTTGCACAAATGCAAGGAAGGCATAAAACACCATTCTGATTTGATAATGCTTTACTCTTACTTTGTATTGGTGTAACTGACTACAAGCTGCAGGGCAACAGTGAATTAGGTCCTAGTGCTTGCAGCATCAGCCTCATATAGTTTGTAAAGGGCTTATGTGTACGTACATTTCTAGAGACAGAAAATGCCTTAGAAATGTAGCTCCTGAGTTAAATAACATTTTAAAATATAAAATAGTTGAATAGCTCAACCATGTTCTCTGATAATCTACTGTTTCAAGGGATGTGTGGTTGGAATAAAATATGTGTTTGTGGGGAGGTTAGCACTACAGAGTAGCATATTGAATTGCAGTGTTTATTCTCCATCATGCGTGGATCTTTGTCGGTCTCTGTCAGGGAGAAACAGCAGATGGACTCATGGCTGTATGATTTGTGGCTAAAAACAAAACCAAACTGATTTGGGGGTTTTCCAGAACTACCCAACATTAATATTAATGCCTAAACCATCTCTAAACATTTTGTTGAGTCATATTTTTAAAGGCCTGCATACTGTTTCCTGAGGCCATCATGCTTTGAAAGAGGGGCAACCGTCTAGGAGCCCCCAAGGCTGAATATGTCTGTTGCCAGTATTCTACAGAATAATGAGATTTGTCTGGCCGCTGAGTTACTAATACCTTAACTCCAAACCTGCACCTGTGCAATGATTTCAATTTCACTTCAGAGCTCAGATCTCAGTTTTGCATTTCAGAATTGTTCTGTATATTCTGGTATGTGCACTGGGGACAAAGTAACACTGGCCCCAAAAGGTTTTCAAAGGCTATGAATGATTCAGAAATATTTTTCATTTCAGAGGGACGCCTGGGGGGCGGGGGGGAGACGGACAGTAAGGAGAATTAGGTCTTTGCTCTTCCTTCCTATGTTATTGCAACTCCCCAGAATTGTGACACCAGATGAGAGACTCCTACAAAACTGAGATTCCCTTCCCCCAAATCAGGAATTTACCACCTTACTCAATTAAGCAACAGTAGCAGGGCAAGCTATTACTCCCCAGTGAAAGCAGCACAAAAATAAGTACCAGAAGCCTGTGATAGAAATTGTGAGAGATACCCAGGGAGTAGGGCAATGGTAAAGCTGTACAACAGAACTTGTGCAGATGAGGCCAAAACTGTCATGGGTTTAATCTCAAAACAGCATGGTTAGTGGGGATACACTGTACCATTGGTGCTTAGAACAGTGATATCCCATCAGTTCAGTTAGCCACAGTTCATTTCTGTAGTGTAGCCAGGGCCTACTAGAGCAGAATGGCAGTAATTTCTAGCCTACAAGATGTCACCGATCAATACAAAGAGGCTACTCAGTCATTGAACTAATGGGACATTGAGATCCAGTAGCTCAGTCCAGCAGGCTCTTTGTTATGTTAAATTCAGACGTCCAAAGGATGGGAGTAACATGGAAGGACTGTCTTCCAAAACTGCAGTGTTGCTTTCTAAAATCACCCTGCTTTGCCAGAAGTGTTGCTTATGTCATACAGCAAGCATTAAAATGCTAACACTGTCATCATTTATACCTAATAGAGTCTCCAGCAGTCCCCAGAATGAATGTAAAAGGATTTTTTACAGTTTTATTTACATTTCAAAAGCCCAGTGTTTGTGAAAAGATGTAAACAAATGTGTATGCCACTCTGATCTAATGGCAGATGCAGAAATACAGTAGCATAGGCTATCCCTGTCTTCAGAGGTAGGTTATGCCAAAGGCTAGGTGGTCAGGAAAAGAGACTTACTTATTATGCAAAAACTTGCTTGTTTTACTGTTTTTGTCCCCTCAGGTGCTCCCTTGACCATGATCTCCCTGTTTCATCCTGCTCTTGCATCCTGTCATAAACCTAGCCTGTAAACTCTCTCAGGCTGGGATTGTCTTTTTTGTTACCTGTGCCTAGCACAGTGTGGCCCTGTTCTGTTCTTGGAGATGCTAGGCATTACTATAATGCAGGTAATAATGAGTGGTGAAAATGGAAGGAAGAGATTGATGCATCTGAGGGAAGGGAACTGATTAGTTTTTGTGGGGAGAGGATAAAACTAGTGAATTTGGGAATCCCTTTGCTCCAGATCATCCACTATGCCTTACACATTGCTGAGTCGCAGTCCTGCGTAACAGGAGACATATTCATGGCCCTGCACACTTGCATCACAGTGGATTTTCCAATTCCAAAAAGACTTCCCGCTGACCGCTAGCAATCTGGCCTTGCAAGTTTCCACAGTGTGATCACCATTTGCTTCTTCACTGTCAGTGCAGCTCTCACTTGCAACGGAAGGGCGAGGCTTGGCACACAGCTCCAGGAATGTGGCCCTGTGCATCCAAAAGTTCTGCAGTCACTGCTCATTTCAAGCCTGCATTACAATGCAATCCCACCAGTTAGTGCTCATTTCTCAGGCCCAGAAGTGACACACTCCACCATCTGCAGGTGCTCTGTGAACGCCACCAGCAACCTTAAACCGGTTCGTGCTATGTCCCACAGCAATCAGTCCTCGAAGAAATTGTCATATTCCCTGCTGATTTGGTTCTTCTTATGACTGCAAATTTACTGGAGGATTGTGCTTGCAATGCTTATGACAATAATGTAGAGCTATGCAGGCGTCATGTGTCTGTTACAGATGGTAGACAGTGAGGAGGGCCGTGGGTTCGTGGGATTTTTTTACAAAGGCATTACAATTATGGACTATAGATGACATTGTGGGATGGAGACAGTTGCATGATGGGAAGTTGACCCTTTGCTCCTAGTTATCCCTGCATAACTTGTTTCTGCCCCACCATGCGTTGCCAAAACTTCTCAAAAGACAGTGAGCTGGATGCTAGCACATTGTACACTGGGACACCTACCTATGGGGCACTGCACCATCATCGATATAAGCACTCCTGGAGAGTATGTGCAGCGCTGACACAAGGAGCCAAGAATGCCTGCACACAAGCAATTGGGGCAGCTTTATGCCGACGTAACTTGCATGAACCATTGTTTGCAGTGTAGACGTGCCCTGAGTAAACGAACATCAGTGTAGTGTGATTGTGAGAAACAGATATCTGTGTGTGAGAGAGAGAGAGTTGATTGGGTGAATATGCCTAGGAGTATGAGCGTGAATGAATTAATGGGGTGTGAATGTTTGCATGTGCATGAGTTTGAGTTTGTGTTCAGATGTACATGCACAGTAGCAGCACTGGCATAGAAGCTTGTCATGACAATAAAGTATTACTGAATTGAACTGTGTGTGAAAAAGAAAGTCTAGGAGTGTGTGTGTGTGAGAGAGAGAGAGAGAATGAGTGGCTGTCTGGGCGTTGTGTATGTATGTACGTGCACTTAGGGCTTATCTAGACTAAGGAAATTTGTAGTGGTGTAATTACATAATCACACTGATGTAAACCACTCATATAGACACACTGCACTGGGCTGAAACGGGGTGTGAAACTGGTGCAACGTATCCCAGTAATATACCAGGGTAAGTTACCTTGATGCAGCACATCTACACATGACAGTGTCATTGGGAAAAACACATCAGTGCAAATAAGACCAATATAGACAGGCCTGAGGTATTTAAGACATGAGGTGGGACAAATGGAGGTGCTATGTGCTAGTGTCATGGCAAGGGTAGGTTAATAGATATTTTTTCTATGGCCTTATCTAGACTAAAGCTGCATCTACACTGGGGGTTTTGCTGGCATAGCTACATCAGATAGGGAGTGTGCTTTTTTCACATCCTTGACTGACACAGCTATGCTGACAAAAGTTGGTAGTATAGGCCTGGGCTTACACTAGAAAAGTTTTGCTGGCATAGCTATACTGACAAATCCTCCTAGTGTAGATGCAGTTTAGGATGTAAAGGTGTGATGCTGGAACATGATAGCTACCTCTCTTAGGCTATGTCTACACTGCGGACCTTACACTGGCGTGGCTGTGCCGCAGCAGCCATGCTGTTGTAAGGTGCACCGTGTAGCCACTCTTTGTCACCAGGAGAGAACTGTCCCGGCAACAAAATAAAAGCACCCCGAACAAGGGGCGGTAGATTCGTCGACGGGAGAGTGACCCACCGACGAAGCGCTGGCCACACTGGAGCTTTTCATCATCAAAACTTTTGTCATTCGGGAGAGGGGGGTGTTTTTCATACCCCAAGTGACAA
Organism: Chelydra serpentina; assembly: GCA_037349315.1. NCBI lineage: Eukaryota > Metazoa > Chordata > Testudines > Chelydridae > Chelydra > Chelydra serpentina. Next base: position 21,085,425 of record JBAIAC010000035.1, read on the forward strand.
AAGTTTTAATGACAAAAGTGCAGTGTAGACAAAGCCTATCGGTCCCACAGCATATGTTAGCTAACCCATTCGAACCTGGGCTGGTAAGTTTTGATAAGTTTGCAAGGCTTCCCTATTTACAAAAGGCACCTTTTAACCAATACAAAATCAGATCAGATGCCGAATGAATTACAAATGGTTAGGTAAATTGCAAATACCATACATGGATAAAACTAAAGCAGAAACAGAAAATGAAGATCGGGTTTTAGTTGCATGCAGCAAAGCTAAACTGCTTCAGGAACAGCTTAGATGGGAAAGTTTGAATGAGAAGCAGTGCTCTGAAAAACAATTGTTAGCTTTAATTTAAAATAATTGGTTGTAAACATTGTCATGATTTATTACAGAAAATTGGCTGGGGTGAAAAAATAATCAGTCATTGTCCCTTGTGATCAGCAAATGATATTCCTCGTCATAAGAAGGCAGAGTTCATTTTTGTTAGATTTGTGAATGATTCTAAAAGATTTGTAAAATCCCAAAATATACACACATGCCCCAGAAGTCTCTGCTTGAATTTGAAAAGTTAATTATATGCTAAATTTCTTGTGAACATGTGAGAAGTTAAGGATTGGGGCTTCATCTAATGTCCATGTAGGGAATTGATTTAAATCCATTATTCACTCCATCCAAAGCTGTAACCATAGACCAGATTGATATAAAATTTTACAAATGTCAGTGAGCACCTGGGGCCAAATTCTGCTATTAAATCTATTCTGGCATGTCCCTTGCTTATTTATAAGTTAAACTGCTGAGGGTTGGAATCTGCTTCCTGTATGATCTTGCAATCTGTGTGAGTTCATCTGTCTTCTAAAATGCATGCATCTTGAGATAGCCATGTTACCCACATTAATGGAAATTAATCTCTGCATAGCAGTGCGTTTAAACAAACAAACAAAATCCAGGTTACTAAAATGCCGATTTTTTTTCATATTCTGCAGTCACATTCTTCTAATTTTGGATGTTAAAGTTACAACTGACTTTTTATTTAAAAAAATCTTTATTCCTTTAATATCTTAATACAAAGGAAACTAAATCCAAGATGCACAAATGTAACTTGGGTCTAAAGCAGTGGTGGGCAGCCTGTGGGCTGCACTTGGTCCGTCAAGGTAAGCTGCTGACGGGCTGCCAGACCGTTTGCTTACGTTTGCATGGCCGCCCGCAGCCCCAGTGGCTGTGGTTTGCTGTTCCCGGCCAATGGGAGCTGCGGGAAGATTATTAACTGTTTTCAAGAGAGCCCACCATGTGGTACATGCTGTATAAACATAAAAGGCATAGTCCCGGCCCCAAAGATCCTTTAATCAAATATACCAAATACATACATGTAAAGTTTACCTTCTTTGTGATGTAACTTCATATTCTGTAGTCCCCAGATATGTTAGTCCAGTGTTTCCCAAACTTGGGACGCCGCTTGTTCAGGGAAAGCCCCTAGCGCGCCCGGCTGGTGTGTTTACCTGCCACGTCCCGCCAGTTCGGCCGATCGCAGCTCCCACTGGCCGTGGTTCACTGTGCCTGGCCAATGGGGGCTGTGGGATGCGGCGCGGGCTGAGGGATGTGCTGTCCGCCACGTCCCGCAGCCCCCATTGGCCAGGCACAGCGAACCGTGGCCAGTGGGAGCCACGATTGGCCGAACCGGCGGGACACAGCAGGTAAACACACGGGCCGGGCGCGCCGGGGCTTTCCCTGGACAAGCGGCATCCCAAGTTTGGGAAACACTGCGTTAGTCCATTTTGTTGGAGAGGAAGCAGTAAAAAACCTCTACTCAAATATGTCATCAAAACACTTGAACAAACAGAACAAGGTTTATGGATAACATTTTCTAATGTGCCTTAGGGCTAGTCTACACTTACCAGCTCTGTCGGACGCGTCGGATCGATCTTCTGGGTTCAATTTATCGCGTCTTGTCTAGACGCGATAAATCGAACCAGGAAGTGCTCCCCCGTCGACGCTGGTAATCCTGCTCCACGAACGGAGCAGGCAGAGTCGACAGGGGAGCCTGTACGCCGCGGTGTGGACCAGGGGTGAGTACTTTGAAGTTCGAAATAAGATACTTCGACTTCAGCTACGTTATTTACGTAGCTGAAGTCGCGTATCTTACTTCGAACTTCGGGGCTAGTGTAGACCAGCCCTAAGTGATATAGAAACCTAGGTTTGATTTTCAAGCGACTTAGGCACATAGAGCATAATCTGCTTAAGCACTTTTGAAAATCCCACTAGGGGCCTATCTGCATCTTGAGGCAGTTTTAGTTAAGTTGATTTTGAGTTCTAAAACTATGTGCTATTTCTGTTGCATATTCCAAGCTTTGAATAGTACAGAATTGTAGCTTTTGTGTTTTTGTTTTGGAAGGCTCCTGACCTCCACCAGCTCTATCCTGTGGGACTATCTCACTGGGTTTAAGATTTGGGGAAATTTTGTTTCCTTCATATGTTATGTTCCTTCTTTCCTTCCTCCCTCCCCCAACTCCCTGCGACTGCTTCTAAAATCTCACTCTGTTTCTGTGATCTGAAATTGGAGCAATGATAGTATGGCCTATTTTGTTCATTGTAGATTATTCTTTGGCCAGAATCCTATAGTGTTTAGCATATATAAGGTCACATTGCACTTGCAGTCTAATGTTGAGGGAATCATTTGCTCCAAGATAACAAAGGGATCTGGATTTTCCTTTAGGAATGCCAGGGCTTTGCCTATTTTGGGCTTGGATTTGGTTTTCTGTAATTTCTATCTGTGCTGTCTTTTATAAATGATGATTTTAATTCTTTCACTGACTGTTTCCTTATGTTCCTTCCCACCATATCCAGTTGCTGCTAGATCTTGGACACAAGTCCATTCACAATCATTTATTTTTGTCAGTACGGTCTTAAGTTTGACTTTCAGGAGGACATTTTTGTATGAAATCCATCCGTTTTGGCAGAGTAATTCTAAAAGTTCTTGGATGAAGCTTTCTAGGTTGAGCAGGGAAGGGAAGATCAAAATGGCTCCTGTAATGAGCATTCCAGTGCTAGAGTTTTAAGTCTGAAGATACCCTTTGGATCTACTTGTCCTTGGCTTTGGGCATGACTTCTTATTCTGGGACCCAACTCTGACTGGGACCCACAAAGTTGCTGCAAAGCATCCATCCTTAATCTAATGAAGGTTATATCAGGCTTTTTCCCCTTGTGTTTACTCGGGAACTAACCAGGAACATTTCTTTCTTTATGGTTGCTAGACTCCAGTTCACTCCCTCCTCCCCAATTGACTTCTTATGGTGTTACGTCTTTGAGACAGTACTGATGATTAGTTACTTAAGAGCTGTCTGGCTACATGTGTTTCTAAAGTGGCTGAGCCTTTACCCCTGTAATTTTAAATTGGGGATAAAACTGTGTCTTGTATTCAGGTAGAAACTTGTCATTTCCTATTTACATTTCTTTGTTTTAAAATTTATGGTACAGCATATGGCTAGCAGCAGTTACTGCTTGGGCTGTGATCTTGCAAAGTTAAGCACAATTGGACCTTATCCGTATTTGAATGGAAGATCTCTAAGGAGCCATGGAAGAGCCAGGGTGCTTCACTGGGTGATTCAGTGACAGTCTTCCCTCGGAGTCAGTATTACATGAATGCCCTGGCATTGTATTAGGGCTTGTCTACACAAGGAAATTGATTGGAATAATTATTGCAGATTATAGCTATTTCAATCAATTTCCCCACATAAACAAGCCCTTAGTAAGCACTGTGCTATTGGAGGTGATCTCATGGCATCTTTCACAAGAGTAAGAATGTTTAACCCTGATGTTCTTTTGGGGTAATTGTATTCTGTCTACCTACATTTTCCCTGTAATTCAACTAAATACTGTAGCCTAGATTCTGAACTGCAGTTGAGCTGTGCTCAGCAGCACAGCTCAAGAGTGGGACAAAGATGGATTTTAGTCTGTCTGCCAGATTAGTCCTGGGGGCAGCTACACTGGCTGTCCATGGTTCTAAGGAGCCATTCCGGCAACTGGGAATCACTAGGGCTTGAGGACCACATGACTAAGCTCCCTTTTACCTAGCCCCATCCCTGCATCAGGAGCTGTGAGGGGGTTGGCATTGGAACCACTACAATACTTCTGCACCACCCAGAGATTCCCCTACACACGTGGCAGGCTCTGCCAGTTTTAATATTGCTTTACGCTGCCGGAGCGCTGTAAAACAGCCTACTAGGATCAGAGGATCTAGCCCTGTATTCTTCCTCTGCTAAACTGTTGTGTGGTGTTACTCTGCACTGTTGAATAACTTCTGTGTTCCGTTCAAAACACAGCCGCATTTCATATATTGTGTAATTTGTATAAAACACTGGTATTCTTTGGGATGAAAGGTGCTATGCTATACCTGTGGTGCGCTACAGTTAAGGTTGCCTAAAGATGTACTCTCTAAGCTCCAGTTTTGAGTTTCTCATAACTTTGTGAAACTTCCATCTGTTGGACAGAAGGTCTCCAGGCCTGGTGTCTGCCTGAAGAGAAAGTAAAGAGAACAAGAAAGATGTATTGTTAAGTGCTCAAAAGTCAGGCCATATGCAGCCTGACGTCTGCCCCCAGTAGGTATGCAAAATAAATATACAGCTTTAGTTAAATGGTCACATTCTATATTTCAAGTAATACAACATATCAGACAATTCTTTCTGCAGCCTTGTGTATCCTGTAAAAAGCTCGCCTCATTTATTGTGAATACTGTACGGCAAAGGCTCAGTATTCACTGCATATCTTGTATGTAAATCATTTTCATAATCTCTTTTGTTTGACATATATACTGTACTAGAAAATGCTATGTGTGTATCTTAAGGCTGTAGAAAAATGTGTGATTTATAGTACTTGAAAAATAGTATGTGATCAGGTATTTAAAGACTATCAAAATGAACACATGCAGAGGGAAAGAGTTCTGATTGTACATGCAACCTTAACTTTGGCACTGAGTACTTAATCTTGTGGCTTTAATGTTCTCTTATTAACTTAGCTTTTTAATTAATGGAGTAAATATAATCATTACAATTTGGAATACATTATCTTGCTCCATTAATTTTGTATTTTTTCTTAATTACCTTATTTGTTTAAGAACACAACATGGGAGAGAACACCTTGTTTGTAGAGAATATTGCAATAAATAGCTGTCAGGTATATTATATGACTAGAGTATATTTATTTTGGGTTCCAAAGACATTATTAGAATCCAAGACACCATAATATTTATGCCCGATCTATCATTTTCTTGTAGGAGATGTATTGCCTCCAAAGAATTACTGAGGATGTGTGGATATACCGAATCTTTGATTCCTTGTAGTTCTTGAAAATTGCTTTTTACATTTCTCTCTAAAAACATACTAAGCCTGATTTTCAGGTGTGCCCAGCAACGACAACTCCAATTGAGGTAAATGGGAGCTGCAAGAGCTCACGCAGCACCTCAGTAAATCTGGTCCATTACGTGCTGGCTTCAACTGTTATTTGGCAGGAAAAATAGCACTGAATGTCTTGCTAACTAAAAACACCATTATCCAAATGATAATCACTGTTTGGCTGAAACACTAAACTCCCAAAAGCTAGCATTAAACCTTGTTACGTGACTGAGCTTGGTCAAATAATTTGGTTTATGATCAGCTGTTCCCAACATAACTTACTCATCAGATAATGCTATTCACAGTTACTAAAATAGGCGATGCTGCAGGTAAATAAATGAATAGGAAGCTCGCTGTGTGAATTGTCACCCTCATCTATGTTTGTAATGGTGGGTTTACCAAAAAGTTTATCAATAAGCCAGGTACAGACCTTTAGGAAAATTCACAAGTATGCCCTCAGAAGGGCAGCATAGGTCCTTTTGGGTTTTATACTCTTTAATTATATTACTTTACTTTGTACTGGTGTCTGTAATATGCTGGTGGGGTTGGGCTCTAGTGGCTCATGCGAGCCCCTTGAAAAATATTCTGGATCACCAAATTGAAAAGAAGGTTGGATGATTTCCTTGCACTAGAGGTGCCCATCCCTTCTCTGGACTCTGCTAACACATCTCGGTGGGCTTGTAAAACTATTCCTGGAAAGCATTTTTTTAAAAAAAACTTTGTAACAGACCAGGCTGCACCAAATGGCAGGTACTATTAAAACACTTCCAAGGGAGGGATAGACTTGTGCCACCCCTACAACTTCTTCATCCTGTGACAGGGCAAGGCCAGAGGGCTATAGGAAAGTGGTAAGGAACCAGTATGTTAGCCTCAGGCTAAACAAATCCCTGATACCTTATGGCAGTTGCTCCAGGTTAATCAAGACACCTGGGGCCAATTAAGAACTTTCCAGAAGGCAGGGAGGTTGATTGAGACACCTGCAGCCAATCAGGGGCTGGCTGAAACTAGTTAAAAGCCTCCCAGTGAGTCAGTGAGGTGCGCATGTTAGGAGCTGTGGAAGGAGGTTGCGTGCGAGGAGCTGGGAGCAAGAGGCACTAGGAGCTGAGAGTAGGAGGACGTACTGCTGGAAGATCCTGTGGTGAGGATAAAGAAGGTGTTGGGAGGAGTCCATGGGGAAGTAGCCCAGGAAGTTGTAGCTGTCGTGCAGTTGTTCCAGGAGGCACTTTAAACAGCTGCAATCCACAGGGCCCTGGGCTGGAACCCGGAGTAGAGGGCGGGCCCGGGTTCCCCCCGAAACTCCCAACTCCTGATCAGACACAGGAGGAGTTAACCTGGACTGTGGATTCTACTAGAGGGGAAGATCTCTGAGGCAAGCAGAATCCGCCAATAAGTGCAGGACCCACCGAGGTAGAGGAGGAACTTTGTCACAACTGGTGTCAGGGGTGGGATTTGGTGTGCACAGCGTGGCGGAAGAAGGAAGGTGTTCACTAAAAAAAAAAAGGGGGGGGGGAGCGGGTTTATTTTTTTTTTTTTTTCACCACAATGGAAGAGGTAGTACGGGCACTGATACAAGCCACGGCTGCCCAGCAGGAGGCTACCAGTGTCCAGGCAGCTGCCCAACAGGAGGCAGTACGGCTGCAGCAGGAGACCAATCGTCTGTTGATGGACCAGGCCGCTCAAGACCGTACTATGTTGCGGGAACTGGTAAACCAAGTGAAGGCCCTTACAGAGATGAACCATGGCCATGATGGGACGCGGCACATACGGGCCAGCAATTGCCTGCAGAAAATGACAGGGAACGATGACATAGAGGCATATCTCCTGGCCTTTGAAAGGACAGCCCTACGGGAGGCCTGGCCTCGAGATCAGTGGTCTGGCATCCTCGCCCCATTCCTGTGTGGGGAGGCCCAGAAGGCCTACTATGATCTGCCTAAAGAGGCTGCAGCAGACTACCCCCAGCTGAAAGCAGAGATCCTGGCCAGATCTGGGGCAACAACCGCAGTGCGGGCCCAGTGGTATCACGAGTAGAGGTACCAGGAAGACAAAACCCCGCGATCCCAATTGTATGACCTCATCCATCTCGCACGAAAGTGGTTGCAAACTGAGTCCTGGAGTCCAGAAGAGATACTAGAGGTTCTGGTCATCGACCGATACATGAGGGGACTACTGCCAGACCTTCGCACATGGGTAAGCCCGAACGAACCCTCCACTTATGATGAGATTGTGGCAATGGTAGAGAGGCGAAGGACGGTGAGGGAACTGACCCAACCAGTTAAGAAAGCAGAACCCAGGGTTAAACTAGCAGCACCAAGCCCCAGATTTCGAGTGACTGGGCCACCAGGAGGGCCCAGGTGGAAAAAGAGAGGGGCTGAAGGCCCACCAGAGGCCATAAAGAGTCGGCGCACTGAGGGGGAAGAAGATTATGATGTTAGACTTCCCAAACCAAAAGACTGGGGAACGCCTAGGGTTCCATATAGATGTTATGCATGTGGTGAGTGGGGACACATAGCAGCACAGTGTCCCAGCACCGAGGAGCCTATGCAATGTAACTTGGGGGATTGGGAGGTCCCATGCTCCCTTATCCACCTTGCGGGCGTCGCATTAGCCCCGCATAACTACACCAGACAGGTAAAGATAAACGGAGTAGAGACTATAGCGCTTGTGGACTCCAGAAGTGCAATCACCCTAATATCGGGTAAGCTGGTAAAAAGTAGCCAGCTGCTACAAGCCAAACGCGTAGCAGTGACGTGTGTGCATGGGGCCGTAAGCCATTACCCCACCATCCAGGTGGAGATAGAGGTTCAGGGGAACCCCATTGAGGTGACAGTGGGTGTAGTTCCTAAACTCCCATATCCTGTAGTCATTGGGAGGGACTATCCAGGGTTTGATAATTTACTCCCCCCGGAGAGGTTGGAGGGAGGTGGGGACCCTGAGGGCAGCAACTTGTCACCGGGGGAATGTCAACCCCCGATGTTCGCTGAGATTTCTCAGGATCTGTTCTCAGTCCCCCAAAAGACCCGGAAGACAAAAAGGGAGAGGAAAGCTGCAAAAGCTCTGGGAACCTGGATCCTGACCCAGGGCCAGAAGATCGCCCTAGTAGGCAGACGGACACGAGCAGCCAAAGAAACTACCACCATGGAAGGTGAGCCGGAGGCTGGCCCCAGCCATGATGGAAGTGAGCCGTTGGAAGCAACAGAGGACCCTAGATATGATAACACCAGGAAAGAGGTGGCTGAGATAGATGGAGTACCTGTGGATGGGAAGGTCCGGGGTCCAGGACCTTACTTTATAGTGAAGAAAGATCTCCTGTACCGTGTGGTGCAAATGCAGGAGCAAGAGATACATCAACTTCTGGTGCCACGAAAACATCAAAAAGCCATATTGAGCCTCGCCCACAGTCACCTATTTGGAGGACACCTAGGGGTAGAGAAAGCCCAGGCACGGATCCTGCGGAGGTTCTTCTGGCCAGGAGTACATGAAGATGTCCGACGATACTGCACCTCTTGTCCAGAGTGTCAGTTACATAGTCCGCGCCCGCACTTCCGGGCTCCTTTGATACCTCTCCCAATAATAGAGGTTCCTTTTGAACGCATAGCCATGGATCTGATAGGGCCCCTTGAGAAGACAGCTCGGGGCCACCAACATGTGCTTGTTATACTGGACTATGCAACCCGGTACCCGGAAGCCGTTCCCCTACGCAACACAGCTTCCAAAACCATAGCTAAGCAGTTAGTACAGATCTTTGCCCGAGTTGGGCTACCCAAGGAGATATCGACTGATCAAGGAACACCTTTCGTGTCCAAGTTGATGAAAGATCTCTGTTCATTACTCCATGTACAAGCCCTACGGACCTCTGTATACCACCCGCAAACAGATGGCCTTGTGGAAAGGTTCAATAGGACCCTCAAGGCCATGATCAGGAAAGTGGTGAGCCGGGATGGAAAAGATTGGGATACCCTATTACCTTACCTCATGTTCGCCATCCGGGAGGTTCCGCAAGCCTCCACAGGTTTCTCTCCGTTTGAACTATTATACGGGCGCCACCCCCGGGGCATATTGGATATAGCAAGAGAAGCGTGGGAAGAGGAGCCAAATCCAGGAAGGAACATAGTTGAGCATGTACTACAGATGAGGGATCGGATAGCCTGAGTTACACCTATTGTATGAGAACCCACTTGGAGAAAGTTGAGGCAGTACTGCGCACCTTAAGGCGGGCTGGCCTCACTGCTAATCCCGCTAAATGTGCCATAGGGCTAGCAGAGGCTAGGTACCTGGGATATATTGTAGGAAGGGGCAAAGTAAAGCCCCAAATGAATAAGCTAGAGGCGATTCAAAACTGGCCCTGGCCGACCCGAAAGAAGCAGGTCTGCGCGTTCCTAGGTGTGGTAGGCTACTACCAACGTTTTATTCCCCACTTTGCTACTAGGGCAAATCCCCTAATGGACCTGGTGAAAGCCCGAGGTCCAGACATGGTGAAGTGGACCGACGCAGCAGAGGGGGCGTTCACAGACCTTCGGACGGCCCTCTGTAATGACCCCATACTCATAGCCCCGGACTTTAACAAGGAATTTATTTTACAAACAGACGCTTCCGAGGTGGGGTTGGGGGCGGTTCTGTCGCTAATGGTGGGAGAAAAGGAACACCCGATCCTCTACCTAAGGAGAAAGCTTCTCCCAAGAGAACAGAAATACGCAGTAGTTGAGAAATAATGTTAGCTGTCAAATGGGCTATGGAGACCCTACGTTATTACCTCTTGGGCCGACGATTTACTCTTGTGACGGACCATGCACCCCTCCAGTGGATGCAGTGGAATAAGGAAAAGAATGCAAGGGTCACCAGGTGGTTCTTATCCTTCCAACCGTTCCAGTTCCGCATACGGCACAGGGCTGGATGCCACCATGGCAACGCTGATGGTCTGTCAAGAGCACACTGCCTGGCGTCCCAAGTTGCCCAACTCTATGGACTGTGGATTCTACTAGAGGGGAAGATCTCTGAGGCAAGCAGAATCTGCCAATAAGCGCAGGACCCACCGAGGTAGAGGAGGAACTTTGTTACAATCCCCACACCCTACATCAAATTGTTGTGCAAACTGGACACTGTTTTATAATCAATAGACTATCTAAATATTTCAGGAGCTATGCATAAACATTCCCATCAAAGTGCCGCTTACTGTTTGTTTGGCAAGTGGCATTGTCTCCTTCCTCGGCTCAAGTTAAAAGAAAGCATTTTTGTTTATGAGATAACTAATGAATAGATCCCTGTACCCTCACCTTTCCTTTCTATAAGCACATGAATCCTTGGTGCACAGCCTCTAGGGAACATTTTTGTGGGAGCTCTTTGTTAAAACATTGGGATCACAACAGGAACATATGGATCACTTTTCAAGCAATATTAAAACAAACATATATGAGTGAAAGGAACCTTACCACATTCCTGTGGGATAATACTCATTTACCAGTTTCTTTATTTGGGGTTCTTGGTGCTCAGCACTTTTGAAGATCAAGCTTCAAGTTGGTCACTGAAAATCTTTGGCACCCAAAATTCTGGCCACTTTGAAAATTTGGGGCTAATGACTTTCCCAAAGTCATACAGCAAATCGTTGACAGAGTTGTAAACAACATCCAGTACTTCTGAGTCCCAGGACCAGCTCCTCAGCTGGTGTCAATCAGAGTTGCTCTATGAAAGTTAATTGAGCTATGTGGATTTACATCAGGGGAGCAGCTGAGCCCCAGTTCCTTTCTCAGGCCACTATCTTTAATTCCCTTATTTCTGTATCTATACCTGTACCGCATTAATAGCAGTTACTGGTCCAGTCTAGCATTTTGTTCTGTCTTGTTCCTTTTGTCATAAATATTTCTCTTAGGGCTGGTCTACACTAACCCCCCAATTCGAACTAAGATACGCAACTTCAGCTACGTGAATAACGTAGCTGAAGTCGAACTATCTTAGTTCGAATGAAAATGTACTTACCCGGGGTCCACATGCGGCGCGCAGGCTCCCCCGTCGACTCCACCTACTCCGTTCGTCGAGCTGGATTACCAGCGTTGATGGGGGAGCCCTTCCTGGTTCGATTTATCGCGTCTAGACAAGACGCGATAAATCGAACCCAGAACATCGATCCGACGCCTCCAATCCAGCCGGTAAGTGTAGACCTACCCTTAATCATCTATGAATTATATTCAAGATGGGCATTAAACAAGCTCATCTTATTTCTAAATAAAGCAATTTGACCAAGGTCTCTCAAGTATATTTTGTTCTGTTGCATAATTCTTGAGGTCATTTATTCACACTGTCCTTTTTCAATATATTTTTTTAATTTTTAGTGGCGTTAGTAATTATCTGTCTCCCTATAAATATTGCATTGAGCTGGCATTTAAATTGCTCATTACAATCACTTAATCTTAAAGTGCTTTGCAAAGCAATAATTTATATACTCCACATTAGCAAATGCCTACTCCACACCAACTTTATAAGAGGGGAAGAGAGAGAAAGGGGAGAGAGGAGGCATTGTTTAAATTAATACCTTGCTCTGGGTCTCCTAGCATGCCCTGTATTTACCCTGGAAGTGAAGTGTGTTCACATTGGCATTCAATTAATGGAGCTAAGGCTGATGCAGAAGTACTCTTGAGTTGGAATCAGAAGAATGTCAATGAGAGAAAATTTTACATAGCTACATACTTCCCAGCAATGGAACAGATCAATCTATTGATCTTTCTAATCTAGACAAGGACAAAGACTGTAAATTCCATGGGGCAGAGGCTCCTTATCTGGGTCCTGTACAGGGCCAAATACATTGTTGGCACTTAAGTAATAATATGAGTAATTTTAAAAATATTTTGTGGGAGTAGCATATGGCTGGAGGGACTGCTAACTGAACAAAGGCTTTAATCTCTAGGTCACAGGTTGGAATTCAGCCTAGTACTGTAGTGACCAAAAACTGTTAACAGTTACTGGTTTATGGGAAATGAGTCAATGTTTTCCATTCATTCCCTAATGGATAGATGTCCACATCACCAAAACCTCACTCTTGAGTGGGTCACTGACCCACTTGTTGGTAGTTTCAGCAAAAAATAAGTCAAAGATTAACTGGACATGATACAAGTAGGTACATCCCCTGACAGGGAGGGGGCACATTAGCACTGTCAAGGAACCTTGCATTGCTAATTTCTGTGATTTCCTTCTTTTGTGGTTACAGAGGCTTTCACTCTAGGGCACGGAATCTGGAACCAGATTCACAAAAAAAGAAAGCTTTAGTGACGTGTGTGCACTTCAGGATGATGTTACTGCCCAGCTGTGAGTGGATGCATCGATGTACACTGTGCTCATTGCTGTGTTCGCTGAGCCTTTGTGCTGCAACGTCATTCCTGACAGTGTTACTTCCGAAAAGTGATTGTTCTGGGAATGATGTTGCTGAATCAGCCAAGCTGCTGCAGCATCCTTTTCAGGAGTAACCTGCTGGAAGTAGTGCTTCTAAAGTGAAAAGGGCAAGCAATGCCGAAGGCAGGAGTGGCATTTGTAGTAAAAGAGCCTCTTTCAGTCTCTGGATGTTTCCCTGTTTTGACTGACCTGTTCGCTCTCTACCAAGTGGCCTATTAACTTTAATATGTGGCTCTACATGCTGTGCTTTAATGAAATGAGAGGGCAAGAACCCCTGACGTTGCACTACTGTCTTTTATTTATTAAAATGCTTTGTGTGTAGGTCAACCTCCATTACATACCGTTTTGCACGTGTGTGTGCGTGAATGTTGGTGCTCCTGCACAGAACTGTATCAGACTTGAGTGCTTTATTTTGCATCGCGACGGTATGGCGCAAATAGGCAGCAATAGTGCAAGCTTCTCCGGCAATGTATTGTGCTTCAAACCTGAGCTGAAGGGAATGTCGTGCAAATGAATTTGAAACTCATTTCACATAGGTTGCCAAGCACTCGTCAGATGGGGGGCTTCATTCAAACCATTTATTATTATTTTTAACCTGCCTTTAAATGCAGATTGCAAGCTCTTGGGGCAGGGATGGTCTCTCATTCATTATACACCCGTACAGAGCGGAGAACAATGGGGAATCAAGCTTCGTTGCGGCCTGTAGGTGCTATAAAAATGCGTTGAAAAAAGCTTCTGCAGCTTTCATTGTAGCCCTTGTAAGTTTGTTTGTACCATCTACCGAAGTCTTGGTTTATCATTTCTTAGAGAAGCCCTCTCAGTAGGGTGACCAGATAGCAAGCATAAAAAACCTGGACAGGGGATGGTGGGGGGAGGGTTATAGGTGCCTATAGAAAGAAAAGCCCCCCAAATCGGGACTGTCCCTATAAAAATCAGGACATCTGATCACCCTACCTCTCAGCAAATTACACAAGCTCCCTGTGTCCTGCGAGCAGCAGAGCATCAGGGAAGCTATGTATTTCTGTCTCCAGTTGTGGAAGCACAATACTGTAACTCAGGCCTGCACAACTCATAAAGCGGCGAGGGCCATATTACTCCAAAGAAAACAGCTGAGGGCCGAAACCCCTGGCCCTGTGGAAACACCCCCTCCCCACCCAGCGCCGCCCGCCCCGCGGAAACAACCCCTCCTTCCCCAGCACTGGGGTGTGGGAGCCTGTAGAGGGGGAAAGAAACAGCACACATAGGGTGACCAGATCACAGCAGTAAAATAGGACCCGGCCCCTCCCCGCTTGGCCCCACCATCCTCTTCACACCCCCAGGGGTCACTATATTACTGCACACAACAGTCAATCAATGCAGTTGTAGATAAATCTCTGCATTATGCATTTTTGTATAACTTTTATATGACTTTGTATTGAACCTTGGTAATATGTTATAGCGGGCCCCTAAGGTAGTATAATTAAGGTAAAAGAAAAATGTCTTTTTGCTAGAAGTAGAATAAGATCTTCCCCCCCACTTAGTATTCAATTGCCCTGTTGAATGAATGAGGTGTGAATGAGGAAGGCGTGGAAGGCAGGCACCTCCAGACAGCTGCAACCCTTGGAGAGGGTTGGCTCACCCTCACTTCCTAGCCTGCCACTGGCCTCTTCACCAGCCTGCCCACCAGCCGGCCGTTGGCTTGCCCCACCCCGCGCTTGCCTACTCACTCCCCCCCCCCCCCGCAGGCCGCACAGTGAGCTCACCTACTCACCCCCCCGCACAGTGAGCTCACCTACTCACCCCCCTGCGAGCCGCACAGTGAGCCCACACGGGCCGCATGCGGCCCCCGGGCCGCACGTTGTGCAGGCCTGCTGTAACTAGAGGTTGTAGTCTGCATCTGCAGTCTTGCTTTTCTAATACTGAGATCAACAGAGCCTGAACATTGGCTGTGAGCAGGTCTACACTTCCGCTTTATGCCGATATAATTTACGTCGCTCAGGAGTGTGAAAAAGCCACCCCCTGAGCTATGCAAGTTACACCGACCTAATCACCGGTGTGGACAGTGCCATGTCGGCATGGTGGGAGACACTCTCCCATGACTCACCAACATAGCTACTTCCTCTTGCGGAGGTAGAGTAATTATGCCAATGGGAGAGCTCTCTCCCGTCAGCATAGTGTCTTTACCAGATCGGCTACAGCTTTTAGTGTAGACTAGCCCTGTCTCTTCGCTGCAAAAGAAGGTGTATGTTTTACACTGAGATAACTAATCTGAGATAGCTATCAGTGTAAAATCCTAGTGGAGCCAAGACATTATAGTTAACTTGATGTAGCTAGTGGATGTTAATCCCGGTGGAATGGGTATAGTGTTGACCATGACTAACTACATCAGGGAAAAAAATGATAGTGCTTTGTCTCCACTAGGATTTTACACCGAGATAGCTATTTTGAGATAAAAACACTCCTCTTTGCAGTGAATACACAGCCATAGCGACCACATTTTTAGATGGTTAAAAATATCAAATGTAATAAAATCACGAGTAAGCAAATGAAAACATTGTACTTAGATAACTGGAACTTGTTGTCTGAGCACAGGACTGTGACCTAGGAACGCAGCTCTGACGTTGGCTTTCTCTGTGACCTTTGTCACGTTATTTGATTGCTGTCTCCGTTCCCCCATTAGTGAAACAAGGACACACAGTAATGCTTCCTTCCCCAGTAGAAGTGTTATGAGGATTAATTATGGTTAATGTTTGCAAAGCAGCTTGAAAATGAAAAGCACTAAGCATTATCATTAGCAAAGATCTGGTAACTGGGTAATTGGTCTTTTAGGTGCATCTAGTTCTATAAATTGCAAATTAATTTCTCTTTAAGTTTCTCTTTAAACGCTCAGCTTGCTTGCTAATTTCAATATGTACAAGATTCACCAAAGTAAATGAATTCTCTCTGGCTATCTTAGCCATATCAGCTAGATTTTGTAGCTCTACAGTTTATATGTTACACAGGGTCAAATCTGAGAAGCAGGCACCTCAGCATGCTTTCAAAAAAATATTATGGTAAAATTCATGTTATTTGCCTTTGCCAGCAGATTTTCAAAAGCATTTTTACAGTGAGTCAGTTCTGTGTTCATTTTGACTCTGATAGTCACACAAATTAGAATGAATAACATTGTCTTTGGCATTTACATACTGCCCAGGTTGGCATTTTTCAATTGGCATGTTTTGTATCTGGATCTTCTTCTCAGTTCTTCTAAGTCATGCAAACAGACAGAGATGTGGGTGATCTATGGCCTTGTCTACACTGGCAAGTTTCTGCGCAGTAAAACAGCTTTCTGCAGTGTAACTCCCGAGGTGTACACACTGCCAAGCTACTTAGTGCACAGAAACTGCACAATTGCAGCACTATAAAAAAGCCACCTCGAAGAGAGGTGTACAGCTTTCTGCACCAGGGGTACAGAACCGCAGTGCCAGTGTAGACACCCTGGTCGATTACAGCGCTGCAATTGGCCTCCGGGAGATGTCCCACAATACCTGTTCTTGCCTCTCTGGTCATCGGTTTGAACTCTACTGCCCTGCCTGCCAGTGACCAACCATCATCCCCACTGCGTAAATTCCTTTGGAATTTTGAAAGTCCCCTTCCTGTTTGCTCAGTGACATGTGCAATGGTCTCAACGCATCTTTCCAGGTGACCATGCCTGCTCCACGCACCAGGTGATGATTCCCCACTTGGAGCAATGCCGAGCTGCTGGACCTTATCAGCATTTGAGGAGAGGAGGCTGTCCAGTCCCAGCTGCGCTCCAGCCATAGGAATTATGATACCTACGGACAGATTTCACGATGCATGACCAAAAGGGGCCATGACCGGGACACACTGCAGTGCAGGGTCAAAGTGAAGGAGCTGTAGAACACCTACCACAAGGCGCTGGAGGCAAACCGCCATTCCGGTGCTGCGCCCACGAACTGCTGGTTCTACAAAGAGCTGGATGCAATACTCGGTGGCAATCCCACCTCCACTGCGCAGACCACTGTAGAGACTTTGGTGGCTCGCGTGCCAGTTGAGAGTGGACTGAGCCAGGAGGAGGAAATCTTGAATGAGGATGTGGAGGGGGAGGGGACCAAGAGGCAGAGGACGACTCGGAGGTCAGAGATGCATGCAGCCAGGAGCTCTTCTCTATCTCGGAGGAGACTAGCCAGTCACAGCTGTCGGATGTTGGCGAAGCGCAAACAGGAAAGGAGGCCCCTGGTAAGTGTATATCATTTTGGGAATTGCTGAAGCGAGTTGTTGGGGTCAAGAGGGTTGCAGAAAGCAGGCTTGTGTCTATATGATGCGCGTACCACCACATGCCTAGTCTGAGCGGCGGAACAGGGTGTTGATTGACTCCCTCACTTCATGGATCTCATGTAGATACTGGGCAATCCATTGCCACAAGTTCTTTGGCAGAGCTGCTTTGTTTCTTTCCCCATTAATGGTAACTTTCTCACACCACTCTGCCATCACTGGGTAGAGGGGGGGGGGTGAGCATTGCTGCACACAGGCGAGCCACATAAGGGCCAGGATGGAAGCCGCAGTGTTGAAGACCCTCCCTTGATTCCCTGCTCACCCTCAGCAGCGAGATATATTCCATGATAAACACAGCCTGTGGAAAATGTGGGGATAGTAATGATTATACATTGCTGGCTGTCCCCAAGAGCCATGTGCCCAGTGTACAGTACAGTCCTGGAACACTGATTTCCCCTGCCCATGTGGTTTCTCACCATTTTGGGAGTCTTGTGGCTCACATGTGCTTGCCTGGGGTCAGCCAGTTAGTGACAGGTATGTGAATAGTGGCTGTGTTTTAAATCACTGAATCAGTGTCTGTGTGTTGCAAACAACACTGCTGCTGTAAAATGTTGCATTTTGGCTTCACAGAGATGACCTTGGGAGCCCAGCCTCCCTCTTTGTTATTGCCGGCTGAACGGCTGCGCAGAATTAGAAAGCGGCCACAAAGAACTAAAGAGGACTTTCTGCGTGATGTCACAATGCACTCCGCGGCCGAAAAACAAGAATTGAAGGAGTGGCAGGACAGCGAGAAGAGGGGCCGAAAGGAGAACACGGGGCAGCATAACAGAGCCACAGAGCGGCTCTTAAACGTGATGGAGCGCCAAGCAGATATGGTGCAGGCACTACTAGCACTGCAAACTGAGCAGCTCCGCGCCTGCCCTCCCCTGCAGCCGCTGTACAAACTCTTCCCCATGCGCCCCTGACACACTCCCAACACACTCTCAGCAACCTTGTGGCTCTGCAGTTTAGCCCTACTGAAGTACAGTACCCGCTGCACTATACTACAAAGCATAGGTGCCGACTTTTGTCGGCGCTGATGGGTGCTCATGCCCTGGCCCCACCCCGACTCCACCCCGGCCCCGCCCCAACTCCACCTCCTAGCCCCACCCCTTCCCCAAATCCCCACCCCCGCCTCCTCCCTCAGGGAAAAATTGGTGGGTGCTGAGCACCCACCAGCAGCTCCCCGCCGGCCCCCCTCCCCACCCGCGCCCAACTCACCTTCCAGGGTTCCCACCACCCGCCCAGCCACCCGGCTCTCAGCTGTGCGGCAGGGCGGCGGGGGGCCACGGGGGAAAGCAGCGGGGGGCCGCGGGGGAAAGCGGCGGGGGGCCGCTCCAGCCCCCGCAGCCACACGTAGTTGAAGTTGCCATGAAAGCTGAGGGCCACCAGCGCCACGCGCCGGATCTGTGCCCAGTCGGGCTCCTGCCCTGGGCGCCGCCGCAGCAGCCACTGAGCTGCGTCCCCGGCCGAGAAGAGGCTGCCGTAGAGTAGCACGTTGCAGAGCCAGAGGAACCGGCACACCCCACTCCAGAGCAGTGGCCCGGCCATAGGCTCCCCGGCCTCCCATGCCGGCTTGTACCCACCGCCGGCCCAGAGCAGCTGAGCGCACAACGTAGCCTTTCCTGCCTCTTCCGCCCCGCAGCCCCCCCCCCCCCCCACTGCCGCACAGCTGAGAGGCGCGCGGCTGGGCTAAAAAAAGCTGTGGCTTTTCTGCGGGAGACACCTCCCTCCAGCGGGAACCCCGGAAGGTGAGTTGGGCGCGGGTGGGGGGGGGGGGCGGTGGGGAGCTGCCGGTGGGTGCTCAGCACCCACCAATTTTTCCCCGTGGGTGCTCCAGCCCCGGAGCACCCATGGAGTCGGTGCCTATGCTACAAAGGACAAGGTTGTATGTGATACCTGGACATACAAATATCTTTAACCATCCGGGACCCCACCTCCTCCTGGGACCCTCTATTCCCCCATCCCCCACAGTGCTGATGTGTTCTTTTGTTTGTCTCTCTCCTCCGGGTGATGTTTTTTAATAAATTGTGTTGGTTTGAAAGCAATCTTTATTCCATTAATTGAAAGCAAAAAGAGCCCTGCAAAGCAACAGGAAATTTTCTTAAACCTTCATAGTGCATCATCTGCACCAATCACAATCACCTCCTAGCATTACAAGCACTGCACTCCTGAGCATAGCAACAAATATTAGTGGATCTCAGCTTCAAATTGCTGCCTCAAGGCATCCCTGAGCCTTATGGCCCCACGCTGTGCCCCTCTAATAGCTCTGGTCTCTGGCTGTTCAAATTCAGCCTCCAGGCACTAAGCCACAGTGGTCCAGCCCTCAGTGAAGCTTTCACCCTTCCTTTCACAAATAGAGCATACAGCACTCGGCTATAAGCATAAGAATATTCTCATAGACCAGGTCCTGCCTTCCATATAGGCAGTGCTAGCGGGCCTTTAAACAGCCAAAAGCACAGTCAACAGTCATTCTGCACGTGCTTAGCCTTTTGTTGAACCACTCCTTGCTCCTGTCAAGATGCCCCATGTATGGCTTCATAAGCCACGGCATTAAGGGGTAGGCAGGGTCTCCCAGGATCACAATGGGCATTTTGGCTTCCCCTACAGTGATCTTCTGGTCCGGGAAGAAAGTCCCTGCTTACAGCTTCCTGAACAGGCCAGTGTTCTGAAAGATGTGTGTGTCATGCACCTTCTTTACCATCCTGCGTTAATGTCTCTGAAACGCCCACGGTGATCCAAAAGTGCCTGGAGAACCATAGAGAACCCCTTGCGGTTAATGTACTCGGTGGGTAGGTGGTCTGGTGCCAGAATTGGAATATGCATGCCATTTATCACCCCTCCGTAGTTACGGAAGCCCATTTGTGCAAAGCCATCCACAATGTCATGCAAGTTGCCCAGAGTAACGGTCTTTCGGAGCAGGATGCGATTAATGGCCCTGCACATTCTGTCAACACGCGTCCAATAGTCAACTTTCCCACTCTGAACTGGTTAGCGACCGATCTGTAGTAATCTGACTGATCTGTAGCTTTCACAGTGCAATTGCCCCGTGCTTCTCCAATGACAGGGCAGCTCTCATTCTCGTGTCCTTGCGCCACAGGGCTGGGCCGAGCTCATCACACAATTCCATGAATGTGGCTTTCCTCATCCGAAAGTTCTGCAGCCACTGCTTGTCATCCCAAACGTGCATGACGATGTGATCCCACCACTCAGTGCTTGATTCCTGAGACCAAAAGCAGCATTCCACTGTGGTCAGCATCTCCGTGAATGCCACAAGCAATCTCGTGTCATAGCTAGTACGTGTGGTAAGATCAATGTCGCCCTCCCCTTGCCTTTGTAGTTTAAGGAATAACTCTACTGCCACTCGTGATGTGTTAGTGAGAGCGAGCAGCATATTGGTCAACAGTGCGGGATCCATTCCTGCAGACCGAAGAGGCAGAGCGAGCAGTACAGAAACCATTAAAAGATGGTGCCAAATGTGGATTGAAGCACAGGGATTGCTGGGATGCGAAACAATGCATCACGGGGCATTGGGACAGGACCCTGGATGTCCCGCGACCCCCTCCACCTTCCCACAACTCTTAGCAGCAGAAGAGGAAGAGATGCTCTGTGGGATAGCTGCCCAGAGTGCACTGCTCCGAATACCAATGCAAGTGCCACAAGTGTGAACATGCTATTGCGCAAGCAGCTGACGGCGTGAACACACAACAGCGGTTTCCCTTCAGCACTCTCTGAGTGGCGATGTAATTGCCGGTGATGTAACTCTGCCAGTGTGGACATACCCTAAATGTCCTCTGCGCTGCTAAAACTCCCTGCTACCTTGGCTTAGTGCATTGTCCATTTAAGATACAAAGTTATAACATTGTTCAAATGGATGGGGAAATACTAGCCCGCTTCCACTTTTTTTTTTTTCGGCCTCTCCTCTCTGGACCTTGACCTCTCTTCCTCAGACCCTTCCCCTGTTTTCAACCAGCAGGAATGAATAAGTGTGGCTATAACATAACCCTCAACACTCAGCACTAACCAGTTCAATCACTGGGATAAAAAAAAAAATCTGGAGGTCAGGACTGAGACAACTATCAAGTGAGGAGGAAAAAAATCACTCTGACTCTGAGTGCGGTTGAATGATTCCCATGCCATATAGTCACGGTGACACAAAGACATTTAGGGGCATGTTCACCCACTGACTTTGAGTTACACCAGGGATGAATTTGGCCCTTTTAGTCTCTGCAGCCAGACAAAAAGTTTGCTAATAACAATTGGAGAGGTCATGGCCCATTTGTGCATGCTAGTGTCACAGTGGTGGATGAGCAGATGTAATCCCTTTATCAGATGCCCCACTGTTCTGACTAAAATTAGAATAAAAATGTGCAGTTTGCTGTATTCAGAAACCCAGATTTTTTTTATTTCTGTCTTTTTTTTTTTTTTAAGAGCACAACGAGTCCTCTTATTTCCACCCCCTTACTTCTTCAGGCCTCATCTAACGTGTATAGTTTACCAAGCCAAGAAATGATGATAACATGACAGACAAGTACTTCCAGCACTTTTGATGCTGAAAATATACATCACATTTGCTCCTCTCTTTTTCCTAGCGTATTTTTGCGCCCTTGATGAAAACAATGAATGGTCCCTAATGCACAAGGAAAATGCCTAGCTTATCAATCTAAACTTGCACTTGTTATGAGTTGTAGAAATTGCTCAGTCAACCAATGTATTTTTCTTGTGGCGGGTGCTCTGCCCTTACCTTCTTTGATCAATGGCACAGACTGCTGGACATCTGAGACTAAGGGCCCCCGCAGCTCAGGGCCGCATTGGCAGCTTATCAATACTCTGAAGGTCTGCATCTAATAGTCATCAAATAGAACAGAATATAACTACCCGCATCTTTAACAGAGAGGTGGATCTCACAAAGTGCAATACCCTCCCTTATTTTGAGCAGATTTCCATTCACATCAGGGAGCATGCTAGAGGCTGGAGCTTCTAGGGCCACCCCTCCTTATTAAAGAGGGGGGCAGCCATATTCTAGTACTGTAATGGTCTTATTTATTAATTCCATCGGAAAAACTACAATAAGAAAACACTGAGGGCCAGATGGTGCCTTACCCTTGCATACGTGTGAGTAGAGGCTGAGTGTAAGGAACCTTCCCCCTACTTGTGCTCCCACCTACCCAAGGGCCAGCCCCAACTGTAGTGCTGGAGCACCCCAGAACACACAGGGACTTTTCTCTGCTAGCACCTGCTGGGTATCTAGCCACAGAACCACTGTCTCAGCACCGGATACGTGGGGGAGAGCATACTGTGCTGTCCTAACGGGTGATGCAGCATGCACACTCCCCTTGCACACTGATGGCAAAAGATACCTGACATACAAGGACTCCTGGCTCTCCACCTGAAACTGGGTGCCCTTAAAGACACAATCTGGCCATAAGGTTGCACAGTTAAATGGTCAAGTCAGGAAGTGACAAAGTAAAGGTGACAGACAGATTTGACCTGGCCGCCCCATGCCTTGTGTGTAATCTTGCCAGTGGCAGCCCTAATGCACATAGCTGCAACAGGTCTGAATACCTCACAATAATGGTCTGCTAGCCAATGTCAAAGTTATAAGTAATTCGAGCCTGAATTATGCCCCATGTATTTTTATTTATGGTGAGTCTCAATTTCCAACTGGTAATAAGCCTTTATTTTACATGACAACTGAATTCAGTGTAGGCAGTGTTGTTGTAGCCGTATTGGTCTCAGGATATTAGAGAGACAAGATGGGTGAGGTAATATTTTTTATAAGATCAACTTCTGTTGGTGACAAGCTTTCGAGCTACACAGAGCTCTTCTCCAGGTCTGGGAATTCAATGAAGTCAGGTCTAAATTCAGTGGGGGTTTTGCC
This sequence comes from Chelydra serpentina, assembly GCA_037349315.1. Lineage (NCBI taxonomy): Eukaryota > Metazoa > Chordata > Testudines > Chelydridae > Chelydra > Chelydra serpentina. Next base: position 21,108,351 of record JBAIAC010000035.1, read on the forward strand.
AAGTAAGGAAAGCAGAATCAGGCTTTTTATTATTTTGTGTACAAGGAGGATTGTTTTCACAAATAAGAGTTCCTACATGCTTTTAGCAGGAGGCTATTTCAGGATATTAAATATGGTTTCAAAGACTTTAAATCATATTTGAGGCCATGTGTTACTGCAGAGATGGGCATTTCCTAGGGTCAAGCAGAGAGGCAGCTTTACCTCACATTACACCATTCACCCACAGTAACTGCTAGCACACTGTGCCTATGGGGTCTGACTGTAAGGCTGAATTCTGAACTTGATGAAGGTGCAACTGAAAAATTACCTGTCAGAAAGCAAGAATCGGAGAGATTCAGAATTCTGCAGTTCCTCCTTTGGGCAGCTGACCTCCAAAGATGCAGAAGTTTCATTTTAAATGTCTGAAATACTTATATTTTTATCGTGTACCAGAGTTCCATCTCCTTCTGGTTGTCAGTATCAGTTCTGAATGTGACGTCTTTTGAGTATATACTCCTGTATAGTCAGGAGTTACAGTAATGTACATAAAGCACATAACATTACATTTTATAGGAAAAAGTATTCCCCGATGACTTTTTGTTTCCAGGTATACTACTAGCTAATTCAGATACTAGAGAATGTGTATATATTATAGTACCATACATGACAGTAATGTAATATGTAAGCTTTAGGGAATCATTAAGGGATAGATAAGACAGAAAATATATTGCCTCTCTATAAATCCATGGTATACCCATATTTTGAATACTGTGTGCAGATGTGGTCACTCCATCTCAAAAAAGATATATTGGAATTGGAAAAGGTTCAGATAAGGGCAACAAAAATGATTAGGGGTATGGAACAGCTTCCGTATGAGGAGAGATTAATAAGACTGGGACTTTTCAGCTTGGAAAAGAGACGACTAAGGGGGGATATTATAGAGGTCTATAAAATCATGACGGGTGTGGAGAAAGTAAATAAGGAAATATCATTTACTCCTTCTCATAACACAAGAACTAGGGTCACCAAATGAAATTAATAGGCAGCAGGTTTAAAACAAACAAAAGGAAGTATTTCTTCACACAACAACACAGTCAACCTGTGGAATTCTTTGCCAGAGGATGTTGTGAAGGCCAAGACTATAACAGGGTTCAAAAAAGAACTAGATAAATTCATGGTGGATAGGTCCATCAATGTCTACTAGCCAGGCTGGGCAGGGATGGTGCCCCAAGTTTCTGTTTCCCAGAAGCTGGGAATGCGTGACAGGGGATGGATCACTTGATGATTACCTGTTCTGTTCATTCCCTCCGGGGCACCTGGCATTGGCCACTGTCAGAAGTCAGGATACTGGGCTAGATGGACCTTTGGTCTGACCCAGTATGGCTGTTCTTATGCATGAAGCCTTGTATGAATAGTTGTGTTCAGTAGGTTCACTGTGTATTTAAAATCTGTTGCAACACACTAGTAGGGTCCGGGAACACTGATTTCGCCTGCCCCTGTGGTTTCTCACCATTTTGGGAGTCTTGTGGCTCACATGTGCTTGCCTGGGGTCAGCCAGTTAGTGACAGGTATGTGAATAGTGGCTGTGTTTTAAAGCACTGAATTAGTGTTCTCTGTGTTGCAAATAATACTGCTTCTGTAAAATGTTGCGTTTTGGCTTCACAGAGATGACGTTGGGAGCCCAGCCTCCCTCTTTGTTATCGCCAGCTGAACGGCTGTGCAGAATTAGAAAGTGGCCACGAAGAACTAAAGAGGACTTTCTGCGTGACATTATGATGCACTCTGAGTGACCCACAACTCTTAAAGGCAGAAGAGGAGGAGATGCTCTGTGGGCTAGCTGCCCAGATGCACCACTTTGAATACCGCTGCAAGTGCCACAAGTGTTAACACGCTATTGCACAGGCAGCTGACAGTGTGAACACACAACAGTGCTTTCCCTTCAGCGCTCTCTGAGCAGCGCTGTAACTCTGCCAGTGTAGACATACCCTGAGATGGAGAATGAACAATTTAAGGATCAACATGGAAGGAAAAAACACGCTGTAAACTGAATGTAATCAATCATTGCAAAATCTGCTCCAGACACAAACACACAAGCAATTATTGATTAGTTATATCTTTTGTATAACATATAAGAGGTTGCTTGGGATAGCCATTCAGTTGCATTATACTATGAAATTACTGCCATTGGGACTATCTGGCATCTCTCTGCTGGAGACAGATGGGAATCTGATATCTCAGAAGGTTAGAATGGCTCTATTTTAGGGCTGACAGAAGTGCTGATCATAGACAGTGGCTGCAGAGAAAAACTGCATTCTCTAGCAAGTTCCTGTGAGTGACTTTTTTCATGGGGACCCCAGCTCTCAATAGAGTGAACAGTTTATTTTAGAGTTCCAGACCATGATTGAATGCCCTGTTACAATCATCACTTGGCATTGACACCGCAGGCTGGTGTAATGCACACCTCACATTAATGGTGTCAGGTCAAATTTGTCCCATTATTTAGGTTTTGTAAAATTAAGCTTTACCAAAACTTAAATCCAATGGAAATATCTCAGAACATTTTAATTGCAATAGAAATCACATTGTTTTGATTTTTGTAAACAAATGTTCTGTAATTTTTGTAACACCACTGCATGGGCTTAGCTCATGTCAGACTGTGGAACTGATTAGAAATCAAAGTGGAACTCATCTGTTTGTATTGTCCAAGCTCAGAAATTGTATAAAACGTAAACAAACAACATAACCAGGAAAAACAAAATATATTACTAAAAGTACAAAACAAAATTGAAAACCTAACATTCTGGCACATTTAAGAAATATTTTTTAATATATGGGCCAAATCCTGAGGTCTTTTCTCAGGCAAAACTCCCACTGATTTCAATAGGAGTTTTGGGTGAGTAAGAACTGAATAAAAAGAGAGTAAACACCTCAGGATTTGGCCCAGTAATTTTTTTTTTAATCAGACAGTGTCTCTTTAAACACAACTTTTATCAACTAGTTGTGACCTGCTCTCTAGTTGCAAACATAAAAAGAACACACTTCGCAACGGCCTCAAAAATAGCTATAAATGACTGAAATGCCTAAAAATACAATTGCATTCTACAATGATTTAATTTTAAAACACTGATGTAGGCTGTAAAATACTATAGTACTTCTTATAAGGGAATGAAATATGTTCTGTTCTGTTTTTCTCATGGATCAGAGCCCAGTCCAGGTTTATGTGAGCTGCTTCAGTTGCTCTTCTCTGATATAGTGAAATTCTTGCAGTAGTAAATTATATTTCCCCATGGCCTGAATTCGCTGTAAGATGGTTTCATGGTGCATAGGTCTTTTCCACTCAGAGTAAAATCAGGTTAAGTGACTGACCCATTCTTGGTTTGGCAGCTGGAAGCCTAGATAAGTATTGCTAATTGATTTAGATTAAAGCCCCAAAATCTCTTGTCATGTCAATAGGGAGATTTTTAATGATAATTTCACCATGGCTTTGCTGTTTCTACAATAAACTCAATTTGATTTTCTAATTTCCGAAGTCGTCCAACATGAGTCAGATCTGGTCAAGCCAAATTAAGATCTGGAATCATTCCCAAAGGAGGGAAAAGATGAGTCAGTTTACAGAATCTTAAGCAAGTAGAGATAGCTGTCATAGGTTCAATGGAACCATATAAAGCTCCATGGTTGCTTGAGAGAGAAGGCCTATTACCGGAGTCAAGGTCAAGTGTAACAGGATGATAAGGCTCTTCTGTGACTCACCCTGTTAGCAGGCATTGGAGTGGCTCACTGTGGAGATGGCTGGAAGAGGTCTTGGAGGGAAACCCTAGTGTCACAATGAGTTTGGTCCCTTTTAGAGGGATCAGGTCAAAGTCCCCTCAGCAAAACCCATCCCCCACTCAGCAACTCCTCCTAGGCAGGTTCACATAATCCTTTCCTTTTTAGGTCAGGGCTTGTGATTAATTTATCCTTACAGTTAGGTAAACTGAAGAGTGACTTCACAGCCACCAGTCTCCGCAAGGTTTTAACTTGACCCATAACAAGGTTTCACCCAGCTTTCCACCCAGAATAACAACAACTGGTATGACCCAGTTAAAAGTAACAAATTAAATATGTATCAGAGGGGTAGCCGTGTTAGTCTGGATCTGTAGAAGCGACAAAGGGTCCTGTGGCACCTTATAGACTAACAGAGGTATTGAAGCATAAGCTTTATATAAGCTTTCCACTGCTTGCATCCGAAGAAGTGGGTATTGACCCACGAAAGCTTATGCTTCAATACCTCTGTTAGTCTATAAGGTGCCACAGAACCCTTTGTCGCTTCTACAAATTAAATATGATACAAGGTTAACTATCTACATGGGTACAGTGTCCTTCTGTCAAGATATTTTCAAATCACAAACCCAAATTGATTTTTTTTATTTCCACCCAAACCCCTGCAGGATTTTTCGCTCCCTGATGGACTTTCTTTCAACCAGCAGGGAAGGGCCCTTTTCAATCAGCTCCTGAGCAATGGCTATTGTTTCTGTGGAATTTAGTGATTGAGGCAGACCCTGCACATTCCGTTTGAATGGGGGATGATTCAGCTCCATAACAACTTTCCCAGCCTCAACTGCTACATTCTCAGAATGGGTGGGGCAGCGGGGGGGTGGGGGGTGGTCAGCAAAGAAACAGGGATCAGTTCTTCAGATCCACAAGAGCTTTAGCAGCAGGATTCCACCACTCCACATCTTTTCTTTGCTGGAAAGCTACCACAGCATGTAGCGGTTAAATGGTTCCTGCCCCTGCAGGTAGGACAACTCATTCGCTGCAAACCAATTGCCTATAAACCATGTGTCTCACCTGGGCCATATCTTTGAAGGGAATTTCTAGACTGAATTTGTAAGAAACTTTTGGCATTGATTACACTGTTATTATTAGCCATAATGAAATCCAAGCCAATTATGAACTCATCCACTATTTCAGCCAACCCAATTTCTTCCTCAAGTTCCAGAGGTCCAATTTTCAAATCCAATTTTCGGACAGGTGCCCTTGTCAGTCACTATCTCAATCTGAGATCAATTAGGTGGTTCAGTTCTGAACCCTCGATTCCCTAGCCTTTTTTAGCATGTCTGGTTTAATAAATGTTATATTTGAGCCAGTGTCAATCTCTGCTGTGCATTTCACAGACCCTATTACACACTCAATAGCCAAACTCCCATTACTGTCCAGATCAAAATGAAACCCATGGGGCTGATTCTTGTTCCTCCAAGCTTTGCTCCTTCAGCTTGGTGTTTCCCTGTTTCCCAAACTGGCTTTCACTAGACCCTTGTGACAGTCTGTCTTGGCCTGTCTTAAATATATAAAAATCCTCTTTGTGGCCAGTTTTGACACAGTACTGGCATTTCATTGAACTGTTTCCTTTAATATTTGCATTGTTGCCAATTTCCCTTGTTTTACAAACCAAGTGTATCTGTTTTTCTAATCATTCAATACGTTCAGGAACCAGGTTAGCATGCTCTTGCTCTATTTCATCATACATATTAGACACAGAACTGTACGTACAGGGCTCATGGTGATCAGCTTTCATCTTCCTCCCTAGCAGCTGCTTCCTTTTCTGGTGCACTGCTGCAAGAAAAGATTCAAGTTCTGTGGCAAACTGCACAGCCTCTCGGAGTGTCTTTGCCATCCATTTGCTGATTATCCATCTGCAAGTCCAAGTGTAGCTGAACATCTATAAATTGGTCCATTGCCAGTTTACCCTGGAAGGCCATGTTGGCATCTGAATATACCAGGAACATAACTCTCTGCAGGTCCTCTGCCAATTCAAGTAGGGTTTCTTCCTTTCCCCTCCATCCAGCTCTTAGCTGTGTCTTGACCTGCTCAGATCGATGGCTAGCTCCAAACCACATGTCAAGGGCTTGTACCAGGTCTGGATAACTCAGTCTCTTCTCTGGAATTAAATTCTGCAGCACCATCAGACCTGCTAATAAGTCCCCTTTCGGTCCATCATCCCAGCCATTCATTTGAGCGATGATGTTGAAATAAGCCTCCCGAGGAGTTTTCCCCTCAAGACAGTGGGCTTTTGCATCATGACCTGGGGTAGGCCAACCTTTTCCATCTAGGCCTCTATGGGTTACAAACAGGATAGAAAACTGTTGCAAGTGTCTAGTCTTACCCAAGTCCGCTGACTGGTCCAAGTCCAGCTGCTTTCCACTGTGGCCTGTGACCCTTTGATTTCCTTCTGCAGCTGAATTTTTAGCTCCATAAGTCATTGCTGCAGCTCATCTCAGTTAGCAAGTTCTAACCTGGTCAAAGCCTGTTTAGTCTCTACTATTTCATATGAGATCTTCTGGTCTGTGGCCGTCAGTTTGCTGGTTATTACCTCATCAATCTGTTTAACCATTCCAGCCTGGGTGTTTTGCAGCTGGGTTTCCCAATCCTGCCAGGCACTTCATTGTTGCTGCTCTAAAATGGTAAGTCTATCCTGCAGTTAGACACTCACGGTCATGGCTGAACTATGCCAACTGAATTGGACTCCCAGGGCTAGGGCTAAGGGGCTGTTTAACTGCAGTGTAGACTTTCAGGCTCCGGTTGGAGCCCAGGCTGTATGACCTTGCGAAGTGGGAGGGTCCCAGAGCTCAGGCTGCAGCCTGAGCCAGAACAGCTACACTGCAATTAAACAGCCCTTTAGCCTGAGCCCCCACAAGCCAGACTCAGCTGGCACAAGCCTGCTGTGGGTTTTTAATGGCAGTTTAGGCATACCCAAAGGGATCTCATCTCAGCCTGCAAGTCATCTCTGAGCCCTTTCTGGGAAATCTCCAGCTCGTGTTTTATATCTTGACTTAATTCCTTTTGCAAAGTCTCCAGCTCCTGTTTTAGATCCTGTTTTAATTCCTGCTGGCCATTTCTGATTTCTGCAAGTACCCCCATTGTTTGTTCCATCTTGGTTCACCAGGAGTGCCAGGCTCACAATCTCTTTTCCGGGAAACTGGGTCCCAGTGCTAACACAATTGTTGCCCCTTTTCAATCTGAGCAGCTAGTCAAATTTTGGGGCCTGGGGCAAGTTCCAATTGGAAGTAGAAATTGATAAGAGCCTGGTATTTTCTTTGATGCAATCTTATTTCTTTACAGGGAATGTTCAACGTCCTGCTTCTCCAGAAATAGGGGGAACCAAGAAGAAAAAAGAGCAATTTCTTAGACTACAGCCCCCAAAACTCTCTCTTTAGCTTTTTCCAGGTTCACACTGTCCTTATAAGCGACTGCTTGGCGTTCTCGCTTTCTACCTCTGACTCTCTCTGTGTGCTTGTCTGTTCTCAGTTTTTTGTGTTCTGCCTGCACAAATTCACATCCATCAATCTCAGCGAGGTCTTAACTTGACCCATAACAAGGTTTCACCCAGCTCATAACTAGTATAATGGGCTACGGGAGATCCTCCCACACAGAGACCTAGGAGACAGGAGGACTTGCTAACGCAGTGACACAGCAGAATCTTGTTAGAACCTGCCTAGTGCCTGACAACCAGCCCTATTTCCCAGCCAGTCTGATTACAACATTTGGTAGGAATCTACAATGCAAAGACAGATCCTCAGTTATAACGTTAATTTTCAAACTGGTTTGTTCCAAAAAAAATCTATTGCTTGCAGAACTCTTCACCTCACTTATATCCATCCCATCGTTGCCACATTACTGCTATTCTTCACTAACGCAATAAATCTGACGACTTAACAGTGCATAAATCCCTTTGAGGATGGCATTGACTTTTTAAATATTCATTTCTATGCAGATCAGGGACATCCCAGTCTGGCTGCAATGAGAGGAGGAGGAACAGAGACAAATAATCTCAGAGCATGACTGTTCAGGGAGCAATTTCTGTCAGAGAAATAATCAAGAGTGGGTCTTAGGAACACTCGGTACTATCAGCAGCACAGTGGGTACAAGCTTCAGGGACAGGCACCCCCTAGCACAAGTAACAATGATGTGGGCTGCTTTGATTCCCACAATTGTATAACCACTCCCTGCCATCCCTTCATCTTCCAAACAGCTGCTTCTCCCCTGCAATGCTGAAATGCCAGTTGCTTCTCTCTGCTAACTGCTGAGTAATGTAGTGTGAAAGGTGCCAGACTGACAGCACTGGGAAATGCACTTGTCTGCTTATACTCATGGTGCAGGTACAGCACAAGCCCCTTGTCAGCAATGTGCTTCAACTCTGACCTGCAGGGACAAACCAGAGGGGTCGGAACCACCAGGGCTATTATTCAGTTCTTGGCTGCTCTGCTGGGTGTCAATTAGTGCCAGCCATAGTGGTAAGTTTTGAAATGTGGAAAAGCAATATGTATCTGGGCTTCCAGCTGACAGTCAAAGCAAGGTCAGTCACATAGCCTAGTTTTTACTCTGAACAGAAAAGACCTATGTATGTACTATGCAATCTTCTCCCAGTGAATCCAGGCCCCTGAGAATTGGACTGATACTACCAAACTTTTCTCATGCAGGCTACTGAAGAGCCATCTGCTAGTAAAGTCTCTATCACCCTGGATTCTAAGGTAACTTATAGCTGGGTGAAAGGTTCTATATCGCTTTAGCAATTCCCTGGGCCATTCAACCCTCCTCAAAGGATCTATGTTGTATCCACACAGAGACAGGAAACTGAAACCCAGAGTTCTATGCTTGCCTGATAACGATGCTAAAAAAGTTGCTGTCAATCAATGCCACCTCCGAAGTGTGACCTTCCATTCTTCTTAGCTTATGCGCAACGGGCCTCGGGGGCACACAACCAGGATTCATCACCGAATTTGGTCCGCTGGCGGGATCATTAGCTCCCCCGGCTTGGGCCAGGTACTGATGGGGAGTGTGACATGACCCTCCCTGATCCATACCCCGCCACCCTGCCCCGAGCTTCCATTGGTCTTTTCAAAGAGAAACACTTAAAGCATTCATTTTGTTAGTGAAGTGGGAAAATGAAAACAAACAAAACAACCCAACCCTTCGCTAAACGCATGTCTGACCCTATGAGGGGACATGAGAGGGAGGTCAGAAAAGCTCTAAAGCCGGCCCTAACAAGCAATATCACATGAAAAATTAAGGCGAAAAAGAGAGTGTTGCTTGGATCACATCTGTATGTAGGTCACAGTGACTTAATGCAGGCAAGGCACTGACTAGGCAAAAATAAACCTCTTCAAACGCGCCACATACGTAAGTCAGGATTTCCATCTCCGGCAGAGAGCTCAAAATACACTACTGAGAGGACTCATTGTATAGTGCAGCTTTACTAGCTTGGGGCTTCCCTCAGGGCCGGCTTTGGCTTTTTTGTCGCCCCAGGCAAAAAAGCCACCGGCCGCCCCTCTCAGGCCGGGCGCCGGCGGGGAAGGCGGCATGCCCGCAGTCCCGCTCCCCAAGCCCGGGCGCTGGCAGGGAGTGCAGCATGCCCATGCCCGCGGCCCCGCTCCCCCGGCCGGGGCTATGCCGTGCTCCCCGCTGCCCCGGCTGGGGCACCGGCGGAGAGGGCGGCATTCCCGCTGCCCCGCCGGGGCACAGGCGGGGAGCTCGGCATGCCTGCTGCTCCGCTCCCCCAGCCGGGGCGATGCCGTGCTCCCCAGCTGCCGGGTGCCGGCGGGGAGCGCGGCATCCCCGCTGCCGCCCCGGCCAGGGGGCCGGCGGGAAGGGCGGCTTCCCTGCTGCCCCGGCCGGGGAGCCAGCGGGGAGCGCATCTTCCCCGCTGCCCCGGCCGGGGTGCCGGCAGGGAGGGCGGCTTCCCCAGGGCACCGTGGCCCCGGTCCCCCGGCCGGGGCGATGCCGCTCCCCGCTGCCCCAGCCGGGGCACCGGCGGGGAGCGCGTCTTCCCCGCTGCCCAGGCCAGGGCGCTGGCTGGGAGCGCGTGTTCCCCGCTGCCCCGGCCGGGGTGCCAGCGGGGAGGGCGCCTTCCCCAGGGAGCCGCGGCCCGGTCCCCTGGCTGGGGCGATGCCGCTCCCCGCTGCCCCTGCCGGGGCGATGCCGCGCTCCCCAGCTGCCGGGCGCCGGCGGGAAGCGCGGCATCCATGCTGCCACCCCGGCCGGGGGGCCGGCGGGGAGCACGTATTCCCCAGCCCCACTGCCCCGGCTGGGACGCCGGCGGGAAGGGCGGCTTCCCTGCTGCCCCGGCCGGGGAGCTGGCGGGGAGCGCATCTTCCCTGCTGCCCCGGCCGGGGCGCCGGCTGGGAGCGCGTCTTCCCCGCTGCCCCGGCCGGGGTGCCGGCGGGGAGGGCGGCTTCCCCAGGGCGCCGCGGCCCCGGTCCCCTGGCCGGGGCGATGCCGCTCCCCGCTGCCCCGGCCGGCGCGCCGGCGGGGAGCGTGGCATCCCTGCTGCCGCCCTGGCCGGGGCGCCGGCGGGGAGGGGAGCTTCCCTGCTGCCCCGGCTGGGGGGCCGGCGGGGAGTGCATCTTCCCTGCAGCCCCGGCCGGGAGGCCGGCAGGGAGCGGGGCTGGCCCACGGCTCCGTTGCCCCAGCCGGGGCGGGGAGCGGGGCTCGCCCGCGGCCCGCTGCCCTAGCTGGGAAGAGTGTTTTTAATTAAAAAAAAAAAAAAAAAAACCTCAGCGCCGCCCCCCTCCAGGTGCCGCCCCAAGCACGTGCTTGGTTGGCTGGTGCCTGGAGCCGGCCCTGGCTTCCCTGACGCGACAGGAGCCTGAACAGTGCAGGCAGCAGCAGTGGAGCTTTGCACGTTTGTGGGCTGTCCTACCAATGTCTGCATATGAAAACTTACTACCCATTTTCCAACAGCAGAGCAGCGGCACTGGTCCTAAACTGCTACCAGAGCTGATCATCTGAATCCTTTGTAGAAGGCAGGGAAGGAGTTTGCCAGCATCCAGTGCACAGATGCTGTCCAGTTGATGGAGGATCATACTGTGGCCATGGTGGTGTGTGTAGCTGCCTGGATCAGCCTGCCTCTCTCACACAACACACACACACACACCACAGGCGCCAACTTCTGGTTGCGCCGGTGGGGGCTGACGCTGGGCCCCGCCCCCGACGCTGGGTGACGCTGCGGGGCCCCGCCCCCGATGCCGGGTGACGTTGCGGGGCCCTGCCCCCGACGCCGGGCGACGCTGCGGGGTCCCGCCCCTGACGCTGGGTGACGTTGCGGGGCCCCGCCCCCGACGCCGATGCAACGTCGCCCAGCGTCGGGGGCGGGGCCCCACAACGTCTCCCGGTGCTGAGGTGAGTTTGCGGTGGGTCCCGGGACTGGCGGGGAGCTGGGCGCGGGCCCCGGGGTTGGCGGGGAGCTGCCGGTGGGTGCTCTGCACCCACCAATTTTTCCCCGTGGGTGCTCCAACCCCGGAGCACCCACGGAGTCGGTGCCTATGATACACACGACACTCCATTCCCCCAAGTGCAAGGCAAGGAAAGAGCACAAAGCTGGCTGTAAGCAATTCCTCTGCCTGGCTGCTTGGGCTTTGGCTGCCTCCATATCAACCAGGTCCAACTTAGGCCTGGTCAACACTAAAAATTCACACACACCACCCCCGCCCCCCGAGTGACATAGTTAAGCCGACTTAACCTCCAGTGTAGACAGCACTAAGTCAATGAAAGAATTCTTCCATTGACCTAGCTATTGCCTCTCGGGGGGTCTACACTGAAGCACTACAGGTACTGTAGTATCTACACCAGGGGTCTCAAATATGCGGCCCGTGGGCCACATGCGGCCCGCAAAGTTATTTCCTGCGGCCCGCCATAGTGCCAACTCCACTGGCAGCCAAGCTCCAAACATTGCTGAGTGTTTATATTTTATTAAAACCCCTCTTTGCATTACAGTTTTTAAAAAGTTAATACATTGACTCTTAATAGAATACTATACTACTCTTCATTTTTTTCATTTTTGACTGGATAGCTCAGTGGTTTGAGCATTGGCCTGCTAAACCCAGGGTTGTGAGTTCAATCCTTGAGGGGGCCATTTAGGGATCTGGGGCAAAAATTGGGGATTGGTCCTGCTTTGAGCAGGGGGTTGGACTAGATGACCTCCTAAGGTCCCTTCCAACCCTGATATTCGATGATTCTATGATTCTACACTTTTGTATCATTGTATGAAAAGGTTTCAGTGATGCGGCCCTTGGGCCAATATACTAGTTCTCATATGGCCCTCATGGTGATTTGAGTTTGAGATCCCTGATCTACACTGAAGCTCTACAGAGGTGTAGCTGCAGCTGTGCTGTTTCACGTGTAGGTGTTGGGGTGAATTTTGTTTTGCTACGGTTTCCCCGTTAGCCATCTTGAATTTGTGAAAGGACAACTAGCCCTCCATATCGAGAGCCCCTCCTTCATGGAGCATTGGGGACTTTTCCCTCAAAGAGTGGGAAAAGTAGGGACACGTGACAGCCTTAATCTGCCTGGGTGGCACAGCTGTCACTCGGGGCTGTTCTCCTGAAAGGCAGTCAGTCTCCCACATAACCAGCCAGCTGCTTAGGCCCAGCCATACCAGTACTCGTGAGAACCATTCAGGAGCCATCTAGTTCCCCAGGACTTGTGTCACTACCTTAAAGCAATTGTCCACATACCACACGCAGGACGAAGAGAAACACAGCCACTTACCTGAACTGTATCCTGTGCTCCTGTTCCTGGTTTCCTGTCCCGTGGCCTGTGTTGTTGCTCCCTGTCATCGTCCATACCTGTGCTGTCAAGATATGGTACCGTGACTACCCTTATTGTTCCCCTTAGTTTCCCCTAATGTTTGTACGGGCTTTGGGGGATCTGGGCTTTACGCTCCTGACTAGGGTGACCAGACAGCAAGTGTGAAAAATCGGGACAGTGGGTGGGGGGTAATAGGAGCCTATATAAGAAAAAGACCCAAAAATCAGGACTGTCCCTATAAAATTGGGACATTTGGTCATCCTACTCCTGACAATCAGTTAAAATCCGAACCATTACTTACTGTTGTGTATGTTAGTATTTTAGTTTGGGGTCCTTGGTTGTTACACCTGCTGTATAATAAACCTGTTTTGATTGCATCTTATCCTGCTTATGTTTTAATCACTACTAAGTACCGTTGATAGACACAGATAGGGGGTAGAGCTTGCAGATAGCCCATCTTCTGACCAGCTTTTCTAGTTTAAATCTGTCTCGGGCTAACATAGGCACGCCCATAGACTCCTCTGCTTGTGGAAAGAAAGGAAAGAGCTTTGAGCCAGCTTTAGCTGCTTCTCTCTCCAGCTCCCCATGCTTGCCTACAAGTCTGGCATCTCTCACTCCCAAGCTGCAAGACCAGCAATATTCTCCAGCGGGATTCCAGTTCTTTATGAACTCTGCTTACTGACCCCAGTCAGTTTGGCAATCCCAGGTCCACCTGCAGTAGCTGCTGCCTATAGAACAGTGCAGCCACCTGCACACCTTTTAGGAGAAAGTGCAGTGATGTGTCCACCATTCCTCTTTTTGAGGAGGCTGAAGAGGATGGAAAGCAAATCTTCGCTCTGATCCTTTGTCTGCCTTTATGCAGGTGGTAGGATGGGAGCATGCACAAATAATCCGATAAACTCTCCTTTACAGGGAGAGCTGGAGACAAAGATACAGCTGCACACAGGGAGCAACAGAGAAGGTCTAATAAACGTCTCTGGCCATGGGAGCCTTGTCGATGCATCAGCTGCAGCAATGGAACGACATTTTTAAAATAAAAAAACAAAACAAACCCCACAAATGTGGACAAGGCCTGAGAGTGTAAATCACTTGTAGAAAAGCTACATTGTCCTACACAGGAAAAATGCAGATTGCTTCCCCTGAATTCAACAACAGAAGTCCCTGGATTCCCCTTTAGCTTTTGCTTGAAAATCCTTATTGTGTGCTTAGGGTTACACATCACTCTCAATGCAAAGCTATTTGTATGACAAACAGAATGTCAATTGTTTCTAGGCCAATGCTTGGAGATAGCAGTGACTTTAAAGGTTAGCATAACAATAGAGGTAGGGTACATGTGTGTGCTGAAACATTTTTCACATTCCTTTCTTTTCTTTTCTTTCTTTCTTTCTTGCCAGATTTACTTCTGTTTAGGATTGTTTTGTATAATGAGATACAATAAATTATGGATTTAAAATTTCAGGTTATAACAATACCATGTTCTCAAAGCATGGCCATCCCGTATATAAGAGAGGGTTTTCAAAAGGTTTTGTAGTTGAAAAATAGCCATTTTCTCAAAAAAAGAAACTTCTTGCAAAAATAAAATATTTTTTTTAAAAAATTGACAGCACTGAAATGTTCAGTATTTTTGTGAAATTTTCCACAATATTTTAGCACAATTTTTAGTCAACATTTTTAGTAAAGTCATTATTAAAAATGTTCTCTTTCCAAAAACCTGAAGGTAAATGAAAATTTTTAAAAACGATTGAGATAAAACATTACAGTTTTTTAACCCTGTAAAATGGTAACCGATTTGAAATGCCAACGTTTTTGCACATTGGTTTTCCAGTTTTTGGAGTGTATTACTGTTCCATGCCTGCCCACCTAGCCAGTGGGATGGCTTGAAGTTAATGGCTAAAACAACACAAGTAAATGCACGTTCTACGGTGGCGGAGCGGAAATTGAGCGACAAGAGGTTGCTAAAAATGTCAGGTGCTAGGCCAACATGGAAAAGGACAATCCTCACTGTGTGTACTTACATTTGTAGGTCACTGGCAAAGGAGGAAACTTTAAACCATCTGATGGAGGAGAAGAAAAGGATAAAATGCGATGGGCGGGCCACACAGCACGGCTCACGGATAACAGGTGGACCGCAATCATTGCTGAGTGGTACCCGTGAGAACAGAAAAGACCCCCTGGTCGGCCTCCAAGAAGATGGGAAGATGACATCATTAAACATTTCGGACGAACGTGGAGAAGAAAGGCAAGAGTGCAAGAAGAATGGCAGACGTGTTGTGATTGGCGCAGTCTTAATGACAGCTGAAGTCCGATCGATCCAGGTGATCCAGGTGATTACTGTTCCTTCCATAGATAGAGAGACAGGGCAGAAAATTAAGAATCTATTGTTGTCACAGTTTCAGGATAACTTAGGGTGACCAGATGTCCCGATTTTATAGGGACAGTCCTGATTTTTGGGTCTTTTTCTTGTATAGGCTCCTATTACCCCCCACCCCCGTCCCGATTTTTCACACTTGCTGTCTGGGTACCCTAGATAACTTCACCCATACTCCCTCTCTCCAGGAGTGCGTTGGCAGGTCAGGTCTCCAGACGTCACCTGTCTGGGTAGGGATCCTTGCCCCAATACCTTCTGACCAGGGGTTTTAAGGCTGCCCAGCTCCCTGCCATGATCCAAAGAAGAGCTCTGTGTAAGTGCAAAAGCTTGTCTCTCTCACCAATAAAAGTTGGTCCAATAAAAGATATTACCTCACCCACCTTGTCTCTCTAGTATTACTCACGACTAAAATTAAACTGCATATTCTCTGCAAGCATAGGTGCTGACTCCGTGAGTGCTCCGGGGCTGGAGCACCCATGGGGAAAAAATGGTGGGGGCAGCCCCCCATCAGCTCACCGCCAATCCCCAGTGCCTTCCACACGCTGGCGGGCCCTGCTGAGCAGCGCCTCCCCCTCCCTCCCCACACCTTCTGCCCTCCATGAACAGCTGTTTCCTGGCACGCAGGAGGCTGGAAGGGAGGGGGAGGAGCAAGGACGCGTTGAGCTCCGGAGGGGGCGGAACTAGGCAGGAAGAGGCGGGGCAGGGTGGAACAGGGGTGGGAAGAGGCGGAGTAGGGGTGGGGCCTTGGGTAAAGGGGCCTGGGTCAGAGCCTAGGGTCGAGCACTCCCTGGCACTTTCGAAAGTCGGTGCCTGTGCCTGCAAGGCAGTCTGCCTAATGGCCAGTGCCTGTGCATTGCTTTCTGTCCGAGGACAATCAATGACAGCATTTTTACCAGCAGTTACAGGTCACCATTCAGCTCTCACTAAGCAAGCATATTTATTCTTAATGTGAAAACATTGCAGAGAAAACCTAATAAAAACAAACAGATTTAAACACACACTAAACATACTAGGACTCACCCATCAGTCTTATGAGGCCAAAGTATTTCCAACCCTTCTGCAAGGATTGGGGCCCCCCTTGGACAGAAGGTCCTGTCTATTTGCTGGGTCAGAAAGAAGGCCCTCTGTCAGTTCAAGCTCAGCTTTTTATACCAAAAGGCCTTTCTTTGCCTGAATCTCTGGCAAACCCATCCTGAACCAGTATATGCAAACCACCACCACCTCCCCCTGGGAGTTGTGCTTCTCTGGAGTTACACTCCACTGGTTTTACTTCCTGTGGGAGAGGTGGTAACCCTCCCCCATGGAGTAGGACACAATCATACATAAACCAGCCATAAATTCAATGTAATGGTCCCCAGAGATACCACACAGGGTTATAATATTTCTCACAATGGTCTCCTTGTATCTTCCACCACAGGCGCCAACTTCCGGCGGCGCCGGTGGGGGCTGACGCCGGGCCCCGCCCCTGACGCCGGGCGACGTTGCGGGGCCCTGCCCCCACTGCCGGGTGACATTCCGGGGCCCCGTCCCTGACGCCGACGCAACGTCGCCTGGTTTCGGGGGCGGGGCCCCAGAACGACTCCCGGTGGTGAGGTGAGCTGGGCGCGGGCCCTGGGGCTGGCGGAGAGCTGCTGGTGGGTGCTGAGCACCCACCAATTTTTCCCCGTGGGTGCTCCAGCCCCAGAGCACCCATGGAGTCGGCGCCTATGTCTTCCACCCATGCAGGTGTCAAACTCATTCTGTGGATGAGGCCATTTTTATGATGGTTCATGGGCTCAGGTATAAATAGGGTCGCCAATTCTGGTTGGACAAATTCCTGGAGGCTCCGTCACATGACATAATCTTTCATTAAAGATTATTTTTTAATTCCTGGAGACTCCAGGATGATCCTGGAGGGTTGGCAACCCTAGGTATAAAGGTAGGACTCCATGTACCCCTCAGTGCAGAGTGCCTCTCTCACGTATGACAATGGGGCTCTTGCACAAAAATCAAGAGCAGAAAAGGGTTATAATGGAGTAACTAAAGTCTGAGTTATTATCATTGTCTAATGCTTCTGTGTTTTGTAAGTACACTCAGTGTGAAATATGCTCCCATTTAGGAACACCTCTATTTCTGCCCTGTGTGTCCCTTTCTTTCCCGTCCTCCTTTCTCTGTCCCACTTCTCCTTGAAGCATCTCCCATAGGCTTCATTCCCTTTCCCTCTGCTAAAATGATCAGCAACGAAATGGTGACAATTAAAGTGTCATCATTAGGCTTGAGAGAACATGATCATAACAGCCCAGAGAGATTAATGGTGGGGGGAGTCAGGGTGGGTTTTCACGCCACCTTCATCCTGTATGTTTCCAGACTAAAGGGCTTGTCTACACATACACTGCTGCAGCAGCTCAGTGAAGATGCTACCTACGCCGGTGGTCACTATGTTGACGGGAGAAGCCCTCCAGTTGACATAGTGCTATCGATACCAGGAGTCCGGTCAGTATAGTTGTGCCCTCACACCCCCGAGCAATTATACCAACATAAGTCTGTAGTGTAGACCAAGCCCAAGGCTCACAACATGGCATTGGTGTACACTGAGATCCCCTTTGGAAGGTTATCTTCACAACCAGGAGGGCTGGAAATGCAAGGGCCTAACTTCCAGAGGTGCCAGCACCAGCAGCTCCAAATGACTTTACTGTTTGTCCTTGGTGCACATAACTAGCTTAACGTCTCTGTGCCTTGGGTTACAAATCTGCAGCGTGACATTGTGAGGCTTCATGAATTCATATTTTGTAAAGGGCTTTGAGACCCTCAGAGAAAAGGTGCTTTTGAACAACTATTAGATAATAATCTCTGGGTTATAGGTCGAGAACCCCCTTCTATGATGTGACCCCAGAAAGAGGCTCTATACAGCAAATCTCTGCAAGGATGCCCTTTCAAACATCTCTCCTATGCTATCCAACTGAGGAGGGTTACCGGTTTGGCCCCTTTAAACCTGGCAGATCCTCATGCATCCATGGGAGGGTAGGGTATCTGTGTGGAGGCCCTGTGTCCCACTCAGAAGAAACCTCTGAGATGGGTGTGAGGCAGGGAGCAATAGAACATTATAAATAAATGTATTTAAATCAGAACTTCTGTTATGACCTAACAAAACTGCAGCATTGTGCAAGGACAGACCTCACATTCTTTTGGCCCATTTTAAACCCCAAGAACCACAGCACTGTGGTACACATGGCAAAGTAAGTAACCTGCATCCACCTTACCAGTGGCAACAGTAAAGCTATGGGGTATTTGAATGTTGTTTGTTCACATGCAGAGTTACGGTTTTACCACTAGATGGCACTATTGCCTATAACACACATTCCCCGTCTGATTTTCAGAGCCGCTATTCCTAAGGCCTTGGCCACCCTGAAGAAATCTCTCCCCCCCCGCCCCCCGCCCTTCCTCAAATTCAAACTGGTTTTAAATCTGCTAAGCTTTAAGTAAACCACGTGGAAGGACAGTTGTGGCCATGTGAGCCCCGTCTATATGGGGCTGCAACCCATTTTAAAACCAGCTTGAATTCAGTGTAAATGTAGATTAAGGGACAGATTTTCAAAAAAGCACAGCACCCATTTAGGCATCAAAATAAGTGGCCAGGTTTTTAACAGAGCTCAGGCTGTCAGTGCTTCTCCAGTATTGCCAAACCTGAGCACCCACATCTCATGAGATTGACATAAAGTCAGGAGATTTTGAAAAAGGAATAAACGCAGGGTGCTTTTTATCTGTTTTCGGAGCATTAGGGTGTGCTTGGGTCACATTTTCAAGCTTTTCTTTGAAACCATGATGGCTTAAAATCTTTTTTTTAACAAAAGCTGAGATTCTCTTGCAGTTTCCTGATTCCAGCAGCAGCTTTAAGAAAAAATCACTTACAAGAAAACTTGCAATAAAATTGCACTACTTGGCAACACCTCTCACTTAGACCAGTTTAGCACCAGCATTGTTCCATTCACATCAGTGGAGTTATTCCTGACTTACACCAGAGTAAATGAGAGCAGGATAAGTCTCTCTGAAACAGCATGCCATAGACAAGACATACTGACAATGATTAACAACATGAGCAGATAGCATTATTTTCTGGCTTGGAGCAGGTAGGGAAAAGAAGAATTACATGTGGTGGAGGTATTCTCCTCACTACAGAGCACATGCATAACTCCCATTAAAGCTTGTACACTGGGGGCAAATACAAAGGAACGGGAGATAACATGTGCAATGATATGCATACATATGTCCACATGGACATATGCATAAACACATAGCTTAAGACAATGTTTAGAAGGAAAGAATATTTCCTTTGGCTCTACTACAGAATGAAATAGGAATAGATCGCCTTGTGCATCACATATTTTCAAACTCTTTTCCCTCCTGAGTAATTTGTGTTATTTTATCATTATGTCCATAACTAAGTTATGCACCTCTTAATATGCTCTCTCGTCTATTGTTGAGGTTTGTTGTCATTCCAAGGCAGAACGTTTTTTGCCTGGCTTCTCAAGCTAGCAAATAGCTTATTTACACCAACAGGTAGGACCCCCTACTTTGAATGAGCCACGGGTAGTGAGGGTAGTGAATGGCTCAGGAGTAAAGAATATGGTTCAGAAGTAGGATATGATGCAATCAAATGAAGCAAGAGATAAATAGACAAAGATTTTTAGATATGCTAAAGCTGATTGCAAAAGAGATATTTCTTCAAATGAAGACTAACAAACATGATGTAAAACTTTAATATTCCTCCTTAATGGGATGCAGTAAAGTGCAATATAAAGAAAAACTGCCACACGACGGAAGTGAATACCGTACAGAGTTTATATGCACACATAAAACACCAGGCTTTCCAAATGCAATAGATGTAGGTTACTATGCTTCGCTGTAGAAAAGTCAGTGCAGATGCACAACAATATGTTGGAGATACTGTTATATGGGAAGGAGTGTTATCAAGCAATTAGAGCAGGCAGCTGTACATCTGCGTTTCTGGTGTTATTCTGGTCTGGGTAAATCACATAACCTGTATTTAAAATACAGAGCGATCCCTTTAATAATGAAGTGCTGGGGCAGAGCACTCTGGAATGCATTATGTATATAAATACGTTATGTCCATTCCTTCATACTGAACTCAGAATGACCCTTACATCAGTGTGAGTTCCCTTTACATGCAGAGTGGAGAATAGGGCGTTTCCTTAGCTTTGTGTACTTGCTCCCGTAACTCTGGGTGACCTATTTGTAGAGATATTAAAATGCATCCCAAACGATTTGAGCACATCCCCATGTAGAAGTAGAACTGAATGAAATTCAGAATTTCCCTGCTGCAGAAAATTCTGCAATTTCAACATTAGTTTTCATCCCACAATGGGACAAAGTTAAAAGTTAAAAATTTTCTACAAAATGGACAGTCTGAAATTTCATTTTGGAAATGTAAAAGTGTTTCATTTTGTAGTGAATGAAAACACCGCAATATTCCTGAAAATGAAATGTTTGGGTTGGTTGAAGTGATCCAGAACACTTCCTTTTGAGTTACTTCAACATTAAACTACATTCCTCCATAGCACACTGGGCCAGGGACAGAGATGTGGGTGGTCATGCCTCATGGGTAGAGCAGGACTCAGTAATTAAGAATCGGAGCTCAGAGACAGAAGCCAGATGGCAGAGCCAAGGGTCAGAGCTGAAGTCAGAAATTGGAGCCAAGGCTCAGGACCAGGTTATCTAGAGTGAGGTGAGGCAAGGCTAGGTTCAGGGAGGGAGAAAAGCTGGGAACAAGCAGGTTCAGGTGCTATCACCTGATAAATGCTTTGAGCAAGCACCGAACAACTGCTGCTGCTGCTGCTGCTGGCCTTAAGAGGTGGTCTGCTCCCTCTTCAAACCCAACAGCCGGTGTAGCCGGACATCCACGCTCGTTAGGATGTCCAAGACTGGCTGTGCTGTAGGCCCTGATTCCTGACACATTGCCTTATAGAAGTTGGCATTTGGGCTCCCACTCTCTTCTATGGGCAAGATCAGGTGCCAGGCTGGTAATCGTCAACCAAACTAGGTGATTTAACAATCAGCATTGTAAATCCTTGATTTCCCTCTGTGCAGTAGTAGCTAATGGGTAGTAATGCAAATAATAAACGTGAACACTAATAAAGAAAGGTAGAAGACCCATAACTTGTTTCTGGTCATTTTTAAGATCTCTTCATTTGCAGTGTACACTCTAGTGCTGGGGGCTTTGGAAACAGTTGTTGACTTTTATACAGCTGGTAGCATTTTTTGTTACATTTCAAAAATCTGATTAGCATGACTCTAATGTAGTAATGAGTAATATAGCTCCCCTTAATGGCATTCCGATAGCTAGAGCAAGTTAAAGCACACGGTTATGTACTGTTCTTCCTGTTAATAAAGTTAGTTCAGGAGTGGCTCTGTGTACATGTGCCCCTGTAGGGTACAGCATTTCTCCAAAAAAGCCTCAAGCTACCCCAACATCATGCAAAGTGAACCATCGGTGTTGCCCAGTATATTAGGTAGAGCATAACTTTCCATGGTTATTTCCAGTGCTGTCCCTAGCTATTCTGGTGCCCTATGCACCCCCCCCCCCAAGGGGTGTGTGTGTGGGGTCCCAGGCCTCCGCAGGCGGGAGGGGGGCAGGGCTGGCTTGGGAGGCAGGGGGAAACTGCCCCCCCCAGCACTCACCGCTGGTGCGCCTGGGGCCGGTTCACTGCACTTCCCGCCGCCAATGAGTGCAAGCCCGGCCCTGCTGCAGTCCTTAGGGGGCGGGGCAGGGGCTTTGGGGAAGGAGTGTAGTGGGGGCAGGGCTGGGGCAGAGCAGCAGTGGGAAGAGGCAGGGCTGGGGCTAGAGCAGCATGCAGCTGCATAGGGCACCAAATTTCCTGGTGCCCTACGCAGCTGTGTACTTTGCGTATGGCTAGGGACGGCCCTGGTTATTTCACTGAAATGTTCTTTGCTGGGACACTGCTGTATGGCACCACAACTGGCAGAGAGAATTAGCATTAATGCAATTAAATGTGTGAGTGAATTTCATGCCCATGAACTGCAGAACTCATTAGGCTGGCTTCAGGAAGGTGTCATACAACCAGGAAGGCCCCAAATCTGCTGCCGCTGAAGTACATGCACTGTTATGGGGGCAGGCTTTGGACCCAATGCATCACAATCCTGACCTGTAATTTATCCCACTACCTCAGTCCTAGGCCTCTCTCAGACACAGGCTACTGATCCGACTGTGATACATTTCTAGATGCATATTGCTGAAGAAAAGTGGGAATTAGAGAGACAGCACCAAGCACATTGCAACCGAGACTGAATTTGAATCTGCTAGATGTCTAGAGGTGGTGGACTAGTCCTCTGCACTCCATAATCTCTAGCCTCAGAGGCACCTAACAGTATCTGAAGTGCAGTGCACGCTAACCCAAGGGTCTTTGTTCTTTTGGTGATAACTGAACCTTGCCAAAAGCCCAAGGCCTCACATTAGAAGTGTCTGAGCAAAACGAGATTACACTGAAGATTAACCCCCCTTTGTAGCTGACTTATTCTGATGTATCAGCAAGTAATATTATACAGATATGATCAAGTAATAAAATCTTTACAACACATCCCGTGCACTACAAAGATAAAGAGGGAAGGAGATTGCTTTCATGCCTTATTTATGGCAGGAGGAATGGGTCATAATGTGTTATCTTAAAGAATCTCAAATGTTAACTTCATCTGACTTAGAATTTTGGTTACTTTCCCTCAGATTTTCTGGTATAACAGTTTGTGGAACAAAATAAAAATATCCAGAAGTTTTATCTTCTGTAATCTACACAACCTTTTTCAGTGATTATAATTTTATTAAACTAATTCCTTTTGGGTTGAAAGGAATTATTAGTTATCGGTTCAAAGATTGATTTGTCAGAGCAATCTACATAACTTGATTTGTGGATGCTCCCGTAACTCACATTTATACTCCTATTGGGCATTTTCTGGTTACATTACTCAAAAATGGTGTGGGCTAGAAACTACAAGTCTGCTTGTGCCACAATTCTCATTAAAACTTAATAATTAAGCTAAGGGCCCATTCCTGCTTTCCATGCACACCCAATACTTCCATTGGTTTGAATGGGTGTTTTGAGTGTTCAAGGATTGCAGACTTGAGCCGCCAGGGCCAATCCAATTCCCAAAGAAGTCGAGAGAATTTATTTCTTTAATTTCAGGGGACTTGGACTGGGCCCTAAATTTGTAAAAATTGGATCAGTAGACCTAAAAAATAGGCACATTATTAGTTCAGTTTAGCAATACTCCTGCCTATCATTTCCAGAGACCTGTTTATATCTCGCAGTTACTACGGGAACATTAGACTTTTTCTACTCTTTTGGTATAGTTAGACTATTAAACATGCCTCCATTAACACTGCTAAAGTGATTTTGCAGCCCAGAGAAGGCTTTAAAGACATTTAGCAACTTTGAGACACATCTAAACACTCTGATCCAAACCATCCCCCACGATGGAACCTACCTCTGAGGGGGAGGGGATAGAAACAGCAAGAGGTTCCCTTAGTACCAGAGGCTTTGTCTACACTAGCACTTTTGTCAGCAAAACTTTTGTCAGCCAGGGGTGTGAAAAAAACCCACCCCACGAACATAGGTTTTACTGACAAAAGTGCCGGTATGGATAGTGCTAGTGCCACTCGATGGGGATGGTTTAACTATTCTCCCGCCGGCATAGAGCGGCGACACAGGAGACCTTAAAGGGGCGCAGCTGCAGCAGTAGAGCTGTGCCACTGTAAGGTCCATAGTGTAGACGCAGCCAAGTGTGGTAAGGAATGAGGCACATTTCCCTCTAACCCTCAGGGAACAAGCAGGGGCTTGGTTTCTTGGGAGATCTGTGCCCGGAGTCTCTTAATTGGCTCCCATTTCCTCCTAACTTCCTTTTCCAGCTGCTTCCTTTTGACACATACCCCCACCCTTCAGAGAGCCACATCATGGAAGAGGATGGTAGGTAAGTAGACCCTGACCTTGTCATTATTAACTTACCCACAAAAATCCTGCAGAACCAGCTAAAGTATTTTGTTAAAATGCACAAACTTTGCACAAACCATAGCTCTTAGTAATTTAACCACATCACCCTGATAATTACTTTTCTACCGCTGATGAGTTTAGAATAATAAGAGCTAGCACTAAATTGATACTTAATAAGGCAAAATTATAATGGGACTCCCATGGAATTACACATTACATTAACACCAGATGAGTTCATTCTGAATTCATTATTAGTACTCTGAATACCAAAGGAATTAATAATCATTAGCCATTGACTAGGAACGGTTGTTGAACTGCAAGATACAGTTGTATTAAGAATGTACAAGTCTTCCTGATCAGACTTCATGCTGAAAGAATCATTTAAGTGTAACTTTTGTTTTCACTGGAGATTTCCCCATTTTATTCTGAATGTGTCCTCCTTTGTTCAATTGCCTTTCAGTTCTAAAAGCACTTAAAAAAAACAAACAATCACACATCCTTCTTCACTTACTAATGGAACAGCTTTTCTTATCTTTGTTCTGTCTCGGAGTGTCTCTAAGCTGGCTATAAAACACATCTGAAAGGTGAATAAACTCTTAAAACACAGGGGGAGACATTCAAGGGCGGGGTGACTCCGACATGAAAATAAGAATGTTACAGACGTTATTTTTATGACTTTGTGGCAAGTAAATTCTGAAAGTGAAGATATGCCAGGTCTTTGATTCACTTGCTGAAAGTCTTCTGAGTTCCCAATGGAATTTAGATTCTCATCTGTTTTGAAATATCATAGGGAGCTGTGTTGGAAACAGTGGAAACCAACTGCTTGCTTCGTTTCTTTAGGCAGAGTTCCACAGCAATGTTAGCTCTGAATTCCCACTCCCTGCATTGTCCACACATAATTTCAAGTCAGATGCTTCCTTTTGATGACAAACTCAAGCATAATGCCTAGTCTTTCTGCAGAGCCCAACCCATGTCACACTTATGAAGATTTTAAAAAGCATAGGCCAAGATTTCCAAGTAAAATAAATTACACATCCACACACAGATCAACGAATTGACTAATCAAACACACCCTGTGCAGAGAGACAGGGCCTTCGGAGAGACTCATGAGTTTAACATGGCTCCTAACATCTTGGCCACAGGAATACGCTATTTGACTCAGCTGGGAGGGTGCTACCGTTGGACAATGATGATCCCACTTTGAGACTCAGCTATTGTACCTTGCCCAATGCAAACACTCTATGCCAGTGTTTCCCAAACTTGGGACACCACTTGTTCAGGGAAAGCCCCTGGAGCGCCCGGCTGGTTTATTTACCTGCCGCATCCGCAGGTTCGGCAGATCGCGGCTCCAACTGGCTGCGGTTCACTATGCCCGGCCAATGGGGGCTGCAGGAAGCGGCACGGGCCGAGGGACGTACTGGCTACCGCCAAATGAATTCCTGCCATCAGTCCCTTGAAGTCAATGGTATTATACCTGGGATGAATTTGACTCAGGGAATGTGAATTCACAGGATGCAGGACTATGCTAATTGGTTCAGTCTTCTCTGGTAGTTGGCCACCAGATGGCAGACACAATCTCCTATATGAGAACTATATTCTCCTCTGACCTACCTAAAGAACAACTACACCTTCTGGGCCTGTTAGAAAGGTAGCTAAAGCCAAGGGCAAATGGAAGATAACAGCCAAATGCTGTAGACCAATCTTCAGGTCTTAGAACAAGCCAACAAGTTGATAGAACATTCTGCCTACCTCCAGTCTCACAGGTGATACAGCATGTCACTCTCCCTCCACGGAAATCACTCTTATCTTTCCATTGGTCTAATAGCAAACTATAGTAATTTAATTCAATTGTAGTTGGATGGAGTTCTTACAATGTGAAACATGGACATTTTTATCAGACTGTACAGAGGCCTAGATTCTGATGACCGGGAGTG
Organism: Chelydra serpentina; assembly: GCA_037349315.1. Classification (NCBI taxonomy): domain Eukaryota; kingdom Metazoa; phylum Chordata; order Testudines; family Chelydridae; genus Chelydra; species Chelydra serpentina. The sequence goes on from JBAIAC010000035.1 coordinate 21,134,189, forward strand.
CAAACTGCCTATATTCCTGAATAAACAGCTGCATACATGCAGGGTAACTGATGTGTGTTCCAATAGAAGCAATAAAATGAAGAACGTTACTTTAAGAAATATTTTTGACATCATGTTTATTTCTGCGTCTCTCGTGCAGTTTAGTAGAGTGATTGTGTGGGACTATTGTTTAATCCCATTCCCATCTCACCGTTATGGCTGCAGGTTCCAGTCCTGCTGCAGGGCTCTACACTAGGCCCGTGCAGGGCTCTACCATTTAGCTGTGTTCATATCTCTACAAGGGCGAAACCCCTCCCCGCACAGGCATGCCAGAACAAAGCCTATGCAGCATTTAAGTCCCACTAATGGTCTTGAAGGTGGGGGAAATCAAGAGCATTGTACACTACCAATATCTAAAATTGTTACCTAAAACTAAAGGGTTGGAAACGTCGATGACTAAACGTAGCAATGGCGTGAGCATAGCTGTGATGCTGGCAGAGCAGGTGCCAGCTCATAGGGCCTAGGCCTCCCTGAACACTGACAAATGCAGAGGTGCCAACCCGTCTGGCTCACCTGTGTGTTAGCATTGTTAAAACCAGGGCCAGCTCCAGGCACCAGACGGCCAAGCGCGTGCCTGGGGCGGCGCCCTGTAGGGGGTGGCAGTCCAGGGATTCTGGGGCAGCGGTTTTTTGTGGGGTTTTTTGCTTCGGCACTTCGGCGGCAGCCGTTTTTTTTATTTTTATTTTTTTGCTTGGGGCGGCCGAAAAGCTGGAGCCGGCCCTGCTTCAAACAGAGATTAGAGTTATAATTAGGGCCCTATCAAATTCATTGTGGTCAATTTCACGGTCACAGGATTTAAAAAATCGTAAATCTCACGATTTTAGCTATTTAAATCTGAAATTTCACAGTGTTGTAACTGTAGGGATCCTGACCCAAAAAGGAGCTGGGGGTGTGAGTGTGGTCACCAGGTTATTGTAAGGGGGTTTGAGGTACTGTTACCCTTACTTCTGTGCTGCCTTCAGAGCTGGGCAGCTGGAGAGCGGTGGCTGTTGGCCAGGCACCCAGCTCTGAAGGCAGAGCCGCCACCAGCAGCAGCACAGAAGTAAGGGTGGCCTGGTATGATATTGCCACTCTTACTTCTGCGATGCTGCTGACGGGGCGCCGCCTTCAGAGCTGGGTGCCCGCCCAACAGCCACCGCTCTCTGGCCACCCACCTCTAAAAGCAGCACAGAAGTAAGGGTGGCAAGACCGTGACCCCTCCCTTCAACTCCTTTTTGGGTCAGGACCCCCAATTTCAGAAACACTGGTCTCCCCTGTGAAATCTGCCCAGTCTAGGGTAAAAGCACACAGAAGACCAGATTTCATGGGGGGAGACCAGATTTCACAGTCCATGACGCATTTTTCATGGCCGTGAATTTGGTAGGGCCCTAGTTATAAGAATGTGCTTAGTGTTTAGACTTTATGAAATGCTAGTAGGATGTTGCATGTATTAATCTCACTTATTACATCTGTACCCCATGTTACTAGGTAACATTTAAGTGTTTGCTCTAAAACTGTAAACCCACACACTCAGCAGTAGAGGTGAAAGTAAGCCGATCCGGCTCGGTATGGCATACCGGCAAGAGCTGGTACACTGTCAACCATAGTGACAGGGGGCAGCTTCCCCAGGCAGGCAATTTAAAAGGGCCCTGGGCTCCTGGCAGCGGCCGGAGCCCCTGGCCCTTTAAATCGCTGCCGGAGCCCCGGGGTAGCGGCAGCAATTTAAAGGGCTGGGGAATTTAAAGGTCCCATCCCTTCCACCCAAGGCCCCGCTCCTTCCACCCGAGGGTCCCCCCTCCCTCGCTCAGGACCCTGGCCCGGTGTACCGGTAAGTCCCTTAAGTGACTTTCACCCCTCCTCAGGAGAGAAGCATTACCAAGTATGAAATACTAGTATACCACAAGAGAGGTCATCTCCTGTCCAACAAAAGGAGGCCCATAGACACCAGACAAGCCATTGTGGAACATCATTGGACAAAAGACTTCGTCGATTGCTCCTCTTGTACCCATCAAGCAGAAACCTGCACAAACACTCATCCCATCAGCTTGAGCTCTGGGGGAAGAGAATAAAAGTCCCTTTCAAGAACACATTGTTATCCCTATGCCACATGGACTTCAGGGAGAGGGCAAGGTTTCTAAGCATAAGCAAAGGATCCCTCGCTCTTTAGCTTGGGTTATTGCCCTAAAGGACATATACGGCACATTACAGCAGCTTCTTTTACTTTTTGAAACCTAAGACTGTAGCTCATTAGTGCGTGTATGTTTACCTGCTTTAACCTTGTAATTAACTCATTTCTTTGTCCTAGTTAATACATCTTTAGTTAGTTTATTATAGGATTGGCTACAAGCGTCTTTCGTGTGAAATCTAGGGTGCAATTCATCTGGTCCTTTGTTTCGCGGCGGCAAGTGCTGGGAGGAGAAGCGAGGACACGGCGCGCTCAGGGGAGGAGGTGGAGGTGAGCTGGGGCAGGGAGCTTGGCTGCCGGTGGATGCAAAGCACCCACCAATTTTTCCCCATGGGTGCTCCAGCCCTGGAGCACCCATGGAGTTGGCACCTATGATACAACCAGTCTGGGGTTTGTGCCCTGATTTGCAACAGTCTGCCCTGAGGCTGGCAGTCATCTGTGAGCTGCTCTAAACAGCTTGACAATAGCATAATTGAATCAAGAATCCTATGCCCTTTTAATCTAGCACTAAACAGGGGCATGGCTTAGTATTTGGGAAAAGATTCTTTTCTTAAATGCTTTATTCTCAAATACAACTGCATTTGTTTTGTTGCTCTGTGAAAATGAATAAAGATTTAATAAAAAGAAGAAATGCAAGGATATATGATACAGTAAATCCTGTGCAGTTACGTGGATGTCAGCATTTTGATATAGCATATCAAGAGTTGAAGAAAGCTAATGATATAATTTAAGTAGAGATAGTTACTCAAGGAAGTCATGTACTATACAGTCTGGTTATCTTTCAAAACAGTTTCCTAGAGCTGCAGTACTTTTGTTTATCTGTCAGTTGATCTGACTTCCAAGGTCCTTTATAGTATTACTACACTAGTGAGATTGCACTCATAAGTTTTGTGCAAACAGAAAAAGTTCATGACTTGAGTTCATTTACCTCACCCTTGGATCATCCAGGGGAGACTTCCATCTAGAACATACAAGATGGAGGTCTGAATGCTCAGCTGTGTCATTGAATTACATTGTAGAAACCAGCTCTGGGACAGTCTCACTAACTGGATTTTTGGGGAGCAAGTTGACAAACCTGGTGGGGAAAGATACGGCTTCTGATCCTTCAAAATATTTTTTCATTTACAGAACAGACAAGACAAGAGCCTTTACTGAGGATTTTGCAACTAAGATGCTCTAGACAATCATTCAAAACATCACCGAGGCTAGTGCAAATTCCCTGCATATCCATTTGAAAGCAGCAGTTCCTCCAATGGTCTCATTGTCATTTTCCATCACATTAAGGCCTTGTTTACATCAGAGAAATGTGCACTGGTGCCGCTATGCTAGTGCAACCCCCTAGGCACTTGACTTAGACTCAGGAGATTCGTGTTTGATCCTTGCTCTGCCACTGGGCTGCTATATGAAACTTTGGCCCAATCACTTCACCTCTCTCTCTGTCTCTATTCTACCAAAGATAATTTCCTTAACATGGACTGGGCTTAAAAGCCGTGGCCCAGCTAGTAAAGAAAAGATCCTCTCCAGTGATCTGATCCTGCACAATGGACAACAGGGGGAACTTTGCCAAGGACTTCAGCCGGCTCAGAATCAACACTGTGGATTCCAACAACACTCAACACTCATCCCTCTGCAGTTTGGCCCTGCTGAAGTACAGTACCTGCTGCACTATACTCCAAAGGAGAAGGTTGCATATGATTCCTGGACATACACAAATCTTTAGCTGTCCTGGGACACCTCCTCCTCCTGGGACCTTCCCTTCTCCCATCCCCCTCCCTGCTGATGTTTTTTTTCATTTGACTCTCTCCTCCAGTTGTTGTCTCTTAATAAAATAATTGTGTTGGTTTGAAAGCAATCTTTATTCCATTAATTGAAAGCAAAAAGAGCACTGCAAAGCAACATAAAATTACGTTAAACCTCCTTATTGCATCATGTGCACCAATCACCTCCCAGCATTACAAGCACTGCAATTCCGAGTATAGCAACAAATATTAGTAGCTTTCAGCTTCAGATTGCTGCCACATCCTTATGGCACCGCGCTGTGCCCCTCTAATAGTCCTGGTCTCTGGCTGTTCAAGGTCAGCCTCCAGGCGCTGAGCCTCTGCGGTCCAGCCCTGAGTGAAGTTTTCACCCTTTCCTTCACAAATATTATGGAGCATACAGCATGTGCAATAAGCATAGGAATATTGTCATCGACCACGTTCAGCTTCCCATAGAGGCAGCGCCAACTGGTTTTTAAATGGCCAAAAGCACACTCAACAGTCATTCTGCACTTGCTCAGCCTGTTGTTGAACCACTCTTTGTGGCTGTCAAGTTGCCCTGTGTATGGCTTCGTAAGCCACGGCATTAAGGGGTAAGCAGGGTCTCCCAGGATCACAATGGGCATTTCAACTTCTCCTACAGTGATCTTCTGGTCCAAGAAGAAAGTCCCTGCTTGTAACTTCCAGAACAGGCCAGTGTTCCGAAAGATGCGTGCATCATGCACCTTTCTGGACCAGCCTGCATTAATGTCTGTGAAACGCCCATGGTGATCCACTAGCACCTGGAAAACCATTGAGAAATACCCCTTGTGATTAATGTACTTGGTGGCTAGGTGGTCTGGTGCCAGAATTGAAGTATGCGTGCCATCTATCGCCCCTCTGCAGTTAGGGAAGCCCAATAGTGCAAAGCCATCCACAATGTCACACACGTTAGAATCATAGAATCGTAGGTTGGAAGGGACCTCAGGAGGTCATCTAGTCCAACCCCCTGCTCAAAGCACGTTGCCCAGAGTCACAGTCTTTCGGAGCAGGATGTGATTAATGGCTCTGCACACTTCCATCAACACGAGTCCAACAGTTGACTTTCCCACTCCGAACTGGTTAGTAACCGATCGGTAGCAGTCTGGAGTAGCCAGCTTCCACAATGCAATCGCCACACATTTCTCCAACGACAGGGAAGCTCTCATTCTCTTGTCCTTGCACCGCAGGGCTGGGGCGAGCTCATCACACAGTTCCATGAATGTGGCTTTCCTCGCGAAAGTTCTGCAACCACTGCTAGTCATTCCAGACGTGCATGATGATGTGATTCCACCATTCAGTGCTTGTTTCCCGAGCCCAAAAGCGGCGTTCCACTGTGGTTAGCACCTCTGTGAATGTTACAAGCAATCTCACGTCATAGCTATTACGAGTGGTGAGATCAGTGTCACACTCCTCTTGCCTTTGTAGTTTAAGGAATAATTCTACTGCTACTTGTGATGTGTTGGTGAGAACGAGTAGCATATTGGTCAACAGTGCGGGATCCATTCCTGCAGCCCAAAGAGGCGCGCAGTACAGAAACTGTTGAAAGAGGGGGCCAAATGTGGATGGAAGCACAGGGATTTCTGGGATGTGAAGCAATGCATCAGAGGTCATTGGCACAGCCGCCAACTTCCTGTTACGCTGGTGGGTGCTGACGCCTGGCGTCAGGGGCGGGGCCCCACCCCCGACACCAGGCCCCGCCCCCGACACAGGGTGATGTTGCGGGGCCCCGCCCCCGACACCAGGCCCCGCCCCCGACGCCGGGTGATGTTGCGGGACCCCGCCCCCGACGCCACATTGCCCAGCGTCAGGGCCTCGCAACGTCTCCCGGTGCTCCGGTGAGTTTGCCGCGGGTCCGGGGCGGGGGAGTTGCCGGTGGGTGTGGAGCACCCACCAATTTTTCCCCGTGGGTGCTCCAGCCCCGGGGCACCCACGAAGTCGGCGCCTATGGTCATTGGGACCAGGGCTAGCTCTAACTTTTCTGCCGCCCCAAGCAAAAAACAAAACAAAACCCCAAGCGCCGCCCCGCTGAAACAAAAAAAACCAACCCCCCCTCCCCCAGCGCCCGCCGAAACAACCTCCCCGAGCGCCTCTCCCGGCCGGAGTGCTGGGGGGAGGGCGGCATGCCCGTGGCCCCACTCTCCTCCTGGCCGGAGCGCCGGGGGGAGGGCCGCAATAACCCTCCCCAAGCGCAGCAACACACACCGCCCAGCCGAAACAAACCCACCCCTCGCCCAAGCGCCGCCCCCCCGAAGTGTGTGTAAAAAAACCAAAAACCCTAAGCACCGCCCCAAGATTGGCCACCCGAAGGTGCCGCCCCAAGCACATGCTTGTCGACTGGTGCCTGGAGCCAGCCCTGATTGGGACAGGACCCAGGATGCCCCATGACCCGCTCTGCCTTCCCACAACTCGTAGTGGCAGAAGAGAAAGAGGTGCTCTGTGGGATAGCTGCCCAGAGAGCACCGCTCCGAATACCATGGCCAGTGCCGCAAGTGTGAACATGCTATTGCGCAGGGAGCTGACAGTATGAACACACAACAGTGGTTTCCCTTCAGCGCTCTCTGAGCGGTGCTGTAACTTTGCCAGTGTAGATGTGCCCCGAGTGTTCTCATTCGTCTCTGTGTTTTGAATGCTAGCCACAGAATGCAGAGAAAATTCAGAGAAGTACATAGACCTCTTCCCTTTCTCATACAGAGACAATTTTTTTTTAATTACCCTCAGATAGCAGATGGCACATCTTTTGTCATGACAAGCACTCTACCAGCCCCGTCACTCCCCAGCATGGTGCACGTTGAAGCTGAGTGAATAGTGAGAAGTGCGTATGGAAGAATTGCTAAAATACTTGTTTGATTTTTTTTTATTCTGTTTATGCCACTCTCATGTTCACTTTATGCATCTAGTCTAGTAAATTACTTTACCAGCAGGAACATCCACCACAGCAAGCAATTTTAAATGGGACTTCAACTTGAAAAGTCACATTTCTATCTGAAAGTTTTGTACCTTCCATTGTTATGAGTAATACTTAACCTTACTCTCCGTCAGGCTTTAGAGAAGGAAATAGGTTGTTTCTTGTTTGATCATCTAAGTTTCCACCTAAAAAGCTTGATTATCTGCAGTGTAGACAGTTATTGCATGTTCTATATTCCACTTAGGGTGACCAGATGTCCTGATTTTATAGGGACAGTCCAGATATCTGGGGATTTTTCTTACATAGGTGTCTATTTCCACCCACCCTCTGTCCCGATTTTTCACACTTGCTGTTTGGTCACCCTAATTCCACTTGACGTCTGTAATTCATGAAGAACAAAGGCAGAATGTGTGAGGCCCACTCCAACAGGGACTAAAGAGGAGAATTTTGTTCTCAAATGGTACAGGCCCTTACAATACAAATAGCAAATATATTTAAGGAATAGGACCTGATCCAGGAGGTCTTACATTAACCAAACATCTTAAAAGACTATAGTTTCTGCCACTGACAAATTAGGATTTGTGAATTATTTGGAGTGATAGAAGGAGGTTATGGGCTGTCAAATTATTGTATTGTAGCAGTATTGCCAACTCTTGCAATTTTAACACCAATCTCAAGCTTCAGCTCCTAGAGTTATGAAATCACATTATAATCGGTTTTATTCTTTTTTTAAAAAAAAAATCTAGCCTACATGCTTGGGGAGCAAAGTGAGAAAACATGATTCGAGTGCAACCTAAAAGCTCTGAAACCAGAAGGTAAACAATAAGAACCCAAGACTTGCTTTTTACAATCTCATGACTTTGAAGAGACCTGCCTCATGATTTCTGAATGCTTGAGGTGGCATTACAGTTGTCCAGCCAGGATCAAATCTTGCCCTGGCTGGACAGAGCCTCAAAGGGGATAAGCAGCATTGCCTGGTATATCTTCTGCTCCTGGGATGCTGCCAGTCAGGGCTGGATTCTAGGAGGAAGACTTCGGGGATGAGGGAGAGGTAGCCCCGAGATAGCAGGCGTCTCTCACTGCAGCATGCACTCTAATGGGACAAGATCTTTGGGGAACAAACATTTATAATTCCTTCTCCTTGGCAGAATCCATGGTACTAAGAGTCAATAATAAGCATTTTTCTTTTAGGATCTTGAAGCCCTTCATATAGGCAGGTACTGTATTATCATCCCTTTTTACAAAGAGGGAACTCATAACAAAGAAATCAAGTGACTTGCTTATGGACACACTGAATCAGAAGCAGTCAAAACCGGACATTTTGCAAAGACATCATCCGCAAAATAACTGATCTATTTCAAACAAATTAATTTGCGGTTCTCTTTTTTAAAATAAATTCCAGCAGCAAGGGCAGCGCTTGCACTTGAAAAACCCCCCGACTGATCCTTCCAGCCATATAAGCCAAGGACAAGGAGTCATAATAGAATTATAAATGGGCACTTTCATGAGGGTCAATAACACCCAGGCTAGTGACTCAGAGACACTATTTCAGTCGGAGGGGTGTGATGGACGGGTGGAATGATCAGGGGGTGGGGTTGAGCAGCTTGGGAAGGTGTATAAAGTGAGAGCTTTGAGCCTGTTTGCACCCAGCCAAGCTTCTTCATCGCAACAGCTGCTCCAGTGTGCCAGCCACATCTCTAAGGCAGCATGGCTTTCACAGGCAAATATGAAGTGGAAAGTGAAGACAACTATGATGCCTTTGTGAAGTGCATTGGTGAGTATATACTGGAGATTTTTCTCAATAAATCTTAACGAGTTTTAATAATTTACTAGATAAACAATGCAGCGGTTTGAGGCTTTCTCCTGTCAGGTGCTGAGGGTGTTTGATACCTATCAGAATGTGCTGAGCACCTTATCTTCCAGTCTGGCTGGCAAGTGGGTTATACCTTCATTGATTCATTTTCTTCCATGCAGCTTTCAATCACATCTTCAGAATAACATCATCTACAGCAAAGCTCAGGCCTGCTCCTACTAAAGTCTTCCTGAGTTTAGGGGGAGTAGAATGAGGCCCAAAGGTACTTGTAATACAGTGAATTAGGGGGCCCAATATTCAACCCTCACGCTTCACTTGTGCTGGTACAAACTCGTGACTGCCCTCTACAGGAGCAGGTGCCTGAGTGTACACTAACTCCGTATGAACTTTTAAAAAGCCAAAGCTGGTGCAGGCACCTGTAAAATCCATGGGGGTAACTGGGTTCTGTGAGTGTAAATGTTTGTATCCATGCAAGTGTTCAACTATTTAAATGGCATATGCAAATATTAAAATGTAATTGGTGTTTTTTCCTACAAAGTACAGAAAAAACTTGTGCACAGCTAACTTTGTGTGTGTGTGTGTGTGTGTGTGTGTGTGTACACGTGTATAGACTGGATAGATACAGCTGAAAAATTTACCCTCCCTCCCCCCCAACCATGGACACTTTCCAAACAATCTTTCACAGCTCTTGAGCTACATCTAGCTACAGGGTTGAGTTCTCACTGATTCCAAAGTGTGCGTCCAGCATTTTGAACTAGGACACCAATGTAAAAGAGTGGGGATCTATGTAATCAGTCATGAATTTCTCAATAGAGGAAACCACACACCATTGTTTGGCTTAAATACAAAAGAAAATATGATTGATGGGATATTAGCTATAAAAAAGTGTGTTTCCATTGGGTAGGTATCCCCAGTGATGTCATTGAAAAGGGAAGGAAGTTCAAGGTTGTCACAGATGTGACACAGAATGGAAATGACTTCATCTGGACCCAGACTTACCCAACAGGCCAGTCAATGACCAACAAATTCACCATTGGCAAGGAAGCAGACATGGAGACAATGGGAGGTAAAAAGTTCAAGGTAAATTAATTTAGTCCTATGGTTTAATGTTGTTTCAGCAGTAACTTAGTTGCCTAGTCTATTCCATAATATAGGGGACAAGGGTCCATAGCATCTGGTACCCCATCTGAGGGATTTTGTCAGCGCCATAGTCCTGACACATACGAAGAGATGCCCCATATTGTTTTTAATCTACCCACTATATTTTTGAACATAAATCTATTTCTAAATATGCCCATAGAGACGTCTAAATCTCTTGATTTTCAGGCCAATGGGAAGCCAGTTCAAAGAGTTTAGTTAGGGGCTTGATCATTATCACATTAAAAAAACAGGGGGGGAAAGAAAAAAAGTGTAGCATGACGGCCCCAGAAGGCGTTGTGCCTCAGGCACATACACTGGCTCTCAGAACTCATGGGAACAACAACTGCCATCCCACCCATAGCGGGAGTTCATTACCTTCTGCCTTCCATGTGAGATTCCCTTCAGTGACTGGTGTGGAGAGTGGGGAAAAGTCGTATTCCTGCCTCCTTTCCACTACCTAGTGCTGACAAAACGCTAGCTCTGTGGAGACCAGGCACACTCTCAACACCAGGACTCCCATTGTGCTGGGGCCTTGACCCATGCAGGGGTGCTCTCATTTCCTCCTTTGTAAATCCATGCAACTTGGCCCTATATATTCCAATGCATTTCATTATATAGACTGCTACTATAATAATGATTCTTTCTACTTCCCATCAAAATTTACAAAAATGTGAAGCTTGCTTCCTGCCTCCTTAGATAGGAGGAAGGATGGCCTGGTCTTCCAGGCACTGCCTAGAGACTCAGAAGACAGATTTAATATCTGGCTTTGCCACAATCTTCCTAAATGATCTGGAACAAATCACTTGCTCTATTCTCCATCTATAAAATGGGGATAACATTTCCCTATCTTAGGGAGGTGTTGAAAGAATAAACTCATAATACCCGTGCATCTCAAAAATAATGATGTAAGTACCTAGATAGAAGCATTATTCAGTAGTTAAATGTTCATAAATATTAATATCATTTTTAACAATGGGAAAGCCAACCATCACATGGGGGAAATGTGTGACCAATCTGGGACCCGAATCCTTATTTCCTGAATTCTAGACTGGTTTGTCAATCATAACATTGTTTCCTCGACATTCTGACTGGAGTTGTGCAAAAAGCCAAACAATTCTGTCTTTACAGAAACTTTGAGACCTAACATACATACAATTACAAGGAGAGTTACTTTCATATACTGCAAACTTTTCATCCAAAGTTGTAATGTTACAAATTCTACCCTTCCCCTTTCTCTATACCGGAGACACTTTAACATGTGGATCCATTTGGGCTGCCAAAGATTCAAGTGAGGCCGTTAAGACAAAAAATGGTTCTCACGTGAGAAATGCTTCCTTCAATATAACAAAATGCAAAGCTGACAGGGCGGTTCCCTCTCATCTGGCAAAGAAGTCAGCTCATTTTTTACCTTGAAAAATCACTATTTTTCTAATTATGGCTAACTGGTCTTAAGTTATTTTTGCCTTACAAGCTTGGACAAGCCTAGTTATCTGTAAGAGACCAACACTATGAGGATTGGCTATGAAAAGAGTACTCTGCAGCCCTTCTGTCTCTGGATATACTGTTTCCCTTCAGTGACTGGCCCAAAGAGAAGATATGTTACTCATTACTACTACTAGCTACATCTACTTTAGCTTAAGCTGTGAGAACTTATATTTAGGAGCTAAAGTACTAGGATTCTGGTCTTGTTAGTGTCCGAGAATATATAATAGTGCCTGTAGCACATGGGTTCGCTCACATCTTATTTTCTTTAGAGGCTCTTGAAAAGCAGTCGTGCATGATAAAGCCCAAGAAATCAAGACAATGATAAACAAATTTCCATTACAGGCAACTGTTAACATGGAAGGTGGGAAAGTGGTTGTTGATTTCCCTAACTACCATCATACTGCAGAGATTGCTGGAGGAAAACTAGTAGAGGTAAGTCTATAATCATCCTCCAGAGGCACTCCATGAAACTTAAAAGAACATTGCCAGGTTAATTGCAGCTCGGAACATTAGGATTTATCTTTACAAAACATAAGGGACCACTAGAAATGTTTTCATTACATTTTAGATATTTTTTTTTTAAAAGGCAGGATTTTAAAGCAAACCTTCCCCCTGCAGTTTTTGTAGCACAAGTATCAGGTGTGAAATGGGCAAGTGTTTCATTGTTCTATCTGAATGCAAAACGTTTTAAAAAATGGCTTTCATGGTGAATTAGATTTTTTTAAGTGTCATAGGTACATGAAACCCAGCTAATTGTTAAACAATTTTGTATTTACATTTTGGATTTTTTTAACCTGACTTCTCTCAAGTTGACCAGTCTGTCCTTAGTTGACTACATAAAGTACATGTGCTTCAAGAGTTGAAATGGAAATAACACAAGTCTTCTATAATAGTGAAACTTTCTGTATGTTTTTTTAAGGCTACCTCTGATCCACTATATCTGGGCTATAATTTTCTATATTTCTAGCATAGTGTTCCATAGGATGGTTCAAAAGTTCTACAGAAGGTTTATAATTTACTGTTAAATTCTGTAGGGTTGTAATTTCTATAAAACTATTTGTTTTGCATCCCTATCAAATTCTGTGGAAGTGTGTTATAAAGAGAAGAAATAGTTTCATCCAGTTTTGAAAAACAGGGACACTGCGGAACCAACAAGAAGTCCATATAGTTATGGGGAAGATGGATTTTGGATAATCTATACTGATACTCACTAAAATCTAGAGCAGGGACCAGGTTTCTCAGCTAGGCCCCTCTCTTCACCAAAATGTGAGCACATGCCAAACTTTAAGCATAAGGACTTCAATGCATGAGTGGCATAAGAAGTCAGGACTTGACTTCAGATGGGGACTACTCATTTGCTTAGAGTTAGAGTTACATACATGCTTAACCACCTGGCTGAATTGGGCCTATAGTCACTCCCTGGCAATAAAGCCACCCCCATTGAAATTGATATTTCCATCCATTTATTGCCATTGTAGAATACCCATCACAGCAAATCTAGGAAACTATTGTCTCACGTATCATCTCAGGGTCAGGTATTCTAGGGTGGAATCCCTTAAAACATCCCTAAACATGTTTTTATGCGAGATAGTTGCTATGTAAAATGTATTTCTATAGAGTATCTCAGGTATTAATAATTTAGTTTCTGGGACCAAATCTTTTACTAGCAAGGGGCATACTCCAAGCTCTAACAAGTCTTTTCCTTAAGTAACTCTGCAGTTCTAGTTACCATGTTCAGAGTTTTTGGTTTGTTCTTTATTCCAGATTTCTACAGCTGGTGGTGTAACCTACAAAAGAGTCAGCAAAAGGCTGGCTTAAGAAGAACTCATCTTCCAGTGCACTGAGAAATTAATATCAAGACAATCAATAAATCAGTTTTAGAAACTCCATCTCTTTCTGTGTCTCTATTGCAAACAAATGAGGGAACAGTTGTTTCAAAGGGAAACAACTTCAATTTTTCCATGTTAATATTTTTACCTGTTGTGTAACTAAGGGTTCTGGCACACACCCTTAGTCAAAAACATGAGATTTAAATCAAAGCGCTCACACTGTATAGTGACTGTGCTGCAGTCTAATTCTTTCAGGATTCATTTTGTGCATGGAATAGGTGAGTGGTGTCTATAACCATTTGGTAGTTTTCTTATTTGGCCTCTGACTATGCCTGATAGCCAGTACTCTGTCCAAAGCAGCTATCATGGTAAGGGCAGGGGAAAGGGATTTACCTTTGTCTCTGGCTAAAGAGCAGAAATGTTACATAATTGAAAAGCTACATTTGTGCATCCTCATTATCAAACCCTTCAGTATCAAAAGAAGGTATTTTGGTTATATATGTGGCAGTGATAAATCTGCTAGCATTGCTACTGTGATTACATTATTATTGTTACCCCTCTTTATCCAAGTGGTTAGCCACTACTTGTGGGCTTGCGTTTTTTCTTTTGTTGGTGGGGTAGGGAAGAGGATGTTTAGATTCCCTCCCAGATCTTTTCCACTTGGCTTATCCAGAACAACTTGTCCAGTTCTGGGAAAACACCTCATCCAGTTCTCTGGTGTCCAAACAGCTTAGTTTGACTCCAAATGTTGTCATTCAGCTTCCTTGATTTGGCATACAGCAAAACTATGCTGAGTTGATCAGACTCAAGCATAGAGAGTGGGTATAAGGTGTACCACACATCCAAAGTTACACACAACTTCATAAACATTTACTCATCTAATTGCATTTACTATACACATCACATTTTTGGCTTGGTCACTTTGCCGGAACCAATCCCTGTGCTGCATATTGTCCATGCTTGACCCTAGGGTGACCAGATGTCCCGATTTTTCATCTTTTATCCAGTGTCCCAACCGATGCTCGGTCGAGACGCCTTTTGTCCCGATTTCTGGTCGTCTTCCGTTTTTTTTGCTCAACAGCTTCGGGCAGGAGAGGGCTATTTTTTTGCTCAACAACTTCGGGCGGGAAGTCCCAATATTCGGATCTTCTCATCTGGTCACCCTACTTGACCCCCTCTTTACATTCTTAACTGATCTTGTCCATTGTTAGTAAATGGTTCCCTGAGTATTCTCCCTCTTTTCTTAGCTAGCTCAGACATTCTGTCGTTTTAGCTTACTGGCTTATTTACTTCATGCTAATGATCTGTTTACCTCCCTAGTTCTAGCCTCCAAGAAATAAGGCCTCCCTCCATTGTGTCAATTACTCCGCTCAGACCAGGCTTCAGCTGTAGTCAGGTATTTTTGATGCAAAATCCTGTTTCCATGAACTCAGTAGGAATTAAAGACAAGGCAGGTTCTTTTGTCAGTTTCAGCTACTGCTCTGTCCCAAAAGCCCTCTCTTGGCTTTCTCTGAGGGTTGCATTGCAAGTGCTTCTGCTTCCTTCTCTGTGGCTTTCTGACCGCTTCTCTTCCCCGTTTCTTCTCACAGATACACACACCTCCCAATAATAGTCTGCATTCAGCCCTCAGTGAAACCCCTACACCCACAGAGCTCAGCTTCTAGCCATACGCACCTGTGACTCTGTTTCAGCTCTCTTACTGCAAAAAGCTAAACTACTACTTACATTTGTCCTGAATGATGGTTGTCTAACACCTCCACCTATTTCAGCAAGGTTTCACCCACGTCCATCATAACACGGTCTTCAGCAGAGTCACAAATTTACATGGCACAGGCCATGTGGTTTATGCCCAGGTTTGCTAATGTACATTGCCTCTTCTGTTTCCAAGACTAAAGTACACCTTCTTAGAAAAGATTCTGAACTTTAATTGGTGAAACAGGAGTCAGATCTGAAAGCTGTGCATGGTTGGAACTGTCTTCTTCTGCTTACAACAAATAGATTTTCTGACCCACAAGCTTCTGTTGAAATTCAGCCGCCTCAATCATATTGTTAAATGATGGCAGGGCATTGATTTTTCCTACCCCTCTCACCAAGAATGCTCATCCATAGCCTCACTATCCTCCACCTCCAGACCTGATTTTTTGAAAGCAGCTCATCAGTTTCTGAGCACGACCATCAACAATGAGGACATAAATCACCATCACAATTTCCCAAGGCTGAAGGGGTCAGCCCTCTAGTGCAGGTCCCCTGGAGCATTCACTCAGATACTCCGCCAGCTATACAAAGTGTTACTTAATTTAATAGATTGCTGTATGAAAACTTGTAACACTGCTGTAAACCCCTGTGGAAAGTCCTTCTCCAGCCCATGAATAATGATTTCAGTGTTTAGGCATTTCAACATCAACTAGCTATTAACATGCACAGGGAAGCAAAAGTTAAGGGTCATATGATCCACACACAAACAAGTTTTAAAACTAATTAAGAGTGAGAATAGCTCACATTATTACTGGAAAAGAATGGTGCATGCGCATAGGAAATACATTATGTAAACATGAAATTTAG
Organism: Chelydra serpentina; assembly: GCA_037349315.1. Classification (NCBI taxonomy): domain Eukaryota; kingdom Metazoa; phylum Chordata; order Testudines; family Chelydridae; genus Chelydra; species Chelydra serpentina. Next base: position 21,149,904 of record JBAIAC010000035.1, read on the forward strand.
GGCTGGTTTTCGGCAGGTAGCGATCGATCTTTCGGGGATTGATTTTTCGCGTCTAGTGTAGACGCGATAAATTGATCCCCAATCGCTCTGTCGTCGACTCCAGTAATCCACTCCGGCGAGAGGCGGAAGTGGAGTCAACGGGGGAGAAGTGGCAGTCAACATTGCGGCATCCTCACGGCATGGTAAGTCGAGCGTTATTCACGTAGCTGAAGTTGTGTACCTTACATCGACCCCTGCCCCTAGTGTAGACCTGGCCTTAGTCACACAACATACCTTAGAGGCTTGGATATGGATACACATAGAAACACAGTTGTAGAGAGGTGGGAGTTAAATAGAGAGCTCAGAACCACATTATGCATTCAGATCTTCATGGAAAGTTAGAATCAAATGGCCACGTTACCGTCACACTGGCGTAAATCAAGTCCATTTATGTTAATGCTGTTTTATCAGGGTAAAATTGATGTTAGAGGGTAAAGGTAGGTACCTAGCTCACGCTTTTCTCTTATTTAATTTGACTAGGTAGTGTTTGTATTTTCCAAGGGGTTATACAACCGGAGAACAGATGAAAAAGATGCCCAAGTGAAATTAATTTTTTGATCCAACTTAAGTTGGATGAATTTGAACTCTGGTCAGGGATATTTGGCCATAATTCCAGTACTGGCAATAAGAAAGTGTTATGTCAAGCTAATTATAATTCCACTCACCCTAACCATAAATTCTGGAAATGTCACTATTAAAAACAGATTAATTTAGAATCATGAAGCAGGGAAGAAAATATACTTACAGAAGAAAAGTAATTAGAAATTCTATTTTACACATTAAACAGGCTGCAGCAACTGAATGGAAAGATAATCACTGTTCCTACCCTCTACCTTCAAAGATGCTTTTATATTTTTAATTTTGATGTTTTATTAGCCTTGTGAAGGCTCCTACTATTGAAGGAATGTTAACATGCTGTGATGCAAGGAAGGAAGGACCTGGCAAAATCCCTGCAGGCAATTGATCAAAGTGTGCATGGGAGAAAACTACCTCTGAGAAATGTTACACCATGGGAAATCCACTTTCATTCTGAACACTAACTTGACAGGGAAGAAGGGGGAGGGGGAGGGGGAGGGAGGAATACTTGTTCCATGCCAGTGACCATGGGATTCAGATTTTACCAGTATTCTGAATAATGGAATTAGAAGCACTGATAGGTAAACTAAGCCCAAATACTGAGCATCTAAATTAAAACTTGGAACAAGTTACAATTGTATAAAACAATTTATTCTGACCAATAGACATATACTACGGTGCATTTATCAGCAGGAACACAATGCATTTCACAAACATTACGTTTCACATGCCTCTTGAATGTGGGTAATTATCTCCAGTTTACAGGTGGGAAAACTGAGGCACTGTGTAGCAACTTGCAAGAGGGCATATAGCATGATATGCCTGGTGTCTCAGTCTCTGTCCTTAAGTATGACCCAGGTCAACTAACCAACATTCTCAAATCTGATAACAGGGCATTTGGCAAATTATGGTCTCACAATAGTGAGAGAGTTGAAGATTGCAGTATTGTTTTCTGTTTTACGTTATCTGTACCTCAGTGTCTGACCTTTTTTGGAATGCTTTTTGTAAGCATGCCAATTTTCAACCAAATTTCAGCCATTAATTAATGGTGTGTGTGTGTGTGTAACAGGGTACACTCACCTCTCATGAGCGCCCCCTTGGCCGAGTGCATATGCCTGCACACTTTCTCTCAGAGTGTCCCTGCTCTGGGAGAGCAGTGCCCCAGGGTTCCCTCCCTGGAGACAATGTCTTTGCCCTCTTGGGCTTCCTGGCTACAGCCCTCCAGCTGGGCCATTGTAGTTCAGTTCCCTCTCTGGGGTGACTCAATGTCCAGGCCACTTCCCCCAAGTGGCTAAAGGGGGGTGGGATGGACCCCAGCAACCAGCACAAGACTCCTTCTTGCTCTCCCCGGCTTTTGGCAGCACTGCACTGTAGATTCTGTAGCTCTGCCAGCCAGCCAGCTCCAGCAAGGAACTGAACTCCCTCTGGCCCTGCAGATCTTCTTATGCTAGGCTGCCAGGCCCTGATTGGCTGTATGGGACACAGCCACTCTAGGCAGCTTGTAGTTCTCCACTGCCCTTTTTTGGGGTGCCGTGTGGCAGGGCCACGAGGGCTCCAGTAGGGGGCCTCAGAAGGTCTGGTACAGGGGACAGCAACCTTTCAGAAGTGGTGAGCCGAGTCTTCATTTATTCACTCTAATTTAAGGTTTCATGTGCCAGTAATACATTTTAACGTTTTTAGAAGGTCTCTTTCTATAAGTCTATAATATATAACTAAACTATTGTATGTAAAGTAAATAAGATTTTTTAAACATTTAAGAAGCTTCATTTAAAATTAAATTAAAATGCAGAGTCCCCCAGACCGGTGGCCAAGACCCAGGCAGTGAGTGCCTCTGAAAATCAGCTCGTGTGTCGCCTTTGGCATGCGTGCCGTAGGTTGCCTACCTCTGAGCTGAAACATTATGACACCAGAGATAATCAGCCACTCTGTCCCTTCAAGTCATTGGAAGACTTAGAGAAAGTCACTCTTGCCCTGGTTGTTTTGGCAACAGCTGCCTGTGATAACCAATTTTCCCTCAGACTACCATAACATTATTAAGAAGGGTCATGGGAGGAGCTGTAATCATAAAAATGTAGGGCTAGACAGGACCTCAAGAAGACATCAAGTCCAGCCCCCTGAGCTGTGGCAGGACCAGTTAACCATAAGTGCTAACTACGATTTGTTCCATCGTGCATTTTGCTGTGATTCTGGGAGTACCTTTCCCAGATCTGAAAGAGAGCTCTATGTAGCTCAAAAGCTTGTGTCTCTCACTAACAGAAGCTGGTCCCATAAAAGATATTTCCTCACTCGCTTTGTCTCCAATATCCTGGGACCGACACGGTTACAACTACACTGCATACTAGACCATCACTGACAACTGTTTGTCCAACTGGTCTTTAAAAAACTTCCAATCATGGGGAATGCCACAACCTCACTGGAAGCCTATTCCAGAGCTTAAACTACTCTTATAGTTCGAAAGCTTTTCCCAATATTTAAGCTAAATCTGCCTTGCTGTAGATTAAGACTATTACTTCTTGTCCTACCTTCAGTGGACATGGAGAACAATTTATTACCATGCTCTTCAGAACAGCCCTTAACGTATTTGAAGACTATCGGGTCTCCCCTCAGTCTTCTTTTCTCAGGACTAAATGTGCCCAGTTTTTTTTTTAAGAAGCGACAAAGGGTCCTGTGGCACCTTATAGACTAACAGAGGTATTGAAGCATAAGCTTTCGTGGGTGAAAGTTTTTTTTTTTTTTTTTTTAAACCTTTCCTCATAGGTCAGGTTTTTAAATAATTTTTGTTGCTCTCCTCTGGACTCTCCAATTTGTCCACATCTTTCCTAAAGTGTGGTGCCCAGAACTGGACACAGCATTCCAGCTAGACAGGACAATTACCTCATGTATCTTAGATATGACACTCATGTTATTACACCGCAGAATGATAGTCTTTTTTCATAGTTGAAGCACATTGTTGACATATATTCAATTGTGATCCACTATAACCTCCAGATCCTTTTCAGCAGTACTACCTCCTTGCCAGTTATCCCTCATTTTGTAGTTGTGCATTTGATTTTTCCTTCCTAAGAGAAGAATTTTGAATGTATCTTTATTGAAATTCATCTTGTTGAATTCATACCAATTCCTCAATTTGTCAAAGCCCTTTTGAAGTCTAATCCTGTCCTCCAAAGTGCTTGCAACCCCTTTCAGGTTGGTGTCATCTGCAGGTTTTGTAAGCACACTGTCCACTCCATTATCTAAATCATTAATGAAAATATTGAATAGCACAAGACCCAAGACTGACCCCTCCGGGACTCCACTAGGTAGCGCCTCCCAGTTTCACAGCAAACCGTTGATAACTACTGTGAGTATGGTCTTTCAACCAGCTATGCACCCACCTTATAATAATGGCAGCAGATAGGTTGAATAAGCTTCTGCTCTGCTCTTTTGGGGTTGTACTGTGATATGTGACATTGTTTCTTTTCAAAGGGTAATTGTTTGGTATTTCCCCCAAAAAAGTGTTACATGAAAAGTTACATGAAGAGCAGCGGTAATATTGAATATTGCTGCCTGGTGCGACACCATCAACTGTGGTCTCACCGGCTGGCACAATGGTCATCAGTAGACTATGACTGTTTGAGGAGGATATTGTTCATGTACATTGTTTATGGCTTCTTACCAACCGAAATTGGTTATCTTTAAAAAGAGCAGGAAATTATAGATATGAATCCCCATTCAACTTTGAGGGTTTTTAAAAATGTCATTTAGAAGCAGGAGTAAAACTGAATTTGCATTAAAAAATCATGTTTTATTTGAGACAGTTTAATTACTTCCAATATACTGGTCAGCATGGCACTGAGTGGTGAAATATGGAGCTTCACAAAGATAATGGCAATAATACACATTTGTTGTCTTAATTGTATACGTGCAATAGCACTCAAATAAGAAATGTTCTATTTAAAAACTAAGGACATTCACAAACAAAAAACTTCAGTGAACATTGTTAAGGTTGCTCACATGAATGAACTGTAAAAAACACAGGAAATACAAAGTTAAGGATTAAAAGGTTGCAAACTCAAGCATTCTCCAGCTAGGAAATGCCAAGATGTGGGTTAAGGTTGCTCTCATCAAAAATCTAAACTATTATGTTTTTGTTTGTTAATCTAAAATAGGATTTGAATTATACAGTGCCTGTCATACCCAAGACATAAGTGATTGCCCAAGACTCAGCGTGGCAACTGCAGGTAAACAGTGTATTTTGTGCCGAGTAAGGCCTTAGGGCCTTGGACATTGCAACTTGTTACTCTTGAAAGAAGAGCATGTTGGCTAGGACAGTGGGGTTATTTGTCCCCTACTCATTCCCCAAAGTGCCATTAGATCTATATGCTTCCTAGAAAACTGACAGATTATGGTCACATTTGTAGGAGGACAGTATTAACAATATAGCTGGCTCCCCACTCCCACACTTACCACTGTAAAGTGATGGCAATAGTAGCTGTGAACCCAGGTTGTATTGTATTGCTTGAACCTATAAGCTGCTCCAGCAGAAAGAAAGGAAGAATGCACCTACCTCGTCATTAGTGGTCTGAGCACAGGCCAGGCACACACCAGCAAAACTCCATTCCAGTTCCAGCTCTTTGGCCTTGGGCAAGTTACGTAACCTCGTTACCTTAGTTTCTGTATGTGCAAGATGGGGGTTAACAACACTCATGCACCTCACAAGGTCACTATGATAAGGGAAAAAATACGTCTGGAATGAACTGAACATTTTATACTCCACTGCAAGACAAACAGAAATTAGCAGGGGACACTGTAACAGACAAAGCTGAGTGAAGACAACAGCAACTCATTATTGGAAGGGTTGGGCCATTGATATGTTCTATTGTCCAGCAACATTCTAAGGACAAGAAAATGTTTTTCCAAAGCTGCCCCTGGCCTGTTGTAGGAAGCCATATGCTTGTGGTGCATGCACACTCAGCTGTGCTAGTCCCTTGGAACTCATGCATGGGAGGGCTATGTTGCTAATAAATGACTATGTGCATTACGGATAATGAAATTTTTCCGTTCTTGTGCGGACACTGTCACATTTCCATCTGGAGCCAGATGGTTAGCCCCATTGCATCTAGCCACATGACTAAGCACAGATGTTTGTTTTGCCCTGCATTTATGTAAGCTGCTTCTTTTCCCATTTTCCCCCTTTGTTACTGCCAATTTGACATTGCACAAAAGTGGGAAGTGGAAATAGCTAAGACGGGGGGGGGGGGGGGGGGAGAGGGGAGGAGAGACCTGCTTCTAAATGAGTCCCAACAGCTGGATATACTGGACCTTAAAAAGATGCAAAGACCTGATGCTTTAATAAATGAGTTGGGAGAGTGGGGGTTGGAAATTTAAACACCCGCAAGATAGTTCCAAACAATGATCCTTGCTAGCTTAAAAATGTGTCTCATGAAGATAGAGCTGCTTGGGAACTCACACAGAGCATTTCAACCCCCAAAGAATTAAAGCCACATTTTCAAAAGTTGTGGTTTTGAAGACAAGTGCATGCCCTGCCAAAGGTCAGGGAGCAAAAAACTTACACCCGTTGACAAAAAAAATCACATTTGCAAGGCAGTCTGACTTGCCAGGCAAATTAGGCAGATTTATGAGGATTTATTGAAGTGCTTTTTAAAGCAAGGGTACGTCTATACTTACCCGTCGCGTCGGAGGAGTCCAATCGACCTTCTGGGTTCGATTTATCGCGTCTTTGTCTAGACGCGATAAATCGAACCAGGAAGTGCTCCCCCGTCGACGCCGGTAATCCTGCTCTGCGAACGGAGTAGACGGAGTCGACGGGGGAGCCTGCGCGCCGCGTGTGGACCACAGGTAAGTTCGAACTAAGAGACTTCGACTTCAGCTACGTTAATAACGTAGCTGAAGTTGCGTATCTTAGTTCGACAGGGGGGGTTAGTGTAGACCTAGCCTAAGACACTCACCTCACCTTGTCTTTTACATGAAGGAGACACTTGACACCTGCAGTAGTACTCACAATAATTCAGTACTACTACTTAACATCAAAAGAATACATGGGCAGGTAAGGAGGCAGTAGAGTAGCCGGGGGGGAGCAGCTGCTCCCCCTTGAGCAGAAGCGGCGCCTTTTTTTTTTTTTTTTTTTTAGCAGCACTAAAAAAAGGCGCCGCTTCTTTTTAAGCGCCGCTTCTTACACTCACCCGGCGGCGCTCCGGGTCTTCGGCGACATTGCGGCGGCGGGTGCCACCGAAGACCCGGAGTGAGCCGCCGAAGTGCCGCTGAAGACCCGGAGCACCGCTGGGTGAGTACAGGGGGAGGCGCCTTTTTATAGCACCGCTCCCCCTGTGCTCCGGACCTGGCTGCGCTACTGAGTAGAGGGAGATGTTCCTTAGAGGGAGACAGAAGTGAATTCAGGAAAAAGGAAGTTTCTTGCTTATTATGTCTCCTGCTGTGTCTTACGACCGCCATGCAAGAGTGTGCACATTATATTCTACTGCCCCCCTTCGGTGGAGGTGATCAAGAGTGGTTTTCACACACACACCCCCCGCACACACACACCCCTTACCCTAAGTGAGAGGCAGGGAGACTTTTGCAAGGATGATTTAAATGACCAAATTTGAAATATTCCAACTTCAGCAAGAAGTTGTTTAAAGACTTTACCATATGTTTAAAAGGGTGATTGACAATGAATGAAATATCTTTATTTCCTTTTGCCTTCACAGTGCTGTCAATAAGCACCAAAAGTACTGTGAGGAACAGATTCTGACATTTATAATAATTAAAACAAAAACAGATCAAAGACTACTTATTTAGCAAAAATGTCACCATGTTCAAGCTCACAATAAAGCAATAGCCCTTAATATCTGCTGGTAAGTTCATCAAACCCTCAGCATTAATTTATCTTTGATCAAGGAGTATTAACCAACTTTTAACTGTAAATAACTTTATTTGAAGTATTTTGGACAGTGGCTAGAACAGAGAGATCAAGCTGTGTTTGGGAAGTAGTCAAAGCTATTATCTCAAAACATTAGATATTATAGACAGTCCTTATTTAGTTTTCTATGTTAACTCCAAAGCATAAAGATCTCGATTAATGAACTCATTGTAGTCTTCCACACGTGCTAATCACTGGAATGTTTTCCCCCATATACACCTGCTACATATCAAGACTCATAAGTGTTGAGAAAATGCAAAAGCTAATTTTTTCTTAGCTAATTTTGCAACCCACTTCTATCTTTAAAAATTGCCAGTGAAATTTTTTATATGTCCTGTTTTGTGACCCAAGTTATCACTTCCTATTCACATCCAAAGCCCTTTTGAGTTTGCATTTACAGCAAGCTTAGTTGCTTTCCTTTATGTGATATATGCTTGGAATTTACGACTTTATCAGCTTGTGAGAGTATTTTAGTACTTGGATAGGCTGTGACTGACTGCGGTAAATGGCACAAGTGTGGGCTTTGAAAGAGTTATTACATCCGTTAAGCTTTAAAAACTCACCCAGCTTTTTGTGCACCTATGTAGGTCCCTTGAAGTGCCAGGATGATAGAATCAGATTTACGGTTGTCTGAGCTTTCCTACTTTAGCTACTTCCAGAGGTGGCATGTTTTCATTAAATACAGAAGGAAATTCACACATAAAATTAGGTGTGGCTTAAATGTACACTAGTCAGGAAATTAAAGTGGAACTCCTGCCAGCATTCAGAGGCATTGCAGAAGATATGTTCTCTCAAAACAAGAGGCAACATTCGGCTTTTCAGCTCATCTATTCCAAGAAACCTCTATATGCTTCTTTCAGAGATTTGTTTTGGTGCTCATCCTATGCACAGGACACAAACAGCAGAATTGAGAACACCCAGGGAAAGGACATGTATAGAGAAAAGTGACCACGAAGGAAAGTAAGAAATTGCAGAGGCATTCTCTCCAATTCAGTATTAAAGTTGCATAAGCAGCATGATAGGATGCCCAAGAAATGTACTGGTCACAGCACACCATAAGCTGCATTTCACCACATGCCCTCAGTCCCACTGCATCGTTTATAACTGCTCCTTAGACTGCTTCCCTGATTCACTTCTTGCTTCCTTGTATGCTGCCACATCTTACACTTGGAATAGTTCCTCACTTCCCAAGCAGTGAGTAGCACCTCCCTGATCCTTTACAATTCCTTTTTTGCAAAGCCTTCCTGCATAGGTTTCCTAAACCATGGAAATACCATTTGTTAATTCATCCTGTGTATCACACTTGTCAAGAGTTCTTTTCTGTTGTCTCCCAGGAAGCACTGTCAACAGATATAGCTACACAGATACTTGACCCAGGGATTACTTTGTGCAAAGTGGGGGCAGATGTTCACTGGCTCCTTTTAGGAGAAATATACTGTGAGAACGCAGACAGTATTAACAAATAAGTATGTCAGATGCAGGTCTTTTGTTTATTGGACAATCTTCATCAAGCTAGCAGAGGAAATTGGTCACTGAAGAGTGACTGCAGACTGTCAAACACAAGACTTCACGTGACCTGTTCTAGAGAGGTTACGAAAAAACACACGGATTCCAGTCAGAAATACCCTAGTATCACAATATTCCCCACATGTTTCGGAGGTTCTTTACAATCTGCTGAATGGCCGAATGACTATAACAGTCATTATAGATACACTAAAACCTTGTGGAAATAAGTTCCACATAAATACACAAACAACAGAATAAAAAAAAGTGAACTAAATTCTCTAAGCTGCTAAACTAATTTCTGTAAGGCAGTGCCTCTTCAGTTTTGTTAGGATTTGCAGATTTTAAACTTTCCTAGCCTGTTCTGCTAAGGACACGGTCATCTTAATGTGTGACACAAAATTACAATATGCAATATTTTTAAGGAGACCCACATCGTTAACACAAATGTTAGCAGACAGGTTATTTTTGAGAGAGATCTGCCCTCCACATCCCTTAAAAACGAAATTCTCTAAAAATATAACTTAACCAGCACTGTCTAACGTGATATTTAAAAAAAACACAGCATTTGCCACAAATCAGAGTAAAAACATATTGCACATTGTCTATACTGCTGTCCTGAGAACCTTTAAAAAACAACAATACTGGCTTCCAGCAACTACGGAATGGTGGTTGCATATCAAGTGAGTGTTCTACACCCAGGTAAAAGTCTCCATGTTACTTGTAACTATCCACATTACTACACAAATCCTACATAGAATTGTACACAGGAAAGTTCCAGCTCAAAATGATTTTAAAAACATAACCCTTTGGATACATGGTAGCAGGTATTCTCATTTCAGTTAAATTACTAGTACCCTTAACCCAGTTTTGCTATAGTGCTCCAAAATGGAATTTAAAGACCAAAGTTCTGTGCAGCCTAACATTGCAGTCTTGGAATAAAGGCATAACCATTCTTAATTTTCATGGTAGAATTAACTGGTTCCCCCTTCTCCACCTCCTCCTCATTAGTACAAATTCTTCAGTCTTAAACTTCACTTTGACCACAAGACATTAATCCCCAAAAATACTAAACTGAAGGCAGTGAACCCCTTCAGTGTCTATATAAGAATTTTCTTCCAAGGGGTTTTCTTCAAGTAACATTAGATCCCTGATATAGCTTGTAAACAATTTTACTAAACAAAGTATATCCAGTCACATAAGGCAGCAGCATCTTAAAAATCCTAAAGGTGATTTAAGATTGAGGTTTTTTTTACATGAAGGCAGAGAGAGGTTTTGTTCAGTGGCACAGCACCCAAATCCAAGAGGACTTTTAAGGCAAAGAGGATTTGATGGTCGTCTGGGTTGCTTTCACTCCAGGTGAAAGAAAGGGAAAGCAACATTTTACACAGAGATTTTGCACAGACTGGGATTGTTCATCCAGATAGCTTCAAGAAGCTTCTGTATCATCATTTTTAGTGGTAGTTTCCAGTGGAATAAGCTGCCATCAGAGAGACCTTTGGATAAACGCCACTTTCAACAATTTCCTCCAACAAGAATGTTATTTGACCAGAAGTCCATCCAGGCATTCCCGCTCGAAATAACCCTTTAAATCACAAGCGTTAGCATTTGTGATTCGTTAGAGCCTGTTGTATAGAAGACTAAGCTAGTAAGCCCCATGGGGTATAACTTCTTACACAAGATGCTTTTCAAAGTGACAACTTAAAGTGATGTATGTTATTGCATTTCTGTTTCTCTCAGTCTCATTAAAAGACAACACCCCAATCCTTGCAGGAATGGCACCCACATTAAAAAGGTTCTCAAGAGCAAACGTCTTCGGAATCAACTAGTTGTAAATATTCTGTTCCTGTGTGTGTTTTTTGCTGCAGATATGCATTTGGTTCACATCCCATGGGGCCCTTTGTTCAGACTTTACTCACATCACCATTTTCCAAGACAGTCATCTGTCAAAACACCTGGCTGTGTAGGAGTGATGTCCACTGAAATAGCTGCTGCCATAGGCCATGGAGATGCAGTGTCTAGGTTCTGTTGCTATAGCTACCTGCATCGTGACAGGTCCTTGGATGGGCAGTGTCTGCACAGAAGATTGAAGGCTGGCCTGCAGAGCAGAGTAAGAATGCAGTGAGGTGCTAGCACTCCCAGAGAGTAGGCTGCTGGGCCTGTGAGCCTGCAAGGAGTCACGGTAAGCAGAGCACAAATCCTGCACTGGAGACTGGAACTGGGAAAGGGCAGTTGAGTGCTGGGCTAGTGGGGGATAACTGGATTGCTGAAACAGGACCTGAGTTGTGGTTTGGTGGTTCACAGTTCCCACTACTTGCTGCTGCAATGTCACTTGTTTTTTCACCTTGCTGGCTTCTTTGACATCATGCTCATAATATCTAGAGAAGGCAAAAATTAAAGCACAGCGTTGTCAAGCAAATGCAAGCTATCAGAATGGGTGTAAATATCTGAGGAGTTTCTACAAATTGATTTTCAATTGTCCCCTTGCCAGCCTGTTCCTACATGGTTAGTACAAGTTTTCCCATTGACCCTAATGGGTATAGGATTTGGGTGCTTGTTAGCCTGCACAGGTCAGAGATAAAAAGAACTTACTGTGCTCAATAATGTTCATATTTCACCTGTCAGCACTTTGACTAGATTTACCATTTCTATCTACTAACAGCCATTCTCCACCATTAATAGATTCAGTGGGCATTTTGGTACATTTGGTCTACAGTGTGAAGAGATCTTTTAAAACGTGCAGCCGTACTGTGTATCAAGACCCCAGAATGCATAGTACCAATAAGGGAATCCTTTCCAGCTCCGCTAGCAGGACTTGCCTGCGTCCACATAGGCTGGGCCGCCGTCATGGTCCATCACAACAGGACAAGCAACCTCCTCTACTGGGGGGAGAGGGAGGGGTGAGAGAGAGAGAATGAATAGTTCTGGAATGTCTTTGCTGTAAGGGGAATATTGCTATCACTTTACAGCAATACTTCATACACTAAAAGTGTTATAACATTGCAAAGGATGGATAGTTACTTACATAGAAGCTATAGTGGAAGTCAAATTTAGTGCGGCCTACCCACCCAATTGCATGAATAAATTACCATTCTGGTTGATGCAATGGATTCATATGCTACCTCTGCACCAATATTTAGAAAGATTGCCCCAATCCCCAACTTTGATGATATGGGTTGAGCGGCAGCCAGCACATCCCTCGGCCCGCGCCGCTTCCCACAGCCCCCATTGGCCTGGAGCCCCAATTGGCCTAGAGCGGCAAACCGTGGCCGGTGGGAGCTGCGATCAGCCGAACCTGCAGACGCAGCAGGTAAACAAACCGGCCCGGTCTGCCAGGAGGCTTACCCTGGCGGGCAGCGTGCCAAAGATTGCCGATCCCTGTACTAATCTCATGTTATCTTGATTACTGCTAAACTAAATGCTATTTGGAGTCTTTTCAGCTCTACTTTTATGGAGAGTAATAGAGAGTCTATTAAGAGTTTGAAGAATAGGTTACTTTGGTCCAGCAGTCTTACATCAGCATCATTTCGATACACTGGGCAAGATGCTCCCAGGAATAACACGTTAGCAGCTGGAGCTGTGGGGTCCAGGAGGGAGAGATCTGCATACAGATGCGTGAGGCGCACACACAAGCAGCAGCAATCAGAGATGGTCGAAAGTTGAGGAAAGCATAATCTAAAGAAATTTTAAAAATAATATTACGCTTTGACCGATCACCATTCACTCTGAGTTCCATTCACTATGTGCACACGCAGCAAGGTGGACCAAATTAAACCTACAGGCCAAATGCCCACAGAGGTGGACAGTTAAGTCTTCATATTTGATACACAGGCCTAAGAGTGGCATTTTGTGCCCAGCAAAAGCCTCCACAAATCAGGATGGAACATTTCAAACCATGACCTTGCTATGGGCTTCTATCCCCTGCAAGCCATTCTGATCTGTTCCATTTCATGCAAGTTGAATGCATTCTCTGACTCCTAATCAAGTTTCTAGGAAGGGTCTCAACTGGAACAAGGTTGGGCCACTTAAACTTTAACCCAAGTTTTTAAGAATCAAAAATACACTTTAGTTCAAATCTTGCTGCAGCCAAGACAGTGAGCCCCTTTGGCTTTTTAGCAGCTCTCCAAAACATCTCACCCTCAGAAAGGAAGTTAAAATCCACAACCCCCATTTCTAGTGACGCTCACTAAGGGCATCACAGAAAAGTTCTAGGGCTGAGCAATTCCAACCGGCTTTCAGATGCTTGCAAAGAGGGCCATAAGGACTCTTCTAGGGGAAGGGTTCTTCCCCTAGAAGTACCTTTGATAATATGCGTCATTTGCAGTCCGCAGCAATATGGCGGAAAGATATTGCTTTTTGCAGGTATTTTTATTGCACCTACATTGTGCCAGTTTTAAAAGCCTTTGTCCGCTATGGATTTTTGCTATTAGTCCACTGGAAGACTACCCAAGGGTAAATCTCTACATACCCCACCTCTCACAGTTGGACTGAGAGATTACCTTGCACTGAGAAATCAAGGAAGTAGTAAGCATATTTCTCCATGAAAGCTTTGACTTTGGTCAGAGACGTGATGGGCCAGCCATTGTGAAGGTCCTTCTCGCCAACAGAGGCGAAGAGGTAGTAGTCAATGTAGTGTGCGGGAGTGGGCAGGCAGAGGTTCCAGTTGAAGTTTTCCAAGAGTAGCAGTTCCATCTTGAGCAGGTCTTTTTTGTTTAGCACCACGTTCACGTTGCACATGTAAACCAAGTTATTTAACTGCTCCAGCTTTGGAACGCGATCCTCCTTTTCTTCAAATTTGCCTAAAAATAAAAATGTAAAGATGGATTTCAAAATTGACTTAAAAAAACCCCTCAGCCCAAGGGCACAAGATTCAAAGGATCCTGGCACTAGTTGTGCATTAGTAAGCATGTAAAATTCACAGATCCATCATGCAGCATGGGGAACCTGCTTTTCTAGCGGGGCTAGCTGGAGTTTTGTGGACTTAAACCTAAAACTCATCAGCGGGTGTATATGCAGACTTGCAAGGGTCTGTGCAACTCTGGTGCACCGGTGAACTATGAGCTCCAGAAGTATTTATTAGGGCAAGGGAAGAAGGCAGGAAGTGAGGTCTGATCAAGTCTTGCCATGTGAATACAAGGCATCTTTCAATCTAAGCTTCCTTGTCTTTAATACCAACACTAGATACATGCAAGTCGAGGAGGCCCACACAACTTAGGACAATAGCAAACTTTAGAGAGATGGTTACACGCTTGCACTATTATGAAGTTGTGTCACCAGTGCTGTCTTTCCTTAAAGACTTAGTGAAACTGACCCAGCCAAAGGCATTGGAATTCTAAACCAATCTCCCAAAGAATATGCCCACCTCCCCTTGAGGACTTGTATCACATTCCAAGGTTTAGGAACAGAGTCAGACAAAAAAAATAAAAATAAATAAAAATAAACAAAGTGAAGTTAATTTGCAATTGAAATAATAGTTTCCCTGCAAGGGTCTCAAAAGGAGCTTGTTTCCATAGCACAACACATTTATAAGATTCTTCTGTGTGGTATTAAGATAAATTTATAAAATAAAAATAAATTGCACAGATTTTAATTAGTGCATCTCAGTAAAATCCCTAGCACAATAGGACTCAAATCTCTGGGTTGGTCCTTTAGGTGCTACTTCAGTAGAGATGATTTTGGCAGATAAATAATCAAAGTGCTTTAAAAAGCAGCAAGAAATTCCTCTCCCCCAAAAGCCATTCAAATAAATCCAAGCAGATTTTAAGCATGTTTTTAGAACAGTGCTGAACACCTTGTCTACCCTTGCTGCTGTTACCCCATATTCAGCTTACCCAGTGCTGAGTCTTGTCATCAGCAATGGGTAGTTTTTTCAGTGTAGCTCAGGCTCAGATGGTTGTAAATGTGTAAATGCAAAACCAGCACCTAAAATCAGTCACCATAAAGAGGTTTGTAAAAAGAAGAGCCTATAACATATAAATGCAAAATAAGAGGATATAAAGTGCAATGAGAAATGGGAAAGAACAAGACCTATTTGTTCTCTTATCTTCCCTCTGATAAATCCCTACATTTTAATTCTAGTATTCAAACAGCTAACAGTAGCTAAAGGAGTGCACATCAACCCCATGATCAGGAAAGCCTCAGGATATGGTTAGACAAGAGATTTAAAATGTGGTCCAGAAATCAAATATCAGCAAGACCCACAACTCGGTTCTTCCTTTGGATACACAAAGGCAGCTCCCTGCAGCACAAGCGCAGATAAATTAAGAAAACACTAATACACTTCCAGAGACAACTCAAGACACCAAAGGCCTTTAAAAAAACAACAAACAAACAAAAAAACAAGTGGCCTAAACAACTTGTTCCTCAAGTTTAACAATAGAATTTACTTTCTGCCTTAAAACTAAGTAACCCCATCTTTGCAGCCATCTTGAATTAGATTGACTGCATCTGCTTAACAATAATTTATCTATTGAACATTTGTTCAGGATCTTATAGAAGCAGATGTTGGAATTCATTAGCATTTTTATACATAGCAGAAAGCTTGGCAGCACATCCTGGGAGATGCAAATGCATTCTGCAGGAAAACTGTATTTCAATATGAAAAGAGAATCTGCTCCTTTTTTCAAGAGTTTTATACTGCACAGGGTTTCAGAAGTGAACAACAATCCAAGATAAGCATGTATATAAGCAAAGCAATCTGCTAAACTATGAACTATGACATTTAACTTTTCAGATAATAGAAATACATACTGGAAAAAACAAGCCATTTCTATAGCAAGTTATCTTTTTTTAGGGAAAAAACCTGTTCTGAACCTAAGCATTTGCTATTTAAATAGAGAGAGAACAGGGCAGTAGCTATAGTGCTAACTCAAAATGTAACTGCTTTAAATAATAGTCTAATTTAAAATGTATACTCTTAATGATTGGGTATATATTGGAGTCCATATAAAAGCTGTAACGTATTAAAAATACACACTTCACTTGTCTATTGACAAATGCTTTTCTGGTAACGTTGGGGTTTTAGCCAACGTTGACATCAATTTATTCAATTTCTTTGTTTAAAAACTCAGATTCTCCCAGATTTCTCATGGAAAGGGACAGGAAAACACCTCAATTTCTGAACATGCTCTAGTACAGGGATCGGCAACCTTTGGCACATGGCCCTAAGCCCCCTGGTGGGCCGGGCCGGTTTGCTTACAACATAGGGAAGTGCTACTATCCCCATTTTACAGATGAGGAATGGAGGCACAGAGAAACTAAGACCTGACCTACACTTAACAATTAGATTGACATAACTACATTGCTCAGGGTTGTGAAAAGAAATCATGCCCTGAGTGCCATTATTGATAGGAACATCCCTTCCGTTGATGTAGGAAAGGTCTACACCAGTGGTGGGCAACCTGCTGCCCGTCAGGGTAATCCGCTGGCGGGCCGCGAGACAGTTTGTTTACGCTGACCGTCCGCAGGCACGGCTGTCCGCAGCTCCCAGTGGCCGCGTTCCCACAGCTCCCATTGGCCAGGAACGATGAAGTGGCGCGGGCCGCAGGTTGCCCACCACTGGCCTACACCTGTCACTCCTGTGGCACAGCTGCATTGCCGTAGCTGTGCGGTAGCAGCACAGATATGGCCTAAAGGACTTACCCAAGGTCCCACATGAAATCCGGTAGAGCAGGGACTTAACGAATGTCTCACAAATGCTAGGCTAGCACCCTAGCCACCGGCCTTTCCTCTCTTGACAAGACTACCTTTCCTCTTGAGTCTACACAAGCGCTACCTGCCACCCCTTTGCTACCACCCATGTAGCAATGTAGGAAATGTGATAAAAAGCAAGAGTGCAGATATAATCAAAAGAGTAATTTATTCATCAGTTCCTTTTCCCTCCTCAGTCTCCTTCCATGGAGGAAATATTTGTGGTGGCCTCCATCTGCAGATACCAGTTTTTGATTTCCATCCTTTGTGCTGAGGGCCAGAGAACATCACCTCCACATCAGCCTGAAAAGACAATACTTCTCCACTTCACTCTGCTACGTGAATAGCTCGAGTGGGAAAAGACCCAGATATTTAAAATCCATTTACAGATTTAGAATAAACAGGATTAATTAAATGTTATGATTCAGACTCATGACAGCTGGAGAGCGTGGGAGTACAAAGTTAAAAGAAAAGCAGAGGCCAACATGAGAGTGAACATTAAGGTAGGACAGAAAACCAATCAATAAAAGTTTTGAATCAGAATGGTCAGTAGTACAGGAAGACAGCAATAAGCTCAAGGTAATCACTGAGCAAACAGCTAAAAAAAAAACTTTGTTATACTCACAAAATACTGAACATATAACTGAAGAGATACAGCTCATTCCCCTACTGTTTCCATTTGAATTTGGATTTACACACACACACACACACACACACACACACACACACCAAGAAATGGGTCTTTCTATTGTAGTGAGACCTGCTTTCACTTCAGAACAGACGAGATTCAGAGGCCAAAATTTCCAACAGGTAATTAAAATTAGGCTCCTAAATCCAACTTAGGCACCTGGATAAGTTGCTTATTTTTAAAGATGTCTAGCACTCAGAAGTTACCCTCTTTGTCCAGGATTGTCTTAGAGACAAATGCACACATTTTACAACTGTGTTCTCTCCATACCCTCAAAAGTGAGCTCTGAGTTACCTGGTAAAGATCTAATGACATACACTTATTTAAATGTGCCAAACTGCAATACAATAGGTAATCACTCAAGTACCCATAAAATATGGAATGACCAATAGCTGTACTCCGATTCAAAACTTTGAACACCTACAAACATACTATCTTGTGTTTTAATCAGGATTAAGGCCTGCTCTACTGTAGGAAGAGGTGTGTGAGCTAGCTATTTTTTAAAAAAAGCCTTTTCCTGAGCGTAGGCATTGCTAAAGGGCTTTTCAGTCATGTTAAATTAACTTTATGAAGCTAACCTGATTGAAAGCCATATCTCCCCTTGTTGACCCATCAAGACAGGACCATAGTGACTTTCACATGAAGTGAGGCTTCAGAGCCAAGACTAGAACGTAATAGCCCCAAATCCCAGTTCTTTGCTTCCAGTAGCCCCTAATTTATACCATCCCTCCGTAAATCATTTAAAGGCCATTTATTCTGACAGTTTGAAAGGGGCTCGGTGAAAGACCTGCAGTCAAGTGTGGAGAAACAACATGATTTGGGGAAACTCAGCAGCTAAAGAAGATCGATATTCAGAAAGAAAACTCCTTTGGATATGTTTTCGAAAGCTAAAATGCACATGCTACAAGAGGGAAGACACACACAGCCCTCAGGCAGCTCCAACTTTGTCCTGCTTTTGCAGAATTTCTTTTTCTTCCTGTCTGGCAGGGCCTCATTAAGATCAGGTCATTGAAAGGTTAGGAAAAGTATACAGTAACCAAGTAATTAACAAATAATTCCTATGGGATTAGGAGTACACACACATTTTCACAGATGGCTATGCTGCACTCAACTTCTTTAGGCTACATTTACCACTGTACTGGACAGTGGCTTTCCCCAGAATTAGTCTTCTCAAAAGTAGTTATAAAGAGCATTGCCACTAGAAAAGCAGTGTGTACAGGTCTCCATTCACCTTTCCTGAAAGGAAGCCGTGTCACACATATTTGATTCTCAGTATGTGACCAATCAACAGATAATGGAATAATAAGAGGGTTAGTTTGGTGCAAAGTTAAGAATGTAGTAATTAATGCCTTCTGCGCACTGAAAAATTTTAAACACAGTTCAAAGGCAGCAATAAACAGATTCACTAAAAAGAGTCTCTCTCTTTAGATTATGTGTGTGTACAAATTCAAACCAACTACTTTGATGTATGGTTAAATATGAGTGACACACAGGTTATCATTCCTTTTTGCTTCCGCAGAGATCAGTGCTACTACACACTTAGAATTTTCCCATCAATCCATTTTTCAAACCAACAGGAAGAACCTTTAAACATCAGAGCTGTATGCTACACAAATTTGATTGTTATTGTTATTAAATCTAAAACATGAAAGTAAAAACATAAAATCAGTAAGATCTTGCTATTCAAGGTGATGTTTTCCTCTGTTCATCTTTGTCATTCATCGGCAGATTAAAAAGGTGACACGACAATTTTTAATTCTACTCATGTGTCCAAAAAACACAAAAAAACCAAAAAACAACTCATCTAACTTTCAGAAAAAGACCACATACTCCTCTTTTTTTTTTTAGCTTCTTCGGGTATTGACACAGAGCAATATTTTATAGCCAAAGGATGTGTTCTACATTGTTTTATGGACACTTTAGGAATGTCTATAGAGCAGCAGCCATTGTGCCGAAAAACATGTTACTTATTAAAACAAAATTCAGCCTTAAAATTCCAACAGTAAAGCAGGAGAGAAATAGTGACACAGTCAATGAACCAAAAAGAAACTCAAAGATTCAAGAGTGAATTAGGGCACAGAGTTCATGCATTAGCCTCTCACTTTCAGAGATCATTTTAAATCAGTTTTTAAAGTTCCCCCTCTGGACTTTATGACTCACCTAAAGCTATCCTAGCACTTGGCACAGAAATTTCAGAAGAGTGCATTGGCAGATCTTTGTAAGAACCTCTGTGTTCTTGTAGAATTAAGGACTAGCTAAACTAACAATCAGTTCCATAAATTCTAAATCACTCCTCCTTCCCACTCAGTCACAGATGTCTTCAAAAGCTTTTTGCAGTTTGGAAAACAATCCACGACTGTACAACCTGGAAAGTATCAAGAAAACAAAGTTCTGTCCTGTTTGGCTTTAATCAAAGTGATTTATTACATGCTTTAAATTTAAACAATGACAGCTAAGTTCAGATGTGGTGTTCAAATTTTGACTGTTTTGAATGCTCTCAGAACTACTTTTCACTTTTGCTCCTTAGCAAGTTTCTAAGTTGGATGTTAAATAAAAATTAGCAACCAGAAGAAATCCATGACCTACAATATGGACTTTAGCTGGAGGAGTTGATGAAATATTCTAAACAAAGCAGCCCTTCAAATTGTCACATTGCAGGTAGATAACATCGCAAGAAGTTGAAGTCAAGGCAGAAGTCCTATGGCAAACAATATTCTGTAATATTAAGTTACTTGAGCTACTTTCCAATACAACATCCCAGCAATCATATCAAGTTATATATGGACATGTTTTCTCTTACCCTAATTCCAGCCTGACCCATCAATGTTGCTTCTCAATTAAATGAGCACATGGTACAGTTTACTTCCATTCTGCACTTTAAATTACTTGAATTTGAAAACAGGAAGAGTCATTACATCAGATTTATTAGATCACAATCAGGGTGAAAAGTCATTTTAAAAAATCAATTTATATTGTAAGTCGCTAATTCTAATTTTTTCCCCTCTCACGGCCTTAATTGTCAAAGTAGATGTTCTGTGCTTGTTCCTTTACTTTCATAGTAGAACTACAAGCTCCAAATACCACATTTATAGGTAAACCGCCTGTGCTAGATTTGCAACCAACGCCACTTTCCGACACTCTCTATAGCTACAAATCAAGAAAGAGGAAAGTGTTTCAACCAGGCTATACTCCATCAGTATGAAGTCACTTAGGCCTGGTCTAAACTAGGAAATTAGGTCTGTATAACTGTGTCACTCAGTATGAAAATCCACACTCCTGAATGACACAATTAAACCGACCTAACCCCCCAATGTAAACAGCAGTGGGTCGATGGGAGAGGTGGATTACCTGTGCTGACAGGAGAAGTCCGCCCATTGGTGTAGGTAATATCTACACTGAAGTGCTGCAGAATTTTAAGCACAGACAAGTCGTTAGATGCGTCTGAAAAGTCCCACTCTAAGGTGCCTAAATATTTTTCTAGACTCCTGATTCTAGGCTATTTTTGAAACTGTTGGCCGGTGTGTAAAGAGTTTCAATTCCTTTGTTAATACATTGAAAAACCTAAACATCTCGTCATTAAACACTGAAGCAGTTTTGTTCTCAAGCGATGCCTCTAAAGAAAAGAATAATCAAAAATACGTTAGCCTCTGATGCTGAAAACACTTACGCCTGGTCTACACTAGCACTTTATGTCGAATTTAGCAGCATTAACTTGAATTAACCCTACACCCGTCCACACAACAAAGCTATTTATTTCGACATAAAGGGCTCTTTAAATCGATTTCTGTACTCCTCCCTGACGAGGGGAGTAGCGCTAAATTCGACATGGCCATGTCGAATTAGGGTTAGTGCGGACGGAATTCGACGCTAATAGCTCCTGGAGCTATCCCACAGTGCACCACTCTGTGGACACTCTGGACAGCAGTCCGAGCTCGGATGCTCTGACCAGCCACACAGGAAAAGACTCGGGAAAATTTGAATTCCTTTTCCTGTCTGGCCAGTTTGAATCCCATTTCCTGTTTGGACATTGTGGCGAGCTCAGCAGCACTGGCAACGATGCAGAGCTCTCCAGCAGAGGTTACCATGCAATCCCAGAATAGAAAGAGGGCTCCAGCATGGACTGATCGGGAAGTCTTGGATCTGATCGCTGTGTGGGGAGATGAATCCGTCCTATCCGAGCTCCGATCCAAAAGACGGAATGCAAAAATTTATGAAAAAATATCCAAGGCCATGACGGAGAGAGGATACAGCCGGGATGCAACGCAATGCCGCGTGAAAATCAAGGAGCTGTGACAAGCATACCAGAAGACCAAAGAGTCAAACAGATGCTCTGGATCCCAGCCCCAAACATGCTGTTTCTACGAGGCACTGCATGCAATTCTAGCTGGTGCCGCCACCACTACCCCACCAGTGTCCGTGGACTCCGACGATGGGGTATTATCAACGGCTGCTTCCTCGGAGGTTTTCGCGGACAGGGAAGATGAGGAAGGAGATGAAGAGGACGAGGCAGTCGACAGCGCTTTCAACGGTGATTTCCCCGACAGCCAGGATCTCTTCATCACCCTGACGGAGATCCCCTACCAACCCTCCCAAGACGGTAACCCGGACCGTGAATCAGGGGAAGGATCAGTCGGTGAGTCTTTTAAACATTTATTTTGAATACAATAGGCATGCTATGTTAGCAATGGGTTTTTAATGATTAGTTTGTCCTAGGCGCTTTAGTTTTTAGTCGTTGCCAGTGCAGCTACTGGAAAAGTCTGTTAACATGTCTGGGGATAGAGCAGAAATCCTCCTGGGACATCTCCATGAAGCTCTCCTGGAGGTACAGTGAAAGCCTTTGCATAAGGTTTCCGGGGAGAGCGCCCTTATTGCATCCTCCATGGTAGGAAACTTTTCCGCGCCAGGCTAGTAGCAGGTACTCCGGTATCATTGGCTGGCAAAGCATGGCGGCATACGGCCCCGGTGTTTGCTGGCATTCACGCAGTATACGGTCTTTCTCTGTCTCCGTAATCCTCATCAGAGTGGTATCAGTCATGGTGACCTGGTTTGAATTAGGTGAATTTTAGTATGGGGACTGGATGCCTGTTCCTTTAAAGAAATCTACCCAGCAGTTCCCAGCCACGAGGTGGGGGTGAGGAGGCGGACTGTTCATGCTGAGCGTTTCACCGGCAGAATGCAGGGACCGTTCCCGGGGACAGCCACGCGGTGGGGGCGGGGAGGCAGACCGTTCATGCTGAGCGTTTCGCCGGCAGAATGCAGGGACCGTTCCCGGGGACAGCCACGCGGTGGGGGCGGGGAGACGGACCGTTCATGCTGAGCGGTTCGCCGGCAGAATGCAGGGACCGTTCCCGGGGACAGCCACGCGGGGGGTGGGGACGGGGACAGGGGGAGAGTTCGTGCTGGCCGGATCGCCGGCAGCAGGAAGTGGCCAACACTACGAGCTGTGCTTGGAACGTGAAAGGAGGGCGCTGCTGTAAATTAAGCTTTCAGCAGTCAGAAGTCTACGGCTTACCATGGCTGCCTGCTAGCCGAATTCTGTTGTCCGACCCAGCTTGTGTGATCTGTACACCAAGACCCCAGGTACTCAATATAAAGATAGAAAATTCGACCTTGTACTGAGTGCACATGGTCTTGTTCACAGGGAAAGACTATATTCATTGTTCGCGAAAATGTATCTTTGTGAGGAATTCACTCCCTTTTCTCCATCCCACAGCTGCGAGTGTCTCCCAGCCTACCCCGGTATCTCCACCCCGGCATCTCCCTTCCAGAGGCTGGCTCAGATCAGGCGGCGAAAAAAGAGAACACGGGACGAGATGTTCTCCGAACTTATGCTCTCTTCCCAAACTGAGTCGGCACAGCTGACTCAGTGGAGAGAGAACATGTTGCGAGCATCCAGCGAACGGGAGGAGAGGACGGAAGCGCGGGAGGACAGGTGGCGGCAGGAAGACCAGCAGGCGACTCAGACGCTGCTTGGGCTAATGCGGGAGCAAACGGACACGCTCTGGCGCCTTGTAGATGTTCTGCAGGACTGGAGGCAGGAGGACAGAGCACCGCTGCATTCTATCTCTAACCACCCTCCCCTGCCACAAAGTCCCATTCCCCCCTCACCCAAAGTCCCAAGAAGGAGGGGTGGCGGGACCATGGAAACAATCACTCCACCCCTGCGGACTGCTCAAGTAGCAGAAGGCTCTCATTCCCCAAGATTTGATGCGTCCTTTCCTTCCCTTCAACCGCACCCCACCCTAGCCCCCATCCCAGTTTCATCCCATAACTGTGTAGTCTTTAATAAAAAATAAGTTTCTGTTAAGTACTGTTTCCTTCATTTTCTTTCAAAGGACAGTGTTTTTGAAGGGGGGGGAAGGGGGATGGTAATTGGAGAGGATAGGCACCTTTACCAGGGTAGACACGGGGGCAGGTTCACCAGAAGGTTATACACACATTGCAGTCATTAGGTACCCTGGTCAGTCTGGGAGGTAGTTTTCATGTTCTGTGTGTGGGGGCTATGTGACTTTGTGGCGGGGGAGGGCGGTTACAGATCTTCTGCTGCGGTCCGGAGCCAGGATGACAGAGCCACGCAGCAGGGGATCTGTAACCGCCCCCCCCCCCCCACAGAGTCCCAAAAAGGAGGGGTGGCAGGCTCCGTAGAAACAACCAGTCCACCACTGCGGACTGCTCTAGGAGCAGGAGCCTGAAAACGCGAGCGTCATGAACCAGTCCCCGAGTTTAGAAGTGCCCTTTCCATCACCCCACCCTAGCCAGCGTCCCAGTTTCAACCCTTTAACGTGAAATCCTTAATAAAAAAGACGGTTTTCAAGAACAATGTTTCCTTTATTTTCTGCTTAACAGTGTGTTTGAAGGGTGGGAAGGGGGTTGGTAATTGGAGAGGATAGGCAACATTAACTGGGTAAAGAACCGGGGGCAGGTTCAGCTTCTGTTTAAACAACCGTAATAGTCACTGGTTACCCTGGTCAGTCTGGAAGCCAGCTTTCAAAGCTTCCCGGATGCGCAGCGCGTCCCGCTGGGCTCTTCTAATCGCCCAGGTGTCTGGCTGCGCGTAATCAGCAGACAGGCGATTTGCCTCAACCTCCCACCCCGCCATAAACGTCTCCCCCTTGCTCTCACAGAGACTGTGGAGCATACAGCAAGCTGCAATAACAATGGGGATATTGGTTTCACTGAGATCAGAGCGAGTCAGTAAGCTTCTCCATCTCCCCTTCAAGAGTCCGAAAGCACACTTCACCACCATTCTGCACTTGCTCAGACGGTAGTTGAAGAGCTCCTTTTCACTGTCCAGGGCGCGTGTGTACGGCTTCATGAGTCAGGGCATTAGCGGGTAGGCTGGGTCCCCGAGGATCACTATAGGCATCTCCACATCCCCAACACTTATTTTCTGGTCCGGGAAGCAAATACCTTCCTGCAGCCATCTAAACAGACCAGAGTTCCTGAAAACGCGAGCGTCATGAACCTTGCCCGGCCATCCGACGTTGATGTTGGTAAAACGTCCCTTATGATCCACCAGTGCTTGCAGCACCATTGAAAAGTAGCCCTTTCGGTTGATGTACTGGCTGCCCTGGTGGTACGGTCCCAGGATAGGGATGTGAGTTCCATCTATAGCCCCACCGCAGTTTGGGAATCCCATCGCAGCGAAGCCATCTATGACCACCTGCACGTTTCCCAGGGTCACTACCTTTGAGAGCAGCAGCTCAACGATTGCGTTGGCTGCTTGCACCACAGCAACCCCCACGGTAGATTTGCCCACTCCAAATTGATTCGCGACTGACCAGTAGCTGTCTGGTGTTGCAAGCGTCCAGAGGGCTATGGCCACTTGCTTCTGGACTGTCAGGGCTGCTCGCATCCTGGTGTCCTGGTGCTTCAGGGCAGGGGACAACAACTCACAAAGTTCCAGGAAAGTGCCCTTACGCATCCGAAAGTTTCCCAGCCACTGGGATTCATCCCAGACCTGCAGCACTATGCGGTCCCACCAGTTCGTGCTTGTTTCCCGGGCCCAGAATCACCGTTCCACTGCATCAACATGACCCAGTGCCACCATGATGTCCAGGGTGCGGGGTCCCGTGCTTTGTGAGAGGTCTGTGCCCCTCTCAGAACCAATGTCCTCACCGCGCTGCCATAGCCTCCTCGCACGATTTCTAAGCATCTGCCTCTGAAAAACGTGGACGATAAGGCGCGAGGTGTTGACAACGGCCATAACTGCAACGATGATCGCAGCGGGCTCCATGCTTGCGGTGCTATGTCGTCCGCGCTGTCAATCACTAGAAAAGGGCGCGAAATGATTGCCTGCCGCCGCTTTCATGGAGGGAGGGCGGGAGTGAGGGTTGAATGACGACAGTTACCCAAAACCACCCGCGACACATTTTTTGCCCCAGCAGGCATTGGGGGCTTGACCCAGAATTCCAATGGGCAGCGGGGACTGCGGGAACTGTGGGATAGCTACCCACAGTGCACTGCTTGCAATGTCGACGCTTGCCCCGTTACTGTGGACTCACAAAGTCGAATTACTGTCCTTAGTGTGGATACACATGTTCGACTTTGTAATATCGGTTTTACAAATTCGGTTTAAGTAAAATCGAACTACTCTCGTAGTGCAGACATACCCTTATGCACATGCTTAACTTTAAGCACCGGAGCAGAACTATTGAATTCAATGGAACTACTTGGGTGAGCAAAGTTACATGCCTGCTTCAGTGTGTGCAGGATCTAGGCTTTAATGTTCAATATTTTGTTCTTTGCCTATAGCAGTTTTGTAAAATGCAAATAAGATGTCCTTCCAGTAGTGTTCTTCTTAAGAAGCAGCACGTGTAGCTAAATTTCAGTCTAAAGTTACAATAGCAAAAGTTGTAAATTAGGTGTATAAAGCCTCAACCTGATTAAATCAGATTTAAATCACTCCACTCTGGTCACAATCAAGGGGTTTTCCCAATGTGAAAAACTTGCTTTCTTTAAAAAGAAATATGTTCAGCTAGTTAAGAGTGAAAGCCTGAAACAGTGTTGCTAAGAGGAACAGATTTAAGTCAAAGAGAAAAGAACATTTCATTAGCTCATCTGTCGGCCAGAAAGGATTAAAATTGCCTACCCATGCTGGCTTTTAACTAGGAAAAAAAAAAAAGGTTTAAAAGAGGCACCACAGCTGCCAAAAGGTACCCGAAGCAACAGTTGCTATGCGATCCTAGCTATAGTGCGTAGTGTTTACCTGGGGGCTTGTGGGGGGAGAGGAGAAGGAAGGTCTTCCTGGGGATTTGCAGAGTGACAAAAATAAAATAGGATATACAATTAGTTTTATTAGAGTTTCAGAGTCCAACAGAGGAGTGGGGTAAAAAGGAATACTGATTGTTAGTTTAAAGAGTCATTAAAATGTAAGCGCTTTTCATCCCACAAATACCCAATTCAATCAAACCAAGTGGGGGATACACAGATCAAGCACATCCTGCCAGGCCTGAAGGAAACACTCATTCAATGCTACAAAGTGGTGTGCAGCTGAATACTGACAGACTACATTTTTCTTTACTCCTTGACCCGCTAGATGACAATACACATCTGAATGAAAGTTTTCCCAACTAGTTTGTCTTACTGGCAAGACAGAGACATTAGCAGCTCGCCATGAGATCGCTAGCTAGTGTAAGATAACTGGCTCAGTTAAGTCTAGGCCTACACTAGCAATTGAACTACTAAACTTTTGTCTTTCAGAGATATTCCCTCCCCCCCAAAAAAGACAAATGTTTTGCCATGACAAGTGTGAACAGCAACACAAACGCTGCTTGCAGACGGTAGAAGTTTTTTGTTGGCAGGAGAGCCGACAAACAGCGGCTACACTGCGTGACTTTTAGCGGCATGGCTGTGGCAAAACAGCCATGTCGCTAAAAGCTGTGTAGTGTAGACATAGCCTTAATGTTCCCTCCTGTTCCTCCCCCAGCCTCACTTGTATCTATCTCATTCTCCTGCTGCATCTTGTCATAACCTAGAAAGATGGAGAGCTCTTTGAGAAAGGGATTCTTTCTTGTCTCTCTGTACAGCATATACCACAATGGGTGTCTGATCCTTGTCTGCTGCCCCTAGGTGCTAGAGCAGGGGTGGGCAAACTACGGCCCGCAGGCCGGATCTGGCCCGTCAGGGCTTTGGATCCAGCCTGCGGGATTGCCAGCCCTGGCCCTGCGCCATTCCCGGAAGCGGCTGGCACCACGTCCCTGCAGCCCCTGGTGTGGGGGGTGGGAGGAGAGAGAAAGGGAGAGGGCTCCGTGCGGGCCGCAGGGATGTGGTGCTGGTCGTTTCTGGGAGCGGTGCAGGGCCTGGGCAGACAGGGAGCCTGACTTAGCCCCGCAGCCACCTCTGGCAATCCAACCCCCTGCTCTGAGCCCCCCCAACCCCCTGCCTTGAGCCCCCTGCCACATCCCTCCTGAACACCAACCCCCCTGCCCAGAACCCCCCAACCCCCTGCCTTGAGCCCTCTGCCACACCTCTCCTGCACCCCAACCCCCTGCCGAGACCCCTACTGCACCCTGCACCCCAACCCCCTGTCCCAGCCCTACATTCATGGCCCTGCATGCAATTTCCCCACCCAGATGTGGTCCTTGGGCCAAGAAATTTGCCAACCCCTGTGCTAGTGAAATACAAACAAGACAACAATTTAGCCCTATGCAGGGACAGAGCAGCTCCTTATGGTACCAGGTAGAGGTCAAGTTTATAAATATGCACTGATTTAGAAAGGTGAGTGAGAAATCACATATGGCTGATTTTTGCTGTAAGAAAATAAATGTGGAGATTTCCAGGGCCGGCTCCAGGCACCAGCCGACCAAGCACGTGCTTGGGGCGGTACCTTCTAAGGGGCGGCCAATCTTGGGGCAGCGCTCTGGGTTTTTGTTTGTTTTTCTTTACTTCGGTGGGGAGGCGCTCAGGGGTTTGGTTTTTTGTTTGTTTTGGCGGGGCGGCCCTGGGGTGGGGGGTTGTTTCGGAGGGGCGGGTTTTTTTGTTGTTATTTCGGCGGGGCGGTACTCGGGGTTTGTTTTTTTTTGTTTCGGCGGGGCGCTGCTTGGGTGTTTGTTTTTTTTGTTTCAGTGGGGTGGCTCTTGGGGTTTGTTTTTTGTTTCAGCGGGGTGGAGCTCTTTTTTTTTTTTTTTTTTTTTGCTTGGGGTGGCAAAAAAGTTAAGAGCTGGCCTTGGAGATTCCCCTGTACCTTTGTTTCATCGTGTGCTTCTTGCTAACCCACCCTTCTAAGTGAAGATACTTCCATGCCATTAACATGCAGTATTTCCAGCATGTATTTCCAGATTTTTTTATCTTGAATCTCACATTTGATATCTTTCTTAAAGCCCGAAGCTCCTGGAGTCAGGTAAAAACATTAGTCTGTTTTTCTTTTCTTTTTAAATGACTGTCGAAAAAGCTTGAAAAGTTGAGCCCTAGAGGTTCAAAAAACAAAGCATATAAAGAGAAGCCAAAATGTTAAATTTCAAATTTTTTAAGTCAATCTTAGGATGTTTGGGGGCCTGACTCATTATTTTTGGATGCCTGAAACTGGCAATAGCCCCATTAGATACAAGCCTCCAACTTATTGGGGTCTGCAGAAGTCAGGGCAGGAAAGCGCCAATTGTTTTCATCTTTCTTCAAATGCCTAGAGCAGTGTTTCCCAAAGTTGGGACACCGCTTGTTTAGGGAAAGCCCCTGGCGCGCCCGGCTGGTTTGTTTTTCTGCCGCGTCCGCAGGTTCGGCTGATCGCAGCTCTCACTGGCCGCGGTTCGCTGTGCCTGGCCAATGGGGGCTGCAGGAAGCGACATGGGCCGAGGGACATATTGGCCACTGCTTCCCGCAGCCCTCATTGGCCGGGCACAGCAAACCGGACAGTGGGAGCCGCGATCCTCCAAACCTGTGGATGCGGCAAGTAAACAAACCGGTCGGGCGCGCCGAGGCTTTCCCTGAACAAGCGGCGTCCCAACTTTGGGAAACACTGGCCTGGAGGGCCAGCATGGACCTTCTTCTAATTTCAATAATCAGCTCCAGGCACCTGGTGTTGATTATAATCACAAAATGGCTCTTCAGGCTCACACACACAGATGCTGGCCAGGTAGTCTATCAGTTTTCTAATTTATTTTCTGGAGGCGTCACCCCACTCAGTCACCTCAGCTCTAATCACTGCTGGTTTTAAGACTGTCAGTGTCTTGTTCCTGAAAAATCATTCAACTTCCTGCATTTCCTTTTGACATTTTGGGGTGTGGAGGTGTTAAGTGATAAATTAAGAAGCAATGCAGAAGCCACTCCATCCCCCCCCCCCATCTCCAGAGAATGCATCTGAAGAACTGGGTATTCACCCATGAAAGCTTATGCTCCAATACGTCTGTTAGTCTATAAGGTGCCACAGGACTCTTTGTCGCTTCTACAGATCCAGACTAACACGGCTACCCCTCTGATACTTGATACCATGCCATAGTTATCTCACTGTAAAATCTGAAGTGGAGACAAGGCACCTGCAGTTTATACTGTGGGGTAGCTAGGCAGAGTCAGCACTATTACTCTCCCCACCACCAGTTGGTGACCTCGCCTAGTTTACCTCACGGTAAAGTCTACCGGTGCCTTACCTTCATTATGTTTTCCAGCAGGATAGTCAACACAAGTTAGTCATCCTGTAGTGAACATACAACCTTTTTTGACCGGTGAAGACATAGCCAGAGTGGTAGAGTTAGAAGTTGTCTATATGGGAAAGTTACACTAATATAGCCATATCTGTATAATTGGTATAACAGTTATCTTCCAGCTTAAAAGGAAAGGGTTTAAGCTAAACCAAAAAACAAAACAAAAAAAAAACGCTAAATCAAAAAGCGACCACTTGTACAAGAGGGAGAAATTAAATTCACAGTGAAGTCTTATGTGCCATCCTACCTAACTTAATTTCCAGGAAACAATTTACTGTGCTTCTGTTATTTACATTGCACTAGCACCAACATGTGCCAATCAAGAACTGGGTCCTCATTGTGATAGGTACTGTACAAAAAAAGAGAGGATACCCACCCTCAAAGAATTACTGTAAATGAAAGGAAAACCCACAACACTGAACTTGTTAGAAGCCAAACAGACTTCTTGTCTGCCTGCCCATGTGTCAATGAAGCAGTTTTGCCAACTGGACTGAATAGGGCCTGTGGAAGCTTTTCTTTAGCTCACCAACAACATATGTCAGGTGCCCTGAAAAGCGAGCCTCACTGCCTTAGAGCACACTCGTGAGCAATGCTCTTTCTCAGCCTTTCAGTCAGAAAGCAGCTTTCCTTCCCACCCACCCTCTCCTTCTAGTCTCAACAAAAGAGTCTGCAAATGCATCTTCTCTCAGACAGCTGAGACTTGCATTGCTCTAGCTTTTGGAAGGCAGCCCACAATCCTCCTGGCTGAAAGCAAGCAGCTGAGCTGCCCCCATCAAGGCACAGGGCACTTATGCATTCATGCTGGTTGGTTGCTGTGCTGTCACTAATGACTTTCTCCAACTGTGCATAGCGAGGGCGTCACAAAGCAGAACCCACCAGATGAGCTGGAAGCCGCTCTACATGCTCAGCCGGAGAACAGGGTGGGGAGAGATTGCCCATACCTGACCTCAGCTCAGGTAGCGCTAACGTGTGCTTCTTTCGCTCCAGTTCCCTCTATTTTTTCTAGTGCTTCTTGGAAAGAACACTGGAGGATTAAGAAGTTGTGTAAACTCTGTAATATGGTAACACCCTGTTAAACCAAGAGATTTGATGACTATAATCCTGTATAATGTCTCCTTAAACAAAAGCTCACTGTTGTAATGATTGTTTTGTTTCTGATATTTACATGGCAAGAATCTGTGAACCTGTTAATACTTCCTAAATAAATAGTAATAAAAAAAAGTTGGGTAAAAACCCTCTGAGAAATTAGAATGTTCTGGAAGCAACACAGCATTGAATATAGTGAAGCAGCCAACAACAGATTGCTCAGGGAGATTGGCTAAACAAAATAAATGACCATGTTGTAATAAAAGCAGAACCCTCAAGAGGAGCAATAACTAAAAATTGTGAGAGTGTTCAAAGTTGCCTTGTGTTAACTCATGGAAGGAGAACTGTTGCCTAAAGCCAGTTGTTGAGGGCTAGCTCTTCAGGGAAGAAAGGCAAGCAGGATTTTATACTGATAAAGAGAACTCTGCTTTTAGGGATAGTCTAAACACAAAAAGTGGTACTGCTTTAACTCTACAGGTATAGCTGAAGCTGTGCATCATCCTTCCCCCTTAGGGTAGTTATACCAGGATAGCACCTTTATGGCAGAATAACTGTGTCCACCCTACGGGTTGTGCTGGTATAATCAATTTTAAAAAATAGTCACACTCCTAATCAAAATAGTTATATTGGTAAAGAAATCAGTGTCTGTAAACCAGGCCTTAGTATACTACTGGATGACAGGTTTTAAGTTATGGTGTGGTTTGGCAGAGTATTAACTAGTTGTTTCCTTTACTGCAGTCAAGACTACGTAAGCAATTTAGAGATCGGTTTCCCCTCTGCCTCAGAGGGAATTTTACAGGAGGGAAAAAAAATCTCCCCGTCTTGCACGCTTTTCCCAGAATAAGGACCACCGCAATGCTGTCTGAAAGGGCACCCAGGCAGCCTGATTCAGGAATCAAATGCCGTTTATCTCCATAAATTGATAAGCTCTATAGCCTTCCTGAACTAAGGTATTTAACTGCTTCTGAAAGCCATTTTCCAGCAACAGACTTCCTGTGAACCAGTACTGAAGGAGTCACAAATCACACTTTCTAAAACGACTGTGAAGGTTTTGTCCCATCTGCACTAGCATTCGTTCATTTTCAATGCCGACTCAAGGGGAACAGCAACAATCCTGTTATTAGTGTGCACGGGGCTTTAATATTAATCCCCTTAAAACTGCAGAAACCTCCTCCACCCCCCCCCCACCCCCACACTCTGCACGCATCTGAAGCAGTAGTGGCAAGCAGGTTACAACTACTCGATTTTTCAAGGGACACACCACACCTTGGTTACAGTGATTTCAAGTTCCAATACGATTTGGCTGGCCAGCACAAATGGACCCAGATTGTTCTGGAACTGCAAGATCCTTCCCATTTGTCAAACATTTTGTAACTAGTAAGTTATTTTACCTGCCAATAAACACAAAGATGTAGGCAAGTGTGCATGGTTTTCACAGTTTTTTAAAAAAATGCACCTGTGATGTTCCCCTCTGGTGTTATCTAGACCGGTGATCTGCTAGGCCACTCTAATCCCTGACTCTGGGAGCCAGCCTTACCCTGCTCTGCTGTGAGAACCCCCACTCCTGTGCTATTCACGCAAAGCCTCTGGCATGTAAGCTGCTCCCAACTACCTGCAAGCGAATTACACTAGCCAATATCTCTGGTCCCAGAAACAACACTAGGAACCTCCATCTTGCAGTGTCCAGTTATGCCCGCTGGATGCTGCAAGCTTATATGAGTTTGTCAATTTAACAAAGAAACTGATATGTACCAGGCTTGATCTCCCAAGGGGAGTCTCTGACACGCTTCAAACCAAACACACTGCTCCAGGTAGAATAAACAAACAGATTTATTAACTATAAAGATAGTTTGTAAGTGATTATAAGTCAAAACATAAGTCAGATTTGGTCAAATGAAAGAAAAGAAAAGCACATTCTAAGTTGATCTTAACACTTTCAATGTCCTTACAAACTTAGATGCTTCTCACCACAGGCTGGCTCTTCAGCCAGGCTTTCCCCTTTGATCAGTGCTTCAATCGCTTGTTGTTGGTGGTGTCTGTAGATGTAGGTGGAAGAGAGAGAGCATGGCAAAATGTCTCTCCCTTTTATCATGTTCTTTCTTTCCTATTGGCTTTGCCCCCTCCCCTTCAGAGTCAGGAATGCATTACCTCACCAAAGTTCCAAACTGACCAAAGGAAGGTGACTCCCTTGAGGGTCTAACAGATTCTTTTGTTGCTGCCTAAGCCAGTGTCCACTGCTCCTGTGAGGCTGGGCTGGGTTTGTCCCATCCATGCCCTAACGAGGTGTGAACTGCCTCTCTGTTCTTGGAGAGTTTTTGCATGGGCTTGCTTTAAGCCATGAGGATACATTTTCAACCTCATAACTATATACATGAAATTATAACCTAGAACATCACTGTAACAATTACTATAACATCACTGTAACAACCATGCTCAGTGCATCATGAGCCTTCCAAAGACACCCAACAGGACAAACTTTGCATTGGATACCACACAATCATTTTACAAAGATGAACATGGGGGTGTAGGGTGTTCCCCCGAGGTAGAGCGCGTCACAGCATAGAATCACAGAATATCAGGGTTGGAAGGGACCTTAGGAGGTCATCTAGTCCAACCCCCCTGTTCAAAGCAGGACCAATCCCCAATTTTTGCCCCAGATCCCTAAATGGCCCCCTCAAAGATTGAACTCACAACCCTGGGTTTAGCAGGCCAATGCTCAAACCACTGAGCTATCCCTCCCCGCACCACAAAGCACCACAAAGTGTTTTTCATTAAAGCCGGTAGGGAATTTGTTTTTGTATTTCTTCACAAAATGTTGAAGAAAAAAATATCAAAAATGTTCAGGTTTTTAAATCAATAACAGAAACCCAGAAGGTGGTGGTGTAGACACAGTTATAAAGATGATGCACAGGAATAAGCTATTATGGTGCAGTCAGGACGTGGGGGCTTGCCCCACTCCACTCGGTGCTCCGGCAAGACCCCGCTCCCTCGTCAGAGTGCCAGGTGGGGGCGGGGGGGGGGGGGAAGAGAGAGAAAGAGGTGAGTGGTATAGAGCAGGGCAAGCCCCCACGCCCTGACCCCACTTCCCGGCAGGAGCACCGGGCGGAGTGGGGCTCACCCATTTTTTGGTGGGCCCCCCAATTGGCCAGTCCCCTGGGCACAGGCCCCGTTGGCCCAGTGCCTAATCCGACATGGACTGGTTTACCTGTACCAATATAATTGTTGTATTTAGAAAAAGCCCATACTTATATTTAGATTACCATACATTTTAAAAGTTACTCCCTCCTTACAATGCTCAGAGAAGTTGCAACACATTTTCCTCTACTGCTGTCATAAGGCAGCTTGCAAGTTCCCTTTTGCCTTACTACACCTGAGGTGACCTGCAAAAGATTTCCTCCTCCTCCCAGTTAGGAAAAAAAAAAGAAAAAGAAAAAAGTCCCCCTCTCTATATAAAGGGCAGCCTGAAAAGTTTTGCTGCTTGTTTTTAACCCTAGAAGTTGGAGGACTATAAAGACTAATCTTTCCTGATTGGAGGAGGAAATGAGGTAAGGATCCTTGCAAGGTATACAATGTTAGCAGTCACACCTCGAGTGAAGGGGGGTGAGTATGTCAAATCCTTTCATCCTCTCTCCATAATGGTAGTCACTGAAGTTAAATGTGCAAAATCCTTTCCCTAAATCTGATTGAAGAACTATTGAAATGATACCTTAACAGCACTCTTCCAAGCTAGACAGTTTAAAAAGAAAACAAAATAATGAGGGGGATGAGGATGGGCAGAGAAGTCTGAAAGCTTTGAGACCTCCTCCATCCATCATAAACAGAAGGACAACTACTATATTCTCTTATATTAAAGTGACTTGGAAAGTAAGTGCTTTGAACTGGCATTACTTCAGCAGTTCAAGCTCTTCTTGCAACGTAATGAAGTTATGCAGTACTGGAGATTTTAAAAGATGAGCTGCAAGTTGTGAAGTTCAGTTCTGAGCTTGCACAAGTGTTCAGGAATATTTAAATGTGGTATTTTGTTTCAAAAAAGTTAGACTGAACCAAAATACCAGGCTCAAAGTAAAGATTGAACTAATTCCAGCCAATGCAATTATTTGGTTTCTACTCCATTCCAATTTTAATCAACTTTTACTGTAAGGTAAGTCAGCAACTAAGCCATCATTCACCAATCCCAGCTCCTCTATATTTCTAAGATGATGACAACAACCTCCACCTTTTTCAGAGCTAGGAAAAAAGGGCAACACTTCTCTAGATTTAGATACATATACCAAAATCTTTTCTGTTCCATCATAGTGTTATGCTGCCTTAAGTGTCCTTTGTACAATAGAATTATCCTAGCACAATCCATTTCAGGAGAGACCATAAGTAGGATCCTTGTGGCTGCATCAGTGCCATCCACCATCTGCATAGCCTTGAGCGCAGAGGTGGTGCTGAACAAATAAAGCTATCTTTGTCACGGGCTCATTTTCAAGACAGACCAAGAAACTTGAACAGGTATGACTGTCACTTTAATTAAATGGACATTAGTTGCTGTGTAACATTTTAGTACATATTCTGTGCTTATAAATGTTCTAGTCAGGTTCTCGCTCAAGTCTACATCAATGCATCTATGAAGACATCACTATGAGCAAAAGTTCTCCAATGGTACAAGTGTTTAGGGTTTATGTAGAGTATTGGCTGGGAACCCTGAACTTCTCTGCCAGGTTAAAAATCCCATTTTTTAAGGTTGCTTCTTAAAAACTTCCCTGAAATGCAAGAGTTTAACAATTCAACTTGTTCTTCAGTTTGGTTACTAAACAAAGCTACTTTAAAAAACACGTAATGCTGGTTCAGAGGTATATTGGCAAGCACATACAGCTGCTGCAGTGTGCTTTGGTAACCGCCTTCAGCTCAGATATTAAGATGTCCTATTCTCCAATGTATTGAGTGATCCCAGCTCTCTTTGGTTTCAATGGAAGCCAAGCATTGCAAAATTTCAGGTGCAATCTTCAGGCGCAAATTGATGAATTCTAGGAGAGGTTAGATCTTACATGAAAATTATCCCGTTGAATGGAGAATAGTAGCTTGTGTGTTACATAAACAAAGCAACCATCTGCTTGATCAGAAAAAAAATAAACATGTTAATAGGCAGCAGTTAACTTACTTGCTAGGAGAAGGCAGGCAATCGAAATGACATACAGTTGCTTGACAGTAATATCGTAGTGATCCATAAAGAGGTCCAGTAAGTAGACAGCAAGGTGCCGTGCTGTAGGGCAGAGATTGCAGCGGCTGCTGAGGACAGTCAAGAGGTCAGTAAAGTAGCGGCGCATCCCAATCTGTGGTGAATGGGCCTTATAGACAGGCAGTTTCAGTTCCTACAAGAACACAACAAGGGGGGGGAGAGGTATTAAAACAAGTGTTTCAATTGCTAGAATGCCCAAACCAACACCCGCTATCAACTATGGTAAGTGCTTAGCAACTACAGCAATAAGATTTACTCAGAACGCAGAGCTGGGTTAGTGCCAACATGTTTTGAAAGTCAATTAACTTCTAATATGTTCGAGTCATTCATTCACTTTCCTTAAGAAACTTAAAATACTTGGCTGTGCACTGTAAATTCTGGTTTAACCCAGCAGTAGCTAGTTATTGCTTTCCATAAAGAGAGCACCAACACTATCCAGACTCAGAAAAAAACGATCATGAGGATTAATTGAAAAGGGACATTGGTGCAAAATTTGACCTGACAAAGTCAGGTTCTGTACTATATTTCTTAAGGCATAGGGGTTCATTTTATTTTTTATTTTTATGCACACACATTCCATATAGAGCACCTAAACTTTGCTAGGTCCTTTAAAAAACAAAACGTCTTCCTTGTTCTACAAATTAAAAAGCATTTTTTTATTGTGTTTAAAACCCAAATATTGCAGAGTAGTGGTAGCCTAAAAAGAACATTGATTAGAAAGACAGTGGTTTATTTCCATTGTTGAAGGAGAGAAAAATGTAGAGACAAGTAGCATAATGGTGAGTAGTTAGAATTTAAATCTTTACAGTTTTAACTATTTGGGGTGTTTTTGTACGAGAGAAGTTTAAGAGAGCCCACTATATTTTATTTGACTAATGTTTTCTATGTCACATCTCATATGTGAAGTTTTTATATTACTCAAAGACCAAGGCTTCACATGTAGTTCTGTCTTTATCTGGAGAAGGGAATGCCATACTGCAAAGTAAAGTCACATGCTTGGTCTCTACTAGTAAAATAGATCAAGTTTGAATTAATGAGATTTTACATTGGATTCAGCACCCAGAATAGACAGGGGAAGTGTGGTGAACCCCAGAGTTACCCATGACCAGCCAAACATATTTAAACATGACCTTTTTCCAAGCTTAGATGTGGCCACAAGGTAAGGAGGAGGAATTTGCTGTGCTCAAATCAGAATGGAATACATGTTCTATGAACGGGAAAATGCCATTTCAAGAACAGTGTACATCTCGTGGTATCAGCTTGTTTACCCAGTTTGTGCCACTTAGGGCATGTCTACACTTACCTCCGGAGTGATCGATCCAGCGGGGGTCAATTTATCGCATCTAGTGAAGATGCGATAAATCAACCGCTGAGCACTCTCCCATTGACTCTGGTATTCCACTGGAGCGAGAAGCGTAGGCAGAGTCAATGGGGGAGTGGCAGCAGTTAACCTACCGCAGTGAAGACACTGCAGTAAGTAGCTCTAAGTATGTCGACTTCAACTATTTTTGTAGATGAAGTTGCATAACTTAGACCAACTTAGCTCATGTCCTCCTCCTCCCCCCCCCAGTGTAGATCAGGCCTCAATGTCTGCTTAGAAACAGAGGTACTACCCCTTAAGTGCTGACACAGTTATACTGGTAGAAAAGCAGGCTTATAATGGCATAGCTTATTCCCCTAAATTAAAGTGTGTAAACTAGGTCTTAGACAAGCATTTGTAAGAAATGCATACTAGGGTGCAACTATTAATAACTAAGGTATATCTACACTAGAAATGCTGCAGCTTTGTAGCACACACACTTACTACAGTGACAGAAGGGTTCTTTTACTGCCGCAGTAAATCCATCTCTACAAGAGATGGTACCTCGGTCAACAGAAGAATTCTTCTATGGACTCATAGCGTCTACCCGGGGGCTTAGGTCAATTTAGCAGGGTGTGAAGATTTTCACAGTTCCGAGTAACGTAATTAAACAGATCTAACTTTGTAGCCTAGACCAGGTCTTAGTCATTGTACAAGCTCTCTCCTCAGTTAACGCTTGGCTGAACACTGGCTTATAGGAACTGGTGGCTTGCTGAAAACATGTAATGAAATCCTTTGGTACTTGATTAAACCCCATTGCCTAACTGCCAACATGCAGACTTACCTGCCATAACTATCCTACACCATGAAATTGCCTTTTTAATCTTCTCAACAGCACTAAAATAGGGACTAAGACACCACCCTCCAAACCCAGGGTACTGACTGCCCAACAACATCCCTTTCCTCCTTACTGAGAGGAGACATTCCAGGAGGAGGTTTAACTTATCAGAAGAAAATAGCATGACACAATTAGCCTTAGGGGGGTGCATATAGCTGGAAACCAAGATGACTCCATACCGAAAAAGCAGCTTACAAAGACAGTGAGCTGAGTACTGTTATGGATGATCGATTCTCAGGCCTTTTTAAAAAGAGGCAGCGACAAACCACATTCCGGACTAAACAGCCACATGCTGTGGACACGGAAGCAGCCCTTTGAAACCTGGGGCAGCCTTCACTGGAGGATTATAAAAATATCCCCCACTAGTAACGATTTATAAAAAAGGAAGACAATGAAACATTTTCCCCATTGCTTTATATCAATTAAAAAAACCACCTGTTTGAGTCTGCAATTTTTTTTAATCCTGGAATTTAAGGGAATCTATACAATTTACACCTGGGTCCAGAACAGAATCAAATACACTCACAGACAAAATGTTTGAGTCTGTAGCTATTGAAACCAATTTTAAAACCAAAGAGTAGCTCTTTTTTTTTGGGGGGGGGGGGGGGGGAGGGCGGAGGAGGGGAGGAGTGGGGCAGACAAGGGCAAAACATGGTTTTTTGCTCATATGAGAAGAGATACTGGTACAACAAACAGAGGTAGAGTTGGCATGTGCTTGTTTATGTGAACAGGGACACCCTTTTTATCCTCCTGAGAGAGCTTGATGAAATACTTTCATGGAGATACTCTGCAATCCTCTCCTGCAGGTTTCTAGGGATGACAGCCTTATTTCTTCCTCCATGTTAGAACACCCATGCCACTCAGTGAGGAGTTTGGCTGGCATCACCACAGCAAACAGGCTAGCGGCATGCGTGCCTGAGAGACGTTGGGACACCAGTAAGAAGTGGGCTCTTTGTGACCCTTAGGAATGAGATGTCAGCTAAAATCACCCCTCTTGGGCTGCCAGTATTCACTGCCATTGCCCTATACTCATAGCCATGGAATTGGGGGCCAAATTTTATAGCTTCATGCAACAGAAAGTCTCCCCAACCAGGCTGTACTCACCAGGAGCTCAAGACTGGTGCTATCCTAAGGCGCTCCAAAGCTGAAGTATCAATAAGCACCTCTAATTAAAAGTTTTTAATGGGAGTAATGGAAGAGTTTTGAAACTTTTCCCTTCCCATTGTGACTGTAAATCCAATGGCATGTCTGTTTTTATTAGCAACTTCTGACATGGCAAGTTTAAGGGATGCACCCTTAACACCTGACCTGATGAGAAGGAGAAAAGATGACAAGCTAGGAATTTTCTGAGAGATCTTTCAAGCCAGTGCTGCACCAGACTGTGGACAAGGAGCTTGTAGGGACAATCTGACTGAAAACATGGAAAAAACCAAACAATACAAAACAAAGGTCAGGCAAAAGGCCCAGGAGTCCCAGCAGAACAAGGAGGAGGAAATGCACCAGGATAATAATGAGTGTTTTCAGGCAGCAAACCCAAACACTGCAGACCTTGCCTTTGCAAGACCTACAGAACCAAACATCAGACTCAGCCTTTGCAGTCACTGGAGAACTGCATGGTCACAGCTCACCAACATATCACTTGGCAATATGAACCGCATCCTTACCCCTACCACTCCACGCTGGGGGAAAGCAAGGGAAACCACAGTTTCACATACACCAATCTATGGTTTTCTCAGCCACAACACACTACACTGGACTAACATCCACTTGTGAAAACAAAAAGGAAGTGTTTACTTCCTTTTCAATAGTAATTTTACAAGGTTTCACTCATGTTAAATTGTGTTAGACATTTGTATGACATTGTATGTGTTTGTCTGCACTTTGATTTTGTGCACTAAACTTTAAAGTTCATTTTTTGGAGACTCAAAGTAGCTTCATTAGCTCACAAATTACAGAATGCCCACCAGCAGTCAAGAAATCCAACAGTACTTGTAAATGCACATCAAGCACCAGGGGCGCCGACTCCGTGGGTGCTCCGGTGCTGGAGCACCCATGGAGAAAAATTGGTGGGTGCTCTGCACCCACCGGCAACTCCCCGCCCGCCCTGGACCCGCGGCAAACTTACCGGGCACCGGGAGATGTGGCGGGGCCCCGCCCCCGACGCTGGGCAACGTCGCCCCGCATCAGGGGCGGGGCCCCGCAACGTCGCCCCGCGTCAGGGGCGGGGCCCGGCGTTGGGCGGGGCCCCGTCCCCGACGCCGGGTGACAGCACTCACGGGCAGGGCCGGAAGTCAGCCCCTGTGTCAAGCACCACAGAATTCCTAGTCTCAGGAAAACACCCAACCATGTCTGTAAGTGTACAGCAAGCACCACACAGTTCATAGCAGCAGGCAAAGCTGCTTTTTCACCCCCTTGAGAGACATAGCTTCGCCGATATAAGCTCCCAGTGGAGGCCACCCCTTAGTTAAGTAGGGGTCAGGTGAAGTCTTGCCTATCACAGCTCTAAGGATGGAACTCAAACTGGTCTGGGCTAAGGCACTTCAGAACTGATTGCAGAAATAAAGGAGTTAGTGACAGAGTTGTTAATAAAATGAGAAATACAGTGGGAAGTTTGTCTCCAGAGCTCTGGAACTGCCACGTCAAATTTAGTAGTAAGGGGATAACATTGACTCACTTTGCACCAGTGTTAGCCACATGCTTATTAAATTTATTTCATTGTGAAGAAACCATCTATCTATATAATAGCATCAAAATGCATTTCTGTGGTGAACTGGCACCATAGAGTTTGGTCAGTTGAGACAACATTAACAGAATAAGAGCAGAGCAAGGTACTTTTCCCTCTTCTTCAAGAGAAGGATTTGTAGTCAATAAAATGCCTGATAAACAGTGAGGGACTGATTCCAGTTGAGGTATCTGTTTCTTAGACTTTCCCCACATATCAAACACCAACAGAGAGATTTCCAATGCTTAATTCCTTTGTCATGTTCCTCTTCCACCCTTTCTCCAAATACTACAGGTATTAATGAAATTTCCAGCAACTGACTCAATACGAGCAGAAGATTTAGCGAATTATGTGATGGTTGTGGTAGTAAACCACTGCTCAAGAAAACAAAACGGAATTCATCAGGCTGGCTTGGTTTTTTGTTTGTTTTTTAAATTGACTAATATTTCCAAGAAATACTCCTGGCTATCATTTCTCAACAAATGTACCAACAACCTGGGATGCTTGCTCTCATAACAGAATTTGATTTTCTATAGAGTTAAATTAATGTAACTGTCAAAGCAGTCAATTTAGATAGCAACAGGGCACTGATCATTCACATATGAATAGCTATTTTACACGTATACAAAATGGTTTTAGTGAGGGCAAAGTTTACAGTAGTATTCTTGGGATCCCTCTATCGTTTTGTGAAGGCAGAAGTAATCCAAGGATAGAATCCCTCTCTCACCGTTTGCTGATGACAGTCAGATTAAGAAAACCGATACTACTGTTTCAATACTATGTTTCTAGAACATAATTGTGAAAGAAACTGCAACTATATTTGAAGGATGCTATTTAATCCAGTGGAAAGTTGCCTAAACCTACATAGGGCTACAACCAGGTCTGAAAACCAATAATAAAAATGTCCACAGTTTACTCAAATCAGGGAGTCGGCAACAACCAACAAGTCTTCAAATTTTTTTAGTTCTCTGTATGCTGGCTTTTCCTTTGCTTAGTATGTCTCAGTAAATACCCTATTGCACTGGATTCTCAGATTTCTGACAACAAGAATCTCTGTGTCATAAGAAATAATATAAGATTGTTGCCAATTAAGAAACAGCAGAAATGCCTATAGCAGGGGTGGCCAACCTGTGGCTCCGGAGCCGCATGTGGCTCTTCAGAAGTTAATATGCGGCTCCTTGCATAGGCACTGACTGCGAGGCTGGAGCTACAGATGATAACTTTCCAATGTGCTGTGGGGTGCTCACTGCTCAACCCCCCTGCTCTGCCCCAGGTCCTGCCACCACTCCACTCCTTCCCCAGAGCCTGCCATGCCCTCACTCCTCCCCACCAGAGCCTCCTGCGCACTGCGAAACAACTGATTGAGGCAGGCGGGAGGCGTGGGGAGGGAGGGAGTGGCGCTGACTGGTGGGACTGCTGCTGGTTGGGAGGCGCTGGGAGATGGAGGGGGGTAGCGGAAGTGGGGCTGCTGAGATATTACTGTGGCTCTTCGGCAATGTTCATTGGTAAATTCTGGCTCCTTCTCAGGCTCAGGTTGGCCACCCTGAGCTATAGCTTACAGGTAAGGAAAAAATCCTAGATAAGGTTACCTTAAAAGTTCACCCTCACAACAATTCAACTTTTTCCTGTTTTCTATCTTACTCAGCTGGGGGAGAGGTTCTCATTTTCTCTCCTTGAATTCAATTTCTGCATAGAGCATTAGCACAAAAAGTCAGGGGTGAAAAGTTAACTCCTTTGTAACTGACACTATTTAAATAAACAATCCTCTTGTCAGGAAGTGTTTGGAGAATAGCACAAAGAGGAGCTAGGGATCTTTTGTTTCTGTTCTTTTTAGGGGGGGTGGAGGGTGGCACGTATTCCTTAAATTTAACCTACACTACCTGTCTTCCAAACTAACTTTCCATTTTGGGCCAGTATTTCAATACTAGGTGAAGTCTGAATGCTTAGTCACAAAGGGCCATCAAACTCAAGAGGAGACTCTGCAATTGATGGCATGCTATTTCCTATTGAAACTAACTTCAGCTTCTGCACAAACTGCAGCGTTGTTCCTTTAAGTTACAAAAATATTTACAGAAG
This sequence comes from Chelydra serpentina, assembly GCA_037349315.1. Taxonomy (NCBI): domain Eukaryota; kingdom Metazoa; phylum Chordata; order Testudines; family Chelydridae; genus Chelydra; species Chelydra serpentina. The sequence continues at coordinate 21,193,256 of JBAIAC010000035.1, forward strand.
TGTTCTGGTAAGCGTTTCTACGATTAGACAGTTGGCAGTAGTTTAGTGAACAGGTCATTAAGGTTAAGAGTCAGATAGTATGTTTATGAAAGCTTGTTAGTGGGTTACAATTGATGCTTTTGGATTTTGCTGGTCACAATGCAGAGATTATGCAAACCACCTCCCCAACGGGAAATGGTAGAGATAACTGACAGGTCAATGACACTTCAGAAGGAACTAGCACAGTGGTGGGCAACCTGCGGGCATTCGGCCCATCAGGGTAATCCGCTGGCGGGCCGAGACACAGCTTGTTTACATTGACCGCCCGCAGGCATGGCCCCCCGCAGCTCCCAGTGGCCGCAGTTCGCCGTTCCCGACCAATGGGCGCTACGGGGAGCGGTGCGGGCTGCAGGGATGTGCTGGCCGCTGCTTCCCACAGCTCCCATTGGCTGGGACCAGTGAACCATGGCCACTGGGAGCTGCAGTGGGCAGTGCCTGCGGACGGTCAATGTAAACAAACTGTCTCACGGCTTGCCAGCAGATTACCCTGACGGGCCGCCAGCATGCCACAGGTTGCCCTCCACTGAACTAGCAGGATGTGTTTGGTCAGAGGACAGGAATGTGCATGAAAATCCCTCAAATCCCCCCGCCCACCCCATGTTTTGCCCTTGTCTGCATCAGATTCCAGCTACGCTACTGCTAGATCAGTTCAAAGCTGTAGTGTAGATGGGTTCTAACCATGTTAGGGGGACAGTCCAGGGTTTTAACCTTGTTATGGGGCCACAATTAGATAAAGTGTAGAGTGTAACTTTTAGCCTTATTATAACTAAGTCACCTATTTGTTATAGAATAGATAGGGCCTAAGTGGCAGAGAAACATTATTAATATAACTTAAATAAGGGTAGGTCTATACTTACGCGTCCCGTCGGAGGCGCGCGATCGATGTTCTGGGTTCGATTTATCGCGTCTTGTCAAGACGCAATAAATCGAACCAGGAAGTGCTCCGTCGTCGACGCTGGTAATCCAGCTCCACGAACGGAGTAGGCGGAGTCGACGGGGGAGCCTGCGCGCCGCGTGTGGATCCCGGGTAAGTGCTTTTTCATTCGAACTAAGGTACTTCGACTTCAGCTACGTTATTCACGTAGCTGAAGTTGCATACCTTAGTTCGATGGGGGGGGTAGTGTAGACCTAGCCTAAGAGTCCTCCAGTTCCATTAAGCAAGTTTTATCAGTATTCCCCCATCCCCGTCCCCATTTCTAACTAAGCAAAGTTCTAGAAGACTCTGGGGTTAGAGTCTCCTAACAGACCTGGGTTCATCCCCATTGCCCTCACTTAAGCACAGGACTGGGAGACACTATGCTATTAGTGTTATCCTTTAACCAGGATGTCAAAACACAGCTCTCTTGACATTTAAGATTCCCTGGCTCTTTTTGACAAGTATATGGGCCAACATTCTCCCTCCTTCAACAGAGTCTCATAATGGATAAGGCTGTGTGAAAGCTATTGTTCAACAAACTACCCTTGCCGATTTACGAACTGTGCCATTCAAATGTCAATAGAACTCTATAAAAATATGATTCTATGCAGCACCACCAACACTCTCCTACAATTGAAAGAGATGGCGGAGACCTCCTTTTGACGAGTACACAACTTGTTCTAAGTGGAGTACACCAGAACTTCCCATATCCAGTAAACAATGACAACTATTACTGCATGCACCTACCGGTTTTAAAAATAAGACAGACAAGCTCTCTATTTAAAAAAAAAAAAAATCTTTACTCATGCAAACACATGGTTCTTGTCTACTGACTTCAAATGGCATCATTGGAAGAGTGATGTTCCATGTTTATGTCTCTAAACCAGAGCTTAATTTGTGCCAGGGCTAGCCAGGGTTGAGCTGCCTGGCACCTCTGGTTGCTGCATCAGCTCTGAATGTAAAAAAATTGCTTGAGTCTCAGCACCTAATTGCTTGAGCCCCAGCACCTCTTTCATTACAAGTTAAGCACTGCTCTCAACTCCACATCAGACTTGCAGATTAAGGGCTGGTCTACACTAACCCCAGAATTCGAACTAAGATAGTTCGACTTCAGCTACGTTATTCACGTAGCTGAAGTTGCGTATCTTAGTTCGAATGAAAAAGCACTTACCCGGGGTCCACACGCGGCGCGCAGGCTCCCCCGTCGACTCCGCCTACTCCATTCATCGAGCTGGATTACCAGCGTCGACGGCGGAGCACTTCCTGGTTCGATTTATCGCGTCTAGAGAAGACGCGATAAATCGAACCCAGAACATCGATCCCGCGCCTCCGATCGGACGCGTAAGTATAGACGTACCCTAAGGTTTTTTTCCTAACTTACAGTCCTTTAGACTCAGCCAGGCCTGTGAGGAAAAGAGTTTAGTTAAAACTTCGTAGTAATTCACCTAGTATGCTATAGCATGGTCAAGCCAATAAAGCTAACATGAGTAAATCAAATTCAGCAAATATAGGATCTGAAAACCACCTAGCTCTTAGATAGCTCTTTTCATCAGCAGACCTTAGAGTGCTTTACACGAAGGTGGTCACAGTACCATCATCCCCATTTTACAAATGGGGGAAACTGAGGCACAACAAGGGACATGTCTTGCCCAAGGTCACCTAGCAGCGAATGGCAGAGCTGGGAACAGAGTCCAGGTTTAATGAGTCCTAATCCAGTGCTTCATCTACTAGATCACCCTGCCTCTTCTTTGGTAAGAAGTTGCCAGTTCATGTACTTACTTTCAGAGAAGAGCCATACCTTCTAAATGTTTTCCCATTCATCCAGAGGGGAAGCTACCTCTGACCATGTGTATCATATTTTTCACTTCATATTTGTACTGTACTGCCAGATCTCTGCCCACTGACAATAATGCCTTTCAATATATGCAGTTAAAACTGCACACTCCACTGCTCAGACATTCAAAAAAAATATTTTTTTTTGCAGCCTACTAAAGAAGACGGGAGTTAACACACTGTTCTTATGCAAGAGGATGTATTTGTGCTTGAATGCACTCCACAGCAGGCATTTTTAATCACAATATTACCAAACATTCTAATTTCAAAGGACAGTTTAATTGCTACTGTGTTTAAAAATCCACTACTTCGCGTGTTCCACTTTGGTATTTTAGAGAGTGTTTCATTAAATTCTCCTTACTCCGTTTAAATTATTCAAATGCTCAACAGCTAATCTGAGGCAGGATCAGAGAAAGGAGTGTGAAAACTGAAATTCCAACTTTGAGGAAAGATGAAAGAAGAGAGATCATGAATAACCATGTACTTTATTAGGACACCTGTTCCTTTCAGCTCCATACATATGGTGCCATCTACACTATAAGCAAACTAAAGTTAGCAACCAGTAATGCTATTGTTACAACTTTCAAAAGCTGGTGTTTTTAAAGTGGACAGATTACATTTTTGTTGCTGGGCTGACAATCCCTTTAGAGGCCCTAACGCAATGAGTTGCTCACTGCTGGTTATGCCTACTTTCATTTTACAACTGATTTAAACTAGAAGGGCATGTTAAAAGCAAATGTTAACATTTTTTCAGTTCATCAAGATGAACAGAAGAGATAAATTGCGTCTCAGACATGCTGGATCCCAGAAACCCTCCTCTAGATTTTGCTTTCAAGATCTGGAAAAGTTACATTGCCTTTTACAATGTCCTAGTGCCCGCTACCCCTTTGGACAACAAAAGAAGAAGAAAAAAGAACACACAATTGCCTGATTTACTCAGCTGTGATGTTTGTATAATGCTGAATTCAATTATCTGTGCCAAGCATCTGTAAGTTATTGAAAAAGCACCTATCAAATAACATTAGGTAAGGGGTAAAAAGTACAATAGTGGATTTAAGAGGATACAGAATTTAAATGATGTGGCATCATTTTTAGTAAGATCTTGCTTAATTAATAGAACCAGGGAAGCCAAGTGTTTAAGGACTCCAGAAAATGTGTGTAAAGAACACAGGGAAACATTCCCCCCTATTCATTGGGAGAAAGGTGGGGGGCGGGAATGTTTTACTGAAGAATGGTAACCATAAACCTGTTGCTTGTAGTACTTCTGACAACTTGTTTTATTACTCTCAGGGTTATCTGTTAGCTGGGGGAGTAACTTTTACCTAGAGGAAATATCTATTCCCCCAGACACTGTAAAAATGTAAAGGCACAGAACTGTTTGTTTTCAGCAGAAGGCACCAGCTCTGTTCAGCTATCCACCTGGCTGGAAAGCCCACAGACCACTCATTCGCAAAGCAATTAAGACCGCCTTTGAAGGATTAAGTTACAATACAAACTCTTAAAGCTTGCACGGTCAATGGGCTTTGTGAAATTCAGCCCTGCTCTTACTCACATTGCTTTGAGAAGCCATGTAAAAAGATAAAGGAGGAAATACAAGCAGATCTACTGAGTACTTTTAAATTGTAGGAAATGTGCATATCCTGGAAGGAAGAAAGCCAACATAACCACAAACACTGGTGGTTGGGGGACAACTCAGAACTCTGTTTCCAAAACAAGCTCAGAGCATGTTCTAAATAGATTTTTTCCTCTTTTTAGCACTTGTGTGCAAGGGAAAATGCTGACTTGCTATTTAAACGCGCTCTCTTTCTAGAAAAAGTGAGGAGTGGAACCTTAGAGAATAACAAATGTATTTGGGTATAAGCTTTCTAGAGTACTTATTCCTGCTAAAGCAGAGGTACACGTTTACATAGAACTGAAGCATCAGGCGACCAGTTTCTGTGACATTCTATCCATTTGGTAGGTCTCAAAAACCTCTTGAAAGCTGAATGAATTAAAATGCAAGTCGGCCTGCTAGCATGATGTCCCCTCCACCACTGACTACCACAGGCTCTAGGCTACCTAAAGGTCATCATGAGCACTAGCACATATACCAGGGGTGGGCAAACTGCGGCCCGCGGAATGCCCCTGAGCTCCCGGCTGGGGAGGCTAGTCCCTCCCCTCTTGTCCCCCCCTCCCCCAGAACCATGCCGCTGCGCGGAGGGGGGGTGGGGGGGAGCGGGCAGAACTGTGCGCTCCGACTGGGCCGCGCGGCTGCCAGACGTACTGCTCTTAGCGGCGTGGTAAGGGGGTCGGGGGGTGGGGTAAGTGGCAGAGGGTCCTGGGGGGTAGTCAAGGGACGGGGGGTGGCTGGATAAGTGTGGGAGTCCAGGGGGGCCTGTCAGGGAGCAGAGGGGTTGGATAGGAGTCGGGGCAGTCAGAGGACAGGGAGCAGAGGGGTTGGATAGGGGGCGGGGTCCTGGGGGGTGATTGGGGGGGGGAGAAGAGAGGGGCAGTGAGGGGACAAGGAGCGGGGGGGGGGGGTTGGATGGGTCGGGGATTCTGAGGGGGGCAGTTAGGGGGCAGGAAGTGGGAGGGGGCAGATAGGGGGCAGGGCCAGGCTGTTTGGGGAGGCACAGTCTTCCCTACCCGGCCCTCCATACAATTTTGCAACCCCGATGTGGCCCTCGGGCCAAAACGTTTGCCCACCCCTGACATATACTCAACCCACCTGGCACAGTAATGCTGATGAACATGGTAGAAGAGAACACTGAAGACTGCAGAGCAGGCTCTGCCTTCTACTTCACCAGTGCCCTTCCACCTCCTCAAGCAGTCCTCCATGGCACAATCGAGCAAGGCTTCAGTGTTTGGACCCAACCAGAGAAGCCATTAACCTTGTACTGTACTTTGACTTCAGTGGGACTAGTCATGTGCAAACCCGGCGTAGCCTAGCAGAAGCTACCTCCATAGAAACCATAACACTGCTTGTTGACCAGCCAGCCGACATAAAATGCCAACTCAAGGGATTTATTTCCTCTGCCTTATGAGCACCCCATCGCTACAGCAAAAAACTTCCGAGCACCTTTAAACCCAATTTACACTAGAAGACTTCAGGTGTGCTATGTATGTCAGGTGCCTGCCCTCAAGCACACAGCATTCATATAGCTAATGAACATACAGCATGGACCCTAGTCTTTCATGCAGTAACACTAGTTCTCAGAGTCCCTAATTATCCTCAGAGTACACTAATTTCAGATTTTTGCACATTATGTACAGTATGGACACAGATATATGATGTCACCACCCTTACAAGTTTTTGTCTTGTTTTAAAACACGTTAAACATTTTCAGAAACTTTCCTTCAGAAATCCTTATGTTGCCGAGATGAGAAATTTCTTCTCCGCATTAAATACAAACTTTAAGTACATTCTTCTGAAGAGGGGATAATCTGCCAAGAAATTTGCACTGCAAGTCATGGGCTACATAAAGTGTATTTTTCCCCAGTGCCAAATACAACTTTTACTACAGTTTGTTTCGGTCTCAGACTCACCTGCTTAGACCAAGACTAATCTGTTGGTGTGTTCTTCCCTCCCCCTACACCTCATCCATGACCAGATTAACATGCTGTGCCACACCACAGAACTGAAAGTGTTTAGAAAACCCCTCAGTAGAGATCAAGGGGGGAAAAAAGCTTTGTTTTGTGGGCAACACCATCTGCTTTACCATTTTCTACAGCACAGCACCATAATATACCACTAGGACTCTCAGCAATCTTGTAGTCATAGAAAAGCAGAACAATATTTATGCTTTTTTTGTTCTGTGCTGCTGTTGCAGATTTCCCCATCACTGAAAGCTAATTAGTTAAATGCACTGAATTCTTCCAGAAGAAAATCAGATGTGCTTCTTCTATTTGACTAGAAACATGCCCCAAAAAATAAGGAAGGATTCCTTCCAAACCCCCACCTCGAAAGCATGCGCAGGTGACATCACATCTTCAATACTGCAGGGTTTATGAATCCCGCATTTAGAATTCTCTTTAAGGGAAATTTGCAATTTAAAAAAGAAAAAAGCCTGGGCTTGCATCCTCGTTTTTGCTTCTTTATTATGTATAGGGAAAGCCTCAAGGGTTTTGGAGGGAGGAGTTTATGGGTATTTTTTCCACTTTAATATCATATATCTCAACTCTCATCTTGCTGGTTATGCTGAAGGACAGTCTGTTTTACTGTCTCATTTGTTTCAAGGATTCATTTTTCCAAAACGTTAAGGGCATTAACAAAAAGACTCAACAAATTGTATACAGTGACAACAAATTGTACACAGTCCATTTCCTTCTCAATACACTCATACTTTGAGCTCTTAAATATCATTTCATTCTTCCAAGCTAGGCAGGACCTGAATTTCTAATGCAAGAACACAAATACGCACAGTTCAGTTCAGGCCTTCCTTATAAATAAAGTAGCAAAAGAAAAGTACAAGCCCATTTTCCCCCTTTTCACCTGCAAATTCAAACAACCAACCAGGCCTATTCCTGTCATAGCAATTGGCATCTATGTGTACACATGAACAAAGACAAGATGTTAACCTTCTAGGATAGTCCAATGTAACTATGTCCCAAAAGTAGGCTGAAGTAGGCACTTCCTAAAGACAAATTCTAAGCCACATATACAAGCGGTAAAACATGGCAGATAAATTATGCAGGCCTCAGAAGAAATTGACAAGGCAAGTGGTGTGGGTTTCAGTAAAAAGCTTTCAGACCAAACAGAATTTTCAGTGGATGTTGAAGTCCTTTGGCATGAAAACTTGTGTGGTAAAACTCAATTGTCTAACAAGAGCCTATTATTTACTCAGTTTCATAAGGAACTAGATGACTGATACAGGAAAATTAGTTTTAAGTAACTTCATAAACAAGTTCAGTGTTTTCTTTTGCAAGAAAAGAAACAGCTGTTGATCTAGATTTTCTTGCATCAATTATCCCCCCTCCCCATATCAGAATCAGAAGGACCTGTCCCTCAATGTGATAGCATGAGAACAAGACCTGATAATGATTAAGTCACCTGATGTAATTTATTGTTGAATGCCTGCTGGAGAGACAAAAGTAGTAGAATATCCAAAGTGTTAATTTTGTTAAGGGTAACTTGAAAGGGAGTAAAGTGCAGATAGTTAATCTTTGCTGTGATCTCTCTTTCATGTTACCCAGCTAAATGCATTTAGCAATTCTTTAATGTTTGAAGTGTACCTAAGGAAATGCAACATGTAAATAGACAATGCTATTATTTCTAGCGGCTCAAAACAAGAGCTTTTTTAAATTAAGAGGACAAGACAATGCACAGCATAAATCCTTGAAATACTACCCTAATATTGCTCATTTAGGTATTTTAATATCAAAGATTTTTTTCTTCTTTAGGAGCACACATCTAGATGCAGTACTAGCTTTATCAAAGCAGACAATTACAGCCAGCGTTTGTACGGTTATCTCCCAACTCCTCTACTGTCTGTCAAGAAACAAGTGTCTATAGTAAAATTGCCTCTCAACCTGTATTTGTTTGAAAACAAGTACAGTAGTTTCTTCTTCAGACTTTAAGATCTTTTAATTGCATGCAGCACAGCAACAGTATCCCCTTTTTATTTAAACACACTGTCTCATCACCAGCTTGCCTAAATTAAAACTGCTGAACAAAAGCAGGCAGATATTTTTAGCCTGTAAATAGGTTTTTGCAGACTCTAAATTATGATTAAAGCATTTTTATAGGACAGAGAGTGTTAAGTGTAACTTCCTCTTTGATTAACTGAATTGGAGAAGACAGTTACTTGACAATTTAGAGCTTTAACATTTGTTTTCTTTATAATGCTTGAGGGGGTTCCAAAGCATTTTTCCTGAATCAAAAACAAACAGGGGAAGGCGAGAGAGGGAATTAAAGTCCAACCTTCATTCTCAGAGTCTGATGAATGTCTGCTGCCAGCTCCCCTTTCCACCACTGCTCTTCCATCCTCATTCTTCCTACCCAAAGGTGTGGAAGAGAGGGATTTAGTAACTGCTGGAAAGGAAACAAACCAAATAAATAAATCAAGCAGCTTGTACAAACCAATCCAGTGCCATCAGTTTTTCGTAGCTGTTTCAGTGTTATTTACTTGCCATCAGACTGACAACACTCTCCAGAAATAAACCACTTGAAAACAATCACTGATCAGCTTGTTTCTGAGAGAAAAATACAAGTTATTCAGGGTCATCATAAGGCCACCAAACTATTGATCAGATTGTGAACTGTAGGTTTTGCCAGTTGTAGGACATTGCCAAATCCTTCCAAGGGGTTTTGCTTCAAAAACATCTCGGAGTAGCATTGTCCTCGGGATCACTTAAAAATTCAGAGAGCTTCTCCAATAGCAGAAGAGTTTCTTACACTGTTGCTGCCTTCCCATAAAACAAACCAGTGGTGCCTTTACCTTTTTTTTGTTTTTTTTTAAAGGGATGGGAGGAGAGACGGAGGACGGGAGGAATGAGTCCCAGCTAGAGAAATCCTCGGGGACTTCTTCCCACCTGATGAAATCAGGGCAAGAAGTGCCCTGTAATTGACTTTACATCAATAGGATCTAGCCCTCCCCCCAGCTGGTTGTGTAACGCAGTCACATTGGGGGGTTTAATACCCTTGCAATGTGCAATTCCAGTCTGCAGATGGTTCCCCCCCCCCTTTAATTAACAATGCTACACAACTTCAGGACCCTGAAAAATGCAACTTGTGTTACCTTCGCTGGCTGCCTCCTCTTTGCCTCACACCCTCTGATCAGCAGCCTTTGTCCTGCTCCAACATCCTGCTGGTGCTGCTATAGCAGCAGTGCGACTACTGCGGCCAAGGGGGGGAAATCAGACCCCAGCAGCCCCTGGCGCTAGAAGTCAGAGAGAAAGACGGGAGATGGATGCGCCCCCCTCCCCCCAGGGTGCACCACGCAGGGGAAAGAGACGCTGCCCCCTCTCCCCTTTCTAGCACCCAATCCCGCCAGCCTCCCGCGTTCTTCTCTTGCACCCACTCCCCGCAGCAGGCTACTGCGGCTGACACTCTATGGGAGCGCAGCAGCGCTCGCGGGGGATTACAACACCGGCCGCGCACCACGCAGGCGCCATGCCTCCGCCCCGAAGGACTCTGGGGACTGTAGTTTCCTCCCCCCTGCGCGGTGAGGCCATGGGACGGGACAGGTGAGGCTCGGCTCGGCTCGGCTCGAGCGGCGGGCGCCCCAGGCAGAGGGTGTCCCGCAGGAAGGCGGCGCATGCTGTGCTGGGGCTCAGGGAGCCGGCTATCCACTCTCCGCACCAGGGTCACCTAGGGTAACCATCGGGACAGTCCCGATTGTGGGGTCTTTTTCATATACAGGCTCCTATTATCCCTCACCCCCTTTCCCGATTTTTCACACTTGTCTGGTCACCCTACCCTAGCACCAAACCCCTGGCCGGTGTGTGTGTGTGTGTGTGTGTGTTGTGCAAATCATGCGATGAGCTAATGTACATATTTGCAAATAATTTGCATTTAATCATACATTATAGTGCCGGTGAAGGCATTGGCTTGACCGTCTGGGGAGTAAAGTCAGCAATAGGGCAAGCTTCTGCCATACTCTTTTGCCAGCCACAACCATTCAGAAGCCAGGGGTTAGCCGCCCTCCCCATTCTGAAGTTGGCTTTAAAATCAGGAGATTTTTATAATATAATAAATGTTGGGCTCTTGATTTGACATTCCTGGTTCAGGAAAGGTAGCATAGGATGAGAGTGATGGTCAAAGACAAGATAACCAAGCCTGTAGTTTCTTTCTTGAGCAGTGTGGCTAGGACTTGGTTAGGGATCTAGGTTCTAATCCCAGCTCTATGGGAAGTTAGCTTGACCTGGATCCTCAAAAGTGTTTATGTGCCTAGTTCCCACTGAAATAAATGGGAGTTATGTGCCTAAATCCCTTTAAGGATCTGGGCCTTATCTGAAAGTGGAGAGAATATAAATTGTTTTAGCGGGGAGTATAATCGGTTGTATAGACCCTGTATTGCAATAGCTACTTAATGGATACACTCAAAGCAACTATTTTTCCACCTGCGGCTAATTATTTGACTAACAAGCTGCAATGGGGGGGTAAAAGGCTGCAGCTCAGCCAGAGATGGGCTGGTATTAGATACCCTGAGAAGGATTTGGCACTGGGTGTAGTTTGGGAGGAAATAGTGTAAGCACCGGGAACCTCTAAGAATAAGCACCAGAATGAGCTGCTCTCTTTGAGAAGGTCCTGGAGCTCAATAAAGGTAGGAAATTCAAGGGATGTAGCAAACTATGGTCTCTTGGCTGAAACCCAGAGGAGTGGAACGGCCTGGGTTCTCCTACCTGCCCCCAGGGAAAGGGCTGGTAAGCTCTCCTGATACAGAATGTGGTTGAAGATGTGGCATAAAATGTTTAGCTGTTGGATTTTTATTTTTATTGTTGTAGTTCATCTGGAAGGGGTGGGACTACAAGTGACCTGGTTGGGGGGCTGAGTGGTGAGAAGGGGCAAACTACATGCTCTGAGTGTCTGTTGATAAAGGGTGCGAGAATGAAGAGACACTATACTTGGCTCTAGTTGGTAAGTGAGTCCTCTGCAGAGGATATGAAGGCTTGCTCAATAATAAGGGTTATGATGTATATGAAAAATATCAACAGAAGTGATGAGCTTTGAATTTATTGTCTTATGGTTCCCAACTTGGGGAAGTTTTCCATAGGCTACAGGAGAGAGTGCATGTAAGGGAAAATCTCTATCTCCAGGCTGGATTTGTCTGTTTACCCATCTGTAAAATGGGAATAGTTGTACTTGGCTCCATTATAAAGTGCTTTGAAATCTCCCAATGAAAATTGTTATATATGAGGTGGGTATTGTTGTACAGTTTTGTTTTTTTATAATGCCAAACACACTGGGGTCCTGATTACATATGGGCACCTTAGGTGCTAATAGAGCATTAACTTAATATAAGGATTTTGGCTCTCTTTTTGCTCAGAGAGGTGGAACTGTTCCACATTTCAGAGAGACACGGTGTGTGCAGTAATATCTCTTATTGGACTTACTTCTGTTGGTGAGAGAGACAAGCTTTTGAATGTAAGCAGAGCTTTTCTTCAGGTCAGCTCTGTGTAAGTGCCAGTGCTTATCTCTCACCAACAGAAGTTGGTCCCTTTTTGTCTCCTTGATCTTGTGACCAATACAGCTACAGCCACATCACATACCATACAGATGGCAACCACAGTTGAGGCTTGGGCTTATAGCCCTAGTGCAATATCCCCCATTCAAGGGAATAGGGTTCTATCCCCAGGTTCTGGAGTTCCATATTCAGGGAGCTGGGATCTATTCATCAGACCCCACATCTAGGAAGCTGTGATTTTATGTACACCCTAGTAGAAATTGCAATTGACTGCATTATAATCCTTCAACTTTATTAGCTTTTTGCTCTACTGGCTTGGAGGAACACCAGTAGTTCCTGCAACCAATAAATCAATGCACCCATTAGTTTATTCCCAAATCTAGTTCCTCAATCAAAACCATATGAAAAATGTTATTTCCAAGTAGGGATTCAAATAGGAAAGGCTGTGAATTCTCACACTTGGGGACCCTGGCATTCCATTCTTACAGCTAGGGCTGCCAGTTTTTCATAAGAAATATAAAGCCCCCTTGATTTCCTATCAATGTTTTGGCTTTTCCATTGGAAAAATAGGGGGGTTTAAAGTTAAAAACAAATGAACTTTCCATAAAAACTCAATTTTTGAAAACAAAACACTTTATTGAAGAATTTTCAGTTTCCAGTTTGACATGAGGAAATATTCAACCAGAACGAAAACTATCGTGAATATTCATTTTGATTGAAAAGCATTTTGTTTTTTACAAGATGTTTCAGGGGAGAAGTTTTGACTAGTTCTGTTTAAGACAGTAGGCCCCAGCTATTCTTATGCTAAAAGTTGAGCATGCTTTGGCTGCTTGATTTATTAACCTGCTCTGCAAAACAAAAAGAAGCCTGCTAATGTTCAGTGAAGTTGACTGCTAATGGCCTGTTAGAGTTCAACTGAGAGTTGGCCGCTAACTACCCATCAGAAACTCTCGCCCATTTTCTTTTCAGTATCTCCAAGCAGTCTGCTAAATGGGTACCAAAATACTACAACACTTGCCTAAGATGAAGCATCTGAGTAGTTCTATTGTCACTGGCTTAAATTCAGCACATTAAGTACCATGCTGAATCAGCACCTGAGCTATTAGTCCTGCCCTAGTGATACAAATGTGAGAACTATTAGAGTATCAATAGACCTATTTTTCTTCATCTGTACTTTATCTACTTTGTCAATACAGCTATGGAGTGTCTAATATTTACATCAATGCCATTCTACTACCTTTAAAATCCAGGTTTATATAGCTATAAATGACTAGAAGTGTCTAAAAGATAAAAGCTATTCATAAAATGTTTAGAAGCGACAAAGGGTCCTGTGGCACCTTATAGACTAACAGAGGTATTGAAGCATAAGCTTTTGTGGGTGAATACCCACTTCTTCGGATGCAAGAGTGGAAATGTCCAGGGGCAGATATAAATGTGCAGGGAAGATTCAGGCTAGAGATAACGAGGTTAGTTCAATCAGGGAGGGTGAGGCCCTCTTCTAGCAGCTGAGGTGTGAATACCAAGGGAGGAGAAACTGCTTTTGTAGTTGGCTAGCCATTCATAGTCTTTGTTTAATCCTGAGCTGATGGTGTCAAATTTGCAAATGAACTGAAGCTCTATAAGGTGCCACAGGACCCTTTGTCATTTCTGCAGATCCAGACTAACACGGCTACCCCTCTGATTCATAAAATGTTTGTAATTTTCAGTCCAAAATACTTCTCCTCTCCCCACCACCCTAGGGGCACTTGAAGGGATTTAGGTGCCTAGACAGGTGCCAAGCCTACCATGTAGGCACCTCTGACACTTTCCAAGCTGCAGCTCAGGATCCCCTTACCCCCTGAGATGCTAGCATTCTGCTGGTTGGCATTTTCAAAACAACCCACACACTGCTATCACCCGCTAGCTTACAAGCTGCTCAGAGCCCTAGTGCAAGTCAATGCCCTGGAGGCCCTTAAGTGGGAGTTTTAAACTTCAGTAGCGCTAGCTTGCTAGTGAACCCAGTCCCACAAGCATGTTCTGAGCACACCTGAGATCTGATGCCAGGGAGACCCCACAAAAGGAGAGCTGCACACAAGTTTCCAGTATGTGGAGAGGCAGCACATCACCTACACATAAAACAATCAGAGGCAACAGGGATGGTCAAGCATAAGAGAAGTACTGAGCATGAGTAAGGAACTGATCTGGCTTAGGTACCTAATTCTAGCGAGTGTTTTGGAGCTGAACCTCCTGAGTGGAGGGAGGCACACCTCCCTCTGCCCATCAGCAGGCACACCAGGCCAGTTGCTTAAGTCCCACTCCCTAGCCTCGCCTCTCCTCTTCTTGGCATCACCCATAGCTAGTTTAGGCAGCTCCCTACCCAGCTGGCCAATTTCTGAAAATCTGTTTTTAGGTGCTCAACTATTTCCATGTCTTAGGGAGTTTAGGTGGCATGGAGCTGCTTAGCTTGGGGCTGACACCTATGGGTTAGATCAGGGGTAGGCAACCTATGGCACGGGTGCCAAAGGCGGCACGCGAGCTGCTTTTCAGTGGCACTCACACTACCTGGGTCCTGGCCACCAGTCTGGGGGGGCTCTGCATTTTAATTTAATTTTAAGTGAAGCTTCTATAAACATTTTTAAAACCTTATTTACTTTACATACAACAATAGTTTAGTTATATATTAAAAGACTTATAGAAAGAGACATTTTAACATTTTTAGAAGGTATTACTGGCACGCAAAACCTTAAATTAGAGTGAATAAATGAAGACTCGGCACACCACTTCTGAAAGGTTGCCGACCCCTGGGTTAGGCATTGTTCTGGTCAGTGCTGAGCAACACGTTAATCTCTTTCAAAGTCTGTCCCATAATCAACGTGTTTCACTCATTACACTTGGAATGGAATGAAATGTGATGCACAGCAAGACAGTCCATGCAAAATTAATTTCAGCAAAGTAGGCAACAGACAAGGAAGCAACTGTTGTTCTTATTAACATAGGATTCTTTGTACTTGTTAAAGAATCATCAAGGTGATTCTCAGCTCCATAATATGAGTTAAATAACTGTTGAAATAGATTTCAGAGTAGCAGCCGTGTTAGTCTGTATCCGTAAAAAGAACAGGAGTATTTGTGGCACCTTAGGACTAACACATTTATTTCAGCATAAGCTTTCGTAGGCAATAGCCCACTTCATCGGATGCATAGAATGGAACACACAGAAGCAAGGGGTGTGTGTGTGTGTGTGTGTGTGTGTGTGTGTGTGTGTGTGTACACACAGAAAAGGTGGAAGTTGCTATACCAATTCTAAGAGGCTATTTAATTTAGATGAGCTATTATCAGCGGGGGGAAAAAAACCTTTTGTAGTGATAATCAAGAAAGCCTATATCAGACAGTTGACAAGAAGGTGTGAGGATACTTGGAGAAATAGATTCATGCATACATACGTACAGCTTGGCTTTAAATATTGTCTGGTGTCTCAAAGTGTTTACAAATTAGAGCCATTGTGTGCTTGATACTAGTTCATGCCATTGCCTTGCCTTGAACGCTAGAGCTGTTTTAGTGAAAAAGACAAAAGGCACTTGGGTAAAATAACAGAGAATTTGCTTAGATCCTTTGAAAAAGTGAGGAATCCCAGAAGTTCACTTCCATATGATAATAGTTTAGCCAGTCAAACAATATCCACGCATAGTATCTTGGTCCAAGTTTTTTTTTTAATTATAAATGTACTGCAGTTATGGGATTATATTTTCCATCAGAGTGTTTAAATGAAAGAGTCATCAACTTTTTGTGTGTGGTCTAAGTAACATAATACAACATTAATAGTTTGGGTTAAAACAAAGGTATTTTTAATAGTTAAAGTTGTACTAGTTTAACTTTACATCAACTTAAAAATTGACTTGGTTGGTGCAAAACCCTTTGTGGACACGCCTAAATGGATTTAAACCTGGATTTTATTAATGTGTATTGCAGTAGTGTCTAGAAACAAAATCATTGTATGCTAAATCAGTATAAACTAGGTGTAAATTGAATGAGTAGTGCCCACACTATCTTTAACAAATTTAACTAAATCAGTTTAAAAAAAAATAAATTCTTGTTTAACCAGTGCAACTGAGAGCATAGACAAAGCCAGCATTTTATATGGTGCTCTGGAAAGACCCTTATAGCAAATTTTTCCCAAAGTTATTCTGAAACTTCCTCCAGTTCCCACTCTGAGAAATACAGACTGCATCCACACTACAGTCCCCTGATCTTGCTCTCCCAGATCCTGACTTCCTTATTCTTTCCTGTAAATGCTTCTCCTCAGACCATCAATTTTTTACTGAAGTTGACTGACAAATCGTATTTTTACCATTGAAACAACACTTTATTTAAAGTCAATGTGTCGGATTCCTGATATGCACGTTGCTTTGCGAAGGTATTACAGGAAAACTTGTACTCAAAATGAACTGAAAGCAGCAGAGAAGGAAAAATGCTCATTCCTTGAGGATAGAGTACTGGACTGGGACTTTATTCCTGGCTCTGCAACTAGCCTTCTGGGTGGCCTTGGGCAAATCACTTCACCTCTCTGTGCTTCAGCTAGGTAAAGTGCTGTGCATGCAAAGCGCTATATAACAGCTAAGTGCAATCATCAAGAAAAGACATGAGTTAGGCTGCAGATTCCCCACTGAATGAGCATTCTTCATATTTGGCACAAAAAAGGAACTATCTATATGAATAGAACTGGCAGAATACTGTAAAACAACATGAACATAAAAATCAGTTTGGACATATGAGTCTTACTAGCACAAATATTTATAGAAAGTGATTTTGCTTTCCCTGGACACTTGCATCAGAAACCTGATTCTAAGGCTATGTCTACTCAGCACTGTCGTTGGCTATCCCCGTCTGGGCACAGGAACTAGGGGTGCTGCAGCACTTCCTGGATGCCGGTCCTGCGTACCCAGGCTCCCTGCTGCCGGCCTCAGCTCCTGGCGGGGGGGAAGGGGAGTGAACAGGAGTAAGGGGGGTGGTTTTCAGCACCCCCACTATTAAAAATGTTCCAGCGCCACTGTGCCCAGGCTGGCTGTTGGGGGCACTTGACCCTTTGTGCCCCTCCCACGAGTCACTACTGTCATCGGCAAGCTGCACATGGAGCTGAGCCCAGGTTTTCAGCCCCTCCCCGCATCCCGCCACTGCCCCTCTTAAGTCTGTGGATGTGCTCCTGGTGAGGATACGCACCATCGACAGACAGAGGGTTAGTGTGGACATAAACCACCATAGTAAAAGTCTGTAGTGTAGCCATGCCTGCAGGAGAGCTTGTGCCGAGGTTCCTGGAAATGAGAGGCTTGATGCTGGAGGGTGAATCCCATGTAGGACTTCTGGATGCGGAGTCCTGGGGCAGTGGAGCACGGGGGGAGCCTCTTGCAGCAGACTTAAGCGGTTGGCCAAGCCCAGAAAAAAGGCCTAACTTTGCAGGGATTTTCCCTGAGCAGGGTAAGACTCATGAGCAGGAGCCCCAAGGAAAGGAACCATGTGGGGAGCTCTTCTGCAGGAGACCGGTGTCTGTGGTAACAGAGTCGCACGAGAGAAGTGACTCTGGCAACCCTCGGGTCAGAGGCCTGGAGAGAGGGGCCCTGGAATAGCAAAAAGGAATTGGAACAGCTGGGCACTGACTCTCGAGTGGGTGACCTGGAAACTATGTCCCTGGAGTTGGCATGGACACCTGTTGTGACTGCACCTGTTGTACTTTGGGGACTTGTTTCATGAGGGTTTTGCCGACAGGCCTTTGGGACACAGACTGTTCCTTTCTACAGGCAAATGAAGGGGAAACTGAGGCAGACACACTGATTTTTTTTTCCCCTCCACAACCTGCTGGAGGAGGGAGCTCCAGACAGGGTGGCCCAGCCACTGGTAATCTATGTGAAGCTCTTTGTTGGTCTCAGTGCAGTTGCTACCAGCTGAGTGTCCGTATCACATGCAAACATACCAACACACCACTAGCCATCTCACTAGAGAAGCCAAGATCTGGGTGGTAATGGAGAGTGAGCTCACTCCTAGAAGTGGTGCCTATGGGTGACTGTGGAGGCTCGTGGGTGGGGTTAGGATGGGAAGTTTGCATTGTTGCTGCCCAAGCTGTAAATTGCTCTGGGACTTAAGTGTCTGGGGCTAACAAATGGACTAGACTACGTTACACACTTCATATTGCACACACTAAGGGCTTCTTGCATCCATCTATTTCCCTCCTCCCCGTCCAAGCACCCAGGTGCCCCCTTCCCAGCCAGTGGCGTAGCCAGGTTTAGACCACAGGGGGAGCAGAGCTGAAAAAAGGCACCGGGAGCAAAAAGTGTCGGGAGCAAAAAAAGGCACCGGGAGCAAAAAAATTTGCTCCACTCTGGCTGCAGCGTAGGAGCAAAAGGCGTTGGAGCACAAAAAAGGCGCCGCTTCTGCTCGGTTATGGAGCGGCCACTCCCCCTGCTCCCCCCTGGCTACGCTTCTGTTCCCAGCCCCTTCTTTCTCAGGGGCTTCCTGCAACTCCCTGCAATCCTCGCCCCTGCCAGAGGTTCTGTGTGCCCTTATTCTCCTGTACCAGGCTCCCCTTCTTTGCCATATAAGAGCTCTGTGAACCCCCATTCCTACTCCCCCCCCATGTCCTCCATTTCCCCAAGAATTGGACAAAATCATACTCTTGTAGACAGTATCATTCAGAAATGGCCACTCTGTGAGTAGTGTAATACATTCCTCTCTGAGTTTAGGGGGCACTTTCCCATCACCCTCAGTTGTTTGTAACCATATCTATTTGACTTTCACTCCACTTTGGCATTCACCCTCATTGCCTGTGCATCACCCCAGGTGTAGAGTTTCTGATATGAGACACTATCTTCCCTTGTACCTGTTGTTTGTGTTGTAGTGGAATCGTCTGGTTTGAATCAAAACTCTCCTTTTTAAATTGACAGTTCAGTTAGAACAGACATTTGGTTGGCAGGATTGCAGTTGTCTAGTATGTTCGTCAGGATGCCAACTTGCAGGAGCTTTTAGCAATGACTGGACTGAGGGATTGCATACAGGCCAGTGGCGTAGCCAGGTTCTAACACTAGGGGGAGCGAACACATTAAAAAAAGGTGCCACCGACCTGAGATATCAAATTACTAATTACCGCTGGCCCCACCAAGAGCCCGCTGCTGGCCTGGGTGAAAGAAGAACCCAGGCTGGCAGGAGCCTGCGGGGGAGAATCCTAGAGCGGCAGCTGGCTGAGCCGCTCAGCCTGCCCTGCTCTGGGCTTCCCCCCACAGGCTCCTGCCAGCCCGGGTCTCTCAGCCTGCTGCCAGTCTGGGTGAAAGAACCCAGGCCAGCAGCGGGCTCTTGGTGGGACCAGCAGCAGGACCCTGGCTGGCAGGAGCCCACGCAGGGAATCCCAGAGCGGGGCAGGCTGAGCGGCTCAGCCAGCCGCCGCTCTAGGATTCCCCCCGTGGGCTCCTGCCAGCCCGGGTCTCTCAGCCTGCTGCCAGTCTGGGTGAACGAACCCAGGCCAGCAGCGGGCTCTTTGTCTCCACCCTTTCAAAAATTAAAAAGGCGCCACTTTTGTAAAATGTGCTCATGGGGAGCAGTAGCGCAGCCAAGTCCGGAGCGCAGGGAGAGCGGCGCTATAAAAGGCGCCTCCCCCCTGTACTCACCCAGCGGCGCTCCGGGTCTTCGGCAGTACTTTGGCGGCATTTCGGCGGCGGGTACCACCAAAGACCCGGAGTGAGCCGCCGGGTGAGTGCAAGAAGCGGCGCTTAAAAAGAAGCGGCGCCTTTTTTTTAGTGCTGCTAAAAAAAGGCGCCGCTTCTGCTCAAGGGGGAGCGGCCGCTCCCCCTGCTCCCGCCCTAGCTACGCTACTGATACAGGCAGATAACTGATACACTAGGATCTTTAGTCAGGATTCTTAGGTTGCTCTACTGCCTGTGCTAAGCTGTCAAGTGTTAAATAATTTACACTGAAGGTGCACTAACACAGAGTAGTACTGAAACCCTGGTGAGTGTTCAATAATATATAAAGCATCACTCTTAGGCCTTGTCTACACTAGCAAGTTTCTGCGCAGTAAAGCAGCTTTCTGCAGTGTAAATCCCCAGGTGTATACACTGCCAAGCCACTTAGTGTGCAGAAACTGTACAGTTGCAGTGCTGTAAAAAACCCACCCCGACGAGAGGCGTACAGCTTTCTGCACTGGGGCTACAGTGCAGCAGTGCCAGTGTAGACACCCTGGTCGATTACAGCGCTGCAATTGGCCTCTGGGAGGTGTCCCACAATGCCTGTTCTTACCTCTCTGGTCATTGGTTTGAACTCTACTGCTCTGCCTGTATGAGACCAACCATGAGCCCTACCCCATAAATTCCTTGGGAATTTTCAAAGTCCTCTTCCTGTTTGCTCGATGGCATGTGCAGTGGTCTCAACGCATCTTTCCAGGTGGCCATGCCTGCTCCATGCAGCAGGCGATTCCCCGCTTGGAGCAATGCCGAGCTGCTGGACCTCATCAGCATTTGGGGAGAGGAGGCTGGCCAGTCCCAGCTGTGCTCCAGCCATAGGAATCATGATACCTACGGACAGATTTCACGATGCATGACCAAAAGGGGCCATGACCGGGACACACTGCAGTGCAGCGTCAGAGTGAAGGAGCTGCGGAACACCTGCCACAAGGCGCGGGAGGCAAACCGCCATTCCGGTGCTGCGCCCACGAGCTGCTGGTTCTACAAAGAGCTGGACGTGATACTCCGTGACGACCCCACCTCCACTGCGAAGGCCACTGTAGATACTTCGGTGGCTCGCGTGCCAGTAGAGAGTGGTCCGAGCTAGGGGGAAGAAATCTTGGACAAGGATGTGGAAGGGGTGGGGGACCCAGAGGCAGAGGCCGACTCGGAGGTCAGAGATGCATGCAGCCAAGAGCTCTTCTCTACCCCGGAGGAGACAAGCCAGTCACAGCTCTCGGATGTTGGAGAAGCGCAAACAGCAGAGGAGGCCCCAGGTAAGGGGCTTTGATTTTGAGAATTGCTGAAGCGAGTTGTTGGGGTCAGGAGGGTTGCAGAAAGCAGGCTTGTGTCTATATGATGCGCGTACCACCACATGCCTAGTCTGAGCGGCGGAACAGGCCATTGATTGACTCCCTCACTTCACGGGAATCTGCCTCAGATCTCAATGAAACTCTCATGGAGATATTGGGCAATCCACTGCCGAAAGTTCTTTGGGAGAGCTGCTTTGTTTCTTGCCCCGTTAAGGGTAACTTTGCTGCACCACTCTGCCATCACTGGGCAGGGGAGGGGACCAATGCTGCACACAGGCAATCTGCATAAGGGCCAGGGCAGACGCCGTAGTCTTGGAGAAGACCCTCCCTTGATTCCCTGCTCATCCTCAGCAGCAAGCTATATTCCATAATGCACACAGCCTGTGGATAATGTGGGGACAGTAATGATTATCAGGCCCCCTCTACTGTGCTGGCTCTCCCCAAGAGCCACATGCCCAGTGTACAGTATGGTCCTGGAACACTGATTTCCCCTGCCCCTGCGGTTACTCACCATTTTGGGGCTCTTATGGCTCACGTGTACTTGCCTGGGGTCAGCAAGTTAGTGACCGGTATGTGAATAATGGCTGTGTTTTAAATCACTAAATCAGTGTCTGTGGGTTGCAAACAATACTGCTGCTGTAAAATGTTGTATTTTGGCCTCACAGAGATGACCTTGGGAGCCCAGCCTCCCTTTGTTATTGCCGGCTGAACGGCTGCGCAGAATTAGAAAGCGGCCACACAGAACTAAAGAGGACTTTCTGCGCGATGTCATGATACACTCCGTGGCCGAAAAACAAGAATTGAAGGAGTGGCGGCACAGCGAGAAGAGGGACCGAAAGAAGAACACGGGGCACCAGAATGAAGCCACAAAGCGGCTCTGAAACGTTATGGAGCGCCAAGTGGACATGGTGCAGGCGCTACTAATACTACAACCTGAGCAGCCCTTCCCTGCAGCTGCTGTCGCAAAACTCTTTCCCATGTACCGCCCCCGTCCCCCCCCGAACCGCCAACACACTCTTATCAACCTCCTGGCTCCAGTCTGTACCTGCTGCATTCCACTCCTGCCCCGTCACAGTCCAGCACTGCGGACTCCCAGTACACTCAACATCCGTCCCACTACAATTTAGCCCTGCTTGAAGTACAGTACCTGCTGCACTGTACTACAAGGTTGCATATTGACAGGTTTCAGTGTAGTAGCCTTGTTAGTCTGTGTCAGCAAAAAGAAAATAAGAAAAATACTTGTGGCACCTTAGAGACTAAGAAATTTATTTCAGCATAAGCTTTTGTGGGTTAAGAACCCACTTCATCAGATGCATGGAATGGAACATACAGTAAGCAGATATTTATCCATTCAGAGAAACATGAAAAGGTGGGAGTGTCTATATCAATGTTAACAGGCTAATTAATTGAAAGGAACTGTTATCAGTAGGAAAGAAACTTTTGAAGTGATAATCAACTTGGCCCATTACAGACAGTTGACACAAAGATGTTAAGGGTATTTAAGGAGGGGAAATAAATTCAATTAACGTAATGACCGAGCCATTCACAGTCAATATTCAAGTATTAAGGGATAGGCAGGGTCTCCCAGGATCACAATGGGCATTTTGACTTCCCCTATGGTGATCTTCTGGTCCGGGAAGAAAGTCACTGCTTGCAGTTTCCTGAACAAGCCGGTGTCCCAAAACATGTATACATCGTCATGCACCTTTCCGGAACAGCCTTTGTTAATGTCTGTGAAACGCCCACGGTGATCCACAAGCGCCAGGAGAACCATAGAGAAATACCCCTTCCAATTAATATACTCGGTGGTTAGGTGGTCTGGTGCCAGAATTGGAATATGCGTGCCATCTATCGCCCCTTTGCAGTTAGGGAAGCCCATTTGTGCAAAGCCATCCTCAATGTCACGCACGTTGCCCAGAGTCATAGTCTTTCAGAGCAGGATGTGATTAATGGCCCTGCATGCTTCTGTCAACCCGAGTCCAACGGTCCACTTTCCCACTTTGAACTGGTTAGTGACCGATCGGTAGCAGTCTGGAGTAGCCAGACTCCACAGTGGAATCACCACACACTTCTCCAATGACAGGGCAGCTCTCATTCTCATGTCCTTGGGCCGCAGGGCTGGGGCGAGTTCTTCACACAGTTCCACGAATGTAGCTTTCCTCATCCAAAAGTTCTGCAGCCACTGCTCATCATCCCAGATGTGCATGACGATGTGATCCCACCTCTCAGTGCTTTGTTTCACAAGCCCAAAAGCAGCGTTCCACTGTGGTCAGCACCTCTGTGAATACCACAAGCAATGTTATGTCGTAGCTACTACGCCTGGCAAGATCTATGTCAAACTCCTCTGGCCTTTATAGTTTAAGGAAGAACTCCATTGCCACTTGTGACGTGTTAGTGAGTGCAAGCAGCATATTGGTCAACAGGATCCATTCCTGCAGCCCGAAGAGGCAGAGCGCGCAGTACTCAAACCATTGAAAGATATCGCCAAATGCGGACGGAAGCATATGGATTGCTGGGATGCGAAGCAATGCATCATGGAGCATTGGGACAGGATCCAGTATGCCCCGTGACCTCCTCTCTCTTCCCACAACTCTTAGCGGCAGAAGAGGAAGAGATGCTCTGTGGGATAGCTGCCCAGAGTGCACCGCTCCGAATACCAATGCAAGTGCCGCAAGTGTGAACATGCTATCGTGCAGACAGCTGACAGTGTGAACACACAACAGCGGTTTCCCTTCAGTGCTCTCTGAGTGGTGCTGTAACTGCCGGT
Source organism: Chelydra serpentina (assembly GCA_037349315.1). Lineage (NCBI taxonomy): Eukaryota > Metazoa > Chordata > Testudines > Chelydridae > Chelydra > Chelydra serpentina. The sequence goes on from JBAIAC010000035.1 coordinate 21,216,904, forward strand.
GATGTAACTCTGCCAGTATAGACATACTCTTAGTGATCCATGTCCTTTTTTCTCTTGAAGGACGACTGTAAGAGATTGAGATAGTAAGTCCACCCATCAACCTATTAACTAGCATCAAAATTCTCTAGTGTGAAGTTTTAGAGCAGAGGTTCTCCGAATGTGGTGGACTGTGGAGAGCTGGCTGGCCTGGTTGCTATGGTTTCTTCTTGTTTCCAGCTGTTACATTTCAACATTATGTTCAAAACTGCCAACATACATTAGATACTTAGCTTACATGCAAAAGTAGTACTAGCAATCACTGCAGTTTTTTCATGTTTATTTCATATTTAAGTGAATAAAAGCATAACAAATAGACATTGAAATATCAAAATCCTTTTGGTGTAGAATGGTTTTTGGGGGGTGTGACATTATTGACAATAACTGGGACTGTATAGATTATTGTTGCAACCAAGGTCCTGTAGTGGCACCAAATCTTGTATAAAGGGGGTCAAATGAGGTGTCTAAGACCAGGTCATGGTTTGCTGGTTGTGATTATACCATTTATATGTATGTATTTAAAGTTATAAGTATTGGCTCTATACTGTCTGTATTTCAAACCTGTGCTGTGATTCTGGGTGACATCCCAGACAGCTTGGCTTCAGCTCTGCCTGGCCTGCTTGATGGCCCGTTAAGGGCCATCAGCTATACAACTCACCCATTGAAAGAAGGCGGATACACCGTGTGACTCAGCAAGGTATGCAGAGACATACCTATGGACGGAACTCTAAGGTTTTTTCTTGCTATGTGCCCCAATGCTTGTCTTTGGAACAAAGAAAGAGAAGCCACATGATGAAAGATTATAAAAGACTGCTGCAGCTCCTCCATCTTGTCTTCAATCCCGCTTCTTACCTCTGGAGGGACTTTGCTACAAACTGAAGCTCTGAACAAAGGACTGAATGACCCATCCCAGGTGGGGATGCACTCCAGAGACTTGATTTGAACCTGTAGCTTATTTCATCACTGAACCAAGAACTTTGCCATTGCTGTATGTAATTGATTCTATTTAACCAATTCTAGCTCTCACCTATACCTTTTTCCTTTTATGAATAAACCTTTAGATTTTAGTTTCTAAAGGATTGGCAACAGCGTGATTTGTGAGTAAGATCTGAGTTGTATATTGACCTGGCTCTGGGGCTCGGCCCTTTGGGATTGGGGAACCTTTTTCTTTTACTGGGGCATTGGTTTTCATAACCATTTGTCCCCATAATGAGTGGTTGCTGGTGTTGATACTGGAAAGCTGGAGTGTCTAAGGGAATTGCTTGTGTGTGACTTGTGGCTAGCCAGTGGGGTAAAACCAAAGTCTTCTCTGTCTGTCTGGTTTGCCTTGCCTTAGAGGTGGAAAAAACCCAGCCTTGGGCTGTAACTGCCCTGCTTTTAGCAATTTATCCTGAATTGGCACTCTCATGGGTCTCGCCAGAACCAGCATCGTTACAGGGGGAAGGGAGCATGGAACTTGGGAGATGGGCTGAATACTGTGGTCACTGATCTGGGGTAGGCAATGGGGATGAGGACAGGTTTGCATCCCATTGGGTGTTGATCACCCTTAACTCCTATTCATATCAGTGCTGCTTGTGGTTGTCAATACCTCACAGGCTCAGACTCCAGGGAAGGCATCAGGAAGATCTGCTTTCCAGCCCTGCCACCCTGTCAATCTCTGCACTTTCTAACCATGTAGGCCCTGCTCCTTGGAGATATTAAGTCTCAAAAGCAAGAGTCCAAGTCTCATAGACCTGCTAAGTCTTGTCAGACTGAGGCTCCCCCAGGTCACCAGATGGAGACACTGCCTTTACCAGTGGTGTGCTCTTCAGGCAACTCAGGGAATATGTGGACCCAACCTTTGACCTCTGTGTGTTGTTGGTAGGCGCTAGGATATGGTGGGAGGAGAAAGTTGAAGCCAAAGCTCCCTGAGAAGTGGAGCTTCTCTGGTGACCCTACTGTGGTTTTCCAGAAGGGAGCTGGGTGTGACTCAGGGACTCCCACAGCTGAAGGAAGAAGAGTGGGGAGAACGTGGATGGAGGAACCTGGAAAATACAGCTGACGTTTTTGAAGCTCTGGTCTAGTTCACCAGAGTGTATGTTGTTTTGGGAAATGGTCACTGCATGTGTGTGTGTGTCTGCCATCCTCCTTCTCCTGTGCTTCATATAAAAACAAGAAAAGAAACAACACTTTTCCTACAGTGTCTTTTCAAAATGGAATGATCTGGTCTTTTGACGTGCACAAGATGTTAGTATCATAGCGTGAGCTATCCCTACAGCTCTGGCAGTGAAATAACCCAGGTGCTAAATTTTTACTGCAACAGTCATAATTTCATACTGAGTCTTAAAGGGGGAAGAGGAAAAACCTGTAAGCATATCACTTTGTATTGGGTGAATTCAGTATAGTCCTTCAATCTAGATTAAAAGACCTCTACTAGGTCTCAATGCAGGTGATGTGATAGCATTTACTAAGCAAACTATATGCTAGACTACAAAAGCTTTCAGCCCCTACAAAAAAAACTTTTCTTTTTTTTTTTTTTAATTGCATGACTGAGCATTTAGTTAAATACTCTAAAACAGGAGGGTGCATTTCCTTAGATCATGTTTCATAATACACATGCTGTATGTGCCAGACATCTTATAAGCCTTATACTTTTTCAGCCTGAGTTAAAAGAAAAGCTAACACTAGAGAAATAGGAAATCAGCTGATTCTCCTTTAATGTGGAAGGGGTGAATCTCTGTGCATGAGCAGAGCACCCCCTTGAGTACAGATGTAAGATTCCAAAAAAGAAATCTCTTTTCTGAGACAGACCAGGAAGAAGTGCCTATAGTATTAGCAGCCAGGACCAGGGAGACTATGGCGCTTTCTAGTGGAGAACAGTGAACCAGATGAGACTTTCATCAGGAGAGAACAGATCCTTATGGAGGCAAAAGCTGATCAGAGTAACTGATACGGAGGCAAGGGTTACAACTCCCTCCCCAACTCCTTTCCCCCCAGTGACAACATAAAAGCAGGATCCTCATCCACCCCAGAACTCAATTCAGAAGACTGGCGGGAGGGACATCTCCGACAGACGCAGCACAGCCAACTCTTGTGACTTTTACGTGAGTCTCACAATATTTGTGGTTTTTTTTTTTTCTTCTTAAAGGCCCAGAGGCCGAAATCAAGAGATGGTAATGCAAATCTCAGGCTTCATTTATTGTTTGGCCTGGCTCATGCCTTTGAAATAATGGGGGTTGGCATTGCTGCAGATACCTTTGCCACTACGCCAACTGCCTCTCCACTCCCAGTGACAGGTGGCAAGTGAGAGGGGAAGAACACCCTTCCTCAGCAGCCACTCCTTATTAAATGCTGCTTCCTATTGTGTGTTTTTTTTTTATATGTGTCAGAATCCCCTGTGACAAGCTTTGTAAATAATTTTTTTTTTCAACAGGTAAGATAATATGATCATATTTTGACTGGGGTGAAATAAAGTTCCCAGGCTGTAAATTGAAGCCATTGTAGGCAAAATTCTCCCTGTTCAGAGGAAACCACACAAGACCAATACAACACTGAAGTGCGTGTGTCTGCTCTCTCAGGGACATTTCACGGAAACAGTTAAGTGGTTCAAAGGCTTTGGATGGACCCTCAGCCGAGGGGTGAATTTCCTCCTGTGTGAATAGATAATTTCTCCCATTTTGCCCTTTTCAGTTGGCTAGTTTCTGGGTTTTCCACTTCCCTTCCGTAAGTCTCCAAGTTCTGTACTTGCCTTAGGTTCATTGAGCTGCAGTTTGTGTCATACAGGCAAGCCCTGGAAATAACTTCTCTGTGGTAGATAGCAGTGGTTCTCAAACTTTTTTTTTCACGGACCACTTGAAAATTGCGGAGGGTCTCGGCGGACTACTTAATGGTCTTTCCAAATGTTGTTTGTACCGTTAGCTAACTATTGTAAAGCACTTTGGATAAAAGTGCTCTATATAAAAAAAACTTAATAAACTTTTTTTGTTCCACAAATAAAAGCACACAACACATATTTTAATAGCAGTAGTCTTACCTTTCTAATGTGATGGATGTGCCCTCTCTCCTGCACCGCGGCAGCCCCAAACCTGGGGCTGGGAAGGAGGGGAGTCTCTCCCCTGCCACAGAGCTGAGGCTGGGAAGGAGGGGAGTCTCTCCCCCGCAACCCTAGAGCTGGGGAAAGTCACTGTGACAGGTTCAGTCACAGAGATCCCCTTGGGACTGTCACCTGAAGTGCTGAAATTACCTCTGAGCCCATTTTCCCTGCCAGCTTGGGACTCCAGAACTCTGCCTTGCCGACATGCTAGCCTGCTGTACACAGACCCAGGGTCTGGACCACACCCCCAAAGCTGCAGCTTTAACTGAAAATAGCTCTGTAGGTTACCTGACTCCAGCACCCAGACACCCAGCTCCCAATGAGATCCAAACCCCAAATAAATCTGTTTTACTCTGTATAAAGTTTATACAGGGTAAACTCATAAATTGGCCGCCCTCTATAACACTGATAGAGAGATATGCACAGCTGTTTGTTCCCCCAGGTATTAATCATTTACTCTGGGTTTACGAATAAACAAAAGTGATTTTATTAAGTATAAAAAGTAGGATTTAAGTGGTTCCAAGTGATAACAGACAGAACAAAGTAAGTTACCAAGCAAGATAAAGCAAAAACACGCAAGTCTAAGCCTAATACATTAAGAAACTGATTACAGGTAATAAATATCTCGCCCTCAGAGATGTTCCAATAAGCTTCTTTCACAGAGTAGACTCCTTCCTGCCATGGGCCCAATCCTTTCCCCTTGTACAGTCCTTGTTAGTTCCAGCAGCAATCTCAGGTGGTAACTAGGGGTTTTCTCATGACTGGCCACTCTTTATCCTGCTCCACCCCCTTTTTATAGCTTTTGCAGAAGGCAGGAGTCCTTTGTCTGTGCTTGGCCCACACCCCTTCTTCTGATTAAGATGGATTCCAGTATCCGGTAACATGATCGATCACATGTCCTGTGAGACCCCCAGCCTCCATTCTTCCTGGGCTGGCTTACACATACACAGGAAGGTTTGCAAGTAAATAGAGCTATTTACAGTTCATTGATTCTGAAGCATCCTTAATGGCTTTCACTTAATATGTTTACATCAGCAATACAAGTTTATATCTTATTCTCCTAACTTCAGACATAGAAATTATACATGCAAACAAATAGGATGAACACACTCAGTAGATTAGTAATAATACCTTACAAGAGACCTTTTGCATAAAGCATATTCCAGTTACATCATATTCACATCCACAAGCATATTTTCATAAAGCATATGGAGTGCAACATCACAGTCACCTTTTTCTCTGGCCACCTCAGCTCTGCACATCCCAAATTCCCCCACCCCCTCTTCTCACCCCACTACTCCCTCCCAGCTACCCTCTATTCCCTGCAAGGCCACCACCTCACCTTACATGTGCATCTTCTCCAGGGTCCAGGCACCTAATTAGTGGAGTCACACCTGTGTAGCTCCACTAATTAGGTGGGTGGTCCTTCATTCTCTCATGTGCGGCCGCCCAGGTGTGCACCTTAGAGGGAACTATCCGCGGACCACCTGAATGGAGCTCATGGACCACTGGTGGTTCATGGACCACAGTTTGAGAACCTTTGGTATATAGGAAGACCTGCAGACCTGAACTGGTGAGCATGGAATTGTTATTGAAACATGATTCTGTGCTATTTGAAAGAAAGAACTCTTGCTCCCATTCCTTGGATGAGAATATGAGAGCTCAAATTTGTTCTTAAAGTTGAAATCAAAACCTAGAGTACTGTACTAATGCCAGTGATCTCCTTCATTATAGATCAATTGCACTTGGCGAGCCTGACCTAAATATTTGCATTCATTTTTCTTATTTTATTAGAGAAAAAATAATGAATTATCTTATACGTAATCTCCCATCTCTTCCAGACCAAAAGATGTAGAGATAGGTATGTCTGAAATGTCCCAGGCAGAGTCATTGTTGTTTTGAGATGAGAGCTGGGGACTAGGAGTTAATTCTTAGATTGTGTGTGACCTTGATCTAATCACTTTCTCTCTACATGCCTTAGTTTACCCCAAATTAGACATAATACCTCCTACCTCACAGCAGTGTTGAGGCTTAAATAATTAGTGTCTATAAAGCACTGCAAGATCACCGATGAAAGGTGCTTGAGAAGCAAAAATTATTTGGGCATCCACTGAAAATATGAGTACACTGGCCCTTTAAGTGATAAGTCTCAGGGGAAATATGAAGCTGTATTCTCCTGTCTCACAAGAATTCCTGCATAGAGAATAGAAAACTTAGTTTCCACTTGCAGAGTTTCCTGTTCTCTCTTCTGCCGAGGGAACCCTCCCTCTGCCTCCCACTGTAGAATGGGCAAGAGGTTCAACCACCCCTCCTTATAGATCTCCCAAGATACCCATGCCTCAATGTGCCCTGAAATAGAAGTGCTGCCATTGGCACAGTCCCCTCAATGAGTGTACAGCAGCAGGTATGGAAGGCAGTCTACAGGAATAGGTGCTGCTTCAGGCAAATGTAATACCCAACTGCTTTTCCTATGGGAATTCTACTGGGTGTGGAGGAGAAAATGCTAAAATCTCCTTCACGCCATTCTTTTGCAAGGCTCCAGCCAGGTGGAAGAGTGTCAATGAGCCCAAGGAAAAGGGGGAGTGTGCTCTAAAGTCGGTATTTCACTTCCTTCTACGTCTCCTCTTGTTGTTCCTGTCTCCACGTCTCCTCTTGTTGTTCCTCTCCACTCAGGGGATCCTATTGCCTATGGTTAGTGAGTCTGGTTCAGTGATTCAAGTTGCACACCAGTCTAGAGATACTTTCTAACTGGAAAACTTTATTATAAAACCAAGATCATTCCAGCAGTGTTTGAATTCAGCTTTGCGTTTTTAAAAAGCAATTTAATGATCTTGCAAGATACAGCACAGTTACTGTAGTTAATAGTCATGCAAATATTGTGACTTGTAAAAGTAACATAAACATGTTTCCAACCTTGTGGGATTTCCTTTCAATGCATGAGAATTAAAAGACTGGAACGTCATATGAATTTTCATCTACAGTGATAGAATAAAGGAGACTAAAGAAATGACTGGGGAGACATGAGTACATATCTGAGAAAAGAATTTGGCCCACGTTTAATGGGGAAAAGGGTTTCTCTTGTTTGGCTGTCAACATAGCTGTGTTTACAAAGGGGAGTTTGTAATTGACATTTCTGGGGCTCAGAGCCACATTGCAGCAGCTTTGTATCGGGATTGCTTTGGACTCTGCTACTGTACTTCTAACAGAGAACCATACCTCTGTTATCACCAGCTGATATGCTTATAGGTAAAGGAAGAATGCTTAAAAAAATCTCTTATAACTCTTGACCTTTTTATCACCAGTACAAAGTTGAATGTGGTTGGTTCCAGAGCATCAGTAATATTTTACCATGGTACGCTGAAAACAATATCTTGTAGCAGTGGGTCACCATACTTTGGAATTGGATATGTGCGTATGCCTTAAAGCCCTAGAAAAGAGCCTTAGCAGCAGCACGCAGATCCTGCATAGCAAAAGCTAGGGAGAGAAGTTCACACAACAGTTCATGGAATAAAAGTTTGTTCTTAGTCTGAGGCATGAGCCCAAATGCCAGATTTGGATCAGAATCTCACTGGGCCATTTGGGTCCAGATCCAGATACCAACTTTACCAAAACCTGGGTGGAATCAGATCCAGGATTCCAGTTCAGGTCTCTCTTAAAATCTGATTTTGTGCATACTGGATACATTCTGAAAAGTACTAAGTGTCATTAATACCCATTGAATGGGAGTTGAGAGCAGCCAGCATCTTACAGGATGCTGTTCCATCGACTATGAAGGGGCTAAGATGTGGTCTTTGTACCCGTTCTATTTTGGCCAGACTGCTTTGCCCATTAATAATGCACTTATGAAGCTGCTGTTAGAATCTTAACAGAGAACTGCCTGACTCTTTAGTGATTACTGAACTTTGACTTTGCATTAATGAAGATCCTTTCTGCAGGGAGATAGATATTGTCTCTAACAGTAACAGTGCTTCCAGTTCGAGGTTGCAGGAAATAGACTTTGGTTCATTTTTTGTAATTAAAAAAAATTAAAATATAGATTCTGCATTGGTGTTAAAGTTATAGTAATCTGACCACAGCGAATATGCTTGGTGGAGGAAAATAACAGACAACTCCAAGGACTGTAAAAAACAATCATTAAGGGTACTTTAAAGTGGCCCCACTGATCCTAAGACTATTTGTATTACTGTAGCACCTCGGAGACCATTATGCTAGGGGCTGTACAAATCCAATAAAAGGACAATCCTGGTGGGAAACACCTGATACCAACCAAGTGATAATTGCTCCCCACCTCCAAGTAAACTATATGCCAAGTATCTTCCCTTTATCTCTAGGTAAAGGTTATAGGAAAGCACAGCAACTAAAGAGCTTGTGCTAAAACTTAAATGACATTCAAATACAATGCTTTAATGGTATGGGAGACTTCCAACTAGCCAATGCAGCCTTACAGCTCTAAGAATGCAGAGTCCTATGATTATTTCACACATACACACTTAAAGCTGTACTTTCCTTGTATACGCTCCCAAACTTGCTTCCTATTTTTTGACAGTCTCCTCTTATATTTCATTGATATAATCCTTGTCAGCATATATAAGAAAGCCGGTAAATAAACTGTCTGTCCAGTAGGGATCATAAAAGAGCCCATTTTGTTCCGAGTAGAAGATCTGCAACCACACCTCATCGTCTTGCTTCAGGGAAATAATGGTCGATCCAGAGGCCACATCGTGGTTACCAGTGTTGGCATCAAAAGTCTTTATTCGGTATTGCCCATTGTGGACCAACCCAATGGCCAAGTGTTTATTGGCCAAAGTGATGTCGTAAGTGAAGTAGTAAATACCAGGAATGCTGCATATAAATTTCCCACTGGAAGCATTGTAGTGCCCTCCTTCATTCATAAGGATCTTGTCAAATTTGATGGGAAGCCTCTCTTTCGGGTAGCTTTTGGTGACTGCGACTGAAAAGGCAGATTTGGCTTTTTTGGTGTCACAGCTGCATGGTCCTGGCAGCCCAATATCGCCCTTTTTCCCTTTGGGTCCTTTCTTTCCTTGTACTCCATTTTTCCCATGATTCCCCTTAATGCCCTTTGGACCTCGTGGACCTGCTTTGCCAATGGCACCTGCTTTCCCCTTTGGTCCTGGCTTGCCTGGGTTTCCGGTTCTGCCTTGGAGACCTAGAAGACAAATAGCCTTCAGTGAGGTTTTTAGTGAAAAATGTGATCAGGTGTGAGGGGAGTGTTATCATTACAACACTAAATTATCCTATGGGAAGAAACCAGCCAGGATCCCCATCTACTGGCGATTTTAATGAAATAATACCTGGGGCTGGATGGGTATTGAGATCTGTCAGTCATGTTGACTTTTCTAACACAAACATTCATAATGTACATTATAACAAAGGAACCTCTGTCTTGCTCGCATTTTGCAACAAATGTAAATGAGTACTGCTGGAAGAGTGAGCCTGACAATGTTAGAAAGTGACTTCCTCCATTTATCCATGGACAACACAGATATAGTGCAAGCTTCCCCCCTCCCCCATCCTCTCTTGGTGCCTCAATCCTCCGTTGCAGGGACCACCTGGAGGAGTAGGAAGAATGTTCAGTTCACATGTCCGTTTGCTCTTGGCATCTCTACTGAAACTGCCAGTTAATACTGACTGTGATGGGAGTTTCTGTGCCATAGACATTTGTTCAAAGAAACAGGATATAAACCTCCAAACACCTGTCGGGGACGGTCTAGGTATACTTGGTCCTGCCTCAATGCAGGACTAGTTGACCTCTCAGGATCCCTTTCTAACTCTCAGGGTAGTTAAGCTCTGGAATAGGCTTCCAAGGGAGGCTGTAGAATCCCCATCACTAGAGGTTTTAAAGAACAGGTTGGTCAAACCATTGTCAGGGATGGTTCTGCCACAGCGCAGGGGGGCTGGACTGGATGACTTTTTGAGGTCCCTTCCAGCCCCACATTTCCATGATTCTATGAGAGGGGTCCCGCTGCGCAGATAATGTGAAAGAACAAAGCCTAATTTAAGACAGGATTCACCATGTGGGTGTAAGAAGCAAAAGGAAGTCGGGAAGGTGACAGTGAGAGAGAAGAATCTGGCCTTCATTATCATAATATCTGAATACCTTGAAATCTAATCCTCACAGCACGCCTGTGAGGTAGGGCACTGCTATTATCCCCATTTTACAGATGGGGAACTGAGGCAGAGCAAGGCTAGGTGACTTGCCCAAGGTCACAGAGGAAGTCTGGTAGAGCAGGGAAATGAGTATAGTCCTGAGTCCCACGCGAACCCCTTAAACACTGGCCCATCCTTCCTCTCCAACCACTAAACATGCTGTCTCACGAAGAGAAGACTTTACAAAATGAAATGCTCCTGCAGCCACTTGGCTATGTTGGAGTAATAACGAGCTATGAGCTAACATAGCAAAATCTCACTTTGGGAAGGGTCAGCAATAAGAGATGTCATCTAGGACTTTCTAGGCAGGCATGAAAGAAAAGAATCATGGATCTCTATCACTGAGAATTAATTAGTGTGAAATAAAATTCCCCCAGTTGTTTAACATGACCTCTTTGGAACAGGGTGCCTCACTTAATTCAGTCACTGTTTTATCTGAGCCTCCATTTTATTTGCTCAGAACCTGCGGAATCAGATCATCTGTATGTAAAATATAATTACTTCCACCTTCATTGTGATCAGCTTTGATTGCTTTAGGCAGGAATGCCTGAATTACCCTGTCTCTCTGAGTACAGAAAGATAGTACCGAATTCGAGTCAGACCTGGGCCCCATTTCTGGGAGCTGCTAGATGCGAGACTGAGCTAGGAGCAGGGCTGGAACTGCTAGACAAGACAGTTGCATGACAGGCAAGAAACTTTAGGTGAAACCCAGAACAGGGACCAAGTATGGGTTTGAGAGCATAGGTGCTGGAACTAGGGCTGCTGGGGGTGCAGCAGCACCCCCTCGCTTGAAGTGGTTTCCATCATATAGAAGGTTTACAGTTTGGTTCAATGGCTCTCTTAGCACCCCCACTATATGCTCAGCGCCTATGTTTGGGAGCAGCTGTTTTGGATCTCCCTGTGTTTTCTGAACCTCTACTCTTCACCAGGATAACCTGAAGTGTTAACAAAGCTCTAAGAGGCAGTTCCCTCTTACCTTCCTCTCCATGCTCTCCTTTCTCCCCGTCCTCGCCATCTTTTCCATCCTTCCCTGGAAATCCCATTCGCCCAATTGTTCCTGGAGACCCTGGTGATCCCGGGGGGCCAGGAGGGCCCTGTGGCCCTGGCATGCTGCATATGAGCTGGTGGGAACCTTTCTGAAATTCTCCTTTAACAAAGCCACTGAGAAGCTGATTAGCTACACAGGGCACGGTCCAGACGAGCAGAACCACAGTGATCATGGTGAAACCTGTCATAATGAAACAGAGGGGTTTACTGACATGTACCGTGGCAGGCCAGTATACACACAAAAGTATCCCTACCCACCTGGGGGTGGGGGGGGGGGAGTGGGGGGGGGGAAGAGAGGGAGTGTTTCAGGTTCTCCATCAAAAACTGGGGCTAGTTGTATTGTTTTGGTGGCTGGAGGAGTGAAGTGAACCACCCCATTTGAATCTGGGATCCTCTGTATTGGACAGTCACATTTTTACCCTTACCTACACATCCACTTTCCTCTTCCCCTCAAAGAGAATGCCCCTAGCTTAACCCCTCTCTCTTGTTCTCTTATGACCTCTGAATTGAAATGGACTGGACAGCTGAACCTTATCTACTCCAAGATCACCCCCAAATTGGGGTTTGCCAGTCTGCTTACTGGAAATGAAGTGGGGAGAAGCAAAGGGATGGGAAAGCAGGTTTGAGGATAACAAAAAGGGCCTTTGTTTCTTCAGACCCCTCTTTCTTTCCTCCCCTCCTCTCTCTCCCTGTCACCTCTTTCCCCAACCCTTATCATTTTATCTGCTTCTTTCTTTGCTATTTCTTCTTTTTACTCTTGATCCCTGAAAGCTGTGAAATGCAGAGTAGCAGTGGGATGAAGGGAGTGATTTGCTGCGTATTAACAGAGCTAGAATCCTTACTGCTGGACTCCCATGTTTCTCGTTACTCAGAGATCTAAAGAGGTAACTCCTGATAGTCCAAGTGATTCCTGAACTGTCAGCAGCACTTGTCAAGTGTGGTTGAGGAGAACTCTACCTACTTTCACTAGAAAGCTGCTTTTTCAGATCCATTTATTTCCCAGTCTGCCAAAATCTCAGCTAAGATTTTTTTTTTTTTAACTTGCTTTTGCCCAAGGGCTACATCCACCTCTCTTCACTCTTAGACTTGCTGAGCAAAGATATCTGTCTACCCTTCTGATTCTTTGTCGTGTCTCCATCAATTCCAGTTCACAGCTAGCAGCACACTCTACAGGCTAACACACATCAGAGTCTCTCTAACTCTGAATATAGGCTGCAGCTGTAATCTCCTCACAGCTGTCAGAGCTGGCAGCAGATCACTGACATTCTTCAGTATTTTATTCTCTGCCTCTTCTCTTCCCCCTCCAGGATCCCCCATCTTGCTTTGCCTCCTTTATATTGTATTCTCATCCCCTGATGTTTTCCTAACCTCAAACCAAGTCGGCTCATTTCCCCTCCCTCTGTTTTTTGTGCCTCCGTGTTGTTTGGTTAAGAATTCTAGCTCAAGCCTTACTGGAAATGTGTACGATTAACTAAAATCCAAATCTTGTTGTGTCTGTTTCCTGTTGTAGTTCCTCCCCTCTCCCAGACTGTTACATTGAGGCAAATTCCGCTCTTAGTTACACCTCTGTAATCCCATTCACTTCCATGATGTTTCATGGAAGTTAGCCCATTAGCATGTAAAAAAAACTGATTTAAATGTAATAGCAGAGGAGACTACTTACTGATATACTTAATCTGTAAAAAGAACAGGAGTATTTGTGGCACCTTAGAGACTAACACATTTATTTCAGCATAAGCTTTCGTAGGCTATAGTCCACTTCATCGGATGCATAGAATGGAACACACAGAAGTAAGATGTGTATATACACACAGAAAACTTGGAAGTTGCCATACCAATTCTAAGAGGCTATTTAATTTAGATGAGCTATTATCAGCAGGAGAAAAAAAACTTTTTGTAGTGATAATCAAGAAGGCCTAGTGAGGAGTAACATACTGTGAGTGAGGGTGACAGAAGAGGGACCTAATGATATAATTTAGAGACAATTATGACAATATGTGAATTAGAGGCCTGATCCTGTGAGGTGCGGAATGAGGGCATTGAGCGCCATGTAGGGCTGACTCCTTCATTGTGCTTATATCTCCCTCAGTAACATTCTTTGTACGTTAAAAAAGGTGGAAGCTGAATTTCAGAAGTAAGTGGAGGAAAACAGAAACTCTGTATATCTGTTATACAACGTAAGGGCTTATCTACTTGGAGAAATTTAACTGTATAGCTATTGCGAATAAACTATTCCAGAAAAGCTCCCCAGAATTCTATTCCAGAATAAAGGTGATTCTTCTGGGATAATTACTCCACTCACAAAGAAGTGAAAACAGATAGCGATAGATACATGTTTAATTTTAGGTACTTGTATGGCCCCCATTACCATAGCATCTGAGTGTCTCACAATCTTTAACATATTTATCCTCACAACTGTGAAGTAGGGCAGTGTGATTAGCTCCATTTTACAGATGGGGGACTGAGGCTCCAAGAGGCTGGGGCCTAGATCCTCAATGGCATCTAGGTACTTAGTCCCCATTGAAATCAATGGAAGTTAGATGTCTAAATACCTTTTGAGGAGCTGGGCACTAGTGACTTGTTCAGGTCACACAGAAAGTCTGTGGTGGAGGAGAGACTCGAACCAAGGGTCCCGAGTCCTAGGCTAGTGCCTTAACTGCTGGACACCCGTCCTTTATGTTCAGCAAAGTACTTAAGCTGTGCTGCTGTAGGGCTTCACTGTAGACCGGGGATTGGCAACCTTTGGCATGTGGCCCGCCAAGATAAGCCCCCTAGCGGGCCGGGCCGCCATTTCCCGCAGCCCCCATTGGCCTGGAGCAGCGAACCACAGCCAGTGGGAGCTGCGATCGGCCGAACCTGCAGACGTGGCAGGGAAACTAACCGGCCTAGCCCACCAGGGGGCTTACCCTGGTGGGCCACGTGCCAAAGGTTGCCGATCCCTGGTGTAGACACTCATTACATCAGCGGGAGCAGTTCTGCTGTCATAATTAATCCACCTCCCTGAGAGGCAGTAGCTAGGCTGACAGAAGAATTCTTCCATTTACCTTTTGCTATCTACACCTGGGGTTAGCTTAACTATGTCGCTCAGGGGTGTAGATTTTTCACACCCTGAGCAATGTAGCTGGGTTAAATTAACTTTTAAGTGTAGACCTGGCTGCAGTTAGATAATGCCAACTGACTCACAAGGTGGTGTCTTCTCTGTGTACATCTCAGAGGAGATTCTGAATGAGATAAACCCCATCATAATCTAAAACCAGAACATTTGACTTCATATGTTAATTTTAAACAACAAAACTCCCCTCACACTCCACTTTTGAATAATTATTAACTACAGAGGCTCCTGAACCAACCCCCCAGATATAATCACCCATTTACATCCTGCTTAAACTGGTGATGGAACTGATTTTTGACTGCATTTTGGGCAATCATTGAGCAAGATGTTACAGTCTAGTCATGAACTCTTTTTGTGGAGATTGAATAAGTACTACAGAGTGTTTGGAGCCAAGAGTTTGACTATCTAAAAGCAGAGCTAGTATTCTGTTTTGATTACTAACCACAGGCTGAGAATAAAATACTAGCCTAAGCCAAGTCAGAATTCTTTACCCATTTTATTCCTGTGTAAACAACCTTTTTGAAAAATCCTGGGGGCTTCCTTTCCTATTTTTACCATGAGTTTTTAAGATCTCATTTGGTTCACTGAGACACAGGTCCTGAAGCTGCCCCCTTGTGCTTAACTCATGCATCTGATCTGTGTTCCGCTTGTGGGTTCTCTGAACCTGACAAGACCATGCTTTACATTATGTTATGGACATCAGAAATTAATATGTAGGTGGGGGTGGGATTTGCAGAAGCATGTAAACCTCTGCAAAATTTCCAGCATGGGTGTGTGTTTAAATCTCTATAGAGGAGAAGAGTTTGACCATCCCTTATTCAGAAACTTTAGAAAATGTCATTTCACTACATACTTATTGTCTCCTTCTGTGCTAAGAGTAGGTTGAATGTCACAGATGTAGAACTGGGGACAAACTACCTACATTCAGCATGGTGTTTACAAGCGTGCCATCTGTAGTGATTGGGAGCTGCATCACAGACCTTCAGAATCCACGGTACCTCATTTTAGATGCTAATTTACCTCTACCCCATACAAATTTCTAGTTATCTCACCTTTACCATTGCAGATTATTGACAGCAGAGAAGTCAAGTCACAAAGGCTGGTGTCTAACTCCTACTGAAATCAGAAGGTGCCTAAAAATTGAAGGCAGTTAGGTGCCTAAACATCTTTGTGAATCCTACCCAATGAAGTTAAAAATATATCACTTTTTAATATTCCTGAACTATGGTATTTCTTGGGTCTGCCAAGTTAAAAGTTTAGCATGCTTAATTAATGGACAAAGAGAGAGGTACACATAAGAACATGGCTCCTTCCTTATCATAGAGCTTCCTCCCCTAGCTGTGACAGATACCCCTCTTTCTAAATATATATAAAATAAAAGATTAATCAATCATCCCACTTGGATTTTTCTCATCAGATGCTTGTGTTCTATTAACTTAATATAAGATTAGTTTTTGTTCGATCTAACCAGCTTCCAGACAGTTCTCTGGCACTCGTTTCTGAATATCTGTAGCTAGGCAAAGCAAGTGTACCTATTGGGTTCCGGGAAGTGGGCGGGCGGAAGCCCGCCCACTGCTAAAGGACCCCCCCTAGTTTAAGGGGAGGATCCACAGGACCTGGAATCCAAATGAGTCCGGGGGACAACTAATGAAATAACAGGGTCAGGGGTGCGGTCACAGGGTTAAAAGAAGGGAGCCTGACGGGGACACCGAGCAGAGAACCCCGGACAGCGCCCACTGCTCCTCAAAGGCGTCAAGGGAGCCAGCGGACGCCGAGTTAAATGGACACAGATACAAAGTAGAGCATTAATTGTGACAGTATGAACTCTGTTATCTGTTACCAGGTGCTTCTAGTCCATAAGAACACAGCAGTCTCCTGGGGCTATATCCGAAGCCTATTGAAGTCAAGAGAAAGATTCCCATTGTCTTAAAGGGGCTTTGGATCAGGTTACTGATGTTCTAATTAGCCCATACTTTTAATAATAATCTCAGTTTCTAATGTATTGTGCAAAACACACATCTAACATTCTTCCCTGCTCACGCTCTCTGAAGGGGAGGGAATATGTAGTATTATGTCCTCCAAGAGCCACGTAACTTCTTATTGCAAATCCATTGGAAAAATATGCTACAAATTAACGTTGTATTGAGTGCTCCACACTTTTTCAATGTATATAATTGAGAACATTCAGAGGAGCTAGAGACATAAAACAGATCTCTGGAAAGGGTTCAGTTCCTGAGCTATTTTGATCATCTCATTCCTGTGTTCTCTCTTGCTTTATACATATTCAAGTTAGTTTACGGCTGGTGAAAGGTGTCAGATTAATAGCGTTGGCGATTGAAACCACAGAACAGGTATCACTGTAGGCAGATGAATAAAGACCTTCACTCAGTGGCCAGTAACAATAATAATAATAAAAAAGGCAAATAGAATGGTAGGATACCTAAGGAATGCGATGGAGAATGACACTGAAAATATTATACTACTACTGGTATGCCCTGGAATTCTGTGTTCAGTTATGTTTACCCATTACAAATAGGGCCTAATAGAAATGGAGGGCATTCTGAGCAGAGCTGGGCAGGGAAATGGTTTTCCTACCCTGTAAAAGTCTCTGAGATTTCAAAAATGTTTCCATCCTATTTTGGGGCAAACCCAAAACCTTTTGAGAGAGAGAAACCCTCCCAAACAGCTGAGTCGTTAGGGAACTCACCAGGGATGTGGGAGAGCCAAATTCAAGTCTCTGCTCTGCCTGATGCTGAACCTGAGTTTTTCACAGCCCAGCTGAATGCCCTGACCACCAGGCTTTTGCACATATGGGGCAGGTATCTTTCTCAATGGATCCTAGACCCAAGAACTTTCTGTGAAAAGTTTCAGTTTTGTTGAAAAATTCCCAACCAGCCCTAATTCTGAGACCAGCAACAGAAATAGAGGCATGGATAAAATTCTTTATGAAGAGAGATTGAAAAGAGGAGAAACAACGAGGAGGAAATTTGTTAGTCTCTAAAGTGATACAAGGACTCCTCGTTGTTTTTGCTGATACAGACTAACACGGCTACCACTCTGAAACCTGAGAAGAGGAGGGCTGTTTAGTTTAGAGAAGAGATGAATAAAAGGGAACAATATGGAGGTGTACAAAATAACAAATGGCACAGAGAAAGTAAATTGAACACTTTTTTTTACTTTGTCATAATCCTAGAATATGGGCACCGTGGATGATGAAAGGCAGCCAATTTAAAAATGATAAATGCTTAATTATCCTGTGGAACTCATTGCAACAAGGTATCCTTTATAATAGTAATTAGAAAAGAAAAACAGGACTTTTGGAAGGGATATAATGCCTCATGCTTCAGGACATAAGCCAATCACTATCTTGTTAACTTTAGGAAGAAAGCCTCCCTGGGGGCAGGATAGATGCCCATTGAGGGGTTCCAATTCTCTCTCTCTCTCAGCTTTAAAAAGCATATTGGAACCAGATCAACATATGTCCCTGGCCTCTCCAAACTACAGGCAATGGTCCCAGTAGCAAAGGTCAGAAAGAAAAAGTTTGGCATATTGCAAGATTTCAGTTGAGATATTACAGTTTGAACAACATTCAATTAGAATGTTTTCTATATTCAGGGTGTTGTTGAATGTTTGATCAAAAATATATCCCCTGTGTAATAATACTCAGCACTTGTATAGTGTTTGACAAACATCAACTAATTATTGTAAGCTCTTCAAGGGACTGTCTTTGTTCTGTGTTTACACAGCACCTAGCCCAAATGAGTCCTGGTCTGTGACTGTGGCTCCCACAATACTGGTAGTAAATAATAATAATCCTCTAATTACCCCTTCAGTTTAGTAGTGTCATTTTAATACACTGATTTTTCTGGGGGGAAATGAGAAGTGACTTGCCTAAGACTATGGAATGGGTCAGAACTCAGGTATTCCTGCTTTTAGTTGTGGGGCACACTGTTAGGGAATACAATACAGAAAATCTAAATTAAAATAAAAAATAGGAAGTGAAAAGAGAATTCAGGCGGGGAAAAGTTTTGGCCAGGACATCATGAATGAGCCATGGATGAATGGTTGGAAGAACATCCTTTTGTTCTCATGTACCATAGTATACATTGCATTTCAGCTGCCTTGGAAATGTAAAGTCAGAGTAAAAATCCTAGAGCGGTTTATCCAAGTAGGAAAGTGGTTGTGAGGTGACAGATGACCTGATTCAATGGTAAATTTCCTTCAAATAAGTTAAAAAGTACAAGTTGGAGGTGGGAGGTGTTTGAAGGGGATGAGTGGGAGGGAACCTTCACCACACAGTAATTGACAAATGAGGCTAAAAATATATGGTGTTCTGTATTGCCTGAATAGGGACTGTAAGCTTTGACCATGCAGTCTATTAACTGATGTTTCCTGAATTATATTTCCTCCCCGTCGCCTTATGACCTTACAGTGTTTTCTAACACCGATTTGTAAGTTAAAAGATTAGCTAAATCCTTGCATTCCAATGTTTCCCATAAATATTTGGACATCTGTTAAATAAAACAACCACCTCCTCACCCCAGATTCTTGCAGTAAAATTCAAAAGGTCCTAATGTTCTTAAAATGACTGATTTCCTTTTTATTATAATTCTCATTACTGGTCATTATAATAGAATATCACCCTAATGATAGCGGCAAAGCACTCGTCCACACAAAACTAAACAATTATTTGATTTAAACAAGGTGTGCTATTAATAACTAGGGTAGCATATTTAAAATGGATGCATTTAATCACTTGTGTAGCTCAGTGAAAGTCAATAGATTTACATCAGATCTGAATTGGCCCATTGTCTGTTATTAGGCAAAATGCTGATAAAGTTACACTTCAAAAAAAGGAGAACAATATCTCTTATGCTTTGTGTTGCATTACTGTCCTTGCCATTAAGCAACCAGCTGATGCCTGTGCCAATCCCTCAGTAGCTTTGTGTAGAAAACCTTATTATACAAGTCACCAGTTAAAGAACAGAGAAAAAACTTCCCTCAGCTGGCTGAGCCCAGAAAACTCTATGATAAGCATTTTCCCACTGTAATATTTCTTTTTATTCAAGACTGTTGCCATTAAGGATTCCTTTGCGTAACTTGGAAACCTGAGTGCTCAGTAATTTAGTCTCTTTTTAGCCAGTATTTCAAAGTTAAGGTTAAAAAAAAGAAAAGGGAAATTCTACTTACCAGGACTAATCTCGTCAGCAAGATCTTGACCTGCCCTGGAAAATCTACTGAATCTTAAGCAGATGTTTCATTGCAAATCATTGTCACTCAGTTTAGCATGAATCCCAGTTATTTCTGCGGACAACTTCCTTTCTGAGGGTAGCTTGAAAATTCAAGTCCTCAAACTGCGTTTTAAAAAGTTTATTCCTTTCGCTTCTATTCCCAGCTTCCTACAGCAGCTTCAGGTTTTGGCTCAACTTTGCCAAAGGCATATTTTTATTATTGTGTAATGGGTTTGAGCCTCTTCCTTGTGTCACGTGATACGGGAAGAGAATTTTTACACACATATGGCTGAAAAGCTCTTGATGCTTGGGATTGCCCCCACCTCCCTTTCCTCTCTCTCTTTCTCCTTTACAGACTAGTCTAAAAGGTTCAGTCCTTGACTGATTCATGGGTAAATGGTTGAGAGTTTGCCTGATGCAGTCTGTCTGTCTGTCTGCGCAAGAAGTATTTGTAGGGAGATAGATTAGATTAGCTTGACCCAGGGAAAAAAATTCACACTTGATCCTT
The DNA here is from genome assembly GCA_037349315.1 of Chelydra serpentina. Classification (NCBI taxonomy): domain Eukaryota; kingdom Metazoa; phylum Chordata; order Testudines; family Chelydridae; genus Chelydra; species Chelydra serpentina. The sequence continues at coordinate 21,237,078 of JBAIAC010000035.1, forward strand.
AGCACATTGGCAGGAGAGGAAGATCTTATCCTGGGGACTGAAACTCTGTTATCAATTCTAAATGACTTAGGCAAATTGGTGGCAGGAGATTAGTCCCAAGCCTGGAAGTGAAATAAGTTATTCCATTGCTATCATTAATCACTGACATCATCATTAACCAGATGGTGCAACTCTACAGCTCTACAAATCTTACTTTATTGTGCAGCCTCATGTTCTCTTACTCACCTCTGCTGCATATACATACATGCTACAAGAACAATGACACTAACTCTCTAGGTTACAGTGTAGTAGCCATGTTAGTCTGTGTCAGCAAAAAGAAAATAAGAAAGAAAGAAATACTTGTGGCACCTTAGAGACTAACAAATTTATTTCAGCATAAGCTTTCGTGGGTTAGAACCCACTTCATCGGATGCATGGAATGAAACATACAGTAGACAGATATTTATACAGTCAGAGAAACATGATAAGGTGGAAGTGCGTGAACCAACCTTAAGAGGCTAATTCATTGAGAGGAACCATAACAGCAGGGGAAGAAAAACTCTCTACTTTCTTATTTATTACTGTATGGTTGGTGTATTATTATTTTGAAGTTGATACGTGATTATAGGATTTGAATTTTCTTGGCAATTCTCTCTCTCTGAAAATTATAAAGCAAAAATAAACTTTTAAACGTATTCACAAGGAAGAGAAAACAGAAACTATATGGTGGATAAGGAAGAAAATACTAACAGCAGTGTAGCGACCTTAATTTATAGATCTCAAAATGCATTACAGAGGTAAGTATTTTAATCATCAATTTTCAGAGTAGTAGCCGTGTTAGTCTGTGTCAGCAAAAAGAAAAGAAATACTTGTGGCACCTTAGAGACTAACAAATTTATTTATTTATTAAGCTTATGCTGAAATAAATTTGTTAGTCTCTAAGGTGCCACAAGTATTCCTTTTCTTTTTAATCATCAATTTGTTTCACTAAAGAGAGGTGAAGTGACTTACTTATGGTCACACAACAAGTCAATGACAGGCAAGAATAGAACAGTTGGACCTCAAGTATCTGCCAATGGCCAGTGTCTGGAATGACTTGGGCCCGGCCTACACATAAAACGTAAGTCAACCTAGCTATGTTGCTCAGGGCTGTGAAAATTTTTGCACCTTGAGCAGTGTAATTAGGTTAGGTCAGCCTAGCCCGTGGTGTAGACACAGCTAGGTTGACAGCAGGATTTTTCTGTTGACTTAGTGACTGCCTCTCAGAGAGTGAGTAAGATGTTGCTTCCCAATGCACACAGTAATCTCATGCATCTGATGGCAGGAGCTGACACTCAATCTTTAAACAGGTTACAGTGTAGTAGCCGTGTTAGTCTGTGTCAGCAAAAAGAAAATAAGAAAGAAAGAAATACTTGTGGCACCTTAGAGACTAACAAATTTATTTCAGCATAAGCTTTCGTGGGTTAGAACCCACTTCATCGGATGCATGGAATGGAATATACAGTGGACAGATATTTATACAGTCTTTAAACAGTCATCTGGATATGAATTGTTTTCAGGCTTGTTCATCTTTAGCATGGAGACCAAAGGGTGGCTTTAAGGGAAAGCTATATGCAGCCCTCCGTGCATCCTAGTTACTTATATAGCACACATTACCAGAGTACATCACAATATTTGATCTATAGATTGACACAACACACACTTATGAGGTAGGGCAGTGCTAGAGATCCTATTTTACAGATGGGGACCTGAGGCCCAGAGAGACTAAGTGACTTCCCCAAGGAAGTGTGTTACAAAGTAGAGACTTGAACCCAGGTCTCCTAAAGGACCAGACTGACCCCTAGCCACTGGGCTGTAAGCCCAATGCAGCTTCCTAGTACTTCACATGTGACAAGAAACTCCTCTCCCCAAGTAGTTGGAATTCCATGTTTCGCCTAATACAGGACTTTCTGAGTCTTCTGCTGGTGGCCACCACACTGGTGTTGATAGAATGACACTCATAGTGACAGCTGGCAGCATGTGTGCCCACCAGCATCAGACCTGTTTCACTGCTTCCCAGTGTTGATTTAATAAATCAGGAGAACTGAACTGTTTACATTTTGCAGGCAAATGGGGCCCTTCTTCTGGGGTGATAATGTGAAACTGCTGTTCAAGATGAAGATAAGAGTGAAAAAGGAAATCCACAAACACAATCTGTTCTTTGCTCTCAGCCTCTCTTTCTCCCTTTGACCCCATTGCTCACAGTTAATCATCTGGTGGACATATGGCGTGCAATAATACTATTACATTTTGGTATGAGTCCATTGAATACTGTTTGTGATGAGGGCCTAGGTTTGCTAGGGACAATGAGGGAAATTCATATAGCCACGTAGATAGTGTGACTATTTTTTTTTTCATGATAAGGAGAAAATATAGCCTTTTGATCTTAGACAGGAACTGATCTTTCTCCCACTGAAGTCAATGGAAGTTTTATTATTATTTACATTATAGTAGTGCTAGCCCCCAGCCCCGCTCATTCCACCCGAGGCCCTGCCCTTTCCGCACCCCCCGCCAGAGCCCAGAACCCCCAAACAGCGACCACTGGGCCTCTCCCCAGGCTAACAACTCCTCCCCCCACCTGGAGCGCCAGGAGGGTGGGTGGTGTGCGGCCGCGGCCCTCCCAACTCCAGAGCGCTGGGAGGGTGGGTGGCATGGCCCCACCCCAGCTGGGGCCAGCACTGGGGGACTGGAGCTGCACACAGACTCAGAGCGGGAAGGGTAACCTGGGGGCGGAGTGTGGGCGGGATCATGCCTGGCTTGTTGGGGGGGGGGGGGCACAGCCTCCCCCAGCCTATGGTACCTGCCGCCCATGCTGCAGATGGCACCAGAGCTATTGCAATGTTGCCCCAAACAGAATGTTGGGAATCATTAAGAAAGGGATAGATAATAAGACATACAGTCAACCTGTGGAACTCTTTGCCAGAGGATGTTGTGAAGGCCAAGCCTATAACAGGGTTCAAAAAAGAACTAGATAAATTCATGGAAGATAGGTCCATCAATGGCTATTAGGATAGGCAGGGATGGTGTCCATAGCCTTTGTTTGCCAGAAGCTGGGAATGAGTGACAGGGGATGGATCACTTGAGGATTACCTGTTCTGTTCATTCCCTCTGGGGCACCTGGTGTTGGCCATTTTCGGAAGACAGGATACTGGTCTACATGGACCTTTGGTCTGACCCAGTATGGCCGTTCTTATGTTCTTATGGTGTTATGTAAGCATTTTCAATTAGAGGAAAACAGATCTGAGCAATTATGGCAGCTAAACTGGGCTGGTGGGAGTCCTTTTATCTGACAAAATGTGATCCACAACCTGTATGAATTGATTCTGATTCATATGGGGCAGGGTGATGTGTCACCTTATAGTTTCCATTTAATGGGAACCACACATGGCAACCCCTCTAATAAGTATTCAAGAATCCCATGAGTGTTCCATGCCCATACACTATCTTTTTCTGCAATCAAATGCCTTTTTTTAAAAGTAAGGATTTTTTTTTAATGGGAAGGGATCATTGTCTAGCATCTAGAGAACAGGGAGCCAGGACTCTTGGGTTATAGTCCTGGTTTCACTTGTGTGACCTCCAGCAATTCCTGTACCTCTTATGTAAAATGCTTGCATACCCAGGGAGGTCATGAGGCTTAGTTAATTACAGTTAATAAGGTGCTATAGAAGTGCAAAATATAATTGTTTTCTTTTTCTAAAGAAAATAAACACAGCTGGACCCAATCTCAGCATGTCCCAAGAGCAGTAGGAGGTGAAAGTTTTGAAAAAGTTATGAAAATCAGAGTGCTTTGGGGAAAATGATTCTAGCTGAGTGCTCACAACTCACTGATAATCTCCACTGGATAGAAAACATCTCAAGGTTAATCATACAAACACAGAAGTATAGCAGATTTACCCCTATGTTTTGACTGAGGTGATTTCAAATAAATGAGACACATTTGTCTGAAGTAAACAGATTCCTCCACCATCAAGCTAAAACTGAGAAGCGTGGGTCCACCAAACAAGGGACATAGATGTTATGACATTGACAAGCTAACGTCCCCTGAAATACAGAAAGCCTTCGTTCCGTGGTTAAATAACAGGTTTTTAAGCATTTGCAGATCTTGATGAAGAGGAATGCAAATGAGGAGATCAACAAGAAGTGGGACAAAGTGACAGCAATTTATAAACAAAGCAGTGAAGCCTGGCTAGGCTACAGGCAAAAGAGAAGGAAGGACTGGATTATATCCAGCACATGGAATGCCATAGAAACCAGATGAGCCCTGAAGAAAAAAGTTTTAGACAGAAAATCCCAGAAGCTAAAGGACAAATACTGCAATCAGTATAGCAAGGCACACCGGGAGGTCAAATGCCTTGCGAGAGCGGATAAATGACATTATATTGATAGTATCAGAGGGGTAGCTGTGTTAGTCTGGATCTGTAGAAGCAATAAAGAGTTCTGTGGCACCTTATAGACTAACAGACGTATTGGAGCGTAAGCTTTCGTGGGTGAATACCCACTTCGTTGGATGCATGCAGTATTCACCCACGAAAGCTTACGCTACAATACATCTGTTAGTCTATAAGGTGCCACAGGACTCTTTGTCGATTATATTGATAATCTGGCAACACAACCAGAGGATGCAGCTGCTCGTGGTGAACAAGGAACCATCTACAAAATGACACGGCTTATCAGTGGTAAACAGCAGACACCAAGAAACACTCTCTTCAGGGGCAAACAAGACCACCTGCTAACAACAGAAAAAGAACAAGAAATGTGCTGGACAAAGCATTTCAAAGAATTGCTGAACAGGGAGCCACCTAAAGAGGAAGCAAACATCCAGGAGGCAGAAGAAGATCTTGAGATCAGCACAGACACCCCAGCTAAGAAAGAGATCGTTGAAGCCATCAAATCTTTAAAAAATGGGAAAGCTCCTGGCAAGAATAACTTGAATCCAGAATTGTTCAAGGTAAATCCTGAGTTAGCAGCATCTATCCTGGCCCCTCTATTTACATCAGTCTGGTAAAGGGAAAAAGTGCCAGATGAGTGGACTAATGGGGTTATAGTGAAGATACCAAAAAAAGGAACTCTCAGTGATTGTAATAACTGGCGTAGTATCACACCTTTATCTGTGCCAAGCAAAGTATTGTGTAAGATCATAGTCCAGAGTATATCAGAGGCAGTTGATAGCATTCTCAGAAAAGAGCAATCTGGTTTTCGGAAAGGGCGTGGATGCACAGACCAGATCTTCACTCTATGAAACATAATAGAACAATGCTTAGAATGGCAACGGCAACTCTACATAAATTTCATAGACTTTGAGAAGGCTTTGATAGCATTCACCGGACCAGCCTATGGTGCATTCTGCGGGCATATGGAATCCCTCTCAGTATAATCAACATCATCAAAAGCTTCTATTTCAACTTTATATGCAGTGTTGATCGCAGTGAGCTCAGTTTTGAAGTCAAAACAGGAGTACGTCTGGGGTGTGTCATGTCTGCAATCCTCTTCAACATTGCCATTGACTGGGTAATGCAGCGTACAACAGAAGACATGCCAAGAGGCATTAAATGGACACCCTTCTCATACCTTGAAGACCTGGACTTCGCAGATGATCTCGCTCTCCTATTACATACCCAATGCCATATACAAGAAAAAATAACTCGACGCAAAGCTTTCAGCCAGCAAATTGGATTGAAAATCAACCGCAATAAGACAGATATTATGACCTTTAATATTGCCTCACCATCCCAGTATGGATAGAGGCTTATGTTCTCTATCCAATGTAGAAACATTCACATACTTGGGCAGCACCATCAACCAGGACAGCGGAACAAGCCAGGACATCCGGAACAAAATCAATAAAGCGAGGAACACCTTCAGGAGCTTGAGGAACACCTTCAGGAGCTTAATTACAATCTGGAACTCATCAACATACAAAACCAAAACCAAATTTAAGATTTATCAGAGTTGTGTACTTTCCACATTTTGGAGCGCAGGTGGTATTCTCTTCGATCCTTCCTGTCAAAGGTAGGGGCCCGGGCAGAGACAGGTGCATCGTGGAGGTGAATACCTGGCTGCGAAGATGGTGTCACCAGGAGGGCTTTGGCTTCCTCGACCACGGGATGCTAATCCAGGAAGAACTGCCAGGCAGAGATGGCGTTCACCTTTTGAGGAGGGGAAAGACCCTATTTGGATACAGACTGGCTAACCTAGTGAGGAGGGCTTTAAACTAGGTTCAACGGGGGCAGGTGAGCAAAGCCCACAGGTAAGTGGAGAACATGGGGACCTGGGAGATGGGTCGGAAATAGGAGGAGGCGTGGGCTCTAATGATAAAGAGATAGGAGGGTCAGGGCAAAACTGGGAGGCAAGATCAAATCAGTATCTTAGATGCCTGTATACAAATGCGAGAAGTATGGGTAATAAGCAGGAAGAACTGGAAGTGCTAATAAATAAATTCAACTATGACACTGTTGGCATCACCGAAACTTGGTGGGATAATACACATGATTGGAATGTTGGTATGGATGGGTACAGCTTGCTCAGGAAGGACAGACAGGGGAAAAAGGGAGGAGGTGTTGCCTTATATATTAAAAATGTACACACTTGGACTGAGGTGGAGATAGACACAGGGGATGGAAGTGTTGAGAGTCTCTGGGTTAGGCTAAAAGGGGTAAAAAACAAGGGTGATGTCATGCTAGGAGTCTACTACAGGCCACCTAACCAGGTGGAAGAGGTGGATGAGGCTTTTTTTAAACAACTAACAAAATCATCCAAAGCCCAAGATTTGGTGGTGATAGGGGACTTCAACTATCCAGATATATGTTGGGAAAATAACACAGCGGGGCACAGACTATCCAATAAGTTCTTGGACTGCATTGCAGACAACTTTTTATTTCAGAAGGTTGAGAAAGCTACTGGGGGGAAGCTGTTCTAGATTTGATTTTAACAAATAGGGAGGAACTCGTTGAGAACTTGAAAGTAGAAGGCAGCTTGGGTGAAAGTGATCATGAAATCATAGAGTTCACAATTCTAAGGAAGGGTAGAAGGGAGTACAGCAAAATAGAGACAATGGATTTCAGGAAAGCAGATTTTGGTAAGCTCAGAGAGCTGATAGGTAAGGTCCCATGGGAATCAAGACTGAGGGGAAAAACAACTGAGGAGAGCTGGCAGTATTTCAAAGGGACACTATTAAGGGCCCAAAAGCAAACTATTCCACTGGGTAGGAAAGATAGAAAATGTGGCAAAAGACCACGTTGACTTAACCACAAGATCTTGCAAGATCTAAAAAATAAAAAGGAGTCATATAAAAAATGGAAACTAGGACAAATTACAAAGGATGAATATAGGCAAACAACACGAGAATGCAGGGGCAAGATTAGAAAGGCAAAGGCACAAAATGAGCTCAAACTAGCTACAGGAATAAAGGGAAACAAGAACACTTTTTATCAATACATTAGAAGCAAGAGGAAGACCAAGGACAGGGTAGGCCCACTACTCAGTGAGGAGGGAGAAACAGTAACAGGAAACTTGGAAATGGCAGAGATGCTTAATGACTTCTTTGTTTCGATCTTCACCGAGAAGTCTGAGGGAATGCCTAACATAGTAAATGCAAATGGGAAGGGGGAAGGTTTAGAAGATAAAATAAAAAAAGAACAAGTTAAAAATCACTTAGATAAGTTAGATGCCTGCAAGTCACCGGGACCTGATGAAATGCATCCTAGAATACTCAAGGAGCTAATAGAGGAGGTATCTGAGCCTCTAGCTATTATCTTTGGTAAATCATGGGAGACAGGAGAGATTCCAGAAGACTGGAAAAGGGCAAATATAGTGCCCATCTATAAAAAGGGAAATAAAAACAACCCAGGAAACTACAGACCAGTTAGTTTAACTTCTGTGACAGGGAAAATAATGGAGCAAGTAATTAAGGAAATCATCTGCAAACACTTGGAAGGTGGTAAGGTGATAGGGAATAACCAGCATGGATTTGTAAAGAACAAATCATGTCAAACCAATCTGATAGCTTTCTTTGCTAGGATAACGAGTCTTGTGGATAAGGGAGAAGCGGTGGATGTGGTATACTTAGACTTTAGTAAGGCATTTGATACGGTCTCGCATGATATTCTTATCAATAAACTAGGGAAATACAACTTAGATGGGGCTACTATAAGGTGGGTGCGCAACTGGCTGGATAACCGTACTCAGAGAGTAGTTATTAATGGTTCCCAATCCTGCTGGAAAGGTATAACGAGTGGGGTTCCGCAAGGGTCCGTTTTGGGACCGGCTCTGTTCAATATCTTCATCAACGACTTGGATATTGGCATAGAAAGTACGCTTATTAAGTTTGCAGATGATACCAAACTGTGAGGGATTGCAACTGCTTTGGAGGATAGGGTCATAATTCAAAATGATCAGGACAAATTGGAGAAATGGTCAGAGGTAAACAGGATGAAGTTTAATAAGGACAAATGCAAAGTGCTCCACTTAGGTAGGAACAATCAGTTTCACACGTACAGAATGGGAGGAGACTGTCTAGGAAGGAGTATGGCAGAAAGGGATCTAGGGGTTATAGTGGACCACAAGCTAAATATGAGTCAACAGTATGATGCTGTTGCAAAAAAAGCAAACTTGATTCTGGGCTGCATTAACAGGTGTGTTGTGAGCAAGACACGAGAAGTCATTCTTCCGCTCTACTCTGTGCTGGTTAGGCCTCAACTGGAGTATTGTGTCCAGTTCTGGGCACCACATTTCAAGAAAGATGTGGAGAAATTGGAGAGGGTCCAGAGAAGAGCAACAAGAATGATTAAGGGTCTAGAGAACATGACCTATGAAGGAAGGCTGAAGGAATTGGGTTTGTTTAGTTTGGAAAAGAGAAGACTGAGAGGGGACATGATAGCGGTCTTCAGGTATCTAAAAGGGTGTCATGAGGAGGAGGGAAAAAACTTGTTCATCTTAGCCTCTGAGGATAGAACAAGAAGCAATGGGCTTAAACTGCAGCAAGGGAGGTTTAGGTTGGACATTAGGAAAAAGTTCCTAACTGTCAGGGTGGTTAAACACTGGAATAAACTGCCCAGGGAGGTTGTGGAATCTCCATCTCTGGAGATATTTAAGAGTAGGTTGGATAAATATCTATCAGGGATGGTCTAGACAGTAATTGGTCCTGCCATGAGGGCAGGGGGCTGGACTCGATGACCTCTCGTGGTCCCTTCCAGCCCTAGAATCTATGAAATCTATGAAAACATTACTTTATAGCGCAGAATGCTGGGGAATGAGAAAGTCTGACATGTCAGACTATCTTCATTCTATACAACCTGCCTCAGAAAAATCCTCTGTATCTTTCGGCCCAGAACAATCTCAAACCAAGATCTATTGATTCAGTGCTGCCCAGAGGATATGAGCACCATCATTGCTAGGAGGTGTTGGAGATGGATTGGCCATGTGCTTCGGATGGAAACTGATTCCATCACCAGAGTAGCAATAAGATGGACACCCGAAGGCAAGTGAAAACGAGGTCACCCGAAAACAACATGGCGAAGAGCTGTGGAAGCCGAGCTGAAAAACCAGGGATAGAGCTGAGGAACCATTGAAAGACTTGCCAGAAACAGACAGGAGTGGAGGAGGTTCGTCACTGCCCTAAACGCCAGAGGCGTAATGGGAACATGATGATGATGCTCCTTTCTATTTTCCTCACTAGTATTTAACTTCCACTTTTTAAAGGAGGCCTTTTTGCCTCTCACTGCTTCTTTTACTTTGTTGGTTAGCCACAGTGGCACTTTTTTGGTTCTCTTACTATGTTTTTAAATTTGGGGTATACATTTAAGTTGAGCCTCTATTATGGTCTCTTTAAAAATTTCCATGCAGCTTGCAGGGATTTCGCTTTTGGTGCTGTACCTTTTTAATTTCTGTTTAACTAACCTCCTCATTTTTGTGTAGTTCCCCTTTCTGAAATGAAATGCTACAGAGTTGAGCTGCTGTGGTGTTTTCCCCGCCACAGGGATGTTAAATTTAATCATATTCTGGTCACTATTATCAAGCGGTCCAGCTATATTCACTTCTTGGACCAGATCCTGCGCACCACTTAGAACTAAATCAAGAATTGCCTCTCCTCTTGTGGGTTCCAGGACTAGCTGCTCGAAGAAGCAGTGATTTAAAGTGTCAAGAAACTTTATCTCTGCATCCTGTCCTGAAGTGACATGTACCCCGTCAATATGGGGATAGTTGAAATCCCCTATTATTACTGAGTTTTTTATTTTAACAGCCTCTCTAATCTCCCTGAGCATTTCACCGTCACTATCACCATCCTCGTCAGGTGGTTGGTAATATATTCTTGTTAGAGCATGGGGTTACTATCCATTCTATGGTATGGTTCGGTTCATTTAAGATTTTTACTTCATTTGATTCTATGCTTTCTTTCACATATAGTGCCACTCCCACACCAGCACGACCTGTTCTGTCCTTCCGATATCATTATCTCAAGGCTCAGAAGACCCATGCCAAGCTCTTGCTTTGTCAGTGGGATTTGTACCTGTGGCTCAGGAGCACAAATGTGACTGCCTTATGAACTGGAAAGTCATCTTTGGAATGAGGAAATGATCTCTTGTGTCAACTAAGGTGAGAATGCACATTTATAACCTGCTTTGAAGTCACTTAGACTTGAGTCAGGCACTATAATACCACAGCGATGTATGTGGAATAGATGTCTGCATAGATAACACCTCCTGAAGAGATCAAGGCAGTGAAATAAAGCTGAGAAGGTAAAGAGATAAAGCTAAAGATGTCTTCACAGAGTCAGATGAGACAGAGAATTTCAATCTGCCTCGTCGTTGTCTAGGATTATAACACTGGGTTTCTGTGCACACCTGAGATGGATTCCCACTATTCATTCCCCACTTTTCTTTTACCGCTGTAGCTCAGGGTTCCTTCTCAGAAAGGACTTTGAAAAAAATTCTATATACGAAGATGGTGCCTAGATTGTACTAACAACACTTAGTTTGTAAGCTCTTAGGGGCAGGCACCAACCAACCATTTTTCTATTCCGTGTTTGTATAGCACCTAGTACAGTGGGCCACTGCAGCATAACTGAAGCTACTAGATGCCACCACAATACAAATAAATCATAATAAAATGCTAAGGTATTAAAAAGCCATTAAAATGATATAATTTTTTGTGGGGATCATTTTTTCTCCTAAAATCCAAATTAAAAGACGTTCCCACTGTAAACTACTTTTGAAAGTCCTTATTCTTCTTTACCTTCCTCCAAATATTGCATCGATGCAGAGGGTGTCAAAATGCTGTAAACTATTTCTAAAACATGCCGTAATCCACGCCCTTCCCCCCCCCCCCCCCAGCAATTGTGAGTTCATACCAGATGTGAGCTAAAGATTGAGGCAGCAGAGTATATTTGGCTGTTCAGACTGGATAATTATTATAGCTAAAGCCTTCCACTTTGTTCCAAGCATGAAGCAGGCCAAGGGCAGTGTACAAGGGAGGTAAAAACACACATACAAAGGATATAAAAGTAATTCTGGATAATTCAAAAAGCTCAGTTTGAGGAAAACGTAAAGTACAGTGTGGAGATGGGTGCTGTAATATTTGATCCAGGATATTGTTAACTATCAGTAGTTGATTAGTTCATGTTCACATCTGCTGTACATCAGATGCAGAGAGAGTGAGAGAGAGAGTTGAATTCTGCCCTACTTAGACTATGTGCATAGAAAGGAAACAGTTTTGAGTAGTCATGCCTTTCTCTAGCGCTTTTATCTGCAGATGGAAAATATGTCTGTACTGTAATGCTGAGCCTGGGATCACCGCATTTTGACTTACAGGATTTCAGAAAGTTCTGCTGGAGCACATATTTGGCAATGTCCTTGTATTAAATAAATAAACTAGCCTTTCATAATATGAAACAGAATAAACATGAGTTAGTTTTATGAATTTTTAGCCAAAGTCACTGTTTAAGAGTTACATGGGGAGATCAAGGCTTTGTCTACGCTAGGGACATTTTAGAAAAAAATCCCACCACTGTTAATACTGGTTCAGTTGGTAGAACTTTGGCTGCTGACACAGTTTTCAATACTGTGTCATTGCGAGCAAATCTAATCCATACAGAGCTGAAAACTGCATCAGCAACTAAGACCCCATCTACACTAGGGTTCCAAACACAGTTAACTTTGCAACATTGCTAAACAAGTGTTAGCTAGGCTGGTAAATATCCCTAGTGTAGACAGTGCCCTAGAGAACAGCAACCTTGAATCTGTAACTTTTTATTGAGATTTCAACTTTTAATGTGTATACAGACTAATTGTATGACAAGAAGCAGGGACGCAACCCGGGGCAGGATTAACTCTAGCTCAGCTACCTGTCCCTTTTAAACATACTTAGGGGAAGGGCTAGAGGTGGCTGCTTGGGAGACAGATGTGAGAGAATTCTGGGTTCCCTACCCAGAGATAATAGGATTGGACTGAGTTGGGGTGTTGTTTGCTTTGTTTTTTCCCTATTTACTCTGATTGTTAATATATTTTACTGTCTTGTTAGAAACACCAGCCTTGTGGAAAAGACCGTGTTGACTGCAGTTCTTTTTCTTCTGCTGAGTCATTTCACTAGCTTACGGATGGATTGCAGCTAGCCTAAAATATAGATGCACGGCATAGAATGGGAAACAGAAAAGGAAGTGGGGAAGTGTGTGTGTTTTCAGAGATAAATGGTGGGATGTGGGAAATTGACTTTTTATCTGCAGATGTTAATGTGGCAAAGACATTTTCTGTCTGCAGGCCTCAGCGTTGAGTCATTTTTATTGCCCTAGCTAAAAGGAGTTTAGAGGTCCCTGAGCCATCTTTAGTGAATGATTGTCTCTGTCCAAAAACCTTGACAAAGTGAGTTGAATCTCTGCTTTAACTTAAAAGATGCCACTGACAATATCAGCCCCGTTATTTAAGAACTGCAATCTTAACCCACACAGGCTATGTCTACACAATGAGCTAGGGGGGTGTGGTTCCCAGCTCAAGCAAACATACTTGCGCTAGCTCTCAGTGAGCGAGCACGCTGAAAATAGCACTGTAGCCATGGTAGCCTGGACAGCAGCAGTGGCGGCACAGGCTTGGCACCCCAAGTACATACCAACAAAGGTTGAGGTGGGTTCGTGCTCAGGGGTGGCTGGCTAATCTGTGCTGCCACTGCCTATGCTATTGTGACTATGCTGCTACTTTTAGGGTGCTTGCTCGATGACAGCTAGTGCGAGTATGTCTACACAAGTGGGAATCACACTCCTCACTCGCAGTGTAGACATAATCTGTAGTGTCGACAAGCACTTAGGCTATGTTCGTGTAACTTGTGTCATTCGGGGGTGTGAATAAGCCACCCCGTGACGTAAGTTATGCCGACCTAAGCGCTGGTGTGTGGACAGCACTATGTCGGTGGGAGAGCTTTTCCCGCCAACATAGCTACCGCCTCTTGGAGAGGTGGTTTTATTATGCTGACGGATGAGCTCTCTCCCAACAGCAGACAGCATCTTCTCCAGATGCGCTACAGCAGCGCAGCCGCATCAGTGGAGAAATGATAGTGGGGGAGAAATGGTAGTGGAAACCGGACCAACAAATGAGTGAGACAAGGTAAGCAGGGAATGCAGAAGAAAGTGAGTGTTAGGTGTGTATTTTTTAAATTGTCCTCTTTTCTCTATATTTTAGGGCGAATAAAATGATTTATTGCCACCTGCCAAGGTGAGGCACATATCAGATATCTAATCAAACAACTAAAGACAAAGCTTTCAGAAAATGCCCACGTTCTCTGCCCTCACTTCAAAAAGGTTGTTGAAAAATTAAATTGCTACAAGAATGATTCAAGGTCTGGAAAATCTGCTTTATAGTGAGAGACTAAAGACGCTCAGTCTATTTAGTTTATCCAAGAAAAGGTTAAAATATGACTTGATGACAAGTACCTATATGGGAATCGGTCTGCTAACTCTTTAATCTAACAGAAAAAGGCATAACGGGATCCAATAGAAGGAAATTGAAGCTAGACAAATTCAGACTAGAAATAAGGTGCAAGTTTTTAATAGTGAGGATAACTGGCTAGAGGAATACATTTAGTTAAGGATGTGGTAGATTCTCCATCACTCAACATCCTTAAATCAAGACTGGATGTTTGAGCTCTTTTAGAAGGACAAGTTATGGGCTTGATGCAGAAATTACTGAGTGAGAGTCTATGGCTTGTGTTATGCAGGAGGTCAGATTAGATTATCATAATGTTAGTTCCTTCTGGCCTTAAAATCTATGAAGATGAAATTTGCTTGGAGTGAATTAGGAATGTTTGTCCCTGTCATGTCACCGTCACGATATTTATGGAGAGCTGGTGATGGTACAAATAATCCCAGCTGCAGAACTCAATAGGGAGATTAGTTCGATAGGTGCCACACTTCAGCTAAATAGTTGCTGCTGAGCAGAGGCACAATAGCATTTTTTAAAGATAATTTTTGTACCATATTCCATACCATCCCCTAAATGTCAGGAGTTGGGATGACCTCAGACTGGAGGTCAGAATGCAAATTTAATAATCAAATGCTGATGTAAATGGAAAAGGGTAAGTTTTTCCTTGTAGTACTCAAGGAGTTTTATAAACAGCTCCCACTATTATTAGAAAGTTACACAGTCCAGTGGGAAAACGGATGTCTTCTAGTGAAGTGGAGCCAAAGTTAAGAAACTTATAAACATATTAACTAGAGCATTTGACATGACTGATGAAAACTCAAGTCAGTTGTAGAAAGATGGAGAATTCCTCAATACACCGTGTGGGTGAATCCAGTTACAATGGTAGCATTCGCACAGGCCAGTAAACCCAATTAACTCATGTCACTAGTCCAATGTTATGGGAGAATCTCTCTGCTCTTCAGGCAACAGTGGAGGCTCCACATTTCAAGAAGACATTTGAAAAGTCTCAGTTAAACAGGTAAAGGAAGGCCTGACAGATAATAATAGACAAGTGGAAGGTCTTCGCTCCAGTTGCTTTTCTCTCTGTGGAACTCTGCGCTCCCGATTTCATCACAACCCTGATTTCATTTAGGGGCACTCAGCTGTTTGTCTTGACACACAGGCTAAAAGGCCAGAACCTTCTCTAGACTAAGCTTACACTATGATCACTGTTGTGTGTAGATAAAACCTAGGAGACTCCTTCTCTTCCTGAACTGCTATGACAGCTGACATGCTCTCCTTCATAGGGCCTCGGTTTGCATATGCATTGCAGGGGGGATTTTCAGCCAAAGGCCTTTGACTCTGGCACTCATTTTTCTTGGTCTGACAGACCTCCGCAGACAGTGTAATGGCTTTTGACTAATTGTGGCTTACATCTTTGCCTCTAGTTGTTTGTGGAGTCGAATCTCTGTATTCATTTGAAATTGGCTAGTTTTGTATTTGTTAAATATAAACTTTTATACATGTTATACTGACACAGACAAGTCTGAAAATAGCCTAATTAGGAGTAAAGCTGTGTGTGGTTACAGAGCTGTAAGCCAATGACTATGTTCAGATCTTAAAAGCACAGTATAAATAAGAATGTGGGTGGTTGTTTCTGAGGGCTGTTGTGAGCTACCAGAGTCCACTTAGTGCCTAGTGGCTGGATGTGTTTGGTCTTGTTAATCTGCCCACATAAACTTTAGTCCGCTATCATTAGGCAGAGTGAGGTTTTTACAGTTCCACAGAGGTTTAAACTGTGGTAATATTCGGCACAAGCAAGAAAACATCTGTGCCTAATATTTCTAGTGGGATTTTTGGTTGGACCATGTAAGGGAATTGTAAAAATAAAAAAGAGTACAACAGTTTTCCCTATTTTTGTATATTATGCCTAGCAAAACTAATCCACACAGAAGTGCTAATGCAGCAAAATGGCAATTCTTGCTTCAAAGCCCAGCCCAAGATGTTGTGGCTTGTCCCCAACCTAATAATGCAGATAATTAAAGCAGCAGTAAGAGGGGTATAGAGAATCAGAGCAATTGAGTTAGGCTAGAGAAATCTCTTGTTTTACAAGGCAGAGGAATGCTTTTGCAGGCTTTGTGTAACCTTTGTTTTTCTCTTTCTTAGAGGGCTAACCCCACTTCATCATAAATTATCCTACTATTGCCTTTCCTGGTGCCAAGGCTCTCATGGCTTGCCCAGAACTGGGTTTCACCCATCCAGCTCTGACTGATTAGATATCGCATGAAGATCACCACACCTCATACTTTAATTTCAAAACAATATGGGACACTGCTATCTGGTGAGCCTCACTGAAGGCTTTGAAGAGGTACCACATTGTATTAGATTCTGCTGTTTTGGCTTCAGCAAAAAATTAATCCAGCAACATTTTTGCCAGAGTGTTATGAACCAGCAAGCTTCCTATTTCCAGCATTAAATCTGGCGGACTAAGGGGAGGCAAATTGACAGACTGTATCTGTGACACTGGCAGACCAGGTGCCAGCTCTTGCCAAGATTGAAGGCACTAGCTAAGAACTGACAAACTCATAGCTGCAGACCAGTAGACATTAGTCTTACAAGAATGTATTTAGTGTTTAGACTCTATGAAATGCTTGTAAATTGCTGCATCCATTACTTTTAATGTCTGTATTCCAGGCTACAAGGAAATATGTAAGTTTTGCTTTATAACTTTAAAAATGTTTGCTCTAAATTTGTGAACCCAAATGGGAAAAGTGTTGCTCCTCCCCCTCACCCCCCCAAGGACTATCAAAATCAGATGGGCTGCAAGGAACATTGCAATACAAAGGATTGGTTAATGGCCCCATTGCACAGATGGAGAAGTACAGAAGGCCTCATTCTTTCACTCTGAATGATGGCAGAGGAAATTAAAAATAGTTGCTGTGAAGATTGTTCATCTCTTTGCGGTTTGAACTCTAACATGGCCAGAGAAGCCAAGCTAAAGCCAGAGGTCTCCAGGGGTCCCCCCCCACCCCCCGCATCTACCTTGAAAGACAGTTAGAATTGACAGATCACACCTGTCGCTCTTCGGCTTTAGATGGTAACTCATTTATGTGCATGTTTGCTTGCTTTAACCTGTAAATAACTCCTTTTTCTTTCCTACTTAATAAACCTTTAGATAGTTTATTACAAGATTGGCTACAGGCATAGTCTTTGGTATAAGATCTAGAGCAGTGGTGGGCAACCTGACGCTAGTCAGGGTAATCCACTGGCGGGCCGCAAGACAGTTTGTTTACATTGACCGTCCACAGGCACGGCCGCTCGCAGCTCCTAGTGGCTGCGGGTTGCCGTTCCCGGCCAATGAGAGCTGCAGGAAACGGTGTGGGCCACAGGGACATGCTGGCTGCTGCTTCCTGCAGTGCCCATTGGCCGGGAACAACGAACCACGGCCCCTAGTAGCTGAGGGCAGCTATGCCAATGTAAACAAACTGTCTCTTGGCCCGCCAGTGGATTATGCTGACGGACCGCATGGGGCCCCTGGGCTGTAGGTTGCCTACTACTGATCTAGGCCCGGGTACTAATTGATCTGGCGTGACTGGTGTCTTGGGACTGAATATGGTGTGATTTTTGGTGTGACTATTTATTACTAAGTCCAGTCTGCCTGGGTGGCAAGATAGGCTGGAGCCTCTAAGGGGACCTTCTGTGACTCCAGGGTGAGAGTGTTACAGTGAGCAAGGAGTTCACAGTTCTTACTGGCTTAGTGAAATCTAATTATAGAACATACCACCAGTTTAGGTACAGGCAGCGTTTTTGACAGTCTGCCCACACCAGACAGTGTTACAGTATCAAAGGAAATTGAGGGCGGTGGTGCCAAGGGAATTGAGAAATTATGCTGCTAGTTTTGTCTAGAGCTGATGTGCTAAATCTGTGTTTTGTTTTTTAAATTAAACCACACAAAACCAGAACGCTGGCTGTTAGAGCTTTTCTTCTCTCTTGCTTGCATTACGTGTTAGATACATGTAGCTTATTTTATATTGACGTTTTTGTATTAGGCAGAATGGTCTGAAAGTAAAAGATACTCCAGAGCTGATAGGAGTGTTACAAACAGGGACAAGACAAATGCAATGCAAAATGGAGTGACAAGAAATCAAACCCAACTGTATACTGTAACACACTGGATTTTAACTGATGATATCATAACTTTCCTAGTTATTTGAAATGGTATTATGTCAGAGTATTTTTTTCCACATTGTAACTGGGCTTCTATTTATAAAAGATTTAAAAAAATAAGAAAAATATGATTATGGTCAAAAAAGATGTTATTAGCAGGTGAGTAGGATTCCCACGTGTATGGACTTTGCTATTCAGGGATGACCTGCATAACTCAAACTAATAAAGCTTCCTATATCACACTACTAGACGTCAATATACCCCATAGATTTCATAGAATCATAGAATCTCAGGGTTGGAAGGGACCTCAGGAGGTCATCTAGTCCAACCCCCTGCTCAAAGCAGAGAAAAAAAGTTATTACATGTTTTAAAAAGGCTGTTGAGACTACTTCCTTAATTCTTCTAGCTGTAAAGCCAGGTTTTGTTAATATTAATGCACCCATACAGACTTCTGAGGGAGAGAGAGATTATATGTTTCTTATGTTTAAAAGTTTACACCAAAAGTGTCATATCCAATATCTCAGCCATCCAGGGACAGAACCAAAAGCTGCATCTCTGCCTCTTTGGAAATCTGGCAATCACAATTTTCCAGTGGTGTGGATAGCGTCTTTTTAACTGAGATACCATAAGATATTGGACCTTAAACCTGTCACTTAATATTGCACATTGCACGATGGAGTTTTGGTAGAAGCAAAGGGTTAAAGAAAGGTGGTCATTTTTTATTTTCAAAATATGTAATAGTAATGGTGGCTGTTTGAACTGCTCAAATGTTTGGAATGTGAGATTGAATTTTGTTGGATATGCATGAATAGGGACAGAGCATGTGAAGCAGTCAAAGTTTCATGATAAATGCAATTTATGTCACTGGATGTCAGCATTGCATATGGGGGTGTATGCAAGGCTTCATTGTTAGCTAAAACACAGGAAGAATTTCAAAGCTCTGTGTAGTATATCAGCTTCTTGTAACCTCTTCAGGACAAGAGTAAAATAGTCCCAGTTAACAGACAGCATTAACATTTATATTACATTCAACCAAGTCTGTACATCAAATCACATCAGTTTTTACACATTTTTGCATTTCTAAAATTACCAAAAGGATAAAGAATGACTATTTCCCCCATAGTGAGCCCCACATAAGAGAAGTCTTAAGAGATGTTACAGTCATCCAACCCTACTACTTTTAAGGCTTTGTTTACATAAGCACTTTTGTCCGCCAGTGTGAAAAAAATACCACCTCTCCCTACCCTCCCGCCGACATAGCTACCACTGCTTGTTGGGGGTGGTTTAGTTATGCCAGCTGTAGAGCTCTCTCCTGCTGGCATAGAGCATCTACACAGGAGATCTTACAGTGGCGCAGCTGCAGCGGTACAGCTGTGCTGCTGTATGGCCCCTAGTGTAGACACAGTCTATGTTACATTCATCAATTTTTACATAACAGTGACACCTGCTGGCCAACTGGTTTAGATTCAGTTTGTTTTCCTGAATGTATACATTCCTCTCTCCCATTACTTGTTACGATGAATTTTAGAAGGTATCAACTTACCCTTTCAGTAGTACAAGTCTGTACCAAGTATACTTTTTTTAAAAAAGAAAGCACTAGTATGCTTATAGCACCAGCCGTTCACTTCATTCATATACCTCTTTTCCCTGGCAAAAACCAGGCCATTTCTGCAAATCAGACTTTTTACAGAAACGTGGAAAGAAAAGTTCCAGTTACTGGTTTACCAAGTATTATATACAATAGCCAAGAACTGTGTGCTGGAATGTCTTTCACATAATTACTGTCCAAGAAAGGAGGCCATGGGATCATCAGGTCTTTGTCGTTTCATTCTATAAGCCTCCATTTCCTCTTCTGTAGGCTCCCGTGTTTCATACATGCTGTTATATGGCCTCTTCCTCTCATCTAACTGCATGATTTCTTTAACCTGGAGGAGACGAGCCTCTTCTGCATTTAATGCCTGAAGAAAAGCAGAAATGAGGTAAGAATTATGACAGATTCTAGTACTTGAACTAAAACACCAGCAGCAGACAGAACAGTGGGATTCTATAATCCACGCAAAACAGCTAATGCTAGTTCTTATTTTACACCTACAAGCCTTAAGTGTTTAACCTCCAACTACAGTGCCAAATTAGCATTTGTCACGCCTAATGTTTTAATTTTGCAGTCAGTTTTCTCTGTTCCCAGTATTATTTAATTTAGCCATTTTAAAATTTGTGTAAATGTAGGATGTTAGGGTGTGGTAATTTTAAGGATAGCTGAAAATTCAGCTAAGTTTATGTATAGGGTGAAATTCTCTGAAGCGTTTTAGTGACGAAGAGCTTTTGAGAATTTCATCCAGACTGAACAAAGATAGCTTCCCCCCCGTTTTGTTTTTTAAAAGACATTAAATATTCCTTCCCTACTGTAGTGCAGAAGCTGTGGTTTATCCAAAAGATGGCTGAAGTATAGTATATCAGTGTAAAACTCCCATGCTGTAACTGATAGTACACGGGCAGACTGCTGTACTTCAGTGGAGCCCCATTCAATTACTTCATTGGGACTTTGTA
Organism: Chelydra serpentina; assembly: GCA_037349315.1. NCBI lineage: Eukaryota > Metazoa > Chordata > Testudines > Chelydridae > Chelydra > Chelydra serpentina. The sequence continues at coordinate 21,257,690 of JBAIAC010000035.1, forward strand.
CAGTTGCTGTAATCTACTCATGCACACCATCAATTGCAGGATAGGGCCTAATTTTCTCCTTGGGGATAAAAGGCACTTTAAGGAGAGAGGGATTTTGTTGGTTTGTTCTCCACCTCGCTTCACACAATTAAATTAGGTTAGTGTCCCACTTTTCTGCTATCACCACCCACTATTCTAACCATTTACTTCAAAGCAGCTAAACAACTCTGTCTAAGTCACTTCAACTCAGAGTCAACAGCAAAGAAACCCTATATACACAACACCACAAGAACCATGATTTTGGGACCTTCATACTAGTGACCAAATATTTCTTAATAAGAACAAGAACACTGTCTGAAAAGCACACTGCACCTTTTTCAGTTTTTCATGTTTCTTTTTCTCTTCACCCTCACTATCTGAATTTGGACTCTTCTTTTGCTTCTTCTTTTTCTTCTTTTTCTCATCTTTCTGTTTTTCTTGATGTATCTGGAGGTAGGAAAGCAGGAGTTTTAGACTGAAGTGCCAAGGGTTATGCACATGCATGTCCAAGGAACTTATCTCTAGGGAATATCAACTCTATATCTCAGGAGTTTAGTTGGGAACATTGAGAGATGAGACATTAACGATCCAATACTTTATAAATCCCCTAGTCAAGCTCAGAAGAGATGGCCCATGCATCTTTGTAGTACAGTCACTCCACCTTCTAAAACTCCAGATAAACAGAATGTAAAAATCTTCCTTCCCACAATCTTTTAAAGAAGCTATCCTTTTCTAAAGGGAAGACACGTGGGAGGGGAGGTAACCTACCTCCATCAACGTTTTGGATTTTGCCATATACTCTTCCTCCGTAGGTTTTTCCTCTGGTAAGTCTGATGCAGTATTCTGCATAATGAAGATAAAAGCAAGGGCATGAAAACTCACTATGCATGTACCAAAATGGAAAGACAAGTTGAATTATTAGCCTTATTTTAGATATTTTTATAGCAGCAACCCATTGTTCTAATGTCTAAAAATGAAGTGATACTTACAGCGATTTCTTTCCCAGCTTCTCCTGTACAATAGGAATACTTGACAAACGAGTGGCAGCATTTATATCCCCATCTACCTTCCTTCCAATATGAACCCCATATACACTGCAAGACAGACACAGTACTGAAGCAATCACATAACAGGAACACTGCAAATCATACATGATTTTTGTTTAACTATTTTCAGAAAAGTAGCAGTTCATCCAAAAATCTTAGGAGGGAAAACTGATGAACTATGAAGATCTACAAGAATTAGCACATTGGGGAGATTTTCAAAGGCAAAGGACAGCTAGGTGCCCAACTCCCATTACAACTCTAGGGGAGTTGGAAGCATGACTGCCATTTGTGCCTTTGAAAGTTCCCCACATACTCTCCACTTGATTCACAAACAGCTCCTATTAGAGGTAATTAAATTCTCCTGCTTGGAGGGAGAGACTTAAGCAAGCAACTTATCCAAAAAGATAAGTTCATTACTTTAGTGACAGTGCATCGGTTCCCATTGCACTTGGTCATATTTCCTCTGCTTTACCAGGAAATTTAGCTCTTGCTATTGTTTCTCAGGTTAGGTGCTTACTGTGTGGTTGTTGATAGTTACATCCTCTTCATACTTAGAACGGACAATAGCTTTCTCTTGCCCTTTGATGACTGTTCCATGCCTAGAATACTCCACATAATCTTCTGTCTGGGCTAACAGCAGTTCAGTCGGTGGGGCGTCTAGATGTTCTTGTCCTCCATACTACAACAATAAAAACAAATTTTTTTAAGCTGTATAGCCAAAAAAAAGTCATTTAGACTTACAACTGCATCTGCATTTCAAACTCATCACTTAACTACCTTCCCTGGGCTTTGGGTGCTATGCAAGCACTTAGAACATTAAAACGTAAAATGTGATCAATTTTTTGTGCTTCTGATTTGCTAGCTAAAGATTCTAATTTTTGCTACAGTGGTAACACTTCAGATTTTTTTCATCTGGAGAAATATTACCAGCTCCAGAGCTATATCCCAATTTAAGAATAGAACATCTCATTTAAACCACTAGAAGATAGAAAAAACAATCCAAGTATAGAACATTTAGACAATATATTGTTTGTTGTCAACTTGTGCTTAACAAATGTTAGGACCTTCATGATTTATTTTTACCACGTTGTCTAAGTAAAACTGATAGTAATACAGCAAAATAGAAAAATGTTTTTCTAAAAAACTGCCCCTCATTGTGACGATACCAAAGTCTGAAAATTAAGATTCTGAAAAGCACTTATTTTGTATGAGTTGTGTAATATTTGCAAATACTTAGTCCAAACTATCCCAAGTTACCTTCTTCCTAAAAGATCAATTTTAACAATGCAAAAACTATTTTCCACCACTTGTATGTATTTTAAAACATAAATCCATACCCCCACATCTTACACTGCCAAGTTTTCACCAGGGCTAAATTCTGATAGCTGAGGGATGAGGCCCATGACCATAGAGAGAGAAATGCTAACAGACCTTCAACTATACTGATGTGTCTATATTTAATAAGTAAGTTACCAGAGACAACCAGTATAAAAAGACTAAAATTATGTAGAGTTTGATCAGAAAGGTTAACAGGTGGTTTGACCAGCATTATTAATGTGATTTTTTTTTTTTTAATGAAGAAAGCAAAAACCCAAGCTGGACCCGCTCTTTACAGCATTCTTGTTTGTTGGGCATTTATTTGTCTTTGTTACCTTCTCTAGGATGCTTTCTTTCTGCTGTTCCTTAAAATCTTCTTTTTTCACCTTGAAGGATTTGTACAGGAGTTCCAGTTTTGTAGGGTCTGCTTGAAGATGAACTTCAGAGCCTTTGTCATAAGCCTCCCAAGCAAACACTATATATAAAACAAAGAGCCATCACTTAATTAGGATTAGGAATGATCACTTTATACATGTTTTTCAAATAGCACCTTTAAACTATTCTTTGTCTAAGGGTCATCATGCAGTCAAGCTTATCTTTAACAAGATACATTTCTTCCTTGGCACAGAAATATGGCACTTCAATTGTTAAGGTATGATTTTTCTGACTTAATGAAATACTTACACTGAGTTTGTGCCATTGAAATGGTATCTCCAGTGTAACGAACAAAATTGTCACCTGCATAACCGACTCTACAAAAAAGCACACCAAAAACAATTAAGTAACGTGCAACACCCTTACTCCCTGCTAAGTTCTTTCTTCCATTTTTTGGCATCTTGTTACTGTCATAACTGTGAATCAATCTTGCTTGAAAAGGATGTGTCACAACACTCCCCAAAGGGTAAGACCCTCCTGCAACATTGTTTCTATTCTCTACCTGGGCCATGGAAGAACACACATAAATGTCTTTCACATCACTACTCCTCTGCTTTCCCCTTGAGAGTTAACACATTAGCTCTGCAACATTATGAATGCTTGCTGGTCTGGGGAGCCAGAAGGCAACCTATGGATTCTAACAAGTCTTTGACAGGGAAGCATGAAGTTCAATTTCTGGACAGTGGGCTATCTGAATTTGGGAGGTGTTTTTGCTGTGATAATTGCAGGTCAAGAGGGGAATAGCTGCAAACATCCAAATATTGAAATACATTTACATATACATCACTGTGGTCTAGAGAGATACCATCTCTACTATAGAGGGGTTCTGCTGTAACCTGCAATTTGCTGTTCTGTCCACTTTACAATCTGTACTAAAAAAATTAGTATTTTTGGTAATTGACAAGATCACTTTAAGTATCAACACTCAACAAAATGATCCTCATCAGCATTGTGTGTCAGCTTGTAAGTTTAAAAGAAAAAAAACAAAATAAGCAGAAGAACGTAATCCTCCTCCATAACTGACCAGTTGCTCGTTGGTAGCAAGATACACAGGACAGCAAAGAGAAACAAGGTTAATATTAAGACAATTTTAATGTTATCTAGTTTTGTTATAGATGTGTAGCCAAAATCCCAGTTTCAAACTTACTCGTCTGGATTCTTGCCTGCATTGGCATATGGGTTCTCCCTCATTGCTCTCGTTTTGGGATCATAGTAGGCAGAATTTGGATCTAGATTCCTCAAGTACTAAAATAAGGAGACATACAAAATGTTTACTTAGAAATTTGGGATTCTAACAGAACTGAAAATATTATTGTAATCCCTTCATAGACACTTTTAAAGTGTTAGATGACACGCCTCCAACTGGTATTACAAACAGCTTCCTTTAAGTTGGGATAACCATGATAGGTTGCCTACCTTTGTAAAGCACCTGATGCTCTGTAGGTGAAAAGCACGATCTAAAAGTCAGAATTTTTGTATGTTGACAGAAGGGGAAATGGGTAAAGGGAGGTCATGAGTTACCCAAGGTAACATAAGAAGATCAGTGGCAAAGCTGGGAACAGAAACTAAGTCCACAGGCCCCAAGTCCCATACTGAGTCCATTAGTAGGAACTACTAGTTAAGAGACCACAACCTTAGAAACAACAGGTTATATACATCCTTAAAAAAAAAAAAAAAAAAGAGTAAAAGTCAATAATATAACCCAGTTAATTTGCTGTGGCTTACTTTAGCAATGTCTTCCCGAATACGCAAGTTTCGGACTGTAATACGTCTTTTGGAGTCAAAGTTCTGTCCAGGCATGTCAATATCATCTGCATATTTATCTTCATCCTCATCTTCACTGTTATGATCTCTTTCCTGAAAAGAGTCAGAAAACTACTAAGTAAAATGATGGGTGTTCAATCTAGAAATAAATACAACAACCTGATTATTAGTTTAAATTGATTAGTTAAAAAAAATCTTTCAAGAACCCCTCATCCTATCCCCCAGTCTCTCTAATTAGACATTTGCAATGTAAATTCTGGGTTAAGTGTCTATTCTACAGTTACACTGAACATTTTTGAAATATAACTGTTACAGGATTTCCATTTCTACTTATGAGACCCAAGAGTTAAAATACACTTAAAATAAAACTGCAATAAAAAATATGGCCACTGTTCTTGATATGGCCTGGATTTTCTTTACAAGTCAGTTATTCTTCTGCTTGACAGCTTGTTTCTAAGAATTAGTACTACAATTAGATTCAAAGACAGAGTCAGACCCTGGAACCCAACTCCAGTTGCTTTGCATCAGTCTGGCAGCACAAAGAGCTGCCAAGCCAGTAACTCCAGGGCCTGCCCCTGCTGAGCTCCCATTGCTCAGGGAATCCATAGATGGCATGAAGCCACCACAGCAGGTCCTATGCCAACCCCTTCCAGAATCTGGTTTTCCTTCCCTGGAGTGATGCATTTGATAATTGTCTTACTGTCTGTGAATTTGATTCCTCCTCTTCCCAGTGGTGTCTTGGGGAGTTCTGCAGGGGAAAAAAAAAAAAAAAGCACATGAGCAGAGAATACAAAACTTTAGGGTGGGAAGATATTTGGGGGGGGGGAAGTAGAGGAAATTGTTGGACAAACAATCAAAGCACGGCTTACCCCAAAGGCAATGGAAGACAAATGTGATAACCACGGAACAAACAGCAGAATAGATCATTGTGATATACATTTTTTGCTTGAAAGTTTACAAGCTTCTCACAGCACAGAAACCTTTTTGATAAATATTTTAATTATTTTCACATCAAACCACTATATATCTAGCAAGAGTGATGAGTCCCTGAACTGTGAGAGTGTTGCATAAAGTCAGTTCTACTGTCTATCAACACTGATGGTTCCAAATTAAGGTCTCATTAAAAAAAAAAAAAAACGTGAAATGTTAAGGTCTAAAGTATTTTGGAATTGATGATTTAACAGGGTTGCAAAGTACCGTAGTCATTTTTGTTTAGAGACCAGAACCCATAGTTTAACCCAGAGGAAGCCAGCTGAAGTGTTTTAAGAGGAACCAATTAATTTCCAGGTTGAGGTGACCTCTGGAGTGGAGGAGGGAAGATCCATGGACACTGGAGGAAGGACCAGGAGTCCTAAGAGAAACCCATCTAGTCCCACTCTACATTCCCTCTCCCAGAAATTTTTCCTTGCATTCTTCACATGCTCCACTTCTGGCATGAGGGAGGTGGCAGGAGTCAATGAGGTAGGCTGAAGGAGATCTGGCATTGGGATGAAACTATGGAGAGTCTCTGACCACTTAGAGAAGGGAAACAAAGAACATGAAGTTCTTCACCCTCAGAGAATGGCTAGTTGTGGGGAGTGAAGGGGCCTTCCTTTTGGCTCTGGGAGGGAGATGGAGGCTCCTGCTGGGGAAGGGAGAAGGAAAGAGATGGGAGCTATCTTTAATTAGCTCTGACTGTTTTGTGTAGTCCTTAGGAAGAAGAGTATATCCGGTGTCAGGATTAGAGACCAGATTTACTCTGCCATCTAGGGACAACATTTGTGGTTACATTCCCTAGAAAATGGAGGACAAATGGCATAAATTCTTTGGTTTGTTGTTGATCAGTAATACAGTAAACACAGTATATATTTGAGAACTGCCACTCACTTATAGCCATCTCTTTATGTTAATTTTTTTTTAAGACATGCAAAGTTACCATTAAATCCTCTTACAAGAATATTCAGGTAGTAATTAAATTAATGCCCTAATTATAATCCAAGAGCCACTAGTGAGAAGGAAAATGAAAACTAAAGCCACGGCAAAGAGTGTGTTGATATTCCCCAACCTCAAAATAAAGCTTAACTAAGAAACTACAAATATTGGCACAAAAAAACTGAACAAGTTGTAAAGTGTGGATTTTAGATATTGAACCGAGTTCATACATGTTTATACTAACCATTGACAAATCAATCCATGGGAAGATTTCATAGTTAGAAAGTTAGTAAAATAATGTAAAACCTCTTAAGTCTAAGTATTTCACTCCCTGAATAAAAGTTACTAACAGACAGCAAGATTCTCGTAGCCGGTGGTTCTCAACTGTGGTCCACCGCTTCTTCAGGGAAAGCCCCTGGTGCGCCGGGCCGGTTTGTTGACCTGCCGCGTCCGTAGGTTCGACCAGTCGTGGCTCCCACTGGCCGCGGTTCACCGCTCCAGGCCAATGGGGGCTGCGGGACGTGGCGGACAGCACATCCCTCGGCCCGCGCCGCAGCCCCCATTGGTCTGGAGCAGCGAACCGCGGCCAGTGGGAGCCGCGACCGGCCGAACCTGCGGATGCGGCAGGTCAACAAACTGGCCCGGCGCACCAGGGGCTTTCCCTGAAGAAGCGGTGGACCACAGTTGAGAACCACTGCTCTAAGCTCTGTTCTGCATGCCCTGGCAATGCCATCAATTGTCAGGACTGGAAAACGGGAGCCTTACTATGAAGCAAAGATTAACCCTTTTTCACTTAATTCAGAGTATTTTAAAGTACTTCATGATATAAGTAAATTTTTCTTGTAAGTGTACTTAATTTAAGGATTAGAGTATTGGACAACATAGGATAAACAGACTTCATAAAAATACCCAACAGACACACACACACACACAAAATCACTGCTCTACCACTTGCCCCAGTGCTAGGTGCTACTCCTACCAACGGCATGTGCTGAAAAGCAGGCAGATGCAAAACAGAAGCGTCAGATCTGCACACACACAAAGATATAAGACAGCAAATGAAGCACATATATGGTGAAATGCTCCCTACTAGTTGTTTGGGCTACCAGCATCTGAAGGCAGAGATCACCTGTTCTATTCAGAAAAGGAAAAAAAGCACCTTTTTGTTTCAGCTTTAAGTAAAATGTGCCAGGTTTTAGCTTACTTACCACCTGCTCCATCAGTTTTCCCGAAGCCAACTCTTCCTGCAACTTCTGGGCTTTCAGGGTCCGTTTAGCCTAAATATGGAAAGAAAGTGTTATTTCATTTTCCTAAATAAAAGTGATTTATCAAAAACACCCTTCTAAATGCACCCAGAGGTGCTTATGATCTTTAAATGCACTAGTTCGGACCCGAATTTGTTGCTACCAACCAACTGGTAATGAACGGTCTCCAGCTTTGACAGCCACTCAAGGTATCTAACGGCTATCTTACTGTCACAACCAGTTTACTTAATATAAGCAAGTTTACAGATCCATACTCTTGAAAATACTCTGGCTCATTGGGCTGACATCGTAAGGCATGTCAGTTTCACTGAGTTAAAATTCAAAGTGTTTGCTTTTAGCATTGGCATTCATATCTGCTATAGAAAACATTAAAAGTCCAGCTAAGCTCAAATATTTTAATTCTGTGGTAAATCATCAATATTACCTACCCCATATCAAGTATTTACTGTTGGTGATTATATATACAGAAAAATTAAGTTAATTTAAGAAGTGGCTTGCAGTAGTGTGTATGCAATTCTGATCTGCAGTTCATTTACAGGGTGAATCCGTTTGTATTTTTGAGTTTTTAGTTCAACGAGTAAAGAAATCTAAGCAACCAAAGAGAGAATTCACATATCTTTTGCATTATGAATGCAGCATATGCTGAAGAATGTTTAGTAAGTCTATTCACCTAAATACCTACATACCAAGTCAACTTTGGAATATTCTTCTACAATCTTCATGTGCTCTTCTGGGTTATAACCATTCCAACGATCTCTCTTCCCATCATAATCAAACATTAGTGTAGGTTGCATATGTTCATCTTGTGCAATATTAAGGCCTGTGAATTTTGCTCCAACTTTCCTAGGTCTCTGAAAAAGGGAAGCCACCATACCTTTGCATTATTTTAGTCTAAAGGACAGCCACATTACTCACCTATATACATCTCTTTAAAAAATGAATTCCTCTTAGATACCTTGACAATACCCTATTTATAACCTACAGCTCTAAATGTATGTCCATTATTACTTCTAGATTTTATATACTGAAGTCAGTTTAAAAAGACATTGACTTAAAACAACTGACAAAAGTGTAGCTGCTTTTATTTTATCTACTGCTGACAATAACACCTAAAAGAACTCTAACTGGAATATTGGTTTTCAGTTCCTTCACTGTGCATTTCCCTGTTTAGACAGTCAGGCTGCATCAACAGAGGTAGTTTTGATGAATTCTCCCACTATTGGATCACTTCTAGAAATGGCAAGAATGCTAGTATAGATTAACAATGGTGTTTTTGACTACTAATGCCAATCAGAGGAGATCTGTAGAACACAAGTAGTGTAGAACAATGCTGGTCTACACTAGAACTGGTGGAGCTGTACCAGTGCTAGAACAAAGATGAGAGGATTTCTGCAAAGTCATACATGTGAGCAAAGTCTGTGTCAATTTCCCCTGTTTTGTGGGTCCTACACTCAAGGGAGAGAGAAAAAAAAGTTTTGTTTTTTTAAATAAAGTGTGATTGTAAAAACCACCCCAAAAAAAGTTGACATGAAGACTTAGAGGCAAATGCAGTACATGAAGTTACTTTTAAAACTGAACAGATTGAAGTTGGTGTCTTATCATCAGACATTTAAGAGTACTTTCAATAAATCCCATTTTAACAGATCTGGAGCTGAAAAAGGCATCCTGGGCTGTGCTTTGACCCAAAGCAGTGTAAGGCAACTACTTCAATAAATTATACAATGAACAGAAAAGCGTGGGTGAGATGTGGTAGACTGAAGTGCCCGTTTTCTTATCCATATTGGCAAATGTTTTTATATATATGGATTGACCCATAATACCTTGAAAAGATAAGTCTTTTGATATGGTAACTGAGTTTTTTCCCTACGTATTCCTCCTACATAAAACTGGTTTCGTTCAACAACCTTCGAACATCTCAAACTGTATTTGAGAGATTGATTAAAAATCAATTTGCAGAGTTTAGATGTGCCAAACTACATATTTCCCACCAATGCAAATTCACAGCAATATTTCCCAAGAAGCAGTCAGACATCAAAAGTAGTCAGGTTTACCTCCAAGCAGTCTTTCTTTGTATGTGTCATTGCACCACAGTTCTCACAGGCTCCTTTGCGGTACCTAGTTGTAACAGCATTCTAAACATAAGGGAACAAACACTGTCATATAAATAGCATGACTGACACACATATTCCCAATTACCAACTTTGGTTGATGTGCATTTTTCATTAGCCTGATGAAGTGAAGGGGAATCTGTGTACACAAAATCAGCTCTACAAAGCCAAAACACACACAGTTTCAGTTGTTTCCCAAATGCTCTGGAAAGCCTATGGCAATGGTTTCCCCTTTCACTCCACCCCTCCCCCAAATCAGTACAGAAACCAGAGGGAATAGATATTTCAGAAGAATCGATAATAGGAATCTATAAACTCCCATTGATTTCAATAGTGCTGGATTGACCTCTCAGATTTTCTCCTCTAGACTAGATTATTCAATTAAATACATTCAGTTTAGCATTCAAATTAAAATAATTTAATTTGATTGCTATTTAATGACCTATTTTAAAACCGTGGTCTCATTTCATTTATTAGTAGCAGTTTCTACATTACCAGGAAAAGTGAAAGCAATTCCACCCTTGTTGGATCTCTGTACAGATGCAGAGAATCAAAACAGTAATAAAGACTGAACTATACTCACAGACACAGTCCCTTTAAAAAAGATCTGAAACCTATTAGTGGAGCATTGTGTCTAAATAAACTAAGAAATTAAATCTCTGGATTACAATCAAACACCATTATAGGGTTAGTGAGAGATTATAGGAAATTTTACATTTCTTTAATACAGTTAAGGAAATCACTGGATATCAAAGAACAATCATGATCAAACTTGTTGGGAGCCCTTCTTGGCAATTCTTACACTAAAATACAGTGCATATCCCCAATTTTTCTCTATGAAGAGAGAAACTAATATTTTGCTTCAATTTTTTTCAGTAGTCAGATAAGATCATAACAGAAAAAAAACAGACTTGATATGCTGTTATTGCTCTTCAGTCTTGGTGTGTAGGGGTGCAGCTCTTCCAGCAAGTGAAAAAGAAGGAACAAGTATTTCTATGTGGGGTAAGCGGGGGAAAAACTGAACACTAGAATTACTAAAACTTAGATTAGTTATAGTGAAACACTTTTCATAATCAAATCATCACAAGGATAACTCAATTTCATTCAAAGAAGATTCTCCTAGATTTGTCATAATTCTTCCCTTTCCAAAACAACGTTCCACAAGTCTCATCTTTGCTACACCATAAAGATATTTTACCTCTTGAACACCTCGTTTGTACCATTCCACAGATGAGGTAAACTCTTTCTGCTTCTCTGGCTGAGGTCTCTGGTGCTTTAATGTAGGTCTTTTTGAAGGATCTATGTACCATGGCACTGAAGAGATGTACTGAGGAATATGAGGGTTGATATCTCTGTAAAAAGATATTGTGGCATAAGTGAAAAATAGTATAATGTCTTATATTCAGCATTAGTCTTTTTGTGACAGATGAGCTGTAGTAAACATCTTAATGAATTTAAACTAACTATAATTGTCAAAATAAGTAAACAATGATTTTCCTTTCTTTTGTTGCAGTCAGTTCACACAGGCTCACATCCTGCCTCCAAATGAAGTAACTTGGCTTGGTGCTACTGTATATCAGGGGATATAGAGAAAGAGCAATTCCCCCTTTCTTAGGTGCAAAACTGACAACTACACCATGACTACTACTCCCACCAAAGGTAGTGAAATAGCTTTTGGTACAGATCCGAGGTAGAGGAAAAGAAATGGAGAATCTGCATAATAGACTCTCCAGTCCCACCCTCTGCCTAACACCATAATCCCATTGTACTCAACCACAAGAGCCCCCATCTACAGTTGGCATCTCCACCCACTGTACACCAGATTAGTACCAGTTGTTTGTTTGTTAAAGGAAACTCTACACTTGCACAAAAGTGGGGATGATTTAGGTCTTAACGGCTAATTCACAAAGTTCAGCTTTCACAAAAAGCCTCCCCAGCATTACTGAAATTTAGCCATTTTCCTCAACATTTTCTTTAGTAACGAGCAGGGGCAAGTGTGTTTTATCTGTAGCAGAAAAATCAAGCATGGTCTTAGATGAAACTTACTTTCCTTCCTCATCCACTTCAGCTGGCGCATTACCCAACTTTCTCTGTTCTTCTAGTTCCTTCTTTTTCCTCCAGTCTTCTCTTGTCATTTTCTTTGGTTCCTCCAAGCTTACATCATTCGACCCTCCCGCAGGGGTAGAGTTAATTATTTCAACAGTCCCAGATGCCATTGTCTTTTTCCTTCTGATATGAACACATATGGGTATATTGTAAAGGGCAATAGATTTAACACTCTATAGAATTATTAAAAATTAAAGGAAAACCAATATTTAATATATTAGTTATGTTTAACATCACAATCCTTTATATTTTTTCACATCACTTAGTTCCTTTCAGTTTTCTAGTTAAGTCAATATGCTTAACAAAAATCACAGGCATTTATGGTTTATAACCATCTCTAGCAGTTAAATAAGTATAGAAACTAGTACTGAAAAATGCACAGTCAATACATTATACTTTCTTATCTCTTGCAAATGAAGTAGGAAACTGTACAAAATATTTAAAAACAAACAAACAAACAAAAAAACAAAAAAAAACCCAGCGCCAGTAGTTTCAGGAGTATCAATAACATGTCAATGGGGCCAAGTAGATCATAGATCTGTAGTAACAAAATACAGATCTTGTAAAGAACAAAATATACTTTTGAGACAAGTTGGATGAGATAATATCTTTTATTGGACCAACTTCTGTTCTGAGATGCGAGCAGACACCGTGCCCTTATGCAGTACTTTTGCAAAGACTTCAGGGCATTTTATGAACATGCATAAAAAAAAAATCACAAAAGTCAGGTAAAGTTGATAAGTATTATCCCAATCTTACAGACAGAAAAACAGCAATGCACAGCAAGGTCAGATACTTTACCCAAAAGGACAAGTCCGGGCAAAGCTGGCTGTAAAACTCAGGAATCCTGTCTCAAATCACACAAGCCTTCTATGAAAAAATCACGAGATGGTAACGAAACCAGGCGACTAACTAGTCACTGGCCCTTGGACTGACCAGGCTCACGAATCTTTCAGAGAGCTCAAGCTGCAGCCCTTGGCACCTGCCTCAGCCACTCCCCCGTGTCTGCTACTCTCCCGCAGCGCACCGGGACGAACTTTGACCCTGAACCACTGGCCCGGCCTGCGCTGTTGTTGGGGGCTCGTGATTCGGGGGGGGGCGGCGAATCGCGCGCAGCCGGAGGTCTAGGGGCTCCCAGCGCCGAGGCAGGGGAACACGCATCCATGGATCCCCTTCCCAGGCAGGTGGGTCCCTAGTCAGGGAAACTCCGGGGGGGGGGGGGTTATGCTGTGCCTAGCCCGGCCGGGCAGCTGCCGCCCCGGTGCCTCGGCCTGGCTCCGCTGCCCCACGCTCAGGCGGCGGCTGCCCCGACTCTCTCCCCGCACGCGACCGCAGCGCCTCAGGCTGAAGAATAGGGCCGGGCCGGGCCAGCAGGCGGGACGCAGACGGACTTACCCGGAGAGCGCAGACGACGCAAGACAGGCCCCGGCTCCCTGTTTACCAACTAGGCCTCTGCTCTTTCCCCCTCCCCTCCACTATCCCATAATGCACCGCGCCGCCGGCTCTGGCTCCGCCTCTTAAAGGAACCCATTGTTTTGGGTGGCAGCCGCAGCGGATCCCCCTTCCCCGCCCGAGACTTGGCAGCCGCACCCCGAAGGGCTTCTCCTTCGCCCCGCGCGTGCAGGGCGGGCTAGGGACTCTGACCGTCACACGCCCTGAGATCGGCCCGGGACGCCGCGGGGCGCTGCAGAGCCCTGCCCTGCCCTGCCCTAGCCATCCCCGCCAGGCACCGGGCCGTCCCTGCTCCTGCCCTGCGGCGGCACGCACGCAACTTCTCACCGGAATGGCACCGAATTCAATGCGTCCACACGCTCTTTGTGTCAGTCCCAACCCAAACGGGCCCGGCTTGGATTTCGACACTTCCCGGCCGCGTTTACGACGTGGGGGTGGTAGGGCTGTGGCACTGTGCCCCGGGTCGTGTTTTGATGAGCGTGTTACAATAGATGTCACTGTGGCCAATGTAGGCCTGACTTTAGGGCCCGGGGCTGGGCATCTTCTGGGTGAGGCTGAACTCGCTCGCCTCCAGGAGAGGCGCTTGGCAGGATTGGGTCTCCAGGACTTAGCGTGTAAACTTCTGGGGGCACGGGGGGGGGGGGGTGTCGTTCGTATCCTGTGGCCAGGCCAGCAGGCAGAGTGTCTGTGCGTAGCAAATGCGCACTACATATGAAATAGCACCACACCACAGTTCACAGCGATCTAGGTTAGCTCCATCCCCGCGAGAACCAGAAAGCCGAACTGCAAAGCAATAAACAGCACTGAGGGGGGAACGTGCTTAAAGCGCTCTCAGGCGCAGTGACACCGACCTCGAGCGGGGTGGGACTACGAGCAAGGTCGGCCCTCAGCAGCCTCGGCTCGACAGCCGCACCTGCGGCCAGACTTCCGGCAGCTCCCCGCCCCCTCCCCCCGACAACGGCTCTTCCTTTCCCTATTGGTGGAGAGCGGCCCAGAAACATCCGTCACCCATTGGCTCAGGTAGTCCCCGTGTCAAGCAACCAATGGGAAGAGCGGTTGATGTTTAAAAACGGCCCCGCGGGAGGGGAGGTGCGTTATGGCGTGAGGCTCGGGCGGTGTCTGCGTTGCACAGCTGGTGAGTGCGCTGGGCAGGGGGTGTGCAGAGGCTGCTCTGGCGGGGTGGGGGTGGGGGTGTCGGGGCTCTGGTGGTATCTGTGCTTTTCCTTCTCTCTACGTGTGGCTGCCTCCTCCATAGAATATCCGGGTTGGAAGGGACCTTAGGAGGTCATCTAGTCCAACCCCCTGCTCAAAGCAGGACCAATCCCCAATTTTTGCCCCAGATCCCTAAATGGCCCCAGTCAGCAGCTGAGCTGTCTTCCTGTAGGGGCTTGGGGGGGGGGCAGGGCCTGGGTTGGCTTGGCTTTCCCTCCCTGCCTTGTGTTAATCTCCACTACTTCTGGCTTTCCCTGGGTGTGGCATGGAGGTTTCTAGGATGAGGCTGTGGCTAAAGTCTGTTGTATGGGTGCTAGGTTTGTATAATTTTTGATGGTGCCCAGAATGGGTCCCAGCAGAGCTGTTTAAGTCCATAGGATAGACTGGAGAAATTGCCCTGGGCCCTGTGCTTCAGGGAGATGTGGGGTCCTGCGGGGCCTGGCTCCAGCCTGCCTAACTCTACTCCACCCTGCTGGCTCCTGGTACCTCTTGGGGGAGGGGGTAGAAGCTGGAATGAGACCAAGGTGGGGGTTTGGGGGAGGGGTGTGGAGTGGGCCTGGGAAGAGGTAGGGCAGAGTGGGGTGGGCTGGGGCCAGTTGCTTGCTAGTACCAGGCCCTCTGCTAATGCCCTGTGTCCCCCTGGACCCCATGTCTCCCTGAAGTGTGGGGGCCACTGAAGTGTGGGACCTGGGGTAACTGCCCCAGTCTGTCCTGTGCATGGGATGGCTCTGAAAAATCTAAGCCCAAACATAGGAACATGGGCTCAGTTCCACCAGAATATTGATGGAGCACACGCACCATGGGCCCATATAACTTGCTGCCTATGCTATGTTGCTCTCTGCAGGTTGGAGTGTTGCTGTTTCCCCTAAGAATTGCATTGTTCTGGCTCCTCTTAGTGCCTCCTGGGAACTTTGGCTGGGTAAGTTCAGGCTCCTTTGATGGTGTGGGGGTGGGAGGGAGATGACTGTTAAAAGTGTCTGATCTCCTCAAACTACTATCTACTTCAAAGTTATTTGCAAGGGATTACACTGTTCTGGGCAATGTTTCCTTTGTCACATCCCTGAGGGCACAATCTTCACCCTTATATTTTGAGGTAAATGGTACAAGTACTACCTTGGCTTGCTGTTCAGAGCTTCTTCCTCTGTCCCCTTTTACACTAAACAAGATGCAAAGTGCTAACACTAGTGGTGGTCTAGTTACTGCCACCTCATTGCATGAGCTGTTCTGATCCAGTAACACCAATCTGAGTTTAACAATCTTCCAGAAATGTTTCCCCTTCATTAGACTTCCACAATCTACTGACTAACCCAAGGTTGAGGAAACAGACTTGTCTTAGCTCCTTAAATTATAATAAGATTAGATGTGCTAACCATAGGCACAAATAATGCTCGTGTGGGAAGTTTTCAAGTTGATGCCCCTTTGAGGTTCTCTTGCCTACTTTAAAGTCTAATTATTGAAAACTGCCTCTTTCTGACCCTTTAACTTAATTAAGAGCTGACTGCAGACTACTAAAGCAGGCTGGGAAATCATGTGATGGGTTTCCAAACTTGACAGTTGGTCATTTTTGGCATCAGAGTGGAAACATTAATTTGCACTTGCATTTATTCTCCTAAGAAGACTACTTGCAACGCATTAAGGTGTACTTAGTCAACTTGTCTAATTTTGACTGGTAAATTAGAATAAACCTATGTGTTCTGTAAAGTAATCAAGGTCAGGCAGTGGGACTTCCTACAATAATAGGAAGCTTGGCAAGAATATGGTGCCCAAAATAAGGTAGGGGTGTGTGTGCAACTCAAATGCCACCTAACTGGAAGTTTTATAGTTAAATACATATACATTTCTAAGTATGGCTGTGCAAAATGGGGACAGGTCTCACTTAAACCTACACTCATCTAGGAAACTTCAAATGGACAACATAGTCATAAATGCTCCCTCTTAAAGACAGAATCCCCAATGTATGCTTGTATTAGGAGAGGCACCTCAGTCATGACTGTTCTCAATGCTTGTGTTCTCTGAGGACTTGGCAGTAACTCAATGAACAAGTGTGATTTTTTTTTATTTTATTTTATTTTTTTCTTGCAGTGATCTCATCACACTGAAGATGACAACCCTTATATTCATAGACAAAGAGAATGAAGGAGATGTTGGTGCTGCTCCTAAGGATCGGCTAAGGTTGTCTTCTGTATCTTGTGAGTATGTTGCTGTAGAAATTAAATTTTGAATCTGTGAACCAAATCAGGTGTCTAGTGACATAAACCAGGAACATGCTTGATTCACTGTTTCTTCAGATCTGAAGAATAGCATGAAAGTTGTGGCAAAGATTCGGTGTGGTAAACAACTATCCTCCGAACCCCATTTGAGCGACTTTTACCTGCCCCATTCTCCCTTTTTTAAGGGGTATATTGAGAACCTGTAACTGAGTGTTCAGAGACAACTCCCTCTGTGTCCACTGGAGTGGGTGTGACTAGAGAGAGAGAGAGAAGCATTTAAGACTGACTATATTGGCATGGCCCTAGTGCAGGCGCAGGTTACCCTAATAGAAGGAGCCTTTCTGGTGGTATAGGAACAGTATCTCCCCAAACAAAGTTAGCTATATGAACAGAAGTTCTCTTGTGTCAGCATAGCTGTATAAACACTGGGGTTGTCAGCATTGTTGTCAGTCTGAGTATGGGGTTTTTCATACCCCTGACCAGTGTAGCTATGCCAATATAAGTTTTAAATGTATCCTTTAAATGTATGCCAATATAAGTTTTAAATCCATGCCTTTGATTCTTGACTCTGTCTGGAAGCATTTGACTGCACCTAGGTCATGTAGTCATCTTACTAGGCAGAAAACTTGACATAGCTAAAAGTAGCCTGTCTCAAGCACTTGCAAAGCTATGTACTGACTCATTCTAAGTAAAACTCTAAAAATTTCTCCCTGCAGCAAAAGTCTTATCTGAAAGATCACAGACCCAGACTCCACTTGTTGGAAGAACAGTTAATGCAACTCCAGCCAGGTCTCAGTCTGTCAGAAAGGCTCTGGGAAATATAAACAGGACTTTGGGAACCACAAACAAGAAGGAAATTCAGAAACAGAAAAAACAGGCTTTGCCTGCCAAGAAAGTACGTACATAAAGGTTTC
Organism: Chelydra serpentina; assembly: GCA_037349315.1. Classification (NCBI taxonomy): domain Eukaryota; kingdom Metazoa; phylum Chordata; order Testudines; family Chelydridae; genus Chelydra; species Chelydra serpentina. Next base: position 21,275,448 of record JBAIAC010000035.1, read on the forward strand.
AGCAGGAACTGAACATGCACTATAGCTCTCTACCTAGTTAGTTCCTGGAAATAAGAGCAGAGGCTGGATACTGGTATTTCTGTACAGGGAAATGGTGTCTGAGTGCAGTAAGACTCCATCTTTATGGAAGACAAAGACCCTATTACTACTAATCCAAAAATCTTCCCCAGATTGGAAGGAGCAGATGTTGCCTTCTATGTGGAATACTAGTTTTTTCTGGTAGAAAAGCAGTTGGGAAGGGAGTGAGCCTAACCCAAATTCCAAGTAGTGGGATACAACATATTACTTATGTTGTCTACCTGATCAGATAGACCCTGCCCCTCCAACCCTCCAAATCTGTCTGCCCTGTGTAAAATGAGTTGGTCTGGCTCAGTATTTAGTGAACTACATGTCATCTGGCAGATATGGAGTCCTTTGCATCAAGTAGTCTTACAGGCACTCCCAACAATCAAACTAGAACATTAATATTTTATTAAAAGCAAAACTAGCTTAAGGAGTCTTGCTTATGTGCACAAATTCTGGGATGCAATTCTTTTTCAGAAACTTTTGATCTTGCTAGCAAATAATGACTCTGCAGTATAGAGGAAGAACACTTTGTTAGACTACTGGAGGATGACTAATCATAAACTTTCTTTCTTAGACTACTGGAAAGACAACTCAAGTAGAAAGCTGCAATGTGGCCACTGAAGAAGCCTATCCAGAAATTGAAAACTTCTTTCCCTTCAATCCTCTCGGTGAGAACTAACTGATGTAAATAAGACATATTTGTCTCTGAACTTGTCTTAGCCTCTTAAGTAGACCTAAAGATAGGTCTTAATGTTCAGGCTAATCTTGCTTTCCCTAGGAGGGTTTTAGCTAGCTTTGGATGCAACTCTTGAAACCCCTTAGCTAGTCTCTTAGACCTTGGTCCATCTCATGCTTTGCTGCACATTGGGCTTACCCACATTTGCCATCCTTGCATGTCCTTTCCAAATCTTCCCATTTCATATTGAGGTGCTGGATGTCATTCAGAACTGTTAGTTTCTTTTTTATTCAGTCTCCCTCTTTCTTCTTGCATTTTCTGGCTTCCATTCAAGGGTGGTGTTTGGTAAGTGTTCTTTTTCCATTCTCAGCACATGTCCAAGCCACTGATGTTCTCTTTTGTAGATTTGAGAGAGGGTAACTTGTCCAGTAATTTTTCTGACTAATTCATTAGTCTTCCTATCTGTTATTCCCAATATTCGTCTCAGACACTTGTGACAAAATGCATCCAGCTTTTGTGCATCTTTCTTTGCTATATGTTGTGATGGCAATAACAATAGTTTTTGAATGTGTACAAAGCAATCTTCCTCAAGACAAAACTGAGTCTTCCAAATGCAGCATTTGCCTTCCTGATTCTTCTTTCCTCAGAAGTAGTACCATCAGCCAAGATGGTACTTCTATTATGGCTTATTAAAACAAACAAGGGAACCTTTGTAGATATTGGCACTATTTCTGAAGTAGTTTGAAGGGTATCACAGAGGAATGAGATTGTTTAAAAACTTGCTGAAGTGGTTCCATGTCTTGTCACACAAGATATGATGGTAGACACTCTTGAGATTTCATGCCAGCTCTGAATAAATGCTTCATTTATTCACTGAGGGGTGAGCACTTGTTGCACTAAAATATCTAGCAGGATGGGCACTGAGTGGTGGGTCATGCCCTATGCTAAATTGCATTTAAATAATTGCATAATGAGACATCCCACAGGAATTGTAATGTAAACACCAATGAAGGTTCAGGCCTTCGGTGGGAAGGTGGTCCTGACATTTTTGTGTAGTTCATTTTAGTTATGAACATAACATCTCCCTTAATCTAAAATAACAAATTGTTTGGGTTTAAATTGTCATTGTAGGTGCTGGATTACTAAAAGCTGTTTGCTTTCCAGTATATTTGAAAAGAAACTAAATCACTGAAAAATCTCAATGGTCACTTCAAGGTAACATGCCCTTTCCTGGAAGTGTATATTCTAGTAATTATGATACTTACCACATACTTACCTATTTGCAACAAGTAACTATCTCTTAAACACACCCACTCACCCATGAGTACTCTTCAAATGCCAAGCAGTCTAATAGGAGGGGGATCCCTTACTGCCTCTGTCAGTTGCTACACTAAATCTGCTAGATCAGGTAATGTTTTAGTTCCTAGTAGAACTTCAGTTCTGTGTTCTCTAATCAAGAGGCAAATGGATTGCACAGCCTTCACCTACATGATTCCATATGCTGGCAAGTTCATAGTACCTGCTATCTTGAATTATTGGATAAACATACTTGTAGCATCTAGCTGCCTGTAAACTGTCAGCCTTTCAACACATATTCAGGTCTAAGGGGACAGGCTTCACACAAACAGCAGTCTGGTGGAAAGTCATGCAGCTCTATCAAACTTGAAATAAATTAATCTCTCTGAACAGACTTTGAGAGTTTTGAAGTTCCTGAAGAACACCGACTAAGCCACATGTCCCTGACTGGGGTTCCTCTATTAATACTTGACAAAAATATACCTGACAGATGTATAGACATGGTCCCTTCACCTGTGAGGCAGTCACACATTTCATGGAAATGTGGTAAGTAAGGCCTTGGCTGGATTTCAGTGTGACTTGTTTTGTTGATTGTTGGGGTGGTGGTGGGTGGATAGGAGGGCAGGCAATTTATGGGTTATGACCCATAACAGTTACTGGGGGCGGGGTCTAACCTACTGAAATAGTACTTTAGCACCGATAAAACTAGTTCTGGGCTACATGACCAAGCCTACTCTTCATTCAAATGAATGACCTATAATGTGGTCTCTTAGAAACCGACATAATTACAAAGGCCTTGTCTAGACTTAAATCTATGCCCCCTGAGTGCTATAGCTATGCCAACCTAATCTACTGTGTAGACAGATAGGTGAAGAATGCTACATTCATTCAAGGAGGTGACTGGGTGGATAGGGAACAACCATTTCTGTTGCTGTCAACTCTATCTACCTACTGGGTTATGCAAGCATACCAGTGTCCTATGTATGCCACTAGAGTCCTAGTAGTGTATACGTGGGATTATTGTAATAACTCATGATAACTGAGCACTCCAACTTCAACACAAGACATTCAGGTACAGAGTTTATTGCTATGGTCTAAGCAGACTAAACTGGTCTGTAAGTGGTCTTGTGCATAGTTCTATCTCTAATTCAAGAGAACTAAACCACCAGCTAAAGGATTTAGATCTTTTAAAGATCTAAATCCTTTAATTGTCAACTCTTAAAATCATTAAACTCTGAAATATAAGCTGACTTAATAGAATGTGGAGTTTCATGAGAAATTGACTTGCTCCTTTTTAACTCTTTCAGAATTGCTACAATCAACTGCCAACTTTCTCTCTACCTTGGATGAAATCATTGACTTGCCACCTTTGTGTGATGACTCTTAAAGTGAATTTGGAAGCTTTTTTTATTGAACACTGAATAGCTTTTGAATCTTTTTTGTATCTCTTAATAATAAAGAACTAGGCTAACTTGCATAACCTAAAACTTGGGTCTGGTCTATGTAGAAACAATCTTGCTTACAGCAGAAGGGTGGTTACCAGAAACTAGCCAGTGACAGAATGTTTATTTGACAAAAGATTGCAGCAAAACTAGTCTTGCTCTTCAATTGAGCAGTACCTGAAATCTAACCAAAACTAGGCTTCTGCCTTGGCAAAGGAAAACTTTACTCAAAATCTCTACTTGAGTACCTAACTGAAGTGGCTTTATTCCTGGGTTGTGGTGGAGACAGAGCTCCTCCTGCCTTCACTGTAACCTTTAGGTCTCTAGCACAGGTGACTTTTTGGGGGGTAGGCAGTTTGCAATCTGACAAGATTAGAAACTGTCCTTGGTAATTGCTGTATTAAATGCTACTTGTTCTCTGTAGAAATACTAGCAAAAAACAACTGGATGAGCTAGGTGAAGTAGAGATGAATGTGTAGTTACCCTTTTTCTCTGGTCCTTCACTTAAATTGAACACAACTCTCCTCCCTGCAGTGAATATCCAGCCTAGTGGATTGGGAATCTGGAAACCTGGGTTCTACTCCTGGCTCTCTGCCATGGGCCTCCTGGGTAACCTTGAAGATGTCCTTTCACTTCTCTGTTCAGTTTACTCACCTGTAGTGGTGATCTTGAGCTTCATAATTGGCTAAATGAGAGCTAGGTATTAGAGCAACTGCACTGCATATGAATTCCAATACTGGCCATGATCCATCTAGTTCAGTAGCCTGCCTGAATAGTGGCCAGCACCAGACCACCTAGACAAAGGTACAAGAAACCCTGCAGTTAACAGATGCTGGATAGCTTGTTCCAGCCCTGGTGTCAGCCTCAGGGGGTGGTGACCAGCTAAAGCTAGTAAGCAATTCCTACATTACTTCCAAAAGGCTCGACTTCTCAAGGATTAAAAACATCCACTATAAATGTCCAGTTACTTATCAAGTCCAGATGAGTTCTTGGCCTCTACATTCTGCATTACATAAACTGTTTCTAAAATCTATTCTGAATTTGTCACCTAATTCCATTTTTTATTTTTCCTCTTGCTGTTGCTTTAAGGGGTGTCTTGCCTCCAGTCTCTCCTCTACCTTTTTAATATACATTTTCCTTCTCCACAAATCAATCTTTCATTTGTGCCCCATCATTCTTATTACCCTTCTTTTGAGCCTCCTGGTTGTGCAGTCCTTTTGTGAGATGCAGTAATCAGTACTCTTCCAGCTGAGATCATAACCTTATTATGCAAAAAAATTAAGCAATTACTGCTCCCCTTTTAAAAAACTGAGATTTGTAAACAAATAACATAAAATCAAATGATGAAGGATGCACTCTGCTGAGCTGATCTTCAGGCAAAGTCTGACACTAATCAGTACAGGCCACACTAGCCAGTGAAAACAATGAGGTGATTGACAACGTGGTTATTTCCTCAAGAACCATTTAAATTAACCCTCTGACTAATTGCCATGGGGGAGACTTCAGCAATTAGTGCAATATCAAAGGATAGCTACAATTGTAACCAAACTCAGTCTTGAAACTAACTGGTTTAAAAGTAAAATTGTTTGATAATGATTGACACTCTCCTCTTCAGAGCATGAGGAATCATAAAAGGAGTGGGCTGGTTGCCCACCCACATCTTTTCTAGGAGGAACGGTCTTACAGAGGAGGGCTGCAGAAAGCTTACTTGAATCAAACAAGACTCCTTACTTGTCTGAGGAGCTCCTCTTGGTGCTTGCTTTTTGGAGGTCTTGGTATAGGTTCCCATGTTAAGTGGTAAGTGTAATTTGTTAATTTCAGTCTTTTGTTAATTGTCAGTAAATACCAACTTAATAGCTGGAGACAGGTTCTTTGTGTCCTTTAACTGAAATGGAAATGAGCTGCATTCAGGTGGTGACTGTAGTACTACCACACTCTGCTTAAAAGAAGAGCAAATGACCTTGGAGATACAAGGCCCTATCCCATCTGAGACATGCCAAAGGCTTGGAGTTGACATCAAGTGAGTAAGTGATCGGATTTTGATTACATTTGATTCTCCATGTGAAAATAGCTCATGCTGCAAGGACAGAAAACCATCAAGCTGGGCTAAGACCTTGTTATATAAGCAATTTAGACCATGAAATTCACTAATTCCTGCCAAGTCAAGTAAAGGCTTTGCTTTTCCTGGTAGCTTGTCATATAAGCATTTCTTAAACTTATCTGAAGTAATATAGTGAGCTGGCTTGCTCTACTAGTGAATGAGCTACACTTTCAATCTAAAATTAGTGGTCATCCTTCACTACAGTTTAATAACTCTGTTTAGGATTATTCTTCTGCTAGGAGGATCTCCTGAAACATTTACTTGAAATATACATGCAAACTCATTTTTTTTTCCTCTGGAGAGGGAGAGATCCATCCATTAAGTAAATGCTTAGTGGGGAAGAGGCACACTATTTCAGAAATCCTAACCGATGCTACTCAATCATATTAAAATAATAAGGGAGTGTGTAGCAGTGAGCTAATAAACTTCAGTTTTATTGCTCACTCTTTCCTATCCTGTCAAGTTCATTCAAATCAGCAATGGTTCTCACAGCCAAACAAATGTAGCAGCTTTCACAATAGGGGTGTAAAGCTACTTTTTCAGAAGCTGTAGCATGTTGACAATAAAACAACCTTTTTGCCATTGATATGACTTTGTTCAGTAACTTACTGCTTGCATAACCCTTAGTTAAGTAGAATCTTCCACAGCAGAGGGATTTTGACAGGTGTAATAGCAGAATATAAAATTAGCCTAGCTTCCCCAGCATATTGGTCAAATAACCATCTTTCCAGAAAGAATCAGGGTAGGTAGGTATATTCTGTTTGTGTAGAATAACTTCAGGATGAATGTTCCTCTGAAGCTCAATTTATTCATTTATGTTGTCTAGTATAGCTTGCCCATTACCCTGTAGTGCATTAACTGGAGCTGGTTAGAACCTTTTTTTGACCAAATGCATTTTTGTCAATGTTTCATCAAAACAATGTTTTGCAGATACTGAGTTAGATGGGAAGTTTTCTGAAATCCCAGGCTCTTTGATTAAAGACTTGAATCAAAAACCTGACTTTATTGATCAGAAAACAGAACTTCACCACAGGTTCATTTCACAAAAATGCTTGAAAGGTTTTGTGTCAGTGCAGAACAAAAACAACCTCAAGTTGTTGTAAAACACCCTCTGGCTACAGTAATGTTAAAATTAACTCCCTTCCCTTGCTGCTTTGCCTATTCCCAGTTTTAAGTAGAATTTTTTAAAAAATCAAATAGGCTGTAATTTCTATGGACTAACTTGATTTGCCAGATATTATCTAATGATAGCATCTGAGCTACCTCCAAGTATGTATGAACCCATCCTAACGACCAATTTAATAAATCACAGTGCTAAGGGAGTCCCGTACTCTCTTACAAAGCAAAGAGCCAACGTTCTCCATGGGGATAGAGCAAGGCCTTCAGGTGCTATTACACTACAACCAGGATCAGTGCCCCATTGTACTTTGTGCACAAATAATAAATAGTTCCTCTGCTGCATGACTAGCTTGTTTCACTCAATTTTGAATGCGTCCCAAACAATGGGAGGAAGGAGTAAGAGGAAACAAACCAAAATCCTATATTTAATAGGTAGTAATTGCAAAATGGTGTGTCTCTCCTCCACACACGTGCGTGGACAGACGTGGGTGTTGCGGAGAGATGTGAGAGTCAGTGGCTTTACAGAGTAAGGCTGGACTTTTCCGAAGGTAACCCAGGTGCCCAGCTCACCTAACTCATTTAACTCTAACTCCCATTGACTCAATTCTCTCTGGCTGGCAAAAAGGAGATGGGATGGGCATGTATGGTGTGACTAAGATGTAAAAAGCCTTAAGTGAAGACTAGAAACTTGATGTGGTGACCTGGTGAGAGCCTGTGTAGGTTTTTGAAGCTGAGCCAATGTGGTCTGAGCGATAAGATTGTCCATGTACACTTTGAATGGATCAGATGGGGTGGTACTTATGTTACAGAAGCTGGAAAGAAGGAGGATGTATGAAGATGAGGCCTTCAACTAGTTTTAGCTGAGTGGATGGCAAGAAAAGGCCGTACTTTTGGAAATCTTATGGGTAAAGAAATGATGCATTTAAATGCAGCCTGGATGTGCTGCTTAAGAGGGAGCAGTCAAAAATGAACCCCAGGTTACAGGCCTGAGTGGAGGGTAGGATTGGCACTGGTAACGGAGAGGGCAAGAAGCGCTTTAACAACCCAGAATACCTGGCCTTAAATCAGTATTGCATTTAACTTTTGGAGGTTTGGACTGTGACTATTCTGCATATGTCCCTAAGCCAGACAACTTTATTATTAGCCTGGGTTGTTAGCCATTAAAAAGGATTTAGGCAATTCTGGGAGACCATGTTTGATTTTAATTTGTAAAGGGAAAATCTTTAGGTTACATGGCAATTATCAGAATTTAAACCCCACACAGTCCAAGTAATCAGATGAACATTACTTCTCCATCCCGCTCACTCCCCAACCAGCTGCTGCCAGGGAATAGAGCTGTAGCCAAGATGCTGACACAGCCTATGGATTGAAATAGTGGGTTCAGCACTTTCTAGGGTGTTAAGACCACAGGTTCTGTGTAATAATGAGTATTAATTTGCTCCAGTCATTCTTTGCAGCATGCTGGTAACAGGTCTTTCAGTGCAGCAGATTTCCTTAAAAGCCAACAAAAGAACTTGCCACTAGTTATAGACAATGTAAAATCCATTAGTGGGAGAAAAATGTAAAGTTGTCAGGATGCTGCCTGACCTGTGTAGATGTGACTTTTTTCCCTTTAGCTTGTCCAGAATCACAGCTTCATAATAACCAGGCATTCTGATTTGATTTGTTTTCAAATCACTACAATATTAATCAGGAGGTTACTATTTTCCCCCTTTGCTCCTCCTCTGCCCTCTTCCCCATCCTCCAAATTAAGAGGTAGGCAAGTATCCCTATTTTACAGGATATGAAAGAGCCTCAGAGGGATTTTGACTTGCCAATGATTACAAATCACAATCCATGTCTAAGCCAGCATTAGAACCCAGGTCTCCTGACTTCCATTTGCTCCAGTACTCCTCTATCCTTCCTCTGAAGCTTGAGTGGGGGCAAAGTGATTGAAAATTCCAGGTTTGTTTCCATGAATTACCTTATGATCTGTGTTTGACCCTCCCTCCCCCAGATTTGTAAGTCCTATAGAATACAACACTTGATTGACTTATATTGTAGTCCACAGACTCCATGTTAAGAATGATTGAAAAATTATCTGCTGATGGCTCCAGCGGTGAGTTTACTGCAAAGCCATTGAATATCACAAGTTTTGTCAGGGATGAAAATAAGACTGTTTTCTGGCAACTCATTGGCACTTTCTGGGTAGTGGAACTAATGGGTGAAAGATCCCACATTTGATTCAAAACCAGTCAGGAGCATTATTTATCCTACACCCACAAAGGGGTACAATGCAAAAAATCATATCAAATATGTTTGTAATGAAAGGCATATTGTAGCATAGTAATAGGGCAGAGAGCATACCTACTTATAACAATTCTTAGGGTACAGTACATCTGCTGTCCCAGTAGAGAAAGCAAGTGCATTTGGGTAACTAAGATGTCACAAAGGCACACTCAAATTTGTCACACGCAGAGCATCTTGGACTCCTATGCTGACCTTTCCTGGTAAGAATGGAACGACTATCCAAGAGGTTGAGTGGACTACTGAGTATATAACAGCTGTTGTGTTTATCTGTACAGTTCCAGTAGTGTCCCATTCATTGTTCTAGGAATCTCCATATCCTATAGAGGATGAAAGACACTAGGAAAAACAATTCTGTTCTTACAACAGTATATTTATAGGCATGAAGGTATCTGAAAAGTTACATTTAAAACATGAACAAATGTTTTTCTCCATAACTCCTCCATGCTCCATTAGCAGATTTTTCTTTCCAGGCCAAGGAGGGTGGGGGGTGGAAACCCCCTTTAAAATAAATACAACCTCCATATTTGTCCCAGGTGAGCAGTGTGTGTTTTTTTTTTTTTTTTTTTTTTTTAAAGATAAAGCTGCTAAGGTAATAAGAAATGAACCCTCCTAATCAGGACTAAGCTGTCACTTGTATGATATACCTGCACAGCAAGAATCCCCTTTACACACCCCTGGACACACAGGAATAAGCAGGTGCTGCATATACTCTTCCTGGTATAGGTGGTTATGGAGGGGTGGGTAATGGTGGAACCTTTGTTTCACTCCCCATTTCTACACACTGGCCAGCACAGCTGAGCTGGTGCAGAGCTGTTGCAGTTTACTGCTGGGTAACAAATAACTACCCCTGCACCTGGAGCAAGGGGGAAGCAGAGGAAATTGTGACTCAGAAGGAAGTCTCCAGGGGCAACTAATAGGGTAGCACGGTTTACACACCATCCTTTGTTCAGTGCTGTGCCTAAAGTCCTAATCTAACCCATAGTGAAAGCAGAAACTGCCAGGGCATGCAGACAGACTTTTAGATCTTTTTTTTTTTTCCTTTCTTTCATTGTTACCTGAAAACCTATGTATCACTCCGTGAGTTTTCCATACACAGATCCTTTAATATTGTTAGTTTCTAACCAATGCACAACAGTTTTCCTTATGTTCTCTCATGAAAGGACTCCCACACTACAGGGATTTCAAAGCAAGGTGAGCAGCTGATAGTCACAGATGTATGCTGTATATCCTGGGAGCAACAAGACAAAAGCCATGGACAATGGGGTTTGTTTCATATATCTGGATTATTTTAAACTAGCAAGAGGTACTCTGGGTTGGGATTTTCTAAGGGACTGAAAAGAGTCCGGATCCCATTATCTCTTGCTACATTACAATATGTTATAGTAAATGTCCTTGTATGTACTTATTTAAATTTTAAATGAATGGTTCATTTGCTTTGAGTGGTTATTCTATTGTATTAAAGAACAGTTCCATTCTGAAAAGTAGCTCTGTGATAATGGCATTGTGGGGTGCAATGTTCATTGGGTGTCAATGAATCCATTTCAGCACTTTTCAAAGGTGGGTAAATATTATCCCCATTTTACAGAAACGCAGCGGACATATGTTGTGTCTTGTCTGAACACATGTAACCAAGCTAGTTTTTTTTCAGTGGCTTTGTTCAGGTGCAACTGAGGTTATAATTTGACCTGCAGAGCCTTATGACTGGTGATGAGCTCTGAGGAAGGAGGGAAAAACAGCTTGACTTTTAGATCCCATGAGCCTTGACCTGTAAACTGATTAAATATGATGTGGCATCTCTAAGACATTCTCAGAGCGGAACCTTTTAAAATGTACATCTTACATTTATCCAACACAACTTTCCTTGGAGATCCAAATGTATTATATATAAGTTGGTTGAGATGGCCCATCAAAATGGGCCCAGTTTCCTGTAGTTTAACACCTTCATGCCAAAAGTGCTGAATTTTGGCTGGACATTTTGTAATGTGTGGCATCAGTTCAGACTAATAGGACCAGGCTTTTAGTCCATGTTGCTATATAATGCAATGCCTAAAGCAACAAGACTTGTGACCACCAGTTGAATGAAATGTCAAAATCCTGAAGGAACAGCCTGAATTTGGGGCTTGAAATAGTAGTCAAACCATAAAGACTGGACTTGGATGGGTGGCAGACAGAGCTTAAAGTCTGTCATTGTTACCAGCTGTTGGATGTTTGTTTTTAATCCCCTCTGTTAGATTTTTCAGGAAATCCTTGAGGTCTTTATCTACGTCCCCTGCTGCGGTCTCTGACCACCATCTGTTTTTTCCAGAACATGGTCTATGGCATCAATTCTATTTTCTGGTTCATTCTCTCAGGTGTCTGGTCTTTCAAATATTCATTCTGTTTCTCCCCAAGGTTTGTCAGGAAAATATCCAATGTTTCTGACTTGCTAGAAATTGAACTTAAGGATGTTTTTATACCTGCTTTACCTGGGGTTTCTTGTATCTGACTTTCCAGCGCATAGTTTGTCTTAAAGTTACAAACCAAACTAGCCAGGAGAAACAATGCAGATATGGCAAAGGCACTCTGTTTTTCATCCTCAATTGCCTTTTCATAGCTGTTGGTACTGAAAGAAATTGTCCAAAGCTAATTAATGTTGCAATTCACTTCAGGTAACACAAAAAGCTATAATTTTAACCTGGTGCAATGAAGTGAATCGGACAATATCTTAAATAACATAACTTTTTTTCCTTTAGGTTTTGAATTTTAACTAGGGAGGGGATGTATAGGCTAGAGGTGACTTGGAAGCTAAGCAAAGCAGTGTTAAACCTTTGAAAGTTTCTTCAAAAGGCTGACTGCAGTACCCTAAAGCCCAGAATGATGAGCCTTCCCATATAAGAACAAAAAAAATCAAAGGCACAGGACTCTAAGACTCCATATAGAGCAGGCATCTCAAACTCAAATTACCATGAGGACTAGTGCATTGGCCTGAGGGCTGCATCACTGACCCCGCCCCTCGCTGCCCCCCAGCCCCACCCCCATTCCATCCCTTCCATTAGGCCCCACCCCTTCACCTCCTCCCCTGTGTGCATGGCTTCCCACTCCTCCCCCCTCCCTCCCAGAAACCGAAGCTCTTCCCATGCAGCCCATGGAGCTCTTCCCTGCAGCCCACCAGGCACCCTGTGCCCCCCCACCCCACCATTTTAAAATTTCTTTTTACCCCCAGGCAGTTCCCACTGCCAAACATGTTTGAGACCCCTGATTATAGAGTAACTAGAGCAGGGGTGGCCAACCTGTGGCTCTGGAGCCACATGCGGCACTTCAGAAGTTAATATGCAGATCCTTATATAAGCACTGACTCCAGGCTGGAGCTACAGGCACCAACTTTCCAATGTGCTGTGGGGTGCTCGGTGCTCAGTGCTCAACCTCTGGCTCTGCCCCAGACCCTCACTCCTCCCCTTCCCCTCCCTTCCAGAGCTGCTTGTCGTCTTGATAGGAATCACAGGGAATGATTATTTAACTCTGTCAAAAAGTGAGTTGGATCTGGTATTGGTGACCTCTGCAAAGAATCTATCTGGGTCAAAAGAAGAGGTCTGTTATCTCTACCTTTTCTGATGCTCTAGATCTCATCTTAACTCTTGCCCCTCATTCCCAGCCTTCTCATCTCTTTGCCTCTAGGATAGTGAATTATTTTCAGACTGTCCGCTCCCAGTCCATGGCCCTTGGGGTGCAGGCACAGAACACAGTGACTTAGCCCCTAGAGATGAACAGGAGGCTTGAGGGGCAACATTTAATAGTAGACACACCCATGCCCAATTGCTTTTCCAGATTCAATCTATTGTGCTAATGTTGTGATGGTTTTACAAACAGACAAGTTTTTGTCAAGTAAAAAGAAAATCTTTTCTCCCTTTGTGAGATGTGGGGTGATGAGACAAATAGCTAGTAAAAGTCAAGGTAGGAGAATGAATGATAGTGTGTGTATGATGTGCGATCAATAAAGCAGTGCAAACTGTCAGAAGTTGTCAGGTTTAGTGAATCTTTCTGCTGGGTTCAACTGTCATGGGCTTGAACTCAGTGAGGTTGGTCTTGGGTTTGCTAAAGGACTAGTAGCAAAGCAGCAGCGACTGATGAGCTCAGATTTTCCTGTAAAGTGAACTTCACATTTGCACCTGGGAAAATTTGCCTTGTGCAAGGAACATGGTGGAGGTTTTGATTTGGAACCCAGCTCCACCTGCAGGAAGGCATAGGGTTGCTCCATGGCTTGTATTCTAGGCTAGAATCAGAGCCACCTACTGTGCGCCTCTTGAGTAGAAGTTTAGGGCCACTGAATACATGTAATTATGAACTCAGGCGCTCTGCTCCTTCCGCAGGCTGGCTCCACAACCCCTCTTCCACACTGGATTGTGTGCAACTACTAGGAAGGTCACAAACCCACAGGCTGGGGCGTGAAGTCACTCTTCCAGTCTTCTCCCTGGTCACTAACCTCCCCACAGAGTGGCTGTCACGGAGTATAGGGGAGTCCGGCCCTGCACCCCTCTTCCCCGGATTCACTGGGAGTCTCAGCCAGCCAGTAGAACAGAAGGTTTATTAGAGATGCCAGGAACACAGTCCAACCAGAGCTTGTCAGTACATCCAGGACCCCTCAGTCGGGTCCTTCTGGGGGGCAGGGAGCTTAGACCCCAGCCTGGGGCTCCCTGCATTTCGCCCCACAGCTCCAACCGGGGCAGGGAGGCCAGACCCTGTCTGCCTCTCTCCCCTCTTCTCCGGCCAGCTTCAAACTGAAACTCTCCAGCCCCTCCTCCCTCTTTGTCTGTTTCCCGGGCCAGGAGGTCACCTGATCCCTTTGTTCCCCCACCTTCAGCTCATACCTTTGCCGGGGGAGGGGCCGGGCCATCTCTTGCCAGGAGACAGAGCCATTCTCTGTGTCCAGGCCTCTGCCTTCTAGGGCTTTGTAACAATCATGCACCGTTGTCCCACCACCTAGATACTTAAGCACCGCATAGGGGAAACCGAGGCACCCACACAGTACTCAGGGAAACCTTAACAACAGTCCTAGTTCGTCACAGTGGCTTTGCCATGTTTGTGTTTTTTCTGTATACTGTACTATTTATTAGGGCTGTCAATTAATCAGTTAATGCATGCGATTAAATTAATCGATTTTTTTTAATCACACTTAATAGAATACAAAGTGAAATTTAATAAATACTTTGGATGTTTTTCTACATTATCATATATATTGATTTCAATTACAACACCAAATACAAAGTGTATATTTTTGATTACAAATATTTGTACTATAAAAATGATAAACAAAAGAAATTGTATTTTTCAGTTCACCTCATAAGTACTGTAGTGCCATCTTTGTGAAAGTGCAATTTACAAATGTAGATTTTTTTCTTACATAACTGCACTCAAACATAACGTAAAATTTTAGAGCCTGCAAGTCTACTCAGTCCTACGTCTTGTTCAGCCAATCACTCAGACAAACAAACTTGTTTACATTTACGGGAGATAATTCTGCCCTCTTACTTGCAAAGTCACCAGAAAGTGAACATGTATTTGCATAGCACTTTTGTAGCTGACATTGCAAGGTATTTACATGCCAGATCTGCTAAACATTGGTATGCCCCTTCATGCTTCAGCTATCATTCCAGAATTATACATTTGTAAGTTCAACCTTCATGATAAAGAGATTGCACTACAGTATTTGTATGAGGTGAATTGAAAAAATACTATTTTGTTTTTTACAGTACAAATGCTTGCAATAAATAGAGCACTGTACATGTTGCATTCTGTGTTGCAGTTGAAGTCCATATATTTGAACATGTAGAAAACATCCAAAAATATTTAAATTGTTTTCTATTAACAGTGCAATTAATCATGGTTTGTTTTTTTAAATCACTTGACAGCCTTACTTATTATGGATCACTTTCACCTAATGTGCTTTTATTAAGAGCACTGCTTAAAAATGGTTTGCTTTATCTTCAGAAAATGAGCTTCCATTCCATGGAGGATGAAGGAACAGAGAGCTGACCTCATCGATGGTAGTTTTTAATGTGCCTTTAACTTTTTTTTAATCTGACAGGTCATTTTTGGAAAAACTTGAAACTGAGGTGATTTTCACTGGGGGGGAAAAATGAAAAATTATGCTAATGAGGATTTTCAAAAAAATTATCATTTACACATGGTTACTAAAGTTGTGAGCTAGTATGTAAAAGTAACTTCTATTCTGTTCTCCATTTGCATGCAGTACCTTAGTATTGCCATTTTTGCTCTTTACACAAGAAAAAATATGAAGAAATCATATAGACACAGGTGCATCCTAAGTACCTATTTACTAACATATACACATGTTAGGGTTAGCTCCGTACATGCATACTGCTGCTCTGACTGGCTTTTGGCTTCTCCTAAAACATAGACCATGATGAACACCACTAGAGGGTGCTCAAACTACTTGAAGAGATACTATCCTAATATCATATGCCAGTAGTGTTTAACTTTTTTACATTTGTGGACCCCTACAAAATTTCAAATGGAAGTGCAGACCCCTTAAGAAATCAGATAGTCTATGGACCCTCAGGGATCTGCATATCACAGGTTGAAAACCATTGCTAAATGCTACATTTAATTTACTGAGGAATATGGATTTGCAGATCTGTAGTTAGGGGACAAGAGCTGTCTTCCAATGTGTACATGTTGAATTAGATCAGAGGATGGCACAGAGGGTCTAGCCTCTATATATGTGATCTTAACTCTTATTAATGTTTATGGGAATTACATTCTATAACGAGGGGGGTAGTCCACACGAGATCTCAATTTGGTGGATCTGATTTTACGTGGTTGGAAAGACTATGATTATAAAATGGATATTTCTAAGGAAACAAACAAGTAGATCATTATTTCTCTCCCCCACCTTCTTTTTTTGCAGAAGCGTGAGAAGGGCAAAACTTTTAATGCCTTTTTTATACATTTAAAAAAACAAACAAACCCCAAACCTTAAGGTATTTAGCTTAGAAACTGGTTACATGGTACCATCATGTGGCCATGTTTATGCATTACAGCTTCCTGGTTTTCAAATAATCAATATCAAGTGTGACATGTAATTATGCAGGGATGTCATATTAACAACCAGCCTAATTACTATTTATACAAAAAATAAATTAGTGTCACAGACCAGCAGGTCCAATCAGATTTGTCTCATTGAAACTCATCTACCAGGGCCTTGGACACCCTAAAGAAACTTCTCTTAAAAACAGTGGTCTTAAAATGACTGAAACTCATAAGGCCTGAGTTTCAGAGGTGCTGAGCACCCACAAATCCAATTGACTTCAGTGGGAGCTGTGGGATCTCAGCACCTCTAAACCTCAGCACTACTATGTCCATACACACCAGTGCTCCTGTTGGCTTGCAATGTGCTTTGTAGCATTGGACTAGACCAGGGGCGGGCAAACTTTTTGGCCTGAGGGCCGCACGGGGTTTCAGAAACTGTATGGAGGGCTAGTTAGGGGAGGGGGTTGTGGCTCGGCCCCCACCTCCTCCTATCTGCCCCCTGCTCTCCGGGACTCCTGCCCCATCCAACCCCCACGTTCCCTGATGGGGGGGGAGGGGGCCGGGACCCCAGGACCCCTGCCCCATCCACACACACTCCCGCTCCCTGTCCCCTGACTGCCCCTGGAACTCCTACCCCTGACTGCCACCTGCCGCCCCATCCAACCCTATTCCTGACTGCCCCCATTCAACCCCCCTGTTCCCTGCCCTCTGACCGCCCCGACCCCTATCCACACCCCCTGACCACCCCCTGTGAACTCGCCTGCTCTCTATCCAATGCCCGCTGCTCTCCACCCCCTTACCGCGCTGCCTGGAGCACAGGTGGCTGGCGGTGCTACAGTTGCGCCGCCTGGCTAGAGCCGGGCCACACCGCTGCCACCGTGCAGCACAGAGCACTGGGTCAAGCCGGGCTCTGCAGCTGCGTTGCCCCAGGAGCTCCCAGCCCCATCTCCCAGAGCATTGCGCCAGCGGTGGGGCGTGCTGAGGCTGCAGGGGAGGGGGAAACAGTAGGGGATGGGCCGGATGTGGCCCGCGGGCCGTAGTTTGCCTACCCCTAGACTAGACTGCTTTCAGCAGAACTCAATACTGATTTAGTTGGAAGCAGTTCAGCCTGAATTTGCTTAATGCTCATATAGCTGGTTCTGATAGGTCTTTTGCTACTGTCCCACAGTGCACCTTTGAAATTTTCCAGAAGCCACTGCTTCTGGAAACTGGGGGGGTATTAGAGCATTGCAAATGCAATCATTAGATACATTGCTGAGGTGGATGTGTGGGGCAAAACTGCAGCATTTCAGAATATGAGTCAGCAAGTCTAGACTGGAGCCAATGTGTTTAAACTGGTGCAATCTCTGGTCATTTAGGAAGGACTTAATTACCTAGTAGACCAGGAGAGAGAGAGAGAAACCAGAATCCAGTTTGTAAATTCCAGTGAGTCTTCCCACCTTTCAAGGAATTGCATCCCTGAAATTTTCTCGAAAGGCATAGTTGGTCTGGAATTATTGCAAAGGAACTTTTCCTCTGATTATAATGAGTTGAACTGGGCCACCTTCTGGTGACTTGTTTAGAAGGTACTTTCCTGGAAGGTACCTTTCTGCTCCAGCATCAAATTTTTCACTTAAAACCCACCCCCCTAAATCTCTAGCATGTATGCAGGAGTGGATTTACCATGAAACAAACAATGCGGTGGCATGGGGTCCCTAACAACAGGGGGACCCCCCAAAATGCAGGACAAATCTCATCTGACAACCAGCCCGAGTCCTGGCCAGCGGAGCAGCAGGGCTCAGGCAGCGGAAGCCTAGCTCCCCCTGCTTAGGAGCTGCTGCCAGAGGGGTATGTGTGCGCCACTCGCTTTGTGAGCCGCGCTTCTTGAGGTTAGCGCTGCCCCCCTGTGCTCATCCTGCACCCCACACCCAAACTTCCTCCCAGAGCCTGCCCCCCGCACTCCCTCCTGCACTTCAACCCCCTGCCCCAATCAAGATACCTCACTTTATTTTCAGTTACTTCCCATTACTTATAATATAGGAGGTGGATGAAGAAAAATGGAGAGATGAGAGAATGTTCTTTTTCTTGGCTGGGTCCCGGGGGGGAGGGCAAAAATGAAGCTATGAACAAGGACCTACTAACTCTAAATGTGCTACTGCATGTATGGCTGCAAAGATAAACTGTAGCTTGAAAACTGAGTGTAAACAGATACAGTATTTTGCAGAGAGAACTCCCATATATTGTAAATTGAGTGTTAACTCTGAATCCTAATGATGATTTAAAATGTCAAGTTCCCAAACTTTATTCACTGCTGAAAAGGACACAATAAAGAGTGATTATCATATTAGGAAGCTCCAGCTAGTCTACTGTGAGTAATGTGTTGGGTGGGTGTTGCTTGGGTGTAAAGAGTGGCTATTCCCCAACTGCCACAATTTGATCCCAGATCAGCATTCTCTTGGTTTCTATTTTTTGTTCTGATTGCTTGATCACTTTTTTATGTTTTCCTTTAGAAAATATGACACCGCCTCATTAAAATTACAGCTTCTGGATGTTAAACATTTAAAAACATGAATCTGATAGTTCAAGGTGTTGGTTAAATGTTTTCTCTTTTCTTTGACATATCTCTGATAAAGGCCTCTGATAAAGTTTGGTGAGGCTAGGAAGTCATGCTTGATTGTAACGTAAGTACATATGCCACATGCCTTAGTTATCTACATGTAAAGTGTCTAAATCTGACAGTATTTTTGACAGCGAGAATCACTTTAAGTAATTACCATGATTTCTCTACCAGGAATCCACAACTACATATAAAAACAATCTCTC
The DNA here is from genome assembly GCA_037349315.1 of Chelydra serpentina. Taxonomy (NCBI): domain Eukaryota; kingdom Metazoa; phylum Chordata; order Testudines; family Chelydridae; genus Chelydra; species Chelydra serpentina. The sequence goes on from JBAIAC010000035.1 coordinate 21,294,265, forward strand.
TTGAGGACTCAGTAAAATTGCCCCATTGTACATCACATAACTCCTCTTACTTGTAATGTTCTGAATAGTGGGAGGAAAAGCACCATGGTAACAGCATGTGCTCTGACTTCTCACTCCCCCAGTCCAACTACTGTGGTGTGATCATGTTTGCCTTAGTATGTCACGCACATTACAGGTGTCTGTAATGGGTTTCAGTGCTTCATTAGTGTGGGATGGTGAATGATGATAACTGTCAGCACTTAAGAATGCATTCTACTTTCACTCACTGGCTACAGTGAACAGTATACCAGGCAAAGGCATTTATGTCTCTTTGTGGTGAAACAGAGGAGCACAAATTTAATCGCTAGAGGTAATAGATCTCTTTAGGGTTAATGAGGCACTGAATCTTGAAGGCTTTAGTTTCACTGTAGAATCATTAGTGTTAATATTAATATATAGGAATATGATAGTATTCCTTTGAATAGGCCTGGCACCTTTGTACATATTCAGTAAATATAGTTATTTGGGACCCAGAGGTGCCAGTATTACACCATAGTATTTTTGTTGTGTAAAGAGCAAATGAGACAAGTACTATTATTTCTCATTTGTAGTTGGTAGTGCATAATGGCCACAATCAAGGATCCAGGGGCTTATTGTGCAAGGTGCTGCACACAAATGAGGGGGAGAGGTATATGAATGAACATAAATTGTTGATTTATATTTTCTCACAATTAAACTGCAAAGAATATAATAAAATCCAAACAAATCTGTCCTAGGGCCATAGGGAGAACTCAACAAGAAATAGAACCTCACCATGCTGGGGAAGAAGGGTGCTTCTGGAGGAAAGTAAAAGATCTTGTTAAGTTCAAATATTTCTCAGGATTGGTGTTACTGTAGCACAACTGAATGACCCAGAGCACTGGGGAAGTTATGATCAGATCCAGATCTGAACTCGTCTTATGCTTATCTTTGGGATGATCTGAGTCAAAATCCCAAATATGAACAACTTGATGGAAGTTTAAATTGAGATCTGGATCTGAGCTTTGCAGCTTGGCCCCATTGCTGGTATTAACAATGACTGTTTAGTTACAACTATAACTGTGTCCAATTTGCCCAATTCTGTGAGATGCTAAGCAACTCCGGGGAGCTGCTGAGCGTCCTCACCTTGAAATAGTACTTGAGTAGCATAGATGATAGAGATGCGGCAAGAACAGGTTCAAGAGTTCCATCCTGAGCATCTGCAATGTGTGATACGGAGGCTAGCACTGCAAAGGAAAGGGCATCTTCTCAGTGATCAGATCAGAGTCTGGGGAGCTTTACACAAAAATAATTGAGGAATTTGAAGGAGGGAAAGAGAGGGACTCTGCTGCAAGAGATGTTGGAGGCTGTTCTAAGCATCACATGATAACATTGGGGGATATTTACATAGGTCCAAGTCTTGGTCAGTGGGAGCATCACTTTAACTGTACATAAAATATCAGAACTTTTCTGCTCACATTATAGATTTTTAAATTCCCTTTGTTAATACAGTCATTCCTATTATAATTGAATGTACTTAAGTTCTGTTACCTGGATCATATTGGGCTGTGGAGCATCTTGGCAACAGTGTCCTCCTTAAAGCTGAGATGACACTTCCATTCAAAACCTTGGTTTTTAGATGCTTGTAACTTTTTCAGGAAATTGACTCCTACACAGCCTCAGGCAGGAGGGGAATACTAGTGAAATTTTTGTGACAAGCACTCAACCACTTTTGAGCTATAGGTGAACATTTAGAAAAACCGTCTGTTTCTTCTAAGGTGCTCGGCTTTGCCTCGTAGATAACTTAAACTTGACTTTGATTTAACACTTGGCCCAGTGTGTAGTCCCAATGTCCTCTATTGGAGCTGCTTGGTCAGACTCTTTGTACATGGCTATTTCCTTAAATAGGGGATTTTCCCTAGTGTGGATGGCTGTTCCCCAGGAAAGGCACACTTTGGCTGTATTACCTTTCCCCCTCATCTTTGTGGAGCTGGGTGTGAGGATGATGCACATTTTCCTCTCAGCATGGATCCTGACCTGACAAAGAAAATTCGTTGGGTTGTTGAGACTGGAAGGGGCAGTACTGGAGAGGCAGTTGACTCAATCCTCTCTCCTCAGGACTAGATCTATAGGTAAAATAGCAGGGCATCAGATGGCCCCAGTTATGGTATTTATAAATAGTGCTCTGTTCATGCACAATCTAGAACCAGGGCTGGGCCCTCCTGAGAGGGAGTGAATGCTCTCCACTGCCACTGACATCTCTTAGGGGGCACTCAACACTTTGTGGAAAATCAGGCTCTATATTTACCTCCTTAAATCTAAAAAATTGAGGGCCAGATCCTGTATCCCCTACTCATTCTTTACTCAGAATTGATATACACCCCGATATAACGCGGTCCTCGCAAGCCAAAAAATCTTACCGTGTTATAAGGGAAACCGTGTTAGAGTATATTGAACTTGCTATGGAGGAAGAGAGGAAGGGGGGAGAAGCAGAGCGGTAGTGTGCTCATGGGAGGCGGCAGAGCAGAGGTGAGCTGGGGCGGGGAGTGGTTCCTCTGCCCCCCCCAAGGGTTACTTCCTACGGCCCTCCCCGCCCCCCCGCCCCAGCTCACCTCCGCTCCGCCACCTCCCCTGAGCACGCCGTCGCTCTGCATCTCCTCCCTCCCTCTCAGGATTGCGCAAGCCTGGGAGGGTGGGGGAAGGAGGGGAAATGCTTCACCGCGTTATAACTGAATCCGTGCTATATCAGATCGCGTTATATTGGGGTAGAGGTGTAATTGATATCAGCAAGAGTTAGAATAAACAGTGAGTTAAAAATGGACTCTGGTATTTCAGGATTTGTGGATGGATCTTCAGAAGGGCCTAAGTGAGTTAGGAGCAGAATCTCATTGGACGTTGGTGTGGCTTCTACTCCTAAATCACGTGGGCACTTCTGAAAATCCCCACAGCCCTGGAAATAGAAGTCCTATGCTTATCCTCAGAATAGGCACAGCACAGGCAGTCACAATGCAAGCTGCCCCTTTCCCTCAGTGTGCCTCCCCCTTGACCTCTAGGGGTGACAATCTAGTTCAGCTTTTACATTTCATTACTACTTGACTAGTGAGAGCTCTGCAGTGGCATGTGAGCAACTGGAGCTTGATTCATTGACTCCTCAGGGCTACACTAATCCAGCCTCCTGGGCTCACCAGGTCTAAGAACAGAAGCATTCATGGAGCTATTAAGTACCTGGGTGAGAACCCTTCAAGGAGAAAAAGGATTCTTTCCGGCCCATGTGTATATCTTGGGTAACAGAATGGGGTCACAATTTCATCACCAGCACAGCTTTGTCCAGCCAATGCCTTTCCTCCAACTTATTTATTCATGAAAAATATTTTTCACCATTTCTTTTTCCTTTAACAATTAACAAAGCGATGGAAATAATAGGCAAAAATGACTTGTAATGTTACAAAAGCCAGGATGGGCTAAGGCAGTGGTTCTCAACCAGGGGCCTCCTGGGGGGCCGTGAGCAGGGCCAGCATTTGATTTGCTGGGGCCCAGGGCAGTAAGCAGAAGACCCACAGCATGAAGCCCAGAGCCCTGAGCCCCACACCCGGGGCTGAAGCCGAAGTCTGAGCAATGTAGCTTCTCAGGGCCCCATGTGCCATGCGGCCCGGGCAGTTGCCCTGCTTGCTACCCCCTAACATTGGCCCTGGCTTTTATATGCAGAAAAACAGTTGTTGTGGCAGAGGTGGACTGTGGAGATTTTATAGTATGTTGGGGGGGCCTCAGAGAGAAGAAAGTTGAGAACACCTGGTCTAAGGTTCCCACAGCAGCTTTAACTTTGCTGCTTGTGTGTATGTACGCATTAGCAGGGTCTTTTGTTTCATAATCAGATAATGCTGAGTGATGTTGCAAAATACCCGGCATATAATGCAGTGGAACATACTGGAAAGGAACTACTGTACACTTTTTTCTATAACTGCAGTTACGTAAATAGCATTTATATTGCTGTACAGTCATCAGTACTATTTCTTTAAGCATGGAGAATGTGCTTGGTGCTGTAGAAGATGCCCAAAATAGCAGTCCTTGTCCCAAAGAGGTTGTGGTCCAAGGTGGTTTGAATTGTGCATATGTTTATTCGTTATGATTATAATGCTCATAATATTTATAGTGCTGCACAGTTGCCTAGCACTTTACAAAGCGTAAGACAGGACATGTTTCCTTCCTCAAAGGGCTTGCAGTCTAAGGGCTTCATCTTGCCAAGTGTCTAGCATCCTCAACTTTCATTAAAGCAAACGGGAGATGAGAGCAAACAGACGCTTTCAGGATCAGACTCTGAAAGAGACAGAAGAAGCCAAGGACCTGGAAGATGGACGACAAAGGGCCTGATTCTTTATTCTCTTATTCCAGTGCAGTCAATGGAATTACATCAGTGTAACACTGGTTAATCAGGGTGGGGAGTTTGCGTGTGTATGTGTGGTGGGGAGTTAGCAGGCTCCAGCAGCTTGAATACTGGAAGCAAGTGAAGGTATTCAGAGAGAGCAATGATGTGTTCAGTGTCATGGGCAGGACGGCTCTAGTGGTATTTTTGAAAGACTGGAGTGGAGGCTAGAGGTGACGAGGGCACTGTAATAGGGGAGAGACATGGCCCAGAGTTTTAGCCATGAGGAAGGACATAGAGCGAGCTTGCATACTGTGTGGGATGATGAAGCGTGAGGAGTTGAAGGGCATTCTAAGGTTCTGAGCCTGGTAGATGGGTAGCATGCCAGCACCCCATATCCCCTCCTAGACCCCGAATCCCCTCCAGGACCCCAAGCCCTACCCCAGAGCGAGCAGCGCATATCCCCTCCTGCACCCCAACACTCTGCCCCAGCACCCCATACCCTCTCCTGCACCCAGATTCCCCCCTAGAGCTTGCACCCTCACCCCCTCCTGCACCCCAACCCCCTGCCCCAGACTCAGCCCAGAGCACCCTCCCACAATGCGAACTCCTCAGCCCAGAGCCCGCACCCCCTCCAAAACTCCAACCCCTTGCCGCAGCCTGGTGAAAGTGAGTGAGGGTGGGGGAGAGCGAGCAACGGGGGGGGGGGGGATGGAGTGAGTGGGGCGGGGCCTTGGGGAAGGGGTGGGGCCTTGGGGAAGAGGCGGGGTAGATCCTGGGTTGCCCTTAGATTCAAAAAGTGATCTTGGGCGTAAAAGGGTTGGAGATCGCTGACCTAGAGGCTAATAGGGTAGCCAGCATGGATTTGTCAAGAACAAATCACACCAAACCAAACTAATTCCTTCTTCGATGGGGTTGCTGGCCTAGGGGATAGGGAGAAAAAATAGACATGATAGATCTTGATTTTAATAAGGCTTTTGACATTGTCCTATGAGACATTTTCATAAGCAAACTACAGAAATGTGGTCTAGATAAAATTAGTATAAAGTGGGTGTACAAGTGGTTGAAAGACCCTACTGAAAGAGTAGTTATAATATCAATGGTTCACTGTCGAACTGGAAGGACATATCTAGTGGAGTCCCACAGGAATCAGTTCTGGGTTTGGTACTAGTCAATATTTTCATTAATTACTTGAATAATGGAGTAGAGAGTATGTTTATATAATTTGTGGATGACACCAAGCTAGGAGGGGTTGCAGGCACTTTGGAGGACAGGATTAGAATTCAAAACAACCTTGATAAATTAGAGAATTGGTTTGAAATCAACAAGCCGAAAGTCAATAAAGACGAGTGCAAAGTATTATATCGTGGAAGGAAAAAATCAAATACATAACTACAAAATGGCCTATGTGTACTGCTGAAAAGGGTTTGGGGGTTATAGTGGATCACAAATGAAATATTTCAACAATGTGATGCAGTTGCGAAAAAGGCTAATATTCTGTTGTGTATACGAGATGGGGGATAATTGTTCTGCACTATTCAGCACTGGTGAGGCCTCAGCTATAGTACTCTGTCCAACTGTGGGTATCACACTTTAGGAAATATGATGATAAACTGGAGAGAGTCCAGAGGAGAGCAACAAAATAATAAATATGATAAACAAAATGATGAAAGCTTTAGAAAACCTGACCTATGAGGAAAAGAAACAAACTGGGCATGTTTAGTCTTTAGAAAAGAAGACTGATGGGGGACCTGATAATTTCCAATATATTATAGAGAGGACTGTGATCAATTCTTCTTCATGTCACCTGAAGGTAGGTGAAGAAGTAATGGGCTTAATCTGCAGCAAGGGAGATTTAAATTAGATTTTAGGGAAAGCTTTCTAACTAAAAGGGTAATTAAGCTCTGGAATAGAGGGAGGGAGGTTGTAGAATCCCCATTACTGGAGGTTTTTACGAACAGGTTAGACAAACACCTATCAGGGATGGTCAAGATTTACTTGGTCCTGCCTCAGTGCAGGGAGCTAGACTACATGACCATAGGACATCCCATCCAGCCCTACATTTCTATGACTCTATAATTAAAGATCACATGAGATTCGTCAAAAACATAGGGATATTAGCCCTGGTATTCTTTGCAGGTAAATTCTCCCTACTTAAAATCCCTCTGCAGTTTCAGTTGGACACAATATTTTCCTTCATTTCCTGTCCTAAACTCTTGTGCAGTAGTAGGCAGCTGCCACCCCCAAGTTGGCTTCAACTTTGGCTGTACTTTCAGGGTTTGTGGGCCCTTGCAGGTGTTCAGCATTGGTATTGCTTTTGCTTTGTTCAGACGGGCAACAGAACTAACACCCTGCAGTTCTGATTGATAAATACAGCTGAGTTAGCAGCTGTGTGACCTACTGGCTGAGCCTTAACAGCATGGTGCATCAGAGACTGAGGCACTGGGAGCTCAGTGTAGTACTTGTAGCAGTGGTTAATATGCTTTCACTGTTTTAATTGTTTTCTCCCACCAAGGAGCCTATAGTAGGGAGTGGGGGATGTCAATAATGTAGGGCCCATCTATGTGCTGACATGGTTGTTTACCATGCTTAGGGATGTTTATGTTCTAATGTGTTCTTTTTATTGTTCATGTGAAGGGAACAACATGGTTCCACAACAGCTCTGTGTTAGGCAATATTTTTCTAGGGTAAAATTTTCAAATGAGTCTGTGTGACTTAGGATTTAAGTTCCATTTTTAAAAGTGACTTAGGTCCAGATCCTCAAAGGTATTGAGGCACCTAACTTCCATTGGTTTCTATCTTTCTGGGCTACAGGAAGATGCAAGGTGGTTGAAGTGGGGAAGATCTCAGGTTAAATAAAGCATTGCTGGCCACCTTAAGTCTTTCAATGGGATGTAGGCATTTAGGAGCCTAAAAATGGAAGTTAGACTGCTAAGTCACTTGGGCTCTCTTGAAAATGTTATCCCTAGGGCCTTACTGTTACAGAATTGTGTCCCATCCACATCAGGAATAAATATACATATTTAGACCATAGGCCTCTCTAGCTGTAGTAGAGAACTGGGCTAGAACATGACTAGCTGTAGTAAGAACAAGCTTGTAGTGGAATGGGATCCCTTTCAGCATTGCCAAACCCAAGCTTTCAACAATCATAAATCAGACCCCCCAGAATCATGAGGCTGGCTTAAAAATCATGAGATTTGTATAACATAGTAAATGTTGGGCCCTTTTTCTTTGTATTCTGGTGTCTGAGCCCTTAGGCTCCTGGGATCATGTGTTCAAGCTTTTCTCTGCAAACAATAGGGTGAGAAATGTGGATTTTTTAACAATGTGAGATGAGATTCTCATGCAAACTCTTGTTTCTGGCAGCTGCAGCTTTAAGAAAAACACCAAATTGTGAGATCCGTGCGAGTTGGCAACAGTGCACTTCTGTTTGCACCCAGGCAATATGAGTTACCTGCTTTTGCGGAGCTTCCAGGAAGACACTCCTCTGCCACCACTATTTGGGTCCTGTCTAATTAAGAATTCCCCTTTCCCTCCATTTTCCTCTCCCAACGATACAATGCCTCTTTTATCTGATCTCCATCTATTCACTTCAACAGCCCACTCATTCCATTCCTCCAGTCCTGGCCTCCTCTTCCTTCTCTTCCCCTTTGACTCTATGCAATTGAAGGGGTTTCAGTTAGCTGTCCCCTCTGCTTAGAACTGCTTTCTACTGAGTCACTTCCTGTCTTTGCTTTTCAACCTTCCTGTTTTCTTTAGCTTATGACTATAAAATATTCAGTGAAGCCATGTTTTGTGCACCACTTGATCTACTGTATTAGTCTCTTACAAAGAGCCATTTGTCGACATCACAAACCAATGCACACCACAGTCAGTAGCAGCCTCCAGGTAGGAGTGAAATAGCAAAGGTGCAGGTTAGGATTCAGGTGTGTGTGCAGATCTCTCTGGGCATGGTAGCTTGCACAGAGCTTGACTGCACTATGCCTGGCTCATTCCAATGCTATTAGCAACATATTGCTTCCATAGCTATTAAATCCACTCATGTATTTTTCACAGCAGAATAATTGAGATAGTTTTATAAACCTAAGCAGGATGCCATTGGCAGAGCTTTAAGTTCATAGGGCCGGATAGTTGACTCGCCTCCAATGGAAAGGGCAAAATTTGGCTGGAAAATCCACAGACCACAGTTATATGGGTCCTTGGCAATTCTGGACAAGGTCAGATCCTCTGTGTTAACTGACACACACACACACCCGCAACCCTCCCTCCCATGGCAACATGCCTCCCTTAGTAGGCCTGGCACAGATACACCCATGCCTTGGAAGGTAGAAGCTCTGGAGGAGGGTTAAGGCTGTTTCTGCATTAATCCTGTAGTAATTTCATAATGAAAACATTTCTCATTTTAGGAGGAGAAGATGCCACAGAGAACAGCTACTCTCCAGCTTCTCCTCCCCTATCTAGGCATGATCCTCCTCTCATTTATGGATCCGTATCTATGTGCAATGAAGTGGGGCTTTTGTGGGCTGAAAAGGGAGAGGAGAGCATGCAACAAGGTTACTTTCCTCTCCACTTCTCACTCTGCTCCCCAGACACGCCTGCTGTCTGCTTCTCTAAGAGATGGGAGCACCCGCTTTTAATTTATAAATCTGTGACAAGTGAAAAATAACAATTTGCAAATCAAATCTTAACTGATTTATGACTTGACTGTAGGTTTTGTAATTGTGCAGTAGGATCTGCAGGAGGTGAATAATTTGCAAATGTTTTCCTAGGCTTTTAAATCAGCAGAATGTCTTTTGAATCAGCTGGTTACATTTAATATTAAAGCAAAGGCCTATAAATCAACAACAGAGCTCTTATGATTTGTAAATCAAAAGGGAGATTTATAAATTCAGTGCTAAAATAAATTGACTCGTAAATAAACTTCTAAATCAGGGGTTCTCAAACGTCATTGCACTGCGACCCCCTTCTGACAATAAAAATAACTACACGACTCCAGGACAGGAGACCGAAGCCTAAGCCTGCCTGAGCCCCACTGACCCGGGTGGGAGGTGGTGGGGCAAAGCTGAAGTCCAAGGGCTTCAGCCCCAGGCAGGGGGCCTGTAACCTGAGTCCCAACACGCAAGGCTGAAACCCTCAGGCTTTGGCCTTGGGTGGTGGGGCTCAGGCTTTGGCTCTGGGACCCAGCAAGGCTAAGCCAGCCCTGGGGTTGTGACCCACTTTGGGGTCCTGACCCACAGTTTGAGAACTGCTGCTCTAAATAATCATATGTCATTACATATCTTAGGATGGAAGGATATAGGAAGCCTCGGAGCTCAATTCCTCTGGAAAGGAAGGAAGAAAATCTTTTTTAACAATGTGATTAGTGAGAAATTCCGGTTGCATTGAAGATAATGGGAATTTTGTCATCCACTTCAAAGGGATCAGGCTTTGGCCCTTAGTACTATTCATAACTCTATCTCATGGTGTTATCTCCCAGTACATCTCAGCAAAACATTGTAGGCAGCAACAGGAGATTACCAGAGAACTGCCAGCATGTTCACTGTTCTTTACTGAAGATATATTTTTGTGAAAGATATTTGAGATATTGGGTCTGATTTACCTTTTGCTTGTACACATTGTACACTCTATAACTCCATTGGCTTTTGTAGCATTACTCTTGAGAGATTCCCCGAAAAGTAAGAAGGGAATCAGATCCATTATGCGCAGACAGAGTGCAGTGAGCAGCAGTAAATAAGCTGGCGGAGCTAGTACTAGCTGACGATGACATAACGATTGTCACTTGGATTATGATGTGTTGCCTTTGCAAAGCACTGGGTGGCCGTACACTGTCTTTCTGATAGTGCTTCAAACAGGGCAGTAATGTTATCTTGTTTGGCGTAGCATAACATAATGTTGCCTCAAGAGCTTCCAATCTCCGAATAAGGTAAAATCTAGACTTCCTGTCAAAAAATAAACCCTGTAAGTCAAAACTTTCCAGATGAGATGGCAAGTTGACAATAAGCATCCTGACTGATGTAAGCTATTGAGCACAATGCATAGTGTTTATCTTTTGTTTTCCCACTCAGTCATCCCGTGCATGCGATCCTTCTTTTCCTTGTATCTTTGCCTCAGTTGCATGAAGCAAACTGTAGCACTCATGCTGTCTCCTTATTTTCTAAGAGCTTGCCAAAATGCTCAGGTTTACTGGGTACTTTCCAGCTCATGTATAGTGGTGGTAGGTGTGCTGAGAGGAGGGAAATGGGGTATTCTGGCTCTCACACTGTGTACCCCTGGCTTAACTACTTGGTGCCTCAGTTTACCCATTTGTCAAATGGGGATGATGATAATACCTGACTCCGAGGGTTGCCATGAGGTTTAAATAATCAGTATTTTTAAAGCAGATAAAATGAATGATACTAGAGAAGTGCAAAGCATTTAATATTTCTTATGTACTGCAATGTAATAATTGCTATATTGGATGGAGCAGGCTAATGGTTCTTCATACTGTTTCTAACAGAGCAGCTAGTGCTGGATGCTTCCGTGGAATGTGGAACTCCTTTATGACCGTGCATCTAATTGCATTTAATTATGGAGCTCTACACTGTAGTGGGAATTTCTTCCTGACCCAGCTGGTGATACTTTTATGTCCTGAAGCATGAGAACTCATATTGTTCCCTTATCAAAATGATCTGTATAAGTCAGAGCAGTCTGAGAGCCGCACTAACACTCTGTGCGCTATTGGCATGCATTTCCCTCCCCTAACTTGCCTCCAGCATGTACCATATAGTTACCTTAGAGCACTTCTGGTAGCTTTGTGCTGCCCAGGGAAGCAGTAGCGTAGCCGGGGGGGAGCAGCCGCTCCCCCACTGAGCAGAAGCGGCGCCTTTTTTTGCTCCCGACGCCTTTTGCTCCTACTGCAGCCAGAGCGGAGCTTTTTTTTTTTGCTCCCGGCGCCTTTTTTTGCTCCTGACGCTTTTTGCTCCCGGCGTCTTTTTTTAGCTCCGCTCCCTCTGTGCTCTAAACCTGGCTATGCCACTGCAGGGAAGCCCATTATGCTGCAGACTTGTTGATAGGGTATGTTGTGCTGTTGGAGTGGAACACTAAATCTGTCCCCCTATTTCCATCTACAATGAACTAAACCAAAATCCTAGATCCAAACTCTTCCCAAACTTTGGGACACTTCAGATCTGGATTTGAATTTTGTGGGATTGGGACCATCACTAATTAATATTAATTATTGTTATCATTTATTTATTTTAATACAGACCATTTTAAGCATCTTTGAGTTTGGGCTGGTGGTTTGTCTGCACTTTCTGTTGTATCTCTGCAATGTGCATCTAAGATGTACAGATGGTCCTAGTCAGAGATGTGTAAACCAGCTATGATAAAGAAAGAGACAACACAAACCTTTGTCCAAAATATGAACCAAACTGAACTGAATTCAAAAGAATTTGGTCAACTTTTAAAAAAATTTCTCTTAATTTTCCCTTCTCTCTGAACTGCCTGAATCAACTCAGGACCAGAAGTGTTTTTAAAATACCGTGCGTAAGCTTGTTCTTGTGGTAAACCTAGACCCAACCAATGTAGGAAAGAGCAGAGCTCTGGTGAGAGAGAGCTCATTTTTGTATGGTTTATGACCTGGGAGCTGCAGGGGCTCAGTACCTCTAAAAATCAAGCCATTATTGCTTGGCTTTGCAGGCTGAAGGGCTTTGAATATGTTCCCAGATGTGTCCAAACTTTTAGGTGCCTCTCTGAACCTTTTCTGAGGTTTTCCACCATTTGTACTAACAAGTGAATGTGCTGTGAAACATCAGTGAAAAAGTCCCTGACCTAGTAAGATCTAGAGGAGCCACTGGCTATGGATTAAGAGAAATATCCTGTGCATTAGCATTGATTTGGTACTGATTTGAAATAGGCAGTGTTGGTGAGGGACTAGATAGCTCATGGGATCAATACTAGGGATATATAATCTTTCACCTCTAGATTTCTGGGTCAAATCAATGTCAGTAGTAACTGACAACTGTTACCATATGCCTGCTGTATGCGAAACAGATTTGGTGGACTTTGTCCAGTAGATAAGTGTCCACATCACTCAAACCAGCACCACCACAGTTGTGAGCCATAGCAGAAAGCCTGATGGGGACAGGCCACAGAGGCTCAAGTAATCTCTTTTCTCTAGAAATGATCTCTCCCAAGTCAGTGCTGTCAGAGTGCAGTAAGGAAGGTACACTACTACTGCTTATACTATACCTAATAAAGGCCTTTATTTAAGCAGGGTTGTTACTTCAGCATCTTTTACAAGCATTACATTCACACACATGCACACAGAGAAACTAATACTGGTATGGAAAAAATATTTTTTATATCAATTTTAAATAACAAGTGAATTGTTTTGGTGACCAACTGTATTAGACTCAAACTCTAATCTCTTCCTGATCAGAGTCTAACTTTTTATTTATTTGTTTAAACTTATTCAAATGAGGTTTTGGTCGAAACTGAATTACTAGGTACTTGAAAGCTAAGGAGTTTATCAGGCATCTGATGTTTTCAGGATTTCCCCAGATTAGACCGCGGAGTGTACAGACAGGAAGCTGAAGTATCGAGCTCCTGACCAGACCTTCCTCCTGTGCAAAAGTGGGGCTTTCTCTAACTTGAATTTTTAGCTCCGAATGCATGGTCTGAACCCTGAAATCTGCAGGAAAAAAAAGCACCCTAGCCTCCCAGTTGGATCTTGGATAGAAGGAGAATGGAACAGTTTAGTTTAGCTCCATTTGCAAGGTCAGCAGAACATTTCTCACCTCTCCCCCTTGTTTGTGTTATCTTCCTGGCTCTTTATCAACCAAGGAATCAAAAAGGGACTTTCCAGAGCTATAAACATATGAGGTGAATAAATGGAATGAACCCTTATGCAAATGAGTTTTGATTCTCTTCCCTTTATAAAGTTAAAATGTGTTTGAGAGTGAAACAGATCCTCCGGAATGTGGTATTTGAGATTTTTACCTGGGACACCTTTCTTTTTCTTTCTTTCTTTCTTTCTTTCTTTCTTTCTTTCTTTCTTTCTTTCTTTCTTTCTTTCTTTCTTTCTTTCTTTCTTTCTTTCTTTCTTTCTTTCTTTCTTTCTTGTCAGGCTGTGTTGTACAGCACAGAGTGGAGTGGTGTCAAATAGAAATTAAGAAATGCACTGAAGAGGAGGAAAGAAAATGAAAGCGAAAAAGCTGAAGAGTGGGGAAAAGATAAAGTAATATGAATATTAGGATTCCACTGTGAGTAAGATCTGGAAAAAATGCTAAGCTGATTTATTACATGCTTATCTTCTATCTGAGAGCCAGGAAGTGTTGTATATAAGAAATTTGAAGAGTAAACTGCACATTAAAGATAGAATCAAGAAGCCCGATTGTCCTCTCAATTCTACCAGTTTAAACTGGTGTAAATCTATTGGCTTCACTGGATTTAAACTTGTTTAAATGGGAGGAAATTCAATCCCAAGAGGTTGAAGACACACTGAATTTTATTTGAGCTAAAGCAGATAAGACTTTTAGACTGATTTTATAAATATAAATAAGTCAGAGAAGCTGCACATTTTCTAGTACCTCTGTCACCATATATGAGTTGGCTGCATAGTCACAATAGTACTATGATTTTTTTTTTTTCTGCCTACAATTATAATATAAGCAGGGCTAGGTGATAAGTTATTAGCTTGAATATTTTCCTTGAGATGTGATTTTATGTATGTTCAGTTAGATATTAAAATTATATCTTCAAAAGCAATGTAAGTCTAAAGTGTGTGTGTATATATATATATATATATATAGTGAAATATTTAAACATTTCTTTATGCATTTGAGGGACACATTTATTAATGTAGCAAACATTTTTGCCTTTCATTCCTTTTTTCTTCTGATTTCTAATTAGGAGCAGCGAAGTGACATTAGTTAATGATTGCTAAGTATTACCTATGGAATTTTAATTTTGCCTCTCCAACAAATGCCACTGATTTTGAAGGGGTACAGAGTAGTTGCAACCAGTGGGTCTTAGTTGGTTTTACAGGGTTTTCTTTGTCATCGGATTTGCTATTGTTTGGAGCTGATTCATTTGTTTGTTCTTTCTCCTGGTTCTAGAGTGTTTGTACAGACATCTAAAAAATTGTCTTAAGTTATGAAATGAGCAACAAAGCTGGCAAGAGGAGGTCAGGGATCTCAGGAAAATCCACAAAGTTCACCTTGTGGCATTTCTAACACATCTCTAGTAGGCCAGGAAGGAGGCAAAGGATACATCTTTTGGGGGTCTGGGGCATCAGGAAGCTGCAGCCTTGCCCTGCAGGGTGTTGACCCACTGCAACTGTCCAGGCAGCATCGATCTTCCTCAGTAGTACAGATCCCTTAGAAGATGTGTTGCCACTGGGTCTTGGGTCCAAGCCTGCTTATTAACCTCCTCTTTTTGATGGGGATGCAGCCCCCTATGTACGCACCTCTTTCACTGTCAACATATGATGGAATGCTGGGCCTATTGAAGTCAATGGCAAAACTTCCATTGACTTCAGTGAGACCAGGATTTCATCCATGGTGTGGAAGTTAATATTGCTGGGAGTAGCATTAAATTCTGCACAGATGTCCACAGGAACTGGAGGGGAGCATACGGTGTACAATGGCTGCTATCTGGCCCTTCACAGACCTCACACACTGTGGAATTTCACACAGAAGTGATCCCATGGAGACCTGGTCAATAATGTAATTTATTTTCTGCAGAAAATGTAGAAGAAAATGAAAATTATTTTGATTGTCAAAAATTCAATTACTAACTCTTTTTTCATTTTTGTTGTCAGAAACCAAAGTATTTTCATCCTTTTAACAAGGCCCCTCCCCTCAATTCTTTGAGGAAAATTTCCATTGAATCAAAATGGACATTTTTTATTAAAATGAAAGTTTAAACCTTTTTTTTTGGACCCACTCTACTTTCCTGGTGCTTCATTGCCTCTCCTCTCCCTCTTCTGCCGCCTTTAAGTCTTCCCCACCCTATTTTATTTTGAGTTGCCTTTCTGTGTCTCAAAATGGAGAGGAGTAATAATAGGACTATAGTTCTGAGAAAAGTAGGGCCGTGAACTCCTGGGGTTGCAGGGTTTTCAGGAACGCCGGACTGGGCCCTAGGACTGCAAAATGAAATCTTCATGGAAAGTAAAGATTTTGATTATGACAATATCTTTCTGTGCTCTCTGTGAAGAGACTAACTTAGGATGTGGAGCAAATTTTGGATTCTTGACTTGGTGGAGGGCACTTCATTGACTATGTCAATGTATGCTGAATTTACACTGATAGAACTGGCAAGATCCATACAAACTGGAACTGTGGTATAGGCACCCCAGCAGTTACTGTATGCAGAGATACAATGCCTCCTGTGTTAGTCTTATTAAGAACATTGGAGCTAGATGTACAGTCCCAGTAAAACTAGTGTGAGAAAGCCCACAGCATTTGTATGAGTATATATAGAATAAGGGTGGGCTTTTCAAAGCTTTGAAAATCTCTATGAAATGTCTGTCTGCATTTAGTCAGATATGTGCATATGACAATGAGCATATTTGCTTCTTGTAATCAAAGACAGCTAATTTTTCCTACTTAGAAGCATACTTTACTGGACTCTAAATTAGGCCACACTTATTCAAACATTTGGCTAAACTGATAAGCTTCAATGCCAGATCTCCAAAAGGGGAAAGCTGCCGTTTAAAGTTATATTTCCTAGTGAGAGGAAAGTCTGCCTCAGTGGAAGTCTGCTGCAGGCCCACCTTAGTCTGCCTACATGATTTGGAATGACTAGCAGGTCCCTGAATATGAGTTACAGCGTATCATTTTAACTTCATTTCACTGAATGGAGTTTAACTATATCTGAATTCACTACAGTTTTCCCAGTATTTGAGCTCAAATAATGACTAATTAAACAAGCTGTGTATGTGCTTGTGTGCGCACGTTGTGTAAGACAGATAGACACACACACATAGATTTATTTACAAAGGAGTCATCCATATTTTTTTAAATGAGCACATTTTGAACCTGTTTTAAGAAAAATATTTCTCTGTCCGATAATGAATTCTACAGTTAGAATTCCAATTCTACAGTTTTTTACTATATGGTGCTGGTTAAAATAAAATACTTGTGGGTTACAGCAAATTCAAGTTTAAAATAATGAGAGGGCTGGAATCAATTATTCAATTATGGTTTGTTTATTTAAACTAAACATATTGAACTTAATTTTAATAGAGCTAATGAGATAGAATGCAGTAAAACTGTGCAATGATGAGTACTGTAATTATTTTGTAACTTTCAACAAGTAAAAAAACAACAGTTCTTCTGAATTATAAAAGAAATGTTGGAAGCTAGAAGGGAGGCAGAAAAGGACATCATCTAGTCTAAGTTGTTGGGCAGTTTTTCCTTCCTGTATTCTAGTATATTTAGATCAGTTCTGATAGATACTCATCAAGCAATGATTTTGAGGGCTTTTGATTCCATCTTTATCGGAAGTTGGTTCAAATTGTGGTTAATCTTACCATTTTATATTGTTACATAATAGTAGAGAGTACATATACCATTTTTAGTATATGTGCATATGTTGTGATCAGAGGTTCGAGTGAGTGAGAAGGTGTCACTAGAACTGGAAACAACTCTATATTCTACTAGGTAAATCTTTTCCTTGTATATTTTTACAGTCAGTTGACATGAGATTTTTTGTTTAGTTAAATTAGAAGTTTATTGCTGAAAATATAAGAAAAACTGAGAAGTGCATTTTCATAGAATTGTATGAGGCTTTTTGGCTTCTCAACTCTCATTAACTTTAATGGGACTTGCTTGCTAAATCCCTTATTAGCACTTTGAAAATTAGTCTCCCAATTATCCTTGCTGTTTCTTGCAGCACCAGCATTAAGACAGCTAACTGTTTCTGTGAGTGTTTCAAGATGCAAAATCCCTGTCTTTTAGATGACCTAAAATGTGTTCATATACCTGTGTGTGGCGGCTGCATTATATCCTGTCACCCAAACATGTATAACATGTGTCAGCAGTGCTTAGATACCTGAATGTGTGCATAAGAAACCCTCTGCTAAAGTTGCCTCTCCAGATTTTCTATTGACTTAATATAATATTGTGACAATGTAAATGAATGAGTCTACACACAATGCTCTAAAAATGAATATTACTAGAGGCCTTTGGGACTATTGCTAGACCTGCAATGTGTAGCATGTATATTACAGCTGATTAGAACATTCTGATGAAAACTAAATGCTGATGAAAAATGAAACTTTTTAAAGATTTTTTTTTGACAACTCCATTCTCCCACCCCCATTTTCAACCAGCTGTAATGTATAGGCATATGCGTCTATGTTCAAATATCTTTGTGTGCTACCTATTAATTTAGATGCAGTCTGTATATCTCTGTGATTTTATTCATAATATGCAATACCAGTGAAAAACAAAAAACTATCAAGTCTTAGGTGAAACAAAAATCAAACACTATTTGCAATTTCTTAATCTCTAGTGAAGAAAAATAATTTGTTGCATAGAATATCATGTTATTAAAAAATGTGATTAAAAATGGGATCGTAAGGATTTTGAGCCTCCTGGTAAACAGAGTAGAAAATACTACATGGGAGGAAATTGAACCTTTACTGTAGGTGACATTGGCAGTAAAAATAGAATTGCCCATTGGAAATAAAAGAACAGGTGCTTGAGTGCTTTGACTGATTTTGCATATAATATAGTGGGAATAAACAGTCATCTATGTCATGTCCAAAATTAGTGCTTGAACCAACAGTGATGGATCATGGGGTATGATGAGTTTTTCAGATGCAAATAATATATTTCTGTCTTCCCTCACCACCTCCCCCAAGACTGTTGAAAGGTTTTACTTAATTCCTGTGCTAGGAGTGTTATGGAGGTGGCATGTTAAGCTTCTGGGAGAGTTGAGGAGGGAGGGAGCCTAAAGGCTGTTTCTACACTGGCAAAAGCAGATAAGTAATCCAGTGGGAGATGTAATGTAGGTGGGGTTTTAGCACCATGTTACCTAACTCTGGTCTGAGCCAGAGAAGACATTACAAGTGGGTGGAGCTTGGGAGCACCATTTCTCCCAAATTCAAACCATGATCTTATTTTGTTTGCCAAGTGGTGTTGCCACCTTTGTTGGTATGAAAAAGCATTTTTGTTTAAATAGGAAAAGAGATTAATAGATTTCCTAGTTGTTCTCTGCAAGCACACACCGTTGGCCACAACCTTGGGGGTTATCACTGGCTTAAATAAATAAGTAAGTGAGTGAGACCTCTGTGTTAAAATATTGGCAGCACTTCGCTGGTCACTAGATAGCCATATCAGCCCGATAATGTGATTTATTCTGTGGTGTCACCATGCAGAAGTATCTCATCTGATAATTTAATGAAATGCACACAGCTAGAAAAACATGCAGACTGTTCCGTAAAGCAATGTTTTTCAAACCGTGGGTTGCCATCCGCTAGTGGGTCGTGGCATGTCAGTCACTGGGTCGCCTTGCTCTGGTCAGCACCGCCGACTGGGGTGTTAAAAGCCAGCAGTGGGTCCGGGTTCTAGGCAGGGGGGCCACGGGGCTCCACACGCTGCCCCTGCCCCGAGCACCCACCAATGGGAACGGGGTGCGGGGGTGGTGCCTGCGTGTGAGAGTCGCGTGAAGCCGCTTGCATGCCTCCACCTAGGAGCCGGACCTGCTGCTGGCCACTTCCTGGGTGCAGCGTGGTTCACGGTGCCAGGACAGATGGGAAGCCTGCCTCTGCACCCGGGCTACGCCACTGATCGGGAGCTGCCATTGGTAAGTCCGCACCACAACCCCACCCCAATCCCCTGCCTCTGCTCTGAGCCCCCCCAAACCTGGAAGCCCTTCCTGCACCCCAAACCCCTCATCCCCAGTCCCACCCCAGAGCCTGCACCCCCCAGCCAGAGCCCTGAACCCCTGCTGCACCCCAACCCCCTGTCCCAGCACTGAGCTCCCTCCCACACCGCAAACCCCTCATCCCCAGCTCTGTTGGGTTGCAGGCATCAACAATTTTCCTTCAACTGGGTCCCCAGAAAAAAAGTTTGAAAACCACTGCTGTAAAACATACAGTACAGCATGGTGTCACTTCTAAAAACTCAGCTAGTCCAGTTCCAAGGTCCTGTAACCGTTCCATGCAGTGATCATGCTTTAAATCCACAAACTTTAAGCAGGTTGAAAAGGTACAAATGTCCAGCTGCCTCTTCTAATCTTTCATGCTGTGCTCCTGTCTGCAGCCAACTTTCCTTTGCTAAAAATCAAGAGCTGCAGAGTGACTTTGTTTCATTTTGTCCTCCAGCTTCCACTCACCAGATGTCATTATAGTTGCGATATATTTCCCCCCACCTACTGTGAGAACAATGCATTTAAATAAAGATGTGTGAAGAATTTACATTATGTTCCTAATGGGATGTAACCATATTTTATTGCAAGTGTCCCATCACTGCTAATTAATTACCACCCATGATGAGCTCATTTGGATAGTGTCTGAATCTTACATGAAGTTGCAGTAGAACAATAAACACAGGTTAGTTAGGAAGGATTTCATTAATAATTTCACTCTTCGCTATACGTTCAGTAGCAGGTAAATCTCCAATTTATATCCAAAAGCCAGGTAGTAATGATGACAGCACCGCAGATAAAAATATGGGGCGTCAAGGAAAATGCTGAGAATTTAGATGTATCATTAACTGGATGGCTTTGGGATCATTAAGTTCATTTACTGTTAAAACATATCATCATATTTTAATTCAGAAGGAGCCTTATGGAAGAATAGTCTTCAGACCCTTAACATTACTTAGTCACTCTAAAAAGATTTGCCTTTTGATATAGCAGTTTATGTAGAACTGTTAAATTTTATAGGATGATTGCCTGTTAAGAATCTGTCCTGTAGGGATAGTTATTTTCAGTGTAATAAGATCTCTAAGCTATAAGTTGCTTAAGTGGCCCTGGTGGAATATATAAAAGAGTGTCTACAGAGAGTAGATTTATGGTTTCACAGCTTGTTGAAGACTGCAAAGAAAGATTCACCTCCTTATGGATCTTGCAAAGTCAGGACAATATATTTTTTTTCTTCTTGTTAGCAAATGCACAAGTTTGAGCGTTTAGTACATGAGCACTGTAAGGAAAAGGGGATACTGAGAATAAATTCGAGGGGTAGTGCATGTGGAGGTGATAGTGCAGGGTCATTACATAATACATTTTTAAGACAGACGAGAACTAATGCACAGAGACTGCATTAAACTCAACCAGCAAATTGAAGGAAACATTTTGGCCTTTCCTTGTACTTGGTTTAGAAACCTCCAAGTGCAAGAAAATAAGTGTGGGGCTTCAAAGAAACATCAGTCAATATTCGCCCTTAAGAAATTTCACACATAAAGCAATAGCTGCACCATCAGTGCACTCTTCCCCAGTATAGCCTGTGTCCATGTCATCATATCATGCCCTCATTGAAGATAATTTGTTTTATTTGTCCTGCTCTTGATAGGGGAAAAAAAAGCCATGGGGGGGGGGGGGGAGGGCGAGGGGAAAAGCCCCGGAAGGAGCACATTCCTGACAACTGGAGACCATGCTGTTTTGCTAAAAACGAACACCGATCTTCTCAGTGAACAATACAATAGCAACTAAATCAGCATACATAGATGTGTCTTAGAGGGTGGTTCTTTTCAAGGATGAGTTTTCCATTTGAAAAACAGGGTTCTAATAAAGCTTTTGATAAAGTGTTCAGTTGCTTATTGATTGAAGGAAATCAGTTTTTGAAGGATATTTGCTCGAGAGACTCAGTGACAAATGCTCCCTTTAAAACTGACCAATGAAGAAGGGAGGTTGTTAAAAGGCATTTTATTAGGCCCCCTTTTTTTTATTTTCCTTGTATACAAATCTTACAGAATCAGCAGACAGATCAGCAGCGCGGAGTTAGTACTGGGTGCCTCAGGGCTATTATTTTGCAAGGTTGTATGTTCTGAAGTCTGCTCCGCAGCAAGACAGATTGTTAAAGAAGCATATTTTTAAATTCCGTTGTTAGCTTGAGTGGTCCAATAGCCTAAAATAACAATTACTGCAATAAAGACACAAATACATTGTTGGATATTACAGCAGTTGAGTTGTTGGACAGAGTGCCAAATAATGCATTCTGTGCTGCACACTTCACTGCTTAGGCTGCATGCTTTGCTAATTAAGCTGCAAATTACAGTGACTGCTATTAAATGCAGTATAATTTACTTTTCATATGGCATTTGTTGTTCATTTGAGGTTCAGGTGTTAGAAACCAACTTTAAATGATATATCCAGCTAAATAAAGTTAATTAGAAAAACATCCCATAATAGCTGCTGCTATAGAATAGGATGTAAAATGGGCTCTATTGCCACGTCCACTCCATCCCATAATGGCGCTGTGGGTGTGAATGGGGTTTCCTGCATGGTGTTTCCTGATATTGTCGCCTTCAGTTTTACTGTTCAGTGCGTACATCCTCATGAGCGAGCTTTGAACGCTGACAGATTGGGCAGATTATTATGTGCCATGTAATTGATAGCGGTGCCTAGAGGCCCCAGTCAGGAGAAGGGCCTTCTTCCAAGAAGTTCTGTCCAGACACAATACCTAATCCACTGATTCTGAACAGGTACATATATAATTTCCTTTCCCTGTAGGAAGAGGATGCTCTCAAAGAGCCCAGGCTCCTGGATATGAACCCTAAGGAAGGTAGTGTGTTCTCCTGTGTCTGTAAAGGCCTAATTGGGTGTCATTTGGACAAGACACAACCTCTGTGGCCTAGATCCTCAAATATATTTAGGTGCCTAACTCCCATTAATTTCAATAGGAGTAAGGAACCTAAGTACCTTTGAGGATTAGAGCCTCTGAGTCTAGGTGTCCCCATCTAAAAATGGGAATAGTAATGACGGCCCAGGTCTTTGAAATCCTCAGATGAAAGATACCATGTAAGTGCAAGTATTGTAATGACTGTATCAATTTTTATTACTGTGAATAATAATGTGAATTGAGGCACCTCTTGTGAGTGGGTGGGGCCCGCTCTTGTGTAAAAAATAAATAAATAAATGTAAACTAGTTCATGTCTCAGTACTTATTTCTCACAGCCATAATTGTATCTGTGACCCATAGTCTGGATGGAGTTGCTTTGGCTGCAGTGAAGATTTCACTCTTATATTTTACAGCCCTTGGAAGAATGCCAGGAAGCAGAGAGAGAAAACAGGAGTGTGAAATACTACTGTGCGTCAGAACATCCTTAAAATGAACATCATGTATTCTCAGCTTTGAGAACTGAATTCCATGGGTTGTAATTGAATCTCTGTCAGACCCATGGGGCTCAGTTCTTCAGCTTGGATATCTCTGTCTTCACATACACAGGAAATCAAAGAACCACTTGATCATTCATTGACTCTTCTGGATGGCAATAGCCGAAAACGGGAAAGAAAAAGAATAAATGATGTGACACTTTTTGGCAGAGAGGTTTCATTTCAGGGGCCAGTTTCTTTTATGTTAAATAATTATGTAAAGGGTGAATCTTCCAAAAGAAATCTCTACCTCATTGCCTCTCTATTGCTGTTCACCATTTCACCCCCACTCCATCTTATTTAGAGATCTATGTTTATCTTTTCTGATTGATTCTATTATAGTCCCTACTTCATGTCTTAAAATATGGATTTAGGGTATTGTGCTCTTTAAAACAGCTGCCATGTTCTTCACGAGAAGTGGCAGCGTTTCTGTGCTGAAGTCAGTGAATGTATAGCATCTACAGGCTTGGTACTGCAACCACTTCCTTACAAGCAGCTCCACTGAAGTCACTGGGTTGGATGCCATTGTTCATGGCCTTTCCTCTCTGGAGATGTGAGCTCAGATTATGATTTTGGTCACAAGTGAAAATGAATTTGGTAGACTGCTCCAAATCTATCTTGCAGCTCTCCCTCCACCCCCACCAAATTATACTTTCTCTGCAGTGGATCATGACATTGCTTTTATCACCACGATGCAACATTCTTAAAAGTACAGATGCATAAAGCCAGTGGTGTCAGAAACCTAAATGTTCAGAATTTGGGATAGGTTCAGATAAGCATCATAAAGCATAGTAAAAACTATCCAGTTGCATTCTTTTTCTTTTAATGGATCATACTTACACTAAAAATGAAAAGAGGCTCTAACTGCTGTCACGGAAACATGCCTGAATTCACATTGATGCCCTTTTCACAGAGATTTATATTCTAAGGATGGATGGGTTTCTCAGTGACTGAAGTGTACTGTAGTTACCAATCTAAAGACACACACACTCACACTCTCTCTCAAGTTTAATTTCCTGCCTGGCAGAGGAGCTGAAATTTTAGGTCAGTGGTATGAGAAGATTCTACAAAAGCAGAGGAACGAGATTATTAACTCAATATCTAATGCGCAGGCACCGCTTAAATTAATTTTTTTTTTTAAAGCTGAAGGCACAAAATGACTGGACTTCCTTCACTAACAGACACAGCTTTGAGTGCCGAGCCAGATCAGCTGACGTACTGTGCAATGCTAAGCCACACAGGATGGTTGACAAAGTCAAGATAGTCTTTGATGCAAAAAAGTTGTTGCAGTCATGTTTCTTCAAATGCAGTTCCTGGTGTGTGGCTTAAGTGATGTTGTTTTCACCAGAAAACAAAAAGTAAGTGCATGGACTAAAGCTAACACTATGGAAATTAGCCCAAACTGTACATTAAGGATTTAGCAACTTGTAAGTGGGATACAGCCACCCAAAATTGGGATCGTTTCCTGCAGGAGCGTACAGTAACATTTGTATAGCCCCTTCCTACCAAAGGCCTCCATCTACTTTACAGACATTAAAGTGAAGTATTGCTGGATAGGATCATACAGATTAAAACTCACTATCAGGCATCACACTTTAGTACTGTACTCACCTTGTAGTACACTCCTCCTCCTCCACCCACACCATGATCTTACTACTACCAAGGCCTGGTCTACACTAGGACTTTATGTCGAATTTAGCAGCGTTAACTCGATTTTACCCTGCACCCATCCACATTAGGAAGCTATTTATTTCGACATAAATGGCTCTGTAATTCGATTTCTGTACTCCTCCCCGACGAGGGGAGTAGCGCTAAATTCGACATGGCCATGTCGAATTCGTGGTACTGTGGACGGAATTCGACGCTAATAGCTCCGGGAGCTATCCCACAGTGCACCACTCAGTGGACGCTCTGGACAGCAATCCGTACTCAGATGCTCTGACCTGCCACTCAGGAAAAGCCCCAGGAAAATTTGAATTCCTTTTCCTATCTGGCCAGTTTGAATCTCATTTCCTGTTTGGACATCGTGGCCAGCAGAGCAGCACTGGCAAAGATGCAGAGCTCTCCAGCAGAGGTGACCATGCAATTGCAGAATAGAAAGAGGGCCCCAGCATGGACTGATCGGGAAGTCTTGGATCTGATCGCTGTGTGGGGCGATGAGTCCGTGCTTTCAGAGCTGCGATTGAAAAGACGGAATGCGAAGATCTACGAGAAGATCTCAAAAGCCATGACGGAGAGAGGATACAGCCGGGATGCAACGCAGTGCCGCGTGAAAATCAAGGAGCTGCGACAGGCGTACCAGAAGACCAAAGAGTCCAACGGACGCTCCAGATCGCAGCCACACACATGCCGTTTTTATGAGGCACTGCATGCTATGCTCGGTGGTGCTGCCACCACTACCCCACCAGTGTCCGTGGACTCAGACGACGGGGTCTTATCTACGGCCACGTCGTCTGAAGTTTTTGCAGACGGTGAAGGAGAGGAGGAGGATGAGGCAGTCGACAGCGCTTTCACCGCTGCTTTCCCCGACAGCCAGGATCTGTTCATCACCCTCACTGAGATCCCCTACGAACCCTCCCAAGGCAGCATCCCGGACCAGGAACCAGGCGAAGGATCAGCAGGTCAGTGTTTTAAATATTTATTTGGAATAGAATAGGCATGGTGTGTTAGCAATGTGTTTGTATTGCTTAATTGGCCATAGGCGCTTTAGTTTTGAGTCGTTTCCAGTGCAACTATTTGAAAAGTCTGTCAATATGTATGGGGATAGAGGAGAAATCCCCATCGGAGATCTCCGCGAAGCTCTCCTGGAGGTACAGTGAAAGCTTTTGCATCAGGTTCCCAGGGAGAGTGGCCTTATTGTCTCCTCCATGGTAGGATACTTTCCCGCGCCATGCAAGCTGCAGGTACTCTGGTATCATTGCCTTGCATAGAATGGCTGCATACGGCCCCGGGGTTTGCTGGCATTCACGCAGCATGCGGTCTTTCTCTGTCTCCGTAATCCTCATCAGAGTGATATCAGTCATGGTGCCCTGGTTTGAATGAGTGGTTTCTTTAGTATAGTGAATGCTTCATTTTCCCTTTAAAGAAAGACACCCGGCGGTTTCCATCCACGCGGGGCGGGAGGGAGTTGGGAGGCTAACCATTCGAACTTAGCGGTGCGCAGGCAGGGAGAGTTCCCGGGACCGGCCACGCGGAGCGGGGGAAAGGG
Source organism: Chelydra serpentina (assembly GCA_037349315.1). Lineage (NCBI taxonomy): Eukaryota > Metazoa > Chordata > Testudines > Chelydridae > Chelydra > Chelydra serpentina. Next base: position 21,320,133 of record JBAIAC010000035.1, read on the forward strand.
TAAGCGAGCCGTTCAGACAGAGCAGTTCGCGGTCACTTTCAGTTCCCGGGAGCGGCCACGCGGAGGGGGGGAAAGGGTAGGCGAGCCGTTCAAACAGAGCGATTCGCGGGCACTTTCAGTTCCCGGGAGCGGACACGTGGAGGGGGTGAAAGGGTAGGCGAGCCATTGTAGATGAGCGGTTTTGGCAGCAGCAGGAACTGGCCACCGCTAGGAACTGTGCTTGAAACATGGGAGTAGAGCACTGCTGTGAAGTAAGCTCTCAGCAGTCCAAAGGCAACGGCTTACCATGGTCTCCAGAGAGCCGATTTCCAGTGTCCAGCACCGCTTGTGGGATCTGTACACCAGGACCCCAGGCACTCAGTATAAAGACATAATATTCGACCTTGTAGTAAGTGCACATGTGATAGGTACTGTGCATGGTCTTATTCACAGGGAAAGAGTATAGGCATTATTCGGGAAAAAGTATCTTTCTGAGGAATTCACTCCCTTACTCGCAGCTGTGGGATGGGAGAATCTCCCGCCCTACCCGTGGATCACCCTCCCAGAGGCTTGCGCTGATCAGGCGGCACAAAAAGAGAACCCGGGACGACATGTTCTCAGAATTGATGGTCTGTTCCCGAAAGGAGGCGGCACAGCGGAGAGAGGACGTCTCAAGGTCCGAGCGAGCAGTCAGCGAACGGGAGCAGAGGGGTGAAGCTCGCAAGGACAGGTGGAGGCAGGAAGACCAGCAGGCGACTCAAACGCTGCTGGGACTAATGAGGGAGCAAACGGACACGCTCCGGCGCCTGGTAGACGTTCTCCAGGACAGGAGACAGAAGGAAAGAGCCCCTCTGTATGTTATTTCCAACCGCCCTCCCCCGCCACAAAGTCCAATCCCCCCCTCACCCAAAGTCACTAGAACGAGGGGAGGCAGGGGCCGTGGAAATAATCACTCCACCCCTGCGGACTGCTCCAGTAGCAGAAGGCTCTTATTCCCAAAACTTTAGATGGGTCCTTTCCTTCCCTCCAACCGCACCCCACAACAGTTCCCTGCCCAGGTTTCATCTCAAAACTATGCTCCCCTTAATAAAAATGTTTGTTCTGTACAGTGCTGTGTCCCTGACTTTCTTTCACAGGACGGTTTGGTTTTGGGGGAGGGGGTAAGGGGGTTTGTAATTTGAGACGACAGGCGCCTGAACCAGGGTACAGACAGGGGGAAAGGTTCAACAGAAAGTCACTCTCACATTGCATTCACTAGGCACACTTGTCATTCTGGGAGGGGTTTTTCATGTTCTCTGGGGGGGGGGGGGGGCTCTGTGACTTTCTAGTGGGGGAGGGTGGCTGCAGATCTTTTGCGGCCGGCGATAGCCTGCATGACAGATCCATGCAGCAGGGGATCTGTGGCCGCAATCCACGGCCAAAAAGTCACACAGGCCCCACCACACACAGTTGCGAATAGGAGGGGTTGCAGGCTCCCTTGAAACAAGCAGTCCAGCACTGCGGACTGCTCTGGGAGCAGGAGCCTGTCATTCCCCGAGTTTGGAAGCGTCCTTTCCAACACTCCACCCGCTCCCCAACCGCAGTATGCGTCCCAGGTTAAACCCTTAACAGAGAAATCATTAATAAAGACAGTTTTAATAAACAATGTTTCCTTTATTATACTTTTAAAGCGTTGAATTAAGGGGGGGAAGGGGTTTGGTAATTGGAGAGGATAGGCAACAGAAACTGGGTAAAGAAATGGGGGCAGGTTCAGCTTCTGTTTAAACAAGCGTAACAGTCACTGGTTACCCTGGTCAGTCTGGAAGCTAGCTTTCAAAGCTTCCCGGATGCGCAGCGCGTCCCGCTAGGATCTTTTAATCGCCCGGGTGTCCGGCTGTGCGTAATCAGCAGCCAGGCGATTTTCCTCAACCTCCCACCCCGCCATAAACGTCTCCCCCTTGCTCTCACAGAGATTGTGGAGCACACAGCACGCTGCAATCACAATGGGGATATTTGTTTGGCTGAGATCGGAGCGAGTAAGTAAGCTTCTCCATCTCCCTTTCAGACGGCCAAAAGCACACTCCACCACCATTCTGCACTTGCTCAGCCGGTAGTTGAAGAGCTCCTTTTCAGTGTCCAGGGCTCCTGTGTATGGCTTCATGAGCCAGGGCATTAGTGGGTAGGCTGAGTCCCCGAGGATCACTATAGGCATCTCCACATCCCCAACAGTTATTTTGCGGTCCGGGAAGTAAACACCCTCCTGCAGCCGTCTAAACAGACCAGAGTTTTTGAAAACACGAGCATCATGAACCTTGCCCAGCCATCCGACGTTGATGTTGGTAAAACGTCCTTTATGGTCCACTAGTGCTTGCAGCACCATAGAAAAATAGCCCTTTCAGTTAATGTACTGTCTGCTGTGGTGGTCCGGTCCCAGGATAGGGATGTGTGTCCCATCAATAGCCCTGCCGCAGTTTGGGAATCCCATAGCAGAAAAGTCATCTATGATCACCTGCACGTCTCCAAGGGTCACTACCTTTGAGAGCAGCAGGTCAGCGATTGCATGGGCTACCTGCATCACAGCAACCCCCACGGTAGACTTGTCCACTCCAAATTGATTCGCGACTGACCGGTAGCTGTCAGGCGTTGCAAGCTTCCACAGGGCTATGGCCACTCGCTTCTGGATAGTCAGGGCTGCTCTCATTCGGGTGTCTTTGCGCTTCAGGGCAGGGGACAGCAACTCACAAAGTTCCAGGAATGTGCCCTTACACATCCGAAAGTTTCCCAGCCACTGGGATTCATCCCAGACCTGCAGCACTATGCGGTCCCACCGGTCAGTGCTTGTTTCCCTTGCCCAGAATCGCCGTTCCACAGGATCAACGTGCCCCATTGCCACCATGATGTCTACGGGCCGGGGTCCCGTGCTTTGCGAGAAGTCTGTGCTCCTCTCAGAGTTCATGTCCTCCCGGAGCTTCCGTTGCCTCCTCGCCCGATTTATCTGCATCTGCCTCTGGAAAAGGTGGACGATAAGGCGCGAGGTGTTGACAACGGACAGAACAGCAGCGATAATCGCAGAGGGCTCCATGCTCTCTGTCCTGTGGCGTCCGCGCTGTCAATCACCAGAAAAGGGCGGGATGTAATTTCCCACCAGCGCTTTCACTGAGGGAGGGCGGGAGTGTGGGTCGAATGACGACATTTACCTATAACCACCCTCAACACATTTTTGGCCCCAGAAGGCACTGGGGGCTACACCCAGAATTCTAGTGGGCAGCGGGAACTGTGGGATAGCTACCCACAGTGCACCGCTTGCAATGTCGACGCTTGCCCCGTTACTGTGGACTCACAAATTCGATTTAATGTCCTTGGTGTGGATTCACACGATCGACTTTGCAATATCGGTTTCACAAGTTTGGTTTAAGAAAAATCAAACTAGTCTCGTAGTGTAGACATACCCCAAGACTACTATATACCACAGACCATGCACCACAACAGTATGTCTGCCCCACAAAGATACCAGCCTTCCATCACCTTGCAGTGTTAAGGTATGTATCAGCGGGGGGAGTAATACCCCTACAGGATATGCCCTGTAAAGTGGCTTATCTTTTAATTACCATAGGTTTGTCCCAGATATATTGTGTGTGGGGCAAACAAAGTTGTTGTTGGTGTGTGCGTATTAATTTAAAATAACAATTCGCCCACTCTGTACACAAGCAGCTAGTGGCCAAGGGATTTATGGCCTTCAAGCCTGCAACTCCTTTGAAGAATTGTCCTTAGAAAGTATGCTTAAATGTCGGTAATGGCCACTCCCTTACACCTATGAGGAAAAGGAAGCTTAACTTGTATATGTGTTTCTCAAGCTCATGTGTGCTACCTGCTGATGTTTACTAACAACTATAGGGGCTCTACTTACTTAGTGCTCTACACGTACAAAGCACTTTAACTAATCCTCCCAACAGCCCCATAATAGTCGGGCAAAGTAAGATTGCCCACTCTTTACAGATAGGCAAACTGAGAGACAAGGGTTAAGTGACTTGCCTAAGGTAAACAGCAAGTCAGTGGCTGGTCTGGGAGAAGAATCCAGGTATCTAACCATTAGATAAAGTTGCCACGGGCTCATAATCTATTGAAGGGCTATATAAACAAAGGAATCTGAGCAGAGCAAATGACACAGTAAACTCAAGATGGCGCAGATAGCCTTTTTAAGGTCAATTATATACCTGCTATTTTCTTTATAAATGGCTTCTCAGTTATTATACACCACAAATAAGAGTACAAGCACCCTCACCACTCTGGCAGCATACTGTACTCTATCTCCTTACTTACAACAACGTCTGTTACTGTGTACACCCCCTCAGCATTTCTTAGTGTTTTGCCTCTCCGGTCTCCATTGACTTAGGCTTTCTCCCCATGGTTTGTGTCTCTGTCTCTTCTCTCCATGGTTTGCATCTCCCTTTGTCCTCTCCCTGGGCTCCTTTCCCATAACCTGCTGTGCCTCTCTAGCACTTGTAGGGAGGAGGGATAGCTTAGCGGTTTGAGCATTGGCCTGCTAAACCCGGGGTTGTGAGCTCAATCCTTGAGGGGGCCATTTAGGGATCTGGGGCAAAAATCTGTCAGGGGACAGTACTTGGTCCTGCTATTGAAGGAAGGGGACAGGTCTCAATGACCTTTCAAGGTCCTTCCAGCTTTATGAGATAGAACAGATCTCCCCTGCCTCGTGTAGCTTTGTTTCTCCCCGTCTGTCACCAACTCCTGTAGCTCCCCTCCCCTGTCTTGCCAGCTAAACTTTCTGAAGACTAAAACATGTGATATAGTATTTGGCTGGAAAAAGTTAGGAGTTCTCTTCAGCATGCACTCATTCAGCCATTGTAGGAAGAAGTTTAAAAGAAGAATAGAAATGAGAGGAACGTGAAGAGCTTTGGAAAAGCTCATGTGTTCTTCCAAACAGGCCAGAGATAATTCCCTACTCATAGTAAGGTGGCGTGTTCCCATTCTTTAGCCACTGCCAATGAATGCCACAGGCAACGAGTGGTGGGGCTGAGGGACAGCTACTCACTTGACAACAGTATCACAGTTCATGTTTGTAGTTCACTTTTCAGTGCAAGATAGACAGTGCTTGAATTTGATGAAAACAAACCAACATAAGGGATTGGAAGGACTTGGGCACTGCAGTAATGGGGGGCCATATAAATACCTAGATAGATTTAAATTTCACCACAGCTAAAGAGCCGAGAAGCAATAAGGAGAAGGAGGAAGGAAGGGTAATGGGTGAGTGAGCAATGCCAGTTTCATGAGGGGGAGTTGGCATAGCAGCAATAATGCAGATCTCCAGGCCCTTTTTTTTTTTTGCACTGCAGGAGAGTGAGGTGAGGACATTCCTTCTCTGTCTCATGCCGTGTAGTTCTCTCTTCCTTAAGCCTCTGTTTTTTCTAGTCCATGCTGTGCCAGTTTTGCCCAATGAGTGCTTATAAGACAATACTTGGTGCAGGCAGGCAGCTATTTTAGGCAAATGATCTTGAGCCCTTAAAATGAATATTTTGCACTGGGTAATCCTCTAGAGAGGGCTGAATTATTTTTATTACCCATCAGTATCCTAGGGCAGCATGCCCTTTGCCCAATGTCCATCTTTTCAGATTCCATTCTCTTTGCTTCCAAGAAAATGGTGAGTTTATTTCAGGTTCACCTGTACAGTCAAGGGAAATAGCATGGTAGGGCATGTTCATCTATATATTTCTTTATTAATGGAAAGCACAGCATTGACAAGCCTGGGCATCTGCCTTGGAAAAGGAACAGCAGGGTTTTTACAGCTATGGAGTTACAGTTTGCTGACTGAGGTCACCAGCTTTCAGTGACTCACAATCTGTCTTTCTGGCAACCCAACTATAGAACATGTTGGACTTGTTTTGTTTCATTTCGTTTCTTTAAAAAATAGTCTGCCAGAAATGCTAATTTTTAGCTACATCTTGGAAGATCTCATGATTCCCTCTATTTGACGCTGTACATGTACTGAACTGTAGAATTCTCTCCAACTACAGCCCTCCCTGGATTTGCTGTACCAGTGGATCTTTGTACTGTAAAGACAACATATTTTAATTTACATTAAATCATATTCATTCTGAGGAGCTTAGCTAACTCTGCACCCTGGATGCCATCTCCTCCCTTCCTTGTCTGAAAGCTCACAGACCCCCTACTTTCTCTTCCTAAAGAACTGTTGGCCAGACTGTGACCAAATACACACATATATTCACACTCAATGACCTTTGTACAAAATATGCCTTGTGAGGTATCATTTGAGAACTAATAACTTGGTGGTCAATATCATGGTGAAATGTATGTAAACATTCTATGTAAAGTTATGAACATAAGCTGAAATCATGACTGAAGTGTGTTTACTAGACCAGTCTGGACACTAGATAAATCTGTTTTTCAAAGATAAAGGACAAGCTGATGCCTCTAGCCAGGTGTCATTAAAGCTGATGGACAATCACCTGCCAACTGGCCATTCTTTGGCAAGAAAGTGAGGTAGGAACACGTTGATTTGCATTTTTAGCAAACAGCATGGAACCTTTTTCATCACCAGACTGGTCTCTGTCCTCACAGAGGGAATGAACTTTATCTAGGGGTAATCCTTAGGAAAATGCATTTCAGAGGGTGGCTGAACTATAAAAGTGAGGGGCAAAACATCCCAAGTTATCTCTCCCTATCCATCTCTCACCTAAGAAGACAAAAGAAACAGCTGTTGGACTTTGGGAACTGAGAATTTGGTCATCAATTTACTGGAAATATGTGGTAAGGAATTTTGCCTTGAACCAAGTCTAGTTTGTTACACATTACTCTAGGAAGTGATTTATCTTTATTTCTCTTGTGACCATTCCTGACTTCAATGCCTTTTTATTGTACTCGCTTAAAATCTATCATCCTTATAGTTAAATAAACTTGTTTTATTCTTTAATCAAAATTAATGCAGTGTTGTGAACTGTGCAGGTAACTTCATTTCAGGAAGCAAACTGTTGTATGTTGAGTCCCTTACTGGGCAAACTGGACCTAATTATCAGGACTCCAGGAGAGGGCTGCACAATGCAGAACGTGTTTTTGGGGAAACCCCAAGACTGACAGTGTGCTTCGCCAGCCGTCCTGCAAGCCGCTCCAACTGTCCCCATGAACTGCTCTGCTGGCAGTGCCGCACCACCAGCCACTCAGCAATAGATCTTCAGGCTCCCCCCCTAATTAACACACTGCTCAGTGGTTTCAGCTCAGTGATTTCAGCTCATAAGACTCTTAGCTCTTTAGTGATTTCAGCTTGTAGTTAGGAGAGCCTTAGTGCTCATTTGTATCCTTAGCGCTCATTTGTATCCTTAGCCCAGAGTGATTTCAACTCAGCAGCCTAAACTCAACATTAGCTCTGATATTCCACAGTGGAGAGAGAAGGAGGTGCAATTGGTGTCTCAGACTCTCACCGGGGGCCCATACCACCAGGTACTATGCTTGCTCTATAACCACAAGACCCAATCAAAACACCTATCCTCAGCCTCCCTCAATTCAATGGGTTTTGGAACCCATGTCCCTCGCCTAGCGAGTGCTGCTTAATTGATGGCGAGTCCCTCCATCATAACAAAAGCCCACTGTCCTTGATTCACATAATCAGGGTAACACCACTTTATTCTTCCTGCCCCAATAACAGAGAAACTGGGGATCCCACAGCAGCCAAAGTGACCATTTGGGCAAGCAGTCCATCATGCTTTGCAGGGTGGGTGTGTCCATGCAAACAAGATTAGCCCCTGACATCCCTTCCCACAACTCACCACCAGATGTCAGGGTAGAGCTCATCCTGACTCTGCTTACAAATAAATGGAGCTGGTCAAAAATGCTTTTTTTGGGGGAGGAGGGGAGAATGTTGAAATAACTTCATTTTTTAAAATTTCTCATTAATTTTTTTTCAGTTTCAACAAAAAAAAAACCCTCCCACAAATTTTTCCCTCGTTTCTCCTAAAAATATTTCTTTTTCACTATTTTATTGAGAGATCAATAGGTTTTAAAACAAAAATTTTCATTTAGTTAAAAAAAGGCCATTTTCTGCCAAATGTGGTGGGACATTTCCAACCAGTTCTATGAACAAGAACACTTCGCTCTTGACTTGCTCATATGCACCCCAGTAATGTAGGCAGGTCCGGAGCACAGGGGGAGTGGCGCTATAAAAAGGCGCCTCCCCCTGTACTCACCCGGCAGCACTCCGGGTCTTCAGCGGCACTTCGGCAGTGGGTCCTCACTCGCTCCGGGTCTTCGGTGGTACCCGCCGTCGAAATGCTGCCGAAGACCTGGAGCGCTGCCGGGTGAGTGCAAGAAGCGGCGCTTAAAAAGAAGCAGCGCCTTTTTTTAGCTCTGCTAAAAAAGGCGCCGCTTCGTTTTTAAGGCGCTGCTTCTGCTCACAGGGGGAGCGGCCACTCCCCCTGTTCCCCCCTGGCTACTCTACTGATGCACCCTTTACCTGTACAAAGTAATCTAGCTACAGTGGAGACCACGGACAATCCATTCATGAGACTTAATATATTACTCCAAAATAGGCTCAGCAGCAGTCTTGGAAGCAATGGCTCAGGCTAGTCATAACATTTGGTACTTGGTGGTAGGTGATAGGTAACTGAACCAGTTTGGGTATGAACTGAACCAAACTTTCATCAATAATAATTAGTTTGTTGTTAAACTTTCCACTTTTATAGTGAGTTTCCTATACTGATCCAGAGCACTTTACACATTAATTAAGCCTCCTAGCACTCCTTGAGCTGGGCATTGTTACACTTATTTGACTGATTAGGAAGCAGGGGTACCTATTAGGAGGCAGGTTTCTTGGCCTCAGTCACAAAAAGGTCACTGGACGGGCAGTGTGGGAAATTTCACCAGTCAAAGGGCTAGTGTAGACTGGCAACCAGCATTTTAACCACCATGTTGTTTAAATTTGCTCTGAACAGGTATAGATAACATGGAGTAGAAATTCCCATGCTCTGCCTAAGCTCGTGCTCCAACCAGTGCATTTGTACTGGTGGGAGATTTTAAGAAAAATGCTAGTGGTGATTGAGCCAGTGAGTTGAATAGAACCTAGATCTCCTAATTTATGGCCCTTGTGCAAAAGACTCCAGAAAACCTTTTACAACTGTAATTATGTTTCATGTTGGCTCATCTCTGGGCTTTCTAGCTCCAGCTCAGACTGGAAGGAGATATACCTGAATACCACCATAAAGGCCGCTCTTGTGGTATATTTGGCCCAACACTGCAAATCAACAGATTCAGATAAGAAATCCTGACGAGATGGAGCTAAGGCCAAAAAACATCACTTAGCAGTGAACATTTTGGGCCATGAAACCATTTTAGATGGTTGTCAATGGAAATTTTTATCTTCTGCATCATGAACAAAAAACTCTTCTCTTGTCTTAGACAGTGTGCAGTGTAGGCATGTTCTGGGTCATTGCCAAGGAGTGAAAGCCAATTTCCCCCTGAAAAAATGTATTAGAAGTTCTCAAATACTGTACATTCATGAAGCTGATTCCATCCTTTGATTGAACAATTCCAGGCCTCTAATCTTCTCCTGACTCCCCACTCCTCCCTGGTTTGTATATGATGATATTGCAGCAGTTTTGATGAAATGCAGTTATTTAAAAAACTGCCTGTAACCATGGCAACCTGCATGCACAGTATTTCAATTGAAAATTTAAAACAGAAGCAGAAGCTAAAGTTTCTTAATAGGATATTTATGATCCCTTAGCCTTTGTGCATTTTTAATGAAAATGTTCCATTCAAATGGGCTTATCAAAATGTCATTAATTTTAGGGTCAGGTTTAAGTTGTCTGGGCTTGTGCCCAGGGTGATTTTTTTTAAAGTTTCTTATGCCTGCTTCAGCTCTCTGAGAATCTGGGGTCTCGCTTCACCTTCCAAATGATAACTGCTCCTGCTCTGATCAATGCATGACTTGATCTAGCTACGTCTGGGGGTCTGCTGATTTTAAAATGGGCTATAGCGGCTGTCCATCTTCTCTGTCTTGTAGGTAGATCTGGATTGAACTGAACTGACAAACATACTTTGACCTCTCAAACAATAAGAGCTATATTTCGAAAAGCCTCCTTAAGGGTCTGATCCAACTCCCATTGACTTCAATGAGGTCTGGATCAGGCCTCACTTGTGTCTGCAAAACTGTCAGGCATCTCCAGTTGCATGTCTCAAACCGAGGGGCGGCTCTCACAATTTTGCCGCCCCAACCAGGGGTGGCGGCCCCGCCCCCGACGCAGGCAGAGGTAGCGGGGCCCCCGACGCAGGCTGCGGCGGCAAGGGGAGAGCGACGGACCTGCTGCCCCATTGCCGCTGCGGCAGGCGAGAATGGGGTGGAAGTCCGAGACCCGCGGTGGCAATTCGGCGGCGGGAAGAGTGGACCTGCCGCCGAATTGCCGCCGTGGGACTCAGACTGCCGCCCCATTCTCGATACCGCCCCAAGCACCAGCTTGGAAAGCTGGTGCCTGGAGCCGGCCCTGCTCAAACCTTGCACTTGCTCATGCAAGCTGGATAATTACGCATGAAAGTAAGTAGCTAGATGCCCACTTGACCATTTGCACATGCACTCATCTGGTATTCTGGCTTTTGAAGGGGAGCAATTGGATACGCTTGCAACAAAGTTAATTTCTCCCAGTGTGGCTCCTACATGGTTCACGGGATTAGATTCCACCCGCTCGACAAAAGTACAAGTATTACTAAGCAGTAGAAGGGAGACATCTCAAATTACTTACCTTCAGAAATGGAAAAGGTTAAACCACAGGTGTCACCATCACCACTTTGTGCCTGAATCTTCTCTGCTCTCAGCCATCTTGGATTATCTGATGGATTTAAAAATAAATAAATCAGTTTTATTAATTATCTCTGTTAAGGTTCATCTCACCGCAATATCAGCTTTTCATTCCCGACTAGAGGGGTTTTCTATTTTTGTGCCCCCTATGTCCTCAATATTTATTAAGGGCCAGTGGAATCTTTATCCCTGGGTTAAGGATCCTATCCTGACTTGGAATCTCAAGCTGGTACTTAAATACCTTATGGGCCCTCCGTTTGAACCTAGAATGACCTGCTCCTTGCTTCACTTATCTATGAAGAAGGACCTTCTTTCATGTCAGCCCACAGTGTTGGACAAATTGGAGTCTTGGTGGCAGACCCCCCGTTTGCAATATTTTTCAAGGGCAAGGTCTCCCTACAACTGAACCCAAAGTTCTTACCTATGGTGCTGTCAGATTTCCATCTTAACCAGTTTATTCCTCTACTGGTGTTTTTGTCTAAGCCACATAAATCTCAGGGGGAGACTTCCCTTCATATGTTAGATGTACAACAGGCATTGGCCTTTTATCTGGCTAGGACCATGCAATTTTGGAAATCCCTTTGTCTCCATAATAGAAAGAGTGAAGTGGTCCATGGTCTCTTCACAGAGACTGGCGAGATGGATCTCTGGATGTATTACTGTTTCTGTGATGCAGCTGGTGCTTTGCCTCCCCAAAGGATTATAGCACACTCAGCCCGGCCACAAGCACCTTCCACAGTATTACTCAAAAACATTCCATGGTCCAAGTTATGCAGAGCTGCTACATGGGTTTAGTGCTTACCATTTCTAAACACTAGGCCTGGTCCAGACTGTCAGATCTACTGCGGCGTTTGGTTCTGTGGTACTGTCTTCAGTCTTTGATTTGATTCCAAAGCTCTCTCCTCCCATTGAGGATACTTCTGGGGAGTCACCTGAAGTGGAGCATCCATAGGGACACTAATCTGTAGCCTTTTATTTTATTTAATGTTGATTATACTACAGTGGTTTTGGCTCAGGTGGCTACAGTCTCAAGTTCAAAAGAATTATCTCTGTTTGTTCTAGACCTAGAATTCATAGGAACACATGGAACCATAGGCAAGTAACACATACAATCACAAGAACAAGGTCCATTATCTTTTAGTAGTTTTATTAAAGTTACCAACAAAGTTACAAATGTCATAGCATATACAATTCCTAAATACAGGCAAGTCTCATCTTATGTGGGGGTTCCGTTCCACGGTTAGCGCGTAAAGCGAAAACCGCGTATAGTGAAACACTCATTGAGTTGAATGGCGGGCGGAATCACCAGCACTACAGATACAATTTTAAAATTGTTATTTTTCTCTGTTTTTGCCGACCGCGCAAAGCTGAATTCACGCATGTTAAATGCACCTAGGATGTGACTTGCCTATACTGGTAACATAACTTGGAAGACATATCTGAGTTTTGGATAATCACATTTGTTGGTTAACAACTGTTCAGATAATCAAGTTTAACTCCATAACTTCATTCATGATCTTTGTGTCAGAACTGACTCTTAAGGCAAAAATGCTCTGTCTTTAATTGTCTTCAAATAGATTGTGTAAACTGAACTAAGGATTAAATATTGGGGGTGGAAGATGTATTCAAAATGGATAGAAGGTTTTTTTGTTCTGCAGAAAAGGAGGTTTGAACAGGTCAGATTTCTGGCAAAACTTACATCTAGGAGAAATCATGCAATGTATGCTGAGCCTAAATTGAAGAAAACCTGCCACTTTGAACTGACAGACACTCACCACCAACATACACATTGAGAGAAAAACCAGACTCTCTCTGGTTGTGTTTAATTTGTAGAATTTGTTATTAAAAATTGGCTCCTATATCTGAAAGCCATTAGGAGCAAGGCACCGAGAAAGAATATACACATTCCGGGGACAGGACTCTGGAAATTCGCAGTGGAATTTTTGCTGCTGTGAGAGAGGTCAAATTAAAATAACAAAACTTTACAATCCACTGAATATACTAAACAGCCCTTGGTTCAGGTTTGAGAGATGCTAATTGATACTGGAAGGGCCAAAATGGAGCTTGGAAATATAGTACCGTATTCTGAAGCTGTAAAATCTTCTGTGTTTTGGGAGGAAATAACTGGTTCTACAAGACATTATAAAGATAACTTTCTAAGCGTCTTTGTGTATTCTCTGGTCTCAGATTTGAGCCCATGCTCTGGCACTTTTGTGTTGTAAAGGCTTCCCTAACCATACCATTGGGGATTCCCATGGCTGTATGTCACCTTAGTATAGCCAGAACGAGGCTATACCAGTGGGAGAGGCTGGTCTTGAGTGCTGCTCCATCCCTGGCCAGAATAATGGCTCCTTAGAGTCATTACAAATCAGTGCAAGTTAAAGCAGCCCTGAAGTACTGGGGTTTAGAGGAGCACCGAAGGGGGCATACAGCCACTTTTGTCCCCCTTTTCCTTGGATTCTGTATCAAGAACAGCTGGGTCTTACCCAAGGATCAGAGCCCTCTTTTTCCCCTCTGAAAATATAGGCCCCGATCCTGCAACATACAAGGCATAGATGGATTGCTGCACCTAGGCAGAGCCCCAGTGACTGTGCATGCAAGTCGCAGTCTGGTCATGTGCTACGCATTGCAGGATCGGGGCCAAAATGAGGATTAAAATAGTTTTCACACCACTTGCTTCAAAATATTGTTTTGAGGCTCTAGTGAAACAAGGCAAAACTGTCTGGTTTTAGAATGACCATTAGTCCCAGCTATCAGAGAAGCTGTAGCATAAGATGGGCTATTTTATTTAGTGAGTCAGTTTTAAAGAAATATTGGCTTTTTTACATACATTATTCATGCAGCTGTTTGGTCGTTTTGGAACGGTTTACCATTTCTTGGATTATTTAGATTTTGGCTTGTTCACTTTTGTTTTAATTTGCATTTTGCTGTTTATTTTTTTGTTACGGATATACGTGCATGGACCTATCACTCTATATGAAATCCAGAGCTTGCTAAAAATCCTTCTTTGTTCCTCTTCCAAAAATTTTTGAACAACCATTTCTTGTTCAAAATGTTTCAGTCTTTTTAGAAATAACATAATTAAAAACATGTTCTTTGGATTCAAGTTGAAAATTTTTGTTTTAGTTTTGGTGTTTGAAAAAACAAATGAAAAATGCAATTTGAAATGAAACACAAATATTCATTTTGTTCAAAGTTTCCCATTGAAAAAATCAAAATATTTTAATCACAAAAGACATTTTTTTCTGCAAAAATAAAATAAAACATGTTTTCTACTAAACAGCTTTTTCTGGCAGGAATTTTTTTGTTCAAAAGTTTGTAATTGGCTCTAATAAAACCTTATGCTTGCAGGGAATTAGCTAAGTGACTGTATGGATATAAAATACAGTTTTATAATGGAGGTTATTTTTTTCTTTTCTCTGTGTCATGAAAGTACTGAATCATCCCATTACCTATGTGTTCATTGGAGGTCATCCATCCAATTACTGGTGCATCTTGACCCTACTCAAATGTTTATGATCTGGTGGGCTGACAGAACAATGGGGTGTGGCTTCTAGATCAGGCATGTAAGCAGATTTCATATTTTAAAAAAATACATAGGTTGAGATTTTCAAAGCTGTCCGTGAGGTTTAAACCCATCATTTCCATTATTTAAAGGGAGTTGTAGATCCCCTAGTCACCTTTGAAAATCTTATCCATAATCTTCTCAGTTGACCTTTAAAGTTCTATTTCCACATCCTCGGTGGCCAGCTAGGGCGCTCTGATGATTTACACTAGCTGAAGACCAAACCCCACATTTCTACTCTTCTCCCGCCCCCTTTTATTTGTCCTTTCCTTAAGGGCCCTTCCCTTTTCCCCATGACAAAGAGCTAGCTGGAGTCTTATGGAAAGAAAGCATTCTCTGAACCTCTTCCAAAATAAGCCCAGTCCATAGAAAAGTCTTTTAGAAGTGCAGAAATCTTGCGATGAAACCTGTTTCTCTCATTATTTCAAAACCAGTTACTTTTGGCTGAAATTGTGTGGATATTTATTTGCACAGAACAAACATTTATCTGAGCTTTTAAAGATCTTTATCACCACCTGGCTCCCCTGTTTTCAGTGGTAATGAAATGTTTCCAACCAATGTTGGCTCTTTTCTAGTTTTGGGGGACGAGTGTCCATTCTAAACCCTTAGCGCAATTTAGACAATACAAGCCTACTGTTAAATTATTTTCTGTTTTGTTTTTTCCTCCCCTCAGAATAAAGCGACAAGCAGCAATGCTACTTTCCACTAGAGGGCAGAAATGTAACAGCAAAGAACCGGTGTGAAATGTCACTGGTGAGTGCCTGCAAGAATGTCAGTCAGCGAGGGAGAGGTAATTATGGATCGACAGAACACCATGACAGCAGCCTGTTCAGAACAGATCACAGAGACCTGGACTCCGACAGCACAGGCTGCACATTCTGAATTCAAATTGGTGCTGGTGCATTTTTGTTTTTAAAATAAGGGTCTTACAGCGTTTTAGACAGAGAAAGAAAGGGCGGGGAGCATATGTCAGAACAGAGGCAGCTGGGAAAATATGATGCTAAGCAACCAGACAGGCATTCCAAGGGGAAAGAAGAGACTGAAGGCTTTGGCAGCTTATTCTGTAGATAAGAGGAACAGCTTATCGCTGCACAAATCCTAAAAATATTAGTTTTAGCAGTACGTTTGCAGGATCCGTTGAATCCACTGGCTATGGGCAGGAAGGGGGCTTCCAAAATCACCGACTGTACTGACCAACCCTGGGAATTTGTTTCACTTCCTGCCTGGACTCAGCAGCAGCAGAAATTCATAGTGTGATCCTGGGTTTGTTTAATCAAAACAGCTCTGCAGTCACCTTTGCTTCAAGGACTGGCTGTTTGCGCAGAAGATTGCTCAGATGAATCTCTCTTAAGATTTCTTCCTTCAGAAGATGCTTGGTTTTCAGCAGTGTGTAGTGTGCTTTCATACAGCTGACTGCAAAGCTACTTGGGAAGCCAAACACAGCACTCCAGGTTTATTAAAATGCATCACATGCTTTTACTTCAGCAGTGCTGATGTTGTTAGGAACACCAGGGCAAACACCTTAGCAGTCAAGCCAAGAAACCTATGTAGTGTTTACTTCACACACACATATAGCTGAGATATTGTTTCTCAGGTGGTGGTGTTAGTTTTTAACTCAGAGGGAATCAACTGAAAATTGGCCAGACTAGCTGGAAAAACTTAGGGGTCTGGATGGCTTCAGAACTTGATAAGATGCAGAGTCATTTGCCTCAAGGCTGCTAGCCTGAACTTGGACCTTCGCAGGAAGATGTTAAAGCATCTTTGTGGTTCCAATCCAGCACTAGGGTTCAGGTACTACCTTGCGCAAAACAGCTTTCTAATTGGCACCAGATGGTAGAAAAACACAATCAGAAAGGACTTGGAGACTAAAGGACCCTCTGACCTCTGAAGTATTCCCTCCAAGGAGAGGCATATTGAAAAGGTAGCATGGCAGGAGCTTCCACTGTTCTGCCCCTGTCCTACAGGGACATTTCCTGTAGATAATTAGAGCACTCCAGGTTCCAGGGCACTTAGTCGAGCACCTTTAACACTAATTTAAGAAGAAAAAAAAAAGGAAGGAAAAAATCTTTGGATACTGAAGTGTACGTAGTTGTGAGTCTATTAAATATGTCAAGAAAACAATTCACTGTCCACTGAAGTACTGCCAGCGCTGGGCTAGAAGAGAGCTGCTGTTTCACAATGCGACAGTGTGTGCATGGGGGAAAGGGTAATGTTCTCTAAGAGCTATGTAAGGGGTGTCAAGGTTCCCTCCTCACTCTAAACTCTAGGCTAAAGACGTGGGGACCCGCAATAAGAGCCCCTAAGCTTATTTTTACCAGCTTAGGTTAAATCCCCCAAGGTACAAAATTCCCTGCACCCTGAGAAATGCTTCTTTTGCTGCCACCATCAAGTATCTAACAGGAATCCAGGAAAGGAATCACTTGAACTTCCCTCCCCCCCAAAATACCCCCTCAAGCCGTACACCCCCTTTCCTGGGGAGCTTGAGAACAATCTCCCAACCAATTGGTTACACAGTGATCTAAAAACCCACCCCCTGGGTTTTAACACCATAGAAAACAGTCAGCTTCTTAAAAGAAGGATTTTATTACAAATAAAGAAGGTAAAATCATCTCTGTAAAATCAGGATGGTAACTATTTTACAGGGCACTATATTTCCAAACTCAGAGAGATTTCCCCCTCTGGACAAAACCTTAAAGTTACAGAAAACCATGAATAACCCCTCCCCCCACCCCTTCTAACACAGGGAATACACCAAGCCAAAATTAAACAGAAATCTATTCGCTATGCTATCTAAACTTACTTCAGAAAAGGGAGGTTTGATTTTCTGCAAGTTCATTCTGTCTTCCAAGATCACTCTGACTCAGACAAAGAGACACACACAAAGCCTTCCCCCCTCCTAAGATTTGAAAGTATCTTGTCCCCTTATTGGTCAGATGCCAGCCAGGTCAGGTGTCAATCTGGCTACCTGTATTTCTTAACCCTTTACTGGTAAGAGGATTTTATAGCACTGCATCAGACCCTCTCCCCCTTCCCTTCATTTATGACACGCCCCCCAAATCACTGATAGTGTGAAACACTGGCTGTGATTTCTTCCTGGAGCTCTAAAAGAAAACAAAATTAATAAGACACATGCATCTCCAATATACTAATAACTGGATAAAGACTACCAATATTGTCCACATCGCAAGAACAATTTTAACCAGTTGGTTCTTCGTAGTAGACACCTTCAGGCCACTCAGCGTCTTCTCCTCCCTCGGCAGTAAACTGACAAACCTTCAATTCTCGGGGAAAAAAGGGCTTTAGAGAATTAACATGGTACACTTTAGGCTTGAGAGTTGTGGTGGGGGATGCTATGAGATAGTTCACAGCTCCCAGGCGTTCTTGGACCATAAATGGCCCTTCCCATGACGCTTCCATCTTATGGGCCTGGAGCGCCTTCAAGACCATGACCTGGTCCCCTACTTTAAAGGAACGCTCTCTGGCATGTTTATCATACCAGGCCTTTTGTTCTTCCTGAGCCTCTTTTAGGTTTTCTCTAGCAAGGGCTAAAGAGTCTCGGAGGGTGTTTTGTAGGTTGCTTACAAAGTCCAGAATGTTAGTTCCCGAAGAAGGCGTAAACCCCTCCCATTGCTGTTTCACCAGCTGTAATGGCCATTTAACCTCGCGGCCATACACAAGTTCAAATGGTGAAAATCCTAAACTGGGATGTGGTACAGCCCTGTAGGCAAAGAGCAACTGCTGTAACACTAGGTCCCAATCGTTGGAGTGCTGGTTTACGAATTTACGTATCATGGCTCCCAAAGTTCCATTAAACTTCTCCACCAGACCATTTGTTTGATGGTGGTAAGGGGTGGCAACCAAGTGGTTCACCCCATGAGCTTCCCACAGGCTTTTCATGCTCCCTGCCAGGAAATTAGTTCCCGAATCAGTAAGGATGTCGGCGGGCCAACCTACCCTGGCAAAAATATCTGTTAATGCCTGGCATACACTTTTAGCCCAGGTGTTGCTCAGAGCTACTGCTTCTGGCCATCGGGTGGCAAAATCCATGAAAGTCAGTACGTACTGCTTTCCTCTGGGTGTCTTTTTCGGAAAAGGACCCAGAATATCCACAGCTACCCGCTGAAATGGAACTTCAATTATGGGGAGTGGCTGGAGAGGGGCTTTGACCTGGTCTTGGGGTTTCCCCACTCTTTGGCACACCTCACAAGACCGGACATAGGTAGAAACATCCTTGCCCATTCCCTCCCAGTGCAATGACCTCCCCAAATGGTCTTTGGTTCTGTTCACCCCAGCATGACCACTAGGATGATCATGGGCTAAGCTCAAGAGCTTTAGCCGGTACTTAGTCGGAACCACTAACTGTCTCTGAGGACGCCAGTCTTCCTGGTGTCCACCAGAAAGAGTCTCCTTATATAGAAGTCCTTTTTCTATAACAAACCGGGATCGATTAGAAGAGCTGAGAGGCAGTGGGGTGCTCCATCCCACTGTCCAAGCTCTCTGTAGGCTTTCATCTGCTTCCTGCTCGGCTTGGAACTGTTCCCTAGATGCTGGAGACATCAGTTCCGCACGGGGTTGTGGCCCTGGCCTGGGTCCCTCTGGAAGCGATGCAGGTGATGGGTTTGTTTCCGTTGACTGTGAACCGCTCTCTGCTGGTGCATAATGTGGTAATTCAGGCTCTGGCTGAGCCTCTTGTATTGAGTTATCGGCTGCTGCTGCTATTGCAGGCTCGGTGGTGCCCTCGGGTGTTGGCACTGTAGATGGGGTTGCAAGCACTGGACTTAGTGCTGGCACTGGTTCTGGCGTTGGTTGTTTCATCTGTTCCGGTTCCGAGACTGGCTTGGGTCGGGTTTCTGTGATTGGATCTATGACGGCTGTTGCAGTCGTTGGCAGGGTATCCGGTTCCACCACCTCTATCTGGGTCTCTGGTAGTACAGATGGGGTTCTGGTGGAAGTCTCAGGAACAGAGCTAGGTGTGACAGCTTGCTTAGCCTGGCTGCGGGTGACCATTCCCACCCTCTTGGCTAGCTTCACACAATTTGCCAAGTCTTCCCCCACCAACATGGGAATGGGATAATCATCATAGACTGCAAAAGTCCAATTTCCTGACCAGCCCTTGTACTGGACAGGCAACACGGCTGTAGGTAAATCAAAAGAGTTGGACTTGAAGGGTTGAATCATCACTTGTGCCTCTGGGTTGATTAAGCTGGGGTCCACTAAGGATTTGTGGATAGCCGACACTTGTGCTCTAGTGTCCCTCCATGCTTTAACCTTCTTTCCGCCCACACTCACCATTTCCCTTCATTCCAAGGGTATCTGGGAGGCATCTGGGCCTGAGGACCTTTGGTGTGACCCCGGTGCAATGAACTGTATTCTGTTGGGGTTCTTGGGGCAGTTGGCCTTCAGATGCCCCAATTCGTTACATTTGAAACATCGCCCAGCTGACTGGTCAGTGGGGTGAGGTGGGTTGCTGGAGAATGGGGTGGTGGGGCAATAAGGGGTCTGGGTTTTTCCTTGTGGGGCCCTGGGCTGCTCCTGGCGAGGGGGTGTGGTCTCGGGTTTTCCTTTCTGGTATCTCCCCAAACTATGACCAGGGTTGTTCCTCTCTGCTTCCTGTACCCCTTGTGTGCCAAATTTCCCTGCCCCTCTGCTGATCTGGGACTGTTCGTATTGATCAGCATAAGCAGCAAGGCTGTCTGCTGAGTCCATTTTCTTATCCCCTAAACACTGTCTTATATCATCCTTGGACATATTCAGGAATTGTTCCTGAGCCATCAAATCACACACTCCTTCAAAGCTAGTAACATTCCTTCCCTTGACCCATTTTTTTAACAGCTCCTTTATCCGGTTTACATAAGCTACATTACTTAGTCCAGGCCCTCGGATAAGGGTTCGAAATTTTACTCGGTAAGTTTCAGGTGTAACTTGAAATTGTTTTAAAACCAAATCCTTGAATTTCTCATAGTCAGAAGCCTCATCAAGAGGCATGTCATTGAATATGTCCAGAGCACTTCCAGTCAACTTTGCTACCAATAGGGTCATTTTGTGATCATCAGGAATGTGATGGAGATTGCATAGTCTCTCAAAGGTGAGAAAATATTCAGCAATATCACGGGATTCATCATACGGTGGACATAGTCACTCCCATTTGTGGGTTGTTGGGGAAGGATTATTAGTGTTATCCGGTAGATTCTGCTCCGCCCTGGTCTTCTCCATCTCCAGGGCATGCTTCCTCTCTCTGTCTTTCTCCTCCTCAGCATGCTTCCTCTCTCTTTCTTTCTCCTCCATAGCATGCTTCCTCTCTCTTTCTTTCTCCTCCATAGCATGCTTCCTCTCCTCCTCAGCATGCTTCCACTCTCTCTCCTTCTCCTCCATCTCCATCTGTCTAACTTGTAGCAGTGTTGCATGTTCTTTATCTTTCTCATTGGCTTGCAATCGAGCTAGCTCAAGTTTAATAGCTGCATCACTGGCAGTCATCTTAGCCTTTGTTTTTAATCTGTCTTAACCGATAGAGTTAGAAAAGAAAAAAAAACTTGCTTGGGTATTCCCTGTAGGGGTTAACTACCTGCTTTCATATGTAGATACTCTAGCTCCTAGCAGCTCAACCCCTCCCCCCTCCCTGCTTCCAGCAGCTACAGGGAATAGCCAGAGAGAAGAAAAAAAAATTCTAAACTCCCTCTGTCTGGTTCAAAAAAAAATCTCTGGTTCAATATATCCCACCGCTCTGCCACCATGTCAGGGTTCCCTCCCCACTCTAAACTCTAGGGTAAAGACGTGGGGACCCACATTAAGAGCCCCTAAGCTTATTTTTACCATCTTAGGTTAAATCCCCCAAGGTACAAAATTCCCTGCACCCTGAGAAATGCTTCTTTCACTGCCACCATCAAGTATCTAACAGGAATCCAGGAAAGGAATCACTTGAACTTCCCTCCCCCCCAAAATACCCCCTCAAGCCGTACACCCCCTTTCCTGAGGAAGCTTGAGATCAATCTCCCAACCAATTGGTTACACAGTGATCTAAAAACCCACCCCCTGGGTTTTAACACCATAGAAAACAGTCAGCTTCTTAAAAGAAGGATTTTATTACAAATAAAGAAGGTAAAATCATCTCTGTAAAATCAGGATGGTAACTATTTTACAGGGCACTGTATTTCCAAACTCAGAGAGATTTCCCCCTCTGGACAAAACCTTAAAGTTACAGAAAACCATGAATAATCCCCCCCCCCCCCCCGCCGCCCCTTCTAACACAGGGAATACACCAAGCCAAAATTAAACAGAAATCTATTCGCTATGCTATCTAAACTTACTTCAGAAAAGGGAGGTTTGATTTTCTGCAAGTTCATTCTGTCTTCCAGATCACTCTGACTCAGACAAAGAGACACACACAAAGCCTTCCCCCCTCTTAAGATTTGAAAGTATCTTGTCCCCTTATTGGTCAGATGCCAGCCAGGTCAGGTGTCAATCTGGCTACCTGTATTTCTTAACCCTTTACTGGTAAGAGGATTTTATAGCACTGCATCAGACCCTCTCCCCATTCCCTTAATTTATGACAGGGGCCTACTATTGCTATTGGTTAAAGGAGCTCTCCTTTAACTGAGGTGGCAGATGTGTGGGGTTTCTGGATTTGAAGGGCAAGGGCTTAAGTTCCAGTTCCCTGTGGGTTTGAGTATGTGGGGGCATCTACAGCAAATTGCTTCACTGCAAATACATAGACAGTGAGTGAAGAACACCATACGAACATCTCCACACTGGAAGCAGGAGTTAGAATTTAATTACCTAGTTAGGAATTTATCAAGTCACCAGCACTATTATTCCTGTTGATGTGAAACTTCCATGGTGTGATGTGAAACTTCCAACTTTTTTTTTATCATCATATGTGATCAAGACCAGTTTAATATCCCATCTCAAAGACAACACCCCCTTGCTTAAGCATGTCTTCAGTAATGACACAGAGAGATGACTGCAACCTATTGAATCATCACTGTTACTTTCCACTGTACATAGGATTTTCCTTGCAGTTCTTCCACGCAGGGAATAAAAAGGACCAACAACGCTGAGCCTGGGAAGCCTAGCAAGATCACAGCCCAAAATGGAATAATTATTTTAATGATATATTTTCTGGGGTCCAGTGTTAGCCCAACTACTCATGGTAGCTCCCACTGAATGACTGTGCCCCTACTTTTCTTTGGATTACATTGGTATCACCCTGTGTCAAAACACAGAGCAACTCAGTGCTTCAGGTCAGTGCTCTGGTATGTAAAATGTATTAATCCATTTTAAGCAGCAACAGCCTGTATAAGCTGATATCCTGGCCCCCTCCTTTGGTCTGAAGCTATTTCAGCTCTTCTGAGATGTTTAAAGGGAAAACATAATTCACTGCAGAGAATGTGTAGTCACTACATCTGGTAATAGACAAGTGGAAATCACAAACAGATGTACAGTTTGAAATTGCTTACATGACTTTGTGACAAAACAAATGCTCCAGCCCCAGCAGATGAAAAGATGAACCAGAAGGACTGACGACTTTCAGAGCACTGGTAAAAGCTGGACCCAGGGAGGAATCACACAGGGAGAAGGCAGCTTTAAACTTCAGCCAGGGTTCTAGAGAAGATGTAGCAGCAGAGGGTGCCTAGGAGATATGCTAATCCCTCAAATCTCCCTGTCCAGTCATGACCACTGTATGGGCTGTAGACGGCTCATTCCAACCCATCTGTCTGAACAGAAATTACAAGCAGCTTATACCATTTCCACCAGCAGAGTGAATTGGGGCCATTATTTAGGTTTATACATCAATGTTGCCATGGAAGTTTGTAAGAAGATAAAAAAACCAGCACTTCTTCCATCTCTATAGTATTTCAACCTCTCACCATTACAAACTCAGTGTTACTTTGTCACAAACCACACCAGCACAATAGATTCCAGTCAGGAAATTCTGCAAAATGGAAGTACACACTGGGAGATGCCAACTGAGGTTGAAGTGTGGCTGGTACAAGGAGTGGAGCTGTGTTGCATCCACATTTTGTACAGCTCCCTTGCAGGCTTCATTGACTTGACACTGGAAATCTTGACACTTGATGTAACGCTGAGGGAGCATTGTTTCTATGGTGTGGCTAGGCAGGCAGACAGAGAAAGAGGGATCACTGAATTAAGGAAGCAACCTCCATTGCATGTTGCAGGGGGGCAACCCCTGCTCTCTTCATCCACAATTTAATAACGAAGAGATAATTCTGTGAGTTAGACTGCTGAAGGTCCTGCTCCTTCTCAGAAGGAAAATCCCAATAGGCAAGACTATGGCTGTGCGTTGGGGCTAAATATTGTGACCCAGATTCTGCTGTCCTCACACATGTTGATTTCACTGGGATTACTTGTGGAGTAAAATACACCAGTGACTTAGCATGAGTAAAGGTAACAGAATCTGTCCCTGAGTTAGTATTAGGACTAATCACTGAACTTTTCTTTTTACATACTGGAAAATCCTAGATTCATAGATTTTAAGACCACATGAAACCATTACAATCATTTATTCTGACCTCCTGCATAATACAGGCCATAAAATTCCACCTAGTGATTTCTGCATTAATCTCAAGGTTGTGATTGAACTAGAGCATATCTAGAATCTCAGAGGAGCCAAACATACTGCACCTGAAGTTTAGAAATTCTTTCCAAAGTATTTCTCCTTTTCTAACATTGGCGTTTTGCTGGAGTCACTTGTGATTACACAAGACTCCTCCCTTGCTAGTGTATTCATGGTTGATACTGAGAATTAGAAGAAAAGAAAAGAAGAAAAACTTCAAAAGTTTTTTTTCCCCTGCTGTTATAGTTCCTCTTGATTAATTAGCCTCTTAAAGTTGGTATAGGAACTTCCACCTTTTCATGTTTCTCTGACTGTATAAATATCTGTTCACTGTATGTTCCATTCCATGCATCTGATGAAGTGGGTTCTAACCCACGAAAGCTTATGCTGAAATAAATTTGTTAGTCTCTAAGGTGCCACCAGTATTTCTTTCTTATTTTCTTTTTGCTGACACAGACTAACACGGCTACTACACTGAAAGAAAAGTTCTGCTATCCTAATGGCTGTGTTTATTCAGATAGTGTAATCTCTGTTCCATGATATAAGAGTGAGAGTTTAAATAGCCTCCCTAGCAAGTTAGCATTTATGTTTGGTTTTCTGTAAATTCATAGTGTTTCATTTGCAACCAAATTGCAACAAAATCCACATACCAATTAGGAGGCTTTGCACGTAGAGATAGAAAATGCAGTCACAAGATTGCTAAATAGAAACTGCTGTATCTGTAAATGATCACGAGCTGTCAGCTGTTCCTTTGTTCAGCTTATTATAGACACATATACAACATTTGAGTGAATGTTCACGTTTTCACCCTCTAGAATCCAGACGGATGCCTGATAAAACAACAAACAACCCCCACCCCCAAACCTTCCAGCATTAGTTGAATTTTTTCCAATATCAAAGCAAGTACCTCAAGCATTGCATGGGCTAAACTGGACAGAGCAAACAAACCATCTCCCCTGAACTGATTTCCAAATCAAACCATTGTTAAGCACATCAATATTCCCACCCAGTTCAACAGTGGCTGAAGCAAGCTCTCTGTATCAAACAAGCTCCTCTCCATGAAAGTCATGGAGTGTACTGCTGGGTTTTGTTATTAATTATTGTTTGTAATATTATTAATGCCTGATTTTTCTCACCTCTTCTTCTTCTCCCCAATCCCTTTCACTATGGAACAAATCATTCTTTTGCCTAGGTACAGATTTCTTTTCTCTGTCAGACATGGTAAGGGGCAGCTGCCCAATGTTCAAGAATTGATCCACTTTATCATTGACCTGTCTGGAAGCACCTGAAATACTTCAGCCTCAGAAAAGCCTAATGGGCAACTCAGTAATAGTGGCAAGCAATACATTACAGGGATTAATCTTGGCTCTTCTATGGTATAACATCAAGAAGCATCCCTGGAGAGGGCCAGATGATAGATCAGGGGAGTGTTAATTGGCCTTTCACTATTTAGGTCACTAGGATTCCAAACCAAAGCTTCCCTCTCACAAACATGTAAGCACATGCTTAGCTTTAAGCACACATGCAGTCATTTATCTTCAATGGGCTTCCTCACATGCTTAAAGTTGTGCTTGTGCCTCAGTGTTTGGAGGATGGGGGGAGGGAGAGTAAGCACTCTTATTCTTGAGTTGGTGGCCTCCATCCAGTCTGTAGTGAAGAGGTGTTCACAGGACCCACCAAGAAAGAAAATCATAACAGACCCCAGAATTAACAGTCAGGCTCAAGGGGGAAGCTAAGGATGAAATGTTCCTGGAGTCTGAACTACTTTGTGTATGTGGAGGCAATCCTTCCACTGGAACTTGGGCATGGGCACATTGTCACAGATGAGTGAGGAAGCTTGCTTCACTCATTTCCCATGTAATAATGCTTCTGTGGATAAATAAAAAATGTCAGTCTCCAACGCTGGAACTGCAGCACCTTTCAGGAGCAGTAAATTAATTAAAAAATATAAATTAAAATGAAACCGTTAAAAAAAACCCCATCTGGATTCTTAGATCTGATCCTGCAGTGAGATCTCCAAGCACACATCTGAGCCTGAATGGAGCCCCAGTGAGGTCAATGGCCAATGTGGTTCTCAGTTCAGGATTGGGGCCTTAATGAAGAACAAATTTGATTAATCCCCTGGAGCAGTGTTTCAAAAACTTGGGATGCCGCTTGTTCAGGGAAAGCCCCTGGTGCACCTGGCCAGTTTGTTTACCTGCCGCGTCCGCAGGTTTGGCTGATCGCAGCTCCCACTGGCTGTGGTTTGCTGTGCCCGGCCAATGGGGGTGGCGGGAAGCGGCCAGTACGTCCCTCAGCCTGCACCACTTCCCGCAGTCTCCATTGGCTAGGCACAGTGAACCACAGCCAGTGGGAGCCGCGATCGGCCGAACCTGCGGACGCGGCAGGTAAACAAACCGGCCGGGCATGCCAGGGGCTTTCCCTGAACAAGGGGCATCTCAAATTTGGGAAACACTGCCCTGGAGCAATGCTTGCTGTTCAGGACAGCCATTACTTACAATGCAGAGAGGAGAAGTTAATGGCCTGAGCATCAGGTTTGAAATATCTACCCAGTGTGGAGCCACCATAGGTCCAGATCTTGGTATGGTTGACTCATCCTTTTATATAGGTAAGTACAGTGAATACCATGCAGTTTACAATGCAGAGGTCTTTTGATAGAGATCATAAAGGCCTAGGTTCAGTTTGCTTTTTGTGGCCACTAAAGATTCAGCTGCCATAACAGTAAGGGATTCCTCAAATGTCCTTAACCAAACTTGGGCAAGGATTGGATGTAGTGGGCTGTTAGGCCACTCCCTGAATAAAAGACCAGGAGAGCAGACCAGCCAGTCACTCTTAAAGAGCAGAAGTTGATTTTGAGAGGTAGTTTCAAGGGCTCCCTTCCTAAGGAGATAACTTACTGGGTAATGGAGAAACTGAGCCCATGAGATTGGGAAATCTACAGGAAGGGTCATACATTCGGTTGGTCGGATTGTTGTGCTGGGATTAGGAAGGGTTAGTTCCAAGGCTTGAAGGAGGGCACTGAAGTTGCAGATAAATGCTATCCAAAATTTCAATGCTTATCCAAACTGCATAATATGAATTTCACCCACTACTACTGCTGTCCTTACCTAGGCAGTAGGGCAGCCTTATCCAAACTGTGCCAAGAAACTGATTAACTCACAGCAATTAATTTCACATCTGTCATGACTTGAGATCTACTCTGGCACATTCTATTGTTTCCTCTGCAAGTGAAAGGGACCATAGTTTTACACAGTGTGCCCCTCAGGATATTTCATAATGCCTATGAAATTAACCCACATTACCAATGTACCATACAGGTGGCTTCCCCCAGTAAGAACCATTCTTTGTTCGCTCCCTGTCACATTTTCCTGTCTGTTTACTTGCAAGTCAAATTGCCATGTTCTCAGTTGATAATGTTTCCCCCTTCCAGTTATTGTTTGCATTGTGCAAGCTATTTTCCCTTTGAATAAGAGTTTTAGTATTCACTGAACAAGTTAACCCAAACAACAAAGTGGAACGTGGAAAAATGTCTGTATCGTATGTTTCCACAGACTCTGATTAAGTTTTTCCATTAATATAGATTGCCTGTGGATCTTCCTATGGGGATAGCATGGGTATAGTTATTCTTTTAAGCTTCTGACTAGTGACCAGAAAACTTTTTCTAGGCATTATACCCAGTGGAATTATAGATCTGCTGTATTTGCTATGTTCTGTTTTGTAGCGATGGTAGTCAAATATAGTGATGTCCCGTGTGAAAAATAATTACATTATTCTACAACAATAGCTGAGCAGAATGAAGTATCCCTGTTGTACCATGCAGTGTTTGGATCATTACGCTAGAATATGTTAGCACTTTATTTATAGTAAGTTTGATGGCTTGTATAATATAGGTGCTGAATATTTTGATGATAACAATAAATTGTTTATTGTAATTCCCTTTGAAATGGAAGCAGGAAGTACAGCCATCTTGCAATAAAACTACTTTTTGTGACATTGCAAGCACAATTTTGTAAATGTAGGTGGTTTAACTGGTTCTAACAAGCCTCCACACTTCTAAATACCTAGCTGAACACATTAGCATCTCCATACCCTTTTTAAGGTTGGTTCTGAACTAAAGATGGATCTCTATTAGATGGAGCAATGTTGTTAGTTTCAGCTCTGGTATGTGTTTTCAGATTGTGGGGAAATGGGATTGGTCTCCCATATTTTTTTCAGGATTTGGTCAGCACTATGGTAAGCTTTGCGGCTATGTCTAGGTAATAATAAAACTGAAATACCACCAGGAGTCCTGTAATTATCCTGGTGAGGACCAAAGTGTGAATTATGCAGTTCTCTGGAAAGGAAGAGTTGTTGTGAATCTTTGCAATGGTCAAGACTTTAATTGGGCTGCAGTGGAGTAAGTGAGCCATTGGTTGGCTCATTATTGTAAAACTTGGAGCAATATTCTGTAGTAAATCGCCTCATGAAAGGAAGAAGTTTGAGAGAGATAGATCCCAGTTTCCCATGAGAGCCTATCGCCCACCTCACAATGGGGCCAACCTGAAGTGACACCATCAACACATATTACTACATTAGGCCACATGTCCTTCCATATCTATTTTTTTCATCTCATTGTTTTTTTTAATGGAACCCTCAGTGCCAATCATCAAAGGGTGCACTGCTGTCTAACAGAAACTCCTAACAATCCTGACACACGCACTATGCCCAGAACACTGCATTCATGGTATTTATCCATAAATGATGTCATGTGAAGTCTCTAATAAAAGCTCATGTCATACTGACCCTCGCAATTATTGTCAGGTGTATGGATGGGTAATATTAAAGGAGTTGTATATATGTACTAAAATATATATTTTTCTAACCCCAACTAAAGAGAAAAACAGGTTTCTTTCTGATGGGAGGTAAAATGTGAATCTGTCAAAATGTTATTTAAATATTGTAAGTCATCACAATGGACAAGCCATTTACACACCGAGTCAACAGGAAAGGAGCATACTAGAGAATGAATCACAGGGGGTCACCCTGTCTCTTGAGGCAAACAAGTAATTTTGGGGTATATAAGGGGAAGGAAAAAAGACACCCCTTTATCCTGTACCTGAGGAAGCAATCAAGCAGTGCAATTACATTCATGAAAACTATGAAATCATGCAATTACAATCATGAAAACCAGGGCAGATTGGAAGCAGTGTAAAGGACTGGGGGAGATAAACTGCCTTAGAGAAAAGGTTAGCCTGTTAAGTTTAATCTCTAGGAAGCATATTAGGATTTTATATTTAACATTTGTGTCCATTATCCTTTCTCACTATCTCTTAGATCTTAATAGTTGTTAATAAACTTATATGTATAGTGAAAACAAGCATAACTCAGTGCTGTGGGATTAAACAAGAACTGATCCTGGGTTGAATCATTGGAGCTGGCTTATGCACTGTTCCCTTGGGGACAGAAAACTTGGTATAACTCTGAGAGTTCAGTGGATAAGGGGCTGAACCTTACCTGGGAATGCTTCTTATGTTCTTATGTTCTTCAAAAGGGGCTCGGGGACTGGGTGCACCTTTTGTTAACCTGAAAGGCAAAGGAAAGACTGACATTGCTCTGAGGCGACTGTTTGGATGGCAAATAGACTGATGGAGTCAGGGAGCTGATAACCAGTTAAGCACAAACAAGTCTTCCTCTCACTGGAGGCAGAAGTGTAACAAGGTGACTCACAGTGCTGGGTACCCCAAGAACCATCACATAGGAATTAAGCTATCACTGTCTTTTTCTGACCATGACTTCTTGCAAATTAGAATGTGGCTGAATCATACAAGATTAAGATCTTTGGTTTTGTTTAGAGTTGGGCTAGAACACAATGTTCAAATCCAGATCTGACCTTTCCCCATGATCTGGATGTGCTCATATCCTAGATTTTGGTTAATCAATTACAGAGATAGGAGCTAGCTGAAAAGTTTGGATCCAGATTTGGATCTGAATTTGCCTCAAGCTTAGGGATGTTTGGATCAGGGAGGGGTTTGGTCTAAACAGGTCTCTGCTCTTGCCTCACCAAAGTAGCCACACAAGGATGGTGTAATATGGTCTCATTGGGAGGCTTTATTAAGATATTTCAACACAAAAACTTCATTAAGTTGACGTTGAGGTTATTGGATTGCATATCCCAATAATGTAAACCAGTGTTTCCCAAACTTGGGATGCCGTTTGTTCAGGGAAATCCCCTGCCGCGTCCTCAGGTTTGGCCAATCGCGGCTCCCACTGGCCGCGGTTCGCTGTGCCCGGCCAATGGGGGCTGCGGGAAGCGGTGTGGGCCGAGGGACGTACGGAAGTTTTTCCTAATTTTCAACCTAAACCTCCCTTGCTGCAATTTAAGCCCATTGCTCTTGTCCTGTCCTCAGAGGTTAAGAAAAACAATTTTTGTCCCTCCTCCTTGTAACAACCTTTTACGTACTTGAAAAAACTGTTATTATGTCCCCCCTCGGTCTTCTCTTTTCCAGACTAAACAAACCCACTTTTTAAAATCTTCCCTCATAGGTCATGTTTTCTAGACCTTTAATCATTTTTGTCACTCTTCTCTGGATTCTCTCCAATTTGTCCACATCCTTCCTGAAATGTGTTGCCCAGAACTGGACACAATACTCCAGTTGAGGCCTAATCAGCGTGGAGTAGAGTGGAAGAATTACTTCTCGTGTCTTGCTTACGAAACTCCTAATACATCCCAGAAGGATATTTGCTTTTTTTTGCAACAGCGTTACACTGTTGACTCATATTTAGCTTGTGGTCCACTATGACCCCCAGATGACTTTCCACAGTACTCCTTCCTAGGCAGTCATTTCTCATTTTGTATGTGTGCAACTGATGGTTCCTTCCTAAGTGGAGTACTTTGCATTTGTCCTTATTGAATTTCATCCTATTTACTTCAGACCATTTCTCCAGTTTGTCCAGATCATTTTGAATTTTAATCTTATCCTCCAAAGCACTTTCAACCCCTCCCAGCTTGGTATTGTCGGCAAACTTTATAAGTGTACTTTATATGCCATTATCTAAATCATCGATGAAGACATTGAACAGAACTGGGCCCAGAACTGATCCCTGTGGGACCACACTCGTTATGTCCTTCCAGCATGACTGTGAACCACTGATGATTACTCTCTGGCAACGGTTTTCCAACCAGTTTTGCACCCACCTTAAAATAGCTCCATCTAGGTTGCATTTTCCTAGTTTATGAGGTCATGCGAGACAGTATCAACAGCTTTACTAAAGTCAAGATATACCACGTCTACCGCTTCTCCCCCGCCCCCATCCACAAGGCTTGTTACTCTGTCAAAGAAAGCTATCAAGTCGGTCTGACATGATTTGTTTTTGACAAATTCATGCTGACTGTCACTTATCTTATTGTCTTCTAGATGTTCACAAATTGATTGCTTAATTATTTGCTCCATTATCTTTCCGGGTACAGAAGTTAAGCTGACTGGTTTGTAATTCCCTGGGTTGTCCTTATTTCCCTTTTTATAGATGAGCACTATATTTGCCCTTTTCCAGTCTTCTGGAATCTCTCCAGTCTTCCATGACTTTTCAAAGATAATCGCTAATGGCTCAAATATTTCCTCAGTCAGCTCTGTGAGTATTCTAGGATGCATTTCATTAGGCCCTGGTGTCTTGAAGACATCTACTTTGTTTAAGTAATTTTTAACTTGTTCTTTCTCTGTTTTAACCTCTTCTGATCCTACCTCATTTTCACTGGTATTCACTATGTTAGACGTCCAATCATCACCAACCTTCTTGATGAAAACTGAAACAAAGAAGTCATTAAGCACCTCTGCCATTTCCACATTTTCTGTTATCATTTCCCCCTATCATTGAGTAACGGGCCTACCCTGTCCTTGGTCTTCCTCTTGCTTCTAATGTATTTGTAGAATGTTTTCTTGTTGCCCTTTAGTTACACAGCTACATTTTTAGTGTTTGAAAAGTTAGTAGTTTGTTAGTTAATAGTTCAGTTGTGTGTTGCAATCTTTACTAGTTATTAGTGTGGAAGAAAATAAATCCTCACTCTCAACAGTGCAGTTGAGTGCACTGCAGTTGTTGAACTGCAACAAAATCAGAGACAGCTTTATTTCAGGCAATTGCCAGGGAAGAAAACACAGCTGACAGAGCATCTCTGCCTCAGTTTCTCCAAAATACAAACACTCTCACACAAGCATTTATACATTTTAGTGGAATGCATTAATTAAAAACATCTGCAGTTTATTTGTTATGTCCTGCCCATTCCAGTATTTTCTCACTTCTGTCTCACTTCTGTTCTCAAAACATCGTTATCTTCAAGGCTAGGTCACACTGACTCTGCGCTGTTGTTCCCACCCGCTTCAGACACAGATCCTGCTTTCCCAAGTCTCATGTTATGAGAGTAGAGAGTTAGCTTGACTGTGCTCTGTCTTGACATACCTGAGAGGCCTATAGTCAAATCCTTTAACCATTGTTTCTACATTAGTTATGACATCATCCGGTTCACCCAGGTTTAAATGCTGCATTTTATGCAAGGGAGTGCCAGACTTAACCTCTGTTGGCTGCAGTGAGTCTACACACCCTCCAAACATCACAGACATCCCACTGACCAGCCCTCTGTTGATCTTCTCCGCACTTAAATGGTGGAAGGAACCATCAAATTCATGCAAAGGGGTCCCATTCAGAGCACCTCTGCCTTCCAAAGCCATAGTCTCAGACACATCTCTACAGGGTTGGGGAGCCCAGTGGGAGAACTAATAGTTCAAGGTCTATGGTCTCAGAGGTAGAGGTGAATGCATATCAACCTCCTAGAACGCCGAGCTGTACAGAAGGCCTGCAAGTACTTTCTTCATTTAACATGGGGACAGCCCATCCAAATAATACACTATCAGACATTTGTAAGGCAGCTACTTGGGCATCAATTCATACATTTACTTGGCATTACGCCTTGACAGAAGCCTCTAGATGAGATTCTGCATTTGGCAAAGCTGTCCTTCAATCATTATTTTGTTAATTATTCTGAGCTCCCACCTCCTTTGTAGGATAACTGCTTGGCAGGCACCATCAGTAGAATGAGCATATGGACAATCAATTGAAGGAGAAAGGAAAGTTACTGTGTACAATAACTGGAATTCTTGGAGATGTGATGTTCATATACACATTCCACATCTCACCTTTCGATCCCCTCTAACACTGAATATTCTCCTAGGGGTTCTGGTATATGGCAGCAGGCATGCCTCGGCCTTTTATTCCCTTGTGGCAGAGCATGAAGACTGAAAAGCACATGCACGTCCTACAGTACCTACAGATTCTGCTAGCCCAAAAAACTCCAGTCCTTACCACATGAAGTGTATGTGTACCATCAGTGGAATGTGCATGTGGACAACACAACTTGAAGAATGCTAATTACTGTACACAGTAAGTAACTTTCCTTTCCTGTCTGCTCTGTGTGGATTCCCATGGCACTTCTCATAAGGAGACCCTTTGGTCACAATTTTTCTGTGGCCGAGGGATGTGCTGGCCGCCGCTTCCCGCAGTCCCCCCTTGGCCTGGAATGGCGAACCGCGGCCAGTGGGAGCTGCGATCGGCCGAACCTGTGGATGTTACCTGCGGATTTCCCTGACGGGCCGCGTGCCAAAGGTTGCCGATCCCTGATCTAGTCTGACCTCTTTTAGTTATTGTTCACCTCACACCTGGAATTGAGTCAGTAGCCTCATTCTTCATTTCTGTTGCCTCTAGTCTTTTTCCTGGCTAATTCTCTCTGCCTTTTACATTGTTAGGAGAAGTTGCATACCAATTGCAAGAATATTTAATCTTATTTTGAAGTGTGTCGTCTGTGTGAGGGATTAAAACCCCCACTGTGATAGAGATGGTAAGAAATACTGAAAAAAGCACAACACGAGTCCATTTTAGTAGAAAATTAAAAGGACCAGCACTGTGATAATTGAGAATTACAGTGGTGATACATTTACACTAACATATAATGGGTTTCATCATAATTTCCCAGGTGGCATTAATGACAATCTATTTAAGGATTTGAAACTTCCCTCAAATATAAATGGTCACACAGTGTCACTACTTATCACAGCCAATGCCAGCTCTGGTGAGCACCCTACCCTTTAGTGTAATGAACACATTAAATGCAAAGAGGGGAAAAAATCCTTTCCATTTGCTCACTGCTTTAAAACGCTTGTTTCCATAATCAGCCAGAATGGATGAAAATAAAGACTGCTGATTATACATGATGAGGCACCTAACTCAAGTTCTCCCCTTTGCCAAGCTATACTATGCTGTACATTAGCCAGCAGGAGATGCCTATTAAACAATATTATATTCCCTGTGTAATAGCCACCACCACCAAAACCTCCCACTGCATTGTGGGAATCTCTCAGAGCCTGTCTTCAAGGGATTATTATTGCATATGCCACAGACATTTAGGGTAAGCAAACATTTCAAGTTGCACTTGAACTGCACAGAAGCCCAATAAATTACAGGAAAATCGCTCAACCTTAAAACTGCTTATGGCTAAAATGCTTCAGTTTTAACATGTCACTATCTCATAAAGCCAAATGGTCTCATTTTAGGAGTTGGTACGTGTTGGTATGGATGCTAAAGAGGAAAAAAGAGAAAGTAGGAGATGGTTTCTCTCCGTCTCCTCCATATTTAGAGAATGTAACATAAGAATGGCCATACTAGGTCAGATGAATGGTCCATCTCTTCCAGTATCCTGTTGTCTGACAGCAGCCAGTGATAGATATTGCAGAGGGAATAAACAGAACAGGGCAGTTTCAAGTGATCCGTCACATGTCATCTAGTCCCAGTTTCTGGCAGTTGAAGGTTTAGGGACACCCAGAGCATGGGGTTGCGTCCCTGGCCATATCGGCTAATAGCCATTGATTGAACTATCCTCCATGAACTTATCTAACTGAGGAATGGCCTTTTACCAAACTTAGTCTTGCTGTTAACTTTGCAATACTTAAGTCACTTGAACTTCCTGCCATTAATAGAGCAATTAAAATCGTAGTTACTTATTCATTTTTATTTCAGTTGCAGTATAATTACAGCCATTTAATACAAAGTGTAACCCACAAGTGAAGATATTTTGCATGTTAAATGCTGTAAAGGTTGGTAAAGGTTGAGGTATTGATATTCAGCAGAACTTGACTCATACCGTAAGTGCTACTCTAAGCTACCGCTTCCATGCATCTCCACTAGATCATGGAAACAAGTCAAGGGCTGGATTTTGATTGTTCAGCTTGATTAAATGGTTGTTTCAATTTGGTATTCTCTCCTTTCATAGTTGTAATCACTTTAAGATTTTCATCTTATAATATTCACTTATTTAACTGCTAATTTCCTGCCACGTCTAAAGAGGAAAAGGCTTTTTTCTTCTATTAGAGCTGCATTAAAAGCAAAATAGTTAAATCATTTCTATAATTAGATTCTAATAATGAAAAACTTGGCTCACTTTAAATGGTCAGGGCTGGGGAATGTTATAAAGCCATGATTATTACTGTGAAAGATAAGAAGCAAAGAGTGAAGCCTAGCAATGCCTGAGAGTAGGTGAGCAATTCTGATACTCCTTTCTGCCAGGCAGGAGGGAATCTGTAGTGATGTTGCCCCACAAAACATTAGGAATGTTCAATTTTAGAACTTTGGTGCTCTGTGGCTCCACTTCAACCATGTTTATGTCTAAACACCAGCAGATGATGTTATACAAATTGATACACAGTATGGAAAGGTGGTGCGAAGGGCCAGAAAGTCACACACTGAATAGCCATATCTCAATCACTCCCTCACACAGGAGGAGGGGTGGAGAGCAAAAGAAA
Source organism: Chelydra serpentina (assembly GCA_037349315.1). Classification (NCBI taxonomy): domain Eukaryota; kingdom Metazoa; phylum Chordata; order Testudines; family Chelydridae; genus Chelydra; species Chelydra serpentina. The sequence continues at coordinate 21,355,862 of JBAIAC010000035.1, forward strand.
AAACCGCAGTGGGAAAAAGAAGAAACAATAATAAAAAGAACATGCGGCTAGAAAGAAAGGTGGTACAATGGAGATTGCCCAAAACACACTCCTCCCATTTTTTTAATTATATAGTGTTATAATTAAAGTAATTAGCTATTTCTATGTAGATTGTCTCCCCCATAACTTTGGTCTCTCCTTCACTTTGCACATTTCATGAGTGTTGTTCAAGTCCCCCACATCTCCTTTCCATTCCAACCACAGCTCTTCATTACCTCTTCCAACTCCGGAGTCCACTTTGCTTTCTCCAACCCCATGCTCCATCAGTCTCAGCCCCATCAAGCCCAGAATGCCTTTAATCCATATTTCCATGGATATAGTACCAGGAAAAACCATCAAACAAATTTTTTTATAGAAATGTGTGAGAGAGAATTAACGTTTTTATTGGTTCAGTTTTTCATTTCTCTTAGCCTGTAAAGCCAGGCTGCCTTAATACCAAGACCCCATATACAGGCCTCAGTGGGAGGAGGAAATGATAAGTAATACTTATTTAAAAGTGCATAATCCCAAATAGCTTTCTGCTAAACCTGAATGTGATGAATTTGAGATCCAAGATATCACTAACTCCCCACACAACTGGAACAGTGTGGAGAGAAGGATTCCAGCTGCCCAGAGGCAAACACCGCATAGTTCTAGCCCTGATGGGACTCAGGGTCTTGCATCTTGGCCACATATTACCTGCCGTGCATCTCAGACCATGCCAGTTCCATTGTTGAGGTAGAAATGCCATAATCATTGGAAGGGAGGAAACTTTTTTTAAACTTTGTATTTGTTCATTATTAACATTCCATACAAGTATCAACAAAATCTTATTCATAACCAGTATTTAAGAGACTCATTTGTGTTTTGTCAACATTTTTTTCTGATAAATGGTGTTTAAAAAACTGCAGTGGTTTGAGTTGGTGGAGTGTTAGAAGTAGTCCTGGAGGATATGGCATAGTGAGGTGAGTCAAAGTTGCACAGCAAATGCTACATGGTGTCACCTGCTTTCAAATGGATATCACCATCATCTGTCTTTTTTTGTTGCTTGAGTCATTGCTTGTGAAAGTGAAAGGGCAGCAGGGTAATGGAGACATATTGTCCAATCATTTGGCAAGGCTTGTGAAATGGCTTGGGATCCTCAGAGATAACAGAAATCATCATTATAAAAGCAAGTTAATAAAACTGCCCTTGGTGGCACACCCTCTTCTGGAAACCTAATGCTACAACTCTTAGCCAAGTGAAACTCAATGCTTGCCATTAGAAATTGGTCCCACATGCAACAAGTGACAAACTACATAAACGCCATCTGCCTAGGTCAGAAATTATTTTGCACATTACTGTCCAAACTAGCTGGAACCAGACCCATCTGGATAGTCCCTTTCTCCCAGGAATTGTTCCACTCTATGAACTGTATTTTCATCTCGGTTTAATTGCCACATTTCAGAGAACTTCAACTGCTAAGGAACCATGTAACTGAGCCATGAAACTGGTCCCAGAAGGCATCACTAAGAAACATTTTCTCATGATCAGTATATCATTTTTTGCTATCTCGTGATAAGTGACTTCAGTACACACATTGGATGGGGCAGAAGGGGGAAGGGCAAGAAGGCTGGCCAAATAGCATGCTTGCAGAAAATGTAATTGCACCTGTATATCTGTAAAATTTGTCAGAGGAAAAGAAAGACACAGTTCCATTGTGTCCTTTTAACAAACAATGGGGGCTTAAGTCTCTTCTCACTTGTAGCAGTTTACTCTGCTGTAGCTCCATGGGTACTGGTGGAGTTACTCCTGTTACGTATGAGTGTGGGAGAAAAATGAGGTGCTGCGTACACAACTGGCACATTGAAGAATTCTCTGTTGTTGCTTTTTAACACCCAGAGGGAAAAAACCCTGAAAAAAAAAATGAAGGAAACATTAATTGTTGGCTATTTTAATTGGTTTAAAACTGGCTCAGATCAGGAGAGTGAATTGTTCAGGAGATTAATAATAGAATACAAAGAATTCCACCGAGTCATTTACTGGCACAAATCTGATTAAGGTAATGGGAATGGATGGGTGAGAAGATTGTGTTTTCTAGTTGTTTCCTCCATATGAAATGTTCATTCAAATTTTATGTCTGTATCTGTACACAAACACACCATGTACACACTCTCCCGTTTGTAGCTCTTAAGCCGCAAATAGCTCTAAACTGCAGGACTGTAGCTTCTAAGGGTCTTCTGTTCCAACTTCCTATTACCCCCAAACAGTGGTGAAAAGAAAGACCAAATGTGAAACATATTAGGAAGGAAAGCTAAAATCTACACTGAAATCTACAGTTTACTTAACAATAAAACAACGTGCTGGAACGTCAGGTTGCCTTAAAACTTCCTATTTACCACTTTCTAAAAGGAATGGGGGCATTTATGCCCTTGATGGTCTCTGAGATGGAAAACCTTCCACATCCTTTGTATGGATTTACTTTAGCCTTCTAAAGCTTAATGATATGAGTCAATTGTTACCAAAAGCCTCTGCAAAAATCTCACGTCCTTTCTACTATGAATTCCTCCCATCACTCAATTTTTAATCAATAAAACAACTCGAACCTTCACCCATAATTGGAATTGAAACATTTTTGAAGTTTGAAAGGAGAGAGTTCTGTTAAATTATCTTTTTTTTTTGCCCTTCTTTTTATCTTTGTGAATCTCCATGTTTCTGGATTCTGGCCAGGACCAGAAGCAGGAATGATTCAAATAAGACATCTTGAGAAAGTCTGTTCTTGTGCTATTTCTGGAATAACCAGGAAGAGGAAGTACCTGAAATCTCACAAGATAGTCATAAGTTCCATCCCAGTTTTGCAGACTTGAAGATTTGGGTGAACATCAGCTCATTCCTCTTAACTGAACCTCTAGATCTTCTGAAGTTCAACCATCTCAGTCTAAATGGAATTTCTCTCTCACCTTAAGGCTTTTTATTCTCCTGCTCACTTCAAATTCTACTTGATTCCACTCAGAGTGGAAAAGAACTTAGTTTATATATTACTTAAGGTCTGGTGTAACTAATGCAGATAAGCTATAACAGAGAACAATTCAAGCTCATAAAGGCTCATAGATATCCCTGGCCAGGGGATCAAAGTGTAAAGGCTTTGTGATAGAAGTGGGTTTTACGGAAGGATTTGAAAGTGGATGTGGAGGGTGTAGGACATGCAGCCTGTAGCACAACAGGTGGCATGAAATGGTCATTTACATTTCTACAGTGCCTTCCATCCAGAGATCTCAAAGCTTTTTTCAAACATTAACCCTCCAGCCACTTCAGTACAGTAAACATGTATCTTTATAACCATTTTTGAGGAGGAGAAGAATGGTTCTGTGTTTAAAGCTCAGGGACAGGGAGTAAGGAGATCTGGATTCTGTTCCAGGCTTTGCCACAGAGTTACTGTGTGATCTTGGGCAAGTCCCACAGCAAGTCTGCGGAGCAGCCAGGAACAGAAGACAGGCTTCCAGATTCCCAGTCCTGTAGACCATGCTTCCTCAGAAGGGGCGAAGCTAAGAGTGGCAGAAGGAGACGGAGTGAGCAGAGCGGCCGGGGTGCGGTGTTTTGGGGACCTGGGGAGCTATAGGAGGAGGTGAAAGCAGAGAGGTGGTAAAGGTTGGAGTTGTGCAGTCCTGAAGATGTGACATAGAAACTTCAGTGTTATTTACATATTAAACATAAACCCACTTAGCCCTTAACACGCTTTCTAAAAAAATTCACTGCCAAAAATAACAGTATGCAAAATAGGTATGCAAATTATCAAAATCAAATACAACATTAATGAATACAGTACATTATTCACGGCCTCTGTTGTCCTCTGCCCTGTCCCACAATGAAGGCATCATGCTAATTATATTATCTCCGTCACTTCCATGGCAAGATGCTATGCGACGACACAGACCCAGCATTATGATTTCACCACTCACTCAGGAAGAGTGGCTTAGCTAAGTGGCAATGGGAGTGAGCATCTGAGATGCACACAGATGTCTATCACAGTTGCAAAGGGTACATAGTTACATCTACATTGCAGCAGGGAGCATGCAGGGGAGGGATAGCTCAGTGGTTTGAGCATTGGCCTGCTAAACCCAGGGTTGTGAGTTCAATCCTTGAAGGGGCCATTTGGGGATCTGGGGCAAAAATTGGGGATTGGTCCTGCTTTAAGCAGGGGGTTGGACTAGATGACCTACTAAGGTCCCTTCCAACCCTGATATTCTATGATTCTATGCTTCCTACTGCAGGTTAAACAGACATGTCCTAGCTCTGCTCAAACTAGCACTCCACAAATCACAGTGTAGCTGGAGATAGCACTGGCAGCAGCTTGGGCTAACTGCCTGAGTACAAACGGGCCCAGATCCCTGGGGTACATACTTGGGCAGCTATCCTGAGCCACCACCCACGCTATCCCTGGCTATGTTGCTATTTTTAGAGCACTAGCTCAAGCAGAGGTAGTGTGTCTGTCTACACATGCTGGGAAGCATGCACCCAGCTGCAGTGCAGATGTATCCAAAAGGAGCATGGAAAATTATCAGCCAAGTCATTTGCTTTTTGTAGACATATTCTTCTCCCAGTTTGCCCCAATATGGAAATTCTTGTTAAACATGTATTTCTGTTGCTTGTAGCCTATTCCACTTGTTTCCCTTTTTGCAATCTTGCCTGTCCTTGAATTTGACTGAACAGCATTGTAACTGGTGTGGTTCTTAGGGCTTGGAAAATACATTTGTATGAGAAATACTCTGCAAAATTCAGGACCTCCCCCGCCTCCCCAGAGTAGTAAGGCCTGTCTTTGGGTTTGGTAGTTTTTATATTTTATGCAATTTTTCTCAAAGATTGATTTCTGTGACGTACCGCTGGGTATTTGCCAACAAATGCTGCTCTAGCTGCACTGGTTGTTTGCTTATATTGATGGAAGAAAGAGAGCCCTTCTGACTAGAAATTTGACCTCCCCCCAAGTTTCTCCTCCCCAGGAGCAAAAATACAGGTAATACTGATACTTGGTTTGTAATTCAGGGCCCATTTCTGTGCAGGTTGATGTGATGATGCATAAACAATTTGCCACTGCTGCATGGATTGTTTACTCCTGAATTCATTGATATGCATAGCACGCTAGAAAACTGAGAGCTTCTCTAGGAGGGTATTGTCAGATAAGTTGCCACATTAGTCCCTACAGAGACTGATCAGCTACGCGGAGCTAGAAGCGGATTTACCATTAAACACACCCAAAATATGGCAGTGCAGCAGGGCTTAGGCAGGCAGCCTGCCTGCGTGTCGTGGCCGGTGGCCCTGTGCCACTCCCAGAAGTGGCCGGCTGCTGGCACGTCTCTGCGCGCCCCTGGTGGGGGTGGGGGAGAAGGCGTCGCCACGTGCTGCCCCCGCACCAGGCAGAACATGGAGGCCCGCTACCCCCCTCCCCCCAAAGGGCATGCAGCAACATGCCAGAAGCAGTGCAACAGGGCTAAGGCAGCTCCCTGCCTGCTCTGCCTCCCTCCACGCCACTCCCAAAAGTGGCTGGCATGTCCCTGCGGCCCCTGGGGGGAGGATGTTTCTGCACATTGCCCCCACCCCAAGCGCTGACTCCGCAGCTCCCATTGGCCAGGAATTGCAGCCAATGGTAGCTGTGGGAGCAGTGCCTGCAGGTCCCCCCTGCCTAGGAGCCGCTGCCAGAGGGGTGTGCCAGTCACTTTGGGAGCCACGCCGCCAGAGGTAAGCACCACACCCCCGACTCCCTCCCACACCCCACCCCCTACCCCAGCCCAGAGCCTGCACCTCTCACCCAAACTTCCTCCCAGAGCCCACACCCCTCACCCCTCCCATACCCCAACCCTCTACCCCAAGCAAGGTACCTCACTTTATTTTCATTTACTTCCTATTACTTATAATATAGGAGGAGGAGGAAGAAAAAAAGAATGGAGAAACGGGAGGGGGAGATATGAGAATGTTATTTTTCTTGGCTGGGTCCCAAGGCCGGGGGGGGCGGGGACCCAAAAAACAAAGCTGCGCACAGGGCCCCACTAACTCTAAATCCGCCACTGTGTGGAGCTGAAGTTTTCAAAGGCCTTTAATTTTATCCTTGCTGTGCTCTCCATGCTGTTACGCTGGAGTTCAGGCTGAGTCAGCACTTCTATTAGAAATCTGAAGTTTCAGGAATTTTATAAGTCATCCATGAAAAGTTGCAGGCCAGACTGTAACCTTACAATGCCTTAGCCCAGGGAATGAAGTTGGTTTCACCAAATTAAAAACAAAAGTCAGTTCTGGTGGCTTTAAACTGACCAGCGTGAGAAGTTAGTTGCAGATGCGCGTTGTTTATATAAGAGTCTCTCCATAATTTTTACAAAGAAACTTTGGAAACTGCAGACTACTAACACTGGGTATTTATGAAAATTAATACAAACAAGCAATCCAGAAGCTTATTTAGAAAAGGGATTGTGCCAGGTACAAAGTGATGTTTCCCCGCCAAACACTGTCTTCTCTTGAATTTGTACAGCATTAGGTGAAGGGAACCTCCCAGAGGCTATGTAGGCTACAAATATTCAGCACCAAGTTCCATCCAGATAATGTATGAAGCAGATTTCTATGACACTGATGAACAGGAGATAGTAGTTACTCTATAAGGGCTTGATGCATTTGATTGGATTTCTGCCATAAATAAATGCCCCACCACTGAAGCTTTCTGGGACTTTAGGCTGGTACTAGCTGCCACCACTAAAGCCAGTTGAAATTTTCTGTAAATAAATGGGGTTTCATTTTTTGATAAAATTCATACATTAAATTTTTTAAAAGAGGGACAGAACCATTTTCTCCTTTACCCACCCTTTACTTCACCCTCCCATCCTTTTTTCAGTGGGGAAGGGCTGAAACGTATGATGTATGCTCAAATATGGAAATCAAAGATAGCAAATTACGTCTAGTCTTGAACACAAAGTAGCCTTATGATTTGAAGGACCACAAGCAAGCAGAATAGGACATTCTGGTCCCATTGCCAGAGGGATTGTGGGATGGGGTCTGGCAGTGAGTTGTTGGCAACCACTTTTGGCCCTACTAAATGGGACGGGAGTAGGGTGATCAGACAGCAAATGTCAAAAATCGGGACCAGGGGTGTGTGGGGGGGTAATAGGAGCCTATATAAGAAAAAGACTCAAAAATCGGGACTGTCCCTATAAAATCGGGACATCTGGTCACCCTAGATGGGAGCACCACCCACCAGGGAGACATTTGCTTTGCTCTGGAAGAAGTCAGCCATGTTTGGAGAGTTTCTGGATTTGGATGGTGAATCTTTATGAACAATTAAAACATGGTCTTCTGAAGGAAACAGTCTATTGATGTTAGCAATAGGGCTAAGCAAATTTTTTAAAAAAAGTCCTTCTAAACTAATATATTTGAGGCAGCGAACATCTAGCTTTCCACCTGCTAGCTTGACAGACTCGGATTCAGACTTTAGCTTGCCAGGCTCAGCCTGCTAAATATCTCAGTAGATTTGCCATGAACATATGAAGTCCTCTACATACCCAATCAAAACCAGTGAGCACAACTTGAGTTTAAACCGTCAGATACTTGCAACTACTCTGGAATGATGTGCCAGCCAATGATTATCCACAGAAGTTATTTAGTGAAGAGTATCAAACAACAAAATACAAGAAATCTTACTCACAGAAATTTAGCCAACAGCAAAAGAGGCTTCACTGAGTGAACAGCATAGCATTTGTCCTGCTCTGTCCGGCATTCTGACAATAACCCAGAAGACCTTTAAGCTCTGACAGCAGTTGTCCAAACTCTTTTTGTGCCATCTGTGCCACATGCCTGGAGGATGAACTCTGCAGGTCTTGTGTGGTGATGTGATAACATTTTCATTTCAATGGATCATACATAGCATTGAGCAGAAATCTCTCTGTGGCATGACAGTGTTTATATATACAACACTCTCCCTTACTGGCCCATCCTAAACAGACATGCGAAGTCTGTGTTGTGTGCATGATTAATGCCAAAAAAAAAAAAATGACACCATGGATGATAACACAAATCACTATAATCTAACCATAAACAAAAAAAAATTAAGTGTCAGTTTTTGTTAAATTCCAGTGGCACTTCCAGATAAGAACCAGTCCCCCAGAAATGCATCCATGTGCCCTCATCACAGTTGCGCTTATGCTGATTGTACTATTTAAATTAAGTTTTTCTGCAAGTTGCAGCATTTGTCTGCTCACCTTTTGGAGCAAACTGTGCGTGTACCCAAACAAAGTCAGGAAGCTAAATTCAACAGGCTGATGGTGGGACGTAACATAATCTTAGATATCATAGGTGAACTTCATCAATTAAAGGATGTCTCAACAGCACATCAGCAAGGGACAGCACCGAAACTGCTGCTCAGCAGTTGATATGGCAGACCAGATGGTACGCTAATGATGTACTGTCACCTTTCAGCTGGTAGAAACATCCACCTGTGCCTCCAGGGGTGATGTCTTAATTTGGAACACTACACAAGCCACTGTTTTGCTAATGTTAAGCAGGGGCTCGTGAGGACGAAGGGATGCAAATATCAAGCTAGTGACATGCTTAGCCAATTAGCCATGCGAATGGGAAAAAACAATGTCAAAAGAAATATTAAAGGGTCAACGCCCCATAAAAGACAGTAAATTCATGCTGGCATTTTGGGCTGATGCAGTCTCCTTAGCACAACCTCATCTCTTCCCCACCCCCTTTGAATTAGTTCCACTGGTATTAAAGCCACTGAAATACAATGGAACTATTGTAAAACTACCTGAATGATGTTGTTACTATGAAGGGATCAGAACATTTATTTTTATAGTAATTCCTCCACTAGGCAAGACTAGCTAGTATGTTTGTGAAGCTTGGTTTCTTAGGTAATAGTGACCTGGCTTGTGGCATTCATTAGTAGACCTGTGCAAATAACTGATTTTTTTGGTTCATTGGCAGAGCTGAAAAAGAAGTTTAAAGAATAGTTTCAGCTCACCCTAAAACCAAAGTTTTTCAGAATTTTTGGCTAATGAAAGAAGTTGGGAAAAATGTTTTGGGTTGAACAAAACCATTTGTTCAATCTGAAATGAAGTTTTTGTTTACATTTTAGGGGGTTTTAACCACATTTTTAAAAATAAACCAAATGAAATTTGGAAACAGGGCTAGATTCACAAAACCTTTCCCCCCAGTGGCCAAGGCATTTACCGGGGATGTGAGAACTTCATGTTCAAATCCCTACTCTAGAGCACCAACATATCCGTCTCTGCCTTCCCCTTAAGTTCATGAATTTAGCCCAGCATTTCTGACATTTTTTTGATCAAAACAATTGGCTGAAATCGACATGAATTTGTAAAATGTTTTGGTTGGCCAAATGCTGCATATTTCCTGGGGCGGGGGGGGAAGAAGTGGGGATCTCTATTAATTAGCAATTGGATTTGATGCCATCATTTGGTGGTGTTACTCCACAGTGCCTCTAGCTGTGGTGATGCTGTGTACACAATACTTACAACAATGTATTATTGGTGAGACTGTTAAAAAAGACAAAGGGAACGACAAGCTGAGACCGTCAGGAGGAGCATAGGAGGAAAATGACATCAGACAAGTGGAAGGGGCTGAGATTACATAGGGCCTTGAAGGGGAGGACAAGTAACATGCAGTCAGTGTGGTAATAGAGAGGAAACCTTTAAGAAAATCTCTCACTCTCAATAGCTGCTGTTCTAAATTAAGGCCCAATTCTTCATTTGGTGTTAGAACTCCACTGACTTCACTGAAGTGACAGACACAATGGATGGAGCAAGGGAAGATGTGGGTTAGGGGGTGGGGACAGGACAGGGAAATGGGTAGTGATGAACATAAAGATGGCAACCAGGGGAGAAGAGAGACAGACACACAGATGAAGCAATAGGAAAGAGGGTAAGGACAGAGACACTGGGGTTAGCCACGGAAGAGGGATAAGTCTGGAAAGGTGGGACATGGGAATGGAGTTGTGTTTTAGCATCGAGAAAGAGACTCACCCAGGAGGGACAATATTTATAAATACAGGAGACAATTACTTGGTTTGCATGTGCAGATAGGGTATTGTCAGCCAAAGCTAAGCGAATGTAAATATATGCTCTGGTGAGAAATGTGGGGGTGCTCTTTAGTGATTGTTAATATAGTGTCTGGATCTGTCACTCAAGTGGTGTGTCTGTCCTATAATTGGGAGTGGATATTCCCCCCTAGGAGTTTGACTGGGTAGCAGATGGAGGACACCCTAATAGTCATTTAAAGGTCTTAAAAGTTATTAAGACACCATGCCAGAATGAGTATCATTGGCGAGCGGATTCTCTGAAATACGAGCCTGGTGACTGGGGCTTCCACACCGCAAAATGAGTGGGATAGGACCCATGCCACAGTGGAACTTGGGCTCGAGCCCAGGCCCTTGGGCGAGTCTTCAGGCCTGGATGGTTTCCAGTGCATGCCAGAAGCCTTTGTGTGTGGCTGGTAGAAGATTCGGGGCTTAAACCTAAGTCTGAACTTGGGTTTACTATGCAGTGTAGACATCCCCTTAATGACCCTTGCTTGCTCTTTTGTGCAGAGCACCAAAACCAGTGTGAATAGGGTGAGACAGGTCAGGGAACCATACTGCGAGACTCTCAGATGTACAGGGGATCTTATTCTGGTGTATTTGAAAACTGTGTTGGAATTGGTGATTGGTACAGAAGGGGAGATGTACTCGGCCCTGGTCTGAGAGTGGAAGAATCACAAGATTCCACCTAAGACAGGTAATGGCAGAGGCCTAACGCTTGAGTGGGTGCCCTCAGAGAGGGGACCCACGTGCAGTGAGTCTTGTAACCATGACAACTCCTAACTGAAAATCAGCCTTTTCCTGGGATAATCTTTCACACACAAGGAATTCTAAAAGACTGTATATTCCCCTCCAGGGTGCTTTATCATTTTAATGGGTAAATGCTTTTAAAATGTCTGTTATTACCCTCCCCAAAAGGTACAAAAATGATAAGTACTAACAATATAAGCTGCTTTGATCTCTCCATTAGTGTAAACATCACAAAGATATGCTCTATTTACAGAAAAACTAATAAACACAAAAAAGATGAACTATATGGTCATTATCAGTTGCTGTAAGTTATTTTTCATTGACAGAGCTTGGTAGCTTTCTTAGTTAAATTCTGGGACAAATAAAATACTTGTAATAGTAGACAGTAAGTGAAAGGAAGAGAAATAACATGTATTTTATTTAATGAAGAATAATGAGGACAATTCTATTATTTATCTATATTTTTATTACAGTTTTCAACAAGTGTTCTAATCAAAAGATACATTCATGAATATGAAAATTTCATATTTAAACCCCAAGAATGCTGGCAATATATAGATGCTTAAGATACACAGTAGGACTAACCAGAACATCGGGAGGAGGGATAACTCAGTGGTTTGAGCATTGGCCTACTAAACACTGGGTTGTGAGTTCAATCCTCGAGGGGGCCATTTAAGGATCTGGGGCAAAAGAAATCTGTACTTGGTTCTGCTAGTGAAGGTGGGGGAACTGGACTTGATGACCTTTCAAGGTCCTTCCAGCTCTATGAGATAGGCATATCTCCATATTGGAAAAAAAATCCAATTCTAACAAAAAAGTGAAAACAATTTCACAAAAAAAAAATCTTGTTATTGACAAGTGTGCATTTCTAGTTATTTTCATCTGGTTTACAAACTTTATAGACGTCCATCATTTTACCCACACTGAAATGCACATTGCAGACATACTGTGCTCCACCACAGGTAGCTGTTTGATAGTATAAAGGATGGTTATTGTCATTCCAACCAGTTGTTCCATTCTTAGGAGTTAAACTCAACGATAGCCTGACATGCTGATCTCATCTGGAACACCAGAAAATGAAGATCTCTTCCCATAGCACCTTGTTATGAAAATGTTCAGGAATCTGACCCTTTGGGCATTCATACATCTGTACTGGCCTGGCTCTAGCTGAATAATGCTCTGTGGTCACAGCTGCAGCACTCAGCTTGTTGACAGAGCTGAATTTGGTCACTCGTATAATTAGTAGTTGCTTGAATTATACACCAACCTTCAGTTTGTATGTGCTGGCGTGCGTAGCTCTGCCAGACCTTTGACAAGATGCCATTACTGTTAAGTCTGCCTGGAGAGCTGTGACAGATGAAACCAACCTATTACATTGTCAGTTGACTGATGCCACATTCAGACAGGAAACAACATGCAGCACTAACAAGAAGGTGTGCTTGTATTCAGGGAAGGATTCCTACTCCTGTGGTCCACAGCGGATCTCTCAACACCCCTTCCTATGGCAGCTCACACACTCCTGGACAAGAATCCTTTACCATGCATAGACGATCAGCACTGCCAGAAAGCTACAAACTATAATCTTATAGAGTGGCAGCATTGGTGGGAAAAAGACTTTAACATGCTAAGTAAATTCAGGAGTCTATCGCTGCACCTGTCTACTTGTCCACTTGATCGCAGATCCTGGACCAGGCTCAGCAGGCTACTCTCTGGGTTGTCCAAGGTTATCACAACTATGCACTGGCTTGGCCCAGTTTCTTCTCCATGCTGGGACTGTGGGGCAGCTTACAGACAATAACTTATGTGGTAGAAGAGGGCCCAGCTCAACCTCTGGAAGGTGGTTTGCAAAGCCTCTGGTTATGGAATCTGGACACTGAGCTCTGATGTCTGCATGAAAGGAAGCATATAAATTACATACACGATTAAGATGTGAAGTGGAGAAGTTTAAAATAGTGAACAAAATCTTTGAGGGGCGGAAGGTAGAAAGTGACTTCCTAAATTGGCATTTTTCTGGACCTCAAGTTTAATGCCCTTACTCTTGTGAAAAGTCATCTGGGATCTTTAGGCCTTTGGGTATAATTTTCTAAAGTGCCTAACAGACAGATTTTAAAAGGTATTATGGAGCCTAGAGGTGCTGTGGCAGGGTTGGACTCACCCCCACGGTGCCTCCTGCTGGTTTCTCCAGGGAATTAGCTCGTCCAGCCCTGGAGCGCCCTCTGCAGGCCTGTCCACTCTGGCGCCGCGTCCCTCCCAGGACCCGGTGCCCTTTTAACTGGGGTGCTGCCCCCTGGCAGTACCCCTAGATCTGGGTCTCCCCTCCCAGGGGAACCCCCAACCCACTATCCCCACCTCGCCTCAGTCGTAGGCTACTGCCAGTCACCAGCTAGCCCCCGCGCCCTGGGGCAGACTGCAGTATAAGCCACTCATCACAGGCAAAGGGGGTTTGGACCTGCTGCCTCGGCCTACCCGTGGGTTGCCCCCGCAACCCCTGTACGTAGATGGGCCGAGCCCTAGGCCACAGCCTGGGGTTCTCTCAGGCCGGAGCTCCCCAGCTCCCCTGGCCTTCCCCAGCCCTGCTCCACCCTAGGTACCTGGTCAGGTCCCTGCAGCCAAGCCCTTCCCTCTCTAAAGGCAGAGAGAGTGTGTCTCTGCTCCAGGCCCACTCCCCTCTTATAAGGGCCAGCTGGGCCCTGATTAAACTGGCCCCAGCTGTGGCTGCTTTGCCACTCAGCCCACTTCTGAGCCTCCGCCCTCTCCCAGGGCTATGTCCAGCCCCTCCGGGCAGGAGCAGGGTTCCACTCTGCTACACAGAGAGAGGTCAGTCTGCTTGGGCTGTCCTGCTGGCTGGACCTCTCTCCTTTCCTTCCCTGGGCTGCTGCTGGCTGGAGCCTTCTTCCTCTCTAGCTGCCCTACTAGCTGGAGCTCCTTTCCCACCCTTGGACTGCTGCTGTGGGCTGGAGCCCCTTCTACCAACTTTGGACTGCTGCTGCCGCTGGCTGGTTGGTGTACTCCTTCCCTGGACTGCAACTGACTGTGTGAGTGAGTGAGGGGGGGGCTCTGCTGACCTGCCCCCCCTTCCCCTCCCCCCTCTGGAAGGAGGAGCCAGGGCCCCTCTACTACTACCACCTGTGGGGGGCCCTTCCTGCCCAGCTGCCAGGGTTGTTGGAGCTGCTGCAGTTGCTGCTGCATTTGTCCTGGGGAGCTCCTGGAGCTTAGAGGAGGAAGAGGACTGGGAAGACCACCGGCTGCTGGGGGAGCACACAGAGACTCTGGAGACCACTGTGGAGGGGGCCGTTACGGACTAAGTGACTTTCAACCTGCGCTTTTGTGGTGAGGGGTCCTGACTGTGTTTGTGGGGACACAGGGGGTGTGGTGTGGAGCCTGCCCCCTGGTTCATCTGTGTCCCCCCGCCTCCAAACCCCCACCACCACCGCTGCCCCCTCCACTGCCCCCACTGGCTGCTCACCATCTGCTTCCAGCTCCTGCCTCCAGGGTTCAGCTGCTTGCCTGGCCTGCCACGCCCGTTTCCACCATTTGGGCCTGCAGCAGCCAGCCAGCCAATCACTGACTTTTCTGCAAGCGCACGTGGGTGCACGTGCCCCCCCCCCCTGGACTACCCCCCAGCTTTGCCCCTTGCTGCCTGCCCTGTTTACCCCTGAAGCTGATTGCCCCCCCCCCAGCCCCTTATTAGCTTCAGTGTGTTTGCCTGCCCTGCCCCGCCCTTCTCCTGCTGTAGCCTGGTTCGTTTGCCCTGGCCAGGCCCAACAGCTAGCCCCTTGTTCCCTCTGCCTGTTCGTTCCCCTGCCTTTGCGGCCCTCCTGGCCCTGATTTGCCCCTCCCTTTGTGTGCCCATGCCCCCTCCCATGCGCTTGAGCTCCCCCCATTTCGGTTGATCACTGCACCCCCCTGCTGTTGTTGCAACCTTCCCTCCCCTAGTGCAGCTAGAGGAGCCGGAAGTCCACCTTCTGTTGGTGACTGACACCCCCCCCCCCCCCCGAGTCCTTGCTAGCCCCCCTCTGCCCCCCCTCCAGTTTGGCACCCTCCTCCCCTGCCCACAGCCTAGCGGGGAGGAGTGGTTGACCTGTTTCCCTCCCCCCCCCCCTCCCCTTTGCTTTTCTCCGGTGTCTCTCTCCCTTCCTTACCGCCCATCATGGCGGAAGACATGGCGGGTGGAATCCCTGTGGCGGACCCTGTCCCCCCTCCTCCGCCTGCCCCGCTGCCGTCCCCCCTAGCCTCCACCTCGACTGCTGCTGCCAGACCACCTTCTAGCGCCCCTGTTGGGGTGCCGGCAGCGACAGGCAAGGGGGTGACCTCCGCTGCTGCCACGTCCCTCGCCTCCTCTGAATTGCGGGGAACACCCCCAGCTGGCGGGAAGGGGCAGGGAAAAAGGAAGGGGAAGAGCCCCGCTAAAAAGAGTAAGCCCTCCATGGCAGGGACTACCCCCACTGCCACGGCCCCACCACCGGCCGCGGCATCACCCCCTGTAGTTCCCCCCACCAGCACCGTGGGCGCCCCCCCTCCAACCCCCAGAGCATATGCCCAGGTGGCGGGGGCCCCCCCGCCAACTGCCAAGTCCTCTCTCCCAGCCACTGCCTCTGGTACCATCCCTAGTGGCCGGGGCCCCTTCCCCACCTTGACCAGGAGGCATGGCATCCGCTGCCACCTGGTGCCCGCCTCGCCCCACATCGAAACCTACGTGCGGGCGTTGGCGAGGGTGGTGGGGCCCATGGCCATTGTGGCGGCCTCCAAGATGTACGGCAAGGCGGTATTCTTCCTTGCTTCGGAGGCCGCCGCTCAAGAGGCAGTAGAGAAGGGCCTGGCGGTGGGGGGCGTATTCGTCCCCCTGGAGCCACTGGAGGACCTGGGTGTCCGCGTAGTCCTGACCTCCGTCCCGCCCTTCCTGCCCAACGCTGCCCTATTGTCTGCCCTCTCCACCCTGGGGAAACCTATTAACATCCTCAGCCCTCTCTCGCTGGGCTGCAAGGACCCCACCCTCCGCCACATCCTCTCGTTCCGCCGGCAGGTGCATCTTCAACTGCCGCCGGCGGCGCGTGGCGGAGAGGCTCTTGAGGGGTCTTTTCTAGTCCCCTACCAAGGGGCCCATTACCGGGTGCATTATTCGACGGGGGAGGCCCGGTGCTACCTCTGCCGGGCGCTGGGGCACGTCCGGAGGGACTGTCCCTTGGCCCGGCAAGAAGGAGCATCCGAGACCCCCAAGCCCCGGCAGGGTGCCGGCCCCGTCACCGCCGGCGCCCTTGACCGCCCGGCGCCCAGAACCGCCCCTCCTCCTTCCCAGTCCACCGCTGCTTCCGCTCGGGCCCTGGGGGTGCCCCCCCCAGCGCGCTCAGACGAGCGGGAGAGCCCCACCTCTGTTGTACGCACTCTGGCGGGGCCCGTGGAGGAGGGTGTGGCAGGGGTAACGCCAGGTGTGGGAAATGGCCCGCCCCAGAGGGAGTCTGCCCCCCCTTGTGCTGCCCCGCCGTTACCTCCCCGAGTCCCCAAACCATCACCCTTGCCCCCTGACCCAACCCCTGTCGACCAGCCCACAGACGATGCCATGGAGGGCTGGACACTCGTACAGGGAAAGCGGGGCAAGCGGAAGGCTCGAGCTCCGCTCCTGCCATCGGATGCGGAGGCCCCCCGGAAGACCAGGAAGGGGGGCACCGATGCCGAGCCCTCCGCTTTCCCCGCGGGTGGCATTTGTCCACCACTACTGGCAAGGGCAGACGTGGCAGCACCGGAAGGCAGCACCGCCCCTCCGATGGAGTCCCTTCCTACGGAGTCCTCTGCTGGAGCCCTTCCTGCCCCCTTACCTGCTGAAGCCCCTGCGGGCCTCGAAGCGAGCGTTGCCCCGGGCGATGGCGGGGAGGGCCCCGGGGTGGTGGGGTGTGATCTCCCCTCTATCTACGAGGAGATCGAGGCCCTGGGTCTGACCCCGGTTACCCAGGGGGAGGACGACCCTCTGCCAGCGGGCCTCGACCTGAGCGACCTCACTCCGGACCTCCCTTCCCCGTGCCCCCTCCCTATGGTCCCTGCCTCCTCTCCTACCTCCGAGGATCCCCTGGACTCTTTGACCTGCCCGGCCGTGGGTGGCACTCCTCTGATGGCCGCCGAGCCCGCTGTGGCGACGGCCAGTGCTTTGCGGCCGGGACCCGAGTTACCGGGGGTCTCCCTCGTTGGCGCGGAGCAATTGACTTCCTTTCCGGGAGGGGGCCCCGCTAACCATTCTCCATCTGATGATGCCGTGGCTGTATCACCTGTCATCGAGCCTGAGCCCGGCATCCCTGGGGCCCCCGCTCCCACCCCTCAGACTCCTGAGCCCGATGGAGGAGAGCCACCTCCCAGCGTCCCAGCTACGGGGGCCCTGGATCTGGCCTCTATCCCTCTCCCCAACCCTACTCCCGACCCCTGCCCTGCCCCTACTCCCGATCCCATCCCTACCCCCTCCACCTCTCGCGCTGCCGTTGCCGCCCCTGGGGCAGTCTCCTTTCCTTTCCCAGAGGATGACCCCCAGGGAGCGGCCTTTGTGTCTCCCTGTCCCGACCCTCTAGGGGTTGCTCTCTTCCCTCCGCCACCCCCCTTTGAGATGGGGTCTGAGCCAGGCCACATGGTGCTAGCCCATCGGGCGCCACGTCGTGGGTCCGCCCCCTGCCTGTCCGTCTCGGTGGGCCATGGGGCTGTGTCAGGGCCCTAGTGGAGGGCGACCAGGGGCCAGTGACCCCGCCCCCCCATGAGCTGCGAGACGAGCTGCGGGCGTTTCTAGAAGACGTCCGCGGCTCCCGCAACAAGGTCCAGCTCGCTCTCCAGCGCTGGGGGGACTTTAATCACATCCTCCGGGCCACGAGGGCCCTCATGGGGGAGGGTAAAGGGACCGGGAAGCAGAGTGCCGCGACTTACCACCGGGTCCGCACCTTCCGCGACTCCCTGCTTACCTTCGGGGTAGGTCACGGTTTGCTGCGCGGCCCAATGGGGGCCGCGAGCGTCCCCGCTGATGAGGCTCCCCCCCAGCCCTCCTAATGGCACCTGTCACCTTTGCCACATTAAACACCCGGGGGTGTCGGATGGGTCTCCGCAGGTGCCAGGTGCTCTCCTTCCTTCGGGAGGGGGGGTACTCTGTGGTTTTCCTGCAGGAGACCCACACGGATCCGGCCGCCGAAGACAGCTGGCGGCTGGAGTGGGGGGATAGAGTTTACTTTAGCCATCTTACGGGTCGCTCAGCTGGAGTGGCTACCCTGTTCTCCCCCAACCTCCGGCCTGAGGTGCTGGGGGTTACCGAGGCTGTGCCGGGTCGCCTGCTGCACCTCCGGGTCCGCATGGAGGGGCTAGTGGTCAATCTCGTTAACGTCTATGCCCCGACATCGGGCCCGGAGCGGCTATGTTTTTATCAGCAGGTGTCCGCCTTCCTCGGCACTTTGGCTCCTCACGAGTGCCTGGTCCTGGGCGGGGATTTTAATGCTACCCTCGAGGAGCGGGACCGCTCGGGGACCGAGCAGAGCCCGGCCGCCGCAGACGTCCTCCGGGAGATTGTCGACCATCACTCCCTGGTGGACGTCTGGCGCGACCACCACCCGGACGACATTTCGACCTTTACCTATGTCCGGGTGGAAGCCCATCGGTCGCACCACTCGCGGTTGGACCGTGTTTACTTGTCACGCTTCCACCTTTCCCGAGCCCACTCCTCCGACATTCGGCCGGCCCCTTTCTCAGATCACCACCTAGCCACCGTGACGGCCTCTCTCTGTGCGGAGAGGCCCGGGCCGGCCTACTGGCATTTCAACAACAGCTTGCTGGAGGATGTGGGCTTCGTGGCGTCCTTCCGGGAGTTCTGGTTGGTCTGGCGAGGGCAGCGGCGCGCTTTTCCCTCGGCGCGGCGGTGGTGGGACCTGGGGAAGGTACACGCCCGGCTCTTCTGCCGTAACTACACTCGGGGCGTCAGCCGACGGAGGGATGCGGTAATAGAACAGTTGGAGCGGGAGGTCTTAGAGCTGGAGAGGCGTCTGGCCGCCAGCCCCGAGGATCCATCCCTCTGTGGGGCGTGCCGGGAGAAGCGGGAGGAGCTCCGGGCCCTCGAAGACCACCGGGCCCGGGGCGCTTTTGTTCGATCCCGCATCCGCCTCCTTCGGGAGATGGATCGCGGCTCCCGCTTCTTCTACGCCCTGGAGAAAAGGAGGGGGGCCAAGAAGCACGTCACCTGCCTTCTGGCAGAGGACGGCTCCCCCCTCACGGATCCGGTGGAGATGTGCGAGAGGGCCAGGACCTTCTACGCCAACCTTTTCTCCCCGGATCCGACCGATGCCACCGCTTGCAGAGTGCTCTGGGACCAACTCCCAACGGTCAGCGCGGGTGACCGGGACCGGCTAGAGCTGCCTCTCTCTCTGGCTGAGTTCTCGGAAGCCCTCCGCCGCATGCCCACCAATAAATCTCCGGGCATGGACGGGCTGACCGTGGAGTTCTACCGTGTGTTCTGGGACGTCCTCGGCCCGGACCTCGTCACCGTCTGGGCCGAGTCCTTGCAGAGCGGGGTCCTCCCTCTCTCGTGCAGGCGAGCCGTGCTCGCCTTACTGCCGAAGAAGGGGGACCTCCGCGATTTACGGAATTGGCGTCCCGTCTCGCTCCTCAGCACGGACTACAAACTCGTAGCCAAGGCCATCTCGCTGCGGCTGGGGTCCGTGCTGGAGGACGTGATCCACCCCGACCAGACCTACACCGTCCCGGGCCGTACCATCTTTGATAACCTGTATCTGGTCCGGGATCTGTTGGAGCTTGGGTGCAGGGATGGGTTGTCGTTCGCCCTCCTGTCCCTGGATCAGGAGAAAGCGTTCGACAGGGTGGATCACAAGTATCTCCTGAACACTCTGCGAGCGTTTGGTTTCGGACCCCAGTTTGTGGGTTTTCTCCAGGTGCTGTACGCTTCCGCAGAGTGTCTGGTCAGGCTCAACTGGACCCTGACTGAGCCGGTCAGCTTCGGGCGCGGAGTACGGCAGGGGTGTCCCCTCTCGGGCCAGCTGTACGCTCTGGCGATCGAGCCCTTCCTCTGTCTCCTTCGCAGGCGGTTGACGGGGTTGGTGCTGCGGGAGCCGGAGCTGCGGCTGGTCCTGTCGGCGTACGCCGACGATGTGCTCCTCGTGGTCCAGGACCCGGGCGACTTGGTGCGGGTGGAGGCTTGCCAGGCCATCTACTCGGCGGCCTCCTCCGCCCGGGTCAACTGGGTCAAGAGCTCTGGCCTGGTGGTAGGGGACGGGTGGCAGGCGAGCTCCCTCCCACCCGCGCTTCAGGCCATCAGGTGGAGCGCGGGTCCGCTGCTCTATCTGGGCGTTTACCTTTCCGCCACGCATCCGTCTCCGCCGGAGAACTGGCACGGTTTACAGGGCAGGGTGACCGAGCGCCTCCGGAAATGGACAGGACTACTCCGGTGCCTCTCCCTTCGCGGGAGGGCACTGGTACTCAATCAACTGGTCCTGTCCATGCTCTGGTACCGGCTCAACACCCTGGTCCCAGCCCCGGGTCTCCTGGCCGACCTCCGGACGGCGATTCTGGAGTTCTTCTGGCCAGGGCTGCACTGGGTCTCTGCAGGGGTCCTCCATCTGCCCCTGGAGGAGGGTGGGCAGGGCCTGAAGTGCCTGCGCACTCAGGTCCGTGTCTTCCGCCTCCAGGCCCTGCAGAGACTCCTTTATGGTGCAGGTAGTCCAGCGTGGAGCGTACTGGCGCACGCCTTCCTGCGCCGCTTCCGAGGGCTCCGGTACGACCGGCAGCTCCTTTATCTCGATCCGAGGGGCCTTCCGCGAGACCTCTCCGGGCTGCCGGTCTTCTACCAGGACCTCCTCCGGACCTGGAAGCTATTCTCAGCGACCAGGTCCGTGGCGGCCACCGAGGGGGCAGATCTCCTCGCGGAGCCCCTGCTACACAACCCCCAGCTTCGTGTGCAGGCGGCGGAGTCCCCCTCGGTGCGCCAGAGGTTGGTCCTGGCAGAAGTCACCAGAGTCGGAGACCTCCTGGACTACGACCGGGGAGACTGGCTGGATCCCCTGACGCTTGCTCAGCGCATGGGGCTCTCCAGGCCTTGTACTCCCCGGCGCGTACTCCAGGAGGTGAGGGCCGCTCTGCCACCCGCTGCTCGGGTCTATCTCGACCGGGTCCTGCACGAGGGCACGCCCCGCCCACCCTCCACCCCAGGCCCCCC
Source organism: Chelydra serpentina (assembly GCA_037349315.1). Lineage (NCBI taxonomy): Eukaryota > Metazoa > Chordata > Testudines > Chelydridae > Chelydra > Chelydra serpentina. The sequence continues at coordinate 21,376,858 of JBAIAC010000035.1, forward strand.
GGACCTTTTCATCGGGCCCCTGCCCCGTGGACCCAACCGGCCTCCCCGCCCCTTCTCCATGAGCCGGCTGCACACCTTACAGCCGGTCCGTTTTCAAACCGCGCCACGGAAGCACCTCTACACGCTCGTGCTCCACACCCTTCATTTCCTCGCCCTCGTGTCCCGCCCCGACACAAAGTGGCGGGACCTTCTACCACCTCTAGAGGGTGAGGAGCCCCGGTGGGCCAGCCTCTATTCCACTCTGATACCGAGGCCCACCGGGGATGTCAGCTGGCGACTCCTTCATGGGGCCGTGAGCACGGGTGTGTATTTGGCGCGGTTTACCCCTGTCCCAGATACCTGCCCCTTCTGTGGTGTGAGGGAGACCCTGGTGCACGTCTACCTGGAGTGCGCCAGGTTGCAGTCCCTATTCCAGCTCCTCACCAATCTTTTGTTACGATTTTGGCTGCACTTTTCCCCTCACCTCCTTCTCTATGCACTCCCTATCCGTGGCCCCACAAAGTCACGGGACCTCCTGGTCAATCTCCTTCTGGCCCTGGCTAAATTGGCCATCTATAAAACCAGGGAGAGGAGGTTGGCCGATGGAGGCTCCGGTGCCTGTGGGGCCTGTTTCCGATCCCTTGTCCGATCACGCATCCGAGCAGAGTTCCTCTGGGCGGCGTCCGCTGGCTCCCTTGACGCCTTTGAGGAGCAGTGGGCGCTGTCCGGGGTTCTCTGCTCGGTGTCCCCGTCAGGCTCCCTTCTTTTAACCCTGTGACCGCACCCCTGACCCTGTTATTTCATTAGTTGTCCCCCGGACTCATTTGGATTCCAGGTCCTGTGGATCCTCCCCTTAAATTAGGGGGGGTCCTTTAGCAGTGGGCGGGCTTCCGCCCGCCCACTTCCCGGAACCCAATAGGTACAGGTGCCTACTAGGATTTCCAAGATTTGGCCTAGGTGCCAAACTCCCAGGGCCAAGTGGTCAGGATGACCTTGGTATCACAATGCTTTTGGGGGAGAAAAAGTGTGGTATTTGCCCAGCTGTATTACATCTTACATTATTTGTTGTACACATCTTCTGCTGTGCTGGCCCTCCCATCTCAGTCTCCTGACTAACACCGTCTCATAGTATTAAAAAGGATTGTTCCATCTATAGCATTATTCACACCTGCCAGTTCTTAAGTACAGTGCAACTATTTTTCTACCTGATTTCACAGCTTTGTAATCATTTGGGGGGAAAACAGGCTTTTGTTGTTGTTTTAATTTAAGAGTTACAAGGCCTTTACTAGAATAATAAAGACTGCCTTTATAGAAAAGTGATTATTGTTAACAGAAAAAAAAAATGTGCCTAATAGCTGGAACTTGCCATTTCTGGTTGTTAGGCGAAAAAGAAACTCATTCTGCAAAGAAAATAATAGGAAAAGTATTAGACTTTGAAAGCCAACTTTAGGTACTTTATATATAGAGAGATATGGGGATTTAATTTTCCTTTAACTTACTTTTCTTTTATTGTTAGGTGTCACACTGTCTGAAGTGATTCACAACTGTGAGTGCCTACCTCAGTGCAGACTGTCAGAAACAGGGCAGACACCTCAAGATGGTGGTATGTTCTATACTTAGATTTCACCCAGCCAGTAACAAGTGTGAACTCCTGGATCACTATACCAGTCTTACCACGAAGTCAGACAGTCCCTTTAGACTCTCCAGCCTATCTTGCCACTCAGACAAACTGAACTTTGCGATAATGGTCACTTAAACCAAAAATCACATCACATCAGGTTTCTCCTGGGCCCAAGAAACCAGTCATTTATCCCAAATCAACTGGCACTCCACATCTTTCACCAAAGACAATGCTGGCAGCCAAGTCTACAGTAAACTAACTAAAGATTCTTAGACTGCAGTGGTTAATAAGGGTTCAGTCTCCTAAACAGCTACAGCATCAAGAAGATTATTACCAATGTTATTAGAGTGAGAGACCCCAGGACCACAGCAGAAACAATTGCAACTTATCACGAGTCCCTTTATTAACCAATCCACTAGGCAGATGCACTCTCACAAACACTGAGACAACAGAGCAGATAGAGCGCTAGTACAAAGAGTTTATGACTAGCATCACTCATGTCTCCTGCTGTGCAACCCTGAGTGCCAGTCATTATTTTCCTCATTATCAACCTCCTCCTCGTCAGCAGTGGCTGTCATCCTGCTGTCTCCCAAGGCATGCAGGCTGGGCTACAACTTTTATGATGTTACATTGACACCAACTGGGTTTATACATATTTATGAAGGTTTCAGCCCCTTTCCCTTATTTGAACTTCCACACCCCACTACTTTTGTGGTGCCCTATTTTTCATAGGCTAACTTGTTAGTTCCCCTTATAGTCATTAACATTTATGTTACTCAATCACCCTAACAACTGGTGGTTAGCACATTGCTGATACCCTATGTCCGCAAAAAATCCCCAACATACTCTACCTGGCACTTTGCAGTATATATTTCCTAAAAATTAGCAGTTTAACACTTAATGCAGCATTCTATCTTATGGCAGCTTGTGATATAGGGTCGTTGCTATCTTGTAACAACTTATGATTTAGGGTCACTTAGTTAATTGCTTTGTTAGCTTCTCATGTCAAGTCTTTCTTTGGGCCTGAGGCCTCCTTTGGCTAAGCTAAATATCTTACAGGCCTGAAGCCCTGTGTTACAACATTGAGGTGAAATATAAGTATTAGTTTCCTAAATGTATCTGATAGCTTTTATCCTCGGTTACATTAGATGAGTTGCTTCCCATCTTTATCTTACTCTGTAGCTGTTACCAAGAAAATAACTGCCAGGACTTGTTTCAGGAAAAACTTCAGCCATAGAGGAGATTGTTTATGAAATACTTCCACAAGTACTATGTAGTTTTTTAAATATATAAACATGCACAACATATTTTTTCAATAGGAAAACACTGGAGCTTTCCTTTATTACATAGTTACCCACTACTGGGGAGAAAATGTTGGTGTCCGACGTCCTGATCCATGGGTGCATTGCCTTCAGTGGGACTACTCCAATGTTTAAAGCTAGGCATGTGCTTCAGTGCTTTGCTGGATTGGGGCTTTACTACCAACTGGAGCGTTTACTGTTGTGCATTGTGTCACTGATGCAAATGCTCCTTCCAGCAGTGTTTGCCGAATCAGCGTCCTACACAAATATCTACAATGTCTGCCTCCATTTCAGTGGCTGTGCAAGCCATGCAATCGTCTCTGTGGTTTAAAGCTAGAATTGAAGCCCGGAAGGTAAGAGGTCAGTGAGAAGTCTCCTGAGAAACCAAGCTCTATGTAGTTTTTAAAAAATAATATTTATTTATTTAGTAAATAACTCTGAGGTTAAGCATGATTGAAAATAGGCTGGAAAGAAACACTCCCTTCAGTGCCATGAATCCTAATGTCTCGTCAGGTTTAAAAAAAAAAAAAAAAAAAGTCCATTCTGCATAATGTTTTTCCATGCTCTTGCTTGTTCATCAGTGTGATCCCCATGCTCTGTCTTTTTTGCTGGTCTTGAAAACACAGAAGAAAATATAACATATCATTTCTATCTAGTGGGTTGAGGTTTAGTGTATATAATCAATGTATATTAATAGGGCCTAATCCTCAGATAGCTCTCAGCAGATGCTCAGCACTTTTATTTTGGTACACCTGAAAATGTGCAGTGTGGTGTAATGAAATATAAATGCTTTTGGCTCAGTTATGACCCTCCCATAAGCACATATAACCCGTTAGGCAGGGTGTGTTGTTTCCCCCTCTATTCCTGATCCACAGAGGATTGTGTTCCAGACCCTAGATACAGAGTCTGGCTCTATACTCAGCTTCACACTTTCAGCTTTGGAGATCTCGGATTCAAGCCTTCCTTGATGTTGGCCAAGGTGGTGGCCATTACACACGCACAGAAGCAGTAGTTTTGAAGCAGTGTGGTCCCGTGGCTAGCACACAGGATTGCTGCTCAGGGGACCTATGTTTTATTCCTGGCTGTGCCACTGGCCTGCTGGAGGACCTTGGACATGTCAGTTGATCTCACTTTCCCCCTCAGTAACATAGGGATAATATTACCTCATTTCAAAGTGCTTGTGATCAGTATATGACTGGTATATAATAGCTAGGTATTTAATTATTATTATGGTAGTGATGGCGATCGTTAATACCTCAGGGTTCAATTTCCAGCTCTGCCACATACTGCCTGTGTGACCCTGGGCAAGTCACTCAGGGGGTCAGATTTTCAAATCTACCCCACAATGGGGTGAGCACTTTTGAAAATCTGGCCCCAATTGTGAGCACTAGCATTTGAAAAATCTGCCCGTGAGCTCTCTCAAAAAGGTGCTCCTTGATCATCTTGTTGTGCTTGATTTCCCCCCTCTCTAAAATGGGAATGAAAATAATCCCCCTTCCAACCATCGGTGTCTCCAAACCTGTGGTGACGGGGGCCATTTAACTAGGTGGAGAAGGAGGGGAACTGTGCTGCCTAGTTGACGTACACAGCTTGGGCAGCTCAACATAGTTCACGTTGCACAGGCACTCCATGCTGAGCTGCATTCCATGGCAGCCTTTGATACAAATAATGTGTAGAAAGGGCTGTGTAAGCAGGTCAGACTCACCCCGGCAGCGCCTCCTGCTGGTCTCCTCAGGGAATTAGCTCGTTCCAGCTCCAGAGTGCCCTCTACAGGCCAGTGATCCGCCTTACCGCTGACCCTGTGTCCCTCCCTGAACCCAGTGCCTCTATCCATTGGGGTGCTGCCCCCTGGTAATAAACCCCAATAATCCCAGTGGGTCTCCCCTCCCCAGGGAACCCCAAACCCACTATCCCTACCTCACCTCAGTCATAGGCTACTGCCAGTCACCCGCTAGCCCCCGCGCCCTTGGGCAGACTGCAGTATAAGCCACTCATCACAGGCAAGGTTGGGTTTGGACCTGCTGCCTCAGCCTACCTATGGGCTGCCCTCTGCAACTCCAATACCCAGTTGGCCTAAGCCTAGGCCACAGCCTGGGGTTTTCTCAGGCCAGAGCTCCCCAGCTCCTCTGGCCTTTCCCCAGCCCTGGGCCACTCTCGGTAATCTGCTCAGGTCCCTGCAGCCAGGGCCTTCCCTTGCTGAAAGTAGAGAGAGATTGTCTGTTCCAGGCCCACTGCCCTCTTATAAGAGCCAGCTGGGCCCTGATTAAACTGGCCACAGCTGTGGCTACTTTGCCAATCAGCCTAGCCCTTCCCCTTCACAGCCCTCTCCTAGGCTGCTTCAAGCCCCTCAGGACTGTATGGCATTTATCCTAGCACTCCAAGGCCAAACAGTCTATAGCCTCAAAGGGGCAATTTGGGAGAGCAAAAGCCAACAGAGCCTGAATTTAGCCCTGCGGGATTGTGTTTTCTCACTGAATTCCATAAACAGTTAATTTCCTCCACCCCCACATTAACCCCCACCTCCACATTTTGGAGGGTTAGGAGTGATGTGATATCAATCAAAATTTACATTTACCAAAATGGGAAAAAAATCTGCAGGGGGAGTGATGATAGAAAAATAGGCAAATATGCCGGAGAAGGAGTTAGCAAACGGAGAGCATCAGCAGCTGTAATCTCAAGTGCTGCTTACCTGCCAGTCCCGGAACGTACTCATCATCATACAGGCCTAAGGATGCCTTCTAGTCAGCAGACTTGCCAGCCTGGGTATGGCACAGAAGAGACGCAGGAAAAAAAGACTTATGGGAATTATTAACATGACTTTGATTCCTGCACAAATTTAGCCCTAAAAGGGCACAGCTGTCATTCCATTTGCCAACATCAGCAAGTAATTACGTGAAGAAAACATCATTATACATTTGACTTTGTCTCTTGCCATGTCATTAAGACACCAATAGATGGACCACTTGGACTGTGCAAGCTAATAACAAGAATATGAAATGCACAGAGCTGAAAGTTCTCCTCCTCCTGCTTCTGCTAAGCTTGTTATTTCCCCTAATAATAGAGAGAGACTAGAGCGATCGAAAATTAGCAGTAGAAAAATTGGCTCCTCTTTGTTGAGTAGACGGTTTAATTTATTCCTGAGCACAATGTACCTGAAGGATGATAAGAAAAAACTTTGATATCATGCTTAAAAAAAAAAAAGTTACATAACCTCATATTCTCTGGTTCCTGGAGCAGTCTCTATTTACCCAGCTTTCTTTTAATCACATTGAATTTAACAATAGGAGAAAATAGGGGCTATCTGGACTCTGACAAGATTTCTTTAAAAAGTAAAAACAAACAATGGTTGAAGCTAATTATTTTCTGTTTAATTTTCCGTTGTGCTTTTTGAGGGTGAGCGCCCCAGTAAATTGTTGTAGCACCACTGAAGACAATGGAGCAATGCTGATTTGCGCCAGTTGAGAACCTGGCCCTTGAACATTCAAAAATCACTTGAGAGCAAGCAACACTGCACGCTCATGGCTAGCTTTCCCACAGTGCTGAGTGGATACCACTGACATCGGAGGGAGTTGTGGGTGCGCTGGGAAATCAGGCCACTCTCTCAGTCTCACAGATCCTGCATGCTGCAGGGAACCTGCCCCCACACTCTTCACCTTATGGGACTGTTCAAAGCCCAAAGCACAGCAGGATCACCACAGCTCAGCTATGTGGGGGCAGCCTGCAGGGATGGAGCACAAGTGCACACTTGCATGCATTGGATCAGTGACCATGTTGGCTCTCTCCACGGCAGGATGGGTAGAAGGCGGGCAGAGCAGAATCATAGCTAGTGGGGCTCTGTTGCCATGACTGGAGTGGGTTTGCAGTGGTTCTGCTGGGTAAGATTCCAAGCTTTGCACAAATGAGGAGTATAGCACCCACAATGCGATTCCCCCCTCATTCATGCTTTATAAAATCAATACTAGCCTCCAGTTAATTTTAAAACCTGCCATTTTCTCACTAATCAGAGGCCTCCTCGTGCCAAATTCCATTGCTGGGGGTCACAAATCCTGACAATTTCCCTATGACTGAGATTATGGCCTCCAAGATACTGGATTGTGAAGGGCATCATACTGTGAATCAGTCAAAGAGAAATGGACCATTGCTGCTGCGAGACCACTTGAAGCTTTGGGAGCCGGTTAAATAGGAAAGAGACATTTCTTCTGTTTACACACAAATACTCCGGCAGTCTGCAATGGGGGGGGGGATAAATTCCTAGAAAAGGGCATGACAGCTGAATAGCACTTAGATAAAATACTACCTTTGGTGATGAATGCCAGAGTGCAGCTGAGAGTTTTCCTGTCAACTATAAAGGAAGATTATGGCTGACAATATTTAGCAAGGTTGCTTCTGTGTTTACATGCTGAACAGGTGCAGTAAAATGTGAAAATATCTAAGATTTCAAAGACAATTGATCAAAATGCACTAGATTGATTTAATTTACTTAGTATCACAATGAGATAGTTAATTTTTTTTACAAGAAAGGATGCGCTTAAATTGTTCAGTTTGTTTCCAGACTTTAGTTCTGATTGTTTTAGAACAGAATGAAATAATCCAGCCATATGTGAAGACAATGCCACTCACAAGAATGAATTTCTCAAGCAGAAAGGCAGGAGCCAGGAGATCTCATAAACAGTGTTATCTCCCACTAAAAGTGTTAATGCAAATCTTTATCATTTCATGTCTGAATATATTTCAGAAGAGGAGCCTGGAGGGAACAGCAAGGAATGGGGTTTAAATGCAAAAACCCCTGCAAAAAGCAATATAGGTAATTTGTTCCTCCTGTTCTCCCTTAAGAAAGGGTTGCTTACATGGAATAATGAAATGAAGATTCCTCTGCAGCTCCACTGCTCTGTGTCTAGGGATATCAGGTAAAAAAAAAAAAAGAAAAAAAAAGGGATTTCAGTTTTACTTGGCAAGAATAAAGAAAGTCCTTAAACATGGGGTGTGCGGGGATGGATGTTGCATTCTGAAGGGGAGGGAGGGCTAGGAGGAATGCACTTGCTTGGGAACCTGACTGGACTTTTACTGCAATGAGATGGAAAGAGTTACTTTCAGTAATGTCTACTGGTGCATTCATAGCTCCCCTGGGCAGAGCACTCCTCTGTATAGAGCTCATCCTACCCATTACTTGCCCTAATCAGCCTTCAGAATTGGCTTTTCAGGGGATATGTCTACACAGCAATTAAACACCTGAGGCTGGCCGGGCTCTGGCGGCAGGGCTGTAAAATTGCTGTGTAGACATTCAGGGGACCCCCATGTGGGGGAGGGGCCCAGAGCCCAGGCTGCAGCCAGAGCCCGAACATTTATACAACATTTTAAACCCTACAGATTAAGCCTTGCAAGCCCGAGTCAGCTAACCCGGCCAGCCACAGCCATTTTGTGGGTCTTTTATTCCAGTGTGGATGAACCCTTAATGTCCCATCAGTTTTCCCAGTAAAGGAGAAAAGTTCCTCCAGTCATATCGAAAGGCTCATTTGTCTTCCACTTATGCTTTCACTCATGAATCTGATTCCCTCTTTTAGGGCCTAATCTAAAGGCCTTTGTAGTCCGTGGAAAGATTCCAGCTGCCTTAAATAGCTTTGGATCTGGTTCACACTTCTCAGAGGGCTATTGCTGGTCTACCAGACAAGAGCCACAATGAGTAGCTCACGCAAGGCCCCAGTCTCGAACTACATCCCACATTTTAAATTTCTCCTCAAACAAAACACCCACACAAACAAACATTGTGGTAAATGTGCTTCTAGGAGATACTGGACTCTACATAAATAAACACTAATAGTGAAAACGTTGCTTCATTCTTCCAGAGCACGATATTTGTATCTGCATATTTTTTTTCTCTGGAGGGATAAGAAAACAAGAATAATCCTGCAGAGTAAAAGAGCTGGAAAGTTATTCAGTGTTAGGTTGTTTTCACCAAATGGGCTTTAAAAATGAAGAAACTTGACAATTTTGCAGTGACAGGATATTTTTCTCACATGATATGATGCTAGCCTTCAAGGACGCTAGCTTTCAATGGTTGTTTTTGATTTGTTTTCTGTAGATGTCTGCTGACATATATTTCAGCTGATAGTCCAGCTCTCATAGGGGTTTTAAGATCTCACTGTGTAAATCCCTGTTCTTAAATTCTAGTTTCCTGTGTTTTCCCCAACCACAAACTGTCTTGCAGTGCACGTACACACACACACACACACACATCAGTCTTTGATTGTGCTCTCATCAATATCAGGATGAAGTCAAATAAATAATAGACATGGATGAGGTCAGCTAAACCAAGCACAAGACATTCTATATGGTGGAGTCATGCAGTCATATCAACTTTTAAATCAAATACACTAATTTTACCTTAATTCTACTAATGTGCTTTCTGAACCAATGTGTTTTCATAAACTGACCTGCTAGACTGAAGATGTAATTTACAGTGAATTGTGGTACGGAACTACACTGCAGATGGCATTTACTTAAAAGACAAGTAAATTCCTATTTTTGTATGCAATAGAACTAAAACTAATTAAACACTAGGCAGAATTCTTTCCGGCGACTTAAATGACAACATCTGTGCTATATAATTTATTATTTAACTTATATGTTTATTTGTAGACTTTTAAAATGCACCTCTCTACCATCACCAAGATGTACAAAAATAAAACACTTTAATTAAATAACATTCAAAAATGAATCCCCTTTCAATTAAGGGTCTCAACCACAAACCTAATTAAAGAACTCAGTATAATTCTTCCACCAAAAGGATTCTTCCCATTCTACCCCAGCAAAAGCCTGTGCAAACAGGGAAACAGTATAGTGTGCTCTTCAGGTCAGTAGACTCAAGCCCTGTCAGACCAGTGGGTCTCGTCACTTGTTATTTAAATCTCTGGGGTAGGGCCTCAGACTTCAGCTGATCTCACATGCTGGGACATAAGAAGGAGAGGCAGGTGTGACCTGAAGGACCTCTGTATTTACACCCTACACACTATTGTATTAATCTTTGTACAAAATATGCATTGCGAGGTATCATTTGAAAACTAATAACTCATGGATCATTAATGTTCTTGGACGATGTATGTAAGCAGTATGTATTAAGAGTTATGCATATATGGAGGAATTATAACTCGAGCATGTTTAGATCAGGCATGTTGGGTTGGGGGGTGGGCAGAGATTGATAAACAGTCTATCCTAAACAAAGGCTGATGGGTTTAATCTCAATTTACATATAAGCAGTAAACGGGCATCAAACTAACAAGGGGTGGAGATTGCAAGAAACAGAACAATTTGCATTTTATCAAACACTACCGGGGAAAGAAAGAGCACAGTGCTTCCTTCACCAACAGACTGCATGCCACCTTCCTCACAGCTTGAATGAACTTTATTTTGAGTGTACCTGTTAGAAGAATCAATTTCAAAGGGTCACTGGATTATAAAAGAAAGGGGCAGAGAACTCCAAGTTATCTCTTTCAGCTAAGAAGATCCAGCACTCTGGGTTTCTGGAGGAGATGCTGATGGGGGTGTGGGTGTCAGCCACCAACTTACTAGAAGACTGTGGGTGAGAAAAGCCATCTTGAACAAATCCTGTACCTAGCTAGATATAAGTTTTAGACTTTTAAATGTGTGATTCCACTTTTATTTGCTTGTAACCATTTCTAACTTTGTTTCTTGCACTTGAACTGACTGAACATCCTATCTTCTTATGTTAATAAACTTGTTCTACTATTAATTTAAACCAACAGTGTTGTGTTTGAATTGCAGTGAATGTTAACTCCAGTTAATGTGGCAAGCTGTTGGGTTTTGTCCCTTTAAATGAGCAACTGGCTCTTATTTGTCCTCTGAATGTCGCAAAAGTGGGCTGAACATTGCGACTGATGGTGTGTTGGGGTCACCAGCAACATCAACCAAGTCTGGGACAGACAGGAGTGTGTCTGTGATAACTTCTGGCAGGCTGTTGGATTCAAAGTGGTTGAATCAAAGCTGTACAGCACACAGAACATGAAGTGAATGCTGGCTGCTGGCTGTGTGTGTGTCCCAGGCATGGAGTCACAACTAGCAGAAGCATTTTGGGGAACTCGGGGTTATAATTCAAGGGATGACACAACCTCTCACAGGTTTGAACTGTATCCCAGAATATGACAGAGGGTCCTTCTAAAGTATCCAGGACCTAGTCAAAACAAGATTGCAGGAACCCAAAACAACGGTTTGAATTGCACTAGAAATCTGGAGTCTATAAACAGGCAATGACAAACTATCTCTAGGTTTGCAAGATTTTATAGGAAGTAACACTTTTGCATCTTTTATTGAATCCTCTACATGAACTGGGACATGGAGCCTAAGCAGTGAGCCAAGGGTGATTCACTGTCTCCCACAGGGCTGTTGACACTACTGTCAGATGACGCCGCTGATAGGGAAGTGGATGTTCGTACTTTGTCCAACAGGTTGGGTGTACCCAGGTGGTGTGAACACCTTAGAATAGCAGGATCCAATGTGCCTGCTTAAGGCCTAATACCATAACTGGAAATCAGAACTGAAAGCTGCCTTCACAGTTGTCTAACTTTGCCCTTGTGATTGGGGGAGGGGGGTGAATGGCAAAAGGTTGATGGTTTGCTATGGATAAGCAGCCATAAGCCAGTTATTTCAGATCTTGATGGGATAGAATATAACATGATCATCAGCCAATTACTTAGTATTTCTGCTTTGGCCCAAACTAGAAAGTTTAGAAGTGACATTTTTTTTAAAAGGTCAGTCAGAGGCTACTGATGAGGGAAATTATATGGTTGATGCTAGCCAGTGCTTATAGTGGCCAACGTCTTACTTCACCAGCATCCTGGAGTGGAGGGAAAGAAGATGGTATTGGATCAAAAGGAGATCACAAGTAGGTGTGAATATTGGTACCTGTGATTTTAAAATTCACACTTCCTGGAACAGTGCTTGTGAATGTGGGTATAAAATGTGCTTTTATTAGCAAATCTTGTTCACTCAAACATCTCTGGAAAGTAAACATAAAAGGGATACAAACCCATGTGAAGTAAATTTCTGCTTAAACATTCATGAATACACAGGGTCAATATTTTGTGGTATTTGCCTAATGCTACCTAGATGAATGAGAAATGGTAGAAATATGCCTTCTTCTGAAATTCATTATTTGTACCTTCATTTTTTCCGACATATGTCACAGTTATTTACATGTTTAGTTACATACAAGGCAAACTGGAAAACCTCAGTCCCTTGCACAGAGGTTTTAGATTTCTAGACGCACGGTTCCAATGTTAATGAAAGCAAATAAATAGCGCCCTGAAACTGTAGACATATCAGCAAAAGGTCTCTTTGGGAAAGAACAATCAAACCCTATCATCAGTGTCAGTACAAGGATGCTAGATGGGAATTTTACCACACTTTACTGACCTTTTAGTCCTTCAGTCGTGAATAGCTGTGGGCTGCTCCTTCAGCTTTGGGAATTACATGTTTGCCCAATTCTGCATAAACCTGTACAGCACAGAGAAAATGTTCTGCTGCAAAACTTGCAGAGCAGCTTTATACCCCATATAACTGCTCACTTAATGACCTGCATCCTATATTCTGCATTGCCTTGACGAATACAAAGGGCTTTCATCCACTTAGCTAGAAAATGCATTTTTTTGCCTATACAAAGTATTAATACTATTTAATGTAATAATTTAATGTGACTTTAGCTTCAGAGAACTTTCTCACTGCACCTGGCATGTCAATGCAGTTCATTAGATCAAGTAAAAGTACATGACTGTGTAATCCTTTGGAGAAATGGCAATATATTCTCTTTTGTTTCCAAAATATTAGCTACAGTTTAAATATATTTACAAAGTTTCTCTCCACCCCTACCTTCTTTTATTGGATTTTAGAAATAAAATACAATTCAAATATCTAACAATATGACAGACCTGCTGGGGAAAACATTAAAATGCAGATCATCCCATCATGGGCCTAAAAACTTATAACAACATATTTATGGAGCTAATCAAATTCCTTCCCTCCAAAATGAAACACCTTTGTTCCCCATACTGAAAAGCCAATTTAATTATAAAACCAACACATACAGTTGGCCTATAGTTACATTATCAACATCAGGGGTCCAGTGACTGCAGAGAAACCTAATGTTAAAAAGGGACACAGTGGAAAATTATATTTTATTACATGGATGAAAAAATGGAAGTCCATTCAAAGGTGACAGGAATATTGTCTATTACAATCAGAAGGCAGAAATGAAATCTCTGGCTCCCCAGATCAAACAGATGTTGAGACGGTGCCAAATTATTATGAATTGCTGTGAATGATATGAATAAATGTGGCAAGCATGAGTTTGGTATGGCTTGGTATGTCTGAATTTGCTAAAGGATACTGGGAGCAGGATTCTCTTAGCATTAGATAAATGATGTCGAGAATCATTGTAGGTGTTGGAACTGCACTGAAATGGTTAATTACGGCTCGATCTGCGCTTGTTTCAATATTGAATTTTGGAATGTCAGCAGGGAACCAGCTCACAAAATAAAGAAAAAGTAAAATCTTGCGATCAGTGGACTTGGTGCAAGCTGACTGGGTCAAAGTGACCACTTTGGATAGCATCATGCTAAGAGCTTAAGTGAATGATTGATGAGAGGGTAAATGATTGAGCTTTGGTTTGTGTTTGCTTTGCAGCCCCCTTCCAAAATATTAGTTAGACTATACCAGTAATAAATGCCCACAAGGCATATTTCTGGGACATGTGACCCTTTTGAGAACAAAAGGTATAAATGCTAAGTGAAGTAAATTAGTTAGATTAGTTCCCCAATTAACGTCTGAAGAAGTTCGTGCTGCTGTGAGACAGAGGGCTTGGAGCAGCCTAGGCTCCGCTTTGAGGGACATTTGCGGGATTCTAGAACCAGAGCTATGCCAATTTACAGTAGCTGAGAATCTGGCCCATTGCATATAAGTCTGAAACATATTAAAATAAGCCTGAGGAGCAAAGAAAATAGAAAAGGAGAAAGGGAAGGTTAGGGTTAGAGCCATTACTGAGTTTCTGTAAAATATTTTTTCACCCTCTCTGCCTTTAAAGTAATTTTTTTTTCTTTTACACTCATGCTGGTTCATCTTTTTCAGATTTATATTTGATGTAAAATGTGTTGAGCTGCTTAGAGTGGTTATGGGTTGCCTGTTTTGACATGCCTGTAGGCAGATCCCATTTGCATGCATACTTTCCCCTACATTTGCGAAATACCTTCTTATGAGTTCTATAACCAGGAAGCTAATTAATGTCTGGAACCGACTAGCATGGGCAGCAACAGAAGTCACAACTGTGAACATAAATTCAGAGACCAACTGGTTTGTACGTAGGGGATGAGTATATAGAGGAAAAGTATTACAGGGCACACACCTAGACAGACAATAGAGTTGAAGTGGCATTAATGGCTTCTTTTCAGCCTGTAGTGATATGCATGTGCCTTTCCTTTTTCCTAGCATATTTAGAACTTCTGTTCCCCTTATTTTTTATCAGAGAGCTGGCTGAGCATCTTTGATGATTCTCAGAGTCCCTGGAAATTCCTTGCTTATTTCCTAACATTTTGGCTTTTGTGGATTGTTTGATAATTCAAACCCAAGATGGAAAATCACCACAAGTAACATGGCACTTTTGCAGCTGTTCAGTGTGGTGACTAGACACCGGGTAACTGTATTTGATAGATAAATACATTAGGTCAAATAGATACATGATTGATAGAAATAGGCTCAAAAATATCAACTGAGGCGAAGGCTACACTTGCAGCTGTACAGAGCTGCGAGTTAAACCCGTCTTCGTACAGCTGAGTAGAGAAAGCGCTGCCAGCTGCCAGCGCACTGTCATGGCCACATTTGAGGCATTTGCAGCTGTATTGGGAGCGGTGCATTATGGGCAGCTGTCCCAGCGTCCAAGTGGCTGCAATGTGCTTTTCAAATGGGGGGGTGAGGTGGAGTGTGACAGGGAGCATGTGGGGAGAGAGAGTGGGTTTTTGGGGTATCCACAGAGTATCAGCTCATTATCTCCTAAGTTTACACCCCCCCACCTGCCCCGCCTCTCTTTCAATCACTCAAAGCAATCAGCAGGGGCTTTGTTTGTTTTTAAAGAGCAGAAAAACGGCCACTCGGGGAAACGGAGCCCAACCCCTCCCACTCCCGCCCTTCTCCCCCCCCACTCCCCCCCGCCGCCTCTCTCCAAGCTAACTTTGCTGCTGGCACTCCTAACGGAGCTCCCCTGCCTGCAAACAGTAGCTGTGTTTGGTTTTTTGTAAAGCAGCCCTAGAACGGAGCTCTGAACTCCAACCCGGAAGTGCCGTTTCAAAACAAAGGGAGCTTCCGGACGTCAGTTAGTGCGTATTGCCCAACTACAATCCAGGAGCAGTGTAGCAGCCACTATGCAACAGCTGTTATTCCTCTCGGGAAGGTGAAGTACCAGCAGCGCTGTAACCACGGAGATACAGCGCTGCACGTGCCTTGCAAGTGTAGACGGTTAGTGAGGTACAGCGCTGCAGGCAGTTTTATTGCGCTGTAACTCCTGAGTGTAGCCAAGGCCTGAGCCTTACAGTCACTCAAAATTAAAGCACTTCCTCACAAAATGTTTAGAGAGGGAACCATCTTTTAGTATGGGGTCTGTGATAGACCCAGGACAGTTGGGTACAGCAGAGTAGTAGAAGGCAGATATACTGGCCACTGGATAAGCAGTTTTCTGTTCCCTGAATGACCAGAGAGGGGCTGCACTAGAGTAATCAGGAACCTGCTAGACCCAATTAAGACAGGGAAGCTAATTAAGACACCTGGAGTCAATTAAGAATATACTAGAATCAATTATGGCAGGCAGACTAATCAGGACACCTGGTTTAAAAAGGTTAGGGTTAGGGTTAGAGTGGGACAACAGAGTTGGGACAACAGAGACTGCGGAGATTGTTCTCCGTTTCCCCCATGCTGGCCAGTGATGAGGTTAGCTGAGTGAACGCCAGGTTTGAGCCTCTAGCAGAAGCGGTCAAACTGAGAGCTGCTGTGAACCTCTGAGGCGAGCAAATCCACCAAAAAGCGCAGGACCCACCAAGGCAGAGGAAGAACTTTGTCACAGATCAAATTCAGCTTTGGTGCAATTTCTGTTGACTTCAGTTGGAACGGTGTTGTTTATACCTTAGCTGAATTTTGTCCCTAGTCAGATAAGTGACACTTTCAACACACTATTCACCCTGGTGTGTGATATCTGCTCATTTTACTGAGAGAAAACAAGTATTCACTCCTGTTAACAATACAGAACTGATAAAAGCTGAGACCAAGTCAGCTGTGCAAGGGCTAGAGTGGTTCTCAACCTATTTACCACTGTGGGCCACATATGTGGCCCACATTGTGTTATGTGGGCCGCATCCAATACTACTTCTAAGGCCCTGAGGTTGTCACATGGGCCGCAGCTCTGTGCTGATTGGGCCGCAAGTGGTCTGTGGGCCGCAGGTTGAGAACCACTGGGCTAGACTAAGTGGAATGCCTCCCTTTACTCACCAGAAGTGTGCTTGCTACTTCTAACCCTTTCTGGGATATAGCCACCGCTCTCTCTGGGCTGGCTCTAGTTTTGCTCTGAGGCCAAATCAGATTAATTAATACATATCTCATATGTAAGCAGTGCCATAATTTTTGTAAGTGGCATTTGCTGCAGTGCCTTAGAAGTATTTCTGTGGTTTTATGCGATAGAGAGAGAGAAAATACCTATTGCTTTCACATCATTGGTTTGTCTCCAGTTTGCAGGGTTGAATTATCAGTGTTTCCCAAACTTGGGATGCCGCTTGTCCAGGGAAAGCCCCTGATCCACCCGTCCGGTGTGTTTACCTGCCGCGTCTGCAGGTTCAGCCGATCGCGGCTCCCATTGGCCTGGGGGCTGTGGGACGCGGCGCGGGCTGAGGGATGTGCTGTCTGCCGCGTCCCGCAGCCCCCATTGGCGAAGCACAGCGAACCGCGGCCAGTGGGAGCCGCGATCGGATGAACCTGCGGACGTGGCAGGTAAACACACCGGCGGGCGCGCCAGGGGCTTTCCCTGGACAAGCGGCATCCCAAGCTTGGGAAACACTGTCCCACAGCATTGAATTCTCATGGAGCAATGTCTTAAAGTTTAGATTTGCTGCTAGATTAGGTCAGACTCCTTTGATGACATCTGTACTTGTGATCTTGCATGTGGATGTGGAGACCGAGTAGCAAGAGAGGGGAATTCCTGTTTTATATGAATCTGCACCAGAACATTTTGTGCTACATATAAATACTGTTGGGAGGTATGATGAAGTCATACACTCCAGTGCTGGGAAACTGGAATCCCCCTTGGTTGTAGATAATTTAATTCATAGATATTTGAGTATCCTCCTCTCAACCAAAATCGATTTTTTTCATGTATAATAGTAGAAGTCCCTGCTCATTCTTTTGTAGAACAGGTGTTGCTCTCAGAATAGCTTAACTTGATTTTCAGCACCCATATGGAATTTGCAATGTTGGCAGACAGGAAAAAAATCTTGTGACTTGTAACTGGGAAGTTTGGACCAGATGAAATTAAGAGAATCAGTAAGGCTACATCCACACTACCCGCCCGATTCGGCGGGTAGCGATCGATGTTCTGGGATCGATTTAGCACGTCTCATCTAGACGTGATAAATTGATCCCAGAGCCACTCCCCGTCGACTCCAGAACTCCAGCTCCGCACGAGGAGTAAGCGGAGTCGACGGGGGAGCCTGCCTGCTGCAGTGTGGACCAGCGGTAAGTACTTTTGAAATCGATCTAAGATATTGGACCAGCTCTAAGAAACTCCACATCATTTTTATACAGCCACTTTTATGACTTACTGTAAGCATTTTAAGACTGGCTTTATGATCAGTTTTCACTGTCATTCACACAGACTGAATCTGTGGCTATAGCACGAAGACAACTACAAAACTAATTTCAGTTAACTGAATCCCTGGGAAGTTCACAAAATCTTGACAGATATCTCTCACTTCTCAAACTTTGGGGAGCTCCTTTTACGTTAACAGCTGTGCTAGTATTGGAATCTGACCTGTACCGTGATCCAGCCTATTGTTTCACTCTCTAGGTTGTATTTTGGTTCCATGACGGTTCTCCGCCACACTTCAGCAAGTGATTGTGACCTGGGTCTGTTGTTAGATCATCTTTGTTACTTGTCTGCTGGCAGACAATTCTTCCCAAGTTTGTTTCAGGTTTCAGATTTAGCTTTAATCCCCCTCCAACACTCAAGACTAAATCTGACAATTTTGAAGGCCTGATCGGTATTATCCAGATTACCTATGGATTTAATCACCATGGACTTGACTATATTACAAAATATTATTCAATTATGATTAAACATAATTCAAACATGATTATGAGGAGGTGAGTTAGGTAACATTGCTGACCACAACTGATTGATCATTGTAGTATGCAGTGTAGTTGTAGCCATGTCAGCCCCAGGATATTAGATAGACAAGGTGGATTAGGTAATATATTTTAAATTGTATTGAGCATTGTGGGGTCAATTGTGATTAAACCCTTGTGTATATGGATTTGTGCTAGGGAATTATGTTAAATTTACATACCTTTAGAAAGTCTATCCCAGGAGGAAGTCACCGCAATATGTTCCAGAACTAGACTTGTTTATAAAAAGGTACAGGTTAATCCTAGCACTGCCTGTGACCACAGCAAATATACCACCATTCTAAGAATGGACATTGGCTTACATTTACAGGATAACAATTCTTGGAGTGTCAGCTTTGAAAGACAGCTGAAGAAAAGAAATAAAGGCAGAATCCACTTCTAGATGGAGACTTCACAGTAAAGGAGAGGAATTAGAACCACACTTTTTTACGTGTGATTTGTGAAGCAATGTGCAGGAAGTCAGGCTAGATGATCATGATGGTCCCTTCTGACCTTAGTCTATGAATTTATGTGTGACCATCCATAGGTAAATGACACATCTATGGAGGTGGACAAAGCAGTCAGCAATCATCTAGCCTACAAATCACAATAGTGTTAATTGAATTGTAACTATTCCATCAAACATTATTCTGCCAACGGCCTGCAAAGCTGGGGAAGCTATACCTATTTTTAAATGTAAGGAATTTTATATAAAGAGAGATAATGATAACAAAACTCATTATCTCAGTTTTGTAGCTGGAAAAAAATGGGGAATATTTATAAGCAAGGATGCTGGAAATGCAGATTTCTGCTTCCATAGGGTTTGGTTATTTCAGGGTTATTTAATTTAAATCTTTCCATCACCTAGGTTACTGGGTGAGAATTAATTTTTGGTTCCTTTTCCCCACAAAGTTTGTGGTTTCTTAATGTCAAATCTGATGCCCATAAAAGGGCTTAATATGTAAATGTAGGGTTGTTGATTAATCCAAGTTAACTCATGCAATTAACTCAAAAAATGAATTGCAATTAAAAAATAAATTGCAATTCATCACAGTTTTAATCACACTGTTAAACAATAGAATACCAGTTGGAATTTATTAAATATTTTGGATGATTTTCTACATTTTCAAATATATTGATTTTACTTACAACACAGAATACAAAGTGTAAAGTGCTCACTTTATATGACTTTTTATTACAAATATTTGCACTGTAAAAATGACAAAGAAAAGAAATAGTATTTTTCAATTCACCTCATACAAGTATTGTAGTGCAATCTCTCTATTGTGAAAGTGCAATTTACAAATGTAGATTTTTTTTGTTATATAACTGCACTCAATAACTCAACAATGTAAAACGTTAGAGCCTACAAGTCCACTCAGTCCCACTTCTTGTTCAGCCAATTGCTAAGAGAAACAAGTTTGTTTACATTTATGGGAGATAATGCTGTCTGCTTAAAAGCATTTGCATGGGACTTTTGTAGCCAGCATTGGAAGGTATTTATGTGCCAGATATTTTAAACATTTATATGCCTCTTCATGCTTCGACCACCATTCCAGTGGACATGCTTCCATGCTGATGATGCTTGTTTAAAAAAATGTGTTAATTAAATTTGTGACTGAACTCCTTGGAGGAGAATTGTATGTCTCTTGCTCCAGGATTTTACCTTCATTCTGCCATATATTTTGTGTTCTGGTAGTCTTGGATGATGACCCAGCATATCTTGTTTGATTTAAGAACACTTTCACTGCACATTTGACAAAACATAAAGAAGGTTCCAATATCAGATTTCTAAAGATAGCTACAGCACTCAGCCCAAGGTTTAAGAATTTGAAGTGCCTTCCAAGATCTGAGAGGGACGAAGTGTGGAGTATACTTTCAGAAGTCTTAAAAGAGCAACCCTCTGATGCAGAAACTACAGAACCTGAACCACCAAAAAAGAAAATCAACCTTCTGCTGGTGGCATCTGACTTGGATGATTAAAATGAACATGCGGCAGTCCGCACTGCTTTGGATTGTTATCGAGCAGAACCTGTCATCAGCATGGACGCATGTCCTCTTGAATGGTGGTTGAAGCATGAAGGGACATAAGAATCTTTAGCACATCTGGCACGTAAATATTTTATAACGCCAGCTACAACAATGCCATGGGAATGCCTGTTCTCACTTTCAGGTGACATTGTACACAAGATGTGGGCGCATTATCTCCTTCAAATGTAAAAAAACTTGTTTGTCTGAGCAGTTGGCTGAAGTAGGACTGAGCGGACTTGTAGGCTCTAAATTTTTTATTTTAATTTTTGAAAGCAGTTATTTTTTGTACATAATTCTACATTTGTAAGTTCAACTTTCATGACAAAGAGATTGCACTACAGTATTTGTATTAGGTGAATTAAAAATACTATTTGTTTTGGTTTTTACAGTGCAAATATTTGTAATAAAAATAAATATAAAATGAGCAGTGTACACTTTGTATTGTGTTGTAATTGAAATCAATATATTTGAAAATGTAGAAAGCATCCAAAATATTTAAATAAATGGTATTCTATTATTGTTTTTTTAATCGCTTGACAGCCCTAGTAAAATACTTTATAGACATTTCTATAGTGATCAGCACCATACTGTCTGAATAACCATCAAAAATTGCTAGGTAACACTGTCATACCTCAGGCTATGATGAAGTAATCGGAACTTGTATTGTTGAGCTATTACCTGTAATTTGGTATCTGGCTTCAGAACTTTGATGGAATCTCTCTGGAACTAGTCAGAAGTGGAATTTTCCATGCTGGAAAGATTCAGTCTCTCCTGCTCATGCAGCTCAATTTAGCTTTTACCAAACACATTCACTATTTTTTCCAACTGGCCTCTTGCTACTTTTACTCCAAACAAGATCAAATGATAATGTTCATCATGGTTTAGGGTCCAATCTAATTCCCATAAAGTCAATGTGAGTCTTACCATTTACTTCCATGGGCGTTGGATCAACATCAAAGGCTTGTATAAGCATTGGAAAAGCGTTCAAACTATGGTGTCTGAGCTGAAAGGAACCTAATCTCGGACCCTTCTGAGTTTCATCCATCATTATTCATTATAACAGAACTCTCTTTGGCCTCTGTTTGGTAGCAATAACTAGAGATTAGTACCAAGGTCACAGAACAACCTTGTATACTATGATAAATGGCAGGATCTCTGAGGTGCTCAATCTACTATCAGATTCCATTTCATACCTCGTCTGTTATTATGAGCATAGGATGTGCAAAAGGTCCCCACTGCTATAACATGCCAACAAACAAGGGGCAAATGCTCTGACTTCCTATTAGCAAGAGATATGAAATTATATAGTGTTTAATCATATCTTGGCGAGAATAATGAATTTTAGAGAATTATTTACATTTGATTAATTCCATCCACAGCGTCTCCTGGAAGAGGAGCAATTTATGGACATCATGTATATCATTGATAAAACATCAATGTTTACTTCTAAAAATTGGAAGCTTTTTAATGGGTTGATGTTGGTTATAGAGTACTTGAAATTAGGGCTGTCGATTAATAGCAGTTAACTCACGCGATTAACTCAAAAAAATTAATCACGATTAATCGCAGTTTTAATTGCACTGTTAAATAAGAGAATACCAATTGAAATTTAGTAAATATTTTGGATGTTATTCTACATTTTCACATATTGTATTCTGGGTTGTAATTGAAATCAAAGTGCATATTATTTTTGCTTACAAATATTTGAACTGTAAAAATGATAAACAAAAGAAATAGTATTTTTCAATTCACCTCGTACAATACTGCAGTGCAATCTCTCTGTTGTGAAAGTGCAACTTACAAATGTAGATTTTTTTTGTTACATAACTGCACTCAATAACAAAACAATGTAAAGCCTACAAGTCTTTAGAGCCTACAAGTCCACTCAGTTCCACTTCTTGTTCAGCCAATTGCTAAGAGAAACAAGTTTGTTTACATTTATGGGAGATAATGCTGTCTGCTTCTTATTTACAATGTTACCTGAAAGTGAGAAAAAGCATTTTCATTGCACTTTTGTAGCCAGCATGGCAAGGTATTTATGTGCCAGATATTCTAAACATTCATATGCCTCTTCCTGCTTTGACCACCATTCCAGCGGACATGCTTCCATGCTGATGACACTAATTAAAAAAATGCGTTAATTAAATTTATGACTGAACTCCTTGGGGCAGTATTGTATGTCCCTTGCTCTGTTTTACCCGCATTCTGCCATTTATTTCCTGTTATAGCAGTCTCGAATGATGACCCAGCACATGTTCATTATAAGAACACTTTCATTGCAGATTTGACAAAACACAAAGAAGGTACTAATGTGAGATTTCTAAAGATTGCTTACAGCACTCAACCCAAGGTTTAAGAATCTGAAGTGCCGTCCAAAATCTGAGAGGGACTAGGTGTGGAGCATGCTTTCAGAAGTCTTAAAAGAGCGACACTCCAATGCGGAAACTACAGAACCTGAACCACCAAAAAGGAAAATCAACCTTCTGCTGGTGGCGTCTGACTCAGATAATGAAAATGAACATGCGTCGGTCCTCACTGCTTTGGATTGTTATTGAGCAGAACCCGTCATCAGCATGGACACATGTCTTCTGGAATGGTGGTTGAAGCATGAAGGGACATATGAATCTTTAGCGCATCTGAAATGTAAATATCTTGTGACGCCGGCTACAACAGTGCCATGAGAATGACTGTTCTCACTTTCAGGTGACATTGTAAACAAGAAGTGGGCAGCATTATCGCCAGCAAATGTAAAAAAACTTGTTTGTCTGAGCGATTGGCTGAACAAGAAGTAGGACTGAGTGGACTTGCAGGCTCTAAAATTTTACATTGTTTTATTTTTTGAATGCAGGTGTTTTTGTACATAATTCTACAATTTATAAATTCAACTTTCATGATAAAGAGATTGCATTACAGTACTTGTATTAGGTGAACTGAAAAATACTATTCCTTTGGTTTTTTGCAGCGCAAAACTTGTAATCAAAAATAAATATAAAGTGAGCACTATACACGTTGTATTCTGTGTTGTAATTGTAATCAATATATTTGAAAATGTAAAAAAATCCAAAAATATTTAAATATATGGTATTCTATTATTGTTTAATGGTGCAATTAATCGCGCAATTAATTTTTTTAATCACGCAGTTAATCACGATTAATTTTTGTAAGCCTCCTTGAAATACAATGGCACTTTGTGATCCAAATGCCTTCAGTTGAAGGGTGCAGGTATTTTCACACACACGATAGAGGGCTCTTTTTAAAAATCAGGCTGCAAATGCCTCATGCAAGATAATACTGAAATGCTCAAGAGACGTTTGTTTTCTCTCAGTAAAGTTATTTGCATTTATATAAGAAGTCTCATGACCTGGTGTGCAAGCACAACAGCTTCTAGCAGTTACTCGATAAAGCCGTTACGCATAGAGCGCAGGCCTGCTCCTCAGCTGTTGTAAGCTCTGCTGAAGTCAATGGAAGGATCTGGATTTACACCAGCTGACAGTCTGGGACAGAATTGCTTAGCTTCTTCCCGGGGCGTAAAAGAAGACATATGTGCATATTGGGGATATTGGGGATATTTTTTTTTGTTCACAGGTTAGAGATAAGAATGGTAAGGAAGTGTAATTTACTGTAAACCATGGAGACATATTACAAAATAATGCTGCTAGTTTCTTAGCAACCAAGGAGAGTAATAGAGAAACTACACAGGGAAATCAAGTAGTCTTGGCTCATCTTTTTGTTTTATATTTCTTACATGTTTCTGGTATTGATGTTTTAGCTATGGGTATTGCATGCCAGGGGGTTGTTTTGTTTGTATGGGTCATTGTTTCTGCTCATTGACTGATAGGTGAGGCCATCTCTGCATTCATCAATATGTTAGAGCAATTCTGCTGACATATATCAGACTGAATTTGGGATCATCAGAGGTAGAACAGAATAATGCAGCAAAACTAGGGCTAGCTATATTCTTACCAAATAAGTATCATGGTGGATGAAAAGCACTGTGGCCCTGCTCTTGTTCCCACTGAACTTAATGACAAAACCTTCATTGATTTCAGTGGGGTAGTCGAGGACCTATTTACTGTCAGATCTGAAAACCTTTTATATGGTATACTTCAAACTTGTTTCACATATATTACATTTTACATAGTGCAGTCAATGTAATTCTGTATAATTGTGGTAAATGGAACTTAGTACTTAAGGCAAATTAAATGTTACTGACTTTTTCCCCCCGAAATCAGCAAAAATAGAACAAATTAATTGATAATTATTTCAGTTTTTTTTAGTACGTGCATTATGAAGATGTATTCAAGAAGACAAGCTTAGAATCTGTTGATTTCCTTCAAAATTGTTCCATAGCTCTCTCTTTCAGTTTATAAGCTACTTCTTGAGGCACTGTTGGCCCCAATAGACCTGCTAGATACAGGAATTTTGAAGCAAAATATTATTTGGCCAGCTTTCCAAATCCTAAAATAATAGATTCACATTAATGTTTCAAATTCAATTTGCTTTTCTTTTTGGGACCATACTATTTGGTATTCATGAATATTCAGAGCACCACTGGTATTCATGTCAATGATTACAGATTCTGAAAGTTTTACAACTTGTTATTGGCAGTAGTGCATTATTTGCTATGCACTAATCATTCTGGTTTTTTTTTTTAATTCTCCTATTAAAGATTTTCAGGAATCCAATGAGAAAGCAGGAAATATGCCAACACGATCAGTCACGTAACATGAACAGCAAATAGTCAGTGTGAGTTATTTGTGCACAACCATTTGAAAATTATTCATCTGGGCTGTTCAGTGTATACTTATGAATAATTAAAACTCTTGCAGAAATCAGAAAGGGTTTGCAAATGATTCACAAACTCCAAAAATGCTTAAATTAATCACATTTTGTTCAACTAATACTATTCTACCTGCTCTAAGAAGCCTGCGCCAATACCTAAAAGGCTCTTCCAGCTCACAAAAAGAGCAAACAAAAGGTTTATAATGGAAATCCCAGTTCAATACTGGCTTCTGCATAGCTCATCCATATGTGTTAAATGTGGGGTAACTCGTGTCTCACATACATGCTTCTGAACCCAAATTGCACATTATGACCCAATAAGCCTCAGGCTGTGCATATGAAGCTCTCTTATTATCATGTACAGTGAGGTCTAAAGGTCTAATTATTTACTAAACACCCCACTCCCGGCACTTTCAGGGATGTTGTCTTACCTTACTGGGAGATGACTCAAGGGCATATTTTAATTAGTATCTTGAGGTTACAAAGGCAGTTTCTAGTTAACAGGTAGATCCTGAACCAACCTAGAGGAATGTGCTTCAGTTTGAGCAGCGCTCCTTAAGTCAGCCATTGTTCTAAATGGATAATATGCTGCTAAACACAGACAGAATCAAAGTTTGAGAAAACGTGTAGGGTATAATTTCCTAGAGATTTTAACTAGCCAATAGATTGTGTGAATAATTGCTTCTTTCTGCTTCAGGCTGGAGACGTGGCAAGCAGTACATTCATGGGCAATTATGGCAGGCCTCAGGAGGTCTTGTAAGGCACACGACCAAGGCTCGAGTCATTTTAACCAGCCGAGAAGGGCACAAATCACCTTGAAATGTGCTGCCTGTGATGCTCCTTACTGCGATTATCAAATGGAATTTCCAAATAAAAAATGCATAACACAGCCACTCCTGTGCCCACACTGAGCATGCTAGCTAGGATTGTGGCACCACTGACAGCCCAGGGTAAAGTTCTAATAATGTACAGCCTTTTAACGCTGTTTTAAATTTTTAATTGCTTTATCTTTAGTTTGCTTGGCCCGTTTAATCAGTGCTTTAGGTACTTTGCATAGAGAAAAGATGAGTTACTTGAAAAAAGGTGGTATGTTGAAAATACCCATCCTACCCCAGGAGTTGTCATGACTGGATATTATCCTCATAAGTAGCTATCCACTTGTTCAAATTCCACATCCCCTTTATGGTCCTGGCAAGATTTTCAGAAGTAGCTAGTGATTTGAGATGCATTGATTTTTAGGTGCCCAGTTTAAGACACCCTAAAGGGGCCTGATTTTTTTCAGAGGGTGGGTGTATAGCACTTTCTGGACAGCAGGCCCCTTTAAAGTGTGTCAAACTGGGTATCCACAAATGGAAACGCCTCAGATTGTTAGTCACATATGAAAATCTTGGATCCAGTTCTCATCTTCCTTGCTTTCAGTGTGCTAGTGCTTGGCTACCTTAGGGCTCATTTCCTTTTGTTTCAAAATATTATTCTATCATGGTGCCTATCAACACGAGAGCCTATCTTTTAGTCCAGCTATGAGCAACAAGGTCATTACTGCTGCTAGAGGCTAGGTTAAAACTCTCAGGAAACAGAGGCTTTTCCTGTGGAGATCCTGGACTATGGGCCATCCTATTAGCAGATACTAAAATGAGTTCCTGTCTTTTCTCTTTTGGGCTGGGTGTTAGGCTGGGAACTAGGAGGCCCACATGCAAATCCCTGCTCCTCAACTGACTTCCTGTGTGACCTTGCGCAAGTCACTTAATCTTTCTACGTCCTACCTCACCAGGGTGTTGTGAGGCTAAACACATTAAAGATTGTGAGGCACTCAGATGTTACATTGGTACAGGACTGATAAGTACCATAGACAGATAGGGCACCAGTCAAGCATGGCACTTACATATATGCTTACATTTAAAGCAGCAGTCCTATTGACTCTTGCCCTAGAGCACGATATAAGACACAGCTCTCTGTGCAAGCATGAAATAAGGGATGACTCACAATTGGTGGAAGACTTTTCTTCCCTTAGAAAGATCCAGAAGACTATGAGCTAAGTGAAAAAAAAAAAGGAGTGGAGAAGATGCCCATACTTAGGCAGAACTTCATTCAGTTGTCGAAGTTAGGGCTTAGATACTATAGCGCTGGGAGTACTAGACAGGAGCGCCAGAAGTTCCCTAGAACTGTGTGTGTGAGGCCACTGGCCCCCGAACCGTAGCCGCCACTGCTCCGCCCCTTCCCCTGGGGGCCCCCCCCCACTTGCTCCTCTCCGCCCCACCCACCCACCTAGTCGCTTGCTCTTAAGGCAGGAAAAAGTGGGAAGGCATAGCCCTCTTACTTTTAAAAGTGATGGGGCTCTGGGCCCCAGTCCCTCCTGTTCCGGCGCTCCTGGTACTAGACACGGGCAGACAAGGGCAGTACTGAGATATGTAATTATCTTGCTTAGTATATTCATGATGTTTATTAGATACGGTTGAAACCTGGGACTACATTTTTGCAAACTTAAGCAATTTTATGGAAATGTTTAATCTAAATTTTGAAATCTGAACAACTTCAGTCTGCTCTAAATATTTATTGTTTGCTCATATATTTGACATTTCTTATCCTCTGTGTGTTAAAGTTGAATTCTTTTATTTCTTTAGATGGATTTTACTGCATTTGTACTATTTTTTGTTTCAAAATAAAGTTCTGAAAAAATAGAGTTAAAAATGACTAAAAATGAAATAATAGCACCTGGCTCCTTATTAGTCTCAGAATGCAAAGGTGTTAAGCTATTTTCTATGGAGGAAGGATGGTGCAGTGGGTAGGGCACTGGACTACTAGTATTTGGAAGACTTGGGTTTAAAGTCCTTGCTCTGCAACAGATATCCTGTGACACCTTGGGCCAGTTATTTAACCTCTCAGTGCCTCTGTTCCCCATCTGTAAAATGGGGATAATAACACTGTCATACCTTACAGGGGTGTTGTGAGAATACACACATTAGAGATTGTGAGGCACTCAGAGTACAGTGAGGTGGGTCTTATAAATACCTCTGAGAGACAGATCCCTTCTGGGCTTAGAGCGGGGGAGTTCCCTTCTACAATCTTATCCTGGTTCACAATCATACCTTCTCAACTAGAACTACCACGGAATTCTGATGGGGATGTCAGATGCAAGTTTAGTGATGTGCAAGTGAGAAGCAGAATAGTATTCACTTTAATAGGTATCTCAACACTTGGAGAAAGCCCCTAGAATGAGCTGCTTGTAAATGTAAATATTTACCAACAATGTTTCAATTACTGTCAGGCTGGTGGATGACATCCATGCCATTCAGATTCTTTTAAGATTTGCAACTCAATACTTATGAGCCACTAAAGACTCAGATTATACCTGTCTATTAGACTAAATTGACTGGTTTATTGTTTTAACAGTCTTTTGAAGAGTGATAAGCACATCCTTAAACAACTGCTCAGAGAAGATTTCTTGATTATAGCCTTTGAGTGAGTTATGAGAGGAGGCTGACAGCTGTCCTCTCTGGTTTGGAAACAATCACATTAGACTGAATGCTAATGGAAAATGCTACTCAAAGGATGAGCCTATAATATGAGATAACAAATGATGCCTTGATGACCTTTTCTGTTTTCTGAAGTGGAAATAAAAGATTGGCACGAGTAATTAGCAGCAGAGGTAAATGCCTGTGTTATTACTTGAAGAACAGTTCAGTATTAACAGTGATGTTCTTGTGTGGAAGATGTAACAACATCCTCTTTTGAAATTAGTTTCTTAAGTCTCCTCTTGCGGGGATAAACAAACAGAGCCATGAGAATATTCAAATACATTTTGTGAGCCTGTGCTAGTAGAGATGTTTCTTTTCCTTTTTTCAGGGAAAACCTGGGAATAGTCCACTTTTCAGTGAGTAAACAGTGAGTGATAACTTGAGCTTGAATGGTAAGGGCTGGCCTTACCATGAGGCGAACTGAGGCGACTGCCTCAGGTGCCAGATTGTGTGTGTGTGTGTGTGTGTGTGGGGGGGGGGGCGCCACTAGGTCCCAGAGTGTAGAAAATTGTGACTGCTGTATTCTCTCTGCTCTAGATGCACAGAGATGGTGGAGTGCTGTGCTGGAGGAAGGAGGGCACAAGAGACATAACAGGCAGGCAGGAGAAAAGGTGAGAGGGAATAACAGAAAGCAGCAGGAGCTGCAGGGAGAGAGAGGAGGAGGAGCCTCTTATGTACCTCTCTAGCACCCCCAGGAGCCTGGACTGATTAACACCAGCTTCTCAGAGAGCTTCCTGTTTCCTGCTGCTTCCCTGAACCCACTTGAGAAGAACAGGCAGTCAACTGAAGTAGTAGGAGCCAGTTAGGCCCTTAAGACGCTGATATCTTCCCTCACTCAGGCCCCGCTACCAGCCTGCTTATTTATCCCCTTCAATTGAGTGTTGAGAGCCACTATAGCCGGCACAGAACAGCAGTCATGAGTGAAAGAAAAAAACGCCCCTCTGGGGCAGCATTCAGAAAAAGAAAGAAAGCAAAGGAAGCTTTTCTATTTAAGCAGGAAGGAGCTCTACTGAGATACATAGACACAAATGTTCATGGTGAGCCTTCCGGCCCCAGAGAGGATGTGAGTGGTGAGGAGATGCCTGATCTTCCAGTTACTCAGAGTGCAGGTGACCTGGCAGCTACTGCAGCATCCATATCTCCTGTAACAGTTGCCAGTGGAGAACGCAGCTTCTCCAAGCTGAAGTTAATAAAAACACATCTACGCTTTACAATGACATAGGAGAGTCTGGTCGGCCTTGCAACCATCTCAATAGATCATGAGCTGGCCCAGACTGTGGACCTTCAGGAAGCAGTTCAAAACTTGACAACCAAGAAGGCATGGAAAGCACCACTTTGATTATTCAAACAGATAAAAATGTCAGTGTTTACTATGTAACAAGAAAAGTTACATTTGCTGTTCAGGCGTTTGAAAGTTGTGTTACTTAAAATTTTTGAACAAGGCATTTTAAGTTGTTAGTTCTCCTTTATTGGGGTAGGTAGCCGAGCAGTACCATGAGAGGAGTAGAAAAGGAAGAAGGCAGAATTGAGACATTTCAAAGTTTTGGCCCAAGCGAGGGGGCATGGGGGCATCATTTGAGCTCCCCACCTCAGGTGCAAAATGTTGTGGGCCGGCCTTGGGTAAATTACCAGGAAGAATGTTCTGCATTCTGTTTATAATTAACCTGATTGCTTCATTTTTAACAAGACACTGGGTTTTCAGAGACCTGCTGCCCCCAGACACACAAATATGAATTTACCTAACAGCCTGATAGGCAAAGAATTCAAGAGTTCCAGGCAAACCCTTCGTGAATTACCGATATAGACAAGAAAAGTGCTCCAGCGGCTTTCTTCATTGCCAGAGAAAGGCTGATGTTATGAATGGATGGATGGATAGGTTTGATGTCCTGTAATAAACTACACAGGCTATTCTAACAGAACTGAACATTTTCTCTGAGCTCAGATTCAGCACAGTAGGTGGCAAAGAGCCTTTTTAACGTCTTAAAAAGCTGGAAGATATGGGAACACGGTGCTGAAAGCCTTATTCCCTGAAACACTAAACTTCAGAGGAAAAAATGGCAGGTTGAAAGTGAAAAAGTTGGGTTCTATAGAATGTTGTGTGCGCTCACACCATGTATGCGTGTGACAGAGCGTGACTACTAAACTTCTCTGCTGTTTGCACATCTAGCTCCTAATTCCTTAGAAAGTTCTTTTTGCTGGGTCCCTAGTCTTTGTGTGGGAAGGTCTCATCTAATTTATTTTTCAGTTGTTATCCCTAGCTACTGCTCTTTCTTTGGCTTCTGATTCTTATGCTTGGATGTTTTCCTTCTGCTTCTTTAGTCTGAAGAAGGTATCCAGACATGAAAGACAGGAGGAGAATGGTGCCAAGCTAATTAACAGCTGCTTGAAGCTATTGTTTACCATGCACAGTAACATATCTCAAATCCTTGGCTATTTTTCTCCTGAAATTTTGCTAAATATCCAGAACAAAGTCTTGAAAACCAATAGCCCCTCCACAATTCTCTTTGGGGCATCTTATTTCCTCATTAGCTTCAGACAAGTCCCATTAGGGGATTTCCCATGTCCATAGATTTTGGCCTGCTGGAAGATTTCTAGGACATGTATCACACCAGTTCCATGTAGGCAGAACCCCCTTGTTAAATTAGCAAACACACAATTTTACATTCTTGCTGTTTCAGGAAAAACAGAGGGTGTCGGGGCGGGGGGGAAGGAAATTAGGAAGTTGTTGTTTGGATTAACTTGTTTCTGAAGACCAGTGAAGAATATAAAGCAATAAGGGGATACCCCCCGCCCCAATCTTCCTTCCTCCATCCTAGTGTAATAGATCCTTTAATACTAGTTATTATGGCTCCAGTTACCTGGATGCAAGGAGCCAAAATAAAGCAAAATGAAACTTCTGGCACTGATCAATGAACTATATTTGAGAGAGAAACCTTGGTTTAGGCGAGGGCCAGAGACAAAAATCAATGCTAAGGTTAGAGGTCTGGTTTGGATCTGATGGCCCAATAATTTCAGCTGTTCTTGCACTATTTATAGAATCTTCAGTGGTGGAAATCTCAGGAGGTCAGTTCTTTTATGGCCAAAAATCTCACGAGACTAGCCGTTCTTATGAACTTTTGCATGCAAATGAACCAGAAAAATAGACCACTCACCCTTTTGATTTTGAATATGCTGTGGAACCAAAACCATAAGGATGCTTTGGCACCAGGGCGTTGATTCCAAACCTGTCTGAAAATCAACGGGTACGTATTCAGGACTCCAGTTTTGTCTCTCTTCTAAAATATTTGTATCTGTCGGTACATAGGCAATTTTCTGTCTGTGTGTGTATGTGCATATATCTATCTATATACACCACACAGACTATTTCTACTTCATCTGAAGGAATTAGGGCTAAATCCTGCAAAGTTACTGCTGTGTAACTTCAGACATGTTGGTAGTCCCATTGAGGTCAATGACACTAGTTATGTGCCTACATGTGCCACATCTGTAAGGCCTTGTCTACACTGGCAGTGGCATGTGGGGTATGTGTAGCTACATGCCACAGTGAAAAGCAGGCTGCATCCACCGTTTGGTGTGTAGCTACGCGTGGGAATGAAAGGCTATGGCAGGGCAGGGGGCACGGGGGAGGGTGGGAGGCAGCGGGACACTATAGAGGTAGCAGGCACTGCTTGGGTGCGTAGAGAGTTGTGTAGGGTCTGGCATGTCTTTGCTTGCCTAAGCAATGCTATTTATACCTTTGCTGGGTGTGTGTGCAGTGTACCTATGCTATATCCTACCGTAACTGTGGCCATAACCTAAGTGGCTGCAGGCTCAGGACCTTGATGAGCTAAAAGCAAGTTTGAGATGATTGACCGCTCTACACACTTCCTCCAGTTGGATAGAATGAGGAGCAAACAGTAAAACTGGAATTTTTCTTTTAATTCACATCTCATAAGTGTCTGTCAGTTGTGTGGAGTTGATTTATGCCTGTACATTTCTTATTTTGTTTCTGTTTTCAGTATCCATACTGTGAAAGTCAGGCAAACACTACCACATATAAAATTAACTCCTGACGCTCCTTCAACCACTCACATTTGAATTCCAAAACTCCCCTAATATAGTGCCTGTGTACTTCAAGCCAGGGAAAATCCTTAAAGCATGCAGTCATGAAATGCACATTGCTTATTCCACTCATTTGTAAAAAGGGAAATGTTAATACAGACCAAACCATTCTTAAGTCAAAACATGGATGACAGGAGTTCTCCTCATATGATCATCTCTCACTGCTAGCAAGAGGAACACTTTTACCAATATTGCGCTGAGTGTGTATGGATATTTTCCTATACATGTGGTCTAGGAGATGGGCATAGAAACTAGTGTAAATGAGAAAATTACAGCTTGACTAATTTCATAATGTGTCAGATTCACCAGGGATACCACATGTGTTTCTATATGCTCATGAATGTTCATACCTAATATTTAAATACATGATGTTTGTTTTTTCATTTGCTTCTACATGCAAGCGATCAATTAAATGCACAGGCATGGGGGAGAGGAAAAATCTGAGTAAAGACTAGAGAGATAATAAACGACAAGCATACAGGGTAAAACCTCACCTCCCTTTAAAATATATTCCCTTCCAAATTTGCAATCAGATCCTAAATATTTCTTTCTTCTCCCAGAAAATAGTATTTGTCTTTATTCTTTGAAAACCTCTAAAGGAAAATGCTATATAGGAAGTTTAGCTGCATATTTTGGGGGGTGGGGGGGGGCACTGACTTTAAGCCTGACCCTAAACTGCAAGTGCAATTTAAGTAATTTTGATGTCTATGTACTTGTTTGTGACTGCAAAATTGTAGATTATGAAGGAGGAGGCCTGGTTAAGGCTGGTCTGAGCACCAGGCCCTCATGTTATTTTGGGCATCCAACATTTTTGAGAGACAGAGAGAGAGAGAGAGAGAGAGAGAGAGAGAGCGCACCCTTGAGCCTCTTCATCTCCTCTCCCCAAAGCTAATATACCATGTTATTGCCATCTCCTAAGTGCATGGGGATGCACCTTATAGTCCTTCAAACTTAAGCTGGCATGGAATGTGGATGCTTGTTTAGGAATGACATCACACAGAGCACATTACCTGGGTATTCCACGATGTGCAATGGCCTCTGGGTGGAGTTTAGGGATTTGATCTAGAAACCTCTAAATGGCTCTGGCTACCTAACAAAGTGCCCTCACCTCTTGTGATATTCTGCAGGCTTGATCAAGGTGCCACCCACCTTTACCCATCCCCTCCTGCTCTGCACCAGGGGCACAGAGGACAGAACTGAGGATCTACTCCTTCGACTCATCAAGAAATTCAAAATTTAGACTCAAGAAAATGAGATTCTTGGCCCCTGGGTGGCTGGACACAGCAAGGTGTGCCTGCTCAAATGGCAGGGTATGTTAATACTAGGAAACCTGCCTGACAAGCTGCCATAGAATTAACAGATTAGAGGAACAAGATGGGCTCTAATAGAGTTACACTGAATTTAACTGCTTTTAATTGAGCCCTATTCACTTGACCTCAGCTGTATCGATTTACATGTGTGCTTATTTGTTTTAAATAAAACCAGTACATGTAGAGGAGTTTGTACCTGATTTCTTTAGAGCTAAGTAGAATTGAATTAGTTCTACTGGTAAGAAAACCAGCACAAAGATGTGAAGCACTGGCTACACTACCACTGACCTAGCCACACAGTCATCTATCTATTTAAAGTTTTTTTTAGGAAATGTCCTGGGATAATGCATGCTTTGCACTTGGGTTCTTTTGGAGTGGGCCCAGAGCCAAATGATAGCACATTTAGAATGATGCTCCAAATACATTAAAATATGTGCTAATGCACTACAGGTGTCCATGGGACTATATATCAATCAGTTGCCACCCTTGTACCTTAAATCTCATGAGCCCAATTCTGCCTTCAGGTATGCTTCAAACTCCCATTGGGGTTGCACAGATATCACTGAGGGAAGAATCCTGCCCAATGAGAACTGCAAGCACATAACTGAGTCTAAGACAGAAGACATGAAACACAAGAGAGTGAAATCCTGGCCCCAGTGAAGTCAATGGCAAAGCTCTCTTCCACACCAGGAGGGCCAAGATTTCACCCTGAGAGTTTAGTTTGTCATTATGATAATTTATAGATCACTGTCAACTTACATATAGTCAGACATGCTCCTGTTGGCCAAATAGGGCCCGTTTCCCCCTGGAGCTTACCTAATTACACCAAGGAGGCACGGAGAACAAGAAGACGGGTACCACACCTTTATTTTCGTTCAGCTGAGCGGGTGTTTCCTCTCGACTAATGCCAGAGAAGAGCACACACTACATGGGTGACATGAGCCCCTTTTATAATCAGTAACAAACAACTTTAGTATACGTCATTATACTGACCTATAGATAACAGGTCACACAGAATACATGGATTATTTTGGGGAGGGGGATACAGAATACATCTGTTGCGGATACATTTATCATTTTGAAGGGAGTATGAGGTACATACCTTGACCTTTGGTATTACATATCTTTGAGGATACATGAGAAAACAGCTGCATATACTTTTATGCCAAGCGGACTAATTAGTAAATAGCTAACTAGATACATGTCCTGTCCTTGATTCCCAGGTTTCGCTTATTATTCAAATCCCTAGGCCCCTCTTTGAGCTAAAGCCAGAGAAAGAGAAGAAGATACACAGGCCTGGGCCTGACAATTTTTGGGCCTTTTCTATCAAGTTTTCCCCCCTTAAAAACATTTTAAGAGCTTATGGGCTTTGCGCCTCAGTTCCTTCAGGTTTATACAATATCATCATTTGCTGGTATGTAACTTGACCAGCCAGCTTGCGAATCGTTGCAATTAAGCATGGGGCAAAGCAAGCAATTGTTAATAGGACGGTAATAAAGAGTATAAAAAGGAGGAAACCTTTCCGTAACCATCCCCATTGTGGTAGCCAGGAGGTAAACCAATCCGTGTCCCAACCGTTCCAGGTCTGTACTGGGACATGGGTTATTTTTCTCATTTCTTTGGTTAACTGTTTCACTGCCTGGCCATTGTCGTCTATCTGTAAGCAGCAGTTAGATTCATTTAATTTTGCACAGAGTCCCCCTTCCTCTGCTAACAAATAGTTCGATTAAGGCAAAAGACACCTATTCCAGCAGAATAGAGTCGCCAGGGGCCCTGGTTCTCAGTCCACGTTCCCGTTCCCTTATGTACTATGCTTAAGCTACTTAGCCACCACTTAGGCTGTACTGGCTGAGCTACCCAGGGCCATTCATTTAATTCTCCCGGACCGCCACATACCCAGCAATTAGTAAGGTTAAAAGAGTCTGCTATTAGTTCCCCTAGTTGCAGGAACCTATTTTTCCAATTATATGCATAAGTGAACATACAGACCAGAAATACAAAGGATGGTTTCATTGTTTCTGTCTTTTAAACAGTCCTTTTAGTCCCTCCAATTCTTGGTACTCCCAGGTAGAGTCTTCGCCTGTGTCACTCCGGGCTTCCGGAGCCGGAGAGGACAGAGGGCTGATGTCCTCTTCAGTTAGGCTGTCCTCTGAATCCGGGCTCAGGAACCGCTTTACTCGGGAATGATGTGTCCATTTGTCGCTTCCAAGGACCTTAACAGCGGCCTGGCTGATGAGCGATACAGTATGCGGACCGTCCCACCTTGGCGTGAGTGGATCACGTTTCCACTTTTTAACAAGGACCTGATCACCGATCTGGAAGGAATGCACTGGTTGTTCCAAAGGAAGAGTCTGGAAAGGTGCTGCGTATCGATGTAACTGTAACAAAACAGATTGCAGCGCAGATACCTGTTTCCATAAAGAGTCATTCCCTACTTCCCAGTTTATGTCCTCTCGGTATCCCGGGATGAGTACTCGGGGAGGAAACCCAAAGACCAGTTCGAAGGGTGAAAGTTTTAAACCCTTACGTGGGGCCCTCCGAATGCGAGTAAGGGCAAGTGGTAAGGCATCAGGCCACTTTAACCCAGATTCTATGCACAGTTTTGTAAGAGTGTCTTTAAGAGTCCTATTCATTCTTTCCACTTGGCCCGAGCTTTGTGGTCTCCAGGGCGTGTGTAACTTCCATTGGATCCCAAGGGCTCGTGACACCTGCTGAACCACTTGGGAGATAAAATGACTTCCTCGGTCCGATTCAATCACCTCCGGGAGGTGGAAGCGGGTAAGTATTTCATGTAACAGAGCTTTGGTAACGGCTCGTGCCTGACAATGTCGTGTAGGGTAGCACTCCACCCATCCAGTCAATTGATCAACAAAGACAAGCAAGTACTTATAACCCCTACAAAGGGGGACTTCAGCAAAGTCCACTTGCCATTTCTGAAAAGGGTAGGCAGCCCAGGGCCGACCTCCCATTGGGGCAGGCGGACCGCACCCCTTTTGGTTTGTTCGCTGACAAACAGAACAGTTATTTACAATTCTTTGGGCTTCCATATGCGCACCCAATCCCCGAATAGATCGGTTGATTAAATCGACCATAGCTCCTGATCCCAAATGTCCCTCCTTGTGTAGGGATAGGAGAATCTCCTGAAGTACTGGTCTAGGTACAAAAATCTCCCCTCCTGGCAATCTCCACCACCCAGTGGGAGTTAATTGGGCCCCTGCCGCCTGGGCTTGGGATACTTCCTCTGCCGTATAGTGGGGAGCCGGGGTTTTGGCTTCTGTATTTTGGACCCAGAGGAGCCATATGGCCCCTTCTCGTGCGGCTTCTTTTGCGGCTTGATCAGCGAATCGATTATACTTTCGCTGCTCAGTTTCAGGGGCCCTCCCATGTGCACACACATGTATTACTGCAACCCGGAGGGGAAGCATCAGGGCCTCAAGTAGTGTCTTAATAAGAGCCCCATGGGCTATTCTTTGGCCTGAGGCTGTAATAAAACCCCTTTCTTTCCATAGAGTTCCGTGGGCATGCACCACCATGTATGCATAACGACTGTCAGTATATATATTAATAGTCTTTCCAATTCCCCTTCGGAGCGCCTCAATAAGAGCCACCAGTTCCGCCGCCTGGGCAGATAGGTTGGGGCTAAGCTTAAACTTGTACACTTCTCCCTCTTTAACTATGACGGCTGCTCCTGTAAATCGCTTCCCATCTTCTACATAACTAGATCCATCTACATACATTTCAACATCAGGGTTGGGCCAGGGTAAATCTGAAAGATCAGGGCGAGGTTTAGTCTCTTGTTGTAAAACTTCAATACAATCATGGGTGGGACTAGCCCCATAAGGGACTTGGGGATCTGGCAGTAAAGTAGCTGGATTAAGGGAACTAACTGTTTTAAAAGTTAGGTTAGGGGCCAGCAAAAGTCCCACCTCATATCTAGTATGCCTACTGGGGTTTAAATGCTTTTCCCCGGCTCCTGTTCCCAATACCTGGGGTATTCCATGGGGTACCACAACTTCAGTGTCCCCACCCAAAGTTAGTTTCTCAGCCTCCTGTACAAGAAGAGCGGTCGCAGCTACGGCTCGTAAACAGGCTGGCCAGCCCTTGGCAACTGGGTCCAACACCTTGGAGTAATAACCCACAGGTTGCCAGGCCGGTCCCGACCTTTGGCACAGAACCCCGGATGCCACCCCTTTTCTTTCATGAACGTATAGAGTGAACGGCTTTCGGGGATCCGGAAGAGCCAGTGCAGGAGGCTGAACCAAGGCTTCTTTAAGCTCTTGAAATGCTTTTTCTTTTTCTTTAGTCCATTCCCAGTTAAGCAGACCCTCTTTAGTGAGGGACTCATATAATGGTTTAGCCTTCCCTCCATAGTCGGGGATCCAAAGCCGGCAAAAACCGGTCAGTCCCAAGAAAGCCCTTAGCTCTCTGGGATTTCGGGGTTGAGGGCTTTCAAGTATTGCCTGAATCCTATCCTTACCTAGGCTACGACGTCCCTGCCAAAGATGATATCCAAGAAAAGTAACCTGTTGTTTAACCAATTGGGCTTTTTCCCTAGAGACCTTGTATCCCTGAGCTCCAAGAAAGTTAAGGAGCTCTATTGTATGCTCCTTACAAGTAGTCTCTGTTTCAGTACTTAGGAGTAAATCGTCACAGTATTGAACTATGTTACATGAGAGATGTGCAGCTAGGAACGGGGCCAGGTCTCTTTTTAGCTGGCTGCCAAAAATCTCGGGTGCACAAGTCAGTCCCTGGGGGACAACAGTCCAGAGATACTGAGCCTTATAATGGGTATCTGGATCTTCCCATTCAAAGGCAAACAGTTTCTGAGACTCTCGATCAAGGGGTATGGAAAAGAAAGCATCTTTTAAATCTATCACAGAGAACCACCCGTGACTCTTGGGGACTTGGCTCAAAATAGTATGGGGGTTTGGGACAACTGGATAGGGAGCTTCTATCAACTTATTAACCTGCCTCAGGTCCTGGACTAATCGATATTGTCCATTAGGCTTAGGCACTCCCATTATTGGAGTATTATATGGGGAAGTGCCTTCCCTTAACCACCCGCACTGCAAAAACTTTTGAATTAGAGGTTTAAGTCCGATCCGAGTGGTTAACTTAAGGGGGTATTGTCGAATTCGGACTGGGCGGCTTCCCTCTTTAAGGGAAATGTGTACTGGCAAAGCATTTCGAGCCCGAGCAAAACCTCCCTCCTCAGCCCAGACCTCAGGGTTAACCCCTGGCAGTTGCTTTCCGGCCGTGCTGGGGGAGGATTTTTAACATTTAAAAGGGCCATTTGATAGTTAGAAATTTGTTGTTTAGGGAGCCTAACCTCCAGGGTCCCATTATTGCAGCGCAATGGGACAGGAGGGGCTACAAACGAATTGGTGGGATATATGGCAGTCTCCTACTTTTACTAGGAGAGGAAGAGATTTTTCCAATTTTATACTTTGTCCTTCTATCCCTTGGACTACAGCACACCCTTGAGCCCTCCCCCGGGGAGCCTCTGCAAGGGGAAGCAAGCTGAGGGCGGCTCCTGTATCAATCAGGGCTTCAATTGGGCGGCCCCCTACCTCAATTATAACCGTGGGATCCAGACCAGCGGGTTGTGCCGCTAGGAGAGGCCGCTGGGTCCCTCGGCCTCCCTATACAGCCGACTCTCCGTGCGCTTCGTTATAGAAAACGGGCACAGGTGGAGTCCTATTCCTGCTTCCCTCCCTCCTGTTATGTCGCTGGGGGCACTCATTCTTCCAGTGCCCCTCTTCCTTACAAATAGCACACTGATTTCGTCCCAAACGGGAGCCTCTTCCCTTCTCCTTCAATCCTGTTTGTCCCTTCGTGTTGCCTCCCCCTTTCCCACTTTCCCCCTTCAGGGCCATTCCACCCCAAATGTTGGCCACTCTACAGTGCAGAATTTTGTCAAATCATCCTTACATAATGGCATTCCATAATCAGCTTGACGTCTAAACGCCTTCCAATTATTTAACATACATTCTAAGGGCGTCCCAGCATAAATGCTTTGTCCGGACCCCATTATGCTTGTGTGTAGTTAAACCTGGTCATGGGTTCGACCGACCCCCCTTGCGATTAAGATATCCTGGTCACGGGGTTTCCCCTCGCAGGAGTCTCAGGGCGGCTGGAGTCGGTTTAAGTCCTAGACCTGGTTATCATAATTTTGGCCTCCAATACAACATCAATATGAAGAAAAGCAATACTCCCCCCAAAAACAGAAACAAGCCCTGGGGCTGCTCTATGCCCCAGTAATTATCCAGTACAGCCCACGGGCTCGTGAAATTAGTGGTATTATTCATTAACTGCCTGGCTTGCTTAACATAACCTTCAAGCCACCATATCTTCCCACACCGGGGTTACCTTTGAGGTCCAATCACACTGCGGGGGCGTTATATCCCTTAAACCCAAGAGGTAAAACGCACTTACCACCCGGAGTGGCTGCGTCCGGCTGTTGGACCTTCCCCTTCTTCTGGCACCGTCTCGCCTCCGTGTCGTTAGGAGTTCTCTTTAGAGAGGACGCGGCCGCCCCGACCAATCACAACGACCCGAGGCCCGAGCAAAGCAGTGGCTCGAGGTGGCCACTCCTCGGAATCGCCCCTGGTCGCCGGTCAGCGCCCTCTACAGGGAGAGAAGTCCCGGCGGAGTCGCCAATTGTTGGCCAAATAGGGCCCGTTTCCCCCTGGAGCTTACCTAATTACACCAAGGAGGCACGGAGAACAAGAAGACGGGTACCACACCTTTATTTTCGTTCAGCTGAGTGGATGTTTCCTCTCGACTAATGCCAGAGAAGAGCACACACTACATGGGTGACATGAGCCCCTTTTATAATCAGTAACAAACAACTTTAGTATACGTCATTATACTGACCTATAGATAACAGGTCACACAGAATACATGGATTATTTTGGGGAGGGGGATACAGAATACATCTGTTGCGGATACATTTATCATTTTGAAGGGAGTATGAGGTACATACCTTGACCTTTGGTATTACATATCTTTGAGGATACATGAGAAAACAGCTGCATATACTTTTATGCCAAGTGGACTAATTAGTAAATAGCTAACTAGATACATGTCCTGTCCTTGATTCCCAGGTTTCGCTTATTATTCAAATCCCTAGGCCCCTCTTTGAGCTAAAGCCAGAGAAAGAGAAGAAGATACACAGGCCTGGGCCTGACAATTTTTGGGCCTTTTCTATCACTCCTTGGACTCCAACCCACAAAAAAAGCATCCATTATGTATTTATTATTGGCTCTCTTGTAGGCCATTCAAAATTAGCTTCAAGTATCCACCATACGCCCTTATCCATTATCACAGATTTATAGAAGTAATCTTAAAGACACATTGTTTTTCTCCTACCCACTAAAGCTTAGCTGTTACTGTGCCTTTTTTATGAGAATAAGAACAGAGCTGTGCCTATCTGACCTAGCAGAGAGGAGATCATTAGTAAGCACAGTTTTCATGAAATATCAAGAGTGAATGCCAGACTGGAGGGGAAGCAAGGTAATCTAAGCAGCTGGAGGAGGCAGCAAGCTCAAGGATTTTATAGACAAAGGGAAAGAGGCAGGTGGGGTTAAGGAAGGGTTTTTCAATATAGGAAAGATAGGAGCATGCTTTCAGGCACAGGGAAAGGAACCAGTGGAGGAAAGGAAGGAGACGAAAGAAAGAAGATGCTAATTGGGAGGAGATGGTGTCAAAAGGAACAGGCCAAAGGGTTAGGAACACAAGAGCTGGGAGATATCAGAATAATGTTGGCATGAAGGCCAATGGGCTTGAACTAGGGATGGGAAAGGGGAAAGATGGAGAGGCAAAGGGAGTTCTCAAAGCTTTAATTCTGTTTCTCCGGGGGTGGGTGGGGGGAGGGGGAGGAATGGTACAACCCTGTTTGTAGAAAAGAAATTCACAGATCAGAGCAAGAACAGTGCTTCTTAGAAACCGGATTAGGAGCAATCAAGACAGTTCACGGGGGAGATTAAATGAGGTGGTGAATAGGAGGGCTGGAGAGGTAGCAGTTTCAGACAAGTTGATGTGGAAAATGAAGCTGTCTGGGATAAAGGGAGGGGATTGAGGATGGAGGGAGAAATCGAGGCAGGCATTACAGGTAGGGAGTAAGGAGAATGGCGAGCAGGGTCTGGGATAAACTGAAGTTAGTGGCCTGACAGAATGGATGTTTAAGTAGATGGAGTGGGATGGGAAGGACAAGGAGGGGGCTGAAAGTGGCAGGAAAGGGAGGGGAGAAACCCAGGGTCAGTGCCAAGGCTTTCAGATCTGTGAGTGAGAGTGAAAGGAGACCCACCTAGGGAGAGATGATATAATAATTGAGGCCTAGCAGGCCTACATTAATTGTTAGCCTAACTGGTAAAAAGTAGGTAAAGGTTTATGAATCATCACAATGATCGGTTATATAAAACTGTTTAAGAGAAGCGATGAGGAGACAGAAAGATTGAATATATTTAAATAGTAAACCACTCAAAGACTGTGTTATGATTATAACTGGCAAACAAGAGGAGCAGAGGATCAGAAATCAATGAACCAAAACTGGTGCATTGGATATTAGGCCTAATTGGTGGACAAAATAACAAGAGGATATGTTATCCCACCCATTGCCTTTTTGAGGCCCTTAAGAAAGAGACTACGGGGAGTGGGGGAAGAAAAAAAAGCAAACCTCTTACCAACATTGCAGCTGTGGCAGAAGAATTTGTTGACATGACAGATGTCCTTGATACTCCAATGGGGACACCTGACCCTCATCACGACACCAGCGAGGACCCCAACCTGATACACATGAGATCTTCCCTTGTGCTCTCCTCTCTCTTCCTTCCCAATTTTCTTACCCGCTCTGCTTTTCACCTGATCCTGAAATAAACTGTACTGCATGGCACCAGCATGGTGAGATGAGATGGCCCATTCAGCTCTGCCTGGCCTGAGACGGACCAGTGAAGGAGAGGGACCAACCAGCTGATGTCCTTTGGCTGGGGAAGTAAGCCAGGGTCCAGAGCCACACCTGTTGTGGCCAATTTGCTGGCTCAAAGCATCTAACCGTGACTGACCAGCCACACTGCATTCTGAGAATATCAACAAAAATTGTATTTCCCCCCTATTTACTATCCTATTTCTCCTTTGCCTTCTGTGTCCGTCGGTTTTGTCTAAAGCAGGAAAGTGACTATCATTCCTGATTCAGAATTGCTCAACAGCATTAACCCTTTCTTCCACACCAGGAAGGACTGTTTGACTGAATAAGAGACTGGAACCAATATTCACGGTCTCCAAAAAAGGGACTTTGCTAGGTTTTGGTTGTTTTGTATAAACAATTTCAGTTTCAATGCTCTTTCATTCATTTTGATTCTTTTCCTTTTACGTGCTTCAATCAATACATTTCTAACCTTAGGCATGAATTTTATAGTGTATTGGCCATTGTACTATGCAGATTGAGGTCTCTATTCTAACTCTGGACCTTGTTTAACACTGTGTAATGTTGGCCAGTGACTGGGTTATGTAAACAGTTTTAGCCCATATATTCCATCTAAATTAATAGAACAGAGAGCAGAAACAGGTGCTGAGTCAGCGGGGAGAGCCAGGTTCAACCAGCACAAAGAGGCTAAGTCACGTGGGGATCAACA
Source organism: Chelydra serpentina (assembly GCA_037349315.1). Taxonomy (NCBI): domain Eukaryota; kingdom Metazoa; phylum Chordata; order Testudines; family Chelydridae; genus Chelydra; species Chelydra serpentina. The sequence continues at coordinate 21,420,550 of JBAIAC010000035.1, forward strand.
GGGAGTTGTGTATCAAGCTGAGTTTCTTGGTTGATGGAGCAGAAGTCAGGGTGGCAGCAGGGAAATGGAAGGGTGTACAGAAGGGGTGTGAATTAGGCTGGCAAGTGTAGAAGGTGGATTCTTCTTTGTAACACTATGAGATTAAAGCACATTAGACGGTGTCCAGTGAAGGGGCCATTGCTGATATCAAGAGAAGCATTTAGGCCTTATTTCTCAGATCATCCCTGTGCTCAGCCACGTGCCTCCCATATTTGGGGGCGGGTGCAGCCCCAGGCAGCCTATGGACCGTAGAGCATTGTGCTATGGGCCACACTTCCCACTTACCGCACCCTGGTGCCTCCCTCCCATCTCCCCCACCCCCCAATGCAGGAGCTTGGAGTGGGGTGGCAAAGACTGCTCTAGCCTTTGGGGGTAGCTGCCTTATACAGGAGCTAGTTTCCTGGGGCCTTAAGGCAACAGAGAATCAGCTCCAAGTCATTGTCATTTTGAAAGCATAATAAATTCAGCCTCTGTTTTCCATCCCAGGCTTGTCTATGTAACTGAGAATAATCAGGTGTTAGATTATAATAGTTAGACAGCAAGTCCTATTCACATTTGGCTCATGTACTGATAATTGCTGTGAGTTCCAATCACCAGCAACGTCAAAAGTACTTTATTGATCGTCAGTGTTATTTGGTCAGCCCTCTATCTCCCACCCTCTGGGATCATTATCTTCAAGAGTCTCTTATCTTATCGTTTATATTTTTAGTCATCAGCACCGCTTGCAAGTATCTAATTCACACCGCATCCTGTCTTCAGTCATCTCCCAGCCCCCCCCCCCAACCCCCCGCCCTCCAAAGCAAACAGCTTCGTACTTCTACAGTGCCTGGTACTGCAATCAAACAAATGAATTAAACATTACAGATGTAGCACACAGGTTGCAAAATATATGGCAATCTATTCTTTAGGCAAAACAGACATTCTTTGCTGCAGTGTTACACCCACCTCTCTGTATATAATATTACTGTCATACTTGTGCTGAACAAAAGAGCAAATTGTGTCCTCCCATCACCTCTTCTTCCTTCGGGCTTTTAATCCAAACAATTACAGCCAATATCTAGTAGGCCAAAGGGCACATTTCCAAAGCGTTGCACTAGGAGGTACAAGCACAAATTCAGTTAAAGTTTAACAGGGTGTGTGCACACCTCCATCTCCATGCACTTAAGAAATCCTCTCTTCTAACACGATGGATGGCTCTTCTCTGATCATTGCAAGCAGCTCGGGGGTAGCTTGCATTACTTTGTGGATAGCCTTGTGTAAGTGAACACCTGCTCACTTATATAAGAGAGAGCTGGTCACTTACATAAGAGAAGTCACCTTCAGTTTGTCTCATAGGTAACAGTGCCTCCTCTATGTGGCTTGAAGCACTGTTTGTGCAATTACTTTATTATGATAATGTGTCACAGACCAAAAGAAGATTGCGCGGCAATTTTAATGAGACTCGTTCATTTTTAATATTTTGTGGCACAACTAAATGAAACAATGAAGTTAATACCAGCAGCAGGCAAATGAAAATGCTAAAGACCTGCTCTGGTTTTTGACAGTTCACACTAGAACTGATGGAATGTGTCCTGAAAAGGACTCATTTAAATAAGCCACGGTGCATAGATTCATGAAAATAAGCATCCTCTGTCAAGCAAACAAAACAGCCCCATGGGAAATAAATCCACTTTGGGCTTGATTCAGCTCTGAGCCTAAGGCAGGATAGGTAACAGTGTTGCCACCACTCTCCCCCAAGAGGAGAGCTGCCAGAGGACTGCTTTACTCTCCAGCTAGTGTCCTGCTAGGCTTTTGAAGCATGCTCTTGCCTTGCCCCTTGCATGTTGTGGGCTACATCAGTTCACTCTGCCTCCACCCCGCAAATGGGTGGGTGGTTTACACTGTTCTGATGCTGCAGAGCTTTCTGATACTGAAGACCACAGTCGATTCCACAGATAGAGTAAATTTATTGTAATCATCTACCACTTGATGGCGCTAGCAGGTAGCTTGTTGACAAGCAGATTAAAAGGCACACTTGCAAACTTCTACTCATTCCTCTAGGAGTAAATACTTCTGACTGTAAGTTCTTTGGGCAGGCACCGTGTCTCTCTCACTCTGTATAATAGGTGGCCCTAAGCATCATGGAACCCCTGGATACATTCAGATTGGTGAGCACATGGCAAGGAATCCTCCCTCTTCCTGTTTAACAGAGAACTGCTATTCCCTGTCCTGCATCCTCAAACCAGTTCTGGACACATTCCCTCCTAATTCTCTTGGCTTCCCAGCTGGGAGGCAGCATGTGTCGCACAGCAATTTTTCAGGTGGTGTAGTGAGAAGAAAAATCACACATTGATTCTTGAGGCTTATAGACAGGGGGCTCAATTAAGAGACTCCACAGCGGTCCCTATGTTTGCTTGCACTGGTCTTGGCTGCCCCCTGAATCCTCTCCATACACCCACACAGACCTACAAGGTAGCCATTATTTTGTCCTTAACAGTTGCCAGTGTGACCTGGTGGATAGAGCACTAGAATAGGACTCAGGAGACCTTGTCTTGACCACTGGCTGCTGGGTGACCTTGGGCAAGTTACTTCCTCTCCGTTCCTCATCTATAAAATGGGGATAATGATTCCAACCTCCTTTCTGAAACACTTTGAGATCTGCTGATTAAAAGCGCTATATAAAAGAGCTTGATATTATTACTTTTTTCCCCTGTCAGGTAAGGCTCATCATGAATAACACTCTGAGTCATAAATGTATCAGTTTTATTACAGTGGAAATATTCCACATTTTGTCATCATAAAATACATGAGAAAAAAAATGGTGAATGGCACCTCATTTCCCCGAGTTCAGAGAAAACGCAGTAGATCACATAAAACCACTGCTGGGAGTGGAAAAATCTTGATATTAAATATAGTCACCGAAGGATTCATTCTTACCCAATGAGCAGGCCCTGAGCAATCTCACATCCCATTAACAATAACCTCAGCTACACCTAATTCCCTTCATTCATACATCACACACAAAAAATATCTTTCTAAATGGCCTTCTATTTCCATCAGAGCAGACAATACTGTATTGGTTACAGTTATAAATGAACTACAGTTTTAAAGTAACCACAACTTGAAGATATAAGTTACAGTAGTCCTCAGAGTACACTGAAAGCCAAATCAGTGTTTGGTAAACGGGTTATTAAAAAGGGGTCACATGTTGTGATCTGTCATAATAAATTAGCTAAAATAATACATATATAAAAGGCTAAAAATAATTCTAAAATAGAGAGTCAGTGGTTGAGTCTCAAGTGTCAAGCAAGATAGGTTTAGTGCATGATTGGGTTCAGTTTAAGCCCCACGTTGTGAAGATTTTCCTGTGACATCTTGCAACTTGACATAGTGCTAATAAGTCAGTATTTCTATGAGAAACAACGGAGACATCATTCACTGCATTGCAACAGCTAGTAATGTTGGAGTCATTTAAGATTATTCTTCTTTCTTATTACTTTGAGGTCTGGAAAAGATCTAGAGATGTCTTTTTTAAAAGTCTTGAAGACACACACCACATTTTAATCATCACTTGCTATTACAACTATAGTGTGATTAGCAGCCTTTATATGTTGTATATCTCACATTCAAAGTAATTTACTTGCCTGACTCTCAGATCTGGTATAGATTTGTATAGTTCACTATTAAAATATTTTTCATCTCTTCAGCAACTTTCATCTCAAAATGATCCCAAAAATATTGATAAACATACAGGGATGTCCACATCTATCATTGACTGCATCCAGCTCTGGGGTAGAACATGATATGTGTCTGACAGAACACAGCAACACTCCATAATAGTAGAGGGCAAATGAAAAAGCAAGGAGAATTCTAGTTAGGTTGAATGTTTACTTGAATTGAAATTTGGCAAGGGTTAATATAGTTCTATTTCACTTTTTGGTTTAAATTAGGTAGTTTTCAAAAGTACAAGTCCTACACCTTTCCTGAAGTTCTTCTGCCAGTTTTTTGTGTGTGAGATTTTATATGCACATTTTTCTGTTTATTAAAATCTTTTCTTCACTGCCCTCTACTGCTGTGTAGAAGATCAACCCAGACCAAAAAAAGAAAGAGTGAAACTGACTATAGAAGGGAAACGGACCATAAATACAGTATTGTTACATGCCTACAGCATACAAACTGAAAAATATACCATTTTTTATAATTTCTTTCTGTTACAGTCATCTTAGGTATCAATTGTAACAGCAGGAGATAACACACTGTCAGATAGAGGAGTGATTTTTAAGTTGCTTGTGCCTCTTGAAAAAGCAGCAAAGCTTGAAAGGAGCTGGAATGGGATTTGCTGCTTTAAGGCAAGGCCTAGAGGACGGTGCCCTCTCACTGCACTAAGCGTGTAGTTACCATTTAATCCACACACAGGTATTCAACCACCATTATTGTGAAGGGAAAATGTTCCTGGGTGAGCAACATCTTTGGATTTCATCCAAATTGTGCATTTCACAGTGACTAACTGATGCTCGTGTCATATTGCCCTAGTTAATCAAAACCAACCAGCTAGTGACTCCCACCTCCCCCAAAAGATACATGAACATGGGTATTAGTGATTATATTACACGGATTTACAAACCTGCTGGAACAGTGTGTCTGTCTAGAAAGCTTCACAGTTGTATATATATATATAGTTGTATATGTATATATATATAGAAACATTATCTCCCCCTTCTGTCCTCCCTCTCCATGTGGGCTGCACAGCAGCAGCACAATATGTCCGGAAAAGTGGTCACATTAAAAGTTCAAAAAACTGCCCCCCCCCAATCTTTTACAGTGTCACAGCACTCACAGACCTCCGATGGCTTCCAGGGGTAAGTTCTTCATCGTTATCATTTGTCAGATGGCTAGCGAATGGCCCAGGAGATGCTATCCTAGTGGGCTCAAGTAGATCTCGCCCAGGACAGGGTCTTGCTAAGAAATTGGCGGCAGTAGTTTCTTCCCCTGCCCACCTCCTGGTGGAAGAATTACCTTCTCCATTTAGCATCCAGTCCATTAGGTGATTCATTTCAGGAGTGGAGAGTCCCTGGGTATCGTTATTCCCAGGGGATGTAACTGCTGCTTGGCCCAGAAACTGTGACACATGTAAGTTGCTGTTGGTTCGGTCAACCTCATCACTGGGTGATGCCATAGACGTGCTTGGGGTGGCTTGTTTTCTTGACCTCCAGCTCTGGATTTCCAGGTCTCGTTGCTCTTTAGGGAGCTTATCCAGCTGCTGAGCTTTCAGAATCGGAGATGCTCTGAAGGTTCCTCGCACGGCCAAAATAAGATACCTGGTGAAAGGTGAAGAAGTGTACTGCATTAATAATGGGCTTCACCAGTAATTTGCCACAACATGACAAAAATCTAACTCTGTTCTTTCAGCTTCTGTTGTTCTGCAGGTTTCTGGCAAAGAGGTGTAATGTTTCTCATGGAGGCACTTAAATACACAGAGTCCTATTGTACAGAGTCATTTACACTTATGATGCTATATAAATTACGATAATACAGGTTGTGCAGTCACTGCTTAGGGCAAGGAAGGTCAAACACAGATTTGGTTTCACTGAGAGAAGCACTATCAGTCAGGACACTGGGGTTATATTCTCCCGTATTCAGAAAGGGGGTGGGCAGAAAGGATCTTAGTTTAACATCTCATCTGAGGCTTGGAAGTAAAAACAATCCTAGCTTTTGGGTGGCTCAGGAACCTGCAAAACAGTTGGCCTCCCTAGAGAGATGGTGCCTGTCTCTACACTACCAGATCATATTTGAAAACCAAAGCCTCACCATAAGGACAGTTTCTGAGAAGGGTTTGCAACATGATTTGGTCTTTGTCCACAAACCTGACCAATATATATCCTAAACCAATTAAGAGGGAGTGCTGTTTGAAACTGTGTTAAGAAAGGACCCAGTCCCCCTCTCTCCCATGCAGGAAAGGATCTTAACTCTGAAGTTCCCCTCACACTCAGATCAGGTGGTGTGTGGAGGCAGAAGTGGGACAGGGAGATGGGGTTTTTTTCCGCCCTCCCAGTACAATGAACATAGGATTCTGTCCCAAGAATTTGTGGACTGTTGGAAAATTGCAGAGGCTAGGGCCAATCAGGCAGAGACTCCTTGCTTTTATACTGCCTTCACTGCACCCACTCTTCTTCCAGCTCCCTGGCAGTGCCTGAAAGTTGAGCAAAGTTGCATGAAACTGGGAGCTCACAAGCAGTGAGATTCATATTCTATACCGAACAGGAAAGCAAAGTAAAAATTTTTGGTCGTGTGCATGGGGCATATCTCAAAGAACTACCACGCAGAGCTACTATAAAAACCCTGCACACAAGCAAGGGCAAATGGGCACGTCCTTCACTGAACACTAAATGTCTTAGTAACTCCAACCTATAGGATCAATAAGTACAAGAAGTTGTGGCCATGAGGAGGAATTGAGGCTCAAGGATTTTAATCCTACCTCCTAGAGATAGTCAGGAGTCTCAAAGCTGTAAACTCCAGGTGGGAAACAGGGGAGATAAGGAACAATCAGTATGCTAAGAGGAAGAAAGTCACAGCCAATAGAAAACTTAATTTGAGTATGAGCCTGTACATGACAGGAAGGAGTGTTTTCGATATAACTCTTGGGGGACGGACGTCAAGCTGGATTTTGTGTGAACAGAGACTCCTAAAGACAATATTATGGAGTGCTTGCAAGAGGGAACAGCAGTGCTCCACCCCTGAAGTTATCAAGACACAAATCCTTAAACTCAGTATCCTGCTGAGGCAGCAATGATCTCAACTTTGCTGAATCCCCAAGATAGAGACATTAATTCTTAACCTGTGTTTGATCTAGCTCTTCGCAGAAAGCTCAGGGTCAAAAATGACAACAGTGAATATGGGCTGATAGGAACACAACCATCATACAGGAACAAAACAGACAGTAAAAGATGCTGTACCCCGAAGACATGGGACTGCATTGAACTATGAGGCACTTCATCTTTACCTTATATAGCACAGCATATAAACAAAAGTAAATCTAAAAACACATGGAAAAATAGTATTCATTGAACAGGTATTATTTGAGAAAAAATGCTATCTAGTCTTAGTCACCTTTCTGAACATTTAGGCCCATATTTTATAATGTGTTTGAAAAGTGGTCTTACAGAATCCAACATTAAAGGAACTGTTTTCATAACTAGTATTTACATTGTATTATACTAGTTCATGACAACCACAAAAGTGAAATGAAAATAAGAAAGAAAAACTTGTAGCACCTTAGAGACTAACAAATTTATTTCAGCATAAGCTTTCGTGGGTTAGTACCCACTTCATCGGATGCATGCATGAAGTGAAAGTATATATTCTTAGCCTGTCACCTGTTAAAACAATAATATTATCACTGAATATTTTCCAATACATCCATTATTTGGCATATAGTTGTGGCCCTGCGAGCCCCTCCATACCTGCTGGCAGAGGGCACACTATACTGTAACTCACAATAGGCCTGACACACTCAGTGCCCTCAACACATCATTGCCATGATATTCATTTAACAGGTGTCTTGTAATATGTCATTTGAAAACTACCACCATGGTGGTCATTAATATCACCATGAAATGTACGTAACCAGGTTGTATATGAAATTACGCATGCCTTCTGATATTGTTTTGTAGTCTATAAACAGATGTAGGAGACAAAACCGTTCCCCTCCCTGTTTTTTCCTTATCTGACCAGCTTGATCACAGGCAGAGCACAATGCAGGTACATTTACATATAAGGTAAACAAAGCCATCAAGCCAACAAGCAGGGGAGAAGACCACTTAATGATCACAACCACAGATGGAGTCTGTACCCCTCAGGAAGCCTTCCTGGCTCTTGAAACAGAGACAATTAACTTTGGGGTAATAAATGTGGGGGCAAAGAGATATTTGAGTCATCCATCTCCTGGGAGAACAAAGAAGCCAATTCGCTGTATCTACAAAAGATGGGTCCTCCTACTAAACTACTTGGAGACTGCTGACAACTTAATGTGAGTAAGAAACTGTGTTAGGCAATGCTATATCCTGCTAGAATTGAATTTCAGACACTAGAAAGTGTATTATATTTGTTTTGTTTGTACCTTTTCATATTGCTGTCACTCTCTCTTGTCACTTAAAATCTATGCTCTTTGTTAATATATGTATTCTTAGTTTACTATAAATCACCTCAGTGCTGTTTATTAAGGTTGAGTTTATAGCCCCAGCTGAGCTAACAAGCTGTTGCATGTACTGGCTCTCAGGAGGCAGTGAACTTGGGGTTAACTCTGTAAGTGTCCAGTAGGAGGGACTGGACACTACAGAGGAGACATTTTGGGGGAGACCTGGAACCAGAAGGGTTTCTGAGGTCACCCTGAAAGAAGTAATTGAGTGGGTGGAAGCAGGGTGAGACAATTGTGCTGTGAGCGTGCTGCTGGTGTCAGGGCTCTGAGCCAAAGGTGCCCAGCACAGAGGCAGTCAGGGTTCCAGGGCAGGTGGTGAGAGAAGCCCTTTTTGGTCTGAGTGAACCCCCAAAGCATCACAATAGTAAACTAAGATTCTGGCTGTATGAAGATGTTTATATATAAAGAAGATATTATGAATTATCTGCAGTAATGCATTGCCAAATTTTAGATGGCAATTATTTAAAGATGTAGTATAATATAGTGATATGATAAAGGTAGATATTTTTCAAGATTTTACTGCATTTGGGGACAATTCAAAACTTAAACATACCCTTTATTGAACAGTGGTACACTGAATATTGCTGTACACATAGTATTGAACATTTTATAGCAGCTTTTCACTTGTAAAAGTGAGGGGGAGGGATAGCTCAGTGGTTTGAGCATTGGCCCGCTAAACCCGGGAGTGTGAGTTCAGTCCTTGAGGGGGCCATTTAGGGATCTGGGGCAAAAATCTGTCAGGGGACAGTACATGGTCCTGCTAGTGAAGGCAGGGGACTGGACTCGATGACCTTTCAAGGTCCTTCCAGTTCTATGAGATAGGCATATCTCCATATATTAAAATCACAAAGTACTTCACAGAAGAGGGTAAGCATGACCATGTCCATTTTATAGATGAGCAAAAGGAGGCACAAAGGTGTAAAGTGACTAGTCAAAGATTAGATAATTGTATGAGCCAATGGCTGAACTGAGAATAGAAGCCAGGTCTCCATGTTGGACCAAACATGACTCTGAGACATCTAAGGACCCTATTGTTTTTATCTATACAAGGCATCATTATCATCATCATTATTATTTTACCGTAATGCCCTCAAATCCCAACATTGGGAAGGAAAAAAAATCAAATCTTCAAACCTTGGTAAAAGTGCTATGACTGGTGTAATGAAGCACACTAAATAAAAGCTGGGATCTGACAGCTGATCCTCCATAATCCAGTAGGGGCTTGTGGGTTCATTACAAACAATGCAGACAGCATTGTAGATAGTTGAGAAGGTGAAGTAAAGCAGAACACTTCCAATCATTGTGATCCAATGGAAGCATGTCTATGAACAGAAGCAGAGAACACATTAATGGCACCAAACACCGATGCTAGATCCCATGACTTTAGTTTTAGTACAGGGGAACATATAAGGATATTGGAAGGAACATACCCCTATAGATCGTATTATTGAGAACTATTGCATAATGCAATACATATATATTACAAAATAAAACATGCCCTCCTCCACGTAACTCATTCAAAGGAAGACAGAGATAACTTGCAAGTAATAAAGACTAAGAGCATGGCATAAAGTCTCCTATTCTTATGCCTAACTGCAAGAATTCCGCATTGTTCCATCCCAAAGACACTGTATGAATAATCAAAGGTATTCCAGGGAGGCAATTATTTTAGGCAAATCATCCATTTTTGTTGGCTCACTGATGATACCTCACTGCATATGAAGAAACTTAGTTCCTTTGTGTGATCCAGAGTTAAAAAATGACTCCAAGACAATTCCATGGCTTTCTGTAGGCCCTATCTACACTACTATATAATCATATTTAAACACACAAAAAGTAAAATTGCCATCTGTACACATCACTTTTACAGACATACCCAAGTTTTCATTTCTAGAGCTTGGTGCAAGAGAATTGTGAAGAGAGAGATCGTATTGATGGGGGTTCCAAATGTGAAGACATCAGTGTCAGAGTCCTTGTACGTCTAGAAAATAGACAAAAATCAGACATGCATTCTGACTAGTCAAGGTTTAAGAAAACAATGGTGTTTTGGGGTATTTTTTTTACTTCTTTAAAGAAGTAGTGTTTAAATCCTCTATGTACTTACCAAATAAGGGACAAAGAAGCAGACAAGACTCTGGTAGAAGGCATCGAACACGGCAATACTAAAAGTTGACAGCTTGTAGGTCTGTAGGAAGTGAGGGATAACCATTATCACACTGTTTCTGCTAGTTTATACTGCATCCATTTAACTCATTGTCTTTAAGAGCCTGATCCTGCAGTTCTTATTCAGGCAAAACTCCCATAAAGGCTGCAGGATTGGGTCAAATGTTACTCTTTAAAACTCTTTTCCATGGAACAGTAAGTTTAGGGAAATGTAATGTGATTGCACATGTTGACATTTAGGCCATGATCATGACTTCTAATGCCACAGCTGCAGTAACAGGTAGGGTCACTATGGGAGTGGCAGGTTGATGAGGCCTTCAGAATGCCAGAGCACCAATGACTATGCCCTTTGAAAACATGAGGAAATGCATTCCACCTAGACTAGGCCAACAGCTGGTGTTGGTAAAGGGCGGGACCTCTTCAGAGTCTGTTGGCAGCATGACTGCCTTCCACACTTTGTACTCCATGAGCTGGTCTGTCAGAACATCAAAGTGAAACAAGTCTGAATCACGGGTGCTCAGCACCTCTGAAAATCACACTCCAGACTAAAAATGTGTCTGCTGCATAAAACGGAGGAGCCCTGACTCTTTGTGTATTCCACTGTTCTGGGACCTGAAAAGGGCAGGTCAAAATCTGCCCTCAAAAATGGTTTTCATTAGAAAAGAACAGTTGAGCCCAAGCTAGGCTAAGCATTTTAAAATGACAGTAAAAAAAAAAAAAAAAAAAGTGTGTGCATTTGTAATAAATAAATAAAAGATCAGCCTGGTTCTCTGAACTTGACAGGGAGGTTTGAGAAAAAGCTTAATATAATCGCTTATACATATTCCCTGATTTTTATCAATTTCTGAGTATTCAAAGGAAAAAATGAAAGCATCCAGGCCTGGAGAAGCAGGGACACCAAACTCTTATAGTGACAAAAGAAGTACTTTGTATATTAAAAGGACTATTTCTAAACATAACAGCAGGAGCGCATACACACAGTCTGCCAGCCTTTTGTTGATCTAAAGGCTTAAGTTTACGTGTCACTTTCTACTGCCATCTTCACTTTAAAAGCTTTTCCTTTAGAACTCCTGTTTAGGTTACAAATACTCAGACCCCATCAGAATTTAATCAGGGGTCATGTCCTGTTTTTACACTCAGCTGTTACCTTTCAACTCCACTCATTTATTTCTCCCTACACCCCCCAATAATGAAAAACAAAAGTCTTTACAAATTCCTCCACTTCATCTTTCTTCAGGTCAGACATTACACCTTTCTGATGTTAAGAGAGTCTTCAGAGTTTCAATGTATAGGTCTTGATTCATCAATGCAGCTCACCACTGACTTCAATGGACTTTTGTTGTTAGCAGTATTGTTGTAGCTGTGTTGGCCCCAGGATGTTGGAGACACGGGGTGGGTGAAGTAATATCTTTTATTGGACCAACTTCTGTCGAAGAAGAGCTTTGTGGAAGCTCCAAAGCTTGTCTCTTTCACCAGCAGACATTGATCCAATAAAAGGTATTACTTCACCCACCTTATGTTTTCAGTGGACTTACACAGGAGTGAAACTGGAGTGACTCAGTGGCCAATCAGGCCCATGAGATTTGTGACCGCACCAATTCTCCGGTTTACACCTTTCAACCCAGCCCAGCACCAGTACCCAGCCCAGCTTCCACCACCACCTCCACTCCAAGTCCACTCACAGGTGCTTGTCATGACCCCAGTTACACAATCCTTTGGGTGGCTGTCAGCAGAAGAGAAAGAATAGGTGGATAGTGGATATCAGGAAGCGGGGAGCATGAAAAGAGCTGAGAACCACTGCCTTATTAAACAAAACAGCAGATCTCATATAGTTACACCAGAAGCCAAGACCCACCTCTGAATTTTGCCCGCTCTTGTACAGTTCAGGCAAATTTAGGAGTGTTTCTGCAGATACATCTTTATCCAGGATTCCAAAAAGGAGGGGGGGCATCGAGGTGAAAAAGAGGTTGAAGAAGATCATCTGCCAGTAATCTATCATAGTGGCCCCTGAGAAGCCACAGAAGAACTGGTACCAGAAGAGCAGGCTGACGTAGCTCTGTGAGACAAGTGAATAGAAAACACCACACGATGCATTATGAGTAGACACAGTCCCAACATTTCGAACTTGCAAGAAAAATTGCTTTTGGTAAGTATACATTTCATTTTACATTGGGCTCCTGAAGCAACAAAGTCACAGATTTCCTGTGGCCTCTTCTTTGGACCTTCACCAATTGTGATGGTCTATTTGGGGCTGGCGTGAGTTCCTCATTTTGCAGTGCATAACTAATCCCAGCCAATAGGTCCACCAATGGGGTTTAAATAGCATGGAGAGCTCCGAGATATCCTTCCACACCACATATCCATTCCACCTTCAGCTACTTGATATTCCACACCACACATCCATTTCACCTAGAGAGATCTTAAACAGATAGCTTTGCATTCCTTCACTTAATCAATGCTGTGTACCTTTAAGGAATATTTTGGTTTTAAATCAATGCATCACAGTGGATTTCCTTTAAGAAAATACAGCAGAGCAATTAAATTATTCAGTTCTGAACACCAAGTTTTAAATCCTTTTACAAAATTGGTTGAGACTGTGGAATTAAAAGGTCTCTCACCACTCCCAAATGGTTGCAGGGAGATAATGAACAACAGCATTCCAGTTGAGAAAACTATTTCATGTCACAAATAAATATCAGTAAAGCTTTGAAAGCATGCCCAGACCAAAAAAACTTTCCATTACAAATTTTAATATTGATAAGACATGATCCTTATTTAAAATGATGACTTTAAAAAAAATTTAAAATGTGAACACTCTGAAATCTAAGTAAATGGTCTTTCATGCTCAGAATGTATTTCAAGTCAAACAGACTTGTTTGCACAGGCTTGCTGAAAGTGTATTACTCTCAAGTTTATCCACTTTACATTATTCTTCAATGCACAGCTTATTTGCATATACATTAAACTTTTAATAAAAATGCTAGATATGACCGCACCAATGCTTGCAAGCAGTTCCTATAACATTAATAACACAAATTCACAAGTTTCACAGGCAATTCTTGCCTAATGTAAAATCATCTTCCACCTTCTAGCACTAATCTACCATTCCTTATGCTAATTTTATTTTGAGGCTCATCAGTGTAACTGGAAAAGTTCCTGAACTAATAAAAGTCACTAAAACTGAGGTATTTCCTCTTCTGGGACAGTACTAATTTCAACTCATACAGTGAAAGATCTAGATGTTACTTTTCCTGAAGGCTTTAGGTCAGTTGAGTAGTAAGAGTGCATTTGTGAGTAACCATAAACTGTCCAAGTGAGGAAAAAGGAATTTCAATTCAATGAACATTAAAGAAACATGGCCTACAAAAACTGGTACTTTAAGACAGCTTGACTGAAGTAAACCAAGGCATCCAGGACCCTTTGCATCTTACCACATTTTTGTAGAAGAAGTAAATCACCATCTTTGCCAAACGAGAGTAGCACCAATGTCCATGGACCAGAAGCAGCTTCTTGAGGTGTTTAAATCGAGATATTGCGAAGTCACTGGCCATCACAGCCTTAAATTAAAAAGTATTGAGATTATTTATTAAAAATTCTATTTCTCTACCCAACATGACCTGATTCAAGAATAAACAATGAGGCAACCACCCACTATTGTGTTGACACTTTGAGGCTGATGAACTAACCAAAAAACCTGCTCTCAATCTTCCCAATATGAACCTGCATCCTTCTGCCTTCCATAAAATTCACCACAAAATTGTATTAATGATCCCAGGATGATGAGGGAGGGGGAATATCTGGAAAGAAATTAAGGTGAAAAGCAGCCCTGTACCAGAATCTTGGGGAAATTCTACAGAAGAGGTGATCCGGAAAGCAGGTGTTATTCCACTGATGGATACTCATTCATCTGCTGATTTTTCAAGCTTAGGATAAACAGTTATCCCCACAATGATGGAAAGGATAATGTCAGGATAGCAATAATGCCAACTTGTATCTTAATTTCAAATTGTTACTCAGAATAAAGGTTCCTCTGTAAGCCCTTGAAGCTACTCAAATCTACTTCATAAAAACAGAAAGGGGGATACATTGAAGGGATACCTGCATGCCTTCTTGGCCAGAAATTCCAATCCCAACATCAGCTGCTTGAATCATACTCACATCATTTGCACCATCACCTTGAAGAGAAAAAAGAACTGATTTCCAGAAATATGAAAATACAGGATAAAATAATGCCAAGGTTTGGTTTGTTCAGTGTTATATGCCTATACTTGAGAGCAACATCTCAAAGTATTGCTGATAGACAAGTATTTTTACAATAACACATTTAGGGTTGCTGGTGCCTTGCCTTGTGGTCAGGTAGATTAGGATTAGGTCAAGCAGTCAAGAAACTTGGGTCTGATACCTCCTTGCTGTGAGCCTTTGGTTCACAAACTCTTGGGGTAAAATTCTGGCCCCATTGAAATCAATGGCAAAACTCCCTCTATAATACTTGCAAGCATAAAGTATTAAGCAGAGTCAGTGACTGAGGTGGCAATACATGAACTCGTGTATTTTAACTATCACATTTGTTCAAATTTCCCAAAGTACGTGCTATTCTTTATGGACTCTGTACAAAAATAAATTTACTTCATGAGGTTCAGCTTATTTACTCCAACCATCCCCAAAACCAACAAGCCAAACAAAAAAGCCTTTGAGAACAATTTGTTTCCCCTTCCTCCTATGGCAAAAAAGAATTTTTTTTCCATCTTCTCATATCTCAAAAATGGCCTAAAATATTCAGATTCAGGCAGGGACCATACATAGAAAAACTCAGTCCAAAGATGCACATTTTCAAAAGTTCTGAGTGAAACAGGAGTTACAATAGTTTTACGACAACTTCCTTCTTGCACACTATCTGTATCACCTGATACCAAATATCAAGCATATTAACAATCACTGTTACGTTTTTCCTTGGTGGAACCCAAATTATCAAAAGCATGCTTTTATAGTAATTCATTTTGTAGATTTCTTTGACTTAAATCACAAAAGATAATGCAAATTATACCGTATAACAAGCCACTTTAAAACCACAATGCTACCCATCATAATTTTGGTGGCATTTTCAAGATCTCTGACTACAAAGAATATCCCTATGGCAAGAATATTCAGGTTTGTATGTAAACATGTAGTCTGTGAGCAAGGTAAACTAGTGAAGTGGCATAAACAAAATGGAAGTGTGGCAATATATATCTTGCTTTTACATTTTCCTTTAAAAAAAACCTGATGCAAATCTAGAAATGTAAAAATTCATCAGATCCTTCTCTTCCTGTTAATATTTTGTTTGGTCCCTGCAGGCCTTGGTTATGTTGTAAGTTTTTAAAGTCAGTTCTGCAAGGATTTTAGTAGAATCACACACACTGAAACAAGAAACTTGCAGATTTCACATCAACTAGTTTACTTGCAGGTTAAAAGCAAATATGTCAGTGTCTAATGCTACTCTGGGGATATGCCATGTTTTGACAAATTGGGAAAAATCCAGGAGTAAAAGGGAGATGTTAACACAACAAGACTGAGCTCTCAAAACTGGATATTCTTTTGGAAAACCAACCTTCCACACAAACTTCTTCATGGACTGACTTTACAAACACTAGACAAGCCATTTACAACACAAGCTTTGCTTCTTTACAAAAGAAAAAGGACACTAAGCTATCTAAACTTCTGCATGCTACAAGGAACCACAACAGCAGTTCCCTTACCCCACGCAACAATATTGTTAATCTTTCCAGCTATACTCTCAGCCCAGCAGAAGAATCTGTCCTTTCTTGGGGCCTCTCCTTTTGTCCCTCCAGACCCACGAACATGATACAGTTCTGCGGTGACCTAGAATCCTACTTTCGTCGTCTCCGACTCAAAGAATTTTTCCAACAGACCTCTATACAACATACTAAGCCACAGAATCCTTCCTACCAAAACTACAAAAAGAAGGATTCTGCGTGGACTCCTCCTGAAGGTCGAAACAACAAATTGGACTTCTACATAGACTGCTTCCGTCGCCGTGCTCGAGCTGAAATTGTAGAAAAGCAAAATCACTTGCCCCATAACCTCAGCCGTGCAGAACACAATGCCATCAACAGCCTCAGGGACAACCCTAACATCATAATCAAAAAGGCTGACAAAGGAGGAGCTGTCGTCATCATGAATAAGTTGGAATATGAACAAGAAGCTGCCAGGCAGCTCTGTAACTCCACATTCTACAGGCCTTTATCCTCTGACCCTACTGAGGAGTACCAAAAGAAACTGCACCATCTGCTCCAGAAACTCCCTGGAAAAGCACAAGAACAAATTTGTACAGACACGTGCCTGGAACCCCGACCAGGGACATTCTATCTGCTACCCAAGATCCATAAACCTGGTAATCCTGGACGCCCCATCATCTCAGGCATTGGCACCCTAACAGCAGGATTGTCTGGCTATGTAGACTCTCTCCTCAGGCCCTATGCTACCAGCACTCCCAGCTATCTTCGCGACACCACTGACTTCCTGAGGAAACTACAATCCATCGGTGATCTTCCAGACAACACCATCCTAGCCACTATGGATGTAGAAGCCCTCTACACTAACATTCCACACAATGATGGACTACAAGCTGTCAGGAACAGTATCCCCGATACTACCACGGCTAACCTGGTAGCCGAACTTTGTGATTTTGTCCTCACCCACAACTATTTCACATTTGGGGACAATATTTACCTTCAAGTCAGTGGCACTGCTATGGGTACCCGTATGGCCCCACAGTATGCCAACATTTTTATGGCTGACTTAGAACAACGCTTCCTCAGCTCTCGTCACCTAACACCCCTACTCTACTTGCGCTACATTGATGATATCTTCATCATTTGGACCCATGGAAAAGAAGCCCTTGAGGAATTCCACCATGATTTCAACAATTTCCATCCCACCATCAACCTCAGCCTAGACCAGTCCACACAAGCGGTCCATTTCCTAGACACCACTGTGCTAATAAGTGATGGTCACATTAACACCACCCTATACCAGAAACCTACTGACCGCTATACTTACCTACATGCTTCCAGCTTCCATCCTGGACACACCACACGATCCATTGTCTACAGCCAAGCCCTAAGATACAACCGCATTTGCTCCAATCCCTCAGACAGAGACAAACACCTACAAGATCTCTATTAAGCATTCTTACAACTACAATACCCACCTGCTGAAGTGAAAAAACAGATCGACAGGGCCAAAAGAGTACCCAGGAGTCACCTACTACAAGACAGGCCCAAAAAAGAAAATAACAGAACACCACTAGCCGTCACCTTTAGCCCCCAACTAAAACCTCTCCAGCGCATCATCAAAGATCTACAACCTATCCTAAAAGATGATCCCTCACTCTCACAGATCTTGGGGGACAGACCAATCCTTGCTTACAGACAGCCCCCCAACCTGAAGCAATTACTCACCAACAACCACACACCATACAACAAAAACACCAACCCAGGAACCTATCCTTGCAACAAAGCCCGATGCCAACTCTGTCAACATATCGATTCAAGTGATACCATCACAGGGCCTAATCACATCCGCCACGCCATCAGGGGCTCATTCACCTGCACATCTACCAATGTGATATATGCCATCATGTGCCAGCAATGCCCCTCTGCCATGTACATTGGCCAAACCGGACAGTCTCTACGCAAAAGAATAAATGGACATAAATCTGACATCAGGAATCATAACATTCAAAAACCAGTAGGTGAACACTTCAACCTCCCTGATCACTCAATGACAGATTTGAGGACAGCAGTGTTGCGACAGATTAACTCCAAAAGCAGACTTCAAAGAGAAACTATTGAACTCGAATTGATATGCAAACTAGATTGCGTTGCCTCCGGATTAAATCGTGATTTGGAATGGCTCGGCCATTATGTTAATTGAATCTATTTCCCTTAAGTTAACGATCCTCATTCACACCTGTGTGACCATCTTGTTTATCACTTCAAAAGCTTTTTCTTCCCCTGCTGTCATGTTTCCTCTCAACTAATTAGCCTCTTAAGATTGGTCTATACACCTGGACCATCATGTTTCTCTGACTGTATAAATATCTGTCTGAAGTATATTTTCATTCCATGCATCCGATGAAGTGGGTACTAACCCACGAAAGCTTATGCTGAAATATATTTGTTAGTCTCTAAGGTGCTACAAGTTTTTCTTTCTTATTTTCACAACAAGCAGAGTAAATATTATGATGATTGGTTTTCCTGAACTGAAGAGTTTTGGAGGGAGGTGGGGAGGAAGAGTTGCTGATATTCAAAGTTGCTGGTGCCCTCATCTGATCTTTGACTTTAATGGGAGATAACGTTGTTCAATGGTAGCAGGCTCTTCAAGAGGAAATTTCACCTGCAAGCATATGGCTATTGCTAAGGAGAGAATATTTAGCACCATCTTTTCCCCACATGCTCATAACTCATGATGAATATAAAAAGCAAAAAACCAAAATAATCTAGAATTGCAAGAGACTAAGAAAGTTAAGTACCTATTGACAGTGTCATGACTTTTAGTTGTCTCCGCACTAGTTTGACCACCATGCTCTTCTGCAAAGGAGTGGCACGGCAGCACAAAACTGAGTGACAGTACTTTGTTAGCTCCAGAAACTTCTCTTCCAGCTTTCCTTGGAAAATGACGTTCAATGTTTTCCCATCAACTACCAGTCCAATGTCAGGACTGGGGGCCACAGCGGCTGGTAAAGATGATGACAGGCTAATGCCAAAAAATTTCCGTTTTGTTCTTTCAACATTAGAATTCTTCCTTACTTCCTCCAATGTTAAATCCAAGAGAGATTCACAGGTTTCCTGGGGGGAGATGAGATCATTATAGAATGCTTATATGCATCTCCTATTAGAATATCACCAACTGGTATGTCTAACCAGGTCAGATGCATTAGAGGATGTCACAGTAGCATTAGGAACAATTAACAAAGGACAGCAATAGTTTACCACACTGGAGATGACATCAGTGATGTTCTCAGCTTCTCCACCCATAAAAATATGATGAAAACATTTCAACAGCTATTTGCTTCCAATATGACCTTTCATTTTAAAAGAAAGTCTAGCTTTATAAAGAGAGCCTATATTTGTGTATGAAATGCTAAGAATTTGGGGAAAGCAACATGGAATAATTGTTTTTAATAATAAATTGCATTGTTGTAGCCTTTTTCATGCAAGGATCTTAACATGCATTCCTAACAATAATGTTAGTAATAACAACAAACATCCCTGTGAGGGATAATGAAGTCACGATTCATATTTCTCTTTCAGACACGCACACATGGAATCTGACAACTCCCATGTGAGGGATGGTGAAGGCATGATTCATATTTCTCTCTCTCTCTCTCTCTCTCTCTCTCACACACACACACACAGAACCTGACAGAAAAATTAGGGTCCAGATTTTTAAAAGTAGCCACAGGTTTTGAAAATTATATAATGCATTGTGACACATCAAGTGCATGGCATTAGGGTGACCAGATGTCCCAATTTTATAGGGACAGTCCCAATTTTGGGGTCTTTTTCTTATATAGGCTCCTATTACCCCTCACCCCCGTCCCGATTTTTCACACTTGCTGTCTGGTCACCCTACACGGCATAGCTAGGAACTTAACCCAGGTTCCAACAGCACCTGCTTCTGTGCTTGCTTTAACCACAAAACTATACTTCTCCCATTACTGCATTTCCCTGTTTTGAATTGAATTCTTCTTTCAGAGGCCCACTGTCCCTAGAGTGGCTTAAGCAGGAGCTGGGTACAAACATATCCAAGGATGGATAACTTGTTCCAAATTGCCTTCCTTTCCCTAAGATTTCAAAAGGGCACAGAGACAGTGTGACATACGGTGTCACCCAAAGTTCATCTTGCTGTAAGTGCTAAAAGTCTTTTTCTGTGGCATGGCATAGAATACCTGAAGAGCTAATCACTCTCCTTTTTTGCCTTCTGTCAGCCTTACTGAGTGATGATTCAATTCTAAGATGTTATTTTCGTGTTATGTTGCATAAGGTGCACCCGTAGGATGCTGTAAGATTTAAATTACACTTAAGTGGGAGGTTCTGAAACCAAATGTACCTCTGACACCTAAGAGGAAGCTGGATCACTAAAATGTTTTTAAAATGTTCCTGGGGAACAGCACTTTCTATGTGTAAACCAGGAAATATATACTGAAAATGTAAGGTATTTTTTAATTAACCCTAAAGACAGTGGCTAATTGCCTAGTGCTGATCACTAGGAATACATCTCATTTCTAGGGTTTTGGTGAGTCTTTGGGGTAACTGTACCCAGGAGAAGAAACGTCTGAGACCAGTGGGAAGAATGACGTTCATCTCGTTTCATTCCCCACTATTCCTGTCAGGGAACCATAGCCCTTACTGACAGTTGCCTACCCCTGCAGCTGGGCCCTACCTCTTCCTCAGCTCAGGAGGAAGTTGAGTGATGCAGAACAGCGACTGAGGGTACAGATGTCCTGGCATGGAGCCACGGAAGGGTTGATGTTGTAGCCCAAGCTGGGAAGCAAGTAGAGTAGGTTAGAAGAGTAAAGTTCCCTGCCCACTTGAAGAGTGGCAGTATCAGTGGATATGGTGGACTAGAGATTTGCGGGCGGGGGGAAGTTTCCCACCTGTGCAAAAATGGGTCATGTAATTTTGGGCTCAGGAGTGGGTGGAAAACAGTGCACACCAAGGTGCCTAAAATGGGCATATCTATCTTTAGCACCCTTTTGCACATCACTGAGTATGTGTGTTTAAAATGACATCACAAATACAGTAAAGGAATTTCCATGTTAACAACCAGAACTTTACTATAGCATATGTGTGCCACTGCCCTCTGCTGGATGGGATCAGAATGCTCAGCTGTGTGTCATGAGTCATATACTGGCAACAGTTAAAGGAGATTTTCCTTTAGTTTAACTGGTTGGGGATTGTGCTTTTGAAACAAGAGGATCTGAGTCATATCCCAACTGCTGCCAGGTAATTCTTGGTAGTCATTGTGACAACTATGAAGTACAAGGTGATCATGCATTTGTTATATTTACAATTTCACCAGTAATTTTTTTTAACATTAAAAAGTTATTTTCAGACTGCTAAATATAATTAAAGCAGGGTACAAGTTTTATCACTCTCAGTATTGGGCTCACAGAATCACTGGTGCTTTTCAGTATTACACTGAATACCAAAAGGCCCCCATTCACCCATTTGAAATAAAAAATTTCAACTTTATATACAAATGAAAGTTTGCAGGCACTAAGTGTATATCCCATCAGGTCAACCAGGGTGCTGCACTTAGTAAAATACATGCCTCTTTTCTTTAAAGCAGACACGCGTATCAAATCAAATTTACACATTGAGAACATATTCCATGCCAGATTCTGTATTAGCTTTTCATGCTTTCTATTTCCAAAAAGAAGATTTTTTTTTTTTTTTTTTTTTACAAAAAAAGACATTTGTTCAGAATTCTGTTCCTGTTTGGGGAGCTGCTAGCCACAGACAAAAGAAGCTACAAAGTAGGCCATCTAACTGCTCTATAAAAGTGTCCATCACAATAAAATATTCAGCACTTATTCATTGCTTTTTCACATTCAAAGCATTTTACAAACCATTATTTAGTTAATCCGCACAACAGCTGCATGGAAGTAGGTATGAAAGTAACTTGGCTGTCACTTGGGCAGATAAATTACATGATCCTGCCATATGCCATCTGAGCTGTATCACAAGCATCACTCTTGATCCCAAGCAAAGCCTAGAGTTCTAGCCCACTTGCAAGCTGGTCCACAATTCTGGTCAGGAGGAGGGGTAATGTTCAGGCTCCCTTTTGGTTGGGTTGGCCTCCCACCACTGCAGAGTATGGGAAATGGGTAGATCTCTTCCATGGGGTTTAAGTATCAACTCACCAACTATGTAGATTAGAGCTGAACTGGCAGGAACACAAAAGTCCTTGTTGCACAATTCAATACTTCTTTGTGCAGTAATTGTGCAGGGGTGGGCTAGGTCTTGGAAATGAGCAGGCCTATTGGGTGGGTCTTGGGTTTAAGTGGGCTGATTAGTTAGTGGATGGTTAGAATGCTCAGGATGTGAGTAATGAAAAGAGAGGAGGTGGGTGGCAGCTGCCTCTTCCCCCTGTTAGAGATGTCAGGGCAGGATGGCTTCTCATGGCATCTTATTTTGTCATCTGAAGTTATGGTTACTTGGCCAAACTTGTGTCTATCCTCATTGGATAGAGCCCCTGATGGTGTGGCTGACATGGTTAGGTCCTATGATGGTGTCCCTTGAATAGATATGCGGACAGAGTTGGCAATGGGGTTTGTTGCAGGGATTGGTTCCTGGGTTAGTATTTCTATTGTGTGGTGTGTAGTTGCTGGTGAGTATTTGCTTCAGGTTGGGGGGCTGTCTGTAAGAGAGGACTGGCTTGTCTCCCAATGTCTGTGAGAGTGAGGGATCATCCTTCAGGATAGGTTGTAGATCCTTGATGATGTGCTGAAGAGGTTTTAGTTGTGGGCTGTAGGTGATGGCTAGTGGCATTCTGTTACTTTCTTTGTTGGGCCTGTCCTGTAGTAGGTGACTTCTGGGTACCCTTCTGGCTCTGTCAATCTGTTTCTTCACTTCCCCAGGTGGGTACTGTAGTTTTAAGAATGCTTGATAGAGGTCCTGTAGGTGTTTGTCTCTGTCTGAGGGATTGGAGCAAATGCGGTTGTATCTTAGGGCTTGGCTGTAGACAATGGATCATGTGACGTGGTCTGGATGAAAGCTGGAGGCATGTAGGTTTTTGGTATAGGGTGGTGTTTACGTGACCATCTGCACTGTAGTGTATAGGAAGTGGATCCAGTGGCGTAGCCAGGTTTAGAGCACAGGGGGAGCGGCGGCGCTATAAAAAGGCGCCCCCCACTCCCCCTCTACTCACCTGGCGGTTAAACGGCCCGGGGTTCCAGCCGCTGTGGAGCCCCCGGGCCTTTTAAATCCCCGCCTGAGCCCAGCTCCAGCAGCGGGGCTGGGGGAGGTGCTTTAAAGGGCCAGCGGCTTCCTGCAGCTGCGCCCCACCCCTCAGTGGCGTAGCCAGGTTTAGAGCACAGGGGGAGTGGCAGCGCTATAAAAAGGTGCCACCCCGCTCCCCCTCTACTCACCCGGCGGTTAAAGGGCCCGGGGCTCCAGCCGCTGCGGAGCCCCTGGGCCTTTTAAATCCCCGCCCGAGCCCGGCTCCGGCAGCGGGGCTGGGGTGGGGGCACTTTAAAAGGCCGGCGGCTCCTGCCGCTGCCAGAGCGGGGCTGGGGGGGCGCTTTAAAAGGCTCGGGCAGCGCCTTAGCGCCGCTTCTCCTCACATGGGGAGCAGCCGCTCCCCCTGCTCCCCCCCGGCTACGCTACTGAGTGGATCTCTTGTGTGGACTGGTCCAGGCTGAGGTTGATGGTGGGGTGGAAATTGTTCAAATCCTGATGGAATTCCTCAAGGGACTGGGCCACATCCACCCTAATTGAATTGGCCTCATTAGCACTGACCCCCCCACTTGGTAAGGCAACTCCTGTCTTTTCATGTGCTATATATTTATACCTGCTTACTGTAATTTTCACTCCATACATCTGATGAAGTGGGTTCTAGCCCATGAAAGTTTATGCCCAAATAAATTTGTTAGTCTCTAAGGTGCCACAAGGACTCCTCGTTTTTCCAGAAAAGTTACTTTATCCACAATTTTGCGGAGTATGCCTGTGCTACTCACTGTATGAACCTCTTATTTCCAGTGAATGTACAGGTAATGTTTGTGCAAATCAATGCTAGACACACCACAGGGAGTACCTAGGAAATGATCTCATTATTTTTACAGGACTATGAGAACTATTATGAGAAGGTTAAATGGAATGGACACTGCTGACCCAGACAAAGAGGTGGCGCTAAATATTCCCTACTAAATAACTAATTTCTTTGGAAGCCTAACTAACCTAATTCCATTAAGAAGCATGCACTACACCTTGCTATAAGGTTTTGAAGGGAATGGAATCTACATGTGCACATTTTTTTTCCAAGCTGACTCATGCAGTACTTTAAAATTGTCCTCCTACAGAAATCACCTGGGGCTAAATTATCATTGCAAGTGAAAATTCCATTGCAAGGAGCAAAGCCAAACATCAACACTATTATGCGATCAGGCACTTGAACTGTAAAATTACCTTTTCTCAAAAGCATAATATTCAATGCCCCCTTTTTCTTGAAAAAGAAAAAGATTTTAATATGGAAAATTCATTATATTTTAATCTCATAAAAATAATCTATAAAACCTGCTAGGACTCTGAAGCATACAGCATGATGTGTGATCCAAAGAGTCAAAGGCCTTTTCCCACTAGGCCTTGAGGGATGGTTTTTTTTTGGTTTTTCATGAAGCATTAATACAAAATGAAGCATTTCAAAACCCCAAATCATTGAAGGAAATGGAATGCACTTCCCAGCAGGCTTTTCACCCTTTTCTGGACATACCTTATTTTCAGTATTAATGGTAAACACAGTGTCTTTTTGGTCCAGAAGTTTACAAGAATATGCAATATTAACTGCTGTTTCTTGCTTGTCTCCAGTCAGCACCCAGATTTGTATCCCAGCCTCGCGGAGAGCTGCAATAGTATCGGGCACGCCGTCTTGCAGCCGATCTTCAATCCCTGTTGCTCCTAGTAAAAGGGGAAGATTAGAAGTGAGCCAATTTATTTCCCTTTGAAAGCTGTGGTGAGATGGTTTTTTTTTAAAAAAATCAGGAATCTTTGATTCTAAATAAATAAATAAAGATCCAGCATGTATCAACAGCTAAGCCAATGCCACCGTTCAGTGGTTGATATAGACTTCAAAAGGCATAAAATTAAGCCTGCATCGAGGGGAAAATCTTTATGCAGATTCCCTATATTTTTGCATTATCTCAAGCCTCACATCAGTCCTGTAGGGAGTATATGGATGAATACTGAATAGTTCTAAGTGATTAACACATACAAAAATCTGCATTTAGATTGAGATTAAAAAAACAACCCAGCAATCAATGACTAGTGACCATTCATTTTACTTGGCACTGTAGTGTCTCCTTTCATTTCTTTTGACTACTCCAAAATGACAATGTACTGGCCAAGGAATATGCTACGTGCATTTTTTAAAAAGTATGATATCAGTTCCCATCACAGAAACTAGAAAGAATACAATTCTACACTGAATCTTGTCTGTTTAATTGAAAGACACTCTACCGGCAAGTCAGATGCTTCTTCCATCAAAGGAATGAGATAGGATACATCAAATTTCCTCTTTGGAAATGTGAAAACTTAGGTGAAGAAGCCAATACTTATACTAAAGGTAAATCACCATATGAAAGAGTGATAAACAGTCATCTCTTATATCTTCCACTAGAGGCCACTTTGAAGTTGCTGTAACTGTGATACTGTACATTAAAGATCAGTATTACTTAAAGCAGAAAAGGATACTTCTCTGAGGAAAATTAAGTAAGAGTGCATATAGAGGGTTTGTAGTTGGCAAAGGTGATAGATTCTGACAGCTACACTAGCTCACCTACAGCTCTGTTTACAGTATATACTGTTATTATCCTAATTTTTACAAACATCATTGCAGAGATTATGGAGAGCCATAATAACAACAGGCTGCAATTATATAGATCAGGATAACAAAGTGCTGAACATACGGCACATAGCGAAATAGGTTAAACCTCGGGTCCTTTGAAAAGCCAAACCTAAAATAGCAAAACATTTGGACTCAAGATAGAGAACATTAAACTACTCTCATTTTTAGGAAATAATGGTGCTTTAAGTACCTAGATAGATAAATTTTTGCATGATGTACTATAGTTTTTTCAAAGTGGAGAAAACTAACAGCAGAACACAGATAAATCACAAATCCACTGGTAAGCACGTGCGTGTGTGTGTGTGTGTGTGTGTATACGGAAAGAGTGTATGTGCACACAAACCTTAGGTACCAATATAAAACACTTTGCACCAATGTTAGTGCTCTAGACAAAGCTTATACATATAAAAATATTTGCCCCCGGAAGCTGCATCCAGCGCTAAAGAGTTTGATATTTGTACCAAAGGATTGCAAAGGGCCACAGGAAGACCTTTTAATATAAATTTATCTAAATCGGGGATTGGCAACCCTTGACATGCGACCCACCCAGGTAAGCCCCCTGGCAGGCCGGGCCGATTTGTTTACCTGCCACGTCCGCAGGTTCAGCCGATCACAGCTCCGACTGGCCACGGTTCACCGCTGCAGGCCAATGGGGGCTGCGGGAAGCAGCAGCCAGCACATCCCTCAGCCCGCACCACTTCCCGCAGCTCCCATTGGCCTGGAGTGGCGAACCACGGCCAGTGGGAGTGGCGATTGGCCAAACCTGTGGATGTGGCAGGTAAACAAACCGGCCTGGCCCGCCAGGGGGCTTACTCTGGCGGGCCATGTGCCAAAGGTTGCCGATCCCTGGTCTAAGTCATTGTTTCTTTCGTTATCAAGATCATCACTTGAAAACAAGCAATATTTCACTCAGTAACAAGTCTTTATTTTTAGCTACCTAGCAAGGTGAGTTTGGTCTCCAGATGCTGTGCCGTGTCCATTAGCAGCTCATCTCTGTTGTCAATCGCTGCCTCTGCCTCACGACGAAAATTGGCCCATTTCCGAAAGTCATCTTCACTCAAAACCTGTGCAAAAGGGATACAGGTATGTCGCATATTCAGATTTAGGTAGAGCAGTTGCTCAAACTGTGTGTAGTCTATGGCCCACCATCATGCAACACAATCCTTTCCTGGTTGTTCACAGAATGAAACAGAACCAAGAATCAAGCAGTGGGGAAGAATTGGGGAGTTGTGAGAGGAAAGGTGTCCATGAGAGGAGCACTCTCTCAGCGAAGCAGTATGGATGCATAATGGAAAGTTTGCATTGGTAGAGTATTGTTGAGGTAGAATACCGAGTAATAGATTTTTTTAGAGAATCCTCCGCTACAATTGAAGATGCTTATGTTTTAAAAATAACTTCTTTCTTTACATTGGAGTCTTATCCTGTAAATCATAATCTTGCATCTATTACTTCAGTCTATTGGTATAAAATATCAGTTTCAGCATTACATCTTCCTGACTGAATCTAAGAGCACACCTTGGTCTAAACTGGGGAAATAGGGCAGCAATATTTTGGATCCCAGAGTGGTAATTTGCAACATATCACATCACCTTTAATCTTGCCCAACTGAAGGCTGCATGGACAAGTAGCAATGAGGAAAAACAGACCTGCCTTCTCAATTTGCATAAAATGGTATAGACAGCAGCTGTCTCATCTTTAAGAGAGGCATGGCCTGGAAAGACAACTGGTCCCAGTGCTGCTCAGCAAGGACCAAGATAGAGCATTGCATGCTGGGACATGTTCTTTCTGAAGGCTGGACTCCAGACCTCCATGGGCTGGATTTTACCCATAGGCTGAACTTTCATCACCACTGCATTAAAGCCATCAGGATAAAGCACAATTGCTCCAAATTGAGTACAAGAGATGTTTGAAAGCTGAATGCCAAATACAATTTAAAAGAACAGCTAATAAATGGTGATTCTGTTTGATCGTGCCTGGAATCACTAACTAGGAATAGATAGGGTAGTCATAGGAGACCGATATTGCTGACCAGTGACCCATCTAGATAAGAGATCTTGTCTCTGACAGTGACCAAATACTTCAGAAAAAAGTGTAAGATAAATTTGTCCGTAGGAAAAGTTCCCTTCTAATCCTAGGCAGTTAGGATTAGGTTTGTGGCTTTATGCATAAGGGTTTATAATTCTCACATTTCTCAAGTCATAAATCTGTTCACATGTACAGGACATCGTTAACAAATAGCATTAGTCCAATTACTTCTTACCTTCTTAGCTATGCACAGGGTTCGCAGGCCATATCGTGCATACCAGTCCAGGTGTTTCTGTGTTTTAGCATGTATTCTTCTCAACTTCCTCCCCATATTAATGTCAGCTGTGAAAAATGAGCAGTCAGCTACTTATTTCTAGTACAGAGCATTCCATACCCCAAAATAATAATAATAATAAACAGGCAACACAGGAGCTGGTGTACTAACAAAACACCAATCCCTTGCGAAGCCCATAAATATTAATTTGTATTCCATAACCCCACAAGCATATGCTCCAGGATGGCATTTCTTGGTTTTCTTTATGTTACTGCTCCATTGCTGCCAAGTTAAAATACACTGGTCGGGGTCGTATGACAATATTATTGCCGAGTACACCATCCAGTTAGTTTAGGCTGCCTGTGATTCTTAAGTAGCCTTTTCCATATTCCAAGCACTCTTCAGGTTAAACAAACACCACAATTTTGATCTGCAGCAATAATATTATAAGGGACTTATTATTCCTATATAATCCTAAAGCTTGGATATAATATTGTACGCAGGAAAAAGAACGGTAGATGTCCCTTACTTATTAACAGACAACATAACGATAATAGTTCACTAGCTGGTGCACTAATTACCTTTGGCAGGGTCTTCCAGTAAATCCATTATGGCAGAGTCAGCTCCCTTGGTGTAGACAATTATCTCATTGGTAAAGGGGTGCCTGACCACCACAGACATCCTTTTTCTGACTGAGTCAAAACCCAAGGTGCAAAGTATGTTAAAGGTCAGGAGGGTACCTTGAGGCAACCTCACAGTTACCTGCTCTGGGGTCCTGGACATTAAAGTGAAACTGTAAGCCCGGGCAGCATGGACAAGGGCTGCCTCATCTGGGCTCTCAGCCTCGTAACAAAATTCTGGCTGCAAATGGCCTTGATTTACAGACCCAAACACCTCATCCAGGGAGGCGCCCCCAATCTCTGTGCTGCCTTTCCTGAGCATTGCATCTGCTCTATCATCTCCATCGTAGTCACCATCTGTTGAGTTGGAGCAAGTATGGGTGGAAAAGTCATCTTTGTTGTAGGAGTCTGTGGCAGCTGGATTCTCTTTACTGTTCTTTGCATTAACACTTGCTCCTAGGTCTGCACTGGACTGAGTCAATGAGAAAGATTGACCAAGGTTTGCTAATTTTAGCCGTTGGAGCAGCTGGTGAATCCTCTCCAGGGAGATCCCTGATGGTTTCATCAGTGGTGGCGCTGTAACCTTGAGACATGAGAAGACATTGGGAACATTACACCTGAAATTAAACAAGGTGAGCCACAAGAACGTTTGCAAATTCCCAGTGCAGTGCTGAACATCAAAGTAATGATTTTTAAAAAAATATGTGGTTGTCCTTTTTCTAACGAATTATGTCAAGGGATTTTCAGGACAACAGTTAAGTTGGCTTCTAGAGTCAATGGTGATCTATGGCAGAGACAGAGTGGTGCCCTAAAAATCTCACCAACTACCTGAGATATTTAAGCAAGGTTGTACAGTGAGAGAATCTTGTAGCATACAAAATATTTCCTCAAGTATAAGGGAATGCTGCAGACACTGGGGTAGCCATATTGATTTATCTTACTTAAGACTGGCAAGTTCTTAAGGGCCACCATGGTAGACAGGGAGATATGTAGGTAGGAATGGAGAGGAGTTATTTAATTTTAAAGACAGTGCGGACATAAAAACAAATGGATATAACTAGCCGTCAACAAGTTTAGGCTTGAAATAAGGTAAAGGTTTCTAACAATCACAGGAGTGAAGTTCTGGAACAGCCTTCCAAGCAGGGCTGGTGCAAGGAAGTTTTGCGCCCTAGGCGAAACTTCCTTGCACCAGCCCTGTGCCCCTCCCAGGTAATGTCTCCCCCCCTGCATCAGCCAGCTCCCCACCCCCGGCTCCCCACCCCCCCATGGGCCACGGCAGCTCGGCCCCCCACCCGCTGTGCCCCCTCAGCTCCCGGCTCAGCCGTGGAGGCAGGAGGCAGCCACAGCCAGCCACCTCCCGGCTCCCAGCTCAGCTGCGGAGCCAGCCGCCCACCGCCCCCCAAACCCTGGCGCCCTAGGCGACCACCTAGGGTTGCCTAGTGGGTGCGCCGGCCCTGCTTCCAAGGGAAGCAGCGCAAGCAAAAAGGCTAACTGGCTTCAAGACTGAGTTTGATATGTTTATGGAGGGGATGGTATGATGAAACTGCCTACAATGGCATGTAGCCAATCTGAGACTACTAGCAGCAAATATATTCAATGGCTGGTGATGGGACACTAGATGGGGAGGGCTCTGAGTTACTACAGAGAATTCTTTCCCAGGTGTCTGACTGGTAGGTCTGACCACATGCTGAGGGTCTAACTCAGGGGGTGGCAACTTTTGGTACACAGCCCATCAGGTTCACCCACCCGTGCCACTTCCCACAGCTGCCATTGTCTGGGAACGGCAAACCATGGCCACTGGGAGCTGTGGGGGGCCGTGCCTGTGGATGGTCAAAGTAAACAAAATGTCTCATGACCCATCAGTGGAGTCCCTGATGGGCTGCGTGCCAAAGGTTGCCAATCCCTGGTCTAATTTATGACCATATTTGGGTTGGAAAGGAATTTTCACCTCCTCTGCAGTATGGGGCACAGATCACTTTCAGGTTTAAACTAGTGTAAATGGTGGATTCTCTGTAACTTGAAGTCTTTAAACCATGATTTTCGGACTCCAGTAACTCAGCCAGGGGTTAGGAGTCTATTACAGGAGTGGGTGGGTGAGATTCTGTGGCCTGCAAATGTGCAGGAGGTCAGACTAGATGTTCATTATGGGCCCTTCTGACCTTAATTGTTGAATAGCAGTCATTGGAGTTATTGCAGACAGAAGAACCATATGGCAACTCCAAAACTGCTTTTTTACCACTGCAGATATCTGTATACAAAAATTGAAAGCTTTTAAGCAAATCTTCTTATGTATTTAAAGTGAGATTACCCTTTGTCTTGGCTCAGTTGCTGTGGAGACCACAACAGTATTACAAATAGCCAGTGCAAGAAAAAAGTCAGTAACAGACGTGGTGGAGCAGGTGTCCTTTGCAGATGGAAATGATGCCAAAGACTCTATCTGGAGTGCAGCATCTCTCACTTTCATCAACAGCCTGTTATCAGGGGTCACATCCTTTTCCTGGAAGATAAGTTATTTAGTAAGGATCCCTTGCATTTGGGATTGTGTATGACTCGCACCTTAGGTTTCTAGAGCCTTCAAGGAAATGCTTGTACAGAATTATATACTCTAATGTACCCAGCATATAGAAAAAAAGATAGAATTCCCACTGTTGCATAAATAGATGGTCAAGGTCACACATCATCATTAATGAAATCTTCAGGGATCTTCCTGAAGAAGAGAAGAGTCTCCACCTCTGAGACTATGCAATGAGGTGCTCAGATATTATGATGTTGGAGGATAGAATAAGAACCTACACAGAACAAAACAGAAAAGTGGTCACTTCACTGGGCTTGCAAAAAGTGCAAGTCAAGCCAGAATCTGAACCTAGATCATTAAAATTTATGTTATACAATCAGCACAATGGCCAGAACTAAGCAGGCAGGTCCTTGAAACTGCTGATCACTGAGGCCTGGTGCACACTAGGGGGGTGGTGGGTGTCGATCTAAGATACGCAACTTCAGCTATGAGAATAGAGTAGCTGAAGTCGACGTATCTTAAATCGAATTAAAATTACTTACTTCAGGTCCACGCGGCACAGGCTCGCTCCCCCGTCGACTCCGCTTACTCCTCATTCCAAGCTGGAGTTCCGGAGTCAACGGGGAGCACTTCTGGGATTGGTTTATCGCGTCTACATGAGACACGATAAATCGATCCCGGAAGATCGATCTCTACCCGCCGAATCGGGCGGGTAGTGTAGACATACCCTGAGTTAAATGGAATGCTTAACAGGGACAAGTGACCACTCAATGAATCCGGTTGCAAGTTCAGGGCCTACGTTTAATTTTTGCTCTTCACTCTATATGGCCAATTTCACTTGTTCTCATAATGTCAGTTCCAAAAAATGCAAGAAATCAATCACACCCCTCAAAATGTTTTCACTGAACTTTTTTTAAAAAGATCATTAATTCCTGTGATGTGGTATTGTAATCCCTAGCCCCCACTTGATTTTTAATAAATTTGAATTTAGTTCAGGCCATATTTAATAAGAGCTTCCAGTTTTAAAATATGAGCCTCTGTAGGAGCCAATACTACTGTCAAAACAATTTAGCTTCCTTCTCAGTTCATCTCTACCATTGCCCTCTCCTCCTTCAATCTGGCACAATTATTATAAAGTTCTCTAGTATGCAACAACAATAAATCAATAACCTTCAGGGCTGTGTTGTGCTGAGCTGAATGTGTTACATTTTAACTCCCGCTGGCTAAAGTGAATAGAGATTCTTAAATTATCTAATAATTGAAAATAAATCTATCGATCGCTAATTATACTGGACAGATCTTGAGTGAGACCCAAAGACAAAATAAGATGATGCATTGAACTATCAGCTACAGGAGACCCTTTTGTGCCACTGGGGTTGCTGATTTAAACTAACATTCCTTTGAAATAAGTGAAAGATCTAGACACACCAAGTACGTTCAGCAGCAAAGAAAGTGCATTTGTATTTACTGGCTGCAACAGCATTACACAATGGAAAAAACCACAACCTGAGGTTCCCTATTATTTGCATAATTTCAATGAAAAAACACAAATTATACACACAAAATCCCAAAAGCCAAAGCAAATTTTTCCAGGATCCATACACATTCTAATATAGTAACTATTAACCACTGATTAATGAACATCTAGCTATTTATGCTATATCTGTGCTCTTTTTATCAAATCCACCAAGGTACACTCATGCAAGCAGCAAAGCACAATAACATACACCTCTCTCTTGCTCCTGTCCATCATCCATCCGTCCATCCAGTTTCTACTGCATCTATATCATTAGTATCCAGTACTGCAGCAGATGAAGAATTATTTAATCTCAGGTATGCTACTTGTGCAGAAACTTTCTGTACTATATTTCTCTTCATATTATAATTATTGAATGTTAAGAGGACACTGTCAGGTTTGAAAAGCTAGATAGCGCACAACTGAAGCTTAGAAGAAAAGCTTTCATTATCTTAAAAAATGAAAATTGATGTTGGCTTGAATTTATGTTTCCATGTAGCTGGATGGTAATGTATAAGAGTCAGATAGTGAAACTTACACATCTGTTTTCACTGACCAAGCTGAGTGAAATGCAGAAATTAAACAATCATCATTAAGAATGAAAATTCAATTGACATTTAAAAATCCCTCCATTGTTAGTAAGTGTGTTCATTATTTATAAAATGGGTAAGGCCATTTAAGTTTTAAAGGGTAATTTATTAATAGTTTTCATTTGAGTGTCCCTTTAAATGAATACAACATTAAAAATAAGTTACTGACTTTAAAAGACATTAACTATGAAAACTGCCAGTCTTCAAGAAATGTTTCTAATCATAGTGATATTTATAGGACATGCAGACTTATTAAACCTAGATCAAGACAGCTGTAAGAACCTTCATTTAAAAGGTATAGCAAAGGGAATATGGACAGCAATAGCCTCTTTCTATCTTGTTCCATAATTTATTCCTTTTCATATTGTAAGTTTTTCCTTCCATTCTTCCATAGTACAAGGAAGTCCTCTCCCCATCCCAGGGTCTATTTTTTATTTGTAGCAGCCTTTTTCGCTCCGAGAAGTTGCAGCAGCAGGAGACAAAATTAATAAAATAAATTGGCGATCTCTCCACTTGAGACACAAATAGAAACCATGAAGCTGGCCAACATAAGGGAACATTTGTAGGTCCCAGCATGAAATGGGTAATTCTGATTGGGCTGCAGGCTGTTTCTCAGTGAAGCTGCGTTTTGATGGATACAAAAAGAATTAGTTTTCATTTTCATCTGTGGCTTGAAGGAAAGAGAAATCTGATTTCTCGCCTATAAACGTCTCAATAAGATTGATCTTTCACCTTCCACACCCCGCCTCCCCATTTCCTCACTGAACCAGGGAGAAATTAATGACACAGAAAACACACTCTCTCTGGAGCTTTCTGAAATACAGCTTTTTTACCATTCTTTATTCCTTCCCACCCATATGATCTTAAGTTATGCAGAGGCAATACAAACTCCCTGGCACTGGTATAAACACTACAAACTTGACAGGTTTTCTGAACTTTAAATAATGTCTCTCTTTCTTCTTGGGAATTGATTAGGTAGACCGATTTTCAACCTGGCTTTAACTCAATCTCTAATTTTGCAGGGGTAATTGTTAATTGCACCAGAAACAGATAGCTTGGTATCCAATTGCTGTCATTTATGCTAAAACTTACTGTGAGGTGAAAAATGTGGGCATAAGTATTTGCAGGAGCACAAATAGAGGACACTACTGAAAAGTAGACTATGCTGCCTCTTTGCATCATATCTTTGTAATTTCTATTCCAGAATGGACCCCACAATGCTGCTTATATTTTTCTCCAGGATCAGCAGACTCCATTCTCATTAACTCTATCAAATGCCACAAAAGAACCATCATCATTATCTGTTTCCTTCTCAGAATTACACTGACATCAACATATTAATTGATGAAACCGTCTCATATTTCAACAAAACAGCAAAACCTGTCAAGCACAGATGCACTCACAAAACATTCAAGCTTGGATAATTTTTGTAGCCACCTAGCGCCATAACCCTAAAACCTCTCAAGATATAGTGATAAAGTGTAAAACCCATACTAGAGGGCATTAGGAGATGTATGGGAACCCGACTGGGTTTGGGGAGGAGACAGCCAAGCTAATGGCTGGCACCTCCTTGTGGCGGATGTCCAGTTCAGGTACTCCATAGGGAAGGTATATAGTGACTGGATAAATGGCTTGGAAAGGGACTTAAAAAGAGGTGTCAGTAAAGGCGCGAATGGGGGGTGGTTGGGGACCCCTTTGATTGATATGGCAGGCAGCTAACTCCCATTATTATAGTCCACCTTAACCCTTCTAGGAGGCAGGGAGAGGGGGATGGATGGTAAACTCACAGCAATGGATTTGCTTGAGTAACCTGGATGGAAAAAGACAGGGAGCTGGTAAAAAGCCCCTTCGGTAATTATGAAATAAACATGGGGTTACCTGCACTGCACACTTTTATCTGCCAGGTAGTCCCAGACATCTAATAATAAAGATGCAGCCTGATTAAACCCATGTCAAATATATCTCCTGTCTTTCTTTCGGTATAGCCAGACAATAGATTACTAACAATACAAATACACTTAAAAGTAACTAATGCAAACTCCTTATCACCGATTCATGTAAGACCACTTTCCAGTTGGCTTTGCAATCACAGTATAGTAGAGGTGGTTGGGAACTTTTTGACAAAAACACTTTGTTGGAAAATGCTGATTCATTAAAGAAATGAGTTGGTTTTAATTAAACTTTCATCAGGAAGATTTTTTAGGTCCAGAAAGAACTGCTGATGGGTGAAAGAGACCCATTTGCCCCAGAATAGCCTATAGTCTGTTGGAGAGTGCCGACAGAAACAGTCTCTCTCTCTCTGAGCCAACAAATATTTAATTATTGAGATTGA
Organism: Chelydra serpentina; assembly: GCA_037349315.1. Taxonomy (NCBI): domain Eukaryota; kingdom Metazoa; phylum Chordata; order Testudines; family Chelydridae; genus Chelydra; species Chelydra serpentina. The sequence continues at coordinate 21,456,424 of JBAIAC010000035.1, forward strand.
GGGAGACTAGCTTTACAGCCAGATGGTGAGAGCATTCACCTGCAATTTGGGAGACCCAGGTTCAAGTCAATGGTGCAAATCAAGGCAGATGAGGAATTTGAACCTGGGTCTCCTGCTTCCCAGGTGAGTACCCCTAACCAGTGGACTATTAGCTATCCAGAGGAACTGTCTGACTGTCTCTGTTTTTTTCATTTGGAAAAATTGGAACAATTGGAAACTTTCCTTTGTCCTGCATCAAAATGGAAACAATGTTAAAACCTTGACATTTTCTGCAAAATTGAATTGGTGTTTTCCAGCCAGCCCTACCACACAGAGAACATTGCTTATACAAATAAAAGGAACTCTTTATACTTCTTTTTGGTTCCAAACATATTTGGCATTTACAGAAGATTCTCTCTTATTCAGCACTATTACTTTCCATTAAAGCTCAGCATATTCCGTGGCATATTATTATATTAACAGCTCTCCTCTTTTAATACTTCTCTCGGCAACAGCCCCACCATGCAAGTGCTCACAGCAGATGCGGTGCTAACCTGTATCCAAAAAAGACTCTTCTCAGCATTGCAAAGTTCTTCAATTTTCCTTTTATCTGGGGCTACCAGTTTTCATAGCTGGTACCACACTTGGAAACTTGGTATTTAGAAGCAAAAAAAAAAAAAAAAAAAAAAATAGTCGAATCCCAGCTTGTGGCCCTTTGGACACTCCTTTCAATTATTATATAGAGAAGATTTTTTTTCTTGCCTTTTGTCTGTTTGATACAAAGATTCAGGAAAATGTACATGGACAATCCAAATTCTAAAAACAGAATGGCCAATGGTCCATGAAGCCCAGTATTCTAACTTCTGACAGTGGCCAATGCCAGATGCTTCAGAGGGAATGAACAGAACAGGCAATCATTGAGTGATCTGTCCCGTAGTCCACTCCCAGATTCTATGCAGTCAGAGGCTAGGGACACCCAGAGCATGGGGTTGCATCCCTATCATTTTTGTGTATAGCCATTGATGGACCTATCCTCCTTGAATGTATCAGTTCTTCTTTGAACCACGTTATAGTTTTGGCCTTCACAACTTCATCGGGCAATGAGATCCACAGGTTGACTGTGCGTTGTGTGAAGAAGTGCTTCCTTATGGTTGTTTTAGACCTGCTGACTATTAATTTCACTGGATGACCCTGGTTCTTGTGTTATGTGAAGGAGTAAATAACATTTTCTTATTCTTTCTCCAAACCAGTCATGATTTTATAAACCTCTATCATATCCCCTCTTAGGCACCTCCTTTCTAAGTTGAAAATTCCCAGTCTTTTTAATCTCTTCTCATAAGGAAGCTATTCCATATCCTTAATCACTTTTGTTGCCCTTCTCTGTTCCTTTTCCAATTCAAATATATCTTTTTTGAGATGGGGTGACCAGAACTGCATGCAGTATTCAAGATGTGGGCGTGCCATGGATTTATATAGTGGCATTATGAGATTTTCTATCTTTTTAATCTATCCCTTTCCTAACGGTTCCTAACACTGTTTGCTTTTTTGACTGTACATTGAGCAGATGTTTTCAGAGAACTATCCACGACTCCATGATCGCTTTCTTGCATGGTAACAGCTAAGTTAGACCCATCATTTTATATATGAAGTTGGGATTTTGTTTTCCAGTGTGCATTACTTGGCATTTATCCACATTGAATTTCATCTGCCATTTTGTTGCCCAGTCACCCAGTTTTGTGAGATCCCTTTGTAACTCTTTGCAGTCAGCTTTGGATTTAACTATCTTGAGCAATTTTTATCATCTGCACATTTTGCAACCGCACTGTTTACCTCCTTTTCCAGATCATTTATGAATATGTTGAACAGTACAACTCCCAGTACAAATCCGGGGTGACCCCATTATTCACCTCTCTCCATTCTGAAAACTGACCATTTATTCCTACCCTTTGTTTTCTATCCTTTAACCAGTTACTGACCCATGAGAGGACCTTCCCTGTTATCCCAAGCTCTTAAATAAACTAAGCAGACATAAGTGTGGGACCTTGTCAAAGGTCTTTCTGAAAGTCGACTATATCCACTGGATCACCCTTGTCCCCATGCTTGTTGACTCCCTCAGATAATTCTAATAGATTGGTGAGGCATGATTTCCCTTTACAAAAGCTGTCTTGACTCTTCCTCAAAATATCATGTTCATCTATGTATCTGATAATTTTGTTCTTTACTACAGTTTCAACCAATTGACTTAGTATTGACGTTATTGACTATAAGTATTGACTATAAGTGCCAGGATCGCCTATGGAGTCTTTTTAAAAAATTGTTATTACATTAGTTATCCTCCAGTCATTTGGTATAGAGGCTGATTAAGTGCTAGGTTACATACTACAGTTAGTAGTCCTGCAATTTCATATCTGAGTTTCTTCAGAGCTCCTGGGTAAATACCATCTGGTCCTGGTGGCTTATTACTGCTTAATTATTCAATTTGTTCCAAAACCACCTCTACGACACCTCAATCTGGGACAGTTCCTCAGATTTATCACATAAAAAGAGTGGCTCAGGCATGAGAATCTTCATCACATCCTTTTCAATGACCATCCATGCAAAGAATTCATTTAGCTTCTCTGCAATGGTCTTGTCTTCCCTGAGTGCTCCTTTAGCACTCAGAGAAGTTGACTGTCCAGTTGCCCCACCGAGTGTTCAGCAGGATTTCTGCTTCTGATGCACTAAACAAATTTGCTGTTAGTTTTTGTGTCTTTTGCTAGTTGCTCTTCAAATCCTTTTTTTGGCCTGCATAATTATATTTTTACACTTGACTTGCCAGAGTTTATGCTCCTTTCTATTTTCCGCAGTAGGATCTGACATCCAATTTTTAAAGGATGCCTTTTTTGCCTCTTACAGCCTCTTTTACTGTAATGTTTAGCCATAGTGGCATTTTTTTGTCCTCTGTTTTTTTTTTAAATTTGGGGTATACATTAATTTGACCCTCCATTGTGGTGTTTTTAAGTAGTTTTCATTCAGCTATATTCACCTCTTGGACCAGAACCACTTAGGACTAAATCAAGAATTGCCTTTCCACTTGTGGGTTCCAGTATTAGCTACTCCAAGAAGCAGGAAAACCCAGTTCTAACTGAAATTGCAAAGTGAAGTGAGAAAAAATTTAACTCCCACCCTTAAAAAAATGCAAAGAAGAATTGGAGAGAGAGACAAGAAGCTATAGATTCTGACTCAGTGATTTTACAGTAATAGGAAAAGTAGTTGGGGAAAAATTATCTTGAAGGAGACATTTTATACACCTGAAATGTCATGATCCATAAAGCAACTAGATACAGAAAAGTTCTCAACGTACTATGTGGAAAAATGGGATGGAAGACAACAGACCAGCAAGCAATAAGATTATCATGAAATAAACAGATTCCAGAAGTTAACAGAGTACTAACTGATGTCCACTGCTACACAACAGAGATACTGAGTTAGCAAGACAGAAGCTTCTAATAAATGCATTCATAAGTCCACATCCCGCAAAGAAAAGTCATTGGGAATCAGTGAGAATAAGAGATTGCCATCCGGAGCCTCTTTGCAGAATGAGGGCTTAGGATTCGACCCTCTAAACTGCTGAGCACTCTGGCTGAAATCCAGTAAAGCACCTGAGTATGCGTGTAACAGAGCAGACTGAAAAAGCTATAATATTTGGGAAGATTTTGTTCCTCTTTTCAAATTAAAAAAAATAAATCAAAATTCTGAATTTTGAAAATTTTCAACCTGCTGTACAACCAGTCACAAAAATGGGACAACATTTTTGCAAAAATTATAACTGAAAATGTTGACCCATTTTTTCTGCTGAAGTTCTGACAAACTTGTGGTGAAATTCTGGAATTTTTCTATCAGCACGTGCATAGTCCCATTGGTGTACTTGAAATTAAGGATGTGCCTAAGTATTTTGCAGTATTGAGGCCAGAGTGCTCAGCATTTTGTAGGATTGCAGCCTTATTTTGGAACTACTTTTATATAAAACTCAAATTTTATATTTTTAACTTTGTACTAATAACCATACTATGTTCACTGTATTTTATCTGTAGTGAAGTGTGAGGCCTCTCTTCTGACAGAACAAGATACTGGTAACTCTCCTGGTGGCTCAATTTGTCACTTTTTCATGATATAGTGTAATAGACTGCAATTCATCTGAGGTGACCATGTAGCATTCTTTGGCAAGTAGCAGGTTATAGTTTCCTTGTTCCCAAACTAGTAAATGAGTGCTATTTCATTGACTCTTTTCTCCTTCGGCTCCCTCCTCCCTTCAAAAAACTGCATGAAGCAGAGATCCCAAAAACGTATTGACCTAATCTGAAGTTACTCACTATGGTACTGCTGAACGCCACTTGAGACTGAAGGCTGTCACAACGCCCCAATGATTTCTTCCTTGCATGTCCCTGAAAACGTGCTCGGGCACTTTGGCACCTCCTCAAGGGCTTAGTGTTTTTCTGTTTTAAGGTGTCTGGTTTCTCGATCTTGATAACAGGAAGAGCGAAATGCTGATGTCTTGCCCAGTCTTCATCATCTGAGTCCAGTTCCTTATGGGTCTCCAGGCGTTTGGCTGAAAGAGAGAAACCAAGATCTTGCCTAGTCTTTTCTTGTTTTCTTATTTCTTGTCTAGCAGTATTAATGAGAATATTTTATTATTATTACTAACTCTGATAATCTATGACACTCTGAACCTTAAAATGACACCCTGTACTCACATATTCACCACTGCTATATGATTATATGTTTTGTACAAAGTATGCCTTGTGAGGTATCATTTGAGAAGTCAAGATCTGTGGAACATTACTATCCTGGTGAATTGTATATATTACCATTGTATGTGAAGTTATGGAGTTTGCTGTTTGTTACTGAAATATGTTGTGAGTCTGGGAGACACCCACAGCTTTTCAGTAGCAACAAAGGAGCAACTATCACCTCCAAGACAGATTTATATTAGGGATAGCCATCCAGATGTTGATGGCCCATTAAGGAGAATCCACTCTTCCAGAGCGCCCTTCCTGAAGCACATAGATGGAGGCCCAGTGTCTCAGCAGGGCATTTAGAACATGTGACCTCTGACTCCATGTTTGACACTATCTTTCGATGCACATGGATTGGGGGCGGGATGGGAGTATAAATTGGGGACGGTGACATCAGCCCTTGGCTTCTCTCCTCCCCCACCAACTCTGAAGGCAACAAGAACACTGGGAAGACAAAGACTTTGAACTGGGGAGATTGGTCTCAGGCTAAGAAGGGAATTCAGCCTGCGTATTAAGAACTATAACCTGCCTGCAACATACAGTGGGGTAAGAAAAACTGATTCAAATCTTGCTTAGTCTGATAACGTTTAGAATTTAGACTATGATTTTATTTTTGTTTCTTATGTAACCAACTTTGATCTCTACACCTAACTCTTATAATCACTTAAAATCTTTCTGTAGCTAATAAACTTATTTTAATGTTTTATCTTTACCAGTGAGTTTGTCTCAAGTGCTTGGGGAATCTGCTCAGATTACAAAGGTTGGTGCATGTCCACTATCCTTTGATGAAGTGTCAAATTAATTAATGAGCTTGCATTGTTCAAGAGAAGATCTTGAGCAGGTACATTTCTGGGGCGCAGGGCTGGGGGGATTTGCTAGTGTTTCCCTGTGCATGGTTCATGAGTGGCTTAGAGCAGTGGCTCTCAACATTTCAAGACTACTGTACTCCTTTCAGGAGCCTGATTTGTCTTGTGCACCCCAAGTTTCACCTCACTTAAAAACTACTTGCTTACAAAATCAGATATAAAAATACAAAAGTGTTACAGCACACTATTACTGAAAATGTGCTTACTTTCTCATTTTTACTATATAATATTAGAATAAATTGATTACAATATTTATATCCCACTTACATTTCAATTTATAGTATATAAAGCAGTATAAATAAGTCATTGTCTGTATGACATTTTAGTTTGTACTGACTTTGCTAGTGCTTTTTATGTAGCCTGTTGTAAAACTAGGCAAATATCTAGATGAGTTGACGTATCCCCTAGAAGATTTCTGCATACACCCAGGGGTACACATACTCCTGGTTGAGAACCACTGGTTTAGAGAGCATTTATGCAACTTAGCTGGGTGCATCCCTGCATATTGTTGACTGAGTGATCGTAGCATCTGGAGGGGTTTGCTGCTTGTCACTAGCAAAACATCATGAGAGACAGCCCAGGGTGGAGAGTTAAGAGGACACAACAGTCCCACAGTTCCAGGTTGTACACTGGGGATCCATTGCACAATCTCTAAACCATCACCAGAAAAAACTTCCATGCACAGTTCAGTTTCTTGGCAAGCCTCCCACTGAAATGTTTATCATTACAAACCCAAACCAACAAAAAACTGATTACTTTTATGGACTTCTGTTAACTACAGTCTCTTTAGCTCCACTTTTTGCAGTTCAGTGGAACAGAAGAATGAACTATGGTAATTCACAAATTTGGTAATGTTTTCACTCACAGAGCATGAAAATCTATTTGGCAGATGCTGGCCAGCTTAATGACATTCTAAATATAATGTAGAAGTGGAGTAGTTATATGCATTTTAAAGTACTTTGGGCCTAATCTTGCATTACCTACACAGGAAAAACTCCCACGGAAGAATACAACATGAAAGGGAGTTTTGGTCAAATGGGAATTTTGCATTAGCAAGGACTGCAAGATTAGACCAATAGTACTGTTATCTTTTTTGGACCCAAGTGGATTGTGAAAGTTTGCGGCCTTGAGGGGATTGCAGTTGGGTGTAAAAGTTGACGATGAGGTCTGGAGTTTTCTTTGAGACAAACTTATTTATTTAAAAGGAACATACAGAATCCTGCATCTCTGAATGCAGAAGGAACCAAAACAAGACAGATTCTTTGCTTACAGTCCCAAGCATCTTTAGCCAGCACCAGACCCAGAAGCCCATTCTTTAGCTTCTTTCAGGGCCATAGACTGTGCTTGTCCAGGCTCTCTCAGTATGTCTTGCTTCAGTTTGTCTGTACTTCAGCTTGTCTCTCTCTCTCTCACTCACACACACATTGTGTCCTCCGCCTATATGGTGTGAGTTTATGCCTATTTTTAGGTGGGGCTCTTTAATTATTTCTTACAGCTATCTTAAATGAAGACAGCATTCACACCCATCAGTTTCAATGAGGTTTTAACAAAATCCATAACAGTATTTATTAATGAAAAAACAACTATTAGCAACGGACCTAGCCAAAAACTCCAGATTCAAATACCTGCAAACTTTGGGGAACTTCAGATATATACTTTGTAGTTTAGGCCCATTTCTAGCAAACACATAATTGTTCCTACCTTCCACATTATCCAGACGGTTGTATGGTAATTACTTTTGGACCCACTGAGTTTAATTACCACTTATCTCAGTTAGGAAGACTCAGGGAAAGGTAGGGATGGCAGTTACTGCCCGGGGTGAATTTAAGAGGATATTTCTTCCTTGCAGTCCTGAATTGTTGAGCACAATAGAGCAGAGGCTGAGGTGTTTGATGTGGGAATATGAAGATTAGTTATGTGGCTTCAGAATAATTTAAAAAACTTCCACTCTCTGGTGAACCTTTATAATAAGACAAAGAGAACAAAACAAAAAACCCCAAACAAACCACAAAATAGAACACTAAACTGCTAAGGTATAGTAGGTATAGTAGGATCATAATACAATAATATTTCTTTGTGTTTTACCATTTTCCTGATGTGAAAACTCATTTCCATCGACAGTACAGCGCCGAAACACCATCTTGTTCTCTGTTAGCGTCCCAGTTTTATCCGAGAAGATGTACTGGATTTGCCCCAGATCTTCAGTGATATTTAGGGCTCGGCACTGTATGGGCAAATCTACATCGTCATCATACAGATCAATGTCATTGTGAATTAAGAAAACTTGGCCCAGCTTGACGAACTCGATGGACACGTAGAGAGAAATGGGGATTAAAATCTGAAAGAAGAATGTTCCACAAGATGTTAGAACCTCAGTGGTGGGTCTTTTTTCTCTCTGTACTTTTCACTATCAGCCAAGTCCCATGTCAGTTGCAGTCATGACACTTTATGGAAAAGAAAAAGAACCAGTTCTTTCTGGAGTCTAATTAGCTCAGTGGCAGGGAGATTTTCACTGTCCCTGTAATTCACAGGGAATTTATAGGTCATGGTCACCCACAGGGAATTTATAGGTCATGGTCACCCTCACTGAAGCGCTGTGACCTCCATGATGTAGCATCTTGACCACAAGCACAGAAAATAATGTTCATGCATCTGCTGACTCTCACTAAACGTGTATCTATGGGAATGGTATAATACCAGGAAATTCATATTCTAGGACTGAGGCTATGGTGCCAGAAACAACCATACAGAAGTGGAATGATGTCGTACACATAATAGCACCCTATGGATAGGTGCGGTGGATGTGGGTCAAGAGGTGCTATATTTGGAAGTGCTTAGATGGGATTCACAACACTATCCAGAATGTGTTTCTAGGCCAAGGTGCATCTTGCTCAGATTGCTCCTAAAATAGGATGGACTAGCATATTTTTCAACTTTTAATATAAATACATTTCATAACTAACTGCTTTGTTTACCACTTCCCCCTCTCCTGTTATCCCCCCAAAAACCTCTAATTCCCAAAACGTACAAGTATTCTGTTTCAGAAATAATGCATAGCTTCCCTAGGGATACTACCAACAGCTCAGAAAGTTGTCCTCATATTTTATTCATGTTAAACAAATTCCGTCTGTTTAAATCTCAGTGGCTATAATAATAAATATGAAAAATAAATCCCCATTCCATAAAATGTTCTCAGTTAGGCTTAATCAGACTCAGATATATGGTCTCCCAGTTCTAATTTATCTTCTTTTTCCACACCAACACAGCCTTATCTAGTTATTATTCCCTGTTGGTAAAGTATACAATAATTTTTGTTTCACTGTTTCCTTGAGCTACTAAGTAGAGTTCTCATTCCGAATCCAGGAGAAAGTTCTAACATACTGATGGAATTGTCTTCCTTTGTGTGCATGTGATAAATTCTGGAACTAGTTTAATGATATTACCATCTCCTTCATATCAACACACTGGGGAAGGGTCAGAAGAAATAAAAAAAATCTGTATCTTAAATATATATAAATGTGTGTGTATACATACATACATACCCATACACATACTATAGTGACTATCGTGAATTGACTATAGCTATGTATGGGTTTTCAGATGCTGTAGAACCCTAAAACTTAAGAAGCTTTCAAGATAAAAAGGTGCTTCCACCTGATGTATAGCAACTGGTTCTCTACCATGTGATCTTTATTTATAAATACAAAAAAGGCTATCACTTAAGCATTGTACAGTAATGGTCCAAATTATTGCACTAACTACTGTACACTAGTATTTTGTACCATTTCTGTAAAATACCATATTTTTACAAAAGTTTTAGAAATAAATTCAACTATCAAGAGGCTGTAACTTGACATCTGCTTGCCAGCCATTATATCACCATTTCCAAAGCTATTTTAAAAAATTTCTATTTTACCTGTAACAGGATTATCATTGTCAAGAACATGTAGAAACCAGCAAGAGCCGAGGAAAGGTAGTTGCCATTCATGTCTGGGACTTCGTATGGTGGGCGTTCTGAAAAATTCCCCTTCCAAATGCCATGACCTATATAAAATCAACACTATTTTAGTGGAATAAGCTGAGCAAAACAGTGGTGGGGCAAGAGTTCTGGAATATTCTATTTCTTATACTCTTGTTAAGAAGAAAAAAATATTCCACAGCAATGGCCCCAAGCAATGCTGTAAGTCTTACTGTAAACTGCTCCATTAATGTATAACACCACAGCACATTTTTATAAAGGTTACATTAGTAGTAAACTTTAAGTGTGGGGATCTTTTAGGGAATCCTTCTCCTACTCCCTTCTCCCACGGTCTGTGGGAGTTCCCACAGAGCTCTTTCCTTTACCCTTTGCTCTTCTCACTTACATTCTGTCTCTGGGTGATTCCATTTGCTTACACAGATTCAAGTATCAGCTATGCTAATGACTCAAGTTAAAGAGGTCAGCGGAGAGAGAGATTTAATGTGGCCAAAACTGAAGTTATTCTCTTCCTTTCTAAACTTCTTCACTTTCCCCCTTCTTTTACTGTTGACACTACCACTCATGCTCCCCATGACTCAGTCCTGCAGTTTGGCATTCATTTTAGATTCCTCCCTCTCCCTTTATTTACTAGTCTTAGGCCATATCCAGAAGTGGATGGTTCTTCCTCCTCAGTTTCTCCAAGATCTCTATCCTTTTCTTTCCATCCCTGAAGACAAATCTCTTGTTCAAGGTTTCATTGCTTCCTGCCATGACTACTGCAACATCTTTCTTTCTGGCCTCCCAGATATGCATGTTGCTCAAGAATGCTGTTAGCTTAACAGCACTGGAAACTGAATTTCCATACAGAACTAGTGTAGTTTGATACTGTACAGGCAGTCAGCAGGAACACAAGCTTTCCCTGCACTGTCTGTGGCTCCAGACCCATTCCAAAAGGCAAATCCTCTACTACTTCACTCTTCAGGCCTTTATCTTGGCCTCTTTCCTGATGCTATTCGTGCCAATTGTGGAAGCAATTTTTTTGATGTGGACATCTGTTCTACTAGAGACTCCCAAATTACTTCATGCTGGCCATAAAAACACCTGTCGATAGCAACAGCTTTTGGCTGCTAGAGACCTTATCATATTTGAACAAGGATGATTATCCCATTACCACACTCATGAGTTACCCACTCCCCCAATTTTGCTAATATTATATTATCTGCAAGCAAGATACTGATCACTAAGTCATCAGTAATATTTTTTTCCTGAAATCCTAAATTCAAACAATTTTATCACATAAAACAAACTACTAAACCACTGTTGGCACTGAAGGTCATTTTGAGAGGATGAAATCTAGTGGATTTAGAACTGTTTTACATGTTTTACTGTATGAACATTTTATGTTTAATTCTTTTTTTTTTTAAGATAAGCAGATAAATTGGTTTTTAAATGTTGACTTTTTGCATCTGTGTCCACACATCAAATCTGAACTTAAAGGATTTTGTTACTCAGGGGTCTCTGCACATGAGCATGACAAATACAAGAGTCTAAATCTAAATGACAGCAGCCCTGGAACAATGAAAATAAAATCTCTCTCTCTCTCTCTCTCTCTCATATCTGCGTACAGCTCAGTTGTCAAACTAAAATCCCATTTCTAAGCCAAAAAAAAAAGTTCATTCCAACATGAAGTAGCAAAATTAAAAAGGGATTTACTCAGTTCTACTGTTCGTCTTACACAGATTCCTCTTTTCTGATGCTCCCTTACTTCTAGAAGTACTAATCTAATGGCTTGCTTGTATGTCACATTACAGCTCTCATGGGCAACTACCTGGAAACTTGTTAGGGCTTCAGTATGGTACGATACAACTCTGTGTGTGTGAACGCCATCAAAGCTGTAGCACTAGGCAACTTCATGACTGTGCTGCAGTTTAATGAAAACGCTTAGAAACCACAAGAAACCTACAGGAGCCTTTGTAACCGCTATAAAGTCATGGCCCCTGGAAAACTCATTGGGCTCCAACTTTGGCCCTTTCTTCATTAGAGTTAAGAAAATGTATTGATCCTGCTCTGACTAGGATAGGATCACAGACACTACTGGAATGCAAGCCTGTGCTGAAGCTTTCTGCAATGCAATGAAGGTGACCTCTTCCACGATTAGCATCTAGCAAATCCTAGTAGAACTGGAGATGAAAATTCATACCCACAACTGAATTTCCTCCCACATTTGGGATTATTCAGATTTGAGATTTTGATTCAAACCCATAATAAAGATATGCGTCAACCCTGAAGTTTCAATTAAATTCCCCAGAGTAAAGGTGATCAGATCTAGGTTTTGGAACAGAAAGAAAACCAAACATTTCAAATAGAAGGGAGATTTTCATTGTTGCTCCATACCTAGTGCTCCGATAAGACACATGATGAACAGAAGCCCCACACAAAAGAAAATATCAATGTTCATGCGCCGTTCTATCTTGCTGCGTTTGTAGCGAGGCCCACTGTTATTCAGCATGGCCTTGGTTTCATGACCTTCAAAAACACAAATGGAGAGCCTCATTTAATTAGTTTCTTACCTGGGGGAGGGGAGAGGGAAGAGAGACAGACTTAATACACATCTATACCTGACGTTCTGATGCCCACAATGTTCACTTGACTCCAAGCATTTCACGGGGCGGGGAGGGGCTCAGGGCTGGAGGACCACAGGAGGAGAGGGAGTGTTTCCCTGCCTTCTCTACCTGGTATCATTTACCCAGAAGGAGTGTTCCTGTGCCCCAAGTCACAGAAAAAGCATTGCAGCAGGGCATTTTACCTGTACAGCCTAGTGGGGCCCAAGCCTATCACACACCATCCATGTCACTGTCCCAGACATTCATATTTATACGAAATTGATGCATTTATGTGGTAAATACAAGGACCCCAAATTCTCACTTACACTAAGGCCCCATAAGAATAGCCGCTTGCAAGGGATCTCCCTGGCTAGCATAAGGCATATGCCTGCTCTGGTCCCAGTTCCTGCAATACAGGGCATGTCAAGGGCTGACTGAGGTTGTGGCTGGAGTATAATGTACAACGGCTAATGTCTGCTTTCTGGGGACCACATTAGAGCATACATTAGAGCAAAACTGAGTGGACTTAGCTTACATCAGGGCCAGGCAGGTCCCGCCTTCCCCAGAACTCAAGGGTGGCTTAAAAAGCTACTTTTCCTTCCCACCCTCACTTCCTGCCTAAAACACTTCATTCCCGTAACTGAGAATTGAGGCCAAGAATTTGAATCCTGCTTTAAAGTGCAAATCTGAATGCAACCTTAACTATGGAATTGCTTCTGATACCTTCATGATATACACACAAATAAATACACACACACTGTAAAATGTATGTTTAAATACAAACAGAAGACACAGAGAAACTTTTAAGATGAAGAATTTATATGAGACAGACGTTAGGGGGAGCATGTTTCACATTAGAGTCCAGCTTTACAGGCACTAGAAAGAAGCAAAGCTTCCAATTAGGTCTGGAAGGATTCCAAAAAAACAGTTACATTACAGATTTCAGCTGTCACACACATTTCACTCTCACAAGGGCAGCAGAGTCAGCAGGCCCACAAGGCTTGTACCAACATTTGAAGATGTGGGGAAACATGTACGTGCTTCTACTTAACAGCTAAATCTGCTTGATGTGAAAAGGAAGTAAACTAAGATTTGTAAAATATAAAAATCTTATACAATAAGATAATATACATCTTATTTTACTTCCTTTTATATATAGAAATAAAAACCTTTATTAGGTGGTCTACTGATTTCTAACTACTTTTGAATATCTCAGCAGCTAAACTGGCTTAATTAGAAGCTGCTAGTCACGTTTGCCATGTGCGAACTTACAGAAAACCCAGTATGTCAGATCCAGAAGTGAATGATTTTAATGTTATTTAGCTCTTCATTATGTGACTGTAAAGTATGAACAACACAGTAGGATAGAAAAAATATTAGACGTGTTAAATTTAAATCAAGTTACTACCCTTGTAATGGTAATAAGAGACTAGTATAAGAAGTGCTAACATGAAACCTGCACGTAGAGCCTGCTTTTTCTATCCTATTAATTTTTTAATACTGCACCCTCATTGTAATAGCTAAATAACCTCCAGTGGTGCTTGAAATTATGTCATATGTGGTTCTTTCTCCATTTATCTTTCAAAAGGATAAAGTATGTATAGATTTTTGTTTGCAACTGCATGGTATATGCGAATTATGGAGTTGTTTTTTCCTTTGTTTTATGATATGCTAGATGCTTTTATTTGGAAAGACAAGGTCAAAGAAGCACGCCTTGAACATGAAGAGGAAGTGATCAGCAAGTGGCCCAGCAGTGCCATTAATGCCGTTGCTGTTCCACATCGTAGCCCGAATTCATATTGCACAGCATTTATTATGACTATTTCTTCCCATTTCAGTAGTACCTACAGGCCCCAATCAAGATGACGGCCCCGATGGGCTAGGTGTTTTACATATACATAGACACACCTCCCTGACCCCAAAGACAATAAAATCTAAATAAATAGCTCAGCGAGCTCAGAATGAAAATTTGATATTGATATCATCTTGTGATAGGCCAAGACTATGAATTAGAGGTATGAATTACACTACATTTCTAGGCCCTCCCCAGAACTCTGAACATGCTGTTTAACTCACCCCCTTGCTTAGCTGAAGGGGGTGGCAGAGGAACACTAATGTCTCTCTCACTTTCTAGTTGCTGAATGGAGGGAGGAACTTCTCTTGGCTGCAGGATTGAAGTTTCGCTCTTGTCTCCTACCACCTTCATGTCTGGGGTGAGTGCAACTCATGTAGCCCCTCCTCTATCATGGTTGGAAGAGTGCATCACCCTGTGTTGGCTGAAGCTTCAGCGATGAGGCCTGTATGCACTTTTCCCTTAGCACAACTGCCTCACATTTAGCCATCTGCATAGATATGAAAAGTAACGTCACACACCAGTGAGATGTGAGCCACACAGGCTAAGCAATCACATTCGGTGATTGCACCACAATTCAGAGATGTCTCCATTAAAAAGGTAAATTTAAGAGGTAACAGAGTTATACAAATGGAGAACATGTCATCATATAAATACAACAGAAATGATAATGGTGATTCAGAAAAAAGAGGTTACAGATCTTGATTAAAAGTCACAGTATAATCAATGTCAATGAGTCCCAGAAATGAAGCTAGTGCTGGCTCAGGGAAGATGCTGTAGGTGAATCTAATTTTAGAAACAAAAAAGTGAGAGTAAACTCTTACATTGACATTAACAAGTGGGTCTCAGCTGAAAAAATCATATTGAAGACATGCTAAAGTTACAGTCACCCTGGATCAAGAATGACCATGAGACTCTAACCTTCAAAACGAGCGGAGGAAGCAGTGAACAGACATTCAAGTAAAGAACAAAGATGCAAACCATATTATGGTCTGTATCAAAACATACCAAAAATGACTGCAATAGACATGCAAAGAGAGAAGTAGGATTCCTAAAAGGAGAAGTGAAGAGAAATGATCCCAACTTCACAGTGAACAGTTGCCCCAATTTTTGTATAGTAGCTATTTCAAGGAGTGATGGGGCTTGGCAGTCTGTGCTGGAATGGTACATCATAGAAACAGGTATTTCTGTTAGATGTACATTGTCACAGCATTTGGCACCTAGCCAGGGATGCAAATGAATGACACTCATGGTGAATGTCACTTCACATGTCAGCTAGCAACTGTGCTGGGAGGAATGGCCATTGTTCCTCCTCTATATCCCAACAGTCACCCGTGGAAAACATTTCTGCTCAAGCAGACTGGCAATAGAAGGTCTGACTACAACTGTGAACCTTGTGATGCTGCTACAGAGCTGGGCACTGATGGCTTGTATATGTATATGTGGTGTCTCTAAGCTCCGTTCCCCATCACCTATACTGGACTCAGTCCTGGGATGTGGAACAGATCATGTTATGCCTCCTTCACTCAGATAATTTTTGATTATCCGCCGCAGGACATCTGAAATCAACAAACAAGCAGGATCTACCATCGCTATTAGCCAACAGGCACTAATGAGCAGACACCTTAGCTTCAGATTGGAACCAAACCCTTAGAGATAAATGGGCCAGTGCTTTCATTTTATCAACCTATTTTATTCCCATAAACTACCACTTCTTAAAGTAAAATATTATGGCTCAGTATCAGACTATACATATTCATTGTAAGATATTTCAAGAGCAACTCCATGCTTAGCTAAATGAAAAGGTAAAAAATGAGTTGTTACCTGCATAAATGACAATTCCTATTGCAATCTCAGTATTTCTGATTGTACAGCCACGAAGCAAAAGACTTTCACTGCCAAAACCAATCCGTTTGTGATCAGGCTGCTCCCTACAAAGAAGAAAATAAAATGATATGATTTCCCTTTTTGTTCTGTGATATGTATTTTTTTTCCCCTTCAGGTTTGAATCAGCAAATTGTGAGGACTGAGAAATGTTTCATTATATCTGGCTTCAGTCAGGGATCCACACTGGAGGTGTACAGAAGTCTTTGTTTCTCATAATAGAGAACCTGTTTGTATAGACTAAAACGTCAAAATTTAAATCTGAAGATAATTTATGTGGTTGGAGCCACTGATTCTGTACTTTGCCTGGCAGATTTAGTATTTAATAAATGAAGATAAGACAGACTGTGCAATTTAACCCAGGATTCAGATAGACTTATTAAAGAAATCTTATAGGTGTTCTCTCTCCGAGGTTAATGGTTAAGATTAATAGATTTTTGTAATATTGTAGAAGCACAATTGGACAGATACCACGTGTCTACAAATAATATCCTTTGTCTGCTGTGGTTACTATTCAGGGGCTCATCTCTGTGAGGCACCAGTTGGGAAAAGAGATTTTTCAAAGAAGCTCGTGAGTCTTCCCCTTGACTGTATTATTGATCCCAGTATTCTTCCTCCTTTACAGAGTCCCAGTTTAGGATGCATATTGACAAGACAAACCTCCTTGCTAGTAAGATGGGCAGTACAAAAGTGCCACTGAATAAATGCTTACTTTCTCATTTTTACAATATATTTATAAAATAAATTGGAATATAAATATTGTACTTACATTTCAGTGTATAGTATATAGAGCAGTATAAACAAGTCATTGTATGAAATGTTAGTTTGTACTGACTTCGCTAGTTCTTTTTATGTAGCCTGCTGTAAAACTAGGCACATATCTAGATAAGTTGATGTACCCCTTGGAAGACCTCTGCATACCCCCAAGTGTACATGTACCCCTGGTTGAGAACCACTGTCCTAGAGAAAATTCTTTGCTGAAGACATTGTATTCATTGTATGCTGGGTCACACTCATTTGTTGGAACATCAACTTTTGTGGGAAAATTACTTAAAATAATGCTGGTTTCCTATGACTAGGCTTCTAAATTGTCTTAATCAATAGTAAAACTAGAGGGAAGAACTCAAGCCTCATTGATCATTAAATGCATTAAACCACAATGAATATTTTTTGCTGAAGATTCTTCCTGCTGTCCTTGGACCAACATGATGAGAAACACTGAATGGATTCTGCATCCATTAAGCTCGGGAAGTAGTAAATATTTCTGGAATGGATTTCTCATACAAAACTCCTGCTAGAGTTCCAAAATTTGGGGTCAGATCCTTGGTTCCATCTGATTTGCAGACAGTGCAGTTTGTGTGTGTGCATAGATGATGTACAGCCCATCCTTGCACTCCCCTTATCCTGGTGCAGCCTCTATGCAGGGCCAGTTGCCCTGTGCCACAGCAGCCTAATTGAGAGGGCTGCCATAATGTATGCTTCAAGCAACTGGTCCCAAGAGGTCAAAACTGGATCAATATTAAATAGGGGTTTCCTAGCTGCACCCCTTGACTCTTCTAAGATGTTAGATGGGAGAGTAAGTGGAGGATCACCTTACACTGGGTTTATCCTCCAGGCCAGATTCATATGGGTTTACACCAATGGAGCAGCACAAAGTCACTACACCACAACAGAAAAACTGGCCCTTACTGTATCTTCCAGAAGTTTTAATATTCTCATTGCTCCTCTGAAGAGGCATTATGTATGCCTCTTACAATCATTTTACAAAAGGTAACAGAAAATAAGAGGCAGATTCTTTCCTCCCTTGCACATATTTTACATTAGTATAATCCCATTGTCTTCAGTGGAATTACTCTTGATTTCTGCTAGTACAAGAAAACCAGGCAGCAGTAGTTCATCCCTGGATGCCTTTTGTTTCCTGTGAACATATATATAAAGAAACTAGAGCCTTGAATCTGAACCCTTTTGAACATTAGGAGAGATTTAGATTTAGACTCTGGCACAGACTAGTCTGTCTGGTGTTGGTTTCAGGTCAGATTTAAAATGTAAAGGGGGCTATATCTGGGTTCAGACATAGCTGAAGGCTCATGAGATTCTGTCAATACTGAATCCAAACCCAAATATTGTCATTGACTTAGCCACAAACTCCAAATCCCATCTACGTTGGACCTACGACACAGCTTCCACAGCCCACATTTAGGCAATGGTGGAGCTTTTAAGCTCATTACTATCTGTAAAATACTTAGTTTTAAAATATGATAGTTTAAAGCTCAAACGTGATTTGACACATTTATAGAAACAGATAGCAAGTACTTACACATAACCTTTGAATTTATTGAGATCATTATTTGGCTTTTCACAGACT
The DNA here is from genome assembly GCA_037349315.1 of Chelydra serpentina. Taxonomy (NCBI): domain Eukaryota; kingdom Metazoa; phylum Chordata; order Testudines; family Chelydridae; genus Chelydra; species Chelydra serpentina. The sequence continues at coordinate 21,474,706 of JBAIAC010000035.1, forward strand.
ATGGTATTTTGGAAAAGTTCTGGATCAAATGGAGTGTTCTACAAAAGAAAATAAATCGGGAATTAAATCCAACACATACTTTAAAAAATGTAACAGTCAGAACATCTCACAGCAGTCGTGACTAGCAAACACGTCTATGGTTGCTAGCATGGGAAGCCTTCTCTTGGAAGGGTCATATAACATGAGATCAAATGCAACAATCCCGGCAGATCCGCTTCACTACTGCAAAATAAAGAACAATGGGCAAGAGCTGCTGAGGGCAAATTCATGGCTTGCAACATACAGACATATCCAGTTTTTTGTCTCCCATTATTGTACAACATACGAATTCTGATCTAGGATTTGTATCCAGAGCTTTTATTGAAATCAGTGAGCTGTGGATGCATCCAAAGGCAGAAGTTGGCCAAACTTTGCTGTTAGCTTCTCCAATAATCTTGTTTTGATGAATTATTTACAGTATAACCTTTTTAATGTAAATCAATCCAGGCTTTTTCCTTATGCAATTAACAAAAAGTAAAACTGACCATATTTAGATTTAACTGAGCATTTTCATCCCATTCAGCATAGTAGACATTTCATTCAATCTTCAGCTTTTCTGGAGCACTAGCTCCAGTTCTATTGTTTCAACATTTATACAGTACACAAATACCCAGTGACATATGCTCACAACATGATGTGGTGCTGACAAAAAACATACAAACAACAGGAAGACAAGGGAACAAACTGATTAGTTCATTAAACTCTAACCTCTAACATTACTAGATACCACCACAATCCAAACTGCTTTTCACCAAGTTTACTGAGGTCAACATTTTATACATGTAAAAATCACACATTAGGGCACGTGGTTTGTTTAGGTAACTTGAAGGTAACAAGGTAATAACCAAGCTAAATAATCTGAATCCAAAGCACATTTAACTCAGAACACAACTGTTACTGAGTTAATAGCTGATGGATTGAGGACGGCCTCCTATTAGTGTAGAATTTTGTGTTTTGTTTAACATTCAGGTTGCACGGTTATAATATAAAAGGTAGGAAATACAAAAGATGTAGTTCATAAGGCATCAGTAACATGGTAACATAACACAAATGTAATATTTTCTATTCCTCTTTTTCCTTGTTAAATATGTAGTTCAATACATTTTGGTTTATGTTAGATCTATAAAATAAAATATACAGATTTCAACTATGCTGGGCAGAAAACCTAGTTTCATGAAACATTTTGAAGTTTAACAATTTGTTTTCATTTTGATGTGAAGGAAAATGAGACTTTTTGAAATTTTGTTGTGAAAAGCAGAGAATTTAAATAGCTAGTAACCCTGATATAAAGCAGGGATTTGAACCTACGTCCCCTATGTCTTAAGTGAGTGCCCTACCCACTGAGCTACTGGCTATTCTAGAATGGGTTGGTTTTCCCTTTTGCACCTCCTACCTTCCATCCTCAAGCTAAGACAACTTCCCAGCAAAATTTTTGTTGAAACCAATAAAATTCTGTGAAGCATTTCAGTTTTGATGATATAGCATCTTTCAACAGAAAAAAGTTTCATCAACAATTTTTCAATAAGCTCTAGGTTCAACTCTTCTTGCTAAGAAGAGCCTCTCCTACTTATTGTTACAAAGCTTAGAGATAGTTTGAGGTTTATGGAACTATAGACTTGATCTAGCAAAGCACTTAAGCACGTGCACAAGATAAATTCCACACTAAGTGTGAGGAATGAATAGAATTATGGCACCTGACTGCAACCAGTGGTAGTGGAGGTGGTGGTGGTTTACCCTCATTTAAAGGATACAGCAGGTTCTTCCTTTCCTAACCCACTTTATGAACTAATTGTGACAGATATGGCAATTTCCTGCAATACAACTGAAAAACCATATTGAATTAAGTTTAAGTATCTTTGGGGTCCATTGTACTCTATGCAAAGTTTACATACTATTGTGGGCTGAGACTTTATGTAACCTCTGGGGGTCAGGAGGAAGAGAGATGTGATTTAAGGCCTGGCTGATCAAAGGACTATACTGAATGACATACCAGATGAGAATGGACTTTTGGGACAACACTTGCAAAGTGGATTTCCTGGGAAATGCCTAAGGGGAGGCAAGTTCCCCACCTCCAGTTATGCAAAAACCCTGCCTTTTGAAGCTACTCTCTGAGGAGAGGTTCTTTGTTTGATTACCTGTTCCTGGATACTAGACATCAAAGCCACAGCTGTATTAAGAAATGGATGAACTGCCCAGCTGCTTTCTCTGGTTCTAAATCTGAGACCGTTATGAACTAAATCTGAGACCATTGTGGGTTTTGGAAGACTGACACCTACCAGAGTCTGAGTTTGGAGTTGGGGTGACCTCTGGTAGGCTTATTAGCATGCGTATAGGTTATTTTATAGTTGTTAGTGTTTTCTGTGTAGTATTTTCATCTTAAGAATAAATGTCCTTGCTTAGAAAAAGTGGTGTAGTAACTTGTGACTGTTGTCCATTACAGCTGTTCATAGCCTTCAGAGAGAAAACACAGTACAGACACTGGCCTGTTTAGGCAGTCTGGCTTGCTGGGGATGTCACAAAATCTAGGCAGAAGACTTCGCAGCCTGAAAAAATCCCAGTCAGAAGGGACAAGAGAGGTGATGGCTGAGGAGCAGGGAGCTTAGAGTGGGTCCACTCGAGGGACCACAAGGTGGAAATACAGGTGCAGTTGCCCTGAATTGTGACACTAAAGATGATGATCTGTTTCATCAGAGGATCAGTTGTGCTGCAAATAACCTCATGTTTAATGTAATAAAGTAAATATATTATTTCATTTGCAAAAAGGACTAGCTACAATTTTGGACTGCTGTAATCAATTAAGTAAATAGTCTTAAGAATGCAAACTAACTGTGGGCTGCAAATCTATTAAATGGGAATTTTAATTAGGACCAATTTTTAAACAGTGAAATAAACAGATGAATAAAGCTATTAGATTAATAGAAGATTATATTAATTGGAGCATTAGGAGATGAACTGAAACCACAGATCCTCTCATATTGTAAATGGAGTGGAGAATTCAGAACGTGTAGCAGCTAGATAATAGTTACCGCACAATGCAGTTTATTATCCTGTACCTTAATAGCTAGAACAAAAGCTAGTGGGAAGACAAGTTATTTGAAAGAAACAACAAATCAGTGCAATGGGCCATACTGAATTAGGGCCTGAAACTGGGAGGTGCTTATTGCCCTCAACTTCCATTTATCTTAATCAGTCATCTGAAATAATGGAATTTTATTGTTGTTCAAAATCATAGTATGGGCTCTGAAATCTGAAAAGCATGAAACATAAAACCTACTCAGTGAAATTATTTCTGTGTTCTCTCTTTCCATCTAAAGACAACTCCTCCTAAAAAAAAAAAAAAAAAAAAAGGACCACAATTTGCATGTGATCTTATGAGCATTAACTTCCTTAGACCTTAAAGATCGCTGAGAAATGCTTTGTATGACAGCCGTAGGAGTCTCCACTGAACTAAATGAGTGGGTGGAGTGGGGCATGAACTTGCTGCCAGATCTACCTAACTACTGAACTGCTGAAATATAGGATTTAAAAAAACAACACTACGATTTTCTGTGGCACAAATATCTATTTGGAGATTTCTGCAATAGTTGTTCCTATTTTTGTGCCTTATGTGTATTCTCACTTCCTGCTAACTAAAACATTGATGTTTAATTCCTGGAATTATCTACACATTCTTTATTTTTGCCCCATTCGCAACTATGGTTCTAATGGAACAAATTAAAACTTGTTTTGTCTTATCTGACACCTGTCACTAGTATGTTTGAAAAGTCATTTAAGAGTGTGAAGAATACATCTCTTCTAATGTCAAACTGTCTCAATTTTAGGATTTCTCAAAAGGTGGCACCCAGAAGGTACTGTCATCTGGTCCTACAAGCAGGAAACACATAATATAAACATAGGTTTAAGTGTAGTAGCCGTGTTAGTCTGTGTCAGCAAAATGAAAATAAGAAAGAAAAACTTGTAGCACCTTAGAGACTAACAAATTTATTTCAGCATAAGCTTTCGTGGGTTAGTACCCACTTCATCGGTACTAACCCACGAAAGCTTATGCTGAAATAAATTTGTTAGTCTCTAAGGTGCTACAAGTTTTTCTTTCTTATTTTCATAATATAAACACTTATTTGTGTCAGATAACATTCATTTATAATTGTGCATGTCTGTAGCACACCTACACAAATCTGTTGCTTACCGTACTATACATTCATGCCCTGAGATGGCATGCATCTGTGGCTGTATGAGACTGAGCAAGTATTATTCAGCCCTTCAGAACATGCTTATATTGCATTTCATGACACTAGTTGTCATGGAAACAGAGGCAAAATAGCCTGAATTATGTCCCATTTCCAACAGGCCTACCTGATTAGAGAACCCTTTCACAACTTGTCTTTGTTTAAGATTGGTCTCCCCATCGAGGTTTGCAGTCTCCAAGTGACAGATCCCATTCTGATCGGAGGAGTACAGTAACAGGATATCAGCTGGGATGATCTCGTTACATTGCAGCTGCACAAAGTCTCCCACTCGCACATCTTTCCAGCACGTCTCAACATAGTCGCTTTCTTTCCTGTTGTGTTAAAGAAGTGCCACATTTGAATAGCCACATCAGGAGCAAAAGGCTATAACTACTGGTTCTTTAAGAAAAGAAAACTGGGTTATTCCATAATTTAGGTTTTGGTACATAGGAAAACAGAGAACACCAACCTATAGTCTCATAGCATCACTTCTGCACACCTAATGTTGGAAAACAAGTTGTGTAACATACACAATAAGATCTTTAACCGAAGTAAAATGATACCATGGAGATAGTTGTCTAAAGACACTAGCATCACCCCATGTCATGTTTAGTTTCTTACTAGAAAATATTAGGTCTTTGAGCCTCACAATGGTGGGCACTTTTAAAAATCTCATTTTAAGACTGAAGCCCTAAGATGCACTGAATAGAACTTCTGTAGTGAGTTTCAAACATTCCACAGAAAATGCTACATTACTTGAGATGGGAAGGCTACTTCTTTGGGGTTTCCCAACACCAAAATAGAGACACTTGAATAAGTCAAGCCAACTTCTCAGCTGCAGCTATTTCAGCTCTCCCTGGTTCATAAATCTTGAAAGGTTACAACAATCCTCAAACTTAGCCCATATGCATGGTTTCAACACATGCAACAACTAAGAGGTGCCACCTTAAAAATAAGTAACATACTGTGATTTTTTTTTAAAAAGGGCAATGAAAATCTTAAAGTGAAGAGCATTTACAGGTTTTGAATGAGTGAAAACAGAAAAGAATTATAGCCCTGGGACTTAAGGAAAAGGAATATGGTTTGTTTCAAAAGTATAATAAATAAAATAAGAACTACAGAACAGACTTTCCCTCTATGGTTCAAGGAAGGGCACACTTTTTTGAGAGTGACTGCAGACTGTGGCTGTGGGCTTTAGCAGATCTGGGGTCACTGAAACACTGTCTGCTGCCTCAGGCTTCTCTGGCTCTAATACTCAGCTGCCTGCTTTCGTTCTTATTCCACACAGATTCCCTTTGGATGTGTGAAACTCTCCATTATATCAGATTTTTCCCTGAGGCCCGTCTCCAGGCCCTTTTATCAGACCTATCCCCAGGCCAGTCATGTGTCACAGCTAGGGTGACCAGATGTCCTGATTTTATAGGGACAGTCCTGATTTTGGGGTCTTTTTCTTATATAGGCTCCTATTACTCCCCACCCCCTGTCCTGATTTTTCACACTTGCTGTCTGGTCACCCTAGTCACAGGAAATAAATGGAAGCACAAGATGGCTGATTTGGCTGCTGCACTTTCGCCTAGCTGTGTCATAGAGCAAAGTATCTATGGCATAAGCAAATGTTTCATTAGTGTGCTCTGACACTGGAAACTTTTTAGTCCCCTCATAAAAACAGAGCACACAGGGCAGGAATTAGCTACAACTCGGCTTATTGTGTTTGCAGCTAAAATAAAGAAATCTAGGGCATGTTTCATATATAGCATGTGTGGAGTATGGTCTGACTGAAGAGAAGTGACAAAGCCATTTAAAACAGGGTAATTCATTGGCTATAGGTCCAGGGGTAAGCTCTCCCCAGTAAGGAGTGCTTGGACTGGACCCTCCACAGCAGTGGGCTGTAAAGAGGGATCCTCCCACACAACTACACAGCTGCAAATCAGTCCCCCCTTCTCATGTCTGCCTCCTGGATACCAGAATCTATGGATTGTCCCCAGCTCCCAGATGATTGAAGTGATCCTGCAACCTTTGCGCTAGTCAAAACAGGAACGCCAGAGAATCTTCCATTGCAGAAATGTATTAAGTAGTTATCTTTCAGCACAATAGAGGAATCTTCTTCATAGCTGTGATACATTTGCTATATTTCCACTCCTACTTTGCTAGCTTACCACCAAGTTTGTGTTCTTTGTTGGCTCCCCAGGTGTATACAATTTTCTTGCTCTGCAGTAGCATGTGTATCCTAACATAGTCAATTTTCATTTAACAATTATATCTTATTTAACCCTTCATTTGAACAGTTTATTCATCAAAGCCTTGACCCCGAGATTATCTGTTTCACACTTCGGAAATGCTCATCAGGTGTGTATCCCTGCAATAAATACAAGTCACATAAATTTCTCTGCATAATTTCTTCATTTAGCCATGAGTTAGTAATGGGATTTCCCCCCTCCCTTTCCTCCTCCAAGATGCTCAGTTGTCCATCAGCTAGTATTAGTGGGGAAAACTTATGCAAACTAAACAATCTTGCAGTATGCTATAAAAATGGTCAATTGAAAGTATGCGCTGGAAACAGCAGCATAGTTCTTTAAACCCTTACAAGAGAAAAGTTATTTTTGTAATGTGGTTTGTTGAAGTATCTTACTTCTGAACCTACAATAGGGAAAGATACTAGAATAGATGCTTACTGAATGATTTAAGTGGTGATTCGACACCCCAGTTTCTCTTCAGTGTTTAATTACCAGAAAGGCTATTTATTGCCTTGTATACTTCTCCACCTGGAGCCTTATCCCTTAATTAATAACTATGTCTCCTTAGGAAGTTTGGAACTGATCTTTTAATTGTGCAGGTGACCCTCTTTTCAACATGGTCATGGGAGCTGATCTGATGTGCTCACCGAATTCTCTTCCACACTTTCTGATTATCTAGCTCTGCACCCTGACATACAAAATATGGTCATGCACTTCTCTCCCGTCTTGGGATATGGGCTTCATTTACCACCCCAGTAACCCCAGAAGAATATTAACAGCTCTGAATTATCAGTGCTAAACTAATAATGCAGCAGCACATGACTGAAGCATTCCAGAACACTGAAACTTGATTAAGCATCCTATAGGGTAAGATCTTATAAGGTGGAAGCATCCTAAAGGGTGAAATCAAAAGCATTCAGCATTGGCTTAACTCTACTCCTATTGAAATCAAAGGGACTTTTACATTTGACTATAGTGGGAGTAGGGTTAGGTCAATGGCGAGTGCCTTTGAAAAACCCTTCCCAGGCAGGCATTAGACTCACTGGGGCCCAAGGCAGAAACTAAGGACTGGGCCCACATCCCACCTCCATTACCCGCTCACTCACTGGATTTCTGCAACGTTTCTGGAGTCAAAGGCCGAGACCTACTGTGCAGGATCCCCTGTGGCATGTGGCCCTGGGCAATTGCCCTGCTTGCTACCCACTAACGCTGGCCTTGAACCCACAAACACAGCCTACCGGGCATGAACCTAAGAGTTTCTGAAGCTTGATTTATTTTTAAAGTGCTATAAAAAAGGCCATGGAGCCATGCCAGATATTTCATTTTGAGGTTCCTTCTCACCCCCACTTGTCTTCACATAAATATCGCAGTAGTACTCCACTCAAGGCTTTTCCAGAATTCAACTTTCATTTTAATTAAGAAAAGAATTGGTGCTACACCAGAATTGGAGTCAGGACTCCTAGGATTCTATTCTATAGATTTAATAGGTCTTACCTCTAATTAGATGATCTCACGAGTTCCCTTTCAGCCTTATATTTCTTGGATTCTCTGACACCCAAGTTTTAAAAATCAGCCTCTTCCCATAACTGTTGCTTACTCCCTGTAACACTCTCCTCAATTCAACCATGATTTTAACAGCCAGCATGTCTCACGAACCCCAAGAGCTAGAAATAAATGTTTTACATAAGCTGAAAAAATCTGAATCCCAAGAGTTCACACAGGGTAAAGTACTGGCTCTAATACTCTTGACCTACTCAAAATTAGGTCAGAATTGAAGTGGGAGGGGAAAAATGCAATAACAATCGGAAATACATGATTATAATGTCTAATATCTCCCAAGCAATCAGGACTAGTAGTGAATCCGACATCTGACTAGCGATCAGCATTAATTTATAGCTCTGAGTAGTCACGAAATCTCAGGGCATAATAAAAAAAAAGCATTTCCCGCATGTTGAACCAATATAAAGTTTGCTTCACTTACAACACACATAATTACTACTGATTTTCGTGAATATGAAGATTTATTGTCTGAGAAGATAAATAACTCTGCAGCCCAATAAACCTGCGTACGTATTGACAGATAACAATGTATAATTATCTACCACTAGGTGTTTAAATACTTGTATCTAAAAAGGAAGAACATAATATACTGCTACCCAGGAACCTCTTGATGCCAACACATACCATTTTCTGGTAACATTTTTGAATGCAATACAATTGTGCATCATTTCCTTATTGCATCCACTCCACATTATTACTTAAAAACCTACCCTGTAAGAATCTTCACAAACCCCGCTCAGTGAATATACTGGGTGTGAAATGTGTTTAAATATTGCTAAATATTTATAGCAATAATATTTAATTCTTAAATCTTTCCTCATTTTTTTTTGTCCCCTTCTACTCCTATGCTCCACACACACTTCTGTTTTTTGTATCCTGCACCCATTTCTGACTTTGTGCCTTCTTTCGTGCCATCCTGCATGCCCAGAAAAACTTCTCAACGACTAGATGTTAAGCTCTTTTCCTACCCTCAAAGAAAAAAAAATACTTGCAACTTCTCAGAAAACTTCCAATTCACCCACCACCTTCTCAATATCTTTGAAGAGGAAGAAAACATTATAGAGGATGTGGTAGTTGTTTAGGTCATTTTTATTATTATTTATCATGTTTATTACACCCGTGCCTTGAGGCCAGCTGAAAATGGGGTCCCACTGTGTGAGGCATTGCACAAATATAGAAGAAGAGACATCTGTCATGCTCCCATGAGTTTACACTCTAAACAGACAAGACAGACAAAAGGAGGGGGAAAGCGATAGAACATATAAGCAAAGCAAACAAAGCAATGGAGGCAAATGTCATGTCAGTTCTGTAATTTTGTTTTGTTATTTAAAATCCTTTCAGTGGGGCTTCGTTGGGGTGTGTGAAAGGGAGATTAGTTAGCTCGAAAGACAAAGGAAGAGAGGGAAAGGTTTGGTACGAGAAGCCAAACAGCACAGGGAGAGGATGTTCAGAATGAAAACCGCAGGGATCAGTCCAATGACATCATCAGTGTCCACGGGTCTTGCTCAAACTACTTTCTGCTGATGCTTTTCTGGATTCAGTCACTGGGATAGAAACTACAGGGAGGAGTCAGCCAAAGGCCACATGGCTTGGGGAGGGGGGGATGCAGCATAGGTCCTAGTGTCCCATAGTTTGAGAAGCACTGCACTATCTGATGTGGTGGACCGGCAATTTTTTTCCAATGTGCCAGGGACTGGTACCATATTGGTGCCATATTATTATTGTATTCGCATAGGCATGTAGCACATCATGCAAAACATGCTGTAGTGCTATGGCATAATTATCAATATTATAATATGTGCTTCTGAAAACATAATATTATTTCATATTGTCGACTTTATCAACTGATAATTATTCTTGGTAGAATTCCGGTGCGATTTTTAAATTATACTATTATTTCTCTCTCTCTTTCCTGGAAACTCGCCGCGGACTGGCAGCCAATGGCTCGTGGACCGGTGCACTTTGAATAGCACTGCCCTAGTGTCTATCAATCAGTTTGTCGCTTTTGCTTAGTTCTGGATCCAAGGGGTCTTTGGGGGGGGGAGGAAGAGGGGTTGGGTGCTCTGCTCGGGCCCTATTTTGCTCCCCTCACTCCTTGTCCAGTAGTACCATCTTAAACTGCTTTCTGAAGCTGCTGTGCTGACCTCAATGCTGCATGAAGTGCTGTTTTCTTAAGCAACATGTATTTTTCAAGGATTATGAGGCACTGACAGTCTGCTCAGCAGTTGTCTCAGGGATTCCCCATTCACTACAAGGGGAAGGGGTCCATTTTGTATTTGGCATTAAAGATTTCCCTGGAATGTTTAGAACCTTTGCTTGTGACAAACTCTGTTGTGATCACTAATTTCTTCCCTGGTTCCATCTCTTCAGAGTTGGAAAGTCTATCTCAAATTTGGCTAATCATTACATAGACCCAAATACTAGTCACCTGTAATGAGCTCTGACTGAAAGTAGTATGAGTTGATCGGAGGGCTTTAGAACTGTTCCACAAGTCAAGATTTTGCAGCTGCCCTATGGCAAAGAAGAGCTCTCAGCATCCCGCATAGCTACTGCATAAGTTTGCACTTGAACCCTGAACAAGTCTCATGCCACCAACACTGTAGTTTTCTGTTCTTATGCTTTATCTGGTATAGCACACTAGTGAACAGAGGTGGTATAATGGGGTGATGTAAAGGGCATTTATGAAACATCATGCTGTTGATTGCGGACAAGTTATTTAGTGTGATACCAGTTCAGCAATCCACTGAACCCACAGATGGACAGTGCTCTGCCAGTATCCTGAATGTAAAGCCAAGGTCTAGACTACGTATTCCTGGCCAAACAAGTGGGCCTGGAGATCGCATGGGGAGAATAACATGTCAGTCAGGAGAACTATAAACTGCCTTTATAAACAGCTGACTCACTTCTTAAAGGCTTGTGTCTGTAAGGCACTAGCCGACAATGGAGGTATACAGAGCTGCACTGCCCCAGCAAGACCTCCTGGAGGCATTGTGTTTCCAGGAGCACCCAGGGATCATGCCCACTGTTGCCTCCCTTGCAGGGTGTGGCATGTGCCCCATTCACAGGTGGCTAGTCAGGGTAGAGGGGGAATGGGGCTATGAGTACACTTTTCCCCACCCACTCCATTTGGGGTGGGTAATGGAACTAGCAGCACTAGCCAGGGAACAGTCCTTGAGCCTATGCAAGCCAGAGACCTGCAACTGTGGCTAGATCATGCACAGGGAGCAACTCCTTACATCCTCATCCTCTGCACCCCTATGCACATCCGCATAGGGGCCTGACAGAATCTGGCGCTACATGTTAATTCTGTTAGCACAGCTGTTCTCAGAAATCTGTCCCACCTATGAAGCTGGTTGCTAAGAAATATTTCCTTGCTTACAGAGCTCTGCAACAATGAGCTGAAAGCCCACACCCTAAGAAGTCAATTCTATTTTAAGTTAAGCTGATATTAAAAAAATAAAAAAGGTTCCATCCCAGAAACTCTGACAAATTGCTGCTTAAAAATATTTAAGCAGCTGAGCATTAAATGCCTCACAAAAGTGGGGACGGGTATTAATAGGACACAAATGCTAAGTGACCTTTAACACTAACAGCGTCTAACACCTTCCTGGTAAAACTTTAGAATCTGTTTACACAGCTCATAAAAACAAAAGGACAGAGGCAACCAACAGTAAGTAGATGACGTATCATAACCTTTACAAGACATACCTGGGCACAGTGCTAGAGACTGCTGCAATGCAGTCCTGTCATTCTCTCTCTTCACCTCTTGTTTAATTCCAATATCTACCAAACTCTTTCTTTCCATTAATCTTGCTCACAAAGATCTTTAGAAAAGCCCAGCCCAATTACCTGACATCCAGAAGGGACCAAAGAGCCCATGTAAACAAAAATAGCCTATTGAAAGAATGAACTTGTTCATGAATTACACAAAATTACAGGAAAGTCAGAATAATACAATTGTTGAGAGAATAAACTGTCAGAAAGAGCTGGGGATGATAGCCTGATTAAAGCATTTATGATGCATAATGCTTTTCATCTTCAAGGAGCTTCAGAAACTTTAATTTTACTAAACAGGGTATTATTTAATTCATTTTACAGAGGGGAAACTGAGGCAGGAATGCCAGGTAGTCTGCTCAAGGCCTGAAGGAGAGTCATTTTCAGAGCTGGGATTAGAATTCTGGAGTTCACGGCTTCAAGGTCTGTTTTCTCGCCACTACACTCTCCCGCCCTTCCATAGAGAACTAGATCCGTTAAATGAACATATTTGATACATAGTTTGTATCAAAAGACTGTTTCCCAAAAAAACATTTTACAGCACTACCTGTTATACAGTTGTTGCAGTGAAATTAACAAGTTTCTTCAGTACAAAGCATTAGGTATGGTTAACTCTTGGTAGTGCCTTCTCTATGGATACAAGGCAGGAAGGAGCTCTTTACAAACAACCCCTTTTGTTTGTACAAACGCCCAACCACCACCACCGCCCCAGCTATCAGCTGCGAAACCACATAAGACCTTTCAAATAAAACAGTTTCCTCTTAGCCACGTAGATGGGGAGCAATGTCCATTTGCTATTCATGGATTTAAGAGACGTGCATAGCACAATCCTAAACTCCAATTGCTAAATAAACAAAGTGACTTTGTGAATCTAGGCAGTTCTGGCAACGAACAAATACAAAGCGAACAATTATGTAATTTAAAAAAACAACATGAGATGATTTCTGATAGGTGAGGAACTTGAAATCTGAGCTACTGCTTCCAGTAAGCAGTGTCAGGACATTGGAATCAGGAAAAGCAGCACCTGATTAAATAAATAAGAAAAGATGAGAGATGTCAGTGTGGAGTCTCTGCTCAGAGAGAGAGTTGAGGAGGTGGGGTACAGGAAGAACAGGAGTCTGTAGGCAAAAAAAAGTTGAACAAAACAAAACAGGGCCTGGATCTTTCAAAATTAGGGGTTTTCAATAGAGTAATTCTTCCTCCCACCTCCCGCTGATGGGCCTGCATATCTCATGCTTAGGATAATCATTTTCTCTTCCTCCCAAGTTGTCCCAAAGGCCCACCCAACAGTCAGCCAACAGCAATCGGTTGTGCCCTGGGCCACTGTTACTGTCTGCTGCTCTGACCTCTTTCCCACTGACGCATCCATGAGCATGGATCAAAGGTCCTTTCTGAATCTGTATCTAAGAAAGGATCGTAATAAAATGGAGTAGCTGCAAATTGTTGGATATAGGGACATGAATAAATGATTTACATTGTGTCAACAATGTTCTCACAGTTTATTTCTTGGATTCAAACAAGACTGGGTTTTCCAAACCAAGACTGGGATAGGGAGGAAGGTGAAGGGGCGCAAATGGGTATGAAGAAAAAATGACATTAATCTGTCCAAGTGGAGACAAATCAAAGCTATCCACACTGCAGCACTGTAATAGCAAGCCCTTACCTTGAGGGTGCCCCTGTGCACCTCAATAGGGTGTTGCAAGCGTCATCGCCTCTAGTGCCCCCTCTGGATCACCTCTGCCCGCTGGCCAGGTCAAATTTACATTCAGTCCCCTTTCAGGGTAACAAAAGTCCATAAACAACCACACTAGTAATTCTCATGCCTCTCTTGGGCTACTCAGAAGTTCTCTGCTTTTGCCAGAATTCCTGAGCCCTGCAGAGCTTTTTCTCTGCACTTCTTCCAATCAGAAGTTTCCCCCACTGCCTCCATTCCCTAGGGACTCTGGCCAAATCCATTAGAGATCTCCCTGTTCCTTACAGGCCCTATTTCAGAGTCCTTTCCCACAGGAACCTGACCTGATTTCTGTGGGTCTCCTCCAACCTGACTTCCCCAAGTCATTCCCTGACAAGGTAACGTCTCTTGCTCCACTCTTCTGGGTCTCCTCCTTAGCAGGAGTTCACAGCTGTGTTTAAGTACTCTTCTCCTGATCCCCTGCAACTGGAGACAGTCATAATTAAGACTCCATCACATTCAGCTGTGGGATAGCGGTCTGGTCACAGGCAAGGCTGAGCCTGGCTTGCCTTAAAGGGCCAGCCAGCCAGCCACGGGCACAAACAAGAGGATTTATCTGTGACTCCTTCTGAAATAGTCATCTAGTCAATTCCCTGAAAGGAAGAGTCCTCAACTATTCATCATTCACAACTTCCAAACCATGTGTATTTTGCTTCCCAAAGTCAGCTGCTTTTTTTCTCCTGTGATGGCATCACCCTTGAATCCTTTGTTCCTCCACCCCAGAATCTTTTGCAGTGTTTTTAAAAAATCTTTTTCCCAGTCCTCCAGCAAAATGCTTCACGGTACACCTTTATAAACATTTACTGTGCCACATTTGGACCAAAGCAGACATTTCCATTTATCACATGTATACATTTGATAACATTCCATATTTTAAAACTATATCAAGAAGCATCATCTATAGCTTCTGATTGAAACTGTAATCAAGTCTACATTCTTGGATGCTATATATTCAGTAAACAGAATTACTGCAGTTGTTTATTCTTGGTAGGTTATCTTTGCAACCACAGAATCTAGAAAAAAAATTCAACAAAAGAATAGTTCAGCAAGAAAGTGGCTAGATCTCAATGCTGCTTCATTCATTGGCGACTCTCACAACATTGTCACCAGGGTGTCAATTAGAGTAGCATGTAAGTGATTTTTGTGAGGCCAACACATGTCTGTTTGGAATGATGAGACCTACTTGTTTCCCAGAGGCCCATTCTGTACCAATCTTTCAGTCACTACATTCTTAGACTGGATTCAAACCTGTGACCTAGAGGTGAAAGTTCTGTACATCATTTGCAATTTGTGCAGCCAGACAAGTCCTAATTTGCGAAGAGATATGTATGTTCCTCGTAATTGGAAACTCTTAGGATTGGCCTAGAATGATAAGCAAGTAAGGTAACAATGAACACCTATGATATTGCAATGACATGCAATTTTCTAGAAGGTAACAAAATATGCAGTTAAAATAATCCTACAGTCTGGGGATTGAATGTTTCTTAATGCCACAAAAGGACCCTACATTCTACTTGATAAAATAATCTATTGCCTCCTACCATGGGCACTATTCTCTCAATACTAAAAGATGCCTATTTCTTAATTTATGGACTAACAATACCAAGTCTGTACTGACTTAAAACGGGTATTAGTCAGGAATACTTTATCATCATATAAATGTATTTTTTTATTTACCTGATTCGGTCAGAATCCATTTTGAAAACAATGAGCCAGATCAACTGAAAATTTATTTATTTATTTTGCAAAAAAACATTTTTGACTGTTGTTCAAACTTCACTGTCCAGTAACTTTGAGGTTCATTTTCTAAACGGTGTGTTCATGACAGTTTTCTGATTTCACACCTCAATGTTTCCAGTGTCAGGCTTTTTTGTATTAGCACTGAGAGCAGAATGCTGCTGCTAGGATACTGTCTGACAGCAGATGGAGTGAGCACAATGCCACTTAAAGCTCGGCTTCTTAATGATTGCTAATCAGATTCTGCATTAGCTTCCAGTTGCTCCTATTGACCCGTAAAGCCTTTGGGAAGCTCAGTCCAAACCACCTCGGTCACCTCCTAACACTCCCAAGCACAATTCTGAGGGCACCAAACTGTGGCCTGCTGCTTGTCTCCTCACAGTATCTCAATAAGCTGTTCACCCATTGTTTCAGCCACTTAGCGCCTTCTCCGTGGCACTCCTTGCCATGATGTCAGGGATTCTGCTGTTCATTAAACCCAAAACAGATTCCCATTTGCCCTTTGCCTTTAGTCATTAGTTTGGTGTTGCAGTCTGGTTTTTTTTTTTTTTTTGGTGAAGCAGCTTGAAAGGTCTTGGCACAATAATGCGATAGACCTTGAAGATGTTGTTATCAAAGCAGTGCACAAACAGGTGATGGCATTAATAATGTTACGGCAGGTGTTAATTTAAAGAAGCCAAGAATCATGACTACAGTGATGTGTGTTGACTGGCAATGACCATTGCTAACTCACTGCTCCTTGATTTGCAGTGCTGTAGCTTGGGCCTAACCAAAGTAAATGTTGAGAATCTGACGTTCTTTTAAGTTTAGTCAGCTGAGCAGGTTAGACATTCCTTTACCACATAGTCAACAGGCTTGCCACGGTATGAATTCAATCTTTAATTTTTCCTTCACAACTTTGATACCGTTGGTTTCAATAAGAGGCTTGGCAGCATGCAACACAGACCTCGTTTATTATGATTCTAGAGCCACATTCACAACTTGCTAAAAGCCCCCAAAGTGCATCTAGCTTGCATAATAGGGGCACGTTATACGCACCCACCCAGACCATACAGGTCTGAAAATTCCAGAGAATCTAAATTTCACCTGGCCAGTTTTTAAAGAATAGTATAATGGACCTATATTAGCTAATTGGTATCTCTTTGTTTTTGGTATGCTCTTTCAGTATGAAAGATGGTAGATTAGTAATACTCAACCTGAGATTTTAGAGCAGTGTGCAGCTCTTGTAGAATTATGGATTTCTTTTGTGCTTCTCAGGCATATGAGCAAAGCACCAATCACAGGAGTGCTCACCACACTGGCACATCAGGCAAAGCAGTTAGTTCTAAGCAAACAAACAGGATTTGTTAGCATCCTTCCCTGATGCTCTCAGTATCCAGGAAAAAAGGATACAAGGAAGGAAGAGAGGGTAGATATTATGTCAAATGGAATTACAGATTCATGAGATCATCATGGAGTGTTGTTCTGACATTGCACCAATATTTGATGACACTAAGTTGCAATGGGGCATCTTCATGAGATGAGCACTAAAATATGATGTCAGAATTATCTTTTTGCAGTTAATGTAAAATTTCAAATGGATGTATATGCTTTTATTTAATAAACGTCAAATTTTAAGATGATTCAGGCTTAAATTACATTTCATGTCCTCATGCTTTATGAGCACGATACTAGGCAAAACCCATCATCAGTGTAGCATGCAGATGTGTTGACTGGGATGAGAGGGTAGGAGATCCTGCATGAGAGCAATCTGTGTATATGCCACAAAGAGAAGGCCTCACTGGGGTGCAGAAAGCCAGTTGTCTAGTATAGCTCTTGCTATGGCCAAGAATACAAGAATACTCCCCAATAGGTGGAAAAGGAAAACTCAATGAGAATTTTGCCTGAGTAAGGACTGAGAAAACACCACATCAGGACTCCAGGATTTGTCCCCTACAATGTAATGTTTAAAGCAAATGAAATACTGATTTTCCTTCAAAGCAACAAATATGGCAAAATTCACAGTACAGCAAAGTTTTCCAGTAGCTTGCAGTGTCCTGTTACTTGACTTGATGAAGAAATGAGCTCTACAGCACTATCATGGTTGTATGTCCAATGTTTATTTCAGATGTAGACATTTTGAAACTTGCTTTTAAAGTTGATGCTAAGTAAATTTGACAGTCACATAGACAGCTACCCTGTGTTGATCATAATGCAGTCATTCAGTGAATCAGCAGAGAAACAGCTGGTGGATGCTTGTGGAACCTAGCCAGAAATCCCTAGGGATTGAAAGTGACACAAAGGAGCTCCAGTTTCAGTCTCTTTGTGTATACAGCAGGCTCACATATGTACTCTATGCAGAGTGTATAACTATGCTTTCTTGGATTCTTACAGATCATTGCTATTACTGGGTGAAAGGATACCACCACCTTTTGCCTAGGACTTTTGGTATCTGAAATTAATTGCTCTGCGTGTGTGTGTGTGTGTGTGTGTGGGGGGGGTGTCTGTGTGGAAAAGGATTGAACCATACCATTATTAGTTTGGAATGCCACATTCAGTTCTAGGCCCACATTCTCAGAAAGGTGACAAATTGGAGGGAGTTCAAAGAAGAGCAACTAAAACAATGAGCGGGGCTGGAGGAACTGACCTATGAGAAAAGATGAAATGAGTGAATGCTGCCTATCTTTGCCAGGAGAGAGCTGGGGTATGGGGAAGGGACTTTGATCACAAATATTTAAAGGATATAATTAAATACTAAGGATAAAGAAGAATTAATCAGGCTTATACAAAGGAGGAGTATAGCTAGAAGAAATTGAATGCAATTAAGAAAGAGAAAATATAAGCGGAGTATTATAGATGAATTCCTGATAATGAAATGTAGAACTAGGCAGAAAATGTATATGTAGGGACAGTCCTGCACTGGCACAGGGAATGGATGTGACTACAGATAAGTCTGTTCAATCTGCAATTAGATTATTAACTTTTTAATTTATCTGGTAAATTAAGATGCTACAGTTTATAAACAACAATTACTGTGATTCTGTGAACCTGCAGCCTATAGGTGCAAACCTCCATAACCAATTACTAAGCCCATAAGCCAGTCAATAGAGCCTAAAACACTCTTCAATGAATACCGCCCTTTCTCCTGTTTGCAGCTGAGTCTTATTTAAATATGCTACTAGGAAAGGCTCTCTCTTACTAGTACTGAATTTACATGTCAGTTTATCTCAGTTAAAAAAGGCAAAATGAAAAGGGCCGTGTTACAAGATGCTGTATTTAAATTCACTACTCCCACCCCACCCCTGTGATCTGGGTAAAGGCAAGATGGAAGATTCCCACACCAATCTCCTAGCAAGTTTTTGGAAAAGCATCTTTCTATCAGAGATATAAAAAATAGAATTCCGCCCTCATATTTCCATTAAAACTGGGAACCAGAATTGATTATATTGAATTCTGAAACATCAGAGATAACACAGTCTCCAATTCAATTTCTCCTAAGGTAATACTGTAAATCTGATTAATCGTTCACCTTTAGATGGGAGATCAGTTACTGTATTAAAAGAGAATGCTCTATTGCAACAAGATTATAATTCAGTTTTACAAGGCTTCCAGTGTCTAGAAAGAGTTTCACCCTTGGTACAAAATAACCTATGACAGATGATTCATAGGGAAGAAAAGAAAACTAGGAGACACCAAGCTCCTCTGTGAAAGTGCAGCTAACAAGAAGAACAAGAAATGTCAGCTTCCCAAATAATTAAAGTTATTCATATTAATTACAGCACATGACAAGTCTGATAGTAGTTGTATTATCTACCATTTTTTCTAGGAGAAGGGAACCTCTATTGTCCTTAAGACACCCCACATCCTCTGGCTTTATACCTCCTTTAAGGCCACAAATATCTGGTGAAAGATAACTGGAAAGGGCTCTTTTCAAAGCCTTCTGACCTCACTGCAAACCAAAACAACACAACATATTGGGGTAGCCCAATGGCTATTTGTAATGTTTGTCTGACTACATATCCCATGGCTGGAAAAAAAGTGAGCCAGAGGCATGATATTCACTTCTGAAAAGCATTCATAAGTCTATCTGTAAGTTAGTAGACATTTTTCATACACAAAAAAGTTAAAAACATATACTGGATCTTTGGGAAAACCACAGGCACAGAATTTTCCAGGAACACGAAGACATTGCTGTACTAAGGTTGCTAGGTTCAGAAAGAACATAGAGCGATACAAAATGGCACGAGAGGAAGGGTAAAGAGCAGAAAACAACTTCTGTTCATTCCCTGTTTAGCCCTTAGAATTAGCCATCTCTGGTAAATGGTTTTCAGAAGCAATTTATCATGCTTCTTTTGTGCAAAAGAGAGAGAATTAAGATTTCCTGCACAGACTCACTCAGTTAATGCCTAGCGTATTTGTTATTTCTCTCTCTCAGTTTTCTTTGTCTGAGCAAATGTAAAATTAAACAAAACCAAAAATACCTTATCATTGTCTTACCTACAAAGGTGTCAATATTTTTTCATTACCTCTGTTACAATGTGTTATTTTCTCAAGAGTGAAAATACTATCAATGCTACAGTTCGAAGGAAAACAGAAAGCAGCAATTCTGCCGGCAATCCAGGAAACTGGGATCATGGACAATTTTGGTGGTGGGAGAGAGAAACTTTTTAGATAAGGTCACACATTTTTATAAGCTTCTGAAATTAGTGTTTTCTTAGTCAATCTAGTAGGATGATCATCTTAATTTTCCCACAAGGCATTATGTGTAAAATTTGTTTTGTGGGACTCTTTAATTTTAGCTGTCAAACACAAATTCATTGGTTTCCTCTGTGGAAGAGCTTGTTCCCCAGTAGTTATTTTTCCCCCCAGAGACTCCTTCATTTTTTAAGATGCTTCTGAAAAATAATTGAAGCAATTTTTGGTTTACGTAGAAAAACCGTATGATTTATTTACCTGCTGTAAACGAGGCAGACCATATTATTGATCTCTTTGTCCAATTGGTATCTCCGAAAGTCCTCCCAGGCATCTTTAACTGCTGTAATAGCCATAATAACACAAATTGGGATCACAGAAACCGCTGGTTGAAAAGCATTTACCACTGGCACAAAGTTCAATGCTGCAATGGCCACAAAATATAAGTTGGCAAAGCGGTGAAACTGTTCAAAGATATTCTTTGGGATGAAGGATAGGAAAGTGTATTTGGTGGTCTTGATTTTATTGCAGTCATAATGTCTGTTTGGGTTTTCTTTCCACTTGTAGCTTTCAAAGGGCAAGTTGGATACGACCACCCATTTATTTTCATTTTTCTTCTTTCTTTTCTTTCCTTTTCCTCTCTTCTCCGACTCCTCATTTTGTGTCTCAGAATCTGAAGCAGCATGATGGCAGCAAGCTTTCTTGAAAAAAAGTTTTTCCCTTATGATCTTCATAGAACAGCAGCCTAGAGCATATTTCCTTGACATCTTCCTTCCCCTTAAAAATGTTGTTTCAAGTCATAATAAAAATAAGGTACAGTGGTTTAAATACTCCAGAAGAATGCAAAGCAGTGGACTGAGGATTTGAGTTTCCCTGAAACGACTGCTGTCTTTCACTTGATAAAAAGCTACACCTGTTGGAATACAGACGTCACGGGAATAGGTAGTATCCTCCTAGAAACCAGTTCTGCCACTGTCAGACAGGCTGACTCTGGGTCCTAAAGTCTGCCCGTTGCAAGTCACTAATGACAAAAGCACTCCTGAAATGTGCTGTTAATTGTGTTACTATACTTTCTGAAGCTTGTGCCAGGCAATCTTTTTTCTGCATATTATTATAGTGGGTGGATAATTTTGAAGACATATGCCCAGTCCTCTTCTTGAGGCTTTTCTGAAACACTCTTTTTAAAGTTCTTAGAAGCTAAAACTATTGCCAGTAAGTTAGTTCAAAGGGGAAGCCCTGTTCTCACTGAAGTCAATGGAAGGCTGCTATTGATTTCAATAGTGCCAGGACTTCATCTTCTAAAATTATCCCTATCTGCCATTTGCTTTTGTCTCTACAGAACCAAGTTTAAGAGAAAAAAAATCCTCTTGACCAAAGGACCCCACAATGTAATCATCCTCTTTTAATGCAAGTTTATCACCTTGTCATGTAGTCCCATCAATTGTGGCAAGCTAAGAAGGGTCTAGTCAGGGCACTCGGACAAGAGACCTCTGATGCTGTAAGAAATATTGCTGGTAATTAAGAAGGTAGTAGAAGCCATTCTCTTCCCTCTGAATCAGTACTGGCAAATGCCCCAGCACACATGCAAAGGGTATTATACTTCTGGAGGTGCAGTCATTCACATGAAACTTGGAGGGACTGGCCACCTTTGGTTATTGGAGATCTGATGGCAGAGATGAAGTGTTAACACTTATGCCCTGGTCACATTCCAGTTAACCTATGAAATTTCCCGCTCTGGTTTCAGTTGGATAAAATATTCTTCCCTTCCCGTTGCCAATGAGTAGTGTTATGCCATGCTGTTAAGAAGCTGCAATGTTCTGTTCCAGAGTTGGCTGCATTTCAATGGTGGGTGAAGGATCCTCACCATCCCTAAAGATCCTTTACCTACTGAGAAGGGGTGTTGAGCCTTAATTATTTGGTATTGGTAAAGTGGTTGGAAAACTTTAAGAGAAAAATGCTATAGGTTATTGACATCAGTCTGAGCTAAAATTATTTCCCTAGCTTTTTACCATTAATATAATTAGGAACCAGTCCCTATATAATTTCACTTATTGTGATCAAATGGGGGAAAATATTTCAAAATAATGTGGTTAAATTGCACCAAATAATGTAATGTAAAAACAAACAGTCATTGTTTCATTCCACTTACTCATCATATGCTTTGGTTTTAGAGGAGTTTATCGCCTTATCAAATCTGTATCTCCTGCAGTCTTCAGTGCCATCCTTAACCATGATAACTAGCAGCACCACACCCAAAGGTAGCATCGTGATCTCCTTATGGAAAACTTCCACTTGTGGGAACCAGTTTAGGATGACCAGGAAGAAGAAATAGAGATTAGCCAACCTGAGAAGGTCAAAAACAAATGACAATAGCCAGAAATTAAATGTGTCCTTTCCTAATTCACATCACTGTTTGTAGGTCAAAACAGCACTCGCTCTCTCTCTCACACACACACACACACTTCTCCTTCCCCTCCTTCTCCCTTCCTTCCCCAGTAAAGGACAGAATATTTCCTGACTACATTGTGATGTCTCCATTCCTTATGAGGATTCTATAGGAAATATATTTTCATAACATTAAAAAGAATTTCATTTAATTTGTGTATTATACCACTGTTTAAATCCAGAAACCTAAAAACTGTTACCTCATGATATCCCTCACATCCAGGTTCCCATATTTGCATTCATTTGTGATTCAAGGATTGCCAACTTTTAAAAGCAGCAAAGTATTTAAAACTCATATTCAGAGATGTATGGGATTGTTTTTACAAGCAGCAGACTAGGCCCTCTAGGACTTTACAGACATAAGGTAAACAAAAATATAGGCCAAACCATGGGATGACAGAACCTGGCACCATATTACAGAATGTTTATTTCAAAGTGAAAGATGGATGGGCAGATTTCATCTATCTTGATCAGAATGGCATTTCCTGCTGGCTGCTCTTGGCAGGATTCTTCATGCCAAGGTCACTAGTCCTACAACCAGTAGTTAATGGGAAAGACTGAGCCACACAAACAACTCAGCTCTGACCACACTTTATAGACAAGTTCTATATAACTTAATACTGATGACATCAATGCGCTTATGTAAAAATTAACATAATTTTATAAAATTACTCTAAAATCCTATAGAATTTAAAAGAATACCATATATACTCGTTCATAAACCGAATATTTTTGGTAAAAGAGTAAAGCATCAGAGAGCAGGGGTCGGCTTATAAATGGGTCCACACCAAAATTTGATGACTTTAAACTCTATGAAATTATTGAATTGAATATCTAATACACTGTTGTTTAGTTTACCTGGAGCAACCGCAGGCATGGAGCCCCTCAGCTACCTGTGGCCGCAGTTTGCCGTTCCCAGCCAATGGGAGCTGTGAGAAGTGGCTTCCCACAGCTCTCATTGGCTGGGAACAGTGAACCAGGAGCCTGACGGGCCAGGAGCCAAAGTTTGCCAACCCCTGAAATATAGGGTTGGCTTATGAAAGGGTCATACGGTTTTTGCTATTTTTACCTTTCCATCTTGGGGGGTTGGCTCATAAACGAGTATATATGGTAATTTGCTTTCAGCATGCTGTTTTGAACCCTTTGTATAATTCTAAATCAAGGATATTAATTCTCTTATAGGATTATTCAAAAACCTATAGAAACTTTATACATTTCTATCAAAGATCACTTATGATGAGACAGATCTTAAAGCTGATCAATCATTTCCTTAGTTTTGGCAAGGGTATACCTGTGAAACTGTTCAAAGAGGTTTCGAGGCAAAAAGGAGAGCAAGGTGTATTTTGTGGTCTGTATCCCATTTCCAGAATAGAACCTAGAAACCGTCTCCCAATCTTTTTGAAGTCTCTTATTGTTGGGAAACACAATCCTCCATTTG
Organism: Chelydra serpentina; assembly: GCA_037349315.1. Classification (NCBI taxonomy): domain Eukaryota; kingdom Metazoa; phylum Chordata; order Testudines; family Chelydridae; genus Chelydra; species Chelydra serpentina. The sequence continues at coordinate 21,498,562 of JBAIAC010000035.1, forward strand.
TTCAAATTGTATCTCAGCCTCTTTCTGACAGAAGACAGCAGAGGTGTTGATTCCGATTGAGTCCAGGCAGATCCTTCGGCAGCCAGCCGCTGACAACGATACAAAGCTGAGTCCACTGACAAAGCCATCCACAGAAGCAAGGTAAGGCTGAAAGAGAAATGCATTACAAGGACTGAAAACCAATTCCATTATGGTAACAAATTCACTTTGTGTCTTGCCAGTGATGGTTTTAAAGCAGCAAACAATACAATTCAGCATATTACCTGTTCAGCTTCACGCTCAGTGCTTTCTGTACAGAAGCTAACTGGTACAACAAAAATATTTAATATGGAAAAAATCCAATTCTAACTCTGAGAAAAATGCTTTGTGAACTGTGTCTTCGAACTGTGAGTTAATGCAAATAAGGCAGATTCAAGCTGATTGTTCACAATTGAACTTCCAAGTCTATATCATTTCTTTATCTATATAGTTTTATCTTTATCCAAGTCTATATAATTTTCTTTAATCAAACTGCCACAACCAAAGCTGTTTGGTAGTTTTTCTTTGACTGCCTCAGACTTTTGCATGATGGTTTTTCTGTTCATGTTCTTTTACAAAGGTGATTGGCTCAGGAGCTGAATCTTAAAGGCACGCACAAAGACTATGATGAGAATGAACTGCATGGTTATTTTAAACTCATTTACATTCACAAAAGGAAAAACGTTCTTTAATCTCCATAGAAATCTGATTCAAATGCAGAACTCAACAAGGAACAATGGGCATTTTACTGGTTGGATAGATTTAGCAACTTGATTAGTAAATACTAGTGCCCTTATACAGTGTAATAGTACAGCTTGAAACACAATCATATAGTAAGACCCTGATCCTGTTCCCATTGAAGCTAATAGCACAACCTTCTCTTTGGGCTGCCAGCTTGACGTGGTGGAGAAGCTCGCATATGCTTAAGACCCTAGGAGCGATGCCGTCTGGACTCCTGTACTCCTGGTAGGGTCACCTATGGCGGTAAGGTCGAAGGTGAGGAACCAGACAAAGTGCAGCCCAGCACAACACAATCCAGTATAAGACCTCAAAGACAGAACAGGCGCATGAAGCAAGATCACCTTTCAAAGGCTGTGTAGGCGGACAAAGGCTGCAACAGAGGATAAACCCCCAGTTGTCTTGGACTTCCTTGCCACTAGACACCGGTGCCTCTTCCGCCAAGATTTGTGTGGCTGCTCATGAGCATCAGCTCCCCCACACTAAACTGCTCATGCACAGGCTTCTTTCACAGGAGAACTTTTTCCTCACCCCTACCCATTGAAGTCCTGCAGCAATAGGCGAGTCCCACACACACTGGGAGACAGCAGCCCAGGATAGGGATAACTGGTGAAGACTTGTCAGAGAGGGAACTTCCACTTTTGAGGAAAGTCGCTTTGCCCAGATCGCAGAAAAATGCTAGAAAAGAAAGGAAAGACAACCCTGTCTTCCAACACCACTTGCAATGTCTGCCAATGAGCCGGTGGCTCGAGAATTGGATGACTCAGTCACCAAAGGACCCGTGAAAAATAAAACCTGTGGAAGAGATCATTCTTGACCTCGAGGGATTGCTGACAAATAGCACAATTCTCATTGACTTCAAAGGTACAGCACTGGGCTCTATGCCATTATGTTCAATTCAAACCATAGTAAAATGCATGAGTGTAGGGTCTGGAAGGAGACACAAAACAAATGGTATGGCACAAACAAGAAAAAAGGATAAAGCCTTGTCTATATTCAAAGCTGCACTGGTTTAACTTAGTTGTGATTTGAAACCAATTTACTTAAACTAGCATAACACACAATATGGACAATCTTAATCTTATTTAAATTACATTAACATTGATTTAGTTTAGTTCCATAAAAAATCCGCTTCAGCAAATTTGATATGAACCTCGTTTAAATAGGATTAAGAGTATCCACATTATGTTTTGCACCAGTTCAAGTAAATTAGTTTTTATACCAATTTAAAATTTGACCAATGCACATTTAATATAGACACGTTCTCAGTTTCCCTACACTCGAGAAGCTACTGCCTATGCTGCCCCCTTTCAGATCCCCTTTCCTTTTAAAAATTGTGAACAGCCACACATTCTCCTCAGGGAGAGCTATATACAACATATTTATATTTTAAAAATTATTTTCCAAAGATATATATAACTGAGTCATAAGGAGGAAAAATAACACTGACAGTTTATGCCACGTGTTCAGGGCTGGCTCCAGGCACCAGCCAACCAAGCACGTGCTTGGGGCGGCACCTGGAGGGGGGTGGCGCTGAGGTTTTTTTTAAAAACAAAAACAAAAAACCCCCACAACACTCTCCCCAACTAGGGCAGCGGGCAAGCCCCACTCCCCACCCCGGCTGGGGCAGCAGAGCCCCGGGCCAGCCCCGCTCCCAGGCGGCACCCCGGCCGGGGCTGCGGGGGAGACGCGCTCCCCGCCGGTCCCCCGGCCGGGGCAGCAGGGAAGCCGCCCTTCCCGCCGGCACGCTGGCCGGGGCGGCAGCGGGGAGCGGCATCGCCCCGGCCGGGGAACCAGGGCCGCGGGGAAGCCGTCCTCCCAGCCGGCGCCCCGGGCGGGGCAGCAGCGGGGATGCTGCGCTCCCCGCCGGCGCCCGTCAGCTGGGGAGCGCGGCATCGCCCTGGCTGGGGGAGCGGGGCAGCAGGCTTCCCCGCTGCCCCGGCCGGGGCGCAAGCGGGGAGGGCGGCTTCCCCAGGGCCTGCCGCCCCGCTCCCCCAGCCAGGGCGATGCCACGCTCCCCGCCGGCGCCCCGGCCGGGGCAGCGGGGAGCGGCATCGCCCCGGCCGGGGGACCGGGGCCATGGTGCCCTGGGAAAGCCGCCCTCCCCGCCTGCGCCCCGGCCGGGGCAGCGGGGAAGACGCGCTCCCAGCCAGCGCCCCGGCCCGGGCAGCAGGGAAGCCGCCCTCCCCGGTGGGGAGGGCGGGGTGGCAGCGTGGATGGGGGGGGCGTTGTTTTGGCAGGCATTGGTGGGGGGTGGTTTCTTTGTTCGGGGGGAGGGGAGGCAGCGTTTGGGGTTTGTTTGTTTTTTGCTTGGGGCGGCAAAAACGTTAGAGTCGCCCCTGCATGTGTTACACTGATATAGTGCTTATAGGCATGCAGTTACAGTAACGTAATGCAAGTCATACCTATGCGCTACTATTTATTAAATACTTTGAAATGTAGTTAATGAAGAGTTAAGATTGCCCAGTGGTGTCTTGTGCCATTGCGGAATGTGGAGTGGCTAACTTGAATCTCTGAAAAAAACCTATTTATTTTAATGTGGCTGATCATGGAGTGAGATATTGCTCAACATAAGTGAATATGAAAGAATCGGGCTCTTAGTTATTTACTGATTTTTTTTATATTCTATCTGACTCCAACAAAATTACATATACACTTAGACCAGGCTGCACAACATGCGGCCCGCGTGGGCTCACTGTGCGGCCCGCGGAGTGGGGAGGAGGGGGTGAGTAGGTGGGCTCACTGTGCGGCCCAAAATCTGGGACTGTGTCCGTTGGTCCTTTTTGCTGCTTGTCTCTGGGCTGGGGGTTGTCCCAATGCTGCAAAGAGGGTGTTCCCAAAGGAAGGTGCTTGCTTCTAACCCCCAAGGCCGTCAGTATGTCTGCTCTTCTCTAGTCAGCCCACTCGACAAGTTTGATTGTCCTTGGTCTGGTTCCCATCCCCTCTCCAAGGGTTGCAGCTGTCTGGAGGTGCCTGCCTTCCACGCCTTCCTCATTCACACCTCATTCATTCAACAGGGCAATTGAATACAAAGTGGGGGGAAGATCTTATTCTACTTCTAGCAAAAAGACATTTTTCTTTTACCTTAATTATACTACCTTAGGGGCTCGCTATAACATATAACCAAGGTTCAATACAAAGTCATATAAAAGTTATACAAAAATGCATAATGCAGAGATTTATCAACAACTGCACTGATTGACTTGTGTGCAGTAATATAGTGACCCCTGGGGGTGTGTGAAGAGGGGTGTGATGGTGGGGCCGAGCGGGGAGGGGTCGGGTCCTATTTTACTGCTGTGATCTGGTCACCCTATGCGCGCTGTTTTTTCCCCCTCTACAGGCTTCCCCACCCCAGCGCAGGGGAAGGAGGGGTTGTTTCCGTGGGGTGGGTGGCACTGGGGGCGGGGTGTGTGTGTGTTTCTGCGGGGCCGGGGGGTTTCGGCCCTCAGCTGTTTTCTTTGGAGTAATATGGCCCTCGCCGCTTTATGAGTTGTGCAGGCCTGACTTAGACTAACCTATCAGAACCCCAAATTATTAATACTTGTAGTTCTTCACCTAGTTAAAATAAAAGTAGGTAAATAAAAGTCCTCTGAACTTATAGATAAAAATGAAGCAGAGTTCATTCACAGAATCATAGGTATTTAAAAGTAGAAAATATATATTAAATCAGAGCCTCTCCTCCCACCAATGCAAGTTTGTTTGTCAGTTGTCTGGTCAGTCTAGCTTTAAATTTCTAAAATAATGTCTTCCACCACTTCTTTTGGGAGACTATTCCACGGCCTTACAGATCTCACAACTATGAAGTTTTTCTTGACATTCAGGCTGATTTCTTTTCTTATTATCATTCTATTTCATTAAAACAAATTAATGAAAGAATAAACTCAGCCTACTTAATTTGACTCAGTTTAGGAAGCAACTTTCTCATCATGGCTTCCTAAATGGCTGAGCATGGGGCAGGAGGGCAGCTCGCTGTGGCTGCCTCCCAGCTTCCCGATCAGCGGGTGAGCGGGGACGCAGGGGGGCGGCTCGCCGCGGCTGCCTCTCAGCTCCCCACTCAGCGGCTGAGCGGGGAGCCAGGAGGCAGCCGCCCGCCACCCTCCAAATCCTGGCACCCTAGGTGACCGCCTAGGGTCGCCTAGTGATAGCGCCGGCCCTGCATACTAGCAGTTCCCACAGGGTTTCTCTCTCTCGTTTAAAAGGGTGAGATATAAAGCTAAAAATAAGCTCAGAATGCCATCTCTGCAAACCCACAAATATAGTGAACACATTATTTATAGCTCTATATTATGCATATATTGGTGGGGGGGAGGCTATATCTGATGAAAGTAAAGAGCAGATCTTTTCAACATACGGTTACCAGAACAACCGAGCATCTCCCACCTTGAAGATGATGCTTTTGTGCCACCAGAGGCACCCCTAAAGAAAAAGAAGGGAAGCTGCAAAGAAAGCAGCGAGTTATTTTTCCAGATGCTGTGATGTCACTTGGGATTTGCTTGCTACGTTACTCCAGTGTTAGGGTTACAGCATGTATTGATTCCTATCCCAATACAAGAAAACAATTGTATTTTTTCAATGCTCACCACAGTTATGAGAAATTTAAAATATTTGATTGCTGTTAAAAGGCAATCAGCAGGCCTTAGCAGTGTGCTTTAAGGCCAGGTATGGGACACAACCTGGATTTCTAGTCATAGTCTATCTCTGAGCAGGTAGAAGCTAGAAGTGCTGGAGAGGCGCATGTTCAGGCATGGGTGAAGGAATGCCTCCCTCATGTTTGATTAGCCCTCTGGCTAATCAGGAGGTAGAGCAGATGAACTTCACAGGGAAGGCTTTTGTCAGTGCCTCCTCTCAGCTCTTAAACTTAGATTGCTGAGGACAAATGGCTAATGAAGTGCATGAGGGAGAAATTTGGAAAGAAGTAGAAGTTGGATTATCTCTGCCAATGCACAATTGTCCTTGTAGAGTACACTTGTCTTAAACTTTTTAAGAAGTCCGAGTTGATGAGATTTCCACCTCTTCCCTGTGGAGTTCTAATCTACACCCTAATAAATCTCACAATCGGGAACCTGAAGTTTTCTCTTATTTCAATTCATTGTTCCTAGTTGAACCTCCAGGTACCTATCAATGAACCAGACTGTGAAGCTCTTACTTATATTGATGAGCAGTTACTACTACACATAGTCCCACTGGAACTAAGTGCTCAGAAATCTGAAGAAAAAGGTTCACAAGCGAGCCCAGTTCCTCTCCCTCCTTTGTGTTGATACCCTTCAAATATTAAACTGTAACTATATCATTACCATAATTATCTAACCAAACTTCACATAGTGAGCTCTCAACCTTCCCAGCCCCCCATCATTTTTATTACTCTTTTCAGATCTTCCTTAGGAATTCTTAGGACCCCGCATGGGGTGTGAATAGCCAAAGTGTGTATAGATAGTTATTTATTCAAATACAGAAGGTCAAGAATTGAAGTTGAGAAGGAAAGCAATATGTAAGCAATTTAAGTAGCATCTGATTACATCAAAGTGAATTGAAATAAAGCACAGAGTGGCATAATCAGAACTAGAAGCCCAGTCGTACAATCTGATTCAGGAAAAAGCTGATGGGATTTCTGGGAAGGAAAAGGAAAGGGATGCATATAATACACAGTTTTGCAGAATGAGAGGCACATGATATTGGTTTAGGAGGCCCAGACATTATGGTTATTTCATGTGCCTCAGTTACAATCTCTTCTTTTGTGTGCGTGTGTACACACACACACACACACACACACACACACACAAGCTGCCCACAGATGTCTGAAAGATATTTCACCTCCTTTAGACAGCTATGGAAAGATTTACATATGAGAAAATGTACAAGAGATACTTTATCTGACAAGACAATGGAATAAGAAGCCAGGCTACAAACAAAAGTGATACAATTCTCAGTCAACAGGAAAGGTTTTGAAAAATCTGAACTTCTTTTCAATATAAGGAGAACTAACATCATGCTATTTCTTCAGAGATTGGCAATAAGCTTTGGGGTGCAATTTGCTAGCATTTATTTCCGGGCATTTCAGAGTTGCTTCAAGTTTACCTCAAGCATGTCAATGCATAACAAACCATTCAAAGAGAATCACATTACACAGATTTCTCCTTGCCATTTTCACATAGATTAAACTACCCAACATCTCATTAACTTCAAAAGTGTGTTCCATGCTATTATTGGAAAGGAATAAAATTTTTTGCCTAAAGGTTTTATACTACTACTGTAGAAAAGACATTGGTTGTGAAATACTATTGACTATACTGTCACAGTCAGGGATTTTACATATGGCTCAAAAACAACAGTAATGTATTTACTGCAATAAGCTGCCATGAATTACAACTCATAAAGCCCAAGGCTGCCATTCCTGAACCCGTTATTTTAAAAGACTCATTTATTTTCCTCTCATTTTATTTGTGAGGAGAACTGTCACCACTGTTAAGACTAACACTACAGATTCATTATATTTGCCTTGGACATCTCATCCGGAAATGAAATGTGCTCATGCCCTATACCTTGTTAGCATCTCCTAGATAAACCTCACTGTGTTTTAAGGCATGTGTTCCCCAAAAACGACATAGAATTAACACACAATCCTTGAGATTCAAGTCCCCCAATCAAAGGAGAGTTCTGAACACCTTCAGAAACTAAAGAGACCCAAGATTAGGATGTACTCATTTTAGTGGAAGGAACAAGTCAGGTGTCATGATGGAACAGAAGCTTGCTGATAAGTTGGCTAGTCACGGGGTGGAAGGGTTGCTGTTCAAATTCTCTAAGTAGAGGTTTGGCTCAAATGGTTCAATATATCACATCAATGCATGAGCAGGGCCGGCACTTCCACTAGGTGACCCTAGGTGGTTGCCTAGGGCGGCAGGATTTGGGGGGCGGCATTTCGGCGGCGACTCATTTCCCAGCGGCGATTTGGCAGCAAGAAAAGCGGTCGCTGAAATGCTGCCGAGAACACAGCTTCAGAGGAGCTGCTGCCGATTACGGCGGAGAAGCGTTGCCGCCTAGGGCGGCAGAAACGCTGGCACCGCTACTGTGCCTGAGTCACTGGGTGCTTGTCTGTACCAAGCCTTTTAAGTGTGCCCAAGCCTCATCTCTGTATCACGTTCTGCGTGTCCACTCCTTCATTGCTTTACCTAGGCATTTATTTACAACCCATAATATAGACTTTCATGGTGACAACTTAATCTTATGTGAGAAATAAACCACGATTGGGATAAGCCTTTAGAATCTGAACAAATATATCAATAAAATAGGGCATTTATATACTTACCCCACATATCATAGCCTATTTGTCAGAACTGCAATCACAAACCCAGCACGGTCCATTTGTAGAATACTACCCTTTATTATGAAAGGCATGCTGCAACTCACTGATGCCAAATTCTCCCCCTTCCTTCCCTCGCCACCCTAAAATAATGGGGAGATTCTCTCTTGGTTCTTCATTTCTACAGGGATTTACAGTTTCTCATACATGGTCAGTGCGACTACCAGACCACTTATGATCTCGCCGTTTTCTCCCTACCTGCCACTAATGAGAACCCCCTTCCCACGCCTACTAGGGTTGACAACTCTGACTGAAGTTATTCAGGGAGATTTCCCCTCCCCCCCACCCCCGCTCCCCAACATGACAATGTCATTTTCTTAAAATATCCTATTAAAATCTCCTGGATTGCTTTCAATAGTCACTGGGAGATGGATGCTGATTCCAGGCCAATCCTGGAAGGTTGGCAACTGTAACGCCTACACGCCCTTATTAAGGAACAAGGCCTTGTGCTCGATGCTGTATAAAAATGCTGTTCCTGCCTGAGAGATTATAATCATGGTTTATAACAATATGCAACAGGTGGGTGTAAGGGACAAATGAGGGGAAAGTAGAAAAATAAGGTATCAGTAAAACAAACATGGTTTTCTATAGTGTCATTTTGCCACCAGCCTAGCCATTGTCAAAGGGGAGCATTTAGCAAATGTATTATATCTTAACTTATATTATACTTTCCCTAGTTTTATATCTTTCTATTGCTAGTATCTGTGTGACCAAGGGTTTGCAGCATCATGTCCTTGTATTCTGATCATAAGAGGGATAATAAGCCCAAATTCTGGAAAATATCTTATACACATATATGTATATAAAAACCTACAGACACTAGCAATACAAAGGTAAAAAACCAGGGGTAACATTTTCAAAATTCCTAAGTTACTTAGGAGCCTAAACCAATGGGATGCAGGTGCTTTTGAAAATTTTACTCCAGGGCAAAAGCTCAGACAGAATGGAAGTTTTAAATGTAACATATTAGCATGAGTAACTTCAGTGAGGACCTTTCACAGGGATGTGTGCATTAATCAAATGTTACTAAGAAAAAGGTAATTTTTCTCTCCAAACTATTACCTTACATTTCCACATTGAAAGAGCCTATAAACCTACCTATAAACTAATAGAACACACACACACATACACTCTCCCCGAAACACTTAATTCCATTGTTTTCAAGTTTTCTCTTGCAGGTCCTAACTGAAAACAGCAGCAATTATTTTTTGTGTTGCCTTATATGAAAGATGTGGCACCCATTCAAGTAAATCATTTCCAGGATGGTTTGGTTAGGGAAATAAACATCAATGAGTGAGCAGAGCACTACAGAAGGCTGAACTACACTGTTTTTAATCTGCATTGCAATGATATGCTAGGAAGCAGCCTGATTGTTTTTTTGCTATGTTATATAAAGCCTCCTGTAATCAGGATCCAGTCAAACCAATCCTGAAAAAAATATTTGGCAGGTGAAGGCTGATGAATATATTGAATGCGGTGAGAGAGGGAAGCTATTGTAGTTCATTAGCAGCCTATAAAATGCTGTCTGGAATTATGTTACACTATACTGAAGAAATAATGCATGGGGGGCATCAACAAGCATTAAAAACAGGTCCTAAAGAAATGATTATCCAAAAATGCTAGCCATTGCAGGCTGCCCTGTCATTCATTGAACAGAAATGCATTATGGATTAAAATTTATATAATGTTTCTTTTTGCAGGATAAATAGAAAGAAGCTTTACATAAATCTAGTGCGTCATTAGACTACAGTGTATTGCTATTCTGTTATTATTCTATTAGATTAACACAGGCGTTTCATGCAGTGACTAGATTTTGTTTCCTTGTGGAAGAAATCTATCCTGAAATCTTGCAACAATGGGTTAATTATAACATTTTCCCAAGCCAGACAAAAGATTTTAGTGCCTGACAGAATTTTCCTTCAGCTTCTGCAGCGCAGCAGCATGTTCAGAGAACCTGATTTTGCAAAGGGCTACAGCTGCATTATTAAGACTTGCTTCAAACAGATGTGCTCTCAGCAGATGCTGACACATAGGTCATAAAGACAACTATGATTATCAAATGGCTTTTTCTCAAGTAGGATGCTGTCAGTCTGAATGTAGTAATACTGGATGCTTTGGTTTAGCTCATTTTTATGGAAGAAGTCAGATACTGCACAAGGAAATAATTCTGACTGGCTGCCAATATGATTTGCTTGTCCATATGCAGAATTACACAGAAATTAACTATCCTCTTGTAGCCCTTCTTGCACTGTGACTATCAATCTGCCCTTCTCAGATAGAGCAAAGGATAAGTAAATAAATCCTAGCCATACGTTTGTTGGTGTAAGAAAATTCTGAGCATAGCCTAACTTTAAAGATTTATGTGCTATTTAAACATACAGTATTTCTCTAAAATGAACTGTCACCTGATAGCCAACAGAGTGATCCAGCTCCACTACACCCATGCTCAGGAAAGCTCCCATGGAATTTTTCATAAGCATAGGGTGTGTTAACCTTGGCACCCTAGCCTAACTCCAGTTCTGTAATTACATCTGGCCTACTTACATCTTTCCTGTCATTTCAGCTGAGTAGCAAAACAGGAAGAGAGAATATAACAGTGGTTCTTCACAGCAATTACAGAGGCAACTGGTTGCTAACCTGAGCCTAGAGGTCAGAGTTTTCAATGATTGTGGACTACAGGTTGTTTTAGTATCTCACTAATGCATTAGTGGCCTGATCCCACAGTTGGGCAGTGATCTCCAACAGGATATGCTAGAAGATTATTAGGTACATGAATCCCTTGGAATGTGTCAACAGTCTAATGGGAAAGAGATCCCTGGGCTCAGACTGGTGTAGACGTTGAATTAATCACTATGGAAAACATGAGTGTTCTTAGGTTGCCTTCCAAATGCACATACCAAAAGCATAAATTAAAGCTGGCTGTAGCAACCATAAATGACTTGCATTCCACTGCATACATGTGTACACAAGCCAGGTTTAAGTCTTAGGTTAGCCAATTATTAACTATCCTCACCTATGTATTGGAGGCAAGAGATGAGTACCAGTCAGAGATATAGATATGTATGTGAATAAGTAACCTGACACATACACATCCCAACTTACAGGGACAAGTCAACATAAGGTCAAATGTAAGCTTATTGTACTGGCAGCCCATTTGATTGGAAATAGCATGCTGGTCTGCAGGTCTACCCTACACTTATTTCATTAGTATATGTGTGTGCCCATTTGATCATCAGCTAATTACGCCTCTGTACATAATGAGCATCTGCACTGGTGTGTTTTCTCCTGTTTCCTTATCTGGGTGTTCTCAATTTATTTCATGTTCTAGCCAAACTGGGCATCTTGCTGCTCTGCTATCTGTGTTCCATGGGTGCTCAGTTAAAGTACAGTATGGAATTCCACTGTCTCACTCATGTCCTTGCATCTTTTTTGTATTATACAGTCCCTGCATGTATATGGTGCTAGTTATCCTAAGCAGTACTTACTTAGAAGATGATATATCTCATCATGCCATTGTGGAATCTATTTACTTCTTAACTCAGAAAAGAGGACACCGGAATCAAAGCAATCCTTTGTTCCACTTAATTTTCAAAATCAAAGTAGAGTGGCCTTTAAAAGACAATCTAATATTTATAGCATGTATGATTATAAAGCTCTTGTGATCAAGATTTTTATGTTGCAGATGTACAACACTGCTTAGTTCCCATATGAACAAGTCCAGAAGGAAGCAGAAAACTTGAAAATAAATTGGGAACTGACCAGAAGACCCTCTGTGTGTAAAAACCTTTTATGCAAGGATTTTTATGAGAACATGTTGATTTGTTTTGATCTAAATTCCCCATATCTGTATAGTAAACTAAAATGCCCCAGAGAGAACAGTTATTTATTTATATTAAACTGAAAGAGACAACAAAGAGTCTAAAAACACTACCAAATTATATAAGGCACAGTTCCACATCACATCATTCAATCAGCTTGGAAAAATCTCAATGAGAATTCAATCACACAGTCATGTGAAAGGAATGTCCATTAGACACCTGGGACAGCGAACTAAATGCTTGTATTAAATAATATGTTTAAATCCTTGACCTTATTAAAGACCTCTACACTGGCCCCTGTCTACTCTACCACAGAATACTGCTCCCCCATCTGGACATATAGCTCCCACACATCACTTGCCAACTCTCAATTTAATACTGCCATGCGAATCATTACAAGGACAAGAAAATCAACGCCACAACCATGGCTTCCCATGCTGGCACACATCCATCCACCCCAAATTTGCCATGACATGATAATCCTTGGAGAGTCCCATCATTTTAGAGGAATACAATGCATGAAGACCCAAATAACACACCAAGGTTTTGACTAAAATCCAGAAAACCTTTTTGACTTGTAGTGCAAGAGCTCAAAGACTTAGGGTTCTTCCCTGAAAATCAATAGCGAGCAAAGTGGAAGGACCCCATCATCCTTAACAAATACCTCATAAGGACCCAACTAAAGAACCCAATGGCTTTTCACTCCCATGGAAAATATTGCCCATTCTGAACTGCAACCGCAGATCATGTGACAAATGTGCCTACTTTTTCCATAAATAGGGACTGAGACACAATCCTATTTGTAACTGTGGAAAAGGACTTCAAACTATGAAATGCCTCATCAACCAATGTCCCAAACCAGTGGTCCCCAATGCGGTGCCCGCGGGCGCCATGGCACCCGCCGGGGTATTTATGTGCGCCCACCTATCGACAAGGGAGAGCTTCCGTGGGACAACCCGCCGCCGAGGAGTGCAGCCGCCGGACAACCAGCTGCCGAAATGCCTCCGAGAAGCAGTAACGCCAAGAAGCGTCGCTGCCACTTTTTCAGCGGCACTTCGGCAGTGACACTTCTCGATGATGCCACTTCTTGGTGGCATTTCGGCGGCTGGTCATCCGCCGCCCGCCACACTCTTCTGGGAACATGAAGATGCAACGGAAAGGTTGGGGACCACTGTCCCAAACAATTACATCCAAGCGGTATCCCAGCCATCCACTCTATGACACCCAAAGCAATTAACTGGAGTACAAACCTAGACATGGACATCTAATGTTGCTGGTTTTAAGCGATAATAAAGATGAAGAATATGATGAAGGTCAATAGTCTGGGACTTGGGAGACCTATGTTCAATTCCCTGTTTAGTCATAGACTCCCTGTGTGACCTCAGGTGAGTCATACAACCTCTCTGCGTCTCAGTTCCCCATTTGTAAAATGTGGACAATACCACTGCCCTACCTCACAGGGGTGTTGTGAAGATAACTATACTAAAGATTGGTTTCAGTGTAGTAGCCGTGTTAGTCTGTGTCAGCAAAATGAAAATAAGAAAGAAAAACTTGTAGCACCTTAGAGACTAACAAATTTATTTCAGCATAAGCTTTCGTGGGTTAGTACCCACTTCATCGGATGCAACCGATGCATCCGATGAAGTGGGTACTAACCCACGAAAGCTTATGCTGAAATAAATTTGTTAGTCTCTAAGGTGCTACAAGTTTTTCTTTCTTATTTTCATTATACTAAAGATTGTGAGCCCCTCAAATACTGTGGTAATGAGTGGCATGTAAGTACCTGACATGGAGATAGCTTCCCAGTGAGAAGTAGTAATCAGTGGTATTGGCTAAACGTGTATCTGCTGACTTGGAAACTAGTCAGACTCCGTTTTACATTTTTGTCATAGACCAGGATATAGATGATCAGAGTGGTCAGAGCAGGAGTCAGGGGTCAGAGACTGAGTCAGGCATCAAGCCAGATTCAGAGTCAGGAATCAAGCCAAGAATGTCAGAGGAGAAGAGATCTGGAACAAGGCAGGAACCAGGAACAGGACAGGCAGGCAGGAATCAGGAACAAGGCAGGGCTCAGGAGGAAGTGAGAAGGCAGGGTCCAATGTAGTAGCCAGACAGGTATTCACCTAGTTACTCTGACAACTACCTGTTTCTCCTTCTTAAATAATGAGTCTCAGCCAACTGGAGAGGCTGGAAGTCTCCTTCAATTAGGAGCTTTATGGGAAGTACCTATGGTGAGCTAGGATCCACCAGTACACATTACATGCTGGTACTAGCAAGCTGCTGGGTGGTGGCTGAAGTCTGAGGTTTGCCTTTAGACCTGCAGACCTTGGTTTGAGATGTGCAATCCCTTACAATTTTTCCTGTCACAGAACTCACTTATTCAAATTGGGATTTTTTTAAAGAAGGAAAACATGCGCACACACACAAACTCAGAATTGAGTTTTAAAGAAGCCAAAAAGCCCGCTGACAGCTCCTCAATCAACTCAACAAAGGCCCCATTTAAATTAGAGGTTTTGGCAATAGCTAATTTAAATGGGGGCCTTTGCAAATAAAACCAACCTCCAGGGACTGTTGCAAGAGACCAAAACTGTCCAGCGCCAACTGTCTGAAGTGATGGAAAATATATTCAAAAATGGTTCAAAAGCTAGGGTCATTTGTGTATGGCTAATGAAGTTCATTCACTCAATTAATTGTTCAGTAATACAGCTGTGTTTCTCCCTCTGCTGAAACAAAAGTCCAAAGTAGAGGAAGAAACAGCTTTGGGGTTTTCTTGGGAGAGGGAATACAGTAACTATATCCATTGCATATAATCATACTTAAACTCTAAGCCTCAATATCTTGTGGCAATGAGTTTTACAGATTAATTACGCAACTTTTAAAAAGTATTATATAGTAAGTTGATTGCTTTATATTTATTTCCTTTCAATTTAGTGGAATGACATCTGGTTCCTGTATTACGAGAAAGGGTAAAAAGGAGCAGGTCAATTTTTTGGTTTTATGCTGTTTGTCATTTTGCACTCAAGAAATTGCAGCAGATACCTTGATCTCTGTATGTACCAGGGTCCTGTGAAAGTGTTGAAAATTCTTTCAGCTACCTTTCATACCTTATCAGAGGGGTAGCCATGTTAGTCTGGATCTGTAGAAGCTACAAAGAGTCCTGTGGCACCTTATAGACTAACAGACGTATTGGAGCATAAGCTTTCGTGGGTGAATTTCCACTGCATGCATCCGACGAAGTGGGTATTCACCCACAAAAGCTTATGCTCCAATACATCTGTTAGTCTATAAGGTGCCACAGGACTCTTTGTATTTCCTACCGTACTTTGTCTTATTTTTTAATTTCACTCTTGGGATGCCTTGTCCTTTGAGTCTGCAGAGAGCAGGGCCGGCTCCAGGCACCAGCAGACCAAGCACGTGCTTGGGGAGGCACCTTGGAAGGGGCGGCACTTGAGGTTTGTTTGGGGGTTTTTTCTTGGCGGCAGCGCTCGGGGGTTTGATTTTTTTACTTTGGCAGCGGCGCGGGGCTCGGGGGAGAGCAGGGGGGTTATTTCAGTGGGGTGGTGCGGGGCTCGGGGGAGGGGAGGAGGTTGTTTCGGCGCAGGGCTTGGGGCAGGGGAGTTGTTTTGGCGGGGAGGCTCGGGGGAGGGGGGCGGTTGTTTCGGCTTGGCGGGGTTCGGGGGAGGGGATAAGATATTGATAAGGAAAGTGAGACAAGCACAAAGCCACAACCTCAGACTCCATTCGGACAATGTTTCCCCTGCATGGACAGAGAGAATTTCTGTG
Organism: Chelydra serpentina; assembly: GCA_037349315.1. Lineage (NCBI taxonomy): Eukaryota > Metazoa > Chordata > Testudines > Chelydridae > Chelydra > Chelydra serpentina. The sequence goes on from JBAIAC010000035.1 coordinate 21,514,276, forward strand.
AGGATTAGTCAGCAGGCTCATCCCATAGTCGTTTCAGCGGGGCGGCGTGGGGCTCGGAGGAGGGGAGGGGAGCGGAGGGGGGGTTGTTTCGGCGGTGCGGGGCTAGGGGGAGGGGGAATGGGGAGTTGTTTCAGCGGGGCTGCGCTCGTTTTCTTTTTCCCTGGCGGGGGGGAGCGGCGCTCGGTGTGCGTGGTTTTTTTTTGCTTGGGGCGGCAAAAAGGTTAGAGCCGGCCCTGGCAGAGAGCACAATATGTGAGGTTCTGTCAGTTTCAGATGTACCCACTCTAACTGGTGCAAGACCACTACAGGAGAAGGAGGAGAAAGCAAGAGTATTCTGGTGTTCCCAGGTAAGAACTTAAGTCCTATGACCAGAAGCAGAGTTGGTGAGAAAAGAATGCTATAGAACTCTAAAATAAAAATCCCACGTTTGCTCTTTCTGGAGTCTAATTGCTGAGTTCTATTTTCTGTTACGTTTAAACGAAACTGCTTGTTTTTCATTGCATATGATTTAATACACATTTGTAAAAGGTTGTCACTTTGTCCACTTGCTAACATTGTAACGACAAAAGATTTAACAATCTGGACATAAAATACATAGTGACCCAAATACCACTGAAAAGTCCCATGTTTTACTTACCACAGAAGTACTATACATCGCTAAAAGTTTTCATTCTGTTTTAGGGATGAGATAAGGATATTTTAATGCATATTTGTATATTTATTTAAAATAATCATGTGGAATAGGAGGAATCAAAACTGCATAATGAAGAGAAACCCATGTTAAAAGACCACAAGAAAAGGATTTGCACAGAAATTCATTTGTTGTACACTATTTCTTAACATCCCTGCATTCACAAAATCTTTAGAAGGACCAACATTTATTGTCAGTCAAGGCCAGCTGTGTAAAAGGTCTCTAATACCATATTCCATTTAAATTTCACATCCTCTGTGACCTTTCTCTTCCCTGCTTCTGCCAGTGCACAGTGACAAAGCATCAATCTTGGGAATTACACCATTACCCACCACAAAACAACAACAATAACAAAAACCAACACAAAAAGCAAAAACTTCTTACAGGCAGGCAGTTTTGCCCTGTATTGTTGTGACAGTAGGAAGGGTGTAAACACTGCAGCACTCATATTATTTGCAAATTGCTGCAGGTGCCTGAAATTAATTCCACGTATTGGACTCTCTTTAAAAGCAGGAATTCATGACGCGCTAGCTTTTCAGGCAACGTTCCACAGAGAAGAAGGTGGGAAATAATCAGGTTGTGAAATGACGCCAGCGAGGGCAAGTCGAGTGAGCTAGTGTTAGCAGAGATTAAGAGATATAGAATAATTAGTTTTATACATTTATTCAGGGAGTACAAAGATAGAAAAAGTGGTTACATTTAAGCACGATGGAAATGTTAAATAAATTTAAAGCCAAAGGGACCAATACTGTCCTATTCCCCCTCCCCCACACCTTCCCCTTTATACCACTTTCATGATAGAAAGAGGCCATGAAGGGGACAGGTTGGCACTGTGGGAATACCATTTTTGTTAATGGGTGTACCTGCTGGTATATAGCTGGAGGAGCAACTCTATATTACTCTACAGTGCAGCTCTGTTGTAGTGGCTTGGGGAAGGCTTGTCCAGGAGGAAGTTGTTCGTGAGAAGGACAGCGTATGGCTGAAGCACACTGTGCTCAGGCTATTCTGGGGCACACAGCGATAGACAGGCAGCCCTGCAAGGCTGAGATAACAGAGAGCATCCCCATGAGCTTCTCTACATAGTGCCACGGGCCCTAGCTGGATTCACTCATAATTTGGAAAAACACACAGATATAAAGCCACCTCGTTTGCCCTTCTTCCCCCAAGATGTCTTTTTCTGCAAGGCACAGCACAGGAATATGCCCCCAAAGAACTAGAAATAAACGGCAAAAATAAGAATTTGCTCGCTTTTAAATCTTAAAGTTTGTATAATATATATAAAAAGATACCTTTGTGCCCACCTGACACTGTCCTGAACTAACCTTATGGAATTAAGATAAACTTCACTGAATTAAAATAAACCTTACTGAATTAGGGTTAATACCTTTGGGGTACAATGTATTAAAATGAAATTGTGCATGTATGGCATTGCATGTACCTTTTCTGGTAGGGAAGAGCTATGGTTGCCAACTTTCTAACTGCAGAAACTTGAACACCCTTGCCTCCACCCTGCCCTTTCTCTGAGGCCCCATCCCCCACTAACTCCATCCCCTGCCTCCATCGCTCGCTCTCCCCAACCTTCACTCACTTTCACTGGGCTGAGGCAGGGGGCTGGGGTGCAGGAGGGGGTGAGGGCTCTGGCTGGGGGGTACGGGCTCTGCGATGGGGCAGGGGATGAGAGATTTGGGGGGCAGGAGGGGGCTCCAGGCTGGGGCTGAGGGGTTTGGAGTGTGGGAGGGGGCTCAGGGCTGGGGGAGGGGATTGGGGTGCAGGATCTGGGAGGGAGTTTGGGTGCGGAAGGGGGTTCCAACCTTGGGCAGAGGGTTGGGGTGTGGGAGGGGGTGAGAGGGTGGGAAGCAGGAGGGGGTGTGGACCTCTGGAAGGGGAAAGGGGGCTTCTATGGGTTGATAACAGAGAAAGTATATTAGCATTGCTTCTCATAGGGTTGCCTTCAGACTGGATTCTTCAGGGACCAACAGACAAATAAAGGGTTTTTGGATAAATGGACTGGTTTTAAACAGGCTCAGGGCCTTCTTCCTGATCCAGCAAATGGACAGGACCCTTGGTCCATGGAGGGCTCCAATTCTTTGGGAAGGATTGGGCCTACTGAGACCTCACAAGACACAAAAATGATTAGGGGGCTGGAGCACATGACTTATGAGGAGAGGCTGAGAAACTGGGATTATTTAGTCTGCAGAAGAATGAGGGGGGGTTTGATAGCTGCTTTCAGCTACCTGAAAGGAGGTTCCAAAGAGGATGGATCCAGACCAGTATTTCCCAAAGTTGGGACGCCGCTTGTTCAGGGAAAGCCCATGGTGCACCCAGCCGGTTTGTTTACCTGCTGCATCCGCAGGTTCGGCCGATCGTGGCTCCCACTGGCCGCGGTTCGCTGTGCCTGGCCAATGGGGGCTGTGGAAAGCGGCGCGGGCCGAGGGACGTACTGGCCGCCACTATTGATTATTTGGTCTCAAACATATGTCACAACAAACCAAAGTCTGGTCAAGCAGTTGGCTATTCAATTTATCAACAACTTGCATAGGAAGTGCGGTGTGGTATCTTAAAACTGTCACAATTATACCCGTTAACCGTCTCTGAAGAGCAAGCAAGCAGGTGTCCTTGGGCTGCCTGCCTGTGCTGGGAACACAGTGAAGGGAGGGAAGAGAGGGAACTGTGCAACTTAGAATTACTCTGGTCAGAAGGTAGAGACACACAGGTCTTCACCCAGAAACACAATGGTTTGGGAGCTAGAAGCCTGGGAGAAAATACAGGTCCATTTGCCCTGAACTGTGACAGCATACAAAGCATTTATGCTGGCAACTTCTTGGTCCTGATTCTATGTTGCCTTGCACCTTGTGTAGTCAGTTACACCAGTGCAAAATGTTCAAGGTAACTAGAAATCAATTAATGATTCCAGCAGCACAAGAGGCAAAATTCACTATAAATAGTTTAAGAAGAATAAGTGTAAAGAGGAAAACCTAGAGGGGATTTAAGAAAACTAATTCCAAAGCAGAGCTAGGCTGTTAACATAACTTGTCTGGTTAATTACCTAGCCAACAGAGATAAGGAACCTTGAACTCTAGGACACTGTCAAGTCAAAGGAGCTCAAAATCAACTATTAAGAAGGCCTCTCCAAAAAAAGAAGGGGCAAAAAAGAAAGAAAAGAAAAGAGGAGAGGAGATATTAGCTGAGGGGGGAAAAATAAATTCACCACCACCACCCTTAGAGATCTGCAGACTGTAAAGTACCCTGAGGCAAATGTGATGCTACAGAGGATATTTCAGAAAGGACAGCTTTAAAAGATGAATTGTAAAAGTTTTTTTTAATTAAAATTAATTTAGATCCCAAAGTCTAATGTTTATGAAAAAGTGTTTAGGATAGATTCAATGCACAATCTATATGCTCTGGCATACATTATTAACAATATTACAGTAGCACAAGCATAGGCATATAATGTGAGTTGACAAAACATAAACCATGCAGCTATAAAATGGAATAGTAAGTCTATAGCTACATGTATAATCAGTTACTAATGTGGTTTTCAAAAGAAGATGGAAATACATTTTTCATTGCCTGTATAGTATGGCTGCTTCCAGAGGCGGATTAAGGTTTCCTGGGACCCTGGGCCAGAGCAAGTGCGGGGGCCCCTCCCCGCCCCTTCTGCCTGCAGCCCCACTCATGACCCCACTCCTTTCTGTTCTTTCCCTGGAGCCCAACCCCTGTTCCACCCAGGGTCCCCTCCATTCCACGTCTCCCACTGCAGCCCCGCAACCCATTTGTTCTCTTCTGCCCCGCTACTGCAGACCCAAGACCGGAGAAGCTCTGTCCCCGTGCCAGGGCCCCGGGGCCGCAGCAGAGAGTGAGAGCTCCTCCAGTCCTAGGGCTGCAGCAGGGTCCGGGTGCTGGGGCTTCCCCCGTCACCTTCCACACTTTTGCAGGGGACCAGGGTCGGGGCGTTGAGGCTTCCCCTGATGTCCCGCGGCTTCTACTGGGGATGGGGTCAGGAAGTGCTGGGGCTCCCCCGCCCCGCTCGGTGCTGCTGTCGGGGAGCAAGGTTGGGGAGTGGGGGCTTTCTCTGCTTCACCTGCCTGGCAGCTGGGGCTCCGAGCTTCTGTCGCCCAGAGGCAGATTTTTTCCGGGGGCCCTCCAGCCGGAGCCCTGTCATCCCAGTGCCTAATCCATGACTGGCTGCTTCAGTTTACACTAGAAATCAGCAGAATGCTTATTTCACAGTGCTACACTCCATTATAATCTAAAATGGCCAGCTTTCAAGGACAAATACCAGAAAACAAGGTAATTACCTAAAGATAGGTTCTGTGTAGAATTGATGTATAATTTCATTGCTAGGCTTCTTTTCTAAAGGAAGACAATGCAATGTGTACCAATATGCATGCCTGCTCCCAAATCAAAAGGTGGAAAATACAGGTTACTCATCCCCTTTCACTGACCCCTTGAACTAAAGTTTCTAATCTTGGATTTCCTAAACTTTCCAAGCACTGGGACTTGATAAACTTCCTTACAAAACACCTACAGAGTGCATGAAACGTGCTTCTCAAACATCAAATTCTCAAATGCCATGTTTTCATCAAAGCAGCCAACTTGTAATTTACAGTGATGATTTTATTGCGACTTCTACAGCTTTTAAAAGCATATGGCTGAGATTTTCACCCATATACAGCAGCTGATTACAGCTTGTCCATAATTTCAGTGTCTGATTCAGTCTTCTTACCTAATTATTAAATGAGCCACATTTAGCTACGAGCCTTTTGTGGATCACAGAAATTATGGCTGTTTAACAGCTTTGTTGTGAATAGGGAATACTGCTTGCCAAATGTAACTATAACACTTTAACTTGCCTGTATTCTGCTAATTTACTGGTTATTTTTTGTAGGTTCCAGCTGGGTTCTCACTGAAGTCAATGGGAATTTCCTCACTGAATTCAAAGGGACAGGATCAAGCCGCTAATTTGTATTGCTTTTTCTCTGCTATTCCTTAAATATCCCCTCTAACTGGAGTCCCAGATTTGCTACACGCCCAGTGGTGGATTTAGAGTTAGTGGGACCCAGCCAAGAAAAAGAACATTCTCTCTTCTCTCCCTCCGCCCCCATTTTTCATTCTTTTTTTCTTCATCCTCCTCCTATAAGTAATAGGAAGTAAATGAAAATAAAGCGAGGTTGCTTGATTTTTGTAGTCTAACTTATTTTTCCACAGACCACTTGAAAATCACTGAGGGTCTTGGTGGACCACTTAATGATCTTTCCAAATATTGTTTGTACCATTAGCGAACTATTATAAAATACTTTGGATAAGAGCGCTTTATTAAAAAAATGTAAAAAAACACATTGGGGTGTGGGGTCTGGCCAGGACTTAGGGTACGGGAGGGGGCTCAGGGCTGGGTGTGCAGGAAGTTAGGGAGGAAGTTAGGGTGCAGGAGCAGGCTGGGGGTTGGGGTGCAGGGTCTGGCAAGGGGTTAGGGTGTGGGAGGGGGCTCAGGGCTGGGTGTGCAGGAAGTTAGGGAGGAAGTTAGGGTGCAGGAGCAGGCTGAGGGTTGGGGTGCAGGGTCTGGCAAGGGGTTAGGGTGTGGGAGGGGGCTCAGGGCTGGGGCAGGAGGTTGGGGTGTGGAGCGCTTACCTGGGGCAGCTCCCATTTGGTGCGAGGGGTGCAGGTGGGAATCTGTGGGGGGTGCAGGAGCTCCAGTTTGGTGCTCAGGGTGGGGGTGCTTCCATTTTGGAGCTCAGTCGAGGGGTGCTTCCAGCCCTCTGACCTCTGCTCAGGGTGGGGGGTGCTTCCAGTTTGGTGCTCTGTCTTGGGGGTGCTTCCAGTCCTCTGCCCCACCCCAGCCCCCTGCCCTGAGTGGCTCGTGGCAGGGAGTTGGGAGGGAGTATGTGTAGGGGGAGTGCAGGTGCCCCATCTTTGCTCCACCTTGCCCCCATCCCACCCCCTTCCCCAAGGTTCCACCCCCGCCTCTTCCGCACCTCCTCCCCTGAGCACACTGCGGCCCAGCTCCTCCCCCTCCCTCCCGGAGCGCTGGCAAACAGCTGGGACAGTGCTGGGAGGGGTGGGAACACAGCATGCTCAGGGGAGGAGGTGGGGGAGGGGAGAGCTTGGCTGCCAGTGGGTGCAGAGCCTGCAGCAGGAGCCCCAGGAGCTGTCCGGACCAAGCTTCTGCCCCTGCAGCTGTCCGGCCCTGGGGTGCCCATCATTGGGAGGCCCCGTGCCAGGGCTCCCTGTGTTTTACTGTAAAGCCATCTCTGTACACGCCCCTTCTTGCTACACCACGGAATATGATGGTTACAGACATCAAAGACTGACGTGTCTCTCATATTTCCTGTAAAAAAGGTAGGACTAACAAAGGAGTGTTTGTAAGAGGCTGGATTTTATATCCTGAGCACAGTCACTTTACATGTGTCCAGGTTACAGAATTCACCACTGCAGGAAGAAGATAGCGTTACACTAGCCCACTTTTGATAGAGACAAAAGCTGCTTTCTTACCATGCTTGCAAAGCAGTTAGACTGCAATTCCTTGCCAGTTTAAGATTGCCAGAAGTTTGGTAGTTTGCCTTTCTGAAGTTACTGGACCTATCTCCATAAAGCAGGTTTTTCCTGTTTTTCCTTCTTTTTGTTAGATATTTTGTGATCATATCAAGGACTTTCTAAAACAATATATTTTGTTATATTATATAAATACATTACAAATGTGGGCTCTTATGTAGTCACCAGTCAATCTCTTCATCACATCGAATCCCTAGAGCTGGTGACCTCAGTAAACCATTAGTTGTTCATGCTGCTCATTATCACAGCATGATGCATGTGACGTGGGATGCTATGATCACATGTTAATTCTATAACATTAATCGTTTTGGTAGGGTCAGCTCCTATTGGCTGTTACTATATAAGTACAGGTCAGGACTTCAGCAACCATTTTTCATATTTAGTATTCTACAAAAAATGCATGAAAAATGTAATATGAAAGAATATTCTGCAGAAGTCCCATCACTGACATCACCAGTAATGGAGATTCTCTTTGGTAACATTAGGGAGCAAAAGTATAGTCACTGTAGATTTCCACAGCCAAAAATACATTGCTAATGGAAGTTAGCTAGTGACCAAGGAACAGCAAACAGAGTTTGAGAGGGAGAGGAGGAGATCCCCATGCTGACCAAACAAAGTGTAAGTACCAATCTTGGGGTGAGTGAGCTTGTTTGGCTGTTTGTGGTTTTTCTCTCTCTTTCAGGTTATTTAAAGTTCTGGAGTCAGTTGGGATTGTGTGTTTGGGGACTGTTTGAGTCTTTGTTCCCTGGATCATCCTTGATCATCTTTGATCAGCCTCTTCAATAATCTGAAACTCAAAAAAGAGTCATACAAACAGTGGAAACTAGGTCAAATTACAAAGGATGAATATAAACAAACACCACAAGCATGAAGGGACAAAATTAGACAGGCCAAGGCACAAAACGAGATTAAACTAGCTAGAGGAGACGTAGGGTAACAAGAAAACATTCTACAAATACATTAGAACAAGAGGAAGATCAAGGACAGGGTAGGCCCATTACTCAATGAGGTGGAAAAACAATAACAGAAAATGTAGAAATGGCAGAAGTGCTAAACGATTTTTTTGTTTCAGTTTTCACCAAAAAGTTTAGTAGCGACTGGACATCTAACATAGTGAAGCCCGTGAAAATGAGCTAAGTTCTGAGCAGAGGTGACACATAACTGTGGATAGTGGGGGGCACAATTGAAAGGTTCTGGTGGGACATATGGCCTCCCCACATGTTGCCTCTGCCTTCACCCCCTGAAACTTGATATGTATGCAGACAACATAAGAACGGGCATACTGGATCAGACCAACTAGCCCAGTATCCTGTCTTCCAACAGTGGCCAATGCCAGGTGCCCCAGAGGGAATGAACAGAACAGGTAATCATCAAGTGATCCACCCCCTGTCGCCCATTCCCAGCTTCTGGCTAACAGAGACTAGGGACACCATCTCTGTCCATCCTGGCTAATAGCCATTGATGAACCTATCCTCCATGAATTTATCTAGTTCTTTTTTGAACTCTGTTATAGTCTTGGCCTTCACAATATACGTTAGCAACTACCTACTCCTCCTCCTGCTGTTCTCTGTCCTGTGGCTGCCCAGCCCCTTGCAGAGTTTTCAGGCATCCGTCCCTGCCTGAATTATCCTCAACCAATGTAGCAAGTGTCCAAAACAAGACCAAGAAAAGGGGCAACACAGTTGGGATGCAGAACCCCCATGCACCATCAGGGTGGGTGGTGCCAGGGTGGGATGGTGCTTTGGGCTGGATTGTCTCAGTTAACAAGAAGTTGGAACTTTTTGTTGGAGGGGGGGAAATATGACACCCCAAAATTGTCTTATTCTTGATAGGCACATTGGAGGCTGCTGCTGTTTCAATGCATCTCCAGCAGCAGCCCCTTCCCACTCTCCTCCGCCCAGCCTGCTCCCCTCACTTGCCCCCAGGGCTCTCAAGCTGGAGGGGCTCCACCTGAGCTTCCTTGCACTAAGCACCACGCCGCAGCTCCTCTTCCCGATCTCGAAGATGACCCCCTGACTCATGTCAGTGGGCAGTCTGCAAAGCAGGCAGCGGGAAGCACTGGGAATCTGGCAGCAGGGAAGGAGAAGCAGACCCATGTAGCGGAGGGTGGGGGAGAGAGGGAGCTCACCCCTCAGCCAGCCGCCCTGCTGCTTCCTCCATCTCCGCTCAGAATGGACACACAGTGAGTGCTGCCACCAGGGGGCGGGCTGCTACCTCCTTGCTGCTGAGAGGTGGCTTGAAAAGTTGGTGGGGAAGGGCACGTGCCCCCACGTGCACCCCCCACACCTCGCCTCTAGATCTAAGTTAAAAAATACTTAGATTAGTTAGATGTCTTCAAGTTGCCAAGGCCTGATGAAATACATCCTAGAATACTCAAGGAGTTGACTGAGGAGATATCTGAGCCATTAGCGATTACCTTCATAAAGTGATGGGTGACGGGGGAGATTCCAGGGGACTGGAAAAGGACAAATATAGTGTCCATCTATAAAAAGATGATAATTCAGGTTGGCTTGACACAATTTGTTCTTGACAGATCTGTGCTAATAGCTTTCTTTGTAACCCTTGTGGATAGAGGGGAAGCAATAAATGTGGTATATCTTGATTTAATAAGGCTTTTGTTACTGTCTCACATGACCTTCTCATCAACAAACTAGCGAAATACAACCTAGATGGAGCTACTATAAGTTATCAGTGGTTCTTAATCAAGCTGGAATTGCATATCAAGGGGGGTCCCACAGGGATTGTTCTTTGGTGCGGTTCTGTTCAATATTTTCATCAATGGTTTAGATCATGGCACAGAGAGTATACTTATAAAGTTTATAGAAGATACCAAGCTGCGAGGAGCTGCAAGTGCTTTTAGAGGATAGGATTAATATTCAAAATGATCTGGACAAACTGGAGAAAGAGCCTGAAGTAAATAGGATGAAATTCAATAATGAGAAATGCAAAGTACTCCAGTGAGGAAAGAACAATCAGTTGCACACATACAAAATGGGAAATGACTGCTGAAGAAAGAGAACTGCAGAAAGGGATCTGGGGGTCATAGCAGATCACAAGCTAAATGTAAGTCAACAGTGTAACACTGTTACAAAAAAAGTGATCATCATTTTGGAGTGTTGTAAGCAAAACATGAAAAGTAATTCTTCCATTCTACTCTGCACTGATAAGGCCTCAGATGGAGTACTGTGTCTAGTTCTGGGTGCCACATTTTAGTAAAGATGTGGACAAATTGGAGAAAGTCGAGAAGAGCAACAACATGACCTATTAAGAAAACATGACCTATTAAGAAAGATTGAAAGAACTGGGTTTGTTTAGTCTGGAGAAGAGAAGGCTGAGGAGGGACATAACAGTTTTTAAGTACATAAAAAGCGTAAAAGTTACAAGGAGGAAAGAAAAAAATGTTTTCATTAACTTCTGAGGATAGGAAACGCAATGGGCTTAAACTGAAGCAAGGGAGGTTTAGGTTGGACATTGGGAAAAACTTCCTGTCAGGTTAGTTAAGCACTGGAATAAGTTGCCTAGAGAGACTGTGAGATCTCCTTCACTGGAGGTTTTTAAGAGCAGATTAGACAAACATCTGTCAGGGATGGCCTAGATAATACTTAGTCCTGCCTTGAGTGCAGGGGACTGGACTACAAGACCTCTTGAGGTCCCTTCCAGTCCTACACTTCTATGATTCAAGTAGTAAATACAAAGATTTATAGGTTTGCAGGCCAGGTAGGAGCATTGCCAGCAGATCGAGGGATGGGATCATTCCCCTCTATTCAGCATTGGTGAGGCCTCATCTGGAGTACTGTGGGCCCCACGATACAGGAAGGATGTGGAAAATTGAAAAGAGTCCAGCAGAGGGCAACAAAAATGATTAGGGGGCTGGAGCACATGACTTATAAGGAGAGGCTGAGGGAGCTGGAATTATTTAGTCTGCAGAAGAGAAGAATGAGGGGGGATTTGATAGCTGCTTTCAACTACCTGAAATGGGGTTCCGAAGAGGATGGATCTAGACTGTTCTCAGTGGTACCAAATGATAGAACGATGAGTAATGGCCTCAAGTTGCAGTGGGGGAAGTTTAGGTTGGATATTAGGAAAAACTTTTTCACTAGGAGGGTGGTGAAGCACTGGATGGTAACAATGGGTTACCTAGGGAGGTGGTGGAATCTCCTTCCTTAGAGGTTTTTAAGGTCAGGCTTGACAAAGCCCTGGCTGGGATGATTTAGTTGGGGTTGGTCCTACTTTGAGCAGGGGATTGGACTAGATGACCTCCTGAGGTCCCTTCCAACCCTGATATTTTATGATTCTATGAAATGATTTTCTTAAATGGGCCAGCAGCATCCCAATCCTCACACTGGTAATTACACAAAGAATTGCTGCACTGTTGCTGAGATTAAAAAGGATGCATGATTTAATGATTTTGCAATGGAGAAACTTCTCTCAGGTTACTTAGCAACCACAGTTAATCATCCAGGAACACTGTGACCCTGTTGCTAGATGTGAACTCAGAGTCTGCCACCTGTACTGTTAAGAAATGGAAGCTCTAGCTCTGCGAAAGGAGCCCAGTTCACCTGGTCCATGAAGGCTCAGTTGGCCTTTGTTTGACTGAAGAGAGTATTCACTGCAGCATGCATCCTGATTCACCCAGATCCCACTAAACCATTTACAATCAAGACCAATGCCTAGAATTTTGCCATAGGTGCAAAATTATCTCACATGCGGGTTCCTGCAACCAATTCCACCCCTGTGCCTTTTATTCTTGGATGCTAACCCCAGTGGAAAAAAATACAATATTTGGGACAAGAAGCTACTGGCTACCAAAGCCGCTTTCAAGGAGAGGTGCCACCTCCTAAAAGGAGTTCAATTACTAGTCCAAATCCGGACAGACCACAAGAATCTATGGATTGCCAGACACCTTAACCAATGCTAGATCTGCTGGTCCCCCTTCTTCACTCAATTCGACACTGTGGTAACCTATCGCCCAAGGACAAGAAACGGGAAGGTGGATCCCCTATCCCAGAAAATTGAATATCTTGAACCTGGCAAAGAGCTCTCCTGCCACTGTGCTCAAGATATCCAATTTTGTCAAGGGGATGATCAACATCAGTCTGATGTCCTCCATCCATTCCTTGTTCCTCAATGTCCCATGAACAACCCACATCCGCCAGACCCTGAACAATGCAGGTACCCAACCTGACTCTGAATTCTGATTTCAGAATGGCCTTCTCTATGTCAAGGGTTGTAATTTATGTTCTGGAGGGACAACCTAGGCTTCAAATATTGAAACTATGCCAGGATTTGGTGCTTGCAGGCCATTTTGGCCAATTGAAGACCTGGAATCTGGTCTTGAGCAGCTTCTGGAGGCCAGGCCAATGAGCACCTATACCAAGAACCCATAATCAAAACCCATGGGCCTCCTCCAGTCTCTGCCCACACCTCTGCAGCCTTGGTCTACTTTATTAATGAACTTCATTGTGGAATTGCTCTGTTCTCAGGGACACTTAGTAATCCTGGTTGTCATCAGCCTCCTAACAAAGGTGGAGCACTTCATCCTGTACTGTTCCCACCATAAGGGAGATGGCACAGCTATTTCTGGAAAATGTCTTTCTCTAACACAGGTTACCCGCAGGCATTGTGTCAGACCAGGGATTCCAATTCATCTCCCAATTCCAGTGGGACTGTATCAGACTACTTGTCAATAATCCCTTGCCTCATCCACCTATCAGTCACAGACTAATGGGCAAACAGAATGAGTCAATCAAATCTTGGAGCAGTATCTTTGGTGCTAACTTTCTGAGTTCGCACCAGGATGACTGGCTGTGCCTGTTGTGCTATGCTGAATTTGCATTTAAAGAAAACATAGCCCATTCTTTGCAAACTATGGCTTCCACCCCGACTTCCACCCAGACTTACCTGCAAGTTCCCCAGTACCAGCTGTTGCGGATTTAACCACAACAGCTGGGGGGGAGGAATAGCTCAGTGGTTTGAGAATTGGCCTGCTAAACCCAGGGTTGTGAGTTCAATCCTTGAGGGGGCCATTTAGGGATCTGGGGTAAAAATCTGTCAGGGGATAGTACTTGGTCCTGCTAGTGAAGGCAGGGGACTGGACTCGATGACCTTTCAAGGTCCTTCCAGCTCTATTAGATAGGCATATCTCCATATATTATAACCTCCCACCTACACTGGGAGCACCGGGAACTCTAGGGACACCTGCAGTCGGCCAAAGACTCTATAAACACCACATGGACAAAGACCATCGGGCTGCCCTCAATCTGGCCATAGGTGACAAGGTATATCTCTCTACCCAGAACTTTAAATTGAGCTGTCCATCTCCCAAACTAGACTACCAAAAGCTGGGGCTTTTCAAGATTATAAAATGGGTAAACCCAGTGGCCTTCAGGTTACAGTTGCTCAAATCCTTGAAAATCCACCTGTTCACATTTCACTTTTAAAACCCTACACAGAGAACTCATACCCAAATCACTTGAACCTGCTATCACCACCTCTAACAGTCCATGGACAGGAGGAGTATTTGGTCCACCGAATCCTCAACTCTCATCAAGTTAGGGGAAGACTTCGGTACCAGGTGGACTGGGAAGGCTACAGTCTAGATGAGCAGTCTTAGGAACCCCAGTCAAGAACATCCATGCTCCAGACCTATTTCAGAAGTACCCTGAGAAACTGGGCCCTGAGGTCCCAAGGAGACACATTCAAGATGGGGTAATGTCAGGAATCAGGCACTGCAGCACAGCCAGTCTCTGAGCCAGCTAAAGAGCACAGTAGGCTGTGCAGTAGGCTCCCTGACTGGCTACACTCCCCGATTGGTGGGAGCAAAGTCAGCTGACCAGCTCTTAAGCCCACATGTAGCAGCAGTTCAGCACCTGCTCAAAGCATTTGTCCATATCTGTGATAGCTCCTGTCACGGCTTGTTCCCAGCCTTGCCCCGCCTTGGACTCAGCGCTGCTCTTGCCTTGAATCCAGCTTTGCCTTATTTGAGGTAATCCAGCTCCAACCCTTGGCTCTGTCATCTGACTCTGGCTCCCACCCTGGGCTCCTATTCCTGGCTTCAAACTCCTGCTCCAACCACTAGACCCAACTGCCCACACCTTGGTCTCTGACATGAGTCACGTGATATGATGGACACACACACTTTTCTGGTGTTTATATTGTGATCTATGGCATATATTGTAATAATTACATCCAAATAATGAACACTAAATAAATCACAATGCTGTGTAAGTCCAGGGTTATGCCTATTAAAAATAAGATCATTATTTTAAAATGTAACAGAATGTAAATAAGTCAAATCTATAGCAATGGGAGAAATGTGGACTAGTTAAATGCCCCAATTTTTTCCCATAGTTATGTTTTTTAAGTTTGTAAATCATTCCCACACTTTAAAAATATTAATAACACATTTTTACCCTAATTGTATAAGGTGGCTGTTTATTGAAAGCAAACTAATGTATTTCAACAAACAGATTTTTCTGCTTTATTGCCCTTATTAGAAAATCTTATAGCCTTGAATGGAGAAATATCCATCTCTCTCTGTCAGCGTGGGTTCTGATCCCAAGCCATGGAAATTAATAGGAGTCTTTAATTGACTTTAACGACATTAGGATAGTTCAACATGGTGCCAATCCACAGAAATTTACAGAGAATTATCAAATTCCCTATAAGTGAATTCTTAGATACTACAGACTTTTCCTTTACCAGTTCATCAGCTGATCAGTCTAGAAGAGCCATATGTTATACAGTTATATATACTATAAAGAGGTAACAGAGTATCAGGTATATAGTGTGCAGCAGGTGCACATCGACATACGGCTACAAACTTCAGAGCAGGAGATGAAGTAACTGAGGAGAAAGCCCACAAATGATTTTCCACTAAAGTTTCAGCCTCTATCAGACAGTGAGTAAGAAGGTCTAAACAGCATGAAGACAACTCATAAGTAACTATATTTATTTTACAACCTAAATATCCTGCCTGCCAGTTCCCACTGTTGAGCACTTTCCTACACAAACAGCTCTCCTGAAAGCAGTTACATTTATGAACTCTTTGCGTGCTGTTCTCATTGCCAGCTGTTGGCAGCTGAACAATCATTCACTCTGAGGAAAAGGAAACAGGGTGAAGAAAAATGTCTCTTATGGAAAGTCCTCATAAATTCAGACAGACAAATAACTGCACAACACTACCCATACCCTTTGTTTTATTAACGACACCAAGGCTTTGTTTAAATCTTCTTAGTTTCACCTAGTAAGCAAAAATTTAAGATTCATCGTTTCATCCCCTTTTGCTACCCCAACTATTACAGTGCCTGCAAACTATTAATTCCCTGGGTTTGGTTTATGGGACTGTCCTACTGACATCAGTATACTGTTACAGAACTAATAATTACAGTACAATACAAATAATCACTGAAGGCTGAGCAGAGAACCCAGTCAGGAATCAGAATTCAAGTCCAATGACCCTGACGAGGACACCTCAAGTGTCTGAATAGGAAAGCCAATGGGCATAACTAACCTGAAGTCTCTACGAAACAAACTAACAGATTATAATTGGAAGTAAGCAGTGTAACCCAGTGGATAGCGAACTGGACTGGGACTCAACATTTTTGATTCTAGTCCCATCTTTGCCACTGGCCAGTTGGGTGACCTTGGACAAGTCATTTCACTTCTGTGCCTCAGTTTCCCCATCTGTAAAATGGGGATGATACCACTTGGTAAAGTGCTTTTACATCTACTAATGAAAAACATGCTAGGTATTAGTATTAGAGCCACATGAAGCCAATTCTTGCTTTCTTGCCTTTCTTCTTCACAGCAGTAGTCCAATTGAATTTAATGGAACTACCTACTTCCTCATTAAGGTTAATTGATTTAGTCTACTGTATTTATTTAATAATAAATGACTCAAGACTTCTCCTGCACCTTCTAACTATGGATCTCACAGGGTTGTACAAAACATTAATGAATTAAGACTCCGCAGCTAATGTGAGGTTGGGAGCTATTATTATATACATTTTGCAGATACAGATATCCAAGTGAAGAATGCTGCACAAGATTACTCAGGAAATCTGTCTAGAGTCAGCAATAAATCTTAGGTCTGTGCTTCAGCCTACAGCCACTTTGTCTTTTTTGAAGAATGACACAAGTAATGGAGAGTGGACCAGATTCAACCTGATGTTGCAACATGCTTGAGGAAGGAGTTAAAGTCTTTCAGAAGTTATAAAAAGTTTAGGTTTATACCACAGATGCTCCTTCATACTTAGAAATAAGAGTGGATTCAGAAACATAACTGTATATATCCAATGCCATATATCTTTCTAATTTTTCATTACAAGTCGAGACTTTTTTTTCAGGTCTCCCAAATAATTAAGTTAGTTTACAATTTTCTGGAAAATAAGTACTTAGTCTATATTGCATAGTTGAAAGGGTTTTTTTTAAATAGCTTCATGCATATGTATACCAGGAGAGGGAGGGAGGTAAAGTTACATTGAATTTACTGAATGTTCACAAGCACAAAAACAAACAGATACAGAATTGCCTGCTAAAAGTGTAGGAGAATTTGTATAATTTCTTCCTTCAGTATAAGCACCCTGCAGTATTCATTTTAGAGAGCTGAATGATAAAACACAGTGAGAGACAGTTTTGGGGGGCAACTTTTCAAACAGCAATGTGAACAGAAGAGATCCACAATGTGTGCCTGAGTGTACCCACTAAACAGACAAACTCCCACCTTGTAATTGAAGGTGTTGATATTCAACTATAAGGTCCCATTAGAGAGACAAAGTGGGTGCCATAATATCTTTTTTATTGGACCTTCTATTGGTGAGAGAGACAAGCTTTCAGGCTTACAAAGAGCTCTTCTTCTTCACAGTCCTATGGCATATGGTTTGCATCCTAGCTACCTTTGAGACGGCATACATCTCTGTGCACTACTTTGCCAATTCTGATTATCTGATGTACACTCTCTTATAGACCCTAGATTTCAAGTTCAGAGGCAGGGCATTTTGAACAGAGGGCCCTCAGCTCTGGAACCTGCTTTCTATGCTGGTCAAACACGGCTTGATTTTTTAACCTTCAGGACACATTACTCACATTAGCCATCATGGACACTAATGGTTAACATGTTATTAATGAAGCCCTACACATTCAATAAAGAGAAAGAAACACTGAAAAGAGAAACTGATGGAGAACTATTGATAAATTAGCCAGAAGTAATTAAATGACAGGTAAAAATTAAATACTCTTGTAAACAGAATTTGATTTTCCAAAAAATTGGCAGTAGAACTTTAGAAGTACGGCTAGCACAAATAAATCAGTAGGCAGAGGGCAGGAGGCGAGACGTGCATTTTGAAAACAATATATCACATGGCTTTACTGTTTATTACATGGACATCACCACAACACCAACACCAGGTCATTTCACTTGCCACTGAGATGCAATTGCCTAGGGTGGAATGCGGTAGCCAATTAACAGCATATAGCAACATTATAAAGCAGCTTTTAGTGAGGGATTTCAAGGAAGTGCAAGGGGAAATGTAGGCAGGCAGAATCTAATTACCCATTTGGAATTTGGCCAGGACACACACAACTCACTGAACTCTGCATTTGCTGCCAATCTGAATTAACTCTCTGCATTCCACAACTTTTCAATGGTACTATAGCTAGGCCAAATCACAGATTAAGTACTGGGCATCTGATGAGCATTTTGGACCCTCGGCTACAGTGAATCCTGCTGTCTGAATTACAAAAAAAATTGAAAATTACACAGAATGATAATTCTCAACATCTTTTATTTTAAAGTCAAAGGCAAAACCTTTCCCATTTAAAGATGTAAAAAGTTATTTGGCATATCAACCTCCACACAAGCAGCTACTGCCATCTGGCTTCCCTCCTACTCAACCTCCTTTATTTAAATGGCCCTTGGGAACTTCACACATTTCTGACAACTCCAGCAGGCTGACAGGGTACGTTCCTCTCAAACTTCTTATAAACCTACATATTAGTGCTTTGGCTAACAGTTGGATTTCTGCTTCCAGATACATTGGTGAAGCTGGAAATGTATGCCAGGAAGCTACATTCTATGCATGTAGCAGGCCATCTAAAATCCTCTAGGCATATGCTCAATATTTTTCTGCAGCTATCAGATTTTCCCCATCATGCTATCCATTTCAGGGGATAAGCATATTAGCAACTAACAACATGGCAACGCTTTGGGATGGAAATTCAGCCCATCCAGATCACTCCACCTAGTTAGCATTGGATGGAAGAAACACCATGAGGTACAAGTGCCTGGTTTACTCCTTTTTGAACAGCATAGCATAGTATAGAAAATTGGCACCTGATTCTTAATTTCTATAGCCAACTCTCCCACTGATTCATTATAATGATCTTGGTCAACTCTGCTGACCTCTCAGTTCTAAGCCAATGTGTCAGCAGTGTTAAGAGCTTTGTTGACAGTGGTAAAACAGAATTGTGCAAATAAAAGATTTTTCGGTTGGCCGGCAGTTTCGAACAATCAAAAACAAAATTGTTTCAGGTCCACCTGAAACCACTTAATAAAAAATGTCAGTGAAATTAAAATTCTGGAAAAAAAATCATTTCAATTTTTGGCATTTTTAACTTTTTAAAAATAAACACAAAGGAAATTTGGCAACAAAGGGCAAGATCCATGAGGTTACCCCCCTTCCCCCAAGTTAGGATACTCACCACCAGTGTGTCGAGTTATTCTCATGCGCTCCCCTTCTGGCTCAAGGAATATTTAATTACTTACACAAAGTGGGACAACTTCAACAGGAGACACAGACTCCCCTCCCTCCAGAATAGCCAACAGCCCAATATTAGAGCGTGGTTCTCAGCCAGCGGCACGTGTGCCCCGGGGGGTACGCAGAGGTTTTCCTAGGGGTACATCAACTCATCTAGATATTTGCCTAGTTTTACAACAGGCTACATAAAAAGCATCAGTGAAGTCAGTACAAACTAAAATGTCATACAGACAATGACTTGTTTATACTTCTCTATAGACTACACACTGAAATGTAAGTACAATATTTATATTCCAATTGATTTATTTTATAATTATATGGTAAAAAAGAGAAAGTAAGCAATTGTTCGGTAACAGTGTGCTGTGACACTTTTGCATTTTTATGTCTGATTTTGTAAGCAAGTTTTTAACTGAGGTGAAACTTGGGGTATGCAAGACAAATCAGACTCCTGAATGTGATACATTAGTCTTGAAAGGTTGAGAGCCACTAGGTTAGAGCACTTACCTGGGAAGGGGGAGGGAAGCGAGAGAAAGGGAACCTCTTCTGTCTCAGTTTTGTGAATGGAGTCGATGTCGTCTTGTAAATCTAGCCTGAAAAATCAAAATGCTTAGTTTGGAAAGCTTGTAATCAACCATTACAACACTTCTGATTGTTTTTTGATGGAACCAATTTGCCAAAATAGACATGAATTTATTAAATGTTTCAGCTGACCCTAATCTGTATTTTTCAGTGAAAAAAGTTTCGGCAGAACAAGTTCATCCAGCTCTAGTAAATTACTGAGATGTTTAGAAGAAAGGTGCAAATTAATACTTTTATTACAATAGTGTCCAGAGGTCCCAATTGGGTAGTTTTTAAATATATAATAAATGCTCATGCTTCAGGGCATAATTCAGGAGGAAACTTTCCCTATGATCAGGTTATTCCATTACAAACAGTCTGTTGCAAGGATTCTTGCTCCTTCCTCTAAAGCAGTGTGAGATAGATGAACCACTGGCCTGACATATTCCTGTTTCTATTAGTACTAGCTATAGTATTATTGTCATTGGCAGAAAAAAGCTCAGGGAAACCCAGCATTGCTATTCTGCAACCTCAAATGAACCACACGTAATAGACATTAGTCACGTTGCTTAATGCGCTACCAGTAGGTGCTCAAAATACTACAGCAAGGAGGGCAGAAGTGGGTATTCACCCACGAAAGCTTATGCTCCAATACCTCTGTTAGTCTATAAGGTGCCACAGGACCCTTTGTCGCTTCTATTGAGAATAGAAATACCAGCCAAATTCCAGCTGTTCCTTTCAGTGCTGGTGAGTAGGACTCTTGTTAATTTCATATGGCCCAACACCACTTACAACAAAGCAGAAAGTAGGCTTAAGAGTAGGATAGCGCAACAAAGTGTGCAGCATTTTATTAGATTTTGGAAACACATCAAAGGAAATTACTGGAAGCTCCAACACTTAACACTGAACAAAATAACAGAAAATAGACAGTAGGGGAAAAAATTCCGCACTAGCAGGGGATAAGCTAGCTGACTTAATATGTCTTTCCTTCTGTAATTTATAGGATTCTAAGATGCCCAGGATAGGCATCACTGATAGGTCCAACATTTTAGCAAAGAATTTAACATGACTGTAGCCTTTATTATGGAAAGGCTGACTACTTCTTTTATCAGGGGGACACACATTTTGGGCTTGTCTGCCTTGACAACTTTCCTTTAGTTAGCTACTATATCAGAACAGGGACATGTACTTTATTTCCAACATGGGATAGTTTAAATGATAGCAGAAACCATTCTGTGCAATTTCATTTGCGGTCAGGGATTCATTCATCCAAAAAGAAAAAACACAGACTTCTCAATATATGAAATTTGCTTTCATCCAGAAACTAGCTGCAACAATCACTTCAATTAAGGTAGTCTGTCAATTAAATGTCCATTACACTTAACGAGGGACTGCCTGTGTTATTATTTATTTTTAAAACAGACTACTAATTTTTTAATACTGGGCTTAATGGTTAGTCCAGCCAATGGATACCTCCAATCTTGGTCTGACATTGACTATGATGCTCAGAATAATAAATCTATATTATTTTAAACTAATAGTCTTATTAACAAAAGACTATCAGTAAAATCAGACTCAATGTTTACATTTTACCAAAGCTTTAGAGGCTGAATCCATTTCTATTACAATACATCCGTAGGGTGCTGTGTGGAGCATCTTTCTAGGAATGATGGGTTACCCTAGGTCTGATGTGTAATGATTACAGGAGTTCTAGTCTACAGAGATTATTTCCACTTTGCCTTTGGCTAAGAGCATTAAACATTGCAACAGAGAAATTTGTGCTGATTCAAGTGGATGCAGGTTGGATGCAAGTTTCGTACTAGAGATGAGCTGTTCTTACAAAGTGCTAAAGAGGACAGAAGGGTAAGGGGAGAATCCAAAAGTAAGTACAGCAGCATGCTTTCTGTATAGCTATAGCTTGGCTGACATTGAGCAGGGACCAGACCTGTTCTGCAGGCATGTCTGGATGAATTATTCAAACTGCAGCAGCACACTGACAGTTTGCTGGCAGAAACCTTTTCCCCCTAGTCCTTGGTAAATCCCCACCTAGTAATTTACCTGCCAAGCACCACCGTTTCCAAGTCTGCAGCACTCTACTGCCTATGCTCATGGCATCTTCGCTTGAAACACATCATTTTAAAAGAGAACCCATGTTTAAAAAGGTATTGCTAGAATTGTGAAAGCAAAGTCAGGTTAAGAGCAGAGAGCAAGAGCCCATAATGCAATTGTCCGGTACTGTTTACTCAGAAGCCCTGCAAGTGAGTTGGCTAAAAAAGAGACCAGTAAACCTCTAAACACCCCACTGCAGAGTTTTCAATTTCAGTCACGTCAGCTGCTATTTATGATCAGATTTTTAGAGGGTTTGCATGCAGACTTTGAACAGCCTGAACAAAATGGAAGTGGAGCATTGTGTGACTTATATTTTCACTCGCAGGAGCACGACTTGCAAAACAGCTCAGTTTGCTACCATAGCAGCCAAGACTGTCATAACAAATAAGATGTTACAGTTCTTCTAAATTCTCTCTGGACTTCCTGAAGAGGGAAGCAACAGGCAAGCCATGGATTTAAACAGAGTATCCAATGGCAGGGCCAAGAACAGGTTGATTAGAATAAAGAACTGACCCTTTCAAATGGTGTTCTGTTAAAGCTCCTGGAAAAAACTGGGTTTTCATCTCTGGAGGTCCAGGAGTCAAATCCTGTTTAGGTCACAAAGGAAAATGAGAGCTGGGCAGTGTGTCGGGAGTACTTGTTCTGGTCATAAAATGGCAGCACTATCTGGCATGATTGGCAGTCTTTGCTGGGGATAATCTCCCACCGGGTATCTCCCAGTGTCACAGACTCAGCAGTAGAGCTGTCTGGGAAAGCCTGCAGTATGCCTGGCGGGACAGCTCCTGTCTCTAATTACTGTGTTAAGTCACGTGGGATTAAATGTTCAAGAGTTTACAAGTGCTCGGGTACTCACAATTGAGGCCAGATTTTCAAATGTGCACAGCACCCATCGGCTTCCTTTGTAATGCTCCTGGCTCCTGCTCAGCACAACACATACTGAATGCTTCTGAAAATCTGGCCACTTACTTTGGTGCCTAAAAGGGGGGCAAGATCTTCTGAAATTCAATCCTTACTCACCCCGGCTTTCCCTGGGCAGCACAAACGTGTCTAGAGGAAATTGAAGGCGGTAGACTCTCTGGAATATAGTTAGCTAGGACTGCACAGAAAGTCAGAAGTCTGTCAAAGAGTGAATTCTGAATACAAAGGCAAAGGCAGCATTTTTCATGACCCTGCTCTGTTCCTGTAGCAGCGTAAGCTTCCAATACAATGTTTCCCCTGAGTTCTCAGTCTAGATGAGGAGAAATTGAGGAAACAATTACAGCTACCAGGGAAAATAACAGGTGAGCAGGCTGATGGAATCCTCGAGCAAAGTTAAGGAAGGGGAATTTACTAACTAAGTGAGCAGAAAGGGGTGAATCCTCACTCCCAACCTGGAAACAACAAGGATTGCATTAGAAACTGCTGGGCGGGGGGTCGGGGGGGGGGGAGAGGGGAAGGGAAGGGAAGGGAAAGAGGTCTGCTGCTCTTTATTTATGCAGGTTTGTGACTATGTGGATCTGCATCATGTGTGGACAGACTGGTCACATTCCTGGTGCTGGTGTTTCCTCTCTCCATGTCACCTAGCCTCAAGCTTTCAGTTTGAAACTCAGACCCTTAAAACTTCCTCCAAAAAGTTTCCAGGTTTTGGAGGTACCGTTACAAAGCGGTGCTGAATAGAAGACAGGGCTAGCACCAAGGCAGGCTGCAAAGAAGGCAGAGATCCACAATTGTCTAGACTTGCTTGGAAAATGGAATATCCATTTATTTTTCATTTATTTAATTTTGAAAAGTCAAATGACAGAGAGAAATCTGGAACATTAAGCCAAGAGGGAAATTTCAGGCTTTTCAATCCATTCCATGATTTCATAGTCTTTGATTTATGGAAACCCTTTGGCTAGTCAGCCTGGAAGATAAAAGGCCAGAAAGAATGGAAGGGTATCTACTTCTGTACAACAGCCAATGGGCTTGTCTACACAGGGAAGCTGACCAGGATTAGGGTGGCCAGACTGCAAATGTGAAAAATCGGGACTGGGGTGGGGGGGGGTGGTGGTAATAGGAGCCTATATAAGAAAAAGACCCAAAAATAGGGACTGTCCCTATAAAATTGGGACATCTGGTCACTCTAACCAGGATAGCTAGAGCGAGATAAACTATTCTGGAATAACTCCCCTTGTGGCCACCATTCTTGTCAATTTCTCCATGCAAACAAGGCCTAAGTAAAGATTTACCTTTGCGTTCCTTACAATGGCTCTCTGTTTTCTCAGACCCATGGAAACACTGCAGTTGGCTGTGAGCTGCAGAGTTTATTTACATTCATAAACTGCTCTCCTTAAGGCTTTAATCACATGCAAAAACTATTTTCAAAAAAGTAAATTTCAGTGTTGCCAACTGGATCAGTATATCAAGAAAAACATTCTCCCCATCTAACCCAGACCAACAGAACTGATCAATCTTGAATTTTTCACCTTTAAGACATCCCTCTTAACAAAAGCTCAGTGAAACGGGCCTTTGCCCTGAAGATCAGGCAAAGTTGGGCTCAGCTGATCTCAATTGCTGCAGTATCATGCAAACAGAGAGATGGTCTCCAAGGGCAGGACCTTGCAAGCCCTTTAGGACTTTAACCCCTTGAAATGTGCATAGCCAGATGTTGGAAGCTCTGATGTGTTCACTGCAGGAAGTAACATTAAGAAAGCAGATACACACAGTCCCTATCAGCTCAAATTTCAGAATGCTCTTCAGATACAGCCCCACATAGTAATCTAGTCTGGAGACAACAAAAGCATAGATCCCTGTAGTGGGGTCTGCACCCAGAATAAATGTTTACAATCTTGACTAGCGCAGATGGAAAAACTACACTGCCACTTATCATGTGGACAGCCAGAAGCAGCTGGGAATCCAATCAGAGCCTCAGTTCACATACATAGTGATGGGCAGTAGTAGTAAACCTTATGATGGAATTTGCAATTTTAAGTAACAAAATGGTGGGCAAAGCGCTTTAAATTGCATGCATACAGAGTATCTCCTCGTGTAAGCTCTCAGTTGCTTGATCCCTCTTCTCCTCCCCATGCCCATGCAGCAGACAGATTTTAATCTGCTTTTGGCCCTTACCTCCCCCATAAGATGCCTTACAACTGGACTGGACCCAGACAGGGAAATTAGTGCGTGTTCTTCCATTTGTAACAGAATGAGCCAGGTAAGCTGCTGATCCCCGTTACCCAGGCAACTGTGAAGAGTACAGCCTGTTCACTCTCATTATAAATTATAAAAAATACATATTTTCTTCAAAGTCCTGGTTTCTGCTGTGCTCCAAGTAATTATATTCATAAGACATATGTATTCTGTAGCAGCATAATGTTTAAAGTAAAGTTTTCCAATGGTTAAATTAACCATAAAAAGTGACCAGTATCAGAATGTAATTAGCAAATTAATTTGCAAACTAATTTGGCAAAGCACTCGGTCATTGGTACTGTGACCAGGGTCTACTGGGGGTTCAGTAGCTGAAGGCTTTATAAGAGAAATCTAAGAATCTTGGAAGCACAAACCAGAGAGTAAATAATGGGGAGAGGATGCCTCTCTTCTAGCTTAGTCTTTGATGAACTATCGTTTCAAATCTTCAGCAAAAGCTCAGCAGCATATTTTGCCTATTAGGATGAGGGAGGATGTGAGGCAAACCCAGAGCCAAACCAGTGCTGCTCGCTCAGCCATCCCTCCAAGAGAGCTGCAGTGAGTCTTCACTCAGACATGCAGCATCTCAGCTGCACTGACTTACCCTTCTGACAGAACCTGCGGTGACAGCTTTCAAAGCATGTATGAGCAGCCTGTCCCCTAGAAAGCCTGGGTCTGATGACCCCCCAGACTCAGGTATTTCTCCATCCCTACAAGAGCGATACATCAGACTGTGCAACAGCACTTCCTGGCCAGGAACTGCCTTACTGTCTTGAAGTGTAACGGATCCTCCAGACTCCCAGACTGCTCTTGATCCTGTTCCTACCCCAGCCTTGCCCGAGCCCTGTTCTAATCTTGTCCTTACCCTACTCTGACCTCACTCCAGCCCTGCTTCTGCCTCCTGACCCTCCCTGGACACCCAGACTCTGACTTCTCAGCTTTGATCTTTGGCCTATATCTAGACTCTGGCTACGGTATTAATTCTGGCATGGCTATGGACATTGATCTCAGTTCTGACCCTGGCCTGTTCTCAGATTTCAGTTCCAGCACTACCCTCAGCCCAGTCCAGACCCTAGCTCTGGCTTTGACCTCCGCTCCAAATGCTAGGCCAACTACCGGGAGGCAGAGCCTGACAGAAGGATCATTTCTCCATCACAGACAGGGATAGTATATATACCACCAACTAGGGCTGAAACAATTAGTCAAATGAATCTAGAAACAAAAGGACACATTATATTTTAAGGAAGGAAATCTATAATGCAAGACTGTCCAGTTTATGGCTCCTATAACTCTAAACTGCAGCTCCAAAATCAATTATGTTAAAGAATCTGGATTTGATTAAGTAGAGAAAATGTGCTTGCTGAGCCACACCCTGAGACATTTAAAACTGAAGAGTTTGAAAGAGCTCTTTAACCAGGGCGGGAGGGGGGACGGTAGCAAGCACTGCTGCCCCAACTGCTTTGCACCACTTTGCCGGCAGCCCTATGAACAGCTGACAGGAGCCATGAATACTCTGAGAAGCTGCCAACCCTTTTCTGCAGCAGCAGCTCAGTAGCACCCTCAATGACTTTCCCTTATGTTGCAGGGGAAGGAGTGTAACTATCGGTCAGGCCTGCACAACATACGGCCCGCGGGCCACATGCGGCCCATGCATGCTCACCGTGCGGCCCATGGGGGGGTTGAGCAGATCTGCCTGTGCAAAAGCGCTGGCCAGCCCAGCTCCAGCAAGGGTGGCTCCACCACGTCCCTCTGCTCGGGGAAGTAGGTGAGCAGGCGGGCAGTGGTGGATGGGCCTAGCGGGGGGTGGAGGGGGAGGGCTGAGTGGGTGGGCAGGGCCGGCTCTGGCTTTGCGCGGCATGCCCGCCGGCCAGGGCGCCAATGGGGAGCGTGGCGTGCCCCGCTCTCCCCCGGCTGGAGGAGCGCCGGCAGGGAGGGCGGCATGCCCTGCTCTCCCCCGGCCGGAGGAGCGCCGGTGGGGAGGACGGCATGCCCGCCTGTGGCCCCGCTCTCCCCCGGCCGCAGGAGCGCTGCGGGGAGCGCGGCATGCCCGCCCACGGCCCCTGTTAAATTCAAAGGGAGTCATGCGGAGGATGAATTATTCACACCCACATCCTCCTCTCCGTGCAAAATGCCAGTGCAAGGCCTATACATCACCTAACTCACATCACTGTAATAGGGGATAAGTGGCACTTGAGTGGTGCATAGGCCTTGTGCCAGCCTTCTTTGCAGAGAGGAATTTTCACCCAGAATGAATTGCTGGCAGTTTTGTGAACGCAAAGAATGTGAATATTTTTTAAGGGTAGATGCCCGTCATGGTGTTTTTGACATAACAGAGATCAATGCTGTGGCTTTGTTTGTTGTTTTTTTTAAAGCCGCAATCAGTATATATTGTTTCTGCGGGGCCAGGCGGCACTGGGGGTGGTGGGGGTGTTTCCACGGGGCCGGAGGGTTTCGGCCCTCAGCTGTTTTCTTTGGAGTAATATGGCCCTCGCCGCTTTACGAGTTGTGCAGGCCTGCTATAGGTGTTCCACTGCCTGCTTCCTTGCCAGGCTATGGCTCATACGATTGCAGAGCAACTGACTTTTTATCCTAATCCTCCCTTGTAAGTTCAGGTGGTTCAAAATAAATGGAAACCACCGACTCTGGTGGGGGGTCACTCAGAGGTGACAAGAGTCCCCAGCAGGCTTAGAGTCAAGACAGGTGGGATCTATGCTTATATCCCTCACAGGTCCTGGTGCAAAGGACATATCAGGAGAGGAGAAGGACATGCTGGGAGAGGGGAAGGGGTTTGGTTGGCAAGCATGGTGCACCAGCCATCCTCAGCTGGTCTGTAGTTCATTAAGGACACACACTCAGCTGTCACAAGTTAGAGCTACCCTCCAGTTGTTCTAAACTGCTTTGGGGCTGGAGCAGGACATTGGGGAGTTGAGCTGGCGCTAAGTTTTCCCTACCTCTCCCCCACCCTGCTCTTGGGTTGACAAGTGTGGAAGGTGAGTCATCCTTTGCTAGGTGCTCCATTGGGCTAAGGCTGAGTCACTTGAGCAGCTACTCTACTGTCCCTGGATTTCCCATAGCCTGGCAAGGAAGCAGGCACGCCGCCCTTCCCGCCTCGCTTCCAAGAAGAAACTGAAGGACAATTGGGCCTACTTTGATGTTTAAGCCATCGTGTGTATATCCATCCGTCCATCCAGGGTGCAGGCATGCCCCTCAACAGACACTGCTGACCAAAATAATTCAATCTCATGTGCACGGGGCACATGTGAATCAGAAGTGGAATCCAGTTTGACAATCACTTGAAGAACTGATTGTAGCCTTTGATCTTTTTGACGTAATCAGTTTGGTCCCTAAAGTTGGGCATCACTCCTCTAGTAGAATCTTTGGTTATGATTCCAAAATAGTTTGGGTTTTTTTTGAGAGGGAGACAGTAACTTCTTTCTAGGTAATGAAAGCATCGGAGAGAGCAATAGACATTTGTTGGATGGTACTTTTTTCAAAGCATCAACTAAAATTATCAATACTGTTTTTTAGGGAGGCCCATAAATGAAAACAACTTTAAGGATTTTGATGATTTGGGGTAAAATAATTTAAAGTGAGCCAATATTTACACCAAAATTCAGCTTATGCAATTCAAAAGAGCTAATATGGGAATCCCTATAGAATGAAGTTGAACGGCAGCAAAAAAAGATCCTTAACCAAAGCATCACCAACCGTTACTCTGCTTCTTGTCTATCATTGTTGTGAATTATTCTCACAAAAGCAGATAACCATCATCCCCGATACAGACTCTTCCCGCTCAATAGATTTATTGAAGTGGACATTTTTATTAGATGTCTTCAGAAATGTAAAAGCAAAGTTAGTATTTTTCTTAAATGGATGATAATTTGACAGGGATCTTTTGAAGTGCCTGACAATGCTCATCGACATGACCCACAGTAGCTGCAAAATCTTTAATGTAACATTTAACTGTCAAAACCAGAAAACGTATAAAATTACATTGTTTGGTAGAAAGAATCGGCCTTTTTTTAATCAAATGTTATCATTTTGTAATTTAATTTTTTTGCCTTTCACATAACAAATGGTCGGGGGAGAGGTAGGGGTGGGGATAAATAAATAGACAAATAAATAAATAAATAAAATGCAAAAATACGACAGCAGGTCAAAAAATGCCTCATCAATAGATGCTCAGGAAATGCACCAAAAGCTGTTCTAATACTCGAAGAAACCAGAAGTTTGTAAACATAAGTCCATGCTTATGATCCAGGAAAAGAGTGGTCCAATGTAACCCACCATAACTGGAGAAGATTCTCTGTAAATGGAGGTGTTAACACACACAAATAACAAATCATTGTGCTCTTACTTTCTACATGGATATTACCATTTATGAAAGAATGGCTGTAATTGCTACCCTTGTTTGGTTAACAATTGCACCTATCCTATTATTTTGTTATCCCCTCTTCCCCAGCCTCTCTATCCAGTCCTGGTTGATTGTCTCATCCATTTGTTATGGCTTTTAGATTGTAGGTTCTGAGGCAAGAGCTCTTATTTACTATATGTTTGTGCAGTGCCTGGCACAATATAGCCCTTGTGGAGAACTGGAAAACTGACTTTTTATAAAATGGAAAAGTGTGACTTAGTTTCCCCTCTCACCTTATGTTGATATCTGTCAGGTGTGAAGAGGTTTATTTGTTTCTTGGAACAGATGGGGGTGGGGAGTGGAGAGTCACCTCACACAAGTGAAGTATCAGGAACTAAAATCACTGGTAGGAGGGGGGTAGTTAATGCAATTCCCTAAACCTGAATCCTACAAAAAGACTGAGGTGCCAGAACTGGCCTGGCCTGGCCCGGCCCATCCATTTTTTGCCACAGGTCCTGCCCCCTGCCCCTCCTTTTCCACCTGAGGCCCCACCCTATGGCCAGGCGAGCAGCTGGAGTCTGGCCAGGAAGCCTGGGCAGTTGTGGGAAACCATGGACTCTTCACCAACCTGGGGTGATGGTGCAGCTGAAAGCAGCCCCTGGCCTGTTTCCCTTCCCCTGGGGCCCCATCCAGGGCAGATGGAGAGTCCACAGCTGCCCGAGCAGCTCTTACCATGGTCCAGCTGTAGCGCTTCGACCCCTGAGGCCCATCCCCCAGGCAGACCTGGGTCGGGGTAAGAGCCATGTAGGCAGCTATGGGGAGCCACAGACCCTCCACCAGCCCTGGGCAGGGGTGGGGCTTTGGTGGGGGTGGGGGGAAAGGCGGGATGGGGGCGAGGCCACAGAGGGGGCAGAGGCCTCTGGCCTCACCAGTTTTGGGAAGGCTCCACCATCCCTGGAAAAAGTGGAAACATGATGAGTACAAAAGAATAACACAAGCATGTAAGGACAAAATCAGAAAGACACAAAATAAGTTACACCTAGCAAGGGACATAAAGGGCCACACGAAGAGGTTAAGTACGTTAGAAGCAATAGAAATACCAATGAAAGTGTAACTCCTCTACTTAGCTGGGAAGGAAAGCTAATAATGGATGATATTAAGAAGATATTTAAATGCCCATTTTGCTTCTATCTTCACTATAAACATTAATGATGACTAGCTACTCAATACAATTAATATTAACAACATGGGGAGAGGAATGCAAGCCAAAATAGGGTAAAATCAGATTAAAGACTATTTGGGTAACTTAGATGTATTCAAGTTGGTAGGGCCTGATGAAATTCACCCCAGGAATTTACAGAAGTGGTTGAAGCAAACTCAAAATTGTTGGTAATTATCTTCAAGGCCTTATGGAGGATGGGTGAAGTCCCAAAGGGCTAGAGAAGAGCAAAGAGTACCTATCTTTAAACAGGAGGGGGAAAAAAGAAGACCCAGGCAATTATAGACCAGTCAGCCTACTTTCAATACCTAGAAAGATATGGGGACAAATAATTAAACAATCGATTAGTAAACACCTCCAGCATAATAGGATGATAAGGAATAGCCAGCATGGATTTGTCAAGAACAAATCACGCCAAACAAACCTAATTTCCTTCTTTGACAGGGTTGCTGGCCAAGTGAATAGGGGGGAAGCTGTAGATGTTAGTAAGGCTTCTGACACAGTCCCATATGACATTCTCATAAGCAAACTAGGGAAATGTGGTCTAGAACAGGCCTGCACAACTCGTAAAGCAGCGAGGGCCATATTACTCCAAAGAAAACACCTGAGGGCCTAAACCCCCCGGCCCTGCAGAAACACGCCCCCCTAGCGCCGCCCGCCCCACAGAAACAACCCCTTCTTCCCCTCTTCACCCCCCCAGGGGTCACTATATTACTGCACACAACAGTCAATCAACGCAGTTGTAGATAAATCTCTGCCTTATGCATTTTTGCCGCACAGTGAGCCCACCTACTCATCCCCCTGCGGGCCGCACAGTGAGCCCACGTGGGCCGCATGCAGCCCACGTGGGCCGCATGCGGCCCCCGGGTCCGCATGTTGTGCAGGCCTGGTCTAAATTACTATAAAGTGGGTGAAAACTGGTTGATTGACCATACTCCAAGCAAGGTTATCAACAGTTCACTGTCAAACTGGGGGGCAGAGGGATGTATCTAGTGGGCGTTTGCAGGAGTCGGTCCTAGGTCTGGTACTATTCAATGTTTTCAATAATGACTTGGATAATGGAGTGGAAAGTATGCTTAGATAATTTGTGGATGACACCAAACTGGAAGGGGTTACAAATACTTTGGAGGGCAGGATCAGAATATAAAATGAGCCTGACAACTTGGAGAACTGGTCTGAAACCAACAAGATGAAATTCAAAAAAGACAAGTACTTCAATTAGGAAAGAAAAATCAAATGTACGGCTAACAAATGAGGAATTGAATGGCTATGCAATAGTACTGCTGAAAAGAATCTAGGGGTTTAGTGGATCACAAATTGAATATTAGTCAACAATGTGATGCAATTGCAAGAAAGACTAATATCATTCTAGGGTGTATTAACAGGAGTGCCCTACATAAGACATGGGAGGTAATTGTCCAGCTCCACTTGGCACTGATGAGACCTCAGCTGGAGTACGGTATCCAGTTCTGAGTGCCACACTTTAAGAAAGAAGTGGATAAATTGGAGAGAGCGTGTCCAGAAGATAGCAACAAAAAGATAAAAAGTTTAGAAAACATGACCTGTCAGGAAATGTAAAAAATCTGAGCATATTTAGTCTCAAGAAAAGACGACTCTGGTAAGGACGTGAAAACAGTCTTCAAATATGTTGAGGGTTGTTTTAAAGAAGATGGTGATCAATTGTTTCTCCATGTCCACTGAAGGCAGGACAAGTAGTAATCAGCTTAATCTGCAGCAAGGGAGATTTCAGTCATATATTAAGGACAGTTTTTCTAACTATAAGGATAGTTAACCACTGGAACATGTTATCAAGAAAATTTGTGGAATCCCCACCATTGGAGGTTTTTAAGAATAGGTTAAACAAGCACCTGTCTGGGATGGTCTGGGTTTACTTGGTTCTGACTCAGTTCAGGGGGCTGGACAAGATGACCTGTCGAGGTCCCTTCCAGCCTTACCTTTCTATGAAACAGATAAACAAGTCTGCAGAAGTACCACCCACTGGGGGAACTTGCATACTGGTTTGACTGAGTTAAAGCAACCCAGAAAACAGAATTGTATGAAGTAACCAGCCTGATATAAAAGAGGGGTCATTCTCACCCAATCCAAGAACAGATATGAGGCTGTGACAGGAGGGACAGACCCAGCAGAAAGGGTTCCAAGGACTTTGAAACCTACCGAGGTCTTCAGGAGGAAGATGGGTGACACCTGGTAAGACAGGCGTCCATGCAAGTTGCTTATTGTTTCCAAGAGGCATTTTATCTATCATACTTTTGCTTTATGAAGGCTGGATGATCACTGGCTAATCCTGTCATAAGAACTGGACAGCCTGCCACGGCTACATGCGCTCCCAGGCCAGTGTCACCCAGCTTTCAGGTGAAAAGCCCATCATGGTCCCCTCCCTTGTCATAAAGGGGAAATTGCAGCTGCTTTGTGGACTTTGGCAAGCAATGGCTTTCCACCATCTGGAGCCCTGTGCCCTAGTTTATATCAGGCAGGTAAATCTTGTCATTTGTTTCTTTCAAGTCAGTTACTTCCAAATTTCTCTCAGAAATGTTTACATTTCACAAAAATGGAGGACAAATAAATAAAATAATGAAAGTTGACACTCCTTGCAGCTTTAACATTAAGAACGTTAAATTAAAAATGATGCTCAAAAAACCTGAGTGGAAGGACACATCTAAAAAAATCTACTATGTTAAGAATGGACCAGTTGTCATGACAGCAAGATCTTCAGTCAAACAGCAAATGCAGGGAAACTTACCCTTCGAATAAGATACAGCATGACCTTCAACAGTACTAGCAATTTAGAAGTCCTCATACAACTGTATTTACATTCAGAATCCCCAAATTTTATATACGAGTTACTATAACTAAACATTCAAGTTTGGAACTGGTTCTTTATCAGTCTGTTTCTGTTCAGTGCTGATGTGACCTATCATTAGTGGAGAAATTGCTTTACAGCCTTTTAAGACTCTTGTTTCCCTTGTTAAAAATCTGTAAATGGTTTTAGGGGAATGAGAATGAGATTACTGAACCTTCCACTTATTTCGATCTAATCCATGCCTATCATTTTGACTGATTTATGTAATTGATCTTGTTAAACCATATAAATCACCCAGGGATAGGGCAGTTTGCACAGTGCAAGATAATACTTATAGTGTTAGCAGTGATGACACTACAACCTTCAGTGGTTGACATCGTATCATATAGGCACAGTCTTGTTCAGAGTCCTGGCTTGCCTTTTTATATAAAATGACATCTCTCTATAACCAATGATTGTGTTATCCAGTAACTGCCTAAAGTAATCAAAACTGATTTAAAAAGGGTGAAGGGTGTATTATTTTTAATACAAATGATTTAGTTCCTGAAGTCTGAATCCAATTAAATGGAAGAACAAGTTACGCAGACATTAAACAAACGGAAAGCACTATAAAAACACTGGCTTCAGTCGTGCACAAAATGTGCAAAAATGCCCCCCTCCCCCAATTCTCCCAATAACTTCAGTCCTAACAGATGAGGAACTCCAGTCAGAGCGCTCATCTGAAGAGAGATTGGCATGGTGTGGTAGTTCAGAGAGGTGCATGAAGACAGATAAGGTAATACCACCAAACCATTTTTCAGCCAGCCCCCAAACCAAGATTTTAACTCAGGCCTTCAGGGATGAAGAGACTAACGTGTTAACCTGCTGTTCCATCTACCCCCAAGCACCTTTTCTGCATAGCACTACAGTAGATATGATCAGGTGTTTAAAATTACTATTGTTGAGTTGGGCAAGCTAAGATCCTATTTCTCTAAGGACTGTGCATTCCATGTCAAATTCAAATTTACAGCTACATGAAGTATAATAGGTTGACCAATTATATAAATGATCTTTCTATTATTGGTAGCCAGGTGCTTAGCACATTCTCACTTTAGTTTATAGGATAGATAAAAACTCTTACATTTCACCCCATTTATCCAGCTGGCCAATCAGTTAGATATCAATGATGACCCTTCACAACCACTATTATCCCTGCGGGGTGTGATAAGTGCAGCCTTAAAGGAGTTGAAGGAAACCAGAGGTCAGCAAAGGTGCTAGGGATGATGAAATTGACATCAGGCACAGCTCTGTGTTTAGACTGGGAAGTGCAGTCTTTCCCTTGAGGGAGGAAGAAGGCTGGCCTTACCATGAGGTGAACTGAGGCGGCCAACTCAGGTGCCAGACTGGGGGGAGGCACCACTAGGACCCAGAATGTAGAAAATTGTGTCTGCTGCTGTTGCATATGTATTCTCTCTGCTCTAGATGCATAGAGATGGTGAAGTTCTGTGCTGGAGGAAGGAGGGCAAAAGAGACATAACAGGCAGGCAGGGGAAAAGTGAGAGGGAATAACAGAAAGCAGCGGGAGCTGCAGGCAGGGCCGGCTCTAGGTTTTTTGCCGCCCCAAGCAAAAAAAAATTTGGCTGCCTCCCTCCCCCCTGCTTTTTTTTTTTTTGCTTTTACACATTTGCACTTTGCACATTTTTTTTGTTTTGTTTTGACTGTTTAAAATGAAAAAAGAAAAGAAAAGAAAACAGAATTTGTAGTAATTTGTAGAGAATTGTAATAAAACAATTTCCTACTACTGTAATTTAAACATTTAATTTTAACAAAATCGCAATTACAAACAATCTGGGTTCAACTATACACTGTAATGAAAAACGTTAGTGTCTTCCAGTTTCTCATAAATTAAAAGAATTTCTATGAACTGAATTTTTCTGGTTTTTATACTTGCATAGTCTTTTAAGAAGTCAGTGAAATCTAAATTTTTTGCAATGATATTTTCAATTGAAATTAATGCGAGTCTTGACAAATGATTTTGAGACATGGTGGACCTCAAATAATTTTTTAGTAATTTCAGTTTTGAGAAACTGCGCTCACCAGAAACCACTGATATGGGTAATGTTAAAAGAATGCGTAATGCTATAGCAGTGTTTGGAGTGAAAAAATCATTTCTTGCTATAAATTCTAATACTTTAGGAGGAGAAGTTTTAGGACTTATTAGCTCAGATAAAGCTATTAATTCATCATACAATTCTACTGCATCGATGTCAGCAGCGTTATCAGTATTGAGCGCTAAATGTAGGTCTTCACAGTGCTTCATGAGGTCTTCTTTGGAAAACTGATTTTTAATATTTCCAATATTGTATAAAAATTCAAAAGTTTCACAATGACCAGGCAACTGACAAAATCTTTCTTCAATGGAAGTTACAGCTACATCCAAAATACAATAGAAACATTGAACTTTAAACCTTTCTTTTGGATTGAGAATAGGATCATCATGAGCCTCATAACAAAACTGTCTTCTTTTGCCCCCCAAGGATGAATGAATTGTTGAGGTGCAAACGTCGGTGCAAAATCAAGATCCTCTGCTATTGTTGTTGCTTCTTTGACAGTTTCTTGAAATCCTTCATCTGAATGGTATTTTTAAAAATATTCCAGTGTTTTATTCAAAATCGTCTTTGCCTCGGAATTTTCTGTGGCTATGTTCTGCATAACTTTGCTGGACAAATTTATTTGATTTAGACTATTATGCCAAATAACTGTGTAACATGAAAATTGAAACTGCATCATTTTCTGAGCCAATGTTTCAGCTTCATGTCGAAATGAAGGATCATACGACAAGTCCTGGCTTATTTCAAATAGTGCATCGTAAATTGATGAATATCGGAATGGTCTAATAGCGTCTATCCTGCTTTCCCATCTAGTTTGACTTAGAGGTTTAAGTGTGAGTTTTTGTTCAAGATGCTTCTTCAAGACTGACCAACGGTGTGTGGAAGCACTAAAAAAGTTGTAAATTGCTTGAAATATGAAACGGCATCTTTAGATGATTTAGCGGCATCACTGACAACCAGATTGAGCGAATGCGCATGGCAAGGAACGAAAAAAGCTTGATTGTTTAAATTCAATATTCTTTGCTGTACACCTGCATGTCGTCCTCGCATGTATGAGCCATTATCGTACCCTTGGACACACATTTTCTAAAGGTATTCCATAGTGTTCCAATCTCTGTAGAATTACATCTGTGAGGGCTTTCCCAGTAGTTTCGTTCACTGGTATAAATTCTAGGAAGTGTTCACAAATTTTCACTTCTGCATTTTCATCAGTTTTCACAAATCGTAAAACTATTGACATTTGCTCAGTTTTGCTCAGATCTTGAGTACAATCAACTATAGTAGCGTTGAAAATATTTGCCATGTTTCAAATTCGATAAAATTTCATTACGCACTCCATTAGAAATTAATTGTATTATCTCATTTTGTGTATTTTTACCCAAATGATGGGTGTGAATCTCTCCATCTTTCACTCTTCGTACATGCTTAGCCATAACATTATCAAATTTGCCAATAACTCAACCAATTTTAAGAAATTTCCATTGTTATTCTCATATAAAATATCTGAGGATCCATGGAATGTGAGGCACTGTTCGGCTAGGAAATTAATGATTGCCAGTAAACGTTCCAACACAGCTTGCCAACGTAGAATTTCTGAACTTAGTAGACGTTGCTGTGCCGCATCGATTGTTGTACTGGAACGTAATCTGTTTGACAGCTCAATCCAATTTGTCAACGAGCGTAAATGATTTTTTGATGTTTCATGTTCTTTCAAATGCTGATGCAAATTTCGCCAGTCATTAAAACCTGCAGTTGCCAGAAGAATGTCCGAGTTACAGAATAGTTTGCAGCAAAAACAAAAAACGACATCTTTGGTCAGTGAATACACTAACCATGATCTATTAATTTGTTCCCCATTTTTCATATTTGTCTTCATACTGGATGGCATAAATTGATGATTCAACTCATTAAATGGATATTCAAATGTAGGATCTAGTTTTGAAGGACCTTTTTTCACAATAATCATTCGCACTGCATCAGTAAATTATTGTCGGCCATGTACTTGGATCCGATCCTATGTCAGTCTCTCCATCTTCCAATAATTGTTCTTCAGTTTTAGATTTGGATAACAGTTCTTTGTTTCTGGACTCTTCAGCTGAAGAAGTAAATCTTTGGATGGCTTGTGATTGTTCGTCTTTATCAGTCAGCGAAGATAATCTTTGGTCAGATTGTTGTTCATCTTTATCGGTTGATAAAGATAATCTTTGGTCCGATTGGTCTTCATCAGTTGATGAATAATCACCTTTAATGCATTGCTTAGAGCTTTCTCCTTGATTGTCAACTTTTTTAAAATAGTTTTTTGAAGTAAGAAAGAGTTTTTCTAATTCTTTTTGCCATTTCTCTCTTTGTTGCCTGTAGGCAGCACCGGAAAGTCGTTTTCGTCCCGGCATTTTATCCCCATAACCACTGGCACCGACGCGAAATGGTAATTAGCGCGAATGGCGCAGATAGGGCAGCACAGTACACACATGTAATCATCATTTGAGTGACCATGTCACGACGTGACACGATATTTCTCACGTCACGCTCCTATCACACTACTGTACTTGCTGTAGGTAAGGCGCTAGTCATCGGGGCAAGAGAGCTCCCCATGAGCTCGGACACACACTGGACCCAGCTATGCTGGTGTTTTCCCAGTGCTGAGTCCGCCCAGCTGCGAGCCCAAGGGGTAAGCAATGGAGAGAGCTCTGGGGCTGGAGGAGCCACGGAAGAGGTGCTGGGCTAGCTGGACAGATGCTGCCCCTCTCTGCCAGGCCGCTCGCCCCCTGCAGGGGGGAGGCAGAAGGAGACTCCAGGCACCGGCACGCTGTGCAGGGCTGGGGAGAAATGCAGCAGCCTCTGGGGCTCTAGCAGGCAGAAGCTCCCCAGGTGTCCTGGGGACCCTCCCGCCCGGCCCGACTCTTACCTTGCTACGGATCTGGCCCCAGGTGGACTTGTCTCCCGTCGCTGCCACTCCCGCAGCCGGTGGTTGGGGCTCCTGCTGGATCCCAGCGCCGGTCTTCGCATTGGCCCTGGCAGGAGTTGGGCTCAGCCTGGGCTGCCACTCCGCTCCCCTTCCCCCTCCCCTGGCAGGAGGCGGCGTAGAGGGGAGGAGGCGGACGCGGGGACAAGCCGAAGAGGAGCGGCCTGCCCAGCTGCCATGTTACACCCATCCTCTGCAGCCGGGGCAGGGCAGCGCTACCGGCTCCCCTCTGGGGGGGGGTGGCTGCTGCCCGCGGGAGAGTGGCATGACCCTACTCCCTGCTTAGCCAGCTCCCTGCCCCACCGCAGCTGTAATTGTGCCACCCCTAACAGTTTGCCACCCCAAGCACCAGCTTGTTTTGCTGGTGCCTCGAGCCGCCCCTGGCTGCAGGGAGAGAGAGGAGGAGGAGCCCTTTATGTACCTCTCTAGCACCCCCCAGGAGCCTGGACTGATTAACACCAGCTTCTCAGGGAGCTTCCTGTTTCCTGCTGCTTCCCTGAACACACTTGAGGAGAAGAGGTAGTCAACTGACGTAGTAGAAGCCAGTTAAGCTCTTAAGACGCTGATATCTTCCTTCACTCAGGCTCTGCTACCAGCCTGCTTATTTGTCCCCTTCAATTGAATGTTGAGAGCCACTAGAGCTGGCACAGAACAGCAGTCATGAGTGAAAGAAGAAAACGCCCCTCTGGGACAGCATTCAGAAAAAGAAAGAAAGCAAAGGAAGCTTTTCTAGCTAAGCAGGAAGGAGATCTCCTGAGATACATAGACACAAATGTTCATGGTGAGCCTTCTGGCCCCAATGAGGATGTGAGTGGTGAGGAGATGCCTGATCTTCCAGTTAGTCAGAGTGCAGGTGACCTGGCAGCTACTGCAACATCCATATCTGCATCTCAAATGGATGTAACCATGCATATTCCTGAAGAAAAGTGTAGATCAGAGAAGAGTGTGGTGGAGGCACAAGAAACAGCTGCTGCTGAGTTTAGTTCCTTAAGTCTAGATGATCCAGGACTGTGGACCCACTTGAGCAGTAGCCTGGGGGACTTCCTTGTACTGCATGGGCCACAGCAAGTGAAAAACTTCATGTTCCCCAAAGATAATGAAAATAGAAGTTTCCATCCATCACATTACTGGGGTGAAATCCCCAATGTGACAAAGTGGAGAGGCCATGGCTTATGTACTCAACAACCCAGAATGCTTCATACTGTTTTTGTTGCAAACTCTTCCAGTCTAATGTTCCAGCCACATTGGGTTCTACAGGAACAAAGGACTGGAAAAATCTGGCTAGAAATCTGGCATGCCATGAGAAGGCAGCAAATGAGCATTCCATAGGTGGAAAGACCTTGAGATGAGATTAAGGTTAAAGGCCACCATAGATGATCAGCATCAAGAGAAGATTACATCGGATTGTCTTTACTGGCAAAATGTTCTGAAAAGGCTCATTGCCATTGTGTGAATGCTTGCTACTCAAAACCTAGCATTGCGTGGCACTTCAGATCAGCTGTATCTGACAAACAATGGAAACTTCCTTAAAATTGTGAAGCTGCTGGCTGAGTTTGATGCTGTACTCTAGGAGCATCTAAGAAGAGTCACCACTCAAGAAATGTACACACACCACTACCTTGGAAAAACAATTCAAAATGAGATCATACAGTTACTGGCAACAAAAGTCAAACAGAAGATTGTTGCAGATCTGAAGTCAGCAAGATATTACTCTGTTAT
This sequence comes from Chelydra serpentina, assembly GCA_037349315.1. Lineage (NCBI taxonomy): Eukaryota > Metazoa > Chordata > Testudines > Chelydridae > Chelydra > Chelydra serpentina. The sequence continues at coordinate 21,554,248 of JBAIAC010000035.1, forward strand.
TCTGGACTGCACACCTGACATCAGCCATACGGAACAAATGACCTTAATGGTGCATTTTGTAACAACAACAGAACCTAGTGAAAATGTCCCTGCAATGGTGACTGTGAGAGAGCATTTTCTAGAATTTATTGACATTGATGATACTACAGGAGCTGGTATGACAAATGTGCTTCTTAAAAACCTGGAAGATACGGGAATTGTGATAGCTGACATGAGAGGTCAGGGCTACGATAATGGTGCCAACATGAGAGGAAGGAACAGAGGAGTGCAGACACGGATCCATGAGTTAAACCCTCGAGCTTTCTTTGTCCCATGCAGTTCTCATTCATTGAATTTGGTGGTCAGTGATGCAGCATCAGCTTCTAGTGAGACTGCTGAATTTTTTAATGTAATTCAAAGCATCTATGTATTTTTCTCTGCATCAACTCATCGATGGCAAATTTTGAAGCAACATCTGGAAACATCCTCTTTGACACTGAAACCACTGAGTGCCACACAATGGGAAAGTCGAGTGGAGGTGATAAAGCCGATAAAGGCGATAAACACCAAATTGGGAAGATAGATGATGCCATAGTTGCCATTATGGAGGATAATGCTACGACAGGAAATGTTCATAGGAGAAAAGTGGCAGAGGGAAATGGAATTACCAGAAACATACATAACTTCAAATTTGTGTGTGGCTTAGTGTTGTGGCATGACATACTGTTTGAAATAAATGTTGTAAGCAAGAGACTCCAAGGTCTTGACCTTGATATATCTGGAACAATGGAACTACTGGACAAAGCAAAGTCATACCTGCAATCTTACTGGTCAGCTGAGGGATTTCAAAATGTTCTGAAGAGTGCACAGAAGTCGTCAGAGGAACTTCACACGAGCTATCTTCCCACTCATTCAAGAATACAAGAGTCACCGAAGAAGATGACATTTTGATTACGAGGCAAGGGATAATCCCATAAGAGACCTCAAACAACAATTCAAAGTTGAATTCTTTAACCAGGTGCTAGATTGTGCAGTACAATCGTTTCATGCAGCTCAAGGAACACAGCAGTATATTTGGGATGTGGTATGATATTCCAAAACTCCTCACTATACCTGAAGACCTACACCAGCAATGCAAGGCATTAGAGACAGTGTTGACACATGATGACATACGCGATATTGATGCAAGTGATTTAGGTGATGAACTGAAAGCCCATTCAAGATACATTTCAGCAGAATCAAATCCAAAGGCTGTTCTGGAATATATGTGCACAAATAAGATGACCAACCTCTTTCCAAATGCTTTTGTTGCTCTGCGCATACTTCTAACACTTCCTGTAACAGTTGCCAGTGGAGAATGCAGCTTCTCCAAGCTGAAGTTAATAAAAACACATCTACGCTCCACAATGACACAGGAGAGGCTGGTCGGCTTTGCAACCATCTCAATAGAGCATGAGCTGGCCCAGACTGTGGACCTTCAGGAAGCAGTTCAAATCTTTGCAACTAAGAAGGCACGGAAAGCACAACTTTGATTATTCAAACAGATAAAAATGCCAGTGTTTACTATGCAGACAAGAAAAGTTACATTTGCTGTTCAGGCATTTAAAAGTTAAGTGTTACTTAAAATTTTTGAACAAGGCATTTTATGTTGGTAGTTCTTCTTTATTGAGGTAGGTAGCAGAGCAGTACCATGAGAGGAGTAGAACAGGAAGAAGGCAGCATTGAAACCTTTCAAAGTTTTGGCCCAAGCGAGGGAGCATGGGGGCATCATTTGAGCTCCCTGCCTCAGGTGCCAAAATGTTGTGGGCAGGCCCTGGGGAGGAACAATGACAAACAAGGCACAAAAAGTGAGAAGATACTTTAAAAAATAAAAAAAGCTTTAGCATTGGAAATCAAATACCACACACATACTAATAAAGTTTCCAAGCAGAATTGATTGTTGGAAATCAGGGAGCTTCAAAAACAAAGGCCATTCGAAAGAAACAAGATGTGAAATGCTAACAAGAAATTCATTCACTCGTTCTTTGATTAGCCATGAATGTTATAATTAATTTTAACTATAGACTTCCACTCCAGCCCCCCTTCCATTCCCATAAATGATCTAAGTTTGATGTAAAGGAGAAACAGTATATGTTTTATTGAAGGGGGACTTTAAGGAAGGGAGACTGTTTTCTACTGTCCAACCTCAAAATTGCACAATAACACACTCACTTTTTTTCTCCCCCTTTCCCCCAAGTGATCTTCCTAACTCCTGGGTATCCCTGGCAAAATGTTCATATCCCTCTAAATTTTGTATTTGGTAGGGTTTGTGATCGTTTTCACTTTGAGGCCTGTGGCCTAAAGTCTAAGTGCCATTGTAGTCCTGTGGATAAGACACTGCACTGGGAATCTACAGACCTGCGTTCTATTCTCAGTTCTACCATTGATCAGCTGCATGTAGGCAAGTCACTCCACCTCTCTCTGACACTGTTTCCCCTGAGTTGTCTGTCTAGATAAGTAGCTCTTAGAGGCAGAACTGTCTCTCACTCTGGGTATGTACAGCAACTAGCCCCTAGTCTCAATTGACACCACTAGGCAGAACAGTGATATAAATAGCTGTCCTTTAAAATCTTATTAAAATCTCTAGAGTAACAGATAAAAATCTAATCAGGTACTGATCTGTAATGTGTTATTGACTTGGTAATTGATTTCTCTTTTCCTTTTTCATCTACCACCTCTCTCCATATCCCCCAAACACATGAACACCCACCTCAGCTACACACCATCAAGCTGAGCATTGTTTCAGGATTACAATGATCATTAATTACTTCTTACAATATTTCTGATGTATTAGCAGGCCAATTCTTTTTGGATTTACATCTCCCTTTTGAAGATGCATGGAGTGTAATTCAAAGCAGATTCTGAACCTGGCTTAATTGTTTACATCTGTCTGCTTTTTGTGTCAGAAAGCCTTGTTAAATCAGTATTATTTACTAGTGTAGACATCAGTTAAAAAAAATTATTTAGTTAAACTAGTGCAAGCCCCAAAGGGTATGTCTACACTACAATCTGAGGTGTGATTGCAGTAGACATACCCATGCTAGCATTACCAGAGATAACATGGATAAAAGTAGTAAGATAGATGCAGTGGCACAGACTTCAACATGGGCTGTATAAACATGTTGGGGCCCGAGGTACATACTCATGTTCTTAGTCCACACTGAAGCCACTGCTATTTTTAGTCATACAAGAGCAGATATGGCTACCTGCACTGCAATCACATCTCAGATTGCAGTGTCTAATTTAAAAGCATTTAAACTAGTTTAATCCTTGCTTATATCAATGAAGTTAAGTTACCAACTCAGATTCCTGGAAAGGCAATATATTAACATGTCTTAATATTATTTCATGTGACTATCTAAAAATAGCATTTCAGTTCTGCTAATGAAGGGCAAAGTTGTCCTCTCAGATCTATGCAGGATTGATTACTTTGTGCTCAGTCTGCATGCACAGATTTCCCATTACTACGATCAATGAACGATCTACCCATTTAGTGAGAGCAGAATTCCAAAATAAAGATCAAATGTGAGAAGAAGCTGGCATATGAAAAAAACAAAAACAAAAAACACAGTTACTATTTGATCAACATACAATTTAATTTCTTTTAGACCCCTCAAATGTACCTTCCTACATTGAACCTTAGTATCTATTACTAAGTACCTTTAAAATAATTAATGAGTCATAACAGACTTCCACTGTGCAGAAGTGAGTAATTATTTGTATTTTTGTACTTATAAATGAGGAAAAGTGTAATTAGATGGACATGCAGTGAATCCACGCTAAAGATACTGTCGCGTGGCTGCTTGTGTGACCCAAGAAGTGACCTGCATCATGCAGGGGCATGTATGAGAGAGGGGGGAGAAAAAAACCCAACTGTACCCACATTTACAGTACATACTACACCTTCTTAAGGGTGTCTGAGATATAGTGTGCAAGAGGTTTGTTATTCTGTACAGTAGGTAGTAAATAATTCTGAATTCTTTCTGCATTCATTGAAATATGAAAAGCTCATTTGGCCACTGAATATCTGTGCTCCTTGATTTCACTGCAGTTTATCATTAATTAATGTCCACTTATTACAGTGGTTGGTTAGCCAGAGGTTGCACAGGGCAGAGATAGCAGAGCTGTTCCTTTGTTCAGTGGCACAGTACTTTGTATCTAGCCTTCAGGACTGACTTTTCCCCTTAGTTAACTAATTATTTAATCAGCCTAACCTAATGTGTGTTATGTGACCATTAAGCAGATGTGCAAGACAGGCTTTGTCTTACAGTCTTTGTTTTACAGGAATTTAAGAACAGAAGAGAAATCAAAGGAAGCAAAAGTTTACACCAATAGTTTCAAATACATTTCACTCTGAGCTCTGGCATAAATCTCTTTATGCAAGACAGACCCAGAGGATCTTTTTAGACAGACAGCTACAGAGGATGTCTTGACATAGTAAACGATGTTCAACAAGCTCAATGAATGACAGAAAGCAAGAAACTGGAGAATGGTGACATGGCTTGTGGCGGGTTGGGGAACCCTTTTTAAAGTTCTAAAACTAACATGGAGGGAGGGTGTGACATATCAGGGCACAATCTAGACTGGTGGGAGGTTATGTCACCCCCGCCCTGCAACCTTGGTACCTTACAATGCCTTGCTGAAGTAGCTCCCACCTATTAGCTGTATACTAATGATTTAGTATAAACACATGCCATTTACTTAAAAAACAAACAAACAGGATATCCTACAATGATAGTGTAGCTGAGTGAACTGTTAGATATTGGGTTTAAAGCATGTTCCCATTATAGCGTCATACATCCTGAAGTGGCATATTGTTTTTAACCAGATGCAAAGTAGAACAAAAAAATTCTTTAAAATAGATGCATAACTATCACAGTAAGGTCTTTGAGACAGGGTCATTACTAGGCATTTTAGATACAGATGCACTGCCAACATTTTAACAAGAGGCTTCCCCAAAACAATTCCCGTTCAGTGATATATGTGACATTTCTTAGGCAAAATAAACCCATCTGTCATATCTCCCTCTACCTCCCCTCTCTCCCCAAAATCAATTCCACACTCTCCCCACTCCTACATCCATCAATCCCTTCAGTGCCTACCCCAGACCCCATTACCGTTTGATCCATGGTGCTTGTCCATCCATAATAATTCAGGGAGTTTCCTCTAGGTGGCCCCTTCCTCTAGGTGGACAGTTGTGTATTTCAGCAGCAGCAGTAGGAGAGAGATTATGTGATCTGTGGTTGGGGGTAGTTGGTTAGGTGGGGTGGGTCCTCTCTGGTGGTGGGCTCAGGGGAGGTCATTTGAAGAATAAGTCCCCTTTGGGTTTTTGAGGTAAGATTTTTTTCTAGCTAGTGCAGGGGTCTCTCTCCACCAACCCCCTACCCTTCCAACTGCTCTCCATAGATAGGGAAATTAAGTGACTCCAAGCTCCATCTACTGTTGTACTAACCAGGCACCCTGTGTCTCTTAATATCAAATGCCTGTCCCTACCAATTGTCAAGGTCTAATTAAGAGACTGAAGGAACACTGCTCCAGGTTCCCTCCCAGGGCCAGTGCTTCAAACTTTGCATTGCCCATGCAGACACCAGTGCGGAGAGAGTTTTGTAGAAGCAATAGAACTTCCACACCCAATAGCCTCAGCTTGGGCTGGTCTCTTCTTCATGCACTGATTTAGTGGCTGGTGCTGAGGATTCCAGGACTATGTCGTGCATTCTTCATGGTGGGAGATGAACGAAGGGAGCTCCCCCTTGCAATAAGTGCTGCAGCAATAGCTAGTGGTCTCAGGAAGCTGAACATTTTAACAAGGAGAGCAAGACTTAGCATATTGGGTAGACGGCAAAACAAAGTTTTGCCACCTTTTCCCCAAACCTAGCTACCGTCCATCCATGAGTATTACTCCTTTGTCTATACACATGGCTAACCAAAGGGATAGCGAGGTGACTCTTTGGGATACACCTACCTTTTTGACTCATTTAAACAAAAGACAAGCAGGTGTGAGTGCACATGTGGGGTAGAGAACTTCAGGTCTTCTCAACGTCATGTTGTGGAGACCAGCAGCATATTCCTTTCGATCTTAGCAAACAGTTTACATTTTCAAGACTAGCTTGGCAAGGAAAAGGGCCAGAGATATGGCATGGTTTTTGAGTAAGAGCCTAGATTCCCCTATAGAAGGTGCAAAGGCTGGCTCTGTTAACAAGAAGTTCACACCCACCTCCTCCAGTTCTCCAGCATTTGGTGCAATATAAATAATTGGTAACAATACTCTTGAGTGAACAATGCAAACCCATGCTAAAGGGAAAATCTTTTGTGTGTCTTATTATTTTATTCCTTCCTTTTCATTTCAAATTAATTGTGTTTTAACTATTATAGTCCCACAAAATAGTTTCAAGGTTGGCAAGTCCAAAATGCGACCAATTCATTTTCTAAAATAAAAGAGAATAGTGAAACACAAAGAGCAGCAAAGTATTGGCTCAACTCTGCCTCATGTGCAATTCCTATAATCTTCAATGAAAATTGTCCCCATGTAACTGAAGACAGAATGGGACCCGGCAGCCCAAATGCAGGCCTTGATCCATGCCATTAACTCCCAAAGATAAGTGGCAGTTTGCTGAGAATTGAGGGCAGAATATATAGTGGTGGTGAGATGGTCATCCTAGAAGTTGGGTTTTTAACAGCATTACAGACCATGGTTTACAAGGCTAACAGTGGGAAAGACTTCCTGGGAAGCACACTTTGGGACCTAAGGAGTTAATTTCCTTAATTTCATCCCCAAAGATTCCAGAACATTTTACAAGTTTTACCACAATCACTTCATCTACCACTGAAACGTAACCACCTCTGAGTTGGAGCTAACACTAAATTAACAGAGAGGAAGGGTAGAATATTATTTAAACTGCAGAGCAAACAAGGTCACTATAATGCTTATGTATACCCAACTAACTTCCCACTCTTCAGTCTGCTGAAAGAAGACTCCTCGTACATGTACATGAGGCAAGACTTAAGTACTGCATAGTACATTTGCTTAACAGAGTAGATAACTATGTAAGTCTTCTGTAAATCTTAATTGTTATTATAAATTCAATTGGGTTCCAAATGCAACTTTCCCCCCCCTTCAAGGACTCTCTAATAACATTGCCAAGTTTATCCTCTTACTATTCAGTCAATTATGAAAATCAACAGAAGGGGTAAACTGTGATTTATAGAATGAACAGCTTGAAGTACCTGGAATCTACATGGCGTACAAATTGTATAACAACTATACATTCAACAAATTCTACACAATTACTACATTAAATTAAATGCCCCAATTCCATCTGTGGTTGTATTCTCCAGATACCTTAGGTCTCTTTATCTCCAATAGCTTGCAGGTGTGCAAATAAGCATTCACAGTGCATACCAGATGTCAATGTCTAATTAAAATATAGAATTAAAAAGAGGAATCATTGATGCCAACAGCATTTTGACATAGGACAGTGACTTCTGACATAATACGTTGGTACTGAGGGAGCAGTAATATTTTTAAACACAACAATGTATTTACACATGGTCTTGAAAAACTCCATTTAATTACAAATAAACTAAGATCAAAAAGAAAGTTGAATTCAAGTGCTGAAATAGCCCACTGGGTGTCTACAATTCCTCACTCTACCAGTATGTCTACACTGCAGGTGGAGGTGTGATTATAGCACAGGTAGGAATATCTCCACTAGCTTTAATTTAGCTAGCGTGATAACAATAGCGGTAAAGACACAGCAGCATCGGTTACCAATACAGACACACAGGCAGGTTCCCCAGAATGTTCCGCCTGTGTTGCCATGTCTTCACTGCTGTTTTTAGTGTGCTAGCTAGATTAAATATGACACAGGTTAGGTATGTCCACTTGTGCTGCAATCCCACCTCCGACTGCAAAGCAGACATACCCTAACACTGAAAACAGCTGGAAATAGCTCTCCCTCTTTTTCCATGTTATGAAAATCCAAGATTAAATAAATCTTAACTGTCTGCACTTAAGAATAATCTGAAAATCTTTCTAAGAATGTATTAAAGAAAAAAGAGGTTGTCAGTCACCTTGGAATTTATAAATCCACAATCCCCTCCGGCCCACCCAAGAGTTGTGGAATTTTAATGAAAGTTTCCAACTGTTGTGCAGCAGTGCTTGCAATGTTGGGAACCCTAAGCCAGATGTTTCTTTGACAGCGCCTATCAGTACCATGTCAGATAATCATGATCAGAAGCACACATCCATATGTCTTTTTGGATTGGTAGGTATAAATCATCCCTGAAAAAAAATCACACTGAAGATCTTCCAGCCTAGAAAGACATCCCACTTGTCCATCCTTACCACTGTGATGATGGTGTAAAAATATACAGCAATTTTATTCACTGCTCATTGCAGCAAATCAGAGACTGGTCATTATTTCTTCATTATAAATAGTTTGGAAAAACCAAGTCATGCAATTGGTGAATGAGGATTCAAACATATATAGCTTCTGGGAAACAAAGATTGGAATATCTTCAAACCCTATCCCTCCTTTCAACGAAAGTGCAGCCTTTGGGTGCTATACTGCCTTTATAATATATATGTTAATGGAAGTAATCCATGGGAATCAAGTAAACAATTTATCCTCAAGTGTCAAACGATACAGATTATCAAGAGAACATTAACAAAATTATAAAGTGCTATTTTACAAATGTGATGACATGACAATGATGTTCCCATGACCTATTCAATGTGGGACAGTCCTGCAAGGTATGGAGTAGAGCTGTTCAGAAAAGAAGAGGAGGGGAGGGAGAACCACAATTTTAATTTTCTCCCCCTATTTTTTTTCCAATTTTGAAAGAAGAAATTTCTATTTTTAATTTCTTTTTTTGCCAGCTCTATATTTGGTCAAAACAGTGGGGTGAAATATAATGAAAATTGTTCCACTGTCTCTTTAAATTTCAAAAACATTTTGTTTAACTCTAATAAAGAGTAACTTTAATTCTCAATGTGCCTCAGTTCTCTATTGCCATCTCCTGGGGGGAGGAGGCATTTCTATCCAAACCCCTCATCTGTCTTTACCAGCATCTACCTTTTGATCCATGGTTTCTTGTATTTTACATTAGAGGAGAAGAAACTGAGCAACCCCAGTGTCATCTCAGGCATGTGTCTTGAAAGACCAGATTTTAATTGGGTGCTCTGAACTGAAAATGCTCCATCTCTACATAATTTCAAAAGGAGAAGAATCATGAAACCATTACAGTGTGTAAGAGAAAGCAGCCCTGACAACTCTGTTAAATATGCCCTTTAGGTGAAAGCAGTCATTGTCCCACAAAGAGCACCGAAAATTGCCAAGGAATATTGTACAATTCAGAGGCCCCTTAAAATCTGGTTCCAGAATAAAGCAGCAGTGAACAGATACTATTCAAAAGGTAGTTATGGTGATAAACTTTCTATACCAGCTTCTCCATTGCGCAGTAAACGTAATTAGGGTATCAGAAGGAATTAATAATATTTACTTTACTAAGACTAAAAGCAATTAATCAGAAGACAAAATGGTGGCACAGAACGAAACTTGGCCACGTGCCACAATGAGGAATAATGAAGTTCACTGAAATAACAACACCACAGATTTTTTTCAGTGGTGCAGAACTTTCCCGCCCCTATTTACACATCAGGCCTTAGGTCAATGAACATTTGAGAGGAGTTATTTTTTTCCCTTGGGGAAAAAACCACGTGTGCACACACAAAATAAAATAGGCTTCACATTGGACATAACTTAATGAGAACACATTTTTTGTATTTTTGTTTATCGGGGTAATAATTCTTGTCACAGGAGGCAAATAAATAATGAGAAGTGGCATCATGACATACCACCATGAGGCAGGTTGGCAGGAGGTCAATGCAGCTTGATCTAGAGCGTGCTGTACTGACATTTTACAAACTTTCTGCCTACAAATTAGCACCACAGGTCACTGAGCTTTCCTTGCTGAAGTTAACACTATACAACTTGTGAGCTGAGGCTTTGATCCGTGAAGGACAAACTGCATTTTAGAATATATATTTTTCTAATTTCAATTTGGGAAACAGAAGACAAAACTTGCCGACCGCGTACTACTTTGCTGTGAACTGATCAGCAGCCATGAAAGCCAAATATGACATTCAAGCTACAATTGCCTCAGAATGTATTTATTTAAAGATCATAAACATCACATTTTCTGCCGTGTAGGCTTGCATCTGTTCTACCATGTCTTCACTTCTTCACAGCATTTACATCAATCATTACTTGGCTGTATAACCCTGAATGGTTGAGGTGCTGTAAAACACTCTGAGAAGCAGGATTTTGTGGTGGCAGGAAAGAGTGGTGGTTTGTTATCTGAACATTTCACACACTTTGTCTCTTCCTTTATTTGGAGATATTCTAACAGCTCCCTTGTTTCGACCCCAACAACCCTAGGCTCCCTTCCCACAAAACCCTTTAATAAACAAACCCTGCCTGCAATCTTTCAGCGGTTCCTCAGGCTCTCTTGTTTCATTGCAATCCCTCCTCTACCCAGTACTCCTTTCTAGCTTTAAAAGATACTAACCATTGGGTATATGCCTCACTGCCTTTGACAGTTCCATTCCTTATTATACTCTCTGATGTGAGCCAATCCATACCTCAATGAAGTTTTGGAGACAGGTGAAGGTTAGAGCAAAGTTTTATTTTTCCTGAACCATGTTACCCATCATAACCATCTTTATTAATCTGAAAAAGGGCATGTTATAAGCAACACACCTCAACTCCTCAAAAAAAGGATTTTAAGAACAGATTTTAACCTACCTCTGTTTTGCCCATCTGTTTAACTCTTCTTAAATAGCCTGCATCATTTTTTCACACTTATTTGCAGCTGTATACTCAGCTGTAATGGTTTTAAGAAACGTTTTGTGATACTTTAAGATCAGTATGCCAGCCAGGTTTTCAGGCACACTGAAGTATAATCTTCTGAGTTCTGACCAACTATATTTTTCAAGTGTAGACATGTTTTTACAAAGATATAAACGACAGGCCTATCTATTCTTTTTATACTGCATCAAATGATGTTGAAAAATAAAACAGAGATTCCCCAAAAGTGCACACAGTTAGCAAACTGTGTTGAAGGGTGACAACAGAAATAGCTTGCTGCAGTAATTGATTAAAAACACAATATTGCTTTTATATAGCATGTTTTATGTTCAAGGTATCCCAAAAGTGTTTTTTACAAGGTAATGATTTAGATCAGAGATTCTCACCAGTGGTCTGCGAGCTCCATTCAGGTGGTTTGTGGATAGTTTCCCTCTAAGTTGCGCGCTTGGGCAGCCGCACATGAGAGAATGAAGGGCCGCCCACCTAATTAGTGGAGCCACGCAGGCGTGGCTCCACTAATTAGGTGCCTTGATCCTGGAGAAGATGCACATGTAAGGTGAGGTGGTGGCCTTGGGGGAATTTGAGAGTAGGTGGGAGGGGCAGTGGGGCGAGAAGAGGGGGTGGGGAGAATTTGGGATGTGCAGGGCTGCAGTGGCCAGAGAAAGAGGCGACTTTCCCCAGCTCCAGGGCTGCGGCTGCCGGGGAGAGACAGCCCTCCTTCCCAGCCCCAGCTAGGTGGCTGCTGTGGTAGGGGAGAGAGGGAGAGACCCCCCTCCTTTCCAGCCCCAGCTCGGGGGCTGCCGTGGCGGGAGAGAGAGGGCACATCCATCGCATTAGAAAGCTAAGACTACTGATATTAAAATATGAGTGGTGTGCTTTTATTTGTAGAACAAAAAAATGTTAACTATTATTAAGGGTTTTTTATATCGCATTTTTATCCAAAGCGCTTTACAATTGTTAGCTAACTGTACAAACAACATTTGGAAAGATCATTTAGTGGCCCACTGAGACCCACAGCGATTTTCAAATGGTCTGCAAAAAAAAAAGTTTGAGAACCACTGATTTAGATATAGGTAGCAGAGGAACAATGTGGGTCAACAGAGCAACTACTTTGAACCCAACAGTAGCTCACACAACCATGTAGGTCCCAGTCCAGACTGCCTGGGAAACGGGTCAGGGTAAACTAACAAAAAGGGTGGCTTGGAGGATGGCAGTTATAATAAGAACTAGAATGAAAGTGTGACTTTTGGTTGCTTTAAGATAGAGGGTTTTGATTTTCTTTAATTTTAATATTAATTAATTAATTAATGTAGTATGAACTATTAATCATTCTGAACACATAAGGCCACAGGGGCTTGCTTTCTTTTCTCAGAAGCTCCATAAGGGAAAAGCAGCTAGTGGTGATAATTCTGTGTGTGTGTTGATACATATTTACACACCACACACATATGCTCACTCTGTCTAACGATCTTTGGAATCTCTCTTTTCTAAAGTCTGGAAAAAATAAAAATGGGGGTGGGGAAAGAAAGAGAGGTGGAGATGGGATTAGATTTATACTGAAAACAAACCAGTTTGTATTGACTAGTGACGTCCATGGAATGGCCAAGTCTGATCTAATTAGACAGGAGTCTGAAGATACCCACCACCTAACCCTTGCCCCCTTCCAAACTGCAGCAGACCTCAACAAGAGCCCTCTCCAAAAGCTAGGAAGGATCACTCTTCATGCAGCAACTAGATGTCACTACAGGACAAGACATCCATGGAGAGGATGCCATCTCTAAAGTGCCTCCCCCCAACACACACACATACATTGTTGGTGTAGGCAAGTAAGAGGCCAAATCCATCTCTCAAGTTGTTGTCTGGCACATAGTAGCTAAAAGCACTGGATCAGTCCCGCAAACCACCTCTCTGATGTCCAACTTGCAAGAAAAGAAATGAAAGTCTAAAATGGACGTTGCTGCTCAAGAACCATCAATACAACTAGTAGAGCAGCATGGTGACTGTGAGCTTACTTGTATTTTTTTTATCATTCATTACAACTTTTGTCCATTTTTTGGTAGCCTACATTAGTTAATGATGACTCCCAAAGTGCATACTGTGCTAAAAGAAATAAAATTGAATCACATTAAATGAGGAAAGGCGATAAAACCAGATAAAATCATTCATTAATGTACATTTTGGTAAAGGACAGGAAAAAGTTGCTTTCTCAACTTCATTAAATTGGTGTTTCATCATTTAAAAATCTTCTAATGCCTTATAATTATGACCTATAACAAATGAAAATGGGAGACTTTGGAAAACAACTTTCCTACTTGTTCTGATCCAAGTGGCTGGAAAGCATGATTAAGAACTGCTGAGGTTTACAGCTGTAGCTACAACTAGCAGTCAGATGAGAAGGTTATTCTACAAGGATTAATTAAATGATTTAATCACTCTACAGAGCTCTTGTCTTTCTATCCTTGATGGCATACAGAATCAGGGTTATAACACCGGGAATGTGCCAGCAATGCCTTTTGATGCAAAACATTCTCCCCTCTGCAACTGGCTTTGCATCATTTAGCCTGCTATCTTGATCAACCACAGAAGAGTAGCAAATAAACCCAATTTAATAAGGCACTTCTGAATGATAAGAAATGATATCACGGGTTGACCTGGGAAAGTTATGACAAACAGATTATTTGATAAGTTACATTATTGTATATTCACCACCTGTTTTTTTGGTCCCTTGACACAACCACAGAGAATCACACTGACAGCAGCTTTATCAGTTTCCAATCTGGTCCTCAGTTTGGTAACAATGATCTTGTCCACTGGACAATGTTGGAAGAAGTGCAGAAAGCCAGAACCCTCGTGTTGCTTAGCATACATTGTTTTCTCAACACAAATACAGAGAGGAGGCTCATCACAGTGTGCAGCAATGTAGACACTGCTAGTACATAGTTTAAGAAAGCAGCATGATGGGGAGGGGTTATGGGATATGGAGTGTATGGGAGAGGCAATACAGAGACAAAGGCACCCCCGGAAATTTTTCACTTGGCACACTCCAGTGCTCCCTATCTCTTTTTTCCCGGCTAGCTCCCCACTGTTGGCACTCACCCCGTGCTGGCTCCAGGCACCAGACGGCCAAGCGCGTGCCTGGGGTGGCGCCCTATAGGGGGCAGCAGTCCGGGGATTCTGGGGCGGCGTTTTTTTTTTTGCTTCGTCACTTCGGCAGCGGCCATTTTTTTTTTTTTTTTGCTTGGGGCGGCCAAAAAGCTGGAGCTGGCCCTGCACTCACCGCAGGTTCCCATTCTTGTAGCAGGTGCTCAGGCTGTCTCTGAGTGAGTCCTACGGGCAGAACAGAGAGCACATGGGCTGCGGGAAGCAGGGCAAGACCAGACAGGCTCTCAAGGGGTAGGCCTGGTGCAGGAGCCAGTCCCACCGCAGCAGCAAGGAACAGCAGTGCTGGCTGTCCCACTGCCTGCCCGAGTTGGGCCCCATGGCCCCTACATCACGCCAGGGGTGGGGGCCCACACAGGGCTAAATTTCAGTGAGTGGCATGCAACCTGGTGCACAGGGGCCACAGCACTGCTCAGGTTTGGCCCAGCTGCCATCCCGCCATGACAGAAAATCCACAGGGCCAAACCTGAGTGGGCAGTGAGCAGGCTGGCTCTGTTCCTACATGCTGCTGCCAATTCCAGGGCCCAATGCTGATGAGCCCCTGCCAATGGTACACATTGTGTGTAAGGCTGTAGGCAGTGGGCACCACTCTGCAGTGTGGCCTAGTGGCTAGAGCACTGGACTAGGACTCAGGAGCACTGGATTCTATTCCTGGCTCTGCCTCTGGCCCGCTGGGTAACCTCTCTGTGCCTCAGTTTTCACATCAGAAAAACAGGCATAATAATATTGTCCTTTATAAAGCACTTTGGGATCTAATGATGAAACGTACTGTATCAGAGCTAGGGATTATAATGCAACATCTCCAGTTTTATCACTCTTAGTAATAACTAAGAGTGATATTCTCTCACTGAGGTCACAGAAGCCATGGATTCTGCAGCAGCTGGTGCTGATTCCAGGGTGCCTGAGCAGCTGGCCCTGGGCTGCCCCTGGCCCCAGTACTCGTGCAATCGGCAGGACCAGCCACACCAGCCGTTGCTCAGGCGGTTCCTGGGCCAGCCGCACTAGCCACTTCTTGGGAAGCTGGCTCCGGAAGCCCCTGGCAGCTGGCTCCTGGGACCGCTCAAGCAACAGCCGGTGTGGCTGGCTCTGGGAAGCGTCTGAGCAGCGGTCCTGGGGGTGCCTAGGGGACTGCTCGAGCAGCAGCATTCTCGGAGGGAGAGGAGGCTAGAGCAGCGTCCCCAGGGGTGCCCAGAGGCCGTCCAGAGAGCAGGCCCAGGGAGCAGCGGCTGGGGGCAGTCAACCCTCAGTACTGGAGCAGGGGTTCCCTTGAATAGGGCCCCCCCCAAGAGCAGCAGGTCTCCAGAAGTAGAGATTTAGTCATGGATATTTTTGGTAAAAGTCATGGACAAGTCAGGAGCCGTGAATTTGTATTTATTGCCCGTGACCCGCCCATAACTTTTACCAAAAATATTCGTGACTAAATCTTAGCTTTAGTTATTACTACTGCCTACCTGCGGCCCTGGCTCACACAAGCATGCCAAGGACCTGAGCTCAGAGACTCTAGGCTGCGATGAGCAAAGGCTGGCATTTAAATCACATAACTATGCTCCATTTTTGATATATGAGTAAGAAACTGAGCATTGGGAAGCCAACTGGAATCAGGAAAGAGACCTCTGGAAAACTATCCTTTCTTGGATGTTCTGTCAAATGAAAAAGGCGAAAGCCAGTACTCAACACACTAAATAGACTGGACTGACAACTGGAACATCCTCTCCAGTCAAGGCATAAATGCAGAGAGTTTCAACTATGTGGAAGAGAGGCTTGAAAGGCAATCGAAGGGGATCAGGCATTTATTCCCACTCTAACATAGAAGTTGGTAACAGATTGTACAATAATCTCCAGCACCCTGTATTGATAATTCACAAGTTCTGGACAGGTTTTTCTTTCATCAGCTAGGCCGACTGTTTGATAGTTATAAAATATTTCATTTGGAACTGCAGTCTATCATATAAGCAAGATACTTCTTCCTATAAATTGAAATTTTCAAGTTATGTGTTAGTAAGAGTTGCATTCACAGTGAGCAAATTCTAGAGTCAGTCTATCACCAAAGGAGGCAACACCATTTGAAAATGAGTCACCTTCATGCTACAAAAAAGCTTATCTACTGATTGGTAGAAAATGCTATATAGAAAAGCTACACATTAATTCAAGAGCAGTAGTAACCAGTCTGACTCTTTTCCTCAAGTTTTATTCCTACTTTTAGCACTGCAATATTAAATAGAAAGAAAAATCTTCCAAATATCCTTGAGTTAATGTGATTTCATCTCCAAAAAGTGAAGTGGGAAGGAAAAAAAAAACTGTTAGGAGATTGCCTTAAAACTACTTTTGCAAGAAATAACATACAATTGTGTGTGACTTTTACTAGAGTTTCAAGTCTCAATATCAGAGGGGTAGCCGTGTTAGTCTGGGTCTGCAGAAGCGACAAAGGGTCCTGTGGCACCTTATAGACTAACAGAGGTATTAACTTGCACAACTTGACAGTTCCACCCTTACTTTCAAGCCAGAAGGAGCCACCAAGGGGGCTTATTGAACAATACCACAAAATATTCCCAAACAAGATGTATAAACTATATACATTCTTCAGTCTTGTCTCTCAATAAGAACTTCATAGGGTCCTGAAATATGAACAGCAAAAGAGCATTCAGGGCAGCGCAGCTGCTATTTCCACCCATTGCATGCGCCACCCTTAAGGCACAGGGCATAGCAACTTCATTACATGCTCATGTTCTCATACTGCAAAGCAATGCCGAAGTAAAAACAAACAATGTTCTCCATTACCAGGGGAGAACAAATACAAGTTGTTTATAAAAAGCACCACTGTGTAAGAGAAAATAAAACACACTGTACAAGGCTTAGCCATTTGCCATTTTAGTCCCCCTTCGCCCCCACCACACCATATCTATGCAGCCAAAACAGCCATGAGACAAACGGGTGAAATTCCAGTCAAATCAATGCACCCACTAACCCTAGGGTTGAATTAAAAGTTGAAAGAGTTCATTGCATTACCAAACAAACAATGAAGACTCGGCACACCACTTCTGAAAGGTTGCCGACCCCTGAGCTAAACCATCCTGACTGTTGCATTTTAGTCCTAGCTCTGTCACTGCTTTGCTGTGTAAACTTGGGGAAGCCATTGAAGGTATACTGACTACGATTATTACATATCCTTTAACTCCTAAGATTATTATAACCAAAAAATTAGAGGAAAAAAAATCTTCCCTTCCCTCCCAGTTCCTTTACTTTGACAGCAGTTCCTGTTTAGCCAATTTCTTGTTGAGTCCTTTGATGCCAGCACATCCCTCAGCCCGCGTCGCTTCCCGCAGCCCTGATTGGCCTGGGGCGGCGAACAGTGGCTAGTGGGAGCTGCGATCAGCCAAACTTGCAGACACGGCAGGTAAACAAACTGGCCCGGCCCGCCATGGGGCTTACCCTGGCGGGCAACGTGCCAAAGTTGCTGATCCCTGCCTTAGTATGACAGGTTCAGTAACACTGCCCAGTCTGTCCAATAGGAATATTCCCTGATGTATAGATATAAATTCTTAAAAGACATTTAATTATTCTTGCATAGAATATATATGTTATATCACAGGCCTACCTCCATCTTCATGGAAATTAAGTATTACTAAAAGGTGTTGTTTAAAATAGAGTAGTTGGCTGAATCAGATCATGCTGATCATAATACTCTAAGCCATAGAGTATTCCCATATAAATTGCAATTATTAAAGAAATAAAACAACTAACATTATGACTAAAGCAAATTACATTTGCCTCAGATTGACTAACAAGATAATCAGGGAAACAAACGGACAACAGACAGAAGACAGGTATTTACCAATAGGCTTCAGAAAACATTTTTTTTTTTTGCTTAATTGTGTATTGCCCAAACTTTTTTGAACCCTGTTATAGTCTCGGCCTTCACAACATCCTCTGGCAAAGAGTTCCACAGGTTGACGGTGCATTGTGTGAAGAAATACTTCCTTTTGTTTGTTTTAAACCTGCTGCCTATTAATTTCATTGGGTGACCGCTAGTTCTTGTGTTGTGTGTTTATTTATTGCATAACACAATTAAAAAATGACAGTTATCTGACAAAGGCTCTTGAATTTTCCAAGAACACATCCATAATACACACACACACCATTTAGGTGTTCAGAACTCCCAGTGACTGCTTCCAGTTCTGGGGCTGTATGCATAATCACAAAGCCCAAGATGTGCATGTGCAAAAGTGCAAAGCCACATAGGCATGGCACATCTTTGTACACTTCGGCCCATCTCTAAATATTAATCAAGGTGTCTGACATACGCTTTTTAAAAGTCTACTGAAAGCCTGAGGAAGAAGGGGAGGGACAATGGGAGATGATTAGAGTGCAGTAAAACCTTCACAGAACTCTGGGTGGTACAGAAATAGGTATGAGACAGTAAAAGGACAGAGACAAGACACACAATAAATCTGAGACTTTAAGACTTGTATTTCTGTTATAGGTGGAATTTTACTGGTCCTATCTAGCAATGCTTACCACCTTTGATTTTCTCTCTACGCTCTGTTTTCTGAGGCTGACAAATCTGTGACTTTCAGATAAGATGGATTTACATATTTTTGGGCTGCAAACCCATTCTCAGAGTGAACGAAAACCCAGCCTCAGGATTCAGATAAGTCCAAGGAGGGACACTGGCCTGTAGGAATCTGCGGCAGTACTTGGTCTAAGTCTCACCAGGTTGCTGAAAAACCTTCACTGCAGGGCACAGGAAAAGCCAAGCAATCAAAAGGGGGAGAGAAGCATCCATATCTGCAAATTACTAGGGAGAACAATTGGGGAGTTGGCATATAGTGTTGAGAGGAAGTTGGAAATGGATGCTTCCAGAGCACAGTGTTACCTAAACATCCAAAGAGCTTTGAAAAACAAATATTGTTTAGCAGAAAATGCTACTGGAAAAATAATATTTCCGTCTTATTAATGATTGACAGCCTCAGGGAATTCAAAAAGGAAGAGAATTTTATTACTGAAAATTGGAAAACACACACACACACACACACACACACACACTCACTAGAGGATCCCCTTCAATGGGCCTGATTGCTATATAGCATCTCTCCCAGTCTGGTATAGCCCACAGTTTTAGATAATGTAATACATGCAATAATCTGCTGCGTTCAGTTTTGTTTCAGAATAGCAATGAGGTAACTGCTTTAATACAAGGTCAAGAGCATGAAGAGGACTGAAAACTTCATTTGGATTGGTGTGACAGAACGGCTGAAAGAGAGCTAAATGACCAGTGGGGTATGACACTGTAACAAGGTCTTATTAAAAATTAACCCTTAGCACATTATTCAGTTTCCAGAAGAACAACATGGGGAAGCTAAGCACTTCAAGGATCAGGAATAGACTGATTGGGAGCACACGGCTGGTTTGCTTATGTGTGAGGGTTAAAGGAAGCTTGTAGCCAGTGAATGATGTTGAGAAGTACCAGACAGGAGGAAGTCAGAGTAAAATCTGTTAGCTTGGAAGCAGGTTGGTTATGGCATTCATCCATTCACATCTGGAAGAACCGTTGGGCAGGTTTTTGGCTGCAATGCTATATCCTAGCCTGCAGCCTATATAGGGGGGGACAGCCATTGCAAAGGAGGCATGGATTGACCTTCCTTCTATGCCCAGTTGACATACTAGCTTGTTGGGGGTCACTGGTAGATGGCCAGATCTAGAGTAGACTTCAGGCTGTTCTAACTAGGACCTGTGGACTGAACCAGTGCAAAGCCAACCCAGAACTGGGAGAGTGCAAAGGGGATTTGTACAACACAGTTAGACCCTCCCTGGTCTGCACTGGGTCTTCTTCAGACACTCAAGGTTCTGGGTTTTTAAGTTATAAGGAACAGCTTTTGTGGCAAAGCTACTGAAGCTTTCCCTCAGTCTCTGTTAATGCAACCAATACTCTTTGGGAAAAGAGAAGTGTGCTGAAGAAAACAAGAGTTCTATTTTACCCCATTTTTATGTGGGTAATGTAAGAACTGACACGGTGAGATAGTAACAGCTGTGTTGATCAAGACCAGCAATCTGAAAACAAAAAATTTCAGTGACTTAAGGCAGAGCACTTAGAAAGATTCCTTGTTGATTAAATAGAGACAATGTCACTAAAGTGCTGGTGTCTCCATTTTGTCAGTCTACTGCTCATTACAGAAATGGGCGATAATAATGCTTAGCAATGTTATTGCTCTAGCTCAGTAGTGGGCCGCACGCGGCCTGTCAAGGTAATCCACTGGCGGGCCGCCAGACCGTTTGTTTACATTTGCACGACCGCCCGCAGCTCCCAGTGGACTATCTTTTGAATAGGTGTTTACATTTGGTATTTGCATTTTATATATATTTCTTCTCGGGGGGTGGGGGGAGTTATTTCTAAAAGCTTTCAGAGACTGAAGTTAGCAAAATATTCCTCATTCAGAGGAACAATTTTTTCAAATCTAAAAAAATGTCACTTGTATTCTAAGAAAAATAATCATTTTGTGCACTAAGGTCTTGGAAATATTTTTCTTAGTAAAAAGGAGTGGAGCTTACTCTGCAGGAAAATTTCCCACTATTCTGACCTGCAAAGAAATACAGACAAGAACTCCCTGCACCCATAAACAGCCCTCTTCCCAGCGTTCAGACACTAATTCGATTATGAAATGACTCTGAGCTCAAGAGCATCCTTGGGTACTGGCGTGCAAATATTATACTGAATAATAACTCTGCAGGTTGGTAGATCACACGTTTTACAGATACTAGCAAGAGCTGAATATTAAAGCAATATAATCTTTAAAGTCATTTTTCTCAAAACTAAGCTTTCAGTGCTTTAGCCAGTGCCAAAACCCAATGTTACAATAAGCAACCCTACAATAACAAAACCAAATATACTACAGTAATGCCAATGTGAGGGCTATAATGGAATATACACATTGGTAAAGGAAGAGTTTATTACTGCTTTAAAATGTAATACTGCTTATGATGACAAACAGTCCATTTTAAATGTGAAAACACTGGACACCTCATCAGTGTCCTTTTAATTCTTGTCTGAG
The DNA here is from genome assembly GCA_037349315.1 of Chelydra serpentina. NCBI lineage: Eukaryota > Metazoa > Chordata > Testudines > Chelydridae > Chelydra > Chelydra serpentina. The sequence continues at coordinate 21,575,339 of JBAIAC010000035.1, forward strand.
ATGGCAAAGAAAAGCAAGACATGGCCCACAAAAAAACAAGGAAGTCAATTGTACAGTTTTCTATTTCAGATTGGTGTTCTCTTAAAGAAAAAGACATTTGTTTTCAATTCACGTTCCCTTGAGAATTCCTTCATTTTCATATCTGAACTTCTGCACATCACCCTGCTCAAAACAGCTCTTTTATACTCTCCAGTTAAGTATTAACAATATTATTTTCCATTGTTAATACAACTATTGTGCTTCACAGCCATGCAGCAGAATACCATAAAGTAATCGGATTGTTTGACTTTTTGGAGCAATAAAGATGATCTTCTCTGAACCCACTGCATAGAATGACAGCCTGTGTTTTAATGGATTACTATTTGGGGGAGTTTAAGATTTTACCCAAAGTATAAAACCTTAACAGTAAATATTAGTTTCAAAATCCATCAAGACAAGCTTTCCAAATTAAAAATGAACGTTCCTATTTTTTATCTTCTGTTTCTTTCCTATATGGATTACTTGCTATGTTGTTAAACCCTCCAAACAATTCTATTTTGTCTGTTCCAGGACCCGTGCATGTGTATACACCCCGGAAAAATTAAAAAGTCAAATCTGCAAGGCATATTAATGTTGCTTTGTGCGTTATTGAAGTCTGCAGCTATTTTTTCTGTTTTGAGGGGAGTTTATAATTATGCAAATCGCTAAGCAATCTGCATAAGGTACAACATATTTGGGTTCACTGGCTAGAAGTCGAGATGTGTTTCTTTAATGCTGCTTGTCTTCTGTACTATTCAGTTTGCATTTCTTATGCTACACTGCTCTGTACCTATGTCTCTAGCAGTAGCCACAGCCTTTCAGCATTTATATGCTACCTCCGTACCTTTGCAGACATTTGGCTTTAGGAAATTACTTAAATTATTTATGTGCATCAACTTAACATTTTGCAAAGCATTGCAACATTTTGATAGCACTGGAGTTGCTTACAATATAGTTAAAAGTCTATCACCATTTCCACTATAATCTCTATTTTTCAGGGCTAAATATAACTTAGATGTGGTGAAAGTTGCTCTAAGCTGGAATACCTGACAGGATATTTTGAGAGGTTTTTTTTTTAAATCGAATTCGTTTTAAAGAAAAAAAGCACTTTGAACACCAGCTCCCCATCCTCACAATTTAGAGCTTTTTGCTTTTGTCCAAAGTAACCTTTTTTCCTAAAGGTCCACATCATACCAACTTTGTGCAAAGAGGGTTGGATATGTCTACCATGAGCGCCCACCAATGCTACTCCTAGTTTGACAAGAACAGATGCTGCAGAATAATCTAAGGATATTTTTTGGAGGGTGGGGAAGTGGATTTGCTTTTCTGATTTAGTCCCATCCCTACTGGCCTATTAAACTATCAAGGCTGCAGCACTCTGCTAGAATTAAGAGCATTCTTCCACATGCAAAAAAAGCTATTCTGCTCAGTTATATCCTTTAAATACCACCCAGATGATTGGCTCCCAGTAGTCTGGAAGGCAAACAGTGATTAAATACCCCTGTGACACTCTGGCACCCCCTTATTCACCACTGTCATATAATTAGGATATGCTTTGTACAAAGTGTGCCTTGTGAGGTATCGTTCTAAGTCTTGATCTGTTAGACATTATTATCTCATTGAATTGTATGTGCGATCATCGTATGTGAAGTTATGAAGTTTGGCTGTGTATGTGTTACTGAAACATGTTGTGAGGTTGAAAACACCCACAGGCAGCCTTTCAGGTACAACAGTAAAAAGGCCAAGCAATGTTAATGGCTTATTGAGGAAATGCACACAAGCACAAGTCTCAGAGGGGTAGCCGTGTTAGTCTGGATCTGTAGAAGCGACAAAGAGTCCTGTGGCACCTTATAGACTAAGAGACATATTGGAGCATAAGCTTAAGTTGCATCTGAAGAAGTGGGTATTCACCCACAAAAGCTTATGCTCCAATACGTCTGTTAGTCTATAAGGTGCCACAGGACTCTTTGTCACTTCTACAAGCACAAGGATAATCCCAAGAACTGTGTACAATAGAAACCTCTCAGAGATACCACTACACAATGGGAACCGTTTGACCCAGGTCACAGCAAAAGAGCTTCCCAGCAAGTGGAAAAAAGATATAAATGGGGGAAATGACATCATGATGGTACCTCACTATCCCTACAAAAACACACCTGCAAACACCTGAGGAATGAAGACTGAACTGGGGGAAGTGATGGTCCCAGGCTAAAGGGATTTCTAGTCTGTGTATGAAAACTTGGGAAACCCAAGCAGTAAAGCAAAGGCAGCTTGTGCCTTAAGAATCTGCCAGCCTATTTATTACTCAGGGTGAGAATTTGCTAATTCACTGTCTACCTATCTAGGGTGTTGAGATCAGTTTATGTTTTTGTTTATTTACTAGGTAATCTGCTTTGATCTGTTTGCTATCACTTATCATCACTTAAAATCTACCTATCTTTTTGTAGTTAATAAACTTATTTTATGTTGTAATCCAAACCAATGTGCGTTTGACTAAGGTATCTGGGGAAAATCACAGCTTGGTTACTAGAAGTGTGCATGGTCCTCTCCACATTGAGGGAGAGGCAGACTGGGTATTAAACACATATACTGGCCAGATTTGACCAGGGAAAGACAGTACTGCTCTGGGGTCCTAGGCTGAGAGGCTGGTGGTTAGAGAACCTGCATGTAACTGCAGCTGGGTGTGGCCATACCTGTGTGAATGCTGGTGACAGTGCAAGCGTGGAGGGCTTTGCAACTTGTCACAGCAGCACAATGTGAGAGGGAGCCCAGGCTGGTGCGTCAGAGCAGGGCTGGCTCTACCGTTTTTGCCGCCCCAAGCAGCGCGCCGAATTGCCGCCGCGGATGGCTGAAGACAGAAGCTGCCACCGAATTGCCGCCGCCGCGGGCGGCTGAAGATAGAAGCTGCCACTGAATTGCCACTGTGGGCGGCTGAAGAGAGAGAGGCTGCTGCAGAATTGCCGCCGCTGTGGAAATGCGCGTGCTTGCCCTCACAGCACACAAACTGCTGCCCCTTGCAGATTGCTGCCGCAAGCACCTGCTTGGAACTCTGGTGCCTGGAGCCGGTCTTGGGTCAGAGGGTTCAGTGATACCCCAGTTCCAGGCGGCACCCCGGGACCTGGAGAACCCATCACAACCCCTATCAATAAGTCTAGGCAAAGGCAAGGCTAGTACAAAACTCCCCTCCTTTGAAATTCCCTCTGTGAAGGTTTGACTGGCATTTTGTCATGGACTCCTCAACACTGTATCCCATTCAGTGCTATATAGGTGAATTAACTTGAACCTTTCAAGTCTCTGGTATTGTATCAGCTTGTTTCAGTGCTAGACAAGAGTTTAGCTCAACACTCCAAACTCTCACTCCCCAGATTCTCTGATTAGACGGACCTGTTGCACTTAGCATGCACTATTTCTATGTCATTGTTGATTATTCTTAAATGAATCTTGGGGGAAAAAATAGAACAATGGTTAAAAGAAAGATATAAATGGTTATAAATCCTTACCCTGATCAGACACCCAGGGCTCTCCCTTCACCAACACTGGCTAACTGCGGGTTTTACTTTTTGCTATTAACCCCTGCTCCTCTCATTTGAAGTTAGGATCCTCCACCTACCAAAGCTGGCTGCTTTGTTTCAGCACTCATAGGTTCAGGATCAAAGGTTGCTTTAGACTGTGCACATGTGAGGCACAAACCATTCACCCCTCTCTCAGGTGAACATTTTTAGGAGGGGATTTAATTAGATCAAATATTAACCACAGTGCAAGCCCGGGGTGTGGACTGTGCTGTGGAAACTGCTCAACCCAAATCCCAAAAGTACTAAACTCAGTCTTGGTTAGGGTTTTAAACTGTATCTGCGAAGCAGCTGTACTTGCTTGGATTATGTTAATATCTGAGCACTTCCTGCAAGAGTTCTAAAGGTTTTGTCATCTAGGTTGCGGTGAACTTTTTTAGGCTACTATTCACCATGTATTTGTAGTTCAAGATTAGTCCATTAGGGTAGGTTTCATAGGGAAAATAATCATGACTGGAGTCACATGGCCTTTCCTGTGTCTGACTAGGGCTATTTCCTGGGAGCAACAGGTTCCAGCAAAGCAGGACCCATTTTTAGCTAGTTTCTCACAGAGGGAGGGACTGTATTGCTAAGTTTCCTTCTCTTAATCAACAGGGAGAACCCAGAGAAAATATCTTTTTGCCCTGTGTCTGCCTTCTACTTTTGTTACCTTCGGCAATTCTTTTGGAAATGGATTTTATATTTTATGTATGCCCTAGCCCCCATTTTTAAAATAGGAAGTAGTATTTGTTTCACAGTTTTCCAAGATCCCCCGTGTAATTACATGAAGAATATAAATGCTCTTGCTTCAGGTGATAAGTCAACCTCTAATTCCTGGGGTTAGGAGGACATTCCCTCACAAACAGGTTATTCAATAGTTGCACATTATGGGGTTTCTTACGCCGTCCTCTGACACATCTGCTACAGGTTACTACTAAAAACAGTGGACTAGATTAACCACTGGCCTGAACCAACATCGCAATTGCTATGTCCCTAGCAGACTGAAGCATAGTGCACAGAAAGACTTCCATTAAGAGGACATAATTCCTTTTAGCTAGTTTTTCTTTCACGATTGCTCCTTTCTATTTAAGAATCATCTTTAAATGAGTGGCAATGGCCCATTCTGTCTCCTGTTACTATAATCTTATGTATAACATTTATTGGGTACTCTGCTGCGGAGAAGGCCAGAGTATGTGCTGTCAGGCCTGAGATTCTGTGAAACTTTACATTTGCTCATCTTTAACCCCGTGACTATTTACAGAGCAGCCTGTGTAGCATGGAAGTCTGATCCGACAATGCTTTGGCTATGTTTTTGCAGAAGTCTGATACTGAACACCCATGCCTATCACGTGGCAATGCACCACAACTGCGTAAGTTTGTGCTTGTACAGCCATGAATGACAAATATTGAGTTCACATAACCTCAAACAGTTTACAGATTTATGGCATCCATTGTGTGCATGAAGCAGGCCAAAAAGGAAAAATAAATAACCCAGCAAAAGTCAGAGTTGGGAGGACTCAAAGCCCTAGATTTGATTGCTATTTCTGTAGCCATATAACTAGCTCACACATTCCCCACTATCAGGGGGTAGCCGTGTTAGTCTATCCACAAAAACAAGGAGTCCAGTGGCACCTTAAAGACTAACAGTTTTATTTAGGCATAAGCTTTCGTGGGTAAAAATCCCACTTCTTCAGATGCATCCCCCACTATGGTATGTTTCTCCTTTGATTAAGATGGTTCCTTCTGATAGCATTTAGGGCTCCATTTATTTCCCCACAGACATCAGTGAGAACAAGGTGAGGTTCTAATTAAATCACTTGATCAAAAACTCTGACGTGTCCTGTTTAATTGTATTATTATTTGTATTACAGTAGTGCCTAGAGGCCTTAACTACAATCAGGTGATAATTGTGCTAGGAACTTTACCAAGCTACAGTATGTGACCGTTCCCTCCCTGATGAACTTAGAAATAGAACTTAGGTTTCTGGAGCCCAAGTCCAGTACCTTCACCATACATCATTCTTCTTCCTGTGTGTTGCACCAGAGTGCTTGCTCCCACCCACATGTATTTTCTAAAATACAAAAAAGAAATGACTGGTGTAAAGATTACTAATGTTACATCCTTGGACTCAGCTTCTCATGGCCAGTAATCCAGTATACTTAGTCCCATTGCTACTGGCCATTAAACCCCCAAGGCTGCAGCATCTTGCTGGAACTAAGAACATTCCTCCCCATGCAAAAAAACTATTCCATTCACACGTACTCTTTAAATGTCACCCAGACGATTGGCTCCCACCAGTCTGCTCAAATCAAACAGTGATTACATTCCCCTATCAGTGAGTTTAGGCAACAGGCAAGACTAGCATATAAAAACTAGACAAGGAAAAACGTATAAGTTTTAGAGCAGCTGCAATGCTGCAGTCCATATTCTAGACTGATGGAAACAATAAAAGAAAAAGTAGCAACATTATTTCTGGTGATGAAACCAGGATTGGATGACTTTAGCATGAATAAAAATCATGATTTAAAAATTAATAATCCCGCAGATTAATGAATGTTTCATTTTTTAATTTAAATCAAATGTATTTCCATTTTGCTCAGTCTTTAGTTTTCCAATTATTTGTAGAATTTCAGATAGTATTACAAAGCCTCAAACTGTTGTAAATCAGTGATTTTTCAAAAAAAACCCAAACACCTAAGTGATTTAAATACATTATTTAAATACCATCTTTAAATTGCTCCACCATTAATGTACTATTTTCTTGTTATTACTTGCTGTTATTTATGGAAGAAAGGAAGATACAGGTTGTAGAAAATACTATGCAGAGGGGAATGTCATACAAGTGGAGAGTAGCCAGAGAACTCATGGAAGTTAGGGGAAGATGGATTTGGAAACTGATATCCTGGAGAGTGCATGTTTGAAGTGGGATGGACATGTGATAAGAATAAGAGAACAACAAACACCAAAAAAGGTATGGAAGGCAGAGGACAGCAAGAAAGGACATGGAAGACAAAGAATCCGATGGAAAGGCTCTCAAGGGATGTTTGAAGAGAAAAGGACTGGAAATCCAAGATCTATAAACAAACACCATGGATTGGCAGGAGTGAAGAAAAATTGTGGGTACCTTAAACCCCATGTAAATGGGAAAAGAAGTCTAGAAGTGAAGTGAAGTATACTTTGCTATTATTTTCAAATCTAAGTGTAATCCTTCTGCCTGGTGGTGTTGGAAGTAAAAAAAGGTCCAGATTCAGTTTTTCTAGAGGTTCCTTCTAAAGTCTTAGCACCTGCTCAAGCACCCAGCCAGAAACCTGGGCCACTCTATACACTACCCTAGGATCTCTTGGTGGTTATTACTTCCCCACTCCCAAGCACTGAGTCCAGTGGTTAAGAGAAAGAGAACTTTATTAAGGAATGACATGGGGAGACAACAGGATACATTTGGGAAAACTAGCAGTTAAAAAAATTAACAAATTCTGTGAGGTAAAATACCCCCACCCCAGGACGTCTTAACAACAGTCCCAACCTCAGTCCTCTCTTGGCAGCTGTGAGTGGCTGATGTGTTCTACCACTTCCCTCTTCCCCAGCTCCTGACTCACAGTTAGCTGTCCTGGGTTGGAGAGTGTGATGGAGTGGGGTGGATTGACCGGGGAATGTCCTCTAGTTTTACTGGGGCTGTCTATCGTGGGGATGGGAGACAGATACCTGAGCTGTAACCTGAGCCAGGAAGGGGGTGGGGTGAGGTGACACTTTTGCCCGAGAAACTGGACAAAGGCGAGAGGAGGAGCTGGGGGGGAGAGAGAGAGCCTGCTAGGGGGGTTTTGGTTTCAGTTTGGAGCTGGCTGGTGGAACACAGGGAATCCCAAGGCTGGGGTCTAAGCTCCCTGTCCCCCAGAAGGACTTGACTGAGGGGTCCTGGTTGTACCTACAAGCTCTGTTTTAGGCTGTGTTCCTATTGTCCAATAAACCTTCTGTTTTACTGGCTGGCTGAGAGTCACAGTGAATCCCAGGCAGAGGGGTGCAGGGTGCTGACTCCTCCACACTCCGTGACAGAGAGGTCCAAGGATTCTAGCAGGTCAGTGCTGCTTGGGCTGCTCTGGGGACATTACAACCTGACTCAGCTGAAATGATTTCAGCGTTAAGTGCTGGGCAGGGAGTCCCTTTGATGGCTTCAGCCTAAGCTGCCTAGCCAACCACCACTGCTTGTGACATCCATTGCCTTGAAGCTGCTGCTACTGCTACTCTATGTCATTTATTGCCTCAAATCTTCTTCTTCCTTCTCAAATCTGCAACCACCTTGCACTGTCCACTGTTTTGCAGCAGTCTCCTCTCAACTCTTATGGAGGAATTAGTAGCATCTTGTACCTTAGGGTAGGTCTACACTTACCCGCAGCGTCGGAGGCGTCGGATCGATCTTCTGGGTTTGATTTATCACGTCTTGTCTAGACGCGATCAATCAAACCAGGAAGTGCTCCCCCGTCGACGCTGGTAATCCTGCTCTGCGAACGGAGCAGGCGGAGTCGATGGGGGAGCCTGCGCGCCACCGTGTGGACCAGGGGTAAGTACTTTTAAGTTCGAAATAAGATACTTCGACTTCAGCTACGTTATTCACGTAGCTGAAGTCGCGTATCTTACTTCGAACTTCGGGGCTAGTGTAGACCAGCCCTTAGAGTCATTACCTGTCCTGTCTCCCTTACCCAACCATGCCTGACTGCTCTCTCAGTCAGGGTAACCCCAGCCATGTTTGATATAGATCTCTTTCTCCTTCATCTCCCAAAAGTGTCAACTGCATTTTATTGCCTGAAAGCTCAAAACTTAACTGTATTTTAAGCAACGTGCCCCAAACGGTCACATAAAACTGAAGTGCAAACGAGGCCCGGTCCATTCAGTCACTTCCCCTTGCTTTCCAGCCAATGCTGACAGAGATCACCCTCCATCATGGAATCCCTTGAAAATCCCCATGAAAGCCCTTCTGCAGTTCTTAAGCAGCAATATGCACCCAGATACCAAGAAAAATCTCCACACTATAAAAGACCTGGATCAGACCCAGCATAAGGTTGGATCGGCCTCTGAATATGACAATCACACACAAAAAAAGAGGTTTCAAAGCTTCTGTTACAAATATATTAATTCATTATGTGCCACTGAAAAGGAACTGCCACATGGGATTGGGGAGGAGTTTACCAGCTTCCATAAACTCACAGTACAGCACCTTGGAAACCTGTGGATAATAAAAAAAACCCAACAACAAAAAACCCCAAACAAAATACCCCCAAACAAACAAACCACTGGGTGTTTCCCCAGTCCCCTCAAATCAGTGAGTTTATCAATATCAGTGTAAAAGGCCTGTGCTAGAACAGCGTGGTGCCAATGGTGTTTCTTCCACTGCAGGAAAAGGAGGAAAAAATTCCCTAGTGTTGCTTTCCTGTAGGAGAAGTAGGGATGTCTGCAAAGAGACATAGGAAATATTGCTATAAACATAAGACAGAGAGACATTGAAACCAAACCAGCATTAAGCCATTTAATGAAGTGTTTGCAGATCCCGTTACGAGGCAAATGATGCAACAAAGTAATAATCTCAAGGGAGGAACACACTATAAAAGCTACACCCAGAGCAACTGTATGGAAAAAAGTTCTTGCAGTTCTTACCGAGTTATTTTCAATAAGTATTTCTATAGAAAATGGAAATGAAAAAAAATCTTACTCTGCCAAGAATGTGGTCGACTTTTCTCATCATCTAACAAACCAAGATAGATCAGATGTGCAGCATCTGACTATAGGGTAACAGGGCGACATTTTTCATTAAACCTAGAAAGCACAACAGTTCCTTTAACTCTGCATGAGTTTCTTCATTAGGTTTTGATTGCTTGATGATATTCAAAGGGATTTGCAATTCAAATGTGACTTTGTTTAGGATGAAAATCTGCATCTATTTCAAGGGGCAGAGGGCTAAATCACATCTGCTTGTTTGACTTTGACTGCATCAAAAGATGAGGAGCTAATCTTGCTCTAGACATGTCCATGTATAAATTACACAATAGGAGATGGTGATAGCATTGCAATTGGTCTTACTTCTAAATCTTGTTTTAGGGCCCAATTCTGCAAGATTAATCAAATGTAGTAGTATCTATTACACAAGTAATCTCATCTGACATCAATGGGACTACATTAGTAGTTTGGTATGATTCAGTAAAAGACTGGCAGAATAAGTGTCTCAGTAGTCAGTAGTCTAGGTACAAGTACTTTGGCTGTTGGGACATTCTTAATGGGAATGATTCATATATATAGGATCATTCATACCAATACAGAAAGGGCCATATCCTACCTTGTCATTAGGGCACAAAACTGCCCTTAACCTGGCAGATCCAGCCCAGGAAGAATCTCCTTTGTTTATGTAGTTCCTTTGGGGATGTAGAGCTGCCATAGCGCCTTCACCATCCTACATTCCTATAACTGATGCAAGGGATGCAGTGGGGGTGTTCCTTGGACCAGTAAATCATGTGGCAAATTAGGACGTTTATAAAATAACACATTTAATCCCACTAGATTCCAGCTATCAGAATACAAGGATCGTTATTATAACAAATAATTACTTAAACGGCAAAAAGGGTCATTGAAGGGTAAAAAGGGTCACTGTCAACTCAAATCTGACTTCAGAATCTTTTTGTCCCTAAATAAATCCCATTTCCTTGGTTTGAGAGTGTATAAAGTGTCATAACTGTGCCTGCACACAAACTCTCTCTCCTCTACCTCCACAGGAACAGTTGCTTTAAGCCAAATAAATATTTACCTGCAATGTTTGTATTCTAAACATTGTTGTATTGAGAACTTGAGACTATGAAACAAAAGGTAAACCAATTTTATTGATATGCATCACGCAGCAAATTTCAAAGCATAAATGGAGCAAAAATAGTTATTCTAATGTGTTTTCGCTAACATATGTAAAGAAGTTTGTTTGCAATATGATTTAGCAGTTTTCAGGGACCTTTAATTCTTAGTTCATCTCAGTAAGCAGGAATATAAAACAGATACCAAAAACATACAAGTGCCATATAAACAAAGTAATAAACATAAAATATTCATTGGAGCAATTCATAGAGAGCTTCATAAAACTAAAATTTCTCTTTACTGAACAACTGCAGAGGCGTAAGGGTACATTAACAATCCAGACAAACAAACATTCTCTTCTTCCCGGGCAAACATTCTTAATAAAATTCCAAAGCTCCAGAACACATTTAAAAAACCCTTTTTGTTAAGCAGGATGCCAGCAGTTTTATGCGTGGTTATCTACTCACTGCAGCATCTACTGGTCTTATTTTAAAACGGGCAATGTCACCAGTAAGAGATCACAGGTTGAACCTACCTTAAAAATATGTATTTTTACCTTTAACTGACAAAAGAAATTTCCTCCTATTCCAAATAAAAGTTACCTCATCCCAGGGTGGATTTGATTTAAATCACATTAATTTAAATCATGATTTAAATCACTAGTCAGGAAGACTTGATTTAATCATAGTTTTCTACATAAAAGTGCATTCTTGTTGGTTGTTATAACCTTAATACATATTCTTCACAACTCTGATATAGATGTAGGTTTCATTTTTAGAAGGTACACACTATACATTTTCAAAGTGATTTATTTTGAAAACTTTTCAGATTAGTTTTACAGCTATATCAGAAAATAAATGACTGGTTATTTCATTTACCAAAGGTAATTGAAGCTGATATTTATGAAGTAATTGGGAGGTGAACTACACCGCACCCTCGCTAGAACGCGTTATAGCGGGGGGGGGGGTTGCGTTACCATGGATCCCAATGTAAATAATTTATTTGGGAATCCATGGTCGCCCCCACGCAAATTCCGAATTCGTACTATGTTGACGCATATTCTAGCGGTCTCCTGTATCTCCAATTCAACAAGTTAATCATTAATATTTGGAGGATTTTCTTGCCATGCTGTATTAGGCGGAGAACATCACCAGACAGACATTTACATTGCTTTATTTAACTAAAACAATAATGTTATGCATTCTGGATTTTTTTCTTCAACAGCAAACATATAATATTTTAACAAAACAAGCATATGGATTTTTGAATTTAGTTAAACATTCAAGTTTTTTAAAATCAGGTTTGTTTTTGTTAAAATTGTTTTTAACTGAAATAGTTAAATTAAATATAAAAACAAATTAAATTGACTGTCTCAGCCATGTCAACATGAGAAACTGAAAATATTGGCTTCTGTAGCTAACTCAGTCGTCTCCACCTTCATCTTCCTGTTTGTTCATTATCTGGAACAGAAAAACAAGCTTTTCTGCTTTTTCAGGTCCCATACGATTTCTCAATTTGGAATGAATTAATCTAAAGGAAGAAAATATTCTTTCTACACCGGCAGAAGAAGCTACTGCTGTTAAAAGTGAGATTATCACTTCAATAGTCTCTGAGTCCAAGTGCTTAAGTAACTTCCACCAGTTCACTGGTGTGACTTTTTAAAAAATATCATCAGCAAACATATATTTCTTGAATGGTTCACCCTTAGCTCTGAAGTTTATTATAGTTGGTATTATGGAGAGATGATTGCTGGATGTCCATGTCATAGCCAACGCCTCTTCTTCAGCAGTTAAGGTTTGACCCTGGTACTGAGTATTAAGAATATTTGCAAGAAAATGAGCTGGAGATAGTGCTTGTCCCATTTGATTTTTTTAATGCTTGTAATTTAACTCTGTCATTGCATATTTCTCTTTTTAAGATCTCACTCGGTTCCTTCCAAATTTCAACAGCGTCAGCAATAAAACAGCTATTTCCTTGCATTTTGTTCAAGGCTACAGAAATAGGCTTCAGGGTACTCAGCATGTGTTCAGCATTTCTCTTAAGCCCAATGTTGAGAACTTTGGCTGTGATAGTGCCATCTATTTTTTAATGATTTTGTTCACAAACTGTCATCCGATTAGGCCAGTTCTTGATAAAGTTCTAAAACGGTTCACTACTGAGTTCCATCACACATCTTGTGGGAGACTTAGCTTGATTCCTCCCACTTTTTTCAGAGCAGCAGCTGCAAAGTGGTTGTTACGCAAGTATTTTGCAATTTCAACATTAGCGTTTATTTCTGGAACACTGAAGTGTTTGGCTAGAAGGTCCATCAAATGAACACTGCAACCGGATGTTATTAGCTTGGGACTCTCTTCATTCTCTTCTAAATATCTTCTCATCTTGGATACATTTGAAGCATTGTCTGTGACCAAGCTGCATACTATAATTTTTTTTTCAGTTTGTTATAGCTTTTACTGCTTCTTCGTGTAAGTATTCTGCTGTGTGTGCATTTCCTGATGTATCAATTGTTTCTGTAAGGAAGACATTCCCTTCTTCTGTTGTCACACAAGCACTACCACAGGATCATTATGGACATTGCTCCCCCCATCAAGACTCAGGTTAACAATTTCACCCTCTAGAGCTTTTGCACACTGCTCAATTTCTCTTTCATACCCTTTATCCAGCAATTCTGTTGGGTGGACTGTATCCTGGTCTTAATGACTGAACCATGTAAATGCAGTGTGGGTTCTCAATCATACGGAAAGAAGAGTTTGTTGCAGAAACAAACTGGGCAATTTTTTCATCAATTACCTTTTTTCGTAATCTGCTGGTTCTTATCACAAACTTATCTATGGTTGTTTCTGGATGATGGAGATTTTCCCCCCCTTTTTTGCTACAGGTGATATACTGTAGCTATGCAACATACATGATGTGACTGAAACAGTATAATTGGCAGATAACTCTGAAACTATAGAAAATGATGGTAATCTTGAAGGTGGATAGTCTTCAGATTCTTGTATGTTGAGGATGGATTCTCCTAAACAAAATAAGCCAATGTAATTATTTAATTATTATTACCATACTGCTCATTGCATTCACTGACACTCAGTACTACTTAAAGGTGAAATTGTAAAAGGAAGATCTACCTATTTCAGTTATTTATTTTTTATCACAACTGCATCTAAAATGATAGTACCATAGAGTAACAACTATACTTTTTGCTCAAACATGAGAATTCAAGAATAGTCCAGGAGGAAGACAGGCAGACCTTAAGAAAGAAGTATGAAATAAAAAAGTTTACCAACCTGAAGATCCTGCATGTTTAGACATGTTCCTTTCATCATCTTCAATGCAGTTTCCTCCTGAGAAGGAACACTTCTCATGATGTTTCATTTGGGCAACCAGGCCTTGAATTTCTTGGTTGCACTGTCTGCATTTTGCACACATGCCTGTCTTACCCACAGGTCGAGGAACTTCATTAAAATATTCCCAAACTGGGTCTCTTACGCCCTGCTGCCATTATAGGTTTTCCCTTCTAGTGAGAGAACGGTATGGTAGATCTCAAATCAATGAAGGCCACACTCAGAAGGACTGCAAGACTTCTGGAATATGCTGCTCAAACAGTTCCACTTTTGTTTCTACTGCCTATCCCTCTTTTCTCACATTTATCTCCAGACTTCTCCTTGTCCAGATCTATTCCACCCCCAACGATCTTCTATTCATTGAACTTTTTGAAACTTTGCACTTTTAGAGAGAAGTAAGGGATTGACTCTGTATACACAAATTTGCAGAGGGACAATAGGGTTGAGGTCTGTTATTTCTCACCTCGATATATTATTTATTTGTTTAAAAATATTTTTGCTGTTAACAAGCATGTTATCTCTTGAGACACATATACACAGTTTGAGAACTGCAAAACTAAGCATTTCTGATGGTATCTTCTAGACCAGGGGTCGGCAACCTTTCAGAAGTGCTGTGCCGAGTCTTCATTTATACACTCTAATTTAAGGTTTCGTGTGTCAGTAATACATTTTAACGTTTTTAGAAGGTCTCTTTCTATAAGTCTTTAATATATAACTAAACTATTGTTGTATTTAAAGTAAATAAGGTTTTTAAAATGTTTAAGAAGTTTCATTTAAAATTAAATTAAAATGCAGAGCCCCTTGGAATGGTGGCCAGGACCTGGGCAGTGTGAGTGCCACTGAAAATCAGCTTGTGTGCCACCTTTGGCACACGTGCCATAGGTTGCCTACCCCTGTTCTAGACTGAGCACTGAGTCCCATTGGGTAGATAGAAAGATTAACCTAAATAATCTATACAGAAGCCCCTAGAACTCCATAAAATTGGGTCCCTAATCCATGAACTATTGGAACACATTTACAAAACTTTTCTTAAACATTACATGAACATATTGTCTCTTACTATAGCAGGGATCGGCAACCTTTGGCATGCGATGGACTGGTTTGTTTGCCTGCTGCGTCTTCAGGTTCAGCTGATCTCAGCTCCCACTGGTCACGGTTCGCCATCCCAGGCCAATGGGGACTGCGGGAAGCAGGGGCCAGCACATCCCTCGGCCTGTGCCATTTCCCGCAGCCCCCATTGGCCTGGCGGGCCGCATGCCAAAGGTTGAGGATCCCTGTACTATAGAATTAGTATTTATAATCCCTATTCCATGATGAGACATCTTTGATCTATACTATACCTTAATTAAAACTATCTTTAGATATTTTTTTCCTCAAAAAGCATTTTATCAAAAAAATCCGATATTTTATATTTTTTTAAAAAATCGTTGATTTTTATCCAATATGAGAGTTAATTAGCTGCCATTATGAGGGTTTTTGAATTCCCCTGAAACATCTGAAGTATGTGGAATTGGCCTACACCAGAGCTGGAATACTCAACTAGATGCATACCTAGTATGGCAGTTCCTATTAGCAACACTATTAATCATAACCCTCATCCTGTGGGATGCAATGACAAAATTATTCTCATTTTCATCACACCATAGCTGTCAACATAGCATCACTGAAGACTGTTTGTATTACACAGGGAATGTCCTGCTAATAGCTTTTATGGTTCTGTTTGTTTTCTAGTTAGAGCTGTTGATCTGATTCCTCTTCTCCATTTATATTAATTGACTGTATGTCACCTGGCTTGGAGCTCAGGATACTACAAACAAGGCTAAAAGGACTGATTGCAATATTATACTTTGGACATCAACATTTTCTAGAACCTTCTGGTGAAATTTAAGAGTGTGTAATTGTTGTACATGCAAATAGCCAGACAAATAGGTGACCGATCAAAACAGTTAGTTTTGTAAATAAGATCTCCAAATGTTCATTTTTTTCTTCATTTACATTCCACCATCACCCTTCCCCAATCTCATTTCCTCCTCCGTTCCACCCTGTAACACATACCTCGTACATATTTTTGAAGACACGGAAAGTTACATTTCAAATTGTGTCAATACAGCAAGTTTCAGCAAATCCATATCCATAACTGAACATGCAACTTGACAAATGCACATGAGAAAGTATGGCTTCACAAGTCAATCACTTTTTAAAAACCTTTCACAGTAGGTTTCTTGTAACAAAATCCTTTAGACAAACATCTTCTTAGAAAGGGCACTTTATTCTAGCCAGTCAAAAGCCAAGCAGGGATAGGGTTAGGTTTCCCACCCAGGGGCCAATTTTCTGTAATTCTATTTGGGGGAAAAGAATAAAAATAGGGAAGGGAGTTCAGGAGTGGACATATATACAACAGAGTGAATCACAGAGTTGGGTGCAATGACTCTTCCAGACAATATGCGAAGGTGGGACAAAGTGAAAGGTAAGGACATACTCTGAAGTGCGTCTTTCCTAATCAAGTTGTAACTAAACTCTGAAGATGAAGTTTTCAGTTTGATGGTTAATTTCCCTTTTTTTAAAAATTTACAATATGAGTCACTTCTTTGTAAGTGGGTTTAATGGCGTTTTGCAATGTCCTAAAATTGTGGGATTTGTCAGCTACAGAGGTGCATCTGGTGCTCACTATTTGCAGGGAAATATTTTCTCCCTAAATATTAATACATAAATCAGGAACTGTTACTGTACCATCCATATCTTGCTTATCCAAGTACACAAGATACTAGCTATGCAAGTTGGGAGCCATGAACAGACAGATCTTCAGAGAGCTATTTGCGATCTTCACTAAGAAATATAATTTCACATCCAAAACACTCCTAGTTTCTTTGTGCTCACGAGAGAGAATTTCAAATCCAATTTGTGAGCAGAACACATTGCTAGAGCATCTTCAACTCTCCCATTGCGAATCACAACTTTTACAAGACTCATTTGCATTTCTATGCATATGCATCACCAGGCTAATGAAATTAGAATCATCTTCTTAGCGTGGCTGTGCGGATATGAGACATTAATTCTTCTCAGCATCTGGAACATATGATTTCCAGAGACAGAAACAAGATCTTAGGAAGTTTGATCTCCCTCCCCGTTCTTTTTGAAGCTTCACTTTGAAATGCATTGTACATCCCTTTTGACCTCTGATGAAAACAAATCAGCCAGCCTCTGGCCTCAGTAATACTGATGCAAACTAGCTCTATATCAGTGTAATTGAAGATCAGAATCTAGGGCAATATAGCAGTCAGGGACTCATACTGCTTTCAGTGACCTGCTACATCCATAGCATTATCTAGAGTCTGAAATACTTTATGAATTAGATGGTAAGCTCTTTGTGGCAGGGACCATGTCTTCCTGTGTTTTATACAGCACTGAACCTAACTGGGACCCTAACTGCCACAATAGACCAACAATAATAATGGAAATGACTTTTATTGATACTGAAATCTTTATATTGAACTCTATTATTTATCACTATAGGACCCTGGACTAAGAATCAGGACACCTGCATTCTACATTCACTCTGTTCCTCTCTTATCTGCTGTGTTACCTTAGGTTACTTCATCTTTCCATATTGGCATATCGGGGTTAAATACAGTTATCTTCCTTTTGTAAAGTGTTTTGTAATCTATGGATGGCCAGCGCTATGTAGGAGCTAAGTATTATCATCATGCACAGGAACTAGCCACACAAGCTTCTACTTTAAAAAAAAATAGAATTTAGAACAAAAGTAAGTTTGGGCAATTTAACAAAATGCCCACTGACTTCTGTGGAAGCAAGATTGGCAAGACTATCACGTGCCATTGAATTAAAAAATATTCAATGTAATAAGATATATGGACACTAGATGGTAGTGTTAGATCTTATTTGGTCATGTGATTGATGTAATTAATTAATAGGCTAGATTTAAGAGAAGGAAAAACCTCCTTTTGGGCAAAAGCAAAGGAAAAGTCTGGTCTGATCTGGTTAGGGAAGGAGGGAGGAACTGAACCCTAATGACTAAAATATCTGAAATTGTAGGAATCAGTGAAAACATACTAGGTTATAAAATAATTCAAGTATAATAACCAAACAGTGGTAATGAAGCACATATGCACCAAGAGAAGACAATACAATTCACTTTGGTTCTTTTCTAGTCTCTTCAGAGTATGTGAAAAATGTATATCATTTATTTCCAATGTTTAAAAGTAAATGAGAAACAAGTGAACTCATTTTTTACTGGCACCTATGAATTTAAGAATTCTTCTACCAAATTCTTCCTATGTGCATATTGCAAATTCCCTCAGATGTCTGAGGAATGCCAAGACTTCTGTATTGGTCACTAAATTCAACTTGCATTCCACCACGGTCTCTGTCCTTGACAAATGGATGTAGTCAAATAATGAAAAACAATATTTGCAAATAAAATGTAACCCTTCTGCCAGTCAGAGTTGGCAGCAACAAGGGCCGGGTTCAGTATCTAGGGGTTCCATTCCAATGACACAATGCAAAACCGGTTCAAGCCCCCACCCAGTGACCTGGGACAAATATATATCACCTCCCTGGGCGCCTCTAAGAGGCAGTACTTCCCCTCTCGCAAACACAGAGTCTGAGTGTAGCAAAAACCTTTTAATGACAGAGAGAAACAATGCGGCATTTTGTTGGGGAAACACCACATCTAGGATTCGTAAACCAAACTGTGAGCAAAGACCCACCCCAGCAAATTGGCCATGTCCTTTCCCTTTGGTTCTTGAGTCCAGCAAACCCAAAAAGTCACCCAAAGTCCCAAAAGTCCAACAACCCAAAAGTCCAGACCCAGAGTTCAAAAGTTCATCTGCAGAGTGCTACACCCCCCCCGCCCCAGTCTGGGTAGAAATGGGGAGAGGTAAGGGGCACCTTACATGGCTCGAAGCTGATTGCCCTGTCCCTTCGTGGGGCTGCACTCTGCTCTGCCAGCCATCCTGCAAGCCGCTACAGCTGTCCCCACGAACTGTTCCGCTCTGCCGGCAGCTCCGTTCCGCCAGCCATCCTGCAAGCCGCTCCGACTGTCCCCACGAACTGCTCCGCTCCGCCGACCATCCTGCAAGCCGCTCCGACTGTCCCCACGAACTGCTCCACTGGCAGCACTGCACCGCCAGCCACAGATCTTCAGGCTCCCCCACTACTTGACACATTGCTCAGTGAGTTCAGCTCAGTGATTTCAGCTCATAAGACTCTTAGCTCTTTAGTGATTTCAGCTTGTAGTCAGGGGAGCCTTTGTGCTCATTTGCACACTTAGCCCAGAGTGATTTCAACTCAGCAGTCTGAAACCAGACTCCCAATGAATCCAACATTAGCTCTGATATTCCACGGGGGGAGGGAGGGGTGCAACTGACATGTAGGGCCCTTAAAAGAGGCCCATGCTACCAGGTACAAATACCTGTCTCCAACCCCTCTCCATTTCCTTGTGTTTTGGAACCCATGTCCCTTGTCTAGCGAGTGCTGCTTCTTTGATGGTGAGTCCCTCCATCATAACAAAAGGTCACTGTCCTTGATTCACATAATCAGGGTAACAACACTTTATTCTTCCTGCCCCAATAACAGAGAAACTGGGGATCCCACAGCAGCCAAAGTGACCATTTGGGCAAGCGGTCCATCATGCTTTGCAGGGTGGGTGTGTCCATGCAAACAAGATTAGCCCCTGACATCCCTTTCCACAACTCACCACCAGATTTCAGGGTAGAGCTCATCCTGACTCTGCTTACAAAGATATGCAACTGTGGATGGAAAACATATAATCTGATAAGCTATTTGTGAATATTACTGGACCATCTGTACGGAGAGATGATGCTTCAGTTCTAGAACATTAATGCATGATTTGATCCATTTCACTGACTCAACACAACAGAGAATAAAGTAAATTGCAGGTAATCTTGGTTATTCTGCGTATCTAATATCAGCAGTAATTGTCTTCTTCTTGATGACTATTTGTCTTTCCTTTTGCCTAACTTTTATTCAATTCACAGAAACCAGTTTATTCCCTTCCTGCTTTAAAACTCCCTCCGAATTGTTCATTTGCTTCTACTGTATAACACTCTATTCCTCTGACCATACAAAGGGAAATGGAAAGTGGCACCCTTCTCGGGCCTGAAGGGGCTTGAAAACAGCCCTGGAAGAGGGCTGAGGCTGAAAGCTAGGCTGTTTGGCAAAGCAGCCACAGCTGTGGCCAGTTTAATCAGGGCCCAGCTGGCCCTTATAAGAGGGCAGTGGGCCTGGAGCAGATGAAGACTCTCTTTGCTTTGAGAGAGAGAAGTGCCTGGCTGCAGGGACCTGAGTAGGTATCTAGAGTGGAGAATGGCTGGGGAAAGGCCAGAGGAGCTGGGGAGCTCCAACCTGAGAAAACTCCAGGCTGTGGCCTAGGGTTAGACCCAACTGGGTATAGGAGTCGCAGGGGGCAGCCCACGGGTAGGCTGAGGCAGCAGGTCCAAACCCAACCTTGCCTGTGATGAGTGGCTAATACACTGCAGTCTGCCCCAGGGTGCGGGGGGCTAGCTGGTGACTGGCAGTAGCCTATGACTGAGGTGAGGTGGGGCTAGTAGGTGGGGGGTCCCCTGGGAGGGGAGACCCAGACAAAGGGGGTACTGCCAGGGGGGCAGCACCCTAGAGAAAGGGGCATTGGGGTCCGGGAGGGACATAGGGCCAGAGTGGTCAGGCGGATCACCGGCCTGCAGAGGGCGCTCCGTAGCTGGATGAGCTAATTCCCGGAGAAACCAGCAGGAGGCGCCGCAGGGGTGAGTCTGACCCCCTTACACATGTTTTGGAGAGAACCCCATCACTGTCACAGTATCCATACCAAAACACCATCAAAAGCCATTTTCCTTCAGTCCCAGTCATTCCTCCTCCTACTCATGACCTTTTCATAAAAAACAATATTTATACCAAATGAATACAGTAAAAAGCTGCTGCATGAATAGAATTCTGAATCCAAATGACAATATAATTTTAGTGGTGCGGACCCCAGAGCTTCTTCTCATTCCACCTTCTCAGGGAAAATACAAAGCTCAATTCAAGGTTAAGTCAATATTGGATATAGGACAGCAGCATTAATGAAGCCTCATAATGAACTCCCCAGCATTCTGATTATACGT
Organism: Chelydra serpentina; assembly: GCA_037349315.1. Lineage (NCBI taxonomy): Eukaryota > Metazoa > Chordata > Testudines > Chelydridae > Chelydra > Chelydra serpentina. The sequence goes on from JBAIAC010000035.1 coordinate 21,596,210, forward strand.
CTAGTGCTCTCTAACCTAAGAGTACTAACCAAATCTTATCTGTCTTATGGGAAGCTATGCTGATGCCTTTTCAAAGCCACAGGGACAAAAATGTCTGCATGTTAATCTAATTAGCTTGCAGAACCACTTTAGGCAGTGTGGTTAAAGAGAGAAAAACAGCAGGAAAGGCAATGCAACTGCACTACTAAAACCAATCGCAGATGTTTTTCTACCTGTCACAGCCAAATTCATCTGCAGTCTTTTCTTCTAGCAGCTCTATTATGGCTCATATTTTGCCTCATCTTTCTAACTGCAGTGGTAAAATAAACATGATGCCAAAAGGAAAAAGAATCTATTTTTAACATCTTTTGTTATTTTTAAATTAAGTTTCATATAGAATTAGTAACAGATGGACACTAAGTATTCAAATAGATTTGGCCCTGAAACGCAGAGGAGACAATTAAATAAAATTGCAGATTAGTAACTTCCATTTCAACAGACTGTGGTTAATGTGGCTAAATGGAGTTGAAATACACATTTTGTCAAAGGCTTTGAGAGTCCCAGTGGGAGGAAGCGATATTGAAATGTAACTTCTTATCATCTTTTATTTATTTCTGCTATGGCCGTGCTTTGAGGCCTCAGCAAGATCAGGACTCCATTATTCTAGGCACTGTGTAAATAGAGAGGTGAGAGAGAGTCCTGCCAAAAGAGCTTAAAAGACAGGCAGGGGATAGAGGTACAGTGGTGAATTGACTCTCCCAAGATCATACAGTGGGTCAGCTATAGAGACTGGGATAGAACCTAGATCTACAGAATCTCAGTCCAGTACCCTAGCCTCTAGCCCATGCAGCCTGTCTAAGGGCTTATTCAGGCTCACAAAAACCACCTGTGCTCATGGGAAAGACCATCATTTCCTTTTCATCAGGATGTTTTCATAAATAGCCAATGTGGGAGTGAGGCCAGGGCAAGGAGCTGACTGATCATGGAGGAGCCTCCAATAACCGTCGCAAAGGTAGCTCAGACTGAACAGTGGTGGCCTCCGTAAGGGTCTGATGCTGAAGTCCCGATGAAAGCAGAACTCTCATTAAAGACAATGGAAGTTTTACCCACGTCAGGACTTGACCTTATTTCTGGGAGCAGAATTTCAGCACAATAAAATAAAAATTAAGAAATCAGAAAAGTACAATTTTAAGCCACGTTGGGGTGTGGCATGGTAGAAGACTATGAATAAAACCCGCATTCCGCATGTAAGGAAGCCACCTTTTCCAGGACCCAGAGTTCATGACGAGAGGAGTGCAATATTAACACACACACTGGAGAGGTCTCTTGCAACAATGGCAAGTGCCCAACACAAGTTAAGTTTGCTCCATATGTAACCCACACACCTCCTTGGTGTGGTGTTCTGTCCCATCTAGTGGTACCGAGGCCACTTAGAGAGAGAGATTAATGAGTTTGCTCTACAGCCTTAGCTAACAGCCAGGTGTGTTTTAGCTCATGCGGTAGAGGTTCACGCACTAAACTCTAGAGGTCCCCGGTTCAACCCCTCCTGCCAACGACCGGGGCGGTCTGTCAGCGTTACACATGCATTCTTTTTGATTCCCTTAAGACCTGCTGCAGCAACTGGTCTGCCTCCAAGATTCTCATAGACTTCAATGGGAAGGCCAAGGAACATCTGCTGACTGAGACCCCTAAAATCCCAAAGCCAGGACCAGCGCCTCAGCTGGTGTAAAATCACATAGTGCAGTTGAAGTCAACAAAGCTATGCTTATTTACATAGGCTGAAGATCTGGCCCTAAACGTTCATTCTCAACATGACTTGATTTGCTTTTAAAAAAAAGAGAGGAGAAAACCTGTTTTAAAGTTAAAAGAATATCAAATACACATACAGAAAGGGGCTTCTGACAGGGAGATTATTTAGATTCCTTGCAAGCATATCAGGACAGAATTCCTAATCTTTATTTGATTTTGATACTTGGAAGGTTTGGGGTATTTTTTGTGATAGTATTTTTTTAATGCCCCTATTACCATTTAGTAATCTTCTTGCAAGGATGCTACAGAAGTCTGTTCCCAGGCAATGCACCTATTAAATGCAAAAAAAGTTTTGCCCTAACAAAGACTGCATGCAGAAGCTATTTAATATTTCTTTGCTGTGTAACTGCAGAATTGAGTCTTGCTTCCAAGGCTTCTCTTCTGCTCCTTCCCCGGCTGCAGTTCAGGGACTGCATTGTACTGTCTGCAGAACCATTTACAAAGGGTGTACATTAGGGGGCAGTTTGGCTTCATATTTGTAATTCAACTGCACAAGTAAAGTCCCCAAGTTTCTAATAGAATAAAAATCCAAGATGAATGATTGTAAGCATGACATGCTAAAAAGGCTGCATTTAGTTTCTCTTCAAACCAGACATCAATAATACTACAAATCACTGATTTAAAAACAGTTTAAAGGGGTGTGTGTGTGTGGGGGGGGGAAAGCGGGGAAAACAGAAAGGATCAGCGTTTTAAACTGCTCCTTTCAGTTCAGAATCGAGGCACAAATTTCCTTTGTTAGAGAGTGTGTAGGTGCGTGTGAGGGGGAATAGATTAAAGTAACACCTGATGTTCTGTTGATAAAATCTTAGTTGCTTCGATGGACGTGTGCTCCTCTGAAATATCTGCCACAAGGGAAGATCTACTACTTGCAATGGCAGTAAAACTCCTTAATTAATTCTAGTTGCATGGCAGAGTGAGTCATGTAAATGTAATTGGACCATATTATTTCTGATTATCAAAAGGGTTATTAAATGACAAACACCCACTTATTCTCTATCTCCCTTCTCTGATTAGGTCTACTCTGGTCACTGATACTTATCTCTCTGCCACTGTGATGCTTCCCAGGGCTGTGAGGACTGTCCAACTCATTAGCTAAGAGCCGCCACTAGGGAACCACAAATCCTCTAGTTTAGGAAACATGCGGTGGGTCAGAAAGCGTATCCTGAAGTGCCCATGTAATGCTGACACTCCCCGTAGGTCAGCAGCAGCAGCAGGGATTGAACCTAGGATCTCTGGATCTTAACTCATGATCCTCTACAGCCTAAGCTAAAAGACACCATGCTGTTAACCACAGCTGTAGCAGGCTCATCATCCTCTAGTTGGCCTAGTCTCCCACAGAGGGCAACAGAATCTTGCCCCCGTACAGGCGTGCCTTACTCTTACCACTGTGTACCTGCCAATGTGTGTATCAGTGCATGGCGAGGCCACATCAATAATCAAGGGCCTGATTCTGCATCCCTTACTTACAATCAAGCGGTAATAGGGCTAATAGAGGAGTAAGTTAAGTTAGTCAAACACACACAAGAGATGCAGAGCTGGGCCTTAAGCAATTCCAGACGTCTTATGGCCCAGAACCAGTCCAAAAGATCAGCACCTCCAAGACCAACATACTATAGCAAATGTGAGTTTCTAGGCCAGCTAAGCTTTTGAGTTATATCTACCCAAGGGTACTCAAGTGAAATCACCTCATTTTTCACAACATTCATTGTTCAGAAATGTCTGGTTTGATTTCAAAATCAAATTTCCCAGATAAGTCCCACCATGGAATAAAGTCACACCGATGAAATTTCAGCCCCTCATAATAATTCATACTATTACAATTCAAATAACAGTACCAACCTAGGTTAACTTCTGCAGTCTTTACGTAACCCAGACATCCAATTAATTTGAGGTGCACAAGGACTTCAGACCATGCCCCTTGTATGTAAAACTTACTGGAAATGTAAGGACCATTTTCCTTTTCAACCCCATGGAGAGCACCCCAAAAGGTGCAAGCATCCCAAAACTTGATTGACGATAGCAGATAGTATTTTATTGTAACAGATGCCACCCCAGAACCTTGCACATAGATTAGAACATTTCTAAGAGGCTTTAAAGCCCTATGTGAAAACACAGCCAAAGCCAGCCTGCCAAAAAGAGAGAGGTTTAGATGCTGATTGAAAATATAAGTGGCCTTGAGTTTATGCACTTCAAACACTCACATTCCCCAGTGTTGCATAGAAACACTTTCAAGAATAACAAAATAAATGTGGATTCTAATTCAAAACTGAACAGAATTAACATTCTTCACTCAGAGCTACCTTTTGACCACTGCAGTTTTAACCAAAACTGGCCCTGAGTTTCATGACAGGAATCCAGAACCCAGATGTAAGTAGATTGCGTGCTGAAATGAGCCCATGATCCAAATTATCTGTTCTAGCTGAGCTATTCTCAGCATAAAACTTGGAGCAGGAAGGGGGTTGTAGAAAAATGTTGGTTTTGAGCCACCTTTATACTCCTCCAAACCTAGTCTAGGCTCTGGCATTACAGTGGTGCTTTGCTGCCCACAGCCCCAGTGGGCTATTCTGGCATCCAGAGATAAGTGGGCTGTGGGGGACACCCTAAGTATGACCCATTTTTCTGGCCATGCCTCTATGCAATGGGTTGTCAGAGCAGCTATGCTGGCTCTACAGCACTTTGGGATTCCCCTCACAGGAGAATAATCCTTACGGAGCCAGTTCATCCAGATTTCCAGCAGCTTTGCTCCACTGGAACGACGCAGAGCAGCTTTAACAGAACAAAGAGCTGGGCCTAAGAGCTGTACCACAGGAGAGCAGAAATATTGAAGTATTGGAAGTTACATGCCTATTTTCAATTATTAAAATGTTAAATGTTTAACATTATCCAAACCATTAATTTAGGTTTAACGAATATTAAAAATGTACTTTGTGCAATTGGCAACAAATCCATGCTTAATAATCAACTGGTATTTAACTGTATCTTATTAAGTTTAACTGTCTTCTAAATCTTAATTAAAATCCATATCCGAGATGCAATTTAAATTGTTGCTGAAATCACTTATTGCCAGTCCATTTTAGAAATAAAATCAACTGAAGTTACTATTGATTTTTTTCTTCTCCAGTCTGACTACAGTAATACACACACAAGTCTCTCCCCCGCCTACCAACCATAATTAACCCACATCAGCCAAAGCCAGAAAACTGTCCAACCTGACTGCCAAGACAGACGGGACAATAAAATATAACTGCATTAAGAACAGAAACAAAATGCTTTCCCTTCAGCATGTGATGATCTCCTTGGAGTCCTCATTGCTAGTGTTACAGGTGTATGTAAAACAATAAGGACCACACAAAATTATGGGTTGTGTGTAAAGACAAAGTGCATGAGGTCCCTCTGGACTGTCGCATGCTGAGTGAAATATTACAATCATTGAGTTTGAGTTACGATGGCTCAGAGACGCTCATAGTTTAGTAGTTAGAAAAAGAGGATTAGGAGTCAGGACTCACGGGTCATGTGCTTGTTTGTCACTTACAGTATAACCTTGTAAATACAAAAGCCAGAGATGTCAGACTTCTGCACACCAAACTTTTCTGTAATATCCACCACTCTTGAACTGGCGCCGGTGTTGCACTCTGCACAGTCTGGCCACTGGCATCTTCTAGATCGGCTCTGAATGGAGTTAGACAACACAGTGGTAAAAACACCTGCACTCCCATTCCCACTAGCGTCAACATCACTGCCAGCCTCGGCGGGGCTACTGTACAAAGGAGAGATAGGAAGAGCTCAGGCTAGACATAGCCCAAATGGGATGAGGAAAAAGTGAACTAGAAGGGGGGGGGGGATTGGGGGGAGGGATAGCTCAGTGGTTTGAGCATTGGCCTGCTAAACCCAGGGTTGTGAGTTCAATCCTTGAGGGGGCCATTTGGGGATCTGGGGCAAAAATTGGGGATTGGTCCTGCTTTGAGCAGGGGGTTGAACTAGATGACCTACTAAGGTCCCTTCCAACCCTGAGATTCTATGATTCTATTTTTTTTAATTTTGGGGGGGAGGGATAGCTCAGTGGTTTGAGCATTGGTCTGCTAAACCCAGGGTTGTGAGTTCAATCCTTGAGGGGGCCATTTAGGGATCTGGGGCAAAAATTGGGGCTTGGTCCTGCTTTGAGCAGGGGGTTGGACTAGATGACCTTCTAAGGTCCCTTCCAACCCTGATATTCTATGATTCTATGAACGGACTCCAGAATAGCATAAAGGCACATCGACAGCACCGTACGAGGAAGCATACCCCACCTCCACCCACTGTGTGTGTTAAACAAATAGGGCTGAGGAACACCTTTCAAAAGCATGAATGTTTATTAGAGGAAGGCTTTGGCTCACCGTATTTTCCTAGCATATCTAAAATGTATAGGAATATAATTTGAAAAAAAAAAACTTGCTGAGATTTTTTAGAGCCATTAGTCCTAAGTGTAGCCTGTTTTCTTTTAATAGGTCTATGGTACACAGAAAACAGGAAGAGCAAACAATGTTAGGGCAGTTTTTAAACTTCTAGTAACTGTAGAATCCCCTTTTTCTCTGTTCTCAGAGTACTCTGCTACTCATGGTAGATACTTTGAACCAATTTCAGAGAAAAATGCTGGAGAGTAATCCTGCTGTGTCAACTAAGCCTTCCAAGACAGAGGGAGGATTCACTTGGAGCTTGTTCCAGGAGCAGGTAGCCATTGGGACCTGCAGAAGGGCACACCAATCAACTCTTTCCATGGCCACTCTAGCCACGCCCACTTTCCAGTGAGTGCTGCTTGGGTTGCTCTGACCCCAAGAGTGATATGATTGAGATCACCACCCTGACAACCTGAATCCCCAGCAGATCATTTACACCAGAGACCTTGACCAAGATGGACACCGGCATAAAACAGTGTAAAGCTCATGTGAATCTGTTCCTCTGTGAGAAAAATTCAGATCTTGGATCTATGAAGTGGATGTTTATTACAAAAGTCTTCTTTTTCTATATGCTTCACACCATATAAAATCTTCACGCATGACATAATATGTCAGTGGGAACCTTGTGTTAGTATCATGGGCAGAATATTAGATTGGAGGGTAAGATGGAGGGTACCATGTGGGTAAGAGTGGATTTCTGCCCTGTGTATAGTTTTTGTTTCTCCGTGTATTTTGAAAATTACAGGCTTCACGCTTTACTCCCTCACAGTTCAAGTTGACTTTTTCCTCTTTGGAACACTTTATTTTACTTTTGTGACAGCTGCGTATTCATCTGTCTGTGTTAAAGCTCATTTAATGCACTGTGGCTCAGTTATACTTCAGGCAGGAATCCTTTCAAGTCTCCCTTATTGTTTGTTCCACAGCCTCTGCTGTTCCAAATTTAGTTTAATCAGCAACTAACTAGTTCACTCTCCCTGTCAGTCATGTATATAGATTAGACACTGTTGATGCCCAAGGACTACCCTCTTTGGGACCCTATTTAGTACTACTTTCCAATTTCGAAGAGCTTTTCTGACAAGCAGTTGCTTGTTCCCATTTTATAGCCAGTCTTTATCCTCTGCATCCACTCTGATGTCCTTCCTTGGCTAGCTGCAGCTTTCAGCTGATGCAGGAGCCTGTGAAGTGGAACTTTAGCAAAGACCTTCCTCAAAATCCATAAATTCAGTCACATGCACTGCATTATGAAAACCAGAACTCCATCCTTAAAAGCCTGTGCAAGTGTTTGAATGAATAAGAATTTCCCCTTCTGTAGACATACTGGCCATTTCTTATTAGGTGAACAGAAAATGCAAACGTTTCAGTGCATCTCACTATAACATTGGAGTAGATTCTGTTCTCAGCAGGGGTGGCTCTAACAATTTTGCCGCCCCAAGTAGGGGCGGCGGCCCCTCCCCCGACGCAGGCAAATGTAGCGGGGCCCTGCCCCCAATACCTGCCTGCGTCGGGGGCGGGGCCCTGCTACGTCTGCCTGTGTCGGGGGGCAAAGGGAGAGCGGCGGACTTGCCACCCCATTGCCGCTGCAGCAGGCGAGAATGGGGCGGCAGTCCGAGTCCCGCGGCGGCAATTCAGCGGCGGGAAGAGCGGACCTGCCGCCAAATTGCCGCCGCGGGACTCGGACTGCTGCTCCATTCTCGCCTGCAGCCCCAAGCACCAGCTTGGAAAGCTGGTGCCTGGAGCCGGCCCTGGTTCTCAGTTACACCAGTGCAAAACCAGATTAACTTCACTGACTTCAGAGGTTTCTCTTCCTTCCTCTCTCTCAGGGAAACATCTAATCTCTACATCTGGTGTTACATATTCCTAGCATTTAGTACAGTCACAAATGCATACACCTCAAAGTGCCTCTCCCCCTCATGCATTAATCCGATTGTGTTTGTATTTCAAGAGTACAATTCTCCTCTCCACCCTTCTAGCTGCACTGGAGAGACTCCAAAGGTAGACACTGAAATCCATGCAAGTTCTGCACAGGGGACAAGGACAGATTCCTGCCTGAGATCTGTACTGCACATAAGAGTTCAAAGTGGAGAGGAGATATTTGCCTTAAGGGCCAGTCCCTTAATCCATGCATCCAGCTCTGGCTATCATCAATGTAAGCATAGAGCAGTTAGATTTTTAATAAGTCTGCATCCAGCTAACCTTCATACCTATTTAAAGTCTCCACAAGGACTTGCTTCTGATTTTCCACCACTGCATCTGTCACCTCTTGTTCAGTTGCACAGCTCTCTTCTACAGTCTCAGTAGGAATCCTGATCCTCTGTGATTACAGAGCCTAACTGTGCCTGCAAATATACTGAAGATTGCTCTGAAAAGTGCAAAGGACTTAGCTCAGTCCTCATTTTGGGCAGCTTAACAACAGGGCTGCAAACAAATATTGATAGTTTCTTGCAAGTATCCCATAAGGATGCCAATAGTTAGGGAGGCATTAATCTTTAGCACACCAAGGGCCTAAATGTTAGTAAATGTGTCCTCAACATTCTCCTTAGCGTGTGTTCTCTCCGGCAACTAGGACCTGCAACATCCATATGCGCACACACCAGGATCTAGTAGCCTTACACTCCCCATCACTCCTTGTGGCTCCACTTCCTACTCACTCCTCCTGTCAATTCTATGCTAATTCTTTCCTGCCTTCTACTATACTTCCTTCACTTGTTCCCAACCTGAGGGATAAGGCAGGAACTGGTTGCAATATAGGTCACACTGACAACTCCGACCATGGGAAAGGATGCTAGGAAGGGAAGAGGCAAAGTCAGGGTCAGACTTGCTGGACTATGGTTCCTGGATTTGCTCAATGGCCATGAATCCCCCCCTCCTCCTAAGCACAGTCCTCACAAGAGGAACCCCCTCCAGAACTCTAGCCAATTTCCTAAAGGTTAATGAATTTGAATTGGAAAAAAATAATCACCATTACCATCAGCACAGACAGCTTGGTTTTATTATAAAGAATGAGGGTAGACTGGTCAAGCTCCCCACCACCCCAGTCCCACAAGTTGCAGGTGCATGCTGCACCATAGCTGTGATAAAAGGAGTGAGGTGGGAGAATACAAAAAGAGTCAGAAAATTGGAGGCCCCTGAAAAGGGTGGAGAAGGCTCTTGGATCAGCCTCCTATCCTAAATCCCTAGCTCAGTGAGGACGTGCCCTTGGCTAATATGAAACGACAATGCAGTGTGGGGGCCAGGATGTAGGACGCTAGGTCTAGTGGTCAGAGTCGGAGTCAGAGACGAGGGGCAAGGATCGGGAACAAGGCAGGAAGCTGGAACAAAGAGGGAAGCATAGTTCAGGAGTCAGGCAAGAAGGCAGGGACCAAAGTAGCAGCTAGATAGAATCCAGTTGTGCAAACAACTCCCTGTGCCTCTTTGGGTTTAAACAGGAAGCGCTGACATATCCAAATTCATGGTGTTGCTCTAATCAGGCCTAGGGAAGCCCTCCAGGATGTAAGTTCAGGTTTCATGGTCTCTTCTGCTCAGTTAGTTAATAGAAAACCACTAGATGGGAGCAGGGAGGCAATGGTCAACTAGGAACCCAGTGGACCCAGACTCAAGACCCAGGAGGTCATGGCACACAAATGTCCCTCCTGGGGCTGAAAGACTTCCCTGGAGTCACTAGGAGCTCTAATACCAAGGGAGTCTGCCTGACAGGCTGCCATGGTACTAGGGACCCTGGAACCCCTTGCAGCCTTGTCTGGGCTCACAGGCATCCCACCTGGAAGGCTGCTAGAACTTCAGGAGCTTGGGTAGCCTTGGAGACATTTAAAAAAAAGGTCAAAACAAAGATGACAGTCCTCTCCGCCTCCCCTCAACACACCCCGCCCCCAAACTCAAAATTCCCATTCTGTGGGAAATTTAATTTTTGTTCCATTTTGGAATGACTTTGTTTCTGAAATGTCAGAATTTCCCAGAGGAAGGGAATTCTCATTTCTGGCCAGCTCTATTATGTGACATGCTCATGTGTTACTAAGGTTCACGTTAGTCTGACCGATACATAATATTTCTCTGTGTTTTTACCATGGTAGTGCATAAAGGCCCGAACCAATATCAGGGCCCTGCTGTGCAAAGCATCAAAGAGACACAGAGACAATCCTTTCTGCAAAGATCTTACCATCAAAACAAGCATTACCCCCATTCTACAGATGGGGAATTGAGTCAGAGAAATTATGTGACTTGTCCAAGAACACAGAAGAACCCAGGTTTTTTGAGTGCCTTTCCATTGCCTTAAATCACAAAGCCACCCTCTCTCTTTTTCTACATCCCTCTTCAATCATTCCACTTGCACCACAAATCAGCAAGTGGGCTAATAGCTGCCTTTTTCATTAGCTCCTATATTTGATGCCAGAACGGATCGCTGTGATCTAGTCTGACCTCCTGCATAAAACATAGATCATAGAATTTTACCCAGTAATTATTTCATCAAGCCTAGTAATGTAAGGGAGAACTACAGCATGTCACTGGATGCTTGATTTAAAGACTTTGAATGATACAGAGACAGAGACAAACACCTACAAGATCTCGATCAAGCATTCTTAAAACTACAATACCCACCTGCTGAAGTGAAAAAACAGATTGACAGAGCCAGAAGGGTACCCAGGAGTCACCTACTACAGGACAGGCCCAACAAAGAAAATAACAGAAAGCCACTAGCCGTCACCTTCAGCCCCCAACTAAAACCTCTCCAGTGCATCATCAAAGATCTACAACCTATCCTGAAAGATGATCCCTCACTCTCACAGGTCTTGGGAGACAGACCAGTCCTCGTTTACAGACAGCCCCCAACCTGAAGCAAATACTGACCAGCAACCACACACCATACAACAAAAACACTAACCCAGGAATCCTTGCAACAAAGCCTGATACCAACTCTGCCCACATATCTATTCAAGTGACACCATCATAGGACCTAATCACATCAACCACACAATCAGGGGCTCGTTCACCTGCACATCTACCAATGTTATATATGCCATCATGTGCCAGCAATGCCCCTCTGCCATGTACATTGGCCAAACTGGACAGTCTCTACGCAAAAGAATAAATGGACACAAATCTGACATCAGGAATCATAACATTCAAAAGCCAGTAGGAGAACACTTCAACCTCTCTAATCACTCAGTGACTGACTTAAAGGTGGCAATTTTGCAACAGAAAAACTTAAAAAACAGACTCCAACGAGAAGCTACTGAACTAGAATTAATATGCAAACTAGATACCATTAACTTGGGTTTGAACAGAGACTGGGAATGGCTCGGTCATTCTGTTAATTGAATCTATTTCCCCTAGTTTAGTATCCTAGTTAAGTACCCTTACACCTTTGTGTCAACTGTCTGTAATGGGCCATCTTGATTATCACTTCAAAAGTTTCTTTCCCCTGCTGATAATAGTTCCTTTCAATTAATTAGCCTTTTACAGTTGGTATGGTTACTTCCACCTTTTCATGTTTCTCTGAATGTATAAATATCCTCCTATGAGGATGCATAGAATGTTCCATTCTATGCATCCGACGAAGCGGACTGTAGTCCACGAAAGCTTATGCTGAAATAAATTTGTTAGTCTCTAAGGTGCCACAAGTATTCCTTTTCTTTTTACAAATTCTACTACATCCCATGATAGACTGTTCCAATGGTTAAAGTTACAATTGTACCTTATTTCCAAGTTCAGTTTTTCTAATTTCAATTTCCAGGTACTGGATCTTGTTATCACTTTGTCTGATAGACTAAAGAACCCTCTTTTGCCTGAGTAGGTACTTCTGCATTTTGACCAAGTCTCCACTTAATCTTCTCTGAGACACTGAGCAATTCAGATGCATTTTGCAGACCTCAAATCGTTCTGGTAGCTGTTCTACTTTTCCAACATTCGAAGTGTGAACACCAAAACTGTACACAGTATTTCAGCAGTTCTCACCAATGTCATATATACAGGTGATATATCCTTCCCTACTCCTATTCAAGCATCTTCTGTTTTAGCTACAGCCTTTACCCACATTTGCTCATCTCCATGTAACTTGCCTCACTCCATGTTCTCAAGTAACAAAGAAACAGATACACACCAACATAATTTTACATACCAGAGCATTTTCTTCAGAAAGCAAACCTCAAAATGTCTGTATGCAATGTTGCTGTAACATGGTTATCCCAGGATATTAGAGAGATTAAGGTGGGTGAGGTAATATCTTTTATTGAACCAATTTCTGTTGGTGAGAGAGACCAGCTTTCGAGCCTACACAGAGCTCTTCTTCAGGTCTGAGAAATTTACTCAAAGAGTCACAGCTAAATACAAGGTGGAACTGATTGTTTAGCATAAGTAGTTAACAAATATTTCAAGGGACCATTCATGGTGAAGTGGCCTGTTAACATCCCTCCAGTGATAGGGAGGGAAGCAGCTGGGGATGGCAGGGAGAGTTTAGTGGCTTACAGGTAGTTGTCATAACCCACAATTAAAAAAAAAAATCATGGACTGAACAACAGACATTGGATTCATGACTTATGACGATCCACTAACATATCCCGCCAATTGCTCCTCCACTTCCCTTCCTTCTTATGACTAGAGAGGTGTTAATGGGTCACTTCACTTTGAATGGTCCATCCCTACAGGGCCATCCCTACCCATATGCAAAGTACACAGCTGTGTAACGCAAATTTCCTGGTGCCCTAGCAGCTGCGTGCTGCTCCAGCCCCTGCTCTGCCTCTTCTCCATGGCCCCTGCCCCTGCTCCTGCTCCACTCCAGCCCCATCCCCACTCCACCCCTTCTCTAAAGCCCTTGCCCCGTCCCGCTCCCACTCTCCTGAGGACTGCAGTAGAGTCAAACCTGCACTCACCGGTGGCAGGAAGTGCAGCAACCTGGCCCCAGCTCACTCCGTGCCACCGGTGAGTGCTGGGGGGGAGGGCGGTTCCCCCTTGCCTGGGAGCCAAGGAAGCAGAGCAGAGTGGGCTGGAGTCGGGTCGCTCCACTTCCCACTGTCCGGTGAGTGCAGGGTCGGGCCTACCCTGCACTCACCGACCAGCAGGAAGTGGAGCGACCCAGCCCCAGCCAGCTCCGCTCCACCAGATCGTGCGGGGGGGGGGGCTTCTCTCCTTTCCCCCAAACCTGCCTGCTCCCCCTCCCACGGAGGCCTGGGGCCCCACACAGCCCCCACGAGGGGGTGCTGCGTAGGGCACCAAAATGGCTAGGGACTTGAGATACATGTTAACTATTTATGCTAACCAATCTATTCCACCTTTTATTTAGCTGTAACACTGAGTAAGGCCAGGTGTACATTACAGACCTATATTGGTATAACTATGCCACGTAGGGGTGTGAAAAATCCACAACCGTGAGTGACAGTTACACTGATTTAACACCCCCATGTAGACAGTGCTATGTTGGCGGGAGAACTTCACCCATCGAAATAGCTACTGCCTCTTGGGGAGGTGGATTAACTACGCCTATGGGAGGAGCTCTCCCTTCTGCATAGGAGCATCTTCACATAAGTGTTACAGTGGTGCACCTGTGCTGATGCGTTTTAAGTGGAGACCTGCCCCAAGTTTCCCAGACCTGAAGGAGAGCTCTGTATAAGCTCGAAAGCTTGTCCCTCTCACCAATAGAAGTTGGTCCAACAAAAGATATTACCTCACCCAGCTTGTTGCTCTTACACAGACAGTGATAATTACAGAATTTACTAAATATAAACAGTATATAGCCACCTACAAGAGAGAAGAAGTAACCCCAAATCTCCACCAACAGAAGGAAACCATTCAATATCCTCCTGTCTCCCACCTTACAGTGCTGCACAAAATCCCTCTAACCATCTATTTTTCAAGGAAAGAGACAGGATTTTCTTTTTGCATACACTTTCAGTAATATAATGATTTTTGGCTTAATATCTTTTGAATTAGTTAGTTTTTACTACTTAGGGAGAATAACATCAGACAGGAGATGTGACAAAAATCAGAAGGATAAAGCTTGTAAAAATGTTATCACTAACTTCCAAAGACTTCTGTGTTGTTGAAAGTTAAAACTGCACATCCACACTAGATTGCTAAAGTGCTACATATGGTCAACCTTCCTGTATGGATGTGAGAGCTGTAGTTTTACAAAGGACATAGAGACAACTCAGAGGTTCAAGTTCTGGTGTCACAGAAGAATGTTAAAAATTGGCTGGATAACCAAAACTACAAATGATGAGGTGGCGAGAAGGATGAATTTTGAAAAACAGCACAATTATTGGAGACCATAGGTAAGAGAATAATGTCTTCTGCAGACACATTGTTCACTGAGAGCATATTGTTAGGTAAGATCACAAGCAAATCAGGAAAAGGTAGGAGAGCCAGCTATGTCAGAATCACCACCAGATGGACTGGTATCCAAAGGAGAGTAAAAACTTTATAACTACGGTGTCTGCAAAAGATGAAGTGGTGGTTAACCACCATATTGGAGGCATCACTTCACGATAGGCCCCCCCGCTCTAAATTAGAGTCATGATCAATTTTTATACTGACTAGAGCTGCGCAGCACAACATCATGACCCAGAAAGGCCTAAAACAACCTAAGTCTTGTTACACCTTTTGAACTAGCAAAGTCAGGAAAAATGTGAATGCCACCTCTGTCATTACTGCTTCCCATTCTCGTTACCTGTGAGAGAAGACCTTGATTCCCCAGTTTTCCTTAGTGATACACAGATCCATACATGATGGACTTTTGTGACTAAAGATCTAAAAGTGTCCAGTATCCTTTCCCAGATGAATCTACTGCTGCTTAACCAACCAGTTAATTTCAGACTGTGTGATGACAGCTTCTATCCTCTTCACCCTTTAGAAGTGTAAGTGTTTTTGAGCAAAAAACAGCTCTGTAATTCCTTCTCCTTCATGTACTACTCCCATCAGTCAAACATGCCTTCCTCTAAGTGATTTATGGACCATCAGGAAGGAATACCTGTTGGTTCTTATTTCCAGAGAACTGATGCAAGCTACCCCATCAGTATGAAGTCAAGCAGAGCCTGGATTTACCGCCCCCCCTCATCTGCCCCCCCATTATACAATTCTTAAAAAGACATTTTTCTGCTCTGGCTTGTAGGAAAAGGTTCTTGAGATATGTCAACCTGTTTTGTTTTGGTGAAACAGATGTTCAGCATGAAAACACACTTTACATTTTTAAAAACTGTAATACAAAAAACCCTTTAACATGCTTAATAGAACAATTCTCCTTTGTGCAACAATTTGAATAACTTATTTTTTATGTTGGCTCATAAAATGTTCTCGTTGTATAATACTGCGTATGGAACAATCATGGTTTCTGAAAGAGACCAGTCTATGGCAAATATAACCATTGACCTTCATTTAGTGGGTTGCTCATTCAGAGTCACATCAACCCTGCAAATATTGCTTATAAATGGACATCACAAAACCCGTCCCTTGGCTACAAGCACTGTTCTTAAACCCAAATTCATATGATTCATTGTCCTTCCCATATGATTCATTCTCCTTCCCATTGCAGGTCGAGAAACCGTTATTGCAAATAGTCACAAATCATTAGTGAATCAGCACACATCCTCCACTACACTAGAAGAACTTCTTTACTGGACATCACAAACACATAACAGGGGCAACGGTTGCAATTCTAGTCTCTGACAGGATATTGCAGGATAACAAGCTAAGAAGTTAAGTTTGTGACAGGATTTCTTTTCTACTACTTACATGGATAACGATCAAAACCAAAGCGCTAATACACTCCACATTAAGTTTTCTAGCAGAACACATGGAATATTTATTAAATAGCTGAAATACTCTGTCATGTAGTTTACCCAATCCCTTGATCTCCAAGACCAATTCTAAAAGTTGTTATGAGAAGTCATCTTGTTTATGTGAAGATGCCAAATAAGTACACATCATTGTTATGTACGTGTGTGTATATTTGGAGAAAGAAAGGAAGAAGGGAGACTGGCTGACAAACATATGATAAACAGGAGTTCACACATAGGTAGCTCTGATTTCATCATTATGTGGTCCCTGCAAACAATAGGAATATTAAAAATCAGCTTACAATTTATTGTTAGAAAGTTGCAGTGAAGCAACTACACAGGTGTTTGCATCACTACAGCCAAATAAATCTTCCATACAAGTGTGTAAATGACATTGATTAATTGAATATAAAAAAACCTCAAACCACTAACAACACAACATGAAAAAAATGTAAACATATAAAACTCAAAGGAATTACTTTCAAAAGTACCATAGCAATTGGTAAAATAATTGTGGAAGTGTTTACTGTTTAAAATTTTTCAATGCACAATGATCAATGTGCAATAAGTCAAATATTTGCACTCAACCCAATGCAGAAAGGTAGACCCTATTATATTACAAACTGTTAAAAAAACAGGCTGGTTTTCAAGTAGGATAAATCTCTCTCACACTCATATTCTCACACTTAAGCTAGATATTCCCCGAGGATGCCGTAGTATTTGATTGATTTTTTCAGAATGCTCCATTATTATATCAAGCTTGCTTGACAGTAGAGGACAAAATGCCTTTCACATGATATAAGGTAATGTGCCAGCAATTCAAGAGAAAAAGAAAGATTAAACAAGACCAGGTCTATTGAATTTATTTACACTGAGTATTAGAAAACATTGTCCTCAAGAAACTTTCAGTGACACACTATTTAATAGAATCAGAATAGCCTTAAGTTTGAAGGATTATACTAAAATACAATGAATTTACCTCTGAGCTCAGTGTAATAACATGAAAAAGCCCCAAAGCATACATCAGTTTCCAAATTCGTATTGACCTTTTCAACATGGCATATATACACATAGTGTTTCTCAGCCATGAGTTTTTACATTTTAGGAAGACAGCACCTGGGTCACCATCCCAGATTCCCACTGACAGAGAAAATGTACAGCTGAAAGATATTACTTTAGCCTTGAGCTACAGTATTCGTTTAAGTATAAATGATCCACTGACATGTTGTTTTTCAATGAGGACATGCCAAATACAGTGCATAGGGCAACACAGGAGGTGTAAAAAGAACGAGGAGTACTTGTGGCACCTTAGAGACTAACAAATGTATTTGGGCAAAAGCTTTTGTGGGCTAGAACCCACTTCATCAGATGCATAGAGTGGAACATACTGTAGGAATATATACATATATATATATACACACACACACAGAACATGAAAATATGGGGGTTGCCATACCAACTCTAAGAGACTGATCAATTAAGGTGAGCTATTATCAGCAGGAGAAAAAAAACTTTTGTAGTGATAATCAGGATGGCCCATTTCAAACAGTTGACAAGAAGGTGTGAGCAACAGCAGAGGGAAACTAAATGAGGAGTACTTGTATTCGAGGAGATGTATTTTGTCCCATGCATATGGGAGCATTAGAAACAGTTAAACAATGCTCCCCTATTGCATAGAATGATTGATATATAGTTTGTACATAGTTCAATAGCACCAAAATTGTCTGGGCCAGTTGGGAGTGATGAGGATGACTTGTGCCTTTTCTTGGTGAATTTTCCACAGGACCCGAGGTAGGAGTGGTAAAGGAGGGAAGGCATAGTTCAGATGGCCTGATCACAGAAGGAGGAGAGCATAGCTCTGAGATTGAATATCCATGGCCCCTCTGGAACATTTCTGATAATTTGAGAGGCAAACAGGTCTCTTGCCAGGGATCCCCATGGAAAAAAACCACTATCTACCACAAAGTGGTGTAACTCCGACTCATGGTCAATAGCAAAGCGTCTGCCAATGGAGTCCAACAACACATTATGATCCCCTGGAAGATAAGTTGCTGACAGGGTGATTTGACTGCTGATGCACCAATTCCATAGGGGGACTGCTCCTGCACACAGGGGAATGGATCTTGCGTCTCCTTGCTTGTTGATATAAAAAACCATCATTATAGTGCAGGGATAGGCAACCTTTGGCACACGGCACGCCAGAGTAAGCCCCCTGGTGATCTGGGCTGGTTTGTTTACCTGTTGCTTCCGCAGGTTCGGCCGATCACAGCTCCCACTGGCCGCAGTTCACCCCTCTAGGCCAATGGGGGCTGTGGGAAGCGGTGTGGGCCGAGGGATGTGCTGGCCATCATTTCCCGCAGCCCCTGTTGGTTTGGAGCAGTGAACCGTGGCTAGTGGGAGCTGCAATCGGCCGAACCTGCAGACACGGCAGGTAAACAAACTGGCTCGGCCTGCCAGGGGGCTTACCGTGGCGGGCCGCGTGCCAAAGGTTGCCAATCCCTGTTATAGTGTCTGACATGATGAGGACATGGTGACTTTGAATGAATGGGAGAAAGGCTTTGCAAGCTTCCCGGACTGCCTGCAATTCCAGAATGTTTATGTGCATCCTGGTCTCTCTGAAAGTCCAAGTGCCCTGCACTGTGTGATTATCCATGTGAGTCCCACCCGCAGCCTGAAAAAGAAGCATCCGTAATAATCGCCTTGTCTGGTGAAGGGGAAAGGAAGGGAACACCCATGCATACATGATGGGGATTCTTCCATCATAATAGAGATGAGGTTCCTTTGGTGGGCACAGTTATTACGGCATTTATGGGTGGTTTGCTTGGTGAGTACACTGTTTCAAGCCACACTTGCAATCAACAAAGGTGGAGTCTGGCAAATGTGAATACAGTGGTTGTGATGGTCGAGATTGTGGATGGGCCTCCCGCTGCCCTTTTTGGGGGATATTAGGAAGCAAGTTGAGTAAAACGTTGGCACTGAAGAGCCATAGCCATTTTGACAGGGAGCGCCTACTACCTCACCTTCCCCCTAAAAATAATCATCTAGCACAAGAGGACTGTGAAAGCCCTGCTTCACATCTATTATAGTATTGTAAAATTTGACCAAGATTGAATGTCCTCCCAAGACATCAAAACCTTGACTCATTGGTTAAGAGGGGAAGGGGACTGGAGAATTCACATTTGATAATTCAATGTATCAAAAAAATCTATGGCCTCGTTATAAGCAGCCCTTGTGCAGCTGTGCAGGGACAGAGGTGAAAGCAAGAAGCCAACTTCTTGATTGGACATGCGAAGGCTGTTCTCAACAGTAATGCCCTCAGATCCCTGCACTTTGGAGAGCACAGGCACGATGCGCTTCTACTCCTCCAGTAAGCAGGATGTTGAAAAAGGGGTGGTGAGGAGGCAAAGCCATGTCCCAGCCTCGAAAGCAGAGCCTGCACACCAGAGGAAGTAATCTGCTCCATCCTAATGGATGTGCACTTCCCATGTGCAAGGAGCAATGCCAGGAGAGAGTGTGTTTTAGGCAGATGGTCTCTCTAGTATGCAACCTGGGTTGGTGCAGAGCCAAACTGCCCTTAATAAGATTGTGTTAGAGCCACTATCTAGCCCACCAAAGAACAAGAGATTTGACCACACAGAGAGCAGAGAAAGATGAACAAATCAAATCAAAGGCACTGAGGAATATGTACAGCTTCTTACAGATGCTTCTCTGGCAGGTAGAAATCATCAGACCATTTATGCCAAATCTTTACTACTAAATTCAGTAACAGCTGGTACAAGCATAGGATAGAAGGTAGCTAAGGAGAGAATTTTACAAATGAAACAGTATGTTTTCATCTCGTTTATTACCAGCAGTGGGCACATGGACTGCCAGATGCCAACAATAACAGACAGATGCTTAAGGTGAAATTTCTTTCCTTCATCCCCTGGAGTGTCTCAAGAAGTCAGCTGTATTCACAGAATCCAAACACATATTCTCTTTTACCATAACTCCAAA
Source organism: Chelydra serpentina (assembly GCA_037349315.1). Taxonomy (NCBI): domain Eukaryota; kingdom Metazoa; phylum Chordata; order Testudines; family Chelydridae; genus Chelydra; species Chelydra serpentina. Next base: position 21,616,188 of record JBAIAC010000035.1, read on the forward strand.
GGATTTAGTACAGTAGATGACAGAATTTGTTATAACACACATTGCCAGAAGAATTAATAAAAACAAGCATTTGGGATCTGTAGTGGATAGCAGACCCTTCAAGACTAGTGTATCATACCATTTGGAAAATATACACTAGCAATTGGAAATATGTATTATCTTTGCCAGGGAGCTGTCATAGAATCATAGAATATCAGAGTTGGAAGGGACCTTAAGAGGTCATCTGGTCCAACCCCCTGCTCAAAGCAGGACCAATCCCCAATTTTTGCCTCAGATCCCTAAATGGCCCCCTCAAGGATTGAACTCACAACCCTGTGTTTAGCAGGCCAATGCAGTTGGCACTCTGGGTTTAATCTCCAGGCCTGCTTTCAGAATTGTGCGCTTCCTTATCAGAAAGACCACCAGACACATTAACTTGATCCATCGGATACAGTCCCACATTGTCTGATGGGATTTCTTGGCATTCGATTGAAAACTGCTCCTTTCATTCTCCTCTTTGGCGTGTGACAAACTCTGCCAAGTTTGAACTAGAACAAGCATAGCCAAAAAGAGGTGTCATTTTAGGAATGGCTGTTACTCTACAACAAAATAGTTGTAGCAAGGTTCTTATCTTCTGAGGCATTTGCCCACCCTGTCGTTTCCTTCCTGCTTCCCTGGTGCTTTTTATACTTGCAGCTACAGTATGAAGTGGTACCTTTCCAGTCAACTTACGGCCCATTCATTGGGAAGCAACTGATAGTCTCCAACACTGTCATCACCTCCGACCTGTGCCAATGTATTGTCCAATATAAAATGTTATCATCCAGGAGCATTTCTGACATCTAAAAACTACCACAAGATTTAACTCTCAAAAACAACCCACAAACATTTTAGAAGATAGACAACACAGATAGACATCACAGACATGATGTTGCCTAGCTCAATCATTAGAACATGTCAGTTTTAGCACATTCTCCATAAAGTCAGCATCGAGAATGGATTTCTCTCCTTTTTGGATAATGGAGGGGGTTAGCTGGACCAAAACTTTTGGGAAACTGCAAACCTTAGTTCATAAGAGTTATCATTTAAAACTCATTATCAGGAAGCACAAGTAGGGGTTGTATTAGGTTGGTTTGCTTTAGCTCAGCAAGTCTTTTCTGAAGCCATCCATGTTGTGCTCCAGAATCTAATCTCTCATTCACACAGAATTACATCTGTAGGTCTTAAAAGTTCACATTATAAACAGATGCAGTAATGTCTGCCAGAGTATTTAAAACAGCAATCCTAAGCGGAGTGATTGACACCTATTCATTTCAGTAGGTTATTGGTGCCAAAGCCTGATGATGTCAACATTGATAACTACTATATTTTATAGCTGATCCAAGCATGCAAAAGCAGAGAAAGGCTTTCATTTATGAAGATCTGCGCAATCTGTTGAGTGGTATCTCATGTGAATAACACCCAGAATGTAAAAAAAAGAAAAGAAAAAAAAAAGTCACCACTTTCTTTTCCTCCGCATTTTAACCCTAGGATAAGTGAAGTAATACCTAATCTCAACCCAACGGGTTTCTGATTGTGACACTTAATATGTTCTTAGTCACACTTTGCAGTTGAATTAGGTATTTTTTAATCACTGTCAAATAAAATATTAGGTATATTTGATCAGTTTAAACCAAAGAATTTTAAAATTGCACTTCTGACAATAGTAATAAGTATCAAAATAAGAAAAATATTTGCAGTTTAGGAGGTAAACAGAATTGAAATAATTTTGTATATTTGTAGTAAGAAGAAAAAAAGGCCATCAATTCAAATGAAATGAAATTTCATTCAGTAGGTGTTATTAAGGGTAATTATAGTAGTATCTAAAAAGAAAACAACGTATCTGATTTGCTTGATTAGTGACTTAATATAACAGTTCATTTTTTTAATGATCTGAAATCCCCTGGTAATCCCGACTGCATTAATTCAGGACTTGAAAATGGTACAAGGTTAGGCACTGAGCTAATCATTAAACTTTCATCTGTAGAAAAATTTTATTTTCGTACATCAAAAAAGTTCACATCCACTGTTTTACAGAGGGAAATCCTAACTTTAAGGTCATAGCAATTATCCAATTAAAAGCTTTAAGTTTCCATGCTGCCCAACCACATAATGCCATGAAACAGTTTATCAAGTCCTTAAAAATTGGAACTTTTAAAATGGCATAGACCGCATCCGCTTCCTTACAATGAAGATTTAACTATAACCAGAAATATACATAGTGCAGCCTGAAGGATTAGTGTCACAGCATTGGCCAACAGTCTATCAGAAGGGTCAAAAAAAAAAAAAAAAAGAAGAAGGAAAAACTAGTAGTACTCACCTAAGTTCAGCTCACAAAGCAATGCTCTCCCACTTGAAGTCTTGATTAAACTATGACTTCTAATTTTATCTTCATAATACCAACATCTCTTATTATGGCTGAAGGTTAAGAAATGTGGCAATTCTATTTAAATTGCCTGAGCCCAAATGTGAGTATTTGGAGACTATACCTTGCCTTATTTGCATAAATGACAATCATTAATACAACTTAAGTGTGATATGGCTGCAGGAACACAGGAACTGCTCTGTTCCTAGCTGGCTCTGGAATCACCCTGGGTGACTCCAGCAGCTCCTTGAGACTCTGCCCCGTTTGCTCCTTGTCCTGGAGCAGTGGAGGACTGCAGTTGGGTTGCTGGTTATTGCTTGTCCCAGCATGGGTGAGGGGTCAAATGCTTCCTGCCGTAAGCAAATGCCCAGCTCTGGCTGTGCCTCATTCCCCTGCTGGAGTGTTCTGCCTGCTGTTCACTGGTAATTGATAGCAAGCCTCTACGGTCCGAGAGAGATGGACAGAGTGCTATCCAGCATTGCTCTAGTCCCAGTTCCAAGACTATGGTCATGGGTGGGTAGAGTGGGCTACGCTCTAGCTTATATTACTATGTAGCCAGTCCTCTCAGCTAGTTCCTACTGTTAGAGTTCATCTAGAATGGCCCCACTCATGAAGAAACAGAACAGGATATCACCTCAGTTCTCCAGACCAGGAGAATGAAGTGCCTAGTCAGAGCCGTCTGGGAAGCAGTTATAAAATGGAGACTCCCAGTCACAATGAGAGGCAACAGGTCTGTATGACTGTCTTTTCCCGCCTCCCCTTTTGGTCAGCTGTGAACTATTTAATCTGTCATTTGACTTCAGAGTTAGCACTACTGTGAGATGAATGAGCAAAGTCTATAATTCTCAAAGCTATTGTTTCAACTGTCTGCAGACTCACCATTTACCCTTCATTCTGTCCCAATTTTAAAAGGTTACATTTTCAATCAAAAGTGCTAGTGACTTTTTTTTTTTTAAAAAAAAAGCTTAAATTCTGGAGCATATAATGGTGGCTTCCAAATGAGGGGAGAAAAAGCCCTGTTCATTATACTGGGAAGAGGCATAATCTAACTACAGGACTCTCCTACTGCAATTCATTTAAGAAAAGGAACATGGAGTAAAAAGTATGTTACACTAAAAAATGTTAAAAGTAAAATGTATGCACATAAATATATATAAGTATTGTGATCATTTAACTAATGTTCTAAAAGCTATCTGAACTTCCAGAGATTTTCTCATCTTTGCAATGCACAAAACATAATTCTGGAATGTACAGGTTTTGTACTAATTTCAAAAGGTTGATAAAAATGTGCTGCAAATATATTTTAAAGAAATATGCAAGATTTTTTTTATCTACTATCTGATGAAGCTGAAGCACTGCCATTTGGTATTATATATTGTACACATCACTACAATGCAAACAAACATTAAGTGTGCAATGTTTCTCTTTTAAAGCTTGTACTAAGCAGACCGTATTCAACCTCTATTCTTGCTGAGTCTCAAATTAGAAGTGATAGAAGTAACAACACTAAAGGGCCCTATGTAGGAAATACAGAAAGCTGCATTTCGTTTTCAGTATTATGAATATATAGACCGGCTATATTTACATTGCTAAAAAGCTTCACTGTGCAGAGGGAAAGAGAAATCTATTGCCTTCCATTTCAACCTAATGTCTAGATTATCCTATCCATTAATTATTTCCAATTTGTTTGATTTAGAGTTTTTATGAACCTGTTTATCTCTATTTTGTTATGTGGAATCCAGTTCAGCTGCTGCATCTCAAGGACACTTGAGAATAAAAGTAAAGGCACGTTGTAGTGTTTTTAATTCATATGTTGGCTATTATACCATGCCCAAGGTCCATAAATCTGCTGTATGAGAGAGCCTGCCTGTAATGGTCGCTCACTCTCCCGCTCGGAGGGAGGCCACTCAGGCTGGTCATGACTGGCCCGGACCAGAGTCTGTCAGACAGCCAAGAGCCCACAATAGGGCTGGGCAATTAATAGTCCCTGTCAGGCTTTAGCCTGGGTTTGAGCAGCTCAAGTTGTCAACCCTTAAACAGAGTAATGGGCTGGCTGAGGCCTGGGCGGAGCTCAGGCAGCCAGCAAACAAAACAGTCTATCAGGACTGGGCTGGTTCTGGGCAGGGCTCAGGCGACCAGCGAGCAAACAGTCTATAGGTGACGTGGGGCCTGGGCTTGAGTAGGCTCAGGTTGCCGGCAAGCAAACCCAGTCTTTCAGGGCTGGCTTTAGCCTGGGCAAAGCTCAGGCAGCCAGCAAACAAACAGTCTCTAAGGGTGACTGGTAAGGGAAGCTCCTCTTAAGAGCTAGAGCCCTCGTGCACAGAGTAGAGGGTCAGCCACCCCAGGGTGGGGTGGCAGAGGGACGCAGGCCCACACTACTCCACCGCTTCCCAGCCCAGGGCCATGGCAGGGGCAGAATCAGCTGCCCCGGCATCGGCAGGGATCCAGCCGCAACACGCTGACTGCACCACACCTGGCTTTGCAGTCGGGTGTTCCAAAGCCACTTTCTGCTACCCCGGGGTTCAGTGTCTCTAGCCTCCAGGCCTCTTATGGCTCCTCGGGGTAGACGGCAGCAGGCACTCCGGGCCAGTCCTCTGTGGATCGGGCACCGCCCGGTGAGGGTTCCTCTCGGGGATATGGCCAAACCAGCAGAGTGTCCTTCTCCTCCCCGGACTCTCCCCCAACTATTCTGCAGGGCCAGCCTTTTATACTTCCGGCCACGCCCTGGTACTTCCAGCAAGAGGGGTGGGGCGATCTAGGCTCCGCCCTCCAAGGGGAGTGTAATGGTCCCTTGCTCTCCCGCTAGGAGGGAGGCCACTGGGCCTCACTACACTGCCATACTGGCTATTGATTATCATTTGATCATGTGAGATATGGCAAGTGGAAATAACCAATCACTCTTATTTGTGTACATCATCAGCAAATACAGAGAATCAGATGTACTTCTCTTTGCTGATCAACGGATTTATACATAACCAAGGATGTTTCCATGTGTAATCTTTTGAGTTGTCAGTCACTCAGATAATTGAAAGAAACACTTTCAGACAGTCATGTCAAATGATCAGTCATCCATCTCACAAGCAAACTGGCAGTCCAGTAGTCTCTGGAGATACCTACCACTGATCCTAAAATCATAGCATTAAACTGTCTCTTGATCAATAGGATGCAGAAAAACAACAAAGCAAGTTATTCTAACTCAGAATTTTGGCCCAAGGGCCACATGTGGGTGGGGAAATTGCATGGAGGGCCATGAATGTAGGGCTGGGGCAGGGGGTTGGGGTGCAAGAGGGAGTGCGGGGTGTGGGAGGGGGTGCGATGTGCATGAAGGAGCTCAGGGCAAGGGGCTCGGGTGCAGGAGGGATGTGGCATGTACGAGGGGGCTCAGGGCAGGGTGTTGGGGTGCAGGAGGGGTGTGGGATGTACGAGGGGCCTTGGGGCAGGGGGTTGAGGTGCAGGAGGGGTGTGGCAGGAGGCCCGGCGCTGCTTACCTGGAGTGGCTCGGGGTGGCAGCAGTGCGCACCGGGGCCAGGGCAGTCCACGTGCCGCACCGCTTCTGGAAGCGGCCAGCACCACGCCCCTCTGACCCCTGGGGGAGGAGGGGCAGAGGGCTCAGTGCACTGCCCTTGCCCTGCAGACACCGCCCCCCCCCTGCAGCTCCCATTGGCTGGAAATGGGGAACCACGGCCAATGGAAGCTTCGGGGGAGGTACCCGCAGGCGACGGCAGTACCTGGAGCCCTCTGCCCTCCCTCCCCCATGGGCTGCAGGGACTTGGTGCCGGCCGCTTCTGTGAGCAGTGCGGGGCCCACGGCCCCACAGGGGTGGCAGTCCCATGGGCCGGAACCAAAGCCCTGACAGGCCAGATCCGGCCCGCGGGGCGTAGTCTGCCCACCCCTCTTCTGACTGGAAGTTTGCATATCTGAAAAACAGACCATGATCAAGTTCATTTGTGGGCTCCCAACAGTTGCCTTTTGGTAACTCTCTAGAGCAGTGGTTCTCAAAGCTGGTCTGCCGCTTGTTCAGGGAAAGCCCTGGGCTGGCCAGGCCGGTTTGTGTAACATCCGCAGGTACGGCCGATCGCGGCTCCTACTGGCCGCGGTTCGCTGCTACAGGCCAATAGGAGCTACAGGAAGGGCGGCCAGCACATCCCTCGGCCCGTGCCGCTTCCCAAAGCCCCCATTCGCCTGGAGTGGTGACCCGCAGCCAGTGGGAGCTGTGATCGGCCAAACTTGTGGATGCGGCAGGTACACAAACCGGCCCGGCCCGCCTGTGGCTTTCCCTGAACAAGCAGTGGACCAGCTTCGAGAACCATTGTTCTAGAGAACTCTGACATTGCAATGGTACTGGAGCATGCTGGTTTGGTCACCTGTTTATTTGTTTCACAGTTGATGGCAAACTTAAAGCATTTGAATGTACCAGCTGGGTAGATAAAGAAAAATAAGTCTCTCTCAATGACAGTCTCACTATATTTTAATTAGATACTCTAACCCACCAGTCAGGTGTTTGCAGCTCCGTATAAAGAACTAATTTCCATATGCCCGTTAGGATACCCTAGTTTTGAAAAATCACTGTGGCAAGATACTGTCAAGTACTCTTTCAGATACTTATAAACAGATCTATAACCATTTGGGAACTTCACACTATTTCGTGCATGTCAAAGCGCATTGAGGAACGTTTAGAGCACAGTAGCAGGATCCACGCAGCAACTTAGCAAGCAGCAGGATAACATGCTATATATTCACACCCCAGCTTGCCGCACACTAAGTCTCCATGTAGATAAGCGCTTAGGCACAGATTGGCTAAGTGACTTATTACACAGCTAGTTACTGGATGACTCCTAGTCTCCTGCTCTAGCCACTATATTAATTGACTAACTTTAAGTGATGTCACACAGTCTTATTAGAAATCTAGTAATAAGACCATCCCTATAGCCTGCTTGTCTCTGCCATTAAGAGATTTAGTACATTACATATTGGAGACCTAAACCAGGATCAGGGCCCCATTGTGGAAAGCCACGCACACACAGCAATACTAAAATACTCCCTGCTCTGTAAGACTTTACAATTTATATAATCAAGAGGGGCAGAGAAATAATCTACACACAGAAAATTGGGTATTGAGGCATGGAACAATTCACAGATTTAGCCAGCATCACACAGGAAGTCAATGGCAGTGCCTGGAATGGAACCCTGAGTTTTAGTGTAGTGCCTTAAGCACAAGGCCAATCTTCCGTGCCAGGCCATCCCAGACTCAAGAGACTACCACATCACAATGTTTTAAATTCAGCTCTTTCAAAACATTAAATATATTTTAAAAATAGATTAGTCCAGATCTTTGAAATATGAGACTTTTAAAAAGTGCTGAGCTGAGCTACTCAAACAAAAATCTCCGTTCTAGCCAATAATTGATGCTGAAAAACCGTTGACAGTTAAAATGCAAATCAAGTATGATAGAGTATCAAGGCAAGTCATGAGAAGGTCATAGGAAAGAGTTTGTGACTCCCTGAATAACAATTAATTCAAATCAATATAGAAATTAGAGGGAAAGATTAGAAAGTGGTGAAATTTACACAGTGAGAACTAATTTAGATTTTTAACAAATTGTGTCCTGCTGTGTGATCAGTAAGGCTGGAATTAAGATTCAGATCCAAGTAGCCCATTTTCTTTTTTAACATAGTGCCAAAGAACCTTCAGTAAGGAATGCAGGCAAAAAAAAAGATAACGCCATTACTGTGATTTGTAATAAACACCTGGCTGGTATTTTTGGATCTTAAGATGGTGGATTCTTGAAATCTGTGTTTTAATTGCAGCCACAATAAAAAGTTAATGCGTTCTAGCAAGAGTTACACAACATCTGAACAAGACTAGAGTTTCATGGCACAGTTACCATTTCTAAAGTCTGCATCAGGAGAACTTTACAAGAACATTTGAGACACAATCCAGAGCAAAACAACATTAGAGGTAAACATTTGAATATTCTCTAGATCCCCAGTACTGCAGAAATAGATTATGAAAGCTTAAGAACTTCTTTAATCTATTATTCTTTTGTCCAACTCCTACAGCTAGAAGGCAAAGACAAAAGTTGTAGTACTCTGTGCAGAATTACTGCATTAGGATATTTTATTAGTATGTGTACGTGCTTTTTTCCCCATGTAAAATACTCTATTCCCCATGCTTTTTATCAAAATTAAAAACACATGTACTTTTGAAAATCCGGCCCTAAGTGACTTAGGAACTCAAATCCCATTGAAAGTCAATGGGATCTGTGTTTCTAACTTCCTTTGGTGCTTTTGAAAATCCCATCCACAAAGAGATACACACAAATTAAAAATCTGTCCTTATTCTTTATAACCAGCATTAATCAACCAAAAACTCAATCGCACAAAAATAATACCCCGCCCTCTGCAAAGGCTCTGAAAATAGATGGGCTCTGATGCAACTCTGAAGATCAGATGTTTACAAAAATTATATTATATATAAAAAAATTTCAGACCCAATCAAGGGAGTAAGTTCCAAAGTCAACTGGCCCCATGGAGAAAGCGCTTGCAGCATCTCTTCTTTTTAAACCAACATTGTTTCACTTTGAGTGAGCACAGCTGCAGTAGTGTCACCTGGAATGGCAGGGGGTGGGGGGACAAGAGAGAGAGAGTCCCCCCAGCCATTCAGAGCTTTATAGGTCAACGTACCAACACCTTAAACTCCATTCAGAAGCCAATACGCAACCAATGAACATCCCAGAGCACTGATCTAGTGTGCCTGTGGCAAAATGCCCTTAACAAGCATCTGTTTCTGAATAGATTTAAGGTAACCCCATAAAGAACACACTAGTTTCAAGGTGATACAGACATGCACAAGATCTCCATCTGAATCATAGGATCATGGAAATGTAGGGACATTTCTGGAGGGGACATCAAGAAGTCATCAAGTTCAGCTCCCAGCACTGTGGCGGGTCCAACCTGTTTTTGAAAATCTTCCAATGATGGGGATTCCACAAGCACCCTTGGAAGCCTATTCCGGTTCTTAACTACCCTTATCATTAGAAAGTTTTTTCCCTAATATCTAACCTAATTCTCCCTTGCTGCAGATAAAGCCCACTGCTTCTTGTCCTAGCTTCAGTGGATGTGGAGAACAATTGATCATTGTTCTCTTTAGAACAGCCCCTAACATATTTGAAGATAGTTGTCAGGTTCCCCACCCCGTCTTCTTTTCTCAATATTAAACATGCCTCAGTTTTTAACCTTTCCTCACAGGTCAGATTTTCTAAACCTTTTGTCATTTCTGTGGCTCTCCTCTGGACTCTGTCCAACCTCTCCACATCTTTCCTAAAGTGTGGCATCCAGAATTGGACACAGTACTCCAGCTGAGGCCTCACCAGGGCCGAGGAGAGTGGAACAATTGCCTCCCTTGTCTTACAACACAACACTCCTGTTAATACACCCCAAAATGATATTAGCCTTTTTCACAGCTGCATCATATTGTTGACTCATATTCAATATATGATCCACTATAAGTTCCAGACCCTTTTCAGCTATACTGGCCCAACCAGTTACTGCCCATTTTGTAGTTCTGCATTTGATTTTTCCTTCTGAAGTGAAATACTTTGTACGTGTCTTTATTTATCTTGCTGATTTCACACCTATTCTCCAATTTGTCAAGGTTGTTTTGAACTCTAATCCTGTCCTCCAAAGGGCTTGTAACCTCTCCCATTTTAGTGTCACCTGCAAATTTAATAAGCATACTCTCTACTCTATTATCCAAGTCATTATTGAAAATATTGACTAGTACCAGACCCAGGACTGACCCCATTAGGTATGCCCTCTCAGTTTGACAGCAAGCTATTTATAACTACTCTTTGAGTATATTTTTCCAACCAGGTGTCTACCTACCACCCTACTAAAAATCAAGATATGTCACATCTATTGCTTCCCCATATCCACTAGGCCAGGTATCCTATCGAAGAAAGAAATGAGATTTGTTTGGCATGATTTGTTCTTGACAAATCCCTGCTGGCTGTTCTTTATAACCCTATTACCCTCCAGGTGCTTTCAAACTGATTATTTAATAATTTGTTCCAGTGCCTTTCCAGGTATTCAGGTTAGGTTGACTGGTCTATAATTCCTCAGGTCCTCTTTGTTCCCCCTTTTAAAGATAAGTTCTGTGTTTGTCCTTCTCCAGTCTTCTAGAACCTCACCAGGAGTTCTCAAAGATAATTGCTAATGGTTCCAAGATTGCTTCAGTTAGTTCCTTAAGTACCTGAGGATGAATTTCATCAGGCCCTGCTGACTTGATTATATCTAATCTAAATAATCTTTAACCTGCTCTTTCCCTATTTTGGTTTGCATTTCTTCCCCTTGGTTGTTGTTGTTAATATTAATTGTGTTGAGTACCTGTCACCATTAGTCTTTTTAGAGAAAACAGAAACAAAACAGGCATTAAACACCTCCGCTTTCTTGATGTCGTCCGTTATTAGCCCTTCTTCCCCAACATGCTTCCATTCTTTTGGAAAGACAAATGAAGCTCCTTTTCTTCACCAGAAAACTCCTCCATCATAGCTTTCCGAGAACAATCCATTTGTATTCAGAGCAACACTGAAGAGACTGTCTGGTGCTGCATTACCATTGCAATGGGTCAGTCTCTTTATCTCTCTCTGGAGATCAGTATGATGAGACACACACCATCTTGGATCTTTTCTCAGTCTTGGTTGTGACTCACCATATGCACATGTTCAACTATTCTATCTTTATCTATTTTTATTTATTCAAACAGAAACTGTACATCACAAAATTCAATGTGATAATTCAAGGTAACTTTCCCTATGGATATCTACCAGCAAATTCTCATTATGTATCAAGGCTGACAGGAAAGCACTGCATATTCTAGATAATTATCTGAACTTTACCCTCAACAAATCAAATCAAATATTACTCTCTACTCAATTGCAGTTCTCCCTCTCTCAAAGATTCACTTATTTCTCTCCATTTCAAATGTGAAAATTAACTTTTGGGAGCATGCACTCTATGACAAAAGGAAATAAAAAATGCAGAATACAAACATGCACAACCAAATAAGACAGCCTGAGTAGAATTGTAAATTCTTTGATGAAGGGGCTATTTCTTACAACCTTTCTGCAAAGTGTTTTACATGTAGATGCTGATAATCTGAAGAACAACGATTGATTATCTGGAATAATGTAATAAAGCATATTTCCTATAACCCCTTTCTGGGGGCGGCATTACTTACTGAACAGATTCCTTGCCTCTCCTCTCAACTCATTTGCCTGAAGCTTCCCAACAGTGAATTTATGTAACCTGTCATACAGTACTAGCTCCAATATGATGAGGGGTTGGTGGTGGAAGCAATCCTCTCTCAGCCCTTCTGCCCTTTTGAAAAAAAGGTTACTGTAGTAAAGAAGCCTCACCTTACTTCACTTGCAAAAGTTTGAACAGCCCTAATGGATCTGCTGCAGCAACAGGTGGAACTGGAATTTCTAGAAAGATAACTGGTCTCAAACCTCGCTCATCACTGGCATAGTTTTTATTAAGAGTACAGGGATCTTGAAAGAGATAAGACTACGTACTAATATTGGACAATGTTAACAGTGTGGCTTTTGCATTGTACTGATGATACAGGAAGGTGATTTATGTCCTTCAAACATCTGAATAAGTGAAATATGAAGTTAAGTACTGACATGAGCCAGCGGCTTCCCCCTCCCCCACATTGACCTTGAGATAGAAAAGGTCAACCATGCCACTGAGCACAAACTTGTGCTCTTTCAGAGTTGCCCAGGTGCCATCCTGACACTTTGAGATACTACCCACCTCCAAGTAACACACACTTTGAACATTAGCATTAAACAGGTGAAGGTTGTAATGATCTTGGGGTTCATCAAACAACAGACGAGTGAATGAGAAAGGAATAAAACTTTTAATGAAACAAACTATAGTGCTTCTCCAGTGAAGGGCTGCACACAGCTACACTGTTCTCAACCCCAGCTTCCAGGGCACATCTCTAAATTACTATATTCACAATACTGCCCCTTTAGAGGGAGCATTTCGAAATGATAATCTTCCACAAACATCTCTCTACAAAGGTGAAGGGACAATATATATACAAATGGAAAGTTGCAGGTGAAAGAGTTGACTGTGGAATTAATCCATCCCTCTCCAAACCTACATACTCCACTCCATGCACCCTCCAGACCATAGCAACAGAAGGGCACTCCAGGTCAGGCTTAGGCATAAGAGGAAGTAGTTCATATTTCAACACACACAGAACCCAACCCAACGGATTCTTCACACATATCCCCAGCAGAGAATCCTTATCCTTCTGGGAGGAATACTTTGCAAGGGAGGGAGAGAGTGTGTGTGTTGCGGGGAAGCAGGGTGTGGGATCATTGCATGGAGCCATGTCTACTGAGAACCTGGATCAAACTGCACATGGAGGGTAGTTGGCCTCAGTGAGAGAGAGAATGAAGTTTGCCCCATTGCATGCAAAAAAGATTTGCCAGGGGCATGGTGGGAGGGAAGAAATTACACAAGCAACAACTGTGGAGTTCTTCCACTCCTCAGATAAAACTACAGACTTCAGTACTGACAGACACTGTAACACATTTTATTATTATTTTATTTTTGAGGCAGACTAGAGGAAAAGTGGCTCAAACTGAAGTCTTGAGTTGTCTGAATGCTTACTTAGCTTTTTGTATGTGTTTAGAGGTCCAGCTGATACCCTCAAGTAAACAATTGCACTAGAAATTACTTTGCAAGCAATTATAGGTGCGTGTAGTATAAAGTCACCTTAGATAAACTCCAGACAGAAACATATTGATTCCTAATTTATATCCCACCAAAATAAAATTCCTGCCTGCACAGCTAATGGTTCTGGAAAATGCTTTCAGGGAACGAAACATGGTCTGAATTAATGAGAGATAAACAAAAATATAGTTTAAAATTGCAAGATTTATATCATAATTCAGCAACTCAAAAGGAGGATTTACTTAGAAAAAGTCTTCAGTTGATAAAGTCCATAAACTGAAATGCTGATAACAGAAAGTTCCTTTCACCCTTCACAATGGGAGATTTCTTTAGCGAATGGGGAAAAGATCTGTTCAAGAAGGAGAGTGCGAAAGGACATTTAAAAGGACACTGTCAAAATAGGCTTCAGAATTTTAAAAAGAGCTACTACTTGTACATACGAATGAGTCAAGTCACAAAGCTAAACTACAGATTTCCCCATCTGTATAGAAATATTCTATAGAATTTAAGAAAGAATGACAAACTTTATAAGTTCTTCTTAACGTTCCTTACAGATACCTATAGCAAGACACTGAGTTCTGTATACATTTCTATGAGAATGTGAGAAAAAAGTTTTACATAAAGCCAAAAATATTTAAGTCATATAAACTGACCTGAGGGTGTCAAAGCCTGGGCTTTTGGATTTGGACTCTATCTCTAATTAATAACCCCTTTAAAAAGACTGCAATGGAATCAACTTCTTTATTGGCTTTTGTTGCTTTTACTGAACATTGACAACCTGGTTCATAATTGTATAGTTGCTCATGAGTGTTGGGCTGTATGCTAGCTAGCTTTAGAAATGGGGAAACCTCATCAGCACAGTAAGATCAGGAAACTGTGAAACAGGTAGTGAAAAGAACTCCCCCTGCTGATGGTAGCAATGGACTCTTATCCTCGGGACAGGTTGGCAAGACATGATCGCACCCATCTGGCCAGTATGTTAACATATACACTTTACATTTCATTTTGGAAGTTACCTGGCAGAGGATTGGAACACTCTATAATATGCTCTGGAAAGACTACCATACTCAAAAGGCAGGTTGCTACATTCTGCAATATCTGATACTTTTGGGTAGAGCTGGTCAAACTACCTGTTCCATGTAATATTAGTTAAAATTTTTTCCTTTTAGACAATAATTATGGCTAGAAAAATAGCTGTTCAAATGTGGCATCTTGGAGTTCTATTTTTCTTCCTCAGACAGCAAATTCAGTATCATATTTGCTCATTTTAGTAGTCACAACAAGATTTTCCTAACAACCAGAATTAATCTGGGATTTGGAGATAGAGCCATGTTTCTTTCACCACCACTAAAAAAGATTCGATTCCTAAACCAAATTACACACAGAGATGTAGTCAATTACATTTCCTTAAGCAACTAAAGAATTCTGTGATGTAACAAATAGTCGTTTATGGGCAGTTTTAAAGTTACATTTGCTTCCCAGATAGGTAACTTGAAAATCTGATTTTAAGAAGATTTTCTTTTGCCAAGAAGTTTTCTTGTACCAGTAGGTAAACAGCTGCAAAATAATTTTCAGTTTTAATCACTTGTGTGAATAGGAGACTCATATAAGGAATAGGGCAGCTGTAGCTACTTAACTATATAAATTGTATAACTGTTAAATGTGCATACTCTATGCAGTAGTGCTCATGGTCTTAACACTTCATCACTACAGAATATCACCACCCTCAACATTTATCCCTGATTTAATTTACACCTTTAATGTGAAATATGCCAAAAAAATCTTTTGCAACACCCTTTTCACAGTTCCAATCATTTCTTTATTTCTAATGTGTGAAGCTGAAAAGCATAATCCTGCCATCAAGGCCTGGAAATCTGAAAGGCTAAATTGTTCCAGAAAATGAAAGTAGATTAAATAGAGTCAGGGGTAGTCAACCTGTGGCTCCGGAGCCGCATGCGGCTCTTCAGAAGTTAATATGCGGCTCCTTGCATAGGCGATGACTCCGAGACTGGAGCTACAGATGCTAACTTTCCAGTGTGCTGTGGGGTGCTCACTGCTCAACCCCCTGCTCTGCCCCAGGTCCTGCCACCACTCCACCCCTTCCCCCAAGACCCCTGCCCCTGAGCCTGCCATGCCCTCTCTCCTTCCCCCTCCCCACTAGAGCCTCCTGCGCACTGCGAAACAGCTGATTGCAGCGAGTGGGAGGCATGGGGAGGAAGGGAGAGGCGCTGATTGGCAGGGCTTCCGGTGGGCGGGAGGTGCTCGGGGCTGGAGGGGGGTAGTGGATCGGGGGCTGGTGACGTATTACTGTGGCTCTTTGGAAATGTTCATTGGTAAATACTGGCTCCTTTTCAGGCTCAGGGTTGGCCACCCCTGAAATACAGTGAAAACTGCATCCAAATAATTCTTTCCTATTAATATTTTCCTTTTCCAGCACTTTCTGCTTCCCATTTAATTCCTTTCCCCCAAAAGGCAAAAGGACCTGAGGTCTGGAGTTTTGAAGTGAATGTGCAACAGTGTTACTAAGATTTTGAATGACTTCCCAGTTCCACACAAGCTTTTTCCATAACATACACCATCTTCCTTCAAAAAATTTCTGAAGACCTCTCTAGTCCATGAAGCATTCAAGGCCATGAACTATTGCACAACTGGCCAGGTATTGTACCTTATTCAGTTGTGCAAGAGTATTCATTTAGAGGAGTCTGGAAAAACAGGAGACTAAAATCACTCCTGTCATTTACATTGTAAGATGATAAAAACTATTGATGAATCATGTAGAAGATTTACCCAGAAACATGAGACAACAAAGGTGTCATTTTAACAGATATTTTTCTAACCCAGTCAGTAGCTTATATTAAATACTACTTATACTCGCCCACCAATGTCATTTTAGTTGCAAGTTCTGAATATCATTTCTGTGCATCACAAAGAGTTTTTCACAGAGCACCATGCCAAACAACACAATTTCACAACACAAGATACACAAAACAGGCCAAAGAAATCAGAATTCTAACAACATAGTTTTAAAAAGAATGGAAAGATATCAGAAAATTATAATGCAAAGAGTGCCAATGATACCACTAAGGTACCATAGGTGGGTTATTAGCACAGGGAGTCATTTATTAGAGAAGTGTTGGAGGTGGCACTGGTCAAATGAGATTAAATTATTTTTTACACTTAAATTACACTATCTGTGACATGAAGACACAGGGTTAGGGTAAGATTTGACAGTACTGAAATTTGGCAAATCTTTCCTTGCAAGGCGTCTGTTCTTCTGAGCTGAAATCTCAAGAGAACCACAGACCTTGCAAGATTCCTTTAATTCAAGATCGCAGAAATCTCAAAAGAAGCTGGTTTCACAAGATGATAGCAGAAGACGTGACATTTTAGGAATAGCTCAGCCAGAAAATAGGCCTCCCTCCTAAATTTGTATCGTACCCAGAACCAAAACCATGGGGGAAGGTTATGATCCAGGAATTTAATCTGAACTCCCCTGAGATTCAGAATGGTTCAACAGTGTCAAACCATCAACAATGTTGATTACAGCTGGGGACCAGCATGAGAAAGAAGGGTGAGAAATCTAAGCAGATGTGAACACACCATCATAAATATGCTAGGAGCAATGACTAATTAGAAGATAAGGAAAAAGTATTAGCACAGAAAAATTAATGACAAAGAAGAATGGTCAAAGGTTACAAGAGGGGACAACTGCAATTTCCAGTTTTAAGCCCATCTAAATTTAAGATTTTAATAGAATTTTTAAGCCGTCCTTTACAAAATAAAAACAAAAAGCCTCTCAAAAGTTCAAGCTATTTTGCCATTCCTTACATGTACACTTAGGTTAATTCTGTAGCCATAACCTTCACTGCCCCCATTCAAAATCAAAGCTCTGCATTGGAAAATATTGTTTCGGTCCCTGAATGCCTTTCATTGCTTCCCATTAAGGCTGAAGGCTTTGCTACACTAGCTGGTGAAGAAATTAGTGCCTAACTCTATTACTCTACCGAAGCAAAGACAGGCATCTTTTAGAATGAGTCTTCTTCAACAAAATAATACGCAGCAGGGGTGAAGGGCACATGGAAAGGGCTTTTTTTTTACATGTTATTACTTGAGGTATTCCTAAATCACTCAATCATCTAACGGAATGTGAGAGAGGCAATTTGTCTAACATTAGCCACAAAGTTATAATGGGGATCAATGAGCCAGATATTGCTGAATTTAAATTTCTGATGGGTAAACCTCAGGTTGTTCTTGGATTAGAAACAAAGGGGTTTTGTGCTTATCTGAATCTTTGAGGCCTTCAAAGCTAGGACAGGAATCTTGCAACAGGCTTTTCCAGGGTATGCTGCCACTTACAATTCTGTTCCTGATTAAACTAGTGCAGAGAGGTATTCAGAGTTAAAACAGCCAAATGAAACAGTAACTGTACCTCTCTGAGCTTGCTCCAATTTGAAATATTGCCAATGGATCCAAGCAAGTCTTGATTTTCTTTCCCATGTATTCTTACCTCTATTTATTGTATGCATTTTTGTTGTCCAGGCTGCTAGCAATGCAGATTAACACTATACAAAAGACCCAGGCTTAAGTTTTCCAGTCCTTGTCCATGGGCTGGGAGCAATGCAGAAGGTTGCACTCAGCCATGTGACATGAGTACCTTGCACTACTGAACACTAATGAAGTCATTCAAATGAACTAAAGAGAATACAAAGGGTGGGAGAAAGGAAGCATCTTCACTGAACAGTTAATGAACAGAGAGCATGAGTGACTTGTCCAAGGTCACAAAGGAAGGCTGTGGCAGAACCACATATGTCCCAGTCCAGTGCCTTAACCACTGGATCTTCCTTCCTTCATGGATTTTAGACTCCAGGTACAGTAAATACACAGTAGTTAAAACAATGAAATTAGTGTCATAAATGTGTACATCCCACACTAGGTATAGTCTTAGAAAAATGACCAGATGAACTCCTGGATGGAGGACCAGTTGAAGGCCTATGAACCACTCCAATCCTGCTTAAGTCAATCTTTAGTGGTACATGGACCTTTTGCTGGTCTTCTGCACCAGAGTGAATGTCACCCAGTGACTTTACTGAAGTTACACTTTTTGTAGTGGTAAATCCACAATCATGAACACAATGCAGTAAATGCATTTTTAATCTTCAAATACATTCATTATGTATCCAAAGAAGTAATAATAAGTAATTCATCGATGTAGGTCCTTCAGTTATATGGATTAATAAAATTAAAAGATAGGAAGAGTAAATGTAATTACACTATAATTGCAGTATAACCATGGGATAATTACAGCCACCATGTTACAAAATGTAACTTAACAACACTACACCTGACCTAACATAATAAATTTAGCCTCTTGTAAATGTTTGGAAAATATTTTAAATCCACATACTGTACACCGTGCTTATTTTCACAGGGATACGGTAGTTTCTTTTTAACATTTTGCTGTGGATTAAACTGTATATTTTCCCCTGTGAACTTTCACATTTTATCTCATTATTTACCCATAGCAAACAGATTTTTTAAACAGCTATTGCCAGCATTCAGATGTTTAAATCTGGATTCAGTCAACCAGAATGCATTTGGGTTAGATTTTACAGAGTTGTGAAGTAACAAAAAGCAATGGGACCTTTATTATGTAAATGGATACATTTAATAATACAAATCTGATGTTTTTTGTTCAAAATGCTAAATATCTACATATTGTATGGTCTGTTGGAAAGGAAATATTACAGAAGTGTTTAATACAATTTGTTTTGTGCCATGTTAATCGTGATAGCAAAACAAGTCCTTAATTCAAAGAAACCTTATTCAATGCATCACAGCATTAGACTGCTTTGCAGGTGCCATTCATAAATAAATGAAAAAAGGTTGTATGTGATGGCTCCCGTGCTAGCATGGAGAGTAAGAGAGAAAGACACTAAGACACTGAGCACAAAGCTAGGTTCTGGACCTGCCAGTTATAGTAGAGGGACCAGACCCATTACCTTTTAAAGATTCTTGACCACTGAAAAAATCATCGAATGTGATGTAGTATCCAAGTACACAAGCCTTACAAAATAAACTTCTAAACCATATATGAGGAATGTGTGTTTTTTATACTTGTAAGTGGAATCACCTTAAATAGGTGCAGAGACAATAAGCGTGTGGGATGCTTACACTGGGATTCTAGTGACTGCTACCTACTATATGTAATAAGAGGAGCAAACAGATTTTCTGCCATTAGTACCTGCATCCTGTCAGGAACCTAGACAGTCTACCAGTCCTTGAAGTTGAAAACTGGTGCCCAATTGTTACATGGATGTCAGTCATTTGACTATTACACATGAAATTAACCAGCTATAATCACGTGTTGTGAGATGGATGATTTATAGCATACAATAATATATCTATAAATGGATATAAGAAATACTGGTGCACTTAACAGAGCATCTATTTCAAGGCATTTACACTTGTAATTAAAAGCAAGTTCTCAGTTATGACTCACCGTGGAATAAATCTTACAAGACACCAAAAGGAAGCAGAAGAGCAACCGAGTCACAGTCGTGGATGGCTGACCATTATTCACAAATAAAAGTCTAAAAATAAACTGAATAGTGACCATACTTCAGGCAGTCAGACACGAGCTTATTCCTCGAGGCACAGTGCACTTTTCCCCATATTTGTTTCAGATTGTCTAAAGTAGGTCGGTTCTGATTTGCACTTTTAATAGATGAGTATGTATCATCGTCCTTATTTTACAGATGGATAAACTGAAGCACAGAGATGTTAACTGACTTGCCCAAGGTCACATATTGAATCTGTAGCACAGTAGGGGAACCTGAGCCTTCTCCCTCCAGACACCCATTCTATTTACTAGACCTCATGCTGGCTTTAGGCGGCCAGCAAAATAGGGGCTCACCTGTCCCTGCCATCAGATCAATGGACAGTTTCTCAACCATTTGATATAACCAAAATAATGGTACAATAGATGTTTGTCAAGGATTCAGTGTGCTTCTGCTTTTAAATCTTAGCTTTGCCTCCAAATTTTCCATAAATGCCGAGGCTTTTATATAACAGCAGGAAACTCTTACCCTGTTGCAGCAATCATCTCTTAAGTACAGTCATATAGAGAATTCAGTACATAATGTAATAAATGTTACTCCTTATGAACAGCATGGGTTTACGTGAGCTTAATCATATCCATACTACACTCTTTCCTTAGAGAAGTGGGTTACTTATGGTCAACCAAATTCTGAACAGTAAAGGAAACACTGAAGTTGTACTGAATAAGTAGCAGTAACTGACAATATTGGTAATCATTCAAATAATCAATTGTTACTGTATCCCAATACATTTCCAAGCAGAGGAAATTAAACTAAATTAACACTATCTGGGACACGAGGACAAATTTTGTAAAAAAGAATCAGAAACAGAAATTGCTAAATTGGCCAGACAGTAAGTTTTTTATATATGACTAAAAGGTCAATGAAACTTATACGTTTCAAACCTTCTGGTCAAGCTTCAACTTCCATCTTTTCTCACAAGCAGGTAACCACTAGGCAAACTAGGCGGCCGCCTAGGGCGCCAAGATTTGGGGGCACCAAAAAGTGCCCAAATTTTTTTTTACACTATTGCTGGAAATAAAGAAAAGAGAAACGTCGTTGAACTTGCATTTTAACTTGTCGTTCTCTCGTACATTACAGCTATAGCCTACGCCAGCTCTGCGTTGTGGGCACAAGCACATTGCTTCACACTATGGTACAAAGTGGCAATGACGTCGTTTTTCTTGTCGCGCGCAGCCGGCGGGAGGGGAGGAGGGGGGCACAAGGTGGAAGTTTCGCCTAGGGCTCAAAATATCCTTGCACCAGCCCTGCTCACAAGTCCCATGTTTGGGAAGGGATGGTTTGAAGAATTAGCTGTTTGTTGACCTACGATAAAATGGATTATAATGGATAATTATGTTAGATTGTCAATTTCAATTTTAGTAAGGATGCCCAGGAAACAGGAGGTGCTGCTTACTAGAATAAGATCTCTTATGAATGGAGTACTTTATGAAATCAGACACTAAGTGAAATCTACCCAGTTGTGTTATAAACTTTGAAACCAAATCTTTGAAACCAAAACTTATGGCTTGTGAACCCACGAGAAGCAGAAAAGGGTTCAATAACCTCTTCAAAGTAAAGAGATTGGCATAGCCTTATATTGTCTCTCAGCATAGAGAGGAGATGCAGAGCCTTGAAATAAGTTATGGTGGTGGTAGGGAAAAAAGTGTGTATATTATCAAAGGTTTGCAACTAGCATGCTGGTTCATATTATATAAAAAACAACAATTTTAATGAGAAACCAGTGCACTGTGAGCAAGTTATTGTGAATTTGGAAGTAGCTTTGGTTTTTCTGGCATGGGAAATTTCTCACATTTTGTTCAAAAGAAATTGCACAAAATGTCAATATCAATTTTTTTTTTGCTCAACAAGTTTGGTTGAGCGGTTTTTGTTTTTTTTTGTGGGAAGTCCCGATTTTTGGGTCTTCCCATCTGGTCACCCTACTGTGGGCAAACATGTTTCACAAAGTGATCACTCTATATCTGATCAATCAGCCCTATCCTCAAAGGAAACCTGCACAACACTTTCAAAGGACGAGCCTGAGAGCTTAAATTCATAGAATCATAGAGTTGGAAGGAACCGCAAGGGTCATCTAGTCTAACCGCCTGCCAAGATGCAGGATTTGTTAATGTCTAAACCATCCAAGACAAATGACTATCCAGCCTCCTTTTCAAAACCTCCAGTGAAGAAGCTTCCACAACCTCCATAGGCAGCTTGGTCCATTGCCCGACTGTTCTTACACTTAGGAAGTTTTTCCTGAGATTTAATCTAAATCTGCTATGATGTAGCTCAAATCCATTGCCTCCTGTCCCTCCCTCTGTTGTAAGAGAACAACTTTTCTCCTTCTCTTTTATGGCAGCTTTTCAAGTATTTGAAGACTGCTATCATGGCCAACATAATCCTCTTTTCCAAACTAAAAATATACCCAGTTTCTTCAGCCTTTGCTCATATGGCTTGCATTCCGTCCTCTTGATCATCTTTGTCACTTGTTTCTGGATCCTTTCCAGTTTCTCTACACCCTTTCTATACATTGGTGACCAAAGAGTATTCCAGCTGAGGTCTAACCAGCGCCAAGTAGAGCAGTACTATCACCTCCCATGACTTGCATACTATACCTCTATTAATGCAATCTAAAATTGCATTTTCTTTTTAATGCAATCTTTTGCTCCAAGATTTCTGCAGCCAATTCCTTCAGTACCCTCGGGTGAATAGGCCCTGCTGATTTGAATTCATTGAAATTGGTCAGAAGATCTCTGATGGGTTCTTCACTTATCCTGATCTCATCCCATCCCCTTTATGGTTCATGATAACTTCGCTAGCTGTCAATTTCTCTCCGATGTGATATAAATCCCCCACAGTCAATTCTGTATATTAAAAATGTGATAAGAGAAGCTTAGAGGAAATTTAAAGGCAACAACCACCCTCTCTTTGTTTTTCTCTGTCACTTTTCCAGTGTGCATTCTGCATCTACATTAGGAAAACTGCATTGTGGGTCTGGAAGGTTCAGTGGGCCAGTCCTGTAGACCAGCAGTTCTCAACTGGGGATCTGGGGGCCATGAGCAGGTTTCAGGGGTCTGCAAAAATAAATCGGGCTTCAGCCCCGGGTGGCAGGGCTAAGGGGGAGAGCTCTATCTCCACCTCCTGACTCACCTCAGCAGGCCACCCAGCAACAAGTTTTTTCTTTTTGTACCTATATTATCCTTTTCTTTTTTATATTGTGTGTGTTTAACTGTATTACTATCACTTTAGTATAGCTTTTAATCTACTGGATATGCAGAAAAACAGTTCCTGTATTTTAACCATTAACATTTACATATTTTTTCTTTTTCTATAGGCTAAACTCTTGACAGATCCTAAGAGCTTGCTTTCCTTAACTTAAATATAGATATACATATGACAGACAAAATATTTGATATTCAGGGCATCATCGAAATCCCAGGTAAGTCAATGGGAGTCAGCCCACTGACTTGAATGGGTTTGTGATCAGATCATACGGCCCTGAATTTGCAATGAGATCCTGCAATGACCCCTACACCCATACAAAGCTCACTGCAGCAGAACTGGCATCACACCGCAAGTAACTAGAGTGAAAAGTAAGAATAAGAGCACGTAGAGTTCTCTTTCTGCAGGACTGAACTTGAAACAGACTTTGAGTTATTGTCAAGACAATATGTAACCACTGTAATTATACTCTATTTCCATTTGGCACTGGCCTCAAGTTTGACCTTGCATTCCTTGAACACCCTCTGACCGCCAGTGAGGTTAGTGGGAGATTTGAGTGTGCAAAGAATGTAGGATCAGGAGCACATTCTGTCCACCTGCAATCAATGAAACTTTAAAATGAGGTGGTTAATTACAGAGAAATACAGTAATGAAAGGGAAAGACTTTTTTTTTGGTTCTAAGAAGTTCATCTTTCTTCAAGATATTTCTTAAACCTCTCTCTCTCTCTCTCCAGTGATAGAATTTCTTCTGAATAAGATTTATCTTTTTTCAGACAGAGACCAGATCTGCGAAACGTCTTCTTTTCATACCATGCTCTGACCTTTCCCCCAGATAACTAACTGTTCTAATTTCTGACATTACATCTGGCAAGGACTATAGTGTAGGAACACCTGCTGGTGGAAGGGGCTGTTCCAAGTGCAAGAACCTGGAGGGGACTGCACTGGGCCCAAGAGCCACTCAGACAACAAGAGGAATCTGGCAGCCCCTTCATCGTAGAGTTCAAGACTGTAACTAAATCTCAACAACGGTGCCAGAACTCGGAAATCACACTGCGGGGTAGAGTGTGAGACTGTCTACAGCAGAGGTTCTCAACCTTTTTCTTTCTGAGCCCCTGCACTCCGAACATGCTATAAAAACTCCATGGTCCAGATGTGCCACAGGAACTGTTTTTCTGCATATCCAGTAGATTAAAAGCTATACTAAAGTGACAGTAATACAGTTAAACACACACAATATAAAAAATAAAAGGATAATATACGTACAAAAAGAAAAAACTTGTTGCTGGGTGGCCTGCTGAGGTGAGTCAGGAGGTGGAGATAGAGCTCTCTCCCTTAGCCCTGCCACCCGGGGCTGAAGCCCGATTTATTTTTGCAGACCCCTGAAACCTGCTCATGGCCCCCAGATCCCCAGGTGAGAACTGCTGGTCTACAGGACTGGCCCACTGAACCTTCCAGACCCACAATGCAGTTTTCCTAATGTAGATGCAGAATGCACACTGGAAAAGTGATAGAGAAAAACAAAGAGAGGGTGGTTGTTGCCTTTAAATTTCCTCTAAGCTTCTCTTATCACATTTTTAATATACAGAATTGACTGTGGGGGATTTATATCACATCGGAGAGAAATTGAACAAAGCAAATGGAAAAAAAATGATAGTCTATGCAAACAAGATGATTCATGTTAGCAAATCAGCAAAAAATCAAAAGAGAAGCAGGAATTGTAAGGGGAAGAACTTCACAGAGCTAAATTTGCAAAAAAATATTCCATATGGCTTTTGAGAATCCTCTACTTACTAAGACAACCCTGTACCACTGACGTCAACACTGACTTCAGTGAGGGCAGGACTGCCCCCAAAGTTAGTTGAAATATTTTCTTGGGGTTTTGTTTGTCCTGCCGCTAACCCTCCACAAAACCCTACTCTGTGAACATGTATCTATAATACAAGCTTCTGATATTTGGCTATAATTATATTTGAATAATTAAAAGTAGGAAACATAAGTTGATCAGTAGCTGAAGTAAAAAGAGTGTCCTCCTATTGTATAGTATTAGACAATGAGGTGCTTCATGTAGATTTTGGGTCCCGACTGCATGCAGTATTGGTCACAGCATGAAACAAGATATTTAACTAGTCAGATCATTGGTCTGTTCTGCTACACCAATCCCTATCTTCTCATAAGTAGGGCCATTTTCCAGATTTCAACAGAATCACCCTTTTAATTAACACCATTAACTCCACTAAAACTTGTCTTAATCTAATCAACTAACAAGACAATGAAGAACACTGTGCAGAGGTTTCCCCAAGTGACTAGAGCAATAAAGAAAGGGAATGATGAAATGGGTAGTTCACACCCCATGAAACAACATAACAACCAAGACTGTTAATTAAAAAGCTTTTCTTCAGCTCCCTTCCTCTTTTATTTCTAAATCATTTCTATCTCTTCAAAAGGAAGGCAGGCAAAACCCTCTTCTCTTATATAATTTGCTAAGAGCAACTGTTCAAACAGTTGGACGCAACTCCTGCTAGAGAATTAGGAGTTGAAATGTACACCATATGCTCCTGGAAAGGCAATCCTCAAAGATCTATGATCTCAGAAATTACCTATTTCCTTTATGTCAGGATAATTTAACCTATTCAGGATACACATAAGGGTCATTCCAGGTTCAACCTTGATTATTAGAAGTTGAAGATTCCACCATGTTTCAATATCTAAGTAAGCTCCCTCAGAATTGCAATGAAGTCTCCTGTGTTAAAGGATGGGGATTTAAAAATATGCATTTGTTATTCAAACAGGCATTGGCAGTGGATGTACACAAGCTTTACGCCATACTTGCAGCCCAAGATAAAATATCTCATCAAACCTGTAAACACTTGTGTGTCAGGTTGTAGAGGGGGAGGAGGTAAAAGGTTTAGGAAATACTCCAGTAGGAAGGAAGAGACCAATTCTCAAGGACTCTGTTTAAGATAAGAAGTTGAGACTTCTCTTTATATTTCAGTTTAAATATAAGAAAACAGTTTCTATTTTTTCTGTTCAGCAGGGGGAAATTTGGACAAAACCGTGGCTTGGAAGGTGGGATTTTGAAAAGTGCTCAGTGGTGGCCTAATACTATCCCTAATGAAGTCAATGGGACTTGACTTCAATGGGAACAGAATAAAGACAAAGCATGGCACTTCTGAAAAATCCCACCCCAGGGTCTCTGCCTATTCCCAGAGGATTAAAGCCAAAAAAAATTATTTAATGTTTAAAAATAAATGTATGTAATGTTTTCCCCCACTTCATAGCTTAGTTCACCAAAAGGATGGATGGACTGGATAAGCAGTTTTCAAATGGTGGGATATGACCCAAAAGCAGGTTGGGAGAGAGTACCAACTGGGTTGCACTAAGCAGCTGAGACCTGCAAAACCCAGGGTCTTCAGGATCCAGCAGGAGTCTTGGCCAAGACGAAAAACAACAGCTCACTACACTTCTCCCTTCCACTGCTACTTCAGCCACTCTTGCTTTGTCCCCTTCCATCCACCACCTAATCCATGATCTACTCCCAACATCCATTGGCTATGGGGCTGAAGAAGTGCTTGAACCATGACTATTTTACACATGTCTAAACTGGCCTGGATTTGCATAAATCAGGTTGGTTTATAATCAGTGACTCATGAAAAGAGAGGGCTAAATTTCATTGAATATTATTTATAACCAGTGGCCTGAACAGTTCTAGCAACTCTTTCTACTTATACACAGCGACTGCAATTAAAAAACATTTGCCAATAGTTACTGTGTTAATCTCAGACTCCAGGTTTCCTTCTAAATTTAAAAAAAACTGTGATAAATGTGAGGCTCATATTGGGGCTTCTTAGTGGATACTATGGAAGTTTGTGTCAGGCAAGCATTGCAAATCTGTTTGTAAACATTAATTCTTATAGGACTTCTGCAGGGTAGATAAATACTTTGTTATTACACACTTTGTAAAAGGCTAAACTGAAACAGAGAGGTCAGCTAACTTGTCCAAGGTCAAACAGCAAGTCAGTGACAGAGACCACCAGTCCTTAGTTATTGCTTTGTGCTAAAAGCTACATTTCTACCTTCCTATCTGCATGGCAAGTCTTAAAAAAAACCCCTGAGTCCTAAAATAAAAAATCCCTCTGGAACAAACTATTTATAACAGGCTTGAAAGATGTTCTGTAATACCATTAAAATATTTGTTTAAAAATATTAACTGTACTTTGGCTATTTGTTATATCAACTAATTAGTTATCATATATCAAGTTCAGTTAATTACCAGATTGTTCATTGTTCAACAGATTAGTCTGAATTAATTACCAGAATACTCATTAAAACTTGTCTGCCATATCAGCATATTAAAAACTACACAGCAGGGAGACTTTATCATTGTGTCTAACACATGCCTGCAGTAATGCACAGGACTCTCCCACTTTAGTGTTAGATTGGAAACAGTATGAAGCACAAATGACCCCATGAGCTCCAGAATCTAGAGCAGATTTCCATGTTCTCTGATCTCAGAGCTAGTCATTTCGCTCCAGAAGGAGAAATTTTGTATTCCGTAATCCACAAAGAAATAGTTCTCCCCTCATTACAAACCAAAATTTGTTAGTTAAGTGGATGATAATATTTAAACAGAAGACTAATAGATAGCAATATTATAACAAAACTTAAAATACATGGAACAATGGCAGAGTTATAACGAACAAAACAAGTTATGAATTTATGCATATAGATATAACAGTGAACAGGATTTAAGGTTTTTGCTAGTGCAACTGGTCAGGAATTTTTCAGTTAAACTTTTGTTCCCCACCCCCACCCCGCTAAATATGCCAGTTTGTCAAAACCAAAACTGTTTGAGGGAAAGAGTCACTTTTGACAAATTTCCCAATGTGAAAAAGTTTTAAAATTGTTGAAGTGTCACAGTTTGACATTTTCAAAATGAAGAGGTTTTTTTTGGATCAAACTTACTTTTTGTTTCAAAATTTAACTTTCTTGAACTTTTTGTTAAAGTATAAATTTAAAGGGTGTAGGGGGGAAAAGGGTGTAAAAATTGAAAATAAACATTTCAGTTGATCCAAACGAAAGGGGCTTTTTTAGTTTGCAAAATATTTTCTTCGTCCCAATTTGAGACAGAAAAAAATTTCAAAATCCTCATGGGGACAGAAAACAATTTTCCATCCAGTGTAGTCGGCAAGCTCCATAGAGAAGCTGAGGACATGCATTACAGATACTGAAGGTGGGCTGCTAACTGATGATTCATTAGTGTTAATCCCATACATTCATACTAAAATATATCTTCGCGCTTAATAAAGGTCTCAAATTTACAACAAGGGAGACTGAAGTTTTCTGCTGATCTACAGAACTGGTCTAGCATGCACAGCAGCCCAGTAAGCTTCCCCACATCACACCCTGCCAGCATGCCTCAGCCCTGAATCATCCGCCTTACGGTGGATAAGGAAGTGTTTCACGCTCTGTGCTCCAGTATCTACTGAGACTGCCAACAAGAATATGAATTAGCACCAGTTCTGATGGTGACAACAACTCTCTACTAGGAACCAGACTATGACCACCACCATCTGTTACGGACTGCTGCTGAACAAAGACTGTAATGACTTTTGACTCCCTCCTAGTACTGATTCAGACCCTGATTCAGCAATGCACTTAAACAAAAGCTCACACATCAATTTTCAAAGGACTAAATATTCACTTCAATGATTTGCTGAATAAGGATGGGATTATTACTTTCATGCTTCAAGTTACAGACCTCCTTAAATGCTTTGCTGAATCAGGGCTTAGATTCAGAGTTTACACCAACATTACATTCTAGATTCAAACCATGTCCTATCCTAAGGTCACAAGACTAAATATAATTCTCCTCCAATTTTATTTCATCTGATGGGGAAGCCTTCCATTTCTTTCCTGCCTTTCAATCTTTTTAATCTATGCCTCCATCAACAAGTGTTGTTTTTTTTAAATCAAAAGAAACGATAGCCTATATTTTAATAGGCTGTTACAAATGACACATTGTGTACCTAACCCTCCTGGTCTCAAAGCTGCAGTTAAGTAACAAACACTTCTCAGAGCTATGCTGACATTATCAATGAGATGAAACTAGGGCAGATACAAAAACATTTTGGCAAGACCAGGCGTTTGACAACTTGAAGATGTGACTGTTGTTCAACAGAACATAGCCAGGCTAATTTCAGCAGTCTGCCAAACATGGCAGAGAAAGAATGTTTGCTAATAGAACAGAACCAAAATAGTAGGGTGAAAATCATTTCTAGCCTAAGAAGGCATTAAACAACCAACCAACGAGCCATTACTTCAAACTAACAATGCACTTTTATTTACATACACCCACCAAAAGCCAAAGTGACAGAAGAAGCACATCCCAATGTTTTTAAAATACGGGGGGCAGGGGGAGGGAGAGGTTCATTTTAGTGTCCTAATTAGATTAATAAACAAAAACAAAAATCACTACTCGAAATACTGGGCAGATTTAGATAGTTTCCTGGAGATTTTTTTTATATGACTAGCAGGTATAGGCATTTAGTGAAGTCTCCAAAGCATGTGGAAAGTGAAGCTATTTGGAAAAAAAAATAGTTTTTTACCTGTTGAAAAAAAAATTATTGACTAGCTCTATAGATTTTTAACAAACAAGTGGAAACAGTTGGGAAAATTTAATCTCAAACTTGTCCACCTTTTTCCACCAAATTTTGACCGGCTTTAGCAGCAAGTTTGAGGGTTTGTTGTTTGTTTATTTTCTCCTGTTGAACACACTGCCACTTTAAAGGTTCAGCAACATGCTACAAAGCCATTTTAAGATTAATGGAATTAGTTGTGATAATTTACTGGCTAACAAAAAAGATGCCGAGATCCAAATTTAGAAGAGACCCTAATTCAGTCTAGAAAGTTTACTCTGATGTAATTTGCACTTTCACGTCTCATCAATTAATGTATTGCGCTAATTAAAAAAAATCCCCTAAACCAGTGGTCCCCAACGCGGTGCCCGCGGGATCCATGACGCCCGCCGGGGCATTTATGGGCGCCCGCGCCAGTGATCTCTGTCCCCGGCAGGCCGGGGCAGCGCGGAGAGAAGCCGCAGCCCCGCGCCTGCCAGGGACAGAGAACACCGGCGCCCGCAGCCCCGGAGTTCTCTGTCCCCGGCAGGCCGGGCTGCGGGCGCCGGTGATCTCTGTCCCCGGCAGGCGCGGGGCTGCGGCTTCTCTCCATGCTGCCCCGGCCTGCCGGGGACAGAGAACTCCGGGGCTGCGGGCGCCGGTGTTCTCTGTCCCTGGCAGGCCGGGGCAGCGCGGAGAGAAGCCACAGCCCCGCGCCTGCCGGGGACAGAGAACACCGGCGCCTGCAGCCCCGGAGTTCTCTGTCCCCGGCAGGCCGGGCTGTGGGCGCCGGTGATCTCTGTCCCTGGCAGGCGCGGGGCTGCGGCTTCTCTCTCCACGCTGCCCCGGCCTGCCGGGGACAGAGAACACCGGCGCCCGCAGCCCCGGCAAGCTGCCCCTTGTCTCCCCGTTCAGCAGCTCAGCGGGGAGACAAGGGGCAGCCGCGGCGAGCCGCCCCTTGTCTCCCCGCTGAGCTGCTGAGCGGAGAGACAAGGAGCAGCCAGCCAGGGCAAGCCGCCCCTTGTCTCCCCACTCAGCAGCTTAGCAGGGAGACAAGGAGCAGCCATAGCAAGCCGCCCCTTGTCTCTCCACTCAGCCAATGAGCGGGGAGTCAGCGGGCAGCTGCCCGCTGCCCCCCAAATCTTGGCGCCCTAGGCAACCGCCTAGGGTCACCTAGTGGGCGCGCCAGCCCTGCCAGCTGCTCGTGCCGCTGGGGAGCGGCGGGCCTTTTAAAGCGCCGCCGGAGCCCCGCTGCCGGAGCTCCGGCGGCGGCACTTTAAAGGTCCCGGGGCTCCGCAGTGGCTGGAGCCCCGGGCCCTTTAAAGCATCCCAGGGTGAGTGAGGGAGAGAGGGAGGTGCCTTTTTATAGCGCCGCTCCCCCTGTGCTCAAGACCTGGCTACACTACTGCAGAGAACTCCAGGGCTGCAGGCACCGGTGTTCTCTGTCCCCGGCAGGCGGGGGGCTGCGGCTTCCCTCTCCACTGCCCAGAACTACTCCCCCCGCAAAAAGGTAAATAAAAAAAGAGCACATTCACATGGTAAGGTGAAAGAATAATTGTAGAATAATTTAATTAATACCTTTTACACGTAAAATTACCTTTTGTATCTTATGGATTCATATATTATGTAATATTAAATATGATGGTTTTCATATTACTTAATGTACAAATACAAAATAAGTATTGAAAAATTGTTGGCGCCCGCCACACTCTTCTGAAAACATGAATGTGCTCTTGGCCACAAAAAGGTTGGGGACCACTGCCCTAAACAGATTTTCTGTATTTAAATTACCATCAGTTTACCAACATGTAACACAATCTCCCTTCCTTCCTTACACATTTCATCACAATTTGGCCTAATGAGTCCAATGGTGTGAC
This sequence comes from Chelydra serpentina, assembly GCA_037349315.1. Lineage (NCBI taxonomy): Eukaryota > Metazoa > Chordata > Testudines > Chelydridae > Chelydra > Chelydra serpentina. The sequence continues at coordinate 21,647,628 of JBAIAC010000035.1, forward strand.
TGGTATGCACAGGGCTGCAGTAGAAGAGTGTAGGACAAAAAGTAACCAACAGCAGGATGCAAATAAAAACAAACCAGCCCTTTCTTTAGCTTACAGCTTCTTCTGGTTCCTTGGCATGAAAAATGTATCAGTTTAGGGATGCAGATTCAGGCGGCCAAAATCAGAGATTATTTGTATTACTTTGTCGCCTAAAGGCCAAAACTGAAGTTGGGGCTGCACTAGACAAGGCACCGCACAAACACATAGTTAGAGAAAGTCCCTGCCCTAAAGGGTTTGCAGTCTAAACAGATAAAATGGTAAAGGATAGTAAGAAAAACAGACACACAGCGTGGAAATGACTTGCCCACGGTCCACACAACAAGCTAGTGGCAGAACGGAATAAAAGTCAAGTCTCTGAATGCTCAGTCTGGTGTTTTAATAGAGAGATTGAAGATGCATATCGCTTAAATTCATGCTCACTTACCAATGTAATTTTTAAACTAAGGGCCTCAAGAAAAGATGTAAATATACCAGCTTAGATTCTGTTTGCATTTGGTCCAGTAATTTTGAAACTCACTAAATAACTTCACAACAAAGTTTAACTTTTTGTTTGTACAGCTTTTCCAATACATATAGGCAAGTATGCTTCAATAAGAAAGATGGAGGTCACTACAAATACAGGTGGTTGTCAGTAAGTCGGTATAAGTCATTATCTAAATATTGTCCAAAACACTAGCCTTATTCTGTTCCCGCTTACTCCCCACATAACAATTGTGTAACTACACTGACTCCTTGCAAACTACTCCTGATTTTTACACTAGCATAGCTGAGGAGGAATTAGGTCTTTAGAGCTTACTGCCTTCACAGCAGGCTTGCCAATGCTGCCAAAGGGTAGGAGGAAGAGAAAGAAAGAAATCCAAAGAATAATTTTGTCTGAACAACAACACAAAATATGGTTTGACATACAATTAATTTTTGCCTGAAGATGCAGAGGGCAAATGAGACATTTCATCCAGTGTTTTTACAACAACAGATGCAGGAAGCAGAGAATGCTACTTCACATTGACTTTTTATGAGAAAACCAAAAAGCACAGTGACCGTGTATAAAATTAATCTCCAATTCTGCTTCTGTCTCCAGTATTCACCTCACTTCCATATTAGTTCTCAGTTATATTGAGGTTCTGATACAGCAGTCATCACCCTAGTGTCTGAGCAACTTCCTGCAGTGCATTTGGCAACATGACTAACATGCCATATGCTGTTTGGTCTTTCATCTTCTGCTCAGGGAGAGAAGCATGTGCAATGGAGAGTTTTGTTTTGGTAGAGGTCTTTTGAGGGGGAGGGCGGGAGTATAAATATACCCGTTGCTATGTATTTACGTTAGAAACACAAGTAATGTACCATGCACTGGGAGTAGAAAGTGGTGAAGTTTGTGTTCCTTAGGTCCACAGTCTCCTACACTGATGAGCTTTACCTTTATTCTATCCTCTTAAAAACATGCAATTGATGACACCAACTGCAGCCCTCTTCTTTCTAAAAGCAAGGATTATTTCCACACCAATATGAAATATGGTATTAATATTGACCAAATAAGAAAAAATATTCTAGGCTTCATGTTTAAAACTTTGGATATAAGGCATTTTATATAGAGAAAATAAAATATATTGTTTAGTATCCGAACTCTGTGTGTAGAAGGAACTGTGTACATTTACACGGAGCTCATAATTCTTAAAAACAGTTCTCCTAAAACAGCTGTGAGTTGAAAAAATTATTATTTTATAGAAGGATAGCTGACGTTAATCACTGTCACCGATCGGTCTATCAGCCTTCACAAAGAAAGCGCCGATCACAACACGTCAGACGTGTTGTTCTAGCCAGTCCTCCAACTACCCGCTGGCCAGGCTGTCAGTAGCACCGGACACCCGATTGACATAGCGCACAGCAGCCTAGAACTCCTGAGCGATCCGCCAACCGCAGCCTCCCAAACAGCTGGGATTACAGGCACACGCCACCACACCGGGCCCTGACGTTAATAGAGAAGTTAATTCACTTGGTAAAAGCTTTGATAGAACCCTCTAATCCAGATTCCCAGCCTCCTCTTCTAACTTCAATCCTCTTTGGAAGACTTTTCAATACAGTTTAGCCCCCACAATCTGACACATCTTTTTGATGACAGACGATGTGGTCTGGCAGATAGGGCACTGGACTGAGACTTGGAAGGCCTAGATTCCATTCCCACCACTGACCTGCTGAGCAATATTCAGCAAATAATTTCAAAATGCTGCACCTCTATTTCCCCTCCCATCTTTTGCCTGTTCAGTTTGCTTAGACTGTAAGCAATTTGAGGGCACAGACTATCTTACTATGTGTCTGTATAGTGCCTAACATAATGGGGCTGCTAAGCACTATCATAATAGAGTTAAATAATATTTTTCAAAAGAGCTCAGCACACTTGGTCCCATTTATGGCTCTTTAACTGACCAGTATTATTTTAGGCAAGTCATAGAATCTCAGAGTTGGAAGGGACCTTAGAAGGTCATCTAGTCCAACCCCCTGCTCAAAGCAGGACCAATCCCCAATTTTTGCCCCAGATTCCTAAATGGCCCCCTCAAGGATTGAACTCACAACCCTGGGTTTAGCAGGCCAATGCTCAAACCACTGAGCTATCCCTCCCCACTTAAGTCACTTAACCTTGCCCAATGTGCTGGGGTTGTAGGAGGTGTATATCATACAGATGTTAGAATCCAGCACCCTGAATCTTGGCTGCTAATAATGCTTGTGTTTAAGCACCTTGAAGATGCTGGCTGCATTTCAGGAAAAGGAAATACTCAAACACTGATCTATATATTCAAAGCAAATACTGGTTGTAAAATGCACCTCTTTCAACTTAACCTTTTTCACTATCACTAAACAGGTTTCAGGAGAACAAAAGGGGAAAATACTTCATGCTACATATCTACAGGTCTCAAAATCTCCAGTCTAATCTCAGACAGCCAAGGAAGTGCTTTTTGAAGATTAAGTGTTCACTGCAATATGTTTGGATGTCTCTCCTTAAACTTTGCAAGTTATATTCTCATTTTCCTTTCCTATTTTAATTTGGAAGTTGCACTAGCCAAAGAATCCTCTGGAAACAGTTCTGTTGGGTTAAATATACAAGAGTGCTTCAGCCTAGTACAGACTCTCAAAACTAGGGTGACCAGATGTCCCAATTATATAGAGACAATCCCGATTTTTGGGTCTTATTCTTATATTGGCTCCTATTACCCCCCACCTCCTGTCCCGATTTTTCACACTTGCTGTCTGGTCACCCTACTCAAAACCCTTTGTCATAACTTTAGGCAGCTTGAGGTCATGGCTTGAATGGATACAAAAACTTAACTTCCTGCTTACCCATAGGTGTATCGGTATGTCTATACTCACGCGTCCTGTCGGAGGAGTCCAATCGATCTTCTGGGTTCGATTTATCGCGTCTTGTCTAGACGCGATAAATTGAACCAGGAAGTGCTCCCCCGTCGACGTTTGTAATCCTGCTCCACGAACGGAGTAGGCGGAGTCGACGGGGGAGCCTGTGCACCGCGTGTGGACCCCGGGTAAGTACCTTTTCATTCGAACTAAGATAGTTTGACTTCAGCTACGTTATTCACGTAGCTGAAGTTGCGTATCTTAGTTCGAATTGGGGGGTTAGTGTAGACCAGCCCTTAGAAGCACACACCCAGTCACTTGATAAAAGCACAACGTTTCACTTGTCAATGCTTCAGTCTAGCACCACACATTTTCTATGTTACTGCTGTACTCATGTATGTATATGCCATGTGCATAAGGAAAGAAAAGTTCCAGTTTGCTAGTGCCATTGTCTAAAATGAAAACAAATAGGTTCTCTCTCACAATACTGAAGTTGCTATCCACAAAGCCTTCACTATGAAAGGGTCCTGACTATTTCTGTAACAAACATTGATATAAATGTAGGCACCAAAATAAGTTAGAAGAAATCATTCATCCATGTAATAATGTGTCAGATGTACACAGCCATCAAGTAATTTAAAGAAATATTAAGAGGGGCTCTCTGTATTTTAAGGGCATAATGCGAGATGAATACACCATCATTTGAGTTTGAGTGGTTATTATTCACTTTATCAAATATGAAAGCACTACTCAGGGAGAAGCAGGCTAGGAAAGGGACTGAGAATGAAATAACTGCCTACAGGGGTATCATTTTACAGCTCAAGAAATAGTACATGTTTAAAGGAGGGTGGTGAACAGATTATGCTGTTCCCTGAAAACATGTGAAAGTCAAACGCTTTAGGACTAAATTCATCCCTGATGTAACTACACTGACTGCAGTAGAGTAACCCCAGGAATTAATTTGGTCCTTTAAGGTCCATTGAAGTAAATAGAAGTCTTTCAGATTGGCTTCAGTGGGCACTGGATCTATAAAAAGTTTTAAATTGTATGTAATGTGGAACACAACCCTGAACCCAATTATATAGCAGGTTTTTCTCCGCAAGTTCTCCAGAAAAGCAATTACAACAACAAAACTTAAAATAAAAACGTGAGTCTTAGCCAACAGATTCCGCTTATCCCTGCAAAGCTGCGAAACCAAATGTTGCTCTCATTTGCATGATTACACAGCTGGAATCACCCCACTGAACATTGATGAAAACAATCATGGAGAAATGAATAGAAAGTTGTAACCTTGCCATACAATTTAGTGAGTCAACTTGTAATATTTTATAGGCAGTTATATCAGATGATTTAAGAAACCTATTGAGAGGGTATTACTGGCTATTCAACTCTGTAGGTTTTTAGAGTAATTGGAATTGAGCACTGGATTGGACTCAGCAAACCTGGGCTGTGCCAGAGGTCTCTTGGGCAAGTCACTTCGATGTCTGTGTTTCAGTTTCCTCACCTGTAAAATGGGGATAATGATACTGCCCCACATTGCTTAGGTCTTATGACATAAGTACTGAGGTTATTTACATGACACAAGGGAGGCCCTAACACTCATAACTAGCCTCACATAAGCACTATGCGGCATAAACCACTAGCTAATCTTTGCTACAAACAGACTTTCCCAGTCCCAGTCTTTAAATCTGTTTTCTGATTTCTGCATGCTGCGTGCCTGATGATAGTCTTATTGGCGTCAAGTTATATTGAACTGACTCTTTCCTATCATACAATAGCACTTTCATAGAGTTTCAGTGTGAGGAAGCCTTGTCTGAACCAGATGTGGGTCAGCTCTACAACTCTACCGACTACGGGCAACACAAGCCCTCCCTTCTAGGCCTCACAGGCCTCACTGTTACTCTGCAGGTTAGTGATTGGCACATGGACCCCAACCCTTGAGCCTTTTGAGTGTCTCCCTGCCCGGTCAGCCCCAGCCTCTTGCAATATTCACTGATTCGCTGCTTCCAAAAACAAACAAACAAACAGAACACTCCAGATCACGTTTCTGCCTAGCACACAGCACTCAGATATACTTACTTTCACTATAAATGTAACTTAATTTAACAAAGCACAGAGATTCAAGCAATAGCAAGTCAAAGTACTGGAAACAAATGATTAAATTTAAAATAAAATCATAACATGCATTCTAGAGCCCAGACTTAATGAACTAGCTACTCTCATGTCTTACAGTGTATTGCTCACCCAAAACCCTTTCAATGCTTTACTGCCAGGCCCTCTGTGACCCTTCTTTCATAAAACAAACACACTGTCAGTTTGCATCCTCAGTGAAGAATCCCATGTATTTCTTTGCACCCCAATATATAACAATTATTTGTCTTTATTCAGAAACAGTACACCCCTCCTTCCGCTGTTTGTTTCAGCCTGTAAATTTCCTCTCTTGTAGAGTTTGCAATCTTACATTCAGTCCCTGGCTCCATATGCAAATAGGCCTACATTGTGAGGCATACAGTTCGCAAATGACCAGACAGGAAAGAGGTCTCTGTTACCTTGGAAATGTTCCTTTCAGGCAGGAGGTATGTCATCTCCTGGTGACCTGCCATAACTCCAAGACCGTAAGAACATATTTTTAGTATAGGTATGTAAGTCCTTAAATATTATCCGTACATACATTTCACAATGATTATGATGACCAGTGGGCTACTGGCTCTCGTAGAGACCTCACATGCCACTATTCAGTGAACTATTATACAGATATCTGACCCAGAGGATCCCTGTAAAACACTATGCTTCCCGTGTCCTCTGTCAGTTGGTACCAACAGGTTCCAAGGTCGCAATCTGATATCAAAACACCCCATGATGGTGGCTATAGATATTCCCATTTGTAAAGGGCAACAGAGAGAGGAAACTATTAGCCCAAGGCCACAAGATAAGTCAGGAATAAAACCAAGATATACACAGACTTTTGCTCTCACCACTAGAAAACACAACCCTTTCCAAGTGAAGGCCTGATTCCATACTGAAGCAAAAAGCAGCTTTTCCATTGACTTCCCTGGGAGTTGGATCAGGCCCTAGGACAGATAGACAAGGCTGACATAGGAAGAAAAGTTGTAAGAGAAGAGGAAATCTTAAATAGGGTTGTTCTTTCATGAACTATAACATTCCAAATGTTTTAATATTTATGCTATAGGAATACTAAGATAGCCTCAATGTATGTAAGAATAAAAGTTCACATTAGTGGTTTATTTGTAGATGGTGTCCTGGAAGAAAAGCAACCAATGATATCCCATCTCTTTTATCCTTCATTTATTCTCTGTAACTCAGCAGCCTGAGAATCATTTTGTTTCTCTCTCCCATATATATTTTTATGTGGTTCACATTATCACCTGCTTATAAAGATTCTCACTCATATTTGTCTTGTTATACAGCATCAGGCATTTATGCAGCTTCCCACAGGGTGAAAAACAAAAACAAACATTTACAAGAGTTATCCCCACAGAAGCTGTAGCAGGGTAACATTTCTAAAAGTTCCTAAATTGCCACGACTCCAAGTTCCATTTTCAAGTGACTTATGATCAGATTTGAAATCAATAAGAGTTAGGTGCCTAAGCCACTTTCAAAATGTTTGTGATTTAGGCAGCTTTTAAAACTTTGCCCATATTATCTATTGCTGTGGACACACAGAAGTTGTAACCTCTTTGCCAATTTGGTAAAAAACGGTTTACACTTTTCCAAGTAATTTCTTGCCATGAGCAAAATGGAAGATGAAACAATTTGTGATGAGTGACACTCAAAGTTATGAGCATAAATATAGTGACAGTAACAGCAATTTAAACAACTGTAAATGAGAACTGAGAAGACTGGTCAGAAGGGTTCAGAAAAGATGATATCAACACTGGGCTTAGAGGTAATCAAGTACAAATCAAAGATCTATTCATGCTCCCCTGACCAATGTGTAGTAGCACTGAAATGACACTCCTCTGACCTCGCCGAGTCTCACGGCAAAGACACAGAACTCCCAGGTTTAGTGTCCAAAGGCCACAGGCGAACTGTGATAAAAAATAAGGTGATGGTGTTTAACCCAAAGCAGCGGCAAAGGCAGATATTCCAAACAAATGTTTTGAGTCGGATGGTTCCTTATCAGGCTTCAAAAGCACCACTCTCAGTTAAGACGTAATCACACCTATGGAACAACCAGCAGTCTTCAGCAAGGGATAGAATGAAATGATCCAAAGCATCACATAAATGCAGGTTGAAGCAAGCAAGTGTGGAAAAACCACAGCACAAACAATCACCAAAATCTAAGGCAAAAAGGATGGCAAATAGATCATAGTAGCCAAGTACCCCATGGCTGCAGTTATTAAAGAAAATAATGAACATGTAATGAGTCATCCAGTTCACCTGGAGACAATGGTCAAAGTTTTCAAGTCACCTAAACAGAAGTGGCCCGATTTTCAGGAGTGCTGAGCCACTCCAGCTGCCATTCAAATTAATCTGTTATTGATTAATCTGAATTTATTAAAAAGTTGCTTAGCAACTACAATTTATGCTAACAAGCCATGGTGAATGTCATGCATGTCACCAGGCAGTCATACATGTATTGACATTGGTTTTCAGAGGCTGCTTCAAACATACATTAAAAGTTAAGAGGACTGGAAGCCCATCTCAAAGGTATACCTCCCATGAAGAATAGATGTCCAGCCACATGATTGGGCTGTAAGAGGGTGCATTCTCAGTACCAAGCCTTTAATCTATTGGTAGTGGATGAGTTACTATCTAATCCTGTATTTACCATCTTTTGTAGTGGAAATACTGAAGGCATGCATGTGTGGCCGTACTAAAAAGTGGAACCAGAAAACCTGTGCCGCCTGATTTTTATTTCTCAGCACTGTAGATCTTCTCAGATTAAGATATGTATTATCTTGATCCACGCTCACAGCTTCTATTGAACCTAAAAGGTAGGAGTTAGGGCATGTGGAATGTAGGCAAATTTAACATGGGTGATGAAATTCAGATTTGTATTGATTAAAGGGACAATAGGTCTTATTATTCCTTCTTATTATTCGATTACAATGTAGAAAGAGCTACAGAAATCTACTACAAAAATGGCCTCCATAAGTTAGCAATAGGATTTTTTCCTCTTTTGATTACATGATCTTTGTATTCAGTGGTGCTGGAATAATTTTTACAATGGAGGTGCTGAGAGCCATTGAACCAAACTATAAACCCTGTATACAATGAAAACCATTTCAAGCCACCCCAGTTCCAGCACCTAAGTTTGTATTAGCTGTCAGTGCACAGGGTTGCAAATACCCACTGAAACGAGCTAACAGACTCAGATCTCACTTTGGGAAAGATATGGAACACTGCTGAACATTTAACAGCATATGCAAGCATACAGGGAACTATCACTTCCATAACTCTCAGTCAATAGTATCTAGTGATTTGAACTAAGGTATAGGAGCCATGTGAGAGTTTCCAACAATCAAGTTGTCGGGCATGGGCAGTACTTACACTATCTGCCTCAGTTTCATCAGTTATAAAAATGGGGACAGTAATATTAATTTACCTAAACAATGGAAATATGATGAATAGTTAATGTTGGTGTATAATGCACTGAGTAGCAATTAACATTAATTAGGACCCTAGTCCCATAAAGAGAGATTCTCAATCCCAAATAGCATTTGACTGAAATCGATTAAATTCTGGGTGGAAAAACCCTCTCCTTTTGGGAGATCCTTTTGCACGACTGAGCAAGAAACAATCTGAATCCAGCTCTCTGCAGTTGGGGGTTGAAGCATACCACACACCCTCATCATTTGCAGAGAATATCCATTAGCAAATCCAGGAAAAAGGTTCCATCATGTTATGTCATGTGAAAGTCTGAGAATGGTAAGCTCTGAGTAGAAATAATTTACCCTTTAAAAGATGTATCACATGTAGCAGCTTGGTTATTTCCTTATTCCTCCCAAATTTATATAAGGCATTAGTGCTCTAAAAGGACCTCTTGAGGATATTCTATGGCAGGCCATTTGTGTTGCAAATTGGAATGGCATCAGACCAAGCAGAAGTGGAACTGGAAGTCGGTTTGTTTACCTGCCGCGTCCGCAGGTTCGGCCGATGGCGACTCCCACTGGCTGCGGTTCAGTATGCCCGGCAAATGAGGGCTGCGGGAAGTGGCAATCAGTACATCCCTCAGCCCACACAGCTTTCTGCAGCCCCCATTGGCCAGGCACAGTGAACCGCGGCCAGTGGGAGCCATGATCGGCCGAACCTGCGGACACGGCAGGTAAACAAACCAGCCGAGGCGTGCCAGGGGCTTTCCCTGAACAAGCGGCGTCCCAAGTTTGGGAAACACTGCTCTCCACCTTATGCAAGCAGCATTCAGTCCAAATTTTTATTGAGTAAGGAGTCCAGGATTGGGCCCACTGTCATATTACTCTGGCATGGAAAGACCTATCAGCTTCTGCACAGAACATGCGAATTTTACAAGTTCATTGTTTTGGCAATAATGACATCTTGGTACACAAAAAACTAGTTAGAACATGTTCAACTCTTGTTTTTTAGAAAAATTTTGTATGGTGATAGACTGTTAAACTTTTCTATTTTAACTTGGGCTAGTCTACACTTACCAGCTCTGTCGGACGCGTTGGATCGATCTTCTGGGTTCAATTTATCGCGTCTTGTCTAGACACGATAAATCGAACCAGGAAGTGCTCCCCCATCAACGCTGGTAATCCTGCTCCACGAACGGAGCAGGCAGAGTCGACGGGGGAGCCTGCGCGCTGCGGTGTGGACCAGGGGTGAGTACTTTGAAGTTCGAAATAAGATACTTCGACTTCAGCTACGTTATTTACGTAGCTGAAGTCGCGTATCTTACTTCGAACTTCGGGGCTAGTGTAGACCAGCCCTTAGAAAACAAGTCCCAAGTCTAGTGAAGACCCGTTAAATCAACCGCAGAGCGCTCTCCAGTCAACCCCGGTATTCCAGTTTCCTGAGAAGAGTAAGGGATATCGACAAGAGAGCATCTCTGTTGACGCAGCGCAGTGAAGACACCGAGAGAAGTCGACCTAAGCTACATCGACTCCAGCTACATTATTCATGTTAGCTGGAGTAGTGTAACTTAGGTCGACTTACCCTTAGGTAGTGAAGACAAGCCCTCTACCTATTGGTACAAATCATCTTCCCATGCAGTATCAAATACAGGACAGCTCTTACCTAAAACATTACATATGTTAAAATTGCGGAACACTGATACAGTTCTGTGTTAGCACTATGATCGAACAACTGGCAATTTTAAAAAACAAGTGGTAGAACTGCCCCAGAGTACAGATTTACTGGGAACAGGGCCTGATCCTCTCTACCACACTCCTTTCTCCCGTACATGTAACTCTTGGAAATTAATCTTTAAAATATATTTTCCTGAATCCTCCCACAAATATAGAGCCTTGCAGAACTGATTTGATAGAGAAAGTGAAACACATTCACAGTTTTGTCTGGAGTGCTTGAGGTAGCCCACTAGTACAGTATTTTGTTTGGCTTTAAAAAAAAAAAAGTGCAGCTCTCTCACCATTCCCCATTTTGTATCTTTAGTCTTAATTGGCCATTTTTCAATTTAGAGACTTGTTGATATGGGTGTTTTTTTCTCCACCCCCCAAAGTAAAATACATTTTGAAGTCAATAGAGGTGAGTACATGCTTAAGTGTTTGCAGAATTGGGCCTTTTCAGCCCAGCTACACAACTGGCCCCTCAGATACATGCCCACACCAGCACAGAACTCCTGGGGGTGCGCCCACAAATTGCCAATTGCCGGATCAGGGTCTCCCACTGTAATCCCTTTGAGACAGGGCCTATGTCTTCTAGTTTGCTGCTATAGTAAGTTAGAGCTGCTTGAAAATTTTTATTTTTTTCCCAACACCACAAGAGTCAACCTTTTGGTGAAGATTTTTGCAAAGAAACACAAACAAAAAAAAAACAAAAACCCAACACCAGAACACAAACTCTCTATTAGGCCAGCTCTCCTAATAGCAGTAAGAACAAGGCACATCCCTTTGTACTGGAAGAACTGGTTTGCAGTTAAACGCTGCCTGTTTGCCTTTCATCACTGCAAGGATTAATGTTAACATGATCCCTGCTGAGCTTATGATGTCTGGCTTCTCAGATGTAGGAAATAATTAAGCTGCAGCAAGCAATAACTAGGGGATATAGACAAATAAAGTACAAGACACAGTCTGAGAAATACAAACAACCACTCCTCAGCCTTCCGGCTTCAGGGTGTGGGCGCAGCAGGGGCAGACAACAAGCAGGGAGAAAGACTCCCACTCCCCCTTTCCAATTACAAGGAGCCTGCCTCTCTCTCTCCTGCTCTTGTCTCAGCCTGCCCCAGCGTTTCACATCCTCACCTCCTGCGCCCCCTCTTGGTTCTGATGATCGCTGGTAACTTTCATACCCACCTGGCCACTCAGCTGTGAGAAAGCAAGGAACAAAACTTCAGCAAAGGGAACTTGCTTACCTCCTAGGAGCAACTCATCCAGGGAGAGGTTTAGTGTAGGAGAGGAAAGTGGATTCTCCTGGCTTTCCAAGCGGGGGGAGGCAGGTGCAGGGGTGCAGACTTGCAGAATGTCTCCTTAGCTCTTCTCTTGTTGGCTGGGTGAGGAGCGACTTTCCCTAATTCCCCTGGTAGGAGTGGGCCAGCTGGCAAGAGCTAAGAAAGCAGGCTGCTGCCTATTGTTTCCCTGCTGGGATAAGGAGCTGCCAAGTGCAAGAGGAGAGGTAGGCACTCTGCAAAAGGTCCCCGGTTGTAGGCTGGGGAGAAGGGGGGGAGCTGCTGGATTGCTTCAACCTCCTGTCTCGCTTCACTTGGTAGCGAGTATGTCAAAAACTGCTCACTGGACTGAAACCGCTGTTTGTTATTTGCAAACAACCACTCACCTCCCAACACGCAACAGACAATACTCCCGTTGGGCAGTTCTCCTCCCTCCCAAGGCTCGTGGGGCATTGTGATTACAGAAGGGTGTAGCAATGTGGGTGGCTATTCCAGAAAGCCTAGTAGCAAGGCACCCAGGGTGCAGCTCCACACACCCGGAGAGGGAGCTGCTAATATGCAGGCATTGCACTAAAGTGGAGTTTTGAACCTGGCTGCAGATTTTGCAGTCAAAAGTTTGTGGGTGGAAGGAAGCAAACACTTTAGCAAGTGCTAGCCTGGGGGGATTAACTGGTAGTGTCTGTGCAGAGCTTTGAGGAACTGAGCAATTATTATATTAAATTAAGCTCTTGTCCTCTCAAGGTGGAAACAAGCCTTTGTATTACAACATTATTAACATTTAACCAGTTAATCTCAGCTAATATTTACTATGTCATATCACTTGAACTAGCAGGGAAATCTTTTCTCAATGTATGTTCATCTACACTGTGTGACACATTTCTGAGCAACCACATACTGCAGAAATACCTGAGATTTATATGTAATGGGGAAAAGCCCGCCTTCCCTCCATATTTTTCCATAAATGTTCAGTAATTTAAGAGTCAGGGAAAGTATTTTCTCCCCCCGCCCACTGATGTAGTTTGCATGAGCATATGCTAAACATACCACCAGCTGTTAGTTACATTGCTGTATAGCTCAGATGTTCATGCCATTCTTCACTTCTTCAACCAGAACTCTCAATTACACCATGGTGCTAGCCCCAGCATTAGAAGCTCTGTGTGGCACAATGCAGCTGGAGTCTAGTGGCTAGGGCACTCAGCAGGGAGACAGCAGTTTTAGCTTTTCTTTCTGGCTCTGCTTTCTGGCCCAGATCCTCAAAGATATTTAGATGCCATTAAAATCAAGGAGAGTTAGGGCACCTAAATAGCTTTAAGGATCAGGCCTCAGTTTCTCCATCTTTAAAATTATAGGTTATAGTATTTACTCTATTTTATAAAGAGCCTTGAGATGGCAGAGCTGTGAACCCCTTTAAAGAAAGATGGTTTAAGGAAGGATAGGTACCTAAAGAGATCTACATGAGATTTTCTGTTGCCTGTGCACAATTTATTTCCTACTCAAGAGAATACAGTAACTCCTCACTTAATGTTGTAGTTATGTTCCTGAAAAATGTGACTTTAAACGAAACAATGTTAAACTAATCCAATTTCTCCATAAGAATTAATGTAAATAAGGGGGTTAGGTTCAAGGGAATTTTTTTTCACCAGACAAATACTATATAGATAGATAGATAGAAACACACACTATAAGTTTTAAGCAAACAATTGAATACTGGTACACATCGATGATGATAGTGAAGCTTGGTTGAGGTGGAGGAATCAGAGGGTGGGAATTTCCCAGGGAATGCCTTAGGAAGGATGAACTAGCACTAGCACTCCACTGAGCCCTCAAGGGTTAACTCTCACACTCTACAAGCCAGCAGGAAACCAGAGATAGAGATGCGCATTTCCAATTAGGTATCAAGAGTGGGGTCAGAAGTACACTGCCTTGTTAATTAGATCAGCAAGCCCCACAAGTGCAGCTTCTGACTAAGGCAGCAGCTCCCTCCCTCGTGTGTCCCCCCTGCTCTATGAAAAATGGGGTAAGCAAGGTGAAGGGGGACATTAGTCCCCCTCTTCTTTCCCTCCCCCCGCCCCCCCACACACACAGCAAGCAGACAGGAGTCTCGGAGAGCAGCACATGGCAGTGGGGGAAGGGACAGCTAAACTGCCATTGATAGCCTGCAAACGATAGAAGGGAGCATTTCACAACTGTAAACGAGCATGGTCCCTAATTGATCAGCAACGTAAGAACGAAACAATGTTAACCGGGATGACTTTAAGTGAGGAGTTACTGTACTTAGAAAAGCTCATATTCAAGTAAAACAATTAAACAGAAATCAGTATAGAACATTTAATATTTTTTTTCCTGGGTAGAGAGTGCCCTAATATCTTCGAAGACACAAATTTATCTATCAATGGACACTAGATACTATTTCCTAATGAGAGAAATTCAACAATTTTGGAATTTGGTTCAGTAGCCAAAATTTGTATGCAAACTTCAGGAGTTTGTAAAAATTGGGTTAAAAACCTCACAAAGAACAGGCTTCTTCATAAGATCCATGGATTTCTGGTTCCAGCCTCAGTCAGATGGAATGGGACTGGAACTAAGGGAACCCATGACCATCCAACGTCTCCCCCGCCCCTCCATTTATCTGAACATTTTGGAACTGTAAAGAAGGGCTTGACTCTAAAAAATAAGGTTGGTGCAGGTGGAGAGAATTGGGGAATTAAAAAATCTATTATCCCACCCCCAAAATTGAGAGCCACATACTTTCCTTAAGCTGTGTCTAGAACTTTAATTGATACTTCAGTGGAGCTCACAGTTTTTAGCTAGTAGTGGATGTACGTGAAGTAAAACATAGGACCATTTTGAAAAGAGCTTTTCTTTTTTACTTTAACACATGCTTTCACAGTTCATCTGCAAAGCTCAAGGCATTCCTGAGTCCCGACTCTAGAAAAAGGCCATTTCTCCCCGGCAGGTCAGAGTTAAATCATCTCCCTTTATTTGAGATGTGTGAGCAGTTTCCACTCCGTTGCCATTAAGCCTCTCAAGCTTTTCACTGTTTGAGGCTGTGTTAATGTCTTGTAAAGCTGTACTTACTATAAACATTGTGCTCACAGCTTGGTTTTCACATAAAAAGTCAGGACGAGGGGAAAAAATAAGCCACAAGAAAGCCATCACAGAAAGTTTTCTCCCATCATAGTCACTGCTTTTAAAATGCTGGCCTTCTTCAGATAGTCTTAATTTTTTGTGTTCAAATATTCACTTCACAAGGAAGGCCAAGATTCTCCAAATGGTGCACTTTGCTCCTCACTCAGAATTGGGTTCAATGCATACCTCTTCTCTGTAACCATTTATCACTAATTTTAGACACTTGGCCCTAGAGTAGTCAATGATAAAAATAGCATTGACTTCTCCTGAGCCCAGATTTCACCCCTCGTGATATCACTCTTGTTATATCTGACCATTATTGCTTTCAGAAATGCAGCAATTAGAAGTTAGGATGTTTTCTTTTGGGTTTTTTTTTTTTTTACAAAAATCCACCTATACTGAAAGAAAGAAATATATCACATTGTAAATATAAATTTTCCTTTGTTCCCTTGATTGTCATCTGCTGTAGGATCACACCTTTTGGCCTTGGTGAGCAAAGTTATGTCTTGTTTGAAAGGCTGTTTTTATACTTTTCTGTGTTTGTAAAAAAACCCACCTCAATTGCATATGAATTTAGTACCCACCAGTGAGGATGATGAATAGGTCTGCAGTGCACCTAAAACACACAGTACAGCTCTGCTATTTTCCAGAGCAGGCCTTGTTAATGGAGTAGTCTGGGAATCAACACAAATGGAAACTAGAAAGAGATCCCTCATTGATTTTCTGTTATCAGCAAAAGTAGAATTTTACTTTAGCTCTCCAGAAATGAAAGGCTAGCAGTGGAATTTAGGCAGATGTATTACAGGACTCACCATAGCCCCAATCCTGTAAAGATTTAGGCACTTGATTAGTCATGTGAGTAATTACATTGACTTTGATAAAGTTAACATGTGCATAAGTCTTCACAGGATCGGTGCCATATTATATTGTTAGATATCTGCACAAGTTTCATCTTCTCTACAACTGCAATTCAGATATAGCAGGGCTTCTGAAAGGTTTTTTGCTGGGATCCCCTTTGAAAATATTTCAGGCTGTGATGAGCCCCCTCCCAAAAATACCATACCATGCCACACTTACTTCTGTGTTGCTGCTGGTGGCTGTTCTGCCTCCAGAGCTCCCCAGCTGCCACCAGGAGCAGCGCAAAAGTAAGGGTGGCAATACCATACCATCTTTTGACCCCCCTACAATAGCTTGAGACCCCCTTTGGGTCAGGAGCCCAAGTCTGAGAAATAGTGGATTATGCTATGTACCAGATTCTACTACTGTATTTCAAATAATCTCCTTACACAACTACAGTTTCTATAAAGATCTCTTCGTAAAAGGTCATTCAAACTTTGCCTGTAAATATAATAAACAGATTAAATTTTCTCCTCCCAATGTCCATAATAGCAAAACAAATTGAGAATCCATGCCATTTCATTGCAAAAAAGAAAGTTAAGGACAGAACTTTCCATTTGGATTGGTGGGGGTTTTTTTTGGAGCATTTCTCTGGCAACGCTACAGGGAAGCTGCAGCCAAAGTTTGAGAGAGGAGTCACAGTTGTTTGCAGATGCATCAGGCAAGATGCTCTTGGTGCTGATTTCCAGCGTTCCATGAACGTAGAAGCCTGGCCAAAGCTGTAGAGTAAGCATATCGTTGCATTCCGACGTGATTGGCTTTTTCTTGTGAGAATCAGGATGCCAGAGTTGCTAAAGCTTTTAACACCAAGTTGGAAAGCCCACGACAAATGAATACTGAGGCTTTTTGTTTTGAAATGTTGCTGAACTATAGCACAAATGCAAGGTTCCTCACTAACTTACTCAATGTTCTAATCAACTGCAGTCTTATTTTACATGCTTGCCTCTCTAACACAACGTTTTGTTCGGTCCCGGAATTTCCCTGGATGCCTGGATCCTGTTAAAAATAGTTTACCCATCACATGATAGCATGGACTGGAGTTTTGCCACATTTCTTTCTTGCAGAGGGAAAGTAGTAATAATACTTTGTTGTTATCCAGTGGTTTCCATCACAGGGCATCAATGTGCTCTACAAACATTGATAAGAAAGTAAAGAAAATATTGTGATCACTTCATCCACCAAGGAAATAGAACTATCTTTGTGGTGGAACAGAAAGTTGTGTCAACAGATTACAACTGTTTATGAGAGGAGCATTAGAATGGCAGAATGCAGTTATCGGAGTTGGAATTTGACTCGGACACTAGGGTTAACCACAGCTAGCACCCTGCAACTTTTAATGACCACAAATGAAAGAGACCTTAGTTTTACATCTCATCGAAAAAAATGGCATCTTCAGCAGCAACAGCGCACCTCTAATATCTTGCTTAAGTTCCTGAATCATCAATACTAATTATTGCAGCACCTCCAAGGTGTTCCTTAAAGTTTTTACTCAAATATTGACTCATCCCATCTCGTCTTGCTGAGCTGCCACAGTGCATTATGGGAGATATAATCCAGCTGGGGAACTCTGTCCATAGAAGAGAATGGGGACACAAAGTAGTCTAACGACAACTCCCATGAGGCACAATGGCAGAATTTTCAAATTGAAATTTTGTGTGTTTCAGCTGAAACTTTTTGGTGTCATGTGTTTGGGGTTTCAAGAAAAATACAAAGTTTTCCACAGAAAGACATTTTTCACAAAAATCCTTTAATTAAAAAGTGGTTTCGACAGAACATTTTCAACCAACCCTACACAGTATATACTGGAACTCAGCGTGACCGGGTGCCTGGGATGGATCACACTGAGAATGCCACACTCAGGGCAGACTGCAAAAATCAGGGCAGGCAATCCCCCCAAACTGGTGGTTTATTCTATCATTAGATTCACCAAGCCAGTAACAAAAAACCTTCTGCAGTACTGCACTGGTTAAGCAGAAGCCAAACACAGTCCCCCTTAGGCATTCCAGCTCTTATCTCCCATCTAGACAAACAGGTCTAATATAGTGAGAGGTTACTGAATACCCAATTCATCGTATGTTAGGTTCTTACTAGTCTCAAAGGATCAGACACTTACCCCCAGGTCAGTATGTATCTCAAATCTTACTCAAATATCATGCTGTCAGCTAATCCTTAGTAAACTAACTAAAGATTTATTAATAAAAGAAAAGAGTTCTAAATGGTTAACAGATCATATACATACAAATGATTGCAAAGTCCTTATATCACGATTACAGCAGTGATGGAATAGCCTGCTGGCTTGCAAAAGTCTCTCTGATAACTTTCAAAAGATTGGAAGGTCCTCAGTCCATAGTTCAAAATACTCCTATAGTTGTAAATCCACAGTCCAGAGAATTTGGAGCAGGAAAGAGACAAAATGGAGATGCCTCGGGTATCTTTTATATCCTTTGTGATATGCATGGAAATTTACTATCCCAAACAAAGCCTATGGCTCCTGTGTATAGAAAGTTACTGGTCCAAGATGAAATCCAGAGACACATGAGCCTATCACATGCCTCTACATATTTTGCTGACTCAAAGGGGGTAACCATTGGCTCCTCACTGAGGAATCCACAGGAAAGACCTACTGGGAGGGATGAAATTGTTCAACGACCCATTGTGGAAGTGGAGTGTCCTTAATGGGCCATCAACACATCTGTCTAGTCCTAATGTAAATCTATCTGGGGGGTGTCACCCCCAAATACAACACATGTTTAAGATACAAGCACATAGCCAATATTCATAACTTCAGATACAAAGAGGACACATGTATATAAACAAGATAATCATATTTAGCAATTCATAAAACTTTTCTATTGATACTGTACATCAGTGTTTCCCAAACTTGGAACGCCACTTGTCCAGGGAAAGCCCCTGGCGCACCCGGTCAGTTTGTTTACCTTCCGCGTCTGCAGGTTTGGCCGATCATGGCTCCCACTGGCCGTGGTTCACTGTGCCCGGCCAATGAGGGCTGCGGGAAGCGGTGTGGGCCGAGGGACGTTCAGGTTAGAAATCTGCCAAAGTTAATTTTAATTTTTCAATGTATAAACCAGTTTGGAGGATATCCTAACTGTATATTCACCCTTAATTTGAGCCATTACAGACTGATCAACTAAATATGTAATTAGAGAGCTTTTAGGACAATAAAAGGCAACAACAAAACTAAGGCAAGTTACATACAAACAATTAATTGAAATAATGCTAAATATTAATTTCGGTAGGCTGTAAACACATGCTTAAAATTACGCATGTGCTTAAGTTCTTTTGCTTAATTGGTGCCTACATGTTGAAAATCTGAATCAGTTTTCTGATCTTGTCTTGCACCACTGTAACTAAGGTACTAGTTTCACATTCTAGCACCAGTTAAGTCTGAAGCATCGGATGCCATTTTAGTCTAATTTCTTAGGCTTTTGTAGGTTTGAGTCAGAACTCTGATGCTACTTCAAGATAGAGTTTTGCAGTTGAATACTGCTACATTCTGTTTCACCTAAATGTATTAAATTTTTTAAAAATCATTTATATTACTACTGCTAATCTGATTTCAAAAAATATAAGGTGAGTCAAACAAATTGTCTAATGAATTAGTCTTCTGATGTACAGCACATAAGGGCTTCATGGGCAATAGTCCAACACTGATATAAGTGGAAGCCAAAAGGTGCGAGATCTACAGTTCCAACTTGACAGACACAGAATAGTGTTCACTGTTATTGACCACACATCGTCACTCACAACATGCTTGTGTTTAGTAACTTATGCTACTGATTTTGTAAATGCATATTTAATAGCAAAGCTACAAAAGGATGCCTGATGCAGGATCTGATGTACCTTTTTTGACATGTGGGAGAGAACATGCTCTTCTTATTTCTGTCTTTCAATGGATTTTTTGGGGCAGTGAAAAAAATTAACGTCAAACGAAAAGTTTTCATCAGTGTTTTTCAGACTAAAACCACGATACTCCTAAACAGGTGTTCTCCTGACTAATTCTTTGATTAAAGCAGTTCCCAAAAAGACTTTTAAATTCTGTAGAAAAATAGTCAGGCTCACAGATTTAATTTTTTATGCACATTCTTCATTGAATTGCAAATAAATACAATCTGGTTTAAATCAACTAAGGAAAAGAGGCTAGAAGACCCAATCAGGCTGTGCTCTTGCACATTAACGAATGCCCCATAGGATGGTAATAATATCCTGGAGAAGAGCATCATAGTTATATTGCTTTTTTTATTTAGAAATATTCAGTAACATACAAGTAATGTAATATCACATCCACTGTACAGTAAATGCCTTGGGAAGCAGTATGATTACCGGTATACCATAATAAGTATCTTACCAAGTACTTACCTAAGCATGAATGTTTCTCAAGCAAGACTGTTTCTTCAAGCAAAAGTACAAAGTTTGGTTTTAAAATGATAACATACATATAGTACATAATCTGCAATGTCCCAAATTTAGGTTAATAAGTAAGCAAAAAAAGTCTCTATTTTCCTAGTATGCAGTTTCCACAATGTATCCTAACGGTTAAGATCACTAACTGGAGTTACAGTTCCAAAACTGACAGTTTATTCACTTCAGTGTCTGTTCTAGGTGGTATGGATTTTTTTTCAAAAACTGAATTGACATAATGGAAAAAATCATTTTTGATATTACATTGAAGTAGTTCCTAAAAGTGCTCTGCCCTCATACAGACGCTGCCTACCAAGGGGCAGCTAATCAACTGATTCAGTCTGAAACCAGTGAGTAAGAAGTGGTCCTCAATGTAAAGTGGCTGAATAGTCTGTTCACAATGAGAGTTTTGAAGAGGAAGAAGTTGTTTGGTGCTGTTCTAAACAGAGAGTCAAGTTCTAAACAGCGAGTCAGGTTAATCTGCCTATTCTAGAGGAACTGTTAGCACTGTTGCAGGAAGCTCATATCATCCAAGCAACTGCAGTAATTTAACTCAGTAGACTGTCTCAAAGCCATAGTTTCTCCCATAAAGGTTCCTACTTACTGTAGTAAATTTTCTATTCTGATATTTCTGGTGCAGTGTGTGCTAAATCCAGTGACTCATGATACAGTATCAGACATGTATTATGCTATTCCAGGCCATTATTGACTGTTCTGAAATTGACACCTCACTAACTGTGAACTGGTAATTCCAGCGAAACCAAGACAAACTCAAAATAGACCTCAGTGGTTTTCTTCCACTTTACTTCCTCAGTGATCAATTTATGGCCTAATCTGTTCAGAAAGCATTGGCTTCAAGGTATACTGTAAAACCATTAGAGCATTTTATCTTGGAGGTGATTTTTCACAAGCGGCTTTTATACATCATAAACCAGAGTTTACAATTGTAGTGAATAGTGAGAGAGAAAACCCACATTTTTAATAGCTAAGGGACTGTACATCACAATTCCCTCCTATAACATGCAGCTGGTGAAACTCAGTTCATTTCCTAGAAATCAGGGAAGGTGAAGATAGACATCACAGATGACAGTGGAAATTGCACACTGAAGTTGAATTGGGCATCTTTGTGACCTAGGGCCAGATCCTCAGCTGATGTAAAGTGATGTAGTTTAAACTGAAGTAAATTAATTTACCAATTTATACCAACAGACAATATGATACCCTACACTTCCATGTACAGGATGTTCACACATTATGACTGCATGCACAGATTGCCAGAACTAATTTCTTTAAATGCTCAA
This sequence comes from Chelydra serpentina, assembly GCA_037349315.1. Classification (NCBI taxonomy): domain Eukaryota; kingdom Metazoa; phylum Chordata; order Testudines; family Chelydridae; genus Chelydra; species Chelydra serpentina. The sequence continues at coordinate 21,669,300 of JBAIAC010000035.1, forward strand.
TGAAAAGGACAGATAGTTAACAGATGTTTCTGCTTGACACTTTTGGCATCAGATGTACCAAACCTGTTTTTCTGAAAACAGAATGATTAATATTCTATTTATTCCCATCACCACACTTGTTCTATTTTCAGTTTGGTGTCCATTTTGTTATCATTCAGAACCCTTAAAGCTAAAATAAGGATGCAATACTTAGCCTGAGATTTTCCATTTAGCTGAAGCACTACATGAAAAGGATTATAGTCCCTTACTTTTATTTAGCACCTTTTATCCCAAAGGAAGCAGGAATAAGAGCTTCATGGACTCTATGCACAACTTTGCCTGCTGTTGAAATGCAGCCACCCAGGGCCGGTGCAACCACTAGATGACCTAGGCGGTCACCTAGGGCGCCAAGATTTGGGGGGCACCAAAAAGTGGTGCCCTGCCCTGGGGGCTGGTCCCGGCCTTCCCGCCCCCTGCCCGGGGCACCGAGAGCCGGAGCGTCGCGCTTGCAGCAGCAGTGAGCCCCAGCCGGGAAGGAGCCGGAGCGGCGCGCGCAGTGGAGGCAGCAGCCCTGCAAAAGCGGTGGCGCCGCTAGTGGGGAGCAGCCGCGCTCCCCACAGCCCAGATCACCAGCTGGCCGCTTGCATCAGGGCCTCCGGCAACTCTAGAGCTCCACCCCTCCCCTCTTCCTCCTCCCCTGCATTCCAGCACGGCGGGGGAGCGTGGCCGGCAGCGTGTCTACGATAGCATGCCGGGCGGTTGGAGAAGGGGCAGCGAGTCTCTGGAGGGGGCAGTCAGGGAGCAGGGAGGTTGGATGTGTCGGGGGGGGGGCTGTCAGGGGGTGGGAGTGTGGAGAGGGATTGGGGCAGTCAGGGGACAGGGATCAGAGGGGGTTGGATGGGTTGGGGGATTCTGGGGCGGGGCAGACAGGGGACAGGCAGCAGTTGGATAAGTGTGGGAGTCCTGGGGGTCTGCCAGAGGGGTCGGGACAGTCAGGGGCAGGGAATGGGGGAGGGGGTTAGATGGATTGGAGGGTTCGGGGGGGCAGTCTAGAGACAGGCAGCAGTTGGAGAGTCCCGGGGATCTGTCAGGGGGTGGGGGTATGGATAGGGGTCAGGGCAGTCAGGGGACAGGTAGGGGATGAGGTCCTAGGGGAGCAGTTAGGGTGGACGGGGGTCTCAGGAGGGGGCAGTCGGGGACAAGGAGAAGGGAAGCTTAGATAGGGGGTGTGGTCCCGGGGGGTGGTTAGGGGCAGGGGTCCCGGGAGGGGGTGATCTGGGGACAAGGAGCAGGGGGGGTTGGAGGGGTTGGGGGTTCTTTGGGGGCAGGAAGTGGGAGGGAGTGGATGGGGGAGGGAGGAGAGGGGCACAAAGTGGAAGTTTCACCTAGGGTGCAAAATATCCTTGCACCGGCCCTGCAGCTACCCATTGACAATGCAACAGCAGCACAACACAGTCCTCTTGTAATGAGAAGTGAAGAACAACATCTCCAGTAGAAACTGGTGGGAAATGTAAACAGACTGTAATTACTTGTGTTGTAATGTGGCCAAGAAAGTAGGACTAGCAATAGGATGGAGTGAAACTCTTAACAAAATCTGAAACCAGGTGAAGCCTGGAGAGTTATTATTGAGCAAGGAATTCTGGTGTACATGGGCCTCCACAGTGGTAGAAGGGCAACACAGTCAACTGGAGACTGCAGCTGTTGGATGACAGAGGAGGGAAGCAGTAGAGCATTTCTTGGATCGGGTATTTGATGCCATCCTCAGAATCGCCGGGAAGGGAAGTCAGCTACTGTACAAAAAACCCATCAGAACCAAGACAGTGTTGTCATAATTGGGTCCACATATTTACCCTAATTGTGAGGTAACTGTAAAAAGTGAATGTAAGTTTGTAAAAGATCACAATAACATTACAACAAATGTTGATGCAAAAAGGTGCCAAAAAAAAAAAAAAAGTGGGGGGGGACTAAATTAGTCCAAACCAAAAGTCCCACTGATATAATTCAAGGACTGTGTTTAGATTAAGCCTGGTAAACAAGAATAGCATGAGACTGGAGATCAATGAACCAAAATTGGTGTGTCTGAAATTATGCCTATTGATGAACAAAATAATGAGGGGATGGGCTATTCCGCCCATCACTCCTTTTTAGGGTTCCTTAAAGAAAGACTGAGGAAGAAAAATTGGCTACTGGAGTGAGCTTCACCATCATGGCTGCCAATGCCACAATCTCCTAGAATCCAAGAACTTCTTTGTCCTAGTCCTGAGAGATGTCCTGACCAGACAAGGCCAGAGAGAGGAAACTCAGATGACACTGCCACCTCCACCAGCTCTGGCTGAATGCTAACCACCACCTGGGATGTCTCCCCATCTTCCTCCATGTGTCCTTTTCCTTCCCTACCCTATTTTTCTCCTTCCCATCCCTCTCCTTTTCCCTTCTGTCTAATCAGAGTTGGCTCAGCTGGCCAAGACTGTATATTTTGCAACACTGCTATAAGTCTGTGACTAGAAAGAGGCAGCCTGGTACAAATTTGCCAGGGCTCTCAGTGGCTGATAAGACTGTTTGCTGAGCTTATGTTTCTCCAGGGTGGGTGCAAGTGGGAGTCAACAGTAGAAACAGACGCTGCATTTTCTATTTTTGCTTTCTTTTCTTTCCCCTTAGTGTGTGTGTGTCTTGTTTTGTCTTCGAGGGCTTGGACTTTAACAACAGCAACAACAGTTCTTCTCTTTTTTCCAAAAGGACAGTTGTTACTATGTAAGAGACTGTTGAACAAGGGTTTTTTTTCCTTCTAAAACATCTCTCCAGCTAAAGGGAAAGGGGAAAAGAGGTGTTATTAACATTAAAGTGTTACTTAAGCCTTTACATTTCAAATGTCTTGTTTTTCCTTCTTTTCTGTAATAATTTTTTTAAATAAAAATAATGGTGGGATTTCCACATTACTAAACAGGCTGACGTCTCTGAATACAGAACCCCAAAACTTGTTTAACACTGTAATGCTGGACAGTAACTGGGTTATGTTGCCACCTTTTGCTTTTCAGGCCCATATATTCCATCTAAATTAATACAATATGAGTTCTGACTGGTTTCCACTGCTTCTTCCTGATAAGATTGCATAAGGTAAAGGAAGTTCCTGGGAAACATGGAGAAGGAAGTGGATGGTAAAACTTGCCAAGTTTTAAGTTTCATGCAAATCTCCAACAAAAATGAAAGAGGAACGGGTAACCTTATGACTGCCTGAGGTTGGTAGAACCCATTGAAACAGAAGCCAGAACGTTTTTTTATATCCACAGCTAACACCTCTATTCTTTGAAAATGTGCTGTGGGATCTTTAATCAGACAAGTGACTGGAGCCTTTGTTTTATATTGCAGCCAAAAGATGGGACCTTCCTAGCACCACATTGGGGCATTGCCACTGTACTCATTTAGAAAGAAGAGTGTTTTACATTTTTGGTGGCACTTGTAGGGGGTTGTTTGGAGGTTTCTTATTTAAGTTTTTCCCACTTATTTTAGGAAATCACAATCCTTGGAGGTATTGGTGGAAGCTCTATTTCATGTGTAGCCACCTTTTTGGTAGCTAAATCTAAGCCACCTTGGTTATTATTTTATAATAGATCATATATTGATCTATTTCAAATGTTATATATATATTATATATATTATATATTATATAATATATATAATAGTGTAACCAAGGTGGCTTAGATTTAGCTACAAAAAGGGTAATAAAATAATCAATATCCTGACAGATTTCTTGGGGGTAATAATAGCCAAACTGATCACTCTTATTTTACTTTACTGAATATTAAAGGATTCTTTTATTTTTAAAGTCCTGATAGTCTGGACTTGTCCTTTCAAAATGCATTTTGAATGATATACCATTCTTAGAATAATAGGAGATATGCCAATCTCCTAGAACTGGAACAACCTGAAAGGTCATCAAGTCCAGTCCCCTGCCTTCACTTGCAGGACCAAGTACTGTCCCCTGACAGATTTTTGCCCGAGATCCCTAAATGGCCCCCTCAAGGATTGAACTTACAATCCTGGGGTTAGCAGGCCAATGCTCAAACCACTGAGCTATCCCTCCCCCCTGAAAAAAAGAAAGAAAAAAGAAAGAAAGAAAAACAGATTAAATAATTTTATGATTGAATATTTTTCCATGAAATGCTTCCATAAACTACAATAGAGTAAATTACAAATCAATGTATCAATCATCATATCTGAAAAGTGATTGCAAAATGTCTGTGTTTAATGTTCAAGGCAGAACATTTAGAGGCAGTTTGATAGGTTGCATCTTACTTGAGGAAGAATATTGGAAATACAAAGTATTGGTTTGGTATGGAAATACAAAGCATTGGTTTGGTATGATAAACAGATAAAATGTCGATGCTTAGTTTAATTTCCCAATATATCATCTCAGATTTTAAGCAGCATGTTTCATCCTGAAACATCACAATGTGCTTTAGAAACACAAATAATTTTACTAAATACAAATGAAACTGCATCTGGTGTGGAACACAGTAGTTCAACCAGCCTGGCATGAGTTTGGCAGGGTTTCACATGAAACCAGGTGAAACGGGAAGGTTTCAACGGATTTTAACGTTGAATTATTTGATTCAATGAAACCAGAAATTGGAAGGAAAATTCAGAATGCTGATCGCGGTAGGGGTGAACCCAGGTGGATCAAAACCAAACAAGGTTTTCACACAAATCCCTGTGAAGTTAAAACAAATGTATTTCATACATTTGTCAGGTTTGACATAACCTGAAAAGGGGATTGATAAGAAGGTGCCGTTTTTACATAATCCATTTTTTGACTATCCCATACTTAGTAATAATAATTCTTCCCTTTTCAAACATAGCCTGTTACAAGAACTGGCTTGTGGCCAATTAAGAGCTTGGGTCTTTATATTAATGAGTGCATTAATGGATCACATAGATTTACCTATCTTGAATATCAGGAACTTCATGATATTATGAAAGCATATTGCCATTCCTGATCCCTCACGGATAGTCACCTTGAACTGGAGTAACTCTTCAGAGATGGAGGCTGAAACATTAAGGACACCATAGAGGAAAAGTGTATCAGCAGCTCTCAAACGGGGGATAAAAATAACGAAAAGGAGTCATATGCATGCATGGACAGCCCAGTCCCAAGATTCCCACAGTAGTCAGTCTGCTCCCTGTTTCTCTGCAGCAGTCACAAAGGAATGCTTAGTTCCTTTTTCTTATGGCTTCCATTGCACCAGCACGCTTAGTTCTGCACGATCAGCTGATCAGGTGTGAAGATAGTTTTTACAGCTTTCTGATCCAAAGCACCTGAATTTTCTGGGCTGTGTAATATATATATAAAATCAAACTTTGTGCAGGTATGTTCCTTATCTCTGAAGGTGGCTAGCTTGGTGGTGTAACAGTAATGTGGAACATTATTAAGCTATTTAGAAACAGAATTGTGCTCTAGACCCAGACATCTCTTTCCATCCTTCTCTCCTTAGAAAAACCATTTCTCTTAAAGCGAAATGAAAAAGGGGAGCATAGTCTTGAGCATCAGGAATGAGATTCAAGAGACTAGAGTTTGTTCTCTCTCTCCGCCTCAAACCTTTGCAGGTTGTCACTTGGGGTATTTCTACACTGCAGTAAAAAACCCCACGGCATCAAATTTCAGAGGCCAGGTCAGCTGACCCAGGCTTATGGGGCTTGAGTTCTGGAGCTATACAATTGCAGTGTAGATGTTCAGGCTCAGGCTGGATCCCAGGGTCTGAGGGCTGAAGGGAGTGGGGCTCAGAACCTGGGCTCCAGCCCAACCATGAACGTCTACAGCAGTGCAATTTTAGAGCCCTGCAGTCTGAGCCCTGCGAGCCCAAATCAGCTAACCCCAGGTCTGAGACTCAATGCTGTGGGTGTTTACTGCAGTGTAGACATACCTTTAGGACAAGATTTTAAAACAGTATTTAGGTCCTTAAAGATGCAGATAAGCACCTATTCGAATTTTCAAAAGTGTGCAGATATCTATGGGTATGTCTACACTACCCACTGGATTGGCGGGTAGTGATCGATTTATCGGGGATCGATTTATCGCATCAAGCATAGACGCGATAAATCGATCCCCGATCACTCTGCCGTCGACTCCTGTACTCCACCACGGCGAGAGGTGGAAGAGGAGTCGACGGGGGAGCAGCAGCAGTCGACCCTGCGCTGTGAGGATGCGAGGTAAGTCGACCTAAGATACGTAGACTTCAGCTATGCTATTCTCATAACTGAAGTTGCGTATCTTAGGTCAATCCCCCCGCAGTGTAGACCAGGGCTATGTTTCTGTACCTATAAAATGAGGATAGCAACACTTCTGTACCTCACAGGTAAAGGTGAAGCTAGAAATAGTTTTTAAAATGCTGCATTTTCCCTGGTGCATATATTTTATTATATATATATATATATATATAGTGTAATATGAAGTATTATTATGTGTGTCTAGAAAATGAAGATGGGCGTTCAGTATAAAATGAGCCTGGGATTTTCAGAGGGCTAAGGTAGCAAGGTACCTAACTCCCATTGATTTTGCGGAGTGGGATTCCTACCTCTGTCTGACACCTTTGAAAATCCCAAGCTGAAATGCTAAACATTCAGATAACGCCACCTTGCAGATCCCACTACAGTGTGGTTTACAGATGAGCTACAAAACAACACTGGCTGCAGTGTCCAAGTGAGAAGAAGGCAAAAGGAAACTTATGAGGAAAATGTACCTGAAAGTGTAGGAGGAAGTATTGTGTCTTTTGTTCTTCATATACAGATAAAGCAGTATGAAAAAACGAAAGGGTCACCATTGGATTCCAAACAACAGTGTATACTAAATATACACAAACATGCCAGGCCTAGCTGTATACATTCTATTGCTCTGACTTGGTTCAGGTGCCTTCTAAAAAATAAAACACATTGAGTGTAACTATAGGACACACATACCATTCCTATATACTACAGGAAGGAAGTGGAAGAGGAATGAGGAGAAGACAGAGGACAAAGTTGAATGGGATGAGAAATGTTAAACTAAAAATTCCCATCTCTGTAAAGTAATCGGAAGTTCTACCTTTTGTTTTATGTGCTTTAGGACATTTTATATAGAGGGACCCCAATTAAAAAAAATATTGCATATTTTAGCAATGAATTCCAACTTATTGCTTGTCTTGAAATCATCCCAGTGATTTAGCTTCACCGCACAGAATATTAACACATTTTTCTTCTCTAATCTGCAGGCAAGCCAGCACCAGAGCTAGCGAGCATCTACAGATCATGCTCTGCTGATTCTCAGAGAAGCAAGGGAAACTAAGAAAAGCTGAACAGGGGCTTTGAATGTCAGCAAAGCTTTGGCAGCGGCCAAGGTTCACAGTGCTTTTTAATTACAATATCCTAAAGCACAGCAGAAGACTCAAAGGACTGAAATATGCTTAAACAAAATCATATCCTTAAAGGCCAGTGCTGTTCAGAAATCATAGGCTGTGCTGGACATTCCACAATAAAGCCAATTGAAGGAATTTGCTTGTGCTTCATACTCAAACAGATAAGTTTTAAGTCTTGATAAAAGTTAGTGCTCAAAATAAAAGGGCAACCAATTGGTGTTGTGCCATCCAAATAAAACTAGGGCATCTTGCCCCAAAGAAATACCAGACATATTCCATGCAATATTGGCTGCATTCTGGATTTATTACTGTAACTGCCACTTAAGAATTATCCATGTGTTTTCTAAGACCTAGTCGTATACAGTATCATCACTGTTGCAAAGCCAATTAAACCCTTTGCGCTACCGACCAAAGGCCAATAGTTGTAGCCAACTTCCCTGTGCATAAAGGTAAATGCACCATGCTGTCCCCTGAGGCACACACTGTCTCCAGGAACAGGAGACGTGTTTGTTGCCTGCCAGGTAGTTAATTGTAGAGTTGGTGTCTGCTGGGAAGCCAACTGTCTTTCTAGCCTTCCAGATGGAAATGAGGGGAATGTTAAGGGAAAGTAAACATTGAAAAATACATGGAAACCAAATTAAACAAATATCATTTACCTTACATTTGCTCAATAATTTGATCTATTCTGATCATAGGCGCCGACTCCGTGGGTGCTCCGGGGCTGGAGCACCCACGGGGAAAAATTGGTGGGTGCTGAGCACCCACCGGCAGCTCCCCGCCCGCCCCGGACCCGTGGCAAGCTCACCTCAGCACCGGGAGACGTTGCGGGGCCCCGCCCCCGACGCTGGGCAACGTTGAGTCGGGGGCGGGGCCCCGCCACTTCGCCCGGTGTCAGGGGCGGGGCCCGGCATTGGGGCAGGGCCCCACCACTGACGCCGGGTGTCAGCCCCCACTGGCGCCACCGGAAGTTGGCGCCTATGATTCTGATTGGTCCTATATTATGGAAGGTATTTTAGTGCTTTTTTGCAGGTACTACTTGTCATAGGAGCCGACTTCCGTCGGCTCCGCTGGGTGCGTCGGGGGGCGGGGCCCCGCAACGTCGCCTGGCGTTGGGGGTGGGGCCCCGCAACGTCACCCGGCGTCTGGGGCTAAGGTAAGTGCTCCGGTAACGGGCGCGGGGCTGGCAGGGAGCTGCCGGTGAGTGCTCAGCACCCACCAATTTTTGCCTGTGGGTGCTCCAGCCCCGGAGCACCCATGGAGTCGGCGCCTATGCTACTTGTGAAATAAAAGAACTTAGGGTAGGTCTACACTTACCCGCTGCATCGGAGGCGTCCAATCGATCTTCTGGGTTAGATTTATCTCGTCTTGTCTAGACGCGGTAAATCGAACCAGGAAGTGCTCCCCGTCGACGCCGGTAATCCTGCTCCATGAACGGAGCAGGCGGAGTCGATGGGGGAGCCTGCGCGCCACTGTGTGGACCAGCGGTAAGTACTTTTAAGTTCGAAATAAGATATTTCGACTTCAGCTACGTTATTCACGTAGCTGAAGTCGCGTATCTTAGTTCGAACTTGGGGGGTAGTGTGGACCAGCCCTTAGTCTAGTGAATGTGGAGAGAGCTTCTCTAATATCTAGACCTATAAGCCAGTTTAGTAGCGATGAGTGAAAGTTTTCAGAAGTTCACTTTAGATAAGCACCTAAAAGTTTGGAGGCTTACATGAATCTTATCTAAATCACTTTATTTGAAAATCTTGTAACAATTGGCTTTCTTGCTGTATTTCTTGTACTCATCGTTTCCAGTCAGGTTGGAAATACTAAGGTTCTCCTTTTTTTTCCATTTGATCTTTCAGTCACAATCAGAATAATAATAATTAATATTTTTTTTTTTTTTAAAGACAGAGGCATGCAGAACAAGAGAGCTAAACATTATAGAAGTATGGATACAAAGGTTTGATTTCTGGCCCTCATGTTTTTTGCTCAAGGGAAAGATGAAGCTTCTTATTTTTATCTGAAATAGTTTGCTCATCCTTATAACTTAGGCAGCTAAATATTTCATCCTGGATTTGTAACTAATCTGCCACAGCATTTCTGGTGGCATCAATATGGGAGGAGAGCAGTATATATTACATTACCTGGATCTACAGTACCTTTATACTAAGTAAATGTGTCTCCACTAAAAATCATTGACATACACTGAAAACTCATATAGCAAATATAGTTCTCACTCATCTAGTAATTTATGATGGCATACTATTCAACATTTAGAATGGGAGGGACAACATTTTTGTCCTTTGTAGAATATAGCCCTTATCTTTATCGAGGCTTCTGGGTGCTACTTGTAACATTAATATTTAGGGTGAAATTGACTTCAATAGGGCCAGTATTTCACCCAGCAATTTGAACACCTTCTAATATTGTCAAATATTGTGTCAAATTGCCACCTGGATTTCCCCACTGTCAGCACACATCTTTGTCCACTAGACCACATTTGAAAAAGTGCTCAGGAGTCCAGTAAATTCATTGTAGGATTTTAAATAGTCATTTCACTTTAGCCTCACTAGCATATTTTGATATATAGTCCAATGCATTTACCCTTGTGTAAGCAAAACATATATTTAACTTACTTTCTCATCCCTCTTAATGTTATTGAAATGTACAAGTTGGATAAGAGTCCAAATAATATCTCATGGAATTTAGAGAAGAGGATGGTGCAAGAAAGAAAAAGGAGAGAGCTCAGGCAATTTAGGTAAGCAGGAATGCAAATAACTTGTTACTTCATGAAATCTCATATATTGATTGCTTCTTGAGTTAGAAACATTTTGGAAAGATCAGAGGTCACTTAAGTCCTCCAGATATAAAACTGCAAAAGAAACAAGCCCTGCCAATTTCCATTCCTCCCAACAAAAGGGGGCTAACCTCAATTTTCATTTTGCCATTGCTCCAGATGGAAGAATAATTGGATTAATTCCAGTAAAAGATTGACTAGTTTATGTGCTCTTACCAAAACATCCTTACAATACCTTACTATTGGGTTAGTCATTTTAATTGGTGTAACTAGGGAGGACTGAATTGCAAAAGTGTAATCTCTAGAGCTTGGATAACTGTATCCAAGCAGGATACAAGAAAGTGAGATTGTGGATTCAAGGAAAGGATTCCATTGACAGACTATTTGCAGAATAATCTAGTTATTTACTTAGAAGGTTATCACTTGCTTAGAAAATGTCATTTGTTCCACTCTGACCAGCACAACACCAGGAATTCCCAAATGGTTTCCTATTGCTTTTGTAAGAGACTCTCTGGCCATTATAAATGATGGCAATAGTTGGCACTCTAGTCTAGGACCTCTTCCTGACGATAGCAATCTTATCTTCTTAATTGTTTCTGGGTCAAAATGATCAGTTTCAATATATAAAACAGATATTCCCATCAACTCTTGTTACAAGCATTCATTGCATCCCAAGACACAGTGACAAGAGAGTAGAATGAGTCAATAACATACAGTAACCATAATCAAGTCTTCATATTTTCTGTTGATTTCCTTCACATCACAAACCCTGCCCATGAGAATTATTTTTCTCTCCAATGTTAATGTTATCTTCCCATTTAGTCATGATACAGGATGATAATTCACACACTGTCACACAAAGGTTCCCAAATTGTGGTCCATGGACCAGGATAATCAACAAAGCACTCACTGGTGGATCTTTGGAGAGCAGGTCAGTCATAAGGGTTCTGGCTCACCTCCTGGTTCCCAGCTGAGAGGAACAGAATGCATACAAACTGAATTAGCTGCACTAAGCTCATACTTGGCACCATGTGAGAGAGGAATGTGGCTTTGAGCCATATTTCCTCCTTCATCAATCCCAAGACTGCTGGAAGCCAACCCACTGAGGCCAGCAAGGATCCAAATCTGAAAATAAACACCATTTATTTATTTTAGTTTATTTATTTATTTAGTTGCTGACACAGACTAACACGGCTACTACACTGAAACCTACCATTTATTTAGGTACTAACGTATCAATTTAGAATCCTAAATAGGCAACCAGGTTTGAAAACATTGGCCTAACAAACCTTTGCAGCGCTATTCCTTCCAGGCAGCAGCAACTTTTGGAGGTGGTACACCTGGGAGTGATAAGTAAGGACAGTAGCTCCATCTCTTGGTGCTAAACATACCCATTGATATGTCCAAATATCTTGGGTAGGTTGTGTATTTCATATCCAGCACAAAGTCACTCTTATTTTCCTCCTTGCTATTTTTCTCTATTTCTCCATTAGTAAATACATAGGAGGATCTTTGACCCCTATCCTCAGTTGGTATAATTTAGTATAGCACCACTGTCCTTTTCCTGATTTAACACCTGATATCCAATATTTCCACATAGAAATTAAACTCATCACGTTAAGTTTTAAATACTTGTCATTGATTACCAGATACTGAGGCCCTGATCCAACAGAACACTTCAGCACTTGAGAAGTCCCATAGACTTCTAATGTGCTTAAAATTCATGCACGTGCTTTGTTGGATCAGGGCCTGAGTGCCTCTTGGCACCCTTAATTCCCACTGCAGGAATTCACCACCTCACCGCTGGGAGCTGTGCCAGTTGAGCTGGAGGATCAGCACTGCAAGCTCACACCAAAGACATGGTTAACAATTTTCACTCATCCTATCTACAGTTCTTTAGAGCTCTCGGTGGATTTGTTTGTTATCATTATTACTGGGGCTCCTGTTTTGGGACTTTTACCATCACTCTGGCATTCTACTTATATATAAGTAAAATCATCCGGGAAACCTATTTTGGCAGCTTAATACTACAGAGCATCGCTGTTTTCACCATATCTATGACCTTAGAATGTCTCCTGTAGTTTTCCCACCTGACATTACCTTAACTACATGCCAGATATCTCCAGGTATAACAGATGGCACAGTAGATGTCCCTATTTTCTGTTTCGAATCTGTCAACAGGTTATATGGCAGTTTATGATATGCTACTATCCTTTTTCTTTTCAGTTCTACCAGACTTTTTTCCCTGGTGTAAGTGTAGGCAGTGGAGTTGGAAGAGGAAGGTGGAGGGAACATAAAGTTAATTAGGGGTTTGGTGTGGGTGGATGGGAAGTAGTTTATTTTAGTGGGTGGGAAGGGATTTTTAATGTTCTTTTGTTAGATGAAAAAGGAAGTTTAATAATGCTGTTCAGTTATTTCTAGCCTTAAAAACTTCTTTCCATTTCATGGGAAAACAATCTGACATCTGTTTAGAATATTGTTTTTTAATGATCCCTTCAGTGTCTTAAATGATCATTAATATCTCCTGTCATAATTTTTCACAAAGTCACACACAACTCTGGTCTATTTTCATGGTTCTTACTTTGCTAGCATTGCATAGCATCAGCAAGCTTTTACTCCTGTCTGAACTAGTTAGGGTAATAGCTGTATCCATCACCACTTGGATTCAATTACATTGTGTTGTACTCATCCTAAATATTCTCAGGGTTTTCATCATTTGCAAGCCCTTAAAGCCTGGTTGGTTTTGTTTTGACTCTGTGTGAAACCATCCTGGTTTCTATCTCCAGCTTCTCTATATTATTTGTCTCGTCAACCTGTTATAAGATCACTCATTGAGTGCTCCAATCCAACTTGATCAGTGCCTGTCAGAACCTACTGACAAGGCTTGTATCAATCCCATGGTTAAATTAATCTGTCATAAAAATAAAAATCTATTCTTAGTTCTGCCATCTGGTAGCTTCTGTATTCATTTCTTTCATTTTCCTTTCTACTATTAAAGAGATAAATGTGTTCAAGTCATTTTTCAATGCAAACGTTAACAATCCCTGTACTACTTTCATTTCCCAGCTTCTTACTAAAATTCTGAAGATTTTTTCTGATCATATTTTCACTTTTATTACCTCATTAAACAGATCTACACCTGCTTTCCAAAGTCTCCTCTACTGCTAACGTTAGCATTAAACTTAATTTACTGCTGTTTCATTTGAATGGAAACACACGTAATAAGAGATTTTTATATTAAACCATGTTTTTTTTCAAGTTTATACGATCTGAGAACTTCAATTTTTCCACACATAATTTTCTTCTATTCCCATTTCTTGTCTTCTTTTCCGTTCTCCTCCCCGTGCATGCCATATACCTTATTATGAATTCTGTTTATTGTTTATAAACAATAATGGACAAAAGTGAGGGCATTTCCTAGCTGCTAGATAATCATGAACTGCCAGGAAATGCCTGATCCAGAGGTCAGTATAATTATTACAAATCATGCAGAACCAATATATGAAGACAATAAAGTAATTAATTTTCAACTTACAATATTAAGAAGTTAAGAGATGAACATCACCATTCCTTGTAGGTAGAGTTATGTTTAGATTATCGAGCCTTACCTAGCAGTTAAAGAGTGGTAGATAGCATGATAACTAGAGAGGGATGGCATACAGTGACAGAATATATGGCTTGGTAAAGGACTTTAAAAGGAGGTGTTGGTTAAAGGAATAGAACGGTGTGTGTGTGTGGGGGGGGTGATTGGGGCCCCTGTGAATGGTACAATAGGGAGCCATCCACCCTTTCTTATAGCCTGCCTTAAGCTTCCTTAGAGGTGGGTGGATGGTAAGGGCCCAGCTATAGGTTGGCTGGAGGACCTGGATGGGAAAAGAGGGGGGCTGGTGGAACACCCCCCCCCCCCAGTAATTATTGAATGAACATGGGGTTAGCTGCACTGTACACTAATCCCAGACATCTAATAAGAAAGTTACAGCCCGATTAAAACCATATCAAGTGTCTCCTGTCCTTCTTTTGTTATTACGGGGGCTCCTATATTTTCCCCATAATTCTGGTATTCTATTTATCTGGAAGTAAAATCATCTGGGAAACCTATCTTGGTAGCTTACTACTACAGAGCATAGCCGGAGCTCTGGAGCTAGAAAGAAAATAGGCTTTTGTTCCTGTGAAAAATGTCAACTCCGGTGAAAAATTTAAAACTAAAATATTGAAAATATTGCCATTGGTACCTTGTGGGAGTTGTAGTTCAGGTGCCCTAGGCTCCCATTCTCATCTATGAGTGTGATTCCCACTGCATCTCCTATGAGGCACCATGAATTCCCCTCATGGTAAGGGGAAGGTGGTTGCATTTTGGGAGATACTGTCAAGTGCAGGAGCTCAGCCCACAAAGGAAAATGGGGAAATAAAAAAACCAAAGTGCAACTCCCATGAGGCACCAAAGTGGAATATCTACACTGAAGCATTTCTATTTTCACCCCAAATATTTTGCTTTTTATGTGTTTGATTTTTCAGTTAAAATTTGAAAATTTCCACCCAATGCAGACAATTTTCATGAAAAATTGCATTTTGTCAAAAACCCCAATTTCCATTAAAATAAAAAGCTCTAACAGAAACCAGTGGATAAAGTAAGGCTTCAGTCTCAACTTTCATAAGAACATAAGAATGTCCATACTGGGTCAGACCAAGTCCATCCAGCCCAGTATACTGTCTACCAACAGTGGCCAGTGCCAGGTGCCCCTGAGTGAGTGAACCTAACAGGTAATGATCAAGTGATCTCTCTCCTGCCATCCATCACCCCTCTCTGACAAACAGAGGCTAGGGACACCATTCCTTACCCACCTTGGCTAATAGCCATTAATGGACTTAACTTCCATGAATTTATCCAGTTCTCTTTTAAACCCTGTTATATTCCTAACATTCACAACCTCCTCAAGCAAGGAGTTCCACAGGTTGACTGTTCGCTGTGTGAAGAAGAACTTCCTTTTATTTGTTTTTAACCTGCTGCCCACTAATTTCATTTGGTGGCCCCTAGTTCTTCTATTATGGGAACAAGTAAATAACTTTTCCTTATTCACTTCCTCCACACCACTCATAATTTTATATACCTCTATCATATCCCTCCGAGTCTCCTCTTTTCCAAGCTAAAAAGTCCTAGCCTCTTTAATCTCTCCTCATATGGGACCTGTTCAAAATCCCTAATCATTTTAGTTGCCCTTCTCTGAACCTTTTCTAATGCCAGTATATCCTTTTTGAGATGAGGAGACCACATCTGTATGCAGTATTCAAGATGTGGGCGCACCATGGATTTATATAAGGGCAATACGATATTCTCCGTCTTATTTGCTCTTTCTTTTTTAATGATTCCTAACATCCTGTTTGCTTTTTTGACTGCCGCTGCATACTGCGTGGATGTCTTCAGAGAACTATCCACGATGACTCCAAGATCTTTTTCCTGATTAGTTGTAACTAAATTAACCCCATCATATTGTATGTATAGTTGCGGTTCTTTTTTCCAATGTGCATTACTTTACATTTATCCACATTAAATTTCATTTGCCATTTTGTTGCCCAATCACTTAGTTTTGTGAGATCTTTTTGAAGTTCTTCACAGTCTGCTTTGGTCTTAATTATCTTGAGCACTTTAGTATCATCTGCAAACTTTGCCACCTCACTGTTTACCCCTTCCTCCAGATAATTTATGAATAAGTTGAATACGATTGGTCCTAGGACTGACCCTTGGGGAACACCACTAGTTACCCCTCTCTATTCTGAAAATTTACCATTTATTCCTACCCTTTGTTCCCTGTCTTTTAACCAGTTCTCAATCCATGAAAGGATGTTCTCTCTTATCCCATGGCAACTTAATTTACATAAGAGCCTTTGGTGAGGGACCTTGTCAAAGGGTTTCTGGAAATCTAAGTACACAATGTCCTCTGGATCCCCATGGTCCACATGTTTGTTGACCCCTTCAAAGAACTCTAATAGACTCATGGACTTTAAGGTCAGAAGGGACCATTATGATCATCTAGTATGACCTCCTGCACAATGCAGGCCACAGAATCTCACCCACCCACTCCTGGAATAATCCTCTCACCTATGTCTCAGCTAATAGATTAGTAAGACATGATTTCCCTTTACAGAAACCATGTTGACTTTTGCCCAACAATTTATGTTCTTCTATGTGCCTGACAATTTTATTCTTTACTATTGTTTCAAATAATTTGCCCAGTACAGATGTTAGACTTACTGGTCTGTAATTGACGGGATCACCTCTAGAGCCCTTTTTAAATATTGGTATTACATTAGCTATCTTCCAGTCATTGGGTACAGAAGTTGATTTAAAGGACAGGTTACAAACCATAGTTAATAGTTCCGCAATTTCACATTTGAGTTCTTTCAGAACTCTTGGGTGAACTCTTGGGTGGAATGCCATCTGGTCCCGGTGACTTGTTACGGTTAAGTTTATCAATTAGTTCCAAAACCTCCTCTAGTGACACTTCAATCTGTGACAATTCCTCAGATTTATCACCTACAAAAGACGGCTCAGGTTTGGGAATCTCTCTAATGTCCTCAGCCGTGAAGACTGAAGCAAAGAATTCATTTAATTTCTCCCCAATTACTTTATCGTCTTTAAGTGCTCATTTTGTATCTCTATCATCCAGGGGCCCCACTGATTGTTTAGCAGGCTTCCTGCTTCTGATGTATTTAAAAAACATTTTGTTATTACCTTTTGAGTTTTTGGCTAGCTGTTCCTCAAACTCCTTTCTTATTACATTTTTACACTTAATTTGGCAGTGTTTATGCTCCTTTTTAGATACCTCACTAGAATTTGATTTCCACTTTTTAAAAGATGCCTTTTTATCTCTCACTGCTTCTTTTATATGGTTGTTAAGCCACGGTGGCTCTTTTTTAGTTCTTTGACTGTGTTTCTTAATTTGGGGTATACATTTATGTTGGGTCTCTGTTATGGTGTCTTTGAAAAGTGCCCATGCAACTTGCAGTGATTCCACTTTAGTCACTTTACCTTTTAATTTCTGTTTAAGTAACCCCCTCATTTTTGCATAGTTCCCCTTTCTGAAATTAAATGCCACAGTGTTGAGCTGTTGATGTGTTCTTCCCACCACAGGAATGTTAAATGTTATTATATTATGGTCACTATTTCCAAGCGGTCCTGTTATAGTTACCTCTTGGACCAGATCCTGCGCGCCACTCAGGACTAAATCAAGAGTTGCCTCTCCCCTTGTGGGTTCCTGTACCAGCTGCTCCAAGAAGCAGTCACTTAAAGTATCGAGGAATTTTGTCTCTGCATTTCGTCCTGAGGTGACATGTACCCAGTCAATATGGGGATAATTGAAATCCCCCACTATTATTGAGTTCTTTATTTTGATAGCCTCTCTAATCTCTCTTAACATTTCATCATCACTATCACTGTTCTGGTCAGGTGGTCGATAATAGATCCCTATTGTTATATTCTTATTAAAGCATGGAATTACTATCCATAGAGATTCTATGGAAGATGTGAATTCATTTAAGATTTTT
This sequence comes from Chelydra serpentina, assembly GCA_037349315.1. Classification (NCBI taxonomy): domain Eukaryota; kingdom Metazoa; phylum Chordata; order Testudines; family Chelydridae; genus Chelydra; species Chelydra serpentina. The sequence continues at coordinate 21,686,988 of JBAIAC010000035.1, forward strand.
ACTTCGTTTGATTCTACATTTTCTTTCACATATAGTGCCACTCCCCCACCCCCCGCACGACCTGTTCTGTCCTTCCGATATATTTTGTACCATGGAATGATTGTGTCCCATTGATTGTCCTCACTCCACCATGTTTCTGTGATGCCTATTATGTCAATATCCTCCTTTAACACAAGGCCCTCTAGTTCACCCATCTTATTTAGACTTCTGGCATTTGTGTACAAGCACTTTAAAAACTTGTCACTTTTTATTTGTCTACCCTTTTCTGATGTGTCAGATTCTTTTTTATATGAAAGTTTCTCATCTGATCTGGCCTCTCCTTTATCCTTTCCCATCCTTTCCTCCTGACTAGAACCTAGGGAATATCTATCAATAGACTCTCCTCTAAGAGAAGTTTTTGTCTCATCCACGTGCTCCTCCACAGCCATCGGCTTTCCCATTAGGTTTAATCTACTTTGTCCTTAGTACCTGCCACCTGATTCCTAATTTAGGTGCTGTGTATGTTCTCTCAGCCCTGTGACATGATTTTCGTAAGTATAGTTATGAATTATATTTTCTAAGGTTTTTAATTAATTTGTCCGGAGTGACTAGAATGTGAGATATGCCTTTCTGTGGTCTAAAGAAAGAAATTAATGGTCTAAGGCTGTAGGCAATGTTCCCTCTAATTTTTGACAGGCTGTGTGCGCAAAACATTTCTTCTGTGCAAATTTTTGACAGGCCGTGTGCAAAAAATTTCTTCTATGCACATTGTTGTGCTTCTGGGCCAATTTTTGTGCATGCAGTGTTTCGCCATGTGCGCGGGGCTTAGGATCAGTGTGCGCGCGCACACGTGCACAGCTTAGAGGGAACAGTGGTTGTAGGCCTAAAGAATTCCTAGCCCCACCACAACAAAAACAAACAATATCCTCCCCCCCAGCCTTGCCCCACCAAGCTTTTCTCTCTAGTGCAAAAAGGTCTATGAACTATGCAAGTTCTGCTTATGCCCTACTCTTTTAAAAATGGTGTCATGGTGGGTCTCTATTATCTCAGTGATTCTAAATCAACTATTTGCAGTGCAAAGGCAAAAAGAGGTTTATTCTAGCTTCTTCAAAGGAGCTTAAGCCATTTAGGCATCTAAGTCCTGTCAGTTTTCAAAGGGTACCTAACTCTGACTCCTTTGAAAATTCTGCCCACTATCTCTGCAAACTTATACTGGACTCCGAGTTACACTGGGTTCTTTCCATCTTGTACATTGTCATTCCAAATAATGGATCTACTAGCCAAATTGGGTCTTCATTGCTATCTCTGCAACATCTTTGCAAAGGGGGTTGCACGGGTGTAACTCATTGGAACTTAGTAGGTAATTCATTTGAAGAATGATGATACCTAAGAAGAAAAAGTAGCTGGCTTTCTCCATCAAAACTGTATTAGCTCTACAGTGTTTTCAGGAGAACAAAGCAATAAACAACTTGTGTCTCTAACATAAACAGTTCTGAATCTGACACACCTGAAAAAGATCTTCTGTGTAAAATGATGCCCTTTTCATATGGTCATTTTTTTCCAGGGTAAAACTGCTTTCATGTTTAAGTGCCCCCTACAGTCACTTGCAGGTCTCCTCTGCAGCTCTGGGTGCATTTGTGTGGAGAACATTGCAAAGTGCAATACACAATTGCAGCTTGTTGGGGTTTTCCATTGCCATGAGCAAAGTAGGCTGATTTATGGAAACCATTTGAGAACAGGAATGTCATGGAATCCCCTAGGGGAAGCACAGAAAACACACCAGTCCAGTTACAAATAAAAACAGGCACTATGAAACGTATGCATGGAAACCAAGAACTGACATTTCCCATTTCTTAGGAATGACAAGAAATATATATAATTTTATTCATACACACGTATATCGCCTTGCAACATAAAATTCCACCTTGTTTTCAATCCTGGTGTTCAAAAGCGTCACCTGGTTTCTCTCGAGGCTTGCCGCTTTTTGATATTGCTTTTATGACAAGATCTAGGGCAGCATACAGCACTGGGCTGTTGTGTTTGTTGTGTGACAGGAGGATGCATGTCTTGTTTGTTTTTCATTTAACAAGGAACATGTGTTTAATAGGAAAAAAAGCTCTCTGTGGGACTCCAGAGGGTAAATACATTCCAGATGGAGCCACTCAAGGTAGGACAACTTTTTGGCCTAATAACTTTGACAGCATCTCTTTAATTAGACTGACCTTGACAGAGGCCTCCTATAATTAACTAATCTATAAAAATTGTATTAAATTATCTTAGTCTAATGCTAATCTATATATAATCTAACTTTCTATAATAATAATCTAATTTTATATATAAAATCTACACCCAGTTTAACAACTATAAAGGAGTAGAACACTTAGCCTTTGAAAGTGAAATAAGATGGACAAAAACAGAGAAATGTCGGATGAATGTAGGAAGAGTTGAAAGGAATAAAATTAAGTTCTGACGTCAATAAGAGTGAAGGAAATTCAGTAAAAAGTTAAACTCAAGGGAGAAGAAATCAATTAGAGAACATGAGATAAACTTCTCAGACAGTAGACAGTGAGATACAAAGCCTTTCAGCTCTGTATCCCTAGGACAATTCCAATTCAGCTCTACAAGGACTAGAAGTAATTTCCCTGGTCTCTGTATAACATTACTTGGTACTCCTCACACAGGTACTCCTGGTGGACAAATGTCCATATTAGTTTTGTCCTGCCTCATAACCCAACACCAAGGATTGAAAAAAACAATTAGTCTCAGTCCCTTTCTTCCATCCCCACTAACTTCCCGCCCCCTCACCCCCCAAAAAAAATAGTGTCCACACTCTCTATCAGGGTGAAGGAAGGACGTGGTAGAGGGTGATGGATTGGGAGATGGGATACAGTGGATGGCTGGGCTGCAAGGAAGAATGCATCCAAACGGGAGGAACGGAAGAGTCATTGAGCTGGTAGGGAGAAGAAAGAGAGAAAGCAATATGATCAGGTAGGAAGAGGTTAAACAGAAGGTCAGCGAAGAGGGATGGAGACTGGGGGAAAGTGTGATAGTCATGGGGAAAGGTGCTTGGTAGGACAGAGATGAATAGGTGGATAGGAGGTTAGACAAGTAAAATAACTATTTAAAGGCAGAGGGAATGAATTTGGTAGGAAATTGATTGGGTTGAGAACGGTTATGAAAAGTTCTGAAAACCAGGGAATTTTTTTTTAAAACTGGATTTAGAAATGTTAGAAAACTGATACTCTGTCCTTTCAGGAGTCAGTTATCCTTAATGCATCGTGGGGAACAAATTAAAGCAGTGAGGCTCATGTTTCTACAGCTGCAACTTCCAGGTGTCAATTTTGTTTCCTGGGATAATACACCAAAGTGGGGCTAAGTGGATGGGGGGAGGGGGGGCGGTACCAACCCCCAAAAATTAAACCATGGCAAGACTAGTACATGAGTTATCACTTCCCAGCATATTCCAAAAGGCACCCTTGGTTTACTTTGTTATGGGGCTGTACAAAAAACAAAGATCATAATCCCCACCCCTCACTGTAGGGGAAGTTCAGACACAGTTTATGTCCACCTGTAGTTTATTTGTTCAGCACTTTGTCAGATGAAATTGGCAAATACTGTTTTGTTCTTAAAGTCAGGCAGAGGGATTGGAAGAAGTTTGACCTTGCCTAGAGGACAGCATTGCTGGGAGAACAGAAGAATTTGATGGCTCTGAGCCCAGCTGCTATCTATTCTTTTTGCTGGAATATTTGGATTTCTGAGGTTATGGATTAAAAGGGGAGGGGGCCTTTCAAATTAAACCATTTGGGGGAGGGGAGCAGCAAGATCAGCAAAATAAATATAGATTTCCAGCATCCTTTGTGTCTCCTAAATGGGATGCTTATCAAAAAGAGCATTACGCTGGTCAGACAAGATAACACAGTAAGTGGCAAGGGAGAGAAATCTTAGCCTCACACAAGCCTCTTTTTGCTACACAATAAGTTCCTGAGCTTTCAGTAAAGCACACATGGCACACCTACTGATGAATGACTGGAAAGTTTAAATGGTCATTCTGAGAGTACATGAAAAATGCCAGAGAAGGAGCTGTTTACCAAAAAAGTGAAAACTTTTCAAATTTGAGCTGCTGACAGGAAATTCATAGTCTGACAGATATTGATATAGTGCTCAGGGAATTGTAAGGAAAACTTTTATCTCATGTTATTAGCCTACTATCTGTGACAGTGTGGGGTTTTTTGTTTGTTTGTTTGTTTGGTTGTTTCACTTTTGGCTGTGTCTGGAAAAACAAAAAAGCTCATCCAGCATTTTTATTGCTTCCACCTCCTCCCAATGCAGCTGGAAATACATTGGGTCTCCTATGCGCAAGAGTAAGGGTATGTCTATACTACGAAATTAGTCCGATTTTACAGAAGTCGATTTTTGGGAACAGATAGTATAAAGTCGAGTGCATGCGTCCCCACTAAGCACATTAAGTCGGCGGAGTGTGTCCACAGTACCGTGACAAGCGTGGACATTCCAATGGGTAGCTATCCCACAGTTCCCGCAGTCCCTGCTGCCCATTGGAATTCTGGGTTGAGCTCCCAATGCCTGATAGGGCCAAAAATTTGTCGTTGGTGGTTCTGGGTAAATGTCATCAGTCAACCCTCATTCCATCTCTCCCTCCGTGAAAGCAACGGCAGCCAATCCTTTTGCGGCTGTTTTCCTGGGTTAACCTCACAGACGCCATAGCACTGCAAGCAGGAGTCTGCTCCGTTCTCTTCCGCTGCAACTCTGCCATCCCGAGCTCCTGCAATCCAGCAGCAGATCGTGCAGTAGGATTGAAAACCATCATCATATGTATGACTTTTAACTGTCCTCGGAGTGGCAATGCAATGTTGCTTTGCTCGCTCCGCCACTTCACTTCCGTTGCAACTCTGCAATCCCGAACTCCTGCAATCCGGCAGCAGATCGTGCAGTAGGCCTGAAACCCCACATCATCCCACTGGGAAGAGGGAAGAAACTCTTTGGGGCAAGGCTGTCTTTTTGTTCTGTTTGTACAGCTTGTAGCACAATGGGGTTCTGGACCATGGCTGGGGCTCCTATGCACTGTGGTAATAGAAGTCAATAACAACAGGCTCTCCCCTCCTCCCCCTCGGAGAAAGGAGATTCCAGGGGACCAGTGGGATTCCAGACCTATATGCATTGAGGCCTCTCTCTCTCTCTCTCGCTCTCTAGCAATATGGCTCCATTGGATTTGAGCTAACAGAAACTCTCAACTACCTATAGGCATAGGCAGCCACTGAAATTCAGCCACTCCTTCCCTCCATCTACCCACTCTTCTAACCATCCCTCAGTATAGACCTGGAAGCAAACAAAGTTCTGCTGGGACCAGATTTGGGAATGGGGGTGGGGAGGGAGGGAAGGAGGGAACGAGGCAGTAGGTACTACAAAGTTAATTGAACCCCCTCCATGAGAAAAGGGGAAGATCAATGCATGGGAGGGCATCTTTACCTGGGGATGCTAGTACAATCCTGCCAATAGCAGGGATATAATTAGAATTTGTAAACGCTTCTTTGTTACAAATCTTAAATTGTGTTCCTACCTGACAGTCTCCTTTAATACCTAATGGAATAAATCGGCAACTAACAGGAGATGTGGGTAATCACAGGCAAGGTCTTGATGGCTAATTAAGAACATTTGATTAGTATTGCACACATGAAAAGAGACACTGTTTTTAGACTGCAAGTCTGCTTTGCAACAAGCAACCCGATAGGGATTTTGGAAGGGGGATGATTAAGTAAAAGTAATCTCCAAGATTAAATCAAAATATTTTAAATAAATGGTTTGTGGTCTAGAGGAGCAACCACAGGGTTGGAAGACAATAGACTTATGTTCTGTTCCTGACTGCCTCTGACTCACTGTGTCACTCACGCTGTCACTCAGAGATTCTGTGCTTCAGTTACCCCATCTGGAAAAGGGGATAACAATGCCTACACACTCTTGTAAAGCACCTTGAGATCTATACACCATAGAACATGCAAACTATTGTCGCTATTTAGTATTCCAAGGCAGTCTGGATTTTTAAAATTCTTTTACACTCTCTCTCTCTCTCTCCATCCCCCGCCCCTTGGTAATATTTACAGGTCTTATCTCTATTCTAAGGCTTGTGCCTACAGACCCAGAAATATCACATTCAAGTGCCAGAAAAGAAACGAGCAGAGAAACCCATCTAAAGTAATACCCGAGTCTCTTTCCCTCCCTTATCATAGAATCATAGAATATCAGGGTTGGAAGGGACCTTAGAAGGTCATCTAGTCCAACCCCCTGCTCAAAGCAGGACCAATCCCCAATTATTATTTTTTCCCCTCCAGATCCCTAAATGGCCCCCTCAAGGATTGAACTCACAACCCTGGGTTTAGCAGGCCAATGCTCAAGCCACTGAGCTATCCCTCCCCCTATCTCTACTCTTATCTTATCTCTACTACTTACCTCCCAATCTTTCATTTGCCCCGCCTCCTCATTTCTTTTACTTTTTACAGACACTGCATTACAGTCCATTTAAAAATTAGAGTGGTTGAAGTTTCCTGAACTTTTGATTGAAAAAAATCAATTTCTGACATTAAAAAAACCCCAATTTTTTGATAAAAAAAAATCCCCAAACAAACTTGGCAGTCATGAAATTTACTTATTTAGAAAAAGTTATTTTTTTTCCAAAAAATTCCCCTGAAATTTTATACTTTGACCAGATCTGTTAAAAACAAAAGCAAATCCTCACCTGTTTTGTGAACTTTAAAAATTCTGAAAGTGGATTTAGTTTCCTTGAGATGTTGAATTCTATAGTACTCCGAAATACAGTCTGCCCACAGCATACGTCAGCCTTCCAATGAGACCACTAGCACTTATTTCTTGCTTTTTCTCTCAAACATCGCACAGAAATAAATTTCTTACTTGGATTTTGACAGAATTTTAAAGACATTGATGTCTGAACCAGTGTTTCAGTTATCCAGATGTAAACAGTGTACTATCAATCTACCTGCTGTACATGATTTAAACAGAGGAAAAACAAAAAGATCAGGCTGTACATTTGTTATTTAGGACTTTGCTACTTTACTCCCCTTTATTTAAGGAATTTGACTGTTACCAAGCTGCTCTATCTGTCTCCTCTCATGCTCAGAGGAAAGCATGCTTCATTCATTACTTGCTTTTCAGACCTCCTAAGGAGATAATTAGGCATTGGAATTGATTGCAATTTATTAATCAGACAGTCTGTTATATGATTTAAAAAAGAAATCACAGTGCTGTAGTATAAGAAATATGCATGTAGAATAACAGACCAGATGGGGGAAACTAATCCTGAAGCAAAATTAATTCAGCAGTGTTCCTGTTCCCCTCTTTTAAACACTTTGTCTTGTCTGTGATTTCTATTGGAGCTATTTAACTTTTATACCATGCATCAGAACAGCATGCATCAAAACAATGCCCCATCACTTAAGGCTTGGAGCCAGAACACACTAGCATTCTTCCATACAGTGTGGTAATGCTAGCACATTTCTATCCCACTCATCCCTACAGCCCAGCACTGTTTTGTCTGGTGATTGCTTTTCCTTCTTTTTGTGTATGAATTATATGAATGGCTGGTTGGTGTCTCAGGACTGGGATTATTTGTTTGTTTGTTTGTTTTAGTCATTTGCAGCAAGCTAAGGGCCACATATTCCAGTCCTCCTCAAAGCAAAATCCTCGTAGAATTAAGTGGGATTTGACCATATATATTTTTATGATTGAAGCTCAAAAACATTCAGCAAAACATGAAGGCACTGGAAACCATTGTCTTTCAGTTTAATCTCTATGGCACTAGCTAATGGTGTACTAGCATTACAGTGATATTTGATTGGTAGATGTTTGGAGCATGGGTATGGCGATGATTCTGGGCCATATCATAGGAGTCTAATTCCTGAAATATTCCCCATAAAAATCTTAAACATAGTGCTGTTGTGATGGCTGCCATTGTATCATGATCAATGGAATTGGAGTCAGACTCACTCCCTGATTCAGGACAGAATGGTCTGTAGTACTTGGGATCATCACCTGTGGAAGCAACTGCTCCGGGAAGGCGATCTCATAGTAGACAGATGCTTAGACATGGAGCATCACTCTTTGCCGATGAAACCGCCATCTTGGCCAATATGGCAGGATCTGAACCTCCAGAGCTAAACCGTGAGCTTGTAGCAACAGCTTGAGCTAAGGAACCAGTATTGTTATTTAAAAACAAAACAAAATAAAAACACAATTTCACTGGTCCCAGGAATTTTAAAATAAAAGGACTAAGGCAGTAGCTATAATACACACAGTTTTAAAAAAAAGATACATTCTTTTTGCAGGACATGTCTTTACACTCAGAGGTGCCTCTCTTCAACTTCTTGTTGAAATTCACAGCCTCCTTCCTAGGTGTGGTACAACTGATGCCGGATATGAGTCAGATGTCAAAGATGGACAGGGAGAGAATTTTCTAATTGGGCCATCTACTTCCCTCTGTAAAGACCTGATCCAAGGCCCTGACTCTGCAGATCAGAGACAGAGGGTGATCCTAACACACTGACCAGTGGGCTAGATTGTCGCAATGATAAGAGTTAGTGTCTGGCACTTCCAGGGAGACATAATGGAAACAAAGGTGTTAGAACTGGATTAGAGCCGAGAACACCCATTGGAGGTTGTTGTGTGTGGCAGATACAGCACAAATCCCTGATTAGAAACACAGCCACCCTTGGAGCCACTCTTGTATTGCAGAGAGAGAAGAAAAACATAGTAGCCACTAAACAGCAATAGATTCGACCTAAGCAACTGCTTACAAAATGATAACTACAAATTCACAAACAGATTCAACACTCTGCTCAATACATTCAAATATAGCACTGAGGTGTAACCACTTACTCAATATAAGGTAATATAAGGGTGTTTTAAAGGAATTTTCTATGTGGTATCACCACTCCAACAGCAACTAGTTGGTTTTCGGTATTTCATAGCCTCACATTGATTCCAGCAATTTTGAATATCCTTGTAGCTACACTAAGTACAAAAAGCTTTTCTGGCCTTCTTCATTTGATAGTCTGTCTCAACATGCAGTTTATTTTCAACTCTGTCAACCTGAGAAGAATAAAAACACCTCTTTTCAGTCTCCTCCTGTCATTTCTAACCTCTTCCTGACAAGCGAAGATAATGTTTAATCTATTACTCATGTTGAAACACAGTACACGTTTTAAATCATGCGAATGGTCACAAAGGGAGCATTATGTTGGGATGGAATGCATACAAGCCAGGGAGGCTGGAAGTTTCACATTTCATTTGTTTTAGCAAGCTGCATTTTTCTCCCTCCATTTATTTCTTGTCTTTGTTCACATGATATAAACAGACATATTTCCAAAGAGGAGAGGTAGTCCTTCTACCCTTGGACTTCTGAATTCACCTCCTTCTGCATTCACTTGACTGCAAAATGGAAACAGTGCTCACAGTTTAGGGCTCAGTTCTGATGGATTTTTTTTTTTTTTTACTCTGACATTTCTTTTTGCTATTACAGAAATTTGCCACGGAAAAGACTATTGAGATCATCTGCTGCATCTCATTGTCAGTGTAGGATGGATCTTAATGGTAGTTAGACTGGACAAAAGCTAATACATGAATGCCGAAGAATGGGCTTCCCTTCCTTTGGGAGATTATTCCACGGTCATACGGATTACTTATTTAATCAGATCTAAAATATGGTTGACAAGACAATCTCCTCCAAAAACAGTTTACTATTTAAGGCATCCAATTCTGCAAACACACATGAACATTCTGATCAAAATTAGCCATATGTGTATATGAGTAAGATGCAATAACATTTCATTCAACTAAGATAAATAAATAGCTGCCCTAATCAGTGTTTTCCCATCAAAATGAAGTACAGTTGTGGCTCATAAAACCTTTTTAGTTTTACCTGTGAGATCTTTCCTATACTTACAACAAAAAATACTTTGCATAATGTGATGTTTAAATTAAAGTCTCTTCCATGTTGAGAGAGGTTCTCTTTAGAGAGAACAAAATATTATTTATTAAACATTTTATAGGACTTTTCCAGAAGGACTGGGACTGCTGGTCTGAACAACATCATAGTAATTAGTAGCATATGCAAAGCTAGCAAATTTCACACCTTAACTACAGCTCTGAACATTCCCTGCTTCACCAAACTTGATTTAATTTTAGTGACATGTTTTTAAAATTCCTATGAGGCCATAATCACATATCAGTGATTTCTCCATTACTCTTTTACCTTGTATAAGAGCAAGATATAGACACCATTCATTATTATTGCAAATACACTGACTGATATGATTTCGAACGGCGGCAAATAGAGTGTTATACAATTACAGTCACTAATGGAAGAACAGTACAGCACAGCACATCATGATATCACTAGGCTGTGGTCATAATAAAAATCTAGGGTGACCAGATGTCCTGGGACAGTCCCAATATTTGGGGCTTTTCTTATATAGGCTCCTATTACCCCCCACCTCCGTCCCAATTTTTCACACTGCTGTCTGGTCACCCTATAAAAAAATCACTTGTAGAATATGAAGGACTCCCAATGGAGCCTCTTAGGCCTGTACAGAACCACATCTTTCTGCTGCTTTTTAAAAATTGTGCTGGCTTTTTTTCCCCCTAGCCACTATCACTGAGTGAAGAAACCCTGCCAAAAGCACTTTGACACGTTGTAATATACTCAGAAACCAGTCATCCAAGCTAAAGTTTGAGGAATAATTAGCATCCTGCATGAGAAGTATTTTTTTAATCACCGTATATGGGAACTGATTATGAAATAGATGCCATTGCTTATTCCTCCACTATTAGATTCAGAGGTTTCTATTTTTGGAAGAAGCCATCCCAGTCATGTGGTATGGAGGAGGATGGGCTTGTGGCTTTTCCTTCTGAGCCCCTCGCCAACATGCTATAAAAACTCCAGGGCCCAGTGAAGGGGAGGGGAGGGGAGGGTGGACTTGGGGCTCCAGCTGCTGGGCCAGGCCCTCGGGCATAGGTATAGTTTGATTTCTATTTTGAGGGGGGCGGGGCCTGTGGGAGGGCTTGGGCCACCTCTGCACAGCAGGGCCCGGGGAAAGGAGTGCCACCTCCACCCCCTGATCACCTCAGCAGGTGGGTGGGTGGGGTGCAACCAAAAATTATAGCTCAAAGGAGGGGGTTCAGCTCAAAAAGTTTGAAACTGCTCAGGGTGCAGGCAGGGAGCAGTTGGGGGCTGTGTGTAGGCAGCGGGGCAGCTCAAGGTGCTGGGAGAGGAGTAGCTAGGGGCTGTGTGGGCAGGGGGGTAGCTGAGGGTGCAGGGAGAGGAGTCGCTGGGGGCTGTGTTCCAGGAGGGTCCCCGGTGCAATCGCTGATTCCTGAGGGCTCTGCTGGCCCCGGGGCAGAGTCCCCCTGCCTGCATGGCTCTTACTGGCTGTGTGAGCAGTTAAAGGGGGCTGAGAGCTGAGGAGCAGCCATAACCCCAGACAACAGCAGCAGACAACAGCAGTAGGAGACGGGAATGCCACTTCTGACTTCCCGCAGCCTCCATTGGCCTGGAGTGGCGAACCACGGCCAGTGGGAGCTGCGATCGGCCGAACCTGCGGATGTGGCAGGTTAACAAACCGGCCCGGCCCGCCATGGGGCTTTCCCTGGCAAGCCGCATGCCAAAGGTTGCCGATCCCTGCTCTATTCTGTTGAAAGCAAGCGGTTTCCAAATCGTGGCATTAAAAGCCTTGGCATGTGGATAGTACGACAATACTATCCACATGCCACTACGACAAGTTCCTGGCATTGAGGAAAAAAAAGCACCTGATGTAGAGCACAGAGTAAGCAGCATTATCATGCTGCTCCTCAGCATACATGGGACAGCTATCACAGTATCCTAAGCAGTAACCCAGGCATAACAATGGAAATGGGGGTGTTTCACTTCATAACAGAAGTGTAGCCATGGGGCCTTGGTTGCAGGGAGAAATGTGAGCAACTGTGAGAGGTATATAAAATTATGAGTGGTGTGGAGGAAGTGAATAAGGAAAATTTATTTACTTGTTCCCGTAATAGAAGAACTAGGGGCCACCAAATGAAATTAGTGGGCAGCAGGTTTAAAGCAAATAAAAGGAAGTTCTTCACACAGCACACAGTCAACCTGTGGAACTCCTTGCCTGAGGAGGCTGTGAAGGCTAGGACTAGAACAGGGTTTAAAAGAGAACTGGATAAATTCATGGAGATGAAGTCCATTAATGGCTATTAACCAAGATGGGTAAGGAATGGTGTCCTTAGCCTTTGTTTGTCAGAGGGGGGTGATGGATGGCAGGAGAGAGATCACTTGATCATTACCTGTTAAGTCTACTCACTCGGGGGCACCTGGCATTGGCTACTGTTGGTGGACAGGATACTGGGCTCAATAGACCTTTGGACTGACCCAGTATGGCCATTATGTTCTTACCATCAAACTAGCCTTGGTGCAGCTCTACAATAGCCTGGTTTCTAGTACCTGTACTGTTATGCAAGGTTAGATGACCCACTAGTTAAATTGCTGGTGGCCAGTCTACGTTAATACTGACAGAGCTGCACAAGTGGTAGTAAGAGTGGGAAATTTTAGGGATGCCTAGTGTAAACATGACTAAAGTTTCTAAGCATGTTATAATTTAGGCAGAGACAAAGTGGGCTCAATCTTTCATTGGACATGGCTACCTTGTCTCTCTAAGGGTACGTCTATACTTACGCGTCCGGTCGGAGGCGCGGGATCGATGTTCCGGGTTCGATTTATCGCGTCTTGTCTAGACACGATAAATCGAACCAGGAAGTGCTCTGCCGTCGACGCTGGTAATCCAGCTCGACGAACGGAGTAGGCGGAGTCGACGGGGGAGCCTGCGCGCCGCGTGTGGACCCCGGGTAAGTGCTTTTTCATTCGAACTAAGATAGTGGGGCTTCAGCTACGTTACTCACGTAGCTGAAGTCGCGTATCTTAGTTCGAATTTCGGGGCTAGTGTAGACCAGCCATAATATTTTGGGACCAACACAGCTACAACACTGAATACATAATTTATGGAGAAATAAGCAGCAGATACAATATCTGAAACACAGTTTTATATTCAGATTATAATGGCTTTGGGGCAAGGACCAACTTTTTGTTTTGTGTTTGTACAGCCCCTAGCACACTGAGGTCCTGGTCCAGGACTGGGGCTCTGATGCGCTACTGCAATACAAATTAATATTAAAATAATATACTTATAAGTTACAATCCCTATTGTGTCCAGTAATATTACTGTACTTGAGCTTATAGCAGCTGCTTTTCTCTTGAGTTTCCCCAAATCATCTTTAGTACCAGATTTAAACAGCACAGAAACAGGAGCAGTTGGAATTTCATCTGTAGACCAACAACAGAATCAACATAGTTGGCAAAACCATGTCACTTCTTTTTAATATTCTTTCTGACCTCCTGGGTTGCTCATTACCCATTAGCTTCAAAACTGGGCCAAAGGAGTCAAAATGAAAGTGAAAAGAATATGTAACAATGAAATTGAATGACAGTCATCAGTATAATGAGAAGAAATTTTAGCCATGTCAATGCTAAATCCCCTCTGCTCCACTGCCCTGGGTCTCCTAGTAAATGACACTAAGCACTGCATAATAAGGTTAGCTTTTGGGCACAGTGGAAAAAAACAGGGAGGGAGGAAGGGTGCTTCTTGGAGACTTAAATATGGGGAACTGCTAAATCTATTTACTTGACATTTGGCATAGTCCTTGATTATGTCAGAGTCTGTGAAGGAACCAGTGACAATGAAACTGGGTTTTGGTCAACTGATCTAATTATCAAGAGACTAAAATCGAGGAATGAAGGACATTGGGTCAATTCAACTCCGATGTAGAGCACACAAAACTCCCAGTGATTTTGGGGAAATCACACAGATGTAGCTTGAACATAATTTGATTCTTTATATTAGGAAGACGCAGACTGTGCATAGGAAGGAGTTAACTAACGTTTGATTCTTTGCCTTATTAGCATACTGAATATACCCTAGTCTCAATCGTTATTTGGGTATCAGTGCTTATCACTAGGCGAGGTCTGTAAAATCAATTTTACTTATCAATTTCTCAACTTTTGGTATTGCATTCCTTCAGCTGACACTAATGTAGAAATATGCAATTCTATAACGTCTTTGTGAAGGAATGAGTCATGTTTTTATTGTTCTCTATTAGCATCAAAGGGAGAGATTATTCATGGGCATTAATCATATGAAATTCTTTGCAAATAGCTTTTTCCAGAGCTATGGGATCCAAACTGTAACCCTTTCAGTCCTTCTAGACTGGGCTTGAGCTACTTGGAAATATCCTTTTAAAAGAATGAGAGGATATAAAAGTGCACTGGGTAATCATTGTTTGGGTAGAGCTGATCTGTACTGCAGCATCAGAGGGGTTCATAGTAATGAAACAGCTGAGAAAAATCTGGTTGAATTTAAATACACAATCAGGCTGTTTAATGAGTGAAAACATGTTTAAGGGTCTGTCTACTTGACATCTGACAGCAAGCCAAAAAGAAAGCTGCAAAATGCAGCCCCGGCATGACAGCTGTTCATGGGCTACGGAATTCCAGCATTTGAAATAAAGTGACACAAAATGCGGCTTTCTCCCACCAAAGTAGATTTTGGCAGAAAGCACAAGGATCACAGGGCATTTAAACAGACTGCCATGTTACATACTACTCATTTGAAATATTGTTCTGAGGGTTTAGGAGAATTTGGCATTTGCAAGACAACCCAGGTCCACTTTAGTTACATTCTTCTCCCTTCTAAATAATATTTTTGAACAAAATTATGTATATGAATACTGTCAAATTCTTTATATACCATATTGGTATATTTTTCTTACTTTCCGTTGCTTATCACATTCTCTTAACCCTCCAAAATGCATTTTCACTACTGGTGTGGTAATTTTCCTTCAAGCACAACCCAATAGGACTGTGCTTTAGTTATTTGTTTATGTAAAATACTTTAGCGGTGAGGTCAGGACAATTTTGGAAATAACATTTCTTTATCATTTGTACTCCCTCTTCTGACAGGCTAGTGCTGCTCTTGCTTACGATAAATTATTACAAACCATCTATGGACGTGTGGATGGATGGATAGTACTGGGGAAGACACCCATAATGCCATTTTCTGAGGAACCCCTCACAAGCCCTGACATGTGGGAATGCTAAGGGGTGGGGTGTCTGCAGCATGCGGTACTGCAGAGATTCCAGTCAGCGCTGCTGCCTATAGGGCAGCCCGAGGACCTCACCCATCATGACTGTTACGACCACTGAAAACGAGCATAGTTTAACAGGTGAACAGGGCTGGATTTGAGAGACATACTAGTCAACACAAATTATTTGTTTGTGATTATTTATCCAAATACGCTCTCTCTCTCTCTTCACATTTCTGTGTGTTTTCTCCTTAGGCACCACTAATTAATATTGATCAGATAATTCTTTGACTTCAGCCTGTCAACTTTTGTCTAATTTTATAGGGTGCCAGACATCTGTTGGAGATCTGTACCTTGCAGAGTCTACCTGTGCAGGTTGGGTATTCTATCTCCAGCAGTTATGGAGGCTGTATTAATTTGTCGATCAGACATCAAGGAATGAGCAAATCACTGGCATTTTAGTTATACAAACCCTTGGGGGAGCTGCATTGCTTTAAGAGTAATAATTTGTTTGACACGTCAAGACAGGAAATCACCTAATGCTGTACCAAATGATGCAGATGGTGAATCTATTAAAATCTCTTAGCATTCAACTATTTTCTTCCATCCTGGATGTAAACTGACATGATAATCAGATGCCACAAATGGTGCACTATGGTACATTAAAATTTCAGATCAGATAGCCAATACTAGTACTCTACAGTTATATACTGCTTTACATTTTCAAAGCGCTCTATGTATGTTAACCAATCATTCTATTCATTTAATAAATTAACAAACAAAGATAAAGGAGTAGGCATTACTGCTTTTTAAAAAACAAAAATAAGTTTAATGCTCATGAAAATAAGCAACTAATAGGATTGGTTTAAGCCTGGCACAGAGCAAGTGGTACTGTGTAAGCTTCCTCGAACACCATCCCCCAGAATGCACCACTGATCTGGTCTGATTTGCACTAAAATATGCAAAAGTGGTTATTAATCTTCATCTTGAGAAAGCTTAGAGAGACTTGATTTTCAGAAAGGGCTGAGCACCCACCCTGTAAAAATCAGAACCTTTTAAAAATTGAGTCCCCCCAAAAATCAGTAGTCTCTTTTGAAAATCTTGGCCTTGCTGCACTCCTGCTATTTCAATCCTGGTCTTCCAGTTTGCAGAAACTGCTATTCTTGAGAGGACATGCTTAACTGTGAGGGTAGATTTAGTGATGTGCTTGAAAGATAATATATTTGGTACATATTGTAATAAGAAGCAACTTCATCTGGCTCATGATTAATTCAAACTCTCATCTCTGGAGCTGAAAAGTGAGTCTACTTCAACTGCACCTCCTAACCTGTCAGATCTGGAGACCACCACATTTTGAAATAGTTTTTCACAACATAGTTTGAGATGGACTGTTTCTAGCTGTCAGGAGATGAGAAATAACCCTACGGCATCCTGTCTAAGTACTAGCAATGTATTTCTCTTTGCCCCTCATTAGTCTTCTCAAAACCTGGCCAAAATACACATGCACATGGACTACCTTAAACACTCACTCGTCTTGAGGCCACTGGTATGCTGCTTGCTAGATGCTCAGCATACTCAAGATATAACTCAGTCATCTTCTGCTTTCATTTTGGTCAGTACATCTGCCCCAATATGGAAACAAGAGATGGGAAACTCCCTCATCTACAGAGTTATTCGTCTTATCCATTCCACCAGCACCTGCTATTATATCTGATGCTATTGAATAAACAATGAAAGCAGTTGGTGCTACTCACCACCCTGCACTTTGAGTGGGGGGTGGGTGGGTGGTTGGTTGTCTGGCTGTTTGGGAGAAGAGGGCAATGCTTTCTGGCTTCGGGTGAGGAGGGGAGATGTAAAACTGCTGAAAAAGCAGTGAGCATGGTGGATGACTCACCACCTAGGAATGAGGGGTTTAAAAAGGTCAGCCTGGGCCTGGACCCTCCCCTCATCACTTGTAGCAGGCTAGGCAGCATGCACCCTCCCTCCCTATTTAGGTCAGAAATATGCCGGGTGATTAGCTATATCTGCTGTGGGCATTACGCTAGCCACCCCGTTGAGGGGGGTTGGGAAGGAATTTTCCCCTTACCACAATATTGGCCAGGTGCAGTTGGGGTTTTTCGCCTTCCTCGCAGCAGGTTCAGGTGGGCTCTGTTCATGCATAGCATGACGGGCGATAGGTCATATGTCTCAACTCTTTATTTAAGTGTATAGTGGATGTTCAGTGCAGGTACTCCATAAACTAAGGCACAAAAGAATGGATAAATGGCTTGGAAAAGGAACTAAGGAGAGGTGCTTGATAATTGAGTGAGCTGGGGACAGTTGGAGACTCCTCTGATTGGTACAGTAGGGAGCCAACCCCCGATCATTATAGTCCACCTTAACCCCTCCTACGAGGGGGGGTGGACAGTAAGGTCCCGGCAAGAGAATTTCCAGAGGGACCTGGATGAAAGGGGGGCGGGGGAAGCTGGTGGAAGCCCCCCTCCCTCCCGAATTGGCTGGAATTGGAGGCTCCCAGCAGTGGATCTGCTGGAGGGACATGAACGGAAATGTGAAAGGATGGGGGGCGGGGCGCACTGGAAAAAGCACTCAACTCCTCCCCCCCCGGTTAATTGTGGGGGTTTTGCCTGCACTGCACATTTTATCCATAGGGTTAGTCCCAGACATCTAATATTAAAGTTGCGGCCTGATGAAACCCATATCTTATGTCTCCTGTCATTCTTTCGGCATAGCCAGACAATCCACCACCAACCACTTCTCCAGGTTCTCCCACTCCAGGTCTTTGTATTCCTCACAGTCTCTATACGCATCCTGCTATTACACATGAATTAGTACTAGGACTGAACAGCAACAGGCAGGAAAGTCTGTTCAGCAGGAGAGAACTTTGTAAATACAAACCAATGCTAAGTACAAAGGCAAAAAGATTAACAAATAGAAGCGTCCCCAGCCTGGGGATCCCCTCAGAGCCCAGGAAGAAAGCTCTGCTTTTCCTCAAGCACTGTCCTCTTTTTGTATGGGCAGCAGCCTTTCCTCTCCCACCCTGCTCTGAACACTTGTGCAAAAGGGAAGGGAAACTGGAGTTAACCCCTTTTGTACATGGGAATAAGCCAGGTCTCTGCATTCTGCCACAAAGAGGCTTTTCAATTTTAGATCACTTGAATAACCCCTAGCTGGAGCAGAGGATGTATTTATACTCCAAAATTGAAATAATGTGATTATGTTGCATAACTTCCCATCGAAGTACCTGCTGACAAGGTTACCCAGTTGAAATAGGTTCTGCACAGCTGATGAAGTATGAAACAAAAGCGGGCGTTTCTGATTTAGATGACTATGGACTCTGCTCTATGACAGTTATTAAAGATAATCAGCATGACTGAGCTTTCTTAATAACTGTCACAATATGCACTCCAAATTCAAATATAATGCATATTCCCCCCTCCTTCCCAACCTAAATACAGAGAGTATAATGCATAATGGTGAGGATTAGGCATTCAGCAACATACAGTCAAATCCTGTGTTTTCTAGCTGGTAACTAAAACAACTCAGTATCTTCTAGATGCTCCTATGCTCAAGGATACGAAAAGGGAAAAAAATGATTTGAGCATTATTTTTGTAAATGAAACAGGCAGTCAAACAGGATTTTATTATTGTCTTGCCAGGACACACACACAAGAGAAATGAAAAGGCCTCATCCTATTTGGCATTATGCTGAAGTCTTGGTAGTCCTAATGGTTATAGTTTGACAGCTGCTCAGGACCAACATACTATAGATTCTGAAGTTAGTTTCAACCAGCAGACAAGTGCAGATGTTATTTTTTACTTTAAAACTCAAAGCTCAGACAGGAAACAAAAGCCAATTGCCTTTGTCCCAGCCCCATGTCCCCCTGCTGCAGTAATATTTCACTGCATGAAACATCACTGAGGACTAGTCAGAAGGCTTCTATGATATATGGCACTGAAATAGCAGATTTATTCTCCCCCGCCCCCCGCCCCTAAAAAAAACAGACTTAAATGCATAGCACTTTGCAATTTCCAGAGTGCTCTCTGCACACACCACTAGTCTTTTAAGAAAAATCCTTATGGGAAGAATGAGAAATGGAGGCAATCAGTCAAAGTCCGTTGTTTGCTAATTGAAGAAGCATTAACCTTAACCACCATTAACAAGATGTTGGGGTAATATTAATAAGCAGTAGACACATACATTTTGCAGTTCAGAAAATGTGTTTCTATTTTTCTCCTCCCACCCTTCTTGCAAAGTACAGTGATTTTCCTTGCTCCTGCCTCTGCAAAATAATGAGGAATGCTGCAAAAAATAATATTGCTTTTTGACTTACAAGTGAACATGTAGTCATCACTGAAGGTAAAGAAAGAGAAAAGACACCAAGTTGTGAAGGATTAAACAAAGAGGTTCAAAGCATACAAGGAAAAAGATATGGTTTCTTTCACCATTTATAGGGCGACTGGCAAGCATCCAAATAAAATAATATTTTGTCATTATGAAAAGAAAAGCCTAGTAAGTCTTAGCCCAAATATGCTGATATGTTAATCAAAGGCAGCTATCTTCAGAATCCTGCTGCCTTTATGCACGGCCCATGTGAAGGTTTAGATAACAGCATTACATTTGTAGGTGGTCGTTCAAGTCCATCTACAAGGTACAGAGGGTCAGATTCATCCCTGTGTTGCTACAGGTGCATGGGCAGCGAGAAGTGCTGTGTGACTTTTCTGCTCAGGGATTGCTGGCCATGGGGACCAGTTTGGTGGCTGATTTAATTGCACCTTTGTTGCAATGGCCCTATGGGCCATAGCAGGGGAGCAGATCCACAAAGCTGCTGCTCCCACTCCACAATCACAACTCCCTCCTCCGGGCCTTCCCTGCCTTGGAGCATCCCTTTAGGGCTTCCCTCACCAGTGAGGGACCGGGTGGCTCCTATCATCCCCATGACTGGGGAGACAAGCCACCTTTCTCTCACCCCGCCCTCGGCTAGAGAGCCAACCCATACAGTTTTCATTTATAAAGAGGAGGTATAATATTTCTGAATTACTCACTGGATTGGCCGTTAATACTGAGAACACACCAAGGGATGAGTAGGCCATATTTATTTACTTGGTAGGATGCCACTTATTCATTGCTTAGAGTAAAGGATTGACAGACTAATTCTCACTGGCCAGAGAGGAAATCTGTAAGAGAATGAGAACGAACACACACACACACACACTATTATCTGTCCTGTGCCATCTGATTTTTTCCCAACATAAAAATATCTTTTGAGATGGGTTGTACTACAGTTAATTGTTCTTCTAGTTTATTTCTCTGGGTTCCTGCATCTGCTATATCTCTGGTATGTTTTGACCTGTTACCTATCCTATCTGGAAATCTACTATGAACTACCATCACCTCAGAAGACATTGAAGTGAGGTGTCTGTGACCCCCTTTCTTGTTGATTTTAGGGTACATCTACACAGCAGCTGGCAGGTGTGATTGGAGGGAAGCACATTTTGTTAGATGTGCTTGAGCTAGCATGCTAAAGTTAGCAGCGTAGCCATGGCAGCGGCTTGGATTCACCGCCCAAGCACCCCCACACACCCGACCTCCTCCGTAACTATTGGGAAGGTTAGCCAAAGATGTTGCTTGTGCTGCCATAGCCACAGTGCTATTCTGAGAGGCTAGCTCAAGGAGAGTTAGCCTATGTATGTCTATCCAAGCTGGGAATCAAGCCTTCCAGCTGCTGTGTAGATATACCCTTAGGACAATGAGATTAGAGCTTTGTGCTCCAGAGGTGACCAGGACTAGTCTGTAGGTGCAGATTAGGTAGATAGAGAGAAAACCCTATAGAACAAAAGACTTTGGGGGTAAAATTCTGGCCCAGTTGAATTCAATGGCAGAACTCCCTTTGACTTTCAGGAGGCCAGGATTTCACCCTATATGTCATGATCATTTATATTGTAGCAGACTCCAGAGGTTGTGGTTGGGATCAGATCTCCGTTGTGCTGTACAAACAGTCCTGTTTCTGGGACTCTCTCTGCTTGATCCAACCCCTGTATCCTCATGGAAACCCATTAATCTTACAGAATCAAGGACTTAAAAACACTCATGTTACCTATTTAATGGAATACAGGTGATGAGGAAAAAGTGGCCTGGTTGACATCACCTTCTGTTGCAAGTGCCAGGCATACTTTTTAGCCTCGCTTTCTCCCCTATAAGCACACACAATCATGTACATTTAAGAAACACCCCCCTCCCCCCCAAACCAAAACCCTACCAAAACAAAACACACACAATTCTGGGAGAGGATGAGAAAAAGGAACAAACCTCCTGTAATGGATGTTAGTCACATCACCTAATGCACTACTGGAAGTTACTCAGATACTATGGTGAAAGGTGGTATAAGAACCTACATAGAAGAGAAAAGCATGTCTTCTGAAGTAGTATCCAGTTTGCATTTTTGGGGAAAGAGAGGGAGGATAAATAAAAGTCTTGGCCAGGAAATTGCAAATCTCTTCAGATTTCTGGACCAACTGTGGTTTGGGGGAAGATCAGAAATAGAACACTCCCCTTTCTCAAGATATTCAAGCACTTTAATTTTCTCTCTTTGCAAACATACAAAGGGAAGTGACTTTTTCAGAGCTGTCAAAAATACCCTCAAACTGAACTAAGAAATGGTCAAGTTCAATTTGGTTTGAGGAGACAAAAAGTTGCATTTGGTTTTTATTTTAACCAAGGCCTGGTCTACACTAGGGGCCGGGGTGGTGGTGTCAATGTAAGGTATGCAACTTCAGCTACGTGAATAACGTAGCTGAAGTCGACGTACCTCTCTCGACTTACCACACTGTGAGGACGCCGCAGGGTCGACTGACGCCGCTCCCCCATTGACCCCGCTTCCGCCTCTCACTGGGGTGGATTACCGGAGTCAACAGCAGAGCGATCGGGGATCGATTTATCGCCTCTACATTAGACGCGAAAAATGGATTTAGACCTGCCCCAACTATGCATGCCCATCAATGCTCAAGTGTGACCAGAGAGGGAGACAACTGAACTTAAAATAGAACATGCAGATTATGCATAGCATTTTGAAAATGTTGGAGAACTTAGTTCCTGCAGAGCCTAGAGAAAAATGTGATTGTTAGGTATTATAGACTGGACTCCTATTTCAGTTCCACGCATTAAATTCAGAGTGACTCCATTGACTTAAGAGGAGTAGTATGTCTGGACTTATATAGATTGTAAATTCTGGCCCTATTTATGTTTTTGGCAGCATTCTTTGTGAATTTAGGCATAGGTTAATAAAAACCAAATCTATTCAAAAGATAAGATACTTTCTAAAGTTCTGATGGGGCTCCACATAGGTGTAGGGAGACAAGGAGCTCATTGCAGGATCAGAGCCCAAGCTTGGGAAAATACCTTAAAATAATAAAATGAAAGTACTTGTAAAAGCAGTTATTGTAATAGTAAAAAAGTGACTTTGGTATAGGAAGAGAATTAAACTTGGGGAGAAGATTATGCCTGGTTATTGGGAGACATATTTGCCCTATGGCACATTGTGAAATGGGCTAGTGATTTCAGGACAAATGGGATGGCAGTGCTATGGAACGTAAACCAGATCAGCTGGAATAGTAACGCATTAGTTATTAAAATAACTAAAAGCGCATGTCTCTCTTGAAATATTGCAGCATGGTTATTCTTGTTTTCTGCCCCCTGAAGTATTAAAAAAACCCAACAACTAAAAAAAGCATCACCATGAGTCCTGCTAGTCCTCTGTTAGTCTATAAGGTGCCACAGGACCCTTGTCGCTTCTGCTATTTGATAACGGTCCTAGTGAAAGATCTTTAGGGAGCTCTCACTTTAAGCAGCAAGCCGAAGAAGCTTCTCGGAGAAACATTGCAAATGGGAAGCAAAATTATTGTTTGTACAATTTTATTTTCCTTCTTCTGTTCAGCATAGAACTTCTAACCCTTTTTCTTTGATCTGGGACTACACAGTACCAGTTCCAGTCACCTCCACTGTGGTTCATGAGTGAGTGTCTAATGGAATACAATGCTCCACATCTACTTCTTCTCCACAAAGATAATGTCAGACAAAGGAAAAACTCACATTAAAAAAAGGCACAAATAAGTGAAATAGATGGGAGCAGTGGGCTTTGATCAGTTGCTTTTATCTTGTCATTCAAAGATGAAATAAAAGCCATCCCCACTAATATAGTGGATTCCCAGACCATAACAAAATTTACATCACTACATCAAGGAGAAAAAAATTGAGAAACACCTCTCCCCTTTTTAAAATGTAGCTACGTTTCAGGGGATGACTCCCAGAAGAATCACAGAAAAGAGATTGATCCAGTTAAGTTCATCATTCTATCAGGGAAAGGAGAGAAGGGAAGCTGGGGATTGAGTTTTTTTGTGAGGAGGAGAGTTGTTTGTCATTTGTGGGGTTTTAACCAAAGCATTGTTAAAAACAAACAGCACAGCTGTTCCTTTAATGGCTCCTGTTCTCTACTCACCTGGGGCCACACTTTCTGAACACATTGCACTTACTGTCAATGAGAGGACAGGCTGTATGAGCAGGCAGGGCCAAATGACACACATTCCATGTGAAGGGAGTGTCTTTTACCAGACATGTTGAACATCCTAAGGGACAGAAGGTGTGAGTGAAAACAGCAGTAATGATACTATGTTTTCAGGAGCTGAGTAAGTTTTATTGGAGCCTAAAATGATACATTTTAATTCTGAGGCACCTATCTGCCCCCCACCTTCACTGAAACAATAGTTAGCATGGCAATTAAAATCCCGTGAAAGCATTTAAAATTAGAGTTACACAAAAGTATGAAATGTAGAGAAATGCAACCTAGATGGAGCTACTAAAAGGTGGGTGCAAAACTGGTTGGAAAACCATTCCCAGAGAGTAGTTATCAGTGGTTCACAGTCATGCTGGAAGGACATAACGAGTGGGGTTCTACAGGGATCAGTTCTGTGTCCAGTTCTGTTCAAGATCTTCATCAATGATTTAGATAATGGCATAGAGAGCACACTTATAAAGTTTGCAGATGATACCAAGCTGGGAGGGGTCGCAAGTGCTTTGGAGGATAGGATTAAAATTCAAAATGATCTGGACAAACTGGAGAAATGGTCTGAAGTAAATAGGATAGAATTCAATAAGGATAAATGCAAAGTACTCCACTTAGGAAGGAACAATCAATTGCACACATACAAAATGGGAAATGACTGCCTAGGAAGGAGTACTGCGGAAAGAGATCTGGGGATCATAGTGGACCACAAGCTAAATATGAGTCAACAGTGTAACACTGTTGCAAAAAAAAAGTAGGGCTGTTGATTAATTGCAGTTAACTCATGTGATTAACTCAAAAAAATTAATCGTGATAAAAAAAGTAATCGCGATTAATCTTAGTTTTAAACACACTGTTAAACAATGGAATACCAATTGAAATTTATAAAATATTTTGGATGTTTTTCTACATTTTCACATATATTGTATTCTGTGCTGTAATTGAAATCAATATACATATTATTTTTATTATAAATATTTGCACTGTAAAAATTATAAACAAAAGAAATAGTATTTTTTCAATTCACCTCATACAAGTACTGTAGTGCAATCTCTTTATTGTGAAAGTGCAACTTACAAATGTACAATTTTTTTTGTTACATAACTGCACTCAAAAAAGAAAACAATATAAAACTTCAAGTCCACTCAGTCCTACTTCTTGTTCAGCCAATTGCTAAGACAAACAAGTTTGTTTACATTTACAGGAGATAATTCTGCCCTCTTGTTTACAATGTCACCAGAAAGTGAGAACAGGCATATGCATAGCACTTTTGTAGCTGGCATTGCAAGGTATTTATGTGCCAGATATGCTAAACATTCGTATGCCCCTTCATGCTTTGGCCACCATTCCAGAGGACATGCTTCCATGCTGATGCTTGTTAAAATAAAATGTGTTAATTAAATTTGTGATTGAACTCCTTGTGGGGGGGAATTGTATGTCCCCTGGTCTGTTTTACCTGCATTCTGCCATATATTTCATGTTATAGCAGTCTCGGATGGTGACTCAGCACATGCTGTTCATTTTAACAACACTTTCACTGCAGATTTGACAAAACACAAAGAAGGTGCCAATGTGAGATTTCTAAAGATAGCTACAGCACACAACCCAAGGTTTAAGAATCTGAAGTGACTTCCAAGATCTGAGAGGTATGAGGTGTGGAGCATGGTCTCAGAAGTCTTAAAAGAGCAACACCCTGATGCAGAAACTACAGAACCCAAACCACCAAAAAAGAAAGCTGCTTTGGATTGTTATTGAGCAGAACTCGTAATCAGCATGGACATGTGTCCCCTGGAATGGTGGTTGAAGAATGAAGGGACATATGCATTTTTAGCATATCCGACATGTAAATGCGACACCAGCTACAACAGTGCCATGTAAACGCCTGTTCTCACTTTCAGATGACATTGTAAATAAGAAGCGTGCAGCATTATCTCTTGCAAATGAAAACAAATTTGTTTGTCTGGGCGATTGGCTGAACAAGAAGTAGGACAGAGTGGAATTGCAGGATCTAAAATTTTACATTGTTTTATTCTTTAATGCAGTTTTTTTTTTACATAATTATACATTTGTAAGTTCAACTTTCATGATAAAAAGATTGCACTACAGTATGTGTATTAGCTAGAATGGAAAAATACCATTTCTTTTGTTTTTACTGTGCAAATATTTGTAATAAAAATATGAAGTGAGCACTGTACACTTTGTATTCTGTGTTGTAATTGAAATCAAGATATTTTAAAATGTAGAAAACATCCAAAAATATTAAACAATAATAGAATGCCATTTATTTAAACAGTGTGATTAATCACGATAAATTTTTTTAATCGCTTGACAGCCCTTAAAAAAAGTAAACATCATTCAGGTACGTATTAGTAGGAATGTTGTAAGCAAGACACAAGAAGTAATTCTTCCACTCTATTCTGTGCTGATTAGGCCTCATCTGGAGTATTGTGTCCAGTTCTGGGCACATTTCAGGAAAGATGTGGACAAATTGGTCCAGAGAAGAGCAACAAAAATAATTAAAGGTCTAGAAAACATGACCTATGAGGGAAGACTGAAAAAAAAGCGGGGGTTTTAGTGTGGAAAAGAGAAGACAGAAGGGACATAACAGTTTTCAAGTACATAAAAGGTTGTTACAAGGAGGAGGGAGAAAAATTGTTCTTAACCTCTGAGGATAGGACAAGAAGCAATGGGCTTAAATTGCAGCAAGGGCGGTTTAGATTGAACATTAGGAAAAACTTCCTGTCAGGTGATTCAGCACTGGAATAGATTGCCTAGGAAGGTTGTCAAATCTCCATAATTGGAGATTTTTAAGAGCAGGTTGGACAAACACCTGTCAGGGATGGCCTAGATAATACTTCATCCCTGCCAGGGAACTAGACTAGATGACCTTTTGAGGTCCCTTCCAGTCTTATGATTCTATGAAAGTTAGAGAGAGCTGTGTTCTAGTAGTCTGCGCCCATAGACTTCTAAGCCCAGTTTTGACTCACTGAGTGACCCTGGACAAGTCCTACCTTTTTGTCTTGGGGTGTGTGTGGAGGGGATGTCACAGGCTGTCTGGCCTCCTAAGGGTAGTTGGGTGATGGATTAGCGCACGCGCACACAAACACACACACATGCCACCCTCCCAAGTTGGTCACGGGTGATTTCCTTAAAAGGCTGAAGAAAGCTCGGCAAAAGGAGAGCTGGACAAGGGAGGAAGGGTGTCTTCTGTGGCTAAACTGAAGAGTGAGGCAGTTGGAAAGAGGAAAAGTCCTGAGAACGCCAAACCCCAGCCAGACAGAACGGGGAAGGTATAGCCAATAACACTCCAGGCTAGGTAAGCCTGGGAGTGCCAGACAGGGGAATGCCTGGGAAGCTACAGGGAGCAACATTGGCTTTTTCAAGGAATAAAGGGACTCAACTGAACTCAGCTCTAGGAAGTAGGGCTGGGACTCCTGGTTCAAGGAGCGAGGCACTGAACTGAGGTTGGGACCTTAAGGGCCAATGTGTGTATGGACTAAATAAAGTGAATCCCGCTCCAGAAGGGAAATGTTATAAAATGATATGGAGTGGTCTGAAGCTTTTTAGGAGCCCTGAAAGACAGGGAAACTGAGGGCAGTGCACCTGCAGAGCCATATCAGGCCACAAGGGGGTAACCTGAGACAGCCGTCTTCCACAGGGGATACCAATGCTTGCCTGCCTCACAAGAGGGAGGATTAGTTAACATTGGAAAGCAGTTGAGAGATGAATAATGAAGTCATTCTGCTGTGCTAATCTTTCACATAAATAAAACTAGGCCCCCCATTCTGCCCTAGTAACTTCAGTGGAAGTAGGAGAGGGTTCACTGTCTTGATTAATGGCTCTGTCACAGTTGCTTATGGACTGAAGCACACTGGTGTCTGTGAGCGCAATGATCCAGAAACCTGGATAAAAGCCATTTAGAGCAGAGGCAGTCATCTATGTACAAGAAACGGGGGGAATCTTTGGCTTCTCTGCAGAGACAAAACCACCCTTATTTTTAAAGAATTCTGAGAGAACTCACTTAGGTATAGTCATGAAATAAAGGGATGACGTGTGCCAGCTGCTGGGCATCTCTGTCAAAGGTCTGCACATACTTGAATTCAGGACACTTGTGGGTTTGGGACCATCAGAACAAAACTTTAACTCACCAGAAACACATGCTACACCCATACAAAAACAAGTATGTGATAAGGGAAAAGAGTAGCTATTTGGTTCGATGATGTTCCCAAAAAATGCTACAAAAAGCATTTGAAAGCTTCTCTTTTTAAAAAAAAATCAGGAAGCCTCACTACAGGAATAACGCTGTAAACACGTCCGTATAGCAAAAGGGATTGTGAAGAGAGAACAAGGAATCTCACAGCCAAGAGCCTGAAAAGGCACCAGGACTCCTGACACTAAGCCATGTGTATAGCCATAAAATGCAGCAGTACCATGAATTAAACAGTCAGGATTATGAACATCAGAACAACAAAATAAAAAGGGTGGGAGGGTGCTGCAGCAGCGTGTGGGCCGTATGTGGAGTTGTCACAAATGCAGGCAGGAAATAAAAAATAAAGCTAGATAGATGACATTTCGACTTGCAGTCTTCAGAAAGGGCTCTGAATTAAAAAAGGAAAGATGGGTCTGAGTGAGTCAGAAAATACAGTCATTTCAAGAGGCACAAAAACACACATGGGTATAAGAACAGGTTGGACAAACATCTGTCAGGGATGGTCTAAGTATATTTAATCCTGCCTCAGCGCAGGAGGATGGACTAGATGACATCTCCAGCCCTACATTTCTATAAGACAGTAAAACTACGGTAAGTACATACTGAATGCATGGATTGGGCCAGTGCGGTTTCAATCTGCTTTTGTCCCATAACCCAGACTTTTTTTCCTGGGTTCCCATATCCCAGACTTCTTTGGGCCACTTCAAATAAGGCAATAGTCAGGATTTAAAGTTTAAAAAATACCACATCATCTCCATTTTGTTTTTTCCCTAAGTGTCCAGAACTCTTGCCTCCTTTTTCACCTCCAGTCCTATTTTTTTAAAGTTCTTATATTTTTAAAATAGTTTTCTCCAAATATAATTTGTGTGATCTAGTTTATCTTACAGATGATGCCAGGTTTGATGACTGAGATAGAGATAGCACTACAGACAGGTGATAGGGTAACAGACAGAGACAGCAGTAGCTGGAAAAAATGTAGAACAGCCGGTTCACTCACTCCCCTCAACACACCACTCTATTTGCAGTCCCCAACACAATACTGGCTTCTACCCCCCCCACACACTGTCAGTAACCAAAGCTCTGCCCTAAACAAACACCTCCCCACCCCTACATTTCCAGATAATTCGCCCAGTGTACTCCCAATATGCAACTCCACCTAATGAACAGGTCACAGGATTTTGCATTAGCTTCAACTTTTGAAAGGTACCCAGGTGTAACCCCATGTATCAATCTAATCTCAAGATAACAAGCATGGATTATATCTCAGTTGACTGAGGCATGAGTGTGAAGCACCCCAGGAATGCACGGGTATCTGATGAATGTGTATCTTGTTGTAGCTCACTGCAGTATTTAAAGCCTTCTCAGACATACTTCACATTTTATGGGTTTCTTAGCCTGTATTTTTGGATTGCTGCACTGGACAAAACTGTTAGCACTGTTTGTTTAAAACAGCACCTCGATGGAATCTCCTCAAAGGCCTCTTTTCTCAAGAATTGACTAGAGCTGGTTGGCAAACTCAAAGTTTCTGACAAAAGCGAGTCGGGTTTGATTAGCTTTCAGCAACCAGTCCACAGCAGTGTTCCGACGGAACCCCATCTGGCAGGCAGCTGATTTCCTGGCAGCTTGCCTGGCAGCATGTTTTGGAGCCCTGCTATGCAGACTGCCCCAGGGCTGGGGACCCTGGGCTTCCAGGGTCTAGAGCTCCAGGCCAGGCCCACCATGCTAGAGCTGTTGTGGAGCTGGGAGTTTGGAAGTCTGAGTCTGTGCTCCTGGTTCCACACCAGGAAGCCTGGACATCCTGGGGGCTATAGAGCTAGGAACCTGGAGATCCTGGGATGAGCTTTCAGACTCTGCAGCTCTGGGACAGCCCTGTCACACAGACTGACCTAGTGCAAGGGACCACAGGACTTTCTGGGATCCAGCTGGTACAGGAATCTGGAAGCAATGGGGTTCCTGGCCTGGGGGCAGTCTGCATGATGGGAATTCTCCAGATCTGCACACCTTGGCAGCCCCATCTCGTACTCAGCAGCAGTCAGTCCCAAGGCTCAAAATCAGATTTGATAACACCCCGTGTCAGCGTTCTCAAACCAAAAATTATTTTCAGGATTTCCAGTCTGCTAGGAATTCAAACCATTTACTTTCATTCTGATTCAGAACAAAACAAATGTTTCAAAATGCCAAAATTTCTTATAAACATAAAAATCTTAAGTTTTGGCCAGCTCTAGAATTGAGTTTAATTGGTACGCATGTGACAAATGGTCAAATAGGTATGTTCACACTCTATGTAAGTGTTTCTGACGACAATGACAGATAGCATTCCGGGCCATTCCCGGGGCGGCATATTTCAAGGACTTTTTTTTTTTTTGCTTCGGCAGCTCCGGCTGTGGCTTTTTTTTTTTTGTTCTTTTTTTTTTTTGCCGCTTGGGGCACCAAAAAGTTAGAGCTGGCCCTACTTTTAAGGCAGATATAAGTTCTACTAAAGTAATTCAATCAGTCTGACTGATGAAAGCTGTAGTCTCTAAAAAGCAGTGCTGGAAAATATGAGACTTCAGTCCCTATGATAAAACTTCTAGAATGCATCTATCATTGAAAATAAGTTGCCACTCCAGCTAAGGAAAGTAAAAGACTTAAGAATTGCTTTGGTTTTTTTTTTTAATTTGCACACCTAAGATCATTCCAAGATACATTTTTTTCTCCCGACTTGAAGAAAGATCAACCCTTTAATAGACATTTCAGTGTATGCGTGGAGCATGCCATTAAAAAGCACAGTGTTTTTTTGTATCATATGTCCACTGCAATGAACAAAGATTAGTGTTTAAGTACACTTTGAAGAATGCCCCAGAAAATAATCCCGATAGCCTAGTGAAAGGCTGTCCTCTGTCCTTTGCTTGATGTTGAATGGAAAAATTCATGTACACGTGCTTAAGTCCAGCACTTTTGACCCCATTTCTCCTGCATTCTACTTTTAAAAGGCTATATGGGCCTGAGTTACCTGAGCTGAATTTCAAGAAGAAGAAACTAGAAGAAGTTAGAAGAAATTCCAATAGTTTTGTCACAGCCTGCCTCCCCCTCCACCCCACTGGGTTCATCACCTTGTCTATGTCAGAATAAGCACTGAATAAATCATTCTTCATTCTTATTAAGTTAACTTTGGGAATAATATTACATTTAAACTCAAGAAGGTGAGGGTTTGCTTCACTAGTTATTCAGCTCAGGTCACACCTAAAGACAGCACTGGAGCCTATAAGAGGAAAATTGTTAGCCAAATCTTGGTCTGGGGACGGGCTGGCATATGCTGTCAACAATAAATCCTGACAGTTGTCCACATTGAAAAGTTAGTAAAAGAATTGTTAAAGGTGCATATTCTGGCAATTTATGCTATTCCCTTTTCAATTCCAGTTGCATCTTTCCCATTGATTTATTTATCCAGATAAGACCTGTACTGGTGCTGCTGAGTAATCAACTCTCTTGAACTTCCTTTCTCCAGCAGCCTGAGAAGGGGAAGAGGTTTCATACAAATGAAGACTCCCGTCCATTTTACATACTCCCCACAAACTAATTAAATGCTCATCAGCATGCTCTGTGTTTTGGTGAGTGACACCAGACTGTGTAGCTTCTGTAAGGCAAAATTAAGAGAACAAAAAACATTTACTGGAGTGTTGAAGGTCATCCCTGTCTAATAAAGGATTTCTGACTATGGGAAATTGGAAAAGAAATGATATATGCTAAAGCTATTTTCATCCCATTAACTCCCATTAACTCAAGTCAAAGAATAAAAGCAAGTGTAGTTTGAAAGATTAGTTTAGAAATCTGATGTGCAATGAAGAAACATGATTGATATTTTCCCCCTTAGCTCTTTTAAATTGAGTTCTGTCTCATTCTCAATAGGAATGTAAATGCACAACTATTAACAATTATTTTAAAGTCTAATGTCCAAATGCATGCTGCACATTTTTAGAATTATTGTGATTTAATCAAATTCATTATTTATTGCAGTATCTTTCTCTAAAGCAACTCCATTCTCAGATAGGTAAAGTCAGTAGAAATTGGTTCTTGTTCTTATTCAGAGACCAAATAATAAACACCCTGACTATTTATATTTCTCTCTTTTTATAGAGAGTCTAGTGCTGGGGAAACATGCTAGGCTAGCAGCACAGGAGACTAATGTCTGATTATCCACAGAGCAGATTCAGCTGGAGCAGCAAGCAGGCCCTCAGACAATTCAGTTCATCCTTGACCCAGAGAAGCCACTTCTAATGATGAGAAGCTACCTTATGCTCAATGTGGTCTCATGTAGATACTGGAGAGGAAAGACTGGAGCCAATGTAGTGCTGCACTCTCTACTTGAACTTGGCTATGGAAGTCAGTCAGTAATACTTCATGTTCAACTGTGTCAAAATCTGCAGCGGTGTGTAATTGTTTGTACTACAGTAGGTCTAGAGGCTCCCGCTGGGACCACTAAGTCCTGTAAAGACTTAAGGTATGTCTACACTAGAAATGCTATATAGGCAAGTGTATACACTGACTACAGCAACAGAAGGGGTTATTCTATCGTTTTAGTAAATCCACCTCTCTGAGTAGTAGTAACTAGGTCAACGGAAGAATATTACTGTTGGCCTAGAATTTTATACAGTGGGGCTAGGGAAGCTTAACTACATCTTTCAGGAGTGTGAATTTCTCTTGCCCCCCAAGCAATGTAGTTAGGTCAACCTAAGTTTTATGTGTAGACTAGGCCTTAGAGACAGTCACTGTCACAAATAGATAGACAAAGGATCATCCAGAATAGACAATTATCTAGTCTACCCTTGGATTTCATGAATGGTGGTTAACTCACAGCCCACTATTGCAGCTTGTTTCATGGCATAGCTGGTTTTTAACACCATTTTTCCTAGTAATTAATTTATATTTTCCCTGCTGCTGCTTAAGTCCATTACTCCTTCTTCTGTCCTCAATGACAAGGAAAATAATTAGACTTTGACTTCCTTATGCTACCCATTAACATATTTGTAAGTAGTTAACATTCCTCAGTCCCCTTTTCTCTAGATTGAAAGATGCCCAGCTCTAGTAACCTTTCCTCAGAGGCCTTACTACACAGGCTTTTTATCATCTGTGATGCTGTCCTCTGAATCCCTCTAATTTGTCTTTAAGTTATTGTGGCCAAAAAGGAAAGTTATATTTTATCTGAGGATTAAGCTATTGCCAAATGGATAATTACTTTGCTTGTTTTATGCATGATATTTCTCGTCCAGCTGTAGTCCAATGCAATGCACAGGTGTATGCGTGCATGAGCACAATCATTCAATTCAATCTATCATCCACTATAACTCTTATATTGGCTCTGGCTGGAACAATTTCGGGGAGGGGGTCAAAATATGTTGATTAGTTGAAGTTAGAATGTTTCATGGAGATGTATCAATTTCAATGACAGTTTCAAGGGGCAGATTGAGGTCTAGGGTGGACTCTCTGGTCAATTCCAGGAAGGGAAGGAAAGATCTGTAGTGAAACCCTGATAATCTTGGTATGAAAACAGATGTTTGGATATCATTGTGTTGTGAGAAAATGTTCAAAAGGGTTCAGTTTTGTTCCAATGCAAGAAAAAACAGAAGTTTCAAAATCTCAAAATATGTAAAATGGAATTGTCATTCACTGCTCAGCTGTAGTCTACACCATGTTCATTGGGGTTTTTCTGGAAGTGGCCCTGAATTGCTTTCCTTTCATGCCCATCTCAAGAATGTAGCACTGGATCTAGAATGTGTCTATTCGGAACGAGTCTGAGACCAGCTAACTTATTTCACATAAGCTCTCAAGCAGCCATCAGAAGGCCATAACTTTTGCTAGTACCAGCCTAGACTGAATTCAAGACAGAGGCCTGGAAGCTAAAGCAACATATCATATTATGAATCATGTGAGCCATCTGAAGCTCTGTTTTTCTCGTTTAAAAAAAATTACAGCTGAGTCTCTTGTGATGCCTGGCTGAACGCAGTGATTCTCATTAATAAATATGAAAAACGTTCACTCAAAGTACAAACACATCAGAATGTGGTAACTCCTTGCTTCTGAAAGATGGGCTGGGACTGACATTCCTATCTAGATAGCTATTTCTGTGGTTATTTAATATTATTTCTGCATTTGAGCACTTCTTTTTTAGGATTACAAAACCAAAAACATTTCTTACAATGACACAAAACTACTCCATCTGGGGCCAAATTCAGGCCCTATGCGTTTCTGTGGCAGAGGTAGATGTAATAGAGCAGTGACAACATTAATGGGAGCACATAGCTGCAATGCCATTCAAAATCCCTCTCTCCCACCCAGATTAGTTTTGGCCCTAACAGAAATAATCTGTGTGAAACGTGGTGAACTAGCCCTTTAGTATATAAACACTAAGGCACAACAGCCTCTCGCCTAGAATGCCTCTTTCATGTCTCTACCTGAAGATGATCTGGGAAGTGTGAACTCCCTGTGTTTTGGTGCAGCTGTCAGCGGGATGCCACTGCTGTGCACTGCTTGGCTCTCTCTTTCCCAAAGTATGCAGAAGCAGAGAAAGTAGCCAGATTTTTTAATGGTTTCATTGCTAAATGGAGAGCCCCTTATTCTCTTGGTCAGGTCTGTGGACTTTCCTCCAGTTTTTGTGACCTGACCACTCATAGCTGAGCACGTTTTCCTCATATGCTGCTAATGCACTTCACTCTGACCTGCAGCATCCATGTATTTCAGGCTCTTTTGTGCAAAGACTGCCAAAACTACTATATTTTGTTGTGATTTTGTGTTGAGGACAAGTCTCCACTAGGGACTGAGATGAGATCGTCCCAAATTCATTTAGCTTGTATCTTGAAATAAAATTTAAGCTAGTTCAGCAGAGATGACTTGCTAATGTATTTAAAAATTGCATCATCCAGTCCATAGGTATCTGCTTTGGAATATCTCTGTAAACCTCTGACTTTCACTTCTTCCAGGTGGATGAGGTGACATACCTGAACCAGAATACATGCAGTATACTGAAATGAATCTCTGTAAATAGCAGATGTTTCATGAAAAATTAAAGGCTCAGATTCTCTCCTGTTAGGATTCTCTCAAGCCAATCTGTGCCACTCAGGCAGTGCATACAGGTGAAATCTGTCCCCACCAGGCCTGCTAATAATTTTCCTTGTGTAGGGTAGGGACACTCTGAGCTGTCATAAAGCATCAAACTGCTTCTACATCAACTGCCCCCATCCTGGCATTGGAGGCAGGAGGGGGTGTTTTGAGGGAAGGCAGAGTGCACCTGCCCTCCACAAATTCAAAACTGGTATATGGTTCCGGAGGGACCTTAGCCAGTTGGCACAAATGCGCAGCCCATAAACTGCTTCAGTTTACACCAACAGGCCAGGGCCAGTGTACCTGCATCAGGACAATCAGGGAAATGTAACTTACTCCCAGATTCTGTCCTCCCAGCTCCTGTGTTAAAAACATGTCTTTGTGCAAGGTCCTGGACTTGACCTTGCCATGAGGCATAGATAACTTCATGCCATTTATAGTCTCCTCTCTCCTAGGGCCAGGGGGAGAGTCAGTTCTTGGTACACATTAAGAGACCAAGCTATGATCCTGTGACTTTAAATGAACATTTTTGAGACAGAAAGATCAGTCATTTTTAAAGGAAGTTTCTCTGTCATTTGTGATCAGTTGTAATCAGACAATAACTGAGAGTCAATTTGTAGACATGATTAGATATAAGCAGTGCACCCTGACTACAGAAAAGTCATAATTCCTGTCTGTCAAATGTTACATGGGGCTAGTTACATGGCCAGTGGTTAGTTATGAAATGGACTTTTGTGAGATTAATTCCATCTAAGAATTTTATTTTTGAGGTTTTTTCCAGAACCCTCCCTCCATTTCTCCCCCAAACTCATTAATAGAGTCTAAATACAAATTGCAGGTAGGGATTTTGCACTGTATTAAAATCCCCTCCAGTTGCATTTAGCAATACTGAATGGCTGCATCAGCAAAGCAGGCAAAAGGTTCCTGGCTCCTGGCTCAGCTGCAAAGGGCTGTAACATTAAAGATGTAATCAGATCAGACCCACAGTGCCTTGGTTCACTCAGCTGTGAAGGATTAAATGTGTCTTTGGGGAAACATTTGTGTCATAAATTGTTGGAGAGACGCAGGTGACATTTGGCTGGAGATTGAGAGAATTGTGTCTCTAAACTGTTGACTGCCCCAGAAGAGAAAAAAAATATGTGTTTTGTACCAACTGACCCCAAGCAGACAATAAAGAGAGTCTGACATGCCACAGACACTGAAGTTTTATGTTGGTCACTTATTCAGAGTGTCTTGATGAGACACCACAGATCTATCTATCGCCATTATTGTGCTGCTGTTCTTCTTACACGGTACTGTCTCGAGTGCTACATAGTTTCGTAAGTGTTTTTAAAAACTGCATTTAACTCAAATGTTACAATCCTGATCCTGCAAGGTAATAATTGAACATCCTTTACTCTGATGGGCACCTCCCAAAAAGCTCTCTGTGTACGACAACATCGTGTCTCTAACTTTCTATCACCACTGTGAGGTAAGTTATTTGAAATTTTCATTCTGAAGTTAGATTAGACTGAGCACATCTTTCTTAGATGTCTCATCATCTATACAGGGGAAAATGGAGAGGAAGGAAACAAGAAAAAAAATCGGAGGGAATTTGTAAAGTGTCATTTGTTTAACATCCTTTTATGTGAACATACTAGTAAGTGGCAAATTGCCTCTCAGTCTTGCAACTATGAATTTTTCAAAAATGTGTGAGTCACACAGTTTCTTATCTGTATTTTTAAAGAACAATTCTGGGAATTTAACAGTCATGAAAGTTGCTGGATTGACAGCACTGAAGCACTCTTCTAGAGGCACAGAACATACACAGCCTGCATAATAAGAGCACAAAACTTTCTTACATTGATCCACCATCCATAATGTAGAGGGATCACTTCTCAAGGTGAAAGAGTAATTTAGTGTCCCTTAGAGCTGGTCAAGGAATTTGACTAAATGTTTATCAGAAAATGGTGATTCATCAAGAAGGTTTCTGAGGCCCAGGGTGGAATTTGAGAGAGACACCCCCCTCCACATACCTCCCCAAATTGTGAATCACTCAGTGGTTAGGGCACTCACTTAGGGCATGAGGCACCCCTCCCAGTTCAAGTCTCTGCTCTAAATCTAGCATTCACGTTACCCAAATAGAGAAGTGAGTTAGTGACACCTTATCTCCTCTCCCCAAACATTAGCTGGTCCCCAAATTTCTGGGGTCTGTTTGTTCAGTGGACTGTACTCTGCCTGAGCATGACAATGATCATCATCCAAACTCTCCACCTCATAGCCCATCAGCACATGGTCATGGATAGCAGTTACCAGAACCTGTAGGTAAAAGGAGTGACATACTCTGTACCTCAAAAGAGCACCTTGGAACTCCTGTATTCACCACTGTGATATGTTTTGTACGAAGTATGCCTTGTGAGGCATCATTTAAAAAAAGTCTTGATTTGTTGGACATTAATATCCTGTTGAATTGTATGTACTGTCATTATATGTAAAGATATGAAGTATTACTATGTGTGTGTTACTGAAATATGTTGTGAGGTTGGGAAACGCTCACTGCCAACTTTTCAGTGGCACCAAAGGAGCACCTAGTAAGACAGATTTACATCAGGACCACAGACATGTGTTGATGGGCCATTAAGGGGAATCCACTCTCCCAATGACCATCACAGAGACTCCTTAGAGGACACATTCAATGAGAGCTAAATAAACCCCACATCACAGCCAGGATCTTTTAGCAGCTGGAAGAGTAAGAGAGACATTAACGTTGTCACTTGGCCACTCTCCTCCCCCATCTCAACACCTGGAAAATGTCTGGAAGATAAAGACTTTGAACTGGGGAGATTGGTCCCAGGCTGGGAAGGGAATCCAGCCTGAGTACTGAGAACTCTGAACTGCCTATAACATCTCTTAGGGTGAGAGACTACTTGATTCAAATCTTGCTTAGTCTGTAGAATTTAGACTGAAAATTTATTTTGATTTCTTATGTAACCAGTTTTGCTCTCTATGTCTGCCATTTATAATCACTTAAAATCTTTTTGTAGTTAATAAATCTGTTTTATATTTTTACCTAAAACAGTGGGTTTTTGGTTGAAGTGCTTGTGGGGGGGCGGGGGGGAATCTTAGCTCAGATTACAAAGGCTGGTGCACATCTACTTTCTTTTGACGAAGGGGTGAAGTAATTAAGGAGTTTTACGCTGCTCAAGACAGCCTGGGACAGTGCAGACAGTATATTTCTGGGGTGATTGGCTGGTGCCTCTCTCTGTATGATTCACGAGTAGCTTAGAGAGCATTTATGCAACTTCTCTGGGTGAGAATCTCCAGGAGATGGCTGAGTGATTGCAGCACCTGGAGGAGCTTGCTGCTTGTCCCTAGCAAACCATTGTGAAAGACTGCCCAGGCTGGAGAGTTAAGGGGGCACAGCAGTCCCACAGTTGCCAGTTGTACCCTGGGATTCCCATCACAAGCAGGTAATCCCATTCTCCACAAATGCACACGATTCTGCTTCATTGATCACATACATTTTAGAGGGGTCAATTAGCAACTGTTCACTTATTACTGAAACAACTCTTGTGGTCGCAGAAGAATCTACAATGTTCTTTTTATTGACCACAGTGTGGAGAAAAAAAAAGTGTCCAAATAGTGTTTTTGCCTATTTTGCATGGATGCAGTTGCTCTTAGTGGACTGGCACATGCCTACTGATTTGTACATGGGTATGTTTCACTAGCTATTAAATTCAGTTAATGTATAGAACATTAGTGCCTTCCTCCCATCTACCCCTAGACACACTTGGGAAAAAACCTCCTTTGGCTACTGGAGAGGGCTGAATGCAGGACATTAGTGAGGAAAGGAAGGACAGTATGTCTAATGAACAACCCCTGTGGTTTCATAACTTTCAAGAGCAAAAGTAGTTAAGGAAAGTAAAGGGCAAGGAAACCTGAGCCAACATGGAGAGTATAAAGCATTTCACAGGGTCAAAAGCATTTGTTCCTTTTACCTTGTTAGTAGATTAATATTGCCTTTAACCCAACTAATTTTGTTTGCTATTTGCTTCCCTGATAGGCTAGCAGGCTCATTAGCCCAGAATTGATTCTCTGCTTTGGCCTCTGTTATTCAGTCACTTGGCTGAGTTATCTCAGAAGAACAGGTAATCATTGTGGCTGAAAGGGTGAGGCTTATCTGCTTTGAATATTTAAGTAGGTCCCTTCCAAGTACTGTCTGTGAGAACATGCAGCCATAATACAGGTTATGTGACAAGACAGCAGATTATCCTGGCAGGTCATCAGAATGACTCTTCTTCAGACAGCATTTAATAGCAGATCTTTTGTACTTGTAGTCTTAAAAAGAATGGACAATGCATGAAAGGTTTCGGGGGTTTGTTTTTGTTTCAACTAAGAGTAAAAATTTTATTGGAGTGCAAAAAAGTGCCTGCCTCCACCTCTTTATACATCATTATCTAGATGCTGCTAAGTGGCCACCAAGGAGGTGTATGAGAGAGAGAGAGAGAGAATGAGAACAGAACATACATCAGATACAGGACCACACAGTTTCTCTTTAACATGAAGGTTCAAAAGGAAGCAAGGTTTCCTGGTTGCCTGCAGGAGCTTGTTAAGAACACCAATAAATACATTTACACTTATAAAAACAAAATAGGCAGGACATGTGATCATTTGGCCAAGTGTAATTTCAATTGAACATCAATACATAGATTATAAACACAGTTATGCAAAATTCAACCCATGGCATGGTTTTTGTTTCTTACCATAGACCCACTATGTGGGGAAAGATCTACATAGGCACACAAGTCAAGGCTCTGTGCTTTTGACCTTTGACTGATCTTGGGAGGTCCATACCGGAGAATAAATGGTCATCTCTATGTCAGAATAAACTGAGCTGCTTAAGAAACTATAATGCAAGCAGGGAACAGAAAAATAAAATAGGCTTTGCAATAAGCTTAATTAAGGCCAAGTATAGTGATTAGTACTAGCAAGGTCTGGCATGTACCAG
The DNA here is from genome assembly GCA_037349315.1 of Chelydra serpentina. NCBI lineage: Eukaryota > Metazoa > Chordata > Testudines > Chelydridae > Chelydra > Chelydra serpentina. Next base: position 21,726,997 of record JBAIAC010000035.1, read on the forward strand.
AAATAAGCATAAGTATTTGACCTAGGTTTGTAGGAGCTTTTGCTATATGTATCTTGTGATAAACAACCACATAAAAACAGGGTGATCTTAAACTAATGGATTTCTAGGGACATATAACCATGGAAAAAAACAACTTTCTAATGGCATAAAACTGAACACCCTAGTCCTGCCCCTTCCCTGCAACCCCACTCCATCCCTGAGGCCCCCTCTGCAATCACTACATTCCCCCTCCCTTGGAGGATCACTCCCTCACCCTCACTCACTTTCACTGGGCTAGGGAAGGGGATTGGGGTGCAGGAGGGGGTGAGGGCTCTGGCTGGAGGTGCAGGCTCTGGGGTAGGGCTGGGGATAAGGGGTTTGGGGTTCAGGAAAGGGCTCCAGGTTTGGGGGCGGGGAGCTCAGGGCTGGGGCAAGGGCTCGGGCTTACCTTGGGTGGTCAGTGGTGCTAAGGGAGGCTGCTTACCTGCCCTGGCACTGCACTGTGCCCCAGAAGCAGCCAGCAGGTCCAGCTCCTAGGTGGTGGGGCAAGGAGGCACCGCGCGCTGTTCTTGCCCCCCAGTTCCCATTGGCAGTGTGGAGCCAGTGCTCTGGGCAGTGTGTGGGCCCCCCTGCCTAGGAGCCGGATCTGCTGGCCACTTCCGGGACACAGCACAGTGCCAGGACAGGTGGGGACTAGCCTGCCTTAGCCCCACAGCACCGCCGAGCGGACTTTTAATGGATCAGTCGATGGTGCTGACCGGAGCTGCCAGGGCCCCTTTTCGACTGGGTGTTCTAGTTGAAAACCAGGCACCTGGCAATTATATTTATGTATCAAAACTATTGGGAAATGAAGTGATGCAAATAGCATATGCTAGCAACCGCATTACAGCTCCCCAGAATACCACACATAGACAGAGAGCTGAGACTTAGCTTAAATATGGTCCTGGATGTGTGGGAGATGCAAGGGGAAAGGATCTAAAAGACTGTCAGGCCAATATTTAGTTGGGACATCTGGGTTGACAGAATGGTGGAGGCCTTAGTACTGTCAAGCCCACTTATGGTGCTCTCCACTTATTAGGCGCCTCATGTTTATTTCTAATGGTCTCTGTAAAGTTGTGAGTATGTCAACCTTGGGGGTGTTTAGTTTATGTATCTGGCTTTGCATAATTGTGCTTATGATTTATTTGGATTTGAAGTAAAGTCTTCATGTTTCTATTTGTGAAATTCACTAGTCTCTCTCAATCTTACATAGCTGCAATGTTTAGCAACTTGATCTATTTGCAACCTTAACTTATGAAAGTTTACAGTGCTCACCAAGTCAACCACAGAGAGAGAGTCTACAAAAGCCTCTAAGGTGACACAGTCTATTTGCTGTGTACTGCTGCTTTCTCCAGTAGTCCCAATCCCCAGGAGTGTAAGTGGTAGGAAAGCCACTCTTTGGTGATTAGTTGGTTTGTTTCCCTGTTCTGGTATAAGAAACAAAAGACAAAGCCTACCAGTCTGCATCACAATAATGCACAGGGGACCAATGGGAATTCTGGGTCTCAGTAAATCTAGTTCTGAAACGTTTATGATTTGTACTCAGATCGATATTCCTTTGCAACAGAATTCCTTTTGCCCTTTTTGGTTTCTCTCTGAATAAGCATGCACCTCTGGAATGAGGCATACATTCTTAAGCCATATTTTGTTCAGGTCAGTTTCCAATCATGCAATTTTAATTTGTCTTTAAAAATTGTGGCCAGACCACATCACATCTTTCTACATTAAAAAAATCCAGCTTATACAAAACCATTCTTCCAATACTCTCTTTTAAGGAATTCTTATCACTTGACCATTCCCAGGGATTGCCACATAAAATATAACAATCAGCAATAACCAGCATGTATAATATTCCGAGGGTTCAGACTGTTTTAATTTCTTTCACTAATTAACATTTAACTCGTTAGGTTTTTTTTTAAAAAAAGACATGATATTTGCTCACCAGAAACAAATCAATTTAATGAAGTCTAGATAATTTTTGCTTGTTTTCCCTGTCTGACAAAATGAAAAGTTTTCTATTTTCTGCCCACAGATCTCTATAGAACTGAAATAAAACATCTGCTGCATGAAAAAATGTCTTTTCCACCTCTCTCATTTTAGTGGCTTAGGCCCTGAATCTTCAATTGAATCCATGCCCACAGACTCTTGTGCCTGGGAGGAGCGCCATTTGACTTTCATAGAGCTGCTTGCAGGGACAAAGAGCCACCCAGATGGATCCAACTGAAGGCTCAAGGCCTTAGGGACCATCTATCAAGTCCAAAGGGTTCACTCAGGAACAATCTGTAAAGAGTGAAACCTGTTCAATGGGTTAACCTGCATTTCCTTTTTTTTTTTAATGGATTTGAAAAATAAAAACATAGTGAATGATTGTTTTTGTCATTCACTTTTTTTTTTTAAATACTCTGGTTTATACAATTTTTTTCTTGACATGCCCATTCATGCATTTCCAAACCTTCTAGCAGTCTTTTTACTGCTGAGAAGATATACGTGTGACTGAAAGCACCCCTGTATTCACACCCTACACACCGTTGTTATAGTCTTTGTAGAAGATATGCCTTGTGAGGTATATTTGAAAACTAATAACTCACTGCTCAATAATATCATGGTGAAATGTATGTAGCAACTTTAGATGTAAAGTTATGAATTCCTGCTATATGAAGTTATTAGCACACGTTCAAAACCAGACAGCTTTGCCGAGGCAAAAGTTGTTAAACAGGTCTATCCTAAACGAAGGAATGTGTGTTTACCTCAATTTACATATAAGTAATAAACAGGGTCCTTGAGACAGTAGGAGGAGGAGACGCAGGAAACAACAATTTGCATTTTAGCAAACACCTTTAGCGGGGAAAGAAAGAGCATGGAGCCTCTACCACCAGACTTCATGTCGCCTTCCTCACTGTTTGGTTAAACTTTATTTTAAGGGGTGACCTTCCGAAGAATCCATTTCAAAGGTAAACTAAGCTATAAAAGAAAGGGGCAGAAAACCTTAAGTTCTCTTTCACCTAAGAAGACAAAGGCATCTTTGGGCCTCTGAGAGAGATTCTGACCAAGGAAAGGGTCAGTCATCATCTTGCTGGAAGATTGTGGGTAAGAAACACTCTTTAAAAAAGCCTGGAATTTGCTAGATTAAGTTTTAGACTTTTAGATGTGTGCTTTCACTTTTATTTGCTTGTAGCCATTTCTAACTTTAACTCATACTTGAATTCACGTAAAATCCTATCTTCTTTTGATAATAAATTTGTTTTAATCTAAACCAATCCAGTGCTGTGTTTAAGCCAAACTGTTCGGTAACTCCAGTTAAAGTAATAAACTATTGAATATTGACTCTTTACAGAGGAAACAAACCTTAATATCCAATCTGTCCAGGAGAGGGCTGGACAGCGCAGGACACATGTTTTGGGGAAAATCCAGGACTAGGAGTGTGTTGGGGTCACTCTGCAAATAGTACCCAAGACTGGTGGAAGCCAGAGTGTGACTGGTGTGTTGCTGGCAAGCTGCTGAACCAGCGCTGCGGCTATACACAGACACTCAGGATGTGACCTGCATGCTAGTATAGTGGTTGTGAGGGCCCAGGTGAGGAGCTACAACACCACAGCATTATGAGGCACCCATGGTTACAGAGGCAGTGGTGACAACCCCTCACTGGTCTGGGTTGCACTCCAGAATGGTGATAACGTCCCAATGCAACTTGGCAACCAGCCAGAAAGGATTCTAAGAAGCTGCTTTGGCTTGTCATATAGTTTATCAGTTTGCATGTGGGTGTGTGTGGGTGTGGGTTGTTTTACCTATTCATTTCATAGTTACCTGAGATAGGCACATGCTTTTTCTCTTAAGTAAATATTGTACAGTGTATAAACTGCAGTATATACATTTTTCTCTTTTGAACTGGTTTGCTTTACCGAATAAACAGCCAGTGAATTAAACTAGAATGTCTATGTTTGTGGTAAGGTAATGGCACAAATAGATAAAGCTAAGGCTAACATTCCCCACCACATTGCCATTAATTTGGCGTGCAAGTATTGTAACATATGAGGCCAGAGTCTCAAATGACATACATCAGCATAGCTCAGGTGACTTCAATAGAGTTATGCTGGTTTATACCGATTGAGAATCTGGCCTATGGTATGGAACAAAAATCACTGATAGGGCAGCGCATGAGGGTAGAATGCTAGCATTTTTGTTTGTTCACTAGAAAAATGAGCATTCATTGTCTCCCTAGGAAAAAATGCCTATATAAAAATTATGAGGGCTTTATAAACAAACAGACATGAAAACAACAGGTCAAATTACAATCTCCTAAACCTTGCCTGTGTCTGCCTAAATTTGCATTGAAATAAGACTTATCATACACGCTATCTCCAGGTGCACTATAAAAGTCAGATAGCAGAATCATTTCACAACTACTGAAGTGCAGTCAGCTCTGGAATAGAATGCAGCAGCCATTACAGTTAGAGTAAGGCTAGAGATGGGAAGGTGAGAATTTATGTTGTAAATCAGGCATTAGCAGAGGTGCTGGAACAATTTTTACAGTGGGGGTGCTGATGATGGAAACCATATATTTGGTGTTTGGTTATTACTACAAGCCAGCAGCAGCCCTAATTCCAGCACCACTGGGCATTAGGCTAGTGTCACAGGATGACTGGACCCTTTAAAAGTGACAACGGTCTAGTGCACCTGGACTGATTACCTGCTGCCCAGAGATGCTTAAGGGAAGACACCTGAGCCTTATAAAAACGGGGAACAGCTGCAACTGGTTGTTGCAGTTGCTTGCTGACACTACAGGGTGTAAGGAAGCTCCCAGTGGGATCTGAGTCAGCAAAGGGAAAAACCTCAGCAGAAATTAGAATGAAGACTTTGCATGTCTGAGCTCTATTTTTGAAAGACTTAGTGCAGGGTCTTAGTAAGCTAGACCTCAGAGGGGGAATGGTTAGAATATATGGCCTTGTGGACTTTAAGGGGCTCAGAGTGAAGGAAAGACTGAGGAAGGCCTCAGCAGAGCCACACTGACCACCAGGGGATGCTATAGGACAGGTGTGCCATTTGAAGCAAGCTTAACACGTATTTAAAAACACTGGGGTTAAATCTCCTACCCCATTTCTGAGAAGTCCATCAGGATTTTTACTTGTCCTCACAATAGACAATACCTCTTAATATGTAGTCTAGTACTTTTAGAGACACCAGTACCCTCCTACAAAGTGCTGAGCTGAGACAGAAGGTTGCTCCCCATTGAGATACCAATCCAGTAACCATCAGTACATCACCTTCTTTGGAAGGCCATTCGTTCGGGTACTGACCATGTCTGCTTTTTTTGTAAGCTTTTAAGAGCTGACAAGCTCAAAGTGGTAAGTACCAAATAACATGCAATGAGATATATTCTAAAATCAAGAACAGTGTCATCTGGTTACCTCCTAGCATATCTCACAGAATGACTGTTTATCACAAGCATTCTATCAAACCAAGCAGCCCTCTGCTTTACAGGCAGGTTTTTAATGATACCTTTCAGGATGTTATGTATGTTAACTATTCTGGGGTTAGATCTTACCAATAATGGGCCAGCCAACATATTTAGAGCTTTGTAAATTGTGTGACACCCGAACTAATTTATTTGGACAGCAAATCCCTTTCAGTGATGATCTTCAGCAGTGAAGAGGATAAACCACATTACTGAAGCCCTCAGTGTAATGTCATATTATATCCTTGTATCTCATTATCACTGTGCTCTGATATTTCTGTCATAGGTCATTAGCCAGGTATGAAGGAGACAAATGGCAAAACTTGCCACTTAACAACCTGCACCATTTTTATACCAGGAGCTTATTTCACCACCAAAGAACAAATAGTTATATCTCCTAGAGTCACAGTTGGTGTGTCTGACAAGTGCTGAGAAAAGCGAGATGCCTTAGAGAAGAAGAAATGACTGTTTCTTGCGTACAATGATTTCAAATTAGAGTTTAAAAACTTAATGGGAACTCATCTGCTATCTACATCATTAGTGCTTCTCAGTCATAATCGACTCTCCCCTTCTCCTTTTAAGTAAATTGATAGAAAAGCAACACAGCCAAATAGATGGACATTGTCAGTGCTTTGAAAAGTGCAATGGCCTGACTGAAAATGTTTTATTCTTTCTAAGCATTTCACAACCATGCACAGATACGTATTTTTCTTAAATAAATATTCACCTTCTGTTTCCTCTCTTTTACAGCTATTGGAATTTAAAGGTCAGGTTTACAAAAATATTTAGGTGCCTAATGATGTACATAGGTGCTTTTTATAAATCCTACTAGAAACCTAAGTGAGATAGACACTTAGGGTAGGATCCACAATGGCACCTAGATGCCTAAACCACAGATCTAGGTGCTTAATTCTCAGGTTTAGTCATCTAAGTCCTCATCTTAAGTTCCACCAAGATCCACAAAACTCCCACTGAATGCGGTAGGGCAACTAAACTCACTTGGCGCCTGTATTTCTGCCTTTGGGTATGCACTCAGCTGCTTCGCTCTAGACATCCAGACACCTATCCCCACTAACCCCCAGAGCGATTCATGAACCGGGGGAAGATAAGCATTTGTTTGCCTGAGTTGTGTATGGAGCCTGAGACAGCAGGTGGCCTCTGAGCATGTCTATTAGATCAGGACCCATTCAAAATCTGGCCAAAAGGAGAAGGTGGTACCTTAAGCGATCATATAACTTTTAGCCCACGGCTTCAATTCCCCCCACTGCCAGTACATACTGGCCGCCGCTTCCCGCAGCCTCCATTGGCTGGGCACAGCGAACCGCGGCCAGTGGGAGCCGCAATTGGCCGAACCTGCGAACGCGGCAGGTAAACAAACCTGCCAGGCACGCCAGGGGCTTTCCCTGAATAAGCGGCATCCCAAGTTTGGGAAACACTGCCTTAGAATATGCCATAATGAATGTAAGTGGGAAACTGTCATCAAGACATGGTTTATCATGGAGGGCTCAAAAATATAACCCTCTGGCCTCGTGGGACCCCATAACCCAAACACCCCAGAATTGAGGTGTGGTGTTACCATCTGTAATCATAATGGTACCTCCATGGAGGACAATTCTTAGGCTTGCAGGGGAGAGGGTGAAGGGGAAGCCCTCTAACACTGCCTGACTCCCAGCAGCAGGTTCCAATGCATGGATCATTAGCAGATGCATAAGCCTCCCTGCAGCCTAGACCCAAGTGCCTCCCTCTCGGAGAGGCATGGAGTTTAGTGCACACTCCTGTTGGCTAGCTTAAGCAGCTCCCCACCTAGCATCCTGGCTTTTGTGGATTGCATTATAAAACACTAATGTCTCTCCATTGGTTGTATATGGAGCTTAGGTACCTAACTCAGGCTTTGTGGACTGAGCTATCGAACAGGAGCAACAAACAGGGGAATTTTGCGAGGGAGCTCTCCAGGTGAATGAGGAGCGAGTACGTGACCCTTGGGGTGAGTTTGTTAGGTTTCTGCTACATTCATTTGTTTGTGTGCCTGCTTGCTTGAAGCTTATAGCGAGGTCTGTTAAGGGAAGGGGGCTGTGTACTGAGCCTAGAGGTCTGCTAGGTAAGGCTGAGAGCTTCCTAATGAGTCTCTAGCCTGCCATCCTCTGATCTCTATTCCGTGTAAGATTCCTCAATAAGAGGGTGGGGATAACTCTGGGGGAACAAGGGTTTAAAAAGCCAGCTCTTAAGTGACCAAAGGAGCTGACAAATGGGAGTTTTTAGAGGGAGGGTGAGAGCCAGATACACCTAACAAACATTCTCTAAACGTAGGCCAATAAACGCTCCCAAAAAACAAACAATCCTGCAAGAGTAAAAACAATGCAGACAGAAGTCCAGCAGCAGAGTGGGGGCTATGCAGTTGATTATGCTGAATGCAGCACGTAATATTACCTGCTTTGTGGGCAGGTGTCAGGTGTGCGCATTTGGTGCAAACAACTCATGGCCTTCAGAGACAGAACAGGCTCTTGAGACCAGCACAGCCCAACTGGAGGAACTAAGGGAGACAGAGGTACATAGACAAGACATTACAGGACACAGAGCACTCCAACCCCCAGTTTGACAGCCTGTGCTGTTGAGGATGAAAGTCTTGGGGAAAGGAGAAAAATCAAACTGGAGCAGAGGGAAATGCTTCCAAAGTTGGGGACCCTGCTTCCAAATGATGTCATGGTATCCCCTCTTGCACTGAGGATACTCTCCCAGGGGAAGGAACCCCAGTTATTAGGAAGAGAATGGTAATAGTAATGGAGGATTCAATTATTAGAAATTGAGAGAGTTGTGGTGAACGGAAGAACCGTGTGGTCACTTGCCTGCTTGGTGCAAAGGTTGCAGACTTCTCAAGACAGCTAGATAAACTTATTTGCAGTACTGGGGAAGAGCCGGTAGTTGTGGTTCATGTAGGTACCAATGACATAGGGAAAGGTAGGAGAGAGATCCTGGAGGCCAAAAATGAGGTAGATAAGATGACACAAAATATCTCAATGCCCACTATATAAAACCATGGTATGCCCACACCTTGAATACTGTAGGCAGTTCTGGTTTCAAAGATAATTAGAATTAGAAAAAGTAGAAGGAAAGACAACAAAAATGAGGATATATAGATAGATAATTACCATGCCTTCTCCCTCCCCTCTCCCCCACAAAAGATCTTTTTACACTCCAAATTCAAAATAGCAAGCAGTCTGATAATAATCCTTTTTTAAAGCAATTATCAATGTAATTGATAATTCAGTAGTAGACAGTAAATAACTATTCAACAAGTTCCAAAAATGAACATGGTTAGTATAATTAACCATGTGGGGCAATAAATTATCCATTCTGTAGTGGTCCAAGGAAATAAATAATCCTTCAAAACAATTAGAAAGACATTTATAATTCAGTATCTTACTATCTAGCCACATGGACATACGATGGTTTGTCAATATATTTAGTTGTATCAATACCAGGTAAACTGACACAAGAAATTATAATTCTCAGTCTGCATAACCTCCAGGGAAACACAGTTCAGACCCACCAGAATTTGAATAATTGGTTCAATTCGGCTTACCTACTTGTAATAAATACAACAGCTTTCCTTTGACTGGCCTCAAATTCATTCATTAAAAATGTATTTGCAGGATCTGAGAAGTATATTCCACAATGGGAAGAACTAGCGAAATGTGTTTCAGCTCCTTAATTACCTTATTACCACATCTTCGATGGTGCCTTAAATAAAACAACCTTTTTAGAGACATGTTCCACATGACTGTGAGTGAGATTCAATAGATAGCTAATCTCTGCTCTCATGGAGGTTCATTTTGAGACCAATAAAATAAAATGGTCACTCTTAAAAACTGACAGAGCCTTAGATGATGTATCACACTATTTCCTGGGTATTCCCTATGGTAAGGATAGCGTAACATAGCAATCACTGAAGTAATCATATGTATTTAAAGCATATTTTAAGGGTGACCACTGTAGCTGGTACTCATACCATATAGGTTCTCAGATACCATAAAAATAGGTGGAATGACAAATGTTACCACTGTGACACTTCCCCAATGTATGCAGGGTTGTTAGGTACCTCACCACCATCTTAGTATGAAGTCTTGTCTGTACCTGCAGTAGATCAGCTCCCTAAAATCACCAACCTCTGGCAATAATCCCATTGCCTTCTAGGCCTCGCTCTCTCTGTACAGGTTAATGATTGGCAGACACCAACCCAAGTCCTCCAAGCTTCCTTCATGCTCAGTCCCTGTTCCACTGGACACTTACAGAACTATTAGATCTGTTATTCCCAAAGAAATAGTACACACGAACTTGTAAGATTCAACATTTTATATATGTATTGAAAACAAGAATAAGTTCAATATCAAAGAACATAGATTCAAGTGATACAAAATAAGCATACTGGAAACAAATGGTTACATATAAAACAATCATAACATGCTTTCTATATCCTAAACTCAACTAAAAAGGCATTCCTCAAGTCCTTTCCCCCCAACATTTTCAGCCAGTCTCATAAAATCAAGCCCACTGGTGGCTTGTCCTCACAGATTGAAGGAACATCTGGGTGTTTGTTTGCACCCTAGAGATAGTTTCAAAAGTTCATTCTTACCCCCAAACAGGATAACCCCTGCTGTGCTTGTTCTTTCCTCCAACCCGCATAATCTATTGGTTAGCATTTTGCTCAGACGGTAAATGGGCCTTCATTGTGAATGATACAATACTCACTTTGCCTATGACAAGCTGGACTGAAATAGGCATCTTTTCTCCCTGTCTGACAGGAGTATGTGGATTACCTTTTAGTGACTGGTCTTAATTCAGACGTGGACAACACAAGTTTTAGTAGATATACTAACTGCACATTCTCCACACATACAGTATATCTGACGATTATGATGACCTCTAATGAACACCTGTGTCACACTGACCTTACATGACATTCTTTAGTGAACCCATGGGATTCCTGTACTCTTATGTATTTCTGTGCCACTCTGCCAGTGCATCAAGTAGTCCTTGGGTCATAACCATCCAGAATAAAAGCTTGTAGAACAGTTCAATGGATGTGTTACTACATTCAGTCCTTAGGATTCAAGCGTTCCCTGCAATGAAACCCTTTTTATCTTATTGGCATCTTAAACTTGACAGAATACATTATATTATAATGAAATATCCCTTTGTGACATGCTAGAGTATTGGCTAATGTATCATAACATCCCAATGTCAGCCTTGAATGTGTATTTGAAAACCATTCTTTAAGGTAAATGTTCTGTATTAAAGGATGCAGCCAATGTGTTTTTTTTAAACACACTCTTTCAAGAACTGAAAAAAAGAGAAAGTGAAGAAAAAAAGAAGCCAGAGAAGAAATTAATAACATCCTTGCCAACAGCTTTAGTCCAAATATCATATTTCTGGTTTTGACTGTTTGCCAACATCATTAAACAGGGTTGTAAAACCAGGTCCCAACACAAGGGAGTACTACTTTGAACAATTGAGGAGGAGCTGGAAACACAACATTTTTCCAGTATAAGTGTCAGAAGCATAGTTCATGCACTCAGGTTCACAACACAGGTTAGACGCTCTTAACAGTGATGTAACCAAGTTTACAGACTGCTCCCCACCACTACCCAAGTTAGGAATAATCCTACTTCTGTGCTTAACGATCAGTCGTTAAGTTAGTGTAGTAGCCACATCAACTTAAGATGACTATAAAATAGTGTTTCCCATAGAGACAGCTTGCTTTGAAGCCTCCTCTCTTGCACCCTGACCTGGAAGTTCTTTGGCTGTGTGTATATTCTGACCCTGAGGTCTGCTTTCCTTCAGACATTGAATATTTTTTAATAGAGCAATGGTGACTGTTTCTGGTGGCTCTGATGTAGCCACAAATTGGTTAACAAAATAGGCGGAGAGCCATGGGAAAGAGGAACTCAAGAAGAAGGGTAAGGTCATTGATGTCACAGGAAGCAGAGAGATTGAAGCAAAAGAGTGTTGAGAAGAGACCTTTAGGCTTGAGAAAGAATAGGTCATTAGTGACTTTTTTTCTGAATCTGTTTCAGTGGAGTGGAACAGGCAGAAACAGAAATGATCAGAAAGCTCGACAAAAAATGAAATTTTGTCAAGATATGCTGTTTTGTTGAAACCAGAGTCTTCCAAAGACATGTGTCTGTTTCAACAAAGCTTTTGTCAGGAAGGATTTTTGGGTACAGGTCTTTCTGAGAGAGACTCATTCTCAGACTGGTGGTTGTGGCACTGGCCTATGGGAGAACCTACTCTGATCTGAATCAAGCGGAGCTTTTCATCCCAGATCACTTTGAATCAAGCAGAGCAGGGACTTGAACTTGAGTGAGTTAGACTCCAATGTGAACAAAAACAAATTCTGAAACCTCAAAATTTGCCATAAAACAGAATTGTTGTCTCCAGAGAGATCTAGAAAGAAGTCAGACTGGAGAAGATTTAGCCAGCTGCTAGGATAGAATTGGAGAATTAGTGAAGACATTGGGAAGAGAGAGCTTGCTTCAAGGAGCTTGATGATAAATGGGAGGAAGATGATGTGGGAAAAGTTGAACCAAGTAGGGTCACATGAGGATTTCTTCTGGACAAGGGAAACAGTATGCTTGAAGGCAGAGCAGCAAAATTGATTTACCAGTTGATGTGATAAAAGTGCCCATACATTTTTTTACATTTGTTCGCAGAAAGGACCTATTCCTGTGAGATCCTGAGCACCCTCTATTTCCAGTGAAGTCAACAGGAGTCGAGGGTGTTCACTTCAGTGCATTGGAGTTTCAGGTACTGCAGCGTTATCTGACTGTTACCTTAGTGTTTCTTGCTGCAGCTTTGAATACATACTAGTACTAGCTGCTGCTTTGTGGGGGAGAAATGTCTATTGATCGTGCTGCAGCAGTTCGGAGCTGTCACCCATATTCAATACGGCTACATTAACAACATTATTATAGCAAAGATAGAGGAAAACAGGGCAGTAAACCAGACACTATAGTCTGAACATCAGAATGCTGAAAGGTGAACTGAGAAAAGATCAACCTTAGCAGCCTAAGTTTAAAAATAAATATCAACCAGACTTTGAACCAGGATTAGAGCTTTCCACACTGCTTAAAATGTAAAGCCTTCACTCCACTTGTGTATAGTTTTTGTCCGTTGCCCCTATAGGCTGCACCGTGAATTCTTTGGCTCTCTTTGAGAAACTAAAGGGCCTAATTCTGTCATTAGATGACAATGAATGGTGTTGCAGCTCTTTAACTGTGGGCAGAACTGAGCCCCTATTGTTCAAAACCTCACCCAAGGTTGTGTCATGGAAGAAAGGTGGGAGAAATGGTTGCAAATAACATGCAAGAAAGTCCCATTCTTCTACAAAATGTAGTGTCTGGTTTAGTATGACATGCATATAAATATTTTTATTCAGATACAATTCAGAATGTTAGATTAGAAAAATATCCAGTATATAGGTATAGAACTGGGGAGTGGTAGGCATGACTCCTGGGCTTCATTACCTGATCTGCCATGTACCTGTTGGACCAGTTTTTTAACCTCTCTGTGTGTTCCAGTTTCCCCATCTTTAAACTGGTGATAATGATACTAATGGGTGTATTGAGAGGTTTAGGACTTGTCTGCACAAACACTTAATGTGTAGGAAGCTGAGGTGTAAATCTATCCCTTGCTAGCATGCCACACGCTGATGTGTGCTACCAGTTCTTTAGTGTGCTTTGAGCTATCCTGCTTTGAAAGGTGAGTAGATCAAAGCACACTAACGGACTGTAGTGCACATCAGCTGGGTCCATACACACAGAGTGCAGGGTAGATTTACACCCCAGCTTGCCACAAACTAAGTGCTCCTACAGACAAACCCTTAGTTCATAATGTGCTTTACAAGCATTATTGCTCATTGTATGAAAGGGGTTAAAAGAATTAACATTGCAAGCAATTCAGATTCAGGCTCCAGCTACCTGGCTTTACATTTTGTTTGTGCAGTATGAGCTACTACTGGAACCCCTGTTTTACAGACATATACTGTACCATTATAAAGTGCAGTGACAGATATACACACACATTTGTTTCCCTTACGCTGGGATCTTCAATAAAATTATATATATATATATATATATATATATATTTGGAATACAACATAAAAGCACCACTATATATATATATATATATAGTGGTGCTTTTATGTTGTATTCCAAATACTGAATTCTGCTGTTGCTATCCCTAAGACAGTGAAAGCAATCTGGTTTATTCCACGGAGTAACAAAGGGCTATGGAAGCAAATTCAGAGCTCTGCAACCAATAGCTCTTGTTTTGTTTTTTAAAATCCAAATATTTAAATTCTAGAATTATAGATTGGAAAGAATGCCCTGTCAATGGCATCCCCCTGCTCCCACTATAGTTGCATCCTCCGGCGATCTGGTTAGCTGGATATTTGCTTGTACATGCCACTGCAAAAAGATGCCCTGAAAGGATATGAATCAGGGTGCATATAGGATTATAAATAATCAGGGAGCCTAATTCTTCACAGCTTTGCACCTTGTACAGTCATTTATGCCAGAGCAAAGTGGGAGTTTAACAGGTCGAGCACTCACCGGTGCGGCGTCTCCTGCTGGTTGTCCGGGAATGAACTCTTTCAGCCTCAGAGCGCCTCCTTCTGCCCAGTGTCTCGCCTGCATCAGGCCCCCGTGTCCCTCCTGGACCCCGGTGCCCCTTACCTTGGGTGCTGCCTTACTCCAGTGCCCCACACTCTGGGTCTCCCCTGTCAGGGGAACTTCCAACCCTCTTGCCTCAGTGGCTACTGCCAGTCATCTAGCCCCCTCTCACTGGGGGAGTCCTAATCTGCAGTCTCCATCTCTAGCTACTAGATGATACTCCCAATGTATTTCTAGGTGTGTTCTAGGAGAGGTGAGAGGAATTAAGATTATGTCAATTAAACTGCCTCCATCTAGTTAGATTATTGTGGAGTCTATTTCCCTACAATGATCCCAAGCCCACTGAAAACCCCTCCCCAAAACAAGGACTCTCATTGACTTAATTGGCCTTTGGTTCAGACCCTTGGTACCCTGAGTACCCATGAGACAATATCCAATATTAAACCATTGCTACACGTTGTCTATTATATAATATCTCCCTCTGTTTCTTTTCTCCAGTAATTTCTTTAAAAAAGCAAGCAAGTCATTTGGTAATGTGATGGGATCATATCACAATGCAATAATAATGGAAGGACCGCACTCCTGCTTTTTTCATACTCTGAGGCCCATAATGGCAAAAAGAAAAGGCCAAGGCCCTGGAATTCATGAAGAATTCAAAGAATTATACTAACTTGCGGATAGTAGAAAAAACAACAAGCTTTTCCATACCTTTGCATAGAAAGTCAGAACATGTCCCAAAAATCAATAACTGCAGCATAATACAGAGTCTTAAAGGAACAATGGGTGGATTGGCCTCAGGCCTAGTCATTTGAATCAAATTGGTGTTCCGTTCCTAGGTAGAAGTGGCATAACTATGTCCACAAAGCAGGAGGGAATAGCAGGAAGCAGCAGTTAAGAATATTATATTATGCATTCAGAGGGTAATGGTAGTTTTATTCTCCAAATCTCTGAATTATTTTGTGATACTGTCAGAAAACTTTAATAAATGCCAAAGTTTATACCACAGCCATTCAGGCTTCATGGCATGTCGTAAACTTAAAAGAATGGTTTTGATGATTTATTGCAGAGGATGAAATGCAAAGCCTCTCCTGTTTGTCCCATCTAATGACTAGTAATGGACATAGCAAGTTCTAAAAATCAGGCCACTTACGTAGGTACCCAAGTATGAATTTAATTGCCAAATTTTAGGCATCCAAATAGGAAAGTTATGGATTTGACTTATTCTCACTGCTAAATTTAAAATAGCTTGCACGCAAAAAGCAAAAATGTTATATCTTGGTCAGTTGTAGCTTAATCCTTTCAATGCAGTTTCAAATGTAAGTTCCTACTCTTTTTGGAGCAATGGAATACAAACTTTTTAAAAAATGCTTAGAATCCCAGATAAATCAGTCTGTCACTGAAAGAGAGCTAGAGAGATTCAACAAGAAAATACGGGCAGTGGGCTTAAGCACAAAAATACACTCTAGAGTTGCACGAGTCATGAGGGGTGAAATGCTGAACATTAATGGCACAAAGACTAGTGCTTTGCCAATTAGAATTTTTCTTTTACAGGAAAGTTATTACCTGAATCTTCATGGTCTTTTTAGTGTTATGACTTTTCATATGGGGTGGAGGAATATCCTTTCTCCTACCCTGTCTTCCTTTCTTGCCTCCTTCCTCTCCTTGCCATGTTCTGATGTCTCATTTGCTGCCTTAGTGTGAGGATTCTAAAAATACTTCACGGTGGGCTGATCACTCTAGGTACTCATTATCATTCTCAATAGATTTCACTAACCAAACAAAAAAACCTCAGCACTTCACGGGGGGATGGTGCCATATTTTGAATCTTGTTTTGTGAGGTAACTACAATGCCTGAACAATGGCATCTGTCAGCTTGGAAAAAACAGGGTGTGAGAGAGCCTTTTAAAAAAAAGTTGTTAACTTTCATTTCATTCATTATTCATGTCTTGAAATTTTTGCAGGAAAAAGTAAAAATAAAGCCTCAGCTTTCATCTCAATCTTCAACTATTCTTTTGCAGAGCGAAAATCTTGAACTGCTCAGAGAAGGAGGGTTTGTTTTTTTTAAAATCACCTCATCCCGATGTTGATTTAGCTGAAATTTGAGTGTGATGCCTGGCCAAAAAAATAGCTTACATTTTCCCAGGTTGAATATAATTTAATGTCTGGGGGAATATGATGTATTTTCCATGGGATGAATAAACCCAGAAAGCAGTCATGCTGAAAGGCAGCTAGGGAGGATAGTGGACAGCAAATTGGATATGTGTTTGCAATGTAATGTGGCTGGGAAAAAAAGACAAATGCTATTTTGGGCAGCATATTACAAAGCAAAGAGTTTTCTCTTACATGAAGCTAGTGGGACTCTCAGACACCTGGAAAATGGCATTGGTTTCTGGGCACCACATTGCAAGAAAGATATTGAGGGAGTTCAGAGAAAACAAAAATGACTAAAGTGCCGGAAGGACTTAAATAAGAGAGGATTAAAAGATGTAACTGTGTCTAGTTTGGGTAAGTGATGACTAAGAGGGGACAATGTAACAGACCATACATAGCTGTAGAATGTCAACACTAAGGAGCGTGATCGACTATTTAGTGTGGTACACAGAAATGTAACTTGAATTAATTATGTGAGATTATGGCAAGGAAAATTTAGTCTGACTGCCAGGAAAAAAAAGTTCTAGACAGTGAGATCTGATAAGATGTGGAATTCTCTCTCAAGAGAAATGGCAGAAGCCAAATATTAGGAGATGTGAAAAGGATTTTGTGCCAAGGAAACCACAGTTTTTTCCAGACTCCAGCAAGTAAAGAATTAGTCCAGCCAGGTGTTCCAATACCCAGATATTTAGCAAGCTGAAACAAGCAGCAGGAGGCTGGCAAATTGCTGTATTATAAGCTTACACTATTCAACTTAATATTTTAGCATGCTGAATACATTGGAGAGACGAGTTAATTGCAGAGCTATCAGGAGGTAACAGGATAAAGTTAATATGAGATCTCATGTAAATATCTATTGATTCATAGTAATGTGTTGACTACACAGTAACTGCATTGGAAATAATGTACTGGAGTTAATTTGGTATTTACTGTAAAATAATTACTCCACTGACTAGCAATAGCAGTTACAAAATAGTGATGAGGTTGGGGGTAAGAGGATTTATTTTCCTGGTTATAATTCAGTGCACTATTCATAGCAAACAGCTTTTTTCATTGAAATTTGCCTGTCTTCATGTTCAAGTTTAAGAATTTAGAGCAGTTTTCTGATATTTTGAGCGAGCATTTGCGCTGTTGGGATAGGCTCAGTTTATAGCAACTTTCAGTTTCTAAAATGTTCAAGATGGGCTTGTTGGTTATGATTTGTCATAAGTATTGCTTCTGGGGTGTTTTTCCTGATTGGCAAAGTCTACCCGGTGTGGTCAGTAGAGGTAGCAGAAGTTATTTAACTTGTCCTTTTCAGAAAGACTGGCAATCTTTTCTATATACTCAAAAGGAAAAAAAAAGAAAAAAAGACAGTGGCAGTTCCAGCAGAGATTGAACTTATAGTGCTCTCTGTGCTGCAGTACATGTGTGCATGTATTCAGTAGCCCTCAGCACCAAAGACCATCTACCACTGGAGATGGGCAGAGGCATTGCTCGGCAGCCCCTGAAAGACTCAAGAAGGGTCATTCTGCCAGAAGGCAGAGGTTCTGTGAATGCATTTTCCTCCTTTTGTAAAGCACTTCAGATCTACTGATGAAGAGTGCTATATAAAAGCTAGGTATTATTATCAATATTATCCCTTAGTCTTAAAAGGGATTTGGAAATTGTTGAAAAGTATTTTGGTCAATATTTTCAAACATGGGTGCCTAATATTGGGTTCCCTTACCCATTGCTAGTCTTCTAAGTAGACATGATCTAATTTTCTGAGGTCCTGAGTAGAGCTGGGTGCTTTTTTTGTTTTTGTTTGAATAGTTCATTTGCCAAAAATGGTTAATATTTTTGGTGAAATAAAAAAATGTTTTTTAAACAAGTCCAGATGGCTCATTTCAATACTTAAGTGATGTTCTAAATTTTCATTTTGAAATGATGCTTTGTTTTGAAATTTAGTTAGATTTGTTTTAAAAAATAAAAGGTAAAAACCAAATGCAACAATAAAATGAGAAAAAAAAGTTTTGAATGAAAGAAAATTATGACCCAAAATTATTATTTTCAGTTTGTTTCAGGAAGAAGGGGAAAACATTATTTCAGTTTGACCCAAAAGGAATTTTGGTTTTTGGTTTTTCAGTTTGACCACTGATCTGAAAAAAATCAATTTGCTCAGTTCTAGTCCCGAACACATGCAGCCCTCACTGATTTCATTGGGAAATGGTTTTCCCTGGCACTCTTGAAAGTCAGGCCTCTTCTATTTAGGGTATTACATATGGATTTAGTAGACTAACTTTAGTTAATCAATTTGGAAAATTGGGCCTTAGTTTTCTCAGGAGAATGCTCTGGTAATTGAACTAACACAATTGCTAGCTAGAGGTGTTGTTTGTTTGTTTAGTTGTTGTTTTAAGTGCTGACCTTTTCCCCCCCGATGCAACAGATATAGAAACATGCCTAGAGTTATCTGAAGCACATTTGAAATATTCTAAAACAGCTTTAAAATTCTCTGTAAAGGCTTATACAGAACCATACAGCATTTTTTTTGGTAGGATGGGAGATCAAGAAAATGTGTAGGTACATTAGCCTAGAATCTTCTTCAACCGATTGGAACACTGCGTGTCAGTATCATATTGTGGTAACAGAAATGAACAAGCTTTAGGGCTTTCAGTGAATGTTTTGCTTCACAGATTTGCCTCAGCAAGGCAATCACATTTTTTGGCATTTACATGGCAGGTGAAACACAATAGTAGTTTAAGTTTCTATTCCTTAAGACTCAGTAGGATCTGCAAAGTAACGATCTTTTTCCAGTGTGTTTTGTACAATGAGAAAAGACAACATACACATACAATATATAAAGCAATTGACTATTAGGGAATTGCTGAGTCTTCTGAGTACACCCTAGGTACAGATAAAATCAGCACTACTCAATTGGAGAAATAGCATCTCCCCCATTAAGACCATGACATTCTATTTGTTCTGCACATTTGCCATCCGGCTGGATCCTTAGTTTCTGAGTTTGACATGCTGCTACAACAGATGAGTATCCAAACATAAAAAAGTACAGTTTAAAAATGAGACTAAAACTTGTCCCAATATATTTTATGGGCACAGAAATGTTATTTGTAGTGCCGCGATATTGTTTTTATTTGTAATTAGAACAATTGGAGGCCAGGACCTCGTTTGTTATGTGTCTGGCACAGTGGTGCTCCTAGACACTGCCACAAAACAATAACACTGAGCTACACTAAAAGATACATGTCTCATTGCAGGCACGCCCATCTTTAAAGTAGTAACTCTTCTTTAAATGCCTGACAAGAGCTGCTGTAGATATTTAAATGCCAAGACTCACCACAGTTGATGAATGTGACAATCCAATTTTCAGATCTCCACAGATCAATTAAGTTTCCCTGCCTTTTCTTGAATACTAATGATGATCATGTGGCTTATCATAGAGACATCTTGTAAAACTGGCCCTTCATCCATAGTGTCCTACTTTTACAAGTGTGTGTGTGCATCTATGAGACAAAGGGGTGATGCTTTACTTCCAAATGCAATGTTTAAAATGCATTATGCATTTATAACTTTAATGTTAAGATCTGCTCTGATAAATAGAGGTTAGAAGGGTTCTAGTGCAAATGGCACAGAAAAGTATTGGTTGTCATGGTGAAAAAAGCTCTAGAGAAGAAAAACATGTTTTGTTTTATTTTAAAATATCCAAATAGCCATGAAAAATGGATTTCTTCAACACTACAACATAAGCTATTTACACTATCTTCCAACTCGAAGAAAAATATTTAACTTTAACATTAAACATCTTTTTTTAAATTGGAGTGAAATGGCCTTCCCACGATGGAGATCAATAATGCTGACTAGAGCCAGGCATAGTGCAACCTCCTTTCACATCCTTGGCAATACATATTTAATCTTGGGCTGTAACACCCTGTATTCTAGTCTGGAGTTTCTCCTGAGAATGCCAAAGTCACCAAGCTGATGGGAAAATAACTTTCTTTTGTAGACACTAAGTAGTAACCCCCCCGCCCATACTCACTTTCACTGTTGACCTTGATTAGGTTTTAGCTTTCAGAGGAGAGGTTAATGACCTAAACCGCTGCATTGCTTTAGGTGGTGACACAAGTTCATGAACTGCATAAGGCGAGAGGTGCAGAGGGAGGGCTAGGGTGGCTTTAAGCCACCTTTGTGCCCTCTTGAGCCTTGGCTGCCCAGGGGTCCCCAGTGTAATTTAGACAGCCAATGGGTCTAAGTTACCTATGAGTCACAGTGCCACCCAAAATTTCCATTATGCTGTATGCTACAGCTCCATTGCTGGCATATAGCCTACACCAGGGCTTGCAAGGGAAGCTTCAGAAGGGAGCCTTACAGCTATCTTCCACATTGCCTGCACCAGGCGAATGTGCTATGTGATAACAACGTGGTAACAGCATTGAAAAGATGGGAAATTAGGGCTCATACCTGAAAGTGCTAATCACTCATGGCTGATTCAACACCGTACTTAAACCCCATAGTAGTACCATTGACTTAAAAGCTAAGTGAGTGCTTAACTGCTGTGTTACATTAGGCAAGAGTGCTCAACACTGCAGGATAAAGCCATAAATGTTAACTTGCATTAACCACACTAGGTTATGTCTAGATAAATGTACAGCTGCATAGTCATGGCACAAGTAATTTTATTACGTTTCCCCTTATACATTGAAAAGACACAGACATAATCCATACAGCTGCTACCTTATCTTCGTTCAAATCCCTCCTTAAAATTAACTTCTGCCATGATGTGTACAAAACTCAGCATTTTGATGATGAGCTGTGACTATTCCTCTTCTTCCTTCTTTCACTTTCCATTTCCTTAGTTCCCCATTCCTCACACTACCTTTGCCCTAGAATGCCCAATAAACCTGGTGGTTTGAGCAATCCTCTGGGATGGGGGAGATCTAGGTTCAAGTCCCTGTTCCAGAGCAGGACTGGAACCTGGGTCTCTCAGGCGAGTGCCCTAACCACTGATATATGGGGGTCTAAGGGAGGCAGTGGCAGCACCTCCTCCCAGCAGTTTTGGACATAGTGCCTAAATCCTCTTGTGAATCTAGCCTGAAAAAAACCAAATGTTTAATTTTTGATAATGTTGAAATAGTTCAATCTAACATTTCCAAAGTGGTCTTTCCCCCATTTTGACCAAAACAATTTGCCAACATTGACACATTTTGCAAGATATTTTGGTTGACCCAAATCTGCATTTTTTAAGCAAAAAAAGATTTAGCCAACAGAATTTTGCCCAGCTCTGTTCAGAATGTCCATTCATCAGTAACAGTCTTGCCGATCTCCAACAGCACTGAATGCAAAGCTTATTTTGAACCAGTTTGAGTGCTGTGGGAGCAATCATGTTCCTAACATCTTTCCAACTGTATCCCAGGCCCCTGCACTCAGCAATATGTGTAGCTCCGATTTCTTCTTCTCATTTACTTCCAGTTGCTAACAGCCACAGAGAAACGAGCCAGAGGCACGACATTGCCCTACATATTAAAAGGCACTAACAGTTCACAAATATTACATGATAGCAATAATCCTATTGATAACTATTATTGCTTACTGCAGCTAGGAACTCGACTGGACTTTGTACGAGTGTTAATCCACTTGACATTCACATTTGGATAGTGACTGTAACTATGGAGGCAGTTACAGGCACTGGTGAAGAGCTAAGTCTTGGAAGCAATTGCTTGAATAAACTTTCATTATACTTGTGCTGAATATCATATGTTATTGGAATGCATTAAGGAATTGTTACAAGTGAATAACTTTCAGCACTAAGTCTAAACTAGAGATAAGATTGCAGGGTACTGAAACAATAGAGCTGGGCATTTATTTAGAAACTTATAGAATTTGAATGTGCAAACATTACTTAATCAAGAAGATACATAGCTAAAATTATCCCCATTTTATCAGTGGAGAGACTGACAAGAAGTTATTTGATTTGCCCCAAATCTTAACATGAAACATTATGGCAGAACCAAAGACTCCTGTTATAACCATCAGAGAACACTGCTCATATCACTTTATACTTTCACTCTAACCTACAGTTACACTACCATAAAAGCACTTGGTTAGGCTGAGGCAGTCTGCAGCCTGAATATCTTTTCTCTCTGCCCTCTATCATTTCAGATTAGATTCAGAAATCATTTGCAACTGCATACAGGGATTTTAGCAATGGGCAAAGATATCAGAAAAATAATAATCAACATTTTAAAAGATTCATCATAAGCCTTTGTCTGGTTGGTTTTGCACTCCTGTATAGCAAAAATGACTTTCCTGGTTGAGGGCACCTTCTGACTATAAAGTAGGGAATATGCAGTGTGAGCAGCAATCAGATGATCAGCCAATCAGACATAGGAGAATGAAGTAGGAAAAAGTGCAGCAGTACCACAAAGAGAGAAAGAACTTTCTTTCACAGATGATCATAAGAAAAGCAAGTGCACAATAGTAACACTAAAATTAAGGCCTCATATTGTTTCCTTTATAAAGCACAATTTTCTAAGCTGTATAACTCAGTAGTATTAAATAACATTTTTCAAAACAAGAAGCCAAATAATTAGAGCACCAAAACAAATACATTCTTAGGAGCTTCAAGTGCTAGTAAAGCTCTAGCCAAAAATTCCCTTCATTTATAAAATGAAGTATTGCAGACAGTTCTTTTTTGTGGAAATGTCTTTTTGGCACTGAAAAAGGTTGTAAAAGGTTAAGACCAGAATCGTTCAATAGAAGGTGGGCTTGATCATCTACAACTCCATTTAGTGTTGTAGGGACTGTGGGTGCTCACCGCCACAGTAAATCAGGCTCATTTATTGTATTCTACACCAACCGTGACCAATGCAAAATATAGACCATCTCTTTACAGCTGCCTGGGAAAATATCTCCATGTGGTTTCTTCAGACAATCAAGCGTCCATCTCCATTACAACAGCTCTTGGTAACTGGTCATATCACATTACAGAATCCTGTATTGATTCCTCTCAATGACCTCCATACCTGGATTTGCTCAGTCAAAATATTATTTTTCTGACTTCTCAGCCTGGACTCCGGAATTCAGTTTATCCCCTTTCTATTTCTGGCATACTTATAGGTGATAGACACTCTGCAATTAGAATTTCCTTGTGTGTTTTGGACAACTTGCTTGATGAGGTAAAATAGACTTCAGCTCACTGTCCCATAATTGTACTGGCTTTTGAAGTGCTGATAGGAGTAAAGTCATTTTTTCCCTCCGTTAAAAGAAGCAGATCAAATTCAAAGACACACAGGGTATAAATGTTAAATGGCAAGGTGACACTTTCACTGTGACTCTTCTGATCTTAACCACATTTTAAGCCCTCAGAGCAGACAGTAATGTTATTCCATCTCGCCCACCTAACGTGTGTTGCTGCTCACATGACCATCAGATGTGCTTAAGAACATTGGGTCATACAAAACACACGAGGACAAATTATGTTAACATTTATGCTTGTGTAAAAATGAATTCAGTGGAATTAATTCGAAATCTAGCAGTGGAACAGAGCAGAATTTGGCTGCTGAAATATTTAAACAGTCAGTGTGTGTTTAAAGCTTTCTATGATACAGGACCATTCTAGCCTTAAATTTCCATTAGACCATTGGGTCTAAGTTACCTATGAGTCACAGTGCCACCCAAAAGTTTAAACCTGAAGTTTTTCAATTGTGTGTAGTTG
This sequence comes from Chelydra serpentina, assembly GCA_037349315.1. Classification (NCBI taxonomy): domain Eukaryota; kingdom Metazoa; phylum Chordata; order Testudines; family Chelydridae; genus Chelydra; species Chelydra serpentina. The sequence goes on from JBAIAC010000035.1 coordinate 21,750,974, forward strand.
AGAGTAACTTTTCATCCCCATACAAGAGAGGAAAAAAACCCCCCAAATTCTTAAAAATATTCACAGGATAGAAAAACTGTGTCCTACCCATCTCTACTATGAAGTATTTTAAAAGATGAAAGCAGCACTTGAGACAAAGATTTGACCAGAGAACTCTATTAGCCTTCCTGCAGGATGAGACAGACAGGTGTAGTAACTACAGACTATCTTCCAAATAAAAAGTTTGCAAAGTTCACAGGGCCAAACTCATCCTTGGTAACTGCACTGAGCTCTGTGGAGTTCCTTTGGTCCCAGGATTAGATATTTCAAAAATCTTGTTATTTAAGATGTCTGCATATATTTTACAACCAGCTACCTATTGGCACCCCTGCACAAATAATTGCATATTACCCCCCACCTTCTCTCTCAAAAGTCTGCATAAACCACTTTCTTTACAGCCCCAGAAAGTCCATATTTCTGCCTCCCTGTTGTCTTTTAAAGCCTGATCTGAACCCATTAAAGCCAATGGGATTCTTTCCATTGATTTCAGTGAGCTTTGGATTAGAACCTCGGAAAATTGACCTGCTGACCTGAACAAACAAGTGACAAATATGGTGTAGAGCCCATACTCTACACTACTCTACAGGGTAGTCAGGTATCCACAATCTTGACTAGTACTTGAATGTTTGCAAGGAACATACACACAGTTTGTATGCCTGAAACTGTGTTCCTTAACTATCCAGAGTAGAGACAAAGCAACTAAGCCTGTACAGTATAAAGAGATCTTCATTAATAAACAATATGGAGGCTGTAAATGTCATTTTCATTTGGTGCATAAAATTATCTGCCACAGTAAAGTATTGTCTGCAATAATATATGTCATGACTAGACCCAGGACACATCATTAACTGCAGTAAGTTTTCCCCTTCTTTGCTCTAGTATTTCTAACAGTTTTTCTTCCCTATTTTTTAATGTTTCAGGTATCAAATTAAATATACATCACACCTTTCCTGTGCATCCTTCAATAAATAAATATTCAAAATTCTGTATATGAAAAATACAACAATCAAAACTTCTTGGTATTTTGTCTTAGTAACAACTAAGTAGCATCTTCCAGAGATGGTCCCATGCAAACTAAGATCAGCAAGTAATGCACAACAAATAACTTGACAGGTTTCACCTTTTTTTCCTGCTTTAAGTTGCTCCTTGAGACCAGACCTTTGTGGATCCATCTCCAACGTTCTGAGCTATGCTGGGTAGCTCAAGCTGAGACCACCTTGAGAAGAGCTGGTCTCAAGGATCAGGATGGAGCACTGAACTACTGCAGAATGAGATGTGCAGAATTCATGTAAGATTTTTGGAAAACATGAGGTAATGCACAATGAGAAACGGAGATCCTCTAGTCTAGTCATACAAAGCAGGTATTCTATAGCCGAAAAAACCTTAAACTGAACCACAGAAGCTTAAGCTGAGTAGAAATACTAAAACACCTCAATGTTGAGAATGACAGATCTGAGAGCAAGTGCTCAGATTCTGGTTTCAGCTAGAAAACTCAGATACCCTCTTGCTTTCTTTAAGGCTTATTTTCCTTCCATGATCTAACTCAGGGAACACAAACCAAGCAGAGGGAATTATTACAATGAAAACAGAATTAGTAGATGAAGTTGCTCTGCTATATTAAGTGACATACTGTGACATATTGGATAGCTTCAACAAGGATATCACTTTGAATTATTGAGACAATCACTTTACAGTGATAAATCAGAAGGAAGGGACCATCTTGTGAAAGACAAGAAGAAGATAGTTGCTGAGGAATGGAGGAAAGGATTGTATTTCTAAGCTACTCCAAAAGAAAATTACCTCAGTATGAGGCTATAGAGGACCTGCTATATGAATATTAATAGGCTAACTTTAACAGAGGGGAAGCCATGTTGAGGGGGAAGGCTAGTAATGATATAGGAAGAGTGTTCTTCTGAGGAAGACTTGGAACTTTTGTCAGGAGATGGGAAACAAACAGTCTACTCAGGAAAGCAGAGTTCCATTCAGTATTTAATAAACCTGGAACATGCACAGGAAGGACAATATAACCTATGCTTGAGTAGTAGAGACCTTGTTAAATTTACAAATGTCAATCTTGAGTAAACATTACTTTCTTATGCTAATACAAATGCTGACTACATGGCTAGGATAGTAATGCAGGCAGGTCAAACCAATCTTCAAAAGGAACTGAGCATATATTTAAGACTAAAACACTGCAGACAGTAAGACTTTTATTGCATTGGCTCAACTCATCTCACCCTGTGGCTTCTTTGGCTGAGCTGTACTCTAGTCTTCAATTGGACGCTTTTAGTCTGTTTGATTAAATTTGTTTAATAGATTATAAGGCCAGAGGGAACCATCATGATCATATAGTCTGTCCTCCTGCATATCACCGCTCTCAGAACCTCACCCACTCACTTCGGTAATAGGTCCATAACCTCTGGCTGAGTTGCTGAAGTCTCCAAATCTTAATGAAATGACTCAAGTTACAGAGAATACACCATTTATCCTAGTTCAAATCAGCTAATAGCCCATGCTTCAGAGAAAGACAAAAAAAAAAAAAAAACTGAACCCCCAGGGTCTCTGCCAACCTGACCTGGGGGAAAATTCCTTCCTGACCCCAAATATGGCAATCAATTAAACCCTGAGCATATGGATGAGACCCACCAGCCAGATCCTGGAAGGAATTCTCTATAGTAACTCAGAGCCCTCCCCATCTAGTGTCACATCTCCAGCCATTGGGGATATTTCCTAATAGTCGCAGATAGGCCTTATGCGATTGTAAGGCAATCATATCATCCCTACATAAACTTATCAAGCTAAGTCTTGAAATAAGTTAGGCTTTTTGCCCCCACTACTTCCTTCAGAAGGTTGTTCCAGAACGTCACTTCTCTGATGATTAGAAACCTTCATCTAGTTTCAAGCCTGAACTTTCAGTTTTCTTATAGACTTGCAATTTAATTTAAGGCACCTAAGCCTGTCCTTTGGGTTCTCATGGTTGCTCATTCTCAAAACACAAGGAGAGTGCAGTTCTGTTCTCTAGTGCAGGGGTTCTCAAACTTTATAGCACCATGACCCCTTTCTGACAACAAAGAATTACTACATGACCGAAGCCTGAGCTTGGGTGGGGGGACCAAATCCAAAACCCAAGGACTTCAGCCCTAGGCAGGGGGCCTGTAACCTGAGCCCCATTGCCCAGGTCTGAAGCCAAAGCCTGAACTCAGCCGCCTAGGGCTGAAGCCTTTGGGCTTCGATCTTGGGTGGTGGGGCTTCGGTTTCAGATTCGGCCTTTGGTGGTTGGGCTCGGGCTTTAGCCCGGGGCCCTAGCAAGTCTAAGCCAGCCCTGGCGACCCCATTATAATGGGATCATGACCCACTTTAGGGTCTTGACCCACAGTTTGAGAACTGCTGCTCTAGTGACACACATAAGAGGAGGGATGAGTGGTACTTGTCCTGGAGCTCTCACTCCAAAATGTAAGCACATCAGCAGTCTGAGTAGTACTGTGTTAACTTCAACCAGGAAGTAAGGGGACTGACCAATCTCTGTCAGAGGCAGAGGGAACTAGGGAACAGGAAACTCTAATAACTGCTGAGTTTGTGGAGAAAACATAGGCTGAAGGTTCTATTAGTATTATCTGAGTAACCAATAAAACTAAACCTAGGGAAGGTTAAGTTTGGACTATATACATTGTGTGCTTGTTCTATTCATACCGGGGTGGGAACCTTGCCTGTTTACTCCTTTATTTAAAGTATCACTGTAATTTCAGTTTTTAGCTTAAAAATGGGAACCTATTGAGGCTGATTCACCACTGCATTACCCCAGTTTTATGCTAGGTTAACTGGCATAAAAGTGGAATAAAATACTAGTGAATAAAGCCCATTGTCCCCCATCAAGGAAAGATATCTTAACAACACACTGGCTGCACAAAACTGCATCAAAGCAGTCCTTTAAGCACAGCACAGAGATTATTTGAGAGCACTCAAAAGCTTTGTGAATGAGGAGTGATCATTGTGCTGTTAAATGTATGTTTCAGGGCCCTAATTAGCTATGAAAAAGAAAGGAACGCTTCATTTTTAAACAATAAGTCAACAAACAGCACATTTCTGGATGATTAAAGAACCCCTCAAGGGTTGTTATGAGGTACAAGGCCAAAGGCAGAATAATTTTACCATCCAAAGCGCAATCATCTCCTAAAAATGTTAGGTCCTTATCTTACTACTGTAAATAACAGAATTTACATATAAAGGAAAAGCAAAGGGATCCATGTATAGACATTATTGATACGCTCAAAATACGGCAACAGGTGTTGAGGCTTTCTGCAAGCCAGGTCCCGGGGTTTGTGGGTAGCAAACATTTTAGCTAAATATCAATCCCTCTAGACTTGCAAATAAAACACTTAAAGATGTATAAGATTTGGGCTTTGAACAGTGCGGGCCAGAGTCTCCACTGGCTTGTACATCTGTGTATTCATGAGGTAGGAAGTGTGATTTAGTGCATAGGGCACTGGTCTGCAACTCAATTCAATTCCCATTTCAGCCCAGTATCACCTTGAAGCGGTCACTTAATCTACCCTCAGCCTCCATTCCCCATTTGTAAAATGGGAATAACAAGATCCTCCTACTACACAAGGTGTGTTGTAAGGATATAATCCATAAATGATTGCAACGTGCACAGAAACTGTGGTGAGGGACACAAGCTCCTGGATAGTCACAGCTGTGTGAAGTAGGATGCTACCAGACCAGAGTGGTCTGGCTCATCTCTCACTAATGTAAATGACTGCTCAAGGTGTCAGCAGTGGACAATCTCTCCTTGTATCCTTCCAGTATGTCACCATGCTTCACAGGCCAATAAAGCTAGGACAGGCTTCTACAGAATTCTTCAGCTTCACTCTTCTCGCCTTCACCCATGCTCTCTACTCTCCTGAATTTACCCCTTAGCTGTGGCAGGCATTAGTTAATGCCAGTAGGGAAACACAGATATATCTGTCCGTACAAGGGTTGACTCACCACAGGCATGCCCCTTCATGACTGGGCATGACATAGCAGTTCTCTCTCTTGCACCCCCTGCTGATGGTCACTCTGGTCCTACTGTGGTCTGCCTCTTCTTACAACTTCTCCTTCTGGCCAGGTCATGTTTTAGTCCCACCCTTTTTGGGGTAACAAGAAGTCCAACAAATAATAGTCCCAATGTCCTTACAAAAGGTCTTTGGCCCTGACTCTGGGCTCGATGGTCTTCTCTCAGGGCTGTCACCTGCCCTTATCTCCTTCTCAGTGGACTTTATGTCACCATCACCAGTAGTGGAACCAGGGCCGGCTCTGGCTTTTTTGCCGCCCCAGGCAAAAAAAAAAAAAAAAAGGCTGCCCACGGCCCCACTCCCCCAGCTGGGGCGCCGGCGGGGAGCACAGCCTGCCTGCCGCCCCGCTCCCCCATCCAGAGCGCCGGCAGGGAGGGCGGCATGCCCGCCGCCCCACTCCCCCAGCTGGGGTGCTGGGGAAGAGTGTTTTTTTATTAAAAAAATAAATAAATAAAAACCAAAAAAACCTGAGCGCCGCCCCGCCGGGAGGTGTTGCCCCAAGCACATGCTTGGTCGGCTGGTGCCTGGAGCCACCCCTGAGTGGAACCAGGACCCCACACTACACCACATTCCTGTCCAGGGACCCTGTAACTAGAGTTGTGTGTCTGTCATGGGGGTCGTGGAAGTGAAGTGACCTCAGTGACTTCTGCAGTGGCTTCTCCCTAGCCCTCCTTCCTACTGCCCTGTGCTTGCTCCTTTAGGAAGCCCAACACCCTAGATGGGTTTGATCACCAGTCATGCCTAATGCCCTTCCACGTGCCACCCAGAGTACATCTAACACTGTGATGAGACCCATTGCACGGCTGGAGCCCAGGCTATGAGACCCCATGAGTAGCGGGGGCGGGGAGAGGAGGAAGAGTCTCAGAGTCCAGGCCCCAGCCCACGCCAGAATGTCTATGCAGCAATTTGATAGCCCCACAGCCCAAGCCCCATGAGCCCAAGTCAGCTGACCCCAGCCAGCCATGGGTCTTTTTCTGCTGTGTGGCTATACCCTCAGTGGCCTAATTGGGCTCAGACTCCAGTTAACCCATGATTAACGAGTGGTTAAACCAGGTTTAAACCCTCCATCAAACTGCTATTCATAATCAACAGTATGATATGGTGTAACAATCGTTAGCTATTCTCTCATTTTCATTATCATGACCAGCCAGTCAAAAATGCACATTTGCGTAGGGGCCCTGAAGCTGGTTTATAAATAATATTGAGTGTGATGGAATGTCAATGTATCCAACAGTGATCTAAGCTGCACTCTTCCTACTGAAACCAAAAGGCATTGATATCTGGTAAATCAATGTTATAGCAAGACCCCGGTGACAAAGAGAAGGAGCATGTGCACCATTGGTCCTCATTCTCAGATTTAATTATTAGCTGTGTAATCATCTTGGAAGACATCCCTGGGGTTATTTCACATCTCTATTATCTTCTCTTTTATGTGAATTAGACATGAAAAGTTCCTTATTTCTCCAAGGAAACAGTGCTGAGATGACGACATTCTCAAAGGCACAATTCCAATTAAATCAGAGTAAAAATGTATGCATCCTTATTGAATTATATATAAGATTTTTCTGAATTTACTGTAGAGTCCATAAATAACCTTTCGTTCAAGGATTTTTGGCTTGAAAGTACACAAAAATATAACTTATTCACAGACGGTTGACTAATTTGTAATGAAGACATTTTTTTAAAATGAATTTTGCCTAGTTTTCTGTTCATGAATTGTAATGGCATTGAGAGTGAGTTGATTAAATGTGGTCCTTAACTAAAATTTGCCAAATGCTTTTTTGAAAATATTCTTGGTCTTTAGATTTTGGTGAGCAAACTATAGCAAATAGTTGAAATTCAAAAGTTTATCTATTTTCATTAAATGTAAGAGACATATGTTTGTTCCCTAACTACATATGTTTAACTTCTTGGGATCAGATTTTTGATCGGAACACTTGAGATTTCAAAAAAAGAAGTTTGTTTTTCATGAATTTTCTGCAGTATTTGCTTAAAATTCACTCTTTTGGCAAACATTCCTGCCCGTGAACTCATTGGGTCTGATTCTCCATTCCATTAACATCCATTAAATTGTGATAACATTGACTTCACTAGAAGTACATCAGTGTACTTCTAGTGAAGTCAATGTTATCGTAATTTAATGGAATGGAGATTCAGGTTCATTGTATTGATGCACACAGTCAAAGCAAACTTGTTAAAAATGTAAAAGCTATTCACAAAACATTTACATCATTTGCCCTACAAGTATAGTGAGAGATTGAATTTTGCTGAAAGTGGTTCTCAGACTAAATATGTACATTAGGCTTAAAGGACCAAATTCTGCTCTCAATTAGTATGCTGTAAATCCAGGGAAACTATTAATTCACAGAAACTTCATTGAACTGAGAGCATTATTTGACCCTAAGCAATTTCACCAGCAAGTAGAAAACCAGAAAAAAGAGAAAGCCCAGAAAGAGACAATTTTATGCACTGTTTAACAAAATTAAATCAATGAAAGTTTATTTAACAAGAAGTCTTGCTGTTCCCATATCTAATCACATGGTAAAAGTTCACTCTAACTCCATTTTCAGAAGTGACTTTGGAATTTAGGAGCCTGAGACTCATGAGAAGTCAGTAGGATGAGGGCTCGTAGGTATCTCTCACCTTTGAAACTGGACTTAGCACTTAGATGCTTTTGATAAAATTTTCTTTACTGCTCAATATGATGGCTCATTAACTCAATTCTTTCATTGTGAAAATATGCAAACACTTCACATACCTCATAACTGATTAAGATCCTGGGACTAGTGTATGGAAAAGAGGATGGTCCATTGTATTCTCCTAATCAGCTGGTGCTCATATTTAAGGTTTTACTATAGTTCCTATCATTGTAATATCAAAAGGGCTTGTTGCCAGTTCTGGGTGCTCTCAGGGGTGGAGCATCAAAGACTTGGCAGATGCTGGAATGACAAAAGGGGGACTGAGCAATATGTGATGATTTCTGGTCATTAGGCCTGGGTGCTGCTGTGCAGAGGATCTGGGCACTGTCTAGCACCACTTACCTCCATAAAACTACTGGGAATGCTATGAGGCAAACCAAATGGTAGGTTTTCCATTGTGATGCTGCATAGGCTCCAACAGAGAGTGATTGGGTAAAGACAGGCACCTGCACAGTTCCTGTTACTTGGCGTCAATGACTGAAATGACTTTTTACAAGTCCCAGACCCTCTGTTGTATGCACTATGGCCATGATGTGGAATACAAAATAATAGGGCTGGTGTGCAGATACTATGGTGATGAATGTGGCATAAAAACCTATATAGAGTAGAACAGTACAGTTCTGCACCTAGGACCAGCCCCACTTTGCCTGCACATCTCAGAGTGCCTCCTTCTGTATCAGGGGCATGTAAGTGACCCCACACCGCTATGCTGAACATAAAGTCACAATTACGATCAGGAAATCTGTCTAGAAGCAATGCATGTTAGAATTTCCTAAGGAAATGCTTTACTTGTGCCTCTCTGTATTAAACTGAGATCTAAATCACAGTAGATTTGTCTGTGTTGAAATATATGGGTCCAGATCATCAGCAGGTGCAATCTGGCATAGCTACTGAATTCAATGAAGCCACACTGCTTTACATTAGCTGGCTGGGTTTTGGTTCATTTCTGTTAATAATAAGAGGTCAAATAATCAGGGTCAATCAGTATTTATTAATCAAAGATTGTTAGTCGAAGATTAATACAACAGAATCCAGAAAGGGTAGCTGTAGTTACCAAACAGCTCTGAAGTCTGGAGAAGTGACTGCAGCTTGATTCACTCCTAACTAGCTCCCCAAAACTCTTATGCTTATATTCTTGTTCAAGACAGAGTAAAAGTTCTTGCTCATAACTGATCTGCACAAGGATTTCCTTTTATGATATCTCAACTTACTTAATCAATGAACTAAAGATATCTTTAGCTTCTATCCTTAATGGTATCTTAGCATATCTAATCAATAGGCTAATGATATCTGTAACTAAGTCCTTAATATAGAAAACACCTGTACAAGGAAATCCTAATAAGCTAAAATCATCCCTCAGTGGGTTAGTATCTCTATGATCACCCAAGACATTTGTAATAGAGAGCATCTCTCATCAATCACAAGTGGTCCCTTCCTGGACATCTGGACCATTCTCCATGGATCACCAGGGTCACAATAAAAAAAAGTTACACACACCATTATTTTGTCACACACCAAAATTCAGCATAAGTACAAAGTCCCTAGAACCATAGATACAATACACTTTGGTTCGTACACAAAGGATTGTGGGGTTTTATATACAAAGAAATATGGGAACACAAAGAATTATGGGGAGTCTGGTTCATTTGCTGACAAGCTGAGGATCTAGCACATAGTCAGATACAATGTCTGTTGAACATCCATGAAGGCAGTTTGATCTGAGAACAGTTCATTTTTTAAAAGTTTAGTTTTTGGGTGTTAAGAATATATTTTAAAGCTATTTTCACGTCACAAAATAACCTCAATTCTTTGGCCTTTTCAATGTATCTTTCATATTGCAGAGAAAAAAGTTGCAAAACTAATAATTATAAATATGTATCACATCAAAAGTGAACCATTTTAATTTATGGAATAGTCTGTTTTACTCATGCGTTCTGTAATCCTTTCCATTCTAATTAGCTACAATTTCAATGACAGATTTCAACATATGGAAATTTATTCATAACATTCTTATTAATGATTTCATACATCATATTAGAAGTTTTATATTCCATTCCATTCTCAAAATTATATAAATGAATCAGATTTAAAATGATTTTTTAAGTAATAAAACCATAATTGTCCAAAGTCATTTTTATAAGAGAATACTAAATACACCAGTGTTAAGATAAATGTACTTCAATACGGCTTATTGCTATACAAAAATGCACAGAATTTAGTGTGCATTTAGTACAGCTCTTATGGGCCTGATTTTCAGATATGCTGAGCATCCACAACTTTAGATGAGGATAGTGGGAGCTGCAGATGCTAACCACTTCTCAAAATTATGTCTTAAGAGTCCTAACTCCAAGTCCCCTGACCATCTTCTCTAATGACTAGACCACAACTCCTCACCATGTGTAGTAATTCTTTTAGGTTATCTACAGTAAACAGTTAGCATTTAGGTTCCCTGAAGAAGAATCCAGGGGCGTCATTTTATTGTCCAGTTTCATTCATACATAAAACCTTTAAACTACTAAACTCTAATATAGCCATGAAAATACCTCATTTTGATACTTATCAGTAAAAGATCATCTTTGGCTTTCTTACTAACGTTGCTGCTTCTCAAGGTTCTCTAAGGGCATCTGCATTGCTCTTTTGCATCACAGTGAATGAGTCCAACATTTTATTTTAATTCATTTTCTAATGAATGAAAGCTAAAAATAACTGCTCTTACTTGGGGCAGATAACTGCAGCAGAAACCACACAGGTTACTGTTTTTAAAAAAACAAACAAGAGTTTTGTATGGAATAAGTTATCTGATCAGCAAACCATGCTAATATAGATCCTCTGCTTCAGATGCTTGCTTCTTAACAGAGTCACGATAATGTTTACATCTTAACAGGAATTCATTGGGGATATGGGAGTATAGTCTTATTTTAAAGGGATCACTGATTTTTAAAAAGTCATAGCTGCCTCACCACCCAAATCAGACAAGTCTTGTTTCCCCAGTGTTATGATGCATTTATTTTGTGTGGGGAGTGTCCTGTCCAGATCCCAATGTACTGTGGAGTCTTGCAGGCTCAATATTAGGGTAACTTCTGTCCCAATAAAGTCTGAAGAGTAGGTGTATGGCTAGTGTTCAGATAAAGAACAAGAAAGAGGAACAATGAAAATCACTTATTACTAGGGGTGTGTTAAAGTAATGAATATTGACAGCAACAAAAAGGCATTAAAATCTGCAAGATAAAAAAATCCAGAAAGTATTTGCAAATTCTTAATGTATCACTGAGTGATTGTAACTGTGAAAGGGTATATTGTTAGGGGCTACCAAAGCCTACCCTCTGCCCCATGTTGCTCATGCCAAGATATGACAACCCTAACATCTCCTGAAGGCACAGTGGACCCAGATTTTCAGGCTCTTATTCACTCTGATTCGCTTAAGGGGAGTAAAAAGACCTGAGTGAAACCTGAGCAAGAACTTGTTTAACTCATTATTATTTGATTCATGATTTATTTCAAGCATCATCGGAATCCTTAAATTAAGGTTCTACTCTGAAAAATGGCAATCTTATTCAATACAATGGCCACCTGAACATACTCAGACTCAGGTCTGCTTGCCTTCATGATAAAAGTAAGATTTTTTTATTGTCAACCTTGAAGAAACAGCACAGCTCTGGGAGAGTGAAGGGGATTCTTTCCTGTTTCCTAATCTGCCAGTATGGTATTGGCAGGTTGCCATGTGATCAGTTCAGGACCAAGTTTTATTATAACATAACTGAGACAAGACAGGAAGGCAGAGATAGATGTAGCTGTATTGTGCTTTTTGAAAAGCCCCAAAAAGTTAGCACCAAGCAGTGATTTTGTGCCTTTTATCCCTAAATAGGGTAATGCAATAAATACCTATTCAATGTACAGACCTAACAAAATGGTGCAGGAAAGTGATCGGTTATAATTTACACAAGTACGTGGAACACTACATTTTAGGGTGTCCGTATTTTTCTATGGATTTGTCCCATATATTAAGCCTTGATGCCTGATTCCTAACTAGTGCTGCATAGTCACGTTTTCATATATAGTACATCTTCATCAATGTCAAACACATAAACAGCCTCCTGAATATATTTTGCACTTTTTATTCTACTGGGTATTAAATCCTTGTTCAAAGGCTGCTGCCTGTTCATTTTATTTCAGAGTTTAGTTTAGTCATGGAAGGTTAATTAGCCTTTGGATGTATAAATTAGACAGAACAGCAAGCACCCCCCCCCGCCCCCGCCATGGTCTGGTCAGCCTCATCTGAGAGTCTCAAAAGAAGAGTACAAAGGTTCATAATTTTATCTAAATGGCCAATCATCTTTAAGATGAAACATTGTTGGAGGGATCTTTAATTCAGCTATGCAAAAATTCACCCCACTATGCTTTTCTTGAACCACCAGGAAAAATAAAGAGCGGGGGGGAATGTTGGTGTTAAACTCTGGCTTCATTTAGCTAGGCCTGTTTATATCGTTTGGAACTCCAACAGTGAGGACATTAACAGAATTGGTTAAAAAATTTTCAGCAGAACAGTTTTTCTTTGGAAAATGGTGAGTTGATTACATTAAAACATTTTGTAGGAACTTTGTTCCAACTTTATTACTTCACCTTTATCATTTTGTCATTTATATATACATATATATGTTACTCAAAACTGGGCCAGCTAGTAAGCTTAGGGAGGACTAATAACCCACCAGCGTTTGGCAGAAAGCAGCATGCTTATTATACTGATAGCTAAGCTCAAAAGAAAGGGTGGGGGTCATACTCACACCCACATACTCACTCTCCCAGGACAGGCACGGCACTGGAGATGTCAGGATCCTTCAAGGTAAGTGTTCCACAGTGCAGCGATGGATGGTGCGATGAAGGTCCGGGGGATGGTCCTTCATCGCAGGCATGATGGAATGCAACGCGGTGAATCACAGGCCAAGTGGTCCGGGGGAAGGTCCTTCACGGGAGATACAATCTTGTGAGTGCACTCCTGAGCACATGGCCCCTTCCCCTTTTAAGGACCTGCTCCTCATGGCCTGCAACTAGAGATGACTTGGCCACATCTGGTTGGTCACAGTCCACCTCGGACAGTGTCCATGCAGCGTCCATGCATTGGGTGTGTGATCGCTGCCTAATTAGAGTTCCAGACACCTTGTCTACCTGGGAGCTCTTCTGAACTTCCAGCTGCTCAAGCGACCCATTCACCCCACAAGCATTCCAGGAGGGAGGGGAGGGGAAAAGCCACTTCGCAGGTATTCAAAGAGGAGACAAAATGGGAGGGGAAGGTGTAACAGACCTTTTGAACATACAGGTTATACAGAGCATACAGATCACTGCTGCTCCTACAACAATATATAATTCATAAAAAGCACTTCAAGATGCTTTTTTATTAATTCTATATAGGTCACAAAGCACAAAGGTCATTTGAGATTTCCAAAATGAAATCTTTCAGAAGTTGTGTTGCAGGAAAAGTCAAAATTTAACTGGACAAAAAGGAAATTTTGAAATGTTGGAATATCCTATGGAACAGAAATTCTGAGTTCTGACCAGCTCTAGATATTAGTTGATAAGCCACAATAGAGCAAAATCATCAACAATGTTTCCACTTACATGGTTTTGTGAGCTGTGTTCTATCTCTTCCTCTAGCACCTGACTCACACTAAGAGGGAATGTAGTGGAGAACTTTGGTAGGTTACATGACTATTTGGGAAAGCAAAGCCTCACAACTCTGTTGGCAATGTACCCCTTTTCTAGCTGTGCATAGAACATCTTACTTGCATTCCCATCCCGAGGAGTCCTGTATGATTAAAGTTTCAACTTCTGGCCAATTAATGATCATATCTACCTCCTCAACAAGTGTCATTCCAGTAAAGGAGATTACAGATACAGGGTTGGTTATATTTTTAATTCTGTGCATGAAGGACTGTATATACAATTTCCATTATTGTCAATCAACATTCTTCTAATCCACTATAGCTGATCTTGAGAAGGTCCATAGTCTAATTTGAGAGTAAACCAAATGCAGAGGCTTTTGTAAAGGTTTCAAAGGTTGATGTATTAAACACACACGCACGGTTAATACATTATTAATGCGTACTGCGTTTGAATGCTGGTTTGTCACAGATCTCATATTGTTACCATGGTATGCATTTGAGGAATTGTAGTGCAAACCTGGGTTAAGGCTTGAAGAGAGAGAGATGAGGAAAAATAGGAAAATTCATGCTTATGTTACAAGAGTGATTCACAGAATATCCTGAGTTTGAGCCTTTATCCATTAACACTAGTTAAGTGGCAACTAGAGAGTTCTGCAATGGAATTAACTGCAGCCATAACCTCAGAGGTTAGGATTTTTCAGCTTCTGAAGACCTCCTCTGCTGTATTTGAAAATAATAAATCTCTGAAAACAATTGGACTGAAAAAAAATAAAGGAAAAAATCTAGTTAATAGGAAAACTGTCAGCTTGGCTATTAAATACAATACAGCATTTCTTAATTAGAGAGCACAAGAAATGGCAGAAAATCACTAAAACCAAGTTTTTTTTAAAAGGGATCAATTGAAAACAAGATTTTTCTAAACCTGCTCAAGTAAATCCAGAGAGGAGGAAGGTAATGGCATAAATATGCAGCAAGAGACACCTGGAGCGTTGTCTGCTGCTTTGTGCAAAAAGAGTGATTGTATCTTTATCCTGATCAAACAAACATTTAATCAGAAGTGCCATTCCAGTTCAGCTTGAAAGGGGACAGAGGACCTAAAAGAATGAGTTGAGAGGGTTCATCTATCCAGTTTCATGCAGAATACTCTATAAAATCTGATAGCTTTCTTTGATAGGATAACGAGTCTTGTGGATAAGGGAGAAGCGGTGGATGTGGTATACCTAGACTTTAGTAAGGCATTTGATACGGTCTCGCATGATATTCTTATAAAAAAACTAGGGAAATACAACTTTGATGGGGCTTCTATAAGGTGGGTGCACAACTGGCTGGATAACCGTACTCAGAGAGTAATTATTAATGGTTCCCAATCCTGCTGGAAAGGTATAATGAGTGGGGTTCTGCAAGGGTCTGTTTTGGGACCGGCTCTGTTCAATATCTTCATCAACGACTTGGATATTGGCATAGAAAGTACGCTTATTAAGTTTGCAGATGATACCAAACTGGGAGGGATTGCAACTGCTTTGGAGGATAGGGTCATAATTCAAAATGATCTGGACAAATTGGAGAAATGGTCAGAGGTAAACAGGATGAAGTTTAATAAGAACAAATGCAAAGTGCTCCACTTAGGTAGGAACAATCAGTTTCACACGTACAGAATGGGAGGAGACTGTCTAGAAAGGAGTACAGCAGAAAGGGATCTAGGGGTTATAGTGGACCACAAGCTAAATATGAGTCAACAGTGTGATGCTGTTGCAAAAAAAGCAAACTTGATTCTGGGCTGCATTAACAGGTGTGTTGTGAGCAAGACACGAGAAGTCATTCTTCCGCTCTACTCTGTGCTGGTAAGGCCTCAACTGGAGTATTGTGTCCAGTTCTGGGCACCGCATTTCAAAAAAGATGTGGAGAAATTGGAGAGGGTCCAGAGAAGAGCAACAAGAATGATTAAGGGTCTAGAGAACATGACCTATGAAGGAAGGCTGAAGGAATTGGGTTTGTTTAGTTTGGAAAAGAGAAGACAGAGGGGACATGATAGCGGTCTTCAGGTATCTAAAAGGGTGTCATAAGGAGGAGGGAGAAAACTTGTTCATCTTAGCCTCTGAGGATAGAACAAGAAGCAATGGGCTTAAACTGCAGCAAGGGAGGTTTAGGTTGGACATTAGGAAAAAGTTCCTAACTGTCAGGGTGGTTAAACACTGGAATAAACTGCCCAGGGAGGTTGTAGAATCTCCATCTCTGGAGATATTTAAGAGTAGGTTAGATAAATGTCTATCAGGGATGGTCTAGACAGTAATTGGTCCTGCCATGAGGGCAGGGGGCTGAACTCGATGACCTCTTGAGGTCCCTTCCAGCCCTAGAATCTATGAATCTATGAATCTATAAAGAAAGGGCCAATTTATCTGCTGATTTACAGCATAAGCAATCCTGTTGCAATCAGTAGAGCTGCATAGGTATAAGTGGGGGCAGAATCTGACCCACTACAGAGCTTGCATAAAAAATCATCTCTCTTCTTGCTTTTGCCTTCAGTTAAATACTGATAGAAGCGTTACACCATCTAACAATTCATATGTTTGCAGTTGCAGATATTCCACCTTTAAACTCCAGAGGGTGGCACAAAATTCAGTCCATACATTCACTCCCATTATAAAAGCTTTTGTTTCATTTCTTTGACTACTGTAATAGAATGATTGAAACCTTTTCTTGTCCTCTCCCCTATCATCACCTACAGCTATAAGAGACCCCCACACTTCACTGCAGCTACCACTAATATGGTCTGAGTACTAGTTGCTTAGATTCTGTCCAGCCTGGGCAGCCATGAGTGTGCCCTCTGTTGATGTATATTGTTTAGTTTGTGTGTGACTTAATACATATTGATCTGTTGTATTTTAAAATCTATACTGATGTT
Organism: Chelydra serpentina; assembly: GCA_037349315.1. Taxonomy (NCBI): domain Eukaryota; kingdom Metazoa; phylum Chordata; order Testudines; family Chelydridae; genus Chelydra; species Chelydra serpentina. The sequence continues at coordinate 21,767,325 of JBAIAC010000035.1, forward strand.
CCTTTTCTCTCTCTTGTGTAGGATCCAGAGACTGAGCCTGGGCACAGGTCCAGTACAAGAAGGTTCCCCTGGCATAGCTCAACCTGGTTCCCCTGCTGCTCAACCTGGTCTCCTGCCCAGGATGTGGCAACTGTACCCTAGAACTGGAGAGTGTGGGCAAGCAGGTGGGTTCCCAGGCAGCTCCGAATGTAATAGATCAGGGTTTCATACACAAGCTTGAAAGTCATAAATAAGGATTGAACCTGGGACCTTTGACCGCAAACATTACAGGCCTGTACCTCTTGAGCTCAAGGAGAACTCCCCTTACTGTAAGACAGTTGTAGGCTATTTAGTTTCTGCGATCAGCCACTTGAGGAAAACATGAGCACATAAGCTCATTGAGTGTATTACATACTCCTCTAAGATTCTGATGTCCACCTAGGTTTGAGTCTCAGACGCAGAGTTATTTTATGAGCCTTGGCTGCATACTCATATCAGAGGTATCAGTATCAGTGAGGATAAAGCCTGGGACCTTCCAGCATCAAAACCACAGGTTTCTCTTGAGCTAAAGGACAACTGACAAAAAACCCCCCACTAATTATCTCTTACTTAGCATATAGTTGCTGAGGCCAGGAATTAGAGGGAGACATAACCACATGCCATAGGCCAATTTAGCGAACCGAACAGTACCAAAGAATTACAGGGAGGGGGAAGGAAGGAGCTGGGGTTTTCTGTGTCTAAAATGTGTTTCTTTTGTCCATCTTTGAGGAGATCCTGCTATTACAGCTTCCATACTTCTCAAAGGCAAAGTATTAGTTGGGAGGTGAACATAACTAATATGATTACAACAGGCTGTTTGTGAAGTAAAATGTGCCAGTGTCAACAAAGTTACATCTGTATCAGTTATTTCACAGAGGGCAGAGGTGTCCTTTAAACTGTATGCATGGGCTCAAGGACTTTTCCAATATTCTTTGTTCATTTTATTTATAAAAGACAGCCAGTATAAAGTGTCTCATGCTGTAGCATATGGGCAACTGTGTCAAGTGCCCTGAAGCATTCTTCCACTCTAACATTTACAGAAAGGAGAAGACTCTGAGAAGGGTAAAGAACAGTAAGAACAATTCTAAGCCATGCCTGAAACTTGCAGAAGTGCTAACTACAAAGGATCACAACTCGCAGCAATGAGGATGCTCATATGTAAATTGGGAGGAAATTGCCCTGATTCTGAATGACTAAACAATTAAAATGTTTAAGAAGTGTTCCTGCACAAGCAATTTTTAGTCATAGGATGACAGTCTAGCCTGCTAATGACAGGTTTTAACACCTGAACACAGTGTATTAAGGGGCTTATAAATGAAAGGCTCTAAAGTTATGAGGGAGTTGACAGACTTAGGCCACAAAAGTGATGCTGATTTTTGGTCCGTCATTTCTTGGGTGTCCACCCTGACACCTGATTCACAGAGGTGTAAGCACTCACTACTCCAATTCAAGTTAATGGGAACGGTGGGTGGAGAACAGGCCTGAAAAAAATCAGACCCAGAGATAAAGATAAGAATCTGGGCCAGATTCAGTTCTTAGTTACGCAGGTGTAAATCCATAGTACCTCCAATAATTTCAGTGGCGTTATTCTGGATTTACACCTGCTTAATTGTGATCCAAATCTTCTCCACTCCTTTTTCCAACCTCAAACAAGTTGGCCGTCAGAGATGTATCACAGACTAAGTACTCGCTCAGCAAAAAGAGTGAAAGGTGATAACTACAGTCTGGGCAAGCCCAAGGAAGTATTAAAGACCAGGGTGAAATCCTGACCTAATTGGAGTAAATAGGAATTTTGCCTTTGACTTCTACAGAGTCAGGATTTTACTGCAGGAGGAGTGCTAGGCATGGTATGTTTAGTAGTTGCTACACAAATGCAAGTAGTGAGACCATGGAAAGGAACATATTCAATATCTACATCAGAACAAATAAGGTTTAGTTAGAAGTAACAGACTTTACAGAGTTCAGGGGGTTTTTTTGGGGGGGGAAGGAGGGCAGATGTAAAGTATATGGGTCTGATTGAATCCAGATAGTTACCCTGGGCCATAGTCCCTGTGTAGACTTCCCCTTCCTAGATCCTTTCCCCATCACCTGAACGCACCCTTTCAAGTGGCAGGCCCATGCCTCCACGTCTCTTTGAGGTGGGAACCTGAGATCCAACCGCTCTCTGACTGGGTATACAGGTTACACTCTCTTGGTGCCAACCATGCTAGCTATCTTAACCCCAACAAGAATTTCCCTTCAGGAACCTGTGTGCAGTAATAATATGCAGTGCCACAGAAGCAGCTTCTTCAAGCAAAGTATGATTTATTTTCCCACAAGGTAGACACCCCACCAAGAAATGGATTTAAAATAACTGATCCATGTGAATACTGTCTTGCCTACACTTGGCATTCCCCTCAAGCCCCAAGATAGACATGACTTAACCTTGGTGCACGCTTGTGGTTAGGGATGCAACCCCATGCTCTGGGTATTACTAAGCCACTGACTAGATGCTGGGACTGGACGACAGGGGATGGAACACTACATTCCCTCTGAAGCATCTGGCATTGGCCACTGTCAGAAGACAGCATACTGGGCTAGATGGACGATTGGTCTGACCCAGTATGGCCATTCTTATGTTCTCTTGGGGATCACATCACATCCTGCCCAGTGCAGACCCCTCTCAGTCAGTGTCTGTCAGCCTGCAGCTGCTGACAACTCCCTCACCACCACCAGACTCTAATCCTTTATCAGTGTCTTTTGATTTCCAGCATCTCAGCCTTGGCCAATAGCCCTGTTGCCAGGCCCTGCGGGGTTCCCCTCTTCACGGCTATAAACCTCACCTCAGTAGTAGAGGAGATGCTCTTCATTTTGCTCTAGACCTTTATTTTGCCTTTATTGCCTGGCTTCTTTAATAACCCCTTTTGATTTAACTCTATAGTCATTTCTTATAAGTATTTATCTAGTACAACCAGACAGGTGGTGAGATTATTTGATATAAAGAATAGTTATTCAAGCAGAAGTTAACCTCTGTAGTGCTTTTCCCTCACTGTGACTGTGATATGTACAGCTATCCTGTGAGGATCATTCTTCACATCTCTAGTGCTTTTCTGTTTTCACTTACATACCAATATAAGGTCTTTCATAACATAACATAACAGTGTGGCCTAGAAGACAGAGCACTGAATCTGGATTCCATTCCCAACTCAGCCACTGACCTTGCTGGATGACCTCGGTCAAATCATTTCACCTCTCCGTGCCTCAGTTTCCCCCCTCTGTGAAAGGATAACAATACTAATCTCTCTTGTAAAATGTTTTCAGATCTACTGATGAAAAACGCATTTGAAGAGCTAGGTACTATTAATAGTTACATCTATTGTAACTGTTTTGCTGCTGTTGAGTGTTGTTCACAGTCAAATTCATCCTTCTGCCACAAACTAGCACAAGTCCCACTGAAGTCCTCAAAACAGAGCTTATGTGGGACTGAAGTAGAACACAGGTATTGTGGTGGCCCAGTGCACAGGGGTGAATGTCACTGCATCATAACAGTCAATAAAAGGAAGTCAAATATCCAGAGTGTGGCAGGGTGGACTAGGTCCGGAGGCCCGCTGCTGGAGGCCTCCTGGCCCTGCATCACCATGCCCCAGAATAGAGCAGAGAGAAGTGCTCCAGGCAGCCTAGAGTAGCTTCTAAGGAGTGGCCAATTGGAGGGCCTGATGCAGCAGCCAATCTGGAACCAGAAGGGCCCTATACAAGACAATCAGCAGAGCAAAGATGTTCAATTGCTGTGTGGAGCTTGAGGAGTGATGACTATGTGACTGGCTGGCAGGCAGAGCAGCAGTACCATGGACAGCTCACTGTGGAGAACTCACTGCAGACAGGACTGAAGTCCAAGGAAGGCTGCTGAAGACCGTGTGCCTGGCTGGCGGGAAGAGCCTCAGGACAATCAGCCCAGGAGGAGGGTGTGCTCGCAAGAGGGCGGTGCCACCCTGATATAAGAACTAAAACCAAAAGCAGGCTCAAACCCAACCAATAAAAGGGGAGGGGGAAAATCACCTGCAAGAGGTGGGTGCCGCCCCATGAAAAAGACTGATTGCAGGCATATCGGCCAGAGAAAAGGGGCACACATGAGAAGCCCTTTACACCCACCTTCCATTTGTTTCTGTTGGGTGAGTTTCTTCATGATCATCATCTCCCAAACTTATTGAACAAGACTCAAGACATGTGAAGGGACTGCCTTTTCCCCCCCCCTCAGAAGTCACTAAGCCTCATGCTTCAGCTAGCATCTAGGAAATTCAGGTGCTGTGTACCTCAAAATGAGGATCATTTACTCAAGGATAAATCCAAGGGATTTAGCAGCAATTCACATCCTGTGGTGATCTTAATTTTGGACCAAACTTTTGCCCAACATGTGAACAGCTGGACACATCCATCTAATACTGTGGTAAAAAGGACCTCTTTCCCACAGAGATCACAGCTTTATTATGGTTCTGTGGACAGAAAATTTGATTCATACCTGCCAAATAATAAACAGTTACACAAAACAGTACTCCCGTAGTGGGTCTACTTTTTTTTGGTTTAACTCTTGCAGGGCTGACCTTTTCCAGAGAGAGGATTTAATGGGAAACAATTCAGTGATTGAGAGTTTAATTTATTTTCAGTCATGGGAAGTCTTATTCCTCTTTGGAACAGAATTATTCTTAAAAAAATAAATTGAGTGTGGTAGTTTTATGAGGTAGGCTCCAGCTTTCTCGAGGCTGAAATGAGTTGACTAATCACCAAGATTGCTAGGTAACTGGGACATACTCTAGCAATTTCTGTGGCAAAAGGCCAGTCCTTTTACTTCTCTCCAGTGTATTGAATGTTCTCATATTTTGGCTTCAAATTTTCCCTCAGTACCACACTAGCTTGGTTTTGTCCTATTTTTGTGCCCATATTTAACAGAAATTAAGCTGCAGTCATTTTCAGCTCATTTGCTCTGCTGAGTTTTGTATTGTATTGGCTGTGTATTGTACCTCATTTTATCTACTTATCCTACATTTTAAAAGGCAACATCTGACCTTTGCGTATTAGTAACTTGAAAGCTGGGAATGTCTTAAAAGACCTACAGCTAACAGAGCTCAAGGAGATTTGTGTGTCCTAAGCTTCAAATCACCAAAATGTTGGGGGTGAGTGTACATCCTAATAAACCTGCCATATGCTTTGGATTTATAATTAGGAAACTCGCCCACCTCATCGCACTGTCTCTCAGACCTCCACTCCTTTGCTTCCACAATCCTGTTATGTTTCTTACAGGCCTTCTTTCTTCCATTACCTTTACTACCATTACTGTCCTCAATACCCTCAAAGGACACAAAGGACCTCCTGGGCCAGTCCCTTTGCACTGCTCTGGTAGTGCACAGGAGCTGGAAAACTAGCTTAAAAAGCTAAATGGAGATTCCACTGGAGTGGGGAGCACATTGGAGGTATGGGCAGAGCACACTGTCCACTGAATCTCCAACTGCAGAATGGCCCCTTGGGAGCTACGGTAGCCAGGCGTAATTTAGAACAGGCCAGCAACCCCAAGGATTTGAGGAGTGCCAACCTGGGTCAGAGATGGACAAGGCACATATGATCAAATCACAAACATCCTTCACATCATTGGAAAATACAGGGAGTACAATCACCCACTGATCCTTTGTTTCATTGACTACTCAAAAGCATTTGATACCATCTGACATTACCATCTTTGGAAGATGTTAGCAGACATGGTGATTCCAAAGCATCTCATAGAACTCATCGCTAGTCTTCAACATCAGCAACAGACCACGAAGCAAACAGCAGCAGACAACAGGAAGTGGTTTGGTACTGGGCAGGGTGAGAGACCAGGGTGTATTTTGTCCTGAACCCTTTTCAATATGTACACAGAATTTATTAAGAAACAAGCCTTGGAAGTTTTGTCAAAGTGGATGGAGCTGGAATTTCCTTTGGTGGACACCTCCTAACTAACCTCATAAGTTGAAGACATGATTCTCTTTGCTACAACCATTGGTGCAATTCAACAAATGTTGGAACCCGGTAAAACTGCTAATAGGAGGCAAGAGAACATCATGATTAATGGTCAAGAGGCAGAGGCAGTAGATGAACTCAATTATCCAGAATTATACATATCCAATCAAGGAGGCTATTCATAAGAAATCAGAAGATGACTAGAAATTCAGCCATGGTGCCTCTTACAAAAGTTTGGAAAAACCATGGCATCTCAAAATTTACAAAGGTTCAGTTGATGAAAAGCTTTTTTTTCTCTCCATAGAAACTTATGTATATGAATCATGGGAAATCAATGCTGCTGAAAATAAGAAAATCAAGATTTTTGAGATGTGGTGCTGTTGAAGACTCTTGCATATTTCCTAGACAGAAAAGAAGATGAATACTTAAATTAGAAATGACAAAGGGTCCTGTGGCACCTTATAGACTAACCCTAACCCTAACCCTAACCCTAACCTTTGCATCCAAAGAAGTGGGTATTGACCCACGAAAGCTTATGCTTCAATACCTCTGTTAGTCTATAAGGTGCCACAGGACCCTTTGTCGCTTCTGCAGATCCAGACTAACACGGCTACCCCTCTGATAAATTAGAAATAATATTGGAGAAAAGTAGACCCGGCTGTCAGAAATCAACAGGTGCAAATTTGCGTACTTTGGTCACATTAGGTGTAAAGATGGAAATAACCTCCAGAAAATTGTCATGGAAGGAACAGTGGCAAGTCATTGTAGTAGGGGACGATGAGTGAGAAGATGTATAGATGGTGTGCATCAGATCACTGGTAGGGCATCTGTTCAAAGTTATTGATGGATCAAGAAGACTTCCAAAAATTGTGCTATGTTGGCACCAATATTCAGACATGAATAAATGGATTTTACTTAAGTGGCACAAAGCTGAGCTCTGGGATAGCTGAAAATCTGGACCACATACTCTTTCATACTCCCTTATGCAAGTCTTATACAACTGTGTGTGAATGGAATTAAAGCTTTACTTGATTTTAAACTTAGAAGTATTACATTTATCCTTAGAAATCTCACATTAAATTCTTCATTTAAATTTATAATCAAATGAGGTTAAGTTCTCTTTGGTTTCTAGTCTGATATTTCAGAAGGACTTTGACGGTTCAGTTATATGTTTTGGACCAGATTCTGAACCACAGTAACACCACTGGCTTCAGTGGATTCACCCCAGAATTACACTTTGGTGAAACTAAGATCAGATTCTTACCACAGCATCTTGGAAACTTGGATTTAAGAGCAGCTGCAGAGGTTATCAACTGACATTCATCATGCATTGCCTGGACAGGAAATATTTTTCCTGCCTTGTCTGGCAAGAAATCAAAGTCCTTCATTTAGTCCACTTATCTGTATGCAGTTAGTTTTCTCTTGGATAGATAATGGCTGAACTTCTTGGTTTGTCAATAATATTTCTACAAAACTATTTCAAAGCTGTTATATACATTCATTAACCTTTATATAAATCTTTAGTTACTTCTCTTCATCTCCCTTCAAAGTTTACCAGCGGTCATCTGTTTTCTTGGACACCCAAATGGCTGTATATATTTTCCTTTGCAATCTCGAATTACCTTGCTATATCCTGATAGATACTTCTAGCCCACTGGAGTATTTTATTCAGTCTGACTTCTCTCTGAACTTCTCTTCTATCAGCTATCGAAACTAAGTATTTTCATATTCACCCCTAAAACGCCTTTAGCATTGTGCCTCAAACCCCTTCCCACCTGATCAAGTAATTCTCCCAATTTCCCTCCTTACTCTCTGTGAAACTAAGTCACGTTGCAGCCCGAGCTATACGCATACCAATAGTTTGTCCTCTCAGGCTACTTGACAACATCAGCAATCACCAAATACTTTTTTTCTACCCTTCATATTTAAGTGTCTCACTAGGTAATTTGTGGGGAAATTCCATTTCTAAGTCAGACTCTTAAGGGAAGGTAATGAACTCAGTCCAGTTCCACATCACCAGAATTATCTGAAATTATTCCAAATGGTAACTTTTTCAGACACTTTGGCACAGAGTCCAAGGATTTGAATGGGCCTATAGCCTGAACTACACTAGGATCCCTAGTGTCACTTCTCTGCACCTGGTGTGAGAGACATTGATGAGCTGGAATAGAACAGCCTTCTTTGCCAGAGTCCATGTAATGCCTAGTGCTGTCAATCCATTCCCTGTCAGCAGCACTCCAGTAAATTCACTTAATAAAAAAACATTGTATCTACATCAAGTTCCCAAGTTCCTGAACTAAAACTTTTTAACTACAGAAGTTTAATATATTTCTCTTCATATTGGATCAAAATCATGACTTTTCTATCAGTGCAGCTTATGCTGCAGTGATTAAATGAAATCATTGTTCAATATGCTCAATATCCTTAAATTTAAAGCACAGCTGTCTTATTATTCATGAAGTGCGGCCACATATGTGCAGAAACCAGTTGCATAAATGACGTGGATCTCTCTCTGGTTTAATGTACCGGGATTACTTATTTGGTAAAGAAGTTATTTGACATTAACTGGAGTAGTAGGAACTTTGACAGTGCATTTTTCTGACTCAGTCAAGACTAATGTTTTAAAACATGGATTATTTGAGATGTCTATAGTGCTTTTACTTTAATCCTTTATGAATATAATCATACAACTGAAAGAGGGATGTCTTCAGAATTTAATGAAGAGATGCTTGTTTCTCTGATCACAAGTGTGGATATAACCTGGTCTTGGATTTTTCTTCCATTGTGCTAATGCAGTGCCACTTCTGAATGTTTTTAAATGTAAAATAAAAGTATTATCTCAGTTAAGCGATAAGGCATATTTAGTTGTGTGGCAAGTCAGAACAGAGGACTGGGAGTCCATTCCTAGCTTTGCCCATGACTTGCTGCATGATTAGTTACCCTACCTCTTTAAACCTTAGCTAACCTATCTCTAAAATGAGGAAGATACCATTGCCATAAGGTGTACTGGGGCTTAATGGATTAATATTTGTTAAAGTACTTTGAAAACTGCAGATGAAATAAAGTATATAAGTGTAATTTATTGTGCATTATTAAAGGTGGAGAACAACACCTGCCACCATCTGTGTGATGAAATCATTGTTGATAAAGGGATGCAATCAAAATGGGCCACATTTTCTGCTAATGTAAAAGCATCTCTCCAATGATTCAGTTCAGCAAGCCATTTCAGGTGGTGTTTAACACCATTTCCATTCAGCAAAATACCCAAGCACATGCTTAGCTTTCAGCATGTCGGTACTGTTGATTTCTATAGGATTTAAGTACCTGCTTGTGTTTTTCTGTATAGGGGTGGTGTGACAGGGTGCTGGGCTAGGACTCCTGAGCGAGCCCTCTGTCACTCCAGCTCCAGTTAACGGAGTTAGATTGGAGCTGCCTATAGAAACCTGTGCCTGATTGGCAAAAGGAGAAACATCTGCCAGCCCAATTAACCTGGGGTTGCATAAAAAGCCTCAGAGGAAGGAAGCCAAAGAGTGGTAACTTTTCCTTCCTGGCTGCAGAGACTGAGAAGTACCTAAGGCTGAAACCCCCAAGCTGTAAACGCTGAGAAGGCAGTGGGATTGCACCCTGTAAATAAACTGCACTGGTGATTGCTGAAGCTGAGGGTCTGAGTCGTTTTTGGAGCAGAGCAGAGACAGGAAAAAGGGGGGCCCTGCTATGCCCTGTTACAGGTGGACTTAAGCACATGTTTACATGCTCTGTTGAAACAGTCTAAAATTCACCTAAAGTGTTGCAGACACAAATCAGTTGGTTCGTCATCTTTTACTGTGCCTTTCTACTGGCTCTGCATGCACAAAGGTCCAATTGCATGTGCAAATGAAGACTCTGAAAGCACAGCCAATTAGGTGGACAGACATTCCATGGCTTAAAACCCAAGAGAACAACAGATTCCAGAATCACTTCAAATCACTACACTGCCTGCCCCAACTCTCATATACCAGGCATTTTAATTGGTTCCAATGCAGATTCACAGATTCCAAGACCTGAAGGGACCACTGTGATCAGCTAATCTGACCTCGCCTATAATACGGGCCATAGGCGTTCCCCAAAATAATTCCTAGAGCATACAGGGATTTAATCACAAATCAAATGATAACTTGGCATAGCCCCTTCCAGGTTTACCCCATGGACTCAGCTCTTTCCCTCTGCCCCAATGAAAGGGGCACCGAGTGACAGAAGCCACAATGCTGTGGGGAGAGCCTAAGTCCACAAAGACTTCAGGCTCCTCTCCCCCAGATGTGCAAGGTCCAGCTGTGCAACCCAGAGTTGGCCCTTCCAGCCTTTAGCCACACTGGACACCAGCTGCAAATGGCAACGAGTCAGTAATGTTAACAGCATGAGATGAATCTCAAATCCTATTGTTTCTAATGTGTCTGTGCTTCCAGGGGCGGCTCTTACAATTCTGCGGCCCCAAGCAGGGGTGGCGGCGCCCCGCCCCCGACACAGGCAGACGTAGCGGGGCGGGGCGTTGCCACGTCTGCCTGCGTCGGGGGCGGCAAGGGGACAGTGGCGGACCTGCCGCCCCTTTGCCACCGCGGCAGGCGAGACTGGGGCGGCAGTCCAAGTCCCGCGGCGGCAATTCAGCGGCGGGAAGAGCGGACCTGCCGCCCAATTGCCGCCGCGGGACTCGGACTGCCGCCCCCTTCTCACCTGCCACCCCAAGCACCAGCTTGGCAAGCTGGTGCCTGGAGCCGGCCCTGTGTGCTTCCTGGAGGATCTGAGGAAGGCAAAAAAAAATCCACCTAACCAAATGCCAATTTGACCAAATTCCTTTCTGAACCCTAAAAGCAGGTGATCGGCCAGGTCTGCAGCAACATAAGCAGCACAGCTCCTAATTTCAACTAATGGGAGGGAGGGATGGTGGGCCAGCTAACCAGACTATAAGAGGCTTGTGAAAACCCAGGCAATCTAAAATAGGCAAGGAGGGGGGACCTGGCAGTCAACCAGCTGGCCTCTCACCCTTTGCCCCACCAATGGCTAAGTGGAGAACCAAAGGAGGTGGGGGTAAGCCCCTCTTCCTGCCACACATGCATTTTCAGCTTCTCTCATTGCCTGCTGTCCAGTCAAAGGTCCTCTCCCATGGCTGGCAGTGAGAAGGTATTTGAAAGCACCAGGCTTTCCTAAAGGCATTTTGATATAGCAGATTTTTCAAAGTGCTCAGAGATAAGTGTGAAGGTCTTCACAGAGCCTCATTATCACTAGTCAGAAACATGAAGAACAATATCATACACATGCATTTATCAAACCGACAGCCTGCTGCTGAAAAATGAACACTTGAAGGAGATGTTTACAATATTTACCATGGAGGCACCATAATGTTTCCCCTTCAGATTCCAGATAATAAAGTATCACATAATGTTTTACAATCTAAAAATAAGGTGGAATCAAATATCTTTATAAAGATGCTGATTGCTTTTGTCACTCCAAAAAAGTGACATTCGTTTATTTAGGCTTTTGAAATTCAAATTATCACACTTAAGGGCTAATCCCTAAAGTGGTTAAAATGGTATTATCTTGACAGTACCAGCAGAGGACATTTGGTCTATCAATTGATAAATATACACTGATTTTATCTGAAGTTTTAAAAAATATTTTATTTAATACAAAAGCTCTAGAATAAGGAACAAATCCATATCCATGTCAAACCTCTTAAAATAATATAATTATTATTATACACTCCAGTAACTGACAAATCTTCAAGCTGGAAGCACTTATATTGACATTTACAATACCTATCTTATGAAGCAAAACTTGTTATAAACACTGCTCTTACTGTGATTCAATTTCAAGACACCTTTGGATCTGACATCTAAATAAGTGGCCCTCATGGCTGACTTTTGGTTGCTCATGCAGTTCTAAATAGTATCCTAAGTCATCTCCTAAGTTGTTCCAATTGTGGGTGTGTGTGTGTGTGTACACATAGATATAGATATATAGATTGATTGTCAAGGCTGAATCCCCACTTTGTCACTCCAATTGAGAAGTGGGGGCCCACAAGGATTTTTAAAAATTAATACTTGCCGCTCCAGGCTTGTATTACACTCCCAAGATTACAGCTTTTCTCTGACCTTGGCTTGGTAAATGCTGCCATCACCCAAATGCAAAAAACCCCAACCCTTTGAACCCAGGAAGGAGCACTTGGGAATTCCTCCCTGTGGGGGTGCCCTCAAGCCCTTTCACTCCCCCCTCCGGGGAAGAGCTGAGAAAGAAAACAAAGGAAATTAGCTGTGGGTACCAGCTAATCAAGCAACATGCACAAACCTCTTAGGACACCAAAAATCCAATCCTATTCTAAAAAAAGGTAAATTTTATTAAAAACAAAAAGGAAAAAATTACATCTGGAATGTAGGCTTTTTGCTAGAGCTTAAAAGAAACAATTACAAAAATTAAGCACCAAAATAGCTTTCTTGGGGGTTCAGCTTAAAGGTTACAAGTAAACAAAAGCATCAGGGGTTAGCACAGAGGAGATCCATAAGCCAAAATAAGAAATAAACCTGATTGTGTCCAACTAAAGATTCCCTAATTTTACTTACAGGTAAGTAGGTTCGAGGTATGAATTGATAATCTGTAATCATACCTGGCTTAAAGCTGGTTACAGCATTACTGCTCCATGTCCCTGCAGCCCAGAGAACAACAGACAAAGGGAAAGTTTCTTTCCCAATTTTAAAAAGTTCTACCTTCCCATTGGCTCTTTTGGTCAGGTGCCCACTCCTTTTCTTTTACCTGTGGGCTTGTTAACCCTTTACAGGTAAAGCAAGCAGAGAACAGACCAAGAGGGATTTTACAGCTAACTGACTGGCTGGGTGTCCATCAAAGGAAGCTACTCCTCCCCCCCTCTTCATGTATCACATATATGTATCTATATATCACATATACATACATATATGTAATTTGATTTGATATATATATATATATATATATAATTACACATGCACATTATATATAATTAAAATAATGAAAACATGGTCAACTAATATGAGGACTTAACACTCTACTGTGTCATGCTCTAAGAATCAGTCCCTGGGGTACGACAGAGAAGCTGCATGAGTACACTAACTTATGTCAGCTGGAAAGGCTCCTTAGTATTCCATGGGCTCAGGGTTGCCACCCTATATAATCACCCCACCATGCTGTAAAATGAGCCTTATGTGGAATGGGTGGCAAAAAGTCAGTCATGTCAATTTTATTGTATCAGGTGTTTCTTTTACACCAGCGCAACCCCATGCTGCCAGTGTACGGCAGCTTTAAGTCACCTTTGTATGACTGGAGTGAGGCAAAGGGGACTTACCCTGGGCCATGGATGTGGGCCCTGGAGTCCAAGAATAAATGGATTTGGCCTCAGCTTTATGGTTTCAACTATAACAAATATCCCCTATTCACTAACGCCTGGGTAAGAAGATAGGCTCCACAAAATTCCCTGAAGGTCAATAGATTTGGGCTCTCTGTTGGACCCACTTGTAAAACAATTTCCACAGTAGCAAGCCCTCCACTGGATACACCTGGCCATGAGCCCACATTCAAATCTATATCTCACAAGCATGTTGGCTGATTTCAGTTATTACCAGGATACATGGGGGAAGAGCCAGTTTAGGTTTTAGTTAACTGTGAAAGTATTTAGAGATTTAAAGAGCAATATCAATATACTGATTTGCACCTGGAAGTAAACAGCATACTAGTGCAGTGCACACTGCTATAATAGTTAACTCACCTAAGCAAGTGTGACATGGCATTCTTGACCAGCTGTAACTTCCTAGTGATATTCAAGGATAATCTGAAACATAATGCACATTTTTATTTATAGTACGCTAAATATTTTAGGGTGTGTTGTTTAAAACAGGTCTCCCATTTCATGCCTGCAAATAATTGTAGGTACAAGTAATTTTGCATGCGAATGAGGGTAGGCTGGCATCTAGCTATCATATTAGACATTATCTTTGATTTTATAAAAATGCTATCAATCAAAGGGTTAGTTGTAGTGAAGATTGCTGTAAAGGACTGTGTTACCTATCTCCATTCTCCCCTTTACTTCTAAATTCACTAAGCACACCTTCTATAACAGCTCTCTGAAGTCCCTCTCCTTTAATTCCACCCTCTCCGCTTCACTGAAACGACCCTTTCTCCAGGGTACCAAACGATCTATTCTTGAATAAGTCTCAGGGCCTGTACTCTACCCTTGAGTTCTATGTCTACTTTTTCACAATATTTTCCTTCTTGAAATATTGCCTTTAGAGTTGATTGAAAAATAGAATTTTAGCCCATAGAAATTTTCTCAGGGAAAAAAACCTCTACCAAATGTTTTATAATTTCCCAAGGGAAATTTTGAAACAATACAAAAAATGTCATATTTTGATTTCAAAGATCTTGTTTCAATTTTTAAAAATCCTGACATTTAATAATTTATATGTTCTGAGTATTTTATTCCCTCTCACCCTACACACCAAGTTTTTTCCTATAGCAGGGGAGAGGGAAAAAAGGAGAAGAAAGGTTCAAGTTTGGAAAGCCTAGTTTTCCCCCACATTTTATTGATTTAATTAAACAAGGAAAAGGTGTGAAGATAGCTTCTCCCTCTCCCACCTCTACACTTTCAAACTTTTTTTTCCCAACTTTTACCAGTTGGAAAACTATAACAAATCATTAGAAAGCAGAAAAAAACACAGTTTTCAAACATACAGTTTTCTGTTAAAAATAAATCATTTAAAAAATCAGTTTCCCCTCATTTTATCAGAAAAGTAAAAATTTCATCAAATACTTTTTTTTCCTGCAAAATCATTTGTTTTCAATGAAACCTTATTTTCTGATGAAAATAAATGTCCAAGCAGCCCTGTATGTCTTCGTTTGGCTTTTCTGATGTCTTTTCTTGCATGTCTTCCTACTTCCTCACTGAAAGAGTTGCTAATCTTCCCCTCTCCTTGATTAGAGGTTTAGTCCTGCAACTCTTGCACAAGTAGTCCTTACTCACATGAGTAGACAACTGACTGAATGAACAAGGATTATAATGGATAGGTGTAAAAAAAAAAAAAGTCATGGACTTGATGCTGTGCACTCTAGTCCTGGTTCTGCAAAGCAATTAAGCATATGCTTAACCTTAAGCACATGAGCAGTCTCCTATGGACTTCAAGATAATAAACACATGCCTAAGGAGGGCCACAGTATGCAGCACTTAGTAAGAGTGAGCCCCAGGTCCTGAAAAAGATGCCCAGCAAATCTGCATGTAAGAATGTACCTAGGTTTTGTGTGATGGCTGCATACATATACAACTGTCTCTGCTTCTCTCAAAAACAGATTGGATGTGTGGGAAATCACCTGGAATCAAAAGGGTAAATGGATTCTGCCCTCTTTTTTTATTTCAGATTCGTAAGTATATAAATTGCTGGATACAAAGTTTCAAAGTTTATACCGGGTGCCTGTTATGTTGATAACCAAGCATTACAAAATATAAAATGTACGCTCCCTGGGGCTTATGTATCATTTTTATTTCTAGAGACAGTTGATGTGTTGATAGAGAGAATTTAGCTGACGAAATAAGGCTCTCTCCCACTCTCAAATACACTAATAACATGAACATCTTGTATCTCAGTTATATAAACAAATGGGTGCTGATGCCATCCTATAAAGGATTTTTAGGTGGATTATAATTTTTAAAAGCTTCAGAATGATTGTATGGACTTTGTTCGTCAGAACTACAATGGCAAACTATGTCAGCCATGCAACCTGGGTTTTCTGCATTAAACTACTTGAGCTTACGTTTAAGAAAATAATTATTTGAAAAGCGCAGAGTGGCCCTGATCCCTGTGTAGTGGGGGCTCTCTTCTTAGAGATCATTCCAAACTCCCACCCTTTGCTTTGGGGTGGTGATTACCAGCCTGCCACCCTTAGGGAGGTAAGAATTCACCCAGGGATTAGCCCAACAACTTTGATCAGCAAACATGTCCCTCCAACATCAGTCCCTTAGTCACAGATCAGGGTACTCCCCTCCCTTTGAGCTGTGGCCAGTTTGTGCACACAGTGCAGAGCAAATTCACAGTGGCCACACAGCCAGGCTGCTCTCTGGCTCTCTGGCACTCAAGCGTTGGGTCTGCTGCATCCTTGAAGTAGCAGCACATGCAGCCTGTGCAGTTTCTTCTTGACTGGTATTCCTATCCACCAGTTAGGGGAGAGCTGGCCACAGGAAATCATGGTGGGATTTCCTGTCGGGTTTATTGCCAACTAGTGTTCAAGGGGGCTGGAGAGGCCAGCTCCTCTTGTCTGCCTTCCTCCCAGGGCTGTTAATAGCATTAACCTGACATGTGAAGTGGGTGTTCCACACATGGTACTATTATTACTATTTTGTTTCTATGTCAGTTGGGCTCTGTGTTTACTAGAGCTGGTTACAATATTTCAAAAAAAATCAAAACGTTGACCAAAAAATTAACAAAAAATATTTTCACAAGTTTTTGGCCTGCTCTGGTGTGAACTGCCTGAATAGGCCACAGTTCTGCAAAAACATTTAAGCACAAGCTTTATTTTTAACATCTGAAAGTGATGATGACATCAATGGGACTACTCACATGCTTAAAGTTAAGCGTATGCTTAACTGGTTTGCTAAATCGGGGCCATAATTGCTCGATGGAGATAAACCAGCTAAAGCTGGAGTAACAAGTCCACAATTAAAAAAAAACCTTTTTGGACACAATACTACCTCAGCCACCCTTAGGTATGAGGGGAACTAATGGGACAGTAGTAACTGTCAAGAAAAAAAAGACTTAAGACATATGAAAATCAGCTATATCTAACAATATTACTAATGCATTTTTGTTTACCCATGAATGAGGTCTAACAGAATAGAAATGCAATGTAGCATTTTTACTAGCAAACAAATAAGCATCTAGGAATCTCTGAGCTCTCTAACTCAAATTCCCTTAGAGTAGCCCCAGTAGTCCAACAGGTCTGTTACACTGTTCTAAAACCTAGATGCAAATCCATATTGATGAGAGGAAGGACTATCAAGCGGTTAAGGTGCTAACCTCAGACTTGGAAGACCTGGGACCTGGGCTTAACTCCATTCTGTCACAGACTTGGATGACATTGAGCAAAACACTCAGTTCCCCATATGTGAAATGGGTATAATAGCATTTCCTTGCCTCATAGGGGTCTTTTGAGGATAAATAAATTATGGATGATGAAGCACTCATATACGATGGTAATAGAGGCCATATAAGCACCTAGGATCAGCAGGAAGCCAATGAGAACTTTCAAGAGGAATTTCAACTATAGTTGTAAACAATATGGTCAAGAGGAAATTAGAGAAGCCAAAAAGGAAATTCCATGATGTGGGTACCTTCGACACAAAGGTACCAGTAAGAAGGCTAAGTATATATTGATCAACTTCTTAATTGTTATGCATTACCACATTGAATTGCATTCCCCCTCCACCCCCAACTTCTCCTCCCCAGAGACAATGCTCCATAAAATGGCATTGACAGGAAGATTCTGCCTATGACACTTCTTTCCTAAATTCTGCCATTCAAAGGCAGAATGGTGATATCTACTGAGGCTACATGGCATCTCCATAGAATGGTACAATCTGGCAGCTAGCTAGGTCATTTTATTATTCACCCTTCTTTAGAAGGAGAGTTCTAAAATAGGAATGTTACCTTTGATGTGAGAGAAAAAAATGATAATTTGTGATTATCTATATGTTGCCCTTTCCTTTTGCCAGGCACTTAAAAATATACGGATAGTATTCCCAGCAATTCTATTAACAGTTTGGCTCCCATGCCCAAAGCTGTTACTGCTGTATAAGAAAGTAAATGAGAGAGAGTCAGATAGGCCATGTCAGTTTTTATGAACCCAAGGGTCAATTTTGTCATTGTACAACAGAATTACATTTGAAGGAAAGATAATAGATTGTTTCTGAGGAAATATAGTGATTGGGTGAACTGTTAGACAACGATGTGCAGCTGAACAGAGTCATCTCTTTTTCTACCACCTTGCAGATCTTCATTTCCATCATAAAGACATGGAACATTGTGAAATAATGCTCCAAGCTGCAGGAAGTCACATGGCCTTTAATTTTAACATGGATTCTAGAAGTGAACACATCATTTAAAGTGATGTGGGGAAAGTGAGCTAAACTGTGCAAAATGGCTCCTCATTAAGAACAGGAACAAATCTGTGAGAAATTCAGGAGATAACAAACACAACCACACTTTTCATTTCCACTTTAAGTTCATTTTAAAAAACAAGAAGTCCTTGATTTTAATGATATCTGGAAAAAATTGACAGAAGGTTCACAGAAAAAGCGTTCCAGAAATAGGGGTTCAAATAAATATTCTTTAGATGTGCAATATTAGATGTGCAATATTCTTTAGATGTGCAATATGTTTTGAATTCTACGCAAGGGCATCCTTATCAGCTAGGCTTGTTTTCAGAATCCAGTGCTGTCATTTTAAAAGGAATAAAAGTGACATTATCATTCCTCATCATGAATCACCAGTTTTCATGAAGAATAGCACAGACTTTAAGGCAGAAAGGGAACAGGGGATGTCTGGAACAGCCAAAAGTTGGGAATCTTTGATCGTTGTGATGAATTATGATTTTGAACCATATAAAACAGAAAAGATTTTTCATTCACTTCAGTGAATCAGACCTTTTAAAGCCTTGTCAGATATTAATCCCTTACAACTGGCAAAACTGTTGATAGAAATGAAGAAAGGTCAGAATATTCATATCTATGACAGGAATAAAAAGATCTCACTGGCTACACTCACGCACAGGTGGGTACTCAGCACTTTCTGAAAAATCAGGCCCTTTTAAGGTGCCCTCAGGTTAGATATCCTAACATTGAAATACCCCAAATTGTTGATCACTTTTGAAAATCATGGCCATTATATACTAATTTGTTGATATTTAAAAATAAGTATTTTTAATTATATAACAAACTGTCTACTGGAGAATTTGGGGCTAAGTGTTAGGTGGAACAGAAGGTAAAAGCAAACTATTATGCATGGCTTTCATTGTGCAGAATAATTAGCAATAGGTACTCTATGTATTGTCAAATTGTTAGTTCTTAAATGTATATTACTCATGCAGCATACTTGTAAAACAGTGAGAGACTTACCCTAAAATCCAATAGCTGTTTTTAATCGAAATGCAAATTTAAGCCACTCATAGAATCATCATAGAATCATAGAATATCTGGGTTGGAAGGGACCTTAGGAGGTCATCTAGTCCAACCCCCTACTCAAAGCAGGACCAATCCCCAATTTTTGCCCCAGATCCCTAAATGACCCCCTCAAGTATTGAACTCACAACCCTGGGTTTAGCAGGCCAATGCTCAAACCACTGAACTATCTATCCCTCCCCCCTCACTCATCTGCAATATTTGCATTTTGTTACAGTAAAATTGAAACAAATGTACAGTTTCTCTCATTCCAGAGCTTTTAATATTTCAAACTGTTGTATGATCAATTAGCTTCTAGGTTCACCAGAGAATAGTGCATATACAGTACATTGAAAACATGGGGCTTCAGTCTTTTGTTCCCTAAAGAAACCTCTTTTTACTTACCAAAAATTAGAAAAGTGAAAGCATTTTAATTCAGTTTTCAAAAGTTTGCAATAAACAACATTCTTCTATTAGCTATATGAATTTAAGGCTCATTGCACCAACCCTAACTGTATTTATTGACTTATACCGGTTGTGAATTTGGTCCATTGCACTTTGTCTTCTTAGACCCCATTAAAATAAAGTTACAATATTGCAAAATTGCTGATGTACGACTTTTGGATTGAAGAGATGACTAGGGAATTACCCTCAGTTTTGGCAGTGAGCTTAGAAAGGAAGGGAAAGTTTTGGAAGTGATCTTTGGGGATGTGACAAGATTCGGTGAGAGTTTAGATGTGAAACGAAGAGGACAGGAAGGAGTCCGAAATTACCCTAAGTGTGAAAATGTGAGATATTAGGAGGATAATGAAGTTTTCGGAGACAGAGAGAGAATCAGGATCAAGAAAGATGTTTTTCAAAGGATAAATATTTTGTTTTGACTATATTATATTACTGTTATTGAAACAAGTATGAAGTGTGTAATTTGAAGAAGGATCTGGGAGGACATATGAAATAAATAGGTAGAGCTATGATTCTGGATGCCAAAAAAGAGATTGGTGATGGGATATAGATCTGAGCAGATAAGCTAACTCAGAGAGCAGGTGTAGAGGAAAGGCCAAGGACAAACACCCAAGGAGAATTATGAAGAAAAGAAATCACCTAAGCTAACCCGGAAGGACTAGTCGTTGAGGAAGGAGACTTTAGAGAGGGAAGAATTCTAGAAATCCACAGAGGATAAAGTTTCAAGGAGAAAGATAGTTTATGGTGTTGAAAACAGACATGCCAAAGAGAATAACAACACAATCATAGAAATGTAGGGCTAGAATGGACCTCGAGAAGTCACAAGTCCAGTCCCCTGCAGAGGTAGGACCAAGTACACCTTGTCCATCTCTGGCAGGTGTTTGTCCAACCTGTTCCTAAAAACCTCCAGTATAGAGTCACAGAAATGTAGACAGAGTAATGAAGTAGATACAGTAATGAAGAAGTTGTCTTTGGTTTTGGTGAGAAAAAGGTTTATTTGTGCCTTAAGCAAGTGTATCTTCACTGGAATGGAGAGGATAATAGTTTGGTTAGAGAGGATCTAGAAAGGAGTAGAAGGACAGGAAATGAATACCCCAGGCATAGATACCATCTGGAGGTGAACAGAAAGAGGGAAATGGGGAAAATAAAGACACAGAAGAGAGCTTGAAACTAAGGGAGACAACTATACGCTTGGAGTTGAGGGAAAAAGCTGAAGAGGTATGGAAGCAGAGCACAGATTAGAATCCACATTGTAAGACACTGACAAAAAGGAAGACAGGTAGCAGGATTAGGAGGGGAGGTGGCAAATGAGAGTTCCAGCTGGATAATGTTTATTTTTGGCTGTAAGGAATTAAGAAGATATGGGCAGAGAAGGTTATGTGGGGGAGAAGGGTTGGAAGAATGTTTGAATAAGCAGTTAAACATCAAGAATAGCTAATTAAGACTGGAGGCCTGGGAGTGGATGAGGAAGGACAAGTTGGATTACTTAGCCAGGAATAGAGACCAGCTGATGGAAGGAAATATAATTTCCCCCAGACTGGCATTTTCTTGGTAAAATGCACAATGGTTTAATATTAGAAACAATTGGTCATGGGTGCAATAAACTGGACTACATCTACTATCCCCACATACACAGCCAATATTGTTTCTTTCTATGCATTGCTTTAATGCTTATGATTTAACAGTGAAAGGGTTTGCAGGGGGGGAATCTAAAAAGGTACATCAAATACCAATAGTGTTATATAACCTCTTGATTCACCAAAGGTCCATTGATTATACATGCATATTCTTGGCAGCTGTAGCTTCTAAAGCTCTCAGATCATGCTGCAGATCCAATATTTGTCATCTTTTAGTGGACTACGCTACATTAGTGTGCAGTAAAGAAATCAGTTCTATCGCTGTTTCAGACTTTATCCATTTCAAATCACATCAACAAAAATGACAGTATAGTACAAGCTATCAATCAAGGTGCAAGGTTTATTGCATTAAAATGTACTCAACTGCTTTGCATTATTTGAGTTCTAGAGTTTCAAAATCACTGGGAACTATTTTCAGTGGGTTTTATTTTTAAAAATAGGTTCCAGAACAAAAACAACTTAATAAAAAGCAGGCACTGTTATACATAATATTTTCAGACAGGAACAAAAACAAAGCATTAACTTAAAGTTAAGCTTCCCACGGTATCCTTGTCTAGCTTAGGTTTTGCTAAAGTGTCTATTACTGTGAGCTCTAGGGTCCTTCATGGGGAGGAAATACCAGATACTAACACGTTCTTTAATCTATCAGAGAAAGCATAATGAGACCCAGTGGCGGGAAGTTGAAGCGAGACAAACTCAAATTGGAAATAATGAATCTGTTTCAACAGTGAGGGTGATTAACCATTGAAACCTACTACCAAGAAAAGTGGTGGATTCCTCATCTTTCAAGGTCTTCAAATGAAGACTGGATGCCTTTCTGAAAGATATGCTTTAGCCAAACACAAATTATTGGACTCAACATAGGAGTAACTGGGTGAAATTCTATAGCCTGTACTACAGAGGACAGACTAAATGATGGTCCTTTCTGGCCTCAAAAAAATCAATGAGGAGACTCATTCATTAGTTTAACTTTAACTGCATGTAGTGTCATTAATACCTATGGGACCACCTGTGCAAAATGTTATGCACATGCAGGATGGGGGCTTAGTGTAATAAGTAAGCATTTAAAAACATAAATCAGTTAAACAATAAAATTAAATATATGGAAATAATAGTTTAAGGTAACATATACCATAACCAGTTACATATTCACGAACAAGAAAATTAGCATTAGACATGTTGCAGTTTATAGATTTGTCTGATGTAATGCAGGACATCCCAGGGCTAAGGTTAAAATTAAGGTTCTTTTGATTATTTCCATTCAAACTCATTAACAACATAGCATACTAAAAACTTTTGGCATATGTTATCAAACATATGTTCAGAGTTAGGTTCCTAAATCCATGTTTAGGCAGCTAAATAAAACTGGCCTGATTTTCAAAGGTGGTTAGCACCTGCAGATACCATTGACTTCAATGGGAATTGTGGGTGCTCAGCACTTCTGAAAAATCAAGCAGTGTGTATTTAGACAACCAAATATGAATTTAGTGCCAGATCCTGCAAAGTTGAGCACCTTCAACTCCCATTAACTGCAATTGAAATTGAAGGTGCTTAGCACCTGGTGAAATCAGACCCATTACAATTTTGGTTTAAGATTTGATAAACTATTCTAGTCTGGTTCTTATACCCTCTGTTCACTGTCACCCATTGCACATGCACATTTTGCAGACATGATTTACAGACCAGTACTGTATAATCTTGCCCTACATGAACAGCAAGACTTTGACATAATGACAGGAAGTATTTTCT
Organism: Chelydra serpentina; assembly: GCA_037349315.1. Taxonomy (NCBI): domain Eukaryota; kingdom Metazoa; phylum Chordata; order Testudines; family Chelydridae; genus Chelydra; species Chelydra serpentina. The sequence continues at coordinate 21,790,356 of JBAIAC010000035.1, forward strand.
CCTCAACTTTGTTCTTTTAGCTTTCAGGTTTACTACATGGTAGCATCTGAGATCAAGCAAAAGTTTATACCGTACAGGAAAGAGGAAGAGGCATATAACAAAGCAAATATCAGAGCATGAACTGCTTATTAAAGAAAAACAAGCAATTTCCAGTAGGCAGAGTAGAACAGCCTCATTTGAGAGACAGCCATTATGCAACACACCATGACAGCAGTTTCAGTGAGATGGCCGATGACCCATTGGGAATGGCAGAGGGAAGAAGGGAGTGGGCTCAAACTGGTTGGTGGAATTTGTTTTTTCAATTTGCTTTTTAATAGGAAATTACATAAAAACCTACAGTAAAACAAAGTTAAGATTCCAATTAAGGTGTCCTGTGGAAAAAATAGTGTGTGATCATGTACTGGAAAACTGGATCATAATGTATATGCACAAGAGGATGAATTAAGGTTGCACAGACTACCTTAATTCTGTCATTTCCTAACTTTTGAGTACATATGGATTAGTCTAGTATCTAATGTTGTTCACAGGACACACTTGTTTCTTAAGTAGCTTGTTAGCCTATTGGTTCACAGAAGGCTTCATCATTAACTAAACCTCCCTTTCCATATCTGCTGCTAAAGTCAGTGGCATCAGGCCCTGTCCAGCTCAAGAGTGTTTCGCAGCCCTAGGTGTATTTGTATCTGAAACACTATTCCTGCTTCCCTAATCCTTCTTGAATTTAACTAACTGGCTTTTAGGGTGTCCTGCTAACTATGGAGCATCCAGCAGAACATGTGTATCTTGAAAAAAGAAGCCAACGGACAAACTTTTCGTCAAATTAATGATATGGCGGGGGGGAGGGAGTTCTAATATTTTCAGTCACAAACTGTGTTGATCAGCAGTGTCATGCAGAAGGTGTTGAAATATCTTACCTCAAGGAACTCTCTTCAGACACCATTCAAAGAAGCCAGTGTCTGAGCACTGGTTTTCTGTGGCTAAGAAGGCCACAATGTCATTAGCAGAAATAGGGATGTCAGAGAATAAGAAAAGGTCTCTGGTACAAAGCCTCTAGTTTGGGCCATAATCTCCAGATTGTAGATGAACAGGAAAAGAAGGGAGAGACTGAGCCAGAAGTTGGAACCATATCATGAAACCGGATGCTTCATAAGTATCTCTTTCACTAGATCTCTCCAGTTGTTCAGCAGGACATACCACTATATGAGTAGTATGTAACAGAGGGCTAACACTGCCATCGAATAGGAGTCCTGACAAGGTTATATGGTAGCAGGGCAAATGGTGTGGTTATAATAAAGAAAATTAATTGCTATAGCTACATCAAGGAAACAGGAGTAATATTGGACACAAACCAGATAATAGGTGCTATATGACACAGAACACAGATACAGCAAATGAGTGGAAAAAGTAACTATAACAAATACAAAAACCTATTACTATTTCTTTTTCCTCTTATTTTTATACACACAACAAACCAACACACTCATGTGCTTGAAAACAATTACTGCAAAAATACTTCTACAATATAAAAATATGCTGTATATATACATACCACATACTAGAAAGTGAATCCAAATATACTGTACAAAAATTGTTTAAAATATTTGCTTTTTTTTATGAGCTTGGATCTTCAAAACTATAGAACATCATAAAATCAAAGGGAACAAAAGTAATTAGCAGTGTCCCTCACCATGTCTCATATCTTGAAAATCGGAAAATTATAGAATAAACTCACTGAGAAATCTTAGCCTTACATAATATAAACAAATACCACCAGCATAATTCTGTATTATTCAGGTATCACAAGTACTTTATGAATCATGGCTTGCAAAAGTCAAACAAAGGAAACACTCATTAGGTCCTCCTGCAACATGTTTTAAGTTCTGAGCCTGCAAAGAGAGACATTCTTAATTTCCCACCCTGTAATCAGGGTGTGATATGAATGGAACTACTCACATAGTATACAGTCAAGCATGTACATAAAATGTTGCAGGATTGGGCCCATATACTGCATTAATATTTGTCATCTTAGTTGGCCCCATGATAAGAATCTACCTAATCTGGAGAATCTATTCAGGAATAGTAGGTGGCGTTTCTCTGTTCTAGGTATAGTCAGCAACATTTTGACCAACAAGAATAACTCTTGTAAAAATCTTTTAGAAAGTTCATCAGAATGATATCCAGAGACAGTGCCTGAAGAAAAAGAAACTGTATCAAATCAAAGTTGGAGTCCCATAATCTTGATCAAGATTCTCTCACCCTGGATCAGGAATTCGGTAGGATTGGAGAAAGCCGCCACAAGTCTATAAAGGAACTACATGTATTACATTTTTCTATCACATAGATGCAAGGTAATTGGTTATTTTATGTAGTTTTAGATGTTTTATACACCCACAAAAACAGTTTGATCAGAGTTTCTTTCCCCAAGCATGACAATGAGCATGTTGACCTAGGCTTCCAGATAATTTTACATTCTTTGTCTCTGATGCTGAAATGTGTATCAGGTCTCTATTTTTGTATATAAATCAAGGAGGCCTTCAAAAGCTATACCAATAACTTATCATATAACCTTGACAATAAAAGCTTAAAATGAAAAATAAGACTACTTCCATTGAGTTCAGGGTTCTAAAAAATGCAGTTTCCTCAAATTTTACCTACAGAGCCAAACAGTTAACTCCTGTGACTATTAAACTCCCGTCTCTTTACTGAATAACACATTTTTATCAGGCCCAATTTGTTAAGGAGTGAAAGAAAACATTTATTTGGGAGAAGAATGTGAAAATCTCGGAAGATATGGGGGAAAAAGTCCCCTAGTGTCTGTACATTTGCAAACATTGGGCCCAGTTGTCCATAATGTCAGATGGCCCTTTCGTGATGCTGCAAAATCCCAAATTTCTCCACTTAAATACTGGCTGTATTTAAACTAATGGCTGTACAGATCTCAAATGTTTGGGATTAGTTTTATTCTCAGGTACTTTACACTTTTTCTTCCTATTTGGGAGTCTTTGGCCATTTCCACTAACTGCACCCCTTTCCTGACTTCATTATGTAAGCTTTAGATTGCTACAGAGACCTAGATGCTTGTGGTCTGTTATTTGATCATGTATCTTTAAGGAAACTGGGATTCAGACAAAGGAGGTGAACCAACGGTCAGTGGAATTTTCCTTCCTTTGTGGGTTTTTGGCACCACAGCAAGCGACTGCAGTGTTCAGTGCTTGATGATCAGACCAGGGTTCTGATCGTGAGGATTTTGCAATAGAAGTAATTACCATGTTACCAGTCCTGTGTGTTTTCATTTCACCAGAGCAAAACAAACTATTTAACCCGTTTACAAATGCACAATGTCTCCCACACACCTACCCCTGGTGTACGTCCAGCATGATGTTTGAGATGGGTTGTTACACTGGAAATCAATAGAAAGTCATAACATAATGGGCACGCCAACACAGTACAGGAGCTATGCTTCATTCAGTCTGACACCCGCTCCATTTGATAGTTACAATCCTGTGAAGTAGACTCTAATAGGTCTTTTCCAGCTCTGATTTCTATGTATGAATTCCGCATCTTCCCCTCATAGCTGCTCTGCTGCAGATTCCCACCACCAATCCTCAACCTTTGTTCACAAAAACATCTCTTGTGAGAGGAGACCTCAACTGACAGGTGCTGAGAGAGATCAGGCCAGGGTGCTCAGGGATGACGTCAGTTTCCTATCTGTTGTACGTGTCAGTCATATAAATCAAGTTAGAAGAGGACAGCATATAAATCAGACAAGGGGGAACAGAGGCTTTGATCCTAGTTCCACTGATGTAAAAAAATTCTCACAGATTTCAATGGAAGAAGGCTCAGAATGAGATGTGAATCAGCCTCTGCCTTGGTTCATCATTGCACTGTTATGCTTTTATCCCAATTAGGATGGTGTAAAAGGGCTACAGTACTGACATGAGAGGTCCCTGGGAATAATCCTAGCTCTAGGTATCCTTAGAGTGCAGAACAGACTCCAGGGCAGCTCCAGGCACAGTGGGGTGTTCCAAGGCAGACCAGAGTAGAGTCGAGGCAGAGCATGGGCATGCTGGTCTCTTGCCAGAGCACCCCTAGACCGTGGCTATTCCAAACCCCCGTGGAACTGGTGAAGCAAAGGCTCAATTTAGGGTTGCACCCTACCCTGAACTGGGGACAAACCAGCCTCAACAGCTACTAAACAGGGGCGGCACAAGCTGACTCTACTCTGTTGTTTGCACCAGAGATTAATCTGGTTCAGACTCCCCATATTTGGTCTAGCTATCCTTCTTAGTGTTTTATAAGGCACCTACTAACTTGGTACCAATGTGGGCATCTACTTAGTTCACAGTCAACCTTCTTGATGGTAGAAAAGGACCAACAGGGTCAAAGCAGCTCCAGGCAAAGTATAACAAATACTAAGCATGGGTTAGAAAATCAAACTCTGATGGAAAAGGAAAATGCTACCCTCTCCAAGGGGTCCAGTGTCCATCACCTTCATGAGAACTATCAAACCCTTGAGTATTGTGGTATGGCCAGGATTCATTTCGTTGTCTCTCTCACTATAGGGCAGGTTTTTCAGACCTTGGATGATTCCTGTATCTCTTTTCTGAACTCTTTCCAATATTTGACATCCTTTATGATGTGTGGCTACCAGAACTATACACTGTATTTTATGAGTAGTCTCACCAATGCCAGATACAGTGGTGAAATCACCTCCCTGATTCCAGTCAGTGTTCCCCTGCTTATATATATCCAAGGACTGCATAGCCCTTTCTCCCATAGCATCACAAATCGAAGGTCACTTTGGTTCTCCTCCATGACCCCTAAATCTTTTCCAGATCACTCTTTTCCAGGATACAGTCCCCAGCCTATAAGCATGGCCTACACTCTTTGTTCCTAGATGTAGATAGACATTGTATTTATCTTTATTAAAATGCATCTGGCTCATAAGGCTTTGAACACACCTTTATTTAGATAATCCAATATTAAGCCTTGGAACAAATTGTACATTCACTAATTAGATCCTAAAATCTATACAGAAATGTACACATTTGAAGAGTTTTCTTTACATTTTAAATTTTCATCCAATCCATCAGTTTGAAACTAAAACATGTTTTGTATTTTTGTGATCAGCAGAATTATATTGTTTATCCTCTAACATTACTCAGAATTTGGCAGTGAAAGCCACTTTTTCATGTTTACCCTTTCATCTGCTATCTGTTAAAACTGGAAAGCAGGACACATTACATTGAGGGCAGAAAACAGTAAACAGCATGTACCCTTCTGAGTTTTGTATAGTCATAATAATACAAAATTTACTGTGTTTTCTATTCTCATTCTGGAGGCCTGGTTCCTTTAAGGATGTGTGTTCTGAGTACTATATTATTTTCTGCTCTGTTATCATTCTTCTGGGGATTTTATTCTTATTTTTCTTCCTCCTTAAAACATTTCTTAAATAGTTGTCCTGTAAAATATGTGGCATCAACAAATTGCATGATGATGTGGAGTACCAGAAAGGTTTTACTGAGATGGCTCCCTGAATGACAATTAGTGGAGTATATCAGGATTAACTTTTTTGATTCTGAAGTAGAACACAATTTTCCACATTTAAAAAAACTGAAATAAGACAGAAACTTTGGAATAAGTTTAGAGACACTGAAAGCCACGTCTTTCTGAAAGATTACTGTATTTGACACAAATGGAGATGAGAGTATTAATGATGGATTTGACAAACCTTATCTTTTAGGAACTTGAAAACATAGTTTATGAATTTCTAGCACAGCAGACCTGATATACAGACGTTGAAACATACTGGTCATTCTTTAATGGAGAATACAACTATGCTAGTACTACACAGATATCTTCAAGTGTACATTAGATAAGAAATGAGTGGGATTGGTGTAGAGAGAACACCTGCAGAATGCAGGCTCTGGTTGAATGAGCACAGCCTGCCACCTCCTTGACTTTGTACCCCCTGCCCACACACCCCAGGGATGACTGAGGTTCTGAGTAGGGAAAATGGAACTGTAGATTGAACATCCTTCTCCTTCATCTCCATGCCAAGAATTCTGTGAGAAATTCATGTTAACTCCGCCAGGGAGCCCCTCCTTTGCTGTGGATTGAGAAACTCCTTCAATGGGGGGTTTCAATACTAGCTGCTGTCAGTAGAAGCTATACCTGCATAGATCCATGAGCTAATCATGCTAACAAGGAGCCAGGGGAGAGCCACAGGGTCCAAGAGCTGGTATATGGTTTCTGCACTAGTGAACCTAATGTCTGGTGAATTCCCAATGATCTATGGTTTATGGAGACTGAACACCCTACTTCTTCCATAAAAGAATGGGCACCAACACCTCACAAAAGGTGACAGGAACCTAGGGTGACCAGATGTCCCGATTTTTGGGCCTTTTTCTTATACAGGCTCCTATTACCCCCCACCCCCTGTCCCGATTTTTCACACTTCTATCTGGTCACCCTACAGGAACCTCACGGTGTTTCCTGGACCCTAGGTGAGTTTTCTGAATCAGAGCTCAGCTTGGCTCTGTGGGATCACTGGGAGCTGGAAGTGTTTGGTGGATGAACCAGAGGGCAGAATTGGGCTCTGTGATGAAAGACAAGTCAGAGGAACATGAGATCCCTGGCTTTCCCTCTATGTTTACATGCATCATGTGGCATAGCTACAACCTTGGCTGAATTAAATCAAGTGCCTGCCCTCTTGCCCAAGAAGCCACATGTGTGTCATGAAATGGAGACCCTCTTCCCCACAAAGCCTACAAGATATACATTACGTTTGTTGCTTAAGTACCTAAATATCAAGTAACAAACGATATGTGCTCAATTCTCCTTTGTTTCATTCAGAGCAGGATAGGGGAGGGACGGGAAGCATCAGGCAGCTGGTTACAGGGCCTACAGAGCATGGGCAGTCAGAGTACATGGGCAGGAATTAGTAGGTGGCTGGAATAGAACCACACCACCACCTCTGTACCAGCCCAAAAACTTCATAAGGCGAAGATAATGCTGCCTGGTTTAACAGCCCTTTATGCTACCAGAATGGCATTAATGAGCTTTAGCATTAGAGTGAAGCAAACCCCAGGAGTGCAAAGGGGAGAGTTGGGAAAACAATAGAGGCAAGTAGGAAAGGAACTTTTGCTGTGGCTTCTGCATATAATGCACTTTAACTAATATACATAACAATGGCATCCGAACATTATATGAAGGCTTGCACTGAGATCTATATTTGCAAATATTTTGTAAATATAGATCTCAAAAAAAGCTTATGGTGTTGTAAGCATTTACAACATAGCAAAAGTTTTCACCTTTTACATGGGCAACCAGAGCACTCCTGTCGTCCTCCTCCTTCACCCACCATTACATCAGCCTAGGTTGTAGCTATGTGACATAGCAGAGAGGAAAAGCCAGGGATCTCATGTTGCTTTGACTTGCTTTTCATCACAGAGCCCAATTCTGCCTTCTGGTTCACCCACCAAACATTTCCACCTTCCAGCGATCCCACAACCACAAACATGCTCCTTAATATCTGAAGAATGAAGACTTCAGAATGTTTATAAAAATATCAGTTGCAATAAGGACATATATTTGGCATGGGTTTAAACTGAGGTTTCTCTTTGCAAAGGGGAGGGATAAGAGAAGCCTGCTTTTATGACTTATGCCCAGATCCTCTCAGATACTGAAGCACCTGTCATTAATTTCAATGAGAGTTAGGCACCTGAAGATCTTTGAGGATCTGGGTCTTAGTTTATAACTCTGATAACACATTGCAAACATAATTTCTCTTTGATCCTGAATAGAGAGCCACCTTACATTCTGTTACACAATCAAGCCTTTTCTCGAACACACACATGTTGTTAAATAAACAACTAAACCATAAGCATGTAGGCTATGATATTCTCCAAGCATCATGTGTATGAAGATAGTTGTAAGTATTTCTTAATAGTCAATAATGGCATAAGCAAGTTAACAGTTATAATAAAAATTAATAGCCATTTTTGCACCGGTATTGAGTTCTACCCTATACATAGGTAATTTTCTTGCTATCCCAGTGGATGCCCCAATTCTGGGAAAATAAAACTTACCAGAAAGTCAAAACAACAGTCAAAAATAAAGCTAATGAGCTGTAAAAAGATTAAAGCAACTTTTCTAAGATAAATGTGCGATCAGAAGACACTCTCTAAAAGAAACAAAAACCAAGAGCAAACATAACAGGAACAGAAAGTACTTACTGAGTAGAGGAGACATGCAGCTGCAACACTCAGAGGCAAAATGACTCTCATAGGGCTCCAGCTGCTTGGCTCTCCCAGATTTAAAGGACCAGTTACCAGAAGTGCATGCTGGGAAAGGCTCTTTTAAAGGAACTCAGTCATGTGCAGTTAGCCATAAAGGAGCAGGTTCTCCTGTTACATTGAGTAATGGATCACTCTGCAAGTAGCAACATTTAAATGAAATATTGTCAAGGGTAGTAGAACATGCCCTACAGAAAATATCACCCAGGGAAATAGCTGAGATTGAAAATGGTCTGAGAGTTTGTGAGCTGGAGCCTGGTGTGTTTTAAGGGAGTTATGTTCCCTTGCTATCCTTGATTGCTCCCTCTACTGCTATACATAAGCTCTGATTTTAATTTAAAATGTTTGAACTGGCCTGAGTTTTGGATGGCTACATCATTCAGGCATGATCGATTCCATCCAAAATATGTGCTGATGAAATCCTCATAGAGTGCTGCACCACACTCTCATGTATTCTATACATACCATATATACTGCAAGAAAAACTACTTTAGGAAAGTTCCAGTCTTATTTAGACTCTCTTTTGTATTTCTCCCTCTGTAAAGTCAAATGTCTGAGTTGTACTGAGACCAGGTTGGTGAGTTTATTGGACCAGCTTCTGTTGGTGAGAGACACAAGCTTTAGAGTTTACAGATAACTCTTCTTCGGGTTACCCATGTGTTGTTACAGTTAAAATAGGTATTAGAATTATAAGAGTGTGTTTAGTCTTCATTGAATGTTTGTGAGTGGCTGCATGTATTAATCTCCACTGATTAATACATGTAGCCACTCTCAAACATTCAATGAAGACTAAACACATTCTTATAATTCTACAATACAATATGGGATGCAGATATTAAGGTAATATTTGAGCAGTTGTATTGTGAGTCTTTGTGACTGTGCAAGTCACCAGACGGAAAAGAGACAATCAGCATGGGGGGCTAATCTTCAACAGTAGATGTTACACCCTTCCCGGAACTAAAGGTCCATTGATACCAGATAGGATGTTGCAATTGGAATTTCCCTACATACCGTCAACCAGAGGACAAAAGACTTTGTTGTTCTGTCCTTGTCCCCATGAAAATGAGTTATGCAAGTGGACTTCTCCTATCAGCTGAGCTTGCAGCTCAGAGCACACAGCAGCAGGGGAATAAAATCCCTAACAAGAAAGAAATGATTATCTCTATGCTGCCTGAACTCTAGAGGACAAGGGTTTTCTAGGCATAATAAGAATGCTGCTTAGCCTGGGTTAGCCCTAAAGGACATATAGAACTTGCTTATGACAGAAGCTTCTATTACCTTTTACAACCTAAGATTGTAACTCATGTTTTTATCTCCTTTAACTTGGTAAATAACTCTTGTTTTCTTTCCATATTCAATAAATCTTTATATAGTTTATTATAGAATAGGCTACAAGTATTGTCTTTGGTATGAGATCTATTGTGCAACTGACCTGGGGTTAATGACTGGTCCTTTGGGACTGGGAGTCCCCTGAATGTTGCTGTAGCTCTTGGTGTAAGGGGCCATCTACTACAAAGTTATGCTCACAAAGGGTGCAAGATAGCTCAGAGTACCCAAGGAGCTGTCTGTGACTCCATGTTAAGGCTGTTATGGCGCTTGAAGAGTTTACACTTGATAATTGGTTGGTGATATCTAAGTATGGAACTCACAACCAGCTTGGGGTTTGTGCCTTAGTTCCTAACAGGCTTCCCTGAGGTTGGTAATCATGTTCTGGAGTCACTGCAGGCAGCATGCCAATTTTAATTGCACTGAGTCTCAGAGCACACGGCTCTGATGGAGGCATAGGGTAAAATTTTCAAAAATGATGTGGGTACTTAACTTCCACTGACTTTCAATAAATGCCCAAGTCACTTTTGAAATTGGTACTCTTACACCCTAAAGCCAGAGGCGCAGTGTTGTCTTGTGAATTGAAAACTGGAATGGGACTCAAGAGTCCTGGGTTTTCGTCCCTCCTCTGCCTGTCCATGCTGGGTCACCTTCAGCAGGTCATTTTGTTGTTCTGTTGCCATTACTCCCCATTTACATAATGGGACTAATGATACTTATATGGCAGCTAAGTAGTATTATTCATTATGGGAAGTAAGCACCCAATGCCTGTGGGGATCTGGACCAAAGTGACCATCAGTGACATTATGGGAGCTGCCAGAAACAAACAGTATATCAGACATACAAATGCCATTAAACCTGGTTCTTCACAGAATGGTCAGCTTATTTTATAGCTGCATGGGTCACCTGTTTATGGAACCCTTTGGATGAGACAACTGCACTTTTTCATGTCAAGTGAACCTTGTTTGTTTTGCCTCTTCTCTGGGAGCAGAGCTTCTTTCATTCTCAGGGAAATGAAGGCACCAGCTGCAGACAAAATACAGCTTCATTTCAACCAGATAATGCTTAGTTAAAGGGGAAGAGAAACCCAAAGAAAACATTTAAGCTCATTTCATTTAAGCCCAGGCAGTGCTAAAGTAGCAAAATGCAGTTGCCTACCTCTACTGTTAAGATGGTCATTGGCAGGGACTGGATCCAGGACCTTTAGCGACAAGCACACAAGTTAAGTTAGAACAAATGTCTGTTTATGCGAGTTACTTGTTGTCTCTTTAATTCTAGAAACCTGGCTCAATGATTCATGAAAATCTTGTGATCCGGAATATTTTTGTAGCATTGCCATAGCAACCTGATGTGATATAACAGCTACTGGAGATACAAAGTTGCAAAGATTTAGATAAGAGATGTTCCGGATAATTAACAAATATAATGAAAATAAATTGGGGAAAAAATAAAATGTTAAATATATTCTTGCAACACATGGAAGTTGCTAGGTTCGTTAAAATTGGGTATTTACATTCCTTAGTACTGGCATCAGAATAAAATGTTATGTCAGGCAAGGAACTAAAACCCATACAAGCTATTTTGCATCTCTGGCTCATCCGTGCAGTAAGGCTGTTGTCACAACAGGACCTCGGGGATGCTTTGAAGCATGTGCATATGCCTTCCAGTTTCAGGGACTATGGCCATTTGTCCCCATTTGAAGAGGGTATAGGCTGCAGTACCATCTGTGCCCATCTTACTCTGTTGGTCAGTGTAACAGGATGGTAGGGCTATTACAGCAGGCCTCTTCTCATGTCTCTCTGCTTACTTTGAAGAGGCTAGTCCCACAATGACTTTGTGTAGGTAGGAGCGCACAATAACAATATTGGGCCTGATCTCTACAGGAGAGCTTGGAGAAGGTGCAGGGACTGGAAGGTCCATCTACCATCCCCCTCCTTCTTCTGGATGTGCACTCTTGGCCTAAAACAGAAAATAAATCAGCACATAAACACCTCAAACCAGCATGGCAAAAGAATAAATTCAAAGATGAAACTATTGAGTTGTTGTCCCAAGAGAAGGATGAGCAGAGGGTGGGGCAGCACTTACAACAACCTAAATGTAGCAAAGGAAAAGTTATTTTAGGGTCATATTTCAACTGTTTTCATAAATAGAGCTGGTCAGAACATTATATTGATTATATATTAGTTTCAACAAGAGTATTTTTTTGGTCCAGGGCTCTCTGTTCACTCAGAGATACTCTCTCACAGTCTATAGCTTGGTGATTAGGACACTGACCTGGGATTTTAAAAACCCAGGTACAAGTCCCTGTCTTCCTGAATCCGAGCAGAGTTCTTCACCCTAAATGACTCTGAATCAGGCAGAGCGGCATCAGAAATGACCAGAGCTGAAAGACCTTCCTAAATTGTGAAGTTGAGGTTTCAATCTGAAAACAGGCACATCAGCACAAATCTCTTTATGCAAAAACATTCAGAAGTTTTATTTTCATTCCAATGCGGGAAGCGGCGCGGGCCGAGGGACGTACTGTTCACCGCTTCCTGCAGCCCCCATTGGCCAGGCACAGAGAACCGCGGCCAGTGGGAGCCGCGATCGGCCGAACCTGCGGATGCAGCAGGAACCTGCGGACGTGTGCCAGGGGCTTTTCCTGAACAAGCGGCATCCCAAGTTTGGGAAACACTGCTTGTAGTAATGAGGGATGTCTTCAAAACTGAAAAAGGTGTTTGTATTTTATAGGTTTATACACAGTTAAGACGGAACATTTTCATACATATTGCATTTTTTTAAAACAATTATACTGAAGAGGCACAATCCAAAGATTCTGGCAATTTGTGGACTGGTTCTCCCATTATTATGGTTGGGATTTACAAGAATAACTATTCATAATACTAATTTAAACACACACATGCTCTCTTGCTTTCAGAGGAAAATTCACCTCTCTGGAGGGTTTACTTTTCTTTCAGAAAATAAGAACCAAAGCTTAATATATTTCCTTCACCAAGACTTTAATTGCACCATTTTACATTTTTCATCCCAACTCCTGATCAGATAGCAGATGAAATAATATATTTGTATTCATTTATTCTTCACTCTTGGCTACTTACATTCTCTTCTTTGAATCTTGTACAGGAATTAACTTGTTTTTCTTATTATCAGGCCCGTAGCTGTGAGAAAGGATTGAAAAAGAAACAGATGTTCATATTTGCATTTGGACAATCTACACCTATTTGCTGAAACTACGATGTGGGAGTTGGAAGAAAATTCTCACATCTCATTTTCCCCATAATTTTGTTTATAAATGGTCAGTATGTCTCCAATGTCTTTTCAAAGGGCAGGCTTTGGCTGTTTTTGGATTTCAGTTCATCCTATCTGTTATGCATAGTGTCTTGAGGGAATATAACAAATATAAATAAGATAAATGTGCACATTTCTCCTGAAACCTTATTTTCACTGCCTGAGCACACAGTCATGTGTGTGTGTTGTTTTTTTTTCTGTTGCTAACAATACTCCTATTAATCAAAAAGAATGAGGCAAACTGCATAATGAAGTAAAGAAGTTAATGTGCTATTAGCATATAATTGCAATTGTTCTTTTAAATGATATCACAGATTCAGGGGATAAACACTGAGGATTGATGAGTGCACAGCACTGCCTTTTATACCACACTGAAATCTCATGAGAAAAAAAATATTTGCATGAAATGCAAGTGTGGAAATCTCACATGGGTGCTTTAGTTTGCTACATTTTAATAACATTTAAAAGGCAATGCTGTGTATTGCTTAGTAATAGCATTTTTGATTCAAGTGGAGTCAAAACTAGAATATTTTATCCCCCAAAATTCTGAATTCTAGAGGTTCCAATGGAACTTGGATCCAAACCACACCTGGGTTTGTTTTTTCAAATCACAAACCTGTAGGATGAGATCTTATAATTCTGAGAACTGTTATCTGAAATCCTCCAGATCTGGTAGTTCAGGTAAAATGGAATAGATATGGGCTTGGAATCACCTTTGGATTTGACTTTTAGTTCTGCAAAGCCTCATCAATCAAGTTTTGGTGTGTTGCAGAACCAAACACGATCCCTTGGTCTATCTCTAATTTAACTATGTGTAATAGTGATTTGGGGCAGGGACCATCTTTTTGTTGTGTTTGTTCAGCACCTAGCCGGTGGGGAGGGGGTCCTGCTCCATGACTATGGCTTCTAGGCACCACTGCAAGACAACTAATAAATAGTGATACTATCAAATTAAATTCCAAACCACCTCTGATACTCAGAATGAAATATGGTCTTAAAACGGTATCTTAACATACTTTACATAGCTAATGAGTCCAGATAGTGACTGTTGTTCAGATTATGACAGCTCTACCACTGGGACACTGCTGCATGCAGGAAAATAAAATAAATGTAAATTATCCAGAAACCCACATTCACAGATGTTAATTTAACAGAATAGCAGATGAAGAATCTAGTTTCTCCAGTGCCCCAGACTATGCAATGTAGAGTTCAGTAGCAGCTCCATAGCAACCGCAGGACTTTAAGGAAAAGCAGAGGAAAGGATTAACTCTTCAAAGAACAATCCAATAGCCAGACCAAGATTTGTGGGTCATTTCAGAAGTGCCCTTAAATAACCATTGTGTGTGTGTGTGTGTGCAGGTAAGGCGTTTTATAGTATCCATCTAAAATGTAAATTTAGAATTGTCACTGCAGCGTAGGCAAATATAGCAGCCATTTTAGTTTACATATAGCATTATATAGGATATTACAAGTGGCTTTATTAAGCAGGAATACTAGATAAGATACTGGAGTTATCCCCTACTTTTGCCAAAAAGAGATGGGCCCAATTCTCCTTTGCCTGGCACATTGTGTAGTTATTTATGCCTGTGCAAAGTGGATGTAAAAGCAAACCAGATCAGAATCACTGAGTAACACACCTACTTTGCAAAAGTATAAATGACTACACAGGTACAGGAGACACAAGGTGGGTGAGGTAATAGGTCCTTTTATTGGACCAACTTCTGTTGGTGGGGGAGACAAGCTTTCAACGTTACACGGAGCAATTTGGGCTACAGCAACACTGCATACAAAAATACAAGGCAATGAAGAAACAGGCCTGTGACCTTTAACTTGTGCCTTGGTAGCAGCTAGAAATGACACGACAGCACCTTGATTATAAGTATGGTATCTATCCTATGTAGTCTTCTGGCCCAATCAAAGTCTTGGGGCAGACCGTGGACTCAAGAATTTTCTGGCTTAGACAAACGTGTGGTACAAAACCTGCTTCAGTAAATAGACTTTGGCCCCATGTGGTTTTTGTGAAAAGCTAGGGGATAACATTCAACATTTGGAGAGCCTGCATCATGAAAGCCAACTTTAATCAATATAATTAGATGTACAAAATTAGGCTATTTGGGGATTTTGATGTTTGCTGTTATTTATATATTTATTTTTAGAAACCATTGCATGTAACCTTAACATTAATAATAAAGAACAAACATGGGCTACAAGACCAGAGAAATATGCAGCTATGTTTTCTACTTTTTCAGGATCCATATGTATTTAGAAAGTCCAGGATTGGTACCTATATAACAAATCTTTAAATACAACACAATTTTCTGTAGACTAGAAAATGTGGTATATATCATTGTAAAAGAATGACCACAGAACTGTGTTTCAGTATTTTTATATGTATTCTCAATTAAGGTATCAACATTAAGTGAAAAAGAGAACTGAAATAGAAAGCCTGAAACAAAGAATGGAAGAAAAGTTAGGAAACTCAGGAAATTAACAGTTTTCCTTCATGTGCACCTTAATGTATCACAGTACTGACCTATGCTGAAAGATGTAGTTTCATTTCAGATGATATCCCAAATCTGGGGAAAATCCTTCCATTTGTCTTGAAAATTAGTATTAATTGCTCAACCCTGGATTTCTTCTTAATTTAACTGAGAGTTCAAGGTAGATAATATCATTAGTCCCTGTAATTCACAAACCAGTATATAGCTATAGATGTTTTCCTTTAATTGACTGCCTCAAGCAAGCTTGGCAATCAGAGTCTGATAAACTACATAAGCTTTTATTCTTATTTTTTTTATATACCAAAATGGGATGATCTCAGTTAAAGAGCAGAGATATTCTACTGTCCCTGACCTAGATGTGTGGTTATTTCTCAATAACCAATAATTATGTCCATTCCTGTACTCTGATCGGCTGAAGGCCAAAGGGGGTGGGATCGTCATAAGGACTGAAATGTTGTTTCTTAATCACCATAGAGTCACTACGAAAATCCTTATGCATGCAAATCTCTTCACTCCCCCCAGAATGATCACTCATATACACACATCAAACCTTAACCTCTCTCTTTAATAACCCTACCCATCCCCAGTCCTCTCAAACCTTTCCTCCTCCTTGCTTCTGAGGAATTATTAGGACTAGCCCTTAAACCCCCTTAACAGGGTCTCTTTCTTAAAACTTAATTTCACTATTTATAAAAGTCTCTCAGCTTCTCTCCCCTCCCCTCTGCCCCCCTCCCTTATTATTCATTGTGGGCATAGGAACTAATCCTTGCAGAGCATCCTGGGGGGCAGGGGGAGGTGGTGAGAGGCATGAGGCTGGGAAGTGGGACAGCACATTTCACAATAATTATGACAGGCATGCTTCCTATTAACTCAATAATCACTGTATCCTGGTCTATTACCTATCTCACTCAATGGATGTTCTCACATTGAATTAACTAGGCTTTGAATCAAAATGTGCTTCTACAACATGGGACCTTGGCCTAATTAGGTTAACTATTTCATGGCTCTTAATCCTTTTTGCTTGATTCTAAATTCTTTAGTAGACCTTTCATAGACTGTAATAATCTATATGTGTGGTAACGAACACACACACACACACACACACGTATAGACTAAAAAAAATTGTCCTCTTAATGTTTTAGTTATTTTGTATATAAAGAAATAGGAATTGTGCAATGTCTTACCCTCTGCCTTCACACACACCAAAAATGTGTGGACTTCCAAGTTTTTACTCTCACAAAGCACACATTTGAAATTTCAAAATTGAACATTTCCATACAACATTTATGTATATAATTGAGGAGTATCCAGACTGGCCCAGGTTAAATCAAAAAGCAGTCAGCCACTGAACCAACTTTTAAATACATTTTAAACATTATATATCTTTAACCTACCCCCAGCCAGGATTACTGAACTTCTTTATTAAAAGTGATCTTAATAGGGCTGAGAGTCTTTTAAGCCGGGGAGGAGGATCATAATTACTTGGTTTTGGTTTACACCACCCGTTCAAGTCCTCCCTCATAACAACAGAAGAGCTAGAAAGTTGGCCCTGCTCCCACACTTAGTATGTGTTAATCATACAGCGGGTAGGTAAGGCTGACTTTCCTTTTCACTGATCAGTGATTTAGAAATAAGTAGTACAGTGACACAATGTGTTAAAGTGGCAGGTTTATGTGACAATGACAATATTCCCATCTGCAAAATGCTAGGAGGCCACAGAGATCCCTCAGGGGGTGACCCCTCCTCCTCCTTTCCCAGATGGCACCATCCAGATTCTGAAGTGCCTTAGGGCTGCAGTGAATTAAATGCCAACATGTTATGCATGAGTTTGCTTGAGAAATTCCTCTGCTGTTCATCAGTAAGGCTAATTGCCCAAGAAAATTCAGCCCTATATCAAGATTGCTCAATCTAAAAAATATTTCAGCACAAAAGTTTTGTTAGAAGTAATACTTTTTTCTTTTGTAATTTTTTCCCTTTTGCCATAAAAGATGAGTTCGTGTTGAGTATGGAACAAGCCTAAATGTGCACCTATATTAGTTACTTAAACTCTACAGTCCCTCCAGAAACATTTTGTGCATAACTCATTATGCCTGTACCTTATAATAATAAATGGAGATATGCCAATCTCCTAGAACTGGAACAACCTTGAAAGGTCATCAAGTCCAGTCCCCTGCCTTCACTAGCAGGACCAAGTACTGTCCCCTGACAGACTTTTGCCCCAGATCCCTAAATGGCCCCCTCAAGGATTGAACTCACAACCCTGGGTTTAGCAGGCTAATGCTCAAACCACTAAGCTATCCTTCCCCCCTTATATAGCTAATGTGCATATACTTCTGCAGTGTGGGGGTGCAGGTCACTTACTGAGATAATCTGGGTATATCTCACTTAATCAATTTCCTGCCACTGCTGGGGTCTCAGGCATTGGTGCACCTCAGTTCCTCATGTTCTCTGCCTGTGGAACTTCATAGTCTAGTCTCCTGAGGGCTGAAATACCTTGGTCTCATTTCAGTTGCTAGGCTTAGTGTGCAGGTGTTGGGTGATGGTGGTGGTCTGTGATATACAGGAGATCAGACTAGATGATCTGGTGGTCCCTTCTGGCCTTAAATTCTATGACTGTATAATGGCTGCACTGGTCCCCTAAGCCCCAAATGGAGAAGCACAAAGGCCTAGATCCACTAAGGTATTTAGGCTTCTAGCTTCCTTTGAAATCTATGGGCATTAGAAGCCTAAATATATCTGTGGATCTCGGCCAACTTGCCTCCCCACAGTTCATGAGTTAGAGTGAGGCCTTCATTTTCTGTAGGCTTCCAGCAGTCATGTGGTATCTAGCCAATGGAGCCAACATACCATTCTGGTATAACAATTAGGATCTTTATAATTTTTCAAATTAGGGTTTAATGTGTTAACCTTTGATTTCATCCATCTTAGACCAATAAACTCCACTGAATCTCTCTTATTTCTGGGAGGGTCAATACAAAGTTACAAAAATATAATTCCTTGAAAACCATTCTGAAGCTTGATGAAAAGCGCTACTTGAAGGATCTGGTATTCAGCAACCTCCTTGGGGGTTGGATCAAAATATTCTATTTTGAAATTTTATTTATTTATTTATTTGGGCAGATCCTGATTAATTTTGAAGCAAATTCTCCCTTGTGGATTTTAAAGGGAATGTGCATCTATAAGTAGGTTTATAATAGAAACTCTGTTGCAACTTTAACAATGGAGTGGCTAGTGTTATTCTATAATATACATTCATGAAGCGTATTCATGGACTCTTTTCAACAATCAGACAGTGCTCTTTGGATATACATTCTTGAGTCCTTACTTAAAAATCACTGGGGGACAGGACCAAAGCTGGTGCCAATGGTCACAATTCCAGCTGTTTCAATGGACATTATTACAGCTCAATCAGCCAGAAATTTTTCCCCAATGATACTTTTCATTCCAATATTGCCTCTTTATAATATGTTCTTTACCGTACATCTACAGATTAGTTTGTCAATATTTACTAGGATAATTCCCCTTTCATTCTGTCCTAATCACTTCCTTTTTTTATTAAACATTTTAAGGAGGGAAGCTACATTTCCTCCATCCTACCTCTATTTAAGCCCAGAGCAGACTGAAGTGTTGTGGAAATGCAGCCATAATAATGAGGGAACACAGATCCCGTCATCCTGAAGTGATTGACTGAGCATGCTTGTGGGATAGAATAGCAAGTTAATTCTAGCCTAGGACTTGTCGTTCACCCCCAACAGGTGGTACACTTGCTGCTAGTCCACATACACCCATTTACTCAATTTTGAAGTTAGAAGAAGTGTCCAGTTCCAGAAATCCGAAGAAGCACAGGCTGATTACAGTTTGTTTGCTGTACATGACACCCACAGGATAAATGGAACCTTTTCTTGGAAGGATACACATCCCCCCAACCCCGCCAGCACAGCATTTATTTAATGCTGTTCATAATTATCCTTACAGAAAAGATATTGGCTTATTATGAATTATCACTGAGTTTTTCCATGCCATGTTTCTTGCAGAAATTGCCAAAAATTGATACAGGCAGCAATGGAATCAAGCTGTGTAAATTAGCTGTTGGAATTAAGACGAGGACTTTCAGTCTGTTATATTTAAGACATATCCACACATACTAATGGCAGTATATATGAACCATAATATTATCATACAGTTTTCCACAGCAACTGACAGGTTACTGTCACTGTTCTTCTAAGATGTTTCCAGTATGAGGGATTCTATTAAGCACCATGGGTGAAATTAACCCTTGGGAAGAGGGCCATTGCTACATTTAAATCCTAGTTTGAGGGGTTAGATGGGACTGCCACTGTGGATAAATACTTAAAGAATCACTGGGCCGGAGTGAGTGAGAATGACTTTGTAGCCCAGTGGTTAGGGTATCCACCGAGTGGTTAAAGCGAGAGCTGTAAGACCCCTTTTCAAATCCTTTCACATCCTCTGGCAGAGAGGGGGAAGTTGAAGTTAGGCCTCCCATGTATCAGGCAAGTGCTCTAATTACTGGGATAAAAAGTTATAAGGTGGGCACCACCTTCTCCTCCTCCAGCCTGATCCGGTAGGTGGCCCCTGAGCACGGCCGTTGGATTGAGCCCAGCACACAATTTAGGTGGCCAAACACCTATATTCCCTGATTCAAGAATCGCTCTGGGGTTTAGGAGGGAGATAGGTGTCTGGATGCCTAGAGGGAGGCAGCAGTGCTCATGCCCAGAGGTTGAAACATAGGCTCTTAGAGAACTTCTATTTTGAAAACATAGACACCAAGTGAATTTAGACACTCACACTGTTGGGCAGGAGTTTTGTGGATCACAATGAAGCCAAAACTGGGACTTAAACATCTAAAACCAAGACTTAGATGCCTAAGGACCTTTGTGGATATGGGCCAAAATGCCTATCTGCATCATTGGATGCTTAAATACCTTTATAAATCTGGCCCTAAGGACTATATTTACAGTACACCAAGATGGAACCTGGAAATCTGAATGTTTTTGAATTTAGAGGGAAGGTCAATAGGATTAGACGAGAAGGGGATCAATATCTGGATCTGAACTCAAACCTGAATATTTCACATTGGCCCAACTCCTCAATTTTAAACTATATTCATAAGCCAAGACACCAATGAGCCAAAGAGCAAGTTGCTCACAAACCTACTTAATCACAAAGAACAACAAGCCTATTATTATGGTAGGATATTTTTGTTCCGAATCATTAGTAGTTAAAAAAAATGAAATGCATTCTGACAGAAACAATCTACACCCGTTGCATCCCCTGAGTAACTCACTAGGGCCAAAACTCATTCAACAATAAATTGTAATTAACTGTCCCCAGAGCAAGAGGATGGAAACTTCCACCCATGTCAATAATGTCATTTATTCCTTTTTAGACAGACTGCAATGAAGCAAAATTATTCCAGATGAGCTTAGATTTGAATAATTCACAATTCCAGAAACAAAAATATGATGACTAACATTATTCAGTCTTTGCATAATGCTGGTATATACATTTTAAGGATTAAAATAACCAAGTTGTACAAAGTATTTAAACAGTTCTTCTAACTGTTAGGGGGATCTTCTCTTCCTTTCATATATGAGAATAATTTCCACTATTTTTTGTAGTTTCTAGTAGTGCATTTCACTGTTACCACTGGTTCCATTTTTGTGTCATTACTCCCTGCATAAATCTAACAGCTCTTCGGCAAAAGCTGAATTTTTGGTATGTAATCCATGGCTTCCATGAAACTAGAAGATGGAAAAACAGTCCTGGTAATTAAAAAAAAAAAGCTGCAGTGCATCAAAAGATTCCATCAAAAGCAAGACAATTTTCCTGTCTGTGTAGGGCAGAAAGGAGATCATTCTGTCTTGACTCCTTAGGGGAATTACCAAAGTGCCTGTCACCTAAACCCATGGATCTTTAAACTTCTGCATGGATTTTGGGACACTTGCATCTGACAGGACTATCATTGTGGAGGACCTTTACCTCTACTTGATTTCCTAGCTCATTCAGGAGCTCTGCCACCTGTCTCAGTCTGTGAGAGTCAGATCAGCTCTGTGGAGTTCGGAGAAGATGTCCAGATAGACTGGCTCTCTTCCCAGCCCTGATCCACTCCATGCCCTTCCCCGTGGCCAGGCCCCTCTAGTAAACCTTGGGAAAGGCTGCTGCAGATTTTGGGGGAAAGTGAGGATTGCCATAGTCTCGACAGCTTTATGTTCCCTCCCAGATAGTTTTACTAGACATGCCAAGGCACGGACTGGGTCTCTTATTTTTATTGGTTGTCAGTCACATAATCATATATTTTTAGGGCTCTAACAATTACATGGCCATGAAAAATGTGTCACAGACCGTGAAAAAATCCCTTCCCTGTGAAATCCGATCTCCGCCTTGCTGCTGGGAGTGCCCCAGCCAGGGGCTCCTAGCTGCAAGTCCTGGCCAGGCTGGGGAAGGACAGGACTTGTCTTCCTGTACGGCCTCTCTCAAGGGGAGATAAGATGCCCCCTCCGAGTGCCTCTCCCTGCTGCAGGAAGCTTTTGGGCTGGACAGCAGCCCCGGAAGTTCCTGTTGCCAGAGGAGGCTTGTAGAGATGGGTCCAATCTCCCACCGCTGCTGAGAGCGCCCAGCTGGGGGCTCCTAGCTGTGAGTCCCCACCGGGCTGGAGAGGGACAGGACTTGTCCTTCCCCTGCATGGCTGCTTGGGGTGGGGGAATCAGACCCACCTTTGGGGTACCTTTGGGATTAGGACCAGTGGTGTAGCCAGGTTTAGAGCACAGGGGGAGTGGAGCTAAAAAAAGGTGCCGGGAGCACACACAAAAATGCTCCGCTCTGGCTGCAGCGTAGGAGCAAAAGGCGTCAGAGCACAAAAAAGGCGCCGCTTCTGCTCAGTGAGGGAGCGGCCGCTCACCCTGCTACCCCCCTGGCTACGCTACTGGTTAGGACCCCCACAGTTACAAAACTAAGAAATATCAGATGGAAACCTCTGAAAACATGAAATTGGCCAATTTTAAAACCCTCTGACCATGAAAGTGATCAAAATGGACCGTGAATTTGGTAGAGTCCCAAATATTTTATGCATTTACATGAAGTTTAATGCACTTGTGTAATGACTCAGACTTCCTCCTATATGGACTTCCATGCGCTCCCATTATATTTGGACCAGTGTTTGGTAGCTGAGATCATCTTCAGACTCACCGTGTCAGCAGCTGTTAGAACCTGGTGTAAAGCTGCTGAAGTTCTGCTGTCTCAATGTGGCAGATGCAACTAATTAACTCTATCCAGCACACAAAAGAAGTGGGGCTGCTCTCTATAGAAAGGAGCAGAAAAGAGCTTGAGTGACCGGTTTATGCTGTGTTATTATTCTTGAGCGACCAATAAATCCAACCCCCAAGAAGCTGGTTAGTTTGGATGCTAATTCAGGCGATGTGAGATCTTTTAAAATGGAGTATAAACTCATCTCATTATTTAATAGAATAAATACACTGTATACAGAACAGCAGTAGCTGTGACTGGTGATAAAGCTTTCTCTGTATTGTGGTCTTGCAGTGTTGGTTTTATGGAAGTTCACACTGACAAAAACTAACATTCTTCTAAGCTTATTTAATTAAATCCAGAAAGGGCTTCCAGATTTACTCAAACATTTACATTGTCTTGTACCTTGTACATATTGACCTTTCATGTGTTGTTAAGTCTTTCATTCATCACCCTTAGCCACTCTTCCTCTACTGGTGGTTTATCCTGTAAAGAGAATTGGTGCAGGGACAAGATCTGTGCAGCTCGTGAGAAGCAGCACAAGAGTGCCAGCTAAAGAAAAAAATACCCTCTCTAGGGTTTAAGGGTTTTTATTTTAGTTTGTTCAGTTCTAGTGAAACCAAAGAATAAAAAAATCTCCAAACCCCTCATGGGCTCTGCCTACATTCCTGTCATTGCAGCTTAAATCCTTCGGTGCCAAAAATCATGTAATCAACAAACACAAAACAATATGAGCACGGCAACTCTTCTGTCTCTAAAGGCCTGTCTACACATAGAGGCGATTTGGAATAGCTTTATGGATTAATCTCAACTGGAACAAGACATTTTTTTGGAATAAGAGTGTTCAGATATGGAGTTATTCTGGAATAGTTACTGCAATTTAAAATCTTTTTCCTGTAGGTTGCTCACAAAATCTATTTAGAGAGTTTTGGTAGACTCTCTCATGTTCATTAATAGATATATAAATTACAGCAGATATAGAGGTAAAATTTACACATAGGGTTCATACCTTATCCTTTTAACTTTTGATATTTGTGACAACTGTACAGATTTCTGGTTCTCTAACAGATATACTGTGATTAAATGGGGCGGAGGTTCAGCTGCTGCTTTCAAATTTTAAAATTTCCAACTCTTTTGGAAAATGTTATTTTATTGGACATTGTCAGTTCACTCCTATTGCTCATACAGTTCCATCAGATAAAACTCTAATAGACAAATTCAGTTATTCAGCAAACAAGCAGAACGAGGCCACTTCACTATAATGGAACCATCTCGGTAAGTGAGAGCAGAATTTGATCATTGATGCATGGCAGCTAGTGAACTACAAAATGTTTGTTGTATGAGTAGGGATGGCCCTTTGCCTAATTTGGTTTGGCCTATCAGTGCTTGATTCACATATGAAGAACCATCTCCCTCTTCCAATGTGAATTTTGATTCCTACTACTTATTTAAGACAAAATTAAAATAAGTAATCAGTGTTTATTGTACATCTAAACCTGTCCAGGCCATAGGCCACTTTATCTTTTTTTATAATGGACAGCTAATTATCTAAACTTCCAGAGAATTATAAATAACCCATGATCAACGCCCAGTACAGAAGCAAAAGAGAAGTAATCTTTCAAACGACACCATGGAGATAGTTGGATTAGACACAATACCGGACTGAAGGACAGTATTAAAATCGAGTTGTCCCATTTAGTATTAGGGCTGGGGGAAGGCACAAGAACAGCATTAATGAAAAGAGAATATAATACAGCTGCTGAAGGTGACATAGATATTTCCTAATGGCTAGAGCTCTGGACTGGGACTCAGAATTCTAGTCCTGGCTCTGCCACTGCCTGGCTGTGTGACCTTTGGCAAGTCACTTCACGTCTCTATGCTTCATTTTCCACATCTTCAAAATGAAGTTAAGGACACTGACCTCCTTTGTAAAATGTTTTGAACAGGTGAACAGAGCTAGATATTATTATTACTGTGACCCTATGCCCCACATTCTTCATAGAGACATGCTTGAGATATGAATATGGCATAACTAAGATACGTTTTATGCAAGATGGGCCACGTGAGATATCATTGGAAAGGTTATGATTTACTGAATGTGATTATCCAATTTGTATGCATGTATCATCTCTGTATCTGAAGTTAGAAATACTGACTATGTAATAATTACAACTGTGTTTTCACCTAGGGAATGCCCACCAGACAGTATGCAAACAGCCTGGATGGGCCATTAGAAAGCACAATAGGACTTTGAAGATATTAATCTCCCTCCTTCCTGAAAAGTTTCCTGGGATGCTGCTTCAACACTGTAGGGTCAGGTGATCATGTCACTCGGTATTGGACATCATTTTGGACTTCTGGTATTTTTCCACTGGAAGGAGGTGGGGGTCAAACTAGGAAACAAAGGATTCCCACTATATGCAAATCCCCAAAAGGCTGGGGAGTGAGTTAATCGGGCCTCTTCTCCACTGCCTCCCCCTGCTGAAAACACCTAAAGAAACAAAGGAACTAAAGGGGTTCGGGGAGAGGGGGCAAGGACTGAGCCCAGGAAAGAAAGGTCAGGCTGTGAAGGGTATACCTGGAGGTTTAAGCTGCAAGCAGTGTAGTTTACCTTCAAGAAACTCTGCAACCTGCATAAAACAACATTTAAGTTGAGAAATTACTATTTGTAGCCAATTTCTTTAATGTATTAAGCTTAGTTTGTGTGTTTTGTTCAGTGATCTGTTTTGTTCTGTTGACTATCCCTTAGAATCACTTAAAATTTACCTTTTGTAGTTAATAAACTTGTTTTTTGTTTATTCCAAATCCCAGTTTGTGCAAGTCATAATGGGGGGTGGGGGTGGGGAAGCAGTGCATATCTTCCTCCACATTGAGGGAGGGAGCAAATTTCATGAGCTTATGTTGTATAGATCTCTATACAGCATAAGACAATATACTTTTGGGTCTACACGCCACAGGGTGAGTGCACCAGAGTGCTGGGCAACTCCCCAAGCTGAGTCTTCCCTCACAGAGCAGATTGTGTGTGTGTGTGTGTGTGTGTAAAAACAGGGCAGGGTGAGGGAGCCAGGCAGGTGGAACGTGTAGGCTCAGTGGGACTCCAGGACATCAGGTGGCACCCTGGAAGGCGGGGTCCAACCCATCACACTTATATTTTTCAGAAATTAGATTTAGGAAACTCGCATAGCACTACTATGTGCCTCAGCTGGTCATTTCAGCTTGATGAGCATGCTGAGAAGTACATCTCCCATATAGAGGAAAATAGGATTTGCCATCCTTCAGCAGATTATTAGACCATCTAGTTTGTCTCCGGCAAAATAATTATAAACAAATAAAAAACAAGAACAATTAATCTAGACAATTTTGCAAAGGCCTCCAAAGGGAACAACATTCCTTCCTGACCTTCTCAGGCAATCAGTTTAATTCTGAAGCATGAGATTGGATTATCATGTCATTATTTTAGCTTGCAAAGCTGCAAATGTTATTAATAGTCAAGTTATGAAGACAAATTCTATGGCTGGATAATCCCAAGTTTTGAATATACACGGTTCAGAAGTATACTTAACCTTGCCGTAAATGAGCACTCAAGAGAGCAGCTGAGATTGCTTGTAGAAAAGAAATGGGGCCTTTAAATAAAGCTAATTGGCTAATGGCTTACGAGCACAAGTCCTGTTGACACTATGAGGGAGTGGGAGACAGTTCTTCCTTGCTAGTCATTCTGTCTAACTAGAGGAAGCAGACACAGACAGAAGCAGACAGAAAAGGTTTAGAATGTCCAAAGTAAAAGCCATAGAAAACCAGTGTAACCCAGAGAGTCATCTGCCTACATGGGCTATAGGCAGCTGATGAGGAGACCATTTTTAGTGACTTATGAGTGTAAATGAGATTCATTATTAAATACCCACCTCTAATTGAAACAATGTAAATAAAAGCCTGTTATTTTTATGAGCCCTTGCTAAAAATTAATCTGTTTTTTTAACTATTAGTTTTTATTGGATTGCCATGCTCTATAATTCTGTTTTGCATACTTGGGGGAGATCGGGCAGTGTTACTACATATATTTGCATTTAATTGTACAAACACCAATAAGGAAATCTTACCCTTTTTGTTAATTAAACGCCAAAGAGCAAGTCATCATTCAGAAGTCATCCTGCAGGGACAGAGATTAGAGTTACAAAAATTAACCTGAAATTTTGTTTTTCAATTTCTTCAGTGTAATATATCCATATCTACATCAGGACCGTTTGTATACCTATTAAAGCAACAAGAACATGGTGGGAAATATGCACTCCCCTCTCCTTTTTCTCCTGTGCAAAATCTGCCACAGTGGATGGACAAAGTGGAAGGAATAAAGTGGAGTCCCAAAATACAAACTAATCTTCAAAAGGAGCACTTGTCACAGTTTCGGGGAACGACACCAGTCAGGTCTCAGGTGTTACCTCTCTGGGCAGGGATCTTTGTCCTGCTCCATTCTGACAGGCAGTTTTAAGGCTGCACATTCTGCTGTCATACACTGTGATATCCCCAGCAAGCCATGGACAGCAACTGTAATTTGCTTTATTTCTGAGAGTTATGAACAGCATATTGACAGCAGTTACAAGTTACCAACAGCTCTTTCTAAGCAAGCACATTTATTCTGAAAGTAAAAGCATTGCAAAGTAAACATAACAAAAACAACAAAGAGATGTAAACATACCAGGAGCCACCCATCAGTCTTATGGGGTCCTAGTAGGCCCAAGTCTTTCCAAAGTTTCTCCAAAGGTTCTTCCTCTGGGGTGGAAGGTCCTGTCCATTTGTTCCCTGTGTCAGTTCAAACTCAGCCTTTTTTATACCAAAACCCCTTCTTGTGTCCGAGTCTCTGGAAAACTCTGTTTGAACCAGTATATGCCAACATCCCAGCAGGTGGTCCCTCTCTAGTTGTTTAGTCTCAATGACTCACCCCCAAACACTGTTTTTAGTTCCTGGAGGAGCTGCAGTAACCCTTCTCCATGAAGAACACCAACACACATTAACCATTCATAAAGTTACTATAATGGCCCCAAAGACACTGCATGGGGTTTCAATATTTGTCACAACACTGTATTTTCTGTAACTGCTCCACCTTGTTTAGCATAATCTGGGAACCTTAGTATTTGCATCATTCACTTATACTGTTTTAAGATAATTTCTCTTTCTTTAATATGTCAAACTCACTCCTGGGCCAGATCCTCAGCTGGTGTAAATCAGTGAACGTTCACTGTCTGCATTAGATACAACAGTACTGCTAGACCCAGGCATACAAAAATCATGAGTCACACCTCAGAAAATGATGAAATCGGCTTAAAAATAATGAGGTTTAAAAAAAAATCATGATTTAAAAAAAAAATCATAATACAGTTTTGTTTTGTTTTTATTTTACATCTGCTTTCTCAGCCTTTTGAATACTCTTGGGTCACATGTCCAAACTTTTCTCTGAAACCATGAGGGCTAGAATTGTATTTAAAAAAATAAATCTGAGAGTCTTACATAATCACATGATTCCAGGAGCTGATGCTTGAAGGCAAACACCATATATGGTGAGACTCATGATAAAAATTATACTAGCTGGCAACACTGAGTTACAGTCAAATCTAAAATAGAGCTACATCAATTTACAGCAGCAGAGGCTCTGGTCTGAAATTCTGCCTCTAATCATTGCTGCAGCATTCTACCAGCCTACATTTGCCTGTTTAATAAAACAATAAGACATTTAAGCTAAAAGTTCAACATTCAAAGCAAAAATATTTCAGAGCTGGGGTTTGATTCAGCCCCAGAGTATAGGCCCCCAGTGTCAGAACGACCACTAGTGTAGAGGAGGAGAGGTAATGCACCCAGTTTCTACACTCCCTTTAAGATGTCAGAGTTGGCAAACATAGCCCCAAAGTTGGTGGTGCTAGCCTGCGATGGGGCATGGCCGAGATAGAGGATGCATAATTCAGTACATCCTCCGTATAGCTCCTCCTATGGAGCCTGACTAGATGTTAATATTTCCTTTTCCTGGCCGAACTTCTGGGGGTTAGTAATATTCACATTTTCTTCAAACCCTCCTTGGTAAAAGCTCCCATGGGGAGCAGCGTTTCAGCATTTTGGGGTGTACCTGTGGGCAGATGGGACACACACATGATGTCTGGGTGGAATTGCTTGAATACATTTCAGGAAGCTGAGAAATCTTGCCTGTGACTTGTTTTTGAATGGGATAGTTGCAAAGTGTTAGCTAATCAAGTCTGCACCAGTGTCAGTCACATTATTCTCCTGAGGTGAAATTAATGCAGTAGCAATCTCCACTGGTGACAATTACAGGTTAACTTCAGAGGAATTTTTTTTCTTCCACTTTCCTCCTCTGCTACCCTCTAGCAGTGCCCTGGGTGCGCAATACAATGATTATTTAAGGATATGAATATCCTGGCAGATAGGGTTGCCTTCCGGGATTTGTGGCCATTATTTTTAAAGATCTGCTTTGCCCCTATTGATTGAGGCATGTTAGTGAAGTTCCCTTGCTGGTTTAGTTTTCCCTGAATTACTCCTCCTGCATTCTACTGGCTGAAGATTGCTGTCAGAGTGCAGCTGTGAAGTTTCATCGGTTTAGCTGTTCCTGAACACTGCACTGTGTATTAAGAGCTGAGCTGCTAGCTTTGCTTTGTGACTGCTGCTGACCAGGGCCGGCTCCAAGCACCAGCTTTCCAAGCTGGTGCTTGGGGCGGCATCTAGCATGGGGCGGCAGTCCGTGTCCCGCGGCAGCAATTCAGCAGCAGCCCCGCCACTGTTCCCGCCGCGGCGGCAATTCGGCGGCGACTGCTTGGGGCGGCAAAATTGGTAGAGCCGTCCCTGCTGCTGACTTGTGTAATTCAGTATATTCTGCATCTTCCATTTCCTCTCTATTGTAACTCCTTCTTTCACTGTGATGGCTTCAGCTCCTGTTATCGGTTGTGTGATTGAAATGTTACCTACTGCTATTCAGTACAGACTTCTGTTCCCTATTTCTGCCTTAACTGCAGGGCTGGGACTAGGGTTATTTGGCTCAAAATAAAGTTCCCTATAGGCCATGCTGGGTTATGCAGACAAACATGCATCTGGAGAGATCAGCCATTAAGCGATATTCTATTCAATTGATTTTACTTGTTCTTAATGTGTACTAGTGAAATCTGTAAGCCATTTGCTATCTATTCATGCCACATGGATTTATGGACATTTGCAGCAGTAGTTGTCTTGTTTTCAGCCTTTATGGTTAATGCACTTGTAGGGTAAATCTTTGGGAGGCTGGGGCACCCGCCACTAGTCAATGTTTTCATATAATCACACGTTACTAGTTTTCCATGATAATGAAAAGTTAAATGTAACATTCTGCAGTAAATTTGTATCATTCACCAGATGCGCTCATTAAATCCTGATTGTTCTATTCCCTGAGTTCATTATGCTCTTAAAATGCCATGTGGTCCCTACTATGAAAAGTGACTCTGTAGAAATGGCCTCACGGGGTTTCCATGCTTATCATGTCCCAATGTCAAAGGTACTGAGTTTACAAGTAAAGATTTTTTTTTCTAAATTCCAGATTTACAAACTCCACCTGTGATTTAAAAGTCACGCGCTGTTCTTCCTGGATTGTACCTTACCACTACGAGTAATTCTGACCTAGCTGAGATGCATATCAGGTGCCGCTAAGGTCCATTTCATGTGTTCACCTTGCAATAAAATTTTTGCACTTAGAACATAGTTAGAAATTCTGCAGATGATGTGTGATGTGCAAATTTAAAGGAAATCCAGCTCACTTTCCCATCCTCTTGTGGATCTACAGAATTAAATTCACCAGTAAAAACGCAGGCCCTAATCCTGCAAAGATTTATACACAAGCTTAACTTTCCACACTGTGAATACTTCTATGCAGGATTAAGTCACTTCTTATAGTCATGAAAATCAGGAGATTCACTCTGAGGGTGAAATCCTGGCTTAATTGAAGTTAATGGGAGTTTTGCCATTAACTTAATGAGTCGCAAGGAATACACACAGGGTGTAGGATCTGTTAGGCAGACAGATTTGTAAATATTCACTTTTGTGACCAGAAATGAACTTTCAAAGCCTTTCTGGACACTGTGTACCTTAGAGAGAGACAATGTTTCACCATAGGGCTATCTGCATATCAACATAGGAGGAGGGATAGCTCAGTGGTTTGAGCATTGGCCTGCTAAACCCAGGGTTGTGAATTCAGTCCTTGAGGGGGCCATTTAGGGATCTGGAGCAAAAAATTGGGGATTAGTCCTGCTTTGAGCAGGGGGTTGGACTAGATGACCTTCTAAGGTCCCTTCCAACCCTGATATTCTATGATTCTATGATAGCTTCATCATGAGTTATATTCCAAGTTCGGACATGAAGGTTTGATTTATTCAGTGAGATACTGTTTACTTTTTTATGAGATTTATCACAAAGGCGTTTGCCACAACATAGTCCATTGTTCCCCCACCTTTCGATGGGGGCTTCCCACCCATTGACGATGAATCTATGATGGATTGTCAATTCCATTTTCAAGAAGAATCCTGACCACTAAGCTTGTTTGTTAAAATATGCACAGAAGGTGAACACAAAAAGGTCATGAACCCAAATGGAGAAATTATATTGCAAAATTTGAGCATGTTTGCAGAAGCCTTTTCCCAGTATTTGTGCAGCTCTTGTGTCTATGTTACAATGTATGATTATGAATTTTTCCAGACAATCTCACACAAACTAGTCCTCTTCAGGATAGATTTCTTCCAGGTATTCAATCTGACCACAAGAGATACGGTAATTTCTGGATAGAGCAGTTCTGTCTCTGAAAATATTCTGCATCATTTCTCTTTTTATTAAAATGTTTGATTTGGTTAAATTTACCTTTGAATATCCTCCAAGTCTATAATTGTGGACGGCTGCATGTCGGATGCTGTTCAAAGGTATTGCAGAATCTGATGCGACTCTCAATTTAGGCTACTGCTGCCAAATCTGCATTCTCTTTTAGTGCTTTAATTTGTAATCATGATGTAATTTGTTATTAAAGACTAAAGAACTCATTTTGACAAGTTTCAGAACTAGGGCATTTAAATAGGATTAAAATTCAGCAGCAGCGTGAACATTTTAAATTTGATATCCCATTCAAACTGCTGGAATTCTCCTTTCATGCTCACTCTATCACTGTGTTATCGTCACTTCTAGAATCTTAATGTCTTCCTCATGCTCTCGGAGGTACCTATACCATTTCTTCAAGCCCCCTTCCTGAATTACTTGGAAGAGGGATTTGATCCGGGAATGAGTAGCAGTAGCTGAATGGTTCACAGAGTGGCTGATTCTGAAGAGGACTGTGTGTGTTGGTTCAGTGAGGTTACTGGCCTACTGGATAGACGAGAAGCAGTAGACCTGGTTTATCTTGACATGACATTCTTATAAGTAAACTAGGGAAATGTGGTCTAGATGAAATTGCTATAAGGTGGGTGCACAACAGGTTGAAAGACCATACTCAAAGAAAAGTTATCAGTGGTTCACTGTCAAACTGGGAAGGAATACCTAATGGGGCCCCTCAGGAGTCAGTCCTGGGTCCAGTACTATTCAATAGTTTCATTAATGACTTGGATAATGGAGTGGAGAGTACGCTTATTAAATTTGAGGATGACACCAAGCTTGGAGGTGTTGCAAGCACTTTGGAGGATAGGATTCGATTTCAAAAGATCTTAACAAATTGGATAATTGGTCTGAAATCAGCAAGACAAAATTGAATAAAGACAAGTGAAAAGTACTTTATTTAAGAAGGAAAAATCAAATGCACAATTACAAAATGGGGAATTACTAGCTAGGTGGTAATACTGCTGAAAAGGATCTGGGGGTTATAGTGGATCACAAATTGAGTATGAGTCAACAGTGTAATGCAGAAGTGACAAAGGGTTCTGTGGCATCTTATAGACTAACAGATTGTATTGGAGCATAAGCTTTCGTGGGTGAACACGCACTTCGTCGGATGCCGTTGTAATGCAGTTGTGTAATGCAGTTGTGAAAAAGGCTTATTTCATTCTGGGGTGTATTAACAGGAGTGCCACATTAAAGACCTGGGACATAATTGTTCCACTCTACTTGGCACTGGTGTGGCCTCAGCTTGAGTAGTGTGTCCAATTCTGGGCATCACACTTTAAGAAAGATGTGCGCAAATTGGAGAGAATCTAGAGGAGAGCAACTAAAATGATATAAATTTTAGAGAACTTAACCTATGAGGAAAGCTTAAAGAAATTGGGGATATTTAGTTTTGAGAAAAGAAGAATGAGAGGGGACTCAATAACATTTTTCAAATACAGTAACTCCTCACTTAAAGTCATCCCGGTTAACGTTGTTTCATTCTTACGTTGCTGATCAATTAGGGAACATGCTCGTTCAAAGTTGTGCAATGCTCCCTTCTAACGTTGTTTGGCAGCCTCCTGTTTTGTCCTCTGCTTGCAGGAAGAGCAGCCCGTTGGAGCTAGCTGGTGGGGGCTTGGAACCAGGGTGGACCGGCAGCCCCCCTAGCAGCTCCCCCTATCAGCTCCCCACTCCCCTAAATTCCCTGTGCAGCAGCTGCCCAGCGGGCTATCAATTGCCGGCAGTTCACCTGTCCCTTCCCCCACTTCCATGTGCTGCTCCTGCCCTCTGCCTTGGAGCTGCTCCCAGGAGCCTCCTGCTTCCTGTGCAGGGCGGGGGGGCGGGAAAAAAGGGGGTGCTAATGTCAGGGTGTCCCACTCTCCCCTGCACCCCGCTTACCCCTTCTCCATATAGAGCAGGGTGGGACACAGATGGAGAGAGACAGAGAGCTTGGGGCAGCAGCTGCTGTCTCAACTTCCCGATCCACTTAAACATTTAAGAGTGAGTCAACTTACTTAAAGGAGCAGTGTGCACCTCTCTCTTTCCCCCACACTCAAGGTGTGTGTCTGTCTCTGTCTGCTATGCTGTCTCCCCTCCCTCTCCATTTGTGCTGCCTTGTTAATGTAGCCTCTCACACTCATCAACAATTTGTTAACCCTTGAGGACTCAGCCGAGTGCTAGTTCATTTAGCAGCAAGGCATTCCCTGGGAAATACCCCACCCTCTTCCACCCAACCAAGCTTCACAATCATCATTGCTGTGAACAATATTAAATTGTTTGTTTAAAATGTATACTGTGTGTATATATATACAGACAAATATATAGTTTTTTGTCTGGTGAAAAAAAATTCCCTGGAACCTAACCTCCCCATTTACATTAATTTTTATGGGGAAATTAGATTTGCTTAACATCGTTTCGCTTAAAGTCACATTTTTCAAGAACATAACTACAACGTTAAGTGAGGAGTTCCTGTATGTTAAGGGCTATTATAAAGAAAAGAGTGGTCAATTGTTCTCAGTGTCCACTGCAAGTAGGAAAGAAGTAATGGGCTTAATCTGCAGCAAGGGAGATTCAGATTAAATGTTAGGAAAAGCTTTCTAACTATAAGGTGTTGTGGAAAAATTAACCACACGTTGTGTTTGAATCAGAAACGCCAGAGGCTTCTTTATTTTTCAAGCATATATGCTGGGAAGCAACACATGGCCGCATGGGATACAACCAAGGTGGCTTCCAAATTACAAAAGGCAGTTACATCCTTTATATACCTTTCACTTACATTCACTTGCATTCAAACAGTAGACTTCCTCTTTGGTAGTTTTCCTACCAGACCAAGAGGAAATTCCTTATATGGCATATTGAGTAACAAAACATATTTTTCATTAAAAAGCGAAGTTGTGGTTAAACTATAGAGAACAGAAAATTTAGCTTAGCATTGCGGTTTTTTTATACTTCTATACTGAGCTGGCTGCTTATCTTCTACTGTACCCCACTTCCTCTTCCTCTTCTGACCTTTGCCTTACATACTAAAGGTTTTTGGGACAGACAGGGCGAACAGGGTGGAACCCAGATACAGCAGTTTCTATATGAGCAAAAGGTCTTTGGGACAGACAGGGCAAACAGGGGCTGGGGACTTCTACAAAGGATAGTTAAGATCTGGAACAGGATTGCAAAGGAGGTTGTGGAATACCCATGCCTAGAGATCTTTAAGAACAGGTTGGACAAACATCTGTCAGGGATGATCAAGGTTTACTTAGTCCTGCCTCAGCACAGGGGGCTGGACTTGATGACGTCTTGAGGTTCCTTCCAGCCCTACATTGCTGTGATTCTGTGAACATTGTGAGAGATTACCTCACTGTGGGATAAAGATTGGTGCCCTAGAAGTAGCATTAAGGTTTTTCCCAAATATAGCTTCCTTCCAAAGCAAGACTCAGGTTTACAGATCTCTCAAGTTATTTTGTATTATTTTGTCATAGTCATGATGACCTTTGGCAGAAGGGTGAAGGGGAAAGCACTGTGAAGGTAGAAATAATTAAAGGGAAAGCTACTGATGAAAGGGTTAAACTGGATTTCAGGAGACAAGAAAAGGTCTCAGAAAAAAAAATGAAGACACATCAAAGGGACAAAATAAGGATGGGAGGGATGGGGAGCAATAGATGATAATTTCCCCTCAGTCTGCCTTGGTCCTGGGGTAGCCTTAGTATTAATAAGCAAAATAAGTATCTACCCTTACTTCTCCTCGAAGAAGATGCCACTGCATGGAGAGAACTCAAATAGTCCTCACCTATCCTACTCCTTCCTAACTAAGAATGTTCTTTTTCCAGGTTGACTACTTGCAGTTCAGCACCTTCAGTTCCAGATTAACCCAAGAGGGTTTGGACCATCTGGCCAGACTACTCTCTAAAAGTTTGCAGCAACCATCCAAATAATTCTGGGCTGCCCTTTATAAATGAGGGCACAGAGTTGCAAGCAGCAGAGATATGAGGATCTTTAACAGTGAGGATCTTTTCTGAGTGGCTTGGGTGGGAAATTCAGCTGAGTGGAGGTGGTAAAAGAAAGGAGCTGCATTGGAATAAAGAACTAGCTAGACACTAAATTGCTTCTTGGGTTGGGGCCAACTCTTTCTGAAAGTTATAAGGTTGCTTCACCAGACAGTGGGAAATACATGAATGTATAAAGCACCCATGTTTGGATATTTTTTCCAGGATTATAGTCCACCTTACACATAGGAGCCTCTAGGTACTATCATACTTTTCATAATACAGAATTATATCCCTGCTTTAAAATCATCCTGTAGAATTTTGTAACATATATAAAGGATATAATTCTTTATTTATTTCTATAGGGTTTTAGTAGTAGTATGTATTGGTTGTATTACAACAGTATCCAGAGGCTCCAAATGAGATCAGGGTCCCATTGTGCTAGCCCTGCACATAGTAAGATACAACCCCACCCCCACCTCCAAAAATCTTATGATCTAAATAGAGCAATTTTAATTTTACAATATGTATCAACCCATTTTAAATTCTATAGCATTTGTCCATACAAGAAAGCTGAGAAAACCAGCCTTTCCTTCAGAAATCTGGCAAAATCAAACAGCTAAAAATGGAATTACTGGTGAAAGAGAGGGATGAACATGGTCAACGATAGAAAGACTGATTTGACAGGAAAGTCATGCACTAAACCTGTCACATTTTGCCTGCATAGTCTCAGAGATTAATTGTTACAAATTATTATCTCTAGCTCTCAGTTTGTTCCCATATCCAGCAGTCACAGTGGCTTCTGAAAGTAAATTGTCTGATTTCATCTTATAAGTATTACTCTGCAGTCCCTTTACTCACAAAGCTTAGAATGGTCTCATTCAAATTAGATCTCTTCGTTCCTTATACTCTGTATTCTAACCAGGTGTACTCTTGAGATTTTGAGCTCTATTTAAATTATGGAGCTAGATCAGTTATTTGGTAATTCTCCTTTTCTTTAAACCATTTACACCTTAAGGGCTCAAACAAATGGACTTTTCAGGTCACATCTGAAGGACTCATTGATTAA
Organism: Chelydra serpentina; assembly: GCA_037349315.1. Taxonomy (NCBI): domain Eukaryota; kingdom Metazoa; phylum Chordata; order Testudines; family Chelydridae; genus Chelydra; species Chelydra serpentina. The sequence continues at coordinate 21,826,933 of JBAIAC010000035.1, forward strand.
TCCAGAGCATAGTAACTCCAGGAGTAGTTTGCCTCCTGCTTAATTGCTATGTTACATTTTCACAAAAATGATGTTTAGTACATTTAAATTGACAGTTACACTGTTTAATTTAAGATGATGCAATATTAAGTCTCAGCATTTTATAAACCTGATGCATCATTTTGTTTCTCTATTTTCATTAGATTAAGTGCAAATGGCAGTGTCAGCTACACACAATTCTTTCCCTGTTCCTGGAGTGGGCATGATGGGAAAGTAATTTAGGGCCTGATCCAAAGCCCAGGTAAGTCAATGAGAGTCTTTTAATTGATTTCAATGGAATTCGACTAAAGCCATCCATGGAGCCCTTTGCTGGGTACTCTGACTCTCCCCCCTTGCATTGGCTTAGCATTGTAGGGGAGCAGAGTCAAGACTCTACCTACTTCCTGCTCTTCTCCATCCTTCCCTGCATATCTGTAAGTCCTGGGCATGCAGCCTTTATTCCCTCTGGCACCTGAAGTTGCAATCAGGGGTGTACTAAAGCGCCACCTAGGAAAGTAATGGGGAGATCTTACTCCTCTTTACTCGACTGTGTAGCCTCACATCAATACTTACTGAGGACTAGGTTACAAGCCAGCCCTTAGAAGTATTGACACAGCAGACTATATTGTTTTCCCTCTTGTATTAAACAAACAGCCTTTCCATTTGTGTTGGAATTATTTATGGCTTAGGCCCTCGTTAAACATCATTGGACCCAATCCATCCTTGATGCTGTTCAAAGGATATGAAGTTACAACAGGGATCAATTGTGTCTCTAGGTCTTGTACGCATGGAAAAAGCAGTTTCCAAAAAGATAATGGCTTATGCACTGGCATTACGGTGCACTAATGGAATAGCTTTAGTAAATTTAATTAACATACAGCAGGAAATGGCACCATTCCCAGTCTGGTTTCCTTCCATTTATTTATAAAAGTATTATTTGGAGTTTTACTGAAATGGTGGCTTTCTAACTTCATTTTGTTTACCTTCCTATTACTTAGTAGCTATTTGAGAGTTAAGATGAAATGGACAGTTGACGATATAAAGTGCACCACCTAAGTAATTTAAATTACATGATTATTCAGTTTATGTTCCAGGGATCCATTACCAGTAATGTACAGTACTCACCCAACGCTTCTAACACTACCACAGAACTTACAATTGTTCATCTGACCAGTTTTTGACTCAGAACATAGGGAAACATCCCAAGCTTGGAGAGTAAATATTTGTGGCGTAGGTTATTCTGGGCTCTTAAATGTTTATATGAAGATTTTAAAAAATCATCATTTTGTTAGGAGAGTCCTGGCCCAGCTTTGATTTGTGAATGGGGTATGTGTTTGTATTCCATGCACAGTAATGTGACAATTTTTCTACACTCTTCCTCCCCCCAAATCCTTCTGAGATACAAAATATACAGAAAGAAACCAAAACAAATGCTTGCACTTCAAATGGTATTCAGTGATTTGCATTGCTCAAGTCCCTTTTTACATTCTCTCAGGATAGACAAATTGTCAGTGCTGTTAAGGCACTAAGTAAGCACTCTGTTGACAAGCATGTTTTCCAGACAAGACTTGATTTAAATCTTTTAGCGCAGAAATAGATTAAGTTGACGTCCTTATCTGTAACAATGTGCTCAAGCTTATTTTAAAAAGTTATTTCAAAGAGAAAAAATATAAGACAGTGCCTAAAAGTCTTTAGAAAGTTGTTAGTTCCACATAAATATTTTGATCAGTTGTCAACTGTGCTTTTTAGTTTATCTTCACAGTTTTGTTCTCAAATGCAGCTTTGAATATTCATACTCCAACAAGAAAAACATGGATAGATTTTTATAAAATCTGTTTATTACAGCTTTCCCATATCACAAAAAGTTCGTTTGTTTAATAAAATCCACAAATTTTAAAAATTAAAGATGTTTAAACAAAAGGTGAAACATTTTTGAGGGCAAGTATAGCGTAATTTGGGGGACATCTATTTTCTTTGTCAATTTAAAGCACTTCTCTCCTCTAGGTGCATGTACCAATAAATAAAATATTATATATATACCCATCAGTTAAATACAAAGTAATCATAACAAGCACCCTAAAAGTGACTGAGAGTTCAAATACAGCCTCAGCTGGTAGTATATGAAAGTTATTGCTAGTTAATGGCTGATCATTGGCGTATGTGAAATGAGCTTGAAGTTGTCATTTAAATTCCATGTGCATAAGTGCCTAGATCATTAAAACAAACATTGCAATTGGCTTCAACTGACACCTTGTTAGTAGTCTCAGTGAAAGATTGAGTGGGCATACAGAAGAAACTCCTTTTTCCAGTTGAAGTACTTTGGAGGTGGGCAACAGGTGCACTGCTGCTGCATGAGCCATTGTTCTGTAGATAAATGGCTAGATTTTTTCCAGAGCATTTGCTAGAATTTGATATAGGTTTACACCAGGTGGTATTAAGTCTGCCAGATCATAGGATGGACATGGTACAAGGCATCTACAACTTCCCCTCCAACTGAGATCCTGCAACAACAGTGCTAACTACACGAGGGTGTATGTAAAACTGTTGGGGTTGTACAAATTCATGAGGGGGCCTGATCCAAACCCCATTGAAGTCAATGGGAAGCTTCCTACTGATTTCAATAGGTTTGAAAACTGGCCCAACAGTTTGTGAAGTTCATTAATAAACTATCTCCACAGATATGTTATTGCATATTTGTCCATTATGGGGATTTCACACGTTCTTCTTAAGCAAATAATACTGGCCACTATTGGAGATTGGTTACCAGACTAAGTGGGGGATTGGTCTAATCCAAAATTGCAGTCCCTGTATTTGTATGTAATAATCTAAATTATTCTTTCATTTATTATCACTGACAACACAATGGAAGGCTTCAGAAACCTGAAATGGCTTCATAATGAAATATTAGACAAGAATTTTTAAAATGGCATGTGGATTTTGGGTGGTTCAGGTTTTAGATTCTCAACTTGATACACTTAAAGTGGCCTGATTTGCAGTGAAAGTGCTTTGTGAAAACCAGGTCCCTTTAAGTTGCCGCAATGTGGGCAACCCCAAAACCACTAATACATTTTTAATATCTTGGCTATTCAGTGTATATTTTTAAAGCATCCATACCAATACCTATTTGTTTTTTAAACTTGCATTTGTTCAACTGGGTATGGCATACGTTTCATAAGAGTTATCAGTGCTTTATTCATTCAAAGCATTTACTCATAACACATCACACCTGGATACTACGAGCGAGAGTTTGTGCTGTGCCATCTTTGGGCCCAGAGGAAAGAGGGACTAAAGTGTCATCATGTCATTTTTGTGTCCTCCCAAACCTGGCCCAAAATGTCGGCATACTTTGATGGGGAAAAAAGGAGACATTTTCAAAAAAAGTTAATACAAAAAAAATCCACTTTTCCTGTCAGCTCTACTGCCCATACTGATCTACTACACCTGGTTTAATCTAGGCACTGCCACCCAGAATCACCCTAATAGCTTCCCCTTTAGCCCTGACCCCATCACACCTTTGGCTCACCTCAAACATGATGGGGGAGCTGTGACTATCTTATTCGGCTCTTATGTTGGAGGAATTCTTTCCTGGCTCAGTCTGGGTTTTTATGGCTCCTTTATACTGTTGCAGTATAAAGCAGCCATAATGTGCGGTAGAATCCCTTCCCATGCATGTATCATATGAGTGTTTCATACATTTCTATGTGTTATACGTATGTCAGGTTTCTTCCTGGAAAACATAATGCATAGTTTACAAGGTACAAGAAATGCATCCCTTCACAAAAAGTGAAGCACATTTAAAACAATGAGAATTTTATTTTATTTTGAAAACTTCCTGGCTATACATTGTCTATGACACAAGCAATCTGCTCATTTCTAATGATCAGGTAAATGACAGCTTTAAAAAACAACAACGAAAACTATTTAACAGAAGAAATAGAGCTTTAAAAAGGAGAACTGGAGGCAATTCACAATCAACAGTAGAAACTCCAATTACTTCAAGTAGGCCCCAGGGACAGGGCAATGGGTTTAACAAATTTAGCTAAGACAAAAGATCCTAATAGAAAATAAACATTAAGTGTAATTGTTTCATGATGAAGTTGCTAGATATGCAACAGCCCAATTAAATAAAAGCTTTGATGTAACCTTGCAGAAGAAGCATATGGAATTTATATAATCTAATTGAAGCTGATATCCTAGACCTGGCATAATCTGGATTCAGGCCAGAGCACAGAACTGAAACTGCTTTAGTGATAGATGATCTCCTGCTGCCAATGGATGGTGGGCAGATATCCATTCGCATTCTCTTGGGCCTCTCTGAAGCATATGACACTGCTGTCTCACCTAAGAGAGAAGGCAGGGGTCCAAGGTAACACATTAAAATGGTTCCAGTCCCTCCTGGAGGGATGCACTCAATGAGCAGTGGAAACTGTACCTCCATCACTAGACTCCTCACTTGTAGAATCCCATAAGGATCAGTTCCTTCTGGTACTGGTCAGACAACATAGACAGAAGTGCCAGCAATATGCAAATGACACACAGTACTGCTTATCCTTTATCACACAGAACTAAACCACAACTACCAAGATGGCCCAGTGCTTGGACAAGATTAGCTCATGAATGCAGAACAGCTGGTTGAAGCTGAACCCAAACAAGATGGTGGTCATGCTAGTGGGCAAAGGAAAGCATTTTGAAGAGTTTATGCCGCAGTACAGACACCTTTGGTTGATGGCACATACCCACAATTAATTGAGTCAGTCCATAGTTTAGCAACCTTCTGGGTTCCTCACTGATGCTGAGCTCTCACGTAATAGCATATATGAGCAATGCTTTGTAAGATTTCCAGTTGGCTTGAGACTCTGCCCTATACTGGGAAATAATGACCTAGCCTCAGTTATTCATGCCTTCATCACCTCTAGTTTGAACTGCAGCAATGCAATATACCTGCGCATGATGCCTTCAGCCCCAAGGAAATGCCAACTGGTACAGGAAGCTGCAGCACATTTCCTCAGCAACACAAGAACACATTAAACCTGTCTTCTACTCCGTACACTGGCTTCCCATAGAATATAGAGTCAAGTTCAAAATCTCAGTCCTTATCGTCAAGGCACCAAATTCCATAGGCCCAGGATATCTAAAAGATCACCCAAGGGTCCAGGACGAAGACCACCACCATCAACGTCACTCCTCTGTCAAAGCAACTTTCTATAATAATTCTATAAAATTCTATATAATTCTATAAAAGCAAGTTGAGGACACCCAATGGAGAACAGTGGAGTCCCCCCTGTGAGATTCAGATTCTAAAGGACGCCGGAAGGTGGAGTGGTAGACCTGGCTGAGCCTGATCTTTCCACCTCTGCCCTTGGTGCTACAGTACCCGCCTTGAGGCTGTTTTTTACATCTGTTCCTACTGGCTTGAGTTTCTCTGGCCCTCAGGACTGGCTCAAAAGTTTATTTTGATGTTGGTGATATACTGAATAAGAATTCAGGCTAGTGGTTCTGGAACTGGGTTCAGAGCTGGATTATACTCAAAAGGAGTTATAGGGGCTCTTTTCTGAAATAAAAAAATCCTAAAAAAATCTGACTATAAGAGCAGTGTGTGATTAGAATTAGGCTAGGTCTACACTACCCCCCCGTATCGAACTAAGGTACGCAACTTCAGCTACGTGAATAACGTAGCTGAAGTTGAAGTACCTTAGTTCGAATGAAAAAGCACTTACCCGGGGTCCAGACGCGGCGCGCAGGCTCCCCCGTCGACTCCGCCTACTCCGTTCGTCGAGCTGGATTACCAGCGTCGACGACGGAGCACTTCCTGGTTCGATTTATCGCGTCTTGACAAGACGCGATAAATCGAACCCAGAACATCGATCGCGCGCCTCCGACGGGACGCGTAAGTATAGACCTACCCTTAGACTCAGTCTGCCTGGCATATTTTAGATCTTTTGCAGTTTTTTGCCGTGGTTCGCTGTGCCCGGCCAATGGGGGCTGCGGGAAGTGGCACGGGCCGAGGGATGTACTGGCCGCCGCTTCCCGCAGCTCCCATTGGCCAGGCACAGTGAACCGCGGCCAGTGGAGCCGCAATCGGCTGAACCTGCGGACGTGGCAGGTAAACAAACTGGCCGGCCGCGCCAGGGGCTTTCCCTGAACAAGCGGTGTCCCAAGTTTGGAAAACACTGCCTTAGAGAGATGCCCAAATAAATTTGTTAGTCTCTAAGGTGCCACAAGGACTCCTCGTTGTTTTTGCTGATACAGACTAACATGGCTACCACTCTGAAACCATTCACTTCACAGTTCATCTAGGATATAATCACTGATGTATACCGGAGACTTATAGCCTGGATCTAGTATTGCAATTCACACACCCTTTAATACAAATGGAGTGATCATACACATTCACAACAGAAAACCAAAATAGACAAAGCCTTTCAGCATTATTATTTGTTGTGAGAGGGTACATGTTTATCAGACCAGTTGATCTGGACTGGAATGGCTGAACGGTTATGTTTATGTGGCTTTGGATAGTATTTGCTTTGCTTTTGGCACGTCTCCTCCACCCTGTGTGATGTCCTCCATCGCTCTTTGCCTCAGGCATCCTGTTACATCTTGGCATCCCAATATTCACCACCGTCATGTAATTAGGATATGTTTTGTTCAAAATGTGCCTTGTGAGGTACCATTCTAAAAGTCTTGATCTTCTACACATTAATATCTCATTGGATTGTATGTGCTATCATCATACGTGAAGTTATGAAGTTTGGCTATATATGTGTTGCTGAAACATGTTGTGAGGTTGAAAACACCCACAAGCAGCCTTTCAGGTACAACAGTAAAAAGGCCAATGTTAATGGCTTATTGAGGAAATGCATACTAGCACAAGGATACCCTAGGAACTGTGTACTAGAGAAACCTCTCAGAGATAGCACTACACAATGGGAACTTTTTTGACCCAGGTCACAGCAAAAGAGCTTTCCAGCAAGTGGGGAGAAGATATAAAAGGGTGGAAATGACATCATGAGGGGTCCTCACTCTCCCTACAATAATACACTTGGAAACACCTGAGGAACAAGGACTGAACTGTGGGAAGTGAGGGTCCCAGGCTAGAGGGATTTCTAGCTTGTGTACGAAAACCTGGAAAACCCAAGCTGCAGAGCCAAGGCAGCTTGTGCCTTAAGAATCTGCCAGCCTGTTATCACTCAGGGTGAGAATTTGCTAATTCATATCCTACCTATCTAGTGTGTTAAGCTCAGTTTGAGGTTTTATTTGCTATCACTTATAATCACTTAAAATCTATTCTTTTGTAGTTAATAAACTTATTTTGTGTTTTAATCTAAACCAACGAGCTTTTTGACTGGAGTGCTTGGGGGAAATCTCAGCTTGGTTACCACAAGTGTGCATGGCCCTCTTCACATTGAGGGAGAGGCAGACCGGGTGTTAAACCCATATACTGGCCAGATTTGACCAGGGCAGGACGGTACTGCTCTGGGGACCTATGCTGGGAAGCTGGGTGTGTCCCTACCTGTGTGAATGCTGGTGAAAGTGCAAGCTTGGAGGGCTTTGCAACTTGTCACAGCAACACAGTGTGAGAGGGAGCCCATGCTGGTGGGTCAGAGGGCTCAGTGGCACCCCAGTTCCAGGTGGCACACCCGGGGGAACCCATCACACATCCATAATACAGATGGGAGAAATGTAATCATTACCTTTTTCCTTTGAATAACCCTTATCATTTTATTGGAAAACATAGAAGACATATGACATTTAAAATACTCTTTTGTTCACACATGTTGAATACTAGTCAAACTAAATACACTTCTGATTGCCAGAAAAAGGCATTTTGCTGTGGTATTCTACTGATCTATTCATCAACTTTTGCTCTGCATATTATTCTATGCAATACCTATGTTTATTGCTGCTGTTTCATCTGTATTCATGTAAGCCACACCATGGAGCCTTTGTTAGAACTAACCTTTTTTAAGCAAATGCGATTACCCTAGTATCAATACCTTTAGAGAAAACTAATCATTCTGGTATTTGAACATTTCCTGCAAACATGAAATATATTAAAGCAAATGCTAGATTTTAATATTCAGTTCATTAGACAAGGGAATGTCTAGTTTGATTCCCAAAGGGCCCAATGCCGTGAGGTGATGAACACTGTCATGATGGAGGATCAGGCAGTAGAAGAGCTAATCTGTAACACTCAGAAGTTAAAGCTTCCTGCCACACTCTATTTAAGAAAACCATCATGAAGAAGCAGAATAAAGGCAAGAAGTTCTCTGATGGGCTACTTTAGAATACATATGTAAACTATATGAAACCATATCATGTCCCTAACTATTGTAAACCTGGTTAAGGAAAAGGTTTTCATTGTTCAGCATGATGGTTTCTCAACTTGTGTAAACTATTTCTGTGTCTGTCTGGCAGAGGGAAAAGGAAGTTGTGACCGGTTGGATCCCTTAAGGTGCCACCTTATGTGCTGAGATACCACTGAGTCTGCCTGTGGAATTGCATTTATTCTCCAGGGTAAAGACCATGTGAAGAATTCACCCTTACTCCTGGGATTCCTTTGAGCTGCCCACCCCTATCACTCAGTGTCTGGTGCTTAGCTGTTGGGAGTGGTTTACCTGTCTGGGAAGTGGCTGTCTCCACCCCTTCATGAGGTGGTTCATTTGCACATTCACTGACACCAGAATGCTTGGAAGAAACCCCCTGCCCCTCACCTTAGACTAGGGACAGAGTTAGTTTTCACAAGTACAACAGGAAAAACATTTTGCAACAGTGGGACCGGGATTGGGGTACTCTTGGTAACTCCTCGCTCTGTTTCCCAGAGGTCAGCTGTATGGCTGCTCCCCTCAGGGAGGTCAATTATACAATTCCCTCTTAAAACCTGAGCCACAGGTGAGGTTCCTGGGATTACAGATGCAGATCCAGCAAATTTCTCCTGGGAAAATCCTTCCCTGTAATAAGTGGGAAGACACTCCTGTACTCCCCCACATTCCTTCTCAACTTCTTTCTCCGGGCCCCCCTCTAAGGCACACACCCCTGTGTTCTTTAGAGAGGAATCTGACCTCTGTTTAGCCATGGGCTCACAGCTAACAGCCAGAACAGACCCTTCACTGGTAAGCTTTGTACCCTCCTTTCTCTTTGAATTGGTTTTGCCTCCAGTTAGAGTCCATGGAATCCGTAACCACCGCAGCGGTTCCCAGGATTCCACTCCCTCTCTCTGGGCTTTCTCCTAGAACACATTTTCCTATGCATTCTAGAGTGCGTTCTGTTTCTTGCTTAACTGCCACTCCTGGCAGCCAGCAACCTGGAGAAACTCCCTACCATCAGGCAAAACACTTCTCTCCCCCCAGGAATAAAGCCTGTCTAGCCTCTGGGTAAGAGCTAGCCTCAACCACACGTCCACACCCACCCTTGTCAGTAGACAGTGCTCCACTGCTGTAGAGGAATTAAAGAGACACTCTCCCATTTCCTCAGCAGTTTCTGTAGCTTTGCTCCTTCCCACTGGGGCTTCAGCACAAGATTCCTCCTTGCTGTTGACAGACCCCTGGACAGCCCTAGCCACATTAAAAAAGTCATTTCCCAGAAGAATTTGTGTAGGATTCCGAGGGTCCGCAGTGATGGTTCATTCAGCTTGCAAATCCTCAGTTTCCATGGGCACTTTTGCCAAAGGCACAAGGATTTTGTGACTACCTACTAACAAAAGCTCTGCCACCTGTCCTGGCAGTATGTCTTTCTCCTGAACCAGGTCTCTGAACCACAGACATTTCTGCACCCGTATCTCTCCATGCAGGGAGTTCTCTGCCATTTACTTTGACAGCCTTTAGGTGCTTACTGCCTGGCTGTGCAGTGGCAACCTTTACAAATCCTGTGTGATAAGTGGCAACTGCTTGAGGTGCCTCTGTGCTCTGGGTAGCAGCATTTCCATGAGTTGCCTGCTGCCTTTTCCCATTCAGCACAGGGCATTTATTCCTCAGGTGCTCAGTGGAATTACAATGATAGCACCTTCTGGACTCTTCTGCTTTTACAGGAGATTTGGGACAAGGACTAGATGAGTGAACTTGGGGAGGTGAGAGTCCAGCCTCCCATCCACCCTTTTTCTTCCCAGGGGTAAAATGGGGACCTTGCTTCCCACCAAACTTTAACCCCATTCCTGTGATTTATTCCTACTAGGTGCCTCTACCTGGAGGAACTAGCCCTACACAATCTCCTTCAGAGAGAGGAACTGCTCAAAACTCAGCTACCCCAGCACTGAGATAGGAGCTGTGGCTCAACTCTCTATGTGCTGAACAGTCGGTGCATGCTTCCTGACCTTGCACAGCAGCTTTTTTAGAGACAGAAATGTTTCCTACAATTGAACACCACATTTCTCAAAACAAGGACAGCTAAGTGGACAAAGCACCAGAAATTGGGGAAACAGGCCTCAACTCCCCACTTTCTTGTAATGCTGTTTAAAAAGTTACTGATCTCTGCCTGATTCAAAGGAGGGATTTGTATCCACATCCCCTACCTTCCACATGACTGCCTTGATCACCAATCTATAGAGTTGTTCTCTCTCTCTTTCGCCCAATGAATAATGATTTATACAAAGTGGAGCAGCTTCAATATCAGAGACTGAGAGCAACCCACTACAAAATAGCCTATAGCAGGCCTGCACAACTCGTAAAGCGGCGAGGGCCATATTGCTTCAAAGAAAACAGCTGAGGGCTGAAACCCCCTGGCCCCACGGAAACATCCCCCCCCGCCCCCAGCGCTGCCTGCCCCGTGAAAACAACCCCTTCTTCCCCAGCGCTGGGGTGTGGAAGCCTGTAGAGGGGGGAAAAAACAGCACGCATAGGGTGACCAGATCACAGCAGTAAAATAAGACCTGCCCCCTCCCTGCTCGGCCTCACCATTACACCCCTCTTCACCCCCCCAGGGGTTACTATATTACTGCACACAACAGTCAATCAATGCAGTTGTAGATAAATCTCTGCATTATGCATTTTTGTATAACTTTTATATGACTTTGTATTGAACCTTGGTAGTATGTTATAGCGGGCCCCTAAGGTAGTATAATTAAGGTAAAAGAAAAATGTCTTTTTGCTAGAAGTAGAATAAGATCTTCCCCCCCACTTTGTATTCAATTTCCCTGTTGAATGAATGAGGTGTGAATAAGGAAGGCGTGGAAGGTAGGCACCTCCAGATAGCTGCAACCCTTGCCTACTCAGCCCCCCCCCCCCCCCGTGGGCCGCACAGTGAGCCCACCTACTCAGCCCCCCACGGGCCGCACAGTGAGCCCACGCGGGCTGCATGTGGCCCCCGGGCCGCATGTTGTGCAGGCCTGGCCTATAGCCTGGTGGATAGGATATGCATCTGGGTTGTTTTTTACCAAAATCAACCAGAATTTGGAAACTGTTTCAGTTGACCCAAATCTGCATTTTTCAGTGAAAAATGTTTTTGTGCACAAATGTTTGCCCATCTCTACAGCTGAACTTTCAGTCTCCTAACTTGAACACTTAACCTGTGCTCACTTGAAGGTACTTAGCTGTTCCATTCACAGTGCATTTCACTTACCCAGTTCCCTTTTCAGAAGCCAGCTGCCCCTTTCAATTCTGGCTCACTTGGCAGAGCCTTGCTAAGCCAGATTTTGGTTCTCTGACTTTTCATCTGCACTCTGCTGTGCACTGATTCTTCTAGAAGCTTCCCTACATTTAACATCAGAGAGAAGTCAATGAGGTCAGTGACAGCAGTGAGCCATGTTCCTGCACAATGAGGCACAGCAATATTGTCCTAACTGCCTACAACAGAACTTATTATCTTAGGCTACAAAACCCCTAACCTCCACCATTTCAGTTAAGTGGGAATCTTTATGATCAATCTCGGTAGTAGTAGTGCTCATATCCTTGACTTACAGCTTCATTCAACACAGTGTGGGGCCATTACAAGACTCCTGTATCCCAATATTCCTTCCAGTAGAGGACAATGGTCACACAAGCATGATCACTTGAATGTAAACTGTCCCCATCAATTCCCCTTGCAACGCTAATGACCCACAACTAATAACCAACCATAACACAAATGAATCTACCATCCTAAATTATATTCTTACTGTTATTACTCCTGTCCTCCATATATTTGTTGAAATCATTTTGTTTACACTTGGACTGTAGTCTCTTCCAGAGTTAAGAGGCATGTGTTTTATTGGTTTGTAAAACATCATTCACACTTATGGTGTTATATAGTTAATTGATGAAATAAAAATAAACCAGTATGTCATTACATGTAGCTCTTTCCCCAGCCGTCCACAAACAAAATATCTAAGAATAATAACAAGTATTTTAGGCTGTAAATAAAAGCAAACAACAAACCCCAAAAACCCGCAAGAAGGTGAGTGAAGGCAGAAAAGGAAAATATTAATACTCAGTAGGGTTGCCAATTTTCTAATCGCACAAAACTGAAAAACACTCTAGCCCCGCCCCTTCCCAAGGCCCCGCACCTGCCCCACCCCTGCTCACTACATTCCCCCTCCCTCAGTGTCTCGCTCTCCCCCACCCTCTCTCACATTCACTGGGCTGGGGCAGGGGGTTGGGGTACAGGAGTGGGTACGGGCTCTGGGCCGGGAGTGCAGTCTCTGGAGTGGGGCTGAGGATGAGGGGTTTAGGGTGCAGGAGAGGGCTCCAGGTTTGTGGGGGCTCAGGACTGGGGGTGGGGGCTCAGGGTTGGGGCACGGGCCTATCTCAGGCAGCTCCTAGTCAGTGGCACAGCAGGGCTAAGGAGGCTCCCTGCCTGTCCTGGCACTGCACTGCGCCCTGGAAGTGGCCAGAAGCAGGTCCAGCTCCTAGGGGGGCCAGGAGGCTCCACGCATTACTTTTGCCCACAGGCACCACCACCCCCAGCGCCCATTGGCCGCAGTTTTTGACCAATGGGAGTGCAGAGCCGGTGCTTGGGGTGTGGACAGTGAGCGGCGTTCCATGGCTCCCCCACCTTGGAGCCGGACCTGCTGGCTGCTTCCGGGGCACAGCATGATGCCAGGACAGGTAGGGACTAGCCTGCCTTAGCCCCGCAGCACCGCCGACCAGGATTTTAAGGGCCCAGCCAGTGATGCTGCCCGGAGCCTTCAAGGTCCCTTTTTGATCGGGCATTCTGGTTGAAAACTGGGCAACTGGCAGCCCTAATAGTCAGGGTTATTTCTTATCATTTAAGGGCTTCTATGTATTTGATAGCCTGTGGGAAAATACAAACACTTCCCATTTATTGTTTACAAAAAGTGTGCATGATCAATTTGTAACAGCGGCTTTCTGGAGGGAAGATTCTAATATCAAGGATTTGGTTTCACCAGTATTAAGTGAATTGATATAAATGATGTCACACATGCTGAGGATCATGTCAAAACCATTCACAGAATCATAAAAGTGTAGGACTGGAGGGGACTTTGATAGGTCATCTAGTCCAGTCCTCTGCACTCACGGCAGGACTAAGTATTATCTAGACCATTCCTCGCAGATATTTGTCTAATCTGCTCTTAAAAACCTCCAATGACAGTTTCCACAACCTCCACAGGCAATTTGTTCCAGTGCTTAACTACCCTGACAGGAAGTTTTCCCTAATTTCCAACCTAAACCTCCCCTGCTGCAATTTAAGCCCATTGCTTCACATCCTATCCTCAGAAGTAAAAGAGAACAATTTTTCACTCTCCTCCTTTTAACAACCTTTTATGTACTTGAAAACTATTATCATATCCCCTCTCAATCTTCTCTTCTTCAAACTAAACAAACCCAGTTTTTTCAATCTTTCCTCATAGGTCATGTTTTCTAGACCTTTAATAAATTTTGTTGCTCTCCTCTGAATTTTCTCCAATTTGTCCACATCGTTCCTGAAATGTGGCATCCAGAACTGGGCATAATGGGTAATAATGTCCGTTATCACTCTGAAAATGAGCTAAGTTAGCCACAGTTGCAGAAGCTATAGAGGGTTTAGCTAGTAATGAGTACATTGATGGGTGAGTTCATAGTTGGCTCTTATGTAATCCCAGGGTTTCTTTCTTCTAAACCTACTGTAGCTTTCATGTTCAATCAGGATACTTAATTTTCCATTTGCAAACCCAACTATTGCCACTAGTTGAGGGGGTCACCACATGGGCAGTTTATAATGGGTGACACCTAAAACACGAGAGGGAAAAGTGAATGCTGCTTACTGTCTTCACAAATGCAGGTGATATTAAAACTGTAACTAGTCCATAAAACAGCCAGCAATGTAATATCTATTTTACAGAGAGAAAAATGAGACACAGAGAGGTTATATGATCTGGCAGGAACTATACAAGTAGTCAGCAAAACAGCACCAAATAGAACTCTAATTTTTCTGGATCCCAGATCTATACTTAATCCCTTTGACTATGCTTCCTCTCTAGGTACATGGAATGTAAGGCCTTTCTAGTAAAGAGGGCATAGAATAAGAAGCCTTTCCTGGTGGGGACCATTATCTGGCAAAGTAACATAGTTAACTGCCCAAATATTGTAGAAAAAGTTCAGAAATAGTTTCACATTTATGCTGCTGATAGCTAGGCAAACCTCTTGCTCTGACATACGCCACCCTTAAGCACTTGCAAGCAAGTTGGGAAAACCTTGTTAGTTCACAGTCACGGAAATGATGGGAGGTGTTATTCTCAACCTGCTGTCAGAATAGGTCAAGTCAGTGTTGAATACTTTGGTACTTAGCTCTTGTCCTCTTGGAACCCATCATTATTTTGAAAAGCAAAAAATAAATAAAAAAAATTACCAGCCAACCACCCTTTATGCTGTGTTCATCTGAGGAAGTAAGCTAGGAAAGAAAAACAAAAATAAAGTTAACTTTAAAAATGCTTCTTGGAAATGGGAAATATGATTCAAAGTGACACTTTTAATATTTTTCCATTTTATTTTGGGCTCTCTCCTTAGGCTCTGGTAAAATAAATAATATTACTGGAGAGAAAGGAAACTAGAGAAATCAATAATTAAGAGGAGCATGAAGATGAGAAAGTCACCCATAAATTAGGCAAAAAGATACAGAAAGTAGCAGGGCAACGGGTAAAATTTATATGCTGAGTAATAAACCATGGCATATAACACTCATATAGTAATTTATTCAGCAGATCTCAAAACATTTTATAAAGGAGGGTAAAGGATCATTAACTATTTTATAGTCAGGAAAACTGAAGCACAGAACTGCCATCTTTCTCAGGAACAGGGACCGGAGCCGATGACATGTTGTCAAAGCCAGCCCCTGAAGTGTCATAAATAGTTATATCCTTTTGGTTTCATTTGATATTATGTTTATCTAATGATAATCTTGATGCTGGTATTTGCCAGTGTGGGACTTAGGAGACAGGCAGACAGCATAACTTGACATGACTTAAACATGGCTGAATGACTGCAGAGGATCCTGGAAGCAGGGTACCTTTAAGGAGAAGCAGATTTGATAAAGAACTGGCAAAGTCTCTGTGTGTGAACAATATTGAATTTATTGGTCGGCAAATATGGGCCCATGCAAAAGTAAATATCACATGTATAAAATTCCAGCATGGAGCATAGGTCAACCTGGTTATAAAGACCTTACAGCAAGGACACCACGCAGAGAGCCAGAGTGAATGATTGATGAGTAAACATGGGGTGAGCTTTATTTGGTACCACCTCCCTTAGCCCCTTCTAAAATACTAATCAGATAAAATTAATACTGGGCATGCTTTTAAGACATGTGACTCCTTTGAGGAAAGAGTATAAGAATCAAGCAAAGTAAATTACTTTGGTTGGGATTCCTTAATTGACGCTTGAAGAAGCAACGCTGCTAGACAGAGTAGCCAAAACTCTGTTCCGTGGGCTCGAGTAGGACTGTGAGCCAGAGGGATCTCAAGGCAACCAAGGCCTTGCCTCGAGGGAATCCAAGACAGACAAGAGGACTGAGAAGAACAGACCTGGAGAGAAGAAGCCGTCTATAAAATTGGTAGCCACCTTCTCTGTTTGCCAAGCAGGAACTGTGTGAGGCTAGCGCAGGGCCTGTTTGTGTAAAAGAGACTCGTTAAGAGGAATGTATAGCTTTTAATGGTTAACATAGGAGTTATATGCTTGATATAACCCGTTACCGCTTGTGTAATTCCTTCTGAATAAACTGCTGTGCATTGAAGAGAATTACTGTGGACCTTTTTCACTGGTATGACAGTAATCTGCTCCACCGGGAGCCAGTAAAGATTCATTTCAGGGGTAGTAGCGCCCCCGGTTGCCAACACACCTCTTCCATGTTGCTTGAGGCAGCTCAGCAGGCATCAAGTGAAAAAACTGCCCATTAAGCAGACTTCTTAAGGGAAGGGAAATCTTTATTATCGGGGGAGAGAATCTTGGACACAAGAGTCTGAGAGGGCTCAACTTTGACATCATTTTAAAAGTAAAGGTAAATAGTCAAAAGAATAAAAATAAGGTGGATTAATTCCTCAATGTAAAAGGTGTTTTCATAGAACTCTATGATGTTTGCAATGCTACATGTTCAGCAGAAGAAAGAATTAAGCCCTCTAGAAATGGGAAATTGATAGCTCCATTAGTCAAAGAGCTAGCCTTAGTTTCTGTCTGTTTATTACTTTCATACCTGGTCAAAATGATTTATTATCCAATCTCCATATTTTATTTTGTCTTACACATCTTTCACTAATATGACTGACCACAATTCCCTGCAGTCGTTCTAATAATAAAATAAGTCTGTTAATATGATTTTTTCCATAAACCATTTAATTATCATTATACCTGGATAACAAATGATTTGTCACATATGCAGAAAAAAAACCCTGCTCTGTTTTTTAGGTATGGTTAGCGGTGTCTTATTATAGCTCTGTTACACCAATTGACCCATTTTGACTTCAGATCTTCTGGATGAAAATGAGCTTCGAGCCATACCTCAATACTAGAGCTTTGTGCTACGTATATAGATCACAATATAGGCTGGTCATGACGGGTCACCTTTATGAAGATCAGTTTTAATTATTGCAACATAATAAATATACACATGAAAGTAAAGTGATTGACAGTGTTGAATATGTAGGGTGAATCCCAGGTCCCACTGAAGTCAATGACAAAACTCCCACTGACTTCAATGGGACCAGGAATACACCTATAGCCTTTAGATTTCAAGATTAGTTTTATACAATGCAAATGAAAATAACTTAAGTTTGCAGGTGTACTGTAAAGCTCTAGCAGGGTCTGATCCTGAAACATTTGTACACTTAAAGCACCTATTCAAATCCTTGGCTGATTAGTTTTGCACTCACGGTTGCAACCTCCAGCTATGTCATGTCATGTACCAAGTCTTCTAAAGACTTCTTCCAGAAAAAGAGGCGAGTCCAAATCAGTTCTTTCTAATGCTTATAAATGCATTTTTAAAAACTTTTTCTGAGGAAATATCTTTTATGAACCATTGTGCTTGGTTTGGCCCTAAATGGAAGAATTATAGTTTGAAACAGACTCAGGCATCCACTCGTGCCACAGCTGGTCAGTTACACAAAGAAAATCTTTTTAATGCCACCACAGTGGTGTTGGAAATGGAATAAGGATCTGCCCCCACAGAAAACAAAAACTGTATTGTTTTGGACCTACTGCCTCCATCTCTTGTTTAATTTTATGTTAAACAGGTAAATGGAGACAGAGAATGTCTTTCTCCTCACATATCCTCAGGTGCATAGGACATCTATCAGTTTCTACCATATATTTCAATTTTGTGCTGGTCTGTTCAGGCTTCTGGTTGTAACGTTGATTAATTTGTTTTCCCCTTCCCGCTATCATTTTGTATAATGTTTCTTTAGATCACCCTACATGGCAGGTGATAATATGGACACTCTTTCCTGGCGGTGTCCATATTATCACCTGCCATGGAAGTCATGTTGGTCTCATCCTTAAAGCATGTCCTAAATTTGTCTATCGTCATCTTCTGACCAAATTTGATGCTTTAGATGGGGTTTCCTCTACTTAGAATGTGAAGTTGCAAGAATCTCTTCTCTTTTTAGCAGATTGCCATGACTCATTCGCATAATGAAGGATGTATATGATGCCAGTGTTAAAAATTCATATTTTTGTGTCAGTGCCAATCATGCTACTTTTCCAAATCTTTTCAATTTTATGAAAATTGTTTGCTGCTTTTGATATTCATTGCTTGGCATCTAGCATGGTGTCACCATCATTGCACATCTCAGTCCCTCGACAGGTAAAATGATTTGTGTCTAGTGTTTCTTCATCCACTTTGATGGTTACTTTTGGGACACTGATATATTGTGTTTTCACCATGTTGAGGAACAAACCAACAACGTTTTACTGTATCTGTCAAAAGCTGGGTCTTTTCTTCCATTAAGCTATGTGTCAAACTAAGCAGGACAACGTCATCAGGAAAAGAGGTCATCCAATTGTGCTCTATCATTTACATATTTTGCTGGAATGGAAAAACTGGATAACTCTTGAAAACTGGCTCTTGAAACAAAATAGACTCCAGGCACATTTTTTAAAATAAAAAAATGCCTTGGAAGAAGCCACACCCCAACCTCTCAAATTGCTGTTCTTTGTGCTTTTTATATATATTCACTACAGTTGTTGTTTTGGACAAAGCATGATGGAACATTGTATGAGCTGCTTGGTTGCGCAACCAAAATAAAACAATGTGAATGATCCAGAAATCATGGAGACCAACTCTTTCCTCAAATGAACATACCCAGGAGTTGGATCACAGCAATCTATTTCTGAATTTTTTTAAAAAAATGGCACTCGTACCTTGCTGGTCTTCAAATGCATCATAGTTTCTTTTCCTGTACAGTACATGCCAGGGCCTAAGCAATATTTTGCTGGGCCCAGGGCAAACTCATAACACACACACCCTCCCATCCCGCACAGACACACTGATTAATGAAAGGAAAAATATTTTTTATTTCTGAAATGGCATGGATAGGCCTTATCACTTATAACTTCACATTTCTGGCCTTTTTCATTGCAACGTCATAAGTGACCTCACTAAAGTAATTTTTTCTTACAGGTTCTCACACAGACAAAACAGCAAGATGACTTAAGTGTTTCTGTGCCACAGTAGATCATCTGCAATTTTTGATGAGTGCCAGTTTTCTGCCACAGCTTTCGGTTTCTGCCACACTCACTAGCAATGTGCAAAAAAAAATAATCATACAGATGTGCACACTTCACTGAAAATTAGTTCTAGTTTTTTGTTGTAAGTCTTCAGAAGCCGGTACACCAGATAGAATGATTTTTTGACAAACAAAATCTGTAATGTGTTTAGGTCACAGTCCTGATGCTTAAAAAACATGAATCAGTAAGTAGTGCAGTACTACTCTCTCCTGCTTCTTGCAAACCTTACTCTGTGCCTGGGGTGACATTATTCAACTATCTGTGGAAGTCATTAGATTGGAATCACATGATTCATCTGGTTGCTTTTTTTCAATCTATTTCCACAGTCTCCACCTTCATCTTGCTGTTTCTGTTCATCCAGTTCCCCGTTTGTGCATTGCTTGAACCAGACTGTTGAGAGGTCTGGTCTACCTGGAAAAAATGGAGGCTTAACTAGTGTCCTAGCTGCTTTTCTTTCCCTATCTTTAAGCTCCTGATATTTCTGTCTGCCTGATTTGTATGTATAGGCAGACATGGCAGTATGGCACAAATAATAATGATGCACCAGTGACATAGGACCCACAGGGACCCTGGAAGTACCATTCCCTGTCCCTGAGATCTGAGCACCCTGGAGGACCAATTCATTGATCCCTGTCCTTGGAATCGAGTCTCAGCTCTCACCCCTTGAAGACCAGCTCACTGTTCGGACGGTTGCTTCTGTTCTAACACTCCTTCTGATCAGCTCAGGTAAATCTCATGAGATCTGGATGCCATGTAGATGCATTGGTACAAACACACTCACTGAGGTTATATAAACAACAACATTTACTGAAACTCAAATGTCCAGAATTTAGTCTGAATATTTTTATAGTGATGGGCTTGTGGCCAGGCCACAATAAAGTGTACCCATATCCCCACACACACACTTTACTTGGGGCTTGAGTATAAACACATGTACCTCCCACATTTGTATATAAACTATGCTCATAGGATTTGTATGACTTGCTTTTTTTTGCATGATATTTTAGGAAGTATTACTTTTTCTTACATAACTTCCTGGAATAGTTGTTAATTGACAACAATAAAAAACAGATATTTGTCTGTCTAGGTAGTTACATGGTCCCCCATCACCTGGATTACCTGATTAGGTAAGCATTACTGTCCCCATTTTACAGATGGGAAGCTGAGTCAGGGAAGCTGGACTCTTCAAATTAGCCTAAAGAAGATAAACACCCAAACATGGCTGAACTTCCTTTGGCTCCTTTGAAAATTCCATCCAGAGAAATTAAGTGACTCACCCAACGCCATATAGGAGGGGTGTAGAAGAGCCAGCAATCGAACCCAGGTCATTTGAATTCCAGTCCAGTGCCTTAATCACAAGACCTTTCTTGTGAACACACTATAATGCATACTATGAATTAGAAGGGTTATTTGATTTTCTTATGAATCAGCTCTACTTACTCTTACCTGAGATCAGTGCAGGTCAGGATTGTAACCTATGGCACTGCATTAGAAGCAGCACACAGCAGTTATGGCAGCCCTTGACTACAATGGGTTGATACTAAATGTGTGTTTGGGAACATATGGTTATATGTCTGTCTTTGTGATTTCTTAAAAGAGAGTATTGAGAAGTCGGGGTAGGGTGGAAAGGGGAGGAGAGAAGAAAATAGTAAGGTCAAGCAGTTTCCTTTAACAGATTCTAAGGAAAGACCCCACAATCCTATCAATTCTGTGCTTTTAAACCATACTTTGCATTAACAATAAAACCATGTAGCATTACATGCTCTTACCTTTCACAAAGTGTTTGAAAAGACTTTCAAATCACCAAGAGTAGGGTAAAGGCCATTAATAGCCCCAGTTTCTGGTTTGTAGCAAGTTTTGTACTTTTATTAGATTCAACAACCTCCTCCATAAAACAGAATTCTCAATATTTTTGTAGGCTGTAAAATAAATATTCTTGCTGCAGGTGATAATCCTTTCTTTTCAGACTTTCATTTCACATGCTTGTCCAGGCAACGTGAGCTTTAACTCATCAGTGGCATTTACTTGTGGCTATGGAAACCTTTTGGCTTTCATACGCACAGCTCTCTGCAGCCTTTGAGATAGCTGATCAGAAGTGCTGCTGACCTGCTTATAAAACCTATCTAAGTGAGAATGATGCAGCACAATTATGGCTTAAATCATGCCTCTCGAACAAGAGACACTGTTGTGATGGGTAGCTGCTTTTCACATTCAAGGACCTGATAAAAAATCCACTGAAGTCAATGGAAACACTCCCATTGACTTCAGCAGGCTTTGGATGAGGCCCTAAGAGTACTTATAACCTTCAAATTTCACAGGGATCAATACTGTACTCTCTGCTCTCCAAGATGTGAGATCTTGGAGAAGCTTTGAGCTGACATGGGCTGTGTTAGCAACAGTGCACTTTCTTAAGCTGTTCAAGGCAGGGCCTGCATCTTTATGCATGTACATGTATATGAAGAATCTACCATACTGTAGAAACCACCACAGTAATGATAATAGAAACATACATGTTTATATTTCTCTCTCAGAAAATGCAACCATTGCCGTTAGTAAAATGTCTACAAGAGATTAGCACCTGGATGAAAAACAACGGGCTTGAACTGAACCCAAGTATGACTGAGCTGAGGCAGGTGGAAATACTTCAAGAAGCTAGCCAAGACATTGAATTCTCCCTTCATTAAAGGCATCTGCGCTCTAATTGACAATGTAAAAGTCTTGGGGTTTTAGGGGCCCATCACTAGTCCCACAATACCCAGGTAGTAACAATGGCAGGAATTGCCTTCTGCCACCTCCAACTTGTCAGGACACTATGAGTTTCATCTCAGATTTCACTGCAGTGATCTATGTATGTGCTCCTCACCACCAGGTTGAACTATTGTATTTTGCTGTTCATGGAGCTGAAGATATAAGCAATGCAGTAAACACAACTGGTACAGAATGCTGCAGCCCATTTCCATAGCAAGGAAAACCACCAAGGACACATCATATCAGCACCCCACTGGCTCCCTATTTTCTTCTGGTACTTATTTAAGTCTTGATGTTGATCTTTAAGGCCCTCAATGGGTTGGGGTCTGGTTACATCTGAGACTGCCCTTCCATTTGTGACCCACCAGCCTTGTTCTTCTGGGAAAAGACTGCTAACAGCACCCACTGTGAAGCTCTCAAAAGCTGGAGATAAGAGATTCTTGATTAAGGACTCTTGACAATGAAACAACTTACTAGAGAAAACAAAGGCAGATTCCCATAGCTGACCACTTTCAGAACACATTGCAAGACCTATTTTTATAAAAGCATTTTTGCAATAACTAAAAGGCACCAAAATAAAATAATACTGTACATAAAACTGTAAACAAAATGTCTCTCCTAGGAAGCCAGGAGAAGGACAAAGGTCACTGTGGATAACTACGGGATTCTTACCATATTTGATGCATAGAAATCATGGGGAAATATACCCTTGACATAACTTACAGAGTTATTACATAGCAGCATCCCTTGACATAACTTACAGAGTATTACATAGCAGCATCCTGGCAAAGTCTGTGATCCAGCCAATAATCTCCTTAGCCTTCCATTCCATACAAGCCTGTAGGAAAGAGGAAAGGAAAAGTCAGCCATTCTCAGAATTCCAGGGCAAACAATCTGCAACTCTGTGATGAAAATGTCTCCCCGGCTCTAAGGGCATGTATGAGTTTGTATATAATTTCCTATTAAAACTCCTAGTGGATTGCAACATGCAGAGTTATTTATTACCTTCCACTTTTCAAACTAGCTAAGGGAGTGGTACATAGCTTTGGGCCCAATCCTACATTTTTTTTTATGCAGGTAAAATTTCCCTTGATTACAGATGGAATTTTGCCTGACAAAGATGGAAGAGTCAGATCCTTTCACAGGAATTTATGGGCTTTAGAGTGAGAAGAGGCTGTTTGTGTGTCACTCTGGTCCACACCAAGCTATTTTTTAGTTGCCTTTTTGGAGCACTTTTAGTACAACGTATTTTTTCCTATATTGGCCTGAGGCGAGTGTCAGGGGTATTGATGCTTTTTTCCTGAGAAGTAAAATAAGGGACTTTTAATAAATACTTACAACTTCTTCACACTAAAAAAACTCTACAACTAAAAGCCACTCATTGGACAGAGCACAGAACAAGCCAGGTCCCTGCACTCAGTAGCTTGCAATCATTGAACCTGACCAATAAAAAGACTCCCATTAAATTTAAAGGGCTTTGGATAATGCCAGTAGGCCCCCACTTCCGCAAATGGATCTGCAAATCTCTGCACTTGTGTGTAAACCTATAGACTCAATAAGGCTCTGAAAAAGCAAAGGGGACCATATGTGAAGAACCAATTGTAGGATCAGGGCCTAATTACATATTGTTTCCTATAGAAAAAAAAGCTAACCTATTAGATACCAACCAAATACAAGTCAGACAGCATTTCAGGAGAACCACACTTCAGGAGAAGTGCCAACCTTGCAGAGCAACAAATAGAGTTCTTCAAGCCATTATCCAGTTGTGAGAAAGTTTTTTTTTTTTTTTTTTAAACCAAAATTCTACTTGAGACTCTTTGGAAACAGGCTCCTGCAGCTCCTATAAAACCTGGCTGCTAAGTCTTCTTTCTGAATTAAGCAGCATGCACAATCCAGCAGGAAACCACCACCACGTGTCTTTATTGCTGTTTATGCTCCAGGTACATCACAACGTGATACAGAGCTGCCTTCTTGCTTGGCCTTTTATGCTGCTTGCTTTCTTCTCAGAGCTACCCAGCTAGTCAGTTCATTAGCTCATTAGGTCCCCTACAGGTGCAAGTGCTCTTTTGTACCCTTCCAGACAAACTACTTAGGTCCCTCCTACTCTAACTACACCCAGTGCTGGCTTCCAAAGGATTCAGTTCATAACTACTAACCACACCCTATCACATGAATTTGTCAAAGCTAGTCGCTTTAGCTGGTGGGTTGGGCTCCATTAACTCAGAGTGCTGAGCCTGTGTTTCAGGGGTTTTCCATGTTCCATACCTTACCACAACAGCATGAGTTAAGAATTAGGTATCACTTGCACACAACTCAACATTTTGAAAAGCCCACAGGCATTTTTTCACATGCTTGACTTGTACATATAATATGCACAATTCATGTGTGCAAGCAAGGGATATGCAGATACATATACCTCTATGCACACATAAGCCTAACTTGCTTATGCATGAAAGGAAATAGGGCTATAAACCCCACTACATTTATTTCAGTATCTCCTCTAATATCACTGCTCATTACAAATGTCCCAACTGGGCTTCTCATGGGAACAGGGATCCACACTAGTGGATCACAGAACAGGATCAAGGCCTAAGATAGGAAAAGAGTTTTCCCTTTATAACCAGATTGTTCCTCTGCCGCCACTATTGTTTGTGAAACCATAAATATTGCTTTTATCATTGAGGACTGTGATGCCACAGATAGTAGGTTTAGTATCAGAGTGCAACTCTAGATGTCAGCGCAATATATCTTAAAATGACATCAGCTTTATTAACTCTGAGGGTTCAATAGGAGTTGTGAGCAGAAGCCATGAGGTTATGATAGGGTGAACGTATTTCCCTATGCTGTATATGGGACACCTGGTAAAATTACTCATATTCAAGTGAGTTCAGCGGCAATCAATCACAACTATGCTGTTCAAATGTTCATATGAACATCAAGTTGTCTGAGCCCCTGTTAAAAAGAAATACTGCATAGTTGGATTCTTTTTATTTACCTTCTTATCTTTAAGGCTTTAAGGTTCACACGGGGAAGGGATGACCTAGCCCGTGTCTTTGCAGAGCTCATCTCTTCTCTTCCCCCTGCTGCCCTGTGGCTGGAAGCAGCTTGTCCTTTCCTGCCCGCACAATGTTAAAAGGCAGCTAATACCTCCAGGGTGCTGCTGGCCACCGACATAACCTGGCTACCTCCTGTCCCCTGGCTACAGCGCAGGCAGGAAGGGGTTAAGCCCTAGGGATGCATTGTGCACCAGGGCCCAGGGAACCTGACTGCAGGGGCTTCAGTGAATCTGGCCAGAGAGGCGGCTCAGCAGGGGAGGGTGCCTAGGGGATGGAGCAGCCCCACACTCGCTGCAGGCAGGACCTGGGGGGGTGGGGCAAGAGGGTGCTAAGCTCCTGCCCATGGGGCTGCTGTGGAGCCTCAATGATTGGGATGTGAAAAGGCTGGAAATCACTTCCCCCCTGCCACTCCAGAGCTTAGCAGAGGGGCGGAGAGGCTTCCCCGTGCCGGTGCTGTGTGGGGCTTTGGCACACGCAGGGTTTGGTTCCTCCTGGCCAGCGCCCCGGGCTGGAGGCTCTTGGGCTTTCCCGGGGCACCGGCCCAGCCACAGGCAGTGCGGGAAGGAAGGAGCCTGCTGGCCAGGCTGTTGGTGGGCTGAGCGCTCCGACCGGGGGCTGGTTCTCTGCACAGCGCTGGAAGTGGGACGGGCCCCACCGGGGGTGGGGGGGTAATGGAGAAGCAGCGGGGCTGGGGTGTGTGTGTGAAGGGGCAAAGCAGAGGGGGACAACGAGAGGGAGAGCACGTAAAGGGCTGATGGGTGGGCAGCAGAGGTGATACGTAACTGGCTGCCACCTGGTGCCTACTCACACTCACCAGCCACCACAGCTCACAGCGTGCAGCCAGTGCCAGCTGGAAACAGAAGGGGGCCCTGCTGGCCGAGAGCTAGCACACAGCAGGGCTGCACTGACAGACCAGCAGGGGGAGTGGCCAGCACCAAGTGCTGCAGCTTTGCCCGCCACCAGCCTTGCACACCTGCCCCCATCACTGGCTACTGGACACCCCCCCCCACACACACACACACTCACCGCTGGTGGGCTGGCGGCTGGCGAGCAGGAATCTGGCCAGCAGCAGGACCCACAAGTACTGATGGGGGGAGGGGGGGAGAAAGAAAATACGGGACAATTTGCCCGTTTTTAAGAAAAAGTTGGGACATCTGCAGGGGGGCTTAAATAGGGGACTGTCCCTTTAAAAACAGGACATCTGTCACCCTAGGTCGGTGGTTCTCAACAGTGGTCCACCGCTTCTTCAGGGAAAGCCCCTGGCGTGCCAGGCCGGTTTGCTGACCTGCCGCGTCCGCAGGTTCGGCCGGTCGCGGCTCCCACTGGCCGCGGTTCACTGTTCCAGGCCAATGGAGGCTGCGGGACGCAGCGTGGGCTGAGGAATGTGCTGTCCGCCGCATCCTGCAGCCCCCATTGGCCTGGAGCGGTGAACCGCGGCCTGTGGGAGCCGTGACTAGCCAAACCTGCCGACATGGCAGGTCAACAAACCGGCCCGGCACACCAGGGGCTTTCCCTGAAGAAGCGGTGAACCACAGTTGAGAAACACCGCCTTAGGTTCTGATAACATTTGAAAAGGAACAGAAGATTATATGTGGGAATACAAATTGTTACATTCACATAGAGAAATTAGAAGAAACATAAAATGATCTTTCTGTACACTGCAGCGTAACACTCTCACAAAAGCAGAACAAATAGCAAGCTGCTGCCTAAGGCAGAGACACAATGCAACCCCATCTTGCTCCTGGCTGGATCTTTGCAGACTGCCCACTGAGGATCCAGATCACATGGTTTCCCTCAAAGTCTACAGACCTACAATTTAAAGAGATAGCTATAATTTTACCACAATTTTCAATACACCATACAAATGTGTAACTAAGTATGTAGATAATTTCAGGCAACCAACAAACACAAATGTAGTTCTCTTATCACCTGATCACAGGCCACAACAGCACACAACAAATGTTTTAACAGCCATACTACCAAAAATAGCATTTAAACAAAAGAGAGCTCTCAGTGTTACTTTGAACTAAAAAGCAGAGGTGAAGCCACTTGCCTTCATACAAGTTATTACTCAGAAAAAATATAAAGGAAACTTAGAAAATAAAGATGCAGTTTGCCAAGTCTACTAGGCTTTGTGATTAAATCCAGAATACTGATGCACACCTGTCTGGGTAGCATTTGTAAGGGGCCCACTAAAAACAAACAAAAAACACTCTACTCACACCACTTCAGTCTGTAAACTTGCTGCTTTTCTCAACCACATAACACAGAGTGGAAGGAAACTTCCACTTACAAACCAGGAAGTAAGAGAGGGGTGGAATATGGCTCCAAATCATAATACTTTGGGTATTTCAGTTTACCCCTTTACTGCAGGAGCTGCCCGATTTCCCCTACTGTATCAAACTGCTGGTACCCTTTAATGTTTGTAGCAAATGTTATATTCTAAGTAAAGGACTTGGAGCTATGGATGCCTGGATTCTAATCCTAGCAGTGACTTCCTTTATGCAGTGGGACAAGACACTTAATACACATTCTGTTTCAGTTTTCCCAGTTGTAAAATGGGG
The DNA here is from genome assembly GCA_037349315.1 of Chelydra serpentina. Taxonomy (NCBI): domain Eukaryota; kingdom Metazoa; phylum Chordata; order Testudines; family Chelydridae; genus Chelydra; species Chelydra serpentina. The sequence continues at coordinate 21,854,440 of JBAIAC010000035.1, forward strand.
ACAGTAAACAGAGCACCCATCTCACAGGACTGAGGATTGTAAAGATTTGCAAAGCACTTTGAAAAACTCCAAAATACTATTAAAGCAGTGCTACAATAGAGAACTCCATTTAGCCCATTAAGCCCAGTTCCCCAAAATTCAGTTTATAGCAGAGTTTTACATATTTTGCTTAAAATATATGTCTTAAGTGCTGAATTTCCTGGCTTTTCTTGGTCAAAGTCAGACTCATGCTATGAGTTACAAGCAGGGTTGTAGGGTGTTTTGGGGCAGGGTTTAACCGAAATAATATTTGCCACCATTATAGAAGGTGGATCCCATTATAGAAAAGTTTGCACAAAGAGAAACATTCCATTTGTCATGTCAGATTGGTACAGCAAGGTACTAAATATGGTGTTTTGTGTTAACTATATTAGTAGCATGTGATGAACTCCTAACCCCTCTGAGCAAGCGCATTTATCAGGGCTGTAGTAAAACCTGTAAAACAAATTGTAACTCACTCTTGTTTTGTACCTATTGGTAGATTACATGATATTGCTGCCAAACAAGCCTCACAAGCTGCCATACCAGCTGGAGATACTTCTGTTTAGTATAATATAAGTGTGATTCTGAACAGCTTTTATAGTTATGACTAATTCAATGTAGCTTCATTGTAAATTAAAGCATTGGGACAGCCAATAGTATAGCTATTAAATGAGTGAAATGGCTGTGGGACTGTCAAAATTTCTCCCTCAACCTGCATTTAAAAAGACAATCTGAGCTACAGAGGTCTCCTGTCAGAAATAAGGCCAATAATATATTACATTCAAATATGGCTGCTTTGGTATTCTTGCAGGACAGACCCAAGCAAAAACAAAACAGTAAAACCCTCTGAACAAGACATCATGATGTATATTTTAATGTATTTTAAAACACACCCTCTGTTACTTCTCCAGGCATCTGTACTATGACTAAAGAAATCAAAATGTAGTTGATTTCAGTTAACTTGAGAAAAGAACTAACTCTGCAATTAAATAAAATGCCCCCCATCAAGCCAAAGTCTGTCCAAACAGATGGGATTTGCAATGAGATTGAAGGTCAACAGGTTCTGGTGCTGTTTGTACAGATTTTGTCAGTAATAGCCATAGTTTATAACCCTTCTCAGCCACTACTCTATAATAAGGCTGCACATAGTTTATAAGAAATGGAACCTATAGCAGAGTAGCTAGCCAGGAAAACTGAGAACACAATTAGCTCCTCTTATATAAAAGATCTTGTTGGCCCTCATTGGGATAGGGTTAATAAGAAGGTTTAGCTCACCTGTGGACTGTTTCAACTTTGCCTGCAATTATTAAAACATCATTTAGGAGTTTAGGGCAGAAGCATTTTGCAAAGGGTTTATTTTTCCTGTTATTTTTTTCCTTCCAGAGGTTTTGTCCCAGAGGCTGAAAGAAGAGGTGGTGTTTCCTTGGGACTTGTGTTGTATCAGTCATGCAAGGTACTCACAAACTTCAACAGGTCTTTATTCCAAAAAGGAAACCTCTTTACTAAGTTGCTGCTGCACCCTCTGTAGCTCTCTCAACTCCCTCCTTCCTGTTTCCTGTCCTTACAGACTCCCAGCAGCCAGTGCTCCCAGTTCTAATAATTGTAAGCAACATCTAAACACCACAACTTGCTGCCTGTGGGCTGGGGCAATGTGGGAATCGATTTAGACTGGTTAAATCTCCAAGAGAGTTTCCTGTCTGTCTGGAACTCTCTCCTGTTATTTCATTAAATGTTCAAATACTATTTATGGTGCAACATTTCTATGAGATTTAAAGGCTTATTATGTGTGACACATTATTTTGCACAAACACACCCTTCTATATGGAATACTCTCGGTTTAGGACTGCTTAATAAACACCCAAACCATAGGGATATAAGAAGGTAAATCAAATCTGAGCCCTGTTGAAGTTCAGTGGAGGGGAGGCTGGATTTGAATTCCCAAATCTTAATCCCAGGTCAGATCCCATCCTGGATACGGGGGAGGGATAGCTCAGTGGTTTGAGCATTGGCCTGCTAAACCCAGGGTTGTGAGTTCAATTCTTGAGGGGGCCATTTAGGGATCTGGGGCAAAAAAATGGGGATTGGTCCTGCTTTGAGCAGGGGGTTGGACTAGATGACCTCCTAAGGTCCCTTCCAAACCTGATATTCTATGATAGGGTCTGCTTTCAAATTCTGTATCAGATGGGGCCTGAAAATGGCTCTTATGAGATTTCAGCCAAGATGATAGAATCTTGTGAGACGGAAACCTTCAGATCCCTATTTGGTACTGAACATTCTACCCCAAACACAATCCTGATACAAATATCACCACTTTGATTTATTTCTACTAGCATTATTGAAGGTTTAATTCTGTTCTTTGTTACTCTGGTGTCAATCTCAAATAATTCCATTAAAATCAATGGAGGTACTCCAAATTTAAAACAGCATAACTTCAAAGAGCTTCTTCTGGACAGAGTGTAACTGAGAGTAGAATCTGGCTCTAAATATGGTATATGCACATTTTCATGTATCCATTTTAGCAATTGCTGAGCCTTATCTGCTTTTTGTTCTTTGCTTATATTTTTCCTAGCTTTTGTTTCTCTCTCTCTCTCTGAGTCTTCCAAAGTTTCTGTTTGAATAAGCAGCAACAATATTTTGATACTTATCCAAGTTACCTGAATGTCTTGTTCTCAGTGAAATTATGTGATTGCTCTTATTTTGTTGCAGCTAATTCATTTATCTCTGCTTTCATCCTCTCTCTCTCTCTCTCTCTCTCTCCACCCACATTTTAGGGCCATTTACTCACTGCATACAGAACAAATCCCTTAATGGAGTAAAAAATACTCCACCTTTTCTGATCAATTCATATTAGGTAAGAGAGAAAAACCAAAAGAGATTGGAATCAACTGAGACCACTCTCTCCCAGGGATCTGGAACTCCATTTATTGACCCAAACCTTTAGTCTGGTCTGCAAGACATGGAAGCAAACAATCCCTAACCAACTTCCCTTTGACACCTGAAAGGAACCTTCCCTCTACCCAATATTTCCTTTTTAAGCACCCCGTCACCAGCTTTGCCACAAGAAACTCAAGGATCTCCCACCCTTAACTTAGATTCCTTTGGAGATGGGGAGGAGTGTAGGGTCCATTGGAGGACAGGCAAGGAACTCAGAAGAGGCGAGAGAAGTTCATTTTCTTGCTAACTGCGTGAAGAACCTGTCTCTGTATAGCTATTGTGATAGCTGGGAAATGGTGGGCTTTGGCCCTCCTCCTCAACCATTGAGCCCAGGTTACAAATGATTTCTTGGGACAACAAATGAGAAAACAGGAATGCAAGTGAGGATCAAAGGTTAAAAATTAGGAATCCAGAAGATGACACTGAGCAGAGAATCCTGGACAGCACATGCTGCTCCTCAAAGGTCCTGTTGGTGTCTAGAAAACTTTTGAAACCATACATGGATTGTAACCTACTGCTCACAACTCCAATTGATTACCCCATGACCTTTTTCTAAAAAACATTCTGAAGTTAAGCTTTAGAGATAAATGTTGTGGAATCTTGCACACTGGCTCTCTACAAATGTACACACAGATCCACTAGAAATCATAACAAGGGCTGATGCTATTTTAAAGAACCATTTTTTCCTGGTAGAATCAGTGCAAGTGTGCAATGAAGCAGAGATACCTAGAGAAATGGAAAGCTAGCTGTGCTGCTTTAGCAAAATTAATCGTTTGTGTAGCAACATGCTTTAGCAAATCAGAAATTGGATACGCTGACTGTGTTAAGGATTAGTTGCCTGAAAGGAAAGTAAGTCTGCTCTTGCTGGAAACCCATTCATTTTAAGTCATTAGAGTTTGCAGACCCCAGACATATACTTCACCTTCTCTGTAACTCTCCCCTGGAACCAAGCATTTATGGCTGTGATAAATATAGCCTCAATTTCTGTTTGTTGCAAAATTTCCTCCAGTAGAGTTATTATTCAGTTTTCAATACTTTTTTTTAATTCTGACCCCTTTGGCCTCTCCCATGGATGGATCACAAACAATTTGATACTCATATTTGATTCCTGATTCTGAAATTCAGGCAGATCCCTGTTTGACTCATTTAATTGTTTCTGTGATGTGAGGGCTCTGGTAAGGGTCTTAGGGAGACCTACCACAGCCGTATCACACTGTGTCCAAACCCATATTAAAATATCCCACTTGTAGCTAAGGTGTCAAGCTTGCATTCTGCTAATATTCATCTGCATATAATTCAATCCCCTGAATGATCATGGATGGTGAAAACCAAAGGGGGCAAAATCACAAATTAAGTGAATTAATTTGAGCAAATACTCAATGAAAATTGATGCTTGTATTAGCCCAGCTGTTTAATAGATTCACTTGATGTGCATCCACAGGCACGAAACTGAAAATATAGCCCTAATTCCTGTAAGTTTAAACATTCTTGCCTTCATTTTGAAGGGGCTAGTAGATTTTTCATTATCAGGAAGACATCTCATAAGAAAACGTGCAATTTCTAGTTTCCAGGGATAGTATGACTGACTGGAGTGTGTACAGAAATTTGAGACATATTTGTGATATCTGTTTAAAAATGTGAAATCACCAAATCTCTCTCCTTGTTATTTTGCTGACAAATGACACTATATTTTGTTCAGCTATGGCTGAAGCTATACCACTTAAAAGTCCATAGGTGATTTTAGTGGGGGGTGGGGGTGGAAAGCAACTGTGTTTCTATCAGGGTTGCCAACCCTCCAGGATTGTCCTGGAGTCTCCAGGAATCACAGATGAATCTTTAATTAAAGATTATGTCATGGGATGAAACCTCCAGGAATACATCCAACCAAAATTGGCACCCATAATATCTTGATAAAAGCATCTGGTAGAGAAAATAATCAAGCTTCTCCAGATCTCTGTATCCCAAACTCTTGAGCAGAAATGCAAATGTCAACATACTCAGCCAATGAAACAAGCTAGAAAGCAATCTATCGTGAACATTCCGAGAAAGATACCTGAGCAAAATCTGAGAGCTGCAAATATGGATCAGAGTCTTGAAATCCTCCCCTCCCCTGTAAAGTTTGGATATATTTAGATCTAAGATTTTGTTTCTTGAGGGGAAAATGAGTTCATGTCTATAATTAACTCTTTCACAGATGGCACTTCAACTTCCAGTTTTATAAAAAGATAACAAAATAATCAATTCTCATTCTCTCTTTCCCATCTCCCTCACAAGAGAGTTACCCCTGATTCCAGCAATGCTAACAAAGAAGCAAGGGCTGTTTTATGCCCAGTTTTGCCAATGAGAAACTTGTTCATTATACTGAAACAGAGCTTGGGAAAACCCATCTGGCAAGCAAGCTTGGGAACCTACAAAGCACTTAATTAAAGTCAATGGAGAGTTCTTTTAAAAAAGGTGGTGTTGAGGGAGTGGAGAATATTAAGAACTTCAAAGTGCTATTTTTGTTCTGCTTTGATTTGCAGAATAAAACAACTCAATCTTCAAGTACACAGAGACTGGCAGCTTTCAGGCATGCTTTCATCCCAAGCCCATACTGCCATGTGCCAATGAGTTCTCAAGATCTGTTGCTTTTTCGGAGGGACCTGAGAGAGAAAACCTCATGATCTGCAGATCTTCTTCCAAGTGAACAAAGTTGGGTGCAACCCTGCATTGTGTAAAGCAAATAATTAAATAAATACTCAAATGGTCCAAGGCTGTTTCTTATTTCTTATGAAAGCCTAGACAGCCCATTTCAAACATGAGTGCGTGTACAGACAGCACAACCAAACTAAAACCAGGAGAGGCAGGTTTCCTCTCTAAATTGTAACAAATAGTTGGTGGAAAGTTGTGTGATAATTACAAAGAATCAAGTAATGGAATTACATTCTCTGTGTCACTTCATGTGAACAATTTTCAGCCTGCAACAAGTCATTTGAAATGTCTTTATATATGATCCATTTTTATTCTCCCTGGGCCTGAATTGGGAGATTATTTCACTGTCTGATACAAGGATAATGTGTAACACAAAACACAATCATTTTTCACATCATGCCAGCCTTCCCAACCAACACTTCATATTTCACACACCTACTCTTGCTGCCCCATCTTTCCAAGCCCCCCTCATTTCAGTGAAACACCCAGACCCTGAAATCTGTGCCTTAAAAATGTGCACAAGAACATGTTCCTTGGCAACATGACTCACTCCAGTGTCTTAGCCTCATTAGTAGGCAAGGCAGATGCCCAGCTACTGTCTGCAGCATATACATTTTTATATAACACCTCGTTATTTATATATAAAAAAGGCTCGCCTTGGGAACAGGGCATTAATTATTGGTTGAACATTAGTAAGATTCTCCTGTACTTACAAGTGACTTGTTTATTTTAAGCTTACTGTATGGTTTTCTTTTTTAATTTTGTCATGAATTATGCTTACTTAGAAGAAAGTAAACCCCCTTTGGGACCTTTTTCCCTGAATGCAGTGCATATTCCAAAATGTCAATGACAGAGCCTCTTACAATGTAGCAGATGACAGTTTGCATACTTTAATCAAGCTAGAAAGTTTTAATTATACTGCTGAAGGCATCCCATTAACATTTATTTTCTTTAATAAGGACTTGGTGTGGGAGATTAAAAAAAAAAGGGTAATGCCTGCAGTTCATAGAAAAGGAAGAGGAGGGCACTTTGTGGCATCTTAAACACTACCAAATCTGAAAATGATCACTATGAAACAAAGATATAATTTGTTTTCCTAAACGGCAAAGAGGAGATAATCATGTGCTTGCTAGTGTTGATTATAATCCATTTGGACATTGTAACTGCTCTAACAATAGTAGGACCTTTAAATACAATTCTCCTCCCTACCCATTTCCCCTTCTCTTGCTTGCTGGCATTCAGTACTGGGAGTGGGTGGCCTCATGCAGTTGGGAACAGTGCACCTGAACAAATACAGTTGTATGAACAGCATGCTTGCTTGGCCTATTTAAGCTCACCTTGAACAATGACAAGGCAGGGGATTTTAGTATGGGAACTGGAGCATCAAATATGAGGCCTCCTCAGATGCTTGCTTTGGGAAAGAAAGAGAACATTACAAAATGATTTCACTTTGTAGTTCCTGTTGGTCTTTGAAACAGATTCAAAAAAGGAGAGCAGAAGGGCTTGCCTGCCATCTGGTTCAGATAGAGATTTTTGCCCTAATTAAAGGGTAGCAAAACTTCTGAAAGAAATGTAATTTAGATTTAAATAAAGTCCTGGTGTCACCATTTCACGTGTAACCTCAGATACTTTTGAAATATAGGTCATGATATGAAACTATAAAGGCAACTAGTGAATTTAAATGAGAACTTTTGCAACTGGGGCCCTGCGCACTTGTGGGCCTTATACTATAGATCGCTTGGTATTTTTTGTAAGAGTAGGCCAGCTAGCCCCAGTGTGCCATATTTCAAATCAGGTACGTTCTGCCTCTGTAAACTTTCTTCTGCAGTCTGAGTCAGATACATTATTTTTCACTTTCCAGCTTGAAAGCATTATTTGTATGGCACTACTGAAAAAAGATAACTGTTATATCTCTGCCCCAGTGGTGGTAAGAGAGAGTGAAATGATTCCTAGACAATCTATAAAGTGTTTTGGGTCCTTGTTGGGTGAAAGGTACTATATAAATATTGTTAAATGTATATCACAAAGTAAAGTGAATGGTTCAGTTTCATTGCTATATGGACTACAGGAGCGGTAGGATGATCATATGGTTAAGGACTGGGACTCCAGGGACTTCAGTTCCCAGATTGGCTCAGCTGCAGCCTCCCTAAGTGACCTCGGGTGACTCACCTGCAGACAGATTTACAATGATATTTAAGGCACCAAAAGATGTGGACAGGTGCCTAGTGGGATTTTCAGATGTGCTGGAAATTAGATGCCTAACCTACTTAGGTGCTTTTGAAAATCCCACTAGATATCCATCTGCATCTTTAGACACCTAAACATACAGCCGAATGCAAAACCCATTGAAGTCAATGGAGAGACTCAACAGACTTCGGAATCAGGCCCTTTGTTTGTCGCAGGGCCCCAGTTGCAAAAGTTCTCATTTAAACTTGATCCACAAAGGTGCTTAGGTACCTAACTGCCTCTTAGGCACTACTGACAGTCTCAGAATCATCACTCTGCTGCCACCTAACTCTGTAGGTCTCTAAAGTCCCCTAGGTGCCTATCTCCAAACAGGCATGCACAAAGGCACCAAGTCATGGTGCCACCCTACAGCTAATGACTATCTCAGTGCCTTCACCCACACCTGGTGGGTGTCATTCCCCCAACTACCTCCCCAGTGGGGCCAGATCCCATAGCCATTCTCAGAGCACGCACTCTGGATCGGGCCTTACACACAAGACAGCCAGGGGAAGCAGGTTAGGAAAAGCACGTGGTATATAATACCCAATAGCACAGTGGTTACGGCACTCACCTAGGAAGTGGAACCCCCAGATTAAAGTGTCTGCTGTGTCTGAGTTGAACCCAAGTCTCTCTACCTCTTAGAAGAGGGTCCTAGCCATCATGCTATAGGGCAGGGGTTCTCAAACTGGGAGTCAGTACCCCTCAGGGAGTCGCAAGGTTATTACATGGGGGGTTGCGAGCTGCCAGCCTCCACCCCAAACCCCGCTTCACCTCAAGCATTTATAATGGTGTTAAATATATAAAAAAGTGTTTTTAATTTATAAGAGGGGGTCACACTCAGAGGCTTGCTATGTGAAAGGGGTCACGAGTACAAAAGTTTGAGAACCACTGCTAGGGTATTCTGGGGTGGGGCTTGCTCAATCTTCCCCGTTGGAGCTGTTCAACTTTGTATAAATAATTAAATATTCATGAGAGTGGAGAAAGATCGATTCCATATCCTAGTGGTTAGGGCACTGATCTGGCATCTGGGAGAGTGAGGTGCTAGTCCTGCTCTGATGCCTATTTGAAGAGCTCAGATACTACAGAGAAGACGGTCATACAACTACCTAGATACGTTTGCTGACCTCTTTAAAATTTTACCTAATATAACATTTTATGTATTCACTTATTTATTGCATTGAATTAGTTATAACTTGGCTTGATTTATTTTTTAGGAATAAGAGAGGAAAAAAGCTCTTTTTTTATTGTTTGAACTAAGACAAATTGTTCTCAGCATTTCAGAACACCAATCAAAACTATTCTGCTAGATCTAATTTTAACCAGAACACCATTTTAGATCTATAGACCCTCTCTGTACATCGTTGGACAGGTGGGATGGGTCTAATGCCTCATCTACACGCTCTCCTGCCTGCATCTTTTTGGGTGGTTTGCATTCCCAGGGGCACTACGAAGAAGCATAGTCCATGAGGTCACGCATGGCTATTTTGTTTGACTTTTGCATGGGCTGTGCAAGGTGGGAGCCACTACAATCTAGTTCTTGGCCACTGGAGTTTGATTAGGATCAGATTCCCAAGGAAGTGTTGTTATAGGATTCCTGCACCGTGAAAGTCTCAGTGAGAACCTAAATTGTGTTTTTCATCTAGAAGAATTAAATTTTGTTAGCTATATTCTCCTACTGAGAAAAACAGATCATGGCAGAAGGATAGCAAATTAGAAAATTGGGTTCAGTTATCTTTTTTTCTATGTTTATGCTTCTAATATTTTGGCCTATAGGCTTTAGTGCCATGTAGGAGGGATATTTCTATTAAGAGTTTCCTTTTTCTCTTGACTATTCCCTAGATATCCACCTAGCTCTTACTTTCAGTAGTAGTTAACCAGCTATGTGATTAATTTTCTACTTTCCTTTACCATTATTGAATTTTTATCGGTTTCTTGATCTGAAATAATTTTGAAGCTTTTCCCCATTTCATTCTCTCTTATCTTGGTCTCAGGCAATTCTTCAAGAATAATCTTAGAATATATACTCTATAGAGGTTTGTTAACCTATTTGGATTTATTTTGGTGTGAACTGACATTAGTTAGGCCAGTAAGACTGCAGATGAGTTAGTCATTTCTCTTAACAAGCAAGAGATTTAAAGCAGAGATGTGCAAAAGAAATACTTAGATATTACAAAAATAGTTATGTGTAAGAAGGTCACGTGTTGTCCTAGCTGGACCTTACAGAGCAAACATCAACTGTTCAGCAACTTGACTTATTACCTGGAAAAGCCTGCTTAGATGTGGCCCAGATTGCTATTTGGTCATCATTTGAGTCATAGCATGAAGGAGAAGAAAGCAAAAACATGCTATAAAGAAATAAGAGATTAAAAATGCTGTTTAACTATGCTGCAGTCTCTCTCGTGCTTGCTTTTCAAATGGAGCACTTCACAGCTCACACTTATTCAAGCAACTGGTACAGTTTGTGGCAAGTATTGTGGCTGGTGAAGCAACAGCATATTTACAGGTGTACCCATCTAGAACACAAGTATCCTCCCTGATATTTTCTTGGCTAGCCTGCCAGCATAAAGATTTTTTTGCAGATCATCCACTGTCATTTCATAGAGAGATGAGTCCCTTCTCACTGCTGCTAATTATAATTAATAATTTCCTACATAATAAGCCAATTCTTTGGGCCAAAGTGACCAGTTTCTCTTTCCCTCCTGACTCAGAGTCACTGTTATATTGCCCAACCTTCTCTCAGCAAAAACTGTCAAATTGTTTAGACTACAATGAGACCAGATCAGGAGGACCTATCTGTTGCAAGTTCTTTGGTGCTTGTAGATTCTCAATATCTCTCACTCTTCAGTTTTTAGCTGTAAAACAGGAGAAAGAAGAACGTTACAAGGTTTCATGCTATCATTAGATAACAGCCAGCATTTCATTTGCAATATGGCATTCACATGGAAAAGTTATTTGGGTTAGTAGATACCTGAAAGACACTGGACACAACAGCAACAACGTCTAAAGTGATTGCTTGCCCATCTTCATTAACTCACATTTGGTGAATGAAAAAGAAGCACTTGCAGAGATTGGGGAATGGCAGTGGCCAATTTTCCTTTTTTTTAAAAAAGAATTGTGCCAAGTTACTTAGAGTTTTGTTAGTCTACATATAGCCTGTATTCAATTAAGTTAAATTCGTGCTCCTTCTGCCAATATGGGAACTACAGAAATAAAAAAATAAATAAATAGGGGAAATGGTAATTGACATGTTAGACAAAAACAATTCAGACAATGACACTTTAAAAGTTAGGACCTTCTAAAGATGTCAGATTGAGAGATTTGAAGATTGACATCTCTGTACACACACACTAGATTCAGCACCAGAAGCCCTAGTATAGGTTCCTCTAACTGTTCCATGAGTGTGTGAGATTTACTGTGAAAATTGATTGTAAAATTAGCATTGTGAGGGTGAGTGTTTATTGACTCTCAGTGACTTACAACCCAACGTACTTTCCAAGTACACAGATATTTATTTCTAATTGCTAACTCTGCCTGGTTGGCCTCAAATCTGAAAGTCATGCTAGATTCTTTCTGCCTTGTGCATTATCAGCAATACAGATGCTGTAATCCAAATTCTGCCCTCATCTATTGTGCAAACCCAATTTTACTTCCAATTACATTTTTGAAATGCAAAACCCAGTGAACAACTGGCACAGAGATAACCAAGGAAAGGATTTAGTTTTACAAATGGAACTTAGTTAACAATTCTTTTAATGATGCATGAGCCAGAATAGACCCTACATCATTTTCCTGTTGCTTTATTGACTTTACACCAGTTGTAGAAGTAAAAAGGAGTAAATGTGGCTCCAAATACACAGAATGAAAGAAGAATCTGTTTCAATAGTCATTTTTCAGAGTAGAACCATACTTTAATAAGACCTGCCTCTAGGGGTGAGAGAGTAGTTCACCTACATTCCCTTTCACCCCATGGCCTTTTTTCTGAGACTACCAAATATGGTAACACTGAGTAACAAATATATTGGTGGTTTTGGGCATTTAGACTCCTGTTCACTGGTAACTGAACTGGGACAATCAAATGATTCCACCTGGGCCAACAAACTGCTGGAAGATAATAATCCCTTGCCTCTGATGTAGGATAAAGCAAACCATTAGCCAATATGTTAAAGTCTCTGTAACCTAGTGCCACTCAGTTGAGCCATCTAGTTCTTTTCTATTATATAGAAATGTAGAGTCAAATTTTCTACCCATGTTGTTGGGCAACTATGCACTTCATTTGTGCATTTGCAAATGATTAATTAGGCACATTTGCACACAATATATGCAATAATTACACTTGCAAATTAAGGAAACAATTGCACTGTTTGCAAATCCTTGAAACATTTCCTGTTACCACTATTACATTTCTAAGTTTCATGTTTATAGCTCCAGACAAGATACTGAAATGAAAATAATCATTTATTGCATGGTAATGCAAGGTCACCATACACTTTTCAGAATCTCTATTGTAGATACCAAATGTCAAATTATTAAATTTACCCGCATTTTACAGAACTTCAGTCATGGTTCTGAACTTCTTCTCAGACTTAGTGTCCATAAGCATTCTTAAGAGATTAGGATAACCTTGAGGTAAAACAAAGCAGAAGTAATTTATCGCAAGCAATACAACCACAAAGGGGATTACGTTGATAAAAGAATAGCTCTGGAACATGACAAATGCAAAATAAGTCAGGCAGTAATGTACTGCATGTTTAAGAACTGTTTATAAAATAAGTGTGCTTTGGGAAAAATGATTTCACATACAGTATGGCAGTGTTTGATATATTTCATAAACAGCAATATGCTGCTCTCCAGAAGCAATGTTGCTTATTAATCCACCACCCCTCATCACCCTTTTTAAAGAATTATTAAGAAGGACAATTAAAATCAATTCAAATAAACTATTTTATATATTTAAAACAGTATGTGTTTGAAATTAATTTAAAGTCAATCAGTTCAAAATACGTTTGAGAGTAAGTTATTGCAACCATATTTAAAGCAAGAAAAAACATTCTCTGGACAATACTTCAAATGGAGGAAAGGTAATTATGACAACAATAAAAGTTATTGAAAGTGAATAGCTGAAAAATATTCAGAAAGAGAATAGCAATATTTCATCCAATTATAATAAATAATGACCAAATAATGGAAGATTAACGAGAACAGGATACATTTTTATGCCCTAATCTGTAGCGGAAGTTTACAAAATTCTACTTCTTTGCTGTAGCCTATGTCTGGAATCAGTTTGGATTCTTCTAGCTTTTTGTTTGACTTTTCTGGAATTTGGCATGGCAATGCACAGATGAGGTGCTAGACTTATCCAAAGTAGAGTTAACTAGGCATGATTTCACTCAAAACAATCCAATTCTTGCTCATTTTATCATCCCTTTGAATTCCTCCTCAAGGTCCAGAAGAATTTTCAAGGAAGTTCCATTCTTTTTACCTCCATGCACTGTAGACAGCTTTGTTCCAATGTTTTTAGTCTAGATACCCTCTGTCCTGTCAGTTATTTTCATATATGATGAAGCAGTGTTAGCTCAAAAGACTAGGAACTATCAGTCATTGTTGGTTTGTTACAGAATTCCTTCATTGTGCATTCCTACTTAAATCTAGCAAACCTTAGCAGTTATCTTCCTCTCAGGGGCTTGTTTCAAAAAGCATTTGTCCATGCAGAACACTTATATGATACAGTTCAACTTTGAGTTGTCTTTTGCAAAACTACACCCCCTAATTCTTCACAGAGTTAACTAACAGTGGAGGGAGAGATAACTTAAAAAGTAGATAATGAGGAAAGATACATTTTTCAAATGATATTAGAAAAGTGATGTAAAGTAGACACATACAATAAAGTCCTTTAATTTGTTTTACAGATATATGTACTCCATATACTGAGAAAAAATGGCAGAAAAGCAACATCATCCTCTCTATATTATTTAAAGGCTTTTCCATGGCACTCATCATTGTAGTATCTGAGCACCTCACTAACCTCAGTTAATTGAAACTCATAATAGCATCCCAGTGAGGTAAGAAATTAATAATTATAACTGTTTTGCAGGTGGAAAAATGAGACACAATGGCCCAGATCCACAAAGGTATTTAGGGTCCTGACTTTCATTAAATTCAATGGAAGTCAGAAGCCCAAATACCTTTGTGGGTCTGAGCCAAGGAGATTATGTTCAGCAATGCTAAGACCCACAGCTGCAAACGACTTCATTTGGAGCTGTGGTCAGTCAGCTCCCCTGCAAATAGGACCCCGAGGCTCTACACAAACTCTGTGTAAAAGCCAAAAACAGAAACCAGGTCCCCAGACTCCAAGTCCAGTGCCTTAACCACAAAATCATACTTCCTTGCCAGATATCTGTGGATTATATTTTCTAATTGCATTTAGGGAAAAAGGTTTAGACACCTTGTTGTCAAATAAACAATTGGCAAGAGGCGTTAGAGAATAGGCACAGCATTTCAATTTGTAGCACATTTAAGCAGCTACAATTCTACATTGTACAGGGGATCTTTATATAACCTTCCCTATTTATGAAAATTTGTCCTTGATGGGGGAATATAATGTAAATATTGCCTTTTTTTCCTGTACTGCACAATTATTAATTTGTAAACATAAAGTCACACCCAGACGGCTCTTAATGGTCACTAATTTGGAATTCTGCTCTGATTTTAGTGATTTATGAGCAGATTTATTAGAATCTATTTTTATCTAGCTTCAGAACTTCTTATCCTAATGCCAATTAACACATCATGAATATTTTTCTAAAATTCACACACTGAACCGGAAGAACTGAGAATTGGGGAGCTTTTTGGCTTTTACACTACTAGCTAAAGAGAAATTTCTGGTTACTTCCTACACAGTCATTGGATCAGCAGTATCTAGCTCAGGGATAGTCAACCTTTGGCCCGCGGCAAGCCCCCTGGGGGGCCGGGACAGTTTGTTTACCTCCCGCGTCTGCATGTTTAGCTGATCGCAGCTCCCACTGGTTGCTGTTCGCCACTCCAGGCCAAGGGGGGCTGTGGGAAGCGGCGGCGAGCACATCCCTTGGCCTGCGCCGCTTCCCACAGCCCCCATTGACCTGGAGTGGCAAACCGCAGCCAATGGAAGCTGCGATCGGCCGAACCTGTGGACGCGGGAGGTAAGCAAACCGACCCAGCCTGCCAGGGGTTGCCGATCCCTGATATAGCTCATTATTGAAAATTGATTTAGAACACCTTGAGCATGAAATGTGCAATTACAGTGCCAAATTCTACTCTAGTCTGTATTTCAGATTCTTGATTAAAACAGTACATGAGCCAGTAGAGTTCCCATTATCATCTCACCTATATACTTGATCGTCCTATTGATTTCTAAATGAATTTTACAGATAAGAAAGGTTCTTCTAATCCTATTTTTGTTATTATAATGTTAGATTGTAATGTTAACATTGTATAACATTCCATTCAACCCTCTGTTGCTGACAGTAGCTACTTGCAAAAACGTCTGGGCTGAATGAGCTGTGTCATTTGGAGGTTAATCTTATTTTGTATCATCATACCTATATGCTCATTGAGGTAACCTAGATGAGCAATAGACAGTAGAGCCTGCTGATATTGTGAAAACTTGTTTATAGCAAATGAAAGTCCTAAATTGCTTCAATTGCATTGCAGTGTAAACTAACATTTCAGTTACAGTCAGCCTCCATTTAGAGTGAAATTATTCTGTGAAATGAATGTCTTCACTGTGAGATAGTTCCAAGATACTGGGGTGTTTTTTTGTTGTTGTTGTTTTTTACAAACAGTATGCATCTCTAATTGTACTAGTATGGATAGTGTGACGGGTTGGGGTCACAGAGACCTGCTTGGTGCTGCCACCTGGTGTGCCAAGGCTACTTCTGCCCCTGCTTCCAGGCCTTTTCCCGCTTGGGACTCCTGAATCCTGTCTGTTTTGAGCCAGATTCCACTGATCTGCTGCAAACACAGACCCTCAAGTCCGAACCAAGTCCACTCACAACTGTAAGGCTCCTGGAAGCACTCTTGCCTTTGACACCCAGGTGTCCAATTCCCAAGGAGGTTCAAACCCTTAATAAATCTGTTTTACCCTGTATAAAGCTTATACAGGGCAAACTCATAAATAGTTCGCCTTCTATTTCAAAGATAGAAAGATATGCACAGCTGTTTGCCCCCTCCCCCGGGTACCAACTCGTACACGAGGAAACTTAATGAGTAAAAAGTGATTTTAATAAGTACAGAAAGTAGGATTTAGGTGATTCCAAGTAGTGACAGACAGAACAAAGTGAATTACTAAATAAAATAAAATAGAACACGCAGTTCTAGGTCTAATCGCCCTGTGTACAGATAAAAACCTCACTAGGTCCAGTAAACAGGCTATCTTCCTTCTAGCCTGGGTCCAGCAATCACTCACCCCCCTAATGTCTTTGTCCTTTGTTCAGTCTCTTACAGGTGTCCTTGGGGGGTGGAGAGTCTCTCTCTTTAGCCAGCTGAAGACAAAATGGAGGGGTTTCCTGGGGTTTAAATAGATTTTCTCCTCTGGGTGGACACCCCTCCCTCTCTCTGTCTAGCATCCAGTTACCAAATGGAGTTGGGGTCACATGGACAAGTCACCTGTCCATGCACAACTCAGTTCCTTCTCAGACCAGCCACATTCCTGGCAAAGCTCAGATGTGGATTGGTGTCTGCAAGTTCTATTGTCTGTTAAGTGCTTCTTGATTGGGCACTTAACCTGCACATTCCTTTCTCAAGAAATAAAACCAATATTCATAACTTCAACTACAACAATGATACATGCATATAAACGGGAGGAATAAATTCAGTAGGTCATAACTTTCACAGAAATATGTTACATGGCACATGTAGCATAAAACATAGTCCAGTTACATCATGTATACATTTATAAGCATCTCCCCATAAAGTTTTATGGTGTACGCCATCACAGATAGAATGCGTTATCTTACAGTTAGAAGGCAGGTCTGGGTGTCAGGATATCTAATCTAGCATCTATTACTAAGGCTATGTCTACACTACCGCGGTAAGTCGACCTACGCTATGCAACTCCAGCTACGTGAATAACATAGCTGTAGTCGACGTACCTTAGATCGAGTTACTGTGGGGTCTACACCGCGGGGGGTCAATGGGAGAAACTCTCCCGTCGAGTTACCTTACTCTTCTCATCGGGGGTAGAGTACAGCGGTCACCTGGAGAGCGATCTGCAGTTGATTTGGTGGGTATTTAGTGGGTACTAGACCCACTAAATCAACCGCCAGTGGATCGATCTCAGAGATCGATCCCTGCTGTAGTGTAGACTTGCCCTGACTTATATGGTCTTGAGCAAGTCACTTAATTTCACTGTACTGCCATATATTCATCTGCAGATAACAATCATTTTAGTAGCTCTTATACATAATGAAGTGTATATATTATAGCATTCTGAGATCCTCAGATGAAAAACCTGCTGTAAGTCCAAAATATTAATTCTTATTGATATTAAATCATGAGAACATTTCACCTAGAATTGTGACAGATCTTACAGGCCATTCACTGATCCCGGATAGGATCCTGCAACCCTACTGCCCTCCCCTAGGATGTGCCCTAGTAAGCTGGCTGCAAGGCCTTCAGCAGGTTTCCCCCACCCTAGTTACAGTCCAGCATGGTTTTCAAGAATGGTTTCTCTGAGATTTGGTAATGAGGTGCAACTGAAGCAAATTAGGTACAGAGCCTTAAAAAGTGCCTGTGCTACTCTCTTGCGAGGGACAGACAAGAGTTTACTGAGTAGAAACCCAAAGCTGGAGTTCTGTGGACTCCTTTATTGTTGTTTGTTTATTTTCATTGTTTTGTGTAGGTCACAAATTGTTGAACAACATGAAGGGAATGTGGCCAGAGGCTGCATTGTTTTGTGTTTGTTTGGTTGAAACAATCTATATAAATACACTGGAAGCCCAGGGGGTATTTTTCTTTTTTGCCCACTTTGGGTGTCCTGTAAACTCTGGGTGAGGTTTTCAAAATTGCTCAGCATTGGCCTGATAACATTTCCACTGACTGAAATTCCAGTTGACTTCAGTGGGAGCCAATCTAGATGGGCTGCTGGGAAACCCAGAATTTCAGGGTCTGTGGTTCTGCTCTGGGACAGCCACCATGCAGACATAGCTGAGGCTGGGTATCAGACAACTTCCATGGTCTGCAGCGCCAGGACAACCTGCCAGGTGGACAGTCTCAGAATCATGGACCCTGGAATTACCTTTCTCTGAATAAATCTAGGGGAAAGGAAAAACAAGCAGAAAGAGAGAATGCCTCAGGATAGGCCACCCCCACAGCAAACACTTGAGGGCTTTTAAGAGACATGCCCATATTGTTAGCTTTGAAGAGTTTACCTCCTCTCCAGCCAATTTGCAAAACTAGTTTTGTCCATAATCCCTATCTATCAGAGGATGTTCATTGTTTTAAAATCCTTTTTCTCTAAATTCTTTTGCCTGGTCTACACTAGAAAATTAGATTGACCCAGCTACATTGTTCAGGGGTGTAAAAAATCCACACCCCCGAGCAGTGCAGCTAAAACTATGCCGTGGGAGTATTTTATTGCTGGCAGGATATACAGTAAGTTTGATGATTTTTGAAAAAAAAAGCAAGGTTAAATCTATGTTGAGTATTTAGTAGGGTACCAGTCAAAATAATGTCTTCATGCCAAACACAGATCACAAAAAGCAGAACGTTGTTTGAAATAGACTCTGTTCTTGCTATCCTTTGGTCTGGATTTTTTAAAATTTCCTGATAGCATTCAGTCTTTCAAAGCTTCTTCAATAAGGACTCAGTCCCGAAAGGTGCTGAGGACATACAACTCCCCTTGAATTCAGTGGGATCACCTCTCAGGATCAGACCCAAAGGGTCTATCTAGAGTTATGTTTAGGAAATGAGTTAGTGAACACATGTTAATTAACATGCTTTAAAACACCACTTATTACCACGTTTAGACAAGGACAGTACTTTTTAAAAACATGTTAAGTTGTCATGGTCAAGCAACATGATAATTAACACTTGTTGGCTAATACGGGGGGAAGGGATAGCTCAGTGATTTGAGCATTGGCCTGCTAAACCCAGGGTTGTTTGTTCAATCCTTGAGGGGGCCATTTAGGGATCTGGGGCACAAAAAAAATAATCTGTCAGGGGACAGTAGTTGGTCCTGCTAGTGAAGGTAGGGGACTGGACTTGATGACCTTTCAAGGTCCTTCCAGTTCTAGGAGATAGGCATATCTCCATTTTATTAATTTATTATATATTATACATTTGCTAAACACACTTCATTTTTCCAATCTAGACAAGACCTATGCCTTAATTCTTCTCTTCACTTTATTGCTTTCGATTTGAATAGCATGTATCATTTGTCCCAATCTGACACAGTGTGTAACAAATTCTAATTCTTTTCTAGCCATTTCAGTTATTTTTTTATTTCATAATTGTATTAAATGAGACCATGGTCTTCTACATATTCATCCTGAGTCTTTCTTTGTGGGAACCTTCCCAATAATTGCTGAAAACTCTTTCAGAAATTTCAGCAAAGGCAACCATGTCATCAGCAAATCAGAGATCATTCAGGAAATTCTTGTCAATGACCTTTTCTTCCCATGCAAAGTTTTTGAAGATTTTCAGACAAGAGGTGAAACATTGGTTGAGATTTTGTCTCCTTATCTAACACGTCACTTCAGCTTGCTATCTTCACTCGACTTGTCAAGTTTTAAAAGTTGCTACACTGTTCATGTAAATTCAGCTGAATTCAATTTAGTTTTATCTTGTCTTTTTCATACAAAGGATTTTAAAAAGGCTTTACAGTGAATGACAAGAATGGATTACTTTACTAAATTGGGTACAGTTGCTCTCATACAAACAAAGAAGCAAAATGATTTCTGGAGATTGGCTGGAGTAGCAATTTAAAAATCAGTAATAATGTAAATAATCATACCGGCACACTTGCACAGAGGGGAAACAAAGGAAAGATATAGAAATATGGGGTATATTTTCCAGAATTGCATGACAAATTATGCGTTTGTCCAATTTCCCAACACAGAAAGGTATTTTCACTAACCTTGATTTGTTCTTGCATATTGGTATGTGCAGTTTGTTACTCAAGCATAGGGTCTGTGTATACACACAAGTACTTGTGCAAGTGTTTGGAAGACAAATGAAGGTTTAGGGCAAAATCCTACCCTCAGTTCACCCCTGCTATCCCACTGAAGTAACTAAAGAATTTGGAAATAGCACTTTCAGTCAAGAAGAAAAGGAAGGACGCAGTTGCTATCTGAGAGGAAGTGAGAGAATTCCACAGATGGGGGAAACAAAGTGACCCCAAATTTGCAGAGTAAAAGAAAGAGGCTACAATTGGTCTTGGGAAGAAATATGCAATGGAACAAGGCTCTGGAAAGTGAAGGAGCAACTTTGATTTGGGAATAGATGGGAACATTAATGAAAAATGATAAAGAAATGCAGTGTTTTGAAATGGCCATAACAGAAATAAACTGTAATGAGCAAGACAGGCTGTGGGAAAAGACAAGAATGGCTTGTAGAGGTCCCCAGTCTCTAGAATTTAATTCACTCTCCACAGGTGATTCAAGTTTGAGAAATTACCTTTGAATCTTTCCAGGGATTATTAAAGGCCTGAAATAGTTTTATGAGCTTTTTGCTTAACACTGATAATAGGCTGATTGTTTTATAGTAGTTGAAGTCCTTAATAATTCCTTTCTTATAATGTAGTATCAAGAGGTTCATAAAAAGGTATGAGCCAAAACTCAGCAAGAGTGCCATGACTTGATCATTTACTTTTCAGGCTATAACTCTTTGTAAAGAAGCCTGAATCAAAGTCCTAGCCCTTAATTCCCCCCAAATTTTGGAATGTTTGGGTTCAAATATGAATATGAAATTTATTGCTTGGGCCCATTTATAACTATTTGTAAGTCTTTATATATTTTCTGGTACTTAGTTGGAATTCTAAGCAGGTTTATTCCCCACTTCATAACTTCAGTTCATTTTAAAAGAATCCATGAAGAAATGTAGAGGACAGATGAGAAGAGGTACACACAGGAATTTCCAGCGTATGAGTGCTCCCATTTCCTTTATCTATTTAAGCAAATGTATTTATTTTATTTATAGCTAAGGTGCCTATCACCTTGTTATTTTATCTAAACTTTGGTAGTAGGTGTTTGGGCCTTTAATTTGGAGTAAGGAAAAAAGTTGTGTGTCTTATTTCTGGCAATTTTTAAATCTTCATTACACTAAAGGCAGCAAATTGAGAAGATAGGTATGAAATATAATACAGACAGTTTTAAGACTCAGCATAAAGAATGAAATATAGGCAAGCATTCTAGAAGACTCTCTGAAGGGAAGGCAGAGTTAACGAATGTGCCTATAGAGAGGGTGTCATCCACATTCCTAATGGTAATACTAAGAGCAGGGGTTAGCAGGATAACTTGGAAGGAAACTTTATCATAATAAAATGACTGACGTGAAACTGAGCTTAAAGTTAAAGCTTATCATTTAAACATCAGGACTAAAATCACTGTGACAGGAAGTTACAGGCTGAGGCAGTTGCTGTTGCCAGAAGGAGTTTGTATTATTTCTTGGATCCTAGAGATAAAAGATCTATTCATAAATAATTATTTGAATAATTTTGGAGCAAATGAACTTTGAGTGGATTAATTTGTTACACAGAAAACACATGGAATGAGCCAGCTGCTACCAATAAAAAACCATGAATTTGCACTATGTGAAGGCAGGGTCCTCCTTCCACACACTTACACACAGAGGGGCATTTTTCTGTTACATAGTCTAGAGTGCATGTAAAAGAACCAATCCAAGGCAACAGAAGCATGCAAAGTGAAGGCATCATCCCTACCTCAAGCTCAAGCTTGGATCTGTAAATTACTTTTAATTTTACACCAATACTGTGTTATTGTGACTAAATTGTAAATGTTTCTATTAACAACAATACAGGAACAATAATGTGGACTGAAACAGCATTGTTAAAGGAAATATGTGCTGAACTGTCTTCTAAAGGCCAAATTATGTCTAGAATAAAAGCATAAATAAATAACAATAAAAGCCTTTCGCTTTAAAGAACATGTCCTAAGAGCCCGACTTCAACAAGACCTTGAACAGGAACATTTTCATCTTCAAGACTTCCAAAAGATCCCAAGTCTGTTCCTCATTCTCCATAACACCTCCCACCTCCATTGGCTTACCTACAAATGATAAGCCTAGAGCTCTCCCTTTGTAACCACAAAGATGAGTATCTGCTCCCCAACACAGTCACTCTCAATTTCTCCCATCACTGTCCAATGTTACAGTACTGCCAACCACACCTGAAAACTTATTATTTAATTTATTTATATATAATTTAATCATTCAGATTGTTAGGCCCGGCATTTAACAATCTGGTATATTTTTTCTTATATATTTTTGTAAATTCCATGCAATTATATTTATTTTATATTTTTAAACAAAAACTACCTTTAATAAAGATTTTTTTTTGTATTAGTCAGGTGCCTAGTAGTAGAGCTCGGAAAATTCCAAAAAACAACCCTAGTTTGAATAAAAGCTGTGAATTCTATTAAATAATCCATAAAAGGGGTTGGAAACGCTTTCTGCAAACATGTATATGAGCACGTTTTTCTTCAGAGGAATATTTGTGCAAAAAGGACTGGTCTAAGGAACAAGCGATCAGAGCAATTGCCCTGGGCACCAACTTGTGGGGAGTGCCACTCACTCAAGTCTGTACTTGGAAGTGTAACAAATATTTGTGCAAATGTGTACCACAAGTGGCTTATTCAAATACCCCTCTGGTCTAAGATTCATTGACTCAATCAAGGAGAAGAAACAATACCATGTGACTCTGGAGCTCGGTCATACAGAGCAAATAAAGAATACCTGAAGCAACAGTTGCAGTGAATAGTTCATGAGCCATGTAGAGTGAAAGTTGCTCTGACATAATATTTATCAAATAATTCTGAACAGACACATTTGTATAAATCACAGTCTATTTGCAGGTGGTATAAAAGCAGAAAAAGATCTAAATTGATTGATTGATTAAATTGTTTACTACTCATGAGCAACACTAAAGCAGCACTAAAGCAGAGCATAGATCTGGGCAAACAACTGATGTTTTGGTTTACTGACATTTCCAAAAAATGTTTTGGCTCAGGTCAAGCCAAATCCAAAAATGGCAAAAAATGTTGGTGAACTGAAAAAAAAAATCAATATTTAAATGACTATTCATCGTCATCCATAGTGGTAGTTCATTGTTATTCAGAGTGGAAATAAGGCATACATTTATTACAGTGAGGGTAATTAACCACTGGAACAATTTGCCAAGGGTAGTGATGGATTCTCCATCACTGACCATTTTAAAATCAAGATTGGATATTTTTCTAAAAGATGTGCTTTAGGAATTATTTTGGGGACATTTTATGGCCTGTGTTACATAGGAGGTCAGACTAGGTGATCACAATGATGCCTTCTGGACTTGCAATCTATGAATTTATGTAATGACAATGAATAGTCATTGGCCCATGGCAAAAGAGTGAGACGCTCTCTAGCCTGATAGATAGGGCCCTCAGCTAAACTGTGGGAGACTTGATTAGCACACGCAAGTGAATGGGGACAGACACAGGGATGGATTTTAAGTGGCAGAATGCAACTTTATTAAAATTTAACATTTATGGGTCATCCATCATATATCCCATAACTCGGGTAAACTCTCCACTGTCTACCCCAAAGACATAAGCTACCAAAGAGGGACCCTATTCTGCAAGGACATTAGGCCTTCCTTTTGCCCATAGACCTGGAATCGACAAGTGAAATCCCGTGTCTCTTATTTTCTGGTCACTGGCCCTTTGGCCTTTCATGCACTCTGGACACAAATTGCAACAAACAAACAGTCACACAATTCCAAACATTAATGTTCTAAATCCTCTACCTATTTAACCTGTGTCTCCGTAATGATATGAAGAAGGCAAAAAACGCCAATGTAGCCCCAATGTGAAAGATTGCTTCCTGACTCCTTAAGCAAGTGATCAGTCAGACCCACAGCAACCTAAAAACACAGTTCCTATACCATAAAACTATAAGAGGAAGGGTTGATTCAGCTAAAAATGGGGCAAGAGGCCTGAGAAACCTTGAGCTGGGGTTTAAATAAATGATTGTGGGAAGCAAAAACTAGTTGGCTTGCACCTTTCTGGCTGTCCAATAGGCACAACTTGCATGTGCAACTTGATTTTGAATCAGAATGTCAAGGATATTGTCCACCATTCAGATTTGTGAAGAGAATTTTGCACTTATTTAGGAAGCAGAAATCTGTGCAGTCTTTCAAATGCTACTATAACAAGTATACTATAACAAGTAAACAAAGGGCTGTGAAAAATACTTGATGCTGCTTTTAAAATAGGGCCTGAAGGTGAATTTCAGACAGTTATTGCAAAATTTTCTAGGAGACATTAGTTTCCCAGGAATTTTTTACCTGAGTAGTTATACGTCTCATCACTTTTATGAAATATTTTAAAAACGGATAGAAAATCTGCTGTTATTACAGATAACTTTTTGTGAATGTGCGCTGCTACATTTTGAATAGATTAGTGATGACTGAAAATCATCACTGTACATTTGAATGTGACAATAAATAGCAACTACTTTTATTGTCTCCATGGTTAATAAACATTTTTCTCTCTTCTCTATTTAAAAAATACGCTGATGAGCATATAAAACAGATATATGGGATTAGCTTCTCAGCAGATATAAATCAGAGTAGCTTCATAGATATCAGTGAAGCATCATCAATTTACATCTGTAGCTGGACAAAATTTTTTAATCAAACTTTATTTGCGGGGATGGTGGAGGCAGAGTCAGAAATGCAGATTTGGTGATACCAAAACATTTCATGCATTTGTGTCAATTTCACCAAATTGTTTTGGTTGAAAAAAAATCAGAAAAAATTGAAATGTTTTATTTTGACATTTTTAAAGGAAACTTTTCCATTTTTTGATGCCAAATGACTTTTTGTTTTTAAATTTCCTTTAATCTGATTAAAAATGCTGAAAATCATAATTAAATGTTTTGGTAAGAGTCAAGTGAAATGTTTTTTGTTTGACCCAATTTTTTGTTCAATTTTTCTGAATTTCCAATAAACCAAAAAAAAATCTATTATTTGCCCAGCTCTGTTTACACCAGCCAAGGTTCTGGCCAACAGTATCTCTGTGAAAGCTTCAGAAAGTATTGAAAAGCTGATACAACCCTACTTTCAAATACTCATGCGTTTTTCTTACCTTATCTTACAACAAACAGATGATATAATGAGGATTCCAGTAAGCGACAGTAAAAAATACTTTCCCCCAGTAGAAATTGCAATCTCTTGTGTTGCAAAAGAAATGTCACAAAAATATTTGTGATTGTGTTAAAAAAGTTAAAAACATATGAGCATTTTTTCTTCCTTGCTTCAAACACAGGTTTTACCTTCAAGTATTGAAAATCTTTGAATATCAATTTATTAGGATTTTTTTTCAGCTTCACTGAAATAATAAAAGCAAGATAATTTATCCATATCTGGACTGGCTTTATTATTCTAAGCAAAATTTCAAAAAGGAAAGGATTTTACATATAAATACATTACCAACAGTGTTCCTTCCAGCACCTCATAATTTAGATATAAAATTGACTTAATGGGTTGTATGAAAGATGGTGTTTCAGTTGTGGAAGAAAGGCTTAATTGAAAAGAGTATTAGTGGAATTAACCCCTCATGCAATAATGGCATTCAGCAAACAATATTAAATTTTCAAATCTAATGTGAAACAAATGAAGCAGATGGACATAAAAATATGGGCTGACATGCATATAGATGCTGAAAGTCATTTGGGCAAAAGTGCATTTCATCTATTTGGCCAATCGATGCAGGCGAAAGAAAACATAGAGGAAGAACCCAGCATTAGCGCCAATGCTGAGACACTGTGCATTTATTCCATACTATAACTTCCACCAGGAGTAAATTACACTTGTAGATATTAGACCTGGAATCAAGCCAACAACTGGGGTATAAGGCATTTACTGAGAAACAAGTCTTGACTCAGAACATCACAACGTCAGTAAAGAAATATACAGATGTGTTTAAAGAATTAAGAAAACTACTAGCGGCATATATAACCTTAAAAAAAAGGTTAAAATCTTGGCCCCCATTGTGGTGAATAAGATTTTGGCCATTGACTTCAGTGGATCTACGATTTCATGCAGAAAGTACATCATATATGCTACCAAGAACATTGCTGAGTCCCAGAGGAACAGATTAGAAATTCAATGCCTCATCTAAGAAGATGTTACAGAAAAAGTGAAGAAAGCTACAGAATGGGTGCATTCTGGTACATGCTTGTGCCATATGCCAAACCTATGGACTATACATTAGTGTTATTATTTACATAGCGGTAGATCCTAGCATCTCCAGCTGAGATCAAGACCCAGTGTGCGAGGCTCTGTACAATTCCCTGTCCCAAAGAACTTACAGTCTAAATAGGCAAGACAGACAGGGGAGAAAATACAGGCGCCGAAAATAGAGCAAGGAACATTTCTAGAGTGGACATTTCCACTCTGGAGGACAGAGTTGATCTTAACATTTGTAGCTATCCTTTTCTCTGATGTTGACAATGTCTTTGGTAGTAGTGTTTTTAAGACCTTCACAGAATACTATAGATTTGAACACATTACTTCCATTCCTAAATATCCATGGATTGTAGAGTTTAAATTGTTAAGGAATTATTTTAAAGGACTAAACATTAAACAGAAAACATTCTGCTTTGCTTAACTACATCTCAATGCCTTTAAGTATCATTGAGGAACCTGCTATTCTGCTGGGACATCAGACTAGGATCAGATTTCCCCTTCTTGAAATTGCACAGTATAAGACTCAAAGATGGTTTCAACCAAGTGCAGGAGGAAAAATAAAGACATAAGGAAAATAAAAGGTTTCACTATGATAAAATTGCTGCATAGCAAGGAGTTTGAACAAGGAGAAGTTGTTGGAACTTGGGTAGCACTTGGAGAGACAGGGCTATGGACATACACCTAGTTGCTTCAAGACCATATAAGATTACAACAGAATGAAGATTTCTATTGTGAGGAAACTGCAAACATATGTTACTGGTTGCAATAATTTGCAAAACAAATGCCTGAAGAGTACACACACACAAGAATGTGCCTTTGACCTCATCTGTATGACAACTAGCGGGCCACCCTGTGGATGCTCCTGCTTTTATAGATATGGGACAACGAGCTTGAACTCCAAGGAAGAAAACTCACTTGGCACACAGCCATTGTGCTGTCATACATACCAATGCAACAAGAGGCAGCTGTATTTCTAGGACCTGTAGCTGACTGACTTGCTACAGCCCCTGAAAAAACAACACATAGTTAATAGTAAAATAGTTAAAAAATGAACAGACTCATTAAGAGTAGTTGAGTATTTGTGGGATGTAATGTATTGACAAAAGAAAAAGGTTCAACTTAATTGTTTCTTTGACACACTGAGGATTCTGTCCGTAACAATTCTGAATTGTGGATGAATTTATTAAATTGTGTCAGGAAATTATTGTGTCTTGGAGAGCTTTTATGTATGTGAATCCACACTGAGTTAGCGGGGTTGTGTCAAGTCAGGCCAGAGACAATGATGCGTGATCAGAACTTTGGGTAAAAAGTTGGCTACTGGAGAGAGCTTCACCATCATAGAGGCTTCACCATCATCACCGTCCCCTGGGACCACAGACCTCCTCCATTTTAATCATAAGAGATGTCCTGACCAGACTGGGCCAGAAAGAAAGACAGACCCAGATGACATCACTAGCTGAATCCCAAATACTACCTGAGATGTGAGACTCACTGACACACTCACTCACAATCTCTCTCCCCCTCCCCACTCTCTTTCCCCCCTCAAAACACCCTTTCCCTCCCTGGGTGTTCTTTTCTTTCCAGATCTTATTTCTTCTCTGTCCTATCTTGCTCCTTTTTCCTTCTGTCTAACAAGACTATGGGCTCAGCCAGCCAGCCTGCATATTTTGCAGCACTGCTGTAAGCCTGTAACTAGAAAAAAAAGGAGCTAAATGTAATGCCCAAAACAGCCCAATGCTGGTACAAGTTTACCAGGTCTCAAAGTGGCTGATAAGACTGCATACTGTGCCTGTGTTTCTCCAGCAGTGAGTCTGCAAGTGACAGTCAATACCAGAGACAGAAGCTACATTTTCTATCTTTGCGATTATTTTCTCTCCCCTTTTGTGTTTTTGTCTTTTTTTGTCTTCTAGGCAATGGGATCAGGCTTTAACAGCAGCAATAACAACAGCTCCAGCCCATCTCAACTAACTTATTTTCTTTTTCCCCAAAAGGACCGTTATTACCATATTTAATTTACCATATTACCATATTTACCACATTTACCATCTAAAAGACTGTCAAACAAGGAGGGTGGGGCGGGATTTTTTCTCCTAAAATCTCTGTCCAGCTAAAGGGAAAGGGAACGAGGGATGTTCTTAAAATAAAAGCCTAGTCTGTGGTTTACATTTCAAATGCTTTGACTGTTTTTCCTTCTTTTCTGTACCTTTAATAAAAAGTTAAAACAATTTTTAATGGTGTGATTGCCATTGTGCTAAGCAGGCTAAGGTTTCTGTATACCAAACCCCAAACCTAGTTTAATGTTGGACAGTGTTAGAGTTCTTTGGTTCATGTTAACACCTTTGATTCTTAGAGCCCTTTTTTACCATATAAATTAATACAACCGGTCTGCCTAGATACCCTAAGTTTGGGGCGGGGTCTGTACTTTGTTCAGACTCCAGGCATAGGTGCTGGAACTAGGTGTGCTGGGGGTGCTGCCAGACCCCCTGGCTTAAAGCGGTTTCCATCAAGTGGTATACAGGGTTTCAAGGGTGGCTCTCAGCACCCTACTATACAAATTGTACCAGCACCCCTGGCTCCAGGGGATTGACACACTCCAGGGATCCAAAGCATAGAGACTTGGATTTCCCTCACAGCAGCCCTCAGCATGGTCTACACCACAAAGTTAGGTTTACACAAGTCACTGTGCATCGATCTGTCTGTGTGTGTTTCTGGCCAACATAAGTGCCCAGTTACAGGGACACAGTAAAACCACCTCCCCAAATGGTGTCGAGCCATAGTTGACCTACTGAGGCTGATACAGTGTGAGTGTAGACACTGTGCCCACTCTAACACTCCTCCAGCAGCCATCCCACAATGCCCTATTCCCTGCAACAGTGACCACTCTGGTAATTTAAAACTTCAGTGCCCAGGGTTCACAGAGACCAGCAGCCATACACACGTTTTAAATCCCCTTGCATATTTTCAAATGCCTTTTCCTGATTGTACACTTTGACAAGCACCCCCAGTAGCTCACCCTTCTTGTTTGCAACTGCCCATCTGACCATGCTGAGTCCGCACACTAGATGTGCACCTGCCTGGAGTAGACAGGAAGCATTGGCTCTCCTGGGTCTGTGGGAAGAAGAGGTTGTGCAATTACAACTACAGACCAGCTGAAGAAATGTGGACACCTGTGATCAGATTGCACAAGGGATGCAGGCAAAGGGGTATGACAGGGATTAGCAGCAGTGCCGTGTGAAAATGAAGAAACGTTGCCAGGGAAACCACAAGTCCAGGGAGCACAACAACAGATCTGGGGCTGTGCTACAGACCTGCCACTTCTACAGTGAGCTGCATATGGAAACTGCATCAGCATCTCATAGATCAACTGGATACCTTGGAGACATCTGAGACAGAGACCCCTGTCATGAACAGCGAGGAGGAAGACGAGGGGGGTAATATGAAAGAGCACTCCAGACAAACCATGAACCAGGACCTGTTTGAGACTCTACCACACACTAGCCAGTCCCGCCAGGCAAGTGCAGATGAGCCTTGTGACGGGGAAGGGACCTTGGGTAAATGTGTGCATGCATTTTTCCTTACCCAGCCCAGCCCCAAGCAAACAAGACAAAGTTATCCACTGTTCATTGTTTTACTCATATGAGAAGAGGTAGAGGTACAACAAAGAGGTAGAGTTGGCATCTCCTTTTCATTCCTTGTAGGGTTTGGCAGGAGTGGGAGGGAGATCGGGAGGAGTTTATTTATGGGCACAGGGATGTCCCTTTTATCCTCCTCAGAGATCTTGATGAAACATTCGTGAAAATACTCTGCAGTCTGCTGCCTTATTTCTTCTTCCACAGTAAGACATTTTCCCATGCCACTCCACAATGAATTGAGTTGGCACCATTGAAGTAAACAGGCTAGCAGCATATGGGCCCAGGGGGCTTCAGGATACAAGTTGTAGTTGTGCTCTTTGTGCTGAGGGTCACAAAGGCAGTCAGATATCAGCTAAAAATAGTGGAAAATAGTGCCAATATTCAGTACCACTGTGCTATACTCATACCAATAGGAACCAAAATTGTATACCTTCATGCAATAAATATCCATCCACTTTCCTACCTTTGACCCTGTGGGCCATACTCACCATGGCTGGGCTGGAGGGCACTGTGTTGTGTCAATACACTCCAGAGCTGAAGTGTCAGAAAGCATTTCTTATTAAAAGTGTTTATGGGAATAAGGGAAGGGCATTCTGAAACTTATCTTTCCCTTTCTCTTGTGCCTGTAAATCGAATGGTACATCTGTCTGTTTTATCAGCATGTTCTGGTGTGGTTGCCTCGAGGGTGCCCACACCATGCCCATAGAAAACCTGACCCCGATGAGGAGAAAGTAGCAGACAGCAGAAAGATTGCAGGAAAGACAGGAAAAAGGCACAGGAGTCACAGCAGGACAAGGAGAGAGAAAAGGGCATAATCATTTTTTTCAGGCAGCAAAACCAAGTTGTGCAGACCCTTGTTGACCTACTGTCCCCAAAATCTCTTTGAAGTCCTTGGAGAACTCCATGGTTACTGCTCTTCACACACCCCCAACATACCACATGGCATCACAGAGTGCACCATTACCCTTACCACTCTGCCCCAAAAGACAGCAAGTAAAACCACAGCTTCATATACCCTAACCATGGTTCTCACAGGTCAGTGTATGTGTAGTCGCAACAGACTACACGTGTGCTCTCAAATGGGCATAAATGTTTACTTCCTTTCTAATTTTAAATTATCACCCCATTATGTTAAAAAAAAATAACGTTGCTTGTATGGTTTTGTACACATTGATTTTCTGCACTGCTTTCCCCCATGCAATAAAGTTCTATTTTTGGAAAATCAAATTATCTTTATTAGTTCACCACCAATATTGCAGAATGCATAGCAGTACTCAAAGAACACAGTACTTCTAAATGCACACCAGCCACCACATAATTCATACATTCAGGAAAACACACAGTCGTGGACATAAATGTACAGCAAGCAATTCTTAGCAGCACCCAAAGCTTCAGGCCTAGAGAATGCTCCAGCACAGAACTCTACTGCAGCAGATGGATAAAATGCTCTTTCAAAGTCTCCCTCAGCTGCATATCTCCATGTTGGGCTCTTGTAATAGCCCTGGTGTTTGGCTGTTCAAAGTCAACAGACAGCTGCTCCACCTCAGTTCTCCACTCTGGCAGTAGCTTTTCACACTTTGCTTCACAGATACTAGGCAGGACACAACAGGCAGCCATAAGCATTTGGATATTTTTTGTCACTGAGATCCAAGATAGTGAGTAAACATTGGCAGCATCCTTTCAATTTACCAAAACCACATTCAACAGCCATTCTTTACTTGCTGAGCTGGTAATGGAATCTTTCCTGGGTGCTGTCGAGCTGGCCAGTGTACATCTTCCCAAGTTAGGGGAGCAATTGGTAGGCTGTTTACCCCAGAATCTCTATTCCCATTTCAATATTGCCAATGGTAATCCACCAGTCTGGAAAGAATGTCCCTGCTTACAGCTGGCTGAACAGTCCTGAGAGTGGCCAGGAAGGGGCGATATCTAGGACCTGTGACAATTTCATTTTTTAAAAAGGGAAGGATGTTTGGAATACTGGTTGTTGTTAATGTTATGTCAAAGTAAACTAGGTGTCTGCAGAGGTCAGAATTTGACCCTTCATATCAAAATGCAAGGTTCTACAACTGCTGAGCAAAAGGCTGCGGGCTGAGTAAAGTAAGAATAAGAGAATAGAATTGTCGAATGCATGCTGTTTCTACTTAAATTTAAAAAACCACACCACTCAGGCAACCACAGTGTACATTTGAGCCCTGAATTCTTATTTTCTTTGAAAATTTGACATCAAAATATTAGTAAAAAAAATTGAAAGATGTATTTGAAAGGTTGTAAAGCGCTTTGAGATCTACTTATGAAAACTACTATACAAGAGCTAGGTATTGTTATTATTTATTATATATGGCATACAGTAACTCCTAACTTAACATTGTAGTTATGTTCCTGAAAAATGAAGTGAAACGATGTTAAACAAATCCAATTTTCCCATAAGATTTAATATAAATGTGGTGGGTTAGGTTCCAAGGAAATGTTTTTTGGGCAGACAAAAGGCATTATATACTGTACAGTACTGTACTGTACTGTGGTTGGGAAGTGCCCCTGTCTTACCCGACACAGGCACAGCCCACTGCAAGGAAGGATGCTAGGAAGCACCTTTGTAGCAGCAGCAGCAGCTTCCCCAGAGAAAACAGGCACCGACTTTGCCAGGGGATGTTCCAGGCCTGCCTCTTCCCATCCCCATTTCACTCCAGGCCCACCTCTTCCCACCTTCACTCCACCTCCTCTCCGGAGAACGCCGTGTCCCCGCTCCTTTCCCCTTACCCCCACAGAAAGTCCTAAGTGCCACCAAACAGCTGTTTGGCGGCGCTTAGGACTTTCTGGGAGGGAGGGGGAGGAGTGGAGATGCAGTGCTTCCCCGCTCCTTCCCCTCCCTCCCAGAAAGTCCTAAGTGCTGGGGAAGCTGGTGGGGGAAGCGCTGGGAGGGAGGGGGAGGAGGCGGAGAAAAGGAACTTGTGCAATGCTCCCTTGTAAAGTTACTGCTCTGCCACAGAATCTTACAAGCAGTGGACACAGCAAGCAGCCAAACGATGTTATAAGGGAGCATTCCACAACTTTAAATGAGCATGTTCCCTAATTGAGCAGCAATGTAACTTTGAAACAACGTTAAGCGGGAGGACGTTAAATGAGGAATTACTGTCTATAAAAGGCCCAATACTTGATTTCAATGGTGGCAGTACTGAGCCCAAAAAATCACAGTGAACTTCCTTGCAAAAAAATTAACCTCCCCTGTGAAACACAGCAGGTCATTTTTTGGGGCTTATCACTTTCCTAAAGTTCCTTTAAATAACAAAGACAAAGGCAAAAAATAAATTACATTAAAACAAATCTGTTGGTCTTTCACTACCGAGTGACATTTGAATCTGTAGCATTTCATCACAGTATGACATATTTGAACCTGTATCAATATTTATGATATTTATCTTTCCCAGGAGGCAGGAGCCAGTTTTCCTATGCTTGAAGAAACTGTCACTGTACCACTATTCCAGTCACATACCCAATGCAAGAGCTGATGGTTTTAAAGCCATTTGAAAAAGAGCAGGGTTGAAATGAATTCTCCCCTTCTGCTCATTTTTCCAAACAGCAATTTTAATGACCTAGTTTAAAGTTTCTTTCTGCTGCTTATGCGTGGACCACATTCCCACAATGGGCTCAGTCAGCACTTTCTGGCAATATGGCTGCCTTGGACAGAAGCTATGGTGACTAGACAAGTGGGTGAGCAAAGAATACAGAGGGGGTGAACTGTCTGGCAAAATTATATTATGCAAAGAAACAAGTGGCTGTTAAAGTTAGTTATATTTACTTTCCAGAGGTGCCCAGTTTTAAAAGCTCTCTAATTGTAAATATTGAATCAAGGAACTCACTCACTCTGAGGATTCTGACAGAACTCAGTCATCCATAGCATGTGAACCTCCTGTCGAGCAAAGGCATTCTGCAAGACAATCATCAATGGTTTGTGTTCAGCTTTCACTCCTATTGGGAGAGCCTAGTGGTGTATGAAATTTCTGTACATCAGCAAAGTAGGAAGGCTCTTAAATTTTATCTCATTACTCTAGACACTAGTATTTGCACATCACCTAGACTTCCTCAGCTATGCAGTTACATCCCCATCTCAGTACCTTTCTGGTAGGCAGAGCTGTACACTCATCCAAGTCACAGCACCAGATGTGTTAGGCTTTGCTAGCGCCACCACAGCAATATACACTTGAGTCTCTCTATTAAAGAGAGTAGTTTATTCCAACTTTTAGAAGCACAGTTTTCTCTATCTATCCATCCATGCAGGTTTATAAAGCACCCATACCCATGTTATCTGAGTGTCTCCAAAATTAGAGTAAATGCATAAAGTTGGATCTCACTGTTTCTTCCCTCGAGGCTGCAGAAACTAGACTTTGTGCACTTTTTAAAATTGAGAGAAAGAAAGTATCATATTTTCAGGCTTGGGTCCATTGTATGTTTCCTGGTATCCTGAGAAGCTGTCATTTTCTCTGAGAAGCAGGCTGATAGTTCTTTGCTGTGGGAGCTGCTGGTTTCAGAAATGAGTCAAGGTATTTTGGGTTAACAAGGCAATTTATATTTTGCAGTAATTCAGCCAGCTATGATTTAGCAGCTGCTATGGTGGAGGAGAGGTGAACTTTCTTTGCTTCTTTTATGTCTTGGGCATAGGGATGCAACAACAATTGGTTGTGCCAGAATCTGTCCATGTTTGCTTATGTTTTGTGCCACTGACACTTGGGTTTTCTTTTTCCCTTCTTCTTTCATGGGCGGTCAGAAAAATATGAATGCCCCAGTAACAGTGTGTTACGTGGAAGGATTTTTTGGAATTTGACTGGCTGACAGAGCTTCTGAGGATAGACAATTATGATTACTTCTTTTTATTTGGAGACTGAAAGTGTTTTGGTATCAGCCTGGAGGAAGTGGTGGTCACTGCAGAATTTGTTCCCTCTATCCATTTCCAGTCTGAAAATCAGGTCTAGGAATGGGCAATATGTGTATAAAAGCCCAAAAAGTTACCTGTGAGAGAGTAAGGGTAAAAAGTATAAAGGAGCCAGTTTCAAACCATCATATCAGAGGCATTGTCCACATGGTTGCTGAAATTTACCACAACAATAAGTCTTGTGAAGTTTATCACCTTGTCAGACAGTATCTCAGTCAGCTTTTCTAGGAAACCTTTGATTTTTGAAGCTGTAAATTAGCAGGAGACATGTGGGTCTTGTCTGTTGAGCATTCCTGGCCCACCATACAATTTCCATTCCCAGAAGTGGCCCTCGGGCCAAAATGTTTGCCCACCCCTGGTCTAGTAGGCAGCGAGGCTTCAGAGGTTACCCTGAAGGAAGAGTGGGACTCCTTGGGGGTCTGCCACACTGAAGGGTTTGCTCTAAGAGACTGTTCAAAAGCTGGGGCACAGCACAGAGTCTGTGGATCCATGACAGAAATCTAATTTGATTTAGCTTGTTAGAAAAGAGACAAGAAAAAAATTAACAAGAGTTGATAAAAAAAAATATTATAGTAGGCCACTTCCTCCTTTATCACACATCCTTCTCCTTTGGCCCTGGGCATGTGAATGCCACCAATCTTCACTTCCTTACACTTACTCACACATTGGGAAGTGGGCCTAAGCAGGTCTGAGGACATGTTACCAAGCTTAAGGAGCCTTAGTGTAAAAGAGTCTGATTTACATCTCTTCTGAATTTGCCTGAGTGACTCAACTAAGGGGTGGGATCCTGCATTGCGTCAGAAGGCCAAATAACCACTATAGTCAATAAACATTTTACCTGAGCCAGAAGTGCAGATGTGTGCCCCTATTCACGAAGTCCATTTTGAGTGTCTTGCTACCAGTTGGCAGACAAATACCAGTATGTAGATGTAGCTAGACCAGCGGTTCTGAAACTGTATTGCTCCGTGACCCCCTTCTGAAAACAAAAATTACTACAGGACCCCAGAAGAGTCATGGGGGGCTAAAGCGCAAGCCTCACTGCCCTGGGCAGGGGGCCAAGCCAAAGCCCGAGCCCTGCCACCCTGGGTGGTGGGAGGTGTGGGCAAAGCCAAAGGGCTTCAGCCTGGGGCAGGGGCCATGTAACCTGAGTCCTGCCGCCCAGGGCTAAAGCCCTTGGACATCAGCTTAAGGCCCAGACCCCAGCAAGTCTAATACCAGCCCCGGGGACCCCATTAAAACGTGGTCACGACCCACTTTGGGGTCCCAACCCACAGTCTGAGAACCGCTGACCTAGACATTACTCATACTTTCCTCAACTCCTTTGAGGAAATGTTAAATTGTACTTCTTGTTAGGCTGCAAAGAATTGTTCTATTACCCACCACTTAACATTAGAACCAGAATTAATCAAGTTCTTCTTGAACAACCTTCATTTTTGTTATTTCTTGATGAAAATGGAATGACTAGAGCTCTTGTGCTCTTAGTCTGAGGCCCAGCAGTGTCATGATCACTGCTGAGGAGAGAATCCTCAGACAGAACGTTTCTCCTGCATTGGCTCTTTCCATTAATACTGAACATGTGCACATGTTTTCTATACCTTTTGACATCATCGGGCTGGCAACTGTCTCATCCAATTAGCTGGAGCAAACCAAGTTACTGCTGTCTCCTTCTTGAATGGTAAATATCATCACTTCATGTGTAACAACTGAGAATGGTGCCCACAGCATCTGCCCACATGCTGCAGGATTAACTGACACATCCGCAACCCGTCTGCTATTAGGAAAGTAGGGGGAAAAAACAGATCAAATCTAGTTAAAGTTAACACTTGCCCCACCAAAAACGTTAGTATCCCCATACATCCTTCAATCAATGAGGTTGAAGTGACAAATTCACTTATCCTCTAGCCACGTACCACCTTCAAATCTGTAAAAATGATACAGACACTGGAAAAAGAAATTCTGATAAATGTTATGTGGTTACTGTCGCTTGGGAAACGACTTCCTTGGTAACTACAGCACATTCTCAGTATGCCTTGGTATCAATTTTTCTCTTGTTCTGAGAGAAGCTAGCCTGCAGTATGTGTGAAGAAAAAAAAACCCCAAAGAAACCAACCCTGGGAAAGAGAAAAGAAGGAGCAAATTATATATGCTTATTTTTTATTTAAATATCAAAAGGAATCAAGTATTTTGAAAAAAAATTGGGATATTTTAAAACTATTATTTGGTAGCAGTCTGTATATATATTATAAATGAGCATGAGGTCTGACCTAGGTGGCTACATGATGCTGAAGTATTAACAATTTAAACAATACTGAGTATAACACAACGGCTTCTACTGTGGTTGTTTCTCCCTCTGTCTATTCCGTGATTCAGCTGCTATGGTATTTGCTGCAGAATCCACCCTATGATGTAAAATTGAGCTCTAGAATAATCTTTTAAAAACAATTCTAGCCCTTATGATGCCAAAGAAAATCACCAAAGTATGAAATGAGTGTAAAACGTTCAGTTGTCTTCCTATGTAGATCACCTAGAACCGTGATTTTCAACAGGGATCCGTATACTTCTGGGGGTAGGCAGAAATCTTCCAGTGGGTACATCAACTAATTTAGATATTTGCCTAGTTTTACAAAAGGCTACATAAAAAGCACCAGTGAAGTCCGTACAAACTGTAATTTCACACAGAGAAAATAAGAAAGTAAGCAATGGTGTGCTGTGACACTTTTCTATTTTTATGTCTGATTTTGTAAGCAAGTAGTTTTTAAGTGAGGTGGAACTTCGGCTACGCAAGACAAATCAGACTCTTGAAAGGGATACAGTAGTCTGGAAAGGTTGAGAACCACTGACTTAAAAAACATAGGTCTAAGAGAAGTATGAATAACTGCCCAATAGTTTCAACTAGTTGTTGACTTAGGCTACATCCACACTACCCGCCCGATTAGGCGGGTAGCGATCGATGTTCTGGGATTGATTTATCGAGTCTCATCTAGACACGATAAATCGATCCCAGAACCGCTCCCCGTCGACTCTGGAACTCCAGCTCCACGCGAGGAGTAAGCGGAGTCGACGGGGGAGCCTGCCTGCTGCCGTGTGGACCAGCGGTAAGTACCTTTTAAAATCGATCTAAGATATTCGACTTCAGCTACGTGAATAACGTACCTGAAGTTGCGTACCTTAGATCGACCCCACCCCTAGTGTGGACCAGCCCTATGAAACCTATTCATGGCAAAATAAATGTCAACATCCTTAATCATTTCAGTGTGGATCATTTTTGCAGAAACACTCAGCACTCAGTTTTCCAGGCAGCTTCTTTGCCATCCTGGATACTAAAAGCTCAACTTCCCGTTATTAGAATCTCCATTTCCTCCTTGATATCCTCAACAATTTACCTAAAGCACGGTAAAATGTATGGAAAGCACAAAAGGAATTTAATTTTATATAACACAAATAATACTATACTGATAGTTGATTCATTTTCATATTTAATGTTTAATTTAAGTTCAGTGGGCCTGCCTGATCCCCAGTCACAGCCAACAACGAGCCACTCTGCCAACCCAAAATAACTAAGTACAGAGTGAACAAGGAAGCCCAGAGGGTCAGATCCTCTCCCTGATAAAGTCTTTCTTGCACCATTCCAGCAGCGTAAACCAGGCTTGTGGGGGGTAGCTGAGGATTCTCCTTGCAGAGTCAAAATCCTCCTGTGGCAAAGATCAGGCATTGTCATTCTTCTGTTGCTCCCCCTTCATGACTCGCTCTATGATCGAGTAGAATATCTTGTCAAGACCTGAGGATTGGGCTCTGAGGACATGAACATAAAATAATCAAATAAAAAGGGTGATGCAAATGTTACCAACTGCATCATTAATGTGTTTTAAATTGAGATAGATAGATAGATAGATAGATAGATAGATAGATACTCTTACCTCTACATGACTGGTGTTGTGTCCTTAAGTGGCTCTGTTCTAGAGAAACTAACTTTGAACTCTTCAGAGTCTATTTTCTCTTAGAGCTAGTTTACACCGATGCAGCTGCACCGCTGTAGCACATCTGATGAAGATGCTCTATGTCAAAGGGAGAGAGCTCTCCTACTAGCATAATGAAACCACCTTCTTCACACCGCTGAGCGACATAAGTGGTAGTGTATAAAAGCCCTTAGAGGGAGCATGTTTACTGCCATTAGCAGGGACAATTCAACACCTTCAACTCAAGCATGTCCACCTCCTCCCATTCCAAATAGTGGTGGTTGTATTTAAATCACATCTCTTTCAGGAAATGAGTGCCTTACTAAAAGTTAATGGAAACTTTAATCCCAATATACAGTGTGTTCATTCCAGTTCCAGTAGCTTCCCCCATTTCCAGTATTTGGGGACTAATTCAGAAACCTGCACTATCTCTAAAACTCAAATGAACTTTTAAAATATTCCCACTGTGTTGGTAGCAGTTTCTATCAATTCTTGCAGTGTGGCTTTAGGGGTGGAATTACTCTTCTTTTTTTTGTTTTCTGGTCTTGAAAAGGAGCTGGAGGGATGCAAAAGGAGTATGAGAGTGAGACACAGGGATAATTAGCACTATCTGTAGTGTGCCTGTCTGAGTCCACTGTAGTTTCTCATCAAGTGTAATAATGTCCTAATTTACAAAAGTAAATGACAAAGTAGAGATAAGTCAGAGTTAAAGTACATTCTGCCAGTCCTCTCAGGTAGACCCAAAATACTCATGAGTATAAAGTTGCACTGCCTTGCCATCCTTGAAAGCATACTTTGGGGAATTCCAGAGCCTTTCAGCAATGCCATAATGATGTGTCAATGCAATGGGAGTAGAATTAGGCCAAGACTGAGTGCTCATGAAAATTCTCAGCACCCTAGACTTGCACCTCTGGCATGTGATTTTCAATCCATTTTAGGTGAATGTACTTTCATGGCCTGGTAATGTGAGGTGTTGGGTGGCCTCAAGTTTAAAGTCAATAGGATCTGAGGAGAGCTGAGTATCTCACATAATCAGGCCCTAATATGATATAGCTAGAGGGCTGGAAGTTGCTAATGACTTGAAATTCTAGGAGACCTATTGGAGGTAGTGTTGTCTAATGGATACAGCACTGGACTGTGTGAGACTAAGGAGGCCTGGATTATATTCCAGATCAGCCATTGAGCTTCTGGGTGACCTTGGGCAAGTCACTTCACTGCTCTGTGCCTCTGTTTCCCCATATGTAAAATGGGGATAATGATACTGACCTCTATAAAGCACTTTGAGCTCTACTGTTGAAAAGCGCTAGGTAAGAGGTAGGAATAATGATCATGTTCTAGAGAGCAGAGAGCCATCTTTCCAATGTGCTTTGTACTGTTCTTACTAAGCATGAAAGTCTGGTGGCTTTAGTTTGAGGGTGAAGATGAAGGGAAAGGACAGGCATTAAAGCTCTCTGAAGATCTGGATTCTGTAATCCTCACTATCTTGTTATTATAGATTTAAGAAAACAAATTTTCTCCAATAAAGACTCAATCATCTTAATTAATGCCTCCTAATATGTGCTGAGATAGGGACATGTTTAAACATTTGGTCTGTTTTTGGTTCCTGAAAATAACTAATAATCCAGGTGTTTTATTTGTTTACAAATAAGGGACTGTTGACTGTCTGACACTAGTTCTCAGAAATATTAAAAAATATGAATATAGAGGTATTCATTGGGGGCGGCAAGGCAGTTCTGACATTCCACATCAAAAAATGAGCATATGTTGCAAAGTTATGCCACCTTAACCAAATGATTGAATAGAGTAGAATATATATTCTTGGTTTAGGAACTACCTTCACAGGCAGTACCTGTGTGATCTGGATTTACTGCACTGGACACTGGTGAGGTGAATGGATATTTCTGCTTTGCATTGCTATGAAAATGTACCTTGAACCAGAAAATTAAAGGTTTCATTGTCTATCAAAAAAGGATCAGACAGTCCATCAGAATGTCTTTTCATTTCAGTATTTAAATGAAGCAGAAGGATTTCTGCCTTGCAGGCTGCAAATGTTCTGATAAGCTGCACTCTTTCTGAATTAAGTCTAGGTTATAATTTCAGGTTCTTTTCATGTTGCAGTCTCAGCTTCTATGTCTCCAAAATCAACAGAAGCAGCTAATTAGAAAACTAATTGTTCAGGGCTAGATTCTGATGCCCTTAACTTACACTGCGTAATGTCTTTCTCCAAGTGTAGTCCTATTTGAGGGGGAATACTGCCCAGAGTACTCATGCCTACAGTGAATTACAACCAATTATTTGCAGGCACACAACTGTAGGTGCAAAATGGGAGGTTGTTTGTTAAAAGCCAGGCCTAGGTTTAACTGCATGTGTTTTGTTTTTGTTGTACAATGAGATTTTTATATCTTAATGTATTACATATTGCTGGCTTGATTCAAACAAATTCCTTTAACTTTTAAAAAAATCAATTTGTTGTATACTTAATTTCTCTAAGGGTTCACTTATATCTGCATTTCATAGGAATTTAATTAAGATCACTGTTCTTTCCTTCTCTTTGAGCTTACATTTGCAGATACATCCTCTGGGGAGATGTTTTATACAAATTTGCAAATGCCCATTTCCATAAATATGAAGGAGGAGGCATTTTATAGTAGAATGAATCACAAGCTAGCATTTGTCTTCTGGAGTGTTGCAAACAGAACTATTAGTAACATGTTACCTTATGGTGTAAGAAGAGATATGTGGTTTCCTTTGATAGGATGAAGTATAATTGTGCAATAAAACCCAACTACTCCATAGCAGATTCGACTAAGTGGCCTCAATAGTTGGGTACTGCCACAAATGTTTCTCCCTTGTTTCACCGTTTTTGACAACTAATGTTTCCAAAAAAGACTGTGGAACTAGGTTCTGTTGAGATCATTAAAACAGCCTCCCATCCAATAGGCAGAGTTGCTAAAGATCATCGATACAGAGAGTTGTTTCCAATGTGTCTCACTGCAGATGGGCACACACTGTTGGTGTAATAGTCCCTGTTGGATGGCTTGTACAACTAGAGGCTGACCAATTGGTGCCAATTAGAGCTGTGTAGAACAGTTGTTCTGTTTTGCAAAGGACTTGGAGATTTTGAAATTTGGCTTTGTTCCAAATTGGGAGGAAATCCAAACATCTCTAAATTCTGGGAAAAAATCCATTTGGGGTCATTTATATTATATGATAATATAGACTACAAAATAAAAAATTAAAAACCAAAAGTCTTTTCAAAATGAAAAAAATCAAAATATTTCTTTCTGAAAATGCCAAAATAGGATGCTCCAACACTGTTGACGTTTCCCCCTTTGTTCTCAAACAAAATTTCAGCAAAATCAAACTTTTGAAGGGCATTTTCCTATCAACAGAGCTGCATGGACTATGGTTCTGTTGAAATTCCTCTGATTAACTCTGTCACCAATGTCATAATTTGAAGGCTTTGCTCAGTTTTCGAGTTATGATATAATTTAACCTTGGTTTCCTACATACATTAGCTTGAGAAAGAGAAAGAGAGAGAAAAGATCCTTCGCAATAATAAACTCACTCTCCCAACTCTTGGGTGAATTGCATATTTCTATCAAAGGTTCGTCACTGTCACCAAATTAAACTATATCCAGACCGGTTAAAATCAGAGCCCTGTCAACATGAGTGCTCCTACCTGCCATTTCTAAAGCGGAACCAGTGAGAGCACCAGGTGGAAGTTCTAGCAAAAATATCCTAATGTCAACATAGCTCAAAACATTCCAAGCAAAATGGCTTCTGTCCTGATGAGTAGCAATGTTTGCCCCAATCAGTTTAGCATTCTCCAAACCCATGAGCTGGTCATTTCTCTCTTCCCTGCTTTTAATTGCCAGTTTAGTCACAGCCCACACATTCTAAGATCTCCTTAATATCTTGGATCAAACACCATTTCATCTAGATGGTAGCTTAGACCATCACAGTGTTATCAAAGCATTTAATAAAGCAAATACCCTAGAGCTAATGTTAATACGGCTGCGACTTCCAAATCTTCTGTCTACTATTAGGCTATTTTGCTTTTGCTCTGACATGTCTTAATAGCATTTCTATGAGAGAGTATTTAGGTAAGTGAACACTTTTCTGTTACTTTTGCAACACTTCTAACACAGCAACCAAAAATCAATAGCTATAAGCTGAGAGGCACTTACCTTGCCTTGCTCATTTAAAAATATGATTAAGTAGCATTTATGCCTTGATCCAGCTGCTTAAAACCACGATGGGGCAGATTGTGCCCAACCTTGTGTGGATGCACAAAGCAGGAGAAAATGCAAGAAGCCTTCCCAAGCCCCTGCATATAGATAAGCACTGCCAGGATCCTAGTGAATCTCTTGAGTGAAAGGACTCTGAGTCCAGTGTTGTGACTGTTTCCAGACTCCCCAAATTAGATGTGCAACCTGGAACCTCCATTAGGGGTGTGTGTGAGGGGGAGTCACTCAATCTCCCATCAAAGGTGGCACAGAGGTCACTGTCCTCCTACACTTCTATAAGCAGTTACACATTGCTAGACAAATCTCTGTGGTAAATTGAGAATTTGGGATTGGGATAAAGTAATGTGAATGTAATATGAA
The DNA here is from genome assembly GCA_037349315.1 of Chelydra serpentina. Lineage (NCBI taxonomy): Eukaryota > Metazoa > Chordata > Testudines > Chelydridae > Chelydra > Chelydra serpentina. The sequence goes on from JBAIAC010000035.1 coordinate 21,897,873, forward strand.
GTAAAGAAACACAAGGAAAATTATACTGACTGTACCGTACTAGGAAGGGTAGTGCCAGATGTTACAGGGTCCCTGCTGCGTGATTTAGGACTCTTCTCTGCCAGCCCAGCCATGGAGTCCACATCACTGCCAGTGCAGTTCAGAGTCAGCTCCCCACCGCTGCTGCAGGTCCAGCTGGTCATTGCTCCACGTCTGCTGCATGTCTTCACCAATAAGGGTCATCTCTGTTCCCTGGTCTGCTGCCAATGCTACTCGAGACAAGTGTCATCACAGAATCACCCTTACTCCTTGGTCTGGTCAGGCTTCATCCACTGATTCCTCCTCTCAGGATCTTTGGATAGGGGAACCCAAAGCAAACAATACCTTTAGACAGAGTCCCTGCTCCTTCGGATACATCTCTTTTATCTCCCACTTTTCCCCTCTCTTTTTTTCTACTGGCCCCAAGCTCCATTACCCAGTCTTATTTCACATCTTATAACCTAGTGGTGATCGCTCATTCCGAGCATATTTAGCACAGTTCATATGCCCTTTCATTAAACAATAAGGATAATTATTTATCATCACATATGCACTTACATTTTAACCAAAAAACAACAAAAACGTACAGGGTAGAATTATAGGTAACATTATGCAAAGGAAGCAGGCCTAAAATGGCTTTACCCCTCCTCGCCAACAGAGGGATCTATCCCTTAAATCATGGAGATTAGAACCATGGTTGTAAAACAGCTTTTTACTTCCATGAAAATTTTTGAAAATTTCATTTATCCTAACTCAGGACAACAGATCCAAATTTGACATTTTTCACGGGAAGGAAAGACTGGAAAAATTCCATTTTGGGAGAACTGACAAAGTTCAGCTTGCTCCCCAGTGTGCCTGGGGAGCCAGGCAGCCCAGAGAGCCACCTACCTGGGGAATCAGGGCGCCTGCTGCCTGGGCTGTCAGACAGTTCACCGAGCCAGGTGCCTGAATTCCTAGACAACTGAAGAGCAGGAAGTGCCCAAGGACCCCAATAGGAGGGTTATCAAGGAGCCAGGGAGGCAGGCAGGGGAGCTGTCAGGAAACCAGGCAGGTTTCGGTCAAAAATCTGCAAAATTTCCACTGAAAGTTTCAGTATATCAAACTTGACCAGTCAGCATTTCTGACAGAAAAACATTCCATCAGAATAGATACAACCAATTCTACTTACAAATTTAATCACAGCAGCATTTCTTGACTCTGCATACTGCATGGAATAATCCTGTAGTGAGCACCCTCATGACCAAGCCTTATGTGGCTACATGGCTGTGAAAGGTCTTGGGACAGGCTGCATATGTGCAGAGGGAAGGAAGAGACTCCCCTTGCCTGTAGTGCATTTTGCATTTACTGCTGCCTGTGTATGATCATAATAAGCCCCACAACATCCACAAATCCATCTGAAATGAGGGGAAGGAGGAGCCAAGAGTGTTGTGCTATTTGTTTGCCCCACAAAACTGTTGATTATCAATCTTGTTCCTGATTTGCTCTGTAAATTGAGCGATGGAAGGAGGTGGGTGAGAAATTGGTTGTACTGCCAGAGTGACACTGGCAAACCAGGTCATGTTAGAGTGCATTCAGGTCAATTCGCTTGTGTATTAGTATAGATCAAAATGAATGTAAATGTAAGAGTGTTTAAACATATAGATGTTTAAATTTCATGAAAACTAGTAAAATGTTCCTTGTATTGTTTCAACGTATCTGTTCCTGTTTTAATGTAATAGCAAACATTTATATAGTGTATACCCCTATAAGTAAATAACCATCTGTAACAGGGCATGGCAGCCCCCCACCCCGCCCCAGGTCCTGCTGCTGCTCTGCTCCAAAAATCACTCAGAGACCTTCTGACTCAACAGTCACTGGTGCAGTTTATTTACATCGTGCAAACCCATTACCTCTCACCACATATTGCTGGGTGTTCCAACCTTAGGGGCTTCTCTTTCTTGCAGCCAGAAGGAGAGAGCTACCCCTCTTCGTCCACTCTCTGGCTTCCCCCCCTTTCTGTCTGCCCCTTTGGCAGCCCCAGTCTAATCAAGTTGGCAGCTGTTCTGCTTCTTCCAATCAGGCTCAGGTTCCTCGAGTCAGCTCCAATTCACCTCCCTTAATTGGAGCTGGAGTGACAGAGGACTAGCTAAGCAGTTCCTAGTCAGGATCCTGTCACACCATTAAATAAATCTTGTGAAATTCTAATAAAGGTATATGGACTTTGACAGAAAAGGCTAATTCCAAAGCAAATGGCCATTGTGTGTGATGACCTGAGGTCAGAAACTCAAGGTGCATGCGCATTCCTCACTCATTGTCATCAAAGGAAAAACCAACATGGATAGAGACACTGTCAGCTTGTCTTCTGCCAGAAGAGGATATACGAATGGAGTCAAAGAAAGATCCTTCATCTCTGAACTCTTTGGACTTTTACAGGGAGGTGTACCAGATGCAATGCGGAGAATCTCAGAGATGATCTGGGTACCCTGAAAAGACTTTTGGAAAATTAGCATTTCATTACATTACTGCCACCATTTGGAATTACAAACTGACTCACCTGTACATAAATTTTACCTGCTTTAACTCCTCAATAACTCTCATTCTTTTTTCTTCGCTAATAAACCTTTAGTTAGTTTACTACAGAATTGGCTGCCAGAGTACCAGTTGATCTGGGGTACGTGTCTGGTCTCTTGGGACTGGGAGAAACCTGATGTGGTGTGCTTTTTGGTTTAAGTGACCATTATCACAAAATCCAGTTTGTCTGGGTAACAAGATAGGCAGTCTAAGGGGGCTGTCTGTGACTCCATGGTAAGACTGGTATAGAGATCCAGGAGTTCACATTTGGTACTGGCTTGGTGAAATCTAATTATAGATCACAGCTTGGGATATCTTTCCAGTTGTTGACAGTCTGGTCTGAGGTAGGTGTGACGGGTTGGGATCACAGAGACTTGCTTGGTGCTGCCACCTGGTGTGCCAAGGCTACTTCTGCCCCTGCTTCCAGGCCTTTTCCAGTGTCTGTTTTGAGCCAGATTCCCCTGATCTGCTGCAAACACAGACCCTCAAGTCCGAACCAAGTCCACTAACAACTGTAAGGCTCCTGGAAGCACTCTTGCCTTTGACACCCAGGTGCCCAACTCCCAAGGAGGTCCAAACCCTCAATAAATCCGTTTTACCCTGTATAAAGCATATATAGGGCAAACTCATAAATAGTTCACCTTCTATTTCAAAGATAGAAAGATATGCACAGCTGTTTGCCTGCCCCCCCCCAGGTACCAACTCGTGCTCCAGGAAACTTAATAAGTAAAAAGTGATTTTAATAAATACAGAAAGTAGGATTTAAGTGATTCCAAGTAGTGACAGACAGAACAAATTGAATTACTAATGGTACGTCTATACTTACCTCTCGCGTCGGAGGCGCGGGATCGATGTTCTGGGTTCGATTTATTGCGTCTTGTCTAGACGCGATAAATCGAACCAGGAAGTGCTCCGCCGTCACGCTGGTAATCCAGCTCAACGAGCGGAGTAGGCGGAGTCGACGGGGGAGCCTGCGCGCCGCGTCTGGACCACAGGTAAGTTCGAACTAAGGTACTTCGACTTCAGCTACGTTATTAACGTAGCTGAAGTTGCGTATCTTAGTTCGACAGGGGGGGTTAGTGTAGACCTAGCCTAAGTAAAATAAAATAAAACACGCACGTCTATGTCTAATCAAACTTCATACAGATATAAAAACCTCACCAGCTCCAGTTTTTTTCCTTTCACAGGCTGTAAAACTTCTAGCCTGGGTCCAGCAGTCGCTCACACCCCCTATTGACTTTGTCCTTTGTTCAGTCTCCCTCAGGTAAGTCCTTGGGGGGTGGAGAGCCTCTTTCTTTAGCCAGCTGAAGACAAAATGGAAGGGTCTTCCAAGGGTTTTTATAGCCTTTCCCCCTCTGCCTGTGTAGGATCCAGTTGCCCTGGAGTTTTTGGATCACATGGGCAAGTCACCTGTCCATGCACCCTAACCCGTCCAACCAGTTGCATTCTTGACCAGGCCCCGATGTGGATTGGAGTCTGCAACTTCTTTTGTCTGTTAAGTGCTTGTACTTAACATGCACATTCTTTTCTCCAAACATGATCCCAGGCACTTACAAAGGCCATGTATAAAACCAGCAAATATAAAACCAATCTTCATAACTCTGACTACAACAATGATATGTGCATACAAACAGGAGGAATAAATTCAGTAGGTCATAACTTTCACAGAGATATGTTACATGGCACATGTGGCATAAAACATATTCCAGTTACACATATACATTTATAAGCATCTCCCCATAAAGTTTTATGGGGAACACTGTCACAGTAGGCACTCACAGTTGTGAGCCACTCCAGACAGCAGGGAGAAGATGGTGTTCCTGAAGGCGATATAGTTAGAGGGCAAAGAAGTAGTGACAGATGAGAAGGTGACTGCAAGGGGAAAGCAGAAGGAGTTGTTTTGATAGTTGTGGGCATGAAGAGAAGATGGATCTGAAACCATGTGGACAGACCCAGCTAAGTACCAGGAGAAACATAAAGGAGGGAAGCAGGGGAAACTATTGGCAGCTTTTTGCTGAGGCAGAATAAAAAAAGTGGTAAATGGGTGTTATCATTTTGGGATCAAGGCAGAGAGAAAGAACCGAGGAGGAGATAAGCCAGCAGCTGTGAGTTTATGTAACAGCAGCTGGCTGACATGGAGGGGCAGGGAACTGTTTTTCATGTAGCCTCTGGGACAGAAGTAGCAAGTCAGCTCACGGTGGGAAAGATTGGGAGAAGGAGATGCTCCTCATTGGATTTTGAAACATCAAAGGGTTTAGCAAACCCAGGAGCACTGCCAAGCCTATGAGGTTAGAGGGCTGCTGAAGTTAACTGGCATGGTAAATGGAATCAAGGAGTTAACCCTGAGCAAATTTGGTCTAGCAGGTTCAGAGTTCTGTGTAAATATGAAACACAGGAATTGCTGTAGAACGAGATGTTTAAGATATCCTAATAAGCCCAGGCTTTATATCTGATTATGTTAAGATTCTTTTAATTAGATTCATTTCCATTCAAAAGTGAGCAAAGTTGTCATCTAATTGAAAATCAAGCTTTACCCTTTTTAATTTGTCTCTAATTACAACACATTAATTGTGCAACTGTAAATACAATACATGCATATGGTTTTGACAAAGGGAACCACTTTTATGCGCAATAAGTAACATTAATTACACTAAAGTTTCTATACAGTCATCTATGAAATGGAAAAGGAGAAATGAGCCCAGTTTAACATTTTATTAGAATAACAATTGTGACATTGCACTCTATATGATTTTATGAAAATATGCTAATGAGTGTGAATATAATGTAACTGGAATATGCTTCATGCAAAAGGTCTCTTGTAAGGTATCACTATAAAGTTTATAATCTACTGAGTGTAGTCATCCTATTTGTATAAATGTATCACTCTTGTATCTGAAACTAGAAATATGAAATATAACCCTGAGGTCCTATTGTAGTTATGCAAAGTATGGGCCATTAATGGTGGTTTGAAATCTTGATGGCTCCTATCAACAAGGACAATTGAATGTGGATGGCTCTGTTTGCTTGCAGGCCTTCCTGTGAGTCAGGCTGGGAGGAATGAGGGCTTGGAGTCTTACAGTGACACGTGATCATGTCACCTGAACTGGAATCCGTATTTAACCAGGTGCTTTTCCATTTAGAAGAAGGGGTGGGAAACCAGAGAGGAACAAGGGATTCCCGCCTTGTGCAAAAGATATACAAGGGGGAGGAACAGAACAAAGGAGGCTGCAGTCATGAGAAATCCTTTAGCTACGACCTGAGCTGAAACAAGGGCTGTACCAGGGGAAATAATTGTGCCCAGAAGGCGTCCAGTCTGTGATAGAAGCTTATTGAAACATCTCCGAGGGTGAGATTTTATCTGTATTCATTTTTCTTACAGTATTAGGCATAGACTTACTTGTTTTATTTTGTTTGGTAATTTACTTCGTTCTGTCTTATTACTTGGAACCACTTAAATCCTACTTTTTGTACTTATGAATTAACCCAGAGTATGCATTAATACCTGGGGGTGGGAGGTCAAACAGCTGTGCATATCTCTCTATCAGTGTTATAGAGGGTGAACAATTTATGCGTTTACCCTGTATAAGCTTTATACAGGGTAAAACGGATTTATTTGGGGTTTGGACCTCTTGGGAGCTGGGCATCTGAGTGTTAGAGACAGGAACACTTCTTAAGCTGTTTTCAGTTAAGCCTGCAGCTTTTAGGGGATGTGGTTCAGACCTGGATCTGGGTTTGCAGCAGGCTAGCTGTGTCTGGCTCAAACCAGGCAGGGCACTGAAGTCCCAAGCTGGCAGGGAAAACAGGGGCAGAGGTAGTCTTGGCACATCAGTTGGCAGCCCCAAAGGGGTTTCTGTGATCCAACCTGTCACGACAATATTGAACATGAAGGTTGTGGTAGGAAATTCTGCTCCATAAAGCAAAACGAAATGCTTCACACAGACTAAAATTGGTTGTTAGTAAAGCAGAATTCGGTATTCTCACTCCATTTTACAGTAAAGATGTTCTCATATGCTGAACCCTGACCTTTTCACTGTGTTTCTGTCTTCCATCTCCAATTTTAAAGTGCACCTTACATAATCATGAGACCCGGCACAAGCATTTGACTTTCTGAGACTAAAAATAATTTTCATTACATTATAGAATTATTTCCCCTACCCAAGCAAAGAAGAAACAAAGTTATACTGTGCTCCCAGTCATCTCAGTAGACACCATAGCAATTTTAGCTCATCCTAACCTTTTACCATTCCAAACCTAACCTGTGAATGCTCTAGGCCTCCATAAACATCAACTTAAGGAAACCCTTCATTATTTATGACCCTCTAGGTCATACATGAACTTTCCTGATGTCCAGTTGATCAGAGAAGAGTTTATTTCCCAGCCTTTATGCAGTTTGCAAGGGAATGTGAAGGTTCAAACTTCATTAGAAAAAAATCCTTAAAACTCGGTCTTTCCCTCCGCTCAGATTCCTGACATTTTCTCTAATGTCATTTGCAATGGTGATATTTACACTGTATATTTATTTGAGTCTGATTTGGTTATTTCCTCTCACCCTAGCCTTGTAAGGCCAACAGGAGTTGGCAAACACACACAGTAGCATGTCTTATACAAAACTAGAATCGCCTGGGTAGCATATTGCTTGAGAAAAGAAAATACTAGCTATGCAAGTATATTTTAATCTCCATTTGAGCCATCAGAATATTGTACAATGCTCAGATTTTCATCAAGTGTTTCGAAGACGGGGATTTGGCTAAGTTGGGCTGTTTTGCCTAATGTACATTGGTATTAGCAGACACACCCAATGTTTAGTTAATTATAAGTTTCGCTTTAACAAACAATTTCTGGTATCTGATGGGGACGTCTTTGCTTTTTTGGATTCCTGATGGCTAGCCACTTTTGGTTCCTGTCCCTTTGGTTCTGTAAAACAAGTGGAGTAGCTGATCTCCATGTGTGAGACACTCCTTTTAAAGCCTGAAGCCAGCCTGAACCCTAACATAATCAAAGAGGTACTCAAATACTGTAGTGTGAACTGTGTACCCCCTGTGTTCAGGTATCTTGGTTGACCCTAACACAATGATAAGCAAGCAGTATCCAGGCAAACCAGTGGAGTTGCCTTTTATGCATCACAAAGGAGTTCACAAATTCTCCTGATCATAGAATCATAGAATATCAGGGTTGGAAGGGACCTTAGGAGGTCATCTAGTCCAACCCCCTGCTCAAAGCAGGACCAATCCCCAATTTTTGCCCTAGATCCCTAAATGGCCCCCTCAAGGATTGAACTCACAACCCTGGGTTTAGCAGGCCAATGCTCAAACCACTGAGCTATCCCTCCCCCGGACCACGACCACGATGTCCCAGGACCACGAAGATATTTTTACGAAGAACTATTTTCCCTCTTGTTTGATATGAAAAATTGTTCTTCATCTTCACTTGCTCTTCTTCCTCCTTATGTTTGCTTCTGAATGCCTATCGATTTAAATACAGCCTCAGCGTCTATTGCCATAGTGAATGGGCACATCAATTAGTAGTATAATATTCTAACTTTATTTGTCTTATTATGGAAGTAGTAGGGTACAGTACTGGAGGCAGGTTTACCAGAGAGGTCCTTTATGTAGCTAATAACTGTGCACTTATTAACATTAGAGTTGCTTTCTATCATTATGGGCCTGATTCTGCTCTCTCTTCTCATACTACAAATCAGTACTAGCACCACTGATTTACATTGATGTAAAAACCCATGTATATGTAGAATCAGACTCAGTTATTTTTTTAGGAAAATGTGTCAGTTTCCTTTTTTATCTTTTTGTAACAATTGATTTGAGTACAGGGGTTCTCTACAACTTAAATGAATATTGCTTTTAAATTGTATCATAGTACGTTTTGAAATTGTGCAACTGAACTCTCATAATCTATAGTGTCAGGTCGACTTGTACTTCACACATCAACCCTACTGTTGTTTTCACCATCCAGTGTACAAACTGCTTAAGAGAAGAAAAAGCTAGAAACTCTAGGAACCAATCTGCTCCTGTCTGTTTATATATTCCCATAGACTTTACATGAGCTGGCAGAGAAAATTGCCCTTTGCATGCTTTTGTCTCTAGAGGAGAATTGGAAGTATGTCCAAGTCTTATAAAATAAGACCAGTCACGCTACACACCAAATAGACTTTCCAAGGCCCTGCTCTGAAGTAGAGAAAAAACATGGTCTGCAAGAAAATACAGGACATTTTTTTTTAAAAAAAAAAGCCCATTTATACATCAAAATTAAACTGGGTCATTATGTAACGTAAAGTACATTTTTGGTGGGTATAAATTTAGCAGCTTTTATTGGCATTATGCATGACAGCAGTCTTGTGATATTTCAAGTACAGACTAGGTCCTTGGAGACACTGTCTAATTTATAATGGGCTAACTATAATAAATTGTAGCAGTCAGAAAATGAACTGGTTTTGATGAAATGAGGCACTTCGGTTTGTTTGTCTTACATGGAAGTCCTGTGGAATCTTTAACTTATTTGAGGTCAGATGGAAACATGGGGTTGGGGAGGGGGTGTTTAAAAATAAAGAAGCAAGAGTGACAGCTATTTTTTCTCTCTCTTTCAGATAAGTAAATAATTAAAAGAAAGAGACTGTGAATGCAAAAGAGATACCGGCACATTTTTTCAGCAGACTAATAAATAACACACATTCCCTTCAAGTGCATAGCATATGGCTTACTATGAGAAGACAATGTTTTATCAAAATTGGTGCAGTAGCAGTACCTGGAGATACACCTGCAGAGGCCACCAACACTGCTTACCTCAGCTTTATTGCAAATTAATTGTCAACTGTCTTCAGAGAAGCTTTTTTTACCACTACTTAAGGCCTGGGGGCTTTTATTTCCAGATTCCAGCCTTTTACTGGGCTTTGGCCATTAGGAATTAACCATAAATGGAACGATTACTTACAATCCCTGAGGAGGTTACATCTCTTGAGATCCTTTAATTCTATTATTGGGTCTTTGGAAATAACAACCAGACGTGCTTTGGTCCCACCATGTTCTTCATCTATTCTAAGGGTACATTATTTTGATGTGGACACAGAAACAAATGAGACCATTATGTGGTTAAATGTGGAGGCCACAATTTTACATAACAAATAATTAACTGGAGTAAACTGTCCCATCTAGATGGTAAGGTTATTCTAGAAGAGACCTCCAACTACCATCAGCCTATGATGTACTAGGAACCCAAGAGTGAGGGTGAAGGCCATGATGTACCAGGAACCCAAGGGTGAGGGTGAAGGCCATGCCTCCTGATGCTAGGCTTTCATGTTTAAATACTCATAGGTAGCAAACTTTTTATTTTGTTTCCATCATCCATTCTTATTATAACTAGGCTCATCCAAACAGAGATACCAAACTATATGATGATGTGACCAATCACAACTAACCAACACTGCTCAAAAAGTAAAAAAAATTCATTAAAAAATAATCAAATGCCTTCAAGCAGCACATAAATGTGAGAAAACAGCAACCTTAGACATTCCTTTAACAAGAAAAGAGATAAAGCTCATCTAATAAATTATTGCTGGACAGTGACAAGAGATGCTCCATTTAATGAATACAAGAGACAAGCCAAGAAGCGCTGAGTAGACACTGAATAGGACTAAACTCTGTACATAATAGTTTTTTGCCTTTTGTTTAATAATAAATGTTATTTATATAACCCCTTTATTGATTTTTAAAGTGTTACATAAACAGGACAGGTGAAATAGTATCATGTAAAGCAACCATAAACACATGAAAAGACCTAGGTTTACAATTTATGATTAAAACTCTACTATCTACACAATATACATAGACGTAAAAACTTAAATATCTTAGAAACCGTAGCCAGTTGTTTTAATTGTCATATTTGAATTCAGCACATCAAAATACATACTTAATAGCACATTTTATCTCTGAAGCAGACGACTTCTCAAAAATTGTAGACCAGTGTTATTTGTTACATATCACTCACTAAGGTTTGGTTACCAGGTACAAATCCCTGATGTAAACACTAGTACAGCATATGTTCGCATAGACTAGAAACTCATAAGGGACATTCTACAACTCTCCTTCATCAAGTGGTTAAGCGGTAGGGTCTTTAACACAGTAAATCCATATCTTCCTCCTTTCTCATACTTTCATTTCATTAGAATTAAAGCCTCCAGTGTAAATTTCCTGGGGTATCTAAGCTGAGCCAACTATGTTCTAATTAACGTACAGCTTCTCATATGCTATTGTTTCCAGTTCAGTAACATGCATGAGTGCCCGCAAAATATAAACAAGATGTTCTAGTTTACAGCATAACAGATGGGTCTCGTTATCCCAGTTATTAAAAGAGTAACATTTCTCCCATTGTTTTAACTGTTCTGACAATTTCAAGGATTTGCATAGTAGCTGAAAAAGGTGGTTTGTCAACAAGATGTTTGGGAAGATGTTTGGGTGGAATACATTGGGGCAAATCCTACTCACTGGGAGGAAGGGGAATGAGATTTGGCATTTTTTTAAGTGCTGCAGAATGTACAACACATGTCCAATGAAGGGGAAGTCAGATGGGCATATGCTGTGGAGCCTTCCATTCCATCAGCAAAAATAGAGCTTATTGCAAATGGCTTCACTCTCTGAAGACTGGGTAATGTGGGGAAAGCAGATGCTGACTAGGTGAGATGCATTTAAGGGTAAAGAAAACATACTGTACCACAAAAGGAACTTGTAGCATTCTTTCTCATATGGTCAGTGAGAAAATGACAGTTTTTCTTTTTTCTTTATTTCCTTCTTTGTTTCGTCCTCCTGGAAATTGTTGTCTGGATGTCATATTAAGCAGGTTCTCTCTCTCTCTATGATCTTAAGTTAGTCTGCAAGTCAAACCTCTTCAGATATTGTGTAACTGTCACTAGTTAATGCAGGCAAATAATATCAGACATTGTTTAACCTTCCTTAGCCTGATTTGCAAATCTTCCTTAAAACATTTCAGGTGTGTCCAATTGACTGGAATCAGCTAACATCTTCATGCTGAGATCCCAAATTCATATCATCAAGGTAAAGCTAATACTATGAAATACAGGGGGCTTCTCCCTGCCCACAATATCAAGAACTCTTCTATTTTTGAGATATTTATTGTGAGTGGGGAAAAGAGAGAGAGAGAGACTAGACTCCTACTGTCTTGAGTCAGCCATTGCTTGGGAAGGCATTGTCTACATTCCCCCATACTCCATTCCACTCCTCATCAGTTCTTTTGAGTCTTTATATTTCAGTCACGATCTTGAAAGGTGATTATCATATGATATTTTACCAAGCTGTTGTGGGTTGACTTTACATTGGATGTTGGGAACTAGACTGAGACCAAATTTCATTTGTGACCTGAGACAGATTTGAACCTGTAAGGTCTGCCCATGTAATAATACCCACTCTGCCTCCTTGGTTTGATCACAGATACGAAAGCTTGGGAGTATAACACATTTGTCTGGCTTATTTTTACTGGAACAGTGTGGCTCAAATGTGTGAAAGGAGTAGTGCTCTTATTGTGTGTGACCAGTGCCTAATCAAAGTGTGCAGATTTAGAGTTTGCATGGGCATCTTTGCAAATGCACATTATTGTACATACAACCTAGGTATGTGGAAAATGTGCACATTATTTTAAAATATGAGCCTTTATTTTACACCGTGAAGTATATGAATAGGAGTGAACATGATTAAATTAGTCTGGGAAACCTGAAATCTTTTTCCTGACATAAGTGCTCATTCTTCTGTTTTTATTATTCTGCCATGATTCATATCTTCTCATTTTACTTTCACTTAAAGAGAGATTACCGTACAAAGCTTTCACGACAGAATACCATACTTGATAATGCTACCAAATTTGTCCTTCTGTTGCTTGGTGACAGCTGTGCTGTGTGTACATCACTGCATCTTTTCCTTTGTTGCTATTGTCAAAGAGCACATGCAAGGACTTAGTTTACTCTAACTTGTGCTGCATTGTTGTCTTGTGCCTCTTTGTGATCTCTTTTACTTTGCAGTATGTTCATGAATGTTAATGTTATAAAATATGAACAAACAACTGAAGATCAAAGACAAAGGTGATCAGTCAGAGTCTTCAAGATAACTTTGTAAATTTCTAATCATGGAAATTAGTACTTTTTTGGACTGAGAGGTTTGAGACTAGGCTCATGTGGGCTGAAGTAGAAAACAGAGGAAATTAATTAGACCTATAAGTATGCCACGTTTTTTTATGTACCCTTTGAAAGATAGTAGAATAGTAGAATAGCACTGTAGCGCCAAAAGTGTATATACACTGTTTATATGGCTTTTTTCAAACGTTTAGTAAGAAAAAATAACAAACATCAGGAGATTTCATTTTCCAGGTTATGTTCTTTCAAAAAAAGGGAAAGTTTAAAGGAAATGGTTGCAGCTGGAAGCATTGTATTAGCCACTAAAGTGCCAAAATGGATGCACTATGTCAGGTCTGACAACCTGTCCTAAAGAGTGAACAAAATATTCTTGTCCACAGGATGAGCTGTATTCTAAAAGTTTGTCCCTGAAATATAACCAGTGTTCAGGATTTACCAGATCTTCAATTGATGTAAGTCAGCATATCTCCATTGACGTAAGCAATTTTCACCAACTGAGTATCAGGCCCTTTTTCTGTATCTATTCACCATTTGTTAATTTATTAATTACTCTGACTAATAAGCATTCTGCTAAACCAGCCACGCCGAATAGCCTTCAAACTATGAGGAGTGTAACAAATTAATAATGTCATGGTGGTCATTAATGTTAATAGTCTAAGGATTTATATTAATGAACATACTTGCTATTTATGTATCAATGTTAAATTGATTAATGTTTAACTGTTACAATCTGTTTTCAGCCAATTTTCATTACTTGACTTGCATGTAATTGTGCAATATTCATGACAGTTATAAATAAAAGTAAATGTGTTACTTTAAATAAAAAGAGAAGTTTTTCACAAAGGGAATGGTGATTTATTAGATACTAATTCTGTGTGTACACACACGCACACACACAGTGTATTTCCGTAACTAATCTCAAACTCTACAAATATTTGGCAAAACAACATTTTAATGAGAAAGGTGAATATTATTCCCATTTGACAGTTAAGAAAACTAATGCTCAGAGACATTAAGTAAGTTATTCAAGGTCACACAGTGAGTTAGTGTCAAAGCTGAAGATTGAATAATTAAGATAGCTTTGTTCTAACAACTATTCAGTGCTTTTTAATTCTTTTCCATTGATTAGATCTCAGATATCGGAAACATTTACACAATTTAAGAATATTATTTTATTTCAATTTTGGAGATGAAATTTACTAATGAGGCATACATATTTTTATGCTACTAAAGTGTTGAGCCAAGCTTAAAACATATTTTGTTTGAGCTAGAACAACACTTTTGGAAATTACGGTAATACATATATCGCACATATGCCACATATGAGATAAACATGTTGGCATTTTAGTATGTCCCAGGAATCCTTTTGGACCCTTATACTAGAACCCTTCCTTGAAGACCAGCAGGGATGTAATGAAATTTCTAAGATACACACCCCACCCCAAGCACAAATTGGAGTTTTCAAAATGGAGTTTTCCTAAACAATTCTGTAGTGTCTTGATCCTCATGTCTTGCCTCTGCTGAGACTCACTCAAAACGTACCTCTGAATGCCAGCATCTCTTCACCTTGCTGTCAGATGTGTGTCTTGTGGCTCTTCCCCTCTCCAAGACTCTGTGTATGTCTGCTTCTCTCTGCAGTTCTAGTGCATCTGTCCACACTGAAGACTAGTAAAACAGGTCAGTCATCTGCCATTCCCGGAATAGTGGAGTTGAGGGATCAGGGGTCAGGTGGAGGAAACAGGCAGGTGAACAATTTCAAAGAGGCCACCAGCTGCTGTGTGCACTTCCTGACAGGAATGGGAACCACCTGCAGTGAAGATGGGGATTTGGTTGCTGTTATTGTCCCCGCAGATCCTTTGTTCTCCCTTCTGGTGCCCCTACTTTTCCACTTTGTCCTTCCACATAGGCCAAAGTGAAGGTCTTTTGTGTATGTATGTGCAATATTGTAGAAAGCCATCCTGCCTTATCCCCACAAAATGGTCAGACATAACTGCTACTCGTGCGCCCCCTCCCTGGGATGGCCTTAAATCGGTACAGCTCTGCACTGCCCTCTTTTCAGGCTGGGGCTTGAATGCTCTAAGGCAGTGGCTCTCAATCTTTCCAGATGACTCTATCATTTTCAGGAATCTGATTTGTCTTGTGTACCCCAAGTTTCACTTCACTTAAAAAGCTACTTGCTTACAAAATCAGACATAAAAATACAAAAGTATCATAGCACACTGTTACAGAAAAACTGCTGACTTTCTCATTTTTACCATATCATTATAAAATAAATCAATTGGAATATAAATATTGTACTTACATTTTAGTGTATAGCAGTATAAATAAGTCATTGTCCATATGAAATTTTAGTTTGTACTGACTTGGCTAGTGCTTTTTACGTAGCCTGTTGTAAAACTAGGCAAAATGAGTTGATGTACCCCCTGGAAGATCTCTGCGTACCCCTGGCTGAGAACCACTGATCAAGGGACAGGCTCTCCTCACAGCAGTAGCCCCCGCCAGTCCTTTTTGCCCCTACCCTGTTTCTTTTGGAGTGCCTTTTGAGCTTCTTGAGCATAACAGACAAATGTATACCCATAAAGATTTATGTTCTCTTCATCCTGTTCTGAAGTTTTCTATGCTATGTACCGGGAGCTATGCACAGCCAGAATCCGGACGCTTTCACAGCATCCCAGCCCTCTGCTGTTGATTCAGAATATTGTGGGTATCAATTAAAATGAAACCCTATTCTCAGGGAGTAAAATTGCAAGTATGTAAAGATAGACATGATGTTGCATATAATACACAACATCTGTGAGTTACACATCTCAGACTCACAGCTACTAATGGTAATTCCCCTCCATTGATCTCCAAACCTTCAGGTTCTTATAAATGCCCAGAGGAAGAGACTCTGAGGAGGGAAGTCTCTGTGTGGAACTCCTTATGGAGCTCTTCCCCAATAATTACATCACAGAATAGGCCACATGGTCTGGTCTGCAAACCTGGCATATCCCTAGGTAAATGTGGAAGGCCAGGGCCATCTGTGAGGACTGCCCCTCTCTTTTACCCTGGCTCCTTGTTGTCCCCCAAACTGAAGTAGCAATGCTCCATTGAAGCTATGTTACCAAGTCCTTCCTCCAGTCATGGCTGCTCCCAGGAGGAGGTCTTCAAAGAAAAGATAAAACTTCTGCAGGCTTTATTCACTTTTCAGGTGTATATATGGCTAGATGGATGACTGTGTGTTCCACAGTTCCCAGCTACTCATCCCTATGCATAGACATTGGAACCATGAGGGCTCTATAGCATCTGCAGGAATGATGCCACACAAGCAGCTGACCAATCTCCTTCTGTGCTGGAGGGGGAAGCTACGCATCAGATGTTTAGAGGTTCTCCATAGAGGTATGGACCCAGTTTTGCCAGAACCATTGATTTCAGTAGGAGTACTGCTGGAATAAAGGCAAAATGAAAACTGAGGCCCTCAAGATGAGGGTAATTAACCAGTGGAACAATTTACACCAAGGGTCTTTGTGGCTTCGCCATCACGGGCAATTTTTAAATCAAGCTTGGATGTTTTTCTAAAAGATATGGTCTCTGAATTATTTTGGTGAAGCTCTAAGGCCTGTGTTATACAAGAGTGGAAAGACTAGGTGATCACAATTGTCCCTTCTGGTCATCAGATTTCACTCTAAATATCTATGGTGTGAGTAACATGCCTTCCCAACATTACACAACTACATGTACATTCTGTTAGGTTTTCTTTATTTTTTTTTTAGTTCAAGAATTACACACTAGCCAACATTATTATTATATATTTACATGCTGAAACTGGCTGCAATAAGTTTAAATTCAAGAAAATATCTCTTATGTGCTACTCATTTACAATCATCATTTTACTACCTCATTTATCCCAGAGGTTAGCAGTCCTTTTGAGAAAGACATGAAGATTTGATGCAATGATATCCACTAGTATTTTGCATTTTCTAGCCATTGGAAAATGTGCATTATGTGCATATAAGAAAGGCTACAAGGTCATTAGTAAGGCTGATGATTACTACATTATGAAGTAAATAGTACTAAGTAAAAAAGAGATAAATCAGAACTGTGCAAAGACGGCACTAACAGAACCATTTAAACACCCATGCAAATAAAAATGTGAAGGAAGTCAAATCATAGTCAGCTTGTTAGAATTACTTATGTTTCAAATGTCCACATGATCTTTAACTCAATCCATACGATGAACCATAAACAATAAAGCCTGGTGAATATTTGTCAAATGGCAGTAACAGTGCAAACATACAAATGTTTATCAAATTGGAATAGATGACCTCATGGCTGAGAGAAACATTAAAAAAAAACCAGTATGACAGTATAGCTACGATTTCCAACATTTCATATTCACTGTCAAAGCACTGACTAAAAAAAAATAAATCATTTGATACATATAAATGTGTGTCTTGCATATACTTGCAGAGATGATCTATTTCAATTTAGAATTAATTAATGGATATTTAAAGTGTTGTTATTTTTACAAAGTAGAATAGGGCAGTGGTTTTGATTAACATTCCATTTGCTCCTTAAAATTTTTGACAAAGTTCCTAGTGCATTTTGTTAAACTTTACCTTTGGTGTTAAGCAGTGACTTATTAGTTTTCCCTTTTTAAACAATTTCTGGAGTAAAGATTCTTTGGCTTTGGGGGACTATGCTATCTAATGACAGTCAAACATGTTTTTATTTTAAAGTCTACTAATATATAAGAGAGAGATTTCAGGAACAGAGGCAGTAGACAGGCTTTCTGTAGTGAAATCATTATGGACTGGATTCTCCTTTACACTAATATCCCTTTACTTAAGTGGCCAGAGTGGTGTAAAAGGGTCTCACTGTAAATGAGAATCAGGTCCTACCATTTTAATGTTGATCTGAGTACTGAGTGCTGAACTACAATCTTCTGTTGCTTTAATTTTTTAACCATACAAAAATAACCTGTTATGCAAGCAGTAACATTGTTGCAATGACTATTTTACACTACAGTACTTTCCTTGAATTTTTGTATTAAAACTCTTATCTCAAATCCAAATCTGTTATGCAAAAGGGTGTTTAAATTACTCTGCTAGAGCACTGCAATTATTGTACTTAGTAAAAAAAAAATCACTAAACAATTACTGTATCTATTGACTGCTCATTTACAGCTTATTTAGTTATTTACATAATTTTAGGACACATTAACCTAAACCATAAATAGAATCAGCTTTTTGCCTTACCATAAAGTACAAATTAGAAGTTAAAAATGTTTAAGAAATCTGATAATATTTACACAAGTTCAGCTTAAATCATGGTTGCTCACATTATATGTTCTATATACACATAGCAAAATGTTATGATCACTACTATTATAATATTGTACCCTGGCCATCCCCCGTCCTAAGTTATTTTTCTATAAATATTTAATATTTTTGCTTTTTTTCTTGGTATCAATAGGACTTTTTTGTTATTGAAAAGTTACTAGTGGACAGTGTTATTAAAAAAAAGAGAAGAAATAGGCAAGCAATGTGAGGACTAGTCTAATTTCAGATGTGAGGAGGTACAGTACTATCATAAATGTCAAACTGTACAATGCTTCATAAGAATTATATGCATTGATCTGCTGATATAGAAATGCCCAGTTACCCTGTATAGTAAGATTTTTTTAAATACATTAATTTGCTCTCTCAAAAAATTATTCATACTCTGGGTGATGATAGAAACAAAACTGTTATTAGCTTATTCCTTTAACACACCAACATATGAATATGTGTATTTATATAATGTGTATATAAACACATATGCATATATAGATATATATAAATATATTTGTCTATATACACATACACTTGGATAATGTTTAACATTTGTTTACTTCTCTTATGTTAAGTACTGTGTTAATTATGGAATCGGAACACAGTTTAATATTTATAGTAAAAGTTATTTGACTTTTAATTTTAATGCACACTTTGCCTAAAATGAACAGGATTTGTTCCCTAGGTATAAGACCACCCCTCACTTTCTCTATGCATTGTGCTTTTGTACCTGACAGATTTTATGTCCTTTGTATTAGAGTGTAAAAACTCTCTGAAGCATTCTGTAACATATTATTTAAGACTCTGGTTCTCCCTCCCACCCCCGGGAATGATAACGGAAATATTCAGAATGACATTGCTTGAGTCTTTCTTCCCAGTCATTAAACCGCAATAGGATAGAAATGTAACATTCCTTATGCAAACACAGAAATATGTTGCATGAGTTTTCAGTTCTGAAAATGCATATCATACTTAGTAGCAGTCATATACAGTTTATATTTACATATTGATCTCAAATATATCATTAATTAAAACTGTGCCATATTATAGTCATAATTTTCCCATGAATTTCACAAAGATGAAAAACACCTTAATTGCTGGCTGTTCTGTATAATGAAATAACAACATGTGTATTTCTAATTATATTACAAACATTATCTAAATTGAAACTTTAATATTTTAGTTAGTGGATCTAACAACAGTGAACAGGAGTGGAAGGGTTTGGAGTATTCTTTTTAGGTAAATGCTAAGGTAAAAGCTAGTCTGGTTGGTCTAATTTACTCAGAGGGTAGTACACATGATAAAAAGCACAGCTGTTGTATGCTGGCGTAATTTATCACTTTTGTCACAAATGTCCCAAGAAGAGGAGGTAATGACTCACACTCCCTTGGTTCTGATTCTTCAATGCCAGGGTCTTGTCAGTTCTCCTCCCCTACACTACCCCCACCTCCCACCCTATTCACATCACAGTGTTTAGCTTTAGTACAAAATTATACCAATCCATATTTGGAAGGGTCTTCCAAAAGTTTTTGTACATGACTTTAGTAGCCAAAAGGAAATTAAAGTGCTCCTTCCTCCTATTGATACATCCTTTCCAGTGACACCTGAGCAGAAACCAGACATTTTCTCTTACCCAACAAATAGCAACATTAGAGAGTATTATGGCTTGTACTATAGTTTTAGATAAATTAATATGCAGTACTAGCATCTGATCTCCATGGTTTTGACTACAGCTGACCTGCTAAACCAATGCAGAGAGTAAACATACGCTCTATTAGGTTTTATATTTGAGGCATATCTACCATGTGTGTGCACTGTGCTCCCTGTATTTAAACTATGCTTCTGTGAAACACAAGTGTTAAAGGCTCTTAGTGCATTGAATGAAAACTGAGAGTATAAGACAGCACTGGGTTATCATAAAGGGTGCCATATATAAAAATAGACTTCTAAGACTGTTACCAATTTGTAGTGTGGATCCTTTCCCGAGATGTTAGGATGAGTTGGCATGCATGATTCATAGAAGTTCAAACTTCAAATGCTTCTACAAAAGCACATTGTTCTGGTTTGTGAAATGCACTGAGAACTCATGTGTGAATGCCATGGAAAGGCTATTCACATGGTCAAAAGCTGGAATCTATATGCAGTTCAGGGTTTGACCATAGAGGCAGTACTGAGTACTGCCACATTCCCCTAAAAAAAGAGAGTTGTGGATACTCAGTGCATCTAATTTTCAGGTTCTTTCCCAATAACATTCAAAGCTATTTTTCTCTCTTTCTGAAGCAGAAGCCCATGGTAATGTGGAAGAGAAGTAAAAAACAATGGTGTAAACTTGGCTTATTAATTCTCAAAGCTGTTTTCCTCTAAGCATTTGTCTCCCCTAAGCCCCCTCCACAGAAATGTCCATGAGCTACTACTACTGTTTTAAAGGAGAGAAAAAAATCTGCCTTTTATGAAAAATGTTAAGGAATCATTCTTAAAAGGACTGGCAATTGAATAGGGAAAACTGGCAATTGAATAGGGAAAACATAGCTATAAATTTTCCAATACTATATCAGAAATACTACTATTCAGAGCATGCTGGAATTTGTGGTTCTTTAAGAAATCTGTATACAGCTGAGAGGTAGCATAGTTACAACAGGATGTGGCTGCTGCTATCATAACTATTTTTCGTTGAACAGCAGAATGAATAGTTCTGTAGAAGTCATTAGAAGTTGGTTATTTTTTCTTACCAGTTGTCAATTTTTATTTTTCATTAAATGAGCACATTTTCTACCTTGCCTGGCCCTTTAGGAATAGTTCTCCTATAAAAAAATAAAATTACATGGAAGGAAAAACAAGAGGATACTACTTTAAAAGAAATAAAATAAAAAATTCCCACATTTTCTAAGGCAAAATTGAATTTTGCCAGTTTTTAAAGGAAGCCATTAGATCGTCTAAAGCAGGAAATACATAAAAGCTTAGTTAATCTCTTAAAGGCATGCCTACCAAATCATTCCCTTTATAATATCTTATTAAATTAAAAAAACGATGCATGGCACTGTCTAGTCCAACTGGAGAAAATATCCTATCTGTAAATTTTCTATTGAAGTTACAAAACTGGAAACTTTCTGAAATCTGAATTCTTCAAACAGCTAAGATATTAATTCCTGTAACTATCTGCTCTGTCAATAATATTCTTTAAATTGGATGTTAGATGTATAAAAGCATTCTCAGGTGTAAAGCACGGAAGCCTACAAACCTGAAAGAAAACGCTCAATTCTTGAATGAATCTTTTGGAATCTTTTGGAATAATACAGGGACTATGACTGACAACATTCATTTGTACAATATAATTCTAGCCTTCCTTTTCTCTGGGGCTGCATTCTTGAATGGTTGCCACTTGTCTCCCTTTTTCTATCCTAAAAGAGCAGGGCACCAATGGTTTCCACTAGCCATCTGTAAAGTTACTATTTGGCCAACCAGCATTTGGCACTTTTGACAAATGACTCCATCTCTCAGGAACTGAGCATATCAACATGTCTACCATTTAGGCCATGATAGGTTTGTGCATCTCTAAATCTGATTTCCACATTCCCCCATATATCAAAAGTACAATGAATTGTGACCATGACCTTATGCCAACTCTTTAAAATCCAAAACAAAACTAGTGTTACTTGCTTAAGTTTATGTGCAAACTTCTGACCCGCTCATAATATCAGTCAAAGGTTTAGTCTTTCAATAAAAATTAGCAATTACCTGACTACTGCTCAGAAATCTTTGACCATCATCATCATGAAGGTGAGATGATAGGCACTACTTGTTTTCAAGTTTACACATTTAGAAGGTAAGTGTATATGTTTCATAAGCATGATAGCATCTTAGTACACTCTTTAATCAAGTATAGATGCATATGTACTCGATGTGCAATTTCACAATGAAATTGCACATTCTGCTGTTAAAACTCAAACCTGTCTCCCAAATTTCCCTTTTTTTTAGTTTAAGTTTTTAAACTCATACATGAGTGCTGAAAAAAATGATTGAATGGAATTTTGCTTTCACTCTTCATATACACCCACAATTTTAAAAGGGGGAACATGTTTGTACTGTAACTAAGAATGTGTTTATGACTTAGCAGAAGCAACCGAAACGTTATAAAACAGACCGTAGAGTGGGCCAGCAACTAAGGTGTTTTAAAGTAACTTTTGTCCTGAATAGAATTTTTCTAAGTCCCACTTTTGGCTGAACAACCAATTTGAAGAGAAATCCAGTTCTTGCTTTCTGTGTGGCTTTGCTTTTTAGTTCACATAGTAAAGCCAATAGACAATATTGAAGAAGGAAAAAACAACAGGGAAGAATATGCGTGACCATCGATCTATGGCATTTACATCAGTCAAGTCAGGGATGTTAATTTTCAGTTGAGAGGCACGTCTCCGTAGCCTACTTTTCTTTTGTGCCACATGTCGCTCCAGGGCATTGCGACCAAAGCTGTGTCTGGGCAAGCCAGCTTTCCGGTACTGGATGCTTGAAGTATCGTAGGCCAGCATAGTGCTTCTAGGGTCCCCAAGCCCCATAACAGCCTCGGAGGCAGCCATCTCATTTTTAATTTCAAGTGTGCTCAACAAAATGTTTTCATGTGGATCCATCTGTAAGATATAAGAAGGCAGCTTTAGCATGGGGGAAAGAAAAGTCCTATCAGTTGTAAACTGAGACCATATTGACAAAGGTTGGACCTAACAATACCAATCCACTGGATGCCTAGCTATCTAAAAAACTTCTACTCCTGTCCTTTAAATACAACCATTGCAGTTTTTACTGTCATTCCTTTGTAAATGGTAAGAGTAATAAGGCCCGTCCTGTATGTCTGAACAGATATTTGCTGGATCCCAGATTTTGAGAGCAGAGGCAATACACAGTTATGATCCTGAGTCAGTGGCCACATCCTAATCTCACGTCTGGCACAAACCTCCATGCATCTTGAAAAAGTATGGTACTGCCCTTGCGCACACATATCTGGGTTTAATATAGTGCTAGGAGTTTTTTTGTTTTGTTTTCTACTTCCATGAAATGCAGCCTCTGCTTTGACAAAACCTCCAAATGTGCACAACATAGGTGAATTCAGTACTGCTATACATGAATGCTGGAGCATACCTATGAGGATAAAGCAAACATGATTTCCTCCCCCAAGATATTCAGCAGTTTTGTAAGAAGATCATATAAGAAATTTTGAAATTCTAACACAACCACTGGCTACTGGGAGAGAAAATACTAACATGCTCTATGTTATACCTGTAGGCAGTCTCCACTCTCCAATGCTCATGATCGTCATAAGCACAGTGCATGTTGGGTCATCTCATCAGACCAGAGCATAGGCAATAGCACAGGGCTGAATTTTAGAGGCAAGCAAAAACATCCATTTATTTTGGAGTGTAATCACATTAAATTTAATTGCACATTTGTTTCAATATGTGGTTACTAACTTTTTTAAAAAAATTAATAACTCAAACAAGGCAATTCGATGAAAAAAGTATTCAGTGAAAAAAGCATTAATGCAATGTTATGATTAAAAGCCTGAATACACAAAAGTCAGGGCATTCAAAGATATGGGATCAAATTCTACTCTAGTGTAAATCTGGAGTGTAACAGTGGCCCTTAAAACTTTTCCATTAAAAAAAAAAAAAAGTATAAAAGCTTACCTAAATACCTGTACTTTCCCCTGCAGTTCCCCATGTAGTTATCACAAGAAATATTTTGAATTATGGAAATACTGAGGTTAACTAACCAAAAATACTAGATAATTAATTAGGACAAATGACAAGTTACAATCCCTTTTGAAAATGTCATTTTCCATATTGTCTAATCCAGATATGAGGGGTGAAAATCTGACCCTACTGAAGTCAATGGGAGATTTGTCATTCACCCCAATAGGGCCAGGATTTCACCCAAGAGGTTTAACAAAGGTCAGGCCTTGGGTTACTTTGGCTTAAAAAGGAAGATAGATAGCTGTACATTGATAAGAATCTGCCATAGGAATGACTTTGGTTTAAACAAATTGGTCACAGCTGAAGTTCTTTGAGACTGAACTGAACCTGAACAGTTTATCTACTCTCTGGCTCGCACTGATATCAGCCCACAAGGTGTTCTTTAAAGAACATTATAGAATATACTTTGTATGAAAATACAAATACAGGAAAAGTTTTATTATAGTCAAATAGCCTTGGAACTAGACATGCTACAGTAAACAGCTAAGAACTTTTCTCCACTTAACTATTCATTTCTTTTGCACTGTGTCTTGTATGGCTGCTGTTGATATGTCATTAAGATCACTGAAATGTTAGCATGCACCTAGCAAATATGGCGGCATAGCAAGCTGCTGCATATACCTGATATACATACATACATATATATATAGGCAGCAGATAGTGGATTAGTATCACTAAACAGAAAGGAAGTAGTTGTGAGAATATATTTTGTTTTAGATCCTTTATTTAATTAAAATTCTAAACTAATCTCTGGGGACAGGTGTCTTCTTCTGCACATATCACATTTGTCTAACAACACGAAAGCTGGAGAGGAGGTTTTGCAAAACCTCAACAACTTTTCTGAAGAAAAATAGAAGTAACCCAGAATACAGTAAATTAGTGTTGGGCGAACCTCCAAATGGTTGAATGCTCAGATAAGCACACAAAAGTTCACATGCGTCTCCGGAACTAATCTGACCTTCCCACACCTGGAACATTTGTTTGAACATCTCACAAGAATAGTATTTTTCACGGTATTTCAGATCTTTCACTTCCAATCCAGGAAGCACAGAGGGACGTGAAAATGAAAAACAATGAACAAAATTAACCTAACTTTTGAACCTCAAAAAAGGTTCACTGTGAGATTAGAGTGAGGAGTGTCATTTGAACTTACTGGGTTCGCCCAGCCCTAAATAAAATGTACAGGTACTTTTGTTATTAAATTGATGTTTGAGATAGAATGATAATGAATCATGTTTACTGTACACAGCAGGATCCCAAAGCGCTTTACAAACTTTAGAAAGAAGAATCACTTCACAAGCCAGTGAAATGCAATCACCTGTCAGGTGAAATGTGGTGACTGTCTATCAGTGCAGAACAACACACTTTATTTTAATACAGGAAATGAAGAATGCTGTAGCCAATTGAAACTATGGGGTGGGTGGGTGGTGGTGGGAAGGTCAAATAAGCAGAACATAATTACACAAATTGAAATTTGGCCAGGAGGCTTGGGGTTGCGGTGCCTACTCTTACAAAAAAGTGCCATGGGATCTTTAATGACCATAAATGGTCAGGACCTCAATTTTAAGTCTCTAAGGATAAAAACATTTAAAAAACAATGAAAGATACCTTTGTTGAATACATTTCTGGACAATGATATGTGCCAATTATTCTTCTGTCCTGTAAGTTAATAAAATCAAGACCAGTTTCCTTAGAGATAAGGTAGCTATTATCTTTCAGTAAAAATTAATGCACTATAGGGTATTAATAGGATATGCATTTTTAATTAAAGGTACAGGGCCCTCTAAGCCAACAACCAGCATAAGTATATTCTGGCTTTAGAGGTGCTATTATTGCCGTGGCCCTGCCACTGTAGGTAACAAATTAGTGCTGTAAATGTATTTTTTCCGACTGGTCATTCTGACCCAGGAAGATATGATGATATGAAAAGAATCATAGAAATTATTTTTGGGGGAAGTGGGCATACAAGTGGTTTCAAAGGTAGTAGGAGAAGGTTAAAAAAATCTTTTGGTGCTGAATGGTTGTTCAACCATACAACAGGATTCTTTATGGTGAACAACAGAGTTCAAACATAATGGAGAAATTCCCAGGGAGGAGGCGGGGAAGAAGGGAGGATGGGAAGATGAGGAAAAAAGTATCATTCAGAACTATGGAAATAAAAGGTGAATTCAGAAGTGGAAAAGTGGTGCCTAGAGCACAGAACACATGCAAGAGTTTTCATCACCAGTCTAATAAGGAGGATGGCAAAATATATGGCATAAATGATATTCATAGTAGGTCTAGATCTGAAAAAAAATGATCCTGGAGCCCTATAAGAGGGTTGCTGATCTTTTCTGATGGCCTCCCAAACAAAAGAAATACACAGAGAAGAGTGTTTAAATGTTACCATTGTATGTTCTCCCTGCTATACAGAAACTCCAAAATGATGGCTATCTAAAGGAATTCCTGTTACACTTTTATAAATTATCCAATGCACAATATCTTAAATGTACAACTTCTACATTCATTCTCACGTGTATATACATTTAGGAGGATTCACTTCCACAAACAATCACTCTTCTCTCTAGATGTTGGTAGGGATTCAGTATCTTGGGTTTGGAGTATTATCTCCTGCTGTGTTCAACATTTATTCAGAAGGTATATTTGGAATGGATAACTTAGCTATTCAAAACATATATCATCACTGAAATCTTTACTTTTTGGTATTCAAACAAAATTCTTGTTTAATCCATATAGTATAGATACTTGCAGATACTGATTCCTCATTTTAAACACAGGGTGGCACAGAAGAAATGCATAAGGAAGATATGATGGCTGGTATTTCTATGAAATCTGGGTGAAACAAGAACATAGGTGAGAAATGCATAGAAATAATGTACAATTTCATTAGGTAAGGTTACCCCCCCTGCCAAAGCCAAATTGGTCCACTCTGCCAGGATAGGAAAAGCAAAATTACCTAATTTGGTCAGAAGTTTAAACTGTACTATTGGGCCTCATTATTTACATATACTTTGAGCAAACAACTTAGAATCAACTCACTAAACTGGAATTGAAGGAAATATGCCTTGGAAAGGCTCACATATGTGAAACGTCAGAAGACATAAAATAATCCCTTTAGAAAGAAAAGTACTTGAATCTTATCTACGGGAATTGCACTGGCTATAAGGGATAAGGTGTGTAAGAAGGAATGGAGACACTAAGGAGGAAGTCTCTGTATTAGCCTCTCTAATTTCACTCTAAAAGTATTCAAAAAATTTAATGGTTTACAAATGGCAGCCCAACTATATGTAGCTGTTCTGGAGTGGTAAATGCGCTACTAAAACTAAAAACATATGCACTTCAAAATGCATGGTCAATATTTCAAAATCTCCAAATATGGAACTGTGCCACTAACCATGCACATGTGCTTTTGTGCCCCCATAGGAGAAAGCGGGCTTTACTTTCAGAGTTGTAGGAATTGTTCAGAAAGAAACCTGACGCTAAGCAAAGCTCACATGGATTCAGATTTTGTAACAACTTGAAACGTGAGTGAGGTTCACAGACTTTGCAGTTAACCTGAGGGGAGATGTGAGCAAACATGGGCTGAGTTGTGATTTCAGATGATTTTGTTTGATTTCAGGCCAATGTTGAAATTCAGCAAAACTCTGCAGAGTCAGTAGTGATTTCCTTCAGGTTCTTGGGTTTATCTAAACCCTAAAACTCAAAGTAAATGAATGGGGTTTAATTCACACAGATAGGAAAATGGATAGGAAACTTCGAAAACAAACGGGAAAAAAATGATGTGAACCAAGACTGCTGAGCTTTACACATCTCTAATTACTTGCAACAAAATTCCCAGGGGCCTAATTTCACCCTCAGATGTGTGTTGCTTTTATGGATTTCAGTGGGAGCTGTGAACGTGTACATCTGAGAGGAGAATCCGTCATAAATGCTTCGGTACCCTGAACATACAAAATGGCCATGCACCAGAAACAAAAAAAATTTAAATGGTTTTTAATATCCACTGCACATGCACAGCATTCCAGGACTTGAGGACTTTTATTCTGCAACAGTTATGCAGCACAGAAGAGTAAAAGGGGAAGTCTTTGGGTATGACAATGGGGGTTAAACAAACAAAAAAAAAAACCTCAGCAAACTCCACAATTTCACATTTCCACACAACATACACACTCCGAACCTGACTCTATGTTCCCTCAGGGTTTGAGCCAAAGTCCACTGACATCAATGGAAAGACTCATTAATTTCAAAGGGTTTTGAATTAAAAGCTGAATTTGCTCCATGGCTTACAATGTGGAGGACACTGTTGGGAAAGGCCGGAGATGTGATTCTTGGTCTCCTTATATTCAGTGTTGGTCCCTAGACTCTAGTTTACAGCAGCCATTTTGTAAAACCAGTTATCCTTACCTATTTCTAGGAGTAAATGGACACAGGCACCTGAATCAGCCAGTGGTGAGAAGGAGGAGGAGCAGTCTGTATAGATACAATTTCTCCCTCCCTATTTTTAGCCAGGGAAAGTTTAGCCCTACCTTATCCCCTAGCTGAATGGGCGGGACTAGGCATATAAACAAAACCTTTACATTGTGTGTTCAATCTCCATTTCCATATAGCAACTTTAGTTGACTGTAACCCGCAACTAAGACCCTGAATCAGGAAACCATCCCAATTCAGAACAGCACTCAAGCAGATGCTTAATTTTAATGGGTCTTAAGCACATTCTTAAAGTTAAGCATAGACTTAAGTGCTTTCCTGAATCGGGGCTTAAAAATTACATTAATATTAAGCCGCTTACCCCCAAATCTACAGTAGTAATGTATGTAATAGTTGTTGGCTATCATGAATCCTCAGAGGAAGGGAGAAGGAGTCATTAGGAGAAGGAAGGAATTTTACAAGACAAAGCAGGTAAGACAACACAGGAATGAAATGATATATAGGAAAACAATAGTGAATGTATTTCAGCTATCCCAAAGGAATAAGCTTACACACACACGCCCCCCCAAACAAATCTCTATAATGATATTTGGCAAGTTAAATACCCGTTATTACCAAAAACACATTATTTAAGCTACACTGTAATTTGGAAACCTAAAAAAAAAAAAATGCATTTGAAAAATGTAATTAGAATGTCATTGATTGTATTTAAGGGCAATCACCACCTCTTTAAGAGATCTGAGTGCAGAGAAAATAGGAAGTCTGTAAAAATATGACATCACAAACCACAATAACCGAAGTGGAAAAAACCATTTCATTCTCACCTGTACTGATTGTAGCTTAAAGCAAACAAAAAAACCGTGAATCAAGTTTTCTCAAATGTGTGTACAGCATAAACATTTTTTTTCCTGATTGGAAACTAATCTGAAGGTTCTGAAGTTTAAAATTCGACCTGTCTGAACTATCTGATTTTTTTTCTAATGGGGCACTTTTTTTTGTGCTGGGGGAGGGAAGAAACAAACCTTTATCTCACATAATATATAAGGAAGCTTTTTAGTAGAGCTGACTGAAAATTTTAAAATAATGAAAATTTCCAGCAAAACTATAAAAATTTTGAGAAATTTAGAAAGTAGTGAAGATAAGGGATTTTAAGTCCTTTACTAGGCCATTCATCTGGTCACTAGATGCCTTCCCTATGGAGTACCTGCACTGGACATCTGCCCCACACCTATACATTAAGTTGCGACATATAGCCTACCACCCTTTCTTCTTACCAGAAAAGGTTCTTCCTGACAACCACTATGGAGAAGGCAAAAAACTCACTCCATTGAAGCCAATCTGGTGGTGAGGGAAAATTCCTTCCCAGCCCCCCTAAAAAGGTGTGACTAGCACAATGCCCACAGCAGGTCCTAACCCAATCTGATATTAGCCACCTCTTGGGGAGGGAGGAGAGGTGCTGCCTTGCCTGCTGCGTGGAAAAAGGGCTTCCAACGCCCAGGACTTGCATCTTTATAGCTTTCCAACTTCAGATTCTTGTGGGCTGAGTCAGCACCACAAATCTGACAACTGCTCACCTTTTGCAGCAGTTTCTGACCTCCTTTCCTCACTCCGCCATAAAGCACTGCTGCCTTCCTTCGGCAAGCCCAGACGTTTCCCCCACTTCAGGTGCGGTGCGGTCATTCTCATTCTTTTTGGGAGATCATTATCACACATCTTATTCTAATCACATTTACATATGTCTACCTTTTGGGAGGATCATACAAAAATGCTTTTGTTTTGAGGGAAATCTTTGCAGTTCATTTTTAAGTGGCAGATTAATTGAACACAACATTACCCTAGATAATAATTTAAGAGCAAGAAATGTATTCCCTTTAAAAAGAAATGAAGTATAATTGATAATGTAAGCCTGGGGAGGAGGGGGTGAGCAACATTTCAGATGATGATTAGCTGTGTGGGTTATGACCTAAGAAAGGCAGAAACAAGCTGATGAACAGAAAACATGTGCAAAAATGTGTTATGTATGTTTTCAGTATCTTAAAGACATTTGTTTTTTTCGTGCATATTGAAATGTTTTTTGTACATAAGACAAAACTCTCACTGACTTGCTCTCAGTAGGGTCTACAGGAGTGGGATCTTAATATTAATTAAGCTTAATATTGATTAAGTTATTAAGTACCTCAACATAAGGAGCATTGTAACGAAGCCTTTGCTCACCCGTGTCAAAATCAGCCGGAGACCGCTTGAGAGTGCAAGCACCAGTGCCCTTTTATTTGCAGTGTTCGTTCCCACCACCATCTATATACAGTCTGTTCAACCCAGCTCCCTGAGGAACAGCTAGCTTCCCCAGCCAGTAGAGATCTACAGCCACAGTCTCCTCCCTTTCCTGTGCCCCGCCCCCCTGCTTCCTTCCATCCAGCCTTATATAGCCTCCTGGCTAATAAGGCCCACAGATGCTTCTCTTCAAGCCATTAGGCGTGGCATACTCAGCCAGCCCCAATTAATAGCCCTTAATTGGAGCTGGGCTAATAGGGGCCTGGCTCAGGACCCCCTGGCCAACACCCTGTTGCAAGCACGCACCAAAAGCCACTATAGAAAGAGCGCCAAATAGCTTATCTCCAAACATTTGTAACTGAAATTCTCTATAGTAGCCCTTTGAATGTTTCCTGAAAAGCCAACTGTGCTGGAAATACTTGAGTGTTATCACAACTGGTGGTAGCAATTTGAAAAGATATACACAAAGATCTTACGCCATCATTTGGAAATAGTTGTGTTTTTGATACACAAGCTAGACAGTCAGCATAATGCTGATACATTTTGGCATATCTAGCCCATTCTCCAAACAAACTGCTGTAAAATTTAGACAAATTATTTTTCCTATATGAAGCCTTATTCAAGCACTCAGGCACACGGGGATCTTTAATCACAACTTGGAAGATAAGAAACTGGAGAGAAGATTGCATGGCATGTTCCATTCATCTTCATACGATACAATTGCTTGGATGTAGGTTAAACTTCAGGATTTTGGAGAGTGTCAGATTATGATTCTTTGGTGCCCAATTGAAAGCTTAAGGGAGGCACATATGTCACTGGCCTTAAGAAGCAGTGGCAAAGACTGTGAATAAGAAATGTGGTGAAATTTCTCTTGACTCCAACAGGGCCAGAATTTCATTCATGATTATTATGTAGAATTATTTGCAAATTTCTAGCTAAAGGAAAATGTTATTATTTTTGAAGGTTATCTTCACAGCAAAGGGGCTAGAAATGTATTTGTAAATACAAATGGAAGAAAATTGGTAAAGGAGTGATTTCAAGGTCTGAAAAACTGGCTGTGGGCTTCACTGATTGTTTGGCATCATTAAAATTAGCAGTGCTCTGTTGTAAAGTAATTAGAAAAGCTCCTCTATCATTTAATTTGTTAGAATTAGAACAATAATGTGTGGTTTAGCTGTACCTTGATATTCTAGTTTTAGGCATGTTTGGGGGAAATATGCATGACAAGAATAGAATGAGGGTTTCTGTTGCAGAAGAAACAGAGGCATTTTGGCTTTTTTCCAAGTAAAATTCTGCATGGATGTCAAAAATATCCAAGTATATTATATATTTAGATTTATATGTACACTCATTCTACAGTTGTTAAATAAAGGGAATACATTGTTTTGCCCCCTTTTAACATTTTCACTTGAAAATTTGAATTTGTTTATGTTCAGATTAGCTATAATACACACACACACACACACACACACACACACACTAATGTATATAGCCACTCAATAAATTCCAGAAAATTTAAATTATCAACAACAAATAGGATGGGAAAAAATATTTGTGGTGGAAATTTTCTTCTATTTATCAGCTCTTGTGTGTATGTGTATCTATAAATGACAATGTATTGAAAACATTTGCATGCAGGCATACATGCGCACAGAAACACACAGAGCACGTGTAACATAGGACTCTATAGCAACATCTTCACTCCATGTATTTTAAGAACATATTGGGTTTAATCCCAGCACAATTTTTATGTCTTGGAAAAAAGTGTAACATGACTAACAGTTTATTAGACAACTGGCACCCTCGATTATTATGTACCGGGGTACCAATATTTTTAATTTGTAACTGGCAAACACATGGGTTATTCAGGTCATCCCAAATGAGTGCTGATATAATTGTTATGCCACACTACACTATATATTTGGTATATGTCATATGGTACAAAAACCTATTTTACAAGTGTTTTTTTTAATTATTTGGCTTTTGGAATTTGGCTTTTGTAGCCTCTGGCTGCAAAGCCACGTGCTTTAGTTACGATGAGTCCTAGTCAACAGGGCTTAGAGGGAGCTATGCTGCCATCTAAAAATGACCTAAAGTATTTTTTCTACGCTTAAAAGTTCTACACCTTTATTGTCTGATACCTCAGAACTTTATGGAGCAAGAAGCAAGGAAAATTCTCTCATTTCTAAAGGTAACGTTTTCTATTTCTAGCCCTGCAGGAACCCGAGATAATGGAGGAGCGAATGGTCAGAGGGTGAGTCAGAAACAATGTTACCCGTAAAAGTAGCTTTTCTGTAGTTTCCCCCAGTGGAGAATGAAGGCAGCTGTGGCTGTGAAATCTCTGGCAGTTAGGGAGCTGAAGTCCATTTTATGGTCAGAGCCAGTGTGGGAGTAGAGGGCCTTTGTGAGGAGGAACTCTGGACCCATCAGGTATGGGAGTAGGCCCCACCATATTTACTGGGAGAGAGGAAGGTAAAGCACACTCCCTCTGCCTCCATTCTGACTGCATGTTGCAAGGTAATCTCCTTGAAGAAATCCTTAGGCCTCATTTGGAGTACTGTATCCAGTTTTGGGCCCCACACTACAAGAAGGATGTGGATAAATTGGAAAGAGTCCAGCGGAGGGCAACAAAAATGATTAGGGGACTGGAGCACATGACTTATGAGGAGAGGCTGAGGGAACTGGGATTGTTTAGCCTGCAGAAGAGAAGAGTGAGGGGGGATTTGATAGCTGCTTTCAACTACCTGAAAGGGGGTTCCAAAGAGGATGGATCTAGACTGTTCTCAGTGGTAGAAGATGACAGAACAAGGAGTAATGGTCTCAAGTTGCAGAGGGGGAGGTTTAGGTTGGATATTAGGAAAAACTTTTTCACTAGTAGGGTGGTGAAGCACTGGAATGGGTTACCTAGGGAGGTGGTGGAATCTCCTTCCTTAGAGGTTTTTAAGGTCAGGCTTGACAAAGCCCTGGCTGGGATGATTTAGTTGGGTTTGGTCCTGCTTTGAGCAGCGGGTTGGACTAGATGGCCTCCTGAGGTCCCTTCCAACCCTGAGATTCTATGATTCTATGATTTCAGTGAAAAAAGTCACATCCAGTGACTTTTCAAGCCAGGCGGTGGGAACCGAGCAGAGACTGAGGATTATCTGGCCCTTTGTGTTTCAATATAACCGGTAACCTTAATGCTGCGTTAATGTAGCCGTTTGTCCTGTTTCAGACTGAGGTTGATTTCAGGATAATATATTTAAAACTCAGAAGTAAGAAATAAAGGAAATAAAGGAGAAATAAAATAAAGAGAGTTAAAAAAAAAACTTTTCAGCCTACTCTCGCTTTAGCCTAGTGACTCTCTCTCAAAAACCTGCTTCCAGTTTCTATCTCTGTCCATTTAAAGAATTCTGTGTGAGCCAACAACAAAAAAGTGCAACAGTGCCCAAAAGAATGTCTGGCAACTTTAAGCTTCTGGGTGAATTTAACCTTTATAGCACAGGGTTGTTTTTTTACCCCCTCCCATTTAATATAATAGTCCTTGCTCCAAAGTTGTGTCTTTTTGTTCTGTGTTTGTACAGCGCCTAGCACAATGGGGGGCCGCCGGATTTACAACTTACGTGCCCCTAGGCACAGCATCTTCAGTGCCCTCCTGGCCTACAGCTGACTTTCGTGTTTTCTGAAAAAAAAGAAACTTTAACCCACTTTTAAGTTTTAGGCGCCGCTAGAATGCCGATGCCCCAGGCACGTGCCTACTGTGCCTAACTGGAAATCTGGACCTGACTGGAACATCTAGATGTTACAATAATAATAAATAATAATAATATACATGCAGAATATTGCGACATGGAATATTGCAGTGTGAGTGCACATTGAGGCCCTCCTGAGAATCAGTACATTCCACTACTGAAAATCC
The DNA here is from genome assembly GCA_037349315.1 of Chelydra serpentina. NCBI lineage: Eukaryota > Metazoa > Chordata > Testudines > Chelydridae > Chelydra > Chelydra serpentina. Next base: position 21,932,232 of record JBAIAC010000035.1, read on the forward strand.
AAGAATCATAGAATTGTAGGAGTGGAAGGGACCTCAAGAGGTCATCTAATCCAGTTCCCTGCACTCATGGCAGGACTAAATATTATCTAGAACATCCCTGACAGGTGTTGTCAACCCTGCTGATAAAAATCGCCAATGATGGACATTCTACAACCTCCCCAGGCAATTTATTCCAGTGTTTAACTACCCTGACAGTTTGGAAGTTTTTCCATGTCCATTGAACTCAGGTGTGTGTGCTCGCCACGTGCAGCAGTGCCAGATGTTTTTCCCTCAGCAGTATCGGTAGAGGACCGGCTCTGGAGCCTGTGGAGTGGCGCACGTATGCTGCGGTATACAGGGCGCTGCCGGTTCTCCTCACCCTCAGTTCCTTCATGCTGGAAACTCCGAGAGTGGGGAAGGAGGGCGGGTTGTGGAATGGACATGAGCAACATATCTCGAAGAACACCAGTTATGGAAAAGTTAACTGTCTTTTCTTCTTCGAATTATTGCTCATGTCCATTCAATTTAGGTGACTCCCAAGCAATACCACTCAGAGGTCCCTGGAGCGGTACCGCGGCCTTGGAGATGCCGCATGCCAGGACCGGTACTCCTGCTGGGGGGCACATGCCTCCAAAGGCCTGTGCCCGGTGGCTGGCAAGCTGCACCTCAAGCCTCTCTGCCCGTGCCCAAGGTCAGGGACCAAATGGGGCTGAGCTGCATCTGCCTATCGCAGTCAGATGTGTGGTGGCTACGGGAGGGTGAGTGCTGGCAGGACGTCCCCCGCAAAGGGGAACAGTGTCGCTGAGGTGGGGATCAAAGGGGTCCAAACGCGGATTTACCCCATGACTGGGGAACCGCAGGAGCCAGTGTGGGTGGCACCGGCAGGGACAAGATCTCCTCCGCCACCGGGAGGGACTCCAGCGTGGACGGCACCCAGAGCTGATGGAGGACTCTGCCGCTATCCAGGGTAGCTGGTGGGGAGCAGGTTGGGCTACATTGCTCCAACAGAGCTTGGGCCCGAGATCCCAGCATGGGTGAAGAGTTGCCCGGCATGGGACCTTGCTCACTCCCAGTCTTTTCCTTTCCCTTGCAGGAGGTTGGAGACTGGCCTCGTCCTGCTTTCTTGGGCTTCTTTGTCGGAGCCACAGATAGGGACTGATGCTGGCCAGTGGACAGTCCCGGTGAGGTGCTGCGTACTGAGGTCATGGTACTCGGCGCCAAGTTGTAGTGTTTCTCCGGTGCCGGGATGAGGAGCGACTCCATAAGGAGTGCTCTTAAATGAGTATCGTGCTCCTTCTTAGTCCTTGGCTTGAAGGACTTGCAAATTTTGCACTTCTCACTAATATGTCCTTTGCCCAAACAACTGTTGTGTGGATCACTAATGGGCATGGGCCTCTTGCAGTGATCATAGGGCTTAAAGCCTGCAGATCGAGGCATGCCACATCCTGAGGCAAAGTCCCATTCAGGACCTACAAAGTCTCTAACTATAGCTAAAGGATTTATAAACACTAATAGAAAACCTTATACAATATAATACAGGAGATAACTAGCTTGTACGAACGAGCAGCTACAGCACTTGCTGAAGCAGCAACAGATCCAGCACCATCACTGGTGGCAAGAAGGAACTAAGGGTGGGAGGAACCGGTGGCGCCCTATATACCGCAGTATGTGTGCGCCACTCCAGGGGGCTGGAGGGATACTGCTGGGGGAAAAACTTCTGGCATGGGTGCATGTGGCGAGCACACACACCTAAGTTGAATGGACATGAGCAATCAATCACTCGAAGAACTATTATCATGTCTCCTCTCAGCCTTCTCTTCTCCAGACTAAACAAACTCAATTTTTTCAAATATCTTTCCTGATAGGTCATGTTTTCTAGATCATTAATAATTTTTGTTGCTCTTCTCTGGACTTTCTCCAAATTGTTCACCTTTCCTGAAATGTGGTGCCCAGAACTGGACACAGTACTCCAGTTGAGGCCTAATCAGCGCAGAATAGAGTGGAAGAATTACTTCTTGTGTCTTGCTTACAACACTCCTGAATGTAAGGTAGCAATCATTTCCACTATTTTGGAAATAAGGGAAAGAACTCAGGTTTGAGATCTGACATCTTTTTTTTTTCTCAAATAGTGTTGAGGAGTTAACTGCCTCTGTTTAGTAGAACTTAAAAAAATATAGACAAGGTGTTAACCGCTTTTGTGTCTTTTACAAGAGCACAAGACACTCAAAATATATTTGGTGGGGAAAAGTTGCAAAAGATGGACTCAAAGATGTCTAATATCTCTCTCATCAAAACTACATATAGGTAAATCCCAGTTATCCTAATGCTCATGACCTGAATTTTGGATTACTTGAAATATGTTTCTCTCTCTAAAATAAAATAATAATAAAAACCTTAAAATACTCAAAACAAATTTAATGTATCTAAAAATCAGATTTTCTAAAGGTTTCAGACATCACTGAGACATGAGGATAATGAATTCATATGTGGTATTCTTGTACATCCGTATGATGATAATATTAATGGTCCTTGCTTCAGCCAGTAACCTCAACATTCTTATGCACAGTACCCTGAAAGGTAAGGTTTACTATACTGATTTTAAAGAGATGCAAATGACTTGTTCAAGGTCACAAGGCTGAAGTCTTTGGTAGGACCAGGCAGAATTTAACATTGTGGTTTCCAGTCCCTTTCCTATTGTAACTAGGCAGAGGTCCCCCTATGTTTTATTTGCAATAAGCTTGATATGCCAAAAGTTCTTACATTTGACTGTATTAGTATTTTGTTTGGCATAGTTGTGTCTGCTGTTAAAAAATCTGAAACCAAATATGAAATGAATAAGAATTATATGGACTAGTTTCTTAATTTAGGGTCAGTGTTGGATGACAGGTTCTTAGATGATGTAAGCAGCCTGATGTGCCTTAAAGAAGCAGAGTGTGCGCACACTGTTCTTACATGAATTAAATATGGCATTGTGAGGATCACAGCCCCAGACAGAAAATCCCACATGGCTGACTTGACCTTTATTGTGATGTCAGTTGGAATATCACTATGGCCTGTAGAGATAAGTCACCTTCTGATCACTTCTGTAAAAGGCCACAGGCTAAGATTGGAACTGTCTCAAATTGCATTCATATCAAACTCCTAGATAATGCTAATGGGGCAGAGGGTTTACTTTTTTTTTAATTTGGTTTTCAGGTGTTCTGTGATGTGTGAATGGCCAATTTAGGATGAAAGATGTGGGGTCAATACTGGGCTTTTCTGTTTATGGTGCTTTTATTATCACTGTCCATTTTTATGACAGATCCCGTAATCTGATTCAGCAAGGAGGATCGCCTCAGGCTCAGCATCAAGAATAACTCCCAATACAGTTTTAGTCATAGTGTAAACAAAACAAAAACAAAACACTCATCTTTTTAAGGTAATAACAAATGTTTTAGTTGAAAATTTAGCAGTAGAGTGTTGTTAATGCTGAATGCCCCCAAAAGCACAGGACAAAGGGGCATGTGTGATATAGCAGATATTAAATGGAACTTTTTAGGCCCCTGAAAGTGGTGATGTAATAGAATACTGCATGGTTCAGTTCTAGTAATTGAGTGTGCGCTTGTTTTAAAACTCATCTTGTTTTCCTAGGCTTTTGATGTTTGTGGGCCAGATTTTGCTGCCCTTACTCATGTTGAATAGACTCTTTCTCTACAAGTAGCCCCAAATATTTCAATAGCACTGCACAGGAATAAAGTATTGTTCAGTGTGAATAAGGATGGCAGAATCTGACCGCATATTAAGAGGCCTTTGCCTCACCCCTTCCATACTGCACGGTCGCTACACTTTTCACATTCCCTTGCCATTCTCCATTCCTCCTCACTACAGTCTCCCTTCGTCTAAAGTAAAACCTGCTTCCACCTTATTTCTCTCATCTCTGTGCTTTATGACCTTGGCGTATAGTTATTCCACTTTAATACGTAGGGAAAGATCCTGACCCCCACTCTAGCCCATTCTATGCTGTTCTGGTGGAATGACGGGGCTGGAAATCTGGCATAAACAGACAGTCAGCGATTTGTCCAGCAAAGCCTCGGGTAGTAAGACATTAGCATATCCAGCTCTACATCATTTAAACCATACTCTCCTCCTTGTGCTAGTTCAGATCTGAGAGCCTCTGTGTGCAAGTCGGCGTGGAGCCTTTCCAGGCTACTCTCCAAACCCTCCCCACCTACCTACTTGGCACAGAGAGTAGTGAGCGTGCATCCCCTGCTTTCCTCTCTTCCCTCACATCCAGACCCATGGCCCAGTGAGCCCTAACATGGCTGCACAGGGGTGTGCACACTAGGGATATGTGTCTTATTCCACAGCCAAACTATGGTGGCTCTGATTTGCTCAGTTGGTGAAACAGCATCTCAAAATCCCTTTGCCTCCCTAAGCTTCACAGTACGCCTTAAAGGGGCAACATTTCTACTGTAAAAAAAAAAAAAATCTAAAAAGATGTGGTTCCAGCTGAATATTGTATTATGGGTTTCAACATTTCCAGAATGAATTTCTCCTATCGCATTTTCTGGCAGAACGTCATCTTTCATTTGATGATTCTACTAGATTGTCACTTGGGTTGGGTAACAGTAATAAACTGTAACTATCAGTCTCTCTGACTTTAGTCACCTTATAGAACAGAAACTACTGAATAAAGAATCATTCATTGTTCTAAAAACCCCACAGTATATTTTAAAAAGCTGTTGTGTCCAGACAAAATATCTTTTCTAAACAGAGATGTTATGCTAGCAGTCAGCTCACATTTTAAAAACATAATCTTTTAACTCAAAGAATCAATTTAAATGGTCTTATAAAATGTTTAATAATATATGTAAATAGGCTTGGTGTTAGACTTCAAGGGGGGAAATCACTCTATTAATGTTCACATTGAGATAAAGCAGGACCTTGAGTATAGTAAAGTATAAGTATGTGTGTGCCTTAGGTCATCACATGGTGTAGGTACACAACGTGTTTCAGTTAAAACATCTCTGGGCTTCAAGCTATTTTGGGACTATCTGGGCTTTAAATATAAATAAATTGTATAAACTGTGAAACAGCACAGTTGATGACACATCACATTGTACAAAAGTGTTTTGAACATTGAAAAACTACAATTATTATTTTGAGTTGAACTAGCAAAATGCTGATTTAAATAAGCAGGCTTCTTCAATAAAAGTTTACAATTTTTGCTTGAAATAATGTGGCTTAATGTACAATGGACCACCAACATTATTGCATGGGACCCTTCAGTATGTTAATAAACAAAAACATTGTGATTGCAAAGAAAAATTAAATATTTTAATTTAGAAAATGACTATGTGCAGTATGAGCAAACTGTGTTTATGCAATAGAAAAGGTATAGCACCAGATACGGAGGTAAAGTGACTGCATAAGCACATATGGGGATGGCTTCAGGGACATACACACTGTACCTGCCAGCATCAAGTACTGGCCTGGTGAGGAAGGTCTATTCACTCCTGGGGGAAGGTAAGGAAAACATTGTTTTATTTCAGTGCTCCATCCAAGGAGTCAGCTTTAGCGTTCTGTTAAATAAGAGTCCCTTTGTGAAAGCTGTAGCAGAAATACTCTGTGCTAATATACCCCCCTGCTGCACTGTCTATACCCCCCTTTCTAGCCTGTGCTGCCAGTTTTGAGGTAACATTTCCCCACTCTGCTGGTGAAAGGTACTTCACAGTGCTTTCCGCCACCAGTCTCCCCCAGGAAAAATTTCTACTGGCAAGGCAGTTGAACACTAGTTTATGGAAGAAGAGGGCACAGAATAGACCTGCAATTAGCCCAGAATGTTTACTATATGCTTCACTGTGCCATCTATAACATCCATTAAATCATCACGTTGCAATGAGGGAGTCTTTCTAGTTAATCATTATTATTACCATTTCAATGTTCAAGGTTTGTTATACCTCCAGAGAAGCCACTAAAAGTGTTAGTCTGAGTCAAGTGGGATGGAGTTCTAACGAGAATATTTGTGGAGAAAATATTGACAATTCTGAAGGACATAATGGAAGCTCAGCATGGCAAACCGTAGGCTGCTTGGATAAATTCAGGGCTAAAAAGAAGCTATACTGGAAATACAAAGTCAAGAGGTATCCAGCCAGGAATACATGTCCTGCATGGGAGAAGGAAGAGAAGTAGAGACAGTAGAAAACACTGCTTACTAATGGGGACAGAGCTATAAGCTATATCAAGGATAAGACAAATCCAAAATCTAAGCAGTCAGGAAATCAGTGAGAGTGATGGAAGATGGCAGAAAAAATGTATTTAGTAACCCTATTTAATAACAACAAAGACACCATTACTAGGCTCAACAATGTAAGAACAAATCTACGACTTAAAAAGAGAGAGAACTAGCAAAAAGTTACTTGAAGACCCTGCACATCTAATGGAAAGCTGACCTACACCCCAGAATTCAGGGGGATACATGGGTACAGAGGTAATAATCGTCAGCTAATATCTATATAAGCTGTGGAGACCTTGAGGTCCCAGAAGAGGGAAGTGTGTCAACCTGGGACCATTTTTGTTTCAACCCTTAAAACTTCACATCCATCCTTTGCAATGTAATGAAGCAAACAGGGAACAAAATTATAATAATCTAGAAACAAAAGCATCATGGGGCTAAACATGAGTTAAGAACAAATCCTGCCAGACCAATTTCATAGTCTATTTTGATATGATTGCAAAATTAGTAGATGAAGGGAATACAGTGGACATTATGTCTGGATTTCAGAAAAGCACTTGATACAGTATCACAGGGGAGGGGAGCCAACACAAGATGTCTTGGACAGAAATACAATTAAAATGGATCAAAAACTGGCTATCTAACCGTATACAGAGAGTAATCGTAATTGGTAGTCCGTCTAGTTGGGGAGAGATTTCCAGTGGGGTCCAGGGATCGGAATTCGGTCCCATTTTGTTTAATATCTTTATAAAAGACCTGGAAGACAAAGTAGAGAATAGGGAATGGTGGTCAAAGCTAGAGGTGGCATAGAAAAATGCAAAAGCATTTTAGGAACTATAAGGACAAACTCATAAAAATGAGACTTTTCACTAAAATAAAAGAAAGATTATACATTTGTGACAAAATAATTCTAAATGTCCATACAAAATGGAAAGAAAGGTTTATTGACCTCGAATGCTATTCTTAGCCAGATAGAGGAGTTCACGCTTAGAAAATAAAATCCAATATAATACTGGGTTGGGGCATATTATTTCTTCAAGATGCAGAGAGGCAATACTCTTGCTTTATTCATCCTTACTACATCAGCACTTGCGATACTGTGTATCGTTTTAAGCACTTCAGTATGAAAAGGATAATAAATTGAAGGTACTACCAAGATAACAAAGGTAGGAGGAAACATCACACGGTATGAGGATAAACTGGGAACATTATATATAGATGTATGTAGGCTGGAAAAGAGATGTCAAGAAAGAATGTGTTAACTATCTGCAAATGACTTGAGTGTCCACAATAAAGGGAAATGGGAACTGTTAAAGTCAGCACAGGAAAGCAAACCTGGAAGTAGTAGTATGAAATTGCTTACAAGAAAAACAATGAGACTTGACATGAGGAGAAAGGTTGTTAAAAGAGTTAAAACATGGAATAAATTGCCGAGGTCAGCTGATGAAGCTTCAACTTTAAAATATAGGCAGGTGAGGACAAAACACCTGAGAAATACAGAAGGAAAATTCCTCCATACTGCAGGAAAGTGGGGCTTGATCATCTACATGGTCATTCCAATCTGAAGTGGCTATGAAGTAAAATGGAGCTTGTCATATATGATTTGTTTTTAACTAGTCCATGGTTACATATTTCCAAGTAATCTATTGTGAATTTTTCCTTGCTCTTGTGTACTTTTTAACTCTCCTTGATTTTATTATTGAAACTATACACTGTGAAAAACAAAACAAACAAAAAGGATATAGGACCACAAAAATAAGAACGAAAGAAAGTAAGAAAATTGCATTTCTGTCCTACCTGAATTCTGAATGATAAATAGATGCAAGGCATTTAGCATGAATATAGTATGAAATATAATTGAAAATATTAGATTTGACCACACTGTCATATGGAAAAGCTCATAGGAGGTCCAAGATGAGGGCTGGTGGGGTTCAGTCCAAACCCCAGGCTAATAAACCGGAGGCTAATACTTCTGACTATCAGAACCCTCAACCTCCACACTGATCACACGGGTTTCACAGGAGGCCATGGACATAAAAAACAAGCCCCTGTGCCTTTCTACTGATTCTGGAACTCTCTACTTCCTGGACATCAAGGAGCAAGTGGACCCAGGCTGCCAATGTTTCTGCCTGCCCTAGAACAACTGCCTGGAGGGGAGCAGAGCCCTGTAGCAGACTGGGATCCCACAGATCCCGCAGGATGTGCTGCCATAATAGCAGGAGTGAGTAAAATGTATTTTCTTGCGGGAGGGTTTGGGTGGGTGAAAAGAAAAGAAAAGAAAAGAAAAAGACTGTGGTAATGTGCAGGAAAACACTTTAAAACTTTTAATACTTAAATTTAAGTGAGGGATAGAAAGAGATTTGATGTCTATTATTACAGGAGTTAAAGTATTTTTACATAGTTTAAGCAAGATTTGTTTTTTTATTTTTTTAGTGGTAAAAATTATGTCTATATAAAAACCGACTGGTTTTTTTTGTTTTTAGTAGCATAGGGGAATCCATCTCTCTTGTGAGATTTGTGGGATCTAAGGTTCTAGATCTAAGGATCTAAGGTTTTTGTGGCTGGGAGCAGGATAAAAATGCAAGAAACAATACAGAAGTGGTTGGGAGTGGTTATTGCAGGGTGGGATGGGAGTTGGATTAAAAAAAATAGTCCCACACAGGACTCCACAGGGGAGTTCAACAGTGCAAGTGGGAGATGTGTTCACTTTTTCCACTGATTCCCCATGGGAGGACTCGAGGATGGAGGGGACAATGAGTATTCCCACTAGGGGTAGAGGAGTTGTAGCAAGAAAAATGTGAATCTCTGCTGGTTTCTGTGTTAAACCTTGAGGAAATAGATTCCAGATTTGTTAGACCAATGAGTAGTTGTACAAAATATAAATCAACCAGCCTGGGTGAATTGCAACATCTCCAGTGATTATGGATCCTCTTTCTAGCCCACTTCTCTACGATGTTTGTAGCAATACGGCTGTATGACAATTTAAAGTTTATGGGCCAGATTTTCAATAAGGATACAGAACTTTCGTGCTGCTCCAGAGATGTAAGAGAGATTCTCGCTGTAACTGGGCAACTGAAAATTCCCTTGGCAAGGGCAAAAGCTCAGCTAGGGAAAGCTGGCAGAGTCAGCTCCTGCATCAATCACCCCCTCCCTGCCCAGCATAGGGGGCGCATAGTTGGAGGGAAGAGGCAGAGTGAAGCGCTGCTCCGCGCCACTCCACTCCATTGACTCCCACCTGGCATAAACTAGAGCAGGCCCTAGTCTGCTTCAACTCCAGGCCATCAAAAACAGGTCAGAATCAGGAAGATGTAACTGACTCCCTGACACCTCCCCTTTCTGGCACAGGAAAGAATTTGACCCTCACTGAAGTTATTTAACTCACTGAGATGGAGGGTTTAAAAACTGAGAATCTCTGAATAAGATCCATATCAATGTTCTTGTTAGCGCCTGAATTTTGAGATTAACAGGATGAGCCAAATGGGCACAGTTTGTTACTGGATGAAGTTACTGGTCATGCCATTATGTGACTGGCTGTGTGTGTGGATAATTATACAGAGGATAGCACAAGGGAACCTGTGAGCTGCAAAGATCTACAGTGCAAATTGCACCCGGTAGCTCGGATGACATCACAGTAATTATGTGTCTGAATCTTTTCATTGATTTCAGTTGGTTTTCAATTAGGCCTTCTGAGAGCAAAATTAGTTTGAATGGTGATGATAGAACCATAAGATGTGTAACTTTATTCACAGTTTTCTGTGTTGTGTTCAGTATAGATTTTGATTTTCCTAAGATTCTAACAAGAAAAAAAGTGCTTTTTATTGTAAGTTTACACAAAATACCCCATTGGGTTTTGGTGGGGCATGGTTCTGTTTGTTAAAGGAAAACCAGTTTAAAAAAAGCAAGTGAAATAAAATCTTGTGATTTTTTAAAATTGGTTGTAATTGAATTTTATTATGAGCACTGGAATGATGAAGGATGAATGGGATGAGTTGGAAGTGTGTGACATCAAAGGTAAATACCATTCTCATGCATTTGCCTTAATTCATTTGCATGTTACAATCCCATTAGATAAAAGCAGTTGTCTTATGGTTTTCTCATATTACAAAAAAATAAAGTTAAAATAAAAAAAGCATAGCTAGTATATGAAATCTGAGTCATGAAATATAATCCTCCAGTTGAAAACATTCAGTAAAGAATGTTTTTTTAGGTGCCAGCTGATAGTGGAATATTAGCACCTGCTGTTAAAAATACCCCCTTCCCATTCCCCTACACCCACACTTAGTATATAAGCATACAAATCTGGGCAGATATTAAGTATTCCACCCCCAAAACTGTGTGAAACTTCTCCATTTCCATCCATGCAAACTTTTTCCTCTAGTTTTGAATTTGCACCCTTTGAGTTTCATGTTGAGTTACACAAGTGAAAAATCCCCCAAATTAAAAGAAAAGCCATCTGAAATCTGTACATTTCATCTGGCTGCTGATTGAAAATTAGAACTCTGAGAGAAATCACAATTTTTGTTTTGTTTTGTGGATTTACACACAACATTTTTTGCCATTTCGTGCTTGGCATGATTTGGTGCTTGTCCCCAAATTTTGTTTTATGTGAAATTTTACCAAAACTGCAACTCTGAATAATGGCCTCATTTTCATTACACAAAAGGAATGTACATGCATTTGAAAAAAGCATGTATCTTAGCAACGTTTTCCCCCCAAAATGGGCCCATTTTCAGATTCATAACTGAATGCATTAAAAATTGACACCATAATTCTGAGTCGTTTTGCATTTTGCCAAGAATATTTGAGACACTTGTAGCTGATAACATGCAAACCCACCAAGTTTCAATAGTTTCCTTGAAAAAGAAAACCACATCCCATCACTTCCATTTCTCTGAAAGGTTTTAGGAATCTGGTTCAAGTTTGGGGTTTGTTACCAAGGTTTCATACAGCTCTTTCTAACACATGAGCTTATAGCCATCATTTTGGATTTGCTCATTTAAGGCCTTTAAGGAACAAGTTAATATTTGTGGTTTATTTTGAAGCTTTCCTATCTCCATTTTGACTGAGACCGTATCTCTGAGCTCAGCCTATTCCGGGTATGTACTTTTAAAACAACATTCTAACAATCATAGCTCCAGCTAGGTAGGGTGACCAGGCAGCAAATGTCAAAAATCGGGACGGGGGAGGGAAGCAATAGGAGCCTATATAAGAAAAAGACCCAAAAATCAAGACTGTCCCTATAAAATTGGGACATCTGGTCACCCTACGCTAGAGGGCAGCATGCATTGCTGAGATAGCCAAGTTTAATACTTTGCAGAGCTAAGACATGCTTCTAGGAATCCTACTTGATATGTTCTACACAAGAAATTATATTTTTAAGCTTTGTTTGGAAGAAGTGAATCGGCTGTGGTCGCTGTGAATGGCTAAAATATATTTCCCACTTCAATTTACCTTATTGACATCCATTCGCAACTTCTCATTGTTGGCACTGGCAGCTTTTTCTGCCGCTTTCTTTTGACGTTGGGGTCCCCTGCCAAAGAAGATGTAGTTGACCAATGCATATTCCAGCAAGGCCATAAAAACGAAGACAAAGCATCCCATCAGATACATGTCAATGGCTTTCACATAGGGAATTTTGGGAAGAGTCTCTCGAAGATGGGTATTGATGGTTGTCATAGTGAGCACAGTTGTGATTCCTGGAAAAAGGAAGACAGTTCCATTGATTATATTCCTGTTAATCTTCTATTGTTATAACTCAATCTTTAAATGCCAGCACTCCAGGGAAGTTAGGAAGGTATTTTTGTTCTTTGTTAAAAAAGCGTGGTGTTAGTGCACTTATTACAGTTGTAATTATCTCAAGACAAATACACAGTAATCTTGACTCATACAAATATGCTTTCTTAATGGGAACTGCAGACTCTCCCAGCTACCTGGGTTATCAGCTGCCAGCACAGACATACTACGTCTTGCCTCACTGCTTTCCACTAGAATGTTTTTGCTGCCTGTCTTTAGCCATGAATTTCTGGGAATAAATTTTGCCATGGCCCCACTGAAGTCCATGGCAACATTCCCATTGGATTCAATGGTACCATGATGTCACCCACTCCTCCCTACAGGCTCCAGTTCTGATTTCCATGGATGGAGGAAGTATCAGCAAGAGTGGGCTTGATTTGTGTTAATTTTTGGCAAACACCATTCACATTTATATTTGCAATGTGTGCTCAGATACCGTGATGAGGAGCGTAATGTAACCAAACCCTCAAAGGATAATTGATGAGATGCATTAATATAAAGAGCAGTGTTCTCAGCATTAATAAGGAGAATTGTTTTGCTTGTGGAATTTAAGGTATCACTATGGAAAGGAAGCCCTCTACCTGGCAAGGGAGATTGGTTAGTCAAATGCGCAGCCGTGTCGCAATTGTATCTACTTCACATCTGAAAGGAAAAGCAATGTATATTCCATACTACAGTATTGTAGGTTTGCTCTGGACTGCCATGAGCAGAAACAAATAAAATACATGCTATTTTTAGACTAAAAACAAATGCAATAAAAAAACCTGATTGAGACAATCAGGCTAATTCCAATTACAATGATTATATAGTTAGCTAATTCAGATATGAATTCACTTTCACATTTTATTTAAATTGTGATGATTTAAATGCTGAATCAGATAACACAAAGATTAACAAGCGAGGCAAAGAAACCCAACAGAGATTTTTTTTTCAAATCATGCACTATGTTACACCAGAAGCAAGAAAATATATTCTGCTAATACACAATGCATGATAGGAGTAAAAATGCCTACCTAAAGCAACTCTTGCCGCTGAAGCATCATAATTAATCCAGAATGAAACCCAGGAGAGGATAGTGATCAGAATGGAAGGCATGTAGGTCTGCAGAATGAAGTAGCCAATGTTTCTCTTCAGTTTAAAGCTGAGAGACAGCCTTGGGTAGGCACCTAAAAAGGGAATATTTAGGCATGGCCATGATTTACTTTTGTATACCCTTAAAATTCTTTGCATCATTTCAGTTTTACACTCTGTTTCCCATGTTACAGATTTAGCGTACACACAGAATTGCCTTAGCTTGGGGACAACCAATTGCAGATTTGATAATGAAGTCTGTATTCAACAGTATTTTGTACTAAACGTGTTGAGTCAGTAATACATAGATTCACAACTGCTAATAATTAACATCTCCTATAATCAGCTGTCAAAGTACATTTCAGAGTGCCAAACTGTGCAAAAGCTTCAGTCTTTGGTGGCTACTGAATGCCACGTTAGTTGTGAAGCAATCTTTCCTATCTGAACTGCCATACATGGTCACCAGGTGCTAAAGAGTATTGCAGGAGTGCTACTCAGGGAGGGTAATAGTGACCCTGGTGCAGAGGGCCCTCACCAGCCTATGCACACTGAAATTCAACTGTTTTGAAGATTTCAGAGCACACATTCTTTGTATAAGTCTCTCCCACAGAGCTGAACTTCACCCAGAATGAGCAAATGAATGGGACTTTCCTGAACTTGGTTACAAACAGACAGCAGCCGTGTCTGTTACTTAGGAAACTACAGTCAAATGAACAGTATGGGTATTATTCTGCTACCTCTCACATTGGTGTCACTACACTGTCTTAAATGGAGTTACTTCAGATTTACACCAATATAAGAACGATCTAGGTGCTGTGTCCCAAATGGATCACACACTCAAGATTTAAGTACCTCAAATAATAAAGAAAGCCTCCTCCTTGGGGAGAAGTTAAGCCATAAAAGAAATCTAGTGATCAAAGTGGAAGGTCTGAGACCAGATAGTATTGACATTTTTATTTCAATAGCTCCAGCTGGAATTACACTCAGTCCTCCTAAGCGAAGAGCACATCTCTGTTAGCACAGTCCAGTGTTTTGAAGGTGGAGTTAGAAAAGGGAAATGCTAATGGGACAGATCCACAAGGGCTCCAAGAGCCATAAAAACCCAACCCATATGGAGAAAATATTAACAGGCTTTTTTTTTTTAATGCACATGTTGCCAATTCTGCTTCCCCTCTTTGGGCTACATAGTGCCTTCCTGGCGCTGCTGAAAATCATTTCATTGTCGACCAAGGAAGAATTACAAAATCCTGTTGAACCAGGATTAGAAACCCGTGAGCAGGTGGTGAACTAATTTGCATAAGACTTCTGTAGCTTGGCTCCATCAACCAAAATACAGAGAAAAGAGACAGAAAGGTTTTCCTGTGGGCTAGGTTATGTCTTGAAGAATTTAGCTAGCTGAAGTGCAGAGCCAATTTCTTCAGCTTTCATGGGCTAACTTACTGCAGAAGCCAGACAATATAGTTAACTATATTGAGCTAGCCATAATACTAGAGATTAATGTTTCCTAATTAGAGTGAAAGGTCATGAGGGCCAAATACACAGGAATTCTCTGTGTCAATTCATCATGAAGTTGTATGTACTATACTGTGAACGTTCCATCAGATTATCTCATTTGCAAATTCAGAATTGTTTCTCTAAGCTACTCCTGTTAAATTTTCATTCAGATCAAGGGCTGCACCCTTGCAACTAATCTACTTCTAAAATTATTTTCTGTGAGCAAATATAGTTCCCCTTAAACTCCCCTTCTACAAACCTGTAGAGAAAACAACATTCTTGGTGACAAGCCTGAAGTCTACAATGGAGAATTGAGGCAGTTCAATCTTTGTCACTCCTGTGACTGCATTATCACCCCCACGCCAGTAAAATTCAATGTCATCTGTTGTATAGCCATCTATAAAACAGGAGCAAAGGGTTATGGCTCTGATATCATGCAAAGTCGTAATGAACAGTTCAGTACATTCATTCAGGAACTTGGAGTAATTTTAATTGTATTTCCTAAAATAAAAATATGAATAATGTAACAGATGTGTACACATAGTCACAAACAATGTACACTCTAGTTATAAAGATGATCATGTCAAATGGCATTTTAAAAAGTGTGCATATATATATATAATCTTTTTATTGCTTCAGTCAGATTACTTTAATAAAATAAACTGATAAAAGAAAATTAGATTATACAAGTACTCAGTACAGGTGAAGTCCAGTATACAGTGTTTTACAGATTTATTTAATTTCAACAATCAGAAAATAGCATGTAATGTACAATATAATCAGTCTATTGTTGAATATAGAACTTCAGATTCTATATTCAAAACGTATTTTGTTTTTAATTAAAAAGTAGATTTACTCTTTTATTGCCCACAAATTAAAGGTAAAACAAAATAGACACCATTATTGTAAACATCATGAATAAATGTGTGGGCCCACCAATTTTTGCTGTACAGCAGCATATAAATTGTCCCTAATGCTTTGCACATATGACATCTGCCATCTGGGCCAACACAAGGATTGACTAGGGATCCCCAGAACTGAAAGCATGAGTCTCTACAGCATGAGCTAAAGAAAGAGACAGGCTCTGTAGCTCCTTTGTGGACTGGCCACAGAGGGAGGCACATAACACACACTGACAGCAAGAGTGTGTAAACTAGGGCTGTCAAGTGATTAAAAAAATTAATCGCAATTCATTGCACTGTTAAACAATAATAGAATAGCATTTATTTAAATATTTTTGGATGTTTTCTCCATTTTCAAATATATTAATTTAAATTACAACACAGAATACAAAGTTTACAGTGCTCACTTTATATTTATTTTTGATTATAAATATCTGCACTGTAAAAAACAAAATAGTATATTCCAATTCACCTAATAAAAGTATTGTAGTGCAATCTCTTTATAATGAAATTTGAACTTACAAATGTAGAATTATGTACAAAAAATAACTGCATTCAAAAATAAAACAATGTAAAGCTTAGAACCTACAAGTCCACTCAGTTCTACTTCAGCCAATCAAGTCTGGTTACAATTTGCAGGAGATAATGCTGCCCATGTCTTGTTTACAATGTCACCTGAAAGCGAGAACAGGCGTTCGCATGGCACTGCTGTAGCCAGTATCACAAGATGTTTATGTGCCAAATGCGCTAAAGGGTCATACATCCCTTCGTCTTCAACCACCATTCCAGAAGACATGCGTCCATGCTGATGACAGGTTCTGCTCGATAATGATCCAAGGCAGAGCAGACCGACACATGCTCATTTTCAGCATTTGAGTCAGATGCCACCAGCAGAAGGTTGATTTTCCTTTTTGGTGGTCTGGGTTCTGTAGTTTCTGCATCGGAGTATTGCTCTTTTAAGATATCTGAAAGTATTTTCCACACATCATCCCTCTCGGATTTTGGAAGGCACTTCAGATTCTTAAACCTTGGGTCAAGTGCTGTATCTATCTTTAGAAATTTCACATTGGTACTTTCTTTGCATTTTGTCAAATCTGCTGTGAAAGTGTTCTTAAAACAAACATGTCCTGGGTCATCGTCCGAGACTGCTATAACATGAAATATATAGCAGAATGCAGGTAAAACAGAACAGGATGCATACAATTCTCCCCAAAGGAGTTCAGTCACAAATTTAATTAATGCATCTTTTTTAACGAGCATCATCAGCATGGAAGCATGTCCTCTGGAATGGTGGCCAAAGCATGAAGAGGCATACGGATGTTTAGCATATCTGGCATGTAAATACCTTGCAACCCCGGCTACCAAAGTGCCATGCGAACGCCTGTTCTCACTTTCAGGTGACTTTGTAAATAAGAAACAGTCAGCAGTATCACTCGTAAATGTAAACAAACGTGTTTGTCTTAGCAATTGGCTCAACAAGAAGTAGGACTGAGTGGACTTGTAGGCTCTAAAATTTTACAACGTTTTGTTTTTGAGTGCAATTATGTAACAAAAAAAATCTACATTTGTAAGTTACACTTTCAGGATAAAGACATTGCACTACAGTACTTGTATGAGGTGAATTGAAAAATACTATTTTCTTTTGTTTATCATGTTTACAGTCCAAATATTTGTAATACAAATAATAATATAAAGTGAGCACTGTACACTTTGTAATATGCATTGTAATATAAATAAATATATTTGAAAATGTAGAAAAACATCCAAAATATTTAATAAATATCAGTTGGGTTCTATTGTTTAACAGTGCGATTAATCGGGATTAATTTTTTCAATCACAGTTAATTTTTGTTAATCACGTGAGTTAACTGCAATTAGTCGACAGCCCTAGTATAAACTACTAACATTAATGAAGAAGGTGCAAAAGCAAGTAAATAAACTAGGCACAATGGCTTGTAACATACTAAAAACACAGGAAAATAAATGTCTGTTAACTATAAAGGACAATTGTGATAGGGACAGACATTTTATCTGTAGTCTTCCAGGATAACTGCATAAGAAAGCTTGATGTGTAGTTGAGCATGATTGTAAAATCTTACAATAGGTTAAAATTAAACCTTTTACATAGCTTGAACATACTTGATTTCAAAGATAATGGACATTTATAGCAAACTGGCAAAACACTGCACACTTCATGACTATTTGAAAACGTATTAAACAGTCTCCAAATCTCTTAATTTCTGATCAGCCAAGTGTAGAATAGTAGCAACGAAAAGGTAAGCAAATGTACAGTGTTTCATCAATTTATGAAGATGCGAACTCAGGAATCCTTCAGAATATTAGAATGGCTGGGTTCAAAAACCTGCTCAACATACAGAATTAGTTTTAAAGCAGTCTCATAGTGTGTGTTTTTCGATAGCACTGTTTTTGTCAGTTTTAGCTTTCTCTGAAAGCGACCGCTTTCCTTCTATATTTTAGGGTACTAATTGGAAGTCTAACACTCTTTGAGGAAGCAGACAAAGACAAAAAATATAACAGAAGAAGTGAAAAGTAAATCAGAATGCACGAAAATTTTCTTCTGGTGTAAGTGGGATATTTTCTCTCACTTTGGGCTCTATCCTATGAGGTGCCGAGCACCATCAAATAATCATCATGCAGGACTGAGCACCAATACACGGGGCCAAAACTCTGCATGCTATAAAATCTTGCTTTACTCAGTGTGGGGGTTTTCATGGTTTGTTAGGTTAGGGCAGAATGTGGCCCAATGTGTTTTCAAATAATTTATTATATTTTGTTCATAGTATTCATGTAACTGGCCTGATTCATTCTAGTGTAATTCCTTTTGTTTTATTCCCTTTTTGAAAACTCCATGCACAACAATTTGTTAGTTAAAGTCATCCGTGAAAACAGACAAATAAGCTTTCTATTTATTGTGGATGAGTGCCATTCCAGGGTGTCCCATTGTGACCTAAGGCAGCCCAGCAGGCATCCTCCCCTCAACAATCTCTCAGTTCTTTGTAATGGCTCGCTCTGTAATGGGCTAGAGCACTTAAACAAGGTTCTCCCTGTGTGGGGTCTTATTTAATCTTAAAAAAAAAATCCAAAAACCAAAACAGACTCTGAGGCCCTCAGGCCACACCCTTCCTTCAGCCCACAGCTCTTCATCTTGGGATCTGTGTAGCTTCATTCAGGTGTCTCCTCCAGAGTCCAGGAATCCCACAGTCCGCCTTCGGTCTGTGCTGTTCCCAGGTGGGAACCCCAATTAATAAATGCTAAGGAAGTCGGAGAAATCAGGATATTTAGAGATGTCTTGCTACAACATTTCCTTCATCTTAGCCATAATTAAAAATGTTACATATCAGTCAATGACTGAATAGATTGTCAGCAATTGGCATTGACAAAATCCTGGTCAGAAAATGGAGAAAAACTGCACATTTTTGTGAAATTTTGTTTTTCCTCAGAAATTTGACTAGTTTTTGTTGGCAAACAACACTGGTAAAGGACCCAATACTTCTCCTAGGAAGAGTAAGGATCCATAGTTCAAGCTGCAGCAGGACATTCTCCCCAACATATCCAGAACCTCCATAAGTGACATGGGCTTGAGTTCAAGCAGAGAGGACCCCAAAATTGATCGCTCCTTTATTACAGGACATATTTCACTTACAGACCTTTCCCCCCTGACACCTGTAGGTTTGCCAGAGGAGCCATATGTAGTTTGGCTGGACAACCTTTACACCAAATGGATTTTCCCTTTCTCTTCCTGTAAACTAGGCAGTGCCATCAATAGGATTAAAGTTGGCAAAGATCAGCACTGGCAAGCATCTGCTGTGAATTTTTATAGAACAGAGTCCTCATGGAAGGTCATGGTGTTTGATATTTATAAATATAGCAGATGTTTATATAGTCTAAAATAATGCAAGTCTGGGAAAGAGCCAAAGTTACTGCAATCTGTCGACAGAAGCCTGATCAGGTGTAGTCCAGGAAGCATCAAGCATGATTGCAGAATGAGTTCTACTGATGCTCCTGAAGTGCTACAGTTGCCACAATAACCAATGATCAACATGCTTTTTGATCTTCAAGACCCACCTGCTGCTAGTTGTTTGCATCTTTGGAAACTAGAACCATTAGTATACTACAGAAAATTATCTTCATAGAAAGCTACACAATGGATTTTAAGGTTTCAGAGCATTAATCAATAGCACATTGTATTTAGCACACACAAATATTTTCCCATGGAAGGCAAAGCTTCTGTACAACTTCCGTAGTTCAGATTGGGTTGAAATTGTTCTATTATATTGGCTAGATGATTAAAAAAACCAAATTACATACTTACTCCAAAGATGGGAATTATTTTGTTCTGTAGGGAAAATAAAGCATTTTACAGCTTAATTATGCTTTCCTGAAAACTGCCTAATTACACAAGAACCCCCTCTCAATCTCTCATTTCTTCAATTAATCCTATTCTATTTTCTCCGCAGCATGGAAATATCTAAAGGTAGATACGGAATAATATGCAATACTTTAAATGTTTCTTTCCAACAGAGAGACGGCCTGAAACTCATGGGCTCTATTAACTGCTGGACATGTTTAAGGAACACATAGGTCAGGCATGCA
The DNA here is from genome assembly GCA_037349315.1 of Chelydra serpentina. Taxonomy (NCBI): domain Eukaryota; kingdom Metazoa; phylum Chordata; order Testudines; family Chelydridae; genus Chelydra; species Chelydra serpentina. The sequence continues at coordinate 21,952,299 of JBAIAC010000035.1, forward strand.
TTTTTCCCTTTGCCACATCTGGCTCTGTAATCAATACCACTGTAATTTCTGAATTAATGGACTAATTTATGTGGGAAATGCAACTGATAACCGCTCACAGGGTTTTCCATTCCCTTTATATTCATCACGCCACAATGTTACTCTCTCTCTAAAAAAGGCGGGGGGGGGGGAGGATAGGGTAGAGGGTGCATGAATGGACTTTGCTAAAGATAGATTTTGAGGCCCAGACTACTATGTTTTCTTCTTCCATGTTTCAATGGAAAAAATTCTCTACACATTTATCCTGAACAAAAATCCCTTATTCTATGTACTCAGGTCTCTGATCATACTTCAATGCCTAAAATGGTTTTTAACCAAAGATGCCTGGAAATTCTGCAATAGATCAGGTCATCATGATGTCCTTTTACTTCCCTATTCATGGTTTATTTTCCAGGAAAGTGGTGAACATTTTAAGGAGAGATAATGTTTTCTGGTCTACCACCATTTCTGTTAGATCTTTAGAATCTAAATTTCTGTTTTTGAAGGTAAAAAATAAAAATGCAGCAACAAACATGCCAGCACAGATCAGTAAAGAAAGACCATGCTATAAAAAAAATGTAAAAACAGTGTCCTTTGAGAGGTTATGCAAAAGCATTCTACATGATTTATTGAGCAGTTTATTTTTATTTATAGGAAAAATTGGTAGGAAAACATCTGCTCACACCATATTCCAAATTAACATTTATTTAATTTCAACATTAAGCTCAGGATTCTAGGAGATCTTCTTGAGCCTTCTAGGATGAATCAACAGCATGTTTTGATGTCAGGGTTAATTACTGTACTTTAGAACTATAAACAGAATAGGAAAAGAAAACAAAAAATAAATTAGCAAAACAAGTTTATTAGTGTCTATAAACTGCATGCTGTGTACATATTAAAACATCAGGATAAATATTTTTTCATTTGGGAAAATAGATTGAAGAAAGTGTTTTAAAAAACCTACGCCAAACTTTTATGAAACACAACTTATCACAAGTCCTTTTCTGAATCTTTCCTAATGGATATTTAACTACACGTCTCCCACACAAACTTGGGTTCACCCAACGAATGGCTGTTGGTTTTTCTGCCAACGCTTTCTGAAGCATTCCAACTTTCCCTTTAGTCTCTTCAAAAAAGAGTATTTTTCTTGTTTTCTTTTTGCTGACACAGACTAACACGGCTACTACACTGAAACCTGTCAAAAAAGAGAGTGTCAGTTAAACAGCTCCTGTGTTCTCAATGGGAGTTGGCAGGTGCTGAGCACTTCTGGAAATCTGGCTTCTTCATTTAGGTACCGTGAGGGGAGTTGAGCCCTTTTGAAAATCTTGCCACAAGAATCTAAGCAGAAGATTCCAAAACATTCAGTTTTGCTGTGGTAAAGCTTTGCACAACCCTCTGCTCTTTAAGGCACTAGAGAACATTTATGCAACAGAGAAGTTAAAATGGGGCTTTGATGTTGAATGAAAAAGCCGTTAATATCCATCAGCAACAGAAGAAAGAATTTTTAGGAAATGTCTACAAGTATTCAGAACCCTATTAAAACATTTCTCTCCCTGGTCTATGTAGAATGAATAGTCCCATTGATTTCATTGCATGGAGGAGGAGAGAGGAATATTATGGGGGGAATTTCAAATGAATACCATTGTGTACTGCTAAAATACCTACAGGTAATCTGAGACAAACCTAATACCTACAAAACATCAGCCAGTAAAATGAATGGATGCATTCATTTCCCTGGTGGATGTTTTCCCAGTAATAGTTATAGGTCCAATTACCTGTGAACATAATATACAATGTCAGCAGGTATTTAGGCTTCACGACATCTCTATTTGCTAGTTAAATGATTTAATGCCCAGGCAATTTTAAAGAGTAATAGCAGCCTGGGAAAAAAATCAACTTATAACAATGATAAAGAAAACATAAAAAGAATGAGTAATAGATCAATATTTCTAAATTATCAGAACACTTATGGATTCTGCACAACGAGTATGTCAAGCACACCAAGACTAATACTTCAGCATTCATTTTGTACAAGAAGATTCCTAGCAGAAGGCACTGTCTATTTGATTTAAAATGTAATATGATTGTAAGAGTTATTGTTCTACTGTATATTAGACTGTATCTAAGTATGTTACCTGGAATGACTGATTGCTTCTCCCCCACAAATCATTTATATATCATCAGAAGCACGATTCACTTCACATTTAGAAAGTTTCATTTCTCGTTCCTGTCATTTGTCACACATCAGCAGCAGTCAAGCAAATCAATACATTGTTCCTGCAAATATGGGGTCTGATTCTGAGAGGAGCTAAGCATTAACTCCCAGTAACTTGGAGAGCAGTCTTAATACCTCACAGGAAAGGGACAATGAACTATGGAGTATTTTGAAAGAAGAAGAAAACACATACACAAACTATAGAAAAAGAGCCATTTACTTTTTGCAATTTAACACAAGTTGAAACATTTAGGATGCCAGTTAAAACATGCAAACACTATTGCTTAAGACTGCTGAATGATTTTGGATTTTAAACTCAAGATGTGGTTAATATATACAATACATAAAAAATAAACCTTTGTGAGAAGTCTATAAAATCTAATACAAGGTTTATTGTGTGGAAGTATTTTGTATGCACAGGGAAACAACGTTAAGACAACTGGGCTATTTTAGAGATATGCGCACATGCACACACATTACATTGCACACATCTAGATAAGGTGTGTGTATAATATATAAAAAATCACAGGCAGTGGCTCATATTTTAGTATTTATATTGTGGTAACACTGGAGATAAGGGATCAGGTCCCCATTGTGCCCAATATATATGTAATGAAGAGGAAATTCGTGTTTCAAAGAGTTTATAATCTAAGTATAATAAACATAAACAAACCACAAAAAAGTGAGAAACGGTTAGAATCTAGTAGACAAACCCAAGTGAGGGTTCTAACTCTGGTTGTCTCTCAGCTTCAGGTGCAGTCACAGTCAGACATGAGGGATCAGGCTGGTCCTGCATTTGTGGAGTCACATTAACTGCAAGGCAGCAGAAGTCTACAGTGAGCCCTTTTCAGCTACCTCCTGCTTGGTCTTGGCCCAACTGCAAGCTATAAGATGGAAGAAATTTGCCCCTCAAATTGGCATACACTTTCAACAGTTATAGGTATCAGCAAGTGTGGCGGCACAGAAAGGGCAGAACATGACCACATCCTTCCCCCTACCGGCCTGAAGCCCCAAGACACAGACAGAACTGATGGTACATGGCCCTTCCTGTCCCCAGGCTCTTATTCTTTTCACACAGTGACATGAGGCACATCAGAATTAGGCTGCAGATGGTTTTGAGGGAAACACTATCCACCACAGCCACTTTTTTCTTCATAGTCGCAAAGAGGAGCATAGGAAGGCACCGAATACAAATATGCTGGTGAATTTTTATTACAGAAAAAAAGCATTTTCATAACTGAGAACAGACAGGTGTTGTATTGTATACAAAGAAATCATATTTTAAAATAAAAAAAATCTACTGACCCACTACGAAGAAAAGACTAGAAAGCTATTTTAGGTCTCACACTCAACCTCTATCAACTAGATGTTCTTTGGCAAGCCAAAGATGTAATCATGAAATAATAGCTTCCCAAAACAATAAAATGGACAGAACTGGTGGATTAAATTAAATACTAGGTTGAATGCTTTCACTAATAATATACAAGTTTGTCAGAAGCTCCTGGGCTTAAGGCATATGAACCTATTCAAATAAATGAGTTGCTCTATAAGAAGTCTAATTTAGGACCTTGACATTTGTAGATTCTTTACCATGGAATAAATTGTATACAGAATAAAGGGCTTAGAAGATAAAAATTTATATTTCTAGTACAGTGTATGGCTGAGTACATTTACTGTAAAGGTAACATTCTCCATTTTTATTTATAGAGTACCTGTGTATACTACCTGCTTCAGGTGATTTCTTTACTGGTACAGTGGCTTTTAATAACCTACAATGGTATTTAAAGATTATCATCACTATTTTACAGATGGAGAACCTGATACACATCTATGGGTTAGTCATGGACTGTTTACTTTAACTACTTTTTATTCATGATGTGTGACTGTTATCTAAATCAAATTGGAGGGAGCAATGTATGTTTGTATCACATAGGAGGGAGCAATACCCATTGCCATACTATATGTACATACGTACTTTTTGTTTATTTAGATTTTGGTCTTACACAAAGTTGACATCACAGGTCCCCCTTTCAAACTTCTACCTGCAATTTACATACATATAAAAACACAAGGACACAGAGGACAAAGCAGCAGCACTTCTTTCTCCATTGTTGCCATCTATCATTTGACTACTATTCACATGACCAATACAGGTTAAACCCGCTCACTGCAATTTCCCATTACCCAGAAATCCCAGCCTCAACAGCTCCTGCCCTCTTGTAATGCCTTGTCAAACAGATGGGCTTTGTAGCCTGTGTCTGTGCGAAAATGGGGATTACAGCACTTCCCTACCTCACAGGGGTGTTGTGATGAAAAATGAATTAGATTGTGAAGCATTTTGAGATCTATTGATGAACAATGCTATATAATAGTAATAGTTCTGTTAATTATAGCACTGCCTATTATTAAGGATGTCTGACCGATTTTCAGTTGCTTTTAACGCTGACAAATATGAACTGTTCAGGCTGTAATTCTCTGTGCTGGGTATCTGCCTGAGGCTGATTGTTGTGTTTGGAGATTCCACAACCTCCTCTGGAAGGCTATTCCATAGTTTTACTACCCTTATAGTTAGGAAGTTCTTTCTAATATCTAACTTAAATCTCCCTTGCTGCAGATTAAGTCCATTACTTTCTTTTCTTACCTTCAGTGGACATGGAGAACAATTGATCAGCGTTCTCTTTGTAATAACCTTTAACAAATATGAAGACAGTTGTTAGGTCACTCCTTGGTTTTTTCTCAAGACTAAACAAGCCCAGTATTTTTTAACTTTCCTCATAGGTCAGGTTCTCTCAACCTCTATCATTTTTGTTGTTCTCCTCTAGGGACTCTCTCCAATTTCTCCACATCTTTCCTGAAGTGTGACACGCAGAATTGCACACAGTAGTGTACTCCAGCTAAGGCCTCCCCAGAGCCGTGCAGAGAAGGACAATTATCTCTACTTCATTCAATTACCTGTACCTTCATATGAAGCCAATCTAAATGTATGGCCCAAGTAACCAAAACATTTAGACTGGGATTTTCAAAGGAAACAAAAGCAGTTTAGACATCTAACTCACACTGAATTTCAGTGAGATTTGGACTCCTCACTCTTCTAGGGTACTTTGCAAAAGCCATCTTTAATGAATTAATTGAAGATCTTACTTTGACCTTATAGGGTTCTTTAAAGCAGAGGCAAATCCAACTCACCTTACTCATGTTGAAGTCAATAGGACAACTTATGTAAAATAAGGGCAATAGGATTTTGCCTATAATCTTGTTCATCTGGCGATGGAAAAAAACATTGCACATGGACCATTACTGATGACTCAAGAAATATAAACAAGTTTCCTCCCCAACCCCCAATATTTGGTCTTTCTGCATAAAGCAATAACATTCCTTTTGCATTTAACTTCAAAAACTCTCCCCCTGGCCTTCAGGCTCTAAACATTTAAACAGAAAGGAGGTTGTACAATTTTCTGACTACAGTGAAACTCAACTGAGTCTCCCAGCTGCCGGTTGCAGTGACCAAACAGAAGTGAAGGGGGTGGGGCCTCTATCCTCTTTGGGTGGTACAACAACAGGGCCAACACAAAAAAGCCCTGGCAGCCAGAACTCGGGGCCTGAAGCTTCCAAGCTGGGACAGTGGGTTCTGGGACCAACCAGAATCCAGGACAGCTGGGAGGGATGTGATTGTTTCAAAAACTATTTTGAAAGTGCTTGCAGATAAAAAAAATAGATACTTGTGCTTTAAATACATTTGAAATGTATTTAAATACAAGAACTAAGTACAGAATATTTAAAGTACTTAAGTGGAAATATGTAGAGTACTTTAAATGACTTAAGTGCAAATGTACTTCAGGCCCTGAGTTCTGGCTGCAACGGCCTTTTTTTTTATTAGTACAAATGTACTTAAGTACATGGGAACACGGATGCATGTGCACAGGCACGCGCGCACACACACACACGTACAAATAGCCTTTAAGTCACTTTGTGGACTCAGACCCTTGATGATATATTCTCACTGCATCTGCTCCTTCTAGCCCATGTTCACTTTTTTGTCTGCATACCCCTTCCACATGGTTTTCTTCTGCTGACTGGGTACTCAGTCTTCCCCTCCATGGAGGGTAGTGTTGACTGCAGACTGTCAGTTTTTTTATTAACTGCATCTGGATCATCTTTGGACTCATTCCTTTTGTGAAGAGTTGATGTCAAGAATGGCATCATTTTAGCAGAACAAAATGGCACCAACTTCTCAGACAAAGAATAGAATTTTCATTCTATTCCTTAAGGCATTGTACTCTTTCTTCCTTGAATGAGACTTTAGTTTTCCTCATACACATTATTTTTTTCTACTGCAATGAATAGTGAAATGTACACCGAAAATATCATATTAAACAGAGTTTTCATTTTGGAAAATTCACAAAACAAATCAATTTATATTACTAATCTACAGCCAAGAGTCAGACTGCATTTAATTCCGTATTAATCCTCCAACAACTACAAAAATCATTCACAAACACACAATTGGTTGTGCCAAACACATTAGGATGGACCAGAGTTCTAAAAAGTTAAAAAATTGTATATCTGAGGAACACTTGAATGATACAAGGTTATTGCTGTATTTTGATTAAATACTCTTTCACAGCAACACATTCGATTTCATAATATTATAATTTAAAAGTGTACTAGATGGACTACAAGGATGCTAAATAATTATGAGTCCAAGATATTGGAGTGTCCTTTTAAACACAGTTTGAGCATCTAAGTAGGTGTGCTGAGAAGTACATGTTTGCTACTTTTAAGAGGAGATTTTCAAAGGCATAAAGGTGAATTGCAGTATCAAAGCATGGAGTTGTTACGTATCTCTGTTACGAAGAATTATATATAGATGGTAATAACAATTTGCTATTTAAATTTGAATCTCTATCAGTTGTAAGTAATCAGTGAAGATTTAATATAGTAACAGCAATCTCATTAATTCTTATGTATACGTGATCTATTTTGTACCTATTTTATCACTGATTGAATCAACTTTGCTGAAAATCTCAATTTCTAAAAGACATATGCAATCAAATACTAGCAGTTTCTACAATATCTAAATATACACTCACAAAAAATAGTGAATTTGATCTTTTCATAGCAGTGCCCAATATGAAAATACAAGTATGTTTCACTACTACACAGAATGTTGATGAAGTTCCAAAGCCCAGAAAATGTCACAGCATCATTCAGAACTCTCTTCCACACTCAGGTCAAAAAATGTGAAATGAAAGGAATAAATATTCTTTTCAACACCTAAAGGTTTGCCATGAAAACATCCCAGCAGAATTAAGGTTCAGGAGGGAAAAAAAAACCAAAACCTTTCACTATAAATAAACTGTGAAATGCACTAAATGAAACTATTAATCCACTTAGGGGGTCACGGTTATACCTTCCTGCTAGAAAGGTCATCAACACCACTGCTGCAATCTTTCAGAGTGGAGATGCCAGTCTAAAAGGCAGAAATCAACAGAGAAAATGAATCACCCACTAGCTGGATATGGAAGTGGGCCATTTGGCGTTTCACAGATACCAAGCAGATCTTTGGGTTATCAGCATCTGGACAATCAACCAATTAATTAAGAACATCAATATCATTCTAGTTTCACCAAACAGGGTAGAATAGATTTAGGGCTAAAGTAAACTTATTACAATTTCCATTATTTTTATACCTTCTAAGTTGTAAAATCATCTCCACAAATTGAATTTTCATGTTCATGAACCACGTATTATTATTTTTCAGGACTCAAGTATAAACTGGATTCTTTCTACTTCTAACCTTCCAAATTATCAATATCTTGCAGCATCAGCACTGTCCTTAGAAATGAAGTATTGTAGCCATGTCAGTCCCAGGATATTAGAGAGACAAGGTGGGTGAGGTAGTATCTTTTATTGGACCAACGTCTGTTGGTGAGAGAGAGATGTTTTTGAGATATATGGAGAAGATCTCTGTGTAGCTTGAAAGCAGGGCCGGCTCTGGCTTTTTTGCTGCCTCAGGCCAAAAAAAAAAAAAAAAGCCAGTGGGAGCGCTGCCGAAGCAAGAAGAAAAAAAAAAAGGGCAGAGTGGCCTGAATGCCACCCCTTACAATGTACCGCCCCAAACATGTGCTTCTTAGGCTGGTGCCTAGAGATGGCCCTGCTTGAAAGCATGTCTCTCTGACCAACAGAAGTTAATCCAATGAAAGATATTACCTCACTCACCTTGTCTCATAGAAATGAAGACCATTGTATGGAGAGACCAGAAGCATAAACCCAGGTGCATAATGAACATCATACATTTGAAAACCACTTTAATAAGATAAAGAATGCCCTTAATTGAATATTTTGAGGCACCACAACCAGTTTAAGAATCCTAGCTCTGTCCTTATTTCCAGGTTATGTCCACAGGAGGAAGTGCTCTGTATCAGGCCTTGCAGTAGCATTCTCTCCTTGAAAAATACTACACCTGAAAAGAATTTAAAAATAAAACTGAGCTACAAAGAAGCTTAAATGCTTATGACTGATTCAGAATGCCTAGACATTGCCCTTTTCACTCCAAACTCTGCTCTTCCAAACAGACCCTGAATCTTCAACATATAGAGTGTACCAGATACATTCCCACACAGTGCCGAGTGTGTGACAGATGATATGATACACCACATTCAAAATTTTCATCTGAACACAACTCTGTGAATGAATCATTTATTTCTTAAGGATTAACTGGGTCATTATATTATATCCTCCCTTAAACTGGTGGACACGTGTTTTGTTTGACTCACATTTCCACTGGATTTGCATTGAATTCTGTTCACTTGCTTCTTAAGGGATTACATAACCTAACATGTACAGTATAAAATCAACTCTCTATTTCATTTCAAGATCTGTAGCCTGATTTTCTGCATCTTCCGATTCACCAGTCCATTATGACTGGATGCATTCATGAAGACTAGCAAGTCATCACCATCAATAGTGAGGAGACCACAGCTGAGTCCTGAGATGTACGTGGATCTAAGTGGTGAAAATCCACAGGTCCCTGAGGTGGTAAGTTCAACTCTGCTGTTCAGTGAAGGGAAACAGTCACTGCCAGTGCTGCCTAGCGGTTGGGTGGGAGTATGGCAGGCTGACTCCCACCCCAGGCATTCCCCTTTTCCGCTGTAACTCCACCCTGCAGTGGTCTGTGCTTTCAGGGTATGTCTACACAGCAAAGGAAAATCCGCAGCTGGCCTGTGCCAGTCGATTCGGGCTCATGGGGCTCGAGCTGCGGGCTTTTTCATTGCTATGTAGTCACTTCCCATAAGCGTTAAGTCCAGGACAGGACTTGGAGACCTTGTGATGACTTTAGACACCACAAGCTATTTATTTAGTCTTGGAGTTAGAGGGCCATATATTTACAGGATCTGTCTATGTCCGGAGTCCTCAGTGAATGATACTTTTCATATTCACTACAACTGAATACTGACTCTCCTGTATCACATTAGAGATGGAGTTGAGTAGGCTGCAGCACATTCAGGTGCTTATCCAAACCAAGCTTCTGAATCTTTTGAAGATTACCACCCATCAGTACACTGCATGGAAAATTGTATCTCTGTGACCAACATGTATAGTCTTTAAAACATAATGCAACCAGAAATATAGCTCAAACAGTCATGCATGAATGTCACAGTCCTCAACATTTCTCAGCTATGAAACAGCTACTGTACATGAACAAAGTGTACTGGGATGTATCTGAGACATCTTGGAATGAGGCCACTAAGTCTGAATTTAGACGCCCATGTTAAGCTATTTTTGAGGATTTTGTCCCTCATGACTAGTTTCCATGTCCACACTATGGGCCACATTTTCAGAAGAGCAGTCTCCCCTTTGAAGGAGCAAATTCCCCCCACAAAAATTTCATCCACAATTGAATTGAACACATGTTTGAGTGTACGTGCCTCCAACTATTTGATTGAGAGAATTAATCAGGTACTTAGGGGTACCGCTATTTAGCTTTGCACCGAGGATACATTTTGCCAGTGTGAACTGCTTTTAGGCCAGGCTGGTCCTTTCTGAAAATGTATCCTTGATAGTGAATAGGGCCAGAATTTGGCTCTATCTAATTGAAATTTATTCCACAGAAAATTGATGTCCAAACAAATATATTCTCTGGAAATAAAGAGGAGTTAATTTATAAAACGATTTTTTTCACACATATAAAACAATTACTGGAATTTATAAGACACATCAATTTGAATCAATGTGTGTTGGACGCTGCTCCCCTTATCTTACTTAAAATGTTGCTGGTGTTACAAAATTGCTATTGTGAGTTTCCAAGGTGACCATTAAAAGGGCTATTAAGGAGTCATATGAGGGAAGAAGGACAACATGATCGTCAGCTCAAATGTTGTTTGTATATAAAAACATTGGTTCTTGATGTCTAGATTCTCAATGACCTCATCGATAGCCTAGAGTTCTAATGGTGCTGTACATTAAAAAATGAAAGGAAACAATGAACAACATCTGGCAACCTTAATATATTAGTAGCAAAACTGCATTAATACTCCACTTTGCTTAATTATTCCATAGCTATATTAAAAATCCAAAGCCGCAAGGAGAAAAACATAATCTGTAGAAGGAAGCCCTGCTGATTGGTGTTCATGCTGTTTGTTCAATTTAGGAAAATATTATTCATTAAGATCTGTTCAATTGCAACTACTTGCGAGGCAATGTTATGACAAATTACCTCATCCTTACCTGCAGTATTCCGGGCATTACAATTTCTAAAAAAAAAAAAAAAACTATTTTAAAGAATACGTTTGATTATGGGGGAAAAGGGATGCTGTTCTACACTATTCCTGGGCCAAAAAAAAAAAAAAAGCCTTGTAAAAATCATTAAGTTAAGGAGTTAAGGCTTTAAATAGACATAATCAACTAGTTAAGAAAAAAGCCTCAATTGCACATGTGTTAGAGTTAGGGTTGTTTCTGGGCTCTTAACTATGAGTTTCCAGAAATTATTTTCTTTTAATAACACACATGTTACAACAAAAGTTCCTTTTGTTACGTATGATATATATTTGCAAATTTTTTCTTAGCCTAGACTTTTGTCTGGATAATTCCCTTCTTTTCATAATGTTGTCACAGAGAATTACTGGTACTCTTTCCACGTGGAACTATTTACACGTTAAATGTGTAAAACGGAAGACGGCTATTTTGATTAGATACATTAGTCTCCATGTTGGGACAGCACCAATGTTTCTTCAAAGCTGCAGTAAATCTGTAAATTTCACAGAAGTCTTCACACAGGTTGGTTTGGCTCTGAATTTTGAGTGATCATTATACTGCTCCTGCTGATTTCTCAAATTCTTTCTACCTGGCTTTACTGCTCAAAGGCAAGATCCTGGAAACTCTGTGACTATCTCAGAAGGGAACATACCGCTTAGCGGGCAGAGGCCCAGATGCTTTGCTAGGATACTGAAATAGTTGAGTAAATTTCTACATCCCCCAATTCATTCGGTAAGGATCCAGCTTGAAGAAACGGGGATACAAACGTATCAGATGTTTTGTGTTGTGAACAGGCCTGCCGATAGCGGTGGGCAAAGAAGACAATTGCCCAGGGGCCTGGGCAATTTAAAAGGGCGGTAGCGGTGGCCAGGAGCCCTGGGCCCTTTTAAATTACCCGGGCCGACCGCAGGGCTCCTAGGCGCTCGCGGGTATGGTACCAGCATGGCAAAGGCAGCTGGGTGGGCATGTGGATGCCCTGGCTGTGCCGGAAGAGTGAGCACCTCTTGTTAGCTTTCAAGGGTCGGGGTGCTGCTCAGGATGGGGATAGCTTTTTTTCATGAGTGCTATGCTGTTTCTTTAGCTATTATATTTGCTGCTGGTTCCCTGTGTATCATGATTGTGCTATTCAATTAGTTGTCAGGAGCACCTGCAGGGTGAAACAGGCTGCTGTTGTGGTCTTACAAATCTAAACAAACAAGTAAGCCATCAGCCAACCCATGAGATTACGTCAGCAGCTTTCAAGAGCTCTCAAACCGTGGATGAAGCCCTGGATCTGGGGTCATCCCACTCTCTTGTAGACTTTCTTCAGACATAGCACCCTGGCAGCCTCCATTCCCCCTACAACTAAGGTGGCTGATTGCGGTTACTGGGTCTTAAATATTTCCAGACCCATTCAGTCCTCTAGGTGTTTCTGCAGCTTGGGAGAGGTCAAGAAAGTCCAGCCCGCCCCACGTGACTTCAGGGGATAGAGAACCAGTGTGGGAAGATCTCCTAGGAGGAGGACATATTCAGCAACAGTTTGCAAATGCAGACTTTGAGCTATCAAGTCATGCTAGCTAAAATACAGCTTCAGGGCTCTGATATTAGACCAACTGCCTAGACAGGCTATGAATGCGGTTAAAGTTGTGATCTCTAAAGATCAAGGGGGAACATGCTTGCAACATGCTGTCAACCCATCTCTACCATCTACTGTGTTGGTGACAATACTTCAGGATTAGACTAGATCACCAAGGTCAGGTCACAATGCAGGTCACAAATGCCTCTGGACCCAGACGACCAAATTTCACCTAATATCCTGGAACTGAGAACAGTCTATCGAGGCTGCCAGTCATCCCTGCTTTGCCTGAAGGGCATCTGTTTGCAGCAGCTAGTGAACAATATACTACTACTGCTTTGTGCTATAGCAGCCAGCAGGGTGGGGCCTATCTGTGACCTCGGAGGGCTGCCACATTTTGGTGCTGGTGTGTTAATCACATTGCACCCAAGCTCTCCCTCCTCCAGAGACAGAGAACAGCCCTGGCAGGAAGCTGCCCATCACAAGTGGTTCCTGGAGGAGTCTGCAGCCAGCATGGTTCCCGAGGCAGACAGCCAGCCACAGAATACCCTACCAAATACCAGGCCGGTTCTGCTCCAAGAGCCCAGGGTCTGCAATGCATTCACTGCTTCAGGACTGGGCTTGTCGCTTTTCCAGGGCTTTCCTCTAATTCCTTTCATTCCCAGGGTCCTGGCAAGGGCCAAGCAGGACAGAGCCAGAGTGCTGCTCTTTGCCCCAGCTGTATAGTCCCCGCTGCCTAATCTGCTGGATTTCCTGTCCCAGAGGTGAAGCCGGACTCTGCACCCAATTCCAGATCCCTGAGTCTAAGCCTGGCTGCTGGCAGGTTGACCAGCCTGGGCTGAGGTTGCCCACCAGAAGTCTCTGCTCTATGAGGTGGGAGAGGTTTTCCATCAGCTCCTCTATTCCCTTCATTCAGGACCATCTGCTTCACCCCCAAGTAATCTGGCATCTTGCTCAAGTAGGATTTCAGCCTTCTGCCACGGCCTCTCAATTACAGAGATAATGTTCCGATATCATGTGTTTCCTCTTGCTCTGGAACCACCTCGATCCCAGGACGCAAATGTGACACTCCCCGAATTAATGGTGTCCCCCTCCCCCATTGTCAGGAAAGTCAAAGCTGTTGTTGCTGTTGTATTCTTATTACTATTTGCTGGGGCCCCGTTGTGGTGGGTCCTGCACAAACGCAGAGGAGAACACCAAATCTTCTCCAAAGAAGCTTCCAATCTAGATGGACAAGCGGCAATGAGTGATAGCTACAGACAGAGGCACGAGAACAGGGCCAGGAGGATGTGGGTACATACAACATTGTATGATTGTTTATGTGCATGTCTTTGGAACCCTCCTTCAGGTAGTCGAAGGCTGCTAGCAAATTCCCCCCTCATTCTTCTCTTCTGCAGACTAAATAAACCCAGTTCCCTCAGCCTCTCCTCATAAGTCATGTGCCCCAGCCTCCTAATCATTTTTGTTGCCCTCCGTTGGACTGTCTCCAATTTCATTCCATAATGTATTTATTTAATTTAAATATATAATTCAAAATAACACATTCTACATCTTATATTTAGGCTCACAACGTTTAATACTGTTGCTGTAACTGAAAAAAAAGTGAACTACATCAAGCAACGCCACAACTTACGTATAGTGGGTTCTAATGTGTTACCAATAAGATAAAAAGTAATGTCGTAAATCTCAGCTGTCTCTTTCTAGGGGGTCCATTGACTGTTCTGCCTTGGTGCATGGAATTGCTGTCGGCGGGCCTGGTTGTAAATGTGTGTGCACATGAATAGGGGTACAGGTTGCTGGAAGGAAGACTACCATGATAAGAAGCAGATAGGACAATACCAAATGAAGAAGGAGAGGGGTACTGACTGGCTGGTTGCTTCTCTAGATCTACATGCTGAGCAGGACTGGCTTTCCTTTGAACAGCAGCCCCATGCCTGCTGTCAGGAGCCACCTCACTCTCAAAGCAGCGCAGCAGGCATCTCCTCTCGTACATTACTCTCCTTTGGTGGAGCAGGAAGCTTTCAATGGCTCTTGTGAGAGAGGAGAGGCAAGGAGCCAATGAGAGATGCATGCAATGGTTGTTCGAACCTTAAGAGAGTCAATTATTATTTGGTTTTCAGGTGCCATAAAACTGAAACAAACTTTTTAAACAGTTTTCAGAGCATCTTTTAAATGTAATATTTCCTTTGCTTAATATCCTCTCTCTCACCCTTGCTGGTCCTGTATTACTATTGTCAGATTTCCCTTGTATGGTACCATTCGGGCATTATCATCTTCACAATTCAGAAAGCAAGCAACAGCTCCTTCCTCATGTTGAGAGAATCCTTTGCAATGCATTTCTGACAATCGATGTTCACCCGAGAGGTAATTCCTGGCATGCACAGCTAGAGACGGTACCTGTAATTGAGGCCATTGCCATAAAGCCCTGGTGATACCAAGTTTTTAAGGAACTGTATTCCATCAGTAGGTTTTTAACCTGCTCATGGGACTTGTATTCTGTTTTCTTCCAGTTCTAGTATCATAACTATGTCAATATGCAAATGTATATTACATAAAGTTGCCTCGTGGGCTGGAAAAGCAGGATATCTGCCTGTAAATGTTCATTAAAAAAACCCCAAGAACAATATTTTAACATACATAAAAGGTAATCAGCCTCAAATACAAGAGTTAAAACACTAAATTTTTACGCTGAGAACCCCATGTGGAATGCACGTCACTTGTGCCTTTCAAATAGATGCCTTTCTTAAAAAAATCATACATCAACAGCTAAACACATGAATAATAAAATAATGTATAATACACAATGCAGCAATGAAACCACTATTAACATTTTATAATCACTATATTTTCAGAAGGACACATCTGCACAGCTTCACTAATGAAAAGACTGATTAAGATGCAAATTCTGTCCCAATTTTTTTTTTAATTGCCCAGCTATATTTGCTTGGAAGATTATACAGTGAATCAAACTTGTTACTAACCCCACCCCCTTCTCTGCTCTCTTCTGCTGCCCAGAACCTCTTATAGCAGCAATTCTCTCCTCCATCCCAACATATGCACACAACCCAGTGCTCATCTACATGATACACCATATCACCAACTACACTGTAATTATCAGTTTCAACTCCTCCCTGCCTAGAAAGTGCCACTCTTTACTTGTCTGTCAAATGCCTCAACTAGAAGAATGATTATTTGTGGGAAATTGATCAGCGCATGAAAGAGAGAAGGCTCTGTAGGGGTATGAATGCGCAACCCGCAGAAGCGAGTCTCCCAGTTCATGCTGACAGACTCAGGCTAGCACTCTAAAAATAGCTGTGTAGACAGTGCTTTGAAATTGCTGCTCAGGCTGGGGCACTGCCAGAGACCAGCCTAAGGGTACGTCTATACTTACGCGTCCTGTCGGAGGCGCGGGATCGATCTTCTGGGTTCAATTTATCGCGTCTTGTCTAGACGCGATAAATCGAACCAGGAAGTGCTCCGCCGTCGACGCTGGTAATCCAGCTCGACGAACGGAGTAGGCGGAGTCGACGGGGGAGCCTGCGCGCCGCGTGTGGACCCCGGGTGAGTGCTTTTTCATTCGAACTAAGATAGTTCGACTTCAGCTACGTTATTCACGTAGCTGAAGTTGCGTATCTTAGTTCGAATTATGGGGTTAGTGTAGACCAGCCCTAAAGGTCTGCTCGGGAGCAATTTTAAAGCCCGACTCGAGCCAGAGTAGACCACAGCCAAACCTGACTCAAGACCTAGCATTTCAGGTTGTTCTCATACCCGACCTGAACCCAACACTTGTAGTCAAATCCTGTTGGGTTGTAAGGGTCTAGCCAGTGGCTCAGACTCCATTTTCTTTCCTTTGTTTCCACTGCAGAGCTGCTGAGTCTAATTGCCACTTGGCCCAATCTCTCCCTCCAGTCCCTTGGCTGCTGCTTGCTGCGCTGGCAACATGCACCCAAAGGGCAGCCAATTCACTGCCCCGGGCTGCTCCCACCAAACCTCTGTCAGAGCCACCTCACCCTGGGGGCTCAGCCTGGCAGGGCTTCGAGCTCCCCATGCTCGCAACCCATCTCAAGCCTCCTCGTGCCAGTGGATTTGGCACGATGGCACTGCCTTGCTGCACTGTGTGGTGCGACTCATCAGCATGCTCACTCCTCAGCATGCATGCACAGCGAGGTGGCAGTGGCGAGCAGACGATGGGCATGCAGCTGCTGCCACTCCAAACCCCTAGGCAGGAGGAGGTGATCAGAAACAACACCCAAGAGAGCCAGGTTGTTTTCATACCCGACCTGAACCCGGCACTTGCATTTGGGTCCATTTGGGTTTGGGTCGGGTTGCAAAGCTCTACACTAGCCCTGTAGAAGGATCAGAGGAGTGCAAAGGTGAGCTTTGAACTACATACTTCCCTGACCTGTGATCTTGTTAAGGCACACCACAGAATCTGGCAGACAGCCTTATTATGTATGTAGATGATATCCGGCTATGGATTAAAAGCCCCTCGACATCCTTTATAAAATGGATCAACATCTATGAAAGACTTGCTAGCTACAAAATTAATTGAGCAAAATAGAATCTGTTTAGAATTTCTTAATGTTAAATACATGACAACTTGTCCACACCCTTTCTTTCTACAATATGTGACAAAAATCACATACTTTTGAGTAAACCAATAATCTCAATTAAAATCAAATAAAATAAACTGTAAATCTGGAATGTGCTGATCAAGACCTTTTCTACCAAAAGAAATCTTTTCATGCCCTTGTTCATTACAAGTACTCAATGCTTTATTTAATGAGGAAAACGGCAACATTTTGTTACATTATTAACATATTCTGTAGGATAGGCAGTATGCCTAGTTTGTCAAAAATTCATATAATACCATCATTTTGAAAAAGGCCAACTGTAATGATCAGGGTGTGGGTGGTCAAACCTAAAGGTTAGAGTAAGATGCCAACCCAGGGGTCAGAGCTGGAGATAGAGTCAAGGGTAAGGCACAGGAGCAGGGACCTGGAGAGAGGAAAGCAGGAAACAGGAAGAGATGGGAGTCTGGGATAAGTAGAACAGGAACCAGAAGCAGGCAGGGAAGAAGGCAGGGAAGCGGACTGGGTCCATAGTGCAGCCAGTCACGGATTCCTCTAGTTACTCAAACAACTTCCTAGGCCTATTCCTGGTTTAAAATAGCACTCCCCAGCCAATCAGGGGTGCTGGATATTTCCCTCAGATCAGGAGCTTTGGGGGTAGGGCCCTTTGCAAGCTAGTGCTTTGCTGGTTCCTTAAGTGACTGTGAAATTATGTGAGTGGCCAAAAGCAAATTGCAATCAACGGTAGACTTGGGAACTCTGCAGGGAACATGCTCATGCACTCTACCTTGACTTTATTCATCATGTATTTCATGCATCTAGCAACCTCAAAGCTAATGCGTGATGTTGGATCTATTCAGGATTTGATCGTATTTATCCACAATAGTCCTGTGATTTAGCATTTAGATAGTCCTGTGAATGTTAATAACATCTGCAGCTTTTATTCTGTGACTAATTCAAAGAAACCAAACTTATTACTCCTGGGGGAATTCTGCATCAAAAGATTTAAAATTCTGCACCAAAAAAATTAAAATTTTGCACACAATATTTTAAAATTCTGCAAAATTCTGCAAATTTCATTTGTCAAAATAACACTACATATTCATGCCAGTTTCAATGATTTTGTTAATTTATTTAAAAATACCTGTCAAGTATGTCTAACAATACAGACACACTAAAAATTCCCCCAGGAGTAGAGAGTTAAAGAAACCCATATGATAATCCAGTTCCTGTTTCTCTCCCGCCTCCTCCCACCCCGAGCCCAGCCGGGGCCAGACACCCACAACCCTTTCCTCCCGAGTCCAGCCACGGCTCCCCCTGCCAGGTCAGACACCCGCCCCCTCCGTCCCTCTCTCCCAGAGCCCAGCTGTGGTCCTCCCAGGCCAGACACCAGCCTTCCGCCCTTCCCGAGCCCAGCCCAGACACCAACCTCCCCCCGCCTCCCCGAGCCCAGACGTGCCCCCCCAGGTCAGACACCAGCCTTCCCCCCTCCCCGAGCCCAGCTGTGCCCCCTCCTGGGCAGATACCCATTCCCCCCACCCCGAACCCAGCTGTGCCCCCCCACAGGCCAGACACCCATCCCCCTACCGCCCAGGGATCCAAAAGGAGACACAGCCTGTTCCTGGGTCCCAGGCTTGAGTGGAGTTTCCTGCACGCTGCCATTTCCTTCCTTCAAGGCATGCAGGGAACTGCAGCTGCTAGGAACTCTCTCCCTCCGCCCCAACCCCACATCTTCTATGTGTAAGCTTGGCTATGCCGGGTCCAATGGCCCCTAGCGGCAGCCAGCAGCTGCAGCCCATTTCTGTCAGGGAAAGGAAATTATGCGCAAAACCCATTAATTTCTGCAACATTCTGCATGCAGAATTCCCCTAGGAGTAACTTAATCTGAGCTCTAAAAATCATGGCTAAGTGACAGTGCTCTCAGAATGTATTTTCCTACTCCACACCAATTTTGAATATAAAGAGTCAACAAACCAGGTAATGTTATGATCTAAGTATCACTCAAACTTATCTCTGTGCCTTGTACATTACATGTAGTATCACCAGTAGCTAGTTGAAGCTTTTCATATCATATTACTTACATTTAAGTATATAGAGTATATATGATAGCTGCAATTTGCCCTTTAGGTTCAATGTCACTTTCATTAAAAGGTATTAGCTTATTATCTTTACATCTTAACTGATCTGTAAGTAAATTTCCTAACTTAACACCACTTTTCTGAAGATGTTACACTTGACTCCTGTGTCCAGTTTGACCAGATCAGATTGCCATTCTCGCAAATTACTGCAGCCCCATGTTTTTCTCTAGGGCATATACCAAGCTCCATACATATCCACAAAAGCATGGCCAATCTCTATGTGCGTAGCATCCACATGTGCATATCAAGCTGGACAATTTGGCTGTTTTCTCCTATGATTTAATAGAAAAAATCATTATTGGACAAGGGATTTTCAAAGTCACAAAAGGCAGTTAGACACCTAAATCCCAAGACAATGTGGAAAAAGTGCCTTACTCTCATTTATGCCTTTCAAAACCTCCCCGTAATTTATTTTTGGAGGGAGGGCTCCCATGTGTACAATGGAAGAGCTTTTATGGCAATTTTGCTTCCTTCTTCCATTTAGACCTATTTTCTTAGGTAGTCACTATCAGAGTGATACTTTGGTCGTCTTTTACTAGTTTTCCAGGAATCATCCTCTCTCTTTCATACTACCGCTGCATAATTTTGTGAATGTTGTATACTTCACTTTTTCTGTAGGTGGTGTTAAACCCACAATTACCTGACAAGTCTCTTCCTAAATATTCAAAGTTTTCTTTTTCAGTCTTTGCTTTCTTCTTTTCTTCCTTTAAATAAAGCATTTTGCCACAGCTGGGACGTGTACTTTTCATCCACTTCAATTTCAAATGTATTGCCAAGTGTATTCACAGCTACACCCACTCTGCATATGTTTAAGGTCTGAATCATTGTTTCTAACAAGAAGAGATGGGCTGGGATATGGACCAGGAGGCTATGTTACAAATGCAGGCCCCAGAGGACATGCTTCCCCAAGCAGTTATAGACAGCCACCCACTGTAAATACTGGTTGTGGATGATTCAGGGAGGTGGTAGTATTAGGGGTTGTGGCAGTTCAATGTAAGTGAGTTGTGCTGCTGGCAATGAGGGATAGACTCGTTTACTTTGTTGATCACTGGCTCAGGAGGACCAGCACTCAGAAATGCTTAGTGGTCCTAGAAGCATTTTGTACTGGTCTTCCAGAGTGGTTCTGTCTTGACAACTCACAAAACACTGGACCTTAAAGCACACATTGGATGGATCACATAAGGGTAGTCCATCAGTTTCAATAGTCATATGTGTGTTATCTGAACTGGAGATTTATGATATACACTATCTGAGATCTTGTTATCCCGCTTTGCAAATGACAGAATGCATTAAACTATGAGTCTGGGAAATTGTGAGAATATTAGTTGCAAAATCATATGGGAATTAAAGTTGTGGAAAAAAGCAGATACCAGACTGGTCCCTCAAACCAGGCAAAGTGCAAGTTCTGTAAATGTCAGATATTGCCAAGTATTTGGTGAACTACGCTTGGAGTAAAAATTTAAAATTCTAATTATTTAGTTATCAAAACTAATGCACAGAAAACCAGTGGAAAAGCAGAGATCCAAAAAGGAAACTAATACTCACTAAATGCTCAAGTATAAAGTGGTGCCATGCACCTAAATCCAAAGTCTTGGGGTTCTTCTGTGTATGACGAAAGTCACTCCAATATTCTTCACCAAAAAATGGGATCACTCCACCCCCCATAATTTATTGTTTAAGCCATTGGCCAGCCTTAATTAATCTTCCCTTCCTTTCCCCTGCTGTTACTCTTCCTTTCTTACGAATTACTACACACATCCCTTTCTGAGTATGTTTGTATGCATTCATTTGGATCTTTGGGTATTCAATTATGTTAATCAATATGATTGTAAATTCAAGTGTGGGCACTACAGAAATGTATCTTCAAATATACACATACTTGTTCCTAGTTCTAATCCTAATCCTAGAACAAAAACGTGTGTCCTATACACAGAAGGATTTAGCATTGTATTAACTAACACGTTACAATATGATTAAAAATTCAAGTGTAAACACTCCCTCTTAGTCTCTATCTATCATACCTTATGCCTAGACAGATTTGGGAAACATGCTGTCACTGTCAGATAGTGGGTAGCCAAACATAGTAGTTGGAGCCACAGTCTGAAGTCATATAACGGAAGTCAAGGGTTGGCTGGGTCAGAATACCAGGAGGTCAAAAGCAGAAGACAAACAGGAAATCAGAACCACAAGTCAGGAACCAGAGTCAGGCCACAGGCAGGAGACAAACCAGAGATCACAACCACAAGTCAGATTCCAGGAGTCACGCTGGGTCAGGATGCCAGGAAATCAAGCTGGGGAAGAAGGAGCAAGAAGCACGAGACAGACTCCAGAGCAGAGTGGAGCCTAGTTGTTCAGACAGCTTCCTGTTACTGCTGCTGGCTTAAGTAGGACCAATGGCCGGCCAGCCAGCCATTCTGGGACTCCACCAATCGGACCTCAAGGGTGGAGCCTCACACTAGGGCTGGGCAAGCAGGTAAGCAATTGTCAGCATGCTGCCACGTTGGAGAGTGGCTGCTTTCATGAGTACTGTGGACCTGGGTTTGAGACCTGTAGGTCATGACACAGGTTTTCCTCAGTAACATTCTATTTTGCCTACAGAGCAGCAAAGAATAACCACCACACCCACAGTATAAAATGAATCCTTCTTCATCCCTCAATGCATGTGCGAAAGAATCCCCATTTCTTTCGCACATAATAGTTGAATGCAGATCCCTTTTAATGCAGTCAGCAATTCCTTTCATAACTTCCACAATATAAATTTGTGGGTATAAGCCATAGCAATGTAAGTACCTTTACACTAGTATAACTACGTCCCCAGTAGGAGTTTCACCATCTTTAATTGTGTTGGTCTCCAAACTGATAAAATGGTACAAAAACAGCCTATACTCCAGTCCAGGATTCAGGAGACTGTCACAGGTTGCCTCCATCACTACCCAGTGAACTTCACTGCCCGGCCAGTTCAGTTGGTTTCTCATTCACAAACACACACACTGGGCTGTTTATTTTACATCTCAAGGTGTGTATTTATTTTACTCTTACATAGCAATACTTGTGCAATACAGGCTTACTGCAAAGGTAGGCTTCCCTGCAGCCATCGCTCCCCAGCCCAGGCTCATCCTCTGAGTTCCTTCTCCTGAGCTGCCCTGTGCTTCCTGTTTCCTCCCCTTATATTCTTCCCAAGTACCTTGTTAGCCCAGTGATTGTCACCCAGGTGCCCACAATCCTCCACCAGAAAACTGTATAATTGCCCGCAGCTGGGCTTGCAGCCTTCTTCAGGCTTCAGCAATGTCAGTGATCAGGGTGCAGCTGTTAGCACCCTCTCACAGAGACTTTGTAGTGTCATTAGGCAGACCAGGAGGTTTAAGTAGCCTGGGAGTCTGAAAGGCAGGGAGAACTGCACAGCATGTTGGAGCTAGTGATCCATGCCTGTTCTTAAGGCCATCAGCTCTCCTAGTCAGGATGGACCCAGAACTCTAATGGTTACTACAGAAACACACAGAAATCTACTCATTAGTCTTAAAGAAATTAAAGCCAGTAATGTACAATCCATTTCTTTTTTGCAATATAATAAACCCTGCTGATAATTATTTTTTGCACAATCCTATAACTATGCTGGAAACACTCTCCTCCAGAGTAAACAGTCATGAGTATAGTCTCTTATGCTTCAAATGTATTTTCAATAAATTAGTTGCTAATGGGTAAGAATGAAGACATACCAGTGAAGCGCTTAGCTTCTCAGGATGTTGTTTGGATATCAAAATACATATCATATTCATTCTAGAGATGGGGACAAAAGTGATGTGCGAGTCCGACTGGGGGTACAGAATCCAGCTCAGATGAACAAGCTGTGAAAATCCAAAATTAACATGGAGAGACTTTCAGGAAAATCATTAATGCCTTTTGCACTTGGGTCAGTGTTAACACAAGGAAGACAATCGTGACAAACTTCATATCATTCACAGATATGTTTCACTTCAAATCTAGTCCTACATCTTTTCTTGTGCCACTTTCCCTACTAGAGCTTTTATGTTTACTGTGGACAATGACGGAGTAAGGCAAAGAAAAGCCTGTGGCTGGCCTGTGCCAGTTGACTCGGGCTCCCGGGGCTTGGGCTACGAGGCTGGTTTCATTGCTGTGTAGACTTTTGGGCTAGGGTTGGAGTCTGGGTTCTAGAACTCGGCGGGGTAGAAAGATGCCAGAACTCGAGCTCCAGCCCAAGCCCAGAAGTCTACACAGCAATGAAGTGGCCCCGCAGTCTGAGCCACATGAGCCCAAGTCGGCTGGCCTAGGCCAGCCGTGGGTTTTTCTTTGCTGTGTAGACATACCCTAAATCTATTCCCAATTACATTTATGTTTCTCTATTTCTCTGATGCTCCAGCTCTTGAGGAAATTTTCAGAAACATTCATAGAAACTGCATTTATCCTAATGGAAAATGTAAGGAGCTGGTTCCTTCTAAAACTGATCTGTTGCCTGTTACTATCTGAAAAATTATTAATATCTATTTTCAGGCATTAACCCCCTATTTGGGGGTTTCAACATTTTCCTGGAGAATGCAGAAATGGGATAGGTCACCTTTCTGACATGCTTTATCTCTAGTGACTCAGGAGATTGTCCTAACAAATGCCACTTCACCGTCACATGTAGTTGCAGATTCACTAGGTCAGCTGTCTCTGTAGTTGTTCTTAACTGTAATATTTAATGTGAGTTTACCTTGTGGGGGACAGATCTCAATATTTATGCAAAGATGGTATTAATTATATTATTATTTTTTCAAAAAATACTAGGTCATCACAAACTTGTTGGCATGTTTACTGAATATTAAGCTATAGCTACAAGTATTTTATAGACAGGATGCTGGAAAATATAACAATACATATTATATTTAGCTAGCTATCTTGCAAAACATCAAAGCTCATCAAATAAACAAGGTGGGCGAGGTAATCACTTATTGCACCAACTTCTGTCACCTGAAGAACTCTGTGTAGCTCGAAACCTTGTCTCTCTCACCAAATTGTCTCACCTTGTCTCTCTCACAGAAACTGGTCCAATAAAAGATATTAACTCATCCACCTTCTCTCTCTAATATCCTGGGACCCACACTGCCACACCACCACTGCATAAAGCTAATCAAAGAAATTTCAGGAGGGTTTTATCACCCAAGGACAAGTAAATGTCAGGAAGATAACCCTCCTTGGACAAAAACCCAAAGATGTTACCTTAAAAATGTTAGACAAACTCTGAAAAACTGCATTTTAAATTTTACTTTGCTTCAACTATTTATTATTTCCCTTTGTGCTATGTTTAAAATTGAATTCTGTGCTTTGTACAAAATATTTAATTGAAGTTTAATTGCTGTAATAGACAGATTGTAACTCTAAGAACCTTGGGTCAAAGAGACAAACCCCTGAGAGTGTGGTTTTTTTTCTAACCCAGTCTCTAAGGTGCCACAAGTATTCCTTTTCTTTTTGCTGACACAGACTAACACGGCTACTACTCTGAAACCTTCCCTTTTGAGTAAATACTAGTCTGGTATCTATATAATCCTTACCTCAAGATGACAAAAATTTGTAGAACATTCATGTTTTAGGAAGAGATTATGAAAAGGAGAAGGGGGTATTACCAGAGCAATACATCTAGGTGATGTAGGCTATACCAATCCCCACCCTTTTGCAAGAAAAAAACCTGCTTTTAAAACTTTAAAAAAATTCCAGCTACACATGTTTTCTCTAAACATTTTGTTTATTTCTTACTATTGAAATGGCAAACACTTCTGTAAAATGTATATTTGTGAATATGTTACTTAAATGCAAACCTCCAATTATTATTGCTATGTAATAATTACTAATGTAGTAATCATAGAAGATTAGGGTTGAAGAGACCTCAGGAGGTCATCTAGTCCAACCTCCTGCTCAAAGCAGGACCAACCCCAACTAAATCATCCCAGCCAGGGCTTTGTCAAGCCGGGCCTTAAAAACCTCTAAGGATGGAGATTCCATCACCTCCCTAGCTAACCCATTCCAGTGCTTCACCAACCTCCTAGTGAAATAGTTTTTCCTAATATCCAACATACACCTCCCCCACTACAACTTGAGACCATTACTCCTTGTTCTGCCAACTGCCACCACTGAGAACAGCTGAGCTCCATCCTCTTTGGAACCCCCCCTTCAGGTAGTTGAAGGCTGATATCAAATCCCCCCTCACTCTTCTCCTCTGCAGACTAAATGAGCACAGTTCCCTCAGCCTCTCCTCATAAGTCATGTGCCCCAGCCCTCTAATCATTTTCATTGCCCTCTGCTGGACTTTCTCCAATTTGTCCACATCTTTTCTGTAGTGGGGGGCCCCCCAAAACTGGATGCAATATTCCAGATGTGTCCTCACCAGTGCCGAATACAGGCGAATAATCACTTCCCTCGATCTGCTGGCAATGCTCCTACTAATGCAGCTCAATTTGCCTTTAGCCTTCTTGGCAACAAGGGCACACTGTTGACTCATATCCAGCTTCTCATCCACTGTAATCCCCAGGTCCTTTTCTGCAGAACTGCTGCTTACCCAGTCAGTCCCCAGCCTGTAGCAGTGCATGGGATTCTTCTGTCCTAAGTGCAGGACTCTGTACTTGTCCTTGTTGAACCTCATCAGATTTCTTTTGGCCCAATCCTTCAATTTGTCTAGGTCACTCTGGACCCTATCCCTACCCTCCAGCGTATCTACCTCTCCCCCACAGCTTAGTGTCATCTGTGAACTTGCTGAGGGTGCAATCCATCCTATCATCCAGATCATTAATGAAGATGTTGAACAAAACCAGCCCTAGGCCCAACCCTTGGGGCACTCCACTTGATACCAGCTGCCAATTAGACATCGAGCCGTTGATCACTACCTGTTGAGCCTGACAATCTAGCCAACTTTCTATCCACCTTATAGTTTATGCATCCAATCCATACTTTTTAACTTGCTGGGAAGAATACTGTCGGAGACCGTATCAAAAACTTTGCTAAAGTGAAGGTATATCACGTCCACCGCTTTCCCCATATCTACAGAGCCAGTTATTTCATAATAGAAGGCAATCAGGTTGGTCAGGCATGACTTGCCCTTGGTAATGTAATTACTAATGTAAGAAACCACATAAAAATAAAATATTCATGTTAATAGGGAATTAATTAATTACTGGAAGTGCTCAAATAACCTTTGGAATCATCTTTCCAAAACATTATCATATAGAAGCGACAATTTCTTTAATAACTATTTAAACTAAAGACACTAAGAATTATTGAAGTTTTAAAAAGACTGTTTTGAAACTTAAGTTTAAACTTAAACTTACCTTTATATATAAAAAAGGAGTATTTTTATTTTTTGAAAACAGAATTTCATTTCCTGTCAACCCAGAAAAAAATTGAAGGAATATATCAGAAAATGTCCTAAGTAAAAGAAATAGTTAAATCTACATTTAAAAGTTAGCTGATGCTCTTCTGCCATGAGAAGAAAAGGGCAATTAGAAATGTTGCATAGTCTTTAAAGAGACTGCGTATTCAGAAGGTGACGGTGTCTTCTAAGCCAAACCTGAAGGCATGGAGCCAATGAAAGAATGACAGCAACCAACTTTGAATCTAAACAAGCCTGAAAGAGGAGGATGTTCCAATACTTTCATGGAAATAGGAAGAAGAGTATAAAAACCTCTGAAGTGAGCATCCCCTTCCCACCTTTTACTATCTTGTTTAAATGGAAAGCATTCACCAGTTTAGCCTGTCCATCTCTACAAGCAAGCTGCCATGACAGCTAAAGAAAACGGAGAAAGCTCAAGAAGAAACAAACCCAAGGAAACCTCCCCAAGACTTCAATATGTATTGGTGACAAAAACTAAAATACTGCCAAGGGATTAGGTTTAAGACTCTTGTAATGATTTTATTGGGATATGCAAGTGCTGTTGTAACTTATAATATTAACAGTTTCTCTAGTTAATCACCAAATCTGGTTAGACCAAGTATTCCTGGAGAGGAGATAGCGGCTAAATGTTGATAAACAGAGAAATACTGGGATTTAAAATTATTAATATTGCTTAAATTGGCCTTTCTCAAGACAGCTGCCTAAATGGCTTTTTCTAAGTAGCCGATTTAAATATTTTTCTAGTTTCATAATTAGTTAAGATTGCTGACTTTGCCCATTTATAAACATTCTTAGTTACCAAGGATACACTAAAGCATGGATTCACAATTATTTTCGTAAATAAGACCTTGGTCTCAATTTACCAAGAGAAAAGTGCCCTACCAATGGCTATCCATTCTCAAGGACGTCATCTCTGTTAAATGCTCTCCGCAAAGAGACGTACAAAAAAGATTATAACAGATGTAACCAGTTCATCATTTGTGTTCTATCATTTGTGTTGGTTTGTTTAATACTGTATTTTCCTTTCTTTAATAAAATAGCCATGGTTAATAATTGTGGTTATTTTGCTTGGTCTCAATCATGGTATTTACTTAGTTATGCAAAAGAATAAAATAGGGAGAGTCACACCCATGAGTTGGCAGTAGGAGAAACAATTAGTAGAAAGCGGGCCTACCATTTCTTATTTCTCAAAACTATATACAATTATTTTAGTATTTTTAACATAACATTACTTTACATCCAACAATTAGAAAATACCCATTTCCACCCCACAACCTTTTGGGCAAGGAGCCAGTAAAAAAGGAATGTTTCTGAACTCCAGTAACAGGAGCATTGACACAATGTAAACTAGAGATGACTAACCGTGCTACATATGTGAAAGAGAACATAGTTCACCAAATAGGATGATTTTTCAGAAGGTGCTATTATGATATTATAAATCACCTTTACTCAAAAGTAGGTGAATTGAAAATGAAAATGTATCAGACAGAAAGAGAGACAGATTGGACTCATGGGAATATGAAGAGCACAATCTCACTGTGACTCTCAAACATAGCTGGAATAATTTTTTTCATACAATTGCTTCCCTGTAAGATGTAGGGTCATGATAATCAGCAATGCAAATTGCAATGCATTGAAATAATTCAGGACTTTTGTTCTACTTGGCTTTAAATAGAGCTTTTCTGAGTCCAAGTTCACTGTACGTGGGTTCCATTTCATTTTCCCCAATGGGGGAGTCTGAATAAAGTTATGTCTCCCAGTTCAGCAAGTCAGTTCCATACTTTATATTATACTTCCATCTCCTTTCATTTCCGGGCTCCCATACTTCAGTGCCCAGAGCAATAACCCATGATAACAGGACTACATCAGCACTGCAGGGTTCCATACAGAGTACTGCCAATCTTCTGCATACACCAAAATAGATACATTATTTCTGTTTTCATAGATTGTGCACAGGAGAAGAAGAAATAGTTATGGTTCAGGTAACATCAAGTGTTTATGAGCAAGCCTCATTCTTTGCATTGTAACAAAAACACTACATCTTTTATTATCCTAATAAATTAACAAGAAATGATAGTCCTGTTGCAATTATGTTATATAAACATCTCACCATAAAGACATATCAATACAGTATATTTTAAGCTCCCATATGTCATTAGAATTCATGTTGAAATAACCTTACAATGCAATCTTTATGGACAGATTTCTGTGGATTAACCAGTTTTTCAGTTTTCTCTGACATTTTGTTAAAACTTTAATACTCTGAGCAATGGCATTTGACATGCTTTCTGGTGCTACTTTTGTCAAGCACCAGCATATGTCATAAAAGAGTAAATGATGCCCTTCACATTTAGGACTGTTAGCTAGAAACCATTTTTTTTACAGTGATACTGTATGTTGATTTAAATAAGATCAATATTGAATAACACTGTACTTTAAGCATGTATGATTTTACTTCCACACCTGTGCCATTAGTCTTATGAGTATCTTTAGAAGGAGCATTCAGTCAGGATATTCTGAAAACTAGAAACCCTTAAGTTGTTTAAAAATTGTCCTTATTCTTTCCTACCATAACAAAAACTTACTAAGATTAACTAAATGTCATAAGTAATATAAATATTACAACCGTTACAATATAGGCAGCAGTACTTGAAGTAACATCCTTTTGTCTTGTAGTCTGAGCTTAATGAATTGAAGTAAAATTGACTTTTTCTTACAAACGCTAATTGAAAAGAGGTAACTATTATCCCTGTAAAATATCAAATCAATAATGGAAAACAATCAGTTTTGGGCTTTTAAACCATGGCTTACATTGAGGTAATGAGGGAGAGGAAGATTTATGCTGCATCAGGATCACTAGATGGATTTCTCTGATTCCTCAAAAAATCATCTTAGAGCTCCTGAAAACACATGCTAGAGTAGTAGCTCCAACATAATCTGAAAGGGTCCAGAAAGAGATTCTCCTACATGCCAAGTCAACAAGGCGCAGGGGAGATAACGCCACAGCGCCAACATTGCTCATTCACACCTGTCCCCATTGGGATACTAACTCTAACTCTAGCCAGAGTCAATGCCTATGCTTCCCAATAGCATTGGGCCCATTCCTGCATTGCAATAGGAGTGGAGCTTGAACAGCAGTAATGCCACAAGAGACCTAGGGATGATAATGGAAAGAAGATTAGATACTAACTTCTAATGCAAAAAAAAAGGTGATTATTATTTTGGGCTACATGCAAATCACACAAGAGAGGTTATTGGTCCCATAACAGCATCCAGAATATTGTTAAAGTTCTTGGGCACCGTAAGGCCAGAAATATTGACAAAATGGAGGACAGCAACAAAAGGGCTAGGCACCGGTGGAAATTCCAGGTGAAGCAGAAGAATGTCCTTTCATCAAGTCCACATTTTTCTCAATAGCACAATGAAGTGACATTGTATCAGTTTATATAGTTTTATTGCCTATCCCACAGAAAACCAGGAAAAGAATACAGCCAGCATTCAAAAGTAATGAAGCCAGTCCATGGCTCCAGATATCAGCTCAATATCAAATATCAGTTCTCTAGCTCAGAACTCAGCACCCTAGCATTCCTCTCTTTTCACCTGCTGTTTTCAAAGCATAAAAATATCTACGTCAAGAAGACAGTCTTCAAAACAACTATTTATTCTCCATAGACAGACCGCAGAGAAATGTACAAGATTAGTTGCTTCACAGCACAACACATCATGGCAATTGTAAATATCAAAAGTACATTCCCTATGCATACTGTACCATTGCTCAGTTGGACACCAATAAACTCAATATATTATGTTTTGGAGCTGTCATGCGTATCGAGAGGAACTGTGTAGATCACCCGTAGGAAGTATCTCACACTTTGTATTTAAAAAATATATCTAAACAGCTTATTTTAGCATGTTTTGGGGTAGATCACACAGAAAAGGCAAGAGGAAGAACAACAGACACTCACTGCTAGGTATTGCACTCAAAGGCATTTATTTCTGCTGTGTGACAGACCATGGAAGTGAAAAAGCATGAATTTATCTTTCTAGATGAGAGGTTCTTAGAGAGTTTACCGTGTGGACTACCTTCTCTCCCATGTAAGATCACAAAACATCCCTGTAGAAGCTACAGCAATTGCCTAAATGGAAATGTAATACAAAAGTATTGATAGATTTGTAGTTTTATTTTGTTGATATCTTTTGGGCAGTAAGAGGCTTGTCTGCTTGGAAAAAAAAGTGAATCTCACTGTCTACATTTGCTTTTAACTTCCTCCCCTCCCATCTGATCTATCCCACTCAGCTAGAACCAAGGACACCCAGCATCAGGTGACCAGCCAGTGATCTGCACATGACCTGCAAGTACCTTGCTTATCAAAGGTGGTCCAAGGACCCACTGCTGATGAGGAAATCTCAACTCAAAATATAAACAACATATATTTCAGCATAAGTTTACATTTAAATATTTGCACTGACACAAATTAGGACCTAGGTGAACAGCTTTGTAGACCAGAGCTTTAAGAAACGTATAATGCAAAACTATTCAACAATTTATAATGTGACTGCACAGAAGTATTTTTCCCCAAAAAGAGAATGTTTCAAAATTACAGTAATCCAGCCTGGCCTTGTAGGTCTAGTGATAGTGATTTGCTCTGCCATGATGAAGACCAAGGTAACATTGTGGATTTAGGTTTGTGCCCTTAGAGAGAACAAAGGCGTAATATGCATTTAATTCTTGAGAGATGGAAGTGTCTCATATTGTTGAGCAGCGGCTTCTCCAGTCAAAGAAGGCTAAGAATTCGCAGGCTCTGGAGAAAACCCTATCAGAGTCCTCAGCTGAAATGATGGTGCTTGATGGCCCCTTGACCAAAGGAAACATCCTGACATTCAATTGGCATTTCAAAGGATATCATATTTCCCCACTACCAATGACTATTAACAATCCATTTTGCTTGCTGTATAGACTTGAAATGGCTGTTCTTACATCATAGTTTCTCTAGGATGATATTTTTACAGTCTCAAAGTTAACAAACTTATTGAAACAGTCACAGCACTTAAACTAAGTGTGTGACACTGGTCTAAGATCAACCAGAAAAGATAACACATTTGTCCCTCCCAGATAAGGTTTTGTCACCACAATAGAAAACTCTTCACAACTGATAAAATATATCTGACTGCTTACAAGCAGAGAAGACAAGATGCCTAACATGCAGATTTATTTGAATGGGTGAAATTTCACAAATGCAGTGGCGGAAGAGAACAATACTTTCTTGAACTTTAAAAGTTCTTTATGCCACAAACTATTTATCTGAATGAACAATTTTCAGCATTGGCATTCCAATTTGTGTCCCATACTTTCCATCTGTGAACACAGTGATCTTGTGGAAGAGATATAGGAAGGGGATGCCTAGGAACAACTCTATTTGCTGGCAACAAACAAGAAATTGCAGCTTGTTCTACCAGGATCACTGGTTGAAAAGTATTCACCCTTAAAGAGCTTTGAGATCAAAGTGGTTACCATAAGGGGCCACGGGAAAACCACTGAATCTAGTCTTTCATCCTGATAGGAACAAAGTAATACCATGACCTTAACTTTCAGTACATTGTAGTCTGACCATGACCAGAGTGTAATCTTTACTGGCTTCATCACCAAGTCTTGGCCAAATATAAGATCCAGATTATGTTCAAACAGAATGCAGAGCGCCAGAAATCAATAGGGATAGGCCTGCATGCTCTGAGATCACAAGTTAATTCTGATGAAACATTGTTCACAAGGACATCAGAGTCACATAAGAAAATAACGCTAGCTCAGTGCTGTAGAAGTCAAAATCATGACTAGATCCCATAGAATTCTGCAGTGTAGTGGGTGAACTAAACTCTACTAATCACATGTAATATCCATCTTGGAACTCTCAAACCAGGTGAATACATTAAAATAAAATACCTGATTTTAAAATGGAATACTTTCTGATGCTAAAGGCAGCTGCAAGTAACACAGGCACAGTATCTGCTTAATCCTCTATGGGTTGAAGCTGCTAGAAAAGAGTCAATTGAACACTGGGCAAGTTTGGTTATACCTACCAGGTCAGGGCCTCTTTGAAGATCGAACCATGGATAGAAACATCTTTATGAGCTACAGCTTGCATTAAACAGTATGAATTAATACTTGGACCCTTACTGCTGATACCCTCTGCTCCCAAGATTAAACCAATGGTGCTAAATTGTCTAATCAAAGCCATATGTCTGATGCATGCCCTGCCTAGGCTCCACAAAGCTCAAACCTTAGAAATCAGACAACCAAAGATTCCAAAAATAATCCTCTTTCCAGACTTCTGCATCTCCAATATAAACCCGTGTTTCAATCTCGTAACCACCAACTGCCAGTTATCCAAGCGGTGCAGTTACTGCTGCTGAGTCCCAGGCAAAGTTGTGTAGGGTAGAGTGCAGGATTGACTTTCTAACTGATTGTCACCTCTTCCTCACAATCCAATCAAACTCAGATAAGCGGAAAAGCAAAAACCTCTCCAAACAACCCACAGTCCCTTCAACCATGTCATCCAATTTAGTTCTTCTACTTCCTATCACCCTGTCATTAAAACCACTCATTACCAGACAATCTGAAAATTATGAATTAATCAAGGTGAACTAATAAAATCTGGTCCTGGACAGCTTTGATCCTGGACAGTTCGTCATCATTTATATGACATGCCCAGATGGATGTTTCAGATCAATTAGCCAGGTAATAATAAGAGTAAGTACTTACATCATACCTTGCATCAGAGTACCTCAGAAAGAAAATGTAATTAAGCTGCTGAATGATCATTTGAAGTATTATCCTCCCAGTTTTACGGTAGGAAAAAATGAGAAACAGTGGTTACCAGACCAAAAGTTTGTTTTCATAAACATACAACAGGTTTCAGTTCTTTAACTTATGTTAGTATTAACTCATTTTTTTCTCCTAAAAAATAATGCCATAGAAATAATTATATATAGAGAAATATACAATGTATATATCAATCATATAATGTAATGTACTAATATTAATAAGTGGTTGTGTCACATGACAGGGTTAATTTAATAAAATAATATTGTAAAGGATTTTTTTCCCTATAGCCACACACAGGTGTTTAATTGCAAACATATGTTAACGAGTAAGTTAAGCCACTCAGATATTGTTTTGTAAAAACTAAAATCATAATTTCACTTTAAGTCATTATTCAATTAATGTATCACAGAGCTTATGTTGAACTACGACAACCCCCCTATGTGTGTGCTTTTAGAAATGCTTAGGGGAATAACCTTGGGTGGGCTTTTTAAAAGCACTCTGTGTTGGTCTATCTCTGCTTTCAATTAAATCAATGGGAATTTTACCATTAATTTAATTGGGTGTAGAGTGAGGTGAACCCTGAGCACTTTTGAAAATTCCACTCAGAAAAGTCTCGCCCCACCCCCATTTGTTGGCTGTTTTTTTCTCATGGATTGCAGCACACCTACCATCTTTCTGGAAATATTTTCCTGTTTTAATTTAACAGTTTATGTACTTAATTAGGAACGTGTGTATTAAAAAAAATCCTCAAATGATGGAAGAGATATTGACCTGATTCCTTGGCATATAGGGGAAGTAGTTTTAAAAGATTTTGTTTTCTTATATATTAGATCATAATATCATGAGACAGACTAATGAGCAACTGCAGTTAAAATATTTGTAAGAGTAAATAAAATGAATTTGGAAATTAAATAAGAATGCCAATGTTCACACACAAAGTAAGCACAATTTTAGTAATTTATTTTATATTGTTGTTGAAAATGAGGGCCATAGTTTTCGTAAGTGAGTTAACAAGGTCCAAGCTTCTGAACAGCATTTTTGGTTTTCCTTGTTGCGAAAGGCAAGCTGATGTCTAATCTCATTAACAGATGGCACACATGGTCATTATACTGGGCTAAGGCACACATTAGGGCCATTATACTGATCATGTGCCCACTTCTCAACTTCTCACTCACACTAATGCTGAGCTATATACTTGAATAAAGAGTTCAGGATTAGATTCTATGTTGGCAAGA
This sequence comes from Chelydra serpentina, assembly GCA_037349315.1. Classification (NCBI taxonomy): domain Eukaryota; kingdom Metazoa; phylum Chordata; order Testudines; family Chelydridae; genus Chelydra; species Chelydra serpentina. The sequence continues at coordinate 21,986,983 of JBAIAC010000035.1, forward strand.
TGCAATACCATTTTTGTAACCATGTTCAACCAGTTCTCTCATGTAAAAATATGAAAACACTACACTGGGCGAAGAAAGGAAATTCTGAGGAATGTCACTGCTCTTTTGAATATATGGTTCTAGTCTGTGGTTAAATTCCAGAATAAAAGATGTTCCTCACTCAAGAAAAAAGATCACTGGCAGCCACAACCCTGTCATGTTTGGGTGTGGCTGGTGGAAAGGGGAGCACAACGCCCTCCGTGGACCTACAAATCCAAAGAAGAATTAGTATAAAAGCAAATGTGTGAAATTAGTACATATTGGAGCACAAGAAAGATAGCTAAGAGTTTGCACACACGACGCCCAGCAGCACAAATAACAGATTGGCATGTGCTGTGTTCAAGCACTTTATCTGCGTCATTTACTGGTTCCTAAAACAAAACACCCTTTACACTGCCTGACACACACAGATATCCAAGCAGGTAAAGAATAAACTAGCAACTGCCATAGACCCCGACCTCGTACTCCTCTCTACTTTTCTCTTCTTTTCTCCCATATTCAGTGGGTTGCTAATGTGTGTTTACAAATGAAATGCAATTTTAATTAGACACACATATACGGCAATCAAAATATGTTTTTATTTTTAAAGCAATATAAAATATGTAGTTATTATAATAGAAATAAGCCATATGAACAAACAAACAATGCAACAAAAAATACTGCAGCACATGAGATGTCATAACAGGGTCAGAAAAAAAATCAGATTACACTGTAAACAGCATATGTCACATTGTACAATATAAATCTCAGACAGAGAATGACCTCTGAACCTTTTACTTTCAGAGCAAAATGCAAAACCCACTTCTTCCACCTAGCTTGCCCACAATAACAGCAAAAATAAATACAAGTGCACAAAGTTGACCAGAGATGGGTACTTTTTCTTTGCTAGAACACGCTGGCACTCAGATACCATGGTGATAAGAACCTCGCTAGACTAGGGGAGGGGAAGAAATGTAACACATTTACCTAATGTGCTTCAGGGAGCTGCCGTTTCAAGAATGCTGTTCTTGAATTCTGAAAGGAAAAGAATGCCCTAGTTAATATAATATGTACACAATGCTCAAGTCAGATATCTCATAGAAATGTGAAGGAACTTACTCAGACTCATAGAGCAGCCAACCCCCAGTACCCATGGTCTCATAGTACCACCTGCTTAGTGGTAGTTGTGTGAGAGGGGTGCAAAGTTGTTTAGCCAGGTATCTATCCCCAACCAAATGCTGACAGAAACTGGACCCATTGTTGTTACTGTTTATATGATTAATTGGTATGGTTCATTTGGCCCCTGAAAGGAAACAAAAGAGAGAGAGAGTGTGCTAGTCAAAGAGAAAAACAGGGCCCAGGACTGCAGCCATACCCAGGTATCTCCCAGTGAAGGCAGTGGGACTTTGATCAATGGGTTCATAGCCTGCGCTCTGGTCAAAAAGAAACAAATTAACGAACCAAACCATATTTACAAATAAATGACTTACCATCCTTTTTTATATTACTCAGGAGGTCTTGGCAACGTCTTGCTACAAGCCAGGTTTCAGACAGTGAGCTGCTGAGACGGCCTTGTGTGGCTGAGATAGAGTGAAACACTGGTCTATTTCAGCTCTTGTTGAGCACCAGGACTGCAAAGATGAACTCCCACAGGATAGAAGTGCCTGCTAAACTCAGATACAAGAATTTCCTGTACCAAAACACCGTAAGTATCAGCCTTCAGCATGGGCTGTGCCTGCTACCGAAGTCACCTCTTAGCTCTGTCAAGTGAAAAATGCTTCATAAAATAGGACCGTGAACAGGGAGACCTGTAGTGACCTTAGGGGGAGGATGTTGTATTAGGATATGCAGAACAGCCCTCAAACACTTGTTGGGGTTTCCAGTGGCTGAGGGAATAGCAACCTCCTAGTACAGATTTAGATACCTGTATTTGACATGATAACAAACACCCTTCATGACTGGGATGTTCTTAACTTCTGCTGTGGTACTCCAGCCATCATTAGTTCTCTCCTCCTCAGGGTGCTGTACTTGAGAAGGGCTATGTCACCAGAGCAGAAAGGGATATCTTTCGGCGCACATGGCTGAACAGTGATTTCCATTACTGGGTCCTTGTTCTCCCATTGTTTTACTTTCTAAATGTTATAAACAGTAATCACATTAGAGTGAAGTGGCATCTGTTACATTCTGGTGACCACAGGTATTGCAAAACCATGTCATCAATCATAAACACCAGAACGGACAAGGATCCACAACACAGAGTCATTACACACAGGAGCACCTTTACTGCTGACATTGAACAATAAATAATAATAATATACTATACACAAATTCCAAAGTTGTAATCTGAGGCAGTGCCTTTTCAATATGTTCCAATGGAACTGTCCAGTTTCATGACCCCATGCACAGTAAAGGAAAACTCCATGTGGTGCAGATGTGTAGTATCTGAGAGAATGGATTTTTATTTGCGGGGAGCGAGTAATTTTCTATTTGGTCAGTGATGGTGTCACGGAAGTTTTCAGACAATTGTTCCTATGGGCACATTTTCAGGTGAAGGCAACTCCTTATTTCTGGGGGAGTTTGCCTTTAAAAATAAACTGGGGACACCGGTGTATATGCGAAATCTAGCCGCTAGGTAAATGTCAGGAGAAATAATGTCACAGTTTGACAATACAGTTCAAAAAGTGCAAGGTAGCTTCTTGGTCTGTGTGCAAGAGATATTCACTTGATTATGTGCCACTTGGGAACCAATCAGATGTCTAATAACCTTACCTTTACTTTGTAATATAGTATAAATTTCAGAAGTAAGACTAAAATAAAAAAATATGATAGAGTGACTCTTGTTACACATTTATCTCAATTAAGCCGCACTCAGAACATTCTCATGGTAATGCCGTTTACAAACATTTCTTATAACTCTTCATAGTTCTTCTGCACAGTCTGTGCTTCATGTAACGTAAAAAGAATTGTGAAAACATCATTTCCGGGCTCATAGTGGTAAATAGTTACTTAAGAGGCAGATGGAGTGTGTTGGAGATGTATAAACCAGATACAGTAAGGCAGTCCCTTTTCACAGTTAGAATGAAACATGCATTGTGAAATGTGCAGATATATTATTAATCTATTTCACTGCTTTCTCTTCTCTTTCCCCAAGTAAAAGGCAATATTAAAAAAAATTCACATCACTAAAAATCATCACCATAAATGACAACCTCGCTGGTTGTTTCAAGGAGGATCTTCCAGATCAGTCTAAAATACACTGTCAAGGGGTAGTGAACATGGGAACATATTTACTCTTACTTTAAGGCCCCTGTATACTGCCAGAGTGGTATAAAGCAGCCTTAGCATAAATGAGAACCAGAGCCTTTGTGTTTTCACCAACACAATGAATTCATGGCAAATAGGGATTATTAATTTTTTGATTGCATTCAATACTAGTGAATAAAGGCACTTAAAAAGACAAAAAAATGCTTGAGAATATAATCTGTGTAATATTTCTCCCAGCTAATTACACATCCTTCTCTTTATAAAGATTATCTTGGGATCTGGCATTTTTACTTGTGTTGTGTATTATTACAGAATACAATCAATCTTTGTGTTTAGTCTTGTTATGGTATAAACTGAATATGAGACATAAATATGAATTATGAGACAGTTCAACATTTTGTAATCCAAGGCTTTGATAGGACTAAAAGAATGAACTTTTGATATATAAACAAATATCAACATTTCAAATTACATTCAATGCTTTGCCCATGTCAAATTTACATACTCTTGCTGGACCACCATATATATGTGTTTTGAATTTTCCTAAAGCTGGTAGAATTTCTTAGTAAAGGATTTACATTACAACTAGCATGCCAATATGCTCTAGCAAACCTGCAATGGCATTTTCACACACCGATTACAGTAGCTTTAGATTGATAGGAGATGACAACTGCATCCTCTAGCATTGCTAAAAGTTAGATAAAGCCATAACTGAACTCTCTTTAAATGAACTACTGCTATCATAAGGCAATACTAACTTTCAACTCTATATTCTATAGATGTAAGGCACAGGAAAACAGGACTACTTTCAACAAAAGAAAGTAGCTACATTTTTCTGATACAGACGGACTTTGAACAGGCTGTATTACCAGTATGAAGCAGTACAAAACAACATGACCAAAATGAATAAAAATAATTTCAGTTCACAGTGTGCTCATCATCAGAAAGCTGCCATTCAGTGATCTCAAAGGGATGCTAAAATATCATAATGATTAATTTTATACTTGCTCTGGCTATTCAAAATCTTCACACTGATGGCAATGATTGAGCTAATCGAGGTTTACCCAGGCTTGTCATTGTCTACACTTAATGGCCAGGACTGCTGTAGCTACATCAACTGCTATCCATCATCAATTGCTGAATCCAGGCTATTCCCAAACATTGACAGAGACAGAGACACATTTAAATTCTTACAGTCCTGACTACAAATCCTGTGGTCCAGCCACAAGTTTTAATATAGAACTGTGTTTCCTTAAATTACTAACATTATAACGCGGGGGGGAAATACCAACACTTTTTTTCTAGTACTTGTGAAAGATTGATTGGCCCCAGACAATAAAGTCCTCTGCATATCCATAGCAGAGATACATAACTGACAATGGCAATTTAAGGGTTACTCCACCAGTATGTCTTCTCCACCCTCTATTGGGGAGGGGGGCAGAGATAGAGAGGAGATAGTCTCAAGGAGCAAGATGGTAGTGTGGTCTTCATGGCCATTTAAATGACTTGTTTCTAAGGGTCTGAGTGTATTTCAGAACGTCTTACATATTATCAAAAAATTAGTTCTAGACACTAATAAAAAAAAAATCACAGTCCAATTATATTCAAAATATACTGTTTTATCCAAGCCAGAGAACTATTACATACTTAAAACTGCCCGCTCATTCATGCAAAATTGTATATTTTTACTATCATTTAATTTACTATTTTGTATAGTTTTCCTTCTCCATATACTATACATTTCAAAGTAAAACAAAACTATCATAATTTACATGCTTTGCCAAAGAAACATGATGGGTTATTTGTATTCTGCATTTCCAGGCAGTTTAACAAAATTTGGTGTTACAGCAGGCAAAACAGTTGCAATTGTACTTTTAATGTATAATCTACATGCAGAAAATTATTAAACTAAAGGGCTATATCTCCTGATTTTCTCTAACAGAACCCTTATGGGAGGTTGGCAATGCAAACAACACCTTGTGCTTCCTGAAAGCTGAATTCAAATGCGTATCAATAATTAGCAAAACTTAGAAACGAAACAAGACATATTTATAAGCTAAAAATGACCAGGTAACTTTCTGTTTAAATGGTAAAGTACCTACAGAAATATCACACATTGGACTACTAACAACCAGTGATCCCTGAGTCAGATCTGACACACACAACACAGCTGGACCATGCTGGTGAGCTCCAATGCAACTGCAACACCACTTTACATAGCTTGCTACTTTTCCCCCCTGAGCCCCCAGATTAACTTTTGTATGAAGCCAGATTATCCAGGAAGTAGTTTGTTTTAGCTCAGATATGTTGTTCAACTGTTTTAATGAGATATACCAGCTCTTGGCAATAAAAGGCTGTAAGAACAATTAGAGCAGTGGTTCCTAAACTTTAACAACCTGTGAATCCCTTTCACTAAAATGTCAAGTCTCGCGAACCCCCTCCTAAAAATGAATATTTCCAGAGATTTTCTCCTTTACCAGAATATAAATTATAAAAGCAGTGATCTTGGAAATATAAATTTTGTTTTTAGGACATGCTTATTACACACTGTTATTAATTATTTATCATTACAGTATTTTTATTACATTATGAAAACAGCAACACTCTTCCAAGATCTCACTTTCATAGCTTGTATCACTTTGAATAAGCCTGTTATAAGACAAGGCTCCTATGTTTCATCAAGGAGTATCAGATGTGAAACAGCATCAAGGTATTTAAGAAGCCAAAGAGTTCCTCGTACATAAGCATTCGGGTCTTGAGCAATTCAGGCAAACAACGCAAACGTTTAAGTTACACAAAACTTAAACTTGTTCTTCATAATAATTTTAAAAACAATACTAGCTGCTTATTTAATTTTAAAAAGCAAAAAAATATCCACCTCCCTTTCCATTTCTTATAAGGAGTCTTGAAGTTTAAATCTCCTCAATGTGATAGATATGCTTTCTTTGATCTGCTTAGCTCTTGGAAGTCCAGGGCCTCCGGGCTGCTGGCCCTGTGCTACCCGGGGTCCCTAAGGACAGCTCTGTCCGCCATTAAGGATTTTTTTCCCAAGAACCCCCTGTAACATTTCACGAACCCCCAGGGGTTCCCGAACCCCAGTTTGGGAACCACTGAATTAGAGAGATCAAACATAAAAGAGGCTAGGAAATTGCATTCCAGAAAATTTCTTCCCTTTCTGGAAACAACCAAAAAAGACGGGAGAATTTGCTCTTATCCTTACCTTGCTCTTCATGAACCTCTCAGTGGGTTAGGGAGCTGATATAGATTCTATGAAACACTATGAAAATATTAGTACTAAAAACTGTTTTCTTTGCTGCCAATTTTGTAATGAATGTTCAGTACTAACTCTCTAAGAAGTCTATAGTAAAGCAATGGCAAATGGCAAAATGCTTTTTTATTTCTCTTAATTCTGTAGACTGTTCACATACACGATTTTCAGAACACAGAATAAACATCTGTGGATCTAAGGCAGTGGTTTTCAAACTTCATTGCACCGTGACTCCCTTCTGACAACAAAAATTACTACACAACCTCAGGAGGGGCGACCAAAGCCTGAGTCCCTCGCCCTGCGCGGGGGGCCTATAAACTGAGCTCCGCCACCCAGAACTGAAGCCCTTGGGCATCGGCTTCAGCCCCGAGCCTCAGCAAGTCTAACGACAGCCCTGGCAACCCCTTTAAAAGGGCGTTACGACCCACTTTAAGGTGCTGACCCACAGTTTGAGAACCGCTGATCTAAGGGTATCAATAGTACTGGAAGTAGGGTGACCAGATGTCCCAATACTACAGGGATAGTCCCGATTTTGAGGGCTTTTTCTTATATAGACACCTATTACCCCCTACCCCGTGTCCTGATTTTTCACACTTGCTATCTGGTCATCCTAACTGGAAGTCACCTACGATATTAATAGGATAAATTCCAGATTCTTTGATCCCTCTGATGTGTTAAAGCAATGGTTAGAAAGTGAAACAAAAGGATATATTTTGGTCTCCCATGTTTCAAACAACAAAGATGAATTAATGCACCGTATTTATTTTCTCTAAAACGTAGAGGTATGCTTATTTTTGCAGAGCACAGTAGTTTATGACAATAAAATAACAAGTAGTTACTATCTTACACCAAGGAAAACATCTGAAACATTGTATTTCAATTATTTTGCACAGTGTATGAGAGATATCCTAAGTAAGGAGTAAGTCATGGGTATGTGTTTATTGTGAGATGAAACATGTCTCAGTGTCATATGTGCACTGTAAAGCATGAGACTTGAGGTCAAGTACCTACCTTCATTATCTGAGAAGTGTAACTATTTCGTAACAACCATACTCCCTTGAGTATGTTATTCCACTTAGAAAAAGGTATAACTGACCTCTCGAATAAAACAGAGATTAAAGGAGAGGAATTAATCGACAGGATGCATGTGGAAATATCGGGGATGGAGGATGCTAGCCAACCACAGATAACAGCAACACAACAGGAGGGAGGGAGGAGAACCAGCTGCTCTACAAGGTGGAGACTGACAGCTGTCCACTTCAGGCAGTGGACAGTATTTCACCCCTCACCCAGGTCCCCCTTTCATCGAGGTGAAGAACCAGTATGTACTGGCAACAGGAAGTGAGAACAATGGCTGTGGAGGAGCAGCCACCTGCCTCCAAAGCTGGGAAACTCGTGGCCACTGCACTCAAAAGGAGAAGATATAGGGTGCTGCTGGTTGGGGCCTCCTGTCTGAGGAAGTCGGAGGGCTCCATCTGATGACCTGACATGATGACCTGGGGGGGGGGGTGCTGTCTGCCGGGAGCTCGCATTCAAGATGTTATGGAAAGATGACACGGCTCAGTCACTTTCTGACCACTACCGCATGCTGGTAATCCAGGCGGGCACTAACGACACTTCCAAGTATGACCCTTAGCAGATCAGTGGTGATTTCAGGGCTCTGGACGCGAGGGTGAAGGAGTATGGGGTGCAGGTGGTGTTCTCATCCATCTTCCCAGTTGAGGGTAAGGGCCCAGGCAGGGACGCACATCCTGGAGATGAACCCATGACTGCTTGGTCAGGGGTACCCCATCTCTTCCTAGCAGACCTTCTTCCTGGAACAGCATCTCATGGCTGAGGAAGCCAAAGCCCCGCTCTGTGGAATCCCCATTTTTGGGAGTTTTAAAAAAGAGATCAGAGATGTTCTAGGCTTACTTGATCCTGCCTCAGAACACGGGGCTTGACTTGATAACTTCTTGAAGACCCATCCAGACCTACATTTCTAATATTTTATTATTAGCTTCCTAAACCTATTTTATTACCAACCAAGAAAAGGACATAAACAAAAAGGGTCTGATCTTGGGATAGTCCACAGTCCAGAAGAATCTTTAAAAGTCTCTCCCCTCTCTCTTCTGCCCTCACTCTTTCTGACTTACCTTGAAAAGATCATTTAGTAACTTCAGAGAAAGATATCAGGGGATCTATTATAATTTGAACACAAAGATCTATTTGAATCCCGGTTTTCTAGAGGAAAAGAATTATCTTCTCTCCTCAATAGAGTCAGAGTCATAAAAAAAAAACCACTATCTTTTCCCTTTAGACCCTAGAGTTTGAAGAAGTTATAAAGAGAAGAAATGTTGCACTAAACCTTTGAATGAGATGGGACTGCATGTAATCTTGTGGGTATGGAAAGAAACAAACTCCTTTAGAAACAAAACTCCCCTCAGCTTTTGATACAAAATTTCTTCCACACAGTTAAAGAAAGGGTACATTCCATGAGAACACCCATCAGAAAGCATGCACATGATCATCTGTAGTTCTTAGTTTCCCTAATCTTTCTCTCCCCTTCTGTGACCATACTCAGACATCTAAAAACACTATCCCCAAATAAGAACACCTTACTATATTAAACTAAAATGTTAACCCATGGTACGTAATTGGTGGGCATGGGATAAATGGGGACATGGATGCCACCCACCGCCTCCCTACTTGTATGGGAGAAAGGGGACAGAGTAACTTGGGCTCCCACTGGTCTCCCTTCCCTGGCCTCTAACGGTCTGTGCTCTGAGATTGTACCACCTGCTCCTGCTTCCACAGGATGACTGGAATCTAAGGAAAGTGAGGGGCTCCTAGATGGAGATGCAGGGAGAGGAAGGAAGGGTTTTTCTTTCCACTGCTAACCTATAGTCATTTTTTTCTTAGGGTGCCAGGGTTTATGCTTATCACCAAATTTTATTTGAGGTTTGAAAGGTATATTTTCTCATACGGCAAAATTGGCAAACCTTGTGTGGGTTTTTTCACCTTCCATCCAGCATCCTAGAGGTCTGGTTTAGGGATTAACATTACATTTGTCACAACATTGGCAGGTTCCATTGCAGTTGGTGGGTTAAAAAAAGGGTTCAGTGTGAGGTCGTTGAAACCCAATGGGTTGCGTGGACATGGGCCTTGAGCATGATGTTGCATGGTGAGGGGTATGCCACTGTGTCTTGCACAGCATGCAGCTCCCCTTAACTCCCCTACCTCTATAATGGATGACGGGACTAGGACTCTGGCTGCTTGCTTGGGTCCCCCGACAGGCCCCAGGGACATTGCCTGCATACCTTCCTCAGATTTGTAGAATCCAGGGCAACTAAGAAAGGAGGACGTCAGATTGGATGAGAAATGATCCCCAAACTCAGCCACAAGGATACACCCCGGCTGTGAGTGTACTCTTTTACACATGGGCAGTTTTATAATAATAAAAGGTATGGAAAAGTAAGTGTGTGTGTGTGTGTGTGTGTGTGTGTATATGCGCACGAGAGAGAGAGATCTACATTGGGCTATGATCACAGACATACTGGTCAACCATAAAAGGAAGATGGACTCTTCTGTCTCCCATTTTTCCTCTGAGCAGTATAGGACAGCAGTAGCCTCTCTTTCTTTTATACCCCATCTTTCACTCTGATGAAATTACAGCCTGAGTTTAACTCAACCCATATCATTCCCCCATCAATAGGAAAATAAATAAAACACAACCAGACTGAATTTATTAAACAGTGTCCTAGCTCTGAATGGGATACTCTGTTTCAGATGAATCATGCTCCCATCAAAATAATTAAATTTCTCACTTGCCTCTGACGCACAGATTTTAATGCATCATTCCAGTTTGTTCCTCATGGTGTGCCTAATGGATGTACTCAGCTCAGCATGAAACAAAGACATCTACTGGGCTTAAGGCAGGAAGCCTGAAAGCTTTGAGTGGACTGTGCACCTAAACCCACTGGCTAGGAGAACAATTCATTTTGCCACACAAAAAAATGTTGCAGCAGTTAGATGTGTGTGCGCGCGTGTGAACACGTGTGAGTGCAGATGTGCATCAGGGATGTTACATGTTGGTCTGGAGTGGCATAAAACGTTTCTTGATGGAATCTGGGACAACTGCATTAATCACAAATTGCACAAGTAAGGTATTCAGGTTATCCAAACAACTGTTGCTAAAACCTGCACACGACACCATACTCGTATGTATTCTGTATATGCCACATATTTTACGGGGGGAGGGGACTGGGGCTCCTTCCCCCCCCCCCCACCAGTCAGCACCTCCCGCCAGCAGCTGTTTCACATGTGCAGGAGGCTCTGGGGGGTAGGGGGAGGGGCGCGGGCATGGCAGGCTCGGGGGCGGGGGGGAGGAAGCGGTGGAGTGGGGGCAGGGCCTGGGGCAGAGCAGGGAGTTGAGCAGTGAGCACCCACCAGCACATTGGAAAGTTATCATCCATTGCTCCAGCCCTGGAGTCAGCGCCTATGCAAGGAGCTGCATATTAACCTCTGAAGAGCCGCATGTGGCTTTGGAGCCACAGGTAGGCCACCCCTGCTCTATACTGTATTATACAGAGTGCGACATATAACTGCATCATTAAAGCAAAATAAGACATCACTGATGCTTCAATTCAGTATTTAGGAAGCTGTTTTCCCCAGTTACTGTTGTTGCCATTTGAACACAATGGCTTGTTATTGCCATGAACCACGGTGTATTATGCAACACATTTTGCATTGCTAGAAGGGAAGATGGTATGTGTCACCACTGGGTATATTTTTCATGACCCTTGGAGCGATTCATGTGGATTCATCTGAGATTTTACATTTACTAATGACCAGCTCTGGCATTCTCAGAAGCACCAGGCACAAAGTGAAAATCGTAGGTAAGCAGACTTCTCTTTACATTGACTCAGCAATTGCTTTTGTGCCCACATTGATATAGGAGACCATGGAAGAGCAATACACTGCTGATAAATTTAGCTCGTACCAGAAATGCTGGCTGCATCACACACTGACTGAGGAAGGGATTTAAAAGGTTTGAATTACAACCCAGATTTTCTCAACATTTTAGAGAAAAAGTATTTACATTCTGCAGACGGCCATAAAGAAGCAACTGTTCCACATCAGATGCCATGCACATCTCAGACACTTGTCAGCGTGTCACTATCCCATGTCTGATAACTCACCTACATAGCTCAAAGAGATGACCAGTTCACAAGGTGTTTGATATGAATGTTAGGCCTTTTGTGAGAGAAAATCCACTGTAACTTTGATATGGCATTACTGTCAGTGCTCTTATTAGCAGGTAACTCCTCAGCTTAGACATAGCATAGAGCTGTCTAAATATCAGGCTACAAATACTAAGAACGCTATGACCCACATGTTCAAACTGGGGGATTCAATTCAGCTTTTCATCCTTCCAGAGAAGATAAACTGAAGTCCACATAGTTTACTGTGTTTGGGCTTTCAGAAAACAAACAAAAACTTTACAATCAAGGTTCTGTCTGTTTTGCATAACCACTAAACACTGTACGGAATGTTTCAAGAACAGGTGTTTGTCTTGCAGTTTTTCACGAAAATACTCTTTTCCTCCTGTTGTGGTGCTCTGTGTATAAGATGTCCCTTTGGCTGTCTCACTTTCCCTGAAGAAATGGCTGCACTGCATCCACATACATACAAGTTGTTCAGAACTTTGGTTTGTTTCGGAAGAAAGGTATCATTTTAAAAGTAAATGCAATGCATCCCACCTTTGTATCAGTGCATCATTTCTATGTTAAAGAATGTCTAGTTACACTGAGTTCCTCAGGGCAGAGACCATGTTTTCCCCTATGGTTTTGACAATCTCCTTTCAAGATCTCAAATATTCACTCTTTAAATATTCAGGGGAAAACTCACATCTCGGTTGCATGAAATATGTTGGGAATACGAGTAAGAACACTGGTTTAATGCAGAGTAGGCCATTTCTGAATATTCCTTACTAGAGCTAAGCAAACATTTTTGAATTAAAACTTTATTTGGCAAAAACTGCAGATTTGGTGATACCAAAACATTTCATGAATTTGTGCCAATTTTCCTGAATTGTTTTGGTCAGAAAAACCCTAAACAAAATTGCAAAGTAACAAACATTTCAATATTTTCAAAAAGCAACATTTGGAATGACTTGTTTCAAACGTTACTCTAATTTTATTTAAAAACATTTTAAAAATATTTCAAATGCTCATTCTACTTAAAATGAAGGATTTTTGTTGTTGTTTTGTTAACTTTTCAATGTGCCAATCATTTTGAAAATGTTCATTTTTGATTTAACCCAAAACAATTTGTTTTCTGATTTTTCAGAATTGAACTGAAAAATCCAATATTTCCATAGCTCTAATCCTGACTCCACACAGACAAGTTGTTTTAGTGAGGTCTGGACAAATGCATTCTGTAGCTATTCTTAATGCTGCTCCAAATAGGAGCAGAATGGGTTTCCTCTCTACACATGCTGCCAATGGCACTGGCAGTGTATATTTAGGTGTATGTGGGGTTCTGGCAAGGCCTTAGCACAGCTGACTGAGCTTTCTTGGGACCACAGAGTATTGCTGAGCACATCAGCCAGGCTTTTTGCCCTGCACTCAAAGGAGAATTTAGGTCAGTATCTTTTCCTGCTATTAACTGGGTACACTAAGGGCAGGTGAGAGTGAAAAGCTACCTGTATTTTTTGCTATTCCTTAATGCACATGCCTAAGATTGTGGATCCAAGATTGTCCAAGGATTGTGCCATAAAACATCTTTCTGCAGTAGAAATATTTACAATACAAGTGAGCAAACTATAGTACAAAAAGGCTAAGTGAATTACCAAAACTCATGCCGTAAGTGGGAAAGAATCCAAGATCTTAACTTTTAATCTCTTGCATTGACACTTGACAACACTTCCTGTCAATGGGAATTACACAGAGACATTCCCTCAGTGCACATTAAAAATGTACCCCTACACTGCTCACTGTGGAGAATATCCCTACAGCCAAGAGGAAAAAGGGCAAGAAAATGCAAAAAGCAAACAATATTTGAAAATTCTAAAGTATTTTTCTCTTTCTACACAATCTGTACATTTAAATGATGAGAAACATGTATAACCTTTGAATTATATATGGAAAAATATCTATTTTTATCAGTTTGTATTTCTGAGCTGCCATTTGCTCAAAACTTTGTAGCATATGTGACATCCTCATCATAAGCCTATAAAGAGAGATTGTACAGAACGTTTTCTTCTGTTTGTTTTATACTTCAGCAGCAACTGGGCTAAATATTTAAAACCTTACGGGAGACATTTTCAAAGGTGGTCTCTTTTGTTCACTTATGGAGCAATTACTTTCTTCTTGTTGAATAAGAACACAGAAATGGACAGAGATATAGATGTAATAAGGTGGACAGATTCACTATGATATTTCAGTACAGATAAAGCCTATAGCTGTCATTGTGTAATTGAAATGGATAATAGTCCAAACGCACCAGATGAAACTAGAGTAACTGCATTTGAATATATTTAGAAAAATTCATGATCAATTCCCAGATCTATCTGAATGATTTTACACTGAAAAGCTCCACTGTTTCAGAATAGATTTGTGTGTGGACGGCATCATTTGAAATCCAGAGTCAAGCAGATGTGCAGGAAGGTATTCTATTTATTTATTTATTTAAATAAGGTGAACAAATGTTCCATGTACTTCCTAAAACATCTGTTTGCCTCCAAGCTCCCTCTAGACTTGTGACTCATTTACTTACACATTTGGTTCTTTTCAATCACTAGAATTGCAACACACAAATGAATGGAAAGTGGGAGGATCAACTAATCTAGGATGCCACAAGGAGCTTAGCTGTTCATACACCAGTAGCAGAGGGAGAAGGCAGAAGAGTGATCTACCCTCTGATATCAACACTTCATTGAAAAGGAAGCTCTCTCTGTTGTCATTATCCCACTGGGAAGGTGATGACCAGCTGACTTTACTCTAATGTCTCATTCTTACTCCTCAGCAATGACCTGTTCATTGGCTGCCAGCAGAGAGAGAAGAGGAAAGAGAGATGAAAGAAGATAGAAGATAGGGAAGCTCTGATCTTACCCACCCAGGAAAGAGCTACCTGACAGTAGTAGTACAAAAGCATCACAGAAATAGAAAGCAGATTTTCAAGACATTTCAGTTCTTTATGGATGATCTATACAAGCCATGATCACAGAAAAACAATGCATGTCCACAGATCTATAAGGAAGTAGCATGTGTCTCATATTTCAGTCAAAAACTATGGTGCTATTTTAATTAATTGGTTTTTCTGCTTACAGTATACAGATAACGCAGGGCATTAATCCTACGCTTTGAACAGACTGTAAAAATGCTGTCTTCTGCTTCTCTTGATTGATGATACCGTATGGCCTCATATTTTACCTAATAGTAAAACTCTCCATCACAGTAATTTTTGAATCCATGTTTGTAGGAAATTAAATCAAAATCATCCTTTGGCCCAGGAGAATACTTTTTTTTTAGATCGGCAGCAAACTTCAATCGGGAAAATTTGACTCAAGCAGTTTTAACGGTTGGACAGATTTCTATTGCTACCTGGACAAGAAGATTCATTAATAATTTCAATATGGAGCATTGATATAGGGCTTCAGAACACCATATTAACACCTGTCTGACTGTTTTCTTATATGGCCCTCAACATCATAATATCTTGAAAGGCAGGTTAAATACAGTATACTTTATCATCTCAATTTTACATTTTGGAACAGCCGCAGACAGGGTGAGTGCCTTATTGAATGTTGATATGATATGATAATGACAAAGCTGAGATTGGAACTCTTGAGCACTTGGTCTTCTGTTGTCTGTTTAAACCACAAATGTTACTGCCTCTCCAGCAAGGACACACACAGAAATGCATTTTTTAGGTTATTCCAGGTTTGATTTTTACTCTCTCTTGTTCATACATTTCTGCTTCAATATATTTTTTTTCTGTGTCAGATTTGTCCTTTTCCACTTTGCTCACACTGGCATCAAGCTTCTTTTATAAACGAGTCTCAATCTTAACCACAGCACAGCTACTGCTCATCTTACACACAGGCAGTTGGTGCAAACTACATGAAATGAAAGGCATGCCATCCTCCTGATACCATATAAAAGTTCAGAGCTGGCAATATTTCTAATGGATTCTGCTGGAACATTTT
The DNA here is from genome assembly GCA_037349315.1 of Chelydra serpentina. NCBI lineage: Eukaryota > Metazoa > Chordata > Testudines > Chelydridae > Chelydra > Chelydra serpentina. The sequence continues at coordinate 22,002,723 of JBAIAC010000035.1, forward strand.
CTGAAGCAGAGAGCAATATTCGGGAGGTGTGTGTGTGTGTGTGGGGGCGGGGGGGAGAGGCAAGATTCCTTTCACTAAAGCATCATTCTCCGCAGGTGTAAATTCACAGACTCATTGCTGTTATGCCAGTAGATAAATTGATTCACTGTTTTTCTCTCCTATTAAGTATAAGTAATGTATTAGCATAGTTTGTTCAGCAATGCTTAAACACTGCAAATTAACAGTGAAATCCTGGCCCATTGAAGTCAATGGGAGTCCTGCTACTGACTTCAAGAGAAGGAGGATTTTACCATATATTTCCAAAAGCAACGTCCGTCACAATATTTGATACTCAAATATTTCAGTACAAAATAAGGACTTAAACCCCCCCCCCCCACCTAAAACATCAATAATGCTTAGCTTTATGCCCTGTGAATGATTTCAATGCAAATACTCACTGGGTCTAATTCAGGAAAGTATCCCTATTCAGGAAAGCATTGAAGCACATGTTTAAATAAAATTTAAGTGAATGAGACTTGAACACATGCTTAAAGTTAAGAATGTTCTGAAGTGCTTTCCTGAATAGGGGAAACAGTATGTGAATTTAAATACATGTGTAAATCTTTGCAGAATTGAAGCCTAGGCAACTAATGTACACATATGCCATAAATAGCTATATAATCAAAGCTGTTTTAAAGTATAAAGAGTATAAATGTTTTAACGAACATTGCAATTTTCATATATTAAAACATTCAAATTATTTTTGTTTGCTTGAAAATCACTCAAATTCCATTCAGAGAAAGTGAAATATGCCACATTTCAGCTTCATGATGCACCACAGTTGAGTGATCTACTATTCTACTAAAAAACAGAGCTTACCATGGAAGTGCTGACACAATTTTAATTACTATGTCAAATAACGTGTTGCCGGCAATATTGTATTTATCATATGACCATACGTTGTTTTGTTCTCTGATATATTACAATTCTCCTAAGAGCTTTCAATGTAAACAGATTTTAAATTTTATTTCACAGCACGTCTTAGCTGTATGGAAAGCCTGACCTTTAATAGAGAGACTAGTTATTCAATCAACACATATAATAGACTGTATTACACATGCACCGAAAGTCTAACCACAGTGTTGGTGATAAAAAAAACCCACCATCAACTATAAAGAAAAATCTAAGCCCTTGTTTAAAAATGGAAACAACCAGCAACACAGTTCAGCAGCAGAGAAGGATAAAGAAATGATAGTAATCCTCTTGCTCCTCACATGAACTACAACAAGCCATTTGAGTGAGACTTTTAAATCTGAAAATTGTCCATCAAAACACAAAATAAATTCCTCTAATCCTTGTACCACAAATTACTAATCCATCTGGAAAGCTAAATGTGTTGTGCGTGTTTACAAGGATCTAAATATCATCAGACAGAAAGGCAACTAGGTTAGTAACATGTACCCAAAAATAAAATAAATAAATAAATAAATAAAAATGTCTGAAACAGTTTGACCATACAGTAAGCAGGATTTACAAAAGTACTTACAGCTCTCAATCTCCAGTGTGCAGTTTTGTTCATCCAGCGGGTATCTTCGTAGGTCCATCATACAAGCAGCTGTTGTTGTAATTCTAGAAGAGAAGCATATATGAGGGCCATTGTTATTATGTGTGATTCATACCTTTGTTTGATTAAATGGAGTTGAAACAACAGAGAATGGATTCTGCATGATAAGCAATTTTGCATCTGCTTATTACTAAGATATCGCATGTGCTGGCTATTAGTAAGGGTATGGTACTACTAATCTAATTTATAAAAGCAAACTGATATGCTAATTTGGTGGACAAGCGGACAGTTTATTATATTTATATGTCCCCCATTACCATAGTATCTCAGAGCCTCACAATCTTCAATCTAGTTATACTGATAACACACTTGTGAAGTAAGGCAATATTATTATCCCCATTTTACAGATGGTGAACTGAGGCAGATTAAGGATATGTCTACCCTGCTAAAAAAAAAAAAGGGTATATTCTTAACTCAGGTTAGCTACCCCACGTTACCTAACCCGAGTTAAAATAGCAGTGAAGGCATGGTGACAACTTTTAACTCAGTTTGACAGCTCATATTTAACCCCATTCTCTCCTATAGGCTGTTACTTGAGCTGCTAACCCAAGATGCTGTGTCTTCACTGACATTTTAACCAAAGTTAAGAACACATCTTTTGTTCTATATATTCACTTGTACCTAACCTGACTAAGGTCACACAGGGAGTCTGTGGCAGAGCAATGAATTGAATGCAGGTCTCCCAAGTCTTAGGCTAGTACCCTAACCACTGGACACCTGCCTCCTCTCAAGTTCGCTGCCTTGAGAGGCACCATGGTTTCATTCCCAGCTTTGATTTCTCATTTTCCTGATGACAGTAACCAGCTGGACTATGAGTCAGACACGTCCCACAAATTCTCTTTGCTCACCAACTGGGTGATCCGATGAATTTCCTTAGTGACACTGAATAGTGACAAATTAGTGTGTGTAAAACATGCTTTGCATAAAAGACAATTAACAAATAATATTTATTCTACACAATCGCATATAAAACTCAATTCTCCATTCTCTCTTACACTCAATAATACTGTGCAAATGAAGGCTTATTTTAGTGGTGCATCCTCATCAGCAGCACAACAAATATTTTCAGGACGGTTTTTACAAAATATTTCGAATATATTTGTGCCTTGACATTACACTAACATTAACATGTGTCAATTGTGCCTTTTAGATGTTGTTTAGAAACATCTGTACCATCAAAAATCTTTTACTGCTAGATTTCAGGGAGGAATAGCCCTGGGCTGAATGTGAACCAATGCACAGAGTACAGCAGCAATATTTTATTAATTGTGCTCTCAAATCTTTCTATCGTGTAGGCAAAAATCAATTTTTGGTCTTTCTCCCGCAGCCCCAAACCACCATTCATTTTCACCATTTGATATCTCTCAAAGTACCTTCCACAATGTGTGCCATCTATAATGCCTAGTTCAGGTGGGACATTCTCCATGACCCAGAATTCCTGCATAATTTGGTACTGGGACTGCCTATCCATAGGGGACCAGATGTGGTTCAGTGCGGTACTGCGGCCACTTCCTGGTGCTGTCACACTCCTAATTACTACAGTGACCCTCTCACTTTAGGTTTGAACCAGCCTCTTTATAATGCTTACCTTTGCCTCTCCTACTCACAGCTCTAATCCTGACACTTTTCCTTTTTCTCTGCACTGATCCTATAAACATCATCAAATCTCCTCTGTCTGTCTCCTTCAAATCTGTGCACACGGAGAGTGTGGAAGGTGGGTCTTTAATCTATGTATTGTCTATCTTCAGGGGAGACAGACTTCAAGCTCCATACTGCTTGAGCACCTTAACATACATTTCCTGAGTTAGCCAGGCCTCTGGCACCAGCAGCAGCTCTCCAGCACTCCTGGCCTCTTTAAAAATTACTAGGTGGGCATCCATTCTCCAGGTCCAGGCCTCAGGCCCACTGTGCAAACAATTCAGGAACAAAGAAACAGCATCTTTGAAAATCACCTTTGTACTAAACTCTCTCTTTAACCTATAGATGGGCACCCAAAGAGCTATTCTTCACCTGCCAAAGTTTTCAACAATGTTGATCTGAATTTTTCAATCAATGGGCATCACCGCATGTGTTTCAGCAATAATACAAGAGCACCCAGAGGCATCAGTCAGGATCAAAGCCCCACATATAATGCTGTATGAACACAAAGAAAGTCTCTTGCTTCCTCAGAAATGGGAGTAAAAAACCGTAGTTGGTGGTGAGTAGGGTATGGCCTTAATCAAACCTAAATAACAGTTTAGCTGGGTTGAAATAAATCATCCTAGTTTGTTCATTCCTATCCACAGTGCAAATCAATGGAAAAAATTATCTGTCCTTTTCTCTCCTCCTACTCTCCTCAATTATTTTATCTTGACTTTTATATTCTTTTACTCTGGTTGAAAATACTGATAAGGGAAGACCTAGTCACCGCTCACATCTTCAAAAGAGTTACTTATTTTAAAGTAACTGCCTTTAGATGGCTCCAGTTGACACACAACTCACATTGGTCTCATTTCATACACTGAGAGATTAATGCGGGATCATATAAACATTAACATCTTCAAATAGTAACTGCACCACAGTCTTCAATGTTCTAGATACATGGATATCCACCCTATGTCTTTTTAGAGAGAAGAACCAATACCTAGTCACGACAAGAGAAAGGAACATTTCAAATGGACACACAACCTTTCCCCAAAACAATGATATTCCTCTTCCATAAATGCACTGAATACATTCTTTGTTTCTAAGTTATCTATGACAACTGACATGCATAAAACATGAAAAATACTTTGCAGAGCAGAGCCTTGAGAAATGACTATTGAAAAGGAAGCTTAAAAGTACCCGCAACTTTCTGACTCTATACTACAGTCATGAGAGGCACGTTGCTCTTGAAGAAATACTGTATGAAAGGAAATAACACAGGAGCTGTCTGCTATTCTGATTTTTGATCTACTTTTAATGAAACAGAAGCCTTTAGATAATCCATTTTATGAGCCTGCTAACAATGAAAATCAGTCTTCAGCAACCTTCTTCATGATGTATGTTTCTGATGTAAAACCACTGCAGTGTATCAGAAGGCATCACTTTCTTCTACTTATTTTTGTTTAAGTTAAATTGACTAAGTAAAACATATCATGAAACATAAAACCCTGAAAGGAAACTGTACATTTCAAAACAGGCACAGTTAGGTTCCAAATAATACTACAGTTAGTTATGGAATGACTTGTATATTGCAATGCATACAGAACAGACATATTAGATAGGCACGCTATAGTCTCAGAAAGGCAATTATGCATGTGTACAGGTGGTACATGAGTGTTGAAGGTCCTCCTTCCCCTTTGCACCACCTGTGCAAGGGCCTGTCACAATTACAACCCACTGTGCTTGAGGAAGGGCACAAACTGCTTCCTTGGTGCATCCCAAAGACAGCAGGAAGGAAGAGTGGACACAGATTACTCCCTCTTTCTCCTGGCCCTTGGTACAGGACAGCTACACTGGGGGAAACAGGCCCTGCCCTTTCAAAAGGATGTACAACCTGTGTAGTTCTTCATCTAGCAGCTGCTTCAGGAGCAACTGTGTCAGTCAGAAGACCAATCCTGTTTAAGTTGCACATGGGGTATTGCAAACCCACACAATCCCCTACTAAAGGCTGCAGTGTGGCTCTTAGATTTTAATATACATCACAAACTAGTAATAATACAGAAAATAATATCTAATGGATGCTGTTATGGCAGAGTTACCGTACTTATTGTTTCTCAATGTCATTCAAACAAACCACAGCTACTCAGTTTTGTCAGCACTGCAAACTCCACCTGGTATCAGAAATGTAAACTGGGATCTTAATCGTTCTGATGTCAGCAGTAATAAAGGTATTTACTGGAGGATAGGTGAACAATTCTGTTGATGTGTGAAGTAGGCCAGCTGTATTGCCTCTATGGGGCTAATCAAAGTAAGAAATATGGGGAACGTATTCTGGCCCCTAAGTAAGTAGATATGACTGAATACACACGGGGAACGGAGCAGTTGAGTAAGGCAGTGTATGAGTATTTCTGGAGAACCGTCTAAGGCATTCCTAGCTATCATGCTTGCTTGGAGGCCAATCCAGCTCCTGTTTAAGTCAAGGGCAAAATCTATACCAGAGGAAAGTAAGAAGGCGAAATTCTTCCCTCAGATGCATGCACACAACTCCCACTGAAGACAATAGCAGAATCTGGCTCTTAATTAGCAATCCCACTATCAATTCACAAAAGCTTTAATGTAAATTATGTTCTGCGGCTGACCATGTACCTTTATCACTATCATTATCAGACTCCTCTGCACATGGTGAGTAAGAGTCACCGGCTCTTCCCCTATCTGAATTAGTTATCTAAGCCATGTACTGTAGCTATGCTCAGTGTTCACTTCAGCTCCTTGGAAACAGACCTGCTGTGTGACAGTTGGAAATGTTGGCAGCAGTAGGCAACAGATCCAATTACAATTACGTGTATATCTGGAGACAAAACTGCATTGTGATTAATCTCTCTCCTGCACAGGAATATCAGCTTTAAAGAGACATGATCAAGGTTGTTAGAAATATTTGACCTATCTTTAAATCAAAATATACCTCTTTATAAGTTAACTATAAGTGGCAAAGCCCAAAGAATTCTGTTTTCTTCTTCCCTCTCCAGTAAAAAATGTCATAAGTGCTTCCCTCTTATAGTGACAGGGTAGAGGGTGGCTTCAGCAGAGCATCTACAATAGTGACATTTCTAATAATACATTGGTAAAGCAGAATGTTCTGTAACTAACCACCAAGATTTTTGGATTGCAAATGCTTTTCTGCATGGAGAGCTTCTTGATACATTTTTGTAGAGAAAACTAGCATCTGGAGTTATTGATGGTAAACTGAGAGAGGCAATGACATTCCTAGATTATCACAGAATTTATCATTTCATCCAACCCAAAATTGCTACAGAGGTTTCATGGGTATCCTGGCCTATACGCAGTCACATAGGAAATGGCCGAGTCCACTTTGGCCACCAACCAACATTTAGACATGTTGTGCTCGTCTGATTCTACCTGCATGATTTCTGTATGTGGGAACTGTGCTTCGAAGGGACTCATTCAGCTTGATAAAGCTGGGGGTGTGACATTTTCTGGTTTATTTACGAAGCCGCAAAAGCAATGTTGAAGGAGCTGATAGGCCCCAGGCTGACATCTCTCTGGTTAGACTTGGTTTGGAAAGGAATTCAGAAAAGAAGAGGTGCCAGACTCATCTAACCATGGAGTTCCCCACCCAAACAGCGATACTAAGGGTAAGAGAACTGTCACAGTTCTATTGGGGCATGGATAAAAAATGGGAAATAGGAGCATTGAACCCCTAGTCAAGTCTTTTTTTTTTAATTAAGACAACTAGACTGGAAATGGAGTCCACAGCTCCATGGGAAAACAAAGAATTAGAAGTTGGATAGTGTACAATAAGTGCTTGTCTACACTTCACCACAGTTGGGACTATGGGAGCATGAATAGCAATGTACACCAAAGTTCTGTGCTGAAACTCCCTCGTGTGGCTGCTGCAGGTGTGAAGTAAAAGGATCCTAATTTGCATTAATGAAGTCCTCTTCAAACAGGACAAAGTAATGCAAACTAGTGATATTTTAGTTCACACCAAAGAAAGTTACAGCTGAGCACTATGGTGTACACTGCTATTCACAACCACGTAGTCCAAACAGCAGGGTAGCAGAAACATAGCCTAAGAGTAGCTGTCTATTAGCTTTCCTCCTAATTAAGCAGCTCTGCTACTCTGCTGAAGAGACAGTTCTGCTCTTTTTGGTTCTGCAAAATGGAATGACCATTAGCCTGCTGTTCAACCAGCATGAAAAACTGGAATAAATAGGGTATTTTCTGATGTTGTTTCATGGTGGAGGTGTGTCACTGGTGCAAGTTTTGTCAATTGATTTGAATAGAATCAGTATCAGCCTTCCTCCCCAGCGCCTCCCTGCCAACAGTGCTCTGGTGCAGAACTAAGTTAGAGAGATAGTATTGACCATTATCATGAACATACAATTGGAAACCTGGAACAGAACAACATCATCATGTTCATTGTTTAAATCCATCTAAATAATATGCCATTGTGCATTATTCAATCTACCACTACAACATCCCTTGTATTGGATTTGGTCTCTAGCTATTCTCACCTTTCCTTATATTATTGCAATCTACTCCAGATGATAAAATCCACATAATCACAATGGGATAACCATGCAGAATAAATAAGAGGAGCAATTTAAAATTTGAATATTTTATCATTGAGAAATATATACTTGTCTCAAAACATTCACTTCACTTCATCCTTCCCACAAAAATATGTAATACACACAGTGCTTGCAGAACATTGGAATAACATGAGAATGATAGCAGGGTGACTCTGAATAAAACAATCAGCGTTGGAATAAAGGACCAATATGGCTGCTCCGCCAATATGCAGTTCACTGATCCCTTACCGTATTACCAACGTTGGCGAACTGAAAGAATACTTACACATTTTTCAAAATATCTTCCTTACTCCACTTGGAAATAGTTCATGTATATTTCATTCAGATAAAGTAATGTGAACAGTAAATAAAGAATGCATCCTTTCTGCTCTTTTCTGTTGCAATTTTATATTGTTACTGCTCAAGTCACCATTCATAATCCTTGCAGCTGAGAAAGCACTGAAGGTCATTTATACTAAGGAACTTTATTTAGCCTCTGCCAGAAAAAGAAATTACTAATAAACTCCCAGGAATGAACTGTTTAAATTAATGGATGTCAGAGGACATGAAGAACCTTCCTCAGACTACTGACAGCCTTTTTAATTCTTTACTTTCTTTGTCATGACTTCAAGCTATTGTAGATAGCTTGTTGAAGGTAGATTGACTTCAACTTAAAAAAAAACCCACAATTTTTGTATTTCTTATATGACATTAAGTTTAATAAAGAACCATTTAAAAACCTACAAACATGACAGCTGTGTTGTCAAAGGAGTCTCAGGGAGTTAGTGTATCAAATTCCATTGAAACTGGTCACCTAATTCCCTTAAGCTCATTTGAAAATTCCTTCCAGCCTGCCTACCTATTTATCTATATGTCACACACTTCTTCACACACACGCATATTCCGAGAGGAAAAAATACATTGAGTTCAAGTTAAGGTAGAGGGTACATAGTAATCTGAGGGTAAAAACATTATAATATAGTATTTATCCCCAAAATAACCACTGCAGACCTATAAAATCCAGCATTAACTCTAAATTTTATGAGGAATTTCAACATGTTAAGGTAGAGAAGTGCACCGTTGAGACACCTAAAACAACCTAACTCTGCCCAGTAGTGCATTGTAACGTGTGGAAGCAGGGAAAAGCTTTTGGGAGGAGGGTGGACAGCCTCCCTCCAGGGAATGTGCCATGGAGCATGCCCACAACTACAATGGTTGCCGTAAGACCCTGTGGATCCTAGAAATGTGTATACTCTGAAGCCCTGGCAATACTTCCCACTTGACGACCTCCTCCCCCCGACTTTCCCACCCTCCACTTCTGTGTTCCCTAATAGGGAGGCTCCATCTTTATGGTTCTACCAGGGACTCCCATGGCTATCCCTAGTACTTGCCTTAAAGATGTCTACATTAATAAGGCTATGTGGCAAATTACAGCTCGGGTCTGTATTACCTTTCCTTATAATGCATGGGTGGTGGAAAGGATGATGTGAACCCTGCCCCCACACAGATGGGCCTGTCCCATTCCAATTGCTGACCCACCCCTTCTCCTACTACAGATTCAATCCTGTGTGATGCCTCTTCCACAGGGCCTTGAGCAAGTGGCACCAGGAAGGCTGCTGACCGCCCTTCTGTGCAGGAAGGGGAAAGCCACATGTGTGGGGCTTGATCTGGCAAGATGATATTTTCCATATTATAAAGAATCACGTCTTCACCTGAATTTCAAAATTAATGTGAAAGTCAAAACAACCTTGGGAAGAACAGGCACATTTAGCCTTATGAATGCAGCTTATTTAGTAATTCTAATAGAAGACCTAAGATAAGAGCCCAAAGCTCCTATTCTTCTGGCTTTTGTGATTCAGATCAAGGCGGCTGGTTTTCCACAGGGAAAAGTCAATTGAACAAATAGATTTAAATGGACGCTTCGTGAACAGGGCTACTCTCAGATCCAAAAAAAAAAGGGGAGGAGGGATAGCAAAAGACTCTACAATAGATCTCCAATTACCGTGTACTTCTGCCAAGAATCTTTATAATAGGGCAATAACACACTCTGCAGGTGTCCTCATGAAATTCTAAGGCCACAGTGAAATGCACTCTCGCTGTCCTAAATTTCAATCATGCTTTAAATTCTGTCGATCAATGCAACAGTCAAGGGTTTAAGACAAGAGGCAGACAGTCCTCCGAGGTATTGCTCCTGCACAGCAGAAAAAGGGTAAGCGTGTTGTTTATTGTAGCAGTTATTGTTAGGCATTTGTATCTACATAGATGGGTTGTGAACAAAAGTAGCCCTAGCTGAAGACAGGATTTCAGCCCAACCTATGCCACTCTGCCATCTTTTCCATTCAGCAATTGACCCACTACTTTCACTACAGGAGAATAACTTAACATATTTCTTTCCTTGCTTCACACTGATTAAAGGGAGTTTGTCCACATTTAGATATGAAGAATTTGCCCTCTACCATTCTCACTTTTTCCTCCAAAATTGCATTTCATTTCTGCTCAGCTATATGCAATGGGCACCCTGAAGTTCCCTAAAGCACTAGGGAACCTTTTGCTGTAGTGCTTTGAAAGATGTCCTGAAGTAAAATATTTTGGGTAACTAATTACACATAAAGCAGAAAAAAACGGGGTGGGGAAAGGGCCACCACTTTGGGCAGAAGCTCTTCCATCTCAGAACAGTGGACTGCAAGTAACCATCTCAGCAAGTAACCATAATGGTTCCAGCACATTTCTAGTGACCCACTTCTATGAGCATTCTAGGCAGCACCTGATTTACCTTTTGCCTAGCACTGCCTCTGGTTATGAATGGATCCGAAAATCTATTTGTGTATTTCCTCTGATTTCTTTTACAGCCAACACACCCTCAGTGAAAGAAACATGTTTCTTTCTATGTTTTTTGTTTGTTTGGATGAGTGGAAACACTTAAGTGCTATCCCCCAGAAATTCAAATTCAAGGGGCCAGTTTTGAGATATTGATATTTAAATACCTGATTCTGTTTGGCACTGCCAAGGTGTACAAGCTTTCCCATCTCCCCCTTCACTCTCTTGAGAAGGGGCGAGGATCCCCATGAGATGCTTTCCCTGATAGTGTGCCAGTGAGTATAAAGAGACAAATTCATCCCTGATGTAACTCCAGTGAAATTAATGGAGTTATATAAAGTGATGAATTGAGATTGAGATATCTAAAATGGAGCAGAGAGGAACAATCAGTAGAATGAACTGGAAATGGAGCATCCTGCACTGTCCTTGAGAATGACAGAGCTACAGCTCTGGCATGTCACTTTGGAGATCACTAGGAAGAATTGTATGTGACTAAACTTGAATTTTCCTAGGTGCTCTTGCTGAAATGTGTTTCGTCTGCACCACCTGGTGGTATGGCTCCAGCATGCAGGGCAATTACCATTAGTGATTCATTTCTTTCCTCCTACCTCTGAGAATAAGCCCAGTCAGAGAAGATGACTTTATAAAACTAGGACAAAGATGAGACTTTCTTATGTTTTTAATTCCTTGATGAAAACTGAAAATTTAGCAGTTTATTCATCTATGTACTGAGAACATTAGATAGAAAGGCTTCAAATATAGATTAATTGCCCTGTAATTAGCTGAAGTGCACACACACACACACGTGTACACAAGGTTGGTTCTCTAAGCCTACTGGAATGCAACAGTCAATAATGGGAATGAGTTACTGTGATGCCATTGCACTAGCATCTATTGAATACACTGATTAAATTCACACTTATAATTTGGTACAACAGACACAATGTGATTGTAATTGAATATTGTCGTAGGATCAATGTTTCCTGCTCCTCAAATAAACATTTCAGCTTTGCCCTAGTATTTATGGAGCAGCAGGAGACAATTACCCAGAAACACAGATCCATTCCATTGACATTATCTTTGTAAATATCACTGTATTATCAACCTTTGATAATAACACAGCAAAAACTATGCATAAATAATCTAGAAAGTGTTAAAGCATGGAAATTCAACAACTAAAGTATTGCATTGGCACATTATGCCTAGTGTGATAAGCATTAATAGCACCACTGAGCTAGCACAATGATACTAACATATAATTTCAAGGTTCAGTGTGGCCAATGACCATTATTAGGAGACAACAGTTGGCAATACTCCACCCCATCATAGTACCAAACTATTTTTTCAGTCTACTGCAAGATATCTTCGGGAATTTGTGAGACATCTTGCAGTGTTAAGATATTTAGATGTCAGTACTATTGGCAAAACAGAAATTGATGGAGTACATTTTCAGTCAGGCTGAGAGCCAGCCTATCTTCATTCAGTTACATCTTGCACCAATAATATTTACATATGCCAAATTAATTGCAAGCATATTCTGAGTACCTGCATCTCTAATTCAATGATTAGTGCTTCCATGGGCAAGTACTCAGATTTTTGCCTGAAAGTGAATTACAGATTAACCTGAACTCTACCCTTTTTTGCATATGCTTCATGGTTTGGCATTTAAGGCTAGTATTTTGAAAGGAACCTAAAGTTGTTAAGCACCCAAATCCGATTGACTTTCAATAGAAATCGGGCACGTAATTCCTTTAAACTTCTTTGAGAACACCAGCCTTATTATATTGTTTCTTGAATAATACAATATAACAGCATGGGGTTTTTTTTAGAATAAACCTTAAAAACACAAATAGGTACTAGTGTGCAATTAATTTAAAGTATACCAAACAACCAATTAATGATCACTATTGACAGGGGATGGGTTCATATAGTAACCTAAGAGTGAAAAATAACTTTCATATATACCTACATCCACACATGCCCTCCATTAGTTATCCTGAGATGCGCAGCCCCCCTGAATATTTATTAATGGAGATAGCTCTGCTATTTATTTCAAGATCTCTTCGATGTCAGTGTTCAGTAGTTTTGTAATAATATTTTCTCCTTTTGCGGCCAAGTACCATTTTCATTCCTTACCCAACAGACTAATAAAAATAGGGTCCAAATGCTTTAGAATTATTACATATTGCTTGCTTTGTTATCCTTTACTTCATGCAATTGTGTATCACCAACAAATTCACAAACTGTACTTCACTGCTGGATTGCCTGTCTAGATCATTTTATGGATTAACTAAAGCAAACACACAGATCTAAAGACAACTCCAGGAGATCCCACTTAGTACCCTTCACTAATTTATGCAGTTTCTCTTCCAGACCACGTTCTTTTTCATGCTTTATATCTATTTTCACAAGGGTTGAGTTACAAACTTCTGTATTCCCATAGCTCATACATTAACCATAAGCTTATCATGTGTAATTTTATTAAAAGCTTTTATAAACATCAAATGTATTGCCACATGCAGTGCTATTATCAACTTTGCAATCTCAGAAAAGGTAACAAGGTTAGTTTTACAGGAACTTCCGTTTTTAAAACTGAGAGTCAAATTAGTGCTATATTTGCACTCCGTTTTTTCTTTCATACAAGTCACTCTTAGCAGTTATGCCGAAGTAATGATCATTTGCTTTGCAGATTACTGCTGCAACTTTGTATGGGATACATTTAACTGCATACTAGCAATGTACAGAAAGTAAGAAAGCACTGGAGATTTTAACAGTTGAAAGCATGAACACTGAGGCCTTGTCTACACTACAGCGGTAAATTGACCTACGCTACTCCTGCTACATGAATAACATAACTAGAGTCAACGTAGCTTAAGGTTGACTTACTGAGGCGTCTACACCACACTGTGTCGATGGGAGACACTCCCCCATCGACTTACCTTACTTTTCTCGTTCCGGTGGAGTACCGGAGTCGAACAGAGAACACTCTGCTGTCGATTTAGCAGGTCTTCACCAGACCTGCTAAATTGATCCATGCTGCATCAATCACAGCAGCGTTGATCTCCGGTAAGTGTTGACATGGCCTGATATTTGTGCTTTAACTGAAGTATGCAGGCCAGGAAGCTGTGAAAAGAGAGCTGAGGAGTATATATATTTGTTCTCAAGCAGCCCCGATGTGTTGCTCCAGCAAGGGGTGGCTGTTGTACTTGCACCCAATGCCCGGCATGCATTGCAGAGTTGTTGGGTGATTAATGAGACTTAGCATCCAGTTCCATACTGGCTGTGGGCATCTTACATCATTGCAGCATATGGTCTCACCACCACCTAAGCCAATGATGCAGCTGCAGGTAATTTTTACCAGCAACAGCAGCCAAGAAGATCTGTCATTCCTGGATGACTTTAATGGGCAGGTGGGAAAAGGACAATGTACAATGAGCAAGTATGCTTGGGAAGTTTGGTATCAGACAGACCAGGAATGGGCAGCCACTACTGGAATTTGTGGCTGCCAATGACATGGTGATCGCTGACCTACTTTTCCATCACACAAAGATTCAAAAGCAGACCAGGTACAGCCTGCACGGTTTCACCGGGACTATTATTGGTCATGTCCTCATTAACGATCATTGGCAGTCAACGGTCATGGATGTATGAGTTTGCAAATGTGTTGAACTTGACACTTGGCATCAGCCTCTGCTGACAAAAGTATGCCTTTGACTTCAAAGACAGCAAGTTAATGGGCTGAAATTAATTCAATTTCACACAAAGCTCTTATTACAACCAAGTTATCAGATGGCTTTCTGTTCTGAACTTCACAGGGACATTGATGCATTAGAGACTGAAGTCTCACTCTGTCATCTGATATCAAGTCAGTTGACCGCTGCCAGCTCAATGTTGGCACCTCAGATCTTCAAATGTAATCCATGGATCAGAAAGAACATGCTCATAGCCACTGGAGCTAAGAAAAAAAAAACACAAGGCTACAATTTAAGTCTTCAAATACATGTTTATTGAGAGCAAAATCAAAGGGTCTGACTTTGGAATGTTGACAAGTCATTGTGTAAGAAAGGTAAGGAATCCTGGTGGTCAACTCAGGCTTGCCACAGGCACAATCTCCACACTCTCTATTCAACTTTTTGGTGTTTTCAGGGGGAAGTGGCACCAGCTTGTCCAGTGAAGAATCGGGATGGCAGAATCAGACTGTTTGCAGGATCAGATGCATTGATCGGAAGATCATTTCAAGATGCTCCTCAACTGTCCATTGCCTTCATTCCCTCTTCCATTTGAAGAGGGGCAGGAAGTTCCAGTAAAGCCACCTTCCTTCAATTAAGAAGAGATCCAGATTGCAGTCCAGAAGCTGAAATCTGGTAGGTACCAGGAGTTTGTAACATTATCCCTGAGTTTCTGAAGACCAGTCACTGAACTGTGACTGCACAAGCCCTTCCAGCACATCTAGCATACTAATATCATCCCCAATGGCTAGTTATTCTGCCTCCGTTCAAAAATGACAATAAATCTGAATGTCGCAACCACAGAGGTATTATGGTATTGTTGGTCTCAGGGAAATTCTTTGTTTCCGTATTAATAACTAAAATTAACAATGTACTTTATGGCAAAGGCCAGGATATTCCATGTGGTTTTAGACCTGGTCATTTCAATGTCAACCAGATCTTTACCTCGAGACAGCCTTTTTCAAACATGGCTGAATTTAATGAGCTGTACACAGCACTTTCTGCAGACTTTTCTCAGACCTTTGAGTCTGTGCATCGAGCAAGTTTGTGGGATCTGATGAGGCATCTCAATGTCCCTGGGAAGATAGTGTCATTGATAAGAGAGCTCTATAATGGAATGGAAAGCTGTGTTTGGGTCAATGGCAGATACATGGCCTGGTTTCCTATCTCCATGGAAATTCAGCAAGGCTGTGTTCTGTCATCAGCATTGTTCAATATCAGTACTGATTGGTTGATGGATAAGCTTAAGCAGGCAGGCACTGAGCAGAACATCATTCTGCTTCAAGATCTTGAATACACCCCAGTGTCTTGTTAGCTTAGTTTGGTAAACTGCTGCAGCTGAAGGCCGACCTGGTTGGGCAAGAAGCAGTGTGCACAGACTTGGTTATTAATCTGGATAAAACGAAGTCCCTTGCCATTACCATCAAACAGCCTCCAACTCGATTACAAGTTCAATATTAACTTGTTCAGAGGGGTATTGAGTAGGTGGCAGCTGTCAAATATTTGTGCAGCATCATAGACAGTGCTGGAGGATGTTCGAAAGATATGGACACACATGTAGCAGCCCCTTCTGCCATGTTTCAGGCTCTTCAGAGGCCTCTGTAGGGATGTTGCGACATCAAGCTTCCTACGAAGCTGCAGATCTATAGAACCACTGTTATATGGAAGTGAAATTTGGGTACTAAGGAAAGTTGAAGAACACCTGATTGATGTTTTTGATTCTCATCTCTGTTAACTGCTCCATGTTAAGTGGCAGCACAAGATCCGAAAAGAGACGAAAACCAGCAACCACGTCCATTAGTTTCACTTTTGGTGGCTTTCTTGATATGGACATGTTATAAGAATTAAAAAAAAACAATTAATTCCAAAATGTGTGTACCAAGGAATGCCGCTACACAGCCAGCGATCATGCAGGTGACAAAAGCTTTGGTGGTGCAAAAAGATTGCTGGTGATGGACAAACTAAATATACAATCAGATCACCTTAAACACCTTGCCAGAGAGATTGATCCAGGTGGTGCTCAAGTTGCAAGAAGGCCATGTCCCTTTGGGATTTGCCATGATGATGCATTAGAGATCCAAGGGCACAATCATTTTGCATCATAATGTACACACACATGCATACATACACACAATATACATATACACATATATGTGCACACTTCTGGCCAAATATTCACATTTGGGTGTCTACTCACACATTTAAGTGCCTAGTCAGGCACTTCAGAATGTAAATACCCATTTCAGGATTCTACTCCATGATCTTGCAACTGACTCAATATGCACAGACCCTTGTGCCTACATGGAACCTTCAGTGAAACCAAAGGAGGCCTCATGCAAGCACAGAGGTCTGCCTCAGCAGTGTCAAGTTGCAGAACAAGGTCTAAGTTATTATTTATTCCTGTCCTGCAGGGTATCACTGAAGAATACGGAGGAAAGTGCATGGCAGGGGGAGGGGAAAGCTCTACCTGCAGAACAGGGAGAATTTTAAAGGGCCAAATCCATAAGTAAAGGACTTAAGTGCCAAAGATTTGAAAATGGAGCTCCCCATATATTTTACAAGAACATTTAGTTCAGATAATTATGCCAATCTCATACTGTATAGCATCTTTAATAATGAGACTTGGAACTTTTATCATGCATGTAAATCTAGGGATCTTAACGCATTTTACAGATGCTAACTAATTAACCCTCACAAAATTCCAGAGGGGTAGGTAAATCATAGCCCTATAAGAGAACTAGGAGTTTTCCCAGTGGTACAACAGGGAGACCTATCAATGCATCCAACCCTACGCTCTTATTTGCAGAAGCCAAACTAATCTTCAAGAACCTCAAAGAGGTTTAGAGACTTCAATGGATATTGTGACCCAGGAATCTCTTATTATCAACTAGCAAGGTGCACCAATGGGGTGCATAGGAGTTACAGGGAATCTTCTGGGTAGGATACTGACATTCTTTTGGTGAACTAGAATGTGGTGTCACAATGGTAATCAATATCATTGCAATATGGAGGTATGAATGTTGTATATGGAGTTATGTATACACACTGGAAATTATGTTTTTAAAGTCTGTATCTAAGAACTGGTGACCAAGAAAGGTAAAAAACGGGTTTTCTTTCAGACAAGAAATATTTACCTGTCTACATGTAAATTAAGTATTGTATAGTTCACAGTAGGCCACCAGTCTGAACCGATTCTAATAAAGGACTGTGAGCTTCAAAGAAAGAAAAGTAAGAGCAAACACTGTGGAGGGGAACCCTATCTGGGAGGGGCACTTCAAAGGCGTGGCAGACTCCCTGGCATCCTTCACCGAAGAGGTACACGGGCAGTGAGTTTGCTTCCTGAAAGAGGGGTCTCAACCAGGTTTGGTTGAAAACGTTGGAGAGAACTTTGGGTGCGATAAGCTTCTTTAGACAGGATTTTAACTTGTTCTTTAAGTTTAGTCTTTAGCAAGTGTAATATGATTTTTCTAATATTCTTGCTCACTATAACTTGAATCTCTGTTCTTTGATAATAAACTTATTCTTGTTTTCACTATACGTATATCTAAGTGCTGTGTGTTTAGCAGAGGTGTGTTCTGAGGTATAAGTAATAATCTGTGGTATTCTCTTCCTTTGGGAACAGTATGCCTCATAATTCTGCAACTGTTCAGTGGAAAAGGGGCTGGACACTGCTGAGAGCTCTCAGAGGACTCGGCAGTTCGTGTGTGCCTAGTGCTACCTGTACAGAGAGAGCAAGGCCTCTGGTGTGCTAGAAGGTAGAGCTTGGGTTACCAGAGACTGGTGGTTTCAGGAAGCTGACCCATATCAGACACAAACAAGACTTCCTCACGCTAAGGGCAGATGGTGTTGAGGTGCCTCACAACCCTAGGTACCCATGTGGAGCATCACAGATAAACACTGATTTTAGCTTTTGATATGAGTCAAAGTGATTCAGACCCTGATTCAAACGTATATATGAGAGCTGAGTTCAGTGCAACTCTTCACATGCTCAAGTGTTTGTCAGACTGGAGCTTTATACAGTTGCATTTAAAAGGACCAAGGTAAATTTACCATACTGCTTAACGGTGCTTACTGAGATCTGGAATTAGAGGCTGATATTGCCTCTTGTAAGCTGACTGGGCTGCAATACAATTAAATAAAGAACAGCATGACAGACAAGTTAGACTTGATTGGTTTTGTTTCAATGCTATTTCTATTTTCATAAAATTTGTTTTGCTTGTATTAAATGAATTAGGTCATTTGTTATCTAGGCCAGACTATTGTTTAATATTTAAACAAAAAGTGGATTATTTATTAATTAAGGATTTAGTGCTCACATTTACTCTTCCAATTTATTCAGACAAATCAGCCGTGCATGTATGCTATGCAGGGTTTAAAATGAAATATACTTAACTAATTCAGGAATGTGCCAGATTATGGTTAAAACTTCATGATATGCAACTTTACAAATAAAGCATGTGGTTTCATTTTTTAACCCACACTTGGTAAGTAAAAATCTTTGAAGTATAGAATAATATGCCAAATACCATGAAGAGAACTACTAATATAGAAACAGACAGAGACACACACACTGCACATGGGCACAGATATATCAGTCCTACAAGTTGTATCAAAGTGAATAGAACAGATCTTGCTGGATTTTGAATTTAAAAATAACAGATGCAAAAAGGGACTAAATCTAATAAGTACTGAAAATATGCAATGTGAGTGCACAAAAACTGAAAAAGAAAATTAAATATAAAGTAAGATAGCACGTCAGTCCCATTGGTCTATTCTGATTTTTCCATCTTAAAAATTATTCTGACATTTTAAAAAGATGTAAGTGACACATTTGTATATTTAGTTGTTTGAGGATAAAAACATTAACACAACTCTTAATATATTTGTTACAATTATTAAAATGTTATGTTGATTAGAAAATCTCTAATGGCAAAAACCAGAGGAACTTCCTGCAATTTCATGCAGTCAAATGCCCATTGTTACAATTTATATATTTGTACTAAAGCAGAGTCTATAGGTCACAACTGAGATCAGACATCCACTGTATGATGCAGTCCCTTCCTTGAAGGGCTTACTGTCTAAGGCCTGGTCTACACTAGGACTTTATGTCGAATTTAGCAGCGTTAACTCAATTTTATCCTGCACCCGTCCACATTAGGCAGCTATTTATTTCGACATAAATGGCTCTTTAATTCAATTTCTGTACTCCTCCCCGACGAGGGGAGTAGCGCTAAATTCGACATGGCCATGTCGAATTCGTGTTACTGTGGACGGAATTCGACGCTAATAGCTCCTGGAGCTATCCCACAGTGCACCACTCAGTGGAGGTTCTGGACAGCAATCCGAGCTCGGATGCTCTGACCAGCCACTCAGGAAAAGCCCTAGGAAAATTTGAATTCCTTTTCCTGTCTGGCCAGTTTGAATCTCATTTCCTGTTTGGACATCATGGCGAGCTCAGCAGCACTGGCAACGATGCAGAGCTCTCCAGCCGTGGTGACCATGCAATCCCAGAATAGAAAGAGGGCTCCAGCATGGACTGATCGTGAAGTCTTGGATCTGATCGCTGTGTGGGGAGATGAATCCATCCTATCCGAGCTCCGATCCAAAAGACGGAATGCAAAAATTTATGAAAAAATATCCAAGGCTATGACGGAGAGAGGATACAGCCGGGATGCAACGCAGTGCCGCGTGAAAATCAAGGAGCTGCGACAGGCGTACCAGAAGACCAAAGAGTCCAACGGACACTCCGGATCGCAGCCACACACATGCCGTTTTTACGAGGCACTGCATGCTATGCTCGGTGGTGCTGCCACCACTACACCGCCAGTGTCCGTGGACTCTGACGACGGGGTCCTATCTACGGCCACGTCGTCTGAAGTTTTTGCGGACGGTGAAGACGAGGAAGGAGATGAGGAGGACGAGGCCGTCGACAGCGCTTTCACCGCTGATTTCCCCGACAGCCAGGATCTGTTCATCACCCTCACTGAGATCCCCTACGAACCCTCCCAAGGCAGCATCCTGGACCAGGAACCAGGCAAAGGATCATCAGGTCAGTGTTTTAAACATTTATTTGGAATAGAATAGGCATGGTGTGTTAGCAACCTGTTTTTATTGCTTAATTTGCCATAGGCGCTTTACTTTTGAGTCATTTCCAAGGCAACTACTCGAAAAGTCTGTCAATATGTATGGGGATAGAGGAGAAATCCCCATCGGAAATCTCCGCGAAGCTCTCCTGTAGGTACAAGGAAAGCTTTTGCATCAGGTTCCCAGGGAGAGCAGCCTTATTGTCTCCTCCATGGTAGGACACTTTTCCGCGCCATGCTAGCAGCAGGTACTCCGGTATCATCGCCTTGCACAGCATGGCGGCATACGGCCCCGGGGTTTGCTGGCATTCACGCAGCATGCGGTCTTTGTCTGTCTCCATAATCCTCATCAGAGTGATATCAGTCATGGTGTCCTGGTTTGAATGAGTGTTTTTTTTAGTATAGTAACTTCTTGATTTTTCCTTCAAAGAACAACACCCGGCGATTTCCAGCCACGCAGGGGGGGGGCGGGGCAGGAGCTGGGAGGCTAACCAATGAAACTTAGCGGTGCGCAGGCAGGGAGAGTTCCCGGGAGCGGCCACGCGGAGGGGTGGAAAGGGTAGGCGACCCGTTCAAAAAGAGCAGTTCGCGGGCAGGGACATTTCCCGGGACCTGCCATGCAGAGGGTGGGGGTGGGTAACGGGAAGGCGAGCCGTTCAAACAGCGGTTCGCGGACAGGGAGATTTCCCGGGACCTGCCACACAGAGGGTGGGGGTGGGTAACGGGCAGGCAAGCCGTTGTAGCTGAGCGGTTTTGCCAGCAGCAGGAACTGGCCACCACCAGGAACTGTGCTTGAAACATGGGAGTACAGCACTACTGTGAAGTAAGCTCTCAGCAGTCCGAAGGCAACGGCTTACCATGGTCTCCAGAGAGCCGATTTCCAGTGTCCAGCCCCGCCAGTGTGATCTGTACACCAGGACCACAGGCACTCAGTATAAAGATATAATATTCGACCTTGTACTGAGTGCACATGTGATAGGTAGTGTGCATGGTCTTGTTCACAGGGAAAGAGTATAGGCATTGTTGAGGAAAATGTATCTTTCTGAGGAATTCACTCCCTTTCTCCCATCCCACAGCTGCGAGTGTCTCCCGCCCTACCCGTGGGTCACCCTCCCAGAGGCTTGCGCAGATCAGGCGGCGCAAAAAGAGAACCCGGGACGACATGTTTTCAGAATTGATGGTCTGTTCCTGAAATGAGGCGGCACAGCAGAGAGAGGATGTCTCAAGGTCCGAGCGAGCAGTCAGCAAACGGGAGCAGAGGGCTGAAGCTCGCGAGGACAGGTGGCACCAGGAAGACCAGCAGGCGACTCAAATGCTGCTTGGACTAATGAGGGAGCAAACGGACACGCTCCGGCGCCTTGTGGACGTACTGCAAGACCGGAGACAGGACGAAAGAGCCCCTCTGTATGTGATTTCCAACTGCCCTCCCCCACCACAAAGTCCAATCCCCCCCTCACCCAAAGTCACTAGAATGAGGGGAGGCAGGGGCCGCGGAAATAATCACTCCACCCCTGTGGACTGCTCCAGTAGCAGAAGGCTCTCATTCCCAAAAATTTAGATGGGTCCTTTCCTTCCCTCCAACCGCACCCCACCCCAGCCCCCATTTCATCTCAAAAGTTTGTTTTCCTTAATAAAAATGTTTGTTCTTTTAAGTGCTGTTTCCTTGACTGTCTTTCACAGGATGGTTTGATTTGGAGGGAGGGGGTAAGGGGGTTTGTAATTTGAGACGATAGGCACCTGTACCAGGGTAGAGACGGGGGGAAAGGTTCAACAGAAAGTCACACTCACATTGCATTCACTAGGCACACTTGTCATTCTGGGAGGGGGTTTTCATGTTCTTTATGGGGGGGGCTCTGTGACTTTCTGTTGGGGGAGGGTGGCTGCAGATCTTTTGCGGCTGGCAATAGCCTGCATGACAGATCCATGCAGCGGGGGATCTGTGACCGCAATCCACGGCCAAAAAGTCACACAGGCCCCCCCCACAGAGTTGCAAATAGGAGGGGTTGCAGGCTCCGTTGAAACAAGCAGTCCATCACTGCGGACTGCTCTGGGAGCAGGAGCCTGTCATTCCCCGGGTTTGGAAGCGTCCTTTCCAACACTCCACCAGCTCCCCACCGCAGTAGGCGTCCCTGGTTAAACCCTTAACTGAGAAATCATTAATAAAGAAGATGGTTTTAATAAACAATGTTTCCTTTATTATACTTTTAAAGCATTGAATGAAGGGGGGGGGAAGGGGTTGGTAATTGGAGAGGATAGGCACCATTAACTGGGTAAAGAAATGGGGGCAGGTTCAGCTTCTGTTTAAACAACTGTAACAGTCACTGGTAACCCTGGTCAGTCTGGAAGCTAGCTTTCAAAGTTTCCCGGATGCGCAGCACGTCCCGCTGGGATCTTCTAATCGCCCGGGTGTCCGGCTGTGCGTAATCAGCAGCCAGGCGATTTGCCTCAACCTCCCACCCCGCCATAAACGTCTCCCCCTTGCTCTCACAGAGATTGTGGAGCACACAGCACGCTGCAATCACAATGGGGATATTGGTTTGGCTGAGATCAGAGCGAGTAAGTAAGCTTCTCCATCTCCCTTTCAGATGGCCAAAAGCACACTCCACCACCATTCTGAACTTGCTCAGATGGTAGTTGAAGAGCTCCTTTTCAGTGTCTAGGGCTCCTGTGTATGGCTTCATGAGCCAGGGCATTAGAGGGTAGGCTGGGTCCCCGAGGATCACTATAGGCATCTCCACATCCCCAACAGTTATTTTGCGGTCCAGGAAGTAAATACCTTCCTGCAGCCGTCTAAACAGACCAGAGTTCCTGAAAACACGAGCATCATGAACCTTGCCCGGCCATCCGACGTTGATGTTGGTAAAATGTCCTTTATGGTCCACTAGTGCTTGCAGCACCATAGAAAAATAGCCCTTACGGTTAATGTACTGGCTGCCCTGGTGGTCCGGTCCCGATAGGGATGTGTGTCCCATCAATAGTCCCGCCACAGTTTGAGAATCCCATAGCCGAAAAGCCATCTATGATCACCTGCACGTCTCCCAGGGTCACTACCTTTGAGAGCAGCAGGTCAACGATTGCATGGGCAACTTGCATCACAGCAACCCCCACGGTAGACTTGCCCACTCCAAATTGATTCGTGACTGACCGGTAGCTGTCAGGCGTTGCAAGCTTCCAGAGGGCTATGGCCACTCGCTTCTGGATAGTCAGGGCAGCTCTCATTTGGGTGTCCTGGCGCTTCAGGGCAGGGGACAGTAACTCAAAGTTCCAGGAAAGTGCCCTTACGCATCCGAAAGTTTCTCAGCCACTGGGATTCATCCCAGACCTGTAGCACTATGCGGTCCCACCAGTCAGTGCTTGTTTCCCTGGCCCAGAATCGCCGTTCCACAGGATCAACGTGCCCCATTGCTACCATGATGTTTACGGGCCGGGGTCCCGTGCTTTGCGAGAGGTCTGTGCCCCTCTCAGAGTTCATGTCCTCTCGGAGCTTCCGTTGCCTCCTCGCCTGATTTATCTGCATCTGCCTCTGGAAAAGGTGGACGATAAGGCGCGAGGTGTTGACAACGGACAGAACAGCAGCGATAATCGCGGAGGGCTCCATGCTCGCTGTCCTCTGGCGTCCGCGCTGTCAATCACCAGAAAAGGGCGCGAATTAATTGCCCGCCGGCGCTTTCACGGAGGGAGGGCGGGAGTGTGGGTCGAATGACTACATATACCTATAACCACCCTCGACACATTTTTGGCCCCAGAAGGCACTGGGGGCTACACCCAGAATTCCAATGGGCAGCGGGGACTGCGGGAACTGTGGGATAGCTACCCACAGTGCACCGCTTGCAATGTCGACGCTTGCCCCGTTACTGTGGACTCACAAACTCGAATTAATGTCCTTGGTGTGGATTCGCACGCTCGACTTTGTAATATCGGTTTCACAAGTTCAGTTTAAGAAAAATCGAACTAGTCTCGTAGTGTAGACATACCCTAAGGCACTGATACTACAACTTGTTCCCTTGGGTTCTTGTGCAGCCATATTAAAACTGAGAGGTGTCTCTCCAACCCAAACCAAACTTATTGTAGGATCAGGACCTAAATAGCCACTGAGCCTAAGTGAAAGATATCCCACTGACTGCAATGATGGAAAGATTTGTGGGGCCTGATTCAAAGTACACCGATGTCAAAGTTAAAGATGTTAACTTCAGTGGGCTTTGGATCAGGCTCCTACAGCACAGAAAAAAGTACTGCCTGATTTTCTGGATAAGAATAGCTGTATTTGTGGGAAAAGGTGACACAGAATATCCTTTTTAATGAATAAAGCCTTTTGACTGGTGCTATGTCTTGAATCAAAGATGAACATTTTATTGGGTAAATTTTATCCTTTAAAATTGTTGTTTTTCTTAGAGAGAATAGTTTGCAAGTTGTCTGTGTGGAAAACTCTTGTGCAGCTAAACTCTCCTTTTCTCTGAGGTGCCTGGCTGCTGCCGTGATAACCACAGCCAGCAGAGCAAAACATTTTTTTTAATAGGAAAAAATTAATTACTTATCAATGCTTCCTGTCACAAATTAGCAGCCCTTTCTGTTCCCTGGCTCTAGCAGAATTCATACCAGCTGTAGGGTTGGACATAAAGTAAATCTCTGCTTAACGTTGCTTCGATCTTACTTCAGACCATTTCACCAGTTTGTCCAGATCATTTTGAATTTTAATCCTATCCTCCAAAGCACTTGCAACCCTTCCCAGCTTGGTATCATCCACAAACTTTATAAGTGTACTCTATATGCCGTTATCTAAATCATTGATGAAAATATTGAACCGAACTGGACCCAGAACTGATCCTTTCAGGACCCCAGTCGTTATGTCCTTCCAGCATGACTGTGAACCACTGATAACTACTCTCTGGGAATGGCTTTCCTACCAGTTTTGCACCCACCTTATAGTAACTCCATCTAGGTTGCATTTCCCTAGTTTGTTTATGAGAAGGTCATGCAAGACAGTATCAAAAGCTTTACTAAAGTCAAGATATACCACGTACCCCCTCCCATTCACAAGCCTTGTTACCCTGTCAAAGAAAGCTATCAGGTAAGTTTGACACAATTTGTTCTTGACAAATCCATGATGTTACTTATCACCTTATCTTCTAGATGTTTGCAAATTGATTGCTTAACTATTTGCTCCACTATCTTTCTGTGCACAGAAGTTAATCTGACTGGTCTGTAATTCCCTGGGTTGTCCTTATTTCTCTTTTTATAGATGTGCACTATATTTGACTTTTTCCAGTCTTCTGGAATCTCTCCTGTCTTCCATGACTTTTCAATGGAATGGCTTAGATATCTCCTCAGTCAACTCCTTGAGTATTATAGGTTGCATTTCATCAGGCCCTGGGGACTTGAGGGGAGGGATAGCTCAGTGGTTTGAGCATTGGCCTGCTAAACCCAGGGTTGTGAGTTCAATCCTTGAGGGGGCCATTTAGGGATCTAGGGCAAAAATTGGGGATTGGTCCTGCTTTGAGCAGGGGGTTGGACTAGATGACCTCCTAAGGTCCCTTCCAACCCTGATATTCTATGATTCTATGACTTGAAGAAATCTAATGTGCCTAAGTAATTTTTAACTTGTTCTTTCCCTATTTTAGCCTCTTCTGATCCTACCTCATTTTCACTGGTATTCACTATGTTAGACGTCCAATCACCACCAAACTTCTTGATGAAAACCAAAACAAAGTCATTAAGCACCTCTGCCATTTCCACATTTTCTGTTATTATCCCCCCGCCCCCATTGAGTAACAAGCCTACCCTATTCTTGCTCTTCCTCTTGCTTCTAATGGATGTGTAGAATGCTTTCTTGTCACCCTTTATGTCTCCAGCTAGTTTGATCTCTTTGTGCGCCTTGGTGTTTCTATATCCTTGTGTTATTTGTTTATATTCATCCTATGTAATTTGACCGAGTTTCTACTTTTTGTGGGACTCTTAATTTTTAGGTAATTGAAGATCTCCTGGTTAAGCCAGGGCAGTCTCATACTTCCTATCTTTCGTACGCAGTGGAATCATTTGCTCATGTGCCCTTAATAATGTCTCTGAAAACTGCCAACTGTCTTCAATTGTTTTTCCCCTTAGACTTGCTTCCCATGGGATCTTACCTACCAACTCCCTGAGCTTGCTAAAGTATAGTCCAAGTGTAGTCAACCCCAGTCCAATTGTATATATTTTTAATATACAAGGCAACACCACCTCCCTTTTTCCCCTTCCCTTAGCAAGCTATACCTTTCTATGCCAATATTCCAGTTGTGCGCATTATCCCACCAGGTCTCTGTGATACCAACCATGTCATAGCTGTGTTTATTTACTAACTATATACTAGTAATGCTACCACTATTAGTGATGGTAGTCAATGGTGATTAACCAGTGGGGAAAAGTTACTAAGGGTCATGGAAGATTCTCCATCTCTGTCAATTTTTAAATCAAGATTGGATTTTTAAAAAAATATGCTCAAATTCAATAAAGAATAATTTTGAAGAAGTCCTATGGCCTGTGTCAGACTGGATGATGATGATGGTACCTTTTGGGGTTGGAATATGTGAATCTATGAAATTATGTATGTCTAGTTTAAGCTAAAAGTAGATTTAATATCTTGGCAAAATCTTGTTGGTGGTGCCTCTCATTTACACAAGGAAAAGGGAATGACAATCTGGCAAATAGAGTCATATATTTGATGGGAGGTTAAATGACTTTCCCATCCACTTCTCCAAGTCAACGAATGAGAATACTAGTGACCTGAGTGTCAATGCTGTGTTTAAAAAAGAGAGCCAGAAGGTGGGTCTGCGTATGTTTTCATCTCATTTTACAGAAAGGGCAACAGACCCAAAGATAACTGGCTTGCCTGGAAGGCTCTGTGATTAGGGGTTAGGTAGTGATTGAGATATTAGAAGACATGGAATGAAATCCCTTGCCAAATTCCCATTGACTTCCGTGGAGCTAAAATCTCACTCCAGGGATCTAATCCCAGTTCTATTGGTGATGTGCACTCTTTAAGGGTAGTCCTCTACTTCCTCTCATATCTGCAATACAGGATTTTTGATTTTCCACATAAGAACTGAGCACAAAATAAGGTACAAAGGCAAGTACCAACTAACCTAAGTAACTGTAAAAGCTGGTCAAGAAAGCTAAAAAAAATGAGCCATGAAGGCAAATGACCTCTAATAAGATGACTGTAGCACATAACATGGGTAGATGATTTATGTTTTATGAATACAAACTCCAAATTTCTGAACAAGAAAAGGTCAATACTTTTAACATTATGTAATGAAAGCAAAGTGTACAATTTGCCAAATTAGTTCCTAAGACAAGATGGCTCCAAGAAAGAATGATCAAAGTCAGAGGTGAAATTTTAGTGACTGAAGTTCTTTGTAGGTTTTGTTTGGTTGGTTATTTTTTTGCTCTGTTGCTTTTTCTTGTTGCTCTGTTAAAAAGTATAGGAGTGAATCCATAAAAAAGGCAAAGAGGAATATATTGAGCAGTGGTTCTAAAAACCAGTTCGCCACTTATTCAGGGACAGCCCCTGGTGGGTCAGGCCGGTTTGTGTACCTGCCGCGTCCGCAGGTTCAGCTGATCGCGGCTCCCACTGACAGCAGTTTGCCGCTCCAGGCCAATGGGCGCTGCGGGAAGCAGTAGCCAGCATATCCCTTGGCCCCCGCCGCTTCCCACAGCCCCCATTGGCCTGGAGCGGCGAACCGTGGCCAGTGGGAGCCGCGATCGGCTGAACCGGCAGACGCAGCAGGTACAATATTCGGCCCGGCCCACCAGGGGCTGTCCCTGAACAAGCGGCGGATCGGCTTTGAGAACCACTGATATAAAGGACTTTGAATTCTATTAGCCATATGCAAAATGGACTTGCTTCACTAGAGCTGTGCAAAATGTTTGCAGTGGAACATAACTGCCTATAAATCTTAGCTTAGTTGTGGGTTAGGTTACAAACTCTGACAGGTCTGTGAACATTTTGAACCAACCAGGACTGACTTATGGTTATGCACTGAAATCATGCACTGAAGTTTCATGTGATTTCAGTAGGAAAGCAGATAAAACCCAGTGGTTCTGGCAGTGATTTATTTTGATATTTTGAGGCTATTTCAAACTTCAAACTTGGTGGTAGAGATACAAACTCAGATGGTCAAAGGAAGAAAGTATGCATCCAAATTCTCCCAGTAGCAAAATGTACTGTATGTCTAACCTTAGAATTTGGTTTCAAAGATAGATGTTAAATCATGTAAAATCTACCATAAAAAAAAGAGGTGAAATATCTTTAATAATAACTATTTAATGATGTCAAAGTCCACATGAGGAGATGGAAATTTAACTATAAAGAGGAGCGGCAAAGCCAACACCTGTGCAATTAAAATGTGGTCTAGCAGAGAGATGTAGGAGGGAGTAGCAGCATCATTTAGGACTACTTAAATCATTAAGTGAAAGCCTAATCTCCATTAGACAAACAATTTAAATCCCACCACTGACTGAAGCTTCTGCTGTGGCTCATACATTATTCTCAATTGATCCCACATATACATAGGTGGGTGAAACGTATGCACTTGGAAGAGGCAGAGAATAACTAGAAATAGGTTATATGTTGTATCAAAATAAATCCACCACCTAATGCTTTAAGAGACAAAAAAAGCCCTTTGAATTCAAGTCAGCCTTACAATAAAGAGGAGAGAAAAAGGAACACTGTAAATTTTACAGGAAAATGATGACCATGGGGATAAACAAAGTCTGTATGAAAAACTGACCCCAGAAACACAACCCGCGTTCCAAATGATTTACAGATTGTACAGACTTTGGATTGGGAGATTGCTGGATGAGCAGAGTGATGAGGCAGAATAGTAGAGTGTTAAACAAAGCCAGAAGGGGAAAGGATAAAAGTTGTTTAACAACAGAGTGAAGCAGGATAGGAGTGTGTGTGAGACAGGAATACATTCCTCCAATAACAGCGCTAGAAAGCTGGCTTACTAGCATTGTCCTCCCAGTCTGGGGATATATTTAAATGTAGATTTATTTTCCATAGTTAGAATTAGAAATGATACCAGAGGTGATGCTTAGAAATCCAACTGGGGTGGGAGAGGGAGAATTTCTCTCCTTGAAAATCCTTTTTACTGAAGTTGATGGAAACTACAGAGTCTAACTCACTGTTGTTGGCTGGGAAACGGTTTCACCGGGCAGACCTTCTTGGAGGAGGGGCAAGGGCTCTCTGCTGTGAATTTTGTGTTGTGCCCTATTGGGTGACATGCTACTTCAAGGATGGAGAACAATAGGGCAATATTTGCCAATACTGTCTCTCTCTAGCCTTGGAATCACCACCTTCACCCACCGTTCAAATGATAAATCCTTTAACAGAACCAAGTTTGCTAGACCTAGAAGGCAATGGGATGAGAGAAGGCTAATATAAAATCAACAGTAGTCAGTGAGAAAAAATTCTCCCTCCAATGTTCCTGGAAAGACCAATGAGAAGGGGTGAATCGCATCTCCTAAACATTCGCTCTACAATCAAATTGAAACTGAACCAAAACTTAGGTCTGAAAATATTAGATGAAGCTTTTCCCTTTTCCACTACTTTTCATTTTTCAGTGTATTTTTGCACTTCCTTGGTATAATCACACTGGAAGCAGTAGGTATGTTCACAAGATTTCAGACCCAATTTTGCAGACCTAAAAGGTTCAGATACTTCAAATTTGCATCAACACGTTGAGGCAGTCATACAAATTAAATGCAATCTCCAAATTTATCATCAGATTGCCCATCACTAATATAACTAATACCAGTAAAGATTTATCAGTGGCAGATACCCCTCAGAATACAAGTAAATACATTACTTAACATAGCAAAACTAAAAGCCAGGTTCTTTCACATATAACCCTGACATATTTGAGTCTAAAAAGGAAGAAAGGGATGATGAGTTTATTTGGGAGAAAAACTCCTAATCAATGCTTCTTTACTTTGGAATGTAAATTTATAATTATCTTTCCCTCACTGGCCCCAGTGATCTACCATGTTCATGAAATTATACATTGCACACATTAGTCAACTATTAAACCTCACATTTGCTATTACTAATGGTCTCATACTCCATTGAGGCAGCTTGTATAACTTCCCTAAAATGATACGTTAATCGAGTTCTATAATAATTAATAATGCTAATAATACTTAGCATTTATTTTCATCCTTAAATACTTACAAACATTAACTAAACAGCCTTTTATTTTTACTTTACATGCCCCTTTCCTATTGCTCGGTTCACTATTCCCATTGAAAACCCTCCCCAGTGTTTCTCCATTACTCATCTGATCAGTACAGTGCAAATTTTCCTAGCAATCACACAGATCACAGATTTAGACTGTATTGAAATTAAAATTGTATTGAAACAAAATGAACAGATGAAGCTTAGGGAAAATTAAATGAGATAAAACAGACAAAATATGACCAGATGAGACAGATGAAATTGTTGAAATCTCTCTCAAACACAGATACACAAAGTGCTGTAAACAGAACGAGAGAGAGAGAGAGAGAGAACATTGTAACTAACTTCTCACCATGTAACTTTATCTTTTTAAAAATAGCCTATCACCTGCGGGTGAACACTTTTCACAAAGTGATCACTCTATATCTGACCTATCTTCAAAGGAAACCTGCACAACACTTTCAAAAGACAAGCCTGGGAGTTCAAATTCATTACTCTACTAGACACTAAAAATCATGGACTGAACAGAGACACTGGATTTAAGGTTTATTACAAAAACCTGTAACCCTCTAACCCCCTCTTTTTGTCCTATGACTGAAGGTCACTCTACCTTGAATGGTCCCTTAGAATATATGCTAACTACTTCCATTAAACAATCTGTTCCACCTTGCACACACTTCAAGAAGAGCTCTGTGTGGCTCAAAATCTTGTCTCTCTAACCAACAGAAGTTGGTCCAATAAAAGATATTACTCACCTACCTTGTCTCTCTTGGTAGGAAACAGTCAATCGGGCAAAGTATATCAAAAGAGAAAATAATATTTCATTTCAATTTCCTTGATATTTTGGGGCAATATAGTTAATCTTTTTATTTCATTTGTATGCAACAACCACCACTGTAAATGAAAAGAGCGTGGGCAGGAGTGGATGGGGAGTAGAGATTTAACTCATTGACTGGTAAGTGAAGAATAACATTCATGGAAAATTTATATTTTAAGACGTTTTCATACAGAGCATTTCAAGTACAAATTCCATAGTTCTTATACTTGTAATATACAACTCATATGCGCCACACTGTGCCCTTAAGCACACCTCTGTGTAACGAGTGGAATGCCCTGGGAATGGGCTTGGCAGTAATTATGACTCCTGTTGCTATGGTGGGGTGCTGGAAGATCCTATTTATATTATTTCCTGATGGGATAACAGCTTATTTCCCCCCCCTCCCCCCATGTGCCCAGCCCTCTCTGCTGACAAATGCGTAGTGGAGAAGAGCCCCATGCTCATTTGTGGGAGGGTGAGCATCAGTTGTGTAACACTCCGGAACTGGACACAAGATCCAGGTAACACTTATGTGATCGTGCCAGGGAATGGAGGCTTTACTTCCCTGCATGTCTGCCTTAGGGACAGGGGTAATTTAGCTCAGAATAAAGTAGAAATAAAGCTATGCATATATCAAAACCTTCTCTAGCTGCTGAACATGAGTATGGGTATTAGCCAATAAAGATAGGTCTAATAGGGAAATCCAATCTAAATACATACATCAGAGTCTCTAGGAAAGAACATAACACAGACAGACTGGATCCTGAGCTCATTCAGATGGTGTAAATCAGGCTCAATATCTCCAAGACAGCATTGTAAATATTCATATTTTAGCCAGGATATCATACACATACAGGGCCCAGTCACGTAACCCACATGTGGATTGCAGAATGCTTCCTGTAAAATATGCAGTGCCCTCAACTTCTATTATAGTCAATGGGAGCTAAAGGTACACTGGTCTCCAAGGTTGGGGCCCACACTGTATGTTGAGAATACAGGAATTGTCATAATGGATCAAACTAGTGGTACACCCAGTCTGGTATCTGTCTCCTACAGAGGCAAGCATCATACAACCCTTCAGATGAAGGAACAAAAAACACGGCAGTGAAATATGCTGTGCAGAGAGAATGGTTCTTCCTAACCCTTGTTAGTTAGAAACTGACTTATAGATGGAGCAGGAAGGTTTATATTCATTCCAGTCCCGCCCCCCAGCCATGCTCCCCCATCCTCGCTATCCAGATGTTCTTGTTATCCAGCTAAACATCCTGCTAAAGTCTTGGCCTCACTGATAAATTGTGGCAATGAATTCCACAGGCTAATTCTGTGAAAAAGGCTTCAGTCCTAGGCTGTCAGTTTTACACACTGGAATTATATGAAGTAAAAAGCAATGTATAACGAGAAATTAAGAAAACCTCCCTGAACAATAGGACATGTGCAGTAAAAGTCAGCAGTTTTCAAAATGTTCGTTTTCAATATCTTTTAGGCTCAATGACATTATAAATGTTTCCTTTACATGGCATGAAATAGCTAATTGTGCCATTACCAAAAATTTAACACAAGAGCATACAAAAATTAATTGATCCTGACTCCAATATTTCTTATTAAGATTTTTTACTGTCATTACTTTCAGAAGGATATATCCATCTCAATGTAGTAATTTGTTCTTTACATGCTGCAATTTCTCAATGAAATGCTTCAGCACTAAAATGTATTTACTTGATGGCACACAAAGAACGTCAGCAAAAGAACAAAACACCGACTGTCATGCGTCTCTTGTGGCTATTACATTTCCTCTTAAAAAGAATTTCCTCCCTTCTGCTCATTTCATCCATGCTGGTTGGCCAGGATCATACATACCACAATATCTCCACTGTAACAGAATTGTTAACAACTCTCTAAATCTAGGAAGGATTCTTGAAAGCATTAAAAAAAAAAGCTATAGAAGATTAGTTGCTCACTAGAAGGAAATGTAGCCTGGGGGAAACTTTGCATGCAACAACACCCCAAAGACTAATTCTTAAAGAAGCAGAGTAGAAGTTGGCATTAGCTGACAATAACGTGCAGTAACTGGACTGCAACAATGCAATGTAACTTTTAACATGCACAACAAAAGAAACATGAAGAGAGACAAATGATTGAAGCAGCGATTCATTTCTTGCTGCCTTTGTATTGTTTCCCCATTTGTGTATTGGTAAAACTAACTCTGAAATTCACATACAGAAACAGGTGGGACAGAGATGGGCATCTACAGTACACAACAGACACTAGGGAGATAATGATGGGATGAAACAGTAGATGAAAAGATCACACTGGTGAAAGGATAGAGCTTATCAAAGAAATGTACGGTAGTCACAGAATCCTTTATACCCTAAGTTGACCACATTAGAGTGTTCTGTAGTCTTGTGACTTTGGCAGAGTTCAGAAATGTCCCTAAGTGGGGAATTATTAAATAAATGAACCCTTTGGCAAAACAATCCACTTCATGAGTTGTTGTGAGGTTCATTTCTATTATAAATTATTTTTGTATTGTGCTCCAGTGTAAAATGTACCTTAATTCACTGGAGGATTTATTGGAACTTAAGGTGAAGCATTCAAGGGTTTTGTATGTATGAGATTCGCCCCCCCCTTACAATATCAGTCTTTCCTTGTTGATCCTGTGCTGATCAAATCTATCATTAGAATTACTAGCTATGATTATCACAGGAAAAGGCACCAGTGACTAGAGGAAGCCATTCTCAGCAATAGATTGGGGCATGAATGAGGCAGAAAGGTAGCCAGGGGACACAGCAGGCATTGCCTGGATAGCAGCTTACTACTTTCAAGGAAGAGTACGTAGCATGGGGAAAGAAGATGACAAAGCCAAGAGGGGAGGAAATTGGGAGAGGCCAGATGGGCGGAATCTTAACCAATCTGCAATCAATAGGAGTTTTGCCATTGACTTCACTGGGATCAGGAATTTGCCCAACACTGGGCTAGAGCTGGTATATGCAGATCTAACAGAATGGAGCAGAGCATGGGGGAAAGTTGTGGCCTGAAGGGAGCTCAGCAGGGAGGAGTGGGCACTTGCTAGAAGTTGGGCTTAAAGTTGCACCCATTTAATTCAATCAAAATTTAATTGATTTAGTTAAAATCACTACAAGCCCCTAATGTAGACATACTGAAACCAGTTCCACCTTTGTTTAAATTGATTTCACTTGGTTCAGTAAATGACCAAATTGAGCTAAACCAACTTAAGCGAGAGTTTGCACTGGTTTAGTTAAATCAGTGTTAATTTTGCTAATGTAGCTCAGGCCTCTGAGACAAGGAAGGATAGAATGTACATACACAAGGAAGTGAAAGAGAAAACCCAATATATGTGGGTTAACTTGCATATAGTAGTTCAGTGCTTCATTAATTTTTCATTTAAAAATAATATATCAACCAGACACAAGACTTCTACAACAGGCTCCATATGACAGGAAGAAGGCAATGCTGCTTTGTGGCCAGAGATAACATGGTATTATGTGCACATTGTATGGTACATAGTGTATAGTAAACAAATCTCTTGTATCTATTCTCCATCAGGATTCTAACTTGATGAAGCACAAACAACCTAGTACAGCCATATTATCTACCAGTCAATTTACAGAGCCATATATGCCTTCACACACTGATCACTCAGACATAGCAAGTACAAAACACTGACTGCCTAATAATATAACAGAACCCACTGGAATCAGTGGGCTTTAGCCCTGCCATGTGGCAAGTGTCTAACCCAGAGGTTCTCACACTGTGGCGACCATTTTAATGGGGTCGCCAGGGCTGACAGACTTGCTGGGGTCCTGGGGCTGAAGCCCGAGCCCCACCACTCAGGGCCAAAGCCGAAGCACGTCAGCCCTGGCCTGCGGGACTCTGGTTACAGGCCTCCTGCTTGGGTCTGAAGCCCTTGGGCTTCAGCTTTGCCCGGGATGGTGGAACTTGGGCTATGGCTCTGGCTCTTCCACCCAGGGCAGCGGGGTTTGGGTGGGCTCAGGCTTCAGTCCCCCATCTTGGGGTCATGTATTAATTATGGTTCTCAGAATGGGGTCGTGGTGCAATGAAGTTTGAGAACCCCTGGTCTAACCTGTGGTAATCCTGACCTGTGCAATATGGCTGGAGTCAGGAAATGAAGATCTGGCTCTTAGCAGCACACTTGAGTGTCATTCTATTATTTAAGGGTAGAAATTGGCACAGAAAACACACACACATATTATATAATATATATATATACACACACACACACACCTGCCCACCTTTGTCATACAAGGATGCAATTTACAGAGGTGAATCAAACCCAAAGGAACTGGACTGGACTTTCTGATCAGAGCTGCTCCCTTTGCGTCACTCAAAAAAATGAAAACTAGCCACAAATAGCCAGCAGAGAATTCACTTAGCATAGAGCATTCTTTTCTAATGCAAGCAAGCTGACTCAAGATACTGGGCATGCTGCCACCCTTCCCAGCAAAGTGTGTGGAGAGAGCATGCAGGATTTCTGCTCTGTTACACCTATCCCCCTCTGGTGTAGGGTCCACTAGGGACCTCAAGCCACTGGTGGAACTGTGAGTTGCCTATCATTAGGTGGCATCAGGGCTGGCTGGGAGAATCAGAAAGTTGTAACTGGCCTCCTGACACCTCCTGAGCACCCAACTTCTTGTGCATAGCGGAGCTCTGACACTGGAGAGAATCTGCCCTTATATACCTATTTTTTTCTTGCTCCAAAATATTAACAGGAATTTCCCATAAACATTTCCACAGAGGAAGGGAACTGGCATTTTATACCTTCCACAGCAGAACAACATATACTAGTTCTCTTATCAGCAGCTCCGAAAATAAATCTTTTCTCTAGATTTTTCTAAACGGCGCAGAGCGTTTACCATGTATTATAACCCCATATACAGCTTTGAAAAAAGTATGAGAGGTTTTTTCATAAATTTCAAAGTCTCTTAAAAGTTCACCTGCATTTCACTTTTCAAGAAGAATTGTCAAAGTCAATATTTTTTTAATGTTTACGTTAAATATCAGCTTTTTAAAAAGCAGTCTCAAGAGAGAACCTTGTGTCAGCAAAGGAAAATGTACATAGCAGCCATAGCTTTTTTTCCATATGACATTTGCACACTAAAATCCTCTGTCAGCCCAGTTCATCATGCACTTGTACCTCATTGAGATGTGGTGTGTACATTCTAAAGTCTGTTCTAACTGCAATAAAAAAAATTAATAATGCAACACCAGTTGTGCATTCAGGAACTATGTAGATTTTTCTTCTGAAGAGGGAGAAAAAATTAACTACCTCTTGATTGAGAAATCAGCTGGGAAGATCACACACTTTCTCTCATTTCAAAGTTGACTCTGAGTGTATAGTTCTTGTGAAAATGTAATTGAGGTATCTGAACATTTGTGCTCATGGCCCCTGCCCAAAACAGAGAGGGACCACAGATTGAATGCTGTAGGGCTCTACAACAGCAAGCACTCCGAATTTCTTCTGCTTCAAAAACTTCAGCTTCTCAATGACCAATGCCTGGGTCAGATCACTGAGGTAATGCCAGCAACTGGGATCCATTCTGCTCTAATACTACAAACAAGTCTGCATGTAGTTCCTTCCTTCTGGTTTGATCCTGTAGTCTCCCTCTGGCCCTGTGAAATGTTTCCCATCTGTTCATGCAGATGGCATTCTCCAGCAAAGTAAAAAGATCTGGTGTCCCAAACATCCTCTTTATTCAATCTCTTCTATTTGCTCAGGCATATTCTAAAATATAAGAAACATGGATTGTCCTAGATAATTCTGAAATTAAGAGAGAAAAAACACTAATAGAGGATGGCACAAAGTATGCGTAGTCCTGTAGGACACAGACATGATTTACAGAAAGGGCTTAGGTTTCATAGTGATGGCCGTGTTAGTTAGTACAGTATCAGCAAAAACAATGAGGAGTCCTTGTGGCACCTTAAAAGAACTTTTGAATGGGCATCTTCAATCCACCTGATGGGAACATGCCTACTATATGCATAATTCACTTGACTATAGCCTTAGAGATTAGTGGTGGGTGAACATTAAAAGACAAATAAATATTTACAACTCCAGATGCTTATCCAAATCTCGTGGGACTCCAAAACTGAGCTGAAAACAGCACAAGAACAGGATCTTTTGTAAGATTTCCCTTATTGTCTGTTTTATGGGTAGGTCGGAATTATTGCTCTAGGAACACCTCTCTAGGACCACTCTGGCACATCCAGGCCCACACAGAACATAGAATTACAAAAGAATGGGAGAATGAAAGATAGTTCATGGGAATGGAGGAACAACAGTTAGTACAGGGATCAGCAACCTTTGGCACACAGCCCACCAGGGTAAGCCCCCTGGCGGGATGGGCCGGTTTGTTTACCTGCCATGTCCGCAGGTTCGGCCAATCGCAGCTCCCACTGGCTGCGGTTTGCCGCTCCAGGCCAATGGGGGTTGTGGGAAGCGGCGTGGGCCAAGGGATATGCTGGCTGCCGCTTTCCGCAGCCCCAATTGGCCTAGAGAGGCGAACCACGGCCAGTGGGAGCTGCGATCGGCCGAACCTGTGGACACAGCACATAAACAAACCGGCCCGGCCCTCCAGAGGGCTTACCCTGGCAGGCCGTGTGCAAAGGCTGTCGATCCCTGGATTAGTATTATTTTAAATCATATAAATATTTCGTTTGGTTTTTTGTTTTTTGGATAGTTCTTCTTTCCCCTGAATCTCTTTGATTATCTCTATAAAAAACTCTAGTTACATCTCTAACAAAATAAGGCAAAACAATGGGGAAAGTTGAACCTGGACAAATAATTATTCCTAGAGCTGGTTGAAAAAATTGGGAAATTTTTGCAGATATTTTCATAAACAATATGACCATTTAATTCAGTTGGAAAATTTCATTTTTTCTACCAGCTCTATACAGAACATTTGATGTGAAAAATGAATAACATTAATCAAATATCTTAGTCTATTAATACTATTCAGTAGACTCTAGCAGTAGCTTTCTTTATAAAAGAGAGAGAACTCTCAGCTATGCACTGAGGAAAAACAACCAGGAATGTGACCGCCTATGTGGGACTAACCGAAGAAGGGGGAAATGAGACCAAACATTGTCAATTCCAAACTTCTCCAATTTTTATTCCTATTACTCACAAAACCTTATAACTTCATTGAAAATTGTCTCTGATACTATTCCATCCAGAATGCCTATCCCAAAGTCTGACAGATGCATACAAAAAGCAGGCATCCTGTGCAAGTAAATTGAGTAGTTCATTGATTTGTTTGGGGATGCTTTATTTTTTGGAAATGCAAGTTCATAGAACATGCAGACAATTTTGCAGGTACCACAGTAGCTCATGTCTGAGTACTCTATAGGAGGGGAGCAAGCTTGCATTTCTAGACCCATGCTAAACAGGCCACTTCCTTCTCTAATTTCTATGGGACAATGGTGACTCTTCTGTTAGACTGAGGAGAACAAAATAAGGTAGGAAAGCACCCAGATGTGTGGATTGTGGAGAAGTGTCTCAGCAGCTTGCTTCATCCTTACCCCTCAGAGCATATAAAATCCCCTCCACACAGGAACCCCAACATGGGGGATGCTTACTCTACATTGCATCATCCCTCTTTCCTGCAATACTGCAGAGTGAATATAATATTACATTTTGTTTCTCCTCCTGCTGTACGAACTCCCGGTGCAGAGGTGTGTGTGCAGGAGTGAGGAATGGAGAATCAACTGTAAGTGATCAGGTCATGGCAGTATAGAATCATAGAAGATTAGGGTTGGAAGAGACCTCAGGACATCATCTATTCCAAACCCACTCCCTCCCAGGTAACCCATTCCAGCGCTTCACCACCCTCCTAGTGAAATAGTTTTTTCTCATATCCAACATAGATCTCCCACACTGCAACTTGAGACCATTGCTTCTTGTTCTGTCATCTTCCACCACTGAGAAGAGCCGTATGTTTCTGCAGAAGCCATATGGCTGTGAGGAAGGGAGTGATAAGATGGGAGCCAATGTGGAAACAGTGCCTTTGTCAGGCATCAAGACTTTCACACTGATCTTGTAGCACCCACAGCAGAAGGGGCAGAATTCCTGTTCTGCGGGTTCACAATTATCTCCTTCTCTCCCACCCTCCCTACATCAAATTCTAATTTGAAGGAAACTTCACACCTGAGAAACTTCCAGAGTTTCTTATTCCCTGTCATGTTCTTTTTTCCCACCACTTCAGGAGGCTGTCTGAAGCTATGTTTTATGTTAACAACAGATTGACTTTATAAAGCATCTAGAGTTGTGTAAAAAACAGTATTAAGTATGGTTAACAGAGGTTCTTCCAACTTCCTGATAATTAACTTTTACACTATTGTGTATTAGAAACATTCCAGTCTCATTAGGAAACTGTTGGGCTGAAACATTTGCCAATAACGTTATCGTGCATGTTCCTCCTTAACACCAACCTCCAGTTCAAATGCTATTATAGGGAGATTTTTCTAGGAGGAGCTATGGATACATTCATGTTTCTGAAGTTCTGATATGTAAATCTCAAATTAAGATTATGTATTTGATCACCTCTGCTTTTGGAATAAAACTAACATCTTTAGAGCAACTTAAAGCATTACATGATCCCACAGCTGATGGCGTTTTTCTTGCTAATAAAGAGTAAATGCCACAGCTTCTCCATTAGGCAATAAAACTGTTTTTTTCTCTCCTCTTCATTGCAAAGTAATACACTTTGATAACAGAATCCTAATGGTAGAGGTTTCTGTGACTTTAGACTTTTTCCTTACTACGCTTAATTTAATTAATTATTCACATACTTATGATTTCACAGCTATTTCATATATAGTAAAAGGAAAAGAGCCTTCTTGAATACTTATCCCATAC
Organism: Chelydra serpentina; assembly: GCA_037349315.1. NCBI lineage: Eukaryota > Metazoa > Chordata > Testudines > Chelydridae > Chelydra > Chelydra serpentina. The sequence goes on from JBAIAC010000035.1 coordinate 22,043,086, forward strand.
TTAAGACCTAGTAAAAAAAATGGAAGAGTAAAGATGTACCTGCCTTGTTTCAGATGGGAGAGATGTATAGTGCTTGAGTACACCCCCACCTGCTCCTGGTGGAAGTGATTTCAACAACAAAAACAGTAAAATGCATCAGGGGAAAGAGACTTGTGAGTCTTAAAAATATTTGTCACACTCAATAACCCTTTGTTTATTTCAACCCCTTGCCTGGATTGACTCCTTTTGTAAATTTGCTCTTCTGTGGGTAGAGTGGGGAAATGTGCTTGTGAGGCGAATAAAACAGTTTACAGCCATAAAACAACCATCCCGAGGTGCACATGAAGGTTGTCATTTTGTAATTCATCATAATAATGCTTGGCACTTATGTAGCATTTTATGGGACCAAAGCACTTTACAAACCACTTAATTAATCCTCACAACACCCCTGTGAGGCAGGGAGGTATACTATTCCAATTGTATAGATTCAACAACTCAGATGGACGGGTTTCATGATTTGCCTAATGTCACATAGGAGACACAGGTCTCCTGGCCTCCAGTTCATTGATTAAAAGAAATAAGAGTAGGACTGGCTTTATTGTTCATTAATCAGGATCTTCAATGGGATTCCTTGATGAGTAAGGAGATCAGGATCTGACCCATATAATCTGAAAGTATGGATGACATCTTGCTTAATTAACAGGAAAGCTACAACTACTTCTATCAAGCACTTGGCTGGGAATCAAGAGACTTGTGTTTCCTTCCTTACTCTGGAATGGATTCACTGTGTGACACTGGGCAAATCACATAACTGCGCTCTCTCTCTCTCTGTATTTTCACCTATAACCGGATAATGACTGCCCTGCACCTTTAAGAGGAGTGGGGTGGGGGTATTTGGCTGGCTGGGCAAATGAAGGGAAATGTATTTTATGGCTGGGGAGATGAAAACTGCTGCAAAAAGGTCGGCATGGTCACTGACTCATCCCCTGGCCAGGAGGGCTTTAAAAGGGCAGCCCTGTGCCTTAACCCTCCCTTTTGCGCGGAGCAAGGTCAAGTATTCTCATTAAGACTTTAAAATGCCAGTCTTCATGACAGATGCACTTGTTCACTTGGGGCTGATGATTTATGGATACAACATTGTATTACCTTTGGGGTTATTTTTCTCTGATTATCCCAGAAGGCTCATTCTCAAAAGGGTCCTTCAAACACCTGTGAGCATGCTTTAAGAATTCTTACACCTGTGTGCACACGTGCAGTAGTGTAATGCTTGCACATATGCAAACCCATGGAACCCAGTGACCCCCAAAGGGTTTCCAAGTGCATATTCTAACACCTATACACACAAGTGCGGAGACTTTTGAAAGCACTTCTGCAGTTGCTGGCACCTCAAAGCTTGGTGATTGTATATAGGTGCATAAAGAGACCAGGAGCTGAAAATGTACCCCACAAAATACATTCCTAACATGATGGAAAAACACTTGTTAGCAGTGCTGAAATTCTCAGGTTCGAAGCCATCTTGGCTCCCTCAAACACATTTTTCCACAAAGCTTTTACAATGCTTCAGTGTGTTCTTCTTACCATATCAGAAAAGACGTTAGGACCAATTTTCTATCATTTTACATATGCTAAGTAAAAATACTAACAAAAAGAAATATACATTGTTAAAAAAAAGGGACAGATGTACCTTACAGGCAATATAGACTTTGGTCTTCCAAAGATAACTGCGCTTATTTTGTTCAACATAGGCCTCTGAAAGTTTACATGGCATGAAACACTTGTTACCACTTATAACCTTTGGTTTACACATTTGAATTAAAATTCATATTTGTGAGACTCTCAGTGGGCCAGAAAGTGACATCATTGTGACAGCAGCAGGAAGGGGGCATACTACCGGAGATGGTACACCACTTTCAAATATGTTTTAATGCCAAAGAACAGGAGTTTGAGCATAGGTGTTTACACCATTGATATGCACTGATAAAATTCAGTGTCTCATGGCCCTCAGCAGCCATGTGGCGATCTGCTGTTGCTGAAATCAGCTATATTTCACACCTATCATTAGAATCATGCATGATTTTTTTCAAGAATACTGGCAGCATTATTTAGAGAAAATTATGGATCACAGTGACATACCAAAGTGGTGCTGTTGTACCTGTTGTAACTATTGGGCCTACAGAGTGCATCTCTATTGTAAGCTCAAATGTAAAAGGTTTGAGTATTCATAAGATGTTAACTTATTTGTCATGATTATTGTAAGTTGTTTATGATGCTGAACATTGTAACACATGCAAAAGAACCAGAGAAAGAAGCTGGATTAGTCTGAACCAAAAAGGCCACACTGATATAATCCAAGGACTGCTGATATTATGCTTGGTAAAAACAGAAGACGTGGAACCAGAAGTTAATAGATCAAAATGGGGATAACAGATATTAGGCTTAACTGGTAGACAAAATAATGTCGGGGATGAACTATGATGCCCACTTTTCCCCTTTCTGGGTTTCTTAAAAAGAGACTTTGAAAAAAGACATGATCAGTTCATATAATTTCAGTTCAGCTCTCCCTCTCATCTCCTGTCTCACCTTGCATCCCAGCTCATCCCCCGAACTGCCATCACTGCATCTCATCTCATCTTAACATATCTAAAGGACTTTTGTCCTGAGAAGAAGGCTGCGTGGCCTTAATCTTGTTCAAGGAATTTTGTTTTCACCTCTGGGTGCTTAAAATCATCCCATTATCATGCCATCCAATCCTCAGCCTATCAGTAGGGATACCTAATTGCCAGCACTGCAGAGGCACGTAAGATCCTGCATCGTTTTCCCTTCCTGTTCCACCCTTTTCCTTCTATCTTATCTCTCACACCCTTGGCTTTTCATTGAATTCTGAAGTCAGTTATGCTGTATTCATCCAAGCCTACCATGTTTAAGAAAAGATCCAATCAAATGACATCCCTGACCAGATCATAAACCAGGATCCATGCAGCAGATGTCATGGTCATCTTGCCAGCCAAAAGCATCCACTTGTAACTAACTAATGGTCCAGTGTTCCAAAAACATCAGCAAAGGCTGTATTTCACCCATCTTTTCTAGCCAGTCTCTCCTCCATCTTGTGTGTGTCTGTTTGTTTAGAACAGGATAAGTAAATTCCATCTCACATCAGGACTGAGAATAAAATTAACTCTTTCCTTTTCATAAAAGAAAAGTTGTTCTAAAACCAAAGAGTGATATTTGCCTCGAAAAGGAGAAAGGCGTTAAAGGTTTTGACCAAGTTTGTTTTGCATAATCACTCAACCACAGTTTCAATATAAATGCCTGTCTTAAATTCTTATTCCTTCTTGTGGTTAATCGATAAATTTTTAACGTGAATAAATGCGTTTTGAGTGTTTGTCGAGTAATAAAATAAAATGTTTAGAATAGCCCCTAACCTACTTATCACTGTTTATAAACTTTTTAACTGACCAACATTAAACACCTTTAAGTTTTTGGGTCTTTGAGATTAATATTCAAACAACATACCTCCCTATATTTATTCCCCCCACTCCCGAAAACCAACCAACCCAAACAGAAAACACCTAAAGTTTTTTGTTGTTGTTTTGGGATTTTTTAATCGTTGCTGAAATATTCTGTTCCCACCCCCCCCCCCATAAAAACAAAAACACCAAAAACTGGAAATTTGAAAAAGGAGTAAATATATTCTAAGAATTTTTGTGCTTTGAAAAATTAAAGGCGATTTTTCATCAAAAAATTTGCAATGAAAAATTTGTGACCAGCTGTTTTGAGTATATTTTGGATGTGCAAAAATGGGATGTGTTTTTAAGTTTAATCTTGTCTCCACCGGAGCAGTTTTGGGCAATCTGAAGTTCAAAACAGGGACTGATGACATGTTCATTCTCATCAGCAGCACTGATAAAGTATTGTATAAAAATCTCCAGCTGAGAGGCAGAAAGCTGTTTTCAACAGACTATGTTTATTGCCCCACTTTTTACAGCTGTTTTTCCTTCTGCTGCTGAGGCCATTATTGTTGTTAAAATATGAAGACCAAATTGTTCACATCAGACATTATTGGAGAAAAAACTATCTGAATTAGCCATTTCTGAATTAGGACTTCCCTCTGAGGGCTTACAGGCATTCAGGAATGGGCTGCTTTTTATTCTGTCAGATTTTGCAGATAATGAGCTGCATATGAGAAGTTAAATTGCTGAAGAAGCTGATTATACTGCAAAAATTATTTGAATTATTAACCTAGAAGAGGAGATTAGGAGTTGTGGAAGAGGAAGCAAAGTCTAGAAAGTAGAAATAACATCAATTCATGTTAGTAGCAAGAAATAAATGCAGGGCAGAATAAACCTCCCACATAATTCTGCACCTGAATAGCAGCTGTAAAGTTTCAATAAAGATTGACTAAGTTCTAATAATCAAATAATTAGGAATCATTTGTGAATTTCCTGAAAATTCACAACTGGATCTTTTCAAGTAAGGTAAGTTAGGTCTTTGCAAATAAAATTATGAGAGGAGAATTCTCTTCATTTCTGACAAAACTATGGAGACCTACTTCATTTTACTCCTTTTGCTAAAAAGCCTTGGCCAAGGAAGACTGATGTTGCACCTTCTCTTTTTTATTATTTATTAATTAGCACCCATCACGGTCTCTGGGCACATTGATCATTCAGTCATTCACAAACACCACGGCTACAAAACAGCAAAACATTCTGACCCAGACAAACTTCACAGACGTGTATGGACCCCTCCAGCCATGTAGAATTCCCGGAACACACAAGATTTTGAGCTACCTTCTAGCCCAGCAAAGATTGCCAAATATGCTGAGATACAAGATGCATTTCAGTAAAATTCTGAGGTCAAGAGTCAGGCAGAAGGATACTTACCCATTTTTTTTGTATGAAATAAACTCTTTTGACCCTACTGGTTGTTTCTGTTACTGGTATCGTATATGGCAAATATTTTAATGTATGGAAACCTCGACAAAGCAATATATTCGTAATTACATATATTGCGTAACTTGGCTTTGGCCGGGTTTCAATAAATTAAAAGATCTGCCATTTTTTATTGATTGAATGTTTGCTTCAATATAGTCATCATATTTAATTTTCATATCTACAGCACACAATTGAGTTCTTTGTACCAAGTTCAACTCACAATCTCTCTGTTTAAAACCATTACATCAATTGATTGCTAATTGTTTCACTGATGGTTCTGCACTCCAGCTCCCTTGTCACCATGCTCAATTGATGTCCCCGCAAATCAATAAAACAGCAGGACATGCAGTACTTGGTATATCTGGCAGCAGAGGAGATTTTTCTTGCCAGATGGACCATGTAAACCCAACAGTAGTCAAGCAGTTAAAAAAAGGGGGAAGGGCAATCCTGTCTATTGAGACTACTTTTAAAATCACAAAAAAAGAATCCCCAGACACATTCCATTTATTTTAGCCTGAACACTTCCTGAGATCCATCTTAATTTTCACTATGCACAGAAGCATTATCCTTCTAAAATTTTACAAACACTAATGAACACAAACTCGTTCAAAGCTAACTTGTTCTTATCTCCTCTGACCTTGTTTGTTTAGGAAACTGACTCTATTTTAGTCTGCACCAACACAGTACTGTAATGTCATTTGCTTTTTGTTTTCATCAGACACCCTCCTTCCATTATGTTTTATTTTAAAAATGACAGTTAAAATACTTTGAGATACAATTTGGGTGAGGTAATGTCTTTTATTAGACCAACTTCTGTTGGTGAGAGAGGCAAGCTTTTGAGTTCAGGTCTTCAGAAGAGCTCTGTGTACCCTCAAAAGCTTGTCTCTCTCACCAACAGAAGTTGGTCCAGTAAAACATATTACCTTACCCACCTTGTTTCTCTAATAGCCTGGTACCAACATGGCTACACTACCACCACATAGTTAAAATATTATGACTTGTATGAGGAAACTGGTCCCATTCCTTTCCTTCTCCTGAAATGTGAATACAGTAATTATTTTAGAAGGCTAATTGACACTAATATCCCACTGGTTCTCTGTCACATTGCCAACACTTTGCTACAATTCGGTTTAGTCCTTATCTAATACCCTATGGTAAAATACGTTAGGGACAGGATGAAACTACTAAAATCTGGGGTGTCCACATTCATCTTTTTCTCTTGTTTCCAGTGATCGGACAAGCAAGGTGATTACATAACTGCTTCCTGATCCCTGCTGAAATTTACCTTAAGAAAGTTAAATATAATTAGATGTGACATGCATATGATCCAATAACATGTACATTTGTCATAAATATAAAGAGAAAGGGGAGAGGGTCTGATGCAGATAAAATCCTCTTACCAGTAAAGGGTTAAGAAATGCAGGTAGCCAGACTGACACCTGACCTGGCTGGCATCTGACCAATAAGGGGACAAGATACTTTCAAATCTTGGGAGGGGGAAAGCTTTGTGTGTGGCTCTTTGTCAGACACGGAGTGATCTTGGACTAAAAAGGAATCAGTCATCTTTTCATCAAATCCTCACTTGCCTAAAGTAAGTTTAGATAGCATAGCGAGTAGATTTCTGTTTATTTTTGCTTGTGAGGGAGGGGTTATTCCTTTTTCTTTTTCTGTAACGTTAAGGGTTTGTCCAGGGGGGGGGGGAATTCCTCTGAGTTTGGAAATTGGGTATCCTGTAAAATAGTTACCATCCTGATTTTACAGAGCTGATTTTACCTTCTTTGTTTTAATAAAATCCTTCTTTTAAGAAGCTGACTGTTTTCTATGGTTTTAGAAACCCAGGGGGTGGGGTTTTAGATCACTGTGTAACCAATTGGTTAGGAGATTATTCTCAAGCTTCCCAGGACAGGGGAGTACGGGCTTGAGAGGATATTTTGGGGGGAAGGGACTTCAAGTGGTCCCCTTTCCTGGATTCCTGTTTAGAACACTTGATGGTGGCAGTGGAAGAAGCATTTCTCAGGGTGCAGGGAATTTTGTACCTTGGGGGTTTTAACCTAAGCGGTAAAAATAAGCTTAGGGGCTCTTCATGCGGGTCCCCACGTCTTTACCCTAGAGTTTAGAGTGGGGAGGGAACCCTGACAACATGTGCTACTAGGAAAAACATAATGGTGAACAACATCAAAGGACCAAAAGGCAAGGACCAAACTAAAAGAAAGTGAAATGGTAGGAGAGCTAAATTTATATCTTCAAAATGAGGGCTATCTTGATAACCTGAAGACCAACTGCAATTCCATGACTGACTTGGAAAGTGTATTTATTAAGATAATCTATTTAAATACACAAGAATTAACAGAAGCTCAATTTTTGTTAAATAAGAGTTCAGACTTAAAAAACACATTCCCCCAAATTTAGGAATATGCATCTTAAAGTGAAAGAATGTCACTGAAAATATGAGTGGACAAGAGGTAAGATCAAGTACATGAATGTAGCAACAACATCATCAACAATTTTCAGAACACTAGCAATGTCTGCAGGGATGTGTGCAAACGGATACTAACCAGACATTAAAATGTACGGTCCTGGCAGACTTTTGCTTTCATTTTAATTCATTAGATAACATTTTAATGTAATTTTGATTTAAAAGACTGTTAAGACATTAAAGACTGAAGCTGAGCACGGTCTGTCTTATCATATTCGGGATTACAACGAACAGAACCTGTGAGTAACTAGGATGTCAAATGAGTCTTATGGGCAGGGCCTGATTAAGGCTGGGGCTTTAGGGGCTGCAGCCCAGGGCCCCTGCTCAAGGAGGGCCCTGCAAAAATAAATCACAGGCAGCGATCTCCAACTCCGGGCCGCTAAATGTCCCTGCATGTCGTGGCTCCATGCTGCTCCCGGAAGCGGCTGGCTGCTAGCAAGTCTCTGCGGCCCCTGGTAGGGGGAGAAGGCAGCTCCGTGCACTGCCCTTGCCCCCAGCACCATCCTCACGGCTCCCATTGGCCGGAAACCTGCCAATGGGAGCTACAGGGGTGGTACTTGCAGGCGTGGGCAGCGCACGGAGATACGCTGTCCCCTGCCCCCAGGGGCCACAGAGACGTGCTAGGAGCCAGCTGCTTCCAGGAGCAGAGTGGGGCTGTGGCAAGCAGCCAGCATGAGCCCTGCTGTGCTGCCATCCAGGAGCCACCTTGCACTTCCTCCTGCACCCCAACCCCCTGCCCCAAATCAGAATCCCCTCCTGCACCCAAGCTCCCTCCCAGACCCCACACCCTATCCTGGACCCTAATCCCCTGCCTCCTCCTGCACCAAACTCTCTCCCAGGAAAAAGACTTGGATACAGGGGCCCCACAAAATCTAATAGCTCTGGGCCCACAGGAGAGTTAATCCGGCCCTGCTTGTGGGGGGGGGAAGTCTGTCTAATAATGACTTTACCTGGGGAAAATGTCTAATAATCATTAACAAAAAAGCAGATGTTTTAATAGCACAGTTTCTAGTAGTATACACAAGGTTTACCTGAGAGTAATTATGAACATCTGAAATGCCTGTATGGCAGTGAAGAATGGTAGGAGGGCAGCTCATAACCCCTCCCTATCCCACTCCTCCCTGCCCCCTTTAGGGTACACTGCACCTCTAGGGATGCAGGAAGCAGCAGTCCCTGTGCTTGCTTGCCAGGCTCTGCAAGGGGGGTGGGAGGGAGAAATATAGAAATACGGTTCTATCATCCAACGTTTATGGTCTTTGAAAAGCATCCTTACCTCACTGATGTTTACAAGAGACAAGCTCAACATAAAGCATATTTCAAATATATTGCATGATGGTTAGCAATTCTATAAGCTATTGTGTTCCTCCAAATAGCTGGTATATGCAAATCAATGCATACATTTTAATTGATTAAAAAAAAAGACTCCTAAATGAAAGAACTGTGTCTGTGAACCCCTTACATGTTTGTATTTTCTTCTTGACCTTAACACATCACAGGTGTTAGAAAACAGCAATAAATAATAATATTCCCAACTACCTTTATCTCTTATTATTTTTTATTGGTTTTTCTTATTAGCAGGAAGGAGAGGGTTATGTTTCCTATATCCCAGAGACGTTACTTGGGTTCGCTGACTGAAATGGGAGGGGTTCTCTTCCCCCACACCCCCATTAAGAACTGCATGATTAGGACCCTGTTTCATATGAGTGGGCCTAAGCATTGCTCTATTATTACAACTGATTACATTGATCTGGCAGTCTTCCAAGGGCTAGAGGCTCTGAGCTGACTATTACATTGGAAGGCAATATGGACTCTGTATGGTTCATCCACTGACAGAAAGATAGACCTCTCTTTCTCTTATTCTTTTCTATTTCCATCTGGAACCATATCTGAGCATGCTCCTCTTCATCTCCCACTCTATCTTCCCTTTGCATAGATGCATGAGGGCCAGCCACAAGTGAAGCTCCTGCACTTGGGGTAGGGAGGAAGGTGCACACACTGGGGCCACTGCCTTCGTTCACACTTAGGGCGACAGTTCACCCCAAAGGTGGCAGGGAGGCAGGGCCGGCTCCTGGCACCAGCTTTCCAAGCTGGTGTTTGGGGCGGCATCGAGAATGGGGCGGCAGTCCAAGTCCCGCGGCGGCAACTCGGTGGCAGGTCCGCTCTTCCCGCCGCTGAATTGCTGCCGCGGGACTCGGACTGCCGCCCCATTCTCGCCCGCCCTTGCCGCCGCGGCCCCGCCCCCGATGCAGGCAGTCATAGCGGGGCCCCGCCCCCGATGCAGGCAGTCATAGCGGGGCCCCGCTACGTCTGCCTGCATCGGGGGTGGGGCCGCCGCCCCTGCTTGGGGTTGCAAAATTGTAAGAGCCGCCCCTGCAGGGAGGAAGGGAGGGAGTGGCCATGAGCTGTCCCCATTCCCTCCATACTAGCTCAGGCACACAAAGGCTAGCAAGAAGCACCTCTGAAAGGGGCAGCCATGGTTATGCTTCCACTGGGTACCAGAGAACTGCTCTGAGGCAGAACTTTTCCCCTGGCTCCAAAGACGAAGGGCATCTCCACACCACTCTTCACTCTGGGCTGCATGCAGTTTGCAGAATTTGGCCCAGAATAATTATTGTCCAACATTCCTAGTGCATTTTGGGTACCATATTGTTAAAAATATCTGACATTTCTAACTACACAGAACTTTGTGAGAGACAGCAAGCTGCAAAGGGCAGTCTATTTTCTGCATTCATTCCCTACCCAATAGGGATATCACATGGCTTCATTCAATAAGAACTATCAAGTTTTTGGAGATTATCAAGTAAGTGGTGCTACAGAAATGCCAAGTATTGGTAATGTTCCATCTGATTAAACTATATATTAGCTTTAGAGCCCAGATTTTTAAAGGTATTTATTTAGGCCTTGCTGTGCTCAACATTGCAGCACCTAACTGATTTAGGAACCTAAGTCTCATTTTCAAAAGGCATTTAGGAGGATTTAGGCATTGGGCATTGTGACAAAGTTCCTCCTCTACCTCGGTGGGTCCTGCGCTTTTGGCGGATTCTGCTTGCCTCAGAGATCTTCCCCTCTAGTAGAATCCACAGTCCAGGTTAACTCCTCCTGTGTCTGATCAGGAGTTGGGAGTTTTGGGGGGGGAACCCAGGTCCGCCCTCTACTCCGGGTTCCAGCCCAGGGCCCTGTGGATTGCAGCTGTTTAGAGTGCCTCCTGGAACAACTGCACGACAGCTACAACTCCCTGGGCTACTTCCCCATGGACTCCTCCCAACACCTTCTTTATCCTCACCACAGGATCTTCCAGCAGTATGCCCTCTTACTCTCAGCTCCTAGTGCCTCTTGCTCCCAGCTCCTCACACGCAACCTCCTTCCACAGCTCCTGACATGCACACCTCACTGGCTCACTGGGAGGCTTTTAACTAGTTTCAGCCAGCCCCTGATGGCTGCAGGTGTCTCAATTAACCTCCCTGCCTTCTGGAAAGTTCTTAATTGGCCCCAGGTGTCTTGATTAACCTGGAGCAACTGCCATAAGGTATCAGGGATTTGTTTAGCCTGGGGCTAACATACAGGTTCCTTACCACTTTCCTATAGCCCTCTGGCCTTGCCCCATCACAGCATCTAGACTCCAAAGTGAAAATGAGACTTAGGCTCCTAAATCAGATTGGAATTGCAATGCTGAGAGCTGCAAAATGTAATTGTAAATGTGAAATTGTCATTGAGCAGCTCTGTTTCCAGTAGGGTTCCACGGATCGGTTCTTGGCCCTATGTTCATAGAATCATAGAATATCAGGGTTGGAAGGGACCTTAGGAAGTCATCTAGTCCAACCCCCTGCTCAAAGCAGAACCAATCCCCAATTTTTGCCCCATATCCCCAAATGGCCCCCTCAAGGATTGAACTCACAACCCTGGGTTTAGCAGGCCAATGCTCAAACCACTGAGCTATCCCTCCCCCCGTTAGTTAAATCTTTATCAATGACCAGGAAGAAAATCTTTATCAATGACCAGGAAGAAAACATAAAATCATCACTGATAGTTTGCAGAAGATACAAAAATTGGGGGACTGGTAAATAATTAAGACAGGCCACTGATTCATAGCGATCTAGACTGCTTGATAAACTGGGCTCAAGCAACAATATGCATTTTAATACGGCTAAATGTAAATACATCTGACAACAAGGAATGTAGGCCATACTTACAGGATGAAGGACTCTATCCTGAGAAACAGTGACTCTGAAAAATGTTTGGGAGTCATGGTCAAAAGCAAGGCTTTTGACACAGTCCCACATGGCATTCTGATAAGTAGGCTGGAGAAATGCAGGCTCTACAGAATTACCATTAAGTGGATACATAATTGACTAAATAACCGCTAACAAAGGAGTATGGAATGTTGTGGATCGGAGGGAGGTCTCAAATGGGGTTCCACAGGGATCTGTTCTGGGTCCGGTGTTGTTTAACATCTTTATTAACAACCTGGATTGTAGGTATAGAGAACATACTGATCAAGTCTGCAGATGACACAAAGCTGGGAGGGTTGCCAATACTTTGGAGGATAGAGCTAAAATTCAGAGGGATCTTGATACATTGGAGAACTGGTCTACAGACAACAAAATAAAATTCAACAAAGACAAATGTAAGATGCTACACTAAGGGAAGAAAAAACATATGAACAAATACAGAATGAGGGAAAACAGGCATGGCAGCAGCACTGCTAAGAAGGATCTGGGAGTTGTGGTGGATCATAACCTCAACATGAGTCATCAATGTGATGCTGTTGTAAGAGAAGCAAATGCAATTTTAGGTTGGATTAACCGAAGCATTGCATGCAAGTCACGGGAGGTGATAGTACCGATTTACTTGGTGCTGGTTAGGCCTCAGCTAGAGTACTGTGTACAATTTTGGTACCGATGTATAGGGCTTGTCTACACTAGCACTTCACAGCGCTGCAACTTTCTCGCTCAGGGGTTTAAAAAAACACCCCCCTGAGCGCAGCAAGTTTCAGCGCTGTAAAACACCAGTGTACACAGTGCACCAGTGCTGAGAGCCGCTAAATCTAAAGGCAACCCAGGATCTACCCCACCCCTTCCCCGGGGCCCCACTCCTTCCCCAAAGCTTCGCCCTGCTCACTCCATCCCCCCCTCTCTCCGTCGCTCACTCTCCCCCCACCCTCACTCACTTTCACCGGGCTGGGGCAGGGTTTTGGAGTTTGGGAGGGGGGGCGGGCTCTGGGCTGGGGCCGAGGGGTTTGCAGTGTGGGAGGGGGCTCTGGGCTGAGCCTGGGGCAGGGGGTTGAGATGCAGGAGGGGGTGAGGAATGCAAGCTCTAGGAGAGTTTGGGTGCAGGAGGGGACTCCGGGCTAGGGCAGTGTGTTGGACTGCAGGAGGGAGTATGGGGTGCTCACTCTGGAAGGGGGTCAGGGCTGAGGCTTGGGGTTCAGTAGGGGGTTTGGGGTGAAGAAGGGTATATGGGGTGCTGGTTCTGGGAGGGGGCTCAGGCTGGGGCTTGGGGTTCAGTAGGAGGTTCTGGGTGCAGAAGGGGGTGTGGGGTGATGGCTCTGGGAGGGGGGTCAGGGCTTGGGGTTCAGTAGGGGGTTTGGGGTAAAGAAGGGTATATGTGGTGCTGGCTCTGGGAGGGGGCTCAGGGTGGGGCTTGGGGTTCAGTAGGGTGTTCGTGGTGCTGGCTCTGGGAGGGGGGTCAGGGCTTGGGCTTGGGGTGCAGGAGAGGGTATGAGGTGCTGGCTCCAGGAGGGGGCTCAGGGATGGGGTGCGGCCTGCCACCGGGCAGCACTTACCTCCAGCGGCTCCCAGTCAGTGGCAGGCGCAGTGAGGCAAAGACAGGCTCCCTGCATACCCAGGCTCTACACTGCTCCTGGAAGGGGCCAACACGCCCATGCGCCCCTCTCTGCAAGCATAACCCCCACAGCTCTCCCAGCCAATGGGAGCTATGGGGGCGGTGTTTGCAGGCAGGAGCAGCGCATGGAGGAAGACCTCTGCCCCCCAGGCCGCAGGGCTGTGCTGGCTGCTTCCGGGAGCAGTGTGGGGCTGGGGTAGGCAGGGAGTCTATTTTAGTGGCAGCCACACTGCACTACCGGAGATCGCAATTGACTGGGAGGATCGACCAGTCAATCGTGATCGACCAGGTGATGACCACTGACATAGGCCTTGGCTACACTTGCATGTTATACTGCAATAAAGCCGCCCAGAGCGCTCTACCTTACTCCCCATCCACACTGGCAAGGCACGTAGAGCGCTCTGACTCCCTGGCTGGAGCACTCCTGGTACTCCACCTCGGCAAGAGGGATAACGTTTGATGAGTAATGGGTGAGACGCTGCAGCGTCAGTGTGAACGAGGAGTTGCGTTACTGCGCTCTGATTGACCTCTGGAAACGTCCCATAATTCCCTTAAATCAAGTGGCCTCTCTTCTCATTGTTGTGAAATCGGCTGCAGGAATGCGGAAAGGAAAGTCCTTTCAAAGCTCTGTTTCAAACAGCCGTCTGCTTATCTGCGCCGAGAAAAAAAGCAAACAGTTACTGTTTGCTTTGAGTGAGTGAGAGATGCAGGTGAGGAGCGGGGGTCTGAATTTACAAGACAGCATGCTGACACACTCTCAGCACCCCAAAAACCCACTCTCTCTCCCCCCACATACACGCAACACACTCCCTGTCACACTTCACCCCACCCCACCCCCCGCATTTGAAAAGCAGGTTGAAGCCACTTGAACGCTGGGATAGCTGCCCATAATGCACCACTCCCAGTGCAGCTGCAAGTGCCGCAAATGTGGCCACACTAGTGTGCTTGCAGCTGTCAGTGTGGACAGACTGCCCCTCTTTCCCTACTGTGCTCTCCGAAGGCTGGTTTAAGCCAAAGCTCTCTACATCTGCAGGTGTAGCCAGACCCATAGAGGAACTGGAAAGGATCCAGAGGTGAGTGACAAAAATGATCAAAGGGATGGAAGACAAGTCATATGAGCAAAGACTGAAGGAACTGGGTATGTTAGTTTGGAAAAGAGAGGATTAAGGGGGGATATGATAGTGGTCTTCAGATACTTGAAAGGCTGCCATAAAAAAGATGGAGAAAAGTTATTCTCTTTTGCTACAGAAGGCAGGATAAGAGCAATGGGTTCAAACTACAGAATAGCAGATTTAGATTAAATCTCAGGGGGGGGAAACTTCCTAACTGTAAGGGCAGTCGGACAATGGAACAGACTGCCTTGGGAGGTTGTGGAAGCTTCTTCACTGGAGGTTTTCAAAAGGAGTCTGAATAGCCATCTCTCTTGGATGGATTAGAAACAACAAATCCTGCATCTTGGCAGGGGGTTAGACTAGATGACCCTTGTGATACCTTCTAACTCTATGATTCTATGGTGGATAATCAGCTGAATATAAGCTCCCAGTCTGATGCTGTGGCCAAAAGAACTGATGCAATCCTGGGATGCATAAACAGGAGAGTCTCGAGGAGGGGTAGAGAGGTTATTTTACCTCTGTGTTTGGCACTGGTGCAACTGGTGCTGGAATACCTGTGTCTAGTTCTGACGTCCACAATTCAAGAACGTTGATAAATTGGAAATAGTTTAGAGAAAAGCCATAAGAACAATTAAAGGATTAGAAAACATGCCTTATAGTAAAGACTCAAGAAGCTCAATCTATTTACTTTAACAAAGAGAAGGTTAAGGGGTGCATTTGTTACAGTTTATCGCAGGGGTGGGCAAACGTTTTGGCCCGAGGGCCACACCTGAGAATCGAAATTGTATGGCGGGCCATGAATGGGGGTTGGGGTGTGGGAGTGGGTGAGGGCTCTGGGGTGGGGCAAGAAATGAGGAGTTCAGGGTGCGGGAGGGGGCTCCAGGCTGGGGTTGGGGAGTAGGGTGCGGGGGGGGGGGGCATGAGGGCTCCGGCTGGGGGGGTGCGGGCTCTGGGGTGGGGCAGGGAGATGAGGAGTTTGAGGCGCAGGAGGGTGCTCCAGCTGGGATCAAAGGGTGCGAGGGGGATCAGGGCTGGGGCGGGGGTTGGGGCGTGGGGAGAGGCTCAGGGGTTCAGGCTCCAAGCAGGCGCTTACCTCAAGAGGCTCCAGGAAGCAGCGGCATGTCCCTTCTCCAGCTCCTATGTGGAGGCATGGCCAGGAGGCTCTGCATGCTGCCCCATCCATAGGCACTTGCAGCTCCCACTGGAGCACCGGAGGGGACCATTGCAGTGGGGCCATTGGAGTGCATAGGAGCCAGAGCAGGGCCATGCCGCGGCTTTCAGGAGCCACATGGTGTGGCCCCTGACCCTGCGGCCCAGCTGGAGCACCAGACCAGGGTAAGCCCAGACCCCACTCCCCGGGAGTTCGCGGGCCAGCTTAAAATGGCTCACAGGCCATAGTTTGCCCACCCCTGGTTTATAAGTATCTGCATACAGAACAAATATTTCCTAATGGGCTCTTCAATGTAGCAGAGAAAGGTATAACATGATCCAATGGCTGGAAGTTTAAGCTAGACAAATTTAGACTGGAAATAAGACCTAAAATTTTATGAACAGTGAAAGTAATTCACCATTGGAACAATGTATTAAGGGCCGTGGTGGATTCTCTATCACTGAGAATTTTTAAACCAAGATTCAATGTTTTTTAGAAGATCTGCAAAGGAATTATTTTGGGGAAGTTCTATACAGGATATCAGACTAGATGATGACAATGATCCTTTCCGGCCTTAGAATCTATGAAGGCTTAAATACGTTTAAAAATCTGGGCCTATGTTAACAAGTAAAGATAACAAAATACTGTTGATCATGCTATCAAGTACAAGAGACCTGATTTTACTCTAGTCCCAATGAAAATGAGAACTAATTCCACCCAAGGCAATAAAGTTACACTAACATGAAACTGGTGTGACAGAAGAATTAGATACATTATTAATGTTAAAAAAAATTGAATGAAAATTTGACTAACAAAAAAGTTTTGTCAAAATGGATATTTCATGAACTGTTCATTGTCAAAGAATTTTTTTAAAGTTTACATCAACAATAAGGTGCTTTTCAGAAAAAGCGAAGAAAAATTCAGAAACCCTGAAAAAGTCAAATCTTATGTTTAGTTTATCATTGCTTTGCAGAAGAATATATAGAGAGAGAGAGACAGAGAGAGAGACACATATGAAGGTTTAAGACTCCTGTTAAATTGAAAACTGTGGTACAGCTTTAATTATGGTTTTTCTACCCTAGAATATTAAATACTGAGTGTGTTTTTATTGGGGACTACACAAATTTACTAGATTTTTCATTGTTGCATAGCAAGAAGTTTTGTCATCCTTGTATTTTTTGATAGGTTTAAGTGTAGTAGCCGTGTTAGTCTGTGTCAGCAAAATGAAAATAAGAAAGAAAAACTTGTAGCACTTTAGAGACTAACACATTTATTTCAGCATAAGCTTTCGTGGGTTAGTACCCACTTCATCGGATGTATTTTCATCTTGTATTTTTTGTTTTTGATGGTTTTTATTTCCAAGAACCAAAAAACCCTCTGATTTTATAACACCCCCAAACACCAAAAAACCCCAACAACAATGCACCAAAACAACAACAAAAAACCACTACCTAGTAACACAACACCCACCATGGTTCCAAAGCATAATCTTAGTTTGTTCTCATGCAAAAAACACAACAGGGATATTACTAACTAACCATAATTTGTCAGCATTTAGAGACTTTTGGGTGCCATAATTGAACCTGAATATCACACAACATAATTTCAATTAAATTCCCTGAATTTACCCATGACAAATTATTCCTCTAGAGTTCACAAGGCAATACCTCGTCTGCATTAAAGTTCCAGCGTGAAATAAATTGCTTTGATTTCTATCAGCAAAAAACAGGATTGAACTTTAAAGTTTTCATGGAACTGCCTCAACAATTTCATGTTGCATTAGAAATGATATGCCATTGCAGTTACAAATGCAAATGTATGTGATCACCCCAAAGGGAAAGTATAATTTGATGCAGGTCACACTTTTGTTATTGACACACACATCTAGTTGGGATCACTGTTTGTGGTAGCTATAATTGTTCTTTATTTTTGTAAAAAACTAATCTTTACTTTGAAACTGTAGTACAAGAGGCAGTGACATGTAGTGAACTGAGCATGGAGCTTGGGAGCCAAGAAAAGTTGGATCCTAATCCCAGCTCTGTTACTCGCTAATTATATGGCTTCGGGAAAGTCAGCGAAGCCAACATTTTCAAAACTTGGGCCTCTGAAGTTAGGCTTTTAAAACCACCTAACTAATTGCCTTGATTTTCAGGGGGGGAATCTTTAAACTATTTTCAGGTCCAACATAGTTACTTTCAAGAACAGTAATGCACAGAGAGATCTGGAGACCAGATAGAACAGTGAGTTAGCTCAGCAAACCTAACAAGTTTTATACTACTAAAAGCCATATTTCAAGGGGCACTTGCATACCTAATATCAGACAGGACACTTACAGTAGATACTTCTAAGCAGATGTGGCGCTACTATTGCATATATTCAAGTGGCAAGCTATTTCTGCATACATTCAAGTTCAGAGTAAACAGTAAAAGTAAACAGGTACACACCACTTCTTTTTTTAGCAGCATATCTGTACAGAACAAATGAATTAGGTGCACACTCCTAGTCACGATATCTATAAACTGACAACAAATGGAAATTCACCAACAATCAGTTTTAAGTTCAAGCTCCCCCACAAAGCATCAATACACTTATTTTTACCCCCTCACCTCACACCCTCTTGGAAAGCTATACATTCATTGGACTCTTATTTAATTTTTATTTTATGTATTCTTTATCCTGTATGTATTTACTTCGTAAATTTATCAACCTTATTTCAGCCAGTGTTTCTCCAGCCCTCACTTGCATTTCTCTCTCTCCATCCTGCTTATTCTTCTCTCCATCCTTTATTTTTGTGGGTGAGAGGCCTTTCCTCCGATCCTCTTATTTTGCCCAGTCACTTATAACCAAGCATTGCATTGACCTTCTGTCTGGAACCCATTCTTGCAGCTCCTTCAGTCAGCCTGAAATGGTTAATACGAGCCACGTTCGAGCAAGTGGCTGAGTGCATTGCCTCTGTAGCACTGCATGCAAAGAAAGCAAAGGACTTCGCTTGTTCCCTGAACTCTGACAGGCTGTCATCTAACCACCAGTCCAGCTTCTGCTCGTCTCTGCTCCCCTTTCTTTTTTATCTCATATCCTGCTTCTCTAGGCATCCTCATCCCTTTGCTCTCTTTTGGGAATCCACATATTATTCTCTGAAAAAGGGTGTGTGTTTAGTCCTCAAACAAACACATAAGAGGCTTTCCAACCTTGGCTACTTCACATCATGCTGTGTCATCTTGGCTTTCCACCATCCTCCTTTCAAGCCACCAAAGGCAGCTGAAGCAGCCTCCAATTTGTGTAACATGCTCTTCCCTCTCCACCTCCCAAAGATTCAGTCTGTTCCTTGAAGCATTGCTGTTACAATGAACACACCCCATACTGTGTTTGGGGCAAGGACGGGGTAGTGTGGCACATTGTGCAGATCAGCATATAGTATGTAAATAATAAATATTGTTAATCAAAGCCACTCGTTCTGAGCTGCTGCAGTCAAACGTGTCCAGACTGAACATGACATCATTCATAAGAAAACAAAGGAATTGGATACCTGCTCTTCATTGCAGTAATGAGTGCCAAGAGCAATTTAAATTTTGTTGCACAATACAAGGATGGATACTAACTACAATGGTCATAAAGCAACAACCACAAACCACCTATATCACTTTTAAGTACGTCAGCACAACTGTACTCATATAATAGCTGTCTATATTGATTCCTTTCCCTTCCTGAATCCAGATCCAAAGAGGCTTTTTGTTGGTGGTAGGGGTTATTGTTTGTTTGTTTCTATTAATTAAACAGAGACAGATTCACAGTAATTAAGACTGAAGTCTTTCATTTATCAACAAAGTACAGAAAAGACAACATGGATTATACATGTCCCCACATTGTCCAGTGCGCCTCGAAAGCAATATCTGGGAGGCCACCACAAGTGGGTAATTGAATCTCCAGATCGATTGAATCCTGGATGTCTTTGCTGAGACTGACAACAAGAGCGCCAATAATTAGAGGTATTTGTGATGTGGACATAGGAACTTATTTCACACAGGACTCTGAATACCCCTTAGATCGTAACTACTTTTCATCACTAACACTCTGGGCTAAGGGGGGGGGGAAGATTCAGAACAAGAACCCAAAGTTAAACTCCATCTGTTTTAGTTCAGTACATGCTGAGGGCAGGGCAACACCTGAGAGATTTGAGTAGGATGTTTGTCACACTGTAATGCAGGAACACTCCAATCATTTCAGGTCATTACCAGCTTTGTAGTTTTAAATTGCCATTTTCAGGAACTGTTTTCTACACAAGCCATGAAAAAAGAATTGTTGAGCTTTCCTATGGTACAGTTAAGCTGTTCCATTGCTTTACCATGACGCCACTGAGAACACATTTAGTATCATATCCACCTAACATCACATATAATAACAACATAAAAGACGCAGAAGAAATATTTCAAGTCCAGCTGCACCTCAGGAAAATGGAAAAAATTCTCTACCATCAAAAGAAGGTGCAGCCCATTCTGAGCAGCTCATCCCAAAAATGATTTATAAAATGTAGCATCTGACTTTTTTACACAATGAATGTACCAGTTGCACCCACCTTCTTTTTCCCCCCTAACCGCCACTTGATATTTTCTATTTCAAATCCTTTAAGGAAGCACTATTTAATCCAGAAAGTTTATTCAAAAAAGCCTGTATATCTTTATATGTTATTAAAACAAACATCTTAAAATATTATTTAAAATGACACTTAATACTCAACGTTTATTCCAAAAGGCTTTTATAGTCTTATCTGTTATTAAAACATTTAAGAAGACATTGTTTGCAATATGTCAGCAGTTGAGACAGACGGGTAGTGAAGATCTATGTACAGTACTTTTCAGTTTGAAACTGATTTAAAAATGTAGTTAAAAATGGATGACACTGACCTGAGCCCATAGAGGACTGTTCCATCTGGATGCAAACGAATCATTCTGTTCTTCACAGTGACCCCATGTACAAACGATTTCTTGTCATTCAAGAAGTAGGTATCAGGAACCCAAAGCTGATCAGCTACTCTATTGTCCAGTGTAAGATTTAAAGGTATTACATTATACGACAGCCTCTTATCCCTCCACGCTTGCTGAAAGTACATTGTCAAAGTATAGTCCTGCAATATTAAAAACAGAATCATTATTTGCACCGAAACAGACTATATACGTGGGCATATACCACAAATATATTAAAATGCACTTATACTTTGTGGCAGCACTTGTGCACAGAAACTTCAGCTTTGTATTTTCACAGGTCATTTATTTATGTGTATATAGAGAGGAAAAGACTACATACATTCTTAATAATAGGGATTGGAATACAGGTAGACTGGCGTATTACCAAATGTTATTGAAATGAATTTGAGGGGCTATTAAAAATGTTAAATCTTTTTAACACTGCTGTTTAAAGTCTGTCTACAATTTATGGAACATATACTCAAGGAGTTCTACAAGTCTTTGTGTTCTAGAACACAGGAAATTCGGAGATTCTAAAACATGGAATCTGAGCCAAATTATGTATTGGCTTTTTTATCCCATGGTCTCCGCTGAATTCAATGGTGTAACAAGGAATGTGTGTCAACTCAGAATCAGGCCCTGTATCTCTCCCTAAAAATACGCCCAGCCCTTTTCACATTCTTTTCTACATGAAAAACGATTGTGACTCTGTTAGCTTTCATTAAGGGCACTAAAACAACAAGAAAGACTCCTAGCCCCAATCCCCAAAAGTCTTATTTATATATTTAATTTTATGGATTGAGTAAGTCCCATTTAGTTCAATGAGACTATTCATAGCATATAACATTAAACACATGTATATGTCTTCGCAGGTTGGGAACCAATTGACTTTGAATCAGGCTTTTAATGAATACTTTGGAGCTGTGCTGGTCTTTTGATAACTGAGCAGAGATATACTTGTAAGTGTATCGCTATGACTTGTTAAGCAAATGAGGAACTATTTTAATTATATGTTGTATATTATATTAAACATAAAACTTTTCACTCCATAGACAATACCTAGTACAGGTATACAGTCTCTCTCTGACTGTCCATGGATAGAATAATACCTGAGACGGGCAGCCTGAATTTTCACACTACCAGAAGAGGCACAATGGCATAACTTCAGTTTTCTATAAGATCAGAACAGTGTTTTGTTTGAGTATTCCCATTTAATATGATCTGCATTGCTTCGTGATAATTGTTACTTTAAAAATATGATTATTGTGCCTTTTAGCAGATGCGGTCAATAAAGCTGCTTTGATTATGAACACCCCCGGAACTCAGGGAAATTTTTTTTTTCTGAGAGCTTGTATCTATCCATCAACCTGAGAAAGTTTTGGGCATATGAATCTTATCTTATTTTGAATAAGTGATCATTCACTGTGACTATGCCTCACATGTTAACTTTCATCATTTGTCTGCTAACACAGAGAAATCTAGGCCTGGTCTACACTAGGACTTTATGTCGAATTTAGCAGCGTTAACTCGATTTAACCCTGCACCCGTCCACATTACGAAGCTATTTATTTAGACATAAATGGCTCTGTAATTCGATTTCTGTACTCCTCCCCGACGAGGGGAGTAGCGCTAAATTCGACATGGCCATGTCGAATTCGTGTTACTGTGGACGGAATTCGATGATAATAGCTCCGGGAGCTATCCCACAGTGCACCACTCAGTGGACACTCTGGACAGCAATCCGAGCTCTGACCAGCCACTCAGGAAAAGCCCCGGGAAAATTTGAATTCCTTTTCCTGTCTGGCCAGTTTGAATCTCATTTTCTGTTTGGACATCGTGGCGAGCACAGCAGCACTGGCAACGATGCAGAGCTCTGCAGCTGTGGTGACCATGACATCGCAGAATAGGAAGAGAGCACCAGCTTGGACTGATCGGGAAGTCTTGGATCTGATCGCTGTGTGGGGCGATGAGTCCGTGCTTTCGGAGCTGCGATCCAAAAGACGGAATGCGAAAATTTATGAGAAGATTTCCAAGGCAATGGCGGAGAGAGGATACGTCCGGGATGCAACGCAGTGCCGCGTGAAAATCAAGGAGCTGCGACAGGCATACCAAAAAACCAAAGAGTCCAACGGACGCTCCGGATCGCAGCCACACACATGCCGTTTTTATGAGGCACTGCATGCTATGCTCGGTGGTGCTGCCACCACTACACCACCAGTGTCCGTGGACTCTGACGACGGGGTCTTATCTACGGCCACGTCGTCTGACATTTTCGCAGACGGTGAAGAGGAGGAAGGAGAGGAGGACGACGAGGCAGTCGACAGCGCTTTAAACGCTGATTTCCCCGACAGCCAGGATCTGTTCATCACCCTCACCGAGATCCCCTATGAACCCTCCCAAAGCAGCAGCCCAGACCAGGACCCAGGCGAAGGATCGTCAGGTCGGTGTTTTAAATATTTATTTTGAATAGAATAGGCATTGGTTTCTTATCAATGTGTTTTTATTGCTTGCTTTGCAATAGGCGCTTCAGTTTTCAATCTTTTCAAAGGCAACTACTCGAATAGTCTGTCAATATGTATGGGGATAGAGGAGAAATCCCCATCGGAGATCTCCGCAAAACTCTCCTGTAGGTACAGTGAAAGCTTTTGCATCAGGTTCCCAGGGAGAGTGGCCTTACTATCTCCACCATGGTAGGATACTTTTCCGCGCCATGCCAGCTGCAGGTACTCTGGTATCATTGCCTTGCATAGCATGGCGGCATACGGCCCCGGGGTTTGCTTGCATTCACGCAGCATGCGGTCTTTCTCTGTCTCTGAAATCCTCATCAGAGTGATATCAGTCATGGTGCCCTGGTTTGAATGGGTGTTTTTGTTAGTATAGTGACTCCTTGATTTTTCCTTTAAAGAACGACAACCGGCGGTTGGCAGACATGCGGGGAGGTGGTAGCAGTGAGGCTAACCGCAGAACCTTTGCGGTGCGCAGGCAGGGAGAGTTCCCTGAACTGGCCATGTGGAGGGGGTGGGGAGGCTAGGCGAGCCGTTAACACACAGGCGTGCGCAGGCAGGGAGAGCTCCCTGGACCGGCCACGCGGAGGGGGTGGGGAGGGTATCTGAGCTGTTACAACACAGCGGAGCACAGGCAGGCAGAGTTCCCTGGAACGGCCACGCGGAGGGGGTGGGGAAGGTAGGCGAGCCGTTAAACCACAGCGGGTCGCGGGCAGGGAGAGTTCCCGGTACCGGCACCGCGGAGGGGGGGGGGGGGAAACGTGTGTGCGAGCCCTTGTAGCCAAGCGGTTTTGCCAGCATCAGGAACTGGCCACCGCTAGGAGCTGTGCTTGAAACATGGGAGTACCGCACTGCTGTGAAGTTAGGTCACAGCAGTCCAAAGGCACTGGCTTACCATGGTCTCCAGGGAGCAGTTTTGCAGTGTCCAGGTCCGCTTGGGTGATCTGAACACCAGGACCCCTGGCAGTTAATACAAATACATAATATTCGACCTTGTACTGAGTGCACATGTGATAGATAGTATGCATGGTCTTGTTCACAGGGAAAGAGTATAGGCATTGTTTGGGAAAATGTATCTTTCTGAGGAATTCACTCCCTTTCTCCCATCCCACAGCTGCGAGTGTCTCCCTCCCTACCCGTGGATCGCCCTCCCAGAGGCTTGCGCAGATCAGGCGGCGCAAAAAAAAACCCGGGACGACATGTTTTCGGAACTGATGGTCTGTTCCCGAAATGATGCTGCACAGCGGAGAGAGGACGTCTCAAGGTCCGAGCGAGCAGTCAGCGAACGGGAGCAGAGGGCTGAAGCTCGCGAGGACAGGTGGCGGTTGGAAGATCAGCAGACGACTCAAACGCTGCTTGGACTAATGCAGGAGCAAACTGATATGCTCCGCCGCCTTGTTGACGTTCTGCAGGAACAGAGGATGGAGGAAAGGGCACCTCTGTATGTTCTTTCCAACCGCCCTCCCCTGCCACAAAGTCCTATTTCTCCCTCACCCAAAGTCAGTAGAACGAGGGGAGGCAGGGGCCGAGGAAAAAAATCACTCCACCCCTGCAGACTGCACCAGTAGCAGAAGGCTCTCCTTTCCAAAAATATAGATGGGACCTTGACTTCCCTCCAAACGCACCCCACCCCAGCCCCTGTCCAAGCATCATCCTAAAATTTTGCTCTCCTTAATAAAAAATTGTGTTCTGAACAGTCCTGATTCCTTGACTGTCTTTCAAAGGGCTGTTGTATTGTGGGGGAGGGGAGGGGTGGTTTGTGATTTGAGACGATAGTCGCAGATAACAGGGTGGGAACAGGGGAAAAGGTTCATCAGAAAGTCACACTCACATTGCATTCACTAGGCACACTTGCCATTCTAGGAGGGGGTTTTCCTATTCTCTATGGGGGGGGGGGCTGTCACTTTCAGGTGGTGTAGGGTGGCTGCAGATCGTTGGCGGCAGGCAATAGCCTGCATGACAGATCCATGCAGCAGGGGATCAGTGGCCGCAATCCCCTGCAAAGAAGTCACACAGGCCCCCCCTCACAGACTTCCGAACAGGAGTGGTTGCAGGCTCCGTTGAAACAAGCAGTACACCATTGCGGACTGCTCAGGGAGCAGGAGCCTGTCATTCCCCGAGTTGGGAAGCGCCCTTTCCATCACTCCACCCGCTCCCCAACCGTGGTATTTGTCCCAGTCTCAGCACTTTACCGAGAAATCATTAATAAAGAAGACGGTTTTAATAAACAATGTTTCCTTTATTATATTTTTAAACCGGGGA
The DNA here is from genome assembly GCA_037349315.1 of Chelydra serpentina. NCBI lineage: Eukaryota > Metazoa > Chordata > Testudines > Chelydridae > Chelydra > Chelydra serpentina. Next base: position 22,068,302 of record JBAIAC010000035.1, read on the forward strand.
CTGAAGTGGGGGGGGGGGAAGGGTGCTGGTAATTGTAGAGGATAGACAACGGTCACCGGGTAAAGAAACGGGGGCTGGTTCAGCTTCAGTTTTAACAAGCGAAACAGTCACTGGTTACCCTGCTCGCTCTGGAATCTAGCTTTCAGAGCTTCCCAGATCCGCAGCGCGTCCCGCTGGGATCTTCTAATCGCCCTGGTGTCCGGCTGTGGGTAATCGGCAGCCAGGCGACTGGCCTCAGCCTCCCACCCTACCATAAACGTCTCCCCCTTGCTCTCGCAGAGATTGTGGAGCACACAGCAAGCTGCGATCACAATGGGGATATTTGTTTGGCTGAGATCGGAGCAAGTAAGTAAGCTTCGCCATCTCCCCTTCAGACGGCCAAAGGCACACTCCACAACCATCCTGCACTTGCTCAGCCGGTAGCTGAAGAGCTCCTTTTCAGTGTCCAGGGCGCCCGTGTATGGCTTCATGAGCCAGGGCATTAGCGGGTAGGCTGGGTCCCCAAGGATCACTATAGGCATCTCCACATCCCCAACAGTTATTTTGCAGTCCGGGAAGAAAATACCTTCCTGCAGCCATCTGAACAGACCAGAGTTCCTGAACACACGAGCGTCATGAACTTTGCCCGGCCATCCAATGTTGATGTTTGTAAAATGTCCTTTATGGTCCACTAGTGCTTGCAGCACCATAGAAAAATAGCCCTTACGGTTAATGTACTGGCTGCCCTGGTGGGGCGGTCCAAGGATGGGGATGTGTGTCCCATCAATAGCCCCACCGCAGTTTGGAAATCCCATAGCAGAAAAGCCATCTATGATCACCTGCATGTCTCCAAGGGTCACTACCTTTGAGAGCAGCAGGTCAACGATTGCATGGGCTACCTGCATCATAGCAACCCCCACGGTAGACTTGCCCACTCCAAATTGATTCGCGACTGAGTGGTAGCTGTCAAGCGTTGCAAGCTTCCAGAGGGCTATAGCCACTCGCTTCTGGATAGTCAGGGCAGCTCGCATCCTGGTGTCCTGGCGCTTCAGGGCAGGGGACAGCAAGTCACAAAGTTCCAGGAAAGTGCCCTTACGCATACGAAAGTTTCTCAGCCACTGGGATTCATCCCAGACCTGCAGCACTATGCGGTCCCACCAGTCAGTGCTTGTTTCCCTGGCCCAGAATCGCCGTTCCACAGGATCAACGTGACCCATTGCCACCATGATGTCTAGGGGCCGGGGTCCCGTGCTTTGCGAGAGGTCTGTGCCCCTCTCAGAGTTCATGTCCTCACGGAGCTTCCGTTGCCTCCTCGCCAGATTTATCTGCATCTGCCTCTGGAAAAGGTGGACGATAAGGCGCGAGGTGTTGACAACGGACAGAACAGCAGCGATAATCGCGGAGGGCTCCATGCTCGCTGTCCTGTGGCGTCCGCGCTGTTAATCACCAGAAAAGGGCGTGATGTAATTTCCCGCCAGCGCTTTCACGTAGGGAGGGCGGGAGTGTGGGTCGAATGACGACAGGTTCCCAAAACCACCCGCAACACATTTTTGGCCCCAGAAGGCACTGGGGGCTAGACCCAGAATTCCAATGGGCAGCGGGGACTGCGGGAACTGTGGGATAGCTACCCACAGTGCACCGCTTGCATTGTCGACGCTTGCCCCATTAGTGTGGACTCACAAACTCGAATTAATGTCCTTGGTGTGGATTCGCACGATCGACTTTGTAAAATCGATTTCACAAGTTCGGTTTAAGATAAATCGAACTATTCCCGTAGTGTAGACATACACTTGGACAAACACAAATCAGCCATGAAATTAATCTCTCTCAGGACTGTCAGGGGTGCATGGGATTTCATTTTTCAAATACTCACAGGCACACTCTGACAGAACAGGCAAGAATAATTCCTCACAAAACACAAAAATGGAGGTCTATTAACATTTCCCCTCTCCCACACTTGCCACTTCCAGTGTTATTGTTTAAGGGACAAGCTTTCAAAGGACACGTGAAAATACACTTGTGATGTAGGCACTCCCCAAAACTCCCATTTAAAAAATACTTCGCATTTCTAGAAATCCCACCTTCAGATGGGGAAACAGGAAAAGAGGTTAACTGACTTCTTCAGCGTTACATAGCAAGTCCAGGGCAGAACTATAAATGAAACCCTGATCTGACTTCCTGATTCCTAATCCCAGGCTAGAATGATTAGACCAGACTTTTTCCTCTGCTAATCTTTTCACACATAGATCAGGTTTGTGGGTGCAATTATTGATTTGATTATGAAAACAGGTCAACATGCAAATACATGCATTTTGAAGATATGGAAGGAACAGTTTTTTGCGCTTTTTTAAACCTCCAGTTCCACTCACTGAACTAGTGGAATGATACACTAGTTTAAATATAATATTTGAAAGTTAGCTTCTCCTGCAGCGCACAACTCAATGCATTTGAGGTAGGGTAAACTCTCACTTTTTTCTAAAGAGAAAGAAACATTCTCTATAGCACAGAAACTCTCTTTGAATGAATGATTACATTCCTGTTCCCAGTACAGTCCATCAAGGAGAGTTTTTAAATGCTTTTTTTAGTCTTTCTTCCCAATCTGGTTAAAAGCATGCTCTGATTCAGAATGATATTAATAGCCTTGCTTTCCCTTCCACATAGACTGGAATAGTGAAACTTTCATACAATCCTCTTCCCTCTGCATTCTATTTTTTAAAGGATTTTAGCCTAAATCCTTAGTTCAGCGTCTTACATTTCTCCTGTTGCTGGAATCACATACACCTAAACAAAACAAGAAATATTTTCCTGTCCACCCTTCATTGCTTTATTTGGTAGGAAGTCACCTAATAATAATGGAAACACTCATTCCTGTACTAAGGACCGTGCAAGTAGGTAAGTGAAGAAGGAATTTTCAGCCATTTTATTATAAACTGTGTTTCCCTTTTAAAATGTTAAACCTATCCATTCAGTCTGTTAATGATATGACATGTGAAAAAGCTTTTTTTTTAAAAAATCAAATGTTTTTCTTAGTTCACCATAAAAAAAATCAGGTTCTTAAAAACAGGATTGGAGTATCATGTTAACTATTGTCTTCTTCTGTCTACTAACAGATCTGCAAAATTTGTTCCATAACCAGACAGCAAAAGCTGTTCAGTTATGCATTACAGTAAGAAAATGTATTACTCTTCATTACAGTAACATAACACCCCATTTCTATGTTTATGAGCCATGGCTAACTCTCCTCCAATGCCCTTAGAAAATCAGGGACAGTGAATTCTATGCATGTTCTAAATTACGGCCTACGTGTACTGATATATCTTTCCCTGCCAATTACCTACACAAAATTAACAAAGAACAACTTTCCTTCTTTATCTATCAATAGAGGAGGTGGGCATTCCTCTACTGAGCTGAAACCCTGGAATCTGAACAACTTCAAACTTCCAAAATCTTTGGAGTTGATGCTCTGATGCAGCTCATCAGAAAGACAGGGCCATGCCATTTGGGGCTTGTCTACATGGTACTGCAGTGCAAATTAGAGGGGCGTGTTTTTTAGGGCACTCTAACTGCCTGCATAGACCTGCTGGCATGCTCTAAATGGTACCCAAGTGAGCATTAATATAATCCAGTTTGAAATGGGGCTCTCTCAACATGAACCTTTAAGAGCCTGCCAACAGGGTCTACATGGAGCGGTTAGAGGACTCTACAGTTCACACACACCCTACTTTGCACTGGGGCACTGTATAGAGAAGCCGTAAACTGGAAGAACAGAAGCAAATCCAAATTTCAGAGAGGTTCAGATTTGGTGTTGTAGTTCAGATCTATCTCTAACCAAAAGGACAAAATTTTCCAAAAGTGACCAGTGATTTTGGATGCTCAACTTGAGACACCTTAAAAGGGATCATTTTTAGATAGCAATGAAAGTTCTCACTTTCGGAAAATCAGACCTTTCAGGGTGTCTTAAGTAGCGTATCCAAAAATGTAGACACACCAGCTCATTAGTCACATAAGATGCAATTCACAGCTGAGTAAGGAAGAAAAAAATCTAGTTTTAAAACCTGAACTGAAACAGGAGTAAGGAAATCAAATGCACAGTAGAGTCTCGGTTATAAAGAGGTCTGTCGTGTGAGCATCCCAAGGCACTTAACACTTTGAAAGAGATTGCAAACATGTTCAGCTAGAAGCAATATGAAAAAGAAAAAGAGTCTTTATCTTGCAGTTAATAAGGGAGTTCCCTGGTGCCCCGAGGGTAGAGTTCCAAATGGCATGCAAATGCTTTGTCCTCACAGAACAAATGAGGGACAGAGAACTAGATGGAACTGGAGGACAGAAAAGAGGATTTTGATTAAAAAAAAAGACAGTCGCTTCTTGAGAAATTCACATGAAATAGAGGTAAGGATTGTTAGGAGGTAAAAATGAATGTGTAGATGAAACAAGAGCGAATGCACTTAGAAAGCCTGGCACAAAACAATAATTACAATGGGTTGAGTGAAATGTGAAACCAAGGTTCAATGAATAATCATTTCCGCCTCTGTGCATATGTGTCATATATGCATGGCCAACACAGACACAGATTATTTGTGCACATGCATATACAGTGGATAGCTCATCTAACTTTCATGGAGCTTGTTTTCAATCCAGTTAATCTACTGCTCCAATAAATAATTCTTAAAAAACAAACAAACAAAAAATCACAATTTTTAGAGCTGAGAAGACCTTACAGAGTTCCAATCCTGCTAATGGATTTGTAAGGGTTAGAAATAACCCAATTTACATAGGTGTGGTTTTGTTGACCTTCCTGCCTCCGCACTTAGTTCCCAACAAACCCCGAGCCCTACTCTTTCATGTATTAGATGTCTCCATGATTTTTCTTGGATCCACTTGGGCTGCTTGGGAACACAGGGATTTCAGGGGAGGATGGATCAAGGGAGACAAGCTGTGGGATCGGAGGCGCACCATTTTCCCAGTTCTGCAAACTGATCCAGTAAAGTATATAAACATATGCTCATCTTTAAGCATGTGAGCAGTACATATGAAGACTTTTGCACAGCTTTCATTATTCTTCACTTGTTTCTAGACATTTATGCTGAGTAAGCTTTTTGTTTCTGTCAATATACACAAAGATCATAAGAACAGCAAGTTCAAGATCAAATTAACTATTTATGTTAATAAAAATTCAGAGATTAGTATATTAAAATTAGCATTAATATGGCTATCACCCTGACCTCGGTCATTAACATTAACTTCTGCAAGGATATCTGGAGAAACTTTTCACTGCTGCTAATATAAATACATTAGAAGATAAAGCATTTCACAAATACACTATGTTACAGTCAGCCAAGTTAATGATTGATGAATATCCGTTTCCACTATCCAAAGGAAACCACTGGAGGTAATTGTGAGACGTCATGGTCACAAATATCAACAACATGCAGATAACACCCTTCTCTGTTCTTTGTTCACTGGGGACATTGATAACAGTCCATCCAGCTATCTCAGGACCTGGTCAAGATCAACAAGTGGATGAAAGGCAGCTGCTGATACAAAACTTAAGCAAAACAAAGGTGATGCTTTTGGTAAGGAGGCAGCATTTTGAAGGACTAGTCACCACCACTGCCTAATAAAGATGTCTCCCCTGAAACAGACAAATTGTTTCATAATCTCCTTCTGAACTTTCAAATAGTTACAGCTGCTGAAAAACACCTTCTTCTATCTGTGACTGGCAAGAAGATTGTGCTCTGAACTATCACATAATGACTTGGCCACACTGGGCAATAATATGGTGCTTTAAGATACTCCACACACACATAATCTGATAGAAGAAAAACTGCCAGTCATCACTCTGAGCGTGACCTGAAAAGAAGGAAACTTCTCCAACTCTGTACTTTCAATTATCCTCTGGTACATTTTCTAGATGAGATTAATGGTATTAAATTTAACAGAAAGATCTAATAGCATGAGAACAGATATCGTCCTCCCATCAATGGAGAAGGGAGATGTATCTATCAACAGATCTAACTAATACCCTTTCCATTCCATGGTCTCGCCTGAAACCTGCCTGTGAAAGCTCTGGGATTTTTGTGATAGCTGTGATTAAATATGGCTTTTACTAGCGTTAACATTTATGGTGCCAAAAGCTGTGCTCAATGAACAATCAATCATCTTCTCTTTAAGCCATTGTTTTCTCTGAGAATGCAGCTAGGTATTATCATCTCCATTTTACAAATGGGTAAACTGAGGCACAGTAAGGTCATGTGACTTGTTGCATGTTCCATATCAAGTTTGAAGCATAACCAGAAACAGAATCCATCTGTCTTAGATTCCTGACTTGTGCTTTTAACCAGAAGACTAGCCTTAAAGATATGGTGAATAGTCTTTAACCATTGTACCCATAGCACAATTTACCCACAAAAGCCATACATCATTATGACATGTCATAAAATGTAGCTGAAAATTGGTTACAGCTAGAGTACCAGATGGTCAACAGCAATATATTCTAAGGCTTCTGAGATGTCCACCTTAATTAACTGTTCAAGTACAGAACTCATGAGTGATGGACTCTTGATAAGGGTGATCCCAATTCAAAATACTTTAATTATCGATTTATTCTTCTGGGCTGGTAAAAAAAATTAAGGATAAACACTGCGACTTTTTTTATTTGATCACTGTATATTTAATTAACTTTCTCATCTATAATTATCATCACTATTAGTAAAGTGTGACTCTTGTATACGCAATCAAAACACAAATGTATGCTGCATGCTTTTTAATACAAAAACTAAATAAAATATTGGGGAGGAGGCACGAAGGCCTTAACTTGACCCAGGCACAATCAATTACTAACTAACATTTAAAATCAAGAAGGGCCGAAGGCAGACAAGGAAGTTCCTAAATTTCAGGGATGTTGAGAACTGAAGTAGGGTTGAGCTGCAAAGATTGGATCCTGTTCTGAAGTCCTTCAGAGTTTGAGGACGTTCCAATCTAGGCACAACAACGTTTAAAGCTTTATTCTTTTTCTTCTACATTCAACAAAAACAGAATTCACAGTAATAAAAGCACTGACTTACATTTTTATTAGGGGACTGCACTGCTACTGAAACACTTTACAAATAATACAACTGAACTATTGTAGGAGGAGAAAAATAAATGGGTATGAGGAAAATTTAATGCCGTATAAATAAAACATGCAGCAACAGGAAGGAGAATAAGTTATTTATTTCTTCTCATTAGAAAGGACTGAAGAACTCATCTGTGGCTTGGTTTAGGTCCATCTCTCACAGGTTTCCTGGTTATCCCTAACTTGTAAAAATAAAAAATATATTTCCGTCCCCATTATGACATATTTAAGGCCAGATGCTTTCTTTTGGAAAATGTTTGAAGCTGAACATTGCCGCGTACTATAATTTATTTATTACATGCATTTATAAGGGGCCCTATCACTGACATATTCAAGTGCTACTAATAAAAGAAAACTAAGAATACAACATTTACTTATGGAGCAAAGAATTTGCATCATCCCACTCCTTCAGCAGACATAGTTGGCGACTTAACAGACAAGAGGCCAGTTTCCTCAGAGGACTAACCAGTATGTGTCACCACCCAATGTCACAGAAAAAACAAATACAGAACCCAAAGAGGTACATCATACAATGGGACACAAAAGATACAGAGGCTCTGACAGATTTATTTCAGGAATAAACTCTATAGCAGAGGACTTACCACTGAGAATCCTTTCCAGTCCCTGACCTCCTTTGAAGGCCAAGAATTGGAGTATCCCTGTTGATCAGAACTACTCATTTGGGGCTGAGGGTAAGAGAAAACAGTGCAAAGCATGACCTTGATGCTTTAGAGAGACCAACAGTGACCTAATACAAGAGTAGAGGGTATTGTCAATGTAATGGCTTTGTGCCAATGGATATTCCAAAGCAAATGTCAACATAAATTCCACCGATTCATGTAATTTCAAAAGGTACTAATATTAGTCAGTGACTCTCTAGTTCAAATACACATGGTCAGTGTTCAGCCAAAATCTAAATCCTTTGATAGAGCTAGATTTGAACATCTTTCGTCTTTCAAAGCCCCTTCCCCTGCACTGGATTCAAAACACACAACAAGCTTCCTAAAGGGTAACGCATCATTTTCCTAAGTGGGAATTGCATGGTCTGAAGCACATTTGTGATTCTTCCGAAAGACACAGATTCCAACATATAACCCAAATGTTTATTCCATGAGGGATTATTCCAGAAAATATGTACCACAAATATCCCATATCGCAAGCACGGGCAAAAAAATAGGCAAGAGGCATCTACCTAAGGCAGCACACCACTAAGGACCACACATTACTGAGTGTTGCAACAGACTTCCATGCTGTTTATGTTCACAGCTAACATTCTTCATGTCTGTCAAATGGGTTTGAACCCTGGACACTCAGTACCAAAGGCACAAGTCCACCCAACTGGCTAACGAAGAATTGCAGCTCTGCTGGTTCAGGTCTGTTTGAGGGGCAAAAGGCCTTGGTTCAATTCCCACTGATGACATGAAGTCTGGGGGTAAGAGGCTACATTAGGGCTGGAGCGTTTCCTCTCATGCCAGTTAATTAAGGAAGAGACTTAAGCGAGAGACCCACTTGATTTTAGGCTCAAACAAATCACCCAGGCGGAACCATGACATCGCACTTACCCACAGGCTAGCAATGTGTGTGTCATTCTAATAAAAAAGCATGTGCAGCATACACACCAGGCCTTTTACTTCTATGATTTGTTGCCTCCTGACACCAAGAGGCAATGTGATCAAGTACATTAAACGTGAGCCTGGAAATCCAGCTCTGCCACTGACTCACTGAGAGACTTTGGGCAAGTCAGTAAACCTCTCGATGCCTCACAGTTTTCCCAATTGTTAAAAGAGGTTAGTTGTCTTGGTAAAATGTTGCGAGGTTCTCAGATGAAAGACAGTGTGTGAGTGCGAAGTATTAACAGAGAGTTAAGTTATGTGAGTTAATATCTTTTACTGGCCCAACCTCTGCTGGTGAAAAAGACAAGCTTCTGAGATTTACAGAGCTTAGGTCTGGGTATTAATATTAATTAATTTAATTATTTAAAATATTAAAAGAATTAAAGTATTAACATTAATATAGTACATTTTCTTTAAATAACATGACAATTATTTTAACAAAAAATGTTCTGCCTCAGACATCATCATCATGTGTCACTGTGATCTATTAGTACATTCATGTTTACAAAGTGCTCTAAAAAGTGTCAGCAATCCACATGAGATACCCAAATGTAAAGTCTAACCCTTTGGGTATCTATTTTTTTTTTACTATGAATTTTAACTCAGTTGTGCATCACAAAATTGGTTATAAGGCCAACTGCCAAAGATGTTGGAGGAACTCCGGATTCACAGGTTACTTACTGGTTATTTAATTCTACAATAACAAAATTCCTGATGAGAGCTAAAGTCAGACAATAGAAACAGTATTTGAGTTCTAAATTCAATGTTAACAGGCTGTGACTGAAGGACCACTTGTTATAATTACTCTAGACTATGAAAAATATGCTAATGTTGTTTATTTGTGGTGGTCACAATATGTGATCTTGCAGAACTGGAGCGAGCTACAAGCAGATTTTTACAAAAGAAAAGAGATTTGTTGGCAAAAGCCACTTTTGGTGATGATCTAAAGGAAGAAAACAGGAGATGCTGAATGTGTCCTGAAGTCCTTATTGACACTGTTAATGAAATATTAGGGAAACTTGTGTCATACAAAGAAATTTCAAGGACAAGAAGAAAGCATGAAGTGCAACAGTGTAATAATTGCCTAGAACTGGTCAAAAAATGATAATTTGTTTTTGCAAAAAAGTTCATGAAAATGTGTTCCTTTTTCAATCCAGCCATAGTTGTAGCCTATTGCCCCAATTCAGCAAAGCACTTAGGATCATGTTACCTTTAAACAAGCACTTAATGTGCTCCAGTGCTGAATTGGTGCCTATATAAACACTGAGGTGTGTACTCCTGTGATTTTGTTTGTTTCAATGACTGATTTTCTAATAAGTAAACCTAGCACTAAATTCCTAATGAGATTTTTTATTGTAAAGAAACCAAAGAAAAAAAATTGAACACTTAAAGTGGTCAAGTTTACACTTCTAAGCAATACTAAATTGAAAAGCATATTTTTCTTAAAAGTTGACTTCTGGGTAACCATAATAGCTTTTTAGAAAAATTAATGCAATGAGAAAGATTGATAGGTATTTATTTAAAAACAGCAAAATATTAGGTTTTTTTAAATTAAATGTTGCATATTACAAAACTTTGCATGAAGAAGAGCTACAGGATAACACCCAGGTATCCTTCAAAACATTGCCTTGCTAAGATGCAATCCTTTCATAACCTTAGTTTAAGACGTGTGTGAAACTAATGGTGAGATCGTTGCCATCACTATGTATTGTATACCAATATACTGATTAGCTTTATCTCTGTCTTCTTTTCATCAGACCATATGTAACAGACTTCAAATTCTCCACTCTATGCTTCACTCTAGCAGTGATCAGGACTTGAATGAAAATCAAATGGCCTAAAGATCAATCCAGAGCAAACAGAGATGATGCTGGCTCATAAAATCTATAAGCACTGGCTCACTTATGGCTGTCTGGCCAGTTATTGTCAAAGTGGTTTGCAATCTATGTACCTTTCTAGATTCATTAAGCTTCAAGTCCCAGATTGCATCAGAGAGAGAGAGAGAGAGAGAGAGAGATCTCATCTGTGGCAGACCAGAAGATCATGTTCTTTCAGATACAGACCAAGTTTACCCATGACTTTTTACGGCTACGCCAGATTACCTGAACTTATTATGAAGGACTCGAGGAAGCTTTGGCTTCTACAGAATGCAGTTGCCTGACTTCAGAGAAGCAAATTGTTGAAACCACATGACAGCTGCACTCATCACCTAGCACTGGCTGTGAATTCAAGGTTTCAAGTGCCATTTACAAAGTCCTAACTGGTTTAGACTTAACTTATGTAACAGACTGTTTCTGCTTCTCTGACCCAGCATGGCTCATCAGGAATGCTTAATATAAGGGTGAAACTTGCAGATGCTAGAGGCAGAGCATTCTCAGCAGTCCCTCACCTCTAAAATCCACTACTGCCAGAAATACATGAGAGACTAGGCTACATTGAAATGTACTGCAGATTACATCTCTTTGTCCACACTAAATGGAGGTTCCCAGTTCTATCTGGCATTCAGCCTACTAGCTAGGATTTTCTCCATCTCTGTACCTAAATATCTCACCGTGGCAAAGGCAGTCATCATGTGTTTGCTTATTATATGTGGGTGATGTTCAATTCCATCTGTCCCATAGGGAAATTTCTACGGTGTAACAATGAGTTCCTGTTCAAATGACACTCCCCTCCTGCAAGAAATGTAGTATTTTTAAGGCTTCAGGATAGTACATTGAATCTTGATGCCTTTCTAGTGACAAAGTGATGCACGCTCTAGAAATACTTGCAACAACATCATATAACATGTGGCAACAGCTACATTCCAAGTGGCACACCCTGCACATTGAAGCAGAATTTCCCTTACAGGAGCTAAAATGAACAACAAAATGTTCTCTTCGGTGAGAATTGGTTGTGTAATCCTAACTCGGTCAGCAGTTTCAAAAACAAACAAACAAATGAAAAGAGCTGACTGGAAGTTTTGATTAACCTGTTTCTTTAGTGTTCATTGAGCCAAGGAGCACTCTAGCCAACTTCTGTCCTTTGCACCCTCGCTTTCAAATGGACAGGCTGAACACTCCTTTCTAGAGAAAAATACTATTTTACAACATGACTTTTCTTTGCAGAGGAACTCATTTTGATGTATTTTGTTTGGCAGGAAGCTGGTAATGGCTTTTTTCTTTGTTTCATTAAGCAGATTATTTTGCTAAATATTTTCCCTAAAATATAAAGCTATCTAGCCTTCTGAATTAGTGATGGAGCGGAGATGTTTCTGCAGGACAATTTTCACAGTACAGATGCACTCAATAAAATAATGTGACTCTTAGTGTGTCAGTACTGTAGACGCTATTTTCACCATAACTAAAATATAAGAGCTCTTATCATGAAAACAACAATCGTACAGTACAGTATTTCTGCACCAACTAGAAATCTGGAAGGAATGATGTTGCTGTTAAAATTTCCTGCCCAATATTGCAGACCAGAGGCCTGGAAAAGCGGCTGAACTTTTAGATGCTTCCTCAAACCAAACGGAACTTTCCAGACTTTTGGGCATTCACCCATCACTATCTGTGATTAGCACTCAGCCTTAAGTTATTTACATATCCCTCCACAATATAGGAGCGCATAATACTGTAACAGTAAGGAGACAATCCCCTCTTCCTTAACCCTCAATATGACAGGAGAACAGTGGGGTACAGCAACGGTGCTCCGACTAGGTTAATGAGGTGGGAGGCTGATAGTAATTGTCCACTAGGTAGAATGAGGGGGTGGGGGAAGGGACCTGACAGCAGCCCTGTCTGAGGTGGTATAATTTACAGAAGTATGACCTATGCTGGATGAGTTATTGCTAGATCATTCTCATATGTTACTTAAAGATGTGACCTCATTAAACCACATTCCTGGTGTCCGGGTCAAGTCTTCTGTTCACAAAAAAAAAAAAAGGCCAGTGTCCATAACACCAGATATGCCTTTTCCCGCACTCCAAGAAGGAGAAAACAGCTATTAGGGCTTCCCAGAGAGGAAAGTCTCTCCTCCTATAGCAGAGACTGAGAGAAATGGCAAAATGTAGTGCCAGCAATCAGAAGAATGAAGAAAGAGGTAGAGAGACTTTAGCGATATGATGGTAACATGAACTAGTACTTTTTGTTCACCTCCTAGGGGTCCAGCGGTGGAGTTACAACATAGCACTTTGGTGAGCACTTCTATTCACACCCCCATAATCCATTGTAGGTTAGTGTAGACATGCCCTCAAATAATTTTCACCAGGTCACTGATGACTCTTATAGTGCATACAAGCAAAAGAAACAGGGAAGGAGGAAGTGCCACTGAATTGCTCCATCTGACCCTCCTTTTCCCAAAGGAAATGCGCAGAGGGAGTAGTGTCTCGGATAACAAAAGAATGTAATCATCAGTACATCCTCCAACCAGCAAAAGCCAAATGATATTTTAATGTGTTTCTCTTATTATAATTCTCTTGCACAAGACAACATAGTCCTTTTATCCAAATTTCATCCCAACTGAGATCTGTGGTAATCGGAGCCAGACACATTAGAATGTGCCATGGTGTCAACATTTACCTAAATTTGTTTATTTTTTTTAGATTACTGCCCTTTGGTATATTTTTCCCCCCTCCACCTTTAAAACAGAATCATACATCATCAGCAGGATGCTCTGCTTATACAGTTTGTTATTCAGGTGCAGTTGTGGACTTCCTTCATTTTCCTGGACTGGACGTCTTTTAATACATCCGTCATCTTGAATGTGCCCGAGCTTTCTTTCTGCTCTTCTGTATCTGTATGACCTTACTGAATGTGCATGGTGCTATAGACCAGAGGTTCCCAACTCTTTTCTTTCTGAGCCCCCACCCACCCAACATGCTATAAAAAATCCCTGGCCCACCTGTGCCATAACAACTGGTTTTCTGCATATAAAAGCCAGAGCTGGCGTTAGGGGGTAGGAAGCAGGGCAATTGTCTGGGCCTCATGCCACAGGGGCTCCATGAAGCTACATTGCTCTGGCTTCAGCTTCAGCCCCGGGTGGCAGGGCTCAGGGACCTGGGCTTCAGCCCCATGCAGTGGAGCTTCAGCTTTCTGCCCTGGGCCCCAGCGAGTCTAATGCTGGCCCTGCTTGGAGGACCCCCCTGAAACTTGCTTGAGGCCCCCTAGGGACCCCCGGATCCCTGGTCGAGAACCACTGCTATAGACACATATCACACGTTCAGTGAAATCTACTTTATTCACTCCATGTTAGGTGGGGAATATGCTCATTTTCTCACATTTTTTTCAGCCCCCTTTTCTGATCTCCATGACTGAACTTTTCTATCAACTCTCACACAGCTGACAGTACTATTAATTCTAGCAGAACTTGTGAAATTATTTTCATATCAGAGCATGAGGTGGCTGTGAAACTGTTACTTTAAAAAAAATCTTCCAAGTAACATTGTCTCTGTGAAAAAGTTAAAGCAATGGTATTCAAGTGTGTGTTACTATTCTTGTTCTTCCTTTCTTTAAAAAAAAAATCTATTAGCTCTGCTTTGAAAAAGTGTCGTTTCCATTTAATTGTAACATTAGAATCATAGAATATCAGGGTTGGAAGGGAGGTCATCTAGTCCAGCTCTCTGCTCAAAGCAGAACCAATCCCCAACTAAATCATCCCAGCCAGGCTTTGTCAAACCTGACCTTGAAAACCTCTAAGGAAGGAGATTCCACCACCTCCCTAGGTAACCCATCGCAGGGTACGTCTATACTTACGCGTCCGGTCGGAGGCGCGGGATCAATGTTCTGGGTTCGATTTATCGCGTCTTGTCTAGACGCGATAAATCGAACCAGGAAGTGCTCCGCCGTCGACGCTAGTAATCCAGCTCGACGAACGGAGTAGGCGGAGTCGACGGGGGAGCCTGCGCGCCGCGTGTGGACCCCGGGTAAGTGCTTTTTCATTCGAACTAAGATAGTTCGACTTCAGCTACGTTATTCACGTAGCTGAAGTTCCGTATCTTAGTTCGAATTATGGGGTTAGTGTAGACCAGCCCTCAGTGCTTCACCACCTTCCTAGTGAAAAGGTTTGTCCTAATATCCAACCTGAACGCCCCCCACTGCAACTTGAGACCATTACTCCTTGTTCTGTCATCTGGTACCAGTGAGAACAATCTAGATCCATCCTCTTTGGAACCCCCTTTCAGGTAGTTGAAAGCAGATATCAAATCCCCTCTCATTCGTCTCTTCTGCAAACTAAACAATCCCGGTTCCCTCAGCCTCTCCTCATAAGTCATGTGCTCCAGCCCCCTAATCATTTTCGTTGCCCTCCGCTAAACTCTTCAATTTTTCCACATCCTTCTTGTAGTGTGGGGCCCAAAACTGGACACAGTACTCCAGATGAGGCCTCACCAATGCAGAATAGAAGGGAATGATCACATCCCTCGATCTGCTGGCACTTATACAGCCCAAAATTCCGTTAGCCTTCTTGGCAACAAGGGCACACTGTTGACTCATATCCATTAGTGAAAAGTTCCCATAATCTGGAAACGCCACAAACTCTGGGTGCTCAGATCCTATGCATCACTGGTCACTTATTTCTGGTGCCTAATTAGGCACCAAGTTTGAAAATTTTAGCCATTTTTTGGTTTAATGCTCAACCATACAGTGGTAGAGCATTTATTTTCTATCACTTGGACAGCATGTTTAAAATACCTATATGAATCTGGTTTCCCTTTTGCCATTCTTAACCCTTGATTCACTGTAGAAAGGATATCTGAATACTGTTTCCACTGTTAAGGTTAGCTGCAGTGGTCTCAAACATGATAGTAGCTACTACTGTAAAGTAGTGAAATATTAACTAGAAGATAGTTAACCAGCAGAAAATATGCTCCTGGAAAAATTTTGAGTCTCATTTATTTTATAAAAAAATTCTGCTGATCTGGACATTTTCTATTTTATTTTTACACACTTTGGTATGTCTAGGAACCAGATAATTATTGTTTTCAGAATCCAGCTGCTTAGATGGGAAACTTATTCCCCATCTAAGTTACCAACCTATGCTTGTGACATCACAATTTACTGTTGTGAAAATGCCCTTAGCAATATAGAATAAAAGTTGGCACGCCATCATGAATACATATTGCAGCTAGACATACACAAAGCACCTCAAAAGCTCTTTCCTGCAAATACATTAATTACTCCTCAAAACACCACTGAGATAAATATTATTGTTAATTAATGTTTGTGCAGTGCTTTCACATGCTAAGCACTGTACAACTGCTAAGTATTACTCCCATTTTACAGATGAGGAAATGTGGAGAGAGAGGCTGAGGCCAGAGTTTTGAAGGAGTTCAATGAATACTGAATAATGAATACAGCCCTATCTGGGTGCGCTCCCTACAAAAATGTTAATTATAAAAGAAAAATCATGCACAGGCCTCAGAGTATTATATTTAAAATAATTTTAAAATAAAAAATGTTCTAAGATTTAGCGTTAATTTCAAAACTATAAAAATATCACCATTCATCATATTCCCTTTACTAATGTACTGTATAGCCGGAATAAAGTTATCTTAATTAATTCCATTAGCTTATAATAGCCTCAAAGAATCTCTGATGCCTCATGGAAATTATGAAATCACAAACAACTTGAATCATGTGTCAGATACTAGGGTTTTATTTTTGTTCCATTCTTTAAAACTAACACCATGTGCATAAATTCTGAATCTTCCTTCCTTAAAATACACTTATTTCTGTTGCTTATGTCTCATCTCAAGTCCTAGTCACATCATAATAATCTCCCAAAATAAATATAATAATTCTAATATATGGAGATATGCCTATCTCATAGAACTGGAAGGACCTTGAAAGGTATTTGAGTCCAGTCCCCTGCCTTCACTAGAAGGACCAAGTACTGTCCCCTGACAGATTTTTGCCCCCGATCTCTAAATGGCCCCCTCAAGGACTGAACTCACAACCATGGGTTTAGCAGGCCAATGATCAAACCACTGAGCTCAATAAGGAGATTATCCTGACAATACTATTTGAATCTGATGTAGATTGGAGCCACATTGTATGGTTCCATACTTACATCTGTCTGTACATAGAGGGGAGCCTGCATTACCAGAAGTTCATTCGCTGTATTCCGTATCCTACAACCCCCCCCCCCCCCAAAAAGGCTTCCATTGGATTCCAGCTACTTCAAGGAGTATGGTAGGAGTGAGGGGTGGCACAGGGCAGCCACCTACAGCTGCATTCCCCTCACTGCTGTAGCGCTGCCCTTTATGTCTGTCTATGGTTGGGGGAAGGAAGGATGGCTTCAAAGGACAGCTATGGCAGGGGAAGCCCATGGAGGAGTAATTCCTACAAAGGCTAAATAGACTGAGCAGAACAGAGGTAAGTGGGGCATCGTTAGAGCTCCTTACCTCCTTCAGATCCCACAAGCTCAACTTGGCATTGGGAAATACTTGGACTGGGGCACTGGAACCCCACAGAGGTGGAAAATGCATGGTAGGAAAATGAGTATGAAATTCCAAGCAGCAGCTCAAAGAAGTTCCTTTCCCCTACATAACCTGTAACCATAGAGGGGAGAACAGAGCCATTAGTATTTATTATTATTTTTAATCATGATGGATGCGTATACATGTGTTTACACAAAATAGAATGCTAAACCGAAAATTAACTGTGTCCCTTTAAATTAATATCTCGTCAGCACCTTACCAAATGCACTGAATGTGGATCTAAATAAGGAAATGGATCTTGGCAACTGCAATTTGTCAGTTATTTTTAATGTCATTCTTCAACTGCATGTGAATCAACACCAGCAGCAGTTCATTACTATTAAACACTTTCACAGATTCTTCTACTTCTCTGCCCTGCTGATTCCCAAGAAGTTCTCTAAAATGGTTCATTAATCTGTTAGTGACAAACTGATGCCTTGAAAGAGGCAATGTACTCCAGAGAGCACAAATCTCCCACAGATATGTTCTTATAAGCATTTATATATCATGGTCTAATACACCAGAGATTACCTACTGCACCTCAGACTAATGTGTTTCTTTCCTATTTACATACACATCTTGTGGGAATAGACACAAAATATCTGGTTCAGCTACACTCAGGCAAATAACCTGTAGAATCTTTCAACTGTATGTAGAGATTTAATGGGGGTTGAAGAGTGTGAGGATGGAAAAAAACCACAGGAACAGCACCATGTCATGTAGGCCTTTTCCAGTATTTTAAATGTTTATTTCTCGCAACTCCCCCCCGCCCAGTCTGTGCTAGGCTTACTCTCTCTTAACTGTCAGACACTGCAAAGAGCTGACAGTATTAAAGTAAAAAGACAATTTTAAATAAGCACATGTGATTGCTTCCATAGTGATGACAAGCTTGTGGAAGCTGCTAGGAAGTCCAGTTTGCACAGCAACCCAACACTTCAGCAAAGAGAATACACTTAATGGTGGTACTTCCAAGAGAATAACTGATGTACCGAGATGAAAAAGAAATGCATGTGATTATCCTGCAGGGCAAAACAAATTGCAAAAAATTACTGCAGGCGCCTAGACACTAGATATTTAACAGTCACTGCACCCTCATTAATTATACCTTGACTTATGTATGCATTTTATGATATCACAACTTATGTTGGAATTAGGCCAGGGCTCAACCAAGATGAGGATAGTTACCTCTCTTAAAGGGTCATCAGAAAGCAGGCTCCATTAGTTCTAGAAGATGAATCTCAACACCAGTTGCAACAAAGGTGTATCAGTAGCAAAGGTATGATGGCCAGAAAAGTGCGTCAGTTGTCTCCTCACCACATACACTTTTATGCCGGTTAAGTGTTAATATTTGTGTATACTTCAAACAGTAAATATGCCCCTGAATACTGGTGAAACAGAGCGTGTTGTATTAGGGAAGGCACACTACCCCTAAAGAACAGTTACAAAAGGTATTCTGCAGACTGCTTAAAACCCTCAACGCATGCCAGCATCTAATAAATATGGCAGAGTTCTAAGATAATTTTGCTTTGGGCCCAGTGAGGTAGGCAAGATGACATAACACTTTTATTATTCTAAGCTTGCTGTGAACTTCCCTGTCAGGACAATACTGGGCCACATTTCAATAGACAGATTGTGAGCTATTGTGCTAACTCTGTATGCTTGAAGTCCATAGCAACAAAGAATAAAAAGAATTAACTGAGCACCGAGAGTCAGAAAGTCCTATAAATGAAACCAGTGTAGGTAGTTACTTTGCCCCCAAATATCAGAAAGTTCTTTATCCCTCAACATTTTACATTCATCTCATGAAAAATGTCATTTGAAATATTACCATTACTGTGAATAGCTGCTGGAAGAGTGATTGTCATTCAGAAACAATGGTCCATGAGAATAGCAGTTCACACTGGTTACTAAACTTATTTTGTGTTATCACTTGACAATGCTATTAGTCACAAGAGCTAGTGAAAATGTTTCAACTAAAAATATTCCCGACTAATTATGGGGTTTTCCCTAAATCAATTTTTTTGGTAGAAAAATGCTAATTTCCATGACATTTTCCAATTATTCAGGACATTTTTAACAAAACATTTCATTTTGAACCAACATTTTGAACCAAAACATTTCATTTCCAATAGATTTTTCAAAACAAAAACGCTTAGTTTTGATCAAAAAGTGTCAACATTTTTCTTTTTTGCCATTTCTGAATTGAAATTTTTAGAATTTTTTGTTCTGTGAAAATGTTAGTATTTCAACATTTTGTCCCATTTGGGATAAAAACAAATATCAAAATACCAGGTGCCCTCTTCCAGATATGGATCTACTTTTTCAACTCTCTCATCTCATCATATTTTGCAATTTTGGCTTTTTTCTCTGTTTCAATATCTTCCCCAGAGCTAAAGTCTGGCGTGTGGATTTATCGTTCCCTAGATCTTCCCCTGTTCCTTTTCTTAATATGGGAAACATAGTATATTAAACATTCTACAGTTCTCCGATACACTCCACGCACTTTGAACTATCAAACATTTTAGCCAAAGGCCTTCCCATTTCCCTTGCTACTTCCATCATAATTCTGAGAAGAAATTCATCTGAGTCTCAGGTTATATCAGTTTTTAATAGCTGTAACAGGCTTATTAGCTGCTCCCAAAACAGTAAAACCTTTTAAACCTCACTCTACTCCCTGAAAAATTGTACAGTCTCTATCTAGAATGTGCATTCCACTTTTGTTAATATGGAGAGGATAAATCCCTTAAGAATTATCAAAAAAAGACATGGAACAAAAAATACAGACAGATGTGGGAGTACAAGGAAACAATGAGATAATACTTATATGCCCCCATTACTTTAGTATCTGAATATCTAACAATATTTTAATCTATGCAGTGTTATTGTAGCCATGTTGGTCCGAGCATATTGCAGAGACAAGGTGGGTGAGGGAATATCTTTTATTGGATTAACTTCTGCTGGTGACAGAGACAAACTTGTCTCACTAATATTTTAATCTGTTTATCCTCAGAACACGCTGGTGAGGGTAAGGAAATATTATTCCTCTTTTAAAGATGGGAAACTGAGGCAAAAAGAGACCAAGAGACTTGCCCAAGGTCACAAAGGAAGTATATGTCAAAGGGGGGAACTGAACTTTGATCTTTCAAATCCCAGGCTGGTACCCAAGCCAATGGATCACTCTTTATTCCTCTTCCTCTCTAATATGAGCTCTGATTAACCAAAAAATTGAAAACAGTGGGATATTACTGCCACATGAAACACCAGCCATTGCATCAGTCCCACTGTGGTGACTTTACATGGTGTTTATACTGCCTGATGTATGCAGTGGTGGTGGGGGGGAGGGAAATGATGCTCTGAATTAAAATGCAGCACTTCCTTTTTCCCTGTTGATAGCACAGGGTGCAGCAGAAGGTATGCAGAAATTGGAAGAGAAAGAACACATGGAGATGATGATGATGATGATGATTGATGATGATGGAGGAGAAGAAGAAGATGACGACAAAGACAACAAACAACAACCACAACAAAAACAGGACAGACCAGAAGGGAAGCAGGAACAGGGAGAAAAAACTGAGGGAAAAGTAAATAGAACAGCATCATGAACAGCATCTATAACTTCTAAATCAGACTGGAAGTGCTGCCTCCACAAAGGTTGATTCAGCAATTGGGGGACATCAGGAGCAAGACAGAAGCTCGATTCCTCTGATAAAAGCCAAGAAAAGGAAAATTAAAAATGACTGATTGGAACAAGAGAGTGAAGATTTATTTATTTAGCATTAGCACAAATTCTAGTTGCATCTTTTTTTTAAATCCTTGGAGTGAATACCTGGGACTATCTGACCCCATCTACCACAAACTTTTAAAATTCAAAACCTACAGCAAAACCAGCCTCTTCTCTTAAGAAGTCTCTCTGAGTTATTTTTGCAACTACCCAAAAAGCAATATATATGAACAAAATTGGGCAGAACACACTTGTCATAAATATGAAGGGAAGGGGGAGAGGGTCTGATGCAGTGCTATAAAATCCTCTTTCCAGTAAAGGGTTAAGAAATGCAGGTAGCCTGGCTGGCATCTGACCAATAAGGGGACAAGATACTTTCAAACTTTGGGAGTGGGGAAGGTTTTTGTGTGTGTCTTTGTCTGGGTCAGAGTGATCTTGGAAGACAGAAAGAACCTACAGAAAATCCGCCTCCTCACCAATACTCACTTTTCTAAAGTAAGTTTAGATAGCATAGCGAGTAGATTTCTGTTTATTTTGCTTGGTACATTCCCTGTGGGAGAAGGAAGGGTTATTCCTGTTTTTCTGTAACTTCAAGGTTTTGTCCAGAGGGGGGAATCTCTCTGAGTGCCCTGTAAAATAGTTACCATCCGGATTTTACAGAGATAATTTTACCTTCTTTGTTTTTAATAAAATCCTTCTTTTAAGAAGCTGACTGTTTTCTATGGTGTTAAAACCCAGGGGGTGGGTTTTTAGATCACTGGGTAACCAATTGGTTGGGAGATTGTTCTCAAGCTTCCCAGGAAAGGGGGTGTACGGCTTGAGGGGGTAGTTTGGGGGGGAGGGAAGTTCAAGTGATTCCTTTCCTGGATTCCTGTTAGACATTTGATGGTGGCAGCGAAAGAAGCATTTCTCAGGGTGCAGGGAATTTTGTACCTTGGGGGTTTTAACCTAAGCTGGTAAAAATAAGCTTAGGGGCTCTTAATGCGGGTCCCCACGTCTTTACCCTAGAGTTTAGAGAATTCAGAACTGTGGATAGAGAACCTACAAAAGTAGAAATAAGACAATCCAAGATTAGCTTATCACTCATTTGATCTGTAAATGATCTGCATCAACCTCAGAGAGCTACTTCCCTTAAATCAAAAGAAACCTTACGGCTGGTTCATCAGCCCAGTCCATAACCATATGTAAAACTCATCTGTTCATCTCCTGATTTCTCCTGTGATGAAAACCAAAATATCATTTTGAAAAATATACTTTTCTGGAAAATTGCAGGAGTGTATCTAAGTGCAAATCCTGCCATTTTGGAGCGGGGCAGGTAGTGGCTCAGCACACATCAGAAACTGAAGCATAAACACAGGAGCACAGCTGGTCAGAAAAACGTGGAGAGACTCAAAATACATTTTACTCTTTTTCGCCATGTTATGATAGTTTTATTTGAAAAATTTCCAGCCAACTCTAGAATCTATGTTATATCCAGATTCTCCAAATTACATTCAACCTGTATTAGATCATTAACACATGATCTTGGACAAGTTATTACAGAGAGTGAAAAGTAGATACTTGATCATGAGTTTGATGGGATGTAGATCAAATACTCCAATAAAATGTTGTATTTCACAACAATGTATATATCAAAGAAGATGTAATGACAATTGGGTCCTCCTCATTCTCAGAGATACGGGAAATTGTCTCTCTTCAATCTTTTCAACAGAGCATTGATCATACCGCTAGCAGATGAGAACACTGCAGTCATGTCTGCTCTTTAGCTCTGTTTTTTTGTTTGTTTGTTTTTTTTAAGTGGCAGGTTCTGCTTCCTCTGCAGAAAAAGATTTATAATGCATGAATTTCCATCCTCCGGCTCAAAGCATCTGGCTCAAGCAGAAAAAAGACAAAACCAGGAAGTCATTAGTTTCCTCATTATACTTGACTTTTAGCATGTGCAAGCTTTAGGAGGTCATGCCTATAGCAAGAAAATAGCAGTGACAATGGCATCAATCTTATTGCCTTTTTCCCTTTATCCTTCTCAAATAACTACTTCTAAATACAGATGTTGATGCTACAAGTACAGCACCTAAAATATATGAAATTATGCGTGAAGCATATGACATCTTTTTTTGATCCAGTCTCAGCGTCTTCACTCTTGAATCCAGCTGATGTCTCCAGACAGTCTGTCATTTCTTCCAAAATCACTTGCTCTTTAATCAAACTTTCAGAAAGGTGATTTTGCTGAAAGCCATTGGAACTTTTTAACTCACATAACTGCTCCATCAGTCTGACATTTGGAGTCTTCTGTGAAATCCACGAGCACTGTTGGTTTCATGTTACCCCTTCCATCAATTAAGAAAATCTAACTAGCCTAACTTTTTCTTCTTCTCTCTATTTAGTGGTCCACGTATTTAGTTAATGTCTCTGCAGTGGTACTGTGTGAGCTGCATCAACACCTCAGATGTTATGGAGTTGAAAACAAAGTCCATCTTTAGCCCATTAATCACTTTTCTCCCCGTAGGCATTTTCTCAGAATTAGACCCAAATTAGTCTAACCAGGTTATTCTTTAATAGTGAAGGAAAACAAATCTCCAGTTCCGGGTGTTCAAGAACAGTTGTAGTTCAAGATAAATCAAACACTCAAAAGCTTTACATCTTCCTCTCCCTCGTCAGATGAGGCTGAGTTCATTACCATTTCTCAATTACTTTATATGTTTGGTGAATATCAAACACCTGTTCTGTAAGTCTATCATTTTGGCACCATGAAGTGCACTTGCTCTATAAAAGAGATTATGGAATTTGGGGACTCAAGCAATTCTATTTCTATCTTTTTTAGGTTCTTATATCAAGCCCATTCCTGCATTATGAATGCATTTTTGCAGCTGCCAGTTTTGCATTCTTTTCTTGGTTTCTGACAGGACTAGAAGAGGATGCAGAAAGCCAACTAATTCAGAAGCAGGAATCATGGAGCCTTTCCAAATCTTTCTTCCAAATCTCTCTTCCCTCATTGGGTAGCTTGATAAGGGAGTGTTCAAGCCATGGTCAGGTTCTGGTGCATATTTGTGAGGATGAAACTAAAAGCTTTTCTTTAAATTGCCCACATGGAATTACCAAATATAAACTGCACAGAAACATGTACCCCAGCTAAGCCCTTCCAAGACTGTCTCGTAATCTACAGCATTTTAAAAGTCAAAGAAACAGAATAACTGGATTAATAAAGACATGTGAAGCCTGCACTAGTCCTTTCCAGAATGTGTTGAATCAAACCATCAGTATGAAGACTTCATTGTACTAATAGTGTCTGTATTGACATGATAAAAATGGACCAAATATCAGTCCAGTTTTTCACTTTATTTCTGATTTTTCTTGCTCTTTCAAATTATCTTAACATGTATTCACTGCCTGTGTACACCTTCTGAAATTCAAGCATCCATAACCAAGTACTGAAATGCTCAAAATTGGCCACCAGTCACTGAAATGAACATAAGCACTCACACAAAATGAAATAAATGTAATTGCATTCCATAAAATAACTCCAACTAACTTTGTTTAACACACAGACTAAAAATATTTTATTTTTCACACCTGCAGTGGAAAACTCTCATAACATTAAAAGAAAATCCATTTTGTACACACATCAAACACAAATACACTATACTGTATAAAATGTTACAGAGGAGATTTTCAGTACGGCTCAGCATTGGCCTAATAGTGCTCCCACTGAAATCAATGGCAAAACTACCACTGACTGTGATGGGAACAGAGTTAGGTCATGCTGACAAGCACTGCTGAAAATTCTACTGATATATTTGATTGATTTTTGCACCTACACCATACAGTTGTCAGTTTTGTTTAATATTTTAGTTTTAACAGCCTGGCAAAGACTAGCTAAAGCCATTTTGTTTATTCTCTCAAATTATTAGATTTTAAATCACTGAAGTGAGAGCATGGTTTCAGCAGGTGTTGAACAAGCAAAATCACAAACACCCCATATATTTCTATCCTCATGTTCATACAAGTTGTATACAGTATTTCTGCATGAGCACACAAAAGGTTAATCAGTGAGTAGAGCACACTGAAATCCACTACTTGAAATCCACTCCTTGGTAGCAGGTTAGGTCATGCATAAAACACGCACATTTATACATCAACTCAACAGCTCTGATTATGACACATCTCTTGCTGTTACAAGAATAGTAGTGCTTCTCACTCCGAATCCTACAGCTTCCTTCCTATGTAATCTCATCCTGCCGTACAGAATGTAATTGAATTTCAATTAAAAGGGACTCTTTTATGAGACATTTCCACGTGACATATAAAAGTCGTTAACTGTTTTCCTTATCCAGATAAGTTCTCCCAATTTGAAAGTGTGAAACTTAAGTACAGTACTTGTCACACGCAGCCTCTTGCTGAAATGCCAATGATTTCTCAGTTTCCCTCTTTCCGACACTGGGTGAAATCCATTCATGGTGCAGCAAGCCAGCACAAGGTCACATGCATCAATTAAGCCACACACAGCCAAGATTATGGGATTCTGGTTGGGCCAGTGCACTCCCTCTGCATCGCACAGATGGTTGCTGTGGAAACAAGCTGGTATTGAAAGCCACAGTGAAGGTGGGAAGAGGTTCAGATCCAAATTTATATGCATGCAATGGCAGCAGTAACGCCTCACAGCTGGCATGGAGGATCTCTGAGGCAGCTATTCCAGACCCTAGGTCTGAAAAGCAGTTCTCGGTTACATGTGGGGAAGAATTTACTTTCTGAACTGTTCCACCTGCACAGAGCCTGGAGCCCTCTATTGCAAGTAGGGGGTGCACATCACCATGTATGCACTACATTCTTTGGAGGCGACTGTGCACTACCTTGGCTCTGGGATATTCAGGTTAAATTGTGAAAATTTAGAGTAACAGATTGGACTAGTAATTTAAGAATTCTGTGTTCTATTCCCAGATGTACCACTGACTTGCTGTGTTAATTTGAGAGAATCACTTTACTTCTCTGTCCTCAATTTATACTCAGTTTACAAATGGCTCTAATACTACTTAATTCTAGGTCTGTCAATTAATCACAGTTAATGCATGTGAATAACGCAAAACAAATTAACTAGATAAAAAAATAGTCACAATTAATCGCAGTTTTAATTGCACTGTTGAACAATAATAGAATACCATTTTAAATTGATTATAAATGCTTTGGATGTTTTCAAATAAGTTGATTTCACTTGCAACACAGAATTCAAATGTACACTGCTCACTTTCTATTATTTTTGTTACAAATATTTGCACTGTAAAAAAGATAAACAAAAGAAGTAGTATTTTTCAGTTTACCTCATACAAGTCCACTCAGTCCTACTCAGCCAATCGCTAAGACAAACAAGTTTGTCTACATTTACAGGAGATAATGCTGCCCACTTCTCATTTACAATGTCACCTGAAGGTGAGAATGGTTGTGTACATGGCACTGTTGGAGCGGGTGTTGCAAGGTATTTAAGTGCCAGATATGCAAAACATTTGTATGCCCCTTCATGCTTCAACGTGTAGTCTCTAAAGTTTAACTTTCTTTTGAGTGCAGTTATGCAAAAAAAAATTCTATATTTGTAACGTGTGCTTTCACATTAAAACGATTGCACTACAATACTTGTATGAGGTGAATTGAAAAATAGTATTTCTTTGGTTTATCTTTTCTACAAATATTTGTTATCAAAAATAATAATATAAAGCAGGGATTGGCAACCTTTGGCACGCGGCCGGCCAGGGTAAGCCCCCTGGCGGGCCGGGCCAGTTTGTTTACTGCCACATCCGCAGGTTTGGCCGATCACAGGTCCCACTGGCTGCAGTTCGCTGTCACATCCCTTTGCCTGTGCCACTTCCAGCAGCCCCCATGGGCCTGGAGTGGCGAACCATGGCCAGTCAATCGACTGAACCTGCGGATGCGGCAGGTAAACAAACCGGTCCGGCCCATCAGGGGGCTTACCCTGGCGGACTGTGTGCCAAAGGTTGCCAATCTCTGATATAAAGTGAGTACTGTACACTTGGTATTGTGCTGTAATTGAAATCAATATATTTGAAAATGTAGAAAATCATCCAATATACTTATAATACATAATAATAGAATACTAATTTAAATGCAACAGTGTGATGAAAGCTGCAATTAATCACAACTTGTTAAATACTTTTCCTGGTGATCTCAAAGCCCTTTGCTATCTTCAGTTAATGGTTGTCCTAGCCTCCCCCCTGAAGATGCAGAGGGCTTTGAGATCAGCAGGAAAAGTACTATACCAGTGATAAGTTTTAGTAGTACTTCCTGGGATAGGTTGGATTACAGAAACCCTCTTGGGACTGCCAACTGATGTGCCAAGACTACTTCTGCCCCTTCTTTCCCTGCCAGCTTGGGACTCCAGAGCCCTGCCTGGTTGTGCCAGACATGTTTGCTGGCCACAAACACAGACCCAGGTCTGAACCACATTCCACAAACTGCAAACTTAATTGAAAGCAGCTTAAGAAGCGTTCCTGTCTTTAACACTCAGATACCCAACTCCCAATGGGGTCCAAACCTCAAATAAATCTGTTTTACCCTGTTTAAAGCTTATACAGGATAAACTCATAAATTGTTCGCCCTCTAACAACACTGAGAGAGAGATATGCAGAGCTGTTTGACCCCCCACCCCGGGTATTAATACATATTCTGGGTTAATTAATAAGTAAAAAGTGATTTTATTAAATACAGAAAGTAGGATTTAAGTGGTTCCAAGTAGTAACAGACAGAACAAAGTGAATTACCAAGAAAAATAAAAGAAAACACTCAAGTCTATGCCTAATAGAGTCAAAAAAATGAATACAGATAAAACCTCACCCTCAGATTGTAAGCTTCCTTTTACAGACTAGTCTCCTTCTACTCTGGGTCCAGCAATCACTCACACCCCTTGTAGTTACTGTCCTTTGTTCCAGTTTCTTTCAGGTATCCTTGGGGGTGGAGAGACTACCTCTTGAGGCATCTAAAGAAAAAATGGAAGGATCTCCCAGGGTTTTAAATAGAATTTCTCTAGTGGGTCGATACCCCTCCCTCCCCCTGTGTAGAATTCCAGCTACAAGATGGAGTTTTGGAGTCACATGGCCAAGTCACGTGTCCATGCACAACTCAAAACTTACAGGTAGCAGCCATGGTTCACTTGCTACCTTGAACGTCCTCATGTAGACTTCTTATGTGGATTGGAGCCTTCCAAGAGCCATTGTCCGTTAAGTGCTTCTTGACTGGGCACTTAACTTTCAAATTCCTGTCTAAAGAAGCTGACCAAATGCCTTACTAAGGCTATTTAAAATCAGACAAGTATACAGACAATATTCATAACTTCGAATACAACAATGACACATGCATATAAATAGGATGAATATATTCAGTAGATCATAACCTTTACAGAAATGTGTTACATGGCATAGGTAGCATAAAACATATTCCTGTTATGTCATATATATACATTCATAAGCATATTCCCATAAAGCCTTATGGGGTGCACCATCACACTTCCCTTATAATTGTATCTCCTTCATCCAAATTGTTGAATCTCATAAAATACATTAGAATAAGGATAAAGAGTTTTGTTTGTTTTAAACACCAGCAGAATTACTTTAGTTCAAGCCTACTGGAGTTGAGTAAAGTACAAACCAATTCTTACTTTACTTTCTGTGACCAAAACTCAATTTTTTTTTGCATGATACATTGTAACATTTTCTAACACTGACTGAGGATTATGAACACACAGAGTACTTTGAATATTAATATATGTAACTGTCCAGGTATTTTTATGGCCCTCATCACTGTAGTACCATGACAGGATCTAAGCAACGAATGTATCACTGCCACAACCCTAATACTTTAAAAAAAAATAATCATCCAAAATGTGTAGCAAAGCTCATCTAGACTCTCTTCTTGAAACTACATAAATCTGTAACCAACTGGTGCACTTCACAACCAGCATTATTTTGTTTTGCTGTCAAACCAAATAATCTTTCTAGTCACAAATCCAGAGTAGTAGTTCCCATGTCACATATAAAAGTACAAACTAAATTGGTTTGAAACCTGCACTATAGTTCCAATATAGATTTAAAGCCTGTTCCTCCCTAACTCATGCTACAGCTCTCCTCTTACAATAACATCTAGCAATACAAACCATTTCTGCCATACCTAGCACTTTTATGATAGCTGATTCCTGTTTGTGATGACACTTTATAGATGTTTTCATGTCACTAAAATATTAAAACATTTGAATATGTACTTTTAGAGACAGTGGATGTGTTGACCATTTGCGATTTCACATTTAATATCGTCTCCAACGATCCCCTATTTTCAGCAGAAAATGACACCAACATTTCAGCAGGTATCAGTTCTTAAGGAGGTCAATATTTAAGGGCAGTTCATCACGTGATTTGCAACAGGATCTGTTCCTTAGCATTCAACAACAACAATGTAATTCATACCATTAACTACAGAATGTTTGCAAAATACATAAGATAAAATAATTTTTAATTGGAATTTCTGGCCCTGATTGTGCAGATTCTTACTCAGGAGCGGCTCTCACAATTTTGCCACCCCAAGCAGGGGCGGCGGCCCCGCCCCTGACGCAGGCAGACGTAGCGGGGCCCCGCCCCCAATGCCTGCCTGTGTCGGAGGCGGGGCCCCGCTACGTCTGCTTGCATCGGGGGCGGGCCCCACTACGTCTGCCTGCGTCGGGGGTGGGGCACCGCCCCCGACGCAGGCAGTCCCAGTCCGCGGCAGCAAGGGGAGAGCGGCGGACCTGCCACCCCATTGCCGCCGCGGCAGGTGAGAATGGGGCGGCAGTCCGAGTCCCACGGCGGCAATTCGGCGGCGGGAAGAGTGGACCTGCCACCCCATTCTCGATGCCGCCCCAAGCACCAGCTTGGAAAGCTGGTGCCTGGAGCCGGCCCTGTCCTTACTCATTTCCCATTGATATCTATAGGAATACACACATGAGAAAGGGCTTGAGGGACACTTCTCAGGTTTTTCCAAATACAATTATAATATGAGCAGTTTATATAGGACATCAAATTAACTCAAAGAGAGGAACTGAATTTCCCCACTGTAATAAGCACCTCTTTTAATACATATGATAGAAGCAATTAACACCCAACTGCTAGCTTCCCATGTCCCAGCTTTAAAGTTAATTGGTTTTAATCCTCTAAATTTATTTTTATGAAGAATAATTAGAGATACTGTCAGGTTAAAAATCATGGGCCTGACTTTTAGAAGTGCTGAACCTGGAGTAAATGGGAGATGGAGGTTTTAAACACCTATGAAGTTCATGCACAAGATTTTTGTTTAAAATCGTATTTTCTTGCCTATGGTGAAGCCTGGCCTCCCATAAAACACACTCTGGGTGCATCTCAGCATTGACATCTCAGATTATGTGCACTCACAATCTGGAAGTTGGAGGTCTTGATATCCAGACTATGATTAAACGTGCTCTCTGAAAGTAAGATGTATTTTTTTTGCTTTGATTGGGCATTTTTAGACAAGCACACAATAAGTTAATTGCATAATTTCTTGCATTAGACATCATGTTATTAACGTCATCGAACATTACAATTAAGTACTCCTCTTAAATTATCTCCTAATCTTTTGCAATGTTCAAAAAGGCAAGATGAGACCTCAGTCAGCCTAAGGCGTAACATGCTTTTTCTATAGCAGTTTATAATTAACAAAGTGCAGCAACACCACATGGCCACGCACACTTATTTACAGGCTCACTGCTATATCAATCTCGATATCTGTTCATTCTAGACATTAGATGAGGAAAATGCATAACCGGAGAAACTCACAGAATCTAAGAGGATTACTATTGTGATGGTGTACCCCATAAAGCTTTATGGGGAGACGCTTATAAATGTATACATGATGTAACTGGAATATGTTTTATGCTACATATGCCATGTAACATCTCTGTGAAAGTTATGACCTACTGAATCTATTCCTCTTGTTTGTATGCATGTATCATTGTTGTAGTTGGAGTTATGAATATTGGTTTTATATTTGCTGGTTTTGTACAAAGCCTTTGTAAGAGCCTGGAATCATGTCTTGAGAAAGGTAGGTGCATGTAAAGAGACCAAACAAGAAACCCTTACACAGACAATAGGAGGTGCAGACCCCAATCCACATCTGGGCCTGGTCAGGAATGCAACTGGCTGGACTGGTTAGGGTGCATGGACAGGTGACTTGCCCATGTGATCCCAAAACTCCAGGGTAAGATGATGCTACATAGGGAATGGGGGAAAGGCTATAAAAGCCCTTGGAAGACCCCTCCATTTTGTCTTCCGCTGGCTAAAGAGAGAGGCTCTCCACCCCCCAAGGACATACCTGATAGAGACTGAACAAAAGACAAAGACAATAGGGGGTGGGAGCGATTGCTGGACTCAGGCTAGTTCTACAGCCTGTGAGAGGAAAAGACTTATATCTGGTGAGGCTTTTATCTGTGTTAAGTTTGATTAGACATAGATGTGCGTGTTTTATTTTATTTTACTTAGTAATTCACTTTGTTCTATCTGTAACTACTTGGAATCACTTAAACCCTACTTTCTGTACTTATTAAAATCACTTTTTACTTATTAAGTTACCTGGAGTACGAGTTGGTACCTGGGGGAGGGTAAACAGCTGTGCATATCTTTCTATCTTTGAAATAGAAGGCGAACTATTTATGAGTTTACCCTGTATAAGCTTTATACAGGGTAAAATGGATTTATTAAGGGTTTGAACCTCATTGGGAGTTGGGCACCTGGGTGTCAAAGGCAAGAGCGCTTCCAGGAGCCTTACAGTTGTTAGGGGACGTGGTTCGGACCTGGGTTTGTGCTTGCCGCAGATCAGTGGATCTGGCTCAAAACAGGCAGGATTCTGGAGTCCCAAGCTGGAAAGGGCAGGGAAGCAGGGGCAGAAGTAGCCTTGGCACACCAGGTAGCAGCACCAAGCTGGTTTCTGTGATCCCAACCCGTCACAACTATTCCTTACATAGAAGAAGAAGAAAACCTTAATAATAGCAAAGTTGAAAGGGGGGGAGAAGGTATATACTTGAAGCACATGCTTACTGTTAAATATGTGCCTCAATCCAACTGAAGTCATAAACACAAGCTTAAATTTGGACACATCCTTAA
Organism: Chelydra serpentina; assembly: GCA_037349315.1. Lineage (NCBI taxonomy): Eukaryota > Metazoa > Chordata > Testudines > Chelydridae > Chelydra > Chelydra serpentina. The sequence goes on from JBAIAC010000035.1 coordinate 22,100,322, forward strand.
GTACTTTTAAATGAAAATAAGAAAGAAAAACTTGTAGCACCTTAGAGACTAACAAATTTATTTCAGCATAAGCTTTCGTGGGTTAGTACCCACTTCATCGGATGCATGGAATGAAATTATACTTCAGACAGATATTTATACAGTCAGAGAAACATGATGGTCCAGGTGTATAGACCAATCTTAAGAGGCTAATTAGTTGAGAGGAAACATGACAGCAGGGGAAGAAAAAGCTTTTGAAGTGATAAACAAGATGGTCACACAGGTGTGAATGAGGATCGTTAACTTAAGGGAAATAGATTCAATTAACATAATGGCCGAGCCATTCCAAATCACGATTTAATCCGGAGGCAACGCAATCTAGTTTGCATATCAATTCGAGTTCAATAGTTTCTCTTTGAAACCTATGCTACCAGCACTCCCAGCTATCTTCGCGACACCACTGACTTCCTGAGGAAACTACAATCCATCGGTGATCTTCCAGACAACACCATCCTGGCCACTATGGATGTAGAAGCCCTCTACACTAACATTCCACACAATGATGGACCACAAGCTGTCAGGAACAGTATCCCCGATACTACCACGGCTAACCTGGTAGCCGAACTTTGTGATTTTGTCCTCACCCACAACTATTTCACATTTGGGGACAATATTTACCTTCAAGTCAGTGGCACTGCTATGGGTACCCGTATGGCCCCACAGTATGCCAACATTTTTATGGCTGACTTAGAACAACGCTTCCTCAGCTCTCGTCGCCTAACACCCCTACTCTACTTGCGCTACATTGATGATATCTTCATCATTTGGACCCATGGAAAAGAAGCCCTTGAGGAATTCCACCATGATTTCAACAATTTCCATCCCACCATCAACCTCAGCCTAGACCAGTCCACACAAGCGGTCCATTTCCTAGACACCACTGTGCTAATAAGTGATGGTCACATTAACACCACCCTATACCGGAAACCTACTGACCGCTATACTTACCTACATGCTTCCAGCTTCCATCCTGGACACACCACACGATCCATTGTTTACAGCCAAGCTCTAAGATACAACCGCATTTGCTCCAATCCCTCAGACAGAGACAAACACCTACAAGATCTCTATCAAGCATTCTTAAAACTACAATACCCACCGGCTGAAGTGAAAAAACAGATCGACAGGGCCAAAAGAGTACCCAGGAGTCACCTACTACAAGACAGGCCCAAAAAAGAAAATAACAGAACACCACTAGCCGTCACCTTTAGCCCCCAACTAAAACCTCTCCAGCGCATCATCAAAGATCTACAACCTATCCTAAAAGATGATCCCTCACTCTCACAGATCTTGGGCGACAGACCAATCCTTGCTTACAGACAGCCCCCAAACCTGAAGCAATTACTCACCAGCAACCACACACCATACAACAAAAACACCAACCCAGGAACCTATCCTTGCAACAAAGCCCGATGCCAACTCTGTCAACATATCGATTCAAGTGATACCATCACAGGGCCTAATCACATCCGCCACGCCATCAGGGGCTCATTCACCTGCACATCTACCAATGTGATATATGCCATCATGTGCCAGCAATGCACCTCTGCCATGTACATTGGCCAAACCGGACAGTCTCTACGCAAAAGAATAAATGGACATAAATCTGACATCAGGAATCATAACATTCAAAAACCAGTAGGTGAACACTTCAACCTCCCTGATCACTCAATGACAGATTTGAGGATAGCAGTGTTGCGACAGATTAACTCCAAAAGCAGACTTCAAAGAGAAACTATTGAACTCGAATTGATATGCAAACTAAGGTGCTACAAGTTTTTCTTTCTTATTTTCATTTTGCTGACACAGACTAACACGGCTACTACACTTAAACCTTTAAGTACTTTTCTGAATCAGAGCCTCAAGAAGGATTCTGATGATAAACTAAAGGTAAATTCTCAGACAAAAATAACTATATGAGAGGTGCCCTTGCACCTACATGGAGCCTCACTGATTTCAGATTTAACACATGAGTAACTGTAAACATGTGGGGTTTGGTCCTGCACTTACTGAAGTCAATGGCAAAATTCCAGGTGCAGGATCAAGTCTATGACTAGACCTGTCCTATGCTTTTGTAGCTGTGCATGTACATAAGTGTTTGCAAGATCAGGGCCTAAGTGTTTTACAAAAAGAAAAAAAAATGACACTCATATCTGATAATCAATCTAATCCAAGTCTGAACTTCCCCAAATTTCAGATGTTTTTGTTTCTATTCAGGACTCTAGTTTTCAGTCCTCTATAAAAAGATTTTCTTAAGATACAAAATTATTCAGATGCAAATTTCCCCTAAGTTTGGGGCACAGGAGGACTATATAGTTTCTATCTGATTACAACAAATTTAATTTGATTTGCAGCTTATTGAAATTATTGCCCTATTAAGTCAGAAAATTCCTCAATTAAATAGTGTTTTTATTCTAATGTAAGTACTGTATTATCTTTAAATGCCTATACAGGAGTGACTGGATTAGACAACCCAAGGTAATATGCTTGTGGTGCAGAGGAAGCATTAAAACACAAAATAAAAACTACTGGAAATGTTGTGGATGATAAAACAATTCACATAAGCTAATCCTTACAATATATTTTACCTAGAGGAAATTTCTTCAGAACAAATTTATCTCTACACTTTGCTTTGGCAAGACACATAAGGGCAAACATCCATCAGGATAATTTCCTAATAAACATATAACACTACATACCACACTACTGAGCCTCCACCTATGAGAACATCACAATAGAGGAGAGGGCAGGGGAGGAAGCCCTACCATGACTGTGTTAAATTCCACCGCCTCCCACCCAAATATGAAGTCATAATGAGACAGATATGATTATCCCCTTGATGATATTCACTCAGTAAATTAGTTAACTGTAAAGAAACAGACATCTGGGGCCTTTATTAATAGACTACATGGTTTCAATTATGAGATGATATAGAAAAATAAAAATAATCTAAACACAGGAACTGCTATATCAGATTAGACCAGTGCATGTTCTAGTCTACTATCCCGTCTCCAGACACTTCAAGTGATAGTACAAGAAACCCTTATGGAATAATTGCCTATATTGTGGGGCAGTTTCTCAAACTGGGGTCTGCAGACACCTGGGGGTCCTCCATGGGGTCTGTGGGCCCCACTGATCAACTCCTCTCCCTCCATCTCCCGGAGGCTACTGAAGCCAAACTGGGAGATTTTAGGTGCTAAAAGTCTGGCGGCACAAAGGGGCTAAGGCAGGCTCCCTGCCTGCACTGGCTCCGCACCACTCCCAGAAGTGGCTGGCCCATTCCTGCAGCCCCTGGGGGGAGGCAGGGAGTCTCCGTGCACTGCCCCTGCCCTGAGCGCCAACTCCACAGCTCCCATTAGCCAGGAACTGTGGCCAATGGGAGCTGCGGGTGTGATATCTGCAGGCAGTGGCAGCGAACGGAGACCTCCTGGCCCCGCTTGCCTAGGAGCCGCTTCCAGAGAGATGTGCTGGTCACTTTTGGAAGCTGCCCGGAGGTAAGCACCCCCAGCCAGAGCCTGGACCACAACCCCTACCCCAGCCCAGAGCCCGTACCCCACACCCAAACTCCCTCCCAGAGCCAACACCCTGAACCCCTTCCCGTACCAAAACTCCCTCCCAGAGCCCGCACCAACACCCCCTCCTGCACCCCAACCCCCTGTCCCAGCCTGGTGAAAGTGAGTGAGGGTGGGGGAGAGCGAGCGACGGAGGGAGGGGGGATGGAGTGCCAGGGGGGTGGGAAGAGGTGGGATAGGGCTTTGGGGGAGGGGTGGAGTGGGGGCAGGGCCTGGGATGGGTGGTGGAGCTTGGGGGTCCCCAAAACATTGTAAATCAAAATGGGGGTCCTTGGTTTGCTAAAGTTTGAGAACCACGGCTGTAGGGGAAGTTTCCTCTTAACCTCTCTCAGGTCTCTCTCTAAGAGTCTGGATTGAAAGAAACAAACATTCTTTTCCCAGTTGTCATCCACTTTGTAATTTTTTTGACCCACATGATCTTCATCATAGTGACAGTGAAATTTATTCACGCACTTCGCTTTGGACAAGGGAAACTCAATGTATTAACTAGGGGACATTAATTAATATAAGAAAACCACCACATATACATTTGCCACGATTTAACATAAGTAGCCATTCCTTGCTTAGAATAGGCACAGAAAAGGAGTGGTAAAAGTAAAGCAAAAGAGGATTCTGATTCCAACCATAGGATAGTTTACATAGATAATATGTATGGGTGCTATCATTAACTCTAAGAACCACACTTTAAAAAACAAAAACGGGATGCTGAAATCTAGCATTTCTGGCCACCAACCTTGCATAGAAAACAGACAGGCTAATGCTAAAGAAAACAAATTTTTATTCATTTACCTTCTGTGTGAAATGAACTGTGCAGTGAATTATTTCGAAGAGGAAAATTGTAATTGCATGTGTAATAAAGCTGAAAATTAAGGAGAAGCAGATGGGAGACTAAAAGTTTTTTTTTGTTAAGTGATAAGAGGATGATTCATAAGTATTTGGCATTAGTTAAAATTATTTGTGGAACAAATGTTTACAGCAAATATGTTCCTCCTTAGGACCTGTGATGGGGCTTGCCCACCATCCCCTGCAAGGCAAGGGAAAAGAACCCCAATTAGTCATGCTCTGCACCTAGGGAGTAATTAACTAATTGCCTTCTGGCCAGAGGATGCTAGCAGAGCAAGGCATTATAAGTAGATAGAGGGAACTCAGTGGGGAGGGAAGCGGAAGACTGCAGAGAAGACAGTTCTCTCTGGTGCATAGAAGCCCTAGGATAGGGTTTAACAAAGGAAACCATGGAGGAAGAACACTACAGGAGCACGTTATGTCCCTGAGGTATAGCCAACAAGGAAGAAGGGTGAAAGGACTATTAATTTGAAGGTTTGGTTGGACATTCATTTGAACTTGTGTTACCCCAGAAGGAATTTAGACTTTCATGTGGGGTGGTAGGAGGGCCATGCCACAGAACACCCAGAGGGGAGTCAGGAGAAGATGAAGATTGGGAAAGTCCATTGCAGGGCTGACGGAGAGCCCAGCAGGGGGTGCCAGGGAGGAGGACTTTATGCAACACTGTGATCAAAGATAAGGGGGGCGATCCAAGGAAGGCAGGGCCGGCTTTAGGCCGATTCCCCCAATTCCGCGGAATCGGGCCCCACGCCTAAGAGGGGCCCCGCACTTCCCAAGGCCGGCCCTGAAGGGAGGCACAACTACAGGATCATTTGCTATCACTTCATCCCCAAGGAAAGACATCTCTATAGCAAGCCTCATTTATATAATGGGAAGGGAATAAACACATAGAAAGAAGGAAATCGGCATGAATAATTTTTAAAACTATTGTGTCTTAACTTCAGTGATTGGTGCCCTAGCCTTTCACCACAAGAAACCTGGGCAGAATCCCAGCTTAGATCACAAGAGAAAATGAATCTGGTGGTCTGGTCCATGTCTCAAAACCACCAGAGCACTGGTCAAGATCTGTTCAAAAGAGAACAAGAGAAGGAAAGCAAAACTAGTAAGGTGGAATATTAGTCCCATAGAACTGGCCGAATTTCAGTTTAATTACCTCCTAAATACTATTTTAATTTGACCACTTTTATTGTCCCCCTTCTACTTCTAAAGAAATCTCTACATGGGGAAAACAAAAACAAATATGTTTATGGTGAGGATACCTGTTGAGTATTATTTTACATTTATCAATACTAAAGCCTCTGACTTGTGGGAACCGAAGCAGAAGGAATTGAATAAATATTTTTTTAGATTTTTCCAGTTTGATCTTTCACCAGATTTTTTCCAATGCTATGTTATCAGAAAATGTAATGATTCACAGACAGTCCCCCAGTTTTATTTTTAACATATAGATTAAAATTATAAACAGAGCACTGACATCACACCACTCCACCCTAGGTTTGCCCTCATTGCCGTGGTAACTCAAGTGACCTATATTGAAGTTAACTCCTATCAAGTTAGCCTACCTCAAGTAAGAGTGGTCAAACTGCAAAACAGCCCTGGATTTACACGTCATGTTTGGATTAGCAGTACAGAATAACAGAGTTCCCACTGCAGTACTAGTTCCAGCAGTGAGCAGCCCTCAAGCTTCAAACCACAGCCCTTGATGGACCAGGAAGCTTGAGTGTAAAGCACCACTGTAACTCAAGCTAGAGACTTTTATGTGTGGACGAGAGCTCTGTTAGAGACAGCACTCGAGTCCTCTCTCAAGCTAACACTGCAGTGAAAACAAGCCCCCGGTGACACTCCTATGTGAGTTTCCCTTTAGGATATATAATTAGATTCCTTTAGCCATTCACGGCTCATACCCTCACCATGACCATTTGACATTCCGGACCACTGAAAAAGGTACATTAAGTCTGACACACAACAGCTTCCTTAAAATCAAAATAAATTAGGTCTTAAATTCTAGCTGCTGTCAGCAAACATTTAAAAAGAGCTGTAAAAATTAATCTGCATACTGGGATTTCACAGCTCTTCCAGTCATTTAACGCTAATGCCATATGACTAACTTGCTCTTCAGCATTGTTCGGGAACAGGATATAGATGTCAAGTTGATACGTCTCTGTGTAGACCCCTCCCCTCCTCAATAACACTGAAGTTAAATGTTTGCCATTGTTTTCCTCCCCAGGGGGAGGGATAGCTCAGTGGTTTAAGCATTGGCCTGCTAAACCCAGGGTTGTGAGTTCAATCCTTGAGGGGGCCATTTGGGGATATGGGGCAAAAAATTGGGGATTGGTCCTGCTTTGAGCAGGGGGTTGGACTAGATGACCTCCTAAGGTCCCTTCCAACCCTGAGATTCTATGATTCTTAGCCACTGACATTTACTTTGGGCTGAAAATTAGTACACAAGACCCAGGAATTTTCTGTATTTGTTGTCTGCTTCAGTTTTACTGTTGAAGTTTCAAATTGGGACATTTGGATAGCACTTGGTTGCTGTATTAACTCTACAATTTCTGAGGCTCTACTGTCTTTTGAAGAATGTTTCTCAAGCTAGTCTCAGGGGGAGGCAAATACAGTGAAAACGGATCCTCTGTTGGATGCAGCTTGTCATAAGAAGCAGACTCTCGAGATCTTAAAGCTGCACTAACTCGCAGGCTTGCACTTATACACAAGTGCTGTTGTGGATGTTGTTCCAGGTGCCCATTTAGAACTGAAGGTGCAAGTAAAAAGAGGATTTATCACAAAACCCTTAAGATTGAATTCAGACAGTTTAGATCGATGATTTTGGAGCATTAAATCCACAGTTGTGGTTTACATAAAGACACCAAAGTTCTTCTTAAAGATGATATTGTGTTAAAAAGCCAGGGTGAAAACCTTTGCTTCTCTGCCTGACATCCCCTCCCCCCAATGTGAAGCTGCATGGGTCCACAGTAAACTTTGCAATGTAATTTCAGGGTTAACTTGATTCTTTTGAACCTATTTTTCCCCTATTCTCCCTTTGGGTAGTCAAACAATTAAGACAACACCATCTGTGGCATTACCCCCCTAGACTGAGTCATGCACGCCCCATATTCTCTTGAGAAACAGACATTTTAAAGCTACCAAAGAAACTCAATATGGGGGTGGACTGTATTATAAATACTAAGGAATAAAATCTCTGTGGTATGTTCTAATATACTTCTCTGTGGACTAGGTATAACATGTCTATTTTGCACTCAAACAGGTTAACTATAGACAAACACACCATTTGAGCTTCTACTATATTCAAGGTACATGGTAAATTGACCACTGGATGTGTCAGTGAAAGGTACAGAGTACAGTGGAGGCACCATGGGCTAGATTCACAAAAGGCACCTCACTGCCTCTTTAGACATCTAAGTCCAACATGTAGGCAAGACTGACATTCACAGAACCACTGCTCAGCTGCCACCTAACCTTGTAGGAGCTTAAAGTCCCCATGGCACCTAGGTTTCTAGGTAGTAGGCATGGGGAAAGCTGCCTAACTGCTAATGCTGTCCCACAGTTAACAAGCTGCTTGGAACCCTAACTAACTCCTAAGACCCGGTGGGATTCTAAATCTAGGTGTACCCCCACCTGTCCACCTGGGGGGCCTGATTCAGTAGGTGGGCTCAGGGCACAAAAGACAGATAGGGTGAGAATTATTTTTGGAGGAGGTGTCCCGCAGCATACCCACTCACCTGTGATATGGAACCCAGGGGTTCAAATCCCTGCTCCAAATAAGGCAGAGTGGGAATTTCCTACATCCCAGGTGGGTGCCCTAACCACAGGGCTATTGGCTATAGTGGAGTAGATCTCTCTCCCCCTTCACAAGAAAGGGCTGATCTGGTTTAGGTGCCTCACTCCAGATATGCTCACAGTTGAGAATCCCAAGCAGAGATAAGCACCTCCCTTCTGGTCTGTCAATCCAGCACCTCAAGGCCCAGATTGATGGGAGCTAGATGCCAGAGTACCCCACTCCCCTTTTCTAATCATGGCAGCTTTATCCACAGATTTCCTGGCTTCTTACATTGTCATGCGTTTGTCCAGGCTGCCCCCTACACATAGAATGACTGTACTGAGCTCATTCCTAAGTCCCCTACCTCCACCACTATGATGCTTATGCACAAGTTACTGATAGGCAATGACTAACCCCACGTCCTTCCCCCTAATTCTTTGTCTACGTATCTGTATTAAAGTGTGAGAACTCTAGGGAAGGGGTCACACCTTCTCTGCTTGGGACATAGTGGGCATTACAGGTCAACATGATGGTAGAGTTTGTGTTAAGTTCATACATTACAACACACTACATATGCATATTTCACAGGGTCAGTAAGTCAAAAGCAGACATATCGTATGAATCACATAACTTTCTAAAGAGTTACACAATCAAATCAAAACAAAACAAAACAACCCCTCCCCCCTTTGATTTATAGAAGAATCCTTCAGATAGACACATTTTAACAGCAAATTATTTGCCTGTAAAGACATACTAATGTTATGCATTTTTGTTTTGCAAGACAGCATTTTCTAACTGATGTTCTAGATCAAGAATACTATTATTATGCCCCATACACATTTAAAAGGGACATGCATATCAAATCAAGGATGCTGATATGTTCTTATAACAAAGTAACTGTAACTGATGTTTTGATACCTAAGGAACTCAGACCATGACTCGGGTTTTTTTCCCAGAATGGACAAGGATATTCAACATTTTTCCCCCAAGCAGCAATGTTCTGATGTGCGTGTTTCCCCGTGAATTTTAATTAGCTGTTCACATTTTACATCTGCTTTTCTCTTTTTTTATGAAACTATGTTTCAATGATCATGGATGTCACAGTCTTTGAATGGCAGCATATCTAGTTATGGTGGGAAACAACTTAGTTGTACAGTCAGACAGTCTCCTAAAATAACAGTTTACTTTATTATGGAATGTCGTAAAAAGGTGGCTTGAAAAGTAACTGATGCCATCATTTGTACTTGGACGGCAAGCATAACAACAAGCATGTGCAGCACTAGCATATTGGAAATGAGGTGCGGCAGATTGTTTCCACCTGTCCAGTATGAATTTAACTTGCTGTATAAATATTGAAGGCTTTAATACCTGATGTATGCGCCTTAAAGATGTCATTTCTCTGATCTGAGTAAGGTTACCTGCAAATGGCTTACAATCCCTCTATTTGCACAGAACATATAGTACTACTGTATTGAATGTTAGCCCTGTGAAACAACAACCACCAACTGCATATGCAAGCTTTGGAGAAGGAGGAGGAAATGGGGAATGGACGGGGATTAGGAGAAAATGAACACTCCCTGAAAATATGCACTTGCTTGTGGAGACCTCCGGTTGAAAACACAATTGACACAAATGGACCAGATTGTCAAGTTCTCTCTCTCAAATTTTTCCCAGATCAGAAAGGCAAAATGGTGATTCAAGCTGTATGGACTACCATACATTTACCATTTCTATGTTGCTTGATGAAAGATGAGGAAATGCAGCCAAGAGAAATTACAATGAAGTTTGGCCTTCGGATACCATGTAACAAGATGCGACAAGAAACCTGAATATAGAAGCAAGTGTCTTCTGCCGAGTCTTCCTTTTCTCAAGTGCTGGACCCCAGAATAAAGATGAGTAATGCTGATGCCATTTAGATGAATAAAAGGGAGGTGAACTTGTTTGTGTAGTTCTGTCTTGTAAGAAAGAAACAATTTTCTAAAACCATTATAATCACCGAAGGAAAAACACCCTTTTTTGAGTCTGGGTCATGTGATATGTCAGTGTGTGGGCTACATGCGGGAAAAAGGAGTTACTGAATGTACACACTAAGAATGGACTATATTTTTTTCTTCAATGCTCCTGGAATTGTTGAATAATTCTAGGGCACTACAAAACCCAAGTCTCACAATTCTCCAACCTCATATAACGTAATGACATCCTATTTCTTTCCTCTGTTTAACTATTTTCAGATGCACCCCTCTATATCTATTCTAAGGGTTCTGTTATGAAATAATGTAACAGGTGTACGAAAACTATGATTTTACCCTCACAGATCCTGTACACAGCAGGAGAGGCATGGGATGCACCAACGAGGGCATGTGTACAGGTACATGGATGAGCATCTGGTTTTAAGTAATGGCAAAAGATTCCCTTTTGTGCAGGCAAATTAACTGTGCAAATGAGGACTGGAAACTATATTTTAAATTCCACAAAGGGGAAGCCATCCGCAGCAAATGACAGGCATGAATGAGCAAGCTGGTTTCACTGTCCAGTGGAAGAATCACCTGCATTGCTGTTCACTCCTGTTGCAATTTTCAGTTCGCATAAAAAATACTGATGGCCTCTTGTCAGTGCTGTAAGATTACCACATGCTACGGGGATGGTGAACCATACTGTAAACCTTCATATTCCAGATGAGGAACACTAGTTACATTGCTAAAAAAAGCAGGCTTTTTAGGAAAAAGGTGTGAACAAGACATGGACAGCTGCAAAATAACCAAACATTGTAACAATAAGAAGCATGCAACCGGGTGGTGGTGAAGGAAGGTTGTCAAGACAGAATGTGACGTGACTTCTGCTCTACCAATCTAATTAGGGATCCATGAGGTTGGAGCCATAGTTTCCCACAGATTTCTAGCCTACGTGAGCTTTTCAGGGCCTGTCTTCGTTCCTCTCAATGAGGGGAAGATCCAGTGGATCAGCAGAATCCCCCATCTCATGGACCAACTTACGTTTTTCTGGTATGTTTTGTGCAGAAGGGAACAATGTGGCCCTCAGTCATTTCTCTCAGTAATATCGTGTTACTTGAGAGATAATGACAATGAAATAGTGCATTGTCACAGGACAATGGTCTCCTGCTTGCTATAAAAATGCCAACGCACCGATAAGCCATTTATTTTCAAAGCAGGAGACGTTAATTCTGTGATAATGTTCTATAACAAATTACATTCTTTCCATTATTCTAAATTATGAATGTTGATTTAATCATTTGATCTGATGGCTGCTACTGCAACACAGTGACAGTTGCTCATTGAACTATTCTGAACCTGTGGCATTTGCATTGGCTATCAATAAAACTTTGCATTTCAGCAGTATATAACACCTTTCATCTGAGGTTCAGAAGATAAGTGACCTGCCGCAGATAACAATACATCTTAATGACATGGCCAGAAACAGAATCCAGTAGCCAGACTCTTATGACCCCATTCCAACCCCTACACTGGACTAATTTCAGCAAATTAGAGGACTATTTATTGATAGAAATGACATTAAAAACCCTTGTTAATTTTTTATCAGAATGTTTCCAGCTTTTATTTTATTTTATTAGTGATAGTCATCCAGTCAGCCACCTGACTGGCTAGCATAGATTTCATAGTAAAATTGGCTGTGATTATATTAATTGTATAGCTCCTTTCAGAAAACTCAGCTCTGTGGCACCTCACAGAAGTAAATATTTGTTATATGTATTCGTTGTTTCAATTTATAGCTGAAGTGCTGAGCCTTTCTCTGGGAGCTTTCACAATCAATAAGAACACGAGATACAACATTATATATAAAATGATCATATAAAACAGAGCAATTCAGGGGATATCTTATGTCATCAGTGCACATCCAGTTCAGACCAGGAAAGTATACACATCTAAAGCCAATCTGACATGCAGGCCTGACATGCTCCTCCTCTCTCTGGGCCTGTCTATCCGAACAGTTAGTGCACAGCAAACTGGGGTGTAAACGTGTCTTGCACCAGTGTGCCACACACTAGTGTCCATGTGGACCTACTGCCACACCCTACAGGTTCACTTTGATCTTCCCCACTTTGAAATGGGAGTAGATCAAAGTGCACAAGGGAACTTTTAGTCCATTGTAACAGGGTCCATACTTCAGCTTGCCATGCAATAACTGTTCTTATAGACAAGCCCTAAGAAAACTGCAAGGAATTTGGTGCTTTACGTTTCCTCTTTTTTCTTCCCTTTGATAATCTGAGAGAGCAGGGCAGGCACAGACTGCACAATGGGTGCACCACCACAGCTCTTCTGTCTTTCTCCGCGCCCCTTTCATGTTTTGAAACTACTTGGCTCCTGGCTGCTTCTCAATGCAAGGTTGTTTTTGGTGAGGGTGCCAGCCATGGGACTTGCCAGAGCCAAGGTCACATGGACTTTCTGTTTGACCTTCGGCCTGTCACTTAGGTGTGGAGGCACAAAAGGAGTTAGGTGTTGTGACACTGAGCATCATAGCGCCTGACTTTTAGGTGCCTAGAAAATCACTGTAATTCATAAAACCTGAGTTAGGTCCCTAGGCTCCTATACAATGAGTGGAGAGAGAGAGTACTTTATCATACTTGCTTTTGTAAATGACAATCTAGACAATGAGCCACCTGAGCTAGCCAATGGGATATGCAACCAGAAGGATGTATGCTAAACCCCACTCCCTCTCACGGAGATAGGCACCTAAAACAAGCCTGCAGGGAGGTACCTAGCTCTGCTTGTGATTCTCAACTGTGAACCCTCTCCCGGAGTTAGTCACCAAAGTCATTTTTGCAAGAAAACAGGTGGAGGAGAAGAGGGAGGACCAGGACCTCCCTATAATTTTTAGCCCAGTGGTTAGGGTACTTCCCTGGGATCAAGGAGGAGAAAGGATTTTGAATAGGGATCTGCCACCTCTCAGGTGAGTGCCCTAATCGCTGAGATATTGGATATTAAGATATGGGCTCCCTCAGTCTCTCCTATTGAAGGTACTGCACTTTGGAGAAATACTTGGAGTCATGTAGGCCAGAGAGAGAGAGAAAGCAAGGGGGAGCACAAGTTTGAGAATGACTCTAAACGCAGCCAGCTAGGATGTTGAGCATCCAAGATCCAGTGCCCCTGCTCCAATGACTATCCACAGTGCAACAGGAGAGACTGAGGGATTCCCACCTTAGAATATCCCATAGCCAAATGATTAAAGCACTCAACTGTGTGCTCACCCTTCTTCCCTTTAGGTGGAGGGGTGACTTCAACCCGGAGTCTCACACATACCCAAACCACCCACTTACCCTTGGGCTAAAAGTTATGAGAGCTTCTTGTCCTCCTCTCTGCCTCCAGTGTTTTATGTGGACTCACCTGAGAAGCCTAATCAGTAGGCATACACAGAGGGCACCTATGGGATCAGGACGTGCAAACGACTGAGGCGACCAAATGCCTATCTTTCCCAGGTTTGTGAATCACTCTGGGGCTTAGGTGGGAGATAGGCAGCAGCATGAACATCATGCCCAGAGGCAGAAATGTAGGTGCCATGGGAACTTTTATACTTTAGGCACCGACAGCATTGAGACTTAAGTGCCTAAAACAGGGACTTTGGTGCCTAATTCATTTTGTGCATCCATGCCTCTCCATACCTCGGTTTCCCCTCTGTAAAATGGGGATAACAGTACTTTCCTATCTCACAAGGGTGTTGTGAGGATAAAAATATTAGAAGATTCATACAACGTGGTAATGGGAATCATCACTATGATCTTACAGAAATACCACTTTGGGGAGGGAGAGGGCAGTAAGAAATTACAAATACAGGTCTGAAGGAAGAGACTCAAATTGTGCGTCCATGCTTATGTATGTCTGGATAAAGAATTGTTATTTACCATCTTCCACTCCCTGTGGCACAAGGTAATGTGATAGCTAAAGTAAACAGCACCAGACAGACATAAAAAATGATCCTGCAGTTCATTTCAGGTCCCTTCATTAGCAGTATCCAAAGGGTGAAAAGCAATAATTCACATTATATAAGGTGGAGTTAATTACCTTGTGTTAGACCCTGAACCACTGATCTAGGAAACATCTGGTGATATATTTTCTTTAAAAACTGCAGAAGCTTTCTGTGTTTGTTTGTTTCCAAAATGCTAAGTGCCGTTTTCCTCAGTAATCTTTGCTGGCTTTATAAAATGGTATCCTGATTATCTTTCGGTGAGTATTCCATGGCTAATGTCAAACTAATAGATATTAAGGAACTGTGTTCTTTTTTTCCTTTATGTCTGTTGTAAAATTTAAGTGATCTTAAGGTAAAAGCACAAGAGATGTTGTGTCCAATCACATTTGCACTGAATAGTGAGTAATGCAGGAGACAAATGGTTTTGTAATCAACTCCTGAAGCATTAGTACAAAAACTTTTTTCTGTGACTTTAGTACTGGTGAAAGGCTAGTAGCCCTGAAAAGTCCTACCTATATGAATTACAAAAGAGTGCAGCTCAGGCACAAGGGCAGCCCCTCAATAAATCTAACTTTAGCCTGGAGAAATGACTTCTTGGATAATGCAGGTTGTCTTGGGCAGCTAACAAACAAGAGGGACAATCATTTATTTGATTTAAACTTTTATTTACAATAAAAACACAAAGCTTACGAAAGTACAAAGCACATCACTGCCCTAAAAACGTCCCTGACCATCAAGCCATTGCTGTTAATCCCAGTTGTCAGGTGGGTTTTTAATAGGCAAACAACTGTCCACTAAGGAGTAATATTGGGGTTAATTTTAACATTAGTTACAAGAAAAGGATGGAGGTTTTAATTCCTCGGTATTCAGCAGACCCATGTCCACATAATGTGGGTCTCTTAAATTTCATCCATTACTCTAGTACCATGCCCTCTGTGTACAATCAATGCTCTGTGAAACATGAATCAGTTTCCCAATCCATGTGTAGGTATGCAACCTGTGATGGGTGGTCTCTACTAAAAGATCCTTTATAGTGCTGGAAACTCCAGAGAATCAAATACATGACAAAATGTGTACCACAATACTAAATTCCATTATTAACCACGGTGTGGTTTGACTCATTCCCCACAACTATAAGATCCCTACAGCTGTACTTTAATTTAGTCTCACTTTCCTTCATGAAAGGTAACAGGATTCTGTTGTTAACTAACAGAACTAACTTAAGCATGGGAAGCTCTGGAACAATTATATGACTGTGAGCAAGGCAAAGGAAATTGGACTGTGGGACTATTGTTTAATCATAATGAATATTTCTGTAAGAACAAGAGAATTGGACATTTCCCATTGATCAACTTTTACCCATCAACCCGCAACTGCCCTTTTTTTCTCTCCCATGATCGTGTCAGCCAGCTGCTTCCCCGGCCTTCATAAATCAGTAATCCGTTAAGAAGTATGTACCCAACCCAACAAGGCAACCTCATGCTCTTATTGTGGAACCCCCTCATTACCTCCACTACTCCCATGTACTCCATTTGCTGTCTCCTCTTCTGAGTCTAAGTTTAATCTGTGAACTCGTCGGAGCAAGTATAAGGCATCTACATTCCTAGTCCACTTTTGGTGCTGTACACGTAAGAAGAAGAAAACCTTTCCTGGTATTGCAGAGATATTAATAATTTTTACAGAAACTATTGAAAAAATTAACTTTTTCTGTGCAGACAAGTCCTGTAATGCTGCTATCAGACATACTAAATACATATGTGATTGTCACTGAAATTAAAACTTGCTGGTATTTCATCTTTGCTCTCTTATATTTGCTCTAATGTATCTTAATGTGTGAATTTTTGCATTTTTTTTTCAAATCAGATCTCTCTTTGTCTGTCTGATTCTTCTTCTCATCTTAGATACCCAAAGAATTCATGGTAAAAACAACAAAAAAAAGTATTGTTGCTGAAATGTTCAAGTGATATCACTAGTGAGGTAGAGAAAAAAAATCCTTGGCACATAAATGCTACCCATAGTACTGTACTTAAGAGCTCAGAAATATACAGTGTGTAGAGACTAACAATAGCCTAGTGTTGAACTTAAAACATCTATTTAACACATCTATTCTTGGTGCAGAACACCATACGCTGCCATAAATCAAAGAAAGAAAAAAAGTCAGAGCAGGACATCTAAAAAGAAAGTGGTTATCAAACCACTACATAAGTAGGCCTAATTAATGTAAAACTTGATGTTCATAATCTTGCAAAGGTAAAAAAGAGGAGGCAAAAGAATCAGAGTAGAGCTTGAACATTAAAATGCTATAACAATGAATTCTAATGTCTCTTCTCTGTTATAATTGGCTTGAGACTGCAGATGCTTCCTTGTTCTAGGCAATTTTGGACCACTCCACTTAACTTCCACTGTGACGCTACTGTGCTTCTTAGGGAGAACGGGGAGTCCAGATTTCTCCTGAATCAGATTTGGTTGGGTAATGATGTGAGTGTCTGTTTCAAATAAGGCTATGACTGGATGATATGACAGTTAAAGAACCTTGTTTCTGTGCCAGGAACTGCCCTCCTGTGGTATAAGTAATGCATAAAATATAGCAATCAATTGTGTATCATCTCTGAAATATTTGCCCCTCAAGGATCTATCTGGGCTTCTTATAGCATAGATTGTCCAAACTGCACAACAGAACTAAACAACATTTGTGGGCCATGCCCAACACCTGGCCATTTATGGAAAAAGAGAGGTAAAAATTCCTTTAAACCATATCAAACATAATAATGGCCATATTAAAATAAACCAATGGTCCTTCTATGCTGATCTCTTCTTAACAGAACCCCTCATAATGCATCTACCCTGCTAATGAGCCTCTGCCTCCAAGCAGGATTCGGTGCTCATCTAATTTTTATCCTAGCTAGTGTAACCACAGACGTATTGTGAAGTGAACCAAAGAGCCAAGTATGTAACAAATAATTTTAAAACCACCCTTTCAGAATGGTGTTGAAGTAGCCCTGGAGGTCCAACCTCGTCAATCCTGACTGCTCCTGTGGGGCTAATGGGTCTTGCTTTGGTCTGACAGGCCATCTGTCTTCCTGAATCTATTTCTGCTCTGTGAATAAGTGGTCCCATAGGCCTTTTCATGACATTTGGCATAAAAAATGCTGTGCTTTTTTAAAAATCTGGGTGAAATGAAACATAATAGATCTTTTCAGCACAAATTAATTCTACCATAAACCTTTCTCAGGGAAGTGGGGATCAACATTATGAATTTCTCACCTTGTTTACTGTGTGAGTGAATGGGAGCAGGGGGTTGGTGTAGAAAGGAGGCGAGCAAAAGCAGAAAGTATCTTTAATGCCACTGAAGTGAAAAATTGGTTTTTACTTTTATCTGCAGCTTTGGATTTGCAACTATTGCTAGTCAATGAATCTTAATACCTCTAACAACATGGGAGAGGCATATTGATTTCTGTGATGTTTGAAAGCAGTGACTTGGCCCGCCTGAATATTAGACATGAAAGAAGGAAGACTGTTGCAGTGGAGGGAATGCAAATATTTGTAGGAGTACTTCTTTCACTGTGCGGGGGTTGGAAAGACCAGGATTAGAGCTGCCCAACTACTATACTTTATGCAGGCGGGGAGTGAATGGGGCAAAAAAAAAAAAAAAAAACACTTATGATGGTATGTAAATGTATAGAGACATCAGAAAGCTGAGATGAATGGCATGCAAGCCTACAAAACATCAATAGTCATATGTTTCATTTGGAAGGTATTAGTTGATGTTCATACAGTATGACACAACGTTGATAACAGCTGCCTTTGTCCTATACTGCAGTCACTCTAGAACATACCACCAATCTCTTCCTCACCAAACACCCATGTTCCCATCTTAAAACACCGTTTAATGGGGGCACTTATCCTATCTAACTGATTAGCTAAAATGTCTCAGGTGCCTTTCTGCAGGTATATTAAAGTGGACATGATCACCGAAAAACTTGGAACCAGTGGATTTGCATAGACTCTTTCCTAGTCACTGGGTGTCCTGTTCTGCTGCTGATGGAACACATGCATTTAATATTTTTGCATACATTTGAAAATCTACATATCACAAAGATAAGGTGATAAGTAGCAGTCAGCATGGATTTGTCAACAAATTGTGTCAAACCAGCCTAATAGCTTTCTATGACAGGGTAACAAGCCTTGTGGATGTCAGGGAAAGTGGTAGATGTGATAGATCTTGACTTTGGTAATGCTTTTGATATGGTCTCTCACATGACCTTCACGTAAACAAACTAGGGAAATACAACCTAGATGGAGCTACTATAAGGTGTGTGCATAACTGATTGGAAAACCATTCCCAGAGAGTAGTCATCAGTGATTCACAATCAAGCTGGAAGGCCATATCAAGTGGGGTCTCATGGGTTGGTCCTGGGTCCAGTTCTGTTCAATATCTTAATCAATGATTTAGATAATGACATAGACAGCACACTTATAAAGTTTGCAGATGATACCATGCTGGGAGGGGTTGCAAGTGCTTTGGGGGATAGGATTAAAATTCAAAATGATCTGGACAAACTGGAGAAATGGTCTGAAATAAATAGGATGAAATTCAATGAAGACAAATGGAAAGTACTCCACTTAGGAAGGCACAATCAACTGCACATGTACAAGGTAGGAAATGACTTAGATCTTTAAAGCATTTAAGCTCCCTGAAATTTAGTTGGAGTTAGGCCTGCATACATTGATACAGATTTCTGCATGACTATTGTATTATAACTGGTTAGGAAGGTGTACTGCAGAAAGGGATCTGGAGATTATAGTGCATCACAAGCTAAACATGAGTCAACAGTATAATACCACTGGAAAAAAGTGAACATCATTTTGGGATGTATTAACAGGAATGTTGTAAGCAAGACACGAGAGGTAATTCTTCTGCTCTAGTCCATGCTGATAAGGCCTCAGCTGGAGTATCGTGTCCACTTCTGGGCACCAAATTTCAGAAAAGATGTGACAAATTGGAAAAAGTCCAAAGGAGAGCAACAAAACTGATTAAAACGTCTAGAAAACGTCTAGAAAACGTGTCCTATGAAGAAAGATTGAAAAAAATGGGTTTGTTTAGTCTGAAGAAGAGAAGACTGAGGGGGGACATAGCAACAGTTTTCAAGTACATAAAGGTTTGTTAAAAGGAGAAGGGTGAAAAATTGTTCCCCTTCATCTCTAAATTTAAGGGAGAAGAAGCAATGAGTTTAAATTGCAGCAAGTGAGATTTAGGTTGGATACTAGGAAAAACTTCGTAACTGTCAGGGTAGTTAAGCACTGGAACATATTGCCTAGGAATCTCCATCCCTGGAAGTTTTTAAGAACAGGTTACACAAATATGTCTCAGGAACGGTCTAGTTATTACATAGTCCTACCTTGAGTGCATGGCGCTGGACTAGATCACCTCTCGAGGTCCCTTCCAGTCCTACACTTCTATGATTCTATTAAATTAATCCTCAAACTACAGTCACTAAATCTCAAAGTGAAACATTATAATTAATTGCTCTTTATGGACAATTACGCAGGCCATGTCTCTTCCCTGAGGGGCCTTTCCATCTCAATACTTCAGAAGGGTTAGTTTTGGAGTAACTGTGCATCAAAATTATTATTGTTATTGTTTGCCCTGCAATAGCACCCCAGGAGCCCCGGTCATATACCAAAGCCCCACGGTGCTTGGCACTGTACATGTAACGAAAAGACAGTCTCTGTCACAAAGAGATGAGTAAGGGCTTACACCAATCAAGATTCATATGTTCAACTGTGCAACGTGATGCATGTAAAACAAAGGTAGCAAAACTGCATTTTCACTACTTCACAAGATTTTTACCCAAAGCCTGCAGCTGTTTTTCCCCCTTACAGTTGGCTTTCAGTAGCAATTGCAGCTCCTAGCTGACCCCACTCCTCACACTCTCACTCTTCTGTATTCTCTGCCCCTATAGTCTTGAAGTAGCCATCTGCATTTTGTGCAACAGGCACCAGCTTGCTCATTAAAACCCTTTCTTAAGACAGACATCAGTGTTGCTCTCTTGATTTGCAATTGTTATATTATGTCTTTGGATTAAACTGTAAGATCTCAGGAGTAGGGATTTGTGAAGTTCTGCACATATACTATAGCGCTCCATATAAATGACACTGTTTGACAGTTGAAGGTGAACATAGTTCACATTTAAAATTGGCCTTGCACTGTCTTTTCATTTCAATCTGCACAAGCAGTAAGACTGAGAATCTGGGAGGAAGGCAGCTGGTGCAAATGAGAATAATACACTTAGGGGAATAGTCAAGTCACATTTGAGGCCTGATTTGCAAAGAAGCTCTCCTTCTATGTGCATTGAACTTTAATGCACAAGCACCTTGACGGGTCCTAATACTTGTATGCTCAGGTAATAGAATTTATAAAATTCATTGGCCAAATAAAATGTAACTACCTAAAATCCATCACCTCAGCATAATCACTGCTGAGCTGTGAGGAGCCACAGATACTACTGAAGAGGCAAATCAGCTGAAGTAGGGAAGACGAAGAGGGTGAGCAGCAGCAGAGGTGAAGAAGATACATAAAAGGAAACAGCAGAGGCAAGTGCAGAAATGCTTTCAGCAGACACAAACGTCCTTATAGATTGGTAAGCAGTGATGGGGGCAGGAGAGCTACAAAAGGGCAGGAGCCCTGGGGCAGAAGCTGATGTACAAGAAGCAATGTCAGCAGAATCAGGGGACCTCAAAAGGTAGATTCAGCAAAGGAAAAGGCACAAAAGAGGCAGCAGCTGTGGACTCTTCTATGACACTGTACCTAAGTTAGCCATTCCAGGTCAAAGTCCATTGGTGGCAGGTTTTATCCGTGTCATATCTTCCCAACACTATAATCAAACTATATTGGTGGAGATTAGCAGGGAAACTGCAACAGCTTGGCTAGGCAAAGGGGTCAACCCCACAACAAAAAATGCAGACAACATGGTAATGTAGCTACTGTGGATGGTGAGAACAGTAACATTATTAATGCATGGAATAGATAGATTTCAAAACCGGAATGAGGATCTGTCTGCTGACGGTCACCACATCATGCATCAACTATGTTGCCAACAGCAATCAGTGTCGTTACTCATTTTTAGGGCTGTCAATTAATCGCAGTTAACTCACACGATTAACTCAAAAAAAGTAATTGTGATTAATCGCACTTATAACAATAGAATATCAATTGAAATGTATTGAATATTTTTGGATGTTTTTCTACATTTTCAATATTAATTTCAATTACAACACAGAATACAAAGTGCACAGTGCTCACTTTATATTATTTTTATTACACATATATATACTGTAAAAATGATAAACAAAAGAAATAGTATTTTCAATTCACCTCATACAAGTATTGAAGTGCACTCTCTTTATCATGAAAGTGTAACTTACAAATGCAGGTGGGTTTTTTTGGTTACATAACTGCATTCAAAACCAAAACAGTGTAAACTTTAGAGCCTACAAATCCACTCAGTCCTACTTCTTATTCTGCCAATCGCTAAGATAAACGAGGCTGTTTACATTGACAGGAGATACTGCTGCCTGCTTCTTATTTACAATGTCACTGGAAAGTGAGAACAGGCATTCACATGGCACTATTGTAGCCAGCGTTGCAAGGTATTTACGTGCCAGATATGCTAAATATTCGTATGCCCCTTCATGCTTCGGCCACCGTTCCAGGAGACATGCTTCCATGCTGATGATGCTCGTTAAAAAAATAATGCATCAATTAAATTTGTGACTGTACTCCTTGAGGGGAGAACTGGATGTCTCCTGCTCTGTTTTAACCGCATTCTGCATATATTTCATGTTATAGCAGTCTCAGATGATAACCCAGCACATGTTCGTTTTAAGAACATTTTCACAGCAGATTTGACAAAATGCAAAGAAGGTACCAATGTGAGATTTCTAAAAATAGCTACAGCACTCGACCCAAGGTTTAAGAATCTGAAGTGCCTTCCAAAATCTGAGAGGGATGAGGTGTGGAGCATGCTTTTAGAAGTCTTAAAAGAACAACACTCTGATGCAGAATCTACATAACCCAAACCACCAAAAAAGAAAATCAGCCTTCTGCTAGTGGCATCTGACTCAGATCATGAAAATGAACATGTGTTGGTCCTCACCGCTTTCGATCGTTATCAAGCAGAACCATCATCAGCATGGATGCATGTCCTTTGGAATGGTGGCTGAAGCATGAAGGGACATATGAATCTTTAGTGCATCTGGCATGTAAATATCTTGCAACGCCAGCTACAACAGTGCCATGTGAATGCCTGGTCTCACTTTCCAGTGACATTGTAAATAACAAGCAGCATGATCTCCTACAAATTGTAACCAACCTTGTATGTCTGAGCGACTGGCTGACCAAGAAGTAGGACTGAGTGGATTTATAGGCTCTAAAGTTTTTCATTGTTTTATTTTTGAATGCAGGGTTTTTTAACATAATTCTACATTTGTAAGTTGAACTTTCATGATGAAGAGATTGCACTACAGTACTTGTATAAGGTAAACTGAAAATATTTTTTTTGGTTTTACACTGCAAATATTTGTAATCAAAAATAAATATAAAGTGAGCACTGTACACTTTGTATTCTGTGTTGTAATTGAAATATATTTGAAAATGTAATAATTTTTTTAATTGCTTGACAGCCCTACTAATTTTAGTTTGTTTTATTCAACTTCATTCAATTCTTTAGAGCTCTTGGTTCAGTTGACTTATTGGCTGTTATTAAAAGTAAAAAAAGAGAGAAACAAAGCACTTGGCAGCCTGGCATGCAATAGGTTAAACAAACATCTTTACTTAGTACTAGCTGAATATACTGTTGACTTTGGGGGGAAAACCCTATAGCTTTAAAATGAAGAGTATTTAATATTTTTTTACTCATTTTGGGGGAAAATATTTCATTTGAGGTATTATGAAAACGGAGTGTGGAAATAAACCCAACATTTTCCACCTTAGAGACTATTTATGAAAGAGAACTATACTATTCTGAGTCTGAGGGAGCAGACCATGGCATGAAGGTGAAGTCTAGAGGAAAAACTCTACATTACTGAAGTACTTCTGCCTTCTTTATGGGGAACCCTCTAATTATTAAACAAGAAGTTCTGGAATGCTTCAATTATCTAATAATTCCAAAATGGATTTACGTTCTTTTGAACCCCATTGATCTTCAATTACACTGCTGACATGAGTTACAAATACTTCCTACGTCAAGCTATTCAGAAGAAGCTGCCACCGTTTTAATAAATACGGCTAGTTCTATACTACAAAAGTTTTGTTGGCATAGCTATTTTGAGCAGGGATGTGAAAAAATCCACACCCAGGGTAGGTCTATACTTACGCGTCCCGTCGGAGGCGCGCGATCGATGTTCTGGGTTCGATTTATCGCGTCTTGTCAAGACGCGATAAATCGAACCAGGAAGTGCTCCGTCGTCGACGCTGGTACTCCAGCTCGACGAACGGAGTAGGCGGAGTCGACGGGGGAGCCTGCGCGCCGCGTGTGGATCCCGGGTAAGTGCTTTTTCATTCGAACTAAGGTACTTCGACTTCAGCTACGTTATTCACGTAGCTGAAGTTGCGTACCTTAGTTCGATAGGGGGGGGTAGTGTAGACCTAGCCCCTGACTGACAATACCTCTGCCAGCAAAACCCCTTATGTAGACGCAGCTATACTGGCAAAAGAGACCTTTTGCTGATATAGCATATGTCATTCAGGAGGTGGTTTCACTATACTATACTATACTGGCAAAATAAATCTCTTGATGCCGGTATAAGCTGTGTCTTCACTAAGGGCAGGTCTACACTACCCGGGGGGGGGAGGGGGGTGTGGAAAGAAGGGAGGGGAGGAAGTCGATGTAAGGTACGCAACTTTAGCTACGTGAATAACGTAGCTGAAGTTGATGTGCTTCGCTCACTTTCCTCCTCTATTTCAGCACTTGTGGTCAGACCAAATCCTGATAGGAGATGAGCATTTCCTGTGAAGTGCTGAGTGTCCTTAACGACAAATTATTTCATGAAACATCTTGCAGGATTGGATCCTTAATAAGGGAGTTACTTATGCTGTTCAGGGCATGCAAAGACACAATGCTTTAAAGTACAGATGGACAGCAAAAATAATTCATCATCATAAAGATGATATTACTGAGATTACTAATTTGGGGCCAGAGTCAATAAACCTTAATACTACCAAAGGGTTTGTGGACTAAGGGATTTTCTACGGATTACACTGCTTTAACATACTCCTCCACAATGCAGATGCCGGACAAAGTGGGGTTTCTTTTTTGTTTGTTTGTTTTTGTTTTTTTTAAATCACATTTTGACCTTGTGTAGCAAACAGAATTTAGATTGAGAATGGAAATTCATCTGCTGTCTGTCATCACATCATTTGTCAGCTGTATATTGCCCTAAGCAACGTGCCTGCCTTTAGCATATTGCTAATTTTAGTTTGTTTTATTCATCTTAGTTCATTTGTTTTGTTCTTGGGTCACTTCATTTATTTGCTGTGATTAAATAAAAAATAAATAAACGCTTGGTGAGCAGGCTCTTACAAACTTTTAAAACATCAGCTATCTTGTTTTGACTTATAAATGCTCAACTATACAAACCTGAACATGCTTATTTTCTGGGATGCTTGCTAGGAATGAAGATACGTACTCATAGGGGGGTATATACAGCTATGCTATCATATTTATATCTACTTTCTTAATGGAATGAAAATAAGAAAGAAAAACTTGTAGCACCTTAGAGACTAACAAATTTATTTCAGCATAAGCTTTCGTGGGTTAGTACCCACTTCATCGGATGCATCCGATGAAGTGGGTACTAACCCACGAAAGCTTATGCTGAAATAAATGTGTTAGTCTCTAAGGTGCTACAAGTTTTTCTTTCTTATTTTCATTTTGGTGACACAGACTAACACGGCTACTACACTTAAACCTTTCTTAATGGAGGCAGTTAATCAGCTAAAGGAGGTTCAAACAGTGCAGGTATAGCCACACAAAATAAGAATTGTTTCATTTGTTCATTAAAAATCCCATGGATTATCAATACTGTGGAACATATTTTGGAACAAATGAAGGCCAGACCCTGGTACACTTATTCAAGTTTGGTAATGCCTCATTCTGTAAACAGGCCCACTGACTTCAATGGGATTTCACATGGAGTAAGAAAGCACTCACTGTGAAAAAGGCTATCATAATCTGCCTCTAAGCAGACGTACGACCTTACTTTCTACTTCTGGGGGGATTCTGCGCCAAAAAAATTAAAATTCTTCAAATTTTATTTGTCAAAATAAAATGCAATATAATCACACCAGTTTCAATTGTTTAAACTTCAGTTATTTAAACTACAATACAGAAAAAAGTCACAATAATAATTTCCTAAACAAATGAAAGTTAAGTTACAAAGACTTGGTAACTAATACCCTGCATTCCAGTTATAATCCTGGACTTTCATATATGGAATATAACAATTACATTACAGAACACCAAACAGAAAAAAAAAGATTTTAAATTGCTCAAACTTTCACACATGAAAGTCATACAGTTTTGCTAATCATTGTCCTGGACCTAGCTGTGGACTTTGAGAAGTGCTTGGTTCTGATTGTCCTGACATTTTATTGACTGCTTGATAAATGTTTTATTTGCCCTCAAACATCTTTTTTTTTTAAATGGGTAAGTAAAAATCTAACCCCATTGTGCCTCTTTGGCACAGGGAAAAAGTGAGAAAGCACATAGATCTTCCTAGCTGATTCCCTTACTGTCATTTATAAGGCTTTACATCACTCTGGCAATGTAGGGGCCTTAAAACTTCTACAGGTTTTTAAGCTCCTGGGGGAATTGACTGAGAATGGGAACAGTTAACTAACTATAGAATAATTAACGATGTTGCTACATTTCAGGTTGCTACATTTCTGCCTGGGAGAATGAGATCAATTAACCATCAACAGGAACATTAACAAAATGTTGGGTTTTTTTACAAAAGCTATTTTCTTTAAAACAAAGGATTTTCAGTAACATGATACTAATATTTAATTAAGTGTTTTTTTCAATTCTCAAGAAGTTACATTTTACTAGGCAGGCAGGCTGCTAAACTTCTGTCTCGGGGACAGAGCCTTCCTCCTGCACAACAAAAAGACCAACCCTCTTCCATGCCCCTCCCAGGGCAGTATCAAGAGAGAGGAACTGAGTCTCTCTTGCTTTTTGGCCAGCCCTGCCCCCTCATGGTGATCAACCTCTCCCCTGCAGGTACGCATGCCAAGCCTCCCTCCCCTGGGCCCCTGCAGTGATTTGCTTCTCTGAAGCTGCTCCAAGCATGCAGGAACAGACGTGCTGCCCAGTCTGCTGGGGAAGAGATGCATGCCCCCCCAAAAAAAATCTTTTGTGTTTTTCTGCATGGGGGGCACAGAAATATGCGGCCCATATGAATTCTGTGCCCCCGCATCGGAGCAGAATTCTGTCAGAAATAACTTTTGCAACCCCACACAAACACCGATTTCCTTTTCTACTATTTGCAGCATTACATCCCTTCCACTGCAAGCTCTTTGGGGCAGGGATCATATCTATTGACAGTATATATTCTTTAAGGTGTCATACATCATGGCTGGGTGATATGATACCACCACACCTTTCAGATGGGGTATAAAGCTCATGCTTTAGTAATTAATATCCCAATCCACTTGTTGCATTCTATCTCCGATATTCCATCAAAATTCTAACACACAATTATATTCTGCCTACCTAAATTCATTGCACAGTTTCACTAGACTGAGGTACTATTACTTCTAATCTTAAACTGTTCCATAGTGTTGCTCTTCACAATCAAGCCCCATCATCCCACCAACTCAGTAATGGCTGAAACTACCTCTATAGCATATCCCTTATCACACAAGGGAGGAGATGTGCCTAATTAACTGATGTCTGTAAAGCTCTTTCAGCAACTTTGATGAAAGGTGCTACAATAGTTATTATTTGTCAAGTGCCCAAAACACCTCACAGGGCTTATGAAAGACATGGCTTTGCTCTGAAGCATTTAAATATAGTTTCACATACACACATGGATTAAGGAGGTATAGGGAAAGAAAGGACAAGGACTGGAGTACCAGGCACATAGCTTCCTCCAGGTGTATTGCTCAGCAATTTTATTAGATAGAAGTAAAAAATATAAGAAAATGCCATCCAAAATGAAGTTAAAACAGCAGTTAAGTGAGAAGAATATTTTTTGTAAAAAAAGTGACAGACATGAAAAATACTGGAAAAACAGACAGCATGGGCCATAAGTGATTGAATAATTAATTCAAGGACATGAACATGAGAATAGACATTTCAAATATTCAAGTATTAGGGGAAAAAGATACCTTGAAACTTGGAAATGGTATTACTTGTACTTCCATTTCACAGGATTATAGATGCATTCACACACAGGACAGACTAATGTGCAAAGTATTTTGATTTAAAATATATGAAGGTAATTAAAACCATAGCATTCAAAAATGGAACGTATATACTATAATATGGTAACTGTTAAAATCACACATAGCTAGAGCATAACAAGACAAGATTTTCATTATCCTAATAAAACAAGGAAAATCCATTAAAAATTCTTGAACCTTCCAAAGTACCAAGGAAGTAAGCTGACATGTACCTAAAAGGTGAACACAAAAAGTCAAAGTGATAATCTTGCTGACTGGGTTAATTTACTTTCGTAGTTCCATAATCACTGGATTTTTCCCTTATCCACCTTACTGTTAACTTTTCATTTAAATAAAAATACATGCAATCATGACGTTTAGCCAATTCTGTTTGCCTTTTGCTGTAGAAGCAAGAACCCAGTAAAAAGAATAAACTCCACTCTTTTCCTCAATGTGGTCTATGTCTATATAATCTATAGTTTTAAGTATAAAGAACTGAATATCACAGTCCAAATTCAGAGTTTTCTAAAAAACTGTAAGAGAAAACTGTTTACTTAGGGGAAATGTTCTTCAGACATCAAAGGCACATGAATGCTTATTGTAAGAGTCTCTCAAGACATGCTGCTACCAAGTGGCAAAGTTCATTTATCATACTTTCTGATGCACATTAACTACATTAATAGAAATTATTTTAGCAAGAGGATCCATCAGATATTCACATGTTGAAGGCTGTTGAAGCTGAAAATTGTGTTCTCCCAGCAGCTCAAAAGATAAATTAAGCCACATGCACAAAATCAGTAACGTTAGGGCTTTGAGATAATCCCACAGAAGTAAGGCTGACACACTGTCCTTAGCTTGCACCATTGTGCACTATTTTTCAAAGCAATGGCTTAATAGCAAATTGTCGACCCAGATATTTAGCTTACACTCTACATTTTCTTAAATCCTTCACCGCTGGATCTGTTTTCTTGAAGTCATTATGAATGGACACTCCACTGAAATCAATGAAACAGCAGGTCTGTACAGCAGTATGGAAGAGTTAATATTGTATGCTAACATCAAACCCTTAATGCTCTATTACCTTGTATTTATTATTTCCATTGCTTTTGTTTATTAGTGAGAGGCTTAGGAAGCACTAGGGGAAAAAGGGAAAAAAATGTCTTATGAGCTGAGTGTATCTGCAGCAGCTGTGAACAGATAATAAAAAATTACTACTACTTAGCATTTTTCATACCTATCCCCTTTTAGAAATATTCACTAATGACCTCACAGGGCTTTAGTGTGATTTAAGTACTATTATCCCCATTTTATTGGCAGTGAAATGGAACCAGAGAGGTTATGTGACTTGTTCAAAGCACAGAGGGAATCCATACAGAGCCCGAGTTGAAGTAGGAAGTTCCTAGTTCCCCGTCACATACTCAGAGACAAGACCTCTAATCCAATTCTCTATTCCGCCCCGGCTAAGCTCACAGCAAGAATGGCAAACTCCAATGCTTGCAGAGGAATGACATGGAACAAATAGGACAAGTCAGAGTAGCCTCAAGTGCTCCTCTAACATTAGCTCTGCTGCAACAGCCCTTCGGGGGCTATTTTAGCAGCCCACTGGAGCACAGTGCACTTAGCTACACCTCCCTCCTTGTGGGCCACACACGGGCAATCTCCTCTAGGGAATGTGTAAGGGGGAGGGGAAATTGACTCTTTTTGCTGGTCATACACTACCAGGGAATCCCTCTAAAGCTGGGGATATTCCTCAGTGTAAACAGTGGCTCTGTGGTCCCTGTACAGCTATACAAAGGAGCCACATGGAACCCATTTCTCTGTGTATAACATGCATTAATAATCATAGTTTTTAACGTGTATTGTACACTTGAAAAATCTATGGGTCTGAACCTGTTGCTTAGGAGTTGCTCAGCTCCTCACATTTATTAGAGTATCAATTTGTAAAGTGATATAAAACATATCCTGATTCCAGTCTCACATATACCTATATGACTTGACTGGAGCTATTCCCGATTTACACTGGAGTAAGAAAAGAAACAGCCCCGTAAAACATGTGCCTAACGAAACTATTACCAAATGTTATTGTGAATGACGAACAGGTGATACTAGATGACAAAAGGACAGCATCACCATTAAAAAGGCAGCATTTACCAGAAGCTGACACATAGCTGTACTAAAGTTATTTCCCTATTCTAAATATACAGAAATAAATGGTGCATCTCAGATACCATTACCTGGGGGCAAATTATCCTTAAACAAAGAAACATTAATGGTATTTACTTTAAGATAAAAAAGTCACTATTATTTTACGGCACTATTTATTATAACATAAAGAACATTTACATCAAATAGGATTTCATAAATTGTGACAAACAACTGTCTTTTATTATACTAAACACTACCATTGCCTTCAGAGGTGATCCTGGCAATTGCAGATCGATGAGCCTAATGTCAGTACTGGGGAAATTGGTAGAAACTATAATAAAGAACAGAATTATCAGACACAGATAAATATAATTTGTTTTAGAAGAGTCAACCCTGCTTTTGTAAAGGGAAGTCATGCCTCACCAATCTATTACGATACTTTGAGGGAGTCAAGGGGCATGTGGATAAAGACTATCCAGTCGATATAGCCTACTTGGATTTTCAAAAAACCTTCAAAGGTTTTTAAGGAAACTAAGTAGCCACGGAATAAGAGGGAAGGTTCTCTCATTGATCATTAACTGGCTGACATATAGGAAACAAAGGGAGGGATAAAAGGTCAGCTTCACAATGGAGAGAGGCAAACAGCGGGGTCCCCCACAGGTCTGTACTGGGACCTCAGCTGTTCAACATATTCATTAATGATCTGGAAAAAGGGGTGAACAGTGAGATCGTGAAGTCTGTGGAGGATACAAAATTATTCCAGATAGGTAAATCCAGGCTCGGTGTGGTGGTGCATGCCTGTAATCCCAGCTGCTTGGGAGGCTGTGGTTGGCGGATCGCTCAGGAGTTCTAGGCTGCCGTGCGCTATGTCAATCGGGTGTCCGGTGCTACTAACAGCCTGGCCCAGCGGGTAGTTGGAGGACTGGCTGGAACAACACATCTGACGTGTTGTGATCGGCGCTCTCTCTGTGAGGGCTGGTAGACCGATCGATGACAGTGAGTTAAGTCCAAAGCAGACTGTGAGGAGTTACAAGGGGATCTCACTGAACTGGGCAACAAAATGGCAGATGAAATTCACCATTGATAGTTGCAAAGTAATACACATTGAAAAAAATAATCCCAACTATACATTCACAATGATAGGTTCTAAATTAGCTGTTACCACTGAAGAAAGAGATTATTGACAGTTTGTTTTTTAAACTTCTACTCACTGCACAGCAGCTGTCAACAAGGCTAACAGAATGTTAAGAATTGTTAGGAAAGGGATAGATAAAAAAAATATAATGCCATTATACAAATCTATGGTTCACCCACACCTTGAATACTGTGTCTAGTTCTGGTCACCTTTTCTTAAAAAGGATATAGTGGAACTGGAAAAGGTTCAGAGAAGGGAAAGATGATCAAGGCTACGGAATGGCTTCCATACAAGGAAAAACTCCAAAGATTAGGGCTGTTCAGCTTGGAAAAGAGACAACTGAGAGGGGATATGATAAAAGTCTATAAAATCATGAATGGCATAGGAAAAGTGAATACAGAAGTGTTATTTACCCTTTTCCACAATACAAAAACCAGGGGTCACCGGATGAAATTATTAGGCAGTAGGTTTAATACAAAAAAGAGGAAGAACTTTTTCACACAATGCACAATTAACCTGTGGAACTCATTGCCAGGGGATGTTCTGATACCCAAAAATATAAATGGGTTCAAAAAGAACTGGGTAAGTTCCAGCTGGGTAGTTCCATCAATGGTTATTAGCCAGCCTGTGACTACCAGAAGCCAAGAGTAAAAGGCAGGAGTGAATCACGCCATAAATTTCCCTGTTCTGTACACTCCCCCTGAAGCTCTGATTCAGACCACTGTCAGAGACAGGATGCTGGGCAAGATGGACCATGGTCTGACCCAGTATGGCAGCTCTTGTATTCTTATGCCTCCAGAAAAATATTTGTGCAAGAAAAGACAAATCCTTATGCCAGTATGCAACCTGAGTAATGTGCAATCATCTGCGAGAAGGAGGAGAGATGGGCCCAATATGAAGTGGAAAAATAAAGAGGCTTTGGCATCACAAAGGAATGCAGAGTAAAGATTACAGTGGGTGGATGAGTAAAGAAACAGCAGCTTGAGGTACTGTCGATGAAAAGAGAAAGCGTGTCGATGAAAGAGAAAGATTCCTGGGGGAGTTTCAGCATAGAGTTTTGTTTTGTAATCACAGCATGGCTTTTTCGTGTAAAACAGGGGCATAAAGCAACGCATGCCCATAAAATCTTACAGACGGTAACACAAGGAATGCCTCTTTAAAACGACTGCCCTTCTGGGAACTCCTTTGCAGATCTGGATGACTGGAAAGGATTGAGAATGATTTATAAAGCAGATGCAACAAAACAACAAATCAAAGGAAGCATAGAAAAATACAAGTTCATGGTAAGAGATTAGAAATCTTGCATCATTACTGAAAAGATATGTTGTTGGTTATTCTTTTCCTATGTCAACTTTACAGAAGATGGTAGCCAGGCAATACAAAGGCTATAATAGTGACAGCATGTAAAAAGGACTGCTAATGTAAATAATATTTAGCAAACGCTACTACCAAAAAATAACCCACAAAGGGAATTAGAAAGACACATCCCAGGTCCATTTGATATGCATCAAGGAGATAAGAATTGATGTGAATCATAACTTACATGATCAAAGTTACTGCATAATGGAAAAGACAGTAAAAACAATTATATCTTTATAAACTCAACATCATTTTTTGAGACTAAAGAAAGAAAATCCCAAAATGACAAATGAGGGGGAATTCAATTTCCACTGCTACAACTCGATAGGAGTCCTCACAGCAGAAAAGGAAATTATTGTTTTATTTATAAAAGTATTGACAGAATGTATAAGTTTGTGAAAAAGCTGTGCCATTTAGTGTTTTTCTTCAGAAAGGCCCCATTGTGAAAGCTACTCTGGTTAGCTCTTTGTAGTACATTTTTACCGTGCTTCATAATTGTAACTGTTACAGACCATCACCCCATTATCAAGATGAAGGTGGATGGTAAGCACTTTCTGAAAATCAGGCTACTTTAAGCTACCTCAAGTTAGACACTAATAAGCTGAAGTCACCTTGAAAAAAAATCTGTGCTATAGCATACTCCAATTGAACTGTACCTCTCTTAAAAGTACAGATTTTTTTCCCACCTGAATGAAATACAAGGGTAAATCTCTTTAACCCCCATTTTTGTCAATTTACATTGTCAATATATGCTATATTTTAGTTGTCTAGAATTGTTAATGCAGATGGCTTCAGGAACCTGACTGGTGAGGAGTTATATTTAGAAAACATGAGGGAAACAGCCTGACATAGCAATTCCATTCTGCTGCCAGTGATCTTCTTTTGAGACTAAAACAACATGGCAGCTATTCACACCTTAATGAATAAAGATCTCTGTAAATTCCAGCTGTGAATCAGTAATCAGTATGCATTTGTGGAGGAGAGATATTGGCAATTGTTAATTCCTATATTTAACACTGTGGGAATAGACTTCTGAAGCCAGCACTATCACTAAGTAGTCACTACATACAAATAAGGTTTTTTCAGAATTTAGCTTTCTTTGAAAAATGCTGTATCAAAGGTGTATTTTAATGCTGTGTCAAAGGTGATCTGGTGACTAGCACCATAGGGCAGTGTCATGCAAAACGCTTGGATAAGCTGGCAGCTTTGGGATTCCAGCCTCCAGGGACAGTGAAGTTCTGTCATGCAGCAGAGAAAACAGCCTTGAATATGATGAGGGTGTTTCTACACAAGCCTACTATTAGATCATTTATGTAGTGGTATTGGTTGAAGCCTCATAGAAGGCTTTAATGGATTTCTTCAATAATTAGGATTGACTAATAGGTCAATGCAATTTAAACCACGTTTCAATGTTTTACAACTTTTAAAAAATTATTATTTTAAAAGTTATGATAACAGTAAACAATATTTAAGGAAAGAATCAAATATTACCCTCACTATGAATAACATTAATTATAATGGTTTGGCTTTATCATCTCCATGATTTTTTCCCATTAGTAGATTCACTGACAAAAGGAAAAGAGACAAAAAACAGAAACACTTCAAAAAAAAGGGGGGGGGGCGATGGTTGTTGGGTTTTTGTTTGTTATTGTTTAAATCAGATCTAGGGGTAAATGTTTTATCAGCATGAGTTTGAGAAGGACGAGTTAGTCACAAGTGGTGATGTTATGAATCATGGGAGACCAGAACTGTACACAGTATTCCAAAGGCATCGGTGAGACCTCTTTTGGAATACTGTGTGCAGTTCTGGTCTCCCATGTTTAAGAAGGATGAATTCAAACTGGAACAGGTACAAAGAAGGGCCACTAGGATGATCCGAGGAATGGAAAACCTGTCATATGAAAGGAGACTCAAGGAGCTTAGTTTGTTTACCTTAACCAAAAGAAGGCTGAGGGGAGATATGATTGCTCTCTTTAAATATATCAGAGGGATAAATACCAGGGAGGGAGAGGAATTATTTCAGCTCAGTACCAATGTGGACACAAGAACAAATGGATGTAAACTGGCCATCAGGAAGTTTAGACTTGAAATTAGACGAAGGTTTCTAACCATCAGAGGAGTGAAGTTCTGGAACAGCCTTCCAAGGGAAGCAGTGGGGGAAAAAGACCTAACTGGCTTCAAGATTAAGCTAGATAAGTTTATGGAGGGGATGGTTTGATGGGATAACATGATCTTAGTCAAAGGTCAATTAATTGCCATCAGTGGTAAACAGGACCAATGGTCAATGATGCAAGGAAGGAAGTCAATTCCCAAATAAATGTAGCTTATTTACTTAGATAATAAACTACTTTGGGGGCAGGAACCGTATTTTTGTTCTGTGTTTGTACAATACCTAACACACAAGGGTCCATGACCGGGGCTCCTAGTCGTTACTGAAATAAAAACAATAACAATCATAGTATCACAAAGTTCCACAATTACGAGATGGGTATTATAATCATATGCCACATATGTGAGAGGATGCACACACATGTACAGGTGTGAAAAATCTGTAAAATAGAAAGAACATTTCAAATTGAAGGCAACATTGGAGGTTTTTAACAGGTTAGACAAACACTTGCCAAGGATGGTCCTACCTCAGCCCTACATTTCTATGTATTCTAAATCTCTATTGCAGTTTAGGAATAATTTGTCTATAAATAGTCAAAGATGCTTTAACTCACAACTATCTACTGACTGAAGTTGCTGAATCAAAAACCCAATCACGTTTCCTAAAAATAAATGAAAAATTTAAATAGATCTGTGGCTTATTCATACTGACCTCCCTGCACCTTTAAGCGGGGGGGGAGGAGGTATATTTGGCTGGCTGGCCGGCGGAATGAAGAGAACTGTGCTTTATGGCTGGCAGGCGAGGGAGATAAAAACTGCTGCAAAAGGGTCAGCGGGGTCTCTGACTCATCCCCTGGGAATGAGGGGTTTAAAAGAGGCAGCCCTGTGATTTAAGCCTCCGTTTTTTGTGCTTTCAGGATCAACGAGCTAGTACCTGGGTCTGTTAGGGATTC
This sequence comes from Chelydra serpentina, assembly GCA_037349315.1. NCBI lineage: Eukaryota > Metazoa > Chordata > Testudines > Chelydridae > Chelydra > Chelydra serpentina. The sequence goes on from JBAIAC010000035.1 coordinate 22,135,633, forward strand.
TACAGGAAGGGCTTTGGAACTGCATTATATACAATGGCATGAGCATTCAGTGATATTAGACTTGCGAAGGTCAAAGTCAGATCAAGTCATCCGGGGTAAATTTGTTATCCTCCAGGAGGGTGGTGAGCCTAGGGTCTGCCCCGTTCAGGCTTTGAAGGCCTACTTAGTGATATGGCTGGAGGGGGAAGAGCCCCTTTTTATGCATGGTGATGGGAGTCCCCTCACAACGTATAAATTTGTTATTGTATTGAAACGGGGGCTGACGAGGTTGGGGCTGCCAGTCCATGAATTTGGTTCCTACTCATTCAGAATCGGGGCAGCAACAGCAGCAGCACAGCTAGGCATGGGAGCAGAGGCAATTCAGGCAATCAGGCGTTGGCATTCAGACGCGTACCGAATGTATGTAAGACCTCAGGTGGTAAGTCAGCATCAATAGGTTGTAATCTCATTACAGATGTTGGACGGCCGGCCATGCAGACAGTGGTGTGGATCTGCGGGCACAGTATTTTCTTTTGGGCCTATAGGCATGTGTCCAACTTGCCTGAGGGTTCGCAGCTGGGCTTCAGTGGTGAAACAGTACTCCGTTGGCGTGCAGAGGGACATGTTATGGGATCAACTTATACCGCTGTTGTATGGGCCAGTCAGTGGCCAACAGATATAATTGTGGTGCACCTTGGGGGAAATGATTTGTGAATGCTTAAAGGGGTTGAACTAATGCTCAGAGCAAGGAGAAACTTGAGGCTGATCCTTCAACTTTTTCCTGGAGCTGACATTGTACGGTCAGACATGCTTCAGCACAGGGTCCGGTGGGGAGCCATGAGCCCTCCCCACCCCACACTCCCAGGGTGGACAAGGCAAGGAGGTATGTGAATAGGGAGGTGGCCAAATTCCTTGGGACCACAGAAGGGGCAGTGATTTTGTATCTTGGCATAGCATAGCCAAGCTAATGGTTGGCACCTCCTTGTGGCAGATGTCCAGTGCAGGTGCTCTGTAGGGAAGGTATACAATGACCAGATAAATGGCTTGGGAGAGGACTTACCGACACCTCTTTTTAAAGGAGCCAATGGGGGGCGGTTGGGGACTCGTATGATTGATACGGCAGGGAGCCAACCCTCCAATTGTTATAGCCCACCTTAACCCTCCTCTGAGGTGGGGGGGCGGGTGAATGGTAAGGTCCCAGCAGTGGATTTGCTGGAAGGACCTGGATGGAAAAAGAGGGAGAGTTGGTGGAAACCCCCTGGGTAACTATGGAATAAACAGGGGTTACCTGCACTGTATATTGCTATATGCCAGGTAGTCCCAGACATCTAATAATAAAGTTGCAGCCTGATTAAACCCATGTCAAATGTCTCCTGTCCTTCTTTCGGTATAACCAGACAACAAGTAGCCAACAGCCAACTAAAACCCACATTGAACTCTAACGGTCAAGAAATGAGGGGAGAAATGAGAGAAAGGGCCTGTTGTACTAATAAGTCCATGGTTAACTACAAGCAATTTTCACCCATCGCTATTTTATCATGTCAACTGTTTGCAAGTGGCCGAATTATCTGCTATTCTGGGGGAAAAAACAAACTTTATGGTGTTAATTGAGACCAAGTTGAAATTCAAAGAAGACTACTACTTCAAAGAGTGTTTAAACAGTACCTCTGGTCTAAGGATTACACCTCATAAACCTCTTGTAAAATGGGTTTTTTACAGAGGGGTAAACTGACAATAGCTTACATAATTTACAGTTATAATTACCATGGTTAACATAAGAACTTGCATTAATTAAGCCTGTGGCACAGATTTAGAAATAGAACTCAGTATGAGCTCAGCCCCCTGCTCTAACCACTCAACAAATTGTCACTCCAAAACCAGTTCTCCCACCTAACTATGATTACAGTGATTATGTAAGAACATTAACAGCAACATTAGACAGAATAAAAGTATTTATCAGTGACCGAACCCTCATGTATCAGGGCATAAGCCAGCACAGTCGCTCAGGGTTAAGAAAAAACGTCCTCTATTGTGTAGCTTATTCCATAATTTTCCATTACAAGGATTCTTGCACCTTCTCCTTAAGTATCCAGTGCCAATGTCCAAGATGGTATATACCGGACTAGATAAACCACTGATTTCATGTGGTATGTCAACTGCTAAGTTCCTATATGTTTAAGGGTAATAATTTCCAGGAAGATGGACTTTCTAAAAATAAGATCAGCCATATGCAAAAACAGTCATTCAAGAAAGTGAATGTCTATTCAGAGTATTTCTTAAATGAATCCTTGCTAAAAATCAGGCACTGTGCATTTTAAACATATTAAGTTACTTTACTTCAAATTTGCTGCTCACAGATGATTCAGCTTTGATCTGCTAACTGAAGGACAAAAAAGATTCTTTCCTCTCTCCAGATTTTTATTTCTGTATTATAAACAAAATGTTTCTTTTGCAGAATTTAAAAAGTGACACTAAGATGACACAGCAAATTTTCAGTGGTGTGGATCAAAATGAGTGGGAAACTGATTAAAAGCACAATAATCTCCTTGGATGTTCACAGAACAGCTAACGCTTCAAGGAAAATTTGGAAAAATATTCTGCATAGAAACAATCCTGTGTACATATCATGTACCAGGCATATCGGCAACCTTCGGCACGCGGCTCACCAGGGTAAGCCCCCTGGCAGGTCAGGCCGGTTTGTTTACTTGCTGCATGCGCTGGTTCAGCCGATTGTGGCTCCCACTGGCCGCAGTTCGCCGTCCCAGGCCAATAGGGGCTGCGGGAAGCGGCGCGGGCTGGGGGATGTGCCAGTGGGAGCTGCGATCAGTCGAACCGGCAGACGGGGCAAGTAAACAAACCATCCCGGCCCGCCAGGGGGCTTACCCTGGCGAGCCGCGTGCCGAAGGTTGCCGATGCCTATCATATACCACTGTATTTCTCTTTTCTTCCATCACTGAGAATATTTGCCTGAAAACAGTTTTCCTTCTCTGTTCATCTGCTCCTACTACTTATAACTCACTTCTCAACTTAATCCTTGGTTTGTGACAGCACCATTAGTTACAATGGAAAAGACTGGGATATTACTATGAACCCAAGACCACAACCCTCATAGGACCCAATTCAACAAAACATTTAAGCTCCTGCTTAAAGTTAAGCATTGGCTTAACTCCCACTGACTTCACTGAGACTTAAGCACCATGTTTTCAGTTAAGCATGCACTTACACGCTTTGTTGAATCAGTCTGATTGCCCATGTGTTTGTGTGTCATTCAAAGTGAACAAGGATTGCAGAATCAGGCCTGAAGAGAAATCAGTGAATTCATGTGAGGAAGGTCAAAAGAAATAAATCTTGTTTCTAGAGAAATAAGGTGGGTGAGGTAGTATCTTTTATTGGACCAACTGCTATTGGTGAGAGAGAGAAGCTTTTGAGCCACACAGAGCTCTTAGCTCTCACCCACCTCGTCTCTCTAATATCCTGGGACCGACATGGCTACAACTACACTGCATACAATCTTGTTTCTACACATTCTTAGTAATGAGCAAGACAAGAGACAGTGAAAAAATGTATTAATTATAAACTGGTTTGGTTTTAAACCAAAGGTTTTCCAAGTTTTATGCCTTAACAGCTCTTCAAGACAAAATAGGCCACATGTTATACATTGCCAGTGGTTTGCACATGTGCATAATTTGTGTGCACACCCACTTGCCTATTTGTGCAACGAAACAATTACATGGTACACAAATATGGCAGTAGGTACCACAATTACTCTGCATACACATAGAAATAACCATGCACAAATGAGGGGGGGTTCACATCCTAATTCTACATGTACACAAATTGGAGGCTGTATTGACAATCTGGGATAGTAAGCAATTCTGGTGTTAGCAATCTTCAAAAAGAAAAAAAAGGTGTGTGTGTAGACAAAACTTGTGATTTAAAAAAACACCTGAAAATGGCAAACAATTTCATTTTAATATTTGATTAATAAAAACTGGATGCAATTCACCACCAGCTATGACAAACTACTTTAGAAACAATATGAATGTAAGGTTATCTAATTTCTCTTTTAACAAAAAAACAAACAGTTCGGTGATCCTAATGATGCTGCATACATGAGAGAGCGAGAGAGAGAGAGAGGGAGAGAGAGGCTGAATAACAAGAAAATTATGTAAGTATTTAATTAAGTACATTTCATTGTATGCTAGCCAGAAAAAAAAGGACCTGAATCAAGAAAGCACTGAAACATGTGCTTAAGTCAATCCTTATTCAGGAAAACAAAGTTAATAATTCATTAAGGGTAAGGGTAAAGTATGGCCCTGTACCGAAGACCAGCTCTCCAGGTACAAGAATAATTTAAGTTCCACTTAAACCTAGTTTAAGGGCTTAAACAGGATTTGTGCAGTGCTTTGATCAGGCTTTGTGGAGACCCTAAGAATTATAGTTTGTCCCGGACAGATTTTACGCAACTCCATTTTGGATCACTATTAAACTATTTCTGTACCTGTATGGCATTCACAAATGGAAATAGAAATGTTTGTTGTATGGCACTAACAATATACCAAGTGTTCAACTGCTGTATTTAAAATGCATTAATAAAAAAGATGTAGTCATGATGTAAATTAAATGTAACTAGTTATGGGCCATGGCATGACATTGATTTTTGAGCACAACCCCTCATTCATTTCAATAAAGTTTTCTGTTTATTTTTTTGCATGACAGGATCTTGTTAAATATCACTAATGCTCTCTATGTGAACAACCACCAATATAGGAGAGAAAACTGAAAGAAACTGAGGAAATGACACAGTTTTGAGTCAACCATGCCACATTTATAGAAGAGACCAAAATGTGTAATTTGTCATCAAGCAATTCAATGAGAAATTAGAACCAGGCTATCCTATAAGAGGAAATACATTTCTGAAAGTCAAGAGGTCAAAGAAAATTTCAAGCTTTCTTATATAACCAAAGGAATACTGGAGGAATCAGGAAGTGGAAATACTAAAAGGAAAGCTCACATACACCGTACTTGAGCCAAACTTAATTAACCCCAGATTATTACTGCATGTGCTGCAAAATTAATGAATGTACAGAAGTCATAACCAGTGCTGAATTCCACAGATGTGCAATTATTGAGATTGAACAGCAAAGACTGAATGTTCAGAAGCATACTCCAAGACAAGGGAAAGTTCTGCATAAACTGATAGTATTTTTTAAATGGCACCATATATTTCAAGAATCGTATTTTTTCCTTTAAAATAGATCAAGCTTCATATGAACTAGCAATATAGAAAGGACTGTTTTAGTGTTTTTATACATAACTATGATTTCAAAGGCTATAAACAGATCATTAGTACACAGTAATCCCTTTTTTTTCTTATTTTAAAGAAAAGGAAATTCACTTTGTCTCCAGCTAAACATTTCCAAGCTCTGTCTTCTAGGTATCACCACACACTGATTCTCCATCAACACAGATAAAAATAAGAATTCTTCTATGACTCAGCTAACTTTTCACCTTAAGAACTTTAACAAGGAATGTAAATAAAGATTAAAATGTCTATTCTATTGCTAAGCTTAAATATGTGCAATAGAATGAATATTGTATTTGTAGCTAAGAACAATTAGTTAAAAAAAAAAGCTAAATTTGTTTGCCAGCACAATTAAATAATTTGATTTCTTCTACAATGGAACCTCAGAGTTATGAACACCAGAGTTACGAACTGACCAGTTAACCACATACCCAGGGCCGGCGCTACCATTAGGCGACCCTAGGCGGTCTCCTAGGGCGCCAGGATTTGGGGGGCGGCGTTTCAGGTCCCTCGGCGGCCGCGGCAGGAGAGGCTACCGCCGAGATCCCTGGCGGCCGAAGAAGCTGTCACCAAAGTGTCGCTGAGGACCCCGGCACTTCGGCGGCAGCCTCTCCCATCGCCGCTGCCTAGGGCGGAAAAAAATGCTGGCGCCGCCCCTGCACACACCTCGTTTGGAACCAGAAGTACACAGTCAGGCAACAGCAGAGATTAAAAAAAAAAAAGGAGGCAAAAAAAAGCAAAGCAAATACAATACATAAGGACGGCCATACTGGGTAAGACCAATGGTCCATCTAGCCCAGTAACCTGTCTTCCGACAGTGGACAATGCCAGGTGCCCCAGAGGGAAAGAACAGAACAGGTAATCATCAAGTGATCCACCCTGTCACACATTTCTAGCGTCTGACAAACAGAGGTTGGGACACTTCAGAGCATGGGTTTGCATTTCTACCTATCCTGGCTTAAAGCCATTGATGGACCATACAGAATGGAGTTAAACAAACTACTAAAAAAATAAAGGGAAAGCAGCATTTTTCTTCTGAATACTAAAATATCAAATCTGTATTAAGTTAATGTTCAGTTATACACTTTTGAAAGAACCACCATAAGATTTTGTCCAAAGTTATGAACAACCTCCATTCCCAAAGTGTTCATAACTCCGAGATTCTACCGTATTACAAAATTACATCTTATTTATCTGTCTTTATCAAAGGAACCTATTACACTGTCATTTAGATTGGCATTCTCTTCAAGATCTTTGAAATTAAACAATAAGTGCCTTCAGGCTAAGAAAATAGGTGTACTCTCTTATTCTGAGTTTGCAAGGTGGGTCAATATATCAGTTTTTACTTTATGATAAATGTAATTTAAAATCACTTATCTTACTCATGTCTTAATCATTTCCTGTCTCGACTATTGCATTTCTCTCTTATGGTCTCTGGAAATCCCTATTCTCAAATATCATAGGTACAGAATGCAGAAACATCGGGGAATCAGAAAATCCGTGTCTCATCAATTTCTTCACTACAGTTACTGGGGCTCAATTCTGAATGGAAATGATGTAATTGCAACAAGCATATCACTCTGTTTCTCTGTCACTTTGCAGGGATCCTATTGATTTACCAATCCAACTCAGGATTGCCTTCAAAATTTTCCATGAAACATTATTACTTTACCTCTCTGTACTCATAACCCTCCCAATATTTTGTTTTAGGCTCCTTTTCTGTCCTGTCCCATTTTTCTGTACAGGTGGATATTTTTTGTCCTGATGTGCTCTCTCATGCCTCATGAAGTATCTTTCCACTTCCTCAGTTTTAGCTTTCCTTTTCCACTATGCTTTTGGTTGGCTCTCTGGGAAATGTTTTCTGATACTCTGTATGAAAGGTGCTACAGAAAACTGAACTTTATTGTGTCATAGTTGTAATACTATGGTATTTATATAGCACATCTTATCCAAGGATCTCAGCAAGCTTCACAAACGCCAAATGACGCTTCACAGAACCCCTTTAAGGTACGGGCTCTTTCCTTACTACCCTCAATCTTACCCCCAAGTCTCTTCTGCATGAAAACTCAGTAAAGTGACTTCCATTGGGAAAAAAAGGAGAGGGAAAACATTGCTGTAAAAGCAAAACTCCTCCTTCCTATGATTCTGCATTGGCTGAGGACTCCTTCGATGTCCAGATGCTGGAGGATGATCCAGAACTTAGTCACTAAATAAGTCTGACGTTATCCCTTACAGATAATTTCGTTATCCTATCATTTAAAAATATTCTTCCATTTATTAATGCCATTTTAGGAATTTCTATAAAAAAAACCAACTCATTCCACTTCCAATCAGGTAGTAGAATTTTAAAAGTTTGAGTTGCCCTGCACTTTAAATATATCTGCACAAATTTCTGAGTCAGTTGACATTAATAAAGACCTTCAAGGCTTGTGATTACAACTTGTGTTTATTTAGTAGGTTAAATTAGTTCAGGGCGTTTTCTTTTTTCCCCCATGTCTGATAAATTGTGGCATATTTACTAACTAGCAAGTCACAATGATTATACCTCATTCTCTCCACAGTCTGATATTTTCACTTTAGTCTGTCTTGTGAATTTTAGATGGTAATTTCACCCAAGATTCTATTCTGTAGGGTTCAGAAATTACTGGTTTGGTATGCTTCAATAATACAATCTATCTAATGAAATTCACAGGGTGGCCTCATGGATAGAGATTGGGAGACAATTTGTTTCTGCCACCAACTCACTGTATAACCTTGGTCCACTCACTTAGCCTCTCTATTCCTTAATTTACTCATTTATAAAATAAGTAAAATAGTGAAATACCTCAATATTGATGTTGGGAAGCTTACACAATTACCGTCTGTAAAATGCTTTGAGAGCCTACATGAAAGGTGCTAAATTAGTATCAATGTCTATTTGTAAATGATTCACCAGATTTTGGTCGGAGTTAAAATGCTGTAAATCCACAGTAAATCTACAGATTTCAATGCAGTTACTCCAGATTGACACAGATGTAATTGATATAATAATCTGGACATCTAATTTTCTGCTCTCTACTAAAGCTTTTATAAACATATTAAAGAGTCCAGAGGGACATTTTCTCAATATAGTACTAAAGGAAATTCTTCAAAAACTCAAACTCGGGAAATCAGGGGCCTGGCCAAGATGCTGAAACACAGCACTGAGGACTGAAACCAGATAGTTTCCCTAAAACTATTTAGCTTAACCCCCCAGCTTAACAGTTCCCTCAGATTGATCCGATATGATCAGGATCTTACTAGCAACTAGGAACCACAGCAACTACTGCGATATCTGTGTTAGCAGCAACTTCAGCAAACTATTCTGTAGCACCCTCAAGAAAAGAATAATACTGTATGTGACCATCCCCAATGTAATCTAAATTGCCTTTCTCCCTTAGAAACAAGCCACCAAACAAACGCATTGTCCTTACCCTATAAACTCTTGTTAACAAATACACAATATACAAAATATAGGAAAATATTTGCCCACGTCACAATCTTCAGAAAAGCTTTTGGCTCAGTCAGGTACCCAGGACTGATCCTTAAAAGGCTACAAAATGGAAATTGTGGGGAAATGTATGACTTCATTAACTCCATGAACCAGTTCATTAAATGCAGGATATCAAAAAACAATATGCAGAGTTCTTCAAGCAAGAAAGGGCAATAAAACAGGGGTCTAACCATAGCTTGACCCTCTTCAACAAATACATCAATAGAGAGACAAGGTGGGTGAGATAATGTGTTTTATTAGACCAACCTCTGTTGGTGAAAGAGACAAACTTTCAAACTTACACATAGCTCTTCTTCATGGCATGAAGAAGAACTCCGTGAAAGCTGGAAAGTTTGTGTCTTTCACCAACAGAGGTTGGTCCAGTAAAAGATACCTCACACACCTTGTCTCCAGTATTCCCAGACCAACACGACTACAACAATACTGCAAATACATAAATCAATGATTTACTAGTCCAACTGAAACAATCCCTAAACTCCTACTAAATGACTCAGAGATAAAATGCTGCTCTATGCTTATGACCTGGTCATATCACTTATGCAAGATGGTCTCCAGAGAAACTTGTACTTTCTAATACATGAATCCTACAAGTCACCAAGGAAAAAACACAGATATTTCAGAAACAAGTCCCAACTTAACCAAAACAGATTTTTATGGGTTTTTTTTTTAAATTACAGAGCCGCTGAAATTGAATATATCCTAAATTATACATATTAAGCCTCATAAGAAATGTATCAAATAGCGTTAGACTGACTACCAAATCATGACAGGAAATCAGCTCTGAGAGCCTTTTTGGGCTTCACAGAACTACTCACTATATATGACCCAAATAAAACTACTACCAGAAGTATTCAACAACATAATCCAACCCAATCTACTATTTGGGAGTGAACTCTGAGGCCCACATTTTAACAATTCACTGGGATAAAACCCCACCAAAAACCCTATATCTACCATTTTGCACACAAATCTTCCTTGTGCACAGGAACTCCAGCACAAAGGACTGCAGAGCAGACATGGGGCAATACCCTGTGCTGGATCAATATGCAAATAAAAATTATTCAACTTCTGGTCCAATCTCAAAGCAACAAATGCTTCCTCCACGAAAAAGCACTAAAAGATCAAAAATTTAATCCAAATGGAAGCAGGACCCACTCCTACATATCACTTTCTGAGCCTAGTAAATCCAACCTCCTGACCAAGGGAGCAAAGAATCCCACCTAGAACTGAAAAATGCTCAGGATACCTGACCGCCACCTACAATACCAGTACATGAGTCACTGGAAAGAACAGACCAAAAACCAACATAAACTAGACTGCTCCAGATCTCTACCCAGAGCTAACATACTATCTCACCACTGTGAAATGTGAAAAATGAAAACAGAATCTCACCAAATACAGAATCCATAACCATAAACCAGAAGTAGAAATTGGGAGGCACAAAGCATAGTCCAAACCCAGCAAGAAATGACGAGGTAGCCAATATGACAGACAAGAGATTGAGACAAAGACATACTTTCTACTGCACTATCCCAAATACAAGAAAGTATGAGAGACACATTTCCTTCAATTATCAGAAATCACAAAAAGATTTTTCTTAAAAATGTGAGGAGGCAAAACTGTGCCTGATCCTGGAAGAAAGAAGACAAATGGCAGAGATGGTAACATGCTACTCAGCAATCTGAGGAACAGCTAACTGCTGAAAAATGGACTGAGGGAACATCTACAGCGCAATTAAAAACCTATGGCTGGCCCATGCCAAGTGACTCGGGCTCGGCGGGGCTCGGCGTATGGTGCTGTTTAACTGCAGTGCAGACATTCGGGCTCAGGTGGGAGCCCAGGCTCTGTGAGATGGGAGAGAGTCCCAGAGCTCAGGTTGCAGCCCGAGCCCAGATGCCTACACCGCAATTAAACAGCCCCAGTCACCTGGCACGGGCCAGCCATGGCTGTCTAGTTGCAGTGAAGACATACGCATAGAGACCTACCCCTAAACAGCATGTATCCGTACCATAGAAAGCTCTTACCTCAGGGGGTCTCTTTCTTATACTTTGGATATATGTTTTTAGCTTATTGTGCCAATAAAGTCTCACTGAATTAAAAAATTGCATTGCAAGACATCTAGGCATTCACAGCAACTCATGTTAACTACCCATTAACAGATGCTTCTGGCTAACGTCCTGGAAAAAGGATAGTCCAACATTAGGTCTCCTGGGAATGAAGGTAGGACCTCAAGAAAACCCAATCCCTGAGTGTGAAAGGCCTAATACGCAGCGGAACTTGTGATTCAGATGCACAGAGGCAGGATGCAGTAGACTGGCTTGGGATCTAGAAACACTTGCACATCCCAAGGGGCTTGACTTGCCCTGGCATATTTGGGGGCCGGAGGGGTGAGAAGAAGAGCAGGGCTAAGGAAGGAAATGAAGAAAAAAATATATGTTTGCCCATAGTTGGCTGTGACGGGGTTGGGGCTCACCACCGCGGCGCCTCCTGCTGACACATCCAGGAATTAGCTCTGTCAGCTGCGGAGCGCCCTCTGCTGGTGGTGTCTCACCCGTTGTCTGCCCTGCTGGTTTTCGGACCCGCATTGCTCCCCGCTCAGCGACGTCTGCTTCTGGACACTGCTCTCCAGCAGTGCCCCCTAGTCCATCCTCACCCCCTTTGGGGGAGCGGGGGGCATTTAACAGTCCTTCAGCTTGCTCCTGCCGCCGTGGCCAACCACAACCCCAAAGTCTAGCCCCTCACGTCGGGGCCAGGTTGCAGTCTGACGCGGCCACTCCTCCACAGCCAGGTGCTGTATAAGGGAGAAAGGGGGGACCCAGGCCCGCCCACTACTCTTCGTCCTGACCCAGGGACCCTCTAGCGGCAGCCTCCCTGCCCTACTTCTCTCCCCTTGTCTCTCCCTGGGCCACTTCCCCTTTGGCCCCTTTGCACCTTCTCAGCCCTTTTTGTCAGGGCCGGCAGCCTGGCAGGTAATGGGCTGGAGCTCTCCTCTGCTCCCCTGGGGCCTGCCTAGCACTGCGCTGTCCAAGGTGCCGGTCTCCTTAGCTCAGGAGACAGTCCTTCTCCCTCGAAAGGCAGGGAGAGACTCCCTGCGCCTCTGCTGGGCAGCCTTTATATAGGGCCTAGCCTGGCCCTGATTGGCTGCCAGTTCGCGCAGCCACTCTGGCCTGCTCCAGTCAAACTTCACCTGGGGTGGGGCAGCTGCCCCACCACATTGGCCCAGACTACCTTCCCCCTGTGGCCCAAAAAGTGGCCTTGTAACGTATCCTAAGCAATCAGAATGTGGAGTTTATACTTTAAAATTGAATCTAAAATATTGTTTTTTTTCTTGATTTTGCAAATTTAGGGTTTGTGAAAGGTACGAGAGTGACAGCCCAAGAGAGACAGCATCATGTTCCCACAAGTAAGATTTAATGCCAGTTGTGGTGGTTTAACATTCTAAGGAAGAATGATAGTTCAACACCATCACACCCATAAGTAAGGAACCCAGTAACAAGCAGCACACAGATACTTTAATTTCTAATTTTGTAACAGTAATCCAAATTCCAAGGATGTTTTCCTATGTAGAATTTTCCTTAAGGGGACAGAGAAGTAGCTCTCAGAAGAAAAAACAAACAACCCCTGACAAAAAACAACAACAAAAAAAACCCGTAACAGATTATTTTATTTTGCTCTGATTTCCACAAACTACTGTCTTAATTTAACATACACGTTGTAAATGGATTTTAGCTTTGACAAGAGACCAAAAAAACCCAACCCAACAACCCTTAAGTGCCTGTTGTTTAAATTCAATTTAAGGCACTAAAAATGCAATTGTTAGTCCTTTGTCACTGCTCTATGCTGTAACAGATGTTTTATGCTGTCCATCAATCATCATTCCTGAAGTTTCATTAGTCTTTAAGTAGACACTACTCAATTAAAGATGAAGGCAGATGATCCAAACCATTTACACAGTGTTAAAAACGATCTATATGAAGGTAGCTGCATAATAATGAAAAATTAGTCTCCAAGACCTCTCTGAACATAAAATTTTATGATTACCTTGCCAGTATACATAAGCAATTAACTCTTCTAGATTTCTTGAATGCAAAAAAAAAAATCTTTAAGATGTGCAAAATAATTTCTTACACTACACTACCTTATAAAACCCATCATGAATAAATCAAATAAATTTATTATAAATATCTACTCTACTCAATTACCAGTACTGACTTTGTTTTTTATTTATTCAGATGTATTAGCTGTGTTTGCCTTGAATGCTATATTTAAACAACATTTTAAAATAGGATGTCTAAACAATGCCTACACTCAGGCCTAGTCTACACTTACCCACTGCGTCGGAGGCGTCGGATCGATCTTCTGGGTTCGATTTATCGCGTCTTGTCTACTAGACGCGATAAATTGAACCAGGAAGTGCTCCCCCGTCGACGCCAGTAATCCTGCTCTGTGAACGGAGCAGGCGGAGTCGACGGGGGAGACTGCGCGCCGCCGTGTGGACCAGGGGTAAGTACTTTTAAGTTCGAAATTAGATACTTCAACTTCAGCTACGTTATTCATGTAGCTGAAGTTGCGTATCTTACTTCGAACTTGGGGGCTAGTGTAGACCAGCCCTCAGATTCATAAAAGAAAATCCCATACTACTGTATTACTAGACCAGACTTACCACCATACCTTCTGCTTGACCTATTATAGCCTCCTTATTGCTACCATCTCCGCAACATCACATCAAACCTAACCCCACTAATCAATTCCCCAACAGTCCAACATATCTAGGCCTAAATGACCCAGCCAATCTAAGAGAAATTTGGTCTCACTTTCTAGAAACGTTTGAGTAAAAATGGAAAAGAATTTTTGTGATAATATTTTGACTACTATTGTTAATTAAGCTCAGTTCTTTAAGCTGGTATTTCCCATCTGGGCCAGTGCAAGGGAAACGGGAAAAAGAGAGTCATTTAAAGTACCAGTTAGCATGGAAGCAATAGACATTCACCCTGCCAAACTTAGAGTGTTTGTGAGGATGCACTCTGCCCGTGTACCCCACAAGAGTTGACTGTTAAAAGCTGATGTAGGCTCAGCCAGATGCAGGAGTGCCTGGGCTCTCAGTACAAGAGTGACAAAAGGAGTGGGCGCCTATACATGGACATACGTAAGCAGGTCAGTTTGGTGGCCATTATGTCCTAGTCACGCAAGCTAGAGTGGGACTCGAAGTCTCCAGATTTGTAGTCACGGAAACAGAGCATGTCCCATCCCAAGAATTAGTTCACTTGCTAGGATTGCCTCTGTTCTGTTGCTGATAGTTTCATATCGATAAATTTGTGGCCAATCCAGACAAATTGCTGAAGAACTAAACATATGTCTTCTTTCTATTCCATACAAGGCAAAGCACTGTTACTTTTTTAATATTTGGGGCAAAATAATCACCAGGCTGAACCAAAATGTGAGGTCATCTACCTGAGCTGTCTAGTTGATAGGCTTGGTCCACACTAAGCCCCCAGTTCGAACTAAGATACGCAACTTCAGCTACGTTAATAACGTAGCTGAAGTCGAAGTATCTTAGTTCGAACTAAAAGGTACTTACCGCAGGTCCAGACGCGGCAGGCAGGCTCCTCCGTCGACTCCGCCTACTCCTCTCACGGAGCAGGATTACCAGCGTCGACGGCGAGCACTTCCGGGATCGATCTATCGCGTCTAGACAAGACACGATAAATCGATCCCAGCCGGTAAGTATGGACGTACCCATAGTCATGTTACAAAACAATGCTATTAAGGGACAGGAGAGGTGGTTGTATTCTGTTAGTACTCAGTGGTATGCCAGACCAACACTTCTCTGGTGACCTCTCAGCTTCTGCATGGTTGCAATGAAACATTTCTGAATAGTAATCAATGCTGTTGCCTGAGGCTGCTAACAGAAACAACAGATCAAACTCCGATCTCAGTCACACTAGTGGAGGTGCCCTATAATTATAGCTGTGTAACAGAGCAGCATTTGGTCAGCAGCTTAGGGTAGGTCTATACTTACGCGTCCCATCGGAGGCGCGCGATCGATGTTCTGGGTTCGATTTATCGCGTCTTGTCAAGACGCGATAAATCGAACCAGGAAGTGCGCCGTCGTCGACGCTGGTAATCCAGCTCGACGAACGGAGTAGGCGGAGTCGACGGGGGAGCCTGCGCGCCGCGTGTGGATCCCGGGTAAGTGCTTTTTCATTCAAACTAAGGTACTTCGACTTCAGCTACGTTATTCACGTAGCTGAAGTTGCGTACCTTAGTTCGATAGGGGGGGGGTAGTGTAGACCTAGCCTTAGAGAAGTAGAAATTGACCCCACTCATTCCTCAAGGGTTAACTCTCAAGTCTAACAAAAACTGAATGTAAACATTTTAAACTACTGAACATTTTATCAGAAACATACAGACGCTACTGTGGAATTGCAAGTGGAGTATGGGATTGTGGACAGAGCTTGAGTACATTTTTTGTTTAATCCCAAATTGACTTTAGAGCTGGGACAGGGAAGAATATGGCGGGTACTCCCTTTGTCTTTATACTGACTGGTTAGTTTACCTTAACAATCAACCGTATAAACTACGGGCTGACTGCAGCCATCTTAAATCTGCATTCTCTGTAGGAAAACATCCCAATAAATAATGTGTTTGGTTTGCTGAACTGCAGGTGTTGTGTTGTGTTTTTGATTTATTAGAGAGTATGATCCTGATACAAAGCCCACTGAAGACCCCCTGAGACCTCATTGCTTAGGCTGTTTCTAGATGCGGGAAGTGCTTGTAGTATTTGGGTACGAATGACACGGAACTTGAAAAAAGCAGTCTGATGGACTGATGGACTTAGCTTTTATGTCAGCTAAGTCTTTCTCTCTATTTCAATTATCTTCTGAGCTATTCAATTGTATTAAAGTTAGTCTGACTTAATATGGGTCTCCCCACACCCAACCTCCTCAGTCACTGATAGTGACAGACAACTTATCATAACTAGAGCTTGGCCCCCTTTACTTCAGAATTAACACCACCAGCAACATCATTTCCTTCTACAGACCTGATTCTGAAGCTATTCTGCACACACAGCTCTTGTTGATTCCAATGGGAGTTCCATAATCACAATCAGCTGTAGACTCATGCCCTGGTATTATCACTCCAGGCCTTCGTGAAGTTCTCTACACATCCTCAGTTATAACAGTTACAGATTGATGGATAGTGTGTTATACTGGCACCCTTTCTATGATGAGATTAATCATGCCAGCTTCAGAATGCATTTTACTTTGCTGAAAATCTGAAATCCAGAAACTCAAACACAGCTGTCCTATATGGCACTGAAAACGCTGCTGCAGTTCCACAAGCAGGTCTGGATCTTTTTGCAAATGAATGGCAACTATTCTACCCTCAAACACAAAGGTACAATATATGTGTTTTGGCTACAATGAGAGCCATGATGTCAAATAACCTTTGGCCATCCAAGTTATTTTATATGTCATATTTTGGAGTTGGGACAAGGAAGAAGCAATTAGACCGAGGTAAAGAATAGGTAAAGATTCAGATTCAAGGTCAGATGAAGACTAGACCTGTGTTCTCACAAGATTTCAGCTGCGTCTCACCTAAAATAAGAAAACAGACAGACCCAGTTTTGGATCCGACCCAGGTGCAGGTTCAGGTTTGAGGAAACCAAATCTAGTATTCCCACCATGCCTAAAACACTCACCCTTCCTCCCCCTAATATCTTATTTTTGCACCAAGCTCCAAAGAGACAGGAAAAAGCACAGAGTCAACTTGCACTGAATACTCAATGCAGTAATGTGCCTTTATTTCATGAGCATAAACTTATCAAGCACAACACCATTATAAACAAATGCAAAAATGGCAGCAGCAGTCATTCTGAATGATTCACAAACAGCTGCAAAAGTATAGTGATGTTGATGTCCATTCGTTATTAAAAAATGTTAAGCCAACAGGAGCTGCAGTTGTCCATCTTTCAAGAAGCAAGGAAGGGAAGTGCAAAAAAGAACTGCCATTCGGGTCAGACCAATGCTCCATCTACCCCAGGGGTCTCAAACACGTGGCCCGCGGGCCGTGGGAGCTCTTCCCTGCGGCCTGCCGGGCTTCCCACGCCCCCCCTTAAATTTTTTTTTTTTTTTACCCCCAGGCAGTTCCCGCCACCAGACAGTTGTTCTGGCGGCGGGAACTGCCTGGGGATAAAATAAAAATAAAAAATGGGGGGGTGGGGGTGGGGCGCGGGGAGCCTGGCGGGCTGCAGGGAAGAGCTCCGCGGGCTGCATGGGAAGAGCTTTGCCATTTCTGGGAGGGAGTGGGGAGGAGCGGGAAGCCGTGCGCACAGGGGAGGAGGCGGAGAAGAAACGGAGAAGGGGCGGGGCCTAATGGAAGGGGTGGAGTGGGGGCGGGGCCAGGAGCAGCGAGGGGGCGGGCTCAGGCCAATGCACTAGTCCTCATGTGGCCCTCGTGGTAATTTGAGTTTGAGACCCCTGATCTAACCCAATACCCTGGCTTGACTAGAGCTTCAGGGGAACATACAGAACAAGGCAGTTGGAGTGATCCACCACATCTTCCTCTCCCGGTTTCTGGCAGTCAGAGGTTTAGGGTCACCCCGAGAACAGGGTGATATCCCAGACCATCTTGGCCACTAGCCACTGATGAACCTATCCTCCATGAACTTATCTAGTTCTTTTTTTAACCCAGTTATACTTTTGGCTATTACAACATCCACAGGTTACCTGTGAATTGTGTAAAAAGAGTACTTCCTCTTATTTGAATTAAGCCTGCTACCTATTAATTTAATCAGGTAACTCCTGGTTTTGTATTGTGTGAAAGGGCAAATAACACTGCCACACCATTCATAATTGTATAAACCTCTGTCCAGTGTTCCCTCTAATTTTTGACAGGCTGTGTGCACAAAAAATGTCTTCTTTGCAACTTGTTGTGCTTCTGTGCAAATGTTTGTGCACGTGGTGTTTCGCCATGTGTGCGGGGTTTAGGATCTGTGTGCGCGCGCACACGCGCATAGCTTAGAGGGAACAGTGCGCTCTGTCATATCTCCCCTCTCCCTTAAAACTGGCTCTTTTCTAAGAGAATAGCCCTAATCTTTTTTAGAGAGAAGGTGAGTGAGGGAACCTCTTTTATTGAACCAACAAAGGTATTACCTCACCCATCTTGTCTCGCTAATATCATGGGATCAACACAGCTTCAACAACACTGCAAACACTACTCTTTTTTTAGTCTCTCCTCAGGTGGAAGCCATTCCATCCCTTGGATCATCTTTGTTGCCATTCTCTGAAGCTTTTTCAATTCCACTATATTCTTTTGGAGATGGGGCAACCAGAACTGGACACAGTATTCCAGGTGTTGGAACACCATGGATTTATATAATGGCATTATGATATTTTCAGTCTTATTTTCTATCCCTTTCCTAACAGGACTAAACTTTGTTTCCCTCCTAACATATGCTACATTTCATTTGTAAATGTGACATACATGAACATATTTAGTTCTGTTTCCCTCCTAACATTTGGATAGCCTTTTGGCCACTCCTGCGCACTGAGCTGAAGTTTCAGAGAATTATCCAAAAATAGAGATACAGTAATTCAATTGTTAGAAAAGAGTGGAGCAGGTTTTTTGTTTTGTTTTGAACATCCAGCCTTCCCCCATTCGCTCCAAATAATATTTCACTTCCTGAATAATGAAGAGAATGATAAAATCTTTACCTGTACTGCAGTCAATACATCATTTAACTAACTGCATGACAGCAAAAATATGATCATTTTTAGTATATTCTGGTTTGGTATCTCCATGCAGTTTTACTTTTTGGTTATAATTTGCTTTTAATGCATATTGAAAGGAATAACTGTAGATACAAATAATGTCAAAGCATATAAGGAAAAACATCAGAATCCTTTATTCCACTTCCACGCCAGCTCATGCGTTCATGTGCAAACATGTTCTCACTTTGAACTTTCTTCTCCATAAATTATGTGGGTGAAAAAAAATTATTTTCTTGTTTTTCACAGGGATTACTCAGCGAACAAAGCTAAAAGATATATTATGCTTATAAAGTTGGCATAAGAGGATAAATGTGGAAACAAACACTTTCCCTCAGAGAAAGATCTTTATTTTGAAAGAAATCTCTTATTTTGAATCTGCTGTAGATAATTACTGCCTTTACAGAGCTGTGAGATGGTTATCTAGTCATTGTATACTGCAGCATAGATGTCTCATCACTAAAATGTCAAGTGACATATCAAGTGCTGATACATCTTTCTGTTCTCAAAAAGTCAATCCAATTAAAAAGTTAATCAAAATTATATTCGACACTCAAGTCCTTTCATTAGCACACACACTTTACCTCAGTCTTGTAACTCAGAGTAAGAGAGTTCCTTTGTATTACTTTATTCAAAGAGATGGAAGATGCCAGAAAGACAGCTAGAGACTCAAGTCTTCCATGTACCAAAAGAACCGGTTTAGTATTGGCAGCAGCCACATGGGTTTCCCATTACCCCACTAACATACTTCAATCCTAACACTGAGTCTTGATCTACACTAGAAAATTAGGTTGGCATAACTACATTGCTCAGGTGTGTGAAAAATCTACACCCTTGAGCGACATAGTTAAGCCAAATTACGTCCCCCTGTAGACAATGCTAGATCGACAGAAGAATTCTTCCATCAACCTAAGTACCACCTCTCGGGGGAATAGATTACCTATGCCAGCAGGTGAAACCCTCCCATTGGCATTGCAGCAGTGCACCTGTAGTGATTTAAGTGTAGACATACCCTGAAGAACCAATCCTAGGAGTGAGAAAATACTTCATTCTCCATACCAAGTGTGCTTGGTCTCCTTAAGAATCTCTATTGAAACTGCCAATAACACCCATTATGTTTTTTGTGATTTGTTCGTTTGTCCAACAGTAAGTCTTGAGACCACCTATTGACTTCACAAAAGACACTGAGCTGCTATTTGACAGTTACAGTTCTGGACACTGCAGTATTGACTTAGTTCAGACTCACACGTCATGTCTTAGAAAGGAAAGGAGCCATCTCACATTGGAAATCTCAATTCATCTAGTCACCCACTAGCACCACAGGTGCCAACTTCCACTTTTTCCAGGTGGGTGCTCCACCGCCACAGCCCCACGCCCATCCCATCTCTTCTTCCAAGGCCCCATCCTCGCTCTGCCTCTTCCTGCTCCTCCCGGGCCTCTCCCCTGCTCCGTCTCCTTCCCAGAGCATGCTCCACCATCACTCCACCTCTTCCCACCCCTGCTCCACCCCCTTCAGTGCCTCCTGCCCACCCCCAAACAGCTCATTGGTGGGTGGCTGGTGGGTGTTGAGCACCCCCTCTTTTTTTTCTGTGGGTGCGCCAGCCCTGGATGGGCACACAGGGTGAAACTCAGCCCCATGCAGAGTCAGCACCACTTTAAACCCTCAAAATAAAGTTTACATGGGACCTGAATGGTACACTCCAAGTGGCACTGTGGGAGTCCCCTGCATAGGGTGAATAACATTTAACTTAATATCCTAATGCAGCAAGGTAACTAGAATCACTATGAATTTCCCTGAGAGTAGTCACTTCTGTCACATTATAGTAGATCAATGAAAACTGTATTCATTTCTAGGCATTTAAACTAACAAGAATGATTATAGTTAAGGGGCTCTTGGTATTTCCATTACAAACCTATTTTCAGGGGCTTACACGTCAGCCACTGTAATATAGTCTTACTGAAACTTGGTATAAAGGTCTCAGTTTTGCTTAACTGTACAAATGTTCCTAAATCTTAAAAATGGCTTTTTATTACATTTTAAAAGGGTAATTTTGCAAGTCATTTGTCTATGAGAACAAATTTTAAAGTATTTTATCCCAAGCAGCCAAAGAATCTTTATATTTCCAGAAACAAGCATTACATCCCTAATTCTATCAGAGAAACAATTCTTTAGAGGATCTCTCAAACCAGCATTCAATATAGCGTAAAAAAACAGAGCTAGCTTAAATACTACAGAAGGGTATAATGGAATGAGTGTTTTCTTGAAATTGGAGAGGATTTGATCATGCTTAAAAGAAACTGCTAGTTCTGGATAGGTTTCTTTGATTGTTTCTGGAGTTACAAGGTAAGTATAATAGTAATGCGGTTAGTTAAAATATGCTACATTTCATATGACATGCATGAACATATTTAGTCCTGTTTCCCTCCTCCCTATCTTTTAACTAGATTAGAATAAAATAATCTTAAAACAGAAATAAAACAAAATATGAAAATAAATTCTGAAATATTTTATTTGGAAAATCCAGTTACTGCACATGGAAACTAATTGGGACTCAAACTGTATCAATGTTTTCAGTGCACATGTGGCAAAGACAGATGAGCGCTAATCACTGTGACAGCTCCAAGAGAGCCAATAGAGCCTTCTATTTCAATAGTCCTTGAAATAGGAAGAATTTCCACAATTTTCTGCAACAACTCCTTTGGAGGCGCTAGATCTATTAATTCAAAAATATCCATTGAAAAAAGAGAACATAAGTATGGATTATGCAATGAACCATAAAGACTTTTGGACTATTGGGTAATAAGTACTATGCAAAAGAAAATACATATTTACCCTTATGGATCATAATGACTTCAAGTTATTTCACTCCTTTGGCTAAATGGGTGTGCTGAAGTATGTATTTAATCTTAACAATCCCTTTTTAAAGGCCTAAATACAATACTTACATAGCCTAAAGGTATATTTTACTACTCAGTAGACTAGAATGGGTCTATGACTCAACTAAATAATTCACAATTTAAACTCCCATTAAAGATTTAATACATAATAAAATTAAAGGGTCAGATTTTCAAAAAAGCAACATCCAGAATTGGAGACAGGTTTCCAAAAGAGTTCAGATCCCATTCAGCCACTTAAAGTGAGACAGTTTCAAGGGCCTTGTTAGGTACCTGGCAGTTCCCATTTAAAACAATGTAGTTAGGTCTTTGATAACAGTGGTTGCCGTGGATGCTGAAAACTTCTGAAAATACGGCCACTTCATTTAGGTGCTTGATGTGCAATTAGGGCCTGAATCACAGTCAGCAGGAGTCTTTTCATTGACTTCAATGGGCTTAGACATTTGCAAATGTAATAATGGCTATGTAGCACAATGAGCACTTTTGAAAATTTGGCCCATAAGATGCAACAGTTTTCAGACAAACTAACTCAAACCAGAAAATTCAAGATAAAAATCCCCAAACATTTCTTAGCTCACAAAGCTTTTTTTTCACATTTCAATTATGGCTGTTTGCTTAACTTCTGTTGTCTGACTTGTTCCCAGTAGTGTAGCCATGGGGGAGCAGGGGGAGCGGCCGCTCCCCCACTGAGCAGAAGTGGCGCCTTTTTTTGCTCCCGGCGCCTTTTTTTGCTCCGACCCTGCAGCCAGAGCGGAGCATTTGTTTTTGCTCCTGACGCTTTTTGCTCCCGATGCCTTTTTTTAGCTCCGCTCCCCCTGTGCTCTAAACCTGGCTACACCACTGCTTGTTCCTGCTACTTTCTAAATGTCTTTTAAGTTGAATCACTGCTGAAAGCTTATCACTGAAGCTTATCTGAGGGGAAGACAGTTTGGAAATCTGAACTGCTGTTTACATATGAGGCATTAATTATGCAAATGAATAAATATAGGTAAGAGAATGTAGATGTCTTTGAGTTTGCATTTATCAGATCATCTCATGCTAGGTGTCTTTGCAGATTCAGTGTTAATTTTTTGCAAAAGAATAAAGCCAACATGTGTTTAAAAACAAGTAGGCTCAATTCTTCTCTCAGCAACACTGCTGTGAATCCAGAGTGAGTCCACTGATTTTCCTACAGAGATATCACTGAGAGCAGAATCTGGGTGTTATAGAGTCAGGAGTCTTCAAACTATTTGATCAATATAAACTATAAATCTCACAGGACAAATTCACACAAATGCAGCTGCATTTCCATGACTGACACCATTACCATAGCTGTTTTGCTGGAGGAACATGTAAAAGGCGCCGGCCAAAAGAATTACTCTGTCAAACAATATTTAGTGAGGGAAAACTTATAGGACTTAACATAGAGGACATGCAAAGAGCATCCCAGGATACACAGGGATGGCAGAACCTTGTTCATGCCCCAAGCGATGTCTGATGGCACAGGAAGGATTCAGACTCAGAACATTATCTCTGAACTGCATGAGCCTAATGTACAAATTCTGCTTTCAGTCAGACTTGTGCCATCCTACTCAACTGTCTGAAATTGTGTCTTTGAGGACAGAATTTTGTCCATAACACCACATTTTCAGTAAAGGCTGACAATAATGAGCATACACATTTGTATGTGCAAAACCAAAATCTGGCCCCCAAATGAGTATACAGATGTGCAATTAGGGCCCAATCCAAAGCCAATAGGAGTCTACCCATTGATTTCAACAGGCTTCGCCATTTGCAAATGTAAATAATGTCTATGCAGAACAAACAGCATGCAAATATTTTTTGCAGATACAATTTAGGCACCTTCATTTGATAATCTGGCCCTTAGCCACAGGTGGAGCTCCAAATGATCATCCGCACAGAGGAAACAGTATTTCCCTTAATGTTCTATTATCATGTTAGTAGTCACTATTATCTCTACACGAGCGCTTACATCTCTCTTTTTTGGTAGTATTGCTGTTTAAAATAAAATGAGAGAGGTGAGAATGCTCAGAGATGCATAATGAAGAGTAATTTAAAAAAAGCACAAAGGCTTCTGTGCTGTTTATCTTTTTGTCAATCCATGGTATGACACTATTACAGTATTAATATGCATTTTTAATTACAAGTTTCTGTGAATCCTCAGTAGCCAATTTTGAATATTAATAACTCATGCATTTTATGATGTTTTGTTTTTAAGGGCTTAGGTCTGCTTAAAATGTAACAGGATGAAATGTTTCATTATTTTAAAGAGGAGTTACAAAAGCAAAGAAAAGCATCCCCTTTTTATGGATTTGTCAGAAGGGGCCATATCCTGCTTTCCTTATTCACACAAGCAGTTCCACTAGCCTCACTGGGGCAGGCAAGCAAGCATCATATCTGCTCTGAGACCTTTTCATGCCAAGTTTCATCCCAGTTTAGTACTGAAAACCAAACTATAAACCATGGACGAAGAGGGCAGCTTTTGTCATGAAATCCCAACAGACCTTTAACTTTAGCAGCACTCGGAGGCACCAACACAACCACAGATACGGCTTTAAAACTGTAAGTGATGTGTCTGTAGAGCATGATTAAACAATATTTTTCATTCCACCACAGTTAATTTATAAAGATTTTATGGGATTGCCAATAGAGAAGTTATGAAATACAGCAAGCCATGTACTAGTGGGAGTGTCCTTTCCCATGATTTAGCACTGTAAGACATTGTCCATAAAACATGGTAAATACAAATACATCTTCTCTTCTCTGGCAGAAGCCAAATTAGTTCAAATATTTATGGATAAGTGCTAACAGGAAACAAGATGGCAGTAATTATTAACTCAGCTGTACAAACCAAGGCAATTGTTTTAAATTTCTGGCAACTATCCATTGGTCTGAAGAATAAATCCAAAGTGATGCATTAAAAATAAACTTCTTCTACTGGGAAAAAAAAAAGACTGAAACGGTGATGTCCAATGCAATAGATTTAATTTGTTAAAGGACAGCAAAGAAAAAGATATCAGGATTCTGTTGCTTTAAGGGCATAATTGTAAAGAACTCCTGCATTCATTTTAAAATTAACAAAGATATTTCAAAAAATCCTTGATTTAAATGTCTTAAGTCACAGGATACTGCAATTTCTTGCACACAAGATGGACTGCTGCACCTAGACAGAGCCTCACTGACTTCAGTGCAGCAATGAATGGTTACAGCTATCCTTCTGTATGAAAGAAATTGCAGGATCAGGTCTGTAGGGTCCAATTCATTACTCCTTGAGCAAGAAAATCTCCCACTGAAATCAGGCCATTGAACTGGGCACTTACTCTCTTCCGTAAAGGTCAGTGAAAAGACCATACATTTAAATAGAAGCTGGTTATGACACTGTAACAGGCGCCTTTCTACGGACTCAAGATTTATAGGTAATGGGCATTTACTAAAGTTTATTTCTGAAACTCTGTGCAAGTCTCTACGGTACATGGCAAAACAAAACAATAACAAAACAAAACACAGCAGTGATTCGAAGCCTGGTCTACAGAAACGGGCTCATGCTAAAGTGCCAATAATAGTTGTGTGAATAACCTCAGTGCTAGCCTGGGCCCACAAAGTCGAGAGCAACACACCCTAGAAAGTCAAAGGGAATACCTTCAGAAGTGGCTAGGAGGTAGTCTTTGGGGTGGGGGAGGGAAAGGAGAGGAGTCAGGGCTTCACTATTTAAAACAGCATTATGTGGAAGCAGGGTACACACAGACATTCACAAAAAGACAGCCAGTTCCAAAGAGCATTTATAGAGTGGGTCACTGCTAATAGCATAAAGAATATAGCTACCACCCTTTAACCTTTGTAACTTATGTTTTTCCAGCCCATAGTAGCACACGTCTCTGTCGCTGCCTCTGCATTAAATACTTTTCTGTATTTTTATCTCTTTCACGCCTCTCTTTCTTAAATAAATAGTATGGTGCTGAACCACAACTATAATTTGGATTTGATTGCTAATGCTGAAGGAACAAATGCTTCCTGCCTACTGTAGGGAGAAAGAGCACACAGGTGGAAGCTAATATATCATCCATTAGAAGGTAGAAAGAGGGGCTTGAGAGTGGTTACAGGTAATCAGACAGAGATTGGTACCAGCACACAGAGAGTTCTCTAAACATAACATAAGTCAAT
Organism: Chelydra serpentina; assembly: GCA_037349315.1. Classification (NCBI taxonomy): domain Eukaryota; kingdom Metazoa; phylum Chordata; order Testudines; family Chelydridae; genus Chelydra; species Chelydra serpentina. The sequence goes on from JBAIAC010000035.1 coordinate 22,161,275, forward strand.
GAATTAACAGTTAATGGAGAAAGCTACTACAGGAAATGCACACATACAAAGTGACCATTTCCTATAAATAAAATACATTTCACTCTCATTTTTACTCTCTTACTGAAGTAGGTGTCCATTTCCCAGGAACTATTTGAAATACATAATATTTAAAATGCATATTTGGTACCGTACTCAGTTAAAAATGTATTTTTAAACCTTAACTCAATTCATTTGTAGGTATTTTAAATAAAAAAAAATACATTATAATGTATGCACATTATACAGATCTACTTCATATATTTTAACCCATGGCTATGATACTGATGGCAGCACTCTCACGTTTGCGCCAGGTGCTCATGGATTCAAGTCTTTTACCATCATTTGAACTCTTATTGGGTTTTTATACCACAGACCTGGGAGAGGGCACTGCACTACTAAATCCTTCACACAAGATACTAAACTGAGGTACCTTCTGTTGAATCCTGAGCTCTCCGGGAAATTAAAGAATTCATGATACTAGTCAAAATGAACAATGGATAATTTCAATATGCAGACCAAAATGCCTTCTTTAAAGAAGACAGTTTGTCATATCCTAGACGTTTGGGAGCTGGCTACTTCTACATTTATAGGAGTTGCTACATTTGTCTGTATAGCCATGCACTACCAGCAGGGATGTGCAGTCAGGATAATGTTGGGAGTGCAAAAGTTCTAAATCTATCTACAGAAATATTTTCAACATGAGACTCAGACTAGAAGCTTTTTGGGAAATGACCATTGTCTTTTGCCCATACAGCTCCATGCACACCCATGTCACCGCAGAAATAATAAACCAGTAATGAACAAATAGTAATCTTGTGTTATAAAACCAAGAAAGTGATGCCCTCCCAATATGAGGCTTTAATTTTCATGTTTAGATGCCCTATATCAAGGCCTATGAAATGGCTATACTCTACCACTCCTGCCCTGGCCAGTATCTCCTGTATGTAAACAATAAGAGGGGATTATTGCCAACAGGCAGTGTTAGTCATCTCTTTCCCTCCTGTTCTCTCTCTCTCCTTTCCTCCTCATGTTTTTCATCTTCCCCTTTTCTCTCTTTCTCTTTTCTTCCTCTCCTTCACTTTCCTTTACCAGGACTCTATCCCTCTCTTGTTCTGCCCTTTTCTGGTTCATCTGGTTCCAACCTCTCTCCTTTCCCCTTATCAGCATTACCCACCACACTCTTTCTCCAACTCACTCCCGCACAAGCAAATCCTCCCTCCTAGCCTATCTCCCTGCCAGGCCCATTGAGAGAAATTTCAGCTCCAGTACATCATGTTCACTGGGGTCCCACCTGTCCAATTCCACTTTATTTGCACAGAGAGTATAGACCTTTTGGGGAGCCCGGTACAACTGCTCCCTTTACCTCCCTCTCATCAGCCCTGCTCCCTGCTCCCACTTCACATGCCAGAGGCAATTTCTGACTACCTGAAGTCTGAAAACCCTCATCAGACTATTTTCAGAACACCAGCCTGCTTCTGTCGATCCTCCATTAATGCTCTCTACCTGGAATACCTCAAGGAAGTGTGGCAGATTTTAAGAAAACACGGCGGTGAGTATGGACTAGTGATGGAAACTGAAAACCCGAGGTCCACTAACGGAGTACTGCTTTATCCTACCAAGAAAAGTGCAACAGAACAGTTCTGGGATCCCTACATCTTGATCTATCAGTATCTTACTTTGCATTTAGTAACCAACTCCGGGGCACCTTGAGTACAGAAGTTGCAATATAATATTAAACTTCATTCTCTACAGAGCTTAGATGCTATTAGGGTCTGTCGTAAAAATTTCGGCAGATTGTAAGAAGTGAATCTTACCCTGATAGACTAACACTGCCTTTGTATCCCGTAACTCCTTCTCGATGGAAGGATTATACACTCTCAACCAACCATGATGACCCCCAATAAGACAAACCAGTTTACTGTATTAGTTTGGCTCCATGCATGCATACTAAAGCCATGTACCAATATCGACATAATACTGTTGCTCTTAAAATTATGTTCAAGTGCATATTTTGAACCAAGTCACTTGTTTAGATTCCACCTTCCTCACCTCAGTATGAATTAACAACTATAATTCAGTTAAATGTAACACCTCACTTTAAGTAAAACTAATTTGGGGGATAAAAGATATCAAGCTTTTCTCTCTTTTTAGAATATTCTGTATCAGAATCCCAAAAGAGCCACACGCACGCACACAAATTGTTTCCAACTATTTTAAAAAAGCAAACCAAAATTTGCAACCTAATTCCAGGCCAATATTCTCCTCTGAGATCAGTATATCATCCACGGAAGGTCAAAAAGCAGAACAAATGCAGAATATGCTATAGAGGACACTCAGTGAAGACTTCAGAGGAAAAAATATATCCTAAATTTCCTTCTGTGCCTCCAAAAAATGTGTAGGTTAAAGTTTGTTTTCTAAACATAATGGAGATATTGGGGGAAGGAGAAGGAATCTTAGCTGCTGTGTCAGTATCAAAGTCTCCGCTCCAATTATTAATCAAGAGGGTGCAGATTTGGAAATCTGACATCTCAGCTAGCATTAGTTATTTAAAAATAGACTATTAAGCCCTCTGGAGATATTATCTTTATAATGAGTCTGATTAGTACTAGGGAAAAAGGAAGCTGAGAAGGAAATTCAAGTACAGTTACAAACACCTGGAAACTCTCTTGAGAATGTTGTATTAGGCTCACTGCAATACAGCTCATCTTATGTAACACAGAATTCATTATGACAGGAAAACCGTTTTGGTTTAAGTAGCTATTACACCTCTTCATGTTTATTTTCAACTTTCACCTGCACTAGGAAACCTTTAAGGAAAGCTGCAGCATGACTGGCACTAAGCATACTCTCAACAATGGTAATACAAGGTCTGATTCAAAGCACAAATAAGTCAATGGAATTAGCTATGGTTATTATTGTGTTGCACAAAAGCATTACCTGAAGTATTTTACTCCTGTGCAAAATATGAAGCCTGAAAGCAAATTCAGACTCGAAATCTATCAACTCACAAATGTATCTGAAGGCCTCACTACTTCCCTTTATATTCATTCAGTATAGCCCAGGGCTGGAAAGTCAAGTACATATATACTTTTTACCAACAGGTTTTGAAAAATACATATATGCTTATGAATATATGTCCAACTTTCTGACTAGGAAAGATCAGAAGTAAATGAATTGCTTCCAGTTTTAATGCTGTTACCAACAGGAGTAGCTACTTTGAAGGCAACTGCAAAGCCTGACTTACTGTGGATGGTGATGACAGAAAAACTTTCTTACTATGGAAGTGTGTGTGTGTGTGTGTGTTTTTCTGTTGGAAAGGATGGGACTCTTAAAATTAAGCTCATATTGCAGTTATCAGAGATCTTCTCATGTTAATGTCCCAGGTTGTGTAGTCTCCCTTGCAGGCAAAAATCTTAACTCCCATTAAAGTTAGTGCAAGCTATAAACACACATAGGCAATGATTTATCTTCAACTGTAGTCAATGGGAACTTTGCCATTGACTTCAGTATGATCAGCAGAAGGTCCACAGGCAGGAAAATGGACCTCTAAATGAGATGAGAATCTTTCTGAAGTAATGAGAGCTGCAAAGAGATTCTACCAGTTAAGGCCAAAACTCCCAAGAGGAGCAACAGGACCCTATATGTAAGTATTTCTCTCCTTCTCTTCTTGTATGCCTGTCTTCCTAGAAGCTCATTTACTGTTAATCTATCAGGATAGATATTCATTATGATATATAGAGTACTGTAACTGCATTCTTATTTTACAGTTAATAGGCTGAAAAATAATTCTTACTATTGTTGATTATGAAATCCCTGTCCTCATACTAAAAGATAAAAAAATGACTGAAGAAAAACTTGTGGTTTCAAGAATGAAATTAGCCATGTTCCAACTATTTAAGCTCAGATACATGTATATAATATTCAGTCTATAACCCTTTTAGCCAATTGTGATTGGTAAAACCGACTACATAGGTCTCTTCACAACAAATCCGCCTGCCAATTTGGCCAAATTATCGAACAAAGTCCTTAAAAGACTTCATTGTTTTTTCAAAAGTAAAACTTTTCATTAAAGAAATTTAAATATTCAAGACACATACACAAAAAGTTTTCAAAACAATATTCAGTTTATGTGTGCTGTGCCACATTATACAGGTGACACTATCATTTTTCAATAGAGATCACATTTCTGGAAGTTATTTAATAGATTCTGCAGCCCCTTAAATGAAAAAAATGTTTGGCATTAATGTCCAGTTTTGCAAAGATTTGGGGATGTAACACTAACTTAACAGTTCTAGCCCACAGCACTAGCAAGTGAAACTCACCACTCTCAAATGGCTAATGGATGTTCATAAAGATTCTATATATGCCATATCTGTTCTACCCAGATTTAATTAAAAGGAAGCTGCTTAAAATAAAATGCAATTTTGTTTCTTTAGCACCTAAACTTCCTGAACAGAACATACCAAAATATTCCATGATAACAAAACTAGAAGTTCAGTGTAAAGATTTGTAGATTATATTTTAGGGAGCTGCTTTAAAACTTAATACTTAGGAACTGATTCTGCTCCTAGTGAAGTTATTGGGAGCTTTGCCATTGCCTCCAATGACAGCAGGACCAAGCACTCAACTAGCAAATCTTCCAGAAACAAAAGATAATATTCTTATAATCCTAATGTTACCATTTTATATTATGGACCACTTTCTGTAAATCACAGAACACCTTCAGTTACGAAAATAAACCACAAATGGCTGCCAGTGTCCTGGACAACATTACCCAGGCAGTACAGCATTTTTGGAAAGTATTAATTCAGATCAGACCATTGAACCACAAAGCAAAATATATTTTAACAGGTACAAAGGTCAAGATAGTGCAACGTGGCGCTTATACAACTTTTTCGAAAAATAGTTTTGCATGTATAGTTAGAAGAGCCAGCCATGTTGGACATTTTTTTTTTTAATAGGATACTTATCTCCTTCCCAGTCCATACAATTCATTAATACGCATTTACCATGTTGCCTTTGCTGCTAGAATGTTTTCTGTCTGTATGTCACCATTCAGGGCCCAAACCAGTTCCCTTAACCAAATAAAACTGAAATTAAGGTTAAGACTGCAAAATTTGGCCCATAACATTTACATGTAAGCAAAGTAATTACTAGGAAACTTTAGTCTAACCCTTGAAGAGCTCCTTCTCAGATGTTAGTTTCAGGAATGCTGCTGTTTTCTCAACAGTTCAATAGATCCCCAAATAATGGAAGCAAAACACACTAATGATTTAGTTAACTTATTATCCTTTCAGCAACTTCGACATGTTATTAAGTATAGACTATTTATGAAAAGCCCAGGAATAACTTTGATTTACATAACAAAGTAAAAGTTTATTTGGGGCTGATTTTTGTGTGTGTAGTTTGTTTGTAAAGCAACTCACTTCATAAAAAAAACAAACGTAGGTAGAAAAACAAGTCTGTGAGCAAAACCTCTATTTGAACTCAATTCCCACCCACATAATCTGAAAGGCATTTTTGATGTAAAAAACACAATGCTTTGTGACATTTTTGAACTATGTATTAATGGGCCATCACCTCATCCATAAGAAAAGAGAGAGCTGCACAGTGTGGTTCCATATCTAGTTTAGTTTGAGATCAAGTGTAAGGAAATCTGGCTGGGAATAGACCTAGTTCTCTACCCAGTTCACAAACTTCCTCCGCACATTTAAGCACTTTTCAGTGACAGGCAAAGCATGCAGGACTTGTAATTGCATCACATAATTTGCAGGCAGTCCAACGTGGCCTTGCTAGGTGACGCATTTGCAGGTCCCTTCGCTCCCCAATAGGCACAAAGTGCAAAGAAAAATAAATAAATTAAAACTCTTTTAAAGAACGAACAGCACATCGGGGATTTAGTTGAAGGGTATTATAATTTGTCTTTCGGCTGCAGTTGAACCTCATTGACAGCAGGGGGCGCTCTTGCATGAAGCAAAACAAGATTGTTCCACTGACTATAAACTCAAGGGCCCGCTCAATAGCGCTTACAGTACGTCTGAAGTGGTAGCTACTAAACAGTAAGACTGTCAATAAATCGTACAAGCTTTGAACATGTTTATGAGTCATAATATAAAAATAATCCTTATAGCCTATATTGCAGATTATTAATGTATTGGATTTTTCCGGGGGGGGGGGAGGGTGGCGAGGGCAAGAGGCACAAACCTGAGCATCCCTAAATCCAACCCCCCTCTGATTTAATCCATTTGTCCATATATTTTCATGGATTTTTTTTTTACTCCCCAAAATCTGCATGCAGGTTTGCACTGGTAACATTTGCTGTAGCAGATAGGCAAAGGCGGCCCCTATTCGATGTCTTGTAATGCCAAAGAGTAGAACAAGTCCTTAGTAGGTTTATAATGCACAAAGAACAGCAGGAGATTTTGGGGGTGGAGTGGGGGATGGGGAGCATGGTTGGCTGATCACCGGTCGGGGAGTACCAGCCCATTGCAGAATGTAACCAGATGAGAAATAATCAGACATTTCTCCCCCAACCCCCAAGCTTATTATTACCACAATCTTCAGGAGAGAGAGGGGGTAAAAAAACTAAATACTCACCATATTGACTTCTGATACCATGTCTATGCTGGCAATGTCTATGTTCATGCCAACAGCCACTGGGGGACCTGCAAACCAACGAGATGGTCCGCAATGTGATCTCTAAGAACTTAACTCATTCTTACCAGAGTTATCAAGACTAATCAAAGGGCGATATGGCACGAGTGTTGATAACAAAACAGGCTCTCCTTTGATACCTGGAAAACCCTCCGTTTGCAGAGTATTCACCCTTTGCCTCCGCCGTCAGCTGTAGGGACATTTTATGTAACATGCACACACGTGTTAATAACGGGGGCTCTCTAGACACTTGGCTATATAGACAGACACACACAAATCGATTATTGTATGAACCAGTTCGAATCGGTACCTGGGGGAGGGGGAGAAAAGATCGGACTGCACATTTTAACTCTTTCTACTCGACACATGCGACATGCAAACTGAGAAGAAAAGAATCTCACCTGAGATTCAAATGATTTATACCCGGCTCTTAAGATTGCTTTCTGGAGTACACACACATTCAGGCACACAACTAGTTCAAAGTTGCAGCAAACATTGGGTTAAGTGACATTTTCTGTATCGGTTAACAGCATATCTTGTACTTAAAAATAGTAACTGTGGTCACAGACACATTAGGCTCACTAGAACAAACGCTGGATAAACTTAAGAGATTTGCATCTCAATAAAGCCAATTAGCCGAGGGTTTAATTATGGGTTAATAAGTTATCAGCACACACTCTCACAAATGAGACCGATTACAAATATACTGGAGATTTCAGTGATCGTATTAAGAGCATTCATTCTGTGCTAAGAAAATTGAGTAACAATTGCTTAACTTTGGGTCAGCTTCAGAAAATGGCAACATACACACCAAAGCAGCAGCACCCACAACACGTTTAAAAACACACACACAGAGGATACACAGCCTGGGTATGTAACATCTCCTATTCAAAAAGCAATCAAATTACCTCCAAAATCTGGCCTCAGGCGAATGTCATAGCCTTTCAGCAGTCTATCCACGGTCTCTTTTACCAGCGACATATTGCTAGGGTCATTGACACTAAAAAACAATAATACATATTTCTTATTTCTCAGATCCAATCTCCCCATTCGGGGAACAGTAGCATGCAGGGCAATTCAAAGTGAAGGAAAAGAGATGTCTCGCTCACTTACCTCTGTGCACACACCATTGCTATTATCAAGAAGAATGACCAAATCCCAAAGTAGCCCCTTTTCCGGACTCTCAACATCCCTTTAGCTTTTGATATGATTTAGGGTTTCACTGAAGAGGAGAAGAGATCCAACTTATTCTGGCCAGTGCAGTAATTCTAATGTGAGGCGCATGCGCACGGCGTACCACAACATCAAAAGGAGCAGTGGTTGCTGCTGGAGATGGAGCAAATTTCCTTGCCCAAAAAAAAAAAAAAAAAAAAAAAAATTAAAGGGGAAGAAGGAAATGCATTATTTTTTTAAAAGTCATCCCACAGGCGGATCAAGTGTATTTTGTTGTCCTTTTTTCTCAGTAGATTACAATCTAATATAAACTGCAGCAAGCAGGGAAGTTTCAGGAGTTGCAGGGTACAAGCAGTTTTGCAACCTAGCTTACAGGGGGGGCGGGCATGTGCAGGATCCGATCAGAAACAGAGGGGGAAAGAGGTTTAAAAGAAACTGGGGATGCAAATTGTGCATACGGTGAGAGAGGCAGACACGGGGGAGGGGGTCGCTTAACTTTACGCTCCCCGGAAACATCAGTCTACGTGGAGAAAGGTGAGGGACAGAACAAGGGACCTAGATTTGCAAGGGGGGGGGGGAGGGAGAGGGCTGAGCCTATGGTAATCTTCCTGGGGGAAAATGAAATGATGACGAACCATGTTCTTGTAAAAAGGGATTCGGATGTTTCCTACTCTCCTGGCAGGAGCTGTTCCTAGGTCAGAGGAACTGGGGAGGGGAGAGAGGGACTCGCTTTATGACGTTACCAGCCTGGCAATTCTCAAGATTATTTATAACATGAAAAGGGTGGCAATTAAAACTAACGTTTCCCTTTTGTGTTTCCATTCTATTTTAGCGTGGCTCCTAAAGAGTACAGCAATGGCTGGCAAGGATGGGCAAGTGTGGGGAGGCTGGGGGGGGAGGAGGAGATCATGCTAATTTTCCCTTTAGCAGGGAATGCAAATTCCTCAGGTAGATTTAGCCTGGCTACGGAATGGGGTCGTGGAGGGGGATACCCTGCAAAAAAACCCAGGCTTTTAGTGAGCATTCCATACCCGGTGCATTTCCACTCACAGACCCTCCTTACCTTTCTGAGTAAAACACCAGAGCGGCTGAAATGCAGTGTTTAGCCGAATTGATGCTTCAGAAGAAAGCAGCGACGAGCAAAAAACTGATTTGAGGATGTTTTGAGTGACATTTAAATCCTGAGCAGAAGAGAGAGAGAGAGAGGGAGGAGGGAAGAAGAAAAAAAAAGAAGACTTAAATTATTCCTTGCAAATCTGCCCGCTGCTGTAGCTCCTTTTACACCTCCTCCTCCTCCTCCAAATACCCATTTGGACCCGTGGATCTGTGTTGCTTCATTGAACAGATCTGGGGTGTGCACGCGTCCTCGCCTTGCCTGGATTGCACAGGGAAGGGAATTAGGCAGAGACACTTTAATTCCTCCGTTCACAAAAGCAATATTTAATTCGCTGCAAGGGGAAGGCAGGCAGGGAGGGAGGGAGGAGGAGGGAAACAAGGGTGAGTGTTGCACAGAGAGCGAGATGTGAACCGTGGGTAAGGAAGAGACGCTTTGAAAGCCTCCGCTTTCCCCTCAATAAACGTTTAGTCATTCCACTCACAACAAATGACAGGAGCTCCAGGCCTGCTAAATCCGCACCCCCCCCCAAAAAAAGAAGGGGGAATGGTTTAAAACCTTATGCTCCCCTACTCCACAGACCAAAGCCCGTTGCCTAGCGAAAGGCCATTTCACATGCATGAATATCACGGTCACCAAACAAACCAACCCCCCTCCGATCGCCTGGACTAGGGATTTTTTTTTTTAGACGTATGGATATATTTTATAAACTGAAGCAAGAGGTAGCTGAGCCCCGCGTGAAAAGGCAGAGCACAGTCCCCGGCCTCCCTGGGCATGCACTGCATTTAAAAACCAAACACACTGGCTCGCTGGAGGTGCAGCAGTGAGAATAGCAGAGCTGCGGCTGCAGCGCGCGCCAGCCAGCTGTAGCAGCCCCCAGACCCGGCTATGTCCACGTGACGCCAGACAACCTGCGAATCCCGGCAGCGGGTCCCGGTAGCACGCGTGGCTCTTGGCAGATTGCTGGGAGGGGAGCCTCGCTCCCGCTCCTTCCCCCAAACCAGCTGGGGCACGAGCGAGAAGGGCTGGGTGGGGGCCTCGAGGAAGAGCACCCGGGCAAATAAGCTGCATGGGAAGAGGGTGCAACCGAGGAGGCATGAGCTAGATGTGTGGTATGGGAAATGGGTGCAGTTGAGGAGAGGCATGAGGATAGTGAGTGCAGCTGTCCGAGGAAACAATGGCAAGGGGATACAGCTGAAGAAGAGACATTGCATCAGGAAGGGGGTGCATGCAAGGAAGTGCTGGAGTAAGGAGGGGTATGGACCAGGAGTGCAAATGAGCAGGCCTTGATTGCAGGCAGAGGGTAAAAGAACAGATACTATGTGGGAGAAGGGGTGCAGCTTAGGAAACCTTGAAGAAACAGCAAGGAGGCAAAGGAGGAAAAGCTGAATACATGAGACAGATGTAAAGCCCAGCATCCATTTAACAAAATTCTGCAGGTATGTTTAAAAAACTGCAATCAATGTTCAAATATTGAAGGTTAGTGAGTGGGAAGGATCAGAGTCAAACCTTGTAGGGGGTCAAAATATCTTCCACCTTCCCTTCAAAATATTTCTCGGGTAACACAGATACAAGTTTACCACAGTCTAGTGCATTCCATAGGCAACACATGCCCATCTAACTGTCTGATACAACTCACACAGTAAATCATATTAATAGGAAATAGGTAGGGTTGAGCAGCCCCCTACCACCACAATCCTCAGATGTCACCCCCAACAAATTAAGCCTTTTTATGAGATCTGTGTATTTATTTGGTTTTGGTTCCTCTGAAAAATATTAGACTCAAATTATTTTTGAAGGACCAGAGTAGGGAAAAAAGAGGTAATATGCTTGCGAAAAGGATTGATACTCTTTCCTATTATGGCGGTTGTAGTTATGGTACTGGGAGAACTCATACTTATGAATGCTACAAGGTTAACAGGCTAGAAGAGTTTTCAGGAGCTCTGAAATGTCTTATTTATATATTCTAAAAATAATCACGCTTGAGTAAAAAAATTTTTTTAGCAATTTGTCACGCTGCAATGCCCTTTTTTTTGCTGTTCAAGATTGAGAAATAGCATCCATCATGCACTAAAAAAATCCTATGTTAACCAACGAAGGTATCTGTTCTCTCACAGCTGGGATGTTTCACTTTCAAAGCACTTGAAAAATGGCCCTCAAAGCAGGTGGTGGACATTCATTTGTACAATGAATCCTGTAGTGTTAGATATATGTATAATATGAATTTCTTTTTTTCTGCAACCACATGATAAAACCTGCAGTCTGGTAGTAAAAGGCATTGATTGTGCACTTTTGTCCTCACCCATAAGAATTTACGTTGGAACCGCATCTGACATTTCAAATTCCTAAGTTATTTTCAGCTCTCTGATATTATTGTTATATTGAACTGCTATTAAAATATTTCTCTTTCCTGTCCAAATGGGAATCAGATAAAAAGAAAGATGTAAGGCCCAGGGCTGGCAATATTCAGTGCTGGATTAGGGAAAGATTTATAGTCTAATACCATGTGACAGCGCTAGAAACAGAGGAGTCAAGACATATACAGAAGTGAATACAGTTCTATACGGCAATGTAGATAGCATTTGTACTCAGCTTTGGCCTTTGGATAGATAATAGCTCAAAACAGTGACATCCTTACACATAGAAAAGTTTATTTAGTTTATTAATGTATTTATTATAAATATCCATTTTAAAACAGTGATACAAAACTGTATATAAAAATAAAGTATGGACAAGCAACTAAAAACAAACACTTTATAAAAACAGAAGCTACTTAAGTGTATTTTAAAATCTAAGAACCTGATGACACTATACAGTAACCAGAGGCCCAAGATCACTCTGTTCACACTGACTTCAGTAGAAGTTGAGGGTGCACTGCACCCCATGGGATCAAGCTCTAAGGCAACTTGTCCATTCTATTGATGTAGAAACTGCATTGGGATGACCACCTCCTCCTAATATGCGGACATCAGAGCTCAATGTCCAGGCTCCGTATCCAGAAGATAAGATCCGTATCAGGGGAGGCTAAGCATTGTAAACTGCCATCCAGATGTGCCCCACAATCACATGGAGAGGAAACCTAGCTAATCTGGTGCATAGTTGTGGCTACTCTGGACAAGCCAGACAGTAGCCTGTTGAGCTAATCGGGAGCGCCGCCAAACAGCTGTTCGGCCACACCACCAAATAGCTGATCAGCAGCTGCTGGGAAACAGCTGTTTGGCAACTCCAGGAAGGGCTTGGGGGAGGTAGGAGAGTAGCGGACGGGCAGGCAGGGGCCTTGGGGAGGGGATGGAGTGGGGACAGAAAGAGGCACAGCGAGGCTGGGGCCTTGGGGAGGGGTGGGGCAAGGGCGAGGCCTCAGGGTAAGGGGCAGAGTGGGGGCAGGGATTCGGGGTGGAGCAACCCCGGGGAAAACCAGAAGTCGGTGTTTATGCTGCACTGATAATATGAGTGGCCAAATTCAGCTCCATGTTGACAAGCTGAGTGTGGTGACTGCACCCCCAGACCATAGATCACTGTTCAGCTGAAGCAAACATGAGGGTCACTACAGATGTAGGGTCTGCTCCCCAGGAGATTCCTGATAGTTTTTGTATCAAGGTGGAACAGGAAGAGATGATATTTTCAGATGCTCATTTTCAAGTGAGGCCAGTACATCAGGCTATGGTTGAGTTTTGCTCCTGAGTATGTGACAACTGGTTGGAATGGGAGCAGCCATCCCTGTGCACAGATCAAGATGGGTCCGTTGGCAAGATTATTGTTTAGATTGAAAGTAGTTGCAACTGTCTTGGTTTCACTAAGAATTAGTGGCAATAAGTGGTCAAAATGTCCATGTCTTGACTGAGATTCACTTCAACCCTATGGGAATAGTTTTCTGTGTCAGCCATACAGATGTCATCAGCATACATATACTTCTCAGCCCATGTTCCAGGAAGTCATATGTGTACATATTGAACAAAAAGGGGAACCAAAATTGACCCTGCTGGAAACCCTTTGCAGAGATGTTTAAGGTGACTGATTTCCTGCCCGACTTGCAGGATGTAATTTTGGTTAATAATCATTTCTCAGATGAACCACACCTTCAGCCAACATGGAATAATTTTCAACAGCAGCTTGTCAGTCAGCCTGATGTGCCACAGAATGTCATAGGCTGACATCCGGTCAATAAAGACTGCACCAACTTTCTTTCCTGACTCAAATGGTTTTCTATGTCTTGAGTCAGACAGAGTGCCTGATCTTAGGTGCATCGTCCCCTCCTGAATCCATCTTGAATGCAAGACATCTGAGGATCGGCCAGGGCCGGCTCCAGGCACCAGCTTTCCAAGCTGGTGCTTGGGGCGGCATCGAGAATGGGGCGGCAGTCCATGTCCCGCAGCGGCAATTCACGGCAGCTCTGCCGCCGTTCCCGCCGCGGCAGCAATTCGGCAGCGGCTACTTGGGGCGGCAGAATTGTTAGAGCCACGCCTGGGATCAGCTACTTACTTGTGGAAGCACCTGGTTTGGCAGGAGTCAGTCCTACTCCACTGATATGGTTATGGTCTGGCATCTCATGATTCTGCAAATTTTATACCATAGTGAGACCACCAGATTCCCAATGAAACCTAGGACTGGCCTCAGCTCTGGAAAGACCGGAGATATTTGACTTTAAAAACATGACTATTTTGTGTATAAACCAAGTATTGTAGATAATTTTTAGAGGCTATGACTCCCTCTGGTCTCTTTACATTTGTACTCTTGGTAGCTAAAACACCTGGCTTCACAAGTAGAGAGATGCAAAAAATAGTCCCCATAAAATGTTAACTCTCTAAAGCAATCTTTTTTTCCCTGCAACATATATAGAATATGCAGAATATACTGTGCTGTGATGTGAAATAAGAGTTTTGGGACAGATCCTGAGCTGGTATAAATCAGTGTAGCTCAACTGAAGTTAATAGAGCTAAAGATGTGCCAGCTTACACCAGTTGAGAATCTGTTCCTTTGTTTCTTTATTCAGGGCTGTGCCACTTGTGAGTAATAAGTCAAAGTAATGCTGACAAGACCTTTATACTACTCCTCACTATCATGTTTACATACACACACACACACACACCTGTACAAGTGCAGTTTCCTTACTTCTTGGCCTTTTCACTAAGATGAAGTGTAACAGTGGCAGTAGCATAGCCAATGAGGTTAATCCGAGGCGTGATTATTGCTGGTTGAAAACTTCCTTCCTTGACGAACCAAAGGACGCATCCTACCCATGTACCTATTCGCTACACCAATACTGACTTGGACTCTAAATACATTCTATGGGTGGCATACCCGAGACCACTTATTCACTGATGCTTTAAAAACTCCCGCACCCCAATCTGGGTCTATGTTGGTTATGACCCTTGTAACCGATACTTGTAATCTCTCATAATTAAAGCCTGACCCCCAGATGTACAGTATCTTCCTTATTAACTTGTGCAAATTTGATTTTAAACATTAGCTTTAATACATTTTTTAAATCTGTTTTTATGAGTTTAATATCGGATGCATTCCCTACCATCTGATATGTACTTTGTCTTGGGGACTGAATATGTCCTGCAGCCATTGCAGGCGAATGTTTGTGATGATCTGTTTAATAAGTCTTTTCCACCTCTAACTTCTCTAAGATGAGACTTTACTGAATTTCAGTTTGAGTCAGAACGTGTCTTATTTTACACGAACATTAAAGTTGTAATGCGTTCTACCGCTTGGTTTTCTTTTTATCATTTTAAGTTTGGTCAGTTCAGCTTTCAATTTTATGCATAAATTTGGTCTGGTAAATTGTTTAGAGAATAAGTAACATTAATACAGTGTTCACTGTACTTAATTGCAGGAGGACAGCAGGGACGGGAGCAAAGAGTACATGTTAATTAGCTTTTCTCTGTATGTAGAATTTTGGTAACTGGAACTCAGATTTGCTCATTCTAGGATGAACTGCATATTATACTCACAGAGTTAAAGTATAGTATATGTAAGAGCAAAACCCAGGTCATGATCCAGACTGTATTTTATAAGTGAAAAGAACTGATAGGAAATATTAAGGTACTGAATTCCTGTATATCTTTTAACAAACATACTTTTTAGCATTGCCTAGGATCAATAGATGTTAGGTGTACATTGCACTAAGCTTTTTAATACAAAATGAAATTACTGATAATTTAAAAATGGAAGTGAAATGGTTGTGTGAGACATCCCCAAATGCTATGATTGCAGAAAAGTGCCAATTGTAAGGAACTGGAGCAAAATGCAAAACATCTGGCACCTTGAATTTTGACAAAAGGAAATCTAAAACTCTTCTTATCAAATCATGAAAGCATAAAAATGTTATTTCCTTCAAAGTGATGGAGTAAATAAATTAGTGTAACAGGGATGTAGACAGCAAAATTGAAGTTCCACAGTCATTCAGTGTTCTCAACTTGAGGAATAAGCCACCCCAGATAGTAGTTTCCACTACACTAGCATTAGATTTTGAGATGATGGAACCATGGAAAGTTGCACTGACCCTGGGTATACTGTACCTCCTCATCCCAAATGTTCTCTTGCAGATGTGGTTAAAGAACCTTGGAAAGCTCCCTGGTCTAGAGACGCAGGACTGGGAGATTATCTGTTGCGGGGGGGGAGGGATGTGGGAAGTGGGTGTGAGGGTGATACCGGGCAGGGAAGAGGGGTTTTGGTTGACCAAGTAAGAGCTGTTTAATGGACAGTGGGGATGGCTGGGAGCCAGAGTAAGATGAGGTAGTTGGAGTAACTGGGTAAGAGCTGATTAAACCATTTAAGGAAATATTTTAAAATAGGACCAAGGACCACAGGGACAGATCAGAGGCCATTTCAGAGGCTAATTTTCCATGTTTAGCTTGTGCCACCAACTTACCTTTGACTTTTAAAGGCAAGGAGACCAGGGCTGTGAAGATAGAAGAACTGGGTAAGGGAGAGAGAAAGGGTAATAAAAACGTTTAAGAAATATAAAAATCCACAAACCAATAGGATGTGTGACAAGATCACCTCATTTCCTGTGTGTGTATGTTTTAATTCGTTGTCCCGTCCCTCATCTGTTGTTTGTCTTGGGCCCCAGCCCTGCAATGAGTCCTGTGTAGGCAGATCCTCATGACTACATGGAGTCCCATTTAAAATCAGGGGAATTCAATAGGGATGTAGGGGTCTGGCTGCATGGATTGATTGTAGCATTGGGCCTTCATTAGCAAGCTCTTTGGGGCAGGATCTTGCCTTCTTAAATTATTTTAGAGCTCCCAGTGCAATCTTGGGTACTATTATAAATAATAAATGATGATGCAAATAGTTAGAGCTGGTTGGAAAATTTGGATGAAAAACAGAAGTGAAATGTTGTGAATTTTCATTCTTTTTTTTTCCAATGAGCTCTCAGGTGCTGGCCACTTGTACATGTCAAATCTTAAAACTAAAACAGAAGTCAACCACTCGAAAGATTTTAGCGTCTGTGTTTTCACAACACTCATTTCAACTGGGAAATTACATAGAGTTCAATCTCCCAGAATCACAAATGGAATCCCCTTTATTCTGAGCATTATGAAGTCTCCTGCTGAAAGGAGAAATTAGGAACAGGAGCCAGCAGAGAAGGTGGGTTGGAGTTAATCCAAGGAAAAGCAAAAATGTGAGCGTGGTTATAGACAAGAAGGGGAGAGGAAGGAGAGAGAAGAAAGAAAAGACCAGGGGTAGGTGTACCAGGGTATGGCCCACAGGAAGGGGAGGGTGTGATGGGGTGTACCAGCCCTGCATTGGGCCGCCAGAGGCAGACCAATCATTGTGGGCCCAGGAGGCCATGCCCCCTCTTCCCTGCTGCACATGCTCCAAGTGGAGAACTCAGATAAAAGGAGGCAGCCCAGGCCAATCAAGGGTGGGGATGCAGGAGGAAGGGAGTACATTGCTGGCTCCTGCAGAGGTACCTGCAGCACCCCTGGTGGTAAAGTCCGGGGACCTGGACTACCTGCCAGATGACCCGCTGGCTGCCATGGAAGCCGAGCCACCACCCGTTGAGCAAGCTGCCTAAACTACGTCCCAGCCCAGAGAGACGTGAGGCCTATAGACTGATTGTTTGCTTGCCTTGCCCTGCCCTGGGGGCTGCATCCTGCTTGCTGCTTTGCCCTAACCAGGGGGATAATCCCACAGACTGTTTGATTGTTTTGCTGCTCAGAATACTTGGATTACCTGTTTAGGTGACCCTGTCCGGGGCCGGGCCACACTTGACAGAAATCGCCCGCTTAACGGGGAAGCCCATGACCGAGTGGTGGAGCGGGCTGTCACAGCGGGTCATTCCCCTAATTTAGCATTTCAAATGGTGCTCCAGAAAAATGTGACTGGAAATTACTGTTTAGGTCTCCAGTCAAAGTAACTTCCCAAAAGTGAAATAATCTGTGTGTCTGAGAGGTCAGGCACAGGATCTGCGTAAAATGTTTGCGCTGTCCAGATATGGACAGCCCTCTAAAAATATGTATGGGGGAGCCTGAGCTCTAGGAAATCAAACATGGAATATGGTTTGATCCAGAGTTGCTGGTTTGAGACTGAATTATTCAAGTTACTCTAATCTGAAATGAGTGAATCAGGAAGCATTTTTCAATCTAATTTATATAGCACTTTCATATATAGATCTCAAAGTGCTTTAGAAAGGTAAAAATGCCAGTGGCCAGTCTATTGTTGGGAGTCGATCCTCAAATGATGTATTTTAAGAAATGCAGAATATTTGATTGAAAAGATAATGCTAGAATTCCAAATACTTGATGGAACAAACAGGCAAACGTCTTCCCAGACCACAGTCTTAAGTAAAGCGGCCAGGTCAGAAGCAGAGGAGTCCATTTTAAAAAAGAGTTTAGCCTAAGGAGAAATGTAATGGGTGAACATTATTGTCATTTTCTTGTCTTGCAATTGCTTTTTGAATCATTATTTTGTAATACGAACTACGAGAACAGAGGTTTGTAATTTACCATAAGCAAAATTATGGCTGCCCGTTTATGGGGTGTTCAATAAGCGGAGAGAGCTGAGGGAATCTACTCTCCTTGTATGCTGGAGCCAAGCAGAATGCTGCTTCTAGCATTCCATGAGCAAAAGCAGGTAGCTAGTGCTTTCTGCAGTGCTCTAGATCAGTGGTTCCCAAAGTGGGGTCCCTTACCCCTGGGAGTCCACTGGGGGTTATGCAGGGGTCTGTCCCTGGACCCAGGGCTGGAACAGCATTCAGGCGTTTTTGTCTCATTTTGTTCTCTTAATGGCATTCTCCACACAATGACCTCGTACTCACCATGCGTGAGAAGCCATGCTGCTGGGGGGTTCCCACACTGGTGGGGATGATCTGGGTCTGGCCAGGTCTGGAACATCCAGTCAGAAGCCAAAGGGGTCCTTGGGGAAAAAAGAGTTTGGGAACTACTTCTTGAGAGTCCCAGATTCTGACTTGGGATGTGGCCAGCTAGTTTGAGGACATGCCGATGCCAGGGCCCTGTCTCTCACTGTCACCCCAGTACTTGCTCATGTCCAGAGACAGACAGGAGAATACATGGCACATTTCTGCAGAAGGTGCAAACATGCTTTTCACAGCCCATTTCACCATGTCTCTGATGCATTCTGCCTATGTGCTATGCAGGCTCTGTGCTTCATAAAACCGCCTCTTGTCCCTACATCTCTTCACTCCACCCCTGAATGGAGTTCCTCTAGCTGCAGATGCCAGAATTTAGGTCTTTATATATAGAAGATTCTAGTTTGCATTGACTTATAAAGAGCAACTGATGTGATTCTACTGACATGATGAGATTTTGTTAAATTCTACAAAAGTGCATTGTTTTTTCATAGCTATATTACAGGAGGGTCCAGAGGCCCCAGTCAGGATTGCAAGGCACTGCACCAACCAATCCAAGCATAAAACACCTCCTAAGAGCTGACAGTCTAAAAAAAGGGTAGTAAGGAACTACCTGGAACTGAAAGGTTTATAAATAAACAGTGAGTCCCTGTTAAAGAGTTCAAATATAAATTGGAGTTTGGTACTGAGTGAGTTCGGTATCCACAATACAGTGAGGTAAGGTAAATCCAGGTGAGAAAACAGAAGTGGGAGTTAAAAAACAGAAAATAAAATGAGCTTAGTACAGAATGCACAGATACCTGCCACACTGGGTCTCTGGGGGAATTACTAAGAATAATGCACTTAAACAGAGAAAACTAACTGAATGTCAGGACAGAAAAAATTCAAACAGGGAATATAAATCTGGGGAATTATCTCACTAGGGAAGCAGAGGACAGGACACAAACATCATAAAAATGGTATCTTTCATCCATGAACATCTCAAATATTAATTATTATTGACAAGTATTGAGTAATTGTTATTATTCCAGAATACTCTTACTAATTCTCACTCCATTAATGTATAAACCTGATAATCCTCATCAAAACACCAATGCTATTTCTGAGCAAATAATATCAGAGTACTGGGACAAGGTCTCATATTGTTAAGACTTCTTAATGTTAAACTACTAGAGTTTTTAGTATCGTATGATGCATTTTAAAGAATTATGACTAAATCCACGTTCGTCGAACTAAATGGACAAAGCACGTTGTGTGAATTGTTATCCTTGATTCGTCCCCCTCCCCATTGTTTTTTTTCTTAGTAATTTTAAAACGTCAATAACCGACAAAGAGGTCTCTGTCATGTAATTAAGCAAGTTTCTACACTATTTTGCCAGTTTCACAAATTAGTTAGAAGAGACACAGACTGGCCAAGGGCCCAACCTGGCTCTCACTCAAATCAATGGGGAAACTCTCTTTGTCTTCAGTGGGAGCAAGATCAGGCCCTGCTTGATACAGCAGGTAAATGGCAGAGTAGGGAACAGAACCCAGGAGTCATGATTCCATCGTATTTTTACACAGATATATATCAAAGTGCTATAGCACACTGCCCGAGGGATACATCTTTTCCAGCTCAAAATTCAATGATTCCATTCAATCAAATAGTGTATGCATGTGAAAACAACTGAAGACTTCTATATCTTAAGGCCAAGTCTCCTGGAGAATGTAGTGATCCAGTCATGGGGCCAGACCTGGTCTAACTGTGCTCAGTGCAAGATCAGAGGAGTGGTAAGTGCAAAGGTGGCTTTAAATCATCTTTGTTAATTTCTATCCTGGACCTGAATTTGGCCAAGATAGACTTTGAGCATAAATAATAGCAGCCTGACAATTGACCACATTCACAGGGGACCATATTTTTGTAGCTGGGGATGGCCTTTTTTCCCCATGGCAATACTGCCTACACCAGGGTCAGCAATGCATATGGCATAGGCTATCCACCACACTTGAGGATTTCCCAGTTCAGAAGAATCTTCAAAGATGCAGTTAAGTTGGCTTCAAGACTGCTTTGTATTGTTGAAGCTAAACAAAGGAGCCAGAGCGGGACCAACTATGAGGACCCATGACTGGGAATAGATGAAACTTCAGCTCTGGATCGTATTGTAATAGAGGTGAATTTATCCGACTAGGAAGAGCAAGTTGATGTATACCCATGCTTGATGTTGCCTGTGTATCAATGGCATCTTATTCACCAGATATGCTCCCTGGGCCTGAGCCTGATCAGAATTCACAGATTTCAGAGGAGTTACATCATTGTAAAACCAGTATAGTTGGGGTTCAGAATAGACCTCTTCCAGGTACGGCACATAAAAATTGTTTTATTTTTACTAATTTTTGCTCCTGCTTGTTTTCGCTCTCCAAGGATAAGAGGAACCATATATTCCTTCTTGTGCATCATCAGCAAAACAGTTTACTAAGTTCCAGCTACAATTATGCAAAACTACTGAGGGCAATGGGTTTGCACAGGTATAAATGATGGTATAATTTGGCATATAAAAACTTCTTATTGCTGACAGTGTAGAAGGGTGCTCTTAGTTTTAAATACAAATTGTAATGGTTGATGTTGTGATAACTACTTTTTCTTAATTTTGGGGTCAGTCAGTTTTGGAAGGCCCATGTGTAGGTCATATGTTCATAGTCCAATAGGCAGATGTAACATTTTGGGTATGGCCATATGAAGACACTTTCTGTCACATGTGCATAGGTATTTGAAGGACTGTGGCCAAAGTCTGTTATGGCATTCACATGTGTCAGATGTTAATACTACTATATTATCTTTACAATACAAGTGTTCTGATTTGTTCACAATTTCTTCATTTCGGTCTCTCTTTAAGGAAAACTATTTTGTCATCTTTAACAAAAATGACTTTGCTGGGAATTTAATTATAATTAGAAGTCCAATGCAAATACAAATTTCAAGAGTGCTTGTATACAAAAATGAGAAGCTCAAAAGCAAATGGAGTGAGCTGTTGTGCTTGATATTGGGAGAAGACCTACACATAAATTATATTTCTGAAACAAAGCGGGATAAAAGTCATCAATGTGATACCATAACTGTGATATAAACTTTATGGAGAAGGTAGGGTGTGTGTGTAACATGCACACACAAACACTTCAGGGCACAGATCCTGGCATACAGCTAAAATACAGACTGCAATTCAGAGGGTGGTTTAAAGCTCTCCTTTGCATTCCCCTGATCCTGCTACTCTTCTGTGCATAGCCATCTCCCATGCTCTGTGCTGGAGCAGTCTGAAGGCTTCTCTAATTTATCCCGGCTTTCAACACCACACCAAAAACACAGTTCAGAATTTGTGTGGTGTAGGGGCATCCTACTTCTGACCTTCCCCCACACACACTACACTGGCATAGAAGAGAGTAGTGTATAAACTCCTACATCGGCTCTGTGTTGCTGGTCTTTCCTGGGCCAATTTAGAGGGGTTTATGATCAAATTATATCCACCATGCAAAGGGCCCTAGGATTTGGCCCCACGTGTATAATGTGTATGGATACATAGTATAACCCAGATGGTAAGAATACCATTATAATTCTAAGATGTCTTTAGACCATTGAGAGAGATCAGAAGCAACTAAATCTGCTGGGATAGTAGTGTACCAAATACAAACTGGTGGGATGTCACATACAATATAATTTGGAAAGACAATTTTGAATACAATAAACAACTGCATCTCGGAACAGCTCGTGCTGCAGTATACAAGTGGGTTATAGCCCATGAAAGCTTATGCCCAAATAAACGTGTTAGCTTCTAAGGTGCCACAAGGAGTCCTTATTGTTTTTACTGATACAGACTAACACAGGCTACCCCAATGAAACCTATACAAGAGAAGAGGTTACTCTTGACTTTGCCCTAAGTAACTTTCTGAACTATTTCCTGTATGTAAGTATGGCTGAGCCACTAAAGAATGAACATAATATAATTAAATTTGACATCCTCAGTGAGATCAGACCAAGAGGTAGTACTATAACACTAAAAATCAAAACGGGATTAAAAAAATGAGCAAGCTGGTTAGTTAGAAAAAGCCTGAAGGAAAAATAGGTAGGAAATTAAAATCCAAACAAGTCAGCATGGAGGCTGATGGAGAATACCCAGGTAGTATCAGAGAAGATATGTTAAACCCAAAACAACAACAAAAAGGAAGCGAAAATAGCAGAGAGGCCCTGTGGTTAAATGGCTGACTGCTCCATTTTTAAGGCTCCAAAACTATCTTTGACAAATGGAAATCCTTCCCAAGTAATGTCAGTAGAACAGGACATACATAATGGTTAGAAAGAAAGTTAAATCTCAAGTACAAATAGACCAAGATATAAAGGAAGATAGTAAGAAATTATTTAATTACATCACATTTTGAAAGCCTGCAGGGCATATGAGATTATTGAGGATAAAGCATCATTGAATCATTTTCAGTGACGCAAAAATTAGTTCTTTACTTCATTCTTTAACCACAGTTGATATTGGGGAGAAGCTGACAACAAAAATACAGTTTATAGGTATTAAGGATGAGGCATTGTCACAAATAGAGGCATCAAAAAAAGTATTAAAAGAACTGATGGAACAACTAGATAAGCTGAACTGCAATAAGTCACCAGAACGAGATGACATTTAACCAAGAGTTTTGAAAGAACTCAAGAATGAAGTAGTGAACTGCTAACAAACATATTTATTTATCATCAAAATTCATAATTTCTCAGCTACCAAACAGAAACACTTGAAGTATGGCCAACTGTGTCCATCTTTTTTAAAAGGAGCTAAAGATGACCCAAGGAATTGGCAGACTGGTGAGCCTTATTTTAGGACCAGGCAGCACAGCTGGGAAACTCATTGAAAACAGAATTGTAAACATTCATGATGAGTACAAAATGATAAGAACAAATGAGAATGGGTTTTGTAAGGATAAATTGTGCCTCTTTAATCTGTTAGAATTATTTTAAAGAGGTGACAATGTAGTGGGAAAATGGAGAACTGGTAGATTTGGATAAATATCCTTTAGAGGAGGTTATAAAGGAAACTTGGTAATAATGAGGTGAGACGTTAAGCCCTGTCTTGCATTAAAAACAAGTGCAAGTTGAGAGGTGAAGAGTAGGAATGATTTACCAGTCTTCGGCATGAGGAGAGATTAAATGTAGCACTAGAGGTTTGTATGCATATGTATTTGTTCAATAGCAGTCAGAGAGTGGGCCCCAATAAAGGCTGAAGAGAGAGACATCAAATTTTGAGGAAAAGACAGTCAAACAACAGAAGATTGTGAACAAGTGAAACCACCTATTAAAAAGTGAGGCACATTGATTGGGCTATGTGAGAGAGCGACATAACTGCTGCCTCCATTTATCTATTCTGTTCTTCAGTCTACTTGCAAATTTCCATTCCATAATCTCCATTTGCTGTCTCCATGAAAATGTACCCATATTGGACCAAGTTATAAGTGTCCAAAATTTCCACATGAGCAATACACTCATTCGAATGTGTTAGAGGATTACTGGTGAAGTCTCTGAACATTCCATCTGCTTTGAGCATGATGAAACGCTACCCAGCTTCCTGCATGCTAGTGCACTAAGGAGGCTCCCAGCCCTCACCAAGCCTCCCTCGATGGTAATCACAGAGTTGGAGCTACACATGTGGGGGATTCAGCAGAATCAACATCCCCTCTGGAGGGGAGGGGGAGAGCACGCGCATCTGAGCCAGGAGGAGATGAGTTCTAGTTTCAGTTCTTCCACTGACTGGTGATAATTCTGTGCACTTCATATCCCTTGTCACTGAGCAAGCCCTCATGCTCCAGCCTTAGGATGAAGATAAATATTCCCATTTTGCACATGGGGTAAGAAAGCTTACAAGGTTATTTATGGGGGAGCTTGCAACAGAACCTTAGACTCTGACATAGCAGATCTAAGCCTCATCCATTTCAGCACACTGCCTTTAAGAATGAGTGCACCCATATGTACTTGGCTGAACTAACAGCACCCACTTCAGAGCCAGGAATAGAACTCAGGATTATTCAACTTTCTCCTGCTGTCTAATAAATAGTTATATAAGGCATTGGCCAAGTGTGTGTAATATACCCTTGTTGTGGCTGGTTCACATAAAGGATAATAGCCCACTACTGCTACCAGTTACTTTTTTAGGTCAAGTGGCAGACATCTGTATTGTAGTTCCATCTCTGCTGATGACCCATGGAGGGTTGAAAGATGGTCAATATGCTTCCACATAGTGGAACTTCTGGGTTTTGTTTTTTTCAGTTTATATTTCAGTCTTAAACCCCCCCCTAAAATTACATATTTTAAAAAACAAGTAAAAGAGCATTAAAGTTCCAAGATCAGGTATGCAGAAGTTAGGAAATGCAAGAATTAAGGTCGAGCATGCAATATTGATTCAGCCCTATTGTGCATTTATATCATGATAGTCTTTAATTATATGATGAAATAACGTTTGTTCTATAGGACTCTTTCCTTATTCAGCACACAGCTCGCACAGCACGTGAGTCAGAGGCTTGTAAAAAAAAAAAAACAGTTGTTTTTCTTTTTGCTTAAGGCACTGGACTGGAACCCAGGAAAGCTGGGTTCTATTCCCGACTCTGTTAACAGACTTCCTATAGGAATTTGGGCAAGACAATTCATATGTGCATGGAGACCTAATTAAGATTTCACAAGCAAGATTAACTGTTATTTCCTAACTTTTGAGTTTTTAACTTTGTAATTTTAACATTATTTTACCGTAGGTGGGTTTAATGTAATAATAATAATCATAATTAATAATGTAATATTATCAGCATGACTAATCTCTGATATGCGGATGAAGAAAAGGAGACAGGTATGCTGGGGCTTACCCAAGGTTGCAGTGGGAGTCAGGATCAAAGCAAGGAATTCATACCTCCCTGGCCTGTGTTCTATTGGAACATCCCTCTCCTATACCAATGGGAGTAGATTACAAAATTAGGTGTTTTATGTGGGTTTTACACTTTCCTCTTAAGCCCCTGATATAAGCCACTGAAGTAGGTGAGCTACTTCTCCTATGTGACAAGTGGTTCTCATTTCAATTCACTGTTTAGTAACACACAAGACAGTAGGAATTGCTTATAAAAATGTAAAGGGATTATAAAATGTCATGGCACTTAGCCTGCTTTTGAATGAAATGAAAAGCATGTGACTCAGATTTTGACTGAGATGTGCCACAGTGTAAGTGGTATATCACAGCCAAAAATATCAGGTGGAATAGGCCTTTCACTTCAACAAGACACATGTCACATGCCATGAAATGCTTCCACCTTAACTGCAAAATAATGCAGTAATATAATATTGTTGCATAGTTGAAGATTAATATACAGTCTGTATTTTGCATTTTCTAAGTTTTTTGCTTCTATGTTTTCAGCTGAAAGTTGTTTATTTCTCACAAATAACTAACCACTAATAACATAGATGTGTTACTTAGCTTTCCTTTAATAGAGGCCAGCAATTATTATACACTGACTATTCTAGAGTATTATTGTGTAAATAAAAGAAGCTCAATAAGCACAGGAGTTATTATGAAATATATTCTTATTCATTTAATACACTTTCAGGAGAGCCACAGATGCATGTCCACCCCCTCCCAATGCAGTGTTGCGGGAAAATAGGAAGAGATCTCCCATTATGCAGCACTCCCTGCTTTCTTTACCATATGCCTTCTAAATATGCTTCTCTGTCAATATGTTACTTCTAGCTAACCTAACAGTTACAATAGAGCCTACTGACTCTTAGCAAATAAGTTCTGATGCATTTTATATATTATAGTTACTAAATTGTAGCCTAGTTTATAAAACACTTTAATGAAGTAAAGTAACCATTGAATCTTGGCAACTGTTTCACATCTGTTCCTACCAGTTCGAGTTTCTGAAGTAACTTCATTGAATGTCTCTATTTGTTCTAAATAAAGGCCCCAATTCAGCAAGGCATTGGACCATGTGCCAAAGCCTAAACCACAATTTGATAAAATGAGAAATACTCTATACCAGTGGTTCTCCACGAGGGGTATGCAGAGGTCTTCCAGGGGGTACATCAACTCATCTAGATATTTACTTTACAGCAGGCTACTAGTGAAGTCAGTAAAAACTAAAATTTCAGACAGTGACTTGTTTATATTGCTGTATCTACTATACATTGAAATGTAAGTACAATATTTATATTCCAGTTGATTTATTTTATAATTATATGGTAAAAATAAGAAAGTAAGCATTTTTTCAGTAATAGTGTGATGTGACACTTTTGTATTTTTATGTCTGATTTTGTAAGCAAGAAGTTTTTAAGTGAAGTGAAACTTGGCTGTACACAAGACATATCAGACTCCTGAAAGGGGTACAGTAGTTTGGAAAGGTTGAGAGCCTCTGCTCCATCTATACTTAGCAAAAACAGATCGGTGATATTTTTGGTAAGAGGTACTATAAGCAAAAGTTAGCTAAATTTTACAAAGAGAGAATAGAGTATGTTCGGGGATATCATATTCCTTTGTGCAAATCTAAACAAAATGAATATTAGTGTGAGTGAATGGTACGCTGGTTAATGGAAACTTAAGCAGGGCTCTAAAATGCTACTAGGAGCAAATAAATAAATGAAAATATTGTAGCATAGTGAGTGGTTTTTAAGAACTGAGGAGGGAAAGGGGAAAACAAAAAGGGAAAATGATGAAGAAACAGCTAATATAGATTATAATAAACGCACTATTCCTTCACTTAATAAATAAAGTGCTAGTCCTTTCTCCTCCCTTCTCCTTGACAAGAATTGATAAGGATTGAAGCTGCATAAGTGTGGCTCAGTTTTGAAGATTTTATCCTTAAAAAAACCTTTTGGAGACCATTAATAAGGCATTAAAGTAAGCAAGTATTAGTTACTTAAAAAAAAGAATTGGTAGAGAAAATAAAAAGATTTCTTTGTATCTGTATTTTAGGAGAATATTAACAATACATCTGTGGAGGATGTGTTTGAGTATTCTCCACTTTGTCCTGGTGAAGATAGATTATTGAAACCACGGTAGATAAATTTAAAAGTAGTGATGAGTTAGCATCCACAGGTGATATATGAGATTAGGAACTCAATAGTTGAACCATCAGCAATTATTTTTTAGAAATGCTTTGATACTGGAGTGGTACCAGATGATTGGGGACCAGTGACTAGAGTTTCCAAATTTAAAATGAGTTTCTAAAATTATCTGAAAGTTAAAAGACAGTTCTAACATCCATGTGCCTCATTATACTTGTATATAAATAACCCAATTGAGTAATGGAAACATTGAGTTTCAGTTTACATATAAGAACATAAGAGCAGCCATACTTGGTCAGACCAATGGTCCACCTAGCCCAGTATCCTGTCTTCCACCATGGCCAATGTCAGGTCCTTCAAAAGGAATGAACAGAACAGGCAATCATCAAGTGATCCATCACCCATCGTTCACCTGTAAATTTCTGCAATCAGAGGAGTAATATGACATTTCATCTTCCTCCTTGATTAAAGAAGACAGGTGTTTCAATCACCACACCTCCCAAGATTTGCTTGAATTTTGAGAAGATATGTGACTCCTGTCCATAGGCCACTTGTGCACATAGGCCCCACTGGCTTCTAATGGACCCTAGATAGTCTTTCATATAGAGTTTATACAGCCAAGGATCTCCTAATTACTGGATGCTCTCAGAACCATCCCCCCTATATCACGATCATTTATTAATTGACTCAGCATTTAGATTCTTAGTTCAGCATGCATCAGCAATAAAGAAGAAAAGATCAATAGATATGATTATTAAACACCAGGTGGATGTATACATGACACACACACACATAAATATAACAACTATACTCAATCCTGGATTCTACTGAGGCAAAACACCTTGACTGAAATTGAGGGCTGGTTAAGGACTTCAGGATAGGACATTTCAGATAAATGTATACTGTATACAAGTGGTGTGCATTATTTATTAAATAGGCTACAGAAATGGACATTCATGTAGCTCTTAATCCACACTTCTGCAAATAATTCTATGTATTTCAGAAGAATGAGGCAGACAAATCACTCTGTATTTATTAGATATAGAGCAATCAAAGCACTGGTAAATATTCACCAGGTACATACCACTCACTATATGGTCAATAGAATCCGTCAAAATCCATCACACAATGTAGAAAAGATGGGATCTAAGTTAAGAAGCTTTTTGTATTTAGAAGGATCAGTGTAAATCTTTTGCAAAGTAAATCAAAAGCTAAGACATCACATATTCTGTTAAAGGGACACTGTAAAGATTTTTGGCTCTGAAATATTACCCCTCATGACAGTAGTCTCATCTGTAAACTCTGACCCTTAAGAAGTCCATATTTGCATTATTTTGTATATTGATCCATGCTGCCTCTACACAAATAAGTAAATAAACAGATGGAGATATGACTTACTGTGAGATTCACAGGAAACTGTCCAGTAAATAGGTATTGTCTCTAGCACATTACACTTTTTATTTATTTTAATTTAAATAATAATAAAAATACACCTATAACAAGGCTCTAGGGAGATACGCCTTTATCTTAACATATAGTTAGTATTACAACAAAACCCCAGCAGCATTTAATTGCTATGGATGATTTATGATTTAGTTACTATTGTTCTAGTAGTATTATTATTGGGCATATAACTCTTCGTCATAGTTTGAGCAACAGCATGAGACATTTCATGTAAAAATGTACCCAAATAGACATTTAAATCTGAGGCCCCTATCTTACAATGAGCTCCATATACCCATATCCCTGTACTTTGTTCTCGTGATTTGGTGAGGCTCTACATACACTCAGGGGTCTGTAGAGGCAACAATCATTGCACTCTAAAGGATTAGTATCAAGGTAGAATAGCACAAATTTTTAGGCCTACCAACTTTGAGCTCAATCCTGCTCCCTTTGAAGTCATTGGTAAAACTTGGAGTCAGACTGTCTTTAACAATAACAAGTTACCTTTCATATGTAACTGAAGAACAACTCTTTAAGAACAGCACTACTGACATTTTCTGACTAAATGAAATATTCTTCTCTTCACCAAAATTTCCGTCCTTCAACACAGTGAATAACATCATTGACTTTATATTTGGTACTACACAAAATGAATGTTATTTATAGAAGCATTTTGAGATACAAAATACTGTGAAGTGGCTGCAGATTCAAAATGGGGTCCTAATTTCTGCTTAACCAAAACTTTGTGCCAATGGTACACATACATTTTAGAATACAAAATCTTCCACTTGTCTGTGCAGTTATTTTTGGACATGCAAACTTAGAGGCCATCTTGAGCCCATTTTGAATATGAGGTGATTTATATCTGGAATGATTAACAGATGTCCTATTGAGCTTTGAGGCTATACTTTATATTAAGCACTTTTATTTTCTCATTCTGTAAATTTATTTATCTCTCTACCTTTTGTTCAGGGCACATGCTACATAGTTTGTGGAAGCTCAAGGTTCTACAGTAGCTCTATTGGAACCAAACAAATCAATATGTAAAAATTAAAACTTTTTTAAAATGCTTAAATAATAGAAGAATTGATGTATAAATGCTGTGTTGGTATTAGAAATAGCTTGAGGAACACAAGACAGAGTTCTAAACTTTCCAAATTGTAGAAAATTACAGTATGATTGCTTTAGAGAAGTCGGCCCTTGAAGGAAGTTTAAATATTGAATCAGTACATAAGAATGCACACATTAAAAATGAATGCTAAAAACAAATACACTGACGGGGATGGACAAAATAATTCAAGGCTAGCAATCTAATGAACTGCAGCTTAAGCTGACTTAAAAAGTTAAAGGGGCATGCTTTCTCTCATTCTCTGCTTAATGACCCCTAAAATTAATTGAAAGTTATATTGAGTTGTCCCTATCATTTCCATTAATGCACGTCTTCTGTCTATTATAATAGCATTTTACTCACAAAATACATTACACTGAAAATGTGAACATACCAAATTTAAATGTGGTATTTGGAGGGTGTTTTAGATACGTAAATAGAGTCCCACATTCATTTTGGTAAAATACTGAAAGGTAAAATCCTGAGGCAAAAAAAAAAAGAGTTTATTGTATACACATAATCACTGGTTATTTTTCCCCCTTCAGGTATATACAGCATGCATGGGAAGGCAAGGTAGCTTTGCAACACTGAAAAAAAAGGTTTTGTTTTCCCTTTAATGTGTTTAACCTAATTCGTATTAATGATTACAGGCTTGAGAAGACACTAGTGTTTCCCTTCTCCCACCATTACAAAATGAGTATGATTTTCTGTACTCTGCTTTGTTAGCACATTGGGATAGCTACTTAAATTGGACACCCGTCTGGATCTATGAAGTAAATTTGAGTTTTACGGCCCCCATCCAATAAAGCTTTTAAGCATCTCTCTCTCTGTATCCACTTCTTGTCTCTTTTCTTATATTGAGGCCTGGTCTACACTGGGTGGGGGGAAGCTAAGTCAGTCTAAGTTATGCAACTTCAGCTACGAAAATAGCATAGCTGAAGTCGACCTACTTAGAGCTACTTACCGCGGTGTCTTCACTGTGGTAGGTAGACTGCTGATGCTCCCCCATCGATTCCGCCTACACTTCTCACTGCGGTGGAGTACCGGAGTCGACAGGAGAGCACTCGGCAGTCGATTTATCGCGTCTTCACTAGACACGATAAATTGACCCCCGCTGGATTGATCGCTCCGGAGGTAAGTGTAGACATGCCCTTAGATTGTAACTTCCTTGGGACAGAGAGCATCTTCTTGTTCTGTTTTTGTAGTGTTTAGCACAAAGAGGACATGATCCCATGGCCAGGGTTCCTAAGCCCTACTGCTATGCAGATATACAATAATTAAGCATGTACCTATTTTTAAGCACGAGTCCCACTGAATTCATTGGAACTACCTACAAGTTAACCATATGCCTAAGTGCATTGCTAGATCAGAGCCCACATTTATATATTTCATGTGCTCTGCCATTCCTTGCTCCCTCCACCCAAAAAAAAAATTTCAGCCAGAAATTGTAAATAAAGAGGTGCTCAATGTTTACCAATAGTGTTAACTTGGTTCCTGATCCTGCAGACATATACTTGCTTCGTTTTATGCACATGAATAGTGCAGTTGACACTTGTGGGACTACACACATATATGAAGCAAAGCACATGCTTTTGTGTTTGCAGGATCAGGCCTTGAATGTAAAGGGAAGTTTTTGTCTATATAAAGTTATACATCTAGGAACAATGAATGTAGGCCACACTTATAGGATAGCAAAAAGAACAGGTTCTTTTTGCTGACACAGACTAATACGGCTGCTACTCTGAAACTTATAGGATAGGTGATCCTATTATAAGAAATAAAGACTTAGGGGGTCATGGTGGATAATAAACTGGACATGAGCTCCTGGCCAAAACAGCTAATGTGATTCTTGGATATATGAAGAAAAGAATTTTGAGTAGGGAGTTTCTATTATCCTGTATTTGGCACTGGTGCTACTACTGGAATATTTTGTCCCGTTCTGGTGCCCACTATTTAAGAAGGATGCTGATAAATTGGAGAAG
The DNA here is from genome assembly GCA_037349315.1 of Chelydra serpentina. Taxonomy (NCBI): domain Eukaryota; kingdom Metazoa; phylum Chordata; order Testudines; family Chelydridae; genus Chelydra; species Chelydra serpentina. The sequence goes on from JBAIAC010000035.1 coordinate 22,193,153, forward strand.
GTTCAGAGAAAATACATGAGAATGATTAAAGGATTGGAAGACATGCCTTATGGCAACAGACTCAAGGAACTCAATCTATTTAGTTTAACAAAGAGAAGATTAAGGGGTGACTATATCACAGCCTATAAGTATCTACATGGGGGAAAAAATGTGATAATGGGCACTTCAAGGAGCTTGATCTATTTAGCCTGTCAAAGAACCAGTGGTGACTTGATCACAGTCTGCAAGTAACCTCATTAGGAACAAAAATTTGATAATGGGCTCTTCAATCTAGTTGACAAAGGTATAACAAGATCCCATGGCTGGAAATTGAAACCAGACAAATTCAGACTGGAAATAAAGCATACATTTTTAAGAGTGAGGGTAATTAACCATTGAAACAGTTTACCAAGGATTGCAGTTAAATCAACACTGGATTTTTTTTTCTAAAAGAGATCTATTTCAAACAAGAATTATTCAGGGAAATCCTATAGCCTGTGTTGTACAGGAACTCAGATTAGATTATCACAGTAGTCCATTCTGTCTTAAAATATATGGATCTATCCTATCTCTTGTATCCTGTTAATTCTTTTAAAAAGTTAGCTGTGAAATCAAAGGTTAAAAAATTATGGATATGTTGCCTCCCACTTCCTACAGGATCCACAATATACAAGTTTTTAAGAGCAGACACAGAGTAGATTACTATTTATTTTAAATTAGTATCTGTAAATTTAACCTGGTATTAAAGAATAAAATTTGATCAACTCCATTACTGAAAACATGTCAATTTTGAATGAATCAGCAGAGATTTATACAAAGCTCTCATATTAACACCATACACATTAAATAATGAATGTCACATGTTAAGCATCTCTTCTAAACTCATACGCTTATATCGTGGCTTGGATCCTGTCAGATACAGCACATTTATGTTACAATTAACTGCGAGCATCCAACATAGTATGTCAGGTTTAATCTTCTAGCTTCTAAGGTCAAAGTAGTTAGTGGCACCTTCTCCTTAGCCATGAACAAATTATTTTTTAAATCCGTTTTGCACTGGAATACTGCTCATTTATGATACAGTGAGCAAACCTGAGGGTAGGCAGGCCAGTGCATTAGAACAACAGCTATGTAGTAAGAGTCTGAGAAGCTACAGAAGTAGAGAAAGAGCTCATTTGAGTGACTGCCCACCATATATCCTACTTCTCCTTTCTTTGTCTTCTCCTTCCTGGTTCTATGCAGAACAAGATATGGTGTGAGGAGAAGCACCGAGAGACCTGAGAACTGCGGCTTCAAGTGAGACCTAAGTTATGTGTGGGAGGATTGACAAGGGTTTCAGGATTCCTGTTGTGTCCCTCTTGCTCCTGCCTGGGCCAGGGAGAGAGGAAATCTTCAGATGTACTGAGTCTTCATTCCCAGCTGACACCCCTATCTTAGCTATTAGTCAGCTCAGATATGTCAAGGTGAAAGGGAGAACTAGCACCTTGTGCAGGGATGCTGGGAAAGGCATAAACTCTTGGCATCCCTTCCCAAGGCCCACACTATCATGTAAGGCAGTAGGGGTGGGATTTAAGTCTCAAATTGCCTGGGACTCCAGGATGCAAGACTAGGCTAACACAAGGCTGCTCCTTGCCTATTTCAACTTTCCCCCTTGAGATTCCAAAGTGCAAAATGGGCCTGGATGTTGATTATGCTGAGGAAGTGTGGACAGTGAACACCTGAGTCAGGATTTGGTCTGCTGGGTCTTTGCTTGATTAAGGATCACAAAAGGAAGCCATGGTATTGCTTGCACATGGTAATATACTATTTAAAGCCAATACGTTTACAAAACATATTTTGCATTTATTTTCCATACAACTTTTGTATTAACTATGTCTAGAGACAGTTAGTGATGTATTTTCATTGAGGTTTTAGCCACATCATTAACAAAACAGCAGCTAAAACGCGGAACACAACTTTGAAAAGTTAGGAAATAAACATGTCTTGTACGTATGATGTCTCCACTTCCTATAGTGCAGCTCCTGCCCATCAATTATGAGCTATATTGGAATATGCCTTTCCGATGAAGACAGTCCTCTGGAGTTTCTTAATCAAAAGCAGTGCTGTGAATTTTCAGCTAGCAGGGAATGGTAGTAGGTTAGGTATAACTATGGAAACGAGCGATACAGAGAAACAAGATGTCCTTTGTCCTATTCTACTATTAAAGTCCCTGCAATTTTGTAATAGGTTTTATTGTACGCTTAGGCAGTGTTTATATATTTTGGACCAAATGTTCATCTGGGCATCAATCCAAGCTTCCAGTTCTTTTGGTGTAATTTTGTGTCTGCAAAAAACTGTCCAATGTGTTCCTTTGTGGATGCCAAAATCAGTAGTTAGATAAAAGAGGGCAAAAATGCAGACACAAATTTTCACATGTACGAAATTACACCCACAAAAAAAGGAAGGACAGTTCAAGAAAATGTAGAGCTTTGTAATTCTGAAATGACAAATGGACATTCCTGTCCATTACTTTGCTTAACACATTCATGATAGACTGAAATACTTCTGTAGTTTCTGAATCATCAGAAGGGTACTTTGGTAGCAACCCATGTACCATTTGCTATCTTTTTAAAGTGTTTTAAACTTATCTTTTAGTCAGTCTGATGGGGTGGATGAACTTTGCATAATGCCTGGCAAAACAGAGGTTAAAACCCATGTCCTAGGCAAGCAGAATCCCTACAGCTGCTGTCAACTAGTAGGCTTGTCAGAAATTGCTCAGTTGTTTTATCAAGCTAAATTCGTACCATGCACAGATTCCCTTATAAACCAGCAACAGGGAAAGAACTGGTAGAAGAGAACATTGAAAGTTAGTGGTCACCAAGTAAATGCTTCCTATTTATGCCCACACTTGGCTTTGTGCTGCAGGAAACCCCCACATTCCATTTTTTGTTTGAACCCAAGCCAGAATTACCCAAATCTTAATTTTATGACTAGACTCGGGCTGCAGGTAGTCTTTACTTTACATTCAATCTAAACAGACTCCTTTGTTCTACTTCTACCAGCTTGTCACCGTTAGGATGTCACAGTGAGGTTTCCTAGTAGTAGGGCTGTGTGGGTAGCAAGTAAAATCAGGCTCCACATTCCACAGCTGAGTTAATTAGTGGATGTCTGGTCGGAATGCTGGCATAACCTGCCAGATAGCAGTTCCCAATTTGAAACAGGTGAAATGATACAGGAGTCATTATTTCTGCATATACTTGTATATAGGAGCCACCATACATTACCTATGACTGCACAAATGCACAAAGGGGCTTTAAACTAAAAGTAGTACTTGAGCAAATGACTCCATCAGATATTAATAATCAAGATCTTTCTAAAACAGGGATTGGCAACCTTTCGTACACGGCCCGTTAGGGTAATCCCCCGGTGGGCTGGGCAAGTTTGTTTACCTCTCACGTCCGCAGGTGCCGCGGACGCAGCAGGTAAACAACCCGGCCCGGCCCGCCAGGGAGCTTACCCTGGTGGGCCGCGTGCCAAAGGTTGCCGATCCCTGTACTAAAACGACATGGAGAAAGGCAGGTGTATGGCCCACATCACTGTAGTCTCTGAGCACCTCACAATCTTTAAAGTATTTATCCTCACAGCATTCCTGTGAGGTAAGGCAGTGCTATTATATTCATTTTACGGATGGGTGACTGAGATATAGAGGGGCTAAGTGAATTGCTCAAGGTCACACAGGGAGTCTAGGACAGAGCAGGAAACTGAATCCAGGACTGCCAAGTCCAAGGCTAGTGCTCTAACCACTGAACCATCCATCCTCTCTATTGCAACTACACAAAAAAGACCTTAGGAAACAGAGAATGCTAGCACCAGCATATTATGGAGGCTGGCTACAACTGGGGTGCAAGAATTGGTTGGGGTAACAGCACTGTAGTTTTTCTGAGGCACAGGAAGCAAGATCAGTAAAAATATATCAGTACAAACCGGCATCAGCCCATTATTCTCACTCACACACACAGCCAGACTTTCAGAAGTGCTCAGCACCCAGCAGCTTCCATTACAACACTTACAGAGAGATTTTCATAACAGTTCACCAATCAACAGGCTGAGCTCTTCTGAAAATCTAAGGCTGACAGAGCGCTTTGAAAATCTGGCCCGTGAAATGCCCAGCAGAGAAAGTTGTAACCACCATTCCAGTTTTATATATGTATAACTTGTCATAAGAAGCAGCAGGACCCTGGTGAAGCATTAAATCAGAGATTTAAAACAAATAAAGGAATTTCCAACCCAATAGTCTTAAATTAAAGATTGCTAAATTAAATTCAAGACAAGACTATTTCAATAGTTTTAATGTGTTTATGTGGCAAGACAGGGAAAGCAGGGAGAGGAGGGAAGGCATGGGAGAAGAGAAGAATCATTTGTTGCTTTTTGTTTTGATTTTTTATTTAAAAATACGCCACATTGTGGATATGGACAGCAAGGGAACAACTGCTATGAGCTGCCTTGGATGTTCTATGTTATCCTTTCTGCCAACAGACAGAAGAGATATGAGGTGCATGAAGTAAAAGCTGACAGACATACTGGAGAACACGATGCATGGTCTGGAAGCACTAATTTCAACATTGAGTAGCATCCAGTGAATCAAAAGATTCTGAAAGTGTTGCCACAGATACCACAAGGGGAAGGATCAGCAATAAGAGAACTGGAGAGAGTAGAAACCAAACAAGTGGACTGGTGATTTGTGACCAGAAGGGAAAGAGAACTAGGAGACAGTCAAGCAGGCTAAAGATATCAAATTGTTATGTCATTCAGCAAGACACCTACCAAAGAACACGTCCCTGCAAGAATGGAACAGAAAGCTACAGAAGACATAATTTATGGGCATCCTTACAGAAAGAAGTAGGTAGCTACCAAGAGAGGTTCTTCAACCATCCTAAAAAGGCAAGCAGGTGTAATCCATATTAAGAAGAGAATTCAGCAAAGGACAACAAGATGGTGGATGGTGTGCTGTCTCCCTGAAGCAAAAATATGAGCTGTAATTACAAGATTGGATGGGATTATGACGTTATCTGGCCAGTATTCACTGGTGATGATACAATTTGGAATCAATGTCATGGCATAACATGGAACTACACAGATTATAGAAGGCTTCATGGCTCTTGGAAAAGAGTTAAAGAGGAAGAGAATGTCTCAGGGATCCTCCTTTTCGCCAAGGTGATTTTACCTCTAAATATGACATTGGTGAGAGAGATACTGGAATATTGCATCCAGTTCTGGTGTCCACATCTTAAAAAAGCTGTTGAAAAATTAGAGAGGGTACAGAAAAAAGCCAGAAAAATGATTCAAAGATTCGAGAAAATATAAAGCACTGAGATACATAAAGAACTTGATCTGTTTGTCTTATCAAAAAAGAAGCTTGAGAGGAATATCATAAATACTTCTATACAGTGTTTAAGTTCCTGTACAGGAATAAAATACTAGGTACTAAAGGGATCTTTAATATGTAAGAGAAAGGCATAACAAGAACCAATGGTTGGAAGCTGAAGCCAGTCAAATTCCAATTGGAAATAAGACACACATTTTTAACAGTTAGGATGATTAACCACTGGGACAAACTGTCAAGGGAAGGGGTGGATTCTCCATCTCTTGATGTGTTCATATCAAAACTGGATGCCTTTCTGGAAGATAAGCATTAGCCAAACATATTATTGGTCTTAATACAAGGGTAACTGGGTGAAATGTATTTGCCTATAATACACTGGAGGTCAGACTTGATGATCTAATGGTCACTTATGGCCTTACACTCTATGAATGTCATTAAAGTCCAGGGCCATCCCTTGACCCAGTAACTAGTAGTGTGACTAGCTTGGTTTGATATATAATAGGCACAAATGATTATGGAATAAAAACTTTCAATAGCATAAGACATAATTTAGGCAACATGTTGACCATGTTAGTACACAATCCCATTATAAGTAGAGACAGTTGTCCACATAATTCTTAGTGGAGGTTACCTATTGGGGAAACCAGAAAACAATAATATAGGTGCATATATATCAGTATATACCGGGATTCAGAAACAGGTAGTTAGCTCTCAGATAAGCAAAATATTATCCAAAGAATTAATTCTATTCAGAAAAAATAGGGTATACAAATGGCAAGTAAGAGAACCATGCATACTTAACCAACAAATCCACCATACCACAAAAATACATTACAGAATACACAGTACAAAGTAACACTTTTCCAGGACAGTTTGTCACCATAAGAATGTTAAGACTGTCTATTTTTATGAAAAGATCATGGGTTCCATTTAAAAATAAATAAGATGAAAAAGCAACAGAAATTGTTCCAGGGTGAACTGCAGCTGCGAATGAAGATGATAAACAGAACCCTACATAGTCTAGTAAACTTGACCACACCTATTTTACAAATTCTCTTTTGCCAGTTCAACCAATGGCTTGAGACAACCAATGGCAGAATGTAAGGGTATTCAGAGGTTTAGATAAGCTCCTAATTAAGTTCACATGCTTAATACAAAAAAATGTTTCTAGTACTGGACATTAAGTAGCAACAGTATCTCCATGTATTAGATTATGATGATGTTTTTTAAATCACAAATGTGTTCTAGCACAGTAAGCTGAATCTCATCTGAACAGGAAATTTAACTTGCTACACTTGCACAAAAGTATCATGAGCTTTTACAGAGTGATTAAAGTTGATCTATCATTATTTATATTACAATAATGCCTAATGCCTATGCCAAATAAGGGCCTCTTTGATGAAATCAGGCAAATCCAGAGTGTGACTATCTTTAGGAGATGCTGCAAAACCTTCCTCTTTGAAAAAGAATAATAGAATAACACTAACAACATTGACAGCCCCTTCTACCTGTAAACCTCCAACACTGACATCCCCTCCTGCCTGTAAAATCCTTCTAACACTCCCCCAGAAAAAGGAAGTTAATCAAATCAAACAAAATCCCTACTTTGCTACTGCTATTGTTTTTACATGAAAAGTGCACAGATACTATGGTGATGGGTGACAGGATAAACCCATAAGATAAATAATACACTGTACATATACCTAAGGGACAGTCCTAACCCTGAAATGCTTACAGTCTCAAAAGACAATATAAAGAAAGGATGAGGGAAAAGGAAATATTCTCTCTCTTTTACAAATTGGGACAGTGAGGCACAGGGAGATTAAGTGACTTGCACAGGTCACACAGGAAGTCTGTATTCCTCCCAGGATAAAAAGCTTGCACTTTTGTTGTAAGCATCAGCAAAGAGACATCTGGCTCAGAAGAGAAGGTGTAAGAGAGTAACTAGTTTTAAATCTTTGCTTTCTTTCTTTTTCACAAGAATTCTACTATTTGTTCTTGTATGGTTGAAGAATGTGTTGCAGATGCAGTAATGTGAAGTACAGAAGGTGCTCTTAGGGAAATGGTATAAATCCAGAACTAAAAACATATTCAAAATAGAGAACCATGAGTGCATTAGAGCAACATATGACTGAGATCCAGATGCAGTGTTGGAATACTGAGGGTGCACTTCAGCAATCAATGTTTGGTGAACTAGTTATGTCCAACACCCAATATCCCACTGAAAGAAATGCAACGTATTGAAAGTTCTATCCCCTGGAAGAACACATGCAGTGATTTATGAAACATACAGGTGGCATCTGAACCTGTAAAAGCAGACTTAATAAAATCAGTGAAGGATGGGGACAGGCAAGCCTGCCTCACCCCCTGTGTGGGAAAGGTTTGTATGATGGTCTCACAGGAGTTTTTGATGACTTCTGAAAAAAATTGGTGCAATGAGATTCATTCTGTCCATGTTGAATCTTTAAGTCTCTATTAAACATCTTATACAAATTTGGACTGACTAGGATAGATTTGACTTAAGGGCTGGGAAGTCTGACAGCCACATAGTTAAGGGCCCATATGTCATTCACTTCCAAAGACAAAAGGAGAGAAAAGTAGTAACAATAAGCTAAATCTCAATTGGGACCTCTACACAGTAACATACCACAAATAATGAAAGGAATGATCTTAAACATCACATTCCTGACTGTGGCGAGTACCACAGAAATGTCAACAAATAAAGAAAACAAATATATGCCTCCAGTGCTTCAGCAGGCTTTTCTGTAGATAAGTTTGCTTCTAAAGCTTTTTGTTCATTCTCAGTCTCTTTCTCCTTTTGTTGACTCATCTTCTTCTTCCTCTCATTGTCATTGTTCCTCATTTCTCCATCTGTCTATTTCTTATGTTCCCCCACTTCTGTCTTGTTCATGTCCTTCTGGCATTCATCCTTTCTTCCCCCTTCCCCTTGTGCTGTCCTTCCCTTCAGAACCACAGGGATCTACCTTTTGAATATGCCAGCGAAAAGTCAGACTTCATGATGCTAGGAGGCCACCTTAAAGGCTGGTTGGAGCCCGAGCAGTATGAAGGGAAAGATGGGAAAAGTTCCAGCAGTCACGTGAGAGAGCACAGGGATGGGAGTGGAGGCCGTGTGGGACCAGGTTCTTGGCTGGATCTCTGTGACCTCACATGCAGCCATGAAAACCAGATTCACTGTGAACAGGGCAGGGAATTAATGATTGGGCAAGATGAAGGGAAAAGAAAATGCTAGAATGTAGGAGATAGGGGCCCCAAACGCATGTCCAAAAAGCATAAAATATGGATTTTTTGGTAATAATAAACAGTTCTGACTGGAGGATAGTTCCCTTTCTAGTATTTTTGCCCCTCTTCCTATCTCCTGTGATTTTAGTCTTCTCAGGCAGTGGTAAGCGCTGTGTATCCTACCTGCCCTTGACCAAACATCGCTGAATAAAATCGGGAAATAAACTGAAGACAATTCAAGATAAAAGAGTTCAAATATCTAGAAGAAACAAGAACTACAATGCAGAGAAGACAAAATTTCAAACTATTACTCATTTCTGATTCAAGTTTTCAAAGATTTGACATATCTAATGTTCCATACAGTTAATTTCTAAATACAAGAATCTTAAATTGTAAATCATTTAGTGCTACTTACTTTGTGCAACCTATGAAACGTCTGCCACTCGAAACTGCCCACGACTTTAATAATCAATCTGAGAACACAGCCAATCAAATTCCATCCTACAATAGTTTCCTAGGTAACCAACAAAGACACTGACATGGACTGCACACAGTAGAAAGAAATGGGGGAAAAAAACAACCAAAAGCTGCAGCATTTCCACTTTTTTCAGTACTTTTGATTGCATATTGTAAAATGCTGCAAAGACACCAGAATTGACAAACATGGTAGCATAAAAAATACAAAATTGAAAGGCAGTGGTAAAGCACTTTTGTCTCTAGTGATTCAGAAGCTCACTTGAAGCTTTGCTTATGTTTTCTTCCCCCAAGTCTTTTATTAAATTAACATTTGTTCTTTGGATGGTTGGTTAGTCACTCCAGTGTGGATCATTATGTCACAATACAGTTTGAGACACTCTGATTTGTACACAGATTTGTACTAGGATCTTAGATAGCCAGCTACAAAATACAAAGAACTATATCATTTTTCTTTAGTCTAAAGGAGGAGCCACTGAGCTGCTCATTGGAAACACTCTCTTCCATCTTCTCCCTTCCAACCTATATCCCTCTCCCCACCCTGTCATTCTGGAAGCACAGTAGGAGGAGTGGTAAGAAATAATTCGGATCTATTTATCCCATGTGTCTCACCAGCATCTGAGCACCCGCTTCAAATTTTACTAATTTTGAAAACTGACTAATTTAAAATATCCATACGGGTTTGTTTACATGGTCAGTTAGTGCACAGCAAGTTGATGCGCTGTGTACTATCTTGTTATGTAGACTAGCCTTAAATATTGGGGAAAAACTCATCCAGGTGAAATTCACTCCTGTGCAGAGGACCAACACAAGACTTATGCACTACTTAAATCCTCAGAATACGTTTTAAGTTATGCACAGATACACTGAATTCTAGGTGTGACTATTTTACACAAGCCTACAGCTGTATCTTCAGTGTTTTTGTCATATCTATGTTGCTCCAGAAGATGATAGGCTCATAGCTTTGAGTTGAGAAGGTTTCCCTAAACAGCTTTGAAAACATATTTCAGCCCTCTAGTTATCATAGAATCTCAGGGTTGGAAGGGACCTCAGGAGGTCATCTAGTCCAACCCCCTGCTCAAAGCAGGACCAACCCCAACTAGATCATCCCAGCCAGGGCTTTGTCAAGCCTGACCTTAAAAACCTCTAAGGAAGGAGATTCCACCACCTCCCTAGGTAACCCATTCCAGTGCTTCACCACCCTACTAGTGAAAAAGTTTTTCCTAATATCCAACCTAAACCTCCCCCTCTGCAACTTGAGACCATTACTCCTTGTTCTGTCATCTTCTACCACTGAGAACAGTCTAGATCCATCCTCTTTGGAACCCCCTTTCAGGTAGTTGAAAGCAGCTATCAAATCCCCCCTCACTCTTCTCTTCTGCAGGCTAAACAATCCCAGTTCCCTCAGCCTCTCCTCATAAGTCATGTGCTCCAGCCCCCTAATCATTTTTGTTGCCCTCCGTTGGACTCTTTCCAATTTATCCACATCCTTCTTGTAGTGTGGGGCCCAAAACTGGACACAGTACTCCAAATGAGGCCTCACCAGTGCCGAATAGAGGGGAATAATCACGTTCCTCGATCTGCTGGAAATGCCCCTACTTATACAGCCCAAAATGCCATTAGCCTTCTTGGCAACAAGGGCACTCTGTTGACTCATATTCAGCTTTTCGTCCACTGTAACCCCTAGGTCCTTTTCTGCAGAACTGCTGCCCAGCCATTCGGTCCCTAGTCTGTAGCAGTGCATGGGATTCTTCCGTCCTAAGTGCAGGACTCTGCACTTGTCCTTGTTGAACCTCATCAGATTTCTTTTGGCCCAATCCTCTAATTTGTCTAGGTCCCTCTGTATCCTGTCCCTACCCTCCAGCGTATCAACCACTCCTCCCAGTTTAGTGTCATCTGCAAACTTGCTAAGGGTGCAGTCCACACCATCCTCCAGATCGTTGATGAAGATATTGAACAAAACCGGCCCCAGCACCGACCCTTGGGGCACTCCACTTGATACCGGCTGCCAACTAGACATGGAGCCATTGATCACTACCCATTGAGCACGACCATCCAGCCAGTTTTCTATCCACCTTATCGTCCATTCATCCAGCCCATACTTCTTTAACTTGCTGGCAAGAACATTGTGGGAGACTGTATCAAAAGCTTTGCTAAAGTCAAGAAATAGCACATCCACTGCTTTCCCCTCATCCACAGAGCCAGTTATCTCATCATAGAAGGCAATTAGGTTAGTCAGGCATGACTTGCCCTTGGTGAATCCATGCTGACTGTTCCTGATCACTTTCCCCTCCTTTAAGTGGTTCAGAATTGATTCCTTGAGGACCTGTTCCATGATTTTTCCAGGGACTGAGGTGAGACTGACTGGCCTGTAGTTCCCCGGATCTTCCTTCTTCCCTTTTTTAAAGATGGGCACTACATTAGCTTTTTTCCAGTCATCCGGGACCTCCCCCGATTGCCATGATTTGTCAAAGATAACAGCCAATGGCTCTGCAATCACATCGGCCAACTCCTTTAGCACCCTCGGATGCAGTGCATCCGGCCCCATGGACTTTTGTTCGTCCAGCTTTTCTAAATAGTCCTGAACTACTTCTTTCTCCACAAAGGGCTGGTCACCTCCTCCCCATACCGTGCTGCGGAGTGCTGCCGCCTGGGAGCTGACCTTGTCTGTGAAGACAGAGGCAAAAAAAGCATTGAGTACACTAGCTTTCTCCACATCCTCTGTCACTTATGTTACTTGGTACCGAACTGTTGTGTGTAGGGTGGCTACACAACATGTCCACTAGGGCCTAGGATGAGACCAACAAATTTGCATTCACTTCTGAACTCATCCAGAATAGAAATTTTTGCCTCCAGAAATGAAAGGATAGTATAGCAACCCACTGCATCTACTAGGCCTGCAGGAAAACACATAAGTATCATCTTCGTATTGTTAAACCAGCATAATTCTTTCATGGCAATTCTGAGGTGATCATTTTGGTTTGTTAACATATCTCTAGCAACTTTGAAATGAATATTCACGTTGATGAATCTTTCATGAAGGAATTTAATTAGCCTTTGCTAAGCGTTGGATGAGACAAAAGCTGCTTTGACACTGCTTGTGAAACTGACCCTTCGGCTTGCAGATTGCTCTGGGTGAAATGAAATATGCTGCAGACCTAATAGGCTTTTAATGGTTTAAGTAAATCTGGTTAGGTTGTTAAATTTAACAACTGCACAGTAGTTGCTAAATATTCTAAAATGCATTTTTTTTACTTATTGGAAAATTAATATTAGCACTGTTTAAATGTTACCAAGCTTATAAGCAATAGCTTATGAAAAACAGGTTATCAAATTGTAATTTTAATAACACGCAATTCACATTAAATCTTGCTATATAAGATTGCGATAAAATAGTTTCAGAACACAACACTGATTCATTTAAATTATGCAAATATTATGAAAAAGAGACAGAGTGGAGTCACCTGCCTATATTTAATAAACAGCTCTGTAAATAAAATGAAAGTCAAATTTTCAAAGGAAAGTGCATGCAATGAGACCATAATAACCTTTTTTTTTCATATGTAAGTTGGATAACTGCATGCTTAACCTTGTGTCTGCAGAAATACAGGCTTTTTAAGCAAGTTATTCCTTGTACCTGCCCATTTAGAAAATTTACCCATGAAATTATACCCTAAAATAATCCTAAAATACATTAGGCTTCATTTAAAATTAGGCTTCATTTAAAAATCCACACAAAACATAATAGCAAATAATAATAAAATCTCTGGGAAATATAAAAATGATTCTTCTAGCTTGCCCGTTTACTCCTATCTAGTTCATCCATTCAAATTGTATAGCTGGGGAAAAAAGAATGTGTTTATTAAAAATTTGTATGAGAACAGATTGACCCAAATGTCTGTTACCAAAATAGATTATATTAGCTGGAATGGAGCATGTTGCTTCCCATGCAATCAGCATGTGCCTCATGAAAATGTCAAATCTTGTATATACAGTCTGATGCAGGATATGTCAAGGTAAAAAAAATTTTTTTAATGGTAAAATAAATTCATTAGACATACCATGGAGTTTTTTCTATGGCACAATATATGAGGCTTATAGAAATACTACTGTATGTATTTACTGGTTTCTTTTAGTGTGGCGATTTTAAATAGCAATTCATTTCTGCTTATAAAGTGCCAAAATAAAAATAGCTATTTTTAGATAATTCTCTCAGGTAATTACAATCAATCACTAGGACTGGAAAACAGACCATTGGTGTGGTCTCTTGTGCCCTCTAATATACAGACCCCCCAAACCTGGGCATCTTGTCAAATCACCTGCAGAATCTGTAAGCACAGTCGCTGATTTTTCAAAGTATATGATAATAAAGTGCTATGAATACATAGGACATCTCCCTCTCTCCCCAAGCCACTAGTTGTACTGAAAGCATTCTTAAATGCACTGATGCATCTGTGCCTACCAACAAAGAATGAAAAGTCTCTGTATTTATATCTCTGAAAACTAAGATATTACCCACTGTGGAAACTGATACAACAGGGAAAGTGCAGGTTGTGCTATTCCATTATCACCCTACCTTTAATCATTTGGTATCCCCTCCTGCCCCCGTACTATGTCATTTTTAGATTTTATAACATTTTGACTTGAATATTCAGCGCTTTCGTTTTTGTTTCCATATTACTCATTTTGGCACTTGGGCTGAAACAAGTTTGGCAGAGCTACTCAGAGGAAAGGTGGTTGCTGCTGGCAAATGGCTGTCTATCTGGGAAAGAAGAGCTATCACTGAGCAATCCACTGATGTGGTGTTGTCAGAGGATAACGTGCATCCAAAGTTCTGCAATAACTGCATTTCTCTTTCCCTATCAGCCAACAACAAACATCATGATGATTATTTGCTCTCCATTCCGCATCACTCACAGGGTGGGAATGTTGAGGCTTCTCTGCACTAAGGGATAAATCCTGCCCCCACTGAGTCCCACGGCACAGAGCCAGATGGAGATCTACAACCCAGCCTGCCCTGCACCTTTGTTTAGAGGAGAAGAGGTAGATAGGGGACTTCCAGTTGAGAAACCTCTTCTTTGCCTGCCAGGGCTGCTGCTGCTCCTCCTAGTGGAGGGAAAGACTGGTAGCCCCAGAAATTCCCTATCAAGCAGCAACCCTGCTGCTCCCATTTCAAGTTTCACTTTACTGGAAAGAGAGGTAGCTGTCCCTCTGCTTTTAGGATTCATCACCAAATTTGGCCCGCTGGTTTGATCATTAACTTCCCTGGCTTGGGCCGGGTACTGGCGGGGAGTGTGACATGAATGCTGATCCATGCCCCCCATAATAACTAATAACAATATCTAACTCTTTTATAGCCCTTTTCAGAATAGAGAATTTTTCTCCCTCCTATTTAACTCTTGGAATAGACATGCCTCAGGATTCATCAGGTGGAGAGCAGCCTCTGTGAAAGTAACCCTGTGCACAGTGCACTACTGAGGTATAGTCTGATGGCAACAAAGGCATGGAAGATCATTACAAGGACTGCATCAGAGAGAAACCTTCTCACTGGCCAAAGAGCAACAAAGGCCTCATAGGTCACTGCTGCTTACCTGGGAATCCAGGATCCATGAATTGCCATGGTCCTTGGTGGGCAAAGACCACCAAGCAACATATGGTGTTGATATATTTCACCCTTTTATTTAAATATCTCCCCTCTTTCAAAAAACCAAAAAAACCCAACAAACTCATGTCAGTTGTTGGCTGTGTGTGTTCTGTCCGCGTGCTGTATTGGTTCTGGCCAGATAGCCTGTACAGCAGATTTCGATTGAACTGTTCAAGAATACCACAGACTCAGTTGAATGGTGAAGGCACTCAACCAGGTTCATTGCCGAAAAAGCACAGTACTAGTGCCTTCAGTGTGCTACAGGTACACTCAATACATGTATGCCTGTGACAGTGGACTTGGCTCAGTGAGTGGCAGGACTTTCTGCTCCCCCTAGGCCGGACAAGCGCACCCCCTCTGTGACCTCTCTTTTATACACTGAAACAAACAAGTTACGTATTGCCCTTCTGACGTGGTTAGTTACCACCCTTTACCTTGTACCTGTTGGTTCAAAGAAAACATCTCTATCCATCATCTTGTCATCCAGATCTTATCCTTAGGAGGAGTCAGTGTGTCCCTGTATTATCTTCAAGGAGTGTGTTTATACCATAACTTTGTATCGTAGTGTTCTGGTACTACTCTTCTGGAATGTGTTTATGCAAATATCCTGTGCCTAGCACTTCTTAGGAGAGTTTGTGTTTTTGCAACACTAGCCCCGTACTTATCAAGTTCATGTTCTGGACAGTGAACCTGCAAGCAGGTATGTTTTGTAACAGGGCCTGACTTTTGTTCATAATGTGACTCTTGCTAACTTTGCTTTAGTTATCAGGACCTGACTTTTGTTTAGGTCTTAGGTCTCACACTGGGCCCCTTTAACTAGGCCTCATGTCTCAGGTTATCTTTCTACTACACAAACAAACAGACATTGCTTCTATCTAATTCTGATTATATTGTAGCCATTTCACTTTTATCCAGAGCCCTATCATAGTAAGGCTGCGCAAGAACAATAAAACTATAAACTCTGAGTTGGATGAAAAAGAGTTGTAGAGGTGAATGTCATCAGCATAGGCATAAAAATTAAGTCCAAAGGTTTCACAATCTTAGTGGCTTTATATACACATTGAACAGGAAGAGTGACTCCTTGTGGGACCAGATGAAGGATAACTTCAGGGAAGATGAGTAACACTCCAGGAGTCCTCTAAAAAGAAGTAAAACTGCTGAAAGAACACACCATGCAAATCCATAAATTCTGCCAGTCGGAACAAGAAAACTATGTGGTCACTATTATAAAAAAGCTGCTGACAGAGTTAATAAAATCACCATGGACACTTAATCCTTGTTCATCACTAGAAGGAATGCATAAACTGTTCATATCAATCCAGTCTGTTCTACACATTTGAAATAGAGCTGGTGATCCATTCACACATCTAAGCCTTGTTTTTGTTTGCAAATAATTACTGAATAGATTGATTTTTTTAAAACTAATTTGTTAGTGATTCACAATTATTTAACAAATTTTCATGCAAACATACGTTAGTCTATGATTTGCTGATAAGCTACTCAGCAAAATGGTTGCTTCAAGTATTCACTGTTCATATCTCCTTTGCCCTGTATGGGTCTTTACCTGTGTCACTTGATATTGTTTCTTCTTTCTGATTAAATGACTCCCAAACCCACAAAAATGTGGTTGTGGAATATTTACATGTTCCCTTTTCACAAATGTTCTTGCAAATAAACTTTTTCTTGTGCAAATAATTGTAAAAAGCAAATAACATGGGTGCAGGAGTACTGCCCAAGGACATTTCTGTTTAGTTGAAAGGCTGATCTCATGTAGTATTTGCCCAGTTGAGTCTGGAAACAGAATACTAAAAGATGGGTAGGTTTGTAGTTTATTGGCTGCTAATTGGGTATGAATGCAATTCACTACCAGGGTAGTACTTTAACATTTGCTAACTGAATAATCTCCTAGGGCCACATCCTGGCAGTTTAGCCCATCTGGGCACAGTGATGGCAGAAGTGGATTACTGACTCTCATTCTAGGTGTAGTTGAGGTAGGGATCTCATTCTGCCCACAGAATCCTAGAATCATAGAACTGAAAGTTGGAAAAAACCTTCCAGTTCATGTAATCCATGAGAGTGACTAATCCCTCTTTACCTCCAATCTGATGTTTTCGTCTGGTGCAGTTACAGGCAACAGGTTTCAGGGCCTTGAAGAGACTTGGGAGGAGATTTCAGCGTAGTGATTTTAGGTCTGGGGAAGGTGCAATGATCAAAGGGAAAGTAGAGTGTTAACCCTCTCCTTCTCCCATGCTGTGGGGGCCACCTGTGGGGGCCACCTGTCCAAGCGCAGACTAAATGTCTCCTCTCATTTGAACAGACTCAGTCTTGACAATTATCAGCACAGAACACAAAATCTATGGTTAACTAAAAGTCCACAAATAGGGTGTCTTTGTATTGCTTGTTTTGTACTGAACCTTCAGTCAAGTTTATATATGCATTTTTTACTGTCTATTACTTAATTACAAAATCATGCATATTCGGTACAAACATATTACATGTTGCCCTTTTAAAACCTATGCATCTCTTTATGTTTAGTATGATAACATCAAAAGAAACCAAAAACATAACACTAAATTGAAAAAAACCACAACCTCTGCTTTCTTGTGTAGCAGCATAAGATATTTATATATGAAGGTATGTTTCCTATTGTGTTGGTTATACAAGTCATCTGTTAAACCCATCAAAGGATTTGGAGTTTTGTTTTTCAATCATGAGCACTGGTAGTGACTTATTGTGGTTTACTTGCATTTTTTTCCCATCTGTAGTCAATGCTAATGTATGAGGTTAACACACTGGAAAGATTAACATTAGTATAAAAAAGTCCCAGTATAATTCAGGTCTATCTATTCTGTACAATGCATTACAGAGGAAATTAACTGAGTCCTATTTCTACATGGAATCATTTATACTTAGTTAAATTTATGGTTTGTTTTTTGTAAGATTTACTATAAATTAGTATCAGTTTTAAGCCAGAAATATTCAACAATTTAATGTCTCTGTGACCTATAGAAACAGATGAGTGTTCCCATATCAGTGCTTACAACTCATACTAATCCAGTGTGTTCACAGAATGTAATATGTACAGATACCCGTAACAGGTCACAGACTTCCTAATTTCCATATTCCTATTGAGCTACAGTATCAAAATTGAAACTCTCATTCATTTAGGAGCCACCCTTCCAAATTTGATCTTCCCTTCAGAGGAAAACAGAAGGCCATCCAGTTGTTTTTACCAGATTTCAACCATTCAGTTGCCCTTGAGCCAGATTTAGAAAGGAATTTAGATGCAGATAGGTACTTTAGTCCCACCAGGTGCCTATTTGAAAGTCAATGGAAGTTAGGTACCCTAACTTGCCCAAGGACTTTTCTGCATCTTAGCATCTATCTGCACCTTTGAAAATCTGGCCCCTTGTCTTCAATAACAGGGGTAACAATTTACAACAAATTACGGTTCTTTTTTCTGTTTGGTGAACATGTCAGGTGTGAGAAATTCAGAAGTGACTGGTGATTCTGAAACATCTTAAAAAGGATCTGATTTTCAGAAAGTGCAGAGCACCCCACCCTCTCAAATTTTGTTTCAAGTACTGACTATTGACCCGTGACCTAATCTTGGAGGGTCTATAGTTTCAGATAAAATATAATTTATCTGCTATGTATGCTTCTGGAATTAAAACTAGGCTTGTCTATACATCTTTAGCATTAAGAGTTAAGGGTTCAGAGTGAGGCCCAGAAAAGTTGGCAGCTGGCATAAACTATATGTGCCCACTTACTTACGTGAGTGAGTGAGTACTATATGCTTGACAGAAGGTTATTAGATACATGTTTGTCCCAAGGTTATAAAATTTTGCAATATGCATAATTGTGATAAATAGGTAAACCACAAACACACACATGGTAGCATCTTACGGTATTTTTGCAATAAGGTAACCAGGGAGCTGACTGTATCAAAACTACTGAGACATTTAATTGACACAAATGAGATGTGAACAGTCGGAAGTTTAACTATTGGCCAGAATACCACATAAGGTTGGCTGGAATACCACACATAGACAGGGGCCTAAAACCTTATCAAATATGGTTCTGAACATGTGTGAGTGGAATAAGAAATGGTGTATAAAAGATGTGTTTATCTAACCTGTTGTTGGGACACCAAGACGACAATGTGGGACAATTGGGTAGAAAGCCTGGCCCAGTGGCTTCCTGTTGGGGTGATCTCCACTTATTTTTCCTGCCACCTTTGTTTCTAATGTCTCCGTAAGGTTTGAAAGTATGGATACTGTATAAACAAATATAAATAATGCAGGAAACCACTTTGCTGTATTTATCTTATTTTTACACACATGTATATTCATTTTTCCTGTGATTTCAATTATATTTGTCTGTATTGAGTTTGTGTGTGCTCCACCAATTTCATCTTCTTAATTAACTCTAAGTAGCCACCTGAATTGGAAAAGAACCTGTAACAACACACAATAATTTGATCGGGCTACACAGGCATCCGAAGCTGATTAACCAAGAATTCTTAATACTACTAGTTAGTTTTGCAAATCTTGGACAAGTCCTCCAATTTGGTGAAAGGAAGATCAGCAAAAGTCACCAGCTCTATTTATTGGCTTATAATACAAAATATTTTGATAAAGTATAATTATTTGATTACCTTAACTTCAACTTCACTATCACCATCTCACCTTCAATGATCATTTTACACATCTTTCCTGGCCACTGTATGAGAGAGAGGACCTGTGGCAAACACAGTATGTGATTATGTAGTTAAAGACTGTAGCATAATGCATATGCACAAGATGGTTGAGTTAGGGTTGCACAGGTGACTTTAAAGCTGGCATTGTCTAACTCAAAAGTCCATGACTTGGCAATCAAAATAACTTTTTATAATGTAGGTTTTAAAAAAAACAATTTCCTATATTTTATAAAAGGTAACAGGAGAAAGAAAATTTAATACGAACACCTCTGTCCCACTCCCAAGCATCTGCAGCAGGGTTTTAACCTTCAGCCCATGGCACTGACTTCTACTAGTTGATCTACCAGACTATCTACATAACTGGACAACAGGAGATAGCTGTTACTCTCTGTGTGGATCTCCTACTCCACAGAACAGCATCAATATTGTGAAGGCTGGCCCTGCTCTAGGAACCCCATTTGGCTGGGGATGGCTAGAGAAGTGGAGCTGGCTTCTGCATTCCCCATGGAGCCCTGATGGGCTAGACTGCTGGCTGGAAATCCCACTACCTGCTGGTAACTCTCCCTCTGATTGGAGGGTGGCATTGCCACTGCAGAAGGAACTGTGGGGCTGTAGGGGCAAGCATGTGCTGCAGAGACCTAGCTGGCTTGAGAGCCTGAGCTCAAGACTGGGGGCAGGCCCAGAGAGCAGCCTGAATGTTTAGTCCCTAGCAGCCTACACCATGTGTAAGAATCAGCCCCAAAGCAAGCAAATGCCTTTTCCTAGTGCTGAGGCTGGAGAGGCTATCAAAACTGTTTGTAGCTGACAGAATAGCTATCTTACATTTATGTCATACTCCCATTGGCTGACTGTTCTTTGCAATGACATTAAGGTTCTGTTTATGCTAATAAAGGCATTGAGATAGATCTGAGCATTGAATCATTTGCTACATGAATTCCTGTGTCCCCAAAAGCTGGGCAAGTTTGGGACAACTTAGCACTCCCCACCATGTTCTTTGCCACTAGAGTAGGAAACAAAACACATTGAAATAGTGGGTTACCTGTGCATGAGTAGCCTATTTTACAGACAGCATAGCCAAGGAGAAAGCTATAGTATATTCTTTCTAAGAAGCAGTGTGGCCAAACAGATGGGATTTGGGTCTGGTGTGTTAGAACACGGTTCTAATCTCCGTTTGTGTGACTTCTCTGGTGTTTGAGGCAATACCAAAAATGTGAAGGGTACAGCCTTATTAGCAGAAGAAGTGAGTCTAGAACTCATGAGTTCCTGATTCTCTATTATTATTTGTACATTTCAGTTACACTGGTTCTCATACCAACTTTGGGAAGGGTGTATGTGAGAGGGATCCTGCCCCTTATGATATCCCAGAGGAGGGCCCAGACTACTCGTGTCATGTGCTGGATCTGGGCAGTGGTCTAGGGGAGCCTGGCCCATCTTTCACTTCCAATCTTCCTCTACTACCGGTGCTTTTGCAGTAGCTGGGCTGGATTTCTGTTCCCAAGCATTCCCAGTGCAACACTTGATGCTACTATAGTTTCAGCAGGAGTCTAGCCTTAGGTTGTTTAAGGCATTTAGTTTGCTGCCAAAATTAAGCAGTAGCAACACAAGCCAGATCAAGGAAATTATGATTTGCTTTGGTTTATATCAGCTAAATCGGAAGAAAATTTCATGTTGCAAGCAGAAAGTAGCTCTCTGATCAAAGACCTGTTGTAAGCAATGGAGAGATTAGAACTTCTCAAATAAAGAACGTTGTATAATTGAAAGTGTTGGAGGGCTTGCTGCAAGTTCACCCTGTAATACCCTGGATCAAATCAAATAGCCCCGTGACAATGTAATTAAATCAAAAATGAATCAACCTTCCCCATTAATCCCCACTGGAGTTCAACACCAATGTTACACAATTCTTCACAGGCAAGGGAGAAAAGGTGAGCCTTGTAGTGTGCCTAGGGACTTTAGTATTACTTTGTACCAGCCACTGACTTTGCTCGGGGCACCTAGTTTCTGCGCTCTGCTGGATGGATTCAGTGAGTCTTGAAATTCGGAAAATGCTTTGAAATTTATGTTCTTCATTTTTCATCTTCCCAGGAGAACTTTTATATTTCAAAAATCTCATTTTTAATAGTAGGGTAGTTGATCATTCCAAGATGATCTAAAATGCATTTAAGAGTAGTTTGGTAGTGTTAAAACAAGTTCTTCCCTCATTATCTTAGTAGTTGCCTATTCATATCTCTAAAAATATAAGCAATAAATGTCATCTAAGCAAAAATCCTTAAGCAGTATTTCTCCTCTGTTCAATAACAGCCAAATACATCAGACAGCTGAATTTTTGTTAACAGCAAGTTGTACAGGAATTTCCATCAACCTACAATCATCAACAAACACATATGCCCCCACACTAAACTTTTATTGATAAAATAGTTTGAATTACAGTTTGGGATTTTTCACTTTCACACTGTTTCTTTGAAATAAAAGGCATAAACACAAGAAACGGGTAAACCTTACACTGGGTGGAATATTTACACAATGCAACTTCAGTTTAAATTTTTACATTATTTCACTAAAAGGAAGGAAACAATACAGCAATATAGGGGGGGAAATTCAGTTCCCTTTTTTCTAGTCTACAGCTTTGGAACATTGATTATAGTCATGAGGAAAATTTCTGTTAGGGCTTTTACTTCCATCATAAGTTACTTTTTAATACGGAAACCAACATTTACACTGTAATTATTTTTGTAATTTCCCCTCTCACTTATAAAGATAATTCTGTTTTTATGGAATTTATTATCTGTATTAGTAGGAACATAAAGCCTTTATTTAGGAATGTTTACCAATAAAGTATAACAATTCTCCTTTCTCTATAGGGCAAAAAGTCGTTGTCTCACTGAAAAATGTGAATGACCAATTCACATGTACCTAAAAGATGGACCATACTTTGTGTTCCTTTTCTTTTCCAGACACAAGCAAATTTGTAGACCATTAATATTTTTGAATTTTGTTTTCCCCTTTTAGACTTGTCCTTTTAGGTTTGAAAGATGCATTAATGCACATCCCTTAAGAAGTTTAGGAAACTCAAATTATTTATTCACAAGATATAGGAAATAAAAAATAGAAATGTTCCAAATGTAAGATCCTTAAACCCCATGTACATAACAACATATGTTACACACAAGTATTCCCATAGTAATTATGTTCTTTTAACACAGCATCATCTTGAACTTAATATCAAAGTTCTGTTGATGAATCCACAATTAATCTCAAAAGTGGCCTATTTTATACTTGAGAGACAAGATGAGTGAGGTAATATCTTCTATTGGACTAACTTCTGTTGGTGAGAGAGAGACCAGTTTTTGAGCTTATGTAACCCACACACCTCCTGGGTGTGGTGTTCTGTCCCATCTAGTGGCACTGAGACCACTTAGAGAGAGAGAGTTAAATGAGTCTGCTCTACAGCGTTAGCTAAGAGGCAACTGGCTTTTAGCTCATGCTGTAAAGGCCCATGCACTAAGCTCCAGAGGTCCCCAGTTCAGTCCCACCCACCAACGACTGGGGTCTGTCCATGTTACACTTACACAGAGCTCTTCTGAAAAACTGCTCTGTGTAAGCTTGAAAGCTTATCTCTATCACCAACAGAAGTTGGTCCAATAAAAGATATTACCTTGTATTTCTAATATCCTGGGACCAATATGACGACAACAACACTGAAAACTACTATTTTATACTTGCCACTTCTTTGGATGAATAACATCTGTACAATATTTTTTGTTGGCTACACTTCCCACCTTGGTAGGCTATAAATAAGGAGGTTAAGTCTATTATCATGGCAATAAAACAGAAGGACCTAATTCTGCTCCCACTAAATGTAAATAGAAATTTTGGCATTGACTTCACTGTGATCTAGATCAGGTTTAATGATTTGACACTGTTCTAACTGAAGTCAATGGAAATGTTTCCCTGGGCTTCAGATCAGGCCCTAAACCACTGATCTTGCAAGCAGCCCAATTATTTTCAGAGAAGTTACTTATAAAAAACTACTTGTGCAACTGAGAGCACTAAGGACTGCAACGTATCAAGTACTGTATGAGTCAAGACAACTAATCTTGTCTCCTCCGATGAATCTCTCTATGAAGCAATATTGAAATACATCCTTTATTTTTAGGCTAAATTGTCACTAAGTATATCCTAATCTGAGTAAACTAATACATACCAACACATACCCAGTACATCCTTCTTTTCTCTGTTACTTTGGACCAATATCCAGTGTAGAAAAAGCACACCACAGAGACAATTCTGGAGTCCCTCTAATTCCTTTTTTGGACTGTCTGGTAATTCTTGAAAATGGTTTGTTTTTACTATTTATGTCTTTCTCGCATGGGAACATCCAAATTTCCTACTAGAAAATATTTCCAAGAATAGGCCTCTTGTCCTTCTGCTCCAAAACATATAACACAGCACTTCAGAAGCAGATCCCATATACATCCCAGTGTGCACTTGGCTTCCAAAGCCAAAACCTATACAAATCAAAACTTAAGCCCCCAACAATTTTTATAGAAAACCTATGGAAAACCTAGTTTGGGGGAAGACCTGTCCCCAAACTAACAGGTCTAATTTTTCCTGACTCCATATTTAACAATCAAAATGATTATTTCCTTAATTTCTAAAAATTACAGAATTGTTTACTGGTTTGGTTATGACCAGAAAAAAGTAGACATTAAAGCAAACTTCTCAATTTTTCATCTACTAAAAAAATCCAAGAGTACCAAACTTTTCCATCCCTTTACAAGCTTCTACTGCCTGCTCTAATAAGTAGCTTGCTTCTACTTGTTCAAATAATGGCCACAATCTTCAAAAAGTGATTAGCGATGTTGGGTTCCCAATTAGGACACTTCGGAGAGACCTGATTTTTCAGAAAGTGTTGAAAAGTGGCCCTCCGAAAATCAAGTCCCTTTATGGTTTCAGGTTGAACACTTGAAAACAGGGGCATGAAAAATCATGTCATCCTTGAAAATCTTGGCCTAGTATTATTAACTGGTGCCTGGAGTACAAGAAGTGCTGGTTTTTTAACCAGCTGTTTGGTTGTCCTCTGCAGCTCTCAAGAATGTGGTACATTCATCATCTTTTTTCTGGCTCTGCTTCCCTCCATCGGTCACATAAACACATGAAACAAGATGTATTGGTTAAAAGGATATGGTCCAGGGTGGTATATGTAAAAGTATCCTATCCTATTGATTCTCACATATTGAGAGACAGCTTCAAAGAAAAAAAGGCATCTTGGGGTTGTTTGGGTTTTTTTGCCCTGATCCCTTTTTATCCCATAAACAGTTTCAAAAAAGGAAAGGACTGGATGTAGAAACTGACTATTTTCCACACTTCCCTTGAGAATAAAAAAAATGAAGAATGCCTACACCACCTCCACCTCTGTTTTAGGTGAGGACCCATCCAGTAGGTGTGCTCTGAACATTACTGAATTGGGTCCCCAGGCAGGGTGGATGGGGCAACATTTAATTTGAGGATGCTGTCGAGACTTAAACATCAGCTGGGCATGAAAAAATAGGCTGCTTTTGGCATGCCCACTAGCATAAATTTAGGCACCTAGGGGACTTTAGGTGCCAGTAAGATTAAGTTGCAGTTCAGTGAGGTGGAGGGGGGGAGGTTGATCTAATATGCCTAATATGACAGGTAGGTGCACGAATCCTTTTGTGGATATAGCCCTAAATATTTAAAATTTATCCCAAAGAGTCATATACTCTGTCCTTAATCCACCTGAAAACTTCCATCAGTGATCGGTCTATGCACATATCATTGTAAGCTTGGTCCATTCCAAGTCTAATTTTCCCTCAGGAACTATTAGCATCCATATTGGGATATTTGTGCATATAGAACCTAATCATTTCCAAAGTAGATGGAAAGAAAATAGAATAGGAAATAAGATAGGGACAAAAAGGAGGTTCATTTGGTAGAGTTGCACTGGAGGACATAAGATGGTTCCCAAAAGGACACTGGAAATGTTAGGTTACATTATAT
Source organism: Chelydra serpentina (assembly GCA_037349315.1). Lineage (NCBI taxonomy): Eukaryota > Metazoa > Chordata > Testudines > Chelydridae > Chelydra > Chelydra serpentina. The sequence continues at coordinate 22,218,569 of JBAIAC010000035.1, forward strand.
CCTATATCAGGAATCAGCAACCTTTGGCACGCGGCCCACCAGGGTAAGCCCCCTACCGGGCCAGTTTACCTGTCGGGTCCGCAGGTTCAGCCGATCGCGGCTCCGTGGTTTGCCGACCCAGGCCAATGGAGGTTGCGGGAAGCAGCGGCCAGCACATCACTCGGCCTGAGCCACTTCCCGTCGCCCCCATTGGCCTGGAGCGGCTGCGGCAGGTCCAATGGTTCATTGGATCATGGTATTAATTTCCTAATTTATTTTCTTTTGTTTCATCTGCAAGGATGGTTTAATTGTGTTCGATTCTTGAAAACAAAGGAGAAAAATCCCATCTTTTAGAGGAAACATTACAGAGATGTTAAAGAGCCCAGTGGGAGTAGTGGAAAGGGCTGAAAGTTACACTTAAGAAAAAGATGTAATTTTTGGTAGATCATTTCAATTTTGCTAGCAGGATAATCTCAGTATTTTGAGATTTTCTATATTGTTTAGCAACAGCCATTGCAGAGAAAAGGAAGCTAAATTATTTTATTGGGATAACAGATTGTAAAATGTGTCTTGGGAGTATTTTTGGAAAAGTTAAATGGAAAATGTGGCTGGATGGGTCAAGACTGGAGTAAATTTGCAAGAGTTTACAGATTCATCAGGTGGAAAGGAATTTCTCCAACATGCATGATGCTGCTGAGCTGCTGCTGGAAATGAGAATTTAAAAAAGTTATTTTACAAAAAGTAATTACAAAAAGTTACTTTATTTGAACTTTATTTGAATTACAAAAAGTTACTTTATTTGAACTGTATTAAAACTTAGGTGCCTGAAGTTAAATAAAACTGGTTTCATTTTTAGAAGTGCTGATCTCTCAGAACTCCCCTTGATTTGCTCAGCACCTTATAAAATCCCAGGATGTGCCTGTGTGTATATACATGCAGGACATATATATTGTGTAGATCTACTGGCATGTATTGTTGTGGGGGAAAATATTTCTGATACTAAGTGTTAAAAACAGTTGTTAAGGTCACTAAGGAAACAGTTATGTATGATCCAAAAAACTTAATGCTGGGTTTCTTTGCAGAACAAAATTATTTTAGACAAAAAATTAATGATATACGTGGCAGGGCACACGGATAGATCGGTGCATAAACAATTTCAGGTAAAGGATACAATTGCTCTGAAGATGTTACCATAAACATAAGAGAACAATATAAAAGGAACAGGAAGAAATTTTGGAGCCAAAGTACTAGGGTCAAGTGAATCAGTTGTGAGCCCATCACCATAAAAATATATTTGTTCCTTGGACCAGTACTTGAATCAACTGAATTCAAAGGCTCTAACGATAAAATAGAAAGATGACACAATGAATACTCAAGATTCTTTACTATAGTAGGTTCTGTACCCTTGAATTCAAGCTACAGTCCTCCTTCAATACAAGTAACTCCTACTCAAGTCACTTAAAAATCACAATGACAGACTGAATATATGGATTCATATTATGTTATGGAAAGTATTGAACGGTTCATAAGGAAAACAAAAATATTATTTAAAAAGAAAAATTTGTAGAAATGCTATTTTAAGCATTGTATCAACATGGGCCAGTGACTTGTCCTTCAGATGACATTGGAATTTCTGAATGCATCCTTTATAGATTTTCTATATTTTTCTCGTACTAATGAAATATATCACAAAATACATCTGATCAATTGCAATAGTGTTTGCTGATTTTTAATCGTAAACATAAGGGTTTGTAGGAGAAACCTGATTTGAAGTTACATTCATCCAATCAGTAAACAGAAACATAACCATGTGACCTAAAGGAACAGTTGATACTGACCCACACAACTTGTATTTTGAATTTCAGTGATAGGACTTTTGATGCAATGAATGTGCAAACAGCAACTCCAAATATACGAAACCTTCCCTTGCAGTGAAATGATTCTGTGAAAAGTACCACTTCACTATGCAGCACATCAAGCCTCTTCCCTCATATGTATGGCAAGCTCCTAGAAACAGAAGTGGTCCATCTCCCTTTACTGATCATACAGGTAGACTAATTCTCCTATTTCAGACAAGATCACTTTCCAAGTAAATGCATCTTTCCCTCTAAAACTGGCTTTAGTCTGATATGTCTTCAGAATGAGTCATGAAACATATATTCTATTATTTTTTGTTCTGTTTCTTCTTTTTCTTCATTCTTCAATGACTTCAATGACTATTTTTACATAGCTTAAATCATAGTTTCTTTAAAAACTCAGAAATTATAGAGGAAATTAAGAAGTAAAGATTTTTCAGGGTGCTTTTTTCTTAAGAAACAAAAACCAAAAAGCCCAGCCTTCTCTGACTTCTAAACAAAAGGTCTTTGGCTTTAGCAACCCTTCTCCAGAAAGTTTATTTGGCATAAAATCAAATGTTGAAGCCAGAACAAAACTCAGTGCACTGATTTTTTATAGGTACTGTAATTCTTTTTCCAAAAAAGGTGACATTCATATGCTGTACTACAAGCTTCACAATTGTCCAGTATTAATAATGCATATGAATATAGCATATTAGATTGGTTCACTCACTCTTGATCATTTTGGTTATTTAGAATTAGAGGAGGCAAGCATGACTGCTTGGACTTCTTTTTTCCCCCCAGGTTGCAAAACTTGTCTGAGTATGTGAACCTTTGTCCTGTTGGGGGCAGGAAAAAAAAATTCAGGTTCTTGAAGCACTCCTGTCTGGTGCACTCTTATTACTCTCTACCTTTCCTGCAGCCTCTTTAGTTTTCTGATGTACATATTACCATCTTTCAATACAGAAACAGAAAGAACTGTTTTACTGCTCAATATCTCGAAAATGAAAGGTGGCAGATACAAGATAACCTGCCTTTATGTTGGCTTTACGATGTCCATCTTGATCCATCACTTGCTGAAATAAAATTAATCATGAAATCCAACGGGAGACAATTACAACCTAATATTGTCACCTTCATCATCACAGGTTTCTATTATAGTGTTGATACTGGCTTTTGATCGACATTAGTACATTCATGTCCATGCTTCATAAAAACCAAAAATGAAGTGCCCTAATACTGACAAAAATATACACATAAAAACTCCAATTTGATCACAGTTCTGAAAGGCAGAAGCAGAGGAGAATGATCACAATCATCTTTACTTGTATAGTTTTCATAAAGTCCAGACATTCTCCCAAGAGAAATCAAGATCAGGACTCTCAAATAAGTAAAACTTGTTCACATAGCAATGTTTTACATCATACAAATATTCTGAAAGGTTCAAACAAGAATCAAGTTACAAGAAATACACTTACTTACACTCTCTTGTCAAACAGTACTGAGGAGGAGCTCTCCAGAAGCTAAGGTGACAATTTTGTATATTTTTCCCCATCTTTGTCTCAGCAACAGGCACTCCATTTAAATGTGGCTTTTAATTAAGGGTGTGTGTGCAAACAAATGCCCCCTGCATTTATCAGATCAGATGGGCTAATAAATGTCAGACACTTGGCATGGATTTTAAGCAGCAGGCTGTAACTTCATCTAATACTGGAGAGGAGTATTATGTGCCTCACTGCCCTGCTCTCACATATCAGGCATTTCCTGGGTTAAGTGTGGGGTTCAGGACTCCCACCACACAACCAATAACTTGGGGTAGACCAGCCTAGACTCACCCTATGACTCAGCTCATTTCTGAATCCTTTCCATCTCCCCTGCAAAGGTAGAGGTTCCTAAGGGAGAACCATAGGCAAAAGCTCCAGGAGTTCAATCCTGGGTCTCCATTGACCTCTGGGAGTTGGTCCATTTTATCCTTGTCTGCACTGGATACCTGCCGCAAGTTGTGACAAGCTAAAAGAGTCGTACTTGCCTAATGTTAAACTTTTTAAGTCAAACTTTTAAAGTCTTAGTTTTATAACCTAACTGTGCTTCCATGATGTTGCACGGAAGGTGCAAAAACCCACCAAACCTCTTGCCAATTTGGTTCAATAGGAAAAATTTCCTCGCAGTCCCCTAACAAGTGATCAGTCAGACCTGCAGCGTCGTAAATAACACAGCACCAACGCTATACTAAGGGGAGGGAGAGTGGGGTTGCCAGCCATAGCAATAGGCTTGTGAAAAGTTCAAACAAGTTTAAACAGACTGGCTAGCCCATTATCCCAACTCCATCCAATGGAAAAACAGAGGACCCCTCCCCCAGCTACATATGCTCTCCCACATTCACGCCACCTTCCACCCAGGCACTGTGTACTTTCCCTTCTGTCCACTGAAAGTTCTCCCCCAGTGACTGCGGGGAAGGGCATTGTGCTCTTCAGTTCACCCAATGCGGGCTCTGGTGAAACATCAGAGGGAGAAAGTTCCAGCAGCTTCTCCACTGAAAACAGCCCAGCAATGTTCCAGACAATACAAAACTAGCAACCATCACCAAGAAGAACCCAAAGATGCCAGGTCCCACCTAATCTGATAGTGGTTTTGAGTAAAGAGTCATAATACCCTAGCCATATGAACGAAGCAAATGTGGGACAAATTTCCACAACAATGGAGATATTTAAAGGCAGAAGGGGTGAAGTAGTTCTGCTGAAGGTTTGGATAAAACATTAAGAATGATTTGCATCTCATTAGATTTATGGACAATAGCATCAATTTTGTTTGGATTTCTATTTTAGTCTCGTGGACTGGTATTGCTATAAATGAATTTCTATTGGTTGTTGCTATTGCAAAGTATATTTGTAAATATATGCTATGCTTTGCTTTAGTAATGAGTTCATGTTACTATAAATGAAAATGGATTAGTGCTGTATGCCATTAACATGTTGACAAAAGTCAGTGACGCTTTACGCTTGTGATATCTTGAAAAATATTTCATTTCCATTATTACTCACTTAAAGCTTGTAACTATAATTTCGAGGGTGGAGGAAATCCACAATAAAATTGTCAGAAATGTTTCCAAGAGAAAATATCTCTGATAAGCATATGCCTTTTAGATTAATGCAGACAAACACATTATGGTGTATTTAATCAAACATCAATATTCAGGAGAATGTGAAAGTGTTGTATTTAATTTTTTAATATTCTTTGGTGACCAAATATGCCAGCCCAGATAGTTAATGATATGGCCTCCTACCAGCAGATGGAGATAGGAAAATTAATGCAACTTTAAAAGGGGACTGCTGTGGCTGAGCACACCATTTAGGCATTATCTGTGGATTCATATGTTTGCCAGTTCTAGCATGTGATTTTGCATTAAGCTACCTATTTATAAATTTAGTTTTTATGGTATTTTCACCCCTCTGGTGCTCAGAAACTTCTGAATATGAGCACTTATTAAATTAAAATATAATAATAATATGACCAATGCCCACAAAAGAACATCTTTCTTACTGTTAGCTAGTCATAAGTATGAATGTTTGGCTGATTTCCAGGTTATTTAATAAGTTCATATCCTTTGTTGTACACCATGAGGTTGGCCTCTTGGTTAATTTGCCCCAAAGGGACCACCATGTAATTATTCAGAGGGTTGGACATGAGCATGATGTCCCAATAGATTTGAGGAAGTCATTCTCTGTGAGGATCGCCTGCTAGTAGCAATATGTGGCTGCTAAGTAGCAGAATTAGAGAGGGGTTGGAGGTTTCACGTATGGTAAGAATTTAACTGATGACCCCAGACAAGCTTTAGGTCCAGAACAAAACAGAATTGAGCTCAATAACAAGTATTTGGTGTTTCTTTTTTCCAGCGTTTAGACTTTAATATTTTACATTGAGAAGATTTGGATTGCTTCCCTACTATTAAGGAACAAAGTGATAGTTACTAATTTGGACAAATGCATATTTATTTTTTGTAGTTTAGTGATACATTAAGAGATGGGTTTAATGGAAAGTTGCCATAAAATGACAGCTAAGGTAAAGCAAAGTAACTTCAGTGAAAAGGCTATTCGAATATACAATAAGAAATAGAACTAGTCACAAATGTTTTCTACACATCTCTCCCTTCCTCCCACCCTCCAAGCAGAAAAATTAGATTTTTTGTCAACCCCCAAAACTGAATTTATTTTTTTGATTTTGTTTGCTCAAAACTGAAAATTTTTCACATGAAAACTACCTTCTCAAAAAAAAGTATGGTTTTAAAGTGCATTTTTTTTGTTTGTGGGTTTTCAGTTTTCCAATGAAAAAGTTTTGAAGGAAGCAAATACTTTCCATATTTTTTCCAGTAGTCAAAAATCCAATTTTCCATCAAAAAATTTTCAGTGGAAAACTTTTGATCAGCCTTAATGAGAATGATGAATTACACTTACAGTTATTTCTTTTACAGTAGTGGCTCCAGGCCCGGTTGTGCTAGAAACTATATAGCCTCATATTAAGAGACTGGTCTGTCTATAAAAAGTTTATAGTCTGAACAGGCAAGATAGACACTCAGGACAGATAAAGGGTGGATAGAAAGGAAGTATTGTTATTAGAGCTGGGCAGGAAAATATAATTCTGTTTCTGAGAGGATTTTGGCATTTTAACCTATGATTTTGTTCTGATTTGGAATGAAATCCAAACAATTTGAAATTCTCTGTAAAAGTGAATGGTGACTCTGGGGCAATCTGTCTGGAAAGCTGCCCATAAGCCATGTAGACTAGGATTCCCGATTCTAAGGCAGTCTGCCTGGAAAACTGCCCTGGAGTTGTGGACCTTGGAAGTCCTGGGAGCCCAGGCTACTGAGGGAGCTGCAGTTCTCTGGGAGCTTGGGAGCCAGGGCTCACAGAGCTTCCAGATTCTCAGCTCTCCATCAATCAGCTAGGTGGAATGTTGAGAAGCTGGGCAATAGAACCTGCCTGCAATCTGTCAGAATTGTCAGAGTCCAGCCAGCTCAGCAAAATGTTTTGATTTTGACAAATCAGTAAATACCAAATGAAAGATTGTTTTGTCCGAATTTTTCCAAGCAACTCTCTTTATTACCCCTTTTCTGTAGGTTGAGAATTAAGGCCCAGAGCAATTAAGTGACCAGCTCAAAGTATCACAGGGAAAAAAAATTGTAGGTGAGCTGGGAATCTCCCTATTTCCAGTTCAGTACCTTAACCAAAAGACCATCTTAGCTTTCTTTCAAGAATAGGGTCCTTATGCAAACATTTATACGTGAGTTACCTCATACACAAAACTAGAGTTCAATTGGACTACTCCTTTGAGTGACTTTAAGCACATGCTTTAAGTGTTTGCAGGATCAGATCCTAAGCCTGATATCTGTAGACTAGCACACATTTCTGGACTAAGGAGATGATTGAGGAGTTAACATTTCAGGATACAGTTTGTTGAACAGTCAAACTAAAACAGGAGAGGCTAAAGCAATATCATGGAGGAGAATATGCTGAGTCTGCAGAGGAAAATGATATTGGTTGACAGACAGAAGTTGATACAAGTTATTGAATTTTATGGAAGTTTCAGAACATAAATGTAATTAGATGATTTCTGACTATAGTTATAGCCCTTCACAACAGACTATTTATTTTATTTTATTATATTTTTTAAAGAAGATGCTCATGAGAAAACCAGCACTTTGAATACAGGGGATTCTAATTTCTCAGATTCTGACTGGAATAACAGCTATGCAAAAAATAAGTAGGGAAATGCACCCCATAAGGTATTTCAGGATTGCTTTCTTATGCAATTTGTTGAAAGTCTATTGGCCAGAGGCTATTCTGGATCTAATCTGAGGAAAAGAACCAAGCAAGATAAAGCAGTTGCAGCCAGAGATTGTCTAGTATATAATGATCACAATATTATTAGTTTATAAATTAATAAATATGTGCTAGAGTAAGTAGTACAAATAATCTAATTTCAGAAAGCTGAATTTCAGAGAATACTGTAGAGATTTTGGATACTATGTGCACTTAACTCAGTGACAAAACTCACATTGACTTAATTGGGAGCTGCATCAAGCAATTTTTTATTATTTCTAACTCTACAGTATATGGAAAATGTACTGAAGAAAAGTGGACAATATTGAAGATCCAATTAGAAACACTGACATGGAAATTTCTCCTCAAAAGCAATAAAGGCTAAGGTGGCTAAGTGGAAATCTAAAATAATAATATAAACATTAAGCAGGAGGGTTTAAAAAAAAGTTATAAACAATCTAGTGAGGAGCCGGATATGGGTAGCTATAAAAATCAAGAGAAGCAAATTAAAAGGATAAATTACTGCAAAGAGAAAATAGAATATATTCACAGCAGGCAGGATGTGGAGAAAGGGAAATTGGTGGACAAATGATTATACTGGGAAATCAGATAAGGAGGATAAAAATAGCAGTCATTAAATGGTTATTTTACTTTGATTGTTTTTAAACATAATAAAGATTAAAAAGGTGTCTAACAGCATTTATCTTTTATATATATTTAGATTATATTAGACATCTCATATGTATACATATATTAGACAAGAGTTAGTAAGCAAAATACAATTGAAATAGCTGAGAAAAGAGTGGAAACTTTTTAGATGGACGAAATATCCATTATAAAATAAATACTTTCATATGTGTTTATTTTTTAATCTATTTATTTATATAGGAACTTTTAACATATTTACAAATCATTGACCTGTAAATGTCAAAAAAAAATTCATGATGATTATAACAGTGAGCTTTTCTTACAATATCATCATTGATGACATTGATGTCATTTGAATCAGATTCTTAAAGCTATGTTTAAACACATGTTTTAAGTACCTTAGCCCTGGTCTACACTACGAGTTTAGGTCGAATTTATCAGCGTTAGATCAATTTAACCCTGCACCCATCCACACGACAAAGCCATTTTTGTCGACTTAAAGGGCTCTTAAAATCAATTTCTGTACTCCTCCCCGATGAGGGGATTAGCGCTGAAATCGACATCGCCGTGTCGAATTTGGGGTAGTGTGGACGCAATTCGATGGTATTGGCCTCCAGGAGCTATCCCAGAGTGCGCCATTGTGACCGCTCTGGACAGCACTTTCAACTCAGATGCACTAGTCAGGTACACAGAAACCCCCCCGGGAGCTTTTGAATTTCATTTCCTGTTTGACCAGCGTGGCGAGCTCATCAGCAGAGGTGACCACTCAGTCCCAGAATCACAAAAGAGCTCCAGCATGGACTGATCGCTGTATGGGGAGACGAATCAGTGCTATCAGAACTCCGTTGCAAAAGACGCAATGCCAATATATATGCCAAAATCTCCAAGGGCAAATGCGAGGTGTTTATTTACAATGTTCACAAGTGCAGCAGTGATCTGAGCGGACTCCCACTTGCAGAGCTATGACGCATGCGCAGGCACTCCAGGAAAAAAGCCTCAAAATGATTGGCTGCCATTGCTTTCACAGAGGGAGGGAGGGGCAACTGATGACATTTACCCAAAACTACCCACAACATATTTTTTGCCCCATCAGGCATTGGAAGCTCACCCCAGAATTCCAATGGGCAGCAGGGACTGCGGGAACTGTGGGATAGCTACCCAGAGTGCACCACTCCGAAAGTCGACGCTAGCCATGGTACTGTGGACACACTCCGATGACTTAATGCGCTTAGTGAGGATGCACGCACTCAACTTTATTCAATCTGTTCCCAAAAATCAACTTCTAAAATATCGACCTAATTTCGTAGTGTAGACATACCCTTAGAGAATTAGGGCCATGATTCCTACTTCTAAAGTAAATGAGAACCAAAATGAATGACCTTTTAAGACATTTTTTTGTAGCATATCATTGAAGACCAGTCAGATTTCTGAGAGCTAGAAAGTGAGAAATAGGGTTTTAAAAAAAATAGCTACAAAATTAACAGGCAGGTTTAGTATAAAACTGATTAAAGCACAGTGTGACTAGCTCGGTGAAGCATGAAACTCTTAATCTCAAGGTTGTGGGTTCAAGCCCCACCTTGGGTGTTTTAGGTTTCCAGAAGGTATTAGAAGTAATATTGTAGGGCTTTAGGAGCTACCATTAAAAACCCATTTTGGATAGATTTTCAAAGGATTCTAAAGGATTTACACTCCCAGATTCCAATGAATTTCAATGGAGTCAGTGTATCTATCTCCCTCAAGCAGCTTTGAAAATCCCAGCCTTTATTTATAGGTCAATTTCATGAGCAAGAGTTTTTTCTTAGCTAACTGGGTTAGGTTCTACCATGGTCTAGTAGAGAAGGAATCAAGATGTAGGAGACATCATTATGAACTTACAAGGAGCAGTTGCTAAGGCATTGTGGTGTAGGTATTATTTTAGTGGAGAATGCACTGCTCTGGACTATACTGAATTGCACATATGTAACTGAGAGCAGAAATATGGCATCCATCTCACAAATAGTTATAGGATGGCAATCAATAAATATGCACTTCAACTCTCAATTTCCAGTGTTTTTGTGTTCCACTACAGTGATGCTTGGACCAAAGATTAAGACAGTGCAAAGCACTGGGTTTGGAAGACTGTTATTGGAACTTGATCCTTATAGAAATCTCCTGGCTGATTATGTAGATGAACAAAATAAAGTTCCCTTGATCTAGCAAATCACTTCAGTATAACTTACGTCAACGGGACTCACATGCACTTAAAGTTATGCCCATGATGAAGTACTTGGCTGACGAACATTTAATTAAAATTACACTAATAGTAAAGGTTGGGTAATGAAAAAACAACAACTGGAATTCACAACTGGGCACCTATTCCTCTACAAACAGAAAAAAACACATCAGCAAAACTGGACTTGTGCCATCCAAGTTCATACTTGTAGAATCAAAAAGAGGTAAGTTGAATAGAAATGCAATGGAAGAATCCTCACTGAATCCTCATCACTTAAGACACATTGATGCGAATACTGGCAAGACAGAGCAGAAACTACAATCAGTGAAAAAATTTGATATGTTATGACTGTGCATGAAAAATGACGGAAACGTGCTGTAGTGTATACATCAGAAACGTGAAGGAGGTACTTTGTGGATGAGGATGGTGAATGCAAAATTACACATGAAAACTTCACGACTAATTAAATAGTTCAGAGTTTTCAGTCACAGTTCACACAGCCATTTTCATGGACTTATCTGTGTTGAATGGAATAAATGTGAGAAATTGGAGAATGGACAGTAAAACTCAGGCTAAGCTGTGAATGAGGAATAAAAGGCAAAAACTCATCAATAGGAAGAGAGCTAGAGTGGAAAAGGTATTCTTGCAGAAGAAGGATCAAAACTATTCAATGGAGATTTAAATCCCATTCAAAGTTTTGAGAAAAGAACAGGCATAAGAACCTAATACAAATTCCACAAACTATGAAGCCATAGCTATATAACTGAGTCATTCAGAGTATAACATACTACTACTTTTCCAGGCATATATCAACTGGTAACCTAGCTGATTTTTTTTTCTTTTTAAATACTCTTCATCTTTAATATACACAAGTACGAAAATCTGGCTGGTGTTGCTCAGTGTTGCACATTTGCAATCCATGATGCACAATTTAGGATCTTGTAACAAGGTGAGACTTAGGTTCTGGAATAGACAGATTCTAATAAAAGAAAGAAAACTTCACCACCACCAAGCCTGGATATAATGGAGAGGAGAGACTGTATAGGCTAGGAAAGGAGTCCTATGAGCAGCCACGTATGTGGAGAAGGCTTAGGCTGGGGTTTATATCATGTGTAGTTTGCTGGAGCCATGTAAGGACTGCACTAGCTTAAAGGGCACAATTATGATTTTTTCTAGAACAGTAATAAGAGGCTGCTCAGAAGATCCCATGCAAATGAAACTGTAGATGTGCATTTCGGGTAAGGATTGACTTTCCAATTTTCCAAGGTCCAGACTCGGATCAGTTTCATATTATGCATTATGAGCCTGAAATCTAGAACTCCCTTCCTCAAGTCATGTACTCCATTTGATCTTTGCATAAACCTACCACAGATAGCAGTAGCCCAGAGGCAGTCATGTAGCCCTAAGAATGTAGAGGAGCTCGACACGTGGTCAAAATGTTGCTTCTTAATTTAATTTATCCAAATAGCTGCTCTGTTTTATAGCTGCATTTTACTGCTCTTACTGTAAAGTACTTTTTGATAGTCACATAATTATGTATCTTATGAATTATTATAGTAGCTCATGATGAGAAGGCATCAGATCAAGTGTTTGTGTATGGCAGGGTGTCAGTGTATGGATCAGTTTCTGATACCCTTACTTTGAGTATGTATATACTTTGCAAGAGTTCTGTTGATTTCAACAGGGCGCTACTGAAGGTGAGTAGGTGTGGCAGATCTGCCTATCAATGAAAACTATATTTTTTTCCTCCAGAATATATTTTTAAATCAACAGCCACAGCAATGAGTATTTAGCAATTACTTTGAAGGAAACAAATTTCTGTCTTTTCCTCTCCGAGTTCTTGCCAGTTCTCCTTTGTAGTTATGCCTATACATATTTTAGAAAGCAGTTGTTACAATAAAGGTTTTGGTATTTTATAACCAATGACAAATTACTGAATCCAATATGTTCATCCAAAAAATGTTTTGTCCACCGTAAAACATTGATATGAAGTAGAGTGTACAAAAGCATAGATGTATTTCACAGAAAATGGCAATTTGGTCTAAATTACCAGCAATTCTGAATCTATTTTACTGGCGTGGCAAATGATCCTAAAATTTCATCAGAGTGGTCTAACAGTTTTATACAGCTGGTAAATTATTTCCAGTGTTAACAGTTGTTTCTTTGTGAAATAGGGTATGCAAGATATCCTTTAACTTAAATATACTGTAGCAAATGTTTAAACATTATTTAACATAGTCTTTTCTTGTTTTGCTTCCATTGTAGTCAATGGAAGATGCCTGCATAGCATTAAGGGAGAAGATATATAGTTTTACATCAAAGGTTAACCAAGTTACCTTTTTAATGAATATTTGATTGGGAGGTGACTTTTTTAATTTGTATTAATTATGGATTTTCCTTTTTTCTTATATCTTTCCCTTGGTTTCTCTTAAATCCTTTTGATATTTAATATATAATATGCTTATTTTTACTGTACTAGGTCTGAATATAATGAACACATATGGGGCTAGAAATGATTTAAATATATTTTATAATGTCACATTTATTAATATTTCACCCTCTGAACTCATGAGTATTTCCTTACATGTTTAGTTAATATCTCTCCTCTGTTTCAGTGCTTCTTTTCTTTCCATTGTATGACATTATCTTTCTTCAAGCAATAGCTGGTAACCGCAGATCATCTTAATTCTTTGCAAATTTAGGTAACAACAATATATTCTAAAACTCCCAAGGATGTGAATGAAACAATTTTATTGATGGTTCTAACATTCAGTTACTCTAAGACATCAACAATAAATTCTACTGCACGTAGGATTAATCCTATGGAGTTCTAGGTACATTGTTCTCAGATACAGTTTCCGTATGTGTTGCATACTGGACCTAAGCATGGTCAAATTCACCAGTGTCTTGTCAAGACATGCAACATCAAACACCTCGGATAAAAATGATTTTTAAGATTGCTTTATTATTCAGGCATTAGAGCCTAATATGCTGTCATATTAATGTAAGGAGCTCAGGGGGCTGCATCTTGAGATACAAATATCTGTGTCACTTCTGGAGGTGGAATCAGATGCATCCGTTTTTTTCTTCTTCCCCATTTCTGTGCCCTCCTTACCTGGTGTGTGTATATCTAAGACATTAAAATGAAACATTTGGGAGCTCTATCATCTCCACCCTCAGGATTAACTTCACCATGGCCCTTAAACTTCTCCTATTATGGCTTCTCCTAGAATACTCGTGCTTACATTTGACCCATGACTAATAGAACCTCTGCTTTTGGTCTGTGTTCATACATTGTGAAGATGGGTAGGGGTGGATAGCTGCACCACCCCTAGATTTTGCAGGGCCCTGTGTGAAATAAGATGTACAACAATTCCGGCACTTCCACAATCTGCATTCCACAGAGAAGGGTGGTAGGGTTTGGCAGCTGGATAGGTGAGGGGTTGTTCTGAAGATAGGGGAGGGTTTAAGCATGAGATCAGAGCACATGCTATTAGTGGGAGGCTGGAGAGGATGAGCTGCTGTCATTGATCTTTGAAGGTATGCGGAAGTGGTTTGAAGAGGTCTTGACAAAATGCTCCCTCAGCCCTTCGTCCCCTTCCCCAAAAAATAATAGAGCCTTGGCCAATTCAACATTAGGTGCAGACCTAGTGTCAGCCCTGTGAGTTAGAGATATTATTGGATCTAATGAAGCATTCCTGTAAAAACTGTGTCAGTGTCTCCTTTTGGGATCCTTGCACACTTTGTTTGAATAGCTCACTCTGAATAGCCTTCACTGGGCTTGCATGTGTCAGTTAAAAAATTGCAATATTATGAGCAATACTCAATTATGTTACTCATATATAAAATAGAAAAAAGAAAGCAGATATGTTGTACATGTTTGAATGTGATTTCCACTTAAAGGGAGCATAAATAGTAATTGTATTACAATGTTGAAATGTTTCACCTTTCCTAAATCAAACCACCATCATCATGTTATGTAGTCAGATCACTCGTACATTTTGAATTTTACGGTACAGTACATTTGAATAAAATTTATGTGTAAACATTTACAATTCATTCAATCCATATATTTAATTTCTGAAGTACAGTACAAGCAAACATGGTCTCAATGCATCTTCACTGATTTATTCGGGAAACAAATATTAAATAAGAGCATAAATAGTACATAATCCTTGCTAGAAAATATCATCCTCTTTTTTTAAATTAACTTTGTCTGCAGAAGATTGGTTATTAGGGAAAATATGTAGGCAATGAATTTGCAAACACTTCAGAAATGTTTTATATAGCCGATGATCAGAATAAATGCTTAGTATTAGCAGTTGGATTTAAAAGTGTGTCACTTCTGAGGAACTGTTTTTGATGGATTAAAGTTACATTGCTTCCCATCTTTCATAAACCTGAAAAAACTTGAGGAGCTTGTCCCTTCAGACTAGACAAATTGAGTCCAATGATGTGACAAATTTATAGTAATAATTAAATGATTATTTTTGTATATTTAGGGTGTTCTGTTTTCAAATCATTTGTTTTTGCTTGCTTCAGAGCAGTTGTCACTAATTCAATGGATCTCCATTAAGAACTATAAATTCAATATTATATATTAGTGCAAAATTAAGGTTGTGCAAATAAAAGAAGTTAGAAGATTCAAAAGTTGGTGTCTCTGCAGCAACATTAATTTTGTCTCATTGCACATGCTGTGTAACTTATGGTATATGTATTTATTTAAAAATAAATAGAAATATAGGAAGACAAGAAAAACGGGAATAAGAAGTACCACATTATATTTTGTCTGCTAGCTCAGACCCTGGCATAGGGCTCCCAGGGTACAATGTCCACCAGAAAGAAGGTCCAAAATTGTGTAAGTGACCCTCCACCCTTACTCTGAGTTATGGTGACTGGGAGTCATGATAGCTAGACCACCTGGAGGATGTGCTACATACTCCTCTAGAGTCTGGAACACCAATGGAAACTTTTCTCTAAGTCAGGGATCAGCAACCTTTGGCACGCAGCCCGTCAGGGTAATCTGCTGGTGGGACAGGACAGTTTGTATACCTGCAGCGTCCGCAGGTTCAGCCGATCACAGCTCCCACTGGCTGCAGTTCACTATCCGAGGACAATGGGGGCTGTGAGAAGCAGTGGCCAGCACATCCCTCGGCCCACATCACTTCCTGCAGCCCCCATTGGCCTGGAACAGCGAACTGCGGCCAGTGAGAGCTGCGATCGGCTGAACCTATAGATGCTGCAGGTAAACAAACCGTCCCGGCCCGCCAGCAGATTTCCCTGACAGGCTGCGTGCCAAAGATTGCCGATCCCTGTGAGTCTATGTTGTGCTCCATGGACGGCAGTTAATATCACTGAAGCTCAGCCTCCACCCACCCATGCAGGGCATAAATCAAGTGTGTGTGTGTGTGTGTGTACTCTGAGCCTGTCCCCATGGGTCCCGCGCTTCTAGGTGATTTATGCTAGCCTCAGAGGATCACTGCAACCCTCCACGTAGCCCTCCTCTCTAGGGCTAGGGTTACAGTCTACTGAGCCCTTTTCATCATAAGCCAGCACAAGGTTGGTGAGAGAACTCCCACAGTCTCTGTTGTCCCTATGGGCTTATCTCAGAACAGTTTAGCCTCCTGTCCTGACAGGGGCCTGTCTTCCCCTCCCAGGAGGTGTTTCTGTAGTGACAGGTTGGGGAGAACCCGGGCCCGCCCTCTACTCCGGGTTCTGGCCCAGGGACCCTAGTGGTAGCAGCTGTTGGCAGCCGACCTTTCACTGCCAGAGTTGCTATGTTTCCCTGGGCCACTTCCCCACAGCTCTCCCGCTTCTCTCTTCTTCACCCTTACCTTAGGGCTCCCTTACCGATGGCTTGAGGGTGTCCTCATTACTCAACCCTTCAGCAGCACTTCCTCTTCTCTGGCTCCCTGGCTCTCCTCAGCCTGACTGGAGTGAGCCTTTTTATAGTATCAGAAAGGCCTTAATTAGAGTCAGGTGTTCACATTACCTTAATGGCCTCACCTGACTCTTTGCAGGTTAATTGGAGTCAGGTGTTCTCATTAGTCTGGAGCAGCCCCTACCCTGGTCAGTCAGGGAACAGAAACCTGCTTCTCCAGTGGCCAGTAGATCGGCCTTCAACTCTTCTGTTGCACCCAACTGGCCTGGGTCTGTATATATATATATATATATCAACTCTTCTGCACCCAACTGGCCTGGGTCTGTGTGTGTGTGTGTGTGTGTGTGTATATATATATGTATGTGTATGTATGTGTATATATATATATATATGACATACCAGTTAAAATTGTTGTTGCACTTGAAACTTATGAATTTACTGACTTTTTTCAAATTGTAATTGTTACAGGAATATGTCAACCAAGGATAAACAAGCAAGGGAGTGACTGTGGAACCCACTTATCAGCCAGTTTGAACTGTACCCAACAGCTGACCAGGGACCTACTTGGAGACTGGGGAATATTTTTGGAGAAAACTTAAGAAGCTGGGGCCAGAAGACTCCAGGTTCAAATGTAGCATGTCGATTTTGCACAGCTTCAGTCTTAATACACTATAATAAATATTCACACTTCCCAAGTGGCACACACTTATGCAGACACTCTGATACTATAGTGAAGAGCAAGACACAAGGGCTGATCCTTCAGGACATTCCATGTTTTTTGGGATGCATTCATGTAAGATAAATCTGTACATGACACGTTTGAAAATCTCTTAAATGACTTCAGAGCCTATATCCCATTTTCAAAAGCATCTATGTCACTTAGGAGTCTAAGTCCAATGGAATTTGTCGGCATTGGTGGTGAAATATCCCAGACTTGTCATCGTGGGGGATTTCAACACTCATATTGACAGTGCTGCAGAAACCCAAAACCTCATCTCCTCACTTGTGTCCCTTGGGCTTTCAGAGTCATCTTTGACCCAATACACACAGCCTTATCTTCAGCCTAGATATCAAGATAAAGGATATTACAACCCAGCCACTGTCTTAGACAAACCATTACCTCATAAAGGCAGTAATCAGAGACCTTCCAATGCTCAGGCAACAAGAAAGATCCTGATCTGATCACAAAGGCTCATGGATTCCGATAAGTTTGAAAGACTGCTAAAGTACAATAGTATCCTATCCACAGGACAAGGAGTCGAGGACCTGATGAATCATTACCATTATACACTGGCCTCGGATAGTGACACATTGACCCCCAAACTGCCCCTTCCTCCTTGTTGTTCACACAGGTCTCTCCTTCGTTTTCTGACACCCTATGCTGGATGAAGAGAGAGAGTTGGAAACTCAAGCATCAGTGGTGGAAAACAGAGGTTGATTCAGACAGGATGAAACATAATGGATTCCTCAAAGCCTATGCGGAAGCTGTATTACAGGCCAGGAGAACCTTCCTATCAGCCTCCACCAAGGCTGCCAAATCCCACCCAAGAAGCTATCTGATGTGTAAATTGATCCAGCAATCCTGAGTGCCTACCACCTGCATCATCCTACTTCATTGAAAAATCATGCACATTCAGGAACTCTTCTGGACACCCTAAAAGAGTCCCAACCCAAGACTTGTGAATCTGACCCATGCCCTTCCTGGCTTGTGAAAGAGTCTTGAACAACTGATACCCCTCCTTACCAAAATAGCCAATGCCTCATTCAGAGACCGAATCTTCCCTTCCTCCTTCAAACATGGAGTAGTCCGACCAACACTGAAGAAACTCTCTCCTAGATATTTCAGTCCTAGCCAGCTATTGCCCAGTGTCAAACCTGTCATTCCTCAGCAAGCACGTAGAGAAGCTACCCAAGGGCCAACTACAAGCTCATCTAACTGAAACCAACATCTGAGCCTCAACACAGTCTGGATTCAGGACAGGATAGGGGTCTGATTTAGTGGCACTAATGGATGATTTTCTCCTGTCATTGGATAGAGGACAGACTTGCATTTTTACCCTCCTGGACCTTTCTGCAGCATTATACCATTGTCTCACCTGAGAGAAGTGGCAGGAGTCCAGGGTAATGCACTAAAATGGTTTGAGTCCTTCCTGGGGGGACACACACAGAAAGAATAATGATGGAAACTGCACATCCACCACTAGACCCCTGCAACTGTGAGGTTCCACAAGGATTAATTTTCTCTCTGGTCCTTTTCAACATGTACATGCAACCACTAGATGAATTCGTCAGACGACATGGACTCAAGTGCCAATAATATGCAGTTGACACACAGCACTACTTATCCTTCACCACATACAGCCAGACTACTACCAGCCCAGTGCTTGGATGAGATCAGCTTATGGATGAAGAAAAGCTGGTGAAGCTGGACCTGAGCAAAAGAGAGGTGATGCTGGTGGGCAGATGAAAGTATTTTGAGGAGTTTGCAGGGACAGTGCAGTCTCCGTTGAATGAAGGTTCATATCCACAGTCAGTCAATTCAGTCTGTAGTCTAGAAATACTCTTGGATTTCTCACTGATGTTCAATTCTCACATTGAGTAATGCTATTTACCATCTACTCTGTCCCACCCTGGTGGATGAAGACCTGGCCTCAGTTATTCATGCCTTTGTCACCTCTCAGTTGGATTACAGCAACATGTTATACATGGGCATGAAATCTTCAGCACTGAGGAAATTACAACTAGTACAAAATGCTGCAGCACGTCTCCTCAGGAACAGAGGCTACTGTAAGCACATCAAATCTGTCCTCAGCTCTCTTCACTGGCTTCCTATAGAATTTCAAATCAAGTTCAAGGTCTTGGTTCTTATCTTCAAAGCGCTCCATGGCCTGGGCCCAGGATACTTAAGACTGTTTAAAGTTGTGGGACAAAGACTGTTGCCGACAACTTCACTCTTCTGACATAATGGAACTCTCAATAATAAGAGTAAAACTTGTTTGTGTGGGAGACAGAACCTTCTTCATGGGTGGTCCAATACTATGGAATGAACTCACCCCAGGAACTAAGGACTATCACAAAACTCACCACTTTCTGCTCCAAGTGCAAGGCTCATTTCTTTGACCTTGTCTTCGCTAATATAAATACAGAGCAACAGGTGTATATAACTTAACAAAACAAAACACTCCACTCCACGCGATTCTTTCTCTGGTGAGAGGATGTGTAGTCATGGTGTTTAATGCACTCATGGAAAGCACTCAGATACTCTGGTGTTGAGCAAGGTATAAAAATGTATATAGAATACAGGCATAGGCAGAGGATGTTTTTAAAAAGTGCCTACATGACTTAGGAACCTTTCTGTGTAATTAATCTATCTGGAAGCATTGACTTGTATACTTAAGAAAAATTGCTGTGTGCATGGTCAGTTTCCAAACAGTCTTAATTTTACCTAATTAAAACCATTTTTTACCTTGAACCAGCAGAACATTACTCCTGTAGAAGACTAATTAGATGTCAAATTTCCACTTTCAAATGTCTATTTTATTTAGATCAATGTCTAAAAAAATGTGCTTTAGAATTAATACTTGTTTCCCCTTTTTTTTAAAAAAAATATATATTTCACCTTCCTCCAATTCTAAGAAGGCTGCAAGGATTTCCCTCATACTTTGGACAGAAAACAAGTGTAGAAAATGTGATCTGAAGAGGTGAATTTATGAGAAAAGTATTAGCATCTGAAAAAAGAGTAATAAATGAAATCATTCTGCAAACTTCACTGTAAGCTTTTATATGTATAAAAAAGCTATATTATGTAAAAACATGGTGATTAATGTTTTATTAATAAAGATCTTGCTCACACAAAATAATTTTCAGGCCCTTACGTCTCCATATCTAAATGCACAACTATAGGGAAAATCTATCCAATATGTTTTATCTTTATATTATGCATAAATGATACAGCTACAGTTGCAAATATAAACAGAAGGGAGATCTTCAAATTCGTAAGTGTCAACATGTTCTGTTACCAAACTGAGAGCCCCACGTTACCATTGCCACACTGGGGGATCAGAAACTGAGTCTGGATTCATTCATTTTATGCTTTCATTGCTGTATGTGTATAGGTTTTCTCCCAGCAGAAGTGGCAGGAGGGTTGACTTAAAAAAAACATGGATCTTTAGGGGAGGGGATGGTACCAAGGGGGCATGGGAGCAGGGGTGGAGTAAGTGTACCATTTCTTTAAATCTGAAGTATGACAATAGCTGGAGTAGCTGGGAAAAATTCTAGGCTGAAGATGTGCAGTGAAGCAGAGAGAGAGAGAGAGAGGGAGGAGCTTTAGGACTAATACCTTTTCCTTTATTCTAATACAGTTCCAGCCCAATGTTAAAAGAAAGCCACACCACTAGCATTGTTACATGACAAGGGCTGCTACCATTTAACACTACTTCAGCTTGCATCAAGTTCCATGACAGCATGACAATGAAACTGTGCTGTTAGGGCCTCCCACAGCAGTTGCTGTTGCCATAAATCTGAGAGGTGTGGGAGGCTTTCCCCATCACCTAATGCCCGAGCACAACGCTGATTGCAGCATTACACACATAAGTAGATAAACAGATTACAGGTGGGGGACCTGCACAAATTAATCCTGACTCAAACAGCATTAACCTATGCTGGGCCAACAATCATATAGAGAGAGTTCAATTCCTCTAGCTCCATGGAGCTGGGGCTTTCTGGCCACCATGAACAGTTTACTTAGGTTCAGGAGGAAACAGAGAACTCACAGTAGAACCATCTTCTCCCCTTTGCATTCCTGCTCCATCATAATGTGTAGGTTTCTGCTCCCCTGCAGATTAAGGATAGGGACCAAGTCTTATTCTGTATTTATGAAGAGCTGTGTAAAAGTACAGCACTATATATTATAATAATAATAACAATAAATGATTAATGACACACAACCAAGTTATCGTGGCTGGTGGAACAGTTTTTTCGCATTTAATATTGCGTTACCGTAGTATTGAAAGAACATCCCCACCAAATATATCTTTGTGTCGGTCTCACAAACTCAGGCAGAAGCTGTTTAACAAATGGAGGGGGGCCAAACAGTCTGCCAACATTATATCACAAGTGCTCAGCTCAGTCTTAGGGAGGGAGCAAGTTTATACATATTTAAAACTTGCTTTGCTTTGCCCTCTCTCCACCTCCCATGGCAGCATGATCATTCTGCCACCAGTTACCATCCTCCAGCTGTAGGCTGGCATAGGAGACAATGTGGGAGCTATATAACACTTCAGGATTGTCGCAAGCAAGGATAAACCTCAAAGGTCTAATAGCTTTAAAGGCTGTATTGTGACATAAAGGAGCAGAACAGGAACAAGGATCTCATTTACATGGAATTTTACAAGCACGGACCTTGATCTTTAGTTACATGTACCATACATCATCTAAAATGGAGAGGGGTTTCTTCATTGGCAAATAAATAGAGCTGGTCAAACATTTCAAATTGTGAAAAAATGTTGACAAAAAAGGACACATTTTTCATGAAGAGTTTTCCCATTTTTTACTTCAGCTCTAGAAGCAAATGAATTTTGTGATCTGTAAAGATACCGTCTTTGCCCCTTATTTAAATATAGGTACGTGCAGAATTATTTTCCTTGCAGGGTGAATGATGGAGGAGGGAAAAAAAATAGTAGGCATCTCCTTTCTCCAGAGATGAACGGCTCCTGAATTAGCCACCTGTAGCATTTTTATAACAGCAAATATTGGAAATGTAATTGGAATCCTGTGCATTTTGTATAAATTTTGGTACTTTAACCCATGAGCTGCCACAATCCCTTCAGTCAGACTAGTCACCTAGATAGATTTCCATCTCATGGCTCTGGTTCCAAAAGCTTGTCTCAGGAAGTTAGGAACTTGTCTGCACATGTCCAATTGTCTCTCACACCTCCTTTAGGCAGACAAGAAACTCATTCACTTTCAAGAGTATTGTTGCTCTAGTGACTCAGATGCATTATTTTTCATCACAGTTTTAATGATGTTCCACAAGGTGATAACGTTGACAGCTGGAGAGTGAAACTGTGCCTCCACACTTACAACGTTGCTATTCAAAGCTCCAGCTGTTGCCAGTTTCCCAGCTAGTCGGTTCATTTGTCTTACCAGGTTTCCAAACTTTGGGTCTATTAAGGGCTAGATCGACAAAAACGACCTATTCTCAAAGTTGCAATACCTAACTTAGGTGCCCTGTTGCCTAGTGGACAGCACAGCAGGTGCCCAGGCTCCCTATAGAGTGCATGGGAGAGTTATGCAACTAAGAATAGGATCCACAAAATCCAACAAGTTGAGCAAAGAGGTGCCTAACCTAACCAACAGGAGAGGAGAGGGGTGAGGCCTCAGGCCCACCCCTCAGAGGGATTTAGACACTTAAGTCCGAGTCAGAAGGAAGTGCCTATCTCTGCTTGGTATTCACAGCCAGGAACTCTTTGCTTGAATTTGCCACATAAGCCTCTTCTTGTAAAAAATGGAGGAGGTGGTGCCACTGGCTCCCTTAATTAAATAGTCATTAGGCCAGTGGTCCCCAACGTGGTGCCCGTGGGCGCCATGGCGCCCACCGGGGCATTTATGTGTGCCCGCCGTCAGGGCCGGCGCCAAGGAAGGAAGAGGAGAGGAGCATCCGCCGGAGAAGCGTCGCCACCAAAATGCTGCCACGCAGCACTTCTGCCGGAGAAGCTTTCGCTGAAATGCCGCCGAGGAGCGCTTCTGGCGGAGAACCATACCCACCGAAATGCCGCCGAGAAGTGCAGCTGCCCGCCACACTCTGATGAAGGGATGAATGTGCTCTTGGCCACAGAAAGGTTGGGGACCACTGCATTAGGCTAAAGAAGGTTCCAGAGAATGATGCTGTATCCTAATGGTTAGACCACTTACCTGGGGTGTAGGAAACCCCAGTTCATGTCCCTGCTCCAATGACTATTTATACAAAGTGGAACATATTCAACAGGCAAGACTGAGAAAAATCCACCTCAGAATACCCCACGGTCCCGGGGCACTTTCTGAGAAATGGGAGATGTGAGTTCAAATCCCAGCTCTACCTCAGGTAGGCAACCCCAGTCCTCCCACATTCTGGGCAAGTGCCCTCACCTAGTGCTTAATTTATAATGAAAGAGGTGCCAGGGCGCAAGCAACTTTTTTACTTTTATAACTGACACGGCAAGCCCAGAGGTGCCGGGGCTATGAACTGCGAAGCCTAGGGGTGCCAGGGTTCAACCCTGGCAAGCCCTGCCCTAAACACTGGGCTAAAGATTATAATAGCATTTCCTCCACTAGCATGCCAGTCAAAACCAGGAAATGCTCCTCCAGACAGCAATACTAAAGTAGGGCCTTGTCTTGCAACTGCTACTCACATGAGAAGACCTTACTCACACAAATAAACTATTGAAGTCAATGGGATGGCTCATATGATTAAGGATAGTCCATGTGAGGAGAAGTTTCAAATTTGGGCTAAAATCACTGCGTAATTTGAATTCTCTCTCTGTCAAATACTGAGATGTTTTTGACTCTCTACTCTGTCTCTGTCCATAGCCTTCTGTTTGCCTTTCCCTGTCCTGAAATAGAGAGACATGCATCATGCCCAGTGAAATTTATCTAATAAGATTTTAATTAATGTAGTTTGCTCACATGTTGCATCAACAACTTACAAATATTTCTGACCAAATAAGAGATCTAATAATTTTTCTATATGATGGACATACCTAAAACCCAATTTCAAAAAGTCTGCACCAATTTGGGGTGTCTCAGTTTTGGGGAGACCAACATGGGGATGTCTTAGGCCTGATTTTCAAAAGTTCTGGACATCTGCAGCCCCCACCAGATTCCATCAGTCATGGGTGCTCAGCACTTCTGAAAACTCAGGGGCCCTAGGCATATGAAACTGAGGCACCCAAAATCAGCGGCCACATTGGAAGACATTGGTCTAACTGTGTTAATGAATTAAATATACTGAGGTAGTATACATCCCCATGATCTGTAGCAGTGAAGGTCTCTTAAGGGGAACAAATGGAGTTTGGCTCCCCCAGAGAAATGGAGAGTTAATAGAGAAAACTGCTGGTAGCTCCTGACATATGAACACAGCAGGATTGGTGAGAGAGGGAGACCACTAGTGTCTTCATTACTGCTCCACTGACAGCAGAGTCATAGTAAGAATGGCCTGACTACTGGTACTAGTTAGAGTTGGATCAAGAAGCGAAAATACTAGTCATGTCCAATTTCTGGAGAAAGCATTTTCCCCTTCATCTGACTCATGTCCTGACCCACCCTAAGTGTCCTTGTCCTTCCACTTCGTACATTAAAAGCCTTGTTTTGAACTGGACTGAAGAGAACTCAACATTGCAGTACTCGATTTGATTAATAAGAAAACGTGTGCTCTATTTAAGCAATAAGAACAAGGTGCAGACATTTCTGGGGATTAATGAGTGACTGGGAGGAGCCAATGGCACTGCAGCACTGAACTATTAATCCCCAGGAAGCACCTTGCCTTGAGGTAGCTGTTATTATAAACTGAAAAAAGAAAGAGCCAAAATTGGGTTTATGTATTTTTCATGTGGGATGTAGTTTCAGTTGATATGTACAAGGCCTTTCTGGAGAATTAATGCCCTGTGCTTTAGCCATCATCTCAAGGTTCAGTTCATTGTATGATTTCTGTTTGAACACTCAGGGCGTGAGCAATCTGAGAAGGTGCTCTTTTATTTTGGAGCATCTGCTTTCTTTCCTTATGCAGCAGGCGAAAAGATACCATTCCAGGAAGTGGGCCTGATGTAAGTCATGGAATATAAATAGTCCTGTAGTGAATATAACAAAGTCTCACAGCAGAGCCAAAAAAAAATAGTTAAGACAGAGGTGTTTACATATTTAATACTAATGGAAGCATGTTTGCTAAAAATGGGTATTAGTGGTGTTTAAAGGCTAAATGCAGTTTTAATGTTCTGACTAGAGTGGATGCACATAAAAGCTGTAGAGAACATGCCAGCGAAATCAAGTGTATTAGAGAAATAGGGGAACGTTTCAAAGTGGTGGGCCTGGAATCCTGGTTAGCAATCCTGAGAGGGAATAAAACCCCCATGGCATGGTAGCTTTGATTTTCTGATTTCTCTATTCCATACAGTGAATTTCTTTAATACTTAATACACTTACTGTGATGTTTATAGGCTAGATAGTCCCATTCTCACATAATTTCATGCAAAAAGGTCTCTGAATGACAATAGATCATTAATTTTATTAGCAATTATATAGTTTAGAGCATTTTTACCCTTTTTTGTTGAACCCAAAACTTCAAGGGGGGACACACCTAATAAACAAACCAACTGTTGGACTACATATAATTAATGAAAAATCTCTACTGTGACCTGAATATTCACCTCCACCAGCCTCATAGAATCACGCTGCACTGGGTCTATCAATGGGAACTTAAATATATTTGCTTACAGCCTCAGTGAAGGAAATGTATTTTAAGCAACAAAATGTTACAAAGAATTAGTCTGCTTTGATCCAGTGATTTGTTTTTCCCACCTATTACTATTAGAAGACAACACATCTAGTTGTTTTATTTATAACAGAGCTAAATGCATGCATGCTAGCTATATCGTTTAGTGGCTTTAGAAGAAGTTATAATATCACTGAAAGATAGGCCTGATTTTACTTTCCTTTGGAACTGGCTAAATTAACACAATCATTGAAGAATGTGATCCTTAATGACCCAGTCAGCAATACCTATCATTACAACATTAGCAATGATACATAAACCCTAGTATTTAAAACGGGATAGCACCAATCCTGGCAGAAGTAGCATGTTTCATAATGCTCCCGTTTAAAGTCTGAGTATAAATAGTTCCATGCAACTCCCCAGTAAAGACCACTATTAAAAAAGAAAACCAGCTTTGAAGGGTGAACATATACAGATGAATGGGGGATTCAAGAAACCCTGTGATAGGTTGAAAGGCCTTGTCACAGTTAAATCTGCTGGGAAAGGTCAGAAAACAGCCTACTGGAAAATCGTAGATTTTTTTAAAAGTTCTAATGATGCAGAAGCTGCATAATAATCTCTCTGTGAACCACAAAAATAATAAAAGCTGAGGCCATTTCTAACATAATCTCTATCAGCAAGATGCCAGCGCTTTTCCAGATTTCCTAACGGGTCCCTGCTAATTCCATGCCAAAACTAGCAGTGGATTTCTTCCTTTTAATCTCCCCTAATGCCTTATTCGATTATTGTCACTGCTCTCCGACCGTGCACCGTCCCTTCAAACTCTAATTCCCCAACTGAAACAGTCAGACGAGGCTGAACCGCGGGGTGGAAATCAAACCGCGCGCACACACACGCACAAAAGGGTGCAGAACCAGAAGAGGGGAGAAAACAAACAACTCCATCCGCACAACTGCACTTTGGGATCACAAACCACCAGGAATTACCAGGGGAGAGAGGAAAAGATGGGCTCTGGAACTTGCTCCAGTTGACTAGGCAGAAGGCTAGCTGGGAGTCCTGACCGCGGTGCTGAAGCATGGCTTGGTTGTTCTCTTGGATATGCATCACTCTCTGGTGAGTAAGCTCTTAAACAATACTACAGACAATCAAAGACTATGCAACCCAGCTCCCCTGCCCGGGGTCGAGTCAATGGGGGGAAGGGGGTGGGTGGCGGGGTGTATGTTTCCTGGTGTGTTTCCCTGGCGGCCCTGGCTAAAGAAAAGCAACTGTTGACTTTGCACGGAAGGGGAAGGACTGGCTGGATGATGGCGTTGTTGGTGTGTTAATTGCAGTTTAGACAAGGCGCTGGGGAGCCAGACGGATGAAGGGAAACTGTACTCTGAAAACATCACCCGAATTCTGGATAAGTTGTTGGATGGATATGACAACAGGCTCCGACCTGGATTTGGAGGTAGAGGAAACCCAGCATCTTTCACTGTAGCGCTCCCCTCCCCTTGTGTCCTATCTGTTGTTGAAAATCGATCGTAGAGAGGAAATAGGTCCATGCCCTGGATTCTTACCCCCTTCTCCCATGGAGAGTTACACCAGTGGAAGGTGTCTCCCTCCCCTCCCCTTCAATATAGATGTGTCTCTTCCAAACAGATATGGGGCGGTTTGCAGAAAGTTTGCATCTGAATGACCCCTTCATAATGGAGTTGTGTACGGGAGAAACAATTGCTTTTGCTTTACACAAAACCTTAGAACTCCAGAAGCAGGAGGTCACAGTGACAATTGTTTCCTGCGTACACACAGTTTGTTTTGCAATGCGCTAGGGAAAAAGTCCCTCAACAGCAGCTTTGCTGTGCCCCCCGTGGGGCCACGCTCCGGCACTAGACAAGTCGCTGTGTAGGTACGCGGATTGTTGAGTGAAATCCTGTCGATAGCATAGATCTCTTTACTTCTGACCTTGGCAGTGCTCAGAGCTTGTTTGAATGTCTGCTAGGTGCTGTTACAGAAGTCAAAACGGATATCTATGTGACCAGCTTCGGTCCCGTGTCAGACGTGGAGATGGTAAGCCTCATCATAAATCACATACACGGGGGGCTCAGTAACAGTTCCATTTCTGACATTCTCGCCACACAAACCGTGGGATCTTTCCAGCATGGGAGCTTCGCTTGTCCCTGGTCTTGTTTTTCAGGATTCATTACGGTGGCATCTGAGTGGACTGTCATTAGAGCAGATTACTAGGTTTAATCTTCTTGACAATCTCTGTCTCTGAGGGACCGAGCAGAGAGCATTTTACTGTTGGGTTGCATATAGCTAGTTCCACAATTGTGTCAAGCTAACGGGCCATGCAATTTCGGCAGCATTTGCAAGGATAATTTGAAAGGAATGTGTTGCAAATAAGTTTTGTTTCCCAAGTTAAAGCAACGAGAGCAAGTGTTGATTTGCTGAGTGTTGAAGGAAAGGAAGGATTGGTTAAAGATGCATAAGCACCATTAGGAAGAGTGTAGGCATATGGGCTACAATGCATGGCTTTACAGCAGGGCTGCGTGTTAGGAAACAGACTAAGCAAAATAAAGACACAAATAATTCAGGAAGACGGATGAGTTCAGTCTTTTCCTTTTCTCAGTAGAGCAGTCGAAGCTATAAGGCATGGCATCCGAATACAGGTAGCTGCAGACTCCTATAAAAGTTATTCGTTTACAACAACGTACATAGAAACCAATAGCAAGAGTTTAAACCATCGAAACCAAACCATTTCCCATGTTCCCCCAAAAATCTTGAAGCATATTTTCATTCTAGAAATAGTGTTCGTTCTCCAGCTATGAGTCACAGTGGCTGTATAGTCTCTAACTTGGGTGGTTACTGTTAGGTGACTATATTTGGGCTTCTGAGTAACTTATTTAGGTGCTTAAATATGGATTTAGGAGACTAACTTTAGACACATCTACTTGAAAAGTTTGGACATGAACATTAGAAAAAGTTTTTGCAAACATTAATTTGCAATAGTACTATGAAGTAACTTGACATGCTGTGTAATCACACTATAATGAATATGTATAAGATTTTTGTAGCAAATATGCAAAATAATCTGCATAAGAGATATTGAGGATGTCTTTTTTTTGTTCACTGTCACTAAGTACTGAGAGGTTTTTTTAGCAGTTATAAAGCATATAAAATGAGACATTTGTATTTCCTTACAACTGCAGTCATTTGAATTAAATTATGTTTTGTGAGAGCAAAATGAACTTTCTTTGTATTCATATCAAATTATCTGTTCAATGATTAATTTGCAGCTCTTTATTAAAATAGTAAGAAAATAGGATATTTTTCTCATAGACTGGCTTTTTTTTTAGCAACTACTTAGTGATAATAGGATTAAAGTGATTAAGCTGTGGTGAATGAAATGTAGTTACCATGTGTGTTACGTCCTCCACTGAGTTATAGTAGGTCAGTACTGTTGGCCATCACCAACGATTGATTTGTTTTCCTGTAGGAATACACAATGGATGTTTTCTTTCGGCAGACCTGGACTGATGAGAGGTTGAAGTTTAGTGGGCCAACAGAAATTCTTAGATTGAACAATTTAATGGTCAGTAAGATCTGGACACCAGACACCTTTTTTAGAAATGGAAAAAAGTCAATTGCTCATAATATGACAACTCCTAACAAACTTTTCAGAATTATGCAAAATGGAACTATTCTCTATACGATGAGGTAAGATTCTACTGTGCTGTTTTCTGTTGGACTTGTTTTCTTCTGCTAATGAAGGAACTGAGTACAATTTATTTTAATGTGTTTTAGACTGACCATTAATGCTGATTGTCCCATGCGGCTGGTAAACTTCCCTATGGATGGGCATGCTTGTCCATTGAAGTTTGGGAGCTGTAAGTTTTGTAAAAGTTTCAGATTTTTTAATATATATTCATATTTGAACAAAAGGATGTAGGACCCATTAGTGACTTTAAGAACTTGAAAATGGGGTCTTAGAGTAGTCCTTAATGGGAGTAAACTAACTATAGGCCCATATCCCACATCAGAATCTGCTCATGCATACCACTAGGACCAGGACTTTGCATAGTCAGAAGAATCCAGGCTAGTGGATCTCATTGCAAGCTGATGGCTATAAATTGTATTTTTTTTTTTTTGGTTATTCTGATACAGCCAAGTCTATACTGGTACCTTTTAAACAAATCTGTTGTTTTAGCAGTGAAGAAAGGTTATCATTACATGCCCTCACTTATTAAAGAAACTGGTATATTTTGAATGAAGAAATATGCCGAAATGACCACTTGCAATCAACAGACTTTCTGCCCTCAGCTGAAGGGAACCACGCCTCCACTGTGGGCAATAGCAGAGTGAGTGGGATAACTCTTAGAATCCTGACAGTCTCAGAGACCTGCATGTGGCAGATACACCAAGAAGGGGCTTATGTAGAAAGAGGGGAACCCATCATTCCAAGGAGCCATAGTGATAGCTTATGTTTCTTAATAAGGCTTTTTAATGGTAGTTAGGTGGGTTGTGGTTGTTGTCTATAGTGAAGGGGAAAAATAAATACAAAGGCCATGGTACAGAGTCACGTTTTATTTATGGAGGGAAACAAGACAAATATTAAGGGAGCACAACATATTATGACTTGATAGGGAATTTTAAAATTAGAATAAAAAAGAACCCTAACGTAATTCAAAACCCTCAAGCTGAGGCATATTGTTAGTATACACTGTGGGTTCTCAACCTGGGCATGACCACCCTCTGCCCTTCCTATGTTGCTAAATGGGAGAAAAGGGTCCTGCATAGATGCTAGCTACATGGGAGCCAGGGTGGAAGAGGAAGATTGAGAAGGAGAAGCTATTATTACTATTACCCTCATCCTTCCTGTCCCCCCTCCTGTTTGTTATGCTCAGGAGTTGAATCTTAATTAGAATTGAATTTTAATTAGATTAGAAAGAGTTTGTAATGGTAGGGATCAAGTCTTCTTGTTTGTACAACACCTACCGTAGTGGGGCCATAGTATTTATTTAGGCCATTGGGCACTACTGTAATATAATTAATACTATCGATTCTTTCCTCCATGATACCCCAGATGCCTACCCAAAAAGTGAAATCATTTACACATGGAAAAAGGGACCTCTGTATTCAGTAGAAGTACCACAAGAGTCTTCCAGTCTCCTCCAGTATGATCTTATAGGACAAACAGTGTCTAGTGAAACAATTAAATCTAACACAGGTAAGACATAGCCTCATGTAGAATTGACACATTATAAAACACTCATTGGAAAGCAATTACATTGCTCTTGTTTTTATCTCTTAACTGTTTACTCTTCTTCCCCTAACTAAAATTGCTGAAAAGGCTCCATTTGTTTCCTGCAAAAGATTGATTTTCAACATATTGCTCATAGGTAGGCAAAGTTTAACGTAATTTTCAGGAACACTGCTTTTTCAATAGCAGAAAAACATATCAAAGTAATAACTGATTCACCTTTTCTCTTTATCTCAGTTGATTCACTGCAGCTTCTATTGATCAGCTAAACTTTGTCATATAGTAGGAGGCCATTATTCGCCACTGCTTTCCTCAAAACACAACATACTAATTTAAGACATTCCAAGGTTTATTCCAGTAATGTTCTTTCATATATTGCCAAAATAATGCTAACATACTTGTCTCCTAACAGGTGAATACGTAATAATGACAGTTTATTTCCACTTGCAAAGGAAGATGGGCTACTTCATGATACAGATTTATACTCCCTGCATTATGACAGTCATTCTTTCTCAGGTGTCTTTCTGGATTAATAAGGAGTCTGTTCCAGCTAGAACAGTTTTTGGTATGCTGTGTTAAAGTCTCTGCAACAGCTCATGTCATCATTCCATTTATTCATCGCCTTTCATTGCTTGTTTGTTGCAGGTGAATATTCACTTCAGCTGCTCTATTTTCATCTGCAAAGGAAAATAGGCTACTATCTCATTCAGACATATATTCCATGCACCATGACTGTAGTCCTGTCTCAAGTTGTGTTTTGGATCAACAAAGAATCTGTTCCAGCAAGAACTGTGGCTGGTATTAATGTTTTAACCATGAAATTCATTCGTTGTATTGAATCCACTGTATTGAACAGCTACTGTAGTGTGATGGGAATTTGTTTTTAAGTAGAGAAAGAAAAAGCTAATGGATCCCAGGGAACAAAAATAAATAATTATATTGAAACCAAAGAAATAATGTTAAAAAAATCCTACTAGGAACAGAATTCTGTTCTCAGAAAATGTACATGGTCACTTTTGACTGTTTCTGTTATGTGATATCCATAGACAATCCAGGCATATGTACACGGAAAATTTCAGAGTTAAGATCCACCATTCAGATTTGAGAACAGAAGTTTTCTCTTGATTTGTATTCCATTAAATACAAACCAATACTTAGATTCAAAGAAAGGTTTACCAATAAAACTAATGAAAATTAAATGTATAGTGTTAAATTGAAGAAGTCTATGAAAAATTGTGTTAAAAAAGTGACAAAACGCAAACAAAAACCCCATCACAAGCTCTCTTCTCTGCCTGTCTCTCATGACATTGGGCTGCCTTCTGTCCAATGGCTTGGGTTAAAGGTGGACTATCAAGTTGTATATTTTGGATCCTCATCTCTGATATTTGTTTTTGGCTTTTGTAAGTTAAGACTCTTCTTCTGTTTACTTCATTCTTAATTTTGGACCTGTACTGTGCCCATCAACATCAAAGACAAAACTTCCACCAACCAAATGCTTGAGGACGAGAGTATAATTAGAGCTGGACAAAAAATTCTCATAAAAAATATTTAAAGTGGAAAAAATGGAGAAAAAAATGTACATTTTAATGCGTTTTCCCCATATCATTTTTCAACCAGCTCTAGGTATATTATTGTAAATTCCTTGGAGCCCAGTCCTGTAGTCTTTGTACAGGGCAAACTCCTGTATTTGCCTTTTATACTAAGACTGCAGGATCCGGGGTCATATTTTCAAAAAATTTGGTTGCCCAACTTCAGGGGAGAGGAGGATTGGCTTTTATGGGTTTCACTTAACTGCAATGGAACTATTAGTATATGTATAGCTTTTCATGTGCATGTTAGAGCCACTGGACACCTTGGGCCCAATTTTTAGAAGTGCCAAGTGCACACAACTTTCATTGACTTGAAATAGAGTTGTGCGTGCTTGTTCATTCTTACAATCCCAACTGCAGTTGGGCACCCTAAAAAACAAAAACGTGGAACCCAAAATTAGAGGCCACTTTTGAAAGTTTGGAAATTTATTTTTATTTTCTTAAGCATTCAGACAGAACTGTAAAGAATCATCATGTACTGGGATGAGTTGATATAATAGATTTTAAAGGGTGCTTTGTTGCTATTGAAGTGCAGTGTGTATAGAACAAATGCAGGTTGACAATCTGACATCATAATATAACACTCCCAGTACTGTGTAGTTCATGGAACAGTTACAGATGATCATAAACATATCATGGCATATTTGGTGAAATGTATACTATTCACCTGACAGGCTGAACGGGTGATTTAGAACTGCTCAGTCTATTGGGTAAATAGGTCTTCAGACTGATCTTTAAAAAAAATATTTACAAATCTGAAATGACAGCTCTTATGAGCTATTTCAGGCTGAAGAGTAAATACAGAATGAGGAACAGAGGAATATTCTTAGAAAACACAGTAAATGCAAGTGCCATTGCCAGTTTCCTGAAAATTAGTAATACCAAGCCTGACACCTTGTCTAAAAAAAACCCCCTCCAAGTCCATCAGTCCTTACTAGGGGCATTCAGTCCAATGATTATAC
This sequence comes from Chelydra serpentina, assembly GCA_037349315.1. NCBI lineage: Eukaryota > Metazoa > Chordata > Testudines > Chelydridae > Chelydra > Chelydra serpentina. Next base: position 22,252,196 of record JBAIAC010000035.1, read on the forward strand.
TGAAAGTTTCAGCAGAGTAATAACTGAAGGATTTATTCCCATTACAGCCTGAACCTGCAGTCATTATTCAGACAAAACTGCCTTAACTCGAGAGTTTCACCTGCAATATTATTGCGGGGTCAGTTCCTTACTACCTAGAGCAAATTTTCAGGCCCAGTGACAAATGGAAGGCCTGACATCCCATTATGTATAACATTGGAAAACACTGATGTTATATTTTTATCTAAGTGAATTTGGCTAGAAAAGTCATCTGAATTTCCCCATATTAAAGATTTAAAGAGGGGGAAAGGAGAAATTAATGATGGGAGATTAAAGCTAGTTTGCTAAAACCAATTCCAATATTATATAAGTGGGGCAACATTATAAGCAGATTGAAAGCTAAAAGGGGTGCAAGATTACATTCTACAAATATAAGGAATGTAATGAGCCCAAGATGAAGGAGAAGCAGAGGTCATAAAGATCTGCTTGCTAGAAACTTCTGAAAGAAACAGTGTGGTAGGCAGAACCATCTCAGGTACAGTAGTACTCCTTTGTACTGCTATGTACTCAAAAAGGGCAGTGGATTCCCAATATGCATTTCCCTATATATGTGTTACTCCTGCCCTGGAGTGGAATAAAGAACATGGGTATTTCTAAATATGCCTCATTAAGAGTCATATGCAAATGATCCTTTAGCTCACACCCACTGTGTTCATGGTCTCACCACTTCATCCAGATGCCATGTCTGTCAGAGTCCTCACAAAGAGTCCCCTCTCTATGAATATTTAGCTAATAGGTTCAGGATGGAAAATCTTATGCACAGATAGATATGATCAGCTCTCTCTTGTTTTTGTATCACACTGATAGATCAAAGGTCAAATTCTGGCTCCCATATTCATTAAAATCTCAGATGTGGAAAGATTCTTAAAGCAAAATTTTATAGTGCAAGTAGTGAAATAAAATGAATTTTACATAGTTATGTTAACTGATCTCTTAAAACTTACTGAAAAATATTCAAAATCTACAGCCAAAGATAAGCAAATATCAATTATACAATTTTTTAAACTATATTTTAGCATTCTGCTAGATAAGGCAGTTTTTGTCAGTCCAGAGCATTTCAAGAAAATCACCTTCTAAAATCATTCAGCCCTCACTGATAGGAATCTTCCAGATTCCTAATATCTAAATTCCAGTAGTGATAAGTATTTATACAGATACTGAATCCATCATTACATTGCTAAATATTGCTAAATAGCACATGACCATGTTCTAATTTCAGCACACGTAATCTTGAAAAGTTCTCCTGTGTGTGCATATGTGAGACATGGACTTTTGTCATTGAACTATACCTCAGGCTTATTTATACTTCTGTTATAAAAATGTCCGCCAGATTTGGGGGATGGGAGATACTATTTTTTTAAAATCTTCTATTTGCATATTATTAAAAACATGTTAGATTATGACATTGGAACAGTGGTACTCAACTGCAGATAGTTGACAAGCTGCATCTTCAGAGAGAGTTGCAGAGAGAACCCTAAAATAATCAACTCACATAGTCCGGAAGCTGCAGTGAGATGTTACATCAGTATGTGATGACACTGCATTCTCATTGCTCAGCATCATTCATAGCATACTGATGATCAATACAACATAGCATAACATTTTCTACCTTCCCACCCACCCTTTCCTGACCACTGGGAGGAGAGAAGCAGTCTTCTGCAATCTATTTACTTCAATATATGCTATCCCCGGACCCACCTGCCACAGTAAAGAATGAACATTGATCTTGGAAACTTGCATGCCATGAGATCTCTTTGTTCTATCAGGCATCGGTGGGGAATACATGAGTGATCAACCCTATTCTCACTTCAAATAGGAAGAATGAGTAGAAGGTTAATCAGGCATATGTATGTCATAAGACATGAGAAACATAATGTGGGTCAAGGGACAGAGGTTCAGACTTGTTCTGTTGGAACAAATGTGGACCTTAAAGGTTATGGCGTTTCCCACACCTACATGTTTGTAGAAATAGGCAAACTGGGGGGCCCTCATAAATGTATGAAATATCTTAGTGAATCTTACAAACACTGATCAAATTAGGCAATATTTTTTTTTCCACAAAGAATTAAAAATGCTGCATATGGCACTATTCCTCAGACACTTCCTGTTCTTATCTAAAAGTTTTCAGGGCTCTATCCTGCCACTAGTCTTCATGCAGAACTCCCATGAATTCTTTATGACATTTTATGTCCCTCTCATGTAACCCTCTTCAAAGGGGGGGTGGGGGCGGGGAGAAGGATGCTGAAATTACATGTCACTAAACTATAGTATTTTAACCTGGATTACTGCAATAGATGGTGCTCACTAACCCATAGGTAAAATAGGTTTTTGAAATCTGAGCTCTTCCCTTCTTATATGGGAATTGCCATGTGTGATCCTCATGTCATTTCTACAACTACCTTCTCTAGAAAGTGGTGCTTCCAGGCATGCTGTTATGTCCATGTTTTAGCATCATTCTAGAAAGAATCCCTACTCAATAGCTGGGTATCTTAACTTTACATTTGTGTATCATTTTAAAATATGGCATGTAATCTTGGGGTGTGGCTTATTCACTATGGTTAGATATACAAATATGAACTATTTGAAGCACAAGGAGTACTTTGCAATCTGTTAATCAGCTGATAGGGAGCACAGTAATAGAATAATAGAATAATAGAATAATAGAATCTCAGGGTTGGAAGGGACCTCAGGAGGTCATCTAGTCCAACCCCCTGCTCAAAGCAGGACCAACCCCAACTAGATCATCCCAGCCAGGGCTTTGTCAAGCCTGACCTTAAAAACCTCCAAGGAAGGAGACTCCACCACCTCCCTAGGTAACCCATTCCAGTGCTTCACCACCCTACTAGTGAAAAAGTTTTTCCTAATATCCAACCTAAACCTCCCCCTCTGCAACTTGAGACCATTACTCCTTGTTCTGTCATCTTCTACCACTGAGAACAGTCTAGATCCATCCTCTTTGGAACCCCCTTTTAGGTAGTTGAAAGCAGCTATCAAATCCCCCCTCACTCTTCTCTTCTGCAGGCTAAACAATCTCAGTGAAACAATAGGAAGTGTAATCTATATATTTATAACAAATGATAAGCAATATGGATATAAGCAAAATCCTAATACTTTAATTTTCATTCTGTTATTTTAAAGGGATTACTACAGTTCTAACAATGACCACTTTAAGCATCAGTGCACGCCACTCTTTGCCCAAGGTGTCTTATGCTACTGCCATGGATTGGTTCATAGCTGTGTGCTTTGCCTTTGTCTTCTCTGCACTTATCGAGTTTGCAGCTGTCAACTACTTTACCAATCTTCAGACTCAGAGAGCAATGAGGAAGGCAGCCCGGGCAGCAGCACTAGCAGCAGCACTATCAGCAGCAACTGTACCGGCAGAGGACGAGATTGTCTCGGTAATTGCTCTTTTTTCTAATAATAAGCATCATATAGGAAGAGACAGCCAAAGTAGTGAATCCAAAACAACTGAACAATGTTAAAGTGATCTTAGTCTGGAACACATTACATAACTGAGTCACATCAATTCAAATGTCAAGGAAGTTATTGCTCTAACATCAGAAGGTGAAAGTAGTTCATTTTTAGTTGTTTGTATAAAGTGGAGATATTCTTCTTCAGTCATTCTGATTTGTATCAAGCAAAATAATTAAAGAAAAACAACATTAGAGTGGTACACACAAATACTTTCTTTAAGCAATGTTAGAAGTACTGTGATTCAGGGAAATAATCACCCGTATGCAGACTACATCATAGTACGATTGCAGAATTTGTAAGGCATTGTTCAAAAAAAGAGTGAGAGCATGCATTGGCTAGATGGTTACTGGATCACTGTAATATACATACCATAAGTGGGTCAACTGGGGGAAGGGGAATTAGCTTTTACATAAACTTGGCATCTGTTACTTGCATAAAGAGCTGTGTTGGTGGAAGCTTTGAGAAAGACACAGAGATACAGTTTTAAAGGAATAGGGGTAAATATTCAGCACATGCGATAGACAGAAATGCTTTCTCTTATCAAAAGCAAGATATGTTAAATGGTTGAAAATTGGTCTTAAATATGTTCACTACCAAGTCTCCCTAAGTAATGATATGGCCCCAATTATCACCAACTTCAGTTTATTTATATGCACAACACTGATCCAAGGAAAGTTAATATTATCATCAACTCCATTTACAGATAGGGAACTGAGACACAAAGATTAAGGGACTTGCCCAGAGTAATCCAGAAAGTGGGTAGCACAACTGAACTCAGTTCTCTTGAATACCAGTCCACTGCCTTAACCAGAAAGCCATCCTTCTTCTCCATTTCAAACCTCAGAGTCCCTAGCTAAAACATTTCTATTTAAATATGTTTTAGTACAGCTAAAACTGTAATAGGTTAGGTGTACCCAAAACCATTTAATGAGTGGTAGGGTACATTTACCAACAAAGGTGTAGTTGTACAGCCTGTTGCTGCTCCCCATTGAAAAAAAAACAACCCCACATTTTCCTTGACATCAGTGGCAGAAGAATTGGGCTCATAAATCTCAGGGCTTGTCTAGAAAAATAATTAGTGTGTGGCAAGCTGGGGTGCAAGTCTACAGTGCACTAGTATGCCGTTCCCTAGGGTGCTTTAATATACTCCTGTAAAGCAGAGTAGATTAAAGTGTTCTAGGGAACTTTTAGTGCATGGTAACAGGGTGTACACAGACAACTAGCAAACCGTAGATTTATACTGCAGCTTGCCGCACACAAACTGTGCGTCTAGACAAGCTCTCAGTATATTTTAGTAAAGATTTATTTTAGCACTGGGAAAAAAATATGAGACTCCAGAAAAGATGGACAAAAATAAAAAAAAGCAGATTATTCTCATAACATTTTAAAGAAACTGTATCACACAATACAACTCCAAAAACGAGTGCTTTTTTCCTGCCCAGATTGTGTAAAATGAAGTTAAAGATACCCCCCCCTCAAAACTCAAGCAAGAGTGACTTGAGCAAAGCTAGTAATGTGTGATAGAGTTTGCAGAAGTTTGCAATAATGGATAATGAAAACGTAGATTTTCAATTTTGATGAAACTTGTAAATAAATATGTGTAAAGTAAATCTAGATGTGCATGTAGAATATTTACATTTTTATTATTATTCCAAGGAAACCTTAATAATAAGTTGCCTCATCAAAACGTACAGTAAAAACAGATAATATATTTGTTAATGTTCAGATAAAGTAATTTTTTTCAAATGTCATGACATTTGAGAAAGGCTCAGTTGTTATGACTGAAATATTATCATTTGAGTGAGGACATTACATACCCTATGGGCTGTATATTGTAACAGCAAATTAATGCTACAAAGGTAAAATGCTACAGATCTAAAGACTGGGAGCACTTTAAAAGATCCCTAGTCCTCTTTTTTTTCCCCCTTCAAATATAGCTTTTTCACAGGAAATCACTCAGGCAAATATCAAAATATTAAGTTAAATAGATCATCTTGCATGAGACAGCAAAATAAAATATTAACAAAAAGCACATCACTATCTTAGAATAAGAACCCTAAACTGGAAAGTTATTTTGGGTCTGAATCCCTGAATAATGCTCTTCATCATTTGTTCCATTTAAAGACCCAAGCATATAGAATACTAAAGAAAATATCATATGATCTATAGAGGGTCCATTATATATAAACAATGAAATTAATTCATAGAGGACGGAAGGAGGAGAAAAGAACAATGAGACAATGGTCCATAACGTCCTACGTTCTTGGAGAAGGGCAAAAATGTAATTTTACACACTTTAGAGTCCAAACACAGTAGGCAGAGACATCAAATTATATCCAGTAAAACACTTACGTAAGTACTGCAATCATTAAAATTCTGAGATCCCAGAAGAAAAAAAATTATTTTAGAAGATCCAACTCCTCTTCATAAGTAGACAAACATTTGCCTCATTTTTTTCTTTTTGAAGACACTGATACATACAGTGGAACCTGAATAAGACAAGGTGGCTCAAGGAGGCCTGGCAGGAAAACTTGCCTAATGGAGTTCCTATTTGCTGTTCCCAGAAGTAGCAGTGAGGAGGCCCACCCACAACACTGGTTGCCAAAGGCATCATGAGCCTGATCCTTCAAGGTGCTTTGAGTGCCCTCAGCTCCCACAGAACAGAGAGTTTAGCAGAACTCTTCCATTTTTAACTCAAGAGTCTCTAGTGAAAAGATTACATTCATGTTGCAATTGTTCAGTCAAATACCAAAATCCAGTCAGCACCTTCATTATTCTCAGCCTCTTCATCAGTTCTCAAAGTCCTCATATTGGGTTTCAGAAATTTACAATTCAGAGTTCTGGGTGTGATTCTGCTCTCTAACAGTGAAGTTAGAATGGTGCAAAATCCATATAAGGGAGAGGAGCTACAGAGCCATTGCCTTTCACAGAGGAACTCCCCTATTTTTGAGCTCTAGTGCAGATCACAGAGGAGTTTCAGCTTCCCCAAGACAGGGCCCATATTCAGCCAGTTTATCTTCACACTGAGCAATTACAGCAAGCGACTTTTTGCAGTTTGCCCTCCTCTGCATAGTCTGCTGTGGGGTGACTCTGCAACAGATGCTAGAAAACAAAGGAAGTGAGAGCCTGGCTGCTGAGGACATTGCTCCCCATAGCTGCTTTCCCAGCCATGCCAGGGCTTGATTCTAAAAAGCCTGGTGGCTCCCACAGCTACTGAAGGGATTTACATATTCTCCATACCACTGCAGCCCAATCTGAACACAGGCTAAAAGTCTGTCCTTGAAGGAATCAATAAAGCAAACTGGTCTACACTAAGGCAAAGTTTGAAACTCTCACTCTGTAAAGTTTCCCTCTCAAGGGTTTAAATCACAAACAAGTGTAGAAGTAAGTACAATCAACGCTTTCCTCTTTTTCCTCATTTTAGCAATAAAAGCCAGCAAATGAGTAGTAAAATATCTAAAAAACACAGTCTACAAATAATTTCCTTAACAGAGCGATTTACAAGGAATACATGACATCTAGAACTAGGAAAGAAGGAAAAACCAACTAAGCAAACAATATAAATGCCCTATTCAAAAGTCTCCAAATTTAAAAAGGTTGCAAACAGCAGAGCATAGATAGAACTTCTCCCCAAGCAAAACTTCACAGTTTGTATCTTCAGAGAGTCAGCTTTTTATACCTGTGGAATATTGTTCCACTTCCACCCTGCTGGTCTGGCATAAGGATGTACCCATCTCCTCAGGATTAGGAAAGGGAAAACCCAGGGAAACCACAACAAGAATCAAGAGTTCTTATGAACTAGAAGAAGGAGGTGTAGCAAGCAGTTGCAAAAGTGGCTTCTTTAGGACTGCAGCTGCTTGATTCTCTCAGATTTAAAGGGCTGATTCCCCTTAAAGGCATGCTCGGAAAAAACCTTGTAAAAAGGCAGCCCTGGTTCAAGGGGAGTTAATAGGACCTAAAAATGTCATTAAGGAAGGTGTTTTGTGGAAAGGGTGTGTGTGTCTGTGTTTTGTATACTGCTGCTGTATCACTCTCCTATTTGTCTTGTCTCTTTTTCCTTCTCTTTCTAGAACCCCGCCCCTTCTGTTTTTTATTCAGTTCTTATGCTTTGGTTCCTTATGCCTTATCTGATTCTAAGTCATATCATTGCTTTCTTTTACAGTTCCTTTTCGTTCTGATTTCTGCAAGGTCTATTTTTTCTTGTTCTAGATCCTTGTATAATATTATTGCAGGACTTTCTGTCTTTTTTAAGATGTCGTCTGTTTGTTTCCGAATTTTTTTTTAAGCGAGTCCTGTGCTATTCTCCCTCAACAATGTTTTAAAGAGGAAAAATTTTCTCTAAACCCCCACCTTCTTAAGTAGCTACCAAGTTCTCTGCTTCACGTGATTAAAAGAAATCCCTTAATTAAAAATCTTGACATTCTCCTATGCCCTCAGATCTTCTTGTCTCCTTTTCTGTTCTGTTCTATTATTTCTCCCTCAGAGTAAAAAAAACTTTTTCCCACTATAATGGTGGGTTTTGTTTTGTTTTTTTGATGATTGCCAGGGGTTTAGCTTTACCAGTTGGGAGTTTCAGGAGAAATGTAGTGAGCAGTGTTTGTGTCAGAAGGAAGAGTGCTATCTGCCTTCTGTCTTTATTGAACTTACTCCTTAAATAGTGAAAACTGATGTAGAATGTTAAGGTTGGGCTAGTTTCAGTGTAGTAGCCGTGTTAGTCTGTGTCAGCAAAAAGAAAATAAGAAAGGAATACTTGTGGCACCTTAGAGACTAACACATTTATTTCAGCGTAAGCTTTCGTGGACTACAGTCCACTTCGTCGGATGCATAGAATGGAACATACAGTGGGAGGATATTTATACATTCAGAGAAACATGAAAAGGTGGAAGTAACCATACCAACTGTAAAAGGCTAATTAATTGAAAGGAACTGTTATCAGTAGGGAAAAGAAACTAGTTACTGAAGAGTCTAGGAGCAGAAAATATAAAAGGGTTGTGTCTGTGTTAGACTGGGAATCATTCAATGCTATTCATTAGTGGTATTTCATTAGTGGTATTATTGGGGTGAGTTACTGTGTAAATAAGACACCAACATTTTTGCCATCATGTCCCAACTAGTCTAAGTGATATGGTGGTGTGTCTACACAAACACTTCCACTGGTGGTATAGTAACGATGAGATAGTTGCACCCAAACATTTCATTGTAGCAGACAACACCAGCGAGAGAAAATCTAGTGTTGATGAAAATTCAAAGAGTCATTTAAAAGCTTTAGTTGCTTGAATAGTTTTAAAGCCATCAAGTTAAAGTGGATTCAGACTATGTTCATTTTTTTACAATTCCAAATCTAATTTTGTCTACTACAAAAATCATTCAAAATACAGTAGAAGTGTCCCTCTCACCCTTTGGGATAGTTATTTTTGTTCAAATGCCTCTTTTATTCAAAATCTCTTGCTAATACATTATTACATAATCCTCCACCAAACCTCTGTAATCTAAAAATAGAGAAGGCACAGGGCCAAATTCTATTTTGTCATACTCGGTGGAGTTGCTACAAACTTCCATTAAGTCCTTGGACTGTAAGATACATTGGGCTGAATTCTGCTCTCGGTGAAGTGATACAAACCCAGAGTGACTTCACAGGTTGCCAAGGAGTCACTATGAATTTACCTCAGGTTGCTCAGAGCAGAATTTGGCTCATTGTATTTGTCAGCTGCAGGTGATCTCTGTGTGAAATACAAAACTGTGGGCATTCCACTCCGAAATATGACAGCAACAAGCTGAGAATGCATCTGGACCCTGATGGAAGCCCATTTTTATTCTTACAGTAATTACATTTGTTCCAGCATATCAAAAACAAACTCAGAACCTATAGCATAGGAAAGCAGTGCAGCTTTTGGATTAATATTCCATTTAAAATATGTTTTAAAATATGAATCATATTGTTTCTTCTTCACCGCTCTTTATTCAGTAGGCTCAGATCCTGAAAGTGTTGCATGGGTCCCTGGGTGCCTCACAGAACCCTCTGGCATCTCACTGACTTCAAGAGGGAGCCAAGGTCCCCCAGTACAAAAGAGGACAGGGACCTAAGTCACTTGTATTAGCGCCTGTTCTACAGTATCCAAGAGCTTTTGCAGCATGACAGTCACAGAGCTTAACAGGGATTATTTCCTATACAGCTGGTCAGAATTTTTGATGACATTTTGATAAACAAATGAAATGTAAAAAAACAACAAATAAAAATGCTTTCCAATTAAATATTTTTTGTGAAAGCTTTTTGCTGTTTGTTTTTTTTCAAACAGCTCTTTTTCCTAAGCCACAAAGTGATATGGCTCAGACAGCAGAGGATTCTTATTCTGTCTTTAAGCAACATTCCTCAAGTGTAGAGGAGCCTGATGTTTTTCCAGTATAAAGGATTTAGTTCCCTGTGATTACATCAGTCAGAATATGTTGGACATGTTTAATGAGTATCCTGATGTGGCTGAAAGGAGAGGGGAAGTAACTGATGATCATTTGGATCCACATGAGTTAAATGTTTCCTGGAGCTATGGAGCTGGGTAATAGGGATGGGAGAGAGAAGAGAGAGTTGAAATCATACACAAATATATTTTAAATGTCTTGTATTTCAAGATATGAGGGTTTTTGCCCACTAGCATTTAGACATTTTTGCACAGTATTGCAGTCTGATCTCAGTAGTCACAGCAGCACACTTTAAAATAGGACAAAACAAATGTGATTGCACAGTACAATGAAGGAATATCACTTCTTTTAGTATAAAAGCTGCAAAGATTGCACAAAGTAAGTGGAGAGACTGGCTTCTGCTCAGTTTCATAGGGGCCACTCCAGAATAATTCAATTTAAATTGCTGGGTTGGCACCAGTGTAGCTATGAGCAAAACTTGGCTTTAAACATTTAACATAAATAACATAAAATAAATATATTTTGTCAGAGGCTCTGCAGTGTCAATCTGCATTTTGATGTCATATGGAACTGCATTGAGATAGCAAGATCATAAATCTTTAAAATAACTTTTTTTTACCTGCTGAGATGTGATGTTGGAGTTCTGTGTTTCTTCTGCAGATGTTAATAGTGTTAGTAACAGCTGTGGGCCCAACTGTGCCAATTCCTTACCTGTTTTACATGTTGGTAATGGAATCAACATATGTTGGGAGCAACGTAAAACTTTGGAGAGAAGGTTACTAATTGAGGGCCAGACAGTGAACCTCTTATACTGACTGGTAAGCAGTTACTCAGAAGGTTGGTCTCATTGACTTCATTGGGACTACTCTTATAAGTAAGTGCTCACCAGTGTGAGTAAAGGCTCAGTAATCTGGCCCAATTTGGAAAATAGATTTAATATTTTCAATGGTGTTTTGGTTTTACATCTATATCTATGTCACTGGGATCTAAAAGAGTGTCCTTAGAGTCCTTTTGTCATTAGGTCAACAAACAAAAATAAGAAATAAATCTCTATCAATTATTAATTATTGTTATTATCTAAGTTTTGTAGTGTCTAGGATCCAGATCCTCAAAAGTAGTCAGGCACCTAACACCCATAATGGAAGTTAGGCCCTTGAATAATCTTTGAGGATTTAAGGCCACTAGTTAGTGATTTCATTTATATTGTGTAGCACTGGTAGGAATGACACATATTCAGAGGTATATTAATAAGAGGAAAGGGGGAAAAGAGTAGGAGATATGATTTTTTCTTGTTTAATGCTTGTCCATGCATATTGAGCTTTGGCACTAATTTCATTTTCATTCCAGTGTGATGACAGCAAAATTCTATATCCATAGCCTAGTAAATTACAAAGGAAATAAGAAATATCACATTTTTCTCTCTGAAAGTTTAGAGTTTATTGCCATTATTTTCTTTTTACTTCACTGTACTGACAGAAAAAGGATGTCATCTTAAGTGAGCAAAGGAGACAGCAATAAGAACAAGTACAAATTGTTTTAAAGTTTGTTGGTATCTAGGCACATACATAAGATGCTCATTTTAGTGCCATGCTAAAAGCTACACTGACAACAAAATCACATATCCACAGAACAAAGTAAGGCAGATTTATAGATAATTTCAAAGTGATTTTTAATTAGAAATATCCAGAGAAAAATATACACACAAAATTAATAATACACACACAGCATCCCTATAAAAACAGAGAAGGCTAGAATACAGAATTACATACACTCCAAAGCGATATTTGCGCTATCTTTTCTAACTGGAGGTAAGGGCCTGATCCTGCAATTTGCTGAGAGCCTCCTGAGTTGTGCCAAGAAAACTCTAGCAAAGTCAATGAGAATTGAGGGAGATCAGTATCTGGATGGAATAGACTCTTGGCTGCTTTGTGGTCATCCAAAGGGTATAAATTAGTTTAGTTGTATGACCTTAGTTAGTCCTAGACAGCACCTTACTACTCTATGCAGTACAGCACCTCCTGTTTAGTTTTGAGTCATCGTGCAAAGGTCCATATGCATGGGTCAGACTACAGGCATGAAACAATGTTTTTCATTGTGCTGCAACATCACAAATCTGCACTGCCAGCAAAGAGGCCATGTAAAGAAGCCAGTTTCTTTTGCAATTTGTCAACTCAACTAACAGTGTTTGAGATTTTGTTTTAGGTGCGCTGGACAAGTTTGCCTTATTATATCCCATAAAAGCAGGGATTAACATAGCTTGCTAGTTGTAATAGCTCATATATTTTCTTTCTGTTGAGTGTTTTGGCAAATTTCATCACTGCACCCTAAGCTCAATGCTCCTTGTCAAAGAAAACACTCAAAAGGAAAAATCCAACTAGAGAAAATTAATGACTACAGCAGCTACTCAGTGCTCAGCTGTCACAGAACCCCATTCCCACGCACACATTTTATCCATTAATTTGAATGAGAGCCACAGGTTGTTGCCTCCTCTTGCTGCTGTTCCTTTGGCCAGAGTCTCTGGGTGAGTCTCATTGGTAGCTACCAAGCTGAGAAAAAGTTGTATTATAAACTGGAGAATAATTTACAATGATAGTGTAGGTGTAACTTAACGCAATTTGATGCTCCTTTTAATTGCTCCAGTTGACATCCTGCCACTGGGTAGGTCCAGGTTTGGGAGCAAAAAACTATCGTGCCTTTCTCCTTTCATGTCTTCTGCTGAGCACAGCTGAATGGGACCCAAGAATTGGGATTAATTAATATATTCCACCTTGAATCTGTGATCAAGGATCCTGTGAATGCAATGCTAAATGAAGATAGACAGGTGGGCCCTTGAAAGTAAGGGAGAAGATAAATTAAAAGGAGTCTCCTGTAACTTGTGGTGGAAAAAATCCCCCAAATTTATCATCATCTGATGTGAGGAACATGTTCTTTTGTAGCATGGTAGGGCCAGGGATGCTGGAACAATTTGTATAGTGGGGGTACTGAGAGCCATTGAATCAAACTGTAAACCCTGTATATGATGGAAACCACCTCAAGCCAGGAGGATGCCTGGCCCCACCTATGGGTAGGGATGTTTATTTCTTAAAATTTGTGCTATACTAAATAAAGAACTGCCCACACCATGCTCTGGGAATACTTCTCTCTTAAAAATACATCCCCCAATAAACAACCTCCGGCAAGTACCTGCAGATAACTCACCCTTGCAGCAACGTAAATATAACAAAGATTTAATAAACCCACGGACAAAATCACCACCTCAGCTCCCCTCAATCAACTCCCTGTACAAAAGGATTTCCTATCTTTGCATTAATAGTGGAACAATAGAGAGAATGTTAGCGTACCTTCTGCCAAAGCACCATCAGCAAACAGTGGGCATATTTTTCTTTTCACTATGGATGTCTACACAGCCTGGGGGAGCGAACTTCCCAGCTCGGGTTGACATACTGGGGTTAGCAGGGCTCGGCTAGTGCTCTAGAAACAGCACTTTGAAGTTGCAGCTTGGGCTGGAACTCGGGCGCTGAAGCCTAGGAATGGGGATGGGCTTCAGAGCCCAAGCTCCAGCCGAGCAGCAAGTTCAAAGCAATTATTTTTAGAGCGCTCGTGTGATCCCGGCTGGCCTAAGTCTGGCTACCTGGGCTGTGTAGATATACCCATTTCGACCAGCTATACACCATGGTACCTCCACGACTTCAGTGTATCGAATCCTGATTTACACCAGTGTAATTCAAGGCAGAATTTGGTCCAATCTATGTATGTCAGAATGCTGTTTACTGACAAGTGATATGATGAAATAACAAACACTTTTTAAACACAATTCTGCTCATTCTCCTGCACTGTGGAAAGACCAAGCCCTCTTGTACTAAAGCTAAAGACAAACCACATTGTGTGTCTAGTAACATCCCCATTTCGAAAGCAGGGCACAAAAGCAGAATGGGATAGTGACTCTGAGCGAAAGCAATGGCTCAGGCTCAAACAGTCAGTCTGTTTAGAGAGAAGGATTATTATGATTAGTGCCAGTGCACATGGATAACCCTCTTTCTGTTTCTGTGACACATCTGTGAATGATCCCCCCTTCAAACCTGTCTGCTGCTTGCAGTGTAACTGGAAAATACAAAAATCAAACATCTGTGTTCCAGATAGACATAGCCCCACAGTATGTATGCCACTTATAATCCATCTGCAAAACATGCTACTCTTCAGTTACTTGACATAGTGTGGGCAGAGGGCTTGGGATTCAGGAAAGAAATGGGGGAGAGGGGGGGAGAATAGACAGAGAGAGAGAGAGAGAGAGAGAGAGAGAGAGCAAGCATTATCTGTTGTGCAAATAGAAGCTTATTTTTCCCTACTGCCTTCTGTTTATGTCTTCATAGACCAAATTCTGCAGGTGGATACACATACACAACTTCCACCGATTTCAATGGGAAATCAGCATGTGGATACATGAGCAGAATCTGGCCTCTTGTGTGAAGTGTGTGGTTCTCTTTTATATTCTAGCAGTGATACTGAATACTAAGAAGATAATTCTTTTACATCCCTTTTGTTTACCAAACATAAGACATATTGTCAATACCAGGTTATCTGGTTATCCGTAAGTGCATGATATTAACTATAGATTACCATATCACAGAATAACTGTTTCAACACAGGCTCATCTCTTTATATGCTAAAGGCCCAATCCTGCAGCTTCTGCATTGAAATGAAGTCCAAAGCATAGAGCAGCTGAAGAATCAACCATAAAAAATTTACAAGAAGACACTGGGATGTTCTTTTATGAATGATTGTCATAAAAATAAATGTCCAAATAATTAATTTGCAGAGTTTTGTAACCAAAATTAGATATCCAACAGCATTTTACTGTGCTATACAATTCAAATATAAAAACATAGAAATGGCCATATTGGGTCAGACGATGGTCCATCTAGCCTAGTATCCTGACTTCCGACAGTGGCCGGTGCCATATACTTCAGAGGGAATGAACAGAACAGGGCAAGTATTGTCCAGTTCCAGTTTCTGGCAGTTAGAAGACATGCAGATTATGGTGTTGTGTCCCTGACCATCTTGGCTAATAGCCATTGATGGACCTATCATTCTTTTTTTAACCCAGTTATACTTTTGGCCTGCACAACATCCTCTGCCAGAGAGTTCTGCAGGCTGACTGTGCATTGTGTGAAGAAGTAATATCACAACTCTATTTTACAATACTGTCACTGATCGGTCCATCAGCCTTCACAGAGAGAGCGCCGATCACAACACATCAGATGTGTTGCTCTAGCCAGTCCTCCAACTACCCGCTGGCCAAGCTGTCAGTAGCACCGGACACCCGATTGACATAGCGCACAGCAGCCTAGAACTCCTGAGTGATCCACCAACCGCAGCCTCCCAAACAGCAGGGATTACAGGCACGTGCCACCACACCGGGCCTTTTACAATACAACTATTTTTATTACTCTAATGATATTTCATTCTGTTTCTGCAAAGGATGATTGAAAAAGCTCTGTAGGTTTTCACTAATTCACATCCACAGAGATTATACCCAATTTAAGTGCCAACATTTTTATCCATAACCCTGAAACATAGGTTCTTGGGACACCTTCCTTCCTCAGCTTCTGTAAGCCTCAAGCCTTGCTATGATGATAGTAGACAGAACTGAGCAGTATCAGTGAATCTACTGGATTATAAACTCTTTGGGGTAGGGGCTGTCATTTGTTCTGTGTTTCTACAGCAACCAGCACAATAGGATTCTGGTCTATGACTGAGGCTCTTATGTGCTAAGGTAATATAAATAATAAATAACATACTCACATGATAGAAAAACTTCAGTGGCAGGAATCGAGAGAGAATTAAGATAGAACTGAGCATAGATACCTCCCTAGTTGTTAAGGAGCCCTAGGAGAGTTCATCCATGCTTAAAAAGCACAGTCAACCTGTTTTCCTATCCTGCTTGATTCAGAAAGACTGAAAACATTTGACAATGAACTGGGCATTGTCTGGATCCTTTATAGGGAAGGCAAACACAGAATGCATCAGTGGGTCTGGCTGAATTTTATGGATTTCATGGCCTGGTTGGGTTCTGAGAGGGGTAGTTTGGCAAGGGGAACAATGGAGGAACAGATGTTGATGTCAGTGATCAGTGATGGTCAGTGCTATTCTGCAAAGCATGAGAAACAGCAGGGTTTCATTTTTATTAAACAAAGATTATGCTATAAAAAGTGGCAGAAAAATCCTAGTTAGAGAAAATGTCTGTCCTCAGCTATCTGTATGCAACTTCTGTTGGAACCAATGGGATTTGTGTGCACATATCTGAGGGTAGAATTTGGCCCTATAAACTGAGGCACTGACATAGAAGAGAAGTATGGGATTTATGTCTACTTAATCTCTTTTCTTCTGTGTTCTCTCATCTGTCTTTTCTCTCTGGTTTCTCTTCTGATCAACCGTCTTTCTCTCCCTCACCCAACCCCCATATATAATAATGGTAACACAACATTATACGTAGCACACTTTTTCTTCTATCATCTTGTATCAAAGTTCTGAGCCAAATATTGCCTCAGATATCTACATGTACTGTATCTTTCATGTCGTGAGAATGGTGCACATATATACACCTGAGGACTGACTCTGGACATTAGCATGTCTATATGTATTAGTTTTGTGACTACTTTATACTGTGCAAAGAGGAATACAACCCCCTCCCCCAGTAGCGCAGCCAGGTCTGGAGCACGCAGGGGGAGCGGTGCTATAAAAAGGCGCCTCCCCCTGTACTCACCCAGCGGCACTCCGGGTCTTCGGCAGCACTTCGGTGGCGGGTCCTCACTCACTCCAGGTCTTCGGTGGTACCCACCGCCGAAATGCCGCCAAAGACCCGGAGTGCCGCCGGGTGAGTGCAAGAAGTGGCACTTAAAAAGAAGCGGCGCCTTTTTTTAGTGCTGCTAAAAAAAGGCGCTGCTTCCGCCGCTTCTGCTCCCCCCCCGGCTATGCTACTGCCCTCCCCCCACAGAAAACCAAGCAAGGAAGGAAGCCTAATTTCAGTATGTTGAAAGAAACTGCAAACTCAAATCTCACAGCTGAGAATCTGCTAATGTTTTCTCCCTACAGCATTCTGACTCCAATTGTAACCTGAAGAAGCGAATGAACTCCACAGCCTCTCAGACGGACCAGTCCCCTGAAGCCAGCATAATGTCCAATAGTGCATCTCAAGGTCAAACGATGTCTATTCCCCCACCAGCACCCCCACTGCCACCACCACCACCAGCAATCGGAGGCACTAGTAAAATAGACCAGTATTCCAGGATCCTCTTTCCAGTGGCATTTGCAGGATTCAACCTGGTATATTGGGTTGTCTACCTTTCAAAAGACACTATGGAAGTGAGTACTAGCGTTTAATTGTGTTCAACTGTAACAGAATGGAAGTATGCTTTGGGGGCCAGCATTCTTTTTAAATCAGCCTTGGAACTTCAGTTACTCAGTTCTTTGCAGCATGGAAATTTGTAATAATATACCTTAGCAGCCGGAGTGTTGAAGACAATGCTATTCATAGGGGAGAAATTAAAAACTTTTCTTTCTACATACTTTGAGCAGGTCCCGGGGGCAGTTGTCTAAGACTGTGTATATGACAGTATTCCTAGCAAATATATATATATATAATTTTATTTCTTTCATCACTTAGTCTTGCGCAATGAAGGAGATAAGAACCCTAATATCTCCTATGATTTCCTTAAGATGATGAGTTTATTTTTCATGGTCTCCTAAAAAAAAGAAAAGTTTGAGATGCATTCTAAACATTAAACAGTAGAAAAAAATTGGCTGCACTTGCATTATACACTCTCTAAATACTGCTCCATCATTAATTTTATATATATGTACATACATACACACACACACACATATATAACCCTGCTGCATGTTTTTACCTCAATAAAGTTTGAATATACACATGCACAGACCCCACAACCCGTTCCCCTTTGCATAACTCTTTAAAATATTTAGTTTTATTTGCATTAAACAGCACAATGTCCTGTCCTTAGTATTCCCAGCTTCATTCCTAGGTGGTGTGGAAAAGATGCATATGATGCAAATTGAATGCTCCTGGTATAATCTGTCAATGATTAGCTTATCATTTCCAGGCAGTCATTAAAACCCTAAATCTTTCTTCTAATATCTTAAATTCTCCTTTGAACTTATTCTCTTTCACCTAAATACAGCTGATGGGACAAAAGAATGATGTAAACCATGAGGTGTTTACTTTGTTGCCATGTTGTCTTTGAACCATCTAATACATTGCACTGGATGTTATGAATATATTTTGCTTTGTGTGTGAGAGTTACAGAGAGAATGGCCACATTTGGACAATACTGAATACACAACAGAGAGCGAAAACATATATATTTCTCTCTCTCACACACACACATGCACACCAATCAGAAATATTCAGGTTCCCCTAAAAATATATATATAAAATACATAATTATTACATGAATTGGTAGTATGAGTGTTTGGGGGGCAGATCCTCAGCTATTGTGAACTAGTGTAAATGCCACTGACTTTATTGGAACTGTTCTGATTTGTACCAGATGAGGATCTCGCTCTGAAATTCAAAATTGAGGTATGGAAAATGAAAGACTATTGTTGCTTTTCCACAGTAGCTATGAAAAATTTAAGTTGAACCAGGTATATTACCATAAATATTAACCCTAGACTTTTTAAAGGCTTCTCAAATAATGCTGACTTCAATCATTTTTCATGTTTCACTTTTAAATGCTCCCAAAAGGCACACACAACTGAGAAATTCTTTTCAGTACTAGCCTTGTAGTATGGCAGAAATCCTAAAGCAGAACTACCAAAAGGAGAATATTAACAGCTGGTCATAGTTTCAGTATTTTTCAGACACCTCTTATATTTTGCTTTTCGTTTACTCATTTGTGAAGAATGATGGCTTTGATATTCATTATTAGAATTATAATCTATTATACTGTCTCACTAACTTTTCATTATTTCCTTAAACGCCTATAGTCGCTTTGCTATATTAATCTTTTCTACTCAAGGCATCTGCTTTACGGAAGTGGCACATTCGGTCCACAGAACCTTACCTTTAAAAAAAAAAGTAGCAAACTATGCACATTTTTATATAACAATCCAGTTTTATTAGATTTTTTAAAAAATCAGTTATTTATTACCAGTGTATAACTTGTATAAGAAGTCAATGGAGATTAGTCAATAGACTTGCATCTACTTTATGGAAGTGGCACATTTGCTCCATAGAGCTTACTTTTCCAAAAAAAAGTAGCAAACTATGCACATTTTTATATAACAATCCAGTTTTATTATATATTTTTTTAAAAAATCAGTTATTTATTACATCTTTTAAAAAAATAAATACCTTAATATTATCTAAATATCCATTCCATGTGCAAACACTATGGCAAACTCTGTATAGTAATATTATCAGGGACTAGTGTCCCCAATCATGAATATGCTTAAGTGCTTTGCAGAACTGGTGAATAGTTCCACTAATCACAGAGCAAAGTTACACACGTGCTTAAATGCTTTGCAGGATTAGGGCCTACAAGAGATCTGGATCACTATAATATGGACCTTATGAAGTTATAGTTTTAATTATTTATCACTTGGGCTTCACAAATGAGTAACAGCTTGCATGTGTGTTTGCAATTTTTAAAAAATAAATCCACTTTGTACAGTCAGATCTCATAATCTAAGCAAGGGTACTCTGGATAAGTAATTGGATGGGAGACCTTTAAGGATTTGGACATACAATAGGTGTTGCAATAAGTGGTGTTGGTGTTTCTGAAGGTGGTACTTTTACCCCTTTAGTCCGTATTCAATCAAGATTTCTCCAGTATGTTTTATGGTGGAGTGTAGGGCTAGAACTATGGGTCAGATCCTCAGCTGAATTAAACTGGGTGTAGCTCCATTGGGCAAGGTCAACGGAATGATGCCACTTTGTACTAGCTGAGAAACTGACCAACCATTTTTTAGATGAGACATAACAACAAGCTCTGGATCACTTGTAAGAAAGATCCATGGTACTTTTTGTAAGAGCAGGTGTGTTAACACAGGTGTCTTGGTTGTTTCCAATTCAGATCATTATACAGTCTGCCCAAATTCTTCTTTTTATTTCAGTAGGCTACAGTATTCTTCTTTACCTCATGACTTGGAGTCAGACCCTCATCTGGAGTGAATCCACATAGTTTCACTGAAGTCAGTGGAGCTATGCTGATTTACACCAGCTGAAGATCTGTCCCCTAGACTTTTGGAAAGTATTACTGTGCACTATCAGATAGTTACTGCTTATTGCCCAAATCATAAGTGGCTGCATTTTAGGGGTGAATGAAGTGATCCCTGTATAGTTTGCATGGCGTGTCAGTTAATAAAATTTGTAAAGCACGTTGGGATTCATAATGAGGTGCAGTGCTTTATAAATGTTAAATCATTATCATTAAATAATTTTCTTATTAGAGAACAATACAATTCTGGAAAACGCAATTAAAAAGGAACAAAATATATTAGATGCACAGATGCAATAATTAGATTTTTGTATATTGAAAGAAGTCTCTTCCCATGTTTACTTATTCTGAATGTTGTTTATATATGCAGAACAATAGAAAATGCCACAAGGGGAAAATATACTATAAATACTAACAAAATGATCAAGGGAAAAATGTTGTTCTAATGTATATATAAATTCGATCAACTTCAACAAGCTAAAAACTGTAACTGAGCATTTATGCCCATTGGTCAGAGGTATACCACAGGCTAAATTTATGTCCCCTTTGTACCAATCCATCTGCGCAAGGCAGCGATAAACCCAGTGGATCCAAGCATTGGAGGATTTCTCCTAGAGAGAGGAATCCGCTGGTGGCAGAGTGCTGACACAGCACATCCTACTGTCGTACTAAAATCTGGATTATGGCGCATGTCTGGGGAAAGTTGGCGCACTGGGACGTTACTGAATCCAGCTGAACTCTGGTGCTTGAAGAGACCTGGCAGCCTTCCAGGCTGGTTTGTTTTATGCAGTTGATACTTCATGATATCAGGAGTGGGGGCTGCATAAATGGTATAATGCCAGACCCTCTCCCCACACCGGTCCTGTGCCAAGTACAACTCAGCTGGATCAGAGAATCTCACAAATAAGTTTAGCAATTTTTTTGTAAAATTGCTGGTTTGATCTACATTGGGGGTCCCCCAAGATCTCTTCCACTCAGTTACCAAAGAACTCATTTTGACTTCAGTCTCGTCACTCAGGCTCCTTTATTTTGCATACATCAAAGCTATGCTGAGCTGATCAGATTGAAGTATAGGGGGTGGGTATAGGCAAAAGTTTTCCTTATATACATCTTTACCAACACTAACCACACATGCATTCTTAACTATACATTGCATTACATGCTTCTGGATTGGTTTGGTTACTCTGCAGGAATCAATACCTGTACAGCCTGGTCTGTCCACACATTGTGCATGCACAACCTACTTTTTACCTCATCTTACATTCCAGGCTTATCTTGTCCGTTGTAAACGGTACCCTGATATTCCATTCCCCCTTATCTCAGCTAATGCAGACATCCTGTCTCTAGCCGACTGATCAATTTACCTTGCCCGTCATGCCCAGTAAGAAATGAGGCAAGTAAGTTACTTATGCCCAGGCCTTCATTACATTTAAGTAAAATGACAGAACCCTCTGAAATGAAAGAAAAGCAAATGCAAGTTAAAACAAGATGATTATGGGAATTTTCTGTTCATGAAGAAAATAGGGTAAAGAGAAATGATTCAAATCTTGGCTAGATCATGAGTGGAAATGAGTTTTCTTTGTCCCTAAATAGTAATTATCCAGTGTTTGTAATGTTTTATATAAAAGAATCCTGAAACCATAGATGTCAGTTTCTAGCCCACAATGAATTTTGGTAGCCATGTTATAAGCCTCTGCAAAGATAGATTTATAACTGAAATGCTGACAGATGTTTAACTGCAGCAGCTTGGATGTACCATTTATAATATGAAAAATCAAAGCATTAAAACCACTACTCTAAGAGGACTTATTCCCTTTCTACGTAAGGTCAATTTGTAATTAATTTAGCTGCAAAGTATCAGAACATGACTTCCTCATCACACCTACATGATACACTACTAATACTGCCAACTGTATTTGCATGCACACACTCATCTGCTAGCACAGTGGGAGGCACCATTCCAAAACCACCAGGACAGACAAGCCAGATACAGGGATTTATGAGTGGAGAATCTAACAAATTTGAAAAAAATTATAGGTTGCTTCAGTGAAAGCTGTTCTAGACCTAAAATAGCCCTAATTGTGGAAATAATACATGAGAGATAATAAATTCCCCCAAATAAACTTTGTTCATGCAGTTCTACATGAGACATACTGTCCAAAACTAAAGTGCAATAAATAATGTATTAGGAAGATAGCAATTGCCATTAAAAATTGGACTAGTGGTCCATCTACTCCAGTGTCCAGCCTCTGACATTGGCTAGCTCCTTCAGAGGAAGGTGCAAGAAACCCTGCCGTGGGCAGTTATGGGAACATCTGCCCCAAGGGAATCTTTCTCCATCTTTCACAATCAGTAAGAGTTTGGTTTATGACCTGAAGAATGAGGATTTATATCCCTTCCCAAATTCAGGGTTTTTTTGGAACCTCCATATCGTAATTCTGGCTGTTTTTGTTATGCACATACCTTGAGATGAGCATGGTGGGGTAAAGGAAGGAAGCTTTGTAGGGGCTTAAGGGAGAAGATGTAGAGTTTGAATGTGATTCAGAAACCGCACTGACATGTGAGTGAGGAACTGATATTAGCAGCAGCAGAGTGGATAGACCAGCAGAAAGAGGAGTGAGAACTGGAGAAGAATTTAACATAAGAATGGCCATACTGGATCAGACCAATGGTCCATCTAGCGCAGTATCCTGTCTTCCAACAGTGGCCAATGCCAGGTGCCCCAGAGGGAATGAACAGAACAGGTAATCATCAACTGATCCATCCCTTGTCGCCCATTCCCATATATGATAATATGCTAACATTCATAAGACCTCACTGACCCTTGCAATGTATATAATATCATGCTTCATTTTAACCACTGGAAAATAAAATGAACTGCAAAAGAACTAACCAGAGTCATTATCATGCATACTTAGAATTGAGCTTTGCTGATCCCAGTAGCGAACATTGCTTCTAATCCTGAAAAGATTCTCCCTTACAATATGTTGCTGATTTAAGCCTGCTGAGGCAGCTGGGAATCAATAGCTGAGTTGTGTGGTTGATTGACTGCATTGTTGGCAGCACGAGTGAAATTTCCCTTGTACCTTTTCTTCCAGTTTTTTGAACCCACTGCAATGCATCTTCGGAATGACTATCAGCCCAACTGATGTACGCAACACAGGTTTGACAAATCACTGGTCGTCTTGTAGAGCTCAGTGACTTCAAAGGAAGAGTGTCTATCTCTGCCTGCTGTAAATGTAAAATATAGCGTATTTATGTGGGACACCATCTGGAAATTTAGACTATTGGCTGCTTGAAGGGACAGACTCTGCACAGAGTTCTAAGGTGTTGAGTCTTCTTTTGTTAAATGGTTTAGGACTGAGAATTATACTTGTTCTAATTCTATTATGAATGTTTGAAGGTAAATCTTGAATCAAAATTGAGATTCCTTGTAACATCTCCATTAAGTACTTTTAAGGGTACTAATGAAAACCTGATTCTGAGCTAGCGTGAGTAGGCTCAGCTCCATTGCAGTCAATAGGGCTGTTGTCAATTTACACCTAATATCTGTTGAGATGTCCTGTCCAAGAGGTCTGAACCCTATCAATTTTTCATGATGAATTCTGTACATTTGTTTGTATCCTTGTTTTAATCATCTTGTTTAAATGTAAAATTTAAATGAAGATTCATACACTGTTATAAAAAAAATCCAAAAAACATATGCCAAGGGGAATGAAACAGGACATGTAAACCATTGCTTATTAATCTGATCTGGTAAATTAGGATATTGCACTTTATCTTGCCTATACACAGCTAAAGTATGACCAGCAAGCTTGGTGTCACTTTCATCACCATTAGATTTGAAGGTATTTACAATTTGATTCACACTCCTGTAACAAAGAAAGGTCTAGTCTTTGTTGTAGTATTTATGTTACATATTTCTTTGCTTTCTGACATTTTATTATATACCCACCCTTCATCTCCATTACCCTTGTTATTTAAGAATGTAATTGGAGAGAATTTACCTAATAAAATAAAACCTGAGCCTTCTTTCTAGCAAGCCCAGTGGATATTGGTAGGCATTGAGAACAACATGCAGTAGAAATAAACTAAGAACTCCTACATTTATATTAAATTGTTGTTAAGCTAAATGGAATTAAAATGAATGGAATGATTAAGTGCTGCAGTGGTTCATAGATCTAAGCATTGCAAAGGATTTCTTGTTTCATCTAAACCAAACCTCTTTATCACTCAGAGTTAATATTCAGGGACTAGATTCTCAACCCTTGGAAGTTCTCAGTGCTTCACTGACTTCACTTGAGCTATGCCAATTTACACCATCTTAGGATCTGGCTTTAGTTGTCTATTTCCCCCCTATTTTAACGTGCATGTAGCTTCTCCTGGTCTGGCAATCACAGAACACAGTAGGTCAGATTCTCAGTTCAGTTTCAGCCTCCCTGCTCTCCACCTGTGTGTACTTTATGTGGGTGGAGTAAGTTTCATGCTCAGTACACTTGGGCTAATATAGTAAGTGCAACCTACACACAGAGATGTCATTATATGCAGTTTATTTTATTCCAGAGGCAACAGACTGGCATGTTTGAATGTACTTGTAAGTGTACTGAATTCTTTCTCGTTTGCTCTGAAACCAGAATTGTGAAAGCATTCCCCATTTTTAGTCTCCGTACAATATCTTTATTAAACACGGACCCCCCCAACTTTGTATTTTATAATTTGTAAATATATTTTACTGGACAAAGAACAAACTGCACTCCAGGGGCCCAAAGGTTATTTGTATTTTAAAAGGGATATTTGGCTTGTGTAAATATATTCATTTTTGCTTTACAAACACATTTTATACTAATAATGCACACACACACACACCCTGTGAATAATCTACCACAGTTTTCAAAATAATTTTGGACAGCCTTGTTTATAAAATATAAACGTATGAAGGTGAAGGGAAAGCTAAATTAGAATTGAAAAAAAGTTTAATTTTGTATTTAATTCTGTTTTAGTTAAAACAACTCAATCTAAATATAAGCTTTGAAACAAATCCTTTCAAATGCCTTTGAAAAAAATTGCTTGACATCTACAGCTCCCACTGAATACAGTGTTTTAAGCTATAGGTTGGTTCAATGAAACTTATCTAAACTTGGAAATAATGTATTAGTGCCTTCAAAACTGACGTTGAGCTCTCAGGTTTTGACCCATATATATTCCGTATAGTATGGGCCCAAATTCTGTTCATCTGACTTCAGTGGGATTTCTTTATTACATGGGCAAGGTGAGCAGCAGTTGCCTCTGTGTATCTGCTTGGACACCTGAGCATATGTAGCTCAAATTAAAAGTAATTAAGGGAAGTAGTTAATTTTTCCTTGCATTTTCTAAATGAGGAACAATCCTGCTCATAATTACTACTACATGTTCATTACTTTTATAAGACATGAACCATTTTAATTGGAATAGTAGGAACTAGACAGTGGTGCTGTAAGTAGTTCCACTCAGCACTATTGCACACGCCTTTGCACTGGGGTGTGGCATGGCAGGTGCTCCCTGCCTGAGTTTACAAGGAGTAGCAACTGGTCCAGATGAGGGTAGTCTGTACTATAAGCTCAGCATACAATCTTTAAATGGTTAAATAATAACCGCCTTAGAATCTGTTTATCCGTTCTTTTAAACGGGCAAACAAATATAAAAGACACACATGTTGCTGCAGTGCTATAAGCCAAGGACCAGATCGGACTGGATCTGGCCTGGCTCTTGGGTTCTAAGTTAGCACTGAAGAGCTTCTCCTTCATTCCAGTATCCCCCAGCACTACCCTCAAAGGAAGCAGGTAAGCCTTCTTAACTGGCCTGCTGGCTCCCTATTCATCCATATCACCTCCTGTCCCTTCTAGGCCTCTGGAGGACTAAATCTCACAGGTTGAACAGCTGAAGTGGGGTTTTCTCAAGCAGGGGTAGTCTGCTTAAGAAATGGAGATGCCTCCAGCAGGGAGGCCAAGATGGCCTGAGACACCTCCACACAGGCACTTTGAAAAGCTAGAGATGGGAACATGTATATGCCCAACAGGATGCTTGGACCAGAAGACACAAGAATCTTCATGAATAATGAAGAAAGATCCTGGGTTTTCACACTCTGGAGACAGGTTCAGTGAATACTGACCTGAGCTTTCCTTAAGTCCTAATAAAAAATGACCTCTGATTTTGTACCACTCACTATTGAAGATGTGGATTTGAATTAATGAATGGGAAGCATGTAGCCATGGTAAGTGGGGAGAAAAAGATGACTAAGAACAGAAAATGGGGCAGAATTATATTGTAGATACAACGGAAAGCCCCTTACAATAGAGAGATTACCTGTAACATTATAGGTGGTCAGTGTTTTTCATGGTTTCTAAATTGAATAAAATTCCAGCCAGGGTTTAAAAAAGCAGAACATAGGCCATAGTAGATCAGATCCAAGGCACACCTAGTCCAGTATCATATCTCCAGCAATGGTCAGTACCAGAAACTTCAAAGGAAGGCATGAGAACCCGACAGGAGGCAGATATGGAATAATCTACCCCCACACTAGGTCTCATCCTAATCTTTAATAGTTGTAGATTGGTTTAAACTCTGAAGTACAAGATTTAACGTCTCTTCCAAAGTTTGTGTTATCATTTATTATAACAGCATATCCAGAGTTATCTAGAATCTTTGTGAATATTGCTAAACGCCTGGCCACAATGGATTTCTGTGGCAATCAGTTCCGTAGTCTGATTCTACATTGTGTGAAAAGTATTCCCTTTTTTTTGTTTTGAATTTGCCACCTTTTAATTTCATTGAACATCTCTCCCCTTGTGTTTTGAGACAGTGAGAAGAGAAGCTCCAGTTCTACTTTCTCAATGCCATTCATTTTTTAAATATATTTTTATCACATTCTGTCTTATTCATTTCCTTTCTAAGGTAAGCAATACCAATCTTTTCAGTCTCTCTTCATGTGAGAGATGTGAAAAGTGACTGCAAAAATGCACAGTGTTGCTGTAACATATCTGCTACGTTTACTGAGGAAAAACAAGTTATTCACAATATAGAGCCAGCATAGCTGTGGGAAGAGTGAGCTATATTCCATTTTGTCTCACATATCCTCAGCAAAATTGTCACCTGAATTCTGACTCCAAAATGTGTTGCATTTGTGATGTACAAAGTATAGAGATTACTGCTTGATTTTCAGATATCAGGTTGATATCCCCACGCTGGAATATTGTGTGTTATCTGAATACATTGGACATAGAAGTTATCGACAAAGTGTAAATGACACACACAGCCATGCCACTTTTGCATTCCGATTTCTGAACATAACTACATAATAAATCTTTTAGACCATCACTTAAACAGGAGCTATTTCCTTAAAAAAAAAAGTCACCTACAAAAAGCAGAGCAAACAAGCAAGTTTCAACATACCTTGAGAGTCCAGTTTTGTCTCCTTTGTTTACCAGGCACCACCCTTCTCCGGAACTCTATACTAGACACAGATATTTAGTGGTTGGCTAATACACTGCAAGTCAGAAAGCCATTACACAGAGCACCTCACCCAATGATATTTGCATATTTATAGGGGAGTCAAAACTAGGCACAGTCCAAAGTAGAGGGATGTCAGCTGTGTGATTTGAACAAAAACATTGTCATAATGCCTCCATTCAAATTCAAACAGGGTCCACAAAGCCGCATAACTCCCATAGGGCCTGACTTCTGCTACCCTGACATTGAGCAAAACCTTACTGCAGGAGTACTCTCATTGCATTGTTAAAATAATGTAACTCTCTAACCAGTGCAAATATTGAAATGGGTCCTTTCAATTCTTGCTGGTCTAGCTCATTTCTATGTACTGATATTCTTATTTAAATTACCTCATGGTGACTAGGCGTGAACAGCTATGACTCCCCCTAACCTGAATCTTGGCAGTAGTTTTACAATAAGATGTGTTCTTCAGATGTGAGCCTGTTCAAGCTGCTGAGGCTACAAACCCTTGTGAAGCAGTTATTACACCGAAATTTCTAAACCCCTTTTGAAGCTAGTTTGGAAGGGCATGCACAACTCTGTCCCAAAGGACTTTGATTAATGCCTTACTCAAGGAATGTAGTATATGACACTGTGTATGCACCATTGTTTAAAAAGGTTTCTTTAGCTTTTTTCCAAGTGATGATCATCATCAGGTAAATTAAATCCAAAATTAAACCAAGCAAAACTCAGTCCTGCAGGCTGTATCACCTCACTCTTGCCTAATCTCACCTGATACTGTTCTCACAAAACTCTAGTCATTATGAATGTGATGGAACAGCATGAATTGAAGGAACACTTTTCAAAAAATACATTGTTAAGAAAGTATCTTTCTCAAGGATGTAATAACAAGAATGAAGGAAAACTACTCATTACGAGCTAGGCCTAGCTATCTCTTATACAAGTATGCAGTGTGTGTGTGTGTGTATGGGAAGGGGAGAGAGAGAGAAAGGACCCTCCTTGTGCTCTTGAATGACACACGTAAATCACTCCTCCTTAATTAGGGTCTGATCCTGTAAGTTGCTGAGCACCTACAACTCCCGTTGACTTAAATGAGGATTGGAGGTACTCAGCACCACTCAGGATCAGGCCCTTACTTACTAAAGGCACATGATGCCCTCCCAAAGAAGGGGAGGAAAGGCCAGAGGTTGGCTGCATGGGGAGACGTATGCCCTTTTCAGGGTTTCTTAAAGGTATTTTTCATAGTTTTATGACTTCTCCTATTTGAAGGATTCTCTCTGCGGTAGCATATATATATCTCCTTTTAACAGCAACAACAAAATGCCCAAAAGGAGCGCTGCACCTTCAACATGAACTTAAGTAACTAGAAAAGAGTTAAAGGGGAAAATTCTTGATTAAACTTCTTAATACAGGGGTTTTCTCCTGGAACATACCAGGTCTACTGCAGATATAAGCTCTGCTTGTTGATACACATAAATTCCAGCATTTTCAGTCTGAGTCTTGGAGAAAGATCTGTGATTATTTTCAGGGCATAGTATAGCCTCTGTGTCTAGAAACTTCTTGTTTTCCAGTTCCTCAGGTTCCTGAAACTTCTTTGATGCCTCCAGTTTCTAGAATCCTCTAAAGAATTAATCCAAAATTCAGCTGTACAGGAGAACCTCGATTTTACGAACACCGATCAGTTCTACAGACCATTTTTCCTGACTCAGAGGAAGAAATCACATCACAAAAGTGATGTTGATGAAGAATAAGTCGTCATCCCTTCACATCTTCACATTCTGATGCCCTCAGTGCATTAGCATGCATCACTTTGCAGTAGTTTAAAGGGTGAGGAAGAAATTTTTCCCCAAGTCAGACTGGCAGTGACTTTGGGTTTGTTTCACTTTCCTCGCATTGTGCCATGTGGGTCATTTGCTGGGATCATTTGAGTATCTCTCACTTAATCTACTTCCTGCCATTGTAAAGGCCTCAGGCACCTCAGTCCCTCCTATGCTCTGCCTGAGGCATATAATAGTTTAGTCTTCCGAGGACTGTAATACCTTGGTCTAAATTCTGTTGTTGCATTAGGGGGCCGGTGCTGGGTGATATTGGTGGGATGTGATATACAGAAGGTCAGAGTAGGTGGTCTCTTCTGTCCTTAAATTCTATGACAAGAAGAAATGGATGCAGTGCTCCACACTGCAATTTATGCTCAGTAACAATTATAATTTTGAGATGTTCAATTTTATGAACTCCTCAATCCCCAATTAGTTTATAAAATAGGTTCTACTTGTACTTCTCAACCTCAAACCCAGGGACTTTTATGCCTTAGATATAAAAATAAAGAGTGCTCAGATGGTGTTTGTGATTGGCTATAGTGCTCTTTCAATATCTCTTCTCAGATCATGCTGTGTTTCTGCCAGGCTCAAACTGCCCAAAAAGAGCTCTTGCATTTTCTTATGCTTAAGTAATACACATGTTTAAACAGATAATAAAAAAAATCTTCAACCATGTTAAACATAATCATATATAACTGTTGTATCACAAGACTTGTATTTCATAAATCAAAAAGTATATTTTCACTAAACCAAAGTAGAAATGCTCTGCAACACTACCTCGTGCCATCCAGTGAATAGGATGTGTGACTTTTCCAGTTTGTGGGAAATTCTGTTCTGATAACCTCAAAATGCGTATATTCAACATTTCAACATTTAATTATTTTTAAATTATAATAAAAATATTTTTTTTAATGAAAAGTAACTTCAAAATCAAAAGCATTCAATTCTGAAAATGTCTAAATATAGCATTTCAACCTTATCAAAATGCTTTTTTCCTACTTTAAAAAAAAAATTGGTCAATATTGACACATTTCTCCAGGAAGTTTTGATTTCAAATAAATGGCATTTTTCTGGTGGAAAAATATTCCATCAGAATTTTTTTTTAACCAGCTTTAATCAAGACCTTTCACAGTAATTATTATAATATCTTGCTAAGGACAGTAGTAGTAGAAAATGGGTGATTTTACCATATGTGGTACCTCACATAGGCACAGCAACTAGGACTACTCTCAACTGGGAAAAAAGGATGCAAAAGAGAGAAGTTATACTGGTATCTGAATTATAACATTTCTATCTTTGATCTTTGGTCCTGTAGGTCTGTGTTACTGATCAGTGCTTTTACAAGGAGATCATTATTATCATGTTCCCTGCAGCCATTTTTTTACTTTACCGCTGATATTAGAATCCATAATCATTTTAATATATTCTTAAGTACTAGAGTCAGTCAGAAGTCAAGCATTCCACTAAATTCTATGCTTCTCTTAAGAAATAACTGATCCTTCTATTTTAGATACCAATAGATATTTTATATTCAACCTTTGCTGTAAAGTTTTGTTTTTATTTTTGTCTTCTACACACTGTGTTTTAGTAAAATTTCTATAGCGAGGCTGTTAATAATTTGGATTTAATAAAGCTGGCAATCCATATGTTAGTTACTGCGGTACTTGTCATAATCCTAGTGGTAAGAACAAGAATATCAACTTTTATATGATCAATGCACGTCTTCTCAAGTTTTAATTGCTCATAACAATTCCTTTGGGGCTAGAACTTGGGATATTAAATTTTCAACTTGAAGAGATTGTAAGGTTAGGCAATGGAGTCAAAACTTTTCTGTCCCCTGATTCACTCCTCATATATATATATATATATACGCTAGATGTTAGACAATAAAAGTTTGTATGCAGGTAGCTCAGATAACTTATATTTTTAAGTAATAAAGATAACTTCTAGGTACTTAACATTTGGAAGGTAGCTGGAATACATGAAAGTATCTTTCTAGCTAATATTGTTTATTGAACAAAACAGTTCTAAGAGCAGTGTCCATGACTACATTGAAATGAGCCCTCCAATGTTATTATAGAGTTAATCAAGTTTAAGAAAGTTCCTAGTAGACCAAGAACCACAGCTGATGTAAATCAGTGCAGTCCTACTGAAGTCAAGAAAGCTATAGGTCTGTCAGTTACAGGACTAGCTGTACCTAGGTGTCATTGAGAATATACCCTTCTCAGGTCTTAGGCCTTGAGCCTTCACCTCTCTCAGGGTGGAATCTCAGTATTCTCACATTCTTAGATCAGATCCTGAACTACAGTACCCTGTGGGTCAACTGAGCATACCCAGCAGGTGCATCAGGATTTGTGTACCTGTGGTTCTTCCCTCTGAGTGTTTGTGTTCAAGTGGCTTAATGACACAAAACAGCCTTCTGAAATCAATGTATTGTTTCATTTTAACAGTAGGAACAACATAAGAAAAAGAGTGTTCTAAAACAATGGAAAGGCTACACATGACAGTCTTAGTGAAGGCTTATCATCCCCTGTGTTGGAAGCCAAGGAAGACCTAACTGCTTTAGTCCCCTCATTGGGTTCTCTGTGTGTCAGTCTGTTCCCTGGAAACAGCTCCTTAATAATTGTCTGGCCTCTGGCTACAGAGTATCTGTTTATAGGGCTTTTGATCTGTTGGATCTCAACCACTGGCGAAACAAGCTTTTAACTTGGCTGGAACCAAGGTAGTAGGTGCCTTTGAGTTAATAGCTCGGCCATTGTTACTTAACCCAGGTATTTACTAGGAGATGTTTTGTATGGAGCCACTGTCTGGTCTTCCTTCTTATTTCCTAACCTTCTGCTATTAAACTAAACCAACATATGCACACTATAAACAGCCCAACAACTTAATATAGTCATACGGTAACTATCCCAATCACCATACAGTATTCATGAATTATTAGCACCATGTCCTTCACAAGATTTACTGGTTAAACATTAACAAGCATTTTTACAATTTTGTAAATATGTACATATCAGATCTACAGCCCAAGCACTGAATTAGCTAGTAATCTAGGTGTCAACTCCCATAGTATATGCTGCCAAGAGAGGATTTTCTTTTGTTAATTAACTTAGTCGTGAATGTAAAAAGAAAGTGTAACTGCAAAAATATATTTAAATCACAGTGCATTTGGTGATTTAAGGTTATAAAAACACATCTATACCTTATGTTTCTGCATCCAGGAATAGCAAAAGTCTACAAACAATGCTGTAGGTGATTACTCATGCAGTGGGGGGCATATCATTTCCTCAGTGGAAGGACTTCCACTGATGTCAATGGGAGTTGAGCATATACATTGAGAGTAATGTATGGCCTTATCTGTGCACCAATAAAATATAGGCACCACAGGGGGAGTTGGGAAGTTCAGCATTACCTCTGAATTTTCTGGCTTTTGTGGGCTTATCTTATGTTCTTAATGAGTCTTATTTCAATTAATAATTTTAAAGTTTGGGCAAGGAGAATTTTTTAGTGGGATTCATGGGTAGAGTGAGATCTGAACAGCACTGTCTATATTAATCCACTAAGGAATTTGAAACTCCTCATAGCAGAAAGCTCATTTTTTACGTTTTTGAAATTTTATCTCCCCCAATTTAAGAAATCTATAGGCACAGACCTGGTTTGGCCTTATGCCTGAAATCATTCTGATATTTGTCACTTGAGGTACAATTTGTACATCTGTCTCAATGGAAATGAATGGTCTTTTCCTGCTAGACAATATGGACCAGATATACATTTGCTGGTATAAATGTACGTTGGTTGAAGAACTGACCACA
The DNA here is from genome assembly GCA_037349315.1 of Chelydra serpentina. Taxonomy (NCBI): domain Eukaryota; kingdom Metazoa; phylum Chordata; order Testudines; family Chelydridae; genus Chelydra; species Chelydra serpentina. Next base: position 22,285,475 of record JBAIAC010000035.1, read on the forward strand.
CGCTTTTAGATATTTGAGCTGAAGCTTATTCAGACAGTATTTAAATCAAAGTGACTAAGTAAGATTAAAGTTTGGCTCGTGTTTCTTAGGGCCTGATTCTGATTTTACTTACAACAGTGTAAGTCAAGAATAATTCCACTGAAGTTAATAGAATTAGTCTGGAGTTAAACTAATGTCAGTGACATTGGAAGTGGGGCCTTATATAACAAAGCTGTTTTAAATATGAATTTTTATTTTTATGTGATAGCTCAAAAGGAATGGTGATGTTGGTTAAATCTAGCAAAGGGCAATCTATTACAAAAACATTACATAAGTACATTTGGATAAATGCAATCCTAAAAAAAATCAGTTATAAAAGCTGAAAGAATATTGACAACTATAATTAATTAAATGAATTAAGGCAAATGTGTCTCTAGAAGCTGCACTTAGAAATGCCTGCCGTTACATTTAAAAAAAAAAAAGCTTTGCATACAATATGAAGGCAACATGAGGCACTTCTAATGGTGAATAAAAGACAAAACCCTCAGGGGGAGCAGGAATTGAGATGCAAAAGAGACCACAAATGCCTTTATAAGAAACTCCGCATATGATGTATCTATTAATTTATTTTTATTCTTTGGCTGGAAAAAGAGTTTCTAGATCAGAAAATGGCTTTCTGCATTTGAGATGTGTTAATTAACAGCTCCTTACAGAGCAGTTGCAGAAGCATTATTGTGGGGTTTTTTTTTTAATTAAAACCAGTGGGTAAATGTGCTTCATTCAGCATCAATAAAACAGCCATAGAAGCCAAATAAGGTTTAAAATTCTAATTTCAGAGGCACTATGCAATTCATATCTACATGATTCCAACAACCTAGATTTATTTTAGGAACATGAAGTAATTTGTTCACTCACAAGGTACCATTTCACTAAATTTTATACCAATCAAGGACTCACCGCTTTTATAATCAACACCTTTTTATGTTCCCAAATCATCAGAAATATATTCAGGTCAGAGATGTGTGAGCTTAACACTCTGACTTACTAAGAGTTCCATTTAAAGTTACAGCAATCTAAAGGCATCTCCTAATATATATGCCTTATCATAAGATCTGTGTCCCACAGACACCAACTTGCAAAATTATATATTGAACCCAAACTTTGGGTCTAAGAAATCTATAGTCAGTGTAGGACTTGAGGGAGAGGAAGCAAAATTGGATATATACTACCTTTGTGTTCTTCTTATCTAGGGGACACTTGGGGTCCACTTTGGCCAGCCACAGGATAGCTCTAAGCCACGGGTTGTGACCCCTTAACGGGACATGATGCCATTCGGAGATGAGCTAGAGAACAATAGCACTTTAGTTACTCTTCCTTCACTGGCCACACTTTTCACATACCCTCTAAATCGGGGTCTGAAGAAGGAGGTTGTGGAAACCTAGCTATGCTGGGAAGATCAGCTCTGTACCACCTGGTGATTTCCCATGCTAGGGAATACTTAGCTGTCTGGTTATGGTAGCTTTATAACCCCACTGCACCAATGGAGTGGTACAAAGGGATCAGAATGCGGGGGCTAGGCCTGGCCCATTGTTCTTATTAAGAGCTGGTCAGCAAGCTTTTGACAAAATATACTTTCTTCAACATGGTGTGTGTCATCAAAGTCAATATGTTTCATGAAGACATATCTTCTTTCATGTTGCTGGTATAGAGCAGCAACTACAATTTCACCTGAAGATGTATTGATTTCGACTAAGTCTGTGTTTGGAAGATCTCTGAGGTCCAGAGCTCTCTAGTCCCTATGACTAGACAGAGAGCATGCAGAACCAGAAACCCTGACCGTCTCGAGCGGAGAGAGTTGTTTTAAGAAAATGCCATTTTGTGAAAATGTTTGAAAAGTTTTGTTTTCTTTCCAGTGCTGAATGCCTCAAAAGTTGTTGTGACATGGAATTGTCATTCTTTGGTCATCTCTAGTTTTTAATACTATGCTGCTTGTTAGACACTCAGAGAAGTACATAAATAGACTAGATTCAAATATATAAGAAATATTAGGATGAAATAAGACAGACCACACCAAATTATCTCCACATAAGCAACTGCATTCTGTATTAACAGCGGATCACACTGCTTAAGCAGAGGGCAGATAAAGATTACTTGGAAGAATTTGGGCCTGTTTCTAGCTACAGTGATGTTTATAGAGCCGGCACTAGAGGCAGGAGATCAGGGTAATTGCCCTGGCTGACAACATCTGGGGATGCCAAATCTGTGGGGAATTGGGGGAGAATGGGTACCATATCACTTAGTTGCTTCTCTCTGCTTTTTGTTTGTTTGGGGAGCTTTTTTGGCTCAGTCACTTGCAGGCACTGAAACATTTTCCTCCCTGGGCTGCAAAACAACTAGGACTGGCCCTAGATGTAGCTGCACCAGTGCAGTTCTCTAGTATAAATACATTGCACAGGAGTAAAAAACAAACAAACACACACAAAAAACAGTTTCAACAGAAAGTTTTTGACCACTCCTACTTACACTCTAAATAGAGAAGGTAGAAAAGGGTAGGTAGTGAAAGAGAAACAGTGTCACAAAGCAAGTCAGTGACAGAGCTGGGAATAGAATCCAGGTTTCTGGAGTCTCAGTCTAGCACTCTGTCCACTGGATGATGCTGTTTCCTCTATGATTTCAAATAGGAGGCTATATTATAGTAGATAGAAAATTCTTCAGGATGAGGGAGATTTACATTCTGACATGTGAATGCAGCAAAGAGTTCTTGGTGCACCATATTGTGTGTGGCACAATCAGAAAAACTAATTACGCTGTCAGCAGTCTGTAATCTGCACTATATAATATGGGGAAAATACAGCATACACTGGCTCTGGACTGCAAAATCCAAAATGGCATCCAATGCAAATGGTTGCAGATGGTACCTTAAATTCCTCTGCTGTTGCAGCTAGTGCTGCTCAATTGCCCTCATGGTCTGAAGGACACTAGTTTGGCACAAGCCATAAAAAGGGGCCATTTTATGTCACGATGGAATAAAACTATCAGTGCAGAAAATCATTAACCCTTACACGCAGAGATCTTGGTAAAATAAAGTACCAAGTCTGATTTGAACACCATTACTCAACAAATCAATACTTTAATACTGAGATATGTATGACACACATGAATTCAGGCCAGTTTTTTTTTTAAATAAATGGAGATATGCCAATCTCCTAGAACTGGAAAGACCTTGAAAGGTCATTGAGTCCAGTCCCCTGCCTTCACTAGCAGGACCAAGTACTGTCCCCGGACAGATTTTTTGCCCCAGATCCCTAAATGGCCCCCTCAAGGATTGAGCTCACAACCCTGGGTTTAGCAGGCCAATGTTCAAACCACTGAGCTATCCCTTCTTATAATTAAGAAGATAAATATATCTTCAACTATCACGTGAATTTCACAACAATGATATAAACTGAATACAAATTTCAAGTGAACTCGCTAGAAATGTGATACTATTGATCTAATAATATATAATGTGTGAGTCCATCAGAAAGATGGCAGTGCAGATGTGCAGACAGAACTATAAAGATGTATGGCCTATTTTGAAAGGCTCCAAGTGCCTGCAGCTTCCCACTGGCTTCAAAGGGATTTGCGGGTGCTCAGCACTTCTGAAAACCAGGCCATTACCTCACAACAGATTGCATAATCACTGAGGATTTTGTAAAGGACCCCTTGGCATGTCATTTTATTACATATTTTTGTCTTGTTTTATGATTTATTCAAACATTTTAAAAAAAGCATTATAAGCCATCTCTGATTGCAACGTACATGATTATATATATCTCACTGTACCTTTTACTTGAAGAATAAGTACATCTGTTCATACCCATTGTCATCCATTCAAGCCCCTGGCAATCAATCTCACAGCATTTCTCTCACATTTCTATGGACTGTGCCTTGCAGAATTTTTCTCTTATTGCTTTAGAGAATAGCGCTTACTGAATCCTCTCCCAAAATATAGAGGTTATGCTCCTTCAATAATAACTGGAAGGAGAGAGAGACTCCTGCAGAATGATTCCTACACAGATGCTTTGTTATGATAAAAAGCCTTCTCCTGTGAATAATATTCATGCATAGTTTATTCCATGTCATTTTCTGTCAATTTTCAAATAAATTATTCACAAATACCTGTTTTGATACTATTCAAGCAGGTACAGGTGGCAGAACAAGATTTGCCAAATAATTTATTCATTTTTTTTCTGTGAAACATCAAATAATTTTGTGTGAAGAATTATTTTCACTATCTGCTCTGATCATTTTGTAATTAAGGGTCTCCTGCTCAGACACTCATTTTGCACAACACCTTATTCCACAGATAAATACCCACAGAACCAGCATCTGTAGTGTTAGCATCTGGCCCAAAATGGTGACATAATTTCAGAAGTCTTCTTTCTGTTCTTGGTGTTCATGGGTGACCATCAAGGCCCAAATCTGCAATCCTTATTTAAGCAACACTCCCAATTAAATCAATATTTTTCCTAAGCAAGGATTGCAGACTGATGTACGTCAAATGTATGACAGTATACAGTTTTAAACTTCCCTGAGCTAATGTTGCTTATGGTGAAGAGTGTTTTTAAATCACCAAGAGGCCTTTTACTGACTAAATGCTAAATTTATATCCATTTGCATCCAAGACTATGGCAAGCTATGGCCAGGGAGTATGAATCAGTTGATGTCTGTATAAACATCAAATTGTGCTACTTATACCCCTGGTGTCAGGCTTCACTTTTGAAGAATACTACTTAGTATATTCATTTGACAAGAGTTGTCAGTCCAAGTGAGATTGCATTATGATTCTCCACTATATTGTGGAGTTACAAGATAGGAGAAAATCAGATCCTGTATCTTGTAACAGGTGTAGTGAGTGTAAAATGCCCGTGTTCCCATTTGCTTGTGCTTTACTCTAAAGCTGGTTGAAAAATTCAGGAAAATAATTAAATGTTGTCAACATTTTGAATTACTGTGAAATTGCAGCCACTCTAGAAGATGGTTGAAAAATGAAACAAAGAAAAAAGAAAGAAGCCTGAAAAGAATTTCAATTATTTTTTTTCACAAATATTTTTCAAATTTGAAAAATAGAACAGGTTTGAACAGCTCTATTTTACACCCACTTTCCACTGATGTCAGTGGGTGCACAAGATGCAGAGAAGTGGAGAATCAGTTCCCACGTCTTTCCTCTCTATTGGCTAGTTTATGTCAATGGGAATAACTGTTCAATCCTGAGTAAGGTAGGCAGAAAGACTTCTCCCCCCGACACACACTTTTGTGTTCTTGTGTTGTGAAGAGCTCTGCCAGAACAGAAAACCAGGCACCTAACATTTGTGCTTGAAGAAGTTAACGAGTCTCTGTACACAAGAAGACTTGGGATAATGCTGAAACATCAAAGGAAGTGAGACTGTACAAAAGAATGACATTTACATTTGGAAGCTAAACATGCTGATGAGGTGTCTGCACACAGAACATTTGTCAGGTGTTGAACACATACTTCCAGAGATGTATCGCCTTTGAATTTTCACCCCCATGAGACTGTGTTTGCATGAGTGACAAGAATGTCAGTCTTGGTGTTGGGTTAAATGCATTGATGGATTATCTGTGCCCAGACAGACTCCATTCTGCCAGGGAGAGTTGCTAAAACATCCCTGAGCTTCTAGAATTTCCCTAATTGGCCAGGTCTACTCTCCATTCTTCAGTCTCATACTGAAGAGAGTCAGAAGTCAACCAACATTTTGAAATCCATGGTAGGGATAAGCCTAACAGGAAAGAGAATTTAAAAACAAACAAACCTCTACAGTGCCTAGGGCAGATCCTTAGCTGGTGTAAATTATCATAGCTCCACAGATTTCCCAAGCTGTATCCAGGAGCTTCTTTGCACTCTGCTGTGTGGGAACAAATGGCATTCTCCTACCCCCTGTTTTTTTTCTAGAAAATATAAAGTCTTCTTTATGGTATTATCTGGTTTAAATTTAAGTTATGGCTTCATTCTCCTGTATAAGCACCTAAGTTCCCTCTGAGTTGTGTGGCTGTGAAGCAGCCTATTAAGCACTGTGCAGGCGCTCAGGGCTGTGGCGAGGAGAGATGCCTCTCCCTACCGGCCCCAGCCCAGGCCTGGACCTGCCATGGCCAGGGGAGAGGTGCCCCTCCCCTGGCCTGGACCTTCCATGGCCATGGGAGTGGCTCCCGTTCTCTGTCCCAAACCCAGCTCCAGCCTGGACCTGCTGCAGCTGGGGGTGTGGTGCCTCTGCTGTGGCCTCATCACTGTCTTGTCCCAGACCTGCTGTGTCCGGGGGAGAGGTGCCTATCCCGTGGGCCCAGCCCCAGAGCTGCCACGGTGGAGAGAGTCACCTCTCCTCCCCCAGCTCACGTGCTGCTGTGGGGAGAGAGAGCTGTGGGGAGTCTTCTCTCTCCCCACCATAGCCCCAGGACAGACTGCAGCTCAAACCCTTCATCTCTGGCCCTACCCCAGAGCCCACAGCCCCAGCCAGAGCTTTCACCCCCCCGCACCACAACCCTCTGCCCCAGCCCTGAGCCCCCTCCTGCACCGCAAACCCCTCATCTCCAGCCCCTCCCCAGAGCCCCCAGCCCTAGCCAGAGCCTTCACCCCCCCCCCCCGCACCACAACCATCTACCCCAGCTTTGAGCCCCTCATCCCTGGCCCCACCCCTGAGCCCGCACCCTCAGCCAGAGCCCTCACCCTCCCACACTCCGAAATTCTCGGCCCCACCCCTGCCACATGAATTTTGTTATATGCACCAGATCAATTGAAGATGGACAATTTAACCAGTCTTAAAATGGCTGGTCCCTTTGCACTGAGTCAGAGTGCACCAAAGGTGTCCTAACTAACTTATGCTGTCTGCAAATAGGCTCATAGAGCTGAAAATAAAGTTGAGTACCAGTGTGTGTGGATCCTGGCCAGTTCTAATTTTCCCTGATATTCTGGCAGCTGGGATAGGAAGTGGTATAGGCATCCTTGTGTTGGTTGTAGAGTAAAGGATCATCCTTTCACTGGGGTGAATCTTTGGGGCTGTCTATAGTGCTTTTATGGACAAATTTACACCAGATGTATCACGCCACTAAATCCAGCCTTACATTTTCAATATTATTTGACTAATGCATTTTATGGTTTAAAGATACAATTTTCTTGCAGAATGTGTTGGGTTTCATCACAGAAACCCCCTTGGGACTGTCATCTGACATGCTGAAGTTACCTCTGAGCCCATTTTCCCTGCCAGATTGGGACTTCCAGAACCCTTCCTTGTTTAGCCAGAAACGCTAGCCTGCTGCAACACAGACCCAGGTCTTGTCCACGCCCCCAAAGCTGCAGTTTTTAACCAAAAACTGCTCAGTAGGTCACCTATCTCCAGCACCCAGACATCCAGTTTCCAATGGGATACGACCACCAAACCATTTTACTCTGTATAAAGTTTATACAGGGTAAACTCATAAATTGTCCGCCCTGTATAACACTGATAGAGAGATATGCACAGCTGTTTGCTCCCCCAGGTATTAATCACTTACTCTTGGCTAATTAATAAACAAATGTGATTTTATTAAATATAAACAGTAGGATTTAAGTGGTTTCAAGTAATAACAGACAGAACAAAGTAAGTCGCCAAGCAAAATAAAGAAAAAACACTCAAGTCTAAGCTAGATACATTAAAAAACTGATTACAGATAATATCTCACCCTCAGAGATGTTCCAATAAGCTTTGTTCACAGACTAGACTCCTTCCTAGTCTGGGCTCAATCCTTTTCCCTGGTACAGTCCTTGTTAGTTCCAGCAGACATCATAAGAAGAAAACAGGGGCTTTCTCATGACTGTAGCCTCCCTTTGTCCTGTTCCACCCCCTTTTATTGCTTTGGCACAAGACTGGAATTTTTGTCTCTCTGGGTCCCCTAGGGTGACCAGACGTCGGGACTGTCCCGATTTTGAGGAGTTTGTCCTGCGCCCCGACCAAAGTACGGTCAGGATGCCATTTGTCCTGATATTTTGTTTCGGGAGGTTTTTTTCTCCCCTCCCCTTCATCAGCAGGAGTGACTTTGAAATGATTAACCTCACCCAGCACGTCTCGGTCTTCAGCGGCATTTTGGTGGCAAGTCCTTCAGACGCTGACAGTTTTCGGCGGCACATTTCGGTGGGTACTTCATATTACCCGCCACCGACATGCCACCAACAACCGTCAGTGACTGAAGGACCTTCTGCCAAAGTGCTGCCGAAGACCGGGATGTGACGGGTGAGTGTCCCGATATTTTTTCTGTCAAATTTGATCACCCTAGGGTCCCCCACCCCGCCTTCCAAATGGAAAAGTACCAGATTTAAGATGGATTCCAGTATCATGTGACATGGTCACATGTCCTGTGAGACCTCATTCTTCATTATCCAGGGGCTGGTCCACATATACACAGGAAGGCTTGCAGGTTAATAAACCCATTCACAACCAATTGTCCTAGTCAATGGGAGCTATCAAGATTCTAAGTCACCATTAATGGCCCACACTTTGCATAATTATAATAGAACCTCAGAGTTATACTTCATATTTCTAGCTTCAGATACAAGAATGATACATACATACAAATAAGAGGAATATATTCAGTAGATTATAACCTTTGTTATGATACCTTACAAGAGACCTTTTGCATAAAGCATATTGCAGTTACATCATATTCACACTCATAAGCATATTTCCATAAAACATATGGAGTGCAACGTCACAGGGAAATATAGAAGAAATCTGTGGGTCCCCGTCAATACATATTTACTCACACAGTTGCTAAGAATGCATATTATCTGCTCAGTGAAAATGGTTTGGCTCCAGCAGTACTTACAACATTACTTCTGGGCTTTCTGTCCGCATCATCTTCTGCCCTCAATCCTCACTCCACTGTTTCAATCTCTACCTGTTACTGCTCTAAGCAGCTCAGAACAATAGCTCTGAACATGAGATAGATAACTTAAGAAGATGATAACAGAGAAAGAGAGACCATCAAAAAGCTGTGGTTAGCTCAGACAATGCACCATATAATGAGAAAAAAACAGGCCACATATAGATCCCAGTCTTCTAAATAGATAAGTTTGTAACACACATCTATTAAGGGTAAAGAAAAGCCTGCTGAAGTCATGTTAAAGATCTTATTTAAATGAACAAATCTTAAATAAATCAGAGCCCACATTTGACTTGATGTGTTGTGTCTTGGTCTTGCACAGGAAAATTGAGAGATCAAGGGGAAGACTTAATTTTAGCTAGGGTGACCAGATAGCAAATATGAAAAATCAGGACGGGCAATAGGTGGGGGCAATAGGTGCCTATATAACAAAAAGCTCCAAATATCAGGACTGTCCCTATAAAATCAGGACATCTGGTCACCATAATTTTTAGCTATCCTTGTTTTAGAAAGAGCAATAACCTTATTATATGAACATTCTTGGATACTTTTCTACTTTGGCTTCTTCTAACATTTTTCATTCCAGTATTTTTAAAAGTTAGTGAAAATATTTATGAAGTGTCTATAATTTAGGAATCTATAATTTACATTATATGGAGAAACTCAGGTTAATCTATTGTGTCAATGCATGCAATTTGTCACTGTAATGTATGGATTATTGACTAAAACTTTAGTCACTAATTGGAGCCATTACAGCCTATCAGGTCAATAGGAGAGTTTGTACACTTAAGTAAAAAAATTAAGCTAAACTTGGTTTCCTATACTTCATGTGCATGATGAATATTCATATTAATTATCCTTATGACAAGGTAGCTGTGCAGAAGATATAGTATGTAAAACTAAAATAGCAGAGGTGTTGAAAGCTGAGCCAAAACAGTTGCATTGGCAGATATGCTGGGAAGCTTCCACAACACCTGGAAACTGTTTGCATCTAGTCATTATTATTACTAATCTCTCTCTTAGGCAAATGCTAAATTTAATATTTATCTATATATTTATATCTGGACTTAGTTAAACCAAGAATGTTTGGGGAAAATACTCCTCTATGAAAAGCACAGATTTCAAGCGTGAATTTTTACTGTAAAATCATCACTGATAATATTGACTTATAACAAAAAATTGTGTACGTCTTTAAAAATAACAATGTTTCTTAGTGTCACTACTGTAATTACACTCTGGAATGAATGTATATCTTTATATGCTACCAGCATACATATAGTACAGCATTTTGAAGTAAAAGTGTTTAAAGTTAGGTACCTAAATTCATATTTAGGCATCTGAACAAGCGGCCTGATTTTCAAAGTTAAGAACCCTGAGCTCCCATTGACAGAGGGCTCATCTACAATGCCCTGCAGTTTGGAGTACAGGGGTGTCAACAGCAGTGCACACACCCCAAAATGCTGCTCTGTAATTTTCTCATGTACATGCTGACAGTGCAAACGAAAAGGTTCCTTGTTCACACTAATATAATCCTCCTTTTCAAACAGTCCACACAAGGGAGTTACAGTGCAGCACTTTGGTGTACCCTGCTATTCATACCCCAGTAGTCTGAACTGCAGGGCAGTAGAGACATAGCTAGAAAGTTTTACTTCCTCTATCATCCACCTCTGCTAATAACCCAACATCCTTCCCAAAAAAGTGCAAAGGCACATTACTTTATTAGCACAACTTATCCATAAAGCAGAAACTAAAAGCGTGGAAAATTTCAACCCTCAAGGTAAATGTTCTGAGGAGTTACGAGAATTAGAAAACAGGGGACTTTTATGGAAACTGCTTCATCTTCTCTATAGATATTTATATATACACATATGTCCACACTATTTCTCTCTCTCTCTCTCTCTCTCACACACACACACACACACACTCTCTTTCAAAGCCTTTCCCTTGCCATAGAGCAACCCTTAGAGGACACCGGCAGCTGAGAATAGGTAAAGTGTGGTGGGTCTCAGCTGCTTTCTCTCCTTCCTTCCAGAATGCTCCTGGAAGATCTCTTCCCTTGCCTGACATGTCCCCTGTACTAGGAGGGGAGCTAGTATAGAGCTGGCATAAAGGCTCTCTGTCACCTGGGGTGAGACCCCCCTCACTGGGTTATTGCTCAGAGATTGTTTCTGCCACCTTGAGTGGTATAAAGTGGGTTGATCATGCTGGAGGATGAAGCCCAACATTTTAGAACTAAGTGGCTTGCATCCAAAAAATCAAGCCAATCAAATAATGTTTTGGAGGCTTATTTATGATAGTTAATTCAAAAACATTTCTCATCCTGTGTGACTTAGGACCCTAACCTTTCCATTGACTTTATGAAAAACATATGTTCTTGCTTGTGACCTGTTGGTCTCACATTTCCATCTCATTACCTCCTTGAAAGATGTGCAAGACTCTCAGCTGTCTACTAGGAGCAAAAAGCCGGGTGGGAAAGTCGCACTTTAATTAACAGAAAAACACTGTTGGCAGGGCTCAAGGGCTTCACTCATTTTGCTAAATAAAAAATTGTCAGCTGTGCTTGTTAACATGAGCAGATAATTATGAGACTCATACATACACATATTTTTTGGATAAATTTTTACTTAGCTGCCTTATTAAAATAATGTCAGGTACTACTAATAAATAAGTGCAAGGAATGGAAAACCAATTATGTGCTTGTTACACTCATGATTTAGATAGCAAGTTTTAGTCCTAAAGACCAAGCTTTTCAAAGAGAAAGCAAAAAACCCTGCCTGTGTATATGGGTCAATAGCTATGTATGTAACATTTCCTGCTACCTTGAAGCTAATGGTAGCTTTGCCATACACTTCAGTGAACACAGGGTCAAATCCCAAATGGCAATTTTATAGGAGCATAGAAATTGCCATATTGGATCAGACCAGTATTCTATCTAGTCCACTATCCTGTTGCCAGCACTCCTAGGTACCACCTGCTTCAAAGGAAGGTGGAAGAAACCATAGGGGAGGCAATTATGGAATATCCTGACCAAGGAACATTTTCTTCCTAACCCACATTAATTAGAAGTTGACTTGTGCCATGATGCAGGGGATTTGGTAATTCTTCCAAAATTTTTGGTTTTGTTTTTTAAACTGTTGAACTTCTAAAAGTTCTTGTTATCCTTATAAATGGCCAATCCTTTCTGAGAATCCAGTGCCTCTTGGCATCCATGATATTTTGTGACAATGAATTCCACACGCTAATTTTGCTTTGTGTTAAAATGTGCTACCTTTGTCTCTTGTATATGAATTTTTCACATCATATAAGAACATTTCCAATCTACCTTCTCTATACCACTCATTATTTTGCATGCTTTAATCATGTCTTCTCTCTATGGTAAGCAGTCCCAGTCCTTTCAATCTGTCCCCATATGAGAGACTTTCCATGTCAATAATTTTTGTTGTCCATCTCTGAACCCCATCAGTTTCTGTAACCACTTTTTTCAATGCGGCTGATCAGATCTGAATACAGTATACCACACAAGAGCATGCAACTAATTCAGATAATGGCATTGTTATGGCAGAAGTCCCAGACAGTACTGTTACAGTCTTTTAATTTCTCTTTCTTAGCATTAGCACTGTTCACTCAGATGAAATGATAGATTATTGCTAGTTTTGTGATAAGTTTCTTTTGGGGAGCTGTTGCAAGTAGCAAGACGGTTTTCTTTCTGACAAACTGTAACTAGAGTCAATCTTGATGCATAGTTGTTTCTTCAATATGGTGCATTGGAAGTGATGAACTTTCTGAATGTGGGGTTTGCCTGCATGCTGTTTGTGACTACCTCTGTTCAAGGATTGCTGTTTATAGTGTAAATGAAACAAGAATTACATTAACAATAGAGCCAGACTCTGATAACTCACCCACTGATTTCTCCTCCAATGGAAAGGTGACTGCTAAGCAAAGGGCTATTTTTTTAGCTCTGTTTTTCATCCTGAATGTTTTTTGACCACTGATGCACCTCTAACAACTATACATTAGAGCTAACAATACCCTTTGTTAAATTGCCTGATTAGTGTACACAAATCAAGTTGTGTGTGTATGAATGTAGGTTTGTACAGGTATGTTGGAAGACTGGAGGGTCTTTGTGGGCCTGCACTTCTGCCAAGCATTCAGATGTATCATGGGCCTCTAAAATATTCCATTTGAAGCACATACTTTCTCCTTTTGAGTTTAAATTCTATTGATTCTATTATTCAACTTTACTTTTGCACCCAAAAATTGAATTTAATGGGCTAGTCATAACATTCACACATCTGACCACATCATTTGCACATACACAGATTGGGTTTTAACACCTGTAGCAGATTTGCACTCACAATCCAATTGCAGGTATAAAAAGATGGGTCTAATTTGCACCTACAACAGGGAAGCGAGGCCCCTTGAGAAGAGATATGGCACTGTGGTTAAGATGCTAGACTAGGATGCAAGAAATCTGGGTTACATTCAATGTTCCCTCTAATTTTTGACAGGCCGTGTGCGCAAAAACATTTCTTCTGTGCAAATTTTTGACAGGCCCTGTGCGCAAAAAATTTCTCCTGTGGAAATTGTTGTGCTTCTGTGCAAATTTTTGTGCGCACGGTGTTTTGCTGTGTGTGCGGGGTTTAGGATCTGTCTGCGCGCGCACACACGCACAGCTTAGAGGGAACAGTGGTTACATTCCTGGTTCTCTCTCAGACTACCAGTATGACCTTGGATAAATCAATCTTTCTGTGTCTCAGTCCATGAGATGTAAATAATTAGATAACTTTATTTTTCCCAGCTTCATTCCTATTTAGACAGTAAACTCTCTTAGTATGTGCTTGACTGGAGACCATCACAATGAGGTACCAAATTTGCCTGCGGCCTCTACGTGCAATTGTAATTCATATAACAAATAATAATAAATAAAAATATGAGCTGTCCATGACCATAAAAGTCTATGTGAATGTCCTTTCTGGTTAAAGCTAATATCAGAGTCTTTTCATCATAGCTATTCTGCAATTGTTCAGATATTCATGTTGCTTGCTGTGAGTAGAAACACCTTTCAGAAGAAGTGATACTTTTAAGTATACATGTATCAGCAGCTGTTATTAAGAATGCAGTCTTTGACTCTAATCGTGGGAGTGTGTAATCAGTTCAAGTGCAGTAAGGAGAATTCAAGATAAATTCTGTCGCAGATAATTATAAAATATACCCCAAGGAGAATGCAAGTCATTAGATAAGTATCATTGCTGTTCCTAGCAATTCAATGGAAAATAAACGCCTTCCTAAGGCTACGTCTACACTGTGAGCTAGGGGTGTGAGTCCCAGCTCAGGTATACATACTCGCGCTAGCTTGATGAGAGTAGAGTGAATAGAAATAGCACTGTAGCCAGGGTAGCATGGGCAGCAGTGGCACATGTGCCGGTTTTCAAGAGGGTTTGTATTTGGCATGGCTAAGCGGTGCTGCCTTTTCCCACGTTACCATGGTTACACTGCTATTTATACTCACGCTAGCTTGATGAGAGCTAGCGCAAGTATCTGTACACGAGCTCGGAAATCACACCATAGTGTAGATGTTGCCTGGCTTGTGTTGTGCAAAGGACATTTTGCTTATGAATCCCTTCACTATGGAGAGTTGAGTGAATTTTTTGGTATGCTTCCTGCTTTGAGGCATCCATTTTCAGGGCTGGATTATACAAATTGCATACACTTTTGTGGATGAGGAGTAAGCGATTGCAGAGTTGTACAATCCTAGGGGAACACTATATGAGACTGTGCTTCAAAAGATACAGTATCTTCCTGGGGGCAAGGCAGTGGTGCTTCTTATACACTCCTCCCCCGCGAGTCCACAGAAGGAGTGATCACAATCCAGCACTCCAGATATTTTTTATTCTTCTGCGGTTGTGGATGCCGGGGGAGGTTGTTTTTTGTTTTTTTTTAAGAGGTAGGCCTTTATGGATAACAACCTGGTTATGTTAATGAGAGGCTCAGCAATGCAGAGAAGTGAAGTGATTTGCCCATTACTTCCCACCCCTTGTTTTGTTTTCCTCCCAGTGACGGTAACACTAATTAAGGAGGAAAACGTATTTTCTTTACTCCTAAAAGTTATAAGAGAAGGCAGCATAAAACCGGCAGGATAAATCACTTCCACTTATGTGTTTATTACAATATGTGGGATGTAAGGAAAGCTTGGAAAGGTTTCTCCAAATTTACAGGCTAAACAGTTTGAGGGGGAGAAATCCTTCCGAGCTTTCCTCATGTCCCACCCATTGTAATTCTCATTACACACCCTTGGGTATGTGTCCATCTAGAGATGTATCTCACCTATTACTTTTTGCTTCATTTGAGTGTTTTAAATGAAATTAAATATACTTTAGCCTTAGAGATGGACTGAGTTATTATTATTTGTGTTACCAGAGTGCCTAGAGGGCCTAGTCATACAGCAGAACCCCATTATGGTAGGTGCTGCACAACCAGAGAACAAAGATTGTCCCAGCCTCAAGGGACTATAATTTGAAATACTTGACTTGCTTGGTTGCACAATACAGTCCTCCAATTATTTGAAAAACCCAAATTTATGCTGAATATTTGATGGCTGGCATGCTTTTATATCACCTCCAGAAGCATGACGTCTAAAGTATCATGACTAAAGTCACATCACTGGCCAATATAGTAATACGTCACAACAGGATGTGCATTACTAGGCTATGGGTACATGGCTGTGGTGTGAGGAATGAAACTAAAGACTGAGTGATTTCAAGGAATTAAGAAGTGAATCAGTACCATACTAATGCGCAAGATATATCAGTATCTTATTGCTGGTATATTGCTATTTACTTTAACATATCATTAGAAAAAGTTTTAAAATGCATTATTTGTGTGACATGTATCCTTCCACCATGAAAAAAGTGGTTCCTGAGAAAATACTTACTAGGGAAAAGATTCCATATACATTTTCTATACTATTTTAAATATAAATTGTTTGTCGATATTATTCAGAGCCTCTCTCGCTTTTAAAGATTCTGTGGATGATTTTATTTTATTTTTACTGCAGTTTTTATTCCCTGGTTCCTACCCACTCAAATCCAGCCGAAACCAAAATATTTGCAGTGAGTTGTAAAGACTTTCATGGTGTTTAAGTTTCTGAAGCTGCTGAGTAGCAGGAGAGGAGAGAAGGAAAACCAGCTGGAGAGAAAGTCAGAGAGGCAGAGGTGGATAGGGTAAAGGGAGATTGGATACAGGATTAACTGTCTTGACAGCTAAATCCTGTAAGGACACATGCCGATACATACACATATAATCACTTTAAAAAACAGAGGGAAGGTATTGTTTTAAAAAAATCTTGACCTCCTATTATTATTTTACCTATCCTGTTGCTAAGATGGGTATTAGGTAAAGGGAACCATTAAAAAATTACCATTCTTTTAAGTGCAGCTCTAAAGTTGAAATTTCCAATAATTAATTATACCATAGCATCTGCTAATGCTTATTGGGTTAATCTGATGATATAGCTACATGATGTTTTACAGCAAATGATTCCAAGAGGAACAGAACATGCCAGACCCCAATACTCTGTACATCCATGCATAAGTTAAGCAGCACTCCTGTATTTGGAGTGCTTTTAGTATGTAGAAGCTTCATGGTTTAACTGCAATCACAGAAAACCACATTACAGCCATTTCCTAGAACCTGATTCAGTCTGCTA
Organism: Chelydra serpentina; assembly: GCA_037349315.1. Taxonomy (NCBI): domain Eukaryota; kingdom Metazoa; phylum Chordata; order Testudines; family Chelydridae; genus Chelydra; species Chelydra serpentina. Next base: position 22,302,072 of record JBAIAC010000035.1, read on the forward strand.
CTTGCAAGAACAGACCAAATGATGGGTTATTGTGAAGACTGAATTACTTCGTACATTTTAAAAAAAGAGAACAGTAAAAAAAAAAGGGTTAGTGCTTGGAAAAACGGAAACTATCACTGCTTGCAACTTTGTTGACCAGGGGTTCAAATAAATAAAATGATGCAGTGCATGCTGGAGAGCTGTAATTTCCCATCCGGTCTCCATTTTGACTACTGTTCGTATTTGAAAATATATGGAGGAGGAGACACAACCTGCTCCTGTCACAAGTGCTTGCAAATTGGCATTCTTTCAAAACACTTCTGTTTTCTTTACACCTTCTCCTCCTCCCCTCCTCTTCCAAAGCTGGAGAGAGAATGAGTGTCAAAGTAGTTTGAGGCAGCAGGGAACTGAATCAGTGTGAACTACTGGCCTGATTATAAACAATATTTGGAAGCCTAGGAGAAGCATTCATGCAGCAAGAATGTCAAATTTAGCTTTAAAAGAACAAAGCTTACATGCTATCTATTTTTGGTGTGGAAAGTGGTACCAACAGGATTTCATCCCTTAGAAAAATCCCAATCCTATATAACTACTTATTTGAATCCCTGCCACAGCACATACAGTTCCCAGGTACAATTCTGCTGATCTTTATCAACACACATGCAGACACAGACATGTGCAGGAACACACGCACAAAGTGCAAAATAATATTGCATGGTGGTGCCAACTTTGTCACAGTTTGATTGCTCTCCTAGTAAAGGAATGTCTCAAAAGTGACATCTGTGATCTCAAGTGGGAGGGAGTCCTGGACGTCCGTGCCAGCTGGCCAAGGAGTAGCACTGATGTCAACTGTGAAACATCTGTTCTTCCACCTGGAAGAATGATGGTGGCAAGCTGCTATCATAGCAGTAGGTGAGCTAGAAATGTGTATTTAACAATTATACACTCACTGTCTACAGCACATTTTCCATTTGGAAAACAGGGCAAATTAGCACACTTAGAATTAGTTTTAACTATTAAGCACGTGGAGCAAATTACAGTCTTTATTACAGAAGGGAGTGAAGAGTCAAAATGTATTTCCCCATCGCCACCAACTGTAACAAAAATAGTTATGAGTATGGGTTTGGAAGGATTACATTTTTATTGGCAAACATCAATTGCACCACACACAAACCACAGAAAATATATTTGCATCGATAACAGAAATTTACAGATTGGCAAAGTGAGAAAACTGCTGTTTGGGAATTTATTAGAGTAAATATCCAGTGATTTAGACCTTTGAATTAAGCTTGTTTCAAATGGACTAGTGAATGAATAGTAAAATCTGATATGATTTGTTGAATAAGGATATTTACTTTGTATATTTGCTATTTGACGTTGACAATTTGTGTTTTTAATAGTTTATAAAGTTTTAACTTTTTTAATCACAATGTCTACTGTCATTAAATTGTCTGACGCCTCCCACCCAACTTTCCACAACTGTGAACATTGGAAAAAATGCTTAGAAATAAACTGCAGTATTATCCTTTGAAATACTTATATATATACATATATATAAATAAATCAAATTCTGCCCCGTCTAGTTATGAGGTCTGGTAATTTCATACAAAGGAACTAAATCCATAGACAGACTGCAATTAAGAAACCAAATGGTGAGCAGAAACATATAATCACAAAGGGACAGATTTCATAATAAACATTATCATGATCCTCTCAGTCAAAAGGAGGAGGTGAATTCTGAGATGTGACTGTTAGAGGCACAGAATTTACAGCCCAAAGAGTGAGGGACTATGCCAGCTTTAAATTACGCTTGTGCTGTCTCAATTCTGCTCTGCTCCAGAGCCCAGAGCAGCTCCAGCCCTGAGGGGATGTTCAAGTTACAGCAGACTCCTCAAGTTGCCCTATGGGCAATAACCTTGCGCAGAATCTTCAGAGTGCTCTGTGCTGTAGTCTTGTCGCCAATGTTCCCCTCCTGTTGGTGGCTCCAAACCTGGCCTATCCCTTACACTACAATGTGACAGTGGGTTCTTAGAATTTATATCTATCTTCCTCAGTTCTTGCACCAAGGGAATTCTCCCTCAGCCTGATATGTGCCTGTAGCCTTGGTGTATTGATTAATTTTTTAAGACCACAATTGTCAAAAAGGGTTTGGTCTCCTGTACGGCTGCCGCATCAGAGAGATTACCACTGTTGTTATTAGAATGAGAGACCTGAGAACCACACAAGAAACAACTGCAATTTATCACACATCCCTTTATTAACAAAAACACTAAGCAGATAAGCAATCCCACAACATGAAAATACCACAACAGATAGCGAGATAATACAAAGTGGTTAGTCCTATGACTGGCATCACTCACAACTCCTTCTGCGAAACTCAAAGTGTGAGTCATTATTGTCCTCCTCATAGCCACCACTACCAGTGTCTGTCATCCTAGTGTCTCCCAGGGCACACAAGCTATTGTAGTGTTTATGTTGCAACCCATTGGGGTTCAGACACATTTATGAAGGTTTCAATCCCCTTTCATTATCTATACTTCCACACCCCACCAAATTTGGTGTGCCCCATTTTTCATAGGCTAACTTGTTAGTTCCCCTTATACTCATCACACAGATGTCACTAAATCACCATAACAACTTGTGGTTAGTCCATTGCTGACACCCTATGTCTGCAATAATCCCCAAAATACTCTAACCTGCTTTAACTGGTACACTGCAATATATAATTTCCTAAATATCTGCAGTTAATACATCTATTACTGTAACTGTTTTATCTGGTGACACAGGGTCACTCATTGGTTAGCTACTCATGTTAGTCTATCTTTCGAAATGTGGCCTTGTTTGGCTAAGTTAAATACATTATATGCCTAAAGGCCCTGTGTTACAACATTAATACTTGTATTTTGCTGTTATATCCTAAATATACCTAATATCATTTATAATTGTCTACAGGGCATTAAGAGCCCCTTTCTGCTATTCCAACCCCTTTATCCAAAGTAAAAAGAGGCTGGAGTGGATGTGAGAATCTCATCCAAGAATTTGACACACTGTCAATTGAAGTCAGTGAAAAACCTCACTGACTTCAATAGGCCTTCTCCTGGACCCTAACGGGGTCTGAGTTAGTCCACAAATGACTTATTTACTAGTGTATCTTCTGAAGACCTTAGGCCACTGCTCAGTCTCTCACAAACTCTAAATATTAAAGAAGAGACATAACATGGATTTAGGTCATGCTAAACTATATGGAAATAAAAAACCTGCCTCTTTCATTTGATTTTATATGACAGTAAAAAACAAAAGAAAGGAGACTGTTTAAAAATTACTTTAAAAGCAATGAAAGGAAAATGTTAAGAGCTGGAAGTTGATACAAATAAAATAGAAGAATCAAGTATGCAGTTCTTTCCACCAGTATCATAATAGAAGTTACTGGTAGTTTCAGGAGAGTGATTGTTATGGACAGTATACAGCTCCAAGTATCAAGCCTGAAGTTTAAAAAAAAATGGTTGAGAATTATGAATCAAGCTAGGACTATTTAATTAAGCCTTAATGAATCAATAAGGCGCATCCACAGATAAAGGTACCTTTTGAGCCAGATTTTCAGAAGTGCTCAGAGTTGAAAATTGCAACCAGATTTTCAGAACAGTACAGCTCTCATTTAACTGCCTCTGTACAGGACAGAATGCAGCACCCAATACTTTGAATTCGTTTGAAAATCTGGCCTAGTCAACAACAAGCAATATGACATATACAATTGTATTATATTAAAATATCTGCTTAAATACCCTGTCTAAAATGAACATATACATTTGAAAGATATTTGACCAACCAAATTGAATAATTTCATATTATTTGCTCTTGTTATTTTGTTGATTTTCTGCTCACCCTTAGATAAATTCATATAACTATGAATGCTCATGAAATAAACTTGTTTGTAATCTTAATGGTCTGATCCTGCAATCTTTACTCATGTGATTAGGCATATTGAAGTCATAGGCTTTCAGGACTGGGCTCCTACTTTTTTCAACAGTGCCTTAGACTGTTTAGACTTAATACCCTTGCACATTTTTTCCCCTGACAAATCGTTTAAGGCAGCCATGTGGACTGGGGAAGGGGAAAGACAGAAATTCCAGGTATGAGTAAGCTCCGGGGGGCAGAAAGAAAGTCACGCTGGCACAAGCGGACACTGGTATTGCAATATGAGGATTGGAGGAAAGATAAGGATTAGGCAGGAGGCCATCCAACTCCCCTCAGCCCCTTGGACCCAAAACTATGCAGGGTCCAAAACTATTGTGACTCCTACCATGGACACTCCTGAGTGCTGAGCACTTTTGAAAATCCAGTCAGTCCATTTCGCTGCCTATAGCAAAATTGAACACTTAAAAAATCTGTCACATGGTTACACAGGGAGTCTGTTGCATAACCAGGTACTAAACCCAAATCTCCCAAATCATAGTCCAGTGCCTTAAGCACAAGGCCATCCTTCCTCTCCCTACCCATTGTAGAATTACATGCTACCCTATATAGGTTGGAAAGCAAAGAGGAGTGAGCTGGAGCGTGTGGGATTCAGAATCTATGTGAATCCAGTTTCCTTGGTGCAAAGGGGATGTGGCTACTGTTCTAGTGCATAAGTTGGAAGAACAGTCACAGAAGGTTGGGCTATGCACTAGTCCTGCTCACTGACCTCAAGACTGGATCTTCTGCAGAAAGAGCTGATTTATTGAGTTCTGTGCAGGAGGAGAAGATTTAACGCTAAAACAAATTGTTTAGAAGGGAGATAATGAAAAAAGGAAATATTGTCCCACAGAGACCCATGTTTGGATTTTGAGTTCAGTTCCACATGCTAAGCCCTTGGGGGATAAGAAGCTCATCTTGTGTAAGCATCCTTTCTCAATCGGTGCTTAGAGGTACGAACTCGCCGTGGAGTTTATCTGTAGGTTTAACTCTCCTTGGGCAAGACATAGTTTTTAAGGGTGGCTGCATTGGAAAGGGGAAAAGCATTTGGCAAAAGATCTAACCTATTGGCCATAAAGATTTGTTGAAAAAAAAATAGGAAGTTCAAATACAGCAGCTATCTTAATAGCTAGCAGGGACCTGCTATGCAATAACAAGGTATTTAATTGTGATGTTTTATGGGAAGGCTAGTTAAAAAAAGGCTAGTTTTCAGAAGTGCTGTGTACCCCAAGCTGCTACTAAAGCCAGTGAGAATCAATGTGCCAAAAACCTCTGGAAAAAAATAAATCAAGCCATTAACATAGTTAACATATTAGTCAATATCTAACTTAAGAAAAATGTTTAAAATGCAAGGGAGAACTTTTAGTTTTCCTATTTGTACATTAAAATACTAAGTAACAGTGCAACTAGAAAATTCAAAGCCCACATTAATGAAAAATCAGTTAGGAAAAATAAACCAGAAACTCTGTAAGAAAACAAAAATAAATCATAATAATTGAAAAACCCACAATTCTGACAACAAAACACACAAAACAAAACAACCCCCAGCAGTATTACTCAAGAAAGAAAAAGTTCTATGATAATCTATGTCATATTCCAAGTGCTCAAGAAGGTGACTTTAAAGGAAACAGCGAAACAAGTGGATGACAACATGCATATTAATGAGCCCAAAGCAATTCTAAATTACACCTCATTATCATTACCCATTTCAAAAGTAAAACCGAGATAAACAACTCATCTTACCCTAGGAGGACTTGCAAATTGCCTAGGAATAGATGCTTCCCTTTGAGGAAAGCCAAAGAGTCTCCGACTCTAGCATTTAGGATTTAAATCAGATGATAGACTTGGGAAGAGACTTTTGTCCAGAAGGACAAAAAGTCAGACCAAAAGACAATGCACTGTACATACTAGTGACAATTTTCTCTAAGCACACTCCATGCATGTATTTGTTATCAGTACACCAAGCTGAGGGTTATGCCATAGTACGAGTTCTCCTAACTCTTCCACCTTCATTTAACCTTGTTACCCAAAACACAGCTCTAATCATTTTAAAATTATGCTCTGCCACCTGGTTTCTCTGCCTGCTGATTGCTTTCCAGATGTTCACCCATATAGAAACTCTCCCTTTAGCTCACCTGCTAAATATAGCTCCTGTGCATCTGCACACTCTATGGTATATGAATGGTGTAATCTTTATGGGTTCAGTATCAGGAGATCCTTGTCCCCCAGTGGCTAATGATAAAATGAGTCACCTGACTCTCATGGCTTCCTGGATTAAGTTTTGGAAGGGATGGGCCATTCTACAAAGGGTCAGGATTTGAAAGCAAGGAGCTTAGAGCTGGCAGAGAAGAAATGGTTGGTTCCTCTGTATGTGGAGAAACTAGACTGGAGAGAACTCACTGAAGAAAGGAGTCCTACTTCATCCTTTTATACTATAATACCTGGGTCACAGATCTTCCTGCTCTGTGGCATAGGACTCCCTACCAGCTCCAAAATAAATCTAGAAATTTCCCTTGACAAGCACCTGGGGATTAGCTAGTTTAAAAAGTTTAAGGGTACTTTACAACTTGCCAGGCTAGAAGTGAAAGGTTGAAAGCTAGATTGCTTGGCAACCTTGAATCCCCATTATCCTGCACTGCAAAATATGTGTCCTTAGCCATGGCAAGTTACGGGAAAATGAAGCTTAGCACTGCACATGATCTAGGATTGAACTTTGAAAATCAGGACCTCAGCCCAGTGTAATTTTCAGTCCCTGCTTTTACCTGACTCACATGTAGGGAAAATCAAGAAATATTTTGGTGGCAGTAGGTGCTAGAAGGCTGCTGAGAAACTTGGAACAGGAGACATAGTCCCTTGTGGCAATGGATAAGTGAGTAGATTTCAGGTAAGGAGATCAAAGGTCAAAATAAGTACACAGAGAAATAAGCAATATTTGCATATTAAACCATAAGGGAGGTTCAACTGGTTTATGACATAAAGCAGCATTAATTTCCTTCCCTCCGCCAACAGCAGCATTAATTTCCTTCCCTCCGCCAACAGCTTCATAATTTTATTTTGTTTTAAGAACTGATCAGTCCCTTCAACCACCTCATGTTCTGTCTGTTCATTATATGCAACTTGTGTTAATTCTTGGCACTTTGATCCTCTGCTGTTACAAAACTTTTTGCTCTGAAGTGCTCCATTTTACACAATGTAGGAGGCCATTTTGCTACCTTTGAAATTTTTTAAAAATATACTTTTATAATCGGAATAAAGTCTTAAAGTCATAACCTGCTATTGGATCAGCAGCTAATGACTCCCCTGATCTTAGAATCAGTCATTATGATTTTTCTAAAGTAGGGCTTTCTATACATTTATTGCCATCATTCATTTATCACACAGAGAATAAATAACTCAGCTGCACACTAGAAGGCTATATTTTAATCAGAGGTTTCTCTTGTGAACATAAACCTTGAGGGTGAACTTTAAATGGCTTGTACATATTGTGAGAAATCAGAGGTAAAATTACTCCCTTGTTTTATGTGCTGTTTGGTTGTATCTTTTGACACAGCATGAAGAAATAAGGAGAAAGAATTTGCTGGTTGAAAAGTTCTGATTCTTTTGACAGAGCAACACAGGCTACTTTGTGATGGGATTATGAAATTATCCTATTCTATGCACTTAGAAAATCCTCCTTTAAAAAACACCACCACCACCACACAGGTGTTGCTTAGCCATATTCGAAATTCCTGCTTCTTGCTACTCCAGTTCATAGTAGTGAGAGCAGGGGAGTTGCACAGAAATTAGAAACTAATCAAAGGCAAAATATTGTCAAGAAATTTCACAATACAAATGACCAGCCATTCTGTACTTTAATGAATGACATTATTTGGTAGCTAATGTTCCATGACTTGTATCTGTGAAGGAGTAATTAAAAAGCACTAGATCAGATTGAAAATATATTTTTAGGCAATAATAATAGTAATGTAAAGGATCATATACTGTGATAGGCACGTATAATTTTTTTCCACTAGCTAAACATTGTTGGCTGCTTTTCTATAAATGTTGTTGCAGACTTTTCAAACAGTTAACCTTTTGTTTCTGTAAAATGAAAGTGATCACCATAGAGTTGTCCAGGCCAAACAAATCTTAAAAGCAGAAATTAACGTGAGGGCCTCCCCCAAAACTTTGAGCTCTACTTTGCTCCTGCACAGTTCTTTCAAATTCCCTTTAGAACTAAGAATAAACAAACTGACACCCTGGGAATGAACCTGACTATCTTTCCCAGCAGTCCACAAAGTACTTTCTGGATTATGGGGCATTATTTAAACAGGAAGAGCTAAGGTAAAACAGCAGTAGGAGGATAAAGATGCAGAACATAATCCAAGAAATTATGTGATTCCCTCAAAAGTATGTGATCCTACATAAGAAATAATATTTGTACAATGAGAAGAAAGTTCTAAGACAAAATCTGTCACTCCTCTAGTAGAGAATTTGAAGCAAAAGCACCACCATTTTGTATCTACTCATTGCACAATTTTCTGCCTGATTTTGCAAGTAGTTTGTATTGACGGAAAACTTCCCTGGTATCTTATGTATTTATAAAGTTGCATCTACCTTTACTTTACATTTCTTAGTAAAGTTTCCAAGTGATTAAAATAATGTGTGGCTTCTATCCTACAGAAGCCGGTGGCAAACTGTGAAATACTTCAAGTATCAGAGGGGTAGCCGTGTTAGTCTGGATCTGTAGAAGCTACAAAGAGTCCTGTGGTCTGTTAGTCTATAAGGTGCCACAGGACTCTTTGTAGCTTCTGTGAAATATTTATTTTCCAAGGCTTTTTTTGTGAAGAAGTTCCACAATAGCATTTATTTTACCAATCTTTTTTAAAGTGTATTTGAATTGAATTTTTCTGTTGCTTTGAACTGAAATCTAGGTACTATTAAAGATATTTTTTGCTTGCCTGCTTGACAATACAGTATGTGATATCCCTTTTTTTTTAAATGAAACCTCAGCAGAATATCATGGTGTTGAAATACCAGTTATTTAATGGGCTAACCCAACTTCTATTGAAGTAAATAGAAATTTTACCATTGGATTTCAGTCCTCAGTTTGAAGGTGGTCTCATACGAGTAAAAACTTTGAATACAATGGATCTGATATCCCAGTTGTAATCAGCAGGAATGTGAAAAGTCTGGATTTTACATATCTATATTTGGTATATTTCTGTGGCAATTAAAAGGTTCAGTGCAATTGTAATTTTAATGACATAGTTGCCTACCTAAGTGTTCTGATGACAATGTGAATAGAGTGCAAGGAGAGTCCTAAAGAAAGAACCCACACACAGCACTACATTTGCATTACATTATAAGGTAGTTTGCATTGATATTCCTTGTCAGAAGGCTTTGGGGTGCACAAGGTGGGCTCTGGATATGTTGTTAACCTACATTCCAGCTTCAATTAAAGGAACAGTGGGAGCTTTTCAGATAAATACAATGTAAATGTATGAAGAAAGAGGGTACTAATTCTTCCTAAGAATCACAAAGATTCAGAAGAACAGGATTAAGAGAGAGGGGGGACATATATCAGTATAACTATTAATCCATTGTGAGTACTCCTTGTTAACTTAGTAATAACTATACTCCAGAACAAAAACAGAAATGGTCTTTGGCCTAAGAGTTTATTCAACTCAAGATATCGTTATTAGCTTGTATATAGCAAATATGACAAGGTATGTGGTGATATTAACAGGGAGTCTGTTTATATTTTCCCTAATAGTACAAAATCTTCAGCATGCTTGGGTAGTTTTATATCTTTTGATTGCAGTACCAAAGTATAGTGTGAAGGGTGAAGGTCAATAGAAGACTAAGTGAATTGGTTCAGTGTCCTACCATCCTACATGCCATGTTGACAAAATTGACTTCTCAAAGCAGCTCTAATGGAAGAGCAATAAGGACAAAGGAAAGATGCCTACATCCAATGCAACAGATTAATTCTACCTAGATGTGCCCACAGATTGGCCCAGATGCTTTTGTGGGTTCCTCCCACACACCCAGGAAAAGACAATTTAGTACAGTATTCTAAACTTTGATAAACACTTCCTGCCATAAATCATAATGTTACACACACAGATGCCCCAGTGTTACCAATGGGAATTTCTCACAAGAAAGGGTGTTTTTCTGAAAGCCCCAGTTCCTAGAGCCATGTGATTATTTAAAAATCTAAATTTTCATTTTGGGGGAGGTGAGGCAAAAGGTAAGTTTCTCTCCTTCATGGTTTCAGAGAAAAGCTTGAAAACAAGAATCCTAAAGGCTCAAAGACACAAAGGCAAATAAAAGAACATACAATTTATTATATTTTGAAGAATCTCATGTTTTCGGAGACCTGAATCATGATTTTACACTTGGAGTTGATGGTACGGTTGTCCTTTTCTGCCAAAGAACATACAGAGAAGATGAAACCATAGGTCCTTCCATAAGGTCTTCATGTGACCTGGTGATTGATTTTGGAACAATTGAGATGTGCACATTGAAGAGTAGATTGTCACAAGGACTCTAAGATAATGACCTCTCTCGAAAAATAAAAACGACAGCAGATTTTAACCTAGCTGCCAAATTTTGTGCAGCTCCATGTGTGACATTTTGTGCACTGTGAAACAGTGACTCTGAAAAAGACTTGGGAGGGGCATGCTAAGTAGTTATCTGAACATGAACTTCTAGTATGATGCTGTGGCCAGAAAGGCTAACATGATGCTTGGATGTATAAACAAGGGAATCTTGAGTAGAGGTAGGAAGGTTACTACTCCTGTATTTAACACTGGGGTGACCAGTGATGGAAAACTCTGTCCCGTTCTGATATCTACAATTCAGAAAGGATGTTGATAAATTGGAAAGGGCTCAGAGAAGAGCTGTGACAATGATTAAAAGATCGGAAAGGATTCCTTACAGTGATACATTCAAGAAGCTCAATCTGTTTATTGTCACAAAAAGAAGGTTAAGGCATGACTTGATCATAGCCTGTAAGAACCTACATTGGGAACAAAACTTTGACAACGGGCACTTCAATCTAGTAGACAAAGATATAAAAAGAGCCAATGGCTGGAGGGAAAGCCAGCCAAATCAGACTGAAAATAAGGTGTAAATTTTCAAGTGAGGGTAATTAGCCATGTGAACAATTTAACAAGGGTTGTGGTGGATTCTCAATCACTGGTGATCTTTAAATCAAGATTGGATTTTTTTCTTTAAACAAAATGCTTTAGTTCAAAAGGAATTAATTAAGGGAAGTCCAATGGCTGGTGTCATGCAAGATGACGCACTAGATGATCACAATAGTCCTTTCTGTCTTTCTAATCGATGAAGTTATTTAAAGCACTAGTTTGCATGTAAGGGAAACCAGGTTTTAAATAAATTGTATGGATTTAGTGCTTATGCAGCCTTGGTGAATGAATATATAATAATATAAATGCAGATATGCCAATCTCCTAGAACTGGAACGACCTTGAAAAGTCATTGAGTACAGTCCGCTGCCTTCACTAGCAGGACCAAGTACTGTCCCCTGACAGATTTTTGCCCCAGCTCCCTAAATGGCCCCCTCAAAGATTGAACTCATAACCCTGGGTTTAGCAAGCCAATGCTCAAACCACTGAGCTATCCCTCCCCCACAAATGAAGACTTTACTTTAGCTACAGAGTAGCAGCAGATGATGCTCCCCCATACACTGTCCTATCATCATGCCTCAAGCTCAACCCTGACCAAGGCGGAACATCCCCCACATATAACAGAGGTGGTACATTCTCTATAACCCATCGTTACAAAACTCACCACCCTGCAGCATTTCCTCACAACTTAGGGCATGTTTACACTGTTGGGGGTGGGATGGGAAATGAGTCACAAGTCCACCTAATTTAGGCTTAATCAATTTTCACCTTTATTTACAGAATTTCAGACAGAACTATTGATCAACGTCTCCCACAACACACCTTTCAGGATCCATGGGCCCTACAGATAACTATCACAACATGTGGTGTAGCTCATCAAGTGCACTAAATGCCCCAATAGCAACTATTTGGGTGAAACCAGACAGTCACTATGCTCTTGAATGAGCTCACACAGGAAAATGAGGAAAGACAAACACCACATCACCTATGGGTGAACACTTTTCACAAAGTCATCACTCCATATCTGACCTATCAGTCCTCATCCTCGAGGAAACCTGCACAACACTTTCAAAAGATAAGCGTAAGAGTGTAAATTCATAACTTTGCTAAACACTAAAAATCATGGAATGAACATGGATTTATGGCAGTGTTTCCCAAACTTGGGATGCCGCTTTTTCAGGAAAAGCCCCTGGCGCGCCCGGACGGCTTGTTTACCTGCCTCGTCCACAGGTTCAGCCAATCGTGGCTCCCACTGGCCGCGGTTCGCTGTGCTCGGCCAATGGGGACTGCGGGAAGCAGCGGCCAGTACGTCCCTCGGCCCGCGCCGCTTCCCGCAGTTTGGGAAACACTGATTTATGGCTTATTACAAAAATGTATGACCCACTAGCATCTTCCTTTCCCCCACCCAGCTGTTTTTCCCTCTCTCCCTTCCTTTGCTCCCTTGACTGGAAGGGTCACTTCACCTTGAATGGTCCCTTGAAATATGTGTTAACTACTTATGCTAAACAATCTGTTCCACCTTCTGTTTATCAGTAACATTCTAAGGGCTTGTCTACACTGGCAATTTACAACACTGCAACTTTCTTGCTCGGGGTGTGAAAAAACACCCCCCCCCCCGAGTACAGCAAGTTGCAGCACTGTAAAGCGCCAGTGTAGACAGTGCAGCAGCACTGGGAGCCACCCCCTTTGTGGAGGCGGGATTTTTAGAGTGCTGGAAGAGTTCTCTCTCAGCGCTGTGCCGCAACCACACAAAGCACTTTAAAGCGCTGCCATGGCAGCGTTTTAGCGTTGCCAGTGTAGACTAGCCCTGAATTAGTTTTCTCGACCTGAAGAAGAGCTCTGTTTGAGCTCAAAAGCTTCTCTCTCTCACAAGTAGAGGTTGATCCAATAAAAGATATTACCTCATCCGCCTTGTCTCAGACAAAATTATTGTCACTTATGGTATCTGAACATTTAGATTTATAAATATTCATGCAAAACAATAACCACAAGATGGAACAGGCAGAGGGCCCAAGTTACCACATTCTGGGGAACCGAAAAGTTCTCCTATATTTCTTGATGGTTGTAGCCTCCTCTGAGCCATTGGTCTGATCCTTCAGACCTGTTCCTTCAGTTTCTGGTCCTGTGTTCTCTAATTTGGGCCTTTTTCACTTGGATTTTTTCACATTTACATATTCCTTAACTTTCTCCCAGTCAGCTTTTAGCACATGAAGCTTTTGGCTTTTATGTAACCCCTATTTTATACAAGTGTAAGTTTCAATTTACCCAACTTCTGCATTTTTGCTTCTTTATCCAGTTTGTGTCATGTTTTCCTTACCCGGTTCCTCACTTTTGCCAGAAAAAAAAAGGGGGGGTTCTTGTTACAGGTTTGTGTTTTTACCTCAAAACTTCCATTACCTTTGTCCTGTCAGCAATAACATCCTTTTAAGCAGATCAACAATTCAATGTAAACGGAGAATTGGCAAAATTACACTTATGTCAGCCAGACCTTGGCCTGAGTGGTACCTCATCTGTACTCATTCACTATGGATAATTACAAATTATTAACATACACTGATTTATAGCATTGAAATATAAAAACAAAGGTGTGCTAAATCATAGAATCATAGAATCTCAGGCTTGGAAGGGACCTCAGGAGGTCATCTAGTCCAACCCCCTGCTCAAAGCAGGACCAACCCCAACTAGATCATCCCAGCCAGGGCTTTGTCAAGCCTGACCTTAAAAACCTCTAAGGAAGGAGATTCCACCACCTCCCTAGGTAACCCATTCCAGTGCTTCACCACCCTACTAGTGAAAAAGTTTTTCCTAATATCCAACCTAAACCTCCCCCTCTGCAACTTGAGACCATTACTCCTTGTTCTGTCATCTTCTACCACTGAGAACAGTCTAGATCCATCCTCTTTGGAACCCCCTTTTAGGTAGTTGAAAGCAGCTATCAAATCCCCCCTCACTCTTCTCTTCTGCAGGCTAAACAATCCCAGTTCCCTCAGCCTCTCCTCATAAGTCATGTGCTCCAGCCCCCTAATCATTTTTGTTGCCTTCTGCTGGACTTTTTCCAATTTATCCACATCCTTCTTGTAGTGTGGGGCCCAAAACTGGACACAGTACTCCAAATGAGGCCTCACCAGCGCCGAATAGAGGGGAATAATCACGTCCCTCGATCTGCTGGAAATGCCCCTACTTATACAGCCCAAAATGCCGTTAGCCTTCTTGGCAACAAGGGCACACTGTTGACTCATATTCAGCTTTTTGTCCACTGTAACCCCTAGGTCCTTTTCTGCAGAACTGCTGCCCAGCCATTCGGTCCCTAGTCTGTAGCAGTGCATGGGATTCTTCCGTCCTAAGTGCAGGACTCTGCACTTGTCCTTGTTGAACCTCATCAGATTTCTTATGGCCCAATCCTCTAATTTGTCTAGGTCCCTCTGTATCCTGTCCCTACCCTCCAGCGTATCAACCACTCCTCCCAGTTTAGTGTCATCTGCAAACTTGCTAAGGGTGGAGTCCACACCATCCTCCAGATCGTTGATGAAGATATTGAATAAAACCGGCCCCAGCACTGACCCTTGGGGCACTCCACTTGATACAGGCTGCCAACTAGACATGGAGCCATTGATCACTACCCGTTGAGCACGACCATCCAGCCAGTTTTCTATCCACCTTACCGTCCATTCATCCAGCCCATACTTCTTTAACTTGCTGGCAAGAACACTGTGGGAGACTGTATCAAAAGCTTTGCTAAAGTCAAGAAATAGCACATCCACTGCTTTCCCCTCATCCACAGAGCCAGTTATCTCATCATAGAAGGCAATTAGGTTAGTCAGGCATGACTTGCCCTTGGTGAATCCATGCTGACTGTTCTTGATCACTTTCCCCTCCTTTACGTGGTTCAGAATTGATTCCTTGAGGACCTGTTCCATGATTTTTCCAGGGACTGAGGTGAGACTGACTGGCCTGTAGTTCCCCGGATCTTCCTTCTTCCCTTTTTTAAAGATGGGCACTACATTAGCTTTTTTCCAGTCATCCGGGACCACCCCCGATTGCCATGATTTGTCAAAGATAATGGCCAATGGCTCTGCAATCACATCGGCCAACTCCTTTAGCACCCTCGGATGCAGTGCATCCGGCCCCATGGACTTGTGTTCGTCCAGCTTTTCTAAATAGTCCTGAACTACTTCTTTCTCCACAGAGTGCTGGTCACCTCCTCCCCATACCGTGCTGGGGAGTGCAGCCGCCTGGGAGCTGACCTTGTCTGTGAAGACAGAGGCAAAAAAAGCATTGAGTACACTAGCTTTCTCCACATCCTCTGTCACTAGGTTCCCTCCCTCATTCAGCAAGGGGCCCACACTTTCCTTGACCTTCTTCTTGTTGCTCACATACCTGAAGAAACCCTTCTTGTTACTCCTAACATCTCCGGCTAGCTGCAACTCCAAGTGTGATTTGGCCTTCCTAATTTCATTCCTGCATGCCTGAACAATATTTTTACACTCCTCCCTGGTCATTTGTCCAATCTTCCACTTCTTGTAAGCTGCTTTTTTGTGTTTAAGACGAGCAAGGATTTCACTGTTAAGCCAAGCTGGTCACCTGCCATATTTACTTTTCTTTCTACACATCGGGATGGTTTGTTCCTGCAACCTCAATAAGGATTCTTTAAAATACAGCCAGCTTTCCTCGACTCTTTTCCCCCTCATGTTATTCTCCCAGGGGACCTTGCCCATCAGTTCCCTGAGGGAGTCAAAGTCTGCTTTTCTGAAGTCCAGGCTCTGTATTCTACTGCTCTCCTTTCTTCCTTGTGTCAGGATCCTGAACTCGACCATCTCATGGTCACTACCTCCCAGGTTCCCATCCACTATTGCTTCCTCTACTATTTCCTCCCTGTTTGTGAGCAGCAGGTCAAGAAGAGCTTTTCTCCTAGTTGGTTCCTCCAGCACTTGCACCAGGAAATTGTCCCCTACACTTTCCAAAAACTTCCTGGATTGTCTGTGGACCGCTGTATTGCTCTCCCAGCAGATATCGGGGTGATTAAAATCACCCATGAGAACCAGGGCCTGTGATCTAGTAACTTCTGTTAGTTGCTGGAAGAAAGCCTCGTCCACCTCATCCCCTTGGTCTGGTGGTCGGTAGCAGACTCCCACCACGACATTACCCTTGTTGCTCACACTTCTAAATTTAATCCAGAGACTCTCAGGTTTTTCTGCAGTTTCATACTGGAGCTCTGAGCAGTCATACTGCTCTCTTACATACAATGCAACTCCCCCACCTTTTCTGCCCTGCCTATCCTTCCTGAACAGTTTATATCCATCCATGACAGTACTCCAATCATGTGAGTTATCCCACCAAGTCTCTGTTATTCCAATTACATCATAATTCCTTGACTGTGCCAGGCCTTCCAGTTCTCCCTGCTTGTTCCCCAGGCTTCTTGCATTTGTGTATAGGCATTTAAGATAACTCACCGATAGTCCTGCTGTCCCAGTATGGGGCAGGAGCCCTCCCCTCTTGCACTCACCTACTTGTGCTTCCTCCCGGTATCCCACTTCCTCACTTACCTCGGGGCTTTGGTCTCCTTCCCCCAGTGAACCTAGTTTAAAGCCCTCCTCACTAGGTTAGCCAGCCTGCTTCCAAAGATGCTCTTCCCTCTCTTCGTCAGGTGGAGCCCATCTCTGCCTAGCACTCCTTCTTCTTGGAACACCATCCCATGGTCAAAGAATCCGAACCCTCCGACACCATCTGTGTAGCCATTCGTTGACTTCCACAATTCAACGGTCTCTACCCCGGCCTTTTCCTGCCACAGGGAGAATGGACGAGAACACCACTTGCCCCTCAAACTCCTTTATTCTTCTTCCCAGAGCCACATAGTCTGCAGTAATATGCTCAAGGTCATTCTTGGCAGTATCATTGGTGCCCACGTGGAGAAGCAGGAAGGGGTAGCGATCTGAGGGATTGATGAGTCTCAGCAGTCTCTCCGTCACATCATGAATCCTAGCCCCTGGCAAGCAGCACACCTCTCGGTTTTCCCGGTCAGGGCGGCAGATAGATGACTCAGTCCCCCTGAGGAGAGAGTCCCCGACCACCACCACCACCCTCCTCCTCCTCTTGGGAGTGGTGGTCGTGGAACCCCCATCCCTAGGACTGTGCATCTCATGCCTTCCAGTCAGTGGAGTCTCCTTCTGCTCTGTTCCCTCAGATGTATCATTCACTCCACTCTCTGCACTAGTACCTGTGGAGAGAACATGAAAACGGTTGCTCATCTGAATATGTGTTTCTGGTACATGGACTTGTCTCATACTCTTTCCTCTTCTGGAGGTCACATGCCGCCAATTATCCTCACTGGCCTTCTGTCCCCGCTGCGTAGCCTGCTCTGAATCCTCAGAACACTGTGCCCGCTGAAGCCTATGCTGACATCTATCCAGGAAATGGTAAAATTAAGTGCATTGTTAATTATATGGATGTTATCATATTCTACCCCAAAATCTATTTGGAGGGGGGCAAATTATTCAAACCATTATGACCCTTTTCTGTCAACATCTCATCTTCTTTAAACATCAGCTTTCAGAGACCCTTTTTATTCAAAGTCCAGTTTTGCTGTGAATCATTAGAAAAAAAAACTTCTTTAGAAATTTTCCTGTGTTGCATTTTAAGGGGGCATCTCAATTGTAGGGCCTTGATATTTAGTTGCTTTAATGGTTGCTTTAAATGCCCTACAGTTTGGACTATGGGGGTGTGAATAGCAGGGCTCAGCAAAGGGCTGCACTGAAACTCCCCCATGTGGATGCTGCCAGCACAAACGTAGAGGTTTCTAGTTTTCACTAATGCAGAGGACTACAGTAGAGGGGAGTTTTATAGAGCAGCACTTTGCTGAGCCTGGTTATTCACACCCCCGTAGTCCGAACTAGAGGGCAGCATAGACATGCACATAGCGAAGCACTGAAGCACTGAACTTTGTCTCAAGTTTCCCCTTGATCTTCCACAACTCTTCCCAGGCACCAATGCCTTCTAGACTGCTTTGGTGACTTAGCTCTCCAGCTAAGTCACATTTAGTCTCATCCCTTCCAGGGTACTAAGGTTTCTGGGCCTTACACTCAAGTCTGTAGATACTTCTTCTTTCCCTGCATCAGGGCACATCACATTTCTTCTTCCGCTTCACTTCTCATTTTTTCCGCCTCTCATCAGGGTTTGGTAAACTTCCTATGCCCCTGCCCTTGCCCTCTTAGCTCCAGGTGCCCACAAACATCCCAGGAACACTTTGGCCTTCTCACTGCGCTCTGCTCCTAGGCTCACTCAGACTCCTTCCAGGCCTTTGCCAAAAGAGACCCAACTGCCATACATATTTTCCTTCAGATCTTCTAGTGGAGAGACTCCCTGCTCTCCCCTGGATCTCTTCCTCAGCTAGCCATCTACAAAGGGCTCAAATCAGAACAACAACCCACATTCCTCCCCGCTTACCTTCCTATTGCCTGACTTTTCTTGCTTTTAAGTCTCCCACCCTTCCCAGGTGTGGCAGGGCAGAGCTATTGAAGGGGCTGGATGGCCCCAGGCCTTAAACGGGGGGCACCTGTCACACCCATAAAGCTCTTGGCCTCTCTGCTAAATCTACCACTTAGTGCAAAGTGTGGCAGTGGTTTGTCCGGTGAGTGCTGGGACTGAGATCTACCAAATTCAATGCATACAAGGGCTATCAAACATCCATTTAATGGGAACAATGATTAATACTTACTGGGGTGAATTCCTACTGGTGGCCTACAGACAAAAGGCTCTGAATGGCATTCACAATATCCTGAAGCATTTAGTCCCCAGTGCTACATACTTTTATACCTTCAGGAGTGAAGCTTGTTTTCTGGAAAGATATGTTCATTAAATCACATTCTGATTTTTTTTTCACTCAAAAAAGTCAGGATCTTCCACTATGTGCACACACTGATCTTAGTCTTCTTACTTAGAATATGTACCCCATACTGTACTTAAACAGAACTTCCATTAACCAAAACACAAACACTGGAAACAGATCAGAGCCAAGTATAACAATGCCCATGTTTGGGTCATCTGGACTTCAACCTGCAATTTCTATATTTAAAAGTATAAGCTTCTACCACTTGAATTAAAGAGCAACACACAGTAGCATGGAGGTATTGACAGACTCATAAACCTGTATATGTGCTCTAGATGCTAGAAAGGGACAAAGATACACACTGTTAGCATAGATTAGCCAAGTATATAATTTGGACCATTTCTTCTGACAGGCTGTGTGGCAAAGTGGATGAAAATTTGTTCTGTCTTATTACAGGCCTGGGTTATATTCCTACCTTTACTTGCACTGACCTCGTCCAACTTGTCAGCCACCTTAACTGTAAAAGGGTTGTTTGTTGCTCTCCTTAAGATAGGGGTTTGAGGCCTTGGTTAGAAAGAATTGTGAAGTGCACAAAAATATTAAGAGGTGTCAGTAGAAGAACTGGGATTAAATTTCAGACTCTTGTCTTGTAGTTCAGAGCATGTTCCCCTAAATTGCAGGGTGGTGTGTGTCAAAGGGACACACACACACACAAGTGCCTACCATTTTACCAGTTTTGTGGGATGTTGTTACAGGCCTGCCAAATGTGTGTGTCTCACATGACTTACATGGCAGGTCTGTTTGCTCAGCTTTCTTAAATTCCCTTTCCCTGTCTGTCTCATTGCCACTGGGGCCTCTCTCCTTCTCCCTCATTGTTTTCTGGGTTATGCAGATGTACAACAAGCATCTTTGGAGTCCTACATCATTCTGCTATCTCCCCATCCTTTGGAAAGTACAGAGTCTGGGGGATTTCCCTCATTCCCTTCCCTGTAGGAAAGGATGTGAGTTAAGCTGTCTGAATTCATAACACTTTATTCTTAAAATTGATTGATTTGTTAAAATACATAGCTAAATCACAACATAAGGCCCTGGAGTCATGTGATTACATCAGATCATAAGCTTCCATGACAAGAAAAAAGTAAATTGCTAGCCTCATGGTTGTGAAGAAAAATTTGGAAGTGTGTCCCAAATGTGACCAAACCAGCAATATCTGCCTGTATTGGTTTAGGGGATGAACTGGCACATTCATATAAATGGGGTGTTAATGCCAAACCCCATTGCACTGGGATGCCCAGAAGGGGACTCTGTTTATGGCAGACACAGCCCAGCTATTGACATAATTCCTAAAGGGACCTTGTTGCTATCTCTGAGGATTCTAATTTGGACAGATACGCTGTGTAGTTGTCCTATGGACCGTTCTATTGTCAGTGACCTGGGGGCTGATGTCACGGCTACAATTCTATAGATACCACAATATCTTCACCAGGAAAGCTAGAACAAAATCAACTGGCTGCAAAGGCCACTAGCCAAATGCAGACTATTTTATGGCTTTTTCAGGAATGGGTGGCTAAATTATTCAATTAATGTTCCAGGCACAGCCCAGGAGTTTTATGATCAAAATAGCCTGTTTATGGTACCAAAATGGTCATCTCCAAAGTGCTGCAAGGTACAGTTCTTGTTCAGCTACATGAGGGCCATTAAAGACTGGCCAGGTGCCTTGATATAGGTCACTCTCACACACATTTTACATAGATTATTAAACAGAAGTTTTCTTTAAAGCTTATGAAAATTATTGAAAAGTTTGCTGTGAAATATTAACCTTAGAAACAACAAAAATAATTTCCATTCTTTAAAAATATCAAATGGAAGCTGTTAGAAAGACTAACTCATTAGAGGCCCTTTTTTTGGTCTGTCAGTCTTCTGAAAAACAAGATGTTTGGGGCCAATGTCCAAAGAAAGAATTAGTATCTTTTCTTTAGCAGCAAATAAAGGAGTCTACTTGATGGGTATTTGTTTTAAACAAAGATGTTTAAACATGCCTCTTGTTGTTTGTAGACAGATACTGAGGTCGATGTGTGGGGGTAGTCCAATCACCACATCACCCATTCCAAGGCAGGGACCAATCCACACCCCTCTCATTGAAGGGAAGGGTTGTGTCATCACAGCCTCAGACACTTCTGATTAGAATTACTCAAAAATTGGTGAAGTATTTCATTGTTTTTAAATCGACCGGCTGTACATGTGAATTCCATGGGTGCGCCCAAAAGATAGGCTCTTGGGATTATTTTAGGCAAAGTTCTCTGGCCTATGTTCTACAGGAGGTCAGACTAGAGGGTCACAATGGTCCCTTCTGGCCTTGGAATCTATGAATGTCCTCACTGGTGAGTTACACGAATCTGATCTCTCCTTTGAGCCAGGGTAGTTGTGTGGGCAAGGTTTTACCAAAATCATTTTCTCCAATTTAGTCTTTCCTTGTCCCAGCCCAAACCATTCCCACATCACCTCCACTTGCTCACACACCACTATAAGTCTTCAAGTAGGGGGCACCCTCAAAACTGCAACCCTTTGGTGTCTTTTCCTGTAGGCTTTTGAGGTGCTGGCTAGGAACTCCCCACTAATATCTCTCTTTGGAAGGATCCATCAGTGTCTACCAGTCCTTCAAGGATTTCTGGGAGCTGCTAGGTGTCTGTGCTAGAGCAACTGGGATAGGTATTTGCAGCCAGGAGTGGTGGGAGGAACAGACTGTGATGTCCTCCTCACGTGTGGTGATCTTGAACTGGCTACTCACCCTATGGGACATCATATGATTAGGGAGTGATTGTGTCATGACTCAGCAGCCTCTCTGGAGGTACTTGTTGCAGGGGGGGAGCTGTTCAGAAACCTTGATTGCAGGCAGAAGGGATGAAGTCAGAGAGAGGGTGCAGAAACTTCATCACAAGACGTGCTATTTTGGTTGAACAGATGGATCTGATTACAGATGTGAACTGGTAAACACCTGAACCATATAAAAATTAAATTTTGGTACTGTCTTGATCCAGCTTCCTCACCCCACCTATATTTATAATTTAGCAAGAAGATTTCTATGTACTAAATCAGTATTACTTTTTGAAACGTCTAAAAATATCATTGCTAGAGGAAGCCAGCCATTTGAACTATGTATATTTAGTCTTCTCCAGCTGCTGGAAATGCTGATAGGATTTGAATTTTGGTCTAGGCTGCAGATTTTTCTTAGCAATAGTTGCTATGCAAAATATTCTAAGAGCTTTTATTATTCTAAATAATGCTGCATGGACATTTAGAATATCTGATGCTTAAAGACCTCTGCTGTAAAGCACCACAGTTTTTTAAACTTTTTAACCAGTGGTGAAAATTGTCAGGTATATTAACAACTAATATGATCCTTTGCCCTTCCATAGTACTTTTTAGCAATAGGGTCTTACAGCACTTTACATATACTGAATAACTGAGGGTTAAAACGTGCCTAGCTTTGCACAAGAATGCAAAGGGGAGAGACATTAAATGGACCTTCCCCTCTCCGCTTTCACCAGTGGACAGAGGTTAAGCTCAATCCTATTGGAAAGTGAAGGCATTGTTCCTGGTTAGTGTCCATGGCAGCACTAGCCTCTTGAAAGAGCCTGGGGAAGATCAGGGCCACAATCTGGTCTTAAATCTCACAATACCACTAGGAGGTAGACGTTTTTACATCCATTGTATGGATGGGTAAACCCAGAAACAGAAAGGTTAAATGACTTGTGCAAGAACCCATTAGATCCACTAGGAAAGCTAAGAATAGAACCCTGCATTCATGACTTCCAGACACTTGCTCTAACCCTCTCATTGTGAGCCACATAATTTTCTCTCCCTTCTCAGCACAACTCTTGGAAGGGCTGTGCTTCCGTTGTCCCCCACCTTGCACCTGTGCAAATATCTCACCCCACAACCCATCCTACTCTCCCAATAAGGGTTCAGTCATGGATCCTAAGATAATTGTGCTTTATCTAGCATTAACGTAGGTGTAGTTATCTGCTTATAGATCAGCTGCCTCTGTAAAGGACTATAGCACACATTGCTCCTTAGCTTCTACATTTCTGTCCATACGTTTTCCTGCAGCTTGTGTTGAGGGGTTTCAGTGGATGTGAAGGGATTATGCTTTTGCAGCATCATGCCCCCACCCCGGTGGTTCTGCCTTGGTTTATCTTCCCTCCACTCATGAAGGAAAGGGAAGACGATGCCCCAATGACAGTAGAACTGTCTGATGGGAAAAGCCCCAACAGACCTCATCTGAAGTCAGCAGAATAGTTAGCCATCCAAAGAGTCTAACAGGCTGACAGAATACTGGGCTGGATGGACCTTTGGTCTGACCCATTATGGCCATTCTTATGTTCTTATGATCATTTAAAGTGTTTTTGAATTCAGTATATTCCTATATTAGCAGCAATTTGACTGATTTATCTCAATTTTCCATGTTGCCTATCACCTAAGCTAAGCATTGCAAAGATATCTTAGGTCTACAGCATGAGGACCACAGTGGACTTTATGGAGTTCCCTTTCCCCCTCCGTAGTTATATGGCTGGTAGCTGGTCACTGAAGAGGGTGAAATGCCAATTTCTGTTTCACCACATTTTATCAGACAAAATGGATATTTTGTTGTTACAGATGTGAACAACGTTGTGAAACTTATAACTTTTTAACCTTGATACAATACCTTGAAAAATGTAGAGTAAGATTAAAATAATAGCAACGAACTCCTACTGCGCTATTACTCTGTATAAAGAAGCTTGAAAGACAGCTCAGAGGGCAGACTTCACTTCTCACTATAGTCTGCAGAAGAAAAGTAAAAGTAATTAGAACAACTTATGAGTTTGAGACCTAGCACAAATGGAAGATATTAGAGATGGGCTAATCTGGATCCAGTTTAGAGTAGATTTCATGGTTTGGGTTTGTTATTAAATCAGGGCAAATGGTTTATGTTTGGGTGTAGACCCAACAGCACTACATTTTTGTCTTCTGCCCCAAAAATCTCATGAGATCAAGATCAGCTGTTCTCCTGAAAGGTTGCTGCATTTAATGTGGAACCCGAAAATAGGTCCCTTTAAGGATAGAATTAGACCTGTGGGTCTAGGCTTTCATATCTGACCATCCCTTCCTCAGTTCAAGCTTCTAAAGTGATGTGTGGTAAACAGAACATTAAGACCTTCTGTGGAAAGTGTATAAAACATTTAGTATGTCAAGCAATTCCAGTGAATTTATCCTTTTGCTATTTTTGTGGAAAGGAGAAAAATAAAATCTTCAGGAAGTGGATTTTTTTTTTTTGCCATTAGGGAAAAAAATGCCAAACAGATGTTTGGAAGATTTTAATTTGGGGAGGGGGCAGGAAATACTGAACCCATGCATCATAGAAACAGATGTGAAAACCAAAGGCCAGTAGGTAAATTCTGCCTGTTGCCACAGCAGTTGGCTAGTTCCATGTAACCCTTATGATTACCAGCTGGACATCTCACTCTTGCTAATGCTGCAGTCCTTGGTCAAAAGCTCTCATTAATTTCCAGATGATGTACACCTTTGTCAGTTCAGGGTATAGCCTTGATCATGGGGAAATCTTGAAGGAGGAAAGACCAACCACAGGAAGGAAGTTGAGAAGCTGGCTAAGAGGTTAAAAGGATCACGCATCCAGGTGGGTAGATAACAAAGCTAAAAAGAGGCTGAAATATCAAGGGCCAAATTTTGCACTAGGTTACACCTGTGCAATCCTACGGACTTTACTGATATAGACTAGTTAGAGCAGAATTTGTCCTTCAGTATCCACATGCCTTTCTGCAATTGGTCACTTTTGAAGATGTTGGCCTAGCTAGTGAGTTTCTCATTCTCTGAGTTAAGAATGTCATGTTTCTATTTATAGGACATTTATTTTTTAAATGTGGGATGCATATGTTTTCTTTTCATGTAAATGCCATTGTGCAGTAAACTGCCCTTTTTTTCTGTTTTTTTTTTACAGTGAGCTGTCACTATAAGAGGTTCCAAAAGCTACCGTTAGCAGGAAAACTGTGCAGGGAAGTACACTAGACTCCAACTGCACAGCTACAGACTATTTCAGGAATGTATCTTTAGAGCTTTTAGTAGTCAGCTCAAGTAGACATTAGAGGCAGGAACACATGAAATCAACCTATGTTGTCATGACTTAAAACTTGTTAGGGAAGTACCTGTCTAGAACACTTTCCCGATCTTTCTGTCACTCAGTCACACAACATGACCCGTAAAAGTGAACATGAAAAGAGAAGTTCTCCTTCAGTGACAAAGACAGAGAAATAAATGATAAAATCCCCCACAAACATACACTAAAGGAATAATTTAGCATTTTCTATAGCAGTAAACTTAACATTTTGAACCTGCTGGTCTCTCAAGAGAAAAATGGAATCTCAAAAATACTGCTTTGGCTCTTGTGAGGTATCTGCGCTGAATCATCATCATCCTTATTTTAACCTACTTACTTCAGAAGCGTAAAATCAAGAAATAGAAGGGCAAGATGCTCCACTGGTATAAATAAGCATAGCTCTATTGATTTCAGAGCCCTGCCGGTATAGACCAGCTGAGGATCTTGGACATTATACATTATTTTAAGCTTCCTGTGTGACTGTTCTGGGGAATGGGGGATGTTCAAAATCACGACCATGATCACCATAAGGAAAGAAAGATTTTGTTTAACTTTGCAAGCATCAAGATATAGCCTTTTGTCAAGGTAGCTGTCGTTCCTCCTTTTGAAAAATACATTTGAATGTGAACTTTGCTCTAGCCACTCTTTAGTGAACCATTAGGAATGAACTAATTCACTGAACTGAATGACAAAAGACAAACACTGATAAAAGCCAGCCTTGGGCAACAGCTTTTGATTTATTTTTTTTAGTTCCATCTCTAGTTCTAACATCCGTGGGCTTGGGCAAAAGACTGTTTTTTTCTCATGAACCACCCTCTCCACCTTTGACTCACTTAACTCAGTGACCTCCATCACAGTGCAATCCGGAAATAAAACAAGTCTGCTCATTTTTATGAAAGCCACTCATGAGTGGTACATACAGTAGCTGTCCTCCCTATCATGTTTACACCTTTTGATTCAGTATCGAGCTGAAGCACTTGTCTGTTCTTCTCTAAGGAAGGAAGCTCAGTGATAGCCATGCCCTTCTCCTGACCTGCCAGAAGAGTGGAGTTTTATCATGTTCTGTGTGTGCTAAGAATACTGTTGCAATCACAGCTCTACTACTTGAGATGTAGGGATGATAGGTTCCCTTCTGGCACTTGTGCACCATTGTCACCTTCGGATCACAATCCTAGGCTTCTCTAAGTCTGAAGCTGGAAAAGAAAGTGAAGCAGATGGGAGTTATAAAGGAAACCCAGAACGATTGCTGTGGTAACATTTATTTTTAAACAGTGAGGATTGTTTGACAGCTTTCTTCATGCTCCCCTCTGTTTGCCACCTAATGTCAATGGAGGAGGTTTTCTTCTTCCATTCAATCATCTCTGCCACCATACTTATAGCAGCCCTATCCATGAGAATATTTCAGCAACGTGTTTCTCTTTGCCTTAGAATTGTCTGGCACCACATGTTACCTTTGTTAATAAAAACAAGTATTCACCCCTTTCCGGGCTAAATTGTCATAGAGCTTCACAGTACATGGAGACAATGCAAGGAATCTTTCCTCAGACCTTGCATGAATTGTTCAAGAGGTGGTCAAAACTGCAGTCCTTGCACTGAAGGTTATAGAGGGACTGTTCCTTTTTTACACCTTAGGGTTACATGGTGCTTCAAAAGAGATGGGGTGTGGCAAGGAGGCAGCCTTCCCCCTTCAGACTAGTCCATGAGCTGGGCTAGCCACAGTGAGGGGAGGAGGAGGGATCAGACTATACTATGTACTGGATGATGCAGCCAGCATAGTCCCCTTGTGCTTGGGGAAGAGATTGATGGGGTTCTACTAGCTGAAAGTGTGGGTATGATTTGTTAAGGATGTACTCTGTTTTCCAAGGGTCTCTCTTCCTGACACAGTCCTCGATTACATTAGAGAGTCTCAAGACACAAAATGTGTATATGAAATTAGACTCTGAGTACCCACACAGTGGGGTGCCTTTGGATCTGAGATGTTAGGTCAGCCCACTCTGAAGATAGGAGCCATTTGTAAAATTCAAAGCTGGAGCTGAGCCTGTGTGTTTCTATAGGGGATTATGTTAAGGTCTCTCTCTAGTTTGTATTCTTCCCTTGTTATACTACCTCTTACTGCTGCTGCCCCTTGAACAGATACACTCTTTAATCATTGCACGGCCCTCTTTTGGCATGGTTTTTATTAATTAATTATTGGTGGAAGTCAGAGCACACAGCTTCCCACATGGGACAAAGTTAGAAAAAAAAATCCCTGTTAGATCAGTTCGGTTCTCATGCTGAAAAAGAAATGGATTCATTTCCTTTGTAGGGCTGCAGTTGGATAATTGTATCCTCATTAATATCATTTCTAGAAACACAAGATAAAACAATATGGGTCTGTGGCAGGGTCTCATTCCAGAGCACCCCTTGTGGCCCGGCCAGGCATCACACCTTCAGTTCCCTCCTAGTTCCCAATAACTCGTTCTTAGCCCAGAGCACTTAAAGTACCATTCGCCTTCCTGCAGTTCAATGTGCTGAGTCTTTAAGAAATACATTTACCCTTCAGGCTCAAGTCTACCTCACATCAGGACTTCAGGTTCCCGGCTGCCTCTCCAGTTACCTCTGAGCCAGAGCACTCCGTCAGTCCCATCACAACCCATGGCCTCGCGGGAGAGTCTTTTTCACAGACCTCCTCTTCCCCGGTTCTTAACCAATACCCTGATTAAGGGATTTCACAGCCCTTCATCATGCAGCTATACACTCCCACTCCACAGAAGCACTCTTCTGTCCCCCCAGGCCAGCTAACAGCTGAGTTCTATCCCGTTCAGGAGATAGCACCCCAATTAACACCCCAGCTTGTCTGCTGCTCCCTAAAATGCCCATTTCCTTAATGGAGCCATGTCATGGAACAGACTGAGCTGGATCTGAGCCGCACTGCATCTTAAAGGGGACAGTCCACATGGTTGCACGGTCATATGATCTCATGCTCCAGGTCATTGAATGGTCACTTACAGAAACGAGGAAAGGATTTCCCATTTCCCATGTACACAGTATACCACAAGAAGCTAGATTTATGTATGTGTTTGTTGATTTATCCTTTCTTTGATGCTCTAGGATTAACCACTGCCAGATATCAGACTAGATGGACAACTGCTATGAAATGTATGTTCTTTTTACAAATCTATTTTAAGGCATTTCTAGACTATAGAGCTTCAGTGATATGAGAACCATCCTTGATCTTCGTGAATGAGTTAGATGATTCTTATTTGTTCAAAATGAATTACTATATTTTATTATACAGCCACAGCAACTCAAAACTAATGCTGTACAATGGGAAGAATAATGATTGCTTTACTATTTATTAATTGATTGCTGTGGGCTCCTTTTAATTGATTAATTGTTTGCTGTGTAGAGTGGGCTCCTTTACCCCTGCAAATACAGGAATCCTGAGGTAAAAGACTCCCATTGACTTCCATAGGCTTTGGAACTGGCTTAAACAAAACAAATGTGTTTTGCTTCCTATTATTTATGTACTTTTTAGAAAGGTCTAATTCATTTTGTAGAGACCATTTGTGAAAAACTATCTTTAGTGGCCTACATTACTGGCATTCATTCCAGCCACTGCTTGTTCTGAAATGAATTAACTTTCAAAATAAACGAGGGTCCGATGCAGTATATAAGCTAGTTTTTGCTGTGCCATTCTATGTTACTATTTGTCATAGACAGATATTATAGTGCAAACAATGTAATGGGATGACCACCACAGTGATTTTAAAGGTGATCAGTTTTCTAATTTCTTTAGTATTAACTGCTAGTGCTCACAGATAAGGATTTAGGATTTTAAGGCTCTGATCATAGCTTTCTTGAATGAGTCAAATCAAGTTTAATTGACACCCCCTAACCACACAATACCATACATACCCAAAGCCTACATCCTGCTAAAGAGGCTGCAGCAGCTCCTAAACCCTAACCTCTCCTATTAGTCAATCTCTCTGTGGGGGGTGGGAGCCTCATAATGGTGCATGGTCATAAAGTCCATGGCCAGGCCAGATTCCCTCCAAGGTGTGCCCCACTTGCTCCCAATTTACAGCCAAATCACTTATCAAGCTCAAATCTAACCATCAGGGATTCATGCCCAGAAGCTGCTACAAATTCTGAACAACCTTGAATGATGGTACAATTCCAGCGGCCATAGTAATCAACAATAGCCATGAAACCTTTTATCAGCTGTCCTCTGTAGCAATGAAAAGCCCAGCCCTATGGCACCAAGCATTAAGGCCTGGAAAATGAACCAGAGGAAATCAACACCCCACATTCAGATATTGCACCAACACTATGCTATGAGAGAAGAATTCCTTAAGGGAGGAATCCTGTGCTATAGAGTGGGATCAGTGCTAGATTAAAGAATTTTGGGGCCTTATGCACTATGGAGATTGCACTATGGAGATTGCACCATGACCCCTGACATTCCTTGTTCCCGCAGTTCCTTTTCTTTAAATAATTTTTATTGGAGGAGCCTCTCATGTGTTCCCAACATGCAATTTCTTACTTAAAATTCATTGACCAATTTAACTATAGTGTGCATGTGTCTTGATTTTTTTTGTACATGCTACATACAGGTATTCAGGGGCTGCTTTAGCCAAAGGCAAACTAGGCAGCTGCCCAGGGAGGCAGATTTTGATGACAGAGATTTTGCCTTGGGTGCCAAAACAGAATGGCATTGTGACCCTGTGTGCCAGGTCACAATGTCACTCACTCAAATTTTCATGGTCACCCCTCCATTATGACAGAGGGTCACCCAGGCCAAACCTCAGTGGCACTATGACCTGACACTTGCCCCAGCCACTTCTGCCATAACCACATGTATGTGCGTTATTGATTTGGGCTGGCTGAGGTAAATTTGGGGTTGGCTTTTTGGTGTGGGTGGTGTTTGTTGTTGTTTTTATTTTTTCAGTAGTTGGGAGGCCCTCTGAAATGGGAACCGCCTATGCAAATACCCCAAGTGCACGCTGGTTACTCTAGGCTTAGCTGGACACATGGAGATAGAACAAACTTGTATTTGCCCTTTATATTAACTATTGGCTTTCAGTGAAATTTTCAAAAGTGCCTGTAGCACAAAAACCTTTGCTTTCAGTGGGAGTTGTGCTCCTAAATGTGTTAGGAACATCTGAAAATCTAGGCCTTTAAGTTTTAAAAATATTTTGCATAAATGTATTGTGCATAAAAAAGTGCTGAACTTGCGGCCAGGGAAACTGCAATTGCCTTTATCCATGGAAGCAATATGCCAATGTCAATAGGACTTTCCACAAACAGATCCACCAAGGCACCTCAGTCCTTCTTTGGGGACCATCTCTAGTGTTAAGGCCTGATCCTTCAACTGCTGAAGTTAATAGAAAGCCTCCTACTGATTTCAAAGAGTCTTTGATCAGGGGGATTCCTAGGCCTCTCTAATGAGATTACCAATAGGTTTGCCAGTTAATGAAGGATATGGTAGTAATTTTTTAAATAGGAAAGCTTATGTACTGGAACTAAGCTAATTCGGGATATTGGGGAGACAAGGTGGGTGAGTTAAATGGTATTACCTCACCCACTTTGTCTCTCTAATACCTTGGGACTAACACAGCTACCACTACACTGCATACAACTAAATGCAGATTGGTCAGTAGTACCAAATGATAACAATCCTTTATCACTACCTGGTCTAGATTTGAATCACTGCCCAATCCATTATTCAGGTTTGTGGCTGCCAGTTGTGCCCAGAATGGGTGCTGCCCATGACCTCTGCCATTAGTTGTGCAACAGGGCCAATCCCTCTATGACTGCAAAGGAAACTTGCCTTCTTCATGGACATTGAGAGCCATGATAGATGAACATTTGTTCTGCATCTGAAAGCCATGTAGCCATTTAGGCGATCTACTACTTTAGTGCTAGTGTTTCAGTAGTAATGGAGATAGGTGAAAATTTCTGTCCTATAAACTGAAAATAAGAAAGAAAAACTTGTAGCACCTTAGAGACTAACAAATTTATTTCAGCATAAGCTTTCGTGGGTTAGTACCCACTTCATCGGATGCATGGAATGAAACTGTTTGTTCCCTAATTCTTAGTGGCCAATAGCTTCCAGCCTGGGAAAGCATTTTCATCTTCGTATACCTTTCTGTGGTTTGTATTATCCTTTGCTAACTATATTATGAAACTCTGTTTACCTCGCTCTGCATCTCTGAGACTTTTTGTGTGGTTTCTCCCATCTATCAATTTTGCAAACAAATCACTGTCTGTCACTTGTACACTGTAATCTTTATTCCCCTCCAAGTGTTTCTTTTAATGGTCTTGGAATATGTTCATGGTTACTGCTCCTACTTCTGCCTCTGGTAGTCAGTTACACACATAAATCTCCCTAAACTTCCTAAACTCCCTCAGCCCTGTTCTTTCTTTGCTTCTGTTCACATTCTGTTATTGAATCTCTTATTTTCTTACCAAGTTTTGGGGCATCTATCTTTTATCCACTCTAAAGTATGCCATATTTCAAAATCATGCTTCCTCAGTCTCCTTTTCTAATCTAAAACTTTTTTGATTAATTTTAGTTATCTCACAACACATAGTTTTATCATATCAGAAATAGCAAATTACTGTTAACCAAATAAAATATCAATATAAATATCAATATATTTATTAGAGATGCTCAGAAAATTTCCATGAAATATTTGTTACACAAAAAAAAGAAATTTTTCCCATTATTTTTCTCTTGTTTTTTTACCATTTCTAATATGTATATTGAAATCCAAGGACAGAAAGGCAGACATAGAAACAAAGAATTGCCACACTCGTTTTGCCAAATGTTGTACCCACTCAAATGTCATGGATTTGAAAGCTCAGTTTGAATTAGCACAATGAGGTTCATGTTCTACTTATGGGAGAATGTAAAAAGAAGCACCAAGAGGGAGGAAAGAGACCCAATACCAGATGGAACTAAGGCTGTTTCCCATCTGTAAAATGATGTTACACATTATATTATTTGTGATTTGAATAATGTCAGTATGATATGTAACCCCCTTTCTAAAGAGCAACGCTGTATATGAGTGAAAGGTATTATTATTCTTTGTTTGGTTTATTAATCTAATATGTATTTTAATGTCTTTCCCCACATAACTGAATCTCTGTTGAGACTATATTGCAAAATATTTCCTGCCACTTCTCAAAGTGGAGGGGATAAAAATGTTATGGATCCCCATCTAGAAGACATCTCTGCACCAGAATTCCTCCTCTTTCCCTGGAAAGTTGGTTGGAGTGGTCTAAGAAATGCTTATCCTGTCCCCATCGAGATGACAGGGAATCTACAATAAAATTAAGTCTGACTGAGCTAGTGTTTGCTTTTGTATTTAACTTTTCAAGAATGGAGGGAGATCAGCAGGAGGATCTCTGGCAGATTATCTCCTTCAGGGCTGCAAGGAGATCAGCAGGAGGTATTTTCACTCCCCTGTGTCTTTCTGTGGTTTGTATTATTCTTTGCTAACTATGTTATGAAACTCTGTGTACCTTGGTCTGCAGCTCAGATACCTTTGTGTGCTTTCACCTGTCTAGGAATTCCACAAACAAATCACCGTCTGTCACTTGTACACCGTAATCTCTGCTCCCTTCTAAGTGTTTCTTTTAACGTTCTTGTGATATGTTCATTGTTACAGCTTCTACTTCTGCCTCTGATAGTTCACACA
Source organism: Chelydra serpentina (assembly GCA_037349315.1). Lineage (NCBI taxonomy): Eukaryota > Metazoa > Chordata > Testudines > Chelydridae > Chelydra > Chelydra serpentina. Next base: position 22,334,793 of record JBAIAC010000035.1, read on the forward strand.
CATTAATCACCCTAAACTCCTGTTGCATTTATTCACCTCTTGAGTAGTGGATTGAAATCAGCTGGAGAGCCTTTGGCAGCAGGTCTTCAGAGTTGCAGTGCCAATGAAGTCAGCGGGAGGTCCTGGGAGCATTGCTTTCATCACTGCTTTCCTCGGTGTGTTTCCCAATGGGAAAGATTGTTTAGTAGTGACTCAGCTAACACTTTAGGTGGAAATACTGCACGTTTGGAAGGGTAACAGGGCATATAGAGCATCAGAAAAAGTGAAGTGTACCAGACTCAAAATACAGTCCACAGAGAGAAATAAGGAGACAGCGTGGGAGAAACAGCGCTAACAGAGCAAGAGGAGCAGATATTTTTAATAGGAACTCAGAAGGTAGCCACAGAAGTCTGGGGATGGGATTAGGTCTCTCTTTCTCCCACTGGTATCAAAGAGGATTTTTGCATTTGCATTTGTACCTGATCCAGATTCTGCTTGACCAAACCTGATTCCATCTATGAGTCTGTGAATATTGAGGGTCCCTTAAACAAATACTTAAATTAAAATAAACACACTACTTGGGGTAAAGGTCTCATTGTGCTTTGTGCTGGACAAATTATGGGAGACATGGTCCCTGCCCAAAAGAGCTTACAATTAACATTACATTAGCAACATGGGTTCCACCCATCTTCTTTTCTTTCTTTTTAAAGGAAAGTCTAAAATCCCTGACTAAACTACTTTAAGGATTTAAGGCAGCACTTGTGTCTTAAAATGCCTTAAGACCGTCCTTAATAAATAATAAATCCTTTATGCAGCATATGAGATTAAACTACTTTAAATCCTTAGGACAAAATACTCAACCTTCATGCAAAGAATGATTAAACAGGATGTTGGGGTTGCTGGGACAGGAAGAAATCCTACCCACAAACCTGGTGACTTGGCACAGAGCAGCAGTTCAGCCACTCCACTATCTCTGTTATATCCCATTGGCTGCAGGATTAGCTGGGATTCCTGCACACACCATAGGCAGGGTGACACTTTCTATCCCCTTCTCACAACGTGCCCCCACTATCTCCAGGGACAGAGCATTTCCCTGTAAGATCATTAGCCAATTTCCAGTCATTCATAACTATTAACATCCAATCACTTGTTAATCCTTGACCTAGGACATACTACTCATTGAGTATTATTTATGTAATGAATGCCAGATTTCAGTGTTTATCCATTTGGGGATTATCCATGTGAAAACAAACTACATATTGCTTTTTTTTTAAATGGGAAAATGTGTATTTTTAACTAACCTCATAGATTTCCAAAGTGGAATTTATTCATATTTACCAATTAAATTCACTTTTAGCCAGACACCAAGCATAGGAAATTTCAAATATAACTGCTTAGGAAGTTATGAGAGTGAATAAACAGGGATTATGATGGAAAATCTTTTGCAAATTATAGCATTTGCTACTGAGAATGGACTATAATACAGGAGAGAGACAATACAAGTGGTGTGTTGTGGTATCCAACCTGCTGTCTCTGTTTTTCTCTCTACAATAGGTAAAAAAATAAAGGTGAATTAAATCCATCCTTTGTGATAAACATACAAAGATTTCATTACAGATGGAAAGTTAAAATTAAATTATGATCAATCATAAACAATATATGCTCTTATTAGGACTTTTCATTTCTATTACTCATAAGATTACTCAACAATATGACACACTGTGTTCCTTAAGAGACTTCATGTCTGCTAACAGCAGCTTGGGACACAATAGCAGAAATACTGCAGCAGAATAATGGCTTGATCCTTCTAAATTACATGGAAAAGAAGCCCTTGAGGAATTCCACCATGATTTCAACAATTACCATCCCACCATCAACCTCAGCCACACAAGCAGTCCATTTCCTAGACACTACTGTGCTAATAGGTGATGGTCACATAAACACCACCCTATACCGGAAACCTTCTGACCTCTATACTTACCTACATGCCTCCAGCTTCCATACAGGACACACCACACGCTCCATTGTTTACAGCCAAGCTCTAAGATACAATCACATTTGCTCCAATCCCTCAGACAGAGACAAACACCAACAAGATCTCTATCAAGCATTCTTAAAACTACAATACCCACCTGCTGAAGTGAAAAAACAGATTGACAGAGCCAGAAGGGTACCCAGAAGTCACCTACTACAAGACAGGCCCAACAAAGAAAATAACAGAATGCCACTAGCCGTCACCTTCAGCCCCCAACTAAAACCTCTCCAGCGCATCATCAAAGATCTACAACCTATCCTGAAAGATGATCCCTCACTCTCACAGATCTTGGGAGACAGACCAATCCTCACTTACAGACAGCCCCCAAACTTGAAGCAAATATTCACCAGCAACCACACACCATACAACAAAAACACTAACCCAGGAACCTATCCTTGCAACAAAGCCCGATGTGAACTCTGTCCACATATCTATTCAAGTGACACCATCATAGGACCTAATCACATCAGCCACGCCATCAGGGGCTCATTCACCTGCACATCTACCAATGTGATATATGCGATCATGTGCCAGCAATGCCCCTCTCTGCCATGTACATTGGCCAAACCGGACAGTCTCTATGTAAAAGAATAAACGGACACAAATCTGACATCAGGAATCATAACATTCAAAAACCAATAGGAGAACACTTCAACCTCTCTAATCACTCAGTGACAGACTTAAAGGTGGCAATTTTGCAACAGAAAAGCTTCAAAAACAGACTCCAATGAGAAGCTGTTGAACTTGAATTAATATGCAAACTAGATACCATTAACTTAGGTTTGAACAGAGACTGGGAGTGGCTCGGTCATTATGTTAATTTAATCTATTTTCCCTAGTTAACTATCCTCACTCACACCTTTGTGTCAACTGTCCGAAATGGGCCATCTTGATTATCACTTCAAAAGTTTTTTTCCCCTGTTGATATAGTTCCTCTTAATTAATTAGCCCCTTAAAGTTGGTATAGGTACTTCCACCTTTTCATGTTTCTCTGAATGTATAAATATCTGCTTACTGTGTGTTCCATTCCATGCATCTGATGAAGTGAGCTGTAGCCCACGAAAGCTTATGCTGAAATAAATTTGTTAGTCTCTAAGGTGCCACAAGTAATCCTGAAAATAAGAAAGAAAAACTTGTAGCACCTTAGAGACTAACAAATTTATTTCAGCATAAGCTTTCGTGGGTTAGTACCCACTTCATCGGATGCATGGAATGAAATTATATTTCAGACATATTTATACAGTCAGAGAAACATGATGGTCCAGGTGTATAGACCAATCTTAAGAGGCTAATTAGTTGAGAGGAAACATGACAGCAGGGGAAGAAAAAGCTTTTGAAGTGATAAACAAGATGGTCACACAGGTGTGAATGAGGATCGTTAACTTAAGGGAAATAGATTCAATTAACATAATGGCCAAGCCATTCCAAATCACGATTTAATCCGGAGGCAACGCAATCTAGTTTACATATCAATTCGAGTTCAATAGTTTCTCTTTGAAGTCTGCTTTTGGAGTTAATCTGTCGCAACACTGCTATCCTCAAATCTGTCATTGAGTGATCAGGGAGGTTGAAGTGTTCACCTACTGGTTTTTGAATGTTATGATTCCTGATGTCAGATTTATGTCCATTTATTCTTTTGCGTAGAGACTGTCCGGTTTGGCCAATGTACATGGCAGAGGGGAATTGCTGGCACATGATGGCATATATCACATTGGTAGATGTGCAGGTGAATGAGCCCCTGATGGCGTGGCGGATGTGATTAGGCCCTGTGATGGTATCACTTGAATCGATATGTTGACAGAGTTGGCATCGGGCTTTGTTGCAAGGATAGGTTCCTGGGTTGGTGTTTTTGTTGTATGGTGTGTGGTTGCTGGTGAGTAATTGCTTCAGGTTGGGGGGCTGTCTGTAAGCAAGGATTGGTCTGTCGCCCAAGATCTGTGAGAGTGAGGGATCATCTTTTAGGATAGGTTGTAGATCTTTGATGATGCGCTGGAGAGGTTTTAGTTGGGGGCTAAAGGTGACGGCTAGTGGTGTTCTGTTATTTTCTTTTTTGGGCCTGTCTTGTAGTAGGTGACTCCTGTGTACTCTTTTGGCCCTGTCGATCTGTTTTTTCACTTCAGCAGGTGGGTATTGTAGTTGTAAGAATGCTTGATAGAGATCTTGTAGGTGTTTGTCTCTGTCTGAGGGATTGGAGCAAATGCGGTTGTATCTTAGAGCTTGGCTGTAAACAATGGATCGTGTGGTGTGTCCAGGATGGAAGCTGGAAGCATGTAGGTAAGTATAGCGGTCAGTAGGTTTCCGGTATAGGGTGGTGTTAATGTGACCATCACTTATTAGCACAGTGGTGTCTAGGAAATGGACCGCTTGTGTGGACTGGTCTAGGCTGAGGTTGATGGTGGGATGGAAATTGTTGAAATCATGGTGGAATTCCTCAAGGGCTTCTTTTCCATGGGTCCAAATGATGAAGATATCATCAATGTAGCGCAAGTAGAGTAGGGGTGTTAGGTGACGAGAGCTGAGGAAGCGTTGTTCTAAGTCAGCCATAAAAATGTTGGCATACTGTGGGGCCATACGGGTACCCATAGCAGTGCCACTGACTTGAAGGTAAATATTGTCCCCAAATGTGAAATAGTTGTGGGTGAGGACAAAATCACAAAGTTCGGCTACCAGGTTAGCCGTGGTAGTATCGGGGATACTGTTCCTGACAGCTTGTAGTCCATCATTGTGTGGAATGTTAGTGTAGAGGGCTTCTACATCCATAGTGGCTAGGATGGTGTTGTCTGGAAGATCACCGATGGATTGTAGTTTCCTCAGGAAGTCAGTGGTGTCGCGAAGATAGCTGGGAGTGCTGGTAGCATAGGGCCTGAGGAGAGAGTCTACATAGCCAGACAATCCTGCTGTTAGGGTGCCAATGCCTGAGATGATGGGGCGTCCAGGATTACCAGGTTTATGGATCTTGGGTAGCAGATAGAATGTCCCTGGTCGGGGTTCCAGGCACGTGTCTGTACAAATTTGTTCTTGTGCTTTTCCAGGGAGTTTCTGGAGCAGATGGTGCAGTTTCTTTTGGTACTCCTCAGTAGGGTCAGAGGATAAAGGCCTGTAGAATGTGGAGTTACAGAGCTGCCTGGCAGCTTCTTGTTCATATTCCAACTTATTCATGATGACGACAGCTCCTCCTTTGTCAGCCTTTTTGATTATGATGTTAGGGTTGTCCCTGAGGCTGTTGATGGCATTGTGTTCTGCACGGCTGAGGTTATGGGGCAAGTGATTTTGCTTTTCTACAATTTCAGCTCGAGCACGGCGACGGAAGCAGTCTATGTAGAAGTCCAATTTGTTGTTTCGACCTTCAGGAGGAGTCCACGCAGAATCCTTCTTTTTGTAGTTTTGGTAGGAAGGATTCTGTGGCTTAGTATGTTGTATAGAGGTCTGTTGGAAAAATTCTTTGAGTCGGAGACGACGAAAGTAGGATTCTAGGTCACCGCAGAAAATAACAGAACACCACTAGCCGTCACCTTTAGCCCCCAACTAAAACCTCTCCAGCGCATCATCAAAGATCTACAACCTATCCTAAAAGATGATCCCTCACTCTCACAGATCTTGGGCGACAGACCAATCCTTGCTTACAGACAGCCCCCCAACCTGAAGCAATTACTCACCAGCAACCACACACCATACAACAAAAACACCAACCCAGGAACCTATCCTTGCAACAAAGCCCGATGCCAACTCTGTCAACATATCGATTCAAGTGATACCATCACAGGGCCTAATCACATCCGCCACGCCATCAGGGGCTCATTCACCTGCACATCTACCAATGTGATATATGCCATCATGTGCCAGCAATTCCCCTCTGCCATGTACATTGGCCAAACCGGACAGTCTCTACGCAAAAGAATAAATGGACATAAATCTGACATCAGGAATCATAACATTCAAAAACCAGTAGGTGAACACTTCAACCTCCCTGATCACTCAATGACAGATTTGAGGATAGCAGTGTTGCGACAGATTAACTCCAAAAGCAGACTTCAAAGAGAAACTATTGAACTCGAATTGATATGTAAACTAGATTGCGTTGCCTCCGGATTAAATCGTGATTTGGAATGGCTTGGCCATTATGTTAATTGAATCTATTTCCCTTAAGTTAACGATCCTCATTCACACCTGTGTGACCATCTTGTTTATCACTTCAAAAGCTTTTTCTTCCCCTGCTGTCATGTTTCCTCTCAACTAATTAGCCTCTTAAGATTGGTCTATACACCTGGACCATCATGTTTCTCTGACTGTATAAATATGTCTGAAATATAATTTCATTCCATGCATCCGATGAAGTGGGTACTAACCCACGAAAGCTTATGCTGAAATAAATTTGTTAGTCTCTAAGGTGCTACAAGTTTTTCTTTCTTATTTTCATTTTGCTGACACAGACTAACACGGCTACTACACTGAAACCTAACAAGAAATCCTGTTCTTTTTGCTGACACAGACTAACACGGCTGCTACTCTGAAACCTGGCATTGCATTGTTATTCCCTTTTTCAGAGGGACGATGCAGGGAATGCTTCTAATTTTTTTCTCTTTATCTCTTTGTCTATCTTTCCTTTGTCTTATGGATTTTATCTCAGTTTCAATAGTCCAACTCTCTCTACATTTTCTGGTGTACCTTGTGATACATCGTGTTGTTCACTTAAGTTGTGCAGGCTTAACACTCTAGAAAATTTAGTGAGGAGAAAAAATAATTCATGAAGGCAAATAGATCAATTATTAGAAACATGTTCTGGACAAATGCAGTACAATCTTGGTTATCAGTGCTTCAGTTATCGATCTTACCAATAGCAGACCCATGTCCAGTGGTGCTGGCACTGTTTTTATATTGGGGGTGCTGAGAGCCATTGGACCAAACTGTAAACCCTGTATATGATGGAAAACACTTCAAGCCAAAGGGGGCTGCTGTACCCCCACCACCCCTAGTGCCAGCACCTCTGCCCATGTCCTCTAATGTTTTTCTAATTCCTTTAGCAAACATTTTTAATGTCCTCTACGACAGTTGGCAAACTGAGGCTGTACAGTACAGATTTTGCTCATGCTCTGAAATTGAAAGAGAAAGTTGATGGTGGGGGAGGGAAGATATTTGGCATACAATCCAGAGATGGAGCTGCAGTAAAAAAATTCCTCTGCAAAATAGATGTAATGGAGTTGTTCAAATCATCTTCTTTAGGTTAATCTATTTGTCTCTCTAAAAATAAATACCAGTTTACATTTTCCATTGGACCATATACACTAACAATTGCCTGTAGTTTTATTGTCCTAAAGCCTTAACAGCCCAAAAAATTATGTTTTAGTGACAAGCATAGCATAACCTTCAGCAGCAAACCTCTTTCAGAAAGAACTCGTGTGCCCTGACTGCCAAGTGAATTTAAATATGTTACCAACAGTATGAAAAAAATTAGTTTCTATGCACCAGCGTGAGCAATCTCTAACTGCAAGAGTATATTCTCCAAAACAACTGCCTTTCTGTTTTACACGTATCACCCATGCACACCATAATGTGCTGGAGGACTCTCACAGTGGCTTCCAGGAACCCCTTCTAAAAATACCATCACCAAATGGAAAGGGGAGGGGGGGTTGATTTCCCTTCCTCTGATGGAGTTTACCCCTCTCTGGATAGTGGTTAATCATCCTGCAAAGATGACTTTTCCCTGAGGTTTATGAAAAGACTTCAGAAAAGAAAAACCTTTTGCTTTCAGAATGTATCAGACTGCACCAAATGGTAGGCATTTTCAAACTATGTGTTCCCAGAGGAGAATACCCTTACTACAAGATCTTCAGTCGCCTTCTATTTCAAGCAACACCAGCTGAACACCAGGCTATTAATCTCACATGCTCAGCGTATGTTCATGTGAAAGCATAAACATTTCCAGCAAGTGCACTCTGTGTAAGTTTGTTTGGTAAGTAGCCTTACCTCCTTCCTTGGTTATGGTTATAGAAAAGCGTCTTCCCTTTTATTTTTATTTTTCTTAAACTGGGAAAATGAAGGAATAAATTCCCCATTGCTCATCTCTCTGTGGGCCTGATCCAAAGCCCACTGAACTCTTTAGGTTAATCTATTTGTCTCTCTAAAAATAATGAATGGAACTGAGAGTTTTTCCATTGACTTCAGTGAACACGTGACTCCCCCAGTATGGATGATGTACGTTATTACAAGCTAAAGGGGATGTTTTTGTGGGTGCCTCTAGGTAAAATATTGGCAGTGCATCACTACACACATATTACACCCATGCTTAAAATGGGCTTAAAATGGATTTACAATGGATACAGCAGAGAAATAGAGGTTGTAGGCAGAGATGCTGTTGTATCCGAAAGGCATTAGGGAAGATATCAGTGATACGGCAATCTCAGATGATGTTGCAGAAAGGGGTTCATTTTACTTCAATTGGAGGTTAACATTTTACACAGAAAAAAATAACGGGGCTGTGTCATTTATTTTTTGCCAAGCTAATTAGTAATTTTAAAGCATTAACCATTTAGCCAGTCTTCTCCAGGTTTCTCAAGAAACTATGCTTTCTGAAAAAGTGCATAGTCACAATTCACTCTGTGGTGCTTTGTAAGCTCGTTACAATTACAGGGACAGAACCTGCCACCCTTACTAGTAGCACCTTTCCCCACATGTAGTCCCACTGAAATCAATAGAACTATTGGTAGAATACTTATTGTGTTTAAAAGTGGTAACATTTGGTCTCCAGTTAATAGTAGCCTTGAATCATTATCATGTCTGCATCACAATTTGCTTTGAATTAATGAAAGGTATAAAAATGAAATTAACATATGCATATATTTCCTACTGTGCTGGAAGTGCACATATGCTTGAGGGTTGTCATACGTATCCTGGACTGGAGTTTTCTGAATTTCATTTCTTTTATGTACCATCAGGATAGGGTAGAATCTGTGGTTTGATTTAATGACAAGATTGAATTTTATCTACTAAAATTACATCCCAGGAGAAATAACCATTTTTCATTCTATTATAAAGTATAGATTATATACTTTGTTAGCTATTAACTGCAATCTGAATTATTCAGAATTCTTTACACAGCACCCCATGAATTTTATATTTGTCATTTGTCATTCCCACTATACACAGCATCAAGCCAATACAAAATAGAAACAGAAACAGAAGGAAAAATGAAAACAAATAAGCAGAGAGCTTCCTGATTGTCTCAAAGTAGGACCCCGGTTTGGGAAGAATTTAGCCATATGCCTAATTTAAAACAAATTATTTTGTCTTCAGTGGGACTATTCACATACTTAAAACTAAGCACATGATCACCCCCTAGCTCCCCCCCCCTCCCAAAAAAGGCTATCAAAACAAAACACTCCAGTGTACTCATAATGTTCCTCCTTGGGGGGAGGATGAGAGAACAAATCACCTGCCTCCTACTTACCCATGATTTTAGCTTCCATTGCCCACATGTTAAATTTTCGAACAAGAAACTCTGTGCTTTCTCGCATGCTCCCCCTCATGCATGGGTGGTACTGCCCACCAACATCTGCCAAGCCACTTCATTGTTCTCCTTCAAATCCCTCCTTTAATGTGATGCCTACAAAAAAACTTGACAATGGTGAGGCTATCATTTTGGGACCACAGCCTGTCATGCTGACCAATAGTCTCATTATTATCTTGTAGACCCTCATCAGTCCTTCTGTATTCATGTACTCTCTTTTGTCTTATACTTTGGCTAGGTCTACACTACCCCCCCCTATCGAACTAAGGTACGCAACTTCAGCTACGTGAATAACGTAGCTGAAGTCGAAGTACCTTAGTTCGAATGAAAAAGCACTTACCCGGGATCCACATGCGGCGCGCAGGCTCCCCCGTCGACTCCGCCTACTCCGTTCGTCGAGCTGGAGTACCAGCGTCGACGACGGAGCACTTCCTGGTTCGATTTATCGCGTCTTGACAAGACGCGATAAATCGAACCCAGAACATCGATCCGACGCGTTCGACGCGACGCGTAAGTATAGACCTACCCTTAGACTGTAAGCTCTTTTGGGAAGGAGCTCTCTTTTTGTTCTGTGTTTGTGCAGCTCCTAGCTCAACAGGATCCTGGTCCCTGACTGGAGATCCTAGGTCAGTGGTGGGCAACCTGCAGCCCATGGACCACACGTGGCCCATCAGGGTAATCCGCTGGTGCGCTGCCAGACCGTTTATTTATATTTGCACGTCTGCTTGCAACTCCCAGTGGCCCACGGACTGCAGGTTGCTCACCACTGTCCTAGGTGCTACAGTAATGCAAATAAATAAAATTAAATATTGTTAGTCGTGTTGCTTAATGCACTACTGGGAGGTGTTAAGATACTTTGGTAAGGAGTATAAGTATAAGAAGCTATCTAGAAGGGACTAGATTAGAATAGAATAGACTGAGGTCCTAGTTTGGTAGCATATGGAAGAGTATTAGGACACAATTATATGCTTAATGAAGTCTACCTTTTAAAACACTGACTGGATTTTTAAAAGTATAATAGATATAAAAAAAATTGGCAACCCCCCAAGCTTGAAATCTACTGCTAGCTCAGCAAATGAAATAGAAAGCAGAATCTAAACTAAAAGCAATGATATATATTTTAACAGAAATAATAAATCATTCATCAGTCTTTAATTATGGTATTGTATAATCACAGATTTAACCATCAAGAATTTGCATTTTAAGTTGAACACTTCCAGCTGTCCAGTGCCTGAATTGGGAAGCACTTAAAGCATCATATTTTGTTTTAAATTTAGTAAACCCATGTTTGATCTAAGATTTTATTCCTATGTCTGGATCTGATCCTGCAAACTGGTATGCACTTGATGACTTTAATCACATGAGTGATTAGACCAATGGCGCTATCTACTCACTTGAATACAAATATTCAGATGCATAAGTGTTTGCAGGCTTGGGTCATTGGTAAAATCTGTATTTTTATTATAAATAAAAGGTTTCAGAGCTCTAATCTGAAATATAATCAACAGCCTACAAGCAAAAATTGACCAGCAACAAACCAGTGAGTGTGTGAGAGAGAGAAGCTTCTGTAAAAGTAGATTTCAATTTAAAAGTTCCAAGGAGTTATTTCAAATAGTGAGATATTAAGTAGATAGTGGGGTAGTTTATATACATTTGAACATGTCACCACACTAATATTGCAAAGGATTAATTGAGGCAGTTTAGAGATAATGGAAAATTGTTTTAAGCAAAACTAGGAATTTCTTTAAAACCTCTGCTGCCTCTCATGAAAACAAATCCTAACCTGAGCAATTTATCCTACGAACAGAATAAATTAGAGAACGTGTGGGTTTGACTATCATGAAGGGTATTTTTTCCCTTAATACCATCATGCTCACATGATGTAAAAAAAAAGTTTAGATGAAATAACATTCAATCATAAGTTAGAAAAAAGACATGAGCTTACATTCTAGAAACATAAAGAGCATATGTAGGATTTTTTTTAAATGTTAATTTAAAACTGATCGTTCAAGCAAAGTAGTCAGTATGATGAGCAACATCTTGGCTGCATGATGGGTCAGAAGCACAACAGCTAAATACATACAATTTGTATAAATATATATGTACTGTATGCTTATACAATATGCCATGTAACAACATTATATATGTATTGGAAAATAATCTAATTTGTCTTTACTTAAAGAGCAACTAGCAAGAGGCTCTTAGTGCTCAGTTTATAAATTCATAGCAAAACCCACCAAATATACTGCAGAAAGTATAGTCAGAGATAAGCCCAATAGGTATGGGAAAATATGGGCATTTCTAAGCAACATGATGTATAAGTGTACACTGTGTGGGTGTGCATGTGAAGGTAGAGATGTGGGTTTGGGTGCCTGTGGGCAGAACATTTTCTTTTTATGGTATCCTCAGAATCAATGTCTACTCTCAATAATGGATACCTGCCTGGAGTCCTTGGGTACATACTAGGGCAGCTAGCCCAAGCTTCCCATGCTGCCTCGGCTACATTGCTATTTTTAGCAAGCTAGATTGAACAGACCTAACATGAGTATGTCTACACAAGCTGGGAATCACACACCCCAGCTGCAAGTGTAGACATAGTCTCTGAGGTACAGCACAGAACTCGCAGCACAGGGAGAAGTGGGGCTGTGGTGACTGTAAACCACCTTTATGCCCTCATGAACCCGGACTGCTCCAGGGTCTGCAGAGATCCAGAAAGTAGTTCAGCCAGTCCCGGGGGACTGTCTAAGGTACAGCAGCCTCCCCAGGATGCTCATTGGGCCACAGTGCTGCCTAGAATTTACTTCAGGGCTTGTGAGGGGGTCCTCAGAGGTCAGTCTGATGGCCATCCTCTTCAGTACCTGATGGCTTTTAGGATCCTTTTTTCTGATCTCATCTTTGATGTTTAGGCTTTACATCTGTTTTAAGAAGCACATAACCACAAGGAAAATTCCTCAGACACTGGAGCTGGCACCCTATACAGACAAAAGAGGGTTCTTGACACAATTATATTACAGACCATCCTGATATGGGTGCTGCAGCCAACTTTTATGGGTTCCCTTGGGCAAGTCCTTTCTTTAATTTTCTGTGCGGCATTTCATGTCAAAAACTTTTGTCAGTAATTCATAACAAGCATTTTATTAGCACCTTTCTATAAACATATTTATAGTTTCAATTATAGTTGAACAATGTTTTTTACCCTGGGAATTTCCTTTAGTTGAAAAAAATAAATACTTCAAAGAACTGCTCTGTTATCCCTTAGGAGTTTGCATGTTGTATATGAACCTCAAACTGCCACACTTTAATGTATTTCCTGGAAGTACTAATGATGTGATTCTAGAGATAGACTCTGAAAGGCTGAGCCCTATGGTATTTATCTCAATATTTTCGGATGCACTCAGCTAGAAATGAGATCAGATAAATAAAGGGGTCCGCATATTTTGCAAAGGGTTCAGAGTAGAAATGTTTCCTTTCCTTCTGAAAAGTCATCCACTTTTTTTTTAGACTAATAGCCCCATTTGTCCAGTCTCTGAAAACTAATGCTCTTAGGAAGAGTGCTAATCTATACTTCAAGTTTTATATCTTGATGTGTAAATCACACGATCATTGACAATCAATACTTAGAACCATATATCAAGTTCTCTCCTTTAACTAGGAGGAGATACAGGTCCCTGCATCAAAAGTCAAAGTAAAATTTTACTCTGAAAGAACAGAGGTCTTGGAAATATTTTTGGTAATGTTCTCATCTGTACATTGGCAAAGAACTGGAATATAAATTAGGTTTCTATGCATTCATCAATCTCATGCTCCTAGTCGTACTGATGCTTTAGTGAAACTTTATTGGCTGATCACATCAGTTGGGATGCCAATGTCAGACAGACTCCTGATGTTGATGTGTAGAATTGGCAGTGAGGGTCCTCTGTTTGAATGCTTGCTCCAGATTGCTTTGAAGCAGGAATATATATATATATATATATATAATTTCTTATTTATGGCTCCTGCACCACTTTATGTGGCCTAATAATTTAGAATCACAGAAGACTCAAGCCTCTGCAAGTAATGATGCATAGGATGAAGTAATTTGGAAGTAAAATTTTTAAAGTAGTGGTTTACATGTCAGAGTTTGTCCTGTTTGTAGCTATAAAGGCTGATAAAAACAAGGGAAAGTTTTGTGTTTTTTAAATAGTCTTGTCTCTTTTCTCTTTCTTATTGAATGACAGAGAATGTTATAACTTCTGTAAAGTCACTTCTAAAAAGTACAGTCAATTTTTTTTTCAGAGGCAGGACTCAATGATACCATGTCCACTCCTCACCCTGTGCTGTCCTGGTCCAGATTCTTGACCCAGGCTTTGCGGGGAAAAGGACGAGATTGGCCCCCAATCCATTTAAGGTTTTATATTGACTCCTGCGACAGGACTTTGGGAGTTTGACCAAAGCTGTGTGAAAACTAATACAAGGCCACATCCTGTGAGATGCTGAACACCCACAACTTCCACTGATGTCAAAGAGAGTTGAGAGAGTATGGAACCTTGCAGGGTAAGATCCATAGTGAGGTCATGATCCCTTGAAGTTTATGTACCTCTGTCATTGAGTTTCTTGAGCCTTGACTCAAGCTGATCCTGAATAACCTGGGATAGAAGGTAAACATAGCCATAGGAAGTACCATTATAAAAAAGACCAAGGATGAAATTGACTACATGGGGGCCAGGATTTGACCTCAGTTGTTTAGCACCTGAAGTATTTGGATTAACTACTGTATTTGGAGTGCTTTCTATTCTAATTATAATACTACATATGCTGGGGCAAAGGAAAGTATTGCAACATGAAAAATCTGCCCACTTTACAGAGCATTCAGTGATTCCTGTAATTCATTTCTGGCTATTGTTACTGTTGATTGATGTGGGTATTGCCGCCTAATATTTATTTAATCACATGTATTAATAATTCAAAAATAAATGGTTCCAGAGGACTTGTCACAACCAGGGCACAGGTAGTCTGACCTAGTGGTCAGAGTAGGGTTTAGGAGTCAGGCTGAGTCAGCTACCAGCAGGTCAGAGTTTGAGGCAAGCCCTAGGACAAAACCAAGAATCCGGTGCCAGGCCAGGTCAGGTTACTAGGAGAGCAGAGTCTGAGACAGGCCAGAGGGCAAACTAGGAATCATTTATCAGGAAGGGTCCGGTTGCCAGGCAATCAGGAGCAGGTATTGCAGGAGAAACTGTCCTAAGCAGGGAGAACTCAGTTGCAGGACAACTTCCTGTTTCTGGGCTGGATTTATATAGAGGCTGTGAACCAATCAGGGCCCCCAGTGTTCTGCCAATCAAATTCCAAGACCGGCATCATCTGTCAGGGTTCAGCTTCTATTCTGGCAATTGTTAACATGCCACTGGGTGGTAGGTTGGAACTTATTTGTGCCTACAAGCCTGATAGGCCCGTCTTCAAGACCCATGGTCCCTGATAGGACTAAGAATTGCAAATGTGTGTTATTTTTAGTTATGATTAATGGATTACATTTATATAAAGAGATTTATTTCTTTTTTAAAGTGCATCATCTATTGCAGAATCTAGTGAATTTCATAGTTTATGAAAATGATGGATGCAAAGCACAGAAACAGGCCTGATAAACAGTGCTGCAAAAGTTTTCCAATACAAATTTTTTGATTTTTACTTACAACTCTGCAGCTTTTGCAGAGCCCCAGAGAAAGGACTTGGAATTATACTATATTTTTTGCACTGAAAATGCTCTTCTATTGGATTAGTTCAGAATAACTTGGTTCAGTGTTTACCAAAAACCTAACAATTGTGTAGAAGCCAGATGAATGTGTTTTGGTTTGGGCCATGGTTAGCCATATTGTTAAAGGAATGAGCTCTTCCTATACCCATCTACCCATTCCCAGCCATGCTCAGATGGTGTTTCTGCTTGGTCCCTCTGATGTTTTGTGGTTTAATACTTGTACTCATGTTCTACTGTGTATAAGATTCCTGTTGCTTCGCTAATCTTCAATGAAATCTTTTAAATTAACTTGGGACATTGCTGTATATTTTAAATGTAAAAAATCAGATGTCATACATTCATGTGTAAAAGCTTTCTGACAAGGCAGTCACAGAGGCTATATCGTGCTCCCTTCATTTCATTGCCAACTGCAGCAGTCCCACACCAAACATGAGCATGCAGAGTTCTGCAGCTAGTGCCTTGAGATGAGGCCGGCAGAACAAGAGCAAAGCAACGGTACCATGTCTGCTCTTACAGAGACTGGCTAGGCATTAACTCTCCCTCCTTAGTTTCATCCCTATGCATAAGATGAAATTTTAGAGGCAGCACTAGGTGAGCCAATGACAGAAAAAGGTGGAGACCTGCTACTAAAATTGGTGATGGTGCAGTGATAAAAGGAAAGATTGAAAGGAACGGATCCAACTTCCGCTGACTTAAATGGAGCTGGATAAGATCCCTGCTAGCTGAAACCCTGTTAGATCAAGATCAATAGGTTTTGCCCAGCCATTTCTAGCAGATCTCTATCTAAGGTAACATGGACAGGCCAACCTCTCTGCCTTATATGTGCTGCTGCATTCAAACCATGATGGAAGACTCCAGCGCATTTTCTGCTGAAAGCCCATGCTATTTCTCTGTCAGTTTTCTCCATTTCAGCCTTTTTGTTTATAAAGTACAGTAGGAGATTATGTTTCTCTTTTCCTACATGTTTCCTATCTTAATCCATATTTAAACTGTTCCTCAATAGCTTAGCTTCTTTTCATAACCCATGGCTTCAAAATTTACATTTCAACAAAAACAAGCAACACCAAAATCCTTTCCTGATTTATTTCTTTTGCAAGGTAATCTTAATATTAACTCCTGGATCCTTATTGTGTTGTAATCAGTAAAATTACATAGGTCACCTTTTGGGAGTTCTAAACAAGTGGTTACCTTCTTTGTGAGGAAAGCTCCGTGTATGTAATGTTAATGTGGTTATTTAAAATTGTGGATAGATGGGATATTTTCAGATTTCACATTACTCCATAGGCTCTTAAGAAGTTCTTGTTTGGATTTCAATTGTAACAATTGGTATATTATGGATGGAAGAGACCCAGTTCTTATAAGGATCTTCCCTGTTACACTTGACTGCCTCTCTCCCTTTGATTCCTTTCTCTTGTAAAACAGTTTAACAAATTCTCATCTGGACCCTTTTCCCTTGTGTGGCCAACCAGGCTGTGGCAGTCAGGCCTAGTGGTGGAAACAAGAGGTTGGCCTTCTGGTTAGAGCTGGATCCAGGTTGAGCAGAGTCCAGGAATTGAGCCAAGGGTCAGTACCAGAGGGACAGAGGCCAAATGCCAGAGCCGGGGGTAAACCAGAGTCGTAAACCAGAAGCAGAGCCAGGGATCAAAGCCAGGAGACTGAAGGCAGAGGGAAGTAGGGGGAACAAAGCAGGAGCAGGGACTGAAACAAGGGCAAGCGCAGCTGCAGGCATGGGTATGTGTTGAGCAGCTGGTGAGGTGCTGTGGAGGCCATGCTTATCAGCCAGCAGTCAAATCAGAGTCTGTGGGCTTGTCTTCACTACCCGCCGGATCGGCGGGTAGCAATCGATCTATTGGGGATCGATTGATCGCCTCTCGTTTAGATGTGATTAATCGATCCCCGAACACACTCCCCGTTGACTCTGGAAATCCACCTCCGTGAAAGGCAGAAGCGGAGTCGATGGGGGAGCAGCAGCGATCGACTTGCCGCCGTCCTCACGACCAGGTAAGTCGGTCTATGATATGCCGACTTCAGCTACGCTATTCACGTAGCTGAAGTTGCGTATCGGAGATCGACCCCCCCCCCCGAGTGTACCCCAGGGGCTAAAGTTCTAAAACAGTGGGCTTCC
Organism: Chelydra serpentina; assembly: GCA_037349315.1. Classification (NCBI taxonomy): domain Eukaryota; kingdom Metazoa; phylum Chordata; order Testudines; family Chelydridae; genus Chelydra; species Chelydra serpentina. Next base: position 22,352,164 of record JBAIAC010000035.1, read on the forward strand.
TGGTTGCCTAGTAGTGCAGTTAGTCGGGGAGCTGGCCAGAAGCTGGTCCTGACTGGTCTGGTCCCTGACAAGTTGTCAGCCTTTCCCCCTTATTGCGATGTTTCTTTAAGTCACTTCTCTTTGAGAGGTTCTACTCAAAACATTTTACTAGTGTGGACATTTACTTACACTGAAAGTAAGATTGCACTTAAAAGATGTAATTATTGGGAAATCTCTAATGAACATGTCCTCCCCATCAAGTTTGCTCTCTAAGCATCAGAGATTCAACTGCCTTGATTCTGAAAACAATTTATTTTTGAAAGGACTCTAGAAGACATATTTTTTTGAATGACCCTGTAAATACATATAATTGATTCACTGTGCAAACTTATGTAAGTATGGAACAATATTTTTCTATCATTTCCAGTTTATCCCTTTGTTGAACACTGAACTCATACTGATCATTGGACCCTTAAATCTAAACTGAAACTATCCTGCTAAAATAAATCTTCCTCTTGTGGTAAATCTCTGGACCCAACAGTACTGAATTTAATCACATACTTTGGCATTTCTCTAATTAATTAAAAACAGTATGAGAATTTTATATCAGATGGTGCTATTAAGCTCAGTCTCACTAGAAGAATGTGCCATCTTCTCAGGAATATGAAGCAATATGGGAGGACCCAAAAAAGGAATTAACAATTATTAACTGGAATATAAGCAGTGGCTAATTACAACATGGCCACTTCAGACCTGCAGCTGATTGGGCTGCCAAAAATAAAGTTCCAGCACCAGAAAGGTATGCCGGAAAAAAGGTTCCTAGCAGAGGGCAACCCTGCACTGGAGAGAATTAGTAGAGACCAGGAACTCATAAAGAAACATTGTTTCTGTTTTTGCTGACCACTGATATGGCCCTGATGCTTCAGTCGCTTAAAATTATGCATGTGAGTAATTCCACTGAAGTCAATAGGACTACTTATCTAAGGGCCCATGTGTTCCCAAGCCACCCACACACCGGGTTACCACTGGGCAGCTCACCCAGAACAACTGGAAGTGAGGGGCTAGCAGGACTCTGGTCCCTCTGAAGAGGCACCGCCCACAAGGATCCTGACTGGGGACAAGGACTGGCTCCTCTGATTGGCCAGCCCATACTATTTTTTAAGACAGAAGGAGGCATAGGAAGTTGTCTGAGCAACTGACAGACCTCCTCACTGGCTGTTGCACTACCACTCACCCTGGCTTGGTTCCTGGACTCTGATTCTGACTGTGACCTCAGACTTGGACTCTGACCACTAGATCAGGCCACCCATGTCTCAGTTCGGACAATGTACATACACAAAGTTAAGCATGTGTATGTGTTTAGGATTTGGGGGTTATATCACACCCACTATCTAATAGTAATTATCTTCAGTGAACAATGTCTAGGGTTTTTTTTTAATTGACAAAGGGCTAAATATTTTGGCATTTATTACTAGTATAATAGAAACTAGTCTTGTCACATGATTTAGTCTCTAGCAAGTTCTGGCACATTCTTCTATCAGGTTTTTGGTACAGATAATTATGAAACTTCTAGAAAGCAAAATGAATATACAGTAAACTAGTTTTGTATAAACTTTTGATTAATTAAATTAATGTTAACAAAGAATGTTAACAAGAAAATAAAGCATTATATTAATTCAGAAACTATTTATTTACATTATGATACTTCAGTTAAACCCTTAGGTCCTCATTTTTAAAGTGTCTCACTTCAGAGGTTGCATATGCAATTTTGTGCCCTGAAACAAATAGACACACACATGATAGCACTTGTATATGCAATTGAATTGTTAGATGTTAAGTAGGGTCTAATCATACCATACCCACAAATATTTGATCTCACAATTATTTCCACTTTCAAAATTGTGGGGAGAAGGGAGAAGCCATTTTTCAAAATTAGGACCTTCATAAACATACGTAAAACCAGAATTATTGTAGGTGAAAATATTTTACATTAAAAATCATTTCCACCCTAAGGCATGAATAAGCCTCAACTCTGTTTTCTGCTTCAGTACAGGATTATTTATTACAAGAGATTTGTTTGTTACTCACGCTAAATGAATGCATCATCTGGAAACACTTATTGGAATGCAACAGGGGTATAAGACAAATGAAAAGCACACCTTATGTAGTAATGTCGAGCCCTACTGAATCTTACATCCACCGAGGCCAAGAAGCATTTTAATAGCATTATTATAAAGTAGAAGAACAAGAACATTGCCATTATCAGGCTATTTTCAGTAATAGATTCCTATCCTGGAATGATTTATGTGTATGATACTTTATTTGCCAAGCAGAAAACTGGGAGGGTTTTTTTCCCCAGCACTAATTAATGAAATAAACCAATTGAAGCAGAATTAGGATATAGATGGATAATACCCTGCCTATATTTTTATAGAAATGTTTTAAAGAATAATAATAGCAGATTTCTTGGTAACTTTTTACACTGTGCTATTTATCTCAAAATTAAGTCCCGTCAAATGATGTTCAGGAAAAAAGAGAAGTATCCAGTAGACAATATTTGAAGATTTAAAAATTGTGAGGCCCTGATTCTGCAGACATTTACACATGTGCTTGACTTTAGTCTCACTGAGTTCAAAGAGACCACTGACATGCTTAAAATTAAGCACATGCAGAAGTGCTTGCAGCGTTAAGGCCTAAGAGACTTATCTAGACAGGTGCTTTTTGGAAATAGAGTGCCCTTCAATTCCCAGTGAAATAGAAGTTGAGAGCAATGCAGTACGAGGTCCGCAAAGGAAACATGATTTAGAGGATCAGTTCATATAGTGGGATGACATTTTAAATTATGAAAATAGTACATTAATTACTCATAGTGAATTATATCATGGAGATCCGGGTTTAACCCTTTAGGGTTTTCAGACACGGGTTGTTGTTATATCACTGATAATGGACCATATCATACCATCAGTCCTTGTAGTGGATCAGTGATAAGTTCTGTGTCAAAAGTAATGCCACAATGAGACCAGCTTGCCCAAGAGACAACCCTTATCCCAGGAAACTCCACTAAAATTGCAATCAGTGGAGGCATTAATCCTAGATATAACAGAATTCGGGTGGCTGGCAGGGCATTCGCCATATGGGATGCCAGGCCTTTGGAATGCCCTCAGCTGGTCTGATATAACCCAGGTTTATCAACTTTCAGGTCATGTTGCATTTGATTTGTGTGGCCTTTTAAGAGAGGTAGAGGAAGTGAGGTATACATTGATACATAGGAGTGTTTTTATTATTATTATTACAGTATGAGCTGTTGCTTGGAAGAATGGATGAGCCAAATAAAATGAGATTTTGGTACTGTCATTTAAAATAATTGGAAAGACACTCAGAGCCTGCACATGGGCACTTTTTTAAATTCTAAATCAAACTAAACTAAATTAGGAATAAAATTTTGCACAATCTGCTTGACTGTGTTTGTTCTTTGGATGTTTGATCTCTTTTTTTCTTAATAGCATAAATTCCAGAATACAGCAGGGAAGTAAATGTTAAGTTAATGCTTAGGTCATATTGGACACCCTGTAAGTTTCACACATAGGATATAATGGCTGAAAATAGGCCAGATTCAGCCATCCTGACAAAGTCCTATTCTGGAGGAAGTTGCATGGTCCTGGCTGCTTTATCCAGGGAGAACAATTGAAGTTATGCTGTTAACACCATAAGTATCCTGCTGGTAGAGGCTACAAAGGGAACACGCTGAATCAGAGAATGTCCTGGTCTTTGCAGGCAGGCCCTATGGAGAAGAGGAAGTGACAGCTGCTTTCAGGCTTTGCAATGCTGGAGCTACAGGAGTAAGGGTCTGTCTACACTTTGAGCTGGGGGTAGGTTCCCAGCTTAAGGAGACGTTACCTGTGCTAGCTCTGATCAAACCAGTGTACTAAAAATAGTGGAGTTATGGCAGTGCAACCAGCAGCAGGGACTTGCTGTCCCAGATTTGCATCTAGGGTCTTGGATGGGCACACACTCAGGGTAGCTAGTCATGCTGTCACACTTTTGAGGTGCTAGCTCAATGAGAGCTAGTGCAGATGTTTTGCTCAAGTTGGGAATCACACCTCCAGCTCAAAGTATAAATATTCACCAAGAATTGGCAAGATTAAGTCTTTCCACTGGTGTATCAGTACAGTTTGGCCAAAGAGGTCTCAACCTCCTTTCCTCCCTCCAGGTTTTTGCCTGACTGAATTGTGCAGTATCAGCTAGGCCCAAAATAAATACAATAACAAATAAATTGAATAGATATAAAATCATATCCAGGTTGAGTACCAGGTATAATAAACAACCAATAATAAAATAATGCCACATTTTCCCTGAAATTCAAATGTAGACATTAGTATAATAATTATCTCTCCACTGAGTCCGATTTAAAAGAACCATGGGAAACATAAAAGGCATTTATAGGTCATCATATCTTTTAGTGAATTTATTTCAGTATCATCTAGGAAATTCCCCTAAACCCACTTACTTTTTGGACTGCAAAGTTTACTTAGGGCTAGATTGTCCCAGGCCCTTCTGCTGATGCACAAGAGCTAAGAGGATGCAAGGAGCGTTCTATCTCCCTTGTATGCCCTGCATGAATGGGCTAGTGACAATTGCAGTCTCCATGCTCAGGGATACACAGAGAATAGTTCCTCTAGTAGGGCTACATCTACACTTAGAACAGCGGGTGTGATTCCCAGCCTGAGTGGATATCTTTGCGCTCGCTCTCATCAAGATAGCATGCAAAAAATAGAATTGTAGCCACTGTATCATGGGCATCAGTGACTGATGGCTTGGGCAAGCCACCTCAAGATCAATGAAGACAGACAAAAATCAAAAAGATGTTTATCAAATAAATGTGAAAAAATACATTTGAGGAAATACTTGTGGATGATCCATGAGCAGAAAAAATTAGCAAATTAACAGAATAAATTATCCATTGAAAATTATTTGTTTAACTCAAGTGCCTCTGGCTTAAACCTTTATGAATTACAATAAAATTTGCATTTTGACAGGTGCTTCCTCTGCTTACTCCAATTTTTCCTCATCCCGCTGAACTATTACCTACAAGTGACCTCCTTAAAAACCTTCCTTCTCATAGTCTTTTTCCTCCTTCTTCATCTGGGAAAGAAGCCCAAGACTAAGCACTCTGATGTTACTGTCTTTCAGAGTCATAACATTATAATGTAGTCATTAATGTTTCAAATCTTGTCACTTCATGTGCTAATGTGTTATATTTGCATGGACATACTGGATTGCTAGCCCATGCATTATAATTTGCATCAATCTTATCTTAATGACATCCTGCATTATGTGTCTATTTTGGCATTCAAAGCAAAGCAAGGTTGTTTGATATATTTCAGACACCATAGCAAGTCACTGTCTTTAATCCATGTATGTAACATCAATCATGAAGTCTTATGGCCATCGGCATCACGCATAACACAGGAGAAAATCATGAAACCATAATTCTCTATAATGTGATTAAGCATTTAGTTGCTTATTACTGATTGAACACTATGTGTCATATGCCTGTTGCTTTATCACACCGGCTTAACCATGTCATCATATAGTCATTCTTATAAAGATGCTTGAATTACAGCTGTATGTAATTCTAGTGAATAAAACTATATTCAGTCTGCACTTGATAAACTGTACATGTGCATTATAGACATATGAGCTCATATTCCCAAATTAAATTTCTTTGAAAAATGGGTTGTGTCTTCATAAACCCCATCTCTGTGTTAGAATATTGTTATGTTGCAGATCATTCCTTATTGTCCCAGAACACTCAGTAAACAGGGTGGATTCTGAGCTACAATACAAGTAAATCAAATCATAATAACTATAAGTTACTGCAAGTCTTATACTTGCCCTAGGATAAATGTTCTATAGGCCTGAATCTGTAATCTTTATACATGGAGTACTTGGGACTAGTTGTGTGAGTAAATGCTAGGCACTATCATTCAGGGATGTAGAATCGAATCCTGCATATATACCTTATTTTAAAAAATTGTAAGAACCAAATATTTGGACAGATCAAGACACTTTTTGAGTTTTAAATATAGCTACACACTGGTTACTAGGAATTTGTGTATAACGCTCTATTGGTTTATTTTATTTTTTACAAAGTATTTTTACAGAATTGGGGAAGTATGGGGAGGTATAATGTATAACACAATGGGAAACATAGTTCTTATTCTGAATGACTGCCTTTTAAACATTCTAACTAGTATTGTTCACTTGTCTTCATGTGATCATTCAGATTGAAATCTTAGCCCCCTGGATGTTCATGGAAATTTTGCTATTGACGTCTATGAAGCCAGGATTTCACTCTTAGGCCTTGTCTACACTACAGGGGAAATTCAATTTGAATTATGTGAATAGTGTAACTCAAATCGATGTAGCTTAGACCTACTTACCGTGGGGTCCACACTACGCGATGTCAACGGGAGACATTCTCCCATCAACTTCCCCTAATCTTCTCAAGCCGGTGGAGTTCAGGAATCAATGGGAGAGCGATCTATGGTTAATTTAGCGGGTCTTCACTAGACCTGCTAAATTGACCGCCGACGCATTGATTGCCACTTGTCAATCCCGTGGTAAGTGTAGACAAGCCCTTAGGCTTTTATCTTCCCTTCAAGTATGAATCTCATCTGAAAAGAAGCATTAGTGTGGTTCCATATTGTCACTCAATGACTTCCAGAGCAAAGGTTCACAATTTATAAGTTTATAAAAACAAACGTAATTTCACTACCTGCAACCTCGCCATTTAATCGGAAAGTCAGGCTGAATTCTTTGTGGCTTGCGCATCTTTTCTAGTAATAAAGATTCTATAGGCCAAAATTTGCCCCTCAGTTTAACTTATGCAAACACAATGTCTTCATGTTCTGTCCTTAGATGCAATGCTTTTGCCTTCAGAAGAGTAGAATTTGGTCCTGCAACCAGATTTATTATCAATTCTCTTAATAATCCCTGAGCCAAAATAATCTAGTTCCCTCTCCCACAGCAGTGCTAACAATTCTACATAGTGGTGCTAAGTATATTCTACCCTCATTTGCACTAATATGAATCCTGAATATCTGCACTGATTTTAGTAGAGTTACTCTGGAATTACACCAGTGTAGACGAGAACAGAATTTGCCTCTAATTTTTGTTTAGGTAGACATAATTTTAAATAGAACTAGGGAGCAAAATGGTTGACTAAGAAGGTAACCTTTTTACAAAATTACTTTTCAAAATACATCTACACTTTATCTAGTAGACTGGCAAATATAGATCTTAATAGTTATTCAGAAAGAACTTAATAGTGGGCAAAAGTGCACAACAATATCCAAGATACCAAGGAATATGTTAACAAACAGTGAAAGAAGGGAGTAAAGAATGGAAATGCCAAATATGTATTCACGTTACATTAATTGACTGTTCCCGAAAGACCCTAAGCCTCTATAGCACTTGCTTTCTTCATTTCAATAGGGTAGCATGCATGGACTAAACCTTTAACTAATGCAAGTCAATGGAGGTACGTTGACTTTAGTAGGGCTATGCTGATTTATATCAGCTGAAAATCTTGCCCTTGACCTACAAAATTGCTTAGGCTAATGAACATTTAAAGCACTTTCTCCCAAAGGCCAGTACTTATTAAAATATAAAGTATAGCATCTTCGGTTATCAAAGGTTTTAGAATTAAAGATTTTCTGGAAACATGGGATTCTCATAGCATCCATTTGTCAGTGAACTGTGCAGCATTATCTTGCAAAAGAGTTTCAGTTATAACCTGTATTTTCATTCTTTGATAACTTTCTGAAAAATTCTGATTTGGATTGAGATTTTGCATGCTTGGTCCCTATCCAAAGATATCTATTCCCTTTAAAAAAAATTATTTCAGTTGCCTTTGAATTAAGTGAGTCTGAAAAAATGTCTTTTCCCAATGTTAAAAAAATTATGGCCCTATAGATGAATTACAATAAACCTGAATGTACCAATGTGCAATATAATCAATGGGGTTTTTTTGGATCAGGAACTTCAAAACATTTAAGGAAATACAATAGTTAAGTATTCAACTATAACATTTCATTGACATCATTGCTTTTTTAATATGATCAAGAGTTAGAGCAGTATATAAGCACCCACACATTTACCACACTTGACTGCACCAACATTTTATCACAAAAGGTCACTTTGAAATGAAATACGAATCTGTAGATCTCCAGGATATTACTCAAGTCTTTTCTGAATTGTTTATATAGTAGATTGGCTATGTACATAGACACATAAACAAAGGTGATGACCATATACAGTATATGCAAAATTGCCTTGGGACTAACACCCCCATTCAACATCTTGATCCACCCCTAACTGCTTCAGCGGTCATAGAACACATGTTGTGTCATGTTGGTAGATACATACATCCAAAAATGTATTCCAAGGATCTCAAAATGTTTTACATACTTTTATGTAATTACTGAACAACACCCTTATGAAAACCCTAGCCATGCCGGCTTTACTCAGTCAAAATTGCCACTGAAGTCTAAGGGAGTTTTGGCTGATTACAGATTTCAGGTTGTATTATATCCATTTACAGATGGGCATACTGAGGCACAGAGAATTTAAATGATGTGCACAAAGCAAGCCAGTAGGAAAGCTAGGGTTCCAATTCAGCAAACCATCCCTATTGAGCAATGCACCTAAATCTTGTACTTCAAGAGCACTATTAAAATCAATTTGAATTAATGGGATTTCATCATGTGCTTAAGTACTTTTCTGAATAGGGATCTATTTAAACACGGTTCAATGTTTTGCTGAAGTGAGGCCCAAGAATCTTGACTCACAACTCATCTGGCAAAGTCAGAGATAATGCTGATAACAGGGAAAGGGAACAAGAATTTTCAACATAAAACTAAAAATGAAAGAAAACTAAACAAACAAACAAACAAAACCAACACAATGATAGGAACATTCACATTTTCTGGATTATCTGATAATTAGCATGTATAACATGTACAAAGTACACTGACATAGATTTTCATCAGATTTGTTTTCTGTTTCCCTGTTCCAGTCACCACTCACTTTCCATCATATTTTCATACTCAGTTATTTCATTTATTCCAAAGTGGCAAGCAATGGACGCTTACTAATGCACTAACCATGCTGCTGCAAGATAATTTTTTTTAAAGGAAAATCAAACTCAGCAGATTTGGAACCCTCTAGCACAGCTCCCACTCAAATTGGTTTCATCCTGTCAGATTCTAGGAAGGATATAATCAAAGATAGATGTAATTGTAAATGTAAATGTGAATGCACATGATGCTCCTGAAGATCAGTAGGAAAGATACATGAGCTCACAGGTTGGTACACTCAACTGCTAATCACAATATCAAGGTTTGAATCCCAAAAGGGATCTCTCAGTTCATGAGCAGTGAACTGAGAGAGTGTCTGGAGGGTGAGTGAGGGTATCTGGAGTGCTGTGAAAACCACTGTGCCATTTCCTGAGTGTGGATGAATGACACCCATTTGTCATTAAAGACTGGCATTAACAGAGTGCTGAAAGTAATTCAGTTCAGCTATTCTGCATGGAGAATAGTTGTGGTAGTGAAGCCTAGTTGCAGAAAAGCGAGTTTATATAAAGGGATTATAAAGGCTCTGGAAAGGTCTAGGCTTCAGATGTCAAGTTTTCACCTCATCAGTAGGGTTGGGTGGAGCACAGGGCATACTGCTACATGGTGGAGATATGGCATTCAGGAAAATCCAGCTAGTGCCAAAAATAAAGATGAAAAAACATTTGAAATAGACCTGCCTCATGTTTCATCAATGGCCACCATCACAAAAGCTTACAGAAAGTTGGGCTACATAGTTACAAGGTTACAAGACTTTTTTTATACTCCTTTCTTGTCTTTTAAAGCCTCACATGCCCTTGGTCAAGACACTGATTCTTTTTCTGGTATTGCTATATATACATTTTAAAATGTCTTTAAAAAATGGATTCTAATACCTTTCTGCCATTATGACATCAGTCACAAAGTGTTCTTAGTACCTATGATAGTGACCTACATTTTCAGTTTCACAAACTTCATTTAGTGGTGGTATTTGAAAATAGAAATCTTTACCTTCAAGCCAAGGTATAATCACCACCCTGCACTTTAACCGGGGTCGGGGGCGGGGCGGGGGGGGAGGATGTCTGGCTGGCCGAGAGAAGAGGGCAATGCTTTCTGGCTTGGGGGAGGAGGAGAGATGTAAAACTGCTGGAAAAGCAGTCAGCGTGGTGGATGACCCACCACCTAGGAATGAGGGGTTTAAAAAGGTCAGCCTGGGCCTGGCCCCTCCCCTCATTCACTCGGAACAGGCAATAAACACATTTCACTGTATTTTAAGATGCTTGGATAAATTCACAAGTGAAAGTTTACAGTACGTTGGCAAACCTTAGCATTCGATAATCAATTATCTTTTTCAAGGTTCTTGGCATCAGTTAGTTCTTCAGTTCTTTGTCCCAGTATTTTGGTAGGAAATATGTTCAATCAAAGTGTCAATTTCAGTCTTTCAACATGTATCCAGAAAGAACATCCATTTTTCTTTAATGGTACGTAGTATTTCAAATCCAAACGACTCTTTGAGAACAGTGAAACTTATTTTCAAAGATCCTTATCAAGATTTTCCAACCAAGTCTTCTTCCATTTTTACTCATTTATTTTAAGGGGGAAAAAAGCAAAAAAAGGAGGCCTCATTTATGTGTACTCCTGGCTGATATCACCATGAGTCAACTGCAAAAATGTTAGGTGTCAAGAGAGTCACTCATGCCTTTTCTGCAGTTGTAAATTGAAGTAAAAAAGCAATCTAATTAATTTAATTTCCCTAAATCTACAAAGGGAGAGTAGCCACACTTCTATATATTTATGGAGCACATTACATTAAAAATCAAATCTTAGTTATATATCTACAAAATATTTGTTTAATCACATAAGCAAGACTTGTAACTAACAGAGATCAAAGCTTTGGAACAGATGGATATTTGTTTTAATTCTTTATCTGATCTGCTGTTCAGGGTAAATCGTACTACAGCATTTCTCCTGGAGCATTTCAGTCATTTTACATACATATGATGTGTATACACTACACACACACACACATAGATATATATGTAATTGTGTGATGGGAAAACTACTATATTAATAAGGTGAACAAACACACTATTGAAAAACATTTTTGACAGTCTGACCTGTCAATGTATATAAAATATGTTTTGTATGTAGAGATCATTGGCCAGATTTAGGCAGCTAAATAAGTGGCCAGATTATGAAAAATGTTCCACATCCAGGAATTCACTTTGAAAACAATATGAGATGATGTGTGTGGAGCAATTTTGAAAATATGGCTCTGTGTTAATTTTAATATACTCTTTTAGTTATTTGTTTTTGAATATTCCATTGAAAGTAAGATGTCACTGGTCTAACTTTACTACTACTACCATTTTGCACTAAAATGCAACTTTCCGTACACAAAGCACAAACATTATCTAATCAATCCTTCAGCAAGATGTTACAGTTGATCTTTTTAGATTTTTTTTAAAAAGCATTTAACTACAGCAATAGCTCATCATCTGAATGATTGAACCATTTTTTGAAAATTTTCCCAATTCATAAGCTGGCTAGAAAATAATGAGTCACTTTGGTCTTCTTGACATCTTCATTTTCCAAATGTGAACTGCAGATCTATGCGGTGAGATGCACAGCTAATAGTTAACAACTTGGAGACATTAAGAGCCAAATCCATCTCTCCTTTTTCACATGAGAAACCCACTGAAGATCAAAATCAGCTGGACCTAAATGGTATTAGTTATACATTGTAGGGAACCACGGAAGACTTTGTTACGGCATAGTAAGGGTGTATTCACTTTCTCATGCTCGCCAGGGTGTGTTTGCGTTCCCACACTCTTTTGGCGGCCGGTCATGGTCATGGCCAGCCAGCTGCACTCTGTTTTGAGCTTATTAAAAGTGTTTATTGCTTTGTATGGCCTTGAGCCAAGAGGCGGCCCCTGCTTGCTTCTGTATGAGATGTCTGTATATATTTGTATGGGCCTGGCCCCACGTTGGACTCCGTACCAGGCCACGCTTTCGGTGCGCTGGGTCCCCCGCCTCTGTGACAGCAACGCCAGGGGTCCCCGTTGCGGGTGTGTCACTTTGCCCTCAATAAAGCCAATCACTCACAGACTATGTGGGCCTCGTTCTTGCAGAGCACCCTGGGTAGGCCCGCAGACTCCCAAGAACCTAACATACATTTAGGCTGATATTTTCAAAGGCACATAAGAGAGTTAGGTATCCAACTTTAATGAGAGTTGAGTATCTAACTCTGATAGACTCCTTTGAAAATCCTAGCCACAGGATCTGATCCAAAACCTGCTGAAGTCAATGGAAAACTCCCATTAGCCTTACTGGGCTTTGGAACAGGCTCCTCAGACCAGAGCATTCTGAGAATAGTAAAAGACCTGTCTCTCTCACTCGCCCCTCCATCTTTGAAAATGCATCCCTTTTAGTAAGAAGAACCTAACAAGGAGCCAATTCCTGTGCAAAACATTCTGTCAAATACTTTCTTTAAATACTAGAAATCTCAGTTTACAATTTTTCTCAAAAGCACGTAATAAAGCAGTCTTTTTCTTTCACTAAACCCAAATATTTTTATCACTTCCTATTGACTGGAATGAGGTCTGTGCTAACAGGCTTTGAAAGGAAATGGGAAAATCTGGGCTACATGTCTCACTGATGGGCTGGAATCTCAGCCACACAGGAAAAATGAATGGTTTTGTCCTATATTTTTAAGAGAAATAATTAAAGAGATATTGTGCTGCTTCCTATTTTAGGTCAATATCTTCACCCAGGGAGAACCCCAAAACCTTGTCATCCTTTGGTGTACAGCAACTATACCAATGGAGGAATGGACCATTCCATATAATCCTGGGTTCTCAACTAAAATAAAAACAAAACACTTTTCTTTTATATCTTACTGCAAGTAAACTGAGAAAAGAGTTTTAGCAGTTGCTCTTCCAGTGTTGCCAGTGGAGCTCTGTCCATTTGCAGTAGATTATATACACTACAGATGAAATTTTGGCATACAGTATATTCCCTCTGGGTGTAATACTATAGTCACCAAATTTCTTTAAAATTGATGCAGTCATTTATTTGAATGAGGAAAAGAAATGAAATAGTGAAGCAATGTAGGATGTCTGTTTATTTCTGCAATTTTGCAATGATCAACTGGAAAAAAAGAAGGCCTAGTGTTAAAAATATATTTCTATTTGCAACATTGTCTTCAATTAGATGGCTTTTTTGTTATTGTAACAAATACAACTCTTTATGCACAGGGCTGGGATTTTCAGTTCAGTGCACGGGATTCAGAGCCATACATCTTCTTCAGATTTTAATGGAATGTATGGGACTAAAGCCCCTGTACTGTTTCAAAGTTTCAACAAGGGTCCCATTTTAAATACTACTCAGCCAAAACTCTCTAACCCTTCACTGCAAAAGTAAGGATTGCAGAATTAGGCTATAAATGCTTAGGTGATTATATCAACCAATAGCAGGAAAAGTTTGAAATGTAATGCATTTGGAAACTATATCTTGCCATGAAATAAGATGTGAGTGGTTCCATACCAGCCATTGATATAATATCTTTGGTTAGTGCTGACTGTGAACCAGGGTGTCTCTCCATTTAACAATTCCTTGAATTTCTTTAGATAGTTTATGCACTGTGGCCAACCTTGAACCAAAATTAGATGAATTGAAATGGAAACATGGAGAAACAAAGCCAAGAATGCAACAATGAATGCTGATCTTTACACATTTTCTGTATCTAGATATCTTTTGGCTATTTCATGCAGATAATAATAAATGGGGAGCACCTGGGCTAAACTAAATAGACTTTCTCAAACAAAATTCCTAATTCAGTTGGATTTAGGTCAAGCATTGATGCACTTAAGCTATAAGATCTTCTTCTCCAGCATTTTTACAGCACCTTAACACCTTGAAAGTCATTGCCAGCATCAACTATGAATAGCATTGTTCTGAAATCCTTCATATTATGTTGCAGCAACAAACAAATAATGCAATATATAGTTGGGGGATATGTATTGTGTGAAGAATGTTATACAACATGAGGCTTGAAAAGGTAGCTTTACAGAAAGATTGGGGTTGATCCAGGGACTACTGTCACCAATAGGGATTTTAATTTCAATGGGAGCAGGATCCTGTTCCATGATGAAATGCAAAAATACCCTTGGTGATCACATGAGAAAAGAGCATGAGCAAAAATTTTCTTACATATAATGTGTGACTGTGACATAATATTGTATAATATGTCCCTTGCATCCCCCTCCTTTCTAACTTAAAAACTAAGGGGTCATTTAACCTTTACACTGAATATGGGTAACCCTAGAGAAAGCCCATGGTTATTCAGAGTAGGTGGCATACACTTGCAATATTACAGGAGGTTGAAGCTATTGAGATATGTCATAAGCTAAAAGCATGGTAACCAACTTCTACAGCAGATGTGATTGGGTCATACTCTCTGAAAGTGTATTGAAACCTCATCAGCTCTGGGTGTCCAACTTCTGCTCTTGGCTTCCCCACAGAAGCAGTGCACACCCGCTGGTCTGCCCCAGTCTACTGATGTAGGAGGGGAAAGTTAATTATTTTAGATTTAAAGTGATGCTAACCTTTGGGATTACCCACAAAACAGATGGGCCACCGTGGGTTGTGGTAATTTTTTAAAATTTCCAATAACTTTCAGGTCTGAGGAGTTTTCTTTGCCTTCAGATGTCAGTTCTGATGAAAAGTACTCCAGGACTTCTGGTGGCCAGCAATGCATTCATGCCCTATCAAAGACCCTGTAGTGTCCAGAAAACCTGCAGCCACTGTTATGAGACTACCATCCTCCAAGACTGGAAACCTCATTGATTTAAAAAAGGACCCAAAAGGTAGCTTTTTAGGTGACCCCATTTCCCTGGTGTGCAGCAGGTTGGTCTAATAAGACGGTAATGCTAGTTATTGAGCAGGGCACTCATCAGCCTCGGGACTTCTCCACACAGTGTACTGTATCGGCAGGACCACGGAGAGCTCCCAGTGCTTTGGGACTGAATGGACAGCTCCTACCACCTATTGAGACAGGTCCCCTGAAGCCCTGCATCATACAGCGACTGTACCTTGTTCCTAAGCAAACCCATTCCATTCATAAAATCTAAAGATGAGCCCCACACTCCGTTCTGGGAGCAGGGGGATGTATATATAGACTCACGCGCGCAATCTTTCCTGGGGTGTTATTGTGCCTTATTGGTCGCCTGGTTTTGTTATTATTTTGCTGGGCTGTAAGAGATGCAGCCTAAAACAGTGACACGAAAGAGAGTGGGGGGTGGGGCTTGGTAGGCAGGAGATATTTGTTCTAACTGATATAAAATAATCTCATCTCAGCAGCGTTTATGGTAAATGACACAGTCTGGAAACAGAATGGGATCCAGATGCCCCCCCCCCCTCCAATCTATCTATCTACACACACGTACACACACACACACTAGAGTTTCCATACACGGCTACTCCCCCACCCCCAGAAAGAGCCCTTAAATATGTTCCCTCCATGTCGTCAACAGCAAAGACCACTCTAGACATGTCACCTACCCATTAAATGTGCATAAAGGTCTGGACGCCCCCCCGCCCCCCGCGTTAAACTGATTTCCTACGGGCTTCATCTACAATGCATATTACTTTGGTTTAATTGGCAATGCAATGCATTTCTTTGTATGTATCTGTATCTACATCTACCTATGCCTGTGTACATATATATGGGCACACACACATATTATGCTGCCTCCTCGATATTCCCTAGCTCGCCTTCATTCATATTTATGCAGCTATTAAATATTTGATCAAAGGTGGAATGCTAACGCAGATCGGTTGTATTTTTAATGTAAGCGCCTTAAAATAGGGTGTTTTTTTATAAATTGCAAGTGTCAAAAGATTCCAAGTGTAATCTCCCAGCCCCAACCGTACACCCTCCCCCCGGAAAATAACAATAATGCTGCAGATTGTAGAAGGATTTGAGTCTGCAGCCAGAGAGAAAGGGATTAGGGCGAGAGCACTGGAAGTTAAATTGTGCTGCATATAAAAAAAATGGGCGGATTGGTCTCTAGATGAGAGCTTGGTACCACCTTCCTTTCTAAAATAAAATCTCTCTGGCATGAAGTCACAGCCTATTTCACATCCGGTTTACCCTGGGACGTATTACTACTGTCTTGGTAAAGAGAAAGCTTTTGTTGTGTAGCTGCGGTCTGAATATTGGGAAAAGAAATTTGGGTGTTAAATCTCTAACACCGAAGCACCGGCAGAATCCATGATGGCTGAGACCGAATGACTGAGAAGCAGAGCCGGGGAAAGCAACATAGTCTCAGCCGCTCTAAAGGCTCCTTTCCTTCAAGCAGCCTTGATTTCTTGAGCGATTTTCTCTGGCAGACTTTTTCAGTAATTCTGCGAACCTGTGCCCAGAGGGGCTCTAGGTAAGAGCTGCTTATTTATTGCTAACAGACCTTAGATCGCTCGGGTTTTCTGGAATCACATCTATGTATATAGATGACCAATTTTCCCCCCTAGCAGGTGCATTTCAATCCTTTCCCCCCATATCTCCCCCCCAACCCCAACCCCAGGTTGAGAATCCGCAGCGATCGGTGGGCATTTTTACATGAACAGATCTGAAAATAGTCCCTTAGAAAAAATATTTTTCGGGGGTTGGGGGGGGGGGATGACTTTCTCAGGGAGAGGTGGGGAAAATACAAAAGTTGAAATGCAGGAAGGAAAACATGTCTAGATGTGAGCCTCAGAACAAGGCAAATCTCTCAGCATGGATCAAGAAAGGCATTAAAATGCATCTTTTCCAATGGACGCTACTAAAATGATCAGAGATGTGTGGGTCTTTCTCCCATTTTGAATAGGAAAACTGAAGAATATTTAAAATAATGTCTGGGGTGGGGGTGGGCAGGTGAGGTTGGGGTAACTGGAATTGCCTAATGCACCTTTAAACTGTATGTTTGCATTTTCTTTTTTAGGCTGATAGAAACTTTACTTCCCCAGCAATTATAATATCTCTATGGTTTTATTTAAAGGGAGGGGGGCGTTGGCGGAGCCCATCTGATCAAGGAAGATAGTTGAGCTTGATTCATTTTTGTTACACTAAGGAACCTTTTGCAAAAACAAAAGTTAACAGTAATAGGAGATGGTGGTTTTGAGACTACAGATGCTACCTTTATCATTAATGGGGACATGATAACAGTGCAATTTAAAATTACGATCTCTATGGTTGTTTTCCTGTTACATTCAGCTCACCTGTATCACATCCACATAGATTAGCTCAAACCCACTGATTGTTTACCTTCTGATCATTTCACTGTAAACCCATTAATTGTATTTCATTGCTCATCTGACGCTCTGTAATGGTATTTTATTGATTTAGATTGTCCCTGAGAGTGTGCAATGAATTGGGGTAGATTTATTTAAAGGTACAACAACAGGAAAATGTAGAGTGCTTCATTTTCTCAGACGTTTTAAATATTCCAATTCATTCCTCATTTTGACTCTTAGGGGAAAATAGAGGTTTTAGATTTTTGCTTTTTTTTAAATTCATGAACGCTGGAAAGTTACTGGATTCCAGCACACAAAAATATAGAGAGAGACCTGCAGCAGCATCTAGCCAGCCATTTGAATGTTGAACATTGATTCCACAAATACCAGCGAAGTTTGGTTTTAGGCTTACTGGAAAAAATATGTAGGGTCTGCTCACTTTTTACTTTAATTACAATCTGTTTGGATTAAATCATGGGATAATAAATAAATAAACCAGGAGCCATTTGTAGAGGCAGGAAAAAAGACTGTTTACGCGGAAACATTTCCTAGCGTCAGCCAGTGAGAATGGCTAGAGATTAAGAAGATGGTATGTAGGCAATCAGCACATGGTTTGATTAATAAAGTGTGTCCTTTAGCCTGACGGAAGTATTAGTGTGTATACTTAGCAGCAGATCGCAGAATGAGACTCCAAACATTGCACTAGTTACACAATGATGCTTCAATAAACAAGAGAATAGAAACAGGAATGTCTCTGAAGAAAGTTGTTTCCATAATACCCAGGTAAGGCACTTAGAACCAGGGAAACTGTTCCACTCAGTCACTAGCAGAGATCCTAAATGGCACATTTGCACTCAGGTAGGTAAAAAAAGAGAGCAATTATATTTGGTTATTCGCAGATATCATGAAAAATCTCAACATTGTTAACACAGGAGGATACTGAACAGTGGCCTTTTAAACTTATTCTGGGGCTAAGCACTTTAATTCAGTAATCCATATTTTTTTAAAGTTGAAAAGTAATATAAACAAGATTAAAAACCGATTGCAATGTGTGTGTAAATAAACAGTAATATTTCCAAGTTTAGAAAAGGAAGGCAAAGAGATGAGTGGATGGGACACCATTTTCATTTTTACTCTGAATGACGTGCCATAGCACTGTGAGGTCATTGATTGACATCAAATTATTTAGCTAAAGTTACTTGAGTCCTGTTGTGTTTTCCAAAATGACTGTTTTAATGCAAAGGTTGTTGATCGTTATTTATTTTCCTTTCCAGCTTTCAGAGCCCATCATGAAGAGCATTCTAGCACTTTGTGACTATCTTTGGGCCTGGACCCTGCTTTTGAATACACTGACTGGAAGAAGGTGGGAAGAAATATTTTAAAAGTTTTTTTGTTTGTTTGCTTTATAAAAAAAGATATTTGGAACCTTTGCTGTGTTAAAAGGGCACAAGAAACAACTATCACATGCACTGGGCTCTACTAAGTGTATTAAGGGAAGTTAATCCTTGTTCAAATCCCAGCTAAATCTAAATAATGAAGAGTGAGAGTAAACTACAATTTGCTTGCTTAACATCTTTATGCTAAGATTAAGAAAGTCTTCAGCGGAAACTATTTGAACCATATTGAAGCTAAATTATCAATTAAATACATATAAAATAACATTTTGTCCCTTTTACTCAAAGATAAAGGGTATGAGAGTGTATTCTATATTTCAATTGTGACTGTGAATCAAATAGAAAGGAAAGTGTAATTAAGACATTTTATTTCAGTATTCTGGGCCAAATCCTGTTTTCACTGAAATCAGTGGCAAAAAACTCTCATTGGATTCTGGATTGGATCCCAATTTGTTAAAAAAAAAAGTGTTGGTACTTGTTCCTGCAAATCCTTACTCATGAAAGTAGTTTTACTCATGAAACTAGCCCTTGCTAAGTGGCAAAGGTGGCTTACATGCCTAAGAATTTGCAAGATCAGGCCCCACCACAGAACCTTGGTTTTGAAAGTACATGCTGTTTAATCTATATGTTAAAAAAAAACTTTGTGTAGAGTTAGTATTAGTACCATTCATGACCATACAAGTATCTTATCTGATTATTAAACCTATGGGCTAAACTTGAATATACTTGAAAAGGAAAGTACAATCCAAAATTCACTGGAGGGAGGAACTCAAATATATATTTTATTGTATTTTAAAACATTAAAATCCTATCTATAATCCTACCTAATGAATAATGGTCATTAAAGGTATATTTTTCCACTGTCAATGATAAGCCTTAGAAAATATTTTGTACACAGATTTCTATGTCTTCTTTTACGTCTTTTATTCAGCCGCTCTAGAGAAATTTATCTCATGACCAACCAGAAAAGCTTAGATAGATACAAGAGGATAAAAAGGTCTATTTTGCATGTTTCTTCTAAAAAATAGAGATGTAAACAGCGTACGTATACAGTTTAATATATGTGTTGAACAAACAAGGAAGATTAAAAAAAAAACCTTGTTTAAAAATCTGTCTAAAAGGTGAGAATTTAAAGTATTCTTTGGATATTTTATTTTGTTTTTTCATTTGCTAGAGTATTTTGTGAAATTATGTTTCACTGGAAATATAGTAATTGTGTACACTCTAAAGTAAGAATTAAAATTAATTTAACTGCTTTTGAAAAATTATATTAAGTGTCACTATTATAACGACCTGTAGATGGAGTTAGTGTACAGTGTTTTATTGTACAGTGTTTTAATATGAAACCACAGTCACATACAGTAACTTTGATATGTTTCTTCAAAATATACACATCCCACATTAAATATATCTGTTTATGAAGTAATTTATCCAAAGCTACTTCACTTGTCTTTAATTCTAGATTTGTGCTAATTCCTTGGCAAGTATAGCATTCTAATTAAATAAATTTTCTCGCATGTGGAAAGGTTACAGGTTTTCAATCAGATGGTTCTGTTCACAGAAAATAAAAATCAATGTTGGAGCTATTTTACCAAGAATGGTTTCCTGAGTTTGGATAATCTACAGTGGAAAACAATCACTGTTACTTGGAATTTATAATGTATTGTCTGTTACACTTGTGCAAACTACTCATGTTATACTGATATTTCAGTTAATTAAAAGCAAAACACCACCCAACATATTTGGAAAAAGAATGTGAAGAATAGATAAATGTACTTAAAATTCCACACCCAGAAACACAATTAATGACATAATTATGTTTTGTCACATCCTCTCAGATCACATTGCCATTTGTCCATCACTCTTTCCCCTCCTTTACCCAAGGGATACACATTTATTTATTCTCATCAGCCTTACAAAAGTGTACTTTCTTCTACCTTAATCTTGATGACCTTCTGCTCTCCTTGAGATATGTATGAACAGCAGTTTGTTTACTGACAATGAATGTTTATATAGAATTTAATCCAGAGAAGAGTCCTGTACCACAGCACTATGTAATGCATTTGGGAATGGATCCCTTAAAATATAATGCATATGGGGAAATAGTGTAATACACCAGCATAATTTGTTAATTAACATATAAGTAACATCCGAAAAGATGTCTGAAAATATTTACATCTGTCACTTATAATTTAAATTATTAATTTAAAAAGGAACCCCATCATACTAGAAACATTTTATGTTTATGGTAGCTATTTATGGTAGCTGAAAGGAAACATGCTAGAATTTATTAATAATTTTTCATTGGGAAAGGTATTTGTCATTTTATTCTATTTATTAAAAACAGAACTGTAGATATCTTTGTTTACACATTCCTAGTAATAAAAGGAATCATATGGCCCTCCAAACAACACATAATATAAAATGGTGGTTAAAATCCTGTGAATATAGGTTCTGTTAGTTGCTTGAATCTGTAGTTTCCTTTATTCAAAGCCTCTTTGGAAATTAACATAACTATGATTTTTCTGTCCCATGGAACAGGTCATGCAAGAAGATTACACCCCACCCCCATTTTTATGCATGTGGGATCTACAAACATGACTAAATTGATTAGGTTAAAGGAAATAATAGGGTTTTTTATAATTTGATCTTTTACATAACCATTACTTCCTTATAAAACAATCCAGGCTGGTTAGAACATCTAGGGCTGGCAGAATGTTGACCACCTTTATTAATGTCCACATAGGAAACATACTGGCCAAGAGTGTAATAGTTTTCAACAAGATGATATCACCCTACAATAGGTGTTCTGCATCTGCATGATATTGGTTACCTGATTCAGTAATAATATATGTGACAACATTCTGTACTGGAAAGCAATTTGGGTTCAAGGGCCAAATCCCACTGGCTGGACACAAGCTTAAAGGGAGTTTCCCATGGTAATTGATGGAGTAAAGATTACAAGATTTGGCTTCAAGGCAACCATAATAGATGATTAAGGAGAATTAGCCATGACCTGTATTTGGCAAGGCCTTTAGATAGTTAAGAGACTGATTCTGATCTCATTTACACCTCTTTAACGCCACAGTAACTCCATTGACTACAATAGACTTCATCCTGATGTACACCAGTTTAAGTGAGAATACAATAATCAAGTTCAAAGACTTTGATTCTGCTATCCTTATTCAGACAAAACTTTCCACTGACTTCACTGGGACTTCTGTCGGAATTAGGACTGCAGCACTAGGAAACTGGGAGGGAAGGTTTACAGAGAAAGAAGGTTTCCTTGTCGACATATAGCTTGATTACGCACTTGCATGGAATAATTGTAGTTGTTCTTCTTATATAAATCTGCTAATGGAAAAAGGAAAGCAAAAATGTACCAGCATAAGAAAGTGATAAATATGAATGTCTGTTAACAACGATTTAATCATATTAGTAAATGTTATGTTCTGGCTCTGATCCAATAGTAAGCTCCACACAGATGTCAGTTGGGCTGCACACGTGTTTAGGAAGGACACATCTCTGTATTTTTTTTTATTTTCTCTTTATTTTAGCAAATATCAGTATTGAAATTCCATTCAGTCTTAATTTATTATGTATTTCTTTTCATCTGAGGCCTTGATAACCATTATAAATCTAACACATCATTTGTGATATATACAAATGTCATTGTGGAATATACACTGAAAAATTATAGCCATTAATGAATAGTGAAGTAAGCAATAAAGGACCTAAGTTTCATGTGTTTTCTATTTGTAGAAATGAACTGGTGTTGACCTAAATTTTTATTGCAAATGTGTTCTTTAAAAAGAAAATGTTTAAGAGAAAGGACCACGTAATGCACTACAATCTGGTATTATGGAAGAGATTTTGTCTCCATAAATCAGTATAAGCAAGATTAAGCAGATTTTGACATTATTGTTTTGTAGGGTTACTGGTAAATTGATGATTTATAATGTTAACTGATCTCTGATTTCAGCTATGGACAAACTTCATTACAAGATGAAATTAAAGATAATACTACAGTGTTTACCAGAATACTGGATCGTCTGCTGGATGGTTATGATAACCGTCTGAGACCAGGATTGGGAGGTGTGTGATATTGTCATTTTGAAGGTTGCTCCATAGAGCAAAATTAAGCTTAAGTGATTGTTTTTATATTCATATTTGTTTTGTATGTTTATACAACAATTTTGATATACAAGACATTTTAGTAAAACCTCCATCTGTATACACTCACACATACACACCTTTTAAATTATGACAAAATATGTGGTTCTCAGTTCAACAAAACATTCACAGAGATTTGCATGAATGAGAAACAAAAAAATTGGCCCAGGACTTGACTAATTTCAATGGGCTATAGATCAGGCCATTAATGCCCAATCTCTTCAAACAAACGAACAAACAAACAAACAAACAATCAAACAAACAAACTCCCATTGATTTCAGTCATAACAGAATATGACCCTAAGGGCTAGATTCTGCCATCTGTACTCATACAAATGTCTCAGTAAAGTTTATTGGGTTTTGGCTAGGTAAGGGTATCAAGATTTGGCCCACCAGTCTTTGTCACTGTAGTTACACAATGCCTATTACTTTTTCAATGTAATGATCCAAATCTATAGAAATGGAGAAGAATTAAACTGCAATCCTTTCTTGTATCACAGTGTTGTTAAAACTCTACATATTTCTTTAGCAGGAAACACACTGTACTTAGAATTCACAAACAGAATAGGAAATCTGCATTCAAACTGATACTTATTCCTGTTCTGCTATAACACACTGATCCATCGTTTGATCTTATATGATGGCTGTCCAAGGAAAAGGTTCTAAATGTATAGACATAAACTTATTCTTTGCAATGATTTTGAACTGATGACCTTTGAGTTGCCACAATTTGTTTTCCTTTCCACTCTCTGGGAAAAAATAAAATTGAATACATCATTTAACTTGTTTTCCCTTATCTATTAGTTTCCAATAGAGTTCCAAACAGAAGTATTTATTGTAAAGAACATTTTTCTATAAAAAGAATGAATATATTATCCCCTAACCATGCAAAAAGAATCAGATATAAACAAGTATGTGCATTCAGTTTGTGTCTGTTAATTCTTCCGTTTTACCACAGTCCTTGAACAGTGGGTCAAATTCATGCCTGGCCTAACTTCATTGACTTCAGGGATGATTATCTTTAAACTTCAAGAACCACAGAAAGCAATGGATTGTTCAACATTAAGGATTCAAATGTAATTTTGAAGCTAATAGGCAACAAAACAAGTAATCACTTTGTCCACTTGATGTACTAATGTTTTGCCTGCTTTCATGTAAATCCTTGGATTAGTCTGGAAATAAATATTCCTTTATCCTTGACTAATACCACTTTATATTTCAGTCAACTGCTATAGTAAGTGCATATACCATAGAAGGCAACGAGAAAGGGAAAATATTATAAAACCTCATATCATATGAACCCCCCAAAACAAATATTTGTGCAAATCCTTACTTGATTTTAGCACCTACCATGAGTTACTTTTTCAAGGATTTTCTAGGAATATGAACAGAAATCGATAAAGGGAAAGAAAAAGGAAATACACTCCTTTTCTTTGTTGAAATTGTTAATGGTATAAGATAATCTTATAATAATTTATTTTAAATGCAATTTGTCAGAGGGTGAAACAACCAGATATTGCTAGTGGGTGAACCCTAGTTTGTTTGTGTGCATAGGTCTATATCCTCCAGTCCTGTTTGGAAACAATGCCAGTGACTGCTGGACCTGATGACATGAACAACTATGGGATGATAATTCCAGTGTAACTGGAGTCTTCCATTGGTGTAGAGTCAGTATAGTATCTCCTACACCAGCAACCTATCAACTGCTGGTCCCCAGATACTATATTAGGTCCTCTGAGTCATAGACAGCCTGGTTGAGTTTGAACAGCCCTGAGTTTTCTCCAGCTTACACTGAGAGACCAGCCTGGCACAGAGCTGGCCTAGGATTCGGGTAGCACAAAACTAGCATAAAGCCTTCTTTGTTCGCACTTCCCTCTCCTCTTCTGAATAGTGTTGTGCGTTTCTTATCTATAGCCAAGGATTTGGGCCATAGTATTTATTTATTTTAATTATATAATATTTTTTAGTTGCGTGAATATCTTAACTTCTCTACTCAAATGTATTTCTGAGAATGACTGAAGAATCCTGAATCCTGAAGACTATGACAAAGGAAAAACATAAGAACATAAGAATGGCCATACTGGGTCAGACCAAATGTCCATCTAGCCCAGTATCCTGTCTTCCGACAGTGGCCAATGCCAGGTGCCCCCAGAGTGAATGAACAGAACAGGTAATCATCAAGTGATCCAGCCTCTGTTGTCCATTCCCAGCTTCTGGCAAACAGAGGCTAGGGACACCATCCCTGCCCATCCTGGCTAATAGCTATTGATGGACCTATCCTCCATGAATTTATCTAGTTCTTTTTTGAACCCTGTTAAAGTCTTGGCCTTCACAACATCCTCTAGCAAGGAGTTACACAGGTTCACTGTGCATTGTTTAAAAACATCTTTAAATAAGTCCAAAATATTCTATAATTGTTGGGCAATAAGTTGTATGTTTCAAGCAAACAGTAATACAATAATACCTTCCACTGCACTGCATATTCACAGGAGAGCTAAGCTAAAGACTGGAGCACTGGCATGGTGTGAGCGGTAGAGCTGCTGGATTTCGTACCAGTTATAGAGTTTTTTTCAGTATGTTCGGCTTCATTCCTAAGTCCCACTTTGTGTTTGGAACTTTCCTTTATTGGATCTTCTGGGATCTCCCTTTAATGGAAAACCTAAATAGCACATATGCTGATTTAATGTAGGATATGGAGATTATAATGACAACCTTGGTAAGGCCACACATAAAGTAGAGTGTACATCTTTGAGCACTTTGACATTTAAAAAAGGTTGATAAGTTAGAAAGAATTAAAAATATTGTAGCAGATGACCCATGAAGTTAAATCACGGTAACTGAATATACACATACTAGAAAAACAATGGAAACATGGATTGATTTCCAAAAAGCAGCTCTACATTTTGCACCTGCAATTTCCAAGTTGCAAATAATTGTGGTCCAAAATGAAGAGAGAGAAAGTTGGTGAGTTAATATATTTTATTAGACCTATTTCTGTTGGTGAGAGACAAGCTTTCAAGTCTCACAGTCATTTAGACGTCCGCCTCTCTGTCATCTATAGCAAATAGCCACTGTTGTGTCCATCTATAAATGTGGGCATAAAACTACATTTGCAGTTATTTGTGCCTGGAAAAAACCTGCAAACACAAAAGGAAGGTTGGGGGGAGATTATGTTCAAGATCAGCCTAGTGAATGTCTATAAGTATATGAGGGGTAATAATTTATTGGAAGCGATGGGGCAAGGAATTGCATGGATGAGTAACAGACTGGAAAAGGGAAAATCAACTTAGACATTAGGAAAAAAATTAAGAGGAAATCAATAAGATAGTAGAATCATTTACTAAGGGAACTAGCTGAGCCCCATCACTAGCTGAGCCCCGTCACTAGTCAGAAGCCGACTAAATACAACCAATTGGTTCCTATGATCCTTTCACCTGCATGGTGTAAAACAGATAAAAGGTACAGAGATAGCAATGGAAAGGAGGCAACATATGGAGTGGAAGTGGAGCCTTAAGTGCCCAGTAACCCATCTGCCTAACCAATAAAAGTTTGGTGTTCTGAGGTAATTTGAGTGGAGTGGATAACTGTCTGTGGGGATAGAGACAGGGAGTAGCTGCTATAAGTTCCACTAGGGAAACCTCAGATTTTCGAGGCGGAATGAATGCTCCATTAATTTCTGATCTGGGGCTATTGAACATGGAGGCTGAGGGTGTGGGCAGCACTGACAGTTTTGGACTGGGCAGCAAGGCCACAGACTGGGCTGTGCCAATAGTGGAAAGGGGAGACTAGGTTGGTATGCAGAGGGCCAGGCACTCTTCACAGATGCCCTGAGATATTCACCATATTCACCTATAGGGTTTTAGGCTGCTTCTTCCGCACAGGTGTGCATTCCTCCTCTGCCACTTGAAGGATTCACTGGGATCTGTGACCTTTCAGCCTGGCACAATTGTAAAAGTAACATGTCCCCTTCATAAGGTCTTCCATGGAAGAAGACATTAGTGGATTGTACAAAACAATCCTGCAGAAGTTTGGGAAGAAGAAGAGTGGGTTTGACTGAAAGATCTAGCCTGATATCCCTTATAGATTCTGATCTTTGTATTTATTGCTCAAACATATATTAGAGATCCCATGTGGGTTACTGTTACTTGAGTTCTATTTTATCATCACTTTAGTCTAAACTTCATTATGTAGCAAAATTATTTTATGTTTGTTTCATGCAATGGGTAAAAGTTATTTTGTTGATTACTGTTTTGAGGCTCTAGTAAGAGTTATTGGGTCTAGATGATATGCTTGAGCTTCCTGAACACTAGCTGGGTATAATACTGTAAAACCAAATATGTGGACATGGATACTGCAAAGCACTCTGTGACCCTGAGAGCTCCCCTATCCCAGGACAAATTATTTTCACAGTGTACACAGTAGCGTAGCCGGGGTGGGGGGAGCAGGGGGAGTGGCCGCTCCCCCTTGAGCAGAAGCAGCAGAAGCGGCGCCTTTTTTTAGCAGCACTAAAAAAAGGCGCCGCTTCTTTTTAAGCGCCGCTTCTTACACTCACCCGGCGGCGCTCTGGGTCTTCGGCGGCGGGTACCACTGAAGACCCGGAGTGAGCCGCCGAAGTGCCGCTGAAGACCCGGAGCGCCGCCGGGTGAGTACGGGGGAGGCACCTTTTTATAGCGCCGCTCCCACTGCGCTCCGGACCTGGCTGCGCTACTGAGTGTACATGATGTCTAGAGTATAAGCAATGACAATAAACTTTCCAAATACAGTTTGATAATAATGTTATCAGTAAATATTTATGTTAGGGATCAGGGCAACCTATAGTAATTGCCTTTGGAATCACATTTGAACTCACTCACAGTTTTGGTTTAGGCCATATCTGTGTGTGAAACACTGAGGTCCTTACTGTGGTAAGGATGTGATGTAAAGGCAGGAAGCGACCAATGAGATCATCTAGCCCAGGGATCGGCAACCTTTGGCATGCAGCCTGCCAGAATAAGCCCCCTGGAGGGCTGGGATGGTTTGTTTACCTGCAGCAACCGCAGGTTCGGCCGATGGCGGCTCCCACTGGCTGCGGTTCGCCGTTCCAGCCCAATGGGGGCTGCGGGAAGCGGCATGGGCTGAGGGATGTGCTGGCTGAAGCTTCCTGCAGCCCCCATTGGCTGGAGCAGCGAACCACGGCCACAGGGAGCTGCGATCGGCCGAATCTGCAGGCGCTGCAGGTAAACAAGCCTTCCCAGCCTGCCAGCAGATTTCCCTGACAGGCCACGTGCCAAAGGTTGCCGATCCCTGATCTAGTCCTGTGGTGGGCAATTTGCTGCATGCAGGCCACACACGGCCCATCAGGATATCCGCTGGTGGGTCACCAGACAGTTTGTTTACACCTGCACGGCCACCCGCAGCTCCCAGTGGCTGCAGTTCACCGTTTCCAGCCAATGGGAGCTGTGGGAAGCGACGGCCAGCACATCCCTGTGGCCCGCTCTGCTTCCCGCCGCTCCCATCGGCCAGGAACAGTGAACTGCAGCCACTGGGAGCTGTGGGCAGCCGTTCAAATATAAACAAACTCTTTGGTGGCCTGCCAGTGGATTACCCTGATGGGTGGCGTGCAGTCCACAGGCCGGATGTTGCCCACCACTGATCTAGTTTGACCTCCTGGCAACAGAACCTCATGTATCCTCTCCTGTAATAGATCTATCATTCTGGCTAAGTTACTGAAGTCCTCAAATCATTATTTAAAGACTTCAAGCTACACAGAATCCACCATTTACTCTAGTTTAAACCAGTAAGTGACCCATGCTGGAGGGGAAGGAAAAACCCCCCCAGGGCCTCTGTCAATCTGACCTGAGGGAAAATTCCTTCCTGACCCCAAATATGGACATCAGTTAGACCAGGGGTGGGAAAACTACAACCCACAGGCCACATCCGGCCCATGGGACCATCCTGGCCGGCCCCTGAGCTCCTGGCTGGGGAGGCTAGCCCTTCCGCCCTCCCCTATTGCCCCCTCCCTCCCCTGGAGCCACGCTGCTCTGCGGGCAGCGCTCTGGGGAGCGGGGCTGCGTGCTCCGACCAGGCCGCACGGCTTCCAGACATGCTGCTCTGAGCGGCGTGGTAAGGGGACCGGGGCTAGGGGGTTGGATAAGGGGCAGAGGGTCCCGGGGGGCAGTGAGGGGCCAGGAAACAGGGGGGGGGGGTGGTTGGATAAGCGTGGGAGTCCTGGGGGGCCTGTCAGGGGGTGGGGGTGTGGATAGGGGTCAGGGCAGTCAGGGGGCAGGGAGAAGAGGGTTTGGATACGGGGTGGAGTCCTGGGGGGTGATCAGGGTTGGGGGGGGTCTCAAGAGGGGGCGGTCAGGGGAAAAGGAGCTGGGGGGGTTGGATGGGTCAGGGATTCTGAGTGGGGAAGTTAGGGAGTGGGAAGTGGGAGGGGGCAGATAGGGGGCAGGAGCCAGGCTGTTTGGGGAGGCACAGCCTTCCCTACCCAGCCCTCCATACATTTTTGCAACCCCGATGTGGCCCTCGGGCCAAAAAGTTTGCCCACCCCTGAGTTAGACCCTGAGCATGTTGGCTAGACCCACCAGCCAGACACCTGGGAAATAATTCATTATAATAGCTCAGAACCTCCCCATCTACTGTCCCATCTCTGGCCACTGAAGATATTTGCTACTAGTTATTTACTATTCTGACACTCTTAATCAAATTGAGAAGTCCAATTAAAATTACTTGGTGCCACTAAATGTGAATAAGGTTGGAAGAATCCAGCCCTCTGATCCTATTCATTTCTTACTCAGATAAACTGCCATTGTCTATATCTTTCAATAAAAATCATGCTGAGAATTATTCAGATCTTTGTCCCTCCCTATGTCCTAAAAATGCCTCAGTGGGTTTGATGATCTATCAATGCTCTATATCTTAATCTAACTCACAACCTTCATTTCTCAGGGCATGCAATGTGCCAAGGATTTGTTTGGATGCTGCAGAACGCATGTTAATTAATCTTCCACTTCTTGAGAATAATCTTGCAATCATTCATTCTTTAGTGAATTGCAAAGTTATATTGCTGTTAAAAATATCAAAGTTACATAATTCTCCAGGGAAGTGGGACATTTTCCGTGTGTGTGTGCTTGTAACACAGTAGGCTTATTTCCTGTTGTTTGCACCACATTCATTTTTCATTTATTTCTCAATTTATGATCCCATCATAAGCCCAGAAAGTAATGAAATTCCTTATAAGCTAAAACAAAGTATTTTACCTCCATATCTTTTTGTGTTTGAACCAGAAACTTATTTTACTCATTACTTTTAGGGTTTTACATTGGTTTCATCTCAATATAATTAGTAAAACAACTGCTCCAGTTGCAGTTATGTTAAACTGGATGATGTTTATTTATATCTTGTGGGCCACATTCTCAGGTAGTGTACACTAGTTTACACCTGGTGAGGTTCTGGTCCAATGTCTATTTACATGTGTTCTGCCACCAGACAGAGGCCCTTTTGAATGTTCTGATATCTAAGACCAACACTGAAGTGTACAGCAAATAATGAATTACAGTTGGTTTTAATAGTTTGCTGAGCAATAATCATCTGAGACCTAATTCTCTGGTTAAATTGCCTTTGGACTGTTCCCTTGGTGTAAATGTAATTTTAATCCAGTGAGTCAAATCCTTGAAGATTCCTTTTTTGCAATGGTATCCTCACATGGATTAGAGCTAGCACAATAGTTCCTTCACTACCTCATCCCAATTCCTGGAAGTAGGGGTTATAGTCAGGAGAATGGGGCATGTCAGAATATCTTTACAGACATTTCATCTGTGGCTGCTAGAACAGTTCGTGGGCAACAACTAAAGGTATTATAATGCAGGGAACCTTTTCAGTGATGCACCATGTGGAATCTGAATCTTCTTTTGCTGCCAGTTGTTTTACCTTCAGCTCATTAGTTTTTTGTAAGAGGTTGAGGCTGGAAGTGGGGTCATTTTTTGTAAGAGGTAGAGGCAAGAAGAGATCATTCTCCATCCAAGTTGAATACCTCTTGTAATAACCATATGCTTCTTCCAGTGGTTGAGGATAAATTCCCACTGTGAATTTCTTTAAGATTAAGCCAAGAGCCAATTAGATGTCAAGGAAGTCCTTACATTTATTTAAGATAATTAAATGTTGATAAGGGTACAAATCCATTACACTGGATGGTTAATGAGGACATTTCACCAACCAAATGCTTTTGTCAATGGAGCCACGGTAGTATTAACATGTTACTCAGTCCTGAATATAAAAGTCTTAGAATTCAAAAGACATGAGGAAATTCAGCTACAGCTGTAATATTATTGTTTGTGTGACTAAGAATAGCTCAAGGAAATTTCAGTCTTTAATTCTTTAAAGAAATGTTTGAAATTGCCTTTTCTGATATTTAAATTCTCTGCTGACTTCCTAAAAAGATGCAATAACATGGTTTGTTACATTAGCTGTGATGATGGATTACATTACAACTAATATTACAGTTTGATAATTAACCACTAAAATCTGCTGCAAAATCCTACCTCAGCGCCTCAACGTGGTGCAGCGGTGACCCTGGCCGTCTGACAGCTATGGTAGCGGGGCACATGCCCTGGTAGGTTTTACCATGCTACAAAGGTGTCGGACTATCCAATCCTGGGAGGAGGGTTGCTCTCTCAAAGGAAAGAGTACTTTTCCTTCTCCTTAGAGGTTGAAGGCTAGCTAAGCTTGAGGAGGTACACATGCCTGCCCACCTAGCCAGTGGGATGGCTTGAAGTTAACAGCTAAAACAACACGAGTAAATGCACGTTCTACGGTGGCGGAGCGGAAATTGAGCGACAAGAGGTTGCTAAAAATGTCAGGTGCTAGGCCAACATGGAAAAGGACAATCCTCGCTGTGTGTACTTACAATTGTAGGTCACTGGCAAAGGAGGAAACTTTAAACCATCTGATGGAGGAGAAGAAAAGGATAAAATGCGATATTCTCGGTGTCTGCGAAACCCGACGAAAGAAGGAGTTGGAAGTCAACTGGAAGGATGGAAGTGCTGTGAGGCTCGGAAAGGGACATGGCGCTAGAAATGTTGGAGGAGTTGGATTTATCGTCAATAAAGATTGGTCTTCGAAAGTCATATCATGCCAGCTAACATCATCACGTATCAGTGTGCTGCATCTTCAGATGGAGTCAAAAGCTACCCTGAAGGTCATCCAGGCCTACGCTCCCACAAGTGCAAGTGAGGACGAAGAAGTGGAAGAATTCTACCGAGAGCTTGAAAGAGCTCTCACGCAAAAGTCCACTTACACTGTCACAATGGGAGATTTCAATGCCAAGGTCGGGCGAGGGAAAGCTGGCGAAAAGTTCATAGGGAGATACGGCAGCGGCGAAAGGAAAGAAAGAGGAGAGAGGCTGGTAGCGATGGCAGAAATGAAAGAACTGTACGTGGCAAACACCTGGTACAAAAAGAAGATCTCAAGAAGGTGGACATGGATCGCACCAAACGCGAAGAGTAAGAATGAAATCAACTATATTTTAGTCAATAAAAGGCGTATCGTTCAAGAAGTCTCTGTGGTGCAGCCATTCAACACCGGCAGTGACCATCGCCTGCTTAGAACGAAGTTGATTTTCGACGAAGCGGTGGAAAAGAAGGTGTTACAGATGCCAAACAGGAAACAGCAGCCGAAGACATTCGATGAAGCAAAGCTGAAAAAAGCGATTTCTGGGTTTGACTGGAGCCAGATGGAAAAGTGTGATGAGGACTATAGTATCTTTGCTGAAAAGTTGAGGTGTTGCATAAAAGCAGCTGAAATTAAAAAGCTGAAGAAGGGGAAGGGAAGAATCTCGATTGAAAAGAAAAGCTTGTTGGAGAAGCGGAGAAACATGAAAAGGAGCTCGGATAACAACCTCGAGTACTCCATTCTGTGCAAGTTTATACGGCGAAAACTGAAGGATGACTTCGAGAACTTCCGGAAAGAAAAGCTCTTTAAAACAGCTGAATCACGCAAGAGCCTCAGGACATGCAAGGGGGAATTGACGCAGTATAGATTGAGCATAACAGCATTGAAGAACAAGGATGGAGAGACAGTAATCGACAGAGCAGGGATGGAGGAGGTCTGCAAGGACTTCTATACAGAACTGTTCAAATCAAGAATCAATGTCTCCCTCCCAACCCTCGAAGAGTCAGAAGAACGCGTCCCCCCAATAATCGTCAGCGAAGTCCGAAGCGCACTACACCAGATGAAGAAGGGAAAAGCTCCAGGCAAAGATGGAATAATGTCAGAAATGATTTATGCAGGAGGCGAAAAACTTTGGAAGGCTCTCGCTTTAAGATTCAGTTGATATCTCGAAGAAGGAAAAATACCATCAAGCTGGAAGGAGTCGAATCCCATCTTGCTGCACAAGAAGGGTGATCGAGAAAATCGTAAGAACTTCCACCCTATATGCCTGCTCTCTCACATCTACAAGCTCTTCACAAAGGTGATAACGAATCGACTTTCGCAGAGTCTGGATGAACAATAGCAGAGAGAGCAGGCGGGATTTCGAAGAAATTTCAGTACAATCGACCAATTATTTACCCTTAGCCAGCTCCTAGAAAGAGCGAGGGAATACAAACTCCCACTGTGCATTGCTTTTGTCGACTATGAAAAGGCCTTCGATAGCGTTGAGTTTAACGCAATATTAAAGGCGCTCGCAGAGCAGGGCATTAACACGCAGTACATTAGTTTGTTGAAGGAAGCGAATACTGGATGTACAACAGACATTATTCTCCTTGAAACTCCCCTCCCGCATCCCAATCGAGAAAGGCGTAAAGCAAGGAGATACAATTTCACCGAAACTATTCACCACCTGCCTCGAAATGGTTATGAACAAGATCAATTGGAGGAGTGGTGTCAACATAAATGGAGAGAGATCATCTCATCTCAGATTTGCAGACGACATTGTACTAATTGCCGAAAGCACCAACCAACTGCAGAGCATGCTACGAAGACTCGACAAGAAAAGTAGTCAGGTCGGCCTGAAAATGAACTGCTGCAAAACGAAATATATGCGATCAGACGTCTTACGAAAAGCCCGAATAACGGTAACAGGAGAAGACATCGAAGAAGTGGAACAGTACATATATTTGGGCCAAGAAGTTAATATGCGCCAAGACCTGAACGGAGAACTCTCGTGAAGGATTCGGGCAGGATGGTATGCGTTTCATTCCATCAAGGACGTCCTCAAAGGAAAAATTGACAAGACCACACGTACAAATATTTTCAATTCAGCAGTGCTGCCAGCCATGCTGTATGGCAGTGAAACGTGGGCACTGACGAAGAGAGAAAAGCAACGGCTGTTGGTAGCTGAAAGGGCAATGGAACGAGCTATGTTGGGAATCTCCCTTCTGGATTGTATACCAAATGAAATCATCAGAGAACGCAGCGGTGTGAAAGATATTGTCGTGGAAAGCAGACATAACAAGATGCGATGGGCGGGCCACACAGCACGGCTCACGGATAACAGGTGGACCGCAATCATTGCTGAGTGGTACCCGCGAGAACAGAAAAGACTCCCCGATCGGCCTCCAAGAAGATGAGAAGATGACATCGTTAAACGTTTCGGACGAACGTGGAGAAGAAAGGCAAGAGTGTGAGAAGAATGGCAGACGTGTTGTGATCGGTGCAGTCTTAACGACAGCTGAAGTCCGATCGATCCAGGTGATCCAGGTGAACCACTAAAAATGTGTGGACATTTTAAAATAAAATTTTAAATACTTAAAAGTTTTAGATATTTTCAATTAATATAAATAAAATTAACAAGCACAACTATTGCTCTCTCTTCATAACTTTTGGTTTCATGTATACAGATTTTGTGCTTTGTTAATGCTACTGGTTTTTATTGTTGAACATGAGTTTATTTTTGCTACTGTCCTCTCCCAGGTGCAATAAATTATGTTTATTAAAGGGTTAGTCCACCAGAGTCCAATAAAATAAAATCAATTTGAACTTGAAGAGGGGTCTCTTACATCAATAATTTCGCTATTATATTGTTTTACAACTTTAAAGGAGCATGTGTATAATGTAAAATGTATGTGATATCTATATAATATGTTTCAATGTGTCAATGAACAGGATGTGGGTGGTCACACCCAGTGGTTAGAGGAAGAGTCAATGGTCAGAAATTGGTGCCAAGGGTTAGGATCAGGTCATCTGGGTCCTACGGTGGGGTAAGAACTATTGCAACCATGGGCAAAAGCTTTGAGCAGTTGCTCAACTGTTGCTGCTGTTGGGCTTAAGGGCCGGTCTGCTGACTCCTTCAATCAGTCAGACTGTGTAGCCAATCAGGCAGCCTACTACTGGTCAGCTTCACTTGTTAGGTTGCCCGGAGATTGCCTCTGCTGCAGGCCCTGATTCCTGACACAAAGCCCTGTGACAAATGTCCTTTATCATGGACCTTTGATCACCTTTCTTGCACTGTGTCTAATTAATCTATCTTCTCTAGGACTACTTGTAATATTCCAGACCTCTCAACAACTGACATTTTACAACTGTCATTTTATTTGAAATCTAAGAAATGTATTCTTCCTTCTTCTACATTTGGAAATTCCCCCAAAAACTCATTGGCCTGAGGTCTAGGATAGGCAATATCTAGAACTGAATATAGATTCATCGTTTCCAAGGCAGGAAGGGACCATTGGGATCATCTAATCTGACCTCCTATACAGCACAGTCCATAGAACTTCTCCAAAATAATTCCTAGAGCATAACTTTTAGAAAAACATCCAATCTTAATTTAAACATTGCCAGAGATGGAGACTCCGCTAGACACAGACACACAGACACAAACACACACACACAGTTTTATGTAAATATTAGAGGTTTCTAAGTTATTATTCATCTTTTGTCTCCCTTAAAGGCAGGGCTGGCGCTAACACTAGGCAACCCTAGGCGGTCGCCTAGGGCACCAGGATTTGGGGGGGCGGCGGGCGGCTGCCTCCCGGCTCCCCACTCAGCAGCTGAGCAGGGAGCTGGGTGGCAGCTGCAGCGAGCTGCCCCCCTGCTGAGCGTGTAGCCGGGAGTCAGCCGTGGCGAGCCACCCCCCTGTCTCCCCGCTCAAGGAGCCAGGAGGCATCCATGGGGAGCCACCCCCCTTGCCTCCCCGCTCAGCTGCTGAGCCGGGAGGTGGGAGGCAGCCGCGGCGAGCCACACCGCTGAGCTGGGAGGCAGGAGGCAGCCATGGCGAGCTGCTCCCCTGCCTCCCGGCTCCCCGCTCAGCAACTGCGGGCGGGGGGGCGGGGGGGGGGGGCGTTAGATGGGGGGAGGCACAAGGCTGATGCAAGGAAGTTTCGCCTATGGCACAAAACTTTCTTGCACCGGCCTGCTTAAAGGCCTATATAGCTGTTCTCATGATCCAAAGGGAACCTGGTAGTAGGGATGTTGAATGGATTCAAACAGCACTGCCAACAGCAACTTAAACAAAAATCTAAAACATTGATAAAATAGCTGTTTAAAATATGAGGCATATATAGACCCCATGAAGATGTGATATAACGGTTTAATTGGCATTTGTTTGGAATGACTTGCATGGCTCACACTTGTCTATTGCACTCATGAGTAATGCAGCCACCTCAAAACCCTGCTGATAAAAATACCTTTATATCACATAATACTGTATTTGCTCTGTCTTTTTCTCTCTCTGTCTCTGTGTATTATCTAAATATGTAACATACATGCATATATATAAAAGACAAACAGTGGGTTAATTAATGTAGAACTTAATATGGACACATAAGATGAGTTTTGAGTCCAACATTAGCTATTGATTACTCCTTATACTGTTGAAACAAGCAGGTATATTAGTGAAAGGTTCATTTAAAGAGTTAATTAATAGCAGAACTATGACCTATCTGCAAAGAGAGTTCAACACCTGGCATAAAAACTCATGTCTCAAAAAAAGCTGTATTGTGACAGCGCATAGAAAAAAAGGTTGCTGGAAATATTAACTGTGAAATTACATCTATAAGCAGTAAATTATCAAACCCACATTGTAGACCAATTTTAGAATAGCTAATCAAAGCCAATAAATTTTCTATTCGGGTGAGAGTTTGTG
Source organism: Chelydra serpentina (assembly GCA_037349315.1). NCBI lineage: Eukaryota > Metazoa > Chordata > Testudines > Chelydridae > Chelydra > Chelydra serpentina. Next base: position 22,389,162 of record JBAIAC010000035.1, read on the forward strand.
ATGGTTAGATCTAATGAAGGCTGTTGATAGACACTCACTGTCCTAATTTCCTGCTTCATCAGAGCGTGTAACTGAAGTGAAGACTGACATCTTCGTCACCAGCTTTGGGCCTGTTTCCGACCATGATATGGTAAGTGCCATTCTATATTGTTACAGTAGTAATTTGTAGGGGGTTTCTATAATAACATGATACCTAACTCTTTCATTTTTATATATATTTTGGTTCCAAAATAATGTCACCTTTTACACTTAACCATTATTGTTAACTATGACTGCATTTAAGTGCCTTAAATTAGCCGCCTCTGTGACTTTAATAATGGGTTATAACAGGCAATATACGTGCACCATAGTATAGAATTCCTCTCATACGTAATCATTTTGAATGGATCAGTACCCTTGAGAGAATGATCACTCAGTCCAAATTGGCACACTGCTGATCCAATTTTCAGAAAATATCATTATTTTAAAGCATGATAAACACTTAAGCCTACAGTCTGAGGCCCAGGCTGTAAACCCCATGTTTTTAAATTAAACGCTGCTGATCAATTGGAAGTGAATTTCCTAGATACTGGCTGGTCAAAGAAGGTTCATGATGAGAATTTGAATCACTTCTTTATGGTGTGGATATCAAAGTCTAATTGCTGCTTAATCACCAAGGAGTCACATGTTCAGAAACCTCTAGCAAAGCTGCTGTAGGTACTGGCATTACACTTAAAAAATAATGTAAAAACAGGGGTAAGTGCCTTTACTTTTTTTGCATATAAATGGAACCATTTTCCCTCTCACATGTGAAGGGCCACTATTGAAAAGCCTGGTCTATGTATGGCTATTGAACCTTGCTAGATCCTCACCATCTGTATAAAAATGAGAACTGGAAATACCCTAATAAAGTAGGCTTTTATTTTTTCCCCATTTAAATTAATCATCTAGCTAATTGAAACACCAATGGAACTGGAAGAGAACAATATAAGTGGAGGAACTAGCACATGAAAGTAACTGATGCCTTTGGGTGTGTAAATTGCGGAGTGTATAAATTGGACCAGTCTCCAAAGTTATAGCTGCACTTGCACAGCAGCTAATTGAGGTTCTAGATGAACAATGTAGCATTCCATGATGGGATTATAGATAAAGTGTTTCTCCAAAAATATTTTTCGCGTGCCACTTTTTGGTACTTTGCCCAATGCCATCATTCTAATGTTGCTCGAAGTGGATGAGATCATTTACACATTACAACTGATCTGAAAACTGCAACTGATATTACTTTTAGGATGATATTGAAGCAGGCAGATGTGTCAGTGTGTTGGGCTGCATGAACTAGTTGACTGCCCCTTTAGATGCTCAATCCTTTCCAGTGAAAGGTAATTCAGAAGAATGGGTGGATCAAGTGACCCATGTTCTCAGTACACATGGACTAAGATGGGAAGCAGCTGCTTTCCAGTGGAGAGTGGGGCATACCTGCACAAAGGCTGATTGTACTGAGTGGATCACTATAAAGCTGAAACAATAATTCAGAGCAAGTAATGCACTTGGTGAGTTTTGCCTTTCTTCTGCTTGCATATAAACTGCAAACAGATTGTGAAATTCTTATTTGCTATTTGAAATTATAAGTAAATTACTACATTGTTTACAGGCCTTCCCTAAAGCAACAACCCTAAAATATTTGGCAATTATGTGATTTATTGTGTGGACACAAAGGGTTAATTTATTTTTCTCTGATTACATTTACAATGTAAACGTGACCAATCCTAGTTGTGAATGATGGAGTCTGATTCTTGTCTGGCTTTTTTAACTGCATATTTACTAAAACTACAGCAAGGAATTTTCGGAATTCTATTTTCCTGCTCTGTTAAGTCATGCTCCATGCCACCAAAATCACACCCATTCTGGTGAGAAGATCTGACCATTTGATGTTAAAACTGGCTTTCTGATAGCTTTCATCTGAGCAGAATAGCTAACCCTAATGAGGTGTGAGCACAGCCAAAGCATGTTCATTTTAAAATTTCAATGAATGCTCTGGGAAAAGGTTTTGTGGGGTAGAGGAGCCTATAGTCAGGAAGGGCAGAGTGCCTGACTAGACCCATAAATACTTCCTCTCTGTTTTGTTCCTCTTCCATCAAATTATTTGGTCACACACCTGATCTTCTTTCAACTTCACATCCCGCTGCACCAATATCCAGTGACCGATTGAGCTCCTTAGACTCCTCCTTCCAAATTTTCACGTCATCCCACTGTCTTCCCTTTCTGCAGTATCAGATGTGGGTGAACAATTGCTTCTATGCTGCAAGGCTGTCATTTCCTGTGTTTATCTTTCACTACACTTCTGTGTGGGAGGAAGTTTTGGGTAGAGCTCGGAGAACATGGTGAAAGCCCAATAATCTCCTGTCACCTGCTGCCCATAAGCCTCCGAGCCCCTCTCACTTCTGCTTTGGTACAAAGGGGTGAAATCCTGACTCCATGGAAGTCAGCGGCAAAAGTCCCATTGACTTAAGTGGTTCCTCATGTAGGCCTTGATCCAGATCCAGCAAAGACATTTAGCATGTACTTAACTAGAAGCATGTGAGTAGTCCCATTATAATCCTGCCCCCAGTAGTGGGATGGAGTAGGAGTCACTAGGTGATTAAAAACAATAAAAATACTAATTTGATTAGAATTAAGCACATGCTAAAATGGCTTGCTGGATCAGGGCTTAAAGAAACATTTAGCCACATGTATCAGAGGGGTAGCCGTGTTAGTCTGGATCTGTAGAAGCGACAAAGGGCCCTGTGGCACCTTATAGACTAACAGAGTTATTGGAGCATAAGCTTTCGTGGGTCCGAAGAAGTGGGTATTCACCCACGAAAGCTTATGCTTCAATACCTCTGTTAGTCTATAAGGTGCCACAGGACCCTTTGTCGCTTCTACATTTAGCCACATGTGACTAAACCATTTGACTATGTGCAAGGAATTTGATTATGAATATCATACCAAGATAACAGATGAAGCACAAAGACATACTGTAACTTTTCCAGTCTAAATAGCCTGTAATGCAGCTGATAGTTTACTGATTAAAAAACATCTCACAATAATTTTTGCTTCATGAAATACTAACATATGTTAAAAATAAATAGAGGATTTAAAGGTGTCTGTTGTGCAGGAGTCTGGTGTGGAACCTAATTTCTTCCATTATTCTTTCCAGCGTGCCTGTCTCTCCTGATTGTATTCTTGGATAGATGTGTAATTCTGTTACTTGTATGTGTAATATATATCTATGCATTTTCGGTGATGGCAGGGCCATTTTCCTTCACGGTTTGCCATTGGTTCTTTGTCTAAGGGGAGCCTCAGTCTTCAGCCAAAAACAATGGATGATTGCACAGTGTAATTTTAAATCAGTGTTTTTCAATATTCAAGTGTTTTTCATATTCATCACAGCATCATAGCAGTTACAGATGGAAGAGACGTTTAAAGTCACATAGTTTAGCCCCATGTCAGTACACAATTATTTCCTAAAAATCAATTAACATACTTAATTATCATACTTAATCAATTATGTGATTTATTGTGTGGATACAAAGAGTTAATTTATTTTTGCAGTGCATTGTTCAAATATGTCCTTTTAGCCATTATTATTTCTAATATTAAATCTTTTCTATCACTCCCTGTGGGAAACTAGTCCATGATTTTATATATCTTACTGTCTGATATATATATTTATATATTACAACTGTTTTGTAATTTCATCCTATTGCTTCTGGTTATACTGCTTTGTGCCATGATTAAAAAATATTTCATTCCTTAATGAGCAACAGTTACTGTCAAGGATGAATTCTCCTCTCATTTACAATGATGTAAATCAGGAATAATACCCTACTTTCAAACTATTGTAAATGAGGAGAGAATCAGGCATTGTGTCCTTTCCCCCATCTCCTCAATTGTTGCCTAGGCAAGCTACAAGTTTGGTCCAAATCTTCCCTTGACTTCTCTGTGTACAGTCCAGTGATTCTGCGCACTGAGCTCTTGTACTCTTTCCTCATAAATCATTCCCGCCATAATTTTCAGCGATCTTTTGAACTCCCCACAACTTGGCTAGAACTGAAGGCAATATTCCAGGTGCAGTCTCATAAAGGTGTATTTTATAGCAAGAGACAAATACTTTCCAACTCTATTACATAATGCTTCAGCATATCATATCTATTGTATCAGAGGGGTAGCCGTATTAGTCTGGATCTGTAGAAGCGACAAAGAGTCCGGTGGCACCTTATAGACTAACAGACGTATTGGAGCATAAGCTTTCGTGGGTGAATAAACCAATTCGTCGGGTGCATGCAGTGGAAATGTCCATAGGCAGGTATAAATATGCAGGGAAGAGTCAGGCTAGAGATAATGAGGTTAGTTCAATCAGGGAGGATGAGGCCCTCTTCTAGCAGTTGAGGTGTGAATACCAAAGAAGGAGAAACTGCTTTTGTAGTTGGCTAGCCATTCATAGTCTTTGTAAACATATCGATTGTAAACTCATATCTTACTTGCTGTTCATAATCTTTTCTAAGTTTCTTCCTAACCTATTTTTAGTTTAAATAAGTACCAAAGCTGTAATGATCTTAATAACAATCTTTATACTGTTCTCATAATCTTGCTCTTACAAAAATGCTAAAAGTTTACCTGTCACAAACTTGTATTGCAAAATATGAGAGTTTTCCCGTTGTATGAATTTCTCTAGGAATATACAATAGATGTATTTTTCCGTCAAAGTTGGAGAGATGAGAGACTAAAATTCAAAGGACCCATGACAGTCCTCCGGCTAAATAATTTAATGGCCAGCAAGATTTGGACACCTGATACTTTTTTCCACAATGGAAAGAAATCAGTGGCTCACAACATGACTATGCCTAACAAACTACTACGAATTACAGAGGATGGGACACTGCTGTACACAATGAGGTAAGAATAAGAATACAGCATTTTTTCATTTAATTTGAAATTACTACTTTTTTACTGTACAATCACCTCAAACAGAATTGAGAAATATTTCTTTTTGAAGATAACTGTATGTTTGAATCTTAGGCTTATTAATTATTTTCACAATAGGCCATACAATAATTGACTTAAATTCAGGAGTTTACAATATAATATTTTTTCTCATGCCATATCATGGCCATTTTTACACTCCCTGACTATGCTTTAATGCTGTGATTTTGAAAGGCACCTAAGGGAATTAGCCCTACAGCATCGACTAGCTTTTAATGGACCTCAAATTGGAGTTGCTTTTGAGAATCCCAGCCTAAAAGCACAATGAAGCCTAAAAGTTTGCTACTCACACTCTAGTGAGGTAGGCCTAAAATGTAAAGATTTTTTTTGAGTATTATGGAAAACAGACTCTGAGGACTAGAAAAATGAGGGCACAGAGGTTTTTGCACACTTTCCTTGTTCCATGGGAAATATAGGACATTACAGTCTAAAAATGGACATTCATTGTTTTAGACATAACAGGAAAACCAAGTGGTCTGAAGAATCTGTGAAAATGTTGGGGAACACGTTGTTTCATTGATAGACATTACTCTTTTTATTAGAAATGTGTCATTCTACTCATGGAGAATTTGGATAATGAACTTGCGCTAAATGCTAGTCAGCAAAGTAAATAACCAGTTCATTCCACACATTGTTATAGAACACAAAGATTGACAATTTTTGGACTGAAAAGCCTTATAACAAACAATCAGAAATGATTTTTGGTTTTTTTGTTTGCTTGTATTCCTGTTTTTGGCATCTAGACAGTTGCCAGTCTACAGGTTTTGGGATTCAAAGTATAAAATAATTATTTAGACTAAGCAAGCTGGTCAGATAGATTGATACTTATATGAGTATTGAGATTTCTTTTAACACCTCTAAAAATGTTAAAAAAGGGACAGGTGTCCCCAGTGTTTTGAGAAATCCAAATCTCCATGCTCCTGGGAGCATATCAAATATGTTCAATTTATTCTGAAACATCTTTCAGTACTGTCTAAGCTAGAGTCGGACCTTTTCGGCTGGCAGTGATACAAGTTCAGGTCAATTTTTCTTGTCTCCCTAAATTCTTGGATGCTAGGGACCTAATACTCATGAGCACCACTTGCAGTGCATTGTTCAAATATTTCCTTTTAACCATTATTATTTCTGTCGTCCTCACCTTTCACTTATAAAAGTGCATTCATGCAATCTCTACATGGTATTCAATTATTACTGTCCTTTCCTTGCTGATGTGTGGTGTTTGACTTTTTCAGGGACAATATAAATCCTGTTGTCATAAGCCTTCTCTATTTTACCTGTCTTCTTAGTGAACAATATTTTTGCATCCAAGCCGATCAAATCTTTATTTTTATCAATCAAGAGCTTGAATGTATCCCAAGTTAACGCAGCAACAACAAGGTTTTCGTTTTAATTAAATTTCAATCCCCAAACTACATTAGAACCACTTCAATAAGGCCAGGATTTTACCCCAAGTGTTTATGTTGTTGAGAGATTACAGAAGTATATAATATGAAGGCAGTGGAAGTTTTGTCAGAGACAGTAAGAAGTATGTGATCTAGCTTCATATAATTTCTTAATGTCTGAGCTTTATATTATATAATGAATGTCTGAACCTTTTGGGTTGTCATTATCACCAATACATCTCTAACAAATTGGTACTGGACATTCTAAAGAACTGTGCTTAAAATGGGCAAAGTGCATCTACAGAACTACATTTCTATTTCATATTCAGTGTAACAGTCAATTGGGATTCAAGAAGTGGGTGTTCAAACTTTATGTGTGGCCTCAGGAATCATTTACTGTAGACTACCAAATAAAATAATTTTGAAAACTTTATTTGGAAGTCTGTTTTCAAATCCACACTGCCAGTTCATTCTTCCTGGGTTGTCAACTTTCCTGCAATGTTTGCACCAATCTATTGATTTAGGTTCATTACCAAACTGAGGCAGACGTCTAGAAAAAGAGGGCCTAATCTAATGCCCATTGAACTCCGTGGAAAGCATCTCATTAATGCCAGTGGGCCATGCATCAGGTCCATATTGCATAACATATTTGATATGAAATGAAGGCTTATTTTGCAACATCTGATGTCCGTGGCTGATGATATTAAATAACTCTATAATTGGCCAAACGCAAAGCTACTGAAGAGGAAACTAAACAAGCTCTTTAACATTTTGTCCATTATTGTCCTGATACTCTCATTACTCAGGAAAAACTCCCATTATTGTCAATGAGAATTTTGCCTGAGTAAAGACTTCAGGAACAAATTTAACAGTATTACAAGACTTGTGGAAGATTTCAGGCCAGTCAAGCAACATCTAGAGCTGAGCAAAGATTTACAGCAAGACTGAAAAAAAAAGTCACGTTTTTAAAAAGTTGTTCCAAACCATCTTTTAAAAGTTTGTGAAATATGACAATAATTCTTTGGATTTCTCTTGTTATTCACTTAGCAAATGTATTTTATAATTGTATTTATTAAATCTGCTTTTATATAATTGTATATATAATTTTGTTTGTTAATTGCATGAAGCTATAATCTTTTCTTTTGCTTATGAATTCATTGTAGACTGACTGTGAGAGCAGAATGTCCAATGCATTTAGAAGACTTTCCAATGGATGCACATGCTTGCCCATTGAAATTTGGAAGCTGTAAGTTTATTTTTAACTCAGGTTCCCCCTTTTAAGGCCACTTTACAAATATTTCACATCAGATCAGAGCAGAAAATTATTTAAAAACATAAAAGCTTGGGTTTTTTGTCAATCTTTCCAGTTTTTTTTAAATGAACATTTTCTACATGACTAAATATAATCTACATCTTATCTAGGCATTAGCCAAAGAGATAAATGGCTACACTCCAATGATGTAGTTGCAGCATGGCATATAGAAACCCACTTTAAGCTTGACTACAATTGAATTTTAGTTTGAGAATGAGTAAGATCAGTAATATAGATGGATGGATGAACTGATTCAGATAAAAGTGAACCTCTTCCCCCCAAATTTGCACATTTTAAAAATCAAATACAAATCAATTATTTTCTAAGATGCGCAAATATTCCTATCACTTTAAAAAAAATTGGAACTAAAGCAGAGGTATAATGAAAAAAAGGTGATCTTTTTTCCACTTCTGGAGATAAAAACTTTACAATTCTCATGAGTCCCATTCTTTCAAGATTTCTAGCTCAAATTAGCAGACTTATGGGTTGAAAATTGAATCCCGTTGATGTCAATTGGAGTTTTGCTGCTGCCTTCAGTGGGGCCAGGATTTCACTGAAGAAGTTTAGCTTAGGTAAGCATCCTGGCTGAGACCAAACTCTTGACTCTTTTGAGAGTCATCCATCACAAATATTCCCATTTTGCAGGTAAATATATTATTTTAAAATAATTTATTAAAGTACACACATCAAAAAGCTGAATTGTGAGAAAGTGCTTGGATCAGAAAAAATAACAGGAGGAGTTTATTTAATCTAGTTCAACATGAAAAAAGAAGAGAAAATGAGTGAACATTTAATAGGATACAAATTGTTTCCTCAATGGCTATTTCTCTTTCCAGTAGAAATGGGTCATTTCACTGATAATGGATAATTATTCATGCAATTCATTCCTCACTGGGTACCAGACAATGTGATAATTTACTTTGAAATTAATGGCCCTATATTTACTCTAAGAAAGGATTGATCTATTGCCACTAGACAGCTACCAGTCTTCTACACACAATTTTGAATAGTGTTGGGATTCAGAGAATAAAAAGCTTAGAAACTTTGAGTGCAGCTGACCAGAATTTGGTACCTTTTGAATGCCAAACTTTCTTTCAGATCTTCTAGTAAACATTTCTCACTATCTCCTGTGAAACAGAAGAAAATAAATAAAACCTCCAACTATAATAGGGCAGATGACTACAAGTGTTCTGAAAAAACTGAGCATCCAGGGAGCCTACCAAATATGTTAAATTTGTTTCAAATGTTCTTTCAAGACTCTCGATTTTAGTCTAGGCACTCTCTGGCTGGCTGTTATACAAGTCCATGTTAGGCTATTCTTACCTTACAAAGTATTTGGATTTTTAGATGTACAAGGCAAGTTCTCACAAGAAATTGGGAAAGGAATTCTCTGTAGATACAAACAAAATAAGGATGGAAGCAGGATAGATAAAATGAATGCATGTACAAATATAAAATCATTAATACAAAATTAAAACAAAACAAACAAAAATATCTTTAGATGTAGTTGTGGCTCTGATCATGTTTCCTCTGCCCTATACTCTTAAAATTTATTATTTTTATTTCCATCAATATGTATGATTGCTGTTCAAATGAACTAAATAGGGAGTAGGGATCGGATCCTGCAGTGATGTTAATGGGAGTTTTACCAATGATTTCAATAAGAAGAGTGTCAAACCTTAGTACTGCTGTTCGGAGCCAGATATAATGTGAATTGATATGTTCCAATCTTCCGTCACAAAACTCCATGACCAAAACACACACTGAACTTTAACAGCCCTGCTACTGCAGTCTTGGACTCCTGTGCAAGGCACTATCAAATATATTGACTGTTTTGTAAAATGTACAACAAATGGCATCCCTTTTGAGGGCACAGAATGAATTTCCTCTGAGAAAGGGAGTGCTGCCTTCCTGGCATCATTACGCTTCTGCTGCTCTGAGGCTCCCCGGAGACTGGGCTTTTGTAGTTTTGAGGCATGAATAAAGGTTATAGCTAATCTGTCCAATATCATCTCAACACCAACCTTGCAGAGACTTTGTGAATCAGTTAATGGTGATCCAGCCTTCATTAAGATGCTTGGTGAAGTAGAACTCTCAATTTAAGGTGGCTTCCAGGTGTGGTGGCTAGAAAAAGCTATGCTACCAAGTCGCTGGCTTATGTAGTAGCTTGGAGTAATTGTGGGGGTACAGGTCCTCTACACAGAATTCCTTGGTCTTCAGGGATCTGAAATCACTCCCTGTTCCTTGAAGGAGGTGAATCCTGTTGTGGGGGTGAGATGGCAAACATTTTCTTCCTAAATGGCATGATAAGGAGAAAACTTTAACAGTTTCCAGTATGCTACACAGTTCATTTTCCCAGAGAGGATGATTTGGCCCTAGGATTGGAGCTGAGGTCTCAGAATTAGAACTAGTTAAGAATTTTTTGATGGAATGTTTTTCCCTAGGAAAATGCTGTTTTATCAAAACCCCAAAAAGTTAGCAAAAATGTATCAGTTTCTAAGGTTTAGGATGGATTTTCTGGCCAAAATGAAAGCAATCAAGATCTCAAAATAGCCAATAGCTTGGTAGTTAGGGCACTCACTTTGCATGTGGGTGACTCAGGTTCAAGTCCCTGTTTTGTTTGACTCTACTCTGACTATTGGCTGTTCTGGGGTATCAAATTCAGAATTTTTTTAAAAGGTCTTTGGTTCATTCCATTATGGAACAAAAACAAATGTCAAAACCTTTACATTTTTCATGAAACAAAATTCTTTTTTTCTGGCCAGCCATACTTTGAAGTTAAAGCCTAGTTTATTAACCCATTGTCTCCCTGAGTCTCAAATTTTCTTCTTCTATTTACCTTGCTGACACCCAAGCCTGGGTGGTTTAAACACACATACATAGAACAGAATGCATTCATGATGCAGTCTCATTTCCATTATTACTATATTAGTTTTGGTAGTTTCTGAATTATCTAAGAGTATTGGAAATCTTTTGCCATGTTATCAGCTGAGCGATACAGTTTCCAGGTAATTTTTATTTGGAAAAGAAATGGGTTATATTTACATGAAGGTGGGAAGATGGCTAAACATGATCATAGTTTTCTGTGCTGAGATTTACACTCAGGAAAAGGGAGGCCAGGCCTTACACTTACCCATAAGGTGGGAGGCATATTTCAATACTCATTGACCACCAACACTACATATTTTAACTAAATCACACAATGTGTCTGAATGGGCCCAAGAGCATATTAGCCTGAATAAAGGGTTCTCATGGTCACAAAAGCCACTCCATAAACTAAAATCTTATTATTATAGTTAATGGCTTGACACAACAGTGATTGCCCAGCAATGTCTGTATTGAATTGTGCTGGACAAGAGCTTTTTAATTTCCTCCATCATTATATACTTCTTTCTGGAACTGATTCCAGAAAGGTCTCACAGCAATGGGGGTGGAACATACATTCCATGGATTCTGCCCATGTTGTCAAGGCCAGTAAATGCTCCAAAGCTAAAATAACTTGTCAAAATATCATCCTAAGCAGGAGGAGCTTCCAGTTGACTGGGGCACTTTATAACAAATGCTTAAGAGGCTTCTGGAGCAACAGAAAGGCAAGAACAATATCAGGAAGGCAGATGTTCTCTTTACCTCTATGCACAAAATCCGACTGTCAGTTCAGTTAACATCTTCCATTTATATAAAACCAAAGTCACTCAGGAAAGCAGCAGTGGTAATAAGGGCATAGGACATATGTTGCCATTTATCTAATACCCGCATTTCTACCTTGGGGGGAAAAGTCACCAAATGAATTTGAAACCAAAGCTGACAATTCTCTTCTCCTCACTGGTTAAGCCTCAGCTGAAGTACTGTGTCCAATTTTGGTCACCAATGTATAGAAAGGATGTAGAGAAACTGGAAAGGATCCAGAGGCGAGTGACAAAGATGATCAAAGGGATGGAATGCAAGCCATATGAGCAAAGGCTGAAGGAAGTGGGTATGTTTAGTTTAGAAAAGAGGAGATTAATGGGGACATGATAGTGGTCTTCAAATACTTGAAAGCACAGGCGCCAACTTCCGGCGGCGCTGGTGGGGGCTGACGCCCGGCGTCAGGGGCGTGGCCCCGCCATGTCGCCCGATGTTGGGGGCGAAGCCCCGCCCCCGATGCCGGGCCCCACCCCCGACGCCAGGCGACGTGGCGGGGCCTCACCCCTGACGCCGGGCCCCGCCCCCAATGCCGGGAGACGTTGCGGGGCCCCACCCCCGAAGCCAATGCAACATCGCCCGGCATCGGGGGCGGGGCCCCGCAACGTCTCCCGGTGGTGAGGTGAGCTGGGCGCGGGCCCTGGGGCTAGCAGGGAGCTGCCAGTGGGTGCTGAGCACCCACCAATTTTTCCTCGTGGGTGCTCCTGCCCCGGAGCACCCACAGAGTCGACGCCTATGCTTGAAAGGCTGCCATATAAAAGATGGAGAAAAATTGTTCTCTTTTGCCACAGAGGGCAGGAAAAGAGGCAATGGATACAAACTAAAACACAACAGATTTTGATTAAATCTTAGGAAAAACTTCTTAACTGTAAGAACAGTAGGACAATGAAACAGACTGCCTAGGGAGTTTGGGGAAGCTCCTTCATTGGATGTTTTAAAAAGGAGACTGGATAACCATCTCTCTTGGATGGTTTATACACAACAAATCATGTATTTTGGCAGGGGGTTAGACTAGATGACCCTTGCAGTCCCGTTTAACCCCATGGTTCTATGATTCTATGAATCTGTAATACTGTAGTTATATGAAAATACAAACTGATTTTCAGAAAAGCAGAGAACCCACAACTCTCACTGACTTCTAATGGAGTTGTGGGTTCTCAGCAGTTTTGAAATTCAGGCCTTTGTCTTCTAACCTGTCCTCATACTCCAGAATCAGTGGAGTGCTTGCAATTTAGGAATAATATTTCCACCCTTCCATTATGCTGATATAGATTAAGGGAAAAATGTCTGTATGTATGAATTAATTGCACAGTTACTAGGACATGATTTTGCATTTACCATTGTTTCCAATAAAGTTACCACTTATTTACATTGTTACTTTGAAATAATATACACTATTATGGCAACTTTTACTTTAATGGTGCAGGAGCAAACCCCATTCAATTCCTTTTATCACCACTCTCTATCAACTCCATCTTCTCAGCTTCCAACTACATTTTATGTACTGATACAGTAAACTATTAGCCCACAAGTGAGGTCAGGTAAATAAGATGCCCAGGCTCTCCTAGCCACTTGCCACTCCCAAACTTGCACAGACATGCTACCACACTAAGTGCCCTGAGTGAGGTCAATTAGATTGCACAATACTATACCAGGAAAAATAATGGATGAATCATTTACAACATGAAGAGAAGAAATATTCAGATATAGTTTAATTCTTGGTTAGTGACCTAGTCATTACAGGACACAAATACTTGACTGGAACATACAATGCAATGCTACATGTGTAATACCACTAATTCATGTATGTAACATACTAGACTTAACCTGGATTGCAAAGAATGGGAAGAGAGTCTATAGAGAAATGCAAATCTTGTTTTCTTTCTTTTTGTTAAGTATATAAATGTAAGTAAGCGTGAACAAGGATAAGCACTTTCAGCACTCTCCAGAGATAGCAGGTATAGAAAAATATATTCAGCATAGTTCAGAGTCATCCAAGCCCAGGCAGTCTCGGGGCTTGTCTATATGAGCAGTTAGTGCACGGCAAACTGAAGTGTAAATCTATCCCACACTAGCCTGCCATGCATTGCTAAGGTGACCCTACTGCCAAGCATTAAAAGTTCCTTAGTGTGCTTTGATCTACTCTAATTTCAAAGCAGGGTAGATCAAAGCACTCTAGTGTTCTGAATGGGCCACACAGACAGTTAGTGCACGTCATGCTAGTGCAAGATATATTTACACCCCAACGTGATGCGTACAAACTGATAACATAGTCTAGCTCGGAGGCCTGTCTGGGCTTGGATGAATTTGTGGCCTCTGTGCCACTTAAGTCTCATAAAACAGGGTGAGTGGGGAGTGGTGGTCTACAGATGGGGTGTCCATGCAGAGGGTAGAGTTCTAATCATGCTGATGAAGAGGAGACCATTGAGGCTTAGCTGGGGGAGGTTTATTTGGACCCAGTGGCCCAACCCACAATGCATATAGGTACAGAGGGTTCTAGCTGCTGTCTCTCATCATGGTCTGGAAGCTGGAAAAATGGAAGTGGTCCATGGCATGCCCATTAATGAGGGGATGCAGATCCATCCCCCCTTGGTGTTTCCTGCACAAAATCTGATATACTCAGGCTTTTCAATATCAGGAATGGGACTGGGAAGAGATGGATTTCTTTCTCTCAAATTTAAAAGGCAGTACTCTACCTTTGTACTATAATGTAAGAGGCTGGCAAATGAAATATTTTTCTTTTAAATTAGATGCCTATACCAGAGCGGAGGTTGTGTATGAATGGACAAGGGAACCAGCGAGGTCTGTGGTTGTGGCTGAAGATGGCTCTCGATTGAACCAATATGATCTTCTGGGGCAAACTGTGGACTCTGGAATTGTTCAATCCAGTACAGGTGTGTAATAAAGCACTGTCTTGTTGGGGGTGAGAAAAGTTTATATCGATAAGATGCTTTAACCTGCCAGAACAGAACTTAGAAAGTAAAAGAGATAAAAATTGTAATGCAAAGTGATTGAAAATACGAGGGCATTGACATCTAAAATGGCAGTGTGTTCTGGTACAGTAAATATCTTCACACTTGAACTGATAGTTAAAATGTTTTATCAATAGGAAGTCTACAATAGTGACAAACGGCATCTATCCAGAAAAAAATATAGTAATGTACATCAAAAAGGAAGTATTCATCTCATTCTTATCATCTCTCTATCTTCTCACTGTGATAGTTTCCTGCTATGAAGGGGGGGGGGGGGGAATTACAAGTTGTTTTGAGAAAGCACAATATCTTGCGAATAAATATTTTTTTCATTATAAATCACTGTATATGGATCTTATATGCCAGATAAAGTGCACTATGCTATATTACCATATAAGAGCAGAAAGCAAACCTGTTTGTTGTTTTAAAAATATCATGAGACTCAAGCACAGTTGTGGTTAGAATTAACAAAAGTTCAATAATTACAGTAAAGTAGGCTAAAATGGACTCCTAATATTAATAACAGAAAGACTAAATTTGAAATATAAGCACTCTAGTAGGGTGTTGAAATCCCATATTTCATCTCCCAAACAGGTACTTTGGGTGCAAAAAATACTTTGGAAAGTCCAAATGTGGGATGTAGAAGTCCTATTAAAAGACACCTACTTTTATTTGTTCACCAATGAAATCTATGATAGAAGAAGAATAGGGTTTTACTTAAGGAACCTGATCATGAGTCAGAAAATCTGGGTTCAAATCCCAGCTCTGCCACAGATGTTATTGTATGACTTTAGGGAAGTTATTAAATATTTTTCTGTGCTTCAGTTCTAAATGTATTATTGTGTCTTCAAAGCTCAGAGATCCCCTAATTGAAGTTACTACGGATAAGTGCAAAGTATTTTTATTTTTATTTTTGGCGCCACTCACAGATGATTAAATCTGATCAGTTAATTTCCAGTGCAAAACTATTTGCTGTCAAGTATAAACAAACAGCACTCACTCACCATCACAGTATCATATGGCTATGATTTCTGGGCAGGATGAAAAATTTTACTTTTCCACTGCTCAGCATTCATTTCAAATAGATTTAATTTACTTATTTTGGCTAGTTCTTAAAAGCAGTATTAAGTTGAAAGTTGGGTATCAACAAGCTATAACACTGTTGACTGGATTGAATGGTCAATTGACCATAAAGAATCACGCCATTAGGAGAAGTAGCCACATTACATTGAAAGTGACAGAACCAGTGGCTCAATTACAGTAGTACATTTACACCTGAATAATAGAGAGCTTGTTTAATGTTATTCACAAAAAGAGTCCACTGAGAGTGAGCCCTCTCATACTGCCTTCCCGTGACTACTCAGCTTAGGGAATTTACAAACAGACCTAGTGAGTCAATTACATTCCAGAACGAAAAAGGATCTGCTAGGGTACTTGCAGGTCCACTCTAGAAAACTAAAGAGAGAATTTAAAATTCAAATCACTGCTCAAGAATTATTTGGCAGTTCCATCAGGAATGATTCAGCTTAAGCAGAAGAAATAAGGAGTTCAAGTGTGCAATAATATCAAAACAAAATTAAGAGAGCTATTTAAAATGTATTAATAATGGTTATTTGTTATGTAGTGCCAAAGGCATACATGGTGCTTTACAGGCAAATAAAAAGACAGAGAGCGAAATCCTAGCCTAATTGAAATCAGTGGTAGCTTTGCCATTTACTTGTGTGGGGTGGGGCCAGAATGTCACCCTAAGTGCCTGTGCTAAAGGCCAATAAAAGTGATAAACAATAAGGATCACATTCTAAGGTCCTTACTCTAGCCAGTGTTGCTCTGTCTTGTAGAACTGACCTCAACAGGGGATCTGTGGGAGGAAAATTCTGTGAGACTTCCCCATGGTGTTTCATCTGCATTTATGTACCTAGTAGATGGGTAAGAAGGAAAGCTAGATTGCCCTCTCCCTCCCGCAAAGGACAAAGCAGAGGGTTCTACCTCATTCCCATGGATCTTGGGAATGACCAGAGGCCAGGGATATTTCTGAGGAAGTCCTGTGCTTCAAGCCTTGCTTTTGGACGTCCTTCCCCCCTCAAGTTCCCAGATTCCAACGGGGTCATGCTACTTGGGAATACTCCAC
Source organism: Chelydra serpentina (assembly GCA_037349315.1). NCBI lineage: Eukaryota > Metazoa > Chordata > Testudines > Chelydridae > Chelydra > Chelydra serpentina. The sequence continues at coordinate 22,405,638 of JBAIAC010000035.1, forward strand.
ATGTGGCTCTTCACCCACAAAAGGGGTTTCCAAAGTGCAGCATGACCTCTTGCATAAATCCTCTTTAGGACTTCATGAATGAATTAGTCCCTATTTTTGTCTCTGTCTCACCTCCTCCATACGTGTGTATCTGTGGAGGGCTTTCTGCAGGGTACCAACAAGGGACAGATGGAGCCATAGGGGAATCTAACCTCTCCCCCTTCATGGCCAGATCTGAGTGCAGATGTAATAGAGAATGACTGAGGACTCACATTTTACTTAGAAAAACTATCATTGAAGGGAATAGGATTTTACTTGCATAGAAAATTATTAAAGATCTCTGGGTTTGAGCCTGTAGGCTCTGAGAGCAATTACAGTGTCATTCCGATAATATTAGAGAAGAACAATGCCCCTTTGCAAGAGACCAGAGTTGTGACATAAGGAAGGTAAAAAATATTCAAGAAGTATAGAGACGGAGATACTAAGGCTTCTTCTACAGGGAGAATTGCTCAAGTTACAACATCAAAGGCCAGAACTGGGTAGCTGCACCTGTTCAAATCTTTAGTATAGTAGGGCAAAACCAATTTAAACCATGATTTCTTCCAGTACAGCTTAACAGGCTTTTTCTGCCTATGCTAAGTGTTTGTTGCAGTGCACCTCCACTGGCTGAAATCTCTGGTGCAGAAAAGCCTAATTGAATCAGTTTTCCCCCTTACAAACTATTTTGACCAAAATCACTTTTTCCTCTGACCAATGGAAGGTAAGAGGGTACATAAAGAGTCAGAAACTTGGAAAGATACTTAAACCATGTAGTTAATACTAGATATAGTACATGATAATTCAATATGAAGGAGATAGGTACCTTATAAATACTTAGGAAAGACATATAATAAATCTTTAAACAACTGAAGACAAACCTAAGAAATGTAATACCACCACCATCACCATTCTTGGAGCATTATCACAGGAAAATTGAATTATATTTTAGAGATATTCCATATGTTTTTTCCCTACTTCCTCCTACACAAGCATAAGTGGCAGTGGCTAACCATATAGCTGAATTTTGTACAATGGATACCTTCTGGAACAAAGACCTGTTACTGTAAAAATGCAGGAACACTACAAAGGACTAAAAACAACAGTTATTAAATCCTAAAAATAAGCCAATTAAATAATCTTATTTGCACCAAAGTTGTACATATGACAGAATCCTCTTCAGTTAATACCTGATAAAGGAATACAGTTGTGGAAGAAACAGATCTATCATTCACAAAGTCACTGTTTCACAAAGATCTGTAAGTGGAACCTTTTCTCCATGGCACTTGCCCTAAGCAGAATACTACTGCAGCTGAAACATGGTTAATAATCAAATATTGTTTTTGCTCTCTACTCCACTCAGTTATGGGAACACTACCATTTCCCTGAAATATAAACATAGGAGTTACTGCAGTAATTGTTCTTCTCAGTTATGGAAATCCCAGCAAAATCCCTATATTCCCTGCCCTCCAAAAGGTCCCAGTATCAAGGTGTAAAGTAAGTTTAACAAGAAGTATACAAATTCCCCACTTTTAAAGTTGTCTTTAAAATGAGATGAAAGCTCTGTTAACACAAAGGCAAAAGGCTGAAGTCTCTTGGTGATAACTCCTGTATATAATCTCCATTTGCAGTTTCCAGAACCACTGTTAGACAAAAGAAGAGCTTGGTTGCCTAAGAGTTTTTGAGATCTTTTGAAGAAGCCACCAAAGTCTTGCAGAGTTTTTTGATGTGTACTCATGAGGTTTGGATTTGCCAAAAATTCCATGCATAAAGAGGTGCCTGCCTCTTACATTTATCCCTCCTAGTTTCCAACGTTTATTGGGAGCTGGGGCACTACAAACATTCTCCAAGGTATAGGATTTTTGATTGGACCAATCCACCTGTTTCTCTCTCTTCTTTTCTGCCACTCTCATAGCCACTCATTTTCAGATCTAGAACAAGGTGGTTGTTACGTCCAAACTGTTTATAGACTAATATGACTAAAATATCCTTTCAGTGTTCTGTTGTCCGACTGTTGTTCGGTGGCAAGGGAAGAATCTGACCTAAGCATATCCTTTGCCTCGCATGTAGCTGTCACTACTACATTGATCTAGCAAATGTTATTTATAAGTAATTATTATTGCTGCTACTAGTATGTTTAATGAAAGAGGAGTCACTAAAACCTTTTTCATTTTTGAGATGCATGTGAAACTATTGTCACTGCCCAACAATCATTGCATTTCTTTTTGATGTAGCAAATCTTTAAAATGCCCTTTATTTTCTGCAGGGTTTCGTGAAAAGAAAAACAGTTGCTTAAAGCACGCGTACAAATGTCCATTTACATGGAAATTATTTTGACACCTTGAAAATATTGTTTTGCAGTGAAAATCAGCAGTATTTGTGCTCAATAACAGTTATATTCTTATTTCTTTATGCTCCATGCATTTGCTGAGAGGACACTTTTCTAAATGAGATTTTATTTTTAGTTAGTTATACTGTATAAATATTACTGTTGTGGTTTAAAGGACAGAAACTGGCTGATTTCTACCTACAACTATAAGAAAATGTAAAATTATGGCTAATAATTTGTCCCTAACTCAAACCACCTGTCCCTTGGTATTACAGCACACACCTAGCTTTATATTCTGTTTTGAAACCCGGGGACCATTTAAAAAAGTAAACACAGAAAATAGGGTAATAGCTCTGAAATAGCTGTTATTGACTAGTTGTCATGTTCCCCAGTAGAGCTATGTTGAATATCTGAACTTTGATTGCTAGAGATAAACCTCATAAATAAAGTCTGGGCTTAGATCTGGATCAAACCTTTCCCTGCACTTGGATTTAAGGTTTTGGCTTGGCCCATTTTTGAAAAAGCAGCCAGCAGCAAAATTCTGAACAAGACATGAACGCTCAGAGTCTGGAGGTATTCAGATGTGGTGGTCTGGTTCAAGCACAACTCTAGTTAAGACTGTTTTAACCCTCATGTAATAAGTAAAATGAAAAAGAAAGGGCCCATTTATAAAATAGATATTAGTTATCAAAAGGACTGCCAAGGTTCCAAAGCAGAGTTTTAAAAACATGTTAAAAATTAAATAAAACAATATGAATAGGACATAGACTATTGGTTCATATGGTACACTATCAGATGTCTTTAAATCAATGGGATATAAGCACATGCTTAGATTAAAGCACGTGTTTAAATGCTTTTTCAGAATCAGGGGCTAAAACTGGTCAAATATATTTTTGATAATTTATGAGCAGTCTTTTTCCTATAAACATTTTGGGTTAAAGGGAAGCATATGGCTGAGTTATAAACTTCTGAAAATACAGAATTATAGGGGAATGACTGCAATGTCAATTAATAGTAGTCGGTAGTTGTAGTGGATGCCACTAAAATACATTTTAGTGAAAGAATGCCCTCAATATACAAGAAGCTAGATGTACAGAGAATGGCAGAAGAACAGCACACTTCCCACCGTTAGATCAATCTCTCTCAAAGGGCTGCTGTCTTTTAATAATTAACTACAGTCCATTGGTAGTTTAGATGCATTCAGAGTTAATGAAAAGGATTTTGTCTTGTAACTTAATAGCAGGCATTACTGTCAGTCTGTGTGGTCATCTGCAATATGTTACTTACAGTGTTACCTTTGGCTATCTCAAAGCCGCTACAGAATTTACCAAGCCCACATTAATCCCAGTTTTTTAAATTTCCTTTATGCTTGGAATCTTGTTCTCATTTTTCACAGGTCAAAAAATACTTGGATAATTTAAGCAGCCAAATAAAGCTTCAGAGTACTATGATGTGTTAACTCTCTGTCCTTCTTAGCTTGTACTCCACAAGCAATGAAATAATGCTTACATACCATTATGTTTATTCTGTATCTGATTACATTAAAATAGTGTCCCCCTGTCATATTTTAGATTAATTCTTCTTTACTGGCTTTACTAGCTATATTGGACACCCTTCAAAAAAATGGACACAGACAAAAAAGAAGATAAGTGGATGATAAAAAAAGGAGGGTGATGTCACACCAGTCATCTTACTTAGTTTTTACTTGAGTATAATGCTCCTGCCAATCTTATTTTGGAGATGACTTTCTCTTCATATATCCTTTCCTCTACCGCTCAGCTAATAATTGTTTCTCTTTTCCCCCCCTCTGCCATTGTCTTTTAATGTATATTCAAACATTTTAGGAGTATTGTCACATCTTATTTATAAGCTTCCCTCAGGGTTATATGTTGGGCAAGAATGTTCGCATGAATGTTCTTCTAGAATCTGAATTAGAGAAAAAGGGCATTTGACATGCTTGGTGCATAAACAGTCAATGTCTAGACACAGTTTTTCAATCCAATTTAGGATTTTCCTTTTCCAGTGCTGTTGCCAGTTGTTTATATTTTAAAAGAGAATCACAGTAATTTCACGTGTCATCTCTTATTTAGGCAGAGGGTTTCATTCAGTTCCAAAGCCACATGTGTCTTTTCTAAGCTAATATCTATTGTATTGCGAGTCAGTCTATACTGATCATAAAGTCAGTATAGGTTTTCAAATAGGTTTTCAAATCTTTTGGGAATATTGCTTTTCAAAAATATTGCATTTTCAATAATGTCTGTAAATAGAGTGAAATTGAGATTTTCTTTGCTATATTCTGGCAACTGAGATGTATAAAACCCATTGTATGGTGACAAATTGAACAGGAATGCTGTTTCTGTATGTTTCTGCAATATCCAAAAAAGCTAGTTATGGACAGAATTCTGTCAAAATTCATCCAGCAGCCATTTACTTTAAGGGAGAGTATTACTATTGAAAGGTACTGAATTAATAGAATTAGAATGTTAGCCTTCTATCTTCAGAACAGGTAGAGCACAAGTAATGGAAATGCAAACATAAATAAACTGGGATAGTCCTTGTGTCCTAAGCCTGTTATGGATGAACCACTTGTAAGCATCAGTCTCCAGGGTTTATTTAATCTTTGGACATTGTGTACAAGGGTATTGGTTATGGTAGTTTTCCGATTTATGATGACTAAGGCCCCCATTTCATAAAGGACACTGAAACAGTTAACATTAAGTTTTATTCACTACCCAGCTGGGCTGAATTTGAGATGAAAGGTCCCTGCATCATCAATTCACCATTAAAACATTTCTTCAGACCTAAACCAAACTTGTCTCAAACAACATTTTTAATAACAGAGGACAGAAATGATGAAGACTTGGTTACTAATGCAAAAACTTGGGACACAGATTCTAATCTGTGCATATGGGAAAGGGTCTCACTGTCTTTTATTTGTATTGGTTTTTAGGGGAGTATGTTGTTATGACTACCCACTTCCATTTGAAGAGAAAGATTGGTTACTTTGTCATTCAGACATATCTACCATGCATCATGACAGTGATTCTGTCCCAGGTGTCCTTCTGGCTTAACAGAGAATCTGTTCCAGCAAGAACTGTATTTGGTAAGTGAAACAACCCTCCCTCCCTACCTCCCCCTCCAAAAAATCTTGCCAGGGTCACATGCTACATATAGAAAAGCACCCTTACTTTAACTTTAATATATGATGTGACATTGGAGACCTGGGTAAGAAATATGTTTCACTTTGAAGATATTGCAACAGATTATTTTTTAAAAGGTCCAAACTATTTAATTTATTAAAAAGAATAAATAGTAAAAAGTTATATATCAAAAACAAAAATGAAAAATAATGACATTATGTTAATCTGGATTCAGATCTGAACATCTTGGCCTGTCTTGATTTATATAAAAAATGAAAAGGAATATTCAAAGGGTTTAGCTTATATACATCTTAATATTACTAAATGTAAATGTATACTTCTAGGAACAAAGACTCTAGGCCATACTTAAAAGATGGGGGAACTCTATCCTGGGAAGCTGTAATTCTGAACAAGATTTGGAAGTCTTGGTGTATAATCAGCTGAAAATGAGTCTGATGTTGTGGCCTAAAGAGCTAATGTGATCCTGGGATGCATAAACAGAGGAATCTTGAGTAGAAGTAGAGAGATTATTTTACTTCAGTATTTAAGTGCAACCACTGCTTTAATACTGTGTCCAGTTCCTGTGCCCACAATTCAAGAAGGATGTTGATGAATTGGAGAAAGTTCAAAGAAGAGCCATTAAAATGAAAAAGGGATTAGAAAACATGCCTTATACTGATAGCCTCAAGAAGCTCAATAGTTTAACAAACAGAAGGTGAGGGGTGACTTGATTACATCTATAAGTAGCTACATGAGGAACATATTTTTAATAAATGGCTCTTCAGTGAAAGTATAACATGATCCAATGGTTGCAAGTTGGCGCTAAACAAATTCAGATGGGAAAGAAGGCGCAAATATTTAACAGGTAGGGTAATTAACTATTGAAACAATTTATCAAGGGCTATAGTGGATTCTCCATCACTGACAATTTTAAAATTGTTTTTCTAGCAGAAGTGCTCTAGGAATTATTTTGGGGGAAGTTCTACGGCCTGTGTTATGCAGAAACTCATACTAGATTATCATAATGGTCCCTTCTAGCCTTAGAATCTATGAATTATGTAACGTGCAGAAAAAGTTTAGATGTTAGCTGTCAGACTAGGAGAAAGTGTGCATTGACTGTTTCTCATAAAGCAAAATGGTTAATACAGCTTTTGGCTTGGATTTTCAAAGGGAATTTAGTCAAAGGGAGTTGTTCACCTGATGTTCTTGCCCCAGTTGAAACTGCCAGCTTTAATAACTCTGTGGGTTGATCTCATCTGCAAGCTCCTCAAATACTGTTATGGCCCAGTGCTACTACGGAAATCAGTGACAAAATTCCTATTGTCTTCTCTCTGAGTAGGATTCAGGCAGGGATGAATGCAAGGGACTCTAAGATGATATAGTTCACAGCTGCTTTTGTCTCCCTGGGGTTTTTGCTATTACATTCTAATACAATTTTTTTTTAAATTAGAAAGAAACAGCTAGAATATTCTTTGGGGCTTTTGTTTAACCTATTTCACATCCAAAATCAAGATAGAGAGACAAGATAGGTGAGGTAATATCTTTTATTGGACCAGCTTCTGTTCATGCAAGAAACGAGCTTTTGAGCTCCATGGAGCTCTTCTTCAGGTCTTCCCCAATATTGCAAACAAATAGATAGATAGATAGATCTAACAACAAGCACTTGATTAAAGAAAAAGGGCGGTGAGAGTTCTCCAATATGCTCCAGCTCCTTTTCTGCTGATCAAGCTATAATTGGCCAGTTGAGTATGCCTCTGGCCGGAGTGGAAGGGCATAAATGCAGCAGACCTTGTTTCTGCACCAACAGCTGCCCCTCAGCGCAGTGCAAGTGCATGACACTTAAGGGGCTCCAAAGGACATGTGGAGGTTAGTCTGAGGAGGAACTCTGCCTTTTAATGTTGGCAAAGGAAAGCTGGAGATCTATAACCAAATTCAGAGGTCAGTCTAAGGGCCTGATCATGAGAAGCACCTGCAATTCCTGCTGGATTATACCTATGTTCACCTACCTCTCAAAATATCCCCCTTTTAGTTGCTTTTCCTGCTCCAGGCCACTTTCCCAATGCCTCTTCAGGTGACTCACACCAGCTTAGACATCCTTAGATTCAGAGAGCCAAATGCTCATATGGGGTGTAAGCTCCATGTTTGTTTAGGTACTTCTCTACATTCATATATACTTACTAAGTATAGGAGAGTATAATTGACTCTAATTTATATAAAAGGGGACCCACAAACTGGTGTGAAGTGCAGCAGATTCAAATCCTTTAAACTCACTTCTGAAATTGGTATCAAAAGTCTAATCTTGGCAATTTTGTCACAGAGTAGATTGGGCCCCTTAAAAAGACATACATTCAAAGATTGCTGCTGGAAATATTTACATCAATTATGTATGCATTTAAAAAAAGAAATGGAACCTCATTTTCTTCCATTTTGCTTTCTTATTTTACTGTTGGCAACACCAACTTGCTGGTTCATGATGCTGTAGTTATGGTTGGCCATAAATGGAGTGCCAAATTACCCCCTGTATCAAAAAAAAAACATACAATACCCTATGTTATTCAGGCAGTTGTTTTTAAAGCCTTATGAAACCGCTTCAAGAATGTAAACATTTTAAAACTTTTCCTTTCAGAATACAGTTATTTTGCTGACTATTTGTGTATTTTTTACATATGTTTGAACCAAATCTAGAATTCTGTTTCTATTTTTTTAATCTCCTAACTTCACTGAAGAAAAAAGATGTCCCTGAATACATCACCGGGGCATAGTCATATATGCATCCACACAGAAAAGCACAGCATATATAGATTTATAGCCCTCTTTTAGCACTATAAATAAAAACACAAACTATAGCATAGTAGGATTTACTGTACAAGAGCAACAAAAAAATCATTAGTTATAAGTGGAAGATGACCTTATAAATTCCCCCAAGGAACAAAAGCCACATCATCATTAGGTACCAATTATTCAAGATATTGTCATTGATATCTAAATATATTTTTAATTATCTGGCCCTTTTAGATCTCTGCATATTTTCATTATTGCTCAGTACAGTGGTTATAAACTGTAGCAGTGATTTAATACATGACATTGTCTGCAGTTGTCAAGGTAACTTGAGAACATGTGATTTGATGTAAATGTCTAGCTTGCACTTGCAAAAATCTGTAGGCAATGTGATAGCAATGTAATCCTCCTACTGTCAGTAAAATCTCCATGGCTAGTTAGAGAAAAATTGTTCTTCCAGCAGGTATGAAGGTCTGCTACTAGAAATGCAAATTACATTGCCATGGGTCTTACTTAACCTCTTTACTGTTGCCAGAGCATCACTGTGTAATGGCACAGAAACCTGTAGAAAACATCAGTTCAAATAAATGCAATATCATAATATGCAGCTTAGTCTATTTTGGGCTACACTGAAGAAGCATATTTTCCAAATACGTTTGCTACTTCATTCAGCCCCGAACAGGTTAATCAGCAATAAGAACAATTAATATTCTTTGTTTTTATGGGAAACATCTTATAGCACTGTAGCAATCTTACACAAATAAGGTGGAAAGTATTCAACATGCCTGTGTATGCCTCGCTGAACTTTGCATAATTTTGAGTTGTATAATCTGCAATTATGACATGAAATGAAAGAATTGACAAGATGGAAAAAGACTTGCAACCATTAACGTGATTACTAAAATGCTAGGTGAGAACAGGAACTGGGTCAGAAATTAACTCCTCTAATTCTTTTGCTGGAAGAGGAAATTATGTTGGTCTATAAGTCCAGACAACAATAGGGCTGTGGTGACTTTTTTTCCCTGTTTCATTCATGTTGGAGGGATGGTCATTAAGTCCGATTTAAAAATAATAATTCTGAGATTTTATTCAATCACTGAATTTATTTACAATCTAAGAAAATAGTAAATCTAATCTCATGCTGTGGGACATAATGCACCCAGCTAGATTCCTTCCTGACCCTCAAAGTTAAGCAGATTATGTTTCATTTTGTCTTCGTCTGAGGCATTGCTGCACTGGCTACCATCACAGGCAGGATGCAAGACTACATGGACCAATGACTTCTTGTATATAGTGTATATATTCTGAGATATAGTGTCCAAACTCCTGGCTAGAAAAAACATGAATATATCATGTAGTTTGTTAGATATTGAATATTACAGATGGTTCGGCAAAAGGAATGCGATATCAGTAACCCTGATAAACAAATGTATCCCTCTTAAACCAAACTCACATTATTTTCCTTTCCACTGTTATCTGCTTGATTTCTAAGTGGTCCACCACTGAATAACTGACAACTACTTGATTGTGGTCAATGCCAACAATACTCCTTGGTCATCCACTCAGGGCTGTGTCTGTTGGAGCAGCAACATCTCCTAAAGCACAAACCTCACTTCCATATGTCAAAAGATCAAGATAAAGCACAGCCAGAAGGGTACCTCAAAGATTATTATTTCCACAGTACAGCCTGAAATTTGATATTCTTTGGTTGGGAATTATATTTCTAATAAGAGAAGCCTGTGAAAGTATTTTTCCTATTTTATCTGTGAATCCACATTGATATATAAAAGACAAAATACAGTAACTGATCTAAGAGACGCTGACATTTTTGCTTTACAGGAGTGACAACCGTCCTCACAATGACCACCTTGAGCATCAGTGCAAGAAATTCCCTTCCAAAGGTGGCCTATGCCACTGCTATGGATTGGTTTATAGCAGTATGCTATGCATTTGTGTTTTCAGCACTCATCGAATTTGCTACAGTGAACTACTTCACAAAGAGAGGTTACGCATGGGATGGCAAAAGTGTTGTTCCTGAAAAGGTAACACCTTTACTAATAGATTTTATGATATGTGCATTCATATATATTCATGGCATTTGTGTTGGATTCAGTCTGTATGTTTTCCAGTGTGATTTAGATAATCTACTGAAAGAGGCTCTTTACATGGATATTGGGCATTTTCTGTTCAGGATTTGCTGGTCACACTATGTGTTGAAATCCCTTGTTATATGCAAATTATTAGTACGGAGTGTGGTTACATTTTCATTTTTATAGCACCATCAGGATGTGCAGTATTGTGTGGCAAAGAGAGTTCGACATAATCCCTGTCCCATGTCTTAAATCTGAAAGATACAAGTTGGCTGAGGCTAACGCTGTGGCATGAAGGGAAAGCTCATACCTCAACACTCCTCACCCCCTTCCAGTCATGTCTTTATATGGCTCCCATCACTGTAGCACCTACCAGTTATTTAACAGTCTCTCTTTATTTCTCCTTTCCTTTCCAGCCTGTAGTAAGAATAGACTGACTAGTTTATATGTTGTGTGTTTGAGTGAGAGACTCAGTGGATGTGTGCAGTGTCTGTGAGCCTGATGCAAAGCTCACTGAAGGAATTGGATATCTTTACCGATTTCCAAAAGCTATAGATCAGGACCAATTTGCAAGTTTGTGTATAGGAAGGAATAGACTCACTCCACAAGGAATAACTTAATGGATTTCAGAACTTAATGCAAAAGTCTTTTATTTAACTTAGTTTTCCCTCTTCAAAGTCCAGCCCCTTTGAAAACTCTGTCTGACACACTGAAGAGCCTTCCCTTATTTAATGATTATTTAATTGCTTCATTAGAATGTAGCTTTTATGGCAGAGCATGTTTTTGAAGGATAAGGGAGGTGATGTCTGAAGTATCTAGGTCTAATACCATGGAGACCTTTAACTATACACTATATTCAATAGGGAGCCAGTGCAAAGAGTCGGGTACTATGGTTGCTAAGCAGACTACTACTGGGTTTTGTATCAGTTGGAGCTCGTTCAGGTTGTGTCTTCATTTCTTAATATAAATTGTACCGAGCAAACCTAGAAGTCATGACTCTGTTGATCACCATGTGCCTCATCTCTTTCTGAAAGTATGGGATGCAATCTCTGCCAGTTACAGCTGGAAGCAGACATTTTTTGCTGCCATGGCTCTTTGTGCTCCCAGTAGCTCTGGGGAGTCTAACAGCAACCCAAGATTGCAGACAGACTTGAACTGAAGGCAGATGCCCTCAGTAATGGGGATGTAATAGAGAAGAAAAGTTCTTTGAAGCACTTGTCTCCTCTATTACATCCCCAATTTTGAGGGCATCTGAGTTATACCAGCTGAAGATATGGTCTGGTATGTATAAGTTTGCAATAACGGATACACAGAGTGGGTATTTTCTGCAGGCACTTGAATACTCCAGATGCTTAATATGTAAGTTCAATAACATGATGGAGAACATTGAGCCTTGTGGGACCCAGCAGGCGAGGTCTTGCAGGGGGGTGCATCTCAGACATAGAGGTCAGATAGTCTGCCATCAGCAATAGCTGAACTACAAAGGAATCTCAGACCAGATTTCACAAGAGTGGAAGTTACCTATTAGCAAATATATCCCATCCTTTTCTGTGGAAATCAGAATCCATTTGTGGGGCGTTTTGAACCAATAAACAACAACAAGAACAAAGTGAAACCTTTTCATTATTATTTCTTCAGGATTCTTCACTCCAAGCACCCCATATTAACAACAGCGGGGAAAAAATGTGTAGATGATGCCAGGCATGCATGGACCATGTATAGTAAAGAACCCATTTCATGCAATGTACAATTATACAAAAACAAGGGGGATAGAAGTGACTGTGACAACTATAGAGGTATCTTCCTGTTGAACATCATCAGAAAAGTTGTCACTCGCATTGTGATCCCTCGGCTGCAATCTCTAGGTGAAAGAATCTATTCTGAAAGTCAATGTGCTTTTCACTCAGAACACTCCACCACTGACACAATATTTTCGGTTAAGCAACTGCAAAAGAAATGTAGAGAAAAATGAATGCCACTCTACATAGCCTTCATCGATCTGATAAAAGCCTTGGATATGTTCAACAGACAGGGCCTTTTTATGGTTCTGAAGAAACTGGATTGTCCCCCCATATTTTTGAATGTTCATTCCTTACATCAAAGTATGAGGGCAACTGTGGTGTATGAAAACAAAGAATCAAATGCTTTTGACATTAACAATGGCATGAAACAGGTGTGTATATCCTCCAATGCTCTTTAACATCTACTTTTCATTACTGCTTCTTCATGCATTTAAGGACAGCAATGATGGCATTTATCAACACTGCAAGATTTAGAGTGAAAACCAAGGTTCTGAGAGATTTTCTGTTTGCAGATGATGCGGTCTTGGTTGCCCATAGTGAATCTTCCCAACAAAATCTAGATTTCATGCATCATGCAAGAGCTTCAGGTTGACAATTAGTTTTCAAGAAGACTGTGATCATGTACCAAAGATTTACCCACTCTGGAGGGTAATTCTCTTTGTGTTGTCGACAGCTTTTGCTACACGGGTTCTACAATCATCAGAAATCTTGACCTTCAGACTCAATTAATAGAATCGGAAAAGCAGCTAAGTATTTCAGGCTTACAGAAATGTGCATGGAATAACAGCAAACTATCAACTAAAATGAAGATGCAAATCTGTGAGTGCTGTCATCCCTGCTTTGTGGTTCAGAAACCTGGACTACATATGCCAGGCATATTAGGAGACTGAATAGCTTCCACATGAGATGCCTGCATAAGATCCTGAAAATAAAGTGGGGAAACACATTACCTAACACAGAGATGCTGGAGTGTTCAGGATTGACACACTTAGAAACCACTGCCAAGAAGAGGAGGTTGCAGTCGCTCATTCATGGCAGGTGAATGAGAGGAGACCATATCTCCAAGAATATTTTCAACAGTGAGATTTGGGACAGCTCTAGAAAGCAGGATCACTCTTAATGGCAGTAACACGATGTGTGTAAACATGATATGAAGTCATTCAACATCAATGTGGAAAACTGGGAGGAGTGTGCAGGATCCCTTCCAATTTGGAGGGAGTATCTGAGTAGGTGGAGCTCAATATGAAGTGACTTTGATCCAAAAGATGGAAGCGAAGGGAGAAAGAAGAAAGCAGGATGCTGTAATCATGGATTCTAACTCAGACAACACATGAATCTGTAAAATATGTAACAAGCTATGTCACTCTTTAATTGGACTTGTCAGCCATAAGTGGATTCTTAACTCTTCAGGCACCTGATTAGACCTTTTTTATATACACCATGATCCAGTTTGGATTGACGGTTGCCAATATATTTCATGTCTGGTTCTTGCCTATTCTACACATGATCTTTTCTCATAATACAATGGAATATTCAATGAAATTGTAAGACAACAGATTTAATTATTAGGAAATACTAATACTTTTTTTAATATCATGAGTAATTAACCTTGGTAATTCATTGCCACAAAGTGATTTCAAACTGAATTCAAAACAAGTATTAAGCATATACCTGTATGTTGGGCCTGATCCAAAGGCTATTGAAATCAATGGAAAGGCTCCCACTAATTTAGATGGGCTTGGGATGGGACCCAATGTGAACATTCAGAATTATATTAGATAGGATTTTAAAGACATATATAAACCCTTATACTTCAGAGCAGACGCAACAAAGTGATGGAGAGGTTTTTGAAGAAGCTTCCCCTATAGACAGTTTAATCCATAATTGTCCACTATGGGTTTTGGTTTTTTTGCAGCTCCCTCTGAAGCACTCGGTACTGTTCCCTCTCAGAGATAGGATAGCGGACCACTTTTCTGATCTTATATGGCAATTATTACATTTCTTAGGACCATACAGTAGTTTTCATGAATTTGTTATCAAATATCGAAGTTTTTTTGAGAGAACAATACAATCTCTTTAATTTACATAGCAAAATAGAAATTTCCAGGTTCATCTCGTACATAACACTGATCCTATTTTAATCTAATTCATGCTTTCCTATACATTGACTATTATCCCTTTTGTTTATTCAAACATATTTCTGATCCATTTCCAGTGCTTATTGCATATGTTATTTAAGAAATCTTCTTTTAAATGTCTCTTACTACAAAATTCCCTTGATTTAAGTCTTCTCCTCTGCACTGAAGAGACACTTACTTCAAGCCTTGAGATGAGACAATAAACATTGGAAGAAATATAGCTATTTTATATGAAATGTAAACATTAACTAAAGCATTTAGAATGAATTATGCAAAATGTTCACAAATGAGAACTGAAGATAGTGTTGCAAAACCAAAATCTTTGCAGCATTATTAGTAGAGCTGAATGAATATGGGGGAGGAGGGGAAAATCCATGAACATCCATTCCAATTTTTAAAGGAATTTTGATTTGACTGGTTGTGATCATATTTGCTGTTTGTTTAGTACTGCAACTTCAGTACAGTGAATATTTGGGAAAAAACAATATTAAGCTTCAGTTCTTGAATATGCACCAAAAATAATCAAATTGTGTAGTTGAAGGTAATATGAATAATTCATGATATTTTGGTTAGTTGCGTAAGTCATACAATCAGAGAATAGAAATAAAACCATGTTATTTTTGTAACTAATAACTAGCATAACAAGTAAACATTTACAAAGAACTGTATGAGAATTATTTGCGTAATTATTTGCTGAAGAATATTTCTAAATTAAGTCAAATAATAACTACAGTATTCATTGCAAAATATTTGCCCAGCTCTCCTTATTAATTATACTTGCAAGTTCATTATAGTTCCTTTTAAAGGTAATTTAAAAATACATTTTTGTGGAGATCCAGTTGCACTGAAATTTTGAAATCTTTTCTATTCTGTGTAGCAAATAGACTTTTTCATATGGCAATGATACTGGTGTCCTAAGTAATCAAGATTTATGAAATATAACCCTAAATCATACATCCCATTTGATGTGGGACTAAATTAAACATAAAAAATCCCATAAAACACAATATTCAAGAATTGTTTACAAATATTAAAGATTGTATGGCTCTTGTGTTCCCTAGAAGTTAAGGATCCCCCTATATTATTTCATATTGAAATACCAAAGATATTATCTGTACACCGTGTACTGGATTAGCTATAATGAATGCTAAGGAAAAGGAAAAGTCAAGTAAGGCAAACTTGTGGTGGACAGAAGTTCATAATCTAATATCTAATCAGACCCCTGAGTGATGTCATCTTACTTTTTCATAAACTTCAATGTGACATAAAATATCGAGATACTTACTGGAGTTAGGCTTAGCTCAGATTCTTCATAAAATGTAAAACTACAAAATGGCGGTTCTATTAGGTTTCTGTGAAACAGTTATTTGTTTAGCTGGATTTATTACTGCTTACTAGAATACTAGGGCTGTTCTGTCCTGAGCAAGTAAGAAAAAGTGAAAAAAGTAAACTTTGAAATATGAGAGCTGAAGCTGCTGATGGACGAATGACCAAAGGACTTTTCTTTCCTTTTGAATTAACTGTTTTTCAGCTGTTTATTCCATATATTAGGTGGAAATAGTCTGGGGCATCTATGCTGAAGGGAATTTGAAGGCTCTTCCTCAACCTCAAGGATATGTGTTGTCTTTGGAGAAGAGGGACCTTAAACAAATTTTAAAAGATTTGGTCTAATTTCTTAGAAATCTTTGATTAATTTATCATGGAGGGAAAATGAGAAATGCCTCTCCTTTCTCCTCCCTATCCCCCTTTCCTTTCCGTCTGTTTGCATACTGTTTTTGTTCTTTTCTTTTTCTGTTTTCCCCTTATTTTGTGTGTGTGTGTGGGGGGGGGAAATCAATAAAATATAAATAAAAATAAATATATACTGAATTATATTAGTTTATAGAATTAAAACAATCTGTTAAAGGTTTTTTTTTTATCTACACCTTGTTTTTACTGTTCCAGGAACATGGGATCAGATATTTGGATTCTGCCCCATTATCAGTTTCATACACAGTTTAGAGCCCTTCTGAGCCATAGGTGTTGTTTCCATATAGTCAGGGATAGCTGAAACACAGTACAGTAGTACTTCTCTCATGCGTCCTTTCTCTTCCACTCAACCTATGCTCTGACTTGTTCCTATATGGAGGCTATGGTGGGGAGTAGGACTTCCTACAACTTTATGACAGCTGAGATTACCGTATGCCAGATGATTTCAAGCCAGCTGAAAGGCTTTAAGACTAATTTAAATGATCAGAGTGGCACAATGCCAGATCAAGGACCAGGATCACATCCAGTATGTTTAAGATAACTCAGTCACTTTCTATTGAGCTATAGGCACTTTTTAAATTATCAGCATTCTAGGATGTTCCATAAATTTCAGTGCGATATATGGATATTTTTAAAAAGACAGGATATACAATTTTATAGCTCCCACACATTCTGAATGAAACTCTAACCATTGCAACTCAGCTAGTCCAGTGGTAACCTGCAAAAGGCATTATTAAGGCTCCAATATGTTCAAGCCCTTAAACACATGCTTAAGTTCCAAGTATTTTGCTGAATAGGGATCAATAAGCTGTTTGTTGTGTTCCTTTTAAATAGGCATTCTCTCTCAGTGTGAGAAAGGTGAAAATGATATGTATGATAAGTTGTGTTTGAACTCATAATACATTATTTATCTTGGTATCTGAATGACAAATTTGGAAATAGTTTTATAATGGTGGCATCCTTGGTATCTCTCAAACTCAATATATTTGTTCTAGTCACAAAGCTCATTTGATTTAGAAGACAATGAACTATGTTTACTTTGCTACTGTTTGATTAATATTGCAAATATGACAATACACTGCTTTGCTTGCTATCAAAAATAGCACATCCTAAAATGTATCTGTTATTCTAAATGTTTTGGGGAATTAATTGGTTGATTTATTTCTAGGAAAAGTAATTAAACTGAGAGATTGTATCTTGTTCCTGAGTACAATGTTTTACATAAATCACACAGGCACACCTAACATCTAGTTAGTCCAATCTGAAGTATAATTTCAATATGTAGCAATAACTTTATTATGGTACATAATCACAATATTAACTATTGAAAATGTGGACAAGAATAAAATTAATGTTTTTCTTTCCACAGCCAAAGAAACTGAAGGATCCTCTAATTAAGAAAAATAACACATACACAGCAGCAGCAACAAGCTACACCCCCAATATTGCCAGAGACCCTGGGCTGGCTACCATTGCTAAAAGTGCAACAATAGAGCCCAAAGAAGTTAAACCAGAAACAAAACCACCAGAACCCAAGAAAACTTTTAACAGTGTCAGCAAAATTGATCGACTATCAAGAATAGCTTTCCCACTGCTTTTTGGAATCTTTAATTTAGTCTACTGGGCAACTTATTTAAACAGAGAGCCCCAGCTGAAAGCCCCAACTCCACATCAATAACCCTGTTAACTCATGTAGTTTTGTTCAGTCTTTTGCACTGGGGATTGCTTTCAGTTTGACACACAGTAATTCCCATTTGCTTCATTGCCTCTGTCTTAAAGAAAATGAAGGTTTCCTTATTTTAAAAAAAGTATATATATATATTTAAAAAAAAAGTAACCCTGTATACTTGGGCCATAACAATGTGATGTGTACACCTGGGAACCATGATTCTGAAGAAGGGAGAGGAAAAGTTCAGTAATGAAAACAAATTTGAAACCATTTGTAGATAGCTTATTACTGAATGTCCCAACAAAGATACTGTACATGTATGTGAAATATTTTATGCAAAATAATTGTGGGGGAAAACACTCTATGATGTTCATGTAACTCATACTGTAGTTTACTTACCATTTACAGAACACTGTTTATGTTATATTTTTTTCAAGGCTGTAACGCTTTCAATTTTGTCAAATTCCATGAGATACATTATATTTCCAGCTCTTTCCCCCCCGGCAACCCCAAGTCACTGGTCTTATAATATTAAATGTTCTTTAAAGAAAAGGAAGTCTGCATACTCTAGGAACAGTTTATCACTGCACAGCACATATGATTCAATGGTAATGAATGCTTTAATCTGCTGTCTTAAGGCAGTCTTGTTCTAAGCATTAATTTGTCACTAGACTAGACATGAAATCAGTTGCACAATTAAGTGCAAAATTCAAATGCCCTTTACCCCATGTGTAATCAAACCAGTACCTGGATGCTTTTACAGGTAGCTTTTATTTATCAATATGTTTCAGAAAGAAAAAAAAAGTTTTGCAAGCTCTAGATATGTTGAATGTATTCTTTTATAAAACAGTACATTAAAAAAGCTTTAGATTAAAATTTATGGATAGCAGAAAGACAAAATATAGTATTTAAATAATATATGTAAATATGCAGCATGAGATTGTACTTTTTTTACTTTTTTAAAGTTGTGTTCTTAAAATATTGTGTAGGGTTCATCTATCTTAGCTCTTAATATGTTGTTAAATGCTAAAGGAAACATATTTAGAGCCTGCATTAAAAATGTCAGTCGTACTGGAAAGACTACAAAAGGAAAGAAAGAGCTTGGAGTTAATTTCATTTGTAAAGTGGTTAAGTGTACAGTAGTTTGCAATTTGACAATGCCATCCAATGTATACTATTAGATAAATGACTGGTCTGCTCAGGTCATGCATAAATACAAAAAAATGGAATATATTTAGTAGGTAAAACTGGTAAAATACTTGTTAAGACAGAAAAATCATCTGTATATTACTGCTATATTTGCTGATACATAACTGTTACAATAAGTGATGTAATATATGTAGCATTCAATACAAAATCATACACAAAAGAATGTACAGGAAAATAGATTTTATTGAGTAAACTTACTACATTTCATTTTTACTGTAGCAATATATTTGTAGGAACAATATGTAAGGGCTTTAAATACAAGATGTCCATTTTGCAGGTATGGTATTCCCTTTAAAACAATTCTAGTTCGTTTCATTACTGCTGAGAATTTCTTAGAAATATAAATTTCAGGTAAGGATTTTTCAAAGAGATTGATGGATTTTTGCAAGCGTTAATTCAGAATCCACAAAACATGGTATTGAGTGAATTTAAAAACAATGCCACATGAACAGTCAGCAAATTAGTTAATGAGACAGTCAAGTTTCATAGTTATGTTTCAGGCAATGTTTTATAAACTCTTTCTCAATAAATCAAGAGGTTACCACTCACAAACTACAAAAAAGAATTTGATGTTTTATTTAGAAAAGATTTTTTTAAACAATGCTTCATTGTCTAACATTTAGTCCTGTCTAAACTTGATGAGCTAATCTGATTGGAGTTTATTAAAGGGGATGTTTCATCTTCTGGTTCATGTGTAGATATATGTATAGAAAAAAATAAAATATGGCTCTTTAACTTCTGTGTACTTGTTTATCTTGTTATTTTTGGCGTTAATCTAGTGTGTTCATTTAGGGTATTTTATCTTCCTAGCTATTCATAGCTACCTTTTGGTCTGCATTTTGCACATTAGATGTGAATATTACTTAGTCTGCTTTTTGCTATGCAATGACTGCATTATATCACCTCTTAGTTTATTAGTCTATGTGAATAGTATTATACTGTATAAATTTGATTGCACAGTTTATCAAATATAAAGTATTCTCTATGTAGCTTTTTTACAGTGCTTTGCTAAACCATGTAATAATAGTAAGTCTTCCTTGAAAATAATGATACACTCTTATAGAGGACAGTTCCTGTTTACTCCTGGGATAATTTTAAAAAGATGACATTGAATGTTTATTGCACCTCAGTGCAGTAATGTGGCAATAAAACCTAAATCTAATAGAGGTTGTTTATGGCAGAAGCATGTATTTGCTTTACAGAGTTTAGCAAAAGCTCTTTATTTTATGTCCGACTGTAATTCTATTATAATAATAAAGATAAAAATGTTCAATAATGAAAGTGAATGTTTTACTTTCTTTTGGTTTTTTAGTTACTGCTTTTTACTATATGTTGCGTGAGAAACTGCTGTTCATCTCAGTTTCTGTGTATTCAGAAATGAATGACATTCTAATGTTTGTAAGTGCTGCACAATGTTTTTCAAGGGACACAAGCAATATCAGAATAGTTTCTGAAATATGATTTTACATTTTTTTTAAATAATGAAGTCTGAACAATGTTCATCCAACAAAGCAATAAAATGCACTAGATGAACAAGTGATTTAGGTTCGCTAATATGGTGATGAGTGTGATACAGAGCCAAAATAGAATAGGACAGTGTCACACTAAATTTTTTTAATAATTAGTGTATGTGATAGAATATGGATAGACTAACCAGATAAATGATAGGGGAAACAAAACAAAACAAATGCAGGCGGTTTTAATACAGACCAAATAAAACAAAAACAAAATTAAAAATGCAGATCCAATGGTGAATTTTGGCCAGATCTTCACGTGGTGTAAATAGATGTTCTTCATTTATTTAAACTGATTGTGTATAGGACATTCTAGCTAATAATTATACAGAGGCCAAGTCCTGAAAACTTTGCTGAAGTCCTCCTTATTACATACATGAGAAAAACTCAGGTACAGGCAAAGAAATTGCATGTAGTTTGAAACCTCTGAGGTTTTCTTAAATTCCTCTTTCAGGGGAAGCAAAGTCTTCACAGTTTGCTCAGCTGTGGGCGAAGGGAGATAAATCCATGGATTTCCTGATATCTATGTGGATTTCAAGGGATATGCAGGAGGAAAGACATCCACATGTTGTTCTGCCCCACATAGTGACTGCCTGGAAGGATCGCTCTCATGGACAATTCTAACTGTGCTAGCCACTGGACCCCCCCCATAAGGGGAGTCCTCAACCTGGAGCAGAAAGCAGAGCAAGTTAATGTAGCCTCTGATCATATTAATTTATTCTTTCTCCAGTGTATTCAGAGTTAGGGAAATCCAGCTCAGCTCCTCATCCGTAGCCTATCTCCCCCAACTCTGAGGAACTGGAATCCCATAGAACCCCCAACATAGGACTTCCTGCAGGATTGAAGACACAATATTGGAATACCCCACACCCATGGGCACAGGCTCTCTTCCAATTGCAGATGAGGAGGGGAGCATGGGGCCATCACTTTTTACTTTGTCTTTATTCAGACAATCTTAAGCAGGAGTCTGCCTGAGTTAGAATAGAGTGAAAATGAATAAGAACATCAGGATTTTGCTCCTAGAAAATCATGGTGTTGTACTCAATATTAAAGGGCTAAAGAACAACACCAGCAGCAAATAGATTCACAGAGTATCATAAAACATTCCTGGTATAACACCATAATATTATTTGCTATGTTTGCTTTGTAACATTGCATCAGTGGGACATATTTTCTCAGCTATACCCATGCAACCTCCTTCAAAGCTGCTGCAAGCATGTAATGTAGCAAAAAATGGCCCAACCTGAAAGTTGTGTGTGTCTCGTCTTCTACAACTCTTTTCTTGGCAGGTTGGAAAGAGGACAAAAAAGTGTTCCTCTTCTTTGTCCCTTCTCCATCCCTCTTGGCTGGAGAGTGGGAGGATGACGGTTCCTGATGGCTCTGGTCCATTGACTCAACCTTATTCCTTGTTTGTCAGATAGTGTAGCGGGTATTCTGCTTGTTCCAACCATATTTGTGGATCACCTCAAGAGACAATGAGGTACCTCAAAAAGTTGCATGAAGCTATAGAACCACCGGATGAGAGCTACTGGAATAAAATCTTCATATGAACAGCCCTTCCCTGAGGCTGGGCTCCTTCTCTATCTCCTTCCACTCACCACCAACATGGTAAATAATATGCGGTTATGAAACAAATTAGCAGCTAGAAAATCGGACACACATATTTCAGGGAGCAGAAGTATAAATAGAAAACTTCTTTCAGCTTGTCTTGTGGATCTGAATGACTGTCCAAGTAAATTAGCACAACTGGGGAAAGTTAAACTTTCTCAGTAGATGAAAAAATATGTAAGCAGTGCATTAAAACAAAAAAACTTCAATATTTCTTCAGTCTTTCTATGGCAGATTAGCACCAAAATCCTCATGTTATACATAAATATGACATAGCTAAAATAAAAATGTGTCTGCAGTCTTAGTGCATGAATTTTGCAAGTGTAGAGTATAATCAGCCTGTCAAGCTCTTGCTGTCATGTTACATCTGATTACAAACACTGTTATATACTACAAGAGAGCTAAAAGCCTACAAATGACAAGATTCTACAGGCTCATTTTTGTCTAGCTACAGGGCCATCTAAACAGACAGAATTACTTCACTGATGTTGATAAACTCATTTGATTAAACTGCTTTAGGGCTTCTGGAAATGTTCTAAGTGGATTTTGCACTCACAGCACAGCTGTCTCTTGCACATATTTCACCAAAGGAGTAGCGTCATTTTACCTTAAAAATCTTCTGAAGACAGACAAAGGGCACTGGTTTTTAATGTGCTATCAAGATAAGAAAGACATGTTCAGTGAACTCTGGCTTTCTGAAGTCAAACAGATTTTGAACCTCATCCATACAAATAGAAATGGTGCATTTCCTGTCAGGTCCCCTCAGATGTTAAGAATGCTTCAGAATTAACCAGAGGGTGTGCAGGTCTGTCTGTGAAGGACCAAGATATCTGAGTTTGTCTACTCTAAAGGAAATTGTTGTTGATATTTGCCTAGAATATGCCGCTCTTGCATGCCTCATAGAGGCTTAGATTTGATTTTATTGGTCATTCAGATCTAATGCAACCACCTACTTCTATCTTACTGAAACAAATGCAGCAGAGCATATTAAAATTGCTAAAAACAAAATGAAAAGACTCCTCATCAAAACTTCTACTCTATTATTTCTTTACTGTCAATTGTTAGAGTACAGTACCTCCACATAAATGGGATGTTAGCTATCAGATGTTCTCTCAATTGTAATAAAACCTGTTAATGTAAGAAATTTACCACAGGGCTATGGTAAATTCCACCCCACAATGAAATAAATGAGAAACTGATATGTTGATATAAAACCATGAAATAAAGCTCAGTGAACTATAATAGAGAGATCTTTATCTTCAATCATAATATATTTTAAAATTAAATGTCATATAAAAAGAGAGAATTGGATTTCAGCTGAGGTAAAAGCCATATTTTTAAAAACTGCACATCTCCTCAGTCAGAAAAAAATAAGACTATAGTAAAATATTTGCCAGTAGTTGCCTTAGTTCTATTCTCTTACAATAGTAACTAACAAAGCGAGATTGGTTAATGAAACTTTCTCAGAAAAAAGTAACAGGCAAGTTCCTCAGCTGGTATAAATTCTATAAGTCCATTGACTTCAATGGAGCTATGCCAATTTATACCAACTGAGGATCTGGCCGAGAGTGTTAAAGCTTAATATTAACTGTCTCTTACTGTGAAGAAACTTGCCAGGCCAGAAAACTGACAGGAAGGGAGGATTGCCCAGAAACTCAACTAGAGCAAGCTCAGAGGGATTATGGCAGGAGAAGAAGAGGTTGTAGTCTCAGCCTCCCAATGGTGTGTATCCTTGGAATTCAGGGAAAGGAGCCCCGGTCCCATGGATGTAGAGATGACCACATGAAGGACTGATCCATTCTGCTGCTCCATCGATTACCATGGATATCTCAAAATCACATGAAGATAGATGTAACTTGGTGGAATTGACTGAATTTTGCTTCTGAATTCGCTTGAACATGAAAGTCAAAGTGAAACAGCACGGGGCCATACACAACTGAACTAAGCCAGACTAAGTCCTGTTAAGTCACAGTATTTGTGAGCACCACCTTTTTAAGTATCAGAAATACAGTAGATGCCATAAGTAAACACTGCAGCACACTAAAGGTCAATATTTTAATAGCATCCACTATGCAATATTTCTAAATACAATACTTCAAAAAAAACAAAAGCCAGAATTTTCAGAAGTGAGTGCACGGAGTTAGGCATCTAAATAAAGGGCTGCCTATTTGCAGAGGTATTGTCCCTCCCCCTCCTCCCCAGTTCCAACAGATATTGCCAGGGAACTCCCTGAGTTCATTCACTATGGATCTACTATTAGTGTAAACTGGAGGTTCTCTATACATCAGAGCATTGCAACGCTGCAAGCAACACATCTTATGAGAGAGGACTACTTATCGTATGCCCTTTTGACTGAGAAAGCTGGGTTAGGCTGCAAATACCCTTCCTTCGCTATATGTTTTAGAGTTTTAGAGGATAAAGGATCTTCTTTTTCTTCTGCATGAAATTCCCAAACAACAGTCTAAGGGTTTTTTTACACAGAGCAGCAATAAGCACTGTGGGTGTGTGATTTTTAAAGTGCATTGTGTTGCACTTTAAATTGTTTCATGTAGACCCTGCTGGTGTTAACTAAAAATTCCCCGGTTATTTTAACATAGTGCTGTTTGAAGCAGTACTACATTAAAGTGCAACAGGGACCTTTTAGTTCCCCAAATCAGCAGTGTCTATACAGACCAATTAATGTGCAACACTTTAGTGCACTTCTGAAATCATACCACCGCAGTGTGAATTACTGCTTTGTGTAGACAAGCCTTAAGACTCAAGCTGTCTAATTAAAAACAAGATTTATTAAGAGAGAAAATCGGGTAAAAACAAGAGAATCATTGTAGATAACATCTAATTTGATACTCTGAAGAACTCAGGCTCCCTGCACATCTACCAATGTGATATATGCCGTCATGTGCCACCAGTGCCCTTCTGCCATGTACATTGGCCAAATCGGACAGTCTCGACGCAAAAGAATAAACAGACACAAATCTGACATCAGGAATCATAGCATTCAAAAACCAGTAGGAGAACATTTCAACCTCTCTAATCACTCAGTGACAGACTTAAAGGTGGCAATTTTGCAACAGAAAAACTTCAAAACCAGACTTCAACGAGAAGCTGTTGAACTTGAATTAATATGCAAACTAGATACCATCAACTCAGGTTTGAACAGAGACTGGGAATGGCTTGGCCATTATGTTAATTGAATCTATTTCCCTAGTTAACTATCCTCACTCACAAATTTGTGTCAACTGTCCGAAATGAGCCATCTTGATTATCACTTCAAATGTTTTCCCCACCCCCGCTGATATAGTTCCTCTTAATTAATTAGCCTTTTAAAGTTGGTATAGGCACTTCCACCTTTTCATGTCTCTAACTGTATGTTTATACTACCCGCCGACCGGTAGTAATCGATCTATCGGGGATCGATTTATCGCGTCTCATATAGACGTGATAAATCAATCCCAGAGGTGGTCACCGTCGACTCTGGAAGTCCTGCTCAGCGAGAGGAGGAAGCGCAGTCGACGGGGGGCCGAGCCTGTGCTGCGTGGACCCGATGTAAGTACTTTCACTTTCGATCTAGGAAACGTCGACTTCAGCTACGCTATTGTCGTAGCTGAAGTTATGTATCCTAGATCGATCCCCGCCCCCCCCCCCAGTGTGGACCAGCCCTTAGGTGCCACAAGTAATCCTGTTCTTTTTGCTGACACAGACTAACATGGCTGCTACTCTGAATCCTCTCTTTACTTCAGACACCTCTGATGCTTCAAGATTATTAACACTGAAGGATTTACTGAATTCACTATCTGACTGGGGTTACCATAGCATATCAACAACGCAGTGTGTGTAACCTCTTGGATGAGAATCAAGTTTTTAAGGGGTGAATTTTTAATCCAATTTTTCTTCAAATTAAACACAATTCAAACTCAGGGTTTCCACACTGAAAGTTTAGTGTAATAACTAGGGCTGTTGATTAATCAGAATTAACTCATGCGATTCACTCAAAAAATTAATATCAATTAAAAAAATTAAACATTATTATTAAACAATAGAATATCAATTGAAATGTATTAAATATTTTGATGTTTTTCTACATTTTCAAATATATTGATTTCAGTTACAACACAGAATACAAAGTGTACGCTGCTCACTTTATATTACCCTGATCTACAATTTTTGAGAAGTCGTCTGCTTCAGAGATAAAATGTGCTATTTCGTATGTATTTTGATGTGCTGAATTCAAATATGACAATTAAAACAACTGATTGGCTACTGTTTCTAAGATATTTAAGTTTTTACATTTTATGTCTATGTAGATAGTAGAGTTTTAATCATAAATTGTAAACCTAGGTCTTTTCATGTGGTTATGGTTGCGTAACATGATACTATTTCACCTGTCCTGTTTATGTAACACTTTAAAACTCAGCAAAGGGGTTATATAAATAAAATGTATTATGAAACAAAAGGCAAAAAACTCTTAAGTACATAGTTTAGTCCTATTCAGTGTCTACTCGGCGCTTCTTGGCTTGTCTCTTGTATTCTTGTCACTGTCCAGCAATAGTCTGCAAGCATTGATGAGCTCCATTTGCCCTGATAGCGTTTCTCCATTGTTGCAATGTCCTGGTGAAATCGCTCGCCGTGCTCGTCGCTCGCTGCTCTGCAGTTTGGTGGAAAAAAAATCTAGATGAGAGTGCAAAAAATGTATCTTTAGTGACATGTTGCAACCAAGGCTTTTGTATGCCTTGAGGAGGTTTTCCACCAACAACCTGTAGTTGTCTGCCTTGCTGTTTCCGAGAAAATGTATTGCCACTAACTGGAAGGCTTTCCATGCCTTTTTTTCCTTGCCACTCAGTGCATGGTCAAATGCATCATCTCGAAGAAGTTCACGAATCTGAGGACCAACAGACACCTTCCTTTATCTTAGCTTCACTTAACCTTGGAAATTTTCCATGGAGGTACTTGAAAACTGCTTGTGTTTTGTCAATGGCCTTGACAAAGTTCTTCATCAGACCCAGCTTGATGTGTAAGGGTGGTAACAAAATCTTCCTTGATTCAACAAGTGGTGGATGCTGAACACTTTTCCTCCCAGGCTCCAATGACTGTCGGAGTGGCCAATCTTTCTTGATGTAGTGGGAATCTCTTGCACGACTATCCCATTCGCAGAGAAAACAGCAGTACTTTGTGTATCCAGTCTGCAGACCAAGCAAGAGAGCAACAACCTTCAAATCGCCACAAAGCTGCCACTGATGTTGGTCATAGTTTATGCACCTCAAAAGTTGTTTCATGTTGTCATAGGTTTCCTTCATATGGACTGCATGACCAACTGGAATTGATGGCAAAACATTGCCATTATGCAGTAAAACAGCTTTAAGACTCGTCTTCGATGAATAAAGGAACAGTCTCCACTCATCTGGATCGTGAAGGATGTTGAGGGCTGCCATCACACCATCGATGTTGTTGCAGGCTACAAGATCACCTTCCATGAAGAAGAATGGGACAAGATCCTTTTGACGGTCACGGAACATGAAAACCCTACCATCACCTGCCAGGAGATTCCACTGCTGTAGTCTGGAGCCCAAAAGCTCTGCCTTACTCTTGGGTAGTTCCAAATCCCTGACAAGGTCATTCAGTTCACCTTGTGTTATGAGGTGTGGTTCAGAGAAGGAGGATGGGAGAAAATGTGGGTCCTGTGACATTGATGGTTCAGGACCAGAAGTTTCATCCTCTTCCTCTTCCTCGTCTGACTCAAGTGAGAATGATTCTGCTGCATCAGGAACTGGCAGTCCTTCTCTGTGGGGTACTGGGCATATAGCTGATGGAATGTTTGGATAATGCACAGTCCACTTTTTCTTCTTTGACACACCTTTCCCAACTGGAGGCACCATGCAGAAGTAACAATTGCTGGTATGATCTGTTGGCTCTCTCCAAATCATTGGCACTGCAAAAGGCATAGATTTCCTTTTCCTGTTCAACCACCGGCGAAGATTTGTTGCACAAGTGTTGTAGCATATCATATATTTAAATATTTTTGGATGTTTTCTACATTTTCAAATATATTGATTTCCAGTTACAACACAAAATACAAAGTGTACAGTGCTCACTTTATATTTATTTTTATGACAAATATTTGCACTGTAAAAAACAAAAGAAATAGTGTTTTTTTCAATTCACCTGATAGAAGAACTGTAATGCAATCTCTTTATCATGAAAGTTGAACTTTAGAATGTAGATTGGGGCTCTAGGGCTCTCGGAACTTGGGGGTACTTGCTGTGTGTCTGTTTGTTCATTTGTTTGTTTGTTTGAAGGACTGTGTGCTTCTAAACCAGGCTTGAAACCTAGAAGCCTCTGTTCAGTGGCTGAGCCTTAATTAGGGGGCGGGACTAGGCTAATCAGGGAGGCCAGGGCTTTATAAAGCAGTGAGCAAGCAACCAGGGAGTTTTGCGAACAGGGCTGCAAACAGGGAGTTTTGAGAGGGAGTTCTCCAGGTAAAGCAGGAGCAAATAAATACAGGACCCTTGGGGTAAGTGACTGTCTGTAGTGTGTGTTTGGGGGTACTTTCTGTGTGTCTGTTTGTTCGTTTGTTTGATTGTTTGTTTGAAGGACCGTGTGCTTCTAAACCAGGCTTGAAACCTAGAAGCCTCTGTTCAGTGGCTGAGCTTTAATCAGGGGGCGGGGCTAGGCTAATCAGGGAGGCCAGGGCTTTATAAAGCAGCGAGCAAGCGACCAGGAAGCTTTGCGACCAGGGCTGAAAACAGGAAGTTTTGAGAGGGAGTTGGGAAGGGGAGTGGGAAGGGGGCAAGGTACTCTTGCCATTCTTTAACACCTTTAACCCAAACAATAACCAAAACTTCTTGATTTAAACAAATACCTTACTGTTAGACTAGGTAGCTGTAAAAGAGAATGCAGGCAGAAGCCCAGCAGCAGAGCGGGGGCTATCCAGTTTATTGCACTCAATGTAGCATGTATGATTACCTGTCCTGTGGGCGGGTGGCGTATGTGTGCATTCGGTGCAAGGAGCTCCTGGACCTCAGAGACCGTGTACGGGCTTTGGAGGCAAGGGTGGTGGAACTGGAGGAGCTAAGGGAGGCAGAGAGTTATGTTGATGAGGCTTTCAGGGACACTGTAGACTTGTCCCACCTCCAGTCAGACAGCCCCTGCACTGTTGAGGAGGATGAAAGCCCCAGGGAAGGAGAGCAGGCAACGGGAGCAGAGGGAAACCTTCCCATAGTTGGGACCCTCCTTCCAGGTAGTGTTGAGGTATCCTCTTGCACTGAGGTCACCTCTCCGGGGGAGGGAACTCCAATCAGTAGGAAAAGGCAGGTGTTAGTAATGGGAGATTCAATCATTAGAAACATAGATAGCTGGGTTTGTGATGACCGGGAGAACCGTATGGTGACTTGCCTGCCTGGTGCAAAGGTTGTGGATCTCTTGAGGCATCTAGATAGGCTTATGAGTAGTGCTGGGGAGGAGCCGGTGGTCGTGGTACATGTAGGTACCAATGACATAGGGAAGGGTAGAAGAGATGTCCTGGAGGCCAAATTTAGGCTGCTAGGAAAGAGACTGAAATCCAGGACCTCTATGGTGGCATTCTCAGAAATGCTTCCAGTTCCACGCGCAGGCGCAGGTAAGCAGACAGAGCTTCAGAGTCTTAATGCATGGATGAGACGATGGTGTAGAGAGGAGGGGTTTAGATTTATTAGGAACTGGGCAAACTTTTGGGATGGGGGGAGCCTATACAGGAAAGATGGGCTCTACCTAAACCAAAGTGGAACCAGACTGCTGGCACTTAACATTAAAAAGGTTGTAGAGCAGTTTTTAAACTAAGAGATGGAAAGCCAATTGCTGCAGAGAAGCACATGCATCGGACAGAGACTTCTCTTACAGGAGGTTCTACTGATAGAGATTTTCTAGGTTTTAGTCAGGAGGAGAGGGTGGAAAAGGATAAAGGAGGGGCCAGATCAGATGAGAAACTTTCACATAAAAAAGAATCTCACATATCTGAAAAAGGCAGACAATTAAACAGTGACCAATTTTTAAAGTGCTTGTACACAAATGCCAGAAGTATAAATAATAAAATGGGTGAACTAGAGTGCCTCGTGTTAAAGGAGGCCATTGACGTAATAGGCATCACAGAAACCTGGTGGAGTGAGGACAATCAATGGGACACAATCATTCCGGGGTATAAAATATATCGGAAGGACAGAACAGGTCATTTGGGGGGAGGGGGGAGTGGCACTATATGTGAAAGAAAATGTAGAATCAAATGAAGTAAAAATCTTAAATGAATCCACATGTTCCATAGAATCTCTATGGATAGTAATTCCATGCTCTAATAAGAACATAACAATAGGGATCTATTATCGACCACCTGATCAGGACAGTGATAGTGATGATGAAATGCTAAGGGAGATTAGAGAGGCTATCAAAATAAAGAACTCAATAATAGTGGGAGATTTCAATTATCCCACTGTTGACTGGGTACACGTCACCTCAGGACGTAATGCGGAGACAAAATTCCTCGATACTTTAAATGACTGCTTCTTGGAGCAGCTGGTACAGGAACCCACAAGGGGAGAGTCAATACTTGATTTAGTACTGAGTGGAGCGCAGGATCTGGTCCAAGAGATAACTATAACAGGACCGCTTGGAAATAGCGACCATACTATAATAACATTTAACATTCCTGTGGTGCTAAGAACACATCAACAGCCCAACACAGTGGCATTTAATTTCAAAAAGGGCAACTATGCAAAAATGAGGGGGTTAGTTAAGCAGAAATTAAAAGGTAAAGTGACTAACGTGAAATCCCTGCAAGCTGCATGGACACTCTTCAAAGACACCATAATAGAGGCCCAACTTAAATGTATACCCCAAATTAAAAAACAAAGTCAAAGAACTAAAAAAGAGCCACCATGGCTTAACAGCCATGTAAAAGAAGCAGTGAAAGATAAAAAGGCATCAAGTCAAATCCTAGTGAGGTAACTAGAGAAGAGCATAAACGCTGCCAAATTAAGTGTAAAAATGTAATAAGAAAAGCCAAAATGGAGTTTGAAGAACAGCTAGCCAAAAACTCAAAAGCTAATAACAAAACATTTTTTAAATACGTCAGAAGCAGGAAGCCTGCTAAACAACCAGTGCGGCCCCTGGACAATAGAAATACAAAAGAAGCACTTACAGATGATAAAGTCATTGCGGAGAAACTAAACGAATTCTTTGCTTTGGTCTTCACGGCTGAGGAGGTTGGGGAGATTCCCCAACCTGAGCTGACTTTTGTAGGTAACAAATCTGAGGAATTATCACAGATTGAAGTGTCAGTAGAGGAGGTTTTGGAACTAATTGATAAACTTAACTGTAAGAAGTCACTGGGACCAGATGGCATTCACACAAGAGTTCTGAAAGAACTCAAATGTGAAATTGTGGAACTATTAACTAGGGTTTGTAACCTGTCTTTTAAATCGGCTTCTGTACCCAATGACTGGAAGATAGCTAATGTAACGCCAATATTTAAAAAGGGCTCTAGAGGTGATCCCGGCAATTACAGACCGGTAAGTCTAACATCCGTACCGGGCAAATTAGTTGAAACAATAGTAAAGAATACTATTGTTTCACACACATAGTGTGAACATAAATTGTTGGGCAAAAGTCAGCATGGTTTCTGTAAAGGGAAATCATGCCTTACTAATCTATTAGAGTTCTTTGAAGGGGTCAACAAACATGTGGACAAGGGCGATCCAGTAGACATAGTGTACTTAGATTTCCAGAAAGCCTTTGACAAAGTCCCTCACCAAAGGCTCTTGCGTAAATTAAGTTGCCATGGAATAAGAGGGAAGATCCTTTCATGGATTGAGACCTGGTTAAAAAACGGGGAACAAAGGGTAGGAATAAATGGTAAATTTTCACAATGGAGAGGGGTTACTAGTGGTGTTCCCCAAGGGTCAGTCCTAGGACCAATCCTGTTCAACTTATTCATAAATGATTTGGAAGAAGGGGTAAACAGTGAGGTGGCAGATGATACTAAGCTGCTCAAGATAGTTAAGACCAAAGCAGACTGTGAAGAACTACAAAAAGATCTGACAAAACTAAATGATTGGGCAATAAAATGGCAAATGAAATGTAATGTGGATAAATGTAAAGTAATGCACATTGGAAAAAATAACCCCAACTATACATACAATATGATGGGGGCTAATTTAGCTACAACTAATCAGGAAAAAGATCTTGGAGTCATCGTGGATAGTTCTCTAAAGATGTCCATGCAGTGTGCAGCGGCAGTCAAAAAAGCAAATGGGATGTTAGGAATCATTAAAAAAGGGATAGAGAATAAGACGGAGAATATCTTACTGCCCCTATACAAATCCATAGTGCACCCACATCTTGAATACTGCGTACAATTGTGGTCTCCTCATCTCAAAAAGGATATACTGGCATTAGAAAAGGTTCAGAGAAGGGCAACTAAAATGATTAGGGGTCTGGAACGGGTCCCATATGAGGAGAGATTAAAGAGGCTAGGACTTTTTAGCTTGGAAAAGAAGAGACTAAGAGGGGATATGATAGAGGTATATAAAATTATGAGTGGTGTGGAGGAAGTGAATAAGGAAAAGTTATTTACTTGTTCTCATAATAAAAGAATTAGGGGCCACCCAATGAAATTAGTGGGCAGCAGGTTTAAAACAAATAAAAGGAAGTTCTTCTTCACACAGCGCACAGTCAACCTGTGGAACTCCTTGCCTGAGGAGGCTGTGAAGGCTAGGACTATAACAGGGTTTAAAAGAGAACTGGATAAATTCATGGAGGTTAAGTCCATTAATGGCTATTAGCCAGAATGGGTAAGAAATGGTGTCCTTAGCCTCTGTTTGTCAGAGGGGGGTGATGGATGGATGGCAGGAGAGAGATCACTTGATCATTACCTGTTAGGTCCACTCACTCTGGGTCACCTGGTATTGGCCACTGTCGGTAGACAGGATACTGGGCTGGATGGGCCTTTGGTCTGACCCAGTACGGCCTTTCTTATGTTCTTATGTTCTTATATTATTGTTTAACAGTGCGATTCATTGCGATTAATTTTTTTAATTGCATGATTAATCGTGATTAATTTTCTAAAGAGCTTGACAGCCCTAATAATAACAGATTATAAGACCTCCCTGGCATATTATGGTATCATCTTTAAAATATAAATTTATCCTACTTTTGTATATGAATTGCACACACACACACAAAACACAATTATTACAATAAAGTTAAAAATGCAGGCACATGTCATGGTTCTGAGATTGATTGATTAATTAATTAATTATCTGTGTTCTCAGATATCAGTGGAATTGTACTGTTTTAGACCAGCTAAGAAACTGGCTCATTCTCTTTCAAGGATGTTTATGTTAAAAAAATATTAGAAATCCAAGAAATTCAGAGTTAAGGTTGCATTTCCATGAATAGCTTCACTGCCCTGGTGGAGCTAGGTGAATATAGTATTCTCAGATTATTTAAGCAAGTATTGCATAGTTTGATTTTAACAGTTTGTCTTAAGGAAATCTGTGTGTTTGATTAGACAGCTTTGTTAATTAAAAATATACAATGCTTCTTCATTTGAACTTCTCCCTCTTATGAATGGAGCATAGCCCATGACTGCTTTAAATCTGAGAGTGGTTTTCAATAGTGACAGAATGCATAACCCAAGTATTACTATAGAAAATCTGTAGGGAGTACACATTCTACTGCCGCATTACAACAACTTTGCATCAGATTGGGGCTCTAGGGCTCTCGGAACTTTCATGGAACTTTAATTATGGAAAAGTGTACCACTGCTACATACTCTTGCACTGGGTTTTCTGACTGTATACAGTCCATATTTGTTCATGTTACTGTATGCTCCGAAAGTGACTAATCTGATCAATGTTCTGCTTTATATAGTTCCTCCAGTCAAAAAGGATCCCAAAGTATTTCAATAATATAGAAATATTCAGGATTCACTCATCAGCGACAGACGTTAACCCACATTTGGAATGAGGGGAAAAAAGAAAAGAAAACACAGCAGTAATATACAACAATTTAGAATGAGAAGTGAAGAAGAATACTATTTGTATCTGTGGGAGTAATTTAAACAGGCAGCATTTATTTACCCAATTTGGATTTGTGCCAGGGAACTGGGTCTAACATCCTACTCTTGCAAAAAAGTGCCATGGGATCTGAAGTAGTAAACAGTCATAATCTTGGTTTCATGTCTCTTCTGTAAAAGAGAAAAAGTTTCCTGAAGTCACATTCACACTAATATTGTGGCTTGAATAACTACCTCCTTACTATCATTATTACATAATAGAGTTTGAGATTTATATTGTAGACTATTGTGGAGCTGCGTGGTGCCATGAATAAGATAAGTTAGTGTCATAAGTTAATTATCATCCCATCACAACAGGCTACAGTAATGGCAATAGAAATACCAACTTGAATTTCTAGTATCTCAGTGGTGCTGTGCAGTATTTTCATCACATTATTTTGGAACCAGACAGTGTTCCAAAAAAAAAATAAAAAAAATCAATCCCAAGCATTAATTAACCTTTGCTTTTTTACAAAGTAAAAGACATCAAAATCAAGAGCATTAATTTTGATAAAGTCTTAGGTTCAATAGCTGTGAAAAAGTGAAACCTAAGCAACATGAAAATGCAGTTGGAGAAAACACCAATTAATAATGGCTGGTTCAAAAAGAAAATAAAAGGAAGTCTATAACTAAATTATCGCATGACTCATCTATTTAGAAATATCTAGAGATAAGGGTTAATAATAATTCTCTTGTGTAGTATAAGTCTGCTTATTTATAACTAAATGTAGTGTACTTAATACCAAGAGTACTAAGACAACAGCTGTTTTACTACTGCCTCTTAATGTGAATTACACAAAGAATGAATCTCAGGAGACACTAACCAACGATAAAAGGTAAATATTGTCTCTAAAGAATGTCAGACAAGCCATTATACCCAACAAGTAATGAAGGTTGTAGCTATTTTTTTGTTTTATCTATAAAGCAAACATTCCTGCCAATTTTAAAACTAACAATAATAAAAGGATTTATGACATCTGAGTTGTAGGGTTGGTGGAAATAGGGAATTATCATTCATTCACTTTCAAAATATAATTATACTTAGATAGTATATTACTAAAGTGGAAGGGCATGCTAGGAGGTTAGATCCTTGCAGCATGTTGAACATAAAGCCAACACAGCAAAAACTGAATGTATAAAACAACATAACTTATTACTACTACTATTATTTGCCCTGTGGTAGCAACAAAACGCCTCAAGAAAGATTGGGGTCCGATTGTGTTAGGAACTGTGCAAACATTGAGTAAGCTACATTCCCTGTCTTGGAGAAAATATATTCTAGATAGACAAAGGATAGGAGAATGGAAACATAATTACACTCATTTTATGGAGAAAGATTAAGTGACTTGGTCAAGGTTACACAGGAAGTAAATGACAGAACTGTGAACTGAACCCAAAGTTCTCGAGTCACAAGATCATCCTTCATAGAATTGTCGAATCATAGACATGCAAGAGTGGAAGGCACCTCGCTATGTCATCTAGTCCAGTCCCCTACACTGAGGCAGGACTAAGTATTATCTAGGCCATCACTGACGTGTTTATTTCACAACCTCCCTAAGCGATTTTTTCTAGTGCTTAACTAGCGTTACAATTAAAATGTCTCTTGTCCTTCTTTTGGCATAGCCAGACAATGTCCCTTGCTGCAGTTTAAACTCCTTACGTCTTGTCCTGTCATCAGTAGATAATGAGAATAATTTAACAATCTTTTACATACTTGACGACTGTTATGTCCAACCTTGGTCTCCTTTTCTCCAGACTAAATAAACACATTTTTTTCAATCTTTGCACACAGATCATGTTTTCTAGATTTTTAATAATTTTGATGCTCTCCTCTGAACTTTCTCCAATTTGTCCACATCTTTCCTGAAGAGTGGTGCCCAGAACTCAACACTATATTCCAGGGGAGGCCTTCTCAGGGCTGAGTAGAGTAGAAGAATTACTGCTCGTGTCTTGCTTAAAACACTTCTGCTAATATATCTTAGGTTGGATATTAGGAAAAACTTTTTCACTAGTAGGGTGGTGAAGCACTGGAATGGGTTACCTAGGGAGGTGGTGGAATCTCCTTCCTTAGAGGTTTTTAAGGTCAGGCTTGACAAAGCCCTGGCTGGGATGATCTAGTTGGGGTTGGTCCTGCTTTGAGCAGGGGGTTGGACTAGATGACCTCCTGAGGTCCCTTCCAACCCTGAGATTCTATGATTCTATGATTCTGTGATCCCATAATGATGTTTGGTTTTTTTGGAAACAGTGTTACATTGTTGACTCATAGTTAGCCGCCTCTCCATCTGTATTTGTTTAGAGAAACATTTAAAAAATAAGAAATATCAGAGGTGCTATCACTTAAAATGGGTCAGAGGGATGGAAAGGGAACAAGGAGTGATAATGGATGAGTTTTGCAGTTGCGTTATGGAGGACCCCAACAGGATCAACAAATGTCACTGGGTAACACTCTTCCCAGTGGCTAATATCATACATATGCAAGCAGTCATTAGATCTTTTCTACAATTAAATTAATACCCTATAGGAAAATGATCTAAGAAGGACTGATATTCTGTTTCATGCATCCAGTTTTAGGTTCAGTGGGTGCACATTTATATCAGGGTGCATCCAGAGTAACGCTATACAGTTGTTCCAGGTTTGCACAGATGTAAGCGAAAAAAGAATTTAGTCCATTCGTAGGAATAAGTATATTCATTCTCTCTGGCTGGAACTAGAAAAGGAAGCATTCGAAATCTCAAAAGAAACCTTGTTCTCATAATTAGGGGAAAGAAACTTTTGAAGTGATAATCAAGATGGCCCATTACGGACAGTTGACACAAAGGTGTAAGGGTACTTAACTAGGATACTACCCTTACATCTTTGTACCCTTACACCTGTGTGTCAACTGTCCGTAATGAGACATCTTGATTATCACTTCAAAAGTTTCTCTCCCCTGCTGATAATAGTTCCTTTCAATTAATTAGCCTTTTACAGTTGGTATGGTTACTTCCACCTTTTCATGTTTCTCTGAATGTATAAATATCCTCCTGCTGTATGTTCCATTCTATGCATCCGACGAGGTGGATTGTAGTCCACGAAAGCTTATGCTGAAATAAATGTGTTAGTCTCTAAGTATTCCTTTCCTTTTTGCTGACACAGACTAGCACGGCTACTACTCTGAAACTTGTTCTCATAAGACTGTTAGCCCAATTTTGCAGAGCAGTTACCTTGACAAAACAGATTATGCGGCTCCCTTGGATAGCACACTGGACGGAGACTCAGGAAACCTGCGTTCTAGTCGTAGGTCTGCTGTGAGCCTCCTGTGAAATGAGGAAAATGATACTAACCTCCTTTGTAACATGCTTTGAGATCTACTGAGTATTTCTTAAGCACTCGGTATTATCATTATTTCTTGCTTAATATCTACAGCCCCCCATCAGGGATTCAGGCCACATTCTGTTAGGCACTGAGCAACTGAGACAAAGAAAGACATAATACATCGATAAACAGAAAAAAATCTTATTTGATGGGGCTGAAAAGCAATAATAAAGTTCGGTTTGTTTGCATAAATTAGTAGTCTCAGTGGTCAAGTGTGTCATATAGCTGGCCACCAGCCAAACCAATGCAGACAGTAGTAAGATGCAGGCATTATGACATAGATAGGTTTTAAAGAGGAATTTAAAAGAATATGACACAGTAGTTTAACATTTTTTTTATGGGGACTTCTTCATAGGCATAGTAAGGAGGCCTGGGAGAAAGCATGACAGAATCTGAGACTGGGATCTAGTGTAAGAAGTTTAGGTACTTTGAAAACATTTTAGTTATGCATTTCAACATTGAGATGTTTACTTAAAGTGCAGGTAAATTCTGAAACTGGTGTGGTTTGAGAGGTCTTACATAGATTTTCTGAACAAAGAGGAAGTTTCCATTAGTTTGAACTGCCTATGCACTTATTGATTTCAAACTGTAGTTTACTACACATGAACGGTCTCAGTTTGCTGTACTCATGCTGATATTCCTGAATGTGCCTCTTCTGATGACCAAAAAGCTTCTGTCTACATTACACATCCTCTGCTGTTCATGCCATTGGCCACTGTAATGCAGTAGGTCAAGGGGCACACTTGTAAAGGCATGCTTAGATGAGGAAAATCAATTTTGGAGTCCAAAAGGCAAAACTACTGAATCAGGAAATTACTAAATACAACCAGTTGCCCTGTTGCACTGGAGTCTTCAGAAAAGAATACCATGAGGGAACTGCACAGCAAGTATGAAGTAAAATCCTATGGCAATTCACAGATATTTCCCTTTCATTGGTTGTAACTATTGTCAGGAAATTATGGAGCGTGGATATGTATAAACTACTTTTAAAAACAGAACTCTTTTTATGACTGATATAATACAGAAAATATGCTAAAACTGTTTATCCTTAGAGAGACATAAATTCAATTTGGGATGATGCCAAAGTCAACATGTCCTTTGGATAATATCTCTAATTATGTGCTGCATATTTAAGTAAAGGTGCAGGGGATGGAGAGGAGGGATTTTGAAGTACAAGTGTAAATCTAGACAAATTATGCTAAGCCTTGTGTTCAAATGATGAATACGCCTTGTAGATGTGGGATATATAGTTCACTTTTCTCCCCAATTAACAAGTCACTCTCCTCCTGACTTGTACTTACATAAACATTGCCTTAGTGGTTGGACAGAAAACAAACAAAACCAAATCTATACAGAGGAACAGTAGCTTTGAATAAGTTGATGGGAGAGTCTAGCTGGGCCACAGTCCTTTCTAAACAACAGGGAAATCAGGGGAAAGTTTTGGGTTTGCAGTAAAACTAAAGTAGAACTGAAAAGTACTGGGGCCTCCAGGAATCTTTACCCAAATTCACAGGTGCGGTGCATCAGCTTCACCATCCACTGACATACTTTTCTGTGGCCTGATCCACAGCCCATGTCAATAGAAAGAATCACATTGACCTCAATAGGTCCCTGGTGCATTAGACTACCTCAGCAACATAGGCCAGCATGGGCCTCCTTCCTGTTCCCTTTGAATCCTCCTCCTGCTACTGTGTAAAGACCAGAGACACACTGATCAGTGCTCAACAGTCACATTCTAATTGTCAATATACTAGAGATGGTAGAGTCCAAGTTTCTCTCAGGCTAAATTTTCTAAACTCAAATACTGAAAAAGTTGCTGTCCCTTTTTACCCAGGAGTTTATGTGTTGAAATATCCCCAGTACTACCTGTGAAACAACATACCTAAACATCACTTGTTTATACAGCTATGAACACAAAAGCACCGCAGACTCTCGGTACTGATACACCTTTCAATCACATTTTATCTACCCAGCTACAGTAAACCTATGACTTGCTGGGAATACATATGATTGTGTAGACTGCAAACCATTGCACCTGCAGGAGTGAATCAATTGTCTCTGCTGCGTCCATGTTCTTAAATGAACCTACGTAAATGGAACATGAATTGAAGATGCCTGTAGCTGAGTAATGCTAAAATCTGTTCATTCCCTCTGCCACAGTTAAAGGGTGTGATTTTCAAAGGTACCTTCAGGAGTTAGGTGTTCAACTACCATTGAAGATTTCACCCTGAACAAATATTTCAATTAAATAGCATAGGTTTGACTCTTCAATCTGCCTCACTACTTCCCAGTTACCTTTGTATTATTTTGCCTGATCTCTCCCTAAAACCGAATGACCCTCTCCTTTCCTCCTCCACACATAGACTTTCCTTTCCACATTAAGTGGTGGCCTATTAGTGCAGCCTCTAAGTGCCTAATGCAAACTAGTGCAGTACAGCTGCAATTCCATGCATGCATCTGTGCATCAGCTGGTTCACAGAGTAGCAGCAGATCTTGCGGTTACCTGTTTTGCTTTTACCATGACCAAGATTTATTAGGGACAGAGGCAAGAGGTAGGCCTGAAACAAAGTTGAAATGACAGATTGCTTTGTGCCCTAAGGGACTATTGGATTTAAAACCACAAAGGGCTTGAGCATAGAGTTTGTGGCCCAAGGCAGGATTCATCAGAATTAGGGAGCAGCAGTTCTGGGACAGCTGTGCCCAAGAGCTTTGACTTGTAATGACTCTATATGGCCTAAATGACAAAACATGTTTAGCCATCCTGGATATATTAAAATAAGTGGGTAAAGCATAGAAAGGAATAGACAAGTGGCTACAGCCCCATATCCTCTGCTGGTTACTTATCTCTATTCGACACTGCCTTTTGTTTTCACAGAAAATGTATGTGAAAAGCAAAAGTGTTTCGTTGTTTCCTCCATTGTGTAGGCTAGCCTGTGCACAGCTGTTGGTATGTAAACATACCCTAGAGGTGGTGAGTAACTGGCATGTCTGAGAGAGGGACGCACAGCCATGACAGCAAAAAGGAGATACAGTGTCAGCGTTTGGTGCACTTGTAGGAGTGGGAAAGTGACGAGTACTAGGGAGGTTGAAAAGTCTTGTTTGGTGGAGAAGAGTGAGATGCTGGCAGGGCTCCTGCTGTAGAGACTGGAAGGATGAATTGCCTCCAGTCCTTCAATAAAGAAACCTAAGGAGGTATATGTTTATCTCAAAACTTTAAGGTTTAGTCACCTATATTTGCATATGATATGGCTTTCATTTTCATTTAATGTTGAGGAGGGAGAATCTCCATGGAGGTGCAGTGATCTAAGATGCTGCCCCTTTTTGGGCAGATCACACCCTTTTTGGCCATCTCTGTAAACGGGGCCAATCCAGCTATATTACAAGCAGCATTTGGAAGCCCCCAGTCTGGAGGGAAAAAAGCATGTGGAGAAGTCACATTTCTGCATTATACCCATGGTATCTGTTGCTTAGCTGCTATCTGCCCAGAGTGGATCTGATGGGAAGTTGCAGCCCTCATTTAGGATAATCAGTTTTAGCCCTCTGGCGTTATGCCTCAGCAGTCAGAGCTGAAATTGATGTACCATTCCTGGGAAATTAGTTAAGAACAGAAGAGCAAAGATGTTAAATAAAGTAAAATTTTCAACCAGAAAAAAAATGTGAGAGCTGCAGGGATAGCAGCTGACTCTGTTCCCATGGGGTGGGTGATGGTTTTTAGCAAAAATACCATTGTGCATAGTAGTCTGATGCTATTAAAGTGATAGTCACAATTAATGAGGATTTATATAATGTGATTCAAAGTGGATTATAGTATCATTTTACTACCTAGGCTTATAGGATGACAACAACAGTTCATTGCAGATAAAATGTAGGATCTTTGTAGCAAAACAACCAAAACCACTAATCACCTCCCCACCCCACGAAAAAAACCCAGATATACTAGAGAGGGTGGTGCTGCAGCATGCTGACCAGAGTAGGGATTTGGGAGTTACTGCTGAAAATCCACAAACTTCACTCCAGGGTACTGCTGTCATGCAGAAAGAACATGAAAATCAGAATCAGAGCTATGGAAAGACAGAACTGGAATATAAATTAGAGAAAGGAGTGGCACGGTGTCCTATTTTACTCTCACCTGTTGCACTGGGATCTGTATACAGTAATCATGTTCATGTCTTAAAAAGACATAAAAGAGACAAAGGGAAGGCAAACATGATAAATATCTTCAAAACTGCAATTGACGAGGAATGAACAGGAGAATATTTTTTCCCTGCAATAGGATGATGACAAACCCTAACTGTATTCAGAATGAATGTTTTCAAACTGATAGTCACAGACCCAGAAAAACTTGCCTCATTAAAGAGACAAAGATCTAAAAAAACAAAGAGAAGGAGCAGGACATAGCTAGTCTATGTGACAGCTTTAAGCAAATAAAAATACAACTGTTACATGTCACCCAACAAGTAATCAAGGAAGGTAATTAAACCAATTAATATTGTTTGTTGAATGCTTTTTAATCACCATGGAGTAATTCAGGTTAATAGTTAATAGTAACATGATTGGAAGTTAAGTTATTCCTTTTGAGATATTTTCTTTTAAAGAGAATTGCTGTCTATCGAAGAAACCATATTGATAGCACTGGTAGCTGGAAACCATGGCTCAGGAAACAAATCTACAAGTTTCATCACCACATCTTTCTAATGTGCTTTAGTCTTGATGGAAATCCAGTCCTTTACCACTTGGTACACTGCTATAAGGACATATCTAGACTAGATTTGTGTCCCTGTTTTAACTGGAATTTATTGATTGCCAATACAGTCATGGTTAGCTAAAACCTTTGTAAATGTAAATCTAGACATTCCTCCATAAACATTTGTTCCAGACTAGACTAAACCATAAATGTTTGTGTCATGAACTAATGTATTATTAATATTGTAGTGCCTAGAGGCTGCTGTCAAGAGTGGAGCCTCACTGTGCTAGAAACAGTACAAATGCATAATGAGACAGTTCCTGACTCAAAGAGCTCACAGTGTAAAAGACAAGACAGATGAAGGGTGAAAGGAGAAACTGAGGCACAGATATGTGGAATGACTTGCTTAAGATGCCATAGCAGATCAGTCAGAAATAGAACTCACGTCTCCTGACTACAGCTGGGCGCAACTGTTTGGATGAAACTTCTCACCAAAAGTATATAAATTTGGGTCAATCAAAACATTTAGCGAATTCATGTAAAAGTCACCAAATTGTTTCGGCTGAAAACATATTTCATAAAAAGTCAAAGGTTTGTTTTGATATTTTTTAAATTTAACATTTTGTTTTTTGATTCAAAATTAATTTTTCTGTAAAATGTTCCTGCTTTTTTATAAAAAAAAGGTAAAATCCTCAAAACAAAACATTTTGTTCAACCAAAAATATTTTTTCAACTTTTTCATTTCAACAAAAAAATTAAAAACAAAATCATTTCAAGTTGGCTTGAAACATTGCTTTTTTAAACTGTTTTTTGGTTCAGTCACTGAACCAAAAAAATCAATTATTTGCACAGCTCTACTTTGGACTCCTGTTCTAGTGCCCGCCCACTAGTCCAACTGGTCCGCAGACCGGTGATGGTCCCTGAGATCTCCCTGACACAGTTTAAGGAAGGCAGCTGGTTTCTGGTATCAAAAAGGTTGAGAAACACTGCATTAGACTATGCTTCATCTCTTTGGTTCTCCTTTTCCCATCTCCCTTTTCCCCATGATTTGCTTCTCTCCCTGTCCTCTTTGACAGCAGCTAGCTAATTGCCTGGTATTGGCTTTGAAGAGAGCAGTCTTGCAAATATAGCTGTGCTGAAAGGGACTGCATATTACCTCTCTATAAAATTAATCTTCCCTCTCTTTTTCCATACTATGAAATCTGAAATAAGTCCATAATAATGAAAGTGCTATGGCTCTTACTATAAATAGATTTAAGTGATCCCAGCTCACGTTTTCCTTTACTCCAGCAGATAAACCCTTCATGATGTCGGGATTATCAGAAAGGGCCTGGAAATCCATGCTGACTTGCCATTATTCAAGCGTTTGTAAGTGAACAAAATAGCTTTAAACACTAAACCACATTCATAACACTTAACTGATAAA
The DNA here is from genome assembly GCA_037349315.1 of Chelydra serpentina. Lineage (NCBI taxonomy): Eukaryota > Metazoa > Chordata > Testudines > Chelydridae > Chelydra > Chelydra serpentina. The sequence goes on from JBAIAC010000035.1 coordinate 22,449,222, forward strand.
AAATGGAAGTCATATCCAGAGGGAATTTTTCCTCTTCTTTTTTTGAATTTATTTATTTCAGTACATGGTCTTTGCTAAAGAAGTAGATAAATAGTCCAGAAACTCATTCCCTTTTTTCCAATTTTTACTTTAAGGCCAAACTTCAGAAGCCAAGGTTACTTCTGAGGCAGTTTGTCCAATACGGTAAAGGCATTGGCTGAATTTTTTTTTATTCAATTAATTTGAGTGACAGCTGTCAGTCAGTCAGTCCTCTCATCAATCAGGGTTCTCATTAATGAACATTAAAGGAGACTCTGCAGGACTTCATAGAAATCTGCATATCAATGCACTGGCAGGCTAAAGTAACTGTATTCTTCCAGTGAAGGCTGCCCTGTCAGGTTGCTTATGTACTCATCTCAGTAATAACAGACGAACATTAGGAACCTCAGCTACAGCTGTATGTTGAACCTACAGACAGGTTAGATATTTTGATTTATTGAATTGCGTTCAAATCAGTTGTCCAGTTGTCACTGGCATCTTGCATATAATTCCCCAAAGAGTTGTTCCAAAAAGTGGCATTTCTGCTAACACCACATATTCAGAGGGCTTGTCTATGTGGGGAGTTAAGACTAACTCAAGCTGTAAAGTTAATGCACATAAGTTAAAGTGCATCAAATCCTCCTGTGGACTCTCTGACTCAAAAATAAAATGGCCTTAGTTTGCTGAAGCTTAATCCTTGGGGGGATTAAGTTAAAGTGCACTAATGCCACTTTTCTCTGCATGAGAGTGTCCATGTGGGGTGTGTGTGTGTGTGAATATGATGATAATACCTTATGAGCATTAACTTCACAGCTTGAGTCAATTCAACTTTCCTGTTCCCTCTTCAGGCAGATCTCCTTGTGCCCATAAACCGGAGACATGGCTTTCTCTATGGCATCACCACCCCACCTGGGAAACCTGAGGATTCAAGTTCTGAAGCTCCATCTGGAAGGGACTTGGCAAGACTTTTTGGAGGTGGAGCCAGAGACAGGAATAAATAGAGCAGGAGACTGGCTGTTGCCATGTTCCCCTTGTAAAGGTGTAGGTTGTATATGCATGTCCCTTTGAATCCCAGTGTGGCACTGTGTGTGCACCTCAGCTTAATTCACCGTGCTTGGCAGCAATACATTAATTTCAAGAGTTCAGGGCAAGAAGAAGCCAATGTACATTAACAAAATATCATGTCCTCTTTTAATAAGGCTTCAGGATGGGAGCAATTCAAATAAACAGTTCATAAGGGCCTCAGAACTCTGGTTCAGTTCTCAAAGATAAAGTCCCCAAACAAAGACTCTAGTTAGGCTGGTCTTCTAGGGCTTCAGTAAACAATCACCCTACCCCAGCTTTCTCTTTATATAGCCCAACCCCAGGGTGGGGCAGGGCCTCCTGGACTACACCCCAGGTTGTCCCAGCTGTAGGCTACAGCCTATCCCTTAAAAGGGTGGTATATTCCTTCACAGCCCTACTAATCCAGAGTGAAGTGAAGCACAGCTCCTGTTAGACCCATCTACCCAGTGAAGCGGCTTTCCCCACATCCACAGGACCCATTGGGATGGGAGACAATTTTTTCCAGTGCCCCAAACTCCTCTTTCTGAAGGGTTTATACATCACATAATTGGAGCATTTCCATTTTCCCTGCTTTCCTCCAAAAGTTTCTCCCACACCCCCCCCACACTAAGGGCTTATCTTCACTACCCGCCGGATCGGCGGGTAGCAATCGATCTTTTGGGGATCGATTTTTCACGTCTCGTTTAGACGCGATTAATCGATCCCCGAAAGCGCTCCCCGTCGGCTCCGGAAATCCACCTCATCGAAAGGTGGAAGCGGAGTCGACGGGGGAGCGGCAGCGATCGACTTGCCGCCGTCCTCATGGCCAGGTAAGTCGATTACAATACGCCGACTTCAGCTACGTTATTCACGTAGCTGAAGCTGCGTATCGTAGATCGACCCCCTCCCCTAGTGTAGCCCTGGGCTAAGAGTTTATTGGGACCACTTCATCGCTCACTGCACTGTATGACCAGTGTTGACACAATACTATTGTTACCATTTTTATAGGACTCAGAAGTTACAGGCTTATCTTACAACACAGGAGAGCATCATAAAATAAAAAAGTGAGAGCCCTCTGAGCTAAGGTCATGAACGTGTTTTGAGAAATGCTTCAGAGGAGGCATTCTGCTGAGGAGAACATACTGATATCCAGTAATTCACTGAATCTAAGAAAGAAATGAGCTCTTCACAATGAAATGCAAGACTGAATTCTATTGGTTTCACCACATCAGTAATCTCTGGCAAAGGAACCATTTGTTATTTCTTTCAGTGATTATATTGCTTTGTCAAAACTGAACACCTTTATTTATCCTCTGAACAGGTATAGGACAGAAAATAGAAGTGCAAACTCCTCCCCCTTCCTCAGTCCTGACATGGAGGGTTCACCTAAGGGGGCTGAGAGGGTGATTCATTCTTCTTTTTCTTATCTATTATTTATATCGTGGTAGTACCTAGGAGCTCCAGTCACAGAACACTGCTGTGCTAGGCATTGTACAGACAAAACAAGAAGAAGGTCCCTACCCAAGAAAGCTTAAGTATAAGTGACAACAGGGATGTACAGACAGGACAGCACAAGGAAACAACGAGGCAGCATTGGTCAGCATGATAGGTAGTGGTCTGAGCACTCCAGCTGCCTAACCGTTGTCAAGGTTTATATCTTCTTCATGTCCATTGACCTGATTTTGAAAACAAATGTTCACCCTACAACTGTCACTATTTGAATGTGTATATTTCAGACAACTGCTCATTAAGGATTGGTCAAAGAGTCCCAGCTCATTTATCGTAAGACTCCAAAGTGCTATCATTGTGTACTAATTACCTGTTACTATCACCTTGGTCTGGATTGAAACCAGCAGTCTGAATATCACTGATTTCAACTTCTCTACTACCAAAATACTGAGCCACCTTGTCCTCTGGTCCTATTATGGTTCAAGGGACACAATTACCTGTTCTGGAAGGTAACAACTAAAGAACAGCAAAAGTAAAGACCTGGAGTGACTGTGTTGATTCACTGGTGCTCCTAATTGTTGCATCAATACTTATAATTAAAAGAGTCAAAATGTTCCTACACATCAACACAAATAAAGGTCTACTTAATCAACCAACAGAAGGATTCCCAACATAAAAAAAAACCTTCATGCATATGTATTTAATGAGTTCAGTTTCTACGGAGGATTAACCGATGAAATGTTTCGATGGAGTTTAGTTATTCTTAGTGAGATTAAAGGAAGACTGGGTGGATTAGTATATAAAGCATTTATTTTCCATAACTGAGGTCTAGCATATAGCACTAAGTAAAATAATTTGTGTTATGAGAGATTGTTGGCTACATTCTTCCCAGCATTTATATGTTCAAGTTTATAGGTTTCTGGTCCAAAAGATAGGTAATTTAAAGAAAAAGATGAAGAAACTTCTGTACAGGTATAGCATATGTGGCTAGTAAATGCTGTAGGTTTTCATTATTTCTATTGTGTATGTTTGAAGAGCTATTTCTATCTTAAATCTCTATTTTCAGTTGTTTACACTGAAACTTTCAGAAATAATTTTTTTTGGGGTGGGGGGGGCAGAGGGATGAAACTTTCCATTCTACATATCAGACCAATACTGAATATTTCTGAAGTGTTTCAAATGAATTGAATCAAATGTTTCCTGAGTTATGGGAGGGTAGAAAGATACACTCTTAGACGTTAGTTATTTCCTATGGATAATTTTTCAGGGCATTTTTCACTTTGTGGCCATTATTTATGGTAGGTTATTTGGGTTAGAGAGGCAAAGTTGTCTGGATTAAACTGTAGTGGACATGTATAAACTAAACGTTTCTGTATGTACTACTTCCTTGTGCTAGATATATCTGTATAATCCTATAAAGTCAATCACTGTCTTGCAGAGTCTATTGCTCTCGGGGGGGACATCTGTGTATTTCTCATAGGGTATATCACAGTGATGAGAGAAGGCACAATCATAATTTCTGTGATTTTAAAAAAAAATTCTTGAGAGGTTCAAGCATGAAAATGAAACTGCAATCAGCAGACATTTACAGTTCCACCCTTTAGCCAGATAACTCTCATTTTCTGCATAGTTCCTGCTCTAGGAGCATTAATTGCCTGATAGCAAGATCTGAGAGGCTCTAGGCTGTATCTCTATGGTTAGAGGATTCTAAAACTGGAGTGAAAGGATATGATCCAACTGCCTTTAATGACAATCTTTCTATTGGCTTTAATGTGAGTTGGATCAGGCCCAAAGCCTGGAGCATAGTCCCCCAACTCACCTATGACCATTGACTTGGAGCAATGCCGGGTGTGATATTGGGCAATACTCCAGTCATATCTCCCTGGACTCTGGGGCTGGGCAGTAACTAGGGATCAGTGTCCAGAGCAAAGGTCAGATTCCCTTCAGGCAGATACAAGGAACAGCCAGAACTAGGCATGTAGGAATTGCTACACTACTGATTGACTAGCTTTGTTCCTAAAGCTATTTCCATGCTGCAGCCTTATCAGTCTTGTATTCTGTTAATCAAGATATTTGCTGTCATTTATAAAAACAATGAAATGAATATTCAAAATGCAAATTAAGACACTGCATAATTTGCATAGGTACACAATATTTCACTCTTCAGCCTTCATCTTTAATAGGAATGCATAGAAATTCATACTGCTATTCTTCCCCCATTATATAGTTACCACTACATCCCATCTTTACCTCACCATATTATGGAGGTCAAAGGGAGCAGAGGGTGGTCAGCACCTTTCCTGGTTGGGACCTAAAGGTCCTTTTCGCTACATATTTGTCCTTCAAATAATCAGGAAACTTTTTGGTGATGTACCTCTACTATGGTGAATACAAAGCATGGTAAACACCTAGCTAGATAGCATGTTGGTATTTCCATTTCTGGTTTTGGCCAGAACTGAGAAGTACTTAAGGTCACAAAAACGCAGGGTGGATGAATGGTTAAAAAACAAACAAAAAGTTAACCAGTATTTGACCCTATAGAATGTTCAGCAAACTCTTGATTTTATCCACATTGCATTACTCTTCCCTAATATATGTTTTAATTCATTTGTGTGGTGAATCTGCAAGAATGGAAAGTGGATTAGAAAAATATGAGAATGATGAGAATGAATCCAAGTCAACGTGGGGTTTGCTGCGCATGAGAAATGGCAGAATAGTGGTCTGAATGTCTCAGAAATAGAAAAAATGCTAGCTTTTACCTCTTCTATTTAAAGTCACAGCTGACAACATGACTGCACTGTTTGGATGCTCTTCGCCTTTGACATCTTATTGCTCTCCAACATCTCCTTGCTACTACCTGGTCCCTATATCTACTTAATGAAATAAAGGCATCAGTGCACTGAGAAAATCTGTTTGTGTGCTCAATAGTTCTTTTAAAACAGTAGTTTTATCTGATATCTTAAAGAAAGGAAATGTGGCCCAGTGGAAGTGTGATCAGAATTTGAGACAGACGGTTTGGCATCTATTCCCAGCTCTGCCACTCACTTACTGTGTGCCCTTGAGTAAGTTACTTCCTCACGCTATACCAAAGGTTTTAAGATTTGTAAAATTGAGATCACAGTGCTTGCAGAATTCTTGTACCTATGTATTGAGATCTGTGAACTAAAATGGTATGGAAACTAATATTTTATGATTAAATTCTCCCCAAACTGAACGTAATTGGCTACAACTACTCTACTTCTGCACTCTGCATAACTCCTGGCAAATGCATTTCCTTCTGGACATTATAGGATCATCAAAACTTTGACCGGGATGCAGAAGCTTCTTCTAACAAAAAACCCACCCCACTATTTCTATTAAGAACTCCCCAAATAGTTATAAAGGAACTTATTGGTCTTCTTTTCTACCTAGTATCAGTTTGAATCCTCTTCTACAACACCTCATTGGCAGCTTTTCCAGAGATATCTAGTAAGTTGAGCATTATCACAGACACCACTCTAAGAAATATCCTTTTCAAAAAGAAGAAAAACTCCACACTGCCAATTGCACAATCCTGAAATGTTCACCAGCATATTGACTGTAAAATGTCTTGCCCTCTAGAGAAGATAGGAACTCAAAGGTCAGAATGTGAAGTGAACCAGTGTAAAGTAACTTGTGATGCAGCTAGTTAGATTATACATGGCCTAAGGAGAAATACAGACCACATTGTTTGCATATTTTATCCCTCATTAGTATAAAATTCCATCTCAGAAATGTAAATAAAAAACAAAAAAATATCAAAGGCACATAGACAATGATTGTAACTGATTAACTGGAAACCCTCATAATAAAATAAAATACCCTAACTCAGTATTGGGCAGAGTTACATAACGAAGAGAGGCATCATTATGCAGGCAGAGACCTAAAATAGATTAATCCAACATCTCTGACATTTTCATATGTACATGAGAGGAGATCTATTGGCTTAAAGTGTAAAATTCATAATTTAACAGTTATTCCCTAAAATGATTATGCATTCAAAAATGTGTCATGACTCATGACCAAGGTTACTGCAGCATATGTTAAAGAATTGAATAGTTAAGATGCTTCAATGTATATACATAATAGCTTATATTTTTAGTAGTCTACTTGGTGTCTCATTGGAGCTATGAAAAGAAGCTGTATGTCAACACTTGACTTATTTCATAACACAATTACCCATAAGTCTACCTGCAGCTATGAATCACAGTAACTCAATTCAGATAGATTCTTAGACTCCAAGGACAGAAAGGACCATTGTAATCACCTAGTCTGACCTCTTGCATAAAACATAAAAATCCCCAGAATAATTCCTAGAGCAGATCTTTTAGAAAACCATCTAATCTTGGTTTAAAAAATGGCCCGTGATGAAGAATCCACCATGACCATTGGTAAATTGTTCCAATGGTTAATTACCGCCCCTGTTAAAAATGTACACCTCTTTTCCAGTTTGAATTTGTCTAGCTTCTACTTCCAGCCATTGCATTGTGCTACACCTTTCTCTGGTAGAACCCATTATCAAGTATTTCTTCCCCCTGTAAGTACTTATACACTGTTATCAAGTCACCCCTTAGCCTTCTCTTTGTTAAGCTAAATGACTGAATTCCTTCAGACACTCTCTCTCTAAGGTAGGTTTTCTAATCCTTTAATCATTCTTGAAGTTCTTCTCTGAACCCTCTCTAATTTATTAACATATTTCTTGAACTGTAAACACCAGAACTGAACACAGTATCCCAGGAACAGTCGAACCAGTGCCAGATACAAAGATAAAATAACCTCTCAACTCTGGCTCAAGATTCCCCTCTTTATGCACCTAAGGAATGCACTATCCCTTTTGGCCAGAGAGTTGCAATCGGAACTCATATTTAGCTAATTATTCACCACAACCCCCATTTTCAGAGTTATTGCTTCCCAGGATAGATCCCCCTATCATGAAGTATGGCCTACATTCTTTGTTCCTAGATATATACATTTAAATTTAACCATAATAAAAAGCATACTATTTGTTTGTGCCCAGTGTAACAAGTGAACCAGTTCACTCTGTAACAGTGACCTGTTCTCTTCATTATTTACCCCTTCCTCACTTTTTGTATCATCTGCACACATCAGTGATGATTTTACTTTTTCTTCCAGGTCATTAATAAAATTATTAAGTAGCATAGGGCCAAGAAACTATCCCCTGCGGAACTTCATTAGAAACACCTATGTTTAAATAGCACTGGAAAAAACCAAACACTAATGTGATAGAATGTGAGAAATGTTTTACCAAGTTAAAAATGCATAAGAGTGGAAAATTTGTAATGCATGAAACTGAAGGTTTTTTTTTGCAGAGAATGTGTCTGATTCCTGGTTAATTGGCACTTTGGGAAACCACAATTACAAAATTTGTATAAAATTCTACCACGTCAGAACTGATCATATTTTATGCTCACTTCCAACTTGTATAAATGATTACACAAGATGCAGGGCAAAAGTAAATAAGGATCAATGTGGCCACAGCTATTTTCAACTCCTAAACTGCGCAGCTCAGTCACATTTTTAAAACGTAATTTTTCCATAGAAAATAGAGCTCTGAGCTGCAGTAAGCAATATAAAGTTGAGATATTATGGTGGTGTTCTGATATTGTGGTCAGAGGGACCAGAAATATTTAGATAAGAAGCTACAGTGTTTGTTAATACAGAACAAAGTACACAACATGATTTTATATTTGCTAGTTATCAGAGATAAACTGTAGTTTGTGATAAACATCGTATTAGTGAAAACACTGAAAAAAAAGTCCAACTGACTTAATGTGTGCTTTGCATTTCAACATAAAATGTCCAACCCCCCTCACCAACTGAACAGATTCTCCCTTATTCAATTGTGATTATGCCTAATTTGACACTGTGGTGAATCTGCAAAGCAGCTATTCCATTGCTTTTCTCTCTCTACCATCAGAGGGTCTTAAGTCAGTAGAAGCAGTGGTGTAGTCTGGTTTAGAGCACAGGGGGAGTGGAGCTAAAAAAAGGCGCCTCCCCTTGTACTCACCCAGCGGCACTCCAGCTGTTCGGTGGCACTTCGGTGGTGGGTCCTTCACTCCCTCCGGGTCTTCAGTGGTACCTGCCGCCGAAGTGCCACGGAAGACCCAGAGTGAGTGAAGGACCCGCCACCGAAGTGCCGCCGAACAGATGGAGCGCCAGTGGGTGAGTGCTTTTTTTAGCGCCGGAGCAAAAGGCGTCGGGAGCCAAAAAAGTCTCCAGGAGCAAAAGGTGCCGGAGCAAAAAAACCTGCTCCGCTCCGCCTGCAGCGCAGGAGCAAAAGGCGCAGGAGCACAAAAAAGGCACCGCTTCTGCTCAGTGGGGGAGCGGCCGCTCCCCCTGCTCCCCCCTGACTACGCTACTGAGTAGAAGGATGAAGAAAAAGACATAGTTGCCTGTCCTGTGCAATGACATGAACTGGGTAGAAACCTTTTAAAAATGGTCTGTTCCAGGATGGGAGTTAGCTCTCATGGGATCCAGCAGCAACAGCAAGAAGCAGCCTGTCAGTTGGGTAATAAGCAGACAGCCAAGCAGGGGAGGAAGCTCTTGCTGGCAAGAAGTACAGCAGTAGCATCTGGATACAGGCCTGCAGAGAGCTCGTGGGGAAGCAGCAGAGACTGAGCAGCCAGAGTGGTTAAGTTGTAAAAAACCAAAACAACTCTAAGACCTAGTACCACAAACTCCCTTTTCCAGTGCACCAAGTATCCTCAGTCTCCTCTTTCAAATCTACCTGTCTTTCTTTCACTTTCCTTTGCAACTGTTCTATTTCATCCACCTCTGTGCTCACTACTTATCCTTTAGTGCTCCACCTCTTTTTCATTTAAAAAAAGAAGAGCAGAGTGAAATTAGCTTAAGGTGGGCCAAAGCAGCAACAAGTCAGAGGGAAAACAAAGAGTCTATCTAGGGATCAGTGAGAAAGATTAACAAATTCACTGAGATATGGAAGACTGGAGAATTTTACAGGCAGGATGGAGGGGGGAGGTTGGAAGGAAATTTGTGTTTGGTGGGGAGACATTTTTCAGATAGGTTTCAGAATAGGAGCCGTGTTAGTCTGTGTCAGCAAAAAGAACAGGAGTACATGTGGCACCTTGGAGACTAACACATTTATTTCATCATAAGCTTTCATGGGCTACAGTCCCACTTCATCGGATGCATAGAATGGAACATACAATAAGCAGATATTTATATATTCAGAGTAACATGAAAAGGTGGAAGTACCGATATCAACTGTAAGAGGCTAATTAATTAAGAGGAACTATTATCAGCAGGGGACATTTTTTTTTGAAGTGATAATCAAGATTGCCCATTTCGGACAGTTGACAGAAAGGTGTGAGGATAGTTAAGTAGGGGAAATAGATTCAATTAACGTAATGACCGAGCCACTCCCAGTCTCTGTTCAAACCTAAGTTAATGGTATCTAGTTTGCATATTAATTCAAGTTCAACAGCTTCTCATTGGAGACTGTTTTTGAAGCTTTTCTGTTGCAAAATTGCCACCTTTAAGTCTGTCACTGAGTGATTAGAGAGGTTGAAATGTTCTCCTACTGGGTTTTGAATGTTATGATTCCTGATGTCAGATTTGTGTCTGTTTATTCTTTTGTGTAGAGACTGTCCGGTTTGGCCAATGTACATGGCAGAGGGGGCTGGTGGCACATGACGGCATATATTACATTGGTAGATGTCCAGGTGAATGAGCTCCTGATGGCGTGGCTGATGTGATTAGGTCCTATGATGGTGTCACTTGAACAGATATGTGGACAGACTTGGCATTGGGCTTTGTTGCAAGGATAGGTTCCTGGGTTAGTGTTTTTGTTGTATGGTGTGTGGTTGCTGGTGAGTATTTGCTTCAGGTTGGGGGACTGTCTGTAAGCGAGGACTGGTCTGTCTCCCAAGATTTGTGAGAGTGAGGGATCATTTTTCAGGGTAGGTTGTAGATCTTTGATGATGCGCTGGAGAGGTTTTAGTTGGGGACTGAAGGTGACGGCTAGTGGCATTCTGTTATTTTCTTTGTTGGGCCTGTCCTGTAGTAGGTGACTTCTGGGTACCCTTTTGGCTCTGTCAATCTGTTTTTTCACTTCAGCAGGTGGGTATTGTAGTTTTAAGAATGCTTGATAGAGATCTTGTAGGTGTTTGTCTCTGTCTGAGGGATTGGAGCAAATGTGGTTGTATCTTAGACCTTGTCTGTAGACAATGTGTGTGGTGTGTCCTGAATCAAAAGAATAAATGGACACAAATCTGACATCATGAATCATAACATTGAAAAACAAGTAGGAGAACACTTCAGTCTCTCTAATCACTCGGTGACAGACTTAAAGCTGGCAATTTTGCAACAGAAAAGCTTCAAAAACAGACTCCAAGGAGAAGCTGCTGAACTTGAATTAATATGCAAACTAGATACCATTAACTTAGGTTTGAACAGAGACTGGGAGTGGCGCTTCATTACTTTAATTGAGTCTATTTCCCCTACTTAACTATCCTCACACCTTTGTGTCAACTGTCCGAAATGGGCCATCTTGATTATCACTTCAAAAAAAATGTCCCCTGCTGATAATAGTTCCTCTTAATTAATTAGCCTCTTACAGTTGATATAGGTACTTCCACCTTTTCATGTTTCTCTGAATGTATAAATATCTGCTTACTGTATGTTCCATTCTATGCATCTGATGAAGTTGGACTGTAGCCCATGAAAGCTTATGATGAAATAAATTTGTTAGTCTCCAAGGTGCCACATGTACTCCTGTTCATTTTACAGATAGGGATACAGATGGGAGAGGGATAGCTCAGTGGTTTGAGCATTGGCCTGCTAAATCCAGGGTTGTGAGTTCAATCCTTGAGGGGGCCACTTAGGGATCTGGGGCAAAAATTGGGGATTGGTCCTGTTTTGAGCAGGGGGTTGGACTAGATGACCTCCTAAGGTCCCTTCCAACCCTGACATTCTATGATAGGTTGTGGAGTTTTGGTGGGTTTGGTCCCCATTTTCTTTTGATATCTTAGTTTCACTAACTTACTCTCCTAACTGTCTTCTCGCACTTAAATGTGACATTGTTTTGCTGGCTGGGATTCAGATGTTATGAGGAATAGGCATAATGGGGATTAAATAATCTATTATTAGCAAATCCTGACTAAGATCAATCAAAGACTACAGACAAAGCTGGATGTGATTCTGGCATATTTATTGTGCTTTAAGGGAATCTTATTGCATGAGCTAAAATGGCCAACAGTTTCATTAGAAAATCAAAGCTGACATAAGTGAGGGTAATATATGAGAAACAATGGTGGTAATATTGTGAGTGGAATGACAGAGTCTCTTTTAAATTGTTCTGTGTCCCTGAACTAGATAAAGCCAAGATGAAGGACTTGTAAACTGAGGGAGCAAAAAGAAATGCTGATGTTTCCTCTCAAATAGCCCCTTTATGGGTATTGCTGCTTAATGTATAGTTAATTTGTCTCAAATTTTCCTATTTCCAAAGGCTGACAATTATCAATGAAATGTCACTGCATCAGTAAAAGCCTATCATGTATCTTCTCTTTAGATTTCACCTTTTAAACTGTTGAAAATCGTTGCAAAACAGACTTCAACATAGTAGCAATCATGAGAGCTACTGATCAGAACTGCCCTTTCTCTGTAGGAGAAGAAGATTGGCGCAAAATTCTTTTCCCCCAAGGCCACTGGTAAATAGTCTGTCACCATTTGTTGTGTTTAAGCTTAATTATGCCCACCATGCCCATCTCTTTATTTTGAAGTTGTCACTCATGGCAGCCAAATATAGATACTGTATTGATCTTTCATTCACGCATCTCATCAGTCTCAGCTTTGATAATTGCCTTTGTTTCCTTTTGGGAGTCAGGTTAATACTGAACTGCAGTGAAGAATGAGAGGATCCAAAAAGAGGCTGCTCCAGAATTCTTAAGTGTGCCATTTGAATTCTTGTGCAGATTTCTCTAAGGATTTGAACACTTTGTTTCAGTGCCCTTCAGTGCTATTTTGTTTTAAACTTGTTACATATAGTTTTACCTATCTACATAGCTATTGTACTTCTAAAGCATCAATTACAATGATGTCTAAGTGTCAAAAATTAAGAACCATTGAGCATTCTCACAAAGGTCTTTAAGAAAGGGCTGCAAGCAACAGCTGAAGTAGAACTTCTAAATACTTCATTACTTGAAGGGTTAATAGTAGAGCTGATGGAAAAGTTTTTGCCAAAACAAGATTTAGCTGAAAAACAGAAAATATTGTTTGGATTTATTATTCCAGTTTTCTGTCCAGCACTAGTTGATACGCACAGGAATTATCCCCACAGGACCCCATCATTTTCATTCTCTATGTCTCTTAAGACACAATTCACAGAAACAAGACTTAGGCTCCACTGTCTACAAACCAGCCAACAAATGCTTCTTTATGAATTAACTTTTGTGGCTATTACCAAGGCTAAGGGATTCCAGTGGTGGAGCAGGAAACTGGGCAAACAAAGCAGCTATAAGATGGAGCTCTCTCTGTGAAAGGATGAGGGTATATAGCCAGGACTTTTTCCCACATCCACTTGCATTTTCCACCATGTTGTCTCAGACATGTATGTCTTCTGTTGATAGTCCCTCTGTCTTGATAAAGGTCTTGTTCTCCTCCTGCCTCACTTGCCTAGATTTCAGGTTTGCTTCTCCTTAACCTTTCATTCCCATGTGGAAAAATTCCCCAACTTTTCATTTGCTCAAAGGATCTCTGAGGACCTTCCCCAATCTCACTTGGCTATTTGTAAAGAAGTGTGGCTCGCATTGCTGTGACAGTTGGAATCAAAATCAGTATTCCAGGTTTTGGATCCCAAATAAATGTTATCTGTGACTTCAGCTTTTGTGTGTTTGTTAAAAAAAAGAAAACAACAAATCAACAAAAATCAGAATTCAGCTAAAATTAATTCTGATTAAGTAAGGAAAGGCTGCATTTCACTCAAGGATGTCTACTGTGATCTTTCCCTGTCCAACAAAAATCTCCAATTGTGTAATTGATGATCCTGATTCAACCAGTTCAAACTGTAATTGTTCTATTTATAATCCGAAGTATAATATATTAACTGAGCACTCAGTGACCCCTTTCCAACTGCTGTTATTCCCTGCTGATGCAGGGTCTGCTTCTGCAGTTCTCATGAAAGTAGAACTCCGCTGAGTTCCTTTTCCAGCCATATCTCCTGAAATAATATAGCTGAACTCTGATTTTTCAGTGAGAGGAATTTTCTGGAACCTTGACTTAGTTTCAGCACTAATAGGATGGGTTAACTCATTGTGCCTAATTTCAAAAACACTCAAGTGCCCTAGTTTCTAAAGTTCATCTCAAGCTCTATAGTTACCAGATCCATATGCTGCTATAAAAATAGGAAGGGGAAAGGGATGGGATAAGCAAAGATATAGCCAATGATTTCAGGTTATTATTAATTTATTATGTGATGTTATGAGTAACTAATATGCTATGTCATATATAAGCATTGCATGCTAAATAGATTAATATTGAAGGATTATAGAAATATACAATTGATCAGAAGTTAGAAGGGATAATTATGTATTGGGAATCTAAGTAAGGAGGGCTGAAACACAAGGCCTGTAGGCTGAGGCCTGTAAGACTTTAGCTTAGTCATACTAGGCCATAGGCTTAAGAAATTCTTGACATAAATGAGTGGCCAAAGAATGACCTTATGCCACAACATTATGGGAAAAGATGTACCAATGGATGATATTGTGCAAAATTAGCAGTAAGAGTAATTTTTTGTTTACAAGATACCTGGTAGTCACATTTTGCTAATACATGCCCAACTACAGGGTGCACTATGTTCATAAATGGTAATGAGGTATAATCAGAATCACATTATAAAAACAGGGTGTCTAGATTAGGAAGATTGAGCTCCCTATGGGAAACTCCAACAGGAACCGTCTCTCTATCGATGATCAGTTGGAAAGGCAGCCATCAGAACTTAAGAATATTGTTAAGGATATGAGTATAGGATGTGAGTTACTATATGTGTAACTTGTGCATAGGTCTTTATAGAATTTCTATATGCTTAGGTAATCATAACAATAACTGTAATTTTAGTAAAATTGATAAAACAGATTAGACCTTGTACTTGTAAATATATGTGTGGTCACTATCCTTGGTCTTTATGTGTGTTTCTAAAGACTCAATCTGAAGCAAGTAGCAGAGCTGACTTTCAATCTGTTGAGCTTGAAACTGTAGCCATCAGAGCCAAACCTGTGGTGTTGTAATACAACATTACTAAATTCACTTTAAATAAAATAAAAGGCTACAAAGGAAACAAAGGAACCTAGGTGAAAAAAACATATTGGGGAAGGGGAGATTGTAAGGACATCAATGAGGGAACTGTAATGGAAAGAAAGAAAGATACAGTATATATCCTGCATACTGGGAGCTCACTTGGGCAAGTGTAGCTTCTTGAGAGACCCTAACATATAGCAAGACCCTCTTTAGCTATGATACATATTTTTAAATTACCATTGATTTCTATGACAGAGAAAATGGTTCACAAACTAAGACTAAGCGCCCAATCTTCTTTCCGCTGAAGTCAGATTGCAAAATTGCAAACACCTCTCAACGTCTACATTTTTTTAAACACAAGAGGGTAGGAAAATACAGTTTCTCCTCCAGTGCAACTATTTGTTCAGTAGCCCACAGGGGTTTCCTAGGATCTGAGTCCTGTATACCTTTTCCCCTACTTTCTCTCCTGGTAGAGAGAATTATCCAAAATTATCTGGACTGCTTAGGGCTGCAAAACATGGCTAGAGAAGTGGGTCAAAGGATTGGGCTTTTCTCAGAAAATATCCAGTTCTTCCAGTCACGCTAGAAATACCATGGAAATGGTTTCTCTGGTGATATGTTGAGAATTCTGTCTCCAGCAGTGGCAGCTTGTGACCTTTTTTGACAGTTGAGGCACAAATCACAAAATAGTTATTTTCACCCCCCGCCCAATGCATCATTTAATAGCTACTAAAAGTTTACCTTGTTTATAACAAAAAAGCAGTAGATGTACCTAGGAGCTGAAGTCGCTACCACCGCTGTTGCTGCAAGCTGGGCCAGCATGGTGGGTGGAGTATGAAGCGTGTCCAGAGTTTGACAGTGGATCCTTGCATACATTCATGGGATCCACTCCATAGGGAAGGGGGTCAGAAAGGTGCAGAACGTAAGTCCCATTCCCACTCCCTGCAGCCCATGCTTAAATGCTACAAGTCTGCTACGGCCTCGCCAAGCTGTGGTTACCACAGCAACGCCCCTTTAAAGTGGGGTAAATTGCCATAGTAACAAGGCAGCTTCTTGAGGCACTATTATCTATACCAAGAGTTGACCCTCACACAGCACTACATTCTTCTAACTTTCTGGCATTGCATTTCATTATGGGAGCGCGCTATGGCCCCACAGAAAAAAAATGCCATATTCTTTCTAACCTCCAAGGAGGTTTCATTCAGTTTTGGTTTAGGTTTTGGTGAAAGGTTTGGCTCAGATCTTATTCAATACAATATAGGCTTTTCCATCACCATATTTTTTAAAAGGTGCACTTCTTTGTTCTAAGAAGCTTTAAAAAAAAAGAAAAGTATAGTCATTTAAGTGATAGGGAAATGGTCTGTAGTACTTGTAGGATGAATTATGTTTTTTTTTTCTATTGGATTACTGTACCAGGAGAAAGCCATGAATAATGTATTCTTCAGATGGGCAGAGTAAATACCGTATTGTGAATTACATCAAAGTTTGCCCATTCTCACCTTAAAAAAAATAGCAGTAAGTCTGCAAAGAATGGATGAACGGTGCCAGTAATGAGGAAAACTGAACATCCAGAAGTGTGTATCTAAAGGGTCAGTATACTCTTTATGCTGCTGTCAGGTTTATAGAGTATCAAACATAATATACATTTTGTAATAGAGATTTTGACTAGCATAATCTATAAAAAAGATTCCCTGTCTACAGTATAAAGCCCAGATCAATTCAGTGCAAACAGCAACAAGATGGTGTATCTAGTTAGAATTACTGTCTCATTGTAGCCAGAATCATAGCGATCAATTAGCTGATTGCATACAAATCTTAACACACTTCATTTATAATCAGTTAAGGGGTTGCTCATACTATGTTTGGAAGCACTGGTTTTAGGCAATTAAACATGTAGACATGGTATTTTATTTAACTCCAGTTCAAACTATTTAATGTGAACCTGTAAGATAATTTGATAAAGGGATCCCAGAATGTTGACATATTATTCAAGTGTCAAAATATACTTTTAAATAAGGTTTGTACTTTCAATAAAATGCCTTTACTGTATTGAATCAGTTATAGTATTTCTTCTTTTATTGTATACTATTCCATTTCACACCAGCAAACGTTTGTAATATTCCCCAAAATGCTACCTGATGTTGACACACCCATAAGGCACTGTCTACCTTATAACCTTATGCCAGTTTGACTTCAATGAGGGCAGGATTTCACCCAATGTAGATGATTTCATGCATTGTTTTGTGCATGCACTCACTTTTAAGATCCTTGCAGAGATGGAATAAGGAGGAGATTTAATAGATAAAATGATTCCCACATTGCTCAGATAATCTCTCTTCAAAGATTTTTACATCTTTGAATTTTAACTGTGAAGCTTTCAGATTCAGAGCAGCAAATATAATTTTTCTCTGAGAGATTTCAACCATTTTGTTCAAGACCTTTTTGTCAGTCTTCTAATTGCAAACTAATTATATGCAGTTAGAACACAGCTCAAAATTCAGGGAGAAAGAGATTAAACATCCTGTAGAAAACATCAAACCATGCTAGAAGTATAGGGTAAATATGTCTACATAGAAGTTCCATTCTTTCCATCTAGATTTATTAAACCCTACATTGTATAAAACAATTAGAATTGGTGAATACAACATTTCCCCATGAATATACATTCATACTGTAAATGAATTAACTTTCATCCTATCTTGTGTTTGCTTTTCATTGAAATACTCACAAATGAGCTTCGGAGCATGAAAATTTACAGAAACAGCAAAGTTTCAATGAATATTAACAAAAGTGGAAATTAAACTCATAAATATGAATATTTTCACTACAAACCTGGTTCATAGAGAGCTTTCCTTATTAAACTAGAAACTTACCACATGAACTGTGCGTACAAGCTTTTGGGCCAGATCCTTGGATGGAATAAATCACTACATGTCCACTGACTTCAAAAGTTCTATGCTGCTTTACACCAGCTGAATATCTGGCCCATCATTATTAATTAGTTTTGCTGCAATAAAATCTAAATGTCCCAGTCACTACAAACACATAAATAGTCCCAGTCCCCATCCCAAATAGCTTATAATGTATAAAATAAATATGTGAAGAGAGAGGGAACGTCTTTCAACATACACACAATGGGCCAAATATGCAGCTGGCCAAAAAAAAAATGTGTAACTCCACTTAGTTCAATGGAGCTATCTCAATTTACACCAGCTAAGACTCAAACCCATTGTTTTCATTTCTGTATGCCGAGCACTAATGTCAGCTACACACACAGAAGAACAATAGAGTATAGTTATTGACTTTGGTTTGGCTGGGTTCTGTGTCTCCTTACATTTCATTTACAAGTAATATTTCTCCTTTAAATCCCTAAAACATTTTATTTAGAAAACAAACTTTTTGAGGAGCGTTTAAAGAATGAACATCAGGGAATAAATCAGAAGCCGTGCTACAGGCACAAAAATCCCCTCTGTTCCTCATTCCTTGATTGTGAGGCTGGTATCAAAAAATGAAAACAATAGCCTTGGGGCTGAGAACATCATCTGTCTTCACTAACCACCATCCCCAATGTCATTGACTCAGAGACTGCCTGAAGGAAAACAAAGTGCCCCCCACAACAAAACAAACAAACAGTTGATCATGTTTTGAAAGAAACAAATCAAGCACTCAACAAATGGCAGCCAACAACGAGTGGGAAAAGTCCAATCCTCACTTCATACAGCTGTTGTTTTAAGGACTATTCAATCTGTAATGGGAAATTATCACTACTCGGATTGAAAAAGTGAGCAGCAGTAGGCAATAGCAGCCCTATTTTCTATCATCATACATTGTACTATATTACTGGTCATTGTTGCTGTGGGAAGGCATGACCCTATTACTCTGTCACAGAGAAAGAAAGTTTTGCCATTTTGTGAGCAAATCAGGCAGCTCAGGCCCTATCTGTTTAACAAGAAATTCAGGGTCCTTACTGACCACTCTTCACTGGTTTGGTTGAACAGAAACAAATGCTCCAACTCCAAGCTGTTATGCTGGAGCAAGACGCTTCAAGAATATGACATGGAAGTTGTACATAGGAAGGGGAAAGAAAATATTAGTGGCAGATTCCCTGTACAAGAAAGAGGGTTCCTACCTGCTGCCTTTGGGTCAGCCAATGGCTAGCCATCCTGCATCTTCGTTGGGGGAGAGGTATGAACCTAAGAGCACCCCAATGTTGGAGAGCAAGAGGATCCCCGGTATTTACCAGTGAGCCTTAGCTGGTCTGACCAGCTCAGTGTACCCAATTCACTGTTGTCACAATGAATATCTAAAAGGTGCTATGCAAAGTATCATATGCAAACTAGTAACTTTCTGGTCATTAACATTATTGTGTTGAGTACATATGGGTGTTGCATGCAACATTATAAATATGTGCAGGAAATAAGTTCTCAAAATGTGTTTGGCAGGGAGGGATTGAGGCATCACACCCTATGCAAAGGAATGTGGTACCATTTGCTTGAATGTCAATTGAACAAGGAGTGACAATATAAGTACATTTACATAAAAGGTAAATGAAGCCATCGGACTAGCAAGTGGGGAAGAGAGGAGGAGACTGCAAAAATTTACATGACATCAGATCCCTGGTGGACTCAGCAAACCCTCAATAGGGCTTCCAGACTTTGACAACAAAGATAAACGTTGAGATATAAGAAGAGAGAGAAAGCCATTTTGGCATCCTTTACCTGCTGAGACAAGAAACTGAGTGCCTTGAGCTCTGTGTTGGATCCTGGCTAAGGACTGACCAATGATGCTCGAAGAACAACTGTGGTGAGAAAGCTACTCTGAAAAAAGGCTCTAGTTTGTTAAGTTAGGTTTTAGTCTTAAAAGTATATTTTTAGTTTTGCTTGTAGCTCTTTCTATCTTTCCTTCTACTTTGTGTCATTTAAATATGTGTTATTTGTCAATAAACTTAATCTTGTTTTGTTACACAACCATCTAAGTGTAGTGTTTCAAATCGAAGAGTAAAATCCTGAACCAAATTAACATGTTGGTGCTATGTACTGTTTCTTTAAAGGAGCAGCAAACCTACAGTGAGAAGGACTGAGCAATGCAGAGGAGACAATTTTGGGAAAACTCAGGGCTGGTGGGGCTGTTGGTGTAGCCCAGCAAGGTCAACCAGGCTGGTGGAAGACACGGGGAGGTCACTGCGAACAGGCTGCTGATGTCAGGGCTCTGAGCCAAAGCTGCACAGCACAGAAGCATCCAAAGTTATCGGGCTGGAGGTGACACAACCCCTTACCAGCTTAGGTGAACCCCCAAAATATCAAGGAGAGGAAGTAATTTCTCACTATCATCCTTAACACCAGTTAATATTTCAAGATATACCCATATGTATATGTATTACAATGCTTGCAGTGGTGCACAATTTGATGACTGCTTTGTAACGCTATATTTTGACTGAATTTGAAAAACCAATTGTGATGACTTCCACTACTAAAGAGCATGAATGATTTAAGTGGAAGAGCTGAATACTGTTGAATATTACCATAGATTCACAGATTTTTAAGGCCAGAAGGAACCATTATGAAATATAATCTGACCTCCATATAACACAGGCTATAGAACCTGTGTTACAGAACCAATAATTTCTGTATGAGCTATAGCATATCGTTCAGAAAGATATCCAGATTTAAAGAGTTCAAACGATGGAGAATCCATCGTGTCCCTAGATACGTTATTCCAATAGTTAATTACTCTCATTATTAAAAAAATACTCATTTCTAATCTGAATTTGTCTAGCATCAGCTTGTAACCATTGGATCTCATTATGCCTTTTTCTGCTAGATTACTCCCCAGCCCTGCAAACACTTACACCTGTGCTTAACTTTACTTATGTGAAAAGTTCTATTGATTTCAATGGAACTACTAATGGTTGTAAAGTTAAGTATCTGCATAAATGTCTGCAGGCTCATGACCTTAAAGAGACATCTTCTATCAGTAGTTTCTTTCCCATGCAGGCACCTGTAGAACACAATCAATTTACTTCTTAATCTTGTCTTGAAAAAACCAAATAGATGGAATTTCTTAAGTTTCTCATTATAAAGGCATTTTTTCCCAGACCTCAGTGTTCAGATCAAACACTTAAGAATGAATAAACTAAAGCTTGACCATTGTTCAAATGTTTTACAATGTATTTTTGTTGTGGAGTTGGTTCTAAATAATGAATATAATTATTATTTCACTTTGCTTTATTTTGTGTTTGTTTTTTTCAATCTGTGCCTGGCAAGAAAAGTACACCCTTTTCTCTGCCATGTGAACCTTGCCACAAATATCTATGCCTTTTCCACAAAGATTAGATTGTTTACATCTTGAGACCTTCCAGAAGCTGAAACTAGTGCATAATAGTACTGCAATCCACTTGTTAATTGGAGTCAAACATCAGGGACACATTAGACCAGAGCTCTGTGCTGGCTTCCTATAAGCTTCTGGGTAGAAATTAAGTTATTGATTTTAACCTATAGATCCCTAAATGGTCTGGGATATGATTACCTGAGAGAGCCCAGTTGAGATTAGCAGAGCCAGTTGGAGCGCCCTTAATATTAACGAGAGGGAATTGCTGGCCAAGTGTTCCTAGAGAGGTGTCTTTGAATTTGAACTCTCTCTTCCCTAGGTTCACTAGAGCTCAGATTTGTTAACTTTCCAGGCACACTGCAAAGCTCATCTTTTTACCCTCCTCTCCAAAGCTGTGGAAGAGGGAGTGAGCTCAGCTGTACGTTGTTATGGACAATCCTTTGATTTGTGCTTTTTAAATTGATGAGGTAGGCTCTGAGAGCACTGGATGGGCATGTATGAATGCATTTTATAAATCTGAAGAATAAGTAAATATATATCAAAATAATCTTTAAAAGGTGGGGGAATCAACTGCAGTATACAATAGTGGTTTTCCCATAGTTAATGTGTTCAATATGTTTCACATGACTATATGTTGGGTTTGAAAAACAATCACTGTTGTAGTCTTAGCTGTTTGCAGAATCAACCCAACCACTTTCTGGACTTCCAAAAAAATGTAACAGCCTCTACAGTACTGCTTAGTAACTGATCAATATCACAATTTGTTCTGGCAATAGGTGCTTTAAGATACACCATTCTCCAGCAATGTCCACATTTCTGAAGTGATTAAAAACACTGGAAAAGTACCAATTTGATTTTTTGCGTGTGATATCGTGGGTTTAGTACACAAAATAGAGGCAGGATAACCCCTATTAGTCTAATGAAATAGAAGCAGGTATCTGCTCAAAACACAAGAAGCTTTAGGATTTTTCTTTTACATTGCAATAGATTTTATTATCTTATGCTATGACAAACTGTCATAGAACAGATGATATTCTAAAATAAAAATCATTTTTTTGGATCGCGTGCCCACAATCCATCAGATTAAAACAGCAAACTGTCAGTGTGTTGTTCCTTAAATAGTTGTCAGTGCAGCTTGCCAAGGATTCAAAAATTTTTTTTTATATACGCAGTTTTTGTCCCACTTTGTGATCATTGTGTTTCAAGTGCTAATGCTGATGGCCTGGGGGAAGGGTGAATGGCTAGAATTTGACCTCATCCTTTTAGGGGAGGCACTTTGTCCAAATCACAAATAAATTTACAAAACAGAAGCATCTGCTGCAGTCATGAATGAGTTGTTAGCTGGCTTCGATATTGGGAACAGATCTACTTTTCTGCCTTTAGCAAAGGAGCATAAAGTTGAGTACTGCACACACAAAAAATGGGGTCAGGGAAAGTAATTAAGATGAATAATGTCAGAATCATGACATTTAGAGTTTAAATAAACCCTCACATTCAGCCAAATTTAATGTATAACCTTGACTTAAATATTTTCAACTTAACATTGTCCCAACTATTTAGGACCATTTTTTTCTCTCTTTTCTCTCAAATACTTGCGTAAATTATAAGACAATATTATTGTAGAACTAATGTACAGATGGGGAAGGTTCTTAGCCAGGATTCTGATGTGCCCACATCTTGAGATTAGTTTGGCTCTCCTCATATTTGCCAGCCTCAAATACTATTTGTTCTTTCTACAGACCTGTGAAAAACTGGCAGCACTAGACCTAAGATTCTTTGTTTCCACCAAGCTGTTCTCAGTATAGGACAGGAGACAGGACAGGTTTTGAACAATCTTTGCAACTACCTGACCCTAACACTGTATATACATATAGATAGTAAAAAAATGAGTGACTATTAGGAATAGGAACTTCCAAATTCTAATCCTAGCTCTATGCTCAGACCCCTGAACCAAACCTTTATTTGAGCATAAGAATGCACTTAGGCTAGAGAGGGTATTTCGCTAATCATTGTTCCCTGAGTCTTTGGGCTATATTCCAAACCATGCTACCTGTAAACAAAACTGAATGGAGATGAGGTACTGTCACATGTGAAGGAATAATATTTATGTAGATTCCCAATCCACACTTCTTTTTTTCCATATTTGTTCACAGTGACCATCTCGCTGATACCAGCTTCCATTTCATGGTGAATTAGGCATGTATCTTCCTTGAAGCTATTTGTTAAAACAAACATAAACCCTACCTAAGTAAATGCACAATGGTCTTTGGGGATCTCATTTTACCTGCTCATTCATTGCTCCAAGAATGGGAACAAACCAGATTTAAATGGAACATTGAAACTTCATTCCTTTCTGGATTATTTTAGTGTATAGGAATCGGGTAATAATCCTTTAAATAGTTTGGGAACCCTCTAGTGGGCCTCCCTGTCTGCTATTGCAGAAGCTATCAGAACCCTGTCTCAGTACCCTAGCAGGGTACATAGTATATTTGTACTTTGTATGTTTGTACATACTTAATAAATTGTGTTTATATGGAATCCAACTGAAGCAGTGTGGATTTCTTCAGATTATTAATGTTGTGTACAAAGCAAAAACACCATAATTCTATAGAAGTAATTGTATAATATCAGCTGTGTAAGAAAAAAACAAGCACACCTATTTCTGAAACTCGGGGCTACAGTCCTTACGCATTTTTATTGCTTCTAGCTTTATTTCTAACACCTTCCAATTAAAAAAACCCAGCCTAAACAAGGATACTATTTATAAAATAATTATATGGTGACATTTTGACCTTAAATGCTGTTTATTAACATGCTCAGAGATGATTATACAGCAAATACCTTGTGTTGACACTGCTAATGGGAATTAGAGATGCTTGCTAGTCTCAGTTCATTTCCTCATGGATTGAATCCTTTATGGAAGTAGAAAACTAAAACCAAGCGCTGAAGCCAATATACTAGTAGAACCTGTGACATTATCTGATTAAAACATTACTATATAGATCAGTGGTGGGCAGCCTGCGGCCCATCAGAACATGCTGGTTACCACTTCCCGCAACTCCCATTGGCCGGGAATGGCAAACCGCGACCACTGAGAGTTGCGGGTGGCCGTGTCTGCAGACGGTCAACATAAACAAACTGTCTTGCGGCCCACCAGTGGATTACCCTGATGGGCGACGTGCGGCTTGAGGGCCACAGGTTGCCCACCACTGATATAGATCATTGTTGCAACCACAATTGTATATCTGCAATGAATCTTGTACAAAATGTGACATGTAAGATATCTATTAAAAGGTTACGATTCACTGATTGTGATTATGCTATCTGTATGCATATATCATTTTTGTATTTGAAGTTATGAATATTGGCTCTATACCTGGATTTCAAATGTTTGCTCCTGGGGTAACTAACTAGGTCAGTGTTTCCCAAACTTGGGACGCCGCTTGTTCAGGAACAGCGCCTGGCGGGCCAGGCCAGTTTGCCCCATCCGCAGGTTCAACCAATCGCAGCTCCCACTGGCCGCAGTTCACTGTGCCCAGCCAATGGGCAAATACAAAAAATGTCCCTGAACAAGCGGCGTCCCAAGGTTGGGAAATACTGAACAAGGTAGTTCTTGGAGGGGCAATTTAAATTGAGTGGCCCATCAAAAGGACACAACTCACAATGGGCCATGGGAAATCTACACTGAGTGGACAGTCCTGTAAACGTGCTATCTGGAATATAAGTAATGGCTTTCTGCAATGACTGAGCAAAATTGGGCATGAACATATGACTTGCCCATGTGACTCCAAACACTATCAGGTCATCTGTGACTCTTCACTACCTGTGCTGAGGTTTTTGTTTGAAACAATGGGTTTCCCTCCATATGGCAGAGGATATAAATGGCTCTGGAAACCCTTCCATTTTGCCTCTATCCTGCTTCAGACACTGTGTAGCCCAAACCTCTGGATTATGAACTATACTAATGGGAACATTCTATCCAAGGAATTGAGGACCTTCCACTGATTTGGAAGCAACCAGAATCTTATTAAGACAGCAGTTTATTCCATCACTGCTACAAGACTGAACCAAGAACTTTGCAATTACTGTATATATTTGATTCTTTTAATCAATTTTAACTCTCACCTTTCTTTCTTTTGTGAATAAACCTTTAGATTTTAGATGCTAAAGGATTGGCATCAGCATGATTTTTTGGGTAAGATCTAAGTTATATATTGACCTGGGTGAGTGGCTGGGATCAGAAGAACCTTTCATTTGATTAGACTGGTTGTAAAGAACCACTCATCTCTGAATCCAGTGGTTTTGGTGATGATATAATAACTGAAATGCCTAAGGAAACTGCTTTTATGACTTGTTAGCCAGTGCGGTGAAACAGGAGTTTATTTTTGTGGCTGGTTTGGTATATCTTATGAAAGAATAACCACCAGTTTTGGGTTGTGTTTGCCCTATTTCTCAGCAGTTCATCCTGAATTTGGCATCCTCGATTGTGACCCACTGAGGCACGGTTACAGAACCTAAGAAAGAAATGATCTCCTGCATGGATCAGGCCTTCTAAGTTATACAACTGCATATTCAATTGTTACTTTTAAAATTACTTTATTTTTGCTTTAATAGGTTTAATTTGCAAACATTCATCACCATGGCATCTGTCCTTAATCAAATTCTACTTTCGTAGGGGAGTGTGCAACTCCCTTTGCTTTCAAGGCATGGAGCCGTGTGTGTGGAACTGAAAGCAGAACTTAGCCCAAAGCATGTCCAGAAAGACCAAATTCACGAAAGTATTTATTTGCCTAAATATACAGATAGGCACCTAATTAGATTTACAGAAGTGCCTAAATAGGTCAATGGGAGTGGAATTTTCAAAACTGCCCATCTGGATCCCTAGGCACCTAAATACGTTTGTAAATCTGACCTAAATCGAATAGTGCATGAGCGCGCACCCACACACACACCTAATATCAGAGGGGTAGCCGTGTTAGTCTGGATCTGTAGTCTATAAGGTGCCACAGGACCCTTTGTCGCTTCTACACACAACTAGCTGATTGTCAATTGATTGTCATAATACATCTTTGTGTGACACATCAACAGTCATGAGATCACGACTGTTGTGGGTAGGAAAATACGTGAAAAAAGTGGGACCATAAAGATTCTTACAATTATAGTGAATACTGAAATTGGACAGGAAGTTATTAATCTAAACTGCATCATTTATAGAGTAGGAAAGCATACGTTCTGCCATATTACATATATACTGCACTCTTTTTTGCTGAAATAGTACATAGAAAACTGTCAGTTGTAAAATATAAAAATCATAATGGGCTTTTCACCCAAGTCTGAAGGGGAGACTTTCAGGAGGCACAAATAGCAGTTAGGTGCCCAACTCCCATTTATTCTCTGAATTATACAGGGGAAATTTTAATTCTTTATAGAATTAAGTCTGAAAAAATTTTCACCTTACATCATCCCCTGCATGACTTTCTCTTTGAGTGCTCTAAGCCATAGGTTCCTCGATAAGTGGAAAAGATGTACCAACAGGCGTTGGTAAAGACTCGAGTAAGTTACTCATGTTGTGGACATTGACAGAAATATATATTAGCAGGCATAGCTCTGCTCAGCACTGTTCAGCAATGTACCTTTGTGAAATGCCACCTACATTATACTTAATGCCCCTCACCTTCTGCATCTGTGAATCAGGATCTGAATCATATGTTATTGTCAGTTCTTGAAATTAAATCCAGTGCTTTATTGCTGAAAAGCTTTCTGCTACTGGAATGGAGTAATATGGTTTCTTTGGTAGATTTGCCCTTCTCTTTATTTTGTCCGCTGGGCCTGGACCAAATTCAGGTCTCAAATACACTGCTGTTTCTCTGGAGTAAGTCCACCGATTCCTGCAGTAACTGAAAATAGAATTTGGACCAATATATCTTAGCTGAAAATCCCCAGCTGTCTTTAAGCTCTCATGATAGCAACATATGCTGTTTTTATTTATGATAATTACCCTACTGGCTCATTTAAAAATAAAATATAAGTGTGGTTCTGGTCAGGGAATTTACAGTACTGGTGGAAAAGAGCTATGGGTATGTCCCCTGTGCCATTCTAAATTTGCTCTGTGCTGCTCTAGCAGTGCAAATCAGACACAGAGGAGGCCTAAATAGTTCTAAGTGTAAGAACAATGCCCAAATGGTGTAGAGGCATCACCATCAGCCCTATGTACCTCCCTTCACAGCCCTCATTGTACAGGGTTTTAGCGGAAGGGAGTGTGGCTTTCTGGCATCGCCCATCTGCCACAATAGCCTCTTAGAGGCCATTACAGCTCTGTGTAGAAGAGTAGCACTGAGGCTGCTCTCATTTAAGATGGGATGAATTGGCCCCAGCAGCAGCAGGGACCAATGGGAACTATAAATGCAATGGAAGCCACTTTTGCCATAATCATAATCCCAGGGTCTGTGTTAAGCACAGTTTAGCTGGACCCAGACTGAGTCCTAATAGCTACCTGACCATCATGCTTTTTTATAAACAAAGTACTGAATTCTTCAGTAACAAACTGTAAATGTCACTTCATGATATTTCATTAGATTGTAATGCCCCTTAGTTTCAAATAATCCATGCTTCTTAAAACAATCTCAAGGTGACTTTCCTTTAGTATAGAAAAAGAGGAAAGCAATGCATTAGAATAAAAGCATAGAAGTTCTGCCTATCAACCTGCTACAGGCTTTTCTACTCAGCCTGCCCATTCTTTTACTGGCAACTTGAATTAAAAGCATGTTTATCTATTTGTTGAGAACATTTTGTCAACTTAGATTAAGATTCCATTTTGTCATCCTTAGCAGGGCCAGTGAGTAGAGAAGTGTGTGCAGCTGAAGACATGAAATAGGATTGGAATCTATAAGTCTTTATTATGAGCCAAAAATTGAATTTAGCCCAGCCGTCCTTTCGTTGTGTAAATGGAATTTGAATGCTTGCTGCATACAGATTTTTGACGTTGCAAAAGAATAGCTGTGTAGTTAATTTACTGCATGTTGATATAGTCAGAAGGGGGAAGTATTTATGATCTGCTTAAAATGACAGTCATTCCCTTGAAAGCATTACTACCCAAACTAAACAAAGTTGCGGACAGACACACACGCACAGAGAGTCAGAAGAATAACAGAGCAATTTTATTTAGGCAGCAAGCTGTGCTTGAAATGTGCAATTCACATTATAGAGCTATTTGGAAAAGGAATCTATACCTTACCGTAAAACATCCTAGGTCTTCATTTAGATATAGGTATATCTAAAATGATCCTTTTTTAACATATCAAAGCCTTAAGATTAGGAACCACATGCTAACAAATCCAGGGGATGTTTTTGTGGGTTTATTGGTTTGTTTTAAATATGTTAGCTCCATTAGGAGGAGCTCTTGCAATATTTGGCCTAGATAGAGTTCTGGTTTAGCTAGTTATGCTCATAAACTAATCATTTACCCAGTGAAAAGGAACACAGTTTTAAATATCTGAGTTACATTTAAAAGATGTAACTTCTACCATGATGCCTAAATTAAATTAGCAACTGATAATGGCCAGACCAGTAGCCAGCTACATAACATATCATTAATATTGCTGTTAGCGTTTTTACACAGGTATATACACCAACACATTGTAATAACATGCCAGCCCCACAGTAGCCATCCTATATATGTGATGGAATGATCACATGCCACAAACACGCACTAGGAAGCACAAATACTAGGGCATACGATATTGGTGGAGACAAGCATGAATCAGAAACCTACTTGTAACCATGATCAGAAAGTGTCTGCTGCATGAAAAGATAGTAAAACATGTCATCAAGTGCTAGCACATTTTGAAAGCACATTGTCTGGCATCCTAACGTGCCTACTAACTCTGGTGTATGCCATGGCAGTGTAAAAGCAACAACGTTCCACAGAAAACAATAGTGCTAGAACAAACAAGTCAAAGAGGAGCAGCCATTCACTAGTAGCAATATATGGTAAAAATTGAGCATTTTGCTAGCAAACAGGTAGCTGGTACCACATGTTGAAAGAGTCCATAATTGACTCAGGTCTCAGCAGACAAACATAGGGAAGCATGCTACATCATTCTCTAATAACTACTCTCATGATCCAGCAACCATTCAGCAATATCATCAACTACTGTTCAATCATGTCAACACATGAGCAACTGATACCTTTGATGGGAACAGGCATGTACATGACTCCCACTGCCCAGGCACATTCTCAGCTGCTTGCATGACAGTTTATGCTTCAACCTTCATGTCCTCTGTAGGTTTTTCTAGCAGTGAGAAGTTTTAATGCAAGCCCATATTATGAAACATGCTGGCTCAAGTGAAGACAATATCAAGATCAAGACTGGAGTTATTAACAGACCCAAATCTTCTATAAAGGTCTGCCTTTTGGAAGCCTTAAAAGGTAGAGATGGAGTATAGCTGGTGAACAGTTCTGTCAGGAGTCACTTCACAAGAGTAGGACTGCAAACACCAAAGCGGTCAAGAGCTTAACTGTTTCTAGAAGGCTGAATCAGCAGTGGTGTCTTTGTGTCTATTGGTAGTTGTGGTCATTAGTAATTTGTAGAATTCTATAGTAGTCCTAATCATCTGCTTTGGGAGACACTCCAAGAACAGTTCTGCTATTGTTAGCATGGATATCTTTGCACTAGCTTGTTATAGCCTTCAGTATATCACTGCAGTGTTCTGATTCATCTAACTGGTGGGATACAATATCTGTTATAGACAAATCAAAAGCCATGATCCTTGATAATGGTAGCCTGTAAACTTTCACATGTGCACTTTTTGCAACATAAGGATGGCAGAAGCATCTTTGCAGACACCCCCAAAGTAACATTCTCTGTCCACAGGCAGGTAACAAGTATGTAGTGCTCAACATGTATGTAAAATAGACCCCTCTTAGAGGGGTTAGAAAGGGACAAAGAATTTTACTTTTTAAAAACTCACAGTATTGAGGTGACCTTATAAAACCTGGCTTCACTCTTTGTGGTTGTTTACGGACCATAATCTCCTGCAAATGCCTCATATCGGAATGAAGTAACGAGGAAGGGGACTCACCTGGATCGATCGGACTTCAGCTGTCGTTAAGATTGCGCTGATCACAACACGTCTGCCATTCTTCTCGCACTTCTCGACTCAGCCTAGCAAAACATTCCAGTGAGCTATATATTTTTTTAAGACAAGGGCTAAATTTGCATTGCGACAGTGTAAACTGAAAAAAGGTGAACCACCAGCATCTGTCCCATTTAGGTTGAGTTCAGTAAGCAAAGCAGAATACAACTTCACAGCAGCACCCACTAAATTAGCTTGATTGTTGAGGGATGTTAATCTTCAAGTTTATGTTAAAGCTAAGCCTCAGCTTGTTGTCAAGATATGCTTTTTCTGTTAAAATGGTGCTAAACCATTAAGAATTCATCTTGGAAAAAGCAAAAACAGTGGATAAGTTAGTATTAAACAAACCATTTTCTGCTATAATAAATTTTGGTTGGATTTTTGCTCTGTGAGAATTATTTATTTTATAACTTCATATTTTCTGCAGCAGCAGTCAGAAAAAGCAAGCAAAGTGTTAGGATGTGTAAAGAATGGAATAGAAAATAGTACTGAATATATTATAATTGCATCACAAACATTTATTTGTTTGTCTTTTTAATAAATCAGAGTGCCTATCAAGTACCTCAGGCATTCCGGATAATCTTGTAGAAATAACTAAACAAACAGATCCATTGACGCCCCCAGATCAAATCAAATCAAATAACCTAAGGACAAAATGAAAAAGCTAACCCCTTTATTTAGAACGCTATGTTCCGTTCTGGATAACTATATCTATTTAAAACTGGGTAATATGTCCACAGAGCTCCAGAAACTATAAATGAAAATGATGATATGCATAGAGAAATTTTCACAGGAGGAGAGATTTAAAAGCTGGAGTCTATTTAGTTTGGCAGAGGTATGAATATGAGGGTATAACTTAGAGGCATACAAAATAAAGAAATAGTTTTGGGCAGGTAAATAAAGCAGTCCTATTTACTTCCAAATATGTGTGAATTAAATTAAATTGATAGGTCAATGACAAAGCTCCCATTGACTTCAGTGGAGTCAAGATTTCACCCCATGAATCTAGATAATGAAATGTTGATTGCTAGGAACTGCACAAGTCATTAACATTTGGATTTTGTAGAAAATGTGTTAAATATAGGAATTTTTTTGTAAATATTTTTTTCAAAATATTAGTCCCCTTTTATATCCAGTTCACATTTTGGCATTGACCTTGTTTAGTGACAAATTTTCTCTTTATGGTAATTCTTTCAATTTAAATTAAACTGACCATTATGTCATTTCTCTTTGAAGCAAAATAGTACTTACAGTACTGTTCATTTGGAGATATATCTAAATGGGGTGCGGCATACAGTACATCTGTCCAATCCCATCTAAATGTTTGATGGGATACTGTAGTGCAAAGGTTTCCAAAGTTGCTCAGTTAAAATTGTTGTGCAGCAGAATTAGCATTAACAATAAAGAAAAAAAATTGACAGATACGGTCTCCAGTGTCTGAAATTCTTACTACCATATAAATGTACCCATTAAAACTTTTTTTTTTTTTTTTGGTTATGTGATGCCTGTTTCCAAGTCTGCTGAAAACTTTCTGGGTACTGAAAAATTTTAATTGCTGTCTCAGAATCTGGATTCTGTTCCAAAAGTTGTGTAGCTCAAAATCTAACTACTGAAACATTTATTCCATGTTAATATAATGAATAGGAAAATGATGAATAAATGCATAGAATTATAGATGCAACTTAATATTAGAGTTTGAGACCTTAGTATTTGTGCTTTCTAATAAGTGATATTTGATGCACAGGCTAAATTACACTTATAGTTACCCTTCCATCCCAAAACACCATGTCTTCCAGTAATTATAAAGGTATATTTTGAGCAGATGAATATTGTCAATTAATAATGAATGTGAGGATATAAAGTAACTTCAAAACACTGCCTGTGAACGTCTCTGCCTTTCCCTTTCTGAAAGTCTCACCTTGACTACAAGTCTTCCCTATGCTATGGTCACCCCAATTTGCAGTTCTCCTCACTCTCTGGTTTTGGATTCAACCCAAGATTCAAAACCAGTTGACTTTGGAGTCAATGGGTGAATTCCTGGCCCAGTTGAAGTTAATGGCAAAACTCCCATTAATGAGAATGGGACCAAGATTTCACCACCCAGTGGTTGAATCCAAATACCCTTGACCTGAAAATTCATTCGCTGAGGTTTGAACTGAAGGTTTTGGTTTTAGTCAACCTCTGACTGTGTCTGAAGGACCTTTGGACACAAGACATTTTTTTAATAGGGTTTGTTTGTTTTTTTAACATTTTTCTTTTTACATATGGTTTCTCCTTTTCACAATCTAGTTAAAGAGGAGATTAAATTGAAGAAAAAAAGCCCCTAAAAAGAAATGTACGGAAACTTTTGACACTAAAGGGCTGATTTAATCACTCAAAAATAAGGATATTTATATTTAAAATGTTATCTTTAACCTAATCTGCAGATATAGTAGTGCTGTGGACTGAGAAACTCAGAAAGAACCTCAAAAACCGATGCACTAACCAGGCTTTGCAAATAATGAGTTAAGTTTCAGCCCTAATGTTGAATTTATTTGCTTTAGTTGGTTTATAGCAAATCTTTAATGGTACTTTAATGTAGGTTTTTGTGGCTTAATGGCTATAAATAACAATATTGTTAATTACATGCTGATATCCCACTGGTTTTAAAGACTCCAAATATAGTGGGTAGACATAATAAATTATTCATGTAATCCAATTTAATGTGATCATCATTTCTTGCATGACAAGTTATGAAGAATGTGGATTGTCTACATGATATTTTTCTGTCTGGTTCTATTCCTTTGAAAATCCAGGGTAATTTTATGCCTGATAATATTTTTAAATGTCACCGTTTTCATTAATTAAATTAATGTTTCACAAAGACTATTCTAATGAGAGATCATATCTTGTGAGACAAGTTAAAAGAATAGTCAAGTCATTTCTGTAATCAGGACTATTCTCTGATTAGCCTACTGTGCAATATAGGGTAGTGTCACTGTAAAACACAAAGTGGTATGGAAGTAAGAATGTCCAGTAATTGGGGCATTTAAACAATTGTATTTACTTCTTTGATTTATCAAAGTATAATAAATGTCTAACAAATACTCTCAGCCCAAAGTGGACAGAAGACTGGTGTGCTTGTCCGTAGGGATAAACAAGCACTTTGACTACAGGATGATGAAAGACATTCAGCAGAAGAAGCCAAACGCTATGAAAAAAGCAGTTCAGTAGACAATTAGGAGTGGTTAGGCCACTTAGCAGATAGCATGTAACAATCATTAACAATGCTGCAGGTCATGATGATACAAGTAGAAGTGAAGCTATACAAGCCTTTTAGAGTTTCATTCAAACCAGATTTTCATATTTCTATATCAGAACTGAGCTTCAGAAGTTCATAAGTCCTGAGGTTTGAAAAGCTTTGGCGTGTGCCTCTTAAGAGACTTCCATGGCCCATACCAGGAAGTTAAAGAGAATTGATGACTGCACAAGTTGTTTTCTGTCATAAGCATATTGAGAAAGGATGAGAGACAGAAATTGTTGAGGCAGTATTGGTTATAAATCACAGTAAGACATAGGGATGCCACCCTGATACCACATAGTGCCTTTGCTGCCATATAATGCTAAAATAAGAAACAATGCCATCTAGAAAATATAGAACTTGCAGGGACTTGGCAACTCATGAAGGGCACTCATCTACCCTGTCCTTCAAAATGAGCATTCTTATGTTTAAATTTGGTTTCACTGAAGTCCCTGGGTAAAATTTTTAAAAGCACCTAAATGACATAAAAGTTTAAGTAATGAGACTTAGACTCCTAGATGTCTGTTACTTTAAAAAAAACATTTTGTCTATTCTGGTATTTATGCACAGTTCTTAAATGCTTTGGCCCCATTCACAGGATCCAGCTAAATTGTTACTTATTACTCTATTTAAAATTGATTTAAACAGGTTCCTTCAGTGGCTACATATCCAGTGAAAATGGGGTCTATATGAACTCCACACATCTGGCATGTTATTTTGGACTCTCAGTGTACTCCTTTCTACCCTGTGGAACTATGCAGAGTTTTGGATAAAGGGGTCTCCCCTAATTGCTCTTTAACATACCGGCTATACATGTATGCCACTACTAGATGGAATGCTGGGCCTCCTCAATGCATGTGGTCATGTCATTAGTGGTCGGAGGGCTGCCCTAATATAACTACAATTACCAGAGATTCTCTTTTAGTGCACATAGGAAAGGATGCATTTTTGCAGCAGCAGGACTTGACTTCTATCCTTGCTGTCCCCCATGAAGGCTACGCAGCCACAGAATCATTATAGCTGGATAGGACAACTGGGTGAAGAGCTGCCCTTTGCAACTGCTTGGCTGAATTTTCAGTGGTAGTACCAACATCCTAGCAACTGCTAGGAAACTTCATCCTATTAAAATACGGGCTCCCTCTTCTTCCTTACCATGTGGGGGAACTACTATTCTTCTGTGTGATTGACAACTTCAGATGTACAATGGACCCATCAGCCCATTTTAAAAAGAAACTCCCCAGGCTAATACCAGGGAAATATCTACCCCCCACTTTAAATGTGTGAGTCCAGTGTATTCTCAAAAGTCAGTCCTCTACCATGACTGTCACATGTGGCAAGTTGGCAGAAAGGAGGAGGCAGATTTAGAGTGACTACATATGTCGAAAACCAGAATTTCAAAGTCACAAAGAGAAATATCCCCTTGGAATAACAAGTGGTGTCTGGGTCTGCAGACTCAGAGACTCATTAGGCCTTTACAGCTGAGTTGCAGTGGAGGCATTTGGGGGTTAAATAGAACTCTTTTAGGGTACTGGGTGTGTGATGAGAGAAAGGCAGAGTTATATGATGAACATTGGTACACCATAGTAAATGACCAATAAACAAACAATGCATGTACAAAAAGGTAAGCAAGCATGTTTTACAGATAAAGCATACAGGAATCTAGATTTTGGCCCTTGCCAGGTCTTACAAAATTTTGCTGCTTTTGTGTTTCTAAAAGAGAGTAGGTGCATCACATTTTAGTGAGGGTAAATTCTCCTTTTTCTACACTGACACTCTACAGCCTTGCACATTCCTTCTGACAAGCTGTTGAATTTATTTCTGCACTGCAAGTTATTTCTTCTTCTTCTAAGACTATTAAAGTTATGACAAAGAGGATATTATGGATTTTTCAAAAATTAGCTAAGTACAGTTTAGACAGGGGGCTGAATCTAAAATAATTATTAAAAATAGGCCACTTTAATTATGTGACTACTTAAAAGCCTAAAATTTAGTTAATCAGATTTTCCTAAAGCTGTTTATAATTGGAATACTCTCATTCTAACCCTTTCAAAATACCACTCCAATAGATAGAGTAATAAAATTAGTTGAGTCTGTTCCTTCAAATATGCATTGCAAAGAGTACTTCAAAACCATTTCAGGCAAGTATTTCCTTTACATTGATTCTACCTTATCGTTAATGGCCTCCATCTAGACCTTAATTTTCTAACCTGTTTTAGCATGCAGTTGTATCGTGTTTTAACCCATCTGTTGATGCTAGCCTTCCCATTATAATAATAGTAATGATGACACTGAGCACTTATATATAGCACTTTTAATGGGAGGATCTTCATGTGCTTTACAATTTCCTCTGCCTCACAACACCCCTGTGATATCTACATAGTGGCCAGAATAATATCTATCTAAATTGAAGCACAGAATAGTTAGGGTGACCAGACAGCAAGTGTGAAAAATTGGGACACGGGGTGAGGGGTAATAGGAACCTGTATAAGAAAAAGACCCAAAAATCAGGATTGTCCCTGTAAAATCCAGACATCTGGTCACCCTAAGAATAGTTAAGTGACTATGCCAGAATGACCATGTGTCAGTGCCAGAACTGGAATAGAACCCAGGAATCCTGTCTCCAGCCCCAGTACTACAACCAACAGTTACACCTCCAGGAAACATGCTGCTCTATTGAAGCTTAACATATCTTATACGGATATTAGACACATTTGAAATACTTACATAGATTGACTTTAAAAGTGCTACTGTAAAAAGCTTGGTTCAGTAAAAAGTTAAACAATTCAACACATCTTGGTGAGATACATGCTCTCAATTACGTTACACTGGAAAGTGCACACACAAATGGAAAGGGGAGTAGAGAAGGTATTGATTTCAAAGGAAGAATTTTTAGTTTCATCCATATGGTTTTACATTTACAGTGACAGCCAAATTATTGAGTGACTTTGATGTTCATACATTTAGGTAGCTTCAAGTTAGCCAGTTATAACAACAATATCACTAGTGTATGACAGTTTGTATTAAGATTCTATACGACAAAACATCCTAAACGAATGGCTGATCTATTTTTGTAATTAAATTTTTATTGATTTTTCCAACTAACTAAATTAGAGGATTTACTAGATGACTAAAAAAAGTGGGGAAAGAATGATAAAACCATAAATAAAGGTGCCTATGCTCAGAAGGTGAAAATATTTCACAAAACTGAGGTATTCAAAGCTGCCTAAGGGACTTAGGTGCACTTTCCTATTAATTTCAATGGAAACTGTGCTTCTAAATCTTCTATGAAGTCTTGAAAGTCTCTGCTAACATGTTTTGCA
Organism: Chelydra serpentina; assembly: GCA_037349315.1. Lineage (NCBI taxonomy): Eukaryota > Metazoa > Chordata > Testudines > Chelydridae > Chelydra > Chelydra serpentina. The sequence continues at coordinate 22,486,086 of JBAIAC010000035.1, forward strand.
TATTTTCACAGTTTTCATTAGCATTTCCTTCAGAGGAAAATGTTCTGATCAGCTCTATTCTCACAATACTGATTTTATACATTATCTTTCCAATGTTGAGGTTAGTTCTGTTTGATAATGCTGAGATTTGGAGATTGGTCTTCTTTTACTGACCCTGCAGACCTCAAGGTAGGAAGATAATTATTTAAAGGGAATTAAAGAGGCTCTGATTCAGAAAAACACAAACATTTGCTTCGGTGCTTTGTGGAATAAAGATGGACTGAAACAGGCTTGAGTGTTTTTTGCTGAATCAAGGCCTTCGTTTATGAAAACGAAAAGGCAGGTGAAATTTGGAAAGTGCAAAGGGCTGCATCTTCTTATTCATCATAAATCCATATTTTTTTAAAAAAATCTTTTCTGCAGTTTGTTGGTTTTCCCCTAAACAACTGCTCTAGTCAGCTGACACTGTATAAAAAAAACCAAAACGCATCTTTGTATGGGTGGATTTGAGTAGCCCCACTTTTCCTTTTGTTTCTCATTATTATAATTGTATATATTTCCCATATGGCCTACTTTCCTTATCTGAAACATCTGTGGTGCTTCATCCCGAGGAGAGGGCTGGATTATCTGTTGCTCCTCTATCATGACCATATTATTTTACTAAAAACTTCCAATCCTGTTCACATCTGCACAGGTCACACTCAGTAATGCCTTGGCTTTACAATATAGACTGTGGGGAGATATAACAGCAGGGGAGCCGAGCAGACTAGGAAATATGTAACTCAGCCACTGTATTGCTTTGATACTCCACTTTGATTTGTTCCTTTTAATCTTATGGCTGTGTGCACAGCACACATCCCAATTACAGATGCAGTGATTTATCTATCATTACACATTATAACAGTACACAGTGATCCTGGTGTGACTGAGATAGGCAGTATATGTAACTCTGCCCATTTGCCTTGCACTGAAAGTATACCCTCCTGATGTTATCCATCATCTCTGAGAGAAGCATGGGGACTAGGCATCAGGATCAGGGCCAACACTTCTGTGTGATTGCTATTAAAAGTCCAGATTCCCATAGTCTATGTACATACTGTATAGTCCAATGCTAAAGCTAATCTCCTTTCTGCGTATAATCCTACCACAAACTCTATTTCTCTTCCCTGGCAAAAGCATCTCCAAACTGCCAGTAGCATCTTATTGCTCTTCTCCTCTCACCAGCACTTTTCTCTCCCCCATCCTCAAAAGAATGTGACTCTATACACTATGTGAAATGTGTCTCTCCAAGATGGCCTATTTCCGCCTGAGTGCACGAGGGAAGAAACTTTTTTGTGCTTTCCCATGGTGCAATGTCAAACAAAAAGTACTGATTGTCTCAAATTGAAGTCTTGGGAGTATGAAATCCCAAGATGTGGGCTGGAGATACTTTTCTTGAGGAATTGCCAGGGGAGATGGGAAGGAGTTTCCAAGTTTCACACAGCTCTAACAGTCATGTAAAAACGATTATAGATTTCATATTAGGTTAGGCTTTACCATGAAAATCTATAAATAATTTCCACATATAATAATAAATGTCAAGTATCAGCATGGAATTTTCTAAATGTATCTAATCAAATAAATTGATTTATTTTTCAGGTTTTAGAAAGCACTTGTGATTTCCATTTAATCAACTTTTTTTTGCTCATACTTGCTCCTAGGAATTAATCTTGCCATCATTTGATTTTTAATTGGGAAGCAGTCACAATATTAAATTTCTATATTCACTTATTTCTGGGATTCAGGGCTAAAGGTTTTTTTCCTAATACCTCCTGCCACAAGGGTTAAATTTTAGTCTCAGAGCAAATGCACTTGAGTGGGTTTGCAAAATTGCATACAAACACTTCATATCAGACAAGAGAGAGAGTGACAGAGACATGTTCATACAATATTTTAGTAATACTTAGACCTGTTGCCTCTAGAAGTCTTCTAAAAGTTTATATGTGAAAAGTCTTCATGAACAAAAAGGTTACTCAGATCTGCAAGATTAATATGATGAATTATTTTGTTTGAAGGGTTGTACACTGCTGATAGAGCCTGTTTTAGACATGTATGGTAGGGCACCTCAGGGTAATAGGTAGATCCTGACTCTACGCATTAGTGTTCCCGATTCTGAAATTTCTGTATTTAAAAAATAAAAAACTAAACTAACACTGAACTCCAAAACAGGCACCCTAATCTTAAGTTTCTCTTAACCAAAAGGTATCCTATGATGAACCACCAAGTAAGTGCTTATAGTATATGGCTTCTTTAGACAAACAAAGAAACAAAAAGGCAGAAATACGTGAATTGCACAGAACAGAAAAACACAAGACTTAAAGAAGGCAGAAAACAACAACACCTTTTTAGGGAAGTCAACTCATGCCAGTGAGTGTGGCAGCTGGGCTAAGATCTGAAGGTCAAACAAAAGACCTGCTGACAGCACAACAGCATATAATTTTAAAACTAGGTCTCTTTACTCTAAACTCTTACTGCTTTTAAGCGTGGCTTTTCTATGACTACTACTACTAATGAAGGCTGGATAGTGAGGTAAATTAAAAGCTGAAATTTTCCCTTCCTCTTTATTTAACACTTCTAAGAAAACCCCAAGAAACTATGAACTACCTTAACCCCAAACAACCAAAAGCAGAGGTTTGCTGCTAAGCAGCCATTGGCTAACCATTTGCCTCTGCTGCCAGACCTTTATAGCCCTTGGAGATTTACTACCATTCCTGCACCTGAACACCCTTTGCCCCACCACTGGGGGATACAGTCAATCAGTTGCAAACTGTATCCTGCTCAGAGTCCTGATTACTTTATTTTGCCCTTTCCTGCAAATGTTTCTACAAATTATAACTCTTCAGACATTAGTTTCCTTGAAAGGGACCCCAGGCCAGATTTTCAAAGGTACTAAGGTGCCTAAAGATGCAGATTAGCATCTATTGAGGTTTTTAAAAGTGCCTAAATGAGTTAGGTGCTTACCTCCCATTAAAATTTCTGCACCACTACTTCTTCATCAAAGTTATCAGACAGATTAGGCATGATTGGTGAGCAGTCTGACTCCAGACGAGTGGTGCTGATTACAAATGAGCCCTGCTCAGGTGTATCTCTAGCTGTGATCAAAGAAGCAAAAAGACCACATCTTGATTCCAGGCTGAGCTTGTGCTGTAGGCAGGAAGAAAAACCACCTTTTGAGCTGAGAAAATGAGAGAGAGACTGCTGAGAGAAAAGTAGGGACTAAAGTAAGGCAGAGTGGAATAACACTCAAGAGAGCTAAGAAATGCTTCCGTGCATATAAGTAACCACCAGCACAGATGCATTTGTCACTGTATCCACACAAACAGCTTCTTTGCCCCAAAACTTCAAATCAGCAACACAAAACAACTTGAGTAATGTTAGAGTGAGTTACCAATTGATTTAATAAGTTATCGGCTGAAGGCCAGCCCTGATGCGAATTAGAGTAACTAATGGCTTATTCTAAATTGTACCTCTGTTCTAGAGCCTTAAATGAACCTTGAGACCGTATAGGTTTGATTTGTCAATCCTACATCACACTCTTCCCACTCCTGACACTCTCTCCTCACTTAAAAATGCCACAGCAGGCTTCAGGCACAGGTCCCAGTGCTAACAGGCTTATGTCCAGGGGGAGTCCCCACAATAAAGGTAATTCTCTTGAAGGCATTTGTGGCCAGATCATGGCTCATTTGTGCCACCCAATTGGCTCAACAGGACTATAACAGTGTAGAGAATACATAAGAATGGCCCTACTGGGTCAGACCAAAGGTCCATCTAGCCCAGTATCCTGTCTTCCGACGGTGGCCAGTGCCAGGTGCCCCAGAGGGAATGAACAGAACAGGTAACCATCAAGTGACCTATTTCCTGTCTCCCATAATGCTCACAGCCAGAAATGAACATGTATGGAAACCATCGGCACCCAGTTAATCCTCAACACAAAGTGTTCTACTCCTGTTCTTCTGCCACAATTTTAACCGACTCGTATTATTTCAAGTTGGCTTTTCTTAAAACCTACATTTATCTGCATAGGTGCTGGAACTAGGGGTGCTGCTGCACCCCCTGGCTTGAAACGGATTCCATCATATACAGGGTTTACAGTTTGGTTCAATGACTCTCAGAACCCTCACTATAAAAATTGTTCCAGCATCTCTGTATATCTGTACATTTCTCCAAGGACATAACCCTCCTGAACTTTTGTCTCACGTTTTATTTAAACCACTTGTGACATATTGGGTTATCAACTATACTTAAATAGAAAACTCAGGTTCTAGAGTTATTGTCAATTACACCCCCAAATTTAAGGAATTTTCAATTTTTGAGGTGAGAGCATCTTTTTCCATATTTATATTCATCATGCCAGGCTAAAGATATTTTGTTTTCCCAGGTCTTTTAATTGAGCTCAGTGAACTATTTTCTCTAATGTGTCTTGAAATAATTCTCATGTAGGTTGTTCTATAAATATGCATTGTTTTGTTATTAATAACAACAACTCTTCATATAATTGTTCTATTTTTTAACCAAAACAAAAATAGAAAGGAGAGAAAAAAATCCAGTATACATACTGTGTGTAGATGAAAATAAGTAGTCACCATGGATGTCATTTTGGACTCCAAAGTGATAAGTCCCAAGGGAAACCAAACCCCAATTTAAAAGTTTAAGTAAAGTGGATTAAAATTCAAAGAATTTTTCAGTGCCCAGATGACTTTCATCCATTCAACCAAGTTTTGCAATTGGAATGAACAAATCACCAGAGGTAGAAATCAAAATAATCTTCTGGATATCTGTTATTTAATATTGTTGAATGTTCTGTCATCAAGGTCACCTAAGAGTGTATATCATTGCTGAAGGGGAACATTAATTAAAACCACTGATGATGATTATTGCATCTGTAGACATTAATAAATCAACCAAATTATTGTTTGATTTTCCAGAAGCAAATCACAGTTATAAATTAAATATCATACTAAACACCAGAATTTGGTAGTGAGTACTTTATTGAGAGGAATATCAGAATACAAATTTGGCAGTAGGGTAAATTAATACACCAGGCATTCCCAGGTCATTTCCATCCAAAAGGGCTTTAATACCTTTTTCCTCTTCTACACTAAATCCATCAGCCAGTCAGAATTTTCTCATTAATCATATGCCTAATGAATGTTACCTCCCTGTTATCCTTGGACACAGTATTGGAATATATGTTATCATATTGCTATCAAATATTGTACAGTTTTCCATTATGCCCTGTGCCCTTTAATTAATTTTGAAACAACCCATTTTCCCCTACGCCTACTCTATTTTCATTGGAGTCTGGAGCACTGCAGTTTTTTACGTTATCTTTGCAAAAAAAAAAAAAAAAGTATGACACACATATTTGATTCAGTTCATTATAATTCCTCCACCTCATTCCCTTCAGTTCTGTAATCTATTAGGTAGAGAACAGGGCTCAATTTACCACAGTATGTACAAATACAATCAAAATAAAGTTCCAAAGAAGGACTACCATGGCAGCCAAAGCTATGTAGGCATGCCCTCTAGTAGGGGATGATATTGCGGCTACCCCACCATCTCCTCTCCCCGTTAAAAAAAAAACAACAAGGCTAAGATTAAAACATAGCAGCTGTACCCACCAGTAAGTAGCAGGCAGCAGTTTTCTTTCATATTAGCATAATACCTCTCTCTATGGTGACAATGATGTTGCTAAAACTTTAAGGAGAAAGAATTGTCATCCAATGGTTAGGGCACTAGCTCAGAAATTGAGAAACCTGGGTTCTACTTCCTGCCCTGCCACTGACTTCTTGTGTAACTTTAGGCAAGTCATTTAGAAACTTTATACCTCAGTTTTCTAACTGTAAAATGTGGGTAATAATAATTCACAGGGATATTATGGAGAGTTGTGTACATTAATGACTGATTATATATTGCTCAGATACTGTTGTAATGGGGGCCATATAAGTACCATAGACGGCCTTACTTGTTAAAGTGCTACACCATAAAAGTAGAATGGAGAATCGTATATGTACATCTTTCTAATGGCCTGAAGTTAGTAGAAGCAAAGATTCCTCAATGTTTTGGAAGTTCGGATCTGGATCCAAATGTTCAATTTAAGTTTATCTCTGTAACTCCACTAATGTGCTTATAGCTCCTGGTATGGACAGTGCGACTCCCAGCTCTTTAGAGAGTTATCATTGCAGAACTGAGAGGGAATGAGTTCCTAGCTCTTAAAGAGGCAGAGCTTGAGAGAAAGAAAAGAATGAAAAAGGTCTGAATGCTGCACTGTAAGAGAGGTGTGATGAGCAGAAATGGAGAGAGAGTGTCAGATTTTAGGAGGGACCTACTTTGGTGTGACACAAGGGCTCAGGAATGGAAACAGAGGGCCAGGTTGATACCAGACAAAACATGCCTTTCTGTGTGTAACAATCACCTCTGTTGCATGCTCAATAAAGATCTCTGTATTACAACTCTGCCTCTTTTATTGCTAATGACATAGGGAGAATATTTGTTATTTTTCTGCCAGGGACCATCTAATGCCTGTTTAAAAGATTCTTCCCTTCTCTTCCCACCACTTATGTCTATCTCATTACTACAATCTTCCTTTCAATCAAAAAAAAACCCCTAGCCATCTGGTTCTCCCTACAGAGTCAATTGACACTGCTTCTACATTGATTGGAAAGGACTTGAAATAGTAATGCAAGAGATTATGCTACTTCTGGCCCAGCCTCTGCCGACTCAGGAAGAACCTGAAAACAAAACATTAGTCCTGAGTACTTTGCACATCACATGGATCAGTAACCACAGGGCAGTTCCAAGAATAATTATTTGCTAGTGGAGAATTGTCTGAAAGGAGGAATTTTTTTCCCCAAAGTTTTTTTTTTCCCCCACAGTGAGAGTGAGAATAAACTTACACAGAGGCTACAATTCTGTCTTTCAAAGAAAAAAGGAATAGTGATGCATACTTGGCCAAAAGAACATAAAGGCAGAAATTTTTAATTACCTATGGGTGTACAATTCCCAGTTGCATATACAAGTCAGCGTTGTGTATGTCTATAGCTTACTCACACATAAATCCACAAACTTGTTTGCTGGAGTACGCTGTGCTCTATCTATACTTGGGGCCAAAGTGAGCCAGGTGTAACTTACAGAAGCCTTCAGACTGCTCTCATGTAGTCTGGGGGCCAGATCTACCCACAGCTGGCCCCACAATCAGGGGCCACAAAGGTGGCTTAAGCTTCCTTTGCTCTACTCTCTGTCCTGTGATTTGCACAGCTTGATTGGACCAGAGACGCTTACCCAATTATATTTCTTGCATTTGTGCATATGTTCCATCTTGACTCAAGCAATTCCTCTAACCATGTTACTAGCCTGATTTTCTGCTGAATTTCACATCAGTGAGGCACAGCTAAATTCCTGCCACTTATATGCACACAGATCTTCTAGTGAGTTACTCAAAACTTTTTTGTGCAAGTAAGATTGGTTCTTGCCATGAACTAGGAGTTCCAGCTAACCACAAAAGGACATGGCATCCGCATCTGCTCATTTATTCAATCATTGTTGAGAAAAAAAAAGACATAGACGAATTCCTGAGTTGGCATATGACAGAAATAGATCATTTATTGCAAATTAAGTTAAGTCCTCAGATAAACCACTGGCTGTCTGGAACTTGGCAATATAACAACTCATTCAAATATAATGGAGAAGCTGTGGACTGAAAAGTATCAATTCTTGTATCTTTTTTTCTCCTCTACCTGACTCAGAAGTCTGCATAGCTTATACATTCTACAACAACACATGTAATGACTCCTTTCCCTCCCCTCACCTGCTTTAGATCAGAATAATTAAAAAAAGGTTTTTTTTACCAATCCACACTGACATGTTGTAGGTGGTATAATATCTTAGAATAACTTTTACACACCTTTGGTATTCATGCAACTTTTGAAATAGAAGTCTGTAGGAGGGAATGCCCTTTTGCAGATCACAGATATTTTGTTTACAGGCCATGCTGCATATCCACCTGTTTTATTGCAAGATTACAACAATAACAGTACTAAAATTAAGGATAAATTTTTTGGGGGAAAATCCACATAAAAGGTTTGGCAGTTTCAGCCTTTCAGCATGACAAGTATTTGACAGCTTGTGCCAAGAATACACCAGATCATTATAAACATAATCTAAACATTGAATCTGAGCTACAAAAAGAACAATCAAAGACAATATCTCTGTGGAAATTTGAACATAACTATTATATTTCCAGTTAATGTAACAGAACTGTTTAAAATTGTATTACTACTTTAGGACTGGTGAAATAAGAAATTATGGGTTGTGTTCTGCAGTCATAAATTGGGCAGAATATCCATTGAAGTCAACGGTAGTTTTGTTTGAATTGTACTACAGAATCTGGCTACGATGAAAAAAACCTCACTAAGAGTTTTTCAACGTTTTTGTTCTGAAATATTTTACTATTTATTATTGTTAAATAATCCAATAAGGGAAATAATAGTCCCGAGAAAAAGAAAACAAAACAAGAAATTAGTAAACAACAGAAATAAAAAAAAAGCCCACAATACCAAACAATTTCAAAGACAATGAAGTATTTACAGATGAAATTTTGAGTTTGGCTCTTTGCCCTCAAACTTTCTTTCTCTGTTTCCCTACCACCTCTGATTAGTTTCCGTTGTTATACAAATAAATAATATCTACCAGTGTAGCAGCTAAAGTTCTCTGTTCAGCGTACACACATAAATAGTTCGTCACACCAATCGGTTGTCAAAAATTAAACAAAATACATCCACCCCTGAAGGTTCTAGCTATGCTGAACTGTAGCCAGGTCATTTTCATTTGGATCCATATGTAGCAACGAGAATAATGAGGCTAAATAATCTGGGTCTGACAAAATGGAATCATATAATTGAGATCAGGAATATACTGATGAAGCTCTTATTCTTTCCTCATAACTTCCAATACATATTGAAAAGAAAGGGTCATGAGATGGAACTTCTTCACCTTGGAGATGATGGGTCATTACCCAGCATTATCCTCCGGGTCCTTTCTGAGGCATGAACACATGTTCTTGCAGGTAAGTCAAAGAATCTTTGGTATCAAATGGATAGTTAACAGTATTAAAATATACTGATAAGCCTAATAGAATCTGTATGCATGCTTTTCCCTTTCCCATTTCTAGTAGGGATCACTAGCTGCCAATATCAGGGTTGTCTCAGCTTCCAGGGGATAGAATAGGAAAGACACCTAAGAGTTAGATACACCAGCAAAGGAGAAGAGAGTACAAGGGAAGGAGACATTTAAGAAGAGAGTGAAAAGGAGAAAAACCTCTTTCTCGATCATTGATTTTCTGACACCTGGTCCAGATGTGTTAAGTACCAAACTTCTGTTACTTTAGCTTGATTTTTGTACTCAGGGGAAGACAGGAAATAATGTACTTGAGAAGAACAGCTAATTTAATCATCAAGATTGCTTGTAAGTGTCAGTTAATAATGCTACCAATTTGGTAGAGGAAATGATGATTTGATTATAAGTAGCATATCTGTTTACAACAACTCTTATCATGATGTCATAAACTTATTAAGCGAATCCAACTTGATTTTGATCTAAATATAGCTATACCTGCTGTGATCCTATACACTGTGTGCTGAGGAAAGGATTGATTGTTAGATTAAGATTTCTTCAACATCCAGAATCATCTTTTGGTCTGAATTATTAATATTCATTATTTAATCTATTGGCATTACATAGTGGCTAGAAGCCCCAGCTGAAATCAGAGCCCTGTAGGCACTGTAAAAACAAGCAGTAAGAGGTGACCCCCTTCCTTGGAGAATTTACAGTATAAATATATAAAAAAGACAAATAAATGCTTATTATCCCCATTTTACAAATGGGAAATTGAGACACATAAAATTAAGTGGCATGCCCAAGGTCACACAAGAAGACTGTGGCATAAGGCTTAAACCCAAACTTTTTGAATCCCGGTCAGGTGCCTTAAACGCAAGACCACCCTTCTCTACTTTCATTCAGAATACACTTGCTTAGCCTATTTGCATGCTATTTGTAGCCTCTAACTCAGTGGCGGGCAACCTGTGGCCTAACTGTTTACATTTGCACGGGCTGCTGCTTCCCGCAGCTCCCATTAGCCAGGAATGGCGAACTGCGGCCACTGGGAGCTGCGGGCAGCCGTGCAAATGTAAACAAACCTGGTGGCACTCCAGGAGATTACTCTGCCGGGCCGCATGCGGCTCACAGGCTGTAGGTTGCCCACCACTGCTCTAACTGATGTGTTATCTTCTGGACCAAGCCTAGCAGTGAAAGCCCTTCCTTCCAATTGATTTCCTTCTTGCAGAAAAATGTGGTTAAGTACAATGAATAATTATTATCAAAAGAATAATATGCCTTCAACAATATCTTACATTTATATTGTCTGCCATCCAGACAGAACCCAAAGTGCTTTACAAACTTAAATCAATACACTAATTATACACAAAGGATCACTTTATTTATCGCTGAAATCAAGTTCGCTCTGGAGTGAAACCCAAGAATAGTTTAAAGGGCAGTGCTATGCTATTAGGCAGGATATGGAGAAAGTTCAGATTGCTTAAGAAGTTATAACTGCAGGGAAAAGGTTGCTGGTCAGAGGAGCTGAAGAATTATTTGCAATGAACCACTAATTTGAGCAATTTAGCTATCTCGTATTATTTATTAACAGATTTTGACTTACAACTGTATTCATTGTTCAGTGAATGTTTTATGCAACCTTGGATCTATCGAGGTGATTGTCTGGCTATACCGAAAAAAGGACAGGAGACACTTGATATGGTTCTAATCAGGCCACAACTATATTCTTAGATGTCTGGGACTACCGGGCATATAAATGTACCGTGCAGGAAACTCCATGTTTATTCAATATCTCCCTGGGGGGCTTTCCCCAGCCCCCCTCGTCTTCCATCCAGGTTCCCCAGCCAGCCCATTCCTGGGACCTTACCATCTCGCCCCCCCCTGTAGTGGGGCAACTGCCCCACTCCTGGAAAAAAGGAGTAAAAGCAGCCACACTAGGCTGATTGGGGAAGCAGCCACAGCTGTGGCCAGCTCAATCAGGGCCCAGCTGGCCCTTATAAGAGGGCTGGGGGCCATAAGCTGGAGAGTCTCACTCTAGTCCTGGAGTGGGAAGGGCTAGCTGCCTAGGAGGAAGGTACCTGAACTAGAGCAGTGCTGGGGAATAGGGCAAGGGAGCTGGGGAGCTCCAGCCTGGTAAAACTTCAGGCTGAAGGCCTTGTTAAAGGCCCAAAAAGATATTGGGGCTGCAGAGGGGCAGCCTCGGGATAGGCAAAGGCAGCAGGTCCGATCCCCTTGCTGATGATGAGTGGCCATTACGGACTGCAGTCTTCCCCTTGAGAGAGGGGCTAAATGATGACTGGCAGTAGCCACTGAGGCAAGGTATGGATAGAGGGGTGGGGGTTCCCCTGGGAGACCCAGAGAGTGGGGGTACTGCTGGGGCAGAACCCTGAGGCGAAGGGGCACTGGGGTCTGGGAGGGACATGGTGCCAGCGTCAGGTGAGACACTGTTCTGCAGAGGGCGATTCATACATTGGAAAAGAGCTAGTTCCCAGACAACCAGCAGGAGGCACTGCTCCAGTGAGTCATCACTTCGCTACACCCCCGAATGAGGGTTAAGAAGGGCTATAAAAGAAGGGGGAACTGACTCTCTGCCGTACTAGTCATAGGAGCCCCGAACATCCACCATGTTCTGCTCCTTTAGTCCTTTTAAAGTAATTTATCAAGCCATTTATCTGGTTACTGTAACCCTTCCCTATAGAGTACCTGCCCTGGACATCTGCCCCTCACGTATTTAATGACGTTGTAATACCACAGCCTAACTTCCATCTCTACTCACTATAATAAAGCCCTCCCTGAATCTGCTGTGGAGAAGGCAACCCCCCAAACTCCACCTCAGCCCATCTGGTGGTGAGGAAAAAATTCTTTCCCAGCCCCCTTTAGAAAGGAGCGATGTCCACAGCAGGACTAGACCTGGTATTTTGCCACCCAAGGGAAGGTAGGGTGGATGGGTGCTACTCATCCTGATCTGGGGAAAAGGGCTTCTCCCACCGGTCTTTCCCCTTTTCAACTACTCAGCCCTTCTGTTCCCTGAGGATGAGCCAGCGTTGCCACACTGACCCACTCCCCCTTTTGCAGCAGCTTCTGAGCCTCTCTCCTACCCACTACTCGGAAAGTGCTATTCCCCCTCCCTGGCAAACCTGACAACACCCCCCAACCCTCTTAAAGTGAAGTGCAGGTATTCATAAAGAATTTAATGTGACTATTGATTCAAGTAACCACTGTTCATAATTTTCTTTTTGTGCTGAATAATTGGCCACTTAAGCTACATGACACTATTTCTGCTCCTGGACTGGATTATTTCCAAACGCACAAAGATCCTTTAAGATGGCCACCATACACTTCAGAAATGGATAGAGATTTACAGCTCTCTCTCTTTCTGATCTTCTGTAAACAAAAATGTTTGTACAGATATTCACAGAATAAAATTGGTCACAATGCCATCACAGCAAATTTGTGGATGCTATTAAAATGGACTTTGTGAATGACTTTTTGCATTGCCACCTGGTAACAGTTACAGGAATGTAATTGGCCAACTTGCAATTTGGACAGCACATAATGGGTAACACAACTGCCCTTGTGTAAGATACCATGGGATCTTTAGTGGAGATACACGCTTTGTACGTCGGGTTTTATCCCAGCCCAACCTCCTAATGTTATGAGAGGGGACATAATGGGTTTAGTACTGATCCAGTAGGCAATGTATGGGATCAATAGGTTTGGAGGGTGCAGTTTCTACACTTGATAACATGCACATTAGATGATTTAAAGAGTGCATGCAAGTGCTAGAATTTTAGCAGATATCAGCACCTTCAAATTTCCGACTCTAGCCTATGAACATGCAGTTATGTGGACACAGAATACAGGTAGAGTCCTGCTTGGAATGACCCATTTGGGGTTTAAACGGTTTTAGTTTATAAAGCAGTTATAAAAAAATACTTTTCCTTCATATTTATGACTAAAAAGGACACAAGCTAGTAACACAATATAAACCAAATATTAATCCTCCTCCTGCTGTGTAAAAAGAGAAGAAGGAAACATCTATTTAATGTGCCTCAGGAAAGTCACAGAGCCTGATTCTCAGGTCTGCTCCAGCTGCTTTGCATTCTTCTATGGAGCCAAAACTTTCTTGTCAGCCCCTGTTCAAACAAATCTGGCTCCTCAGGCCTCTGACCAGAGCTGTGTGAATAACTGATTTTACAGTTCACTGGTAATTCTCAACAAATGGGGGGAAATTGTTTGGGTTGACCTGAAAATGAAATATTTGAAAATGTTCAGCAAACTGAAAAGTTAAAAAAACAAAAACCAATACAAAACAAAAACCAACCTTCATTCAACTCATGACAATCTGTTTCATTTAGATTGATCCCTTTTCAATTTAAAATAAATTTGAGTAAATTTTGAAACAAAAAGTCATTTCCAAGTCATTTTGAAACAAAAACTCAAAAAGAATTCCCCCCAAACACACCAAAACATTTGAGAATTCATCACAAATTTGTTAAATGTTTCAGTCAACCTGATGCTGCAATTTGCACCCCCCAAAAAAGCATTGGTAGAAAATGTTTACAAGCTCTACTCCTGGCAAAATAGGCTAGTCCGTCTCCAATGTGAAAACCTGGTTAGGGACAAACGAAGTGCTAAGGCTCAGATGGGCTTAAGTGAGGTCCCAAAGGAACCTCCTCAGAACTGGGAGGAATGAAGGGGACCCCTGAAGATCCTCAGAAGAGTGGTGGAGAGAGCTTTGCTGGATCTCCTCCTCCAAACACTCTGCTCTCTGGGGTATTTCACCACTAAGGCATGTAACCTCTGGCAGCCCTAACAGAGGAAGCACAAACTTGGCATAAAGCCACCTTTGTCTCATTCCCTTACTCTCTGTACTGAGGTCAGCATTGGCACGGTGATGAATTCTGCTCTGTAGTATGCTTCAGAAGAGCCGGTGCATGAACTTTCTGTTCACATCCTCTTCTCGGTCTCTTAACAGAAGAATGGACCCCGACCCACCCCATAATCCCAGACAATTTACCAGATGGCAATTTGTAGCAGGGATATTACCTAGAGGAAACTATTTAGCTGAATCCCTTTAAACAGGGTATTTAAACCAGCTACAAAGTCACTCAGCTTTCACAGCAATAGAGTCTGATCAAGGACAAGATCTGACTTGAAACTTTAGACTATGTTATGACCTGACACTATTAGATAGCGATATAGTCCCATTAAGAAGTGATTTTTTTGAGCTAGGGACTATACTCTCTACATTTGGCAAATTCTAACTTAATCCACAAGGATTATAAAATCTAGAAATCCTTTCCTGTTTTTGAAGCTCTCCAGTCAGGTTTGCTTACATGTGCATGCAGTTTTGCACATCCTAGATTTAGAAAGGATTTTGTGTTCCAGTTTCATGATTTGTGTATTTTCCCTCCACTATATACCACAGGCTATGTTCAATTGTTACCAATAGATTCGTGCTTTGAATTGTACATATCAGAAGCAAGCAATAAAACCATTTGGTGAGTTTTTGCCTCCCTCCCTGTGTTCCTGAATAGATTATAAAATTCTCATATGTATTTTAAATTCAAAACTATTTATGAATTTCTGTAAGGAACAGGTCTTGTTTTGCAGATCATGGCTGAACAGTTAAATTTAGAATATTCACTGTCTGAAAATTCTGTATTGTACCTATAAGTGATGTGAAATTTGATGATTCATGTAAGTAAGAAATACAGCAAAAAATTCCAGTGGGGGAACATTACTGTGTTCCCTGGTTGAATTCAAATGTATTCAGTGTGAGAATGTTAATGGAATTCTGTATTCTGAGAATCCAACCATGTGTGATTCCATCTTAGTCATGGGGAAGAGCAGGAAGGGGTCATGACAAGAGCACCAAGAACACCCAGCTGGTGTGCAGGCCCTTGGGGACCACTGCTACATCGTGTAGATTAAATCAGCTGTTAGGCTGTTCTACACTGTGCTAAAACAAGGACCAGAGCCAGGGACAGTACAGATTAGCCAAAAGGATAAGGGATCCATAATAGGCTTCCTGGTGACCTCCGTCCCTTTTCTGAATCAGAGAAAAAATCTGGTTCTTGATTAACTTTAACATCATATATATGCTTATTTTTAAAAGATGGCCACATATTTTGATTCAGTATGGATATACAGACTGAATTACACTACCTACTCGAAATATACATTGTTCCTACCTAACATATCATTTTGTTTTTGTCAAACCCAGATATCCTGCTTTTAAAAGTGGTGCTTTCACAATGATATCAGACCATCAGGTATTGACTGACAATGTGGTTTTAATTCCCAGATTCTTGCCATTTCTACAGCATCATTTTAATGTCTGTGATATTTCACCCCAGAGATGGCTGCATTTTGTGGTCGGCAGGGGCTCCTTTCTCTAATATTTATAACTTTAAAATGTTTTGAGGCTTGCAAAAGGGGGCTACATACTGAGAAAATGAATTAATAACAAAGAAAAATAAAAGCTCTTAAAAGGCAGTAGTCACAAGCCAGACTGAGGAATAAAAAATGTTAAAATAGGCACAAAATGGGCATGTGAGTACCCAATATTTTAATTCTCTCACCTCTTCTGTCCATAGCAGAGATTCTGGTGGTCAAAAATGAATTTAAAGTCATACATGTTTACTATGGTTGCTTTTCCAATCCCTCCCCACAAAAACTACTACAGATACATTTCCTAGCTGTATAGTTTACATCAATGAGTAAAAACCCAATAGAAAAATAAAAGTAAATTGAATTGGCACCAACAGACATTCCTATCTCCAGCTACCACTTGACTTATATACACAGAACTAAAAGTTTGAAAAGTTTCCAGAACTACATATGTAGAAATTGCTTCTAAATGGAAAGCATTCACAACATCCCATTAGTATAGTTTCTGTTCATCACTTTTCTTGTGACATCTGATCTGTCAATGGATTATATTTTAATGTAATTAGGGCATGGAATGAATGGGTCATAAATTTTAAAAGACAAAAGACACAAAAACTAACAGATTTATTTTAAATATGATAGAAGCAGGAAACAATAAGTGGGGCACTGGATGATTGAGCTGCTAAAGAAGCACTCAAGGAAGACAAGGTAATTGTGGAGAAGCTAAATGTGATGTGATGGAGATTCCCACACCTGAACCATCTTTTTAGGTAACAAATCTGAGGAACTGTCTCAGACTAACATGGCAATAGAGGAGGTTTTGGAACAGTATTGAAGATATATTGAAAAGTAATAAGTCAACTGGACCAGATGGTATTCACCCAAGAAATCTGAAGGAACTCAAATACAAAATTGCAGAACTACTAACTGGGGTATGTAATCTATCACTTAAATCAGCCTCTGTATATGATGACTGTCAGATAGCTAATGTTACACTGATTTTTTGTAAAGGCTCCAGAGGTGATCCTGGCAATTACAGACCGATTAACCTAACTTCAGTGACAGGCAAATTGGTTGAAACTATGGTAAATAACTGAATTATCAGACACATAAATGAATGTGATAAATTGGGGAAGAGTCAACATGCCTAACCAATCTATTAGAGTTCTTTGAGGGTGTCAACAAACATGTATACAAGGGTGATCCAGTGGATACAATGTACTTTGTCAAAGGCTTTCTGAAAGTCTAAGTCCCTCACCAAAGGCTCTTAAGCAAAGTAGGCAGTTATGAGATAAGAAGGAAGGTGCTCTTGTGGATCAGTAACTGGTTAAAAGATAGGAACCAAAGGGTAGGAATAAATGGTCAGTTTTCACAGGGGAAAGAGGTAATTAGAGGATCTGTATTGAAACCAGTGCTGTTCAACATATTAATGAATTATCTGGAAAAAGGGGAATACAGAGGCAAAGTTTGTAGATGATAAAACGATTACTCAAGATAGTTTTAAGTCCAAAGCTGACTGTGAAGAGTAACAAAGGGATTTCATAAAACTGGCTGTCTAGACAACAAAGTGGCAGATGAAATTCAGTGTTGATAAATGCAAAGTAATGCATATTGGAAAACAATCCCAAGTTTGCATGCAAAATGATGGGGTCTAAATTAGCTGTTACCACTTAAGAAAGATCTTGGAGTCATCATGGATAGTTCTCTAAAAACATCTCCTCAATGTGCAGCCACAGTCAAAAAAGCTAACAGAATGTTAGGAACCATTAGGAAAGGGAAAGATAAGACAGAAAATCTAATGTCACTGTATAAATCCGTAGTACACCCACATCTTGAATACTGTATGCAGTTCTGGTCATCCCCCCAGAAAAGATTTATTGGAAAGTTCTCGTCACCCCATCTCAAAAAAAAAAAAAAAGATGTATTGGAAAAAATATAGAAAAGGGCAACAAAAATGATTATGGATATGAAATAGCTTCCATATGAGGAGAGATTAAAAGGACTGCGACTGTTGAGTTTAAAAAAAGAGATGACTAAAGGTAGAGGTCAATAAAATCATAAGTGGCATAGAAAAAGTGAGTAAGGAAGTGTTATTTACTCCTTCATGTAACACGAGATCCAGGGGTCACCCAATGAAAATGAATTTCAGGTTTAAAACAAACATAGGGAAGTATTTCTTCACACACCACACAGTCAACCTGTGGAACTCATTGCAAGGGAGTGTTATGAAGGTCTCCCTGACTTCTAGAAGCTGGGACTGGAGGATAGGAGATGTATCACTTGATAAATTGCACTGTTCTGTTCATTCCCTCTGGCACCAGCCACGGTCGGAAGACAGGATCCTGGGCTAGATAGACCATTGGTCTGACTTAGTGTGGCCATTCTTATCTTCTTAAAATACTATGCAAAAAATTCTGATTATTTGATAGAATTTTGATATCATGATATAAAAATAATATCACACTGCAGCATTCTTTCCTTCACCAACAGGGTACAAAAATAATCTCAATAATTTAGATAGCTATATGAAGGGTATATCTAACATTACCAATTAAAAGCCCCTTTTCCTCCCTTTTCCCAGTCTGATCAGTATGGTCTTTACCTTACCATCAGTTGGCTCTACTTGAAAAAGAATAATATGTTCCTACGTGGAAATTTATTTTCTGTAAATACTGAAGCCAGTCTAGAACTATTGAGTTATGTTACCATCGTCTTCCAGTAGGTGTTGACAGATAGATAAAAGAATAATTAATTATTGTGTAGATTAGTGTGTTTGTTTTAAATGTGTTAGCTTTGCCCTTGTAGTGATATAAAGAATGAAATAAAAATGATATAAATATTAATGTCAGATCAAACCTTTTAACAAGAATAACTAAGTCACACCCTAGTCAAACAAGGATGGTTCCTTGATAGATTGAAGCAGAATCTGAAGACAATTGCCAATTTGTGTTATATTCCTAGTCCTTAGAATTAGTCGTGGCCTTTTGGGACTAAAATGATATAAACAAGTACACCATATGGATGAATTACTGCACCACCTCCTGGAGAATTAATCTGCCACATGACATCACTGCTGAAGGCCAGATGTTGTAGCACTAAGGCATACAGCATAATCCAGGAGACCGCTTTACAAAGGCCAAATATAGAAGCTTCTCCACAAAAGAAGGGGAGTAGAATAAGCCTTTGATTGTATCTAGAAAGCGAGGTTTGTGCTTTGTCTCTACACACTGCAGTCTTTCTTACTATTACTCCTTTGATGCTGCGTAAGTCCAAACAAAACAAATGGTCTGTTTGACTACATGAAGGTTACCATTTTTTACAAATACGTTTTAAATTCTCATTTGACTTCAAAACAATAAAATCTTCATGGCAAGATTTAGGATGAATCTTAGAATTTATTTCAGGAATAGAATCTCATAAGGAAAGATAAGTCTTCAAATAGTTAGGAATTTGAATGTATGGTTCTTAAATTCAAAGTGCCAGCAGATCTGTCAGTGCTCAGCCAACTACCCCAATGAAATGTCTAATATGGAGTCTGTGACAAATGTTATAAAACATCCTTAAATTCCCCAAATGCCCAGCATTACTATCTCTTAAGGCCCATGAACAATATAACTGCAACTGAGTTAGGGGATCTGGTTCCAGTCTAGTTGTCCCCAGAGCTGGGTACAATATGGTTCCATGTCATAGTATACTGTGTTAACTGTGTATTCTAGTGCATCTATTAAATGAGTAAGACAAGGATCTAACTACCCTTTACCCAGCTCCTAAATCCTATATTTCTATGATATCTCAAAATCATGCTTCTAGAAATATTTGTTTATCTTAGGCATCATATGGTGCTAGTACTAAAGGAACTGACTCAGTATAAACAAGAGGAAATGTTTGTTTACAAAATACTCCTAGCATGCACAAAAGTTACCAATAATGGCAAGTTTCTTAATATAGACAAAAATTTTAATACTAAACTTAATTTCACTTTAGACTCTTTAAAATGATCTGAGTTGATGAAAAGGAGGAAAATAATAATGTAATAGTTCAGTTGCTAGAAAGATGGTGATAAATTGGAGAGGGTTAAGAGAAGAGCCATGAGAATGATTAAAGGATTACAAAGCCTGCCTTGTAGTGATAGATTCAGAGAGCTCAATCTATTTAATTTAACAAAAAGAAGATTAAGGGGTGACTTGATTACAATCTATAACTATCTACATAGGGAACAAATATTTAATAATGGGCTCTTCAATCTAGCAGAGAAAGGTGTAACGTTATCTAACCCTGGAAATTGAAATGAGACAAATTTAGACAAATAAGAACTAAATTTTTAATGCTGAGTAATTAACCATTGGAACAATTTACCAAGGATCACGGTGGATTCTCCATCACTGACAATTTTTAAATCAAGATTGGATGTATTTTTCTAAAATACATGCTCTAAAAATTATTGTGGGGAAGTTCTATGGACTGTTATACAGGAGGTCAGATTAGGTGATCACAGTAGTCCCTTCTGGCCTTGGAATCTACAAATCTCATATTTCAAAAACAAACAAACACAACATGAAATGACAAAGGTAAAAAAATACATGCAGAATCATCTGAGCTGTCCAATTGCATCTGATTCTTTGTAGTTGCCTGCAGGAGAATTTTGATTCACCTATAGCCATGTTCCTAAAGGTTCTTTAGACTTTAATACAAAAAAAATCATTTCTTTGTTAGAATTTTTAAATTATGCATTTAAAGCAATGAAAAGGAAAAAAAATGTATACATAACAAAGGGATTTTACCAGTTATGGTACTCTCAGTTAAGATAATAAAACCACCTGGTTTTCCATCAGAGATAGGCTATTCATAAAAAGGCTGATGGATATCTTATGAACGGGTGCACAGACGATCTTCTCATCTAATTGCAAAGATGCACTACAACTAACCTGCTTACATGTAACACACATGTGAAAGAGTTGCTTTAAGTAGAGATAGAATGATAGTAACTTTAGATTGACAAGGCAGAGCAAGCTCCTCAACGACCATAAATTATCATAGCTGAACTGAAGTCAGAGCTATGCTGATTTACAGCAGCTGGGATCTAGCTCATATTGTGTTCTCAGATGTCATGGGATTCAGGATAATGCTGACTTTAATGGATGAATGTAACTTTTCTAAATGATTTCCTCTTTCTCACGCTTTACTCTGTTCTCTCTCTTCATCTTATTTCTTATAGCCCTGATCCAGCAAAACACTTACGCTCATGCTTGACTTTAATCCCACGAGAAGTCCCATGGATTTCAGTTGCCTTCAAAGGATCTACTCACATGTTTAAGTGCTTTGCTGGATAGGGGACCATTATAGTTAGTTTGTTTCATAAAAACATTATTATACTATGCTGTTGCATTAATACTTTATCTGGCTACTACAGTACAACATATAGATGGGCTATAGCCACTGGAGCCTTTGAGGGACTTTGGTTCCCCCCAAAAAATTAGGGGCTCTGTTTAGGGATTGCATTAATAAATAATGTGATTTCATTTTAGCACCTTGAAAATATATGCCTTGATTTTGTACTCCACTCAGTCACTACTCACTTAGGCAGAAAGGCGTAGGATTGCAGACTTAAAAACCACAAAATACTCTCTGGCAAATTGAAATATATAGCTCACCTGTTGGTTTTATGTAGTCACTGTATTCTTTATAAAACACACTAAATGTGGTAGAAGCAGGAAAAGGAACATCCTACAGTTGAGCTGTTGATTACACTGGAAAACAATTTATATTTTTCTTACATAACCACCTGGGTTCCTCTCTCATTGAGAGACTCTGAAAAAGAAAAGGCTACAAATAAAGTGTCAGTTGGAAGCTTCTTGATCCCTAGGCATTATGGGACTGGGGTCAAAGTCTGCAAACGGACAGCGAAAGTATCACGGGCCCCATGATGTCTGACCACTCCGCTCCTTTTGTGAAAAGAGCACCCGGAGTGTGGGCAAGGTAGAGGGAAGAAAAGAGGAGGAAAGCCAATCAGGAGGTTCTGGGAGTTAGCCCCAGAAGAAGTCTTTGTGAGAGATTGAGGGAAAGCCATTCTGGTTGCAGAAATAGTGGGAGAAGCAGAGAGGTGAGCCTCATCCTGGCACACACAGTTCCCCTTCACAAGAAGAGAGACCCTGTTTGCTGAGCCATTTCTCAGTCAGGAAATAAAGGAGCCAGAACCTGCTGTAGGAGAGACCTTCAACCCAGCCCTATAAATTAAGATTGGACTGATAGACTCGGCAGATAAAGCCCATTTTACTAAATGTTTGTTCAGTATTGGTATAGATAGTTTCCTGTGTGAGGGAACATGTCAGAAGAGGAAGGTAAGCCAAAGAGAGAGGAAGGGGGTCTGGGACATTTTGGGGGACAGGAGTTACAAAAAATTGAGTCCAGAAAAATCTAGATACAGCACTTATTTTAATCCCTCTACTGGCTTCCCCTTCTTTATGCATCAAACACAAGCTGCTTGTATTATTTTTCAAGGGCCTTCATAGTCAATCCCCATCCTTCTTATTATCTCTTGTTCACTATTGAGCTGACTGTGCTCACCTCCAATGAGCCCATGATGCCAGCACTTCCCCTTATGAAATTTTCAAATAAGAACCTTTGTACTTTCTCCCAAGCTGCCCTATATGCTTTGGAAGCATTCCTTGTGGTCATCTATAAAGCTACCTCATTATCCATCTTCAAATCCCTCCTCAAAACTGTCCTATGCTGTAATGCTACGTAAAACATGACAACAGCAAGGCTGATAGTGTGCAGAGACCAGTGCCTATCATGCTGACCAATATTGTGTCATTGCCTGACTATCCATCTGTTGTCTCTTCTCTTACACGTGAATTGCAAGCCACTTTGGGCAGGTACACCCTTTTTGTTCTTTATTTGTACAGTGCCTAGCACTGATCATGATTAGGGATGGTAATAATAAACAGTAATAATAACCTATTGCAAGGCTTTAGCAATAATGTAAGTCATGCCCAAAATCACTCTAATTTGGGTAAACGGATTATATTGAAATGACTTGCACACATGTTCATTTTGAACTGGGTTGACTGTGATTGCAGACTAAACCAGCAAATATCATAGAGGGGGGGGGGGAAACACTGAAATAGTTAGTTTCAGCTGCAGTCCAATTACACACAATAATTAGTGTGTGTCCACAAGAGAATATTGATAATTACCTATCACTCTAAACTCACTCACAATTTATTGATACAAACCTGCTTCCTCTAGGGTTTGAACACCAAAGTTCACATATCTGGTCAGGAATTCAGGTCTAATATATCTTTTAAAATGTTATATTTACAAATAGAAACACCAAGATCTCCATCAAACAATATAAATCAACAGTGCAAAGGACTTCCTTCTAAATTCATCCATTTTACTTCAGATATCTTCGAAATCCTAAATCCCAAAACCAACGTGTCAAAACCTGAGTTGGAAACAATGCTCAGAGCAGGATACATTTTTGGCCTGAGCCTGTTTAATCTGGATATATTTTCTCATTAGAATTAGATAGAACCATTCTTTTTTATTATTGTTCTTCTTATATCTCCTATTTCTCTTCTATAGGGCTGGATACCTACAGTTCCCAATCACTTCTACTAGAACTGTGGGAGCTCAGCAATTCTGCACTGAAGTGGCTTAGTGTTTAATTAGCCTACACATTTCCTACCCTATTACTGTTAACAGGAAATCACATGTACTGTACATATGTGTCTAATCTTGCAGCACTGAAGCCAAGAGGAGCTTTGCCATGGATATCAATAAGAGCAGGAGCAGGCTGTAGGTGATGGAAGCTCTTCTCCTACCTTCTGCAATCTGCACATTATACATTATTGTTGCTTCACGAGTAAAGCTGAAGTACTTTATGGAGTTCAATAGGAGTAGAGTTAGGCCAACGCTGATTGCTTTTGACTATCTCTCCCTGAATTAGGTTAATTAGGTTTTCCTAACTTTCAGGAAAGGAACTGGTTATTTCAATTTTTTAAAAAAACTTTGCATTACCTCTCTTCTGCTGGCTTTGTTTTTTTAGTTTGTGTGTTTCTTTCCTGATGAAAATGTTCAATAATCATAATGTGTTATTCCAGTTTTATACTGCTTCAGCTCCACTGATTATTTTATATATATTATAAACATAAAATAATCCAGTATCAGGGCAAACAAGTTCAAATGAGTTAAGTTAAATCAAATACTACACTAGTCAGATTTCAGAGCACCCTGAATTACCTTTGTCACTTTTTACCTACCTCTCGGATAAACTAAATAGATTGAATTTCATAAGTCTCTCACCATAAGTCATGTCATTCTGACCTCAACATTTTCCTGTAGCTCTTTTCTGAACCTTTTCTAAGTTTTCAACATCCTTTTTGAAGTGTGGACACCAGAACTGGTCACACTATTACAGTAATTGTGCTACTAATCTCATATACAGAGGTAATATCCCCTCCTTACTCCTACTTGATTTTCCCCTGCTTATATGTCCAAGGATCACATTCATCCTCTTAGCTACAACATTGAACTAGAAACTCATGTTCACCTGAGTTCCTAACATCACTTCTACGTTTTTTTCAGGGTCATTGCATTCCAGGATACTCTCTCCCATCTTGTAAATGTGACCTATAGTTTTAATTCCTAAATGCATAAACTTGCATTTGGCTGTAGTAAAACACATGATGTCAATAGACATAAGACAGTTTATTCCAGCTGAAGATCTGATCCATTTCCATAATACCTCAGGGAAAAAGATGTCTAATCATTATCATCACTTTTGTTTATATTTAATAGTTTGCAAAGTATAGAGTCTAATTTGTTTTCCTTTCTACTCAATATAGTAAGAACTGTTACCTGTATCCAACATATGGATCTGTGACAGTACTGCAAAAGTCAGTGTAATAACAATGCTCCTAAATCTGAGCAAGAGGCATGATAGTGAGAGCTTACTGCCAAAAATCATAGTAGGTGCTCTTTTGTCTGGAAAGACCCCTTGGTGATGATGGATATTATTGTGACTGTATCAGACTCATAATTCATGAATTAAGAGCAATGTGCCCTACGTGAAATAATTAGGCAGTCATTAAATACTCTCTCAAACAAATTCAAACAAAAAGAGAAATGGTCTAAAGACCCACAATGAATAGAAATGCATAATTATTGCTAGTGTCCCTGTGAATTAGATCTTAGGCTTAAATGCGTGTTTAATATTGAGAGCACTTTATTTAGTAGTAAGATTTTCAGTTTTCATACATGTATAAGGACAGAGAATAACTACTGCATCTTAAGGCTACAGAGCATACCTATTTGCTTCCACACTATAACTGAGCTTTGGTTAAGCATCCGCTGAATATTTCTGTTACTTAAGAGGTAAATAGCAACTTTATTTTTTTTTAAATGCCTCCTACCACCTTATATAATATCTCTAAAGATGCTACCATGTACCATCTGCTTTTTCCTATTTCCAGCCTGCATTCTTTTTTCTAAGAATAATGTTGCATTTCGTCAGTTTTTGCTCAGAGACTAAGGAAATCTAAAACAATATTTGTTATCATACATTTTAACAGACCAATCAAACAGTGAATGAGGAAGCTCTGGAAATGTTGAGACTTATTTAAAAGCTATCCTGAGCAGTGACACTCAGATCATATGCAGTAACCAGATACTACACGCTATGAACACATTTCTATGTAAGGCTATGTCCAGATCAGAAAACAGAATGCTAATAACAGGATTTAATATTACCAGAAAACAAAAGAGTCCAGGACACTCATGAGTGAGGAAATGGATTTGCGGAAGAAGGGAGAATATGCATAGGTGGTTTCCTGTCTTTCCTATTCCCCCAGTCATTGGTACCAACTGGGTCTGGTCAGACCCTGGAACACAATAAAGCAGCCATAGTGCTTGTGTCAGCTTGTAACAGCCCCCTAGCATTTAGTGGATGCCAGTCTAATATTTTTATTCTGCTGCTCTGTGTACAACCATCCCATCAGCAGAGGGCATGCAAGTTACTATAAACCATGGCCAAGGTATTCACACTTGGGTGCCTGAACTTAAGCATCACACAATTCTATGAGTGCTCAATATCTCTCAAAGCCTGGCTACTTTTTTATTTTGTTCTTATTTAGCAGCTTGAATAGGGAAATAGGTAACTGACATTCACCTTTATTCCTAGATACATCCTGACATCATTGTTTACTACAGGTGGCTGGGAAACCAAATTTTAGTTCTACCCAAATTTGTAAGTTTTCAGAAATATTTTTCATCCTGAATCAGGATCAAAAGTCCTAACTTGAAAACTTACAGCAATATTTTGTTTTGGAAACACTGAAAAATGGTGTTTCTGAAAAGAAATATGCTGCCCTAGATCTCCAGCTGTACACCTAGTAAACTGCTGTGGAGCTGGGAACCCTGGATACCCTGGCAGCTGCTGATTGAAACTGACAGGCTTCATTGATGCCCACTACAAAATAATAGTGGTGTAACTGACCAGGTGCTTGTTGTTAACAAGTCATATTACACATATTATGCACTACTGCTACTACGTATCATAAAATAACGTAAAACAAACAACAAAGGAGAAATATAAACATTAAAATGACATTTCAATATTGTGAAACAAAATTTCTAAATTTTCAAAAAATGAAAGGTTTCCAAAATGATTTTTTTATTTCAAAATATTTTTTCCTCAGGAATGTTATTTGAAATCTAAGTGATTTCATGAAAACAATCTGTAATTTGAAATCTAAGTGATTTCATGAAAACAATCTGTAATCGAAAAACCATTTCAACAAAAATTCTGACACTTCTGACAAAAATGAAAATTCACAATACATTAGTGTCTTGGCTTGTTTTCCTTAATAACCATCGAGAAAATAAACCAATATTTGCCAAATGAAAAAGGTAAAATATGTCAGGAAAAGTGGCATTTTCTAAGAGAATATTATAAAAAAGGATAGTAAGAAAAATAATTAAAAAGTACTTGATCATCTTTTTTAAAGATGTCTAGTAGTATTAGTTGATACATATTCATCAGGGGACAAAATTCTTCTCTTTCAAGTAGATGGACTTAATGAATTAATAGGTCTTTGCCATTTGTAACTTTTATGATCTTCTATCAAAGAGAATAAAATCGTTTTCATTGGTGTTGTAGCCCTTTTGGCCCCAGGATACAAGGGGGGTGAGAGACAAGGTAGGTCAGGCATTATCTTTTATTGGACCAAATTCTGTTGGTGTAAAGAGACAAGCTATCAAGCTCCACAAAGCTCTTCTTCACCATGGGAAAGGTAATCAGTGTGTCACAGGTAACTACAAGGTGGAACAGATTGTTAAGCATAAGGAATTGACTTCATGTTGTAAAAAACCATTCAAAATGAAGTGGGCAATAGACAACTCTGTAGTCATGGGACAAAGGAGAATTAGTGGGTTACTGACTGTTGTAATGAGACATTAAACCAGGTTCTCTATTGACTCCATGATTTTTGATGTCTAAAGCAGTTATGAGTTTAAGCTCCGAGGCTCATCTTTTGAAGATGTTATATAACTTTACTTTGAGATTGAGGATTGAAAGGTCAGATATGGAATGGCTGTTGTGTGAAAAATGTTTATACACGGGCGATAGGATATTTTTGTCATTTATCATGTATCTGTTTCAAGAGTGTAGTGATTGTCTAGTTTCATCCACTTAGTTTTCGGTAGGACATTTGACATTTTGAATGAGGTACACCACAAATTGTGATAGGCATGCATCTTGAAAGGTGTATGGTTTGGGGTAGTGGTCATCATAGCAGTAGACATATGGCTGCTGGTTTTGCATCTATTGTTATGGCAAGGCCTGGTGCTGCTTTGAGTTGATGTGTCCTGGTCTGTGGGGAGCTTCCTTCTGGCGGTGAGCTTTGCAAGGCTGAGGGATTTTTTGAAGTCCAGAAGAAGGAGTTCTTTCAGGATGTGGTTCCCCATCAAGTATGGGTTTTAATTGTTTGATGGGTTCCAGTGTAAGGTGGTCAGTGACAACTAGGAGTGTGCAGTTGTTTTTTCTAGTTCTAGACAACTAGGAGTGTCAGTGGTTTTTTCCCCTGTATTGCAGTAGGTTGCCTTGGGGAGTTAGGATGGTCCATTCCATCATGCGATCTACTTCTCTAGTGGACTGTTTTTTTTTTATGACTGAAGCTTTAAGTATGTTAAGGTGTGTATTCTGGACTCATTATGGATGAGAAATACCTGGCATAATTTGAATAAATAAGGACCAAATATTGTTGAGAAGATCTGCTTTGTATGTTATTATTTTATGGTCCAAATGAACTTGTTATTCTCATTCAGAGGCATAAAGGTGGATTGGAATTGAGGAAGATGCTTCTGTTGTTTAAAATAGAAAAAAAAAGAAAAAGAAATAGGAATAGAAACATAAAAAGCATTTCAGGACTCTGAATCCTGAAATGTTGTCTATTTGAAGAGATTCCAAAAAACACCCACAGGTCTGAAGCATATTGTATGTGGTACAAGAACAAAAATTATGAAATATAACAAGATTTGGGTTTATGTTTGGAACATTTTGCTAAAAATAGTTTTTTAACTATGGACTTTAAAGCTAGAAAACTGAAAGAGACCTTCAGAGATACAGATGAAAAGAAGTCGTAGACTTTTCATAATGTCCTTAGTAATAACTTCTTTCTGTCCATTTTCTTTTGATATGTTAAGCAATACTCCTAATTTCCCTTTGCCTCTAATATTTGCTGCTCACACCATTATTATTTTTCCTAAGATGGTCTATAAAAATTTAATCCAGCCTCTGAGTGCTTTTTAAGCAAACATCTAAATTGTCATCAATTGTTTTCACTACCCTTTGATTTACTAAATGAGTGGGTATACATTTTTGTCAGTCCTTTGAGATAACTAAAAGGGGAATGGGAAGGTTTTTCTTAATGTTATTCCAAAAATTGTTTGATCACTATTTCATGTTATCCCAATGTTGAAAGCAAGGTCTTAACTACTGCATACTAGAACACTTCAGAATTACCATGATTTGGGACACTTTATCACTGATCTCAGCTCTGTTTACATGCCCTATACAGAATATCCTGCAAAATGCTGGAGGTTCTTTTTTGAGATGTGGAACATCACAGCTGTCATTGAAGGGAAAGTGTGGTTCAGTTGATAGGGCACAGGACTGGGATTTTGAACTATATCTCTGGCTTTATCACTCATCTGCTTTTCGTTTAGAAATGTAAGCAAATTTTACTAAATAAAATGTATAAACACAGACATATTTTTTTCAAAAATATCAAACTGAAATATTTTAATTAACATGAATCTATTAGAACTTTTGATCTTTTGTCCCAATATGGGACAGCAATTTTTTTGAAAATCCTAAACATTTTTCTGGAAAAACCAATTCAGCTCTATGAATTACTAACAATATAACGCAATCCTGCAATTTCTAGCACATCCCACTACTAGAGGGAGAGATGCCTGACAAACACTGCTTGCAGCCTATACATCCCATTACACACTATTTTAATTAGAACAGGTTCATTTTTTTGGCATTTCAGTGAAAATGTTTGTCAACATTTCAAATTTCCCTGAAAATCGCATTACAAGTTTTTACAAAACTACCACAAATTCTATTAATCCCTTTTAACTTCTCTAATTTGGAATTAGTTTGATATCTGAAGATTTGAAAAAGATATTAAGCATTATAAATGATTGATTTCAATTAACAATAATGAACTTCAATTTATTTTAATTTAATAGAATTACAAGTAATTGCTCATTTATTTGAATTGTATTTTATGCAGAAATTCATTATCTTTGTAAACTTTTATTTAAGTTGAGTTTAAATGAACATATCTGAAGGCAACTGGTTCTCAGACAAATGTAAAACAATAAGTGTGAATCTGAGTGGTTATCCCTACAGTATTATGCTCTTAGACACTAGATTCTCAGTCAGTGAAATTGTCACAGCTCCATTAATGGCCCCACACTCCAATCCTGCAAACACACGTGCTTCATTTTACTACTGTTCATAGTCCTACTGATAGCAAAAGTAAAGCACATGTTTTCAGGATCAGGGAACAATTTGTTTAGCTCTGGAATATAACATTATGTGAGAAAGAGATGGAAAAAGAGGAGTTATCAATACAGGTAATAATTATTGTATTAGAAAATGTCTAGCTAAATAGGAAAGATTTTTCACAGTGAACCTCTTTTAATTCATTTCTGTTGTAAACATTTTTCATTTATACAACAGAGACAGGAAGACAAGTAAAATGTGCATATATCATGCAGAGGACAGAAGTGTACAAACGTGCTGAATAGAGATTAATACAATTCAAATATCTTATTAAAGTATTACACAAAGAAGAAAAATGAACAGAAATATACAAAGCCTACAGTTTCATCAGTGAACATGAGTCTAGCCAAAATGCTCTGGATGCTCATCCTTTAAATAACAGTACAAGTTGGATCTATCAAATTAATTCATAATGGCCTTGCTTTCAAAAGTATTGAATTTTGCTGACTGAGTCCTGGGAATACAGATGAAAGGGACCCTGGAATTTATCTCCTTGGGGTTGAAAATATATGCAGACCAGATAATTATCATCCTTTTTGTTTGTTTCAACGCAGTATTCAAATAAGGTGAATAAAGTATGCTACCCTTCCCACCTCTTCCCACAGCCCCCATTGGCCTGGAACGGTGAACCACGGCCAGTGGGAGCTGCGATCGGCCGAACCTGAAGATGCTGCAGGTAAACAAACTGTCCTGGCCCACCAGCTGCTTTCCCTGACAGGCTGCATGTCAAAGGTTGCTGATCCCTGCACTAGAGAGTCTCGAGCAACTACATTGTGTCCCAAAGGAAACTTTGGACCCTGGTGTGATGTATACTACAGAATGAATTGATGGGTAGTTTTTCCCAGATCGTATCTTCATTAATAGCTGTTACTGGGCTGACTCTCCTGCAGTCCCATCGCAAGAGTAGAAGACTGAATAAGGAAATCCTTATGCTTTACAAAGGGCATTTTTTTCTGTAAAACGTTTGTACCGTTGGACTTTGCTTTATGCCGAGAGTAAGCCACAGTCCCTGAAGGGTCTACACAAAATGACTTCTCAGACCTTGTTCTGTGGTGACTTTCTCTGTGTGGAAGCTTGCAGGGGAATTAAGGAGTCTACTAAGAGATAGGATGTGGTCACTAGGTGCATGATGAAATATATGGAGCCAATAGCTATAATTGTCCATGAAGGGGAGGTATAGGAGCTGAAGCCTTGGCAACAGTCTTTGGACTGTAGTAGCACCTGTGAGGAAGCCAATAGGTATATTAGTAAGAGTCCATAAGTTCATTCAGTTTAAATAGATAAATGTTGAACTAATCTTACAGTTCTAGGAAAGGAGCCCAGATAGTTTTGAGGGTTTCTAAATTATCTCTGTTAACCAGGTAGGGAAGTGCAAGACCAAGGATCAGTTCCCGATGGCAGGGAGCTACGACTGCTGCAGAGTCCTGCAACATTTCAGTAAATAGCAGTTTTGCAATTGAATTAATGGGGACATGATTGGCTCCAATGTGCTCAATTCTTTGTGATGTTTCTTGAATCACACTTAAGTGACCATTCTAGTCTACTTGATGCTCAACATAGGCTGATAGGATTTGAAGGGAGTTGCACTGGGTTTTTTTCTGCACCAGAAAGATGATGACTACAAGAGTCCATATAGTTGGTTTGCAGATATATGAGGGTGTGTCATAGGGATGTTCAATATGTTACAGAGGTGAGAAACAGGAATATTAGGGGACCCATGAAAGAACAAAAGTAGTTATTTCCTAGTGCTGGTAGATCTGAGTTTATAGTGCTATGAGATAAAGCCAAAGATTTGGAATAGAAGCAACTTAATAACATACGGCTTGTTCTCACTAGGAAAATAATGGTAGCTCAATGATAAACACTGACATTTTGGGGTTGAGTAATTTTACTTGAATACTAGCCTTTGTTTCACCATCTTAACCTACATGATACTGCATCCTTGTTTGCTAATTAAGGCCCTGATTTAGAAGAGCATCCCTACTCAGGACACTACTCATGCACATGCTTAAATCACATTAAAGTCCACTGAAGTTAAGCATGTGTTTAAATGTAAGTGTGTACCTAAATGCTTTCCTGAATTGGAGTCTAAATTGGGAAATTATAAATTTTACTCTCTCTGGAAAGAAACAATGTTGTCTTTAAAGATGGTGAAAAGGATGATAAAATAATGACTTCTTCCTGAATTAAATAACAGCTTCCCGGATATTTGAGGCCATAATGTTTTTCTTGCATTTCTGCAGAAACTAAATATCTGGTGATGCTGCCTTGCTTTCTGTATGATAGAATAGAGAAGCTAATGACTAGAAAGTTTTCTTGGTTAATGTGAACTTGAATTTTTATTCTTCAATTGGGAACAAGACTAATATTACAGATGTGTAGAATGGGCAGATTTTAGCATCCTCAAAGGCCCTATTTTTGTAATAGTAAGCCATAAAAGTCCTTAAATATTTAATTTTCCAAAAGCATAAAAAGATTAAACACCACAATTCCACAAAGTAAATGAAAAGAATGAACTGAAAAAGTGAAAAAATAATGCATGAGTCTGTCCTCCACTTCGAAGCCAGCCTGACCTTTAATGAACACTACAGCAAAAGTGAGTGGACTTAATACAGTAACAAACTGACCATTAGCTGGGTTAAATAACTGACTGGAGAGATTGCACTGTTATATACATGGTGCTTTAAAACATTCCTAAATCATTTGAAGTCCAAATTGCCAGTGCTCACTTTAAGCATCTGGGCGGTGTAGAATGTGTTGGCAGATGTATCGCTCCATTAGGAAGTGCTGATTCCTAAGTTACTTCAAGAATGACTAAATAATCTATTGGGGTCATTGTAATGATAAAATACCATAAAATAATTATTTAAAATAGTATTTCAAAGACAAAAACTTTCCATGGAAAGCTCTAAGAATTCAAGTCTTATCATTCATTTTTAATTTCCTGAATTTGTTACTTGGTGTTACCTTTACACAATGTTGTATTTCCCCGTTATTAACAATGTGCGACTTAGTTCATGATGAGCTATACTGTGATAAAATCATGTGTGGGTGTCTGAAGGTGAGATGTTAGGGAGTGTGCATGGAGCCTCAACCAGTGACTGGTGATACTCTCAGTGCAAGGACTTAACTAACCTAGTTCAAATAGAGACACTAGCTACTCCAAATAAGACAGGGAAGAGCTGTAACTACTCCATCAGCCAGCAGAACCTTCCAGATATAGAGATGAATGTACAGTGCACTCTGTTAAAGGGTGGAATGGTAATGTTGTTGCTAGTAGTGTCTAGTATGTAGACACCACGCCTTTTAGAGCTCCCCCTGAGGTGGGGCAAATCATGTTGGCACACTTGGCAGTCCTTAGCAGTAGGTGAAATTGGTTTAGAAATCACCCCATTATTTATAGTCTGGAGCTGGCTGTTGCTGGTAGGGCATTCTGTGTGATGACCCCACCACTTTAGAATGTGCTTCTTCCTTTAGTCCCATACAACCTGACCTTCCAGACATGTTGCAAAGCCCATCTTTTCTCCCAGGTATTAGGAGGGTCTCTAAGGGTACGTCTACACTACAGAATTAGGTCGAAATTATAGAAGTCGATATTTTAAAACCTGAATTTATGGAATTGATTGTGTGTGTCCCCACTAAAGAGCATTAAGACCATGAGGTCGACGGACTGTGTCCACAGTATCGGAGCGTTGCATTGCGGGTAGCTATCCCACAGTTCCCGCAGTCTCCGCCACCCATTGGAATTCTGGGTTGCGATCCCAAAGCCTGATGGGGCAGAAAACATTGTCGCTGGTGGTTCTGGGTACATGTCATCAATCCATCCCCCGTCCCTCCCTCCCTCCATGAAAGCAATCTTTTTTGCGCCTTTTTTCCGGGATTTCCGGGGTTTCCGGGTTTGCTACAGCAAGCATGGAGCCTGCTCAGCTCACAATTACCGTACATCTCCAGCGTACGCCTGGACATTAGGGCTAGTGGGGATTCAGTCGTGCTGTAATACGGGCAGAGGGATAGCTCAGCGGTCTGAGCGTTGGCCTGCTAAACCCAGGGTTGTGAGTTCAATCCTTGAGGGGGCCATTCCGCCTGAGGCTGGTAGTCGTGGGACTACACAGCATAAGCTCCTTGCCTTCTAACAGCAGATGGTGCAATATGCCATAAATGATCATAGTCACGGGACTACACCGCAGCAGCTCCTTTCCTTCTAGCAACATATGCTGCGATATGCCATAAATGGTTGTAGTCGTGGGACTACATAGCAGGAGCTCCTTGCCTTCTAGCTGCAGATAGTACAGTATGCTTGAAATTCATTGTTCCCTGTGTGCTCCTGGCCGGCCTATGGTGTGGTTGGCCGGGGGTGCTTGGACATAAATTCTCTTTTTTACGTTTTGTTTAAGGGAGATTCAGTACTGCCTGGAACACGGGCAGAGGGATAGCTCAGTGGTCTGAGCGTTGGCCTGCTAAACCCGGGGTTGCGAGTTCAATCCTTGAGGGGGCCAGGAGATGATGATGGATATCAAGCCTATTAAACCATCTGCAGCTAAAAGGGAAGGAGCTTAACCCTTGCTCCCCGCATATTGTACCATCTGCTGTTAGAAGGAAAGGAGCCTAACCCTTGCTCCCTCCGTGAAAGCAATGGAGTGGGGAGCCAAAAATCTTTTCATGCGGGCGCCATATTGCTAACACCATTGTTATCCACCCGCCGCCTCTGGTCCCACTCTGCTGTCCTGCAGACACCATACCAGGGAAAGCATGGAGCCCGATCAGATCGCCGCGGCTGTTATCGCCATTATGAACACCACACGCATTGTCCAGGAGTATATGGAGAACGAGAACCAGGAGCTGCTACAGCAGGTGAGGAGGCGATGGCAGTGCCCTGAGGACAGTGATGAGGACACGGACACAGACCTCACTCAAAAAAGGCCCCCCCACAAGGTGGACATCATGGTGGTAATGGGGCTTGTTGATACAGTGGAACGCCGATTCTGGGCCCGGGAAACAAGCACAGACTGGTGGGACCGCATAGTGCTGCAGGTCTGGGATGAATCCCAGTGGCTGCGAAACTTTCGCATGCATAAGGGCACTTTCATGGAACTTTGTGAGTTGCTTTCCCCTGCCCTGAAGTGCCAGAACACCAGGATGAGAGCAGCCCTCACAGTAGAGAAGCGAATGGCAATAGCCCTGTGGAAGCTGGCAACGCCAGACAGCTACCAGTCAGTCGCAAATCAATTCAGAGTGGGAAAATCTACAGTGGGGGCTGTTGTGATGCAAGTAGCCAAGGCGATCACAGAGCTGCTGGTACCAAGGGCTGTGACTCTGGGAAATGTGCAGCTCATACTGGATGGCTTTGCAGCAATGGGGTTCCCGAAATGTGGTGGGGTGATAGATGGAACCCATATCCCTATCTTGGCACCGGACCACCAAGCCAGCGAGTACATAAACTGAAAGGGTTACTTTTCAATAGTGCTGCAAGCACTGGTGGATCACAAGGGACATTTCACCAACATCAACGTGGGATGGCTGGGAAAGGTACATGACACTCGCATCTTCAGGAACTCTGATCTGTTTCAGCTGCTGCAGCAAGGGACTTTCTTCCCAGACCAGAAAATAACCGTTGAGGATGTTGAGATGCCTATAGTTATCCTTGGGGACCCAGCCTACCCCTTAATGCCATGGCTCATGAAGCCATACACAGGAAGCCTGGACAGTAGTCAGGACCTTTTCAACTATAGGCTGAGCAAGTGCAGAATGGTGGTGAAATGTGCATTTGGGCGTTTAAAGGCTCGCTGGCGCAGTTTATTGACTAGGTTAGATCTCAGCGAAACCAATATTCCCATTATTATTACTGCTTGCTGTGCGCTCCACAATATCTGTGAGGTAAGGGGGAGATGTTTATGCCGGGGTGGGAGGTTGAGGCAAATCACCTGGCCACTGGTTATGCGCAGCCAGACACCAGGGCTATTACAAGAGTACAGCAGGGTGCGTTGTGCATCAGGGAAGCTTTGAAAACCAGTTTCATGAATGGCCAGGATGCTGTGTGAAAGTTCTGTTTTTTCCCGTTAATGAAAAGCCCCGCCCCTTGATTCACTCTACTTCCCTGTAACCGAACCGCCCTCCCCTCCTCCCCCTCGGTCACCGCTTGCAGAGGCAATAAAGTCATTGTTGCTTAAAATTCATGCATTCTTTATTAATTCGTCAAACAAATAGGGGGAAATATGGGGGTAACTGCCACGGTCGCCCGGGATGGGTGGTGGAGGAAGGGAAGCACCAGGATGGGTGGTGGAGGAGGGGATGAGGGAAGGACAAGGACACACAGCACTTTAAAACTTATTGAATGCCAGCCTTTTGTTGCTTGGACAGTTCTCTTGGCTTGAGTGGTTGGGTGCACAGAGGCCACCCAAACGCGTTCTTGGGTGTCTCAGTGATGAGGTTATGGCACTCGGGGAGGAGGGCTGTTGGTTACACAGGGGCTGTAGCAGTGGTCTGGGCTCAGGCGGCCTTTCCTGAACCATACGCCTTTCCTCAGCCATAAGCCGGAGGATTTCCGTTTGATCCTCCAGTAGCCTCAGAATTGCATTCTGCCTTCTCTCAGCATTCAGATGCCACCTACTCTCTGCAGCCCGCCGCTCATTGTCTTCAGCACGCCACCTGTCCTCGCGATCAAATTGTGCCTTTCTGGACTCCAACAGTGTCTGCCTCCATGCATTCTGCTGGTCCGTTTCAGTGTGGGAGGACTGCATGAGCTCTGAGAACGTATCGTCTCTATTCCTTTTTTTTTTTACTTCTAATCTTCGCTAGCCTCTGGGATGTTGATGAAAGGGGTGGCGTTGAAACATTTGCAGCTGCGGGAGGAAACAAATGGGAGAGGAGTAGTTTAAAAGACACTTATTAGAGAACAATGCTCCAAACATTACATAGCACATGTGCATTTGGTTCAAGGTTGACCTTTGCCTGTTATATAGAGGGTCTGCCGGTTTGTTGTGAGAGATCACACAAGCAGGTCCGGCGGGCAACAGAATTTGGCTTGCAGGCAGCCATGGTAAGCCACAGTCTATTGGCTTCTTTAACCTTCATAACATGTGGGAATGGTTTCAAACAGCAACTCCCTCATTTCCCGTAACAAACAGCCGTTGCGCTGGCCATTTAAAAAAGGGTTGTCAATTGAAAACTGAGGGGCGGCGGTTTTCGGGTTACCATGCAGCGCGAACCTAATCGACCCCCCCCCACACACACA
Source organism: Chelydra serpentina (assembly GCA_037349315.1). Taxonomy (NCBI): domain Eukaryota; kingdom Metazoa; phylum Chordata; order Testudines; family Chelydridae; genus Chelydra; species Chelydra serpentina. The sequence goes on from JBAIAC010000035.1 coordinate 22,522,919, forward strand.
CACCCATTATGTTCGCTGTTCCCCCTCCCCCAACCGCGTGGGTCACTGGCAAACAGCCCAGCAGGGACGGACCCCTCTGAATACCCCCTTAATAAAATTCCCCTATTTCAAACAGGTGACCATGAATGATATCACTCTTCTGAGGATAACACAGACAGATAAAGAACGGATGTTGCTTGATTGCCAGCAAACACCGGGACCACACGCCGCCATGCTTTGCAATGCCATGATTCTAGACTACGTGCGACTGGCCTGGTGTGGTAGAGTGTGTTACCACGGAGCACGGGATAAGGCTGCCCTCCCCAGAAACCTTTAGCACAGGCTTTGGGAGTACATCCAGGAGAGCTTTATGGAGATGTCCCCGGAGGATTTCCGCTCCATCCCCGAACACGTTAACAGACTTTTCCAGTAGCTGTAGCTGTACTGGCCACGAATTAATCATTAAACACGCTTGCTTATAAAACATGTATTAATTTCACAGAGGTACGCTCACCAGAGGTCCCTTCTCCGGCATCAAGCACGCCTTGGGTGGGTTCGTAGGGTACTGGCTCCAGGGTGACAAAGAGTTCCTGGCTGTCAGGGAAAAGGACTTCTCTGCTTCCTTGCTGTGTCTGTGCGCTATTTTCAGCATCATTATCATCATCTTCCTCTTCCCGAAAATGCTCCTCGGTGGTTTCTGATGATCCACATACGGAGTCATACCACATGGGTGGGTTAGTGCTGGCTGCACCTCCTAGAATGGCATGCAGCTCGTCATAGAAGCGGCATGTCTGGGGCTCTGACCCAGAGTGGCCGTCTGCATCTCTGGTTCTTTGGTAGGCTTGCCTGAGCTCCTTAATTTTAACGCGGCACTGTTGCGCATCCCTGTTGTAGCCTCTGTCCTGCATGCCCTTGGAGACTTTGGCATATGTATTGGCGTTTCTTCTTTTGGACCGTAGCTCTGCTAGCACGGTTTCATCTCCCCATACAGCGATCAGATCACGTACTTCACGCTCGGGCCATGCTGGAGCTCATCTTCAGTTCTGGGACTCCATCATGGTCTGCTGATGAGATCTGCACTCACTTGCAGCTCACCACGCTGGCCAAACAGGAAATGAAATTCAAAAGTTCGCGGGGCTTTTCCTGTCTACCTGGGCAGAGCATTCGAGCTCAGACTGCTGTCCAGAGAGGTCAAATGTTGCACTGTGGGATAGATCCAGGAGGCCAATACCGTCAAATTGCGTCCACACTAAGCCTAGTTCGATTCGGCAATATCGCTTTAAGCGCTAATCCCCTCATTGGGGGTGGAGTGGTGAGATCGATTTTAAGAGCCCTAGAAGTCAATGTTAATGGCTTCATCGTGTGGACGGGTGCACGGATCAATCAATATAATGCTAATACATTTGACCTAAACTCGTAGTGTAGACCAGGGCTAAGAGTCTTTGTCCAGAGACTTGCGGGATGGGGTTATGTTAGATGTTAATGGTAAAATCAGCAATTTTGGATAAGAGTATGTTTTTGTTAGGAGATTGCAACATTAAATACTTAAGCACTCCAAGGATTTGTAGGGGAATTTAATCAACAATTAACATTTTTTTTTATTTTACATAAAAATCAAAGTAAATAAATGAATGCAATATTTTGTGTTTTTGTTTCAGTGTTCACTTAATTTATATACAAAATGCAGTAATTTGCAAACCCACCAATTCGGTATGAATATAAATGTATAAATCCTGATAGTTGCAGTGGTGTTCAGGAAGAATTGATCTAAAGAGCTTTTTGCAAGACCAAGAAATCCTGTCCATTAAGAAGTGGATAATCATCTCAGAACTGAGATTTTAATCTTGCTCTACTGGGTATATCTTCTATTCAGTTCACATGTATACTATTGCTCCTCTGAAAGCTAATCAGTGTTTTGAATATGGACTAAAAGGAGACTAGACTCATAGATCTAATTTTGGGCTCCACTTTCCAGTCTCTTCTTCTGACAAGTCCAATTCTGAAGTTTCTTCATTGGCAAACTCATCACAGCACATACAAACACACAAACAACCAACTATCTGTATTTTATGTTTTCATATTTAAAAAAACCTCTCTTCTTTGCTTTGAATTAGTTTTTATAAAATATTATATGATTTTCAGATGTTAGAAGTTCAATTTCAATTATATTGTTTCTGTATTTTGATATTTGTTTATCCCACTCATGAATTTTAGAGTTATCTAGAGGGAAACAAAATACATGGATTCTATTCCCAATTTGGACACTGAGATATGCTCTCATTTTTCCCCTATCTAAAATGGGGGCAATTATATTTTGCCCAGCTGTTCCATTTGATTTGAGATTCTTAGAGGAAAGTAATAATAATAATTAATAATAATTAATTAATAATTAAATTTTCTTGGAAAATCACCTGGTTCAGCTGGATCGATCGGACTTCAGCTGTCGTTAAGACTGTGCCGATCACAACACGTCTGCCATTCTTCTCGCACTCTTGCCTTTCTTCTCCACGTTCGTCCGAAACGTTTAATGATGTCATCTTCCCATCTTCTTGGAGGCCGACCGGGGGGTCTTTTCTGTTCTCGCGGGTACCACTCAGCAATGATTGCGGTCCACCTGTTATCCGTGAGCCGTGCTGTGTGGTCCACCCATCGCATCTTGTTATGTCTGCTTTCCATGACAATATCTTTCACACCGCTGCGTTCTCTGATGATTTCATTTGGTATACGATCCAGAAGGGAGATTCCCAACATAGCTCGTTCCATTGCCCTTTCAGCTATCAACAGCCGTTGCTCTTTTCTCTTCGTCAGTGCCCACGTTTCACTGCCATACAGCATGGCTGGCAGCACTGCTGAATTGAAAATATTTTTACGTGTGGTCTTGTCAATTTTTCCTTTGAGGACGTCCTTGATGGAATGAAACGCACACCATCCTGCCCGAATCCTTCGCGAGAGTTCTCCGTTCAGGTCTTGGCGCATATTAACTTCTTGGCCCAAATATATGTACTGTTCCACTTCTTCGATGTCTTCTCCTGTTACAGTTATTCGGGCTTTCCGTAAGATGTCTGATCGCATATATTTCGTTTTGCAGCGGTTCATTTTCAGGCCGACCTGACTACTTTTCTTGTCGAGTCTTCGTAGCATGCTCTGCAGTTGGTTGGTGCTTTCGGCAATTAGTACAATGTCGTCTGCAAATCTGAGATGAGATAATCTCTCTCCATTTATGTTGACACCACTCCTCCAATTGATCTTGTTCATAACCATTTCGAGGCAGGCGGTGAATAGTTTCGGTGAAATTGTATCTCCTTGCTTTACGCCTTTCTTGATTGGGATGTGGAGGGGAGTTTTAAGGAGAGTAATGTAAGTTGTACATCCAGTATTCGCTTCGTTCAACAAACTAATGTCCGGCGTGTTAATGCCCTGCTCTGCGAGCGCCTTTAATATTGCGTTAAACTCAACGCTATCGAAGGCCTTTTCATAGTCGACAAAAGCAATGCACAGCGGGAGTTTGTATTCCCTCGCTCTTTCTAGGAGCTGGCTAAGGGTAAATATATGGTCGATTGTACTGAAATTTCTTCGAAACCCTGCCTGCTCTCTCGGCTGTTGTTCATCCAGACTCTGCGAAAGTCGATTCGTTATCACCTTTGTGAAGAGCTTGTAGGTGTGAGAGAGCAGGCATATAGGGCGGTAGTTCTTAAGATTTTCTCGATCACCCTTCTTGTGGAGCAAGATGGTATTCGACTCCTTCCAGCTTGATGGTATTTTTCCTTCTTCAAGATATTGACTGAATCTTAAAGCGAGGGCCTTCCAAAGTTTTTTGCCTCCTGCATAAATCATTTCTGACATTATTCCATCTTTGCCTGGAGCTTTTCCCTTCTTCATCTGGTGTAGTGCGCTTCGGACTTCGCTGACGATTATTGGGGGGACGCGTTCTTCTGACTCTTCGAGGGTTGGGAGGGGGACGTTGATTCTTCATTTGAACAGTTCTGTATAGAAGTCCTTGCAGACCTCCTCCATCCCTGCTCTGTCGATTACTGTCTCTCCATCCTTGTTCTTCAATGCTGTTACGCTCAATCTATACTGCGTCAATTCCCGCTTGCATGTCCTGAGGCTCTTGCATGATTCAGCTGTTTTAAAGAGCTTTTCTTTCCGGAAGTTCTCGAAGTCATCCTTCAGTTTTCGCCGTATAAGCTTGCACAGAATGGAGTACTTGAGGTTGTTATCCGAGCTCCTTTTCATGTTTCTCCGCTTCTCCAACAAGCTTTTCTTTTCAATCGAGATTCTTCCCTTCCCCTTCTTCAGCTTTTTAATTTCAGCTGCTTTTATGCAACACCTCAACTTTTCAGCAAAGATACTATAGTCCTCATCACACTTTTCCATCTGGCTCCAGTCAAACCCAGAAATCGCTTTTTCCAGCTTTGCTTTATCAAATGTCTTCGGCTGCTGTTTCCTGTTTGCCATCTGTAACGCCTTCTTTTCCACCGCTTTGTCGAAAATCAACTTCGCTCTAAGCAGGCGATGGTCACTGCCGGTGTTGAATGGCTGCACCACAGAGACGTCTTGAACGATGCGCCTTTTATTGACTAAAATATAGTCGATTTCATTCTTACTCTTCGCGTTTGGTGCAATCCATGTCCACCTTCTTGAGATCTTCTTTTTGTACCAGGTGTTTGCCACGTACAGTTCTTTCATTTCTGCCATCGCTACCAGCCTCTCTCCTCTTTCATTCCTTTCGCCACTGCCGTATCTCCCTATGAACTTTTCGCCAGCTTTCCCTCGCCCGACCTTGGCATTGAAATCTCCCATTGTGACAGTGTAAGTGGACTTTTGCGCGAGAGCTCTTTCAAGCTCTCAGTAGAATTCTTCCACTTCTTTGTCCTCACTTGCACTTGTGGGAGCGTAGGCCTGGATGACCTTCAGGGTAGCTTTTGACTCCATCTGAAGATGCAGCACACTGATACGTGATGATGTTAGCTGGCATGATATGACTTTCGAAGGCCAATCTTTATTGACGATAAATCCAACTCCTCCAACATTTCTAGCGCCATGTCCCTTTCCGAGCCTCACAGCACTTCCATCCTTCCAATTGACTTCCAACTCCTTCTTTCGTCGGGTTTCACAGACACAGAGAATATCACATTTTATCCTTTTCTTCTCCTCCATCAGATGGTTTAAAGTTTCTTCCTTTGCCAGTGACCTACAATTGTAAGTACACACAGCGAGGATTGTCCTTTTCCATGTTGGCCTAGCACCTGACATTTTTAGCAACCTCTTGTCGCTCAATTTCCGCTCCGCCACCGTAGAACGTGCATTTACTCGTGTTGTTTTAGCCATTAACTTCAAGCCATTCCACTGGCTAGGTGGGCAGGCATGCGTACCTCCTCAAGCTTAGATAGCCTTCAACCTCTAAGGAGAAGGAAAAGCGCTCTTTCCTCTGAGAGAGCAACCCTCCTCCGTGGATTGGATAGTCCGACACCTTTGTAGCATGGTAAAACCTACCAGGGCATACGCCCCGCTACCATAGCTGTCAGACGGCCAGGGTCACCGCTGCACCACGTTGAGGCGCTGAGGTAGGATTTTGCAGCAGTCTTGGAAAATATCATGCAATTACCAGATATTTGTATAGGTTTATAGAATCTGGAAGGATTCTGGTCAATTGGGAGTTAGGCACCTAACCTGCATCAGCACTTTGGAAATTGGGACTTAGGGTCATAGATCACTAAGGCACTTTCCAAAATTGCACTTCTGAGCTAAGTCTGAATGAACAATTTCTTTTAGCATAATTACCTACCTCTGTAAGTATTACTTCCTCATTTTCAGAGAGGTATGGTTATACATAAATGCAGTCATAAAAATTGTGTAGTTGTCATATGTTCAATTGAAAAGTTCAATGGCATGTTCATAGGGGGTGCGGGGGGGTGTTAATTTCTCACACATACTGGAGCTTGCAATCTCTCTCTCTCTCTCTCTCTCTATATATATATCTATATATATATCTATATATATCTATATATATCTATATAGATATATATATCTATATCTATCTATCTCACAAAATTAGACTAAATCACAGCCTGGCTGTGAATTTGGTCCTTCATGTTAATTTAAGAAGATCTTATTAAAACTTCACAGTCTAATTCCAGCACATCTGCCAGCAAAACTAGAAGTCCACATTTCCTTTGGCAATATGTATATAAATGGCAAATAGCCTACTAGATTTAGCTAGCAGCAGATGCTACATTACTTGTTACCTGGAACAAATAAACAATCTGTTCGCAGAAAAAGTTGTCTATATAACCAGAAACTAGAGCACTAAAAACACATGAAAGGCCAGATACTCAATAGCTAGCATCTCCTTAATTGCAGGAACCGTTTTTCATTCATAACTATGTGCACCCACATTTCCTACTGCTTTGATATCCAAATATCAATTAATGGTTGTGGCCAAGTACTTTCATGTCTGAGTGACCTCAGCTGGGGACTCCAGGAATGGTGAAGAGGGGGGGAATTTGCTGCTAATTAGTTGTGGCCTCATGCACGTGTAGGCACAAAACCGGGTGGAGTTGGGCTAAAAAATTGTCCCTAAAATCACTCAAAGTACATAGCCACCCCAAAGTTACAAATGTCTTTTAAAGAATAGACTTGATATATTTTAATGTATGTTATGTTATTAGAGCCATCAAAAGTATTGTAATATTGTGCCGTAATATGGATGAAATGTAAAACTAATGTTATAGCCATTTGAGTAGTAGCCATTGAAGTGTAAGTTTCATTCATGCACTAGAGCAGCGGTGTCCAATACGTTCGTCTCTAGCCACATGTGGCAAATAGACTATAGCAGTACTGGAAGACAGGTTGTGAGCTTTGATATACAGCTTGTTAGCGTGGCTAGGATATAGTAATTTTGTGTTATAGTACCTATTAATATTTTTTTCAATATTTACTTATTTTTGATATTTGAAATGTCATTTGTGATATGTTTTTAAATCCTTTTTTATAATGTGGCAAATAAGAAAAATTCAAAACCACAAGTGTGGCTAGCATTGAATTTCTATTGGACACCGCTGCACTAGAGGTTTGCTTGGGCAGGATAGAAGGTCGGGGAGGTGTCAGGAACACAGTTATACTTCCCTTATTCTAAGGGCAGGTCCTGTCTCTCACAAGACAGAGCTGCTGCCAGGCTGCTCTAAATTGTGCCACTTCCATAGGGTCTTTAATGGATTGTAAGCCAGTGGAGGATTAGTGTAGCACCCCTCCTCAATTACCCAACATGCCCTCTCTTCTGGAAAGGTGAGGCTGAGTTGCAGCAGGTCATTTACACCAGCTGGGGTTTTCTCCTCCAATAGGGGAATTCTCTGCTGGCCTCACTGTTTCCCATTGAACAGTCTGTTAATTGACACTGTGAGAAAAAGGTGATGGGTGCCTTATAAATTAGATGGGCCACATTCATAGGTGTGACTGAGCTCTATTCAGCATAGCACCCAAAGGGTAGGACAAAGATGGCTGAACACCACCTTTATATCCCCTGGTTTCCTAGGACAACCAGAGGCCAGTTTGGCTCTCAGTCTAAGGGCTGCTCTAAACTACTCTCAAAGGCAAGAACTCCCAAAAGACTGTTCTGACAGCTGAATAGATGGGATGCAGCTGTGCTCTGTTCATGGCTCTAGCAGACCAAGGTCCATTGCAGCAGTTCAACAGCAGTCTGGGAACGCTATAATGCCATGGATATTCCCCATGGGCCAGATCTGGCCAGTTTACAATCCTTTATTCTACCAGATAGGAACAAGAGCACTATGAAATGGGCCCCAAATAATTGCGTATAATATATACATATTGAGATACTGACAGATTTGATAGAATATGTTGCAGCATTTCATCTCAGAACTGGCTGCATGACACTGGTGAGTGAAATGATTCTTAAATGTGTAGGGCCTAAACATGATCTCACTAATTTTAGTATAAATCAGGAGTATTTCCACTGAAGTCCATCGAGTTACAGTGGTTTTAGGAATCATGACCATAATTTGTAAATCAACAATAAACATAGGATCTAGGAATTTTTGAGGCACCATAGCATGAGGCTACATCAGGGTCAGGATATTTTTATGCACTCAGAGTGGCTAAACTTGTTCTTTATTTATGTAGTCATATTTGGGGGAGTTAGAAGCAAAATTGGCTTCCAGGGGTTGGATCTGTGTTTTTGAGGCTTTGTTGCACCAAAATGTGTCAATATCTGTAATTTTAGCTACAGTTGGATTAGCTAGATTTATTCTCTATTTAGCAGTGGGATTTGTGGGGAAGAGGCTAGAAATTGGCATTTTCCAGCAGGATCCAGATGCCGGATCTAAGTATTTTGGCTAGTACTAAGACCCAGAAGCTTTTGCTTCATGAGGAACACCTCAACTTGTTCTCCAGTTAAGAAATGGAATTATCCTGATTTTTGTTCTTGTTGTGTAGCTGATAAGGACATCTAGACTTCTTCTCTAATTAGGCAGTGGAACTTGGGGACAAAACTTGGTAGGATCTGGCAGAATCCAGGTGTGAGATCGGGATTTTTATGGCATTCTTGCACTGGGATATGTTGTGGTCTCAATTTGTGTGTGTGTGTGTGTGTGTGTGGTCTCAACTTATGTGTGTGTGTGTGGGGGGGGCAAAAAGCATCTAAGAGACTTATTGTCTCTTTGGGCAGTGGAATTTGGGAGTTGGGGACATAAATTAGCAGGATCTGGCAATGTCCAGCTTTTTACACACACTCATTTTTCTTCACCCTATCCATTTAGGCTTGTTTTAGGGCATTTCCTGCATCTGTCTAGTCTGATTTTATTAGGGGGAGGGGAGATCAGATCCCTGCGAATTCTCCCTAATCCCATCACACACTAAACCACCTCATTCATAGCAACTCTACCAATGCTGCCTTCCCCATTTCCTGAGTTACTTAGCAACAACCATCCCTCCCCTCTTTCACTCCCCCCGCCATCCATCCTTTCTATTTTTTACCCTTTGCAATAATGATTTCCAGGCTGTTAAAAGCAATGAGGATGCTCTGCATCGTAGGGGAAGCTTTTTCTTTCAACCTTCCTTTCTGTACTTGCCAGATCCTTCTTGCCTTCAAAATGAAAACCCGGGCTGCCTGCATATGTGTAATCAAAGGTTAAAAAGCACCTCGGCTGACACCACGCATGTGTTAATCTGTGCTGCAGCAATGTGCATCATTTCCACTTTGACCTCAGAGTTAATCTGCATTCAGGCAGAAGCTCCGTTGCTTTATTCTTTTCCCCCCTCTTTCCCCCCCTCCTTTCCCTTTCTCCTGTGCTGATGGGTTGTGTTGTCTGTGTACCGGTGTCTGTGTGAGTATGTGCTTGTGTGTGAGTGTGCTTCTCCTTACCTTGCCTGCTTTTGTTGTGTGTGTTCTAGCTCTCTCCCACCCTTTTTCTCCCAGTTATATTATTTCTCTAGATTTGGGAGCTACTGACTTTTTTTTATTGTAGCTGCAAAAGGCTTGGGCAGATCTAATCTCTGCCCCCTCTGAATATTAATTCCTGCAGCTGGGTGCAATGTATCATCCCACTGACGGGACCTGGTAGGGGGGTGGGGTGGGAGCCACCAACAAAATAAAAATAAAGAAGGAAAGGGACGGATCCATCTGCAACCAAGAGGAAAAGGGAAAGGGGTGGGGGAGAAAAAGAGAGATGAATCCTCCAAATCCAAGAAGCCTGGGGAGCTCGAATCCTGCATTTTCTCTCAAAATGATGGTGTGGGCACTTGTGCTTCTCTCCCTCATCCAGTGGTAAGATGTGCTTTTCTGCTTGTTTGCTGAGGGTTGGGGGGGACGGGGGACGGGACGAAGATACCATTTGCAAATGCACAGAGCTGTTGTGAGAATGCTGAAGGTTTATAGAGTAGCATTGCCTCCATCGATCTCCTTTGCTGCCGGGATCTTGCTATGTTTTATTGGCTTTACAATTCTTGCATCGAGAGGAATGGGGAGGCTAAGTGAAGGGTGGTACATGCCTGATTTTTGTGTGGAATTTGATGCCATGTTAAGGAAGCCTTTTCTCTTTGGTTTAAGGTTTGCTACAGTGCATGGAGTTATAATATAGCCGTGTTTTGTGGGCAGATTGTCACTGTATTCATCCTTGCTTTCTCCTAAGCAGTCACATCATGGCTGTGCTTGGGCTTGTATGTCTCCAAGACCCTGTATTTACATTTCTTTGGTACCAGGGTAACAAAACCAGTGCAAGGAATCAGGACCAAGGACAGAGATCCACTTTCCTATGCAAGCCTCCCTAGCTTGAGGAAGCCAGGACAGATTTGCATTTCTGTTATTGATGGTATTTGGAACTGAGGCAGTCAGCATTGGGATGTAGTATCAGGGTGTATGGTATCCATATAGTCCCTCATGTTAGGCAAATGTTTACACTGGCATGATAACCGGTGTATTCCTCACACACAGATCCTGACGTGTACAGTACAGAAGACTTATGCTTGCTGTGTTGTCTGTTGCATGCATAAATGGAAATAGAAAACAAATATATTAGTAATAGAAGAAAAAAGAGGGAATGTGTGTATAGGAGGGATGTTAAAGGGGGGGTCAGTATTGCTGCATTGCAAAGCATTATGCTGAACCAGGCATTCTTGTAAAAACTGTGGACTGTGTATTTAACAGGTTAGGTGACAAAGTATCACTGCATTGAAAAGTACCTGGGCATTCATGGCCTGATAGAATATTCCCCACAGTCACACAAGGGCTCCTTTCTTTCATGTAGTAATGCAAGTAGTATCACTTCCCCTTTATATTTTTAATAATATTGAAAAACAGATGGGCTCCTGTTTCACATATACTTTCTCTTTTCACCACCCCCCTGTGTACTGCCATATTGAAAGCAGGCTATCATGATTTTAAATAGAAATCAGACTGAGCAGTTTCACTGGTTGGATTTTTCTTTCCTAGGCAGAAAAAACATTGGTTTTCTCCGTGTAGGGAAACAAACAAAAAATGTTATTTGCTGTAAGACTGAGCTTCACACAATCCCAGGTGGAAAGTAAAATAACCAGAAATAGAGCAAAGGTGTAATAGTGATGTGAAGCATGATGAGCCCATGAGGAAAAGCATTTTGTTTATTTGTAGGAAGGATGTGTAACATCTCTTTGATTTCTTAAGGAATATTTTACTATTACGATGAATAAAGCAATGGAAAATGAATCTTTAAAGCATTTAACATTAAGAAACACTTTGAATAAATGTTGAGGCCTTCTTTTGAGGCAACTGTGTCTCTGTTTATATCCTTCCATGTGTGTCTTTCTTTTTTCTTTACTGGAAAATGTGCACAGTTTACAGACACACAGGGTTCCAGACTATGTTATCATTTTTCTTCAAGTAAAATAAAACCAGAAAATTTCTTTTAACTCCCTTTTCCCCATTCCTTTGCTCTTGCTGGTGGATTTTCTGAACCCATGTTATTGGAGATGAATTTCCTAATGAACTTTTAAAAGATTAAATAAAACTCTTCGACATGTGACTTCATGATTTAAAATTACATCTGAATACCCACCAAAAAGTGCTGTGTTTTGCTAATAACCAGTTGGTATTCAATATGGTCCCATCCCCTCACTGACCTCATCTTCTAGAGAGTAAATAACAGACATCTTAACTCTGATATTTTAGTACATTAGTATGTGAAAAATAAAGGTAATAATCACTTCATTAAAATCTGTCAGCATAAAAGAGTAACTTTAATTCCAAATATAATTTAAGAAAGGTCTTTACTTCTATTGTGGAGACAATGTTCATATTAAAACATTAGTCTTGAAAGCACGTGGAGACATAGTCCTGAGTACCAGTTATTCATAATAAGATGTGTGTAAGTGTCTAAGTATTTGTATGACACCCTAGTGACATTAACAACTCATTGGACATATTTTTTTTGTCTGTCATTGCTTTAAGTAGCTGTTGTTTTGAGACACTGAACCACTTGGAGATTACATCTCAGTTCAGCTAAGAATTTAAATATGTATGTAATTTAAATGTAAAGACCCTGAATGTAAAGCACATGAACAGGCTTATTGACTTCAGTGGAACTGTAAAGTTAAATAAGTGTAAGTATTTGCAGGATCTGGCCCTAAATAATTAAATACACAGAAAATATAGCTAAAAAATTTCTCATGAGGGTATTTCTTACTAAGAATACAATTAGCTGCATAAAACAACTTGCATGAATTGAAATTTCACTTGTTGCACTTTGTGGGCATTTAAAAGGTTTAAAAGAGACTTTTAGAATAATAAAGTAAGTTAAAGTTATTGGGTGAAATTCCAGCCCCATTGACTTCAATGGGACCAGGAGTTCATTCATGGTCTCAAAACAAATCTGATGTTACAACACTGGACTACTTTACCATTACAATTTCACAACATCTATTAGTTTAGATTTTTTTTGATACTTCCACAAAGCACATTCTTATAACCCTGCACACTAATGTGTTAAGATATGCTTGTGTACAGTTTAATGACGTTCATAATTATATTGCATATTCAGTTTGTCCTCTCACATACACCTGTTTCACAGGAGTGGATCACCATTGACTTAAGTAGAGTTAATTTCACTACTGGAAAGGGAGACAGGAATCAGGCTCAGTGTTCATCTTTCATATCAAATTTGTGCATTAAAATATTTGTTTTTGTAAATTTTTAAAAATGCTCATACTTGATGTCAAATAGAACTGCTGTGGTCACCAAAATTAACTGCACTCTAGTGCTAGAAAGTTAAATGGATTAACACATGCCATATTTGATGTTCCTACAATAATTACATATTTGTTCCAGAGAGACACCAGAGTGATGAGCACAAATGTTTAATTAAACTCCTTGCACATGCAACTACAAGCCAATGTACATCTAATTACTGCAGCTATTGTCTGTGAATAAGTTTGCTCACTAATTTAGACCCTTACTCTGTTTGCATATTGTTCATGAGCTGCTTTTGAATTCTTTCACTATTCTTAGATGTTGTAGAAATTGTTCATGTGAACAAATCTCAGAGTATTGGTCATTTGTGAAATGCTGGACTTTGACTATGCACTTTTTTATTTGTGGTGTAAGATTGCTCACCTCATTACATGGTAATATTTCTGCTCTGTAAGTGGATGGCTAAAGCAGGAAAACAACAAATGCTTAGTAGCAACTAATGAACAATGAACAACAAATATTCATCATAAGTTAGCACCAAAATACTCTTGTTCACATGTGAATATGGATATTCATATGAACATGTTTCTCAAACATTAATATAAACAAAAACACATGAAATGTGAGTATATAGCAAGTAAAAATGGGTGTGAGTATTGTGGAACTGAACAGTCATTCAGAAACTGAGTAAATATTGCTGAACTTTGGTTTTGCAGTATTTGCAGAGCTGTTCTTATTATGTGTTAGAGTCTGATACTCTCACAAATACCAACTAGCACTTTATTAATTAAAGATCCTACTGAAGTCAATGGGACCATTCATGGAGTAAGGTGCTACTCAGCAGGAGCAGGATATCAAGCTATGGCCCCATGGCAAGGCACAGGATGAATCTTACGAACATAGAAAACTGCAGTGTAAGAAATTTCATGTTGTAAATGGCTACAGGAAAATTTAATTGATTTTTTTTTACAATTTAGCATTTTAGTATTATTATTGTTTAGATTATTGTGAAGCTTAGGATTCTGACTGTCCTGGATACTGAAGTGTTAGTGCCAACAGAGTTGGCACAGCACAGGGAGAGTAAGTGTGAGCTTTCCCACCCAACAAGTATTCCAGAGTTCGGGGACAGTGACAAAGCATGCCTGAGTTCAAGTGTTGTTTAGTTTTCATGCCCATATTTCCTTGGCCCTTCTGCTGAGACCTCTGGCAAGGGTTCTAGTTTGTGTCAGTTATGGTGATAGTTTGTGATGTGGTTACCAGACCAATAGGAACTGGAAATAGGAACAGCCTCTATTTATTAGACTTAGACCACTAAACAGCCTGACATGAGCTGGATTTGAAACATTAATAGGGAGATGAAAGTCCTACCAGGATCCCATTATCAGTAACTTCATATATCTTAAAAGATTATAGATGGCCCAGAGAAAGACTCTAGTCTCCTGTTGGTAGGTGTATAAGGGATTTGAGAAACCAAATAAGCCCTTTTAGTAATTTCCGCTTTAGCACTACATTACTTGTCCATAACTTTCAAGCTAAATTGCTTTTAGTGTAGTCCAAATTACACTGGTGAAAATGTAAGGTGATGCTGGAAAGTCTTTCACAGAAAGCCTTAATCTCTCAGACTCTGAGAGGGAAGAAGTATTAATAAAAAAAGAAAATTGTGAGCTTTGATTTTTACACAGCAACAAACAGCATTTCCAGGATATTAGAATATAAACAAATCTACTCTTTTTATTGTTCTTATTAGGTGATGTTTCTTATATGGTTCATATTACATCTGTGTTCCACTGCACAGTCTTCCAGCTTGTTTCTGGATTCATTTTAAGCTGTAGATTCTGGTGTAGAGGGAACTGTGTTACTTTGGTGCCTTTTCTGCTTATACTCCATCCCAGCAGTTAAGACATACAGAGATATTCCTTCTCACAATTTTCAAACTTGAATTCAGTGGACAGAAGAGGGTTCTCAGTGGAGTGGATAGGGGTAGGAATTCACATACTTCTGGGCTGAGAAAGCTCATCCCAAGTGTGTGAGTCCCACAACAATTAAATCCTAGACAAGGCCCTGCTTATGCCTCCGTGTCCAGCAAACAAGGGCTGGTGGCCTCCAGAGCTGATACAGCTTAAGCTAAAGATAAGGCTGTAACAAACTCATATCCTCTGCAGATTGGGCACATGTAACACACCAACTAGTGTACTATATATGCATTCCTTGGGCTTTATTTGTTTGCTTTTATTTCATATTGCTACGATTTCATATCCCTACCTATGTGCACAGGTACTATGGTGATGAGAGTCATGAGTTCTTAGATAGACAGTGTACTGTGCTCTGTATTAAAGCAACAAGAGTTTGTATTTAACAGTCCAATTATTCCTTTAGTAAACATTATTTAACACAGTAACTAGAGTCTGCTGCAGTCTCTGCTCTCTCCCTGTAGTAAGAACCACTGTCTCACAAAATAGAGAATGATCATAGGTCTCTGGAGATGCACCCAGCATTCTTACACAACAGCTGCTCCAAAGAGACAGACAGACAGTCCATGGTCAAAAGTGAGAGTGACAGTAGAGAGTGCCTGAGTAGCTATTCCTAGCAGGACGGAAGATGGAGTGTGGAGTTGCAATTTGAAAATAAATATATAAAATAAATTGTTCACCTAGGCATTATTTAAGATCATTCAATTTTCATGTCAGGTAGACTAGACAGTGCAGCATATTTTATGGACATTTATTACATTCCTTTGAACACAGATAGTAGGAATTGATTGCCCAGTTCCCATTAATTTCTAATGAGAACTGGACAGCCTTATCCACTGGGTGACTGAAAATCTGCTATGGATACCATGGACCCAGTTCTCTCCTCACACTGATGCAGTGGGATCTCACAGATATAACTGAGAGGAGAATTTGGACAATATAGTATCATTTATTATAGCTAGAGATGTTTTCATAAATGGGAACATGGAAATAACATTAAGATACACTATAGATGGATGAAAATATGTAATCCTATACATTACTTTGGACAAAGAATTTTCCTCAAGCTTTTTTTTTTTTAACTTATACTTAAATCTTCCTTTCTTTCTTTCACTCATTGTAGAAAGCTCTCAGTTCCTAGGCCAGAGAAATGATTTGGCATATTCACGCCTGGACAGAGGGCCAGCCTAGTTCCTATCATCTACTTAAATTCCACTTTTGCTAACAAAGTAGGTCTTAAATGGGACTTAAGTGATGCATTTTTGTTTTGCTCTCTGGAGATGAGAGAATTTCTCCACTAAAGTGCAGAACTTGCATTCTCTGAGTGAAAGTTGGAAATATGGACTGTGAACAATATGTGGTGTTAATAAAGAAAGAGATGCATGGTTATTTCTAAACAAAATATTCAAACAACAGGTCCAGTCCTGCCCCCAAAGAAATTAGTGGGAAACCTCCCAGTGGCTTTCCAGGGAACAGGATTTGTGCTCATGAACTCAAATTCAGAAATGATTTGTAAAGTACTATAAAATTGCTCCCTTACACTTATTTATATTTCCTTAGATCTAATTACATCCACTTGCTGAGGGGAGGGGGGATATAAGAGAGTCTAAGTTCTTGTAATTTATATGCTGAAGACACAGAAGAATGTACAAGGTGGTGTAAAATAAGATACTTCCAACAACAGTCTGTAACTTGTTTTTCTTACTATGCTTCTTTGCTTTGGCCCCTTGGCACATGAGTTACAGCATGTCAGATTAACTGTGACAAATTCAGATGTGATATAAGGTGTGAACCGGAGGAATTTGTTACAAGTTGTGCATGTGAATCTAAATGTAACTAAGAACCTGCTCCAGCAAAGCACTGGAACTCAGGAAACCTGGATTATGTTCCTAGTTCTGCCACTGACCTGCTGGGTGCAATTGGGCCACTTTCCCCTCTCAGTATTTCAAGTTCCCCAGATGTAAAATGGGGATAATGATAATGACCTCCTTTATAAAATTCTTTGAATATGACTATATAAGAGAGAAGTATTATTAATTATTGTTATTATTTATTATATTCTTAACTATAAGTCAATGAGACAAAGTTAAGTGTATGCTTCCATGCTATACTGGATCAGTCCTTAAACACATTTAGAATCACACACACACAATTTTAAAGTTAGACAGATTTTGAAGTCTATGAGATTAATTACATGCTTAATGTTCAGTGTGAGATTCCATTTTTTGCTGTAGCATAACACAAGTAACTAACTAAATATAAGGGAGTTTAAGTAACCCCCCGGGGGGGGGGGTCTAAATTGTGGGTAACATGTACATTGGTGGTGTCAGAAGGTATAAGTTACACCAATTTTAAATCCCTCTAAACTTAATTACTCATTTAGGTGAACTTCTGGATCCACTGAAGTGAATAGGAGCTCTGCCAGTAGGCCCAGGATTTTACCAATGATGTCCGAAAGTAACTTGCCTCAGATTTATTGCTCAAATCAAAATACAATTAGCCAGAAGCTGGAGGCTCTGTCTTCTTTGAAAATGAGAAAATAATACCGTTGACTTTTCAGAACACTATAGGAAGCAGTAAGATACTAAATCAGTAAGAAAAATCTTTTCCTTTGAGGGGAGAGTGATTATCTATATAGCCATATAAAGCCTACCACGTTTTTGGACCAATTCTGAAAATATAGAAATATAAGTAATACAGGAAAAAACGGCATTTGAGGCCATTTGGGGCCATTTTTAAAGATTTGTGCTCAAGGACACAAGCGTGTTCTAGCTGGCGGAGAAAGTAAACAAAGAAAACAGAGACAGTGTTGGTAGGTTGTAAACCATTTGTCACTAGAGTCTATAACTTGGGAGTGTGGTAAAAATAGAAGATGGATCATCATTTATCAGCGAGCGTTTTTTTTTAGAAAGCATAAGAAAAGAGTATCTGGGCACCCTTGACTATCTTTTAAAAATGTACCAAATAAATAAACAGACTTGTCAATTTCTCAAGATCAAATCAAGTAAGACAGTGATAGGATAAGCATAATAGAAATTAACCAACCTTACAAAAACATAGGTGATTATCACACTTACCTGAGGTTTTATAGGGGTCTCTGTTGGAATTGGTTCTGTTATGTGATGTGTATTTTTAAAGAGATGGCAATGTGAATAGAACTTGAAATAGGCAAATTTTTATATCAAAATAATAAGTACATTATATATATGAGCAAATAGCCAATGCATGTATGCGCAAATTTGATATTTCCATATTTACATAGCCACTTAGGTGTTTTGAAGGCATATACATAGTGGCTATTTGGACATAAGTTAGGCATGTCCAAATGAAAGTACATACTTAACTGTGAAAATCTGGCCTTTATCTAAAGAAAAGTAAATATTACTTTTAAATAAGGCATTATAATCTATTTTATATAGAGACAATATAAAACTAAGGACTCTATTCATACACATGGAAGGGAGAAGAAACCCCTTAAGAAGGACAAGGAGAATTGGGAATATTTGAAATGAATGTTGGAGGGGGAAGATATAATTTTTATGCTTGATTTAGGCCTGTTCATATGAAATTGCTAATCTTGTATGAAGTTGTGATTTTTTTATTGGACCTCATCTTGGACTTCAGCGCAAATCCTTGAGTTGAAAGGCTGGCAATTCACTGAGCCATTTATCTTCTTAACCTTTATGAACTTTCCATGCTTTACAGAAGAAATATCTATGGTACTGTAAACCTATGTAGAGAAACACATTTTAAAGGGCATCTCATGCTTACCCTAAATAACTCCTCTGAAATAGTGCAGTGTTTCTTAGGAATCAGTAGAAAATCAGAACATGAATGTTTTTTCTCAATAATGATTCAATGTTATATTTTTGTAACATAAATAGCATGTTCTGGTCATATGAGGCTTTTGTTAATCTGCATCAGAATATCTTCAGAAATAAACGGATGTCTGTGCACCCTGGCAGATTGAGGATTAACTACTAAATTGCATTTCCAGTTGACCGATCCTTTGCAAAATGTTCCTTTTAAAATCTTGCAAACAATGAGAGAGAGAGAGAGCATAATTAATGTAGGGTTTTTTTAATATATATATATATATATATATATATATATATGAAATCCTCATTAAGAAGTAAGCAGCATTTTATAATAAACACTTACTGTTGTACTTCTAGGGCCCTGATTCACTGTGCTGCACACATCTGACAAAGAGATGTGTCAAAGTAAGTGTGTAAGTCAAAGTAAACATAAGTTATATTCATTTTTATACTTCCGTGGGTTCCTATCATGAAAAAAGAGATAATTCATTTTGGGGGATCTTTAGAAAAAGAGGTGCTCTCTTCCAAAAAGAAAGAAATGATAAAGATCCAAATCCCTTCCTCTGCATGGTAACTTGCAGAAGCAGTGCAACAAAAGGGAGCAAAAAGATGTTGGTGCTGGTGGGAGGCAATTGTTCATTCTCTTCTCACCTTCCTTTTCCTCTAATCTTTTCCCCCCTTTTCACTTCCCTCCTTAGCTCTGACTTTCCCTTTGCCACACTTATTACACACTGTATTAAATATACTGTATTAAATATACTCATAGTTCTCTCTCTCCACCTTGGTCTTTTTTGTCCCTCTCCAACTCTTACACAACCCAGTGTCACCCTGTTCTACAAAGAAGGTGAGAAGAAGTATTGCCACCAGCTGGTCATCTAGGTCAGTAGCCACCTGCATATGATGGTGTTGCAGGTGTACCAATTATAGGCTCAGAACTTGCAGCAATGCCCAGTTGGATCTGATTCTATGTGTGGGGAAAGGCTGGTTAGAGTGAGGAGTGGTTTCTTGAGGTGCAGGGTGGCAGCACTATTGTTGTGGGGGGCGGGGGAGATTGTGGGGGGCGGGGGAGCTTAGGTGCACTGAGCTGACTGTCAAGGTCAACAGCTCAGTTTACCAGTGGATCTTTCCAATGGCCACTGCTATTATGAATTATTTATTATTTATTATTTATTGATACAAAGTGCTTTCCAAACAGTTAAGAAGGATAGCCCCTGCTTTAAGGAGCTCAAAATCTAAAGACTAACAAGTAGACAGAGGTCAGGGGAAGGGGAATAACAACAGACAGTGTATATACAAGTCAAGTTGCAGACAGCAGTAGTGAGTCTTTAAGAGGGACTTAAATGTATACAAATATATACAAAGTAAGGGCCTTGCGGCTGAACCTGGGAAGACAGTGCCATGCATAGAAGGCTGCAAGGAAGAAGGAACGGAGGTGATTTGAGTAGGGAAGCATTATGCAGAGCTTTGTATTTGGTGACAAGAAGCCTATATTTGATACTTTATTGAACATGAAGCCAATGAATAGATTCAGAGTGGGGAGTTACATGATCAAACCTGTGGGCAAGGAACATGAGGTTAGCAGCAGCATTTTGTATGGACTGAAGTGAGGAAATGTGTGTGTTTGTGAGGCCACAGAGCAGGACATTGCAGCAATCAAGGAGAATTATAATGATGCTTCAAATGAGAGATCTGGTTGTGGGGATGGAGACAAAAGGGCGTATCTTGGAGATGTTGAGGAGGAAGTGGCAGGTTTGGAAATGACCTGGATCTCTGGGGCTACGGAGAGGGAGGAATCAAAAATAAAACCCTAAGTTGTGGGTCTGAGTGATGGGGAGGATGGTGATGTTTTAAGAGTGACAGAAGAGGAGGGAAGAAGAGAATGTTTGGGATGAAAGATAAAGCTTCTCTGCTGGGTTTATGAAAAACAGAACAAAACTGTTTTCTGTTTAAAAATCCAGACATGAACAGGTTGCGAATACATGGCTACCATATTTATTTCTCAATAAACACCAAAACTGTGATTTTCATTCCCATTGACTGGGAGCATTGTGGACCAGAATCAGGGTGGGTTTATGTTTTGTTTTTACTTTTACGGGGAGAAAAACATAATAAGGCTGCCGTTGGGTAGTGCCAAAAGTGACTACAAACAGCATGAAGGCCCCATTGTGCTTTGTGCTGGACAAACACAGAGATATGGTTCCCGCCCCAAAAAGCTTACAATGAACATTACATTAACAACGTTTTTTTTCCCGTTTCGTTTCCCTTCTTTCTGAAGAAAAGGCTAAAATTCCTGACTAAGCTGCTGTAAGGATTTAAGGCATTACTTGTGACTAAAATGCCTTAAGACCCACCTTAATAAATAAATCTTCCTTTGTAAGTCCTTATTGCAGCACATGAGACTAAATCACTTTAAATCTTTAGGGACAAATATTCTTGCTTCATGCAAATCAAGACTAAATAGGCTCTATGCAGGGTATAAAAAAAGGGTTGATGGGGCAGGGGGAAATCCTCCTCACAACCTGATGGTTTGGCACAGAGCAGCTGTTCAGCCACAATAGGACATTCCACACATAAGCCCACCAAAGTGCCTCATTTCTCACCCGGGGACCATCCTTAGAGGAGAAGTCAGTGTTAAAGCCTCATCAATCAGTTGCTGAAGTCCTTGGAAAGACTTCCACTGACTTCAAAGAGAGTTGAATCAAGACCCTAATGCCCATTCATTCCTTGGCCTCCCTGATGAGACTGTCAGTGTGTTTGCCAGTTAACGAAGAATATGTCATTTTGTTATTTTTAATAGGAAATCTTATGTTGAACTAATTCAAGATGCTAGCAACTCTTCATCACTACCTAGTCTAGATTTGAATCTCTGACCATGATTCAGGTTTGTGGTAGCCATTTGTGGTGCCCAAAATGGGGGTTCTCTGTGAGTTCTGTCACTAGCTGTATAACAAGGCCAGTCTCTCTGTCTGTCTAGAAAACCTGCCTTCTTCACGGTTACTGTGAATGATAGGTGAACATTTGTTCTGCATCTGAAGAAGGGAATTAACAATAACATTATGTCTGACTGAGCTAGTATTAGGTTTGCATTCACCTCTTCAATAATGGAGTGAGATCATTAGGAGAGTCTCCTTCAAGGCTGTACTGTCATTAGGCCAAGAAGGGCAATGTGAAGTCTTGGAAGCACTGCTTTCCACTCTACTTCTTGCTCCTTCCTTCCCTTGCCATGTTTCCCAGTAGGGAAAGACAGTTCAGCAGTGATTCAGATATCATGTCAGGTAGAACTACTGCAAGCTTTAAAGGCGAACATTCCAAATAGAACATTTGACACAATATTTGAAAATGTAGAAAAACATCCAAAATATTTATAACAAATTTAAGTTGGTGTTCTATTATTAACAGTGCAATTAAAACAGTGATTAATTGTGACAATTTTTTAATCTAGTTAATTTGTTTTGTGTTAATCGCTTGAGTTAATTGCGATTAATTGAGTGTCCTATAGGAAAGTCAATTCAACTTCCTTGCTGATTGGCTTGTTGAAAGGGTTTGTTAATATCAACCTGTGGGGATATATTGAAGCTTAATTAATGAATGTTTGTGGATATGCTATGATATCTCTATTGCAAGGTGCTCTTCAAGTAGGAAGGCCTACTAAATAATATTTGTAAAGTTCAGTGAATAATTTTAAATGTGTCCGCTGTATAATCTATTTGAAAAATATAGTTCCACTGACCAAATACACAGGAAGTTGCACTGCAGATCTGCACCACCCTGAGGGGAACACTTGTATTTTGGAGGCAGAATGAGCATCCTGGAGCTCTCTCATTGCCCTGGTTTGTAGCTCCCCACTTGCAGGCTGACCCTTATGCATGCCAGGCAAGGGAAAGGGGAGGGAAAGATGGCTCCACCCTTGCATAGCTTTTCAAACTACTTGCAGAATAAGGTGCTACTTTGCAGGGATACAGGTGGGAGAATTGGGCCCTGAGTAACCATATCTGCATTTATGTAAAGTGCACTGATGGTCCTTATCCAGATGCCATAAAGGGCTTACTCCCCACACAGTCATGGTGAGATCAGTGATTGACATCCTTTTCTATTAGGTCATTATCAATACCAAGCAACCAAGTACATCAGAGATCCATGATAACCACAACACAGGCAATTTTATTAGAGTAAACAAGAAATGAGTGTCTACACATGCCTATATTTGTAAAGCATATTTTCCCACTCATCAACACAAAGCCACTTAAATACCATTTGTCTTCTTAAAGTATCACACATCATCATTGTGTTCAGGACTAAACTCCACATCCGCCTCTGCACATTCTGTTTCCTTAAGCATGAGTGCAAACAGGGCCGTGCTGTACATGATATAAATTGGTTTATAGGCACACATGAGTTACTACATACTGTGTATTCAAAATGTAGTGATATCAAATGTATTTTAAAAAAGAATTCAAATAGCTCAGTCTTTGTTCATTTGAACTTTTGTGAATGAGTTAACATCATGATGAGTTAATAAGTGAGTTGTGCACCAAACAGCTTTCTCTCTTCATTCAGATCCTTCCTCAAGACATCCTTCTTCTGAGAAGTATTTCAATAAAAATCCTCCCATGAGCTGAAAGGAACAAGAAATGAGATTAAAATAAACAAACAAGCCCCCTCTGCACTGATTTTTTAAATCATACCTCAGGATCCTTGCTCATCTGGAGCTTGCTTGAGCTTTTAGGCTCAGCCTTCAGTATGAGTTGTCATGTAGGAGCAACACCCTAGGAAGAGCTCTGGGATGGAATTGTGATTCATACTTACAGACAATTATTCCTGTGCTTTGAAGTAAGTTACTTCTTCCCTTTTAAAGGTGCTTCTCTCCTTGTACCTGGCCAGCTACACTGTCTGATGTATAAGGAGGCTGTAGTCTTGGTTTCAACCCCACCAGTCCACTTTTCCATGGAGGGAATGTTGGGTGTGCAGACCCTGCTCTCCTCCCCTTGCACCCAAGCCAGAATGGGAATGCCCAAATGCAACCATGTAAGGAGATAAGGAGACCTTGGGCTGGTCTACACTACCAGAATCTGTGGGTAGCGATCGACCTTTCGGGGATCAATTTTTCGCATCTAGTGTAGACGCAATAAATCAATCCCCGATCGCTCTCCTTTCGACTCCGGTAATCCACCCCTGCGAGAGGCAGAAGTGGAATCGACGAGGGAGCGGCGGCAGTCTACATTGTGGCGTCCTCACGGCACAGTAAGTCGAGTGAGGTACGTCGACTTCAGCTATGTTATTCGTGTTGCTGAAGTTGCATACCTTGCATCGACCCCCGCCCCTAGTGTAGACCTGGCCTAAGTCTCCTCTAACTCCTATGTGATCTTTATGGAGGGCTACAGAAATTCTAGCCCCAGGTTCCTGTTTTTGCATTGCATTATCATTCCAGTTTGGACTGTATGTTACCTGGTGCAGTCAACTATCATGAGAGCACCCAAGAAATAGAAATAATCCTCCATTTATAAGAATTTTTTTTAAACATTGCTTTACACCAAATATGCAGGAATTCTTTTTTCCACCTATGGAAAACTGTTTTTTGTTATCCTGCCAATAACTGAACCTCTTACCACATACCTCACAGGGTTCTTATTAAGGTTCTTAGCTGATCAGGGCCTTGCCAAATAGCTGATTGGAGGAGCAGCCAAACAGCTGATTGAAGGTGCCGCCAAACAGCTGTTTGGCAGCTGGGGGAGGTGCTTGGAGGAAGGCAGAGAGCAGATGGGAGCCTCAGGGAGGGGATGGAGTAGGGGAAGGAACAGGTGGAGTGAGGGTGGGTCTCAGGAGAAGGGGTGGTGTGGGGGCATGGCCTCTGGGCGGAGCGGGGGTGGAGCACCCCAGGGGAAAAGAAAAATTCAGCACCTATGTATTTGTAATCAACTTGGGTAACTAACCCACTGTGAAATCAGCAGGACAAGTAAGATTTTTCCTTCTCAAATGTCCTTCCAATAATTGATAATCATCACAGTGCTTGCCATCCACAGATCAGAACACATTATAATACAGCAAATAAGTGGAAGAGTCAGGGTAAGCACATAGGTCTCCTGAGTCCCATTCCAGTAACCTATACTCTGCTCAGTATTGCCAGCCCGTGAGGCATGGAAGATGAGAATGTATGAAATTCACACACAGAAGATATTTACATATTAACATTTAGATTATTTTTTTAGTTTTACTCATTTCAAACATCACATTTATAGCCTCAGAATGGGATTCTAAACATGAAAAAATGTTTGGTTAGAGTCTATGCAACAAGTAGTGATTATCCCAGGAAGGGTCATAGGCCAGGGCTTGGAATGAGTCATGTTTGAATATGTCTACCCTGCAATAAAAACCTCATGCCACTGAGTATCCCAGCCTGGGTTAATTGATTAGGGCTCATGGGACTTGGACTATAGGGCTAAAAAATCCAATGTAGAAATTTGGGCATGAGCTGGAGCTTGGGCTTTGAGAACTCCATGCCCAGGTCAGATTTCCAAGCCCGGGCCCCAACCCGAGCTCAAATGTGTGCACTGCAATTATAGCTCTGCTGATCCCCCTATGCTTGGGGGTCCACTGGGAAATTGTTCAAAGGCAATAGGCAATTTGAATTAGAAAGGGGATTTTAGCTAATATGGAAATGTAAAGCCTGAGGTTTCGTCATTATATTTATTTTCTGGGTAACCTGTATTTGCTTGCTTTCCCTTACAAGTTCATATTCAAATGTGTGATTTTTCTATTAAATACAATTATTTTTACCCCAAGCAGGTCTCTTGTGCAAACTGTGTGGAGTATAGGGGACAGAATAAGCTGGTATTTGGGTGACTGGTTTCACAACTTTGGGGGTGATGAACCAGAGGAGAAAAGTCCAAGTGTCTGGTAGAAAAGAACTCAGGAAGAATGGATTTGGGGAGACTCAGAACTAGAAGGGCTGTTGTTGGTATCACCCTGCAAGGAATAACAAGGTTGGTGGAAGCCAGGGTGAGACCTTGTGCTTATGGACAGGGGTGTCAGGGATCTGAGCCATAGAAGCACAGTATTAAGGCACCCCAAGATTACAGGGCAGGTGGTGACAGAACCCATTCCTTACTTGCTGTACACAATTCTCACTTGCTAGCATACCTTTTATTGAAGCATCTCTGTCAGGGAGTCCTGCATTGCAAGATAATTCACCGTTGGATACATGTATAAGTTCATCTTGACAGAACTGGAGATTGAAAGCCCTTTATTTATCACAGTCCTCAACATCAACTCCCTCAACCAGCGCATCTAAGCTTTCTACTGGTGATACCTCTTTTGGGTGGGATGCTACATTTCATGCTACATTCCCATTTAACCTTTGACCTCTCTGCAGAGATTGCCAACAATGGTGTCCATTCCCAGTAATTTGGCAACAATTGTGGAACTGGCAGAAGCCATCAGCCCATTTCACTATCAGTCATTACCAGTCTGGACTAGATTTGAACCAATGGCATAGATATGAAAGGCACCAAAGCCCAGTGCAATCCTTTGAGCCATTCAGCTCTCTTTATGTCTCCTTTTCATTTCAATTAATACACAACAAACCACAGCTTACAATAAAATGCAATATGTATTGACACAACACTTTTCACATGCATTTCCAAGGGGATTTATAAAAAGCACTCCCAGGAACTATTATAGAAAGCAAACAAACCTGAATTCTGCATTTTGAACGTCAGTTGAATCCACATATGTGGAGCATGGCTGGTTAAATCCCAGCTACTGAGGGAATTACATTTATCATGTGGTTAAGAAGAAGTTGCTTATCTGAGAGAATGTCTTGGGGGTGGACACAGAATGACTGAAAGATAAACCAGTCCTTTGTGAGTAACAGCTTTATAGTGACTAATAAAGTCTTGAATGTCATGCAGTATTTTAGCAGGAGTCACCGAAGAGATTTAACAACAGTTGTGTTAGGCTAGAGATGGCTTATTAGTGCCAGTGAGGCTGAATGACGGTCAGAAGACATGAAGAACCCAAAGCATGGTCTATGTTCATAGTTGTAAGTTGACAGACATTGCCATATTCAGGAGAAAACCACAGGGATATTCACTATAACCAAGTAAAGCGGTCTTAACCATAACCCTTGTATATTTGAAATCCAAGACCCATCTCTGAAGAGGCTTCCAGGCTCCTTCCTTGATTTAAGAGTCTTCTCCTGTGAATAGCCCTCTGGGTTCCTCTAACTCTCCTTAGTTTCAGGAAGATTATTTCGTGATTTTTGTGGGTTTGAACCCCATTTAATTGTAAATAATGTTCCTGTTTTCAGACTGGAAATAGGGTGTAATTTTTTACAGCAAGAGTAATTAACCACTGGAACAATTTACTAAGGGTGGTGGTGGATTCTCCATCACTGATCATTTTTAAATTGAGATAGGATTTAAAAAAAAGATATTCTCAAGGAATTATTTAGTGAAAGTTCTATGGTCTGTGTTCTACAGGAGGTCAGACTAGATGATCACAATGGCCCCTTCTGGCATTATAATCTAGGTTTCTATTATTAAATTGTGAGTCTTGCAATATTTGTTGTTTTCTATTTAAAGCTCCAATGCCTCAAGCCATAGGATGACATAAATCATGAGTTATAAGTGAGTTTATAATCTTCATGGTAATGAAAAGTTATAATCTTCATGGTAGAGAAAAGCTTGAAAATGTGTGTCTCAAAAGCTTGAAAAGTGGAAGGTAAATAAAAATACCCAAATATATTTTGAAAGTCTCATGCATTTTAAGTCAATCTTATGAGCTTTTGAGGGCATACTTTATAATTTTTGAACAATGCTGTCTTAATCCACCCCAGAAGAGTCACATTATTTATTAATATTAGTTCAGTGATTTGATTAAAAGCTCCTTCTGTCTTTTAACATTAGGAGAGAAATCATATTTAGGAGCCAATAAAATCCATATCTAACAGAACAACCCCAGTGATATGTGTAACTCTGAAGTTTAATTTCTCTTACTCTTGAACGTGATTTTCTTTAAAATATGAATTTATTAATTCAGATGAGGACAATGCAATATCAAGGAAATACAATGTGGCTGCTTTAAGATCCCTGCAGACTATGGTACAATTGTAATGTTAAATGTACTAAATCTTGTAGTAGTCATCACAATTAAATCAAGGATTGCTTCATATGCTATAATCATATAAATGTTAAATAAATGAAGTGAAACGTTTTAAGGCTTGTTGCGGATATCCATATCTGAAGAAACAGCAATGACAGGACCAACTAACAGCTCAGACACAACACTGATGAGCACAATTTAACAGACAGTCAGACAGACAAGATATATAGACAGACAAGGCAGAAATTCCCCCATCATTTTTGTTTCCCTTAGCATTTTCTTCTGACAATTTGTTCATAGTTCTTTGTACTGAACTACAACTGGGGGGCCTCTAGTAATTTATCTTTTGTCTGTTTCAACAGCATTTACTACTGTTAAACATCTTGAGTTTCAATCTGATTATTTAAGTATAAATCTGCAAAGTTCAATAATATTTCTGTTGAATATTTAAATGATTTGAATGGTTCAGGCTATAACACATTGCTTGCTGGGTGTCATATCCCTGGAAAACAGAGAACGGTTGTACTTTGGCAGAGATGTTAAACTATATGCACCATCTTTTCCCTCTTAAATTATTATGATTTTAGGATTCTGTGAACCAATTTGCTCATCATCCTTTTATCTGGGTAGCAGTAAAGGAACAGACATTAATTTCTTTCCCAATAACTAGTAGTTGTTAGATTTACAAGATTTGTGTGAATATTTCCCCCCCGAGATAATAATGGCTTGTTTGTTTTAAGTTCATATCCTGCTTTTCCTAGAAGAAACAATGCGGGTGACATATGAGTGTGTGTTACCTTGGGAATTAGCTAGTTGCTTCTGGAAAGATTAATCGATTTCTATGCTAGCGTGACTGATTGAAGTACATAACTGTTGGTTAAAAATTCATGGAATAAAGAAACTATTAGCTGTGTGTAGTGTAATGTGTTATAATTGCAGGATGTCACATGCTTATGTGGGGAATGTGATCACAGCCCACGCAATAATGAAAAAAGCCATTGACAGATTCGTAGAGTTATTCTTCTAAAGGGGGAGAATTAGAAAAAATACATATACTGTGTTTTGGGGATCCGATTTTTATTTCAGTAGAATTATACCACTGTAAAACTGGATTACTCGAGTTGTAAATCAGATCAGCTACTTCCACGTTGCTGTCTAAATAGGTCTCATTTGCAGACAGACTATGATACCTTTACTGACAATCATTAGTACCTAAGTCCTACATAGTTTTACCAGCTCTTCTAATATGAACACAGTTTGTACCAGAAAAAAAGTGCTTCTGCTACTATAGCTCATACCAGTTCCCTGAATAAAACAAGCTATGCTGGCAAAAGCACTTTTTTTGCAGGTTTAACTGCTTCTACCTTGTGGCTTTTGCCAGAATAAAAATGCTGTAAAAAAATCACACTATACCTTCAAAAGTTTTGAGCATTGGCCTGTCTGTATTCTGCAAGTAGATCCATTGATTTCAATGGAGCTACATACTGAGTTAGCTCCTTGCAACAGGAATCATCTTTTTCTTACATGACTGTATAAATCCAAACACAACTGGATTGCAGCCTCAAGACACGACTGCAGAAATAGTATTGGTAATAATAATAAAGAATTAGGGTAGTGCAGGAAACATTGTCCAGTGGTTAAAGCAGTAGCCCAGGACTTAACAATTGTGGTGGACTCAATGTGGCAGTGGTGGCTATCTATGTACCTAAGATAGAAACATAAAATTTTTGACCCATGATTTTATGTAAACATATATTTCATTTTAACTGAGTTATATTTACATGGAATATGATCTTCAATCAACCAGAATTTATACAAATGTGGCTATATCTCCAGAGATACTATAAACACCTTCAAATACTCCAGTCTCCACAGTCTCTCATGCCTTACTATATCTGCAATGGGAACTTTGAAAATGTCCTTCCCTCTGAATGAGCACATTATCATTATGAATAATGTATGACAGACAGATTGGGATTTTTTATTTTTACGTATCACAGAATGAGTTTAGCTTGACTGTGTTTACTTGCATTCATTAAGTTAAATAGTATTACGAAGGAAGACAGCAATCCTTCTGTGTGAGGGAGAAAACAGCAGTGCTTTTAGTGGAAGATTTACTGTATGTGTGAGTAGATTAACTGCCTGCTGCAGGTTCTATGGCTTTTATGGGCTCTTTGGTATAAAAGATTAGATTGTGGACAAACAACCAAACAAAACATATTCTAATAGATTTGAACTGATTAGTAGGTGATTGTCTAGGTCTGATACAGGTTTTTTGTTCAGGCACCACATGACCACTCAGATTTCTGTTTGCAAAAAGTAATGTATGCAGCGGGCAGTTTCCTCAAAGGGAGATCAACTCCTGTTTGAAGTTTATTTTAATGGGAAACTTTGACATGGCCAAAGAATCAAGGGACAGATCTACAGCTGGTCTAAATCAGTATATCTGAGCTGAAGACATTGAAGTTATTCAGATTTACACCAGCTGAGTATCTGGCCCCCGGTCTGAATGTTGAGGCAATGTGTGGGCCATTACAGCTGGAGAGAAGTGAGTGGCATTCTATTCTACCTCCTGAAACACCAACCGAATTGTTTGCTAAATGCCAGATTTTGAGCCCTTTACTCCCATCGGAGTTGCTTGCATACCTTCAGTGGTATTACCTGCATGATTAACTGATCACTAGTAGAAGTATGTGGTTAACAATCTGTCCCTAGATTTAAATTCCAAAACTACTATATTTGATCATGATAATATAGAAATCAGAAAGAGTGCAGCTTTGATTTTCACATGCTAGGTGTAACTGGACAAGAAATTGTCGGTCTGATTCACCTCGCAATTACGCTAATTTGTCTCTCATTTGGATAATTTTGATTTGATTAGAGTTACTCCAAATAAACTTCAAACAGGAGTTGATCTCCACTTGAGGAAACTGCTAGC
Source organism: Chelydra serpentina (assembly GCA_037349315.1). NCBI lineage: Eukaryota > Metazoa > Chordata > Testudines > Chelydridae > Chelydra > Chelydra serpentina. Next base: position 22,553,402 of record JBAIAC010000035.1, read on the forward strand.
TACGTACATTATTCTTTGCAAACAGAAACCTGAATGGTCATGGGTTAAGTGAGGGCTAGCAAAGAGGCAATCAAAAAGTGTAATGATGGGCATTGTATAAGAAACTAACTAAATCATGATAGTATAGAAACAGATAATTAGGCCTGTTATGTTGAATTGTGAACCAAACAAACTGAACTCCAAAATCTCGAAGGGAGAATATATTTAAGACACTGAAATGCCATTTTTGACATCATTTCTTGTACCTTAACTTCATTTAAAGTAGTGGCAAAATATCTATTGATTTCATTAGGAGCAGGAGCAGATACACAATGAAGATGTGCATTTCCATTCTTTATATTTATTTAAAGAGTAGCATATGAGCACACTGGCCATGTCTGTTAGTAGTGGGTTGCACTACTGGTGTCTCCCTAGACAGCCCAGAGAAGAGGAGGAGGAAAGTATCCTCTCCCAAGAGCTTTAGAGCTACTCCGTACAGGCTGCATCAGCTCACTGACTGAATGAAATAACTCCCCATAGCACCAACACAATTCCACCATGGGAGCAGGATACTTTGGAAGGGATGATCCTTTAACCCTGCCATCCTCCGCTCTTGTGCACTGAGGAAGAGCACATGCCGATGGAACTCAGCTTTGTGTTAGTTAAGGGCTGCAAACCTCACCTGCTTGCACAAGAGAACCATCTATACCACCAAAGGGCTTCCATAGCTAGGGATATAGAGACTACATTTGCCCTCCTGAAAATAGTGATCACTGGAAGTGTGAACAGTTGGTATTGCAATAGGTATAGAGGACTGGATCCTCAGCTGGTATTACAAGCAGGGTGCATAGGTGTGGGAACTAGGGGTGCAGGGAGTGCTGCAGCACCCCTGGGTTTTATGTGGGGTCGCTGGCTCTGCACCCAGGCCTCCACTTCCCAGCCTGGGGCTTGGGTCCCAGCCGCCGGCCCTGCTCCCCAGCTTCTGGCCCCATACCAAGGTCCCGCTCCCGGGACCCTGTGCTTGGGACTCTGCTCCCCGGCCCTGCACCCCACGCAGCCGGGACTCTGCTGCTGGCCCTGCACACAGGTTTCTGGCTGCGTGGCTCTGCTTCTGGCCCCATGCCCTCCCCCAGACTTTGCCCCATTACCCCATCCGGTCCCAGGTGTGGGGCAGCGCGGACAGGGGTGAGGGGGACTGGCTTTGAGTACCCCCACTATTAAAAGGGTTCCAGCGCCACTGGCAGGATGAAGTGAATGTCATGGTATATGAAGAAAATTATGACTTAATTAGCATTACAGAGACTTAGTGAGACAACTGCCCTGATTGGAGTACCAACATGGAGGAATATCGCTTGTTCCAGAAGGATAGGTATGGGAAAAAAGGAGGAGGTGTTGCACTGTAAGTAAAGAATGTATACACTTGCTCTGAGGTCCAAGAGGAAGTGAGCAACAGACCTACTGAGAGTCTCTGGGTGAGGATAAAAAGGGAAAAGAATAGTAGTGATGTTATGGTGGGAGTCTCTTGTAAACCACCAAATCAAGAAGAGGAAGTGGATGAGTCATTCTACAAGCAGGTATCAAGATTAGTGAACACATGAGGTAATATACTACATAATATACCTGGACTTCAGCAAAGCTTTTGACACAGTCCCACATGCGATTCTGATAAGTACGCTGGAGAAATGCAGGCTCGGAGGAACTATAATTAAGTGGCTACATAACTGGTTAAACAACCACAAAGAATAACTAATAATGGAATGATGTCAGATTGGAGAGAGGTCTCAAGTGGGGTTCCACAGAGATCTGTTTTCAGTCCAGTGTTGTTTAACTTCTATAATGTCATACATGATGTGGAAATAGAGAGCATACTGATCAAATTTGCAGATGACACAAAGCTGAGGTGGGGTTGCCAACACTTTGGAGGGTAGAGCTAAAATTCAGAGGGACCCTGATAAATTGGAGAACTGGGCCATTGAAAACAAAATGAAAGTCAACAAAGACAAATGTAAGATGCTACACTTAGGGAAGAAAAACCAAATGCACAAATAGAGAATGAGGGATAACTGGCTTGGCAGCAGCACTGCTGAGAAGGATCTCAGAGTTGTGGTAGATCACAATCTCAACATGAGTCAGCAATGTGGTGCTGTTGCAAAAGAAGGAAATGCAATTTTAGGTTGCATTAATAGAGGCATAGCATGCAAGTCATGGGAGGTGCTAGTACCACGGTACTCAGCACTGGTTAGGGCTCAGCTGAAGTGTTGTGTCCAATTTTGGTCAATGCATGTAGAGAAACTGGAAAGGATCCAGAGGCAAGTGACAAAGATGAACCAAGGGATAGAATGCAAGTCACATGGGCAAAGTCTGAAGGAACTGGGTATGTTTAAGTTTGGAAAAGAGGAAATTAAGGGTGGGGGGGGGGAGAAATGATAGCGGTCTTCAAATACTTGAAAAACTGCCATAAAAGAGATGGAGAAAAGTTGTTCTCTTACAACAGAGGGCAGGACAGGAGGCAATGGATTATCTTCCTAACAGTAAGAACAGTAGGACAATGGACCAGACTGTCTAGGGAAGTTGTGGTTGCTCCTTCACTGGAGACTTTGAAAAAGAGGCTGCATAGCCATCTATCTTGAATGGTTAGCCACAACAAATCCTGCATCTCGGCAGGGGGTTAGACTAGATGACCTTTGCAGTCTCTTCTAACCCTATGATTCTATGAAATCAGCATAGGGCCTAATGATCTGGCCCATAATAATTAACAACTTGAATAAGACTTGCACTTCTATAATGCCATCCATCTGAAGAGCTTAATGAACATTATGAATTAAATACTAAGTCCACTCTATGGTAGGGTTGGTATTACCATCCACATTTTAGAGTTGCGAAAGCTGAGACAAAAAAGGCTATGCTACCCAAAGTCCAAAATCTGGAACACTATTGGGAATTGGCTCTTAATTTTGTATGCATTTGTGGACTGATCCATGTGTGCCTTGAGCTCTAGACAGACATATTTAAATACATCTAAATAAATACAATTAAAATCTCCTGATTCCCAGTCTTGTGTTGTCACCTTCAGATGAGGTGTCTTTGGATCTAAATTCATGTGTTCTCCCATCTAATTTAATAAATAATCATTAGTATTTATCAATTTTCATCTTCAAAGTACTTTGCAAACATGCATGTCAGTAGCTTGAGTCAAGTGAGTAGTTCCACTGAAATGCAAACAGGATCATGCAAACATGCACATAAGTAACTCTTCAAGCATGGCAGGTTACATAGGAACATAAGTGTTTTCAGGATCAGTTTCTAAGGGCCTGATTATGACTCCTTTAATCACACTAAATAGTACTTTACTGCAGAAGTACTCCCATTGAAATTGAAGTTCTATTAAATATTAAGCTAGGAGATCAGAGTCTGACCTATGATGGTATCACCATTATTTGGATTTTTCAGATTGGAAAACTGAGGTAGAGACATTAAGTGACTTGTCCAAAACTAGAGAAGGAGTTGGCTTAGAGCAGGGATTAGAACTCAGGAAGATCTACCTCAAAACAGTAGACCAAACACCTCTAATAAAATGGCTTGAATTCATATATTTTATTCTTCCAGGCTGTCAACAGCATAGGAGGGCATATCACTGTGTCAAAATGACTAAAACAAATTAACTTCTTTTAAAAGTATGCTTTAATGCACATAAGCAAGATAGGAATGTACATTTGCTTACTTGTTTGAGTATTCCATTTGAAGTCCTCTAGTATTCAGAAGGATAAAAAAACAATTCCTTAAGTGTTTCCAAATAATCTCGATAGAGTTTTAACAGTTTTGTTTTGTGATTCTGAAAACACTTGGAAGATAGACCAGTCTTCAGGGCCGGCTCCAGGCACCAGCCTTCCAAGCAGGTGCTTGGGGCAGCAGTCAGAAAGGGGCGGCAGTGTTTCCACGGCGGCAGCAATTCGGCAGCAACTTCTCTGTTCCGCTGGCAAATCGGCGGCAGCTTCTCCCATTTGCTGTCTGTGTCGGCAAATCAGCGGCAGCTTCTCCCTTTTGCCATCTGCAATGGCAATTCGGCGGGAGTTTCTCTCTTCTGCCATCCGCGGCGGCAATTCAGCGGCGACAGTGTTTTCATTGCTTGGGGCAGCAAAAACAGTAGAGGCGGCCCTGCCAGTCTGTTTCTGATAACATGGGCTCAGATGGTCTTAAGAATATGAATGGGGCTTTAAGAACATAACTTTCATTAGGTATCAGACTGACTGTCCCTTCATTAATCACTCCTGAAGCCTTTGACTTCCTTTTAGGTTTGGGATTTCAAAATGGCCAGAAGTGGCAGCTGATGAAGGTTTAGTAGACACCATCTCCCTGGAGAGCAAACAGATTACTGTCCCACGCCTGCAATTCATCATCAAAGATGAGATGGAATCTTTAGTACTAGTGGGATGCCAATCAACAAAGTTGTCTGTAGACTTCTCGAAAAAAACATGTGACAAGTCCTACACTCTCCCATCCTTTAATACTATTAGGCCTGATCTTGCTAGGTGCTGAATACTTGCAACTCCCCATGAAGTCAATGAGAGCTATAGGTGCTCTTCACCACTCTGGAACTGTCAATTGTGAATAGAAAACATTGGTATTATGGGGAGATGTTCTCAACTTAAATATTTTTTAAAAGAGCATATTATAATAGTTAATAATATAGTTGTATTACTTTAGCACCTAGAGGCTCCAATCAAAATTGGGCCATTGTGCTAGGCTCTGTACAAACACAGATCAGAAGAGTTTCCAGCCTAATTAGATGGATAACTATGCATGATATATCAAGAAGTCTTATTGCGCCTCTAGCTCCTATTGCATCACACTGTGTTCCATTTCTTCACTTTTGAAAGTTTTTATTTTTCTTATACATTTGGCTCTGCATAGGGTGACCAGACAGCAAATGTGAAAAATCGGGACGGGGGGGATAATAGGAGCCTATATGAGAAAAAGACCCAAAAATCGGGACTGTCCCTATAAAATCAGAACATCTGGTCACCCTAGCTCTGCACTATATTTTCTTTTTCTATCAGTGTAATAGACATGGTCTTATGAAATACTATATATGTCCTTTATATCTAATTGAGAGATTAGCAGTATTGGGCATACTTTAATATTAAACAGATTAAAGAATTCAAACCAATAGATTGTAAGTATATAAAAGAGTTTTAAACATTTTTTTTCAGGTACTGCCAAAGGGAACTTTTACAAATTTGTAAATTCTACTCAACATTGAATAAACAAGAGACAGCTGTTAAAATTGTTCTTTTTCCCCCTAAAATGATCTTTAGAGATAGAAGTTGGAAGTCATGCATTATTTAAATAAGACAGAAACACAAACTCATTTTAGAGAGCTGGGAGAGAATTTCTCCTTGGCATGTACTTTATATCTCTGAAATAAATACTGATATGATTGTGGAAACATTGCTATATGATAATTTATTCAATTTAAAGCCAGGTTCTATTCTGAAAAGTCACTCTAAAAATAGCATCATGGGGTCCCAGGTTTATTGTTCTTTGTAGAATTTGTATACCACATTTTCTTAGTTTACAAGTAAAAAGATGGAACTCTTTTCTACATATTTTTCCTTAAAATGTATCTTGAGGCCTGAAACACTAACTTTTGGCTAGTGCATCATCACCAGTAATAACATTTGGTGGGTCAAACTGTATTATATCCATGAAATGGCATGGTTTTGATTAATGTTTCTGTGGTAAATGCATGAGCAGAATGCATTGTAGCTCACTATCTTATAACTGTGGACTCGCAAAAATTAATGCTTCCTGTCTAAGGTAGCAAAAACTTGATTTTTGTCTCTCAGTGACACAAGGTCCAGCTCTATTGAGTGAGGAGATGCCATTTTTACATAGATTTATGATCAGAAAATTTGCTAACAACTACAGCGGGAGCCATTTTTGTTCTTGATTTGCATCCAGCATTGATCAGAGCATGACCAGCCCCATGCATCAGGGTCATGATTTACAATTTAATAGTTGATTTCTTATATACCCAGAGCACGCCCAATATTAAACTTCATCACTGTTTGTCTAGTAAATGCATTTAAAAAAAAAATCTGCTGTTAAATCACAGGCAACATTTACCAGGTTATATTTGCCTTTGTGTAAACCAGCTTTTATGTGAATATTTTAAAATATATTTATATTCACTTAATCAAAAATATAAAATCAAAGAGTAACATTAAAAATAAACAAGTTTAAACAAAAACTCCTAGTTGGTCTAATGTTCTGCTTAGGTTTACTCATAAAAGAATGACTATTAGTTCAGACAAGAATACAGTTACTGAAGACTCATTGTCCACTGATTCCCTGGAGCCAGATTCACCATCTCGCTCTGGCTGCCTTGCACTGCTCTGATGATGCAACACAGCTGTAATAAACTTGGCTTCACTGGTCAGTTAAATTGGATTTATGGCAATTTTGTGTCACCGGAGCAGTACAAAGCAGACAACGTAAAACTGTGAATCCAGACTGCAAAGTCTTTTCTGGACTATGTCTTCAGTATTATCCTTTTAGGCCAAATAAGAATGCTGATTCTCTCTGTTATTCTAACCATTGTAATAAGCAGCTCAAGTTTTAAACCTCGTTCACCTCCCTTGTATTCAGGAATGCGTTCTGTGAGTGAAGAGATGTTTTATTTAGCGTTTCTTTTTCATGTAGGAAAATAGAAAATTCTGCTTCAGAAGGATCTCTGAAAAAACTTTTAATTGGTTACATCAAAGACACATGGCTTTGATAAATTAATTTGGGTTTTCTATGCATTTCATACAGATTAAAAAACATATAATCCAATCCTGTGTTTGCAATATAGATTACATGGATTCTTGTACCATACAGGAGGGTGTATATTGCCTGAGATTTGTCCCTTTGAAATGCAATTAAATGTTTGAAACTCCAGGCAGATGAATAAACCAGCTTCCCTCACCAATTTAATTATCCGTGCCTGGTTTGTCTCTATATAGCAGAGTTATGCAGCAGAGTGCCAATTAAAAATTGTCCTTTTGATCGCCAATAAACGTTAAAGGCTCAATTATGTGCATCTCTCTGAGGCTGGGTGGAGGAGGGTCATGTAGTATCTGACCGATGGTGTCTGGTGGCACATGATGCCTAAGCATTACAGAGGGATGCCAGGGGGAGTGCACACAGCAATGGTATTGCTAAACATGTTTAAAGGGTATAGCATGCACTTCCTCCAGTATCAGCTTCCAAGTGCTAGCTTGTGTACAGGGAAGGCAGTGCTGACCTTGTCCCACCCTTCCCAGCCTTATCTCCTCTGGAATGTATGGTTTTGACGGCATCACCAAATAGCCCTGTCTTCCACTCTGAGGTCCAGTCCTGCATTGCTTCCTGAGAGATGCCAAATGCCTTTAAATCACATTGACTTCAAGGGCAGGGCATTCAGCTCCTCTCAGAGACATTAAGAACCTTGCATGACCAAGACCAGGGAAAGCAAGCAGCTTCATTAAGGCTTCTTCCCATGATATTGTACAGGGAAGGGAAGAGACTTATAGACTCATAGACTTTAAGGTCAGAAGGGGCCATTATGATCATCTAGTCTAACCTCCTGCACAATGCAGGCCACAGAATTTCCACACTTATTTTCATGAGTTCAGCATAGCTGATGATCCAGCAGATAGAGTTCCTGTACTTCTCCCCCACTAGTGCCTCCTACAGGTGTGGCTATAATTTGTACATTATGGATATAAGACCGTGTTCTCAAGCAAAAATGTGTATGACGACCTCCTTTTAGTTCCTATTTGTGAACACCCCAACTCTACAATATAATTAAGCATGTTTTCAGCACCACTAACCGTCTCAAATCAAGAGACTGTCTATAGTATGAGGGTTGGGTTACTGGATTTCCTGTGAGTCCTCGTTTGGTGATAGAAAAAAAATTGTAGCTCAGCTATTTTATTTTTGGTTGGCCTCTGGTGAGCAAAAGTGAAAATGAAAGCCAAGTCCAAAACTATTTGTGTTGAAATTTCCAGTTGCACAACAAACTCAGGCTCATCATAGTGCAATGAGGCTACATGACAGTTTGTCTGAGTTCATCTAATTATTGGTCCTGTCATTAATAGGATATGTCAAGTTATCATCTCAAAGGGAAATAATGCAAGTACATGGTGTCTGTACAAAGTGATATTCTACTGGAGTGTTGCATAAACTAAGTGACAACGAGAGATTTTTTTATAATAGGTCCCAGCTGAGTTAAGAGGAGAAGAAACAGATGTCTCAAAGGATAGAAGCATTGATGTACCATAGAATATACAGGAAATGATCTCTGTTATACCAAAGGAAAGTTCACTAAAGTGAGCTTTAACCTTAGGTAATACGTGACATCCTGACTACAATATTTCTGTCATAAAATGGGCAACATTTTGTAATACTTTGTGAAGTACTGCAGTGCTATTAGAACAGGATTATTCATTTAGCACGTTTTCAAAAGGGGCTGTGCATGAATGTAATTCCAACATTCAGGTTTTTCAAGACTTTCTTGCTCTTCAATTTTCTTTTCCTCACAGTTCTAGCCAAAAGGGGGATGACGACTATGAAGATTATACATCCAACAAAACGTGGGTTTTGACTCCCAAAGTCCATGAGAGCGATGTCACCCTGATTTTAAATGGCTTGCTGGAGGGATATGACAACAAACTGAGACCTGACATAGGAGGTGTGTTTTCTAACCTATTTTTAATTGAAATGGGGGCTGGAGGAAGAGAATTCTCACATTGCAGTATATGTATTGGAAGCATAATCCACACAAAGAAGGTATGAAAACAAAATATAATACACTATAACTTCATTTTTTATAATATCTATCATAAACACTTTGGCCAAGATGTGTAAGTCAGGCTTGTGCATAAGGATGGGCTGATAAATCCATATCCATGCACCTAAATGGCCTGATTTGCAATAGTTCTGAGCACCCACAAATTCCATCGAAATTGCTGAAGCTGCAGAAACTCAACTACTTTGAAAATCAGGCCACTTCTATTTTGTGCCTAAACATGGAGTTAGGAGTTTAACTTTAAGCATTCAGTTTTGTAAATGTTGGTGAGTATCACTAAATGCTTTATATAGTTAAATTATACAGTCACAGAGTTACAAATAATACATAGCAGCAGATGGAGAGGATAGAAAGGAGTATAGAAAAAGGGAGACAATATGGATTAGAAGACCCTCAGATTAAGTAATGAGCATAGCACCATCGAAGGTTTATATCCATTTTCATCAGCTGAGGCTCACACTCATATGAGTTTTCAGATGAGCTTCGAAAAGCAATGGAGTAGTTAAAGAAGCGAGGCAACATATGAAGCCTATCCCAGATCATAAAAACTACAGAAGTGAAGGGTTTCATATAATAATAATGAGATTGTGGAAAGGAGCAGAGAGAAGTCATGGACTAGAGAAACAAAAGGAAGTAGGGGGCAGGAAGCTCCATGAAGTAGGCTAGCTCAACCAAGTCTGTGAAGAAGTTTAAAACCAAGAACAACAGTTTTTACCTATACTCTACAATGAAAGTTAACATGAGTGTTTATGTGGGTAACACCCAATGATAATACTTACATACACCTTGTAAAATTAGCAAAGGAATTCCCAATGAAACACATATAACCAGAAATGTTGTATGGCTTGTTCTCCCAATCCCAGACTTTGGGGAATAAAAAGAGTGGAGCATCCATAAAAATAATCTGGGAAGATTGATTTTGTTTTAGTTAGGGATGTCTGTAATTAATATGGTCAAAGTGGGGAACAATATTTCAAACTAAATTAGTCTAACAATTGTTTTCCATTCCTGTTTTGCAAGCCCCAAATGTTGTTTTGGGCTCATGAAATGATTGTTTATCTGCAGACATCACTTCAGGCTATGCCAGTCACTTTCCATTGAGGCCCATCATGTGAAATGAGTGATGAAACAGTGTAAGAGGACTCTGAAAAAAGTGTTTGTTTTCTCAAGGAGTAGCACTTGATAAAATATGTTTTTGAGAAACAAAGTCCCCTACACAGACAACACTACATGGGCATCGCATCATTCTGATCTCACTCACATCACTGTATTGCCTTTGAGTCCAGTAATTATTCCTCATTTACGCCAGTATAAGTGCAATCAGAATCTGGCTCTGAAGTATCTCTGTCTATTGAGGAACTAGAATTATTGCTGTACATTTTTTTTTTAACTATATTTGCTATTTGGAAATGTGTGTGTGTCTCTCTCTCTCTCTTTCTCTCTCTCTACACACACACACACACCTACCTCCCACCCTCCAAACACACACAAAATAGACTCTCCAAAATAATAACCTTATGTGTGGTTTTTATTTAATGGATTTTGACCTTCATTTTTATTAGCAGTTCTTATTGTTTTCCTTGCAGTGAAACCAACAGTAATTCACACTGACATGTATGTAAATAGCATCGGTCCAGTGAATGCTATCAATATGGTAGGTAACTGTTTTTAACACTTTGCTACACTTTTAATGATCAGTATATTTGGTTTGGTGCATGCAATAATTCCTTTATAGTTGCAGTGTAATTATGCTTCCATTATTTTTGACACTGCACTGTATGTATTTTAAAAGTCTTATTATATCAATCTCATGGAGAATAGTAGGGCATGGTTGTAAGGGGAAGTGGAAGTGGAAGTTTTCTTTATATCAGAAATCAGTGTGAGTGTGTTTAATAACATTATTACATGGCTTCTAGCTCACACTTATGCAACCATGTTGTGGTCCCTTGTTTAATCATGCAAGGGCTTGCAAGATCCAGTCCAGAACATGTTGATAATTTGGGTGAGGAGGGACCAATGCTTTAGTATTCTTGTCATCTCACAGCCAGAAACAGCCTATGTAATATGTACATCATAACACTTGTGTTAGAGGCATTGTTTTATATAGAAATACAGCCATTGATCATGACACACAGTAGAATGAAACAGAGATGGAAGGATGGATCTGCAATTTAATTAACTTTTAATTTTTGGAGGGTGATAGGCCTTCCACAAGAAATACCAGACATTTACTTTGATCCAGTGTGGTTTAAAATGACCTGATATCAAATATCCCTATCCCATAGTAAGGGATGGCCCCCTTCAGCCTGATCCCTAGGATTCCACGCACCTCTGAATCGTCTCCCCCTCTCCCTGAGAGGTGGAATGAAGGTGTACATAAAAGGTTAGATAGTGAAGACTTAATGTCTGCACACTGATAGGGTCCACCAGTTTTCTACTGGGTCGCCTACATTTATCTGTGGTAGCTGGCCCCTTTGATCTTCACAGTGACTGCAAATTGCAATAAAATTACAAATGTCACTTATTAACATAAAGCTTTTAAATTTCTCTCCTAACTAACCTAGAATTGGACCTCCAGGATGCTGCAAGGAAGGAGAAAAAAGCCCTGATCAGACACCTTGCCAATCTTGCCATATGAACCAAATATTTTCCACATGCCCCAAACCAGTGACTGGCCAGACCCACAGCCTTTTGGAAACAGTTCAAACTATACCTCTAAGAGCTGCAGAATGACTGCTGCACTCCTTGAGAGCTTCATATGCAGCAAGGGGAAAAGCATAAGGGACAATCAAGTCTCCCTTCCTTACCACAGACTGGCCAATGGGAGGCATGGAGAGGCAGAGAATTCTCTCCCTTCCACTGACCCCACTCCCTGATCAGGCATGTGCATTCTGGGTGCCAGGGCAGGGCAAGAGAAAGGGGAGGTTCCTGCTCAGCTAAGCTTTCCCCTTCTTTCTATGCTTCTTCACAGGACCCTAGGGATTGTGTGTCCCCTACCAAACTGATCAAACACACCTCTCCCAACTAAGACTGGTTGGAGGGTGGGAGGGACGCACTGACTTGAAAAAGTTATAAAACAGCATCAAACCTTATTTTTGAAAATAAAAATCGCAAGATTTATCAAATAAGTTTTTCAACCAGCTTTAGCATCAATCCCTCTTGTAGTGACTGCAAATACTTTTTCAGAGAAATGCTTTTAAAAGTGCACCTCTGACACTACCATGCACAATGTTTTCTCTACTATTTCTGGTTAATGAACAGGAATATACAATCGATATATTTTTCGCCCAAACCTGGTATGACAGACGTCTGAAATTCAACAGCACGATAAAAGTGCTCCGGTTGAACAGTAACATGGTTGGGAAGATTTGGATACCAGATACATTTTTCCGAAACTCCAAGAAGGCTGATGCTCATTGGATAACAACGCCCAATAGGATGCTCAGGATCTGGAATGATGGCAGAGTGCTATATACACTAAGGTATTTGCACTTGAATTTAAATTTGGTTCCTCAAGGAAAAGCCAAAGAAGTACGTTTTATGCAATTGAAATGTGAATAGGAAATAACTTATAAATTAATTTCTAATCAGAGGAGAGGTTTAAACATAACTGGAATGCATAACTTAGAACGGGGGGGAGGGATAGCTCAGTGGTTTGAGTATTGGCCTGCTAAACCCAGGGTTGTGAGTTTAATCCTTGAGGGGGCCATTTAGGGATCTGGGGCAAAAATTGGGGATTGGTCCTGCTTTGAGCAGGGGGTTGGACTAGATGACCTACTAAGGTCCCTTCCAACCCTGATATTCTATGATTCTATGATATATAACATAACTTGCCTGATTATAGTTTTAAAATGTCCTGGGAAATGCAAAATGCTTAGATCATTTGTACTTTGTCTATTTAAAAGGCTGGATATTGCCATAGTTTAAGTGTCTCATTTTCATTCAGATTTTACAATTCTGTCCCTCAAGGAATCTCACTAAAGTAAATAGAACTACATGAGGAGTAAGGAACAATTCAATATAAGGGTATCACAATCTTGTCCCTGATTTGTGTTTACAATTTATCACTTGCCAGTTGTTTTGCCACTCTTATTTTCTCTTCTGGCTATTAAATTAGAGGATTTTAAAATCATTGATTGAATTAATCAGTATTTATAACCAATCTGCATAAAGGTTTCTTGTCCTCATTCAAGTCCATTTCATGCTCCTTTTGACTTCAGTGGAGCTGGATAAAGCTCCAAGGTGAAAAATGTTTAACTCCTGGAAATATTTGTGGAAATAAAGACAAAGTGGGTGAGGTAATATCAGTCATTTAGAGTCTGATCCAAAGCCTATTGAGTTCATATTCATCAAGGTTTTATTAGGAGAGTGTACATATCTATCAGTTCATGTATCTCCATTTTGGTTTCTTAGAGGTTACTAAAATTTTTCTTCATTATTCATTGGTTAAGAATTTTTTTTGATGTTGGAAGAAATATCTGAATTACAAGAATGTTATTTTGTAGTTATTTTACATTCATTATGCATCACATTTTGAAGAAGAGATAAGAAAATGATTGGCATTTAAATCCAGAGTGAATCAAAGTCAGCCTGATAAATCACATCCTACATCTGCTTTTGAAATGTTAAATAGGTCTTAATATCTCAAACCATGCTCTCGTCTCTCTTCAAACCTCACTATTTTCCTCCTCAAAACACTCAGTTTCTCTCTATTTTCCTCCTCAAAACACTCAGTTTCTCTCTATTTTCCTCCTCAAAACACTCAGTTTCTCCCTTTAGTGATCTGACATTAATGTGTAGTCAGTAGTTCTATTAAATATCGTGATCAGCGACAGTAACATTCAAATTCTGATAATAAATCTTGGCTTAAGTTAGACGCTAAATGTGATAATCTCATCCCAACTGTGCCTCAAATCTAACACACAATTTGAGAGATCCCATATTACAAGAGTATTGGAAGTGACAAAATATGGTATATTGGCAAAGGCTTGTGTGTTAAAGCTTGCAGAGTGATTGCCCGAATTATGCCTGGCTGTAGCCACTGCTGTTGGTCACTCGCTTTCATGAGCACTATATTCCCTAACAAATCTTATGTGATTTTCTAATGAAAATAGTGAAAATTTTGGCATTTGTATGACTATGTTCTAGCCAACCTTGCCCCTTGAGGCAGAATTACTAACACAGACTTAAGCTTTTCTGCAAGCCTGAAGAGATCCAACTGGACTCACACTAGGAGTGATATTAAAACATCCCTACAACAGAAAACAAACCCAAACTGTCACTGAATTTATGGACCAGGTGGTAAATTCAAACAGTTTTAAACAAGGACACCAGTGAAAACACCATATTTAGAAATCAGAATATCATTATCTGATGAGCAGATTGTTTTGCTTTCTTGGTGTATATCAGGTGATCTTGAAGTCGGATTGACGAGGGATGAAATGAGAAAGGAAGAAAAAGGCAGTAATCTGAGCAAAGAATTACTAGGTGCTGAACCCTGCTCCCATTTCAATCCCAGGCAAAACTCCCATTGACTTCAAGGGCATCAGGATAGGTTCCTGTATCATTGCTGTGGGGAGAGTGCGTTTCTGATTCAGTTGGTCTAGAAGGCAAATGGTTCCTACATCCTCCATTCTGATCATTATCAAAGCATGAGATAGAGAAAGGATGAATGCAGGAGCTAGGGTGCAATATGGCTTTGGAGAATGGTTCTTGGACACGTACCAGCCAACAGAGAATGCCATCACCAGGGGTTTCACAAGGGTGGGATGGAAATTGCAGCTTTCACAGAAGAGAGTCTAGTGGTAGCACTGTTCTGCTACTCTCTCCTTGCTCCCACTGTTTTTCAAAGACGTCTCTCCTCTCCTACTGAATAATTCCCTCCAATGCATGTACCATGCAGCACATGCCCTATAGTGGAGACATATGTACAGACTGGCAATGCTGAAGAGGTTAAATGTGAAATACTAGAGATTTTTTAACTCTAGAGAATTTCTGAAATAGACTTTTTCTTATAAAATACATCTATATAATATATAATGACATGCTAGGACATAGAGGTTTTGCTGGCACCCATTTGAAATGACTTGCATACCTCACTCATGGCGTTGCTACTCATAAGTAATGTTGCCATCTCAGACTCAATCCAATAAATCCTTTAAAACGCACCACATTTCACATTCTCTTTTTTGCAAGGGACTAATAAATGCATTGTGGGTTGGGAGTGTAATTAAAAAGAAAAAACACAAAATTCACTGATCAGATACATGCAATAACCATCATATATTCCTACACTTTGAATAGGCAAATAAATAAATACATCATCATGTTTTAATTATACCCATTGTATACAGTGCTTATGTGTGTATAATATTTGTGTTTTGTATATTTTGTATGCTGGGGCATGTTGATAAGAATCTTGGTTTGCATGCCACACTAGTTTTCAATAGAAATTACTACGGCATGCACTGTATATTCTGATACTAAATCTTTGTCATCTCTTCTCTTTAGGTTGACAATAGATGCTGAGTGTCAGTTGCAGTTGCACAACTTCCCGATGGATGAACATTCCTGTCCGTTGGAGTTTTCAAGCTGTAAGTCGTGTGCTAAATTACTTATTCCACCTTCAATTGCATTGACATACTTAGGGCCAGATTCTTAGCTAGGGTAAATCAGCATAATCTGTTGTCTTCAATTGGATTTGGATCAGAAAGGATCTGGAATTTATTTTGTAAATGTGTACACATTGTATATGTTAATAAATAACAATACTTGAGAATGCTACGTGTCTTAGAGCATGTACCATAGATGAGAATACACAGATATTCATAATGCTTAATTATGCTTGTCATGAAAGTTAGCTTTTATTAATAAATGTTGTGGTCTGGATCTTTGTCACGCTCATTGCATATGGGTGTCACTCCATTAACTACTGTTGGCATGTGGGTTGACGTCTTTGAAATCAGACTATAGGGTGAAGTGGGAGATTTGACAATGACTTTAGAAGGGCCAGATTGTGCCCTAGATGTCTCAAGTTGGGGAGGGGGGTGGGAGGGAGAAAAGAGGAGGCATTCAAAAATGCACTTTTGGAAAATAAATAAAATATGAAACGAATTGAAAGGTAACTAACATATTCCCCTCCCTCGACTATGTTGCTCCATATTTTTCTGGATAAATAGAAAATGAAGCTGTTTCCTACAATGTAAATTTTTAAATAAAAATGTTAAAAATAAAAGATTATGAAGCTGTGTTTGGAATTCTCTTGAAGATGGCTACCCCAGGGAAGAAATTATTTACCAGTGGAAACGCAGTTCGGTGGAAGTAGGAGACACCAGATCTTGGAGGCTCTACCAATTTACTTTTATTGGACTGAGAAATTCTACTGAAGTGGTGAAGACAACTTCAGGTAAGATAAGCTATTTTCTTATAATCTGTTTTCTTTCAAATTATTTGTTTTATGTTAAAAAAGGTATATGATTTTATGGAGCTCAACACTGGCAATTTGTTTTGATTTTAACTCCTTATGAGTTACCAGATCTTCATGTATCCTGCAAAATGAAATGCTGTCTCTTGCACACGCTCGCCCTGCACCCTCAGCAGTACAGGAAGGAGAGAGCAGCCTCTGGGAGGCCACAGTCCCCCCTCCAATGCAGGTGTATGGGGAGTGGGTAGCAGAGGATAAGTGGAGCCTTGAATGGACACCCTAAGGACACTAGGCTGTGTAGCTGAGCTGTTGTGCAGAGGATAATAAGATACTACTGGGCCATACTAGATGAAACCTGTCCCTCCCTCACCTCAAAACAAGGGGGTAGCCAGGGAGAGAATTGTCACCCAAAGTTACAAGTCCCTGCTGCAGCAACATAGCTGCACACTGCCCCTAACTCAGGGCTAGCTCTGAATTATTAAAAGCTACTATGAACTAGCTACAGTGTGGCTCAGGTAGTTCTGCTCCATATTTCGATCTGTGTTATCCTCCTTCAGTACATGTAATAGACTTAAAAATGATAAAGTAAGAAGGTTGCCGTTTTTAATATTATTCCATTAACTAGGCAGGAGAGTGCATGCCACTTAATAAGTCAGATCAGAAACACACACACTCTAGCATTGGTGGTGGAAAGGATTAGCCATTTGGAGACTGGTGGAAGTTATTAAGGGTTCAGAAAGGTATTGCATACTAATATTCTTGCATGTACATTTCTTTTGTCGTTGATTCTTACTTTCAAAAGGAATGCTGAAATGAATGAGGTTTCTTTTGATTATACCAAATTTTATTCCACAAGTTCAAAGAAAACTGTGGGTTTGTGACAATAATTAATGACAATAATTATTAATAAAAGGGTCGCATTGCCAGCATAATCAAAAGGAGGTATGCTAGTGCTGAAAGCTGCCTGCTTGTACGTTATACGCAGTGCAAACAATGTGGCTCAGGATTTGTCGGGTTCCCAGTTCCTGAGAAAGTGGATATTAACCACTGCTGACATATTTAGTCTTCTGGGTAGGAAGAAAAGGACTGAAGCTTCTTAGCCTGTGGTTACATTTGTCTTAAAGCACCTTCTGCCATCCTTGCTGTAGAAAATATTTTGTCATCTCATTAAGGAAATGTTTGACCTTTCACCATTCCTGGCAGATGAAAGGTGCAAAGAAGGGCAAGGGGAGAGTGGTGGAACACGGCTACTAATAACTTGCATTGTGTAAGGCATGGTTGAGTCACTCACCCCCAAAGTAAAAATATAACCAGAACAGCATCTCTCCTCAGTCATGCCCCTAAAACAGGCACACCCACAAAAGGTAGCAATGAATAAGTGGATGGTTCTAGGGTCTGGTCCCGCTCCTATTAAAATCTGCAGCAAATCTCACATTGACTTCACTCAGACTTGACTTGCATTTCTTTTATGTGCTGTTTCCCTTTCCTTATTTTTTTTTCCATTCTCTAATGGAGAATATTTGGCTGGAAGGGGAAAGTAATACAATTTTAACATGTTGCAAGCTTCAGTTCCATTGTTCCACTGCTTCCTGCATTTGTGAATCAAGGGCATTTGATGATGTACCTCGTAATGTTAAGAGAGTGCTCATTGAAAGAAATGATGCATTCTCACAAATCGAAAACCTCTTCCTGCGGGATCATTAATCTGGTCCGAGAAACCACGGTAGTGCTCTGAGAGAACCAATATAATTTAAAGCTCATATTTGTTATTAATATGCTGATGCACATTGCCCTTTTTCATTTACTTAAACAAATAAAGTAATCAATACTAATTGTGCATTTAAAGTCAGTAAAAACCTACATTAGTCAACACTAGATAAGTGACAAGAAATGCTTTCCAAAGCAACTCAGTCATGCCGAGCTTCTCTTAAAGGCCTGCTGGGGCTGCACAGACAACTTGGAAAAACATTGTGTTCATAGGCATCTCCTCCCTGTAGTGTTTATCATATGTTCTCTCTATTTTTTTTCTCAGTTTTTTATTGCTAGAGCTGTTTGCATGAAAACTGAGTCCAGCCTTGATTCAACACAGTGCAGGTGTGCAGGGTCGCACGTATCAACAAAATTAGCATGGGGAATCCTGCTCCTACATCAGTGTGACTGATACTGCATGAGCCAGAGAGGCCAAAGATAATAGCATATAGCTAAGTGCCTTATTTTCGTAACTGCAATTCTCAGCTGGATAAGGTGCATAAGAGTCATTTCTACTCAGTGTCCTTACTCTTAAATGCATTCCATTTGTAGCCACGGTTCACACTTATACGTCTGCAATGCAACCAAGCTATACTTCCTGCTGTTCTATCCAGGGTCCAAAATTCAATGCCTTTGTTCCCTATGGTGTTTATTTCATGCTGCTTATTCCTCAACTGAGTTTAAAGGTCAGACTCTCAAGTGTCCATTGATACATTTGCATATAGCTAACTTATATGAAGAAATCCCCAATGTGTGTGCACAGTAAGGCATTTGGGCACATGATTGGCCTGTCTGGTCGCTAGAACTCTATTCACCTGCACTAGTGGCAGTCCTAGTGGTGGATCCATAGTGTAGATCAGTGGCACAATCGTTGGGAATTTTTTGCAAAAACTCCCTAAAGTAGACAAGGCCTTACCATAGCTGGCAAATTTTGTGTAGCTCCATGTGTGACATTTCTCTGTAATGATAAACAGTCACTGATTACTACTTCATGGGCCCCTAGAGCAGTGGCAACTGGGAGCCACTTGGTGTGTCAGAGGAGCTAATAGGGATCAGGTTATTGAGGAGAAGCTATGGCCTGGAGGGAAAGATACTGTGGGGGAGGGGCAGGAGGAAAATGTGTTAATTGGAAATGTAGGGGAGATAGCCTAGAGAGTTTTTGGGTGGCAGGAGGAACTGGCACAGCCTGAGAGTTGGATGCGGAAGACACCGAGGGAGTTGTTCTAGGGCAGTGGGAGTCTGAAGCAGCCTCCCCAAATCTGCTTTTTTTTCATTTTAGCACATTTGCTACTCTGTCCAACCCTGCCTCCTGCTTCCCAGCACTCCATGCTGGCCTGGCTCCATCAGTAGGAGCAGACAGGTTCCCTAAAACTTGGTGCCATAGCAGCCCCCTGTGACCCAGAGAAGATACCTCACTTCCTGCCAAGCCCAGCTGAATGTGCGAGCTCTTAGCTGGGCTGTGAAAGCACAACACTGCAGATGAATCCATTACGTAGCTGAATGCAGATGATGCTCTAGGGTGGGTCAACACCTGCCTCACAGCTCTGGGTGCCTTAACTGCTATGCTGTTGTGGCTCGCAGCTCTGACACCAACAGCCAGCGTACAAGCATGCAGGTTCATACACTGGCCTCCACTGCCTAGTTACTCTTTGCAGGGGAACCTCAACAGCTCTTCCAGCCCTGTTTTCTCTCCCAGAAACCTCTTTCTCTGCTATGCCAAACCCTCTTACTGTAGCACCTAGAAAACCTTATCAAGTTTGCTGCTCCTTTGAAGACACAGTACACAGCAGTTTATTAACTGGGGTTGACAAACACTCCACTTCAGTCAAATCCCCGTGTTGGTTTATGGTAAAAGTAAAACAAGTTTATTAACAAAAGGACATAGATTTCAGTGATACCAAGTATAAGAAATAAGGATAGAAATGGTTACAAACAAACAAAAAGTAAAAATATGTCTGTTAGGCCTGGTCCACACTAGGGCCGCAACGTCAGCTACGAGAATAGCGTAGCTGAAGTTGACATATCTTAGATCAAATTAAAAGTACTTACTGCGGGTCCACGCGGCGCAGGCTGGCTCCCCCGTCGACTCCGCTTACTCCTTGCGCCAAGCTGGAGTTCCAGAGTCGACGGGGAGCGCTTCTGGGATCGATTTATCGTGTCTTCATGAGACGCGATAAATCAATCCCAGAAGATCGATCGCTACCCGCCAAATCGGGCAGGTAGTGTAGACGTACCCTAAGACTAAAATTCAACAAACAAGGGGCTTTTGTTCAAAGGAGGAGTTTTTCTCACCATGGGCTCTCTTCCAACATGGCTGGTTAGACCTTTAGCCAGGACACAACATACAGCGCTTGGTTTCCTTGACTCCTTAGGTGAAGGATAACTATGGGGTTCTCTTCCCTTCTTTTTATAGTTCAGCAAACCTTTGAAATGTATTGCTTGAAAAGTAAGCCCAGACAAACTTTCTCTCTGCTGCTGTCTTTCCCACTGCTTGTTATCTTGATAGCTTTGTTACCTTATGTGTAAGTGTACTTACATTATCTCTGCCAGAGGACTAGGCTGATCAGATAAGCAAATTCACATTCTTTTATCTATGACTGTCTGGGCTTATGTATTGTTGCCCAACACATTTAAAGAACATAATTATAACTCTTTGTACCCATGCCATACATACACCACTCGATTTTCAGGACGAGTTTTGATGTGATGTGACACCTTTTAGATACAGATTATGACAACGATGTGTTAGGTGTGGTGAGTGAGTCAGGCCTCACAGGAGCTGCTGACACAGAGTAGTGAACAACCAGTGGGGCCTGGGTATCACAATAAGTGTCACATAAGATGTGTAAGACCTGACAGCCCTGCCTAAATGACTGCATGCACTCACAGCTACCTAATGTGCATGCACACAACCAGCATGTTAGACACACACACTTCAGCACACAATTGGGGAGCCCAAATTTGGAAATCTGGCCCTAGAATATTGCCCTCTACAAAAGAAAAAAAAATGACTAGAATATCACAAGCCAATTTATCATCTCCTTTTAAATGCAGTTAGTCATCCGGAGTTGTGAACCTGTTCCCATAAATAGTGAACTTTTCAAACCATCTCTAATTTACCTGGAAAGTCACATGGAACCAAACAATCAAGCGATGACCGAGCAAATGGGCTCTATGATATCCAGGATTTGTTTCATATAAATAAGAAATATTAACTCTAAAGGTGCTAAGCTGCTACTGCTGTTGTCTTGAATACTCCACTGAAATGGAATGGATTGTTAGACACTCGGTAGCACAGTAACAGTCAGAGACACAGCCAGTGCATTATGTGTGGATATACCTGGAACGTTTGGAAGCTTTCAGGCAGTTAATTCATTTGCCAAATGATTTCACTGTGCAGCAGGAGACAGCTCTTCAGCATCAGATTCTTAAGTGGAAATAATTGCATTCTGCCTGCAAATATTCCCCCGTAGTTTCAGTTGGATGCACTATTTTTTTTCCCTATTGAAAAGCTATTGTGACGCTGGTACAGAATGGCTGCCACCTATAGCACTACACCAGAGGTAACTGTGTTTTAGCCTTGGATGAAGTGAGCTGTCTGTGCTGTGGAGTTGAGCAAAGGGGCAGAATGTCATTGAGAATCAAGTTTTTGTTTCCTGAGATCCGTGTTGTTGGAACAGCAGTGATTTATCTCACATTCTTTACAATAAAATACTTCACGTGTCCATAGGCCATTACCACACAGCTGTATGAAATATTCATATTGAAGCTATCTTCATTTGAACTGAGCTTAGATGAGACGTTTCATGCAGTCCATGCTCACAAAATCTTGGTCAGCCTGTATTGATGTTTTTCACTCAGGTAGGAAACTAACCTCTCTCCCTCAAACAGCCTTCTTTGCTTGCACGAATAAATTTGGTCAGAGATATTGTTCTGGTAAACAGAATATATTTACATGCTCTAATATTTGATCTTGATGCACCATTGTAATGAAGTGAACAGTTGTCAGACAATCAATCCTTCTAGGTCCTGGAGAGCACCTAGCAGCCATCAGTTTTCTCCCATGCTTCTGCTTTAAGTTGAACTATGGTATTGACACATACTTTTAATGTCATATTTAGAGGTCTCTGTGGGAAATGAAGATGCTCATGCAAACTCAGCAAAGCATCACATAGTGTATTCTATACATTATTATTCACAGAAATATTTCTTATCCACTTGATAATCTTTTAAATCATATTTACCAGGGAGTAGACTGATGTCCTCCAGCAGACATGAGAATATAATTGCATGGCAGCTTCATGCAGTGACCAGCAGTATTAATTTAATAGTGGCATGTTTAGCGGACAGGAGCATATCCAATGCCTCGCTATGTGCTGGCTATCCCCAACTGCCATAACAGTTCTTTCGGCCACTAGAAGCCAGTGAACATTAGCACAGCTTAAGTCTGTTCTAACTTATGATGGGAGATGACCATGGCTGGCACAGCCAATCCAAGATCAGGAAAGTACAAAGGTGACTTATATAGCCCAATTCTCTCCTGCATTAGGCCAGATTTCAAACTGCTCTTCTGTTTCAAGGCTACCCTAAAACTGGCTTGCATGGCTGCAGGAGGTTCTCCTCCATATAGCACAATCCTGAAATTGTTTAGAAGCCAGCATAGTACAGGGCCAAAGGGTCATGGCTGAAATGTCCCTGTACCTAGCAATGCCTCAGGCAGACAATGCAAGTTAGTGCAACCCTTAAATTGCTCAAAATTGAATTGATGGTCCAGCCCAGTGAACAGCAGCAACAGGACTGGGGGTGGTAGGGAGGAGGGAGTTTTAAAACCATCTATGCACATAATACCTCCTGAGCAGTACCAAGTGTTCCATGGCCAGAGCTTAAGAATTTAGCTAGTGAATAGGTGTTAAATACTTGTATTCTGATTTAGCGGCATGCAGCACTCACCTAAACATCACTTTGCACAGGTGCAAAGCAGTGGACAACCAGTGTGTCTGAGATTATCTTTGGGATCTTTATTGGTCCCTTTTTTATGCTTTAGGAGGATATTTATTTCACAACCCTTGTTTGCTTTTTTTTAAGCAATACTATCTTATGACTTCAGACACAAGAGCCAAAAGAACATCTCTGTAGGATAACGGAACATTTAAAGCAGCAGGCAGAAAAGACAGCTTGAAACCCTAAATCTTGATATTAAGCACCTCAATGGTACAAAGGATCCTGTGGCACCTTATAGACCAACAGACGTATTGGAGCATAAACTTTTGTGGGTGAATACCCACTTCATCGGATGCATGCAGTGGAAAAAGATACCCAATGGTACAGTAACTCTTAATTCTCTGTCAGTTTAAATATTTCTGGCTGAATACTTCTAAGGAATCATAGAAGTGTAGGACTGGAAGGGACCTCAATAGGTCATCTAGTCCAGTCCCTTGCACCCAAGGCAGGACTAAGTAATAACTAGACCATTCCTGATAGGTGTTTGTCTAGCCTGTTCTTAAAAAACCTCCAATGATGGAGATTCTGCAACCTCTCTAGGCAATTTGTTCCAGTGCTTAACTACCCTGACAGTTAGGAAGTTTTTCCTAACGCCCAACCTAAACGTCCTTTGCTGCAATTTAAGCCCATTGCTTCTTGTGTTATCCTCAGAGATTAACAAGGGCAATTTTTCACCCTATTCCTTGTAACAAACTTTTATGTACTTGAAAACCCTTATGGCCACCTTCAGATTTTTCTTCTACAAACTAAACAAACCCAGGTTTTTTTGCAGTCTTTCCTCATAGCTCATGTTTTGTAAACCTTTAATCATTTTTGTTGCTCTCCTCTGGACTGGCTCCAATTTGTTCACATCTTTCCTGAAATGTAGCATCCAGAACTAGAAGCAATACTCCAGAAGATACAGAGAGAATCAGCCAGGAGTCTTCCTTGTCTTGATGCTATGAAAGTAATCCTTAGGGTAGAGCTAGGTGAATATAAACAATATCAGTGAATACTTTTGATAACAAAACCTGTTTGTTGATGGCATACAAGACTCCCCTTTTATCCATTGATTTGTGAACATTCAAATGAAAAAAGTTTTATTCATAACAATATGTGTAGAAAGCAAAACTGCCATTAATACAATAATACTTATGAGTGGATTCACACTGGGTGCACTCTTCAGTAAAGATTTTTTTTTATTATTCACACAAAATATTTGGGTTTTTTTTGTATTGTTTCACAACAGTTATAAAGTTCTGGATAATCTGTGAACAGAAAAAAGGACTTTTCCTATTTATAAAATTGAGAACCTCCAACTGCGGAATAGAAACGATACCATATGATTTAAGTGACCAATCCTACAATAGCAAACAAGAACAGTGAATCTGCATAGCAAACATTTCCTGAAAAGTCCAGAAGTTCAAATTTAGTCATACAACTATTAAGCAAACACTTATGAATAATGAACACATATGTAGAAATTATAATCTGTTCAGGAACATTTGTTTACTGTGCATAATTTGTACAGCTCTAGATGAGGGTCATCTGTTCAGAAAGTAAAGGTGGAGGTGAGAGCACAAAAATAGATCTGTTGCATGTCCCACCTTTGGCCATCCAAATTGGTTAATTGTATGACAAATTAATATTTATAAATGTATTTACTCAACTGCATGGATGAACTAATTTACACATGCTCACGTTTTTGCCTAATTTTTTTCTGTCTCCTAATACTATACACACAGATAGGGACATACCCAGCTGCAGCTTCACACACAGATGCTGAGATCAGCTCTGCATGGGAAGGCTCAATTAAGGCACCTCCCAGTTTCTAAGGCACACCACCTCCTCTGGAGTGTAAACCCAAAATTATATAGTCTTGTGCTGCACATGGAACTGTACAGCATAAGCTCATAAAATTTGCCCCCTCCCTCAATGTGGAAGGAGATATACAACAACTTTCTGCCCCAAGTTATAATTTCCACACACTGGTTTTAGATAAAACAAAAACAAGTTTATGAAATACAAAAGATCGATTTTAAGTGATTATAAGTGAGAGCAAACAGATCAAAGCAAATTACCTTAGTAAATAAATATAACCGCAAACTGAACTTAACACAATAGATAGGTAGGATATGAATTAGCAAATTCTCACCCTGAATGCTAAACAGGCTGACAGATTCTTAAGGCACAATGTGCCTTGGCTTTCCCAGGTTTTCATACAAGGCTAAAAATCCCTTTAGCCTGGGACCATCACTTCCCACAGTTTAGTCTTTGCCCCTCAAGTGTTTCCAGGTGTGTTGTAGGGAGAGTGAGGAACCATCATGATGTAATTTTCTCCTTTTTATACCTTATTCCCACTTGCTGGAAAGCCCTTTTGCTGTGACCTGGGTCAAACAGTTCTCATTGTGTAGTGCTATCTCTGAGAGGTTTCTATTGTACACAGTTCCTGGGGTAATCCTTGTGCTTGTGTGCATTTCCTCAATAAGCTATTATCATTGTTTGGCTTTTTTACTGTTGTACCTGAAAGGCTGCTTGTGGGTGTTTTCAACCTCACAACATGTTTCAGTAACACATACACAGCCAAACTTCATAACTTCACATACGATGATAGCACATACAATCCAGTGAGATATTACTGTCTAGCAGATCAAAACTTTTAGAATGATACCTCACAAGGCATACTTTGTACAAAACATATTCTAATTACATAACAGTGGTGAATATTGGGGTGCCAGGATGTCACATCCAAGAAGACCTATCAGTCTAGATACTTATGCACCCCTCATCACTGTAGTATCAGAGTGCCTTAACTTCATTAATGGATTTAGTCTTATGACACCCCTGTTGAGTTTAGGAACTATTATCTCCTTTGTTACAGATCAAAAACTGATGCATGGGGTAGATTAAGCGATTAGCTCAAATTCACAGAGGAAGTCTGTAGCTGATTCAGGATTGAATCCGATTTCTTCTGAGCCCCTGTTTAGTGCCCTCTCTTCAGTTTCAACCCAATGTACAGATGGTAGAGAAGTTCATTCCTTTGACTAGGAAAAATGGATAAAGATATTTTGACTTTTGCTACTATTATGGTGTTTAGGAGCTACAAAGAATCCATCAGGAGCCCAAGAGTTCACCCCACCCTGATGAGTGGAGGGGAGACATCTTCAGTGGATGGTGTTCCTCAAAACGTTCCCTCTTCCCTTTAACAACACCTTTGTCTTGGCCTCGCTAGAGATTTGCCAGTTTGCTGTTCCTCAGTTGTGTGAGATAATGAGTTTCATGTGTTGTGAAAGCTGTGTGACAACATTCTGTATTTGACAAGAAGATGCTGTAAAACAAGTGTCACTGGTTCATTGCTGGTACTGGAGTCCATAACATTTCACAAATGCCCTTAGAAATCTCACATATATATTGAAGAGCAGGTGAGACATGATTAAGCCTCTTGGGACTTTGCAGATGACAGGCCTTGGGGAGGAGAATCAACTGCCCAATATGACCTTCTGGGGTCTGGCCAGGAGGAATAATCAAAGCCAGTTTAATTCAAATCTGCTTATTTCTGACAGATGCCTTAGGCAGGTGAGCAGCACCTCATGACCGACAGTGTGAAAAGACCATCCACCAAGACATTCTGTACTATAATCTGAAGTTGTTGTAATCACCACGGATCTGATCCCATGGCAAGTGAAGTCAATAACAAAACTCATATTGACTTCAGCGGTGAAAATCAAACTCCATGTTAGGGAACAATGGCTTCTAATACACACATTTGTGAAATCCAACAGGATTGCCAGGTCATCCAGGAAATTAATTGAGGCCTATTATTTCTGGACATGGTGCAGCAAAGTTTGTGATGCAGCCCTGCCATGCTGGTTGGAGAAAAATAAATATTCTTTCCGTAATAACAACTCTCAGTGGGAACTTTTGGGCTAATGTGACCATGAAGATTGCATCAGTTAATGCTACGATTCCATAATTTTGTTGTCTGCAATGAACTGGACTATTGGAAAACAGCTCAATGCAAAGTGCTGGGAGGGAGCACACAGCCAAGAAGGCTGAATTATAAAAGATGCATTAGATACATACTGCTGTTGTAACTGAATTGTAACTGAGTTTGAAGGGCTATCAGAGTTCATTGTTAATGCATAAAAGCATTCAGAGCAAAAAGACTTCCTAACTTTGTAACTATGTTGTTACAGTGGAAATTTAGACTTTGTGGACTAAAGGTCTGAATTGATGGCGAAAATCCTGTGTTCTTATGGAAATATATATTTTGAACTCCTATACTTTGAAAGATGTACTTTTCTATTCAGGTTTGCATTTATAAATTTACTGAGAACTTTACACTTCCATTTTCTGCCTCAAGTTTGGTTGCTGCTGACTGTGGCTATCAGGAGAGTTGAAAGGCTCTTTGATAAAGATTTTCTCTTTAGGGAAGGTTAAAGGTTTCAATAATGACATGGGTGTTGAAATTTCAGTGACCATAATTCAGCCATCTTATTCCTTGATCAGTCTTGCCTATTCATGGTTGTAATGCTGCCTGAGTCACCCCAACAAAGGAAAAAGAAGACTTCCCCTGGCGGGAAGTGTAGCTGAGTCATGAAAGTGCTCTTACCCTCAGATAGTAAGAGTGCCCTATTGAGCAGATGCTCTTTGGGATCAAGTTTGCCTTTCTATGTGTCTGCCCTGCAAGCATGGTTTGCTACAGCTTTGGAAAGGACAGGTAGGGATAAAAGAGATTAATATACAAGCAATCAGAGAGTGAAAGAGCTGCCAGATTTTATAAACATCTCAGTTGCTCCTCATGCAGAACTAATTAGAAAAGCACAGATGCTGAATGCAAGAATTGGTTTTGTAATAAATATAAATATAGAACTGTTTCTGATATGAGAGACCAGTAACTTCAAGAAAAAAAAACTCACTTATTTAAAATAGTAGGAAAAATAATTTGATCATATAAAATATGAAATTTAAATAAGAAAGAAAGAAAGAGAGAGAGAAAGAAAGAAAGAGAGAAAGAAAAAGAAAGAAAGGTCTTTTGACTGTTTTTCTTTCTAAGGATAAAAACAGCAAATCCATAGTCTGATCCCATCTTCAGAAGCATTTTCCACAAAGCAAACAACTTATGGACATCACAAAAACAATCATGTTGTCCTTAGCACAGTTGTGAATATAGCTTTGTAAGTACTGATGAGTCTTTGAGGCACATTATGCATATAAAATGAAAGCTTCCCCCACACAGCCTAGTTTTTTCCCTTTTTTCTTTTTCCTTCTTTTTTTTCCTCCCTGTTTGCAGTTAAATCATAATATTCGTGTGAATGATTGATTGTCATGGAAACTGTTGTAGTATCACAAGAGAAAATCACTGTAATTTTATTGTTTGCAATTGGAGATGGATCTAATTAAAATGAATTGTGATGGGAAATCATTAGTTCAAAAAGATTATACACAATGGCTTAGTGGCTAAAGAAAATGTAGATTCATAATTACTTTTGAGCTACTCTGAGTCTGTATATTAAGCCTTATTTTAGAAGATTTTTCTGTATAATAGAAGAGCACATTAAAAATTATATAGGAATAAGTGCTATATGCTGGTGAGCTGCCTGAAATGCTATTTAGAATTTTCAGCACCTAGCAACTTCCATGTCTAAACAACTTGATACATTAAACAATTCTGCAACAGAAGTAGAATGTGAATCTACTTTGATATCCTGAACTCTTCAAATTAAGGCTATTATGGAGTTATGGAGTCATGAAGTAAGTTAGGTAAACGGAATGCTGATCCACATTGCACTGATGGTTGGATTTCTTCCCTACTCATGTTTTATTTCTGGAAACTACATGTGTCCAAACATAACAACTGACTCACTGTACAATTATTATTTCAGCCATGATTATTTCTCTCTCCCCCCGCTCCCTTCTTCCTTCCTCAACTCCTTCCTGTTCCTCTTGCTGTGGGAGTAATATATTTGAATCAGGCTTTAACAAACCTAAATTGCTTGGATAAAAATTAACATTAGAAGGAATGTGTGAAGGCAGTGATAGCTTGATGCGGATGGTGTGCATCACGGAGGGATTGCTCATTTGAAATAAATTTGGATTTGCCTCTGGTGTATATGTGTCCTAAATAATAAACACATATGCCTCCAAGGTTGTTCTTGCCCAATTAAATCCCTTCACTCTGTAAGTGCAATTGCTAGCTTCTCAGCTTCATGTCATTACACAGCATTTTTTTGTAACCTACTTAGCTAAGATGCTGTGGGTCTATCACTGTATTTGAGTGGATATAATTGAAGAGACTGATTAAATGCATGGCAGTGCAACAGACCTGTCAGAGTCACACAACATCAATATGTGCTAATAACAACCAAAACAACTTTAATATTTCAATATGAAAAAAAATATGAAAAATAAATTTAAGACCATCCGTTTTTTAAGAGACCAGGTGATCAGCTGACATCAATCAGCATAGTTCCATTGGGTCTAGAGCAGGGGTTGGCAACCTCTCAGAAGTGGTGTGCCGAGTCTTCATTTATTCACTCTAATTTAAGGTTTTGCATGTCAGTACTACATTTTAACGTTTTTAGAAGGTCTCTTTCTATAAGTCTTTAATATATAACTAAACTATTGTTGTATGTAAAGTAAATAAGGTTTTTAAAATGTTTAAGAAGCTTCACTTAAAATTAAATTAAAATGGAAAGCCCCCCAGACTGGAGGCCAGGACCCAGGTAGCGTGAGTGCCACTGAAAATCAGCTTGCATGCTGCCTTTGGCACCCATGCCATAGGTTGCCTACCCCTGGTCTAGAGTTTATTTTTAATTGGGTTAGAAATAAAAAGAAAATAGAAATAGGAGGTTAAATGGAAATGGGCACAGCATGTACAGGTTTTTAGTAGAATTCCCTGTAATATAGCTACCCTGTAGGCAAATACTGTGCATGCTGTTATATTACATTTATTGGTAGATGTACTCTATAGTTCCACACGACATCATTTTGCTTTGGTACCATTTTTAGTATACTTCTTAGGCTCAGTCGCCTAAGCAGGGAAATACAAGAGTGAAACATTAAATACAGTAATCTCTCCTTCTGAATGGGAAACAATATTTTATCCTTATGAAATCAAGTTTAATAAATGAATATGAACTGGTGCTCTTTCTGCTGGTAAGATGAATTCTTTATTGCAAATACCATATTTCTTTATTTCCTTTTAAATAGGGCATAATTTCCTCATTTTGATATATATATCAGTTATATATATGTCACTTATCTAAAAAGAAAATACAGTCCATTAAATTAGTTCCCTGCTGCCAATGAGCAGAGTGTACAATTATTAGAATAATATAATAAATAAAATATAACATATCCTGCTAAAGAGCTGCAGGATAAAGTTAATGCAATAATTCTTCCCGCTTCTATCATGCCCTACATGAGGGAATCTTAGAACACTTTACAAGCTAATGAATGATGCCTCACAATACCCATTTTTAAGTGGACAAGTCTTACTGTGACATGAAGAACAAACTCCCTGGTTTGTGAGGGCTGAAAATGGTTGTGGTACTACTCAGCAAATTTCTGATCCTTAGAAGTCAATAATACGGATGGCTGGAAAAATGCTTATTTTTCGGATCACTTAGGTTGTAGCTCATCCAACAATTTTGCTTCTCTCTGAGTTTAGAGCACCTTGAGAATGCTGGTTTGAACTATCGCTGATTCGTCATATAACCTGTGTCATAACTGGTCATATGCTATTTTTTGTATTTCCTGACTAAATTTATATTGGTTTTCCTGGTGAAAAACCAATATAAATGCGAGCAAAAGCTTTTTTTATTTTGAATAAAGAATTATTTGTGGTCATATAGTATACATATTAAATTATGCAAAAATTAAAGTAAAAAGTGGGGGGAATTTTCTTGGAATATAACCTGCTGTTATCCACTCAAACTCTTAAAAAAATAAAAACTGAATCCTTCCAAGCCTCCTTCACTGAAAGTCCATTTTCTCAGCTCACTGCATTAGACTACTAGTCCGGAACAAAGCTATCAAGAATAATGAGAAAGGTAAAATCACAAAGAAGACACTACAATGTTTCTTACTCCTACTGCCTGTGTTGGTTCAGTAGCAGTAACCAAAGGTAATTTATTAGAGCATCTTTCACTCCTGCTGCCTCTGCCACTGTTCCAGAACCACGGGGTCTTTTTATCATGATTTCTTGAAAAACAACTTAGTAGCAGTGTTAAATTGCCATCCAGAGAAAACCAAAGATATTCCTCATTAACACAAAAGGACCCAGTTACATTTTCCCCACCATCTCTATCATTAAAAGACCCAGCAACTCTATTAACAGGCATGTTATAGAAATAGAAAGAACTAACAAACTTTCAACTATGCATGGAAGCAAGCAGTTTATTGGCACCTGTCGCTGCCCCTCAGTTCCCAGCGAAGACAACATCTCATTGAGTTGAGCAGAAGAGACAAGAACTTGGCAGTGAGAAAGTCACTGCTAATGAATGGTACAAATATGGATTCTAAAAGCCTGAGCTGTACTGGAAATAGGAAGGAGATACACTGTCTGAGAACTGGTATGTAAAACCATTAACTCTTCAGAAGGCATAATGCTGTCTGGGCACTGAGGGAAGCCTGCTTGGGAAATGATTCAAGTTACACCTTTGTAAAGTGTTCTGCGCGCCCCCCTTAGTGTATCTCTGTTGCCCTTATTTCTCATCCCCCCCCCCCTCACCATAAGACTTCACTAGACAGTTAGCTCATATTAAAACATGGTCTTGAGTGTCATGGTAATATTATGTTAAACACTCAGTGCAGACAAGGGCTGTCACTGTTTAATGTCCTGCCAGCTGGCTAAGCTAAGGTAAACCCAGCTGGTATCATGTAAACCTGTCTATGCTGAGTGTTAAGTCTATGCTGAGTGTAATATTGGGTTAGTTACCACAACGCCTCAAGATCGTAATGCTAAAACACCCTAGTGATGACAAGCAGGCATTCCCGCTCTGGAGCTCTTAGCACACCTCACTAGTTTCAACCCATACGACAGTCACAAGCATGCTCCCAGGTGCGGTAGGTGAAAAGGACTCCTTACCCTGTATTCCTCTCTGTAGGGTGTTCACATTTGTCCATAAATGTATGCAAGTTGATCAGAGGATTTGTTTCTCTCTGAGTGATAGAAGGATTCCCTGTATGAACAAGTTTAGATTTTTTTTAAAAAGTAATACGTGACTCAGACTTTCAACCTAAACTCCAAACAGACCCATTTCTGAGGCTTGAGAAAGTTCTGGTCATTTTTGTTTTTAATTAATTTTCTCAAGCCTCTGCAACTTCAACTTCCAGACAGGAAAAGCCAAAATACCTTAAGTGTGTTCCCATGACATTTTTGGGATATACACTGAAAGTGTGAAATATAGAACTCTTCTGTAATTTTCAGCCTAAATGTTCAATTCTAAGAGATGCATGTAGTTTGGATATGGTTCAGATAAGCATCCAGGAATTTGGGTACCTAGTGAGCTCTGCATGCATAATTAGGCAAAATATGTTGTTTGTCTAATAATAATCAACCAGTTCCAGTCTGGATGGTGGTACATTAAAAGAGTTGAGACAAAAGCCTTCACAACAAATTCTCCCATATCTATGCCTATCTCTTGCTTGTGCTGATTTCCCTCACTTTTACAAGTGCTAAAATTTATTTGCAGAGCCCAGTTGCAGAGTCCAGGTGACTGACTAGTTGAGCTAGGGCTCCCTGCAGTTGCTAAAGTGAGTACTGGAACTCAAAAGGTGAATTTAGGGACTGTCAGTATGAACATCTGAATGCAAAATTGGTGGTAATAATGTAGGCACCCAAGTTTGAAAACTGGGTGCACAGTATTTAAATAAAAATAAATATAAAGGAAAGACTCAGTAATGATCCAGAATTAAGAAAAATCACAAGGAATAGAAATTGACTTTCTGAATTATAATATTACAAAGTTTCAGTGATAATTTACTTAGATTGTAAGCTCTATGGGGGCAGGAACTGTCTTTTTGTTCTGTGTCTTTACAACACCAAGCACAATGAGTCCTGCTCCAGGACTAGGGCTCCTCCATTCTATGGCAATACATATAAATAATAGTAATCGAGGTGAAAAAAAGAACCAGATCTTGGAACCCTTGCTCAGAATTGTGAGAACTTGCTCATGCAAGCAGTCCCATTGGCTCCAATAGGATTAC
Organism: Chelydra serpentina; assembly: GCA_037349315.1. Classification (NCBI taxonomy): domain Eukaryota; kingdom Metazoa; phylum Chordata; order Testudines; family Chelydridae; genus Chelydra; species Chelydra serpentina. Next base: position 22,586,575 of record JBAIAC010000035.1, read on the forward strand.
TCACATGAGTAAATGCTCATGAAGGTGTATAATGGCTCCGAAATCTGGCCCACGGAGCTGAGCAGACACAAAGGCTTTCTTTTGAAGAGAGACATTTTTATACTAAAACTAGATAAAATATTTAAGATTCATTGGCATCCCTTTGGGATGCAATTTAATAACACCATTACTGTTGTTTATCCAGTTAAAGCCTGAGGTAATTTTGAATTGTTTACTTGTTCTGTTTTGCTTTACCTCAGTGCTTTTACATGAACTGCTGACTCTCTTTGCTCCTGCTTCCCTCTCCTGTATGCAGCGTGTAAATTAATGGTAAATGCTTCTTATGGAATGGTGCCACTGGAAGCTAAAAAGAAACGTGCTGCTGGACAGATAGCTTATTGAAGGAAGATTGCTTCCTTTGTCCTTATAGGAACGTCAACTTTTCTGAAGACACTGGCAATCAGTGATAAACAAGCATTTTCACATCCCTGCCAGGAAATTCCTGGGCTTCTGCTAAACAAATACCTCCATGTAGTGTACGATGAGCTATCAGTGGGGTTTTTATCGTTTTGTTTTGTATGTACCCTGCTCAGCTATAACAACTGACTCAACATCATGACTGATTTTGCCTCACTTAGAGGGTATAAGTAATGGACTCCAGCTGCAAGCAAATAGCCAGTGTATTATTCCTACATCCAACCAATCATCTCAACCTCAGGTCTACTATGATAGTGTCTTCCAAAGAAAGATAAACATGAATGAGCTTGGGTGACTGTTTTATGCATCCTAATCTGTTTAGTCACATTGACAGCTTTATCTGTAGAAAATGAATAACATGAACACAGTGGCAGCTTAGCTCAATGCACCCTATGTGACCATACAGGACCCTGCACTTCCATAGATTTTGTATTACAATGCACATATCCACCCTGCCAGGACAAGCATCATCCCTGATTCCCTCTCTGTGTTTCTGCCTTACTCTACTGCTGCAAATTACAGCAAAAAGTGAATTTTGCAAGAATGCAGTTTGGCACCAGCTCTATCTCCCAGCTTCCCAGTCCATTTAGGGGGTCACTAGGAGCTGCTGAACCACCATGCAAGAAAAGTTTATAGCAGGAAGGAGGAGACAGGCTGAGTTTCATAGGTGTGTAGAATGGTAAGGGATGATGAGACCCATTTGCTTCATATAGGGCCCTACAAAACATAGGTCCATCCCTGCTTGGAATTGGTAATGTATCTGCATATTTAGCATTGGGAAGTCAACATCTGGGGTACAAGTTTCCAAAATTCTAATTGTGTCTCATTCCCAACACCGCTCCCATTTTGTTCAGCAAACAAGGTAGAAATGTTAACTCAGACATGAAATAGCACCAGCTATTCTGTTTGCTCTGCAAGCCATCAACCACCACCAGTATGAATAGCAGGAACCAAAGGAGACAGGTGGCCTTAACCAGAATTTTACAAGTATCAGAGGGGTAGCCATGTTAGTCTGGATCTGTAGAAGTGACAAAGAGTTCTGTGGCACCTTATAGACTAACAGATGTGTTGGAGCATAAGCTTTCGTGGGTGAATACCCACTTCTTCAGATGCATCTGAAGTATACATCAGATGCATTCATTACTGCATAATGGTGTTCGCATACACCTGATGAATTAAACCATTTCCCAAGACAATCTTCTCTATTATCCTTCATACCAATATGCGTCTCCATTCATGTGCTTATATGTCCCTCATCACTATAGTATTTGAGCTATGGGGATAGGAAAAGTCTTCATTGTCTGTCCTTAATGGTGCCTAAGAGAGAAGACAAGGCTTTGGAGACCTGAGGAAGACATTATAAAATTATGTTTAGCAGCTCCTGTACTCTTTGTGAGGAAAGGAAAAAACTCATCCTAAAATCCATAAGGACTTTACAGCAGAAAATACCATTAGATTCAATAGGTCAGAGACATATTTGGAAGTTAATTTTCATAGTTTGGAATTAATGGATAAAATAAAAGGTTCTAGAGCTGACTAGATAATTAATGACAGGCAGACCTGACCTCTGACCTCTTACTAAGGGCCAGATTGTCTCAGGCTGTACTTATCTGTGCCTAAGATAATAATGAGCAAGGTTCCCTCTTATTTCCCTGCACTGCTCTGCTCAGGTAGTGACTCTGGTTGAATTGAGAACATCAGGGGCTATTCATCTGATAGACCTTACTTGGAGGAAGTGGGTGTGGAGCAGTCAGAGAAGTCAAGAAGTGCCTGGAGCTCTAGCTCTGTCCCCTCTTCTTATTGGCTAAAATAACTGTCTGGGTGCACAGGGAGGAGTAGACTTTTCCAACAAAAGGGGTGGAGTAATTTCCTCCTCAACCAGAAAAAAGTGAGCAGCAGGAGAGGCTGTGTGTCTCTCTCTGAGTCATAATTCCTTCTCTGGTGATCCTACTACAGTGCAGCACCTTTACTCAAAGCAGATTGTAACATTATAACCTAACAGAGGGCTGGTACAGGAGTGTAAAATAGACAGAACACTGAGTAAAACAAACAGGTTTGTACAACAGCATGACACGATGAAGCTCCTGAACAATCCCTGTATGCTGATTTGGCATTTGTGTCCTCAAAGGGAGGGGGAAAGGAGGAAAGGGGAATGAAGACAGAGACAAAGTAACTGAGGCTGAACAAAATTTTTTGTAATTGACTCTGAAACCCTGAACCAGATGAAATTCACCTTGGCCCCAATCTGAATCTGTGTGGGTTAACCCCTGTGCCAGTAGTGAGCCCCACAGAAGACCCAAATAGAAGAGCGCTACAAGTATCATTTTTGGCAAAGCTTGCCTAGGTTTGCATGGCTTTTGCTCAATTTTGTTTTAATAATATACAATTAAGTTAAAGCTTACACTTTGAGCTTTGAACCCAAAACTCACAGTGAAACTTGGCACCAGAAATCACAGGCATTGAGCTCCCTAGTAAGGTCTGCAAGGGCCCTAGTGAACTGAAACAGTGAATGGGGTTGCACAGCCCTCGCATTTCAATAAGCATTTAAAGTAGGGGTATTGTTATGCTGTTATAACCTGAAGCAGAGGGGATTCACTGGATTTTCTGATTGTCATCTCTCAGCCCACAGCGTTGCCCTGGAGAGAGTGAGCCGGCACTTCCAATCCAGTTCAGCAAATAGGAGACCATAAGTGTTACTCTGTAGCAGGGTTTTCAGATCTTGCTGTCTTGGAGCAAGGCTGCTGGACTGGCAAAAGTGCATTATGTTTATTCAGGAGGTGGCAGCTAGCCTCACCTCATTGGAAGGGACCGCCTCAGAAACAACACATCTGAGAGTTCTATTTGAAAGTCAAAGTGTATTTGACTGACAGTGATTACAGCGCTGCTTCATTCAATACACTATGTGATGCAGATAGCAACATGCTGCTCATTATACTCTGTGATTGTAAAGTTCATGTGATTGTGTTTATGTTAGTAATGGAATGAAGACAGAGAATTTACTTCTTAAAACCGTTAATATTCTAGGAGGAAATATGTATTGATTTTAAACAGTCCTTCTCCTCACACTTTCAATGCCTCCTCTTTTTATACTTTAAATGGTACAGAAATACCCACTTCACTGTAGGAAGGGTTTTTAACTTGGGTTATGACAGCGTAACAATACCCCTACTTTTTTCTCCCCCACAAAAATATTGACATCTTGGTATAAAACATTGCAATGTAGATGTTCTAGTGACTTCATCTTTACATCATACTATCTTTTCCACTGAATTTTAGGCCCTTAATTTTAGCTCCAGTGCTGCCCTGTGTTTGGTAGTTGAATAGTTAGTATCTGTATTGGAGCACAAATAACTGCATTCACAATTTTATGCCCACATGTACCAGTGGTTGTAAAATTGTGCCTTAAGTGTTGCTTTTTATGGGCTTTTTTGTTGGTTGGTTGATTTTTTTAACTTTGTCTTAATGCATAACATCTTGGATAAGAAAGACATTGGACCGGATTCTCCACTGCCATATACCTTTTGTTGCCATACAGAGCTGAGCAAAGTGTGTGTTAAACGCTACCAAGTCAGGACTGAGCTCAATATGACTACTTGGGGAAGTAAAAGTCTGATCCAAAGCTCAATGAAGTGAATGAGAATCTTGCAACAGTTCTGTGAGCTCAGCTGCCACTAGCCCTAGGATCAATAAACCAAAACTGTGGTATGACCTACATGGTATGGGGGGAGGCATAACCTTTGGGTTATCTGGCTGGACTTGGATTATATGACGCAGCATGATCCTGGCACTGACTATAATGCTTGTGCTGATAGTTGTACTTGTCACTTTATCTTCTATTCGTCATGTTTGGGGTTTATGTTGGATTTTCCTTCTGCCTCTCACTTTATCTGTTCCAATTCAGTAAAGAAAATCTTAACAATTTCTCAATGACTAAAGGGAGTTTTCCTCTGATTTTTTACGGTTTCCCAAAGTAAAACATTTTTAAAGCTTTTTTATTCCAGTCAGGATTCTCATTCACAATGGAATATTTCTTTTTAGGATATGCCTATGATTTTGGGTGCCCAAGTTTCACTGTGAGTTTTGGGTTCACATGAACCTCAAAATGTATGTTTCTTTTAGGATACAATTTGGATTGAAAACAAATCCAATGCCATCATTTTCACATTGTGATGTAAGCCATAAGTTTCCGTACGACCACATTTTGCATGACTCTGAACATTCCCCTGGAATATTTTAAGAGTCTTATTTTGAAGAGTGAATGCCTGTATTTGTTTGGAAGCTTTTCATTTTCTAATATAAATCTGAGTACTCAGAAACAGTAAGTCCAAGATGGTGTCTGTAGTCTCTTGGGGACTTTTCACATCCTAAACTGATCTATTAGGCCTTAAATGATGATACTGAATATAAAATATTGATGTTTCTTCAGCTGGAACTTTTGAGAAATTATCCCTGAGCAAAACGCACTCTCTCCATTCTTTCCTTACGATTTGCTGCGTCAAGGTCTCAGGACTCTCTCACTGTCTCTGGCTCAATCTGCCTCTACTACTTTATACTTTCTAGACCCTGTCCATACTTCCTTCCTTCCCCCAGTCATTTCTTTCTGACTGTGTCCTTGCTATGTGCAATCAACCCCTCTTGTTCTCCTATTATAGGGCCCATTCTTCTTGCTCCATTTCTTTCCCCACATCCATAAACTTTATTTTTTTAATCTAAAATCTGTAGGGATTCTGGGTTTGACATGTCTTCTCTCTCTCCCTCTCTTTCCTTCAAAGCTTCACACTCTCTACCTGGCATCTCTCTCTCTCTTTCTTCCAAAGCTGTTCACTCTCCACCTGGCAATAATATCCTTCTAAAAAGCTCAAGAAGGCTAAAAATATACCCAACTACATTGATCATCTCCTTTCCCCGCACATAAATAACTGTTCTGTTAAAGCTAAACTTGATAGTTTCCTCTATTCAATTTCCTCACCAATCATACAATGGACTGTTCTGCAGCACCTCCTTTTGGCAGTGTTTGCTTGTGCTGTTAAATGTTGGTTGTGATTGTGAGCAAGATTAATTTGCACATTGCTGAAGGTTTGCACCTGGGTCCTGCAAGACAAAATGCTCAACAAACCATGATTACTTTGGAATCTACAGATGGAGGAGGCATCATCCTTAGGCAGATTGATGGGAGAATAAGAACGAGTAATGGCATTTGTTTGAGTCTCAGCTGAAGTCTGCAGTGGTATTTTCAAGGGAGAGTCCATCCTAGTGAGACATTTCACTTCAAAATACAAGTGTGTTAGGGTTTTTTCTTTATTTTTAAACATGCCTAAATAATGATAAAAGTTCAGAACTATGAGTCCAAGTGTTATATTTTGAAAAGTGGTAAAAGTCTGAAAACACTACATTCCAAGATCCCTCAGAGTCTGCTATAGCACGTTAATGTGCTTTGAGATCTACAGATGAAAAGGCATTCCGGTTAATTACCATCCACAGTTTACAAATATAATCTATAGTACTTAAGTGATTATCCTGGAAACTATAGCAGTCTTATGGGTTATGCATTGGCCTAAATTATTAGACTTGAGCTCTGATCTTAGTTTTGATGCTGATGAATGGTCTGACATAGGTTCACATAACTTTCTCTTTCTAACCTTTTGTTTTCCCATCATCATATAGATTATCCCAGACTCAGCTAACCAGAGATACCAATTTTTCTATTGTAACTCAATGGACTTGTGTATGGGGTTATGTAAGTGATGTATTACTGAGGCCATTCAATGGAAGAGGTGAGAGTTCTAGGATTCAATCTCTATCCTCTTTCTTTTGGGTCTAATGTTCTCTAGGGAAACATATACTCCCTTTATTTTACAACATATAATGCACTAGGCTTCTTAAAATCTTAGTCAGGTTTTGAAGTTTGTGAAGTCTTTGCAGATTTAGTGTAAGCTAATTTTTTCACAGCATCCCCAACTTTTGAAGCTGCTTTTTAATGATCAGAAACAAAAAGCAAAGCCTCATCTTCAGTTGCACCCCAAATGTTCTGAAGCTTACATTTAGCAAATAACCTAACAACATCCTACTGCCCATGTGTTTGACAAAAGTCAGGGCTAGATTGTGCCTGGTAGGCACAATCCAGCTTTAAGGCAAAAAGTCTAATCATGGCCCATTCCTGCCCCATTTGGGCTCATGTACCCCCAGGGGAGTCCCTCTGTTCCTCAGATGTGCAGAATGCAATACTTCCTAGTCTGAACAACAGTGGTCTAACAGCAGTGGAGTTGGTTGTGCAAAATGTCTAATTAGAACGTATGTAACATATGCACATAAACACACTATGATAGGGTGGCCTTCCCTTTTAAGGGCTGTAGTCTTAGAACTGGCCAGCCCCTTCCAAATAGCCTTTCCTGCGACACCTGGGATGAGGTGTGGGGTTAATTGGTAGAACTAGCTGGGCATGGTGGAGTTTCTATGAAAAGCAGCAGGAGGCTGTAAAGAGTAAGCAAGGCTCCTGCAGGGAAGACCCTGAGGCCACTCAGGAGGTAGCCAACCCAATGACAAGTTACCCATAATGGGCAAAGTTTGTTCTCCGGGTGGCCTGCCTTGGTTTCTCACCTTTCAAGAGGCTTTTTAAATAAACTCCACAGAGGCTTTCATGACAACAGCCCTCCTTAGGAGCTGTTGTATTCATTTAAAGTTCAAAACTAACACAATAGTCTTCCTCCCAACCTTAAGCTGGACACAGCCAACTCCTCTGCTGTTTCTAGGTCCTTCCTACCCTAGCAGGCTGCACCCAGCCCTGCCTTATTGTAGCAACTTCCCATGTCCCACTGTCATCCCTACAGGTATTGCTCCCTCTCACTGCAGCTTCCTAGCATTGACATTTGCACACCCTCCTCTTCAGTGTCCTACTGCTCTTTATAGGAGACTCAGCTCCTCTATACCCAGCTGGTTCTACTAATTAATCCAAGACCTCATCCCAGGTGTGGCAGGCAGAGCTAAATGGATGGGGCTGTCATCTCCAGACCTCTGACCTTTAAAGGGGCAGGCCACCATGTCACTCACACACACACAATGGCTGAACACATTTCACATTTTTCAGAATAATTCACCTCTGAGCAGAGACTAAACAGGGGACATTTCTGCCCCAAATGGTTTTATTTGAAAGAGTTAAGAGTAACTGAAAAATGGAGTTATAATGGAAGTTGAATTTTAGCTTTAACTGTAGGCAGTCAGATACTGCAGTGATGGGAATGATGCAAGTACACATTTAAGCACTTAACATAGCTTAAATGGACAAAAGAGACAGAGCAAAAGCTCCCACTACTACTATTACTCATAAAGCTTTTGGGAGGGGGGCTGCCTTTTTGTTTTTTGTTTGAAGAGTGCCTAGAAGACCTAGGATTGGCACTCTTAGGCACTAACCCAAAGCAAATATAACAAATAATAATAATTATATTACTGCTGAAATGGACAGCAATATAATATCATACATAGTTAAAAGTTCATTTCTATGAATAAAATAGAAGGTTCTCACGGGTATATGGACATATTTGTGCATGGTTGCATGTAATCCAATGAAGAAATAAGCACTAGCAAATTCTTTAAAAATGTACATATGCTATTTCTTCCTCTTTTTCCTCTCTTCTTGTCTGTGTTCAGGAAATAATTAAGGCTAGAAAGGCAAGATCCTCAGATGAAGACAATGCATCTTGAGATTGTTGGGGCTTTCATTTTCTGAGCGAGAAAGAGACACATATCTGGAGGCATATTTTTGCTCAGTTGTTTTTATTTCCAAAGTTTATATTTATATGCTAGCTTTTTGATACAGTTGTGGGGGAAAATATACTTTCTGATACAGTCCAGCTTCTGAAAGATTTGCTACATGACAGTCAGCATAGTGGTCCAGATTCTCCAGCCCAGTTTTGGCCACTTTGTGCCACTAAGGTGGCATACAGGGTCATAATCCACAGACAAATCACCAGGAAAGAATTCCCCGCCATGTAGGGAAACTCCCTGCTGGCACATCTATGTTGTTCATTAGTCCTACACCTCTACCAAACCTCCCTTCCAGTGTAGTGGGCGTGTTGGGGAGGGGTGATGGTGGATTGCCACTACACCAATTCTGCACTGGCATATGACTCATTAAGGACCTTATGGCAGTGGTACTCTGGCCATGGCAGGCTCTCAGAATCAGGAAGCCGTGCAAGCATCTAAGCAGAGTTCTGATACAGGATAGAATCTGCCCCCATTGTATGTATACTTCTTGGTACTCTTTACTAAGGCTGTATGCATCTCCTTTAGGTAAGTTGTACATTTTAAAATTGGTGTTTGAAAATATTGTTTTAAAATCTACCCCAATCAAAATAGTTCCAATCAAATTTTGACATGCCTGTTCTTTGATTTTCGCTTATTAGCTTTTTCACTGAATTTTCAAACTTTCATGAGATTATAGTACATTTTACTGTGTGAAACATGCAATATCCTGAGCCAATGCCTGCAGTGGTTTTACACCAGAGGAGGTTTTGGCCTGATAGCTATATTAAGGATGGGCAAGTAGCTTAATATTTATATTCAGTTGATATTTATATACAGAGGTTCTATTATTCAGGAAATATTTAGAAATATTACAATAATAAAAATGTATAAAACTTGTATATCACCTTTAACCCATAAATCCCAAAGCACTTTACACAATGTGGGTGGGAATCATTATCCCCATTTTAGAGATTAAATGACTTGATCAAGCTAACACTGTGACCTTGGAATAGAGCCCTTGCCTTCCAAATGCCATGTCCCCCACCCATCCACTGAGCCACATTAGCTCCTCACCAGTATTCAAGACTGTCAGTGTGACTTTGCTGTGGTGGATTTGGAGTTCCGGTACAAAATGTTGCATAATTTTGCACTAGAATGGGCATCAGAGGCAGACAAGCAGAATATCAGCAATTTGTTTTTCTAGCTCACTTCGGAAGCATCCTTATGGGGTCCATGGACACCTTATATAGCCAGTGTCAGATGGAAACAGAAACCATGCACTGTTTCCTGATCATCATTCTCCAGCAGCATCCATCTCTTGAAAATATTAAACATTCCTTCCACCCTGTGGAATACAACCCTCACTCTAGGCAAAAGAGAGATAATGGCACCATTCAGAAATAAGCAGTAGCAGCACTGAGAATTTTGGGCAGAAGCTGCATTTGGCCAGTAGTGCAAGTAGGGTGGTACTCTCCAGTACACAGTACCGGCAAGAGATTTTTAGGGGGTACAGAGTACTGGAAAGACTTGGGGCTAGCCTTCCCACTCCAGGGGGGGAGGGGTCTGAGCTCTGCTCCTTAAAGGAGAAGAACATGGCTAGGGAGGGTTTGTTTAAGTTTGTTAGCATATGTATTGTGCTGTTAAATTGGTCAGGAGTCCTCAGGAGGGGAGCGGTGGGGGGCGGGGAGGGACAGAAGGTGTTTAAACAGTGTTGTTGATTCTTTTTCTCCGCATTGGTCTGAATTATCCATGACATTCATACTGTATCACATCAAGTCCAAATCATTAGAGGAATGCCTCTGCTTGCACTGATCAGAGGATGTTTGGATTCTGATGTCAGCCCAGTTCTGCAGCCTGACAGGTATCAGGTTTTGTCCCCAGTGGACCTAGAATTCTTCTTTGCAGCCAAACTAGTCTAAGGGCTTGTCTTCACTACCCGCCGGATCGGCGGGTAGCAATCGATCTATCGGAGATCGATTTTTCGCGTCTCGTTAAGACGCGATTAATCGATCCCCGATCGCGCTCCCCGTCGGCTCCGGAAATCCACGTCATCGAGCGGCGCAAGCGGAGTCGACGGGGGAGCTGCAGCGATCGACTCACCGCCGTCCTCATGGTCAGGTAAGCCGATTACGATACGCCGACTTCAGCTACGTTATTCACGTAGCTGAAGCTGCGTATCGTAGATCGACCCCCCCTTCCCTAGTGTAGCCCTGGGCTAACAGACTCCTGAAACTCTTACTGCATGTTTATGGACCACTTTTGTGGTAAGAGTTTTGAGAGTCTGTTCTGTTCCTATAAAGGAAGTTGAATCTCCCATTGAAATGCAATGTTTGGGTACAATACCATAATGCAGTTTAGGATACCGTTCTACTTAAAAATAGTCTTTTAATAAGTCATACAGATGCTGAAATGGCTCCTCACCCAACTCCCATATTCCATATAAACAGACTGAAATACTACATATTTGAGGGAATAGTGAATAGTTAAACATGTTGATGTTTGTAGATACAAACATCCATTTCATCACTGTACTGGAAAATATAGCTGAACTTAATTTTCTAAGGAATTTGAAGAAAGTTTAACAGCCCCAATTTTTTTCCGTGTTAATCAGTGTGAACCTGAAAAAATTACATATCTTCTAAGAGAAAAGAATCAGTCCACACTTCCTGAAAAAAAAAATTCTTCCAACTGGTGTTCAGAAGACACATACATAACCTCATGAGCAGAGGGCGGAGAGGAGACCCTCCCACATTATGACCAGCAAAACTACTAATAATAATTAATAATTAATAATAATAAAAATAAAATCTCAAAGAGGCAAAGGTTCACAGATTTGCAAACCTAAAAACCTGTGTTATGCTTTAAACCACCTCAGCACGTACCAGGTTTATGAACATTAAAAACTTAACTGCAAAGGAACACGGAAGTCCATTAACCTGAATGTGTGCCAGCCAGTATGCCCTCACGGACTAAAGGTGCAGTCACACCTGAACAGCTACAAATTAACCTTGCCTTTTTAAACTAAATGGAGTCATATCACTGGCCCATCTCTGTTGTTACATAACAGATAACAAAACTTCAGTGGGGCATGGTGCTGGCACATAGGGTCTGAGGTACGTGGTGTGATTTTTCAGAATCTCTTTTGGGTATAGTCATGTAGGTGACTTTAAGGTATCTGGAGCCTTCATATTTCCTTGATCCTTTGCAGATGGACTTATGATTATGCTTTTTCTATGCATGTATATTCATCTTGGTGTCTGAAGTTATGAATATTCACTATGTTTACTATGTTTGCTTCTGCGGTAATACCCACAAGGTATTTAGCCAGTACATGAAGGGACAGATCAAGTTGAATGGCCCATTAAGGAACACTTAGCTCACTATGGACTCTGGAAAATGCCTGTCTACACTTAATGGACTTTTTGTTAATGTTCTAACTAGAATATGGGTGGCGGTGATGGACATGTAGCTTGCCCATGTGACTCCAAACACCATCTTTCACAGTAAGAACAGATTTCCCTTTACTTGGCACTTGGCAAAAGCCAGAAGGCTCCGGCCTGGAAACATCTCCATTTTGCCTCTGTCCTGCTCTGGGCTCTTTCCTGCTCCAGCCTTTGGACTGTGAACATATACTAATGGGAGCATTCTAACCAAGAGGCTGAGGACTTTAAGGTATCTGGAGCTTTCATATTTCCTTGATCTTTTGCAGATGGACTTATGAGTTGGATATGGTACAGAGACTGTTCTAGCCGCATTGATTGCTGATTTCTCCCTTGCAATGGACAAAGATCAGATGTCTGCTGACTTTCTCACATGAGTTAGCAGCCTTTGATACCTGTGGTATAAGCAACATAGCCTTGCTTGAGTGGTTTCGTTCTTTCCTCTCCAAATGTCAAAGCCTGTTCCCATTGAACTCAATAGCAAAACTCCTTTTGATCTCAATGGGAACAGGATTTGGCCCCAAGAGATCAGAGAATGTGATTTTGATCAATTGCTTATCTGTCCGGAGACAGTTCTTATGAATGTTCTGCCAGGCTGATTTTGATTGCCCCTCCTGTATGTCATGCTGAGGAAAATAATAAAACAATTTGGGCTGTAGTTCTATCAAGGTGTACATGGCACACACAGTTCTGTGCCTCTTTTTCATCAAACTCAGATGGCGCAGCATCTTTGCTTTCCTGGTGCCTGATGGAGAGCAATACTTAGATAAAGGCGAGCTGGCAGAAGCTTAGTTTGGACGTAAGGGAGGCACTGATAGTGTGTTAAGGAAAAGTGAGGTGATTGTCCTTCCTATCCTTCTTTTATTTAAGAAGTTTTCAATGTGGGGTGCTGCTGGATCCTCAGTGACACCTGGAATACAGGTGGCACGAGGGGCTTAAAGCATCATTTTACAACTGCATCTGTTTGGGGGCCCCGGGCTGGGGGCGGGGCAGGGCGGAGTCACATGGAGGGTCACATGGGGAGGTCACGTGCCCTTCCTTGTGTCCCTCCCATGAGTGCAGTACCTGCAAGATATGATTTCTACTTGCACCACTGCATTTGACTAGACTTTAGGAAGGATACAGTGTGGAATTCAGTGGTACATATTATACAGACTGCACTTGGCTGCATATTGGGAGTAAAAGTAAGAGCAGAGAACACCAGCACTGATATTATCATTACATGAACACTGACACACACACACACACACACACACACACATTCCTTGCAATCATATACCAAGATAATGGATAGAGTGGAGCATAGACTGATACGATGAACTGCCCAGGTATGATCAACTCATGCCGATAGTCACAAACAGCTACAGACTGCTGCAGAAGGACTGTATTGAGTCACAGTGCAGCAGTAACGCAGAAGTGAGCAGAGAGACATGGATTATAACTGAGATTCGTTGGGGATTGGAGGGGCACCTATTCTGAAAAGTTGTTTACGGTGGTGTAAATTAGACACAGCCCTCAGCAAGGAGTCACGTATAAGCTGCATCAGCCCAGAAGTAGCCCTGAGAGATATTGTGTCTCAGAGATCCCCATGTGAAGCACAGTCCCTGCTTCCCCCTGGCTGTACAGAGGTCATTCATGTTTAGCTGTCTTTGACAGCTCACTAGAGTAGTTGATCCCTCAGGGGGGCTCCTACCAGCTTTCCTGTTGCTCTTTACTCACCACTAAGTTCTCTGCTCAGTGACACCACCAGAACCCAGGCACTGTCCTGATTAATTTTGTGGGTTTTTTTAAACAATGTTTTTTTTAATGCTAAGTCTGAATTTTAAATTACATTGTCTGCAGTGCTGGATTTTGTTTAACGTTGTTATCTGTAATAGGGTATTTAACAGGATCTTGGACATAATGGATACCTTTGTATTATTCAGTTGGGCCTGGACCAAATCCTTTTTGGGGTCATCTTTGATAAAGGTCATACCAGCTCTGTCTAACAGACTCTCACCTGCAGAAATGAAAGCAGCGGCATCATAAGTAGCTTGTGCTTTCTTTCCCTGACCTCAAGTCAATGTTCCCACTTGGAATTTTACAGGAGATGCCCGGTCAGATCATGTAAATTCCTGTGCCACTCTGTTTAGTGCACCTTCCTTGGCAAATAGATCAGCTTTATCATTGCCTAGAGTCACAGCACCAGAAATGTTGTATCAATAGTGCTCTTAAATGCTCAATGTTTATAAACCCTTTCTCTATTGTAACTTTCAATGTATGTGTTCCCAATTAGTAATTTAAAAAATGAAGAGTAAACCCAACTGAATTCTACGGGCTGCACTGTCCAACATTAAACAGCGATAGGTTTATGTTTATTTATTTATTTATTTATTTTACAGAGATCTTGGATTTACTTGGTTATTTGGCCAACACACAAAAACATTCATTCAAGTTGAAAGTTGACTGATTAAACACACAGGAAAAACCCCAGGAAATTAAAACCAGCATTTATATTGAAACTGTGGTTGGGTGATTATGCAACAGATACTTTATTTGGACCCAATTAAAGTTTTTATCCTTTTGGAATTAAAATATTAAAGTTTCTTATTTTCATTAATAACCTTTCTTTGATGAAAAAGGAACATGTTAATTTTACTCTCAGTCCTGATGTGTGGAGGGCAATTTATCCTGTTTTTAAGAAACAGACAGACAAAAGGTGGAGGAGAGACAGGATAAAAAAGATGAGTGAAATATGGCTTTTGATTATGTTTTTGGAACATTGGACTACTGGTGGCTTATGAGTGGATGCTTTGTCTGGAAAGTTTACTATGACACCTGCTGATTGGACCTTGGTTCACATTCTGGTCAAGGACATCATTTGGTTTGATCTTTTTTCTTTAGACATGGCAGGCATGGATGAATGCAGTATAGTTCATTTCAGGATTTGATAGAAAGCCAAGGGAATGAGAGAGAGGATTAGTAGAAAAGATGGAAAGAGGCAGAAAGCAATAGAATATGGGACGGGAGAACAATACAGGATCTTATGTGTCTCTGCAGTGCGGGCAACTAAATATCCCCACTGATGGACTGAAAATCCCTTAGCCCGATCTGCTCCTTCTGACCTGAAATCAAGGAAGCTGATAAGAGTCTACACGAATTGCAATGCTGTCAGGTTGGGGGATGATCTGGGGAAAAAAGATGATTTTTTACCAGTAGATCGGCGTCAGGTGCCAGGTTACAGAAAGCAGTCAAATAGTGAAGTTGAGGACAAACTAGGGTCAAAAGCCAAAGCCTAGGGTCTATCACAAGCATGGTCTGAAGCAGAGATAGGCAGGCAGTCTGTGTTGTTGCTCAGACAGCTCTACTTCATGGCTTCCTGGTTTAAGTACTGGTATCGGCCAATCAGTAGGCTGTGGGGGGCTGCCACTCAGGTCCTGTTAGGTGCTACTTCCTGTTGAGCCCAGCCTCGGAAGGTCCTCCTGTGGGAGCCTAGCCTATGCCTCTTGTGGTAATGCAGAGGTGTCAGTAGCCCACAACCTCCCAGGTTCCAGCCCTGTAGTTCTTGCATAATGGTTCTGAAGGCCGCTATATTATCGATTGCTTTGCTCACTCCTTCAGTCTTGTGGTCTCTGATATTACCCAGAAAACCACTACATCATTGAGAGGGAAGTAGAGGTATTATCATTCATTTCTCCCTAACCCTTCCACCATGTCTTTCTGTTACAAAGACATGCAATGCCCAGGAGATGAGAATCCACAATAATCACTGTGGCCAACTTCTTTTTAGTGACTGCACCTTTATCATGCTTATCTGACACCTTTGTTCCGCATGCTCAAGTGAGACTCTAGACAAAAATGCAGACATGGGTTAATTAAAATACCTGGTTTTGGCTGGAACAGGGAAAAGATTGTTGCATCTGATATTCGAGCTAACGTCTGTGCCTTAATTGTTAGACATAACTGTGCTGAGGAAGATTCTGACAGAAGAAACTACCGGCCTCTAAGCTGTTTAGACTATGATTTGTTATCTTTCTTTCCCTCATGGGGGCTTATTTCTATGTCTAATGAAGACTAATGTACACACTTAAAGCATGTCCTAGTGGGTGCTTCACAATTCTTCAGCACATACCACTAATGAATGTAATTCACTAATGAGTATTTCCCTAAAATACTGACATAAAGCAAATGCAGAAAGTACAGACAGCCTCCGCCCTTGCCCTCAGTCCTGGCAGCCAGGAAACCAATCTCCTCCTCACAAGAGCTGGGCAAAATTTTTCAGCTGAAACTTTTTTCAGTGAAAAATACCATATAATTTAGGGCCCCAATCTACCAGGCACCTGTTCAAGCACATAGTGAGAGATACTCCTTCCTCCAAAGAGCTTATATTCTGAAGTAACAATGGGGCCAGTGAAAGAACAGAGTAATGAAGTGACTTGCTCAACATCACAGAGCTGGTCAGTGGCAGAGATGGGACTAGCACTCTTGAGCTCTGGTACATAGCCCTATTCATTAGTCCACACTGCCTCCTTGTGGTGTTTGTCCTGCATTTTCCCCCCCTCCCCCCAAGAAATCAATACACTTTTCACTCTCTCTAGCTTTGTTTGGTTCTTGTACTTGTGCTGAAATTCATCTCCTTTTATCACTGAGCTGCCCTGGCTCTCTGAAGTGCCTGACAGTTGGGAGCTGATCATGCTGAGCTTTGGAGAAAGTTGGGTTTGATCTGAAATACTTTTGCTCCTTGATGTTTTGCCCTCCAGGATCTCATACCCGGGTGAGTTTTAGTCTTTTCTTGGTAGCTTAGATTGGTTTCCTGGGGGTTTAAAACAAAAATTCCAGTGAAACACTGATGCAATCTTTTAAAATATTTAAAGGAAGCCAAAAATAAATGAAATTGAGGTTGTTTTTAAAAAAATGCAGGCACTCAAGTAATAAACCATCTTATGTTCCTCCTTGCATCCCAGAAGCTTCCTGGCTCTTTGTTTATAAGACCATCATTCGCGTGATTTCTGTGTGTATTCTGTGGACGCATGATGCTGCTGTTCTAGTGATTCTTCCTGCTAAGGGGTTCAGACAGAATGAATCTGTAAAATTGTAGTCTCCCTATAGAACTTGACTTCCCTGCATTTCATGTCCTCCACCCTGTTGAGGGAAAAACTGAAAAAAATGGTTTTATTACAGAAGTGGGGATTATATAATGCTGTTTCTTGGCTCTGAAAATAACTAGAAATATAAAGATGAAAAATTAATGCTCAGTACCCTTGAATTTCTCTTCTTTCCCAGAATGAAAGGCCTTCAGAGGAATTGCAGACTGTCCTTTGCCATATCACAGACAATCCACAAAGACTTTAAAGAGAAACCTTGAGGCAATATTATATGAACTATACCACTCACCAGTGGTCACATCGGTGTCCATGGCATGCACAAAATTCTGCTCATTCAACAGTAATGCTGTTTTTTGGGAGCTTTGCTGACACTAGATGCAAGTGGTTTGTTAGTTGGAGCAGAAACTAATTTGATTTCTCCTATTGTGGGGATCAGCATTATATTTATTGTACATTATCTTCTCCTGAGGTTTTGGGCAAGAATGAGGAAGGATGTGCATGGGGAAATTTATGTTTAAGAAGCCTTCCCATTTGCCATTCTAAGATGCAAGAACTAAACACAACTGGACCCCTTCCACTGTGGAAGTACAAAGTCTTCTCATGCTCTGTTTGTTCCACTCCTACCTTCATGCCTTAGTCCAAGCATCCTGCTATACTCAGAATAATCTCCATACCCTTAGTGCAGTGGACTCCCTCCCTCTTATCATTCAAATATTTTGTGAAAATACATTTTTGTCTAAGATGTCCATAAATGCAAAACCTCCTCCATTATACTGTTTCTTAATAATTTGTCTTCCTCCACCACCCTCCCAACCAATTTTTTAAAAAATCCACCATATTAGGTTATTTCTTTCCTTGTCACTATCTATCCAAAGTAACGGTTATGTTTTTCTCATGACTAAATTAATAGCATCTTTACAAATTCCATCCCATGCAGTTCCATAATCTTAGCATAGTATCTAAGCGAAACCACCAAGGATAGGTAAATAAATTCACAAACATTGAAACATCCATACAGGCCCACAACAATAATCCATCCAGCCAATAATCAATCCATAATCACCTCCCTGTAATAGCAGCAAGGTTGGAACTCCACCTCAGAGCTTCTAACTATGCAAGATTATATCATGGGACAATATTTCTTCCTTACACAAATTCACAATCGCGTTATCTCTTGGAGCTTTCACACTTACAGTGATAACTCTTTTGGTCTAAATGTTGAAAATAAATCAAGGCCAGATTTTCAAGTGTTCAGCACCCACCTTCAGGACCAGGTTTACAGAGTACAGCTTTCATTTAGCCATCTAAATAAGGGCCAGTTTTTCAAAAGTGCTGAGAACCCAATGTGACATGTCTGCCCGGATTTGCAAAAAAACTCCACACTTTACATGCTGAGCTGTTTTGAAAATCTGGCCATGTTATTTTTATTCTAGCTGCTGTAACTGCAGTTGTTAGTCATATACATGTGCATTTATTTTAAATTCACTAAGCTATTTGCTTCATTATTATATTTATCACTCTGAGTTCCAGAAGTTAATGAGAAAAGAAATACTCTAACCAATCTGAACAGCTCAGAGGTGAAACACAAAGCTCTCATCCTACCTTGAAGCTTAGTGGGAAGGGGAAAGGGAGAGCAAGCAGAAGGTTCTTTAATTTGCAGATTATTTACACAGAATGGTTCCCTTAGAGCAGTTACAATCTATTACATCAATACCACTGCCACACATGCACATTAATCCCACACACGAAAAATCCTCCTGTTTTTTTTGCTGGAAAGTGCTTGCTAATGCCAGCTCAGTTGCTTTGCTGCTTTTCAAAATAAAAGCGTTAGTTTGTTTTTAATTACATCCCAGATGGGGAAAAAACTACTGACAGAATTGCATTTGAAAATAGTTTGCACTATGCAAAGCCACCCATATTCAAGATTTCTTAAAATTTTTACTGTTCAGGTATGGACTATTTAAAAGACACACACACACCCTCACGTGCCAAAATTTTCAGGCCAAATTCTTATGGTTGAGTTTTGTTCCCATAGATTCAAAGGGGAGACGGGAGAGTTCCACTAATGAAACCGATGGACATTTAGCTACCGTCTGGTATCATTACAGTGGTCCCTCCTATAATTAAAAACTAAATGACATTGGAACACCATCTGTGAAATGAAATGAGATATCAAAATCCAAGATGAAATGAGTGGCTAAGGACTGAACAAACTCCATGAATTGTCAGGCTGGTAGCCAGCAGTAAAGTTATTTCATTTCTTTGGCTAGTCATATGATTCTTCTAATTTTGCAGTAGTTTCATCTGATGGGGTTGTCATTACATGTACAAGCACAAACCAGTTTTACACACACACACACACACACACACACACACACACACACACACACACACACACACACACACACACACACACACACACACTTTGTTTAAAAACTAAACACCCGCCCCCAACCTATTTCTTTCTTCATGTTGTAGAATGTAATTAGGATTCATTCATCTTTTGGAATGTAAATTGAAAACCAGGCTTGTGGATAGCTGAATCCCAGAGATAATCTTCTATAAATGGACTACAGTGCAAACCTTAATGTTGTTTTACTTCATTACATAATCAAACTATAATCATGGCTTCGAAATGGACAGGGATGGAACTCACTCAGTACAGATGCCATGCAGAATCAATGATAATCACGGGTTGCCTTGTCCCTTACATAACAGACAGACACACCAAATACTGAACATTCGGTTGTAGGATTTCAGAGGTTCTAAGGGCTTTTGTTTTGTTTTAAGCAACTATCTACAGTGCTGCAGCAGATTCTCCCCCCCGCCCCCCAAGATATAAATGTTGAATGCATTTTCTCCAAAAACAGAAATCTGTTTGGTCTTTTATTGAAGTTTGGCAGCTGTACAACTGTAAGGAAAGGGAATGTTATTATTATTTTTTTTGCAGCAAATGAATGTTTTAATTCTTTTTAAAACTGTTTAGTCCTTGTGTGGTTGAAAAATGAATGAATGAACAAATACAGTGAAGCCTGGAAATAGTAAGTAAAATAGTCATTTTTGACTGAGGGGCAGAATTCAAATCATTGTGAGGGACAGAAATAAAAGTAAGGGTAGAATGGGGCTGTAGGGGTTGACGCTAGTGTCTGCCACTTGGTGGTGGGATGTGGATGGAACAGCTCGTGGGCTCTTTTTCCTGGGCTCTTTAAATCCTGGCAGTGGCCCTGGTTAGATGCATTATATATCAGCTTCATTGTCTCATCTATATTAGAATCCATCCATCATCATGTGCATTTATCCTCAAATGCTTTGGCAGAAATGAAAGACCTTATGGTAAAAAAGGCAAACAAAACCATACTGTGTTAGACAAGATACTATCAATATCACTTCACGTGGTAAATTTGACGCTTCACCTCTGTAAAGGTATTAAAATAGAGGGACTCTAACAACTTTATAAAACTTATAAAACTCAGAAATGGGTCATTTTGAACAGCTTCTAAGCTTTAACTTATTCAGTGGAATCATTTACATTTTTCACAGGTATTAAATCTGCATCCCTTTCATAAACTGTGTGAGTTTGGAAAATAATTATTTTGTTTTTCTTGCAAACCACCATAGAATAAGATTTCTCTCTAAGTGCATTTTTCAGTAGTACCTTAACTATGGAGTTCCCACCAGCTTCCCCATAAAAATAGCAAATTCCTGCAGAAAACCATATATAGGTCTTGGGAAGTAAGTAAGAGAGTCTCTGGTTTTCAGTTTTTTTATAAAAAATTAATAATTAATAATGAAGTGAAGAAACATCAGGGTAGATACATCAGATCTTACCAGATTTATGTAATTAGTAATAATGGGTTAGACTGGCACTTTGCAATCCAGCCTGTAACAAGGGGCGGCACATTGTTGCATCGACCCTGGAACAGCTTGGGAGAGAATAGATATTATGACTTAAGGATACACAGCTTCCCTCCCAGTCTTTCCCAGTGCTCTAGAGAAGATACAAACTGCACTGACCCTGTGTCTCTAGCACAGCAGACACGCCCCCATGCACCAGTGTAGTTATGCTTCAAGGTCTATTGGGATAGTGGAATCAAAGCTGCACCCCACCACACCTGCCCCTGTGAGAAGGGATGTTGTAGCAGCTGTGATGATCCTGCTACTACTCCCCAATGAGTTGGAAGTGGCAGTCTGGCATACTGTCTCCAGAGAAAAAGGGGGAAATTTGCGTTCCCTCCACAATCTTTCCCAATAATTGTCAGTTATCATATTTAATATTTATATCACAATGGCACCAAACTTTTCCAGTCAGTACAATGGCACTAATATAGGATTTTCAAGAACCTATGGGAGATTTGCACCCAACTCGCACTGGAATTCAATGGGATTTGAGCAGCTAACTCCCTTCAATGCCTTTGAAAACCCCAGTCTGATTACGTAAGGCACTGCACCAACACTGAGAAAAATGGAGGATCCATGTCCCAATTTCTCCACCCACTGAAGTCTACACACGTCTTTTACTTACCTTGTAAGCTCCTGGGTGCAGGAGCTCTCTTTTTGTTTGGTGTTTGTACAGCACCTAGCACAATGGGGTCCTGGTCCATGACTGGGGCTCGACAGCCTTTTCAATTGTGTTCCAAGCTCACCCTATATTAAGGGACCTTTGTCATCACTTAACACTTGTTTCTTTACCTCAGTTAAAAGCTTTATTCAGAGTGACGTCCAGGATTGCTTTGATTAAGGTAGTATAACAATCACTTCTAATTGAAAGGCTATATTCATGAAAGCCAACCCTTCATATAGTGATGGTATTTTCCTATAGTATATCCTAAAAATAACAAAATATGCTTTTTCCATTAAACCTCCGTATTTTGCCTAATCAGTTAATTTTTTAAACCCTGTATAAAATAGAATCTTTGTATGCTGGAGGTAGACATTTTTGGTAGTGGTTACAATAAAAGAGACAGATCAAGAATGTATCTATTAAGATCATGAGAACGGCCATACTGGGTCAGACCAATGATCCATCTACCCCAGTATCCTGTCTTCTGATAGTGACCAATGCCAGCTGCTTCAGAGAGAATAAACAGAACAGGGCAATTTTGAGTGATCAGTTCCCTGTCCTCTTGCTTCTGGCAGTTGGAGATTTAGGGACAACTGGAGCATGGGATTTTGTCCCTGCTCATCTTGGCTAATAACTACTGACGGACCTATTGCCCATTAACTTAGTTATTTATGGGGAAAATGAAGGTAAGGTCTGCCACCACAGGACAGCAATTTTCCCATTAACAATTTACATGGAGTTTATATTCAATTACTGATATTATGATGGCATCATTACTTTAGTAACATTTCTATCACACAGGATTTGGGTTGTCTTAGAGCTGTAACACATTCTTTTGGAGCAGCATCCATGTCAATATACTTACAGAATGCATCATGCCATTGCTGTGTTTGTGCAAATCATTTTAAGGAGTAGACATTGATAACTTTAAGATTCTGTTTTCCATTGACAGACTTATGGTCTTTGCCTGTTTCCTTTCTGAGGAGACAGTGCCCTCCAGTGGTCAAAAACATGTATTCTTGCAGAAATATTTCCTAGTGATTAGCTTTTAGTATTTATAGTCCATACTAATTGAAAAAGATGGGATTCTCCACACATTCTAAATCATACAGTCTTTTGTTCTTATTAATTTGAAATAAAATGTTATTCCTATCTATGTCTCCATGTTTCCATAACAAACATACGTTTAAAAAGCTTTAAATCAGAGAAACAGAAATCTGGATAGCTGGAATATCTGTACATTGTGCAATTATTTTTCATATCATACACCTGTGCTCAGAGAGAATCTTCCAGGTGTATTTTAGAAATCTAAAAATAAAGCCAAACATATGCTGGATGGAAAATGAGACAATTGTGAAAGAGGAGTTTGCAGGTAGCATTTGAAGAATTTCTTCTGAAATGGGGATACAATGTATAGCTAACAGTGAGGAAGGCTAATTAATGGCCCTTCTAGTGTCACAATAATATGGTACTCTGAAAGAAGCTGCATAAAAATAATATTTTATTGTTACCTTTGACTACACTTTCAACACAGATATGTAATTAGCCTGCACTTTGGATCTAGGGTTGAACAAAAGGCAAGCATAATTTTATTGCCAGAAATCTGAGAGCTACTTATTAAAATAATTGAAGTGAATTAGCATTTGGTATGTTTATAAGATCTGTTGTCGAGTGTTCATACATGGATGCAAATATGGTTGTGTTAGCAATATCCCAAATGACTGCATCCTGGCTTTTAACAACTGCCAATAAATATCAATCAAGAAACTGCTTATAAATATAGTTAGCATAAGATAGGCTATCTTCTTTCAAAGTCTTGAAGTGAACAGTTATTTTCTTTTTCATGTTATGGGACCAATTATCCCAGAGTTTTCACTGAGAAATATTTTAGTTGCAATGTATATGTTTGCACAGTTTGGGCTCTCTTTATCAGTATGTACAATTTCACTCCTTGTTCAAGAAAAATTAGGCAAATATATATTTAATTTATGGAATTATATATGGAATATAATGGATAGAACACTGGGCTGGAAGTCAGGTGGGATTTTTGATGAAGTGTTGACATTATTTTTGATTGCTAAGATACCTTGCATTGTCCTCCTCTCACACTTTTACATATGTGGAAATAAAGAATAAGTTCAGAGCAGTCAGTAGTGTGATATATCAGTGTGAAAATGGTGTCAGAGGAGCAACAAGCCTATCATCTCAAACAGAGCACTTTAGCAGTGTGGAGTCACAGTGGCTGCTATTACAAGTGATCCTTGATACTACTGATATCTTTACAGTGCAAAGAACACTTCATTATCTATATGTCGCAAAGTTTGGTCCTATATAAATATACAGCAGAGGGTCTCCCTAATTAGCTACTTATATAAACGATCACCACCAACTGTAGTGTGTGATCATTAATGGATTTCATCTTCACAACACCACTGTGAGATAGGGAAGTATTATCCTCATTTTACAAATAGGCAACAGAGATTAGAGTAAGTGGGTTTCACTTAAAAGGGTGGAATCCTGGCCCTATTGAAGACAATGGCAAAACTCACCTCAACTTCAACAAGGCCCGCATTTTCTACACAAAATCTGTAGCTGAGCTGGGAGTTGAACCCAGCTTTCTGAATGCCAATCCAGTGCCCTGAGTGGTAGACAGTCCTTCATCATCAACTCCCTACAGACACCTCAAAGCAGCTGCATGGATATAAACACTTGTTACCATTGGAGATGTAGTCTGGCAGCACTACAGGTAGAATTCCCATTGACTTTAGCTCGCATTTTACCCTTCTGAGCACAGCTGCTTCGGCTTCAAGGATTTTTCCCCCACCCTCGCCCAGAGACCTGGGAACTATGCGGATGTTGCCACAAGCTGATGCATTCAGGGACACTAATCAAGTTCCTTAGGCAGGTCGTGAGTGTGGGAAAGAGCAAAAGCTGTTTGTGAAGGGGGAACAAAATCTAAAAGCTTAGCTCAGTGTCTGATTCAAGGGAACATGTTGACCGAAATGTGTCATTTACCAACATTTCCAGTTCAGGAATCCAGCAGCAGAAAAAGCACCAAAAACTCTTGATAAATTAAATACAAAACATTAGCCCCTGGAGTGTCCCCAGTGTGTATAGCAAGTGCTAGATGAAAGGGAACTCATGTTTCCATGGAGAGGAGCTGTTGACATCAGAGTGATGTTTGACTGGTGGTCAGTGGGTCAAGACCTCTATGAGTTTATTAACTTCTTGAGAATTTCCTTGTATACTTTTTTGGGGGGTGTGGGAGGAGGATGAAGGGATGACATAATTTTATTATTTTTTAATTAAAGAAATAAGAAAATGTGTCCCTTAAATGCACTGCATAATAAAATAATAATAATAAAGTAATAATTGATATTTGCCTTAAGGGGCAAACAAAGCCCCTGCCTCCTAGCTCCCAGACAATAGTACCACAATAGAAGACTGGATGTGGATAGCTGTATAGGGGGCGTTTCACCACACAGGATAGGACCTGGGCAAACCGGGAAATATAGGTAACAGTATATTCTCCTACCATTCCTCCCTCTCCCACTCAGTAAGTTGGGGTAAGGGGTGGGAGTTGGGGGCAAGTTGCATAAAGTACTATTGAATATGCTATGCACAGGGACTTCAAGCAGTTCTGCTACCTGGGTAGGTGAAGTTAATGTGCCCATCTTGTCAAATCTGAGGTCTGGATTTTGTCCTAGAAGGTCTACAGAAAAAAAGGTGTTGGCATGAGTTAGCCATGCCATTTTCTATTCTTATGAGTAAAAAGTGCTTGGAGCTGAGAGTGCTGGAGCTCTGGGCCAAAAGAGATCAGTCCTAAACTAGGATAAGATGAGGGATTAATAATTAGTTACATGCCAGTCCATCCATTCCAACACACTGGCTCAAGACCAGCAATTTCAGAGAAAGAATTAAGAAAACATGCAGTGGACTGTTGTCACTCACTGTGACTGATCGGTCTATCAGCCCTCACCAAGAAAGCACTGATCACAACACGTCAGATGTGTTGTTCTAGCCAGTCCTCCAACTACCTGCTGGCCAGGCTGTCAGTAGCACCAGACACCCGATTGACATAGCGCACAGCAGCCTAGAACTCCTGAGCGATCCGCCAACTGCAGCCACTCAAGCAGCTGGGATTACAGGCACGCGCCACCACACCAGGCTAGACTGTTATACTTTTATATAATATAAATACAATTTTCAACATTCATAGGATCTATGATCTGTGTATGTCCTTGGATGCGACTTTGGACTCTAATATTCTGATGAGTTATCTAGGAACAATGAAAACTGGTTTTCCGTTAGTTCTATCATCAACCAGTGTTTTGTGTCTGTTCCTTGTCAGACTTTTTGGTCTTTGTTTTACCTCTCGTTCCTCTTCTGATTTAGCCTCATTAAAAAAAATGTAAACATTAAAAGAGCTTCATCTTAAAGGATGTTTCCTTTGAAATACAGCAGCTAATGCATAGTGTAATTTTGACCATAGCATTACAGGAATATAGCCAATTTTACAAATGCCAAGGCTGTTAATAGCATATGTTAAAGTGAGTCAATACAGAAATTCAAATTGACAAAAATAACAACCTTTCACAAAGTGGCCAATTAAACTCATAGGAGATAAGAATCATTGATATTGCAACTGTATGGGGTTTGATTTTATAGCTCTCTTTAACCATGTATGTTTTAAATACTTAGCTTTAGCCTGTCCATGAAATCATATGAGAATTATGGTAAAGTAATAAAACAGATCCTTAGCATTTAGCCAGGACTCCTCAGTATATACCAGATATATATTAGTTTGTCAGTATTCTAATGGTAGTAAGGAGGTTTCTATTGCTTTAGTTGATAAAGACTATAATAACAGTTATAGTCAATCTGGTTAGTATGGGCAGTGAGGAATGACTAGGATGGAGACATTTCTATTGCAAAAAGCACCACTCCTGGAAAGGCTACCTCCAAACTTTTTCATGTTTAGAGTTTATTAGGGATTATTCTAGTGAAGATTAAGTACAGGTTTTTAATTTTAATATGCCTGTAAATTTAGTATTCAAAATGAACAACTAACTACGCTGTCTTGAGCAAGAGTAAGTTTTGGTCGACCTTCCCTCCTACAGCTCTGCAAATGTGCCTCAATATAGATTTACAATCCTTCCTGCTATTCTGGTCGGGGGCTTCTCTTTGACAGAGACTTCCACAAATTGGAATGGAGCCTTTGTTGGGCCTGGGGCCATCTTCTCCCGCCAAATCTTTTGCACCAGTATAGGTGTGAAAACACTCTGAAACACAATTGAGAGCATGATCACTTTGATCAGCAGAATACAGTGATTGGAGACATGCTGAACCACTAGTGAGACAGGTGCTAGGATACATGGATGACTATGCTAGGGATTTGAAGATTGGTCAATAAATCCAACTGAAAGGAGAGCAGGATGAGAGGAATAAGTAGAGGAGGGAGCACCTTGTGCTGTGTAGACAGTTGTTCCTCTTGAAGGTTGGAGTTCATCATACATGTGGGACCATGGGGGATGTTTCCTTCCATACCATGGAAGCAAATACAGTTCCGTTAATAAAGAACAGCAGGAAACCAAACTCAGCCAGGTTTACACAACTCTACAGAATATGTGTGTGTACCTGTTTCTAGAACACCTATCCAAACATGCTGAATACAACTCAGTATGTATATACCTAGGTAACAGATGGTAAATATAAAGGTTTTTTTAAAATGCTACTCTGTGTATATCTTTGTTTTACAGGGGACTATGTAGTCATGTCAGTTTACTTTGACCTGAGCAGAAGAATGGGTTATTTTACTATTCAGACCTACATCCCTTGCACACTCATTGTAGTGCTGTCCTGGGTCTCTTTCTGGATTAACAAGGATGCAGTTCCAGCCAGAACATCTCTGGGTGAGTTGTTGTATCTTCCAGCATGTATGATATGATCAATGTATTGTGACAGGGTCAGGCCAGATGGCTACAGGAGGGTGATCGAAGGTAGATACATTAGCCCCAGATTAAGCGGGGCCCTTTCCCCTGAGTAAGATAATGGGCTGTTCCAGAACAATCAGGAAGTTGCTGGAACCAACTATGGCAGGCAGGCTAATTAGGACACCTGGAGCCAATTAAGAAGCTGCTAGAATCAATTAGAATAGGCAGGCTAATCAGGGCACCTGGTTTAAAAAGGACCTCACTTCAGTTAGTGATGTTATGCAAGGAGCTGGGAGCAAGAGGCACACAAGGAAATGAGAGTGAGAAGGTGTACTGCTGGATGACTGAGGAGTACAAGCATCATCAGACAAAAGGAGGAAGGTCCTGCGGTGAGCATAAAGAAGGTGTTGGGAGGAGGCCATGGGGAAGTAGTCTCCATGGCCCCGCCCCCGACACAGGCTGATGTTGCGGGGCCCCGCAGTGGCAAGAGAAGAGCGGCGGACCTGCGGCCCTATTGTTGCTGCGGCAGACGAGAATGGGGCGGCAGTCTGAGTCCTGTGGCGGCAATTTGGCGGCGGGAAGACTGGACCTGCCGCCGAATTGCCACCGGGGGACTCGGACTGCCGCTCCATTCTTGATGCCGCCCCAAGCACCAGCTTGGAAACCTGGTGCCTGGAGCCAACCCTGGCTGGAACCTGAAGTAGAGGGTGGGTCCGGGTTCCACCCATCTCCTCCAACTCTCTATTTGATACAAGAGGAGTTGACCTGGACTGTGGGTCCCACCAGAGTGGAAGGTCTCTGGCTGTCCCCCAGCCCACTAGGTGGGTCAGCAGAGACTGTGGGGGTTGTTCTCCTCCCTTTCCCCATGCTGGCCTGTGATGAGGTTAGCTGAATGAACGGCAGGTTTGAGCCACTAGCAAAAGTGGCTAAACTGAGGGCTGCCATGAATCTCTGAGGCGAGCAAATCTGCCAACAAGCACAGGACCCACCAAGGCAGAGGAGGAACTTTGTCACAGTATCTAGCAGAGTTCCAGTATAGGGGAGCATCTGGCTGCAAGTCTAGTATAGTTCTCTGTGCATCACATGTGAAAGAATTCCATTTGTCACTTAGATGGCAACTGGAATGTATGTCTCTTGTCAAGGTATAATGTGAGTCAAGCAACATTTGCATTTCTTCCCCTTCCCCCTTTTACTATATTGGGTCCTGCAAAGGGACTGCATACTTCAAATAATTGCAGTGGAAGCCTGCACAGCAGTGAGTTTCAAGAGCACCTGGATTCTGTTACATACTCAAGACCTTGCATTTTTTGAAGAGCTAGTTGGAAATTCATCCTTTTTTTCCCATAAAAATGTCTGATATTTAAGCAGCTTGGCTTTTACACAAAAACATACAATGCTGTGAATATAGTCAATGCCAAGGAAGAGGTAATCTGGCCAGTTATCCATGAAATACCATGAACAAAGGTACATGCATGTCACAGGAGTATGTATCATGTGTGAAGTCCTGAGCTTTCTCTGCTGAGGTTCTCTGCTGAGGTGTCTCTAAGAGTGCTGCAAGATCTCCCCTGTCACATCTGTACTGGCCATTGTGTGTATTCATGAAGAAAATGGATATTTACCCTCCTTTGCCTGCTTAATAAGAATATCCTTTAAAAAAAATCAGTCATAAGTGTGTTGGGCAGCATCTCATGTAGTTTAACATTTTACAAATCTGTATATTCCACTATTTTTTTTAAAATGGTAGCAGAAAAAATGGATCATTGCAAAAAGATGTGATGTCCCCACTAGAAAAATTGATTCCATCCTTTCTCTTTTGATAGCTGCACAATAGCCTAACTTCCAGTTTCCTTGTATGAACATCTGGTTCAGTAAAGGACATCCATGCATGAGAGAAATTTATTTCCCTAAAGGATTAAACCTATTTTTATTATATTGCTATCTGGACATTCTTTCTTTTTACCAAATCTCATACGTATGTCTCAAAAGCACCAAAATCAGCTGTTCTTTTACCTCTATTAAGAAGTGGTGGTGTTTAGTTTAAGGTTTGTTTTTGTCTATATCTAAAGAGTTATTGTTCACCATGTTTTGGTATCTCAGTTGTTTGTATTTTAATTCCATACTTACTTCTGTATGAGTATGTGTTTTAATACCTGACTGTGCTATGTTACCTCTCCTGGCCCGCCTGCTCCCAGAAAAAAATATTCAGCTGTTGCCAAAGTTATTGTCTCTGAACATCACCCATCTTCAGACAGCCCTCTGCAGATGGCACACACAAGGCCTATACACCAAATAAGACCTATTTTAAGGTCTTAAATTAGACTTTAGGGCTGTGATCCTGCAATTTACAATGCACAGCCAGCCTACTCCATTGATTTCAGCAGGGTTCTGCGCACTTGCAGCGATCTGTCTGTTATACCAATAAAATAAAAACCAGCAGGATCTTTTTAAAGGGGATAAGACAAAATGTCACATTTATTGTGAATACAAAAAGAATCATAGTAAGCAGTCAGTTATAGCTATAACATTTTATTCAGTTTTACATTCATTCACACACACACACAGGTTCTGCATAGATGTTATAGTTACCAGTCTAGAAGTTGCTCATGCCAAGTTACTGGCCAGGTAACCTGGGCATGAGGGTGGAGCCGAGCAGGGCCGGCTCCAGGCACCAGCAAAACAAGCTGGTGCTTGGGGCGGCACATTTCTAGGGGCGGCATTCTGGCACCGGCCATGCCGCCCCTAGAAATGTGCCCCGGCCGCCCCAGCTCACCTCAGCTCTGCGCCGCCGGCTCAGCTTCTCCCCAAGCGGCGGCACGTGAAACAGCTTCGCGCGCCGCCTCTCCCTCTCCCTCCCAGGCTTAAGAGCCTGGGAGGGAGGGGGAGAAGAGAACCCTAGCAGCCGCGACACTCGTCTCCCCCTCCCTCCCAGAAATTCTGCCCTCCCCGCCGGCGCTCCGGCCTGGGGAGAGCAGGGCAGCCTCGCTCCTCGCCAGCCAGGAGAGTGGGGCCGCCGGCATGTCCCGCTCGCTCCCCGCCGGCTGGGGAGTGTGGGGCCGCCGGCATGTCCTGCTCGCTCCCCGCCGGCCGGGGAGAGCGGGGCCGTGGGCAGAGAGGCGGGGGGGAGAGTTGTTTTTTTTGTTTCAGGGGCGGCGTTTGGGGTGGTAGTGTTTTTTTGCTTGGGGCGGCAAAAACATTAGAGCTGCCCCTGGAGCCGTGTCCTTGTCAGATTCATCTGATGCTCCTGGAGGGTGGTTGCAGAACCAGACTCAAAGTCCTCAGTGTGTAGAAGCCATTCTTATAGGACTTATTTCCTATGTTAGTCTGTGGGAACTGTTTCATTTTGCTGTTGCTAACTCAATCAGCAGATGGCACATTCCTGATGTTTGTGCTGTTAGATGTTATCTTGTTTTTCCCATCCTTTGAGATGGTCGGGTGGATCCCAGTTTATCCTCCGGGGGGTGTTGTTTGGTCGTTCCCACTTGATGCCGCTTGCAGACGATGGTCACTGAATTCCTAGGCTGGCACCTCCCTGCTCATTCATTCATGTACACCAAGCATTCATCAGCAGACATAGTCTCCACCACTTTCGGGGTGTGTACTAATTTATTTGAGACTCCCAGCCCTTTGAGGGTGGGGGTCTTTCTATGCTGTTTCTAGGTACAAAGCATGCATAAAGAACAAAGTCAAATAACTTGTTTGCAAGTTTCTCATAGCAATACAGTAGCTTTCTGAGAACAGATACAATCAATGGTTTACACAGACAGTAGCTTGTAAGTTTTAACAGGAGACCCAAGAGATCTTTTTACTTGGTAATGCTATGAGGTTTAAATTGTGGGGGACAAATTATGGGGAGTTACTTTCACTTGGGGAATCACTGCCAGTACCTTCTTGAATATCCCTACATGTCTGTGCTTTGTAATTTTCCCTCAGGGATGAACTTCAACCATAGGGTTTACTTCACCTACAGAGTGGGTCATATCACCTTTGAAGGCAGGCATGTGAATATGTGCATTTCTGAAATGTACCTGGAATATTTCATGGCAGTTTTTATCACATGATTTTATACTAGTGATGGGCAGACTTCAAGAGGCCCACGTTTGGGATTCTTTCAAGTAAACACCCCAAAAATTCAGACCAATCTGGAATCTCCAAACCTCTGCGTCTGGCAAAAGTAGGAGGGGAAACTTCACAGGAACAAGAGTCCTCTCAACTATAAATCAAATGAATTTTGAGATGTCATCAGAGTTCCTGTCATATGTTGTTCCAAAAGTCTCTCATGCAATTTGTTACAATTAGCAATTTCTACATGAATTGGCCCATTAATAAGCTAAGAGATGAATACATATAACTTGTTTCTGAGAAACAGTCGATGGCACTAAAAATGCAAAGTAAAATTATGTGGCTAGATGATAAAATTGAGGTCACCCACTTTTCACTTTCAGAGACCTGGATTTGAGTCCTGATAAGTGAAAATGACTTTAGATTTGCCAACCTAATTTTCAGTTCTGCACAAAAACACAATACAGGTTAGCCAAACAGAAATGTAAAGCTCTTTCCAATGGAGACTCAGAACTGGATTATCAAGGACTTGCAGGACAGAGGGTTTTAAAATAATGTTGTATGTGTACATGATCAGTAAATGAATTCAATTATTTTTGAGATGTTCAACATGGACTAGAATCTCTATTGAGAACTGGGCTGTTTGCAACACTCAGAAGGCTTAACGGGACCAGAAATTGACCACGAATGGGCAGCAGAGAATTCCCGTTAAAAGGAAACTCCCTGGTGCAAATGTGCTGGATCTTGGCTTTGTGCCAGTCATTCCCTAACAAAGGGTGTGATGGTGTTCAGGGGTGGGAGTAGGACAATCCAGACCAGTGAGGGATTGTGTCACCACCTGTCTTGAAACCCTGGGTGCTTTTCAATGCTTTGTTGCTGGAGCTCCCAGCTTGGAATGTGCTTAGCCAACCTACCAACATGCAGATCACACCCTGAGTGTCCATATGCTAGACAGGCCTTGTTCAGCAGCTCTGACTACAGCAGCCTGTCTACAGCCCCAATGTGGCTTCCACCCGCTTTGGTTACAACCAGAAGGGTGACCCCAACACACTCCCAGTGGTAAATTGTCATAGAACTGTGTTCTCTGCAATGTCCAGCCCTCTTGGGGACAGTTTAGAGAAATAATAAGGTTCATTTCTTTCCTCTAAAGACCCAAAAGCACATCACAATGTATTAAGTTACCTGGGGGTAAGTTACCCTTCCAATTAAACACAGCACAGAGTTGTGTTTTGTTTTATTTTCACACACATTTTTAAAACAAATTTATTAACAATAGGACATAGATCTGTTTAACAACTCCCCCTGACCTTCCAGGATTACACACTTTCGTCATAATTCTAGCATACATACATACATCCAGAACTCTTAAAACCCCACTGCATACATACATCACAGAAGAACATTAATGATCTGTGAGTTGTTAGTTTTTTAATGATACCTCACCAGACATATTTTGTATAAAGATTATTTCAGTCATGTGTAGGCTGTGAACACAGAGGTTCTTAGTGTCATACAAGGATCAGCGGAGATTCTGTCATTTTGTATGTGGGTTTGGGGGCTATTTCAACTGTGGAAAACCATCAGTGATGTTCACCTTCAACATTATACAGGAGAAGCCACTTCACACACATACAAGTTCAGTCTCTATTTGGTGATCAGTTTTGGCTTTCAATTCTTGTGTGTGGATGAGCAGTTTTCTGTACTCAGAGTATATAGGTATTCATAATGTAAACTCAAAATATAAGAATGTAGGCAGGTGTGAAGGCTCAAGTTGACAATTATTTATATTATTATAATTAGGGGTTTTGTAATTAGGGGGAAATAGTAATATCCCTTATCTCTCCTAATTTTTTGTTTTTTATATTTTCAATCCTTAAAAGCACAAATGGGGATTAAATTATGGGGGGTTTTCTGTTAAGTCTTTATGGGCCTGATCCAAAACCGATCATAGTCTATGGGAGTCTCTGCACTGATTTCAGTGGGCTCTGGATTAGGCCCTATAGAAATTCTGATTTTGCATCCAAAACTTTACAATGATAGGATAGTCCCACAGACAGTGGATTAAAGGTGAATTGTCAGAATTATAGTGTGGATAGTGAGGTGCAAGTTTCTCCACATATTTGACTGTAGTCAGTTGGTCATTGCTATGAAGGACAGATGCAACCCCCAATGAAATGAGTGGGAGGTTTTTTTCACTGACATCAGTGGGCTTTGGATTGCATCCTTGATCCCTCATTTAATGAACATAAAACTTATTCATAAGAGATAGTCATATGAGACGTTAAATAGAGGTCTTGGCTTTTTGTTGACATTTAAGATTCTAGCCCCTTTTTTTCCACTTTTTTGTTTTGTTTTGTTTTTTCATAATACTTCTTTGAGAGATTTTAGGCATTTCCACTTCTTGTCATAGCTGCAAATACTTTTCTTTGGGTATTTCAGCAGTGCCCAGAAACTGAAAAAGAAGGAAACTTATTTCAACGGTAAATAACTTTCAAAAAGTTCAGTTCTAAGGATGGACAAAGTTGTTGAGGATGATCTTTTTTTCCCCAGTCGAGTTTGGCTACCTCTGCTGAAAAATTATCTTTTTTCCTAATATTCTACAGGTGCTACAGCATGGGAGTCCCTTTGTAGGAAACAATGCATTGTAATTCGTATTTCCTGTGACTGCCTGGAGTCTCTCATTGAATACACAAGTCCCTTGGTGCTTAGCATGCTGCTTTTTAACATTCTCACTGTATGTCTGAACTCCAGGGCATCCTTCAAAACCAGTCAGCTCCTGGGAAGTAGCAGAGTAACAGCCGTGTTAGCCTGTGTCAGCAAAAAGAACAGGAGTACTTGCGGCACCTTAGAGACTAACACATTTATTTGAGAATAAGCTTTTGTGGGCTACCGCCCGCTTCATCGAATGCATAGAATGGAACATATAGTAAGAAGATATTCATACATACAGAGAAACATGAAAAGGTGGAAGTACCCATACCAACTGTAAGAGGCTAATTAATTAAGAGGAACTCTTATTAGCAGGGGGAAAAAAACTTTTGAAGTGATAATTACTTTTGTCACCTTAAATAGTAACTTTTTTTTGGTTCAATTCTGTCTCCTTACCAGGTATTACAACTGTCCTGACAATGACCACCCTCAGTACGATTGCTCGTAAATCTCTTCCCAAGGTCTCTTATGTAACAGCAATGGATCTTTTTGTGTCAGTTTGTTTTATTTTTGTTTTTTCTGCACTGGTGGAGTATGGGACCCTGCACTACTTTGTCAGCAACAGAAAGCCAAGCAAGGATAAAGACAAAAAGAAGAAAAACCCAGTATGTATTGTTTTACTGTCAGGACTGAAAACTTCCCTATATAAATCTCAATTATGTTTTCTGAGTGAGCATTTAAATCCTACTTTGTGTTTGTCTTTTCGTTATACTGTGATATAGCTGTAAACTGTTCATAGACGTAAATGGGAATACAAACTCAGTCAACCATGGGGAATGAATAGCTGATGTATTATAGTTGTCTGGGAGTCTAGAGATTGATTTCTTAGTGGCAGGCTCCATCTAACCAAAGTGTTCTGTAAGTTACAACTATTACCAAAACTATGCCTTCATGTTATGGTAAATAAAGTCACTGATATGAGAATCAATTTCTCTGTCTTAGCTCTGCCTGTATCCTGTGACCTTATACAGTGACTTCCTGTTTGTACACTGAAATGATTCTCTTTTCTTTACTGCACAAGGCAGATTTAAAAATTCAGCTATTCTACTTTTATTGCTGTCCCCATCTTGTTCCATAATTATCAAAACTTCTTGGTCACAATGGGAATTTTCTCCGTTAGATTCATTCATGTAGGGAAAAGTACCTGTTTATGTACCATTACTTCATGGGGAATGACAAAGGCAATGTGAAGAATACAGAGCACTTGAGTGTTTAATTTTTATTTTAAAAGCACAAAATGTATTTCTTGCAAATCCCTGTCTTTCTTTCCTTTCCATTCTTTCCTTGTTTTATTTTCCTTACTGTAATCTCTCTCCTGAATCCCCTTTTTATTTCTTACCTCAGAATGTGATTCTATTAACACTTGTAGCATTACCTGCTAGCAGTAACAAGTATATGATAACAGCCTTTATAACAGCTGCAGTGAAGGTCACTGGAAATCCCCTGTTGTCAGTGCAGTATTTGCAGACTATTTGGGTTCAGTGAGGTTGGTCCCTTACCCTTCTATGCTGAAGCAAAACTCTGTTCTTCTAGAGCTGGGGTCTCAAACTCAAATTACCACGAGGGCTGCATGAGGACTAGTGCATTGGCCCAAGGGCGGCATCACTGACCCCGCCCCCTCGCTGCCCCCGGCCCCGCCCCAATCCACCCTTTCCATTAGGCCCCGCCCCTTCTCCACCCCTTCTCCACCTCCTCCCATGTGCGCACGGTTTCCTGCTCCTCCCCCCTTCCTCTCAGAAACCGTGAAGCCGCCAGACAGCTGTTCTGGCGGCGGGAATTGCCTGGAGGTAAAAAAAAATAAAAAATTGGAGGGGTTAGGGGGGGCGCGGGGAGCCCGGCGGGCCGCAGGGAAGAGCTCCGCGGGCCGCGTGTTTGAGACCCCTGTTCTAGAGCAACAGAATCTAAGTGTGTGGGGGAGGGAGGGAATCAAAAGAGGCAAAATATAAAAAGAAAGAAAATGCATTTAAAGTTTCTCCTCTGCATTCCCTCTACACACACTCACAGTACATGGAGTACACCAATGAAAATTTTCAAATGTATCTAAGTCAATTGGACTTGAGCGCCTAAATCCTTTAGGCACTTATAGTGCATAGCAGAGCAAATACACAGGAGAGCAAATAAAGATTAACATTTTTTGTCACTGTAATGCACAGTTTTATCTTATTGTAAATAATTTTGTTATAACTTCATTCCTTAAAAGCTTGTCAATGATCTGCTGATTTACCAAAAAGAACAAAACAAAACATGAATTTGTTTGTGCCGGATAAATAATCAAATGAAGAAGTCATGTAAACAGTAAAGGTTTGTGGGCACTTGGGGACATTTACAACTGTTTTCTACAGTCCAGTAGAAGATTATGTTTTATTTCCTCAAATCAAAAGTAGGGATGGGCCTGATACTGAATCAAGGCTCAAAGAAACCCTGAACATTAGGGTGGAGAGTTGAAGGGCCAATTTCCAGTAGCAGAGACTTTGGCCCCGAATGTAAATCCAAACTTTGCAGATAGCCCCTAATTTTAAAATGGGATGACCCAAATGACACCTCTTAATTCTCCTGAACAACGAAAAGATTGAAACCAGGTTCCCTATTTTGTGGCTTTGTCCACTTTACACTGAGACGAGAGAAATATTTTCTTGTCCATATTATAACAGAGTTTCTTTTTTAAAAGGCTGTCCCCCTTTCCTGTTTATACTTTACTTCTTTTTTTACTTACTACATTTTTAAAAATATCTTTAATTTATATTATTTTTGTCTCTTTCTTCCTCTTCTTTCTTTCTTTATTTTAAAAATTCTGATTCTCTTTTCTGTCTACAAAACAAAAGCTTCTTCGGATGTTTTCCTTCAAGGTATAAAGTTTTTGGAATGGAAATTTACTGCATGCGACTGCTGAATTTAACTATTAGAGCTTAAATGAGATTATTCCTTTTTAATTAGACACTTAAGCATTCTACTCAGGGCAATATCCTAAATAAGTAGAATGGCTACAGATTTCTAAACAAATTTGTAGAGTTGATTCAGCAGCCCGAACCCTGACTCACTTACTGTTTTGAACTAGAGCCCAACATGTTAGGATCACATGAGTTAAGAAACCCTAATGTGTTTAAAGCATCTGTATTGCTCTCTTTATGAGTTACCCATGGGATCCAATACCACCAGCCACACTAAACACCAGTAATGCACCCTTTTAGAACTCAACTCTGACCCCCTTTAACTTTTGTGATCTAATTTAAATAAACAAAGCCAAAATATCTTCTAATGATGAGCTGTTCAAAATTCACTGCCATCATTAATTACCCCTATGGTGTTCTTATGCCTAATGTCAGAGTTTTGAAAGGGTTTTAAATGCATACATTTTCTAACACTGTCACTGGATCCACATGCTGTTGTTATCCAAAACAGCAAATATAGATAGCTGTATGCTACATCTGATTCTGATCTTCATTCAGAAATGCAGAGATTGAGTTCCAGGGGAAGAAAAATGAAGAATGTCTGAGTTGAAGTGAATAGAATTGACACATTTTGTGGAAATTGACATGTCGTAATTTTCTAGAATCATTACAAAAAATTGGCCAGGTGTCAGCCAAAATTTGGGTGGCATGCATTATGCAATGCTATGTTCACCAATTGCTAAATATAGTTGAAAATGCCTAATTAATTCAACTTATAGCAAATGTACATACATGTACAGCTACTGTATACAGTGTTGGACATGTAGAGGCTTCTAGATGGTGAACAATGGTAGATGCCGAGCTGTATGGATTAATAAAAGCAAACTATTGGAGACTGTTAAATAGACTATTCAAACCTCTTGATTCAGAAGAACCAGTTAATATTCTCTTCACTCTTTTCAGCAAATTACAGATATTTTCCAATGCCTAAGCATGGACACACTTTTATTAAAGAAAATCCTGCATTTCCAGTTGATTACCACAATTCCTTTCATGTGCAACACCAATAATTGTCTTCATATATCATGCAACTACTTAAAATATAAAAGGCAAAGGCAATCCAAATTGCCATTAACTTGCATTCCTGAATGTTTCCTTTAACCTCTAAAGTTTAATTTATTTGGCATTAAACCTACCTATTCATATTTATTAACATGTAATATTAATCTGCATTGCTTATCTCAGAATTTAAGCTATATATATGCAAATGTTCTTTTAATAATTTAAAATTAAGGATTTACTATTAGAGCTTCTTATTCTTTAGCAAGTCCCTATTTACCCCTAAGTAGAACCATTCTTTGCATAGACTGACCATTAGTTTAAATCAAGTTTTCTAATTAAGATTGTAACAATCTCTTTCTTCCTGCTCCCATATTTTGTCCCTCATTCATCACAGGCACCTACAATTGATATCCGGCCAAGATCAGCTACTATTCAAATGAACAATGCCACACACCTCCAAGAAAGGGATGAAGAGTATGGGTATGAGTGTCTCGATGGCAAGGACTGTGCCAGCTTTTTCTGCTGCTTTGAGGATTGCCGAACAGGGGCGTGGCGGCATGGAAGAATACACATCCGCGTTGCCAAAATGGACTCCTATGCCCGCATCTTCTTTCCAACTGCCTTCTGTTTGTTTAACCTGGTGTACTGGGTATCCTACCTTTACCTTTAAAATCAGAAAGGAAATAGGTGATATGAGCCTTACTCACTGAATTTCTTTGAGAAATGGTTTCTTTTTGACGTCCACTTAAAGTATTTATGACACGCTTTATAGTGGTCTGAATTCTCTAGTGCCATAACCCAGTAAATATCAACCATATCATATTGTTTGTCTAAAACTATCATATAATTATTGTGATTTAAACTATTCCATTCAATATGTTTAAGTGATTTGAAACAAAAAATAAAACAGGTAACATGCAGCTCTACCAGCTGGAATAGAAACAAATAGAGAAGTATTGGGGGAAAGGGAGGGAAACATGCCAACTTTCATTAATGATTGGATATTATCATTTCAATCATGAGTGACTGAGGCTAGAATGTCAAGGTAAAGTACTGTACAGTTTGTTAGCATCTACTATAAATATGCTATATCTTTGTCCTCTGTGGGCTTTTCTTTTCGAAAGAGTCATCTTTCACCTTTCACTTCAAATAAATGTTACTAGGCTAGCAAAGTAACTTTCCCTCTCAAATAAAAATAGACATTTCGCTATGCCATCCCTTTAAGAACACATGTACAATGCTGTAAATATTTCAATACCTTGTAGTACTTAAAGTCTCTAGTGCATGCATCTCTTTTGGCCAAAATAAATGAAGCAAAGGTACCATAAAGTATTGTCTTTTATTTTGTGTCTCTGGCTGTGCTATTGTAACTGAAATGTGGATATTTTTTTCCCCTGGAAGAATTGCCCCTCTCCCTCATGCATGGAAGATTCAAGCAGAAAACAACACTTTCATGTAAGACTTTAGAGAAGCCTTAAGGATTGAAACAAATAACATGTAGACAGAACAATCTGTATGACCAATATAATACTTAGTTTATAAAGTAACTGTATGTGTTTGCTGCTGTTTTAGCCCTCATTTTCCAATGATAACATTGTTATGTCTCAGATGAATTTGCAATTATTATACATTGCAAGATTATCTGTGGTCTTTTAATACATACGTTTTTAGTGAATCTTTTCCCATATTGATCCTGAACTTTGATTATTCTTCTCACACACGGTGTTTTGGGGAAATAGCTTGTAAGCCCCTTAGAGCAGACACCATCTTTTTGTTGTGTGTTTGCACAGCACCTCGCACATTGGGGTCCTGGCCCATGAGTAGAGCACCTAAGTGCTACCGTAATACAAATACACAAATAAATAATAATAATTATACACAATCAATTTGAATTAATCAGAAGGATTAGAAACAGCTTTGATTCTTAGCAACCACAACAAATATTTATTTTCTAGGCAAACTTCAGGTTCATTTTGGTTCATTATAATTTTCACCATGTATACACCTATCATTCACCACCCATTCATGTTTCTGAACAGCAATATTAGTCAGTGCTGCTTTTTGCTCTGTACGTACCTTTCCAAAAATACAGACTCTAACCACGGCTAGAATACAATTTATAGGTAACCTTGAAACAATAAAAGGAAATGAAGAGTGTCTTTGCTAATAAATCATATGTGCATAGCTTATGTGTATTAAAAACTATTTAACCCACCTGGGTGAATCTTGAAACTCATTTAGCCACTATTTTTCAGAACCTGTATGATGCTCAATTATGCAACATTAAGCACATGTAAATATTACTGACTTTTTTTTTATTGTCAAGATATAAAATGTCAACTCTAGGAAAATGGGTTTGGAGTTTGCAAGGAGAGATGTATATGTATGTTATTACACAATTACTAATAGATTATATGGAGACATAAGGACAGTTTTCCACTGTTTGTATAGTTTTGGAAATAAACATGTATAGAAAGGTATAACTAATTCTTGATCATCAATTGTTCCTTGTCCAATGTATTTGACAACCTTTTAATAAAGGAACTGCACATACTAGTGGACTTTTTCAATAAAATTGCTGCACTCCACTCTACAGAATCCTTGTGATTACTTTGTTAAAAGTAGCTTAAAGCATATTAGAACAGTATTACAGTTTGCTCTCGAGAAGGCTTTATTTTTAAACTGCCTAGATTGTAAAATAATAATGATTTAGCCCCCAATCCAGAAAGCATTTATACATGTGCTCAACTTTAAGCATGTGAATAGGTTCTTTGACTTCAAAATGAGAAAATGAGCTTTTGAAGAAGTGTTTTCAGAATCAAGGCCTTAGTGTAGATCACTGCTTTAGGTTCACCCTACTCTTGAAAACCAATGGAATGGATGTATTGGTCTAAAAAGGGATATTAGTTTGATTCTCCATCTGAAAGTATGACTACACAAGGTGCATGGCAGGAGTAAATCAGACAAAATCTTGATCAAAATAAAACTATTATGATTTAGGACAGGGATCGGCAACCTCTGGCATGCGGCCTGCTAGGGTAAACCCCCTGGTGGGCTGGGCCAGTTTGTTTACCTGCCACGTCTGCAGGTTCGACTGATTGCAGCTCCCACTGGCCGCGGTTCGCTGTTCCAGGACAATGGGGGCTGCAAGAAGCGGTGCAGGCCGAGGGATATGCTGGCTGCCGCTTCCCACAGCCCCCATTGGCCTGGAGCAGCGAACTGCAGCCAGTGGGAGCTGCGATCGGCTGAACCTGTGGATGCGGCAAGTAAAAAATCTGGCCCGGCCCGCCAGGGGGCTTACCCTGGCGGGCCGCGGGCCAAAGGTTGCCGATCCCTGATTTAGGATTTACTATCCCAGAACAGATCACTCACCATAATCAAGTCTGGCATCCTTTTTCCAGTAGTAGACAATAAATATTTTAAATAAAGGCTAATACATTCCCATTTCAATAATGCATCAAGCCTGCAAGTGTGTACAGTGATATAAATGAAGAAAATATCCCTTTCTGGACCTTGTGGTAACCATATTAAACCTAAAGCATGAGTATCCTTATCTCAGCATGTATAGCTACAGGAAGGAAAGAAAACAACCATTTCAAACACTGCCTAACAGCCAGGATCCTGCTAGCTTTAATTGGGCTGAGTACTAACTTACTTCTAACTTACTTCTCAAGGAACCTGATTAGTTTCACTAGGACTATTCATAGACTAAGGTACTACTCAGCAGCAGTAAGGGAAACAGAATCTGGCTCAGAGTGAGCAGGAATAGACACGTTCCTCTGAGCACGCGCTCCGCTGCTTATTCAATACAGACTCAAAGGTAACCTTTGTATTGTAATGTTAGGCTACCAAAGCAAACATGAAGCAACAAGCAAAGTGACATTTCAATGACTCAATGAGGGTTTTTCTGCTCTCCACAGAGATCTGCTGCAACAGAAAATAGCCAGCTGTATTCCAGGGAAGCGCTTTGCCTGTTGACTGAATCCACTTCCTAAAATGCATTCAAGTCCAATATGGCACAGGCTGCCACTGTTGCATTGGGACACTGCTGAGGAAGGTAAGAGCATGGCCAAGAATTATTATTTCTTTGTTATTTGTATTCCAACAGTGCCTAGAGCCCCCAACCAAGATAAGGCCCTATTGTGCCAGTTGCTTACAGATGAATAGCAAGAGAAATTGTCCTAAAAAACTTAAAACTTCTGTAGAAAAGGCAGACAAAAGGAGCATTATTCTTATCCCCATTTTAGAGATGGGAAGCTGACCACAGACAGATAGAGTGACTGAACTTATGTTAGAGACTAACAAATTTATTTCAGCATAAGCTTTCGTGGGTTAATACTCATGCATCCGATGAAGTGGGTATTAACCCACGAAAGCTTATGCTGAAATAAATTTGTTAGTCTCTAAGGTGCTACAAGTTTTTTTTTTTTCTTTCTTATTTTTTTTTCTTTCTTATTTTCGTTTTGCTGACACAGACTAACACGGCTACTACACTTGAACTTATGTTTTTACCATTATTAATGATAAATGAAAGTTCAGTTCAAAATTGTCCATGCTTTGGGCTCACTCATCCCACCTGCCTCTCCAATATCATTACCCACCATCTTTACCACCCGCTCACATTAATTCTCCCTCAGCAGTATCCTGAATAGCCTGGAGAGAAACAAAGTAGCAATAGTTGAGGATAGGAATGTGGAGGTGGCAGTAGTTAAGATATGAAATGATGAAAGCGTGGGCAAGGATTTAGGCTATGTGGCCATGGAAGAAAGGCCAGATTTTACAAGCAATATGTAAAAAAAATCAGGAACGTTTATAAGTGGCCTGAATATGCGGGTCCATTGATAGGACCAAGTGAAAAATGAAACCAAGTTACAGGCCTGTGTGATTGGGTTGATGGCAGTGGTGTCATCCATAGTAAATAAATAATGGATTTTACAAACCATTTGATGAAGAATCCTCACACAGAGAAGGCAGAATGCAACTATACAGATGCATTTGTAATGAGAATAAAGCAAATGCAAGAAGCACAAACCAGACCAGTCCTAACCAAAGCCTAGGAGAAATAATAATATTTAAAATGTCTGTATTATCCTTAATACAAGATTTCAAACTGCTTTTCAAACAATGATTAATTAAATCTTGTGGAAGCCTTCACAGGTTAATAAATATCATTATGTCAGTTATTGGCCTGATCCTCCTCTCATAAAAGTCAAAAGCAACGTTCCCAATGATAACCACTTTTGGTGCTCACATTCACCATACACAAAGAATTCCATGCATGAAAAGCTCTGAATTCCCAGCTGACACATCATTGAGGGTTGTTGTTTTTTTAAATTTTAATTGCAATGTTTTTTGGTATACAATGAAAAATGTAGAGGAGAAAGTTCATGAGCTTTCGGGCATCTTGAGTACTAAGGTGTGAACACTGTGCTACAGTTCTGCTTACAAGTTAACAACCTTTTGAATAATTCACTCCCAAGTGTGAATTGCTTCAGAAAAGTAAATAAAATTGCTTCTTTTATAGAAAAAAAATCTGAGGACAGCAAGAGTGCAAAAACATCTCTCAGTTTGCCTTATATAAAATTAATATATATTATCAAAATAAGAAAAAGAAAGAAAGAAAGAAAGAAAGAAAAAGCTTTAATTCACTCAGTATCAAAGCACATTAAAAGTATTGATCTTCACAATAGGCACATGCTTTGTGCTGCTAGCATAATGAAATCTATATCTGATAAGACCTAGTTTTATCCTACTACCACTTTGTTTTTCTTTACAGTTTAGAGATGAGATCTGTAAGATGAACGATCAATGCCATCTTTTTCTTTGGAGAATGAGGTAGAGCTTCAGAAGACAAATCACCTTAATCGATTCACAGGGAAAAATGCTGATCCTTTGTCATTTCATTCTTAACATTCATATGATGAACATACATTAATGAATCCATCTATCTAGTTATTGGTTACTAATTGCAGGTTTGCCCATAAAAATATTAACTTAGATGGGCTATAAACTGGCTTCTTGGAATGCAGAGAGGTTTGTTCAATTAGGGTTCCTTTACAGGGTGAAAGAAGTCTTGCAAAGTCAGCACTCTTCACATTATGTCAGGATATCACTTTTATATGAGAAACAACCAGCAAGCTTGTACTGAAAAGAACACTCCGCAAGGTCCCTTAGGTTTTTATATTATTTTCAGTGCATCTCTGCTCACTTAAAGTCATGGAGGGCTAAGGCTAGAATGGAAAGAGCTTAACAAATCCACCAGCTTTTTCCATTTTGTTAATCTGAAAAGGCTATCAGAGGCCTTACTAATTCTCAGTTTCCTATTGGCTATTCTACTTACAACCGTATTTCTTTAATCTGCTGCCACAATGAGGTTTCTTG
Source organism: Chelydra serpentina (assembly GCA_037349315.1). Lineage (NCBI taxonomy): Eukaryota > Metazoa > Chordata > Testudines > Chelydridae > Chelydra > Chelydra serpentina. The sequence continues at coordinate 22,630,888 of JBAIAC010000035.1, forward strand.
TGGCAATGACATATGCATTTTACTGGGTCCACTCCTCTTTCCCTTCCCCTTCCCCAACAGTCACACGCAACCAATACAACTCCAGTGGTAACTCTTCTTGTTCCTTACAGCTATAATGAATCTTCTGCCCTTAACAACAACAATAATAATAACTTAATTTTATCCCTTGAAACAATACTATGAAATAAGTTTTGAGAAATAATAGGTGACCTTTTAGGAGCTAGTGGACTAGATCCTAGGGCAGTGATGGGCAACCAGCGGCCTACGAGCCTCACGCGGCGCATCAGGGCAAGCCGCTGCAGGCCCCCAGACCGTTTGTTTACATTTACATGGCCGCCCGCAGCTCCAATTGGCCAGGAACGGCGAAACTCAGCCACAGGGAGCTGCGGGCGGCCATGCAAAGGTAAACAAATGGTCTGGTGGCCCACCAGCTGCTTGCCCTAATGGGCTGCTTACGGCCCATGGGCCACAGGTTGCCCACAACTGTCCTAGGCTATCATTGATGCAGCTGTAGCATAGGTCAGTGGCACATATGTGCACGAGTGGCTTTATACTCTTTTAATCCTGGTGTCAGCTCTGAGCAAGGCAGGCTATTTCTGCACTGTGTTAGGGCAGGTATGAGGCTGTCCTAACTTACACCAGCTACAAACATCCTAGATTGGCCTGATGTATTGATGTCCCATCTTTATTTATGACCACACCTCCTTTTCCCTGCTACAGTAGTGATCCTCACTGGGTTTGGAGCCTGAAATTTCCTTTCCATTAATGCTCATACCACCTGACTGTTTACAGAAAGCAAAAACAAAGGAGTTTGAGTGTGGCCACAGTGAATTGATTTTAAACTTTGTGAACCAATCTGTGAATATTTTTCCCGTCCATATTCTCTAGTTTCAATAATTTTTCAGAGTTTCTCATGAAACTTCAACTATTCTTTAGGGAATATACACACATAAGCAGAATGTACCCTGGAGGGTTCTTAAGGGGCTTCAGAATGTCAGGGAATCTTGGATGCAGACTAGCTAGGCAGAAACTTACTTTACAAATGATAGAAATATAGGATCTTGACAACTGGTAGTGAGGATTATACTAATAATTTTGTTAAAGATGTATAGAACAGTAACACAACATTATTCCCACACTGATTATATTAATAGAAGAAGTTGGGAGGATGGGATCTGACAATCCCCTCAGGGTATTAAAGAAATATCAGCTCTGCAGTTGTTTCTGAATAAGTACGCAGAACAATATAACCCAGATATCTGCTCAGGAAATGGATATGGGCAATAAAAAGGTGTCAACCCCACCCCATTCCCTATAGATAATTGTGAATGCACATGCTTGCATAAATTTGGTCCCTGAATTCCTCTTAAACAAAGGAAAATATCAAATATACCCTGAATCCTGTACAAAGAAACAAACACAAAACCAACAAGATGATTGGATGCAGACCCAAAAGAAATATCTAATATTCTAGAGCTGGATAAAAGTAATTGAATTATTTATTGCAAACAAATTCTCCAGCAATTTATCTGTATTTTTTTATTATTGTTTGTGGATTATTTGTGAAATGATCTTGATTTCTAAGAACATTTCCAATATTCATAAATATTTGCTGAATACTCTGGATCAATGTTCAGACTGTGGCTTGCTTGCAGACTGTTGACTTCAACTATTTGCTCTTGAAGACAGTCTATCCTTTGCATTGGGAGTAGCTGCCTTGGCCAGGAACTCCTGCCCCAGTGCAGCCATGGCCCAGATTCACACCACCCCTCACAGATTTTATGGTGGGTGGTACTTACAGCATGAAAATATATAGTGGTGGTACAACAGAAATTGGTCCTGCTTCTACCAATCTATCTCTCATAGTAATATGTGTAAGAAGGGACATGTAGGGAGGGAAGGTTTAGGAGCAAGCGCAGTAGAAAAACCCAACAGCAGCAGAGCCATTCTCTTATGTGAGAGAGGAGTCCCAAGAAACAGCGATTGAATAGCTCTGCCCAAACATGTCAATAGTTGTGAGTCCGATGGTTTATATTCTTGCATTATCTCATCCACCAGGGAGTTTATGGGGTATGTGACAGATAGAGCAATTTCCTGCAATGTCCTTAAAAAACCTTATTACATTAAGTTTAAGTAGCTTTGGAGTCCATTGTATTAAAAATGCAAAATGTATATATCACTGTAGGATTGTACGGAATGTCTCTAAAGGGGAGATGTGACCAATGTCAATCCTGGGAAGTGTTATGAACTTGAAAAGACTATTTGAAACAACATGCCAGACAAGAATTACCTTTTGCAAACAAAGTTAAGTGGGTTTTCTAGGAAATACCTGGGGAGAGGTGAATACAAAATTCCACTCAGTAATTCAAATATCCAACCTTTTGAAGCTATGCCCTGAAGAGAGAACCATTGTCTGCTGACTACCTAGTCCCAGACTCTGAAGATCAAACACACAAGCCAAATAAAGGAGAGGTTGATATATTCATGGCTGTGATTGTTCTGAGAAAAAGTTTTTATGAACTTGTAACCACAGAAGAACTCCTTGGTGGGGTCTGACGAACTGACTCCTTCTGAAGTTGGCGAGAGCAGGGGTGATCTCTCATTAGATTATTACCATGTGTGTAGGTTCTCTTATTGCTTTTGTACATTTTCTCTGTAATGCTTCCACTTTAAGAGTATATGCGCTTGCTTAGAAATGGCAGTCTGGTAACTTATAACTGTGGGCAATTTCTCTGTTTACAGCCTCTGAGGAGAAAGCAAAGCACAAAGACACTGGCCTGTCTATGCAGTCTGGCTTGCTGGGATTATACAGTGCAGGCAGGGAACTGTGCAGCCTGGAGAAATGCCAGTTATGAGGGGAGTGATGCATGTCTCTGCCCAAGAGAAATGCTGGCTGTGGAGCCAGGAGTGGGTGTCCTTGTTAGACCACAAGGGGCTATACAGGTGCAGTTGTGCCTCTGAAAGTTCCCAAAATTCACCCTAACCCTATGAGAGGCATATTTGGGAGCTCCTGTGATGGAACTCTCTGAGGAGGGAACACATAGGAGGAATGAGCTAGAAGTAATGAAGTTCTCACTCAGTATGTGACCTTGGGCTTAACCTTTCCTATCTATCAGTTTTCCTATCTTTAACAATGGGAATAACAATAATATACGTTTACCTCACAGGGATTAAGTAGTTAAGTAGTTAAGATATACCAGGGTGTTGTCTACATAAAGCACATTGATGTCCCAATTCTATGACTATTAGAGTCAATGGCAAAACTCTCTACAAGGATTTAGCCCTATATGTTCTAAGTAATATTAGTCAAGTTAAGGGATTGTCTTTCCTACAGAAAGAATGTATTCAGGCTTTAGTAGTCTTAAATTCATGGAAGATTGCTCTTGTCACTTCATCAGGTACAATAGCGCAATACAATGTGACATGGTTAATTTTTCACAGATGCCTACATTTTATCCAGTGTTAAAATATCAGAAAGAATGACGACACATAAAACTAGAAAGCAGTATGTTAGAAATTATTTAAAAAGAAGAATTTAAATTAAATCAGTAATCAAAATTGCTATTTGAGACACAGAATATCTAAAAGCCTTGTTCTTAAATACCCTTCACCAACTCAGAGTGTCACCTGTCCTTGAAGAGCAGAAGTTTCCTACATCTTTTCTAGTGGTAGTACAATTAAGTAATTCTTCAATGTGTGAATTATTTATTACAGTTCCATTGAATGGCTGACACAGTCCTGTTGCCCAGCAAATATTTGTGTTCCCTGAATACTTCAAAAAATAAAAATGGAGTGAATTGATTCTCTAGTTATATCAATAAAAAACTCGTTAACATTTATAGGGCTATTTAATCCATATGTAAATGAGACAATACCGCTAACCACTCAAAAGCCATCCAATTTACAACATAAGAGAATTCATACATAATATATTTTGTTATAGATACAGTAGGGACCAGTTTTCTAGAGATATTCAATAATTTTTCAAAATATACTTAAAAACAAAGGGAAACCTTCCTTCTTGTTATTCCAGCCCAGTATCCCTGAGGAAAATAGTAATTGCGTATTAGATAAGGAAGAGTAATTAGAAGAGCAGGTAAAAGAAACATGTTTATAAAAGATGCAGTCCTAAGGGAGAAGTAAAGTAATGGAGTACAAGATTTTACAAAATCCCCAAACTACTTTTTTAGGGTTAGCAAACTAGTTCCAGTTCCTGAACCCCTTTTTCCTATGATTAGAAAATAATTTTATTTTTTAAATCTGAATTAACAGAATCTCATGATATATGCTGAGAGATTCCCATGCCTCAGCTCTAGAAGCTAGTTTAGTAAAAGTGGGTAGCTTTCATCTCTAACCTTTATTTGTTCAGTTTTATCATACATACACAATCTCTCCAAGGCAGAATGTGAACCAACCCTCAAAATGTTATTGTGAACGTCATCATATTTGGTCTTTTTTCCCCATGTCTCAGCTCTTGTCTTGCAGTCATGTTATCGCATGAGAATCTCAACATTCATATTCTGAAAAAGCAAGTTTCTAGCTGTTTCGATCAGTCTGTGATAGGGTGTCTCCTCTAGGGACTACTTGGGGAGCACTCATGTGCGATTCTGATTACCCACACCCTAGCAGGTGCTGCAGGAGGGGGGCGTCTTTCTAGCAGCCCAGCGCTTAGCCCTTTGGCCAAGACCTATTGGCTATTTCTTGTCCTCTTGTGGCTCCAGGGGTAACAACAACATAGCACACAGCAAATGAAATGAAATAAGGGTATAAGAGAGAGGAAAGGAAAGGGTGGGGGTGGGGGTGGGGGAAATCTTCAGGTAGTTCCAGTCAGCATATGGGGCTCTGGCTTCAGTATCACTGTCCACTTCAGCTTTCACTGGGTCTCCACTGCAAGTCTCAGTCCCTTTTTCCTTTTTCGGGAATCTGCACCCTTCTTTTGAGAGGGCAGGGGCTCTGCAGGCTGTCATCCCTGTCTTCAGGCTGGAAAAGCTCAATAGCCTGTTCCCTTACCAGGGCTCCCTCCTTTTAACTTCCCCTCCAGTTCTGTCATGATATACAGGTGCAGAGGGGCAGGACCCCACCAGCCCAAAGTAGCTCCTTAACCCCTTCCTGGCTAGTGCAGGGTTTATAGACCTGCTACTTTAGACACCAATGCTATGGAGAACAATTAGAAACATGAATCCTAAAGCTCTGAAAACCAGAAGGCACATTTTTTTTTAAATAACTATTTTTTCTGGCTTTTAAGACAATCTCATGACTTTTAGGGGCCTGACTCATGATTTTGGAATGTACGAGGGTGGAGATGCAGCGGAGAGCACAGTGCTGATGCTCAGGGCACTGAGTATGTTCTCTCAGATATCTCCTTCTCTACAGTATCTCTATAGACATTAGTTAGACATCTTGCTACTTTTAGGAATCCTGCTGAAGTGGCAGTACTACTTACCGACTGAAGAGAGCCCCCTGTGTAGGTATTCTGCTTCTAGCCCCCTCACCCAGAGGGAGCAATGAAGGATTAAATAAGGCAGAGGGACTTGTGCGGTCTTCCACAGCTAAGTGAATAAACTCCACCCAGAGTGCAAATGCCTGATCCCCTGACATCAGTGGTCAGATCCACAAAGTGAAAAACTGACCAAGTTCAAAGAGAACGGCGAACATAGAGTTTTCGTACAAAAAGCACATTTTTGCCAGTGTGAAACTGGGCTAAAATGAAGTGAGCCATTATACCTCTTTGCTGAGAACAAAATCAGTTTCACAATAAATTATTTACCCTTGAAATGCACAAAGAACACAGGAGATAACATAAAGTCATCAAACAAAAATGTGAACATTATTACCTGTATGCCAGGTAGACCTTGAGTCAAGATAACAGGTTCTGGTGGGAATTTTTGAACAATGTTCATGAAAGGAATTGCAAACTATTGAAACTATCTCCAAAACAACAGCTTATATCCATGCAAAATCAAAAAGGTAAAGTTCATTTGTGTTTAAAGTTTGGGGATGGCAACACAAAATAAATATAAATAAATGAAAAAATAAATATATCCTTGTTCTCACTTCATCATCAGCTCTACCTTAATTTGGAGACAAATCTAGTGTTTACATTTTGCTATGGACATTTCATATTCTTATTATATCCACCACATTGTTTTATTTTGTATGAGTTATTCTCCCATGTAAGATATTTAATGCCCTGCAATCTTGGGCACTGAATCAGGAAAGCATCCTTGTTCAGTAATGGTGCTTTAATCTCACAGATGTCAATGGGATTTAAGCACTTGATTAAAATAAGTGCATATGCTTAAGTACATTGCTGAATTTGGGCTCTTATTATAACAACTTAAGGCACATGATATTTGAATGTTATCAGGCACGTATTTCTTCTTTTGCTGTGAAGGTATTGTTAGAGAGCAAAAATCAAAAGAGACAAAAGAAGTATTAATCTTCCCATTTTACAGATGAGAAACAGAGACACAGAGAATGTATATGATGTGCCTCAGGACACACATGAAGCCCATGACAGAGAAAGGAACCTAGATCTACTCAGTCCCAATCCTGGCCCTTATCTACACAGCGATCCTTCCTACACCATGAAATGAAAAGTCTCTCCAACTGCCTTTCCGCTAGTGACAGGGCTCCAAGAGGATTAGAGATGAAAGAATTTACAGAGTGTTTTACATTACCGATTGTACAGATACTCTGCTTTCTCTCTCATGAAGATTTTATATTTGTTCTCACTTTGTATTGCTGTTTTCCCTAATCTAAAATGAAAGTCATCTAGACTGAAGTGCATGTTTTTCTCTTTGTGCACAGAAAATAGAGTCAAGAAAACTGTCAGTGAGGATCAGATTGTGGAGAATAACAAATTGCTGAGAGACAGTAAAGAGATGCCATGAAGATTTCCTGGCTAAGAAGAAGAACTCATTAAAAATGTTAAAAAGAATAGGCAACGATATACAAAATAGAAAGGGGGGAAAAACATGTTATGCAAACCTGGAAGGCTTTCAGTTTAATTAAAAATATATGAAGAATTTCACCCTTATGCAAAGGAAGTTAATGTTTCATACAAATGCTATTGAACAAATGATCAGTTGGTAATTAAGGGAGAGAATCTGCTACCCGTGCTGAATACTACAAATGTTCCTTTCAGTTCATTGAGACTACACACCAAATAAAGTACCACTCAAAGTGAGCAAGGCCCTAAAGCTTTTTAGAGTGATATTAAATAAAGCAACATCAGTTAATTTCTATTCTCTTGGCATTAAAGCTACTCTAGCAGGGGAAGGGGGGTTGGGAAGAGAGAAGAGAAGAAAACAGGTAGAACCAACTGTAGAAATGTATTAGGATTGCAAACATCATGACAATTATCTGAGATAGGAGAATGACTGAGTTAAGGAAATTAGGATACAGAACTTTCTGCCTTTGGGTCACAGATGCAAACTGAAACTAACAGTAGCTCTCAGAGCTGTTAAATCTGTTTGGTGGCCCAACGCATGTGAAAATGTGTGGGTGTTATCAGTCCTATTCTCAGGGCACATCCCCAATTCTGCTCTCACAGTTATACTAATTGACACCCTTGATGGAAGTTTCAGGGAGGCAGAGGATTGAATGGGCCCAGAGACTGAGCTACCATGGTCACTGCTATTATGGTATTCTCTTTAGGTCAGGTGGAAACACAGTAGTGGCACTGATGGTCATGTGGAGAAACTGCTACAGCTGCCTCCATGATTTCTCTGTTCTGTGTACAAATAAAAGCAAATAAAATAAACCTGGAACATTTCAAGAAGCACTCCATGCACTGGGGAGAGAGCATACAGGTTTTTCCTCTTCTAATACAATAAGAAATATTTTTTCCCCACCAAGAACATTACAAATTTATGTAAATAACTGGGCTAAGTGGAGAGTTAGTATCCCACAACTGGAATAATATTCCTGGCTAATGCAAAAATGTTCTATTCATCACAGAAGCAGTGCCATGAAGTTGTGGAAATGATAACAATCACCAGTTCAAGGAAGTAGCTTTCAGTTTCTGGATGGATATTAACTTGATACATTAATTTGCAAGTGTGGAGAATATTGGTTTCTAAAAAGAGCTGCGTTTTGTGTCTAAATCTCAAGCAGAGCAGCTAAAATGTTGGTTATGCTGGATAGGCATAAGTGAAGGCTTATGTTCACTTATGAAGTGAAGGCACTAAGTGAAGGCTAAAAGTTCAGCTCAATAGGCTACATTTTTGCTTCATTTACGTGAAGTAAAAATGTAGGATTTTTCGTATGCCAATTGAAGGCACTTCAGTTTAGTTTTTAGAGGCTAACATTTTAAAAAACCAAAACCTATTTGTGTTTGTTTAAAAATATACAGATTCTATTCTCTATATACTAGACTTCTGTCTGAACTCATATTGTAGTTCCTTTTATAATGCCATATGCTGGAGTTGTTTTTTAAGAAAGTGTTTTCTTGAACAAATCCCATTGGTAATGTGGTAAGGGACTGTATTGGGAGGGCAGGAGTGAGATTAGGAACACTGAGGGAAATCCAGCAAGTTGTATTTTGCTTAAGTAATTTGGTGAACAGGTGATGTCACTCAGTAGTAGAAAAATCTTATTTTAATAAATGTTTTGATTTAGAATGTAGTATGTATTGATGTATTTTATAATTACGATTTAATATGCCCTGCCAGCCACCCTTTTTGATTTCAACGCGGGAATAGACCAGAATAGTCCTTATGGCTGATCATGGTCACCTTTTGTTTTAGGATAAGATTTCATTACAGTATTTGCTATAAGGTCTTGCTTCTTGTATGCATTGCAAACTAAATTGTGTAAGGTTCTTTTGTAATCCCTTTAGTAACCATATAATCCTTTCCAAAATGTTATCCTAACAGTCTCTGTAAAATTGTTTGGTTTGAGTGAGGAATGTGTGCATAGTTAAAAATAAGTAAAAAGCCCATCACAAATGTCCAGATGGTCAAGAAAAAGTGAGAGACTTGGAAACACCAGGAGACAATCAGAAAACATCCATTGTATCCGATGCTAAACATGTTAGCAGCATTGACGATTTCAGAGGTGAGGCACGCAGTGTATTGCCTTTTCCCCTGAAAAGATCCCGTGTGCTTTTTATAAGCATAACAACTCTGGTTTCTAGAGACGGCTGGTACTTGAGCAACTCAAAGCTGAAAGAGGCCACATTAGTATTTGGCTCAGTTTTATCTCAGGGTTATTCTTTGCTGGCACTGATGAAGAAAGATAAAGCTATGAGTTGGAAATTATTCAGATTTCCTTTAGGATTGCCCAGCAGCACTCAAGATGATGCTTCTTTTCAATGGAGATGGGGTGTTATAAATGTACTGACTCTGCTGGCATTCCTTGACTTTTACAAAGCATTTCAATGTGAGCTTAGTGAATTACTTAATTGGTTGTAACAGCCAAGTTACCCATTCCAGGTTCTTGCTGGCATTCATTTTCATCGCTCCTCTGTCATGCCCCATGCCAAAATCCAATAGCTCCCAACTATGAAAGGTTGGCTGAGTTAAACTGTTTTTTCCCCACCCTTGCATTTTGCCACATGGTCCTTTAGTGAAAAACTAGGAGAGCTCACGGACATGCCATATGTACCCTAGCCAGAATTGTTTGTTCCCCATATGATCAATCTTAAAGTGACCTTCAAGTTTTCAAGACACAGTGGAATATTATCCGTTGTGAGTTAACGTATTAGTGCAGCCACACTAATAGGAGAAGGGTGCTGGGAAGATTAGCTTTCTCAATCCTGCATTTTTCTTTTCTCCTTTTAAATGTTCATTTTCTAAATAAAATGTTTGTTTTATTGCTACTCCATTTTACTGTATGCTTATGTGGGGCTCTGTCAATACCCAGAAGCATCAGCTAAAAGCAGAGCCAGTATTGAATCAATTGCTTGTTGTTTCTCTAGAGTGAAGATCTTAATGGGTTACCAAAAGGGCTGTGTTGTCACAGAAATTTCTGCAAACACTCACAGATGAATCCTGGCAAATGCTGAAATCAGGGGTTTGTGACTCATCCTTAATTTCTATCACAGGTTTTTGTCATGCTCTTTACAGCCAGTACAGGAGTTCAGGCAATTAGAGGAAGCCACAAAGTCTATGAATAGCCTGTGGAATAAACAAATATTAGTTACTGCACAGCCCTGCAGCTTAAAGGCAGGTGTTCCAAGTACTACAGCTACATTTCTCCTGTTCTCATTTCTGTGACCTGCTGCGTCTTTTCTCTGCCATTTAGAACAACCTCCCTAGAGCTACCTCTCCTTTTAACTTGCACTGTAATTATTATATTGCATCCATAAATGTGCTCAGTGTTTCACAGGAAACACTTAAAAGACTTAAAAGGCAGGGTTGGTCCGGCTTTGAGCAGGGTGTTGGACTAGAAGACCTTCTAATCTTCTATGATTCTATGACTTCTGGTATGTATCTCGCAATGCTCGGGGAGAAAAGTCCCAGAATGCACTCTGCCCAAAAGCAATGCAAAAGACCATGGGATACACACCCAGAATGTTGCATGCTTATTCCCCACAAAGTCCCTGTCATGTGAACACATTTATATGGATTAAAACAGAAGTGAAACAGGAAATTCTATAATTTCGACCTAGTTCTGTAGTGTAGACGTACCCTCAGTGTGAAATAACACCCCCCTCTATATAACCATGCCCTAAGGTGTCAATCCTGCAATAAGCTTGGCATGGGGATTTCCCTGTTCCTATATAGAACTCCAGGGAAGTCAATGGTGCTGTGTGCAGGGGTTCACCTGCATGGAGCAAGTTACATGATCAGGACATAAATAATTAACTTCACAGACAAGTAAAGGGTAGAACATACAGAGGAAAGGGGCGGGGAGGTTGAAGGAGAAAAGGGGCACACATGGATAAAAGGCCTGATCCAAAGTGCATTGAAGTCAATGGGAATCTTTGAGTGAGGCTCAGAGTGTTAATGTATTTTGGGAATGATTTGAACAAAGTGTGGGTGGAATCTGAGATGATTTTTATGTCCCCAACAACTCATGGTGGAGATTTGACATAATACAGCATTCATCCCACTGATAAGTAGGATTATTGCCCTGTTTTACAGATGAAGAACACACTCCATTTGGGCATTTGTTTAAAAATAAATAACAGAGACAATAGGGGGCAAAAAGAGAATATCTAGAAATCACCTTTTAGAAATATTTCCTCTTTATGGATTTACTTGAAGAAAGAAAGATTCCCTGGAAAGGCCTCAGACTCCAACTTCCAAATAATTTTCAAATAAGAGTCAAGGAGCACAGACAATATAGGGTCAAAGGGAGCCCATTTCTTGTTTTATGTATTTGTCTTCTGTCCCTTCCCTCTTCTTTCCTGGATTTTGCTTTGCATGTTCCACTGTCCTCAAAAGTTGCTTTTCCCTCCCTGATGCATGCAATTATTTAGAATGAGCTTTGGAATTGGTGAGATTTCAGGGTTTTCTCCTTGTGCACTGCCACAGATACCCTCCCTTCTAATTTTCTATCCTTTGTAATTGCAGCTACTACTCACCCAGACATACATGCCTTCTCATTAGGTCAAGGGGCCTCTGAACTGAGCTGCTGCCCTTTTGCATTGACATCTATTGTCACAGTTGCTCAGTGTGCCATTTCCCAAATGCTATCAGCTTGTATTGACCAGGACTTGAATATACCACTGAATAACAAAAAGGATGTGCTGATGTCTCTTAACCATCAAGCAAAGTGTTACAGGTTTACTTTCACCACACCCCCAATCACATCTGAGTACTTAAAGTGACTTTAAAGTGATTCTTTAAATCAACATTACTTAGTTATAGGTTTAAGTGTAGTAGCCGTGTTAGTCTGTGTCAGCAAAACGAAAATAAGAAAGAAAAACTTGTAGCACCTTAGAGACTAACAAATTTATTTCAGCATAAGCTTTCGTGGGTTAATACCCACTTCATCGGATGCATGGAATGAAACACACTGCAGACAGACATTTATACAGTCAGAGAAACATAAGGTCCAGGTGTATAGACCAATCTTAAGAGGCTAATTAGTTGAGAGGGAACATGACAGCAGGGGAAGAAAAAGCTTTTGAAGTGATAAACAAGATGGTCACACAGGTGTGAATGAGGATCGTTAACTTAAGGGAAATAGATTCAATTAACATAATGGCCGAGCCATTCCAAATCTCGATTTAATCCAGAGGCAACGCAATCTAGTTTGCATATCAATTCGAGTTCAATAGTTTCTCTTTGAAGTCTGCTTTTGGAGTTAATCTGTCGCAACACTGCTATCCTCAAATCTGTCACTGAGTGATCAGGGAGGTTGAAGTGTTCACCTACTGGTTTTTGAATGTTATGATTCCTGATGTCAGATTTATGTCCATTTATTCTTTTGCGTAGAGACTGTCCGGTTTGGCCAATGTACATGGCAGAGGGGCATTGCTGGCACATGATGGCATATATCACATTGGTAGATGTGCAGGTGAATGAGCCCCTGATGGCGTGGCGGATGTGATTAGGCCCTGTGATGGTATCACTTGAATCGATATGTTGACAGAGTTGGCATCGGGCTTTGTTGCAAGGATAGGTTCCTGGGTTGGTGTTTTTGTTGTATGGTGTGTGGTTGCTGGTGAGTATTTGCTTCAGGTTGGGGGGCTGTCTGTAAGCAAGGATTGGTCTGTCCCCCAAGATCTGTGAGAGTGAGGGATCATCTTTTAGGATAGGTTGTAGATCTTTGATGATGCGCTGGAGAGGTTTTAGTTGGGGGCTAAAGGTGACGGCTAGTGGTGTTCTGTTATTTTCTTTTTTGGGCCTGTCTTGTAGTAGGTGACTCCTGGGTACTCTTTTGGCCCTGTCGATCTGTTTTTTCACTTCAGCAGGTGGGTATTGTGGTTGTAAGAATGCATGATAGAGATCTTGTAGGTGTTTGTCTCTGTCTGAGGGATTGGAGCAAATGCGGTTGTATCTTAGAGCTTGGCTGTAAACAATGGATCGTGTGGTGTGTCCAGCTGGAAGCATGTAGGTAAGTATAGCGGTCAGTAGGTTTCCGGTATAGGGTGGTGTTAATGTGACCATCACTTATTAGCACAGTGGTGTCTAGGAAATGGACCGCTTGTGTGGACTGGTCTAGGCTGAGGTTGATGGTGGGATGGAAATTGTTGAAATCATGGTGGAATTCCTCAAGGGCTTCTTTTCCATGGGTCCAAATGATGAAGATATCATCAATGTAGCGCAAGTAGAGTAGGGGTGTTAGGCGACGAGAGCTGAGGAAGCGTTGTTCTAAGTCAGCCATAAAAATATTGGCATACTGTGGGGCCATACGGGTACCCATAGCAGTGCCACTGACTTGAAGGTAAATATTGTCCCCAAATGTGAAATAGTTGTGGGTGAGGACAAAATCACAAAGTTCGGCTACCAGGTTAGCCGTGGTAGTATCGGGGATACTGTTCCTGACAGCTTGTAGTCCATCATTGTGTGGAATGTTAGTGTAGAGGGCTTCTACATCCATAGTGGCCAGGATGGTGTTGTCTGGAAGATCACCGATGGATTGTAGTTTCCTCAGGAAGTCAGTGGTGTCGCGAAGATAGCTGGGAGTGCTGGTAGCATAGGGCCTGAGGAGAGAGTCTACATAGCCAGACAATCCTGCTGTTAGGGTGCCAATGCCTGAGATGATGGGGCATCCAGGATTACCAGGTTTATGGATCTTGGGTAGCAGATAGAATGTGCCTGGTCGGGGTTCTAGGCACGTGTCTGTACAAATTTGTTCTTGTGCTTTTCCAGGGAGTTTCTGGAGCAGATGGTGCAGTTTCTTTTGGTACTCCTCAGTGGGGTCAGAGGATAAAGGCCTGTAGAATGTGGAGTTACAGAGCTGCCTGACAGCTTCTTGTTCATATTCCAACTTATTCATGATGACGACAGCTCCTCCTTTGTCAGCCTTTTTGATTATGATGTTAGGGTTGTCCCTGAGGCTGTTGATGGCATTGTGTTCTGCACGGCTGAGGTTATGGGGCAAGTGATTTTGCTTTTCTACAATTTCAGCTCGAGCACGGCGACGGAAGCAGTCTATGTAGAAGTCCAATTTGTTGTTTCGACCTTCAGGAGGAGTCCACGCAGAATCCTTCTTTTTGTAGTTTTGGTAGGAAGGATTATACTAAGCCACAGAATCCTTCCTACCAAAACTACAAAAAGAAGGATTCTGCGTGGGCCCGGCACCAAACATATTTGTGAGCCCTCATGGGGGCAATGGGGCATGGTGCAGGGGAGATGGGGGAGGGTCGGTCCCCAGAGTGATGGGCTGGCTGGGGGCAATGAGGCAGGGCATGGCACGGCAGGAGTGGCCCCACTCCACGCAGCCCAGCATGAGGGCACCATTTACAGACCCAGAGCCGCCAGATGCACACTGGCCCGCCCAGCCCTGCGCTGCCCTCTGGGGCGGGCCCACACCACACTGCCCCCCTACCCAGTGCCCTGCCCTTATTCCCAGAGCTCCCTCGCCCAGAGACCTCCCCCTGTCCTCTATGCCCAGCGCCCCCCTGGACCCACTATGCCCAGCGCCCCCTGCCCAGAGACTTTCCCCGCTGGCCTCCAATCACAACTGCCCAGCACCCCCCACACTACACTTCCTGTCCAGTGCCCCCTGCCCACAGACCCCCTCACTGCCCAGCACCAGCCTCATAGCTGCACAGCACCCCATGAGGGAATTTTGCATCAAAAAATTCTGCACACAATATTTTAAAATTCCACACCTTTTATTTGCCAATAAATGTAGACGCTCCAGCATGACAGTGGGGAGCGCAGGCCACGGGTTGCATGGAGGTGGGAGATCACCCTACAGCCTCCTGCCCACTCCATCCCTTCCCGGGACAGGGTCTCGGCAGTGAGGCTGCACCCAACCCTGACACAGTGAAAGGGCCAGGCCTGCCCCAGAAACACCCTGGAACCCTTCCCCTCTGCGCCAGGCATATGAGATGTGGGCAGGCATGCTCAGTCCGGCAGCAGGATCCAACTGCAGAGGGATTTAGTGTGGGGGATCCAGGTGGGGTAAGAGGTTTCTGTGTGGGGAAATCTGGGTGTGGGCAGCTCAGGGGATCATTGGGGGGTTCAAGGTGCAGGGGCAATGGGACTCTGCAGGGACTTCCAAGTGAAGGTGATTGCAGCTAAGCAGGGGGTGTCTAGGTGTGGGGATCTCAGCGGAGGGGTCTGGGTGCAGGAGTGGTGGGGTTCATTCGGGTGGGGGTTCAGGTGCAGCTCGTTGGAGTTCAGTGGGGAGGGTTTCTCTGGGGCCTCATCAGGGTGGTCCAGGTGCAGGGGAGGTGGGGATTGTCAGCATGGGGGTGTGATGGGCCTGCTTAATGGAGGAGCCCCAACTGCTGCCAAGGGGATGCCGCATGCTGGGCTCCCTCTTCCCCTAAACTCTGCCCCTTCCCCACTGCTCCATCCCCTCAGTCATCAGAACGTTCACAAATAAGTTTTCTCGCTATGTATCTCACTATACTACAGAGACACAGAGATTCTACTTGTTGAAAATGACATCTACCATACAGCCTCATTATTTTACCCCTCCCCACCCCACCCGCTTCCTTCCCCACTGCCTCTTCCCCCCATCCCCAGCCTGCCCCCTGCCATGCCCCAGCATGGTCACTCACTGTTGTACAAAAAACAGGATGGCACACAGAAGGGGAGCTCAACCAGCAATAGGACCCAGAAGGTGGCGTCCAGCTGCAAAGTCAGCAGACCTGAGCAGCACCCTCTTTTTTCAGCGGGGCAGCTCTGCACTCACAGAAAGGAGGGGCAGTGGCATGTGACCCTGTGTGCCCCGCCCCACACATCACCTCTGTTTGGGGGCAATGCCCCCCAAACTAAACCCATGGGTGTTTCCAGACACACACACAAACACAAACACACACACACACACACACATACCTGGCCATTTCCCTTTGCTTCTCCCTCACTTTTTAAAGGGGATCAAAGAAATCATTCCCCCAGGAGTACCCCACACAGACCCCCATGCCCAAAGCCCCAACACACACAGACACCCCCCACATATCCCCCAGAGACCCACTCCCCCATGCCCTGCCTGCTCCCCAGCCACACTCACTGGCCCACTGAGAAGTGACTATATCAGTGTGTGGGCTGAGCCGGCAGCACAGCTGGGGCCAGTCGGGGATTGCTCCAGTCCCTTGGGAATGGTGCAATCAGCCAGGACAGAGTGGGAGCAGGGCCTGCCTGGGCCAGGCTCCCTCAGGACCCACTTGCCTGGAGGGGCCCAGCCAATCCCCGCGCACTGCCCCCACACTGGCCAAGATGATCCCGCCCATGCCCTGGTCCCAGGCAGCTCGGCCCGGGGAGGTGGATGGGACCTCACAGGTGGCAGGCAGCACAGACTGCCCAAGCCAGAGCTACACTGGGGGGGGGGGCAGACCCCTGGGGTGTGACCCCCGAGAGCCCACCCAACCCAGCCATGCTACTGGCCCCACACCCAGAGGTCAGATGGGGGGGGAGGCGGGTGAAGACAAAGGAATGAGCATTGGGTGGGGCCTCGGGGAAGAGCACAGGCAGAGCGGGGAAGGGAGTTGGGGCCATGGTCCTGACACTGGGGCCCCTTCCAAGTGCGCGCCAAGCCCCATGGAGCCACTGGCACCGTGGTAAACCCGGTACTACCTATATTAGGTCTTGAAGTTTTAGGTTTATAGGCTTCAGCTCTTCTCCAGGGACGTCCCTCATTTCAGTATCAAATTTGGTGTCTCTCACTTGTATTGTTGAAAATTATTCACATCATAAGTAAAGAATCATGAAACTGAAGATATAGAAGGAATTATTTACACTAAAGGAAAGAATCCCACATGCATGAATAACTTCTTCATGTCTCTCTTTTTGAGTCTTTGTCACCCATTGTATCCTACATTTGGGACTTGGCAAGTTGAGATGATGTCTAAGATCTGAAAAAGATACAGAAACAGGCCCAAAATAGCACTAACTAAGGTCTTGGGGAGTTGGAGGAAGCAATGGAGATGGGTGACATCTGGAAGTAGGTAGGCAAAACTGAAATATAATGGTGTGCATGGACCCTGAGTGCCATGAGAAAATTTCATGCTGTAAGTGGAAGAGATGGCTGGAGGATTCTCTACTCAGAATATTTTTCTATTTCTTAATAAAAATGTGGTAGATAAAATAAAATTCAGAAGCTAACAATTTTGGAATGTAAACTGAAAAATTACATGCATGTTCCACTTTTAACTCATTGTGAGACAAATTCCCCTTTAATTAGAGAATCACTAGTGGCATTGTAGTAGCAGTACATTGTGCAATCATGCCTGCAATGAAACAAAGAAGACATTTACAGACATGCACTTACACAGAGAACAGACCTGAATCAATGGCTATGTAATTGAAGAATAACATGTATTATTAAAAGCTGTCCATTCCTATACTTTTCTTTTTAACTAACTGCAGAACACTAAAGAGTGAAACAATGTTGTTAAAATAAAACAAAGAAGAAACATATGTTTCATGTGAGCCAGAGAATCCATGAGAGCTTCAATCTACTATGAGATTAGCTTTTATTTAGGAGGAGCTAACAGTGTAATGCTGACAGACCCCGGTTGTCGGGATCGAACCCAGGACCTCAGTGCATGAGCCTCTACCACATGAGCTAAAAGTGCAGACTCATTTTTTTAAATCTCTCTCTTTAAGTGGTCTTGGTGCCATTAGATGGGACAGAACACCACACCCAGGAGGTGTGTGGGTTACAGTAGCAAACCTTGTATAGATTTAGGTGAATCTAGTGTTCTAGAGTCTGAGTTAATTACAACCATCTACCACAGCATTATTAGCGGTAGTATCGGGCCAAGAGGTGTCAACAGAAATCCAGACTCCATTGTGCTAGAGGCCCTCTCAGAGGTTCAGAGAGGCCAGGGCCACTTCCAACTTTTGAAGCCCCTGGCCATAATAAAAATAAAAAATGACGACACATGGTCTAATCTTGTGTCATCAGAACCAATATATTTTATTAATATTTCTGAACATTTTTAACTCTTTAATATGACAAAATCAATATCAGTTAACAAAAAATATGTCTTTTATCAAATCACATCTCGTATTTGCTTAAATTTGCAGCTCTAAGCTGAGAGTGTGTGTCACATTTTGGTCCGATAGGGAGGCGCATAAAAACAAGTTGTGAAACTTATCATATGCCAAAAAATTAACAAGTGTCTAAATTTGAGGCCCCCTTTGAGCTTGAGGCCCAGGCTAAATGGCACTCTTGCCCCCATTGGCCCTGCTAGATGCAGTACAAAGTCTGTGGCAACAGAGGGAACTGAACTCAATTCACCTTATCCCCAGCCTCAGTTCCACCTCAGGAGTACCCTTCCTCTCAGAGTTAATGGGTTTTCATAGTTTTCACCACAGGGAGAATAGATCTTGGCTCGCTCTGTTCCACCAAATATGGAAGTTGAATGCTTTGAAATGTTGCATCTTAAAAAATACATTACAAAGAATAAGGGATTTCCCTTAAGTAGTTTGAGCCACAATAACCTCTCATCCACTTTGGCCTTCTGAAACGTCTGCTGCTTATACATGGCTGGTTTTCTTAATAGATATGCCCATCCTATTGCAATTGCTACATTTTCTAACCAAGCATTTGTAGTTGACAGGATAAAGAACTCAAATGCAATTGCATTACTTATAGATAAAAACTAAGAGCCTGGAAGTTTTCAAAATATACCCAAGCCCTTATTGAACAAGGCACTTAAGCATGTGCTTAATTTTAAACACATGAGCAATCCCATTGATTTCAATGCTGGATCTGGGCTCTGGTTAGTAAAAGAGGATAACTAGCTATTCTTCCTCTCCTTCTTCAATTATACTAGATCATACTCTTCTTTATATTATATATTTCTATAAAGATAATCTCTAGTATAGCATGCTGAATTAGCCCCTTACTTATAGTATACCAGACTGATGTTGAAACTAAATTGTATCAGTTGTCACTGTGCATAAATAGTAACACAACAATGTTAACAAACTGTTTGCTTTCAGTCTGAATATCCAGTACCAACACTAAGTTATTTGGTGTACTGCAAGTATAAACAGAGTAATACTACAATATCCATATTGCCTATTCATGCATCAGGAAATGTCCTGTTCACTATATTATTTCTCTAAACTCCTTTGATTAACTTGACATACTGTATATTTTGTGCACTCACTGGATATTCTTTACAATTGTTCACTTGATAACTTTAAGTATGCTATTAATGTAGTGAACATGTGTTAGTTCACTTTACTTTAACTTCCATACTTGATGTAGGCAACATTATCTAGACATGTTAAAAAGGGGGGGGGGAAAGGCTCTGCTAATTTAGCTGTTAAATGCAAATAGACTACAGTGATATTAAGGAATAGAACTGTGCAAACAATTTGCAATGAATACTTTATTTGGTTAATTTAGCCCTTTTTCTGTTCACAACCTGCCATTAAACAAACTCTTATTTTTTTGTTAATTCATTCACCCATTAATTCATTTGGACAAGCACATTTCATCCTCTAGATAGCACAAACATTACACATTTTAGAGCCCTGCACAGATAAAAAATGTATTTCTACAGATGCGTATATCCATGCATATAAAGTGGATATCTGTGGAGTTGAAGGGCTCTACCAGGAACTGCAATGGTGAAAGCAACAGCATGTTGGGCCACTGCTCGCAGGAGCCAACACCCAGCCTGGTCATCTTCTCCGGCGTGGCTTTACCTTCCCCTGTCCTGCCCACTGGGGCAGACATCAGGTTCACCAGCAGCTATCCCTGGTAACCCTAGTGTGTGCAAGTGGCTGCCGGTTAGTCTATTACTCGCCTCAGAGCTGGGGGTGGTACAGCCACTCCGGAGGAGCTGCCCGGCCTGGACGCTGGCTCCTGTGAATAGCGGCCTGACATGCTGCTGCTTTTGTCACTGTAGCTCCTGATAGAGCAGGACTTTACACATTTTGACCAGTCAAGTATTCAGTACTTGTATTATGACCACGTAACTCACACGGTATTGTTTCTTTTCCTGACTGGGTGACCTAAACTTTGTAAGCTACTTCCACTTCCTACTGAAATTATTTTAAGTTTTTCATTAAGAACATCTTGGCTACAGGGCTGAAATTTGCTTTTGATCAGCATGTATGTAAACAAAACAGCACTCGCTCAAATGTTCATGAAGAACGAAGTAGAAAAGGGGTAAGCAAAATTTTATTTAGAAGTCATCAAAACGTTCACAAATAAGTTTTCTCGCTATGTATCTCACTATACTACAGAGACACAGAGATTCTACTTGTTGAAAATGACATCTACCATACAGCCTCATTATTTTACTCCTACCATGCCTGTACTTCTGTATCACTGCAGTGGCCATTATCCCAGAGAAAGAAGACAGTCACTCTCACACACTTAATAAATCAAACAGCTGAGTACAGTTCAGAAAGAATGCCCTTTTTTATACTGTCAAAATGATTTAGAAAGGCATGTCGGATGCCCATGAATTAACTCGACTAGCCTGAGAAAGGACGATTAGCCTATTCAGACAAGAGTGCAGTTTATGGGAGGTGGGGGGAAGGAGCCTGGAAAATAGGTTAAGTTATATACAAGTATCATTGTATTACAGTTTCAGTACAATGCTATTTCCTTTTCCTAACAGCAGTGCTTGATAAAGGAATAAGCCCAGATTCTACCCTGCATACATGCCCCTTTTCTACTTACTGTCAATACAAAGCTTCCCTACCCAAAAGCCAGGGTAACTAGACACAGGAATCCTACTTTCCACTGGCATATACATAATATAAGTAATGCCACCTCCTTCTCTTCAGCTGGCATGGTGAGATGAGGCCAGGGGAAAGGGAATGTAGGTATCATAGAATCATAGAATCTCAGGGTTGGAAGGGACCTCAGGAGGTCATCTAGTCCAACCCCCTGCTCAAAGCAGGACCAACCCCAACTAAATCATCCCAGCCAGGACTTTGTCAAGCCTGACCTTAAAAACCTCTAAGGAAGGAGATTCCACCAACTCCCTAGGTAACCCATTTCAGTTCTTCACCACCCTACTAGTGAAAAAGTTTTTCCTAATATCCAACCTAAACGTCCCCCTCTGCAACTTGAGACCATTACTCTTTGTTCTGTCATCTTCTACCACTGAGAACAGTCTAGATCCATCTTCTTTGGAAGCCCCTTTCAGGTAGTTGAAAGGAGCTATCAAATCCCCCCTCATTCTTCTCTTCTGCAGGCTAAACAATCCCAGTTCCCTCAGCCTCTCCTCATAAGTCATGTGCTCCAGCCCCCTAATCATTTTTGTTGCCCTCCACTGGACTCTTTCCAATTTATCCACATCCTTCTTGTAGTGTGGGGCCCAAAACTGGACACACTACTCCAAATGAGGCCTCACCAGTGCCGAATAGAGGGGAATGATCACGTCCCTCAATCTGC
Organism: Chelydra serpentina; assembly: GCA_037349315.1. Lineage (NCBI taxonomy): Eukaryota > Metazoa > Chordata > Testudines > Chelydridae > Chelydra > Chelydra serpentina. Next base: position 22,652,332 of record JBAIAC010000035.1, read on the forward strand.
TGGAAATGCCCCTACTTATACAACCGAAAATGCCGTTAGTCTTCTTTGCAACAAGGGCACACTGTTGACTCATATTCAGCTTTTCGTCCACCGTAACCCGTAGGTCCTTTTCTGCAGAACTGCTGCCCAGCCATTCGGTCCCTAGTCTGTAGCAGTGCATAGGATTCTTCCGTCCTAAGTGCAGGACTCTGCACTTGTCCTTGTTGAACCTCATCAGATTTCTTTTGGCCCAATCCTCTAATTTGTCTAGGTCCCTCTGTATCCTATCCCTACCCTCCAGTGTATCAACCACTCCTCCCAGTTTAGTGTCATCTGCAAACTTGCTAAGGGTGCAGTCCACACCATCCTCCAGATCGTTAATGAAGATATTGAACAAAACCAGCCCCAGCACCGACCCTTGGGGCACTCCACTTGATACCGGCTGCCAACTAGACATGGAGCCATTGATCACTACCCGTTAAGCCTGACCATCTAGCCAGTTTTCTATCCACCTTACAGTCCATTCATCCAGCCCATACTTGTTTAACTTGCTGGCAAGAATACTGTGGGAGACTGTATCAAAAGCTTTGCTAAAGTCAAGAAATAGCACATCCACTGCTTTCCCCTCATCCACAGAGCCAGTTATCTCATCATAGAAGGCAATTAGGTTAGTCATGACTTGCCCTTGGTGAATCCATGCTGAATGTTCCTGATCACTTTCCTCTCCTTTAAGTGGTTCAGAATTGATTCCTTGAGGACCTGTTCCATGATTTTTCCAGGGACTAGGTGAGACTGACTGGCCTGTAGTTCCCCGGATCTTCCTTCTTCCCTTTTTTAAAAATGGGCACTACATTAGCTTTTTTCCAGTCATCCGGGACCTCCCACGATTGCCATGATTTTTCAAAGGTAGAGATTCCTTGTGTCCCAGCAATCCCTGGCTGCTAAAACAGCCTTGCTTGGCCATTAACAACCAATGTAATGTAGTCTATTAAGGCCCTGATCTACAAAAGCATTTAAGTATATGCTTAGTTTTAAGCCTGTGAATAGTCCCATTGGTTTTGTGCTAAGGGAGAAGCCTGGTGCATAGCCAGCCTAGAATCAGACAAGTGTAAAGGAGAGTTAAAGTCACCTTTCTCTCACCTCCACCTCAGCTGTGCTGTGTGTTCCTTGGCCATAGCTGGGAATCTGGGGCACAATGAAAAGAGGGGGGGATAAAAGATTCTTCTTCAATTCCCTACCAGCGATAAATAACTTATATGAATAATTTATAGTATTTCTGCAAAAAGATGAAGTACAAAAATATGTAAATATGTACATCTCAAAATAATATTAACTTGAGGCTTTTCATGATACTTCCCAAATTATTTAACTCAATGGATAAAATGGCCAGTTATTGCTGGGAAGCCTGAAAAAAATCAGGTAAGTTTAAAATACTGAACTCAGATAGGAAATATTGTAGTGTCTACTACAGGGATCAGCAACCTTTGGCACACGGCCTGGCAAGGTAAGCTCCCTTGTGGGCTGGGCCGGTTTGTTTACCTGCCACGTCTGCAGCTTCGGCCAATCGCAGCTCCCACTGGCCGTGGTTCGTCGCTCCAGGCCAATGGGGGCTGCAGGAAGCGGCAGCCAGCACATCCCTCGGACCGCACCACATCCCCCAGTCCCTATTGGCCTGGAACGGCAAACCGCAGCCAGTGGGAGCTGCGATTGGCCGGACCTGCAGACGTGGCAGGGAAACAAACCAGTCCGGCCCATCAGGGATCTCACCCTGGCGGGCCGCATGCCAAAGGTTGCCGATCCCTGGTCTACTATATCATATGGCCCCAATACTTTTGTTTCTCACAGCCATAGGAAATCTTTATATTAGCGATTGACTAGGCAAATTATGTTGGTAAATAATAATTATCTTTAACCTTAGCCTTAATCTTGAAATAAACCAAACTCAAACTTTTTTGGGCTCTTTGGTTAAAAGATTAGGAATATAAAGAGTCCTTCCTACCATCCACCAAAAAGCTTCTTACACGTTTTGTTACCATCTTTGTCCGTTACTTTGGGGTATGCTCATTAATTAGGGTTAGTCTTCTGTGGGAAGGAGGGGGTTTGTACGTCTATCAATGTACTACTTGTGTTCTCATACAGAGCTCTACTTCTTCCTGCTGCAAGTTCCCTCCCAAGGAGCTATCCTGCAGGACCTAGGTTCCCCAAGTTGTGTTCTTCCAGCCCCAGAATCAGACAAAAACACACAAACATCTGAGAGGACCGGGTTAATCAGCACTATCAAGCTGACCCCTTATATGTCCTTGGCCTCAGTAGGATGGGTCGAGCAGCACTTCCAAGCTGCCACCCTCAAATGTCCCAGGTTCAGCACGTCTGTATTCCCACTTTCACATTACAATTGTACTGGTAGTAACCTACTTGCTGAGCAAACCCCACAGGATTTTTGGGTGCTGCAGGGATCTTTTATCTTAGGTACGAGGAGCATTGCTGCAGAGCAAACGAAGAAACCAAAAAAAACCACCCATGAAGGGGAGAGAGAGAGAGAGAGAGAGAAGCAACCAGCTTAATAATGAAAGTTATTTATTGCCAGGTAATAGCCATAGGGGAGCCAAACAAACAAAACAGTTATAATATTAAATTTAACTTAAATTTTATTATAAAAGTCAGGTTTAGAAGACTATAACTGATCACACAAGTCAGGGTTAGAAGGCTATACTTAGCCATGACTACATTTGCAGATGTAGAGTGCTGTGAGTTAAACCAGCCCTCAGAGAGCGCAGTAGGGAAAGTGCTGCAGTGTGTCCACACCGTCAGCTGCAAGCGCACTGGAGTGGCCACATTTGCAGCACTTACAGGGGAAATTGGGAGTGGTGCATCATGACCAGCTATCCCACAGAGCAACTCTTCCCATTCGGGCACTGTGGCTTGTAGGAAGAGGGCAGAGGGGTGCAGAGCATTCTGGGTCCTGTCCCAATGCCCCGTGATGCATCGGTTCGCATCCCAGCAATCTCTGTGCTTCCATCCACATTTGGCATCATCTTTCAACATTTTTTGTACTGCGCGCTCTGTCTTCTCTTTCAGTCTTCAGGAATGGATCCCGAACTCCTGAGGAATATGCTGATGGGTTCACCAACATGTCATGAATTGCAGTCGAGTTACTCCTTAAGCTACAAACTGACAGGGAGGAGTCCGACGATTATATCGACTCGCATAATGCATACGACACAAGATTACTTGTGGTGTAGAGAGGAGGGATTTAGATTTATTAGGAACTGGGGAAACTTTTGGGATGGGGGAGCCTATGCAGGAAGGATGGGCTCCACCTAAACCAAAGTGGATCCAGACTGCTGGCACTTAGTTTAAAACTGCTCTGCAACCTTTTTAATGTTAAGAGATGGGGGAAAGGCGATTGCTGCAGAGGAGCATGTGGATCGGACAGAGACTTCTCTTAGAGGATAGTCTATTGATAGAGATTCTCTAGGCTTCAGTCAGGAGGACAGGATGGAAGAGGATAAAGTATGGGCCAGATCAGATGAGAAACATTCACATAAAAAGAATCTGACACATCGGAAAAGGGCAGACAAATAAACAGTGCAAAATTTTTAAAGTGCTTGTACACAAATGCTAGAAGTCTAAATGATAAGATGGGTGAACTGGAGTGCCTCATGTTAAAGGAGGATATTGATATAATAGGCATCACAGAAACCTAGTGGAGTGAGGACAATCAATGGGACACAATCATTCTGGGGTACAAAATGTATCGGAAGGACAGAACAGGTCGTGTGGGGGGAGAAGAGAAGGGAGTGGCACTATATGTGAAAGAAAATTTAGAAGCTAATGAAGTAAAAATCTTAAATGAATCCACATGTTTCATAGAATCTCTATGGATAGTAATTCCATGCTCTAATAAGAATATAACAGTAAGGATCTATTATCGACCACCTGACCAGGACAGTGATAGTGATGATGAAATGCTAAGAGAGATTAGAGAGGCTATCAAAATAAATAACTCAATAATAGTAGGGGATTTCAATTATCCCCATATTGACTAGGTACATGTCACCTCAGGACAAAATGCAGAGACAAAATTTCTCTATACTTTAAATGACTGCTTCTTGGAGCATCTTGTACAGGAACCTACAAGGGGAAAGGCAATTCTCGATTTAGCCCTGAGTGGAGCACAGGATCTGGTCCAAGAGGTAACTATAACAGGACTGCTTGGAAATAGTGACCATAATATAATAACATTTAACATTCCTGTGGTGGGAAGAACACCTCAGCAGCCCAACACTGTGGCATTTAATTTCAGAAAGGGGAACTATGCAAAAATTAAGAGGTTAGTTAAACAGAAATTAAAAGGTACAGTGACTAGAGTGAAATCCCTGCAAGCTGCATGGACACTTTTCAAAGACACCATAATAGAGACCCAACTTAAATGTATACCCCAAATTTAAAAACACAGTAAAAGAACAAATTAAAAAACCACAGGAAAAAAAGAGCCATCGTGGCTTAACAACCATGTAAAAGAAGCAATGAGAGATAAAAAGACATCTTTTAAAAAGTGGAAGTCAAATCCTAGCAAGATAAATAGAAAGGAGCATAAACACTGTCGAATTAAGTGTAAAAATTTGATAAGAAAAGCAAAAAAGGAGTTTGAAGAACAGCTAGCCAAAAACTCAAAAGGTAAATAACAAAATGTTTTTTAAATACATCAGAAGCAGGAAGCCTTCTAAACAACCAGTGGGGCCCCTGGACGATCAAGATACAAAAGGAGCACTTAAAGATGATAAAGTCATTGAGGAGAAACTAAATCGGTGGTTCTCAACTGTGGTCCACTGCTTCTTCAGGGAAAGCCCCTGGCGCGTCGGGCCGCTTTGTGGACCTGCTGCATCTGCAGTTTCAGCCGGTCATGGCTCCCACTGGCCGCGGTTCACCACTCCAGGCTAATCGGGGCTGCGGGACGTGCTGTCTGCCACGTCCCGCAGTCCCCAGTGGCCTGGAGCGGCGAACCACTGCTCCAGATGGCATTTACCCAAGAGTTCTGAAAGAACTCAAATGTGAAAATGCGGAACTATTAACTATGGTTTGTAACCTGTCATTTAAATCAGCTTCTGTACCCAACGACTGGAAGATAGCTAATGTAATGCCAATATTTAAAAAGGGCTCTAGAGGTGATCCCAGCAATTACATACCAGTAAGTCTAATGTCAGTACCGGGCAAATTAGTTGAAACAATAGTAAAGAATACAATTGTCAGACACATAGAAGAACATAAATTGTTGGGCAAAAGTCAACATGGTTTCTATAAAAGGCAATCATGTCTTACTAATCTATTAGAGTTCTTTGAAGGGGTCAACAAACATGTGGGCAATGGGGATCCAGTGGACATAATGTACTTAGATTTCCAGAAAGCCTTTGACAAGGTCCCTCACCAAAGGCTCTTATGTAAATTAAGTTGTCATGGGATAAGAGGGAAGATCCTTTCATGGATTGAGAACTGGTTAAAAGACAGGGAACAAAGGGTAGGAATAAATGGTTAATTTTCAGAATGGAGAGGGGTAACTAGTGGTGTTCCCCAAGGGTCAGTCCAAGGACCAATCCTATTCAACTTATTCATAAATTATCTGGAGAAAGGGGTAAACGGTGAGGTGGCAAAGTTTGCAGATGATACTAAACTGCTCAAGATAGTTAAGACCAAAGCAGATGTGAAGAACTTCTAAAAGATCTCACAAAACTAAGTGATCGGGCAACAAAATGGCAAATGAAATTTAATGGGGATAAATGTAAAGTAATGCACACTGGAAAAAATAACCCCAACTATACATAAAATATGATGGGGGCTAATTTAGCTATAACTAATCAGGAAAGAGATCATGGAGTCATCGTGGATAGTTCTCTGAAGACGTCTACGCAGTGTGCAGCGGCCATCAAAAAAGCAAACAGGATGTTAGGAATCATTTAAAAAAGGATAAAGAATAAGTCAGAGAATATCTTATTGCCTTTATATAAATCCATGGTATGCCCACATCTTGAATACTATGTACAGATGTGATCTCCTCATCTCAAAAAATATATACTGGCATTAGAAAAGATTCAGAGAAGGGTAACTAAAATGATTAGGGGGTTTGAACGGGTCCGATATGAGGAGAGATTAAAGAAGCTAGGACTTTTCAGCTTGGAAAAGAGGAGACTAAGGAGGGATATGATAGAAGTATATAAAATCATGAGTGGTGTGGAGAAAGTGAATAAGTAAAAGTTATTTACTTGTTCCCATAATATAAGAACTAGGGGCCACCAAATGAAATTAATGGGCAGCAGGTTTAAAATAATAAAAGGAAGTTCTTTACACAGAACACAGTCAACCTGTGGAACTCCTTGCCTGAGGAGGTTGTGAAGGCTAGAACTATAACAGGGTTTAAAAGAGAACTAGATAAATTCATGGAGTTTAAGTCCATTAATGGCTATTAGCCATGCTGGGTAAGAAATGGTGTCCCTAGCCTCTGTCAGAGGGTGGAGATGGGTGGCAGGAGAGAGTTCACTTGATCCTTACCTGTTAGGTTCACTCCCTCTGGGGCACCTGGCATTGGCCACTATCGGTAGACAGGATACTGGGCTGGATGGACCTTTGGTCTGACCCAGTATGGCCATTCTTATGTTCTTATGCTCACCACAGTGGAACGCCACTTTTGGGTTCGGGAAACAAGCACTGAGTGGTGGGATCACATCATCATGCAAGTCTTGGATGATGAGCAGTGTCTGTAGAACTTTTGGAACTCTGTGCTGAGTTCGCCCCCACCCTACAGCGCAAGGACACGAGATTGAGAGCTTCCCTGCCGGTGGAGAAGCGGGTGGCTATTGCAATATGGAAGCTGGCAACTCCAGACAGCTACCGATCGGCCGCTAACCAGTTTGGAGTGGGAAAGTCAACCGCTGGAATCGTATTGATGCAAGTTTGCAGGGCCATTAATCGCATCCTGCTCAGAGGAGCTGTGACTTTGGGTAATGTGCATGACATTGTGGCTGGCTTTGAACAAATGGGTTTTCCTAACTGTGGAGGGACGATAGATGGGATGCATGTTCCAATTCTGGCACCAGCCCACTTAGCGTCTGAGTACATAAATCGGAAGGATTATTTCTCTATGGTTCTCCAGGTGCTTGTGGATCACCGTGGGTGTTTCATTGACATTAACACAGGCTGGTCCAGAAAGTTGCATGGTGCATGCATCTTTCAGCACACAGGCCTGTTCAGGAAGCTGCAAGCTGGGACTTTCTTCCCAGACAAGAAGATCACCGTAGGGGAAGTCAAAATGCCCATTGTGATCCTTGGAGACCCCACTTAGCATTTAATGCTGTGGCTCACAGGGAGCCTTGACAGCAGCCAGAGAGCAGGGCTACTAGAGGGGCCCAGCGCGGGGCTGCGAGGATCAGGGATGCCTTGAGGGAGCAATTTGAGGCTGAAAGCCACCAATAATGTTTGGTGTCCTACATGAAAGTGAAGTGCAGTGGTTCCAATGTTAGTAGGAATGTGTGTTTGCTACGTAAGATGTACTGACTTGCAGTGCATGTTCCTTTCCTGGGCTACGGTATCTTTTACTTAATGCAATAATAAAGAATGTTTTCAAAGCCAAAAAAATCATTTATTGAAAAGAAACACAACTGCTTGGGAAACAGAAAGGGCATGACACATCTGTGCTGTGTGGGACGAGGGAAGGGGGTGGGGTGGGGAACGGGACAATCACAGATTTGCATATGTCGTGCTATCATTGTCAGCCTTCCTGTCTGGAGTGCCGTGCAATGACTGCTGCACTTCAGGATGGCTAAAATGCATGGTGATGGGGGTTGAGTGCAGTGGGTAAGGGTCGTAGTTTGCAAGGCTGGGTGGTGAAGCTACAGGTGTTGGAGGCAGCTGGTGGCGATAAGAACCCAGATGTTGGGGAAAGTGGGTTGGCGGTGACATGGGGGCACAAGGGAAAGAGTTTTGGGACAAGTGCTGAAGTGAGGGCGGGCACGGAAGTGCTCCACCTGCATTGCTACGAGCGCCTGTCTCGAGTCCGCTTGGTGCTCCATGATGCTTAGCAGCCGCTCCATGATTTGGTGCTGGTGATCCGCATTCTGCTGGCGGACCCTCCTTTCACTCTCCCACCACTCCTGCACTTTTTGATTTTCATTAAGGGACTGCTGCAGGTCAGGTTTTCAATTCAGGTCTCTCTTGCACTCTGGAAGTAACCAGACAGTCCACCTGGGATCTCTGAAACCTTCCCATTGTAAATATAATTGAAACTCTCACTTTCCCATGAAGGGTTTCAGCTCATTTCTTCAAAAATGTTCTGACCAGTTCTATTACTCGGGGACATTACATCATTGGATGATCCAGCCAAATATTATCCTTTAAAATCCCCAGCATGCCCTTTCCTTCCCCTGCCATGTCTGTGCGAGATGACTGGCTCAGGAACTGCCTCCACCAGATCTCCACATGCTCAGAGTTCTCTTGCACAGAGGGAATTCTCCAATGGCCATCTCCAGCTGCTTGAAGGCCATTTTTGCATAGCATACACGACATAAAATGGCATTAATGAATTAGAGATCCAAGCGCTTGGAACTTTCTGGGTTATTTTTAAGATAGGTTACATACTTCTGGAGGGAAACTGACATAAATTTTACTATCCAGTGTACTCTGCTGTCATGAATTTGCAACACTATTCTCGATTCTTTTATCTACCTGTGAGAATGAGTCTGGCACTTTCAGACCTTCGCCATTCCAAGGAGAAAAATCAAGGACTAAAAGGACATGGGAGATTGAACTACCCTTATCTCTCCAAGAAGTGGGCCTTCCAAAATAAGTTTGATGAATATTGGCAGGGCAGTGTAAGGGGAAGCAAGCACTACTATTGCCTTGGCTGCATCTGTTCTATAGATGAACAGGATTTCAGTCTTCAAGGTTTTCACCTTTTATGAGCAGAAAGTTCATAGACCTACAGAAATGCATTGTTAGAAATGCTTTAAACTCTGGCTCTAGTCCAGTAAAACATTCTCCCCATAATTAATTGTATATAAGTCCATTAGGGAAATGACCCCCAAAATACAAATAACTGAGCACTAGAAATGGTAGGATCATGACAAGCCTACTTGGTGCTTTGCCCGAACTGCATGTCAAAAAGAAGGCACATAACAAGACAATCTTTTTGGAAGCAAAACTGAAATCCTTTATACAGCTGAAAATGTACTATGGACTAAATTCCAGCTAGCTAATTATGGCCTTAATTTTCAAAGGTGCTGAGCACTGCAGCTTCCATTGACTTTAGTGAGGGCTGCAGCTGCAGAGCACTTTTAAAATCAGGTCATTGTAAATGACTGAAGGACATTTTGGGCCAAGTGCCCAGGGGCCGTTAGGTATTCAAAGTTATTGCTGATGCATGATAGTAGAAAGGTACCTGATGGAGAAATTATCACTAATAAGCATTGCCAATAAAAGCTAAAGCAGTTTTGGAGTGTTGCCTATATAATTTTCCAGTGTGATGAATGCAAGTTAAATGTCATAGCATAAGCTGGAGAGTGTCACATTTTTCTGAAAAAAAGAAAACATTGGGGAAGATAAAATTAGTATGTAAAAATCAATTTGGACTATCATCATCTTGCCTTAAGTGATGCCCTTGCATGTAAACACAAACACACAATAATAAAGTATACATTATTAATCAAAGTATACTTACCTGAATTCTCAGCACAAATGAAAAAATTCTTTATTCACTCCTCCTTCTATCTGCATCACTCATACCAGAAGGACTGGGATTAACATAACAAAATCAATCTCCAGAGTTATTTTTCAAGGTCTCTTTTTATTCATTTACCAAGGACTAGCCTTAAGCATAAGCAAAGCAAATTGAGGCACAGTGCCTAACATCCACGTAAGCTCTCTATCTTTCATGTGCCAGTAACCTTTTAAAAATGTTTTATAAGAGTTTTAGAGCAGAAAACTAAGTATGTTGAGTTCATATCCCTTTTAATCATTTTATTTATAATGTGATGGTAAAGTTTCAAAAGCAATGATAATTTGACCAAATTGCAAATATATTTAGTATTTAATCATAGAAATATTATTTGCTATTCCTCTTTTGCTAGTTAAAAGTATTGCTGAATGTAGTCTTATATATGGGCCAAATTCAAGCATATGATCAAAACTCCAGTAACGTGAATGGAGTTCTCTTCCCAAAATGGAGACCGTGTTGCTCTCAGGCCAAAGCACCCTTACCACTTGTGTCCCTCTTTGGCTGGTGGGCTTCTCCCTTGAGTCTGCATTCTTTTATGAAACACCTGATGAGAAGAGACATGCTCCAGGCACCCTACTTCCTTGCCTGCTTTTCCCAAGAGGGCGATAGTTTTGCTCTCTTTGAGGAAATTAATTACACAAAGTCTAAGACTTATATAGTTTTATTATTAAAATCGAGAAACATTATAGATAAAAAAGAAATGATTTGCAGAATCTATCTAGATTAAAACTTCTCCCAAATTAAGTCACCTCAGCTTATTGCAGCGTGGTTCTAGAAAGCAATGCCCATCTCCTACCCCTTGTTTGTCAAAGACAACGTCTCTAAGGTGCCACAGGTATTTTTCTTGTTTTCTTTTTGCTGTTAGAAATGTGTTCCCTTCCTTGATTCCCAGGGTCTTTCTCCTCTGCCCTCAGTCCTGTTTTTCAACCCCCTTGTCAATGATTTGGTCAATGTGCCTGGCTTGGCTTCAGCCCACACTCCCCTCACACAGGAATTTTCCCAGGTGTTCTAGTTTATCATCACACTGGCCAGCTTTACTCTAATCTCACCCAATAGTCCATTGTGGGTAGATCTAAAGTAGAGCCCCAGTTCAGAGCAGTGTAGTGTACAGATGGACAGCTGCATCTGCATGGAGGATCATTAAAGTCAAGTTAACTTCAATGCAACACCACATGGGCGAAGCTGATCAGCTAGCTGCATGCAACACACAAAGCAAGATCAGGGCCTAAGTGTCAATATACATACTGCATCACAAAGATGATTTCCCATTGTGGGGAAGAAGTCAAACAGGCAGTTTCTGGTTTGCTTTGTACTATCCATTCAACAGCCCTTGCCTGTATTTAGCAAAGAAACATAAGCACTTTCATAACTGTCAACGTAATTATCCTCCGTATTAAAACAGTCCTTACTGACAGATACTAGGCCCCTTTTAAAAATTTTTTGCTGAAAATGTGTCTCCCTAAAGCAGGGATCAGCAACCTTTGGCACGAGGCCTGTCAGGGAAAGCAGCTGGTGGGCCAGGATGGTTTGTTTACCTGCAGTGTCTGCAGGTTCAGCCGATCGCAGCTCCTACTGGCCGCAGTTCGCCGTTCCAGGCCAATGGGGGCTGCGGGAAGAGGTGGTCTTGCCCCAAATACACAATCAAATATTTAATTGCACGTTCACTTTCAGTGAATAGCTAAGCATTTGAGTTTAAACTTAGAAATTCATGAGTACTCACTTTAGTAAAGTTTCTTTCCTAGAATAGTAAAGGAAAGTGAATACAAAAAAGAAGCAAGCAGAGTATAAGAGTCATCTTAGAAATATCAGTGAATATTTGTGTTTCTTTTTCTTTTGCAGTAATTTTCCAGTACTTCTCAACTGGTTTGGCAGTTTCTCTTCAAAACATCCAGCAGGAGCACATGATTAAAATTCAGTGATTTGTTTCTTAATGTTTCATCCACTTACTGTGACAGAATGTTTCCAATCTCCTTGCAGGAATTGCAGACGTGCTGGAGGGGACTTTTGGGAGTCTTTGTTAAAATCTGGTAGCCATGTTGAAGGGAGCGTCAGAGGGGTTTCCCAGCTTTTGATTCCTGCCCAGTTACTGCTCCCCACCTTGCCTTCTGGATATTGCGGAGTCATCCCTGCCTGAGATGACTATTATCCCATGGTGTTGAAATGGATCTTTTATGGCCCACAGCTGGGCAGATGTAATTAATTTGAGAAAGAATCACACAAGCAATTAAGGTTACATAGTACACAACTTTTCCTATAAACCTTAGCTCCCCAAGCATAAACCCTCAGTAACTATGTTAGCTCTACACAGTATCCTGATTGGCAAACAAAGCAGGCATATCTACCAATTCTAGATGGAGACTTCTCTTCTTTTCCTTCCCCTCTCAGGTACTTGGTTCATCCAGGGTCCCCTGAAGCAGAGTCTTGGTTACTCCAGCAATAGCAAATGATTCTCCAGGCCAATGGGGGCTGTGGGAAGCGGCGGCCAGCACCTCCCTCAGCCCGCGCTGCTTCCTGCAGCCCTCATTGGCCTGGAGCGGCGAACCACAGCCAGTGGGACCTGCGATTGGACAAACCTGCAGATGCAGCAGGTAAACAAAGTGGCCCTGCCCACCAGGGGGCTTACCCTGGCGGGCTGCATGCCAAAGGTTGCCGATCCCTGATCTATATATTTGGCAAAGCCAAGTCAGGTGGGCTCCCCTTAACGTAGTTAGAGGAAAAAATAAATAAATTCTCTCTCTAGAAATCAACAGCCCACCTCTGACCATTCCCTTGTCATTCTGACAACCTCTCCCTGTTGGCCAGAGAACTTCCCCCTTATCCCATACCAAGCCTGCTTGTCAGGTCCAAGGTGAGAGAGTTCATTATCATAGCAGGCAAGGTTACATTAACATTTTCACAAAGAAGCGTTTGATCAGGAGTGCTATCTGGAAGAAATGCCAATGTCTTTGTGCCTTATACAAGGACAACTGTTCTCTCATCACCTCTGAAAGGTTCCTTCACTTTCCTATTCCAAATCCAACATCCCCAAATTAGTTAATCTCCACTTCCTTAGACTTCATCTAATCTGAATGTTTCAGTTAGGTGTGTGATTTTTTTTATAAATTGTTATACCATTGCAACCTCTAATACAGACAGAGGTATAGTGGTATAAACTTCCTTATAATGGTATAGCTTATTTCCTATGCCTTATGGGAAATAACTTCACATTAATGGAGGTTGTGCCACTTTAACTGGTACATAACTTTTGTTGTAGACAGACTCTCTTCTCCTATTAAGGTGACTGATTTGTCTGCCCATATTTCTTGGTTATAGATGTTGGTTTAGGATCTTATGCTGGATGTATGCTGATTTCTATTTTAGCTGACCAAATAGGCAGCATGGACTCACCTCTTTTCAAAACTCTCTTATCCATTTTGTTTTTCCTTGTAATAAAACATACTAACAGCAGGGCCGTCCCTAGCCATTTTGGTGCCCTATGCAGCCGCCCCTGCTCTCCGTGGGGGGTGGGGGGCGGGCTGTGTGAGGTCCCAGGCCTCCATGGGGGGGGCAGGAGCAGACTTCGGGGGGTAGAGGGAAACCGCCCCCCAGCACTCACCGGCAGAGCGGAGCGGGCTGGGCCAGGTCGCTTCACTTCCTGCTGCTCGGTGATTGCAGGGTGGGCCCGACCCCACACTCACAGGGTGGCGGGAAGTAGAGTGACCTGTCCCCAGCCCACTCTGTTCTGCTTCCCTGGCTTCCAGGCTTGGAGGATAGGGGGGAAACCACTACCCCCCCACCAGCGCTCACCGGCCATGCGGCTGGGAGCCAGGGGAGCGGAAGGGGCTGGGGCCAGGCTGCTCTACTTACCGCCACCAGTGAGTGCAGGCCCAGCTCCTGCTGCAGTTCTCAGGGGAGTGGGGGCGGGGCTGGGGCGGAGCAGGGGTGCGGGCTTTGGGGGAGGGGTGGAGTGGGGGCAGGGCTGGGGCAGAGCAGGGATGGGAAGAGGCAGGGCTGTGGCAGAGCAGGGGCAGGGGCCATGGGGAAGAGGCGGAGCAGGGGCTGGAGCAATTTGGTGCCCCAAATTTCCTGGTGCCCTACACAGCTGAGTACTTTGCGTATGAGTAGGGACTGCCCTGACTAGCAGATCCCAGGTCTTCTGTTACACTATCTCTTCAACTTCTTTATTAGTCAGAAGCCCACTGAGTGTTTTTTGACTTCAGTTGAAGCCAGCTATAGTTGCTGCATTGCATTCCAGTTCAGCCTGCATTTGGCCAGTCTATGTTCATCCTATTTACCTGCCCCTCTTTTTGTGAGATCCTCCATACTGCTGGAACCAACTGCAGCTATGCATAAGAGAAGCAAGTGATCTTCCATAAAATACATCACCATGCTGTGAAAATAGTAACCTTTGCCTATTCTATTTAACATTATTCTTCATGACAAAATGACCTATTGATTCACCACCAAATATTTGCTATTATATAAGCTCAATAAGTTTCTAAAGCTCATTATAGTTAGGAGGATCCTGTTAGAGCGAGACTAGCACAAATCTATAAAATTAACAGTCATGAAACATTTTATAACACTATAAACGCTTTCAAGCATGTCCAGGTAGTATTTATTAATAAAATACCTGTTCATTGGAAGCAGTGTATTGTTAAATAGATTAATGCTGAGATTAAATGCCTATGGGAAAAGTGCCTAAAGTGCTTCCCTCAGGGTCCAAAAATGTGGGATTTTTTAGCCTCTTAATATGATCTGGAACACAGAAACTTCAGATACTGGAATGCATCAGTTTATCTTGGGGTCAGCCGCGTAGCCAGGTCCTGAGCACAGGGGGAGCAGAGCTAAAAAAAAGCGCCTCCCCCTGTACTCACCTGGCAGTGCTCCAGCGGTGCTCCAGCTGTTCAGCGGCAATTCGGTGGTGGGTTTTGGGGTATGTCTACAGTGCTGCAGCTGTGCCACTGTAGTGCAATAGTAGAGATGTTTCCTCCACTGGAGGAAGGGGATTTTCCAGTGATGTAGTTAATACATCTGACTGAGAGGTAGTAGCTAGGTCAACATAAAAATTCTTCTGTTGACCTAGCCACATCTGCACAGGGGGGTTAGGTTGATCTAATGATGGTGCTCAGGGTGCAACATTTTTCACAGCCCTGAGTGAAGTAGCTAGGTCAATCTAATTTTTAAGTGTAGACCAGGCCTTGGTTTGAGTGGCATTTCCCATTAGTTTCTAGCAATGTTATGCACAAAGCCACTGAGATCAGTTCATACTGGAACACTTGTAGATTTTCCATTTTGCACCTGTAGAATAAGCTCAGTGCTCTTTACTACAGGTTAATCTACTAGAAAAGTAGTTGCATCGTCTCTGAATCCTGTAATTTTTGAGAAACGATGCTGATTCAGCAGTGCCACCACCTAATATATAGAGGCTAAGGGGTATGGACTAGTGCTCTTTCCATGGTTTCCTTGAACAATGCATAATTTAGTGGTGGGAAGAAGAACATTTCCTTAAAATTACATCTTTTTTCTGTGCAATGCTATTCTCAGATTTTATAAAAGCACTGGTCTACTTGCAAAGATTTTCCCCTAACATTCCGCCTTAAAAGAAAAGGCTAATATTGAGCCTTCAATTTTAACCAGAATAATACAGTTTATGGGCTTTCACGTAACTATAGTCTAAGTAACTATGGAATTCCCTCCAGAGTTTGACTTGCAACTCAGAGGGACTGTGGTTAGCATACAGGAGCAAGTTCTTAATAAAAGAAAATGTTAAATAACCGAGCAACTCTCAATGCTTTCTGTAAGTCACACAAAGGATTACTATGCTTGGAGAGGAGGATCACTATAACCCAATATCTGGGTTCTCTTGTTTTATGAATTACAACCAATTACAATACTGCAGTGAATCCCAGAGGCATCACTTTTTCAAAATACAAGGATTCAAACAAACAAGGGGGGAAAAAGGTGAGGGAAAGGAGGGTGTATAATTGAGCAGCTACTGCTGCTCTTCATTGGGGAAGATTTTGGGTATTACACAGATGAAAAACACAATTGTCTGCCATATGGTGGCCAAGAATTTTGCAAATTATCTTATTTTAAGCATTGATTCATCTCATACTGGCCATAAACCAATCAAGTGTTGGGATATTTATGTGGACACTGAATAAAGCTGCATAAAGTAGTTTAACAACTATGAAAATAGATGGTTTCCTTCAGAATTACTGAACACCACAGAGCCCTAATGAAAAGCCACCTGTTGAATGTTTGTATGGCATATTGTTCAGTGTCAAATTAGTTACGCCCCAATATAAGTCATCATCAGCTTCAGACATAGCTAAGCTAAGCAGTGGTTGGTGATTGTGTTCTTCTTTGTGTAGAATATAAAGGAAAATTGCCTCTGGCTTTCACCCCAATGCTCCACTGTAGTTGAAGTTGAAGACACTCTGGTTACAAGAGCTGACAAATGATAACTTATTTTTTTATCTTTTGAAAATAAATTTGGTGAATATTTTCATTATTTGCACAGTTTATAGAGCGGGATGAAAAATTAGTGAATATCTGTGAACATACATGAATTGCATGACTTGTTCTACATAAAATAATTCTAATTTACTATTATTATTAGGCCAACTATAATGATCACTACATTTCCTTCTTCAAAGTCATCATCTCATACCTCACCATATCCTAAAAGAAAGAAGAACATTATGACCTGGAAGCTATGATTCTAACAAAACGATATGTCCTATCTCCAAGGAAACATTCTCAGGGTTTGCAGAACAACAGAATTTCAGACTGACATATCACTTAATGGAATATTATGAATGCATAGACACGTGAACGTTCGGATGATAAAAAATAGAGAAGTGCTGAAGACACTGTGTTGGTTATTTTAACATGTTTGTATATTACATGAATATGTAATTGAATATTCTGAAGTTTGAATAGTCAGGCAACAGTTACATTAAGATTCTTTCATGTGCTGAAATCAGTATTTGAAAAGAAATGAAGAATATAATGAAGTGAATCTACTTCAGAGTTTAGGTCCAGATTAAGGAAAGTACTTAAGCATGTATTTAAATATATCCCTGTTCAGCAAAGCACTTAAAGACATGCTTAACTTTAAGAATGTGCTAAAATTCCATCTAAGTTAAGTATGTTCTTAAAGTTAAGCACGTGCTCAAGTCAAGCTAACTGCATGATCCACACCGAAGTCTGATCAGCAATGTGAATGGACAATAATATGACAGAGGACAGTTTGTTGGCACGGAAGGAAAGCAATTGACTCCTGTGAATTCCTAAAAGAGGCAAATATTAAAGAATCCAACAGTTCTCCAGTTCTTTTCTGAAAGTCACAAGAAAGGTATTATAAAATGTTTCATGTTATATTATAAATATTATGTTAGTGTTATATAAATTGGCTGAAGCTCTTAGTCTGGTATCAAAGATGGCTGGAATTGGGAAATATTTTGGTGCTCCTGGCTTATGGAAACCAGTGTAAGTGCTTGAAGAACAGATTATGATATTAAAATATCCTGTTAGCAGCAGAATGACATGCAACTCCACATTTCACTTGCATCATACTCAGAACATTTACTTTCTCCGTGTCTGGGCAAGACCCAGGTTACGGTAGGAATTGGTTGTTCCAGGGGAGCCTGTTATTAGGGTTGCCAACCATCCCAGTTGGCGGTGCAGTGGGGCTAAGGCAGGCTACCTGCCTGCCCTGGCCTTACGTTGCTCCTGGAAGTGGCCACCATATCCCTGCGGCCCCTGGGGAGGGAAGGCAGGGGTCTCTACATGCTGCCCATGCACCGAGTGCTGACTCCACAGCTCCCATTGGTGGGGAACTTCAGCCAATGGGAGCTGAGGGGGCAGTGCCGGAAGGAGCCCCCTTGACTCCTCCCCCCCGCCCCCCTCCCCCGGGACCACAGGGATGTGCTCGCCACTTCCAGGAGTGACGCATAGAGCCCCCTGGCCCTACTTACCTCGGGTGGCTCCTGCACCCCCTCCTGTAACCCAACCCTCTGCCCCAGACTCAGCCCAGAGCCCCCACCCACACTCCAAACCCCTTGGCCCCAGCCCAGAGACCCCAGCCCTTGGAGGTGAGGCGAGGCGGGGCAGGGCCTTGGAGAAGAGCCTTGGAGAAGGGGCGGGGCAGGGCCTCAGGGAATGGGTAGGGAAGGGGGTGGGGCGAGGGTGTTTGGGTTTATGTACTTAGACATTTGGCAACCATACCTATTATGGAGCAGAGGTTCTCAGCTTTTTTCTTTCTGAGGCCCCCCAAACATTCTATAAAAACTCCATGGCCCACCTATGCCACAATAACGGGCTGTCTGTATATAAAATCCAGGGCCACCATTAGAGGGGTAGCAAGCAGGGCAATTGCCTGGGCCCCATGTCATACGGCCCCCCATGAAGCTACATTGCTCAGGCTTCAGCTTCAGCCCTGGGTGGCTGGGCTCAGGAACATGGGCTTCAGCCCCATGCGGTGGGGCTTCAGCTTACTGCCCTGGGCCCCAGCAAGTCTAATGCTGGGCCTGGTTGGAGGTCCCCCTGGAACCTGCTCAAGAACCCTTAAGGGGCCCCGGACCCCTGGTTGAGAAACACCATTATAGAATATGGTGAGAGTAGCAATTGCACATACTTTGTCAATGCGATTTACAAGGGAAGGGCACGTGTGTACCCTGATTGTTCATGGAGTCTTAGCTAGAGTAAAATCATTGTATGATCAGAAACAGGATAAGGATTTCTCAGCAGAAGAAAGTTGACGCTGGAATTTTCTTACTCATTAGTCTGGCAAAGTCTGTGGCTCTTCATAGAAGAGCATCAAGTGCTTCTCCTTATTTAGGCCCTTGACTGCATTTGTGTTTCTGGAGTATATTTGTTATGTTTACAGTTTACTTTTGGTGTTGAAACCACTTACATCACAGTACTATACCTTTGCAGCAAATTTTAAAAATTTCATGCACCATGAAATAAAATGTGACTGACTTTTAAAAAATTAAAATAAAATTCTCAATTGACAGAATAGGGTTGAAAACAGCAACTATGCAAACTAAGAAAGTACTTGCATGAGCATTTAGACCACACACACACACACTTAACTGAGCACCTAGCAGAATTACCATTACCACAGCATAAAAATCCATATATCATTTCCTTCTTAGTTCCCCTGAGAGACCTGATTTTTGTTTGTTTGGTTCCTCTTCCTCCGTCTTCTATGAATAAATGAACACTTTGGTCAATAATTTAAAATTTTGCACCAATGCCACTTGAGAACTGACTTTTATGTTTTGTTTGGTGGTGTACTAATGCTGTATACACACATTCCTTTTAGCTTTATGCTGGTGTAGATGTGATGGAGTGGGTCCAATGTGATACCTCGTATGGTGCCCAGAAGGGAAAAAAGCAGATTGACTCAAATGAGCCATCACAAATCGGGAAGTAACCTTACTTGTAAGATTCATCTGCATTGCTGATAGGTTAAATACAGAGGGCCCACAATCAAATCAAAAGTTAAAAGCCATACCCACATTAAGAAAAGAAGCAAAAGATCAGTCTGTTTTAAATGGCTAATGTCTGTCTGTAGATACTTCCTTTAGAAGGAGGGAGAGGGAGAGAGAGCAAGAGAGAGAGAGAGACTACTTAAAATTTATTTTCATCTTTCCTTTCCGTACGTCTTCTACACAATCATGGTATGGAAGCCACAGTCAGCAAATTTCCCTTTGACAGCATCTCTTAGTTTTCATTTTTGCAGTAATGGACTGAACTTTATCACTAGGAAAATGTGTGTTTGATGAATACAGTTGCTTTCATAATCAAAGGAAGTAATACCCTGAAGAAAACCTTTGTCCAAGATGATTAAAGAAGATGGCATGTTTTAAAAATGTCAAAACCTTCCTCCCACACCATACCTGAGCCTCACTTTTAATGAAAAAATATTGTAGTGGTTTAAAAAGTGACAGATAAATAATAGAGATACATTAGAATTTTTTGTTATTTAAGTGGCCCACAAGTGCTAGATGATGTATGGACATATCAGACTAAATGGTACCTGCCTTGAGAAGGCTAAAAGCAATGACAACTGATATATATATATATATGGGTGACAACTGAGATAACATAATCCCTCCTCCTCCATACACAGGGAGACGGTACAGCTACCATCAAGTCTGATCACTACTTCCCATTCTAAGTATGATTTTCATTGAATTTTCTCATCTGGAGTGCATTTAGTCTCTCAGATGTACAGATGGGATATGGATAGGTCTCTAACCTTGTTAGAATCAAAATTATTCTTTGGTTATTCAAATATTTAGATGAGTCACTAGGATTTACTTAACTGTACTCCCATTTACTTGCAATAAAAACAATTCATACTGTGTAACACCCCAACAATCAGTTGTATATACAATTGTTGAAATCATAAACCTAGTAAAAGAAAGTATGCATCAACTAGAAATATGTATATCAAAGAATATCAGGGTTGGAAGGGATATTCCAAGGTCATCTAGTCCAACCCCCTGCTCAAAGCAGGACCAATCCCCAATTTTTGCCCCAGATGGCCCCCCTCAAGGATTGAACTCACAACCCTGGGTTGAGCAGGCCAATGCTCAAACCACTGAGCTATCCCTCCCTCCCTCCCATATATATGCCAACCCGCTTCATATCTGCTCTCATTTCCATCTATTCCCCTCCTTTGGAACTGTTTCCATAACCTCCTATTTGCCCACACCTATATTTCTATTCTCGCTTTCTCCTATTCCTTCTCATTCTCTCTATGCTCCATCTGAACATCCTCCCTTTGTTTATTTTTATTGTATTTTATTGGGTAACTCCCTTTTCTCCCTTTCCTTCTTCAAATCGTCTTAAAGTTCCCTTCTTCCACCTCTTCAGTCTCGCCAATAATTTCCAGTACCCTTTCCATTATATTGATTTATGTTTTGCCTTAATCTGCAATATCTTCAGAATAGGAAATATGTTTTACTATCTTTTACAAAGTGCTACATAAATGAATGGCACTGTACAAAGTACTTTTCAAGTGACAATATTTTAACAGTAACCACCTTTTAAGTGAATGTCTTGTGCAAGAATAGCTTTAAAATGAATTTTTACGGCCTCAAAAGGTAAAGACAATGAAAAATACCAGCAAAAATCCCTTACGTGTATGTATTTGTCTGATATGCTAGCACGTAACTGCATGGACCCTGTGAGGGACTTCAATGAATCTGTGAAAAAAAGTGACAATTGGGTGCACAGTTTACAGATTTCTACTATATCAAATATAATACAACTTTTGAGTGGAATTTACAAATGGCCACACCATAAATCTGCCTCAATGCCAATGAAAATTGGTATATCAGTTATAATATACAAACAAGCCTCAGCCAAATATAAGCATTAACTAAATGGGGGGGGGGAGTGAGCAATTGGGTTTTCTGTCAAATGTCCTCTTTCAACTGTTAAGTTAAATATGCTAGCCTTCTGACCAATGTTCTCTCTAATTTTTGACAGGCCGTGTGCACAAAAAATGTATTCTGTGCAAATCGTGCTTCTGTGCAAATTTTTGTGCATGAGGTGTTTTGCCGTGTGCGCAGGGTTTAAGATCTGTGCGCGCACGCGCACACACGCACAGCTTAGAGGGAACAGTGCTCCTGACTGTGCTTCACTGGTAATTTTCATGTGGATTGTCTCAACACAGACATAGTGTATCAAAAAGAAATCTCTGATACTAGAGCAAAGGATGCCATCATTGAGCCCAATAATACAGATGTTGACATGACTAATCTCTACACTTGAGTTGACCCATCTACTTCAATAGAGCGACTTGTATGATAAATGATTACTTGTGTCAAGAAGGGTTTTGGATCTGGGTATTTTTTAAAAAAAAATACATTTGTCAAGTGTTTGTTCAAGCCATAGCTAGAAAAAAACATGCTTTTTAAATATGGCCAAATTAACCATGATGTGTGTTCACAGTAACATGTTGCTTTGGGGAAGACTGGAAATTAGGCATGTGACGGGTTGGGGCCACAGAGACCTGCTTGGTGCTGCCACCTGGTGTGCCAAGGCTGCTTCTGCCCCTGCTTCCAGGCCTTTTCCAGCTTGGGACTCCCGAATCCTGTCTGTTTTGAGCCAGATTCCACTGATCTGCTGCAAACACAGACCCAGGTCCAAACCAAGTCCACTCACCACTGTAAGGCCCCTGGAAGCGCTCTTGCCTTTGACACCCAGCTGCTCAACTCCAAGGAGGCTCAAACCCTTAATAAATCCGTTTTACCCTGTATAAAGCTTATACAGGGTAAACTCATAAATAGTTCGCTTTCTATTACAAAGATAGAAAGATATGCACAGAAAATAGGATTTAAGTGATTTCAAGTAGTAACAGACAGAATAAAGTGAATTACCGAATAAAATAAAAAAAGAACACGCAGTTCTATGTCTAATCACCCTGTGTACAGATAAACCCCTCACTAGGTCCAGTAAACAGGCTATCTTCCTTCTAGCCTGGGCCCAGCAATCACTCACCCCCCTAATGGCTTTGTCCTTTG
Organism: Chelydra serpentina; assembly: GCA_037349315.1. Lineage (NCBI taxonomy): Eukaryota > Metazoa > Chordata > Testudines > Chelydridae > Chelydra > Chelydra serpentina. The sequence continues at coordinate 22,674,604 of JBAIAC010000035.1, forward strand.
TTCAGTTCCCCTCAGGAATGTCCTTGGCGGGGTGGAGAGCTTCTTCCTTTATCCAGCTGAAGACAAAATGGAGGGGTTTCCTCGGGGTTTAAATAGATTTTCTCCTCTGGGTGGATACCCCTCCCTCTCCCTGTGTAGCATCCAGTTACCAAATGGAGTTGGGGTCACATGGACCAGTCACCTGCACAACTCAGTTCCAGACTAGCCACATTCCTGGCAAAGTTCAAATGTGGATTGGTGACTGCAAGTTCTATTGTCTGTTAAGTGCTACTTGATTGGGCACTTAACCTGCACATTCCTTTCTCAAGAAATACAACCGATATTCATAACTTCAACTACAACAATGATACATGCATACAAACAGGAGGAATACATTCAGTAGGTCATAACTTTCACAGAGATATGTTACATGGCACATGTAGCATAAAGCATATTCTAGTTACATATATACATTTATAAGCATCTCCCCATAAAGTTTTATGGGGAACACCCGTCACAAGGCACATAGCTCCCATTGACTTTTAATGGCAGTTGGGCATCTAACTGCTATGTGGGCCTTTGGAAATCTCCCCCTTTGCCTGATTATTCAAAAAATTAGAGACAAGACAAGATGGATGACAAGTTCAAGCTGAAGAAAACCTCTGTGTAAGCTTGAAAGCGTCTCTCCCACCAACGGAAGATGATCCGCTAAAAGATATTATCGCACCCACTTTGTCTTGTTAATATCCTGGGATCAGCATGGCTACAACAACATTGTATATTCAAAAAATTAGCACAAATACAGCACAAAGTGCATATGAAACATTAAATGCCTGAAGCATACATAGATGGTGCACATTCCAATTTTAAAGACACTACATAACTATAAACCAATATTTACAAAAATGTGTATTTAAGGGATCCAGCAGTGAAACTATTACATTTCTTCTGAAGAGAAAATTATGTTTGCCTGGATTTTGTTTAAATTCAGAAATACCATCCTCCTTGCTGAGTCTTTGCAACTTGAACATATATTATTGGCCCTTCAAAGGGTCTCCAGTGGTCACATGCTACAGTCATAGAATTAAGTCTCCAGCCATTCCAAGAGCTGAATCTGAGACACTGCATTTGCTCTGGGAGAAACACAGACAATGAAGGCGAAAGGTCTGGTTCTAAATGTGTTCAATGGAGGGGAATTGTCACGGACTGCTATAGTGCTATGCCTCAGTGAGAAGCAAACTGCAGGCTTTTTATATGAGAGAAAACAAAGCATTCAGAAGGTGACAGGTCAATTTTTTTGCAGTTGTGTAAGACACTATACAGAAACAGATACAAACTGTAAGCTAAGTAAGGGTTTTTATGTACTGAATTAAACACCAGGTTGCAAGGGCCAAGAGCAGTGGAAATAAAGAAACATCAATTACACAGTGAATGGATGCTTCTTAGAGAGAAAGTTATTGCCTAGAAATAGGAGCTTCCATTCCTATTGTCCATATCTGTGATTCTCAATTCATAACCATGTAGGACTTCAAAGTATGTCCTCTTAAAGATGCAATATAGCAATGAAATCATTGTAAAGGCCATACAGATTCATGTGCTGATGACTGAAAGTACCTTATGAGAAACAGCATTGTCGACATTAAAAATTTATCTATTTGTGATTTAATTAGATAATCCAGAGCTCTAGCGTTGTTTCAAGGTATAAAATAGCCTACTCTAGCATACGGTTTGTAAGAAACATCATGGGAATCTAATACAGAAGAGAAATGTATGCCTACGATTTTCCATAGGAAATATGGCAGAGCCATGAAGCTCAACATCATAGATAGGTAGATTATAAAATTCATAGACTATAAAGACAGAAGGGTAGTAGTAATTGCAAAATGTAAGCACTTTAAGTGGCCTTTCCATGACATACTACATTTTCTTGTTATGAGCTATTGTAGCAGGCTTTCACAGAGCTGTATAATGGAAATAGTTAACTCATATTATTATCATTCCTGTGCCACAAGTAAACTTTTCTACTGAACTAATATATGGATCCTATCTTTGCACTCTCCTGAGCCCCAGTGTTGTCAGGGGCTGGGTTTGTCCCTGGTATAACTGTTAGCAGCCTCAGGGCTCCTCAAAATTACGTTCTGCTGCCATGCACTCAAAGTGAATGCTCTTGAACTAGGGATTGCTGAAGCACAGTTTGGTCACTCCCATCCCCAAATCAGCTGCTACATTGTGGGGACCAAAAGAGGTGAAACAGAGACAGCTATGCCAACCCTACATCAGCCACTAATTCCTCAATGCTAGAAGAATCCCTAACTGCCCTGTCAGAGTGGTTTTAGAGCAATTTTTTACTGTTCCTTCTAGAAGGTTAAAGTATGGCCTTTTATTTTATATGATGTAGTTTAATTACCTACTGACTGCTTGATAACTGCTTTCTCAGACTGCTCAGGTGCCAAAATATTTAACTTTCCTCCACTTCAATCCATGGAGCTACACTGATTTACACCTGGTGAGGGGGTGGCACTGTGTCTTTACAATTGACCAGTTTAATCAGAGTATCAAGAATTATATTTCATATTATATATTCATATTCGCGCTTTTGTGTACATTGCCACAGGGCTTCTGACAAAATCAGCTTGCTTTCCCATTCAGAATCAGAAGGCATTTCTATCCCTAGGTTACTCTGCCAAACTTGGGTTTCAACGAGGAAGCATTGTTCACTCAATTTTTAGACCAATTTTTCTGAGCAGCAGGTTGTAAAATTAGAAGTTATTTGGCATACTGGCCCACCTGCCAGGCCCAAGTCTGTTGGCTCCAGACCCACCCTTTACCCATGCTGCTTGCTGAATTATGCCAATGCAGGAGACTGTTCCTTCCAGCTGGACTGAAATCAAATCCATGCAACTCGTAATCCTACGTCGTGCGAAAAATGATCAGAGTTTAATGCATTTTAGGCCCTTTCCAATAGACTTTTAAACTGGCACAACCGTTTGGCAAGTGTGGTACCTGGTTTTGAATAGGCAAATACTACAAATCAAAACTCATTTTATTTAATGTCTACTCAAAGTCTCCTTCTTAACCTTTTGCCACTTCTTTCTTGTCCATTCACCAGAGTACCAATTCCCTGATTTTTTAAAAGCAACTTGTCATAGCAGCAACTGCTGAACTTATTGTGGCTTTTTAATAAATAAACAGTTTGAAATTGCTTAAAGTTTTTTTTTTCCCCCAGCTCCCCAAGCAGGCTGGGAATCTGACACTCTCAAGCTTCCAGAGGAGCTGCAATGAATGCAAGATGTTTGGAAAGCCTGTTCAGCTAAGCTTGGCCGCCTGTTTGAAATGGAGAAGCTGAGGAGCCTGCAGTATTGCTGTTTCCTTACAGCTTACTCTAATGGAATGCTAACAACCCTTTCTTGAGGCACAGTGCTATTATCCATTCACTTATTGCCTGCATTCTCCAGGGCCAAATTTAAGTGCTCAGCCCTGCAAGGTGCTGAGTCTGTTTCTACCTGAGGAGGAAGTTAATAGCTCCTATGATCTCTTTCCATACAAAGCTGAAAATCAAAGTATTTAGGAGGGAAGGAATCAGGTTGTTAATATTAATTTGTGAGGGTTCTCAATTAGAAACAGGTCAGGTAACAAATCAAACCCCTGTCTCCTAAGAAGCCCTCCTACTCCATCATTATTAAAAGCAGCCAGGAAATCACTATGCTTCCAGAGCAGTAACTGTTATGCCTTTGTGTCCTGTTCACTGCACTTTTAAGACTCTTAGTAGTCTGATGCCTACTGAAGCTGCAGCCATTTCATGTTCCTTTCAGTGGAGACTCTCATGAAGGAGATACATACACTGTTGTCTCTTCCGTGGAAATGTTGGTTCTCTCTTGTTGCTGTTCTCCTTAGTCAAAAATAATTCTGGTTTGAAGTATCCATTTGCTTTGCTTGTCGATGGAAAAATATAAAAGTACTCATTCGTAGTAGTTCTTAACTAAGGGATGAGTTAGCTCAGTGGTTTGAGCATTGGCCTGCTAAACCCAGGGTTGTGAGTTCAATCCTTGAGGGGGCCATTTGGGGATCTGGGGCAAAAATTGGGGATTGGTCCTGCTTTGAGCAGGGGGTTGGACTAGATGACCTACTAAGGTCCCTTCCAACCCTGATATTCTATGATTCATCTAGTTACAATATCAAATGCTTCAGACACCCTTTCCCCAAAAGAATTCCTTAGCATTATAGACTGATCTGTTTACTAATGCCCAATCCTGCATGTCTGTGAATAGTCTTTATTCCAGTGAGTGGTTCCATTAATGTTAATAGAACTGATCTCCTGAACAAGGACAACTCAAGGGATGTAAGGATTTGCATCAACAGGCCGTGTGAGGACAACAGAATAATGAGGGTTTACAAAAATTGTGAAACAAAGGGGGCAATTCAATTCAAACTAGAATAAAACTGTAGCATAGTCCTTTTAAGAAGAGCCAAATGAGAAAGAATCTCTTTTTTCATTAAAAAATTTTTGAATTTGGAAATTCTTTGACCAGCTCTACTTCCAAAATGCCAGAGGGGCTGAAATATTATAATATTTGATTACTTTAGTACTCTACTGATGACTGCAAATTATTGTATTTTTAAAACGCTTGATAACATTTTCCCTGGTTGTAAAACACATGGGCTTACCAATATGGACAAGCTATTTCAATTTTCCTAGACTGCAATGTGGTCACAAAAAGATCATCAATGGACCTTGGGGAGGGTGAGCCTTTAATTAACCAGTTCTTCTTGGAGCATCTGTCTGCCAGTTAGGAGTTGCAACAGGAACTCCTGATGCTAACCACTCAAGGAAAAGGAATCACTGTTTATTGTTCAGGGAATGTCAACTTCTAGTTCTCTGCCCTGCCCAAGGATTAAGCAAAGTTTATCTCATATTGGCCACACTGACTAATCTATTATTGCCCTTTCTAAATATAGTTCACATTCTGTTTTACATGAAAGGTAAAAACATTTGCTCTTAAACCTTCAAAAATACAGTATATTCAACACAGGGGTGGATGAATAGTTCATTGCCTATTTAACCATCCATGAACACTGATGTTTGTCAGTGTTCCAGGCACCCAGGCGCGTCGGATTCAGGGTTGTTTAGAACAGATTTTGAATGGCATTGAGTAAACAAATGCAACACTTCAAAAAAGCATTCATGATTGTCATAAGCATTAGAAATCACAACTGTGCAGAACAAAAGAATAGTTTTTAAATGCCCATAAAAAAGTTGCAAAACAACTGTTTTATTTAGGAATTGATCTCTCAACTGCTGGTGAAATATAGGGGTTTGAAAGAATCAGGGCAGATTATGCCACCCTTACTTTGAGTATAGCCTGACTGAGCCAGAGTGGGAATTCCTTGTTCACACAAGAAAACATTTACTCAGAAGAAAATTGCCAGTGAATGGGAGTAACTGATCATCAGAGAAAGAGGTTCACATTTGTAGATTAAGGTGAATGAGTAACTCTGGCCCAGATGCCGGCCCAGGGTGAAGTGACTTTGCATTTTCCTTGGCTGTTCTAATCTATAAAGGATTAGCAATATCAGTATAAGATTAGCTGACAGAGATGAAAGCTTGAGATGAGAGATTTACAAAAACTGAATTACCCTAGCCTTATATTCAGTGCTGTGCAACATACATAAATCATGCAGTCCCTTCTCAAATGATTGTACAATCTACGTTAGACAGACAGGTACAGTTTAGATGCCACATACCTACACTAACTGACCAAATAATGGTACAATCTAAAAAACGGTATGGATTTTTTAAAAAAAGTTACTTTAGCAGATTTACATGGAAAGGCAGCAGATGTAACTTGTTCTTAAGGAGGTCATTGAACATAGAATTATGAATAATATCAGGAAGAAGGAGACTCACTTACATACAAAGGGAAGCAGGAAAGAAGATACAAAGGATGAAATCCTAGTCCTACTGAAATCAGTGGTAAAATACCCATTGATTTCAATGGAGCCAGGATTTCACACAAAGATTAGGTAGAGATGGAAAAGGGCCTTTTAGTGAAGCCTTGGCTCCATCAGAAAGCAAGAGAAACAGTAGGAGGACATAACAGTAGGAACATTGCAGTAAAATTTTCATGTTGAGTAGCAGAATTCTGGACCTGCTCAGGAAGTGAAGGGAAAATCAGGGAACAGATTCAAAAAAGGTAACAACTTGATATAAAAAGTAGGAAAAGAAGATTATTTGGTTTTGCAGTTAAGGTGTTGGACTAGGACTCAGTTCCTGGCTTTACCACAATCATCTTCTTTGACCTTCAGAAAGTCACTTCATTTCCCTATATCTTATTTGCCCACCTGTAAAACTGAGATAATACTTCCCTTCCCCATGCAAGTTTAAATTGATTAAATTTGGTGAGGTTCTTACAAGCTACAGTAGTGTGTACCATATAAGTAATCCAATAGGACTTTTCAATTAGGGTGACGAGATAGCAAGTGTGAAAAATTGGGACGGGAGGTGGGGGGTAATAGGAGCCTATATAAGAAAAAGCCCCCAAAATCGGGACTGTCCCTATAAAATCAGGACATCTGGTCACCCTATTTTTAATAGGTGCACCTCTGACAATCTGACAATCAGACTCTTTATCACTTGATTTCTGTTTTGCTTTTTGAAAAATTGAAATATTCCACTACCATTTTAATTTTATATGAGTCTTTCATTGTGTCCTGAAGGTTAACAGACTCATGCTGTGACAAAGTAATAGGGGAAGTAAATTCCTGAGTCTTCCAATAATTTTATTTTCATTTTATTGGCATACGGGCATTTCTTATGTTAATGTGTAGTTCTGATATGGAACACAAAGTCCGCATATTGTTTTAGTCTTGGTATGTGTGTAAGCAGGGAGTGAAGGGCATTACTTGGGTCAGATTTTAATCACTTGCGGAAAAGCCTTTTTTAAAAAAAATAGAAATTAAATTAAAATCAAGCATCATCTTTAATTCACTGTTTTAACAGCTCAAACTGTTGATATGCAAGGTTGGAAACCTCAGCCTACTGGGGAAAAAATTACCTTCTCAGGAATTGAGATTTTGTACAAAATACAGCAAGAGGCTGCTGGAAGCAATACATTGCTTTTTGAAGAGTGGGTGGCAGTTTCTCTCTTTGTCTAATAGTATTAGCATCTGGAAATATCGCATAACACACATTTATCTGACATTCATGCTACCTTCCCATCTTCTTTAATTATGAAGTGTTAGGAACTATGAACCATTTCCCCACAGTGTTCATTTGCCAGATCCAATGCCCTATATAATCGATGGTATTGGATAACTAAGATCTAAACAGCCTCTGGGGGTGGGTATAGATGTGAGGTGTGCATGCATAAGTGGTAAAGCAAGTTCATCAACTAGTTCATTTAACACATTAAAATGCCTATCACCAGGCTGGTAGGTTCTTCCCAGTATGTTCAGATTTTCCATGTATTTCTTTATCTGCTAGTTATAGGCCGGATTCAAAGCCCATTTAATTCAGTGGGTGATTCCACTAGGTTCAACCAGCTTTGGATGAGGCCCTTCTTCCCTGATTGTCCCAATTTCAGAATTTTGATCACTTCCTTGTTAATCAATTCTGCCCATGTCTGATTTGCTGTATTTTTGCTGTTATTGTTGTTGTTCAGAGGAACTGTACACCTTTAAGCCTTAAATATGGTGGTTTTAGGACACCATAGGCCTCTTCTTATATGGGAGATTTTAATAGTTTCTTCTGTTGCATCTTACTTACTGGAGCCAACTCCTGCAGCCCTTGCAATGGAGGTTTTGCATGTGTAACAACTGCAAGATTTGGTTTTATGTTTCCTAATTCCACAAAAGTTACTTTTCCGATGTCTATCACAGTACCTTGTACCACAGCAATCCGTGAACCCACTCCTACCTGGTCAGAATTCAAGTAGTACGTATCATTGGTAGTAAGCTTTTATATTGTTTTTACATTCGTAATCAGTTCCTCTGTATCAAGAGAGTAGTAATATTTTGGATTGTAAATTGTTTGGTGCAAGAACTGTCATTTAGTATCTGTGTACAGTGATTAGCACAATGGGGCCCTGGCTTGGTTTAGGATTGTTTGTTACCCAATAGATATTTGAGTAGCCTAAATCCCATCTCAGCATGTATGGTGTCTTGCAGCTTAGATGAGCTTTGTAGCTAGTTCAAGATTTTGCATTCCTGTTTTCCAGCCCTGAAGTCTGTGATGGATGTTTGTAACTGGGGTTTCATTAAGTATCTGAATCTTCTACCATTGTTGTTAATGGCAAAAGTCCCAAAGATTTTGGTGGTACAGGACCAGGCTGTAACACTTTAAATTCTACTTTATAAAGAGTACCATGCTGAATCGAAGATGTACGCAAGGAAAAAAAAAAGGTCTTTGAGGAAAGTGACTCTTTTTGACAATTTGACAAAGGAAAACCAAACAAACTGAGAAGATGGAAAAACTAATATCATATGCAGCAAATAATCTCTGAGCATTTGAGAAGGGAGAATTCACTCAGAAGAACAAAAGAGATGAAAAAATAGCTCATTCAATATTGCAGAAGGCACAAAGCTCAACAGCAGTCATGTCAACTTTAATAAGAAACTCCCCATGCTGTAGTTATTCTACCATAAAGAACTTTTCAGTGAAGGTCTTCAGTGCTTTTTAAAAAAAATTAAAAATGTCTTGGGCCCTCATCTCTTTATTTACAATTTGGATCTCCATCATGTTTCTTACCACAGGAATAATGGGAAAAAAGGTTGCCTAATTATAATTAAAATTAGAATGCATATACTACATGCCAGATTCTAAGCTTGTAGAAAGCAATGCAGTTCCATTAAGGTCGTCTGAGTTACGCCAATTAAAAAATCTGAAAATCTGGCACTAAAATGCTAATTGAGATTATCTACAATTGCAGGAAATGGAAAGACAGACAAAATTGCCAGTTCACAATTTTTTCCAAAAAGAAAACTTCCTTGTTCCCTCAATCTCCACCCTTTTTTTATTTAGGAAGACAAACAGAAGCCTAACACAAGCCACAAAAATAATGATAATTTCTATTGATGTTCAGTTGTATAAAGGAGGAGCCAATTTCACAGACCCTATAAGCAGGTTGTACTACAGTAAAACCTCAGAGTTACGAACACCTCAGGAATGGAAGTTGTTCGTAACTCTGAAATGTTTGTAATTCTGAACAAAACATTATGGTTGTGCTTTCAAAAGTTTACAACCGAACATTGATTTAATAGAGCTTTGAAACTTTACTATGAAGAAAAATGCTGCTTTCACTTTTTTTTTTTTGTAGTTTACATTTAAACACACTACTGTTCTGTATTTGATTTTTCTGTGTGTGTGTCACTGCTGCTGCCGCCTGATTGTGTACTTCTGGTTCCAAATAAGGTGTGTGGTTGACAGGTCAGTTCGTAACTCTGAGGTTCTACTGTACAGCTGTTTGGGAATTTTCAGACAGAAAATTACTCTGATGGAAAATTTCCCTTTTCACATTAACATTTTCTGTGGGAAAATTTCAATTTTGCTGAAAAATTTCATTTTTCCATTGGGCAAATTGAAATGACAGCTCCCCAGCTGCCCACCTAGAAGACTTTTCTTAATTTTACGTTCTAGCTGGAGAGAAAAAACATTAACTTCAGTGGGCTATGGAGCAGGTCAGTGGAGGTAGCCTTAATTTATTTTATTTTTCTTCACAAATCAACTTGTGAAAACCACTTCAAACAAAAGTTTGCTACTTAAGAGATTTCCTGAGCTGCAGTCTGGTTCCAAAGGTTGCCCTCAAATCGCTGACTGCCTGCTTGTTTCAGTCAAATAGCCAAACATTTCTCTGCGACGATTCTTTGAGGTTGCCTGGAAGCAGACCTGACAAGCTAGAAGATGTCAAAAAATAACAAAATAATGCTGCTGATGTTGAGCCTCTCCCTCTGTGACTGGCGGTAGCCCTTTGGTATCTGTTCCTGTTTAAGTCATAGCTCTCCCTCTTTATTTGATCATTGCTGCATTGGGTCTCAGCTGAACAAGAACAAGATTCAGAAAGCAGCTGCATTAAATGTTAGACAGGTAGAAATATGAAATGAGAAACCAATTGCAATGTACTAAAATGCTGTCGGATCAAGGTTGAAGAGCAGATGCCCTTAGGACAAGGACAGAAAATCAAGAAGGGTGGATAGTAGTTTGTAAACATGATGAAATAGTCAGTGTAAAAAAGATAAATATTAAAGACAGAGACATGGTCTCCTGAACTTACTATTGCATGGGCTTCAACCAGGTAAGGCCATTATGCATGCAATAATGGTGCAGGAAGCAACACACACAGAGATGCTACTCTCTACAGGCAATTTTTGATTTTCTGGGACACACTTCCTGTTGTGTCAGAAACAAGGAAGCCCAGGATAGCCTGCACAGTCACAGGTTGCAGCTGAAACAGAGCAGTAGTAACTTTGTTACCTCAGTTCTGTACATAGTTCTTGTTCATAATAAGAGGGTTTATCTCGACACTGTCAGTAAGATACTACAGGGATAAGATGCTACTGACATTAAAAAACATGCAAATATTGACACAAAAGTAATAATTTGTTTTCATTGCTGGTTAAATGGGAAAGCAGCAGCACAGACTCCCCTCATGCAGAAAAAGTGTAAATATGCTCAATCGCTCAGAAAAAACAGTCTTCGGTTACCTTGCCTGACCACATGGGGTAAACTCAACCAATAAGGGAGCCAGAAGCAATACCACATGACTTCCTTTCATGTTTGCCACCTAAGAAAAACTGTCTAGTTATGAAAGTCTCAACAGCAAAAGAATGGGTCATACCAATTGTCCAGCTCTTCTTGGGTGACAGAAATCAGGGAAACTAGCTAGCTAGAGCAGTTTTAAATGCTGAAGTTTCTTGGCCAACTTCTGTGGGCAACAAACAAGCAAGCCACCATTGAAGTCACCAGATAATCCGAATACATAAATAAACTTCAGTGGAGAATAATCCAAGTATTCAGTACAGGATAATAAAACAAATAGTGAGTAATTATCTCCAAACACCATAGCAGTAAAAACAAACATTTTCTGGGGCAATTACATTAATATATTGCCCTAAGCTTTCATCATTGGCCAATAATATTATAATCACAGGAATTAGTGTGCTTTTGGGAAATGTGTTACTGCTATTTCTCTGTTTCCTCTAGTATTTGAATAATATAGGAATGAGTTAGTCACTTCTATTAACTATTTATTTTCAATTTTATTTTAATAGAGAGAGGCTGAATCCAGAAGAGTAAATCTGAACATCCCAAAACTCAGGAGAAATTCAGAGCTCCCTGACTCTATCTTTAATGGGTCAAAGTGGACAATAAATCTGGAATGTCCCTGCATGCTGCAGAAATTCAGAATTAAATCCAATTCCAAAGCTAAAAGTCATGACTCAAGCCCATTTCTATAGTTTACTTTTATGTTCTCTGTAAATCTGTTCTCTGAAAATATGCATATTTCATTACAGAAATATTCCTTACTGGACAGCAGTATTAGTTTGCTGCCTGAAAAATATATGCTGTTTCTTTACCAAATATTGCTGTAGTGGTTTTAACTGGGATAAGAAAGATGATCTCCACAACCAATATAAGTGAATGTAATCCAGTTTACCAAAGAATGGGGAAGGGATGGATCTAGTAAGAGTCGATAATATAGAGTTCATAGAAGGAATTGTATGAAGAGCCCCTATGGTTGTGCTAGGAATCATTCAAGCACAAAACATGGGATCAGGTGGGGTCAAAACATGGGGTCCTTTAGTGAATACCAGGCACTGCCTTTTATTTTATCCAAAATGCAATTCAGAAAAGATTTGCTAAAATATCCAATGCAAGACATAACTCACATACCTTTTATATCTTCTGTATACTTTTAACATGTGGTGCCTCACTAATAACTTGATAGACATGAGTCAGCTTTCCAGTTTCTTTGTAAAACTACTAAGAATAAATTCATGTTAATGGAGGACATTGAGTTTATTTTAGGGAATCTGGACAAAGTTACTATTTGAGAAAGAAGCAATTTTCCAAAGGTGAAACAGGTGCATTAAGCTATTTTAAATCTGTCAGTTCCCTGTTTGGGTTTCATTATATAACACATCATAACAAATGTACTAAATTAATACAACACTAACTCCCAGCTGAATGTATACACAAATGCACAATAATGTTCAGTTAGGAAAGACATTATTAATTCATCTATTCTGACTTTTGTCACTAACCACTGTGGACTGGTACTCTGCCAAACTATGTAAGTATCAGAAGAGTTCAAAATGTAGCAGACTTCTGTTTCCCTAGTTAAGCTTTGCTTCCATCTACCTTTGTGTTTGAAACTGTATTGAAACCTCATGTGGTTTAATAAAAATAATAATACCTAACTCTTATATAGCAATTTCATCAGTATATCTTAAAGCACTTTACAAAGGAGGTCAGTATCATTCTCCCCATTTTACAGATGGAGAAACTGTACAAACAGGGGAGATGACTTGCCAAGATCATACAGCAGGCCATTGGCAGAGCCAGGGATAGAAGCCACATCTCTGGAGTCCTAGTCCATTGCTGTATCCACTATGTCACACTGCCTGCCTGGTTTGCCGCTGTCAGCCAGTTAGCCTCAGTTAGCAGGATCCCCCCATACAATGCAATTCCAGTGTAAACTGAATCTAATGACTGATTAAATACAAAGGGCCAGAGCGTTGGCTGACCTAAAATAGTAATCCTTTGAAGTCAATGAGACTACAATTAGTGTGTCAGCTGAGAATTTGGCCAATAAACCGTATTGCATTATAATAATCAAAATTGGCCAGTCCTGATTGAATTATGAAACCATGGTGAAAAGGGGGTATGAAGATGAATTCACATTGCCTGAACATTTCTTAGTGGGAGAAAGCTACAAAGAGCCAGATATTTATAAACATCTAGAAAATAATGACAGAAAAACGTGTCTTCTTTACTGTAGTTATGATAATTTATACTATTAATCTATTATTGTAGAAGCATTACTATAATTATGCTCCAAAAGACAAAGTAATGACATTACTGAGAAAAAATAGATCTATAATTAATTAATAATATACAGCCCGATCCTTAGCTGGTGTGTATCAGCACAGCGCCTTTAAGTCATTGAACTATGCTAATTTAAACCAGTTGAGGTTCTGGCCCATAATATGTAAACCTGAAGGACTATTGGTATGGAATGTAATAGCCAAAGATCAGCTTTGTAACCTTACCAATAGAAATACAAATATTAATATTGATCCAAGCAGTCCATCATTTTTGTGAAGGGAGTGGCATGCAACCGGTTCTCTCTCTCTCTCTCATTAACTCAAAAATACAGAGCTCAGAGGAGGTTCTGGGATTAAAGTCTCATTGTTGATGGCAAAATACGGTTCAATTTACACTTCAAATATGCTTTTATTTATGATTATCTACAGAAAGTGAAGGAAAAGGGGAAAAAAACACTTCCAAAAACTGACAAGCAGCTCAAATTTCAAAAGAAGAACAAAATTAATGTCATATTTTAGTGCAGTTAATTTAGTCTAATAAAATTTCAGATTCAGATTTAGAATTTTGATGCCACAGGGGAAATTGCTTTATCACTCGGTAAATATGTGTAATTAATATCTTCTCTAGATTGAACACCATATTTTTAACTTTGCATTTCAGGCATCTACTCTGGATTTAGTTCATTCTCCCTACATATTCCATTGTTTGTGAAACAGTCAGGTATTGACGTTGACAATCATTAAAATATTTATATATTTTTCAAGATTACCATTCTAATAGGTTTAAAGTTTCAAACTTTTCTCCATGCAAGAAACAAGAAGGTAATTTTAAAAAGGTATAAAGATATATTTTGCCATTAAGAGGAGGAGACTTGGAAATCTGTATTCTCTGTTCAGAAAAAAATCCATTCTCTGCTCTGGTGAGATGGTAAGATATGTTAGTAATGCTCCTGCATGAGATCTTGAAACGAAACCCAGCAATACTGATAAAAACAGAAAGTCACTTTAATAATTTAACATCAAATATTTAATGGTTACCCTCCTTTGTCCTGATCAAAAAAGAAAAAGATCACGCCCAGCCTTATTTGCATCACAGGCCACACCATCAGAGCTGGTTCTAGTCTGGAAGTCAGTGTGATTCAATGTGAATCTCCTTACCTCCACATACATTGACTATAGCTGCTGCTTGTTCATTTAAAGGTTTGGATGTATTCCCTAGAGCCATCTTCCAGATGTTGTTGGACTCCCTACTGGAATGTGGGCTGTGTGCTCTAGGAAAAAGCATGGCTCATTTGTATTTAGTTACTTATGATGATAAAAGCACAAGGGGTGCCAATCTTATCCTCTAGGCACCCTTGATAATTAGTGACAAAGACATTTAAAATATACAAAAAAGAAAGCCAGCAACAACCTCAGCAAATGTAACAAAAGCTGATATACTGTATAGCTATACTGATATATCTATACTAGGAGAATCTTCCTATTGTAAGCAAGGATTTTGAAGGGGGAATGTATAATGCAAATAAAAAATACCCCATGCTCATTAAGCCTCAAGCAACATTTCCCCCTTCAAAATCCTTGCTTACAATAGGAGGATTCTCCTACTATAGATATATCAGTATAGCTATACTGGCAATAACTCTGTCTGCACTAGAGGGTTTGTTGGTAAAATAGTGCTTACATTTGTATAGATTATGCAGTTCCCCCTAAACCATACAAGTATAACTGCATTTACACTCATGCATTTACTGACATGGCTACGTGGATTAAAAAAAATTACACCTGTAATAGATATAGCTATGCTGGTAACATTTAAGTGTAGTCCAAGCCAAAGACTTCCATCAATGATGAGCCTTGCAGAGGATTCTGAATGCCATCAGATTAGGGCAATTTTTAACAGGGAAAACCTTACCATTGCAAAAGTATAGGGTCCTTTGGAGAATGCTCTGTCAGCAGCCCCCTCACTTTTATACCAAGGGAGATCAAGCTCCCTGTAAATCACATGTGAATGATAGAAACACTGTATGTGTTTAAATAACCTACTGTGAGTAACACATGGCATTGGAATAGAGAGGAGTTAGGTTCTCTGATGTCAGGTTTTCATTGTTTCGAGTATGATGGTTTATCTTAGATGTTCTAAAGACCAATTTACTACTTTGCAGAACAGTTTAACAGAACTCAAGGGGGTATCGCCCCTTCCATCAAATCTGGGAATTGTTTAATAGCTGTCACAATATCAACAGAAATATATTTATGGCCCTTAGTGTTAACCCTAAATGGGATAAAAAATAGGCACTTCAACAGTCTTTTTGACAAATTGTTATTTTACCATAGTTAATGGGGCCCTAATCTAGGATTAAAAAAAGATTTGCTTGCATTTGTAATTAGATTTAGGAATATGGTCTCCTGAACTATTCATTCTTCATCCCTTGAATCATTAACTTGACTTCTAATGGTGCAGTGTTTGCCTCTGGCTCAATATAGGGCTTTCCAGTGTACTTATGTGTACACACATATTTGGAAATCATCTTTCTCTGGATATTATTGAATCTTCTCCTTCTTGAACCCCACGTATTCACAGCTGTTCAGCCTCCATTAAGTTTACTGCTTTCTCTATCCATAGGTTTAGTGACCACTTTTTGTGGGGATTCATCCATCTTTATTGCTGAGATGTGAGAGAGAATGAGTGAAAGAATTTAGTACCTTTTAAGGAATTCACTCTCCAAGGCTTTCTGCAAAACAATTATAACACAAGCACTGGCATTACAAGCCTTCCAACACTGCCCTGTCAACTCATCTCAAATCGGATTTGGAGAAGATCTTCTGAAAGAATAGCTCAGTCTTCACAACCTCTCACCCTTTGATTTCTCTTCTGAGACTGCCTCAAAGGCTGACAAATGTATATAAATTATGGTGGTGGATTTTTTTTTTTGAGATGTGGTCCTTTGATCACTGGGAACTGGAATGGAGCCACAAATTGCTTTTGGCAAGAGCCACTAAAGATCCATTATACACTAACAACTTGTGGTTACTGTCAGCCTGAACTGGATTTAAAGTAGTGATTTTAATGTGGAAGGATCTAGGTCCTATTACCAAACACTGGGCCATCTAATTCTCCCTCAGCACTTTTGTTGTTCTTCTTCTTATTTAAATGATGGAGATCATTTAGCCACTTTTTCTGTGGACTTAAAAGCACTTCAGGACTCAGGCTAGGTATTTAAGATTCTACCAGCCTCCTGGTGTTGAGACATTTCCTGCTCATTCCCAGCAATATTTTTTTTTTCTGAGTTGGAGCATTTCTCAATGTTTTTGCTAGCAGATGAGTTTGAAAGTGTAACAGCTGCATCAAAAGAATCACGCTTCAATACCCGAGTCACAGACCTTTGTACTAGAAAGCTTGGAGTTTAACCTGATTTAGTGGAAAAATCCAGTTTACACAAAACCTAGGAAAAAATACATATAAAAGCAGGGGCGGCCCTAGACTAGCTGACAGCAATTGGCGCGCTAGGCGAACCATGCAATCGGTGCCCCCCACCCCCAAACTGCAAGGGCAGATCTAGGCTGAGGTTTTTGGTAAACTGGGAAACGTTTTGTTCCTTTTTTCCTTTTAATGTTTTTAAGCATTTTTTTTAAAACAGAGGCTTAATTATTCTGTTTGTCCTTCTGTCCACTGTCCAACCAATATTTCTGAGATCAGATAAAATAGAGACACAAAATGTTGAGAATAGATGTGTACACGACAGCTAGATAATATTTCAGTCTGATTTTAAATAAAAATGCATTAAAATGTTAATTATAATTTTTATTATTACAAATCCAAAATTATCCATTATGCTATCCGGCTTTAACTGCCATTGCCACCACATCCAACTGCTTCCATCTTTATTTGGATTTAAGAGAAGATCCTTAAGGAAGGATCCCTGCAGTTTTGCTTGGTCTTTTTCCTTCTCAGCCTTTCATTTATGATACTCAGCTCCTGAGGGTTCTCTTTTTCCTCTTTCTGCCATGGGGTATTTGAATAATGTTATGTGCTGTGCTCCCGACTGCGAGCATTATAGCGTTAAGGATGGCTGACACACTACATGGTTGGCGATTTAAACCAAATTGCACCCATCCCAACATGTCTTTTCACTGCTTAAAGGTTCAATGATTAGTAACATACACTTACTTACCTATTAAAACAGTTAGTTACAGTGTTTACATGGAAACAAAATGACCTTTTTCGACGTTATAACCCGACACCGGTTGTTTGGAAAGTAATTCCCTTCCTCACGGTTACCCACTTGGAGCGTGACATCATCACTTTCATAGTCTATTAAGCGTTAATGCTGTTACTTTTCTTTTATGGGCCTTATTTATTACATGTGAACTAGTTATAACAAAGAAAAGTTCATAATTATACAGCCCAATAACGCTAAGGTTTAATAACGCTTAAAGATACTCACATTTTGGATTTATAACGCTGAAAGACGTTATTCTTTATTCTTTGGCACCAAGAAACACAATTTTCCACAGTATTCGCTTGATTCTTAACCTTTTACCTGCGACGTGTGTTAAAATGACCATTTGACAGGTATCAACTCACAATATCTCCCCTCTACATGAATTTCCGGCTATGCGACCTTGCTGTATATTCGACTTAGGTGTCACTAGCATTGCAGCTCTTGATGCTAGTGGATGTGTTTCATTGTGGCTGAGTTATTGCTTATCAAAATTGTGGAGTGGGTCATCTTGACCCTACGTCACAAATCAAATTTTTTTTTGCTAACAAATTATTTATTTTTGCAGTAAGTAAACGATTTGACATATTAATACATTCTCAGAAATGTAGAGGAATGAATTATAATTCATATTCCCTCCGTACATGCATGGGAATTGAAATAATGACATCTTTGTTATTTTATTTGTATTTTTTTTACTTTTTTTTATTTGATTTTTTTCCTTTTAACTTGGCACCCTAGTCGACCGCCTAGTTCACCTATATGGACAGGCAGCCCTTGTATATGGACAGAAAAAAGTAGAGCTGGTCAGAACATTGATATTTTTTCTCATGGAAAATGTCAATTTTTTGAAAAAAATGAAAACTCTGGTTTTTTCCAGTTTTCAATTGCTGAAAACTGAAAACTTTTGGTCCAAAACTGCTCAACTACCAAATTTTTCAGTTTTCTTTTTTTTGTTGTTTTCATATGAAAAACAAAATATTGATGGAAAACTGACAATTTCACTCAATATTTTCGTTTAATCAAAAACCCAATTTTAAATAACAATACATAAATAAATAGTTTAGATGGAAAATTTCCAACGAGCCCTGGAAATAATCATGCAAAAGCTTAGCCATACCAATGTTGAAGCCTCTTCTACAAATTTTCCCAACATTTTATGGAGTGGATCGATAGCTGATTAATTAAAAAATAAAGATTTGTCCCTAATGCACCCAGACATTCTAAGGATACCATTTTTAGTATCTGCTTAAAGCATAAAAAGCATTTAAAGGAATTGCTCCATATTGCCTTTGGTATTTAAAAAGGTTTCACTTTTATGTCTTGACAGATTTATAGCTTTGTTAACAAAGGGGAATAACACAAGCCAGGAACCTTCACGAAGAACACTGTTTGATAGTATTTTTCTTTAATTGCCAAGTGCCTTGTTAGATCTTCAGTCTCTTGGCAAACTAGAAGAAAACATTTTTATAAAAACAATGTCAAAATGTTTTCATTAAATTAAAGAAAAAAAACTATGCTTGTTTTCTTGTTACCATGTCTTCATTTCTACATAAAAATTTATACCACTCATACAATATAACTTCCCTGAAAAAAACCTCATCGTTTTCTGTAATCTCCTGATATTTAAATTATATATCAGCACTATAAACCTGTATGCTAACTAAAAAGTATTTAATTACTAAAATCACATCAACAATTTTTAATGTATGGTATAATGAAAATGTCCTGTTACATAACATGATGGATTTTTGCAAATAGATGTTTAAAAAATTAATTGTGATGTGATATACACACAATCATTTCCTGAAATTCAGTCTTACACACATCATGTATACTTGGACTGAATGGCACTTTTTCTTTTTAGTATCTAGCTGTGATTATCTGATGTGGCAGATCACTTAATTAGAACTTGTTAGCAGATCATTTTGCTATCAGTTTTATGTAGGCTTGGAACTATTTGGCATGTAATTCTTGATCTCTGAGATTTTTACAATTTCATTCAGATTGTGATTACTCCTTCCTCTTACTGGTCACTCAATTAGCTTTTTATAGGATCATTAAGTCTGTGTGCTTTCTTCATTCTTTTAATCTTGCTTCAGTGACCTCTACTGGTACCTTGCTAGTATTGCATCACATACAAAATACCTCATTCATTGAAGAGGATTGTCATATTACAGCACATCACTGGGCTAGCCTACACTTACCCGCTGCGTCGGAGGCATCGGATCGATCTTCTGGGTTCGATTTATCGCGTCTTGTCTAGACGCGATAAATCGAACCATGAAGTGCTCCCCCGTCGACGCCGGTAATCCTGCTCTGTGAACGGAGTAGGCGGAGTCGACGGGGGAGCCTGCGCGCTGCTGTGTGGACCAGGCATAAGTACTTTGAAGTTCGAAATAAGATACTTCGACTTCAGCTACGTTATTCATGTAGCTGAAGTCGCGTATCTTAGTTCGAACTTGGGGGCTAGTGTAGACCAGCCCAAAGACTGTCAACTTATATTCACTTGCTTTGAGATAGGAGGATTCTTTGTATGACTGTACATTCCTGACTTGGAATCTGTACTTTCTCACTATATTAATGTTGCAGCAAAATTGAACGATTAGGTGGCTCTACCCTTCTCTGTTCCTCACCTCTAATTCCCCAAAACGTAGCAGAAGGGGGGTCAGTCAAGTGAGCCCTATATATGTGAATGGAAATCACATGGGTGAACCCTTACGCTGAGCTCTGAAAATGTATGTCATTTGTAGATCATGGGAGAACTAGTTCTTAAACTGTAAGAACCCAAATCGCTAACTGAATTAAACCCATACGTATTTCCAGGTTTGGATTAGTTCACTTTGGTACTTCCGTCTTCTTCTTTCTTACACTGACATGACACAAAATACAGCACAGGGTCTCATCAGGCCAGGCAGCCACTGCTAAACTGTTTAAGATTTTCAGAGACAAGGTGAGTGATGTAATATCTTCTATTGGACCAACAGAGCGTTGTCTTCTGACCTGACAAAGAGTGCTGTGTACCTCAGAAGCTTGTCTCTCACACAGAAGTTGGTCCAATAAAAGATAATACACCACCCATCTTGTCTCTTTAATATCCTGAGACTGACATGGCTACAGCCACACTGCCTATATAAGATTTCCAGGTGTCTTTCCTTGACGGCTGCCCAGGGGTCAGAGACATGCAGTTAATTAAGTGGTGCTTCTGACTCAGGGAAAGACTAAAGTATTCAAAAAAAGCTGCTAGTCCAGCTGGGTGCCCATAAAGGGAGCATCACCAGGGTTCAAGTTAGAAGAGCTTGCAGATGAAGGGAGACTGTTGGCATCAGGGACAATGAATCAGCAGAATATTGCCACTCAGGGGGAGTGAGCTTGGTATTGGGGAATATGGAAACAAGAAGGGGGGATTGAGAAAAGGGGAAAATGGGGTCAATGGCAAGGGAGAACAGAGTCATTCATTTAAGAGGAGGGATGATAACAGTGGGATGAGAGTAACAGTATGGGGAAGAGAGAAACTAAACATTTTGGGCAGTATTTTAAGGCAATAAGGCTTTTACCATGGATTTCAATGGGATTAGAGTTAGGTTAACACTGAATGTTTTTGAAAATATCACTCTAAACATTAAATATAAACATTTGAACTTTTTAGTGGAGGGGGAATCTGCAATGAAAAAATATTTGTTTCTGAAAAGTTTCAGTTTCATTCCGATGTGAAAATTGTTTCAATTTTGTTTTCACTTTACAGTAGTTCATGACATGTTAGTAGTAGTAGTGCATAATTACTACACAGTGCTATTGCTGACGTGTCATAAAATAAGTTGAAATACTCTGTGAAGATCCCTCACTCTCACAGACCTTGGGCGACAGGCCAGTCCTCACTTACAGACAGCCCTCCAACCTGAAGCAAATACTCACCAGAGAAGAGAAACACTAACCCAGGAACCAATCCCTGCAACAAACCCAGGTGCTAACTCTGTCTGCATATCTATTCAAGGGACACCATTATAGGACCTAACCACATCAGCCACACCATCAGAGGCTCATTCACCTGCACATCTACCACCAATGTAATATATCATATCATGTGCCAGCAATGCCCCTCTGCCATGTACATTGGACAAACTGGACAGTCTCTACGCAAAAGAATAAATGGACACAAATCAGACACCAAGAATTATAACATTCAAAAACCAGCCAGAGAACACTTCAATCTCCCTGGACACTCAATAACAGACTTAAAAGTGGCAATTCCTCAACAACAAAAAACTTCAAAAAAAGACTTCAATGAGAAACTGCAGAACTGGAATTAATTTGCAAACTTGACACCAGCAAATTAGGCCTGAATAAAGACTGGGAGTGGCTGGGTCACTACAAAAAAATAATTTTCCCTTTTGATACTCACCCCTTCTTGTCAACTGTTGGAAATGGGCCACATTCACCCTAATTGAATTGGCCTCTTTAGCACTGACCCCCCCACTCAGTAAGGCAACTCCCATATTTTCATGTACTGTGTATTTATACCTGCCTACTGTATATTCCACTCCATGCATCTGATTAAGTGGATTATAGCCCACGAAGGCTTATGCCAAAATAAATTTATTAGTCTCTAAGGTGCCACAAGGACTCTTTGAGTTTCAGGTTACTAAGTAAAAACAACAAACATCATGGGCTAGAGCTTCTGTGATGAGGAGTCAGAGATAAGGAGGAGAGGATTGCAGATTTTCTCATTAAGGCATTGGATGAGAACTCACTACGTCTCTGGGTTCAGTTCCTGATTCTGCCACAGAGTTCCTGTGTGATCTCTTGCAAGTATCTTAATCCTTCAATTCCCCAATTATAAAATAGGGATGGATATATTTCCTCTCTCTGTCTTGTCTAGTTAGACTGCAGGCACTTCATGGTGGGACTATCTCTTACTATATGTCTGTACAATGCATAGCACAATACAACCCCTTTCTAGATTGGCACTTCCAGGCACTAAGAACAATAATAAGCATTATTAATAATCAGTTTGGGAATCACATGTCAAGTTTTGAGAAAAATTATCATTGATTGCAAAAGGCAGGAATAGACCATTTCTGTCCCTCACCTCCATATAATTAACAACATTTTTCTGAGGGTAATATAGATATTATAATTAATACATGGTTATTAAGTTAAATGCGTTATACCGTCCAAGGAAATGCTGTGAGCCTCATGCGCAGATCAAGACCACTGATGGCAGTAAACAATAGACCCAAAGATGTAATTTTTGAGCCAGTGAGAATAAAAAGATCTAACAGTTAGTATATAGTTGGAGAGCTGTATAAATTGCACATAGAGTTTGAACTTGCCAGTAAACACTGCACTTTGAAGCAGCTGGGAAGTTGCTGGGAAGTAAGTCAAGTTGCTTTTTTAGGTCCCATGTATAATAATTAGTTTCTTTCCTTGTTTGAACTGTGAGTTTGGAACTTTCTACCGAGTTCTGTCATATATACACACACATCTGCTACATGGCTACTAACATATGGTGTTTCACTAATGAATTGCTAGCTATCAGCCAGCTTCCTACTGTTCACATCAAATGTGAAATGTTTTGCAAGGTACTCACAATAATGAACAATCCATAGATTCACTACAGTATCTTCTCTTTGGATGGACAGCAGCTTTCCGGGGTAGAAATATAATAGGTCCCGGGTCCATTAAAATCTGTGTCTAACATTTTATTGTCTAGGGTTCAACATGTTACATAACATAGCCTAACAAATGAACATAAATAATGAAACTGCAGATGTAAAGAACTGAGTACCTGCAGATGGGAAAGCCATGGCCAGTTCACCTACACTGAACGGTGTAATAACACTGTGGATTGACACAGTGATAAATAAGGGCCTGCAAACTTTTGAGATTTTATACAACAAAGAATTGGTTCAACAATTTTCTTATTAAAGACAAACTAAACTACTCTTACATCAGGGGAAGGTGACATAACTGCAGATTGAGTCTCATCTTGTGTGGTGCAAGGAGGGAAAAGAGGGTGGGGCAATAACATAACTTTTTTATTATCTTTTCCGCTGAAATTGACCAACTGAGACCAGAAATAAGACAAACTTTTAACTGTGAGCGTAATTAACCATTGGAACAATTTACCATGGGTCATGGTGGATTCTCCATCGTTGACAATCTTAAAAATCAAGATTGGATGCTTTTCTAAAATATATGCTCTAGGAATTATTTGGGGAAAGTTCTATGGCTTGTGCTACACAGGACCGGGACGTCAGACTACATGATCACAGTGGTCCATTCTGGTCTTAGATTTTATGAATTTAAAACAGTGCAGATAACGTTTGCAATAAGTGACACAGTAACAGCTTAAAGCACGGGAGGCAGGGGGACAGTCCTGAACTCCTTATTCATAAAACCTGTCATTGAAATCAAAGAGCCAAATCTTGCTTCCTACCTCACTCTTTAATGGGACAACTCACATGAGTATTTGATGATTCTTTGGTGGTTATGACACTGTAAAGCAGTTTAAATGCTAACAGGCTGACTAGCCCTCTTTAATAGTCTTCTTTGACATGATGCCTACAAAAAACTTGGCAATGGTTAGGCTACTGGTATGCTGAGACTACTGTCATGTGTTTTTGCTTGTGTTCCCTTGCTTTTCTGTTTCCATCTGTTGTATCTTGTTTTATACTTAGATTGTAAGATCTTTGGGTCAGGGACTGTCTTTTGGTTCTGTGTTTTTACAGTGCAAAGCACAAAGGGGTTCTGAACTAGATGTCTTCTGGTCCCACTAATGTGACTTAGACTACCTTGGAATAAGGCAATATTCAATTTGAACAACATCAGAATTTGTGCCCAAACGTGTCAGTTTTGGTAAGAAACCTCCAACTTTCCAGCTAGGAATCTGGCTACCATGTCATAGGAACATTAAACAGAATTACTGTGTAAAGAACTTCAAAGCAGATGCTAAATAAATGCTACACAGTTAAAACCGGAAAAAAAAGAGAGAACTGATCACATTTGGCAAAATATCCTTTGTAGACTTGGACTGGTCTTTGCAACTTCTATGTTATACAGGAAGCTTTGTTTTAAGCTGTGTACAGACAGTGCAGGGACAACCCTCCCAAACAGAGAGAGAAATACTTCAAAGTCCTCAAAAAGTTCTGAGTAGCAACTCAGAGGGAAAAGAAAATATATAAATCCTCTTGAGAAAACAGATCAAGCAATGTGATGGTAGGGTTTGTAAGTCCACTACTTTGCCTATCAGCTATAACTATTCTTGCTATAAAATAAACTGAAACAGTTGAGGAGTACTTCATGGAAATAGAGCCAGAGGTTTTCATGGGTACAGGCAAACTGCAGAGAGAAAAATAATGTAAAGGATTCATCTTGTCTACAAGTCATATTGATTCTATTCATAGCTCCATTAGCCCTATAACTAAAGCATAAAAAGATCTAAAGAGTGGGCAAAATAGCCCCCTTGGAAGACTCCAAAGAATGGCAAGAAGGTATGGCCATACTGCCTAAATCTTATAGGAACATGAGAATCTGTGATCTAACCAAACTGAAAGAGAATGTTTGCAAAGGGAGACACAGACCATCAGTGAAAGAACAACTCCTAATGGACACCAAGATCAAGAATATATGGACAAACTCATACAGATCTTACCAGTTTTTTTATCAAAACAGACCAAAAATAAAAAGTGAGAGAACTGATAGAACCTGCCAGCAGTTAGGTACAGACATGCTGGCCAAGAAATGGAGCAGTTCCTGAACAAGTCAACAAATCTGAACCGTCTGTGCTTCCCAGTTCCCATGCAGCAGTGTTGTCTCCTTGTGGAGGACTATGTCACCCTACGTTTTTATTATAAAAATGCCTGAACCAAGCAGAGAAATTATAAGCCTTAAAATCCTGGAATCTAATATTTTATTATTGGAAACACTTTAATTGTAGCACTAAGATTACAATCAGGAACATTTTACAACAAATGTTTTTCAAAGGAATAAAAAAAGATAGCTGAAAAATATTGCTAATGAAAAGATATGAAGAGAATTACAAAAAAAAATTGAAGAATTTTCCTTACAATTGTAAAACAGTTAATGAATCTAATTAGTAAACCTCAGTGGTCTCACTGCAGCTTTGAGATTTTTAGTGTTTCCTTTTAAATGCAGTAAATGCTTGGCAGCTGAGTCACAGAGCATTAAGATAAGACATGTTACACAAAGAGCAGTCACCTTGAGAAAGGGATTGAGAATTGAATGGAGGTGCTGTTTAGACTATAAAGAAGGTATGTATTCTCTTTTTCAAAGATCACATTTACTTTGAATCCAGCTGCTTCAAAGGCAGCTGAGTAGAGACATTAAAGAAGCAACAGACCCACGAATTTGTTAACCACGGCAGCAGCATCAGTGTAGAGAAATGGTATACATTAGGTCAGGAAAAGGCAATAGTGGCTGCAGTCAGAAAAGCATGTTCATGTCCTAATAGTATGAATCTTTCCTTGCTTTCAGAATAGTTGAATAAGGCTCAGGTTTTCAAAGGAGCCTTAAGGGAATTAGGTGCCCAAAGCCCGTGGTCCTCTTTCATATTCTAACCCAAATTCCATTTGCAGGTTCACTTGTGAAATTTCATTTTGTCTTCAGATTAGGCCCCTTTTTTTTGGTACTGGTGTAACTAAGGGCAGGGTTTGGCATGCAGAATTTGTATTACTAAATGGTGAATGGTACATGAGACAGATAGAGCAGTTTGGCTCTCTAATGCCAGACTGAGTTTGCAGAGCTGGCAGTTACATCCATCTTTCCATAACCTGTGAACTGACCAAATCTGATCTGGGTTCATTAAGAGACAATAAATGTGGATTCCCAGTGTGACAGATTCCTGGGGTACAAACTAGACTGTGGAACTGCTGTATCCCTTTTTACTCTCTGCATCAGGGTAACTTTTAAACGGCTTTGCTAGTGACAAACAGCCCCTTCAGGCTTCCCTCTCACACAGCCATTAGTGTGTGAATGCACACCCAAAGTTACATGCAGGATCTCACAGCCTCTCATGAACTATACAGAAGGAGACACCAGCAAATCTCCCCCAGCCCTGCACCCCCAGAAACATACCATCGTAAACTGCTCAAGAACTTCTCTTGAACAACGCAAGATCGTTAATTAGTTCACCATTTCGTCAAAGGGCCGTAGATATGCACCAGTCTTTGTCAAAAGTGTTTGGGGAATCTGCTCAGATTACAAACTCACTGGTTAAGATTAAGCATTAAAATCTATCCTTTTGTAGTTAATTTATTTTAAGGCATTATAAGTGGTAGGCATAAAGGTCAGAGATAGTTACATAAGAAATAAAAGTAAACACGCATTCTAAACTTCATCAGACTCAGTAAGATTTTAATCAAACAGCTTTTCTCACCCCACTGGATGTTGCCAGTGGGTTACAGTTCTTAATAAACAGGCTGAATTCCCCTCTCAGCCTGGAGCCAATCTCCCCAGTTCAAATTCTTTGTCTTCCCAGCATTTTCGTTGCCTTCAGAATAGGTGTGGGAGAAGAGACGTGGTCTCATGATGCCACTGGCACTTATTTTATACTCTCAGTTCATGTTCCTGGAAAAATACTGGCCCAAATCAAATAGGTCCTGGTGGGCCTTGCTGAGTCACAGAGCTAGGCAATCCCCATTCTGTGGTGCTTGCATAACTATTTCCTAGGCCTGGTCCACACTGCGGGGGGGGGGGGGGGGGCGCGTGGGTCGATCTAAGATACGCAACTTCAGCTACGTGAATAACGTAGCTGAAGTCGAATATCTTAGATCGATTTTTAAAAGTACTTACCGCGGCCCACACGGCAGCAGGCAGGCTCCCCTGTCAACTCCGCTTACTCCTCACGTGGAGCTGGAGTTCCGGTGTCGACGGGGAGCGGTTCTGGGATCGATCCCAGAACATCGCTCGCTACCCGCCGAATCAGGCGGGTAGTGTGGATGTAGCCTTACTGAAGTGTAAATCTCTTGTTTATAATTCCCCTGCTGGTCAATTGCTGCTGGTGGTTGTTTAACACCCGCATGGGTGTGGGTCACCTCCTTTGTTGCCACTGGAGAACTAACAGTGTGCGACTTCCAGACTCTCAGCATATTTCAGTAACAGCCATATAACAAAATCCCATAACTCCATATACAATGATGATGTGCCTATTTTGACAGAAGAATGATACCACTCATATGATACCTTCCAATGCATGTATAAGTGGTGATTATGGAGGTAACAGGGTGCTATTTTGAGGTACAGTGTGTCTCACCCACATGCTTATTTTAACAAAGTCACCTTTTAGAATAGAACTGCAAATTAGAGCTGCCCCACATTTCCTATAGCTCCCCTGACCTCACCTTATCAAAAGCCACATTTATTTTGATATTCAGAACTATACTGAATACTTGTTCCAGTTTTCTAGCTCCACCTATTTGCATTGCATGAAATAAATCTCTTTTTTTTTTTTTGTTGCTAAAATCAGAGTTGGGCAGTTTATAAGAGCAGCCATTGTATGGTATGAAATTATATGGCATCAGTTACTGTACTGGCCAAAGGGGAAATAACCCGAGACAATAAGACAGGATGACTTATTTAGTGATCAGTGATTCCAATGTCAAACTTGCAATTTTAACTCTTATTAACCCGTAATAAGATATCATGATTTAACAGGAAAACATACTTACGTCATCATTATCTAAGAAGCACTGGGAGCTGCAAAATAAATTATGGTAGGGAGCATTCAGTGGAATGGTAACTTTAAACTGAGTTTTCATCTTAATCAAAGAACACAGCTGTCTGTAAAGTCTGATACAAAAGTTGAGAATTCTGTGGGAAATTGTTGGTGGATTAATAAATTTTTTAAAAAAATAATTAAATAAATAAATGAATAAATAAACTGTGCTTCGTCCTATGCCACCCAATCCATTGTTAGTTGCAGAAATTTCCCAACCACTTGCTATTCAAAATTCTATTGCCAGATAGATGACAAGGAAGGTTAACAATTCAGCTATGTTTCTAAAGACATGTATTTTATTTAACCTTTCAAATTAAATCCCCATTTGCTTATCCCTCTTGAGTTTGGTAAATTATTTTGGGTGACAGGCATCTCTGATTT
Organism: Chelydra serpentina; assembly: GCA_037349315.1. Lineage (NCBI taxonomy): Eukaryota > Metazoa > Chordata > Testudines > Chelydridae > Chelydra > Chelydra serpentina. Next base: position 22,702,960 of record JBAIAC010000035.1, read on the forward strand.
GAAGGCTGAACTGCTCGTTTAGGAGGTAGTCAAGATGGAGGAGGCTGTGCTGCATCCCATACATCTAAGTCCCTTGATAATGGGGCTTCTTTTGGAGAAATCCATTCCATTTAATGTGTAAACGCAGACGCACCTTTGCTGCTTTTCCAGACCATCTTCATTTAGGGAAGGAAGCCAATAAAAAAAAAAGATTTTGATCTAAAGTCCAGTTTCACCTTAAAAAAAATTATTTAGAATCTCCAAGCACTGGTGAAAAAAGAAATCAGTAAATAGTGGAAGTTGCACATAGTTTGGCTAAAAATGAGAGAGATTAAATTAACTCCAGTTAATAAAATTGCTTCAAGTAAAGGCGGTTATTAAACAAGGCAATGGTCAGTCAGGCCTTGTTCCTGTAGCAGGCACAATAGGCCTGCGTTAATGAAACAAGTATAATACGACAATATCTCCAGGCGGTTGCCTTGGAACCACACTACATTGTGAAGAGCAAATATAAAATGTGTGATAGCTATCACAAACAGTCCCCTAGCTGTTTTTCAGAAAGCAAACAGACAGAGCACAAAACTCAAAATGGATGTGATTCAAAAATCAACCAAATTGTAAACTTTTTTTAAATTTTGCATTATTCATCCATGACTGGCAGTGGGCCTTGGAGGGATATGTTCATGTACCAATACCCTTTAAAACAGATAAAATAAGTTGCAGGGCACATGGCTAGGAGCAAGCATGTGACTACAGCAAGCAGGTGTAAGGCTTCCTGCCTTTTAGTAGGGGCAGCAGATAGGAGACACTTGGAGAGGGCCTATTTTGGGTATCCCTAGAAGTTAGAAACTGCCAATGAAGGGAAAAGAGGTGCATCTTCTAGCCTCAACTGGTGGAAAACTAAAATGGGCAGTGCACAATATTTTGAGTTTATCTGCCTTTGTTTTTGAACTCAAGTTTGAAAATAAAGCCAGTCCTGAGAAAAGGATTTTGGACTAAATGGCGGTTGGAGCTTTATTCTACCTGTCCCAGCTGGTATGTTTGCCAACAGACTTACAGGGTATTACTGTAAAATGGCATAAGCATGTACATACAGGCAAACAGTAGCTCAGGAAAGCAGCTGATCTAATGTTTAAGTAATTGCTTGGTCAAACTCAACAGGCTCTTAAAGCCTCCTCTCCACCCCATAATGCTTACATTTTCAGTTTGTTTCTCCTTTTGGTCCTGGGACCATAAGGGATCCCTATAATGCAGGCCTGCTCAACAACTTTGGTGGGCGGGTTTTTTTTTGCTCAACAATTTTTTGGGCGGGAGAAGAGTTTTGGCCCTCGGCTATTTTCGTCGGAGTAATATGGCCCTCACCGCTTTATGAGTTGTGCAGGCCTGCTCTAATGGTTACTGTCATCTTCTAGAGACATAGCAACACTACATTCAAAATGAATTACAAAGACTGCATAAACTCAGCTGTGTGTAGTCTTTTTCTTTACCAATGTGTTTGGCTTTGGGAAACTATTTCTTGGCAGTTCAAGTCATACTGGGGTATACTTTGTTTACAGTATTATAGTTAAAGCCAAAATTCATTTTTCCTTCATTCCTCCCCGCCTCCCCCCACGGAACAATCAGTCAGAAATTAACAAGATTAAATTAAATGAAGTCAAGTGCAACATACTTCACTTAGGAAGGAAAAATCAAATGCACAACTACAAAATGGGGAATGACTGGCTAAATGGTAGTGGTGAAAAATTCTGTAACTGGGTGCACTCACTTCGCATGAGTGCCCGCTGGTTGAGGGTATGCATGCCTTCAGGTTTTTCTCCTCTCACCGTACCCCCTGTTGGTCACTGTGCTTGCCAGATGGGTCTTTGGCCATCCAGCCAAGTCACACTCTGTCCACGTGCAGAACAAACAAACTCCTTCTGGGGTATAAGTCCAAAGTGTCCTGCAGCCTTCCCTGGGCTTCTTCTAAATATCCAACAGAGCCCATCGCAGTACCTTCTCTGTTGGCGTCAATATGCGGCCCTCTCTGGGCTCGGGCCCTTAATTAGTTCAATAGGGCCTATCGTGGTACTCTCTCTTGATCTGGCTAAATTGCAAGGTTCCTACTCTGGAATTGAGCAGCACCCCAAGCTTCTTCCCTAGGGACTCCTTCCCTCTACTTGAGTCCTCAGTGACCCCAGCCTTTCTGCTGAGCCACCCTGCTTGGACTCAGTTCTCTTACCACAGCTCCCTGCTGAGTTAGTTCCAGTAGTGCAGCCTCCTTCCCTGGGTTTCACAGTTCTAATTCCCTTCCTTAGTGTGTAGCCACTTCCCCCAATAGTTGGTGGTGGAGACCCAGTCCTGCCCACTGCTCCGGGTCCCAACTCAGGGATCCTTTAAGTATAGCAGACTTGTGCTGCATCCCTTTACTAATTGCTGCTCTACATTTCCCTGGGCCATTTCCCAGATCATCTTAGTTGAGTCCCAGCAGCCAGCCAGGAGTTACTCTTGGGCTCCCCCAGTCCCTGCCAACAACTGATCTGTCCAGCCTTTCAGCCCCTGCAGCCAACCAGGAGTACATCTTACTCACTCAGTCCCTGCCAGCAAACTGAACTCATTCTGCCCCTGCAGCTGCTTTTATATGAGCCTGCTGGGCCTTGATAGGCTACATCCCAGGCATCCTCTCTAGAGAGCTTGGAGGACCCTCTCCACTGCCCTTTTCTGAGGTGGGGTGTGGCAGGGCTGTGAAGCCTCCAGCAGGGGGCGTCAGGGCCTAATCCACCCTATCATAAAGGCTAATATCATTCTGGGGTGTATTAACTGGAATGTCATCTGCAAGATATGGAGGTCATTTTTTCACTCTACTAGGCACTGGTGAGGGCTCAGCTACAGTAGTGTCTCCAATTCTGGGCATCATACTTTAGGAAAGATGTGGAGAAGTTGGAGAGAGACCAGAGGAGAGCAACAAAAATGATAAAAGGTTTAGAAAGATTGTCATGATCACCTGGCTCTGACCTTCTGCATAATACAGGCCATGGTATATTTAAGGTAAGGATGGAAGCACCATTTCAAATTAAGTGAGAGGAAGGACAGATAAAATGCAATCCTAGGAGCCAGGAGATGTGACTGTGCCAAGAAGTTCTCATTTGATCATGGGCAACCATAACCTCATTGTGTTTCAGTTTCCCCATTCACAAATTGGGATAACAACACTTTTCTATCTTAGAGGGGTATTGTGAGGCTTAAATCGTTAATATTTGCAAAATGTTGGAGATTCTCATGTGGAAGTTGCTCTACAAGCGCAGAGTATTGCTACTGATTATAAGATTATTTCTCTTTCCACTCCTTCCCACGAACCTTATGGTCTTTATAGAAAGTGCATGTTTTAAACTCCACTTGCTTGTTGCATCGATAGGGATGTGTCATAAAAATTATACTAACCAATTTCTGGATAGTATCAGAATCATCCTTATGAAATTCAGCCTCATAAACCAGTAATGCACCCTCACACAATTCATGGGAATAAGTTATTTTGCTTCTGTTTTTTAAAAATAGAATTGCAACATAAGATACTATTTTTCTTGAAAAATAGCAAAAAGAGCTACACATAACTTTCTGAAAAATTCTATTCAGCCACCCATAGATGGAAGGAAATAAAATGACAGCATACAATTAGAGTTTTTGGTAAACCCTATTATCTTCAAACTGTATCACATTAATTTATCACTTTAATGTCCCCACTTAAAGAGAACCACTCACCTATTTAGTAGTTTAGACCACTTTAATTCTTATCCAGATCATATTAAAAATCCATTACCTGTGCCCAAGACCTTTCACAGCAGGCAGTACAGTTTCCTCCAAGGAATCTCGGATTATTTAACAATATTCCATAAGATCAGCTCTTGAGTGAGTAAATGCCAGGAATTCCATTAATGATCTGCTCATGTTGCATCCAGTTCTAATAAAAAGCCATGCTGTCAGAGCAACATACATGTAGTAATGATTGAAAAATAGCAGAAATATTCAGTAATAATAATATATACATATACCACTTTAGCCCTTATGCATCCCTGTCACCCAAAAGCACATAAAAAGAAAATCAGTCTGCAGATATAAATATATGGGTAAAATAAGGATGCTAACTGAAAACAGATAAGTCTAGGTCCTCCCATCCCAGCAATAAAGAAACGAAAGCATGGATCTGTTGAGAAACTGAACATTCCCTTTTGGAGGAAAAAAGCGATTGATATTTAAGTAACTAAGAATCTTTTATAAAAAAATAATCAACAGGAATCTATTTGAACATTCATAGTTAGTGGAAAATTATAGTGAATTGCAATTACTTTAGTCAATCAGACTGCAGAAATGTTGGATATTTTACTCATTACTGCTTTCACTACTGTTGGCTTATGCCCATATCAAAACTGTCCATTTCAGCCATCTGTCAACTCCTCTTCTGCTTCTCCTTTAGCTTCTTATGAGTCAAAAGTAAATAGGGCCTAGTCCTGAACTCCCCCTACCAACAAATCAAGATTTGCTCATGTAGACTCTAGAATTGAACCCAAGGGATTCTTCCACCCTAGCTCAAATTGGATATTACCTTTTTCTTATTTCAGTGAGAGTCTCCTCAATGAGTGCTAGTAAGCATGGGTAAAGTTGGTTTTTAGATATTGCACTAACTTGGTTCTTAACCCAGGTATTAACTTGGATCCTTTTGCTAACTATAACCTTGAATCCAAATCCCTTTGAATTCTGGGGGATCAAATTTAGATTCAAATTCTGAATCCCAATTTAAAGTTGTGGTTTCATTCCCAGCTTACTTCCAAAATCATCTGGGGCTTGGGTTCAGATACGGTTACATAAATTATTGTAAGATTTGGGTGTTGTCAGAAACCTAGACATAATTCATCCTTGAAGCTAACTTCCTGACCCTACTCATAAACATTTGCTCCCATTTCCAAACATTAACTTCTTGGTCTATCTCTAACAATAAACCTTACTATAATTACATCCCAAGTTTCTGCTTTAGAGTTCATTTAGCTCAGGATAGTGTCATCCCCTTGCCTGTCTTTGTATTTCAGTTTTTTTCTGGTTTCATTTCTGAAAATCTGATGGATAGCATTTCTGTTGGCAGCAGCATTGGGTCTTTAAAGCTAGCTATTGTAGGTAATTTTATGGAAAATTATGTTTCTGAACTTTGTAAATAAACATCTATCTGCTATCATGATCAGCAGTCTAAAAAAGTAATAAATAATAATGATAATAAACAGCACACTCAAGTTATCATATAACTACAGTGCTTTCTAGAATACCATGGTATCTCCCACCTATTGTCTATGAACATTTTTATCTTCAGGCTACTGGAATAAATACCTAAAATGCTGAGAGCAAATGTTTCAATGGCAGGCTTGCCCAGTTTCATCCTGTTTGTGTGGTATTCAAACCTTTGCCCTTGCAGTCACACATTCCCACAGCCCCTCACTGAAATGTCATGCATCGGTGGGGCTAAAGGAGTGAAAGCTTTGACCTCTGTGGTTCATCTACCCAGCTGCTCTGAAGGCAACTAGGACAGAGCTTGCAGAGAGGAGTAATGATGTTGTGGTGAGCATGAGTCATAGTGATACAGTCTAATGTCTGGGCAGGGTAATCAATGTGGGTTCCCTGTTTCAGCCTCACCCTTAATCCACTTTCTGGATCCCTGGTGGTGCTAGGGGCTAGGCAGGTCACCAGTTTTGGGTGCTGAAAGGATTTTTTTCCCCCACATGGCAATATTGACAAATTGCTCTGTGGGATTTTTCACCTTCCATCTGGTATCCTGGAGGTCTGGTTTGGGCGGTTAAATTACAAATCTTATAACTCTGTCAGGTTCCAGTGCAGTTGGTGGGGTAAGAAATATTCAACTGAGGTTACTATAGTCCAGTGGGCTGCTTCAGCTTTAGACCTGAGTACAGCATTGCATGGTGAGAGCTTTTGCCTCTGTCTGCTGCAGTGTATTGCTCCTCTCCACTTATCTCTCCTCCCTCTGGAGTGGAGGAGGTTGGCACTCTGGTTTATTTTGGACTAGTTTGGGGTGGTTTACCCAAGTTTGGTAAAAGATTTGAATAAAGTTATTGCTGCCGGATTCAGTCACACACACACTTTGTTGGTCTAGTGAACAGCCTGCATTCGGTTGGTTTCAGTGAGCACAATGTGGAAGCACAGTGGTTTGAGCATTGGCCTGTTAAACCCAGGGTTGTGAATTCAATCCTTGAGGGGGCCATTTAGGGATCTGGGGCAAAAATTGGGGATTGGTCCTGCTTTGAGCAGGGGGTTGGACTAGATGACATCCTAAGGTCCCTTTCAACCCTGATATTCCATGTGTTGTTGAAAATCAACTTAATCTTTAAAAGGTCAGTCAATTTTGGATACTATGTACTCATGCTACAGTGTCATATACCCTCAAGACAGCTAACAATGATACCCATGAATGTTGAGTAGCTCTTCCCTACTGGAACAATGGGTTTTCTATAGCCAGTGGGGGTGGAGTAGGGATGGCTGAAGTTTATACTCCCCGGACCCCGCCTCGCCCCCGCCATAGCACATGGGCAGAAATGGGACAGAGAGGGGTTTAAAAGGTGACTGCTTTTCTTATCAAGGGGACATGACATTGCTACTTGCAAGCAGAACTTGTTGGGAAGAGTGAATGCAGGAGAGACTTTGCTTTGCCTAAGGATGATGACCAGAACTAGGACTCACAGAAAGGGTGAGATCAGGCTGTGGAGTTGTGTCCAGGACTGTTTGTTCTTTTCCATAGATCTAAAATACTCTCTTGTGCTTATTAAAGTGTAAAGCGTTTGTGGTTAAGAAATTCTACTGCTAAGCCTGTGTTCCTTACTTTACTGCCACATTGTCCCTGAAGAGCTTAACTGGAAAACTAGAGCTCCCAGACTCAGTGGATTTAGAAGCACATGGGATTCAGTGGTTGGATTCAATCCCAATGGACTGATGCCTATCCAGCTAGTTTCTACCAGTATTGTCCTCTAAATGTACTTTCAAGCTTCACCTCCTTTTTTTTAGGCCTACTCATCCAACATGTGCTCCTATGCTTGGTGAATATGTATGTGGTAATACTGTAATTTGTGATGTGTACAACAGTGAATGAATAGCCCTGAGTGATTTCATGGCCAGATAATTTCCCAAGTGCCTAGCAGGATTATTTTGGTGGCTGTTTTCTACTCATCCACGTGACAGAACATGAGAGATTTGCTGCATTATGAAATTCAAGAATAATAGGGTTTGTTAGGAACATTAATTAGCCTTCTGTTCCCAAACTTATTCGCCATATTCCATTACAATAACATTTTTTCTGCATTGTGAAATTAATGTTCATGTTTAATCTTTCAAAATTTGGGTAACTCATCCCCATGGATAACTGGCAATTGTGCTATGATATTGTGATTCAAAATGCCTCGAGACAAGCAAAATGTATCTAATTAAAATATTTAAAATATCATATTAAAAAGTGTGCTTCTAAGCAAATAGCATTTTTCCTTTCACACTACATTTAAAACAAATATAATAAACCACTTGACTGAGCTCTCATTGAAATCAGTGACAAAACCCTTAGTGATTTCAATGGGAGCACAATCAGGACTCGGGTTTTTTTTGGTTTTTTTCGTCAATAATAATAATTAGATATGGGTCTGACATGCAAAATTTGGCTCAAGATCTGGACCTAAACTTCCCCTGGAACAGAAGGTGTTTGAAACTCAAGTTTATCCTCAGCCCCAATGGAAATAAGTGTTAATCAGAAGGTTCTAAACTAGAGCTGGTCACATTTTTTTGAATTTAGATTGTTTCCATGACCTTTTTGGTTGCAAAGTTGAATGTTCAAGGGAGCAAAAATAAATTCAAAAAAATTGTCCTTTTTTTTTTAAACAAGCAACAAGAGCTGTTTGCATTTTTTTAATGTAGGCAACATTTTGATAAACCAGTGAAATACCTTGAAAATTTGTTGATTCTTTTTTTCAAACGTTCAACTATTCTAAATTTTACAAAAGTGCAGATGTTCAGCTCGGAGGCTTTATTTTGGGCCCCTTTATAGAATCTTAAAAAAAAAGCATATAAGACCTAGCCAGTTCTGAGTAGAAAACAGTATCATCTTTCTCTTCTTTGTGCAGTCTAATTTAGTATTTGTTTTGTGTGTGGGTGAGAAACACATTGACAACTCATTTGTTATATCACTCATCACAATCCTTCAGTCATTCTCTGCCTATCCAGTTAACATGCATTGTTTGTGCATTTAATTACTTCCTTTATTCCTTTTTATGTGAATATTCTACAAACCACTTTAGTTACTCATATTATTTATTTAAATTGATTTCTTCAATTTATCAGTATTGTGCTATATTTTTATTTTATCTTCCAAAGTATATGCAGTCTTTCAGGTTTGTCCTTGAATGTGATTAGTGGACTCTCTACATGCCATTCTTCCAACTTCATACATAGAAAACTCCCATTTACTTCACTGGAGTTCTACACCAGAAGCAAGTAATAACTAGGTTGCTAATTTGTTAATGTTGAATAGCACTGGTCTGAGGATGGACTTGTACAGAACCCAGCTTTTCTTGTATTTGTAATTATTCTCAGAGTCTGATTCAAGCAGTTACCTATCTATCACATACAGGGCAATCCAATTCACATTTATTTTTTCCTCTACGAGAATGTAGCGTGGAACAGTAGTCAATGTTTTAACTAAGCCAAGTTATACTGTGATTATAGCATTACCTTTATCCTCTCCACTTATCACTGTATGACAGAAAGCAATTAAATTGGTTTGGCATAATTTGTTTTTGAAAACCCCCATTACCCACTGCTTATTGCAGTCCAACATTCTAAATGTTTCCTTCTCTTTAGACTCTTTCATTAAGTCAGTGTTTTTTATAAAAATAGCTATTTTTATATTGAAAAACATGAGGGGAAAATTTGAGAAAAATAAAAACCAATATTCACATCCATAATGCAAAGTCATCTTTACCTGAAAACGTTTTCTAACTATTGTGGCCCATTTTGAGGTCATAATAGAACTCAAGAAACACAACTGTGACCCATGGACCTGTTGGTGCCAACAGAGGATGAACAGGGTTATACCCCTGGTCAGATATATGCATAATAGTTCAACAAAAGTTAGTGTGTAAGATCTTTACTGAGACCCAGTAGCCCACTGTTCATCATAATCATTGTGAAATGTTTATACAGACAATATTTAAGAAGTAATGGATCTATACTGAAAATTATGTTCTTAAGGTCTTGGAGGCAGGTCAGCAAGAGGTGACATACCTCAGAAAAATTCCTTTCAAGCAGGAGGTAACAGATGCTTATCTCCCTGTTGGGTCACTTGGGTATTGTATGCCTCATAATGTAGAGTTACTTGCATACTGAGCCACAAACAAAATAATAGGTTACAGTGTAGTAGCCATGTTAGTCTGTGTCAGCAAAAAGAAAATAAGAAAGAAAGAAAACAAAATAAGAGATTGCAAAACCTACAAAGAGAGGAAATTCACAGCATGAAACAAACAGCAGGGAGTGCCCTGTGTATGACTAAAGACAAAGGGTCGCTAGGGTACATTTTAGCAGGCATTGAAACATAGGGGGTTTTCCTAGGAGACATGCTGACAGCATGTCTCTTCCATGAAGTAAAATGGAGCCAGGGCTTTGGGTGAGCATTACTCTGTAAAACATAATATTATCTAATTAATTAAGTCTAGGTTCTAGAATGCATGTTATGATTTTATTTTATATGTAACCATTTCTCTCCAGTACTTCTACTTGCTATCACTTGAATCTCTATGCTCTGTTCAATAAACGTATACTTGATTTCACTATAAACATATCTAAGTGCTGTGTCTTAAGCAGTAGGTGATCCTACGTGGAACAGCTAAGCAGGAATGTGCTCATTTGGAAGCAACAAATCTGTGAATACTGCAAGTGCCCAGTGGACCTGGGGCTGCATGCTCCAACTCAGAGGGCTCGAGGGTTGGAATATGATAATCTGTATCCTGTAAAGAGGCAGCAGGGCTTGCATTGGGCTAGAGGGTAGTGCTTGTGTTGCCTGTGGCTAGAGGAGTTGAGAAGTTGACCCACAGCAAGCACAGACAAGGGCAGGTGGTAGTGAGGTGCTTCATAGCCCTGGCTACCCCCAAGAAGTGTGACACCAAATGCGTGTGATTTTGAGTACATTTTCATTGTTACATACATGTTTCATTGAGTCATAGAGTTTAAGGCCAGAAGGGACCACTGGATCATCTAGTGTGACTTCCCTGTATATGACAAGCCACTACCATCATTCAAAGTCCCTGCACCAAACCAACAACCAGAATTAGACCAAAGTATTACAGTCCACAGGAGACTAAACTATTGTGTGCCATAGGCAGGGAACAGCAGGGGACCAAGGTTCACTAATGCCTGAGGCTTCTGCAATATAAGGGAAATCATTAAGTGAGATATATCCAGATGATGCTAGCCAATGACCTGTGCTCCATGCTGCAGAGAAATGTGCATCTCACCTGGGGAAAATTCCTTCCTGGCCCCAAATCTGCTTTAACCCTGTCTTTTTTCTCTAGGTACTTACACACTGGGTGACTTATTAAAGGATACTAAAGTATTTTCAGAAAGACAATATGAGTACCTAGTGTGTTTGAAAATAAAGGGCTTGTACCACATCAGTGTGCAAGTTAGTGCCTCCAACTCTATGTGAAGCCAAGGATTTTTATTGTTTTATTTTGTTGGGGCTGGCTCTTCTGCAGCAAGAAGAAGAGGGTAGGGCTTCCTCACCCTGGCCTCCAGCAGTGCAACCACCTTGCACTGGGTGCAGTGGAAATCTTTATGCTGGAAAGCAATCATATGCACACTGTGCACTGAATTACATTTGTTTCATTAGACACCACTCTCTTTTGTTGAGCTTCCTGAGCTGACTCTGTGCCTGCCCTGCCATTGAACCTTTAACATTTTCAGGAATTATTTGATTCTTCCTATCTAAATATGACTCAACTGAAATTAAAGGACTAGAACTCTCTTTGTTTTACCCAAATCCTCTTACTTGCTAGTTGGCCTTCTGTATTGTATCTCTCCATTTCTCACTGTTCCTCTTATCTTATATTTAGAATAGCAACAGTTTTGCTTTCTCTCCTTCAGCTTACTCCCACAATATACTTAGCTATTTGTCTCTCTCCATTAGAAGGAAAAATGTCAAAGAAACTATAATCTAACAACAAAAACAATGTATTAAATAGAGTAAAGAACATTGGTGATTACACCTACTCTCACTCAGCCCACTTTCCCCACTCATCTCAAATTCAGATGGCTGGCTCCCTTGCTATACAATTTGTACATATACAGAATATACTTGTTTTTAGAAGTTGTTTGCTCACCTGTGACAAAGCGCTTATCGTGTGTGCATTGGTTTTTCCATGTTCCCCAATGGATATAACACTTGCTTACTCCTAGAGATGTTATGAAGGCTTAAATATAAAGTACAACACTGTATGAGACACTCGGACATAAGTCTAAAGAGGTGGTATTATTATCATTAATGTCTTGAATTATATTTACATCTCCTTTAAGGGCCTTTTCTAATATTACCAACATGGCGTAAAAGGGTCTTAGCATAACTGAGAAACAGGCCCAATTATTGTAAGCACCATGAATGAAACAATCTTTTTTTAATGAAGAAACTAACATTTTAGTGATTGAGTAGTACCTTCTTCTAGATATTAAAATGAAAATGTGGTTACTATCATCTCACTTTTCCTCTGATAGCAACTTCTCTGAAAAACAGCTCAGGGTGAAAAGGAGAGCTACAGTGATTTGTTAATATATGCAACTGTTATGAAGTCTATTTGAAATTAGGTCATTTTTGAATGATACACACTTTATGTTCCTAGTCACTAAATTTTCTGGCCCTTAAGAGGTTTTCTGTCTTGATAAGTATAAATTAAGGAAGACAAGCTGGCAGAAGGTGAGAACTTAGTGATGCTACTTTATTTAGTGTGAAATGCCAATAAAACTTCCTGGCTGTAATCAAACTTTTTAAAAGTTCGAATTAAACTCCTATGAGCTGCGTCACTGGACTGACCTGAATATGTCACTGTGGCTCCTTTCTGTCCAAAGATGATGCTAATTTTTATGCAGAAGCAAGGAGGGAAATAGATAGCTTTTTTATACAGTTGTCCCCAATAATTAACTTTGGCGGACTGAGTGACATTGAGGGCTGGAATTTGGTTTTTGAAACCACTGTAACATTTGGGCCTGAGGTGGAGGGTCACTGGCTGGAGAGGCTCTGTCTACAGACGATAAAGGAATGCATCCATGGTTATACCCTTTCACGTGTTTAAAGGGATACAACATGTTATCCCCATGGTACATGCACCAGGCTGCTGGCCAGGGAGCAAGTTTGGCAGTAGGAGGGGTGAGAAGAACCATGGACACATCTATCTCTTTTTGGTCTCCAGCACTCTGTGCTACCCCCCTCCTTATTGTCAGGGGGCCAAATTCAGAGGTGAGCTGAATAGCAGTGTATATCATACATTGGTAAGTGAATGTTGGTGTAAGTTGGTGCAATTCTGAGGGGACAAAGGGCAGCTTTAAGGCAAGAAAAGTAAACAATACATGGGAGTGGAAAGGTGCAAAGTAAAGCAGCCCCCACAGTGGCTCTGCTCCCCCTCTCTAAATACAAGTCCTCAACTAAAATGAAGGGCTCCACTGTGCTTTGTATGCACAACCTCATGTTGGGGGTGGTGCAGAGTTGCACTGCCTAAAGGGAAATTTATCTCAGGGAGGCACAACACTTTCCAGACCTCTTCAGTTGCACTAGGTGAGGAGTATTTCACTACACGGACTACACTCTTTTTGAGCTGTGCTGTATATTTCACTGAATGAATGTCTGTATGTGAGGGAAGCCATGTGCCTGCCTATTCTTTGTTCCCTCTCCGACTTCTTCTGGCCGGGGGCCTCCTGGTGGTAACCCTTGCACTCCCCTGAGTTCTGGAACTGGACCCCCTTCTGCCGGCTGCACAAGGTGTGGCTTTACTCCCTCTTCCCCCAGACGATGCAACCACATGAAGACCAGGTCACAATTTAGCCCTAGTAGCCTGATCCAGCTCCACTGTAATCCTAACTCCACAGCTCCAGTAACTCCTTCAATAGGAGTTAGATCAGTCCCTCATACTCTTTGCAGTGCCCATGTCTGGTAACATGCACCATTGCTCCATATCCCCGCTGATATTCACTCACAAACATGTAACTCACATGGTGCAAGATTCTGGCTGCCTCCTTCACCAGAATGAAAGTGGGAATGTGTCCTTATCCCTTCTAACCCATACTACTTTGCATATCCATGCCACAGAAGCTAGAATATGGCCCTTAAAGAATAGCAATATTCCGGCATGGGTCAGCAATATTATTTGTTTAAAGAGCACTGTCATAGCTTTCAGTTTAGTTCATTTTAGGCTCCCTGTTACTTTTTTTTTCCCCCAGTAGACTTAGTAAATAGCTTCCCAAACCACCTGCAAACTCAAGGTCAACCTCAGGCAAACTCAACTGTCTACTGCAATGTGATAAAAACAAGACTGGCTGTTCCAGGTGACAGGCTGTCAGGTTTAATTTATTTATATAGTCTTGGACTCTACTAGATTTATGAGTGTCAAGCCTTGGAGCCCACACAGAGATACCACGGAGAAAAACAGGGAAGAATACTGTTGATTTTAAAGTCTGACAAACTGTAGTTTCTGTGCAAGTAAATACCATGGATAGAATAAGCCTAGAATATTGAGATAAAATGAGTGTTTCTATGTAACCAGTTGAAATGTAAAGACCACGACACCTCATTTTGTAACAAGTAAGAGTTTTGAGGTAATTAAAAATATTTTCTTGCACAAAATAGTTGACATAGTAGTGATTTTTTCAAAGGACCCTTTCCATGAAAGTATCTTTAGCGTGCCTCTTTTGCAATCATATGCATGCATGCATGGTTCTTGTTATATCTTTTTAAATAAGCATTTTGTCAGAAGTACTGCTAACTAGAGCTCAATTCAGGTTGCAAAATTAAATGTGGATCCAGGTTTGGTTCTGGTTCATTTTTTGGCTCAGGTTGCTCTCCATGTGTTCTTTTTTTGGGGGTGGGGGGGATGGGCGGGCGGGAATGACAAGAACAGTGACTATACCACTAAACGCAACCTTCTGTGCAGACACAGCCCCATGGGTGGGTTTATTTTAGTACTCAGGAGAACAATGCTGCAACCTTTCTAATCCCAGAACTGCCACTTCTAAGCCTCCTTTGCTTTTCATAGAATCATAGAATCTCAGGGTTTGTAGGGACCTCAGGAGTTCATCTAGTCCAACCCCCTGCTCAAAGCAGGACCAAACCCAACTAAATCATCCCAGCCAGGGCTTTGTCAAGCCTGACCTTAAAAACCTCTAAGGAAGGAGATTCCACCACCTCCCTAGGTAATCCATTCCAGTGCTTCACCACCCTACTAATGAAAAAGTTTTTCCTAATATCCTCCCCCTCTGCAACTTGAGACCATTACTCCTTGTTCTGTCATCTTCTACCACTGAGAACAGTCTAGATCCATCCTCTTTGGAACCCCCTTTTAGGTAGTTGAAAGCAGCTATCAAATCCCCCCTCATTCTTCTCTTCTGCAGGCTAAACAATCCCAGTTCCCTCAGCCTCTCCTCATAAGTCATGTGCTCCAGCCCCCTAATCATTTTTGTTGCCCTCTGTTGGACTCTTTCCAATTTATCCACATCTTTCTTGTAGTGTGGGGCCCAAAACTGGACACAGTACTCCAAATGAGGCCTCACCAGTGCCGAATAGAGGGGAATAATCACGTCCCTTGATCTGCTGGAAATGCCCCTTGTTATACAACCCAAAATGTCATTAGCCTTCTTGGCAACAAGGGTACACTGTTGACTCATATTCAGCTTTTCATCCACCGTAACCCCTAGGTCCTTTTCTGCAGAACTGCTGCCCAGCCATTTGGTCCCTAGTCTGTAGCAGTGCAGGGGATTCTTCCGTCCTAAGTGCAGGACTCTGCACTTGTCCTTGTTGAACCTCATCAGATTTCTTTTGGCCCAATCCTCTAATTTGTCTAGGTCCCTCTGTATCCTATCCCTACCCTCCAGCGTATCAACCACTCCTCCGAGTTTAGTGTCATCTGCAAACTTGCTAAGGGTGCAGTCCACACCATCCTCCAGATCGTTAATGAAGATATTGAACAAAACCGGCCCCAGCACCGACCCTTGGGGCACTCCACTTGATACCGGCTGCCATTTTGAAAATGGAGGGTATGATTTTCTGGTCTTATATGGCTGTAGGAAGGGATATTTTCTGGATATAAGTAGGGAATACACAGCAGCTTTAGGTGAACTCTTAAGGAACGAGCATCCTGTTTTCACTGAAATGTCAGAAGTAATAAAGAAACAAAGAGGAGTGAAAAACAGAAAACGTGACCTGCAATGTAAACAGTATAGTCTCTGAATCAAGGTCTCCTTGAGGGATCAGTGACTTTAAATGTACTATTAATTTAAAATGTATATACATAATATATAAATATACATATACAGAGAGAGTGACAGAAAAGTGTCATGCTTTCCCTGAGTAGTGTCACATATTAACAAAATAAATTTCCAGGACAACTAATTGACATCCAATCCCTGGGGTATATTACCCTCTCATTTATCATCCTTTTTCCCTGTATTTTTTTTTAAAGTTCTTAAAGCACAGTTCTGGGGTTACTCACTTTCTCTCATAGTCTCTCAGCCATACTCCCTTGCTTAGCCTTGGGCTTGCTTCAAAAACTCCTCCCCTTTGCACTTAGTCACCAAAAAGAGAAAAAGCACAATCAGAAAGAGACTATGATGTGACCTGAACGTTGACTAATATTTGAACAGCCTCTGATAGCTCTTGGGCTTAGAAAAGTTTGCATTACCTGCTTGTTTTTATGTCTGACATTTTTGTTCCATCTCAGGTTCCCTCTTATAGTGGCAGATTCCAGCTCCCCGTAAAGAGCATGCCTAAGGTTGCTTTTGAACCCAAGATAACCCAGAAACTTGGAGGCCAAGTATGTTGGCATTTGAGTTATATAAGCTTCCATGATGTCAGGGGAGCTAATGCTGAAAATGTATAAAGAATCTCATATATTACATGTGAAAAGCAGAAAGTGTTCTAGCAGCAAAACAGCTTCACAACAGCCCTGTAAGACAAATAAGGAATATTGTATGCACATTACAGGAGAGTGAACTGAGGCACAAACAGGTTAAAACTGAAGCTGACACAGAGTAGAGCCAGGAATAAAGCTTGCGTTTGTTCTTGTGCACCGGAGGCCTGATCCAACTCCATTTAATTAATGGGAGACTTTCCATTTACATTATTTGAAGCAAAATCTGGCCCTAAGAACACAATGAGAGATTGTACCTGGCCCCTAAAAAGGGGCATATGGTGTGTATATGGGCAGGATCCTTATGTCTTTGTCCTACTCTTTCTCATCTGTGCAGAGCTAGGCACTATTTAGTGCTATGCATCAGTGTAAGACTAGGGCACACTATAAATAAGTACAGTATGGCCCTAATCCAAAACTCATGTAAATCAGCTGGTGTTTTACTATTGATGTGGTTCCTGCATCCGTGAGTAAATCTCTCTCATAAACTCCTGTGGCCCTCAGGCTTCTGGAAAACTGTCACTGTGACCCTTGGTCCTGGAAGTTATATCTGTGGCCTATAGGGGCATCTATGATTGGAGAGAAAGGGTGGTTCAGTAGCTAAGACCCTAGCCTGGGATTTGGGAAATCCAGATTAAATCCCCTACTTTCCCACAGACTTCCTGTATGACTGACACGCAAGTCATTTAGTGTTAATATGTCTCAATTCCCATAGTAAAATGGGGATCATACTTAAAACTACCTCATGGGTGTTTGTTAGGATAAATACATTAAAAGATTGTGAGGTGCTCAGATAGTACAGCAATATAAGTACCAGGTATAGATAGTTTATATACATTGAGAGTGTTTATATGTTTGATTTGATTATTTTTAAAACAAATATTTTAGACCCAAATAGAGGTGAGGAAATAAATGTTCATTTTGAACTTGCTTTTTTTAAAGTATCCACTCTCTAGGGTTATGCATTCAAATTGTTTCATTTAAAAATGATAAAGTAATGGGAATGGGCTTGAATGGCTTGTGAATCCTTGGTGTGTCAAATTGCGCTGCAGTACTGAAATTGTATGCCATGTGAAAGGTATTAAAATTAGCTATGGAATGGTGCTTTTAATGTGAAGTTATTCCTAGACATGCTATTTGATTATAAAACCATATATTTTCATTTCAAGAAGTTTTAAAGACCGTGGTGCTCAGACTTTGTGATAGAAATATTACCTCAGGTTGAGATTAGCCAGATCTAAAGTTTCTGACTTTTTGGACTGAAATGTAATGGAACAGCAAGGAAGGGAAAAAAACCCGAATCATTATATATCATTGGGGCAGCATGCAAATAATGGCCCTCTTTCAGGAAAGTGTTTGCCTGAGTTATCTTTAGGAAGTGAATGAAAAATTACAAATTTTGTTATGTTGAAGTGTAATAGACATGATGCCACATTCACTATTGTAATCACAATTTAGAGAGTGGCACACCTAAGATAGCAAGCACAACAGTTACTGTATCATACTGGCAATGGCTTGAATTCAAGGATCTGAAAAGCAAAAGGACTCTTATTTTAGAAACTATAAACCCAGTTCTACCTCAGCTTTATTATTTTTCCATATCTGATTTTGCAGGTGTATAGCAAACAATATTCCATCTGGAAATTTAGGCCTTGATCCTGTGTTAGAACTTCATGGCCTCACCTCTGTGCATACTTGGTTCTCGAAGCAGCAAGAGGCCTCTTTGCATTCTGTATACTTACTGTCCATTTTAAAAAGCCTACACTGAATGTTAACATCACTGGAGGATGCATCATTGTTATCCAGGTCAACATTTGGTCCCCTATTATAGCAAATTAAGTGCTTGCAGATAGATGCTATGAATTTTTACTTAAAATGTTGAACAACTCCCCTCTTTTCCAGTACACCTGAACAGTTGCTGGGGACATTCCTGGGTGGGCTGGGAGCCTGAGGGAGTTTTAACGATGTATGATCTCTGGCTGGTTTAGCAGTCCCTAAGGAACCATTTGAGCTCACATTAGATCAGCACTTAGAATTTGGCTCAAAGGCATTCCCGAAGAAACTTGGTTAACTTCAAAGGACTTATGCCAGAGATAAATATGGCCTGGAAATTTTAAGGCATTTATTACATTAGTAATACGACTCCAAATGGTAACATGAGCCTCAAGTGGGGGGTGAACAAACCTTCTGATTTGTGCATTTGGTTTAGAACCAATCAATTATTCAGGGGCAGATGTTCATCTTTAACTGTATGGTAGGAAATACGAAGCATATATCCTTTTTGGGTTTTTTCCTCTGGCCTATACAGGCTGTGGATCTTTGAAAACGATTTAATAATGCAAACATAATTTAACTGCAGTAAAGATCACGGGAAAGAGTATTTAGTGACATACATGATAGAGAGGGCAGTTCTATTCCTCAGTCTAAGAAAGGAGAAATCTCCCTTGGAGTCACTATCTGATCATTACAAAAATGGACTGCAGAGCCACAAGTCTTCAAAGGTCACTGGAACAAATATAATGCCTTCAAAAGGGTAAAAATGTCCCTGTAACTTTAAGGAATTTATTACTTCAGTAATGCACATAAAGGAATAACTATCTGAGAAGAGCTGAACTGAACTGAGGCTTTCTGTCTCTCAGTACTTTGCTGATTCTTCTCTCAAGCAGATTCTATCCTTTTTGATAATGTCCACTCAATATTATACAGTCCTCATTAACTAAGGCATGATTTAATAGCAAAGCTCTATTTCACAATCAGCACATTCCACAGAAAGACTCTTATAATCAATTCCAAAACATAACCTCTTTGTTGCTGTTTCTTAGAGCTATTTACACACTTTGCCAAAAGAAAGTCTTGATATTGCTCCATATGCAATTTAGATGTTTAGACCCACTGTGCTTAATCCTGTCAGCAAGATGCTAATTAATTACTTTGTTTAGTGTGTTTAACACAGCAGTAGATTGTTTACATCTTTACACAACATACGGGCTAAAGGTTAGATTATTATTATACTGACAGGAAAATACAAAACCAGGTGGCACTTACCACAGTATTACACTGTGAAGCAAAATGCTGTATAAATCAGACAACAGTTCATCAACAGATGTTATATTATGTAAATTTTTTCAGAGCTTGTCATCCTAAAGAGGCCCAAAGCATTAAAACCATGTGCTAATGTACTAAAACTCCACTTTGTATGGTGAATGCTAATTAGAAGAATAAGTTTAAGGTCTTTTCAGTCATCATTCTATACATACTCTTACAGGGATAGAGCTGTGTTAACAGAGAATGGAAAATGAATATTTGGGGGCATTTTGCAAGATAAAACAAAGCCCCAAAATTTCTTCATCGTAATATTTTCGTTTCTTTACTGTTCAAAAGTGAAAACCTTTTATGCATGCTGCAAATGATTGTTTTATCCTGCTGCAAAAAGCTGTTTTCACAGGGTGAGATTCAATTTGCTAACATAAGGCTCAAGTAATGAGAGATTAGGGGACACAGAGTAAAATCTCTCCTATCATGGGGCAAGGGCATGTGGCTGGAACTACAGCAACAGCCCTGTATTATTCTGAGAAATCATCCTAACTTTGGTACCCCACATTTCCATCCAGGAACTCTCCCCACCTCACCTCTGCCAGTGCTCTCCTTCAACAATTTCTTCATACACACACACCACTGTCTCTTACACACAAAGAACCCTCCCACTTAGCTAGTCAAGTTATTTAAGATTTATTTCTATTCATAAATCCTTGGGAAGGGCTCAGCTACTAGGTGATGAATGCCCTATGTGCAGTTTAGATTGACAACCTGACAGAATGCTGTTCTCTCTTCTAGCCAGTTATAGTTTACATAGAATATAAGGGGACACAGAACCCTCCCGTGTTCAACCCCTAGAGAAGTAGTGCAACATCACTTCCCTATCAATCTGTGCTTCCTCACTCTCTTTGCTGTTATCTTCTATCAACCAATGAATAACCAATTGGTAATTATTACAAATAAGTTTTAATAGATGAATACTTCAGTGTATTAAAGAAACTTGGGGGCAGATTTTTGTATCAATTGAGACACACAAAACCATTTAACTGCATGTGCAAATTGGTTTTGGTGCAAGCTCCTAGCTACATGCGTGGGCCTGATTCTGATTTCACACCAATCTTACACTGCTGTAATAGTTTACTTTAAAGGAGATATTCCTGATTTGCACCAGTGTAAATGAGAAGTGAAATCAGGCCTTAAAATAGGCATATACTACACACTTTGGAAATGGCAAGTAATTTCACACAATTTCTAATCAAGACTAATTTCAAGAGGGAAAAATATGTATTCTTCCAGCATGGAGAATAGAGTAATTGTATCATTTTGACGGAAATAAGAATAAGGGTCATTGTCATAACACATTATGGTTTTCTTCTACCCTCTGATCACTCAGGCATATCCCTACACTCCAGCAACTACTCATCTCCCTTTACATTTACATATCTCTGGAGTAAATGTGAAACTATAGCAGAAGTGGACCTAGAAAAAAGAATACTGGTAGCCTTTGATAGCACTTTACTGCTATTCTTAGATATAATTCCAGTAATGCAAGTTCATACAATACTTCTCTAGGGCAGATGCTTCCTTTGAAGTTGACCCTTAATCACTGCTTCACTTCAGCACACACACACACACACTTATCTACTGAAGTCTAAATTTCTGCTTCAATACTTGAAAAATCCACGAGTAGAATCTTCTGTGGTAGGAAAACAGATTTAACTTTCTCTGGGACCATATACCTTTTGTATTGTTATCAGACTCATCCAACTTCCTGAAAGTTCTTCACTTGCCCATCTTGTCTCTGAGAAGAAGAATAAAATCCACCAGAGCCTAAAATACAGAGTGACCAGAGTTGAACTCAGTTCAACTCCTCCCTTTTAAAAAGCATGGGTAGGAAAAATGCCTTTGTGCACAAAGTTCTTGGCAACCTATTTAGCACAGCGATCAATGTCAATGGGGATTTAGAGATAATGCATTTTTATTACAACATTGTCATGTTATTATATTTTATTTTATATACATGGAAATCCAAAAAATATTCTGTAAATTTTATAGACAATTTTATTCAGCGTTAATTGTGACTAGGGCTTCAAGAAACCACAGGTGATTTCAAAAGTTTATGCCTCTTGATAACTACACATCCTTACTTCTCCAGGAAGATCTTTACGGTCTGTGCTGCATTAGGGTATTTTCAATGAAGGGCCTTTATGTTTGGGACTTGCTCCTACCAGGATTTGATGGCATTTAAAATGTAATGCAAGATGCATTTGCTTAGGTGCTCAAATATAACGGAAGCGAGCACAGTATAAGAATCTAAATAGAACAGGACAGAATAGTATGGCATTTCAACTGGCATGGATTACCATTAACGTGGAATGGGGAGGTGCTGTCTGATTTATTTTGGGAACAGTATCATCCACAATAAATATATAAATTAATATCTAAATAAATGTATCTCAGAAAATGGTCCAGTAGATTATTATTTTATATGTTTAAACCCCTGTTCTCAGATATGATTGGTGGAGTCCCAGAGTGACTGATTGGACTGTTGGCCCTACTTAAGCCATCAGCAGGAACAGGAAGCTGTCTGAACAACTGGGATCCGCCCTGCTCTGGACTGTGTACCTCATTCTTCCTGTTCTTTGTATTTCCAGTCTTTATTGCCTGACATCTGACTTGTGATTACAGACCTCCGGTTTGTCTCCTGCCAATGGCTCCCTAGTATCCGACCTAGCCTGACTCGGATTCCAGCCTTGTGGTTCTGATCTTCAATATTATGGGGCTCTAGTAAATTGTAAGATGCATAAAGTATGTCCATTGGCAGTTTCCAGTGTTGGTGACATGTGTATTAAATAATCCTAATGCCATTTCTTCATCTAGCCAAACCTTTGTCTTATCTATGAAACCCCTCCCCCTATTTAGTCTTTCATCCCATTAAATTTGCTTTAATTTCTAAAGTGTTTTACTGTAGAAGACCTCACAGAAGCATCAAACATCTAATTTCATTTTCAGTAACCTCTCCCCATCCATAGCTACAACACCTTCAGTAATTCGGGCAGAGTTGGCTAGCCCACCCACTTTCTGATATTTATAATTTATGAAAAATGGAGTAAGCATTTGAGACCTGGCTGTAGTCAACATCATTTCATGCTTGGTATCCAGTGACTATTAAAGATAATCAAACTTCTTTCTAGCAATCTGACATAATTACTAACTGTTTCACAGTTTAGTTTTCAGATGAGCTATTGAGTTTCTCAGAATTGATGTTGTTTATTGGTACCAGTGACAGCACGATATGTTGCTCAGCAGTGTGTGTATATTTTTTGACTGCCTAATATACTTTGATCAGGCATCAAATTTTTCAGCTTCAGGGAGAAAAACTCTTATTTATTTATTTATTTATTTATTTGTTAGTTAAGTGCTGCTGTGCAAGACTTTTCTCCTCCAAACTACCCAAAATAAGCAGTGATTTGCATCTGACACTATGAACTGCAATCATTTAATCTTAATTGATCACTTTCAGCCCAGACTTCAGGAGGAAGGAATCTCCTTCATGGCCCCTTAGTCTTCAGTCTGGGCTCTTTGCCATGTCTGACAAATGTATGGTTACAGTGTAGTAGCCGTGTTAGTCTGTGTCAGCAAAAAGAAAATAAGAAATAAATAAATACTTGTGGCACCTTAGAGACTAACAAATTTATTTCAGCATCAGCTTTCGTGGGTTAGAACCCACTTCATCGGATGCATGGAATGAAACATACAGTAGACAGATATTTATACAGTCAGAGAAACATGATAAGGTGGACAAATGTATGAGTAATGAATGAACATGTCATTCATACATGACAAATGTATGAATTTCCTAGCTGGATCTATTTCCCAGTGACTTCAACATAGCCAAATTCTAACTTGTCAGGACTGTGATCTTCAGTGGCATTTCTCAGAGATTCTCAGGCCTGACCTAACAACTCTCCTCTTATTGCTACCAGTGTAACTCAGTCAAAGTTGATGTAGTTAATCCAGGTTTAAATGGGTGTAAATGAGCAAAACATTTTGTCCTGTGATGCTAAAATCTAGATAATGGAAACGTTAAATTTGAAAAGATTCGAAAAATGTTACACTGAAACTCGTAAAGCTTTATAACTACAGCCTGCTGCAGCTAGGAATATGCACAATGGTGCAGCCTGATCATGAAACAAAGTTATAAATTAGCATGTGGTTATACCCCAGAGGAGAGAGAAAGAGCTAGGGACTGCTAGATCTGAAAATCTCCCTGTATGCAAAGGCCTCAAATGTAGTGGGCCTATTTTAGGCAGGAAGATGAGAACTGTGGGGGAAGGGCCTGTTTGATTCCGCAGGATGCATTGGAAAACCTGGAAGAGAAAAACCTGGTTGTGTTGGGAGGTAGAAGTGAGGAAAGTAGGGAGAGACAGGAAACTTCATAGGATGTGGATAATCGCAATGGAATTTTTCAATTATTATCTGAACCAAACTAAAAACTTCTAAGCCTTTTGAGATTTAGTCATCATTAACTACATGGGACAAATTAGC
This sequence comes from Chelydra serpentina, assembly GCA_037349315.1. Classification (NCBI taxonomy): domain Eukaryota; kingdom Metazoa; phylum Chordata; order Testudines; family Chelydridae; genus Chelydra; species Chelydra serpentina. The sequence continues at coordinate 22,726,692 of JBAIAC010000035.1, forward strand.
TCAGTCTATTAACAGAAATCACTGAAGTTACCATGGGCTTCTCCAGGGACAGTAATAACGATCACTTCGGTCCTGATCCAAAGCCCAGTGAAGTCAGTGGGGAAGTTCAGGATCAGGTTTGCAATGTATTGCACCACGATACCAACTTTTCCAAAGAATACCATCCTAAAACAAAGATCTTTAGTTCTTGTCATATGAGATAATGATATGAAGAGTGTTTGAATGATCAAAAGAGAATTTGAGGAGAAATACAGTCTGTTTTGTTTTAGTAAGTTGAAAAGTAAGGATGGGTAAAGTGGGCCTAAAATATTACTTGAATAGTCTTTTGATTAAATGCTGCTTTAGGACCTCATTTTCTTGGGTGCTTCGAATCAACAGTTTCCACTGATTTCATTTTGAACTATAGGTGCTCAATGAAAATCAGACCCTTAGTGAATTCATAAAACACTATACTGGTATTATGCTGTGGAATGTAGCCATTAGTCTCTGGGAATCCTGGGCTCAAATTTCATTCCAGACATTAAAATACCTTTAGTGATCTCCATGAGGAAGTATTCCCTACAATTCAGGTCCAGCAGTGGCAAAAATAGAGGGAACCAATGTAAATACAGTCACACCCTTTATCTGACCACATAATTGAGCAAATTTAGCAAGTCCAAGTCTTTGCTCAGACAAACCCCAAGCTGGAGTAACAGGGATGGAGCAGATCAGGAATGAGATACATTGTTTTGACTAAATGTAGATAAACTGACAGTACTAGTCTAAAGCCATTGTACTGGTCCATCTCTCATAAGAATTTAAGTTGCCTACCTAATATACAATAAAATACCAAGGTGTACAGTACAGGCAATTAACATTGATGAAATTTCTTTACATGGTCCTATTTATAACTTTATCTCTGTTTACAAAAGGTTTAAATAGGCAAGTAAAATGTAATGTGTCTCTCTATTAGCTCAGGCCTGGGAAAAATCAGCTTGACAACATGGAACCTAAGATACTATAGAAAATTTTGCTGAGTTGCATGTGGAATTGATGGCAGTGTACTACAGGATGAGCTGACGACTACAAACTGGGCCTCTCAAGGATTAAGATTGGAGGTTCTGAACCAAACCCAGGGGTATTCTCACAGCAAAGGAAAATGATTTACAGTATTGTTGAGAAACTCTACTGCCACCATGTTACTATAGATCATTCTCTACTTGATTCTGAATATTTTGGACTCTACGACAACCCCACCAATAAATAAATAAATAAATCAACAAACAAATTAAGCATACTGCGTTCCTGTGCTTTGAAGCACAAATGATGTTTAGTGCATGACTGCCTGGAGCCATAGAAATAATATCCACATGGATTTCTCTTGCACAAACAAGCATAGAACTTGTCATTAAAAGAGTATATTTTCTATTATTTTGCAGGCATTTGTTTCCCTGATATGAATTTTAATAATGTCAAATACCTTTCTTTCTTCCCCGCCTCCACCTATCAAACAAAACTTTTCATTAACAATTTGAAAAACACAAAAAGAAAAGTCAGAGTTTGGATAACAACAAAACTTTGCAAGTATATTTTGTGTTTCTCCCTTGGCACAAAGGGCGTTCAGTGAAGTAAGCAGCCAGTTTGCAGCAGCCTTCAAGATTAACTGTAGGCATTGTACAGAAAAAACACTTGTAACTGGAGATACATTTTCTCACAGAGAAAGAACTGAGTTTTCTCCTCTCCAAAATACCCGCTGCTCACTATGGGCCTAATCATGCAAGCCAGTTACTTATGTGAGTAGAACTTATTCATGTGAATAGTCCTGATCAATCTATTGAGACCATACACTTATTTGAGTTGAGTTTGCTGGATCAAGCCCTATGTTTGTCAGTGGTGCCAGTTCAGGTATTTCTTGGGAGAAAGGGTGGTTAGCAAATTCCTGTCCCTGCCCTACCCCTGGCAGGAACTCCACTCACTTAGCTACCCTCCGCCACCTTCCTCTCACAGACCACAGGTCTCCTTAAGTCAGGGAGTCTCCCACACAGAACATGAGCTGGTGCTGCCAGGAGTCAAGTTTTCAGCAGACTCCCCTGAACTCTTCCACAAAGAAAAAGATTCCTCATGTACCAGGTGGAAACTCGATTTGGACTGGCCACCACACTGTCTGTATGGAGGAGAGGCTGGGCCATGTTTGAGTGGTGTTGTAACCAAGCAACCGGAACAGCATTGGGGCATTCTGAGCAATAGGAGAGCACAGCAGAACCTGAAGAGTGAAGAAGAGTTGACCCAGTCACAAATCCCATGGTCTGCTTCCTCTCCTATAGTAGATCTGCTCCTATGTAGGCGTTTCCTTTTCTCCAGTGGGGAGAGGAAAAGAGGGAGACCCTGCTCCCAGATGCCTCTCCCTTTTTGGGGAGAATTAGATTACATTCAACTCTCCTTTTTCTCTTCCCCTTGCAGACCTCTTCACCACAAGATGCTGGTGCACTGTATCACCCAAATATCAACACCCATTATGGCAGGTCCCCCAAAAGATCAGCAAGCTCCCTTCTATTCTGATCTACTTAACCACTTCATGGGACATGAGAGAGAGAGTGTAAAATTCTGTTTTTGAGGTCCCTTCTGCTGGTGCGTGCGTGTGTAAGTAAAAGTGTAAAATAAAATTAATGAAATGATTTTATCAATGGGAGATGAAAAATCAGGCATTCTTAACTCAAAGAAATTATTCTGCTCACACAAATCAACTCTAAGTTGAGAGGTATGAACAAGCTAAGTAAATTTGCCATGTTTCTCAACTACTATGCTACTCACCGAGGATTAGTTTTCTAGTGGTTGCTTTCCTGTGGAAGGCTTTGTCCTTTGGTAACCACATGCCCAGCACACTGCCTTTGGCAACTGGGTCAGGGACAGATATTATTTTACTGAAACAACAATGTAATATTAAGTATCCCACTTGTTCCCCTTCCAACATCTAATTAAAGGATAAGGGATTGTGCTTATGTGATTTTATTAGCTGAAATTTCATAAGGCATGGGTGAGGGCTCTAAAAGTTGGGTGAGCCACTAAAACTGAACTATAATTTTAAAAAACCACCATAACAAATGATTCTGTAACTTCATGGGGAATCATTGTCTTTTAATGACATGCTATTGTTTAATTTCTTTTTAAAGGAAGTTTTTCCTAAATACAGAGTAGAAATAAAAAGGGTGAGGAATGTTTGGTTTGGGGAACTTTTCTCCATAGATGTTAGCACTGAATACATTGTAACAATACTTTAGAATGCTTTCTATAGTGTCTTCCAAAATACTTTGCTGGCTTGAAATACAGGGACCTCAAAGGTAAATTGTTCCAGCCATGCAGGAAAAAGACAAGATACAAAGGATGTGGATTAATTAGGCCTCAATTTTATTAACCTAACTCATTTGTGAACTATCCAGATATAGAGAAGGTAATGATTCCTTCCTTGTTTCCACCTAGGGGAGGGATGCTATCAGCCCTCTTCCCTTCCACAACTGGTCGCCAGCCCATTCCTGGGACCCCACCACCATTCACTTGTACAAAGGGTAAGAAGCTAGGGGAAGGTGGTTGTCGTCTCCTCAGTATTCCAGATGTTAGGGTCCTCAAACACATTCCCCAGTTACTTTAGATGATGCTTTTCCCTAAGTCCACTTCCAATTCCATTTTAAAAGGAAACGAGACCCCCTATGGAATAAATACCTGCACTGGACACCTGCCACAAGAAGGTGCCAGCAATTAGCTTGGCTGCCTCCCCTCCTCTTGGCCAGGTTCCCAGATACTTAATAGTACCCTTCCTAACATAAGCCAAAACATAGCATCTTTCCAGTAGGACAGTGTACCCCAGTGTCATTGCATACTCAGGTACCAAGAGATAGCAACTGCAGCAGAACATAGCCTTCTCATATTGTTCTGTCAAAGCACAAAGGAAAAGTAGTTATATTCTTTTACCTCTGGTTTTTAGTGGCGCTCTCCCTCCTAATACTGATCAACCTCCACCATACTTAACTTACACTATGTAAGGCATCCATAGTCCATATGGTCATAGTCAATATAAGCAGGTCAATGTGCTCAGTGTATGTGCTCTTAGGATGTGTGGTTGCATCTGTCTGCTCTTGCAACATGAATAAAAATTGAATAGTTGATGAATTATAGCTAAAGGTTCATCCCTGATTAACAGGTCATTGATTCTTGAGAGAGAACAGCCTAGAGTCATGTTTAGAATATTGTATTCTTGGCAGGAATTTCTGAACAGTACAATAAACTGAGGGTCCAAGAGGCTTGGAGATAAGCATCACATTAGACTGTTGTTGCAGCTCCTCTGAGAGGAGTCCACACATAATGTTGCATTTATATAGATGCTGTTTGGCTTAGAACTCAGCAGGATGGAGAAATCAGAAATAAAAATTGCCCTGTATGCTCTAATGACCACATAATCAGGGATATTGCCCAATATGCTGTGACAACCATATAGCCAGATATTTGACTATTCACCCATATGGCACATCTGTGATAATAGTAAAATGATATCCTCAACCTTTTTGAAACCCTGCACAGCTACTGTCTGCAAACTGAACGGCAAATTCTCATTCAAGTGAGAGGCAGCCTTTCTAGCACCAGGCAGAAATAGAACAGATGTCTACATTAGAGACCCAATTCTAACTAAGTTTTAGATCTTCTGTGTGCACAGCTGAGATAATAAAAAAATACTGATTTATTTAAATCCAAAGATATATTGATACACATAAAATCTGGCCCTGTGTTAGCCTACCAACCTTACCCACAAGCAGCACCTTATTCCACAAATAGTACCAGTGAAGTCAATGGGTCTACTTATGGTGTAAGGTGCCTCTAACTGTGAATAAGGATATCAGAATCTGGGGTGCAATTCAGCAAAGTGCTTAAACATGCTTAAATTTAAGCCATATTAAATACCTATTTAATTCAATGAGAATTAAGCTTGTGTTTGAAGTTAAATATGTACTTAAGTAATTTGCTGAATTAGAGTCCTAGCCATAATATGTATGTATGTGTACACACACACACACTATACATGTTACATGTATTGATTCTGTAATATACATTAATTATATGTATATTAATTCTTATTGTTTTATCTCATTACATTTTATGAGAAAGTGTTAAGATATATTTAGTATCTTCTCAGACCAAAAAAGCAAAGCAATTCCTAGTTTGTTAACTGGCATGTTATTCTTATGCATGTTGAAAACAGAGTGAGAGTATGCTGGTGGTCCTGTCATGTGTACTCTTAACTCACATCAGATTGCAATGATTTCTCTCTGCCTTAGCTAAATTCACTTTCAGATCCCATGGAAACTCAAAACTTCATTCTGCCCCCTAGCATGTACAATTTCCTATGTGGTTCAAAACTGAAACTGAATTTGAAATGGAATTTGCCAAGAGCAATAAGAAAAATATAAAACTCATTAGACATTGAGATAGGGAACTGATCCTGGAATTAGTTTTGGAGGATAGGGAGGAATGTGATAGTTGAAAGCTAATTTTTTTTAAATGGCATAAGCTCATGGAAATAATAGGATGCACTCTTAAGCTATTATTAACATAAAGCTAATGCCATAATATGGGACAAGCTAAGTTCTATAGTTTGTATAAAGGCTATACATGGTTTTTAGGTCATAGATGTCTCTTGACAACTTGGTATACTCAACAGTACAAACCTGTAGCAATTCCTGCTGTTCTTTACTTGCAAGAGACAATTGTACCTTTCACCTAAGTACTCCAGCCTTCATTCTACTCACCAGATGAACCTGGAACTTAATTTTCATTCCAAGTAGAAGACCCATCCAGACTTCCCAAGTGATATTTGCTTTTTTCCTTCAGAAAAACTTCTAGAATGTGCACCCAGGATGTTTCCTTGGAAATTGCCATGTGACCAGAATAACATTATTTGGCACATAGTCTTTAAGCTTCCCAGAAGCTAAAATAAATTCCAGTGTTATGGGCACTGGTGGCAATGCTGGGCTGTGGATGGTACATATGCAATCCTTTTGCTAGTGACGTGATCAAGGCAGTGCTGCTTGTTCACAGGTTGTGATCAGTGCTTTGCTCTATAGATAATATATATGTGTACATGCCAGGCAGAGCATGGATCACCCCTTTGATCACCATTTTGTGTTGCTCCCTTTTCTGGCTAAACAAGCAAGTGCTGCACATGGGGATAAGGAAAAAAGAGAGAACTCAGCCACCCTGGAGGAGCAGATGACTGATGTGCTACAGTAAGATAACACAATTCTTGGTCTCACCTTGTAAAGAGCTGGGCTTTTCTTTCAAAGACTTTGCTTGAAAGGAGCCTGGAGACTTCAAGTTGCAAAAACTGGATCCGGAGCCTTGTGTGCAAAGGAAATAAAAGTCAACCAAATTCTACAAACTATTTTAATACACCAAATATTTTAATATAATGTTTCTATTTCTAGTTTAGATTAACCTATATCCCACAGCATATCGTAGTCATTTGATTAAAAAACCAAAATACACAACACATGATCTTTTTCCTTATTACTCTTAAAGTTCCCAATTCATCAAAGCTTTTAAGCATGTGCTTGACTTTAAACTTGTGTTTTTGAGTGTCCTTGAAGTCAATGGGATTTAAGCACATGCTTAAGTGCTTTGCTGAATTGAGCCCTAATGCACTGCTGAGTAAGTACTAATCATAGGACCGCAATTACCTGAACACTAAACATCATTTGAGATATAGCAAATCAAATGCAACTTCAGTGCAATGCATAACACTGAGGAAACCCATGTGTACGTCTGTATAGGTGCTGGAATTAGAAATGATGGGGGTGCTTCAGCACCCCCTGGCTTGAAGTGGTTTCCATTATATACAGGATTTACAGTTTGATTCAATGGCTCTCAGTACCCCCACTATAAAAATTGTTCCAGCACCCCTGTAAGTCTGGTCCAATATCCCTGGAATTAGCTAAAATTAGCCTTAAATCTGAAATTTGGGGGTCTAATGGGTGTTGTTTTTGAAATCTGCTGCTCTGGAAGGTACAGTTTATGCCATCAAGGGGTAATAGTATTCTTTTTAGTTGATAGTACTCTAATTGCAAAAAAGCTAACAATGACTGCTAAAGTAATTTATCTTAAAGGGAAATTATGCTGGGGCAATAGCTATTATGCCTTCTAAATGGAAACTGAGTTTCTGGGGAATAAAATAATTTAACCCTGATTTCCTTCCTGATACCACCTTGATCTTCAAGAAATAGATAGGTGTGCTCAGAGCTAATGGGCTCCAATAAGCATGCCCACAGAGGCTGAACAGAACAAAGGTCATAGCAAACATTATTGTTTGGTAACAGGATTATGAGCTTGATAATGGCTCCTAGAGGGATAAACACTTTTAAATATTATTACATAGCTTTAATATTAGACATTCAAAACCCTGCTCTAAACATTCCTGGGGTGTTTGAAATTCCCAGTCAGCTTCTAATTTTGCATTTTGAGACTACTATATTAAATAGCGCAGGGGTGAGTGAAATATTTTATTTTGTTTCAAGTTACTTAGATGTATTTTCTTATACTGCTTTAGAAATATTTATTGTTTTAAAGAAAATCACACAGAGAAACAATAGTGAATAGTTATCCAAATAGACCAATGCAATGAGGACAATTTCCTCATAGTTTTCAGTGAGTAAGTCAATACTGAAAAGAAGATGTAGTCCTGTTATCCAAACTAAGCAAAAAAGGAACACAAAGATAGCCTTTGAACCCAGGATTTTTTTTAAATGTTCAATTGGATTGTTTGGTATGGTCAGTTTGCCCAGCTCTCATATGTTACATCTGCCATCTTACTATCAAGTTGCAGAGGGGGAGGTTTAGGTTGGATATTAGGAAAAACTTTTTCACTAGTAGGGTGGTGAAGCACTGGAATGGGTTACCTAGGGAGGTGGTGGAATCTCCTTCCTTAGAGGTTTTTAAGGTCAGGCTTGACAAAGCCCTGGCTGGGATGATCTAGTTGGGGTTGGTCCTGCTTTGAGCAGGGGGTTGGACTAGATGACCTCCTGAGGTCCCTTCCAACCCTGAGATTCTATGATTCTATGATCACACTTTTCATATCATTAGGCCTCACTTGTTTACAGTACTTCCCTTGGCCCACACCGCTTCCCGCAGCCCCCATTGGCCGGGCACAGCGAACCGCGGCCAGTGGGAGCCACGATCGGCTGAACCTGCGGATGCGGCAGGTAAACAAATTGGCCAAGTGCGCCAGAGGCTTTCCCTGAACAAGCGGCGTCCCAAGTTTGGGAAACACTGCTCTACACTGTCTCATTCTATTATTACTATTATTTGCATTACAGTAGCACACCAACCAGATGGCCCAATTGTGCTAGGAACTGTGAGCTTCTCTACTCAGTGGTGTAGTAGGGGTGTAAATTCTAATACACACGAGCGTGTCGTGCACTCACTGGCCCATATGGACCCTGCTGGTGTGCACTAAAAGTTCCCTAATGCCGATTAGCATACCCCTGTTTCAAACAGTAGTACATTAATGCACACTAGGGAACTTTATGGAAGTAGTGTACACACAGCACATGTGGACCAGTGAGTGCACAACACACTGGTAAGAATTAGAATTTACAGTCCTACTGGTGCGGGCTAAGGCACTGTGTAGAAAAGCCCTGTATCAACATGTACGAAGAGACATTCCTGAAAAGCTGACAATCTAAACAGACAAAGGGTGAGAGGGGGCATGGAAACAAAAAGAGGTGAGGTGACTTGTCCAAGGTGACATAACAGGTCAATGGCAGAACCAGGGAAAAAAACCCACATATTCCTAATCCCCAGTCTAGGACACTAGCCACGAGACCACACTGCTTCTCTAATACACAGACTGTAATTTCTCTGATGTAAGATAGATCATTCTTTCTACAGTTCATTATTGTGTCACTTACATTTTGGATTTAAAACACATTTTCACTCTGATTTGCTCCTTTTTGAAGATTTCAATTAGTTTAGAAAAATCCACCCATCCAGGTTATTTTTCAAGCAATGAAGGTTTCTTATTCCACGTCTACATTCCTGATGTGTCCGAAAGTTTTTTTTATTCTTCATGCAGATTCTCCAAAACCCTATAACTCAATCTGCAGGTTTGAAGGACGCTCTGCATCATTTTCACACCTCACTAGTCACATTTTCATTTCTCTTTGCAATTTGCTTTTAGATTTAAATTGACCACAAAATGCAAATTGAGTTATTCTTACTCAATGGGCTCTAATGATATTTCAGTGGATTTTCCAGATGATTTGTTCCCAAATCTCTATAAAAAATAGACAGCATATATATGCAGATGTCTGCATATGTGTTTTGTATGAATTTTATATAAAAGACTATGTGAATTCCAGGAGCAACCACACCAAAAAGTTCTGAAAAGACACTTCTAGAAGCAAAGTTCTCCAAGTTGAAGATTTTTTATTTTATTTATTTTCTATGTGCAGTTGTGTCTTTTTTGTTAGATGCTGGATGACAGAATTATGTTAGTGAAATTTTGAAATAGCAAAATCCAATGCACCCTTGCCCCCTTCACTATAATCTCTGTACAATTATTTTCAGATTTTCACTAGATTCATCTATATATAACTTGTTCTGATCCAAACAGCCCAAAACTTTGGGCACTAACAGAATTTTTCACCTCAGACTCATCACTATTAACTTTTTCCTGTGGAAAGTCCATTTAGATGGCCAATATCATTGTTCGAACTGGCAACACATCTAAGCTAGAGCTGCATGACATGACACTGGCTTGGCTATATTTGAAGGAAACTGTGAAATCTTAGATAAACATTTGCCTCTTTGTCATTTTTGCCAATGATCCAGCAGCAACTTTGCATGATTCTGTGTTAGAAAAATGACTTAAATTAAAAACATTGATTTGATAAGAAGAGCGCTGAAGATTCAATGTTTCTTCCATTTTATTTATGTATTGCTTGGTAAAATGTAATATTCTTACTGTGGTGGTTTCACATTCCAGTCCTCACATTCAGTCTCTCTTTTTTTCTTCTAATCATACAACGCTGTCTAAAAGGTTTCACGCACCTCCAGCATGAGACTTCCACTACATCACCTGCTGATTTCACACCCACAGTCATGGAGCAATCACAGACATTTGAAGAAAGAACAATCTATTTTTACCATATGTTGACCATATGTTGCTCTGACACATTTCACCAAGCAGGAATTTGTATACAGAAGAACTATAAGTAAAGGATAAGGTGGTAACTAATTTCCTTAAAATAATCCCAGTATTTCTCAGCATTCCTCACAGCATAGCTGAGAGCTGACCCAACCCAGAAGAGTTTGGTTCATGAGTGGATTTGTGATCTGAACCCCAATTTAGTTTGTAAGGATTGGAATCAAACCAGTCCCTGTAAATTCCTTTGGATGCCCAGGTCCCATTAACTGCAATCAGGAAGGATGATTTTGTGATTAAGAGACTGGTTTGGGACTTGGGAGATCTGAGTTCAGTTACAGGCTTTTCTGTGTGACCTTAGGCAAGTCATTTTATCTCTCTATTCCCTATCTCTAAAATGGGACTAATACTGTCTGCTCACTCTCACCCTTTGTTTGTCTTGTCTATTTGCATTATAAACTCCCTTGTACTTGTGCAAATATATGTGGCATCTAGCACAATCAGGCTCTAATCTCAGTTGGGGACTTTAGTGTATGTCTACACTGCATTATAAACCCAGGTTCAGACTCAGGTTTGATCCCAACCTCCCCACCAACACCACCACCATCATTCATCCATACCCAGGGTGAGGGAGGGTCTGACCCCAAGTCTTACTGAGACTTGGGTCCAAGCCCCATCATAGGAAACAAAGGGTAGGAATAAATGATCAGTTTTCAGAATGGAGAGAGATAAATAGTGGTGTCTCCCGGGGGTCTGTGCTGGGACCAGTCCTATTCAATGTATTCATAAATGATCTGGGAAAAGAGGTAAACAGTGAGGTGGCAGATGATAAAAAACTACTTAAAATAGTCCAAAACAGACTATGAAGAATTACAAAGAGATCTCACAAAACTGGGTGAATAAGCAACAAAATGGCAGATGAAATTCAGTGTTGATAAATGCACATTGGAAAACATAATCCCAACTATACATACAAAATGATGGGGTCTAAATTAGTCGTTACCACTCAAGAAAAAGATCTTGGATTCATTCTGGCTAATTCTCTGAAAACATACACTCAATGTGCAGCAGTCATCAAAAAAGCTAACAGAATGATGGGAATCATTAATAAAGGATTGATAATAAGACAGAAAATATCATATTCCCTCCATATAACTCTATGGTACCCACATCTTGAATACTGCATGTAGATGCGGTCATCCCATCTCAAAAAAGATATATTGGAATTGAAAAAGGTATGGAAAATGGCAACAAAAATTATTAGGGGTCTTGAACAGCTTCCATGTGAGGAGAGATTAATAAAACAGGGACTTTTCAAAAGAGACAACTGAGGGGGGATATGATGGAGATCTATAAAATCATGACTGGTGTGGAGAAAGTAAATAAGGAAGTATTATTTACTCATTCTCATAACACAAGAACGAGAGGTCATCAAATGAAATAAATAGGCACCAGGTTTACAACAAATAAAAGGAAATATTTATTCACAAATGCACAGTCAACTCCTTGCCAGAGGATGTTGTGAAGGCCAAGACTATAACAGGGTTCAAAAAAGAACTTGATAAATTCATGGAGGATAGGTCCATCCGGGGCTATTAGCCGGGATGGGCAGGGATGGTGTCCCTAGACTCTGATTGCCAGAAGCTGGGAATGGGCAACAGGGGATGGATCACTTGATGATTACTTGTTCTGTTCATTCCCTCTGAAGCACCTGGCATTGGCCACTGTCAGAAGACAAAATATCAGGCTAGATGAACCTTTGGTCTGACCCAGTATGGCCGTTCTTATGTTCTTATTTTGCAGTGTGGATCCAGGAAAAGATGGACTGACAACTGAAACGATAAGAGCTGGAGGCCATGACCTCTGGAAAACACTTGCTCAGAGGCTTAGCCGTTACTTGGAAATGCAGACGATACCATCCAGCTGGGAGGAGTCCAACACCATTTTGCTGTACAAGAAGGGCGATCATAAAGATCTAAAGAACTATGGTACAATATGCCTACTCTCACATGTTTACAAGCTATTTACCAAAATAATAACAAACCGAAGCTCACAGAGTTTGAACGAGCAGCAGCCAAGAGAGCAGGCAGGTTGTCAAAGGAATTTCAGCACATTGGATGTCATTGTTGAAAGCGGGTACAGTAAAATGCGATGGGCTGGGCATATAGACTCACTGACAATCAATGAACTACAGCTGTCACTGAGTGGTACCCACGAGAACTGAAATGATCACTTGGCTGACCTCCAAAGAGATGGGAAGATTTCATTGAGAAAAGGCATGGCCACTCATGGAGAAGGGAGGCCAGGATATGAAAAGAATGGAAGACAAATTGTGAATCTATATGATGGCTGAAGGACCGATCAATCAATGTGATCGAGGTGGATCCAGCACAAACCACAAACCCGAGTCAGAAAGTCTCTGTAGTTCAGTATTGATGTATTAGCTGTGAGACATGGGTCCAGCAATTGTAAACAGAAGTTTACAATGCAGTGTGGATGCTCAAATGTGGTTGTTGAAACAACAAGCCCGCAAGCATGGGTCCCAGACACCCAGGTTTACATGCAATGTACACATACCCTTAGGCAAAATTATAGTACAAATAATTCTAATCTTCCATGGAAACTCTGCATAGCTGACCCATCACTACTTGCTCTGCTGCACACCTTCCCCTCAACAGACACCAACAAGCCAAGCCCCTGAAATATCTCAGGTAAGCAGAGTATCCTGGGGGTTTATTGTGGTGGTGAATGGTGCTATTTTGGAGGGGAATGAGGAAGGCTATCTAGGGAAGGGAAATTTCTTAGCTTTTGTCAAGGCTAAATCCCTACTCTGTCACTTTGAGTACAGAAGGTGGGGGCCCACAAGGATTTTAAAAATTAATACTTGCCACTCCAGGCTTGTATTAAACTCCCAAGGTTACAGCTTTTCTCTCACCTTGGCTTGATAAATGTTGCCATCATCCAGGAAAGAGCACTTTGAAATTCCTCCCTGTGGAGTACCCTCAAGCCCTTTCACCCCCACTCTGGGGAAGAGCTGAGAAAGAAAACAAAGGAAATTAGCTGTGCTACCAGCTAATCAAACAACATGCACAAACCTCTTAGGACACCAAAAAGCTAATCCTGTTCTTAAAAAAGGTAAATTTTAATAAAAACAAAAGGGAAGAAAATGCATCTGGAACTTAGGCTTTTGCTAGATTTTAAAAGAGCAATTCCAAAAATTAAGCACCCAAAATAGCTTTCTTGGGGGTTCCTCTTAAAGGTTACAAGCAAACAGAAGCATTGTGGGTAAGCACAGAGGAATCCACGAGCCTTAAAAAATAAATCGAAATAAACCTAATCGCGTCTTCCTAAACATTCCTAATTTACTTACATATTTGGTTTGTTAAAAGTAGTTCTAGATATGATCTGATGGTTTTCATATCTGGTGCAAACATTACACAGCATTCTTGCTGCCTGTCTCTTCAGCCCAGAGAGAGCAACAGACAAAGAGAAAGTTTCTTTCCCAATTTTAAAAAGTTCTACCTTCTCGTTTTCTCTTTTGGTCAGGTGCCCACTTCTTTTTCTTTACCTGGGAGACTTTTAACCCTTTGCAGGTAAAGCAAGCAGAGAACATCTACCTAGAGGGATTTTACAGCTAACTGGCTGGCTTGGTGTCCATCAAAGGGAGCTATTCCCCCTCCCTCCCCCCCCCCCACACACACACTTCATTTATCACAGCTTCACAACTGAGTGAACTATTATTATTTATCAAGCTAGTGTCTAAGGGCCAACCAAGAATGGAACCTCATTGCACAAATAAAACAGTAGATGGTCTCTTCTGAGGAGCTCACAGTCTAACAAGATGAGACAAACCCAGGGTGGGGGAAGAAGTACAACACACAAGCAGAGAGAACACCGTGAGAGCAGCAAACAGCACTTTAGTTCAAAGATTTATTATTTTTATTTATTTAATTCATGGGGGAGTTACTTAGGAGAGGTTAAAGCTAAATAGAAAGAAAAGTGAAGGGAAAGGGGATGGTGAGCTGAATTTTCAAGAGTAGAAGTTATTTGCAAACACATCAAACCTCGAATCCATGGCTAAGTTTGAGTGAATTAAGGTTTATGAGAATAGTCCTACAGTACCTTTACATATTTCCTGAATTACTGTGCTTCAGAATGCTGAATTATCTTGCTTTGCACCTGTCCCTATATGGCATGGCTACTAACTCAAGAGCCTTTCTTTGCAATAACAGGCCCTAGTCATCCCTGGTGTAACTCCACTGAAGTCACGAAAGTTAAAAGGGATGAATCTGCCCCAAGATGACTGCAAGCCTTAAATAAGCATCATTTTTTTAGTTGAAAAAAGAGCCATCACCTTTTCTTAAGCATTTGGAGAACATACGACTCATATGTTGGAGTTCATTCCATAGCTCTCTCCATCAGGAACAGTTTCTTTAATACAAAAAAATCCCTCTACCTATTACCACAACCTATTACCACTAATCAATGGCATTTGTGTGTTGTGCAATCAGTCAATCAGTTTTCTTAGGAAAACAGTAGTAGTAGCATCAGATCAAATAGCACTTTTTAAAGCCTGAAATGTCTACTTTCTGGGATTCTGTCCTATGCTAACTGATGTGATGATGCTTTGATGTGTGAGATGTTTTCTCAGGTAAGTACTGTTTCCTGTTTGCCATCTCAGCAAGTTTCCTACTTAATTACCTATGCATGCTGATTTATTCTCCCAGACAGTTACCCAAGCTGAGTAACTGAGTGTCAAAACCCATTTCCCTGGCAACAGTGTCAATTCTGCAATGTTAGCTTCACTTCCCAATTATCCAACTGCTTTTAGTGCCATAGGTTTAAAGGGATTTGCAGTTTTTAAATAGTTTACTGTTCAGTAAATATTTTTATAATATCTAAAATATCTCTGGATTGGTCATGATCCCAGACT
Source organism: Chelydra serpentina (assembly GCA_037349315.1). Taxonomy (NCBI): domain Eukaryota; kingdom Metazoa; phylum Chordata; order Testudines; family Chelydridae; genus Chelydra; species Chelydra serpentina. Next base: position 22,741,787 of record JBAIAC010000035.1, read on the forward strand.
CATCCTCACACCAATAATCACAGGACAAAATCAGGAAGAACTTAATTCTTGCATCATTATCTCTGATGATAGTCGTGTATAGCGTGACAAATGAATGCATTATTTCTTCATTTGTATCCCAATAGAACCCAGGATCGCCAGTCATAGACCAGGACCCTATTGTGGTAGGCACTGTAAAAATCACATGCAAGCAGCAATTTGCAAGTAAACTGCTGATTTTTAGTCAGCAGACTTTTTCATGTGCGGCGAACAGATAATGAACAATGTCCGGAACAAACAGGAGCTATTGTTAGAACAGATTTGGGAAAGCTATATTTGTTCACTATGAACTCATATTCAGCTTAGTAGCAAGAATAGATAAATTGCAGAAGTGTGCACAAATGTAAATATGATTTCATCACCATCACTTTTTACCATACTTGTAAATACTTCGCTCCAAAGTCCTCAAAACAATCTACAAAAACTCTGTAAGACTCACAAGGCAACCAAATGAGAAGGTAAAGATTATTATACCGAGCTTATAGAGAAGGAGATTGAACACAGTATTAAGTGACTTGACCAAGTACAAACACAAGTCAGTGGCAGCATCAGAAAGATAATCTAGGAGTGCTGACTCCCAAGCGTATGGCCTAACCACAAACTTTAAAAGCTAATATAGTAATTATTTAGGGTAGCCAGATTTTAGAATTATTCACACATTATTTTCATGCACAAACATCCAGTTAAACTTCTAAGTCATTTGTACATACAATTAACATGAATACATGTGCACAGACAAGTTATGAAAGCATGAGTTTCTAAAAATGTGGCCCGTAGCTGAAGGTATAAGGTTAATAGACTATAGATTTACAGTTATACGCCAAGTATTTCCCTCACCAGAAACCACTTTCAGGAATAGACAGTCCTTGTTTTAAGATTCTCAAACTAGAGTATTTCTGAAATTGACTGAGTGGAATTGAAGCTATTGCCTACCAGACATTCAATACACGTGGAAGAGCTGAGCAGGCAAGCTGCAGTCTGCGTAAATCAATAAACCTGATTGGTTGTGATTAAGGAAAGAGAAATATATCAAGTGCAATTGTTCTAACAATACATTGGCTTTAAATCCTGGGCATCTGGATGATTTAGGACTTTTAAAAAAATAATCAATTGGAATTTAGCTGCCTTTTTGCACTTTCTTTGGTTGATTTTAATTGAATTTCTCTAAAAATATGTTGGCCTCCAAAACATTTTATGCCTGACCAGGACCTAATGTGTCATTGCTATAGTATGAAAAAATGTGATTATTAAGCTTCTTGTTTTTACAGTTTTCTATACATCATAGATTATTAGGGTTGGAAGAGACCTCAGGAGGTCATCTAGTCTAATCCCCTGCTCAAAGCAGGACTAACACCAACTAAATCATCCCAGCCAAGGCTTTGTCAAGCCGGGCCTTAAAAACCTCTAAGAATGGAGATTCCACCAACTCCCTAGGTAACCCATTCCAGTGCTTCACCACCCTACTAGTGAAAAAGTGTTTCCTAATATCCAGCCTAGACTTCCCCCACTGCAACTTGAGACCATTGCTTCTTGTTCTGTCATCTGCCAGCACTGAAAACAGCCTAGCTCCATCCTCTTTAGAACCCCCCTTCAGGTAGTTGAAGGCTGCTATCAAATCCCCCCTCATTCTTCTCTTCTGCAGACTAAATAACCCCAGTTCCCTCAGCCTCTCCTCATAAGTTATGTGCCCCAGCCCCCTAATAATTTTCGCTGCCCTCCGCTGGACTCTCTCCAATTTGTCCACATCCCTTCTGCAGTGGGGAGGACCAAAACTGGATGCAGTACTCCAGGTGTAGCCTCATCAGTGTCGAATAGAGGGGAATAATCACTTCCCTTGATCTACTGGCAGTGCTCCTACTAATACAGCCCAATATGCCGTAGGGCTTCTTGGCAACAAGGGCACACTGCTGACTCGTATCTGCTTCTCATCCACTGTAATCCCCAGGTCCTTTTCTGCAGAACTGCTGCTTAGCCAGTCGGTCCCCAGCCTGTAGTGGAGCATGGGTTCTTCCTTCCCAAGTGCAGGACTCTGCACTTGTCCTTGTTGAACCTCATCAAAATTTCTTTTGGCCCAATCCTCCAATTTGTCTAGGTCACTCTGGACCCTATCCCTAACCTCCAGCGCATCTACCTCTCCCCCCAAGCTTAGTGTCATCTGCGAACTTGATGAGCATGCAATCCATTATCCAGATAATTAATTAAGATGTTGAACAAAACCGGCCCCAGGACAGACCCCCTGGGGCACTCCGCTTGATACCGGCTGCCAACTAGACATCGAGCCATTGATCACTACCCATTGAGCCTGACAATCTAGCCAGCTTTCTATCCACCTTATAGTCCATTCAACCAATCCATACTTCTTTAACTTGCTCAAGAATACTGTGGGAGACCGTATCAAAAGCTTTGCTAAAGTCAAGATACATCACCACCACTTTCCCCATATCCACAGAGCTAAGCAGCTATAAAAGCTAAACAGGATATACTAAGAAGCATTAATCTTCAAAGTATTTGCTGAAGCCCTGAATTTTACAAGCTGCTTTACAAAGCTTTGACCTTAGCCATATCTACACTTACTGGGGATTGACGCTTCTGCAATCGATGCAGCGGGAGTTGATTTAGTGGATCTAGTGAAGGGCGCTCTCCAGTCGATTCTGGTACTCCACCAGAATGAGAGGAGTAAGGTAAGTCGACGGGAGAGCATGTCCTGTTGATGCAGCACAGTGCAAACACTGCAGTAAGCTGTCCTACGCTACGTTGACTCCAGGTATGTTATTTACCCATAAGTATTATTTGCTAAGGATCTCAATAAGCCATATTTACCCTCTGCTGTAATCCAGTTCACAAATTTTCTAACAAGTTTCAGCTGACACCAATTACCCTGAATAGAAATACGTGGTGAATGAAAAGTTAAGGCAAAGATTCCTTCAGTTAAAATCCCCACAGCAGTCTTAACTTTACCCCTTTGTCCCGCATTAAAAATTAGAAAGGGATGGATTGTTTCAGCCAAAATAAGAAATGGCTCAAATCCTTTGTCTAACCTTTGAACTGACCTGAATGCTTTTCATAGTCAAGAATCCATTTAGGCAACTTTTTACATGCCACCAAGTTTTGGCAGGATTCCAGATGTATACATTTCTTTTCAGCAGCACAACACAAAAATGCTTCAATTGATATGGTTTAAAGTTTTCACCTGAAAATTTTCCTTCTGGCTGAGAACTAAAACAACCTGAAATCAGGGTTCCCTCTATGCTACTATCATTTGGGGACATCAACCCTGTGAGCTATGTAGTCCATCTCTATATGGGGCAGTGGCCATTAATTGTGTCAGACCAAATTGACAGAACAGCATCTTTTCATATTTGTCACTTAGTGTAGTGCCTAATGCGCCTTTGTGAAGCTCAGTGACCTAAGAAGGGAAATGGAGAACCTTCTTTTTGGTATGTGCTACTGTCACCTGGGTCTGTAGAACAGCACTTCTTGCTATGTGGTTGCATTGTGGTTGCAAGTCTGCTGTAAACTGTTGTTATTTTCTGGTCTGACTCTACTTGACAGATGAAAGACAGTCAATGTCCTGGCTATAGGATGCCTACTCCACTAGTTGTGCATATGTGTAAATGAGAGCTGGTGGGAAATATTTTCCTGTCCTGTGAGATTTATTGAAAATTCAAAAAAAATTAAATCCCAAATCAGGACAAAAAGTCAAAATCTCTTCTTCTTTTTTTGTGAACCAATAATCTGAAAAAAAATCAAATTGAATCAAAACATTTTGTTCCAAAACAATATTGTTCCAATATTTGTTTAAGTTCAAAATCAAAATAGTGTTTTTGTATATACATTAACTAAAATTTCTAAAATTGTTTCAAACTGGAAAACAAAACTTTTCATTTTGAAAGTAAACATTTCTTGAATCAGGCGATTAGATAAAAGCAACTCTTTCCCATGAACTTTTTGAGTTCCAACAAATAGGCATTTTCCAATGAAAAATACTTAGCTGGAAAATTCCCCAGGAATTCTACTATCAGTGTCTTCTTGGTGGTTGCTAGGTGTAGGTGTATGTGTAGAATTGTACCCCCCTTGGCCACTGTATTTAGGCTATTACTGCTAGAACTCTTCCTTTATTTGTTTGTGTAAATATATGGCCTCCTCTCAGCCATACCCTCACGGCCTCAGAGCAGCAGCAAGCAGCCCCTTGCCTGAATATCTGTGGCTGGAAATAAACTCAAATAAACTCAGCACACAGAATTTGGAATATATAAATAGCCCTTTTTATGGGGTTAATTTATTACTCAAAGTCCCACTACCATAAACCAGAATCCCGTGAGCACAGTCCAAACAGTACATTCATCATAACTGTCCAACAGCAAGTACAGCTCCGGTACCTATCCCCTCACCCCAGCTCTCCAGTATGCCTCCAGCATCTCTCATCATGCTTCACCTCAGCTTCCAGCTATGGCTCCAGCATCTCTCACTATGCCTCATCTCAGCTATGCCTCTGGCATCTCTCACCAGTGTCACATTTCAACACGGCTCATCTAGCTGGGGCGTTTCTCCTCCCTATCTCTTCTATGGGTAGGATTCCAGCTGTTGCTTGGAGACATCAGCAGGCTCAGCCCTCCATCATACCCTAGCTTTCAACTCTCTAGCTTCATCTCTCCAGCTCAGAAAGCCGGCAGGTCTCTCTCTCTCTACTGCTTTCAGCCTTCAGCCATCTCTGGTCATGGCTCCATGGCCTGGGGAAGTTTGTAGGTGGCCCCGGCTGCTTCTCTGCCTTCTGCTTTCACCAACCTCATCTGGCACCACTGCTCAACCAGGGAACTCTCCCTGGTCCCTCCTGTAGGACATCCCCTCCCCTGCACACCCTTTACTCTCAGGACCCCTTCTTTTGTAACTCTGTAGATAAAACTCTCCTTCTAAATTCTCTCTCTCTCTCTCAGGATTCTTGATTCATTTTTAACTCCCAGAAACAGCCCCACACTCCTCATTACATTAAACTAGGGCACACCTGGACAGGACCAGGAGAGCTGAGCCCAATTGCAGCTACCTTGTTACAGAGGGAGTCCTTTCAACCCGTTATGTGCAACAGAATGTTTCTTCTTTATCCAGCCAAGCACTGACTGTTGCATATTCTGCAAATGTATCCGCTTGTCTTTCTACCCAAATGTGCAAAACTGGAGGAGCTCCCCATGCTTTGATAATATGGTTTTGAACATCCTTGGCACTCTTGGCCCATACCAGTTGGATGCAAGATCAGGATTTTACCCTTAATACTCTCCATTTCCAAATCTGCATTTACCAGCCATCAAAGAAGATATTTTTCTCTTACTTGCTTAAACTTCCTAGCTTATACAAACTTTTAATTGTTGTTGTTGTTGTTACGGCTTTATGTTGTAGACGAGAAATGAAAATACTCATAAATTAAATGTCAACATGATACTTTCAGGGCACAAATGTAAATAAAGCATTTTGGCAGTGGGGTAACACTCAGGGAGAGTGAGATAGGAACATATTTGGAGACCTAACTTAGACCTTAATTATGCCCCACATTGCTGTAGGATAGTTTTATTACACCTTTCTGCATGAAGAAAAAAAATCTTCCATCTCCAATTCTATGGAGATTAGAGTCCAAACATATAACACCAAAAAATGTCTGTTACTTGTTCAGCATTAATCACAGTGAATAATAATAAACAACACCTCCTCGATCTGAACAGAAACACAAACTAAAAGAGATGGTGCTTCAGACGCTATAAGGCTGGTCACAGTGATCAAACACTCTTCAGAAAGGGCAGGTTTATCTCCCTCCCTGTGAGTACTACACAGCCCTGCAGGGAGATCTTTCTGAAAACCTTTTGCAGGTTCAGAACACGAGTAACCTGTCACAGCTGTCAGAGATACCTCATTTTGTTATTGAATTAAAACAGCTGTCAATGGTCTTAAATGCCATAAAGATAAAGTTAATATTTCGTGCTTGATAGCAGCTGGAATAAAGGAAGTTTATAGAGGCTAGGTTCTGCCTGTTAAATGTACAAAATATTAATCGTGTAAGTGCACATATTGAATTTCAATCCCAACCCACCCCCTTCAACTCCAATATGTGAAGAGAAGCCCCAAACCCCGGTGCGCTGTGCAGAGCTGAAGCCCCAAGCCCTGGAGCTCCAAGACCCCTCCTCCACACAGGGCAGAAGCCCCTAGCCTCACCACCTTGCCTCAGGGCAGAAGACCCGAGCGGTCACCCACACAGCCCAGTGACTGAAGCCTGGAGCCCCAGGACCCCCTCCCCCATTGGGCCCTGGAATTTTTATAACATGTTGGGGGCATGTGGGGGACGCCGTGAAATAATCTATGTGAATTTAAGCCCTACCAGCAAGTAATCCATGCCCCCATGTTCAGAAGAAGGCAAAAAAAAAACCACCCCAAGATCCCTTTCTATTTGACCTGTGTGAAAATACTTTCCTTGGCCATAATGATGGCCAAATCTGGCCATCATTATGACTCTGAACACGTGAGCGAGACCCAACTGCCATTCATCTAGAAAGAGGATTCTCAGTACCACCTCAGAGCAGTGGTCCCACCCCATCCAGACCATGATGAGTGACTTGCCCAAAGTCAAACATGCGCGCTGAGGACCACATAAAATCTCTAAAGCAAATACTTAACTGATCACAGTCAATATCTCTTATTTATTGAGAAAAGTTATATAAAACTTGCTCTATTGATGCTTTAATCATTATTAGAATATCTTCTATATCTCACTCTGATTGTATGGTTTGCTTTTCATATGCCCAACTGTGCACCATAGAGATGATTATAATTTTAAATTCATATGGAGTTTGTGGTGTGTTTTTGTTGTGGTGGTTTTATTTTCAGTACAAACTTCTGCAAGGCACTGGAGTTGTGGTTAGAAAAAGCCATAGAAAAATGTTATTGATGCAATGCAAAGTGACTGTGCTTCATACAGCCACTTTCATACAAACTCTGTCCCAAAACAATCTGCAAAGTTAAATAAATATTTGCAGAGAAAGTAAAACTAAGAGGGAAAGGGAATGAAGTTATGTTTTCAGATAAGATAGGAAAGAAGTTGGAAAGTTGATGAGGCCAAGAGATAGATACAGGAGAACAATCCCAGATGGCAGGCATTGCAGAGAAGAAGACTCTTGAATTGTGTGAAGGGACTTCCAGTATGCCACAGGCTGGCAAGTGGAAGGAGTGTAATGAATTTGGAACTGCTCTTTAAATTATCTGTAAATATATTATATGTCCCAGCTGTTTGCTTGGTCCCAGATCTCAAATGGAAGACTTGCTAGGTGTTGAACCCAGTCAGGTCTCCTGAGTAATCATGGATGGTACACAGGGTTCTGTAGCCTGACTGTGACGGGTTGGTATCACAGAAACCCCCTTGGAGCTGCCACCTGGTGTGCCAAGACTACGCCTGCCCCTGCTTTCCAGCTTTTTCCAGCTTGGGACTCCAGAATCCTGTCTGGTTTGAGCCAGACCCGCTAGCCTGCTGCAAACCCAGACCCAGGTCTGAGGCACGTCCCCTAACAGCTGTAGGCTTGCCTGGAAGCAGCTTAGGAAGTGTTCTTGCCTTTGACACCCAGGTGCCCAACTCCCAATGGAGTTAAAACCCTGAATAAATCAGTTTTACCCGCTATAAAGCTTATACAGAGTAAACTCATAAATAGTTCGCCCTCTATATCAGAGATAGAGAGATATGCACCGCTGTTTGCCCCCCTCCAGGTACTAACACATACTCCAGGTAACTTAATAAGTAAGAAGTTCTTTTAATAAGTGCAGAAAGTAGGATTTAAGTGGTTCCAAGCAATAACAGACAAAACAAAATGAATTACCAAGTAAAATAAAATAAAACATGCAAGTCTGTGTCTAATCACACTGAATACAGATAAAAACCTCACCAGTAAACTTCCTTTTACAGACTATGGTCCTCCTAGCCTTGGTCCAGCAATTGCTCACACACACCTATTGTCCTTGTCCTTTGTTCCAGTCTCTTTCAGGTGTGTCCTTGGGAGGGGGAGGGGGAGGGGGAGGGGAGAGTCTCTCTTTAGCCAGCTGAAGACAACATGAAGGGGTCTCCCAGGGGTTTAAATAGACTTTCTCCTCTGGGTGGCCACCCCTCCCTCTCCCTGTGTAGCATCTAGTTACAAGATGGAGTTTTGGGGTCACATGGGCAAGTCACATGTCCATGCACCACTCAGTTAGCAGCCCAGCCACATTCCTGGCTGAGCTCAGATGTGGATTGGTGTCTGCAACTTCTTTTGTCTGTCAAGAGTTTCTTGATTGGGCTCTTAACCTGCACATTCCTTTCTCCAGACATTGATCCCATGCTCTTACAAAGGCTATGTATAAAACCAGCAAATATACAACCAATATTCATAACTTTGACTACAAAAATGATACATGCATACAACCAGGAGGAATAGATTCAGTAGATCATAACTTTTACAGAGATATGTTACATGGCACATGTGGCATAAAACATATTCCAGTTATATCATATATACAGTTATAAGCATCTCCCCATAAAGCTGACATCCAATATAAGAATGAGAGATTCTCAGGATTCCACCCCAGAAGGGGTGCAGACATGTGACCTAACACCTGAGGGATGCTCTCAGAGAGACCAGAGGTAGGTCTTATATGCAACTAGCTCTGTATTGTTTCAAGGAGCCCACTGTCAAAGTCAGTTGAGGTATTAGAGAGGTTACATAACAATAGATAACAGGCATATAACATTGGCAACATGCTGGTCATTAATATTATTGTGTTATTTATGTACATGTGGTGTATAAAAATTATGGATGTGTGCTGGAAATATTTTCCTAAAATGTATTTGGTAGGCAGTGACTAGCCCAGCCTGTCCTCAACAAAGGAATTTTGTTTTGCTGGCTTGACTGTGTCTCCAATGTAAATTAAGCAAGATGAGACCAAAGACAATGAAAAGGGCATTTACATGTAAGTTAAACAAAGCTATCCCAGGAGTAAGTTGGGGGAAGATGACCATTTAACCATCTCAAGGGGGATAGAGGCTGTGTTCCCAGGAAGGCTTCCTGTCTCTTGAAACTGGGTCAATGAACTTTTAGAAGATATAAGCAGAAGCAAAAAAGCCATTTTGTTATCCATCACCTAGGGGACATAGAGGAGCAGCACACTCTGAGTTCTTGAAAAATTGATCCTCTTGGCCTGGGAGGCAAGAGTAGCTGGAAGCTGACTATAGGTAAGAAGCCTGTTTAGGCAAAGATTGTAATTTACTGAAGTTAAGCTTTAGTCACTAACAAGCACATTTTGGTTTTATACTTCTAACCATACCTGTTTCTTCTATTCTTATTATCTCTTAAATATCTGTTCTTTGTTAAAAAAAACATATTCTCATTTTATTACAAACCAGCTCAGTGCTGTGTATTCAAGGGTAAAATTCCAGCCAAACTTACAGACAACTCCCCTTTTGCAAAACAGTTTTTCCCATCTTTATCTGGCCAGGGAGATGTAACCATTTATTTTGGATCTGGATCCTGTCCCTGTAATCTATGCCTCTACACTGAAATGTCCAAGGGCTGGAGGTTGGGTGTTCTGCTGGCAAGCCCTTGACTCTGGAATTGTCTCCCATTCTTAGTACAATAGAAACTGAGTCCGATGGTTTTCCAGGCATAGTATGAAAAATAACTCAGGCTGTTGCTCAAGTGGCTCAAGAGTAGTACATTCAGTATATCTTTACGTGTATTTAGGTTAGGCTTCTTTTGTTGATTTCTGTTGTTTTAACATATGCTCATAGACCCAGAGAGAATTGTGATAGACATATTTTTTACAAATTAAGAAATAAAATAAATATAAAGAATGAAGAGAGCCAGAGATATAACTGGTCTTATTTCCTTCTCAGTTATTCCTGTGAAATCAGGAGTGAATCCACTGACGTAAATTGGGTTTATTCTATTTTAGGATTTTTCACATTTTTTTAATTAATGCAGGGCACAGTACTGTGAATACATTACTCAAGGAAGACTTCCATCACCTTTAAACTGAGGTTTGTATAATGGACCCTTACAGCCCTGAATTATTTTACCAAGCTTCCATTTTATTTATATTCATTACTATCAACTTCCCCTTTCTTCCATTTGTCATATATTATTTTAGATTTAATAGGATTTCATAGTGTTAATTGATTGTTTCTGAGGGGAAATTCTGAAACATTGTATAAAGAGATTGATTCATTATAAAGTCAAACACACGTAATGTGAGATAGAGCTTCACAGATTAGATGTAAAGCTTTGCTTTACAATGGTTTCTACTGAACAGGCGTTGCACATTGCCTGGCCTCCCACAGCATCATGCTTTGCAGAAATCATGAGTGTCACAGCTACCAGTTAACTGTAACAGATGTTAGTTTTTGTTTAACATTTTCCAAAACAAGCCAACAATTGATGAGCCAGAAAAACTAGAATAGGCTAGTATCAGCAATGGGATGGCCATTTGCTACCAATCCAACCACAATGGTCTCACAGTTATTAAGAACCCTCAACAATAGGCTTTGGCTGAAATGGCATGAGTACCTGTTACAAATCCATGACTTCAACTTCTGGTGTATGAGGTATGGCAAAATGTTTCAGAATTTACCACTGGGTAAGTGCAATCAGAAATAAATGCATCATACTGCATATCTGTCCCAAGGTAAATTAAATGAGAAGAGCTTCTGACTGGATGTTCTCTGTGAAGGGTCCTCTGTTTTGGAACTTACTCCTTCTCTTGGGTCCATCAGAGCCCAGACTTGTTAATCTCCAAGGCACATTGAAAAGCCAATCTATTATCTCTTTGCTTGCTGTTGAGGAATAAATGAGAAGATAGATTTTACACACACACACACACACACACACACACACACTTATACATATATATGGCAGTTCTTTGTTTTGTAATTTTTAATTCATGGGATAGGTTCCCAGAGCACTAGATTGACAACTATGTGAAGTGAAGGCAATTATAAAAATAATAAAATATATAACAAATAGAAGAAAGGTGAAGTTGATAGTAATGAATATAAAATCTGAAGATAGGAATTGTAAGAAATTGAAAAGGGAAGCCAAGGGACACAAGGAGACATCTATGGCCAGCATAGGAAAACCTAAGACACTAATGCCCCTAAAGATGACTTTAGGTTTATAGGTAGTTGCACCATAACAAGCGTAATGTTTTTACAAATGGTTATGGTTGATCTGGGCTTTTTGTTGTAGTCTTGCCCTCCTCCTTCTGGGATGTCATGAAAGTGGTATGAAAAAAATTACTATGCCCTGCTAAAAATACAGACATGAAGATAAAATAATTGGAATGCTAGTGTAGTCATCGATGTACAAAGACAGAAGAGATATAAATGACACATATGTTGTTTATTTTTTCCTGAGCACCGTTGTCACTGATGATTCTCAAGGGAAGCAATTTAGCATCCTCTGTGTTTATTCATGAGACAATATATTATACATCATATGTTATTGCTTCAACTCCTGAACTCAGTGTTGGAGAGGAAATATTTGCATCTAACATATATAAATTTATTTTAACAAAGACCTTTGGGTTTTGCACGAAACCACTACAAAAAAACCACGCATCAGCTCTTTGCACTCTTTAGCTTGTTCCATCATTAGACTAGAATTGTCCAGGTTATTTATTACTCAGATAGAGGAACAGATGTGCATGGTGCTTTAGAAAGGTCTTGAGGAACTTAAACTGTAAGTTGGATGGCTACAATCTAACAATTAAGGGCCTACTGAAAAATTCATTGAAGCCAGCATGACTTAAGAAGAAATAGGAAGGTAGGAGCAGAATCGTACCTAATTTAGATCAAAAACTAGAGGAACAAAGAGAGAGAAGCTAGAGTGGTACTATTTTAAAGTTTCTATTTACCAACAATCATGATGGAATCTGAGGTGCTACTGTGGAGGGGGTTTTGGTATCCCTCTGCTGTATCAAGCTGTATCTTATGCCATGCAAAATATTCCATTACCAGGGTAAATCCTCATGTGTGAATTTACATTTAAATTTCTGCAAGTATTCAAGCATGTATGCTTGTAATTATTTTGTAAACATTCATATGAGTTGCCACAATCATTCAGATGATCATGGAAAACGGACACAAAAAAGGGACATAAGCCTTGCTGAAGTGAATTCATTTTAAAGTCTGAGTGAATACTCAAATTTTTCCCTAAGTCTAATTTATTTAGGCATAGATATGTCATTTCCAAATAACAGAAAGCACCATATTATTTATTATCCATTTTCACCTCCAATCCATTAGGCTGGTCTCTATTTTATAAGTAATATGTATCTTGGCTTTAAAGATTGATATAGATTTATTTTTATTATTATTATTATTATTATTAAAGCACTACTTGAATTGTGGGATAATTGTCAAATAATCGTGGCTGAGTTGGGGACAAGACATGGAAAATTGCAGAAAAATAATAGTGGACCTTTATTATTTGTAGTAATTTGTTAAAGCTGACAGTGGGAGCTCCCGTCGTCGGCCTCCCGGGGCTGACAGCAGGATCCTGGGACGGACAGTGTGGGGGGTCTCACTGTAAAAATTGCTGTGGGAGTCTAATATTGAGGGATCCGCAATATCGCAAATTAAGTAGGGCCTTTTTTATTATAAAATTACATAGTTAAACTGCTGTTTGCTACAGTATATAGGATGTCTCAATTTACCTTGAAGTATTGTGTAAGTGAAGTAGCTAACTGAAGTTTTTATAAATGTTTTCATTCATCTTTGTGTTATTATGGGCCACGGAAGAAGCCTTCCCATCAATGCTCTTATAACATCTAAATTTTAAAAAATATATGAAATGTGATCTGGATTGAATAATTTTATGTGTGGAAGCTTGTGAATGCCTTATAGGCACCTTATAAATCTACAGACGTGAAGGCAGCATGGACACCCAGCTCTGTTAACAGTGGACTATGTTTCTATAAAATATTAAAACAGCAGATGTAACTAGCCATATTTCATATTACTCTACCAGATCTACTAATGTTATTTTTCCCTGCAAGCTTCACACTGATTGTCCAGTTTAAAACTAAACATTTAATTCACAAGTAAAATAGTGCTTGCCTCTCTACTGAATCTGTGGCTGTTATTCCAAGGCCATAGATTATCTTGACACATGAAACAGCGCGATTTAGGAAGTTGCAGAACAACTCCGTTTTCCCTCTATCATACAGTTACCTTTTAAAAAAACCCTCCAGAATTATTAGAAAAAGAGCATAGGTTTGTATTAATATATTTTCATTTCTGAGCACTCACAGTGCATCACTTTGAGGTCTCAGAAAATGGCAGACATTAGGCATTTTCCCAATGGGTTTCCTATTAACATTAAATATATATAAATTATCTTTAACCACTAAGAGCTACATATCTTGCATGTGGTAAGACAGACTTCAGAATGCAGGCACGCTTTATTCATAGGGGGTAGGTGTGATTTTCCAATGTCTTTCATCCCACTTTGTTCAGCTGTAAACAATCACACAAACTCCAAAACAGTGGAGAATTAAGCCCACCAGATTTATCCACTCATAGTGAATATCCCTTATGTAGGCCTCAGAACTGATCAACTCCCCACCCCCATATTAAACCAGTCTTGGGTGAAATTTAGAGAGTTCATCACTAAAATTGGAAGAAAAAACAAAACAAAAACATTCTACAGCTGATAAAGCACCTTCACCTCAGGAATGTCCCTAATAAGAGTTATAACCACCAAGGTTGTGAAGTAGAGACACCCAGGTGTTGGGAAATTAGGGAGAATACAGAAAGAGACTCAACAAATTGTAAGCGCTAACCAGCATTTTTATGCTGATCATCTGCATAAACAGAGAAGGTCACAACTAAGTTACAATTTAGACATGAAAGATAAAATATAAAAACTTGGGCAGGAAGAAGGACACCAAGGTGCCAGTGTGTAATTGGTTAAAATATCTGTTATTTAGGAGTGTGAGATAATGTGATAGATTTAGTAAATTTGAAGGAGGTGGCTAATTTTCCCTATATAGTGTAAATGAAAAACAATGCTCTTTGGGAACCATTTCCAGACTGCAGTTCAACATCAAGCTGCTAGAACTCTGAACCCTCTGTACAACCGTAAGGTGCAGAGGCATTGCCAGATGAGTGGATCCTGACTGGCCACTGGGTGAAATTTGTCTATCTTGGGAGTGGCGAGCATATGAGATTTGCTTGGTATATGCATTTTGTGTGTGTTGCTAATAAATAGGTGTTTAGAGCACAACTCTTTAAGGCTCTATCACGGGGAAAAGGTTCCGCAGACCCCTACAGCCCTGAGGGATTGGTGGGGTGCTCTAAATTGACCAGTTTACTCCTTGACCCCTTGGTAGGTATAGGCGGGGTGCTCTAGATTTTTGCAGGTACCGCATATTATACTGATTTGATGCAGTAAGGGGGCATTGAGGTTCTTTCCTGACTTGACAACTCGAGAGCCAGCTTTCCACAATCAGGATTGGAGGAGTAGAAAACAAGGCATTCTCTCCTCCATATTCCCATGTGTGGGGCTCACACATCAGCTAGACCTGTCATTTTTGAATTTAAGAAGACTATGTTTCTTCTTATCCCTTACAAGCTGTTGATAACATTGTGAGGGGTTGAGATCACAGAGACCTGCTTGGTGCTGCCACCTGGTGGGCCAAGGCTACTTCTGCCCCTGTTTCCAGGCCTTTTCCAGCTTGGGACTCCCGAATCCTGTCTGTTTTGAGCCAGATTCCCCTGATCTGCTGCAAACACAGACCCTCAGGTCAGAACCAAGTCCACTAACTGCTGTAAGGCTCCTGGAAGCACTCTCGCCTTTGACACCCAGGTGCCCAACTCCCAAGGAGGTTCAAACCCTTAATAAATCCATTTTACCCTGTATAAAGCTTATACAGGGCAAACTCATAAATAGTTCACCTTCTATTTCAAAGATAGAAAGATATGCATAGCTGTTTGCCTCCCTGGGTAACAACTCACACTCCAGGTAACTTGATAAGTAAAAAGTGATTTTAATAAGTACAGAAAGTAGGATTTAAGTGATTCCAAGTAGTGACAGACAGAACAAAGTGAATTACTAAGTAAAATAAAACACGAACGTCTATGTCTAATCCAATTTAACACAGATATAAAATCCTCACCAGCTCCAGCCTTCTTCCTTTCACAGGCTGTAAAACGTCTAGCCTGGGTCCAGCAGTCGCTCACACCCCCTAGTGTCTTTGTCCTTTGTTCAGTTTCTCTCAGGTATGTCCTTGGGGGGTGGAGAGCCTCTCTCTTTAGCCAGCTGAAGACAAAATGGAGGGGTCTTCCAAGGGCTTTTATAGCCTTTCCCCCACTCCCTGTGTAGCGTCATGTTACCCTGGAGTTTTGGGATCACATGGGCAAGTCACCTGGTCCAAGCACCCTAACCAGTCCAGCCAGTTGCATTCCTGACCAGGCCCCGGTGTGGATTGGGGTCTGCGCCTTCTTTTGTCCGTTAAGTGCTTATACTTAACTTGCACATCCTTTTCTCCAGACCTGGTCCCATGCTCTTACAAAGGCTATGCATAAAACCAGCAAATATAAAACCAATATTCATAACTTCAACTACAACAATGATACATGCATACAAACAGAAGGAATAGATTCAGTAGGTCATAACTTTCACAGAGATATGTTACATGGCGCATGTAGCATAAAACATATTCTAGTTACATCATGTATACATTTATAAGCCTCTCCCCATAAAGCTTTATGGGGTACACCGTCACAAACATTATGCCCTAATTATTACATCCAGTGTTGCTTATGTTGTATTTAGAAGGCACAATAGGTCAGTGCCTTATAGAGTAACAAAATATAGGTTCAAAAGCATGAGTTGACTAAATTGTTTCTCATTTGAAGTCCACACACAGCAGAATTATCAGCTATCACTTTAAGAGCAGTGAGGGTTCCTAGTCTTGCTTGTGGGCTATAGGGCTCTGTAGTAAAGCAGCTTTTTTTTCTTCCCATAATTATACCTTTTATTTTTTTTAAGTCTCCCACCCTGCAAGTGGGCAGAAACTCTCTTTCCAAAACCAACAACTTTCATTCTGAAAGCAGCATGTATATGTTCCTAGTTGCTCCAAAGAGGCAGAAATAACATTGTAAAAACACAGAAGGAGAAAGAGAGAGACACACACACACACACATTAGGTTAAGTTCACACTTTCTGTCCAGCCCCAAAGCCAAAACACTTAATTTTGAGAGAGGATGGCTGGGAGTAGCAGTCCATGAGTCTAGACAGATCCATCTTAAAAGCAAAGAGCAGCGGGAAGAAATGAGCAGTGTCTCTGTCTATGGAAACAGCCTATTTCCCCTCTCTATTTTGTGATTCCTGTATGCAGGGGTGCTGGAACTAGGAGTGCTTGGGGGTGCTGACGCATCCCATGGCTTGAAGTGGTTTTTATCATTCACAAGGTTTTCAGTTTGGTTCAATGGCTCTCAGCACCCCAACTATACAAATAGTTCCAGCACCCCTACTGTGTGTAATCATTCTGAATTCTAAGAATTAAAGTAGTATTGCCTTATAACCTTCCAGCTGGAGTATTTCTATTTTTATCTATCTTCTCTGTGTCTCTGCCATGAATAGAACACCCATCAAGACTAATTTCCTAGTGTACTTCTTAGCCACTACTACAGCAAACAATAACCAACCATCCATCCACACCAAACTCTTAGAACATAGTGATAGAGCCCAGCTTTTTCCTTTATATAGATTAGAGCACCTGGTAGCTAAATTGTTAACTGAACATAATGAGACTTCAATTATCACCAGTTAGTTGGCTTTTAGGTGTTTTACCTGAAAAGTCCTGTAACATCTGCCTTGTTTAGTTAGCATGTTCTCAGGCACCCTTGATTAGCACAGAGAAAGGAAGCTGGCCCACCAGATTTTCAGTGTAAGCCTGAACTTCTAAATACTCAAAAGTTAGGAAATGGAAAAGTAGAAACTTCATGCAAGTTAAAAGTATTGATGTAGGTGGTTTTTTTTTTATTTATCTACCGGTATATTATATTCTGAATTTCTCATCTTCAGTCCTGTAGTTGTGCTTGTTCAGTGCATAATCACACTCAGTAATACTTCAGGTATAATACTTAGCCCTTAAGTGGTTTTCATCATTGCACAACACTTTATAAAGATAATTACTGTCAATATCATTGTCTCCATTTTTACAGATGGAGTAACAGAGATACAGAGAAAATCTGTAACTTGCCTAAGGTCATATACCAGATCTGATACACAGCTGAGAGTGGAACTCAGGTGTTTTAACTTTTATCTTAAGGTGGGATTTTCAGAAGCATTCAGCATTTGTCATTGAAGCAATGGGAGCAAAGACTTACACCCTTAAGTTCTATCTACTTCTTCTATCTATGGTATGTTGCTTAAAACTGGGTTTATGAGATAGCAACCAGGCCTATAGTGTAATGCTATTACTGCTGCTATGGTTTATGTTGCCTGAATTTATTATATTTGATTTTTGTACCTCTATTTCCTGTGTCTATGTCATAGGAATCAGTAATGCTTTGTATACAGAGTGGGACCCTGCTAGGGCAGTTTTGCTACTAGTGCTTCTTCTGTTGATGCTGCTCCATTTGTATAACTCTGCATGTACTTCCTAGTTTAAATTCAATATGTTCTTTTGATCTTGCTGTTCCTGCTGCTTTTATTTGCTTTTTAGTGATGCTAATCTTGGGCCCTGCCTGTTGCTTGGCCCAGATGCTATCCTACACATCTTATTGCTCACACCTTTAATTCCACAGTTCCGGGTAGCAGGAGGGATTCAGTTCACAACCTTTCTCATGTGTTGATTAGAGGAAATCTGAGGGATGGAAACACAAATCACCTTGCAAATGACAAATGGATCAGGGAGCAGAATGCTGACTACATTTTAGGAGAGACTGCTAAAGACGGAAGAAGAACAAAGAGCATAATGTCAGCCTGCAGAGACATGAAAGGATTTAGTATCAGCAGTTATAATAAGTGCTTTCCTGTGGGAGTATTACTGGAGATGAAATAGTGTGGTTCTAGCCCTGGCACCTCAGGTGTCAATGATTTCTCTAGTAATTGTTTGCTGTCTTCAGCATGTGGTTTTGTTACAGAGGGAAACCCAAGAAATGCAAAGAGGAGAAACATTAATAAGGGAAGGAGATTCCAAGCCGGACCCTGTAAAAGAGGGGGAGGTTGACAGAAGCAACAATGCTTTTCTGCACCATTGCCACTGAGACCTTGGCTACACTTACGAGTTACAACGCAATAAAACTGCCTGCAGCGCCGTAACACACTAACTGGCTACACTTACACCGTTGCACGTGCCTTGCATCTCCTCAGATACAGCGCTGCATGTACTCCACCTCCCCGAGAGGAATAACAACTGTTGCGAAGTGGGTGGAACGCTGGTCTTTCAGTGTAGCCGAGGAACAACGCAGTTACTGACCTCCGGAAGCTGCCTTTGTTTTGAAACGGCACTTCCAGGTTGGAGTTCAGAGCTCCGTTGTTGAGGTGCTTTACAAAAAACCAAACACAGCTACTGTTTGCAGGCGGGGGGGAAGGAGGGGGGGCTCCGTTAGGAATGCCGGCAGCAAAGTTGCCTTGGACAGAGACGGCGGGGGGGTGGGGGGGGTAGAAGAACGGCGGGGGGGAGGGGGAAGGCTCCGTTTCCCCAAGTTCTCTTTTATCTGCTCTTTAAAAACAAACCAAGCCCCTGCTGTTTGCTTTCAATGATTGAGAGAGAGGCAGGGGATGTGGAGGTGTGGCAATAATGAGCTGACACTCTGTGGAGATTCCAAAAACCCACTCTCTCTCCCAAAACGCTCCCTGTCAAAGTCCCCCTCACCCCCCCTATTTGAAAAGCACGTTGCAGCCACTTGAATGCCCATAATGCACCGCTCCCAATACAGCTGCAAATGCCTCAAAGGTAGCTACCTTACTGCACTGGCAGCTGCCAGTGTGGACAGGCTGCAGCGCTTTCCCTACTCAGCTGTAGGAAGATGGGTTTAACTCACAGCGCTGTACATCTGCAAGTGTAGCCAAGGCCTGAGAGACAATTTTTTAAAGGAATGTAGGTGCCTAAAGGCACAGATTGGCATCTAGGGCTAGATTCACAAGGGGGACTTTCAGGTACCCTGGCTCCTAGTGGAATTCACAACCTTGAGTTAGGTGTTTAGGATCCCCATACAATTCAGGGGGAGTCAGATGCCTGAAAAAAGGGATTCACAGAAGCTAGCACCTATTGAGCAGGCAGCCAGTTAAGCTACCCAATAAGATATGTTGAGAAGAGTGATGCTGAAGACCTTCCACTAAAAGGGAGTTAGGGGCCCCATTCTGGGTTGGATGGACATGTTCCCTTCACTCAGGATTCACAAATGTGAACCCTCTCCTGGAGTTAGATGCCTAAGATACATTAGTCAAAAACCCATCCTTATGCTCAGACCCAGGTTCAAATGGCTCTGGAGCAGGGACTTGATGCCAGGTCTCCCATGTGAGCGTAGTAGCCACCAACCTATAACATCAGTCTCACACAGTCCCTGACCCAATGATTATTCAAGTATTTCATATGAAATGAAACTTCTTCACACAAGAATGAGAGTGATCCTTCCCAGAATACCCACTAACAAGGATACTCACCTGTGGGGTTGGAAGATGTGTGTTTTGAGTCCCAACTCAGATCAAGCTGAAGGGGGATTTGAACCTACATCTCCCACATCCTAACTGAGTGCACTGACTAGTGGGTATAAGGACAGCCTCTCCTCTTCTACCTCCAAGAGTTTTGCTCAGCTCAGGCCTCGCAAGCAAGCTTAGCAGAAAATACCTACTTTGTGAATTCTGGTGGGGCTTAGCTATGAGCTGAGTAGCTTGAGAGTGTCGAGGCTTAGTTGACTTTGCACATACATACTGGCAGAAATGTAGGTTTCTAGGCTACTTTACTAGTAGAAACTTGGGTATCTAGAGATTTTAAGCTCCTACAGGGGTAGACAGCAACCGAAAATAGGTTTTGTGAATGCCAGTGGTACATAAATGCTGGACTTAGGTGTCTAAATTCCTCTTGTGAATCTAGCCCCAGTGGGATTTTCAAAATTGCATACGTGCCTAACTCTCAGGTGGCTAGCTGCCTAATTCTTATGCGAATTACGTGTCTAGGTACTCTTGAAAATCCAACTAGGTGCATATCTGCATCTTACTAGCTTTAAAAATAAGGCCCTTAGATTCTGTGTGCAGACCTAACATGGGGCGAGGAACATCTTTTTGTGAGTGTCACACTGTCTGGAGTGGCTCATTACCATGAGTGCCTACCTCAGGGCAGACTGTCAAAAACAGGTCAGACACCCCAAACTGGTGATATTTTCTGTAATTAGATTTCACCAACCCAGTGACAAATGTGAACTCCTCTATCACTATAACAGTCTTCCCATGGAGTCAGACAGTCTCCTTAGACTCTCCAAACTGATATTTCCATGGCATTTCTCCAAAATCAATGCACAAGACTTTGGGCCTATGATTCTGGGTAAAGCTTCATTTTTGTCAAAATGGGGGAAGTGAAACTTATCCCTTCCCTTTCCCCCCCCCCCCCCCTTGGGATGGGGCTGGTTTGCAAGGCTTAATCCTGAACTTTTGTTTTCTGACTGGAAATAGCAGTGAGATAGGAACCACAATTCAGAATATTTTTGGTATATTATATTCAGGTAATGAGATAATATGGTTTTGGAGAGAGGAAACAGGGTAATGTTTACACACTCACTCACTCACTCTCCCCCTCCCTCCCAGATACTTTTGCAGCATGGAGGATGAAGTGGGAGAGGTAAAACTGTGGGTTAAGATGATACTGGGGATGGGAATCAGGAGCTCTCCCTAAGATGGAGTCACTTTATATCAGATGTGGTGTGGACTGTACAATATATGCACTGTACAAAGGGGATTGTGAGAAATGGTAAGGTCCATTATGGATGCTGGTAATGATGGTAAACCAAGTGCCAGCTCTGTAGGCCTTAGCTAATAAAGAACTGACAAACTCACAGCTGGAAACCAAAGCAGCTCATGTGTATGTGGGTTTTAATCTAAATAGGTATTAGTCTTCTAAGAATATTTTTAGAGTTTAGACTCTATGGATTTTTTGTAAATTGCTGCATGAATTAATCTCACTTGCAGTGTCTGTATTCCATGCTATAAGAAAATATGTAAGTTTTTTGCTTTAAAAATGTTTTCTGTGAACTTTTGAACCTGGGCATGAGAATTGTCCCTCTGGCCCATTAAGAAGGCCTATCAAGATTAAATAGGTCATTTAGTAACATCATGATTGAAAGGATTGCTGAATGGCCCTATCACACCTTGGAAATGCTATGTGCAAGAAGCTCATCTCATGGACTGGAAGGCTAAATGTAAAAGATAAAACAGGGACAGAAGAAAAGTTTTCATCTCTTTGCTGTTTGAACTCTTACAGGGCCAGAGATACTTAACTAAGGCAGAGATCCCCAATGGATACCCCTGGGTCCACCCCGAAAGACATTTTGAATTTATGGATTACTACATCTCTGTCATGTTTAGGAACCATAGATGGTAACTTATTTGTGTATATGCTTTCTTGCTCTAATCTTTAAATAACTCTCTCATTTCTTTGTCCCAGTTGATAAATCTTTAGTTAGTTTATTACAGGATTGGCTACAGATGTTGTCTTTGGTGTGAGATCTAACATACAATCTGATCTGGGGTAAGTGACTGGTCTCTTGGGACTGGGAGCAACCTCAAGATTTTGATTTTTGGTGTAAGTGACTATATACCACTAAGTCCAGCTTGCCTGGGTGATTTGATTTTTTTTTTTTTTTTGGTGTGGGTGGGGGAGAGATATATCCCCTTTCTGTGCCTTAATTTCCCCATTTATAAAGTGGAGAGTTAGCAATTCTGAACTCCTGTGGAAAACATTTGAGAGCTACAGATGAAAAGTGCTATATAAGAGCCAGTTATTAGTGTATAGGCATCTAGATATACAGAGTCATTAAGGTTTAAAAAAAAATTAAGGTTGAACCAGAGTTGTAAACTGAATGGGTTTGGTATGGAGGGTGGTTATGTGGAGCTTAAGTTGGTGTTGTGACTCACATCAGCTCACAGCCAATAGGGTTCTCCTTTTATTGTTGAATTTGAATGGAGTACATTGTTGCCCTGCCAAACTATATGTGGCCATGGTTCCAACAAAAATCAGGCCAGGCTTCATGAAGCTCAACAAACTTGGTCTTGCTTTCAAATTGTACCAGTTGGGGATGTTTCACGCTGCCTTGATTCTAACTTACATTAGCACTAGAAGGCAAACACAGTAGTAAAGACTTTGAGAATTAACAGCTTCTGAAACTTCATGTTTCCATCTGATCAGAGAAGACAACTCTCTCAACACAGCTGAAGCTGACTTTAATTGCAATATCATGTAGTCGCCAAGTTGATAATCTTTCATATCCATGATTACGCTCTCTAGTGTTTGAGTTTGACACAGAGGTCCACAGGCAAGTTCATAAAACATTCAGTCATTTATGTTTAAAGGGTCAGAGACAAAGAAAAGTAGGAGATTCAAAAAAATACCTACGTTGGATTAAATAATTAAATTAGACAGTGAATATTTTCCTTCGCCCTTTATACACAATGACATTCTATAGTGCTTGAAGAAATTTAAGTAGATTGTGCTTTTGTGGGGGGTCAGGAGAAGAGAGGAAATACATGCAGAGTAGTTCAAAACCACTTTGTCACTTTACTCTAGAACTGTCATATCATGGTGGGACCCAGTCCTACCCTCCTTAAAGGCAATGGCAAAACTATTACTGATTTCAATAGGAGCAAGATTGGGCTCATAGTGTTTTCCACTTCTAGGAATGAACTCTGCAAATTATTAGAGATAAAATTCCCAAATAGCTGGAAAATAAAATGGTGAACTGTGTGCACATTTAAAGCACGCTGTTAGGGAGCTAAAATCTTCTAAAATATAATTATTAGGCTACGATTATGTCATGGAAGTCACGGAACCCCGTGACTTCCATTGACCTCCGTGACATTTTCTGTCCTGGGGCTGGAGCTCCCAGCCCGTCCCGCCCTCGCAGCTCCCAGCCCTCAACCTGGCAGGGGGACCTTGTGCAGTTGCCCAGCCGCGGCCAGTGGTCCCTGCATCTAACCAGTCATGGTGGCGGCCAGTGGCCGGGGGACCCTGCAGCTACTAGCTGCCCCGGGTGAGCGGAACCTGCAGCAGCCTAACACTAGGGGCAGGGGGACCTCAGAGCTCCCATGGACTGCATCAGTGGGGGACCTGGGAGCCCCAGCAACAGCGGGCGCTGAACCCACCTCCCCCTTTTGTCAGGGATATTTTTAGTGAAAGTCAGGGACAGGTCACGGGCTACGTGAATTTTTTTTATTTTCCATGATCTGTCCCTGACTTTACTAAAAATATCCATGACAAAAACTTAGTCTTAATTATTAGGTATGAATGTTGATAAGAGAGCCATGCATACAGAAAGGTATAAAAATATGTATGTGCAGAATCATATCTTATTTCTCCAGGCTGGTCAATATGTGCAATATTGCACCCCCAAAATGTTTAAATCAAAGTCTAAAATACCACAGATCCCCACACATACTGGTATTAATAATATAAAACATTTCAGCATCTGTGTTAGTCTGTATTGGTCAAATATCTTGGCACACAAAAGAGATAATTGGTTAGACAAATCTGCTAGTATATACACTGAAAATGGGAATAGAATTACAGAACAAGAATATAATTGCTCATTTCTGGGCAAGATTCTTATCTCCGCTGCAGTGGTCATGCTTAAAGTTTTGTCCAAGATAACTTGCTTGAGTTGTACTCCATTTGTAAGGATTCCCTTTCAAACTAATGGAATAGTTCTTAGTGGAAGACATTTTTTAACGGAAAGCTTTATATTGTTCTGGAGTAACCGATAAGGTCTGCTTTTACAGCTATGGACATTAGATCCGAATGTAACCCAGAGATGAAACACAGGGAAAAACTTCTCTGAAATGCAAAGGCTAATTTGTTCTTCTCTAGGATAGTGGTGACGGAAGTTAAAATAGTCCACAAGTCTCAGCTTCTGTATAGGAGGTAAAACAATGATGTGTCTGGAGAATGAAATATCCTGTCTCCTCAAGAGACATGCTAACTGACAGGAGAATGGGGGGAAGCTTCCATTGCCCATTCTGTACCTAGAGAGGATTCACATTTCTAGGCCTCTCAATCCAGTGCATTGCACTAAAATTCACACACACGTAAAAAGAAAATGAATGTTTTTTGTTTGGCTTAAAGAAAAAACCAACAAAGGCCCTAATTCAGCAAGCTGCCTATGTGGGCAAACTCCTGTGAGCCTACAGAGTCCACTGACTGTAATGGAGTTAAATATGGGGACAGGGATCCACCCAGGTGAAGCAGCTTGAAGGATCAGGGTGAAAATTCAGTGTACAAAGATACTCGATACATTT
Organism: Chelydra serpentina; assembly: GCA_037349315.1. NCBI lineage: Eukaryota > Metazoa > Chordata > Testudines > Chelydridae > Chelydra > Chelydra serpentina. Next base: position 22,766,335 of record JBAIAC010000035.1, read on the forward strand.
GCTTGAGTCCACTCTCAAAAAGGTGCTGCAGAAAGCTGCAGTTGTGTGAACAACTACGATTCTGCTCCATCACTTGACCACATCTCCTGTGTTTTTTTTAAAAAAAGGGTTTGAATGTGAGAGCATCTTGCAAGCAAATTTAGTCTCTGCAAATGTGTTGCTTGTGAAAAGTGCTGCCTACCTAGCTTCGTGGCTCAAACAGTAGTATTGGGATTCATATCTTGCAGCCGGATGTATTCTGGGCATTTAACTTGCATTGTGTCTTATTTAAAATTCAGACTTCAACACTAATCAAGTGAGTTAAAGACAAGAACGGGCTCTTATCCAGCATCACAAAGCCAAAACCAGCAGTAGTGAACTTACTAGAATGGAAGCTATGTTCTGCCATATTCAGCTCTCTTTTGCGATAGTTTTGAAATGCCAGCATTTGAGTATGGTTGATCAACAATCAGCTTATTATAGATTTTGTTACATTAAAGATAATGATCTAGCAAAGTATTGTTCATATGTGAGGTTTTGGTACAAGAAGCTTTTGCGACAAGATAGGCAATTAGTCTTCAAGCAGACCATGTAGAAAACAGGTGTTCAGTGGCACACAGATTGGTGGCATCTGTAATTATACAGCCTTGTTACACAGCGTTATAGCACAAGGATGGGGGAAGATAATACATTTGAAATTTTCAATCTGAAATAGATGGATGTCTTTATAAGTGTCTGTTGCTTCTCAAGACATCTCCTTATGTATAATAAACATCCTATCATTAGGATCTCTGTGAAGTGTGGCCTAAAATTAGCTATAACCATCGCATTTCTGAGCTCGTTGTAAAATGTAAACTCTGTACATGTTTTAAATAAGTGCTGATTTTTTTTCTGTCCAAGAAGAAAAAATAAAGGCACACCCTCTTCAGATTTGACACTCACCTGTTGTGTAGCTCAAAAAGTTGCTGTTCATTCTACATTCTGCCACTTGATGCCTGACAATTGCATTTGTTATCTGAGAATACTGTAATTTTGTTTTCAAAACTGTGTTTATTTAGATTTCACATAAAACATCACATCCAAATACAACAAGATCTATATTAAAGCCTAAATATATTGAGTTATAATGCTGGTAAGTGTATACCCACTTCTGTAAGGGCAGGTCTACACTAGCCCTGAAATTCGAACTAAGATATGCGACTTCAGCTACGTGAATAACGTAGCTGAAGTCGAACTATCTTAGTTCGAATGAAAAAGCACTTACCCGGGGTCCACACGCGGCGCGCAGGCTCCCCCGTCGACTCCGCCTACTCCGTTCGTCGAGCTGGATTACCAGCGTTGACAACGGAGCACTTCCTGGTTCGATTTATCGCGTCTAGACAAGACGCGATAAATCGAACCCAGAACATCGATCGCGCGCCTCCGACCGGACGCGTAAGTATAGACGTACCCTAAGACAGAACAAACCTTCATGGCATATAAATATACCTCTGTGTATGGTTTTATTCTAATGTGTTAACAATTCAGCTTGGATTTTGGGGGTTCACAGTACCAGATTAACATAGCATTTCATGAACTTGTTCCAATCTGTGTTCACCTTTTTTGTATTTTTTCTTCCATTTCACTGTGTATCACTACTCTTAATGCAACAGTGACTATCAGATTTAGTGTTGCTTATCCATACATGATTTTAATGCTAAACATTAGTCTGTATACATGTGATACACCACCACACAGATAATGAACTGAGGCCCTATGCCCACTGAAGTCACTGGGGAAATTCCTTTGATTTCAATGAAAGTTGGAAGAAGCGCTAACAAGTGGGCCAAATATGAATATAGCTGGATCTAAGTAGATGAAGACTAGTCAGCACTGATATAATTTTATACTTTTGATGAAATTGCTGCATGCGGCAGGTGATTTGCCTTCACTGATTGCCTCCTCAGTTCTTTTGTGTTGGCACGGTAATGAAATATACAAGACTCTCACCCACTCAGAAGGCTGAGGCAAACAGATACAGTGGAGGGAAGTGTAACATACATTTACACATGTCCACAAACCAAAATGCAGCTGGGAGGTCTAATTTTAGACCTGTGGGTGAACACTTTTCACCAAGCAATCACTCTATATCTGACTATCAGTCCTCATCCTGAAAGGAAACCTGCACAACACTTTCAATATATGAGCTAGACACTAAAAATCATGGACTGAATAGAGACACTAGATCTATAACCCCCTAACAACTCCCCTGACCAGCTGACTTTCGATCCACCTTTCTTTTCCTCCATATGATTGCAGGTGTGTTAAAATGGACCACTTCACCTTGAATGTTCCCTTTAAATATGTGTTAACTATTTATGATAAACAATCGGTTTCATCTTGTGTTTAGCTGTGATGCTCTGAGTAAGGCCAGGTCTACACTACAGACATCTATAGGTATAACTGTGTCACTCAGGGATGTGAAAAAGTGACGTATACGGACCTAACCCCCATCTCTCGGGGAGGTGGATTAACTACACCAATAGGAGAAGCTTTTCTTTCGGTGTAATAGCGCCTTCACTAAATGCTACAGTGGCGCAGCTGCACTGGTACTGTACATGAAGTCAAGCCTTAAGTTTCCCAGACCCTGAAGAAGAGCCCTGTGTAAACTCAAAAGCTTGTCTCTCTCACCACCAGAAGTTGGTCCAATTAAAGATATTACCTTCCCCACCTTGTTCTGTAATTTTAGGCCAATTAGTCTTGATAGTACTTTATCACTACAGTTTTAGATCACTATTTATTTTTCACTGGCAAAAAAGTGAAAGAAACAGTTTCTTGCTTGTCACCCAAGCAATTAAATTTTGTATTGATTATATAGGATCCTAAATGTATGCAGTCTGATACCTGGCCAAAAGTCCAAATATCAATCAAGGGAGAACAAATAGAAGAAGTTGAGCAACATGTCTGTTTGGGCCAAGAAATTAACATGCGCCACGATCAGGAAGGTGAACTCTTGCAAAGAAAGAAAGCAGATTGGTGCACATTCAATTCTATCAAGTATGTTCTCCAAGGACAAATCAACAAGACAACACGCTTCTTCAACTCAACAGTACTACCAGCAATGTTGTATGGCAGCGAAACATGGGCGCTGAGAAAGACAGAGGAGCAGCAACTGTCTGTCATGGAGAGGGCGATGGAAAGAAGAATTCTGGGAATTTTCATCTGCAACTGAGTCCCCAATGAAGTGACCAGACAGCAGAGTGGAGTGCAGGATGTCGTCGTTGAGAGAAGGCATAGTAAAATGCGATGGGGCGGGCATATAGTGAGCTTCACTGACAATCGATGGACTGCAGCTATCACTGAGTCGTACCCACGGGAACTGAAAAAATCACTCAGCTGACCTCCAAAGAGATGGGAAGATTTTATTGTGAAAAGACATGGCCCCACATCAAGAAGGAAGGCCAGGATATGAGAAGAATGGAAGACGTGTTATGATCGGCGCAATCTATATGAGGGCTGAAGGAATGATCAATCAAGGTGATCAAGGTTATATAGGAACCCAAAATGGTCTTCAAATTGTAAACAACAATCATTGTGTGTTACCTAAAAGGTGAAACATAGCAACTGTTTAAAAGCACATAGCCACAGAATAGAGAACTTTTGAACTCCATCAGAACTGTCTTTTGATGGAAAATTGGATGTTAGATTAAACAAAAAACCTGAAATATTTCAATTCAGAAAAACTGTCATAGTGCCTCATGGAAATTGTAGTTTAGCCTATTCATGGACCTGTTCTCCTCTATGGTTTCCCAGCTGGACTAGTTCTTGAATGATGCTCCACAACCAGGATTCCATATTGTGGTGGCTCAAAAGGACAGTAGGCTGGGGTATACCATGGGCGATGTAGTCCAAACAGTGAGCCTGGAGAATGGGGGCATGAAACACAGAACCTATAGCTCACACCAGCCCCCATGGTGGAATTTCCAAACTGAATTGTTGGTTTTCAGATGCAAACTGTGAAAACTGGCAGTTTTGAATTTTTTTTAAGTCAACATTTTCCATAGAACCCCCGGGACCACATTTTCCAACTAGCTTTGAAATTGAACAGCATTTATTCTAACTGAAACTGCATGGGGAATTTAAGGGAGCAGAACATAATTCCCCCTATCACCTGGATTAATACACCTATGATTATTATTATTATTATTTATTACAGTAGCTCCTGGAGGCCCTGATTGAGACGGGAGGCCTATTGTATTAGGTGCTACACACACACACACACACACACACACACACACACTCTCTCTCTCTCTCTCTCTCGCCATAGAAAACAGTCTAAAATAGACAAGAAGGACAAAGGTGGGGTGTGAGTGAAGTGATGGAAAACTGAGCTAAGAGATGAAGTGACCTGCCGGAGGTCACACAGTACATCTGCAGCAAAGCTGAGAATTGAACTCCGATATGAGATAGTAAAATCAGTTTGACTCATGGAGGGACTGATTCTGCTACACTTGCTCATGCTGAGCAATACCTTTGAATAGACTAACAGCACTACTCAACTTAGTGGTGGCGGTCCCTCACTCTCACAGACCATGGGAGACAGGCCGGTCCTCCCTTACAGACAGCCCCCCAACCTGAAGCAAATACTCACCAGCAACCACACAACAAAAACACTAACCCAGGAACCTATCCTTGCAACAAAGCCCATTGCCAACTCTGTCCACATATCTATTCAAGGGACACCATCATAGGCCCTAATCACATCAGCCACACCATCAGGGGCTCGTTCACCTGCACATCTACCAATCTGATACATGCCATCATGTACATTGGCCAAACCAGACAGTCTCTACGCAAAAGAATAAATGGACACAAATCAGACGTTAAGAATTATAACATTCAAAAACCAGTCGAGAACACTTCAACCTCCCTGGACACTCAATTACAGACCTAAAAATCACAATTTTTCAACAAAAAAACTTCAAAAACAGACTCCAACGAGAAACTGCAGAACTGGAATTAATTTGCAAACTGGACACCATTAAATTAGGCTTAATAAAGACTGGAAGTGGATGGGTCATTGCACAAACTAAAACTTTTCCCCGTACTGTTACTCACACCTTCTTGTCAACTGTTTGAAATGGGTCATCCTGATTATCACTACAAAACTTTTTTTTCTCCTGCTGATAATAGCCTACCTTAATTGATTTGTCTCATTAGAGTTGGTATGGCAATCCCCATCTTTTCATGTTCTTTGTGTGTGTTTGTGTGTGTGTATATATCTTCCTACTGTATTTTCCACTCCATGCATCTGATGAAGTGGGTTTTAGCCCACAAACGTTTATGCCCAAATAAATGTGTTAGTCTCTAAGATGCAACAAGTACTCCTCGTTCTTTTAACATCATTCCTGTAACACCAGCAAATTGCCACTGTTCAGTTTAACTGTCATACTTTTTCTATCCCTGGTGAAGAATTCTGTGTTTCAACCACTCCTCAAATACATTAAGGACTGGCTCTATTGCCTATTGACATGAATGGAAAGCCTCCCTTTGACTTCAAAGAACATTGGTACAGGACCTCATTTCTCTTAGGAGTGTCCTTTGGTTTGCCACTCTAAATCACATACTCCCATTCACCTAACTGTGTGTCAACAAAAGGCATGCTTGGAAGTTGGTGCCAACATATCTACGGCTCTGTAACTGTTCAAAAGGAGAATCCATTTTAAGACAGTGACCTTCCTTCATAAATGTATAGGGCTTGATTCTCAGTTACACCAAAGCCCCTTTTCCCTTCTCTGACACTTTCGTTAAAAACTGAAAGTGGACATAAATATAATATTCTCCTTACTGCCAGAGTAGAATAAAGGAACCTTGTGTAGGTATAAGCACCAGTGTTCTAATAACCATATCCACTCTGATTGCACTCTTGTAACTCCCTTTTCTCCCTGGATTACTTGGGGGCAGGCAACACTCACCTGTGTGCCTGGGCACCTGATGTTGTTGACATTAAAGAAGATCCTGAGTATCCCAGTGATGATGCTGGCTAGGTGGGAATCCTCTATTCACCGCTCTGCTGCAATCCCTTTACTCTTAAAGGAATTTAAAATTGGCGGTGCCTCCCCCTGGCTGGCCCCTGTACACAGTTAATGGCGTGCCTTGGGAACCTCCAGGAACAAACCTGTTCTAATAATTAATAATAATATAATCTGTGGCATAGGTGTAACTCAAAAATACCAAAATAAATAATATATGTCCATTATACTTAAATTAGAGTTAACACACCTTTACTTAACAACTTTAAAAAATCAAGGTATAACAGACTAAGATATATGTCACTACTAATTTTAAATCCACAGGGGGCAGTTGAATAAAATACGTTCACAAATATAGGCTTCAGTAATAAATGAAATGTATCTAACTGGCATTTACACTGCCACCGTTTACCCCACCCCACAGCGTACACTCCGCTGGTTTTCGGAGTCCTAGACACTTGCTTGTGTGGGCGTGTTGGAAGATCTGCAGCTGGAGACAGCACTTTGTTGGTTCTGTGTATTGGTCCAGCCAAGGCAACAAGCTGCACAACTCCTCTGACGATTGGAACTGGCCCCACCAAATGTCAGCAGCTCTGGGTCCTGGTTCGGTGGGAAGATCACGCTGCATCTCCTCAGACTCAGTCTCTCTGCTGTGCCCCTTCCCTTGCAAGTACTTCCCCAAACAACAGTGGGGGCTCCTCACAGTTCCTTCATGGCAGGCCCATCTCAGTCAGCTCCAGGCACAGCAATAGTCTCAGCCCTGGCTCCAGTGAAGCCACCAACAGCCTTTGAGGCTCCCTGATCACAGCCCCAGCAGGCTCTCAGCATCAGCTTCTGACTTCCTAGCAGGAGCTCCTGGTATGGACAGAGCTCCACACCAGCAATCTCACTCCTCTTCCCTAAATGGAGTCCACCCCTCTCTCCCTGCATTGCCTGGAAGAGAGAAGTCTCTCCTTCTTTCCCCAAGACATCATGGGAGTTGTAGTCTCTAAGGCTAGCTTGCAGCACACAGGACCTTCCCTTGGAACACTCCCAATAAAGTTCAGAGGCCCATCTAGTAAAAGGTACCTACACTCTGTTTACTCCTTCTACAAGAAACCTCCTTCCTATCATATATATGACCTAATAATAAATCCATTTCATATCACATCACTCCCTTTGTTTCTACACTAGCCTCTTTAGTACCTTCAGATGGCAAAGAGTTCAGTTTTCCATTTCATCTGAAAGACAGACAATATTTCTAGCTTTACGGTAACCCCAATACCATTTTGGGACAGTGTTTAATATGAAATAATAGGAAAAAGTGCACACTACTGATCTACCAATACCACTTCCTACAGTGCATAGGTTTCTCCTGAAATTGTCCTATCCCTCTCTTGCTGCTGATCATTAAGGGCCTGATCCTACTGAAGTGAATGGAAAAACAACTTCAGTTTACATCAAACAAAGCAAGATCTACCACCTGGAAAGCAAGTACAAATGCCACTACACTGTGGTATGCAGTTAAAGAAGTGTCCTATTTGGACACGGCAATTTAAGGCATCTCTCAGTTTCTTGAGGTGCCTTAGGTTGGTGATTCCGTGTATCCCATCTCTAATCCAGATTCTCAGCTAGTACAAATTGGCATAATGCCACTGAAGTCAATGGTGCTATGCCTACCAGCTGAGGAATTGGCCTGTTGTCTTTTACTAAAAAGTTAGTTTTATTTAATTATATTCTAACAGAATTTTTTTCTTCCTCTCTTTGCAGTGGGAAGCAACTCACCTTTTAAAACTCCATTGTTATGGAAACATGTCAACTTATTAGTTTGTATCCGAAGCACTTTTTAGAACACAGTTATGTTTGCCTCTTGAACAGCTGGGTCAGCAGAGGCCAAGGCTGCAGGTGCTAGGTCTAAAGGCTTTTTTAAATTTCAAAATGCTATTAAAATTATATGAAAAAGGTTACACAATTTCTTCAGCTGTTCCTTTTTACATAGTGAAATAAGCTGAAATACTGTTCCTTCCTGGAAACTCTGCCAAGTTCATAGCATTAGAGAACAAAATGTCCAAGTGTTGGCATTTGGTCAACATCTCTAATGCACTTAAATATTTAAATGAGACTGCAGATTTTGAGAACTTGTCTCTCCTATCTGGGTATGTGTGGATTATGCTGTAGTCAAGTAAAGGAATATTGATTTAATGAAGTTACCCTTGCATTAACAAGGACTAGGTCTAACTCTTGAAATGTTTGACATTGGCCAGAGGCTTTTAAAAATATGTATTCCTCAGCACTTCCAGTCTTTAAAATCACTCTTTCAAATGGTTCATATGTAACAAAAGAGAAACCTGATAGAAATTAAATGTATACTGAGTAGGGTGACCAGACAGCACATGTGAAAAATCGGGACGGGGAGTAGTAAGAGCTTATATAAGAAAAAGCCCCAAAAATCGGAACTGTCCCTATAAAATTGGGACATCTTGTCACCTAATACTGGCCGTCTAAGTGAAAGAAGTTGAAATATATTCACAGAGTCTAGTAACTATGTGTTCACGCAAACTCTCTGTCAGTTCAAGACTCCAGTTTGAGTGATTTTTCAATGCAATCCATTCCAGACCAAAGATTTTTAAGGCCAGAAGAAAATGTCTGAAATTTTGGCTGATTAATGTCCTTTGCAAAAGTTTTCATCACCTTCACATGCATTCACATGTTCTTCTTACAGGAAAACGTATTCTGCGGTGTATTTGGAATGAAGTAATGCCAGTAAAGCCATTTTCAATAAATATTATCAGACGTTAATGCAGCTGGTATTTAGTAATCCTCTTTCTCGGACTGAAATTAAACAACAAACCCTCAGAAATAGGTTTTCTAGCTAATAACAGAACTTACAAACGCAGACTGGGCTAATTTTGTTTGACTGTCCCAGCCAAAGGTCAAGGTTTTGCTTTTAAAGACAGTTCAACAAGATATTTTTTCGAATTTTAAAATTACTTTTACCCTCGCTGCTTATAACTATTCCTTTTAAGCTTGAAGTTGGAATCAAATTCCTATCCCAGATACTTTTTCCTATATATACTGAGGATTTTCTAGTGAAGGGTTACAGATCAGGAGATAATAGCATACAGCAAAATCAACTGTCTAGTTTTTGGTTTTCTGAATTGTACTTTTTACTTCTCCAAAATCTTGAATTATTACAGAAATAAGGTAATGATGCCTATTAATGTCACGAGAGAGCTTTCAAATCTCCAACAAGCATAGTGGTAGAAATAGCTCCTGCAAGAAGAACAAGTAAAATTAGCAAAGCTAAAAATATTAAGCAGCAACCAAAGTAGGTTTAAAAGAAATAATGAAGGAATTAATTTGACAATTGTTCATTAATACCAGAAAACTAGGGTTGATTTTTTTTCTAAAATCAAGGGAACATTTAATTATACACACAGCAACAACAAAAAACCCTTATTATTATGTATTTATTTATTAACAAATACTGTTCAATTATCACCATGCACCCTGGGTACTAAAACCAGGCATTTATGTAAAGAGGTAATAAACCAATACTACTTCAAGCCAAGCAACGAAAAACAATCGTGTTTTAATATATCCCACACAGGAAACAATGTATGAAAAAGATGCATCTCTCGTTTTCCAAAGGAAGTCAGGCATACCCTCTGAGGACGCCTTCAAAGAACCACCTGCAAGCTCAGCCATGGGACTAAGAACAAGATTGGGCTTTGCAAACCATTCCAAGGCCAATGCATAAGAAATGTTCGGTCTCCCAATCCTGCCCACATCTCTTTAAGATCCTTCTCTTTAAGAGCACAATGCCAAATCCTGCTTCCAATCTCAAAACTTCATATTACTTATGTAAGCAGAGTCAGGATGAGCTCCACCCTGACATCTGGTGGTGAGTCATGGCAAAGCACGCCAGGAGCTGATCCAATTTGCATAGGCACACCCACCCTGCCTGGTACGAACCATAGTGACCCAAATGGGCATTTTGGGCTGCTGTAGGATCCCCAGTTTTCTGTATTGGGGCAGGACTTTCTGTTATTGGGGCAGGAAGAATAAACTGTTGTTATACTGCTTATGTAAATCATGGACAGTGGAACTGTACTTGGCCTTTTGTCATGTTAAAGGGGAACTTACCATTAACTAAACAGCACTCACCAGCCAAGGGACATGGGTTCCAAAGCTCAGTGAATTGAGAGAGGCTGGGGATAGGTATTAATACCTGGTGGTGTAGGGCCCCTGTGAGGGTCTGAGACACCAATTGCAGCATCTCCTTCTCTCTCCACTGTGGAATATCAGAGCTAATGTTGAGTTTCTTGAGAGTCTGGTTTCAGGCTGCTGAATTGAAATCACTCTGGGCTAATAGTGCAAATGAGCACTAGGGCTCCCCTAAACTACAAGCTGAAATCACTAAAGAGCTAAAAGCATTATGAGCTGAAATCACTGAGCACTGTGTTAAGTAGTGGGGGAGCCTGAAGATAAATTGCTGAGTGGCTGGTGGAGCAGTTGGCAAGACAGCTGATGGTGTGGCGCTGCTGGCAAAGCAGCGCAGTTCGTGAGGACAGTTGGAGCGGTGCTGCTGGCAGAGCGGAGCAGTTCGTGGGGGCAGTCGGAGCGGTGCTGCTGGCAGAGCGGAGCAGTTCGTGGTTGCAGTCGGAGCAGCTTGCAGGACGGCTGGTGGAGCGGCGCTGTTGGTGGGGCGGAGCAGTTCGTGGGGACAGCTGTAGTGGCTTGCGGGACAGCTGGCGGAGCAGAGCGGCCTGTGAGACGGCTGGCGGAGCAGAGTGAAGCCCCACGGAGGGGTGAGGCAATCCTCTTCACGCTACGTAAGGTGCCCCTTACCCCCCCCCTTCCCATTGTTGCCCAGGCGGGTGGCGTGTAGCACCCTGCAGATGAACTTTTGAACTCTGGGACTGGACTGTTGGGTTCTTGGACTTTTGATATACTAGCGTGGGATTCTCTGTATTCTGACACCTTGCAGCAATGTGCCCACCCTGGCCACACCGGTAGCAGAAGAAGGATTGTCCTTTCCCTTGTCGCCTGGGTGGGGCAGAGGTTCCAAATGTGGTCTTCAGGACTGAAGTAGTGGGGGGTTCCTTGTACCCTGAAGTCTTTGCTGAATCGATGGTATTCGCTAGTTCAGCCACTTTCTGTGTCAGGACCTGCACTTGTTGAGTAAGTTCCTCTTGAGGAGTCACCATCAGTGCCTTGGGCATTTGTATGGATGTTGATCCAGTCGCCTGGTGCGGCTGAGCCTCCCAAACCTCGCCAGCTGCTTGCCTCTCCTCCTCCTCTCGGACCTCTTTTATCAGCTGAGAGTAACTCGGTGGATTGTCTTGCCTTTCCCTTAACCGAAGGTGGAGAAGAATTGGGTTCTGATATTGAATTCCTCTCACAATCTGGGCCAATCTAGTCCGGTCCATTTGCTCAACCGCTACCGCTCCCCTCATGATGGCTCTCTGTAGTAATTTCTCCAACCTCTGGATATAGGCAGAAACCTTCTCTCCCTTTTGTTGCCTGGCATTGAGGAACTTGCAGTAAACATCCTCTGAGCCCTCGGTTCTCCCAAAGGCGTGATCAAGGGCCTCTAGGCAATCCTTCACCTTGACCCCAGGGTTACTGAGCTTCAGGGTGCGAATCACATCTAGGGCTGGCCCCCTGAGGCACTCTACTAGTCGCCGTCTCTTTTCAGCATCAGGCACTGCCCACTCCTGCAGCATTTCAGTGGTGTGTTCCAGCCAGGGTTCAAATGCTTCCTCCCCCGGTATTGGGGTGGGACCCCCAGAAAACAACCTCAGTTTACGATACGGGCTTGACTCAGGGTGGGGTGGCACCACCTTCTCTAATGCTTTCCCCAAAGCCTTCACCCACTCATCAGGTGAAGGAGCAGGCTCCAGGTGTGGGACTCCTGGGTCAAGGCCCAACAGACCCGGCATATCAGCCAAAGTCTTTCCCTCTTTCCCCCAAAAGGCTGACATTTTCTTTAAAAACTCTACATTGGAGGCAGGGGCTGGTGAGGGCTGACTCCCAGTGGCTATTACCCTCCACACACCATCTTCCACTGTTATCGTGCTTGGAACCTGTAGAGGGTCCACAGCCGATGGCAGCTCACACAGTACAGCAAAAGCCCCCTCCTCCCTCACAAACATGCGTCCACGCATTTTGCACTTACTCAGGTACTTAGTGGATGTCCTTAATATAGGTTCTATTGATTCCCTCATCGAACGCCTCTGACACCCCCGTCACCAGAAGACAGTTCTTAGGGTCAATAGTCATCCCCTTGCACCAATCCTCTAGCAAGTGTAGGGCCATTATACAAACTAATTTTTTCCAAATATAACAGATCAAGACAACAACAAAATTTTGAGTTTTCCCAATTTAATGGCTCACCCAAGATGTGCTTACGAGGGGTACTGACCCAGATCCCGGACGAGCCCCCAAAAATGTCCATTTGGGTCACTATGGTTCGTACCAGGCAGGGTGGGTGTGCCTATGCAAATTGGATCAGCCCCTGGCGTGCTTTGCCATGACTCACCACCAGATGTCAGGGTGGAGCTCATCCTGACTCTGCTTACACTTAATAGGAGTAGAGTCAGGCCCTAAATATTTGTAACTTTACAGTTCCTTAAAGCAATTGGAGCTGCTGTTTTCCTTCTGGAAGCTACAGAGATGATTTATAAAATATGAGATTAGTGAGACAGTATTTGGCATTGTGCTCCAGAGGGAAAGGTGTAGCATGGGGATTCAGAGCTCTACTTGGAGGGCACTGCACACAGGCCTTTCAGAAAAGTAAAATCTCTGTTTGCTACTCAGCTGAATTAATGATGCATCTTTCGTGTTGGAGTTGCTCTTTTTTAAGTTAACCCCAAGTTCCACGCTTAATAATGTTGGGGACAGATCCTCTGGTGCATGGTATGTGCTTTAAGCTGCTCTTTGGCAGATTTTAACATATCTGGCCCTGGGAAAAGTCATCTCTGTGCACAAGTGGTACAGATGCTCCTGTGTCATCTCCTTCTGGTTGCTGGTGTGAGGGACATGATCAGAAGGGGGAAAAAAGGCATAATTGGGATGTGTCTATACAGTGCCTGTCCCTGGCTTAGGTTTCAATCCCTGGGGGACACTAGCAGCAAGTGTAGATTAGAAAAGGTTGCTGTAATAATTTAAAATGGGGGACAGGCTCTGCATACAGCAGCCCCAGGATAAGGAGAGGGCAAATATTTTATGTCCCCTTTGGACACACAACTCCAGTTCCTTCCTTTTTCTCCCCCTTTGTCAGTACTAAGTACAGTTCAGTTTGATCCCAGGCTCTGACCCAGGATTTCCAGTCACAAATGCAATACTTGAGTGTTCATCTCAGTGGTTTTGGGCCTCACATCTCAACTAGTCCACTTGCTATGAGTCTTTTGGGCAATGATATTCTCTGCTCCAGCATTGGTTTAACTTTCATAATTGTAACAATCTTTTAGCACAGTCATTTCTGAAGCTATTGGATATCACAGAACTGAAGAGTTTGGGAACACATCCCCCTTTCATTTAAACAAAAAAGAACAATGTTGGTTTCTATGCCTGGAATCCAGAATTTAAATGTAGTCCTGGTAAACCTTCTGCCATGGGCCAATGGCAGCTACAAGGGCCATGTTCAATCTGTCTGAGGGCAATTTTACTAAAATACATAACTATGACTTGAGCCCCCACCCAAAACCATACTCCTATTTCTGGCTCAGGGAAATAGAAATAAAATTTCCCTGGTCACCTTTGCAGGTGGCTCTGCACTATCAGACTCTCAGTATTCCTGGGAACATTGAACCACAAATGTCTTTTTATTTGGGGAAAAGGGAAAAACAATGAAAAGAAACATGAGCTCCACTCTCCATCAATATATTTATATACACCTGTCAAGACTGAATCCCCATTCTGTCACTTTGAGTACGGAAGGTGGGGGCCTGCAAGGATTTTACAAATTAATACTTGCCACTCCAGGCTTGTATTAAACTCCCAAGGTTACAGCTTTTCTCTGACCTTGGCTTGGTAAATGCTGCCACCATCCAAATGCAAAAAAACCCCTTGGGCCCAGGAAGGAACACTTGGGAATTCCTCCCTGTGGAGTACCCTCAAGCCCTTTCACTCCTCCCTTCGGGGAAGAGCTGAGAAAGAAAACAAAGGAAATTAGCTGTTGCTACCAGCTAATCAAACAACATGCACAAACCTCTTAGGACACCAAAAATCCAATCTTATTCTTAAAAAAGGTCAAATTTATTAAACACAAAAAGAAAGGAAATACATTTGGAACTTAGGCTTTTTGCTAGATCTTAAAAGAAACAATTACAAAAATTAAGCATCAAGATAGCTCTCTTGAGGCTCAGCTTAAAGGTTACAAGCAAAACAAAAGCATCTGGGGTTACCACAGATGAGATCCACAAGCCAAAATAAAGAACTAAACCTAATCACGTCTATTTAAACATGCCCCATCCAATAATTTCTTCTAGGTATGGAAGATGATTTTTTATACCCGGTTCAAGCCTTACACAGCATTCCTGCTTATAGCATTGCTGCTCCATGCCTCCTTGTCTGGAGAACAACAGACAAAGGGGAAGTTTTTTTCCCATTTTAAAAAGTTCTAGCCTTCCTCAATGGCTCTTTTGGTCGGGTGCCCACTCCTTTTCTTTTACCTGTGGACTTGTTAATCCTTTACAGGTAAAGCAAGCAGAGAACAGACACCAAGAGGGATTTTACAGCTAATGGCTGGCTGGGCATCCATTAAAGGGAGCTACTCCCCCCAACTTCATGTATCACAACACCAAAATGAGCAACCCAAATCAGTGTGTTAGCAGTTTGGTCAACCCCCGTGTTCCAAATAATAATGATCTAATTTGGAAGCCCAGAAATCTTAATTCCACACAAACTCCATCCAACTAAAATCCTACTCACAGGTCTAGTTCATCTCAGTAGTAAGCAATGGGCACCACGGGTGGCTCTTTTCCACCAGTCAGCTTCAGTATAGAGAGACCAAGTATACCAGGTCCCACTCCAATGTCCTCTACTATGATATCATCTCTGCCTGTTAGGTCAGGATGCTGTGAACTCATGTCAGTGTTGCCACTGGCTGTCAGGTCACTGCACAATACGTTCTGTACTACTGATGGTCCATTTAGACCTTACTGCAAAGTCAGCTCCAAACCACTGGCCTGGTCCAGTCCCACAGATTCACTCTTCACAGGATACAGAATCTCCCAGGAGGGAATACAGAGAAAACAGAACCCACAGGAAGACTTCTTGCTGTGGCATAGCACTCTTGATCTCTAGAACAGAATCCTTTCCCTCCTTCCCCGTGGTAGACCTTGAATTTCACTACCAAATCAAAGTCCACTGTCTGTAAGTTCATGGTGACCCACTCAGAGGGGATATCCTGCACAATTTATATGCCTTTTTATGAGAACAATAATCATATTCGATTATCATTTACACAATCAAAACACAAACAAATTCGAACTAAAGCAAAAAAATTCAGAAAGTGGCATTATGTGTGACACCATTAAATTGAACGTAAATGAAACTGGCCAGATCTGACTTTTCCCCTTCTTTGCTATAGGGGGATCAGAGAGTTCCATCCCTCTAAATCTTCTGGCCCTGGAGCTCACACTTGGATGCCTGAGGTTAAGCGCCTACGGCCATATTTTTCAAGGTAATTAGACACCCAAAGATAAGTACTAAGTAGGCCTAGGCACTTTTGAAAATCCCACTGAAAATCTGCATCTTTAGGAACATAAATACCCTTAAAAATCTTTCCCCAAAGCCATATTTAGGTAAATGAAAGTGGCCTGATTTTCAGACATGCCGATTAACTACAACTCTCACTGACTTCAACAGAAAGTGAGAGTGCTCAGCAGCACCTCTGAAAGACAATCAGCTAGGTGCCCAATTACAGTACAGATTAAAATACTTAACTGGTTAGAAAATGCTGCCCTTAAACTTTGGTCCAAAATCATACTTACTGTCACATTACTGGAGTTACCTTAGGGAGGCTCTTCGCTCTTTGTGCTGAAAAAATATACAATCATATAAGAGTTTAATAGCTGAATGCTCTGAATTCCAGGATATATTTTCTCCAGCACACTATCATCTACAGACTCTGTGCTGTCTTGTGGAAGCCTATCTGGAAAGGAGCTTAATAATTCTCTAAAGGCCCTTTGGGTTTTATCCCTTTGCTAATGGTGGAAAATTCTCTCTCAGCTTTCCATTCTTCATTTTCGTACCCATAAGGGCTGACAGATTGAGGATTTTCTTTACTGTCGTTCAGGTTTTTTATTGCAGTTGTTTTTGAATGGATAAAATACAAGCAGGTTCTCAAGCAGGAAACATCCCTATTCACACTTCCATCATGGCTACCTGGCTGTAACATTCAAATGGCTACACTGCAAAAGAGATGCAGTGGCAAAACCCATGCTTCACTCAACTTAAGGATCTGAATTAATTTATAGATATAGACTAGGGATGGTCAAAATTTTTCCATCAAAATAGTTTTATGACAGAAAATTGGGTTTTTGACCAAATGAAAAATTTAAACTTGTTAAAAATCACGTACCCCCAAACCAAAAAGTTTTGGTAGGAATTATGCCATGGTTCCTCACAGAAGTTGTAGTTCAGCTGTTTCATACCTACATTTGTCTTTAAGGACTGAGTTCCCCAGCTGAAATACATCTCCCATGATGCACAATGGCCAAGAAGTCCCATGCTGCACTGCAGTACCTGAGCAAAAGAGGTGACTATGATGCATCATATCAGACCTCACCCTCTCAGGAGACCTGATCCATAGAGGAGCAAGAAGACATAAGCTGCCTAGTCAAAACTCCCAAGAGGCACCATGACAGCATTTCTGAATCAAAGTGTTCAGCCAAAAGTTTTTATTTTTTTATTTTTGCCACACACACACACACACACACACACACACACACAAAAACTAGAAAAACTATTTTTCAATCACTTGTACTACAGGTAGATATTATGACACACTGAATGATTTGGTCATAATGAAACAAGAAATAGAGGTACAGACCCACACAAAAAAAAGATAGATGATAAATTTAACACTTCAACAGAAATTTAAGTGTTTTTTTTTTAAAGTGTGGAAAATACCTTTGAAAGAAAGAAAGAAAGAAAAATATGTTTTCCTATTTCTTGGGTTGTTTTGAACCTACCAAAATGTAATTTTTCCTGCAGCCTGTTATATAATAGCCAGTTTTAGTGAAGAGTGAACTCCGTCATTGACTAATATGACTACCTTCATCAAACCAGCCACTTTTACAGGAACAACTGCTCACCTCTAGCTGAATGGTGCATGGAGAAAGGCTGATACTCTGTGATCAAAGAGAAGAATTTCAATTGTTTTAATCTTGTAGATTTCCATTCCTTTTGATTATTTTGTTCCCTCTTTGTTAAGCATTACTTATACTGGTAGTATGTTGTTTGGTTCAGAGTATGCATATTTCTATAGAGCAGTAACACAACCTAGGGAAAATTTCCCCTGTAACTACCAGACTATGAATTGTCTTCTTTTCAAAGGAGGCATTTGTATTTTGTTCCTATTATAACATTTTAAAGTCAAATCACTGGTTAGTTGTCTTTTTAAAGTCAACATCTGACCCTCTAATTGCAGTGCGTTTGTTTAGTTACTAGAACACATTTCTCAGCTAGGCTCTGATATTTCTCCTTAGACTTCATCTGGAGGCTGTGCAAGATATTGCTTTGCAACATATGTTGGGACTCTTAATGGGGATTTCCATACAGTTTACATAGCAATTAATTAAAAAGTAGGCAATTCTCATAGCAACTGTTCATCACACAAGCTCCCAGTGGCATTTATTTTGTTCTAAAAGCAGACACATGTAGTTTGCATTAAGCAATTTTCTCACCTTTTTTATTTATTTTTATGTGAACCAACTATATGTGTAACAAGTCTAATGGCACGCCATGAAACAGGCATTACAGCTTTAGCACTGTTTTTATATAATGTAACGGGCCTTCCTTCCACACCACCCCCAATGACCACCCCCCACTGGTTGAAGGTGGGTGTGGTTTAAGGGAGATGGAAAGTGTTCTTTTGGTTGCCAGGTCTAGGAAAGGTAGACACTGCTGCATGAATGCTCTGGCTACATTAGTGTGTTGGATTTTTTGCGCAACATGATCTTACCTCTTTCTTTTGGATATTGCTGATGCCACACAGTGGCTGGTGATAATTTCAACATATGCCAGCCATGAGACGCAGAGTATACCAAGCAGCTACCATTCTTATGACCAGGAAGAGCCAAGATAAAACAGGCTGTAATCTGGAGGAGAAGAGCCAGAGACAGATGGAGGCCTCACTTAAAGAAGGTGAACAAAATAATTGCTATAGTCACCCACATGTGGAGGGGACCAGGATACTCAGGGAAGAATTGGGACAGGAATGTTTTCTGCTCAACTACCAAACAAGATACTAGGGCAGAAGTTTGTGATGAGCCAGAAAGAACCTAAATTGGATGGCAAGGTGAATGGGGAAACTCACCTGATGCAGTTTGAAATAGCAAGTGAGCTGAACTGCTGCTCCGAGGAAGAGATGAGGAAGTATTTAACCATGAGACTGACTGGGAAAACCCTGCCAATTCTTCCCTCCATCAGTGAGGATGGGGTTGGCAATTACCCTGCTATCAGGTCTGGGATGGAGAAAGAGCCAGAGTGGCTTGCATCCAGTTCTAGACACAAAGCAGAGGGACAGCTGAGGTGATTACAAGTTTTTCTATCTATGGTGGGAGGCTGGCACACCAAATTTAGGTACTAATGTACCTGAAAGGGGAAGTATAATGGGTGTCCCCTCACCTCCCTGGCTGGGTTGTACGTGGTTGTTTTCTGAGAAACAGGCTGGGGAAATAGAAAGTGTAACAGTGTTCTTTCGGTGGATGGATGAAGCAGCCTGTCTCCAGATAGAGGGGAGGCAGGTGCTGCTATGTGAGGGCTCTAGCTGCTCATTGGATCGTTTTGATAATGTGAATTTTTGTGACAAGGATACCTCATATGCTACAATATTATATCATGAGTCAGAATATGAACAGAAGGTAAACAATGCAATCTGAGGAAAACCACAGTAGATGCGAAAAATCGATCCCCAAAAGATCGATCGCTACCCGCCGAGAAAGGATGGTCTAGTGTTTAGAGTGCTAATATGGCACTCAGGTTCCTTCTGTGCCACAGACTTATTATGTACTTATGGGCAAATCACTTAGGGCAGGTCTACACTTAAAAAGATGTAGCGATTTAGTGAAGAAGCTACCACAGAGATGGGAGAGCTACTCCTGTTGGTGTAGTTAAGCCACCTCCATGAGAGGCGGTAGCTATGCCAATGGGAGAAGCCCTCCTGTTGACATAGCGCTGTCCACACTGGGAGTTGGGGCATTCAGGGGTGTGGATTTTTCACATCCCTGCACGATGTAGTTATACATAAGTACGTTTATAGACTAGACCTGGCCTCAGTCACTCTGTGCCTTAGTTCCCCTTTGGCAAAGTGGGGGTCTTAGAACTTCTTAGAGAATAAATACGTTAAAGATTATGAGGCACCAGGGTATTGGGGGCTAGATAAGTATCAAAGATATCAGCCAGTAGGTTACACAAAGACACTGAATGAAGATGTGTAGGGAAGTATCGCTTTGCCATATTTCACATCCTTTACCTCATACATGGCTGGTTACTCAGATGCCTACACACAAAAATCTATGGGAGTCATCAGCAAAGACTAAAATGAACTGCTGATTAGGGAAGATAACCCTGAGGTCATTCTTCACAGGAACAGCATGAAAGTAGCAGTGGCCTACTACCCCCAGAGGGAATTTATGGAAGCAAATATTTATTGCCAAATGTTCCCATGGAGACAATTATCCTGGACTCTACCAGTGCAATGTCACAAAACCTGGTGGCCTCTCAGGTACCTTGAAAATAGATTTCTCCCCTTTGATTATTGCATTTACTCTCTTGCCCTATTGCTTCAGTTTCTCTGCTCAGCATGATTTCAAATAGCAGATTTGTGTACTTCTATGGCTTCCTTGAATTTACCTGATATAAATCTGCTTCCTGCTGTGGGCTGATGTTGCTATAGGCAAACATTTACTCCCCCTAAAGTGTCCAGCAGGTCAGGTCTTTCCCAAACTTGTTTTCTAGTAGCCATCCCCTGTCACACAGGGAGATAACATCATTAGGCATCATTTGTACGTTGTTCAACATTTATTAATTAATGGTCATCCTGTTCAGCCTCTGCCATGGCCAGTCTAGCTTGCTAGGTTCTGATAACTATTGAATCAGTTGCTATGAGTGCCAATTTCAGAATCTGCTGATGGATAAATTGCAGAACGTTTTGTGTGATAACTTTAGACGGTGAAGAGTGTAGAGGACAATCATGTTTTGTCATGAGGAAAGCCTGTCTCCATCTCCTCTCTTCTGTGTTCCGTGCTGGTTTTGATTGTGAACACAACACTGGCTGTCTTGGTTGGCATCCAAAGTCCCATTTTCAGTAGCCAGCTTTGTCCTGTGGAAGAGAGAGTTTTAATAGATGACAGGTCTAGTGGCCTTAACACCCACCCAAGAGAGGTGGAGAAGGAGCAGAAAACCATTGAACTTTTGGGTAGTTATCTGAACTAAGAGCCAGATCCCACGTTCCTGACTCTGAAATGACCAGAAAGAAGTCTGATCTGGCCAACTGAGAATTATGCTGGTGTTGGAGAGCTCTCATCTGGTACAGAATAATCACAGAAAGCACTTGTGCCACATCCCCTATCCAGAGCTGGCATGGTGAATATGATGTAGGAAGAATAGTGTGTCAGAGTGTCACTGGAACTCACTATGGTCCTCTGGGGACCATGACCAGATGGCATTGTTTATGCCAACTGGCCATGGTCCTCTAGAGACCATACATGTCTAGAGACTATTGTATGCAAGCCTAGAGGCTGCTCTAACCTATGTCAGGGCCAACACAGATCAGCCTGGAGAATTCAGGAGTCATACCAGCTCCCTAACATCCCCCCCGCCATCTGTCCTCCTCTCTCCTGTACCAAACAGATCTCCACACAAAGGAGATGATGGGACTAAAATTCTGAACCTTTTAAAGTTTATACATCAATATTATATAGACGGACTTTCACACAGAAGCTAGAGGATTGTGACTTTTCAGACATCAATCTTCTGTCCCATACCCATAGAGATATGAAAGTTAAAACAAATTATCTTTAGACTTATGCACAGTTAGTAGGGCTGAAAATTCAGAGAGAAAACTAAAATCATGAGAATCAGCACACAACAAGAAACACCAATAAAATTCTCTGGGATTGACATAGAAGAGGTCTGACACTTCACATATCTTGGCAGCATCATAAGCAAAACAGAACAGACAAACATATTAAAGCCAGAATAGCAAATGCTGTATATGCCTTCACAACCCTAAAGCTTATCTGGAGAAACAGAAATCTTACCCTACAAATTAAACTTTGAACATCTAACACCATAGTAAAGTCTGTCTTAATATATGATGCTGAAACTTGGGGTCTCATCAAGACTTTACTATCTAAATTTCAAGTTTCTAAACAACTGCCTTAGACAAATCCTTAACATCAGATGGCCAGAAACGAATCACAAATGAAGAGCTTTGGAGGAGGATAAACAAACTAATAGGATAGGAAATGATGGACTGAAAATGGACAGGGCTATGACAAACATAGAGGAAAGAACTGAACAATATAGCAAGACAAGCTTTGGTTTGGAATCCCAAGGGCAAGAGGCAAGGGGGTAGACCAAGGACAATTTGGAAATGCCCAATAGAAGCAGAAATGAAGGTTATCAGAATGACATGGGAAGAAACTAAGACTGTAGCAAGTGGTCTTCAAAGATGAAATGCAGCAGTGAAAGCCCTATGTTCCACATGGAATAAAGAGGCATACATCAAGTAAGTAAATCATTACAGTACATAGATGAAATTAAATTTATCTGAACATGTAGAAATCACTCTTGTGTTTATAATCTTTATAAAATGCACCTTGTGCTATGCCTTTGAACTCCGAAGTTGAGCTGGAATTTTTGCTGACAACTTTAACTGTAGCATTGTAATAGCAACACTCTAATAAGCATTCAAACACATCCTACCAACCTACACCTCTTAGCAATAGCTGTTGAATGTACTATATGCACTATATCCTCTTTATATGTGGTTCACATGGGAATGTATTGAAAGATAACAAAGGAAGCTTATAAAGACCAATATGCCTATGCTTATGGTAAAAAACCTTAAGGCAGTCTGATAAATTTAGCTTCATTTATGCATCTACATGTTTGGAGCTTTTCCTTTGAATTTTTATGTTGAAAATTCAAGCTGCACTTTGGAGGTGAGAACACCTTTATCATCTGACTTGATCCATTTTTGATCTTGTCACAGAGTTGATACTGGAAAAAGGGAACATTATGCATGGGACAAATGGAGGGTAAGTGAAGAGTGAATCAGAATAGCAACATCCAGTCCAAGAACTCAAAGTATTCTTCATCTAGATTTTACAGGGTTCTTACTTGTTCATAAAATCCTCTAGTCATGTATCAAGGATGAAGAGACTAATCCATTATGCAAGTCCCTCATTTAGAGGTAGGTAATAGAAAAAAATTCTTGGAGGATAGCAGACATTTACTAATAGTGACTTGCCGCTCTTTAGTAAATTCACTCCCATAGGACACATTCCTTTAAAATATGTTTTAAAATACCACAAAATACCTTTAAAAGTTTTAAAATAAATGAACATAAGCAGTCTCATATTAATGAATCGGGACTTATTGAGTTATCACTGTTGCTTGCTTACTGGGAAAGTCTGGCTCAGTGTAAAAGTCTTGAAAGGAAGACATTCTCCTCCCCCTGAATAAATGGTAAGGGTAGCCAACTTGTGAAAAACATGACATAGAGCCAGATTGTCTCATGCATGGATTATTTTCACATCCAGTAGGGAACAAAAACACCAGCAGGCTTAGACTAAGAGTTTCTTTTTGATTGTTCCTCAGAGATGGTGTGTGAAAATTATTAGGGGTTTAGCTCCCCAAATCCATGGATCTTCTGCCAGAGACTAAAGCCATCCATGATAAAATACAGGAAGGGTAGGATCAGAAACAGTCAAATAAAAAAGAGTCCCATTCAATTACATTGTGTAATGGCAGGCAGCTAAAAGGAGACAAGTTTTTAAAGTGCTTATATACCAATGTGGAGTGCTTCATATTAAATGAGGATATTGATATAATAGGCATCACAGAAACTTGGTGGAATGAGGATAATTAATGGGATAAAGTAATACCAGGGTACAAAATATATCGGAAGAACAGAACAGGTCACTGGTGGGGGAGTGTCATTATATGTAAAAGAAGGTGTAGAATCAAATGAAGTACAAATTGTAAATGAATCAAACTGTACCATGGAATCTCTATGGAGAGAAATTCCATGCTCTAATAATAAGAATATAGCGGTAGGGGTATATTACCAACCACCTGACCAGGATGGTGATAGTGACTGTGAAATGCTCAGGGAGATTAGAGAGGCTGTTAAAATAAAAAACTCAATAATAATAATGGGGGATTTCAATTATCCCCATATTGACTGGGTACATGTCACCTCAGGACAGGATCACAGATAAAGTCTCTTGACACCTTCAATGACTGCTTCTTGGAACAGCTGGTCCTGGAACCCACCAGAGGAGAGGCAATTCTTAATTTAGTCCTAAGTGGAGCACAGGATCTGCTCCAAGAGGTGAATATAGCTGGACCGCTTGGTAATAGTGACCATAATATAATTAAATTTAATATCCCTGTGGCAGGAAAAACACCTGTAGCATTTAATTTCAGAAAGGGGAACTACACAAAAATGAGGAGGGTAGTTAAATAGAAATTAAAGGATACAGTGCCAAAAATAAAATCTGTGTAAGTTGCGGTGGAAACTTTTTAAAGACACCAAAATAGAGGATCAACTTAAATGTAGACTCCAAATTAAAAAACATAGTAAGAGAACCAAAAAAGAGCCACCGTTGCTAAATAACAAAGGAAAAGAAACAGTAAGAGGCAAACAGGCATCCTTTAAAAAGTGGAAGTTAAATCCTAATCAGGAAAATAGAAAGGAGCATAAACACTGGCAAATGAAGTGTAAAAATACAATTAGGAAGGCCAAAAAAGAATTTGAGGAACAGTTAGCCAAAGACTCAAAAAGTAATAGAAAATGTATTTTAAGTACATCAGAAACAGGAAGCCTGCTAAACAACCATTGGGGCTACTGGACGATTGAGGTGCTAATGGAGCACTCAAGGATAATAAGGTGTGACAGACCCAGACAAGTGGGATACAGAAATCTCATAGAAGGCAAATATACTGGCCATTGGATTAATAGTTTTCTGTTCCCTGAGTGACCAGAGCAGGGGCTGCACTAGAACAAGCAGGAACTTTCTGGAACCAATTTAAGGCAGGCAGGCTAATTAGGACACCTGGAGCCAATTAAGAAGAACCTGCTAGAATCAATTAAGACAGGCAGGCTAATCAGGGCACCTGGGTTTAAAAGGGAGCTCACTTTAGTTTGTGGTGTGGCGTGCGAGGAGCTGGGAGCAAGAGACACACAAGGAATTGAGAGGGAGAAGAGTTGAAGGACTGAGGAGTACAAGCATCAGCAGACCATCAGGAGGAAGGTCCGGCAGTAAGCGTAAAGAAGGTGTTGGGAGGAGGCCGTGGGGAAGTAGCCCAGGGAGTTGTAGCTGTCACGCAGCTGTTACAGGAAACCCTAAAGACAACTGCAATCCACAGGGCCCTGGGCTGGAACCTGGAGTAGGGGGTGGGCCCGGGTTCCCCCCAAACCTCCGAACTCCTGATCAGACACAGGAGGAATTTGACTGTGGGTTCTACCAGAGGTGAAGATCTCTGAGGCGATCAAAATCCGCCAATAAGCGCAGGACTCGCCAAGGTAGAGGAGGAACTTTGTCACAAAGGGCATTACAGAGAAACAAAATGAATTATTTGCATCGGTCTTCATGGCTGAGAATGAGGGAGACTCCCAAACCTGAGCCATTATTTTTAGGTGACAGATCTGAGGAACTGTCCCAGATTGAGGTATCATTAGAGGATGTTTTGGAACAAATTGATAAATTAAACAGCAATAAGTCACCAGGACCAGATGGTATTCACCCAAGAGTTCTGAAGGAATTCAAATGTGAAATTGCAGAACTACTAACTGTCATCTGTAACCTATAATTTAAATCAGCTTCTGTACCAAATGACTGGAGGATAGCTAATGTGATGCCAATTTTTAAAAAGGGCTCCAGAGATGATCCCGGCAATTACAGGCCTGTAAGCCTGACTTCAGTACCAGGCAAACTGGTTGAAACTAAAATAAAGAGCAATATTGTCAGACATATAGATGAACATCATTTGTTGAGGAAGAGTCAACAAGGTTTTAGTAAAGGGAAATCATGCCTCACCAATCTACTAGATTTCTTTAAGGGGTCAACAAGCATGTGGACCAAGAGGATCCAGGGGATATACTGTACTTAGATTTTCAGAAAGCCTTTGACAAGATCCCTCACCAAAGGCTCTTACACAAAGTAAGCTGCCACGGGATAAGAGGGAAGGTGCTCTCATGGTTTGGTAACTGGTTAAAAGATAAGAAACAAAGGGTAGGTATAAATGGTCAGTTTTCAGAATGGAGAGAGGTAAATAGTGGTGTCCCCCAGGGGTCTGTTCTGGGACCAATCCTATCCAATATATTCATAAATGATCTGGAAAAGGGGGTAAACAGTGAGGTGGCAACATTTTCAGATGATACAAAAGTACTAAAGATAGTTAAGACCCAGGCAGACTGCAAAGAGCTACAAAAGGATCTCTCAAAACTGGGTGACTGGGCAACAAAATGGCAGATGAAATTTAATGTTGATGAATGCAAAGTAATGCACATTGGAAAGCATAATCCCAAATATACATATAAAATGATGGGGTCTAAATTAGCTGTTACCACTCAAGAAGGAAATCTTGGAGTCATTGTGGATAGTTCTCTGAGAACATCCACTCAATGTGCAGTGGCAGTCAAAAAAGTGACCAGAGTGCTGGGAATAATTAAGAGGGAATATAAAATAGGACAGAAAATATCATGTTGCCTCTATATAAATCCATGGTACGCCCACATCTTGAATACTGAGTGCAGATGTGGTCGCCGCATCCCCAAAAAGATATATTGGAATTGGAAAAGGTTCAGAAAAGGACAACAAAAAATTATTAGCTGTATGGAACGGCTTCTGTATGAGGAGAGATTAATAAGACCGGGACTTTTCAGCTTGGAAAAGAGATGGCTAAGGGGAGATATGATTGAGGTCTATAAAATCATGACTGGTGTAGAGAAAGTAGATAAAGGAGTGTTTACTACTTCTCATAACACAAGAACTAGGGGTCACCAAATGAAATTAATAGGCAGCAGGTTTAAAACAAATAAAAGGAAGTATTTCTTCTTGCCAGAGGATTTTGAAGGGCAAAATCATAATAGGGTTCAAAAAAGAACTAGATAAATTCATGGAGGATGCATCCATCAATGGCTATTAGCCAGTATGGGCAGGAATGGTGTTCCTAGCCTCTGTTTGCCAGAAGCTGGGAATGAGCGACAGGGATGGATCACTTGATGATTACCTGTTGTGTTCATTTCCTCTGGGGCACCTGGCACTAGACACTGTCAGAAGAGAGGATACTGGGCTAAAAGGACCTTTGGTCTGACCCAGTAGGGCCATTCTTATGTTCTTATGTAAAGGCCATATAGCTCCACAGTGCTTCCTGGCGCTCCATGTGCATAGCCGCAGACTACTGTAGGAGACCATTCAGGCCTATATTGCCCAGGACAACCTTGTAGCCCACCAGCAAACCTCTTCAGCTGGAGTTTTACTGTGCGGTGAGGAAATTGGTGGAAGTTAATGCTGATCTTGACCTTCTCAGCTTTAACTTACACTGGGAAAGAAGGAGGGATATACTATGAAGGTCCATCCATTCCCCCTGCTTTTTTCCTTCCCTCCAGTCTAGTCTCTGCAGCTACTGGTTGGGCTACCTGTCCAATTCTTAGTTCTCACAGAGGCCTTCTGTACAAGTGGAGTGAAACAGGGGCATCCTCTTCTCATGCTCATGGATGTCTGCCCCATAATTTATGACACTGGCATTGTATGCTTGTATCACAAGCAACATCACATTAGTTTTTAACAAGATGGTCACCACCTAGCAGTAGGGTCAGACATAACAGTCATTAACAGATTGAATTTTATATAAATGGATGAGGACATTCATGGTGAGACAGGCTTCATAGGTCTTAAACTTTCAGACTATTAGACTTAGCATAGGTACAGTGTTTCCTTCTAAAAATGATTGCCTGTGTCACAAATCATATGGTCCCCTCACTCGGCACAGCATTATCTAAACATTCAAAAATATTAAACACAGAACGGAAATGCTTCTTAAGGTTACTGTCCAGATCAAGTTCATTAGAACTGTGTAAGGTAATTAGACTCTCTTCTGGCCAGGTTTTTGAAGTCAATGTCCGTTTACAGCAGCTGAGGATCTGGCTTTATTAATCCCAACAATAATTTATTTGTAATTTTGATTAAAGCCCGTCTATTCTGTGGACAATCTGTGTAACCTCCTGAGTTTTCTGTAACCTAATTAAATTGTCAGGTCCAGGTCTATCTCACAGGATAACTGCGCAAGTTCCAAGTTATTTGAGTTCATTTAAATCAATGCCACTGGCATTTTCTGCCGGTTCCAAATTATTGTAATTTAATTATGCTGCCTTGCCAGTGACACTGATGCAATCTACTGTTGTTTGTCAACTCTATAACTTCCAAAGTCTTGTAATTAAAAGGTAGTAATTTTTCTTGAAGCAAAATGAGGTCCTAACATGTTCCCCCTTGCCCCGTATTATTTTATATGTGCAATTCAGGTATGAGACATACATAGATGATACTAGTTATTTAGGAAATAAAGTATTTTGTTTTTATATAAAAATACACAACACTCATATAGAGGTCAGAGTAGAAATGCACAGACGGAATAATGCTGCATTTTGTTTCACTTATAGCTTTCTACTGTCGGCTTAAAAAGCCTCAGATAAACTATCAACTCCTCTCCAGGGCAGAGATCTCTTTCTTGGTGTTTGCTTTGTGTTGATTCTGTACTGTTCTTTTAATTTTTAGACTGAGTCACCTGCACATAGAAGCAAATTGTGCTATCTTCGATCTCTATCTCCTATGCTTCCTTTCTAAAGAGAATACAATGGGTTCTATTGTACCATTCATTCTAAAAGAGCCTTCTCTGCTCTGTGGAACAACTCATCTCAGCTTTGCAAATCGATTCTCTGCCCAAATCACAAGAAGAAAGGATTTGATTAAGGTGTAGAACCGGGAGTCCAAATTTCTGGTTTTATCCCTAACTACCAGTGGCTTGTTGAGTGACCTTGCACAAGGTTTTGAACTTCTTCTCAACCCCTAAAGAAGATCGTTTCAGAGAAAGGTTGAAGGAAAGTGGTGGGGCATGCCATACAAACTTGACCCTTCCTGTGCTGTACTCATTCTGTGACTAAATAGGGGACTCTCCGGGGTTAACAGTCCAACATCTTTCACCTAATTAAGGGAAGTATTAATTAGCTCTTCCAATTTCTTCACAGCCACCTTAATTTGTGAAAGAAGCATCAGATTCTGGCAAAATTGTTGAATTTGGCCTTTGCTAGGTAAAAATAATCCACCCCCCCCCACCCAACCCCGCAAGAATCTGCTCTCTCATCCGCGGCCCTCAGGTCTCTAATTACTTCCTTTACTAAATCTTTAAAAAAGGAAAATTCCCATTAAAGTCAAGAATAAGGACTGGGCCCATTGCATAAAAGGTCAAAATGTTTTTAAGCAGTGCTGTGACCAGAGTGACATTCTTTTCTGAACTGAAGATGCTTGCTAGTGAAGAGAAAAGGTAGAGCTTCCCATCTGTGTACTCCTCCCTGAGAAGTTTAGGCCTCTGCAGCAGTGAGATAGTTGAGCTAAAGTAAGTATAGACCCAGAGTTTGAACCAATTTGAACCTTTTTTTAAAAAAGTTTTCATAACTTTTTTAAATAACTAGTTTTTTCCACCCCTTTGTGATTTTGTGTTCTAGCCAGACCCAGAAATGGAAAATCCACAGGGCCACATTTTCATACCTAGGTTTCAAAGGCTAGGCTCTCACATCCATACTTAGGAACCTAAATAAAAGTGGCTTTTGAGGCCACAAATGTTAAAAATGCTTGGCACCTTTGAAAGATCAGTCCATTTTTTAGATAGCTGCCTAATTCAAAGCCTAACTTTAGGCACCCAGGTGTGATAATTGGGGCCATTATGTCCACAAGCAAGCTGTACTGAAAAAACGCACAAGAAAGCTACCTTTCATCAGATTTTCAGCTCACTGGTATATCCCCAAGCATACTGGATAATTAAAATATGCATCCTGACTTGTGGAGATTTACCTCAACATCAGTATCTTTTTATCCATTTCTTCCATCTATGTACTGTGCCTATATAATAAACAACAGCAATATCAAAAGCAAAAACATTCACACTAAATGTCAATTGAACCAATGATATGCAAAGAAAAGAAACCCCCATACCTAAGGAGAACCCCCAATTATCATACTTTTGAGGGTTACTTATCACTACTCATGCCAGCCCCAGTAGTACTTCAAGATGGTCCTGGTTTGATCGTGGAGATAAAAACATAGGTCAGTTCCAGCTTAATGCATCAATATTTTATATTTTTTTAAATGGTTCTTTAATCCCAAGTGGTACAAAAACATTTCTAGGCTGTAGAAAGTGAGCACCTACTGTGTTTTCATGCTGATGTTTTATGCATGGCCAAGGAAGTGCTGATAAAGCATTCCCATGTATAAACTGGAAAAAAGCAGTAGTAAAAAAATAGCATTTCCATACCTTTTTAAAATGTATGATAGTAAATGGCAGGTGGGTTTCAAGAAAACATCGCAGATAAGGGTAATATTTTTACTTTTGTCTCCCTGTCAACTGATTTTTATTTTTAAAATGTGTGAAAAAATTTAATACTAATGAAACTGATGGACTAATTGTACTTGTGAAAGCCAGATGCAGTGTAGGCAGGTGTTATGCAAGATTTCCTCATACTCCCACAGTTCTGTCAGCAGACCTCAATCTTGACCTCCAATACTGCTGCTAATTCAGGCCTGGTCCTTTTCTGAGGAGAGACTATCAAAATGTCCCAAGCTGTGCAGTGGTTTTGTGCAATTCTGGACCAAGCAATATCTTCTATTCCTGAAGGAATTGTTTATTACTATGTGGTTTCTTTCCAACATTTAGAAATTACAAAATAAAATAAATACAGTTTTCAAGCTGCTTTTTATGTATTATGTCCTTGATGTGCCTAAAAAGGGGTCAATTTTCAACACTGACCTTCTCATGAACTCCTAAAATTGTGTCACTATAGTTTTAAATGTTTACTTATTTTTACCTTAGTGTGCTTAATTTGTGGTACCTAAATTTCACTTTTTTGGCGTGGGAGGTAAGGAATTGGAAGGGAGAGCAATTACTGTGACAAATCTGGGGATGGAGAGAATGGCTCTTTAATAATTATTACTACTGTATCTGGATCTCTCACTAGCATAGTGTTTCTATATCATATAATGGAATGGATATTTTCCTCTATGGGTATGTCACACTGCAATTTAACCCCCTGGCTGGCCCGTGTCCGCTGACTCAGGCTCACAGGGCTTGGGCTAAGGGACTATACAACTGCAGTACAGACATCCAGACTCGGGCTGGAGCCTGGGCTCTGCAACCCCGGGAAGGCCTCAGATCCCAGGCTACAGCCCAAGCCCAAACATCTACACTGCCTGAGTCTCGTGAGCCTGAGTCAATTGACACGGGCCAGTTGTGGTTGTTAAACTGCGGTGTAGACGTACCCCTATAAGTCTGACTGAGTTTACATGCCTAGGGAAAGAGAGAGGAAGCTTTTTCTAATAGTCATCTAACAGCTTACACTTGCGTGGCATTAAGGGACAATGCTAGATCCAGAACCCTTAATTGCTCTAACCCAGAACACCAACACTAATTTGAACAGGATGGGTCAGACTGAAAGAACCAGATTGAGAGTCACATAGGCAGTCAGGAGGGTCTGAGCTTGCCAGGGGAAAGGAAGTTGGTTATGTTCTGTTCCTGTAAATTAAGAGAAAAGCCGCTCTAATTTAGTTTGTGGTGAAGTGTAAGATTAGATTAGACTGTTTGTATATGTAACCCACACACCTTTTGGATGTGGTGTTCTGTCCCATCTAGTGGCACCAAGACCACTAAGGGCTAGTCTACACTACCCGCCTGATTGGGCGGGTAGTGATCGATGTTCTGGGATCCATTTATCGCGTCTCGATCCCCCCCTCCCTCTAGTGTGGACCAGCCCTTAGAGAGAGAGTTAAATAAGTCTGTTCTACAGCCTTAGCTAATAGCCAGCTGGCTTTTAGCTCATGTGATAGAGGCTCATGCACTAACCTCTAGAGATCCCCGGTTCAATCTTGCCCGCCGGTGACTTGGGTCTGTCAACATTATATATAGGCTGTTTATTGTTGTAATATTCCTTTCGTCTCTAATGCTTTGTTCCAACTGCTACTTAAAAATACATTGTTTTATGAAGGTTGTTGGTCAATTTCACTAGTCACAGGTTCCTAAATGGAAGAAACCCAGGTGCTAAATCCTGATTGGACCTGCAGGATAACAAACATTTGCTACACACAGGGTAGCATACATGCAGTTGGCACATATGCAGGGTTCCCAGTCTAAGAGTGGAAGAATCATGAGATTTCACCCCAAGACAGCTAACAACACAAGGTCCAAAACTGAGGTGGGTGAACTCGGGTAACAGAAATGGGGCAGAGGCATACCTAGCCCTGTAACTGTGACAATTAATGTGAGCTTAATTTTGTCACCTAAGATTTTCCATGAGCAAGGTCTCAGATATAGGTGCACAAACTGCATTTGTGTGACCAAACTGTGTAGTTGGGTGTCCAGCTACCCAATTTCCACATGCAAATTAAAAATGGGCCTAAACCAAGAGCCAAGATGCTAACATCCTTGAACTAGGAGTGGTAGGAGGGTGTTCAGAATCTAGATTTGTTTTACAACTTGCATCTATCTCTTATGCAAATAACGACTCCTATCCTGCAATTGCATCTGCTCGGGTCGACAAAGTGATGATCCCTTTGTGAAATAATGACAATATTGCATTCTTAGGTACCTCATAATAGCTGACACTTGTACATGTTTAACTCACTCTCTACTGCACCTAGTAGAAGAAGTCTGAAAGATTATATGTGCTTTCCCTATGCTACTGAAGTGCCAGGGCAGCACACAGATTTGATTTTTCTTTAAATTTTCAACCTGCATGGTATGGTCCTAAAAGGTGGACTCCCTCTGTGTTTCACATATGCTCTACTCTGCAGCTGGCTAAACCTAGTTCCTACATATTGTAAGTATATAGTAATATATTTCCATCATTTATGAGGACAAATACCAAGTGTACAAAGGTCACCAGGTCATCATGAAAAATGTGTAAGATAAGGGAAAAAATTGGCTGTTTACAAATAGAACCCTGAGGTTATTCTCTGAGTTTACTATGGAGCAGACTGGTCTCAGGAGGAACATTAGACCAGATTAATATTTCAGGAGAGATGCTTAAAAGACAACATGCCATGCTATGTAGCAGAGAATGATGTAGTGGTGTTAAAATAGCCACTCTGTCTGTGCCTACCTGAAACTACCTGTGTAAAATCTGTCCTCCCATTAACCTTATGACCTGGCACAACATTGCCAGAAGGACTCTATTATCTACCAGAGGCAAATACCCAGAGACATACTTTGTTTAATAAAGGATTAACTATCAAAATACCAATTGACCAGAGGACACCCCCACCTACAGATAAACCAGTATCTTGTCTGTATTCCCAGTCTCTACAACACAGTAAATCAAAGTAATTGGCATATGTGGCATGACACTAACAAGCAGCCAGTATACGTTACTTGAATTTTAGTTTGTTATCTTGAATTCAGTCAGATGCCTCTCTAATTTTTCCATACTTACTATCAATCAATGAACCAGGCATGACCTTTATGACACAGGATTAATATCTAGATAGATAAAATAGCTATGTTAAGTAAAAATCCGAAGATTTTATGAAGATTTTTTTATCCACTTTTCTTAGAAATATAAGATATAACTGGAATTGGGTAATACTAGAGCTAGTCAAATAGTAGCATTGGATGATTTAATCAATTAATTTTGCAATATTTTTCAAATACATTAGTGGGTAAATATTTGTGTCCATTATTCACTCAGATTATAGAGGTGCCTTTTCTCTCTCTCGCTCTCTCTCGCTCTCTCTAATTAAAAAAATAATTGAAGAATTAATCAGCAAATATATTTTCCATTATTTGTTGGATGTAATTCATACAAGGATACATATTATTTACATTATAAAGCTCCCAGATCCAACTTGATTTTCCCTTACTATTTTCAACACCAGGATAAATTTGGCCTTCATTTACACCAATATAGGCCCATTAATCAGAACATAATTGAAAGCAGAATTTGCCCAGCCACATATAATTGTGCAAAACTATAATACATATGTTTTATATATCTTTGAATTTGAACTTGAGAGAAAAATTTTCATTTTCATGAGTAAATACGACTTTTCCTGGGATTCGATTCAACAAAGAACTTAAGCACATACTTACCCTTAAGCATGTGCTTAAGTGCCATTGATGATCATTGCATGTCTCAGGTCATTGATGAAATAGGGATGGAGTTAAGTCTGTACTTAAACTTATATGCATGCTTAAATGCTTTGCTGAATCAGAGTCATAAATATCACTCTTCAAACTATAGATTTACTAGAAATTCAGTGTTTTAGTCTCAAATAACTATTACTGCTTTTTATGGAATACAATTTAAAAGGGGATATTACTAGAACTGGTTAGAAAACTTCAACAGAACCATATTTTGTTAGAATATGCAGTCCTGTTGAAATTAAAATACTTTGCTAAATTGGATAAATTTTGCTGGAATTTCATTGCGGAATATATATATGAAAAATCTCCAACAATGTCAAAACAGCCTGTTTTAACATTTTCATAATGAAGCATTTTGATTTTATGTTTTATAATTTTTTGCTTTAAATTTTATTTTACAAAACATTTTGAACAAGCCAAAATGACACATTTTCAAAATCTTCCTTTGAAGAAAATTTGAATTTTTTTAAATTTAATTAAATTCTGAATTAAACCAAATCTTGAATTTTTTTTTGAAGCAGAACTTCCATTTTCTGCATAGCTCTAGATATTAAACACCCATCTGGAAAAATCAATCAATATTAGCACTAACTTCATTAAAGCCTTCATTCAGGGAAATGTAAAGTTATAAATGCATTTTATTTTCAGAAAATTACGTGAATACAGGTGTCTTTAAAAATGCATAGAAATGAAGGTTTTTGGAACAAGGATTTGGAGAAAAAAGGAAATTAACAGGCAGCTTTATGGCATGATCTTCATGGAATACTGCTGCTCAGTGGATGCCTAGAGGCTTGAAGATTTACCAAGTACCCACAGTGGAACATAATGATCCAGAATTTTATTCTAAATAATGGCAATACTTATAAACTGTCTTCTGATTCTTATATTACTGTGAGAAAGTTAGCAAAAACTAGCCATTATTAAAGAGGATATTTTGAGACTGCAGATTGTGCTTAAATGGGAGAATAAATGATCAAGAGACACTCATTAATATTAAAAATTGTTTGAAGAAAACTCTTTAAGATTCCAATAATGGTCATCAGAAAAGTAAGCTTAAAAATACTAACTTTGACATTTATGCTAAAGATGGCTCTTTGCATAGAGAGGGATTAACAAGGAAGGTTTTAGGCTGAATAGAATTAGGAGTGACATGGAAAATCTTTGGGAAAACACAAGTAATTTGCACTCCTTTTTCATATCCTCTTCTTTGTTCAAACAAATAATAAAATAGTAGTACTAAAACCTAGCTCTGAGATAGCATTTTTCTTTCCTAGATCTCAAAGCACTTTACAAAGTAGGTCAATATCATATCCCTACTTTACAGATGGGGAAACTGAGGCACAGAGGGGCGGGAGGTGACTTACCCAAAGTCACACAGCAGGCCAGTGGGAGAGCTGGGAATAGAACCCAGGGCTGCTGAGTCCCAGATATAGACTCATAGACTTTAAGATCAGAAGGGATCATCATGATTATTTAGTCTGACCTTCTGCACATTGCAGGCCACAGAATCTCATCCACCCACTCCTGTGTAATAAACCCCTAACCTCTGGCTGACTTACTGAAGCCCTCAACTCATGATTAAAAGACTTCAAATTAAAGAGAATCCATAATTTTAACTAGTTTAAACCTGCAAGTGACCCATGCCCCATGCTACAGAGGAAGGCGAAAGCCCCCCAGGGTCTCTGACAATCTGACCTGGGGGAAAATTCCTTCCCGACTCCAAATATGGCAACCAATTAGACCCTGAGCATGTGGGTAAGACCCACCAGCCAGACATCTGGGAAAGAATTCTCTGTAGTAATTCAGAGCCCTCCCCATCTAGTTTCCCATCCATCACCAGCCATTGGAGATATTTGCTGCTAGCAATTGCAGACTGACTACATGCCATTGTAGGCAGTCTCATCATACCATCCCCTCCATAAAGTTATCAAGCTCAGTCTTGAAGCCAGTTAGGTTTTCTCCTCCCCCCGCCCCGCTCCCCTTGGAAGGCTGTTCCAGAACTTCACTCCTCTGAAGGTCAGAAACCTTCATCTAATTTCAAGCCTAAACTTTTAGATGGCCAGTTTATATCCATTTGTTCTTGTGTCTACAATAGTGTGTAATTTAAATAACTCTTCTCCCTCCCTGGTATTTATCCCTCTGATGTATTTATAGAAAGCAATCATATCTCCCCTCGGCCTTCTTTTGGTTAGGCTAAACAAGTCAAGCTCTTTGAGTCTCCTCTCATAAGGTAAGTTTTCCATTCCTCGGATCATCCTAGTAGCTCTTCTCTGCACCTGTTCCAGTGTGAATTCATCTTTCTTAAAGATGGGAGACCAGAATTGCACACAGAATTCCAGATGAGGTCTCACCAGTGCCTTGCATAATAGTACTAACACTTCCCTGTCTCTACTGGATACCTCACTTGAAAAAAATATTTTTGTAAATCCCTAAATGCATGACCTTTTACTTTGCACTACTAAATTTAATCCCATTTCTATTTCTTCAGTTTATAAGGTTGTCGAGATCATCATCTCTGACATTCCAGTCCTCCTCCCTATTGGCAATACCTCCCAATTTATCATCTGCAAATTTTATTTGCACAGTCCCACTTTTTGTGCTAAGGTCAGTAATAAAAATGTTAAATAAGATTGGTCCCAAGACCGATCCCTGAGTAACCTCCCTCCAGCCTGACAGTTCACTTTTCAGTATGACTCATTGTAATCTCCCCTTTAACCAGTTCCTTATGTACTTTTCAATTCTCATCTTTTCCAATTTAGCTAATAATTTCCCATGTGGACCTGTATCAAATGCCTTAGTGAAATCCAGGAAGATTATATCTACTGTATATCCTTTGTCTAAAAAATCAGTTATCCTCTCAAAGAAGGAGATCAGGTTTTTCTGGCAAGACCTACCTTTTGTAAATCCCTGTTGTATTTTATCCCAATTACTGTACACTTCTGTGTCCTTAACTACTTTTACTCTCAGCATTTGTTCTAAAACCTTGCATACAACTGAGGTCAGACTAACAGTCCTATAGTTTCCCAAATCACTTTTTCCCCCCTTTCTTAAAAATAGGAACTACATTAGCAATTCTCCTATCATAGGGTATGACCCTCGAGTTTACAGATTCATTAATAATCCTTGCTATTGGGCTTGCAATTTCATGTGCCAGTTCCTTTAATATTCTTAGATGAAGATTATCTGAGCCACCCAATTTAGCCCCATTAAGATGTTTGAGTTTGACTTCTACCTTGGATGTGGTAATTTCTATCTCCATATCCTCATTCCCATTAGCCACCTTGCCACTAACTATAAGATTTTCATTAGCCTTATTAAAAACTGAGGCAAAGTATTTGTTTAGATGTTGGACCATGCCTAGATTATCCTTAATCTCCACCCCATCCTCGGTGGTTAGTGGTCCCCTTTTTTCCCTTGTTTTCTTTTTATTTATATGACAATAGCACCCTTTACTATTGGTTTTAATTCCCCTTGCAAGGCCCAAATCTGCTTGGCTTTTGGCAGTTCTCACTTTGTCCCTACACTTTCTGACCTCCAAGCTTTCCTTGCTAATCCATCCCATCTTCCATTCCTTATAGGCTTTCTGTTAATCACCTGTTTGAGATGCTTGCTAATCCAGGTTGATCTGCAACCCTTCCCTATGATATTTTCCCTCTTGCTTGGGATGCAGGCTTCATATAGTTTCTGCAACTTTGACTTAAAGTAATTCCAA
This sequence comes from Chelydra serpentina, assembly GCA_037349315.1. Lineage (NCBI taxonomy): Eukaryota > Metazoa > Chordata > Testudines > Chelydridae > Chelydra > Chelydra serpentina. Next base: position 22,803,889 of record JBAIAC010000035.1, read on the forward strand.
ACCTCCTCCACATTCAGGTCCTTGAGTCCTTTGGTTCAGTCCACTTCCTTAACTAATTTGCCTTCCTCTGTAGCAATGGAAAAAGGAATAGCAGTGGGTAGGAGAATGGACATTAAGAGGAAAGATAGAGTCGATACCAATGAAGCTAAAAGCCAGGTAGGTAATACTAGCTGCTTGGGTCACTACCATTGCTGCCTCTGTGTCCGTCATAGCTTTTCATGAGGCCAGAATAAAATGAAAAGACACACAGATGAAGGAGGAAGAACTCCAAAACCAATGAAGAACCATTTTCAAAGTAGGTGTAAGTCCCAGTGTGTTCAAGGGGATTTAATCGCTTACTTAAACTTAAGCATCAGCCCTGTCTTGAATGGGGATGGTTTCCTGAGTTGAGACCTCAGTCTGTTTCCAATGCTTTGCATTATTTCTCGGCTAACTTTATTGGATTGAAAACAAGAACTATGCTCAGAATTGCTCTTATACTTACAAAAAAAAATTCTAATGGCCCTAGCAGAGAATCTGATGTTAGCATTTACTTTATTAAGAGTTAGTGGCCAGTTTAACTTTTAATTGCCTGAGTTACTGCATCTGGTGGGATTCATTGATGTTAATTTGGAAAGTGAATCAATTGATTGTTAGCTCACAAACAAATCCCAAGATCAGCTGCCTACTAAATAAATGTAGACTGCATGATGAATGTAGTGGTAGGTGGAAGTGCCCAGTTTTTAAAAAATGAATAAACTTGACAGGAAGATTAAAATAACCTCACATTTGCAGCTTTTTGGCAAAGGATAAATTGTTTTTGGTTGTTCGTAGACAATTATTTGTTTTTTTCATATTCAGTCTTACATGCCCTCTCCCCATGATGAGGGAAGGAGTTTACGTTTCAGGGCCTTTTTCAGTTCACACAGTTAGTCTGGAGAAGGGGACATGAAGCAACTCCCAGATCTCTTTGTCAAAACTATGACAGGTAGGGTGACCAGACAGCAAATGTGAAAAATCGGGACAGGGTGTGGGGTAATAGGAGCCTATATAAGAAAAAGACCCCAAAATTGGGACTGTCCCTATAAAATCGGGACATCTGGTCACCCTAACGACAGGTCTATTCAGTTAAACTTTTCAAAAATGAATTCTGTAGCTCAGAGGTAAGATATAATCATTGTTCCACATAATTCTTAGTCAGTCCTTGAAGAGTTGTGACTCACTATACATTTGCAAATAATATTGCCTCAAGGCCCTTTTCAGACACACACACAAACCCCCGCAAACCCTTAATATTATGCAGAAATATTTGCAGCACCCTCAACTCAGATAAAATCCTTGCCTTGGAAATTCACTCAATATATTTTATCGCTAAGTTTTAAATTGCCACTAAGACTCCAATCTTGCAAGCATGCATGTGCTTAACTTTAGGGATCTAATTAGACCCATCGATTATCAAGGTCACAATCCTGTTTCTGTCTTGCTTCTGTTGCAATGCAGCTGTGCACTTCCCCTTATTCAAAGTACATTGTAATATTACAATCCAGCCTTTGATAATGCTGTGCAGTACCTTACTGTGTGAGTAGTCCCAGTGATATAAAGAAGAGTACTCCCAGAGCACGGCACTACACACTATGAGTAAAGTTGACAGAACTGGTCCCAAAGCAAAGTTCATTTTAGGCAGAAGCAGTTTATAAAGGTTAGATCATCCAATCAAAGAACAATAGGCTGTGATTTAGTTTATTAGTATTTAGATATTTAGTTTGAATAGCATGTCACAAGTAGCGAATACAGATTGTAAGCAATCCATTGTCCGATATTGTGTTCATGCAAAATTTTCACTGAACAACTGAACAGTGGGAGGGTGCTTCATGGACAGGATAAAAAGAAAGACAAAGTTTACTTAATCAGTTTTTTATTTTGAATTATTCGGCCACTCTAGTGTTATGCAATCTTAACCAAGAAGGAATCTCAGTCATAGTTTGACTGAAAAACAGCATCTTCTGTACCCAGTCACAAAACCTGCATTTCATAAGTAAACTAAAAAGGCCACTAGAAAAGTTCTTAACTTAAAGTTAAGTACAGTAGGTTTTATGCTATTAGATACTCAGTAATAAATTAGCAGTTACTGTAGCAACTGTCACCTTGCATGATATAAGTTGTACCTCTAAACACACTTTTTTAAAGACCAGGGATGAAGTCTTGACCCCACTGAAATCAATGCCAAAATACTAATTGACTTCAATTGGGCCAGGATTAATTTATTAGCAAATACTTTTTTCTTAATGTGTGGTCATTGGTCCAAATCCGGAATTCCTACGCCCTGGTCTATACACAGATTTTGGCATAACTATTTTGGCCATAGGTGTGATTCCCCACTCCTCTCCCCCCACCCCGAAATAGTAATACCAGTACAACCACTAGTGTCGGTGCAATTATATCCATATAGCTTATTCCCCTTTCCTTATGGGAATAGTTATATCAGTATAAGCACTTCTATGCAAGTATCACTGTAGCCACGCTAGGGGGTTGTATAGCTTTAACTATACTAGGATAGCATGGTACCATTTTTATATGCAAACAAGGACTAAATCAGGGTCCTATGTTCTGCTCCATGTCTGTGTGTAGGGAAGATTCTGCATGCTAGGAAGAGACGAGTTCTGCTTCCCTTTCAGCTAACACCATGAAAGATTGTCTCCAACAAGAGAAACGCAGAGTTGGAGAGGGGAGGAGATTCTACAGAGGTCTTCCACTTTCTAAAATTCCTAAACCCATGTGACAGAGAAGCAGTAATTAAAACTACCTGAAGATACTTTCCTTCCCATGTTCTGGAACCATTCTTTGAAGGAGGCCATTGTAGGGACAGGCACAGTAGGAGGTAGGGTCTCTGAAAACATAATTTCAAAAGGAACTCTGATGCTGGCTTTAGAGAGCGGGTAAAACAGAGTGGTTGAGCAGAGGCAAAGATGGTCTCTGTATTCTTTGAGATCAGTATGGTATAGAGATGGTTGAAATTGGTTTTTTCCCTCCCCCTTTTTTCACAAATATTGGAAAAAACTTAGATTTTATTTTCATTCAAAATTGTGCTGTGAAAATATTTATTATTTGACAAATTTTTTATTTCATTTCAATATTTCTATTTCGAAATTTGAAAAAAAACAGGAAAACTCTTTTACCTTTAATTTGCCACTCCTATTTTTTACTGAAAAAAAGGTAGGGAAGGGAGAGTAAAAAGAGACAAAGCATGTTGAAAAAAAAAACATTTTTCAATTTTTTCCTATTGGAAAAAATGTACAAGTGTTACTTTCTATTACTTTTTCTCACTTAACGAGAAATTAAACAAGTGAGAAAAATTACTTTTAAAAGTAAGTGATATTTTCTCCTTAAAAGTAACTCAACATTTCATAGTTAAGAGTGAAACATTGCTTTTACTTTTAAGAGGTACACTTGCAATATGAACACATAAAAGTGAAAGCCATAGACTCAGACTTTAAGGTCAGAAGGGACCATTATGATCATCTAGTCTGACCTCCTGCACAATGCAGGCCACAGAATCTCACCCACCCACTCCTGGAATAATCCTCTCACCTATGTCTCAGCTATTGAAGTCCTCAAATCATGGTTTAAAGACTTCAAGATGCAGAGAATCCTCCGGTAAGTGACCCGTGCCCCATGCTGCAGAGGAAGGCAAAAAACCTCCAGGGCCTCTGCCAATCTACCCTGGAGGAAAATTCCTTCCCGACCCCAAATATGGCGATCAGCTGAACCCCGAGCATGTGGGCAAGACTCACCAGCCAGACACCCAGGAAAAAGTTCTCTGTAGTAACTTCTAACATCCCATCATTGACCATTGGTCCTATTTACCACTGATGGTAATTAATTGACCTTTGACTAAGATCATGTTATCCCATCAAACCATCCCCTCCATAAACGTATCTAGCTTAATCTTGAAGCCAGATAGGTCTTTTGCCCCCACTGCTTCCCTTGGAAGGCTGTTCCAGAACTTCACTCCTCTGATGGTTAGAAACCTTCGTCTAATTTCAAGTCTAAACTTCCTGATGGCCAGTTTATATCCATTTGTTCTTGTGTCCACATTGGTACTGAGCTGAAATAATTCATCTCCCTCCCTGGTATTTATCCCTCTGATATATTTAAAGAGAGCAATCATATCTCCCCTCAGCCTTCTTTTGGTTAAGGTAAACAAACCAAGCTCCTTGAGTCTCCTTTCATACGACAGGTTTTCCATTCCTCGGATCATCCTAGTGGCCCTTCTTTGTACCTGTTCCAGTTTGAATTCATCCTTCTTAAACATGGGAGACCAGAACTGCACACAGTATTCCAAATGAGGTCTCACCAATGCCTTGTATAATGGTACTAACACCTCCTTATCTCTACTAGAAATACCTCGCCTAATGCATCCCAAGACCGCATTAGCTTTTTTCACGGCCACATCACATTGGCGACTCATAGTCATCCTGTGATCAACCAGGACTCCGAGGTCCTTCTCCTCTTCTGTTACTTCCAACTGATGCGTCCCCAGCTTATAACTAAAATTCTTGTTATTAGTCCCTAAATGCATAACCTTACACTTCTCACTATTAAATTTCATCCTATTACTATTACTCCAGTTTACAAGGTCATCCAGATCTTCCTGTAGGATATCCCGATCCTTTTCTGAACTGGCAATACCTCCCAACTTTGTCATCTGCAAACTTTATTAGCACACTCCCACTTTTGGTGCTGAGGTCAGTAATAAAAAGATTAAATAAAATTGGTCCCAAAACTGAACCTTGAGGAACTCCACTAGTAACCTCCCTCCAACCTGACAGTTCACCTTTCAGTATGACCCGCTGTAGTCTCCCCTTTAACCAGTTCCTTATCCACCTCTCAATTTTCATATTGATCCCCAACTTTTCCAATTTAACTAATAATTCCTCATGTGGTACTGTATCAAATGCCTTACTGAAATCGAGGTAGATTAGATCCACTGCGTTTCCTTTATCTAAAAAATCTGTTACTTTCTCAAAGAAGGAGATCAAGTTGGTTTGGCACGATCTACCTTTTGTAAAACCATGTTGTAATTTGTCCCAATTGCCTTTGACCTCAAGGTCCTTAACTACTTTCTCCTTCAAAATATTTTCCACGACCTTGCATACTACAGATGTCAAACTAACAGGCCTGTAGTTACCATATTTTGCCTGTGTTCATTTTAAATGTGAAAATGATACTTTTCTTCCTTTCACCCATTTTTCTAGTGGATAAAGTAAAAACAAAAACAAAAAAAACTGAGCAAAGGTGGAATTTCCCCACAATTTTAAGAGAAAAAAATACAAAAAAGTTTTTTCCCCTGAAAGTTCATTTCTTTTATTTAAAAAAGTAGATTTTTTTTACAATATATTTTTTATATTTCACAAAAAGTTCTCATATATAAAAGTTAAGAAAAACATGTCCTACTCTTAGTGGGGATCTTGTGAAATCCACACGGTGAGTCACAGCCCATTGATGGAAGAATAAGTAGAGAACTTCATGAGTTGAAATGTGCATTGATCCTTTTCTATTTCTCCCTTTATGTTTCCATACAGGGGAGAGTGGAGCCCTCTGCTTTTATTTATTCCTTACTCAGGCTGAGTCCCATTGAGTTTAATGGAAGTTTTCCAAGTAAGGACTTGAGTTAAAATAAGGAAAGGACTCAGAATGTGCCCCATTATTTCTAACAGTTAGCGCAGTCAGTGGTCAATGGCTATTAAGTTCATTAGCCCGGCCTGGATCAAAATAAATGGACTGACCTGGCAACTAGAGCTGATCACACAGTATTCACTAAAAATGAGTTTGATTGATTTGATTATATTTTTCAGGTATATGACAGAAATTGTTTACATAGCTCTTTTCATAACTAGAGCTTTATAAATCTGAATGACAGAAATAGCCAGCAGTAGCCTCTAACACAGAGATTACTCTGAGATTCTAAAAGCAGGCTGTTGATATTTTTACCATTTTATCATTAGCCATAGAAAACTCTTTATAGTTCAGTTGGAACATAAATCTCAGAGCATCATGTTTTTGTCATAGGCAGTTCACTGGAAGAGAGAAATAATCAGGAAATAAAAACAAACAAGCTGGTTAAAAGGATGATTACACTATAGATTTTCTATTTAATCCGCTAAAGTGCCCCCCTTTCCAACTAACTCAGTATCATTTTGGTCCAATGATTCTTTGGCTTGGTGCAGCAGTACCTGGTAGGGTATGTCTACAGTGAAATTATATATCCACAGCTGACCCATGCCAGCTGATGCACGTTTGTAGGGCTTGGGCAAAGGGGCTGTTAAATTGTGGTGAAGATGTTCGGGCTTAGAACGCTGGAGCCCAGGCTCTAGCCTAGGGCCCTGCAAGAAGCTCAGGTTCCCCCTCCTGCACATAGATTCTCTTCAGAAACGTGGCTCCTCTCTCTCTTCCCCTCTGGTCTAAGCCACCTCATTTATATGCCTGTTGGCTGGTCCTGCAGTCAAACAGGGCCCCCATGCTGTTCTCTCCTGCCCAAAGCTTTCGGTTCTGCTCTGAGTTTGTGTCTGACTAATACCCAGTTCCTTTGTTCTGCTCCTGGGAATTTTCCACTCTCTACTTTCCCTGGCCCCTGCAGAGAATCTTGGTCAAACTGGTTTCCCTAAGCTTCAGCCATTGTCCCAAGGTGCTTTTGCCTGAATAGGCGGTTATTACCCACCATTGTATCTGGTCTGGGAGGGTCATGCTACAGCCCTAACAGCAGATGACTGAATCCACATCTACATTAAGACATTCCATTGTTCAGAAACGTTATAACAACTTCATAACATCTTCTGGAATTTATGAGTTGTACGTAGACTCCTAAAATCGTCACAGTCACTAAATACTGGAAAGTGTGAGTATCTTTTATACAACCTGAGACTGAAAACAGGACTAAAAGTTACAAGACAACAGCCTATCCTGAGCACTTACCTGTTAATCAATTTTCTTCCATTTGTGGGACCTATTTTCAGGTGTTGAGCAATTACATATGCATTGTATGTTAAAATACACATTTCTTTATAATCTGTGGCATGTTCATGAAGACAGTTTTTAAAAAGGATGATTTGAGCTAGGTATATTATCTTTTTTACTTATACTTACCAGTTCATATTTGACTTATGATGACCACTGTATTATCTCACATACCATGGGACAGTGAATCATCGAACAGGGCTAAATGTTCAAATTAATGTATTATAATAATCATTGCATGTTCTTCCCCCTTAAAATGCTTCCTATGTCTGACCCCTCTAATATCTGGTTTCCTAGATTTGTTCAGTACTTGCAGAATCTAGCAGTTTTCATCACCCATTATTAGAAAAGGGAGATCAAAATCCATTTCCCCCCCTACAGAATATTTTTCTCTTTTCACCTATTCCAAGAATACAATATCTGTTGACCTACTTTATCTCTGATTGGTAGACAATGATACAGTAATTGATACTGATTAATCAAGTGTAAAACAAAACACTGCTGATTTCTCTGGGAATCTATAGGATCCTTACAAGGTTTTGAAAAGAATGTATGGTTCAGGACATATGCCTACATTAAATGACCTGGGGTCAGGAAGAAACTTCCTCCATAGGCATATTATTGTATAATTGCCCAACACAGGGATTTACACCTGCCTTTGAAGTATGGCCAATGAGTGAGACAGGATCCCAGACTTCATAGGCTCCTGATCTGACCTTTCATGCCCATTCCTCTTTCAATACTTCTAAAAAAGTGTAAGTTGTAGTGTCTAACACAGCCAAAAACTGAGAAATGTAGATTGAGAGGGAAGAATAAAAGAACATTCGAAATGGTGAAAATTGCATAAAGATTAACTTCACCAAGCATGTGGTTTGAATTAGACTTAGAATCATCAGCAAATCTTTGAAAGCTCTATTGATTGAAAACACTAACAAAATACTTCATGCAAATTTTCTGGAAGTGGATCTGATCTCGGAAAATCTGTAACTTTCAGATTTCTGCCAGGAATGCAGATGGAAAATAACCTCTTCCAGTACATTTTTTTTTAAAGAAATGAAAAGACAGTTATTTCAGAACAAGAGATGCCTGAGTAATCTACAATTAGTTCATGTTATTTTTTCCTAAGGCAATTCGTGATAAGTACGTGTTCAGCACTTTTCCTAATATAGAAAGTTTCTTCTATATATGGTGCTGAATGCAAGTCAACATCTGAGGTTACAGGTGAAACTGGGAGTTGAACTGAGACAGCAAATTCTGAACAATTTATATTTCCAGCACCATGTGGAAATCAAAGACTTCTTTAGAATCTTGTTATTTAAAGACTTTTATTTTAAAGAATATATTTGCTGGAGTATTTCTCTAACATAAAGATCTTTAATTTTCACTTCATTCATTGAGAATATTATGTGATCTAGATAGGCAGTTCACTTACTTTTCCCAGACCAGCTGCTTCCCCATGGCAGGTGTGGAGTGGGAGCAGAAAGTTGGTTACAGAAGTGAATGGTAGAACATAAGCACTTTTTTAAAGAGGATATGTTTATGAATTTTGATAACATATGAAGTTGTTCGCAAGATTTTAATGATTCCAGTAAGAAAAACCATCAGCTCACAAAACAGATGGCATATTACTGCCCACCAGACTTAAAAATATCCCAGGGGATTTGAAAACCCTTCTGTAATTAATCCAGCAACTAAAAATTGTATTCTAATCATTAATTAACATCTTAGATTTGAACTAGTTGGGTTTTTAAAAAAAAGAAATGTAGGATTTTTGCTATTTTTTTAGTAATGAGGATCCTACCATGAAGAATTTCTAAGAAAAGATGTAGATTTTGGTTTCACCTTCTTATCCTGCTAAGTAGTTCTGATCATGAATGAGAATAGTAAATCCTCAACACCACTTTCCATTCTGACTTCCGTGGGCATTAAGGAATGATTTAGGTCTTGCTAACAAAGATATTTTAAACCTATAAGCAATCACCTTAAAAATTTAAAAGAATACCCAAAGGGTTTATCTAAGTGTAAGGTCCAATTGTGATCTCAGTTATTCCCTCCCCCACACCCAGGCCCCGATAACTCCATTGACTTACACTGAGTCACTCCATATTTAAATGGATTAGATGAAATCAATATCTAGCTCATAGGTTTTATTTTATTGTGAATAAACTATTTAATATAAATAACCTATGTTTTTGCTGATACAGGTGTATGGCTTCTACAGTATGGGATTCATGCTTCAGAAATATCTCACAAGTAGGTGTAAAAAGAACACTAGGTGTTTTGAGATTAATTATTTACAATGTCTGTTAAAATATAGAGCCAGATCTACAGATGCAAGGATCTGCCCCAAAAAGGACTAATCCAAAGCCCAGTGAAGTCAACAGAAAAACTCCAATTGATATCTGTGGATGTGACTCAGGCTCATAAAGCATGATAAAGGTCCTAAATGTTGTTATTGTATTACATTAGCATCACAAAATGTTTTCTTCTATAACCAAATAAGAAATTAATAGACCAGTCCAGGAAAAAACAGGAGAAATATGGATTATTATTGAATACTATTTTCATAGTGGATAACCCTAGTGATGCTGAGAGGGAAAAAAAGCTTTAAAATGTTCCATGCCAGCATTTATCATTTATTAAATATGACCTGCTGTGAAATGTGGTGTGAACAGCCAACACTCTGCTCCCAGTGTCACCAACAATGGTTCAGCTGAACCATTGTTGGAATGGTTGGAAATTTTTCAACAACTTTCCCAGTGTAGACAGGGCTTGAGTTAAGCGAAGGTACTGAGGTCTGTTGACATAAAGGAGGAGTGTCAGTCGCGGGTGGTTCCCTTTTGAATTCCAAATATAATAAATATGTCCAAATGAATCTACAGAAGCTGGTTCTTCTTCCAGTCTTTATAAACCAAAGAAACACAGGAAAACTATTTGTGAACTGAAACCTGCATTTGTTTTGAGGATCCTACAATGCGAGGCTTATTTGGCCAGATCCTGAGTCGATGTAAATTGTATTGCCTTATGTCATCTAAGGATCTGGCTCATTATTTTTAAAACAGCCATATTTTATTCAAGTCTAACAGATGGAAGATAAACAAATTTTCATCCAAAGAGCCAGAAGAATTACAACCCCTTGGTATGCAAGTTATTTTATCACCACTGGTGTATTAGAACTGCAATTGTCTACAATACTTTTTTATCTTTTAGGTTCCCTTAACCTTTTTTCTCCCCATATATTACACATAATAAAGTTAATATAGCTGAGAGATATTGTCCACAATGCGCTCAAAGGATAGTTAATGCTCACTTTGTTTTACTCTAAGTGGAACATATACTACTGGAGATAAGGGGATCAGAAATTGATACATATAGCTTATACACACACACACACACATCACTACTGTAACTTTCCATAAATTATATTGTTACAGCCCTTAATTATAAGCTCATATGGAGGTGGATGGAGATAAGTTGGAGCCAAATCCTAAAAGTCAATAATGGCAGGGAAGGATGGAGCCAGAAGGCTAAGACAAGGTTGAGAAGATGTGGAGAAGGGAAGGACGGGAACTGGATATTGATAAATGCTTTGGAATCTAAGAATTATGTCAAAAAAATAAAAATATCAGTGATATTTTGGGCTCCAAATACAATATTTGTGCTGTTCACATTGACACACATCCCTAGTAGTGTTTGATTAAGGGAAAAATATAAATGTGAATATTACATGGATTGGAAAATGTGAGTAATTGGATTCAACAATTAAGGCTGCTGTCATAGGTATCCTGAAAGTATAATCTTAGGCAAAAGAATGTTCTCTGGTGCAGTGAAGTATCCTGTGAGTCCATAGTGAGCTAAGAAATGTAGCTGAAGTTTTATATACAAATGTTGATAACAAATTATATATTTACAAATAATAATGCTTTTAATCTAAAGAGTCCAAAAAGCAGTACACAGATCCCCATCCTCAACTTCCCATGAACCAAAATGGAATCTATTATAGGAAAAGATTATCAACTAGTTATGTATGACAGTTCCTAAAGTGAAAGACACTTTAGAAATGCATGTCTAGATGCTATAAATTGCCTATTATATACATAATGGACCTTTGTGGAAAGTGATGGAATTAGGCATGGACGAACCTGTTGAGAAAAATTAAGAAACAACCTCACCTTTACCCCAAAGAAAACTTTGTGATGTTTGAAAAAGTTCCCCCTCCCCCATGCTTAAGTGACTTTAAACTTCCTGGCTTTCTTTGAATGAAAATATCTCTCCATATTCTGGAAACTGCTTGATCTCATTAGAAAACCTGTGTCTGTCCCCATTTTACAGAATCAAGAAGTTCCTGTAAGGTTTGAGTAAGGACTTGAACCTTTGGGAACTAGTTGAACTAAATATTTTTAGGTTCACCCAAATCTTGGTGAATAACAGCTTCCCCAACAGAGACCTCTACCCAGACTGTTTCATAGAATCTCAGGGTTGGAAGGGACCTTAGGAGGTCATCTAGTCCAACCCCCTGCTCAAAGCAGGACCAATCCCCAATTTTTGCCCCAGATCCCTAAATGGCCCCCTGAAGGATTGAGCTCACAATCCTGGGTTTAGCAGGCTAATGCTCAAACCACTGAGCTATCCCTCCCCCCAATGGTTTCCCACCATTATTTTAAAAAGTCGTGGCCTCTTGTATTTGACTACGTGGGGAAAGGAAGACTGGGCATAGGGAAACTACTTGAAGGGAAAATGCCATGTTTCCTTTTACATGGCTTTTTTGGGCCAGGGTCACTCACCCTTTCCTCCCCCAATTAATGTAGAACACAAAGCAAAACGGAATTGTTTTTTCATTTGACCCAAGTCATGTGGGCATTTTTTTTTTTAAAGACCACAGAATGAGTACTAGCCCTTAACAGACACTATGGAGTAAACAAAAATTTTACTCATTTGAGAAACGTCTACAAGGCTTATGCCTGTACAAGTGCTCTTGAGAGACATTTTTTTTTAATACCAAATGCTCAGTGCATATGCTGTTGAGTGGTGAATGGACCATTCATTGCTTGTATGTCCATTAAAATAATCAGCAATAAGACATTTGTACATATTTTTGTTAGATCTATTTAAAATAGCATGTAAAAAAGCCTGTGTATAATTTTCTACTGAAGTGGTGAGGTTTTTTTTTATTATTCTCCTTTGTGAAGAATATAACAAATCATAAGGCTTAGAACAAACACACCCTCTTTGTATGAAGAAAGCTATTACCCTTTTTATTGATTTGATGGTAGCTAAAGAAAGATTATGGGGAAGAGAGGGAAAAGGAGTGGGAGGACTACAACAAGAATTGACTAGAACAATTGAAAACAGAAAAAGAGAATCATTAAAAATCTGTTATGTAAAGAGAGAAAGAAGGTTTGTAAATAGGGTAGAAATCAATGTGAAAATAAAGAGGGGAAAAAAGTATACTGAGTGGGATCTCTGTGAAATCTGCTTTGAAAATATTTTAAACCAGATAATGAAAACCTGGCCTCGTGGTAAAATGAAACCTTTCTACAGCATGGCTGTACATGTGGGAGGACACAGCGCAGCTTCAAAGAAGGTATATGGATCTATCAGCTGGAAGCATATGCAAATCCCAGAATGGATTGTATTTGAATGGAAGAGTTGAGATTAATCTCATTTTGGGCAACCACCTGGTAATTGGACATGGATTGACTAAAAGCCTTCTGCAGTGAAGAGTGCATTATTTAGATATAAGTGAGAGAAATTGCGATGATAAACATTGATGGTTAATATTAAACTAAGGATGACTCAGATCAATGCTGGTTGGAAGGAATAAAGGTAGGCATATTGTAGCAAAAATATACTCATGTAGTACCATATGTCAAAATCCAGCATAGGGCCAAGTTATGATACCAGCTAAATGAGCTGTGTTCTGGGGAAGTTAATCGAGGTTGAGGAATGGAATTCAACCCTGGACTACATGAAAAACCCAACCCTCGCAGTTCACAGAGCATGGCTAATAATGCTCACCCATTCCTCAGGGATGCTTGTCTATAACTACTAGGGCAAGATTTTCAGGGGGTGTCAGATGTCATTAAGTATTGACGTAATCAACCACGGAAGTCATTTATACTACAGTAGTACCTGGAGTCCACATCGGAGAATCTGGGCCTCACTGTGGTAGGCATTGTACAAATATGTAATAAGGAAAAGAGTCTCAGCCCTGGAGAATGACACGGTTCTAGAGGTGGATGTAACAAACAAATGTGTGGAAGTGAGGAGAGAGAGAATGAAGTAGCAATAAGAGGGGGGAGGGTGTTTTGTTTTAATGTATTTATGTTTGTGTTGACTAGCTATCTGCAAAATGTGGCTTACCACCTTCCAAGTTGTTAGCAATTCTCAGTGATCTGTAGATATCATTGTCTACTTATTGTGACAGGGTCGGGCCAGATGGCTACAGGTGAGTGATAGAAGACAGATATATTAGCCCCAGATTAAGCAGGTCCCTTTTTCCCTGGGTAAGGTAACAGGGGTGGTTCCAGAACAATCAGGAACTTGCTGGAACCAATTAAGGCAGGCAGGCTAATTAGGACACCTGGTTTAAAAAGGACCTCATTTCAATCAGTGAGGGGTGTGCAAGGAGCTGAGAGTGAGAGGATGTGCTGCTGGAGGACTGAGGAGTACAAACAGTATCTGGCATCAGGAGGAAGGGCCTATGGTGAGGATAAAGAAGGTGTTGGGAGGAGGCCATGGGGAAGTAGTCCAGGGTGTTGTAGCTGTCACACAGCTGTTACAAGAAACACTGTAGACAGCTGTGGTCCACAGGCCCTGGGATGGAACCTGGAGTAGAGGGCGGGCCTGGGTTCCCCCTTCCCCCTATTGGATATAAGAGGAGTTGACCTGGGCTGTGGGTCCCACCAGAGGGGAAGGTCCCTGGTCTGTCCCCCGACCCACTAGGCGGATCAGTAGAGACTACGGGGATTGTTCTCCTTCCTTTTCCCTATGCTGGCCAGTGATGAGGTTAGCTGAGTGAACGGCAAGTTTGAGCTACTAGCAAAGTGGCCAAACTGACAGCTGCCATCAATCTCTGAGGCGAGCAAATCTGCCAATAAGTGCAGGACCCACCAAGGCAGAGGAGGAACTTTGTCACATTATGTATTTATCTCCATGGTGCTTGATCAACAAAAACTAGCGTCTCTCATGCATTATTGTGGTGTGCCGTCTAATTACTCACTTCCAGGAATTAACTTAGATTTCACTTCACGGGGTGGAGGAATAGTTACCAGAAACAGCAAGAGAGGATGATTATACATGATTGGACAGGAACAGAGTTCAGCAGGATTATTAGACAGAAGACTGCAATCACTAGCAGCATTAGATATCAGAAGGAAATGATCAGATAGTAGAAGGAACATTCCACACCTGATTGGACAGATGGAGACTCAGACAATAAGGATGATTAAACCAACAATTCTAGGAATGAGGCAGCAGGAACAGCATCTCAGGCATGATTGAATGGCAGACAGTTACAGCAAAAATAGACACTAAAAAGCAGCTGATAAGAAATCCAAAAGGCAAGAAGAGTTAGTTGGATAAGATTAGCACAATCAGGGTACAGAAAGATCAAGTACAAGAAAGACTGCATAGTACAAGAGAGATGCAGATATTCTAGAGAATCTGAAAGTTAGGCATTTCACCAGATAGCAAATGTAAAACGACAGCTAATTAGGCAACAACAAGAACTGGACACCAAGAACTTCTTTGGGACAGATCATATAGTGACAGACACAATAGGATCAAACCATGGCAGGAAGAATATGGCAGGAAAATGTGATCGGACAGCAACACAACTGGACCTCAGAAACAATGGGTCATAGAGCTGTGTGTTCAGACAGGCAGTGAGAAAGAGCTCATCTGACAACAGCAGGAACAGCTGATGGGACAGTTCTAGCATTACTAAACATGAGCAGTGGGCAGCAGGAAGTTATCTGAAAGCATCAGGATTGGGCAGAAACAAAGTGAGAAAGGAAAGAGCAGATTAGAGCAAGACCAGCATATCAGAAAGGAACAGGATCATAGGAAGGAACAGCTGACTGATCAATAGACAAGAGCAGGTAATCAAATAGTTTAAAGAGCTGATTAGACAGTAGTGGGATTGGGCAGAGTGGGATCACTAAGGAGGAATACTTAATTGGACAATGCCATGATCAGATGCAGCTCATCAGATAGGACAAGGATTCAAAAGCAGGAGCAACTGCTCACACAGGATTATCCAGCAGATCTGACGGATTTGTCTGCCTGTGCCACTCTGAAAATGGATTCAGTCATGGGAACAAACCAAGCACCATCATATTCTGTGTTGGAGATGCTTGTAGTGCAACAGTGAAAAAGCAGTGCTAACGTTGACCTATATATTCTGACCTTATTGAAGCACCACACTGAACTCCTAATTACAAATAGGCCCCTCATTGCCAAGGGTGAGAGTCCAGTGCAATCTGTGAGCGATGTGGAGTAGTCCAGTCAGTGAGTTCACACACTAAGAAGACACTCCTTTACCAAAGCCACATCCATGTCTGTCTGTGGATGCAAAGTGGGAACTCCATTGATTTAGGCAGGGGGATCCTGAAGGACTAAATAGTTGCACCCCTCCTGGCTTCCTCTTTTTCTGTGTGCACATCCTCACAAGAAGTGGTCCACTGTGCCTTTATCCACATGTTGGGCAAAATGGTGTTCTCAGCCGCAGCAGGGCAATCTCATCAATGAAATCCCAGCATTACTCAGAGCAGTATTTAGCTCCATGTCTTTATCTATTGTCTGGCCTACCAATCTCACATAACATATGAAAATGGTTGATAAACAGCACCTACAACAGTGGTCCCTTCAGCACACAATTAATTTCACACCTCATCAATCATAACGTCCCAGTCCTGAGTTTTAATTCCTGAAGACTGTTTCTGTGTCACTAACTCATTGGGACACTGAGAAATTTTAGAAAAAATACAGTGAAAAGTATAGTGATTTTTCCTCACTCTCTTCTTCACCATTTGGAAATCTTGAGTGATTTTTTTCCCATTTGGCACAATATTGTGGTTCTTCCACTCCTTTTTATTTCAGTTTTACGGTGTCATGACTGCAGGGCCAGCCAAATTCTGCAAGACAGTTAAGCAAATTTTGCAGCCCATCTATCATCTAACCCTGGTCATATCTTATACTGCTGATGTCATTGTTGCAGCTACAAAAAATTCTTACTGCAGAGAAGAGTGGGGAGATGTTAATGCAACCATTGATCTCCTGATAATAGCACCATTGACCTTTGTTACCCCTGTAGTTGTTAGGAACATTTTCTATTGTGGCAGAGCTCCGATCTTGTCCCTGTGGGTCCCACACTTCTAGGCGGTTTATGCTAGCCTCAGAGGATTGATGCGCGGCCCGACGGGGGCCATGAGCGATCCTGCCGGCAAGGATCCCCCCCAGCCCTCCTCATGGCATCTATCACCTACGCAACATTAAACACCCGAGGCTGTAGGATGGGTCTCCGCAGGAGCCAGGTGCTCTCCTTCCTTCGGGAGGGGGGATACTCTGATTTTCCTGCAGGAGACCCCTATGGTTCCGGCCGCCGAAAACAGTTGGCGGCTGGACTGGGGGCACAGGGTCTACTTCAGCCATCTTACCGTTCGTCAGGCTGGAGTGGCGACCTTGTTCTCCCCCAACCTATGGCCTGAGGTGCTGGGGGTTGCTGAGGTTGTGCAGGGTCGCCTGCTGCACCTCCGGGTCCGCATGAAGGGGCTCGTGGTCAACCTCGTCAACGTCTATGCCCCGACATCAGGCCCGGAGCAGCTGCGTTTTTATCAGCAGGCATCCACCTTCCTCGGCACCTTGGATCCTCGTGAGTGCCTGGTCCTGGGCAGGGACTTTAACAACACCCTTGAGGAACGGGACCGCTCGGGGACCGAGCAGTGCCCGGCCGCCGCAGCTGTCCTCCGGGAGATCGTCGATCATCATTCCCTGGTGGACGTCTGGCGCCACCACCACCCGGACGATATCTCGACTTTCACCTTTGTCCGGGTGGAGGCCCATCGGTCGCGCCACTCCCGGTTGGACCGCATCTATTTATCACACTTTCACCTTTCGCGGGCCCACTCCTCCAGTGTCCGGCCAGCCCCGTTCTCTGATCATCATCTAGCTACCATGACGGCCTATCTCTGTGCGGAGAGGCCGGGGCCGGTCTATTGGCATTTTAATAACAGTTTGCTGGAGGATGTGGGCTTCGTGGTGTCCTTCCGGGAGTTCTGGATTTACAGATTTGGCATCCCGTCTCGCTCCTCAGCACGGACTATAAAGTCGTGGCGAAGGCCATCTCGCTGCGGCTGGGGTCCGTGCTGGCGGACGTGGTCCACCCAGACCAGACCTACACCGTCCCAGGCCGCACCATCTTCGACAACCTGTATCTAGTCCGGGATCTCTTGGAGCTTGGGTGTAGGGATGGTCTGTCGTTCGCCCTCCTGTCCCTGGATCAGGAGAAGGCGTTCGACAGGGTGGATCACGGGTACCTCCTGAGCACTCTGCGAGCATTTCACTTTGGACCCCAGTTTGTGGGTTTTCTCCAGGTGCTGTACGTTTCCGCAGAGTGTCTGGTCAGGCTCAACTGGACCCTGACTGAGCCGGTCAGCTTCGGGCGGGGAGTACGGCAGGGGTGCCCCCTCTCGGGCCAGCTGTACGCTCTGGTGATCGAGCCCTTCCTCTGTCTCCTCCGCAGGAGGTTGACGGGGTTGGTGCTCTGAGAGCCGGAGCTGCGGCTGGTCCTGTCAGCATACGCCGATGATGTGCTCCTCGTGGTCCAGGACCCGGGCAGCCTGGCAAGCCTCCACCCGTGCCAAGTCATCTACTCGGTGGCCTCCTCCGTCTGGGTCAAGTGGGTCAAGAGCTCTGGCTTGGTGGTAGGGGACGGGTGGCAGGCGAGCTCCCTCCCACCCGCGCTTCAGGCCATCAGGTGGAGCACGGGTCCGCTGCTCTATCTCGGCATTTACCTTTCCGCCACACATCTGTCTCCACCGGAGAACTGGCACGATTTAGAGGGCAGGGTGACCGAGCTGCTCCGGAGATGGACAGGACTACTCCGGTGCCTCTCCTTTCGAGGGAAGGCACTGGTGCTCAATCAACTAGTCCTGTCCATGCTCTGGTACCGGCTCAACACCCTGGTCCTGGCCCTGGATTTCCTGGCCAACCTCTGGAAGTTGATCCTGGAGTTTTTTTGGTCAGGACTGTACTGGGTCTCTGCAGGGGTTCTCCACCTACCTCTGGAGGAGGGAGGGCAGGGCCTGAAGTGCCTACGCACTCAGGTCCATGTTTTCCGTCTACAGGCCCTGCAGAGACTCCTTTATAGTGCAGGTAGTCCGGCGTGGAGCATACTGGCGCACGCCTTCCTGCGCCGCTTCCGAGGGCTCCGATACGACCGGCAGCTCCTTTATCTCCATCCGAGAGTCCTGCACTTAGGACGGAAGAATCCCATGCACTGCTACAGACTAGGGACCGAATGGCTGGGCAGCAGTTCTGCATAAAAGGATCTAGGGGTTACAGTGGACGAAAAGCTGAATACGAGTCAACAGTGTGCCCTTGTTGCCAAAAAGGCTAATGGCATTTTGGGCTGTATAAGTAGGGGCATTTCCAGCAGATTGAGAGACGTGATTATTCCCCTCTATTCGGCACTGGTGAGGCCTCATTTGGAGTACTGTGTCCAGTTTTGGGCCCCACACTACAAGAAGGATGTGAATAAATTGGAAAGAGTCCAACGGAGGGCAACAAAAATGATTAGGGGGCTGGAGCACATGACTTATGAGGAGAGGCTGAGGGAACTGGGATTGTTTAGCCTGCAGAAGAAAAGAGTGAGGGGGGATTTGATAGCTGCTTTCAACTACCTAAAAGGGGGTTCCAAAGAGGATGGATCTAGACTGTTCTCAGTGGTAGAAGATGACAGAACAAGGAGTAATGGTCTCAAGTTGCAGAGGGGGAGGTTTAGGTTGGATATTAGGAAAACCTTTTTCACTAGTAGGGTGGTGAAGCACTGGAATGGGTTACCTAGGGAGGTGGTGGAATCTCCTGCCTTAGAGGTTTTTAAGGTCAGGCTTGACAAAGCCCTGGCTGGGATGATCTAGTTGGGGTTGGTCCTGCTTTGAGCAGGGGGTTGGACTAGAGGACCTCCTGAGGTCCCTTCCAACCCTATGATTCTATGATTCCGCGAGACCTCTCCGGGCTGCCGGTCTTCTACCAGGACCTCCTCCGGACCTGGAAACTGTTCTCAGCGACCAGGTCCGTGGTGGCCACCGAGGGGGCGGATCTCCTCGCGGAGCCCCTGCTACACAACCCCCAGCTACGTGTGCAGGTGGCGGAGTCCCCCACGGTGCGCCAGAGGTTGGTCCTGGCAGAAGTCACCAGAGTCGGAGATCTCCTGGACTACAACCGGGGAGACTGGCTGGATCCCCTGATGCTCGCTCAGTGCATGGGGCTCTCCAGACCTCGTACTCCTCGGCGCGTACTTCAGGGGGTGAAGGCCATTTTGCCGCCCGCTGCTTGGGTTTACCTCGACCGGGTCCTGCGAGAGGGCACGCCCCGCCCTCCCTCCACCCCCGGCCCTCTGGACCTTCTTATTGGGCCCCTGCCCCGTGGCCCCAACCAGCCCCCTCGTTCCTTCACCGCGAGCCGGCTGCACGAACTGCAGCCGGTCCGCTTCCAGACCGCGCCAAGGAAACATCTTTACACGCTCGTGCTCCACACCCTTCATCTCCTCACCCTCACGTCCCACCCCGATACGAAATGGCGGGACCTCCTGCCACCTCTAGAGAGTGAGAAGCCCCGGTGGGCCAGCCTTTACTCCTCCTTAGTCCCAAGGCCCACCGGGGATGTCAGTTGGCGGCTCCTTCACGGAGCCGTGAGCACGGGCATGTACTTGGCGCGGTTCACCACTATCCCCGACACCTGCCCCTTTTGCGGCGTGAGGGAGACCCTGGCACAAATTTATCTGGAGTGCACCAGGCTGCAGCCCCTGTTCCAGTTTCTCTTAGACATTTTGTTGAGGTTTTGGTTGCACTTTTCCCCTCACCTTTTTATTTATGCACTTCCCATCCGCGGCCCCACTAAGTCACGGGACCTCCTGGTCAACCTCCTCCTGGCCCTACCTAAACTGGCCATCTACAAAACAAGGGTGAGGAGGTTGGCCGATGGAGGCTCCAGTGACTGTGGGGCCTATTTTAGATCCTCTGTTCATTCACGCATCCGGGCGGAGTTCCTCTGGGCAGCGTCCACTGGCTCCCTTGACGCCTTTGAGGAGCAGTGGGCGCAGTCCGGGGTTCTCTGCTCGGTGTCCCCATCTGGTTCACTTCGTTTGACCCTTTGACCGCACTCCCGTTCCTGTTTTTTCATTTTTTGTCCCCCGGAATCACTTGGTATCCAGGTCCCGTGGATCTCTCCCCTTAGGCTGGAGGGGGGGATCCTTTAGCACTTCCCGGATCCCAATAGGACTATTCTGTTGTACCGAACTGGCCTGGGTCTATCACACTATGGAGTGATTTTGATGAGTTTCTTGATGATGCCTCATAGATTTCAAATCAAGTCAATCAGTCATATCTGTTAACAAAATCTTATCGTTGTTTTTGGCTGCTCTTGTTGCTTGTCTCACTTCATTTCTTCTCCTTGACATTTTTCCTCTCCTCCTGAAGTAGTTCTACATGCTTGGCTAGCTGATACAACACAATACGAAATACTGTGCTAAAAGTTTAATGAGGTTCTCAACTCTGCGGCTTTGTCCTCTTTGCAACCTCCATGAAAGCAGATTTTTCTGGGCACCAATTTTAATTTGCATAGCAAACAGCTAATCTGATTTTTTTCTCCCTCCGACCCCCCTCCCTGCCTGACAATGAGCAGTTCCTACATCTAAGAGCATATCTTCACGGCAGAGTTAACTGGGTCTTTTACTCAGGTGTTGCCCCTAGCACAGCTACTGTCCACACACAAAAACATCTGACCTGAGTTTGGTGGTCCTTTTAATCCAAGTTAATTAGCCAGTCTGCGGGGTATAGACTAGAATCCACATGCTACCTTTTCTTGGTCTGGTAATCTGCTCACTTTGTAGCATAGATACAAGTTATTTAACTCAGGTAGTGATAGACCTCCAATGCCTTCCCACAAGTCCCTCTCGGCTATATTTGCTTGCCCTCTACTGACTCCCTTCTTCTGCATCAGTTTCTAAACAATGGGTCAGCATTTAAACCCCATATAGTATGTGGCCTGTTACATTTCTATTGTGCTTGCTTAGCACTTGACATAAAAGCCATCCATTCTGCCCAATAATACGGATAGAAATGGGGTGTATGGATAGCTCCAACAGAAATTAGGGGATTGATGCAGGAATTACTGGGTGAGGTTTAATGGTCTCTGTTACACAGTAGGTCAGAAATGTATTAGACATCCATTACAAGGTAAAAGTCTAGAGAGCGGAAGAGGAATTGAAATTGAATCTGGTGACTATAGACCTGATAAAATGCCTATTAAAGTCAAAGGAATGATTCCTTTTATTGGATCGGGTCCTTTGTTATTTCTGGAAAGGGAAATGAGTAAGACTTTTCTTAGGCTAAAGATAATGTGAGTAAAGATATTGCTATAAATGGCAAATCAGAAAATGCAGATGTCCTTTGTGCCACAATGTAAGCCTTCAGCCGCATGGGTAAAACACACCTCCCACAAGAAGCAAGTTGGGAGGAGTTTGATGTCTGTAGTTTTTAAGTCATATGCTTTTGTTTTCTCTGTAGTGCATATTGTCTAACTCTGGATCTCTGCAAGGACAGCAGCCTTTGACTTCAGCAATGGAGGATTAGGTTTGTCATATGTCTCACCCTCTTGTTTATTACTCTGTCTGCTGTCAACATTAGTACAGCTATTTATTTGTTCCATAATTAAAAATCATGCAAGAAAGCCAAGTTAGAAAAAGAACAGTCTGTCCTCAGGTTTACTAGACGAATATTATTTATTATTTGTACAGCATAAGCCGTGCAACAGGAATAAAGGCTTGGCTTCAGAAATGTTTACAATTTAAGTAGGTCTATGTGCATGCAAAATGTTGTGAAAATAAGTCTTGATTTATAGGTTGTTGGGGTTTTTGTTGTTTTTGTTTTGTTTTGGTTTTGATTTTTGTGGGGTTTTTTTGTGTGTGGGGTTCTTTTTAGAAAATCTGGGAATTGATGAGGAGGAATTTTCCTACATTTTGGCCAGAAAAGCTAAATCTTACTCCAACTGAAGTCAATGTTAAAACTTTCATTGACCTGGAAGGGCAATCAGGTCCCAAATATCCCCACAACTGAAATGCCTGTTAACAGCATTGTTTCCTTGCATGTGATGCCGAATACTATTGCACCTGTATGTAAACAACAACAAAAATTCAGTCTTTGATATTGCAAAATGTCTCCCCATCAAGTTGGGTCCCCTATAAATACAGTCAGCAGTACTTTATAACTTAGCTTTGATTCATTCTTGTGATTTTCAATATGATGTGATTTTTCTAAGGCAAATTCTTAAATGGTGTTTAGTTATAGTGGCAATAAACCAGCCTTCATGCATTACCCAGCAATAATAAACCACTGAACGTGCTTAAGGGAGTAAAGCAATTTCAGTTAAGGAGGCAGACTTCAGTATCAAATTTCCAAGGGGTTATTAGAGACAAAGTTTCCTCGACAGTGTCCTTTAAGCATGAAAGTGGTCATCAGTCTAAATAAAACCAGAACAAAACTGTTTGTTTGTACTGTATACTGCATTAGTAACTGTTTGCAGCAAAATCCCATTATCATATGCATCTACATGGCACCTAGTCAACAAAGGTGTCATATTCTAGAGGTGAAGGGCAAATTGGAGGGAAATGACAGCTAAGATAATAGGGTCTACGGTATTACAAATTTCAAGCAGATTCTGTATCTCAAACCAGAAGATAGTAAAGTGGGAAAATCCAGTTCCATAATAGAAATATGAAGATGCCTTTGAAAATATTTAGTTAGTTCTACGTTTTTAATTTTATTTGTTTTGGGGGGAGCACTTTTCTGGTTTACAAAATTCTAATCTTCAAGGACGTTTGATGTTCTATTAATTTGTTCACTGGGGGGTGGGGGTGTCTTGTTTCATTTTGTTTTTAATTGCATGAAATCTCTGGTCTTGCCCTTCATTGAGAATTTGTCATGATTTCAGCAATCAGTACCTGGCATTGGTGTAACTATATTGGTGAAAAACCTCAAGAAAAAGCTACCAATTATATTGGTGGTGCTTACACTTGCCTGAAACTGGGGTAAATTCCATACAAATTGAAATTTTCCTTTTCTGCAGTTGGGGCTTGTATTAATACAGCCACATGATGACTATCAGTTGCTTAAATTGAAGTAGATTCTCAATATACCCAAAGTCTAAATCACTTTAGGAAAAAATGAATGGACATGAAAAAGGAAAATATTTTTGTCAAGGATGAGAATGAATATTTTAATTTATAAAAAATAAAACAGGTACTTAATGTTATTTACCTTTTGTTGTCCATATCTCATTCTGTTTCTCTTAGCCAGTGGGGAAACACAAATAAGATTGTTCTAGAATAAGTCATCTGTACTAGACTAACGCTCCAAAATCTCGCGGCTCCTGTTTAGATAATTGTTAACCATATCGGGTTTGATTCTCATCTCACTTACATAAGTTTTAAACCAGTGTGACTCCAGTGACTTCAGGACTGGAGTTACTCCTGATTATGCTGGTGTAAATGAAAGAAGAATCAGGCCCATTCTATTTTTGCAGTGTACAAGTGGATGACCTGTAAATAAACCTCAGTTAAGTGGATTCAGTCTCTTTACTCTGACCATTTTAAAATGAAGAAATCCACAACTGGATAATAATAGAGCTGGAATGGCTAAAGCAGTCACTACTATTCCAGTGAGGCTTTAGAGGTAGTATCCTAGTTATCCTGTGCTAAGTAGAAAGGACGGCACTATGGTAGCAGCCTGCAAAACAAGAGACTGCTGCTCTAAGAGCACAATGCTTTGGTCTATCTGGTTGTTGGGCTTGATGGGGGAGTGGTTGATTGATGTTTTGTGTCCTATGATATAGAGGAGGCCAAATTGGATGATCTGGTGATCCCTTCTGGCCTTAAACTCTATGGGCCAGATTTTTAAAGATATTTAGGTACCTAACTGCCTTTGAAATATTTAAAAATCTAGTTCTAATAGTGAGCCCCAAAACTGAACTTATTCATTTGCTAACAATAAAACCTACAAAACTAGTCATGTTTGCTTCAACTTCAGCCATCATTCAGGGATTTATGCCCAAAATACCTGACCTGAATATATGAGGAGAATTTATTTTCATGTTTGTGCATGATTAAAAATGATTGCACTGATAAACTGCAAGAAATGCCAGATCTTGCCCTTCATTGGGAATTTGTCATGATTTAAGCCATTGGTACCAGGCATTGAGGTGGATACACTGGTGAAAGCCCAAGGAAAAGCCCCCATTTATATTAGTGGAGTTTACAGCTGCCTGAAACTGAGGTAAATTCCATTGATTTTACTCATACTTTGCAAAAGAATTCACCTCTATTTAGGCTCATAGCATGCATAGAACATTTCAATATGAAAGGCATTAGTCTGACACAAATATGAACAACAAAAAAGACGGGCTATAATGGAAGTTGAAACTCCTCTTCAGCTAAAGTGTGTCCTAGCCACATTTGTTATAATAATAGCAGTTATCATATGGACATTGTTTTCCATCTAAAGAAAAAAAATCATAATTAATTTACATGAAGTACAATCTCTATAAATTAATTGAGAAAAGTTAAATTAATTCAGAAGAGAAAAATCAGTCAGGGACAAACTTACTAAATACTGTAAAATCATTAATATCCATTTCACAGAAATGAATATAATTAGAGATGGCTTGCAGGCAAAAATCTATTTTCTTTGCCCAGAGGGGAGAATTTTTCTGTGCTATTCTTTGGCAAAACAAGGCTTTGTACATTTGATGGCAAACAGCTTTCTGCTGAGGACTGCAAGAGTAGATTTTGGTTTGGAATACTAATAATTATTCAGCTCCCTATTCTACTCTGTAATATTCAATCTCTCCAATTTCTATTTTTCAAGGTATCTGAATAAATATTTTGTTGAGGCAACAGCAAGAGGTGGCTGACTTTCATGAATACACTGAACCTCAAACTCAATGCTACATTCCAGTGGATTTGACATTCAATGCAAATATTTTACACAGCTCCAATTCTGGGATGAAACTGACTGGAAATCTATACAAGGATTTCTTTCTGTCTGAAGAACAAAAGAAAAGATTGTCACAGGTTACTGTCCATGTTTCTTGATCTATATGAAAATAGGCTCTTTTAGCTCACAGAAAATGTATATATTGCACTTTCTCAATGTTTAAGATTGAACTGACATATGTATGTATTTATCACTAGCATATATCTCCAGCACTTCCATTCTGGGTGATACTTCTGAACCTGGGGGTGAAATTCTTGTTCTACTGAAGTCAATGGGAGTTTTGCCATTGACTTCAATGGAGTGAGGATGTCATCCTGAGAGAATCACTAAGTAAGTCTGTTGAAACTCACCCTAGACATATAGGATTTCAATCCTCCACAGTTTCTGCTGTGACTCTTTGGCAGCAAAAAAGTCTGTCTGGAAGAGGAGTGTAGTTAATAGTGGGTGACTGGAGTTCAATTTCAATAAAAGTGGAGTGCAAGTGGACAGAGTTGGTAGAGGAGATGGCATGGCCAGAACGATTCAAAGGGCTTGGCTACACTTGCAAATTGGAGCTCATTAAAGCAGCCCCGGGAACCCTAACACCTGAGGTGTCCACACTGGCAAGGCACGTAGAGCACCTGGACTCTGTAGCTGGAGAGTGCCTGGTAATCCACCGCCATGAGAAGCATAAAGTTTGCTGTGCCCCGGCTGAAATGCCTGGGCGTCAGTGTGGATGAGGTGTTGCATTATTGCGCTGTGATTGGCCTCCGGAAACGTCCCATAATCCCCTGAAGTCAAGTGGTCACTCTTCTCGTTGTTTTGAAATCGGCTGCAGGTATGTGGATATCCCCTTTCAAAGCTCAGTTTCTGACAGCCAGCATGCTTATCTGCTCCGGGACAAAGCAAATCATTAGTGTGGAATGCTGCTGTTGTGAGTGTGGGTGGGGGAAGGGAGCTCTGCTGCTGTCTGAACTTAAAAGACAGCATGCTGACATGCTCTCAGCCCCCCAAAAACCCACTCTCCCACCCCACACACACATACACACAACACATTCCCTGTCACACTTCACCCTGCTCATTTGAAAAGCACGTTGCGGCCACTTGCACACTGGAATAGCTACCACAATACACTGCTCTTTGTGGTGTTGCAAGAGCTGCTAATGTGGCCATGCCAGTGCGCTTGCAGCTGACAGTGTAAACACACGGCAGTGTTTTCCCTGCTGCGGTCTCAGAGGCTGGTTTAATGCTCTACATCTGGAAGTGTAGCCATGCCCAAAGTCTCTCCCAAATAGCTTTTGTGGGTGGGGCTCCTTATAGTGTCCCAGAAACTAACCCTACTCTCTTCAATTGAAGAAAACCATGGGGATGACCCAGTTTGTCTTTGCTGGTGATGAATGCCTCGCATTTATGAGGTCTGCATGGAATTTACACATCTCTATGCCAGTGGCGGTGAATCAAGCTCACTGGATGTGTATATTTATGCTTCTATGTTATGCTAACAAGAAGTCTTGAGTTTCATTCCACCCTTTGTATGTAACTCATTTGTTTCTATATGTTTATTTTGTTTTTAGCTTTCCAAATAACCTGTTCTATAGAAATGTTTTAATATGTATCTGGAACTGCTGACCACGAATGACATCCTCTCATAGACCATCACCCATGAAAACATCAATTCCCACCACTTAATTCTCAGAACGTTTCATTCTAGACAGCATCAAGAATGGCTCATTGAATAACTATCACTGACTTTGGGCAGGTCTACACTAGCCCCGAAATTCGAACTAAGATACGCGACTTCAGCTACGTGAATAACGTAGCTGAAGTCGAACTATCTTAGTTCGAATGAAAAAGCACTTACCCGGGGACCACACGCGGCGCGCAGGCTCCCCCGTCGACTCCGCCTACTCCGTTCATCGAGCTGGATTACCAGCGTCGACGACGGAGCACTTCCTGGTTCGATTTATCGCGTCTAGACAAGACGCGATAAATCGAACCCAGAACATCGATCGCGTGCCTCCGACCGGACGCATAAGTATAGACGTACCCTTAGAGAACTCCAGAGGCTCCTCCAGCTTTTGCTCCTGCTATCCTCCCCAGGAAGGCTCAGAAAAAGGCTGGCGGGTCAAGCTGCAAATAAAGGTAATAGATATATATGGCCTGATCCAAATCCCACTGATATCAATTGAAGTCTTTCCATTGAATTTAATAAGCAATGGATGAGACCCATTGTTAGCGGCCAAATTCACTGTTGGCATGATCTGGGCCTTGAATATATACAATTGTGCCCATTTGTCAGTTGTGGATGTAGCCAAAGTATTTTGCCACATTCTTTTTTCAGTTTTACCACAAGGATGATAATATTTGGCTTCATCTCATCACTGCAAACACTGTAAATACCTGCATGAATGTTAGATTTGGGTAAGGAATAAGTGGATGTTAGGTCTTTGCACTAAGCCTTGTATCACGAGTGAAACACACAAATAGTAAATGATTATTAAAAATCTTACTATTGACATGAAGTTTATAAATAATGAGGCTTATGGTGCCTTTTCCTGACTGTAACAGGATCAACTGTTCAGTAAACTTTTAAATCAAATTACTACCCTTGTTATGTTGCATTTAATATACAGCATTTATATATACACTTAAACACGCACGGTTGTATTCTAATGATATATTCCTCTTCTTGTTATGAACTTGTTTTTAAGTGGGTTCTAAAGAAACAAACTAGCCTTTCCTATTAGCTAAAGAACTTGCCTTAACTGGAAAATACTGTGCCAAAAGCAAGTTAAGGCAACTTTAGGTTGCCAAGATCTTATTTTTGCCCTTTCTTTAGAAACCTAGGATTTTAAAAGCCAGAAGTTTTATTAAGACAATAAGCTGTTGCTCAGCTCAAGTGAAGTCAGGAAATGCAAATGTTAAAGTTCCAATAGCAACATTAAGCTCTGTTTACATTATCTAAAGTGTGTTCTATATTCTATATTTCAAGTGACAGCCAGTAATATATTAAGCTTTACAATTAACCACAAAAGCAATAATAGACAACACTATCTATGTGCAACATCACCAAATTACAAGTGCTGTTGAAACCTTAATTTGTGCATTTTCTGATGTGAAGCGAGCAACCTCAATGTCATCTCATACAGTTTTGGTTTGGTTTGGGGTTTTTTGTATTTCACTGCCTAGGTTTTTAAAGAAAGGGAGAGGGGAATATCCTGAAGATTGAACAAACACTGAAACAACTTTAAACACATGAAGAGGCCATAAACTTTTAAACAATCTCAGATATTTAAGGTGGCTAAATTACTAGTCAGCCACCTAAAATCCTCCCCAGTAGCGTAAGGCTTTAAGGCTTCTTAAAACAGAATAAGCACACACTACATTCTTCAAATGACATAAGGCCAGGTTCTTAGCTGGTACAAACTGCTGTAGCTCCATTAATTCCAATGCAGCTACATTGATTTATATCTGTTGCACAGCTGCCCTATAATCTTTGAAAGTACCTTAATTAATTACTGCTGATTCTGCTCTCACACCAGTTTTACATTGGTGCGATTCCATTTACTTCATTGGAACTGCTAAAAATCCGGCCCTTAATGTGGCATAAGCACTTAAGTCACCGTACAGTAACATAAGTGCTTAAATAGGTAATAACATACAGTGACAAGTGTGCATTTATGAGAAAAATCTGAAAGTGATTTAGGGGACAATTCCTGGTTCCTATATACTTTGAAAGTACCATTTCATGGGAGATCTACAACTAGGTTGCCTAAAGCCACTATTGAATTCTTAGAGCTGCAATAGTCTCACCTGAAGGATGTCTATACATCCACTTAAGTGTCCCAACTCCCACTGTGCTAGAGCCCATTTACAGCTCATACCTCTTATGTCCCTCAGGCCTTGGCTACACTTACAAGTTACAGCGTAATAAAACTGCCGGCAGCGCTGTCACTCATTAACTGGTTACACTTGCAAGGCACGTGCAACGCTGTATCTCCTCAGATACAGCGCTGCATGTACTCCACCTCCCCGAGAGAAATAGCAACTGTTGCGAAGTGGGTGGAACGCTGGTCTTTCAGTGTAGCCCAGGAACAACGCAGTTACTGATCTCCGGAAGCGGCTTTGTTTTGAAACGGCACTTCCAGGTTGGAGTTCAGAGCTCCGTTGTTGAGCTGCTACAAACACTGCTTTACAACCACAGCTACTTTTTGCAGGCAGAGGGTGGAAAAGAGGGGAGGGGCTCCGTTAGGAATGCCGGCAGCAAATGCCGGCAGCTCCGTTAGGAATGCCTTGGACAGAGACGGCGGGGGGAAGAACGGCGGGGGGGAGGGGGAAGGCTCCGTTTCCTCTCTTTTATCTGCTCTTTAAAAACAAACAAAGCCCCTGCTGTTTGCTTTCAGTGATTGAGAGAGAGGCAGGGGATGTGGAGGTGTGGAAATAATGAGCTGACACTCTGTGGAGATTCCAAAAAACCCCTCTCTCTCTCAAAACGCTCCCTGTCAAAGTCCCCCTCACCCACCCCCATTTGAAAAGCACGTTGCAGCTACCTGAATGCCCATAATGCACCGCTCCCAATACAGCTGCAAGTGCCGCAAATGTAGCCACGTCAGTGGTAGTTACTGCGCTGGCCGCTGCCAGTGTGGACAGGCTGCAGCGCTTTCCCTACTCAGCTGTACGAACACGGGTTTAACTAACAGTGCTGTACATCTGCAAGTGTAGCCTAGGCCTAAGACTGACTCTCAGCAACTCAACGTGGATTGAAAGGTGCATACTTAATTAATCTCTACTAATAAATTAGCACTAACTCAATATTTAAAATGAACTTCATGCATGAAAAATACAAAAGCAGACTCTCATCCCTACCAACATTGGCTATAGTGCATGCACAGCAGCCACTCTTCAATTGTTCTGAACTTTATCCAATCAATGATTACTTACTGGAGGATTCTCTGAATCTAGAAGTCTTTAAACCAGGATTTGAGGACTTCAATAGCTGAGACATAGGTGAGAAGATTATTGCAGGAGTGGGTGGGTGAGATTCTGTGGCTTGCATTGTGCAGGAGATCAGACTAGATGATTATAATGGTCCCTTCTGACCTTATAGTCTATGACTCTATGAGTATATAAAATGGGCCAAGGGCGCACTGTTCACTGAGGAGCACTTGCATGCCAGCTGTCAACATTCAGCCATTTTTGATTAGTACGTAAGAAAAATCAAGTGGAGAAATAACTTTCCTAAATGGGAGAATAATTTTTTCATTCTCCTGGAACTCAAAAATGGCTGACAGGAGCTTGTTCAAAGTGTTCCACAAATTCACCACCAAAAAGACAGCAAATATGGAACATTTTAGCCCGGAATATGTTTTTTTCCCCCCCAGTGAATTATGAGCATTGTGAAAGCAGGGGATACAATGAAAATGTTTTACAACTTCAACTATAGCAGCCGCTACCAGAAACAAGCTAAAATACAGAACCATCATATAATCGTATAAACACTCCTTAAATGTACAGATTATAAACTGGGAATATCAAGTGATGAGAAGAGTAATGGTGATGGTAACTTGAAGATGAGCACATTTACCCACTATGATTTTGATGACATGTTTGTTCAGCGAAAATGAAGCCTTGTTTGTTGTTTTGGGCACTGTTGAGACAATTCAGCTCATTAAAAAAACATCTTTCTTCCTGGATTTTTCATATGTCAATTCCAAAATAGGCTGCATAACAGAAAATAAATGTGTATAGGCAAAAATATTGCTTTGCTAAATACCTATTATGATAAGAAGACAACATTCGGTATTTTTTATGCCTTGGAAAATAGATTACTATTAGAAAAGACAAAAAATAATTGGTACATTGTTATGAATCACTAAATGGTGATATCCAAGATAGTTCCCTTTAACTGACGGTACATACAGTCAAATTTGGAGAAATGCTTATTGATGTTTATGGTGTAATTCTTTTTGGAATTGCATCATATCATCAGTAAAGCCTGTTCTCTCTCTTAGTTGCTTTCTAAGGGTATGTCTACACTGCAATTAAACACCTCCAGCTGGCCCGGGCCAGCTGACTTTGGCTCTCAGGGCTTGGGTTAAGGGTGTTTAACTGAGGTGCAGCTATTTGGACCAGGCTCTGGGACCCTGCAAGAGGGGCTGGTCCCAGGCTCGGGTCCCAGCCTGAGCTGGAACACCTACACCTCAATTAAACAGCCCCATAACCCAAGCCCCACTATCCTGAGTCAGTTGACATGAGCCAGCTGTGAGTTTTTAATTGCAGAGTAGACATACCCTAACGGAACTCATTCTTAGGCAAAGCTGCTGACTACTAGCTAGCTGACTACTAGTTAGCCCCACACAAGGAAATACATATATGTAACATGGTGCACATACATTACAATGTATGTATGCTTTCACAAACTGGTAATCCATCAAGGGAAACTTTAAATACTAAAGTATACAATGCTTGGCACTAAAATACAGAGTGAACCTTATAGCTTGGAAATAGTCTCTGACTACATATGAGCTAAATAACACAGACTTTCCAAGAGCACCAAGTATTTTAACATCATCTTATCTTCCAGTGCAGTCTAAAGTATTATCTGAACCTCTGAGATGCTTGCCAATCTCACGCATCTGGGAATTTTAACAGTGTTATTTCTAGCTATATGTGAAACTACTGTTGGAACTGATCTACCTGTGTCTGTAGCCTCACTTATTAGTACAAGGATGCACCTATGTTTTCAAATGGAGCATTGTACCTGACACAGGCACAGTTACTGAAGTGACCGGAGAGCACATCCATCATGCCCAACACTGCATTAGCTATTCAACATCCTGACATTAAGGGAAATTTCCCCTTCCAGAATGCCAGTCACATTCTGATACAATGGATTGCCCACATTTTGCAAAAGCCTTCTGAATCTCCCAAACATTTGCTCCACCACTGTCATAGCTAAGCCAGGAGGAGTCATATGCATGTGAACAAATCAGAGACACTACTTTCACATTCTCTTGAACATTTCTACTACTATAATTCATAGAATCATAGAACTGGAAGGGACCTTGACAGGTCATCTAGTCCAATCCCCTGCACTCAAGGCAGGACTAAGTATTATCTAGACTATCCCTGACAGGTGTTTGTCCAACCAGCTCTTAAAAATCCCCAATGATGAAGATTCCACAGCCTCCCTGGGCAATTTATTCCAGTGCTCAATCACTCTGGCAGTTAGGAATTTTTTCCTAATGTCCAGCCTAAACCACCCTTGCTGCAATTTAAGCCCATTGCTTCTTGTCCTATCATCAGAGGTTAAGAAGAACAAGTTTTCTCCCTCCTCCTTGTAACAACCTTTTATGTACTTGAAAACTGTTATCATGTCCCCTCTTAATCTTCTCTTTTCCAGACTAAACAAATCCATTTTTTTTAATCTTCCCTCATAGGTCATGTTTTCTAGACCTTTAATCATTTCTTTTTTGTTGCTCTTCTCTGGAATTTGTCCAATTTCTCCACATCTTTCCTGAAATGTGGCGCCCAGAACTAGACACAATACTCCAGTTGAGCCCTAATCAGTGCGGAAGAATTACTTCTTGTGTTTTGCTTACAATACTCCTGCTAATACATCCCAGAATGATGTTTGCTTTGTTTGCACCAGTGTTACACTGTTGACTCATAATTAGGTTGTGGTTCACTATGACCCCCAGATCCCTTTCCGCAGTACTCCTTGGCAGGCAGACATTTCCCATTTTGTATATGTGCAACTGATTGTTCCTTCCTAAGTGGAATACTTTGCATTTGCCCTTATAGAATTTCATCCTATTTACATCAGATCATTTCTCCAGTTTGTCCAGATCATTTTGAATTTAAATCCTATCCTCCAAAGCACTTGCAACCTCTCCCAGCTTGGTATCATCCGCAAACTTTATAAGCGTACTCTCTATGCTGTTATATAAATAATTGATGAAGATATTGAACAGAACCAGACCCAGAACCGATCCCTGTGGGACCCACTCGTTATGCCCTTCCACCATGACTGTGAACCACTGATAACTACTCTCTGGGAAAGATTTTTCAACCAGTTATGCATCCACCTTATAGTAGCTCCATCTAGATTGTATTTCCCTAGTTTGTTTATGAGAAGGTCATGTGAGACAGTATCAAAAGCCTTATTGAAGTCAAGATAAACCACATCTACCACTTCCCCCTGCCCACGAGGCTTATTACCCTGTCAAAGAAAGCTATCAGGTTGGTTTGACATGATTTGTTCTTGACAAATCCATGCTGACTGTTATTTATCACCTCATTATCTTCTAGGTGTTGCAAATTGATTGCTGAATTATTTGCTCCATTATCTTTCCAGGTGCAGAAGTTAAGCTGACTGGTCTGTAATTCCCCGGGTTGTCCTTATTTCCCTTTTATATAGAGGGGCACTATATTTTCCCTTTTCCAGTCTTCTGGAATGTCTCCCATCTTCCATGACTTTTCAAAGATAATTGATAATGGCTCAGATATCTCCTCACTCAGCTCTGTGAGTATTCTAGGACGCATTTCATCAGGCCCTGATGATTTGAAGACATCTAATTTGTCTATGTAATTTTTGACTTGTTCGTTCCCTATTTTAGACTCTAATCCTACCCCATTTTCACTGGCATTCACTATGTTAGACATCCAATCGCCAACAACCATCTTGGTGAAAACCGAAACAAAGAAGTCATTAAGTACCTCTGCCATGTCCACATTTTCTGTTATTGTCTTTCCCCCCTCATTGAGTAACGGGCCTATTCTTTCCTTGGTCTTCCTCCTGCTTCTAATGTATTTGTAGAATGTTTTCTTGTTTCCTTTCACGTCCTTAGCTAGTTTGATCTCATTTTGTGCCTTGGCTTTTTTAATTTTGTCAACAGAATGCGTAGCCCTTTAAGGGTACATCTACACTTCATTTGGAAGCAAGCCTCCGAGCCTGGATCCACAGATTTGTGTTAATGGGGCTTGCGCTAGTGCGCTAAAAATAACTGTGCAGATGTTGCTTTTATGTCGTGACTTGGGTTGGAGCTCGGGCTCTCAGACCTGGAGTGGAGAGTGAGGAGGGTATTGTTTAAGAGCAAGAGATTCTCTCTGAGCCACAATATCTACACAACTATTTTTACTGAGCTAGCACAAGCCCCACTAGCATGGGAAGGTCACTCCCAGATGCAATATAGACATACCCATAGAAAACATAGACGAAGTGATCCTGCAAACCCCTTCCATGAGTATAGTCTCATTGTGGGTAATATTTGGATTTGCTCTGAAATACTTATCAATTGTTTTGTACGAGGGTGTTTTGGTACATTATTTCCAATTTAAATAAGTGAGAAAAGAGACAGCTAAACTGCGAGCAACTAGCACTCTGCTCTGTGTGCCCCTAAACTCCACGGGTCTTGCTAAGCCGTATCTACACAGGATGTGTTCTGATGATGGGGGAGGAAACTTGGGTTTGGAATGTGGATCAGTGCATCTTAGTGCAGGTTATGATCAGTGTTCCCTCTAATTTTTCCCACCTATGTGCAGAATGCATTTTGTTATGTGCACCAGTATGGGGGTGATGTGTGACACATCACCTCCTTATTGCTGCACATAACAAAATTAATGTGGCAGGGTGGGGGGGCCAAGGGGTGGTAGGGGGCTCAGGGCTGGGGCAGAGGACTGGGGTGGGGTGAAGGCTCTGGATGGGGGTGTGGGCTATGGAGTGGGGCCGGGGATGAGGGGCTCAGGGCTGGGGCAGAGTGTTGAGGTACTGTGGGGTGAAGGCTCCGGCTGGGGGTGCAGGCTCTGGGGTGGGGCTGGGGATGAGGGGCTTGGGTTGCAATGGGACTCACCGGGACTACGATGGGGAGAGAGGACTCCCCCATAGGTCTCTCGCCCCACTGCAGTACCTGGGCTGGGGGGAGAGGCACCTGTCCCCCAGCCGCAGCAGGTCCAGGGCTGGGCTGGTTTGGGTCGGAGCCATGGGAGGGTTGCTGCGGCAGGGCCAGGGCTTGGCGAGAGGCATCTCTCTCCACTGCAGCCCTCAGCGCCTGCATGGTGCTTAATAGGCAGCTGCGTGGCCGCACAGCTTAGAGGGAACGTAGGTTATGATTTAACATTTGTGGTGGTATCTAGAAGCTGACCAGTTTAAAGCCCCATTTTCCAAATTCTGAACCACTGTATAGAAAATAACAAATCCTTTCCCCAAGAAGCTTACAATCTAGCTGATAAAACATCACAGATAGATGAGATGCACAAGTGGATTGTCCTGAAATGGGAGAAAGAATAACAAAAATATCAGAAAGTTTCTTAATCCAGCTGCCTCACTTCTTGCACATATTACTTTAGATTCTGAGAAGAATAGTCTGTGCAGGGAGTGGAGGGCTTGCTGTGCAGGTGTGGCTGGAATATTGCATGATCCCATCATTGATGTTCTTGTAGCACAGGGATCGGCAACCTTTGGCATGCGGCCTGCCAGGGTAAGCCCTCCAGCGGGCCAGGCCAGTTTGTTTACCTGCCGCGTCCACAGGTTCGGCCCATCACAGCTCCCACTGGCTGCAGTTTGCTGCTCCAGGCCAAAGGGGGCTGCGGGAAGTGGTGCGGGCCGAGGGATGTGCTGGCCGTCACTTTCTGCAGCCCCCATTGGCCTGGAGCTGCAAACCGCAGTCAGTGGGAGCTGCAATCGGCCGAACCTGCAGAAGCGGCAGGTAAACAAACTGGCCTGGCCGCAATGGGGCTTACCCTGGTGGGCCACATGCCAAAGGTTGCCAATCCCTGTTGTAGCATTTAATATAGGTCCATCTGGGACCAAATCTTAAAAAGGGGTTGAATTTGGCCCATAATATTTATCAAATGCTCTATCTAATTGAATGAACAAAGTTTCAGCTGTTTTGTAATTTATATAATATCATAAATTATATCAGATGTAATATACTATACGGACAAATATTTATATAGTGCCATAAATGTGTCCATATACAGACAAAGAAAGATGACAGGGCAGCTGTTCAGGTGGTGACTCTGATATAACTCTATTAGAGTGATGCAGCTATGCTGATCGACAATGGCTAAGGATCTGGCATGAAGCCCCTGTCCAGAAGCATCTACAAGCTAGCATCCTGCTCTTCACATTTTTATTCACCTAGGGGGTCTTTAATGAAGGCAATGGGACTATTCACGAATCTCGTGAGAGTAAAGATTGCAAGATCAGGGCTTTTGTATCAAAGATTTTAGTTTCATTGTGCTTTTGGGTAAGCTTGTGTGAAGTGGAATACAGCCACAGTATACTTTGACCCCTTAAACTATGGCTGTACTCATGCTGAAATACAATGGAGACTAAGTGTCATTGCTGTTCAGCAAGTCCATCAAAACTGTCTTGATGGGATCCCTGTGGCTCCAGCTGCATTCCAGGGCATTCAGGGCATTCAAGGCAAGGAAGCCCTGCTGTGTTTTAGATCCTGCGGATAGAATGCCAGAAGGCACTAGCACACAGAAAGGCATTTAGAGAAGAATAATCAGATAATGCAGAGCAGCTCATAACTCATTCTAATCAGCATGGAGTGGCATGTGAGACTGTGATTAGTAAAATAAATAAGATTAATTCTTCTGTTTATGTATTTAGGGTAATTTTCTGAACAAAAGTTGTCAGCATTATAGAACTGGCCCATTTAAACCCCTCGATTGTTAAACTTACTAACTGCCAGAATGTTGTTGCTGCTGCTGTGAAGAAGAGGAAGTCATGAGGAAAGCTGTAGTTGAAGAGGAGAGGTGTCTTGTGGTTAAAGCAAAGAACTGAGCACTGGAAAGGGAGTGAGAAGGGGGTGTTCCTAATTCTATCTCACTCTTCCACTACAGCTTTGGGAAAATCAATTAGTGCCCAGTTCTGCAAGCTACCCAATGTGTGCAGATCCTTGGGCCTGTATGGATCCCTGAGCCTCTGCATGCATTGAAGGGTCCACCTGTCCTAGCCAGTTTTCAGGATGAGGATAATCTCCATGTGTGTTCATTTCCCCTATCTGTAAAATGGTAAATTTTACTTAATTCCTATAATTCATCACTCTTTGTAAAGTGCTTTGAGATCCTTGGCTGATCTCACAATATATGTGAAAAGTACCATTATCCATCTGACAAAACACTACTGTGCCAAAGAATGTGGTGAATCAGGTTTATCTGATTTCAATGCAGCTTTAAAGGAACATGGGGCTAGTAGCCAAGGGGTTACATTTAGATGTTATATAGTTTGCAACATAGAAGCCAAACTAAAATTTCCCTCTTCAGGAACTAATTAGGCAAACAATAATACCTATATGCCTGTTTCTAAACTATTGGACTACCAATCTCCAGAGTTCCACCTACAGAGCAAGGTGCCCTCTGCTTGTATCCCCAGAATACACCTAGTTTCTAGGAAGGCTTTGGAACGGGAGCAGGGGTTCCTGAGAAGTCCTTGCAGCAACTGATAGTATTGCTGTACCTACAGGAAAAAGAAATCCCAAGCAGATGTGCCAAACCCATGAAAAAACACAGAAATTGGGCTTGGTTTTGGCTTAATTGGCTTGAGTTGCTTGTTGGCTAGTTTTTGGCTTGTAGATTGTTTGGTTTATAGCTTGTTGTAGCTTGTTCCTTCTTTTTTTTTATTGGCTCCCAGCAAGCAGGAGCAAGGAGGGGCAAGCAGGGGGAGAGTCAGGGTTTCACAGCGGGCCCATCACAGTCCCAGACTGCACACCGAGGGGATCTAGTCACATATAGTGTTGGGGTTCTTAGGGATTGGCTTATTTTGGCCTTGTTTTGAAATAGGGTTAGCTTGATTTTTGGCTTATTGTGAGAGTCGGGGTGCTTATTTAACACATGAAAGTTGGCAACTGTGATCCTAAGCCTTTGCAAAACAGCAACATTTCATAAGTATTTGTTTAATCTTATACCCTAATCCTGCAACAGTCTTTACCATGAAAGGAAACCTGCTGCTCCAACTTCCAGCAGGACTGGGTGGGAGAGGAACCAGCAGCTGCAAACGGCTCCCTGCAGCTTCCACCCTTGGATGTAATGGAGAATCAAGGCCAGACACAGATAAAGGAGAAGTAGTCATCTACTTACTGGTTCGGGGCTATTAACTACCATATCCCTCTTAAAGACACAATGCCCAATAATTAACTATTAACTTTCAGACACGGCTGCATGTATTTTCAATATCACAAGAAAACTTCTGGAAGCATACATTGCTTGGAATTCTGCAAAATCAGGGGGGTTTGTTTGTTTGTTTATTGGTTGGTTCAAAATATATGCACAGCAAACCCTTCAGAATCTCTAAGACAGTATATAGATTGGCAGCTACAATATATTTCTAAAATAGTCTATTCAGTTTTCATTTAAAAAAAACTTGAATAATAAAGCAATTTAGTGAACTATTACTTCTAAGAATGAAAGTCATCCAGAATCTGTACACTCATGTACTGCGAGATCATTTCAATTTGCCAGGCTCCATGTTCATTAAATTAAATAAATGATATGCCATGAGAAAGAAGAGCTGTACAAGTTCAGTTTTACAGAGGTTTCCTTGAGCTAAGGGTCACAAATTTGCTAATGGTCTCACTTTAGTCATTTCAACCTTTCACCAGCCAATCTTGAGTTTGTGTGGTTTCGTAATAGGTTACTGTAACATGGTGGACTAGGCCCTGAGGCTCCTTGCTGAAGGCCTTGTGGGGCCTGCCACACCCCACCCCAGAAAAGGGCAGTAGAGAGGTCCTCCAAGCTGCTTATGGCAGCTGTGTGCGAAGCAGCCAATCAGGGCCCTGCAGGTCAGTAAAAATATAAGCTGCAGGGCCAGAGTGAGTTCAGTTCCTTGCTAGAGCTGTAGGAGCTTTGTGCAGAGCTTTCCCCAGCCCCAAAGTACAGCAACACTAAAATGAGACCTGCTCTGACAGTGGAGAAGCGAGTGGCAACCACTCCATGGCAGCTTGCAACGCCAGACTGCAACTGGTCAGTGGGGAATCAATTCAGAGTTGGTAAATCCATCTTGGAAGCTGTTGTGATCCAAATGTGCAGGGGCATTAATCAACTTCTGCTCAGAAGGGTAATGACTCTGGGCAATGTGCAGAACATAGTGGATGGTTTTCCCTTGATGGGGTTCCCTCACTGCGGTGGGGCAATCGATGGCACATGTATCCCTATCTTGGCACCAGACCACCTAGCCAAAAAGTACATAAACCATAAGGGATACTTTTCCATGATGTTACAAGAGCAGGCGGATAACAGGAGGTGTTTCACCTACATCAATGTGGAATGGTCAGGAAAGGTTCATGACGCGCATCTTTAGGAACACAGGTCCGTCCAGAAAGCTGCAATCGGGGACTTTCTTTCCAGATCGCAAAATAACCATTGATGATGTTGAAATGCCAATAGTGATTCTGGAAGACCGAGCCAACCCCTTGCTCCCATGGCTCATGAAGACATACACTGGCCACCTCGACAGCAATAAGGTACAGTTCAACAATAGGCTGAGCAAAAGCAAAATGTTGGTGGAATGTGCCTTTAGACATTTAAAGGGTCGCTGGAGCAGTTTGCTTACTAGGTTAGACAGTGAAAGCAATATCCCCATTGTTATTGCTGTGTGCTCCATAATATTTGTGAGGCAAAGTGAGAGAAGTTTCTGCAGGGGTGGCCATGGAGGCAGATAGATTGGCAGCTAATTTTGAGCAGCCTCTTTAGTTTGATTGTAATTGGATACTCACTAGAGGTGCCTTCTCCAGCATCACACTTGGCCACCAGGCTGTCCTGTGATCAGCTTGGCTCGAAAGTTAAAAATAGTTCCTGGTTCTTGGGGAGAATAGACCCACTGCTCACCTGTCTCCTATTCTCCTCCTCCTGTGCTTCGTCATCCACAATGTCCTCCTTATTGTTGCCTGAGGTGGCCCAGGACTCAGACTCCTCGGAGGTATCCACACTGTGTTTCGGGGTAGTGATAGGTTTGCTGCTGAGTTCATTGTAGAAGCAGCATGTCTGTGGTGCAGAACCAGCATGACTGTTTGTCTCCCTTGTCTTTTCGTACGCCTGCCGAAGTTCTTTGATTTTCACACGGGCCTGTTGTGTGTCCCTAGTGTAGCCCTTCTCCCCATGCCCCGCGCAATCTTTTCGTGGATGTCTATATTTCTTCAGCTAGATTGGACCTGTGCCTACACAGACACTTCTCCCCCACACAATATGATCCACCACCGCCTTTGTACTCCAGGCTGGAGCGCATTGGGGAATTTAGTCGACCTGATCAGCTGGGCTGGCAAGCTCTCCACGCTGATCAAACAGGAAATGGGAATTCAAAGAACCCAGGGCTTTAACAGGGGAGGGGCTGTTTCCTGTGTATCTGGCTGCTGTGCAGCAGAGTTGAAAACGATCTCCAGAGCAGTCACAGTGGAGCATTGCGGGATACTTCCTGGAGGCCAGTTGAGTCAGCTTACAAAACACTGTGTCTACACTGCCTCTCAGTCAGGGGAGGCTCTAATGTTTTTGCCGCCCCAAGCAAAAAAACACCACCACCCCAAACGCCGCCCCCGAAACAAAAAAAACAACCCTCCCCCCCCCGCCTCTCTGCCCGCGGCCCCGCTCCCCCGCCGGCAGGTAGTGAGCGGGGCATGCCCGCCCGCGGCCCCGCTTTCCCCAGCCGGCGGGGAGTGAGCGCGGCATGCCGGATGCCCCACTCTCCCCGGCCGGAGCACCAGCGGGGAGCTAGCGGGGCATGCCTGGGGCCCCGCTCTCCCCATCCAGCGGGGAGCGAGGCTGCCCCGCTCTCCCCAGGCCGGAGCGCCGGCGGGGAGGGCGGCATGTCTGGGAGGGAGGGGGAGATGAGTGTCGCGGCCGCTAGGGTTCTCTTCTCCCCCTCCCTCCCAGGCTCTTAAGCCTGGGAGGGAGAGGGAGAGGCGGCGCGAGAAGCTGTTTCACGTGCCGCCGCTCCGGGAGAAGCTGAGCCAGCGGCGCAGAGCTGAGGTGAGCTGGGGCGGCCGGGGCACATTTCTAGGGGCGGCATGGCCGGTGCCAGAATGCCGCCCCTAGAAATGTGCTGCCCCAATCACCAGCTTGTTTTGCTGGTGCCTGGAGCCGGCCCTGCTCTCAGTGGACCCATCAACATAGAATTAAGCGCTATGCCTCTCGCTGAAGTGAAGTAATTAAGTCAACGTTATAGGCGAGTTAGGTCAGCGGAAGGGACCTCGTAGTGTAGGCGCATACATGATTAGGTTGGTGTAAGGTGGCTTCTGTCAAACTACATTTGTAGGTAGACCAGGCCGCAGTGACAGGCTACACTCGCTAATCTTCCCCAGAAGAAGACTGTAAATTTCCAGGTCTCCAAAAATAATTTACTTTTGTCCAAAGATTTAACATAAAATAGTTCCAACGATAAGGAACGTAAAAGTAACAAATCCATATGTCAGTGGTAAGTGGAACAGAGTCTCTCTTTTTCATAGGAAACTACTTCCATGCAATATATAGGGACAAAGAAAGGGTAATTTCATATCTGTATGCAGATCTTGTAGGGATTCTTCATTCCCATGCAAAATTATGTCGGATCCTTACCAAGTAGTTATTGTTAAACTGTTAGTAACTATTAAGAACAGATGGACTCAGCTGACCCCAGGGGTTGTAATTAATTCCTACAACAATGCATGTGTGAAATTCAATGGAGTATTCAGCATGTGTACTGAGAGAAAGGAAAGGGAGAGAGTTTGATAAGTAGAGCTAGGCAATGGTATTGGCCCCTCTAGTAGCTCAGAGTCTATTTGGACTCTCTTCTAATTTGTTTATTTTTTTAAATATGAAATTGTTCAGGATCAGATTAACCAGTTGAGAACTGACAAACTTTGACATGAAATAAGAGCTGATGTGACCACAATCCTGAAATATTTTCAAGGTTATAATTGATCATGGTAAGAAATAGAAAACACGTGTGTGGGGGAGGAAGGTCCTATAGTAACTGCTCACTGTTCACACATGCTATTGTTATTATTATTTTTAAAGTGTATTCCCAGAACATCCAGAATGCACAGATTATCAAGACCTAGCTGCTGTTTCCTTTGTCCCACATTCCATCCTTTCCCCTCCTTTCTTTCCCATCCTGTTTATATTCTTCACTTGTCAAGGACATCATAATTAAGGGCCCAATCCTACAGCAGTGAAGTCAATGAGTTTTGCCAGTTTTTAGATTATACTTTTTTTTTTTTTGGAGAAGGGGATGTCTTTTATTGGTATGTAAAGTACAGTCATCTTATAGTGGTGCAGAAACAATACAATGGTAATTAGCAATAATGAAAACCGTAAGAATAAGTAATGCACAAAAAGATTGAAGTTCTCAAGTGAATAGAAATTGACTCCAAACAGGAGCCTGAAAAACAACCACTAATCAATCACAAGAAGAACTCAGAATAACAAAATCCACAAAATGAATCATTGGAAAATTATGACTAAAGCAAAAACAGTGCAGAACCCTGGACATCATGGTTAACCCCTTCATAGCTGAGACCTTTGATACTGCATTTAAAACACATCATATATGCAGCATCTGTGGGTAAGCATCTCTACAAATCTGAAAAACAGCTTATAACAGCCTAGTCTTTATATCTAATTGCAAATACAGGAAAGGGGAAGGAAGAACTTATAGGTCTAAAGAATAACCTATTCTTCAGTACTTTGCTGAATGGGGGGCGGACAGAAATATGCACATGCTTATAATTGAGCACAGCCTTAAGTCTTTTGTTGAATTGGAATCTCAGTGCCCAAGGAATGCAGAATCACGCCCCTCAGGCAGCTTAATATCTGATATGTGCTGTATCAACAGACTCTATCCTACACTTGCATGGGGATTGCATATGTGGTTTAATAGGCTATTTCCATCTCTATTTTCTATGATGCTATAAAAACTGTTATAAACTGAACCTAAAAAGTTGGATAGTTAACCACAAACTATTTGAGTGACAATCACATCTTAAAAAGGAATAGCAAGCTCATTCTGTAGAACAATCCCACCGATAGTTAATTATTAATTAATTAATGCAATAGGCAAGAGTGAATTATAAATAATCTTTGTGAAAAATGAGTGCATATCTAAACAGGGTCATTTACAAATAAAAATCACTCTTGTCTGCATAGTAGCATTTAACACTGCCTGTTTTAAATTACATGGGATCTGGTTTCTTCTTCAATTAGCTCTTTCATAGACTGCCTGTTAAATAATAGATATATGTTAAAAGAATGTTTCATAGATAGACAATAGAAACTAATATTTTGATTTTCATCGCCTTTGCATCAAGTTTACACTGCTAGCCGCACTGACTACATTGGAGATGCTCCGGATTCATATGAATTTAAATGGGCTCAGAATCATGCTATATTTCTGATAATAAAAGATGACTAATTGACCAAACTCAACTGTTTCTGAATTTTATCTTTCTCATCTTGACTCTAATGTCTAACAGACATCTCTAAATTATATAAAACACTGTATGTAAATGACACTATAGTGATCACCATTAAAAAGTCAATATTTTCCTATGGTTACTACATATTAGACATTGTTAAAATAGGGTCTGAACCTGCAAAGTGCTGAATAATAACTATTTCACTTGATGGATGGAATCTGACATACATGTTTTCAGATACTTATTTTCTACAGGCACCACGTCAGCTGTGGAACAACAACACTATTACAGTCTACAAGTATAATCATGCTGAGATAATATTTTGAATAGACACCATGAAATTTTAGTCTTTACCTCAGAATTTGGACAGTTGTACTGAGCTTTCTCCACAACTCAACGCAATCCGAAACCTTCCACACTGCCAGGTGGAAAAGGGAATCTAACCCATCCCTATGCTTCTACAGTTTATAATGTTTGAACAGTTTCTTCAATGAATTTGTCACAGGCTAATTTCTACTTGAATGGTGTGACGTTACTGACATAACCTGTGACTATATAGATGCAGTTGCAACCACTGTTATATATTTGCAGCAAATATTATACAAAGGTTGTCATGTAAGGTGTCTATGGAAAGGTTATGATGTGCTGGTTATGATTATTCTATCTGTATGTGTGTATCATTTTTGTAGTTGAAATTATGAATATTGGCTATGTAGTTGTATCTCAATGTGCTTTGATTCTAAGTAGCCTCAGTGAAGCATTTGGTCAGTTTTTTGTGAAAGGACTATTTTCAGTA
The DNA here is from genome assembly GCA_037349315.1 of Chelydra serpentina. Taxonomy (NCBI): domain Eukaryota; kingdom Metazoa; phylum Chordata; order Testudines; family Chelydridae; genus Chelydra; species Chelydra serpentina. Next base: position 22,848,321 of record JBAIAC010000035.1, read on the forward strand.
AGTGCCCAATCAAGAAACACTTAACTGACAGTGGACTTTGGGAGATGCCAATCCACATCTGAGCTTTCCTGGGAACGTCCAAACTAATATGTAAACAATGGCGTAGGCCTGTAAAGAACTGAGTCATGCATGGACATGTGACTTGCCCATGTGACTACAAACTCCATCTTGCCGCTGTGACCTTCCATGTGGCAAGAGACTATAAAAGGCTGCTGCATATTCTCCATCTTGTCTTCAATCCTGCTTCTTGCCTCTGGAGGAACTGTGCTACAAACTGAAGCTCTGAACAAAGGACTGAATGACCCATCCCAGCTGTGGATGTACTCCAGAGACTTGATTTGAACCTGAAGCTTATTCCATCACTGCTTCAAACCTAAATCAAGAACTTTGCCATTGCTGTAGGTAACTGATTCCATTTAACCAATTTTAGCTCTCATCTATATCTTTTTCCTTTTATGAATAAACCTTTAAATTTTAGATTCTAAAGGATTGGCAACAGCGTGATTTGTGGATAAGATCTGATTTGTATATTGACCTGTGTCTGGGGCTTGGTCCTTTGCGATCGAGAGAACCTTTTTTCTTTTACTGCGGTATTGGTTTTCATAACAATTCGTCCCCATAACGAGTGGCACTGGTGGTAATACTTGGAAACTGGAGTGTCTAAGGGAATTGCTTGTATGATTTATGGTTAGCCAGTGTGGTAAAACCAAAGTCCACTCTGTCTCGCTGGTTTAGTGTGCCTTAAAGGTGGAGAAACTCCAGCCTTGGGCTGTAACTGCCCTGCTCTAAGCAATTTGTCCTGAATTGGTACTCTCAGTAGTGTCCCACCAAAGGCAGTATCATTACAAATGACAACTGTAATTTAGTTTTGAAATCTATTTATCAGAAGCTACAATTTAATTCCATATAATGCACACAAATTTAGGATCCCTTGGCAAAAGCCATTTGCACTGCTACACACATTCTACTTTCTTCTGAAAGACTCATGAAAGTGGATAGACTTAAGATATTAACAAAGGGTTAAGAACACCTGTTTCCCAATTTCAAATGAAACTGGTCATGTATTGTAATATGCACATCTTAGCTTGAAACATTATCAATATTATTTATTCCTAGTATTGAGGTGGCACCCAAAGACCTCAGTCAGTTTTGGGAAGGACCCCAATGTTCTAACCACTGTACAAACCACACTGGAATATCTTACAATTTCAATTAAGGCAAGACATAACAAGTGAAGGAAACACACAATAAGAAGTAAATGGGGAGGAAGGACAATGGTAATAGTAATAAGATTACACGGAGACATAAACTAGCTAGGTGCACAATCTGAGGTTACCAAATCATTACAAGTGATACTATCAGTTATCAGATACTACGGTGACAAGTGTCAGTACAAAAGCCCAAGACAGAATGGCACAGACTATTCTCCTGGGTCTATTATGAGGATTCGTTGGTTTATTTCTATAACATATAAATCATATGTGAGTATAAAGAATTATTATTCATTTTTATGAAATAAAGACAATTTGAAAGCAGAAGCTTCTGGTGATGCTAGAATCTGATCAAACAGCCAGTGCAAATGGTGTAAGTAACCCAAGGAGGAGAGCTGTGGACAGAAACCATGGGAAACTGGCCTTTATTACGATTCAGAAAGTTCAAGACATACTACTGACAAGGCAAACAGGAAATATTAGATGAGGAGACTGAAAATGGCTGTATTGTTAATGGCTCCGTGAAAACAGAGAATATGTGCCAGACCAAACTTTCACTCCATTTTAACACAGTACAGTAACTATAACTTGACATTTAGTTTTCCAGATTTTCCTCCTGCCTAACTCCATACACACTGAGGTTATACATGCATGTTCCCACCCTGCAGAGGATGCAATAATGTTACCGCACATCATATTAGAAAGTTTGTTGCAGACAGTAATACATACTGTGAGTCTAAACAATCTTAAAAGAATGGGTAATGCTATTACTATTTCCATTCATAATGTGGAAGAAAACAACCAGGCTGCCAAACACCACAGGTTTCTGTGGAGAAAGGATTGCTGAAATTCACCACATGCCTAATGATGAATGTGAGAGAGTCATGGATGTTTTTTTCTCACTCTCTCCGCTGCAATATGTCACCAGACAGCAAGCTGATAGACTTCTAGAGACGCAACTAAAATATCCCTATTGGCCAAATGTGGAGAGTTATTTCAGTTTGGTCCCTTGGTATCCAACAGCCAGTGCAAGTGTTCCTACCAGGAAATATGGGAGAGGAAGGCAACAAACAATGGATGTGTTGGTTAGGAAAGGGTACTTCTCTGCTATGATTTTCTTAGTGTCTGCCTCAGGGAAGGTGAGAAAAATATACTAATTCGAGTACATCTGTAATAGAGATGAGGAAAACAGCCAGCTGAGAAGTTCACATTTTGCAGATATTCACCTTAGGGGCCCCTTTCCTTTAAGCTGCAAGTGGGTGGACCCCAATGCCTATGCAGAGCCTCACTGGAGTCATGTACAGAGTGAGGGAATAGGAGCTTTGGGATCAGACAAAGGTGACTTTAAACCACCTTTGTGTGCCTGTATTTTGGGACTAGACATCAGTTAAAGCAGCCTCAGTGAATCTCTACTTTAAGATCTGTAGATTTATTGACTCCAAGGCACCATTATGATCATCTAGACTGACCTCCTCTAAACACAGAATGCAGAACTTCCCCCCAAACAATTGCTGGAGAATATCTTTTAGAAAAACATCCACTCTTGATTAAAAAATTGTCAGTGAGGGAGAATCCAACACCCTTGGTAAATTGTTCCAATGACTAATTACTCTCACTTTTAAATATTATCACCATATTTTCAGTCTGAATTAGTGTGGTTTCAACTTCCAGCCATTGGATCATGTTACACCCTTCTCTGCTAGACTGAAGAGCCCATTATTAAATATTTGTTCTCTGTGTAGGTATAAACTGTAATCAAGTCACCCCTTAACCTTCTCTTGGTTAAGCTAAATAGATTGAGAGCCTGGAGTCTATCACTGTAAGGTAGGTTTTCTAATCTTTTAATCATTCTTGTGACTCTTCTCAGAGTTGTCTCCAATTTTTGAAAATCCTTCTTGAATTTTTGGCACCAAAATTGGACACAGTATTCCAGCAGCAGTTACACCAGTGCCAAGTACAGAAATAAAATAACCTCTCCAATCCTACTCAAGGGTCTCCCGTTTATGGAGCATTAACCCTTTTGGCCAGAGCTTTGTGCTGGCAGCTCATGTTCAGCTGATTATCCAGCATGACCTTCAAACCTTTTTCAGAATCACTGCTTCCCAGGATAGAGTCCCCCATCCTGTAAATACGGCCTACATTCTTTGTACCTAGAGTATACATTTAGCCATATTAATATGAATATTGTTAAGATCTTATTCCTATTATCCCTAGAATCAAAGAATACCTGGAGCACAGCTTACTCTGGCCATTCCTGCTTCCTATCCATTGCCCACCTCCATCCTCCCCCATTCCTCTCTCCCCACAACCCACTCACCCCTGGGAAGAGAGGTGGTGTATAGCTGGTTTAGCCCTTATGCAGAGTGACAGGGCGTAGGGCTGTTTCTGACTCCTTTAGGCACCAAAAGAGGCATTAACACAACAGAGAACTAGATCTTTGTTGTTACTTGCCATTGTCTTAGAAAAATGGGGCCTTTTTCAAGATTGCTGGCAGGTGATATTTTTTCACAAGAAATGAGGTTAGTTCAAGAGTTTGCTGTCCTAAATATTTCTCTCCCTATTTTCCATTTAAATGAATGAAGTCTTTCCATTTAAATGAATGAAGTATTATTGCACAGAGGGTCTGGTCTATAGCAAACTGAAATTGTTGGGAGTTTCCAATAAACTTCAATGGGCTTTGGAGGAGACCCATAATTCACAGACGTTAGTTATCTATATAAAGTGACACAGGACAGGCATGACTATCAGATGAAGAGGAAACACGAGTTAGTTTTGACTACACGGATATATTTGGCTTCACCGCCTTTTATATTGAAAATGAATAGCTCACTGCATCTCTAATAGGTAGCAGTCCATTCAGTTAAAATTAAGTTTTATAAAACAAAATTGAAAATAGCCAACATTTTTCTCTCAGTTATTAAAAGATAAAATACAATGTGTACTGATTTTGTGCTTTCTGTGTTTGCAATTGTTTTTCTGAATGTCTGCTCATAATGCAATGCATTGTATCTGTTCTTCTTTTGTTTCCTTCAAAACAATTTGAGGCAGAAGAGTCATTATTGAATTTCACAATAGCTTTGTTATCACATAAATAGTTTGATACAGATCAGGTATGTCTACAAAATAAAACCTTAAACATATTAAGGATAAGCAGAGAAAGTTTACTTTATTGACCTTTTTATGCACAGTTCCAGGACTGAGTAACTCAGTAAACAATTCAGCACATTTCCTCCACTTAAAACTGGATCAATTAACCACATTTTAAAATCACTCATGAATTATTTAAAGGATGAGGCTTCTTTTCCAACCTTCCACTTGTAAATGCTTAGTCAAATTAAATGAAAAACAGTTAAAATACAATAAAATAGGGATTACTTAAAACTGTGGATGTATTGGTGATGGACAAACTTCATGTATTCTGGAAGTACAATTTAGATTAGCATCTAAGAGTTTGGATGTTTACCCAAACATTATCCAAGAAACAAAACAAAAAAAACCTCTCAATGTTGGTATGTGTTCACAGGATTTTTGGTCTGAATGTCAGGTATATAATTTTTTTAATTAACTATTATTATTATTTGATTTACAAATTGGAAGCTCCAGAGAACAGATTGTCTCTTGGTATCATATTTCTAAAATGACATCATAACTGATTTGTGGTTTTGAAAATTCCCTCATGTTTTATGATTTGCCTTCCTCTTTGCTTCTTTGGATATTTATTACTATGAGTATTAGTTATTTTAATAGTACCAAAACTATATTAGGCTGCAGCATTTTACAGATCAGGGAGACATGGTCTCTGCCCTGAAATGCTTTCAATCCAACTTTAAATGAGAAATAACACAAGAGTAATTATCAAAGGGGTAAATGGAGTGAAGGAGCACTGGGAACACAAAGTAAAATGAATGATTATTGGACAACATCTCCCATTATGAAACATAGTCTCTCCTTTTGGTGAGGGGTGGCTGTGCATCAGAGTAGTCACATGGCCACGGCGCAACTTAGGAGGAGATGTCTGGCTGGTCAGCCTAGCCCATAGAGCAGAATGAAAGCACGAGACATCGGCATTACAGCTCCCATGGCACCACAGCAGCATTTCTGAATCAAAATATTTTGGTTTTCAGCCAATATTTCAGTTTTCCACCCATTTTTTCCAGTTTTTAGATTACAATTTTTTTTCTGTAAAAAGTTACACTTTTCATGACAAAATTCACTTTGTTAAAATTCACTTTTCTGTGAAAAAATTGATTTACAAATTTTCAACTGTCTCTAATGAACACACAAGAACCCATTTGCACATTCAATTACTTGTTTTGTACATACACTCACAAAATATAATGTATATGTTATGTGATGATGTTTGAAAATGTGACCCAAATTTAACTCCAGCTTCTCACAATGCTCACTATTTCCTTGGCTAAATTGTTCAGCTAAGATTTTTATTTAGGTGTCTACTCTGAGTAAAAGACTTCCAGCTCCTCTCTCCTTGGCTCTGCAACTCTTTGTCAAAGTCTGTTAGCAATTCAAAACCTGTGTATGTTTTAAAAAATCATGTAAAGACTTTTAATGGAGAGGCAGCATAGCTTTATAGATAGGACTTTGGACTGGGACTTATGAGACCTGGCTCTCTCATTGCTTTGTTGCATGTTTCAGTTTCCATGTCCATAAAGTGGGGATAATAATACTGTGATATTACCCAGCATATAATCTAGACAACTGAATAGCTGTGTCTCCTCAGTTCTCCAACCTGAGATGCTTTTTACACTGCTTTACTGGTGGACATCTGAAGAAGTGGGGTTTTTTTACCCACAAAAGCTTATGCCCAAATAAATCTGTTAGTCTTTAAGGTGTCACCAGACTCCTCATTTTTTTTATTGGTGGACAGCTACTCCTGACCAGTTAACACACACACAGTCTTCAGGATGTAACTTGCTACCAGCTACCTAGCTAGTCACTCATGAATTACATTGCAGAAGAACACCAGCAGATACTCTATTCTCAGACTTTCTCCCAGAAATGTGTTTCTTGTATTGCCCAGCACCTTGCTGAATAATGCAAACTCATATAAAGTCTGTAATTTCATCAATGAAAAATTATATGCACCAGCTTTGTTTTCCCAAATGGAGTCTCTCCCACATACATTAATGTAAACACACTGGTTAGATAAAAAAGTGAAATGTGTTTATTAACTACAGAAAGAAAAGATAGATTTTAAGTGATTAAAAGTAATGAGGCATAAAGGTCAGGACTGGTTACCAAAAAAATTAAAAGATAAAATACAAGCTAAATGCCTAACATAAAAAGCTTAGTGAACTTAAAAGCACAAGTTTTCTCTCACCATAAGCTTATAGCAGTCTGTCCTCACTTGCTTCAGCCAGGATTTAGCCCCCTTCCTAGTTCAGTTCTTTGAGAGTCATTGATGTTATGAGCAGAGATGAAGGAGGAAAGTGAAGTCAAGCATTTTCACCTCTTTATAATTCAATTTCTTGTACTAGAAACATCGTTGCTGAGTCATGGTGAAAAACACTACCTTGTGAATGTGAGCTTTGAACCCTCTTTTTGATGAAATGCAAATTTCTTTTTCACACCTTCCCCCTGCCAGAGAATGGCCGTTTAAGCTGGTGATAGCCTATTAACACCTGGCTACGGTGCTAGTCTGTCTTTGTTTCTGAAAAACAGGTTTGGGCCTGCCTTTTTAACTTTAGAACATGTTACAGAAATGTTATACAGTAGAATTTTATAACTTTACATACAATGTTGACACACATCTTTTACCTGGATAATAATGTTCAGCAGATTATGAGTTTTATAACGAACCCTCACAAGGCATACTTTGTAGAAAATTATCAGGAGCGTATAAACCAGTTTGCCAACACACACACACACACACTTTAATATCTCTCAGTTTTTACAACCAGACTTGATCAGATCGCAGTTTATCCCTGAAAATATTCAGCTACTTTTTTTTTGTTTGTTTTTCCCCTCTTCTGATGGCCAGAAACAAAATGGGGAAAAGACAACAACGAAAACAACAACAAAAAAGACTGCTATTCAGATAAGCATCCACATTTTTCTAGGCTTATCTGAATTGAATCCAAACCCTGAAATACTCAGTGTTCACCCATCACCTCTCTCTGAATCTCTCTCTGTGTTTTGTTTGTTTTTATGGGGGGGTTTCGCTCAAGAAATATCACTTCCTGCAAAGTTAATACGTTGGTTGTGAAAACTGCTGCAGTATAAAAATCAAGAATTGTTTCTGTCCTAGGATTTCAGCCAGTACACTTCTCCAGAGACAGCGTGTAACTGCACAACATACCTAGCCCCCTAGCAATCAATACCTGCTAAATCTTAGCTTTTAAAGATTTGCCTCCCTTCTTTCATGTTCTTCAATGTTCTGCACATTGACTTGATTGCTTCAGTGGAAAATTAGCTTAGACAAGCAAAAATGTAGGTGTTACTCACTAAAACTAATGGAGCAATATTACAAAATACAAGTAAAGCAGCTCACCTGCACTGAAAAATGAAAACTAAGCAGCTCAGGGACAATAAGATAAGCCTCTAGGAGCATCTACTAAAATTTTCGATTTAGAAAAAATTAAAAAGAGTAAGGCACTCAGCTGCCATATAAAGACTGGAAATTTCAGGCCCATTTCTGGATGTTTGTGCCTCATAACTGCACCGTTTCACTATTATGACTTATCTTCACTACTTGGGTAAGTCGACCTAAGTTACGCTACTCCAGCTATGTGAATAACATAGCTGAAGTCAACGTATCTTAGGTCGACTTACCCCGGTGTCTTCACTGTGCTGTGTCGACAGGAGATGCTCTCCGGTCGACTTCCTTTACTCTTCTCGGAGAGCTGGAGTACTGGGATCAAATGGAGAGTGCTTTGCCATCGATTTAGTGGGTCTTCACTAGACTCGCTAAATTAACCCCTGCTGCATCGATTGCAGGAGCATCAATCTCCCCAGAGTGAAGACTAGCCCTTAGAGAGACAAGGTGGGTGAGATAATATATTTTACTGGACCTAAACGATATGACCTCACCCACTTTTTCTCTCTAATATCCTAAGACCAACACGGCTACAACAACACTCCATTTCACTACTGTAACTTTAGTGAATGTTTGCAAAGCACTGTGAGACCCCACATTAGAAGGCACTAGAGAAGTGTAACATTTTAATATGCTATATGAATTCTCAGGTGATGTGCACGTAAGGCAAAATCTTCAAAAGTGACTAGTGATTTTAGGTATCTCCTTTTTTGGGAGGGAGAGAGACAACTTGAGACACCTTAAAAGGACTTGATTCTCATTGTTTTTTGAAAATGAGGCCCCTGGAAGAAGTGTCAAGTTGGACACCCACAAACTGAGGCACCTGAAATAATTAGTCACTTTTGAAACTCTTGGTCTCACTTTGTGTGTTTTCTTCCTTAGAGGATGTAACTGTTATTGAGAAACATTTCCAAATAAAAAGACAAACACAGTGTGAGAGGCCATGGATAGGGTCATACTGAATATGTTCTCAATTTTCAGTGCTGAAAGCAAGATTTCTTTTCAAGTTAGGTAGCCAAGTTGAATCACAGCATCTTTAATTACTTGTTTTAGAAGCGGGATACATTTTGAAGGATTAGTTGCAGTAATTTTTCTAATTGCTTATTGTGCAAGAATATTAGGAGTAAAAAAAAGATGTGCTGAAATAACAGTGAGGCAGTTGGCTCTGCAGAGATCTGTACTGAGAAGTATTTCAGTAATCTACTGCGAATCTACTTTACAGAAGAAAACAATCATTCATGTAATTATGCCAACATTATCTTATTGCAAGTTGTGTAAGCTCCAATGTGAACTCTTTGGATAGGTCAATTGCCATATGCCTTCAAATATCAAGAGAGCTGTGCTTTCTCCATTGTACATTCCTGATCTCTGTGGCCTTTGTCACATATCTGAAAACTCATCAAAATCCACCTAATTAGAAGACAATAGACTTTAGATTGTTTCAGAGTGACTGCTGTTCCTTTGGAGCCCTCATTGGAATGGACTCATGTGCACTAGAACGTCTGGGGCATCAAAGCAACAGCCTCCCCCGCATAGATCCTTCATCTGCTCAAACTATTGTGTTAAATGAGAAACTGAGAGTGATACATGGAAATGAGATGAATATATGTTTTGTTTCATTCTGATTTTATTTTCTATTTTTTGTGCTTGGGGTGCTGCTAACAAACGTGTTACTGGAGGCATGGGTACCAACAATTTTAAGGGAGTGTAGCGAATACACATACACATACACACACACACACACACACACATAAATGGTGGGAATGGTGAAGTTAAGGTGGGGAGGTCTCACAATTAGCATTTGGAGGACGGGGTTTTGTTGAAAACACAGCTGTGTAGAACCATGATTCTTCTTTTAAAAATGACTGTGGTGAACTTGTAATTACTATGAATAATTGCCATAAGTATAGAAGCATAGCACAAGATTCTGCAAGCACATACATGTTTAACCTATGCACATGCTTAACTTCACTCAACTGAGTAGATGCATTGACTTTGTTGGGACTGTTAGAGTGATTAGTGCATAAATGCTGGGGCATAGATGTTTTCAGGGTCTGGCTCTTATAGTACAATTTTGAAAGTTATCTTTTAACAGAGCTAGATATTTACTTACCAAAATAGAAACCTCTTTCTTCCCATTTTCCTCCCAACAAACACTTCTATGTTAGAAAGGATGAAGCTTGAAACATTTTCCAGAGGCCTTAATGAATTTATAACACACATGAAAATCATCTCTAATAATTGAAAATGTTTGTATTTCAAATGGATCAGGTTCACTCTCGTTGAGGTTTGATTATTTTACAAGTCAAACACCCTTGCAAACACAAGGCCCACCTCTCTCTCTCCCTGCTCATCTCATTCTCTTCACCAAGAAGACAAAAGGAAACATCCATTGGACTCTGGGGGAGGGGTCCTGACCTAAAAGTTTGGTCAGTAATCTGCTAGAGCATGTAGTGAGGAAGTTTGTTTCGCAACTAAGATAGTTTCTTCAGCAGATACTAGGAAGCATTTTCTCTTTAGTTTTCTTGTAACCATTTGTGACTTTTCTGCCTCATTACTTGTACTCACTTAAAATCTCTTTGTAGTCAATAAAGAGTTTTATCTAATCTAGTGTGTTTAAATTGAAGTGTCTGGGTAACTAAGGTAATAATATGGTACATTATTCCTTTAAAAGAATAACAGACTTAATATATTTGTACTGTCCACTAGAGGGCTTGACAGTACAGGACATACATTTCTGGGGGAAGAACTGGGAGTCTGTTGAGGTGACACTGCAGTATAACCCAGGTTGGTGAGAGCCAAGGTGTAACTGGAAGGCTACACTACACATAGACACGCAGGGTGTGGCTTCCCTTCTGGAAGGCTGCTTGTGAGCAGCCCAGGTGGGACCTACTACAGCAAGGCATTGTATAATACCCTCATTTCCAGGGCAGGGTTGACACAGCCCCACCACTAGTCTCGATTGTACCCTAGTAGGTCACACCCTTGAAACTAGGAAGCTCTGCCAGTCCCATTGAAGCCCTTGGCCTCTCTGTAGAGTCTTTCCCACAGGTCTCCCTGCCCCCATCCTGATCTCTGAATTTTAAACACCTTCCCTTGGATTAAGGGACTCCACAGAACCCCATAATGAGGTTGTAAGCAGGCTTAGCCAGCAGCCCGGTATCTGGATTGCTGCCCTATTCAATTGATCCTCTCTTCATCCTTGGACTCATAAACTTCTCCTTTCTGAAGGGGCCCCACAGCCCTCCTTTGGGGCCATGCTATTGTTCAGGAAAACTTCCCCAACCTACTACTCTCCAATCTGGTTCAGGTTCCCATCCTAGGGAGAGACTTTCCTGTCTCAATCTACAATTCTTCTCTCCAGACTATCTGCCCTCTCTCTCCTCTTTTACTTGCATCATCTAACAGCTGGGTTTTGTCATATTCAAGAAGTAGCTATTTGATTAACACCTGGGTCCATTCCCTAGCTTATTTGATGTTCCCTTGAACACCTATTCCCTATGTCATGGAACAGGACTTGGCTGGCTTTGAGCACCATTACCTATTAATGGAGACTGACCACTCTCTTACTCCAAAAAAGTTGGATGTTCAAAGAGTAGATAATTTCATGTTGCTACCTATGTCAGAGCGAGGAGAAGAGACAATCCTTGAACTAAGATTTGGAAACAGCTAGTCAGTTAGAGGAAGTGGCAGCAGAATAATCCAAAGGGTGGAATAAAAAAGATGAAACAAGGACCTATTATGGAGAAGCAAGGGATGTGTCATTAGCAAGTCAATACAGCAAGCAAGCAGAGTTGCAAGAAAGAGATTTTTATTGAGCATGCATAGAGAACAGGGTTACATGCAGAGAAGGTATCTATCTGGTTGTATCCTAGCCCTACTTATATTCCTGAGCCCCTGGTGTCATACCAAACTAGGTCCCCTCCTGAAATCAGTCCCTCTTTTCCAGTTCTACTCTTCATACTACAAAGGATAGTGACAGAAAGAAATCTGATATTAGGGAAGCACAGATGGAAAAACATTTAATTCTGCAACTAGATCAGACCCTAGATTTTGCTGGATTATGCATGAAGTAAGAGAGGCACAGATCTCAAACTATATAGAAGCATAGAACCATATGGTTAGAAGGGACAGCAAGGGTCCTCTAATTTAACCCCTTTCCAAGATGCAGGATTTATTGTGTCTAAACTGTGGGAAATTGAAACATTTTTATTCTCTGTTTGTACAATACCTACCATAAAGGGGTCCTGTTCTATGACTAGGACTCCTAGGCGCTATAGTAATACAAATAACATTTTTCCCCGACAAGAATGGATGACATTGCCCAGGGTACAATCTGGACTGCTGCACAGCTGTGTCCCCTCAATTGTCCAACCTGGGGAGGGGGTGCTGTGACGTTCCTCTCTGGTGTTGTCTGGACGAGTGATCTGCTAGGCCACTCCAATCCTTGACTCTGGGAGCCAGCCTTACCCTGCTCTGCTGTGAGAACCCCCACTCCTGGGCTGTTCACGCACAGCCTCTGGCATGTAAGCTGATCCCAGCTACCTGTAAGTGAATGACACTAGCCAATAGCTCTGGTCCCAGAAACAACCCTAGGAACCTCCATCTTGCAGTGTCCAGTTATGCCCACTGGATGCTGCAAGTTTATATCAATGTGTCAATTTAGCAAAGAAATTGATATGTACCAGGCTTGTTCTCCCAAGGGGAGTCTCTGACACACTGCAAACCAAATGCACTGCTTTGGGTAGAATAAACAAACAGATGTATTAACTATAAAGGTAGATTTAAGTGATTATAAGTCAAAGTATAACAAGTCAGATTTGGTCAAATGAAATAAAAGCAAAACACATTCTAAGCTGATCTTAACACTTTCAATGTCTTTAAAACTTAGATGCTTCTCACCACAGGCTGGGTCCTCAGCCAGGCTCTCCCCTTTGATCAGTGGTTCAGTTGCTTGGTGATGGTGGTGTCTGTAGATGTAGGCGGAAGAGAGAGAGCATGGCAAAATGTCTCTCCCTTTTATCATGTCCTTTCTTTCCTCTTGGCTTTGCCCCCCCTTCAGAGTCAGGTGAGCATTACCTCATTGCAGTCCCAAAGGAAGCAGGTGACTCCCTCGAGGGTGTAACAGATTCTTTTGTTGCTGCCTAAGCCAATGTCCATTGTTCCTGTGAGGCTTGGCTGGGTTTGTCCCAGCCATGCCCTGACGAGGTGTGAACTGCCTTTCTGTTCTTGGAGAGTTTTTGCATGGGCTTGCTTTAAGCCATGAGGATACATTTTCAGTCTAACTACATACATGAAATTATAACCTATAACCTTACTATAACATTACTGTAAGAATTATTATAACATCACTATAACAACAATGCTCAGTGCATCATGAGCCTTCCAAAGACACCCAACATGACAAACTTTGCATTGGATACCACACAATCATTTTATAAAGATGAACATGGGGGTGTAGGGTGTTCCTCCGAGGTACAACGTGTCACAGGTGCCTTTTTCACTGCTTTGCTGTGAGAGCAAGCCTGCTCTCACACAGCCTCCAGCATATAAATTACTCCCAGGTAGATTGTGTGAGTATTTAACCAGCCACCCTGGAATTACATTGTAGAGAGACACTATCAAATGCCCAGTCCCAGACCTGTCCCCAGAAACATGCATCTTTTATTGCCCAGCTCTTTTCTTCTGGACAATACAAGCTCATAGAAAGTCCGTCATTTTATTAATAGAAAATGATATGCACAAATCCTTTTATGTCAAACACTTCAATCCAAATACACTGGTTTAGAAAAAACAATAAAACAAGTTTATTAACTACAGAAAGATAGATTGTAAGTGATTAAAAATAATGAGGAATAAGGGCTGGTCTATACTACGGGGTGGGTCGATGTCAAGTACGCAACTTCAGCTACATTAATAACGTAGCTGAAGTCGACATACCTCGCTCAACTTATCTCGCCGTGTGGACCCTGCAAAGTCAAAGGCTGCCTCTCCCCCATCGACTCCGCTTCCTCCTCACTTCAGGGTGGATTACCGGAGTCAACAGGAGTGCATTCTGGGATCGATTTATCGTGTCTAGATTAGACGCGATAAATCGATCCCCAAAAGATCAATTGCTACCCGCCGAATCAGGCGGATAGTGTAGACAAGCCCTTAGAGTCAAAATTAGTTACAAAGAAATAAAAGGTAAAATGCAAACTAATACCTAGCTTAAGCCAAGTGAATGTAAAGCAAAAAGATTTCTCTCACCATATGCTTATATTAGTCTGTCTGGATTCCTTCAGCCAGGACCCCTCCCTCAGTTCAATGATGCTTCCTTTGTCTTTCAAGAGTTGTTCATGCCATGAACAGAGATGAAGATAGAGAGGTGATTTGTGGGCTCTGTTCTCCCTTTTTTATAGCATTTCTCTTCTTTGAGAATCATCTCCAGCTGGGGTTCATGCGACAGCTAGTCTGTGGGCATCATGTAAATTTCTCACTCACATCATTTTTCCTGCCAAAGAATGACACTTGACCAGGTGATAGTCCATTTGATTATGCTGACACCTGGCTAAGGTGCTAGCTAGCCTTGTGTTTCTGGATAGTGATTTGAAGCTGCTTCCCTAGACTTGGAACATGTCCTATACAGTAGAATTTCATAACTTTACATAAAATGTCCTAGTAAAAATATGTGTGGCAACAATAATGTTCAGCAGATGAGTTTTCAAATACCACCTCACAAGGCATACTTTGTTAAAAATTTGTCATAGTACTGTAAAAAGAATGAACATAAGGGTACAGTCAGTCACAGAAGGGAATTGAAGTTCATGTCTCTAGCAGCAGATAGAAGGAGGAACTTTCAGTAGCAATTACTATATGTAGCAGTGGAGAGTCCAGGAGGACCCGAAGGACTTGAACTATCTTGATACTAGAGGAACAAGAGGGTGAAGTTATTGTGTTGACCTGGGACTTCTAAGTATATCACTGTTCCCACCAGTATCAGCTTCATCTTGGCTGTAGTATTTTATCATGAGTAGAACAGGCAATGTCTGTAAAAATAGTTATCAAGTGTTGACTTTTTAATGTCTGCTGTAGTCTTTTCTACATGTATCTTTGCTGATTTCTTTAGTTGTATATCCCTGCAATATGTGCTCTTGGCGTCTTTCTCTGGCAGCATAAAGCTGTTGGGTCCAGCTTTCTGAGGGAATCCCTTTGTGAGAGTGACTTGCCTGGCCCCATAATCAGGGGAATATAAAGGCCAGCTTTGTTCAACCCCCTGGTCCTGCAATGAACACAGAATGGCTGCACCAGAAAAGTTGACCCAAAATGTAGGATGAAAGAGACCACAGCATTCTGGCTTGATCCACATTTTTTCCCCAACTGAAAAACAAACTTATCTGTCAGACAGAGATCCTTATTAGCAGCTTTTTTTTTAAATGGTTCTCATTAGACAGCTTTTGTTTTACGGATTATACTGCCCTCTCTGTAAATAATTTTATTGTTTTTGCTCTAACCTGGTAGGATTACAGGACACTCCAGCAGCCATTGAAAGAATATATTTTCTTAATGTATTCTATCACCTACTTAAGAAGGAAAATAACTTACCAGATATTTATTGATTTCTGCTTCTGTTTTATGCTTTCTATTTCTGTGCTGTTGCCTTTTATTGGAATCATTTTACCACCCTTTTCCCACATCCATCTGCATCTGTCTCCTCTGTTCCTTACTGTAAGAACATATGTATGTATGTAAGAGCTAAAGTTGCAAATGGATTTATCCTGTTGGGCGTGAATGCCTTCTAGGATGTTGCTTTTATTGTAATATCGAAAGCAGTTCACAACTGTGATGATAATGGACCTAAAGTTTCATGTGTCAGTGGGTTTTCAGACACCTAAAGAGACAGATGTGTATAATAGAGAAGAGCAACAAATAACAAAACAAAACAGGTTTTCAAAAGCTAGAGTTGGAGTCCTCACAGACAAAAAGTGCCTCAATACCCATACCAACTTTTGAATTCACATGTTTACACACCCAGTTCATGCAACCGCATATGCAAATACTGTTAGGATGCACAGAGGCAGGCTTTCCATATGCAAATACAGCTGCATGTGAATATATACAAATTTTAGATTTGCTATTGGGCCTCAGCTTCAGGAAAAGTTAACTGAAGTAAAACGGTCAGAAAAGTGAAAGCAAAGAACATCTTTGTGAAAACTTTTGTTTCTTATAGAAATTACACAGGTATGGAGCTAATGTTCTTTTATTAGATGATCTCCAGTAGTATGTGCCACACTTTAAAAGCTGATGTATAAAACTAACTGCTGGCAGAGCAGGGGTTTCTCAGATTACAATACAGCAGCTCAAAAGGGACATCATTACATATTCAGACAAGACACTAAATATATATCCTTAGGATACATAAAGGCAGATTAAAAATAGCAAAATACTGAAAACATTAAGGCCCTGATTTTCATGGTCAGAGACTGTTACTGAATATGGAACATATAAATGCATATTTTGCATATACAACTTTGAAAATCTCAGCCTAACCCTTTTTCCACTTATAACTTTTTATCTCAGAATATATTACATGAAAAAGTTTAGAAAAATAATAATTGGAATGAAATCCTGGGTGATGTCCAAAGTATAGAAATCTGTATCCTCAGAGAAGATCTCTGGAAAGTGCCTCTACCCTCTTCAGATAATACAACTAATGTAATGCTGCCTGTATTGTTTCTTCTCCAAATATATGTTCCATGCAAATATGATACTATTGGATATTTATTACATGATTTACTTGTGTGATTTTAAATGAAGGCAGGACACAGACATTTTTAGGATAAGCATTGTTAGTGTATTTTTGTAAATTGAATAAGAATACTAAGCAACCCAAATTTTAGGTAATGACACGTGAATGGGTATGGACAAAAGAAAAACTGACCTAAAGTAAACCAAATTTTCCTGATTTTCTGTCTATTATTTTGTAGACTGACTATTAGTATGGTATCTAAAAAAAATATAATCTCATTTCTTCACCCTTTCCCAGTGGATGTTTCCTTTAAGATTTTTATTTTGTGTTGATTTAATTTATTACCCTCCCTTCTTGCATTTTCCCCTCTAATTGCCCTGTGGTGGATAGGTATATAGATAGGTAGATAAATCTATCCACTTACGTACATACTTATATGGCCCACATCAGTGTGCTGAGTACCTCCCATGACTTAGAACAAGATTTCTTTTATTTTCCTTCCCTGATTCTAAAAAGCAGACATATGAAGATTCTACCCAAGGGCTGGACCAAGATTACATAGCTCTCTGCCAGAAGAAACAACAATGACCACTAATGGCTGTCTCACAATAGTACCTTTACGGTCACAGATTCATCCATTCTGTAATCTATGACAATAAGCACAATGTTGTGAGAGAGTCATTAGTGGCCACTGGTACGTCTTCTAGCAGAGAGCTCCATCGTCTTGATCAAGCTCCTGGGAAGGGTCTGTCTCCCACAAACAAGCCTCCCGCTATTGGTCGATGGTATCATCAGTGGTGTAGCCAGGTTTAGAGCACAGGGGGAGCGGCGCTATAAAAAGGCGATTCTCCGCTCCCCCCTGTACTCACCCCGGCAGCGCTTTAAAGGGCCCGGGGCTCCAGCCGCTGCAGAGCCCCCGGGCCTTTTAAATCCACCCCCAGCCCGGGTCCGGCAGCAGGGCTGGGGGGGCACTTTAAAAGGCCTGCAGCTCCCCTCAGCGGCAGGAGCCGCAGGCCTTTTAAAGCTCCCCCGAGCCCAGCTCCTGCAGCGGGTCTCGGGTGGCGCCTTAGCGACGCTTCTCCTCACAGGGAGAGCGGCTGGTCCCCCTGCCCCCACCCTGGCTACGCTACTGGGTATCATTATGCTGCTAGAACTACATTGTGTTCGTCTAAGGAAAAGTTTGGTTATTTTGATTATATGTTGGTTATTTGGATTCAAAATGGGTAAGTTGGTGAACTGCTATGGTCTGTGTCATGGAGGAGTTCAGACTTAATGAGCTAATGGTCCCTTCTGCCTGTAAAAATCTATGATCTTTTTGTTTGCCTTTGCTGTTGTGGGCTTTTTTCTTTGTTTGGCAGGAGGGTATTTTTGTGCACCCTTTCCTGGTTTAAGATGGGACTGAAGCTGGAGGGGTCAAAAATAGCCACCACGTGACTAGAAATGAGCAGTCCCAGAAACCTTAACGAAAGCCTATTCTCCTGCTACTTCCAATGTTTTAAAAATAAATAAATAAGAGATAAATATGCTCAAATAGTTTGGATCACAAGCAAACCTCTGCACTTTTTGGGGTACACCCTACTAGCTTTAGTTAGCCCCATACAGATTGATTCCCATCATCTTTCAGGAGAGGCAAATATTTTATTACCTTTTCTTTTTGTTACTTGCTGGGATTTTGCCAGGTCTGTTGCCAAGTTCTTCTGACATTATTTGTATAAATCACATATGGGAGGGCTGTATATGCCAATTCCCCAATGCTTAAAATGTCATTTGCATAAGTGCCTCATCCATCTGGCAGCGGAGCTTGTGGGCATGTCTTCCAGAGTGCCATGGTTTTAAAAAAAGGGGGGAGAGAGGGAGGAGGGAATCTATCAGAAGACACTGGCAGCAGGCAGTGACCATACATCTTAGAACAGACCATTACTGCATTATATGCTGGCCACATTATTCAAATGATTTCTCTTATCCCAAGTTCAAGATCTTTCATTAGGGAAACCATCGTCTTTGTACCCATATGTTCAGCACATCTGTCTCACTGAGACTGCCGCAGAGGAAAAAAATACCAAACATTCTGGTATTTTGCCAACATAGGCAGAAGGAAAAAAAAACTTTAAAAATCCATCAGGAAATCACCAATTATGACAGGTCAGGTTGTGTGCTATGGTCTGTGGGATTTGAGGATTCGAGACTGTGTATGGCTTCTGATGAAGTAGTAGTGTTTTGTTTCATTTTTTTAAGACCCGTCATCACTCACACAGACATTTTGGTGTAAACAGCCACAGCATTATGAAATATAAGAAACATAAAAAAGCCCACAACTATCTTGCTAACTTAAACTGGCAATGACTTAATGTGGACATACACACTGAAATCCATTTGTTTTAATGGAGCCATTTGAAAACCACAATCCAGATGAATGATATATTTGGCTCTTCAAAGAAGATGATGTTGGTATTAAGGTACTGGACAGGGACTCAGAATAACTGGATTGAGTTTCCTATATGACCTTGGGCAAATCACCTAACCATTCAGTTAAGTGTTAATATTTCCTTTCTCTTGCCTATTTAGACTATAACCACCTCACAACAGGGTATTGCTATAACTGTGTGTTTGTACTGTACCTAGCACAATGAAGGCCTGGTCATGCTTACAGTCTTTATGCTCTACGGTAAAAGTAATAAAATAAGAATTGACATTATTATTATACTCTCGGAGAATTTGGAAACTATTTGTTCCATGGCTATGAAAATTGTTTACAAAGATATTAGTGTCATTTTTACTATAAGATATCTGAATTTCTTCATTTTTACTATAAGATATCTGTCATTTTTACTGCAGTGCCATTTTTACTATGAGATATCTGAATTTCTTCAGTATACCTATGGTAAAAGTGTGCCAGATCTCTCTCTCTATGGATACACGCGTGCACACACACACACACACACACACTATGACATCTGCATAATGAGATAAAATGTATGTTATTGGTGGTTACGCAAGTAAAAGGAAAAGCCCTGCACTTCTAGTTTATTACTGTAGTTATGCTTGATGAAACCTATGCCTTTAACTTTAGCAACTAATTTTGAAAGCTAGAGTGAAGGATGTTATAGGGTCATGTTTAGTGTCTGACTGTGTAACTTGCAGGGTGTAAAAAAATCTCACTAAAGTTTCTGTGCAATAATATACTATATACAGATTGAAATTAATTTATTCCAAAGTGTCTATGGTAGATTGTGAAGGTTTTTCCTGGGGTGGACCCTGAACTGTGGGACTGCTGAGCCCTCTGTCCCACCAACCTGGGGTTACCCTCTCATACTATGATGCTGAGACAAGCTACAAACCTCTGGCAGGTACTGAACTTACATAGACATCCACAGACAGAGACACACCCAACTCAATTAAATGAATGCTTTTCCCAACCATTTATGAACCAACAATACAGAGGCTTCAGCCAATTTCCCCCCAGCTCTCCAGCCTTGCACCCCAGAACTGTATTGTCTTGCACTGCTCAGACGTCTGACCCCTGTGAGTTTATCCAATCCACCCCTCGATGTGGAGGACACACACTAGCCTTTGTTCACTGAGCAGAGATTTCCCAAACACTTCAACCAAAACACATTGTTTTAGTTACAATATAAAACAGATTTGTTAACCACAGAAGCATAGATTTTAAGTGATTATAAATAATAAACAGAGATCAAAGTTGGTTACTTAGGAAATAAAATAAATTCACAGTCTAAGTTCTATAAACTTAACAGGATTTGAACCAAGAGGCATCTCACCCTGATAGATAGTACAAACAGGTCTCAGATCTTCAGTACCCAGGCAGGAACTCTCCTCCAGCCTGGGACCTCTTCCCCAGTTCAAAACTTTGTCCTCCAGACATGTTTCCAGGTGTTGAGTTGGAGGAGGGGAAGTGAGGCCAAGTAATAATGTCACTTTCTCTCCTTTATACTTTCTTTCAGCTTGCTGGAAAGATCCTTTGCTATGACGTGGATCAAGCAATCTCCATTGTATATAGTTCCTGGCATAGTCTTAGGGAGTTTGGATTCCCTTTAATGGGCCATCAGTTCATCTGTCTACTCCATTGTTTTACCTGGAAGGCTGGTTGTTGGTGTTCCTAACCTCATATCATCTTTCAGTAACACACACATAGCAAAACTTTGTAACTTTCCATACAATCTAACAGGATATTAATGTTCAATAGAGCAAGACGTTCAAAATGATACCTCAAAAGGTATACTTTGTACAAAACATATCATAATTATATGACAGTGGTGAATATGGGGGTTCCAGGGTGCTGCTTTGAGGCACACTGAGCACATCTCTGTGGCACGTTAACAGCAGCAAGTGATGTATGAATTATCTGACACAGCTGACTTTCCATCTGTTGTAGGCTGCACTCAGGCCTCAGAGCACTGCAATATGAGGATTATAAGAAACAGCAGAGCATTTCTCTTGCTCTGTATGCATACTGTGTGCTGCAATGCCATATACAGAATCATTGATGAAGTCTCTAGTTTCTCAAGACTCTAACTCTTTATAGGGAAATTCAGAAATTAAAGATTCTTGCCCTTTGAATGATAGCTGCTGCAGATGTTGCATCACTGTTAACATTACTTTGTATGGGTCCCTGTGAAGTCCTGCTGCATGAAGGACAGATTTCCTTCTTCATAGCCACTGTCCATGGTTGTAAAATATGGTGAGGGACCTTGAAAAGACCATTACTGCCTTTCCAACTGATGGCTGAGCTGCTGCAGCTTAGCAATTATAATAGGCTCTTTTCAAGTAAGATTGACTCCCTACTGTCCCCTCTAAATCAGATGGCTGTTGTGGTGAAAGCAGGGGAAAACCAACCTTCAAGTGTTGGAGGAGAGAGAAAGCAGCAACTCTCTGGCTCTGAGGGGAGAAATGGGGGCTCCAGGAATTGAACACAGAGAAGGAAAGGCATAATTTAGTCCTGTACAAGGAGTCTTACCTTAAGAGAAAAGGGCTGATTTAAAAGGGGAAAAAAAGAAAAGCTGACGGAAAAAGAACCACTGGAAGGAAGTCTCTGGGGATTCCAGTCAGAAGCAGTCATGGCCCCAAGTTAGGACTCCGGAAGTCTTGATTGGACTGAAAAGGGAAATATCAGGCCAGGGACTGCAGCAGGTGCCATTTTGGCATCCCAATATGCAGGAAAGGGGCTCAGCCCAGAGTCAGAAAGATAAGGACCACAAATGTTTTTGATCCACTGAAAGAGAGAGATGGAGCTAAGTCCTTCAACCACATGGCTCATGTGAATAGCCCCTGAAGTCAGTGGGACTGCCCATACATAATGTACGTCCACACCATAAGTAATCACTGTTCACCTGAATACAGGTTTGCAGACCCACGGTTCCAAAGGGCCACTATGGCTGCAAAAAGGAGAATGAAGATGAAATAGAAATCCATACCAATTGCGTGCGATGAAGACATGGATAATGTTGTATTTGACATTATGAACTGTGAAAGAGGTTGTTTCAAAATATGTATTATGATAAATTGCTAACAAGGGCTTTCACTGCCATGTTTGCTCTTCTTACACTTGCAATATAGTTGTGTTGTCCTTTCTGTATTGCTTGTTTTTTAATTGTGATCTTATATTGCATCATGGTATTGGTACTTCATAACTTGATAATGTTGAGGAAGTTCTTGGAAGGTACATTAAGAATTGTCTCCATGTCATAGTTGGTGGCTGGCTTATATTCTATGGCTCTGATATATGCATATTCTTTATTTACAGCAAGCATGTCTCCTACATTATAAGACCTTTGGAGCAAAGGGTATGTCTTATTTTGTGTACATTTTTGACATCATATATATGACTACAAAATAATCATCCACAATGTAAATCCCATTTAAAGTACAATAAAATATGTAGTAAGCAAAGATAATTCTCTAAAAGTCAGTTTCTCGTGGTTTGTATAATTACATACAAACCCCAGTACTTTAAAATAATTTTATTTAGGCTGCTAATTCAAGTACTCATAAGTGAGGCCATACTAAAGTTGTCGTTAGTGCAAATTTAATTCTACTCATATGCCTCCATCCTTTACACTGAATGGAGTGTATGTGGGTGTGTGTGTGTGTGTGTGTGGAGTGTCCTGTGGAAAAATAGTACATGAGCATGTAATTAAAGACTATCATAATGAATATGAACAAGGGGGTGGAATTAAGGTTGATTGGGAAATCTTAATTCTGGCACTTTGTAACTTTTCAGTGTTTGATTTTCCAACCTTATTGTTCCATTAACAGTTTTTGTATGTAATTTCCTACTTTAGAAAAAAAGGATAACAAATTCTATAATATCCAACTAACACCGATTCCATTTCCATCATCATCCGGGTTTGGATGCTGAACCTTCAGCACTGAAGCACAAAACTATTACTGCTCAAGCTACAGGACTAACTGCATTAGCTAGGGGCAGCAGAAGGCCCCACAGTGTGGGATGAACAGCTGGATCCAAGGGTTGAGTCCTGGAGTGGATCAGAAGGGAATGATGAGTTAAACCAACCCTGTCTCTCTCCTCCCCGCCTCTCCAGGAGCAGGGGGAATTCCTTCCTGCCCCATGTGGTGCCCCCAGGGTGGGGTGGACAACTAGGACCAGGCATTGTGTCTGAGGGTGTTTGGAGAAAGCCTGGTCTGACTCTCTCTTTTCCTCCCCTTTGGAGTTGGGAAAACTGCAGCCCCATGTGGTCCCACAGGATAGGAGGAAGGAAGAGATGACGGTGAGGCCAGGTGCTGGGACCAGATGAGTGTTGACAGGAGAGGGGGAATTGACCATTCCTGTCCCACATGGTGCCCCTAGAGGGAAGCATAGGCCAGGGGTCAAGGAGAACTCAGCCAGCTCTTTCCCATCTCCAGTTCTACACGCTCTGGCAGATCCTGGGCATTCCCAGTACAGTGTCCTCCATTGCTGCTGTGGGGGCCACATGAGCCTGGAACTTTGGAATGTTCACTTGTGCTATTATTATTTTGCTAAAATGTCCCTAAGCAACAAAAGAAAGGAAGGGAAAAGGTAGCCATTTATATTTTAGCAAAAACGGAATGGAATTTCATGGAAAGGCACATTGCTAGCCTCAAGGAATCCTCTCTGCCAAATACCAAATGTCTACTGCTCACAATAGAAGTGGGAAGGCTTCTCCACACACACACAAACACACACACACAAAGATCACAAGAATCTTTTATGGTGGAATGTGCTAGGCAAACCAAGCATTGGGATCAATACAACTCCCCTTTCTGTTTTCCTTTAAATATTCTAAAAAGGGGATTACACTATAAGAAGATGTCTGTGCAGTTGCAAAGTTCTTCCTAGCAAAACTTAGCTTCATTGGTGGGAGTGGTTTTTGTGGTGATTCTTGTTTTAAAAATATTTCAGATCCCTGCATTTTTATATTTCCATTTTAAACATCTTTGTAGCATGTATCTGATTTATTACACTTTCCATCTTGGGAGGACTTATTACTCTTTCCCATAACGAAAAGGCTCCCTTTTACTCGATAATTTGATAAGTAAATGAGTTTCCTGTGCCAAGAAATTAGTCTTGCAAATATACATAGAAGTGTCTCCAGTATCATGAGGATGCAAAGCCAAGTGACTAGAAACAAATCATTTTTGTATAATCAAATACTGATTAAGCTAACGGAAAATATGACAAACATATGCGATGGCATGAGATTAATTGGTACCTGTTGCCAGATATTTTCCCTTGTAATTAAAGGAGTTCATATGTCCAAAACTGTCTACTGAGAAATGAGGTAGAAGATGATGCTTTTAAAATAACAGGCAACAATTCAAATGGTATAAGCACCACTGTCCTACTTTTAGGACTGGTCTTGGAGATTCTGGTGGCAAAAATCATGATAGAGTTTTAAGCGGAGAATTTTCAAAAGCACAAATATTAAGTGTATTGTGGTAGCATCTAGGAGCCCAACTCCCATTGACTTTCAGGGGGCACTGGACACCCAACTCCTCTTTGTGCCTTGGAAAATCTCCCTAATATTCCCTATATGTGGTAGACTGCCTGCAGAAGCATTGCTTTCATTTGTTCTAGATGCTCTTTAAGTTGGCCTTAGCACAAACATATATTAAAATAACTCCCCAGCTTATACAAAATCCCTCTGTGACCGGAATCCCAGGAGAGCCATCTGAGGTCACTCAATTAGGGTGAACTGCAAAGAATGGGGCAGGCAATCCCCAAAGCTGGTGGATATTCCAATACTTAGATTTACCAAGCCAGCACAAAGCAGCTTCTATTATACCTCACTGGTTACTCAGAAGTCAACAACACAGTTTCCTTAAAATAACCCAGCCTCGGACCGCCACCTAGACACCCAAGTCAGGTATGATGAAGATTTCTGAAAATCTTATTTCATCATATTAAAAAGGTTCTACCAATCCCAAAGGATTTGGCACATTACTTTCCAGGTTAATGAATATTCCAGACCTTTCCCAAATACACGCTTACAGCCAATTCTTATAAACTAGACTAGAATTTATTTTAAAAGAAAAGGTAGAGAGAATTGGTTAAAAGAACAGTATACATACAGACATGAGTCGATCTTGAGATTCAGATTCATAGCAGAGATGGTGAGCTTTGTAGATGCAAAGAGTTCTTTCAGAAATAGTTCAAAGGTTATAGTCCAATGTTTATATTTCAGGGCAGTCCAGTCAGAGTTGGGATCTCAGTCCTTGTGGCTTAGGCTTCCCCTGCATGAAACCTCAAGCAGATTGGAGATAAAAAGGATTGGGACCCAATGGTCTTTTATACAATTCCAGGCCTTCTTTGATAGGTCGGAGTCTTTAGTTAAACAATAGGCACTCATGTGGGCTTTGAAGTGGGCCGATTTCCAAAGCATAGCCGGTAATTATCCACACAGATAAACACAAGACAATTGCCTGGTTTTCCACCATTCGCAGATGATTTGCTATACATTTCAAAGAGTGATGAATACAGGGACATCCCATGTTTACAGTTCATTTAAATGTTAAGATGTTCTTTTGATCTCTAAATTAACAGAATTCAGCATAGAGAGGAACTGTTTGATTACATTGTTGACCTCTACCAATATATATGTAAACACACAAAAACACAAACATTACCTCTATATGTTTTTAAGGGTTGAATTTGAGTCATTTATCCTGCAATATGCTTAACCCTTTATGGTCATGCATCACACCCTCCTTTTGTGGCTAGACATTACAAGGAAGTCCACAAATGGTGTGTGCCAAAAAGCCTGTATTCCCAATGTTAAGGACATTTTCATAGTACATCCACAACCAAGAAAAGGATGCAGACCCTTATGACTGGTAGACAACACTATCTGGTAGGCTGACAAGTGAAGTGGCATACAGCAGGTAATGTCAAAAAGTGCTGAAAAGGGGGTTAAAAATGGTAGGATGGTTCCAAGGCCTCGGGCTATAGGCCTTGGAACCAATAAACCACAGCTGGCTAAACTGTGTCTGTAAGACAGCCTGGAGAAAGGTGGGAGACATGGTGACCATGGAGCATGGGGGAAATGAGGGGACTGTACCAACTTATCAGGGTGCAGCAGGCACTCCTCCCTAATATGGGTCCCACACTGCTGGCTGATGTGGAGAGGAGCTGGCTGATGTGGAGAGGAGTAAAGATCATGGTTCACGGGCGGCAGGTACTGAAGGATAGGGGAGGCTAAGCCTCTCCAATCCAGGCCATGGCTCCACCCACGCTCTGTTCCGAGACCCCACTCTCACTTCCCTTCTCCTCTAAAGCCAGTGAGGGCTTTCCTCCGGCCACGGGTGGGGTGGGGGAAGCAGGGTGGGCTCGGGGCTCCAGCGGGCACGGGGCAGGGCCTTGGACAGAAGAGGCAGGGCTGGGGGCTAGCGTCCCTGAGGGGGGGGGGTTCACCTGCCACCCATGCCATGGTTACTTCCTCCTTGCCCACTCTAAGAAGACTCGTGCCACTATTAGCAGCGGCATGATGCTGACTGAGTCCTTTCTCAGGGCTGGTCTATAGGAAGAATTTGACTGGGGCAAGATGGGGTGAGAATCTAGGTCAGTGGTCTAATGTCCATGTGGACCCTGCTGATGCAGATTAACAGTTCGTTGGAGTGTTTTGATCTAGTCTTCTTTGAAACAGGAAAAGAAGAATGTACATTAGCAAACAACACACATCAGCAGAGTTCACATAGGCAGTTAGACCATAACAGGCTACTGTAAGGTAGATTCACACCCCAGATTGCCACGGTGTAATTGTTCATGTAGACAAGCCTTCTGAACTCTCTTTGCTCAGGGGAGCATAAGACATGTGGGTGTCCCTTGCCCCTGCATGAGGGTTTCTGGAGGTGGAAGGGTCTTTGTGACCATTTATCTACTTTCCACATGCCTGTGTAACTGGGCACCATCTATTCTTGTGTTTGCTTCTGGGCTGTGTAGGTTCCTATATCACCCTCATCACTATAGTGTCTGAGCATTAAGTGATGTGACTCATCTCTGTCATGTGTGAGTCATTGTCTCTCTCATCCTGTCCCAAGGGGAGAATAGTGTGTGCTGTGGAGTGCTTTGTTGGTGTTAAATGTGTAGACACAGAGCAGGATCTATTAGAGAAAACAGGTTGAAGAAGTGCAACTTGCACTTGGAGTGGAAGGTGGGGAGGTTTGTGATGGCCCTAAGGTCCTGTGGGAGTTTGTCCCATAATCCTGGACTGGCTTCTGTGAAAGTGCTGTCTCTTGCACAGACAAGCTTTGCCCTTGTGGTCCAAAGTTCTATTGTGCTTGAGGGATGGAGTTGTTGAGCATAGTCCTTAGCTCAGCGCTTAAGGTCTATTTTAGCTGCCTGTTATGGTCTCCCTTGTTCCTACTTGACTCATGTATTCCACTTTGTAAAATAAATTTACTGCTTGTGGAAGCAGCCCCAAATCCTCTATTTATGTAGAGAACAGATACAGCATGCCACTTAACCTGAACTGTATCTTGGTGAGATGACCATTTGGGCTGAGAGAACATTTTAGCCTCCATTCCTCTTCCTGTCTTGGCATGCATGTTGAAACTGCCTACAAGGCTGGCAATGATTCCCACAGGTGACGATGGCCTCTGTGATGGCCATTTGCCTACTAGGAACTAGACCAAGACCACTGACTCATTTTACAGAGATCAAGGCATCAAGATAACTTTGTCAATACTGAGCTCGGCTGGCTTTGAATCAGTGACCTAGAAGTGAAATCTTCCTGATTTCATTACTCATTCTGCTGAACTTATTTTTGGAATCATCCCTCTGTCTTTGTGAATACTGATGTGGGTCTATACATCAGCTAAAATGAGGTTTATTTCTTCAAAAAGGCTTATTTGTGTGAAGTGTGGCTTGATGCTGAAAAGTGACTATGTAAAAATCTCATTGGTGGTTCAATGATTCATCAGATTTTCTCAGGTTACAACTAGGAAGATACTTGTTTATTATTTCCTTGCTATCAGCCCAGCAACCTTTGCTTGGAATGTCAAAATGAGTTCTTTCTGGCTTGCGCATATGTTTGTAATGAAAGAAGCTACAATCATAGCCCTGATTGAGGAAAACATCCCCAACAGGTCAACAGTTTGTCTACACTGGACAGGGCTGTTTGTCTACACTGGACTTCACCCTGAAATTCCCACCATTATGAACAGTGGTATCAATAGTAAGAACACATGCTTAATTTTAAAGTGCTTAACTTGACTTTTAAAACAAAAGGGACTTAAAGCTAACTCCAAGCATATGCTTAAGTGCTTTTCAAATTGCATCCTATAACAGCAAATATTCTCAGGTAGGAAAGTTTACTTATTACAGCTCCTCTGTTCCATTTTTTGAGCTTTTAAATTTGTTTTATATTTCCATAATTAAATAATTCAAACCTGTTATCAAATAGTTATGTTCTAAAATATTAGTGGTCTACTTATCCTTTGAAAAAGGAAAAAAGTGATGGAATGACCAGCATACCTTAGGCCACAACATGCATCAGAAAAAAAAAATCCCAAAACTTTCAAACTAAATTTTTCAAGTCATTCTCTTTTTCTTCCCTTCTCTCTGCCTCCGCCCCCCACCTCCCCAAGGTACAGCACTGACTTTAATAACCCAGTCAGGAATTGATCTATAGATTCCTTAGTTCAATTTACAATTAATAAACTTTGTTTATACTGCTTACAGCACTTCATTATTAGCATTATCTGAACTGATGACTTCTATTTCTCTGTCTGTTTCATTTTGCAGCTTCATTGCATAAAGCCACTGCTGCAGCACTGTATCATATATAGTACAGTACTCCCTGAATTCTCATCTTCTCTCTCTGCAGATATTGCTGTTCTTATCGTTGAGTTGCTGATAAACTGGGACAAGGTAAATTGAGTTTTTATCATATTTAATTTGATTCCAAAGTAGTTTCTTTTGAAGCAAACACCACTTCCTTATAGTTTGATAGAGCACCTCTTCTTCCTCTGGAACAGAACAATTATAGAAGTATCTACCCTAACAAATCAAGACACAATGGATTTGCTTAAAAAAACCTCAGTTAACCTGGTATTATGCTAAGGTTGCTTTTACTTTGGAGCAATAGCCTTAACTGACTGAGAACGTCTCACCTGTTCTATTTTGAGCCAAAGGACACCCACTTAAGTTTGGTGAGCGTCAAGTAGTTCTGAATGCTAGGGTCATCTAGAATTCTGCAGGTAGTTAATAGACAGTGCACGAGTCACGAACTATCATTTTGATGAAGTGGTTTCCATCACTAATGTTGGAAGAGTTTTACTCAAGGAAAGGAGCCTCTCCTGCCTCAAGCTGTGTGCTCTGAGGCATACAATAACCTCTCTGCGCTACAGGTAGCGATGTTCATAGTCATGCTGTGAACTGGGCTGTTTGTCTACACTGGACTTCACCCTGAAATTCCCACCATTATGAACAGTGGTATCAATAGTAAGAACACATGTGTTGGCAGGATTCTACCAGTAGTTTAGCACATTGTCATCTGAATGACTTAGAGAAAATCTTCATAAGTCAGAAGTGATTATCTGCACCTAGTCTACATTATCATGGTGGTGGAATGGTGAGGACCAAAGGAGCCTCTCCCTTATGCAGGGCTTGGCCACAACCTAGCCTTTGTGGTTCTCCAAGAACAAGGTGGTATTTTGTTTCCTAAAAAGGTTGAAAAGGGGTGAGGAGGAGGTTGGATCAAGCCTACTCCCCATCCCTATATCAAGCAGTACTACTGGCCAGTAAACAGCTCCCTCCCCCCCTCCGCAAGTGGTCTGATAGCAGCACAGTATTTTAGGAATTCTATAAGGTGTGATGATGCCTCCTGATTCTCCATATGGGGTGATACTGTTTAGAACAGTCTGGGCCTAACCTGTAAAACACAATTTAAAGATTAATGTTTTCGCTTCTTGCCCTGCTTTCATCTCACCTCCCATGTAACAGTGTTTCTTAGGGCTGGTCTACACTAACCCCATAATTCGAACTAAGATACGCAACTTCAGCTATGTGAATAACGTAGCTGAAGTCGAACTATCTTAGTTCGAATGAAAAAGCACTTACCCGGGGTCCACACGCGGCGCGCAGGCTCCCCCGTCGACTCCGCCTACTCTGTTCGTCGAGCTGGATTACCAGCATCAACGGCGGAGCACTTCCTGGTTCGATTTATCGCGTCTAGACAAGACACGATAAATCGAACCCAGAAGATCGATCCAGCGCCTCCGACAAGACGCGTGAGTATAGACGTAGCCTTACACTCTACAGTAAAGTCGTTGATTATTGTCTCAGTCCAGCCGAGTGAATTTACTTGCTTAGATGTTACCATTACAGTGCCCCCAACAGTTCAGTACCTAAACTATTTTCAAGTCCCTATTTAACTTTTTGTTATCTGAGAACATTTCAGATTGTGTAAAAACACTGCCACTTTTCATACAGCAAGCAAAACCCTCAGCCATATACATATAAAAGTCACCTTAAGCCATCCACCAGGGAAATATATATATAAAAGCAATTTTTTAAACTTAGTTTTACAGTCATCTCAAAGGCAGCACCACATTCACTTTGGTTTCCTCTACCACTACATAGAGGTTCAGAACAACTTTGTCAAATCTATCCATCGTAGTTATAGTTATTGTGATGGTAATGGGTACCTTCTGTAGGCCCCTAATGTTACTGGAGATTGGGGAAAAACCTGTTAAGTGATTTCACAAACATTTATATACTTTAATGCCATAGATGCAAAATATGGAATAGGCAGTATTCTGTATTCTTAAAACTGTTCTTAAGCAAAATGTATTAGAACAGTTTGTTATATATGTTTCCAGTCAACATTTATGAATCTTAAACCTATTCACTAGATCTGAATCCCTGTCCAATGAATAAGAATTATTTTAGAGGTGAGACTTTGCATTATTTACAGTGTAGACATAGGGAAGTTCTTTTCTGGGGAAAAATTGATAAGCAGAGGATTTAAGTACTCAGACCAGAGGATGGACACATACATGGCAGTGAGGCATACATATGCATGGAAGGTAGAGGTAAGATACCCACATCCAGAACATAGAGTGTCTTCCTGTACCTTTATGTATACACCACCATTGTGCAGGAGAAGGATGGGGTGGAGGATCTGGCCAGAGATAAATCCTCTGGACTCATGTCTCCTCCATGGAGCAGGAACCCTCATGATGCCAAGCTCTCTACTATTCAAGGGGTCCACACTCCATGTGTAGCAGCCCAGAATCCTTCTCATCCTTGGACATCAGAACCACACTGGTTCTACTAGGAAGGATGTCTCCAAAATTTCAGAAGAGGAAACTGGATTTGCCCCCATGTGATTCATTAGTTCATTTTCTTCTGCACCTCTCAGCTATACTGAGAATCACCAGATGTTGCTAACACAGACAGTGCAATGAGTTTTGTTTATCTAAATGTATAGAAGTTAGAACTTGGATAAATATTTTCACTTGTGAGAGGCATTATTTTTAGAAGCTGATCATCTCACCAGGAAAGTCGATTTTTTGACTGAATTTCTCTTAGAATACTTTTTAGGTGGAGCGACTGCCTACAGGTTCAACTAATGCCTGCAAATAAAACATTACCTGATTTCCACTCTTTATAGCAAACTACTACAGTACACGACCCCCAAAGAATGAAATTTTGTAAGAGGTATACAGGCTCCACATCCATGGGGCCTGATGTAGAAGGCTGGATAACATTTACCAAGAAATGGAAGCAACAGAGATGTCTCACCTTACTCTGATGTTTTGATCAGATGTAAAGGCTCCATACTTGGAGGAGGATGGTATGCAGTGTTTGCAATGAAACATGAATCCACACAAAACTCATCTACTTGGAGGACTATGAACAGTCCTGTGCTGTGGTTGGTGCAGGGATACACCACTTCAGTTGAAGCACCTGTAGGCATTTTGCCTGACTCAATCTGACGTTTTACCTACAAAGGAAGCACAGGCGATTCTCCAAATTTTCTGTGTTGGTTAGTTCAGAGGCAGAGCCAAATCCCTCCCCCTGTCTTCCCCCTTGCAGTAGGCTGGTTTCCTTGTCAGCACTGGCCTACCTGAATCTTTGCACGAACAGAAGCACAAAGGTTATGTCTTCCTGTCCCCACAGATGCCCACGGTGTTAGAGAAGTCTCCTTGTACAGAGTACAATCTAAGGCACATAGTTGGACATAATCTAGCCCATAACTGATTTAGAATAATCCGTTTGCCAAATAAGGGATCACTCTTAACTCACTGCTCTCCAGAAGCGACAGGTGCATTGGGACCCCCAGGACAGTGACAGAGTAAGCACTCTATGAAGTACGATTCTCATTATCTCACTTAGGGCCAGCAGTGGGACAATTGCTAGGACTGAACACAATATCTGGTCTAAACAAAAAGGTAGGGGGCTACTTCAGAATATCACCACTGTCAATAAGAGGATTACAGTATGCTCAGAGCTCATAATTGTTGCTCGTGGTCTGAAGCCGAAAGACTAAAAGCAGGCTTATACTAATGAAGTGGAAGCTGCAGGACGGAGAACCACCAACCAAACTTATTTTGATTAGTAATCTGAACAAACAGCACAGAAAAGATAGCGGCAGAGTGCATATGCACCATTAAGTTGTCATTTTGACAAAGTAACTTTTTTCTCCAGAGGGACACTTTAAATTTATAAGTAATCTCAGAACAGTCTGGCTGGGACGTTTATTCAGTAACTGAAACTTCAGTGTGCTGGGAAGCAAATCGGGTTTTTCTTTCCATTTCATTGGACCTTCATCGCTGAGAACATCTCACAGGGTCTTTGCCAAGATCTTGATATCTGTGTTTAAAGAATATCAATAGATGGGGTACTGATAAACAGTCATTATGTCAGAAGCAGGAGTGACAAGGAGAAAGCACTTCACATATGGAAGAATGTGCAGGAAACAGCCTTCCCACCATATCAGATTATGCCATATACTTAACTACAAGGCACTCAATTGAGAATATTGCAACAAACATGCTTATTTCTCAAGAAAGAAACAAAGCAAACTTACATTCTGAATCTTCCCATATTCCAGAACTGTTCAACACACATCCTCTTATAGCTGTGTTATCCCCATTATGTCAATATTCTATAAACTTTGCAGCTAGGATAAAGAAGAGCAACTCCTCCATTTCAAATCCAGTGACTTTCTACTAGCTCCTAAAGTTAACGTCACAACATGGTGTGGAAGTCTATGTATCTGACATGATTGAATTTAGTGGCAGGCCACTGTGTTTTTTAATTCAAAACCCATTCAATATTTGCACTAAGGTTTTTTCTTCTGTCTGCCAAGACTATTAATGTGAAAGTTTACCATCCAGAGTCATTGTAGGTACTCTGTATGAGTTAAAAAAAAATGTAAATTAAATGCTAGATTGCATCATGTCAACTGAAATGATGTACCTTCCTTAGGTTTTCGGGGAAGGGGTGAGGCTCATTTTGTGAAGCATCCCTTTGTTCTGACAAGTAACTTTGTAAAATGGTATCAGAGGGCTCCATGAATCAGTGACTCCATATTATATTTGCTCGGGTTACAAATAAAAGGATTTCCCTGCCTTACCCTATTTGATAGCCCTGCAAATGCTGCCTGAGAATTGAAAGTCAAGCCGAGTTCCTACTGCGTCACTGCCAGTAATAAAGATTCTGTTGGTGAAATGCTGTCCTCAGTTACACCTCTACAGGCCTTTGCTAAAGTTGCACAGGTATAACTGGACATAAAGGACAGTCTGAAGACACTGGGGTTGCATAGGTGTGTGGTGTATTGGAAACTGGTTAAAAATGATAAGCTATTACTATGTGAGAGAGATGTATTTTTCCTGCTTACTGGCTTGGGGCTCAGAGAAGTCATGTGGTCTGGGTCAGCAGAGTCAGTCAGCATCCAGTCCGTCTGTAATAAATCAGTTTAAAGTAAGGTGGGGCGAGCTGTGGCTCTCTGTTCAGGGGGTAACTTTTTTTCTCTAGGTTTTGGGGTTCTTGTGTGTTATTGTTCAGAATTCTCAGAAATAAAGCGGTTACATTGCAATTTCCAGCAAGAGTATTTATGTTTTTTATCTTCTTCTGTATTTTTATGCTGTAAAATATAACTGGGTGGCTGTTACATAGAACTTTGTTAGGAATTCTGTTGATTGTGTGCAAGCCAGAAAAGTATCTGGTTCACTCCCCCCCAGGTTCATATCCTCTAAATACAAACTGGGGGACCAGGCCACAGCTGGTATAAACTGGCATAGTTCCATTTACTTTAATGGAACTAAAGCACTTTGGATTTGGCTGAGGGAGAAGATCTGCTGAGTAAGAAGGTGACAAATTTACAGTAATTTTTCCAGAGTAAACTGAACTTGAAGGTCACTAGAATCCCGATTTTTTAATTGTTTAGTGTGTCTGGTAATTTGCAAACTCACAGATCATAGAAGATCTGTCAGATCTGCTTAAGTACAGACTCACATGAGAAAGACTTCAGATAATTCTTCACACTGTATATGTGGAGAGTTTTGAGAACTGTGTGTGTAATCCAGACAGTAGATGAAACTAGCTGTGAAGTGTGCACAGACATTGGAGTTGGATCCAATCAACTAGTGGTCTATGGCCAGACAATACAACAGTCGTCAGCAAAGTCCGTGTTCCAACATCCCAGGTTTGGATTCACTGTCTACGTGGTTATAATTTATACCCTGATATGAATAGTCGTCCTAGGATTATCACAGTGCAGTATTAACAAACAGGAATTTTATTAAGCCTGGAAAGTTCATTCATATATACTGTAAATTATCTTTGTGCCTCTCTTTGATTAACAGAGCGTCTCTATCTCAAGATGTAAATATACTCTATACAGAGTCATATCTACCAAAAATGTAAATATGAAGTGATATGTTCATTTCCATTGAGGATAACTTGAAGTGGCTACTTTCCTAGGTTTCTTTTGCACCCACAATGGACATATTTTCCAAAACAATCTTAAGGTATGTATATGGTGTGAATCAGAGTTCTACTCAAAGACAGGGACAACATTAAGGTCACATTCTCAGTCATTGGCCAAACTCCCACTGATATTCATGAGAATTGTGTATGCAGAAGGAGGAGGAACATAGAGAGAATATTTGAAAGTGAGTTCCAAGAAACCTAAGTTCTATGGGCCTTGCCTTGTAGCTCTTGAAATAGATATTATGGTTATTACTATTGGACTATGCTGATATTGCAAACCGTGAGTCTGATCCTACAGTTCTAATGAAGAAAAATACAGGACATGGCTTCCAGTGGTTAAATTTTATGAATCACTTGAAAAACTGTGTAATAAGTCATTTCCGCTTCAAACAGCCCTTAAGTTTAGGTTTCTGAATGTCTATTTTTCTGGTTTCTTTCAGGTTAACTAACAACTATGGGCCTCATTGTGTCCTGTTCATGTCAACACAAGGAATTAGAGGGGGCTTAAGTTGCTCTCTTATTCCCTTGTAGCACTTCCTGAGTGCAGAGGAAGCTGTGCCTGCAGAGCAGCCATGCCCCATCCGGCAGGTAGACAGGATAGCGTGGAAGGAGGAGAGGAGCTCAGACTCATTCCTTTGGATATGCCCAGCAGCATAGCTATTCTATGTCAGGCATTTTATCCTGGGGCAGATAATAGATCTGTCACAGTTTACTCCCTCTTTAGAGAAGCAGAAAGCAGAGATGGCTGAACATATTTCACTGACATTTTTTGATGAAATTTTTTTTGATTAAATGACAATTTTCATCAACATTTTTCAAGTTGTCAAAAGCATTTAAAAAAAATCAATATTTGGTTTTACTAAGAAAACCTGAAAAAAAAAACATCTAAAATTTGATGGAAGCCATTTTAATTTCTTCAAACTGTTCACATAAAATACAACAAATTTTTTCAAATATCTATACTGGAGAGAATGAGAAGGAGATTATCGCTCCTAGATCACAGTCTACCTCCAGGTTAGCTCTAAAATAATCACAACAATACAGAAACCTACACCTCAGGCTCAATCACAAATTGACAATCTAACCCTATATGAAGACAATCTGAGTATGTTAAAATGTATCTTCAAACATAGTTGCTTAATAATTGTTGGAGAGCTCTCTCATGAAATTAAGTCAGCCTGACTCTTCTCTCAATCCTGATTCTCACAGGTGAAGTAACTCCACTTGTGAATGGAATAATACAAATGTGAAACCAATGTAGGTGAGAGCCAAAGGCAGCTCCAGTGTTTCATCATGACCGCAATAAATCTACTTTAAAAAAAGATCCTGGTTAACATATTAATTATTGTACATTCAAATATTTATTTGACCCTGTGGTATCAACATAAGTAAATGAAAGCTAAACTTTATATCAGTTGATGTTCAGGATTAATTTTCTATTTAGTTTTTCCTGTCATTGAGTAAGCAATAATCTAACAGAACAAGGCTGGACAGAACTGATTGAATTGTAAAGTATCCAATTGTCCCTCTATAGATAGATAAAGGACTATTAAAAATGATGAGTTGCATACCTTTTAGTATGCCTTTTAATTTACTTTCTGCCCTGGAAATTCACAAAAGAAGGCATTGGTGTAAATGGGGAAGAGAAAAGTTAGAGTACCACTTACATGAACAACTATTGAAAAATGTTGTTGAAATAATAAATGGCGCAAGGAAGTAAAGCCAAGTGACTCCTATTGGCTGGCTCTCATAATTGGAATTGTACAATGGAACTGAAAGGAAAAAAATGGAAACTGATAATAGGAAATACTTCTTACACAAGACATTGGGAACTGTGGAACTCATTGCTACAAGGTTTCACTGAGGCCAAAAGTTCCAAAATTGTAGGATTCCAAAACTGAATATATAATCAAAATACCTAGAGTCATTCTGGATGATATAAATATTTTAAATAAATATTTACATGCTTCAGCACATAAACCAGTACATGGTTAGGAAGATACTAGCCTTAGATATTGGTTATTCCATAATAGCTTTATTGCAAGGATTCTATCACCTTACTCAGAAACATCTGATACTGGCCACTGTAAGAGACACAATATTGAACTCAATGGGCTACTGATCTGATCTGGTAGGGCAATTGCTTTCCTGTACAGCCTCCAGTGCAAACTGAAGTTCACCATCCCAGATAAAAATACCCACACTGGACAGTGGCAGAAATATTGCCTACCTTTCCTTGGGGGATAATTATCTCATATCATGTAGCACAGTAGGCCCTGAATGTGAATGGAATCCAACTAGTGGCATTATCCTCCCCTCTTCTGTTGAAAGATCCATCCAGCTCTTCCAACAGCCAGATTTGGAGGGAGAAGCCATTCACAACCCAACCCTTGCTTTCAGTAGTAAGTCTTGCAAGTTATAAGGCCAGGGGCCAGCCCCAGTATCTAGTTACAACGGCCATGTCCTATTTAATACTGCTATAATATTTTGGCATTATTAATTGATACTAAGGGCTGATCCACACTAGGTGTGGGGGGTGTCGATCTAAGATACGCAACTTCAGCTACGTGAATAACGTAGCTGAAGTCGAATAACTTAGATCGATTTTAAAAGGTACTTACCGCTGGTCCACACGGCAGCAGGCAGGCTCCCCCGTCGACTCCGCTTACTCCTCGCGCGGAGCTGGAGTTCTGGAGTCAACGGGGAGCGGTTCTGGGATCGATTTATTGCGTCTAGACGAGACGCGATAAATCAATCCCAGAACATCGATCGCTACCCGCCGAATCGGGCGGGTAGTGTGGATGTAGCCTTAGTTGTTTCTTTGGATGCCTTGACTTTGAACTCAGTTTAGGAGTCGATTTGGTTTTTGATATAACACTAGAGGTACTCAGTTCATCACTGCATCTTCTTCACATAATTGGATAGAATCATAGAATTGGAAGGGACCTTAGAAGGTCATCTAGTCCAACCCCCTGCTCAAAGCAGGACCAATCCCCAATTTTTGCCCCAGATCCCTAAATGGCCCCCTCAAGGATTGAATTCACAACCCTGGGTTTAGCAGGGCAATGCCCAAACCACTGAGCTATCCCTCCCCACAATATGAGGCTTAATAATTTCTACAGCAGATAAGAGCCACAGAAGTATTTAATATTATCTCCAAAACCTTTCTATATGACAAGTGCATTTGTCTGTATACATGGTACAAAACTAAAATAAAAAGGGAGTCCAGGAGTACACAAACCAATGAGGGTTTTTTTAATGTATTTATTACAATGATCTGTATGCAGATGGAAGTCCCTTGCTTAATACCTATTATAAATTTAGAAGCCTTAAAATGAGTACTGAAAGCACTGTTCTAGATTTGTTCTGCTCTAAGAACCTCTCTGTCCTTATTTTTGGGAAAGCTACAGAATTTAATTGTTTAGCAGCAATATCCTCTTTGAGAAATAGACGGGGAAAAGTGGCAACTTACATGATCTTTATTTAGAGGTATAAATAGCACATGTGCTTAAAAATAAGATATATACTGTTAGATACCGCATCTGAATTGAGTCAAAAGTTTTTGGGGAAAAAGAGTGCCACATTAATGTGCCCCATCCCCATTTATATTCTGGTACCACCTAGAGTCTTTGTTCCCAGTTGGGGGTCCCATCAGGCACTTACAACCATATTAGAAGAGATGGTTCCACTCCCAAAGGTACTTCTTTCAATTCAGCTTAAGTCAAAACACAACAAGGAGGTAAACAATAGGAGGGAAGAAGAACAAAAGACAAAATAATAACGAATGATTAAGCACCCACAGTGGCCTCAGTGCTTTATGGAACAAAGAGGAGGCAAGGACTGTGCCTACTCAGAAGCAGAACAAACAGTCTGACATGACTATTGTATCATTGTTTCTCTGCACTCCCTCATCAGTCTGTGTATATGCACCCGTTGTCTTTTATCTTTTACTTCGTTTGAAAGCTTTCTAAGACTGATATTTTACTCTGTGTTTATACAGGACCCAGCACAATAGGGTCTTGGTTCATGACTAAGGCTCCTAGGCACTACAGTAATACAAAGAACAAGAACTGAAAGGTAGGGAGGAAAGATTCCAAAATAAGATTTGATGCCCTGTGGTGGCTAGCCAGGTCTTTCTGAGGTGGAAAGCTCTCTGTAACTTTGCATCAATACCCTTAAGTAAATTGTAACAGATGCCTGTAAAGCAATAGCACATTGGGAGACTATTATTTTCTCATTCCCAAGAAATGAAAGAGCATAATTGTTAAAAATTACATTAAATCGGGGCACTAATGTTTGATAGTAATTCACAGATTCTATACTTTGCAGACCTAAATACCAACAAAAAAAGAAAGAGTTTCTAGTTTAAGTCAGGCATATGAGCTGTTATTTTTTAAATTTGTGTCATAGGGTTTACTCATTGTTAGGGCCCCTCCTTGGGGCCACGTCTGGGGATTAATTCCATTCAGGTCTAATGCCCCCCTTCTGACAATTGCTCACACCATGTCTCTGCTCACTCTCCAGGGCTCTCAGGGCTCTCTCTTCATGCCTCAGCCCTTTGCCAAGGTCACTGTAGGTCCTGTCCTTCTGGGGTATCAAAGTCCCACTGGATCAGCTGTCTATATGCCGTTCCAGACGGTCTTCCAGTCCAAGGCCAGGTCCTGTGCCACTTTCCCAGCAGGTCCACCCACTATTCTGGGTTCCATTTCAGGCACCCTATGACTAGCAGCTATAGTCTGCTTGCTCTCAGATCCTGTTGCTATTTCCCTGGACTCCTTCCTAGTTTCCTACTCTATCTTCTACCTCCCCCTAGATTCACAAGCCCACAGTCCCTTGTCCCTCCTTCCCTCTTTGACTTCTTGCTGCACTCTGTAGCCCCAAACATCCGTCCCTTCTCCCAGGGGGTGACTGCAGACTTCCCCTGCAGCCCTTTTCTGTTCTCAAGTCCTCCCTTTATACAGGCCCGATGTGCTCCTTCCGAGCTGGGCTCTGTCTTCACATAGTGCTAGTCCTTCAAGCCTCTGAAGCCCCTCCCAGATGTAGCTTACCAAGTAATTGGCCTAATTTAACAGCTCTGCCTTGTGTGGGCTGGACAGCCCATTACAACCTGATTCAGAATGACTGACTGTTTCATCCTTGGCAAATGTGCCAACAAACAATCAAGGTGTGATAGGTTTTGTCATGCTGAGAAAAAAATCATAAAGCTAATCATGAAGTATGTTTTCCCCAGCTGGTGCTCGCAGAGCTGAGGTGTGCGCACAGCTCTCTGAGTTCTTAAGGTCAGATCCTCAAAAGGACTTGGATTTGTAATTCTCAACATAACAATGCCAAAATTTTAGGTGCCTAAAAGAAAAAAAGTCTCAGCAAGAACAATTCTATCCACAAAGCCTAAGAATAGGCTCCCTATACAATCATAGGGAGAGATGGGCATCTTAGAATGGGATCCACAAAAGGCAGCACACTAGGCAGGGATTAATTATTTAAATATAAAGTGGGACAGCTTCAAAAGGTGAGACTGAGAGCACCCCACATCCAAATACCCCATATCTCAGTGGTTACAGAATGTGAGGGAGATTCTCTCCCCCTTTCAGGCACAGGGGACAGAATCTCCCACAGACCAGGTGAGTGCTCTAACCACTGAGCTAAAAGTTGGGTGGGCAGCACCACATGACAGCCTTTTAAAAGGACCCAATCTGGTAGGCAACCTCTGAACATACCTACCAGATAGGGCCCTGTGGATAAGATAAATTGAGCGGGGGGGGG
This sequence comes from Chelydra serpentina, assembly GCA_037349315.1. Lineage (NCBI taxonomy): Eukaryota > Metazoa > Chordata > Testudines > Chelydridae > Chelydra > Chelydra serpentina. The sequence goes on from JBAIAC010000035.1 coordinate 22,889,012, forward strand.
GTGGCATTACACCCCATATTATTCACAATAATATTATGATGTGATTATGGCACAACTGTGATGTATTTTGTGCAACATAAGGCATGTGAGATATCATTGAAAAGATTTACTGAAGATGATTACCTATTTGTATGCATGTATCATATTGATATCTGAAGTTAGGAATATTTTCTATGCATCTGTTACAAATGTGTTTATACCTGGGGAACGCCCACTAAACAGAGTGCAATCAGTCTAGATGGCTGGCTGGAAGGGCCATTAGGGAGAAAAATAGATCTTAGAAGATGCTAATCTCCCACTGGGGAGCCTTCCTGTGAATATTAATTCTTTAATCATGGTATGTTAACATGGTGCACTTATTATTGAGCTTTGAACCCAGCAAATGAATAAAATACCCTTTCCCACTAAACAAACAAATAAATAAATACTTCAATATCAATGCCATTCAAATGTAAAGTAGGTGCTGATGCACTGTAAGCATACTTTAATCTCAACTCTTAATCAATGTAATTTGACAAGCTTTTGAAATGCAGAGAAGCATGGTTTCAGATAAACAGGACAATTTTATTTTCTTACCAGCCATGTGTGATTCAGCATAAAGATTAACACAGTACCCTGGAGTCAGCTACTGAGATTTTTCTATTTGATTTAAAGGGCCATTACCACACCTTTCATGTACAATTTATGTAGGTATGATCTGGAACTAAAATCAGGTATTTCAGATGGTTAATCAAAGACAATTTTTTATCAGTTGTAAGTATTTTATTATAGTTTAATCAAGCATTTATAGGTAGCAAAGAACTAGATGTAAATTTGTCTTCGACTATTAAATGTAATTTTATTACTTCATTTCCCCATTATCTGTAATTTTCTTAGAAGATTCTTTCTATAACCTATTATAGTAAAAATAAAATAGATCACTAATGAGAAGAAAGTATAATAGTCTGAACTCAGAGGTTATGACATGGCTAACATTCAGGTAATCCTTGTAAATTCTCCTCACAGAAAATTAAGGTAACATGCACATACATCAGAGGGAAAACGGAAGTGGTTTGCACTAGTACTTATGGCTGGGTGGGTGCTTACAGGAGGGCGCTGTGGTCAAGAGGTAACGAATGGGGTGGGCCTGGGGTGCGAGACTGTGGAAGGGATGTGTTTTTCATTTGTTCGTACTATAATTATAGGGCCAGGTTGAAAGATGGATAAATTTGTGGTGAAAATCAACCACACAGCAGGATGGTAGTGTCAGTTTAGCTCTCAGTTTAGTGGGGATACACTCAGGGACTGAGTCCAAGGGTTCAGCTAAACACAAGGGCACCTGCAAATAGCTGTACTAACAGCAGGATCTACACTGGCCCAATAGGAGGAGTTGCATGTCAGGGCATTAATTCCCAATCCCAGTGCAAGGCAATATGGGATCCAGGCACCAGGTCTTTAGTACCAGACTTTGTACTCCTAGGAGAGTGGGATGGAATTATAGAAGTTACATGGGGGAAAAACCCTATGATCACTCTGGCACAGTCCATCTCCCTGCCAATGCAAGGCTGATCCTTACTGCATGTTTTTTCCAGTCTCCTTTTAAAAGTCGTAAGTCTTGGAGTTTCTAGCTGTGACACTCTCTACCAGGGGTTCTCAAACTGGATGTCAGGACCCCTCAGGGGGTCACAAGGTTATTATATGGGGGGGTCATGAGCTGTCAACCTCCACCCCAAACCCCGCTTTGCCTCCAGCATTTATAATAAGGTTAAATATATAAAAAGTGTTTTTAATTTATAAGGGGGGTGTCACACTCAGAGGCTTGTTATGTGAAAGGGGTCACCAGTACAAAAGTTTGAGAGCCATTGCTCTATACCTCAGGGGAGCGGCATGCTGTGCTCCGTAAGCCCCATATTCATCATTTGTATATATGCTTTATATTTCATATAAAGCATGTAATGTAAGGTATCATGGGAAAGATTATGATTTGCTGAAACCCACTGTTCTGTCGAAATATGTATATCATTAAAGTGTATAAAGTTATGTGATTGTGCTGTATGGTGTTTATGAAATATGCTGCAAATTTGGAGCAGCCCAGAAGACAACTCCCCAGAAACAACAAGGCACTTGACCAAATGGCTGGGTGAATGTTAAACAACCATCACCGGCCATTGTGCAGCAAGTGAATGACAATTAGCAATTCAATGACCATCACCAGAGAATTACTCAACCCTGGGATTCAGCAATGCCCTGTCCCCCCAACATGATCACTAGCCCTTCCCTTGGGAGACTTCCATCCAAACCCCAAGGCAGAGATTGCACTGCTAGGAAGGTTTCCCCTGTTAGCCTGAGTTTCCTCCCCTCCCCTCGCCCTCCCACAGTGCCTGGTTGTGTTTGCCAGAGTGAGCACATGGACTTTAACATAAAAAACATATAAAACAGAAGTGCCCCCAGCCACCCTCACCCTAAAACCCCCTTTTAAATACACTTTTTACCTGCTGCTGGTACTAATGCCTTTAGTTGTGTGAGAAGAGGCTGGAGAAAGTTTTGCAGCTGGAGAACCAGAGAAAGCATGCCTGCCACAAGAAGCTGCTAGGAGTAGGAGACAGACAGAGGCACCGGTGGTGATGGGGGGGGGGGTCACTCTCTCTGCCCCTCCCACCCAGGAGCAGAGTTCACTTCCCACTGATTGGCTGGTGGCCAAAAAAAAAAACCTCAACAGCAGATCTGAAAAGAGCTGTTTTGAATGCAGCAAGTCTATTACTCAGAGCCTGAAACAGCTGCTCAGCAGGGGGGAATAGCTGATCAGCGGCGCTCCCGGCTCTGGCGCTGAAACAAACTGCTGATTGCTCACCCCCCGCAGCCTCACTGAACAGCTGATGGGGGCCCCGGGCCCCCAGGAGCCCCTTAAACACTTGACTGGTGCCAGTGGGTGCAGAGCACCCACTAATTTTTCAAGGTGGGTGCTCCAGCCCCAGAGCACCCACGGAGTCGGCGCCTATGATTTGGCACATACAGCTGATCTGAAGTGCCATGAAGTGCTAGGTTTTGGGTAGCAAGCATTCTCACAATGGCAATGAGCCTTTTCAGAACATTTAGCCAGTAAAGAGACTCTGATGCAATCTTCTCTTGATGCTGATCATCTATGGTGGCCTTTAACCTTAGTCTCATCTCAAGCTCTTTCCACCTATGGAGTCTCACCTCAAGCTCTCTGGTGATTTGCTGCCTTCTCATGGCATGCCAGATTTCTAGCCAGATTTGTCCAGTCCTTTTTTCCTGTAGAACCCAATGTGGCTGGAACATTAGACTGGTAGAGTTTGCAACAAAAGCAGTATGCAGCATTCTGAGTTTTTGAGTACATAAGCCATGGCCTCTTCACTTTGTCACCATTGGGGATTTCATGCCAGTAATGTGTTGGATGGAAACGTCTATATTAATTGTCTTTGGGGAACATGAAGTTTTTCACTTGTTGTGGCCCATGCAGTACAAGGAAGTCCTTCAGGCTGCTCAAGTGGGTCCACAGTCCTGGATCATCTAGACTTAAGGAACTAAACTCAGCAGCAGCTGTTTCTTGCACCTCCACCACACTCTTCTCTGATCTACACTTTTCTTCAGGAATGTGCATGGTTACATCCATTTGAGATGGAGATATGGATGCTGCAGTAGCTGCCAGGTCACCTGCACTCTCACTAACTGGAAGATCAGGCATCTCCTAACCACTCACATCCTCACTGGGGCCTGAATGCTCACTGTGAACATTTGTGTCTATGTATCTCAGGAGAGCTCCTTCCTGCTTATATAGAAAAGCTTCCTTTGCTTATTTTTTCTTTCTTTCTTTCTTTCTTTCTTTCTTTCTTTCTCTGAATGCTGCCCCAGAGGGGAGTTTTCTTCTTTCACTCATGACTGCTGTTCTGTGCCAGCTATAGTGGCTTTCAACACTCAATTGAAGGGGAGAAATAAGGATGCTGGTAGCAGGGCCTGAGTGAGGGAAGATATCAGCGTCTTAAGGGCCTAACTGGCTCCTACTACTTCAGTTGACTGCCTGTTCTCCCCATGTGGGCTCAGGGAAGCAGCAGGAAACAGAAAACTCCCTGAGAAGCTGGTGGTAATCAGTCCAGGTTCCTGGGGGTGCTAGAGAAGTACATAAGAGGCTCCTCCTCCTCTCTCTCCCTGCAGCCCCTGTTGCTTTCTGATATTCCCTCTCACCTTTTCTCCTGCCTGCCTGTTATGTCTCTTGTGCTCTCCTTTCTCCAGCACAGCACTCCACCATCTCTGTGCATCTAGAGCAGAGAGAATACACATGCACCAGCAGCAGACACAATTTTCTACACTCTGGGTCCTAGTGGGGCCTCCCCCACGTCCCCCAGTCTGACACCTGAGGCGGCCGCTTCAGTTCGCCTCATGGTAAGGCCAGCCCTGATTAACAGTAATAAACTGATGGCAATGTTTAAATTCAGATTTGAAATGTGGACTTGGAGCTATCGCTTTTGTCTCAAGGAGTAGTGCATTTTACATAGCATTAAGGGTACCTCCATCAAGTGGTTTTAACTTAGGAACAGAATTGTATTCAGATTTAAAGAATTAATAAGTGTAGAAGATCGACTACATTATCCCTCTCTCCCTTTTATCTTTTTTACCTTCTTTGTATCCATATGTATGCCCAGATGTACCTGGAAAGTTTCACATAATATGTTCCAAATGTGAGGAGTGATAAAATACAGACTGGTGCATTTTGATTCAGAGAGCAACATAATGATTTCAGCACAGGTGGGTTATTCAGATAAAAAGAATATCAGAGATACTTTTTATGGAATGTGAGTAGAGCAAAGATTTAAAAATGTAGATGATTGATTACCGGATTAAATACTCATAGGACAGGAGAACAGAAAGCTTAAAAGATTATATAAAACAGTATTTTAAATGACTTTTTGAACAGCTACAGGCACATTGGAATCTGTTATTGTATACCTAATTAATGAGGCTTACATATTTGAACATCTGTATTTCACTCTTCATTTACCAGCTTGGGAAGAACACTTGAAATGAATATCCAGTTAGTACACTAGCTGTGAAATATCTTGAAAGAGGATACAAGAATGTGTAGTTTGCAACTGCATGTGGCTTTCTTGCAAATTCTATTTCATATTTTCTATGCAGTCTGCTCACTAATGCAATATATTATCTATTGTCAAAGGGGCAAAATTCTACTCCAAGATCTTTCCTCCATGTGTCTTGGATTCAGTGAGGGGTGGAGAAGTATCTTTAAGAATACCCTTTTAGGAAAAACTGAGTATCAGTGATGGATGACCTTGTGATTAAATCACAGAACTAAATTCAATTTCTGCCTCCACTACAAATTTCACCTGAGACTTGGATAAGCCAGTTAGGGAAGTGAAGTCAAAGAGACTATCTGTGAAATGGAGATATTAATATTTCTTTCCACCTTCTTTGTCTGTCTTATCTATCTAGATTGTGAACTCTTTGGAGACAGGGACTGTATCTGATTGTGTGCCCAGTATTCAGTTCAATTTGGTCTTGATCTCAGTCTCCTTCAGAAAATTGAGATGAGTATTCCTGAGCTGTGGACTGCCATTCTGCTTTGCGAAGTATTTTAAGGTTTTGTTTCCTTCCAGTTGTATTTCTGTTTCCTTTCTGGGTGATTATTGAGTTTGATGGCAAGTTTGGGGTCTTGATTCTGAGTCTGCCAACTCTAAGCTATGAAGCGACAAAGAGTTCTGTGGCACCTTGTAGACTAACAGACGTATTAGAGCATAAGCTTTCATGGGTGAATACCCACTTCTTCGGATGCATGCAGTGGAAATGTCCAGGGGCAGGTATAAATAAGCAGGGAAGAGCCAGGCTAGAGATAACGAGGTTAGTTCAATCAGGGAGGATGAGGCCTTCTTTTAGCAGTTGAGGTGTGAACACCAAGGGAGGAAAAACTGCTTTTGTAGTTTGCTAGCCATTCATAGTCTTTGTTTAATCCTGAGCTGATGGTGTCAAATTTGCAAATGAACTGAAGCTCAGCAGTTTCTCTTTAAAGTCTGGTCCTGAAGTTTTTTTGCTGCAGATGACTACCTTCAAATCTGCTATTGTGTGTCCAGGGAGATTGAAGTGTTCTCCTACAGGTTTTTGTATATTGCCATTCCTAATATCTGATTTGTGTCCATTTATCCTTTTGCGTAAGGACTGTCCAGCTTGGCCGATGTACATAGCAGAGGGGCATTGCTGGCACATGATGGAGTATATAACATTGGTGGATGTGCAGGTGAATGAACCGGTGATGGTGTGGCTGATCTGGTTAGGTCCTGTGATGGTGTCCCTGGTGTAGATATGTGGGCAGAGTTGGCATCGAGGTTTGTTGCATGGCTTGGTTCCTGAGTTAGAGTTAGAGTTAAACAAAGACTATGAATGGCTAGCAAACTACAAAAGCAGTTTTTCCTCCCTTGGTGTTCACACCTCAACTGCTAAAAGAAGGCCTCATCCTCCCTGATTGAACTAACCTCATTATCTCTAGCCTGGCTCTTCCCTGCTTATTTATACCTGCCCCTGGACATTTCCATGCATCCGAAGAAGTGGGTATTCACCCACAAAAGCTTATGCTCTAATAAGTCTGTTAGTCTATAAGGTGCCACAGAACACTTTGTCGCTTCTACAGATCCAGACTAACACGGCTACCCCTCTGATACTCTAAGCTTTGAGTTCAAGTTGCCATCTCCAGCAGGAGCCCCCTCATGGCCTATCAAATTTACATTTTAAACACTATATGCATGAACTAAATGTTTGGTAAATATCTCCCAAAAGTGTCAGACATGTTTACCTAAAATGAAATATAAATTTGCCATCTTCATAGTATCTAATTGGAAGAGATCAAAGTGATTTTATTAATATTAAACAGATGCAATGATCCCAATGTTTAAAACCAGAATGCATGAAGAGGACAGCTTTTAAACAAACAGAATGAGTCACATTTTACATGCATTTAATCCTACAGTGTATGTTTCAACTGACTGCCTATCACATGGGCTGACTATCAAAAACTGGCTCAATAACATACATGAATCTGGTTCAAAAGATCATTAAAGCAAACATCAAAACATGATATTTCAGTTTGACATGGTTAATTTTTTCATACTTTCTCCACTCTGTATGCACATGCATATATTACATTTTTCAATAAAAGCCCGACACGTCTAACTTAATTTCTTCCGTCCCTGTGGTATTGAAATGAGACTACAGCCAGAATTTTTGAGTCGTTATAAATGGCAGGAAAGTTCACTACCAAGACAATTTACTAATGGCATATCTAAGAACCAACGTGACGCTAACACCACTAAATACCTTCCTTGTGGGGATCAGTGCAAAGGAGGAATATGTTTCGCTCTTCCATTTGCATTGGAGTTGAAAAGCCACTTAGTATTTGGGAGGAAGGATGGGCATGCTGGCCAACTACAGAAATAATAGCATTTAGCACAGAAGCGGGACTTGTTTGTGTGCACATGCACAGTAATTTCAGGATCTAAGACTAGAATCCAGTTCAGATTACAATCACAGACCTGCTTCAGTTTCAATAATATCCCATATATAAGTAAGTTCCAATCATTTCCTATAACCTGAGGTCCTTATTCAATTTGTATTAAGTCCTTATTCATGCAAACTTTTACTGAAAGTCCTTTATATTTTGCTGCATGGGTGAACATAGTTGAAATAAAAATGAGAATTTTTACTCCTGGTAAATACACACATAATACATGTGGTGTTTACAAGGCCCAAACTACAATTTTTGATTAATCTGTTTTAACATAGCTTTTACATTCCTTTGGGTCAAATTCAGCACTGGTCGAGATAGCAGAATTCAGCATATGTAAGGAGCAAAGATGTAAGATGTGGAGGTTCAGTGCAATTTGAAGGCATTCAGTATCCTGCGGGAGTAAGGCCATGATCCAGCAATCCATCCCTATTCAGCAAAGTACTTCAGCACATGCTTAACTTTAAGCATGTGCCTAAATGTCATTGACTTAAATGAGACTTAATCACATGCCTACAGCTAAAATTGTGCTTACATACTTTTCTGATTGAAGGCCAAAGCCTTTCAGCGGGTAGAATTAGTTCTACTCTCCTTGTCTGTGTCAAATGGGTATCTCCTGCAACTGGGGAAGAATCAGAGCTGGTTGAAAAATTTCTGACAGCAGTTTTTTGTTGGAAAATGAGGATTGGACAAAAGGTTTTATGGAAATGGAGAAGTTTAGTAAATTTCAACCCCCCAAAATTGAAATGTTTTATTTTGATAATGTTGAAGTGCTTCATTATGATTTTTAATTTTGATTATATTAGAATATATTATAAAGGTCAAAATGATAAAATTGAAACGAAACACTTCTATTATATAAAAATGAAGCACTTTGATCCTACTGAAGCAAAACATTTTAATAAGGTCATCTTGATAATTCCAAAATTATTTCTTTTGAATTTTTGTTTCACAGAAAATTTAGAATTTGACTTTTCATTCCAATTTGAGGTTAAAAAAGGAAATTTCAAAGTGCCTGTATTTCCTGTGGATGGAAATTCTAATTTTTGACCAGCTTTAATAGAAAAACTATTTGTATGCAAAATGGATAAAATCTTATATTTTCTGGGCCAAATTCTGACTAAGATGATGTCTTGTGCAACTTCAATGTAGTCAATCAGTTTGCATGCTATTAGGGCAGAACATGGCATACCATGTTTTGATTAAATATAGAAAATTCTTTTTTTTTTTTTTTACAGACGAGATTTTGCCTCTGTATTTAGACATGTAAGTACTTGATTTGCAGGTGTAATTAGCTATAGCTATAACATTACTATCACAAATGTGTGTGTGGTGGGGAGAGATTGAAATCCCTTTAAGACCTTTATCTCGGTAATTATACCTCACATATCACAATGATTATTGACAGGTGAAATTTCATAGAAAAAGATTTTAAGAAACAGAATTAATGAGTCGGGTTTTGAACTTAAGAATGCACAGAAAAAAAATCAACAAATTAAATAACCTTAATTGTATATATAAACGTATAGAACTAAATTCTGCTCAGAGGTATAAGTGCATTCTCTACTCACTTTATGATGGCAAAGTATGCTGGAAAACATACAGGAAATCAAAACGTCCCTTAAATATCTTTTTCCTAAACTTATGATCTTCAAACATACTATATGTGGAACATTTATAATCTAAATCACTTAATAACAGTAGAGATCATCAATAGCCACCTAAACAGAAGAAGTTCTGAGCTCTGCTTCATTTGTGCATATTATTCCCTTAAAGCTAATGCAAGCTTTGTGCAAACATTAAAGGAGAAGAGTGCAATAAGCTCTGGAATGGCAAATAAAGGCATTAATCTATTGGACTGACTCAAAGTGTACTCTTGACTCATAATTAGTGGGGTTTTGCTTTAATACAGTGCTATTTTGGACCAGTAGAAACACAAGCTTCAACAGTGAAACATCTACCACCATTCTGGATGCCTTGAAATCGGGCTTTGTACAAGGCCACAACAAAGACAGATATCATAACATTAAATGGCAACCTTCTTATGGCTATGGATAAAGACAATAACTACACGTTTATACTATTGGATCTCTCTACAGCTTTTGACACAATAGACCACAAGATGTTGTTCACTCACCTACATGACATAGGTGGAGAGATGACACCACACTATAATGGCTTCAGTCTTCCTCAAAAAGAAGCCTACAGCACTTATTTGACTTGTCATGGAGATTGGATGATCAGGCAGTATCAATGACTAGTGACATCCACCTCCAGCTTATTTTTTTTCCTTCTCCCAAATGACAACCACTGGCTCCCAAGTCCTCTCTAGCTGCCAGTTCAAAGTGTTGGCTCTGGTCTTCAAAGCCATTCAAAGGTCCCAGCTATCTTAGAAACTGCATTTCATTATATGAGCTACCAAAACAGCTGTGCCCCTCTGGGGCAATGCAGATCACAAAGCCTGGGATGAAGCTCATGGAAGCCAGTGATAAGGAAACTGAGGAGATCAGCATGTAGAATGAACTTCCAGAGATTAATGCAGGGACTGACCACTGGTACAAGGTCTCAAGATCATAGAGAGATAAAAATGTAGAATTGGTAGGGACCTTGGTAGGGTCATCTAGCCCAGTCTCCTGCACTCAGGCAGGACTAAGTATTATCTAAACCATCCCTGACTGGTGTTTATCTAACCTATTCTGAAAAACATCCAATGATGGAGATTCCAGAATCATCCTAAGTAATTTGTTCCAGTACTTAATTACTCTTACAGTTAGTATTTTTCCCTAATGTCTAACCTACATCTCCCTTGCTAAATTTAAGCTGATTACTTCTTGCCCTGTCCTTAGTGGATAAGGAGAATAATTTATTACCCTCCTCTTTATAACAACTTTTTGAAGACTGTTATCATGTCTTCCCTTAGTCTTCTCTTCTCCAGAATAAACAATCCCAGCTTTTTCAATCTTTCCTCATAGGTCATGTTTTCTGGACCTTTAATTATTTTTGTTGCTCTCCTCTGGCCTTTCTCCAATTTGTCCTCATCTTTCCCGAAGTGCAGTGCCCAGAACAGGACATAGGACTTCAGATGAGGCCTTATCAGTGCTAAGTAGAATGGAAGAGTTACTTTTTGAGTCTTGCTTATAATACTCCTGCTAATACAACCCTAAATGTACTTTTGTAATAGTATTACATTGTTGACTCATATTTAGTTTTTACCCACTATAACCCCCCAGATCCTGTCCTGCAGTACTCCTTCCTAACCAGTCATTTCCCATTATGTACTTGTGCACTTGTTTATTCCTTTCCAACTTTGTACTTTGCATTTTTCTTGATTGAATATCATCCTATTTATTTCAGAGCATTTCCTCAGTTTATCAAGAACATTTTAAATTATAATCCTGTCCTCCAAAACACTTGCAACCCCTCCCAGTTTGGTGTCATCCACAAAGTTTATAGGAGTACTCTCTTTGCCATTATCCAAATCATGTATGAAGATATTGAATAGAACCAGACCCAAGACAGATCCTTGTGGGACCCCATTTGATATGCCCATTTAATTTGACTATGAACCATTGATAATTACTCTGAGTATGGTTTTCCAACTCTTGTACACCCAGCCTTTATCCCAAGCTGGTCTTCCAATAACTAGAAAAGTGAGTAGAACAGAAGACTTCAGGAAGTCCAGTAGGGAACCCACTATGGCATCCTTCTTAGATGGGGAAAGTCATAAATAACGCAATGATAGAAACTAATGACAATTATTTCATTCTTGGTTAAATGGTTGCTAACATTTCTGTAGGAAGCAGTATTGGTTCTTTAATGCTACTACTAGTGGGCAATAACATCGTATGTTACCAACAGCTTCACTTTGTAAATAATGTCCAGCTGCTGCAGTGACATTTTATAAATAAATAATAAAAAAAACCTAGCAAATAGGTCATATAGTGTGTATGTTCTTAACACATCATACATTGTAATGTAATATTTATCTCCTAGGGGAGAAAGTATAGTATAGCTGAATTCCACACAAAATAGCTGATTTACTCACTATGTGTGTATATATATATACACACACATTATTACTTTGCCATCCGTTGCTATTTTGTAAATCTACAATAAACCCCCAACAACAAAATTCAACATATAAAGGCATGTAACAAATAAGAATTTAAAGTCTTATATACTAATATATTGTACTTGTGATCAAATTCATGATTTCTTAATTCTGGGATGAAAAGTAAGTAATGTTGTAATTAACTCATCCATCACAGAAAGTGGTTAGTGCAGTCACTAGAGGAAACATTGCAGAGTGCACCATTCTCCAAATCAGTTCCCCAGACAAGATTTTCAATATTGGTCTTCAGTTTGGGATTTACCACAATCTTTAGCCTATCACAAATAAAACACAATCATTTGGTGTTTCAATTATACTTGAAACCTTTAGATTAGAAGTGGGATTTGTGACGGTGTTCCCCATAAAACTTTATGGGGAGATGCTTATAAATGTATATATGTAACTAGAATATGTTTTATGCTACATGTGCCATGTAACATATCTCTGTGAAAGTTATGACCTACTGAATTTATTCCTCCTGTTTGTATGCATGTATCATTGTTGTAGTTGAAGTTATGAATATCGGTTGTATTTCTTGAGAAAGGAATGTGCAGGTTAAGTGCCCAATCAAGAAGCACTTAACAGACAATAGAACTTGCAGTCACCAATCCACATTTGAACTTTGCCAGGAATGTGGCTGGTCTGGAACTGAGTTGTGCATGTGACTGGTCCAGGTGACCCTAACTCCATTTGGTAACTGGATGCTACACAGGGAGAGGGAGGGGTCTCCACCCAGAGGAGAAAAATCTATTTAAACCCCGAAGAAACCCCTCCATTTTGTCTTCAGCTGGCTAAAGGGAGAGGCTCTCCACCCCCCCCAGGGACATTCCTGAGGGGAACTGAACAAAGGACAAAGGCACTAAGGGGTGTGAGAGTTTGCTGGACTCAGCTGGGCCCAGGCTGATTCTACAGCCTGTAAAAAGGAAAATATCCGAATCTGGTGAGGCTTTTATCTGTGTTAACTTTGAATAGACATAGATGTGCGTGTTTTATTTTATTTTACTAAGTAACTTGCTTTGTTCTGTCTGTCACTACTTGAAAATCACTTTAATCCTATTTTCTGTACTTATTAAAATCACTTTTTACTTATTAAGTTTCCTGGAGTTGAGTTGTTACCTGGGGGAACGCAAACAGCTGTGCATATCTTTCTATCTTTGTAATAGAAAGCAAACTATTTATGAGTTTACCCTGTATAAGCTTTATACAGGGTAAAACGGATTTATTAAGGGTTTGAGCCTCCTTGGAGTTGAGCAGCTGGGTGTCAAAGGCAAGAGCGCTTCCAGGGGCCTTACAGTGGTGAGTGGACTGGGTTCGGACCTGGGTCTGTGTTTGCAGCAGATCAGTGGAATCTGGCTCAAAACAGACAGGATTCGGGAGTCCTAAACTGGCAAAGGCCTGGAAGCAGGGGCAGAAACAGCCTTGGCACACCAGGTGGCAGCACCAAGCAGGTCTCTGTGGCCCCAACCCGTCACAGTGGCGTAGTCGAGCAGGAGCTGTGCACAGCTGATTGCTTTGACGTACTGGTAGTGATTTTAAGTGAGTTTTAAGTGTGGTGGCTGGAAAACAGACAAAGTGGTTACTGGTTTGTTATTTTCTGTTTGCTTATTTCGGGTAAGGGAAGTAGGGACAGAAAAGGAAATCAAATAAGTAAGAGTGAAGATCGGGGAAGCTGGGAAAGTCTCTTAACTGAAGAGCTCCTGATCTGAGTGCAGTCCAGTTTCGGTGAACTGCAGAGGGGCGTGGCCCAGCACCAGACAGCAATAGGATGTCTGTAAGCGAGGCCACGGTAAAACTGGATCTTGCCAGACTCGAAATAACAGAGAAAGAAAACGAACATCGGAGACGAATCGAATTACGTACGCTGGAAATTAGTGCAGAGACAGAAGCCCACAAGAGAGCTATGGAAGCAGAGGAGCTGGCCCACAAGAGAGCTATGGAAGCAGAAAGAATCCGGGAGGAGGCGGCCCACAAGAGAGCTATGGAAGCAGAGGAGCTGGCCCACAAGAGAGCTATGGAAGCAGAAAGAATCAGGGAGGAGGCGGCCCACAAGAGAGCTATGGAGGCCCAGAAGCATGAACTGGCTGTTGCAGAGTTGAAGAGTCGCAACCCTTCAGCGTCCGGCTCCGCTTCCCCAAAAATCCCCAAATGGGAGCGTCTATGCCCCCAGTATGATGAATCCAAGGATATAGCCGAATATTTTATCACCTTCGAGAGACTGTGCTCCCTCCATGCGATCCCTGAAGATCAAAAAATGACCACCTTGATAGCCAAATTGACTGGCAGAGCTCTGGACATATTCAATAAGATGCCCATTGGGGATGCCTCCAATTATGGTAAATTTAAGGAACTGGTTTTGAAACAGTTTCAGGTTACACCTGAAACCTACAGGGTTAAATTCAGGAGTCTTAAGAAAGGAGATGGGTTAAGTTACGTGGCTTATGCAAATGAAATGACAGTTCTGGTTGATAAGTGGGTGAGGGGAAAAGGCATCACAAGCTTTGAGGGAATGTGTGATTTAGTTGCTCAGGAACAATTCCTGAATATGTGCAGTGATGATATAAAACAGTACTTGTGGGACAAACAGGTAAAGGCCGTGGGTGAATTAGCTGGGTTTGCAGACTCTTATGAGCAGGCGCAAGCTGCAATTAAGCATAAACCACTGGCAGAGGGGAACAGGGTCGAAGGAAAACAGAGTCACCGTGTTACCCCTGGGAAGAAGGAGGCTGGGCGCTCACCTCCCCATTCCCCTAGTACTCGTCCCAAATTCCCTGTACAATCAGAGGAGCCCAGGAGGTGCTATCAATGTAAGTCCACCGAGCACCTGAGAGACAAGTGTCCCCTGCGGAGTGAAAACAGGCATCAAGTGGCCCATGAAGCTGCTGCCTCTTTCCACACAGGGTTTGTAAAGTTGACTTCTACACCACCAAGCAGTGAGCATGTGCATGCTGTGAGACTGAACGGGAAGTTAATCACTGGGTTGAGAGATACAGGTGCTGAAATTTCTATAGTCAGGAGGGACCTGATCCAAGAGAAGGATTGGTTGCCGGGTAAAGTGGCAGAATTGGAGCTGGTGGGTGGCTACAAAGTCATTGCACCTCTGGCAAAAGTACACATGCAAACGGAAAACTTGCAGGCTATGCTAACTGTGGCAACAGTGTCACACAATTTTGCACCGTTTCTACTGGGGAATGATTTCTTTGCTGTGGCAGAATCTGTCCCAGGGCTGGGTGGCAGCAAGCAGGAACCTGGTGCTGAAAACCCCAGGGGGGGGGGCGAAGTCACAGGGACGGCAGCTGTGGCGGCAGGGGTGGCTGTGGCCAGTTCCTGTCCTGTAATCATCTCCCCGGGGGAGGGGAATGTTCTACCTCAGGGCCACTGTGACGGGTT
Source organism: Chelydra serpentina (assembly GCA_037349315.1). Lineage (NCBI taxonomy): Eukaryota > Metazoa > Chordata > Testudines > Chelydridae > Chelydra > Chelydra serpentina. The sequence continues at coordinate 22,904,014 of JBAIAC010000035.1, forward strand.
GGGGCCACAGAGACCTGCTTGGTGCTGCCACCTGGTGTGCCAAGGCTGTTTCTGCCCCTGCTTCCAGGCCTTTGCCAGTTTAGGACTCCCGAATCCTGTCTGTTTTGAGCCAGATTCCACTGATCTGCTGCAAACACAGACCCAGGTCCGAACCCAGTCCACTCACCACTGTAAGGCCCCTGGAAGCGCTCTTGCCTTTGACACCCAGCTGCTCAACTCCAAGGAGGCTCAAACCCTTAATAAATCCGTTTTACCCTGTATAAAGCTTATACAGGGTAAACTCATAAATAGTTTGCTTTCTATTACAAAGATAGAAAGATATGCACAGCTGTTTGCGTTCCCCCAGGTAACAACTCAACTCCAGGAAACTTAATAAGTAAAAAGTGATTTTAATAAGTACAGAAAATAGGATTAAAGTGATTTTCAAGTAGTGACAGACAGAACAAAGCAAGTTACTTAGTAAAATAAAATAAAACACGCACATCTATGTCTATTCAAAGTTAACACAGATAAAAGCCTCACCAGATTCGGATATTTTCCTTTTTACAGGCTGTAGAATCAGCCTGGGCCCAGCTGAGTCCAGCAAACTCTCACACCCCTTAGTGCCTTTGTCCTTTGTTCAGTTCCCCTCAGGAATGTCCCTGGGGGGGGTGGAGAGCCTCTCCCTTTAGCCAGCTGAAGACAAAATGGAGGGGTTTCTTCGGGGTTTAAATAGATTTTTCTCCTCTGGGTGGAGACCCCTCCCTCTCCCTGTGTAGCATCCAGTTACCAAATGGAGTTAGGGTCACCTGGACCAGTCACATGCACAACTCAGTTCCAGACCAGCCACATTCCTGGCAAAGTTCAAATGTGGATTGGTGACTGCAAGTTCTATTGTCTGTTAAGTGCTTCTTGATTGGGCACTTAACCTGCACATTCCTTTCTCAAGAAATACAACCGATATTCATAACTTCAACTACAACAATGATACATGCATACAAACAGGAGGAATAAATTCAGTAGGTCATAACTTTCACAGAGATATGTTACATGGCACATGTAGCATAAAACATATTCTAGTTACATATATACATTTATAAGCATCTCCCCATAAAGTTTTATGGGGAACACCGTCACAGGATTAATATTGTCTTGGAATCAGAACACATTGAATTTTCAGCCCTCTGTATAAGACTAGAGTAAGGGATGGTGCATAGGATGCACCAGTTCAGGAGTAGTGCTGGCAGGAATATTTACAATCAGAGGCCTGGTCTACGCTATAAGGTTAGGTCGAATTTAGCCGCATTAGGTCAATTTTATAATGAATGCATCTACACAACCAACCCTATTGCTACACAACTGCTGTACTCCTCCCCGACGAGGGGAGTAGCACGAAAACTGACCTTCGTGGATCAAATTTGGCATAGTGTAGATGCAGCGCTTTGCGATTCGATGATATTGGCCTCTGGGAGCTATCCCAGAGTGCTTCAATGTGACCACTCTGGACAGCATTTTCAACTCTGATGCACTAGCCAGGTACACAGGAAAAGCACCGAGAACTTTTGAATTTCATTTCCTGTTTGGTCAGTGTGGCGAGCTCAGCAGAACACGTGACCATACAGTCCCAGAATCGCAAACAAACTCCAGCATGGAGCGAATGGGAGACACTGGATCTGACTGCAGTATGGGGAGAAGAATCTGTGCAGGCAGAACTCCGATTCAGCAGAAGAAATGCTGATATATATGCCAAAATCGCACAAGGCATGGTGGAGAGAGGCTACAGCAGGGATGCACAGCAGTGCCACATGAAAATTAAGGAGCTCAGGCAAGCCTATCAAAAGACAAAGGAGGCAAACGGTCGCTCTGGCTCAGAGCCCGAGACATGCCACTTCTATGCTGCATGTCATTCTAGGGGCGGACCCTACCACTACCCCAACACTCTCCGTGGACACCTGCAAGGTGGCAACCTCACTCAACACGGATGAGGAATTTGTGGATGAGGACGAGGAGGAGGAGGGGGAGAATGCACAGCAGGCGAGCAGAGAATCCGTTCTCCCCAGCAGCCAGGTCCTTTTCCTCACCCTGGAGCCAATACCCTCCCAGGGCTTATTGTTCCCGGACCCTGAAGGCAGAGAAGGCACCTCTGGTGAGTGCACATTTGTAACGACACTACAGGGGTTAAAAGAAATTGGGTTTAACATTTGATTTACCCTGAACAATTGGGATGCATTCGTGGCCAGTACAGCTAATGGGAAAGTCTGTTAACGTGTCTGGGGATGGAGCGGGAATCCTTCAGGGACATCTCCATGAAGCTCCCCTGGAGGTACTCTGAAAGACTTTGCAGAAGGTTCCTGAGGAGGGATGCCTTATTTCGTCCTCCACGGTAGGACACTTTACCATGCCAAGCCCGTAGCAAGTGGTCTGGAATCATTGCAGCACAAAGCATGGCAGCGAATGGTCCTGGATTTTGGTCTCATTCATGCAACATTCGGTCTTTATCTTTCTGTGTCAGCCTCAGGAGAGTGATATCATTCATGGTCACCTGGTTGAAATAGGGGAAGTTTTGTAAGGGAACAGTAATCCCCTCTGTTTGGTGATCCCCGAAACGTTAGACCCCGGGCACACTGGGCTGTTTGCGCTTGGCTAAAAGGGATCATCCCGGAGAATAGCCATGTGGAGGGGAAGGGGTGTGCTGCACAGCCACCCCAAAACCGTAGCCCCTCCTTTTAAACGGCAAACACAACCGGCATTGCTTGCTATGGGAAAGGAAGGTGCTGCAGTTTGAAACCATTCCCACATGTTATGAAGGTGGAAGAAGCCAACCCCACGTACCCTTTGGCTTACCATGGCTTCCTGCAAACCGAATTCTGTTGCCCAGCTGTGTGTGATGTGTCACCATACTGGCAGGCGCTCAATATAAAAGGCAAAATGCGACCTTGTACCTAAAACACATGTCCTGTCTGCTGTGAATTGCTTGATTCACTGTGAAAGAGTCTCTCTTTTGTTCTCAGAAATGTATCTTCTTAAAAGTCTACTCTCCCTCCCCCGCCCCAAATGCAGCTGCAAATGCTTCTATGCTCCCCGCATCAACTCAGTCCCTGAGGTTATCACAGATTAGAAGGAGAAAAAACTGCACTCACAATGATGTTTTCAGAGCTCATGCAATCCTCCCGCACTGATAGGGCACAGCTGAATGCATGGAGGCATTCGGTGGCAGAGGCCAGGAAAGCATACAGTGAGCGTGATCAGAACATGCAGGAGGAGATGCTGAGGCTAATGGGAGAGCAAACGGACATGATGAGGCATCTGGTGGAGCTGCAGGAAAGGCAACTAGAGTACAAACTGCCACTGCAACCATTGTGTAACCACCTGCCCTCCTCGCCAAGTTCCATATCCTCCTCACCTAGTCGCCCAAGAAAGCCGGGGGGAGGCTCTGGGCATCCTGTCAATCAACTCCAGGGGATGGCCCAGGCAACAGAAGGCTGTCATTCAAACAGCTTTGATTTGTAGTGTGGCTACAATAAGCAATGTGGCCTTGTCCTTGCCTCCTCCCGCACCCCACCCCGTTATTAAACCCTTTGTACACCCGGGCTTCCTTTTACTAGTCAGCGTTGTCAGTGATCTCAAGGTTTTTTTAATAAATAAAGAATGAATGGATTGAGAAAAAACAGGGACTTTATTTGCAGTGCCATTTGTGGTTGAAAGCGGGAGGGGGATTGGCTTACAGGGAAGTACATTCACCAAAGGGGGCAGCTTTGCATCAAGGACAAACACACACAACTGTCACACCGTAGCCTGGTCAGTCATGAAACTGTTTTTCAAAGCCTCTCGGAAGCGCAACGCACCTCGGTGTGCTCTTCTAATTGCTCTGGTGTCTGGCTGTTCAAAATTGACCACCAGGAGACCTGCCTCAACCTCCCACCCCACCATAAACATCTCCCCATTACTCTCACAGATATTATGGAGCACACAGGAAGCAGCAATAACAATGGGAATATTGCTTTCGCTGAGGTCTAAGCTACTCAGCAAACTGTGCCAGCGCCCTTTTAAATGTCCAAAGGCACATTATACTACCATTCTGAACTTGTTCAGCCTACGGTTGAACTGCTCCTTGCTGCTGTCCAGGCTTCCTGCCTGTGTACGGCTTCATGAGCCATGGGAGCAAGGGGTAGGCTGAGTCCCCAAGGATAACTATTGGCGTTTCCACATCCCCAATGGTAATTTTCTGGTCTGGGAAGAAAGTTCCTTCTTTGCAGCTTTCCGAACAGCCCAGAGTTCTGAAAGATGCGAGCGTCATGCACCTTTTCCGACCATCCCACGTTGTTGTTGGTGAAACGGCCCTTGTGATCTACCAGTGCTTGCAACACCATTGAGAAGTACCACTTGTGGTTTATGTACTCTTTGGCAAGGTGGTCTGGTGCCAAGATAGGGATACGTGTTCCATCTATTGCCCCGCCACAGGTAGGGAACCCTATTGCAGCAAAGCCATCCACTATGACCTGCACATTTCCCAGAGTCACTACCTTCTTAGCAAAAGGGTATTGATTGCCCTGGCTACTTGGATCACAGCAGCCCCCAGGGTAGATTTGCCCACTAGAAATTGATTCCCAACTGATCGGTAGCAGTCAGGCATTGCAAGTTTCCACAGGGCTATTACCACTTGCTATTCAACTGTTGGGGTAGGTCTCATCTTAGTATTCCTGTATTTCAGGGTGGGGGAAATCAACTCACAAAGTTCCATAGCTGACGGGGTGGATCACAGAAACCCCCTTGGGGCTGCCAACTGAAGTGCTGAGACTACTTCTATGTCTGTTTTCCCTGGCAGCTTGGGACTTCAGTGCCCTGCCTGGTAAGAGACAGATACGCTAGTCGGCTGAAAACCCAGACCCAGGTCTGAACCACGTCCCCTGAACAGTGCAGGCTTAACTGAAAACAGCTTAAGAAGTGTTCCTGTCTCTAACACTCAGATGCCCAGCTCCCAGTGGGGTCCAAACTCCAAATAAATCTGTTTTACCCTGTATAAAGCTTATATAGGATAAACTCATAAATTGTTCGCCCTCTATAACACTGATAGAGAGATATGCACAGCTATTTGCCCCCCCCCCAGTATTAATACATACTCCAGGTTAATTAATAAGTAAAAAGTGATTTTATTAAATACAAAAAGTAGGATTTAAGTGGTTCCAAGTAGTAAAAGACAGAAAAAAAGTGAATTACTAAGCAAAATAAAATAAAACACGCAAGTCTAAATCTAATACAGTAAGAATCTGAATACAGATAAAATCTAGCTAGGCTTTTCACATACTGCAGGACAATGCACAACATGTTTGCAATGCTCACAAAAACAGTGTGCAGCTGAGCAGGCTCCATGCTTGCCATGCTATGGCATCTACATGGATAACCCAGGAAAAAAGATGCAAAATGATTGTTTGCCATTGCTTTCAAGGAAGGAGAGAGGGGAGACTGATGACAAGTACCCAAAGCCACCTGCCACAATATTTACACCCCATCAGGCATTGGGATCTTACCCCAGAATTACAATGGGCCGCGGGGACTGTGGGATAGCTACCCACAGTGCACCACTCCACGCGTCGATGTTAGCCATAGTATTGAGAACACACTCCGCTGACCTAATGCGCTTAGTGGGGACATGCACGATCGACTGTATAAAATCGGTTACTAAAGATTGATTTCTATAAAATTGACCTAATTTCGTAGTGTAGACATGAAGAGAAACATACAAGTCACACTTCTGCCCCTGCTTCTAGCCAGGGAAAGATTTGTTGCTGGTGTAGACACCTCCTGCGCTGACTCAGCCAGGCTGGCCAGTGAGTGGGTGTGGGGCGGGGAACCAGCAAAATGGTGTAAGAGAGTGTGTGTGTGTGTGTGTGTGTGTGTGTGTATCCAAATCTCCCAGTGGGACTGCACAGCCAGAAAAATGGTGTAAGCAGCAGTGGGGTCCAAGTGTCAGTCTGGCCCCTGCTGCTTGCCACCAGTCTGACCGTAGACATAAGGATTGATTTTCACCATAATTTTAAAATGCAGACTTCGGTATGTTAATATGCTAAGAATTCAATAGTGCTGTGTTAACCATTTGACCTCCCAGAGTAAAGGTTGTTTCATGGCAAACTACACTCTGTTTCTTAGAAATCTATAATTCAGCTATAAAATTCACTGTAGGCTGAAGACTTGGCATACAGGTTTCAGCTGAAGAGTGCCTTATACCAGGCATCAGCAACCATCGGCACGCGGTTCGCCAGAGTAAGTCCCCTGGCGGGCCAGGCCGGTTTGTTTACTTGCCGCATCCGCCAGTTCGGCCAACCGCAGCTCCCACTGGCCGCGGTTCGCTGTTCCCGGCCAATGGGAAGCGGCGGCCAGCACAGCCCTCAGCCTGCGCCACTTCCTGCAGTCCCCATTGGCCTGGGACGGCAAACCGCAGCCAGTGGGAGCTGCGATTGGCCGAACCAGCAGACGCGGCAAGTAAACAAAGCAGCCCGGCCTGCCAGGGGACTTACCCTGGCGAGCTGTGTGCCAAAGGTTGCCGATGCCTGCCTTATACATTTTCTTAAATTATAGGAGTATAAAGAACCGAAAGGTCAAATTGATCTATTCTTCACATTATCATCTCCCTGAGAAATACCTTTGTTGTTGGCCACTTGTTATTCAGGGGCTAAAGAATTCTGGGAGTTTGAACATATGGCCTAGATCCACAAAGGGACTGAGGCACCTAAACTCCAGATTTAGCTACCACTGTGATCCATAAAACCCCTGCTAAGCTGCCACTTAACCCGATAGACAACTAAAATGACAAAGTGCTTACATTTTTGTTGTAAATTTTCCCCAGGTGCTTACATTCCTGCCTGATGAAGAGAAGGGATTTAAACAGAAATTTCCACTTCTCAGGTGAGCTCTCTAGCTCCTGGGGTATGGGATATTCTGATGTGGGTTTCTCTCAAGTTCTCCTGTTGAAGTTATTCCAATTCCATAAACAATTAATATCCATTGGGATAGAGAGAGTATGAGAATGGTGCATCCGTGTGTGTGTGTGTGTGTGTCTCTCTCACACTCACACGGAAATCCCTTAAATAGGGTCAGGATTTCACCCCAAGCATGGGGGGCATACTTTGTGTGTGTTAGCAAAGAAGACTAAGGGCTGGTCTACACTCGCCCCCAAGTTCGAACTAAAATATGCAACTTCAGCTACGTGAATAACATAGCTGAAGTCGAAGTATCTTATTTCAAACTTAAAAGTACTTACCCCTGGTCCACACGGCGGCGCGCAGGCTCCCCCGTCGACTCCACCTGCTCCGTTCGCAGAGCAGGATTACCGGCGTCGATGGGGGAGCACTTCCTGGTTTGATTTATCGCGTCTAGACAAGACACGATAAATCGAACCCAGAAGATCGAACCCAGAAGATCGACGCAGCAGGTAAGTGTAGACATGGTGTGACGGGTTGGGACTACAGAGACCTGCTTGGTGCTGCCACCTGGTGTGCCAAGGCTACTTCTGCCCCTGCTTCCAGGCCTTTTCCAGCTTGGGACTCCCAAATCCTGTCTGTTTTGAGCCAGATTCCACTGATCTGCTGCAAACACAGACCCAGGTCCGAGCCAAGTCCACTAATAACTGTAAGGCTCCTGGAAGCGCTCTTGCCTTTGACACCCAGGTGTCCAACTTCCAAAGAGGTTCAAACCCTTAATAAATCCATTTTACTCATAAATAGTTCGCCTTCTATTTCAAAGATAGAAAGATATGCACAGCTGTTCGCCTTCCCCAGGTAACAACTCGTACTCCAGGAAACTTAAGTAAAAAGTGATTTTAATAAGTACAGAAAATAGGATTTAAGGGATTTCAAGTAGTGACAGACAGAACAAAGTGAATTACTAAATAAAATAAAATAGAACACGCAGTTCTATGTCTAATCACCCTGTGTACAGATAAAACCCTCATTAGGTCCAGTAAACAGGCTATCTTCCTTCTAGCCTGGGTCCAGCAATCACTCACCCCCCTAATGTCTTTGTCCAGTCTCTTTCAGGTGTCCTTGCGGGGTGGAGAGCTTCTTTCTTTAGCCAGCTGAAGACAAAATGGAGGGGTTTCCTCGGGGTTTAAATAGATTTTCTCCTCTGTGTGGACACCCCTCCCTCTCCCTGTGTGGCATCCAATTACCAAAAGGAGTTGGGGTCACATGGACAAGTCACCTGTCTATGCACAACTCAGTTCCTTCTCAGACCAGCCACATTCCTGGCAAAGTTCAGATGTGGATTGGTATCTGCAAGTTCTATTGTCTGTTAAGTGCTTCTTGACTGGGCACTTAACCTGCACATTCCTTTCTCAAGAAATACAACCAATATTCATAACTTCAACTACAACAATGATACATGCATATAAACGGGAGGAATAAATTCAGTAGGTCATAACTTTCACAGAGATATGTTACATGGCACATGTAGCATAAAGCATAGTCCAGTTACATCATGTATACATTTATAAGCATCTCCCCATACAGTTTTATGGGGTACACCATCACACATTGTTTAAGCAATAAACATTTTTCTCTGCACTGAATCTTAAATCCTAGACACTCATACTTTTACTTTCAAAAATGAGGAGAAAAGGGGTGGTGTAGGCATATGGGGTAAATGAATATCTCCTCAAAATCTCATCCTGGGTTCCGTACTTCAAATCTTCACTCTGATCTCTGCTACATCAGTGTAAATCCAAACTGTTTCCACTAATTTCAGAGGAATTGTTCTGGATTTACAATAAGGTAACTGAGATCACAATCTGACACTACGTTTTTGCTTGATCTCCTATAGAAGCAAAAGGTGTGTATTGGCAGAAATTGTTATAATTCATTGCACATATTTGAATGAGTATACAAATACAGACATCAACATTAGCTCTACATTTCAGCACAAGTAAATGTCATCAGCTTGTGTAAATTGTCATACTTCCTTTGAAATTAGGGGCAGATCCTCAGTGCCCAAAATACATACAGCACGAATAAGACATTTAAAAATAATTCAGTATTTAGAATGACCAAAATAACTAGCAAAGGGAGTCAGTTTGGCATCTTAGAGGTTAATTATGTGCCTAGTTTCAGACTGTCTTCAATGAAGACACTGCTCATATTAATTATTGGGATGCCTTTCTGTTTATTCTGCAGTGCTGCATTGCCATTATATTTTCCTCCTGCAATGGTGCTATTCATAGACATATTGCCTCGGGATGCTAGCAAGCCAGCAGAATACAAAAGGAAAATGACTACAGCAGGCTGACATGCTGATTTGCTTCTTTTATAGTCCAGTCTAACAGTAGCTGCCTCCGACCACCAAAAAAAAAATACAATAATTTGTGAAGCAGATACAACACATACGTGTTCCAATTACCAACCCCTGCACAATTCTTTTCTGTTGAAATTCTTGCTTTTGATAATAGATAGAATTCTGTAGAAAATTCCACAAATCCTTAGTAAAACTGACATGAGACATTACTAGACATAGGTAATAGTCATATGAGTCAGATCAGTAGGAACTGTTTATAAACTTTTACAAGCCAAACTTCCAGTTAGCAATGGTTTAATTTAGGTAAACAACTAAAAAATTGTGGGCCATATTCTCAGGTAGTGTAAATCAGTGTAACTCCATTATATACAATAATTTATGCCGGTAGAAAATGAAGTTGGGCGGCAGGGCGGGGGGGGTGCGATATGTTATTTCAGCATTTTTTAGCATGGAGAAAAGATAAATTCAAGTTTTAGGTAGAGATTTTGGTTAGAAAGGGACAAATAAAACCAGACCAAACTAGTAGTAGTTTGAATTTTCTTAACATATTTACTTCAGCTGTGTTCATGTCCTTTTAGGCATTTGGTTTCTATTAATACAATGGAGATACTAACACAAATGCTTGTGGAAAGCTAATTTTAACTAATATGCTCATATACGTACAGAAAGAAAATGTGAAATTCCTTTTCTATAGGCATCCACACCAGAGTTTTGATTACAAAAATTTCATTTATCCAAACAGGAAACAGAAACCAAACCATGTGACCCTTCACAACTCAGCAACGTAGCTCAAACTTTGGATTTCCAATGTGGAATATCAAAATATAGAGTAAATTACATGTGTGAAAACTGTTGTTGAGTAATTTCAAATACTAGTACATCAAAGTGTGATCTGTTTGGGGATATTCCAGGAGCAGAGAGAGTCAAAATTGGTTTTAAAATTATTTGTTATGAAATAGTTGCTTAGTTCTAGTCGGTTTCACCCTGTTCACTCAACCCTACATTCAGTTTTTCAAGCCATTTTACTACATTAAATCCAGGTCAATAAGCACCTTTGCCTCCCTATTTTATTTATATTTTTCAACACATTCCTGGGATTTCCTTTCACAATGGGTCCCACAGCAGTGGAAAAAGAGGGAAGGTACATGCTGCTTGGCTACCCTTAGTAGTGTGTAAGATGTGCCCCTCAATGTAATATCTCCTCCCCACATATTTTTGCTCTAAATAAGCTACTTACTGGTTGCCTAGCTAATAAACTAGCATGAATCCTCCCCAATTCATGATCCTCATGGTGACTTTTACAAGTGCACAAGAAAGCTGAAAGATCTTCTATGAATCAAGCTGTAGAATCCATAAAGGAGAAGTAGCAGTTATGGGGTGACATTATAGATAAGAAGGAAAAGGGAATTGTAGGAAATTTTTAACATTTCCTTTCTGGGCCACCAAGGCATCATTCCAACATATATTAGGGTATTTCAAGGTTCACTGGCTTGACAGAGTTAAAATTAATTTTCTCTCTTAATACTCAAAGAAACTGCGTGTTTGCACATGGCATTAGTTGCAAATGTGTTTTATAGCCTTTTCTGTGTATATAACACTCTCTGTTCAAGGGCTCTGGCAAGAGGTTTCTAAGGCCTTGGCTACACTTACGAGTTACAGCGCAATAAAACTGCCTGCAGCGCTGTAACTCACTAACTGGCTACACTTGCAAGGCACGTGCAGCGCTGTATCTCCTCAGATACAGCGCTGCATGTACTCCACCTCCCCGAGAGGAATAACAGCTGTTGCGAAGTGGGTGGAACGTTGGTCTTTCAGTGTAGCCGAGGAACAACGCAGTTACTGATCTCCGGAAGCTGCCTTTGTTTTGAAACGGCACTTCCAGGTTGGAGTTCAGAGCTCCGTTGTTGAGGTGCTTTACAAAAAAACAAACACAGCTACTGTTTGCAGGCGGGGGGCGGGGGTGAGAAAGAGGGGAGGGGCTCCGTTAGGAATGCCGGCAGCAAAGTTGCCTTGGACAGAGACGGCGTGTGTGTGGGGGGGGAGAAGAATGGCGGGGGGGAGGGGGAAGGCTCCGTTTCCTCTCTTTTATCTGCTCTTTAAAAACAAACAAAGCCCCTGCTGTTTGCTTTCAGTGATTGAGATAGAGGTAGGGGATGTGGAGGTGTGGAAATAATGAGCTGACACTCTGTGGAGATTTCAAAAACCCACTCTGTCTCCAAAAACGCTCCCTGTCAAAGTCTCCCTCACCCCCCCCCCCATTTGAAAAGCACGTTGCAGCTACTTGAATGCCCATAATGCACCGCTCCCAATACAGCTGCAAATGCCTCAAATGTAGCCACCTTACTGCGCTGGCAGCTGCCAGTGTGGACAGGCTGCAGCGCTTTCCCTACTCACCTGTACGAACACGGGTTTAACAGCGCTGTACATCTGCAAGTGTAGCCAAGGCCTAAGCTGCCAATGTGGATCATCTCATCAGAAAGGACTTACTGCCATGTCCAAATTTCTTTCAAGACCTTCCTGAAGGAGCACGATTTACTAATTCAAATGCAAAACTTAGACAAAACATCCAAACAAAACAATTCCTCTGCCCACCCTGGGCTATTGTACCCAGAGCATTATCATCTGCCTCTCTCAGTGCTGAAAAGAAGACACTCCCTTCCCTTCAGTCTCCTGTTTCAGAGCCTACTGCAAGAACTTACCTCCCTCCGACAATGCCTCCTCAGAGGAGCCACTTGCTGGCTTTTGTAATCACTGGATCCCTTCCCAGCTTTGTTGGATAATTGAACAGGGCTGGCTAGCTCAGACTCCCTGGTCTTTAAAGGGGTAGGCTACCCTGTTACAGGGTTCCAAGCTGTGTTAACTAATGTCTCACTTCCTATAAGATATATTATTTTCAAAGGAAATATTCAAGTGTACAAGCTTAATCCTGTATTTCCCTGAGTATTCGAGTGAGATAAACAATCATTGTAAGCTTTGCAGAAAGCAAAACCAAAAAGGGATATAGGCTTGTCCTAAAAATCATTCATTTTAAAATACAGGTGTATACTTGCAAAAATATTTTCTATCACCTAGCTTTATTCCTCACTCATAAGAATAATGGGAATATTTCCCATCTGTCTTGTTATTAACCATAATGCTCAGTGCTCTCTATCTCCAGAAAAAAAATCTCTTCTGAACATATTTATACTTTTCTCTTCAGTTAGATTCTTCAGCAATTTATTCAAAATACCTGTTTATTACTCTTTGAGTAATAGTGCAAGCAGTGCTTGCAATTCCACAAAGAGTGTGGTCTATCATGAAAAGCATATCTACCATGGGTAACAGAGAAAAAGGGAGAAAGAGGTATTCATTTGAACTGCTTCAGTTCAGTGCCATTATGTGATTCCATTTTTTCTGTTAACACAGGAAAAACACTGTTATAAACGAGCTTAAAAAACAGTTTTTTGGGTAGTGCTTAGCTACACGCATATGCACACTTAGAGATAGCGAGATATATTCACTTACAAACAGACAGTCTTCCTGTCTGATTATCGTTCAAAATCAACCAACCATTACCAGCTTACTGTTGTAGAAAGTATCTGTAGTATCTCGGATGTGATAACGGATATTAAATACTGACTTATTAAATGAAGAGGACTCAAGCTGTGTGTGTGAAGGCATTTTAAAGAAGAAAGAAATAGCATTATGGAAGAAGAGACAGAAATATAGCATCATTTTCTGTAAAGGTTCTTTAGAAGTTGCTATAATCTCTGGTGCATTTACAGAAGTTCACAAAACATAGCCTATTACATAGGCACTCTGAGGACAAAGTGAAATGGTCGAAAATATCAAAATTGGGAGACCAAAAAATGAGAAATGATAAACAGCTCTTGATTTTTTCTCACAGCAATTAAAAGAGCCATCCCAGTTATGATTGTAATAAAATTTTCAGCAGATTATTCCAAAAAATGAATTACGTTCAGTCTTGGGACTATTAACTTTCAAACTTCAGTAGAACTTCTAAAAGCAAGACTGACTGAAGTTTGGAAGAGGCATGAGACAACTTTCATGTGGCAATTTACCAGGGAGCTTTGGCTCCTTGTTTGGCCTAACAATTGAGATGGGCTGGATTGACAATATCCTCTGATTTGATGGTTTATGTGAAATGTTGTCAGGTTGTCTAAGGTAAAAGCTGATGAATGGTTTTTACATCCCCAAACTGCCACCACAAGTATCACTGCTCTTGGCAGTTTTAGCACAGAGGCCAATGAATGAATGGGCCCTGCATACTGAACTATTCTCCAATCCATAGAAGAGGTTCCAACGGGGCTCAGTGAAAACAGAGAGCCGGTGTAGGGAAATTTACATTGTCACTTCCAATGTTGTACCTGTGTGGCCTCTAATGCCAGTTGTCTAGCACCTTTCACTAGCAGTAAGCGTAATAAGCCAGATAATATGACATATGAGTATGCTGAGCATCCACACTGTGTGAGCATCCCAATCAAGTTGAAAGGTGAAAGATGGTGGGTTTGATTAACCAAATAACTTGACTCCAATTTTCCAGCAGTAGAACTCCCTTGGTTTCACGGATGACACAAAGTAATAAAATATACGGTATTTCTATAATTGTGATATGAAAGCGCCAGTCATTTAGGATTTCAGATGTGTCAGCATCATTATTACTGCATGGAATTTCATTAGAAAATATGATGCTACCCACCATTCTTTGAAAGGAAGAAAAGTACTGAAAGAAAATTACCTGACCTCCCAAGTCCTTGGTGGGGCACAATTTTTGTTTTTGACCATCTCACTCTATGAGTCAGGAAGGAATTTATCTACCATTTACAATTGCCAAGTAAATTGTATATTCCTCTTCTCCCATCCTTGGTCCCTCACCATAGAGTATCAGTCACAGGCCACTGATGGAGGCTGGATACTACATCTGATGGAGGAAGGAGCCAATATGGTATGTTAAATTCTATGCTCCTATACTCTTACCACAATTTGTCACATCGAAATGTTTAATTTTTTCCCAACTTTCTTCATGTTTCTAAAAATAAATGACAGCTCATATTGTGCGTAGGTTCTTGTTCATGACAGTTCAGTCTGCTAACAGATTGCTAAACTGATAACTGGTCTTATAAAATATCTTAAAGATGCAATTTCCTTCTGCTTTCCAGCTACAATATGAGAAACTTATTTCCTCATATTAAATTCATGAATTATTATGAATTATTTCCATGGTACCCAAAGATATTTAAAGGGATACCATACTCACCCATTCCTACTTCAAAACACATGTACCAAAAGGTGAGTTATCTGACCCCAAACTAGTCCACAAAAATATGGGTTAAGCAGATAACTAGCACTGAGATTAATTAATCAAAATGCAATGTCTAATGATGGGAGGAAAGAACCATAACAGAATTTGACTCTAATATACGAAAAAGGGCGGTGGGAGTGGGAGGGCATGGGAAGAAACCACCAAAAATGAACACTGGGAAGAAAAAAAAAGAGAGGTATGAGTTTCCCTTCCAATAGGACTCTTTTTATCTTCCCCTTGGTAAGGCAGTTGGCAGTAGAATTAGTACAGTACTGGCACATCTGCATATCTGCCAAACAACCATGTAATAGGATATTTGCTAGGTTTCCAAAGCAGTAGATAGATGAGTTGCAAATAGAGAAAACGTAATGCATTAATCATCCTCCACAGGCTCATTGCTTCAGTTTCCTTTCTCTTCTCCATGCACTTGCATGACGTGTTTGGATTTGCAATACAAAGCATATCGTCAACACTGAGGATGCTCAGGGGGCTCTAATGAACATGGTCATTAGCATGATTTCTTTTTTCTCTGTCTGAGACAAGTACTTATAGGTTTGAACAGAAAAACTATTTTATAGTCCTCAGTGAGTTTGCTGTTGATTAACTTATCTGACCAAGCATGGAAGCCATATCAGTCATTTTAAATAATTATTAATATTATTGATTATTTGTATTGAAGTAGTGCCTAGGAACCCCAGTCATGGAGCAGGACCATATTTTTCTGGGTGCTGTACAAACTCAGAACAAAAAGATGGTCCCTGCCTCAAAGACGGTCTTGTGTAAGTAATGGTTTTCATATAGTTTCATGCAGATAAGGGCAAATGCTGTCCATGCATAACAGCTCCATGCTGACCTGACTGGCACTATTGATAGTCAGGCCAGGGACTATGGGGAACAGAGAGACTTCTTAACTATTTCATCATCTTGACTCAGAAAACCTCAAAAGGGGATAAGGAGCTCCTGCAAATGAATTCCCTGACCCTTCCACTGTCCCTCTATGGATCCTGCCCCTCTATTTACTCTAACCAGGGACCACAGAACAACCTGTAGGAGATGGGGAAGAGAATAGATCAAGTATGAGGAGTTCAGTTAAAGCCCCTCAAAATGGCACTGATAGTTGGGGAGGGGGCTTGCAAATGATTACAGGATGTATGTCTTTCTCCTCACACTGGTAGCCCTGGGACAGAAGTACCTTACACCATTATTGACCATACTCCTGTGTGACAACTGCATTTTGGAACTGTCAACTGACTTCATGCCACCTCACTGTTTCTTTGTCTGTCAGTCGTTCAGGGAAAGTCTACCCGTCCCTTAATATGACTGTCCAGTGACCTCACCGCTATATACAGAAATGAGAGAAGAAGAGGGGTACATGGAATCAAACTCTACTTTGGGGGTGGCTAGGTCATGGTGGAAGATATTGAAAGAGCTTCCCCCCTCAGAATTATTTTAGCAGGCTTCTATGAGTGTAGTATCCAGTGAGCCAAGAGTTCTGGCCAAACTCCATGCTTGTGAAGGCCCAGGGTCAGGATTTTTTAATTATTAAACTCCACTGGCACCACCCACATTTTAAGAACAAACTATTAGAAAATCCAAACCTTATGAGAATAATATTTCAGTTAATCAAATTTCATTTACTTGTTTCCAATTAAAAGACTCTCCTACAAAAACTAAAGCGCTCCAACAGCCATATGACTCTATAAAGAATACACTCAAACCATTTCTTAATCTTCAGCCTACACCCTCCTTAAACACCTTTGAGGAAGTCGGGCTTTGGACGGTGCTTAGAAGGTTAACACATTTGACCAATAAATATAAGATTTGGGGTTGAATATAGCTGCAATTAATGAAGACTTCATGAGGTAAATATGTGGACTTACCATTGGAGTAGACGCCACATGATAAAAATCACTATTATAGCTAAGATAAAGTGAAGGTGGTGGATGGGTCTGGCATATCTGGTAGGGGTAATCAGACAGGAGCTCCATTCCTGTGAACTTTACCTGCTTGTCTCCCTGTTAGCCTCATAACATCGCTATCAGTAGCAACCATCATTAGAGAGAGAGTTACTAGCACATATTGAGAAGTTAAGTGACTTACTCAAGGTTAAAAAAAAATTCTGTAACAAAGGCAGGAATTGACCCCAGCTTCCCTGCCCAATGTTTTAACCACAAAACCACATTTTTGCTACTATATCTGCTGTTATACATTATCACCACTATAGTCAATCCTTCCTTGATGATCTTCTCATCAACAACCTCCATATCCTGCTTTGCCTTGTATTTGTCTATCTTGTCTCTTTAGGGTAGTGATCATAGCTCATTTTATTTGTAAAGCTTCCTATACCTATAGTTCTACAGAAATATTATTAATAATAATGCAAATAATAATAATATAACAACTTTGGATATAAGGAAATCATTATCTGTAGAAAAAGAGTACACAAGCTATTTGACTTGATTAATAAGACTTCCCCAGTTAAGCAATTACTTAACACATTTATTTCAAAGGCTATTGGTTAATAGACTTATTTTATGGTTTCTTTGGTGATTTTTAACATGATACTGAAACAACTGTCCACACAACCCACCTAAAAAAATACTTAGTGGTAGAATTGTCACGCTGAGAGTTCTTAAGATAATAACACCTGTGCTAATTTTTCTGACATAGTGTGAGTGTAGGGGCTTTTTTAAATTGTTTCAGTTTGTTTCTACAGCAATTTAAATTTCCATAAATGTGATTGGATGTGTTTTTTTCTGAACCTTTATGGAATTCTTAAATGCACTGAAGCAGAATGTGCTGTTGTAAGTGTATCGTGGCCATCACCAGTTCCTGGAGGAGATGCCTTTTTATAACATACAGGCATTTACAAAAAATTAAAAATAAAATAAAATACAAATAAAATGTTCTAGATGGCTCAGATGTTCTAAGGTCAAAGCATCTGCTCCAAAGGAACAGAAGTAGATTTCTTGCTGAATCCTTTTCTCCCAGGCTGATCAAAGAGCAAACAACCTGAGATATAAACAAAGGGAATAGCTGATAGAATTAGCTGATCATCAAGTGATTTCATGATTAAGAAATAGATGTGAGCCAGCTAGAAAATAACTATTACCCAGAAGCAATGCCTGGCAGAAAACAGGTGAACGGGACAGTAGCAAGCAACAGCAAGTCTGCTGGTATTCTCTGTGGGAGATAACTAATTTCTGCAAAATTAGTTTCTTCATTCTGTATTATAACTTCTCCAAAATGGAAAGACATTGTGTTAACTTTTTGGGTTATTTTTGATTCCTATGTTTTTCAAATTAAAAGAAATCAAAATAAGTTAATTTTCAAGGCATCAGGCCTAGGACCAGGAACAGAAAAAACTTCAGGAGAAAAGCAAAGTGGAAGAAAACCCAGGACCCAGGCAAAATAATACCAACAACAGAAAGAGATTTAGGAACAGTTTTTGATTGCCTTACTCATGCTAAATTGTAGTTTAGGAATAGTCCAGCTGAACCCAGTGGGACTACAGATTCAAAAGACGAACGCTTAGCATAAGGCTGTCAGAATCTTGCCCTGAGCACTGAAATAATAGAAACAAGAAGGCTAAGGATCACATGCAGTATCTAGAATCTGGAAAGCCAACTGTAGTCAGTTAAGACTCTAAGGGCAGGTCTACATTATGAGGTTAAGTTGACCTAAATTATGCAACTCCAGCTACGTGAATAACATAGCTGGAGTCGACATAGCTTAAGTCAACTTACTGTGGTCTCTACACCATGCTGGGTTGATGGGAGAAACTCTCCCATCAACGTACCTTATACTTCTCATTCTGGCTGAGTACCAGAGTCGATGGGAGAGTGATCTGTGGTCAATTTAATGGGTCTTCAGTAGACCCGCTAAATCGACCCCCGGTGGAACGATTACCACAGCATCAATCCACAGTGAGTGTAGACATGCCCTAATTGTCTTCAGTGAACTTTGGATCAGGCCCACATACCAGTTAAAATCAAGTACATATCCTTTGAAGTCAATGCAGTTACTGCAGTGTAAAACTGGTGAAAGAATCACACCCAGAAATGTGTGCAAGAGAAAGTAAAGGAGAAAATGGGTAGCACCTGGAATTGGGACATGCAGAGGCGGCTCTCCCACTTTTGCCGCCCCAAGCAGTTGCCGCAGCCCCGCCCCTGACATAGGCAGACATAGCGGGGCCCCGCCTCCGACGCCTGGTTGCATCGGGGGCGGGGCCCGCTACGTCTGGTTGCGTCGGGGGTGGGGCCCCGGGGATGGGGCCCTGGGAATGTGCCAACTGTCCCAGCTCCCAGTTGTCACTCAATGCTGTGACTAAGGGTAACAAACCCTTGCTGCATATATACAGATGTCATGGGACACCAAGGGGGAGTGAACTCAGGAGCATTAGAACCAAGAACATAAACCATTAAGAATTAAGATAAAGAGAGAAATCTACTGGCAGTCAGTAAAGGGCTTTAACCTCACTGCGGCCAGACAAGAGAGGGAGACATGATTACACATACACAAAGTTTCTGTATTACACTTACGAAGTTTCAAGCCATTCAGATTGAGAATCTTTGGAGTCTATCTAATTAGAAATCCCCAGAAGTGCATGTGATTTGATCTGACTAGATACATAGGGAAAACCAGACATATTCTGAGCTCTACAGTGAAAGCTTCCTGCACAGGAGATTGAGTTTGGTTGCAGGTGTGATACTCTGTCCCATCTAGTGGCACTGAGACCACTTAGGGCTAGTCTACACTTACCGGATAGATCGGAGGTGTCGGATTGATCTTCTGGGTTCGATTTATCGCGTCTTGTCTAGACGCGATAAATCGAACCAGGAAGTGCTCCCCCGTCGACGCTGGTAATCCAGCTCGACGCGAGGAGTAAGCGCCGTCGACGGGGGAGCCTGCGCGCCGCGTGTGGACCGCAGGTAAGTTCGAACTAAGATACTTCGACTTCTATGTTATTATACTGTTTCTTTACAGTATAGTAGCCATGTTAGTCTGTGTCAGAAAAAGAAAATAAGAAAGGTGGGTATTGTAGTTTTAAGAATGCTTGATAGAACACCCAGCCCTTGAGGAATTCCACCATGATTTCAACAATTTGCATCCCACCATCAACCTCAGCCTAGACTAGTCCACACAAGCGGTCCATTTCCTTGACACTACTGTGCTAATAAGCGATGGTCACATAAACACCACCCTATACCGGAAACCTACTGACCGCTATACTTACCTACATGCTTCCAGCTTCCATCCAGGACACACCACACGATCCATTGTTTACAGCCAAGCTCTAAGATACAACCGCATTTGCTCCAATCCCTCAGACAGAGACAGATACCTACAAGATCTCTATCAAGCATTCTTAAAACTACAATACCCACCTTTCTTATTTTCTTTTTGCTGACACAGACTAACACGGCTACTATACTGTAAAGAAACATATAGGTTCAGCATCCTTTCTGAGCATTAAAACTCACACAAATAAATAGGTAAATAAAAACAAAAATAAAAAAGAGATTATCCCTCATCTGTATCTGGTACATTCTCTTCCAAGAACAAAAGATAAAGTTCCTAATAATTTGCCTGGTCCCTTCTTATAAATGAACACTTTGAAACCTGAAGGTACATTAAAGGAACTCATGGCAGTTATATTATTTGATGGTATTTCCACCATAAAATTTAGTTTTATAGGTTGCAGTCCATGGAGTTGTGATCCCTAAGAAAATCTCTTTTTTGTTGTGCAGCCCCCTTTCTACACCTCATAAATTCTTCTTGGCCAGAGTAACTGCAAATTGAAACACCCAGCCTTAAAGAGTGAGAGAGAGAGAGAGAGAGAGAGAGAGAGAGAGAGAGAGAGAGATTATATCTGTAGCAAGTGTAGATTAGTTCTAGAGGATAAGCTAGCAGTATAGCCATAGGCTTTTCAATGACCATCTGAGGACATAGATAGGCAGAACTTCTCTGGAATTGTTGGCAACTGAAGTGTTCTTGAAAAAATATCATGAACAATGATAGTGATGGAAGTTGTTCACATTCAGTTTTCAGATCAAGGCTTGCCTATCTCAAGATGTTCAGCTACTGTGATGATGAGGGTAGATAGTGTCACAGGGCGAGCTGGTCCCTTGAGAGGGTTTAGAGGTTAGCTTCCAGATGTCATCCACCTCCCTAGGTGGACATAGTGAGTGAAGCCATTTGAAAAGGGTTCAGGTGACTAGGAGCAGAACCTGTGAGAGAAAAGAGGAGTGGCTCTCATTGTGTTGTAGAGGTAAGACAGGCAACACAAAAGTAGGGTAGGGGTGGCTGATTTTGAACAATGTCAAGGTGTTGCTCTGCATTCAGACAACACTGAGATCTTTTGAAAAAAAATTGTGAAAAGACAGAGATGCCAGAATGCCTAACAGTCCCGTAGTTAGGGCACTCATTGAAGATTTTGAAGACTCAGGTTCAAGTCTCTGCTCTGCTTGATTTGGAGCTATAGGCAACCCTGGGATGGGTCTCTCCTTTTGGAAATGTTCCACTTTGTATAAATAATTAAATAATCATTGAGAGATAGAGTCTGACTCTACAGCCTATTGTCTAGGGTAGCAGATTAAGCACAGGAGGGCCTGAAACCTGCGTCTCACACATACCAAATGAAGAACCAGTGAATATTACTTACAAAAAATGGCTTTACCGGCTGAATCAACCATGTGGTGATATGAGTCACCTTGCTATATACTGCATGCACATTGTAACAGTAACTTCACAGAATATGAGAGCATTACTGCATTACCTTATGATATATTATGATGGTGTATTTCTAAAGGCAACTTGAGTCACCACTGTCCTTCCAAACATTTGTTTGGAAACCCCACAAATAGAACTGTAGTTAATCTATGCCCTAGGCATTCTGAACCTATATTCTCTTTAGAGATGAGTGTTAAGATAATATTTCTAACACTTTGGTCCTGGTGCTCTCTACAGAAACAATTTAGCTGATAGAATCAATGAAAAGGAGATACAAATTTTCTGATGACACCAAACTAAGCAGCTGGCCAAATAATCTAGAATGACACAGGAAGGATTATTCAGGATTTATACAGCCATTCAATACTATCCAGTGTTTGCTGGCATTCTGCTTAGAAGGCTGCAAATTAGCTGAGACATTCAGAATAGCATTTGAAGGACACAGAGGTGTTGGGGAGTGGCCAACAAATGTAATACTGACTCTTAACAATAATTGATTGTTATGGAGAGACCAAATGGTTTAGATTACTTTAAGTGCTGCACGATATTTTAAAAACAGCTATGGACATGTGACTTTTGGTAAGTTTGACACTTTATTAAAGGGAATAGATAATATATTGAGAAGAATAACTCTTTTGTAATGAAAAACTACAGCTGAGAGAAAATTCCAGAAAACTAATGAACGGGGATTTTAAATTTTTTTTCACTAGAGCTGTGATAAATGGTAAGTCTAATACAATGAAGACCTTTCAAGTAGCATAGTCTTTGGGCATGCACAGTAAATCTGTTCTAATGCTGTGATTACTTTAGTACCTTAGAAAACATTAACAGTAGAGATTTTCATCACACATATATACTAAAGATAATGAGCACCAAGGACAGATTTGCCATTTCTTTCTTTATTGGTATCCATTTTAGCTGATAATTAGTTGATAATTCAAAACAAATAATTTATTCAATATATTTTGTATATGGTGTGGAGAGGTAGATTTGTGACGTCCATAAAATAAAACCTGCTGATTCACTTTGCTGATGTCCCCTTTTATTTGCTTATCTGAAAGTATTTAACTGAGGGAGACGTTAGTCACAAAAAATAAAAGCAATTCAGAGGAAATATCTTCATCTACAATTCTCATTTTGTTTTTCTACACTCTGACTGACTCAGATATCACTAGCGTAGAGAAAAGTTCAGTGGAAAATAACCATGTTTTCCTTCTACTGACAAGTAATCACTAACAATTTGTAACCAAACATTTCCAGTCTCTGCTGGAGAGACTACAGATAAACAGGTCACCACACACACATTTTCCAAGAATACCCTCAGATCCAGAAGTTTTGGTTGCACATATACAATGGATTGCAATATACTTTCAATACAGAGTCTGATAAAAACCCCATCTTACTCTGGAACATACCTCCCACCCTTTGGAAAAACAAGCAAACAAACAAAAAACACTGAAGAAGAGGTAGTGAAAATAGGAAGAGAAATAGGAGTCCAAGAAGCTGCAACGGGGGAAGTGATCAGGTACATCAAAAATAGCCACTACATCAAGGAGAATTGGGACAGAGAAGGGGCTATTAGCTTTAGACAGGAAGGGGTTGTTAGTGACTTTGGTAGGAGGAGATGCAGCATTTTGAAGCTGAGAAAAACCTGGTTGAAGAGGCTTAAAGAAAAATCTGGGAGACGAACGTGGAGGTAGTAGGAGTTGACTACTCCCTTGAGAAGTTTGGTGACAAAGGTGTAAGAGGATAGTTAGGAGATAAATGAGTTAGAATTTTGTTTACTGGGTTTTTTTGTTTTTTAATTTTCAGGATAAGCAAGATAAGGACATGTTTATAGGTGGAGGGAAAGAGAAAGGTAGAGGATACGATAGGAATGAGGAGTTAGGTGGAGCAAGGGTATATGACTGAGGTGATAAACTGTAAGCCTGGCAGATCTGGGAAGAGAACCCAAACCTCCTGATTCCCAGTTTGGTGCCCTATCCATGACATTACACTGCCTTCCTTCTCATCTAATCCCGGTCTCGAAACCTTCACTTTTTTACCTTCTGTCCTCTGACTTGCTGTGCCACTTTATACATGTCACTTCACCTGGTTTCCCTCCTCCTCCTCTTTGTCTGTTTTCTATACTTAGATTACAAACTCTTAGATTAGAAGCATGGCCTGTCAATGACTATGTGTCTTAACAATGACTAGCACAGTTGGACCCTACTGAAGCTAGTCATACAAATAATATCAGGAGAAGTCCTGTCAAGTGGCATTGATTTATTTTTTGGAGGGGACGGGGGAGATATTCTTACTATGCTTCCTTCAAATTACACATCTTGGAAGAGAGTGTTGTTTCAATGGCACTAACTAACCAGTCTGTATATTATGGCCTTCTTCATTTGAATATTACTCTGCACCCTGGCTGCAGAGTAAAAGATCGATGGAGAATCACCATTCTGCAGTTTTCCCTGACCTCACAGCTGACTGCAGTGCTGGCTTACCTTAAACAGAAGAACCAGAGTGTAATTCAATCTATTTCTGAAAGCTTTCCTTCTTCGGAGTGCTGTTTACAGTAATAGCACTGCTGAACAGTCTGTGCAGGGAGCTATGAGAGACTTGACTGTAGAAAAGACGCTGGGAAGCTTCTAACAGATGGCGTCTTTTCTGCCTTAGAGGATAAATATTTGAAATATATATATATAATGAGCAATCTTAACATACAAGTAATGGGCATTATTCTATTTTGATTCCTATTTCAAAGGTATCCCCATATAGGACCAACACACTTTTGTTTTTACATGCATAGTTCTCTAGGGAGCATATGCTAAGAGGAAGTTATAAACATTAAAGCTTCTGTAAAATATGTGTTCTCATGATATACTATATTTGAATTGATCAGTACATCAGATCCAGGAATATTTTAGATATTTTAAAATTCTACTGTCTGTGTTATACAGGAAGTCAGATTAGATTATCATAATGGTCCCTTCCGGCCCTGGAATCTATGAATAAATGCTGGTGAATGTAGGTAGTCATGACACATCCAAATGGATTGGTAGTGGATAAGATACATTTTTCAGGGACTCATCTTTATGGAGTCCCGAAGATACCTTTAATAATTGTCCCATTTTAACCCTCCACTCCCATTTTGCAGCCCTTTTCCAGCCAGTAAAAATGTATTGACTAGGATTCTCTCCATAGCAAATCAAGTAATTTTTAATGAGCCCAAAGGGTGGTTGCTGAGTAATCCAAAGCACTCTCCTGCATCCTACTACCCAGGGGCTGAGCCTGCTGCTATCACAAATTGCCAGGTTCAATACCTGAATTCCTTATTAAAAAATACAAGCAAATCGTCACCCAATTATTTGTGAGACATGAGTCCATAAAGAAAATGGTGTGTTCACATTACACCGTGAAGTGTGACTATGGGAACTCAGCCACTTTCTGTTCTTTTATTGAAAATGATGTAAAGAAGAGTGGTTTGTGCAACCAACAGTTGAATCAATGGAATTAGGTGCAATGGAAAAAAAAACAGCTAATTTTTCATTAACAAGTCAACCTTATTTTTTCTACTCAAAAGCCTTGGCCAGGGCTGAATCAAGCCAATCAGGACTACACCATGCACATCTCGCCATGGGAGTGCACCATAGCTGAGCCCCACCTCAAGACCCTACCCCCACCCCTGGCGCTGCCCCTTTTCAGACTAGTAGTGGCAGGGCCACCAACACAAGAGCTGTCTTTTCATTCACTGGGGGTCCCATGTTATGTGGAGCCCTGCACTCAGTTGTCAAAAGTAACTGAAGTCTAACTCAGCCTGCTGCATAGAATTGTTTGTGAAAGTCAGTGAGAGTTGGGGACAAATGAACTGGTACAAACTCAATTGTTTGTTTTAAAAGAACTGTGATAAGGGGGCTTTAAGGCTCCTGGTAAAGTCATGGATTGGCATGACAATGAGCTGAAAAATCCTAGATATGGAGGAAATGTTCATTGTTGAAATAACCAAAATATGTGTTGACTGTTTTAATGACATGTGGTTACTTGTTACTCCTGTTCAGACATTGCCGTGAAAGGAATGACTGTGATGGTGGACTGGAAGGAGCAAGCTTTACCAACATGGCTATCACTTTCACCAATTCCTAGCATACCAGGATCCACTGTAACACCAATGAGCCTTTATCAGCCTGATTCTGAAAGGCATCCTGACCAAACAGGGCCAGAGAGGGAACCAGATGATATCACCAACTCCATAGGCTTTAGCTAAATCCTGAACTACACCTGGGATGTGAACCTGAGGTACCAACTGATATCCCTCTTTAGTGTGTCATTTTCTTTCCCCACCTTATTTCTCCTCTTTCCCCTCTCTCTCTCTCTCTCTCTTTTGCCTCTCTCAATATGAGTCTGGTTTAGCCAGCCAAGACAACGTCATCTTTTGCAACACTGCTGTGAGCCTGGGACCAGAAAGGCAACTAAAAGCAATTCCAGAAACAGTCTAGAGCTGGTAGACGTTTGCCAGGTCTCAAAGTGGCTGATCAGACTTGTATGCTGGGCCTGTGTTTCTCCAACAGCAAGGTTGTCAGTGTAAGTCAACATCAGAGACAGAACCCATAAATTCAGTCTTTGCAATTATTTTCATTTCCATGTACACATGCACACATATATATGTGTGCGTGCATGTGTGTGTTGTTTGTGTTTTTTCTTAAATGGAGCAGATTCAGACTTCAGCATTAATAGTTCCAGATCTTCTAAACTAATTTTTTTCTCTTCCCTGCCCCCCCGCTCCCAAAAAAAGACAGTTAACACCATGTCAAACAAATGTTACTCTTTATAAAGACTATATATGGCTAATGGGA
Organism: Chelydra serpentina; assembly: GCA_037349315.1. Lineage (NCBI taxonomy): Eukaryota > Metazoa > Chordata > Testudines > Chelydridae > Chelydra > Chelydra serpentina. The sequence goes on from JBAIAC010000035.1 coordinate 22,930,147, forward strand.
CTGAGATGTATCGCTAAAATGAAACTTTATTTAATACTTTACATTTCAAATGCTTTAACTATCTGTCCTTTTACTATGTGCTTAATAAAAGGTTTAAAAGATTTTTTAATGGTCGTTATTACAATGGGAGCAAGGCAGAGATAACTGACATGAAACCTCTGGAACACACTTAACTGTTGTAACAGTCAACAAGGGTTTTATTAACTTATCCCAACACATGCCCTTATCAGTACAATGTGCATCGCTCCTCTTTTGACAGGCTGGGGCCTCCACTCTCAAGAGACCATCACTCCCTATTTTCACATAGGCTGGGGTCCATCCTGCAAGAAAGCAGAGGACATGGGTGGGGTGAAGGAGCCTGCTGAAACCGTCCATAGTTCAGATGTGTTCACATTTTCTCCACAATGTGAGGGCTACAAACTCCTTTTTAAACAAAAGCGTAGATTCTGACATTATCATGTGACTCCAGTAGCTATGGCCCAAGCATGAGTCTATAGTGCCTATGGGCACTGGTTTTAGCATATATCCTGTCTGGCCCAATATACTGAAAATGTGATGCACCCAGTATGCTGGAAGGTGTGAGCAAAGTGCCTTACAAACACTGGTAAGCTAGTGTTGTTCAGGTCTAACAAAACAGTTTTTCAGCAGGAAGTGAAGAAGACTACATCCATCTGAAATTGCAGGGGAATTTAGAATAACAAAATATTCACTTGAGTTAGAATATGGCCAGGAAGCCAGGGTCAGTATCCTTATTCATAGGACAATATGTACAAGGATCTTAATAAGCATAAATTGTCAAATGTTAATGTAAGCCAGTATGAGATGCTGTCTGAGACAGATAACAGATGCCATATCACTTGAGACTTTTACTACTAAACTGGAAAAATGCTAGAAAAATGTAGTGTGAGGAGCAATCTTGCTATGAGATGGAGACGGAAAGCAGGACCTAATAGATATTTTTCATCTCTAATGTCCCTGACTGTGATTCCAGCAGAGCTACAACTATCTTCTTCAAGGGGTAATTAAAGCAAAATAAGAAAAAGCTCTGTGCCTGTTAATTGGGACAGTGGGCTGTATTTCCTCAGGAGGTTTTGGAGTATGTGTGGGGTTTTTGTGGACACCTCCATCTGGTACTATAATTTCAAAATATTCATTGCCATCTCACATACTATAATTTAAGACAAAACAATAGAGCCCAAATGACTGCCCCTGGAAGGAAAATATCCATGCTGACCTGAAGGTTTGAGCAATGGACTGGGACTCAGATGATCAGCATTCCGTTTCCAGCTGTTCTACCTTTTTGCTATGTGACCTTGAACAAGTCACTTTGTCTCTCAGACTCAGCCCCCGCCCCCCCCACACACACCTACAAAAAGAGCATAATAATATTACTGACAATCTTGTTACAATCTTATTTAACTTACTCCCAGTGTTTTTTACATTTGTGAGGTTTAATCAAAGCCCTATGAGATCATCACTGGGGAGGCACTATAGCAAAACCCTCCAAAATACTATTTCATCACTATGAATCTTCATTTGGTAGCTGCCTGATGCATTTTTGCATTTATCTAAATTGTCCTCTTAAACCATTAGCTGCTTGAAACAACTCTTACCCTATTTCCTCAATGCACCAAGCATTCTGCCATCATTTAACTGATAATAATATATGAATGCAAAGTATAAAAGTATTGTCTCTAATAATGATTTTATATTGTGCATTCCTATATGTAGTATTTATTAATGGTATTGTTAGCAGTAGAGGGAATAACTGACAACTGAAACAGCTGGTGGTCATGATACCTAGATTATGAATCAATACTTTGGCACATCCCTACTTGGAAATTTAGGAATCTTATTAATACCTCAGAATCTTCACCTTCCCCAACAACTCATTGACTAGTTCAAACTTTTAGTGGTCATTCACCTAACAGCATTCTTGAATAGATCTGTATTTTAGGTTTGTATTTCAGGAGCTAAATTTGCTGGGGTGGCTTTTTTCTGAAGCAGTAAATCTTATTTCTTAGGAATTATGAGAACAACTTTATTGTGCACATGTGGTTTTTTTCAGCAGCATCAAACATCCACATGAAGTGTTTTTAAGTGGCATTGAAATAATCAACATTTCCAATTGCATACTTTGTTTTGGGCCTTTGAAAAAAAATGTGTTTATTGATGGCCATTCATTTCCCTCAGTATATGAATTCCTAAGTTATATTTCTGTAGAATGAAAATATGCTTCAAATTTCCCTGTATCATATTATTTGGAGGGGGTTTGCCTTCTCCAAAGAGACAGATCACGGAGTGTACTAACAGGTAGTCCCTCAATATGTCTGGATTATGAGAAGATATGCCAGACCCCCGGATCCTTTGGAAGATTTAATTGGAATATCTTCCTGCATCTGTCTTCTGGGGAATGGGAAAAGTAGAAACTAACAAATCCCTCAGTCCCAAATGACCCCAGAACTTTATCTATTTATTTGAAGTCTAGTGGCTTTCTGACTCCTATCTTCAAGAGTAGCTGACTGCCTTGCCCCTGTATCTGGGGGACCAGTAAGTGGGTTCACTGCCTTGTCAGTCACAGAATTATCAGTTGGGTGTGTGCCACCTTGCAACAGCAGGTTCCAGAATATTCTCTTGGTCCTGTTGCTGTCACTATATTGCTTCAAGGTGTTCCAGGGTTAAAATGCCTTTGAGTGAACTTCACTTTCGGGAATTCCCTTTCTGTCCCATGATGTAATATCCTAGTAACATTTGTTTGGCTAAATGACACGGATTTGTGCAGTTAAACAAATTTGTCTTTCATTTTGCTGAAGCTTATATTGTATGATTTCTTTAAAAGATTAGCCAATTTACAAATCTGTACAGCTACCACCTGGATGTAGATAGGTTGAAGACGATCCCCCACCCCATCCACCCCTCTGCCAAGAACTCCAATCTCTGGCCCCAGAAAGAAAACTAGCAGCACCTAATCCAAATCTTCAACTGCCTCTCATTATTTGCCCAAGTCCACTCCTTCAATTCTTTCCAGGGTCCTGCCCTTTGCCTCCCTCATTTCCACAACATTTTAATTTGTCTGTGTCTTGTTCTCTGGCCAAACTAAACTAATCTTCTAGTACCTCAGTAAAGATTGTCTGTTCATTCCTGCTCTGCATTCCTAGGGTCTTGCAACAAAGACAACTGCCAACATCAGATCTCCCCAGGAGTCCTGTGTCCATATCCAAGACCAAAACTCCCCCTCTTCCTCTCTGGGCTTCCTTAAATAGCCTTGGTCTGACAGACCCCTTACACTACTCTTCTAAGATTGCTACACACCACGCCATTTCCTTTTCCTTCTTATTTGTATGTGTTTTGATAGAGCACAGGTGCAAACACTTCCTCTAACTAACAGGCTGAGTAGATTCTTCAGGCATAGTGGGTCCTTTGCCTGGCTGCCACCACCACTGCTGCTTCAGCTGCAGGGAATTAACCATTTCCCTGCTTCAACAATTGTGGGGTTTGTCTATCTCATCACAAAGTCCTAAGAGGGATTCACAGAGACGTGCCAAGCCAGTTCCAGCTGCCATTATTTCCTCAAATGGGCAATAATTGTCCAGAATTAAGAAACGCAGATTTTGTCTCTCAGCACCGAATTCTGAATTGATTCTGCTTTGAAAACTTGTTTTTTAGTTCTCACCAACTTCTTTTTTAAACACTGCAAACTGCTCATAAGGACACATTTCATCCTAGGTTGCCATCACTTGATGGCCCCTATGGCCCACTCCTTTTTGTCTCATACAGTCACCGTGCTTTTAAATGAATCGTGTATTAGGAATAGGATTGTTTCTATCACTCACATTTTTAAATACATCTGCACATTAAGACAAGTGACCTAACAGCATAATAAATCTATTATAGGGATATTTTCATTAATAAGTTTTAGCAATTTAAGTTTCTTAGCTGGATATTAACTTACTGATAAAGAAAAGAAAAGAATATCAGGCGACTTATAAATTATGCTGATTCATCCGTCCTTACAATGAGGGGAGACGGGGAGTACAGGAAACTGAAATTGCCACTACTGTCTATCTTAAAGTTAAAATAGCCTCAAAGGAAAGCACTGTTTATCATCAAAGACAGCTTTGCATACAAGCACTTTGAAACAATGACCTCAAAGGACATGTGCTTCTTAGCATGCTAATTGCTTCCAAATCTGGATAGTGATAAAGTTCCATTTAACTGTTTTGCTTGCACAGTGCATAATCTGCATATTCGACACCTAAAATGCATCAGAAAGAGAATTCTAATTATATGTTTCATTAACTTTCAGAAAAATAATATGCACTGGTGACTTACAGGTGCCATGATGTATGCTATTGGATATGCGATTTCTTGCCACCTCCACCAGCCAATTTATTCTGTTTCAAAATATTCCTCTTCAATTTAAACAAAAAATGTTGTGGAAATAGTGGAAGAATCTTCAGGAGAAATATTTTCTTTTTACTACAGAATATTCCTAGAGAAGGGAAATGATTATAGTGTAAATTGTAGTTAAATAATCCTGCTTACTTAACATGAAAAGGCTTTCATGTCACAACATCTGCAAAAAGCGAAATAGCAAGAACAACACTTGAAATCAACAGAAAAAATGCAAGTTTTTTGCATATGACTATATAAGGGTTCTGTTTGATTCCTTGAAGCCTATAGTGTGCTCCTTACAGTCTAGCTCTCGATAAGGTACTGGCTCTACTTTAGTGCACTTCTTGATCTTCACTCAGGATTATATAACTTCCTGAGTGAAGATCAAATATTTACATATTATATATGTATATAATTTGTGAATAAATACAGAGCTGTTCAAAAATAGGCAGGGGGGAATCACCAATAAATGCCCCCTTTAGGTAAAAGAAATTCAAACATGGTGTATATTGATTGGCCCATATAGTTTCACTTTATGTGAGTGTTATGTACCATACCAAGGGCTAACAGAGTATACACTTATTTTTTTATATTTTTATAACATGTCTTAACATTCAGAATGCCCTTACCCATGAAGAGCAGAAAACAAGTTTATATATATAAGTTCTGGCAAACATATAGTTCCATGAGGAAGAAGGAAAAATGAAATAGTTTGAATCTAATAATGAAACTTGCAGATGATTAAACTTCAAAAATCACCACTAATTCAGTGTGTCCCACAAAAATTTCTTAATATATTGTATAGTTATGGTTAACAGTTATAAAGTGGAGCCTAATGAAAACTAAGTTTTATTAAACTGGGATAAATTACTGTGGATTCTTCAAGGACTTGACTGTGTTCCTTCTATAAGAGCCCCTTTTTTTCCACAGAAATGATCCCACTGGATTTTAAGCATTTTGACTGGAATTGGAATGCCTGTCTCTGCATCAGAGAGCTACAATAGAAGTGCTTTTCAGACAACATATATTGTTTTAAGAGTGTAAATTATAGGGATCTTGGAAAATTTTTACAAATCTCAGAAGAATTAGGCAGCAGAAAAGTGACAGAGCTCTTACTATAGGCATATATCCAGAGATGGTCTTGGATTGGAGGGGTGGGGGGCAGAGGAAGATTGTTTGGTTGAGGGCTTTTTCATTCTACCACAAAAACTAACCTTGTAATCTTTTTCTCATGGCTCCTATTATTGACTACATTAATTGGGTTTTCTAATCAGAAACAGTGAACGAAAAGTCAAGTGCAATCAGGGATTTTTAGGAAGAATTGATTTAGATAAGAACATAAAGATGAAAAACAAAAGTGTGTATCAAAATACACACCCTTTAAACTCAGAAAGTATGGATTATCTCAAAAAGACAGTTGTTTTCTTCCTCTTCCACCCATGTAACTAAATAATTGGTTGAGTTATTCCCATTCCTCCCTACTCCTCAGAATGGAATATATTTACCAGTCTAAGAATTTCACATTGTATGTCTGTGGTCTTCAATCAAACATTCATCAGAAAGGGAGAATGCATGGTTTAGGGTAATGGGATAAAGGCTTATACATCCAGGACTTTAGAACCCAATCCATACTAGTGATCAAAAGCTGATACCATCTGATAGCATTTTGCTGGGTTATGTGAGATCAATTCCTGTTCTCTTTCTATTGCCCAAAGTACAAATGCTACCTCAGAAAAAAAAATCCTACCACCAAAATTGGCATAAATTAGCATTTTTGTTGACAGTCTCAGCAGAGACCAAGGACTGCTTGGAAACAGAAACAACTATCCTAGAACTGGTCCTGTCTAGGTCAGTATGGAAGCACATTGGCAATACAATGTGAGGAAGCTAGCTCGGATGTTACATACTCATGCTGCCCACGTTCTGTCAATAACAATAACTTCACTCTCCAGGACTGTCAACATAGTACTTTTTTCCATCTCTAAGTACATTATTGAAATGTATTATATACCAAAATTCCAGATTGACTACAGATTTCACATTTAGGAGGATCTGCATTTCGCACTCATATCATAAGTAATGTGGTCACCTTAAACACATATAGATAAAATCATACCACATCATCATGTATTCTCTGTGTTTATGTGTTTTCTAAAGAAGCTATTGCAAGAGATAACAGACAGAGAATATATATTTGAATTTGGTGTCTACTAATACAAAGTCAATTTTAAAAACAAAAACAGGAAAAAAGTGAGCACTTTTTTCTTTCAGAACTTAATCTGTAATAAATGATTCTCTGGGGACAGACACTGTTAGGAAGAAAAGCCTTTCTGTATGTACAGGGAATATTATCAAAATTATACACCATTCTTTAAGGATCATGCTAATTCTAATTATGAAAAGTTCTGCAGGGAATGATTCTTCTGAAAATTCTTCTGAAGGAACATCCCTTCAAAAAAGACAGGAACAGCTACAAGGTAGAAAGTTACAGATCATGGAATGTCCACTAGTGATATGTAGCATCTTCAAAAAAAGGCCTCTCCCTGTCTTGGGCATCTCTGAAAGGGATATCCCTAAACAATGTGAAATTGTTTGAACTGGAGTCACCCCAAGCACTATGAGATAATGGGAAAAGACCAATCCCAGCTACATTGAAAGCATATTTCCACTACCATTAGGGATTTTTAGAAATGCTGCTAAGTGTACATTAATAACAAAAAATGGAGGAATGTTGATAAGATTTCCCCTTTCTGCCCCAAACTTTCTGAATTAATGAGAGAGTTGTTTTTTTCTCAGTTCAATACTGAACTGCATCTGCTTGAGTTGCCAGAGTGATTGGTTGGAATTGTACTCTCAGTTTTTCATGCCCCATTCTCCTCAGTGACCATGCCCCTTAGTCAAACTGCAGCTCCCATGAAGTCCCATGATGCTCCATGGTGGTTCAACTAGAGAGGAGATCACAGGGCATCATGCAGTCCAGCAGGGGAGCTAGTCCTTCAGGGGAAGGTTATGGGCATGAAAGACCCAGAACTACAACTCCCTTGAAGTAGTGCATTGGCTCAGGCAGATGCAGAGATAAATGTTTACCTGATATGAAATGTTTTAATTTGTGTCCATGTCACAGGGCTCTGCACTTTCAGAGGGAGGATGGGAAGGAGACCCACGTGCCCACTGTGGGGTCGATACACCCCATCACACAGTCATTGAAACTCTCAGCTGGGTCAGACTATCACAATCAGAGACTTCAGCCTTCCAGGTGGGACAGCACACATGAACAGCCTATAGCTAGGGTCTCTGTCAGTAATGCCTACCTGCCAGTGCAGAGTGGAAGGTAGGGGAACCCAGGTCCAACCTACTCCACCAAGTTCCAACTCAGGGCCCTGTGGAGCCAGCAACTCCCTGTTCCGGGTTCAAGAATCAGCTCCCCATACATTCCCTGGGTCACTTCCTATCCTTAAGTCGACTTCAGGCCTGTTCTCTCTAGGCAGTGGCATGGCATCTCCATCGGTATCCACAGCCGGTGGGTTGTCCCTAGCATATTCAGGGATATGCGCCTCAGCAGTTTGGAGCGCTGACCGTCCTTCAGTAGAAGTCAGCAGCATTAGTCAATCCTTCTCCTCAGCCAGCCCGGAGTGAGTTGACCAGCTTCCTTTTATCTGCTTCCTCAACATGGAGCATGTGCAGCAGAGGTGAGGGTGAGGGGGCGTGGCCTCTTGGGCCCAAAGTGATTGGTTAACCCCCACTTGCCCAGTGTGGAGTTGATACACCCCCATCACAGTCACCAAAACCTAAATGCTTTGTTTTGATTTTTCCCAGTGGAAAATTCCACTGAAATAGATTTTAGTCTTGATGAAAATTTCAATTTTTCCATTTTCTGATGGGAAAATATGTCATTCATAATTTTTCAACCAGCTCTAGCTATAAATCACTTAAACCCACTCCCCTGCAAATTCATGCAGAATCACCTCCCCTACTAGGCAGTAAATAAAAGCAAGAGATGAAAAAAGCTTGCCAATTGTGGGGCTTTGGGGAAGTCATATGACTTGTATTAAACTGTAAGCCAGAGTTCAATTCCCAGCATTTCCATAGGTGCCCCCATATGTGAATTTATGACAATCAAAATGACAACTCTGCAGAGTACTTAAAGAATAAATTGTATGTCCCGACAATTCTTCCAGTTTTCAATTTAGTAGCTTTATGTCCCAGGACAAAGCAACCAAATCATCCAGACACTGCAGCATGACAAATGACAGAGGTGGATTGTTTTATGCACTGCATGAGCACTGCATCTGATCTTGAAAACACAGAAAGATTTTTTTTTAAAAAAGAAAAGAGAACAAATTAATATTCAATGCACATTTTCTTTTCTTTTTAATCAGATCTCTCTTTTCATCATTAGAATGTGTACAGGGTCTATTTAACTTAAGTGCTCAATAGAAATTAAAAGAAGAAATAAAAGAATAATAGTTTCCCCAAATACAGCAAGGTAGTGATTATTGTTAAAGTGAAATGAGATCTCAGGGTTAGAAATATCTGTATGTTATTTTTCCCAAACAGAAAATTTTGTTATAAATTGCTAAGGTCAAGAGTGTTTCAGTGGGGCTACAAAAACATTACAACAAAACGAAAATAAGAAAGAAAAACTTGTAGCACCTTAGAGACTAACAAATTTATTTCAGCATAAGCTTTCATGGGTTAGTACCCACTTCATCGGATGTATTTCATTCCATGCATCCGATGAAGTGGGTACTAACCCACGAAAGCTTATGCTGAAATAAATTTGTTAGTCTCTAAGGTGCTACAAGTTTTTCTTTCTTATTTTCGTTTTGCTGACACAGACTAATACGGCTACTACACTAAAAAAAATTACAGTTTCTCTTTTGGCTACAGACCCTGTCCATTTCCTTCATGGCTGATGCAGCTACACCAATTCTCTTCTACTTTGGAAGTGAATTAAGATAACCTAAATTAAGGCCATTTTAATTCTGAATTAGGGTATTGACATGGGTTTAATGAGATTTAACCAATCCACTTTCAATTCACAGCTTTAGTTAATTCAGATTAATTTTCCTGGATGTGTCTGTGTAAACAAGCCCTAAAACAATATTATTGTAAATCAATTCATATTTACCCATGTCTTTACTGATTTTTTTAAATAATTTGATCATTCGTGTATACTAAGAAACTGTTTAAATTTCTACTTACAGGAAAAGTCTAACATTTTTCCATCAAAACTTGTACTGATAAATATTTATAACAATAAAAAAGTATTATCTCTCCACAATTTTGTGATATATTTTCCTCTTCTCTTTTCCTCCTCTTCAGGGATGGCCCACAACATTTTAGTACCTCAGGCAGGGAGCTCAAATGACACCCCCATACCCCTTCGCTTGGGCCAAAACTTCGAAACATCTGAATTCTGACATCTTCCTTTTCTACTCCTCTCATGGTACTGCTCTGCTACTTACCCAATAAAGGAGAACTAACAACTTAAAATGCCTTGTTCAAAAATTTTAAGTAACACTTAACTTTCAAACGCCAGAACAGGAAATGTAACTTTTCTTGTCTGCATACTAAACCCTGGCATTTTTATCTGTTTGAATAATCAAAGTGGTGCTTTCCGTGCCTTCTTGGTTGCAAAGATTTGAACTGCTTCCTGAAGGTCCACAGTCTGGGCCAGCTCATGCTCTACTGAGATGGTTGCAAGGCCAACCAGCCTCTCCTGTGTCATTGGGGAGCGTAGATGGGTTTTTATTAACTTCAGCTTGGAGAAGCTGCGTTCTCTACTGGCAACTGTTACAGGAAGTGTTAGAAGTATGTGCAGAGCAACAAAAGCATTTGGAAAGAGGGTGGTCATTTTATTTGTGCACATCTTTTCCAGAACAGCCGTTGGAGTTGATCCTGCTGAAATGTATCTTGAAAGGGCTTTCAGTTCATCACCTAAATCACTCGCATGAATATTGCACGTCATCATGTGCTAACACTGTCTCTAGTGCCCTGCATTGCTGGCGTAGGTCTTCTTCAGGTATAGTGAGGAATTTTGGAATATCACACAACATCCCAAATATACTGCTGTGTTCCTTGAGCTGCATGAAAGATTCTTCAACTGACTGTATTGCACAATCTAGCACCTGGTTAAAGAATTCAACTTTGAATTGTTGTTTGGAGTCTCTTATGAGATTATCCCGTGCCTCGTAGTCAAAATGTCTTCTTCTGTTACTCTTGTATTCTTGAATGGGTGGGAAAATAGCTTCAGTGTGAAGTTCCTACGCAACTTCTGTGCACTCTTCAGAACGTTTTGAAATCCCTCATTTGACTGGTAAGGCTGTAGGTATGATTTTGCTTTGTCCAGTTGTTCCATTGCTCCAGATATATCAAGGTCAACACCTTGGAGTCTCTTGCTTACACCATTTATTTCAAACAGTATGTCATGCCACAACACTAAGACACACAGAAATTTGAAGTTATGTATGTTTCTGGTAATTCTATTTCCCCCTGCCACTGTTCTCCCACGAACAGTTCCTGTCATAGCGTTATCCTCCATAATGGCAACTATGGCATCATCTATCTTCCCAATTTGGTGTCTGATAGGCTTTATCGCCTCCACTCGACTTTCCCATCATGTGGCACTCAGTGGTTTGTGTCAGAGAGGATGTTCCCAGATGTTGCTTCAAAATTTGCCATCAATGAGTTGATGCAGAGAAAAATTCATAGATGCTTTGAATTACATTAAAAAATTCAGCAGCCTCACTAGAAGCTGATGCTGCATCACTGACCACGAAGTTCAATCAATGAGAACTGCATGGGACAAAAAAAGCTCGAGGGTTTAACTCTTGGATCCGTGTCTGCACTCCTCTGTTCTTTCCTCTCATGTTGGCACCATTATCGTAGCCCTGACCTCTCATGTCAGCTATCGCAATTCCCGTATCTTCCAGCTTTTTAAGAAGCACATTTGTCATACCAGCTCCTGTAGTATCATCAATGTCAAATAATTCTAGAAAATGCTCTCTGACAGTGACTATTGCAGGGACAGTTTCACTAAGTTCTATTGTTGTTACAAAACGCACCACTAAAGTAATTTCTTCAGTATGGCTGATGTCTGGTGTGCAGTCCGGAGTAACAGATTCATATCTTGCTGACTTCAGCTCTGCCACAATCTTCTGTTTGACTTTTGTTGCCAGTAACTGTATGATCTCATTTTGAATTATTTTTCCGAGGTAGTGGTGTCTGTACATTTCTTGGGTGATGACTCTTTTTAGATGCTCCTGGAGTACAGCATCAAACTCAGCCATCAGCTCCACAATTTTAAGGAAGTTTCCATTGTTTGGCACATACAACTGATCTGAAGTGACACACAGTGCTAGGTTTTGGGTAGCAAACATTCTCACAATGGCAATGAGCCTTTTCAGAACATTGAGCCAGTAAAGAGACTCTGATGCAATCTTCTCTTGATGCTGATCATCTATGGTTGCCTTTAACCTTAGTCTCATCTCAGGCTCTTTCCACCTATGGAATGCTTACCTATGGTGATTTGCTGCCTTCTCATGGCATGCCATAACCCTATTTTAATTGTCTTTGAGGAATATGAAGTTTTTCACTTGCTGTGGCCCATTCAATTAAAGGAAGTCCCCCCAGGCTACTGCTCAAGTGGGTCCACAGTCCTGGATCATCTAGACTTAAGGAACTAAACTCAGCAGCAGCTGTTTCTTGCGCCTCCACCACACTCTTCTCTGATCTACACTTTTCTTCAGGAATGTGCATGGTTACATCCATTTGAGATGGAGATATGGATGCTGCAGTAGCTGCCAGGTCACCTGCACTGTGACTAACTGGAAGATCAGGCATCTCCTAACCACTCACATATTCACTGGGGCTCACCATGAACATTTGTGTCTATGTATCTCAGGAGAGCTCCTTCCTGCTTAGATAGAAAAGCTTCCATTGCTTTCTTTCTTTCTCTGAATGCTGCCCCAGAGGGGCGTTTTCTTCTTTCACTCATGACTGCTGTTCTATGCCAGCTATAGTTGCTTTCAACACTCAATTGAAGGGGACAAATAAATAGGCTGGTAGCAGGGCCTGAATGAGGGAAGATATCAGCATCTTAAGGGCCTAACTGGCTCCTACTACTTCAGTTGACTGCCTGTTCTCCTCAAGTTAGTTCAGGGAAGCAGCCAGAAACAGGAAGCTCCCTGAGAAGCTGGTGTTAATCAGTCCAGGCTCCTGGGGGTGCTAGAGAGGTACATAAGAGGCTCCTCCTCCTCTCTCTCCCTGCAGCCCCTGCTGCTTTCAGTTATTCCCTTTCACCTTTTCTCCTGCTTGCCTGTTATATCTCTTGCGTCCTCCTTCCTCCAGCACAGCACTGCACCATCTCTGTGAATCTAGAGCAGAGAGAATACATATGCAGCAGCACCAGACACAATTTTCTACACTCTGGGTCCTAGTGGTGCCCCCACCCCCACCAGTCTGGCACCTGAGGCAGCTGCCTTAGTTCACCTCATAGTAAGGCCAGCCGTGCTCCTCTTCTTCATTTTTCTTCTTGTTTGAATTATTAATTTTTTTCAATCCACCCATTTTTTTTCCAGACATCAAAGGAAACACCGGAGCCTGAATTGGTTTATTGCGATCCATATATAGTGTCATTGCATCTTGCTGACACAGGAATCTGTATATATATGGACAGCTAAGGATCTAAATATATATATTTGAGATCCTTGGCTATTATAAACTGCTATATGCTGATTTACACGAGCAGCAGAGTTGGATACTGAAGAGACTGGTGAGAATATTGAACCTTGTGGGATTTCACATTTGTGGACACTTAGGTGTCGATCTAATGTCCATCAGGGTCAACACCTGCTCCATTTATCAGTACGATCTGGTAGCTCCACTGCTTCCTCACCTTGATCCTTAATCCTGGCCATGACCATGGATTGGGATAATCTAACGTGCTGTACCACTTCGGAGGGTGGAACAAGAATACATATATATCTTGTCATGTCCCGCCCCTCCTCCCCATCCCCCGCCAGTTGATAGGGTGTGTATATACCAGTTGATATATTTTCCCCCCAGAGATACTTGTGTTTAAAATGACCCAGTTCAAAGCCCTGGGATTCCCCACAGCACCACACAATGTTTGACAGAGTAACCAAAGTGCACATTCCAAACTGAATCAAGCAATTTCTGCATGGCTGGCACAATAATCCAACATTTTATTTAAGGAAGGGTCACAGGTTTTGATTAAAAAAAACAAGAGGAGCAAATACCCATATTTTTCTTTCTGATCCACCTAAGAAGTTGAAATAACATGGTTAGTGGGCATATTTTACTTTAAATGTGAATTCAGCTCTATGTTTAAATATCATAAGGCTAGACCGCACATTTAAGTTCAACCCTGAAAGTGTGACATAGACAGTAGTGGCACCAGGGTTTTTGCCGCCCTAGGCAGCAGTGCTCCTCCGCTGTAATCGACGGTGCTTCAGCGGCAGCTCCTCTGAAGCTGCGTTCTTGGCGGCGTTTCGGTGGCTGCTTTTCTTGCCGCCAAATCGCCGCTGGGAAATGAGTCACCGCCGAAATGCTGCCAAGGGCGGCGAAATGCTGCCCCCCAAATCCTGCTGCCCTAGGCAACCGCCTAGGGTCGTCTAGTGGAAGCGCTGGCCCTGGACATAGAGACGCACCTGACTGTCACAATTCCTCATGTGTTTTACCCTTGTTCCTGGAGTGTAGTAATTTATTGAGGGCCTATACAAGCAGTAAGTTACCACTCTGTGCAAGCTCAAATGCACTTGCCAATGAATCCCTCCTATTCATTGGCAAGGAGCCAATGTTCCACCAATTCCCTATCCACCTGCTTCAGGTAGGGAGTAAGCAGCTAAGAAGCCCTGATTCGAGGTTTGGTTACTCTTTGAGTTATGATATAGGTGAAGGTTTTTACTCCCTCTGATTCTTCTGTAAGGGACAACAGTCCAAATTACAATCTAGCCTGTAGTAAACTTGGCATAAAAATGGAAGAAGAAAGGAATTGTACCCAATTCTTCTCACCCACCCACTTTCAAAACGTTGCAGATAAACACTCATAGATGAGAATAATAACTTAAGAGTAGGTGTGCCATTTCTTGTACACATTTTCATAACAAGTCAGATGATACATTTAGCTTCTGCTCATGCATTGCAATGGTGAATTAGGACAAGACACAGATTGGCTTATAAACAGTTAATCACTAAGGGACTGGCCGTGTCTTCGCTTTTCTTCTGCAATATTTCTAAGGCTGTGCCCATTAAATGCAAATGAAAAAGGAAGAGATCTTGGCAGAACAGGAAAAGTGATGCACATTTGATGTTCTCATTTAATTTAAATATTATTTATGGCACACAGCCTGGTCCTTTCTCAGGCTGATTCCATGGCAGAAGTGCTATTTGGCCACTTACTGTTTCACTACATCATTTGCTAAGGAGAGTTTTATAGCAGCTTCCCTGGTTTGTTGTACAGATAGTCAAAGACATCCACTGGCACTAGCCTCTTGACGCTATCCTTGACCCATTTTTGCGTGTGTGATTTTTGGCATAGAGAAATATGCAGAAAGCTATAATGTCTCAAAAAATAGATCACTGGGCACTCTAATGCTCAGGGAACACAGATTGAATCGAGCTATGCACTAATTGCTTTCTGGGATGTTATAACAAGTAAATGGTAATGATTAACTATTGGAGAAGGACATGGGCTACAGCATTACTGCAACTTTATTGTTTTACAGTGGGATTATTGACAGAGGCACAAGGGAGTCATATGACTTATTGAAGAGCAGGCAGTAATTCAGGTCTCCTGGCCACCTGGTCCTTTGCTCCTTCCAACAGACTTAGTGCCATTGCGCTCATGAATCCATGTCAGTTTTTCCTCTGGGGCACTGAGTCATCCAAAGAAGAGAGAGAGGAAATGAAATCAGTTTAAAATAACTGTATCTTCATCCTAATTATATCTACCATAGCAGCAGCAGCGGGGCTACAGAAAGGGCACTTCACTGAATAGCTCAGCCACCAAAACGAAGGACTGAGGGACTCTTTTGAAAATATCCTTAATTAAGGAACACATGAAGTTATGCAGCATTTCAGGGCTTAGAGCCACTACTGAATCTGTTATTGACAGAGACAGATCCTCAGCTGATGTCAAACCATGGTGGCTCCATTTGACCCTCAGTGAGTCTTCATAGAATTCTGCAGCTAAGAGAAGAAAGCTGTACTATTTTGTCCATTTTTCTGTTTACTAAAAGCTATGTTTTCCAGCAAGAATTTTAAAAAAAGATGCATAATATTTTTTCATTTCCCCGCTTCTCAGTTGCCTGCAGAACATTTCTATAAACTAGAAATGTAGTGACATTTCCTAGCTGCCTTATTCTTTACAGGATTCTATTCTTGCAGTCAGTGCATTGAGACTAATACACTGGAGAACACTGAGAAGATAATCTTCTGGCATCAGCCAAATCACGACAGCTGGAATCACTGATGGGAGATGCCTTTGAGAGCACAAGGTGAAAAGCATCTGTTTTTCTTCTCACATGATTCATAACCTCTTTACTGGTATCTTACAGGAATGTCTGGTACAGAGAAGAATGTCCAGCATTAAATGACCTTATACTTCATGACAGTGGATTCTGAGTGCAACAATCAATGCTGTTTGTAGAATTTTCCCTTTCCCATCTCTGTCTTTCTGATAGTGATGGATTAGATCAGGGCTGAACACAAATCATATGATCTCAGGGACAGAATATTTTCTGAGGGGGGTCTCACGCATTATGACTACATTCTGCTTTCCCTGAAAATACATGAGCAGATTTGACCCCCCCCCTTCCTAATGATATCACATGTGATAATTTTCCCTTCTCAGAAAAGCAGATTAGGGACCTTGTGTTCTGCATCATTCGCAAACACATTTTGCCTTAATCTATGCATGTTTATTGCAATTCACTTGAAATTTCTCACAGTTGATCTTTTCCTTTGTTTTTGATACCAGAATATTAATTGATGTCTCTCTTCCTTATGCAGACTTTTCACAGTAAATGCCTGTAGCAGTTCTGGAATATAAAAAGAAACAATCGGTTATGCTGTTGCTTCTAGAATATACAATTTACAGTATTAGTCTGAGAGCTGCTGTGATTAATAGTAGAAATAAGAAACCAGGTTATGATTTCATATGTACAAAAAAGGTAATATTATTTTATTTATCATTAATACCTATGCACTGTAATATTACTGCCTTTGGCTGTAATATGGTGATGTTAATGCCACATGCTGATATAAATGCCCCATATCAACTGATTTGAAAAATTGTGCTCTTAGAGATGACTGTGTGAATATTATACTTGAAAATGGTATATTGAAGCTTATCGGTCATACTGACAGCACAGTGACAGCTTTATTGATGACAGAATATATACATATATATTGTATGGTTTTCCAATTAGGAATTCATCAAGACCTTTCTGACTTTTGCTATCTGATTCAGTGCAAGATGAAATATAATCATTCTTTTTATTCCAGCTATATCTCTTAACATTTCATACTTTTTCACCTCTGTCTCTCCACTTTCTAATGGTTTATATTCTTTAAGTGAAAGAAAGTATCTAGATATGTGTTGTAACCCCTATTTAATCAAACTGTTAAATTATCCTTTGCTGCATTGGGTGCTGAATTATTGTTTTCTGCCATGGTCCTTGATCCTCCTCTAATATTAACTCTCACTTGGGAAGACCGACTGGGTTTTCAACATACCCTAATGTCATTTCTCAGCTTGGTCTTCCCTAACAAAGATTGCTTCTGCCTGAGACCAACTATGACAGATAGTCTGTGTTCTAGAGAATAATCATCACAACCCCATTAACTGGAGCCATTCCGTCTTTTGTCCCAAATCAAGTTTATGCTGCAGTGGCATCATCCCTCAAAGAGGGAGGAGGGAAACTCCCTCTGGAACCCCATCATTTCTGCTTGGTGCTCAGCTAGCAAAGGTCACTCTCATCATGACAATATGTTCACATTGTTTTCTCAATGGGCCTTCAAAGCCCTAGCTACTTTAGGTACAGAAAGAAAAGTGTCAGAATCAGACTTGTAGCCTATGCATTAGCTTATGGGTTACACAATGAGCCCAAAGCTATCTTACAAGCATTAAGATAAGATATAAGGCAAAAATTCAAGAAGCTTGTAGACCTCACTCTGTGAGATAGTAGCTTAAATAGTTAACATAAGGATATGAGGCCTGTGAACTTTGGCATGTGTAGTTCAGCAAATTGTTTAGTGTAACATAAATAAGTTAATTAGCAGTGATCCTAAATCAGAAGATGGCATAAGACATAATTTTGCAAGAAATTATTCTGTTAAAATTCTGCAGAATGCTAACAGATAACCCTAAAATTTAGCTGATACCAGTTTGGAGTATTTTGGGATAGGTACATCAGCAGTGCTTAACCACACAATTGTTATAGTATCCAATTGGCATACATGCTAATAAATTCAATATAATTCATATACAAACCTACACCCCAACATTATTAGGATGAGGCAGTTAGCTTTGGGCAAAGGAGGCTGAACACGCCTATGAATATTCATGGAAGCAACCAAATAATAAGCCTGACCATGAGCTAGGTCAGCAAGATCTTGATCCTGGGAATCATTTGGCATGCCAGCAAGAGTATTGGATTCCTGTGGACTGCTACCTGTCTTACTACTTCTAAGTCTCCATAAGAATAGTGGTGAGAATGTATATGATATGACACCAGACAACAAATTATTATTGCATTATTCAAACTTTCTTGTCTGTATTGGAACATTTCTGTGTTTAGTAAAAAGAGCAAAAGATCTTTTCCAAGTGTGACTGTAGCAACCATGCACTTCAGGTTTCCCAACTGAACAATAATCCTGGTAATACCGGGCCCAATCTTGGGACAAGAACCTACCAAATCTCAGAATGTTAAATTGTTAATTGGGAATTCGTAAGTAATCAGTATCATTAATATACCATCAACAGGCTCCACAGCCAGATTTTCAAAAGCGTCCAGGAGAACAATAGGAGTTGCTGGATGCCAAGTGCTTTTTAGAATTCGGCCCCTAATCTCTCGGATGGAAACATGCAGAGTACCATTCCCACTGGGCCATATTGTAATGAAAGCAAGGGAGATCTGTTCTGCAATGCATTATTGTAGATCTTTGGAGGCAGAAACAGAAGAGAAATCCTCAAAATTTGGAACTCAGGCAGGTCCAAATTGAATTATGGTTATTTAAGCAACTTGTCCTTTTTTTCATTTTTAAAGTAATTTTGTTTTAGCAATTTTAATTGGACACCAAGGAGAAATGAAGGACCTACTAATCTGAAATGTCATAATTATCATTGCCATATGCTCACAGGCATGTTTTCTTGAAGGGAAAATACTGACTTATGGTAGGAGTTACTGTTATCTCTGAGCCTTTCCAGGTAATTGTTTCTATAGACACAGCAAGGAAAAGTGACTGTCCAAAATAGCACCTTGCCACTACTGGCATTGTCTAGGCCCATTAGGCAGGGATTTCATTTCAGTGCATCACCAACAAACAACAGTGCCTTGTCTTTGCAATTTGTCACATTTTACTGTATATTATAATGAAGTCTCATCACTTCTATAGGTTAATGGCCAAGAACAAAATTCAGTCGGGACTGAAAAGATAATAAAGGAAAGGGGGAAGTCAGAAAGGAATAGGTAAATTGACCATTCACCGGCATGAAACTTGTTGTTTTATGCTATTTCCACCATTTATTTTGTTTTGGGAGTCCCTATCTACATATAACATTTCTGCCTGCTGGATGACTGCAAGTCCAGGAGCGTGAGGGAAATCATCAGGGCATTCCATAATTGGTTTCTAAAATTCAGCATCTTCCCCCTGGTTAACAAGGAAGAAGGGAATTGGTGACCTAGTGACCAGAGCCAAGGCACAGAGTGTGAAGAACATACCTGGCTCAACTCTGAGTGCCCTGAAATGTGCTCTTTTATTCTGACACTACTGTCTGCAAAGCAAGAGTGAAGGGGAAATGATTGCAAATGGAAAATGATTGCAGACATTACAGTTACCAATTAAAGAGTTAAATGTGGTAGATCTGCTCCTCAGTCTCACTTATTCAGTGCAAAGTATCCCTAGAGTTTCTTAACTGGGACCTTTGAAGATTCCTGCACTGGGAAATTCTCAGGTGACATAGAAACACCATAGTGGCTTCTATGCCACCCCCATTCTTGGACTCTAGCACATATTGGGAAACAAAGGAAAGGGGGTGTGGCTTAGGATGGTGGCCCTGGCCAGCTGACAGAAGTTAGAGTAGCTTTGAAGCTTCTCTAACTTGTGTTGGGAAAACAGGCTGATATAAACCAGCCTGAGGATTTAGAGAAACAGTACATTTGCATCCCCCACTCTCCAGTCTTGCTATGGGTACGTATGGACTGGACTAGATGGTTCTCTTATATATATATATGGGCATATAAAGTGAAAAGGAGATTGATTCTATTGTTAGCTCTTTCATTAACATATGAACAACAGTTTAACTGAAAGATTTTATCAGTTTTATTTTTTCTTCCCCATACTCAAATAGTAAGGCCTTTTCTTCCAGATTCAAACCTCGCAATAGTGAGTCATCGCTTCCAGATCTCACAGAGGTGATCCATGCCTTTAATCTCTAAAGTGGATGGAATCTCCATCAGTTGAAGTCTTTAAATCAAGACTGAATATGTTTCTAAAACATATGCTCTAGTTTACTGACAAGCTATTGGCCTTGATACAGGAATTGGTGGGTGAAATTCTATGGCCTGTGTTATGTAGGAGGTCAGACTAGTTGATCCCAATAGTTCTTTCTAGCCTTAACATCTACAAATCTATGAAAATGGACCAATGTAATGTGCATTACTAGAATCTATCTTTGAAAAAGCAGTTGTACCCTATCTCTCTTGCAGAAAACCAGAGCCTGTTCTCAAGGGCCGTGGCTCCTGAGTCAGTGATGTCTATACTCTGCCACCTGTAGCACTTGATATCCAAAAAGTGTACAGTAAGGTCTTGCTATATCAGTTATTAGCCTTAAGCAATATGAGACCAAGTGTCTTTATGTCATTTACAATCAGTGGTAATAAAGTTGATTACCCCTTGATATTACCTCAAGAAGACAGGAAGGAGTCCCCTTCTCCATCAAGTTTCTATCGGTCTGGACTCTTTCTTTGAATATAAGAGGAAAACTTATTTTGTGGTTAATTCACTGGCATGGGACTCTGGAGAGTGATGTTCGATTCCGAGTTCTTCCAGAAGACTCCCTGTGCAACCTTAAGAAAGTAGCTGTGCCTCAATTCCCCTTATGTAAAATGGGAGATGATAATACTTCCCTTCTCTCACCCTTTGTCTACTGTAAACTCTTCAGGGCAGGGGCTGTTTCTTATACACTATTTATTCAATGCCTGGCATGATGGAGCCCCAGTCTTGGGTGGGGCTTCTAGGCACTAGTGTCATACAAATAATAAATAAGCATCAGTACATCTCTGGCATTCTTCCAGGTGAGCTGTTTTCATGTTCTCTTTAGTTAATATTTGTTGGAAAGATGCTTTTTTATATTGTATGCTGGGGGCGGATGGCACCAGGACAGATTATATTATATTTTCATTTTTCTCCTACATTCACTCTGGTAATTAATGTGCTAGTTACCATTTTATTTATTATATATGTAGGTTCTAATTATATTGTGTTAGACACCCAGAGGCATTTGTGCATGGGGTATTTTATAAATAAATGCAGCGTGTATTGTTATTATTGCTACCCCACAGGCTTTCTGGTTCCTGGAACATCAATCAAAGCTTGAACAACGAGGCATAATGTTGTTGAAATCTTCTTTGGTGCTGATATGTCTATTGTCATTGAAGAATTGTTCAGCAAAAGACCTGCTGAAGAAAAACACTATTAAAGATGAAAAAATTCAGTCTAATGAAAATAGTTGCTAAAAATGTTAATAAAATAATAATAATACATTTTTCTCTTCTAGAATCATTATCTCACAGGAAAAGGCTGCCTTAAAACCGTACTCTCACTAACACAATTTGGGACATCTCTCTGTGTGATCAAAGGAGGAACTTGAACTGAATCCCTCCATTTCTATGGGAGAGGAATCTTCACGAAGGATCCTCATCTGTGAAATTTTCTTGTATTTGTTAATCTTCCAACATATTGTAAAGCTAATATTTTTTTCTCACACATTCGGAGAGGAGATCTGTTGTAGGGTAGGAGAGGCAAGGCCTGATTGGTTGTTGTATAATGAGTACATCTATGTTTGTTATACCCATAGCTCTGGAGAGGTTTGGTTTGAATATGAATCTATTTAACTTCCAAAATGAAACAAACCTTTTCCGTCTCTAGCTTCCATAATATGTAACTACAGTGGGTAAGAAGTGAGGCAGTATGGGCTAGAGGCTAGAAATTTGGGATGGATTCCGTCCCTGGCTTGCTTGTTGGGTGACCAAGGGCAAGCCCAAGAATTCAGTGGAATTTAGGAGCCTAAATACAGGATCTGTGCTTTGGTTTCCCCATTCATAGCAAAGGGATAAAGATATTTTCCTCCTTTAAGCACTGTGGTGAGATCTACGAGATTACGTAGACACCTTAGCCTTGGATCCTCAAAAATATTTAGGCACCTAACTCCCATGGATTTCAAGTCCTGTTTTTAGGAACCATTTTGATCCACAAAACTCCCACTCGCTGCTTCCTTACCCTGAAGCATCTCAAGTTGCTTGCTGTCTATGTTTTTTGCAGTAACAGTTCGCTTGTGCCTATGTTTCTGCCTCTGAGCATGTGCACTGCTGCCTTCCTCTGCGTGCCCGAGCATCTATCCTTCCACCTATGCCCCAGAGCAATTCATGAGCCTTTGGAAAATGGGTGTTCAACCACTTATGTCATGTGTGGGGCCCAATCCTGTAGACATGCTCAGAGGCCACCTAATTCTATACAAAAGAGACAGAGGGTAGGGAGAAAGGGCCCTCCCTTATAACCTTTAGCCTAGTGGGTAAAGTACTCACCCAGGATGTGAGAGAGACACCCAATTCAAATCCCCCTTCTGCATGAAAAAGAGAAAGGGTTTGATTAGGGATCTACTACCTCGCAGGTAAGTGCCTTTACCACCAGGCTATGGAATATTCTGCTCTAGGTCTCTCTCAAGCTGTCTTGTTAAAGTTGTTCCACTTGAAATAAATAATTGAAAAATTAAACATTAATTTAATATTTAATCCAGAGAAAGAGTTAGAATGACTTATGGCCTAGTGGTTAGCATACTAATAGCAGTTCCCAGTTCATATACCCAAACTCAGGCTTTGTGGGTCATACATACATTTGTTCCTGTGATTTTGTGGGTCTAGGCTTTTGAGAGCTGTGAATGAAAAGTGTTATATGAGAGCTACATATTATTGTTAAAACACGTAAACTGGCTATTTCTGCTAATGTGATAAGCATCAAATAGTTCACAAAAGAGCCACTCAAATTATCATTATTTGGCTTCAGAGTTAATAAGCCAGGGAAATGAATAGGGACAGTTTACATCTCTTAGTTCCATTGTCTTAGGGTATGTCTATAGTACCCGCCGGATCGGCGGGCAGCGATCGATCCAGCAGGGGTCAATTTATCGTGTCTTGTCTAGATGTGATAAATAGACCCCTGAGTGCTCTCCCATCGACTCTGGTACTCCACTTCGGTGAGAGGCACAGGTGGAGTCGACGGGGGAGCATCAGCAGTCAACTCACCGCAGTAAAGACACTGCAGTGAGTAGATCATAGAATCATAGAATATCAGGGTTGGAAGGGACCTTAGTAGGTCATCTAGTCCAACCCCTGCTCAAAGCAGGACCAATCCCCGATTTTTGCCCCATATCCCCAAATGGCCCCCTCAAGGATTGAACTCACAACCCTGGGTTTAGCAGGCCAATGCTCAAACCACTGAGCTATTCCCTCCCCCCATAAGATCTAAGTACGTCGACTTCAGCTATGTTATTCATGGAGCTGAAGTTACGTATCTTAGATCAATCCCCGCTTCCCCCCCACCCCCGCAGTGTAGACCAGGCCTTAGGCTGCTAGTCTACAGCATTGCTGCAGTGTTTCATTGTACACAGAAGATTTACTTCATAACTGTATAACTAGATATGAATGTTTATCTCATACGCAAGCTGAAATCCTGGTACGCTACAATAAAGTTCAATGAGCTACATGTTGCTTGCATGCTATAAGCTGCACACTGGCAATATGGTATGACGCGCTCATAAGAATACAGCGGTGTCAAGGGCCAGAAGAGGTGGGGGTTGATTTATAACATTGAGTATGTCTCACTTAGTCATCTGCTGCCATTACTGTGGCCTTGAGCACTGGTGCACCTCGGTCCCTCCTGCTCCCTGCCAGTAGCAGATATTAGCCTAGTCTCCTGTAGGTTATAATACATTCGTCTAATTTCAGTTGTTGGGTCTAGCATACAGGTGCTTAGTGGTGTTGGTGGCTTGAGACATGCAGGAGGTCAGACTAGATATTCTGGTGGTCCCTTCTGGCCTTATGCTCCATGACACTGGTGTCAGTCAGGTTAAAAGGACAAAGGGTTCCTTTATTGATTCTGCCCTTCCCCAGTGTAGGGGAAAAGGGCCAGAACAACAGCAATCAACCCACCCACATCCCCAAGCCTGGCAATAATTTGACTAGCTAAGTCCCAGACCGCCTCTATTAGCTAGCCCCCACCTGCTTACTGAGTCCCTGCTATCACTACTTGTACAGTTTTTTACAATTTCCTATCACCTTAATGGGCTCACCTGATACAGCTGCTGCAGTTACCAGTGGCCTTTGATAACAACAGCTGGTTCCCACAAGTGTGTACTTGGGCTATCCACACCCAAATCAGTGAGCTAAACCCTGAAGGAAAAGGCAGCTTGTTAAAGTAATCAACCACCCTGCCAAGTGCCAGAAAACGGAATATGTTAGAGAAGGACACCGAACAGTCTGAAACATTTTTTTCTACTTCTTACTGCACTTCTATCTCCTCTTCTCTACTTTCTGGGGGCTTAGTACCCTATTTATTGCACCTCTATTTTCCCCCTACTCTTAATTTGTTCTTTGATTTTAATTAAGCTGTCCCTTCACAGAGAGGCTTCAACTCCAGTAAGTTTTGCCCAAATACTAATTACATCATAATTTAAAATGTAAAAGAAAACAAACTGTTTCATATTGGAAGCTTCTGCTTGAGAGATGCTTGCAGTATGGAAAGATGCATATTTCACTGAAGAACTTATCTTCATTAGCAAATACTAGTCTATACAGAAAGCTGCCCATACAATATAACATTGATCTCTCCTGGGGGGAGGAGGGGAAATAATCCTATTGGATTTTATTAATATATTGCAAGGTTTTTTTCATGCTGTTTGAATATTAAAACTCTAATGTTTTTATATGTATAAATAATTCAGCAAATTTGAGTAGAAAATCAGGGCTTAAAAATGCTTAACTTGAATGTAGGCAAGAAAAGAATGGATTCCTCATGGCTCTATGTTGTTGTGAAGGAAATAAAGTTGAATGGGTCAAACAGAGTGAGAGATGTCAAGAGTCAAGCTAGAAGCTTTCAAATGCCAGGATAAGACATTGAGTGAATGACAATGCATGGAACTTTAAAAGGAGCATGGTGTGATAAGAATCTATAAAAAGCAGTGTTGATGCAGGAGAGAATCACTCCTATGTATTTTTTTTCTTCATTTTTGCTGTTTCCTGATGCTGAATGTTAGAGATATGTGTCTTTCTTGAGACTGGGAGTGAACTAGAAATAACCAATTAAAACAACGTTAAATCAAAAAAGAAAATATAAAGCCTAGACATCAAACAGACTAACTTGTATGTGCATTCCCTCTGAGATAATATAATTGCTGGATGTTTGTGGATCATATTAGCTCTTGGCTCTGGAGGAGCTGCAGTTATTGTTTCTTACACTCTGCCATCCATAGGAGAACAATTCTTTCATTGTTAGGATCCCATGGCCTGTTTATCTAAGGTGAGGGGTCTTATCTCATTTTTTCCCATTCTTCCCTCTCTCTCTCTCTCTCTCTCTCTCTCTCTCTCTCACTCTCTCTCACACACACACACACACCTATAGAAACAGACCTATTTAGTATGCCTACAGCAACATTAAGGTTTGTCATGGCCAGGTATGGGAACTTGTATTTCTCTGCTGTTGCTATTGCTATTCACATCTAGTGAAATACTGAACCACCATCATTCTGTTTGTACCAATGAATCTTGACAGCTCTAATATAAGAAGCTTCTCCAAGGAAATTACTGCACATTTCTTTGCTCCTCTGTTGAAAGAGTGCATGATTTTATTTTGATATATTTCATGAGAGCTGTTTGAAATCTAGTACTAATCTGGTAACAGGGATAAGTGGCAATAGAATAAAGTCTTAACCTTCACTCCTGATGACCTATTGCAGGTTTGATTCTTGATGAGTCACAAGCAAAATTGATTTGATCTTTGCATTCTAGGCCTAAAAATACATTTGTGACATTTGCCCACATATGAAATGAGTAAGCACTTTGGTAGGTTAATAATCTAAGTTTGAAAGGCCCAGGATGAGGATAGCAGAGAGGTATGAGTGAGCTGTGAAAGGAAGTTAGCACAGTTACTGTTTGCTTTAGTCTCTTCTTTCAATAAGCACCAAATTCACACAACAAAATATTGGAAATTAACTTTTAGAGCAGCTAATTCAGTTACATTTCCTCCTTAATGCCCTTCCTTCTGATTTTCCCCACACCAACTGCCTCTCAACCCATTTGCAATTGTGTAAAATGCCTGAGACATCTTCATCAGTTCTTTACATGGAAGACTAATATTAGGAAAGTAAGCAATTTTAATTTGCAACTGTGATGCATTGTGTATATCTTCATGAAGTTAATCACATCTTCTAAACCATTTAATCGTCTTTCCTCCATCTATCCCTCTCTCTGTCTCCCTGCTGTCCTGCGAGTGCTTTTCTGTTGTTTGTTCCCTTCTCTTCCTCTTCCCTTCATGTTTTCCCATTGCTTGAACCTCTTATATCCTTTGTATGCTTCCTATTCACTTGTTTTCTTTTCCCCTGGATGTTCTGTTATGTTCACAGCACATATATGGAAAAAATAGGTACAAGATAAATACCCTTGCTGGGAAGTTTCAATTTAGCACTACTTGATTTTGTAGAATTCAACACACAAAACCCCCAAAACAGAGCGAAAACAATTTTCTCCCTAAGGCAATGAGGCACAACTCACCCCTCCCTTGCTTTATACTGTGTTACTTCTACACTTTTCATAGCTATAGGTTCTGCCTTAAGCAGCAATGTTTAAGCGTTTAATTGATAAGGCAGACGATGGCACCGTCAAGCATGCTTATCTTTACTGAAACAGTGCATAAAGATAAATAACAATATTTGCATACCATATGTAGTCTTTATGGAAACCAAAGCTTGCAGCTAATGATATGGGCAGTTTCAAGATCAATTCTTCAAACCAGACTACTTATAGATTAGTTGTTTATCTATTATGACTTCTCCCTTTTACATGACAATTAATCATTTCTCCTTTGTTTGATGCATGTTGCAAATTTCTAGCACATATTGCAATATCCAAACTTTCCCTAATACTGCGGTCAGTACATCTTGCAGTTAGAACACTTGTTCTGATAACCAGAGTCTTATGCTATTAAGGAACTAAACTCTCCACTCTCACTAAAGTGAAATTTCACTCTTAATAAAAGTTACACAATTTAACATTATTATTACAAAGTATTCTTTAAGCTTGCTAGGGGTTTGGTTCACTGGACAATAGGGTTTTACTTAGCAATAGGCCCTTGGGGTCTAACGGTCATCAGCTGGCTTTTTCCAGACTGACTCTGCTCTCACCTTTGTCACAGAGGCCCCTAGTCTGCAGACAGCATGAGGAACCGCCCTTCTCCCTTAAAGTGATAGCTTATAATTCCAACAGAATAATTGATTTCCCCCGGCCACACACACACACATTCCCATGTAATTTGTAACTGGCAGAGCCAGTCTCACTGGTCACTTACATATCTGAGGTCAACCTGTTTCCACTGCTCCTCTGTAACCCTGAGTAGAGACACTAAGGGTGACCACTCCTCCTTGTTTCCAGATGCTTCCACAGACCTCCAGTAAAGGAAACTGGAAACAAGGGGGAAGAATCAGCACAATGTGACTAGTCAGTTCTCTATGGACAAGAATTTTGGAACGTGTTTTAAATATTCTTCACTCACATGTAATTTAAAAATATCCCACATGGCCTAGATGTTGTTTGCTTGTCTGACCATTATATTCAGTAATTATCATGCTAACATATTATTTAAAATCTCATTTATATAGTATCATATATCTTTATGTGCTATACAGTCACACTATCTCACCTAAAAAGTTTACAGATTGTAGACTTTCAGGCTTTCAAGTGTCTACCTTTTCTTTTAAGTGGAACCTTAACATTGCATTTCTATGCTTTACTGCAATGTTCATTTACAATATTTTCCAAAAAGGTTACCATTATATCGTCTCAACCTTAATTCCTGATTAACAAAGTTTCTTCTTTCCTGGAACTATCACATAGTTTCATACAAGCTTGTGCTATCATTTTCTATTCTAATAAATCAGGAAGGTCACATTATGGAAATTAGTTATTTATATGGCAATCTAGTCAAGAAATACTGTGTTGGTTTAGTCCCTTTCCTCAGCTAAAGCTAACATAAAATTAAAATACAATTGGATGAGAGAGGGTATGTTATTATTTACATGAATATGAAACTATTTCTATAAAAGCACTATCAAAGCTGATTATTCTCATTTGCTCATAACTTTTTTACAGGTAACTTGGTGAGACAGTTAAACATAAAGTACTGAACATTATAATAATGTATATTTATATGGTCTATTACAGGGGTTCTCAAACTTTTGTACTGGTGACCCCTTTCACATAGCAAACCTCTGAGTGTGACACCCCCTATAAATTAAAAACACCTTTAAATATATTTAACTCCATATACATAATATATAAATGCAAGAGGCAAAGCAGGGTTTGGGGTGGAGGCTGACAGCTTGTGACCCCTCCCCCATGTAATAACCTCACAACCCCCTGAGGGGTCCCGACCCCCAGTTTGAGAACCCCTGGTCTATTATGTTATTAGAAAGCTATATTTCATAGGGTTTGTGATGTTATAGAGATGAAGCTGGACAATACGATTATAAAACTACAATATTCATATTATTTTCAATAATAGGTTTGCACTATGCAAATTAATTAGTCAATGCAGTATCTTTATTGGGTGGGGTACTACTGGTACCAATAACTGTCTTGTGTATTATTGTAAGACAATATTAGCCAGAACACCAAGGGTAGGAAAGGGAACACCAGGGAGAATGGAAATATACACAAGGGATATTAAATAGAATTCACCCTGGTCACAAAAGAAGGTTACATCTGTGGTGGAGCTTCCTTAGCACAAAAGCTCATTCAGCAGAGGCATATGAAATTGCCAGTGAAAGGCTTACAAATAGACAATCCACCAATTCTGTCTTTTTTTACAGCTTCTGCACTGAGCATGGGGACAATAGCGAAGGAAAACACTCAGGAGAAACGTCAATTGCCAAAGGGGTATAGCCACATCCAGCACCAAAGCATGTTGTTCACCAATCCCAGTGTCATCTGATATGAGCCCCAATATCAGAGAAAATGGTGTTGCGGGGGTCTGTGTTGGAGCTAGTAGATCTAGATCCTAAATTCTCTTGTATTCTATAGAATACCAGAAGGCTCATGTAACCAAACTCTGCCACCTGAATTGAAAATATTCACAACTGGAGCTGGTCAAAAAATAGGATACTTTGATGAACATTTTGTCAAAATTTCTTACAATAGACTGTTCAGGAATGATCTATACATCAAGCAGAAATTTAAAACTATTTCAAATAATAAATTCAAGAATTTTTGCAATCTCCTTTGCAAAAATAATAATTGAATAAAGTATTGAGTGTGAATTATTCACATAGCTATTATTTTTTATTCCCAAATGATAAAGCTCCCAGAGAGACTCTTCCAGAGTATGACATGAATATCTATTAAACCTGTTAGTAATTGTGGGGGGTCATATAGTTTCATTTATCCCAATGCACAATTAATTATTTTAAAGAAAAGAAATGAGTTTAAAAAGTGACTCAAACAGTGGGAAGCACTGAGAGCTTTCTGGAATGAGAACAAAAGACAAAGTGTTAAGAACTCTGTATTAATATATTATACTTAAATGGAACATCAGGCCAGTTATATGTTGTGACACAGTTAGTGGGAAATTATTATCAGCAATGAGAACTGTAACTGACTGAAACACTATGCAGTTGGATGCAAATCAGATTCACATTGCAGTGAGTGTGACTGAATAGTGCAGTGTCATCAAAATGTTGTGCTGATTATTGATTGGGGAAGAGTTTCATATGTGAATTGGATATATAATCCATGAAAGTGAGATGCAGTCAGTACTGTGAAGTAGCTTAGCTTTGGAAATATGGAACCTTCCAGGAAAGAGAATGACATATCAGATATGCTTGGAATTGTTTGATAATTAGATTCAAATTCTTTGTAGTTGTTTTTTGTATGAAGTGGCCACTTGACTTGAGTAGCCTGTGAGGTGCTCAAAAGTATTTAGGTATCTAGCTCCTATTGATTTTAGTGGGAGTTAGGCACTGTTTTTATAACTGGTCCTAAAATTTACCCCAATTGTGAGCTCAGCCATTAGAAGAAAGTGAAACTTCATAAATTTGTCACAGTAACCTGTATGTTGATGGGGAAAAGTACAAAAGGGAGAGAAAATGACTGAATTAGTCCAAACAAAAAAATCATGGACAGTATAAAGATTATGCCTGGTAAACAAGAGAAGTGAGGGACCAGAAATCAGTGGAGTAAAACTGGTATGTCAGAAATTAGGCCCAACCTTATTCTACCCATCAGTCCCCTTGTGGGATCCTTGAAAGAAAAGACTTGCAGGGGGTGGGGAGTGGAAGGGGGAAGACAGCCTGATAGGTGCAAATGTTACAATTGCTGGCTGAGAGGCCGGTGGACCAGAAGGAGCAAGCTTCAACATTATGGCTGCCACTATCTCCTGAGACCCCATAATCCAAGAGTACAAAGTTGGGCCTTCATCATCCAAATCCTGAAAGCTGTCCTGACCAGACTGAGACAGAGAGACGAACCCCAATGATATCACCAGCTCCACTGGTTTGGCTAAATCCTGAACACACCTGGGGTGTGAGAGTTGGTTTTTCCCCATCTCCCATGCCTGTGTTTCTCCAACAGTGAGGTTGCAAGTGAAAGTCAAAACCAGATACAAGTGGCATTCTCAAAGGCCTCAGGTTATATAGGAAAGGAAAGACCTAATTTAAGGATCCCACTGGTGATTAAGCACCATGCAACTTGGCAGTAACATGACTTAGGCAGTGACTTAGGCTGTGACTTAGGCAGCTTTGTGCATATCCAGCAGCAGAAATTTAGGCACCACTTGGACCTTATCTGTGGAAACTTAGATGCCTAGGGAATTTAGGCACCTACAGGGCTAGGCAGCAGCTGAATGGGGATCGGGATCTAAAGTTTGGACTTGGACGTCAAAAATGGCAGTTGCATAAATTTCTTTGTGGATCTAGCCCTAAATCTCTTTGAAAGGGACTTGGACTTGTCACTTAGCTAGTTTTTGAAAAATTGACATTTACCTGAAAAGTTAGTGTGAACATTGTAAGGCAACTGAAAACACAGACATGGTTTACATTAAAAAAATGGCCTGTGATATCACATTAAATTATCAGCATCTCAGCTACAGAGCAAATAGCTTGTATAACTGAATTGATGTCTAATACTAAAGAGTGTGTGGCTATTTGTAATACTTAGTGGAAATAAAATAAAAGTATAGTCAACTAAAAAGATTAAATTTGCTTTAAAATATTTTTAGTTATACTTTGCTGATGATTTAAAATAGGAAATTAGAAAGTAGCTTTAAACCAGGAAGTCTAAGTCCTTGAGGTTGTTATTAATGTATGATATATTTAAGTATGTGTGAGAAAGGACAACAATGATAATTATTACCATGAAAGTGAATTTTGATTAAATGACACTTAAGTAATTAACATTCATTATTCAAAATATTTAATTTTCTAACTTTAAAGTAAGTGTTTGATTAAACTGTCACATAAAAGTCATCTAAAACTTGATTGGCATGTAACAAGGTCCTATATAAAATAAGCCATTATTGATAACAAAACAATAACAATCATAACAATAATGATAACAAAATCATCTTCCCCGAACAAGGAGTAAGATAAGATTGTCACTTTGTTTCAAAAATTTGTGAATTGAAATAATTAGGTTTTTTTATCAGTTCTTGATAAAACTTTGACTATACCATCTTATTGAATGTATGTGTTTGATTTTGTTCTTACTACCATATAACAACCTACATTTACTTTCTGTAATTTTTAATAATTCGTTACAATTCATTTAATTTCAGCCAATAATATTGATTTGTTCAACAGAGACTCAAAGAAGTGTATTCTAGAATATTAATGATTAATTATTCATATTCTCAGTCATGTTATACAGTGATAATCTTTGTACAAAATAGACCTTGTGAGGTATCATTTGAAAACTATTAACTCACTGGTCAATCATATCATGGTCAACTGTATGTATCGACATTATATGTAAAGTTCTGAATTCCCCCAGTGTGATGTTACTTGTTCTAAACCAGACAGCCTTGTCTAGGCAAAAGTTGTTAAACAGGAGAATGTGTGTTTATCTCAATTTACATCTAAGTTGTAAACACAACTATAATGACAATGGGGCAGAGCGAGATTGAACAATTTGTATTTTAGCAAACACAAGTGGAGGGGGAGCATGGAGTCTCATTCACCACCAGACTCCATGTCGCCTTCCTCACTGCTTGAATAATCTTTACTTTGAGGGGTAACCTTCAGAAGAATCCATTTCAAAAGTTCACTGGATTGTAAAAGAAAAAGGCAGAAAACTTCAATTTATCTCTTTCACCTCAGAAGACGAAGGAACAAGCACCTTTGGAACTCTGGGAGAGATCCTGATCAAGAAGGGGGTTAGCCACCATCTTGCTGGAAGACTGTGGGTGATAAAAGCTATCTTGAACAAAGCCTTGAACCAAACCTTGCTAGATTAAGACTTTCAGATGTGTGTTTGATTTCCTTGTAACCATTTTTAATTTTAATGCTTATACTTGAACTCACTGAAAATCCTATTTTCTTTAATTAATAGACTTGTTTTTCTATTAATCTAAACCAAAAGTGCTGTGTTTGTACTAAAGTGAATGTCAGCTCCATTTAATGTGGCAAGCTGGTAGGTTTTGGTTCCTGGAGGACCGGTGATAACCCTCGCTGCCTCCCCACCTCCTGGAGTTATCTACACTCCCTGCCCCACAGTGATAAATAAACATTATACAGTATGGCCCCCAAAGATATTGCATCTATCGTACTAACCCAAAACTATAAATGGCTATATACCAATACAAGAAGCTTAACAGCAAAACAGCTGAGATGTGATGCCTGGCAATGAAAGGAGAACTGGACATAACTGACATTTCTGAAATATGGCTAGATGATTGCTGAAGGCTTCTTTCTCAGAAGCCCCAATCCCACTGCTGTTCTACCCTTGCCCTTATGACACATCCATAGACCTTTAATGGATGTCCAAGGATTTAATGAGAGGCCAATGGACTGCACTGATGCCAGCTCCGGT
Source organism: Chelydra serpentina (assembly GCA_037349315.1). Classification (NCBI taxonomy): domain Eukaryota; kingdom Metazoa; phylum Chordata; order Testudines; family Chelydridae; genus Chelydra; species Chelydra serpentina. The sequence continues at coordinate 22,963,356 of JBAIAC010000035.1, forward strand.
CCTTACTGTACACTTAAGGAGATGACCCATCAGGAAATGGAGCTAATATTCAAACAATCTCTTTTTTATCCTGGCTAGTGAGAGGTGTGCACAGCCTCCAGCAGTGGAATAGCATATCTTTAAGAGGTGCACTGTATTCATTCCCTATAAGCCTGTGGTTAAAGGATTCTAGATTCAGGACTTACTTATATTGTGCAAGAAGTCAGACATGTTAGAAAAAAAAGGTAACATGGAGGTGGATTATACAGTAGACATATTACTGCAACCTATCTAATGAGGCGTACTGTGATACGGCAGAAAACTTAGTTGCAAAAGGATGAAGTAAAGACACTTATTTAAACCCACAAGCCCCATTTTCTCTGAAATCCGATGTAGACTTCTATTTTTCCAGAAAGTGAGGCATCTGGAAACTAGGCAGAAGAAACACACAAATAGCTTGTCCCTCCCTATAGCTGTCTTACAAGTGGGTTTTAAAATGACCTCTTTCTTTAACTTAACAGGTTTCTCTTCCTGAATGTAGTGTGCATTATAGTCCAAGGAAGTTCTCCAGGCCTTCCGGGAATTCTCCCCTGCAGGGAGTTTTGTTTTAGAACTGCAAAATGGGATCTTCAATCCATTCTGCTCCAGGATAATTAATAGTTCCCTTGTTCATGCGATGCAATGTTTTGAGCCATTATACCTTCACTATATCATTAATACTACCATAGTTCGTGCTTAACTCTTTTTGTTCCTTTTTTTTTTCAGATGACAGTTTCCAGTCTCATAAGGAGTAATGGAATTCAGATACTATAGTGACAATACATTAAACATGGAAACTAAGAAATATTAATCTATTGCACTGACTTTCAGATGTGTGGGCTCATTCTCTAAATAAAGTATTCAAATAAGAAAAATACATTCCTTTACAATTAAATTAACATAAGTTGTGTCTTTAAAAAAGATTGTTTGTGAATTTTGCAAGCAGCCCAAGAAGTAAAAATTAGCTTGGACAGAAGATCCACTCATGCAATGCTTAGTAACCTGATTAGGCAGGAGCTCCAAATGCATCTTTGCTGTTGCATAGTTCATGAACTTGATCTGGCACAAAATATCAGCCCCTTGTCCGCCAAAGGAGTCTTGTCTTTCTTTTGAACTTGTGGAGTTCATAGTCTTATCATTAACATGTATTAGGGAACTTTTAGTGCCTGTTAGAAGGGTCTACAGGGGCCAGTTAGTGCGCAACACATTGGTGCCCATTATATGTTATACCCAACTTATGTGCATTACTGCACTGTGTAGACAAAGCCTTTGAAATACTAAAGGTTCCCAAACCCCGATGACGCTCTTATACTGTAGATTTTATAAGTACCATAGGCTTCCCCACACCAATTGCTTTTTCAGATAAGCTACAGAGGAGTTCCTTCTTGGTGACTCTTTCCATTCCTGAGGAAGTTTATAAACTCTCTCAGGGAGTTTGTATGGTTTTTAAAATGTGCCTGGGAACCCAGTTGATATTCATCATAAGCACCAACAGAAATAATCACACAATCATTAAGAATACTTCTTTAAAATTTTCATTGACTATAAGTTACTAAAATACTTTTGGAATTTCTTAATATTCCAAAAACATTAGAAAAACTCTCCTATTTTTCACACATAAAATAATCTCAGACTCTCAGAACAAATTCTCCTCTGCTTGGAGACACAACATTGAAACATTCAAACATGTAGGAACTGTTTAATATAATGGAAATCTAGTTGTAGTCTTAACTATGGAGTCACAGTATGGCTCCATATTAACTGAAACCTTGAACAAATATTGAAATCCTGTACACATAGGGCCTAGATGCTATAGTGATGGAGCTTTATAAGCATGACAAACAGGCAGACAGACAGACAACCATATTCACGGATTGGTAAATGCAGCAATAACAATAGTTTTGTTACACTTTTTTGTGACTCTTCATTTTACAGTCACACTCAGTGCAGAAGCTGCCTGAATGTTGATAGCCTTGCTCAGAATAAAATCATATTTTAGTTTAAAAATAATTAAATTCAGAGTGCATTTCTTTAGATTTTTGTAGAACAAACTTAATAACAACGATGAGTGCATGCCATGGCAGATCAGCCTGCAGAATTTTAATTACAGTTCTGTCATTTTTAGAGCCTCAAATCTTGATAAAAATACTATTATTTTGGAAAAGCTTGATTGCATCAATCATTCCTTTAACATGTTGGAATGCATTTGTTAAAGGTGACTTCATTTATCTCCATTTTCTAGTTCATCAACATGTTCCAGAATTTTTTTAATAACTGCAAATGTGTAACATCATATCTTAAAATATTAATTAAAGAGGTGTTTTGTGCCAAAGAAATTAAAAAGCATCAACATTCATATGTAATTATCAAGCAAATGGGTAAAATTTTCCATTACACAGAAGAAATGGTTCAGCATCCTAATGCACTAATCATTTTGCCATATCAACTTTCTTTGACAACATAAATATTTATGATTCCATAACTATACAAGAAGTTTGCCAGATCAGTGTCTTTACAGCCCAAATGTGGGAGTTTGCTTGAGTAAGGAATATCTAATAATGGAGAAAGAACCTAATATTTTGACCCAATAATAGGACTTCCATGAACAATCTCATCATGTGGCAACTGAAACCTCTTATCCCATAAACTATTTCTTTTAAGGGCAGTAATCTTGAGACTAATGTCAGAAGAAGTGATGGTGGCTGAAGTTCTGAGCATTCACTGCATGGGATAGTTACAAATTCTTCATGCTAATTGGTTTAAAATATCTCCACATTCAGAGTATAGTTAAAATGTAGGAAACAAGGGCAAAGCTGAGACTATGCTATAATGACTAGGAACTCAACCATTTCAACAGTTTAAAAAAGGAGGATGATTTCTGGCCAAATTTTCAAAGGAGCTCCAATTCCATAAATGAAGTGGCCAAAATGAGAGCTGCTGGGTGCTGAAAATCTGCCCCCTTTTTTTATATGCCAAAATGGGAGCTGAGCTCTCTTGAAAATTGGCCCTTAATTGACCAAATATCAGGTCTGAAGTGGCACAGGTTCAAATGCATGCAGGTTCATCTGAGCCTTTTGCAGGAAAATTGGGTACCATGAAATCAGTGGGATTACACACAGTAATGAAGTTGAGCACGTGCATAAGTGTTTGCAGGATCAGGGCCTTTGTGTGCAATTCAGCTCCACTGAGGTCAATCAAAATCTTTTCATTGACTTCACTGGGGACGGATCAGGCTTTTGTACTGGAATTTGTTCCTGGGCACTGGCTCTTTTCTGATGAGAACAGGCCTTTTTTTTTTTTTTTTTTTTTGCTTTAAAATGGTTTAGTCTCACTTACAAAACTAAATATTTCCACTTCAAAATATGTCCTTTCCAGATGGAAAATGAGAACATTTGAAGTCAAAATAGTTCCAGGTTTTATTTTAAGAAAAAAATACAACATTTTAGAAGATGTCCATGAACACTGAACATTTTTTTGTACTGGTAGCAACACTGGAAAAATCTCAGATTTTTGAGGATTTCCCCTTTTGTTGCAAATATTTTAAAAGCCTCTGGATGTCACAATGTAACGGTGAAATTGCTGAGTGTCACTCGTATGTGTTTCACTTGAGAAGGACAAGATGAGTGATCCCTGGGGGGAAATAAACCTGCCCTGATTCTGAGGCAAGAATACATTATTCATATGTATGAAGTCTGGTTTTCTTCTTGGCATTTCATTTTCACACTGCACGGTATTTCCAGGCAATTTACTACACTTCTTATACAATACCCTCCCTGCTTTTCTCCATGCTGAGGCGACTACTCTTACAGCATATGTAACAGTCAGGGTTCAAAAAGAAGATGAAGAAGAAGAAGGAAAATCAGTAGATCAGAAAAAGAGAAATAAACTGGAAAAAATATAAAGCATGAATACTATGTGAGGTCATTAAAATATTTTTAAAGAGGATATGCAAATTATTGCTTCTCCATAGTTCAGTAACAAAGGCCATAAAGTTGTGAGTCATTACTATCTCAGAGTTGCCCAGGCATCAAGACCCTCTAGAAAAGATAAAACACAGGGCTATAAGAATAAATATCCAAGGTCTAACAGACAGATTTTTCAATAATCTGAGTTGCTTTAGCCTTTCCTAAAAGTGTACCATTGGTGCAGCTACATAGATTTCCCTTTTTCCCTGCCTGTGAATAAGTGAATGAATTAAAATTTACATTAATGCCAAATATTGATATTATGTGTTATGCCATTTTCAGCTGTAAAAGAGGGAACTTTATGGAATCCAATAGTATGGTTAAAATGTGCATAAAAGGAAAGTCAACTATAAGTGACATAGGTTTGGGCAAAATATTGTAAATGTTAGTGACATGGGCAATCCTGTTAGGAAATAAAGCGATTGTGTTCATATTTGATTTTTTTAAGTGATAAAGTGTAGTAAGGCTAATATTAGCCATCAAGCATGCTTATGTTATTGAGTTAATGAAATACACCTCTGCTAAAAGTGGCAGTAAATAAAAGGAATTGAAAGAAAATAGTATGTATAAGGACACTTGACCACAAAGTGAAATAATCCGATATGTAACTATCTGATCAATAATGCACAGATTCAGGTCAGCCATACATACCAAGCTCCCACCACTCTTGTTAAAAGGAGAACAGAAATGGAAGATGTATGCAGCTGTTCAAGCCTTCTGGAGAACAACAGTTCTTAATGTGAATTTGCATTGTATAATGGACTGTTAAAACAAGTTTAGAGAACATCAAATATGGAAAGACTTTGTCTAAATTATATAAACTTTAAACTGAACATTTTAATAGCTAGCAGTGTTGATGAAGAAACTGCAACTTGAGCAATCATAACCACAATGTTGTCTAAGGGACACACCACAAAGGGGCTCACAGAAAGTGACTTGCAGAGGTTAGTTGCTGAGCAGAGCAAACCACTCGATGTTGAAGGTTTGTCCCAAGATGCTTGCACCAAAAGCTATGGCCTAACTTGTCTTACAGAAACTGGTGTGACAAGATATATTGCACACAGAGACTGGACAATTCCAGTTCTAGTTGAAAATACTCAAAAACTCATGTGTTGTTCTCTGATTGGATGGTGAGGCAGGCCAATTCTCATTTTGGTTGGACAGTTCACATTTTCTGAAGAAATATGGGTCAACATCTGATAGGTCTACACCCCCACCTGCAAGAAGAGGAACCAAGTTGGACCAGCCAGAAGAAATGGGTCTCCTTCAGCAAATTATTTCCTGAAAGCTGAAGACATCTGAAAGGGAGAAGACTGAGGTCCTTGGCCAGTCTCCGGGTTGTCTTTCTGGTGATATCAAGTACCTTGGGGTACGTCTATACTCACACGTCCCGTCGGAGGAGTCCAATCGATCTTCTGGGTTCGATTTATCGCGTCTTGTCTAGACGCGATAAATCGAACCAGGAAGTGCTCCTCCGTCGACGCTTGTAATCCTGCTCCACGAACGGAGTAGGCGGAGTCAACGAGGGAGTCTGCACACCGCGTTTGGACCCCGGGTAAGTACCTTTTCATTCGAACTAAGATAGTTCGACTTCAGCTACGTTATTCACGTAGCTGAAGTTGCGTATCTTAGTTCGAATTGGGGGGTTAGTGTAGACCAGCCCTTGGATAGGCACCCTATGTCAACTCCTGCTGTGAACAATAACTGAGATGAAAGCTGATGGCTGAGCAAAGATCTGGTGATAAGTAACACACAGACTTTTTTGAGTGATGATCCAAATCAGTGAATTGACCACTTCCTGAAACTGGGTACCTAAGGAATGTATATCCATGTTTTGTAACAGTGCCAATCAAGTAACAGGAAAGTAACTTTAAAACTGAACAAGTTACTGTTGTTGACTATGATTGTAGAACACTTTATATTTGTCTACCATAGTTAATAGTTTCATCCTGCCTTTCAAGTTCTAGGTGCATATAGACACAAAATGAGATCAAGCTTCTTGAACTGCATTTTGTCTATATAGTCTGTCATCAATCTAGGAGGTTATTTTACTTTGGAAAGTTAATCAGATCCTGGGGCTAATATAATCAGTTGGGAAATAGGTTAAAAGGGTTGACTATTATAGATCCAATGGGAAGAATTTGGGTGAATTGTCCTGTAAATAATTGACCAAATTGTTTTGTGATCTAGCTTTAGATTATTTTTCCTCTGTTGTGTTAGAAACACTGGAGTTGCCCAAGTAAGGCCCTACTCTGAAGGACTCTTAATCAAAAAATTTAGTCAAAAATCTTAGTAAAAAATCTAGGCAAAGTCACCTTCCCAACATAGTGACTGAGTGTGTTATTTTCTATTGTGGATGTGTGATTTGATTCAGAAAACCTAAATGGTTATATAAACCAATTTAATAATTTATTTAAATCATAGTCCAATATTATTTTTGTCTTCTTATATCCTATACTATTTGTTGCTATTGTTAAGGATATTTATTAAAAATCCATAAAACTAAATTCAACTCTCAATTCCTTTTATTTAGTTACGCAATTAAAATTAAACGAACCCTAAAAAAGGTGGTAAAGGTCATCAGTTAAGCACTTGTTTAACTATGGTTTGTTTTATACTCTGAGTTTCTTACAGTAGCAACCACTAAGTACTTTTCAGTATGATTTGAGTCATCATGCTATGATTGTAATGTATTTAGAATACCTATTTTTTTGTCATTTATTAATATCTGGGTAGCTTTAGTAACTGTTGTCAGAGTTATCATAAGTTTTCGGGGGTGGGGGGGGCGGGGAAGCAGGAAGGAATCATGTGTGGAAATGGCTGCTTGATAACCAAATTCTAAATCCATTCCTCCAAACATCCATAAAAAGAAAGGGAAATAATTGTTCAAAATATTAACTACAGCTGAGCTGTTTTTGTTACAGGACATGAAAGAAAAAACAATCTTTCATTTCAAATGTGGCTAAAGAAAATACAAAAAAAATTAATCACAGCTCAAATACAAAGCACTATTGGTTCATATCCACAGTCCCACTTCCTGGAGTCACGTGAGTAAAACAGAATCTCAGCTTTCGTTTAAAAATAGAAGTCTCTAGTTCTCATGATTGTGAAGAAAAGTTTGAAAATATGAATTGAGTTTAACCAGTACAATGATTCATAGATTCTAGATTCTAGGGCTGGAAGGGACCTCGAGAGGTCATCGAGTCCAGCCCCCTGCCCTCATGGCAGGACCAATTACTGTCTAGACCATCCCTAATAGACATTTATCTAACCTACTCTTAAATATCTCCAGAGATGGAGATTCCACAACCTCCCTGGGCAGTTCATTCCAGTGTTTAACCACCCTGACAGTTAGGAACTTTTTCCTAATGTCCAACCTAAACCTCCCTTGCTGCAGGTTAAGCCCATTGCTTCTTGTTCTATCCTCAGATGCTAAGATGAACAAGTTTTCTCCCTCCTCCTTATGACACCCTTTTAGATACCTGAAGACTGCTATCATGTCCCCTCTCAGTCTTCTCTTTTCCAAACTAAACAAACCCAATTCCTTCAGCCTTCCTTCATAGGTCATGTTCTCTAGACCCTTAATCATTCTTGTTGCTCTTCTCTGGACCCTCTCCAGTTTATCCACATCTTTCTTGAAATGCGGTGCCCAGAACTGGACACAATACTCCAGTTGAGGCCTAACCAGCGCAGAGTAGAGCGGAAGAATGACTTCTCGTGTCTTGCTCACAACACACCTGTTAATGCAGCCCAGAATCAAGTTTGCTTTTTTTGCAACAGCATCACACTGTTGACTCATATTTAGCTTGTAGTCCACTATAACCCCTAGATCCCTTTCTGCCATACTCCTTCTGTTCCTCTGAGACTGCAAACAGCCTGAAACAATAGTTATGACAGTGGGATGTGAACAACACTAGGTAGGGCCCAGGGAGCCCCTGCTACAGGACTATGTGGGTAGCAGAATGAAAAAAGTACAGTAAGTGCGGAGGGAGAGCTACCTTGGCTGCTCTGTTTACTGCTGGGAGATCCAACCACCAATGCCTTTCCAGAGGTGGGAAGGCCCTGCTTCTACTACGGCGGGAATAAGATGAACGAATGATGCAGCTCTTCCTCTCTGGAAGGGAAGGGTGACTCCCTGCCACCACCACTCCAAGTGAGAATGACGCCACAGAACAGCGGTACGGCTGTGGGACAGAGTCCTGAGGGGGCACTGTGTCATAGTGTACCTAGGACCTTGGATTACCTTAATCTGAAAGTGCTCCAAGAGCTGTTTGAGGATCACTGAGCACAAGCCAATTCTTTATGTACAGCGTATAAGAAACAAGGGAAAATAGCAACAACCCAGAGCTTAAACATTAAATTGCACCTGGGCAGAATGTCAAACTACTATTCATATACTGATACCTGTATAAAATGTCTCTAGCCTTACCAACTAAGCACACGCCTAGTTACTGTACCATGCACAGTGTCTACATCATCTGCCACAGACCCATAGATGATAATACTACAAAGGACACCCACCCACATACATATATACAAAACATGCTTATATATTTATTAAAAAGAACCATATCGCACTGGTACCAATGTACTTAACTATACAATACAATGCAGCATCAAAAGAAAACCTGTATCATTTAGAATATTTAATAAAATTCTCCTGTGGAAACCAAAGTATGTATATCTCACCCAGTGGATTCAGTTAGAACATGTCCCATGTGTCTCTGTGTAAATCCACTTTAAAATGTTAATAGTTAAAAGATAAAATTAATGTATTACAAATCATTTAGGGCCTGATTGAAAGTCTGTTCTAGCCAATGGCTGAACTCTTATTGACATGTATCAGTCCCGTACTGAATGAACAATACAAGTCAAAGATGACATATGAAAAGTAAGAAGTTATTAAAAGATTACAACACTGAAAAGGTAATAATTGTAGGTCTTCGAAGAAATTGACCCTATTTCTTTAAATTTGTCCGGTGTTCCATCAGACAGAATGAGACTCACTAATTTGCTGATTCACTCAGGCACCTATGTCAATTTATAATAATTAAGTCCTTAGATGCCTTCCATTTTAAAGCATTAATCTTATCAGTTATTAGATTAACTCTCAACAGAATTTTTTCTTGCACTTTATTAATATTGGTTGGGTTATTTAAGTGCCCTAATATAAAGCTTTTAGGATGAAAAAGAATATCTCTGTCCAACATCATGTCAGTTCTGTGGAGGATTCACTCCCCTCCCCAGCCCCTTTTCATTTTAGATATTGCTGAAGCATAGGAATTACTCTACTGAGTCAGATCAGTGGGTAATTTAGGTCAGGTCTACACTACAAAGTTAGTTCAACCCAGATATGTTGCTTGGGGTGTGACATTTCCACACCACTGAGCAATGTACTAAGCCAGCTAACCCCCGGTCTAGATAGCGCTAGGTCAATGGAAGAATTTATCCATCAACCTAGCTGCCACCTCTCTGGGAGGTGGATTAATTGCAATGATGGGAGAACCCCTTCCATTGCTGTAGTGAGTGTCTACACTGAAGCACTACAGTGGCACAGCCTCAGCACTGCAGCTGTGCCCCTGCAGGGTGTCTAGTGAAGACATAGCCTTAGTCAAATATCTTGCCTCCAATGGTGGCCAATACCAGGTGCTTTATAGAAATGTACAAAAAAATCTCTGTTAGGGACAATTAGGGAATAATCTGCCCCTGAGAAAGTTTCTTCATAACACTTAACATCCATTAAAGGTTGGCCTCCCTAAACCATCAGTTATTGGTTGCCCTGAATCCGGAGGCTTTATAACTCTTATATTTTTATCCTGTGTAATGTATTTGTGGATGTTCTCAATATACATACATACCAATCCACTTGAATCCTGTAATCTCTTGGAATCACTGGGTATGTCTACACAGGAAATAAAAGCCCGCAGCTGGCTCTTGCCAGCCAACTTGGGCTGTTTCATTGTTGTAGGGCTGTTTTGTTGCTGTGTAGACTTTGAAGTGAAACAGCCCCACAGACTGAGTCTGGAGAGCCCAAGTCAGCCTGCACCATGGGTGTCTAGTTGCTGTGTAGACATACCCAATGATATTGTTATAGTGGAGGGTGCTAATGGCTTACACATTAGGAGCCATTGATAAGTAAGCACTGAGGATGAAATAATCCATAGAATGAAAGATGCCATGCAGCAACTGCTCATAGAATCATTAAGGATATTGGGTGAGTTTAAGCACTCTTTGTCTGCGTCATTAGACCTTCCTAAGCTTCTTTTGTGTTGCAGAGCCGCAGAGTTGCAGAGAGAGTTCATAGCCCAGCCCAGTCACCTTTTCAGACCATGCAGTCCAGGGGAGTCTTGGACTGGCAGTTGCTCAAAATGCAGGGGCACAGTGTGTGTATAAGCAGTTGAATCTGTCTGAGTTTTGCATGATACCCTAGCTGACAGGCATAAGAGAGTTTTTCTGAGGACAGAGGAAAAAGTGTCTTACCTGCTTTTTCTGTAGAGGGGAGTTGATTACATACAGTTTTTTTTACCAGTGCTGTTCACGGAAACAGAACATGTGTATATTTTGTAAATAAACAAATTATGCTAAGAAAATATCTTACTCCATGTCACTGATACCTTCTTCCAAAAGAAAAGTAATCTACAAAGGCCTCAAAATCAGCTACTGCTCAGCAAAAGGACAACGTTCTCTTATAGCAATGAGTTCCACAGTTTTTATACAAATGATTGGGAGAAGTTATGCACTATATGATGTTGCTCAAGTGTTATCAGCCCATCTTGCCACTGGCCACAATAAAATCACTGATGAAATGCAAAAGAAAATTTAGACACATTACAGTCTAACTTTTGTAATATTAAATACAACGTAAAGTATTTTGATTCATAATATACTTTTGTAAATAAAAACAGAGTTTTGGACTCATCAGTGAAAAAAAACAAAGTAAAACGTAACCATTGCAACTAATATCATTTACCCAGCAGAGGAAGATAGTAAGGAAACAAGCAGAAATGAATAAATTAGCTGATGATACAGTTTTGTGGAGTTGTGAATAGCACTCAAAAAGATGCAAAATATGAAGGGAATGTAGTGAGGTTAAAAACACAATCAGAAAGAAAGATGTTCTTGTTGTAACAATACCAGACACAGGTTTGGAAGATCTGGTTTCAATTCCAGCTCTGTGACTTTGGTAAAAAATTAAATATCTTGGTGTTTCAGTTCTCCAAAAATACTTCCTTTGTTTCTGCCACTCCTTATCAGTCTTGTCCATATACATTCTAGACTCTTTAAAGCAGGTACTGATTCTTATTAGCTATATGTTCAACACCTTGGGGCCCCAATCTGAGTGGGGGCCTCTAGTCCCCAAATAATAATAATAAATAATAATAAATAAATAAGATCCAAGTAGGAGAAATGCACATTTGGGGGGAAATAATCCAAATGCACATTCAGTGGGAATGAGAAACCTGGAAATCAGTAATGCTGAAAGAAACATAGGGTATGTCTATACTGCAATTAGACACCCTAGGATGGCCCATGCCAGCTGAATCGGGCTTGCAGGGCTTGGGCTAAGGGTAGGTTTGCCAAGTGTCCAGTTTCCACCAGAATACCTGGTTGAAGAGGGACCCTGGTGGCTCCGGTCAGCATGGGCAGCAGATGAACCCCTGCTCTGGGAAGGCTAGCCCGCTGGCCCCGCCCCTTCCACCCAAGGCCCGGCTCCCGAACACTCCGGAGCCCCGAAACCCTTCCCACTGTGAGCCACCAGCCCCTTCCAGCCCTGAACCTCCCCTCACCCGCCAGCCAGTAACGGGCCAAGCCACCAGCCCCCGAGCGCCACCTCCTCCCACTCTTGAAAGCCCTGCCCCCACCAAGCCACCAGCCCCAGAGCCTCCTCACTCGGCCAGCTGCTGGCTCTCCCCATCCCGAGGAGGAGGGACGTGACAAGCAGCGGGGATCTGGGGGTGGAGTGGAGGAGGTGGTGGGAGTCTTGCGGAAGGAGTGGGGCCACCGTGGCCGAGGTGTCTGACGGTGGGTTGGCAGCAGCGCCAGGGAAGGCTAAACCTTCCCTGGCCTATTATACCCACCACCCATGCCGGTCAGCACTGCTGACTGGGCTGTTAAAAGCCTGGCCAGCGGTGTAGCTGGACTAAGGCAGGCTCCCTACCTGGCTCGGCACGGCTCCCCAGAAATGGCGACATGTCCCTCAGCTCCTAGGCAGCGTTTTTGCCAGGGGGCTCCATGCGCTGCCCCCTCCCCAAACACCGGTTCTGCAGCTCCCATTAGCCAGGTACCGCGGACAATGGAAGCTGCGGAGGCGGTGCCTGTGGGCGGAAGCAGTACGTGACGCGGAGCCTCCTGGCCACTGCTCCACTTCCGGGAGCTGCCTGAGATAAGTGCCACCTGGAGCCCGTGCTCCGAACCCTCCCAGCAATTAAACAGACCCTTAGCCCGCACCGTTCAAGCCTGATTTAGCTGGCATGGGCCACGCCATGGGTTTTTAATCGCAGTGTAGACACACCTCTAGTAGTGATTATGGAGAGCAAATTAAAGGAGAATTACCATTGGCTATAACAGAGTTCGGCATTTCCTCTTCTTTGTTGTACAGACAGTACAGTTTCAGCATTATTCTGACAGGCCCTTACAGAGGTGCACAAAGTAAAGGGAGATTTCTGCATCCTTCTATGCTGTGCTGTCACAATGCAGTGCCAGCACCTGAAATACCAGTGACTGCTGCTGCTGTACTTCACTGGGGTTGCACAAACCTTCACAGGGCTGGTGAGGGTCAGTGTCATGACCCTACTGCTTCCCTTTGCACTGTACAGCAGAGCTATCTGGGTGTGCATGCAGGAATAAGAAGCATCCCATGAAGCTAGATAGTTGTAGGTGTGCTCACACTGTGTGCTGGGATCATAGGTTGGAGTTCTGACTCTGAATGCATTCAAAATACTGAGCTCTAAGCACTTACTTTTTTACACACTCTATTCCTACGCTTTCTGAGCCATTAAAATCCATTATGGGCCTGATACAATGCCCATTGAAGCAAACAGAAATACACTTATTGACATCAGTGGCCTATTGTTTTTTTCTGGTTTGCCCATGGAGTCTTTGCAAAGCCAAAATTCCATTGACTTAAGTTCTTAGCATGTGTGGAATGAAGGATTTGTGTATGTATACCAGTGCCCTCTGCTGGATATAATGTGCTAAAGTGCAACCTGGCATTTGTGACTATAGCCCAAATCCTTTTCGGTTATGTCTTGTTGATTTAAATGCATAGGTGGTGGTGGTCTTTTGGGAAGGGTATATACTTCCAGATTTTTCTCACATTGTTAATGCCCCACTGCATGACTGCAGGGTTTAATCTCGCTCAGATCTGGTCTTTCCTTACATTTTTTTTAACATGCTAGTTAAGCACAGCTGTGCAGTGGGAGCAGTGTGGAATTGCACACACACACACACCCCGCCCCAGTGGAAAAAGTCCTTGACAATGGTTCAAATCCTGATATCCTGAGGCAAAATTACCAATAGAGTTTGCCTTCAGGTGGTGGAGACAATGGGAGTTTGGGGCGAACAGAAGCAGTTTGTCAGTCATGCAGTACATAGGAGCTAAAATAGCAAGTGTGGAAATAGCATGTAGCTTATAAATGCTCAACAACTTTAATACACAAATCCAGAATACCACGCACTGGGACAATACATCCTAATGCCTTTACAGTTCCTTAAAGTTCTCTACAGAGAAATATTTTTCTTATTTATTGAAATGCATATATAACAAAGCAAACATTAAGAAATTCACATTTTCATGGTGAAAATGCCGTATACAACTTTGTTCTTTTTTGATTCCTTGTTATCATGTAAAGTTATTAAGTCATTTTAGTTAATTTTAAATATAATTCACCACCATTGCAGCAGAAGGTTATGCAAAGCTTCATTTATGGTCTTCTGACATATTAGTGAGCAAAGTATATTTCCTCAAATGAAGTCTTCATTGACATCACAAATAAACAGTAGGGTAACTTTGCTTGTGACCAAATTAAAGTCCCCCCTCCCCCTTGGAATCTTAATGAATTTTAAATTGTCGCTCAATTTAACTTTTTAATTACAGTGAAATGTCCACTTACTTGAGCTGATTACAAATTGATTTGCCCATCCTTTGAGTGAAAGTTTTATTTCCAAATGCCTGAATTAGAAGGGATTTATTTAGAGTATGGGCTGAATCTTCAGGAAGCAAAAGGACTGCACATGTAATATTCATACGTTAGAAGTGTGGTCCATTTTTTATGTTTGTTCGTTATTTTTCTGTACTTGATGAGGTAGCCAGGATATTCTTTCTACAAATTGTCATATGATGCCTGGATCCAAGTATTAATAAATTAATTTTTATTTAGGAATTCTGCACTTGTATAACAATTTCATTCTGTGGATTAAGAACAGACCTCCTTGAGTGCACTGTCCTGACATGAGCATCTATCCACTTCCTAGTGGTAGTAGATATCCAGGCGTTAACAGGGCAGCTTCCCAGTGGAAAATAAATCAGTGATACAGAGTCTGGGTGTAATCTGAATGTAACTTGTTTTATTTACACATATAAAACATAGGTGGTCATAATGCAGAGGGGTCATTAGCATAAATTACTGCAGACTCTCCCTCCATATATTTGGTGTGGAAAGAGAATCTGCCAGAGCCCAGGCAATCCCTCAACCTGCTAACTCTTTAGAGCCAAACTCGACAGAGACAGAATTGGGGAACACCATTCTGTCCTATGCACCTCTCCCTCCTAGATGCAAAAATACAGTTTTCTATCCACAGGCATCTGCAGAGAGCAGACAAATCCCACTTACAAGAACCTCAGCCCAACACTGATGTCCAATTCCCAGAGTGCAACACCACCTCTAGAACTGGCTCTAATTAGAGACCTAGCAAAAAGAAAACTCTCCTGCTGCTCATTACATCTCTTCTCTGCAGAAGCTGCCACTACACAGTACTAAAAGAACACAGTATGTCTCTCTAAGACTGACCATTTGCTCATATGTTCAGAAAAATAACTTTGAAGACAATGTGATGTCTGTTATAAGAGTATTTCCAATGGTGTATTTACACTGTGTCATTTACCTGTATAAGCCACCCAGTCAGGAAACAATATCATGTGATTTATGTAACTAGCCAACATAATGTAAATTGCTTGTTGCAAATATTAACAGCAAGCCACTTGTGAGGCATAGGCAGAAGTGAATGTATTGTATACAATCTCTTAAATTTAAGAGCAGCTGCTATTTTGTCCTTTCCAAAAGGAGGTACTGAAGTCAAGTCCAATGAGCGGCTAATGAGTCCACAAAATAACTCATAAGCTCCCCTCAGTAAGAAATTCTAAATACTGTTACTGGAAGGAAAGCAGCTTACATAAATAGAAAGATAAGGATTGAGAGTTGGAAGACAGCATTGCAGAGGAGATTGGATAATCTCAAGGAATTTCAGTGCCTCACATCTAACAACTGCTGAAGTTATGGTGTCATGGGCGAAATAATTCTGGATCATAAACTGCTACATGTACTGCATGTCAAAATATTTCAGTTAGCAACATTCTCACCTCTGGGCCAGAATGCTGTGAGTTCATATTTCCCTATTAGGCTTTGGGGTTCCATCTTAATAATAACAGGGCCAAATTCTGCCCTTAGTAACACCATTCAAACCCATTTACTTCACTGCGATTACATGGTATAATTGAGGTCAATTGTACCATGTTCCAGACCAATGGCAGATTACTTCCCCGCTTGCCCCACGAGGCACAATTTGTTCCCTGGTTTGTTCCAAGCGCACTGCAGGTATGTGCTCCTCCTTATTCAGGGTAAATTGTTAAATCACAACCTTGCCCACAATCTTATACAATACTTCATGATTGTTTTTAGGACTGTACAGTACTTTTATGGAACGTGTCACTAGGGGGTGCTGCTACATCTTTTCTTCAGAGTTGTTTTTTGTAACTTGCAAGCAAATGTTCAGCCTTGGGAAGGCATGCTATGTGTTGTTTTTAGATTTGGTTATGCAAGGTTCCAGGTATAGAGTCAATTCTGGAGGTAGAGTTGCTCCTTTGGAACTGGGCATTGGTGTTGAGATTCTGAAGAAAGAGTTCTCCCTGAATTCTATTGATCATCTCTGTTCTAAGACTGATGCCTATGGGTACATTAAATAAGTTACATGTAGAATATAGAAGCGACAAAGAGTCCTGTGGCACCTTATAGACTAACAGACGTATTGGACCATACGTTTTCGTGGGTGAATACCCACTTCTTCAGATGCATCTGAAAGAAGTGGGTATTCACCCACGAAAGCTTATGCTCCAATACGTCTGTTAGTCTATAAGGTGCCACAGGACCCTTTGTCGCTTCTACAGATCCAGACTAACACTGCTACCCCTCTGATGTAGAATATAGCCAGTCTCCCTGTCACTGATTTCTCCACCACTGTGAAGCTGACCATCAGGGTCTTGGACATCTGCTGCCACTTGGCAGAGAGGTGACACTAGTGTCAGAACAGAATGCTGCTGGTGTCAGAAGAAAGGGCAAGAGGATGCTGATGTGTGTTTGAGAGCTGATACTATATATTAATTTTTCCATCCTAATTCCTGATTCTGCTTATTCATATTGAGTAGTGCAGTGTTTTCCCAAACATCCCTCGGCCCGCGCTGCGTCCCGCAGCCCTCATTGGCCAGGCACAGCGAACCGCGGCCAGTGGGAGCTGCGATAGGCTGAACCTGCAGATGCGGCAAGTAAACACACCGGCTGGGTGCACCAGGGGCTTTCCCTGGACAAGCGGCATCCCAAGTTTTGGAAACACTGGAGTAGTGCCATATTACACTTTAAATCAATAGAACTATATGTATAGAATGAATTATGGTGTTAGAATATGTCCCTACATTAATAGATGTAAGCTGATTTCTGATTTATATGCATTTTATTTCAGTCTCCACAATTTTGAATAAGGTGGGGTTTAAAGAGGATTTGAAATTGTATTAATCCACTGTGTAAAAAAAGTGGATGTCAATTATAATTTGTTTATACCTTATTGCTCCTTTAGTTTTATGTAATCTATTAAACATACAGTAATATCAACTGTTTTTTTTCTGCTCATGAAAATACAACACATATAATATCTCTGTGTTTGGGATAATATATTTAACAATAACCCCCAAATCATATAAATTGTGCACTTTCTTAAACAAATGTATGAATTCATAAATGGGAGATGTACATATTTATAGTTACTGGGCTAAATCTTGCTGTGATATATTCTGTTAGGCTGCATCAAATAATATCCAAACATCAAGTCTCATAAACCACCAAAGCAATTACAACTATGATTTTCTCAATATTGCAGATTTTTATCACAGCTTTTGGAACAGCTCAGCATTCAAGATTCTCTGCTACCCATCCCAATATACATTTAAAAATATATTTTGGTTTAATTACATTGGGTTAAGTTTATATATTTTTCTGACACTTACTCAAAAGCTTTTTACTAAATCCACAGAGAGAAGGATACGTGTGGGAAAAGGGACTGGGGATTAAAGATATTTAATAGGTATTGGACAAGATATACTCTTGCGTTGCATGGTACATCAGAGAGCCAAAAGTGGAAAGTATGCCATTTGAGCAGGGAGCAGCTCATTGGGTACAGTACTGCTTCTATTTCAAAATTTTAGTCCACTGTACCAGAACTGATTTAGGCAAAGATTTTCAAAGGCACAAATAGGAGTTAGGTGCCCAACTCTTAATGGCAATCAATGGAATTTGGATGTCTAATTCCTCTGGGTCCCATTGAAAATGATTGCCTTAGGTTTTGTACAAGAACCATTCATGCTCAAGGAATCTCAAAGTTCTGTTAAAAAGTAGTGATAAGTTTGATACTGTATAAGCTAAGAGAAAATCTGCTATAAATTCTATTGGAACATGTGCTATGGTCTGATCCAGCTCACATGTAATCAATGGAAAGATTTCCAGTGAGTTCATTGTTCGTTGGATTGGGCTCTTAATGAGAGAGGAGGAGATGGCCACATGATTAGACTGTTTCTCATAAAAATGTTTCATGGACATCTACTGGTAGAAGTGACCATTATTTATAACGTCTCAGGTGAAGCCTAAATATTCATTTAAATTAGTCAAAAATAATTCACTTCACTACACTGATTTATGCCAGCTGAAGATCTGAAATCAGCAGAGATATAGCAATAGAGTGGAATAATGCTGATTGTAGATTTAAGAGTTAGTTACAGAACAAATAGTTTATTTTTATTAAGAATTAATAAGTCATGCACCTCAATAATGCAGTGATGGTTTTGTCTTTTACACATAGAATAAACAATTATAAAAAAATCCTGTTTGCAATCACAATTTAAGGCATTCCTTTTCATAAAAGGTTTGAGTTGCAAAGCTGTATTTTCAAAGCAAGTACCGAAAGGTAATATAAATTAAATATAATTAAATTAAATATAATCAATATAAATGAAATTGTTAACTTGAGTTCTATTTAAAATGATAATAAAAACAAAACAAAACACTTCTAATGAGTTTGGATTACCAAGTTTTCTACTTTTCACTTTAGCCAAGAGAAGCCACAAAAAGTTAGTTTCAATGAATAGTCAAAATAAAGTAGAAGCCAAAGCTGCATAGAAAATCCTGATGATACCAGTCTTCTTGTATTACAGTTGAAAGCATCCAACTCAAACTCATGAGTTTAACTTCAGATTTAATTCTAGATGCCCTTTCCCTTATGCACCCGTGAATAAATAGGAAAATGATTTTTGTTAGCTAGATCTCTGGTTTAAGCAGAAATGCAATCAGCATGGTACCTAAGTGTTGTGTGTACACTATCTAAATCAATTTTCTCAACATTATTTAGACACGCTCAGTGCTTACACCTTATAGAAAGCCTTCCCACCCATACCAATTAACCTAACCCTGGGATTTCATTCTACCCAGTCGTCCTTGAATCTTCTCTTGTTCTCCTCTGTACACTGCTCATTTGAATTAGTTTGAATCTCTTCTCAGAAAATGTTTGTAATCTAAAAGTTGTCTTAATCGGTTTGGTCCTGTTTTTCCAGGTTTTTTAATTTCCCAGGTGACATAAATGGATTTCCAAACTTTTTTTAATGGGTTGCTATAGAAGCTGAAGCAAGGTATCAGGTGGAGAGACAATCTCTGATGAACAGGTCCTCTCAGCTCAGAAGCAACTCAGAGTTTCATATGCAGGAGTTAAATAGGTACAGAAAATATATTATGAAGTTCCATTCAGAATTACTATATCATGATCTCACCATAAATGGGATATGGCTGTGTGACAGAGGCAAGACTCACTCAATAGAAAAGGTCCTGTGGCACCTTATAGACTAACAGAGGTATTGAAGCATAAGCTTTCGTGGGTGAATACCCACTTCTTCGGATGCAAGCGAAGAAGTGGGTATTCACCCACGAAAGCTTATGCTTCAATACCTCTGTTAGTCTATAAGGTGCCACATGACCCTTTGTCGCTTCTACAGATCCAGACTAACACGGCTACCCCTCTGATACTCAATAGAAAGGCCATTTGGGTCTCTTCTTGCCTTATGACTGTGTTCTCCCCATGTGTGACTTGTATTAGCACTAAAGGGAGTTACATAAATCTATTGAGAAGTATACAATGGCTACACCCACACAAATGGGGCAGACTCTCTTGTGACACTCCTCAGGTGCCAAGTATTGTGATTGTGAGGCACTTCAACATCACCTGCCCTTAGCAAAAAGAAGTCTTGTCTGTGCCTGCTATGGATCAGTTCCCTGAAACCACCGGCCTCTGGCAGCACAAGCACTGCCTTCCAAACCTGTGCAGGCCTCACCCTCTGTGTATCGGTAGTAATAGGCTCACACTAGCATCTGAGGAGTCCATGTGGTACCTTAGAGACTATTTTCCACTCCATGCATCTGATGAAGTGGGTTCTAGCCCACGAAAGCTTATGCCCAAATAAATGTGTTAGTCTCTAAGGTGCCACAAGGACTCCTCGTTGTTTTTGCTGATACAGAGTAACACGGCTACCCCTCTCAAACTAACTTCTGAGTCCTTGGAGAGTTCCCGGTAGAATCCAGCCCCATATCCACTGAACACTCAGAGAATTACCAGGCCTACTGTTCCCAAAGGAACAATACATGCCAGCTTGAAAGATTCAACTAAGGCTTACCACTTTGTTTAATACCACAGCAGTTAAGTATATTTATAGAAAAAAGAAGACGTTTATTACCCGAAAACAGAGGTTCAAGTGGTAGTGAATAAGAATATTGGAAACAAATGGTTACATATAAAACAAAACCCTAATATGTTTTCTAGAGACTAAATTTAACTAAGAGGTTAACCTCCTGTCTAAAGAAGATTATCTGATCCAAAGTTCTCTAGAGACTTTTCAACCAAGCTTGGTTGAGAATAGTTATTTCACACAACACTCTTGCTGTCTGTTTAATTCCTCTGTGAAGTCGACAGGGTGTTTTCTTTGAAGTTTTTACAATCCTTCGTTAACATTCAGTTCAGACTGGTGATGGGACATCTATTGTGACCTATACAACACTTAAATGACATGTAAACAGCCAACTATATAAACATTTCTTGTCTGACAGGAAACCTGTTTTCCACATTTGCTGGTGACCGGTCCCTGGACACAGACCTTATATTTTTCAGAGTATATACTCCTTACACGACACCTGTATATGTGATTTGCAATGATATTGATGACCAGGATGACACAAGTTTGAGTTCTGACATGACATTCTTTAGTGAAGTAGAGTGCACACACCAGACTCAGGAGATTGCTGTAACCCCTATTCATCCTCTCCATGCCCCTGGTCCCTGAGAGGTTCCTGAGTCACAGCTGTCTTTTTGGAGGCAACATGGTCTAGAGGATAAGGCACAGGACTTCAGGGTCAGGAGACTTGAGTTCTGTAGTGTGTAGGAATTGGGTAGCAGCCCTTTAAATAGTTTGTGAGCCCTCTAACGACCATCACAGCCTTCTCAGTTTCAGAAGCTCACTAGAACCCTGTCAGAGCAGTGTTGTACCCACTGTTGCAGGTGCGTAGTCTGTCCCTGTATGTTGTAAGTAGTGGAAGAACAGAGTTATTTGAATCCCATTTTGCCCATGTTGTTTCTATTAGCTTTGCTGTGTAAAGAGTAAAAGGCACAGAAGGTTCTATTCCTTACTCTGCCACTGCCATCTGGGTGACCTTGGGCAAGGAACACAGATATACTGCTTTTCTTGTGCTCTTCCTTTCCCCCCTACCAGCAGAGTTCAGAACTGAGGATCCTGGACCAGATCTGATCCCTTATTCACACTGAGCAGTACCTTACTCCACAAGTAGTTATTGGCTTCAGTGGACTATTCAGGCACTATTCAACACAAGTAAGGGTATCACCATCTGGCCCTATATATTTCTAGTGTGTATGTCAGTGGGTTTCCATCTCACAGAGGTGAAGTCATGGCTCATCTTAAAGCTAATTTATGTATATTCACATCTGATTATCTATTTTTAGCTGACATTTTAACTGAAGTGTATTGGGTGAGCCTATTATTCCAAAGTGCAAACTTCAGTGATGCATCTGGAGGAGGAAGATCCTTTGAGGTTTAACTTTTTTTTCCAAGTAGCTTGATTTTAATCTAAACTCCAGTACATTAGTCTCAACCTTGTGTTCTCAAGGCAGCAGCAAGGAGAAAACCTCATTACCGAAACTTTGAAAAATCTCTATTTATTTATATGATGTAAAATTTCTCCCAAATCACCACATTCCAGTCATGTTTAGGATCTGCCTCCTAACCTATAGTCAGGGGTGCACCTATGGTTTTGGAAGGAATAGACACTTTCATTTCTCAGTTTGTCTAGAGATAAAAGCATTGCATAGATGATGATTAGGAGGAGGATACAGCAGGCATCATTGCTTTTGATTCCCCGGTGGCTGCTTACAAACCAAGGGCTAGATCCTCCAACTAAGGAGCCAAACCAAAATGTTGTGTATTCAGTGGAGATTGCTTCTCTTCCCTGCCACAAAATAACTACAATGAACGTGGTTGTTTCTGGAGAACAGCATATGGAGGCTGGTGAAGGGAGGGGAATGGGATTATCCTGGAATGATGGCAGAAGGCAACCCAGACTATAAATTGAAAGAAGGAAACTACTGAAACTGAACCACTGCCTTGGATAGGTTTGGTCAGTGAGGGAGGGGAATAACATATACTATATACTACCATATAGTTCAAGCCTTCTGATCGAGGCACAGCCCGTGGATGGTGTGAGGCCGGTAGCGGCCCCCAGCGTGCCGGGACGGGGTCTTCTTGGAGTCGGGTTGCTTGGGAATGCAGCCCAAAGCTGGTGGTAAACTCCATCTAAGGCTAAATACTGGCATATACCTTTGTGAGAGCCGTGACACAAGGGAAAGCCTGAGAGCCCTCCACCATACAAAAAACTTTTGAATCATATAGTTTTGGCAATTTTCCATTGTTAACTCTAAGTGAGATAAGTGTCTCACAAGCTAAACCAAATTCTCTCTACCACCTACATTATATTAGTTGTAAGAAGAATGTGACATAGAACAAATTGTTTCTTCGTTACCTTGACATTCTCTATTGTTTGGCCAATCGAGTTTCCAACTGAAGACAATGGCAGTCTTTCAGTGACTTTACTGGGAGCTGGATCAGCCCCTAGGATGGCAACTATAACTAGAGCCGATAGAAATGTGGAAAAATCTTTCATGAAAACTTTAACAAAAGTGAGTCTGTTCACTTATGTCAAAATTTGAATTTTTACTATATTTTTGACTTATTACAAAGCTAGTCAAAAACTAGATTAATTGTGCACAAAAAAATCTGCAAAAAAATTCATGCCTTTTACTATATTTTATTACAAATCATGGGATCATTCTTTCTACTGAGACAGATTCTCTGTATACTGCACTGTCCAATTTATGCCACTCTGGCAGCATAAACATAACAAATAGTGAAACTGGCCTAACTCAGACACTAGCATAGCATTGTATGTTGGTTATGGGGGTCATAATACTGCTATTCCTAGCTTCACAGTGGTTCGTTGGGGGCTCAGACCGATGAGTATAAGATAAAGCAACGCTGAAATAGCTCTAATTTACACCAGGGGCAAACCTTTGTCTGGCCTTGTATATAGGAAGGTACAAAAATGGAATAAAGCCACCTTCCTCTATTCCTGCACTGGGTGGAGTTGGGAAGGAATAGAGAAGACAAAGTAAATTATATAGGATTGGAACCTTATGTTTTGTTCTTATTGTCCTTAAATCAGATCATATTTAGCCAATGCAATAAAGTGAATTAAGCAACAGTGTTTGCACTCTCAGGCTGCCAATATTACAAATTTCCAGTTGCAGCAGGCATTTCATGTGATGTTAAAAGAATCGAAAAATTTGATTTTAGAATCCTTACGGTAAGAGAAAGGTTTGATTTTCTATGAATTGCTTATTTTATTTATGGGTATTTCTATGATATTCACCATTCTAGTATCTCAGCACCTTGGATTATCATTTATCAGAATGGCAAATACATCTTTTCATTTTGGGACAATATTGGTAGAAAACACATTTCTTTATGATATTGCCTACGGAAATGCTATTATAAATAACCACTGTCCTCATAGATATTTCCACACAGCACTATTTTTAATTATCTGAGAAGCAAATATTATGGGAAGGACTAATTAATTAGAGAGTCTTTAGCACTAGATTCCTGATGTATAGAAAAAGTAATTGCGCTTTAGTAGGTCTGGAATCTGCTGAAAGCAGGTAGTTCACAGTAGTGGATAATTAATTTTCCTCACCCTGGGTCCCAGATTTCATTAGACTGTGATATACAAAAACTAAACAATTCATTTATCTGTCAGTGAAAGGAATGCCAGGATTTAGAGTTATATCATGACTGCCCAATGACCTGTTGATACTGGGGAAAGCTACAAGATAAAATCAGTAAGATGAAACTTGCAAAGATCCCAGTGACTCATTTGGCTGCAGATTTCCCAGACTATGGAGGGACGATGTGGAATATTACCCTCACATTTTTAAAAAATCTATGAGGAAAGCCAGCATAGTTTAGAACATCCATAGAGCACCTGGCCGATCTACATGATACTGACAATCTTCTGTTATTTTTAATACATTTGAAATTTATAATGATAAAATAGACTGGACATTATTTTCAAAGCATAAGGTGATATAGTTTATATGATAGGTTATGTTGTGTTGTTTTGGTGGAATAAGCATACATAGTCATTTTCCATTATTTTTCCAGGCTTTTCTGTACATAGTTCTTTTCCCTGGGCTATCTTTCTACATCTCTTCCCTTCTCCAAGAAGAGATTAAACAATGGATCAGATCCAAAGGCACACATTTTACCATTATTCTATTTATGCAAACACCATTAAACAGAGGGAAGATTTTGACAACAAATTAAAATGGGTGAATAGAAAGTAGCTCCATGGGATAGGTGTGATTAATATGTGAATATGCATTCTACATAAGTATGGCTAGTAGAAGTGTTGTGATGCTAAAACCTTTTTATAAGCTGTCTCCCTAGTGATGGGGAATTTAGTGCCTCCACTGTTCTCATTCCTAGCTTCAGGAAATAATGTAGTGGACAAACAAATGAAATAGCACTCATGTCATGTATGTCTGTTTCACTAATTAAAAGCTCTATTGTGGCACTACCATAAGTCCTAAGGAAGGTGCAGTGAGTACTCATACTATCTGTAGAATCTAGGAACAGATCAGGAACCAAATGGCGACTCAGAAGGTGACTAATTGTGAATGTAACATTAAGCAATTGCATAAGACTTTCTTGGATTGTGGGTTAGCTATTAGGACCATGATCCAGCAATTGAAGGTACCAGAACTATTCACATACATGTGCTAAATGTTTTGCTGGATCAGATCGTGAGACTCCAAACAATTTCTGATCATTGGTTCCAAAGTACTCTTACACATTGCAGTCTCACACATTAACCATGCAAACACTCTTGCAAGAGTTTATAAATTCTAGATAATGTTCAGTAGCATATTTATTAGGTTAAAGTTATCACTCAATCATTTTTCCTACTGATTTACAGACATTTTTCTCAAAAGCCTCAGAGACCTATTAGATTAGCAAACCCCAAGAAAGAGTAAGGTAGTATTTACAATCAGTCAGATTCATGTAGATGGTAGTGGAAGATAAGACTTGTTTTCATGCCCAAATACTAGTAGAATTATTTATTGGTAAAGAGAAATGAATACCGCACATTTGGAAGGAAGATTGGTCTTATGAACCTGAAGGACTTGACAAAATCTCATGCTGATTCCTGTAGGCTTATGACAATGTTTTTAAAAGGGTATAATGTATTGTTGAAGACTGACAACTGAGCAGCTAGTGTAGCCTTGCTGTGCCTACGCAACATCTGCCCCGTGCATTGAAATAACCATATTGAAAAGAGCATAATGCATCAAAAAAACCTGTTTACAATATTCCCTCCTTTATCTGATCTAACAGACTGGGAAAAAGAGATTTCCATCTAAATGATCCTCTTTTTACTGTGCTTTCATTAAAAACGTGGAAGCCCTACTTATTAGTTAAATAAACCACTTACCACAGACCCTGGAAATGACATTTAATATATCTCGGCACTCTACATGAAAAGGATAACTAGTGCAACCTATTGGAAAACTGATTTTATTTTGCTTTCCTGAGAACAAAGATATGTTTTAAATGTCAGTATAATTGATAATTGCAGATGCAGTTTGGGATTAGGAACCTGATCTTGCTCCCACTGAAGTCAATGATAAAACTTCCATTGATTTCATCAGTGGAGGATTAAGCCATTTTGGAGGGAAGGAGGGGTGCAGGAAGGAAAGGGATAGGAAAGGGAACTAGTAGAATCCTGAACTCAGATCTTGTGAAAGGGCATTTACGGTAGATATTTTCCCTCTGCTGTTGTTCAAACATTTTCTGCATTTACAGATCTGTCTATTTTAGGATTTTACATTGCTTCCTACAGTGTACTTCATGGAGCTAAGATGTACCTCCCCAGACCAAGTCCAGTTAGCATAGATTCATTCTACACAAACTAAGTGCTGGCTTTGGATATTTGACAAGTCACTGACCCCTCTCTGATCCATCTACCTACAGCTTCCTGCAAAAATCATCTCCCTTGCCTAAGTTTGCAACAAAATAGCATTGAAAAATTAAGACAGAGCACAAAAAAACCAGGGTTAACAGGTTTCTGAATAGGCTTTTCTGTTGTTTTTCAAGGATGACTGACAACTGTAAAAAAAAGTATAAATATTGCTGTCTAGGGCAATTGTTTCTACACTCAGAATGAAAGTAACAAATATGACTTTCTTTAGCATTTCTCCTTATCTGCCTCCAAAGGTGATATGCTGTAAACCTCCTAGGTGTCAAAATTAATAGTTTGTCATTTGAATTTATCCAGTGTGTTTTCTAAACATTTCCTCATATCAAAACAAAATGTATTCCAAATCCAATATCACTCTTCTCTCCTGTTAGTGGAAATCCTCCAGGCCAGAATTGGGGGTTGGACTAGATGACCTCCTGAAGTCCCTTCCAACCCTGAGATTCTATGATTCTATGATACTGCCTTTATTCATGTTGAGAAGTATCTTGCTCTCTGAGTAGCCCAATGGAAGAACTGGGGCCACTCATAAAGTAAGTTAGTACTCAACGTTAATATGAGTGGCAGACTCTAGCCCCAAGGAATTATTAAGAAAAACGCAGCTGAAAGAAATTCCATTGTAAGATATTTAAAGACACTCAGAAAAAGAAAAGGAGACCAATTTTTGTATATCCTTTTAAATTAGCAAAGGAAGAGTTAAAACCATTAAGAGTTAAAACAATTAAGAGTGTGCCATTTTATTTTGTTTAAAGCCATCTCTTCAATAGCTCAACTCAGCTTCTGCAATCACTAATTTTGTATTGCAAACTGGCTTTTGTCTTGAAGCATGAATGTTTATAACCCTTCCAAACCACTCATTTTTATAATATATTTACTGTTATAACGCTGGATATTCCTGGTATCCATATAAATCATAGAATCATATGATTGGAAGGGACCTCGAGAGGTCATCTAGTCTAGTGCCCTGCATTCATGGCAGGACTAAGTGTTATCTAGACCATTCCTGACAGGTGTTTGTCTAACCTGCTCTTAAACATTTTTAATGATGGAGATTCCATAACCTCTCTAGGCACTGTATTCCAGTGCTTAACCACCCTGATAGTTAGGAAGTTTTTCCTAATATCCAACCTAAATCTCCCTTGCTGCAATTTAAGCCCATTGCTTCTTGTCCTGTCCTCAGAGGTTAAGAAGAACAATTCTTCTCCCTCCTCCTTATAACAACCTTTTATATACTTGAAAACTTTTATCATGTCCCCTCTCAGCCTTCTCTTTTCCAGATCACACAAATCCAATTTTTTCAATCTTCCCTCATAGGTCATGTTTTCTAGACCTTTAATCATTTCATTTTTGTTGCTCTTCTCTGGACTTTCTCCAATTTGTCCACACCTTTCCTGAAATGTGGCACCCAGAACTGGACACAATACTCCAGTTGAGGCCTAATCAGCATGGAGTAGAGCGGAATAATTAGTTCTCATGTCTTGCTTACAACACTCCTGCTAATATATCCCAGAATGATGTTCACTTTTTTGGCAACAGTGTTACACTGTTGACTCATATTTAGTAGTCCACTATGACTCTCAGATCCCTTCCCATAGCATTCCTTCCTAGGCAGTCATTTCCCATTTTGTATGTGTGCAACTGATTGTTCCTTCCTAAGTGGAGTACTTTGCATTCGTCCTTATTGAGTTTCATCCTATTTGGGGGAGGGATAGCTCAGTGGTTTGAGCATTGGCCTGTTAAACCCAGGGTTGTGAGTTCAATCCTTGAGGGGGCCATTTAGGGATCTGGGGCAAAAATTGGGGATTGGTCCTGCTTTGAGCAGGGGGTTGGACTAGATGACCTCCTAAGCTCCCTTCCAACCCTGATATTCTATGATTCTATTTACTTCAGACCATTTGTCCAAATCATTATGAATTTTAATCCTATCCTCCAAAGCACTTGCAACCCCTCTCATCTTGGTATTGTCCGCAAACTTTATAAGTGTACTCTCTATGTCGTTTTCTAAATATTCATGAAGATATTGAACAGAACCGGACCCAAAACTGATCCCTCCAGGACCCCACTCGTTATGCCCTTCCAGTATGGCTGTGAACCACTGAGGAGTACTCTCTGGGAATGGTTTTCCAAGCAGTTTTGCACCCACCTTATAGTAGCTCCATCTAGGTTGCATTTCCCTAGTTCATTTATGAAAAGGTCATGCGAGACAGTATCAAAAGCTTTACTAAAGTCAAGATATACCATGTCTACCACTTCTCCCCTATCCGCAAAGCTTGTTCAGTGCTTCTGCTAATTCCTAATACGTTCTTAGTCTGAATGATATTCAGTGTTCACAGATGCATCAACTACATCTTGCAGTCAACCATAGCAAAGGCTACAGATAGATCTAAAAGAGTAGGTACAGATGATCACCAGAAGGAAATCATTAGCCAATGAGAGTAGAACAGTCTCTGAACCATACCTAGGTCTACAATCAGACCAAAAGGGCCCCAAAATATTCAAGGATGGAAGGTGTTGCCAGAGCTGTCTCACCTTGTTTATGAAAAAGAAACAAAGATTAGCTAAGAGGCATTAATGGGCAAGATAGCCAATAGCAACAGTTGGTTTCTTGAGCACAATCCGAACAATATTAATTTAAATTCCTCCCTTGAGCAAGCAATAATCTTTAGCAATAATGATCCAAAGTCTCTTTACAAGTTTTTAGCAACCAATGTACCCAAGCACAGTTCTAGAACAACAGTGAGCAAAATTGGTTAGTATTCAAGCATTGAGGCAACAAACTTGAGCAATGGTCTGAAGTAAATAGGATGAAATGCAAATATCTGTTAACTAAAATGTCCTTGTGCAGGGAAGGTGGAATTAAATAAAGATGAAGTAATAGTTTTTACTATATTTGCTTTTCGATCATATATACCTTCCTGTGGATTTTGCTGTATAAAACAGGTACAGGTATAAATTAGCACATTTTACCTGTTTCCCTGAAATGAGTATATCTGATAAAACATCCTTTTCAACCTTGATTGGCTTGATTGCATTGGGGGTGAGGGGAGGGAATGATGAGGTTGTTTTCATTAACAGAGACTTTAAATAAGGTACAATTATTTGGATTTTTTTTTCAACAGCAATGATCTATATGTTAAACCTAAAATCCAATTACAAGGCATAGCAAGAAAAACGGTGTCTCTAAGGGGGATTTGTTTTGTTTTATTTTTTAATGAGATACATTATAATTAAATTTGAAATTGGTTAATTGCAAATACTTTATTTTGATAAACTGCATCCCTAAGCTGTAATTCTTGTAGGTGGATTCTTCCATATTATTAGTATTCTGTGTGATCTAGATATGCCAGCTAAATACAGAATGTCCTATGGGAGCTGGTTGTATCCATAGCAACCAGATTGCAGTTTCCAATAACTGTGTAATGGAGTGCTGGTGCACTTTAAGCACAAGGTGCTAAGTAAAATGTTTTTTTCACTGCAATCAGTTTCTTCATGATTAACAATGACAGAAAATCATGCAGTAAATATACTAATAAAACTTCATTGACTACTACTTTGTCACTTTTACTGGTATACTGAAAAATTGCTGAATTTATACTTCCTATGCTAGCAATTAAAAGTTTGGCACCATGTAAAATCTTGAGACATCTACTATAGGTACCAAACACTTATCAACACTGTTTATTTAAAAGTCAACACTGTTTAGTAGTCAATTCTAAATAGCAACTTTATGATACTTTTATAGGATATTGTTTGTAGCCCAAACAGTTTTAGCATTGTGAAAATTAGAAAAACTGACACACGTTCAAAGGAGATGCCTAAAGTACCTGATCTGAAGTTCCTTGAAGTCAATGGGAAAGTTTTTGTTCACTTCAACGGAAGGTTTTGAGTCAGGCCAAAGGTAAATATACTCATGAAGGCTGGAACTTTTCAAGGGTGTACAAAGGAGTTTGGGTGTAGAAGAACCCACGACCACTAGGAGCTGCAGGCGGCCATGCAAATGTAAACAGACGGTCTGGCAGCCTGCCAACGGATTACGCTGACATGCCACGGGCCACAGGTTGCCCACCACTGCTGTACACGATAACAAGATTTATTGGGCCAACTTCAAATATGCGTTTGTTGGTTTCAGAGAGCTGCACATGATTACACCAGAGCAGAATTTGGCCCCATTGAATGCCAAATCTTAGGTAACCCATAATTATTAATGATATGTCATTTTTCATTTTGAATTAGATTACAAATTAACAGAACACACATTAAGGAGAGAAGACAAAATCAGCATCATAAGTGTCAATGGTTTAACAAAGAGTGATGAATGAAGGATTTAAAGATCATTGAAAGACCTTTACTTTCTAATGGAAAATTACAAGATAAAATGGATTATGTCATCAACGGGAGCTTGAAATCTTTGCTGGCTCAGAAGATAAAGCCATGAAAGTCTTTGGTGATGTACAGAATTAACTGCACAAAACAGGGACTCAAATATAAATTCAATAGTCTTCTGTAAGAAATCTTGTACTGAGAAGAGATTAAAGTTGAGGTATAATATTCATTTCACCTTTTCCATTGCTGTTCAAACAGTTATCATATTAGGGGAAAACAAAATAAGAGTCACAAAGGATAAATGATTATTATCTAAGGTGGTGACAATAATGCAATTTAACCTGAATGAGAATGACAAGAAATACGCAAAGCATATGAATCCTACCACTGTCCACTCCTCAACTAAAATATCTTGCTCAAGGAATGAAGAGTGTGACCAATGAAGCACAAACCTGGAATTTACCAATTTTATGAGGCAGTCAAAAACATCACTTGAAAAAATCCCCAGATCATTTAGAAAGATTTGAAAATGTAATGAATCGGTGAAACTTCCTCCCACTTACCCTAAGAAATGACTTATCCTAAGACTTACTCTAAGAAATGTTATCCTGGACCTTTAGGCCTTTGTAAAATTCTTCCGGCTTGAAATGTGAATTATTGATATATTGTAGCCTGCAAGCAATGTTAAGAATGTGAATGGAAGAATGGATCTTTAAAACAGAGAGAGAGAGAGAGAACAAGAGAGAGATTGACCTCTTGTTCATATTTAAAAATGCTACTACTCTTCAGATAGCTGCTGATATCTCGATGTGATGTGAAAAGAAAAGGAGGAAAAGGAATACATCCCAGAATTTTTAAAGTTAACAATGGAACAATTTCCAGCTGATTTATCAGGAAATATCTGCATAAAGGGCACGAATAGGTCCCCTAAACCTTTGTTTACTTGAACCTGAAAATGTACTTTCCAAACATGAAGCACATCAGTTATCATTAAACATTTGGAAGACATCATAAAGAGAAACATAGGCACTTAAAGCAAATCCCACTTGTTCCCCTTCTTGGGGAAACCCTCAGCACAATAAAAAGTGCAGTTTCTGTATGACCAAAATGAAAATAAGAAAGAAAAACTTGTAGCACCTTAGAGACTAACAAATTTATTTCAGCATAAGCTTTCGTGGGTTAGTACCCACTTCATTCCAACTGTATGACCAAATACTCTCTTATGGCTTTTTCTCACAATTAAATATAGCTCAATAAAAAATCAGTCATTGGAGTATTTGAGATATTAGCAGTTTGGAACTGTTAAAGAGATGGCTTCAGCCAGAATAAAATGCCAAATTCTTAACAGTATTTTGATTTTTCTTTTGTTAATAGAAAATTCTTGATGCATAAAACTCTTGGTGATTTGAGCCTTTGTTACCTTAGCATTTCTCTCATCCTGTCAATCAACTATTAGGCATTAGCTGAGGTGATTGAACTGGCAGTCACTAGACATGGCTGAGTATCAAACAGGTGCTTTCAGGGTATTCTCAGTGGAGGACTGTCAATTTATTAAATTTACCCTTTGCTTTTCTTTCAACAAGGCCTATGTTTGACAGTCTAAGTTTGGCAAAGCTTATCTATTCATTCAGAATTTTCCTGAGGGAAGGGGTTAATTCTCTTTCTTGAGAAAATAAGGAGTTAGTTACATTAATACTTGGTAAATATAAATTATTTATTATGGGGTCTCTCTCTTTTTTTTTTTTTAATTTTAAGAGCACCTACTGATAGCTTGTGAGACCATTACTCACATTGAGTTGTACCCTATTAGAGCTGGTTGAAAACTTTACAACAAAATATTTTTCCATTGGAAAATGCCATACTGTTGAAATCAAAACTTTCAGTTGGAATTGCAACAAAATTTCACGTAGAAAAAATCAAAACAATGTGTTTTAATAATGTCATATTGTTTCAACATTTTTAGAACATAACAGTTTGATTTTTGATTCAAAACAACTGTTTGTTTTGAAATGTATTTTACTTTACATTATAAAAACATTTTAAAATGTAAAAGTGGAAACATTTTGTTTTGATTAACCCAAAACTATTATTTTTCAAAAATTTCATTTTGTGGGAAATGTCAATATTTGATGTTTCATTATGATTCGAAATTAAAACAAAATTTGAAATTTTGGTTCCCACATCATTCTATGCCCTACTCCATATACAGTCCTGCCAAAATCAATGGGGTTACTTGCAGAATAAGGTACTATTCAGTATGAAAAGGAGTGGTAAAATCTGTCCCCTTATTACTCATTATTGATACACACTCTATGTACATTTATAACATAAGTAATTGATATGCATGTAATGATTCAGTTCCACATGATCAAATGAATAAGCCTCACACATTAAGACATCGAGGGTTCACCTTTGAGGTTATGTTCAATAAGGTGTTTATGCATTTCTTCTACTCAGGTTCTACAATGAACAAATTAGTAACATTCAGAATTTTGCTTTCTCTGAAAAGCCTCAGCACCAGTGTAAAAAGGGATGCACAGCCCTAAAGAATAGATTGTGTAATTTTCTCTAAGGGGCTTGCTGTACTTCCCTAGAATAGCTCTGACTTGCTCAGTGGGGATTTATGTAACTGCAGTAATTATTTTGCTACTCAAACAAAAAAATTGAATTGAAACATTGTAGCAGCCACAATCTCTCATGTATGCATATCACAGCATACTTAGTCCATGCCTCTGTCATAGACACAGCACACCTAAAAGAAATGGCAAATATGCTGAAGCCCCTTAATGTAACGCTCTCAGAGGAGAACAACAGTTTTGTATAGAAGTTCTATTGAATTTGAATGTAATGCATGGCAATACTGTATAGATGTAATGCATGGCAATACTGTATAGATGGTTTGTGGAATTCTATTTAAAAAAGATAGTCTATACTAAATTCTATGGACCAGCTTCTCATCTTTTTGAGAGTGGTGTAAAGGAGTCAAAGTTGCATAGGATTGGTGTCAGGACATCCCAGGATAGGAGGAGATTACACCTTGCATTGTGGTTGTCTCCAGCTGCATAACAGCCCTTTGGGAGCCATTAATTGTAACAACACTGAGGCTGCTCTAACATGTGCAGGCTGCCTCCTCCCTCTTAAATTCTACTGGATTTTTCCATCAGCAGCCCCTTCTTTCTTAACATCAGTCACGGAGAAGAAAAGGGCTACATAGCTAAGCTATGGTTACCAAAATCATCAAATGACCTTTAAAACCCATCTTACAGAATCAGAAGGTGGTGAAATTATGATATCCACTTGACATTTGTCTAATGAAAAACCGTTTTCCACAGAGAGTGAACTCAGATCCAAGAAAGGCCACAAAGTAAGGCCCTGTATGTGCACCCTCTGCTTCCACCGTTCCAACACACATCTGACTGAGCCCTGCTGTGTTTTGACAAGATGACATACGTTAAACCATTCCTAGGCTCAGTTCTCCTGAGTGCACATTTTTAAGAGACCCTCTAAAGTTCATACAGCCTCCACACAATATCTACACAAAAGGTGCATCTACACTAGCAAAATCAATACTCATACTTCAGCAACTGCCAGCAGCTGTGCCGTTGTGCTGCCATTAAGCCTCTCATGTAGGCAAGGCTCAGGCATCATGGATCATGTCATGAAACCTGCTCTGAGTGGGTAGAAAAGTCTAGTCTAGCACTTACACTGAAGCAAGCACAGTAGGCACTGCATCACCGCTGGCAGTTGTGTGGATACTGATTTTGTTAGCGGAGACAAAGCCAAATAGACACTGGTTCAGATTTTCAAAGTCAAGTAGAGGACTAGTCACCATTTGCTAAGGTAGAAGTGCTTCTTTTTGACTTAATTATTTCAACTTTTCTATTCCATATTATATAAAATTATATCATACTATAAAAGTTGAAATGCTAAAATCAAAATGAAGCACCTTGACCTTATCAAAGTATCGATTTCATTACAAGAAGGCCATTTCGGTATTTCTAAAACTATTTTTAAATTCATTTTGTAAGAAATGTCAATTTTTGATTTTTTTAATCTGACTTCATTCCGTTTTTATTTTTTAATTGCCAAATGTCAGAAAAATCCTGAGTTTGGACCCAGCTCTAGTGAGGAGCATCACTCCAGAATCTTCTGTCTTCTATAGTGTCCTAGCTTTCTGTCTGTAAGAGCTACTGGTATTGAGTGTCAAGCTGGTGTCTCCTTAGCTTGTACTCTCTGCTATCAACCCCTCCATTCTTCCCACATTCAGAATGTGCATCTCGTCTCATTGCTACACTCAGGCAGAGGACTGCTATCTCACAAAGCCACCACCTGTGATTAGCATGGTGTTGAGGGTGAAGAAGGATGATGGAAGACTGGAAAGGAGGAGAAAGAAGGGACAGCCAGGAAGGGCAAAAATAACAGTAGAGACAGAGAGAAACTGAGTAGGGGGAATGAAGAGAAACTCTAGAGGAGACACATTGCATAGGATTTGCAAGAAAGAGAAACACAGAATGGGTAGATGGGAAACAGAGAGAAAAGGGGTGGGGAGAAGTCTGAAAACTAGGTAAGGGAGGAATAGTGGATGAGCTTAGGACATGAAGGAAAGTGGGTACAGAATAAAAGGACGTTGGGGGAACCACTCAAGGAAAAAGTGAGAAAAGGGGCAAATAAAAATTCATAGGAAATTTAGAATGAATGAGAAAGCTGGGAGGAGAAGTGAGGCAGCACTGTACAGAGACAGAAGAGGAGAAGTGAATAAGCAAGCATTCAAAGCAAAAGAGATTAAAATAATATAAAAATAGAGCTGAGCCTGCTGGAATAGGATTGAATATGCAGTGAAAAGACTAGTTCTAGTAGAAAACAATGAGGATAGGCAGGTGGGAGATGCACAATAGTAATTGTTTCTACCTTTTTTTCCCTTTCCTTCTCAGGTCATGCTTTGCCTTCCCACAGTGTGAGTCTCTCTAGTTTTTGTCTCCGTGGTAACTGAGCAGAAGTCCTTTTGAGAGAAAGACTAGCAACAATGTGGGAAAATAAGTTTAAGTCTTGCAGGGAGAAGGTTATTCCCCACAAGGCGAAAGGGACAGAAAGTCAGCAGATGGAGTGAACTAGTTAAATGGGATGGTTTAGGATGAACATCAGAAATGGAAGTAGGAAAAGAACAGATAGGAGAAAGGGGAATACTTTGAAGGGATGTAGATGGAGCTCACTTCAAAGAAGTGCTTAAAACTAGGAGCTCATCCCAAAACTATCATACTTCTACATGCAGGAACAGGCAAAGCTGCTTGGATTCATGGACATTAGCAGCCCGATTCATCCCTAGTGTAACCCCACAGACTTCACTGGATTTCAGTGAAGTTACACCAATAATGAATCTGACCATTCCTGTATCTGATACATTTTGCCAAGGACATCCCAAACCTACCCCCACCTGTTCTTTTGCATGCTGTTTCAGGAGCCATTTGAAAGATTTTCCATAGGTCCCATGTCATTATAGAGGTCCAAGATAAGGAAAACAATACAGTGGATCCCCCACTTATCTGAAACCTCTATTATCCAAAATTAAAGCTGGAACCTGCAATGTGCTGAGCAACCACTGCTCCCACCATACTGACCTTTAATCTATGTCCCAATGATGTCTGGATAATAAGAGTGTACTACTACCATTTCATCCCTTTAGTCTCAGCCAAATTACTGGATGAGCTTCTCAGGGGTGTATCCTTGTGTGGGCCTGCCTTTCATGTATGCATCATACATGAACAAAATTGAGTCTTTTAGAAAGGAACCCAAATACTGCAAATACATTGCTAAGGGAAATAACCCGAACAAGAACTCTACAGTCCCAATTCCAGCAAAAAGTATTAATAGGGAGAAAGAGGTGTAATTCACTGTAATGAAGAGTAAAACCAGGCAGATTTTAGTAGGTCTTATATAACAGCAGGACATAGATGTGTAGCTTCCATTTGGATTTACAATACCCTCTGATTAATTTGTACCAGTAGACATTTATGACAGTAATTGAGATAGCAGGCATTATATTAAAAAGGGTTTTCTATTCTACTCTGTTAACCATGGATAGATGAATCAATGGATTATGCTGAATTCCTGAAGCAATCAGAAAGAAATTGGAGCAGCAGAAAAGTGACCTGTACATACAATGTATTAAATGTGTAGTCTCAAAAAAGAGAGAATTCATAGAATCATAGAACTCGAAGGGACCTCGACAGCTCATCTAGTCCAGTCCCCTGCACTCAAGGCAGACTACGTTTTATCTAGACCATCCCTGACAGGTGTTTGTACAATCTGCTCTTAAAAATCCCCAATGATGGAGATTCCACAACCTCCCTAGGCAATTTATTCCAGTGCTTAACCACTCTGACAGGAAGATTTTCCTAATGTCCAACCTAAACTGCCCTTGCTGCAATTTAAGCCCATTGCTTCTTGGTCCTATCCTCAGAGGTTAAGAAGAACAATTTTTCCCCTCCTCTTTGTAACAGCCTTTTATGTACTTGAAAACTGTTATCATGTCCCCTCTCAGTCTTCTCTTCTCCAGACTGAACAAACCCAATTTATTCAATCTTCCCTCTTAGGTCATGTTTTCTAGACCTTTAATCATTTTTGTTGCTCTTCTCTGGACTTTCTCCAATTTGTCCATATCTTTCCTGAAATGTGGCACCCAGAACTGGACACAATACTCCAGTTGAGGCCTAATCAGCATGGAGTAGAGCAGAATAATTACTTCTCGTGTCTTGCTTACAACACTCCTGCTAATACATCCCGGAATGAAGTTTGCTTTTTTTGCAACAGCATTACATTGTTGACTCATATTTACCTTGTGGTCCACTATGAATCCCAGATCCCTTTCTGCAATACTCCTTCCTAGGCAGTCATTTCCCATTTTGTATGTGTGCAACTGATTGTTCCTTCGCAAGTGGAGTACTTTGCATTTCTCCTTATTGAATTTCATCGGATTTCCTTCAGACCATTTCTCCAGTTTGTCCAAATCATTTTGAATTGTAATCCTATCCTCCAAAGCACTTGCAACCCCTCCCAGCTTGGTATCATCTGCAAACTTTATAAGTGTACTTTCTATGTTATTATCTAAATCATTGATGAAGATATTGAACAGAACTGGACCCAGAACCAATCTCTGCAGAACCCCACTCATTATGCCCTTCCAGCATGACTGTGAACCACTGATAACTACTCTCTGGAAACAATTTTCCAACCAGTTATGCACCCACCTTATAGTAGCTTCATATAGGTTGTATTTCTCTAGTTTGTTTATCAGAAGGTCATGCGAGACAGTATCAAAAGCCTTACTAAAGTCAAGATATACAACATCTACTGCTTCCCCCCATCCACAAGGCTTGTTACCCTGTCAAAGAAAGCTATCAGGATGGTTTGACGTGATTTGTTTTTGACAAATCATGCTGACTGTTATTTATCACCTTATTATCTTCTAGGTGTTTGGAAATTGATTGCTTAATTATTTGATCCATTATATTTCTGGGTACAGATGATAAACTGACTGGTCTGTAATTCCCTGTGTTGTCCTTATTTCCCTTTTTATAGATGGGCACTATATTTGTCCTTTTCCAGTCTTCTGGAATGTCTCCCATCTTCCATGACTTTTCAAATATAATTGCTAGTGGCTCAGATATCCCCTCAGTCAGCTCCTTGAGTATTCTAGGATGCATTTCATCAGACCCTGGTGATTTGAAGACATCTAACTTGTCTAAGTAATTTTTGACTTGTTCTTTCCCTATTTTAGACTCTGATCCTACCTCATTTTTACTGGCATTCACTATGTTAGATGTCCAATCACCACCAACCTGTCTTGGTGAAAACCAAAACAAAGAAGTCATTAAGCACCTCTGCCATTTCCACATTTTCTGTTATTGTCTTTCCCCCCTCATTGAGTAATGGGCCTACCCTGTCCTTGGTCTTCCTCCTGCTTCTAATGTATTTGTAGAATGTTTTCTTGTTTCCTTTTATGTCCCTACCTAATTTGATCTCGTTTTGTGCCTTGCCTTTTCTAATTTTGTCCCTACATACTTGTGTTATTTGTTTGAATGCATCCTTTGTAATTTGACCAAGTTTCCACTTTTTGCAGGACTCTTTTTTGAGTTTTACCTCATTGAAGATCTCCTGGTTAAGCAAGGGTGGTCTCTTGCCATACTTCCTATCTTTCCTATACAGTGGAATAGTTTGCTCTTGTGCCCTTAATAATGTCTCTTTGAAAAACTGCCAACTGTCTTCAATTGTTTTTTCCCCTTAGACTTGCTTCCCATGGATTTTACCTACCAACTCCCTGAGTTTGCTAAAGTCTGCCTTCTTGAAATCCATTGTCTTTAATGTGCTGTTCTCCCTCCTACCATTCCTTAGAATCATGAACTCTACCATTTCATGATCACTTTCACCCAAGTTGCCTTCCACATTTAAATTCTCAACCAGTTTGTCCCTATTTGTCAAAATCAAATCTAGAACAGCCTCCCCCCAGTAGCTTTCTCCACCTTCTGAAATAAAAAATGTCTCCAGTACATTCCAAGAACTTGTTGTTTTCCCAACAGATGTCTGGGTGCTGAAGTCCCCCATCACCACCAAGTACTGTGATTTGGATGATTTTGTTAGTTGTTTAAAAAAAGCCTCATCCACCTGTTCTTCCTGGTTTGGTGGTCTATAGTAGGCCCCTACTATGACATCACCCTTCATAGCTAGTGTCAGGATTCCCTCCCCACTCTAAACTCTAGGGTAAAGACATGGGGACCTGCATTAAGAGCCCCTAAGCTTATTTTTACCAGCTTAGGTTAAAACCCCCAAGGTACAAAATTCCCTGCACCCTGAGAAATGCTTCTTTCGCTGCCACCATCAAGTGTCTAACAGGAATCCAGGAAAGGAATCACTTGAACTTCCCTCCCCCCCAAAATACCCCCTCAAGCCCTACACCCGCTTTCCTGGGAAGCTTGAGAATAATCTCCCAACCAATTGGTTACACAGTGATCTAAAAACCCACCCCCTGGGTTTTAACACCACAGAAAACAGTCAGCTTCTTAAAAGAAGGATTTTTATTAAAAATAAAGAAGGTAAAACCATCTCTGTAAAATCAGGATAGTAACTATTTTACAGGGCACTCAATTTCCAAACTCAGAGAGATTCGCCCCTCTGGACAAAACCTTAACATTACAGAAAACCATGAATAACACACACACACGCCCAACACAGGGAATACACCAAGCAAAATTAAACAGAAATCTATTCGCTATACTATCTAAACTTACTTCAGAAAAGGGAGGTTTGATTTTCTGTAGGTTCCTTCTGTCTTCCAAGATCACTCTGACTGACAAAGACACACACACAAAGCCTTCCCCCCTCCCAAGATTTGAAAGTATCTTGTCCCCTTATTGGTCAGATGCCAGCCAGGTCAGGTGTCAGTCTGGCTACCTGTATTTCTTAACCCTTTACTGGTAAGAGGATTTTATAGCACTGCATCAGACCCTCTCCCCCTTCCCTTCATTTATGACAGCTAGGTATGTCAAAATCTATTGTGAAAGGATCATTAAGACATGTAACCCTATGATCTGCTAGTTGAAAGTAGAGTTTGATAGTGTTACTAGTAATACACAACTCCTATAAATACTGTACAGTGACATTGACAAAGTTGCCATGTACTTGTATTTCCCTTTATAAATGAGCTTAGACCAGCCAGAATGGGTTAATAAGGTTGTATATAGAGAGAAGAGTTAGTCACTAGTTAGTCACTAGTCATTGGCTACTCTGAATGGCGGATATGAAAAAAAGACTTCATTCAGGTATGCAAAATTCTTCTGAAAGTGTGGCTTTTTCAAAGAAATCATTCATATCCAGGCCTCACATAACTCTGCCAGCAGCACAACGGAATATTTGGTTCGGCAGGTAAAAGCAAGTTTCTCAGGTTTTGATCATTCAGTTATAGATATCGCAAACCTAATGAAAGCCCTTGTCTAAATTCACTGGTCAGTCAATTGTTTGAACAATAATAATTTAAAGATTATTACCCATTTTGTAACCAAAAACAGTATTATGCTATTTAATTCTGTCCATAAAAATTAGACTATTAATCTTACGGGTGCGACTCAGTGCTTGGAATTTGCTCCATGTAAATTTTGCATTGAAGTAGGAAGAGCAGGGAATTGGCCATGGTAATATTCCCATCTCAGTACGATACTGCACTAACTCCCCAGGGCTCCATGCCATGACATCTGTAGAGGGACCCAGTCAATTGCAGCACAGATGCATAGAATCTACATATATATAGTGATTAGCATTCTTTAAATATCTAAGGCAGATAGAAGCTAGAAAATTGTATGTGTGTGGTACGGGGCCAGAGAAGGGTAAAAAGAAAAAAAGCAGGAATTGTCTATGTGGATGCTTCCTACCTCTGCAGTTCTGAGAGTTCCTTTCCCCAGGAATCACAGGGTACGGAGTCCTTGCCCCATCATATGCAAAGTCAGCTACTTCACTGGGACTACTCACAGTAGCAGGCACTGCCCCCAGTGGTAACAGTCTGCAAGTTCAGTTCTTAAGGGTATGATCAAATATTTCTGTAGGTACATATTATGTCTTTTTTTCTGTACCTACTGTATAAACTGAAGATAAGAAACAAGCCAATATCTTGGGTAAATACCAGCATTATATGTTTGCTTCTGTCTAAACTACACTCTTATCCTGTCTCTCTTCCATCTCTTATGGATGTCTCGTTATCGGCTTAAGCTAAACATAGCTAAAACAGGTCTCCTAATATTCCCCAAAAAACTCCTTTCTTCCTACCACCTTTCCCAATCACCATGGACAACATTGACAACCTGCCTGTTACTCAGACTAACCTGGGCATCATCTTTGACTCGGCATTCTCTCTAGGTCCTCACATCCAGGCCATATCTATATCTTGCCAATTTTTTCTGCATAACATCTCTAAATACAGCCTTTTGTATCCAACCACGCAGCTAAAACTTTCAAGCTTTCCAAGCTGTCATCATCTCACATCTCATTTATTGCAACATT
The DNA here is from genome assembly GCA_037349315.1 of Chelydra serpentina. NCBI lineage: Eukaryota > Metazoa > Chordata > Testudines > Chelydridae > Chelydra > Chelydra serpentina. Next base: position 23,004,883 of record JBAIAC010000035.1, read on the forward strand.
CTACTCCCTGGCCTTGACAAATTCAATCTTGCCCCTCTCATATCCATTAAGAATGCTGCTGCAAAGATCATTTTCCTAGCCTGTTGCTTTGACAATATCGCTCCTCTCTTTAAATCCCTTTACTTGCTCCCCCTTCTCTATCGCATCAAACATAAGCTGCTTGTTTTCACATTCAAGGCCCTTCTCAGTCAATCTCCACCCTACTCATCACCTCTCATTCACTATCAGGCTGTTAATGCTCACCTCCAGTTAGCCCATGAGGCCAGCCATTACTGCTCATGTGTTAAGTTTTCAAACAAGTACGTTTGTGCTTTCTCCCATGCTGCTCCACACACTTGGGCTGCACATCCTGTAAACATCCACAAAACGACCTCATTATTTACCTTCAAATCCCTCCTCAAAACTCTCCTTTCTTGTGATGCCTACAAAAACCTTGACAACAGTAAGATCATGGATGACTAATATTGTCCCATAATTTCCTTGTATTTCCCTGTCTCTCTATATCCATCTGTTGCCTCTTGTTTTATACTGAGATGGTAAGCCCCTTGGAGCAGGGGGCATCTTTTTGGTTTGTATGTGTACCGTGCCTAACACAGTGGGATCCTGGTTCATGATTAGGGCTCCTAAGTGCTATAGTAATACAAATGATACATAATATTAAATAATAATAACTGCATAGTACTTTTTATGTATGAAAATTCTTATTTCTTGATACTGAGACAAAACTCAAAGCTAAACAGGGGGTTCATGACCTGAATCAAAAAAGCCTGATACACCATAAACACGTGGCACATTTTCATGAATTATGCCACATTTTGAATAAGTCATCATTTCAGTGTCACTTAGTTTTCAGTTGATAATTCTTAATAGGCTAACTTGGAAAGTGTTTTTGGTTTTTTTAAATGACAGTATAGCATACGATATAATACCCATACACAGAGCCATAAATCAAGCAACGGCTAAGCAACATTTTAAATGATGTCAAGAATCTCTTTATCTATTGTCAAGATCTCTTTGCGTGCTTTATACATTTCATTTAGAGTGACATGTGGAGGCTCCCAAGGCTGTACACACTTTCAGTGGAACTTATCAACACAGCCCACAATACGTGCCTTTGTAGATGAAATACTGTAAGCACCACTGACTGTATGCACCTGTTTGTTCAGCAAAATAATCTTATCTGAAATCTGTGAGTAATTACTGACAGATTTTAATGGGTCTTTGATGTGACCTTCCTAATGAATCCATAGCAAGCATTGTGGTAATTGTTTGTGCAAACAAAGGGAAAATGAAAAAAAGAAGTTAGAAAATGCCTATCAAATATGCATCAAGTATGTGTATGAAATATGTGTGTGTGTACTCACACAGCAGCTGTCTTGGATCATGCTGATAGACAGGGGAAATAAATCTCTGAACAGTTTTTTCTTCCATGTAGGGGGAAAACCTCAGGCATTTTTTTTTAACTAGTCAAATTATTCATCCCACTACAAAAATAAATTTAAAGACTGTCATCAAGATTCTGATATCACATACATAGTTGCTACTCATAGCCACGTTGTTTGAAAACATCTGCTGCCTCATATATGGAAAAAGACAAAGCAGAGGTAATATGGTGTAGTGCCTTTTATTCCAAAGAGCTTTACAACTCTGGTCCAAACCCTGAGCAGCTATTAGGCCACTGTAGCTCCCATTAGACCAAACTTCAGGTCCTGACGCAGGCAAAATGCTCACTAAAATCAAAGTCTAGGGAATAAGTAAGAGCTGGGGCTCAAATTGTCCCCTCCTGCAGAGAAACCACTGCATGGAGACCAGCTGGCCAGGAAACCTCAGGATGCTCCCCCTTTCAGAGTTTCTTGGACATTGTTTTGTCACATGGCAAGGGTCTGGGAACCTGCAGAGTTTACAGTGGTGAATCTTCCCAAATTCATGTGTTATTAGAAATCCATGGGGAACGGAACCCTCAGATCTGTAGAAGCAGAATCCACAGGGACTGCTCCTGCTCTGTTTTGTTTTCTGACTACCATACCTGCCATCTATCTGCCTTGGGTATTTATAGAGTACCAACCACCACAATGTCTAGGTGCTATGGGTAAGAGCTCCAGTTGGCTGAGTTCCCTATAGATGCTCAGTAGTTCCTATGGAGGGGATTTGAGGTGAGCATAGGACAGCACCATGAAGCAAAACTGCTCTCCTGATTTCCCCACTCCAACACAGTCCTGATCTAAAGGCCCACTGAAGAGATGAATCTGTACGGTTCCAGGTAGAAGGGAACATAGGAATTGCCATGCTGAATCAGACCAGCAGTCCATCTAGTCCAGTTTCCTGTCCTAAAACTGTGGTCAGAAGTGTAGGCTTCAGAGGAACATGTAAGATCCCTGCAGTGGGCATATATGAAATAATCTGCGCCCACATAAGTAACATCCTGATCTCTAATCGTTAGACAGTGGTTTCAGCCTTAAAAACACAGAGCTTAATATCTATTGCAAAATATATATGGTCATTATTGCTAACTCTGGATATTCTTGATATCCCTATTCATGTCCAAGGTCTTTTTGAATCTTCTAAAGTTCCTGGCCTCAATGACTTCCTGTGGCAATGAGCTCCCGTTTAATTACACATTGTGTGAAAAGATTTCCTTTTATCAGTTTTGAATTTCCCACTTTCTAATTTCATTGAATGTCCCCTTCTTATGTTCTGAGATAGGGAGAAGAGAAGAGATGATCTATTTTCTCTAGACCATTCAATATTTTATATACTTTTATCATGTCCTGTTTTATTCATTCCCTTTCTAAAGTAAACATGCCTACTCTTTTCAGTCTCTCTTCAGATGAGAGTTTTTTCAGGCCTATTGGACTTAGCAACATAGAGGACCTGCAAAGAGTTCCCAGGATAGACAGGGATCATGGAACAATGTTTGTATTCCAAGCAATATTTGATGGCACAGGAAGGTTCACATTCAGATAATATTTTTGCTATTATTCTCCATCCCATTCCTTATGCCTCCTAACATCTGATTTGCTTCTTTGACCACAGCTGTGTTGAGCAGGGTTTTTCATTGAGCTGTGTACAATGATGCCCAGGACCATTTCTTGGTATAGCTAATCTAGAACCCTGTAAGGTGTAGGAGTAGTTTACCTTTTTTCCCTCCACTGTGCATTACTTTGCATTTGTCAACATTCAATTTCATTTGCCACCATTGTGCCCATTCATCTAGCTTGTTTGGGTCTCTGTGAAGTTCATTGCAATTCTTTCTGGTCCTCACTAACCTAAATAACTTGATGCCATCTGCAAATTCTGCTACCTCACTACTCACTCCCCATTTCAGATCATTAATCTGGTATGGTTCTAAGGAGACTGCACTCCCTATTACCAAATGGCCAGGGGAAAGTTCTGCACACAGAGTGGATGCTGTGTACCTGAGTAAGGTCTTCACGATTGAGTCTATTGCAGTAGGACTAGAACATTTTTTATCGCAGGGTGCTGAAAGCCTGTTAAATTGTAACCCACGTATGTTCAAAAGCAATGTGAAAAAGCACAATTCCCACTCACACCACATGGGTGCAACACAGCTCTGGGATTCTCAAGAATCACAAAATATTGCTAGCTTTGTGCTGATAGCACCAGCAAACTTTTTACAGTGAAACCTGGGGGTGCTGCAGCACCTGCCATATCCCTAGTTCCCGCGCCTATGACTTCAATGGGAGCTGCAAGTCCTCAGCACATCTCAGTCTTTGGAGTTCAATAGACACACATGTGCCATATATATATTTATAGTTAAAATAGCTGCTCAAAACATATCCCCGTAAATGTAGTGTTAAAATAAGGTTGAAGAAAATGTTCTTTTACTGGGCAATTGTTTCTGATAGTGCCTAATATATAAGCCTATGAAAAATCTCAATTCACACATGCTGGGTAGAGGTGTGTTAGGGTTTGGCTGCTAAATTTCCTGAAGGTTTTCTATACTGGGCACGCTCTGTCCCCTCACAGCTCCTACATTCTGACCAGACTGCACCATCCCCACAGAACAACCAAGCAAGCAGAGCTAGAGGTGCTCAGCAAAACTTTCCCTGTTAGGAGAACGTGCTATAAGAAGTGGGATGGGGAGAGGGATAGGAAAAGAGAGTGCATATTGGGGGTCAATAGGGTTCCACGGGATGAATGTTTTCCCCATTGTTAATGTTAGGAAACCTTAGTAAATTACATTAAGAAAAACTACATTAAAAGCACATTACAGTTGCAAAGTCAAGCACTCAAAAGTTAGGGAATGCCTGAATTAAGGTTGCCTTGCATATAACCATTCTGATATTGGAGTTAATTACATGATCCCATACTATTCTTTTCACAGGATGGACTTGCACTGGGGATAAATCTGGTTGAGTAGTGAAGGAGGCTGTTGTCTGTAGGATCTCTGCCTCATTTGCTGCAGAAGTTTGGAGGTGTGCAGTGAAGGAGACAGGGACTTACAGGAAGAGAAAGGACATTTCCACCATTAAGGCAGTTGAATGCCACCCTGGAGAATTGGTTTCAATCCCTGCCTCTGCCACAGAATTCCTATATTTTGCTGGACAAGCAACATAAACCACAATTTCCATAGGTAGTCACTGTGTGTTCCTAATTTTCTTTGTAAACTTGAAACACTTAGGCTCTAATTGGCAGACGTGTGGAGCACTCACACTGCAACTGTTGTCAGTGGGAGCTCTGTTCTGAACACATAACGTGGTATAAACCGCTAAGAAATCTACAAGATCAGGACCTAGGCTTCTCAAACTGGGCACACAAAGTTAGTTGTCACCAAACAATTTTGCCTTTCATCTCGGTGCCTCACTTTACATGTGTACAAATATGTATAATGTCACCACATCATTTTAGAGGTGGGCTATAAAGATAAATCCATTATTGTTTGTAGAGAATTAAAATACTGTGATGACAGCACCATAGAAAAGACCATGAGGAAATGAATAATTGGGTATTCAGTGCAGAGTTTCGGTGCTGTGTGGTAAATACTACATGGGGCTCACACATTGAATAATAAGGAAAACAGTAAATAATGAATAGCTACTCATTCAGGGATCACTGTACATACTGTATACAGAAGTAGACAAGAGTTCAATGGAAAAAAATTATTTGTGAATATAATTAAAAACTTTATCATAATACACATCTACAAAGGGGTCAAATGAAGGTTGCACAGGCATTTGGCATTTCCTAACTTTTGAGCGCTTGACTTTGCAACCTTAATGTTCTTTTAATGTAGTTATTTTGGAATTAGACCAATTATCTTTATAAGTACTTTCTTATTCTATTTATTTCCATGTGAAAAATTCTTCTAAAAGGTAATAATAAAATATATAATGTTTCTACACTTAGCAGCTTAGCTTGACTCCTTTAACTAGGCAGATAAACATTTTCCAATTTGCCATTAAAAATCCTTCTATTTCTTCATTTAATTTGTAAAAGGAAAAGAAACATGGAGAAATGAACAATAGGGTTTCCAAATGGAAAGTAATGCATAAATGATACAGTGATTCTTTCCCCTCTGTTATTAATACAGGAGCCTTATATTTCCATTGTCTGTAGATAACACTAGTTATGTCTTTTGTGGAAGTTTCCCTTTAAGACTATAACTTCTGAAGGATATTATAAAGGGACATATAGCACTACTGGAAAGAACATAAGTGGAAACATGAGGTACAAACTGACATCTGCCTACCACTTTCCTGAAATTCAGGAGAACTTGTTTGCCTAGAAGCATGTGTGTCACCTGTTTGGATACAACAAACGCTTCTCAGTGAATTTCAATAGGCAATCAAGAGCAATTTCAAACCCTCAAGAAATTACAATGCAGAATGAAGTGGACATACTCCAAAAGGCCAGTTTTCTGATAACTCCTTTTAAGTATTTGTGAAAATGAACATTAACATATGGCAGACATTAATACAGTTGTCTTTTGTAAAATAATTTGATACCTGAATTGAAGAGAATGTAATTCTTCTGAAGAGGAATTATTAATGGAATATTTCTTACACACACAGAAAAAAACAGTTTGAGATAATTATTCAGCAAACTGTCTTCATTGACCTTGTAGCTATATATAGCTATATATATATATATGAAATGAGTAGTTTTCCTGTGTCCAATGGGTGACTGTGTCTCTAGAAGGACTTCATTTTGTTCAAGGAGGGCTGAGTCAAATCTCCAAGGCCCAGTTCCCATTCACACTAAGACTACTTTACAACATTCTGGGAACAAGTTACATATACATCCACTTTAAGGCCTCTTTACACTGGCCAAGACATGTAAAAAGACCTTTGTGTAAATAAGAACTAGGCCCCCTAGTGTGTGTTTCCTAGGAGTTCATGTGGAGAGAGACCATGGTTCCTATTTATTGTGACAATGGCTATTAGCTAACATGTAATTTGTTTTGGCTTCCTACTGATTTCAGTGCATCTTTATACTAGAGCTGGAAAATAACAATTAAAAATAATAAAAAGAGTAAAGTGAGAAAAATACATTAGAGTAAGAAGAAATTGCCTAACCTGCAAAAGCTTTGAAAAATCCAAAAAGCAAATAAGATTGATTCCCCTATGGTAATCTAAGGTTGGAATTCTCATGTCCAAGAGTAACTGACAAAATCCATATCACTGGAATCCTGGATGGCGATTCAGTCCATCATGTCAGGCTAGTTAATGCAAGGTTGCTGGCTAATACAGTTGATACCATCCATGATTTCACTGTGGTTCAGGCCTCTGACTAATATTGACATGGTCTCAAAATTACTTACAGTGAACACCACCAACCAACTGACCTCTGCATTGATTCTTGTGTGCGAACAGAGTCAAGCTGATGTCAGATTTATAGCGGAGAAGCAGAAATTGAAAGGATAAAAGTATTAATATAGAAAAGGATTAATTGCAGAATAAGATTTCTAGCTCAAGCAGAAGTTGTCTTGATACAGGAATTACTGGGTGACATTTTATGGCCTGTGTTATGCAGAGGTCAGTTTAGATGATCTTCTTGGTTCCTTCTGGCCTTAACATCTGAGTCGTAGAATAAAATATTACCAGATGGTGTAGCTGATTTTCAAAATAAAGCAAATTAAAATAAAGGAATGACAGAAAAAAGGAGAGATTTTAGACTTACAGTCATAGAATTAAATTTACTTCTCTTCTGCTACATTTTTGAATTTGCTGACTTATGGAAACATCATTTTTGACTGTCTTTGCCCCATGCTTTCAGTTTAATTAAAACTAAAATTAAATAAACCTAGTTATCAATTTCAAAGGAGATAGCAAACATTTTCAGTTATTTTTTCCAGCTTATTTTCCATTCAGAATGACTTGAGTAATTTTACAATTTTCAGCTAAAGCCTGAAAGATGGACAATAACACTGAGTTTTTCTGAGGTATGTTTTGCCAAGAGAAAATGAGATGTGACTGAAAATAAAAGACGTCAATTTGCCTATATATATAAATATATATATATATATAATATATATTTATATAAATAAAAGCAAATATTATAAACAGATCATTCTATTTGCATAACCTTTCCAGCATAATGCAACCTGATATTATAGCAGAATGAATTTTCCTTCAATTACATTATCTGTCCTAATCAGACTCTTTTTACCTGAAGACTGATTTATTCGGGCATTTCAATAAACTGTGCTATCTTTAAATGCGAATGTGTGTGTTTGTGTGTCTATATATACCTTACTTGACTGAGGTTGCAATGTATACTTACTTGACTGGGCTTGATTCTGATCTAACACAAGTGAGAATCCGGATAACCTCACTGAAGTCAGTTGAGTTACACCAAGGTTTAACTTATTTGAGGCAAATCAGGATACTAATCATAGGAGCTGTGCGGAGGCTGGAAGGATTTCAAAATTTTGAAATTTGGCTTCATCTGGAACTGAAACAAAACCCAAGAATTTCAAAATTCTCAGCAAAGTAAAATTCTGGGGGGCAAAATTGTTCAAATTTTAAAATATTTGTATTGTATTCTAATATATAATATAATGCAAAAATAATTGAAATAAATAATTTCAAAATGAAAAATCAAAACATTTTATTCCAAAACTGTTGAAACAAAATGTTTCAATAATATCAGAATATTTTCCTTATTTTCTTCTGAAAACAAATTCCAGCAAAATCAACCCAATTTTGTGATGCATTAGGATTTTGACAGAAACACATTTTCCAATAGAATATGGTTCTGTGAAAAATTCCCCAATCAGCTCTACTGATCAATCTATGGTTAAGGCTGTAACTGGTGTTCAATTTTATGATTTTTTTTCCACTTCCCGTGTAACTGGTCCAAATTCTCTGCTGATGTAAATCAACATCATTCCATTGACTTCACTGGAGCTTTGTTGATTTACCCTAGCTGAGGATCTGGCTCAAACATGTGAAGTGTCTAATGTTTATTTGTGTCCCTATGTCCTAAATTTGAGAACATTAAAACACATCACCACATGAATAGTTTTATTATAATCTTCTGCGTAGGTTAGTTTCCAAAACTTAAATACTTGGCATTATTCCTGATGTATGGTTCACCTTCACTGAAGCCAACTATAAAATTAGGTTGTCAGTCATTAACTGACATAAAAAACTTTATATGAGGTCTTTTCAAATGGAAAATATCAAACATGAGTTGATATACTGTGCTTTACGGCATACTGCTTTCTGGATAACAGAATCTTTCTGGTAACATGCATTTAGGGGCAAACCCAGAGACCAGTGTCTGAGAGGCCAGGCCAGGCACTGGAAAGATGCATAAGCATGGGGAGGCCATTGGGGAAGAAATCATAGCCCCTACATTTATGTCTACACAGCCTACAGGTGTGAACCTCCGAGCCTGGGTCAACAGACTTGGACTAGTGGGACTCACACTAGTGCTCTAAAACTAGCTGTGTAGACAATGCTTTGAAATTGCCACTCAGTCTGGAGATCAGGGTCTCAAGCTCAACCCCACCCTAGGTTTCAGAGTCCAAACTCTAGCCTGAGCCACAACTCCAAAACAGTCTACACAGTTATTTTTAGAGTGCCAGCATGAGCCCTGTTAGTCCAAGTCCAGTGACTCAGGCTGAGAAGCTTTCTCCCAAAAAGGCCCGCCTAACAGTACAATAATTGTGTTTGCCTATACTGGGGTCTTGCCACATCCCTCCCTTCCTTCCTGGGGATACATAGGAAGGTTCACACATCATGAAATCACCCCAAATACTGAATTCAGGGGATTATAACAGAAATAGCAGGCAGTCTCAATGATAACAGCTTTTGCTGTGCCCTGCAGACACACTTAGGGTATGTCTACACTACGAAATTAGGTCAATTTTATAGAAGTCAATTTTTCGGAAGAGATTTTATACAGTCGATTGTGTGTGTCCACACTAAGCGCATTAAGTCAGCGGAGTGCGTCCTCACTACCGTGGCTAGCATTGACTTACAGAGCAGTGCACTGTGGGTAGCTATCCCACAGTTCCCACAGTCTCCGCTGCCCATTGGAATTCTGGGTTAAGCTCCCAATGCCTGATGGGGCAAAAACATTGTCACAGGTGGATTTGGGTACGTCATCAGTCATCCCTCCCTCCGTGAAAGCAACGGCAGACAATCGTTTCATGCCTTTTTTCCTGTGTTACCCGTGCAGACACCATATCACGGCAAGCATGGAGCCCACTCAGCTCACCATCACCGCTGCAGCTCCTGGGTACTTTTGCAGCAGATGGTGCAGTAGGACTGCTAGCCGTCCTCATCCACGGTGTATGGCTCCACCACTTTCACTGCAACTCTGCTCTCCTGCGAGCTGGAGGCTTGTGCCTCAGGCTGCTCTCCCAGCCGGCAGCACCACACGGTTGCACCTACCCCTTGCTCCCAGGGCTCATGAAGCCTGGACAGTAGTAAGGAGCAGTTCAACTATAGGCTGAGCAAGTGCAGAATGGTGGTAGAATGTGCCTTTGGATGTTTAAAAGCTTACTGGCGCTGTTGGTCAGACCTCAGCGCAACCAACATTCCCATTGTTATTGCTGCTTGCTATGTGCTCCTTAATATCTGTGAGAGTAAGGGGGAGACGTTTATGGCGGGGTGAGAGATTGAGGCAAATCGCCTGGTGTCCGATTTTGATCAGCCAGACACCAGGGCGATTAGAAGAGCACAGCAAAGTGCGCTGTGCATCTGAGAGGCTTTGAAAACCAGTTTCATGATTGGCCAGGCTACAGTGTGACAGTTGTGTGTTTTTCTCCTTGATGCAAACCCGCCCCCTTTGTTGATTTTAATTCCCTGTAAGCCAACCACCCTCCCCCCTTCGAAATAAAGTAACTATTGTTTTGAAACCATGCATTCTTTCTTTATTAATTTTTTAAAAATTAGATAACGGACAAGGTAGCCCGGATAGGGTGGGGCAGGAGGGAAGGACAAGGACACATTGCTTATTGTAGCCACTCTAAAAATCAAACTGTTTGAATGACAGCCTTCTGTTGCTTGGGCCATCCTCTGGATTGGAGTGGCTGGGTACCCGGAGCCTTCCCCCCACTCCACCCCACCCCGCGCGTTCTTGGGCGTCAGTGTGAGGAGGTTATGGAACATGGGGAGGAGGGTAGGTGGTTATACAGTGGATGCAGCAGGGGTCTGTGCTCTTGTTGGCTTTCCTGCAGCTCCAACAGATGCTTCATCATGTCTGTTTGCTCCCCCCTTAGCCTCAACATCATGTCCTGCCTCCGCTTTTCGTGCTCACTTAAGTCTTTCCTTTCCACATGCATTAAGCTGTGCCCTATCAGTGCGGGAGGACTACATGAGCTTGGAAAACATGTCATTGCGAGTGCGTTTTTTTTGCCTTTTAATCTGCGATAACCTCAGGGATGGAGATGATAGGGGGAGCATAGAAACATTCTATGCTCTACAATTCTGGGGAGACTACGATTCTGGGCTTGCCTGAGCGCCTTAATTTTTATGCGGCACTGTTGTGCGTCCCTGTTGTAGCCTCTGTCCATCATGCCCGTGGAGATTTTGGCATATATATTGGCATTACATCTTTTGGAACGGAGTTCTGACAGCACGGATTCCTCTCCCCATACAGTGATCAGATCCAGTACCTCCCGTTCGGTCCATGCTGAAGCTCTTTTGCGATTCTGGAACTGAATGGTCACCTGTGCTGATCAGCTTGCCACACTGGCCAAACAGGAAATGAAATTCAAAAGTTCCCGGGGCTTTTCCTGTCTACCTGGCCAGTGCATCTGAGCTGAGAGTGCTGTCCAGAGTGGTCACAACACAATGGAGCACCCTGGGATAGCTCCCGGATGCCAATACCATTGAATTGCATCCACACTACCCCAAATTCGACCCAGCGAGGTAGATTTTAGTGCTAAACCTCTCACCGGGGAGGCGTACAGAAATCGGTTTTAAGCGCCCTTTAAGTCAACAAAACAAGCGTTGTTGTGTGGACAAGTGCAGGGTTAAATCGACCTAATGCTGCTAAATTCGACCTAAACTCGTAGTGTAGACCAGAGCTTAGGAGTGAGGAAAAAACCAGTAAACCTTAAGCAGTAATAACTATGTCAAAAATTAGTTCAGGCAATGTGGAGTCATTCTAATACTCATACAGTTTATAAATTCTCTTAGAACACCTAGACAAATTGCAAGAAACATTGAGACATTTCACTAACATGGCATATGCATTGGTTATGGCAGGAGAGAGAGCCATCAAAGAGTGAATAGGAATGAAAGTTCAATCACCTTCTTACTCCTAAAGCTACTCCTACCTCCATGAACACTGCCAAAGCACTGTGGGGAAACTTACATTGTTGTTGACTGTGTTATGCCTGTCCTTTGGAGAAACAGAAAATGTATATCTTCAGAGCTGCATCTGTACTGAGGTTTTGCTCTAAATCTTCTATCGCTGTAACACCAGTGCAACTCCACTGGTACTAGCAATCGTAGAAATGCTAGTGTATATCACCAGCTAGTGTTTTACCACTGTGCCATCTAGCCTTGCTCTGAGATGCGTATAATGATATAATAAGAGTCTTCAAATAAGAGGACACTGATAAATTGTTCTCCATGTCCACCAAGGGTAGTATAAGAATCAACCTGCTTAATCTGAGCAAGATAGATTTAGGTTACATATTAAGAAAACTTTCTAACTATAAGGATAGCTAAGCACTGGAACAGGTTACCTAGGAAGGTTGTGGAATCCCCATCACTGGAGGTTTTGAAAAACAAGTTAGACAGACATCTGTCAGGGATGGTGTAGGTACACTTGGTTCTGGCTCAGTGCCGGGGGTTGGATTAGATCACCTCTTGAGGTCTCTTCCACCCCTCCATTTCTATGATTCTATATGTTGGTAAAAATAGCTGTTTATGTCTAGTGATCCCACCATTGCCAGTGATGGTAAAGCTACCCCAGTGTTACAGCCACAGTGGGTAATTCTCATAGAAACCTCAATGTAGAGAATGTCTGGGGCTCTCACAATCTGGTACCCATCACAAGCAGTAAATACACTAAAAACCCCATAGACAACCGCTTTATATTTCTAGTAGAAAACAAGTACTATAAACCATGGCCAGAGACTGCTCATGGTATCCCACATACTGAAAACTGCCCTGAAATGAATTACCAACTTCCCCAAGGTATATTCTGAGCTGAGCAAAGGAATAAACAATTCCGTTGTTTCAGTGTTCCCAAGCCCACCCTGCCATCCCTGTTGTTGAATTTAAAAATTACCATATAAAATACAAAGAGTTCAATGGTTCGATTGATATCACCTTGTCTGAGTCACTGTTTTAAATGTAAAGGACTAAAAGCTAACAAAAGGGAGTTGGGAAAAGGTATTGTTGACATTTTTTGCTGCAGCAAGCATTTTAATTGCATTAACCTTGAGCAAAGTAAACTGTGTGGTTGAAAGATTATTTTCCAACTTTATAGAACTATGGCATGGACTAAGGGCCTGTCTATACACAAAAGTTGTGTATATCACTACAGTGATATGTTTAAACTGGTAAAAGCCCTCTTGAGTGGATGCAGTTTTACTGGTATAAAAATGTTTATTCCAGTATAGCATTCCCATACAAGTATAGAGCACTTTTCTATTGGCATAAATATGTCTGCACTAGGGGTTGTTTGCACATATTCTGTTTGGGGTGAGCTCATTTTCCCATCTGTCACATTTTTGTTTGGTTTTGTTTGTTACTTTCAAGAGGGTGGGTGCATTTTGAAGTAATTAATCAAATAAAAGATGTAACAAAAGAAATGTTGCAAAGGTCCTTTGTTGTTTGCACTATACTCTCATCACCTCATGCCAGGACATACGGTCATCGTTCAAGGCAGATTTTCATCCTTTTTCTTCTTTCTGAAAAGAAAGATGATTGAAAAATTTAAAAGACTGTTAGATCAGTCATCTCATTGCCATGGCACCAATGTCTAGTTCCCTTGTGCGTGTTTCAAGTGGAATAAAATCACCCTTTTTGTAGTTTGAGAGACAAGCTGGGTGAGGTAATATCTTTTATTGGACCACCTTCCACTGGTGAGAGACAAGATTTCGAGCTTACAACAGCTCTTCTTCTTTTTGTATTTATCCAGTTGAGCATGAGTATATTTATTGTCTGTAAGATCTTTTTTGCAATTTTGTTGTTCTCTAGTTATCTTTTTAACTTGTTTATTTCTATCATTTTTATACATCACCTAATTCTCCTCCACCTCCTCACCATATTGTCATTTATAAAAGCTTTCTGTTTATTGCTTATTCTATTTCTTCTTTAAAACATTGGCCTCTTTCACATTTAGTCTTAACCAGAAGGAAAGTCAGATTCTCCATTTATTTATTAGGAATCTTGCACCTCTTTTCTTCAGTAGATTTCTATACAATTATAGAATTAAATCAGAATTCCAAGTTATATCACAATCCTTTAAAGGTGTTTTTCCCTAAGGGCATGGCTGTTCCAGGAGATTTATAATACAGTGATTTAGGAGACTGTTTTCTCCTCTAAGTCACTGGTTTGAATTAGACTCTGATTGGCAGTAAGTGAAGCCATCTGACATTAACATCTGATAGATATTCAACAAACTGCATTTACCTCTAGAAACATATATCCCCTCCAAACTGTTTGCATAATAGACAATCCAATCAATATCTAAATAATTAAACTCCACCATGAGCCATGTCCTGTGCTTCCTCCAGGCTTCCCTTCGCTTCCTGTGAGTTACATCAACATGTCCTGAATCAATTGATCACCTTTATTTCATTAACTTCTATCAAACCTTTTTCCTTTCACCCAAATTGTGTCTTTCCTCCCCCCGCCAAGTTTTATCATTCATTAGTAGAGATACCCTTTTCCCGGAGTTTTCAGTTCACCTCTTTTTTTTTTGTTTTTTTTTTTTGCTTTAAGAGAATAATCAGGCCAAGAAATTATCCCCTTATCCTGAATTTAATAGGATTCTTAATTTAGGTTTACATTCATTTGGATAGTTTACCTCCCTCTTTCCTGTTCTCCCTTTCACGGAATCAGTTTCCTCCTCCCATAACCTCCCTCTCTGCCCACTATTCTGATGATTCCATCATGCAGCCCGGACAATAATCAGGAGTTGATTCTCCACTGTTTTGCACCTTGTGATCTGCATCAGTTTACTCTTTGCTCCTGTTTTCCTGGTTTTCTTCACACCCCCCGGCACTAACATATTCTTTTAAATAAAAGTGTAGATGCTGGAGCACAATTCTGCTGTGAGGAGTAGATTCTGCAGCTTCAAAATAGTGGAAGAAGAAATAGAACCCTTTCTATAAGTGCAAAGTATTTTTACTTCTAACTTTCCTCATACTCTTGTCTATGTGATTACACATCTAGTTTCTATGGTTGTAAACTATATTAGCAACACTTTCCTTACATTTGTCCAGGTACCAGACAGTTTGTTAGCCTTAGGAAGTGGGAGCAGGGAACACAAGAGAGAGGAAGAGTAAGAGAGAAAAATACCTTTCTAAAAGACGTCCATGCTTCTTATTCCATGACTGCATAATGTTTGTGAGTTATGCCTCCATTGGTTCACTTGAGAATCTGCCCAGCCATAGAACCAAAATTAGAAGCAATCAACTGCTCACAGATTCATGAACCAAAATTTTAAATTAGATATAAAACAAGGGAGAGAATAATTATGAAGGTAGTAAATGACAAGTTGAACAAGAAGTGTCAGCAAGCCACAGGGAAAGAATACAATCATAATTTTAGGGTAGATAAAGCTTTTGGGCTGTTTTTCCAGCTAAACATTTATTAGATTCCAGCTGTTTAATACCCTACTGTTATCATACTGTTTCCCAAACTCTTTGTCAATTACTCTCTTTCATTCCTATGTAAATAGAAAAGCAGTAGATTATTTGTTGTTGTTTTTTTGCAAAGACAAGAGATGTCAATAAGTACAGTCATCTGGTTTCACCATTTGAAATGACTATCAATGTTTCCTCTAATTTTTGACAGGCCGTGTGCACAAAAAATTTCTTCTGTGCAAATTGTTGTGCTTCTGTGCACATTTTTGTGCGCGCAGTGTTTTGCCGTGTGCGCGGGGTTTAGAATCTGTGTGCGCGCGCACACGCGCACAGCTTAGAGGGAACAGTGATCACTATAGCACTTCAGATTTTCAAGGAAAATAGATAACTCCTTTTCATGTCAAGGACTGTGTGTCATTTTTTAACAGTGTTGATGAGTTTGAGAAATAAAATCAATAACCCTTTAATCAAAATGTTTCCAATTACTCTCCTCTATAAAGGTTACAGTATTGGTAGCAAGAGACTTGAAAGTTGAAAAAAAATCTATTTCAAACGTTTGAACATGAGTGTTTATTTTTTTGCACAAAACATTAGTGTTTCCAGAGTCTGGTCTTCTTTGAACAAGAATGGCTCTGACCTTGAATATTTAAATAATTTAAAATAAAAACACCTTTTTATGCAAGCTCTGCACTTTATTGTTGAAATTATGACCCAGAAGACTTTTAAATATACAGCCCTATACAGCTTCATGGTAAGTAGTATGAAATAATGTTCCAGGGATTTAAGTCTGCCACCCTTAATAAATTAAATGAACATTGTTCAATCATTATTCTCCCCAGTGTTCATAAGTTATAGGGCATATACAGCCATTAGTGCAATGTCGTGCAAGTACATAAAAAGTTCAAAAAGGCTTTGGGTGAAATTTTAAAAAGCTTGACTTAAATGTACATTAATTTAACAGCTGAAGCTGGGACTGGTGCTTGTTGGGGCATCCCTGAGAACCGACCCTAAATCTAAACATGGAGAATCTAATCCTTTCCCCTTTCATTTTTTTACTTTTTGTCTCATGCCAGATGCCTCTTTCTTCTGCTCCAACTCTTCTCCCAGTATTTTAGAGCCTCATAGACCAGGTTCATTAACATTCATCAGTTCAGCTTTTACAAAATCTACTCAAGTTCAGTGGGAACCATAACAAAAAATTTAGGGCTGTACCACCAGAGGCTAATATTCTCATTTATCTTCACATGTTTCATTCAAAATTTGGAAACAAATATTAAATAAAAACTGCTTTTCCCTCAGAAAACAAATCTTCATGAGCCTTCATCACTAAAGCACTGAAGTTTCCTTGAGCTCAGCAGTTTGCGCAAGATTAATTGGTTTTTTTAAAGGCACTTTAGTGGGAACCTCACAAGTCTTGAGTTCCTACCTTAACGTATCCATAGACCTGCCAAGTGTCATTCAGTTCAAGTAAAATCTCAGACATATGTATGAGAGAGAGAGACTCTCTTTTTAGGAAATACCCTTTGGCCTACCAGAAGGAGCATTGAACTGTGGAGCCACAAACCCATAAATTCTAGTCTTCCATTTTCTACTGTGTGCTATGAATATTTCTGTACAGTTCTCATAATTTATTGCTAACTAAGGCCTCTTATCCCTTTCCCAGCAGGCAGGCAACTATATTTTTCCTTTCCCTTTATCAATAAGATAACAGAGAACTTATACACGTTGTCACTAAGGCAGAGCAAGAAACTACAACCAAGTTCCCTAATACATGCTAGAATAAAGTCTCACCCACTCAACCTATATTACCATTCCAAATGAGAATGTACATGCTTAGCTATAACCACTGTGCTGTTCATTAGAAAATACTCTGCTCCCAGAGCCAAGAATAGAACCTACAGATCTTGACACCCAACATTCCAGTGCTACATCACACATAGTTATATAAGCCACTGTGTATTTGCTACATCACAAATAGTTATGTAAGCATGACAATGTGTGTACACTTATCATGCTTGGTTTTGGTTCTTGTGACAGGGTGCTGGCTAGGAAATCCTGAGCCAGACTTCTGTCACGCAAGCTTCAGTCAGGAAAGGGGAATTGGAGCTGGCTGAGTAAGCCCAGGCCTAAGTGGCAAACGGGCAACAGCTGCCGACCTCGTTAGCCAGGGGCTACATAAAGGCTGGCAGGAAGAAAACCAGGGAGAGAAAAGGGCGGAGTCAGGGAGTTAGAGGCTGTGTCCCCTGCTGGCTGCAGAAGCTAGCTGCAAGCCTGATGCTGTCTGTAGCTACAAGGGGGTGGGAATTTGTACTGTAAATAAAGAGCATGGGTGATTGCACCAAAGCTGAGGTCTCTACCTGGTTTGTGGGAGCAGAAGTGGCAGAAGGTAGAGGGGCCCACTTGTGCCCTATTACAGTCCTCAAACAGGATAACACCCTACTTCTGCTAAAAATTATGTCTTTAGCTCAAGTGGAAGAGATCTGTGCTATGGATCTGAAAGCTCTTGGTTCAATCGTTGATCACTACTCACACAGAAAAGAATTTGAGTGTGATAATGTAGTTAAATATTATTATAATGCATATACAAAGGCAATTTAAGGTTAGCAGTAACCTTAATTTTGCCGTTTCCTATTTTTTAGCACTTAAATGTGCAACCTTGACTTTATTTTAACATAGGGTTTTGTTTTGTTTTTTTTATATTTGATACATAATAGGGCTGTCGATTAATCAGAGTTTACTCACATGATTAACTAAAAAATTAATCGTGATTAAAAAATGCATCATGATTAAAAGATTAATGGTGATTTTAATTGCACAGTTAAACAACAGAATACCAATTGAAATTTATTACATATTTTTGGACATTTCTACATTTTTAAGTATATTGATTTCAATTACAACACAGAATACAAAGTGTACACTACTCATTTAATATTTTTATTACAAATATTTGCACTACAAATTATAAACAAAAGAAATATATTTTTCTATTCACCTCATACAAGTACTGTAGCATAATCTTTAAATATATCTTTAAATATGTAAATTAATAGTATTCTATTATCAACAGAACGATTAATTGCAATTAATGTTTTTAATCACCTGACAGCACTAATATTTTATAAATCAAAGACTGACCACTGGTGATCATCATTGCATTACATTCATGTGAAGTGTGTTATACAGTCTGTTTTGCCATTATTCAGGTACACAGCTGGTGTTCTGTGATTTTTCTACAACATGGCACTAAGCTTGATATATATACAATATCCAGGGCCGGTGCAAAGAAGTTTGGCACCCTAGGCGAAAGTTCCTTGCACCAGCCCTGCGTCCCCCCCCCCCCCCCGCAGCCAGCTCCACCGCCCCCAGCGGTAGCTAACCGCCCCCCGCAGCCAGCTCCACCCCCCCCCAGCGGTAGCTAACCCCCCCTCCCCC
Organism: Chelydra serpentina; assembly: GCA_037349315.1. NCBI lineage: Eukaryota > Metazoa > Chordata > Testudines > Chelydridae > Chelydra > Chelydra serpentina. The sequence goes on from JBAIAC010000035.1 coordinate 23,023,562, forward strand.
CGCAGCCAGCTCCACCCCCCCCAGCGGTAGCTAACCCCCCCCTGCAGCGGCGGCTCAGCCCTCCCCTCCCCCCCCTGCGGGCCGCAACAACCTCCCCACCTGCCCGTGGGCCCGGCGCCACGCCCCCCCCAGCCGCGACGGGCTCAGCGGCCCGTGGCCCCTGCCGCGACGAGCTTGGCCATGGCGGGCCCGGCTCCCCGCGCCGCCTGGCCGCGGTGGGCCCCGCTCCCCGCAGATGGCCGCAGCAGGCCTGGCTTCCCGCGTCCCCCACGGACAGCGGCGGGCTTGGGCCGCGGTGGACCCGGATCCCCGTGCCCCCCTGCACCCTACCCACGCCCCCCCACCGGGCCGCGGCAGCTCACCTCCGCCGGCGGCAGGGGCAGCAGTGGCAGCAGCAGTTTCTGAGAAGCTGAGTCCTCGGCAGCGGTTTGAATTGCTGCCAGGAGTCTCTGCCCCACAAATCCTGGCACTCTAGGTGACCGCCTAGGGTCGCCTAGTGGGAGCGCCGGCCCTGACAATATTGCCCATTTTAAGTTATTGTGAGAATCCAGATATATTTATAATAGATTTAATGCTCTTATAGCTGAAAACACTGAGTAAATTCTGACGTCAATGGTTATATTATTTAGAAGTGTATTTTGATTTTGTTTAACAGGAACTGTCCCTTTAAGAGCAGAGTGACCATTTAATTGTATTTACTGAATGCAGTGCATAGGAGATTACTCCTGTGTGTCCACAGAGTGGATGATCCCACTAGTGTAACAAGGTCAGAATATGATTTAATAGACTTATTTTTTAAGAAAGCAATCCTTATTCTTCAGCGAGGTAGCCGAGTTAGTCTGGATCTGTAGAAGCAACAAAGAGTTTCAGATTCAGATGAATACTGCATCTGAAGAAGTGGGTATTCACCCACGAAAGCTTATACTCCAATATGTCTGTTAGTCTATAAGGTGCCACAGGACTCTTTGTCAATCCTTATTCTTGAAAGAGTAACAGTGTTTGTTAGGGAATTGGGTGCCTTATGCATTGCTAATGAGCAATAGAGCCATTTGGATTTACCTTTAGATAATCAGTTTGATTCAGCTCAGTTCAGCGGGGATAAAAAAGTTGTTCCCATCTAATGGATGTTTGGTAGCCCTCATATGGGATAAATTTGGCAGATATAATTTTCAGCACAAACACTGTTATAACTAAGCAAATATATTTGTCAGTTCCCTAGTAATTCTGGGGGTGGGGGGAGAAATCAGGAAAAACATTTTTTAGTTGAACTGAAAATGCATTTTTTCCAAATTTCCTGTGAATCAGAAAGTTGAAAATATTTTTGTTTTTGGATCAATTGAAATGTTTCATTTGAAATTAAATATTTAATTTCCATTTTAGACTGATTAATTTTTTTAATGTTTAGAAATAAAACTCAATGAAAAATAATTTCAAACTCAAAAATCAAAATGTTTCTTTCAGAACTGTCCGAGCAATATGGTTTGATTCTGTTTGTTTTTGTCTTTTTCCCCAACTGAGACAATTAAGAAAAATTGACAAGAATTCACATAAAATTTCATTGCTCCCAACACTGCATTTTTCACCCAAAAAGAAGAGTGCAAAATTTTTTGCCCACCTATGCTCTCTGCACCTTACTTTGCACTAATTAGAAGACTTACCAGGTAGGCCAAGTACTTCATGCTCTGTGGAAACCTGACTAGCCCTGTTACTTCCCCAGGTAAAGTCAAGGCATACTGGCAGAGCAAACTGTATATGGGAAATTGGCCCTATTTCTGTCCTGTAACTAAACAGAAGATTTTAATCACAAGAGTTGTTAAGTCAATACTTTTCACCAACACTAAATCCACACTTTTTAAAATAATTTGAAGTCTATAGTTATTTCCAAATTATTATTATCTGCTATGTTGCTGTAGAAACCCTGGCAGCTGTGCTCTGAGCCCTGTGGGCTAGTGGTTGTCCAGAATGGAGTTAATAATATCCAGTCACAGAAAGCATCGGAAACAACTCTGTTTATTTTTCATATTGTTTATATATATTTGTACACTTATTTCTTTGCTGCAGGTGCCCCTTGACACATTTTTTAAAAAGCACAGGCTACTCCAGAAATCCCACTTCAAATAATATGTATAATAATTCAGCAGCCTAAAACTTTCAAAACTTTATGATCTACTAGAGGCTTCCCAATGACCCAATCCTTCACAGCTAGGGAAAACAAATGGGTTTAGCAATGTGCCTGGATGTCTGATGAATTAGGTCTTGTTCAGATCAAGGAAAAGTTAATGCCAAAGCTTACGGAGAATATCTATTCTATCCTATCTAGATTCTTATACCACCCTTGTCACCATTGTATCTGAGTACCGTCCAGTAGTGCATTAAGTGATGTGACCAACATCTGTTATTTGTAGGGCATTTTCCCTCTCACTCTTATAAAAGAGGACTTCAGCTCAGGAGCCACCCTCCCCACACTCCACAATAGTTTAAACAGTAACGAGCGTCCCATTCAGTATGCCATCCATTTGTTCTGCTTTTTTCCATCTCTTTTGGCCTTGTCAAAAACCCATATTGTTTTTGTTTTTCAGTAATTGTTCAAATTAAAATGCAGTATGATAAAGTGTAATTTTGGGCCAAACTTTCACAATAACATACCCATGGTTTGCACACATGCAAACTCTTATGCACAAGCACCCATATCTAGATGTGTGAACAAACCAAAGGATGCACACGGGCATTGAGTTTATATGCCCAGTAATTTAGGGTTGCTCAAAAATGCATGTGTATTTTTCCTAATCTGGGTTTAAAATTTCATAAACCAAAGACTGACCACTGGAGATGATCATTACATTATATTTATATGCATTGTATTATACAGTATGCTTTACCATTATTCGGGTACATAACTGGTGTTCTATGATTTTTCTACAACAAGGCACTAAACTTGACTAACTGGTGAATTCTCTATCCAGGTCAGTCAATTTGTGATAATCCTGCAGTTATTTTATCTACCAATTTTATCTTTTTTCAGAACATGAAAAAAGTCAGAGTAAAGACTATAAAAGAGCAACAAGGCTGCTTCAAGATGGTGATCATAAGATAATCAGTCTCTAAGGGGTTGAGATTCTTGAATTCACTTCACATTTCCTGAGCTATAACTTCTACAACCGTAATAATTTTGTGATAATTAGATCCCGGCAAGACTTATTCCTTAAATGTTTGCAATACCTAAACATGCCAAATCATAAACCAATTAATATCTTATTCACAGTATATTAACATCTGTCCCAATATTTTCTGGCTCGAGTACACTAAATTCAATCTTTTGTGATTTATTACTGGCTCAGACATTACAAAAGCCCAAGAATTGTTTTACAATTCCTACATACAGTTGGAAAAGCTCCCTTATGTGCCCCCTGAAGTTACAATGGATATTGTTTTTCACATCCTGGGCTAAGCTTGTATGTAGTGGTGTGTAACACATAGTAAAAGGGACCTACATAGTGAAGACTGGATCAATGCTAACATCTTCATTATCTCTGGCTTTTTCCCATGCTGTTTGGTATTGTTAGAACACCACCTTTATCAAAAGGCAGCAGCTGCACCTGTATTTTGCAAAACAGAAATTATTTAAAGGACAATCATTCATAAATACTGAAACAAATGAATACCTACAAGATAACGTTCTTTAATTTACCTTGGCCAAAGGCAGCATTTTCTCCCTGAGTCTAACACCTAACTTCCCATAAAGCTCTCTCTCCTGTTATATAAAGACAGAAACCCTGACCTCAACTCAGGATGTGGTACCATTAGTCTTCCTCAAAGTACTTCTCCTGGCAAGATCCAGACCTCCGAAGAGCCTTTCGATAAACAACTCTTGTTCAATTGACATATTAGACACAGATATTCAGTGTACAAGCCTCATCAATGTCTCTACAAGCATATTAGGAGGTAAGCTATTGCCCATAGCGTACACAACAAGAATTGTTCAAATAATGAGTTTTTATGGTTTACTGGTTAACCATTTTACCAGTTTGAGTCAAACTGAAAATGATTTTTTTTATTTTGGGCTAAATGAAATGTTGAAAAAATTAATTTAAGGTGAAATGAAATGTTTTGTTTCAATGTTGATCACTTTAAATGTTTTTTGAAATAAAATTAAAGGAAAATTTGAAGGGAGAAGTTAATTCTAACTGAAAACTTGAAACATTTCAATTTTTCTGAATTTGTGAGGTGATTTTTAACCAAAACATTTTAGCAAAACTGACATGAATTTGTAAAACATTCATTTGTAAAACATTTCAGTGTCACAGAATCTGAACCTTTCACTGAAAAAGAATGTTTTTGCCTTTGACTCTTTTACTGCCACCTGTAAAATTAAGGACATTGCACTGTCATTGCTCCACATTCCTCACTCTGCACAGTGCCATGTGCACTACACACAAATAGAGATAACAGAAGAGGATTTAAACAGCATAATCCTGATGGTATCAGTGGAAGCATCCATACAACTGCCAAATACCATTGTTATTATTGGGCGCAGAGATTACACTTGTGTTTGTAACACAAAATATACTGTGCAAAAATCTTATATTGCATCTTATAATACACCAACCAGTGATCTTTCTTGAAACCCACAATAAAGACTTCCTGCAGTAGGTCTTTTATTTTAAGGAACTGCTTCAAGTACCCAGAGTGGTTCTTTGCTTTAAAGCAACAGGAGCTTGTTTGAATTTAAGTTACATAACACAGAAACCAGAGCCTGCTGTATGCAGTGGCCTGCTGCTATCTGACCTTGACCCTGTTGTCCAGAACCCTGCCTTCTAAAATGGAGGATGGCTCTTGGACTCTGCAGTCAGACCCTATAGCCTTACATAACAAGTTTGTTTGGCCCTTGATGTCAGTAAGAGCGTCACTATTCATGTCAATGAGAGCAGGATCAGACCCTTGCTGTCCAGGAAATCGGGAGTTGCCTACGTGCATTGGAGTTTGCATGTGTCCAAGAAAGGTGGACATAAAAAGTCTTTCCATTCATCTTACATTCCTCCTTTCATTACAAACATCCTCACTTCTGGCCAATGATTATATTCCTTATGGATTCATCCTCAATTGGCCACTCTCTGAATTTGCGAGAAGGCAAACCTCCAAAATAAGTGTTTTGGGGGAAGTTAGTTAAGAGGGAGGATTTGCCATCTTATTCCATTAATTCTCCTAGGCAAATGGTCTTGACTGACTAAAGAATAGGGTCGATATATAGTATAGTCATTGTATATTATAAATCATTGTTACTAATGGCTTGAAAGTACAAGTTGAAGAATATGAAACTAACAAGATGTACTGAGTCTTTAAATCTTCTCATTTGAAGACTGCAATAAAATACTGTAGTTTTCTTTTTTTTTTTAGTAGTAGGTTTTAAATATATATGATTTAACTATAGCAAGCATAATGGGCAGCTTTCTTATCTTTGCAAATCTGTTTGCATTCCAGATGCTTCCTTTTGAAAACAAGCACTGTGCTATAAATGGCAGATGATCACTATTCAATTCTTTGTGAAAGAAATTTCCATGTAGCTCAGTTATGTGCACTGAAATGGTGCCGAAGGACTTCGCTATTCATAGACCAACAACCTCCTTCCTCAATCTGAGATCTTCATTTCTGTTCCCCAACATTTTTCTTCCTTAACCCCTTAACTGCAGGCTGACTTATGCATTTTTTCCATCTACCTCCGCTAACCTGAAGGCTCAATTCTTAGTTGAAACCTAACTGCAGATAACAAGACATTTTCATCATGACATGAAGTAATTACATACTGTACCTGCATAAAAGCTACATACATCTGTACATTTAATGTAGTATTTTGCTTCAGTGGAAGCTGTAGGTGGTCAACACCTTTCAAAATCAGGCCACTTCATTAGACACCTATTTCCGTGCTGGGGTGTCTCACTTTAAACTCTCAAATTTGAAAATGTTGATATTAACCTTACTTGTATTTAGCTACCTGTCTGTAAAATGGGCACACTCTTCCCCCTTGGCAAAGTAGTTTGAAATCTACATCTCAAAAGCAGTATGTTGTAATGTTCCTTTTCCATCCAACCAAATGCTATCATAGTCTTTCTACATGACTTCTAGTTGGCTTATTGACTCTCAAAAGCACTGTAAGCTGTATTGCACACTGAAAATGTTCTCAGATGCTGGATGACATCCAATCTGTACACATCCTGTAAAAATTGGAAGCACCGTGAATAAAACACCCTTAATTGACCATCATCAGATTCTTGTTTGTGATCTTTAATAATTCAGCATGAGGTCAAGAAGGGTTAACTGAACTTCCTCCCATCCCTACTATAGTCTATGTTCTGGTGGTGTCAACTTCACTATAACAGTTATGAATGAAATATGCATACAGATCTCCTTGCTGGTAGCTCCATACTGCTTCTCCTTTAGTTATCATTCCAATTATCAGACAAAAAGAAGGCAATTGGAGATTTTTAAATCAGGCATAATCCTTAGGTCAGAGAAAAATCCATATAGCAGTGAGAGAAAAGTTACCTGAGCAGCCTTCTGATTTTAATAAGAACCCTAAGACACGTTTATAAAAGAAAAATGCAAACTCAAAATAGCGAAAGATTTCAGGCAAAAGAGCACAGTTGGCCACCTTAAAGTGGCAGCTAAAATTTCATAATATACCCATGTTGCAGGAGGATAGAATGAAACTAGACAGAACGATTGTCTCAAAGAGGTAAGTAAATCGTTTTAAAGATTCTGGCAAAAAATCCCATATCAGTTAACATATTTTTTCCTGGTTCTTGAGACTCTAAAGGAGAATGACCACACTGCAGCTAAAGCGGGGAGGATGTTGTCCAGGCTTGCAGAAGGAAGGCAGTAGTGCTTTATGGCGGGGAGGAGAGAGGTGAACAAGATCAAACTGCTGCAAAAAGGTGGGTATTGGTTAGCTTTGCAGGACTGACTCACCCCCTGGGAATATAAGGGCAGAACTCTTTAAAGGTGCAAGCCCTGGCATTTGAACCTGCTGTGGGCATTGCACTAGTCGCTCCTGTTTAGGGGGGCGGGGAAGGAATTTTTCCCTCACCACGATATTGGCTTTGGTGGAGTAGGGTTTTTTCACCTTTCCCACAGTGGGTGTCAGGGAAGACCTATTATGGTGGGCACAAAAGGTGGTAGGATATATATCGCAACTTATTTTGCAAGTGTGGGGCCAATGTCCAGTGCAGGTACTCCATAGGGAAGGCATCCAGTGACCAGATAAATGGCCTGGTAAAGGACTTAAAAAGGAGATGCTTGTTAAAGGAACAAAACAGTGTGGGGTTTGGGGTTCCTATGCTTGGAACAGCAGGGAGCCAACTCCCTTTTCTTATAGCCCACCTTACCCCTCCTAGGAGATGGGGTGGATGGTAAGGTCCCGGCAATGGATTTGCTGGAGGGACTTGGATGGAAAAAGAAGGGCAGCTGGTAAAAGCCCCCTGGGTAATTATGGAATAAACATGGGGTTATCTGCACTGTACACTTTTATCTGCTGCGTAGTCCTGGACATCTAATAATAAAGTTGCAGCCTGATTAAATCCATATCAAGTATCTCCTGCCCTTCTTTCGGTATAGCCGGACAACATTGCTGATGACCTATTTGAAAATGTACATGTTTAGTATTCCACAGTGTAAACTCCCCCGGGGGTGTTTATAAACATACCACAGGAACTGGGGGAAATTCTAACTGATCACATATTCAGGGTCTGCCATCAGATCACCACAACCGTAAGTTCAGAGGGATTCCTCCTGAGCTAGCACGGAAGTTCTTTCACCATCAATTGCATCGTTTAGGACAGTAAATTCAATCCCTTTCAAGACCCATGTGTGGCCGTGGCACTACTTGGTCTGTCTTCCTAACCAGTGGGTAGAGCCTGTCATCTCCCGGTGGTAGCTGGGCAAAAGCTCCAATCTTAGTGACTCTGGAGGAGATTTTGTGCCACACCTCTCAGAAGCATAGTACAGAGTTCACAGCTTTAAGGGAGCTTTAAGCCACCTTGAAACCTCCTGATTCTGAGTAGAACTTGGGGAGGTAGCCACAAGATTCCATAGGCAGCCCAATAGGGCTGAGTTCCAGCTGCTTCTGAGGGGCGGCACTGCCTGTATTCATAATTCCCACAGCATTATGTGCTGAGGGCCTGACTCCTCCTACGTGCAACCCACTCTTCTGGCCCAGGACCCTGTCCCTGATATTTCTCCTACACTGGAGCTAGGGGCAACCATAAACTGTCTTGAGCAAAACCTTCACTGGAGGAATTCTCCTCTGTCCAAATCCAGGGCTCTAATGGAGTTTTTACACTGCTGTAACAGTGTAAAAGGGCCATTCCATAGGAGAGAATCCCTCCCACCATCTTCACCTTTTGTTAGGACCTTTCCCCCATTCCAGTTCATAGTGGGCTGTTCTGGGTAGAACACTCTCCTTTTGTCTCCCGAAGATCAGACAGCCATATATATAATCTAAAGTCCACCTCTTTTTTTCCCATTCTTCTGGAGCCCATCTGAACTTCTTTTCCTTCCAGACCACCTTACTCAGGAAGTCACTCTATATAGAAAGCTTGTAGTTCCCCATTACAGGGAGATTTAAAAGTTGTCTGTTCAGGTATAGCCTTCTGTTACACCTAGTGCTGAACATCAGGCTTTTTTTCAGATAAGTTACATCACTGCAGGAAGAGTCCCATGAGGTTGCCCATCTCCCTGCATGATGTCTTTACTGCAAAGATAAGTTGGGGGTTTAAAGTGCTAAGGGGAGTTTAAGAAAACTGAATACATGTGGTGAATAATAATCTGTTATGCTTTTCAAGCTATGTATAGAAATCAACACCATTGAAATGCAGACCCCTCTGAGGCAGATGTTTAACAGTGCACAGCAGCACTACACAATAGTTTAGGACAGGAGATAAAGATGAATACTATATCACACTGAAAGTGCGGGAGGAATTTAAAGAGGCAGAAAGTAATAACCTAAACTGGAATTAAGCCTAGACATCAGCACTTACTCTTGCAAAAAAAAGTCAGCATATACTGGCCAATTTGCTAGTGGAAATTACTCAGTTGGCTTGCATAATTATTACAATAACACAAGTAACTTAGGGGATTCGTTACCCTGCATCACATGTTGTCAATTACACCAGTGCAAAATGAGTGCAAAGTGGGTATAAAACACTACTGGCTCTGAATGGTAGTATTTTACACCCACTAGAGAATCAGACCCTAGTCTCCGGACAGTTTGAAACTTTAGGCCTCATGCTACAAATAATTCCCCCCAAAACAGTGCCTTTTAACACCATGCTGGGACATTGGTTCAGTATTGACTGGAAGAACAGATTCTGATCACTTAATAGGTAAGGTGACCAGTGCCTGTTGTATTCACAATATCTATTAAAAATTTAAATTACATAAATATTTACCACCTCAAGATAACTTTTCAGAAAATATGCCATGCAGGGTGATACTGAATAACTATTGGTCTTTTCTAGGTATTTTCTTGTATATTACAGTGTCTATATCCTCAAATGGCCAAACTACCACCTCAAGTCTACAGTACTAGAAACCAGCTGTTTTCTAAGTGTTTTCTTTTAAAATTGAGCCTGTACATTGTGTAGTTTCTTCAGGCAACTTAGATACAAGAAAAAATGTGGCTAGAAAATGAAATTATATCAGATGCTTGCAATATGAGTGCTTGTAAAAGAAATGGGCAAAACAAACTCAATTGATTGCAGTTGACATTATAAGCATAAACCTTGTACAATATAATTATAATCATAGCAGGCAACTGGTGAGCTTTAAAATTATTTCAGAAATGGACAAAAATAGAGGGTCCAGACTGATGTTTTCATATATCTTTTACAACCAAAGTAGAGCATTTTCAAAGATTATTCTGTTTCACATCACTAAAGCTATACCTAAAATAATGATGTTATTTAACAGGTAGGTCACTTTTTTTTTTTTTGCGAGAGGAATTTATAAAATTCAACTGGATCCTCACAGTTGAAAAATGAACTGTGTAAGAGAGGGAAAAACTTCTTATTGTGTCTTCCTGAAGTATCCACGGCAAAGCACAAAACAGCATGGGAAATATGGGAATGGAAGCAAACATAGGTCTGCTAACTTTTTGGGTATTGATAAGTTGTGTCAAAGGTTGTGTATTGGAAGTCACAGGGAAGTTTAAAACGAGTCGTATGTTGACCAATTCACAGAGCATGATTGACATCATCCTCAAAGTAGATCACTTAGTTACATTCCTGACAAGTCAGAAAAGTGGATAGCAAAGGGGATGGGTACAAATGGCTAGCCCCTGGAATAAATCGTGATGTAGAAAAAACACCATGTTGTTGTTGTGTGGCACTGTTGTAGATTAGAAGGGGTTAACCTAACTCTAAGTTGCCCAAGGCCTGCTAGGTTACAGAAAGTCATAGTAAAGCTTTCTAAGACTGGTTAGAACCAGCCAAAGGAAGAATGTAGTAAACAAGTTAGAGAAGTTTCCAGAGAACTGTAGAAAAGCACGTGAACAATGTGGTTGCCAAGACAACACAGCAGAGTATAAAAGACAGACAGTGAGGAGAAGTGTCGGGCTTTGTGAGACAGATGGGGAGGAGAAGTTTCGGATTTTGCTGACTCTGTAAGACTGCTGAAACTCTGTCAAGCCACCATCGCTACAGACCCCAAGGACACATACTGGTGCCTGGTCAGCGCTGAGACTTTGCTACTAGTTGCTTGCTTGTGTATTCAATAAACTTTGCTTAATCAGAGAGTAGAAGGCTCTTGTCCGATTACTGGTGTGCCCCATTTCACTCACAAAATTCAGTCAACAGCACCACAACATACCATCTTCTCTACTGTAGCTATTCCAGTGATAGTAATGTAATGCACACATACACACATTCTTTACAATATAAATTCACTGGTATCTACCATATGCTTCCCCAAATCAAAGACCCCAAACCTTTGTCTCCTCAGCTGAGTACTGGAGAGCTTAATTAAAAGGAAAGAAGAAATTAAAAATGAAGAAATGAGGTCATCACAACATATTAAATGTCTATGTTGATCCTAAAACAAATAATCAGAAAAATGTCCACATTCTCCGATGATGTAAATTGGGATAGCTCTATTGGCTACACTAATGGATTTGATCCAGAATAGGTGTAAAAATTAGAGGTTTCCCCGTTTTTGTTTTGTGGCCTATACAAAGCAATGAAATGCCTCAACCTTTCTTGAGCTGGTAGAAATTAAATCAGTAAATAGTAGACAAACAGTGATTCAAGCCAAAATGTAGAGTGAAAAGTGTGACTTAACTGCAGCCTAACAGGAGAAAAGGGAAAGAGAAGAACAAATGTTAGTTCTGTTCACTGACAGTGCAACTTGGCGCAGCAGAACTTACAGCTCACCATAGACGACCCACATTTGTAATGTGTATGGGGCCTGACTGTTCACACTTGGGGATACCATCTCTCACTTGTAAAAGCTGCAGCGGATACAGGAGTCTCACCCCTGAACACACCGAAAAGGATAACATGGAAAGCACAGCAAAATAACATTTCTGTAGGGACCAGTAATGGACTAAATGAACTATCCTAGCCAGGAACCTAGATACAGAGAAAGGATGTATCACAGCAGCAGCATGATTTAAGAAAAAGCTAATACACTTTTCCCCAACCAGAGTCACCCACATGCCATTGTTAAAGCATGTTATGGGTTGGAAGCACATTAAATAGAATGAACTGATCCAAATGAAAAATATTGTCACCACTCCCACTCACCCAGGTAAAAATATAGCAGGCATTTGAAAAACTGTCAGATACAATTCAGCACAACCTAAATGAAAACTAAAAGGGCGGGTGAGTGAGAGTCTTTCACTGACTAACTGGAAGGCTCTCAAGACAGCATTTTTCTATCTCTGTGGCTCTCCCACCAACGTGAAAGATATCCAGATATGGTTTGCTTTGAAGAAAGATGTTGTCAGAAGTCTCATTTTTTCCCCCTTGCTATGAATTATTTCAGAGTTAGCTGAGGCATGGGCTCTGGGGATCAGACAAATCTTTAACCTTGGAACCCCTGCCAGTTAGTTCAGGGCATTTGAGATTATAAAAGGGGGCTTCAGATGTGGTGGCATGATCACTGCATTATGAGCATGCAGCTGAAGAATCATTCACTCTTCCCATGGGTGGATTATTCTGCTGTCACCACAATCAAGTCTTTGCAGCCTCCAGCATCTCCTGCCTCCTCCTACAGCAAGAGGTGACTTCTTGTGCCTCTTCCATGAATTACTAGCAACAATGATAGATTAAAGTCAAAATTCCAAGATGGCTTCACTTTCTTTCCTAGCTCACTGACTTTGTACACAGATTCTATGTTACATGACATGGTTCAGACAGATTAAGAGAACAGGAATCATGAATTAATGAGCATGCAACTTTTCATTCCTTTGCATATCACAGGCATGGCATTAGTATTCTTATAGGTGGTATCCATACTGCAATAGGATATTTTGTGCTTCAGCAACTGAACAGCCCTATTCAATACAGAGAATTTTCTCAGTCATAGATAATGATCCAGTATGAAGTCTGCATAAAGTTGCCTTCGTACAGTCTGATCATAATTAGTTGAGCAGAAAGATAGAGCATTCTCCTGGAAAGCAGACTTCTTCACATTTTCACGAGTTGACACAGACACAAAGTGAGTTCCCATTCCTCATTGATATTCTCTGACCATCAGACAGACTCATTCAGACTGTCTGGGCAAGTGACCCCTTTAGTGAAGTGAGTCACAGTTTGGGGAGTAGAATATGATTTGGTGATTTTTTGTATTGTGTGTAGAAATTCCATAAGAATATACGGAATTAGGGAAAACGCATCTGTGGGAGAATTTATGAAGATGCTTACACTGAAACCCCAAAGATTTTCCCTCTGTGCTCCCTTGTGGTCTCCAGAATCTTTATTTCTTCAGACCACCACCCCTCTGCACCCTTATTCTCTCATTTCTTGAGCACTTTTTATTTTATCTGAGAATCAGTATCTGATTTTTTTTCTGTGCCCTTCCCTGTGGCTGTAGAACATATATTTAATTTGTCCAGAACTTGATGAGCACTGATTCCCTCTATTCATAGCATCTTTAGCTTCTTCGATTCATTTTAACGTCACCATCAGACCTGGCCTCTTTATTTGTTTATTTCATTTCAGATAGGGAGAACTGAGAGGGCTGTTTACTTTGCTTGCTTGTATAACTGATTTTCTCAGCTATTTAAACAGCATCAAGACTGCTGCTCATCAGTAGACAGACATTTTGCTCGGGAGCACCCATAAGAATGACATAGCAGCAATATCATCCATTCTCTCTTTTCCTTGCTGTATCTCTTGATGGCTATAGATTTTCTATTCTTTCTTCCTTTCTGTTTCTAAGCTATGTGGTTAGGAGCACTTCAGTTATTCAACATTATTTATTTTACACACAGGTGAAACCTTATATTTCTCTACCTTTTTTCATATTATGGCAAAAAAACAAAAAAGGAAAATAATACAATTTCCTAACAGAGAAAGTGACAGCTCTGTATGACTCAACCTGGAGCATTATCCATTGTGAGTTAATTTTCACTGAATTAATTTCCTTGCAGGCACTGTTCCTGACAATGGACAGGAGGAGAATGGTGGCATTGAAAAGAAAGGACAGGAAAATCTGGATTAGAGTCATAGAAATTACAGATGGAAGAGACTAATTTAATTAATTTCCCTGCTAATTCAGGGAAAATGCAATGTTCCAAAAGGGTCAATGCCCAGCTCATAACTCATGCAGGGTTTGCAACAAAAGCTCACAAGTGAAGTTCAGATCTGGCAGTTGAGGAATCCTAAAGAGAGGGAAGGTACCTAGGGAAATGTCAGAGTGCTGGGAACCAAAGGTTCTGTGTTACCTGGAGAATTTGGGAAACTGTCCGGTAGAAAGCTGAGGCACAAAAGTTCTATAGCAGTGGAGGACAGTAGAAATTTGGTTCAGATGAATAAGAAGAAAGGCTCAAGGAGAAAAGGGGCAAGAAGACGTTCATGTGCTTATCTCTGACACCTAAAGTCTTGTTTCCCTCTTTCCAAACTACCATTCAGGGCACCACAGAGAGCCCAGAAAAGAGAATGTCTGGCTGAGTTTAGTGTGAAAGGAATCAGTTACACTGTACCAGTCTCTCAGCATTATCCAGGTCAAGAAAATTGCCCAGTGGATGGGTGCACTCCAGTTTCCAAACCAAAGATGCGAAGTTTCCCTACTCCACAAGGCAGTTAGATCTGTGTCCCTACTAACATATTGTGAAGGTTTTCCTGCCTTACCACCATATACAGCTGCAAATCTGGAAATACTATACTATACTGGGTAATACCATAATGGTTCTATTATTACCCTTATCTATTATCATTAATAAACAATGCTGATCATCTATGCAGTATCATAAAGGTGCATGGGCATGGTAAACAAAACAGGTATCATCCCTGTTAGTAATAGCATTCAGTCTTGAGTTAGCTCAGTTAGTTAGGGTATATTTCACAATAATGGGAGAAAGGTCTATAAGTGCAATATCTAGGGGAGATATGCTTTCTGCTTTCTTGAACTCTTCCTGAAAGAAGCTGATTATTAGTTTGCTACTAATATCTCTAGGGTGAAACAATACCATATTTTGGTTTAGTTTCTCCTGTTGCATGGGAATCTTCAGATTCAGACCAGTGATTTCCTTACACTTGTTGTTTTTTGGATTTGTTATGTTCAGAGTGTCAGATTCCTTCTGAACTAGCATAAGAGGAATTAAAGCCAACATCTCCTACCTGATTACCCTCTAATGACTGCCAGCATATTAACTGAGTTTTTCATTAATAGGACCCCAGTCTAGATATTGAGAGTGCTATTTAGCCTAATTATCTGGGTTTGAAGCACAATTGCCAACTTTCAGCGCCGGCGCTAACTTTTTTGCCGCCCCAAGCGAAAAAAACAAAAAAAAACCAAAGCCCCCCCACCGAAACAAA
Organism: Chelydra serpentina; assembly: GCA_037349315.1. Classification (NCBI taxonomy): domain Eukaryota; kingdom Metazoa; phylum Chordata; order Testudines; family Chelydridae; genus Chelydra; species Chelydra serpentina. The sequence goes on from JBAIAC010000035.1 coordinate 23,038,588, forward strand.
AAAAGCACCCCCCCCCCAGCGCCCATGGAAACACCCCTCCAGTTTTGCACTGCAACAACGCCCCCCCCAATCACAGTGCCTCTCCCGGGGGACAGGTGGCATGTCTGGCCACGGCCCCGATCTCCCGGCCGGCCGGAGCGCCGGTAAGCCCGGCTGCAGCCCCGCTCTCCCAGCCGGGAGCCCGCCCCAATAACCCCCGAGCGCCGCAACACACACAGCGCCCAGCTGAAACAAACCCACCCCTCCCCTGAGCGCCACCCCACCGCAGTATGTTTTTTTAAAAAAACCAACAACACCTGCCCGTCGCCCGCCCCCCCCCCACCCACCCCAAGGTTGCCGCCCCAAGCACGTGCTTGGTAGGCTGGTGCCTGGAGCCGGCCCTGCCAACTTTCATGTGGTAAATAAGCACCCTGACTTTCACAATAAGCCAAAAATCAAGCTAATCCCATTTCAAACCAAGGTCAAAACAAGCCAGTCCCTAAGAACCCCAACACTCTATGTGACTAGATTCCTCCCCTCCCCCCCCCCCGCCCGCATGCAGTCTGGGATTGTGGTGGGCCTGCTGTGCACTCTTACTCTTTCTCCCCCTTGCCCCTGCTTGCCCCTTGCCTCCCCCCTTGCCCCTGCTTTCTGGGACCCAATTAAAAAAAAAAAGCAACAAGCTATAAGCCAAACAAGCAACAAGCCAAAAACTAGCCAACAAGCAACTCATAAGCTAATTAAGCCAAAAACAAGCCCAATTTCTATGGTTTTTTCCACGGGTTTGGCATGTCTGGTTTGAAGAGATCATGACATGTAAGGTGGAGAGGATGTGAGATAAAAAAGCTTGATTCAACAAGTATTTCTGTGACTTTTACAGCTTTTTAAAATCCTCTCCTCATTAAAAACCCTCTTTCATGAACCCAATTAAAAGTACATCATCTGGTTCACTGGAGAGGTTCCCGTGCCTGGTTTTTGCTTCTTGGGGGAAATGGATATTTTTGCTTGTGGCACATCTAGGGCTAGATTCTGCACCGCTTCCCCCACCACCCTGGATTCCTTTGCTTTGGGACCACAGCTCGGGCCAGAGCAGGGCCACAGCACAGTGGGGAGCATTTTGCCTCAGCATAATGGCTGGTGAAAACTGTACACCTCCTGAGTTCAGAAAGAAGCAGCAGGTAAAATTGTGTCAGCCTGAGGAAAGAATGAGAATGTAGTTTTCAGATTGACAGCCCTGGAGACTCAAATCCTCTAGTCATGCATGGAATAGGTACAATATGGTCAATTGGCTTTCCCGCACTGTCCCAAAATACGTCTTAACCCTGTTGTAAGGGACATATGTAGTTTAATTCACATTTACAGTTCTTTACCATCTTTACTGAACTGCTGAGACTGACAAGGTGGCCACTGTCCACTAGGAAACAGTGGACACTTAGAAGACTAGACATATCCTTAGATAGTGTAAATCAGCACAGCTATAAAAATTGAGTTGCACCAATTTATTATCAGTGGAGTATCTGACCCTAATTCTGTATTTGTTTGTGAGGTTTGCAACTCTTGGTTCTGGCCAATAACATGAGGCTTCCCTCAGGAAGCAAGTGTCAAGTGAAATCTATCTTTTCTAGTGTGCCAGGTTGATCCCTGGTGTTGTTCAGTGGAATCATGCCAGAAAAGTTTAGTGGCACATGGTCTTAGAATTCCTCCTTACTGCTGGCTTCAACACCATGCTGAGGGATGGGGGGGAATAGAATCGTTGGAGCAGCTTCAATCAAAACTGCTCATAAAGACAAATGACAGACAGAAAGTCTACCAGAGCATCAAAGGTGGCAAAGTTTTACTGCAGGAATTAATAAATAAATAAAACAACACTAATGGGCGAGTGACTGAAAGACAATAGCTTATAAGCTGTTGGTTGTATCAAAAAGTTCCAATTTCACACTCTGACACCTCACATTACTGAAGAGAAAGAGATAAGCTGGTGCATTGATCAGAAGAAAAAAAAACATCAATGATTCCCCCTTTCTCCCTTCCCCCAACTTGTTGTTAGGAAAGATAACATCAGAACAGTGGGAACTTGCATTAAAATAGAGATAGAATGACATCTACTGGCTGTCATAAATTAGCTTTTGGGGCAGCTGGAAATGTTCTTTAGCTTTAAAATAAAAATGTTACACCAACCAGCCCCTCATCATCAATGGGAATTATCTGTGCACAGTAAGGGAAGAACAGAATTTATGGGTTTCTTTAAAAAGAGAGAAGGCAGGTCAATCTTTAATTGATTAACCATGTAACCAGAAGTACTCACATAAATATCTTAAACTTGTCTGGCTCTTTATTTATTTATGCTTGTGAATAGGTAACCACTCTCTTAACTGCTGTTAGAAATAACAAAACAGCTTGATGTGATTCCACATAGCACACAGGTACCCAGAGCACATTTTGCTAGAATAAATCACAGAAGGAAAGAGATTTTTTTCCTCACAAAAGAAGTGGAGTTAAGAGGCTTACTTTGACTTCAAAATATTTGCTGCATTGCATTGCAAAAGCAATCCTTAATGTTTTCCCTGAATGAATTTAGTGCATTAACATTAATTTGCTTTACATAAAAGACCTACTGATGTCTCCAACTTCAAATGAGGTTGGTTTGAGATTCCAGAATATAGAATATTTGTATTCTTTGATTGCGTATTTAAAGCTAAATGCATTGAGCCTCTGAAATCTTCCAAGGAATCAACAGGAGGAAAAGCAGTAGACAGCTAACCATAGGGGATTCGATTAGTTAAAATCCTACAGCCTTTATGTTATAGCAAAGTTGTCATTATACAATAAAATAAAGAGTGAAATGATCTAAACAATGTTTAGCCTACTGTATGCAATCTAATTAAATAATTGAAACATTTAAAACATTTAAGAACAAATTATATCTTACAGAACATCTTTCATTCAAAAACGCTTAATATATCTACACATACATTACACCCAGGGCTGGCCCTAGCTTTTTGGCCGCCCCAAGCAAAAAAAAACAACAACCCACAAGCGCCGCTCCCCCCCCAACGCCGGCCAAACACCCCCCCCCCCAACAAAGCCGCCCCACCAAAACGCCGGGGGCAGGCCAGCGGAGAGGGCGGCATGCCCGCTGCCCCGCTCCCCCTGCCAGTGGGGAGCGCGGAACGTCTGCTGCCCCGCTCCCCGGGCAGGGAGCGGAGCACGCCTGTAGCCCCGCTCCCCCGGCGGGGAGCGGAGCACGCCGGCGGCCCCGCTGCCCCGGCCGGGGAGCGGAGCACGCCAGCCGCCCTGCTGCCCCGGCAGGAAGCGGAGCATGCCGGCCGCCCCACTGCCCGGGCCGGGGCGCCGGCGGGGAATGGAGCACACCTGCTGCCCCGCTGCCCCGGCCGGGGAGCGGAGCACGCCAGCAGCCCTGCTGCCCCGGCAGGGAGCGGAGCATGCCGGCCGCCCCACTGCCCGGGCCGGGGCGCCGGCGGGGAACGGAGCACACCTGCTGCCCCGGTGCCCCGGCCGGGGAGCGGAGCACGCCAGCAGCCCTGCTGCCCCGGCAGGGAGCGGAGCATGCCAGCCGCCCCACTGCCCTGTCCAGGGCGCCGGCGGGGAGCAGAGCACGCCTGCCGCCCCGCTCCCCCGGCAGGGGCGCCATCAGCAATATTCATTTTTTTTGTTAATTTAAAAAAAAAAAAAAACCCTTGAGTGCCGCCGCCACCCCCCTCCAGGTGCCGCCCCAAGCACGTGCTTGGTAGGCTGGTGCCTGGAGCCGGCCCTGATTACACCCACCACTAAAATACAGCCACCACTTGAGTGAAACACCCAGCAACGCTCTGCAAGATTATGTGACAAAAAATGAAGAATAGATCACCTTGAATTGTGTCATCTGTCCTGAACTCAGTCAGACAGAAGAGCACCACCTACTGAATTTTAAGTAGATTGCCTTGAAAAATAACTGAGTATCAGGGTTATTTAAACAAAAACTGGAGATAAGACAATATTTTTAGAAATCTAAGTGTGATGTTATTCATTCTCAAACAGTATGCAGAAAAAGAAGTTAAGGACATGATGTGCCACTTTGTTTTTATAGTAACAAACTTCTGATTTACATCTTTCAAAAGATTACATGATCCTGGATTAGCTGAATGTGATCTTATTTTAATCACCATAAGTAATTATTGTATAATCTTTCCATTTAAACTCAACATAAACCTGATTTCACTGCTGACTTCTTAGTTTGCATCCATCAGGTTCTATAGTATCTTTTGCCTGGTCTACACTACACAGTTAGGCCCTGGCTCTCAGCCTGGTCTACACTACGAGTTTAGGTCGAATTTATTAGTGTTATTTCGATTGATCCGTGCACCCATCCACACGACGAAGCCCTTAACATCGACTTCTAGGGCTCTTAAAATCGATCTCACCACTCCACCCCCAACGAGGGGATTAGCGCTTAAAGCGATATTGCCGAATCGATGTAGGCTTAGTGAGGGCGCAATTCGACGGTATTGGCCTCCTGAATCTATCCCACAGTGCAACATCTGACCGCTCTGGACAGCGGTCTGAGCTCGAATGCTTCGCCCAGGTAGACAGGAAAAGTCCCGCGAACTTTTGAATTTCATTTCCTGTTTGGCCAGCGTGGTGAGCTGCAGGTGAGCGCAGATCTCATCAGCAGAGGTGACCTTGATGGAGTCCCAGAACCGAAGACGAGCTACAGCATGGACCGAGCGTGAGGTACTCGATCTGATCGCTGTATGGGGAGACGAAACCATGCTAGCAGAGCTAGGGTCCAAAAGAAGAAACGCCAATACATATGCCAAAGTCTCCAAGAGCATGCAGGACAGAGGCTACAACAGGGACGCGCAACAGTGCCGTGTGAAAATTAAGGAGCTCAGGCAAGCCTACCAAAAAACCAGAGATGCAAACAACCGCTCTGGGTCACAGCCCCAGACATGCCGCTTCTATGATGAGCTGCATGCCATTCTAGGAGGTGCAGCCAGCACTGACCCACCCATGTGGTATGACTCCGTATGTGGATCATCAGAAACCACAGAGGAGCATGATGATGATAATGATGCTGTAAATAGCACACAGACACAGCAAGGAAGCGGAGAAGCCCTTTTCCCCGACAGCCAGGAACTCTTTGTCACCCTGGAGCCAGTACCCTACGAACCCTCCCAAGGCATGCTCGATGCAGGAGAAGGGACCTCTGGTGAGTGTACCTCTGTTAAATTAATACATGTTTTATAAGCAATCGTGTTTAATGATTAATTCGTGGCCAGTACAGCTACAGCTACTGGAAAACTCTGTTAACATGTTCGGGGATGGAGCAGAAATCCTCCGGGGACATCTCCAGAAAGATCTCCTGGATGTACTCCCAAAGCCTGTGCAAAAGGTTTCTGGGGAGGGCAGCCTTATCCTGTGCTCCGTGGTAACACACTCTACCACGCCAGGCCAGTAGCACGTAGTCTGGAATCATTGCTTTGCAAAGCATGGCGGCGTATGGTCCCGGTGTTTGCTGGCATTCAAGCAACATCCGTTCTTTATCTGTCTGTGTTATCCTCAGAAGAGTGATATCATTCATGGTCACCTGGTTGAAATACGGGAAATTTTATTAAGGGGGTATTCAGAGGGGCTCCGTCCCTGCTGGGCTGTTTGCCTGTGGCTGAATGGAAATCTTCCCCGCTGTGACCCACGCGGTGGGGGGAGGGGGAACAGCGAACATCTTGGATGTGTGTCTGTGTGTAGGGGGGTGTAGATTAGGTTCGCGCTGCATGTTAACCCGAAAACCGCCGCCCCTCCCTTTTCAATTGCCAACCTGTTTGTTTTAAATTGCCAGCCCAAAGGATGTTTGTTATGGGAAATGAGGGGGTTGCTGTTTGAAAACAATCCCACATGTTATGAAGGTTAAAGAAGCCTATAGACTGTGTCTTACCATGGCTGCCAGCAAGCCAAATGCTGTTGCCCGCCGGACCTGCTTGTGTGATCTCTCACACCAAACCGGCAGACCCTCAATATAACAGGCAAAGTGCAACCTTGGACCAAATGCACATGTGATATGTAATGTTTGGAGCATTGTTCTCTAATATGTGTCTTTTAAACTACTCCTCTCCCGTTTGTTTCCTCCCGCAGCTGCAAATGTTTCAACGCCACCCCTTTCATCACCGTCCCAGAGGCTAGCGAAGATTAGAAGTAAGAAAAAAAGGAATTGAGATGATATGTTCTCAGAACTCATGGAATCCTCCCACACTGAGGCTGCCCAGCAGAATGCGTGGAGGCAGACACTGTCGGAGTCCAGGAAGGCAGAATTTGATCGCGCGGACAGGTGGCGTGCTAAAGACAATGACTGGCGGGATGAAGAGAGACAGCGGCGGGATGAAGAGAGTAGGTGGCGTCAGCGTGCAGAGAGAAGGCAGGATGCAATTCTGAGGCTACTGAAGGATCAAACGGAAATCCTCCGGCTTATGGCTGAGGAAAGGCGTAGGGTTCAGGAAAGGCCGCCTGAGCCCAGACCACCGCTACAGCCCCTGTGTAACCAACAGCCCTCCTTCCCAAGTCCCATAACCTCATCCCCGAGATGCCCAAGAACGTGTTTGGGTGGCCTCCGTGCACCCAACCACTCAAGCCAAGAGAACAGTCGAAGCAAGAAAGGGCTGGCATTCAATAGGTTTTAAAGTGCTGTGTGTCCTTGTCCTTCCCTCATCCCCTCCTCCACCACCCATCCTGGTGCTTCCCTTCCTCCACCACCCATCCTGGTGCTTCCCTTCCTCCACCACCTATCCCGGGAGACTGTGTCAGTTACCCCCATAGTTCCCCCTCTGTGTTTTACGAATTAATAAAGAATGCATGATTTTTAAGCAACAATGACTTTATTTCCTCTGCAAGTGGTGACCAAGGGGGGGAGGGCAGGGTGGTTTGGGTAAAGGGAAGTAGAGCGAATGAAGGGGTGGGGCTTTTCATTACTGGGGAAAAACAGAACTTTCACACAGCATTCTGGCCATTCATGAAACTGGTTTTCAAAGCTTCCCTGATGCGCAACGCACCCTGCTGTACTCTTGTAATAGCCCTGGTGTCTGGCTGCGCATAACCAGTGGCCAGGCGATTTCCCTCAACCTCCCACCCCGCCATAAACGTCTCCCCCTTACTCTCACAGATATTGTGGAGCGCACAGCAAGCAGTAATAATAATGGGAATATTGTTTTCGCTGAGATCTAACCTAGTCAATAAACTTCGCCAGCGAGCTTTTAAACGGTCAAATGCACATTCCACCACCATTCTGCACTTGCTCAGCCTATAGTTGAAAAGGTCCTGACTACTGTCCAGGCTACCTGTGTATGGCTTCATGAGCCATGGCATTAAGTGGTAGGCTGGGTCCCCAAGGATAACTATGGGCATCTCAACATCCCCAACGGTTATTTTCTGGTCTGGGAAGAAAGTCCCTTGCTGTCCCCCCATTACCACCATGATGTCCACCTTGCGGGGGGGCCTTTTTTGAGAGAGGTCTGTGTGCATGTCCTCATCACTGTCCTCAGGCTGCTGCTGTCCCCTCCTCGCCTCCTGTTGCTCTAGCAGCTCCTGGTTCTCGTTCGCCATATACTCCTGGACAATGCGCGTGGTGTTCATAACAGCGATAACAGTTGCGGTGATCTGATCGTGCTCCATGCTTCCCCTGGTATGCTGTTTGCAGGACAGCAGAGTGGGAGCAGAAGCGGCGGGTGGATAACAATGGTGTCAGCAATATGGCGCCCGCATGAAAAAAGGCGCGAAAGGATTTTTGGCTCCCCCCTCAGTTGCTTTCACGGAGGGAGCAAGGGTTAGGCTCATTTCCTTCTAGCTGCAGATGGTACAATATGCTCTCCTGGCCCCCTCAAGGATTGAACTCACAACCCCGGGTTTAGTGGGCCAACGCTCATACCGCTGAGCTATCCCTCTGCCTGTGTTCCAGGCAGTGCTAAATCTCCCTTAAACAAAACGTAAAAAAGAGAATGACCAGAGTCACTCTGGTCACTCCCATTTATGTCCAAGCGCCCCCGGCCAGCCACACCATAGGCCGCCGGCCAGGAGCACACGAATTTCAAGCATATTGTACGATCTGCAGCTAGAAGGCAAGGAGCTGCTGCTGTATGGTCCCGCGACCACAACCATTTATAGCATATTGCACCATCTGCAGCTAGAAGGCAAGGAGCTTATGCTGTGTAGTCCCGCAACTACCAGCCTCAGGCGGAATGGCCCCCTCAAGGATTGAACTCGCAACCCCGGGTTTAGCGGGCCAACGCTCAGAACGCTGAGCTATCCCTCTGCCCGTATTATAGCGTGACTGAATCCCCAGTAGACCTAATGTCCAGGCATACGCTGGAGATGTACGGTAATTGTGAGCTGAGCAGGCTTCCGTAGCAAACAGGGAAACCCCGGAAAAAAGGCGCGAAAAAGATTGCTTTCAAGGAGGGAGGGAGGGACGTTTGATGGCTTGACGACATGTACCCAGAACCACCAACGACAATGTTTTCTGCCCCATCAGGCTTTGGGATCGCAACCCAGAATTCCAATGGGTGGCGGAGACTGCGGGAACTGTGGGATAGCTACCCGCAATGCAATGCTCCGAAGGTCGATGCTAGTCTCGCTACTGTGGACACAGTCAATCGACCTCATGGTCTTAATGCTCTTTAGTGGGGACACACACAATCGATTCCATAAATTCGGGTTTTAATATATCGACTTGTATAATTTCGACCTAATTCTGTAGTGTAGACGTACCCTCAGTCTGCCCCTGCACTTCCCCTCTTCCTTGTAGAGTCATAGCAGCCATTACTTGTCTGTAGCATTCTTGGGAAGGTTCCCCAAATGGGAAATAAGCTTCTCCTAAGACCTATATTTTTCCCTAATGGACCATTGCCCTGAATAGGCCCTTCCCCACCCATTATCTAGACTGAAAGCATCTTGTCTAGTGAGCATTATCCAGGTGTAACTACATTTGAAATCCAGATACATAGGCAATATTCATAACTTCAGACACAAAAATGATACCTGCATACAAATAGGATAATGATATTCAGAAAATCATAACCCCACATGACTTATCTTGCATAAAATACATCATAATTATGCTACAATCATATCATAATATCACTATGAAGCATATGGGGTATGGTGTCACAGAGAGAATGGGGAACATATGAAGCCCCTGCTAGCTCTTTATCACAGCCACAACCTCAAGCAACTCTGCAATTGTCCATAGATCAAAGAACTGGTTGATGTCACCAATGAATGCCTTGCAGCAGTGTTTCCCAAACTTGGGATGCCGCTTGTTCAGAGAAAGCCCCTGGCGCACCCGGATGGTTTGTTTACCTGATGCATCCGCAGGTTCGGCCGATCGCGGCTCCCACTGGCCGTGGTTTGCTGTGCCTGGCCATTGGGGGCTACAGGAAGTAGCACAAACTGAGGAACGTACTGGCTGAACAACCGGCATCCCAAGTTTGGGAAACACTGCCTTACAGCATAACAATACCCACATCTGATCTTTGCTTATCCACTCAATAGAGTGTAACATGTTGAAAGTCTGAATGATTTCTTTCCCAGACAGAATGTAGAGTAATGGTGGTGGGGGTGAATAGGGAGTAAGGGGGGAAGGTATGAGGGGCACACAGAGCCCTGAGCATGAGGGGAAAGTGGGAATTGGGGAGAACTCTAGCATGGGTGGAGAGAGAAATAATGAAATGGGGGTAATGTGAGCTCACACAGAGCCACTGCCATGAGGGGAAATGGAGTACCCTGCAATGAGGGAAAAGGGAATGGGGAGCACACAGAACCCCTGCCATGGGGGAAGGACACTGAGGGGGTTTTGGGGATCCCCTGAAATGGAGGGAGATGGGAGGATGGCACAAGAGAGCTCGTAGGAGGGAACAGAGGGATGGAAGGAGCCCCTGGCGTGTGTAATAAGCTCAGCCTGCACAAGCTACAAAGTGTGTGACTCCCTCACCCCCATTCCAGTAAAGGGGAAAAAATTATTTTATAATATTAAAACTGGCAGGTTAAATCCAGATTATTTACCTAAAAATTCCCCTAAAAAGAGACGCAGCCTGAAAATACCACAGCTTCCTATAAGTGAAATTGTGGTATTTCAGACTGATTCAATAGTGTACACAATGTGGAACCGCTCAGCATCAGGGAAACACAATTCTCTCTTAGCAACCCACTGCTCTGCAGCCGACTGCTTCACTAGGTCACTTGACCTGCTCTCTGGACCACTGCAAAAGAGGGGCTGGGCAAAGAAGGGGACAAGGCCGAATACTTCCCATCACTCTGTATCCCATTAGGGCTGATACATGCCTCAGGGGCACACTAAGGGTGCAATCCATGTGCTCCTGAAAGTGCTGGGACTGCAAATGTAAGCTGCTCTTATACATGTTATGCAAAGTAAGAAGAAATGGCTCCTTGCACATTTCTTCTATCCCCACATCTGCATTATGGCTAGTTATACTTTGGCCCAAAGCAATTTTTTCTCTTCATTAACAAAACAGTGTCACAGAGGTATTGAGTTTTTACCTCTTTCATAGTTGTGTGAAACACTGTTTTTCCCTGAACAGACCATCAACATGGACTCAGTGACTGATCAGTGCTCCTCTCTGTCTGCATCTCAGGCAATAGGGGGGACAATGGAACAAGAAGACAACAGCGTGACATCCTTCAGTTCCACTGATTAGGGATGTGTGTAAAAAGAGCAGCTGGAATCCCCCAGTCACCCAGCAACCAGGTGAAGAGCCCTCCCCACTACCAGGACTTAGTAAGCGACAAATAGTGAGGGCTACAAATGACAGACTAAATGTTTGACTCTACAACAGAATCTCTACACTCATCGATTTTAAGGGTTCACGGTTCCCTATGAACACAGCCCATATGCGACCTTAATCAAGCATACAGTTCATAAAAATCTCAAGGTTCAAACTGTATCAGACTGCCCACATCACAATTAGTAATTCATGCTAACTGTAAGAGACATCACTTTTTATATGTTTTTTTAATTGTAGATATAAAATAAAATGGTTTGATTCATGTAATACAGTTTAGAGCATGGTGATATAATTTACACACTATTTTTAATTCATTTTTAAAAATAAATTCATAATAAATGGGTACAATTTTAGTTACAGTTTCAGAGTATATACTTCTGGTGTTGCCACGGCAACTCATTAGCCACAACTGTCAGGTTTATTGAAATATAACCTTCTGCTTAAACTATCCCATAAAATCATGCCCTAAGGTAGCATGACTAGTATTTTTTCTCTCATATAATTGTTTCCTATATTCCCATAAAACTGATGAGTGTTAGGATAACTGAAATCGTAGTAATTGATTTTACAATAAACTTGTCATGAAAAGTTTAATCTAATTTAGGGCAGCAGGGTTTAAATGTTTTGTCTATTTAATAATCTCTTGGCTGGCATAATGAGGTTATGTAAAATAATACCATAGATTATATGACCTGCATAAGTGTGTAATAAAAATGCTAGGTGATACAGTGGGTGTATGTCACATCCAGGAAGCTTTGCTGACCTGGGTTCAAATCTCACTTCAAGCAACAAATAAGAGTGATTTTGCTGGGCTCACCTTATGCCCTATTTCTCAAGATCACAAAAAAACAATATTTCTTAGGTGACAGCTGCCATTTTGGCTGACACACCTAGGGACCTTGAGAGCAGAAAGCATGAGCTTCCTGAGCTAAAGAGCAAAGGTTTTGTACATTATCCTCTGTATACTGGCACATAGCAGTACCTGTAACACACACTCACCAGTGGCTTTTATTAAAGCATTCCCTCTAGCTAAGTCTAGACAATCCATTACTATGCTATTTTACCATCTCTGGCCAAGATTTTCAAAGTCCTGATCCTGCAATTGACTCTATGCATGCAGACTCCACAGAGAGCTCCATTGAACATATTTCTTGGCCAGAGCCTTAGATCTCAGTGACAATTACAAATCAAGCACAGATGGAATAAAATTGGTTCAACTATTTTTATATTCTGAACACATCAGAAGGTGCGAGGGGCATAGCGTTAAAAGAATGGTTTGTTTTTTCTTTGTTTGCTCTTACTCAGAAATGACAGACCAGATTACAATGATTTAAAACAAAACAAATTACTTCTGGATGAGATGAGGCATGATGAATTCCAGGGTTAGAGGACTTTATGGACAGGTTATGAACAGGTAGAAATTGCATTCACAATCTTACCTACCATGATCCACATAAACTTGATAACCTAATGAACCAGCAAAAATCAGTTGTCTTGTAGTCATGGAATCTTTAACTAGGAGGCTAAACAAAATTGTAAACATTGGGATACCATAAAGTGACCATTTAAGACAAGAAGTTGGCTGTTGGCAGTAATTCTTAGTGCAGGATTTGCTGGAAGTTTTTCACTGTATCATTATAATCAAGTGAATAAAATCTGGTCACATTTCTTGCTCTCACATCATTTCCCATTCAATGTTACATCAAGCCCTATGACTATGTTCTCACAAATCAATGCCAGAATAATTTATAGCAATTTAGGACACAAGATAACTTCCTGCGGTTTGCCCAAATGTTGTCATGCCATCATTGAAATATCTCATTTCAATTTCAAGTATACAATATGTGCATTTCCAAGCATGACTAATGGTATTGACCACTGAGCAGTGTTTTGATTTTTTAGTGAGTTTCTGAAGATCTCTTTCTGTAGAACACAATGGAACTTTTTTGCAGAATTCCTCATATCTCTCTGTGCATCTGAACACTTTTCAAAATCTTCACTGCATTTCCCTAATGACACTTCATAAAATCCTGTGATTCTTTTTGAAGCTGATTGGTGTTCTCTACTTCAATGACCCTTTTCATAATGTATTCCATAATTAGCATATATATATCAACTCTCACAGCATACTTGAGGGATTCAAGGTTTCTCAGACTCAATGAATGCTTAATATTGGCTCTCTCATAGGTAAAAATCAAGACACCCGTGAGATGCTTTTTTGCTTACAGCAAAATTTGCATCCTATTTATTTCTCCATTGAGCCTTATCAGTTGGGAAAGATGCATGATATCTTTTTCCATCCCTTTTAATTTAAGAATTGCTATGAGCATTATACTCTCATATTGAAATAAAAACTGCTTACACAAAGAAAATACCCTCTACAGCAACTGTGGTTGACAACCCACATAAGATCCAAGGGGAGATGAATAATAAAGCTCATAAGCACTGAGGTATAAATAATGAAATTATTGTCATTATGGTCTGATATTGATTATTATATCATACTGTGTAACTTTAAATTTGACACAAAATACTTTGACTAGTACTTCACCTCTCAATGTTTATCTCAACGGCTAGAAGAAAATTATTTTTCTTGACCTTCTACTATGGGCAAACCTTTCATGTATCATTCATTGATCTGGTGCATTTATAACATTATACAGGATAGGTGATGTACCCATGAAGACAGAAATCCTAAATGATTTCTAACTGAAGAAACTTTTCTTCAATAAAAAAGGATTAACTATAATGCATTCCTATTCTTTGTTCAAAAAATATGAATGGAACCTGGACCTCTAAAGGAGAAAATCTGCAACAGCATGTGGATTTCAGTTAATATTTTTTTTAAAAATGCAAAAAAAACTGTTCTCAATATAAAACTTACTGTTCACAGTAAGTATACAATATTTATAAAATTCTATATTTTATATTGCTAGTGTCAATAAAGTAGAAATAAAAATGAGAAAAAATGGCTTATACTGTATACACCTGCCCCTCTAAAAACTTTAAAGCTATCTGACCCATCTCATCACTAACAAAATCTGTGAGTTAAATTACTATCAAATTTTTATTTTAATGCAGCCACTATTTGAATTTTGTTTTAAAGATGACAGGAATACATTTATTTTGCCTTGTCTCTTCTAAGACCTTATAGAGCTATTCCCTATGAATCACCTGGTCATTTATGTGCAATGCACACATCAAAGAAAGTATTATTTTATATCAATAGGCCTTTGTTATAATACATTTAAAATCAAACAATAAAGCCCTTTGTCAAATTATACACATTCATTCACTCTCTGCAATAACAAGCACGAGTATTTCATTTTCCATAGGGCCTCCAGGGATGGTGAATCTAAGTTACGGTTTCACCCTGACTGAAGTATCACTACTTCTTGGTGCCTCCAATCTGTTTCCTTACTCTGTCCGATCAGTGGGCAAATATTGACATCGGTTTGATATCTTCTCCTAGAGAAATCTTGGCCTTCGTATTTGTAGTACAAAGGCTGATTCAAGAGCAGGGGACTCAATCAACCTTTTCAATGATGTTTTTAAAATTGGCAGTCATTAAGGTGTAGAGGAAAATCACCCACACTGTCTGAGCGCCCCAGGGGCAGGGCCAGCTCCAGGCACCAGCTTGCCAAGCTGGTGCTTGGGGCGGCAGGTGAGAAGGGGCGGCAGTCCGAGTCCCGCGGCGGCAATTCAGTGGCAGATCCGCTCTTCCCGCCGCCGAATTGCCGCCGCGGGACTCGGACTGCTGCCCCAGTCTCGCCTGCCGCGGCGGCAAAGGGGCGGCAGGTCCGCCGCTGTCCCCTTGCCGCTCCGGAATGGGACTGCCTGCGTCGGGGGTGGGGCCCCGCCCCCGACGCAGGCAGACGTGGCGGGGCCCCACCCCCGAAGCAGGCAGACGTGGCGGGGCCCCTGCCCCCGACGCAGGCAGGCGGGGCCCCGCTACGTCTGCCTGCGTCGGGGGCGGGGCGCCGCCACCCCTGCTTGGGGCGGCAGAATTGTAAGAGCCGCCCCTGCCCAGGGGCATTGCTGTCTCTCATTTTCTCCCTCCAAATGCATCCTTTCCTTTGGTGAATACCATTCTTAAAGAGCTGTTGAGTTGATTCTCCTGATATATTTTGGGCCATGCACTATTTTTATGGTTGGAATCCAGAGGGACATATCTGAGGTACGACCAATAGTCAAATCCTCATATTATTCAAATGAAGGATGCTGCTGCTGCTAATCAGTTACTCAAGTTGCTGTTTCTGCTTTCAGGCCAACTTAAATTTCATGAATAAACTATTTTCTCCTCTGTCAGGAAAAACTGTCATGATTACAGAAAAATTGCTCTTCTCCTGTGAAACAAGGTTTTGTATGACCTGTTTCCAGGAGCTGAACGAAAGTTCACAAGATCAAAAAGTTTAATAGAGTGGAACAGTTAAGTCTTCTATGTGCTGTCCTGGTGCTCTCTCTCTTTGGTAATATGTTGCATAATTACATCTGGAATTTATACTTCGACATAGTACCAATGCAAGTTTCAAAATAAAACAAAGTGTAATGTACTGCTGAACATCAAACAAAGGGAGCTTAAATATGTTCCCATGATATATATTTGAAATGTGAGATACTGCAATCCAGGCCATTTTGCTCCTGCAGTGCTGTAAATTCACATCTAGCAACTTTTATGATGATCCTAATAAACACTTGCCTGGCCTCTCATGTTTTCTGGAAGTATTGCTCTGCTTTTTCTCTCCCCACATCATGGACATCAATTCTCCTAAGGCTAACACCAGATGGCATTTTTTATGTTTACTGTGATTACAAAGTATGGTTATGACATCTTAAATAAGGACCCAATCTTGTGCGGTGTTGAACATAGCAGAGGCAGTAGCAGAGCTAATAGAAGGGTTGGGGAGGGAGGAGTGACTGCCCCCTCCCACCCCACAGCCTTTAGGAATATGTGTGGAGTCTTTTCAAACATACTATGCAATTGACAAAAGGAAGTGTACAACACAAATGTTCATATGAGGCTGGAAAGCAAGCCTAGCCTGTACTCACCAGGCAGAGGTGACTCCTGTCCCATGGGGCTAAGTCCAGCTTTATGCATGGGATCACATGGTATTATAACCCCATGCACCATGTCACAATGCCACTCACTCAAACTTGGGTGGGGTTTCCCTCTTCATGACAGATGGGTGGTAGGGCCAAAGATGAATGGCATGTTCTGAATCTGAGATAGAAAAGATTTTATTAGATTGCTCTCAACTCAAGTCTCTTCCTGTGACAATTCCAATGGCCACAAATTGTCAATGTGTTAGAATGTATGCTCAATCCCTAGATGGAAGCATCTAGTAGAAATGATCTGACTACTTGACAGCTGAGAATTGCCCCAGTAAAGGTGATCCTTTGTGTAGGTAGCTGAAGAGTTTTTCCATGTTCATCATGAGTCCCAATGTCTCGAAGCAGGAACACATGCAATATATGTTCTTTGACAGGCCTTTTTTGTGATTACGGTTTCTTCAAGCCAATCATCTAAATAAGAGTAAACAAACATACCATGACATCTTAAGTGAGCTGCTAAACTGGATGGGCACTTTGTAAACACCCAGAGGGTAGTAGATAGGCCAAAGGTTAAGGCTTTGCACTGGAAATGGTCTTGGCCAGAAAGAAAATTAAGGTACTTGCAGTGTCTGGGTCTGAGAGAGTTATGGAAATATGAATTTTTCAGGGTGAGAACTGAAAACCAATCTTGGGTAGATAGAGAAGGTATGAGGGATGCCATGGTGAATATACATAAGCTGAATTTTCTGGTAAAGGAGTTGAGCTTCCACAGATCTAATATGGAATTAATCCTTGCTTCAGTATCAGAAAATATCTGGAACAGAAACTTTGTCCTCTGAATTTCCATGATACCTCTTCTATGGCTCCTTCTTCCAATAGAGAGTTAATATCTGATCTCAAAAGGTTTTCATGAGTGGGGTCCTTGAAGAAAGGTGAATGATGGGGGGAGGATTGGAGAGAGAAAGGGAAAGGTGGAGGAAAGATCCAGTTGATAATTTTCCCATTGACCTGCCATTTCTAGAATGTACTACTCTCAATGCCTTGATGCTTCTAAAGTTATTTCTCCTGACCCAACATTTCTAGAACCTATGCCTCCAGTCAGACACTGGGATGAAGTAGTTTCAGGGTGATTTGCATCAGCACTCCAGTTACAGTCACTGGAAAACTTGGGAGACATTTAGAAGCAAGAAAATCTACTTTCTTCAAGATAACTTCTCCCAAAGAGCCTGATTCTGATCAATCTTGCACTAGTGTGTATCAATGGAGTATACTGCCATCCTAGATGCCATAAATGAGATCAGAATCAGGCTAATAACCTTCAGAGCTCCAACCCCAGCCCTAACACACACTGTAGCTGGATTTGTCAGAGTGTGATATGATATCTCTACATTCAGTATTGATGTTGTGTCCATATAAGGTATTAAATGGGAGATGTCTGAGCTTGAAATCAAACTGTTAAGAATTAGAATTTTTCACCCAATAATTCACCAGTTTTTCATAGTCACACTTTATTCCAAGTCTCATTTTAAAGTCAAAATTACACTCCTAGTTTATAATGGCATGATCTAAATAATCTTATTCATAATTTTCCACTGAGTTATGAAAATTTATGAGACTCAAAAGTGTCCATATTTCTTTTCTGATAGTATATGAAAGACTTCCACATAGCAGTTCCACAATACACCTATTGCTAGTTTGCATATCAATTAAATAAAGTGAAACCCTATCAAAAACTGCTAAAGAAATCCCCTACATTCAGATATTTTGTAACAAGTTCAATATTTGCCTCCTCTCTTCAGAAAAGGTATTTTAAAGTACTTTTTTTCCCCTCTGGAATAATTTATTTTAATAATTTCCACTTATACACTGCTAGTCTAGTTTCATTTGTAGAATTTAAATTACTTATCACTTCACTCATCTTGTTTATTTTGCCATAAAAAATATAAGGCAAATGCGTTGTCATCTGAATGTTATATTGTATAACTTCATAAAATATAACATAGTAATCTGAATATTTTAATATTACCGATATTATATCACTGATAACTGTGACATCAACTCCTGTGTATTGTGTTTATCTTTAAAATTTTCTGTTACCACTGTACTGGAATTTAAGGGATTCAAATAAAAATAAAAATATAAATAGAATAAGCCTTTCATAGTTACGTAATTGTTCCCCCCCCCCGAAAAACTTAACTGTGCACAGAGATTCTGTTGACACAGAATTTCTATTCATTGATTCAATACATTGCAGCAATGTCATTCATATTACTTTGCAATATATAGAGTTTCACTGTATCTGAATTCACTATAGCAAATTCCACAGTATGTATATATTAAAGGGACAGTTTGTGCAATGTGAAAAAATCCATGCTGTTCATATTATTTTTCTCTCCTTATCTTCACTGTTGGGCTGCTCTTGTTTTTCTGAATGGTTCAACTTTTCTCATACTTTTTCGTCTTGTTTAATGAATTTTAAGATCTTTAAAACAAGTCAAAGACCTGAGAGTAGGATTCAAAATATCCAGAAAATATATGAACTAAAGGTGACAAGTAAAACCCCTCAAAAATAGATACAGGATATAATGGATATAATACTTAAGATATGAGACATGTTGTGCTTGGTTAATTTAATCTCATTTAAAAATTTGTAATTATTGATCATTGTCCAAAATTAATTTAAATAATTTTCTCAAATATCTCAGAGGATTGTATTCTCAGCATTAGAGACTTGCTGAACAATTTCCTAACTCTTTTGGTTTTGAACTAGAGAAGTCTGAGGTTATTAAATATTCCTCTTAAGTACATGATTTGAGCCCCAAACTATCAACAATAAAAATGATTAATAATTTTGTTTACTTAATACTTATTTTCTTAAATACAACTGGTACCAACACTAATCACTTAATCATAATCATGGCTATTTATCTGGGTGCTCTAACTGTGCACTTCCATAGTTAACATGTTTGTATTTATTTTACGTTTAACTTTGACTCTGAATTTCCTGGGATTGTAATGCTTAGATTCTGGGTAATTACAACATCCCTGTAATATATTTTACCCTAAATTGCTGATAAATACTCTCAACCTTAATTCTGTCTTAATTTTGTTTGTTTGGGAACATATATTTGATAAAAGAGCAGATCTTCTAAGCACCTTCAGTAATTTACACTTGCCAAATATGTGTGACTGTACACATGGACAAGTGATTGCACATGCAATTACCCTTTGTCATCTGCAGCTAAATATTTTGCCACTTTATGCTTACTCAAGCATATTTTGTGGGCACAACTTAAGCGTATTTGTGAACACTGGTTCTAAAAGATAAGAACAATATTATATATAGTGCTTACCAAACTTTCATTATACAAAATACACACTGACAAATGTGTTACATTTAAAATGTTTCAATAAATTATTGCTAATCTATTAATAGTTAATGTTTCATAAATGTCTGGTGGTTTAGTTAACATTCTGGATGGGTAATACATTTTATTAAATGAATAAGGCCAGAGCCTCAACTGGTGTATATTAGCATAGCTCCATTGTAACTTCAATGGAGCCATGCTGATTTACACCAGTGAAAAGAACAAATATTTAGAAAATATATATTTCCGTCTTATCAGGGCATCTACTCACTTATCTTCATGATCAATTTTTAAAACCTTTCCACTTCTCTTTTTCAATCAAATATGAACATCTATATTAGTACTGAAGTTAAAAGAACTGACTGAACTTACGCAATTCAAAAGAACACGTTCATTTTGTCAAGCATTTAATGGGTAAGCTGGAGTGAGTTGTTTACTTCAGAATATTAGCTGAACATAGTTTTTGTTACTCCTGATTTGGCCATGAAAATTTAAGCTGACAGCTTTAAACCTATAGGCATCCAAGTCCTTCTTTGCCAAACTAGCGTTGACCTGTTCTTTGAACCTTTAAGATCGATATGGAGTAAACTATTTTAGTACCAATTTTTAGAAATACTGTTTGAAATCACATACCCTTTGATGGCAAAATCCATCTGTGGAGAAGGGAGCAAATGTATGTGGGTAATTCAGTGAGCTGAAATTTAGAGCACCCAGCTAATCATTTTAGGCACTATTCAGCAACCTATGAAGAGAACAAAGAGAGCACCTCTCCCTCTCACACCCCAAGCATTTACATGTCCCTGGCTCCGTAGGGAAATCCCACATATATTGAAGCATCTGCAGAGAATCAGAACAGCCAAACCAAATACAGTGTGACAGCCACAACATACAACTGGAAGAAGGACATTCTTATGGCTAAGGTAATGGCACTCAGGAAATCTAGTGTCAAGTCCCAGCTGTGCCATAGACTTTCTGTGTGACCTTGAGCAAGTCATTTAAAATTATGTGTATACTGCAGCTGGGAGAGAGCCTTCCAGCCCAGGCAGACAGACTTGAGCTAGCCCAGTAAAAATAGCACTGTGGATATTGTGGCTCGGGCCAAAGCTTGGGCTTTCAAGCCTAGAGGGTTGGTTGGGCTTGAGAGCCTGAGCTCCAAGCTAAGTTACAATATCCACATTGCTATTTTTAGTATGCTAGCTTGAGCCCCACTAGGACGTGTCTGTCTAGCAGGGCTGGGAGGCTCACTTTCCAGCACCTGTAAAATGAGGATATTGTGAATATAAGCTGATAAATGATTCTGAGGTATTCAGCTACTACATTAAAAGGTCCATGTAGGTTCAGGTGCTATGCATAGAGCAGTTTCTGTGATATGGGAGATAGGATATGTTTATGCTCTTTTTACGTGACCATTTTGGCCAAACTACACCTCTGTTTGCTTTTTTGGTATTCTCGGATATGTAACATGTGCTTTCATTGGTTTGTCTAAAGTTTATGGTTTTGGCCAGAATTGGAGGGAAATTATTTTAGGTGTATAGATGGATAAATGCAGTCTGCCTACCCACAATCATCTATATTTATGTTCATATTCCAATATGGCTCTCAAGGCAGAATTTGGTCCTTCATGTTGAAGCTCAGAACAGAGGAGCACCCTAGCTATTCAGTTACTGTGGAACCTTGCAGCAAGTTCAAGTTACTGTGCAAATGCAAATGTAGAGCATTAATTTCATAATTTACATTCATGAATCTGTTGAAAAAGCTACAATATATTTTCCTTTGAAACATTTATTTTAGAACACTTAGATGTGGCATTTTGAAAAGTCATTAAAAAGATTTTGTGCTAATCAAAATATACAGTAAAATCCACTTCTATATCTAGGATACAGTGCATTAAAGGACCTATTGTTCTTGTAAAGTTATTTTACTGCTAGTTACTGATACCCTTTGCTTTGTTAGCTTGTTTTTTCACAGAAAATAGTGGGATGTGAGATTTTTTTTACCACCAGAACTTTACAGATTTTTACATTAACCTAACGCCTAAGGAGTGAGATAGTTTAACAGAAAACTGTAAGCTCACACTGTTTAGACTAGCAGTTATAGCTCTGACAGTTTCCTTTTTTTTACAGAGCATGCATTTGTATTTTGTGATTTTGATGAATAAGGAGAAAATCTCAATATTCTTTCTATCCAGATGGTCATGACACTAGAACAACCCAGTACCCTACTGAGTTTAAATATCATTTTTTTCAAGGATTATATAAACTTAAAAAGTAATACTATGGAAGAAGCTTAACAATATACAGTACGTATTAAATCAGATTTTATATTAAGAATCCACATGCTTTCATCCAAGTTGATAGAAAGTCCATATGGATTTTTTTCTCCCTCTTTTGGTACATTACCATAATCTTAGCAGGTAGAATGTCCTTTGAGAGGAAAATTACAGTTTAGGGAAAATACAGAGCATTATTAAATAAAGTACATTGAAATTGAAGCGGACGTAAACTTGGGTGAATCTTCCCAAGGCAGAAAAGAGCTTAAAGAAAACAGTATTCTACTATCAGAGAAACACAGTAGTTGCTGCTAGCGGTCCGATCTATCAATAATAAGTTTTTGTCCTCATTACAAGAAGTCTTTAATACCTATTCTTTCCATATATTAATGTTTAGATGTAGTAACACAGGCCCTGACACTAGGTCTCGATCCACTATTGCAGATCTCTTGTGCCCATGTGGCGTCACCACTGATTTCAATGGAATTGTGACTCATGCCAGCAGAGCTGGGCATGTCACTACAGGTCTGAATTTGCATGGACATACTAGCAAATATTGATTCTGTTTAATGAGCTATTAATAAAGACATAGAAAGAAATAAAATATAGGTTAAAAATAAACTTGTCATCAGATGTTCGGCTGCGTGTGTGTGTTCTCCCTGCATGCTGTCCCAGCTCTGGCACAGCAGACCTCGAGCAAACCGCCCAACGACCACAAGATCTGTTAAGGTACGAAGGCACCAGCCAGGTTTATTGTTGGCGAAGCACAGTACTAGTATCCCACAAACTCTACCGGACCACTAATACAATGGACGCAGCTCAGTGAATGGCGGGACTTTCCATTTCTCCCTAGGCCAGAGAGAGACACTTTCTAAGATACCTGTTTATACCTCAATACAAACAAGTTACGTATTGCCCCTCTGACGTAGTTAGGTGCCACTTTCTGATGTAGCTAACCACCACTCATTACCTTGTATCTGTTGGTTTGATCAAAACATCTTTATCTATCATGCTGTCATCCTGACCTTATTTTTAGGATGAGTCAGTGTGTTCTCGTTACCTTTGAGGGGTGTGTTTATACCATATTTGGTATCGGGGTGTTCTGGTACCATCCTTCTGGAATATGTTTGCTTGAGTGTCCTGGTACCTAGCCTTTCTTAGGAATGTGTGTGTTTTTGCAATACCAGCCCTGTTCTTGCCAGATTCTGTGAGCAGGGCCTGTCTCTGGCTCACAGCCTGATTTTACTTTGAATCAACAAAGCTTTGACCACTACTTTAGCTCCCGCCTCAGGACTCATGCCAGGACTCTGATACAAGGCCTTATGTTTCAGGCTCTGTTCTTACTACAAAAACAAGCTAATATAACAAAATCATCTGTTTTGGTTCAAATATTGGTGAACAATCCAATAGTGTATGATTTCATGTAACCTCAGATATTTTGGTGCTAAGCTATAAGTAGCTGGCTACTTTCAAACAAACAAACAAACTGCCATGCAGATATGTGAACGACTGGATACACTTCCTTTGATCAAGATACTGAACTTGTACTGAATCTAAAGATCCAATTCTAATAGAAGACTGAAGATCCTATCTTGTCATTATGGGACACTATTGTAGATACTTCTAAGAACAGTAATTTTTCATGATATTTGACAGTAGTATAAAATGTTAAATGTTTGAAGTGTAGTCACAAGTTGTGAATTTATTCCCCCCCCCCCCCACGTCCCCAAGTGAATGTGAGTCTTTACTGCCCTCAACAGTAGCAATGCTGTACATAAAGCCATGTGTTGCCTTCCATTAACATATAGCAGGATCATTTCAAAACTTGAGCCTCCGTATTAGCACCCCTTCAAGCCCAGCTCTGAATGTATTATTGCTCAAATTTCACTTTGCTAATTTTTACAAATAGTTTCATGGGAAGTAACTTGATCGTGCAATAATTCCTTAATTATCTCTCAAGTGCTTTGCTGACATGACATTTTAACATATTTACTCAGCTACGTAGAATGTTTGCTCAGCAGTCACCTTGTTTGCAGGCATTTGCACACTGTTTAAAGTTCATTTAGAAATCCTTTCTCGCATGAAGAACGTGATTCTAGAACTTGGTTTTAAGGAAGCTAAGAGTGCTAGTTTATGCTGCTGCGATAATGCATTTGGTCCCTTGCTGTTTGAATTATTGACTTAACGGTGTGGTATCTGCTCCAAGGACTGAACATAGGCCTTGGACATAGGACTAGTCTGAAGGGAGGAAAGGCCACATTGTACTTAACAATGACCATTGAGTCAGCTCTGTTTTACCTGTTAACAAGTTTCTAGCCTTGGAACATTCAGCTAAAAATTCGTTATGATTTTCTTTCTGCATCACTGGTTTCTTGGGGTTAATTTTTTAATATTATTAAAGCTTTAACACTTTTTTAAAAAGCAAAAAAACCACCACCATACTGTTCTCCCTATCTCCTGGAGATTTTTCTTGTGTTGCTGGTCATTATCTTTGGATAAGGACTATATGTGACTTACATCTCCAAAAGGAATATATTTTAATTTCAGACACTGGAAAATGTGCTATTTTAATATGTACCACCAATTTCTCCTTTGTATATGCACAGTTAAACTTTATTACAACAATAGTGTTCAGGTATTTGAAAATTGCTTATGAATAGAATTCAAGAAAAACATTGAAGCATCAAGAATAAGTAGGCATAGTTGTACTAAAACTGTTTTGATCACTACTATGTATACAGCACTACAGGTGTATAAGATGCTTAGATATTGTGTGATATTGATTCTGTGACATTGAGCAATAGAAAGTAATATCCTAAGTAAGGGATTGTGCATAGTTCAGTTGCCCTAGGAAAGGATTGTCACTTAGATTCACAGCTGAGTCTGTGATGCCCCTTGCTCTATGTAGGGAGTCAGATGTGTCAGCATTTTTCCAGGTTCTGCCCATTCTCTATCTATCTGCACAGGAGGGTGAGTAGCAACTGTCAAGGCGAAATCCCCACTCTGTCACTTTGAGTACAGAAGGTGGGGGCCTGCAAGGATTCTAAAAATTAATACTTGCCACTCCAGGCTTGTATTAAACTCCCAAGGTTACAGCTTTTCTCTGACCTTGGCTTGGTAAACGCTGCCACCACCCAAATGGCAAAAAAAAAAACCCACCCTTGGACCCAGGAAGGAACACTTGGGAATTCCTCCCTGTGGGTTACCCTCAAGCCCTTTCACCCCTCCTCTGGGGAAGAGCTGAGAAAGAAAACAAAGGAAATTAGCTGTGCTACCAGCTAATCAAACAACATGCACAAACCTCTTAGGACACCAAAAATTTAATCATGTTCTTAAAAAAGGTAAATTTTATTAAAAACACAAAGGAAAAAAAATACATCTGGAATTTAGGCTTTTGCTAGATTTTAAAAGAGGAATCCCCCAAATTAAGCACCCAAACTAGCTTTCTTGGGGATTCAGCTGAAAGGTTACAAGCAAACAAAACCATCAGGGGTTAGCACAGAGGAGATTCACAACCCAAAATAAGAAATAAACCTGATTGTGTCTAACTAAACATTCCCTATCCAAATAATTTCTTCTAGGTATGGAAGATACTTTTTCATACCTGGTTCAAACCTTACACCACAGTCCTGCTTATAGCATTGCTGCTTCGTGTCCCTGCAGCCCAAAGAACAACAGACAAAGGGAAAGTTTCTTTCCCAATTTTTTTAAAGTTCTAGCCTTCCCATTGGATCTTTTGGTCACATGCCCACTTTTTTTTTTTTAACCTGTGGGACTTTTTAGCCCTTTACAGGTAAAGCAAGTAGAGAACAGCTACCAAGGGGATTTTACAGCTAACTGGCTGGCTGAGTGTCCATCAAGGGGAGCTATCTCCCCCCCCCACACACACACACTTCATTTATCACAGCAGCACAGGTGGCTGTTAGCACCACAGGGAAGTAACAGGGCATGTTCTTCCTTTTCATGGGCACACAGCAAGGGTTACAATCTGGTTGTGAAAAAGGTACTCTTTTTATGTTTATTATTGATTTTCATACAAAAACAGAATAAAAAGTGCAAATTCAGCTTGTATTGTTTCCAAATACTGCACACTTCCTGGATCTCCAGTAGAAATAAGGTACTTTTTATGATGACTAATGGACATTAGGGTTATCATTGCATGGACATTTTCCCTTTAAAAAACTCTGATATCAAACACTCCTAAAATATTTCGTTCCAGACAATATTTGCAAATCAAATGTAATAAATAGAGAGTAATTCCAGATATATGAAATATTTAACATGCAGTTTTAAGGAATTTCTGAGTGGCCAAGGATCTCAACTCAGCCATGGTCATATCAGTAAATCTTCATGCTAGACCTATACATCTACCCACTGCAAGTCATTTCTACTTAAATATGGGCAGAACCCAACCTCCAGATCCAAACACCCATGAATATTGGGTGTCTGTGCAAGTTGGATACAGATCTTGCCGTTTCCGTTCATCCCTCCTTCTCTTTTATATCTATTTCATATTACCAAACCTAAACAACTCTATTACATTGATTAATATTACAACAAAGGCTATAACATGCAATGTTCCTTTTGGGCAAATGTACTCTGTCTGAGTATTCAATAAATTGTACCCAAATATACAAATATTTATTTAGATTGTCTATTTTGCTCGTCGTCCTTGATGTGTTATTTTTTTCCATGACAATAGCATCTCATATGACAACATCTCTCCGTCTAATCCAATTAAAAAATAAAATAAAACTAAAATCACAGAACAAAAAATGTAAGAAAAGAGGGAACGGGACTGATATAATGAAATTGATTCTTTATTTGAGAAATCATTCTCCTTCCTAATACTCCTGTAATGAAAACAGGATTTAACAAGGAGGCACAGACACAGTTGATGGATAATGATAAGACCTGTAAAAGGCACAATTCTGTATTAGCGGTGAGATAGACTAGAATACTGTCTTTTCCATCTCTATGTTATATGGAGCAAATCTTTAAATCATTACTCAGCTTTTACTCTGTTCTTACAGAGGCAAAATTCACTTAAGGATTTCAGAATTTACCCCAAGGATTCATAATACATAACAGTACTGGTGCCATGACAACATGACACCCAGTTTGGCAGTGAATTTCAATCCAGACTTGCAGCACCATGCTACTCAACTACTTAGTTTATGGATCCAATCCCATAACACTGACATCAGTGGAAATTTTGCCAATGGCTTCTATAGGATGAGGCTCAAGCCCTGCGAGCAAAAATTAATAAAAGCCTAATCTCGTTTCCATTTAAATTAATCACAAAACAATGCAACAGTTACAGAATATCAACAGATACTACCTGTGTGTGACTAAGACCTTCAAAAATATTTCAAGTGTGAATCAGTAAATGTCTCTAGAGACATTCCAGTGCATTTTAACTCACTAGGCAGTCTAGGATCCTTTCCTTTTGAGAAAAGTGGATGATAAGAGCACTCAGAACCTGGTGGTTAATAAGTTAGGATACTGCCTTCATTGATTCCTGCTGTATTCTCTTACAGAAGCTAAGTGCTAATGACCAGAAGAATGGTATCTGGTGATATTATTTTTATCTGAACATTCTTCTTCCAAGTTCTTGGCCTCTTGTTTTTCAGTCTATTATCTACATGCTGTCAGTGAGTGAGGTAATCCATCAGCACTATATTAACGTTCATTCCTATGTAGATGAGACACTGATTTCATCTCAGAATAGACCTTCAGCTATTTGTGTGCTGCCCGCTTGTCTTGCTGACGCTGAAAGATGGATGTGACACAGGTTTATACTGAATTAAAAATCACTTTTCAAGATTTGAAACGAGGGGACTGCAGTGGACAAAGCTAATTCCCCAATGGCATCAGCATTGTATGGTTCTTCTTTGCTTTATAAATGTATGTACCCAAAGAGTATGGGAATTAATCCCTGTTGTCCTTACTCCAGTAAAATTCCAACTGACATCAGCAGAATAAGATCAGTAGGATTTGGCCTATCTAGAATACAGTGGGCACGTACATATCTATTTATATAACACTTGCCCTATTTCATTTCCCTTACTCAAAAACAATACCTAAATTCCCCAAGCAATACGTATCTGCCCACACACTGCCAAACAATGCCACTGCTGAAAGCAATGACTTTGGGATATGGTACTGCCAACTGGCCTAGATAATAGCATTAACACCATCATTTACAGTCAAAAATACTAAATAATGCAAAATCATGCTATCTAGCTCAGAGGTCATGTATGTCAAAACTATTTTATGCTTGTCTTTGTACAAGGCACAAAAACATCTTCCTCATAGGATTCCTAATACTGAATCATAACACCACAAAAGCCTAGGTACCCTCAGAAAGAGACCTGTTTCAAAAAAGAAGAAAAAAAATCATGAAAATAGGTTTAATACGTAGTACCCAGGTATTTCAGTAATTGATAGATCACAATGAAACATACAAAGGGCCAGATTCTGCTTCCCCCTCCCCCCCCCGCCCAAAATGGCTTTGTGCTGCTCTGGTGGCAGAAAGTATCTTTAAAGCAAACTTAATTAGCTGCTTTGGGCTTTTCTCTTATAGAGGAATTCAAGTGGTGTACAGCTGCAGCAGTTAGGGTGTTGCCTGATTCATCAGCTGGTGGAGACGGAAGAAGGAAGGACCTGCTTTCTCTTCACCATCTTTGGGGTAATGTGTACCCATGAAGCACACATGGAGGGAGCAGTCTCTGTGTTCTTCTGAATGCAAGGACAGCAACTCTGGTTGTCCCTTATGTGAGAAAGTCCGTGCACATTTCTCCCATCACCCCTTGCATCCATTGACTTTCTGGCCCTGGATGTCCACACGATATGTATACAGGTATTATTACTTTATTATTATTATTATTAATTTGTATTATTATAGCTCCCAGGAGCCCTAGTCATGGATCAGGCCCCATTGTATTAGGCACTGTACAAACGCAGAACAAAAAGACAATCTCTGTTTACAATGTAAATATAAGAGAAGAGACAACAGATGGATACAGACAGACGGGAGTACAAGTGAACAATGAGACAATACTGGTCAGCATGACAGGCAGTGGTCTCTGCCCCCCATGTTCCAACTATTGTTAAGATTTTTATAGGCATCAAAGCAAAGGAGTGGAAAATTAGGAACTTTTAGATTTTGGAGGAAGTGCCTACCATGTGTGTGGGGCAGGATAGGAGAAAGCACAAAGAGGCTTGTTTGAGAATGTAACAAGTGGGCACTGGAGGCTGGCATCCTAGGCCAACTGGGGGTGAGCATTGATAGCTTGATAGCAAATGAGAGATTATACATGGTTGGGCATTGAGTGCGAAGGGCTTTGGAAGTGAATATAAACATCTTCAGTTTGATGAGATAGAGAAGAAGGAGAAGCCAATGGAGGAATGCAAGGAGAGAGGTGTTATGGTCAAAGAAATGGGGTAGGCAACATTAATTTAGCAGTAGCATTCTGAATGGATAGGAACAGGGCAAGCTTGCATTTGTCAAGGCCAGAAAGAAGGATTTTGCAGTAACTGAGAGGCGAGATGAGGACATGGTTGACAGTTTTAGCTGTGTGGATGGAAAGGAAAAGCTGTATCACAGAACTGCTATGCAGAAGTAAGACAAGATTTAGACAGGTGCGAAGATAGGCAGGATGGAGGTGCCCACATATTTAGCTCAAGCTGGTGGTTAGCATCCACAAGGAGATATCAGAGAGACAAGCTGAGATTTAAGGTTGGCCAGAAGGAGACAGATTTGAAATAGAGAGATCAGCTGGTGAGCTGCCAGCATAGAGATGGAATTTGAATTTGTGATTGCAATTGAAATTGCTCAAAGTTAAGATATAGAGGGAGAAGAAATGGGACCAAGAAGAGAGCCCTGTGGAATCCCAACAGAAAACTGGAAAGCAGATGAGGTTACCTGGGGGTATATATCTATGATCTACATGTGTGTAGAAATATCAAGAATAGGCTCTAATATGACTGCATTTTCATATATTTGCAATATGCCTGTGTGATAATGTGCATTACATTTCCCCTATTGGTAATTAATGCCCTATAGTCATCTGTTTCACTGAAAAGATACATAAACCATGAAAAGATTAAATCTAATTATCATTATTTCCATTTCTGGGGCAAGGCCTTTTCATACATAATTATGTCTTAGTGTAAAACTGGCAGGCTTTAAACAGTTGCCCTATCATTCATAATAATGAGTAGAATAATAAGCCACAAGCCAAACTTTCACATGCTTTCATTAGCTACAGAAGGCTAATTAGGACTTTAACCAGAAATGCCACTAAGCATCATGTTCACTGAGGTAATTACAGCACTGAAGATATTAAGAAAGTGAAAGATACATTATCCTACCAAAAGAGCTCCAGATCCAGGAATGGCATGATGCTGGCAAACACACTTTCCACGAAATCATCCTCCCTTTAAATGAATTTAAAGCATATAATCATGTGTTGAGAAATCATGTCAAGCAACTTAAATCTAGATGCTGAAAAAGGACAAATTGGGCCTGATTCTCTTCTCACTTAACACAGTGTGAACAGGATTAGGAACAATGAATTCAAGGGAGTTATATCCATGGAAAACTAGTGTAGTTGAGATCTGGGTCAAGGTCATTGTCTGAAGGCTGACCAAGTCTGATCTCGCTTACAAGGAAGTCAGCAATATTTTTGCCATTAACTATAATAAGAGGTCATTCATTCATTATCAAAATGTTGACTTTCACCTGCAATCACCAATGATGTCAGCCTTTATCACCCTCTTGTTACATTTTCCAACAAGCATATTCATGCTTTGTCCCATGCTATCCTCCATTCCAGGAGGAGCTGCCTGTAACCACATCTTCAAGGCCACTTTATTTGCCTTCTTCAAATCCCTTCTTAAAACTACCCTTTGCCTTAATGACAACAGTTAGGCAGCAGGTATGCTAAAATCACTGCCTAGAATGCTGCCCACTATTGTCTCATTGGCTCCTGATGCTCCTCCATCTGTCTGTATGCATCTGTTCTCTCTTGTCTTTACTGGGGTTAGGCTGAAATCTCACCCTTAACCACTTTTCATGATGGTTAGTTGTAAATGTGGTTGTAAGTAGTGGTTGAGGAGGGTTTAACCCTTCCACATTTAATTCATTGAAGTGGTGGTATCCACTTGAATCAAATTTACTGTGAAGCATCTTCATCCCTGCTATGTCAATGCCTAAAGCATTAATAGTTTTTAATTAATAGCAAGGTTTTTGCTGTCAAGGTTGCTAATGTAGTGTACAGTACAGAGAGGGATATGGAAAAGCAGTAAACATATTATCAGGAGAGGACAAGCAAAATAGCTACCAAAAAGCATTTTAACAAGCTGAATTATTGGGCTTATAGATCCCTAACCCTTTTACCTCCTAAAAAAAGAACCAATAAAAACCATATACTTTTACCTGCTACTTTAATACTATGTCAGTGGTGGTGCCCTGTAGCTGTTTGTAAGCATTGTTCTATATTTGTCATTTTATTGTGAATGCAGTTGAACTCAGCAGCAGCTCATAAAGTATTCTCCAAAACAAGAAAATGAAAGAAAACTAATAAATGTGGTTTCACCTCATGAAGACCAGCTTAATAAATGATGAAGTCTACCCAGTCACAAATCACCACAACGTAAATTCTGCCCCCTAAACAAAAAAGCGCCTAACTGGGGCGGCTCATGCAATTCAATATCATCTATTCATCTAACACTGTTCACTTTGCTGTGCTTTATAATTTAGTAAATTAGCAATGAGGTTTGATCTAAGTGCATTACACATGCTATTAGGTATAATAATGCACATGGTATGCTTCATTTAAACAATCA
Source organism: Chelydra serpentina (assembly GCA_037349315.1). Classification (NCBI taxonomy): domain Eukaryota; kingdom Metazoa; phylum Chordata; order Testudines; family Chelydridae; genus Chelydra; species Chelydra serpentina. Next base: position 23,069,892 of record JBAIAC010000035.1, read on the forward strand.
GTTACACCCATTACGATTCATTTATTTTACCTTTTGTTATTGATTGCATTTATTTTCACTGGGATTTCACTGAGATAAATTAATCCCACTGACAATCTTTCTGTGAAATCACCAGTTAGAAATTTTCAGTCAAGCAGGATGTATTGGACTCTTGGACATGTTTTGTATGGAAGCACACAGATCATTTTCTGTAGTAGGGCAGACAGAGCCGAACTGAAGGGCTCGTACAACATGTGTGAAACCTTCTGAGTAACTCACAACATTTTATCCTAGTGCCCACTCAATTTACTAGATGTATGACATATATAGTTGCACCACAGTTAGGAGAGTTATGGAAGAATATTGTGAGCCAGTTAAAGATGTTTTCAAATGCAGTATGTTCCAGTGGATAGAACGCTGGTTTTAGGTTCTGACTCTGCCTGGGATCTGGTTTTGAGAATCTGTCTGAATATGTACTGATCACTCATCAGCATGTGTTTCTTCCATGTCCTGCTGAACAAGTCTCAGTAGAGTTCATATTTCACCATCCTCTACATTCATGTTTATGTCTTGTACTCATAGTAGGAATATGTACTTGCAGTTTCGGTTAAATGTATGCCACTGGTACATTATATGAATGATAACGTATCTGTTCAACACATGTAGCTTGTTTTCAAGTGCATGATTTTTCCTGAGGAAATAGTTTGCCCCTGACAGATTTTCCAGGTTATAGTTCTGAAAGGTCTTTAGTTTGTCAGTCATAGTAGGCTTTCACCTTTGGTCTGTTACTTCTTCCACCACTGGAGGATGTAGTAATGCTGGGGCTACTGGTACCAAGATATTTGCATGTCTTGACATCAAATGTTGTATGGGGCTGCTATTGGTGCCTTCTGTGGGAGTGTTTCTCCACTCAAGGATGGCTTTCTACACATTTTCTTTGCCTGTTGCTGCCTTCTTTAATAGAGTCTTAGCAGTTTAAACTGTTGATTCAGCTGTTCCATTTAACTGGCTTTGTTATGGTGATGATGAAGTATAATTTACCATTCCCGGGTAAATTGCACAAAATCGTTACAAGAAACTAGGGTCTGTTGTCTTAAACTATTGTTTGGGGTATCGTTCTTGCTGAAATGTTTCATTGCTTGTCTACGATGATAGTGTCTGACAGCTCATCTAGTTCCCAATAGTCTGAAAAGCCATTTACAAATAATGAGGTAGTTTGTGAAGTTTGTAGTGAAAAGCTCCATTCCTACTAAAGTTGTGTATTTCATTGTCTCTTTTAGCTGCTTTGTCTGCATTTCCCTATACGTATCACAGCTTCTCACCAGGTCTCTGATATCCTTGGTTATGTTTGGCCAGTATATGGTGTCTCTCGCTTTCTAGAGAAATGCTTCTATTCCAAAATGGCTGTGATGTATTCTTGAGAGAATTTCCACTCTCAAAGATCTGGATATTAGGATTACACTGCCTTTACATGTGATGCTATTTTATATGCTCCTCTCATCTCAGCAGTTCCACTATTCTTGGGAGGCAGATGTGGTTTCTCCCTTGGTGTCTGGCCATCCTGACAGAATGATGGAGGTGAACACTTTAAAGTCTTTGTCTTATATAGTCTGGATTCTTTCCTACCCCTGTCTTGAAACTGAAATGTAACTGGCTTGGTTGATGCTTTCTATGTTTTCTGTATTTGCCAGGTTAAGGAGACCATATTCTTATTCAGTTTTTGCCATATTTTCATGCTACAAAGCTGCTCCGGATAAGAAGTCAGCTAAGTACACCTTAAGGCCTTTTTTGTAGTGTACATATAAGTTGTAGAGTTGCAGTTTCAGTAGCATGCACTGAAGGTGTCTTATTTGCTACTGTTCCCTGCAAGTCCTGTTAGTACAGCACTGATATTCTTTTGCTGCAGGTTTAATCCCAAATGGCATTCTCAACCCTATGTACCTACCTGCTAGTCTCCAAAATATGGTGAAGTAGCTGCTTTCTTTATCCACTAGCACTTACCAATATCTGTCTTTGGCATTAAGTACTGAGAATATTTTTGCTTTGGCAAGTCAAATAATACCTTTTTCAGTTGGTAGTGAGCTCTTTTTAGTGCTTTGTTGGATTTGCTTGGATCTGTGCAAATGCACAGCTTGACCGGGTATTGCAATAGCTACCCTGCTGTGTATGTAACTTGTGGGCTCTGAGACATTAACAATGATGCCTTCTTTTTCCATTTGCTTTATTGTTCCCACTATTTTTTCTCAATGCAATGGGGTACTTTGTGAAGCAGGTGCTGTACTGGCCAAATTGTTTCTTTCCAGATGTAACAGGCCTGGACATCCTAATCCATCAAAAGCCTCATGGTAATCTTTGAGCAGCTTTGCTTCAGGGATGCCACAGTGTATTCTGTGCTCAAGATACAAGCAAAAAAAAAAAAAAAAAAGTGTGTCTATTGTATGAATCATTTGTCTCAGGTTTATTATCACCAGGTTCATGTATTCACTTGTTTTATCTGAAAACAATGACTTCTGCGTTACCTGTACTACCTAAAATTTCAGCCCATATACTTTTTCTTGGTATTCTGCTTGTAACTTAGATTGTCCTAGTGGTATTATGATCGTGTCATCATATAATTTTAATTTGGCTGTGCTTGTTTACAATTTCACTTTCTTCTCTTGCATAATGCTGAGGAAACCTCTGTAGCCTAACACATTCACTGATGTTCCAAGTCTATTTCATATTCAATTTCTTGTTTGTTTGTGCGCTGTTTCCTTGTCTTTGCATCTGGTGCTAGTCTGAGCCATTTATTGTTTTGCTATTTTGCACTGCATACATCTCATATACATGCAAAAAAAAACCCTCTTCTTTGGAGCAAGGACCATCTTTCTAGTCTGTGTTTATACAACAGCTAACACTATGGGGTCCTGATCCCTGCCTAGGGCTCCTAGGTGCTATGTTAATAGAAATACAAATAATAACAACAGTATCTCATTCTCTGAGTCATTTCTTGTTTTCTTGCTATGTTGCTTTTCTTGTCTGCAAGCTTTGGCATAATGATTTTGCTTTCCACAATCATTTCATATGACCCCAAATGCTGGGTATTTTTGCATTATCATTTTTCTCCACAGTATCCGCAGGCCTTCTTTTGCATTTTGTCTCCTCTGTTTTGTATTTGTGCATTTACTTTTACACTAATGTTGGTGTATTTTTCCTTGAATTTTCATGCTTTCCCTGTGCTGCTTGGTGAACTCTGCTCCACCTATTCTCTTTCATTTAAATGTGTTAGTTCAATAGCTTTGCACATCTATAGTTCTTTGTAAACACACAGTAAAAGTTTTAAACAAACAATTTAATACTGGTACTCAGCAATGATGATTGTGAAGCTTGGTTGAGATGGTGAAGTCAGAGGGTGGGATATTTCCCAGGGAATGCCTTACTGCTAAATGATGAACTAGCCCTCAAGGGTTAACTCATTGTTGTTAATGTAGCCTCACACTCTACAAGGCAGAAGGAATGAAGGGAGAGGAGACAGTATGGCATACAGAGACACACACCCTATGTGTGTGTGTGTGTGTGAGAGAGAGAGAGAGAGATGTGCATTTCCCCTTTAAGTATGCTGATCCCTGTCTTAAGTACACTGCCTTGTTCATTAGATCAGCAAGCTGAGACCCACCTCAGCTGCTGTCTCCAGGACTGTTGTGTGCCCCCCTGATCTATGGAACATGGGGTAAGCGGGGTACAGGAGAAGGGGGGAGGGAGACACCCTAACATTAGCCCCCTGTGATAGTGTCTCCATAAGACTTTATGAGGAGATGCTTATAAATGTATATATGATGTAACTGGAATATGTTTTATGCTACATGTGCCATGTAACATATCTTTGTAAAAGTTATGATCTACTGAATCTATTCCCCCGGTTTGTATGCATGTATCATTTTTGTAGTTGAAGTTATGAATATTGGTTGTATATTTGCTGGGTTTATACATAGCCTTTCTAAGAGAATGGGATCATGTCTGGGTGCATTCCTTTCTCCAATCAAGAAACTCTTAAGCAGACAAAAGAAGGTGCAGACCTGAATCCACATCTGAGCTTGGCCAGGAATGCGACTGCCTGGACTGGTTACTGAGTGGTGCATGGATATGTGACTTGCCCATGTGATCCCAAAACTCCAGGGTAACATGATGCTACACAGGGAGTGGGGAGGAGCGTCCATCCAGGAGAGAAAATCTATTTAAACCCCTGGAAGATCCCTCCATTTTGTCTTCAGCTGGCTAAAGAGAGAGGCTCTCCACTCCCCAAGGACACACCTGAAAGAGACTGAACAAAGAACAAAGACAATAGGGGGTGTGAGTGATTGCTGGACCAAGGCTAGAGTTCTACAGCCTGTAAAAGAAAGAGACTGGAACTGGTGAGGTTTTTATCTGTGTTGAGTTTGATTAGACATAGACTTGCGTGTTTTATTTAATTTTACTTGGTAATTCACTTTGTTCTGTCTGTAACTACTTGGAATCACTTAAATCCTACTTTCTGTACTTATTAAAATCACTTCTTACTTATTAAGTTACCTGGAGTACGTGTTGGTACCTGGGGGGGGGGGGGAAACAGCTGTGCATATCTTTCTATCTTTGAAATAGAAGGCAAACTATTTATGCGTTTACCCTGTATAAGCTTTATACAGGGTAAAACGGATTTATTCAGGGTTTGAACCCCATTGGGAGTTGGGCACCTGGGTGTCAAAGGCAAGAGCACTTCCTGAGCTGCTTCCAGGCAGGCCTACAGCTGTTAGTGGACGTGATTCAGATCTGGGTCTGGGTTTGCAGCAGATCAGCGGATCTGGCTCAAAACAGACAGGATTCTGGAGTCCCAAGCTGGAAAAGGCAGGAAAGCAGGGGCAGAAGTAGCCTTGGAACACCAGGTGGCAGCTCCAAGGTGGTTTCTGTGATACCAACCCGTCACACCCCCCTCATCCCTCTCCGCCCCCCCCCCCCACACACACACAGGAAACAGGAGGCTCGGGGAGCAGCTCCAAAGCAGAGGGCAGGAGCAGCACATGGCAGTGGGGAGGGACATCTTAACTGCCGGCAATTGATAGCCAGCTGGGCAGCTGCTCCACAGGGAACTTAGGGGAGCGGGGAGCTGCTAGGGGGGCTTCCGGTCCACCCTACTTCCAAGCCCCCACCAGCTAGCTCCATGGGCTGCTCTTCCTGCAAGCAGTAGACAAAGCAGGTGACTGCCAAACGACGTTAGAAGGGAGCATTGCACAACTTTAAACAAGCATGTTCCCTAATTGATCAGCAACATAACAATGAAACAACATTAATCGGGAAGACTTTAAGTGAGGAGTTGCTGTAATTTCATGAGTCAGCCACTTTGCACAGTTTGACAATATACTGATCAATAGTTTCTCCAGGTTTTTGGTTAATCTTGTTGAAAAAATTTATCTATGACATTTCTTTTGGGTTAAAAATTGAGAACTTCTAGGATTTTACATGGGTCCTCCTGGCATATGCTGATGCTGATGGACCATATGGCAGCCTTTCCTCATTACAGATAATAGTGTGACTGCTCATATTTTGTTTTCCTTTTATTCAGTCCCATTGTAATTTGATTGTTTTTTTCCCTTTCCCAAAAATGTCCACTTGTTGAACACACACACTTTTCTGCCATCCATTGGCACAGGGACACAAATCTGGTTTCTGTTTTCTCTTTATTTGTTTTCCCCTCCACTAGTCTTAGTTTCTGTTTTGATACACCTACAGGAACTGATTCAATTCTGGCACCATGTTCTGTTTGCAAGCATAAAGAGAGCCAAGACACTGCAACATGCAGGCCTTATTCATTCCTCTATGTACACTGTCCTCTCTCATCAAGAAAGAACAGTTCTCTAAGTTCCTACACATAATCATACTATTGCACCCCTTATCATAACAATCAGGACAAAAAGTGCTGTCCCATCAAGCAAATAGCTTGATGCCTAACCTAAGCATCAAGACAGAGCTAGCAAGACAGCAGAAGATTAGGGATGGGCAAACTTCAAAAGTTAGGGCGTTCAGATGTGAATTCTGATGAAAATGAAAGTATAGAGTCTTAGCCAAAGCTTATATCAACTATTGGGACCTCTTAAGTCTGCTAATTGGCCTGATCCTCTCCTAACATTGGGCTTTCTATTTCAGATTCCAGTTGGATACAACTCCAGAACTTCTTGCATTTTTGCACACTCATTTGTAGCACTTTGCAAGCACCTAAAGAGAGAAATGGTGCTTAAGTATTTCAAAAAAATGTAGATGGGGAAGACTGGAGACTTTTATAAGAGCCACTTCACCCAACCCTAAGTAAATGGCACATTATCAAGCAACAGCTGGCTTTGTCAAAGAGGGGACAAACTTAATTTTGCATAACCTCTTCAATCTAAAAAAATACACAAAATGACATCTTCCTGTATTCCACTCCCATTTTTCTCCCTTTTCCTCTATTCCTGATCCATTCCTCTCTGTGTCTGTCTCCTTTCATTTCCTCTTCCTTCTTTCTCCATTTACCTCTCTTCTTTTTCTTCCCTTTTGAAATCGGATGCCATCATTAAGAACTCAGGCTCACTTCATGTATTGAATTCTGCCATTGGTTCCAATCTGGGTTTGGGTTAGAATATTATAAGTTATATTTAACCTAACAGAAAAATATGTGACAAATCATAACCCCCTGAAAAAGTGCATTTACTAGGGAAACTACAGATGATTCTAATTCCATAAATGAGATGATGCTTTTTTAATTTCTTATCTTTTATTGAAAACTTAAATTATTTAAATAATAGCTGTAGAGGGGAGACAGCATTTTATTGTGTATCAATTATTTCCGTCACATATTTGGCACTATGTTTAGGGGGCACTGCCTCAGCTTAAAATCCCACACACTTAGTCAAACAATGCTAAGAGAGGTAACAAACTAAACCGCTGTAGACAAAACTCAGCCAGAGCAGCAATGTTCAGATCCTCCATTGAACCCCGGCATAACTGTGGGTGGCTAGAATCAATATGCCAATTTGGATCCATTCTAACTTATAGAAGAAAGCAAAACGTATACATAGAACTGTGTGTTCTAGTGTGGTAGGAAGAATGAAAACCAATTTGCCACAGTCCATTTAGCTTCATGAAATAGACAACTGCATACAGTGCAGAGGAGTTCGGAAAAAAATATTTTTTCTCATACAGAATCAAAAATAAAAGAAGACAGTCTTGTGTTCGGTTCTTGCAGAAAGCTTCAACATTAAATCTATACATCATTTCATGTATTCAAAACTTGTTTTAATAATCCTCGTGTCATCTACTTCAGTGCTATCCGTATTCTTATTAATTGGATGGAAAAGGCCCTGTGCCACAGGGCACACAGGAAATGGGTGATTTCTTTTGCCAGAATGCATACCTATAACTAACAGAGAGCTTTGGATTTTTCATATCATGGACTCTAATGGGCTATTTAAAAGGGAGCCAAGTCAAGGCTGACGTGTATAAATTGATTTAGGTACCTTTAATATTGTCGCACATATTAAAGCTCACCTTTAAGATTTCAGGGGTGTTGTTATATTATTGCTTTAAATCTGTGTTTGCTGTATTCCTAAACTTGTGTGAGAGTGTGGTGGTGATGGTAAACCGGTGAGTATACCCATTTGTTTACAATGGGTCATACAAACACAGTATGGAATATTTTGAGGGCTGAGGGTTTTTTCTTTACAGTTAAAGTTTCATTTTAAAAAATGTCAAAGAGAATGTGAGAAGAGATTAGGGGGCAAAAGTAACCAGTGCAAGCGGGGAAAGACTGATTCTGAAAAGTCTGCAAAGATGAATAAACCTTTCCATTTTACTCATGAAAAATGTGGCTAAAAATTGTACATTTTTAGTGGCTCTACTGATGTGATAATGCACTTGGAAGAGCGATAACATGGCACAATAGCAATGCAAATACCACAGTGCTTCATAACCAGAGGGTCTTATCCAGGGGCGGCGCAAGCTTTTTTGCCGCCCTAGGCAGCGGTGGCAGGAGAGGCCACTGCCGCCTAGGACCCTGGCGGCCAAAGAAGCGGCTGCCGAAGTGCCGCAGAAGACATCAGCGGCCGAAATGTCGCCCCCCAAATCAAGGCGTCCTAGGTCTTATCCAATTAGAGTGAAATCCTGGAGCCCTCGAAGACAATGCAAGTTTTACCCTTGGCTTCAATAGAGCCAAGATTTTATCTTTAGTGTTTGCTACAAGTAACCTGTTCACAGAGACACACAGCTAATATCCTACATTGGAGAAACAAGAGACAAGCCGTACCCCTTAACAAAAGAGGAATCTGAAAAGCAAGCAAAAGTATAATATAATTGCAAGTGAATGTACTCTTAACAAATGGCATATTGTCAGAGTTCGAGGTGAAAAAGAAAATTCTGTCCTGGACTAAAAACTGGTTAAGAAAGAGAAAATAGAGTGTAGGAAGAAGTGGTCAGTTTTCACTATGGGAGATTGTCCAGTGTCTTTTAACATTTAATTATCTGAAATCTTTGCTTCTGCCTAAATCAGCACAGAGCCCCAGTTTGTTTGTATAAGTACCCTACAAAAAGTGGGAAATCTTCTACTGATTTTTAAGTTCCCATTTAGTCACATTTATTTAGAGCAGCTTTAATCACTTACTAGATGAGGATGATTCTTTCATATGCCAATGTAACATGTTTTGTCAAACTGCAATTATGATCAATTAAGAAACAGTGTTATCACGAATTCTCTTACAACTTACTTTGAACTAGGTGCTATTAAAAAATCATTAGGTTTCCAATTCACCATCAACATTTTTTACTTGACACTTACATTCTTTTACATTTCTTTTGAAATAGTTGCAAAAGCCTTCTTCAAAGCCTCATTTCTAGTATAACCATTTTTCACGTTGGCATGGTATTAAAATATCTGACTTTACATTTTCAGTTACATATTAACACTTTAAAATTTATATGGTTTATGGTGAGGCAGTGAGTATAAAGTCTCACAAGTAAAATCCCACCCAGTCCTTTGTAAACATGTCCCTTAATATTAGATTTTTCTCTGGCAGAAGACAGGGAAAGAGTATGTTCTAGTATCTTTGATAGTATTGAAACGATTTGGTTTTTACAAGAGCCAATACAAGTGAATCTGGAAATACACCCCCCCATCTCAGCATGTAGGGATGTATGGGGAGAAACTATTGCTGGATGATTTTCTTTTTTCATCCAGAGAATCATAGCACTGAAAGTGCTAGTGACACAGAGAGACACCTCCCTCTTACATAGTCCTTGTCAATACAAACTTGTGGTCTCCACCATGGGAAACCCTTGTGTACTCATCTTCCCCAAAACCACTTCCCCCAAGACTTTCACCACAGGCTGCTCTCCCATGTATGATTCCTCCCATGATCTCTCTACTTTCTATGATCACCTCTTTCCCCAGGAGGACTGTCTCCTTCGATACATCCAGCCTCCAGATACTCATAACCGTGGAGAGAACCTCAATGGACAACTGTCCACCTGCAGAATATTGTACCCAGCTAGCCTGCTGGACTCCCTCTATGAGCTAGAGGTTGCTCTTTTATCCAATCCTCCCACTAAAATATAAAAATGAGACCTCCCATGAAGCAACCCTCACTCTGCTGTCTACTAAAGAAGGGAACTGAGGGTTTAGCATAATCCAGTCTTTCCCTCTTACTGAAAATTAAGAGAAACCCCATCTTGATCCCACCCTCTTGAAGGTTAGAAGCAGGAGATAGGGGACCTTTCCCTGTCCACGCTTCCAATTGATCCTGCCCTTGCTTCCCCACAGAAATGGAGAAAAGGGGGATTGCATGATTATAGCTAATTCTCCTTCCACTAGAGAAGAGACCTTAAAAGGGCACTCACACTTGGCAAGCTCCTGCTCCACCTGTAGAGAAGAGAGGGAGGAGAAACAACTTTTCCTTCTCTTCTGTGCAAGAAGTGGACCCGTTAGCTTTTTTCCTCAGGGTTTGGCAATCCTCATTTTCCTAAGGAAGCCCACATAATAGACATGCACAAATAGATAGTAACTTGAATACAGACAAGATTAAAAAAAAAGGAAGAAAATACTTTAGTTTAATTTGAATTTTTCCCCCCTTGCAGAACTATTTTTTTCAGTCATCAGAAAAGCACCACTGCATACTAGTTATTAAGCTATTGGTATTTTATTAACCACTTTCTGCGTCAGGTTGACTCTTTGTCAGAGCAAAAGAAAGGGTTTTAATTAAATAACCTATTAGCTGGGTGCATGAAATTCTTCATGTCTGTATAAGAGAAAGTGTTCTGAGGAGAGCTAACAGATGCTATTGAAGAGATACCAATGCACTATGGCAAAGTGATGCAGATTCAGATTATATGTCTTTGCTTCCTCTGTACTTGACTAAGCTCTGGATGTGAATGAGATCACACAGGTTTAATCCAGACAAGAGAGAGTGGACTGGGAGAAGGATAATGAGTGTTTTAGTGAGATTTCAGCTACTAGTACTGCGATCTGTCCACTCTTCATTCAAGTCATTCACACTTGGGTGGATTTTGCATCTCGATCTTCTTGCTGGTGTCTCAAGTGGCACTAGTGGCCAAAAGCATTGCCTATGTCTAATTGGATGTTTCAAGATCCAGGCCTTGTGCTGGTAGTCCCAGAGTTTGTTTTTTTCTACATCAGATTAAGGCAACTTCACACAAATTGACACATAAGTAAACAGTCACACTGTGCACCCACTGTGGCTTCTGAATGTGTAGCCTATCAGGGGGAATTGTTATCGATGCATTTCAAAGGAATTAGAGTATTTGGTGTTTGATCCAACTTTCAAAATTTATAAAGGACCAAAGCAAGGTGGCAGATATCTGCCTATCTTGAAGTCTCTAAATAACCCTCTCCATAATCCCTGTCCCTCCATAATCCCCCTTCATAGCCCCACCTGCCTTCTCATGCCCACGGCTCACTTCTCTCAGATGTGGGGAAAGTCAGGTAATGAGAAGGTAAATGCTCATACTACTTTTCAGTCTTCAGATCTGCCCTTCTGTCTCCTCTGAAATAATCCAGTTGTATGGGCTCCTCCAGAGATCCAGGGCCAAAGGATCATTCAGCTGAGCAAGTCAAGTTAGAAAGTAATTTATCAAGTACTAAAAGAATGTGACAAGCTCAACAAAGCAAACCCTTCCCTTTCATTTATTACCCCGGGTGTTTTAAACAATTTCCACAGCAGTTAGAAATCCTCCTGCCACCTCTGTGCTGTAACCATAAAGTAGTTCTTTGCCTGAATATCAAGTCTGACTACTAAGGCGCTGAGTGAGGATGTGCATGAGAGGCAGATGGGGAAAAAAGGAAGGGTAGGGTCTTTGCATTCAACCCCCTCTCATGTAAATATGCAAGCAGAAAATACTAATGTTTCTGGTTATTGTGCAAATCCAACATTCTTTATGGCTCTTATTTGGGAGAGGGTCACCAGTATCTTAGAATTTCTATCTTCACTCAGGGAAATCAGGGAGGGTGGACAAAGAGTGCATTCCAAGAAATGCTGGGTCTGTCATTGCCAAACAGTAAAATATCCTTAGCCTGGGGCTGAAACAGTCTGCATAAATATATTTATTATGGTTTTGTTTACTGCAGGGGATCCAGAGAAGTAGAGTAGAAGTGGACACAAAGGTGAAATGGTCTGAATTTGTCAATCAGGCACCACATAATTTGCTTATATAGCATTGATAAGGGATGCAACCAAAGCGGCCGGTGTGGTGCTCCCTGACCTTCAAATGATAGTATTTTCCAAACTCCAGAGTTCAAAAATTGGAAAACAAAGCAATTAAACTCGCAAAATTGATTTCTCACACCAAGCTGTTCCCAGTGTAAGCACCACCAGCCTGGACTCATGCATTACTCAACTAACTGATCCTAGCTACATCGTGTCTTGAAAAGAGCAACAAATAGACAGGACAGTCCTCCTGAGGTAATATTAGATGTTATTTTATATATATATATATATATATAAAAGTTTGCAGATGACACTAAGTTTGCGGATGAGGTACTGCCAATTCAGAAAAGGATTGGGATATCATACAGGAAGATCTGGATTACCTTGTAAACTGGAGTAATATTAATAGGATGAAATGTAATAGTGAAAAGTGTAAGGTCATGCCTTTAGGGATTAATAACAAGAATTTTAGTTATAAGCTGTGGATGCATCAGTTGGAAGTAACAGAGGAGGAGAAGGACCTTAGAGTATTGGTTGATCACAGGATGACTATGAGCCATCAACGTGATATGGCCATGAAAAAAGCTAATGCGGTCTTGGGATGCATCAGGCAAGGTATTTCCAGTAGAGATAAGGAGGTGTTAGTTCCGTTATACAAGGCACTGGTGAGACCTCTTCTGCAATACTGTGTGCAGTTCTGGTCTCCCATGTTCAAGAAGGATAAATTCAAACTGGAACAGGTACAGAGAAGGGCTACTAGGATGATCCGAGGAATGGAAAACCTGTCTTATGAAAGGAGACTCAAAGAGCTTGGCTTGTTTAGCCTAACCAAAAGAAGGCTGAGGGGAGATATGATTGTTCTCTATAAATATATCAGAAGGATAAATACCAGGGAGGGAGAGGAATTATTTAAGATCAGTACCAATGTGGACACAAGAACAAATAAATATAAACTGGCCATCAGGAAGTTTAGACTTGAAATTAGACGAAGGTTTCTAACCATCAGAGGAGTAATGTGATGGTATGATGGGATAGCCTAATTTTGGCAGTTAATTGATCTTTGACTCATAGTGGTAAATATGCCCAATGGCCTGTGATGGGATGTTAGATGGGGTAGGATCTGAGTTACTACAAAGAATTCTTTCCTGGGTGGCTGGCTGGTGAGTCTTGCCCACATGCTCAGGGTTTAGCTGATCGCCATATTTGGGGTTGGAAAGGAATTTTCCTCCAGGGCAGATTGGCAGAGGCCCTGGGGGTTTTTTGCCTTCCTCTGCAGTGTGGGGCACAGGTTACTTGCTGGAGGATTCTCTGCACCTTGAAGTCTTTAAACCATGATTTGAGGACTTCAGTAGCTCAGACATAGGTTAGGGGTTTATTACAGGAGTGGGTGGGTGAGATTCTGTGGCCTGCATTGTGCAGGAGGTCAGACTAGATGATCATAATGGTCCCTTATGACCTTAAAGTCTATGTCTCTATATTCCCTGTTTTTCAATGGGGAACATTGCTTTAGACTTGACCTCACGTCCAGCACCTTATCTTAGACCAAACTCCTTCAGAGACCTACCTACCTAAGTAGTTATTTATATAACCATTCATCACTATAGTATTTGAGAACCTACACGTTGTAATTTTTTGCAAAGAATACGGCCAACAATGACCCTACCTATTAAAGGTCTTGGGGACAGAGCACGTCATGGCAGAGAGAATGCTTTTACTGGTGTGGCCACCCTCTGCCCTATTTTATGACCAGCATGAGTGTTTGCATCAGATGTTTACTAATCTGTTCATTCTGGCTCCTGTTATGATTCTCCCCCACAAAATACTTCTCCAGTTCCCTGGTTGACACTTATAATGCATCTCAGAGGCCTCTGTCTGTCTTCTCAGATTAACTTGAGCCAGCTGCTAAAACATGACTGACAAAACTGATATTTCCTACTTGCAAAATGATTCAGGCCAAGTCAGCTGTTCATGATCCAAACCGTCTATTTCAGTGTCTGCTGTGCAATACATTTTACACACAGCAAGTCTATCAAATACCACAGATAGTACTTGTAAATGTATGTGTTAAAATAAGTATCTAGAAAATAGATCTCATTTATTTCTGCAGATCTCATCTCATCTTCATTTATATTAAGCTAGCACTGCAGAGACCTCAACAAGGATTAGCACCCCACTGTCACATTCACCATACAAAAGCATAGTAAAACATAGCCCTGGCCTAAAAGCTTACAAATTACATAGATGAGACTGATGATAGTTAGGATGAAGACAGTATACACAGAGGTACAGATGGATTAAGTGACTTTCTCAAATTCACAGCAGAAGTTATCTGGAACATCCAGGAACTAAAACCAGATCTCCTGAGTCCTAGTACAGTACTGTAACCACAAGACTTATCCTTCCTCCCACACACCCAATTTTTGTCACATTTCAGAGTAAATGCCAATAGCAAGACAAGCTTAGAAGTCAAACATAAGGGGTTTGTAACCCACAAACATTTTGGAGTTTAGGTTTACTTTAGAAACACAGTCAAAATGCCCATCTGAATTCCAAGAGCTTCTTTGGTATATGCAATTGGCTTTTGTGTGAGAACTAGCAGAGATATTGTTAGTTAAACATGGTGAGTATTTTCAGGCATAGGAGAAAAAGCCCAGGAGCGTGCAACACCCAAGAAATGCAATGATTGTTCAGAAGTGTCTCGGGGCTGAGGGTGGGGCCAAATAAGATGTAAATTAGTGACATTATTCAATTCTGTAGCATCTTCCATCCAAGAATCTGAAAGCACTTCATACACATTAACTAAACAAACCTGCCAATAATCTGAGAGATAGGTAACTCCGTTTTACAGAGAGGTCTAGTGACTTCCCTTCAGGCCCATAGGGCTAACTTGTAACTTTACCATCTACTCTGAGTAAGGGATGGTGTATAGTTGGAGTGGTCCAGAAGCAAACCATAGCACAAACAATGGCTCAGAGAATCACAAATCCTCAGCATTTGCTCTGGGTTGAGTAGAGGGAGAGTAAGTAAGTAACCATCCAATCAACCACCCACCTTTTTCACAGAGCAGTTTATTTACCTCTGTGCGCTCATCTCCTTACCCTGGCTGGTGAGGTATGAGGAATACCTCCGTGTACCACTCCTCTCTACTTCCTTTCTTACAAAATTGGGCAAGTAGTTTCTGGTTTCCTACCACCATGGTCAGAGTCGCAATCTGAGCAGGATCACATAGAGTAAGTCCCTGGCTCCTTTGAGAGGCACATGAAGGCTGTGGTATTCAAATAAATGCCAGAAATAAAATATAATCCAGTGTTTATAATTCTCAAGCCTGTTCTCTAACCATTAAACCATGCTTCCTCCTAATTATACTAGTTTGAGATTTATTTTAGAAGCTTGTGTTTACTGGGTAATTTTGAAATGTATATAGTATCATTGATAGCCACTAGAAAGCTCTATTTGTGTTCAGCCATGCGCCTCCTTGCTCCAAGAACAGTATAAGGAAAAGTATGTATTAACTGCTTATGTCCTGTGCTTTTTATTCTACATCCCCTTGCCTTATGAACAACTATAAAATGTCACTTTAATGCTTGTGTTTAAACCAGCCTTTACGATGTGCTTTTTGGGGGGAGTGGGGTATGGCAGCAGTGCAGTGCAGGGGTAATGTGCCTGTGATGGGGTTACAATCACAGAATAGTCTGGAAAAAAAATCACTCTAGTGTTTTCCCCTTGCTTATACACTGCTCTTTAGCTAATTAGGAAGCAGAGCACAGTTCTTGCCCCCCAAAATACAATGAAAACTATGAGATATTTTCTAGGAAGTGTCCACCTTATTAAACTCCTTTTCTCAAGCCTCTCTTGTGAATACTAAACCACCTCCACTCCCAAACACAAAACTGTCCCCCACTCTCCTCCAAAATTTCAAGTGCTTTCCTACTAATCTCTTGGCTTTTTCTAGCCCTAATGCCTCATTGCTTACCCAATCAGCAGGAAGCTTGCTTGCCCCAGTCTTCATTTCTGAGTATCACTTTCCTACTAAAGGGTTTCAGCTGTTCCTTATCTTGGCAGCTGGGAACCCTGCCCCAAGCTGTTAACCCTATATCTTTCAGGCCAACAGTAAAAACATAGAAAAAGGCCCCAGCTCAGGGAGCATTCTGGGGAGTGCAGGGGAAGTTTTGGAGATGGAAAAAGGAATGTCAGGATTGTTCTGGTCTCATTTTGTATCACACTCTTGTTATTTGATGTATGTGATGAGCACTGAGTAGTCTCGTTGAGAAGACAAGGTTCTACAAGAACCTACATAGACTAAATTAGAAGAAGATTCTGCTCCCTGGAACTGAAAGGAATATGTTTATCCTCAAAATTGCTGGGTGTTTTCTCCTCTTTAAGAGACGTACTTATCTATTAAACAAAGTTCTGGGTTCCTGTGCCATCCCACCATCATCCAGTTTCAGATGAAAGGGTAAACCAGTTTAGCAACAGAGTTGTCTCCCACTCTGGAGCAACCCTCATCATAGACCCAGTAGCTGTTTCTACCAGGATGAAATCCCCTAACAGCTGTAAAATTATAGACGTGTCTATACCTACTGAAGTTCCTTTATCTTGGTATGGTGCTGCAATGCTTCAGAATTTGCTCTGAGACTAGTCTTTACAAAGAAAAGTCTTAGAGAGGTCCTCAGCAGATAAATGTCTCTCATTTAAACATGGTAGAACCACAGGTGTCTCTTTGTGGTGGCATGATAAATGTGGTGAAGCACCCTCTCCCTGAGGAAAAGCACAGCACACACTGTAGTGTACACAAAACCTAACACAGCTGGATTCTTTCTTTCATAAAGTAGTGATCACCTAGAACCTTCACGCACATAGGGAAGTGAGGTGTGCAGTCTGCTCCATGATGTTTGTTTTGCCCATTGGCATGCCAAATCCCAGTTGTCCTGGCATAGCTTTGTAGGTACCATGGCAATGAGTGGCACCACCAGGCAGAAGCAGATTGTTTTTTGCTACCCTCTTTGTTAGAGATTATTGTAGATATTATATTATACTAAGCTGAAATTATTTTTCACTGGAAAGGGGCCTTTTACCAACCGCAAATATTTTCACAGGAAAGCATTTCTTTTCTAAAATTTGCATTTTTTCCCAATAAAATTAGAAAAGTTGTTACTGTTCTTTGCTTTCTTTTTTTGTTGTTTCATTTTTTTCTTTTATTATTTTCCTCCTTCCCCTTCCACCCCCCTTTCTTGAGAAAAGAGGAAAACCAAAGGGAGAAAAGAAGTAAGGAAAAGGGGCCAGGAGGACAATCGAAAAAACACAAAATTAAATTCATAAGGAAAATTTAAACAAAAGAAAATTTTCAACAATGAGAAAATCTGATACACATGTTCACCATATGTTTCATAAACAAAAAAAAATCCCTTTTCTAAACCTGGGGACTGAAAATGCACTTTTCCCTCCAGTTTATGACCAGTTCTCTCTGATTACCAGCCATGGGAGCCTCCAGATGGACTGAGAAGTGCATAGCCTGATTTGCCAGTATTCCCCTATCACCACCATCAAATAGATAGTGAAAGAGAGAGAGTAGCCTGCTGGCATCGCCCTCGGACAGAAATGGGTGCCCCACGACGAGAAAAGGGACAGCATAGATCACAATGGGAAGGAGAGCTCAACAGCTTGGGTTCCTGTCACAGGTTTTGGCATTATGTGGTGCTGTGACATTGCATCATTTTGTAGTGATTGGATGCCGCTACAACAACAGAATAGGAAGAAGCGAAGAAATATATTCAGAAGGTGTTCACAGGTCAATTCCTCAGCTGGGTCAGAGCTCGGAGGGCTAGCCCGAGTATCCACTGGAACAGCTATTTTTAGCACCAGCTAGGCAGATACTGGGGGGTGGTTGAAGTCTAAGAAGTGTGGGAGGGGAATGGGCTACATATTTAGGGGATTAAGATGTTGTTGAACACAAATTGGAAAATTTTAGTTTTGTGGACGAAATTCTTTTGTACAGATAAAGCCTATGAGTTTACTTCTGCATTTGTTGTTGGGTTGCATTTTTCTCAAGAATGTCCACAGCCCAGGATTGGTCTGCTTTTATGTTTTAGTTGTCAAAATGGAAGTAAATAAATACATTAAAAAGTTAGGAATTGAGTTTTAAGTTAATGGCAGGAGTTTCCCCAGCACAGGACAATTATCATCACTTCTATAGAGTAAATCTATGGGTAAGCTGTGTCTTCTATATGAATGATAAAGATATTCTATGAACTATATGGGTATTCTTAGTGATAAGGTGAGTTACATGCCCAGAAGCATGTTGTTAATTATTCAGAAGACTAAGTGTATGTATACATGAAACTTATCAATAATAAATTTTCAGCTGAATGTTCTGGAGCTGGCATTCAGTAGAGGGCTGAAAAGAAGCTGAATTCTGAAAGTACATTTCATTAATGCAGCATGCACTTTCCTTCTTCACTCTTATCACTGTGTTTATTTTTACTCTTTCGTAGAATATAAATTTAACTTCCAGATACTCAGTAACCTAATTCTGCCCAGATGATGCTCATTTTACCATTTATAATTCAACAAACAATTGTGTTTCAAAATGTTTTATTCACCATTGCAAAGATTTTTTACTCAGCTGAAGAGCTGGCATGCTTTTTCTTGGAATATTAATCGTCAAATCAGCCTGTTTGAACTGGTTTGTGGAATGACTGAATCAGGGTCTATAATGTGTTATAAGGCATTAAGGATCGCAGGCCAATCAGAATGAATGACACAGCCAGTAGTGTTAGGGCGTTTCAGATCATCATCCAAAACAGTTTGTTATCTGGACTATTTTGTAAAGGTTCAGAGAATGGATGTATGTTTTATTATATGGCCGTAGATAGTATTGCACTTAGAAATTGATATAGATTTTCTTGAGAGCATGGGGAAGGTGGGAATGCATATTTTCTCCTTCACACGCCCCAAACTCTTACACTCCAAAATTGTGAGACAGTATGATCAGGAGCAATGAAAACAGGAGTTAAATTCAGGAAACCCAAGATGTAAATTCAGGAAACCCAAGATGAGTGGCCTTGGGCTAGTCACGCCCCCTCTCTGTGCCTCAGTTTCAGGCAGGGATAATTCTTCTGTCTCAATGAGATTCTATATGGATTAGTTATTTAATGTTAGTACTGGATTTTAGACAATATAAAGTGTTGTAAATTATCAAAGTTGTATTAGAATCATTACAAAACTTGGCGAAAACTCAGGTCTCAGTTGTATCCACCGTGCATGAATTAGGAGGGAAAATCAGCCAGTTCTAAGAAATTCATTGTCAGGGCACCAATATGCAGTGTCACATTGCAGCATGCTTCAGCAACAGAAAACTTCAAAGTTTGTTCCTCCACATCAATATTTCCTGTTTAACCATGTTTTAAAAAATACCCATGGTGCATGTGGAATCATCCACATTTTGCATTTTAAAGAGCATCTCAGAAACCATCAGTAGGTCACATATTCCACTTGACATACAGTGCACTGTATCTTCCTCAAGGCACTGACGTTCATACATAATTCAACTGTAAGAAAGAAATGCTTGAGAAGATGTTCAAAACAGTTCACAGAAGATGCATAGCAAATAAGTCTTTATTTGTTCATCTAGTGTCATGTTCTCTTTCCCTTGCTGTATCTTGAAACACAATTTTCTGCATAATACTTATTCAGTAACTTTTGTTGCTATTGTTCTATTACCTTCACTAAGCAAATTACATATAAAGGCTACAAGAAGGTACTTACTTGCAGCTACATTCAGATAAAGAAATATATGCACTGAAGTCACTGCTGAGATATTTATATAATGGAAATAAAAATGTGTCATAAGACAATGTTTGCATGGTAAAAGGGTTGGGGGGAAGCTGAAGAGTGGGGAAGTTTGTTGAATGACATGGCTTAACTTTATGAATTTTCATGAATTAATCTACTGGAAAATAAATGATGGGATATAGTAGGTTTTGTGTATGTGTCACTACTCCCTACTGCAGCATGATGGGCCTATTCATGTATAACAGTTAATTCAACAGAGTCTGAGCTTTTCGCTTCCTCAGTAGCTGCTTATGTTTTGGGCGCCACAGGTCTTTTCTCCTGCTGTTTATTTGCATGTATCTGATTGAAAACATTTCCCAAATATGGGAAAAAATCTGATTTAAAGGCAAAGCAGATGAGTAATGAAATAATACAAACAGGCATGCTAGAAAAAAATTGGCCTTTTCAGTATGGCTGATTGTCTCTTATTGTCACACCACTAATCCACAAACTTGAGCGTAGGAGCACAGACACATCCAGGGATCTATGACATTAGGTCCTATCCTGTCCTGCTGTCATTGAAGTCAAGGGCAGTTGTCAGGGCAATATCCCAAAGGGACAGACTATTGTTGGGTGTCCATGGAAACCAAAAGGAAGCAGGGGGAAAGTTACAAAAAGCCATCTTCCTTGTACCTCTAAGCAAAAGCCAGCCTCAGACTAGCTTCTCATGCTGCCCAAAAGGGACAGGAATGGGCCAGGTAAGGGCAGGACCATGGTCCTGTACCCTACCGCATTGACCAGTGGAGCAAACCTGACACAGGGTAGTGCAGGCTGCTCCATCTCAAATGTTGGTAGAGTTTCTGCTTCATAGAGTGCTCTGGCTGAGTTAAGAATTCCTTCCTCCAGGGACTTCTGATACTAGGATGACCAGATAAAGAAATATATGGGACCAGATAAATAAATATAGGGACAGTCCTGATAGTTAGGGCTTTGTCTTATATAGGTGCCTATTACCTCCCGCCCCCTGTCCCAATTTTTCATACTTACTATCTGGTCACCCTATCTGCTGCTGTGCTGCTCATTCTCACCCCTGACTGATCAGCCAGTAACTTAAACCCACCATCTGACCCCAAGCTTGATCCTGTATTAGGGTGACCAGATAGCAAGTGTGAAAAATCAGGACACTTTTTTTTCAGGGTGGGTGGTGGGGGAAGGGAGAGGGAAATGGTTACATTTATGAGACAAAGCCCCTGATATTGGGATGTCTGGTCACCCTATCCTTCATAGCCAGTAACAGTAGTGCTCTTTTTCTAAACTCAGAGTACTGTGGCATTCAGTATGAACATAACTTGTTAGCAGTGTCTTCTCCCTAGGGAGAGGTGAATGGGTTCAGAAAAACAAGAATCCTCTGAACCACCACCTATTTTTAGAACATATCTCAAACATAAGACCCTTGCCCCATTTTACCCCCGTCTCTCCAACATGGGGATTAAGGAGGTCAGACAATTTCCCCAGCCCATCCACCAATCCCCACCATTTGCTTAGACATAGATGATAGGATCTTATTAGGGAAAGGCCAGTTATTATTATTATTGGTGGTCCCCAATCAAGGATCAGAACTCCTTTGTGATAGGAGAGCTTTCCACTTAGGTACGGTGCTACCAACCTCTGCCATCATAGGGAGGTATAGCCACATCCTCTCCAGGATATTTAAAGATTACTTAGTTGGTCTTCTCTCCAATCTGTGGGCAGTGGGCCAACCCCCTGACTCATCATAGAGCAGCAGGATTCAAAAGCTTTCCTGCAAAGTGCTGTTGTTGTGACCTTTTAAGTTGTAAAAGCCTCTGCCTTTGAACTTTGTACCTCAGAGGACAGCAGAGGATTGTGGGTTTCAGTTCTCAGGCATCAGTGGAGTCATACATTAGTGTATTCTGCGGTATAATTCTGGAATACTTTAAATGTTAAAGCAATAGGAAATGAATTTCTGAGTCCCATTGTTCTAGAACAGGTAAGTCGGTGTGAAGCTGTACACAGAGTAAATTATGAGGGGAGGTGAGCTGGAGGAATAAGCTTACTGAACAAGCCTCACTCTCAAGAGGTGCAGTCTATTAAACTGTCCTTAGATTGTACTGGCGAAGCTGGTCCTTCAGGCTGCCTCTTGGAAAAATGGACAAGTGGAGTAGCCTGTTAGGACCTTCAGGCTTAGTCAGGTGGCTGGGCTGTTGTTCCTAGAAGACAACATCAGGGCGGAAGGAGCTGGAAACAGCTGAGGGGAGGAATAATATGTGGCCAGGTGGAGAAGCATTGATTCTGTTGAGGGGTGAGTGGAGATGGTCCCTGTTAAAAGGTTCAGGTAAACCAGCTGATCTTTGTGTAAACGTCCAGATTTTTTGCATGCTTGTGCAATATGTACCTGACCTATGAAATTTTTGATATTTGACCAAAATTACTTTCAAACATTGGACTGATTACGGTGCTCTGCTTTAATCTAAGAATGGGGAATAATATTTTCAAAAGTGCCTAAGTGAAAAAGCATCTTAGGCATTTAGAAGCCTAAGGCCAATTAACATTCAAAAGACTTTTGAAAATGATACTTAAGTTCAGTTAGTTCTTTTATTTTGATTTTGATTTTTTAAATTCAGGATCCTTTTACAGCAGGCTGGGGAGGATATGGGGTATGAAATGGACTGCCTTGTGCAATTAGATACTACTGCCCTCTCCTGGTCAGAGACAGATCTGCTTCTGCTCAATCGTTTTCCTTATGGTTAGATTAGTAATAGTAGAGCTGTGGTTTTCGAGCAAAACCTTCTGAGAACTGTGTGTAATTTTCTATTTTCATTTTTTTAAATTTTTGCTTCAGGAAAAACTGAAATTATAGGGATAATCCAGGAGAAAAGAGGGTGAAATTCTGCATTGACTGGTAGAGAACAATGTTTTACGTTGGGAAAAGTGACAAAATCTATCCTGAAGCAAACCACAACACATCACAGGAAAAACTGAATTTATAGGGATAATCCAGGAGAAAAGAGGGTGAAATTCTGCATTGACTGGTAGAGAGCAATGTTTTACGTTGGAAAAAGTGACAAAATCTATCCTGAAGCAAACCACAACATGTCACATTTTTGCCCAGGATGAAAATTTGCCATCCCTCTCCATAAAAAACAGTGACCAGCTTCAAGGCAAAGATGCGGAATGTGTTCATTTTCCTGAAATTGGCAACATCTGGGATTTCTCACCGCTTCAGCTCTGTCAGTTTTCATGATGCTCTAAATATCTTTAAGATAGATTTGCAGCTATGGTCCCAACTGGTTGCTTCTTCTTGATGTTCTAAATGCATAAGATTCATTATAGTGCTCAGATAGACATAACAGCCTAGAGAATTCATATCACAGTAGGATCTGAATTTTGCATAAAAATGCATTTATTTACTTGTTTGAATAAAATATTTGTATAAAAAACTATATAATCACACACACACACACGATAAAACTCCATCAAGAGGATTGGTACACCTTTGACATTAGTTGTTTTTATATCCCTTAATATGACAGTAATTAAAATCCATTCATGCAGATTTTCCTTTAAATAAACTCCATTAGCAAAAGCATTTGTCAAATCTACTTCCAGCATATAATGCTTAATGATATCCCTAAGCGTTAAAAGCCCTAATCTTGTAATTTATTGCTCAAAGCAGTTTACATGTATTAGTCTAAGAAACTGAATGCAGTGAATTAACAGATGTCTGCTTGTGCATGGAATAATTTACTAGAAATGCATGTGTATTACAATAACAGTATGGGACAATTAACTATAGTGGTCCTGCTGACATGAGAAGTAGTTGTGAATGGGACACTGTAGGCTACAGGTGTGCTGAAGACTCCACTCTCAGAGCTCATCACTTTCGTTTTGCTGTGTAATTCTTGTTTGTAACCCAGGCCTCCCACATGACTGCACAGAATACACGCATCAGGCCAATATTATTTGTTATGTTGATACTGACACTGGCTATGTCATGTAAAAGGCCTGGATATACCAGTCTTGGTTTCTCACTCTCCTACCATGGAGTCAAGGCAGACACAGCTCAAAGGGCTAATGACTAAGCAGTACTTATAGATATGGCGGGAAGTCCAACTAGTACTTGATAGATGTTCTGGTGACCGCAACATGGAGTTGAACTGGTGGGGAAAGGGTAGATTTTCTTGGTAACCAGTTAAAAAATTGTCATCGGGGGAAAGGACATTATATATAGTGACACTATAGCCATGAAACAAACAACCCATTGGTGCAATTAAGAAATACCTGTTTGATAGCCTCTGGGCATGCCCAGAGTTCAATATTCACAAAAAAGTTTCCAGGTGAGTCAACAGATGTAGCAAAGGGTTTGAGCAGCATTATATTGTACCATGCTATTCACAAGGGTTTTATCTGCCTATTTACCTGCATATAAACTCAAACTTGTGGAAAACTATGTGATTCCCTCCAGAGAGCAAGGCTAAGAGGGCTGTTGCTAATGCTAATACACCTTCTGAATCAGGAATTCAAGGTGATGGAGGTCGTCTCTACATTTGGGGATAGTTCAGATTCAGCAATCATGGACTACTGGCCAGCAGTCAGTGAAACTGCACCAGCGCTGGTCCTTAAGCACAGACAAGGGTGAGCTGGGGTAAATGTTTATTTGACTTTCTATACTTAGGGATCAGCGCCAGTGCAGCTTTACCAGTTGTTAGCCACAGATTGCTAAAGTAGGGTTACAACCAAATGCAGAAAAGGCCTGGAGCTGCTATAATATTTCTGTTAGCCTGGGCACCTTCTATCTGTATGTCATGTCATCTGATGAATGGTTAAGTGGATAATTTTTTATGTTTGATAGTACATGAGCATATGTACTGAGAGTGGTGATATAACTATGCTACCTCTTCAATAGAAATTTCTCATGCGGGTAAATGGGATTTTGCTGTCAATGGGAGTTTGCCATTACATTTTTAGAAGCAGGGGCTAACCCCAAATGGCTAGGTAGCCTGCATAAGTTTGTATGGCCCAGATTTTTAAAGATATGTGGATATTGCTCCACTGTTGCAAGGCCTAAGGTCTAGATCCACAAAAGAAGTCAGACATTGCAAAGCCGAGGACAGCCTGGGAGAGTACCCTAACCACTGGGCTAAAGGTTATAAGGGAGGCACCTGCACATTTTATGTGGAGACAGACAGAGGTGTAAGTCATTCTGACAAGAAATGGATTAGGAGCCTGAACTATCTGACTCCAGGACAGGGGGTTTCCAGCTGTGGATTGTGAGCAGAGATAGGCATCTCCCTGAAGCCCAGAATCAGAAGCCAAATTTCCTGAGAGAAGTGGGGCTTAGGACAGACCTCTCTCAACAGTATCTCCCATTGGCTACCTTAGAAGACTCCCCATCTAGTGTGCTGGTTTTTGTAGATCCCATTCTCAGGCACCTAATCTCTCCCCATTCATTGTGTAGAGAGCCTAGGCACCTAACTCAAGCTTTGTAGATTCCAGTGATTTTCTAGGCACCTAAAAGTTAGGCTTTGTGCCACTCAACTTTGCAATGCCTTAGTACCTTTGTGGAGCAAGGCCTAAGTGATTAAGATTGCTAAGTCCCATTTTCAAAAGCAATGTACTTAGGCCCAGATCCTCAAACATGTTTAGGCAAATAACTTCTATTGAAAACAGTATTAAAGAGTTATCCTTTAAGTTCCGGAGAATCTAGGCCTCAGGCACTTAAGAGTCGGAGACTTGCTTACTTTCAATGAAAGACATTTTTGAAAATGGGACAGTGAGTATGTCTACATTGCAAAGAAAATCCCATGTCACTGAGTCTCAGAGCCCAGATCAATTGACTTGGACTCATGGAGCTCAGGCTGTGGGCTAAAAATAGTAGTGTAGATGTTCCCCCTCAGGCTGGAAGCCGGGCTCTGAAACTTGGCAACGGGGGAAGGGACTTGAAGCCAAGCTCTAGCCCAAGTAGGAAGATCTATACTTCTATTTTCAGCCCTGCAGCCAAAGCCCTGTGAGCCCGAGTCAATTCACCTGGGCTCTGAGACTCTGACCATGGGTTTTCTCTTGGCAGTGTAGACATACCCTTAGCTGTCTAAGTCATTTAGGGTT
This sequence comes from Chelydra serpentina, assembly GCA_037349315.1. NCBI lineage: Eukaryota > Metazoa > Chordata > Testudines > Chelydridae > Chelydra > Chelydra serpentina. Next base: position 23,095,460 of record JBAIAC010000035.1, read on the forward strand.
TGAAACACTGAGCAGAGCAACGTTTGAATACCTTTAAAAATCTGGGCCTTCATCCAAATGACAATCTGGCCTCCAGTATTTTTTCTTCAGTTGCATTATATCATTCTGGTAAATATGCTAAATATAAAACCTTTGATGAAAAATACCTGAAAATAGGCCTTCTTTTTTATGGCAACTTGACAAATGCCTTTTGTTGTCTCCTGTGGATTATGCAATAATTGCATTTATTGTGTTATTTTTGGAAGTAATTTGAAGTGTTATAAATGTTGAATCATTGCTAAATCACAAGCATTTAAGAAATATGGAAAGCTATTAGCTTCATTGCAGCCCCTTAAACTACTGTGAAATGTGCTCTAAAGTGATTTCCAAGATTTATACACCTCCCCTGATTAGCCTTGAGCAAGATATAAATGTTACAGTGTACCATTGTAGCAGAAGGGATAGTTATTCACTTTCAGGATGGGTGATCCTTAGCAGTTTGGACTGAAAGCCAAATGACTCAAAAAGGTTTGTTAGTTTCATATTTGCTTCCAACTGCTTGCTGTTGGAGCCAAAAGATTTGCAGATCAGTGACCAATCTTTTGGGGTTCTTGGGTAGAGGTTCATTTTGATTTATTTTTCTTTGTGTCCTGTCCCTGAAGACACCCTCCACCATTCCCTCCACCCACTAACTCCCATTGTTACCATTCTATCTATGGCACTCATTTGGTTTCCCACTATCATAGTGTCTGAGCACCTCACAATCTTTAACATGTTTATCATCTCAGCATGTCTGTAAAGTAGGGAAATGCTATGTTACAGCTGGGGAACTGAGGCACAGAACAGCTAAATGACTTGCCCAGCATCGCACAGGAAGTCTGTTGGAGCAGGGACTTGGACCCAGCACTCCCAAATCTTAGGCAAGTATCCTAACCCGTCGGACATTTTTCCTCCCCTTTAATCTATGTAGAGCAAAACAGGAAGGTCAGTCTAACAGTTTGGATGCACACTCCTGAGCCTTTGCTTATCTTCTCAAAAGTAGTAGCTTGGTGGCTGAAGTAGTAGCTTGGATTTCCAGCCTTTAACTTTGGATCCCCTGAGCTTTTGTGTCTTTCAGTCACATTGATGAAAACCTATGGGAATATTTTTCTCTGTGGTCTGATATGGATGGCATCACCAGCAGACACTCAAAGTCAATTACCTAATGACATTCTTGAAAGCTACTTGAGACCAGGATCACTGTCTCCAGTCCAAACCTCCCACTTTCACTGTAACATAATTAACCAGTAATCAGTGCAGGGACCCCTTTGACTGGTAGTTAACTTTTTTATTATTCTCTCCTCCCCTCTTCCCTCTGCTAAAACCCACCAAAGCCAATCAGCTTTCAGTATCTGCGTAATTCACCTATTATCATGTTAAGGTGCTGCAGTCTGAGAGTTTAGTGATTAAAAAATGTCTACACAAAAGTTCTGCAGATATTTCCATCAAAAACGTGAACATAAGTAATGTGGCCTGAATCACTTCTTTATGTAACCATTAGGCTTACTGATGCAGCCATTCAGTTGGAAGCAAACCACATGGAACTATTAAATTAGCATGAACCAGGCCCCATGGGTAGGGCAATGGGCACCGATTAACACTGCTGTGTTTATATATATGACTATCTGAATATAATGAGAGTTCTACGTATATAACAATATGGATATGCATTCAGAGGGTACGTAGATTAAATCTTCTGTTTCATGGCTCATGAGAAATCCAGTAGCATGAGGGTAGACCAAGTTCAGAAAAAAAATGCAGATCCTGATGAACCTTTGTCTCTCTTGAGAGCCAAATGTGAATACAACTTTTCTGAGATTCTGAAGAATTTAGATACAATTTTTTTCTTCATTCCACACACCCTTTGCACTTCTGGTTTCCAAATAGGACTGGAGGTGCCAAAATATTGCAAAAAAAAAATCTTCTCATTGTATTTCAGGCAAGCATTAACTGGAAGTGCCAGAAATCCCTAGAGAAATGTGTCATCATGGGGTCAAAATTTGAAAGGTTTGGATATGTTCTGGAAAGCATAAAACTTTTAGATTATCCAAACTAAATCAAAGTGCTGAACATTTTAAGATGTACCCATCATAATTATGACTGGAACTAGATGAAACGTGACACAGGATAACATGTAGAGTGACTTGCTTAACAAAATGTCTATAGGAAGGTATGACATAGTTAATAAAATCCATTTTTAAAATAACCATGCCATAAAGGCATCTTTGAGTTTCTTTTATCTGGTTAAGGACTGAAAGGCAAAACAGGGGGTCCATGAGAGTCATGCTTTTTTCCTCTCTTATAGTATACCTGTCTTTGGAAGATTGTGCAAAGTATTTAATTTCCAGAACCATCTCACAAGTTCATTGCCTATGCTGACTTGTGCCTATACAAAATTAAAGGGCAACACTTTGGATTCTTGGAATGACATCATGTCAACTCTGTCAAGTAGTTTGTTTGTCAGCCTTTGTTCTTATGGAGAGGGTTAGACCTTACCAATTAATCCAGCCTTCTCCAGTACTTAAGAACCAGTCTATTTAATGGATACTCCAGCCAGTTTTCTATAGAACTGGGTCCTGGACAATCATAACATGAACAGAGAACCACCTTCTGTATTCCATTCTTCATAAAAACACGTATTAATTCTAGCTGGTCCTTTAGATAAATGTAAAACCAAGATATAAACCACAATGCATATTAATATTTACTCCTTTCCTGGTAAAACTTCTGACATTTTTGAAACTTCATTTTCCAGCACTTTGGATAAATATCTACTATGAAAAGGAGCTTAATAATTGGATATAAAGAAGCAACTGTGTGCCTTTGGATATTAGTTAAGTAAATTGTAATCTATGCAGGTAGCTTTATACTACTTATTACTATATCATGTAGAATTACGAATTTCTAGCAGTGTATGAATTGACAATTCAGTATCCTCAGTCATTCATTCCCTCAGTTGCATATGTCTAACCCATCTTGTGTCTGCTGGACAGCATTTAACAAAAACAGAGGCCCATGCTTCACAGGTTTTATTGGGAGACTTCGCATTTTTCACTTTTTTTTTTCCAAAGCAGGCATTAGTGATTCTTGCAATAGTAAATGGTATAGATTCCAAACTGATAGCACATAAGAACATAAAAACATAAGAATGGCCGTACTGGGTCCATCCAGCCCAGTATCCTGTCCACCGACAGTGGCCAATGCTAGGTGCCCCGGAGTGAGTGGACCTAACAGGTAATGATCAAGTGATATCTCTCCTGCCATCCATCACCTCCCTCTGACAAACATAGGCTCAGGACACCATTCCTTACCCATCCTGGTTAATAGCCATTAATGGACTTCATCTCCATGAATGTATCCAGTTCTCTTTTACACATCTTGTACACTACTGCAGAATTCATTTCTGATAATTTATTAGGAATGACAAACAAGATTAAAGGGAGCTTTGTTTGTATTGTTCTCAGACAGATAAAGCTTTTAACTGAGCTCTTTATGTTTTCCACAATCTTTGTGTGAACTAGGGAAGGATAAGTAGTTTTATCTATAGCACCTTTTTATTACACCTACCAAATCTTTCTTTGTAGTTGACTTAACGACACATCGTAAACATATTTCACCCTTTGCCATAGTGCCTTTATTGTGTTTGTCTGTCTGAGTGAGAAACAACTAGAGGAAAAAAATTATCAGTTAAAATGCTGGTCGCTGAAGGTTTGGAATACATGACATGATCATTGATGGGTTATGCAGATCATGCTGCTGGTGGAGACTGTTACAATGCCACTGCAGCAATTGTCTATCTCAGAGAATTCTCCACAGCAGGATGGGTCTACGGAAACATGCATGAATGAAGAAATATAATTACAGTACAGACATAACTGATGATATTTTCTTAGTAGAGTGATCTTTGCTTTGGATTTTCCCCTCCAGGCATCGTTTAAATTATATTAGGGGGTGGGGGTTATTTTTACTTCCAATATTCATTACTTCTGGTTACTTCACCCAAGTGAAACCTTCCAAACAGGAAGCCATGTGCTCTCTTTCATGCTTAAAGCCACCAGTACAGCTCCTTGTTCTTGCAGATCAGGCAGGCTGGTGGGAACAAGTAACAAGGACGTGCAATGGAAATTTCTGGCAAAAGCCTGAGATTCACAGAAGTACACAAAGGAGACTGTATGGCTCTGGAGCTATGTGCAACTTCCTCTATATCATTCCAGCCCCCTCTCAGCAATAATAGCATGACACATACTATGGATCTGATAGCTCAGTGGCCAAACCAGCACTGTAGTCTGTAAAAACTATAGAAGGTGAGCTACAGTGCGGCAACCACTTAAAATGTGAATTGCACTGTAAATCCCACTTAACTAAGAGTGGAACATGCCATAGCTGTTTTCCCAGGTATTCTTCCCTTCGTCTAGACCTGGCCTCTCAGCTTCACAAACTTAGCTTCTGTGCAGAAGACACAAAGGGGAGATAGGTGGCTACTGTTTATAGTGGGGAGAACAAAGCACATAGCTGCTTTTCTCGTCCATGTGCAAGTGCTGACCTTCAGCTACAGTATTAGGACCAATTTCTCTTCTGCACTCTAAGAAAATGGCATTGTCTGATGCAGGACTGAGTTATTTATCTGTCCTTGGTCAAAACCAGAACAAATACCACAATGGTGAATCACAGGAGTACTCATTTTAAAACAAACTGGATGCAGCCAGACATTTGCACTTACACCAGGTACTAGGGTGATTTTAGAATTAAGTGGTCCATTCTTTTTCATGAAATAATATAGGCCTGTTATGAAGTATTGTTATTGTAGAGGATGAACCTTGTTCTGTAATACTGAAGGTGCATATTTATATATGGCTAGAAATAGATAGGCAGACATCTAAATAGATAAAACAATACTGATATCATTCAATACAACCTATGTGTGGTAGTGATGTACATGGACTAACTTACAGAGCTCTGTGATACATTGCATTCGTCACGCACCTTTGACTAAAACCTGAATTTTAACATTCCAAACCTCTGAGCAGTTTCTGTGATGTTGCTTCTAAAAATAACAAAACAGTTTGACAGAGAGACGTTCCCCAGTGTTCCCCCTGAAAAAGAAAATACACTGGATCCGAGATGAAAGATGGGCAATATTCAGTCAAGCATCAGAAACAGGATTAAGGACCGATGTCTTGAGATACATCAGGGCTAGGAAGTGGAGATTCCTGCCTTTCCAATCAGCACTCACTTCTCAGCCTGCTAAGTCCCAAGGTATTGGACGTTCAATTGGAGCATTATGTATATAAAGGCTATTTTAGGTCACTTTTCAAGGTTTCTACAATGTATTAGTTGTTCTTTCCTTCCAATTCAATAGTAAGGTTGCTTTATGGACAGAAGCACAGAGAAAAGAATTTGAGTCATTTTCATTTCTAAAAGAGCTTTTCTTTATAACATGATGGTATGGAGTAAAGATTTTATTGTCCTTTTCTTTGGATTACCTGCATATCTCACTTGTGGTCTCCCTTTTTAATGTAATGTAATAATCCCAAAATCATGCTGATGAAAACCTTTTATATATCATAGCATCATGATTACACACACACTTATTGTATGTCACCATCGTATATGATCAGCATGAGAAAATAGCACAAGTCTACAAGTTGCTTATATTTTTTTCAATAATAATTATGAGACATAGTATGCAGCTCTTTTAGAGAGCTATACAATTTAACTTTATATTGTACTGTATTACACAGAACATTGCTTTACAAAACCATGAGCTGTACAAAACTATTTTAAATGTGTATATTATACTATTATTACCTCATTTTCAGAGTTTCACAGACCAGCAGCTCAGCACCAGTTACAATGGATCAAGCTGTCCTAATGATCATTTTGAGCATAAGCCACCTGCAAAGCAAGGAGTCAGTTGGAAATGGATTTTAAATGCCAAATTGCTTATCATCTAACAGAAGGACATATTTAAGCATTCACATTTCTGACCTTACCTGCAGGATATGTTCAAATAATCAGGTTACATTTTCAGGAAAGTATTTCAGTCACTGAAATAGTTTCTCCCAGGGTTTATCCCTGGACCCTTTTTGGAGAAATATTTCTGCTAGAAAGTCTCTCATAAACTTGAAGTCCCCACATCCCATGCAGGCTGCTTAGAAGTAGGAATATTCTCTTTTCTTTCCTCTCACATCTCAGAGCCCACTGGCTACAGCAAAGTGGTCTCCACTAATATACCCCTCTCCGTTTGTTTTTGGGGGCCTACTCAATATGTGATTTGTGCCTGTCTGCAACCGTGTGGAGTATCTTGTCAATTTCACTTCTGCTAATGTTCTGAATAGCAGCCGTGGAAGCTGAGAAGGCTGGCCAACTTTGTTCTCCTGCAGCTTGAGAAAGCTCTGTGCCATCCCCTCCTAGCTCCCTGATGTTGGTAGCATGGAGTTTATGGAACTCAATGGACTCTTGGGAGCTGTTACAAGTCAGCATACATTTTAGAGAAACCTCAAGGCAGCTGTAAATTATCCTAGCGTCAGATCTGGGAACAAATCACTTTTCTCCTGCACTTTGATCAGAACACTGCAACTAGTTCTCAGACTCTGTGTGTTTCAGAGATGAGCTTGTTAAAGCTCTTTAACCAAATCAAGTAGCTGTGCAACTATATGCATACACATACCTGCAGCATTGTCCTTATATGCACAGCACAATTGAAAGTCTAACAGAATTTCCGTGTATGTAATAAGTTCTATGTTTTCAAATTTGTAGCTTTGTTTTTCAAACTCAGCAGAGCATGTGCTGCTTATATAATACATGTCAAGTTTGAAGTTGAAAAGCTTGACTGGTGTGGAGAAAGTAAATAAGGAAGTGTTATTTACTCCTCATAACATAAGAACTAGGGGTCACCAAAGGAAATTAATAGGCAGCAGGTTTCAAACAAACAAAAGGAAGTATTTTTTCACACAACGTACAGTCAACCTATGGAACTCCTTGCCAGAGGATGTTGTGAAGGCCAAGACTATAACAGGATTCAAAAAAGAACTAGATAGATTCATGGAAGATAGGTCCATCAATGGCTATTAGCCAGGATGGGCAGGGTTGGTGTCCCTAGCCTTTGTTTGTCAGAAGCTGGAAATGGGTGGCAGGGGGATGGATCACTTGATGATTACCTGTTCTGTTCATTCCCTCTGGGGTACCTGGCATTGGCCACTGTCGGAAGACAGGATACTGGGCGAGATGGACCTTTGGTCTGATCCAGTATGGCCGTTCTTATGCATTGCTCATCCTCAGGAAAACATTTCCAACCTGGTCCTTGAAAGAGCTTCAGGTCCCCCAAAGGAAGATCTAGGTGGAAGACATTTTGCATCTGAGACCAATAGCTTGGGCCTGCTAGCATATACTTACCTGGCTGCACACTTGGAAAGAACAGAAAGGTTACCTATGTGACACTGTTTGTTTGCTCATACATAAAAAGGCAGGTTCATTATTCAGGTTTCACTACACCTACACACTGGCTGGGAGGTGTTGCTAGTTCGGGTAGACATACATGTGCTAGCTCTGCTCAAGCTACCACCTAAAATAGCAGTGTGGCCACAGCAGAACAGACAGTGGCTCACGCTAACCACCTGAGTACTAACCCAGAAGGTCGGGGAGCGGGGACTGTGCTTAGGTGGTTAGCCCAAGCCACTCTGCTATTTTTAGGTCCTAGTGTGTGTACATTGACCTGAGCTGGGAATTACACCTCCCACCTGCTGCGGTGATGTACCCTAAGGGGACATTGTGGTAGGTCCAACATATTATCCTTACATTCTACTCTATTGTTTTTGAGGAAATTGACAGTCAGAGGGCAAGAGAGGAAAATTTAGATCAACACAAGAATGAAAACCCCAATCAGTGTAAAAAGAGGGAGCGGAATGAAGGTGCTGATATTACAGAAGTGGGCAAAGGCAGTAAGCATTCAAATTAAAAATAATCCAGGCTGGGATCATAAACCACAACTTGTGTGATCAGCGGAAACAGGCAACGTATCTTGCTTCTGTTTCTCTGCTTTCTGCTGATGAAAATAAAAATGTGTATGATCCAAATTAAGGGCTGTGCTGTAGCTTCCCTTGTACTGGTGCCTTTTAAGGTAACAAGGTGCTCCACCCCCTAACAAAGCAATAACCATAATTTGAGTGAAAGGTTTAAAGAGCACAAGGAAGGGGGGCTGGCTAGTGCTCCCACTGTCTATTACTGCCCCACAGCATGTGTGGTCAGAGTGGGAGCACAGCCATGACACAGCTGCAGCAGGGCACCACTGGGGAGAGCTATTCAGATCTTGAAAGTGCCACCAGTGACCATGCTGCCTCAGCAGCCCTGGAAATATTATGATTTATGTTGAAATTACAGCTCCTTCCACTGCTACCCAAAGGATGCATCTTCCCACATTCTCTGGCTCTGACTCCTACATGCACTTTGTAAGAATGAAATAACTCATTGCAATCATCAATACCTATCCTAACCCTACTGTGAGGTTCTCGCACCTTCCTCTGAAACATCTAGTGCTGGCCCCGTCAGAGAGAGAGCATAATGGACTCTCAACCCTTGGGGCTGATCCTGTATGGCAATTCTGATGTTCCTAGTCTGTTAGGGGGAAATTACTCAGGTAATAACCACATACAGATTTTGTCACCTCTCAGTCACTTGTCTGGATTTGAAACCAAAATTATTCCTGTATGGTGACTGCTTGTTAGCTGATGGGAACTCAGTTAGTGGTGTTACTCCAGCTCCTAATACCACAATTAGCCTTAATAGACAGTATCAGCAGAGATATATGAAGACATGCAACACAAGCAGAAAGCCTGCTGATTCTCCCCTGGAGGCAATGCATCAATGAACTGTCCTTTTCTCTGGTCTGTAACTAACATCTAGCCTTGGAGTGCTTCCAGCTCTGGCATATCTTCCAGACTATTCTGACAAACATGACCAAGTTTCCCCACCCACCCACACAGACACAGTTTGGCCAAGCACCATTGTGTGCTAGAAGATGTATGTAATTGCCCTAGTTTACCTATCAGGGGTAGCCGTGTTAGTCTGTATCCACAAAAACAACGAGGAGTCCGGTGACACCTTAAAGACTAACAGATTTATTTGGGCATACGCTTTCGTGGGTAAAAAAACGAAGAAGCGGGGTTTTTTACCCACAAAAGCTTATGACCAAATAAATCTGTTAGTCTTTAAGGTGACACCGGACTCCTAGTTTACCTGTAATTCTATGGAGATTTCCACATTGTAAGTAGCTTTAATTAATGAAAATTCCATTTCCCACACTCACAAGCCTCCCTCTTTGGTCAATAGTTCAGGTAGCTCCAATGAAATGTCATGGGAGGTTATGTTAGTGGAGGAAGATGTGATCACTCAGGTAACTGAGGCCAATCCCATCTGACAAATCCCATAAGCCACTTTTTTGGGACGCGAAAGAGAGCAAACTAGAGATGCCTGAGGGCGGGCATCTCTGCCATTAAAAGGAGGGAAATGATGGAATGAGATTCACAGAGATCAAGGCAAAAGACCCATCTCTGTGACACGTAACAATTATTTAGCATGTTTTGTTTTTCTAAGATTTTGTTCCCAATGCCTACATCTTTTCCCTCCTTCTCTAACCTCCCCTCTTGTTGAGTGTGACATTTGGCATGTCATTTGTATCAGATTCTGCTTGGAAAAATGACGCAAGTAGCCTACATGCTACAACTTACTTTCCCATATGCTTTTTGCATCCCCTAAACAGCAAACGGTTTTCATGCTTCCTGAAATCCGCCAACTGCAAAATTTTGCTGGTTTTCAGTTTGTCTCTTGGAGGCCATATTTTGTTTGTTTAAGGAAGTTCATAGTTGGGATTTTTAATACACTCTAAGGCCAGTACCTGACATATTTTCCATCAATAATGGATTTTTAATGAAAAATGTGTTTTCAACCTATGCCTTTAATAGAGCAGTATAACAAGGAAGCCAAGAGTAAGAGAGACAGACAGACCAGAGAAGAAGGAGGGTGATTCACTGGTTTTTCTGCCTATTCTCTTTTTTCCAAGGCACATGTGATAATTGAATAGGTTTGTTCAAAACATTTATTACATGAAGTTATTCCCTGAACAAAGTTTTCACATTTCATTACCATTTATATTAATAACACTCAAGGTGGGAGTTTGTCACTGTGATACATGCTGGAACATGAACTGTTAGTAGATTTAACTGCGCTGACTATCACTTTTCACTTACATTATGATCAGCAGCAGCTAATGTGCAACCTTCACTACCGAAAACTTAAGATTGCTGCCCTACACTGGGATGCGTCTCTGTCATGAGATTCAATAGACTAATAAAGGAATATATACGTGTATGCTGCAGTTTAAAACAGAAAAATCCCATATAGCCATGTTCTAATACCTTTTAACTGGTAAGTACCCCTCTTCAGGTAGTCCCATAGAGTCCCATGGGACTGTTTCAGAAATAATGTACTACTCAGTGTAAAGACATCAGAAATTGGACCATAGGACAAACTCATACACTTGCTGGTTTGACTTGTAACTCAAAACAGTAACACAGTATAGGCCTCAGCCTAAGTTTCCTCCCTGAGTTTGCTGTTCCTAGCATTTCTCTCCTAAATGCATTCTATCCTAGTTTCCTCTGGCCCAGAGACTTGCTCTCTCCATTAACAGAGCATTTTTTCCCAAAGGATTATGTGGGGGAAAAGTAGAAATAGGAGAAGAACCAAATTTGATAGGAAATTAAACAAGAAGCCTAATGTCTGATTCTGGTACATGTTCACATACCCTCTTGATGGGTGCAGTACAAAAACCTGAACAGAATATCATTTTAGAAGTGCTTTGCAGCAACCCTCTATCTAGATTGAAGGGATGGCTTTGTGGAGAAAGCAATGAACTGAGATTCAACAAATCTGGATTAAATTCTTGGCTTTGCCACAGACTTCTTGTGTGATCTCAGGCAAATCACTTAATGTCTGTGCTTCAATTCCCCATCTGTAAGATGGGGATGACAATACTTCCTTTCTCCCATCCTTTGTCTGTCTTTTCTTTAAGCTGTTCAGCTATTGACCCTCTCTTACAATGGGTATGTCCAAACTTCGAGCTGTCTCCTCGAGCTGGCTGTGATTCCCAGCTTGAGGAGACATACTCATGCTAGATCAGAGAGGTAGTGCACTAAAAAGAGTGTAGCCATAGCATCATGACTAGCAGGATGGATCAGCTGTTCCAAGCACTTAGGCACATACTTGGGGAGGCTAGCCCCTCCTACTGCTCACACCTCTGTAGTGACACCCTATTTTTAGCACACTAAACTAGGAATTACACCACCATCTCAAACTGTAGACATACCCACAGTGTCTGTAAACTGCCTGGCACAATGGGGCTCTGAAGTCAGTTGAAGACTTTTGGTGATATTGTAATATAAATAATATCAGTTGAAATCCAGCCAATACCAGGGTGAAAAGTGGTAGCTATCCTAAATGAACAGCAGTACCCAATAGTTATTTTCTTAGCAGCAGTACCGAGCAATTATGTCTCTAAGCCACAGAGGGAGTATTAGGCAGGAAGAATACAATTATTACCCAAGATGATACCAGATGGATAATATCCTAACTGCTGTGAAAAGTGCTCTTTAATTAACATTAATGGTCAATGACCTCTTTCTATGTCTCATCTGAAAGACAGTACCTCCAAGAGTACAGTATTCCCTAACAGAAAGTTTATGCTTTGTTTTTTCTGAAACATCCAATCTAGTATATTGCCAGAAAGTTACAGAGGTCAAGTCCTCAATCATCTTGTCAATCCAGCTCTCCAAGGTTTGACCCAGGCTTTGTCCAAAATTGAGACATACTTTGCAAACATACTGTATGAATTACATGATTATCTTAACTGTTTTCTTTGACAGCATGAAGCCAAACTCATTTAATATGTTTGTTTCTAGCCAAGATATAGGAGACCATAAACTATTATTTTACCATGTAGTGATTCTAAATCCTTCCCTACTCTTAAATCCTTCCCTACCCCTAAATCCTTCCCTACCCTTAACATGGCTGCTTAATAAATATTTCAATTTTCTTTCCCAGAGTAAATGGTCTAGTAATCCCCGTGCCATGCTTAAGTGTTTTATGTCACTTTGGCCTATATTATTGCATTAACCTTTACCTGACATTTATATTTAATCATTTTGGGAGCTTTCCAATAAATCATTTAGTAAAATGGAAATGAAATGGTCTACTGGAAAGAGATATTACTGAGTCTAAGTACTACTCAATTGATACAGAGATATAAAATGCACTTCTCAACAAAAATAGTTTCTTGTATATATCACAGGACAATATAAAAATTGTTTGGCACTCAGTAATAAAGCCACGTTATTAGCTGAAAGGCAGAACATTTCTCAACAGTGTTCCTCCATAATAAAAATGTGCTGCTGCTCTCTGGCCCGTTATTTCTCCTCTAATTTATTTACTAGGGGTCTATGCAATGCCCATGGACATCAATGGAAACTTTCTCATTGTTTTTAACAGACATTGGATCAGACCCTAGAGTTGATAACTTTTTTTTCTCACTAAGGTTCATATGAAAATAATCCCTTCATATATAAGGCAACTCTGCACTCTCTGAAGTCTCTTGTTGCATTTTTAAAGGCCATTTTTACACACTAAGCCATGTTTTTTGGCCAATATATCCATTTTTGCTACCGAATACACCTATTGTTTGGAACAAGCCCAATGGATTTTGCTAAGAAATGGCTCAATTTCTAGCAAAAATATCACAGAATTGAGCACAGGATTTTGGGATGGTGTTTTTTTGTTTTTTTGTTTTTAAACAGGACACATTTTATATTCATAAAATGGAACAAACAAAACAAAACAAAGGAAATTCTAATTGGTTGGCAAGGAGATGCATTTTCCAGACAACAAATACAATAATCTATGGGATCTACTTTCCTCCAACAGTAAACTACAATATCAATTATATTCACAAAGTAGGTAAATGGATGATGAAGGCAGAAAAAGAAAAAAAAAGATGGAAATGCACTTTAAAACAGGGACTGTCATTTTGTTCTGAGTTTATACAACACCTAGCAAAATGAGGTCCTGGTCCATGACTAGGGGTCCTAATACCGCAGTACAAACAACAAACGAACAACAAGACCACTGAGTCAAACCAATCTCTCTCACCATATTGGACAATCCTAATGGCTTTCATTAATTCATACGTTAATAATGGACATGGATTCTCTTTTACTAATGTAGTGCCCATCTTTAAAAAAGGGAAGAAGGAAGATCCGGGGAACTACAGGCCAGACAGTCTCACCTCAGTCCCTGGAAAAATCATGGAACAGGTCCTCAAGGAATCAATTCTGAACCACTTAAAGGAGGGGAAAGTGATCAGGAACAGTCAGCATGGATTCACCAAGGGCAAGTCATGCCTGACTAACCTAATTGCCTTCTATGATGAGATAACTGGCTCTGTGGATGAGAGGAAAGCAGTGGATGTGCTATTTCTTGACTTTAGCAAAGCTTTTGATACAGTCTCCCACAGTGTTCTTGCCAGCAAGTTAAAGAAGTATGGGCTGGATGAATGGACGGTAAGGTGGATAGAAAACTGGCTGGATGGTCGTGCTCAACGGGTAGTGATCAATGGCTCCATGTCTAGTTGGCAGCCAGTATCAAGTGGAGTGCCCCAAGGGTCGGTGCTGGGGCCGGTTTTGTTCAATATCTTCATCAACGATCTGGAGGATGGTGTGGACTGCACCCTTAGCAAGTTTGCAGATGACACTAAACTGAGAGGAGTGGTTGATATGCTGGAGGGTAGGGACAGGATACAGAGGGACCTAGACAAATTAGAGGATTGGGCCAAAAGAAATCTGATGAGGTTCAACAAGGACAAGTGCAGAGTCCTGCACTTAGGACGGAAGAATCCTATGCACTGCTACAGACAAGGGACCAAATGGCTGGGCAGCAGTTCTGCAGAAAAGGACCTAGAGGTTACAGTGGACGAAAAGCTGAATGAGTCAACAGTGTGCCCTTGTTGCCAAGAAGGCTAACGGCATTTTGGGCTGTATAAGTAGGGGCATTTCCAGCAGATCGAGGGACATGATTATTCCCCTCTATTCGGCACTGGTGAGGCCTCATTTGGAGTACTGTGTCCAGTTTTGGGCCCCACACTACAAGAAGAATGTGGATAAATTGGAAAGAGTCCAACGGAGGGCAACAAAAATGATTAGGGGGCTGGAGCACATGACTTAAGAGGAGAGGCTGAGGGAACTGGGATTGTTTAGCCTGCAGAAGAGAAGAGTGAGGGGGGATTTGATAGCTGCTTTCAACTACCTAAAAGGGGGTTCCAAAGAGGATGGATCTAGACTGTTCTCAGTGGCAGAAGATGACAGAACAAGGAGTAATGGTCTCAAGTTGCAGAGGGGGAGGTTTAGGTTGGATATTAGGAAAAACTTTTTCACTAGTAGGGTGGTGAAGCACTGGAATGGGTTACCTAGGGAGGTGGTGGAATCTCCTTCCTTAGAGGTTTTTAAGGTCAGGCTTGACAAAGCCCTGGCTGGGATGATCTAGTTGGGGTTGGTCCTGCTTTGAGCAGGGGGTTGGACTAGATGACCTCCTGAGGTCCCTTCCAACACTGAGATTCTATGATTCTATGATACTTTGGGAAGCTATAAAAATATCACTCCTCACGTAATTTGCAAACAAATCTCAAAATGACCAGACAACTCACCTTGTATTAATATCATCTCTGAGGGTCTAATGCCACTCTCACTTTTACCTGTACTGCAACAGTGTCATTCCATTTACACTGCTTCAATGATGTCATTCCTGATCTGCTCTGGTGCAATGGAGAGCAGAATCAGGCTTACTGTGATTGGACCCATGTGGAAAACTTTCTTACACATGCCTCAAATTCTGTAACACAGATGCATCTACCATACTTTTGAATAGCTATGGGACTATGCTGGATGTCATGGAAAAAAGCAAAATCCAGTCAACAGGTCAAACCCCTGGTAGTCGGAACATTGGCCTGGAAACAGAGTCCTATGTTTATCTGACTACTCTCTCTAAAGTCTTACTTCTTTACACATTTACCAAGGCAGCTTACATCTATATCAAATATATTTCATATATTAATGAAACAGATGCAGTACTGTACTAATCATACTTAATGCCACAAAATGTGTGCGCTATCAAAATCAATATATTTTGATGTAATAAATATTAAATTAACATGACTTGACTTACATTTTATAACTTGAATGTGTTTCAAATGGCTTTGATTTCATATAAAACACTTTATGACTGGAAAGTGGGCCAGTTCCTTGAAATGCAAAATGGAAAGTTTCTAAACACATAAAAACAGCAAAACAAAGTTTACAGATAAATGGTAATTTTTGTTCTATTTTCAAAGATGCAAGAAATTTCAACCACTTCTATAAATGCATTTAAAAATGTGCATTTAATAGGGTGACTATTGTACTAATACTATAAGGATAAGCCACCTTCTTTTGCTGCAGAAGTTTATTATTCAAATCCCTGAAATGTTGGTAAAGTTACCATAGTAAACATTAACTCCAATGGAAATAGGACAATTTACCTGAGCTGGCCTCATACCTTACAAAGAATGCCAAAGGATCATTAATGTCCACAAAGAGTAGATAGAATTTACATTTTCTTTTTCATTAAGGTCTGATCGAAAAAAACCAAACCATTTTCAGCACACTGTATGGGAGTCAAAAAATTTTCCTCATACATAGAAATGAGAGATTCAGTATTGAACAATGAGCAAAGTGGAAACTGAACCTGTAGTTTTTGGGGTTCCAGATATATTTTTTCGTGATGTGTGTATAATAGATAATGTGTGCTAAATATGATGCTTAGATCATTTAAACCACTCCCCTGGATCAAGCCATGAGACTGAGATAAACTTCAGATAAATAACTGAATGCCAACCCATTCTGAGGTTTTCCATCATAGAAAATCCCCTGGTTCATGTCAGGAAAAACTTGCATTTTGCTATTTAAGTTCTCTCTTCAACTCCCTTCAGGGAATTCTAACACTTTTCTCCTAATTCAAACCTGCCCATGTAGTTGTCAACACACATTTAATAGCAAAGCAGGTGATGTTTTTCTCCTCTAACAAACCCAGGCAGTGGCCTGCTGCTGAAGTGCTTTTTAATTAGGTGCTATAAAAGCAGTCTTGTTATCTTCGCACTTTTGTAATCAGCCTGTTTTTAAAAAATCTGCCTTTTTTCCTGTCAGGGATCCCTCCTAGGAAACAAGCTTTAAGAAGAAAATTCCCTGTGGCATCTGCCACAGAATGCTATGGCCAGATAAGTACGTGGATACTGTCACCATAGTGGTATGTCACAGCCAACGAATCCCTATCTAAAAAGTAGTTTGACTTTTTCCAAAGGCAGCCTGTATCATTTTGTACTTACCTCACTTCCTCTTGTGCTGTCAGTCACCCCAGACACCAGCAGCTCTCCTCCTAGTAATAAGCAAAGCACACAGCAGAGTCAGGGACCCGAAAGCGAAAGGAAAAATGAAACCGAAAGTAGGGTGACCAGACAGCAAGTATAAAAAATCAGGATGGGGGTAATAGACACCTATATGAGGAAAAAAATCCAAATATCGGGACATCTGGTCACCCTAACCGAAAGCAGCCTTTTGAGCTTTTTTTAGCAGTGTGCTCATGCGCAGAGAAGAGGCTTGCACAACCAAGAGCCAAACACATTCTCCAGCGGGAAATTTAAAAAAAACCCAAGCCCAAGAAAAAAGTAGACGTCTCCCTCCCCCAAAAAAGCACCAAAACAAGCAACAACCAATATAGACACAATAGAGCAATTACACAAAGAAAGAAGCCAAAATTTGCTTACTGTGAGCAGGCTTGGCAAACATCTCATACTTAATTAGGAGCCTTAAAAACACCTCTCAAGTCAGTATCTAAGGCCTGGTCTACACTACAGGGATAAGTCAGCCTAAGTTATGCAACTCCAGCTATGTGAATAACGTAGCTGGAGTTGATGTAGCTTAGGTCCACTTACTGCAGTGTCTACACCGTGCTGGGTTACCTTACGTGTCTCATACCAGTGGAGTATCAGAGTCTACGGGAGAGCAATCTGCCGTCGATTTAGCGGGTCTTCACTAGACCCACTAAATCGAGCCCCTGTGGATGGATCGCCGCGGCATCCATCCCCAGTAAGTAAATACCCTTAGGAATGTAGGCCTCAAATCAGGAAAACACTAGAGCACATACTTCAGTGCTAGTTAAGCATGTGTTTACGTGCTTTCTGGAATCAGGATGTTTAAAGGGGTCTAAAGCCAGCTGCTGAGCATTGCACTTGGAATTTGAGAAAGGGACTGTGTTTCTTTGAAACAGCATTGCAAGCCATTGCTTTCCCTCCCACAGCAATGCTACAGAGGCATCTTCACAGCCTTATAGCTTTCAGAAACTGACTTGGGAACTATACTGAGCTTCCCAAGTCATTTTAAGAGGTGAAGTTTAAAGAAGCAGCTCAGCACAGAAGGACAAAGGGGAGGAGAATGGTAAATTGAAGTATAAAAATGTTCACCCCACAATCCAGGAGAGCAGGTTGCTTCCAGCAGTTCTGGCTTTCTAGTCATCTTTATCTTACGTTTGGATATAGAGGAAGGGACATGGGACTTGAGGAATCCTGGGAACCTGAGAGAACAAAATGTTTTAGGAAAAAAATACATAAAGTAAATACTGTAAAGACTCCAAAGTGATTTATAGACATTATGCATAGGGATCATATTCACCCGCCATTGAAATCTAACTACAACTAGCGAAAACTTAACAGATATTTTATACCATCAACACAGTTTGAATTAAAGCAGGAAATTTCAGGATGCACAACACAATTACCTGCTTTTGAATTTGGCCAGGATCCTGGGCTTTTCTCTTGTAAAAAGTATTGTGATACTTAAGGACTGTGAGCTGTAAGGAACTTGGATTTACATCTCATTCAAAAGAGGGACTTAGAGGAACAGTTCAAAAGCAGAAGCCAACTTTTTGTACCTTTATTTGGCATGAACTGAAATTAATGACTTGACAACAATGTAGATTATGTAGCTATTTGTGCAGCTGCAAAACTGCCTTTTACATGGGTCCCTGGTTATTACTTAGCTAACCATGTTCCCCACCCAAAAAGAAAATACCGCAGCATTAAGCATCCTGGGAGCAAGTCTTGCATTCTATGGACCTTCAGAATGTTCAGTACAACAGTTTGTGATTCATAGTTGCACAATGGAGCCCAGGGTATGCATGGAAGGAGAGATCAGGATCTATCATGATACAGGTATAATAAAAGTGGAACGGAGTAATAGTAAAGAAATTTAACAGTGTACAATTTATAACAGAAAGTTGGTCAGGTCATTGTCCACTTCATTTCTCTGTGCTTCTGCTTCCCTTCTAAATAGTATTGACTGAGACTGTAAACTCTTTGAGGTAGGGACAATCACTGCCTAGTGCAATGAGACCCCAGTCTCATTTCAGGCCTCCAGGCAGTACAGCAATACAAATAATAGATCATAATCATGAAATCTCTTTCCTTAACAGCTTTAGCTGATGAAAACTCCTGCCCACTAACACACAAAGGGGAAGGGATGCAGTGTTATTTTTCTGATAAAAACATGGCTTTAGTGTAGCACACATCAAACTATTTTATTTCATTGCCAGAAGAAACAAAAGGGCAAAGAGCATCTGTGACTGAAATCTCCCCTGGGTGTACAGCAGGATCTTGGCTGTTCCCTGAAGGAAGCGGGTAGCTGATATTTTATTGAAAAGCTCTCTAAAAAAACAACTACTGCTTGGGAAATTGTGTTGCTTGTTCATAATCCAGCAGTGGATTACAGAAGGCTTGGTAAACAAACAGTTTCCCTCTTCAGATAAGGTCTAGAAGATGAGCATAAATAAGAGAACCATAGAATCATAGAATATTAGGGTTGGAAGAGACCTCAGGAGGTCATCTAATCCAACCCTCGGCTCAAAGCAGGACCAATCCCCAACTAAATCACTCCAGCCAGGGCTTTGTCAAGCCTGACCTTAAAAACCTCTAAGGAAGGAGATTCCACCACCTCCCTAAGTAACCCATTCCAGCGCTTCACCACCCTCCTAGTGAAATAGTTTTTTTCTAATATCCAACCTGGACCTCACCCACTGCAACTTGAGACCATTGTTTCTTGTTCTGTCATCTGCCACCACTAAGAACAACCGAGCTCCATCCTCTTTGGAATCCTCTTTCAGGTAGTTGAAGGCTGCTATCAAATCCCCCCTCACTCTTCTCTTCTGCAGACTAAATAAGCACAGTTCCCTCAATCGCTCCTCGTAAATCATGTGCCCCAGCCCCCACTGGACTCTCTCCAATCTGTCAACATCCTTTCTGTAGTGGGGGGAGGTGTTCAAAACTGGACACAATACTCCAGATATGGCCTCGCCAGTGCCGAATAGAGGGGAATAATCAGTTCCCTCGATCAGCTGGCAATGCTCCTACTAATGCAGCCCCAATATGCCATTAGCTTTCTTGGCAACAAAGGCACAATGTTGACTCATATCCAGCTTCCTATCCACTGTAATCCCCAGGTTCTTTTCTGCAGAACTGCCGCTTACCCAGTCGGTCCCCAGCCTGTAGCAGTGCATGGGATTCTTCCGTCCTAAGTGAAGACTCTGCACTTGTCCTTGTTGAACCACATCAGATTTCTTTTGGCCCAAACCTCCAATTTGTGTAGGTCACTCTGGACCCTATCCCTACCCTCCACCATAGCAACCTCTCCCCCCAGCTTAGTGTCATTCACGAACTTGCTGAGGGTGCAATCCATCCCATCATCCATATAATTAATGAAGATATTGAACGAAACTGGCCTCAGGACTAACCCCCAGGGCACTCCGCTTGATACCGGCTGCCAACTAGACATCGAGCCATTGATCACTACCCGTTGAGCCCAGTGATCTAGCCAGCTTTCTATCCACCTTATAGTCCATTCATCCAATCCATACTTTTTTAACTTGCTGTCAAGAATACTGTGGGAGACCATATCAAAATATTTGCGAAAGTCAAGGTATATCACATCCACCACTTTCCCCATACCCACAGAGCCAGTTCTCACATCATAGAAGGCAATCAGGTTTTTCATGCATGACTTGCCCTTGGTGAATCCATGTTGACTGTTCCTGATCACCTTCCTCTCATGCAAGTGCTTCAAAATGGATTCCTTGAGGACTTGCTCCATGATTTTTCCAAGGACTTAGGAGAGGGTAGCAAAGGAAAACATATACAGTTCAGCCAAAACCAGAGTGGCATTTTGATTTGTGTTTGATTTGTTTGCTCTTTCTTAAAGTGAATTTAGTTCTTGATTGACAATCCTGAAAAATGAAAGACCAAGGAAAGGTTTTATTCAGCACAGATAATACAAAGATTTCCCTCCTCACCACCTCTGTGCTGGAACCCTGACCCAGTAGTTCAATCCTTCTGTCCATTAAGTCCTTGGGTTCGAAGGTCTTCTCATAGAGAGACAACAAACAAGTATGTGCTTTCAATTGTAGTGACTTTCATGTCAGAGGAAAAGACAGAAGACTCCATGACCAACAAGTGTGTGTGTGTGTGTATGTGTGTGTGAGAGAGAGAGAGAGATATTCTATAACAGAAGGAGCATCATCCTGGCTGGGGATCATCAGAGTGCAGCAATCTATGGCCACACCCTCTTGCAACTGTGGCATAACCCTTACTGGTGACAGGATTGGGTGCCATCCAGCTATCTATTTTGGCTTTCAGCCAGCTGGGGATTCCCCTATCCTGGAAGAATCTTTGAACAGCTCAAAGGACTGGTGTGGGTGTGCCAGGTTCTGAACCAATTTGTTTGGTTTAAAAAAAAAAGCCTATGAATCTGATGTTCATAACTGTGGAGGATGATGAATATTTCTCACCTCCTCTTCCCCCCCCCCCCCCCACATTCTGTCCATTATTTCACTGCCCAAAGAAACAACCTGGAAGGGGTCTGGGGAATTCAGTCCTAGGCACAAACCTCAGATTAGGCAGCTGGGGAAAGAAGCTCCAAGTCGAGGGCACATCTAGGAAGTACCTGTACTCTGTTGCTCTTGGTCACCTATTCTGTCAATGTTCCCTCATGCTTCACCAGCTGAAGGCACCCAATGGATCTTTGAATTTCAACTTTGTGGGTCCAAGAGCCCCATCCCAGCCTGGATCCATCCCTTCTGCTCTGTATACTGCAGACTGTGTGTACTGAATTTCGTTATTGGCTTGCTAGTGAAACTTACTCCTGGAGAAATGAGATAAAGCATTTTATAGCTATTTAATTTTAGGTTTTGAATATAATTGCACTCAGACGTCCTGACTAGCACAGAATCAAATCATGCTTTGAATGACTAATCTATCAAGCAATACTGGGGGTGAGGGAGAAGAGATGGAAGTAACTTTACATATCCAATTCAAATTAAAAAAACAGACTACATAATCACACAGTCACAAAGGACACCGAGAAATAATAACATTTAATATTTGTTTTTACTTTCATTTTTAATAAGTGTTTGAGAATGATTCTTTCCCTGCCCCTTTTATCTTTTTTCCATTTGGCGAGCAGTGATTTTCTTCTTGTGTTTTCAATTGAACTGAAATTGACAAAAAAAATTGGTATAACAAGATCAACAATAACTTCAGCATATTTCTTTTACCATTCTTAACACCATTGCTGTTCACCAATATAACGTACTGGTAGCAGGGGAGCAGCATTTGAGAGTTAACAGTTGCTGTAAAACCAGACTGGGGAATTGATAACAGGGCCAAAATATGGCCATGCCTAGAACAGGGGTGTGTGTTCATCCTTCGTCCTTCTCATACACCTACGCCCAGCAATGAAACGCACAGTTTGGTGCCTTGCTTACCTGAGTGAAGGAGGAAGATGGAGCTGATAGTCCTGCCAGCATTGCCAAACAGCCCAAAGGCCGGGTAGGGTGTGATGGAAGTCCTATTTTCTTCTCTGGACCAGACAGCACCTGGAGAACAGCTGGGGGAGTACATGCTACACCTTCACAAAAGGTATGCTGTGGTTTCCAATGTGTTCATCATCCCTTGAGTGCTGGAGGCTTTACATCTGCTTGTATCTAAGGGAAGCTACACCCTAGGCTTGGGCCCATGCAACTGGACCTTCTCTTCCTCTCAGAAATAAAGAGAATAACTATGGTAGGTCACTTCTTTGCAACACAAACCTAATGAATCTTTGTGTCAGCCCTGGGCTACACTAGAGGGGGGGGTCGATCTACGATACACAACTTCAGCTACATGAACAACGTAGCTGAAGTCGACGTATCGTAGATCGACTTACCTGGCCATGAGGACAGCGGCGAGTCGATCGCTGCCACTCCCCTGTCGACTCCGCTTCTGCCTTTCACCGAGATGGATTTCCGGAGTCGACGGGGAGCGCGTTCGGGGATCGATTAATCGCATCTAAACGAGATGCGATAAATCGATCCCCGATAGATCGATTGCTACCCGCGCAGGTAGTGAAGACAAGCCCTCAGAGAAGACATAATCATTCATTTCAGTCTTGCCAAGGTGAGAGGGTCTCTAGAGATGCAGAAGTCTATTGCAGTCTAGTTGGTAGTTGGTTTCAATTTAAGGTAACCACAAAATCCAGTCTAGGGCCATCATGTTCAGATAGGTTTACCAAGCCTGGCAATCTACTAATTTAATTGGGTTTAAGAAATATATATCATGAAAATAACCTTTTGGCATTATAAATCAAATCTACTGTCAATCACCAACTCAAGGAGTTTTACAAATATTAGTTAATTAAGCTTCACAACACCCCTTTAGGTAGGTAAAAATGTATGTGCCTATTACACAGAGAGATAAAAAGGCACACAGCTGGTGAACGATTCATGCAAAGTAATGTTTCAGAGCCAAGAACAGAACTTATCGGGCTGGTTATACTATTTGTCCATCTACATTATCACTTAGTTATATAAACATACAAGAACTGTCACATTAGTTATTCTTACTTTAAAATCAAATTCTAATGTGGAGATTTTTTACATGTACTGTATCAGCCAAACAAATTTATTATAAGGGCATCATCAACAAATGGAGATCTCAGATATTGTTATCACTACCATTAGTGGCATCAGAATCTTTTAAATAAACTGCAAAAAGTGTTTTGCCCGAGATAATTGAAGAGCTGAAGACCTCCAAGTGTCATATGACTTGTCTATATGGGTTTGTTATTTTTATGACAAATTGAATTGAGTTGTCTTTTTTCCTTGGTGTTTATAAGTATTGATCAATTTTTTTGTGTTCCCCTAAGTGATGACCCATCATGTTCCTTTTCTCATACTTTGCAGTTGCAAACTTCACTTCACCAAACTTAAAAAAAAGACATTTGCATCGCATTTCCTAGTTTAAGTCACATCAGCACACTGAATAATAAGTTGGGGCTAAGGTGCTACATCATTTCCCACTGAAATCAATCTTTTCACAATTTCAGTGGAGCTGGAGCTAAGGGAGTGTACTAAATTTTAATCAATGAGGTTTAAAGTTATTAAAACCGACTTTTTCAGAAGCATTAAAATAAATTTGAACGTAATGTGACATCTTTGTACATGCACCTTCATTAGCAATCCCTGGGAAATTCAGGGAAACTGATCTTGGGAAAGTGATAGATAAATGAGAAATGGAAAAGAAATCCTGAATAATAAAGAAAAGATATAATCAGTGCCACACTCAGTAGTTTACCCCCAGTCTTATCCAAAGTGATTCAGGGTAAACTGCAGAGGAAACATGGATCACTTTCATATTTTCATGTCAGAGATATTTGAAATGTTTTACCTGATCAGCTTCAGAAGATGTGGCTTACAACAGTGGCTTTCAATCTTTCCAGACTGCTGTACCCATTTCAGGAGTCTGATTTGTCTTGTGTACCCCAAGTTTCACCTCACTTAAAAATTACTTGCTTACAAAATCAGACATAAAAATACAAAAGTGTCACAGCACACTACTACAGAAAAATTGCTTTCTTTCTCATTTTGACTATATAATTCTAAAATAAACCATTTGGAATATAAATATTGTACCTACATTTCAGTGTATAGTATATAGAACACTATAAACAAGTCGCTGCCTGTATGAAATTTTAGTTTGTACTGACTTTGCTAGTACTTTTTATGTAGCTTGTTGTAAAACTAGACACATATCTAGATGAGTTAATGTACCCCCTGAAAAAACTCTGCTTACCCCTGGTTAAGAACCATCGACTTACAACATGAAGGCCAAACTGGAAAATAAATAATCGGAAATGAGATTCATTAGTCACACATACTCATTTTCTAATACACTGGACACTGCTGTGTCAAAATACTGCAAACAGAATCACCATGAGCTAGCCAATGATATCTCTATTATGGCCAGCCAGGCAACTTGAAAATCTGGAACATTACCTGCTGTGAAAACATACCTGTACACTCACTGCAAAACTCTCCAGCATTTTGGTTAAATATAGTGGAATGAAAAATATTACATAAACGCTAACTTTTTTCACACTGTCATTTTATGAGACCATCTGTCCCACATGGTTGTTTTTACCAAAAATATATTGTTTTCTGACAAGCGCATGTGAGATCAGATGAACAGATTACCTGTGAAGTCAGAGGGATGTGAACTTTATGGCTTGCATTCCTAGGGTTCATTGTGTGTGCTAGCATTTCATTGTTTGGTCTGAATCCAATGCCTGCACTGGCTAAAATGTTAGAATTTGCAGTTACATGCCATAAAGGATTATGCTTCAGCAAGAAGTTTAATAGTGCCACACAACCTGCTGGAAACTACTATAGGGCCATGTTTCTTGTTGAATTACACAGATTGTCTCAGAGGGAAAAGGTGGGTGAGTTAATATCTTTTATAGACCAACTTCTCTTGGTGACACAGACAAGCTTTCAAGCTTACACACAGCTCTTCTTCAGGTCTTGGAAACTAACAGACAAATGTGTTTAATACTTATGCTAAACAATCTGTTCCATCTTGTATTTAGCAGTGATACGCTGAATTAGTTTCCCAGGCCTGAAGTAAAGCTCTGTGGAGCTCAAAAGCTTGTCTCTCTCACCCACACAAGTTGGTCCAATAAAGAGATATTACCTCACCCACCTTTGTCTCCCTAATATCCTGGGACCAACACAGCTACAACAACACTGCATACAGATTGTCTCACATACAGAAATAGGTAGCCGTTGCAAAAACAAAGAGAATGCAGACAGGTTAGATCACAGCAGCATTTATTATTTACATTACAGTAGCACTTAGGGTTCCTGAAAAAGTGACCTGTGACAAACAGCTAGCCCTGGGCTACAGTAGGGAGGGGGGGGGTCGATCTACGATACACAACTTCAGCTACATGAATAACGTAGCTGAAGTCGGCGTATCGTAATCGACTTACCTGGCCGTGAGGACGGCGGCGAGTCGATCACTGCCGCTCCCCCGTCGACTCCGCTTCTGCCTTTCACCGAGATGGATTTCCGGAGTCGACGGGGAGCGCGTTCGGGGATCGATTAAGCGTGTCTAAACGAGACACAATAAATCGATCCCCGATAGATCAATTGCTACCCACCGATCCGGCAGGTAGTGAAGACAAGCCCCTAGAAACCTTTTCTGAAAATTTAACTCGTTACATCCAACTTCACCATCCTCACCAAACTGCCCTAATAAAAACTAAGTAATAATGATCATATTCTCTTTTACCCCTTACATCATTTTGCTGATGCTCAGATCTCACTGTAATGGGTACATTACAAATATACAGGCAGATAGATGGATTGTTAGAGCTTTCCAAGCAGGGTGCAACTTTACAGAAGCAGGCATCAGAATTAGGTTTGTTACTTTGTTCAGCATCCAAATGGATGTTGCTATAGCAACATTTCAGTGCGGATAAAACAAACTGCCAAGAGAATGCTTGAATAAGTGTTACTTTGTATGAAAAAGGGTGGCAATTCCATCAATTGAATACATAAGTAGATCATTTTATTTTATACATTTTAAAGCAAAAAAACCTAAATGTTTTCTTTAATTGTGATTTATATTTTGAATGAAAAAAACCATCATACTACAATATGAGATTTTTTATTTTCCAGCATAAAATGGTAGTTTCAAGGATACCATCATTTATTTTGTTGGTTTTTGTTCTGATATTTAAATCAGAATCCAAGCAATTTTAAAATGTCATTTTTTTTAGCACTTCATTTGTGGTATGGTGAACTGTTCTCAAATTTATTTTGCATCTTAATTGCCTTATTTGTAATTATAAATATGCTAAGAAAAACCTATACATTTCCAATTATCCAAAACTATGGTGGAGACTACCTCTCTTCAATTTAACCTTAATTTATTCCCCAAAGGCAGAGTTCAGTGAACCACGGCTGTGCATTAGCACACAGGCTGTGTATTACTAGCACTCTCTGAAATATTCTTTCCAAAATTCAAGATAAGCAAAATATGCCATTTTACAAATCTACCGAGCTTTCTTGAAAATCCAGTGTTTCCTGACATTTTTCATGTAAGCAGAAATGTGGTCAAAGCTGAACTTGAAGTATTTTTTTCCTCTCCTTTCTTTTGAAACTATCTGGCTGTCTTTGAAAAAAATTAATACAATTTTACATGGTGAAATTTCAAGTTTCAAACTGGGTGAGGTAATAACTTTTATTGGACTGACTTCTGCTGGTGAGAGAGACAAGTTTTCGAGCAACACGGAGATCTTCCTCAGGTCTGGGAAAGATACTCAGAGGGTGTGTCTACACTGTAGTTAGACACCCGCAGCTGGCCTATGCCAGTTGACTTGGGCTTGGGGACTTGGGCTAAGGGACTCTTAGTTGCATTGCAGACACTCATACACTACTGCCTGGATTACCGCATCCAGTGGGATCATTCTGCCTGTGGTCGAAGCTATAAAAAGACAGTGACTTTTGCTACATGGAATGTTCACACCCTGCTGGATAACAAAGATAATGTATGGCTGGAAAGAAGAACTGCTATCATCATCATGGAACTTGTGAGATATAACATCAATGTCGCAGCCCTGAATGAGACAAGGTGCCAAGATGAAGGTCATAGAATATCAGGGTTGGAAGGGACCTTAGGAGGGCATCTAGTCCAACCCCCTGCTCAAAGCAGGACCAATCCCCAATTTTTGCCCCATATCCCCAAATAGCCCCCTCAAGGATTGAACTCACAACCCTGGGTTTAGCAGGCCAATGCTCAAACCACTGAGCTATCCCTCCCCCGAACTGAGGTCAACTGAGAGAAGAAAGTGGAGGCTACACCTTTTTTCTGGAAAGGAAAATCTGCAGAGGAAAGGCGCATTCATAGTGTCAGTTTTGCAATTAGGAATAAGTTTGTCAGTCAGCTTACAGAATTTCCTTTTGGAATTAATGAACATCTTACGACTTTTCATCTTGAGCTCAGCAACAACCAGTCTGCTGCTGTAATCAGTGTGGATGCCCCAATACTTTATTCTATTGAGGATATCAAGGAACAATTCTATATAGATCTTGACAGAGTCTTGACCAACATTCCCAAGGAGGACAAGATCATTCTCCTCTGAGATTTTAACGCTAGAGTCGAGTGACAGTCAGATCTCTGGAATGGCACTATTGGAAAAGGAGTAGGGAAGGCTAACTCCAATGGCAACCTCCTCCTGAGCAAATGCATAGAATGTGGCCTGGTCATCACGAACGTCCTCTTTAGACAATGTGAGAAGTATAAAACCACCCGAAGACACTCTCACTCCAGGCATTGGCACATTCTTGACTATGTTATTGTTAGAGCTTGAGATCAGAAGGATGTCTGCATCACAAGGACCATGCATGGAACAGATGACTGTTGGACAGACCATCACCTTGTTAGATCAATCATGAATTTCCAGATTGCCTTAAGGCATTGCAAGCAGGCAAAATCAGTACAGAATAAATTCAACATCAAGATATAGTGACTCAAGAGAAACTTCAGCAGTTTCTCCAAGAGAAGTTTGTCACTCTGCCTACAGCTGATGATAATGAAAATTTCTGGAAGGGATTAAAGACTGTCATTCTCTCGGCATGTGATGAGTCCGTTGGCTATGTCACCTGGCATCACCAAGTTTGGTTTGATGAGAACGATGCTGAGATTCAGGGCCTACTCATCCAGAAAAAAAAAGCTCATCGCATGTGGCAAAATGACATATCACATCAACAGAAGAAAGAGTGATACAAGCAACTCAATGCTGAAGCCCAAATGAGAATCCATGACATCAAAAATAAGTGGTGGCAAGAAAAGGCAAAGGAGATTAAACTTTATGCTGATAAACATGACATGAGGAGTTTATTTCAGGGAATAAGGGCAATTTACAGTCCATGCTTCCATGGACCCACACCACTCCGAGCCCAAGACGGTCAACATATTTTAAGGACAGTAAAGCCATCAAAGACAGATGGAAGGAGCATTTTGAGTTATTCCTGAAGCGTGAGTCAACTGTCTCTGATGCCACTATCGAATCTATACCTCAACTACATGAAAGAGAATCTCTTACTGATGCCCCCCACCCTCAAAGAAGTAACATGAGCCATTATGCAAACTAACAACAACGAAGCAGCAGAGCCAGATGGCATACCAGCTGAAATGAACAAGTTTGGAGGTGAAGAACTGGTAAGAAAGCTCCACAAATTTTTTATTCATATCTGGTATAATGAGAAGATTCTAGAAGACTTGAGAAAACATTTTTACAATCTTTAAGAAAGGCGATAAGTCGGAGTGTGGGAACTATTGAGGCTTTGCCTTGCTATCTATAGCAGGGAAAATTCTTACCCGTAACCTCTTAAACCCATTACTTCCCCTTGCTGAAGAAATATTGCCGGAATCTCAGTGTGGTTTTAGACCATCCCACGGGACAACCAACATGATCTTCATTGCCTGCCAAATCCAGGAAAAGTCTCAGGAGCAAAATCAGGACCTCTAAATGCCTTTAATCAATTTGACAAAGGCCTTTGACTCTGTCAATCACGAAGCCTGTGGAAGGTGCTAGCCAGATTTGGCTGCCCTCCAAAAATTTATTGAGGTCCTAAGGCTTCTCCATGATCAGATGACTGCCATGGTTCTCTGTAATGGCTTTGAGATTGAACCTTTCATCATCAAAACTGGGGTTAAACAAGGATGGGTTATTGCCCCAACCCGGTTTTCCATCTATTTAGCAGCCATTTTGGTCCTCGTTAAAGACCCAGTGGAGTTGACATTCAATATAGAATGGATGGGCAGCTCTTTAATCTAGGATATCTCCACTCAAAGTCTAAAGTCTTCAGGGCATCCATTACTGATCTTCAGTATGCTGATGATTGTGTCATCCTCGCGCACACTGAGAGGTCAGACTTTGGAGACAGTTGAGCACTTTTGCTACCTCTGTAGCCTTGGAGAAGCTAAGGGAACTTGCTGGCCACAGCGCTGCAAATCCCCTTGGGGAAGACTGCAGAGACAGATCCCTCTGGGAGAAGGGATTCCTGTGCCGGGAATGGGCTTCACAAGGGGAAGTAGAACTGTGGGGAATCAGGAGGCAGCCGGTGGGGCCCCAGAAGTATCATCACCGGCTATTGTACCTGGCCTGGGGTAAGGGAGAAGATCCCTGGAGGTCCCTGCCCATCAGAGAGGAACCTTTCCAGAAGGTGGCTATGAATAGGGTGGGCCCCTCAGCAGGGCAACCTGGTCAGGGAAGAAATGCATCCTGGTGGTGATGGATTTCGCCACCCGCTACCCAGAGGTGGTGGCTCTGTCCTCCACTGGGGCAGACACCGAGGCAGACGCGCTGCTGACCATCTTCAGCAGAATGGGGGTCCCCAGCGAGGTCTTTACAGATCAGGGATCCGAGGTCATCTCAGCCCGGCTCCGGGGCGTGTGGGAGAAAGGTGGGGTCTGGCCCACCTGGGCCTCTGCATATAACCCTCAGTCCAACGGGCTGGTGGAGAGAGTTCAGGGGACCGTGAGGCTGATGCTGAGGACTTGTATAAATCAGCATCCACAGGACTGGGACAAGTACCTGCTCCACCGATGGCACAGGGAAGTACCCCAGGAATCACCAGGGGGCTTCCCTTTCAAGCTGTGGTATGGGAGGAGAGTAAGGGGACCCCTAGAACCGGTAAGGGACGATTGGGCGGAGAAGGGGGAAGACCCCCTGATGGATCTCTCCCCTGAGATGGGAGCCCATCCTCCCATCAGGTGTCCCCCATTCAGAGTAACTGGGAAAAGAGCCCAGAACCTGGAGAGAGAGGCCAAGGACAGGCTGGCTTTAGAGGTGAACCAGTCATTCAGCAGCCCAGGGCTGGCCAATGTGGAGGCGATCAGAGATTGGCCTGTTCCCCAGACCAAGAAACAGGTCCAGGCCTTTAGCGGGATAGCGGGGTACTACCAGAGGTTTGTACCCCCCTTTAGCTCCCTAGCTGCCCCCATCACAGAGCTAGGTAAGAAGGGGAAGCCAGACGAGGCAGTCTGGACCGAGCAGGGTCAGAGGGCTCTCTGTGCGCTGAAGGAGGCTCTAAACCAGGGGCCGATAAATCGAGTAAACCCAGACCGGGCCAAGCCCTGTACAGTGTTCACCGAAGCCTCAGACACAGGGCTGGGCGCGGTGCTGATGCAGGCCTATGCGAAGCGGGGGAGACACCCCATCGGGTATCTGAGCAAGGAGCTGCTGCCCTGGAGGCAGAACGGTCAGGCCATAGAGAGGGAATGCCTGGCCATGGTGCAGGCCCTTAAGAAGCAGCAGCCAGATCTATTTGGGTGGCACTTTATGGTGTATATTCACCACCTCGCCCCGACGTGGCTGCATCCAGGAAAAGGGGCCGATGCCAAGCGGCTGGTGACAGAGACATGTGGTCAGAGAGGGGACCAGATCAAGAGGGAGGCTCTTAACCAAGAGAGCCCGAATTACAGCCCACCAGACTGGAGCGCTGGGAAAAGACCTGATCTCAGCTTGCACCCCAGGGGCTTTGGGATGGGAAAAGGGCACGGGCTGCATAAACCTTCCCACATGCGGCCTGCGGGTGCCATCAAGCCCACCCGACCTAAGGGAGCACATGGAACTGGAACGGCCTGGTGTGACCAGGTTCGAACTTCCCCAGGTCACTGGCTAAAGTGACCCCGCTCAGTTCGGTCTCGAAGGGGGGAGAGATGTGACGAACTAGGACTGTTGTTAAGGTTTCCCTGAGTACTGTGTGGGTGCCTCGGTTTCCCCTATGCGGTGCTTGAGTATCTAGGTGGTGGGACAATGGTGCATGATTGTTACAAAGCCCTAGAAGGCAGGGATGGGCAGAGGCCTGGACACAGAGAATGGCCCTGTCTCCTGGCAACAGATGTCCCGGCCCCTCCCCGGCAAAGGTGAGAGATGAAGGTGTTGGAACAAAGGGATCAGGTGACCTCCTGGCCTGGGAAGGAGACAAAGGGGGAGGAGGGGCTGGAGAGTTTCAGTTTGGAGCTGGCTGGAGAGGAGGAGGAGAGGCAGACAGGGTCTGGCCTCCCTGGCCCCGTTTGGAGCTGTGGGGTGAAATGCAGGGAGCCCCAGGCTGGGGTCTAAGCTCCCTGCCCCACGGAAGGGCCCGACTGAGGGGTCCTGGATGTACTGACAAGCTCTGGTTGGACTGTGTTCCTGGCATCTCTAATAAACCTTTTGTTCTACTGGCTGGCTGAGACTCCCAGTGAATCCGGGGAAGAGGGGTGCAGGCGCTGACTCCCCCACACTCCGTGACACTAGCATGTTTACAACTATAAGCAATATGGAGGTATTTTATAGATATAAGCAGCATGCCTTGTAGATGGAAGTGTTACCTTGAAAGAGAGGCACTTAAGTTCTACACACATTTTTCCTCTCTTAAGTGGGGGGAGAAATTATTATCTGAATTCCCCAATAGAATCCCAATAGTCTGGTGCTGTTTTATGTTCTGTCACTTATCTATCTGTCAATAGATGAGGAAAACAAGGGACTCATTAAATTCATGAGCAATGCAACACCCAAGATTCCCTAACCTGCTATTAATTTTGCCTGATTGAATCATAGGGCACTTTCTTTACCTGAATTTCATCAACCCTTAATTGTTGTGTGTTTTGAGCTCTTCGGTGCACTTCTTATTAATTTGGGGAAACTGTGGAGCCCTTGGTAATAAAATACAGTGAAAAAACTAATCACTATTCCCTCCACAAGAACATTCATTTAACGTTGTGCATCTTGAACTAAAACTTGAAATATCCCTCTAGTCCTACATCTCATACATGCTAATCTTTTTTTCTGACACAATCCATGGTTCTTCTACTTCTGCATCCTGTGTAGTCTCTCGCTATTTTTCATTGGAAATTCTACTTATGTTACAAATTAATTGAATGCAGAACCCTAGACTGATTTTAAAAGCAGGAGGGTAATATGAGATTTGTCATACCAGATCACACAATTAATCTGTTTGGTATGGCAGAGGTTAAAATATGCAGCTAGAGGAGAAGGCTAAAAGCCACAGCTACAATGTTGTGTACAAGGTTTGTAATGCTGTGCTAGGGAGATGGATTGAAGGAAAGATGTGTGTCCTTGAATTCTCTGAGTGAGCAGTTTATGCCCTGAAGCATGAGCGCTGATCACCTTTGTTATTGTATTGCATTACCAGGTGCCATCAAATTATTTAGCATATTTTAAAATCCCATGGCAGAATGTGACTCAGTGACCTTAGCAGTGAGCTCTACAGCTTGACAGACTGCTGCATAAACATGTATTTCTTTTTATTTGCTTTTTCCCTACTGCATTCCTCATCTTGACATTAATCTCCTCTCACCTTAGTTACTGAAACTCCCTTCTTTATGGCATCCTCAGCTTCCAGGTCTCTGGGCTCTGGCATATGAAGAATGTCAGTTATCACCTCTCAAACATACAAAGAAGTGAAGCCTTAATAAGCTCACTCTCATGCAATTCCCATTGGTTCCTCATTCATTACATGATTCAGGACAAAACTGAACTTTTGAGGCCAGGTCCTCAGGTGATGTAAATTGGAGATTTACACTAACCTAGGCTCTAGCCTTCTTTAAAAAAAAATATCCCTGAACTTGATTTATCTCCTCTCTCTCTCTCTCTGTCCTCCAATCCTTATCTGTTCTTTTCTACAGAACTGCAGTTAAAAGAGCCTTCTCCTTTACATCTCATGTCTGGAATAGCCTTTCTGTATCTCTTCCATTCATCAACAACATTCCATCTCTTTGCTAACCGCAAGAGCAATCCATTCCCAATGCCTTCCTTTCCAACTTCTTTCTCCTGCTAGTTAGCCCTGTAACTGCAATATTGAACTTTGTAAAGCATTATGAAATAAACTTTATACTGAAGGTATTATGTAAAATAAAACTGTAAGACACTACATTTTAAAATAAATACTCCACTTGTTCATTTTACTAAGTGATCCCTTCTCTTATTATGGGAGCTGGTAAAAAGAAAGCAGATCCATTTCACCTGTCCTCTTTATTCATCATTTAGAGCAGTGGTTCCCAAACTTTAACAACCTGTGAACCCCTTTCACTAAAATGTCAAGTCTCGCAAACCCCCTCTTAAAAATGAATATTTCCCGGGATTTTCTCCTTTACCTGAGTATAAATTATAAAAGCAGTGATCTTGGAAATATAAAATTTGTTTTTATGACATGCTTATTCACACTATTTATTATTAATTATTATTTATCATTACAGTATTTTTATTACATTATGCAAACGGCAACACTCTTCCAAGATCTCACTTTCATAGCTTGTATCACTCTGAATAAGCCTGTTATAAGACAAGGCTCCTAGGTTTCATCAAGGAGTATCAGATGTGAAACAGCAGGAAGGTATTTAAGAAGCCAGCTCAAAGAGTTCCTCCTACACAAGCATTCAGGTCTTGAGCAGTCCAGGCAAACAATGCACATTACAACAAAGCTTAAACGTGTTGTTCATAATAATTTTAAAAACACTAACTGCCTATTTAATTTTAAAAACAGCCAAAAATATCCATCTCCCTTTCCATTTCTTATAAGGAGTCTTGAAGTTCAAATCTCCTCAGTGTGGTAGATATGCTTGCTTTGATCTGCTTAACTCTTGGAGTCCAGGGGCTCCAGGCTGCAGGCCCCGTGCTGCCTGGGGTCCTTAGGGACACCTCTGTCTGCCATTAGGGAATTTTTCTTCGAGAACCCCCTGTAACATTTCACGAACCCCAGTTTGGGAACCACTGATTTAGAGTAATGACAAATCAACACCTAGTTCTTATATGGCCATTTTCAGCAGTAGATCTCAAAGCTCTTTACAAATATATATACTGCATACTGTATTTTTTCACTCCATGCATCTGATGAAGTAGGTTTTAGCCCACTAAAGCTTATGCCCAAATAAATGTGTTAGTCTCTAAGGTGCCACAAGGACTCCTAGTTGTTTTTGCTGATACAGACTAACATGGCTACCACTTTGAAACCCGTCCCCTTTTCTGTCAGACCATACACTGTTGTCTTCACTTTCAAGGTAAGGACCCATCATTTGGGAAACACTGGGTTAGACTGCTGATGTGCAGAGACTACTGAGTGGCATTCTAACCAATATTTTCCCACTGTTTCCTTGTACATCCCCATCTGTCTGAATGCATTTGTTGTCTCTTGCCTTACACTTAGATTGTAAGGTCTTTGGGTGGAGACCATCATTTTATTGTGTCGTTGCATGGCGCCTAACACAGTGAGGTCCTGGTCCATGACTAGGGCTTTTAGGCATTATGGCAATACAAATAAATAATAGTTGTGGAGTAAGGTAGTAATCATATTGAATTAGGTTAGCACAATTTGGCCCTTAGATTTTTAAGATCTTTCAGGCAGACACTGTGGGTAATAGTATGCTGCATCTCGTGCAAACACAGCACACACAGATACAGCCCAAGAGCAGGTGTCCTCATGATTCTGGGCTGGTCAGGGCAAGAAACAGCCCCCAGTGTCACACAGGAAGCTTAGGGATCTGCTCTAAGATATGAGTCCTTGTTTGGGCTGCGTATGGGCAGCCCTGCAAACCAAAGCTACCCAAAACGGCCATAGTGTTACAGCTCCACCCATCCTTACCCCAGACACCAACCCCCAGTACACCTCCTACAGCAGGGCTTGTGAGCAGTTCATATGTTGTCCTGTATGGTGCCTGTGCCAGGGGAATTCCTCTCTGAACAGCGAAGGAACTTTTACAGCCCCTGTATGCCACTACAGAAGCAGACAGAGGCTCAGTAGAGTGGATGATCTCTCCCTGTGTCTTTCTAGGTTTTCTGTAATGCAAGAAGCTCAATAACTCCTCTCCTTTCCTGGTTAAATGATCCTACCATTTGCAGTTTCTCAATGGATGTACAACCTGCATGTCTCTAGGCATATTTTTGTACTTCTAAACACTAACACTATGATATAATTCTTAATGTGAGACAATCAAAATTGATACATGTCTCCAGCTGAGTATACTGTACCAGTGTTGGCTAGATTTCAGTTTTGGGGAGCAACAGAAACTATATACTTCAAAGTAAAATAGACAAAATTGCTTGGATACTAAAAATAAATTCATTTCACGTGTGTGTCTTAAACTACCAGACAGAATTCCACCTACACCCAACATTACTGAACATGTCCAAAATTGGGAATGTGAGGAATCTGGAGTTTTGTGGTATCACTCTCTTTTCAGCATTGCAGTCATGAGGTAGCCTGTGAGTCTTGTCAGAGTTAAAAAAGGAGCTGGTAGTCAGAGTGAGAGCAAGATGAGTACTTCATTTATATGCTGCATTAAGCAGGCTTAGATAAGGTGACACTTATTTCTGCTTAAATATTATTTTAGAATAAAAAGTGTCACTTTTGCTAGTGTGTTTTTAATAATCGCACTATTACTACGTCTTAAGGAAATGATACAAATAATGCATTTTAAGTGCCTTTAGCCAACTTGGAAGAAATTAGGATGCTGACTTTTCATTTTATTACTTGCTTTATGTAATTCTTTAGGTGGCAATCATTTAAAGCCATGTGGTTATGTGTTCGGGTGGTCATTTAGAGCCATCTAACAGAAGTTAGTTACTGACCCTTTTTTACCATAGCAGTAAAAAAGGAATGGTTATTATTTCACTGTGACCTTGAAACCTGCAAAGGGGAATATATTTAAATAATTTAGCTATGCATAGAATCTGAAGTGATTATTATAAGGGTTCTGTTTTAAAAAAGCTTAACTCGTGCAAATGCTAATGAGATTTCAGGTTAAGCAAATCCCATCTAATTCCAGATAATAGTCTGTTGATGCAGTTGTACAGGTTCTCATCTACATCTATTATATTATGCCCAAAATAAAAATCTATGCACAAAATATGTATATATGCATAAAGTGCCATGCTAGATGTATGTATATAAGTTCCAAAAACAAAAGCTTTGTTTCAAAAACCTATTAAGGTTACTAAGTGACAACAATGTAGTTACTTATCGCATCTTTTGCAAAACTCAGATACTTAAAAGAAAGGAAATGAATAGCTAAAGATGTCATAAATCTTGCACTCACCCTATAATAAGCAAATTATTCTCATTAAGTATCAAGAATTATATATTTCCTTACAAACCAACAAGAATAGTATTCATTTGGGGGCAGAATTAAGGTTGTTGTGTTGTGATGTGATATAACACACATAGCCTGACCTAACCGGCATTGAGGTCAGTGAAAAGAGTTCCACTGACTTCAGTGCAAGTTGGATCAGGACCGTAGTGCTTGAAACTGTTCTCATTGAAGTAAATGGCAAACAAACAAAACAAAACACCACCTTCCCATTTATATTGATGGGGCCCACTAGAATAACTGATAGATTTACTTAATTACTGTTTTCCTCAAATATAGACAGAACGCAAGTTTTCAAGTTAATGTAACTAGATGGAGAGTTTAAAAGTTAACAAAACAGCCCATTATTGAGCTAGAGAGCCTCCCTTCTCCCCTCCCCCACCCAAGAGAAAAAGGATAGGAAGATATTAAAGTCAACCTTTAAAATGAGGGCCATTTTAATTACCTGTAACTACAGCTGGTCAGGAAGGGATTTGTTTGGGTTCTTTTTAGTGAACTGGAGTAAAAGGAATGGCATTTGGGCTCTCAGTGTTTAAGTAACCAGCCTTTTCTAATATTGGATATTTTGTTTCTTTCTTCCAGCCTCCTCTTCCCCATGTAAATTCTCTCTGAAGGTTAACAAAATTGTAATTGTTGGCTCTCGTAATCCAATAATCTAGTTTGCTACTTTACTAGAGGATTTCAGGATTTGCCAGGTGAGACTAGTGGTCCTGCAGTCTAATGCTCTTCCGCAAATTATGGCCAATACTTGGTGCTTCAGAGGAAGGCAAACACAGGCCATAATAAATAGCTCTAGCTATTTTATGCAATGCTTTACTTGGGGTGTGTGGAGAGAAAACCACTTCCTAAACCCCACAAGGTGATCAGCTCATGCACCAAAGCATAAGATTTAATAACCCCATCAATGTAACATGCACAACTAAAAATATTATTGGTTATAAAATGATCCCACCTTTTTAAAAGCTTTATTAGCTGACTCTCTGCCCTTCTGCAGCTGTAAAATTCACAGGCTGGTTACACACTGTATGAAACAGCATTTCCTTCCATTTGGTCTAAATTCATTTGTTATCAGTTTAATTAAGTGACCATCATCTCATGGCTTGGTGAGGTAGATTTATGTAAGTACCTTCACTAATACATGGGAATTCCCTAGCTACTTCCCTGAGAAATTATATATTATATACCAGGTGTGCCCAGCAGGTGTGCAGCTCCAGTGCTTTATGATTTCCCATTTATTAATTCTAGTGAATGTCCATTGCAAATTGCAACACCAGATTAAACAATGGGAGGGAAGAGCACAGCAACGAGTGAGTTAAACACTCTCCTGTTCCAGTTTTTTCTTGCATACAGGGCTGACAAATAGCTTCCAAGCATCATGTCTTTGCAGTAAACAATTTCCTAAAGAAAATAAGAAATACATATCAACCCTGTAAATGGTGGCAGCAGTTAGAATGAGCAGGCACATTCATGTGGGATGGAAAATGACTAAAACATGAAAATACACAAGTGGGGAGGGAAGAAAAGGCAGGAAATTGAAAGACCATAAGTGAGAGTCTTTAAGAATCTAAGGAATTCTCAATTGCATTTGATAAAAATACATTTAGAGTTGGCTCACTTGGCTGCACAGATATCATAAGTACATTTGACTACACCTGCCTCTAAAAGCAAAATAAATAGTTTCCCCTAGACATCAAATGCAAGGTGCAAGATTGGTGATGATGAATGATACATAAATGCAAATAACTATTAGCAGGCAAAAGAAAGCTATCAGAGACTGCTTTCCCATGGCAGCCTTTTTCTGTTTCTTTTTCCTTTCTTTTTTCTTCTTCCCACCTCTCCCACCCTATCTTCAGTTCAGCAGACATTAAATTATTATGCTGCTTATGGCTGTAAGTGGCTGGTGAACTATGCAGTTTCCTGGTGGCTAAATTATTCTGTAGAAGAGATTTGGTACTGTCAAGACAGCACCAGAAAGAATTGTGTGTTGGTCCCAGAAACACTCAATCCATTGTGTTGCTTGTCTTTGGGGACATATTAATATCTCTGTTGGTTTGCAAATGGAGCATTCCAAAGGTACGCTGTCACCGTGGCAGGGTAAGTGCACCCATGTTCCCCCTCTATGGTGCCTCAAGGGTACCCAATTAAGATTCCAACTTCCAGCCATCACCTCTCTCCCTCCTGACCAGGGTTTTAAAGCTGCACTGCTCCCTGCCTTCACGGCAATATTCCTAGTCCACAGTACCGTGCCTGTGCTTTGCTTTCTCTCTGAGGTCTATGAATAGTGTATTGCCGGCAGTTACAAGTTACCACACAGCTCCTACTAAGCAAACATGCTTAAGGCAAAAGCATTACAGAGAAACCATATAAAAACAACAACAGCAGTTCCCATACACATGCTAAAAGCTTATAGGAGGTCACCCATCCAATCCTTTCACAGGGATTGTGGCTCTTGGACAGAAGGTCCTGTCCATTTACTGAGTCATAAAGAAGGCCCTGCATCAGTTAAACACTGCTTCTTTTAAACCAAAACCCCCTTCTTTATTTTCCTAATCTCTGGAAACCCAGTTTGAACCAGTATCTGTGACCCTCCCCAGGCAGCGATCCCTCTCTGGAGGTGCTTACAATGGCAGTGCGAACACAATCATACGTACAATTCCAGGCCCACAGTAGTACCGAAATTTAAAACAATATGTTCCCCCAAAGATAGTGCATGAGGTTGTAATATCTGTCACAGAGACCGTCTCGGTGTACTTGTCTGATCTGAACAGAAGAACTGTTTGAGCATAAAGGTTAGTGTCACAAAAAAATGTTGTCAGTTAAGAATTGTCTCTCTCAGTGCTATAGTTCCATGAAGCTGCATGGCTTTCTACACTGCAGTGTACGATATTATTCTCAAAAGGAGGCTAAATGGATTTTTTTAAATTGATGCACACCAACATTTTCAGCAGGTCTGCTAACATCATTGCAACAGCCCAACGCAGATTTTTGTGTTGGACACCACAACTTACATAGGTGATGAGGAAATATTATTATTATTAATGTACCATTGCAGAATTATAAAGAAAATAAAAGTGTCCAAGAGTGCACCCATATTAATGACTATGGGCCAGATTCAGCTCACAGAACTTTACTTCTTGAACTGTCCCTTGATTTTATTAGGATTATAAGGTAGTGATAGGGAGCTTGGAGGACTGGGCAGCATAGTGATTAGAGCACCCGAATTCTGCTCGCTTTACCTCTCTCTCAGCTTTTCCTGACCTTAAGCCAGGGATCTTCAGCTTTCCACCCACATCTGGTCCTCACCCCTTAAGGGGGTATGGTAGGGAACCCAGGCCCTCCCTCTCCACTGGGTCCCCGCCAAGGGCCTGTGGGAAGGGACACCAGCAGGTCCTCCCTCAAGAGATTCTAAGTTGCTTCCCTGGCTATTTCCTACCTATAGATCCCTTCAGTTTGTGGCATCATCTCTGTAGTCAAAACAGTCAGTCACCTCACAATCAAAAGAGTCCAAAGAAGTGCAGCCCTGCCACATATGTGAGTTCTCTAAGGGGGTGATTAGAGAAGTTCTGCCTGAAGGCCTATCCCACCCTGTGGTCCTCTCTTAGGTGCACTCTTCTGTCTGTCTTCTTCTAGAAGGATTTCTCTCTCCTACATCCTGTCCACCACCCATTGCCTGGGCATCTCAGCTCCATTTAACCTGCTCATCCAGTAGGAGCATCTTCATGGTCTGAAAGGGTGGGGCTACCTGTACTTAGTATTGTCATTTAACCCCCTCAGGCCCAGTGTGAAGTTTGTATACCCAATCACAAAATTACTAAATATAAGGGTAGCAGAATCTGGCCTTTTGGACCACAAGAGCATACCATTAACATATTTTTATGCAGCACAAGTGGTTTCCAGAGTCCAGCTCTTTACACAAAGATTCCTCCTCATGGATGCTTCAAAATGCATTGAGCCGGAAGAACTATTCCTCAACAATCCCTAGTTTCCAAACTCCATTGGCCCCAGAGAGAAGAATATTGGTGCAATCCCTGCAAGTGGAACTTAGCTGTGTTTCCTGAATCATTTTAACCCTGTTTTTATCACATGGAAATCAGGTGTGGTCCATAGTTTGTTTCCTAAATAATTTGAAAAAATCAATTAGTAGGATGAAAAAGAAAGGCTGTTTTAAAGACAAATCAAGACTCTCCTTCAGAAACTCTGCCACTTGGATGCTGCAAAAATTTATTTCTAATTCAATCTTAATATTGTCTTTTGCAAGATAATGTGTCTCCGCATTTCTTTAATGGATGTAAGTATGTTTTTAGCTTTCAGATCCCTATCGCTCTTGCTTTGACAATACCTTATATTTGTCAAGCCTGTCAGGAATTAAGTGCAGTGTTTTTCTTTAAAAAAACCCAAAGTGCTCTTCTTTTTGGATTTTTCCCTTCTGTGTTTGAACAAAGGGTTTCTATAGATATCATCTGGAAATTATACAGTGTTTAATCTCTGGTTGCTTGTCAGCCACAATATTGTTTTTAAATGTCACAACCCAAGAAATCTCAAGTAACAGAAATGACCCTAAATCCTCCTGAATGATTTCTCTATTCCTCCCCTTCCATTCCTAGGCTTTTTTTCAAGAGTCCATGCAAGCCAATCTTTACACAGGAGGATTTCTATACAATAGGGGAATACTCAGATGACACACAGCTGCCTTTATCAACTTGTTTGTGGCTAGGATGTGGCTTGGGAGGAAAACATGGCTGAGGCATGCCAACATCCCAGCATCACCACAATATACATCCGCCCTGAGTAGAGTCAAACTGTCTTCAGTCAGAACTGAGGATCTGGCCACTAATTTCTGTGGTTTAACACTTAATTATAAAATTTTCCTATTTAATAAATGTGGCCTATTTCCCATGAATAATTCATGTTGAAATAAAACCATGGCACCTTCTTGCCTTCTAGGAATAACAGGTATTTTGCTAGCCAAGATGTATGAAAACTGCTTTCAAAAATATCACTTGCTAAACATCCTGCAGCAACCTCTGTGGCAGAGAAGCCTGGGCATCAAACTGACCAGAGAACAAGCCTAATAGGAGCCGACATTGAAGTACATCAAAAGTCTCCATGTTCCCCAGGTTCAATAGTCCAGAACTACTTTAATTATAGCCAGGTTCATCCTCATTAGAGCACACAAATTCTGCTACTATGGTTCCCCCTCACCCTGATGTCTTCTAACCACCTGACGGTCCACATCTGGAGCCATGGTGGCAGAGGCCACCATAATCCTGGTCTGAATCTAGCCCAGTGAAGAAAAAACTAAAGGCACTGAAAAGTAACTGTGTAACACTGTCAATTGTTTTTGTCTGTAAATTGGTTTTTGGTTCTTTTCTCTTCAAAAGAGAATCCAACAGAAAATAGCTGCAGCCTTTTGAGTTTCATAAGCATTGGAAAGTCAGGGATTTTGCCTCTACTTAATTCTTCAAAGAAAGTTAAGGTAATTACCAAACTTCAGTAATAAAATTGAATTGTTCTATTCATTTATCTAAACTTCTGGCTAGTTCTAAATGACCGAGGCTACCTGGCATGTAAATCACCCATTGAAACTGTGACTGGACAGAGAAAATAAACAGTCTCCTTTCACTCTTTATGCAAAGAGAGATGTATTACTTCTATCTGATGTTTACAATTTGTTTCAGTGAGTATCAGTTTTAATTTACTAACATAATCTGTTGGTCCTCATTGCCTGCAGAGGACACATCCTGATTCCTGACCCTTTCCCTTAGTGCCGGTAATTTTGTAGGAATGGCATCTCCCAGTGATTTTTGGAGTGGCTGCATATATATATTTTTGACAGACTCATGGTGGCATGATGCCACTCTCAGATTAGAGAGAAAAGAGGCCTCATTAGGGCTGCCAGTATTTGAAGCTGCAATTTCACACTAAAGTAATCTTCCTTTATCAATTTCAATTAGAAGCATCCTTTGCCTGAAGAATTCAAAATCTTTTTTCTCACCCCCAGAAAAGCACACTCTGTCCTAACTCACAAAACACAAGGCAGGAATTTTTAATTGGAATGAAAATTCATAGATTTGCTGCAATGTATAGCATGATAAGATAAACATTTGACTGTGTGAATATTTTCAGTACAATGTTTAGTTATGCATTGTATGAGCATAACCTCACAATGACACATAAAACAGACACAACTGTATATCTGGTAGGGCACTATGAGAAGATAAAATAGTTATACCACTGTGCCAAGAAAATTGAGTCTCTTACTTATTGACTTGCTAACATAAGGATGTGCAAACATCATAATGCATACCTTATATTTTCTATTAGTACATTAAATTGCTGGTGTAATATTTAAAGTAAGTATCATTTTCACTGATGAATACATCTTTTCCTATCCAAAATTAGTATTATATTTTGTTCATCCAGATATCAGTTCATTAATATGAGCGACATAAACTGGTGTAATTATTCAGTTAGCCAGAAGGCCATATTTGACTGATAGCCTGATATTGCTTTAAGACATTAGTCCTAAGACATTAGAACTCGCACTTATGGGTGCTGATCAACATAATGCAAATATGATTTGAAATTAAAACAGTGTGCTAGATTCTAGAAAGTCAGCCTGAAGCAGCTGGTGAGATTGTTATTCCTTGACCCTGCCATCTGAGCATTAGTACAATGATAAAATCACCATAAAATGTTAAACTTTTACATTTCTTGTTAGTGATGTATAAATATTCAGGAAAGCCTATATATTCTCCAAATGTATTTAAAATTGACAAATAAATGAGAAACTAACTTCACCTCTCCCTTATGTTGCATGCCTTTATTTATACATCTCACTGGTTCCCATGTTCATTCTGTTTGGTAATACTTAAAATTAAGGTTGACAAACATATCTTTTAGCTTGGACTTTTGTATGGTAAATAAAATGCAGTGTCCTGTTCAAAATCTACAGAGATCAGACAACTTTGTAAGATGTTGCATATACCACAGTAACAAAAGCATATATGCTATATTGTAATCTTTTTCAATAGGGCTGACTGGACAATAAGAATTCCATTTCATTAAAACTGTTAAGGTTTCAACAGTTGGTTCTCTTCCAGCATGGAATGTAACCAAGACCTTTTAAAATTTTTCACAAAAACGTCAAGAGAAATCCATGTCTGAATAACCCAGTGGGTAGGCTACTTAGCTGGGATGTGGGAGACCCAGATTCAAGCCCCTTGTCTGAATCAAGAAGAGTTTAGTGGAGAACAGCTTAAAACCACGATCTCTACAGGTTCAAAAACAAGAAGGCAAATAAAAAAGACCCTACATTTATTATTTTTTTAATTTCATTATGTTTAAGCCTATTAAGATATTTTGGGTCCTGACTCTTGATTTTTGAAAACTTGGGATGGGCATTATTGATAACTGATGGGCAACAGAACTTTACTAATGCTTTGTATCTATATAGACTAGTGATAGAGACGGAATGCTTCCTTGGGTCATGCCAGTAAGTTGTTAGGCATGTTATGTTTCTCATTTTAAGTGCTCTTCTGGGCATTTTTCCAGAATATTTTGCGATTACTCTCAGTCCTTCCTCATACCGATCACTGGCATCCCACCCAGATTATGCCAAATATTTCTGTTGGACAGAAATGCTCTCTGATGTGCCAAAAATTGTTTGTGGGTGTATCTGAGAGCTGATTACAAACAGACACATGAGTAAGGGTTATATATTACTTGGCATGTCCATAAGGAATGAATACTTTGAAATAGCCTGTACTACCCCCACATGCTACTGTTTCAGCATCGACAAATGACTTCAGTGTTTTTTATCTGGCTCTTTGTGGCATTTATGGAACACCATGGTTATGGGCGTTACGGAGGCATGAACTCAAATGTAACACAAATTCATATTGCAGGTTTATAACAGAGTTGTTCTGTACATACTGCAAACCAAAACTAAACCAAATCACCACAACAAAGCATGTTAGATGCCAGATACCCTAAACTGTGCCATACAACCCTGAGATGGTGCCTTCAGC
This sequence comes from Chelydra serpentina, assembly GCA_037349315.1. Classification (NCBI taxonomy): domain Eukaryota; kingdom Metazoa; phylum Chordata; order Testudines; family Chelydridae; genus Chelydra; species Chelydra serpentina. The sequence continues at coordinate 23,140,151 of JBAIAC010000035.1, forward strand.
TTTTTAGCACAGACAGACCCTTACATCAAAGTCCATGGGGCCAGATCTTCAGGCCAAATTGACATAGCTCCACTGAAGGCAATGAAGCTATGCAAATTTACACCAGCTGGGGAATCTAGCGCCATACACCCACGACATAAGCTGTTTGTGGCAGAGATTGTCTACTTTTTTCCTGTGTTGTTATAGCACTGAGAACAGTGGGAACCTGGTCTATGATTCTACCCCAATCCAAATAATAAGTGACCAACTGCTCTGGTGGGATTTTCCGGGGATAGGAGGAAGTTCCTCCAATTATGTGATTTAACCCTTTCATTTCTGTAAATATTAAAATGGTCTGCAACACTTTATGTTGTCATACTTGAGAAAGTCATTTGAAAAGCAGTGCCCATTCTTCTTTCTCTGAGATTGTCAATTAGAAATTTCTATATACTTCCTAATTGTGAGGCAGAATTGAAACCAACTTTTATAGAAATCAAGAAACTCTTGAAGACATATCAGTGAAAGAATAAGGATTGCTATCTAAAGTTGTTCTTCAGTATCAATAGAGCAGTGGCTACACACTAGTCCTTTTATACAGTGCTAAACTAAGGCCTTGGCTACACTTGCAGATGTACAGCGCTGTTAGTTAAACCCGTGTTCGAACAGCTGAGTAGGGAAAGCGCTGCAGCCTGTCCACACTGGCAGCTGCCAGCGCAGTAAGGTGGCTACATGTGAGGCATTTGCAGCTGTATTGGGAGCGGTGCATTATGGGCATTCAAGTGGCTGCAACGTGCTTTTCAAATCGGGGGGGTGAGGGGGACTTTGACAGGGAGCGTTTTTGGAGACAGAGTGGGTTTTTGGAATATCCACAGAGTGTCAGCTCATTATTTCCACACCTCCACATCCCCTGCCTCTCTCTCAATCACTGAAAGCAAACAGCAGGGGTTTTGTTTGTTTTTAAAGAGCAGATAAAAGAGAGGAAACGGAGCCTTCCCCCTCCCCCCCGCCGTTCTTCTCCCCCCGCCGTCTCTGTCCAAGGCAACTTTGCTGCCGGCATTCCTAACGGAGCCCCTCCCCTCTGCCCCCCTCCCCCCCCCCCCCCTGCAAACAGTAGCTGTGTTTGGTTTTTTGTAAAGCACCTCAACAACGGAGCTCTGAACTCCAACCCGGAAGTGCCGTTTAAACAAACAAAGCAGCTTCCGGAGATCAGTAACTGTGTTGTTCCTCGGCTACACTGAAAGACCAACGTTCCACCCACTTCGCAACAGTTGTTATTCCTCTCGGGGAGGTGGAGTACATGCAGCGCTGTATCTGAGGAGATACACCGTTTCACGTGCCTTGCACGTGTAGCCAGTTAGTGAGTTACAGCGCTGCAGGCAGTTTTATTGCGCTGTAACTCGTAAGTGTAGCCAAGGCCTCAATGTAAATGAAGCTCAGAAATGTGCCTTATTAACTATCTGGGTATTAGGAAGACATTTTCTGGGCAAACTTTGTCCATACCCTTCAAATGATTAGCAGTAGTTTCCTTTGTTATTGCTGAAATATTGAATTATGACACTAAGGCTATGAACAGCCATGATTTGTATGGGTCTAGGATGACAAGATGATTTAATTAAAAAGTAGACAGCACACTTTATGGGAGATGATAGCATCAGTAAGGGAACTTTTTACAAAAGGTTCATTTCTTCACACTCCTCCGATTCTGTCAGTATAACTATGCTTAAATGTACTACCGATGGTCTGGTTATTCTCCAGGCAAAGCCAAACTGAAACAAATTGTGTTACAGGTTTTTCTTTCATAAACATCACATTGCAGTGCAATTTGTTTCTCCTGTGTTAGAGTTCAAAATACAATATTTATAAGCCAGATTAAATTTTAGGCTATTAAAAAATAAGACTAAAATCCTGCAAATACTTATCCATGTGCACAACTTTAGACAGTAGAGTACTAGCATCCACTTTAATTGGACTACTGATGTGAAAAGGTTACTTATATTTGCATAACTGAGATCTACATTGGTATAACATATGTAATGTGACTTAGTATTTACCTGCATTCCATGTACCAGACTTTTATGTAGTTTAGTTTGCTTCTTTTATAGGAAACTGTTGTATTGATAGCAAGAATATTTTACAATATTTTACACACACACTATCTTTACCTGACAAGATAACTTATAAAAGATGACCTTTGTACCCACATGTGAAAGTTTTCTTCTATGTATTTTCACTTTGGTCTTCCCCAGTGTTGACAATGGTTGTTTTGTAATCCTGGTTACTTTGGCTATCACAGCTTTTGGGGTTGTCTTTATTGTCCTCTACATTAACAGAAGAAGAGTTGCTGTTAAACAAATATGTAGATTTAAAATTAAGAATAAACTAATCTAACATCACACAAAGCAGAGCTTTGTCCTACCTACAGCAGGCAGCTCTCTGTTCTGATCAGCATTCAGACTGGGACCATGGCAACACTATTTAAATGGTAACCCCTTTGTACTCTCCACAATCAACACCCTTAATCAAACAATAGCAGCTACTCCACACAGTGACTGGAAGTGTTCAGAACTTGCAACCCCATAGCTGATTAAGCATTCCATCATTGAACAGAAATGTACCTGCTTTCAGTTTCATTATCTAAGGGGTGTGGCTCCTGCCATATTGGAAGGACTCCTGGTTCAGGAAGTAACCCAGAGGGGACGTTCATGGTGTAATGTGTGCTTCCTGCCTGGGGAAGAGGGGAAAGGGTTTTCAGTCAATAGCATCAGTAGGGCAGGAGCTGACTCTGTCCTCAGTTCCCATATCAAATACACATTCCACTGCTTATGAGTTAGTGCCAGTGTCATCATTCTAGGGACTCTGCCTGTTTGTGCTAATCCTCCAATAAGAAATCCACATACCTCCTAACATTTAAAATGCCTAAAGCAGATGGGTCCAGTTCCTAGGGGGTGGAGTTACAGAGCAAGCCCACCTTGCACTCACCCCACACAGAGGTCCCACATTGCTGGCTAGGCTCAGTTCCCTGCTTCAGGTATGCGGCCTGGCCCTTGGTACATGAGGTCACAGAGCTGCTTAGGTTTGGCCCAGTCCCCCTAATTGGCAGGGGGAGCTGGGCCAAATTTGAGTGAGTGGTATTGTGATCCCATGTGCCATGGGCCAAGATGCAACAACCAGAGTAGGGAACCATGCCCAGTCAGCCCCATGGGACAGGAGCCATTTAAACTGTGACAAGGGGTTTTGTGGTTCAAAGCGGGACCGTCCAACAAAATCCAGGAGTATTCAGAGGTCTGAGACCATGAGAGTCATGTAACCGTTCACGTGAGCCTTTGCAGTGCTTCTGAGCAAATTTAGGCTGGCCTAGGAGTCATGTTGTCCAAGGCCTCTTTACCTTGCTTCATTCACGTTTTACCACTTTTGAAGAAGCCCAGTAGCCTTCAACTCTCTTCCCAATCTTTGCAGGGGTTGCTGGCTGGCTCACTCCCATGTACTTGCCACTCCTATGTACTTTTCATTTTAATTATGGAAGAAATTCCAATGGATTTCCCTCAGGATCTACTAGATTTGGTACTATTTACCACATCATTCATGATTTGGAATAAACTTTCTTCTAATAATGATCAAGATTTTTAGTAGAATAAGTATTATCCCTAAAGCTACTCTATCTTTTTCTTCTGCACTGTAGTACTTCTGCCTTGAACCTTCATCAGGTCACCTTCATGCTAGATTTAAAGTAGCAGTATGCATATTCAGAAAGCCATTGCAAGGAGCAGGATACCAGAGTAAAAGGATCTTTGGTCTGATTCCATATGGCCATTTTAAAATTCCAGTTTCCACCTTATTTTTAATGGAAAAATGAAAGGAGACTGACCAGCCATATGTAACTTAAAAATATTATCTAGAGATCTATAGCTGTCTTTGGCACTTTACATTGGCCTATTGTTTCTTTGTATACCCATGGAACTTACAGTCTAAATAGAGAAGGGGAATATGATGGCAAATGCCATGCCCATTCTATATAATTTATATTTGTTATGTGAGAGTTATGAAATTATTGTTTAGAGCTATGTGATGGTCTCACAGTTATGCTATGTAACAGATTGCCTGCTGGGAAATGGGTTATTTCCATTTGCATGGTAATGGGACCTATTCCATCAGGTGATAAAGGAAAACATGCTAATGAGTTTTCATGCATATATCTGATGGTCAGCTTAGTCAATGGAACTGATTAAGCAAACCTTTGATTAAATGCAAATCAGTCTGGATGTAAATATTGCAACAGAAAAAGAAACTCAAAACATTATGAGAGAGACACCTGTGCTCTATCCAAAGTAAGAGGAGAAGAAGAAGTAATGAACTGGGCATGGATTCAGAGGACAATCGGATTCCTACACAATAGGGTATTGAGTTGGAGGAAACACTTCATTTCCAGATCAACTAAAAGAATTCACAGTAGAACACTGAGCGAGTCCACTGCGGCTGAGTCAGAACAAGGGCTCCTCATTATCTATGCTTTTCATCGTGTTAAACCAATATTTTATATAAATTCAGTTCTGCACCTGCAGTAGCTACAATCGCTGCAGTGATTAGTCCAGCTGTATTTATATTTTGTTTAACATTCATTTTATTTCTGGTTTTTCTTTATTTCCTATCCTTTGACAGTAAATGTACTTTTCTGTAACATCAGTGGGATTGGATGTGGGGGCTGTTTAGTGAAGGTAACTGTTGTTAGGAGGAACTGGCACACCAAGCTCAGATAAAGCTGAATTAGTAGAAGAGGGAACTGCCAGAGCATTGGTCCTGGTTAACAGTGGTTTGTAATCCTTCCTGAAACAATGCTGGGAGGAAGCTGATGGAGGTCAATGGATCTTAGGGAGTGCCAAATAAAAGATTCCCAAGCTAATTTTAGAGAGGCTTTTATGAATGTCTGTTTATCATCTCATTGTATGAACCCAAAACCAGAATTTGGATGTAACAAACTGTGTATATAGTTTTTTCCATTCTGAATCCCAGCTCTGGATATTAATATTCTTTAAAACGCCATTCCCATGGAGGAAGAAAGTATCTTTTTAACAGCAACCTATTTTGCTACACAGTGGAATTCACTCAACATATAAAAAAAATCCCTGATGGAAATGTAGAACTTTCTGGCTCAACTACGATATAAACACTATGGACTTGTCTACACTGTTTACAGCGCTGCAACTTTATCGCTCAGGGGGTGTGAAAAAACACCCCCCAGAGCACAGCAAGTTTCAGCGCTGTAAAGCACCAGTGTAACCAGTGCAACAGCGCTGGGAGCCGTGCTGTGGAGGTGGGTTTTTTTAGAGCACCAGGGGAGTGCTCTGCCATGACCACTGAAGGACATAAATTCCACACCATGTAGAGGTCAAGCATAGGAGTTTATTACGACAGCGCTGCCGGAGTGTCACCTGCTTATTAGGCGAAGAGACACTGCCAATCAATTGATTACAATGGAATATATGGATTTTCCATGGGCGGGGGAAAGTGACGAGGTGGGCAGTTCACACCCCGGGATAGGCTAGCAGCAAGACAAGATAAGCACATTAGCCCAATGGTCAAAAGGTTACATAATGTCTCCGCCCATGGTCTCAAGTTCACAAAGTAACATTTAATTAGTACTTTAATAAAATGTATTAGTAACATATATGTATATGTTGAATTCAATTTGGGGTCCATAGGAATGAAGTAGCCCCTCTGATCATTTAACAGATGCATTCCTAGGGATTAAAGCAAAAATAGTGAAAAGTATATAATAAGAATTGCTTTCTTTGTGTGTTAAGGCAGGCTTGGTCCTTGGGAAAGACAGGTGGGAGGCCTTATCTTTATACTGACATGCCAACCCTTCATAAACTCAAGGTTGGTCTGTGGGAAGATCTTCTCCCTCCAGAAGAAACTAACACAACAGGGACAGGATGCCTTTGTCCCACACTTGCAACTTTAGAGAAGATACAATTATTTAGTAATTGCTTCTACATCTGGCATATTGCTGACCAGACTTAAACAAACAAAGCGAGGCTCTCTCTAGTTCATTCTGTTTTCTCTTAGCTAATCACTATTCACTAGGCCTCTGGCCTCTTGGCCAAACTCTGGACTTTTGGGCCTCTAAAAGTTGACACAAGTCCATATGTCAAGTTGTTATACATGCAACACATGGATTTTAACCCTTCAACCTCACAAGCCACATTAAAGTGCTGCCATGGCATATAGGTTTCTATACTATGCTCATCACAGTAGTAGCTGAGCACATTCCACTAATGCATCAAGCAATGTGACTACACCTCAGTCATGTGTTGTTTGTTCTCTCATCCTCTCCCCAGAAGAAGCAGCATGTGGAGTGGAGTTTCGTTGTTTTGAAAGGGTGTTTGTTTGTTTATTTATTCATTCATTTATTCTATTATATATACACTCCTGTTGCTATACTAGTGTAACCCTTCTGCCAGGACGAGTTGACAGCAGCAAGGGCCAGGTTCAGTACATAGGGGTTCCCTTCTCAACAACGCAATGCAAAACCGGCTTGAGCCCGCACCCAGTAACCTGGGAAAATCCTATACACACTCCTGGGCGCCTCAAAGAGGCAATACTTCCCCTCTCGCAAGCACAGAGCCTTGGTGTAACAGAAAATCTTTAATAGCAGCAGGTAAACAACACCAGCCTTAAATTGGGAAAACACCGCAAGTAGGATCCATAAACCAAACTGTGAGCAAGACCCACCCCAGCCAATTGGGCCATGTCCTGTCCCTTGGGTTCTTGAGTCCAGCAACCCAAAAGTCCAAGAACCCAAAAGTCCAGTCCCAGAGTTCAAAAGTTCGTCTGCAGGCTGCTACACGCCACTCACTTGGGCAGCAATGGGGAGGGGAGGGGTAAGGGGCACCTTACGTGGCATGAAGATGATTGCCTCACCCCTCCGTGGGGCTTCGCTCTGCTCCGCCAGCTGTCCTGTAAGCTGCTACAGCTGTCCCCCCGAACTGCTCCGCTAGCCAACAGCGCCGCTCCAACTGTCCCCACGAACTGCTCCGCTTTGCCAGCAGTGCCACACCACCAGCCACTCAGCAATTTATCTTCAGGCTCCCCCACTACTTAACACAGTGCTCAGCGATTTCAGCTCATAAGACTTTTAGCTCTTTAGTGATTTCAGCTTGTAGTTAGGGGAGCCCTAGTGCTCATTTGCACTGTTAGCCCAGAGTGATTTCAATTCAGCAGCCTGAAACCAGACTCTCAAGGAACTCAACATTAGCTGATATTCCACAGTGGAGAGATAAGAAGGTACAATTGGTGTCTCAGACCCTCACAAGGGCCTACACCACCAGATACTAATACCTGTCCCCAACCTCTCTCCATTCACTGGGCTTTGGAACCCATGTCCCTTGGCTGGCAAGTGCTGCTTAGCTAATGGTGAGTTCCCCTTTATCCTGACAAAAGGCCAAGTACAGTTCCACTGTCCATGATTTACATAAGCAGTATAACAGTTTATTCTTCCTGCCCCAATAACAGAAATTCCTGCCCCAATACAGAAAACTGGGAATCCTACAGCAGCCCAAAGTGCCCATTTGGGCCACTATCGTTCGTACCAGGTGGGGTGGGTGTGCCTATGCAAATGAGATCAGCCCCGGGCGTGCTTTACCACGACTCACCACCAGATGTCAGGGTGGAGCTCATCCTGACTCTGCTTACACTAGTGAAGACAAGATCAGATAAATATGCCATGCACTTGGCGCAGAAAGCAGTGAAGTTTGTGATTGTCTTTAGTCTATTCACTATTCACATAGCTTGAAGGGTATCAATCATATATGGGATTTACAGTTTGGTTCAATGGCTCTTCGCACCCCCACTATAAAAATTGCTCCAGCCCTCCTGCTGTCATTGTAAATGATGGAAAAAGGAATGTTGGAGAACTTGAAGGGCTAATTGGACTCTATTAGCATCTGTGATGGTTGCTGCCTAGATAGATAATAAGAGGACAAAGGGAAGGATAGAGAACATAGGAGTTTTGTCAAACACCAGAGTGCAGCTCTTTTTTTCTACTGTTCATGTATGTTTGTCTTCTCATCCCAAAACAAATTGTAACTGTGGTAAATGATTTGAATGAAAAGTATCTCTCCACACGGTGAAGTGTTATATGCTTTTTATTCTCCCTAGCTGAGCAGGAGAACTGAAGTCTTAATGTCAAAATAAACTGTTCAGAATAAAGCAAAAGTCAATGTAAGATCCAATTTGTTGTCTAGGTGAAACATGCCCTGGCATGGCAGCAGGGCTGACAAAGTAGGCCTATTTTCCCAGCATACATCTATGGTACTTTATGGAACTGAAGGCCCTTTGCAATAATTCAGGACACCTATAGCTGCTGGAGCCAAGCAAGCTGCTTTCAAACACAGAACTCCTATGAGTTCAGCACCTAAGTGCAGGCTGCCACGATGCACCTATCTCTATTTAGCAATCTATAAACAGGAACCCACCACTGAAGTCAGGCAGTTTAGGCATTTCTTGTGGGAATGAATCAGGAACCTGTCTGGCTCCACAGAAAATGGCTAGAAGAGGAGCTGCTGCTGCCCACCTTACAACTTTTTGCCCAGTGGTTAGAGCACTCACCTGGGATGGGGTGGGGGGAAGAGGTTTAGTTCCTCCTCTGCTGGAAGAGAAGAAAGAGATAGGTTCAAATCCTAGGAGAGTGCTTAACCACTGGGCAAATGGAATATTGTGATGTAGGGATTCCTTGATCTCTCCCGTTGAAGTTTTTCAAGATGTGGCTAAATAATGAAAGAGCAATTGAAACAGGGGGACTGAACCCTGGGTCTGACACCTCCCAGGTGGGTGCCCTAACTACTGGCCTATAGAGTCACTTTAATTTGACCCAGTGACTGTTCCATTGTGGTTATAAACTTAACCAGTCACTCTAGCTGGATTTTGATCAGGACCCAATCCAGTAGGTGGCTCCTGAGCATGCCTACTGGATCAGGCTCTGTATGCAACTTAAGGAGCCAAACACCTTCTCTCTCCCAGTTCGTGAATCCCTCTGTCTCTTAGGTGGGAGGTAAGTGGCCAGACACCGAGAGTGACACCGCAAAGCCCATACTCAGAGGCAGAAACGTAGGTGCCCAGGGAACATTTCCCCTGAAAATTTAGGCACCAAATATGATTAGGTGCCTACATCATTCAGCAGGAGCTGAGTGGGAGCTTTGTGGATCACACAGTGGAGCCTAAAACAGGAACTTAAGTGCCTAAGTATTTTTGTGGATTGGGGCCTAAGTGACCTTTCCAGGGTCACATGGGAAATCTGTGGCAGAGGAGGAAATCAAACCCAAGTCTTCCATGGGCCAGTCTCACTACTGGATCATACTTTCTCATAGTGGCCTCATTTTTTGGTTTATGGAGCAAAATTCCTACATGACAATCTGCTTTGTTCCTCTTGCTTGTTTTGAGCTTCAAAGCCCTGTTATTTACAACACAGTTACCCCTTGCCATACAGATAAAGAAGTAGATGGCACAGGGTTTTTGTAAAAGAGATGCCAAATCCTGTCAGCTGCTGGAAGCCAGGCCACAGTATAACACAGGGATCAGCAACCTTTGGCATATAGCCTGCCAAGGTAAGCCCCCTGGCAGGCCGGGCCGGTTTACCTGCCGTGTCCGCAGGTCCAGTTGATCGCAGCTCCTACTGGCTGGGGTTCGCCGCTCCAGGCCAATGGGGGCTGCAGGAAGCGGCAGCCAGCACATCCCTCAGCTCGTGCTGCTTCCCGCAGCCTCCATTGGCCTGGAGCAGTGAACCGTGGTCAGTGGGAGCTGCGATCGGCCGAACCTGTGGATGCGGCAGGTAAACAAACCGGCTCAGCCCGCCAGGGGGCTTACCCTGGCAGGCCATGTGCCAAAAGTTGCTGATCCCTGGTATAGCATTTCACACATGCTTATTGAGTTCTGTGGAATTTCAGGTGCTCACAAGAGTCACTTATGGCATGTAGGAGTATTATCTTAATTTTCAGAGGTCCGGGGGAGGGGGGAGGAGAGTTTGTTTTGACTGAACATCAATCAATAATCAAGAAATATCAAAAATCATTCATCTGTTCTGTAAACAAGTTTTAATTAAAAGCCTGAATGACAATCTTGTAGAAAGTAAACACTTCAAAGTTAACAGTCAGAGTTATCTGACATTCTACAATATATCACCAGGGGATGGTAACGCACCAGGAAGCTGAATTATCCTACTATTTTGCCTTGCCAGGCTTCCCTTAACAACATTTATTTTAGGTGACCACAGAAAACAATATCATCCAAAGGCTGTCCATATCACTCTTTGTGATCAATATCTTCTGTTGAAAAAGTCCTGTTTCCTTGAGTATGTGTACAGTGAATACATCATTTCATTTTGCAATATTTGCTCTAAATAAATGAATACAGAACTTGTTCTTTGCTTATCGATGGGTTACTTCTTGTTACCACAATTGTATTAGCATCTGGACATTGAGTGAAACCTCAAACATTTTTAAACCTTAACAGGTGATATCAATAGCTTTATAGATGATCTAGAGGGTCTGTAGTCTGATTTACACTATAATATTTTGCTGAGTGGGAAACCATTTAACAATGTGTTTGCCTATAAGTATAGAGCCTATCCATACAAAGCAAAGCTAATGTTTGTTTAGTAACCATGACAGCTATAGGCCTTCATTGCTAGTTGCTTATACTAGCATGCAGTTGTCTTCCTGTAACTAGGTCATCATAACTTATAACCCTGATTTTCCTATTATAAAGAGAACCAGAGCCTTTTTTTTTTAGATGCAAATCCCCAAACTTCAGAAACTGGACTAAAATAGAACCTGAATTCAACACCCCTTTTGGTTTGGGTTTCTTTGATTTGTGGGTTGGTTGTTTTTGCAAAACCAAAATCTGACCAACAAAGTTTAGCATAAATAAACCAGAACCCCATCAGCTCTGCTCTGGCTCTTATTAACAATGCTGCCCAGAAAAGAATTATTTGAGTCACTTCTAATCCATTATATTTCATGTAACTATTTAACTGGGCTGGTCTTCACAAGGAAATTTAACTGTGCTTAAACTCAACTTTTGACATTTATGTTTAGGGACAACACTGAGCACAACTGACTGGACATATAGCTGTCTACATCAACAAGTTTACCATTACATCAGCAAGTCATGAATAAACCCTGAGACCAATATTGTTTGCTTATGATGAGTTGACATAATGATCATTAATACCTTGTCTATATGGACCATAAAGTTAGTAGGAAAATGGTGGGAGGGTGGCCCACGGAAAATTAATTTTTCATCAAAAAAACAAAACCTTTTGGCTGAAAACTCAAAGCTTTTTTCACTGGGAAAAGTCAAAGTGAAATATTTTGATTTGTCAAACCAAAATGTTTGGGACAGTCTGACATTACACAGTGTGCCACTGCAGTGCCTTGTGGGAACTGCACTTCGAGTGCCTTAACCTCCATTTTCTCCCCTTTGGGCCCAGCTCACTGGCTGACCTATGTCTCCCAGGATGCGCCCAAGGTTTTCTGTCTTGCTGACTCTTCATAGTACATCATAGGAATCGTGTGCCTGTGATGCATCATGGGAGATACAGTCTAGCTGGGAAACTGACTGATAGAGAATGGGAGTATTGAAGCATTCGAACTACAACTCCCATGAGAAACAATAGCAGCTCAAGATGCAGTTTAATGCTGAATGAGCCGAAATAAAAACATTTCAATTTTGGGAACAATGTTTTGACATTTCTAAATTTGAAGATGTTTTAGGTTTTGGCTGAAAAAGTTTTCAAATATTTGTTTTTTTAGACAAAAAGTCAAACTTTTCCACAGAAAATAGTCACTTTAAGTGGAAATTTCTCTTTAGTCAAAAAACTCAGTTTTCCTTTAAAACACATTTGCAAGGGAAACTTTGAACCAGCACTACTGACCAATTAGCATCATGCTGTCAAACTCATTTGTTAAAAATCTAGTTCAACCATGATTCATTTTCCTAGTAGAGAAAAGGCCACAGCATACTTACAAGGTTACATGTAAAAGAAACCTTCTCTACTTTATAAAGTATTTGAAAGGCAAAAATAGTAAGGCCCCAATTCACAAAGTACTTAAGCACATGCCTAACATAGACGAGTGCTCCTCTTGATTTCTTATAATATTCATACTATCTTCCACTCTCCCATGCACATTCACAATCCATACAGCAACTTTTAAAAGTGAGCACCAATTAATCAACTTCTCTGGCACTACTTATGTGTTTATTGTTAAGCACAGGCTTAATTAGGACCTAAATAATATGCTCATATACTTAGGAATAGGTACATTTCTGGCTGACATAAATCAGGGAATCCAAAGCAGAACCTTGGGACAAGTAAGCTTGATAGCATATACTTTTTTCGGGGGAGAGCTTAAAAAATGTTGTTTAGGGAATTCGGGAATGTTGAAGTAACAGACTTTTAGACAATTCTCTTTTAACTGTGCAGTACCTTAGAATACCTTACTGTATTGTCCCCAATAAAAGCCCATAGAGCTCATCTGACACTTTTTCTTTATGAGCTCAGGTAGAAAAACCATTTTGATTATTTGTGAGACGACGTGTTTAAGGAAATATAATGTTCCCACTTTTATAACAAATAATGGTTCTTTTCTTGTTATGTAGAGAAATGCATGCCTTTGTATAGGATTTAAATCCTCGCTGCTCTTCTGAAATGTAAAGAAGAAAAAAGGTTTCTATGCTTGAAAAGAACAATAGCAACACAGAGCTAAATATAAGTAGATGGGTTAGATGAGGATTTGGGGTAGACTGTGATTTTTTTTTCTTCTATTTAATTACTTCAGTCTTTCCTGTCGTTTCAGAGGCTGGTGAATTTAATAAAGAACACTAAGTGATCTTTATCAAATTTAACCACATGATAGGGTTATTCACAAAATAAGTTTGCAAAGAAATAAGCTTTGTAGAGCTTAATTTAATATTCATCCTATAGTGCTTTCTGGAACAGTCACAATACTGCATAAGATTAATTGGAACCTACTTTTAAGGATTGTTATATAGACTGTGAATACCGGGGAAAGAGTAATTCAAGTTGTATAAAAACTACAGTACTGTATGTTTTCTAAAAGGCATTAACAGAAGGGTTTAAACAGGAGTATTGGGTTTCGCAGTTAGTCAAAGAGTTTCCTACCTTACACTCTTATTCTGGAAGTTGTTCCATATGGGCAGACCCCAGCTGACTTCAGTGAGGTTCACCAGCACAGAACAATTTACTGGATCCATGCCTCGAAGCCCAATCAAACTCCCACTAAAGTCATTGGAAAGGTTCTGTCCATCATTAGCCAATCATGCTATATATCATTAAGGTTTGTAAATCAGGAAAAGCAATCCTGGAAATACTGATGTAGTAATTCATTTCTGGACTCCCAAAAGCTAGAGTCTCCAGAGCTAGGATTTTCCAGATGATGTTGAGTCAGGCCATTTATGCTCTGTTGGAAGATACAAGGGGTCACCAAGAGGTGTTTTTATATTATGGTCAGTGCTTTGTTGATTCAGATTATGACAGCCTTACACATGTTGAGGGCTACTTATTTTTACTACTCTTTAATGGAATTATTTTAGGAGTGAATCTAGATAGAACTAACAGAAATACAAGCAATTTTATAAATCATCATCATGCATGTACCAAAAATAAAATATTAACAATTACAAACAATGGATACAATGTTTGTTTTGAGAAACATTAGCAATAAAAATACACTCATCACATGTTTTGAGACTAGACAATACCAAGTTATAGGACGGTCATTCCTGCAACATCGAGGTCATATTTCTGGGGTTTTCCTTAAAGAACTTAAATAAAATTCTGTCTTTATTCATAGTAGCCACCCAAAGTCTATCCATTACACTTAATAGTAAAAGCAGTTTGTCAAACCCAATGTTGTTTGGGTTTTTTGGTGATTTTTTGCACATAAATCTATTCTGCCTGACTATTAAACAAATATCTGAAAATCTGTATGTCCTTGCCTATTTTTGCTGTGTAGAAACTTGATGAATTAATTTTCTCATAACAATAATATCAGATCTTATTACTCCTTTCACAAATTTTGAACATTCTATTTCCCTTTTCCAAGAAGAAGCTACCAGTAGTTCATCAGCTAATAAGCTGAGAGATTGTCTTTATTTCCCCACGAGAATCCACATCCATACTTACTTGAATTTTAAGTTTAACACAATCAATTTTTGCAGCCTGTCAGCCTGATTCTTCATGATGCTTTTTCCAGTTTTATCCTAGTGACCCTGGCACAGTACACTACGTAGTGAGGCCTGGCTGGTTCAAACGAGCATGCTGAAAATATATTGCAATTAAGATAGATCTGCATATCTAGAGCCATCATTACTTTAATTATATTACCCTCCCTCTGTAAAGCTTTTAAGTAGTCGCAGTAAACTTTCTGAAAATAATATAACAATGAACTTGTATATTCCAAAGTGCTTGTAAATGTGAAAGGTGAACTTAGATGAAAACTCTCGGGAGGCTAGAATCTGAAGCTTATTTTCAAGAGGCCTGTCTGTTTCAAGTCCCAGGTGTTGTTAATACAGAAAAGCAGTATTTCAAATTCAGTTTGGGTTGACATTTAGAATACAGGAAAAAAACTAACTTAGGTTTGTATTTAATTTGGCTAAAAGCATGAGTAACTTCTAACAGCCTAAGTGAATAGGCAGATGAGTTTAATTGCAGAAGGGCTTGAAATTGATCATCTTTGACTAAAGGGCTTGATTCCTCACTGCCTTGCACCTTGTGTTATTTACATCTGTTCAAATGAAGTGCAAAGAGGGTGCAAAACACTACCAAATCAGTTTTTCCAAATTGTAAAAGACTGCAGAAAGTGCAAGGCAATGGGCAATCAGACCCCAACCATGAAAGGCAAAGGAAAAGTTTAAGGAAGGTTTGGGACTGTAGAATTGTTCATAAAAGTAGGCCAAAAAAAAAGAGTCAATAGAAAAGCAAAATGAGTAACTGATCAACAGTTAAAGGATCAGGTACAAGACACCTTTAAAAATACCAGATTTTGAGTCTTATTTAGAAGCTAACCCAACAAAAGGACCACTTTAAAGAGCACAACGGTGCTATGAGCCTCCAGTGACAAACAGGGAATTAGCCTAAAATCAAGGTGGAACAAGAAAGGAGAGGTGGGAGAGCCATTCTGCACTCTGCTTCTTCACCTATTACCTATGCAGATTTATAGTTACCCTGCATATTTGCACTGAGGTAAATGACTACACAAGACACAGGGCAATGGTACACCATGTCCTGAGTTGCCTAGCTCATTGATAAGAAAGATCATATGGGAAATAGAAGATTATGTTATGGCTGCTGCTCCTACTTAGAGAAGCAGTGGTGTTTCTCCAAGCCAAAGCTCTGAGAAGGTCACAGTCTGAGTTGGTAAATAGTAAATACCATAACTGCAGAGTGTATAGAAATTAGGATTTAGAAGAGAGGGGAAAACTTTAGTGGGGAGGATAATATGGCTTAATAAATCAAGGTAATTCAGCAATAGAGAGGATTTATCCCAACTGTGACATATTGAGTAACAGCTTCTGTAAGGAAGGCAGACACTTTTCATAGGTTAATATGTAGTTGAGACAGAGAAGATGGAGGGTAGGGAGCTATGGACCTAGCGGTAGGCTTCTTAGATATGTGAAGAGCATTTCTTTATGTCTGGTGAAATCTTTTTAATGAACTAGTCAGAAATATGCTCATGTGGGACCTTTAAAGAGTCAGAAACTCCCACAAAGTCAAGAGTTAAGGGCTCATCTGTCACAGGAATACTGGGCATCTGTATTTCCGTTTACAAATGTTAATAGCATGTTTATTAGTTATTAGTCCACTCATGAGTATTAACAAAATTACTACATTTGTATCCGTTTAAAAATTCCACCATTTGCTAGATTTCAATTGAAATGCTATTAACTGTATATTTGCAAGTCTCCTATAAATCTAGAAATCAATCATTAGCAACAGAATCATCCATTAATATTCATCAGTGGTTTAAATAACAAATAGCAATGCCCTTCATTAAAATTCAAACAAAAAACCCTCTCATTATTCTCTGGATGAGTCCAACTCTGACTTTGGATTCTAGCCCCTTCATTGAATATCAAATTCATAATAAATGACTTGGTGTGCTTGGAATACAAAGTGAGTGGACATCTTATTTAATGAAACCTTAGAGTAATCCCTTTAGCAGAGGAGCAGAGAAACTTTTCTGACCATCAGAGCCCAGATAATAAAGCAGATATCCCTTTTCTTGTCATCCAGCATATTTTACAGGCACTATAGAAGTACCATGGATTTATTTAAAGGAGTCCAGAAACAAGTATTGTATTTATATTGACAATTCAGCTGCTCATTGCCTACTAGAAAAAGATGGTGAAAGAGCAATGAAATTTAATCATAAGTACCCTGATCGAGTTCTTTGAAGATATTGCTGCCATGAGAAATAAGGCAAATTCAGTGGATGTATTAAAACTTGGCATTTTCAAAAGGCATTTGAGAAGGTTCCATGTTAGAAATTTAAGGTATTTAAGGTAACAAGTTATTAAAACAGGAGTGTATATTAATTACCAGGGCTCTATCGATACAGGTTGTTTTAGGGTGCCCATCCTAATGGCAACTGGGCACCTCACATTCTTCAAATCAGTTACCACAAGAGAGACTGTGTAAAGACAGCTGAAGCAGAAAAGGATGTTGTGTGGTGAGTGAAGTTTAAATATTTTGTGGTTGGCTTTATTGTAAAAAGAAATACATCTTGAAAGGCAAATCAAATATACTCAGCCCAAGGCTAGGAATAAGGTAAGGCTTGCTTCTAACAACTGCTCTAGCCCAGGTTCCAGAAAGAAAGTCTAAACTGAAGTCAATCTCTCCTTTTTCCTACTCTTTTCAGAGAACATTCCTTGCTGATGGGCTGAGTTTGGCAGCAAAAACCTCACCAGCCTCTACTATTGTGTTCTGTAATCCCCCACAACTGGTCTAGCCCTGCTGATCCATGAATCAATGGCAGGCAATATAGCCCATAGTCTAGTCAGATGAAAGGCTTGTCTTCAGTGCAAGGATTTAGTATATTAGACTGTGATTGTAAAGAGTTGAGTTAGTCAACATGATGATGCTGATTGTGACCTGCACTTGTTTTCACTGACCACAACGTCATTGTCAGTAGAGCTGACCAGAGGATGACAATTATATATCACGGTGACTGTCAAGCTTTCAAAATTAGTTTTCATTCTGCATTGAAATGAAAACAAAAGCTATCAAACATGTTTGCAAAACACAGAATTGTGTCATGTATGCATGTCCTGGGGTTAGAGCACCGGCCTATTATGTGGGACAAGCAGGTTTAATCCTTGCTCTGCTTGATTTGGACTGAAAAACTCTGCTCTTAATCAGATAGAACACAGGACTTGAATCTGGTTTCTCCCTTATCCCAAGCTTGTGACCTAATCACCAGGGTACAAAGTGTGAGAGTCTTTCTCTCTCATAGTTATTGTGATGGGTTGCCTCCCTTTAAGGTGCCACCTGATGTACTGGAATACCACTGAACCCACCTGTTCCGCCAGCCTGGGCCCCATTTTAGCCTGTCTTGCTGAGCCGGGCTCTTAAGCCTCCACTAGCACACAGATAGGCAGGGCCACACCCAGCTGCAGAAAGACACATACACTGAGATCAGCTCTGGGAAAACTCAGTTTAAGGGACTTGCCGCAGTACTCAGGTGCCCACCTCCCTTGTAGTGCAGAGCCACAGGCATATTGTGTATTCTGCCCCCTCCCCCAATGTGAAGGAGGATATGCACAGCCTCGTATCTCTCCCCCACCCCCACCGCCACATTGTGAATTGCACAAACTGGATTTCAGAATAAACAAGTTTATTAACTAGAAAGGGTAGATGTTAAGTGATTATAAGAGCTAGCAAACAGAACAAAGCAAAGTACCGAGTAAATAAAACAAAACACGTAGACTAAACTTAACACACTAAAGAAATTGGCTACAAATAGTGTCTCTTTGCATGGGGAGGCAGAGGAGAACCTCGATGATGTCACTCCCCTGCCTAACATAGCTTTTGTGTGTGGTTAAGGTGACAAGATGTCCCGATTTTATAGGAACAGTCCCGATTTTGGGGTCTTTTTCTTATATAGGCTCCTATTACTCCCCACCCCCGTCCCGATTTTTCACACTTGCTGTCTGGTCACCCTATGTATGGCAAGAACCCTTTGTTTTCCAGTGGAAAAACACTGGCATTCCAAGGTCGGGTCCAGTACCAGGTGACTCAGTCACATGTTTCTGCAGGGTCATAGCAGCCATTACTCACAGGCTGTTTGGAACGTCCACAGAAAGACTAAGCTCTTTCACAGACCATTGTCTCTGCTGATGGGCCATCAGCCCTGTCTGAATTTTTCATTGTTGTACCTGAAGGGCTAGTTGGGGGTGTCACCCAAAGTAGCACATTTGAAATACAAACATATGGTCAATATTCCTAGCTTCAGATACAAAAATGATACATGCATACAAATTAGGGCTGTCAAGTGATTAAAAAAAATTAATCGTGATTAATCGCACGGTGAAACAATAATAGAATACCATTTATTTAAATATTTTGGGTGTTCTCTACATTTTCAAATATACTGATTTCAGTTACAACACAGAATATGTGTACAGTGCTCACTTTATATTTATTTTTATTACAAATATTTGCATTGTAAAAAACAAAAGAAATAGTATTTTTCAATTCACCTAATACAAGTAATGTAATGCAATCTTTTTATCATGAAAGTTTAACTTACAAATATAGAATTATGTACAAAAAATAACTGCATTCAAAAATAAAACAATGTAAAACTTTAGAACCTACAAGTCCACTCAGTCCTACTTCAGCCAATCGCTCAGACAAACAAGTTTGGTTGCAATTTTCAGGAGAAAATGCTACCCGCTTCTTGTTTACAATGTCACCTGAAAGTGAGAACAGGCGCTCGCATGGCACTGTTGTAGCTGGCGTCACAAGATATTTATGTGCCAGATGTGCTAAAGATTCATATGTCCCTTCATGCTCAACCATCCTGATGATGGATTCTGCTTGATAATGATCCAAAGCAGAGCATGTTCATTTTCATCTTCTGAGTCAGATGCCACCAGCAGAAGATTGATTTATTTTTTTGGTGGTTCGGGTTCTGTAGTTGCCGCATCTGAGTGTTGCTCTTTTAAGACTTCTGAAAGCATGCTCCACATCTCAGATTTTGGAAGGCACTTCAGATTCTTAAACCTTGGTTTGAGTGCTGTAGATATTTTTAGAAATCTCACATTGGTACCTTCTTTGCATTTTGTCAAATCTGCTGTGAAAGTGTTCTTAAAATGAACATGTGCTGGGTAATCATCGAGACTGCTGTAACATGAAATATATGGCAGAATGTGGGTAAAACAGAACAGGAGACATACAATTCTTCCCCAAGGAGTTCAGTCCGAAATTTAATTAACGCATTATTTTTTAATGAGCATTATCAGCATGGAAGCACATCCTCTGGAATGGTGGCCAAAGCATGAAGGGGCATACGAATGTTTAGCATATCTGGCATGTAAACACCTTGCAACACCGGCTACAAAAGTGCCATGCACACACCAATTCTCACTTTCAGATAACACTGTAAATAAGAAGCAGGCAGCAGTATCTCCCGTAAATGTAAACTAACCTGTTTATCTTAGCAACTGGCTGAACAAAAAGTAAGACTGAGTGGACTTGTAGGCTTTAAAGTTTTACATTGTTTTGATTTGAGGGCAGTTATGTAACAAAAAATCTACATTTGTAAGTTACACTCTCATGATAAAGAGATTGCACTACAGTACTTGTATGAGGTGAATGGAAAAATACAATTTCTTTTATCATTTTACAGTGCAAATATTTGTAATAAAAATAATAATATAAAGGGAGAACTTTACACTTTGTGTTGTAATAAAAATCAATATATTTTAAATTGTAGAAAAACATCAAAAATATTTAATAAATTTCAATTGGTATTCTATTGTTTAACAGTGTGATTAATCGTGATTACATTTTTTTAGTTAATCGTGTGAGTTAACTGTGATTAATCGACAGCCCTGATACAAATTGGATAAACTCATTCAGTAGATCATAACCTTTTCAATAATACCTCACATGACCCCCTTGGAATAAAACATTTCTTAGTTATGCCATATTCATATCATAACAATATTTCTAAGAAGAATATGGGGTGTAACATCACAGTTATCTCCTGACATGATAAGATATTGTCCTGAAGGTAAAGCCAGAGAATGGGGTAACCCTCTCTATCAGCCCTTACTAAGGACTCATTTTTCCTCAGGTCAGACTGTCAGGGACCATGATAGGTTTTCACTTTCTTCTGCAGCCTGGGGCACAGGTCACTTGCTAAGATCCTCTGAATACATCTCACCAACTCATTTCTCTGCCATTTCAGGGGTCTCAGACATTGATGCCCAATTGTCCCTCCTATTCTTTGCCAATGGCACACAATAGTTTAGTCTTCTGAGGGCTTAATACTTTTGTCTACTTTTGGTTGGTGGGCTTGGTATCAGGTTGGCTGGTTGATGTTTAATGGCCTGTGATATACAGGGAGGTCAGACTAGATGACTGGTGGTCCCTTCTGGCCTTAAACTCAATTATTCTATTCTGTATGTCATCACTTTTAAAAAGAGTAATATAATTTGTGATTTTATCATCATATTACTGTAATCTCTTCAATAACAATAATAATTAATTCAAGTACTAAATAGAAGAGTCACTTCCTACCTTCTGACTGTTCTATTTACACTGTAAACTCTTTGTGGCAGGCACTATATGCGCTGTACCCAATACAACCGGGTCCTTTTCTCAGATGAGGCCTCTAAATACTGCTATAACAACAACAAATAGTCAAGATATGTTTTTCAAGATGGAAATGGGCTAAGATGGTGGTTCTCAACTGTGGTTCACCACTTCTTCAGAGAAAGCCCCTGGTGCGCCGGGCCGGTTTGTTGACCTGCCGCGTTTGCAGGTTCGGCCAGTCGTGGCTCCCACGGGTGGTAGACAGCACATCCCCTGGCCTGCACCGCGTCCCACAGCCCCCATTGGCCTGGAGCGGCGAACTGGGTGGTGACTTTCCAGTTGTGTGTACACTGCCTCTTTGGAGACAGCAGACTTGGCCATAACTGAGAGTATCCAGTGAGAGGGGCTGAACACT
This sequence comes from Chelydra serpentina, assembly GCA_037349315.1. Classification (NCBI taxonomy): domain Eukaryota; kingdom Metazoa; phylum Chordata; order Testudines; family Chelydridae; genus Chelydra; species Chelydra serpentina. The sequence goes on from JBAIAC010000035.1 coordinate 23,161,378, forward strand.
ACAGAAAGATGCTTCTGAGGTATTTGGGAACTGGAGTACACCAAGTGCTACCTGCATGGCAGAGTGAAAGACTGGCAGAGCTTCTGAGGAGATTGTTTGGGATGGCTAACAGACTGGGGTGACAGGGAGCTGACATCTAATTTAGCACCAGCAAGTCTCTTTTTCACTAAGACAAGGGGATAACAAAGTAGCCACAGTCCTAGACATCCCAAGAACTGTCACAGTGACAAATGGAAGAAGGCTAATGTTTTCAGTCAAGCATGCTTATATTATATGTTAGTGAAATACAGCTGTGTTGAAAGCAGCAGTAAACAAAAGGAACTGAAACCTAACAGTATATTTATAAGGACACTTGACCACACAGTGGAATAATCAGAAATGTAACTGTTTGGTTAATAATGCAAAGACTCAGCTCCACCACACGTACGAAGGTCCAACTATTGTTGTTAAAACAAGGATACCAGAAATGGAATATTTATATAACTGTTCTGATCTGCTGTTCTTGAACAGTTCTTGAAGTGACGTTTGCTTGTATAATGAACTGTTAAAACAAGTTTAAAGAGCATCAAAGAATATGGACAGACTTTGTATAAATTATATGAACTTTAAACTGGACATTTAAGCAGCTGGCAGAATGTTGATGGAGATACTGCAACTTGAGCAAGTATAACTACAAAATTGGCCAAAGGATACATCCCAGGCACCCACAGAAAGTTGCTGCTGACTGGAGCAAACCAGTCAGTGTTCAAGGTGTATCCCAAGATGGATGTGCCAACAGCTATGGCCTAACTTGTCTTACACAAGCTAGTGTAACAAAATGTACTGCACAAAGAGACTGGAAAATTCCAGTCCCACTTACAAGAACTCAAAATGTGGTGTTCTGACTGGATGGTAAGAGAGGACATTTGGAAGGACATTGTACATCTTCTGAAGAAGTATGGGTCACTATCTGATTGGTCCACGCTAGCACCTCCATGAAGAGGAACTACGTTGGACCACCCAGCAGTAATAGGATAAAACAGACTGTGTCCTTTAGCATATAGCTTCCCAAAAGCAATAAATATCTGGAAAGAAGAAAATTGAGGTCCTTGGCTGGCCAGTTGGGAGTTCTCCTGGTGACATCAAGTACCTATCTTGGATAAATATCTTTAATCATCTCTTTCTATTTTCCAGCAAATCAGGCTGCCTGCTAGAGCTCTGGGCAATAGTTGTGTCCGTTCTTCACTCCATCTGTGTTTGCAGTGCCCACCCTTGCTTTGAGCAGCAACTGAGCTGAAAAGCTGAGTTTAATAGAATTCATTGGACAATAGGTTAAAAGGGTCAACTACGATAGATCCATTGGGAAGAAGATTTAGGTGAATTGGCATGTAAGTAATTGACCAACCTATTTTGTGATATAGCTTTGGATTGTTTTTCCTCTGTTGTGTTAGCAACACTGGAAGAAAAAACTGGGCTATTCTGAAGGACTCCGTCTAAAATCTGCACTGTCACCTTCCCAGCATAAGGACTATGTAATTTGATTCTGAAAAATTAAATGGTTTTATTGACCAATTTTCTAGTGTGTTACCCAAATCATAGTCCAATACCATTTTACTATCTCATATCCTATATTATTAGTTACTATTGTTAAGGATATTTAATAAAACTCAATAAAACTAAATTCAACACTCTAAGTCCTTTTTCTTTAATTAATCAAAATTAAAAGTACCCTAGGAAAGGTGGTACAAGTAATCAGTTGTTGTTGTTGGCGTCCGTTAGTCTCGAGAGACGATGGATATGCGCCCATGGGGAATGTGGCGAAGCTGGAGTGTCCTCTCCAGGGTGCAAGCCAGGGCAGGATGATATGGAGGAACAGCTGTTGCCCATGCAGCAGAACCCCCCTCTCCACGCAGCTGATGGATCCAAGAGAAAGACAATGTCGATACAACTTGGCACCAGTGGCGTCGCAGGAGTTGCCGGAATGACGTTGAGGACAATGTCAGATCGCCATCGGGACTCCGACACCGGATTTGGTTCCAGGGTTGACTCCCTTAGCCTTTCCCATGAGTGGGTATTGCCACAAGGCAGCGGAGGTTTTAAATCAGAGTTTTCCTTCTCCTAGGTGGGCTGCCTTCCAAGGCTGACGAGCCCCACCTACCCGACAAGTAATCAGTTAAGCTGTTGTTTAACTAAGGTCTATTTTATACCTTATCTGTCTCAGTTTCTATCCTACACTAAGGTTTAGTTGTCCCAACAACATTTTTAAATTAACACTGCACTGAGGTTAATGGAGCAGGAAGGAGAGTTCACTAGTGACTTGAATAAAGTAATGTGGAATTCATCCCTAAGCTACCGTTGCTTAGCTGGAGAAAACTATGTTAGCACACTGGTTTACAAGGGAACATTTGAGTCAGTTCCTACAGTCTCAGAGCTTACAAATGCACAGACATCTCTACATGGGGGGGAGGGCGGATTTCATTCTGAGTGTAGAGTAATCATTGAAGTCCTTGGGGAGAGCCTTAGTTTAGCAATGGAAAAAGAAAAACTGCTTCACAGACATTAAAGCTTAATCTCTGTAGGAAGCAAATGTGACTGTAACATGGGGGTCTGTATTCATTAGTGTGCCCTTGAAAGGAGATAGGGAGCTACACCCACCAAGTCTTTTTCTCAAGTCTTTTTCTGGGCCAAACCCTCTCCTGGCTGGGTCCTCAATGGTCTCTGTCACCTTTAGAATAATAGTAATAATTTAGCATACTGGGGAAATGGACATTCTGTGTCTCCCATGAGGGCTAATCAGCCCTAGTTCTCCTGGTTTAGGGCCATCTTCTTAAGGAGTCCCTGGATGGGCTAGGCAGGGGATCCCAGACCCACCCCCACTCCATTCACTGGGTTCCAGCTGGGCTCTTGGTTTGGACCAGTTCCTTGCTGTTCCCTGAGCTACTTCCTACCTCTGTAGTCTTCCCCAGTGTCTCTCTCTAAGGGCATGTCTACACTACGAAATTAGGTCGATTTTATAGAAGTCGATCTTTAGTAACTGATGTTATACAGTCGATAGTGCATGTCCCCGCTAAGCACATTGGATCAGCGGAGTGCATCCTCAATATCATGGCTAGCATTGACTCATGGAGTGGCGCACTGGGGATAGCTATCCCACAGTCCCCACTGCCCATTGGAACTCTGGGTTAAGCTCCCAATGCCTGATGGGGCAAAAACATTGTCACGGGTGGTTTTGGGTACCTGTCGTCAGTCTCCACTCCCTCCCTCCTTGAAAGCAATGGCAAACAAGCATTTTGCACCTTTTTTCCTGGGTTACCCATGCAGATGCCAGAGCATGGCAAGCATGGAGCTCGTTCAGCTGTACACTGCTTTTGTGAGCATTGTAAACACCTTGCGCATTATCCTGCAATATGTGCAGAGCCTAGCTGGGAGCCGCCAGCACAAGGAAGATTGTGAGGAGGACATGGACACAGACATTCCTGAAAGCATGTGGCAGGGATGTGGCAATTGGAATATCATGGCAGCATTGGGCCATGTTAATTCAGTGGAATGCCGATTCTGAGTCTGGCAAACAAGCACAGACTGGTGGGACCACATAGTGTTGCAGATATGGGATGATTCCCAGTGGCTGCAAAACTTTTGCATCCATAGGCCACTTTCATGGAACTTCATGAGTTGCTTTCCCCCGCCCTGAAGCACAGGAATACCAAGATGAGACCTGCCCTGACAGTTGAGAAGCGAGTGGCGATAGCCCTGTGGAAGCTTGCAACGCCTGACTGCTACCGGTCAGTCGGGAATCAATTCGGAGTGGACAAATCTACTGTGGGGGCTGCTGTGATCCAAGTAGCCAATGCAATCAATACCCTTCTGCTAGCAAGGGTAGTGACTCTGGGAAATGTGCAGGTCATAGTGGATGGCTCTTCTACAATGGGGTTCCCTAACTGTGGTGGGGCGATAGATGGAACGCATATCCCTATCTTGGCACTGGACCACCTTGCGCAAGAGTACATAAACCGCAAGGGGTACTTCTCAGTGGTGTTGCAAGCACTGGTAGATCACAAGGGCCATTTTACCGACATCAATGTGGGGTGGTCAGGAAAGGTGCATGACGCTTGCATCTTTCGGAACTCCGGGCTGTTCAGAAAGCTGCAAGAAGGGATCAGATCAGAAAATTACCATTGGGGATGTTGAAATGCCAAGAGTTATCCTTGGGGACCCAGCCTACCCCTGGCTCCCATGGCTCATGAAGCCGTACACAGGCAGCCTGTGTAGCAGTAAGGAGCAGTTTAACTATAGGCTGAGCAAGTGCAGAATGTTGGTAGAATGTGCCTTTGGATGTTTAAAAGAGCGCTGGTGCAGTTTGCTGAGTAGGTTAGACCACAGTGAAAGCAATATTCCCATTGTTATTGCAGCTTGCTGTGTGCTCCATAATATCTGTGAGAGTAAGGGGGAGATGTTTATAGCGGGGTGGAAGGTTGAGGCAGATTCCCTGGCGGCCAGTTTTGAACAACCAGACACCAGGGCAATTAGAAGAGCACACCGAGGCGTGCTGCACATCAGAGAAGCTTTGAAAAACAGTTTCATGACTGACCAGGCTACGGTGTGACAGTTGTGTGTGTTTGTCCTTGATGCAGAGCCGCCCCCTTTGGTGAATGTGCTTCCCTGCAAGTCAATCCCCCACCCCCCTTCAACCAAAGCTGGCACAGGAAATAAAGTCCCTATTGTTCTCAATCGAGTCATTCCTTATTTATTAAAAAAACCTTGAGATCACTGACAACGCTGACTAGTAAAAGGAAGCCCAGGTGTACAAAGGGTTTGATAATGGGATGGGGTCGGGGAGGAGGTAAGAGCAAGGCCACATTGCTTATTGTAGCCACACTACAAATCAAAGCTGTTTGAATGACAGCCTTCTGTTGCCTGGGCCATCCCCTGGAGTTGAGTGGCAGGGTGCCCAGAGCCTCCCTCCCCCACGTCTGGGTGAGGAAGATATGGAACTTGGCAAGGAGGGCAGGTGGTTACACAATGGCTGCAGCGGGGGTCTGTACTCTGGTTGCCTTTCCTGCAGCTCCACCAGATGCCTCATCATGTCCGTTTGCTCCCCCATTATCCTCAGCTTCTGCTTCTGCATGTTCCGATCACGCTCACTGTGATCGGAACATGCAGGCTTTCTTGGCCTCTGCCACCGAATGCCTCCATACATTCATCTGTGCCCTATCAGTTCAGGAGGACTGCATGAGCTCTGAAAACATGTCATCACGAGTGCGGTTTTTTCGCCTTCTAATCTGCCTTCTAAACCTCAGGGACGGAATTGGTGCAGGGAGCATAGAAGCATTTGCAGCTACGGGGCGGGAAAAGGGAGAGTAGACTTTTAAGAAGATACATTTCTGAGAACAAAAGGGAGACTCTTTCACAGTGAATCAAGCAATTCACAGCAGACAGGACATGTGTTTTAGGTACAAGGTCTCATTTTACCTTATATATTGAATGCCTGCCAATATGGTGACACATTACACACGGCTGGGCAACAGAATTCAGTTTGCAGGCAGCTATGGTAAGCCAAAGGGTACGTGGGGTTGGCTTCTTCCACCTTCATAACATGTGGGAATGGTTTCAAATTGCAGCACCTTCCTTTCCCATAGCAACCAATGCCAGTTGTGTTTGCCGTTTAAAAGGAGGGGCTGCGGTTTTGGGGTGAATGTGCAGCACACCTCTTCCCCCCCCTCCCCACATGGCTATTCTCTTGGATGATCCCTTTTAGCCAAGTGCATGTTGGGATCTAATGTTTCAGGGATCACCAAACACAGGGGATTACTGTTCCCTTACAAAACTTCCCCTATTTCAACCAGGTGACCATGAATGATATCACTCTCCTGAGGCTGACACAGAAAGATAAAGACTGAATGTTGTATGAGTGTGACCAAAACCCAGGACCATTCGCTGCCATGCTTTGTGCTGCAATGATTCCAGACCACTTGCTACTGGCTTGCGTGGTAAAGTGTCCTACCGTGGAGGACAAAATAAGGCACCCCTCCCCAGAAACCTTCTGCAAAGGCTTTCAGAGTACCTCCAGGAGAGCTTCATGGAGATGTCCCTGGAGGATTCCCGCTCCATCCCCAGACACGTTAACAGACTTTTCCAGTAGCTGTTCTGGCCTCAAAAGCATCCCAATTGTTCAGGGCAAATCAAACATTTAACACAATTGCTTTTAACCCCTGTAGTGTCGTTACAACTGTGCACTCACCAGAGGTGCCTTCTCCACCTTCAGGGTCCGGGAACAATAGACCCTGGGAGGGTATTGGCTCCAGGGTGAGGAAAAGGTCCTGGCTGCTGGGGAGAACGGATTCTCCACTTGCCTGCTGCCCATTCTCCTCATCATCATCATCCACAAAATCCTCATCCGTGTTGCGTGAGGCTGCCACCTTGCAGGTGTCCATGGAGAGTGTTGGGGTACTGGTAGCGTTCCCCCCTAGAATGGCATGCAGCTGATCATAGAAGTGGCATGTCTGGGGCTCTGACCCAGAGCGACCATTTGCTTCCTTTTTTTTTTTGATAGGCTTGCCTGAGCTCCTTAATTTTCACGCAGCACTGCTGTATGTCCCTGGTGTAGTCTTTCTCCACCATGCCCTGTGCGATTTTGGCATATATATCAGCATTTCTTCTGCTGGATCAGAGTTCCACCTGCACAGATTCTTCTCCCCATACTGCAGTCAGATCCAGTGTATCCCATTCGCTCCATGCTGGAGCTCGTTTGCGATTCTGGGACTGCATGGTCACGTGTTCTGCTGAGCTCGCCACACTGACCAAACAGGAAATGAAATTCAAAAATTCTCGGTGCTTTTCCTGTGTACCTGGCTAGTGCATCGGAGTTGAAAATGCTGTCCAGAGCGGTCACATTGGAGCACTCTGGGATAGCTCCCAGAGGCCAATACCATCGAATTGCACAGCGCTGCATCTACACTACCCCAAATTTGACCCAGGAAGGTCGATTTTAGCGCTACTCCCCTCATCGGGGAGGAGTACAGCCGTCGTTTTTAAGAGCCCTTTAGGTCGGCGGAACGGGGTTGGTTGTGTAGATGTATTCATTATAAAATTGAGCTAATGCGGCTAAATTCGACCTAACCTCGTAGTGTAGACCAGGCCTTAGGTACGTCGGTCTGTCTGGCAGCTTCTCACCAGTCTTCCTAGCAGCCACCACACTCTTCTGCCTTGCAGCCCTTTCATCTGCATAGTTGTTGTGGCTCTGGCTGACCTGGAAGGCAGATGCTTTGTTAACCCTTTAGCTGCTGAATCTGCACACGATATGCAGACCCCCATGATACGAATATCGTACCTACCAAGATAGCTTATTCATATAAGTGTCTTCTATTGCAATAATATAGTCAGCATGGAAACTAATTGATTGGGACTATAATGTTGGCATTAAATACTTACATGCAAACTGACAACCCCAAAATAAACAATAAAACTTTTCATTAACTTTCCTGTACTCCCTCCAGAAACAATGCAAACACCAGCATTCAAAACAAACTCACCAAGTTTGTAGATGATACTAAAACTTGAGGCAGAACAAATAATGAGGAACAATGCTACCTGATTTAAGGGATTTGAATCACTTCAGTGATTGCTCCAACAGATAGGAAAAGCAGTTCAACACAGCCAATTGCAAAATAATTAGTCTAGAAGCAAGGAACTGAGCCAGAGAAAGTGTGCTAAATGGGACAATTATACAGCACACTGATCAGGAAAAGGATTTGGGAGGTTTAGTGTGGGAAAAGTCATGGAAATTATTGGCTCAGTGCAAAGCTGTAGGAAAAAGAACACCAAATACTTACTTATATTAGCAGTTGCCAGAACCAAACAGTTGATGCTGTTACTGTATGAGGCATTTGTTAGACTCCATCTAGAACACTGTGCATAATAATGTTCCCTATTCTATAAGAAGGACGATGTGACTAAACTTGCAAATGTATGCAACGTAATAAAGGAAGCTCTCCTACCAATAAGGTCTTGTCTGCACACACAATGTATACCACTTTCTCTATATCAGTACAGTTAAAACAGTATAACACTCAACCCCCTGTGACACCCTGTACCCCATGTTCACCACTTTTATATGGTTATAATATTTTGTATAAAGTATGCCTTGTGAGGTATCATTGCAGTGATGTTGCACACATTTCAACAGGATAATAATATTCTGCAGATTATGAGTTTTCAAATGGTACCTCACCAGGCATACTTTGTACAAAATATATCATAACCATATGAAAGTGGTGAACATGGGGTACAGGGTGTTACACACCTCTCCCACCCTCCCATTGTGGATGCAATTGTATCAGTATAATGCTGTTTTATACTAATATAGCTATTCCTGCACGGGAACAGGAATAATCTGTACTGGTATAATGCACATTTATACCAATATAATTCTGTTCACACTAGGTGTTGTACTGATATAACTGAACAGGAGTACTTGTGGCACCTTTGAGTACGTCTATACTACCCACCAAATCGGCGGGTAGTAATCGATCTATCGGGGATCGATTTATCGCGTCTCATCTAGACGCGATAAATCGATCCCAGAAACGCTCCCCATTGACTCCGGAAGTCCTGCTCGGCAAGAGGAGGAAGCGGAGTCAACAGGGGAGCGAGCCTGTGCCGCGTGGACCCGATGTAAGTACTTTTACTTTTGATCAAGGAAACGTCGACTTCAGCTACGCTATTCTCGTAGCTGAAGTTGCGTATCCTAGATCGATCCCACCCCCACCCTCCCCAGTGTAGACCAGCCCTTAGAGACTAACACATTTATTTCAGCATATGCTTTCGTGGACTACAGTCCACTTCATCGGATCCGATGAAGTGGACTGTAGTCCATGAAAGTTTATGCTGAAATAAATTTGTTAGTCTCTAAGGTGCCACAAGTACTCCTGTTCTTTTTGATGACACAGACTAACACGGCTGCTATTCTGAAACCTCTCCTAACTGAAGTATTCATACCAGTATAAAAAATGTGCAAGGCCAGGCTTTAGAATCGGACATGCTAGAGGTTAGTCTTCAGTATTGCCAAGCCAAAACATTAAAAAATCATGAGTCGGGTCCCTAAAATCATGTAATTGGCTTAAAAATCATAACATTTAAAAATAAATTTCTCATCTGGTTTTTTGAGCATTTAGATTACACTCGGGTCACATTTTCATTTGTTTCCCAGTGACCATGAGGGCTAGAAACTTTTTTTTTTTTAATCCAAGCTGAGTTTCTCATGAAATCACATTCCTCCAGCAACTGGGGCTTGAAGGAGAATATCAACTATTGCAAGATTCCCAGTAAAATTGCAAGATTCAGCAACACTGACTTTTAGTTTAGATAACAACAGTTTAAGAGTACTATGTGAAATAATAGTGTCTCCTATCCTGATAAAGTGTTAAGGCAGCCCATGCGAGTCAGTGGGGCCACTCACATGAGTAAACATTACAACAGAAAGGATGCAGTCCTTACAGCAGGACAATGAGTGAGGGGAGAATCAGGCCCATGCTGTGTAAGTGCAGAGTTCCATTTGAGATAATAGGTGTTAAAGTAAGGTGCAGAATCTGTTAAGTGGCTACCCTTTGTATTGATTCCTTTGAAGACTGACTTTTCGTGTCTGTTTTTGTTCAGGGCAGACTTTCCTGAATCTCGAAAGTTTTACATTTAAACATACTAGACATTTAGTAGTCACTTCTGTCCAGAATTGTTTCTTCAGGGGCTCCACATATAACATAAGCAATGCAGATCATCGATTCCAAGGCCATAAGGGACCACTGTGATCCTCTACTCTGACCTCCTGTACAACATAGGCCAGAGAACGTCTCCAGAACAAGAGCATATCTTATTTTTAAAACAATCTTAATTGAAAAATTGCTAGTGATGGAGAATCCACCCCCACCCTTGGTAAATTGTTCCAATGGTTAATTACCCTCACTGTTAACTTGTCTGTGTCCTTTCATTTATTTCCTAAAGAAATGAAGTCACTACCCTCTCTTTCGGTCTAAAGCTTCTGGCTGCTTAGTTAGCACACTAATGCTCAGCAAAAGGGAAGAATTTCATTTCAGAGACATTTGTGCAGGGTCTTTGTTCTATTTATACCATTTGTCTCTCATTTAGATTTCATTAATACTATCACAGCTCCTGTTAGAACCAATGGGTATTTTCTGTGTGTAAGTAAGGAACTAAGTAACCCTAAGTGATGGGATAGGTTAGGTTAGGTGCGCATCAATTCATTGGAAAAGAATTAAAGTGAACTAATACACATTTTATCAGAATTATGAAAGAGATTGTGGAAGAAAACAAGTCTTCACACTGTGTTTGTTAGCAACAAGTCAGAGACATCTTTATTATGAGCAATTGCAAGGAAATCTGCAGTCGGACAGGGGGTCCTCTATCTTCGGGCAGGTCTTTGGAAAAACACAGCTTAAAGACAAGTATTTATACTCTCCCGTTACATACATCAATGGCCAATGGTTATTTCCTGTTTACACATGTTCCTTCCTGATAGCCTACTTATCTCAAAAGTTCCTGCTCAGTGTCAGCATTGCATTCCACTCTTATCTTCCTAAAGCGAAGCTAAAACAGCATCTCTTGCAGTTTTCTTACTCCCACAAGTCCCTCTTTCTGCACTGTTTCTAAGTCAACTAAGATGGCTGTTTTCTCAGATTCTCTCTTTCTCTCTTTTTACACTTCCACAAGATTGGTAAATGTGATAGGGCAAATTATTTACACTGTGCAAGAGTTTGAAAACTATTCATGCATGGGCCAGATTCATCTCAAGTTACACTACCATGAAAATGAAGTAATGCAGTGGAGAACCAGGTCTATAACCTAAAGTTTATGAAACAGACTCAATGAGAGTAGTGGAGTTTAATGATTAGAGCAGAGGACTGAAACTCAGAACTCCGAGGTTCTGTTTGCATTGGTGTCTGCCTTGGGAAAATCATTTCAACTTCTTGTGCCTCAGAAAAGACAATATTTCTGTACAGTATGTTGCAGGACTGTTGTGAGGCTTACGTAATTAACATATATAAAGCACATTCAGGTCCTCAGATGGAAAGCTCTTGAACTATATTAATTATACATTTTATATTATAATTGAGTAAGAAACTCCCATAGAACAAATTCAAATTAACATAAGGAGAAAAGATGCTTCCAAGCAACCTCCTCTAGACCATTTATTATTTTACAAATGGTTATCATCTTTCCTAGTGATCTGCTTTCTAAGGTAACCAAGCCCCATCTTTTCAATCTCTCTTCATATGAAAGTTTTTCCACAGCCATAATAATTTCACTTAATGTCTCTCAGCCCCCTCTAATTCTTCAATATCTTTGAAGATGGAACAGCCAATACTGCACACCATATTCCAGATAAGGCCCTGTCCCTGGTTCATATAATGGCATTTTTTTTCTGTATTTTCTCCCATCTTGTTCCTTAGGCATCCGAATATCTTAGGTTTTGTTGGGGGTGAGGCTTGGAGTTTTTTTTGGGAGGAGAGGAGGGTTTACCACAGCTGCACATCCAGCTGGCCACTGGCCAATGCTCTTATTCGGGGGAGGGGGAAGGGGGAAGGGTTTAAACAGACCAACCTTCTGGAAATGCTGTACCACATTTTTTTAATTCTAATTATGAATCCAAAGGAAACATAAATTGCTTAATAAAGGAGAAGGTCAGCCTTTAGAAATAAAGGTCAGCCTTTAGAAATACTTACACTGTGTCATAAAATATAACCATGAAGCTACTTTTATTTTCAGTTCTTAAACTCATTAAAACAGTTTATTAGCAATGGAGCTGTAGAAGATGTCATATGTGATATAAAGCCAATGTGTGCAGTCTCAGCATGGAAGTTTAGGCCCACTAGATATTAACAGATTAGCTAATCCCCCAAAAAGAATGAAAATTAAAAAACATTTTTTTTGTTTTTTTGTTTTTATCTGAAGTTTTCTTCAAAACTGTATAGGTTTTCATTGCAATCTGAAAATGTCTTGGTTTTGGTTGCCAAAAAAACAATAAAAATGAATAAATAAATCTGGTCTCTGAAATTTCAGTTTTGTCAAAAAGTCACTTGCCATCAAAAATACATTTAGTGGGAAAATTTTCAACCAGCTCTATTCCATACCAATATCCTTTCTCTCCTGCTTGTACTGTGCTTCTCTCATCCATGCACATGCACATCCACCTCTTGGAACTGATTTGTTCTATTTTACTCAATGTTTCTGTGACTTGTGAAGTATGATCACAATGAACAGAAGACCAGTAAATAAAGAGATGTTACCATCTCGCTGCTCTTTGGTCTGTGTTTATTTCACTAAGGCCTGGTCCACACTAGGGGGCAGGGGTTGATCTAAGATACGCAACTTCAGCTACTACGGGGCGCAGGCTCGCTCCCCCGTCGACTCCACTTACTCCTCGTGCCGAGCTGGAGTTCCGGAGTCGACGGGAAGCGCTTCTGGGATCGATTTACTGCATCTACATGAGACGTGATAAATCGATCCCAGAAGACTGATCTCTACCCGTCGAATCAGGCGGGTAGTGTAGACGTACCCTAAGAAACTAGCACCACAACCAATACTGATTGGTCCTCTCTTCAAAGATGAGAAATACTGATGGGAATGCATGTTCAACTGACTTTTCTGAGATTTAGGCCTAGTCTACACTTAAAATTTAGGTCAGTACAGCTATGGTACTAAGGTCTGTGAAAAATCCATACCTCATAGCTATGCCGACCTAACTGTTGTGTAGATGCAGTTAGGACAATGGAAGAATATTTCAGTTGACCTAGCTAGAATGCTTCTTTCATCCTAGCAACCCTCGCTCGGGGAAGTGGTGGTCATACTGCAACAGAAAAATGCCTTCCATCACTGTAGGCTGCAGCTACACTACATGATTAGATATGGCACTGTAACTGTGCTGCTAGAATCCCTGTAGTATAGGCATAGCCTTAGTCTTTTCAGTGCAGAATCTGGTTTCCAACATCATAAATAATGGTAGTTATGACAGATGTTGCCAAGTGACATTGTAATACATCTTTCAATTTTGCTTTCAAATTCATCTTTTAAGTCTTTCAAGTTCTTTCTCTCAATCTCTGAGCAAATATTCAATGTTGGGAAGACATGGTATGTTGTGCATAATTTTTGTTATGCATAGTTTTTCTAATGCAAGCTGTGTGAGCAGCAAGAGAGCTTTCTCTCATACATGGTCTCTGATTAGAGCAGGGATCGGCAACCGTTGGCCCGTGGCCCGCCAGGGTAAGCCCCCTGGCAGGGCGGGCTGGGTCAGTTTGTTTACCTGCTGCATCTGCAAGTTTGGCCGATCACAGCTCCCACTGGCCACAGTTCGCCGCTCCAGGCCAATGGGGGCTGCGGGAAGTGGCGGCCAGCACATCCCTCAGCCCGCGCCACTTCCCGCAGCCCCCATTGGGCTGGAGCGGCGAACCGTGGCCCATGGGAGCTGCGATTGGCCAAACCTGTGGACACAGCAGGTAAACAAACCAGCCCGGCCGACCAGGACGCTTACCCTGGCGGGCCACGTGCCAAAGGTTGCCGATCCCTAGATTAGAGGTTATTCTTGAGGCAGAGTTGATCCCTGGGAACTGGGCACTGCTGTTGGACTGAGATTCCTAAAAGAAAGAGTGCCTGCATGCTGTCTGACTACCTTTTTCAGGACTGGCATATATGTTTAAATAAAACAAGTCACACTTAGAATCTTCCCAGACTCCACATCAATGATTTCTCCTCCACTGGAAACCTGACCTACAAGCAGTAGCGTAGCTAGTGGGGGAGCAGGGGGAGCAGCCGCTCCTCCTGAGCATTTTCCAAAAGTGGTGCCCTTTAAAATTTTGAAAGGGTGGAAACGACGGAGGTGGAGCGACATCCCCCGCTGGCCCCACCAAGAGCCCGCTGCAGGCCTGGGTGAAACTCCGTGGGTGCTCCCTGGGAAAAAAATTAGTGGGTGCTTAGCACCCCCGGGGAGATCAGCTGTTGGCAACTGCCAATCAGCTATTTAGCATGCTCTTTGGCTGGCTGCGGGCCAATCAGCTGTTTGGCGTGAAGTCCCACCTATCAGCTGTTTCCTCTGCCCTTGCTGCAGCTCCCAGCGAGCTTTCACCTCCCATTGCAGGCATGTGAGTCCTTTCAATTTTCAGTGCAGAGGGAGCTAGGCTGGGGGGGGAACAAGCAGCCAGGGCAGCTTCTGTGCTAGCTGCGGAGGGGTGGGGGAGATGTGGTGGGCAGCCTCACGGCAGGGAGCTCGGGGGAGATGGGCAGGCAGCTTCTTCGCTGGCTCCAGGGGGCTGCTTGGGGGAGTACGGGCCGGGGAGGTTTCTCAAGGGCTGAGCCAGCCATTCTCAACACCAAGCCTGGTGTTTCCCCCAGGACCTGTGCTCCCCCTCCAGCCAGGAGAAACCTGCTGCAGACCCCCTTAGTTCTGGGCAAGGGGACAAACCAAAAGACATGGCTCCTTTAAGAAAAGTTTGCCCTTGTGTCTGATTGAACTTGGGCTGGGACTAGCAGCTCGCCCCCTCCCCCTCTTTCACCCGTCCAGATGGGCTTGCCTTCACTACAGCCCCAGCCGGTAATGAGAAGCCTCCCCCAGCCTGGACCCTGCCTGTGTCCCGACCCCTCCTACACAGGCTCTGGGAACTTACAACCCCTAAGGTTCTGACCTCAGTCCCGGGGCTCTGCATCCCTTCCCCCGTGCGTGGGAGGATGGGGGGCGGGGGCGGGAAACGACACACCACCAGTACTTCTAACCGCATCCCCTTCTCATGGCCCACTCTCTTGCCTGGGAAAGTAATGCTTGCCCAGCTCAAAGCTGTCTCCCCACTCCCCCATGCCCAGATCAAGCCTGCCTGAGGGGCTTTTCCTCCCAGAGAGGAAGTTTATCTCCTCCCTCCCCCACTTCAGCATCCCCTCCTCCACGCCTCAGGAAGGATTGATTTCCTTCCCCTGGATCCCCCACCCACCCGCCGCCCCAGCTCCCAGGGAATTCCTTTTGTTTCATCCACCCCCCTGTATCAGCTTCAAGTCTGGAGACGCTGCCTTGCTTCACCTTGGGATGCCAGGGTGCTTCAGGATTGCTTCAGGGTGCTGGGCTGCTGCAGCCCAGTGAAGGAAGCAACCCCCTCCCCTCGCCTTTGGCCATGGTCCCACCAGGGACTCCCCTCCCACAAAAGTTGCAGAGTGTGTGAGGGAGTCAGTGAGCGAGCGAGCTTCAAAGCAGGGGTGGGCTGCAGGCCTGGGGATTGGGAAGAGCTGGAGCGACACAGCGGCCACACAGCAGGATGAATGAATGGGCCATTTCTGTGCTGGGCTGTTGAATTAAATTTCTCTCTCTGTCCCAGGCAGGCAGTTTCTGGGCTGGGCACAGGGGGTGGGGTTGGGGGGAGACAGAGATGCTTTGAGTGCATGGGTGGGAGCAGGCACTAGAATTAGCAAGAATATTTGCTTCAGGAGTGATGTTAATCGCTGAACTCCAAAAAAGTGCCAAATTAATTTCTGATACTCTTTGCTTTTGACATAAAACACACACACTCTGCTCCCCCAGTTCTAAATACCTAACAGTGTTACCAGCAGCTAGAACAAAATAGTTAGTGATCTGTAGTGAAATAGTTTCTGCAGGGGTTTGCCCAATCATACAGCAATAGAAATAAAGAACTTCATCTATACATATTGGTTTAACAAAAATCATAGGAGCTGTTTATTCATAGATTCATAGATTCTAGGGCTGGAAGGGACCTTGTGAGGTCATCGAGTTCAGACCCCTGCCCTCATGGCAGGACCAAATACTGTCTAGACCATCCCTGATAGACATTTATCTAACCTACTCTTAAATATCTCCAGAGATGGAGATTCCACAACCTCCCTGGGCAGTTTATTCCAGTGTTTAACCACCCTGACAGTTAGGAACTTTTTCCTAATGTCCAACCTAAACCTCCCTTGCTGCAGTTTAAGCCCATTGCTTCTTGTTCTATCCTCAGAGGCTAAGATGAACAAGTTTTCTCCCTCCTCCTTATGACACCCTTTTAGATACCTGAAGACCGCTATCATGTCCCCTCTCAGTCTTCTCTTTTCCAAACTAAACAAACCCAATTCCTTCAGCCTTCCTTCATAGGTCATGGTCTCTAGACCCTTAATCATTCTTGTTGCTCTTCTCTGGACCCTCTCCAGTTTATCCACATCTTTCTTGAAATGCGGTGCCCAGAACTGGACACAATACTCCAGTTGAGGCCTAACCAGCGCAGAGTAGAGCGGAAGAATGACTTCTCGTGTCTTGCTCACAACACACCTGTTAATGCAGCCCAGAATCAAGTTTGCTTTTTTTGCAACAGCATCACACTGTTGACTCATATTTAGCTTGTGGTCCACTATAACCCCTAGATCCCTTTCTGCCGTACTCCTTCCTAGACAGTCTCCTCCCATTCTGTATGTGTGAAACTGATTGTTCCTACCTAAGTGGAGCACTTTGCATTTGTCCTTATTAAACTTCATCCTGTTTACCTCTGACCATTTCTCCAATTTGTCCAGATCATTTTGAATTATGACCCTATCCTCCAAAGCAGTTGCAATCCCTCCCAGTTTGGTATCATCTGCAAACTTAATAAGCGTACTTTCTATGCCAATATCCAAGTCGTTGATGAAGATATTGAACAGAGCCGGTCCCAAAACAGACCCTTGCGGAACCCCACTTGTTATACCTTTCCAGCAGGATTGGGAACCATTAATAACTACTCTCTGAGTACGGTTATCCAGCCAGTTGCGCACCCACCTTATAGTAGCCCCATCTAAGTTGTATTTCCCTAGTTTATTGATAAGAATATCATGCGAGACCATATCAAATGCCTTCCTAAAGTCTAGGTATACCACATCCACCGCTTCTCCCTTATCCACAAGACTCGTTATCCTATCAAAGAAAGCTATCAGATTGGTTTGACATGATTTGTTCTTTACAAATCCATGCTGGTTATTCCCTATCACCTTACCACCTTCCAAGTGTTTGCAGATGATTTCCTTAATTACTTGCTCCATTATTTTCCCTGGCACAGAAGTTAAACTAACTGGTCTATAGTTTCCTGGGTTGTTTTTATTTCCCTTTTTATAGATGGGCACTATATTTGCCCTTTTCCAGTCTTCTGGAATCTCTCCTGTCTCCCATGATTTACCAAAGATAATAGCTAGAAGCTCAGATACCTCCTCTATTAGTTCCTTGAGTATTCTAGGATGCATTTCATCAGGTCCTGGTGACTTGCAGGCATCTAACTTATCTAAGTGATTTTTAACGTGTTCTTTTTTTATTTTATCTTCTAAACCTTCCCCCTTCCCATTAGCATTCACTATGTTAGGCATTCCCTCAGACTTCTCGGTGAAGACCGAAACAAAGAAGTCATTAAGCATCTCTGCCATTTCCAAGTTTCCTGTTACTGTTTCTCCCTCCTCACTGAGTAGTGGGCCTACCCTGTCCTTGGTCTTCCTCTTGCTTCTAATGTATTGATAAAAAGTTTTCTTGTTTCCCTTTATTCCTGTAGCTAGTTTGAGCTCATTTTGTGCCTTTGCCTTTCTAATCTTGCCCCTGCATTCCCGTGTTGTTTGCCTATATTCATCCTTTGTAATTTGTCCTAGTTTCCATTTTTTTATATGACTCCTTTTTATTCCTTGTCATTGTTCTGGAAATTGGTATTTTCGACACAAGTCAGCTCCTATGTGAAAGAACCCAGGCTGGGAGCGAGCTCAGAAACCCGGGCTGGCAGGAGCCCGCAGCGGTGGGGGTGGGGCGGGGACATCCCAGAGCAGGGCGGGCTGAGAGGCTCAGCCAGCCGCCGCTCTGGGATTCCCTCTGCGGGCTCCTGCCAGAAGGGGTCCCGCCGCTGGCGTGGGTTCTTTCACCCAGGCTGGCAGCGGGCTGAGAGACCTCAGCTGGCAGGAGCCCGCGGTGGGAATCCTAGAGTGGCGGCTGGCTGAGCTGCTCAGCCTGCCCCGCTCTGGGATTCCCGCCCCCCGCGGGCTCCTGCCAGCAGGGGTCCCACCGCTGGCCCCACCAAGAGCCTGCTGCTGGCCTGAGTTCTTTCACCCAGACTGGCAGCGGGCTGAGAGACCCCGGCTGACAGGAGCCCACGGGGGGGATCCCAGAGCGGGGCTGGCTGAGCGGCTCAGCCAGCCGCCGCTCTAGGATTCCCCACACGGGGGGATCCCACTGCTGGACTGGGTTCTTTCACCCAGGTCAGGTCGGGTGGCACCTTTTTTTATGTGTTCGCTCCCCCTCGTGTTAGAACCTGGCTACGCCACTGCCTACAAGTCTTTGGACATCTGCTACCACTCAGCAGAGCATAGATGTTAGAGTCAAAATCAGACACTAGTATTGGAAGAAGGGATGACAATCCCGCTTTGCCTGTAACCTAAAATAACACTGAAATTCACTGGCACAGTTTACTACTTTGCTGCCCATGTCGCATAATGCTGTCAATTTAGTACCTTTCCTCATCACTAAATTCACTTTAGACTAAAAAACGTATATGATCAAGCAAAATGATGAAGTATCTGAAAGAATCAATTAATCTAATTTAAAATGGTTTGCTCAGTTTTAACATAGCCAGGTGATTTTAAATTCTCTTTATAGGTAGCTACCTGTACACACCTCACCCATCACAGTAGAATCTGAATGCCTCCCAGGAATTTAAAAATTGAAATAACAATAACTATCTCTAAAATTAGGTGTGTGAAGAGGATGGTTCAGCCAGGATCATTAAATGGCTGTTATCATGGAATTACAGAGATTATACATAACTGACCCAGAATATAAATCATTCTGAAAATAAAAAACAGAAATATAAAATGAAAACAATTTCCTTGAATCACATGTTGTAACTTTGCAAATATTGGTAGTGATTTCATAATTGGAGAAAAGAAAAGTTACACATGCAGTTTTCAGTGTCCCATTATAAAATAAGTAACGATAAATGTATGCTGAAGTGATGGTGGTTATATAAATAATTCCAGCCATTTGTTCCTGTCCAATTGACTGCTTCCTAAAAATGTTTGTGTGTGTGGAAATTCACTGATGGCCCAATTATGTTATCCTTACTCATGCTGAGTGGGATTGTTTGCACGAGTAAGGATTACACAAACAAGTCCTTAGGTACTTAATCCTGAACAAGGATTTACCCAGACCTTTGCTTATGCATGGCAGCTCTCATGCAGTAGAGGTACTAGCTTGGAGCAGGGCTCCCTAGTAGAGCTGGTGGGATTTTTCCAACTAAATACTTTTTTCATCAGAAAATGGTAATTTGTTGAAACCAAAACTGTGTGTGGTAAAGGATTTGTTTCAACAAATCTGCCAATTGAAAAAAAAAAGCTTCAAAATTGTCAAAAGGAAAAGTTTTATTTTCCACATTGAAACAACTTTCTATTTAGAAATGTTAGTGTATTTATACTTTTAAAAGGTTAAAAAATGTAAAAAGGTCAAAAGTAAAACAAAATTTTCTAGATTTTTGACTTGTCCTGATTTGGGACAAGGAACAAATTTTGAAATGTCAAAAACTCTCCCAGGTTGAGAAAACCATTTCCCACTCACTTCTCCTCCCTAGCTATTAACAACATACCCCTGTGCAAAGATACATAAGAGTGCCCTCTACTAACCTTTGTGACCAAGGGCTAATTAACTAGACCTACCCAGTTCCTACAGAAGTACTTAGCAGCTATCAATATCTGCAAAACATCTCATTTAATTCTTTTAAAATTGTATTAATTTGCAGCAATGTATAAATGGTTCAATGGCAGAAAATTCAACTATCATGCAGAAAAAGCCAGTAATGGGGAGAGTATATTGGTTGTGGCATCAGCAACAATTATGATATAACTAAACCTTTGCTGAATAATAGAAAACAGGTCAGAGAAAGAAAGTCTCTCTGTCAAGACATTCTAGTGAAGTGCTCCATAGGATACCAGTTACATGGAAAGACATGCCAAAGATGTTCAGAATCCACAAGAACTCACAAGTTTGGATGTAGGTCCAAAGCACTTGGGTCTGCAAACGTGGGCTGAATATCTCATGAGAACAGCATGTGATCTCCAGTAATTCCTGCACCCAGCCACACCACAAGTTCCATGAGACCATTCCTTCTTGGGGGGCTACTGTGTTTGCAGTATTCATGCAGATGTATATGGAAGAAAATTAAGGAAATAAAGTTAGTCAAATCATTCAAACTTCCAGGTTTAGTTCAAATGTTAACCAAAGATTTAAGATTTATGCAAGCCAGTTCTGCCAGCTCTTCAGGGAACTCCTTAAACTGATGGGGATGGCAGAGGATCACAGCAACATCTAGCACAACTTTGCATGTACAGCTTTGGGTGTGGAAAAGTAACATTAGTTAGCCATTTAAATCTTCAAAGCACTGTCAAACATTAACATCACTGATTATTCTGTATAAAACTGTTGTGAGGTGCAGGCAAGTGAAGGAAGGAGGTTACTAAAACACAGAGATAAAATCTGTTCTCTGCAATACTTCTGTAAACTGAGAATGACTTTCCCAGTAATGTAAACCGGCTATAAACTGAAACTTGTGGCTGTGCCGTTTACCCCTTATTGAAACTGGAAAAAGCCACTCTGGTGCACATCATGACTTATAGCACTTTTTCTGTGCCAGAGGTTTTCACTGGTGCTGCTCATCACTGAGAGCTGTAATCAAGGCTAATCTCCAGTGTACTTGAGACCTTACATTTGTATAATGGGAGCAGAATTTTGCACACACAGATGATAAATGACTTTCCCAGTGCAAATCAATGAACCCAACCAGTCAATGGCAGAATGAGGATTAGAACTGTGGTCGAAGTCCTGTGCTTCATGCACTGTTAGATAGCATTGCCTTCTTTACATTTACTATGCATCTTATTTGGTCTATGATTATAAATTGCTTACATTTGGAGGAAAGGGTTTTGAATATTCATGGAACCAAATATCAAGGGACATTTCATATTCATTCCTACATACAGGACAAACATTAATTAGAAAGATACATTTTTTTAAATTTAGTTTCTCACTGACTGTTTGGGGTAAAGCAGGAATCAGATGGGTCAGGCTTATGGGGCCAGAAGGCCAACCAGGCCTTGATCTGGCAGAATTTTCTGGCTAGGTCCAAACACTGTCATTGATTTCTCTCTCTCTCTCTCTCTCTCTCTCTCTTTCTCTCTCTAGCTCAGGCAGATAGTACTGATTCATTCGTTGGATAGAAGTATTTGAAATGCCAAAATACCAAAAGAAATTTACATTAGAGCTATAATATCCATCCAGTCTCCAACAGAGATACATTAAAATAAACCCTCAGAAAATATTATTACTGATGTATCTCAGGACAGCATAAGTGGGTTAGATTAGCATACGTATTTTCTTCTTCCCAATAGCTACCACCTGTGGGGTTGCAAAAGATGTAATTCAACCATGAGAGATTATAAGAAAAAGCTCAGTGTAGACACAGCCACTGTACTTAAGAATGGTGTTTAAATTCTGTTGTAAATCCAGAGCTGACTGTGCCAACTTTCCTTTGAATTTGAAATGTCCCAGTGTAATTTCCCTCAAGAATTGCATTGACAAATTGCAAAAACTAAAACCATGAAAAACATGAAAAGAACACTCTGAACTGAAGAGCTGCAGTACTATGCTGGAGTTCAGTTCTGCATCAATTATCAGGGTGTGATGGCAGGTTAAAATAAGGTTGTAAAAAGGAAGAATATTTACAAAACTGGGAATGAATAGTTCAAAACCTTATCATCATCGTTTGAAGGAAGTCAGCTAAAGAAGGTGAAAATATTCTACCATAAGACTTTGAAAGAGACCAGAGATGTGAAGAGAGGGATACCACATCAATAACAGTATAGGCACCACATCTTTAGCCATTATATGCATACACAGAGAAGTTATTGGTCTTGAAGAGCCAGTCACCATGTCCTGACTACAGAACCTTCAGCAAAATGCTAAAGTGAAGTATTGTAAATAGTTCAGTATATTAACTTGAGCAGATTAAAAGTCTGCATAATGTAATGTCTGTTTCATTCTAGAGTCCTCCATGCTACATCACCTTGTATCCTTCTTAGTATGCAGAGTGTTTTAATACCAAGGCTCTTCTCTGTCTTGTGAGTTTTAAGGTCATTTAGAAGTCAAACTGCAAGTTAGGTATTGCATTTTAAGGTACTGTATAAACAACCAAAGTTTAATCTCTCCTATCACTTTCCTTACATTTCAGCAATTTACCAGGAGTCATTTGGCTGCGTATCAAGGGAGAATATAAAAAAGCAACCTAGTTCTCATTTGAAATTAGCTGTGGGGAAAAGGAAGTTGACAGTCTTTAGGTCACCTTATTGAAGGGGTTAAAGATCCTTTGTTCAAACTGAAATTTCAATTGTAAAAAGCTTTCATTGCTACTCATAAGACACTGCAAATGGCACAATACTATTAGGTGACTAGTATCATTTGTCTGACTGTTTTTATTATTGTAATGAATTCTTCCATATGACCTATATGATATCTTTCTATCTCCATATGTTTCAAAGCACACATCATCATAGCATTTAAATCAGTGCTGGGTAACCTGCGGCCCATGGGCTGCACACGGCCCGTCAGGGTAATCCACTGGCTGGCCACCAGTTTGTTTACATTTGCACGGCCACCCGCAGTTCCCTGTGGCCGCAGTTCGCCCACCACTGATTTAAATACTGATAAATGGTCATATGCAATTTGCTACATATACCTTTGTTTTTGCCTTTCATATTATACCCATTTATAAATGACAATACTGTATAATGAAACACTGATGTTTTTCAATTAAAAATTTCAATAAGCATTTAATAAAAAAAAAAGTCTCTCTAATTAACGGACTGAAATTTCAAGGGATTCTATCACTATAGCACAGAATTACGATAATTAAATGCTTAGAGAAACCAACCAACACATGTTAAAGCAAATTACTGGGACTAAACCATGCAATCTCATTAGAATTACAGGGGTGGTGAGTAGGGAGAAGGAATTGTGTGCTAGAATCTATCCTAATTTTGTGAAATTGTAACCCATCACTCTCATATACATTTTGTCACCTTGATCATTTATGAATATTTGAAGTATCAGCCCCTAAACTTCTCTCTATAAAACTTACAAGCCTGAATTTTTAAATGATGGATGACCTATGCCTCTCTCTTTTCTAGAATTCTTTCCTCCACATATATTTTTTCTCACTCTCGTATTCCTATGTTCTTCCTGGAATCTCTTCTTCCCATAAGTCACACACCTTCTCATTTACCATGGCTTATCTCTTTCCTCAAACTTTTCATCAATTTCTTCCTCTTCTTTTTTGGGTCTCTGTCCCATTTACCCTCTAATTTTATTGCTCAATTAAATTAACCTCCCACAATTTGAATGCTCTGAAAAATGTTCTTAGCAACACCACAGAATACCAATATGTCCACTTCTTTGTGCCTATTCTGATACTCAGCCCATATTCTTGCAATTAATTGGTGGATTATATATGAATTAGCACTTAAAATTTTCTCCTTCATTCTCTTAGCCCAAAACAGTCTAAAGGGCCAAAAATAAACAGAACTCACATACTTGAGTCCACATAGGGATTTCCAGATCCTGATTTTCATGTGATTTTGAGATTCTCTACAACACACTTGTAGTGATTGCTTGGCTCAATTTACAAAATTACTTAAAATCAGCCCTGGTTCAAGATATAACTGCATCCACACATCAGCAATGATTCTTTAGAACCACTGCTGTCCATATATGGTCAGTAGGAGTCCAGGAAGGTGGGCTAATGCTTAGCGACAAAGCCAGTTGGTTTAACTTTGTTGCTGCCTCCTGTACAGCTGTACATTACTTTTTTATCACATACATGATGTGACTGATTGTAATGTAAAGCTCAGTCACTACTGTGAACTGAGATACAACTGAGTTCTTAATGCAGCTTCTTCCTGAAAATATGCCTATCTTCCCACCCAATACACATGTGGTATTTGCATGTTCTCACTCCTGCTGAATCTGGATTTCATGAATCTCCCCAAGGACCTAGAACAGAAAAATATAAAGGGTTGGATTTTCAGCAGTTCTCAGCATTTTCCTAACTGAGCTCCTATTAAACTCAACAGGAGTTTTACCATTGACTTTGGGGTTAACAGAGTTAAGCCATTACTGAGCATTTTTGAACCCCACCCCCACCCCACTCAAGTCTAAAAATAACAGAAAAGAAAAATATGCCATCAAATTGCATAACAAGGAGACATTTAGTAGACGAAAAAGTACTTTCCCCCCTTTTTTTAGCAGAGGCATTTACTTCTGTCAAGCTTCCTTTTAGATTATTCTGGCAAACTAATATTATTTTAGAGACCTAAAATGACTGACCACCAGGGAAACTGTTGACTCTATCATCAAAAGGTTTTCCAACACGACTTGAACTCATAGCTCAGTTTCTATCCAGGCTCCAGCACTGTTGTTTTTTCTGCTGGATATATGTTATGGTTTTTTCTCCGTCCTTTCATGTTAAATTCTTCCATTGCATAAGGCAATCTTTTAAAGGGGGCAAACTATTACAAAGGAGGCTGTGGTTGATGACTTCCCGTTGTATTGTATTATTAGCATTTATAATATGCCTAACACAGGACATAGCAACAGCCACAACCAGGCAGAATGCTGAGTACTCCCATAAGGTCCTGAAAACTCCTGGGAAGTGATGAGTATTCTCTACTCCCAGTGACTTCAATGAGAGTTGTTGGAACTCACCCCCTTGCAGGATAAAGGCTCCAGTACATGTAACCTTGTTGCCTAATCTATTATAATTTTAATTTGAAAGTGCCTGATGCCAGGGAAAAGACAATAACAAAAAATTGCATGGCTTTGGGCCAAAACCACACTGCACTACCTTCATGGAGTTGCACCAAGGATGAATTTGGCCCATTGACTCAGTGACTCTGGCCAAGAACTTTTAATTCAAACTTAAGTTCGCTGAATGTCAAGTAATATTTATTTTCCTTTTGTATCTCAAATTTATAAAAGGAGGCTGAGTAATGGCTTAACATGACTGATTTTCTGTATGTTTTCCCTGTTGTGTCCTCTCTCATTAAAAACTGGGTTTGTTTAGGACCACCAGTGACTAATGCTTTATCTATAGGATAATACAGACTGGGACTTACAAAGGGGAAGCTTTATACCTCTTCCAGAAGCAGGCAGGAAATATGTGGTGAGAAAGATGGCCTGATTTGTGGCCAACAGTCAAAAGACAGATGTGATGGGTAACCTAAGGGCACAAGAGTGAAACAACCACAAGGTAAAAAGGACTGACAAAATATACAGTGCATATTTATAATCAGGACTCTTACAGTGAGTGGATATTTTAAGTGTATCTTAAATCTTGAGGCACTATTCCTGTGAGTTATAAGATACATTTAAATGATGTAAAATCACTGAGTCAACAGAGTCTTTGCTTGTGATGCTCAACACTAAGTCAATGTTTATAGAGATGATGCCCTTGCACTAAAATACCCACCTTTGAAGCCTAGTAGCTAACAGTAAAATTATTGGTTTCTCCTGAATGATCACAAATCATTTGTAATAAAACTAGCCTTTTTTACATCGTAGTTGTAAAAAACTATTTTCTTCCAATTTCACAAGATTCTTACACTAAAATTTTATAAGCAGCATGATTTCTCTTATATAACAATGTTACAGCTTCTTAATTTAGCTGCAGCTTCAGCTAAACCAGAGTCTTCTTTTTTTAATTCTATGCCATTTCCACCTTGCGCTCTCTCCCCCGCTCCCCCCCCCGCCACCCCGGGCCACACATCGGTTCATTGAGGGGCAAATTTAATCAAGGCTAACACTAGGTTATATTATCTTATATACATATCTTAGGCCAAAGTTCTGTTCTCATTGCCATGAAACCACTGAACCCACTGAAGCTGATGAAAGATGCAAACAGCCCACTGGTATTATCTTCAAAGCAGAAAAATAGATAAGCAATAATAGAAATTGAAAAGACAGCGGGTAAGACAAATTCCCTTAGCCCAGGTCTACACTAACCCCCCCTGTCGAACTAAGATACACAACTTCAGCTACGTTAATAACGTAGCTGAAGTCGAAGTACCTTAGTTCGAACTTACCTGTGGTCCAGACGCAGCGCGCAGGCTCCCCCGTCGACTCCGCCTACTCCACTCGTCGAGCTGGATTACCAGCGTGACGGCGGAGCACTTCCTGGTTCGATTTATCGCGTCTTGACAAGACGTGATAAATCGAACCCAGAACATCGATCCCGCGCCTCCGACGCGACGGGTAAGTATAGACCTACCCTTATAAAAAAAGGAGGAAGAATTTGGTATTACAGTGATTGCTTTTAAAAGTCAGTGTTTAAAAACTGTTACTATTCTGTGGTATGTGAGACTACAGAATTACTTAATAAAGGAAATAACTGTGGTTTGAGGTGGGCATTGCTGGTAAATGTTGAGTTTCTAAAGGGCAACCACTGCACAATATTTCAGAACAAGCTAGTCTGCAGTGTTGTTGTAGCCGTGT
The DNA here is from genome assembly GCA_037349315.1 of Chelydra serpentina. Taxonomy (NCBI): domain Eukaryota; kingdom Metazoa; phylum Chordata; order Testudines; family Chelydridae; genus Chelydra; species Chelydra serpentina. The sequence goes on from JBAIAC010000035.1 coordinate 23,187,920, forward strand.
TGGTCCAAGGATATTAGAGAGACAGTGAGATAGCACCTTTTATTGGACCAACCTCTGTTGGTGAGACAGACAAGTTTTTGAGCTTACACAGAGCTCTTCTTCAGGTCTGGGAAACATCCTCAGAGTCAGGGCTGGTGCAAGGATATTTTGCGCCCTAGGCGAAAATTCCACCTTGCGCCCCCCACCCTCACCCCCGCCGGCCGAACATCGGTTCATTGAGGGGCAAATCCCAATGAGCCTTTATAGACCCCCCCCCCAGGGGCCAGCCGTGCCCAGGAGCTGCTCCCCAGACCAGGTCCCCCCCTCCCCACTCTCATCCACTCCCTCTCCCTTCCCACCCCCCTCAGAACACCCAACCCCCCCTGCTCCTTGTCCCCTGACTGCCCCTTCCTGGGACCCCTGCCCCTAACTGCTCCCCAGAACCCCACCCCCATCTAAGCCTCCCTGTTCCTTGTCCCCTGAATGCCCCCTCCTGAGACCCCCCACCACCCTAACTGCCCCCCTAGGACCCTACCCCCTACCTGTCCCCTGACTGCCCCAACCCTTATCCACACCCCTGCCCCCAGACAGACCCCCGGGACTCCCACGCCCCATCCAACCACTCCCCGCCCCCTGACAGGATCCCCAGAACGCCCGACCCATCCAACCCCCCCGCTCCCTGTCCCCTGACTGCTCCAATCCCTCTCCAACCCCCTGCTCCCTGACTGCCCCCCGGGACTCCCCTTACCATACCCATGCCACTGGAGCCGCTGGCTCCATGTGGAGGAAAACATGCTACTGGATTGCCACGTGCACAGCCCCTCCCCTGCTGAGGCTGCAGGAGGGGCAGCGGTGGCTCACACTCCCGGGAGCCGCAGAACCCGAGCGCAGTGAGGGGGGATCCGGGGGCACGCCTGCCCGGGCTGTGGACCTGCGCCCCACACACCCCCCCCCCCCGGGGGGCTCCTGCAGCGGATGCATGTGGGCAGGGGCCCCCATGCCCCCCCCTCCCCCCCCCCCGCCGCCATGCTCTGGCTCTGCAGCTCCCGGGCGTGTGAGCCGCTGCTGCCCCTCCCGGAGCAGGCTCAGGGCCCTGCGCCCCGGCGGCGGCTCACATGCCCGGGAGCCGCAGAGCCCGAGCACGGCAAAGGGGAAACCGGGGGGGACATGGGATCTGGCGCCCGCATGCATCTCTTGCAGCCTGCAGGAGCTCCCAATGACAACTCACTATGCTCTCGAATGAACTCACACAGATAAATGATAAAAGACAAAATCACCATATTACCCATGGGTGAACACTTTTCACAAAACAGTCACACCATAACTGACCTCTCAGTCCTCCTCAAAGGAAACCTGCACAAACACCTTCAAAAGATGAGCATGGGAGTTTAAGTTAAAGATAAATGGATAGGCTTAGAGAGATTTAAATGAGACATTTTTAATTCAAAATGTATGTGAAAACATAAAAAATATACAAAAATTGAACAGAGGCTCTTATACACCAAGATTCAGCAAAGCACTGAACTTTTAATCCATGGAATTTTGAGCACATACTTGAGTGCTTTGCTCCATTAAGGCCACAATGTTTTAATTTGAGAAGCAATGTAGGAAAGATTCAGAAAGGCACAGGCTTTTTCTTTTTTATATTTCAACAGTAGAGGTGTATGAAACATGACTGCTTATCTTCACAGGGGATCATGGAAAGGCTTTATTTGGTTTCAATCCAAAGTAGTTTGCATCTCCTGATATTTGAGTTTAGTTCTGGGATGAAATAATCTCAAAAATTCATCTGAGGTTCCTCTGAAACTATCAACTTTCATCTATCTGAGCCGTGTGATTTTGCAATTTTCCAACCTGACTCTATAACTCAGACCTAGAGCGCTGCCAAAGATTCACAATCCTTAGTAGTTCCTTCAGTGAATCTGCTCTGGGTTTGCAGCAAAATGTGAAAGCAGGGGAGTTGTATGTCATTTCATATTTTACATAGCAGTAGAGAAAATAATGGAAACATGCCCACTGTTTGATAAGCAATTTGCACACTATCTTAATTCAATAGTAGCACTCACTGAAATATTTTGAAATTGACAATATTTTAAAGTGTTGACATTTGAAAAAGTTGGAGTGGAACAAGTGACTAGCAGAATGCTACAGGATTCTCTTAATTTTATTAATGACCTAGAAGAAGGGACATACAGTAATGGAATGAAATTTGTTGTTAATACCAAACCAGGATGGCTTCTCTTGTCAACATAGCTACTGCATCTTGGGATTAACTATGTCAACAGGAAAAGCTCTCCCGTTGGCATAGGATCGTCTTCACTTAAGTGCTACAGCAACGTAGCTGTGCCAATGCAGCATGTTAAGCGTAGACCTGCCCTTAAAGTCACCTAACTGTATTTTTCCACAAGAGCACAGAGTCTAAAAAGCAACTCCACAGGTGCCTCTTCTAATAGCCACAGGTGCCTGTGGTGCCACAGGTGTCTCTTCTAATCATCATTGTGTCTGGCTGTTCAAAATCAGCAGATAGCTGGTCGCCCTCTCCCCTCCATCCTTCTGGTACCTTCCTCCCCTTGCTTCACAAATATTATGTAATACGCAATATGCGGTGATAATAATAGGAATGTTTGCCTCACTGAGATTCAATCTAGTCAATTAGTATCACCAACAAGCAGTATGGCTACCAAATGCACATTCAGCAGTTATCCTGCACCTGCTCAGCGGATAGCTGAAAATGTCCTTGGTTCTGTTGAAGTGGCTAGTGTATGGTTCATGAGCCAGGGGAGAAATGCAGCCTCCAGAATCATTGCTGACATTTCAATATCACCAAGAATGCCCTTTCTTACATTTTTGGAAAAGTCCCGTACTCGTAAAGATGTGAGTGTCGTGCACCTTCCCTGACCAGCCCACCTTAATATCAGTGAAGCATCCTGGGTGATCCACTAACGCTTGTATAACCAAGTATCCCTTTTGGTTTATGTACTCATTGGCAAGATGAAGTAGCGCCAGAATAGGGATATGCATCCTATCACTCTATCCCATTGCTTCAAATCCATGTACTATGTCCTACACATTGCCAAGAGTGACCGGCCTGTACAGCAGGAGATGCTTAATAGCCTTGCACATTTGGATGACAACAACTCCCACCATGGAGTTTCCAAATCCAAATTGATTGTCTACTGCCAATAGCAATATAGTCTTGCAAGCTTCCAGAGTACTATCACCACTTGCTTTTGCACTATCAATATAGCTCTCGTTAGAGTGTACCTGTGCTGGGGGAATGGGATGAGCTTGATACACAGATCCAGGAATGTGGACCTTTGCATCTGAAAGTTCTGCAACCACTCATTATCATCTCAAATCTTCATTACAACACGATTCCACCAGTCAGTGCTCATTTCTCAGGCCCAGAAGTGCCTATGCATCATGTGGAGTTTCTCTGTGAATGCCTGAAACAAACAAATATTTGTATTCACTGTCTCTATCATCCATTCCTTATCTGTAGTGGGAGTCACTGAAGTCCCGCAGATACAGGAGAATCATGTGTCCTGAATTAGCAGCAGATCAAGCTTGGAGGGGTTGCAAACATCTGGAAGATAGGATTAGAATGCAAAAGGACCTTGACAAATTGGTATGAAATCAATAAGATTAAATTCAGTAGAGACAAGTGCAAAGTACTTCACTTAGGAAGGAAAAATCAAACGCACAAACACAAAATGGGGAAATAACTGGCTAGGCAGCAGTACTGCTGAAATGGATCTGGGGGTTATAGTAGAGCACAGATTGAATATGAGCCAACAATGTGATGCAGTTGCAAAAAGGGCTACTATAATTCTGGAGTGTATTCACAGGGGTATCGTATGTAAGACACAGGTGATAATTGTCCTGCTGTACTCAGTACTGGTGAGGCCTCAGCTGGAGTACTGTATTCAGTACTGGGTGCCACATTTTAGGAAAGATGTGAACAAATTGGAGAGAATTGAGAGGAGAGCAACAAAAATTATAAAAGGCTTGGAAACTGGGTATGTTTAGTCCTGAGAAAAGAAGATTGAGGGGAGACCTGATAACCCTTAACATTTTTGAAGGCTATTATAAAGAGGATGGTGATCAGTTGTTTTCCATGTCCACCAAAGCAAGGGCAAGAAGTAGTTGGCTTAATTTGAAGCAATGGAGATTTAAGTTAGATATTAAGAAAAACTTTTGAACTATAAGGATAGCTAATTATTGGAATTGGCTTCTAAAGGTGGTTGTGGAACCCCCATCATTGGAAATTTTAAAGAACAGATTAGACAAACACATCAAGATTGTCTAAGTTTACCTGGTCCTGCCTTGGCACAGAGCGCTGAACTAGATGACCTCTTGAGTTCCCTTCCAGCCCTACATTTCTATGATTTCATGTGAATTGTGCTGAGATATGCAGGGCCCAGGCTTCTGCCAGAGCAATGCCAGAGATCAAAAAGAAGCACACGGAACTGCAGGAATTTTTTTAAAAGGTGCAAGGATTATAGAATGGAATTAACATTATGGGCTGGAGAGAGTGGCATTGTGGGAACTTGACCATTAGCTCCCAGAAATCTGTGGGCAAATTGCTGGAATCCCACAAAGCACTGCAAAAATGCCCCACAAGGTATTACACCAAACGGCAGCGAAGGACACACTGGGATAACTACCCATGGTGCACTGCATCGTCTGTCAACATAACCACTCATGGTGCTGATACTGAGCACTAATACAAGCAACCAAGTGTGCACATGCTCAAGCAAAATACAAAAGCCAGTGGCTGTGAACCAACAAATATTCAGTTGACCAAACTTTGTAGTGTAACCACAGCCTAGCTCTACAGTGCAGATGGACCCTATGTGGAGCTTTAAAATTTGTTAATTAACATGTGTTAACTAACACATTTGAAATTGGGAAAATAGATGGTGTTTTAGACAGAGAATATCCATTCTCACTCATCACATATGAACATTTTCCTTGCCTATGTGACAATAGCAAGGGTGTTCAATTTCCCCTCCAAAGAACATAATAATGATTTTGGCTTGGGGTAGCTACAACAGCAATTGACTCCTGCTGATTACATTTCCAAATACACTGAGTGCAATTCTGTTCCATCTTTATTAGAATGCCATCACTGTTAAACAACTAATTTGTGTTGGGATGTGAGTGCTCAGTTAAGACAGGGTTCAGTCTATTTTCATTATATACTTTTTTTAATAACACTATCGAGTAGCAGTGTTGGAACAAACTCTTCAGTTCTTGTAGCATTTGCAAAGCCGCAGAAATAATAGGTAGACAACCATTAAAATTATTTCCAAATGATTTGACACATCATTTATAGAATCAGATAAGTCCTTCAGAAATAAAAGTGAACTTTCAGCCTTCTAATAAAATGAGAGTCTGATCCTATTAACAGCTTTCTGAAGTGTTACATAAGGGACCCTCAATTTAATATAGTTACTCAGCTTTGTTCCCATTCAGACAGAGTCTAGGCTGGCAGATAGGTGTGTCTGAAGGGACCTAGATGGATATGTCATTGTGGTAGGCTTTCATTCTCAAGGGGGTTCCCACAGAATGAGTCAATCTCAACTTCGTTTTAATTGTTAATATGATAAGACTAGTGTCATGGTAACGATAGTGAAATATGGTTCTATAAGGTGAATGGTTTATATGGGAGACTTTCTAAAATAACACTTCAACTTCAATGGTTTAATATATAATAAATCTAATCTAATATATAATACACAACAAAAAATTCAAAACAAAAAGTTGCTTCAAAAGGAAAAATCAGACCTTTTGGTTCTAAAAATGTCAAAAGGGATATTTTGACATTGCTGGAACTTTCATTTTCAGTTTTTCTCCAAAACAAAATGTTGGCAAAATTAACCTAAATTTAATGAAGCATTTCAATTTCATCAGAATATGGTTCCAAATTAAAGTTTCTCTGGCCGCCTCTGTTCTCATCTGTTGTAGACTTTAAAACATAATCAGACCTAAAGATACATGATAAAGCTGCATTACCTCACTCTGACCACTCTGAATGCAGACTCAGTCCCAATAGGAAAACATTACAATTTACACTGAAGAAGCAGGCCCTGGTAAATAAATCTGCTATAGAAAGAAGTCAAATGGATAGATGGCAGCTGCTAAGAATGGCACAATTTGTATCCTCAAAACTACTTTGACAGAAAATTGGAGGGTTTGATTTAATTACATTTTTTGTGAAAATCATTGGCTTTCCACAGAAAATGTTGACTTTTCATGGAAAAATCGTACATCCCTGTGATGCTGGCAGACCACATGCCAGCTTATGCCAAGTCCCCTGGCCTCTCTGAACATTGACAAATGCATAGCTGGAAACCAGTCTGGCTCACCTGTGTGTTAGTATTGTTGAAATAGATATTAGAGTTAAAAGAACACGTTTAGTGTTTAGACTTTATGAAATGCTTGGAGGATGCTACATGTATTCATCTTACTTATAATGTCTGTATCCCATGTTATAAGGTAATAATTGAGTGTTTGCTCTGTAACTATAAAAATGTTTGCTAAGACTGTAAATGCCCACAGTCAAGGCAGAAGGATTACCAAGTGTGAAAAGATTGCTTCCTCCACATCTCTGAAGAGGGTACCTACACAAGCTTGATCACTGGGGGAAAAAAATAAAAATCCCTGTTAAGGAGAAATTGTTATTCTATGCTGCTTGAACTCTGACGGGTGAAGATTTCTAAGCATAAGCAAGGGGTCCTGAGCTGTTTAGCTTAGGTTAGCCCTAAAGGACATATAGAGCTTGCATATTATAGCAGCTACTATCATCTTTTGGAACCTACAACTGTATCTCATTTGTGTGTGTATGTTTACCTGCTTTAACCTTGTAAATAACTCTCATTTCTTTCTCCGAGATAATAAATCTTTAGTTAGCTTATTACAGCAGTGTTTCCCAAACTTGGGATGCCGCTTGTCCAGAGAAATCACCTGGCGCGCCTGGCTGGTGTGTTTACCTGCCGCAGCTGAAAGTCGCGGCTCCCACTGGCCGCGGTTCGCTGCGGGAAGCGGCGCAGGCCAAGGGACGTACTGGCCGCCGTTTCCCGCAGCCCCCATTGGCCGGGCACAGTGAACCGCGGCCAGTGGGAGCCGCGATAGGCCGAACCTGCAGCCGCAGCAGGTAAACACATTGGCCAGGCGCGCCAGGGGCTTTCCCTGGACAAGCAGCATCCTAAGTAGGGAAACACTGTATTACAGCATTGGCATTGTCTTTGGTTTGAGATCTGAAGTACAATTGACCTAGGCTAAGTGACTGGTCCTTTGGGACTTGGAGTAACCTGAATATTGTTGTGATTTTTGGTGTAAGGGTCCATCTATCACAAAGGCAGGCTTGATAGATTGGAGTGCCCAAGGGGCCTGTCTGTGACTACATGTCCAGGTTGTTATAATACTTGATGAGTTCACACTTGATACTTGGTTGGTGATATCTAACTATAGAACACATGACCAGTTTGGGGGTTTACCCTGCTTCTTGATAGTCTGCCCTGTGGTTTGCACCCACATTCGTGAGCCACTCTAGACAGCGTGACAATCCCAAAAGCCAAATATATTTCTCTTTTCAGCCAAAAATGGAATAATTTTGATTTGGAAATGCCACCGCAGTGCCTCACAGAAGCTGAAGTTTGGCTGCCTCCTGCTCCCATTCTCCTCTATGGGCTGGGCTCCCTCACTGGACTACATCTTTCATGATGGACCATAATCAGGGACTACCATGCAAGACCAGCTCAAAATCTGGAAAGCATGATGGTGGTTCAAAGCCCTCCTAGCTTCCGTAAGAGGTACAGCAAAGAATCTCACCCTTGACTACTCTGTTCTACCTATCTCTTAAGACAGGTGTAAATAATTCTTATCTAACATACATAAAAGGAGAATTTTCAGGCTTAGCTCACTACTGTTTGTAAAGATGTTGAAGAGTGGGTGTATGTAAATGGAAGTAAGTAGGAGGTTAAATAATGTCAGTGCTCACAAATGAGTACAGTATTTTACTTCATTAAGTGGAATGCCACAAATAATACATCATATCACACAGTAAGTACTGCATCCTCCCCCCGCCCCCCCCAAAAAATAAAAAGTTCAACAAAATGTTTATTAAGGAGGGTAAATCATGAAGGACTAAATTGTTTATTTTGCTTATGACCTTTCATGCATCACTTGTTCATTAATGTGACACATTCCTGGCTGGGAGTAGACAAATGCCAACTCTCTGCCACTCTCAAAAACAAGTAACAAAATGATAATGTTTTATTAATAACGCCAATCTCACAAAGGCTGACCAAGCAAAGCTGCCTTTATTTGGGGTTTATTCATGATAAAAGCAAGTTATAACATTCTGATTCTGGAGAAAGACAAGTGTAGGTAAGGAACTGAATTAGTCTCAAGCAAGGGAGAGAGATCATAAATATGAGAAAAACCTGTGATTGTTTTTTTTTAAGAAAAATAAGTGTGACAGACAATGAATTCTATTCTCATTTATTATGTAAAGCAATAACGTCCAGTCCAGCTTTGGGGTAGCAAAGAAACAGTAAGAATTCCTGTCCAATCAAGGGTGGGGGGCTCCATAATTCTCAGCAGTCAGTATTGGTATAGAAACAAAATCTCTAAGCTATCAGTATAATGAACTACTGACTTTTACTCTTTTTCATGTTTTCAATTAAATTCTCGGTATGTGGAACAAGAGACAGGATGAAGAGAAGACGTGTTACAGTAATAAAATCATGCAGTCAATATAGTTGGATATGTGCACAGGTTGGTAACCAAATGCTTTATGGGGGGGGGGGGTAGTAAGACCAGGAAGTACCGGGGTGTGGCCAGAAGTATAAAAGGCAGGTCCTACAGCACAGTTGGGGCAGAGCCTGCGGAGGAGAAGGATCCTCCGCCTGTTCTGTAGCATCCCAGAGGGGAACCTACTCCTGGCTGTTCCTAATCCCCAGACGTCAATGAGGACTGGCCTGGAGTGCCTGCCGCTGTGTACCCAAAGGAGCCAGAAGAGAATTGGAGGCCACAGGCACCAAAGCCCAGGGAGGCAGGAAGTGGGCCAGGGCAGCCACGGAGCAGACGGCTGCAGAGCCAGGGGTGGCTCAGCCGGCGTGTTGTGGCTGGATCCCTGCCTACGCAGGGGCAGCCAATCCTGCCCCTGCCAGGGCCCTGGGCTGAGATGCGGTGGAGTAGGGTGGGCCCGCGTCCCCCTGCCACTCCACCCCGGAGTGGCTGACTCCCAACTCTGTGCAGGGAAACACAGCTCTGAAGAAGGAGCCTCCCTTACAGACTGTTGCTTTGCTGGCTGCCTGAGCCCCGCCCAGGCTAAAGCCCACCCTGAGACTGTTTTGTTGCTGGCAGCCTGAGCCTCCTCAAGCCCAGGCCCCAGCTCAGGTATAGAGTCTCTTTAAGGGCTGGCAGATTGAGCCGCCCAAACCCAGGCTAAAGCCTGACTGTGATTGTTGGTCGCCCAGCCCTATTGTGGGTTGTTGACTGTCCTGGGATTCTGGCTCTGGCCAGACGGGACCGGACTGAGTGGCTTCCCTCCCCATGGGAGAGCAAGGGACCATTACACCTAGTTACTTGCATTTTTAAAATCATACGTCTTATTGGGCCCATGATTCTTCTAGTATTTACTTTGCTTTCATTTCCCCTGCTGGATTCAATGTGGATGACACTGTGCTGTCCCTCCAATTCTCTCACACACACTCAGGGTGAAGTTTCCCTTGCTTCCTCTCATGCAGAGGGTTTGTCCTATAGGTTAAGTGGGACTTAAGTGATGCATTTCATAGCCCTCCTACAGGCTCTCTGCACATGGGTGGATTCAATCCTGACAGCCTACATTCAAACGCCTCTGATCCCAAAATCAGCAATGGATTGTGCAGGGGTTGATTCTCTCAAACCATTTTTACACAAGTGTAATGCCATTGACTCCAGCAGGGTTCTTTCTGATTTACACCAGCATGAGATCAGAATCAGCCCCCTGATATGTTTGTCTCTAGCTCAATTCAACTCCTCTCCATTACTTGACCATCTATCGTGTTAATCTGTCTTCTTACCCATATTCAACAGAACAGCTCTGAGTTCAGAATAGAGCCTTCTGAAGGCTCCCTGGCAGTTCTCATCTAAATACATTGCTATTTTAAAACCAAAATCATGTTTAGATTCTTTAGTGTCCCTCGTACATTCGCTCTTAGTTATGCACTTTCGTACATCAACACAAAGTTGGATGCATAGGCAGTGCTCGTATTTGTCAGCCTGGAAGATACATATTTTCTGACAGCTGGTTCCTAGCAATCAGTGTTTTATGATGTAACATGCTCTATTTCAAGACATACAACTCATCCTTTCTTATCTGCCCTTAATGAATTTGATGTGCAATCAGCAAGCACAAAACTCTCTTACTATACATTTAAACTTACTTGTAAGGTATCCAGGCTGAAAATTATATATATATATATATATTTGTAATTGTTTTATTTTTAAATATTCCCTTGTCTCAACTGCAAACTTCAAATTATGCACCAATAAAAACAGGCAATGTTTGTAATGAGTAATAAAACCAAATTATCATTAAAAATCCCATGACAGTTTTCACAAGAATACAGTTATTAGCTCTGATATCCTTGCCAAACTCCAATTGGGGTAATTATTTTCTGCTACCTGAATTCTCCCTGCAGTTATTCTTCTTCACTTCCCATCCTAAACTGCTGTGAGTACTCTGGGCCAAATCCTTACCCCAATGATATCACTGGCCATTGATTTCAGTACAACAAGGATTTACCCTTGACTATATTCCACCCCTGAGCTCGCTGCATTTCATTGGTGGATGAAAAAAAAACTATCCTGTATCTATGGTTACAGCATTGCAGGATACAAAGCACTATATCCTCCCTACACATTTTTTTTTGTCTGAGCAAAGATATTCCTGTCCTGCACGACAAGTTATGGTCTTTAAGAAGAAGCATTCAATATGTGTTTCAGAATTTGCTTCTTATGATGATAAATACAATACCCCTTTAACCATTCCTTCATCTCAGATGTCTTACAGATCAGACTAAACCCTTTTCTCTCCATTACATTAACGATAGCAAAACTGGTACAGGAAGTTCTTTGGCTTTAAATCAGTTCAAAGTACTGATTAAGTGGGTATCAGCTACTTTGTTGATACTGCTGATACAAGACTTTCATAATTCCACAGCTGCTAGTTGTTACATTACATTGGATCAATTATTTATGATGCAAATACGTCAAAGGTGTTCATTCTGGAAAATGTTCTCTCTCTCTCTCTCTTTTTTTTAATGTTAGTCATTGCTTTGCGACTTACTGAGATCCATTTTTAAATGGTGCAACATCCAATTTGTGCATAAAATGAATCTGTACAACCAAGCACCAGAATGGTGAACACAATACAGTAAGATTTTTAAATGGTTCATATGCCCAGGTCTTGTTAAGAACTACCAGGATATGAAAAGTTCACCCCATCAAATATGTAATGGGATGTGATGGCTAAAGTTTGAGAGAAAGCCTTTAGTTGTAGATCAATAGCTACTCTCCAGTCAGGCAGCAAGTGTGTTGTCTATTATGTAAGTGATTAGGCTGACAGCTGTTTCACAGGCAGAACAGAATCTTCCAGTGATTCTTGCATGCCTCAAGCCTAGCCTGTTCTGCATTGTGTAGTTGCAAGACACGACATAAGTCTGAGTCATGATGATTGAGTTGGTGCTCTGTTCCTGCCAGATCATCTCTTTCCTGGGCATGCAATAGATTCTGATAGGTGAGGACATTTCTTATTGTCACAAGCAACTCCTTCACAGCATACTGTGGACCCCCCGATGCTTCTTTTTCCACCCTGGAAGCTGCCCTTATCTTGAAATAATTGTACTTCTGTAGTGAGGAAAATGGAGTAATTAAATCAGTGTATTTCACCACTGGTCTCTGCCTGTGATGTGATATGGTACAATGGGTTGACTCTCAATTTGGGAAACGTTGAATTGGATCTAAATTCATACCCAATTCCATACTTCAGGGATCGGACTGCTTTCTACTGGGAGAACATAAAATGGATTATCTCATTGGAGATATTATTGGTCTAATAAGAGTCTGGCTTAGCCATCCAGGACAAATATACCCTTGCAACACTTTGCTGTGGCAAGTTTGACAAGCTAAAAGTATTTTCTCGTCTCCCAGGCATGACTAATGTGGCTGCATACAGTGTGCTGTGCATGTGGTCTTCCAGTAACTGAACAGCAATAAAAGAATTTGGTAAATTGAAGATTTGCTTGATTTTTAGGGGTTTTTTTTTACTCTCCAAAGGTTTGAAGGCTTGTCTATATTTCTTGTGTGTTTAAGTGTTAAAAATAATTTCTTGTCTGTTGAACAAGCAACATCAAGTTCCCAGCAACAGAGTCAGGAACTCAAATTAAAGCTGGTCCAAAAAGAAGGTGAAAACTGGCATTTTAAAAATACAAAACAAAACAAACTTTTTTTTTTTCCGTGATTGGATTGGTCAATCAACAGAGAGAAATTTTCATGGCCATTTTCTTGTTTTGTTTTGGTTTTCCCACTCATTTTTTTTATTTTTTACATTTTAAATTCTGCCAAAATTCCAAACAAGTTGAGCAGCAATACTGTTAATGTTGTGCCAACAAAATAAGGGTAACATAAAAACTATCACATGGTACAAGCCCCTGTTCAATCCTCTCAATCATGGGGATAGGAACTCATTTGTAGGGCCAGATGTGACTGGCAGAGGATGGAAGTTGTTTAATGTGATTTTTTGTTTATCGTGAATTTTAAAACTTTGTAAGGGGTACCTAGAGCTTGGGAATGGGTGCTTTCTCCTCCCCACTTCATTCTTCTGCCCTATGATCTTGCCCTTGGATTACACATCTATAATTCATTGGCTGATTACCTACTGTTCTTTAACTTATGATCTGATGGCTGTCTTTACCCACTATCGCCATGTGTGTATCTCACACTTTGTTCTTAAATTGTTCATGTCCATATCTATCCCCAGTCTCACTCAGAGCTCCTGAATTCACATGAAGGAATTCTGCATGTGGACCAAGGACCACACTCATCTTTAATCAGAATTCAATTCTTATCGCTTTTTTACCATTATGTACACTCCCTTGTTGTCCTTCCTGTGTAAATCTCTGCTTTGTGCACTCCCTCCACTTTCTCTCTCCCCCAGTGATGATAGGGTTGAGCTACCTCTCCATTTGGCAGAAAAATACAAGGTCATGTGGCAAACTCACTAAGATGGATCTCCAAACTCACTAAGATGGATCTTGCTCAGTTCCTTAATCATCCTCCCATATGGAGGTAGATTTTCTGGCCTGAGGAAGGGAAGGGTTTATGCCTCTCTCACTGTAAAGACATATCAAGCCATAGAAGTGCTATAAATTTTGAGGCATCTTCAGGGGCCAGCCCCCATGTTGTCTTTGACCTGGGCCCAGGCCACACTGAATAGGGCTAGAATGAAAAGAACTAGGGGATATGTCTACACTGTAATAAAACACCCACGGCTGGCCCATGTCAGCTGACTTGGGCTCACAGAACTTGGGCTGCAGGGCTATAAAATTGCAGTGTAGATGTCTGGGTTAGGGTTTTGTCTGGGAGCCCGGTTCTGGGACACAATAAGTGGGGGGGAGGGGGAGGGTCCCAGAGCCCAGGCTCCAGCCCAACCCCAGACATCTACACTGCAATTTTATAGCCCCTTAGCCCAAGCTCTGTGAGCCCAAGTCAGCTGACATGGGCCAGCCATGGGTGTTTTATTGCAGTGTAGACATACCCAGAGAGAGAGTTCATATTGACAGTGGCAGGACCAGGAGACTGTGTGGTGCAGTTATCCCTGGCCTGGCCCTCCTCTACCTGGTCATGCCCATTAAACACAGGGAGAGCCATGACCACATAGTGGATCTGATCCTGTTCCAGTGAAGTCGATGAGAGTTTTTCTGTTATTTGAAAATGGAGAAGGATCAGACCTACTGTTGACATGAATGAGGTTTCTGCAGACTTGTTACCACTGAATAATACTGCCACTTGGGCCCCTTTTCTTCCCTCCAAACATTTTGGAGAAAATGGAGCAGTATTTCTTCTTTTGTTAATCTCTTGTGCATCACACAGTGGTCATAATGATACCACCTATATAAACCTATTCACTCTCTCTATTGAAGAAAGTCCTGAAGAAGGCCTAATGGATGAGACATCATAACCTACTTTCATACCTACGTCCATCCTAATAGTATTTTTCCACCAGCTAAATGAATGTGTTCCTGTAAGAGGTGGACACCAAAATACTATAAACTCAGAACAAAGTGTTTAAATTTTAATGCTAAGGACTTTTTCAGACTTAAACTGCTTCATGCATAATATATGTACCTCAGAGGATAGACATGTTGTGCCAAGATAGATTATTAGTTTTATTTATAGTTGTGATATTGCTGTAGTGAATTACTCAAATTAGATTCAGGTATATGATATACTTTACAATGCTGGCGGGCGGGGGATAGCTGGAACTTAGCAAGATACTTGGGTACAATTTGAGCCCACATGATGAACACCTAATAGTCTGGGAAACTTTTCAGAACTATCCCCAGGGATAAGGAAAAATAATACTAATAGCCTGGTGATCTTCATTTTACTGCAAACACATGGCTCTTAACCTTCATTCCCACAGTGAGACATTGGCTTTCTTGCCTTAATCATACTGAATCTGATACCTACTCTGATAAACTACCTAATTTAATTTTTGTTCCATGCTAATTTCCTATGTTATATTAATTTAATCCCCATTCATTCTGTTTACTTGATTTACCTGTAGCAATGATTACATTTCTAGTCACCTGTATTATTTCTGTTGAGTTCTTTAATTATATATGTATACTCATATACAATATTTTCTCAATTATTTCTAAGTCTCAAAGATAGTGGGAACTTTGAGTAAATGCCCATATCATGACTGATAATTAAACTTACCTTCAGCGAAGTATCCCTCCTAGTCTCCATTTATGCAATAGATTTTAGATGGAACATGTGTATTTTTCCCTTTGGATATCTATGCTACACCCTGATATTCATTCATAAATGGGCAGACCCAAACAGAGAGACTCACTTTTGACATAATAAAGAAGTATTATATGTATGCACAATCTGTATGTGTATATTATATATACACACACATCAATCTCATTCTCTGTCCTTTAAATATGTACCACTATATCATGTGAAGAACTGGGTTAAATTAGTCCCTGATGTAACTCCACTAAAGACTTCAGTGGAGTTATGCCAGAGAAGAGTTTAGTCCATTACGAGAGGCAGCACTGTAGCATAGTACAATAATTGGTAGCACTATAATAAGATTAAAATAAGATGAAGCACAGTAAAGAAGAGTGAGGATGATATTGTGGATCAGCTCAGAAGTTTAGCATTTTCTTTACTGAATACTGTAATTAGCTAAAGGTAGCATTAAATCATTCAAGGCTTAATGCAGACAACCAATTGATATATACCTCTGCCTTCCCAATCTCTACTGATGTAAGGTTTCTGTTCACAATGAAGTACATTTCTCTGCCTGAAGTGGCAGCAAGTCTTGAGCCATAAACACCTAAAGAACTGAAGAAAATTGATCACCAACCAAACTTTTGAAATAATCGGCCAAAAGACAATTTACTGTAAAAGATTTTGCTTTGAGACCAAGTAATTTGAAAACCTGCTTACAGTTGGCAAGCTTTGATGGACTTACATGAAAAAATTGTAAAAATAATGACAAGGAATCAGGAAGAAATGACAAGAAGTAAGGAACAGGCTAACCTAGAATCAAATGATGAATTTTCTCTACAGCATTTTAGGAGCCAAGTATAATAGGACTTTTTCCCCCAAGGACTGTGAAATAATCAGGTAGAGTAGTTGAGAAACAGATTCCTATCTCTGGTTTTGTTGCAGAATCCCATTTAGAAGTACACGAGCTATATATTAATATGTGCAACTGAAAAGGTATCTTCAACTCACACTGTCATCCCATCAACAATTTGTATGAGACCAAAAGAACTGCAGTCTATATGTGAGTAGTTCTCCTCAATGAACCTACTCAAATCTGCAGTGAGACACTGATGAGTGTTTATATTAAAGTATCCGTGGAGATTTTACATATATTGTATATATATAATTATTCTACCTAAAAAAATACCTAACTTTAAAAACATTGAAGGTGCTGCCCCTTTAGCAGTGTGAAAGCTGGGACAGGAAGCACTATTGAAGGGTAGTGTCCTGCTCTAAATATACCTGTTAAATACAACAATAGAAAGTAATGTTCTAATATTCAAACAAGGTGATTGGCTGAACTGTGTCTCATAACACACATAAACCACTTTCCACTCTGAGAGCAGCAGATTACTCTTCACTGTTCTGACATAGTCCATATGGCAGGTGTTTAAGTGCTTTTTTTCTGTGTTTGGTATGTGTGTGTGTCTGTGTCTGTGTGTGTGTTTTTAAACCATCAGTACAAAATGAACATTTTATTTCAGCTGTGTTTGCATCATTAGCTTGCTGGCAATCATATAAGCCTAAATTATCCATGCAAGCAGTTTCATTTATTGAGATCTTTTGCAGTAAAAGAGCAGCAATCAAATCAGTCAGCCCAAATTATCCTTGACATTAACAAAGGGCTCTAGGATCATTGTAAGAAATGACTTTCTTCTCTTATTACCAGGCTGATTATGTTGTAGCTGCTGCTGCAGCAGCAGCACAGCACAAAATCTAGTTTAAAATAAAAATGTTTATAAAGAGCATGTAATTTTCATTGCCAGTGTTTGTTGTATTCAATGTTTTAAAAAAACAGGCTAAATATACATAATACAGATATGCTACAATAGCTTGTACTTACTTCAGCTGGGCAGCCACATGCAAAAAATATTCAGGCCCTGATTCTGCAAACTCATCCACATCAGCAGATCCTTATGCTTGGGCCGAGTCCATGGAGCGCCAAGGGGCACTGCAGAGAATCAAAGGTTCATCTGTGTGCATCAGTTTGAGTTTACTGGGTAGAAGCATAAAGACAGAAGTTTAATACCCATCCAGTCTGTTTCTGTGGTACTAGCATTCTCACTAACAGTTTCTTACTCTTACCGAGACTCCAGTGTCTGACTTCAGTGGAAGTTTTGCCTGAGAAAAATCTAAGGGCTTGTCTTCACTACCCGCCGGATCGGCGGGTAGCAATCGATCTATCGGGGATCGATTTTTTGCGTCTCGTTTAGACGCGATTAATCGATCCCCGATTGCGCTCCCCGTCGGCTCCGGAAATCCACCTCATCGAAAGGTGGAAGCGGAGTCAACTTGGGAGCAGCAGCGATCGACTCGCCGCCGTCCTCATGGCCAGGTAAGTCGATTATGATATGCCGACTTCAGCTACGCTATTCACGTAGCTGAAGCTGCGTATTGTAGATCGACCCCCTCTCCCCCCCCCCCCCCCAGTGTAGCCCTGGGCTAAGTAAGGACTTCAGGATTTAGCTCTATTGCACGGGAGCAGGACTGGTGTGCGCATGGGGATCAAGGTGACTGGTATACTATCTGTCAACATCTGAAATGCATTGTCAGGAGCATCCTCTCCGAAGCCAGTAGAAGTTTCCTGTGTGGCAAAGCCAAGTAGAACCAGAGGATCTGGCCCTTAATGTAACTTCGCTCCCCTCCTTGAGACATAGGGCCCAATAATCATTACTTCTACTGACGTAGATAATTAATAGGTACTGTTCAGAGTTCAGCTAACAGCATTGACTAGACAGCTATGAAAACCTAAGATGTGACAAGAAATTACATAAATTGAAGATTTTTGTTATTAAGAAAACCCATCATGCTTACTCCAACTCCATTAAAACATGGGAAAAAAACAAAGCTACCAAGCAGGAAAAGGACAAAATTAGTAGAAAGGAAAAACATACTCAAGTGTGAAAAAGAACACAAAAAGCTACTGGGAGCAAAAATATAATTGAAGCTAGTAAAACAATATCCTTGTATTGATAGTGACCTATGAAGTACTTCTAGTTTGGGGTCTAAATATTATTTCCAGTTAAGCATTGTAAGTGGAAACAAATATGGCCTTGTGGTTAAAGCAGTGCTTAATTTGTGCCAGGGCTTGCCAGGGCACTCTAGACTTGGCAGTTCATAGCCCTGCCACCTCTGGCCTTGCCACATCAGTTATAAAATAAAATATTGCTTGAGCCCCAGCACCTGTTTCATTACAAATTAAGCACTGGGTTAAAGCGCTGGACTTGGACTCAGAAACTCTGGATTCAGATTCCAGCCCTTTTCTACGTCAGGCGCTTTATTCTCTCTGTGCCTCTACTGCCCATCTTTAATGTGGAGAGGATACTCTACGCAGCATTCTGAGGATAAATTCCTATGTTAATAGCTGCCATATAGAACACAGATAGATTGAGGAGCTGTTGTCTGATGGTTAGAGCAGGGGACTAGTAGACAGAACTCCTGGAATCTACTCCAGCCCCTGCCATTGAGACAATGACTCGGAATCAGTGTCTGCCTTTGGCAAGGTCTCAGGTTAACATATGCCTGTATGAAAAATAATAATGCTTATTTCCTGGGAGCATGGAAGAATTGTGGAATGTAATTAATTAAGGCTTATGATGTTCCTTGAGATACTTGAATGAAAAATGCCATAGAAATGCAATGCATTATTACTAATCTCTTTAAAAAACAGAAATAGCTGTAATTAGAGGGCCATACCCTGCTCTCAGTTTTGAAGCAGAACTCTCCATTATTCTCAGTTGTTCACAGTTCATTGCTTTCTGGTTCCTGTAATAGAAAAACAAACAATAATGATATAGGCAGCGATTTGCTTGACTCAGAAAACTAAACACTCCAAAGCTGCCTTTTCCTTGAACTCAACCCTTCTAAAATGTTTGGTTACCTTTTATTCTACATGTACCTTAAAAAAAACCCAAAACATCAGCCATACCCTGCTGCATTCCAACCACTCCTGTCATGATGCCTGACATCAAGCACTGGAATCAGTGTTTTGAGAAGAGTGATTGAAAACAATGGAGAATTCTCCTTCAAACTTCATGACACAATGGTAAAGCTCACACAGACTTCAAACAGTCCTGGACTTCACTCATTACATCTGAAGAGTCCTCCAAAACTGATGGCATGACATGAGTTATCCTATGTCCCTCTTTAATAACATGGCAATTACATAAAGTTTCTTTGGTAAATACTCTGATTTGTATTATACCATAAGTTCTGAAGAACTCTCCATTGTTTCCAGTCACTTTTCCCAAGACACTGATATGATGCCACTTCAAAATAAGACAGGTTGAGCGGCAGCCAAGTATGGTTGATATATATGTTTTTAAATGTATATAAATATACGCATAGATACATAGCTTGATTGTATCTGCACATACTTTGATTGTACTGTTTCCAGGGCCCCAACCTTTACCATGCATTACAGTATCCCCTTTCTCCACCCTTCATATGTTGCTTGCCTTCCTAGATTGTAAGCTTTCCATGGAAGGGTTCATGTTTGGACAGTATCTATCACAATTATTTTCTGTATGCAGTAGCACTTAGAGGCCCCAATAGAGCGCCCCGTTGTGCTGTACAGGTGTAACCCACACACCTCCTGGGTGTGGTGTCCTGTCCCATCTAGTGACACCAAGACCACTTAGAGAGAGAAATAAAATGAGTCTACGCTACAGCCTTAGCTAAGAGCCACCTGGATTTTAACTCATGTGGTAGAGGCTTATGCACTAAGCTCCAAAGATTCCCAGTTCAATCCTGCCTGCCAATGACCAAAGCCTGTCAGCCTTACATGGGCACATAATAAGAGACCGTCCCTGCCCCCAAAAGCTTATAGTCTAAATAAATAAGACAGAGAAAGGATGGTAGGTGAACCAGAGATGCAAAGACTTGCCCAAAGTCTCACAGACCCTCATATCTCCTGAGTCCCAGGCCAGAGCCCGTACCACTAAACCACATTCCTATGGGGCTCTGATCCTGTTCAGGCTTCTGAGCTCTTCTACAACTGAGATAAACAATACTAATAATAATCAAGGATATTCCTGTTGCTTTCTTTCCAAGGGAATAAACGATAAAGGTAGGACTTTAGAATTTCTGGTTGATTCCACTAATAAATTAATGCACTAGATGCATTAGCAGATCATTTTGATATGTAAAGTTTGTTACAGCATGTTATTGCCTAAGCAGATTTGCTGAGTTGACACCCTGAAAACAGAGCTGAAATTTGACTTGAGTTCCTTAGTTCATCACCCTTTTCATTACCACACATACAGTTGATCTGACTTATCTAGTACATCAGCAGAAATTTTCTTAATTTTACCAGTGCACTACTACCAACAGCTGGCTAGATTCCACAAGGTACTAGATATTATGATTGATAGTCCTCTTTCATCAGCGCATTACTTTCGAGAGCTAGACGTAGGCAGAAAACACATTTTGAAAATAAACCAGGGCTAAAGACACAGACCTGTCCTTCCACTGAGCCCTGCTTCATCTATGACCCTAGAGCAGAGAGAGGGTCCTGGGGCAGCAGGAGGCAGGGAGTGGAGGATTAGGGAACTGGTGCTGTTGGTTCCAAAGTAGAAAAGTCCTGGGGTAGCAGGAGGCAGAAAAGTGTAGCTGCTGGGTCAGGAGAGTACTAGGGAAAGGATGGCTGTTCCCTTGTCTCAGGTGTGAAGAGAGGGTAAGTGGAATCTCCATATGAGCAGCCAAGGAGAGGCTTGCATTTTTGTGTGCATTAAAAGTTGTCTTTTAAAGTTGCAATTTCGTGTGAAATTATCACACACATGGGCAAAGGAGTAGAGACGAGTTTAAAAGCCAAAAGACAGACTAAGAAACATGATATTATTTAATTGTTTTTAATCTCATGAATTTTGAGCCAGTCTTTATTTTGGGGGGGGTCTGACTCACGATTTTTGACCTCCTGAGGTTGGCAAGTCTGCAGGTCTCAGCATTTACTCAGTAATCCAAGCTCAAAGAGTGCAAACAATGTGTAAAATGATGAACATGGGGTGATGGGAAGAGGTCACCTGTGAGTATCACACTTTTATGCTTTGCAGATTGCTACGTCAAGGGTAAAGACATTTTGCCAATATAGATAGATCTGCCACATCACACAAGATCGCATAAATGCAATGCTGCTATTACTATTATATTGTTTGGAACAGATGTTCTGAGGAGGAAGAGTGAGTGCATTGTTATGTTGTTAATATACATCGGGTCCCTCAGGCCCACGCCGCTTCCCGCAGCTCCCATTGGCCAGGAACAGTGAACTGCGGCCACTGGGAGCTGTGGGCGGCTGTGTAAACAAACTGTCTGGCACCTGCCAGTGGATTACCCTGACGGGCCATGTGCGGCCCGCAGACTGCCCATCACTGGTCTAAAGGGTCACTCGCAGACTGTAGCTTTTTGATTCAATCTAAAGCTAGCTACTTATCATTTAAACCCACCAGTCCCCATAGCCTTTCAAAAAAATATATCTTTACAAGCCTCTGGCTCAAAAGCTAGTTCGGTGTGGTACCTACGCCAGAGAAACACAGAAGGCAAACACGCTTATTTACTAGAACTGCTTGGAAACTTCCTGTCAATGATTTTCTGACCCCCTTTTTGCAAATTCAACATTTTCCACAGGAAAATTTCAGTGTTGGTGGTGGGGGGAATTGTTTTTCTGTCAAGAACTCTAAATGACAGGTACCTGCCTGGGAGACTCTTGCTGCAGCAGAAAGCAAAACTGACAAGAGCCTTCCAGGTGGGCAGGCAAGACTGACTGCACTCAGCCTCTCCACTTCCCTCTTAGCTACAGGGCTGGAATCAAAGAGCTGAACTGCTTAGCCAGAAACAGAGAGCCAGAGCACTAAGCTTCCCCACCTCATCTCCAAGCTCTGGGGCCAGAGATACTGAACACCCCAGGTCTCTGCCTCTCCAGTGTCTGGTCTGGAAGGCTCTTGTCAATTTCATCTGCAGGTGGAAAGTAAAATTGACAAGAGCCTTTCAGGGGCGCATCTGGGAAGGCAAAAAAATCCATTTGGGCTCTCCTGAAATGGAATTTTCTTGAAATCCCTTCCTACAAAAAAAGTAATGGATTTGATGCTTTGCCCTGGTTCAGAGCAAAAATTAACCCTAAAAGCAAATTTTTTCTCAGGGGGGATTTCTGTTTTCCAGCCAGCTCAACTATTTGCTGCAGAGGTTTGAAAAGACATGAAAGTAACAAGTCTAAAGTACTGATATGTTTTGCCTTTTCTGACAGCTTCTTTCAATCGTCTCTTGTCCCCAAGACCCACTAACTTACTAACAAGAAAAATAAAAGGGAGTGAGTGCGGGGAGGGTATTCTGAGGAGGATAAAAGTGCTGTTGATAGGCTGTGACAGCAAGTTTCTTTCTGGCCTTCTTTCTTGAGAGGAAGATTTATCCAACTGAAGGTAAACCTGATTTTATCCCTCTAATCCAGGGATTTTCACTCCTACATTTTTAAAGTTAAACCTGGTACAGTTCTTAAAAATATTTTTCAACGAATCTATGTAGCTTTTTAATTCTGTCAGAAAAGACATGTTGCTTTAAGAACACTCTACATGCTTTCTTTCCTTCCTAGGGGTCTATTATTCTGCATTCAAATTTTGTGCATGTAATTGCTATTAATGTCAACTGGAGAGACAACGCTCTAAGTCAAATTTGATGTGTTGTAGGTGTAGGCATAGCTGTGCTCAACACAATAGTTTTGGCTTCCAGTTCTTCCTGACAATCTGCTCTCAGTTTTGTGTCTGCACTCCTTCACGTTCATTTGGAGTTTCAGGTTCACATTAACCCAAATACTAAAAGCAAAACTTTGCCAGAGTCACCAAGAATTGCCTGATTCCAGTTAGAAATTGACTGTAGACTTAAATGCCTGACTGTAATCAGCAGATATCCTTGTACAAATGTACAACACCGTCCTTGCACTGTTTTCAAACTGAGGTTAGTTACATCAGTATAAGCCCCTTTTTACACTGCTGCAGCACATCTAGCTACATTAGCGCAATTATCCCCATTTCATATGGGCCCTAAGATGCAATGAGAACCAAAAGCTCATTAGTGGGGAGATGGTCAGGCTTTTAGGTTAATGGCTGATATCCACCCATGTTCCCAAAGGTTCTGGACCCATGTTGCTTATTGGTAGAAATGTTTAATAAAATTTAATTTTATTAAAATTACTCTACAAAAATAAAATCAAGAAAATACATCTCCAATGCTAAGCTATTATTAATGCTACTAAACTAAACTAAGAATTAAGCAATACAGTTATCATATCAAATCAAGCTCAAATCAACAAGATAATTTAATCTAATATTGAGACTATCAGATTGGTTAAATTACTAAATTAATACAACAAATAATCAACTCTTATAATTCTGAAGAAGAGATCTACAGTGGTTGTTGTCCATCTGATTATAAATCCCAACTAAAGAAGTGTACCAAAGTCAATCAAAGCTATAACTGGGAGCTAGTAAATTATCTTAATACTGAAATCAAATTATCCAATGTCTGAACCATAACCTTAGTGTCAATTATAAAGTTTCTTCCTTTGATTTCAATTGTTGCATGAGGTCTAAACTCTTTCTTCCCTACCCAACAGATATGGGACAGATTAATAGAACCGTTTTTTTCTTAAATGGAAGTTTCACAACTCATATGTACTAAAATGTATATATAATGGTTTAAATACAGAACACACACTAACGAATTTTTTTATGAGACAACATTTAGGCCAGTTAAAACCTAGATCATTTTCTGTTTGTGGCACTATAGTGAGGCAGTTACCCGGCTCTAGTGGAGGAAGGCTGGGCTGATTGGGGAGGCAGCCACAGCTGAGGCCGCCTCCCCAATCAGCCCACACCTGGCCCCGTTATAAGGTCGCAGGGAGAAGCTGGGTGAGTCTTTTTCTAGCTGTGGAGAGAGAAGGCCCTGGCTGCCTGGGAGCTCAGGGTACTGGAAGTAGAGCAGTACTGGGGGAAAGGCAAAAGGAGCTAGGGAGCTCCAGCCTGGTAAACCCCCAGGCTGCAGGCCTTGTTAAAGGCCAAAGCAGGTACTGGGGTTACAGAGGTGCAGCCTGGGGCTAGGCAGAGGCAGCTGGTCCAACTCCCCACTTGCCAATGATGAGTGGCCATTACACTGCAGTCTGCCCCAGTGAATGGGGGCTAGATGATGACTGGCAGTAGCCACTGATGTGAGGTGGGGATAAAGGGTTGGGGGTTCCCCTGGGAGGGGAGACCCAGAGTGTGGGGGTGCTGTGAGGTCATAACCCTGAGGTAAAGAGTCCAGGAGGGACACGGGGTCTGAGGCAGATGAGACACCAGCTAGCAGAAGGCGCTGGAGCTGAGCTAATTCCCAAGACAATGAGCAGGAGGTGCCACACCAGTGAGTGCACAATTTGCTAAAGGCACATTCCCAGTGTGGACTTTATAGATGTTCATACACACAGCCATACTCTCATACCCCAAAGAATATAAAAAGGCTGTCTCTCAGCTAATAAAAACAGGGAAAAAATAGATACTTGAGGTTAGAGGGGGGGTTTCAAACTCTTCAGATCTCAATTTTCTAGACTCCCGTGGAATAGGAGCTGCAATCAAGAAGCCAGATGTTGCTGGCACAGAACTTCTTGCTAGCAGGTCTTCTTCGGGTGCATGAAGACAGGACAAAGGCTGGAGTGGTCTGGTTGTTGGTGTGTTGACTTCCTCTCCCCAAAGTGATTAGTCTTGGAGATGCAACAACCAGCAACTCAACATTCATCCACCACCCAAATTAAAAATAAATGTGGACATCTTATGACCAATGTTGTTGTTCTGCTCACAAACACAACCGTGTACAGTTATCTTTCTATTTGGGAACTTGGTTAAAACTGAAAGTTTCTCTCTTCTGGGTTCTTCATGTTGACAGAGAAAAGCTAATTTAAAACTTACCAAGATGAAACCCATTTTAAAAAGAAAAATAATTAAAATGTATATAAGGTCTGTGTTCCCATTTACATTACTTCTCTCATCATGTTTTCTACCCAAAACAATAAACGGCTTGAGTTTCACCTGAAAAATGAGCCCAGGTTAGCTGCAAACTCTCTAACCTTTCAGTGAACCTGGTCTGTGTTTTATGTTTATAACTGAACCCAAATCCAGATGAGTTTCTCCTGATTTAGGATTTTGTTCAGAAACAGCCACATAATATGGTGCACACACCCTCTGTTTAAAAAGTTTCTGATCCAGAGCAGGGGATATTCATTTCATGCCACATCATTTAGTATTAAACAGCCCCACCAATTACTGTCTCTCTCCATCTGTCATATGTTCTATGGAAAAGCCAAATGGTATTTTCTTATTTTCACAAGCTAAATAACCTTCTGCAGTAATACAGAGTTATTCATCTTAAACACAGGGAAGCCTTTTGAATATTTATGCCACAGAGGCAATCTGGAGAAAAACAGCACAGAAATGAGTGGTGTTAAGGAGGAACTTAAAAGAGAATAGACAGGCACTTAAACTAGAAGCAGGAGGCTGTTCCAAGTGTCAGAGGGTAATGTGAAAGAAAACAAGCACAAAGCAGAAAATGGCAAAGAAGCCAAAGCCTGTCTTAGTATTTTTGGATGCTGGGTGTGGAGCTTTAGTGCCCCCCAGTCTCTTGCTTCAGAGACAGACCCCTGCTGATTGGTATCCCAGATCAAGTAGATGGAGGGTTGTGTGCTTTGCAGGCCCAAAGACTAGCTTGGAGTAGTTAAAGGACACAAAGAAGAAAGCATTAGAAGAAGTAGAGAAGAATAGGAGGAAATGAGTGGAGAGATTAAATACAGGTGAGGTAAAGATTATGTTGGGCTGTCACAATAAATTATTTGATGCAGTAAGAGTCAGGAAGCCAGTGAAAGGATCTGATGGGATTCCGAGAGGAAAGGGCAACATGGTCAGCACACTGGCCCCAGTAGAGGGCTTTAGCTGTGCCATGTTGGATAGATTGAAGAGAAGACACAGCGGACAGGATCAGCTATAAAAGAGGAATTTACAGTGCTCATGGCAAGAGAAAATCAAGGCTTGGAGGAGAATTTTAGCAGCAGGTAAGAGAGGAAGGGATGGATTTGGAAGATTTTACAGGATTTATCAAGCACCTGATAAGGGAGTGGAAGGCAGAGAGAGAGATAGAAAAGAATCATAGATGACAGACAATGCCTAAGGTTTTAATACTGTACTTAGCTATTTTAATGCATAAATCTTCTGCTTGGCACAGTAAAATGGATATACCTAAAATAGCTCTGCCTAATAAGGATTAAAGTACTTGGAACATAGAAAGAGTTCTTGTCCTTTTTGATACTATCTTCTTAAAAGCTAGACATTAACTTAAGGTCAACATTTGCAAAAGTGGACTCTTGATTCCCCCAAAACTGACACCTAGAATTAATCAGAGATATCTTTGGACTAATTTTCAGAGGTGTTGAACACCTGAAGCTCCCATTGACTTTGTTTGGAGCTGTGGGTACTTGGATCTGAAAATCAGGACTTAAATTGTATGTTTGGGTGTTTCAAGGTACATAAGACAACATAATGTCTCTGAAACAGCAGTGGAGTGCTACCCATGAGGAAATCACTGTATGCCTGGAATATACATCTTCTGGGGAGAAGAAACAACTCCTCTGGCTTAAAAGAGCAAATATTCATCTACCCTTAACCCACAGTTATTCACACATGGACAGTTATTACAATAAAGAAGCAAAGCTGTAGGTTATTAAATGCAAGTCATTAGCACTAGGTGTCAACAGGTTCCCCTATGCAAAGTGATAATTATGACAAGTATTTTGTAAGTCAAGACCTCAATGAAACATATCAGGCAATACATCATATATGGTCCCTTCCCAGTGTAATAAAGCATTTGTATTTATTTGTCAAAAGGCTTCCTGTTGGGAATTTTAAAATTCTGAACCTGCAAGCTGTTTCAGTTCTAACTTACATTTTCTAAAAAGACAGGAGCGACAATTAGAGAAGGCAAGGTGAAAAGTGATGCATCTTATAATACACTCCGGTACAAGACAACGTGTAAGGCACTTATCCTTGACAATTATTTTTCAAAAGGATGTTTTGTGTCTTTCTTGAATCCTTGCACACTAAAAAATCACAGGTCCAGTTTTGATCTTACCAGCACTAGGCTAATTCAGGTTTAACATCATTAAAATCAGTTGTGTGAAATAAGAATCACGCCCACGTATTTCAAATCATAGAAGGCTAATGCCTAAAACTAACCACTTTTTGTTGAGTTGGAATTTAACATTTGGTAAATTCACATGCTGAACACAATACTGAAAGAGTTGAACAGTTACTGTACTGGGATGGTTTGTAATAGCTGGTCCAGCTGTACATGTATGGGCTGTCACCTAACAGAGGTAGCCAGTTATTTATTGCTAGCTTGGGCATGAAAGCTGCGTTTGACCTATCAGCACCTCTCTCTCCAGCAGAGGCATGTACCAGCACATCACAGAAAAAGAGGAAGGTGAAAGCGGTACCAATATTACAGGAAAGCACACCTACTAGTGGTCAGCAAAAATAGAAGGGGACAAGAAATTAAGTCCTGACGGGATAACAGAGAACAGAGGGTTCAAGGAAAAAGGAAAAGACAGGGAGATAACTGAGGAGAAAGAGGGTTCAAGTCCTAGCTCTGCCACAGACATCCTGTGACCTGTGCCTCAGTTCCCTCCTGTAAAATGGAAATAATATTTCTTTTGTTCCCTTGTTTTCTGTCTTGTTTATTTACACTGTACATTCCTTGGGGCAGGGAACCTCTTGTTCTCTCTCTCTACTGGGCCTAGCACATAGAGAAACAGAGTTTTGTTGAGACCTTGAGGTGCTATCCTATTACAAATAAAAGCTCAATGAGGGGCTAGTAGAATTAAGGACAATAGAGTGGCAAGTTCTTTAATTTTCTTAATAGGAAACCAGATTCTTGTGAAAACAGATATGTCTATGCAACTCTACCACCCCAGAGACCAAGACCATCTTGAGGGTCTGCTCACATCTGTGTCTCTCCCATAGCTACATCACCCACTTTGCCTGTACCAAAGGGCCAGTATGACTTGTTAGCATTAATTCTGGTTACATACACAATTAAATCAGCAAGTCCTGTAGTAATTGCTGCTTTAGAGCTTTCAATTCAGTCTTTCTTCATTTTATTTAAATTAAATGTTTGGCAAGCTCTATTCTTTCTTACAGATTTCCAGCAAATTATTTCCCTTGTCAGATTCAAGACAAGTCCTAAGATTCATTCTTATTATCTCTCCTTCTCTTCTGTTTCCTTGCACTGTACATATAATTACATAACCCGCACTTTTGATACAAGCTGTACTTTGGGCTTTGATACAAGAGAGTCAAATCATAACAGATTTCTCATTCCCCTTCATATTTGGTTAAAATAGTTTTCCTTTCAATATAATGAATCCAGTCATTTAATTTCTGAGATATTATTTAAATCAGGAACTTTTCCAAGGTAGAAAAAGTATTATAGTTGAGTATAGGCAGCTATGGGAAAATACACCGGTAACATGTATCTGGCACACTTCCCCGCTCTATGCTCCCGTTTTTCGTCTAAGCTAACTGGAAATTAAATATTCTATTTTTGTTAGTGAAATTTCAAGTATTGGGGCCAGATCCTGAGAGTCTGAGCACCCACCATTCCCACTGAACTTAAACCTCAGTGTACTCAGGCAAAACTTTCCCTTCAATAATTTTGTCTTATTGTCTCTGGCCCTTGTGTGGCTAAATTGGACTGGGAAGGGGAGAGGGTACAAGAAGCTTTTCTCTCTTGTGTTCTCCCTGAAAATAAAAATCTGCAGGGACTGCTCACTTCCAGTGCTCCTAGGGATACAAATCATCCCAAATGCAGCTGGTAACTCAGCAGCTTGGGGAAGAGAAATAGAAGTCCCAGCTAGAGGTAACTTCCCATTTCTTTCTTTCATATCCTAAATCAACTCAAGCTACTAGACAATAACCACTTGAGGCCTTTCCAGCTTTGGCCAGTTGAAAGGAGGGCAGCCTTATCCTATGGAAGCCTTCATTGTACCAGCTTCCCCTATCCTTTCATAATTCCACCTATATCAGCTATGCAATAGACAGGAACCCAATAACCCTTTATATACCAGAGTGCCTTTACCCCTTGTCACATAGCTGTTCTCCTGCTTTCTGCCCCCAGCCTACGGAGCTGGAAGTTTATATGCTGCACACTCCTAAACATCAAGGCAGCAGGTGCATTCGCCTACAAGCTGTTAAACCTGTTGAAGGATTATGCCTTCCCTGAAGCACAATCTCTCTTGGAACTCTGAAAGAAATTGTGTGGCGCTGCAAAACCCCTGCGCAGGCCACTGCCTTTGACAAGGTGAAGACCTGATCAACTTGTGAGCAAGTGTCATGCCATCTGCACTGCTGATCACTAGAGCAGGTATCCGAGAGAGTGAACTTGTGCTCCCTATAGCAGGTGAAGTTTGAAAGATGAAGAAGACATTCCTTGTTCTGTTAAAACCATTTAAAAATAAGTCAAGCTTTCGGTATGGCCCTTGACTGTCACTTGCAACAAGGAACTATTACAAGAGATAACATTAACTATAAGGACATAGATAAAATCCTTGAGGAGTTAGAGCCTTTTTTAATATAGTCCCTTGGAAAGAGCTTTTCTTCAACATGCAAGAATAGGACATCTTCTATAAACTGGGAGCAGCTATCATGAAATTTCAAAGGACAAAATAACAGCACTACACATCAAGTAGTATATTTTATCTGACTTTTCTCCTGGAGTGTTGATGTCCATATACTTCTTCCAATGCCCACAAAAGGTGATCAAATGATACATATTTACAGTAACTGCATTATTAAGGGCTAGTCTACACTTACCGGCTGGATCGGAGGCGTCGGATCGATCTTCTGGGTTCAATTTATCGCGTCTTGTCTAGACGCGATAAATCGAACCAGGAAGTGCTCCCCCGTCGACGCTGGTAATCCAGCTCACCACGAGGAGTAGGCGCTGTCGACGGGGGAGCCTGCGCGCCGCGTGTGGACCACAGGTAAGTTCGAATTAAGAGACTTCGACTTCAGCTATGTTATTAATGTAGCTGAAGTTGCGTATCTTCGTTCGACAGGGTGGGTTAGTGTAGACCAGCCCTAAGTTTGCTACTGTCTTGTTTGTTTCTTGACCATTCGCCAATCTTGGGAAGGACTTGGCAAAATAATTCCTGTGAAGAAGTAATAACTGTATCCAAACCACCCTGCATTACAGTGAACCAAGAAGAGCAAAGGGAAGAGTAATGAAACTGCAAGAAAAGATGGATGGAATGGCAGTTCTAAACAATTGATAACTGACTGAAGTGAAAAGGGAAGGATAGCTATTATTGCTTAAGACATAAAACCAACTGGCAGTTTGCTGGGGAGAGTTGAAAGCTACCTGAGTTAATATTTTACCACACTGGAAGAATAATATAAATAGTTCTTCCAGAGGGCTACATACAATACGTAGTCAACTTATATCTCTTTCTCACACACATTTCATATCACATTATGTTACATAGCCTACACTTTTATGTTGGCAACTGAGACATTAAACACCAGCTAAAGGCCAAACTTTCCATAGAGCAGAGACATGAGTTAACTGGACAGTTAAGGTGTAACCACTTTAATGCAAGCTCCAGTGTCATATCCATTGTTTCCACTAGCCTCACTAAGTAGTTCTTGCATTACAACTACATAAAAATAAAGGAAACATAGTTCTGATTTATAAATCAGGGCAAGATCTTCAGCTGATGTAAGACAGCATAGCTTTACTGAAGTCAATAGTCACCAGTTTACACCAGTTGAGGATCTGGCCCCAGAAGTCTGAATTAAAATGTGAAAGCAAGACACCAGGGCTTTCTTGTCCTAAATAGTAGCTCAGTTCTATGAATCCAAAA
Organism: Chelydra serpentina; assembly: GCA_037349315.1. Classification (NCBI taxonomy): domain Eukaryota; kingdom Metazoa; phylum Chordata; order Testudines; family Chelydridae; genus Chelydra; species Chelydra serpentina. The sequence goes on from JBAIAC010000035.1 coordinate 23,218,878, forward strand.
TGTAAGAATCTGTAATAACTTTTAGGTAACAACTTACTGGCATATAATTAGAGAACGTTATGAGTTTTGTTAACTTAATGTATTTTTGTATTTCTAAATCTTTGTTCATGTTTGTGTTTGATGCACATCTGCTAATTACATATTCCTCCTCATGGATATCCAATTGAACTTGGTGTGACAAGGTCACACATGGTCTATAGCAGTAGAGCAGAAAGTCAAATAGACATCTTAGAATTTAATTAAGGAATTCTCATTTTTTATTATTTCATCTTTTCTGCCTGGCATGGTGAGTGTGCTTTGGGTTAAATAGAGAACTTGGGATCTCTCTTCTATGAGATAATGGACAAAAAATGTGACATTTCAATCTGTGAAAAGCTGGACAGAGAGAAAAATGAGTGCTATTTTCTAGCCCTCATCATCCATTTCAGCCATGTAGTGTGATGGCATGAATCACAAAAATTTCTCACACACTTAAATGGAAGGGTAAGAGGATGACAAGGAAACTGTGTGGTCAATTTCAATATGGCTAGCACAGTATATTGTATTTTCATTACAGTGGGTCATACTGATATAAAATACCTCTCCAAGAACAATGTTTGGCATATTGTTGCATGAACAACAGAGTATAACGCTATGCTAGCATCCAAATGTATAGACGAGCACACTAAAACACTAGACTTTATATAGTGCAGAAATGAGGCTCAAAGGCCCAGATCATCAAAAATATTTAGGCTCGTAACTCCCTAACTTGATTTCAATGGAAATTAGAAACCTAAATATCTTTGAAGATCTGAGCCAAAATGTCTACATAAGAGCCCAACAGAGAGAAATATAATGCCTTCAAGCTGAAGAACGCTTTTATTAGTGAACTACCCAGACTATCGATTTTTATTAAATATGATGAGATGTTTGACTGTAAAAAATACAAAGGGGAAGAATGAAGAAAGAAAGCTGTCCTTAAGAACCTCATAGTTGTGTCTCTTTGAGCAGGTCTACAATATATTTCTGACTTATCTAGAGTATAAGAAGAGAAACTATGCTTCTCCCAGGGAATCAACACTGAAGATGGATCAGAACTAGACAGAAAACTGCAGCACAAGGAATGTTCTTTTAAAAACCAAGAAAGGAAAGAATGTGAATGGTTTTCATCAGCCTACATTAACTTCAAGTAGCTTTGAGACTTAATGTGAACAATAAATTCCACTTGGATTTCAACTAGTGTTCTTTTCTGATGAATAATGAATGTTTACACTGACCTAGTCCAAAAATTCTCTCTTTATTCCCTCCATTCCTCCACCCTTTTTTCCCCCTTTCCATTTGATTTGCTCAAGGTTAAAGCTTTTTCACAGTGCATGTAGGACATGTACAAATGCCCACCTTCATGCTTATGTATATCTTTAGCATCACCACCATGTAAAGTATTAGCAGAGTTTGTAATCCTATAAAACTGGTTGAGGAGTGAAAATGCATGAGGGACTTGCATGGACAGCAGTTGTTTTTCTCTTTTAAAACGTACATATTTAGAGAGTTCAAATTTAGAAATTAAATCAGCTTCTTTATTTTCTGCCCCAGAAGCATTCTGAGAGCTTTGCCCCCAATGCTTTTATTGAATCATAAGGTTAGAAGGGACAACGAGCGTCATCTAGTCGAACCCCCTGCCAAGATGTAGGATTTGTTGTCTCTAATCCATCCAAGACGAATGGCGATCCAGCCTCCTTTTTAAAACCTCCAGTGAAGAAGCTTCCACAACCTCCCTAGGCAATTGTTTCATTGTCTACGTGTTCTTACATTTAGGACATTTTTCCTGAATGTTTTCAGGATAGCTACATTTCTCTGCCTGTAATATCCAAATATTTGTGAAAGCTGTGACTCACATGAGAGGAGTTTTTTTTTCTTTTAGGAGGAGTGCAATTTAGATGAAACTGAGGTATGACAGTGATGCCTCATACCAGGTGTACACCTCACTTGGGTCAGGAAGGTCACCATGATTTCTCTCAAGAAACAAAACAACAAGAGACTTCAAAAGCCCATTTGATCCTTTGGATGTCTTCTGGGATTTCACAGATTAAGTCCTCTGTATTCCTGCCTGCATTGAGCTGGCTGAGGCAAACAAAAAAAAAATAGAGCTGAGCAGTTAAGAACATGGATGAGGATGAGGACATCAGTCATTAATTGGAAGTCTGTACCCTAGGCAAAAAGGAGAACAAGCAGCTAACTCGAAAGCCCACTTAATTCCCAAAATCCAGCATCCTATTCCTATCCTTCCCTCCCTGTTCTATTTCATAAGATTCCTACTTCAAAGTTCTTTGCCTAATTTAATGACTGTTGCCAAGTAGATATTAAAAATGAGAACACTTAGTGAAAGTGGATAATTACTTTTAATCTTAGATTTACTGAGTCATAGTGTCCTCCTGAATGTAAAGCATATTTTCCCTCCATACTGTTGACTCCCCACAGTTGTCATTCATTACCAGCCACTGAGAATAAGTATTTTTTCCTGTGTGGAAGGAGATTTGCGGGGTGGAGGGACAACAGGGGGAAGAATCTTCAGTGGTTACAAACCTGCAAGTGTTGACACCGATAAATGATTCCAACCAGCTTTTGAGAAGACAAGTGAAAGTTATCCAAAGAATGCTATTAATACTTTTACCCCACTGCACTGAGCAGTTAAAGAACATCTGATCTACTTCTCATGTTTTATTTAAAGAAAAAATATGGATATAGGAAATTTAGCAAAATCATATTACTATTGGATCATTTTTCATACCATTTTTAAATTATTAGCTTTTCATAGGTCTAAGGATAATGTACTTTGTAAAGCACAAAAGTTTTACTTATATGTGTAATCAGACCTTTCGAGAGCTACAAATATCATACCCTAAAAGGGAGACAAGGAGATGACCACAGTCACATACATCTCTTGCAGGACTTCAAAGGAATAATGCCTTAGAAATTTTCAGGCTTTGTATCAGCTGGAGTTCTTTGAAGTGACGTGTCTCTGCTTGTACAGCACAGGCTCAGACCTAAGCATTAATAAAGAAGGATGACTCGTGACCATAAAGCATTTGTGATTTCAGTCTGAAAAGTAATTACAGGTTGTAGAGAGAATGTAAAATCTAAGGCAGAGGTGGTATTTTAAGGCACAACTGGTGCCTAACTCAATGCCTTGAAGTACATGGTTTCTGAGAAATTCTCTCATTGTCATCTCTATTTCTATTATTACAAGTATTTGAATAAAAACTGGGGGCCTGATTCTCCACTGCCTGGGACCTTGTGGAGGGCAATATTGCACCATCAGTTCCTGAGCAGATGTTTCCACTGAAATCCTTGAGAAAGTCTGTTTAATAACTCATGGTACAAAATGGCCCATAGTCATTTATAACACTGCAAAGAAAGTGAAAAGTGCGTATCAAATGCTACTACTGGTCTGATGGAGAACTATGATTTGCTAACATTTTACACCCATTTTGCATGGGTGTAAATGACTACACAAGATGCAAGACACTGAGAAAGAAAACAGGCTTTTCATCTTTGTTTTTTAAAAATTCACCTCCTGGGCTACTTATTCCCTACCCAAAATAATTATTATCTGTATGTAACACCAAAATCTGTTCCTCGGACTTAATGGAATTTAAAAGGCATATTGACCCTTCTGCACTGTGGGGAATTTCAACCAGAAGTAACACATTCCATAGGCTTTTGGACTCTTTTAAAGTTCATAGCAGCATTGTGAGTATTTTGGAGCTCTGATATGATGTATCCAAAAGCAATCAGTCCAATAGCTGTTCTGAAAGCATGCTCCATGCCTATTATGCAGCAAGTGAGTAGCATTCTCGCTCAAAAATATTAACTTTAGTAAGCAACATTCTTGACTGTAGAAGGAAATATATATTTTCTTTTTAACTTGCTTGTTTGTAAGGATAGAAATAGGTGTTGGGTTGAGCATATATTTACTGTGGCCCATGGTGAAATGGTTTAATATAAATAATTAATAAATTAAACTACATCTATTTGTTTGCACCATATGGTTCAGACCGTATTTTTAGAGCCAGCATCAGACTGTTTGTCCCTCTGGTTCCCTGGACACTGGAGGGTAGGGGGTGTGAGTGTCTGGGCTGAGGAGGGGACAGCAGCTGGACTCTGGGAGGGGCGGGGATATGAGTGTTTGGGTCGGGGGGCCCACAGCTGGACTTGGGGGGTGGAGGCAGAGAAACAGGAACTGGATTGTCTTATGGGGTTTCTTTAACCTTCTACTCCTGGGGGAATTTTTTTGTGTGCCTGTATGGTTACAGATATACATGCTGACAGGTACTTTGAAATAAATTACCAAAATAATTGAAACTGACATGATTATATAGTGTTATTATGACAAATAGAATTTGCAGAATTTCGATGAATTTTAAAATATTATGCACAGAATGTTTATTTTTTTTGGTGCAGAATTCCCCCAGGAGTAAAGCATTTTATTAATTATCATTGTTCTTTTTATTTATTAACTTGCCTTTTGGCAAGAAGTAAAACACTGAAAGAAACAAAGACAAGACTGCATTCTATTCCCCCCCTCCGTGTGTGTGTGCACAATCCCCTTTAGAGTTAATGGGAGTGTGAGATGTACACTCCCATTAACTCTAAAGGGGATTGTGCACACACAAGAGGTCAACCACAAACATACAAGGGGCCAAGAATTTAAGTTATGTAAAGGTTAAGCACTTAAATTTAGCTAAGAATAAATTTAGAGAGATTCATCCTCTACACACAAATCAGAACATATGCAACATGTGGATAAATTACTTTTTAAAATATATATATAATATTTCGCAAGATTGCCTAGGTCTTTCTGAACTCAGAGGCCAGCTCATAAGTAGCTGTTTTCAAATTTCTGCTTAGCTGAAACAAATGGCAAGTAATAATTTCCTTTAGTGTACAACTTAAACTGAATTTCTGCCAGCAAGTCTGATGTACTTAAAGCATTTTGAATCAACAAAAAAGAGGGACAACAAAAGAGATCAATAAATTGTACAACAGATAGCCTCCTTGCTTCACAGTTACATTGCTCAGAAGATGAAACTAAATAAAAATATTTCATTTTTCCTATTTATATTCATTTATTGTACATGAATAAGGAAATACTGCAATCACGTTTAAATATATGGCCAAAGGAAGCAAGCATTCCAGGACTGTATTTTCTTTTGATGAGCTAGGAAAGCAGACCGAAACAAATCCAGTTAAAGTATCTTGAAGCAAAGGAGAACTTTTTGGACTGTGTTAGTTTAAGCACTTTTCTGTAATATGCCAGGAAGGGAAAAAATGCAATTATTCATTAATATTATTTTTGTCATTCTCAACTTCAGTTTCCTGACCGGGTATCAGACAATAAGGCCCCGATCATGCAATGACATGCCTGTAGGCAAATCCCTGTGTGCAGCATAATTTCAGTAAATTGTGTACTGTCCGGAAATGATTATTTGACCATAGATTTCAGTGGGGGCTCTAACTGGGCAAAGGATTCTGCCTGCATGTCTCTCATTGTAGGATCAACCTACAGTATAGACAGTATACGGTACTTTTAAATAAAGGTCTAACTATCCTTCAGTGAAGTCAGCAGGCAGACCAAAGAGACCCTTTCTCCATGAGATATCTTCATTTTCAAGTTAATACAACAGCAAATTTGGATTTAGGTTGAAAATACCATTTACTACATTTAAGCCTCATTATAAGTGGTGCACCATCAGGAACCAAAATGTTTCTAGAGAACCTTGAGTCATCTTTAGGCACAAACAAGAACATAATTTATTGGGTTGGAAATCCTTCATCCGTATATTTACAAGTTCTGAATATCAAGCCCTTAGAAATCAGTGGTGATATGTAATTAATTTGTTTGAGATTTAAAACCATTTAGATACAGTTCAATAATGCCTGAGTTGAGCTATGGTGTCATGGGAGCTATAATTCTGATGCCACATGTCCCCACTCTTCTCTATGGGCTCAGTTCCCTAGCCAGACTATCTCCCTCATGACGCACCACAGTGAATCAACCTGAGGGAGATGGCAGTGCATTATGGGACGTGTCAACTAACAAGGTAGACCATAGGGAGAATGGGGCATGTATCGCCAGAATTACAACTCCCATGAGGCACCATGGCATCTCAAGCAGACAGTTTCATGTGAAACTGCCCAAAACACAAAGATTAGATTCAATTTGACAAACAAAAATCCTGAGAATTGATCCAGTGGAAAATTGAAAAGTTTCTACAAAATTGAAATTTTCTTCTGGAAAATTTTATTTTGCAAAAACTACATTTTCTGTCAGTTTGTCAGAAAGGCAAGAGCATCTGACAAACTGACAGAGTATTTGCATATTTAAAACTACAGCCTCAATTCTGAAGAATGTCCTTTCAAACAAATGGAATGTTAAAATATGGTGGCTACATCCTGCTGAACTGTATTAGAACATGCAAGTGTTATCCTAAGAACCATACAGCAGTTACCTATGACATCCTTAAACACAAAAGGGCAAATTAAAAAATCTAATTGAAAAACTAATATTTGTAACTAAGAATCAGGTTGTTTTGTTGGTACATTACACACAATGATCTTATACAGCTGACAATACTCTCCAAAACATTCACTCCAAATTCTTGTTTTTGTTCGCATCAGTTTTTCATGACCTGTGATCTTGCCTTAGTTTCTATAACTAATGAAAAAAAAACATCTCCACTTTATTTCTAACAAGATGTACCAAGATGTGTACAACCAACTTAAAGGTCACATTAGGGTTCTCATGCCTATGAATACTCACTATGTGATACAAATATAGCAGTTGACAGTGTTATCCTTTTAAAGAATTTACAACTTTTTAGTAAAGTGAAAAGGAGTTGACATGCAGCTGAAGTGACAGAAACAGCTGCTTCTGCTATCATTAAATATTAACTGTCTATTCAATAGTAAAGAGCAGAAGGTTATCAGCACCAAAGGGATTGTGGGTGTGATTCTGCCTGCCTCTCAACTTACACTTTATATAATATGCTTTTTGCCTTTCCATGGAAAAATATCCAACATCTCATTTTCTGCCATAACTCAGTGTCAACGATAATATCTTATCATTTGAAGACCAACTTTAACTTCACTAAATTGAAACTGGGTCAGCAACATATCACCATGTCATAACATTGCATGAGGCTTTTATGAAACTTCATCACCCTACATCATAATGTATTGATCTTTTCCTGTGATGTCTGTTGTATCACAGCATGATGCAGAGTCACAATGTCGTGATGCAGATTAGCTCATCCTGTAAAATAAACTCAAAGAAATCATTCCTCAGTTAATTAGTGCACTGTCCATACAGTAATAGCTAAAACCAAGTAGGTTAAGACTGCAACTTTTGCCTTAATTCTAAAATGAGTCTTGTAGTCTTATTGATTGTATACTGGACATAATTATTTCCTCAGATTATCTACAGTAAAAAATGCTATTGAATCAACATTAAGGTATATTCTGATGCTGTTGGGTGGAATTCACCCCTATGCAGAAGAGAAGGCCTATGTGCTGTTGTGTCCCATTTAGATCCAGCCTTGAAGACTCAAATGTTGCACTGGTCTTCTTCTGACCCTTCATGCATTATAGCAATCTATCTGTCCTATCAATATCAATGATAAGTAGAGCTGGGTGAAATTTTTAAGGTGGCATTGCCTCTCATATAACCAGTGGTTCAGGCACTCAGCTGGAATGTGGGAGTACTGGGTTCAATTACGCCTTCTGCATGATGTTAAGCAGGTATTTAAGCGTGTGTTTCTCACATTGCAAAAGAATGTCCCAATCCCTGGGCTGTAGGGTAGTCTGGGATTGTCTCCCTCCATGTCTCTTGTTAAAGCTGTTCCATTTTGGATGTTAGGGCAGTCACCTGGAAGGTAGGAGACCCAAATTAATGTCCCTACTCCAATTACTATTTAATTATACCCAGTGGAACAGCGTCCACAGGCGAGATTGAGAGAAACTTGGTCCAGAATATTGCCTAGCCTAGAGGCTAGGGCACTCGTATGAAAGATGGAAAACCCAATTTCAAATCTCCACTCTACATCAGGCAGAGGAGGGAATTGAAACCAAGTCTCTCGCATCTCAAATAAGTGCCCTAAACACTGGGGTAAAGGTACAAAGGAGGCATCACCACAATCACTTCCTTCTCCTCCTCCAGCTGAATTACATTTTTTTTCAAATTTTCAGAGCTTCCAGTAAACTGAAAAATCAGTTATTCGCTTAGATCTAAACTGGAGTAAAACACTAGAACATAACCCAACTGTTTTCATTCTAACATTTTGATATTTGAGATACAATGTGGTTTGCTAAGAATAAAATAGTATATGTTCTACACATATTCAAGTCATTCTTGAGGAAGCTGACTACCTCTTTCTCTCTTTGAACTCACAAGAAGATGAATAAAATATCAGAAATTGTACAAAAATGACTTTTGCATAATAGACCTTAAACAGGGAAGTTATCTTGGGTTCAAAAGATATCTTGGGTTCACTTTTGAAATCATGCAAACATATCACTTCACAGAAGCTTAACCCATTGATTGCTCACTATAGCTGTTATTATATCAAAATACATAATCTTCTCTAAAACCTTGTACAATATATTTCATTCTTACCCTATTCCCAGAGACTAACCCCTCATAACTTTCCTTCAGGCATTCCAGATACTGTATCAGAGAAATGGGGCTTGAGAAACTGGTTGGTCTTTATGGTTCATCATCAAAGACTTAACACACTGATCCCAAAGCTTCCATACATTTGACATTGTTAAAAAAAGAGTGAGAAAGCAGGTTAAAGTCACAAGAAAATGCCATGGGCAGTATAAACTGAAGGCATTAAAAACACTGTCACGCACCAAATATAGAAGCACTCTACTATAATTAGGGAACATTTTCTCCAGGGAAAATTCAGTTAATGTGCCATAGCTACAATCCACTGGTTCAATCTGAGATTCTGAAAGCTACTGTTGACCTGTCTGTGTCACTGATGCTAACCTCTCTCAATTTTGCAGTGTAAATTATCCTTAGCTTGAGAAAAGAGAAAAAAAAGAAAAACAGCCTCATGAAACTTTTTCTAATGAACTAATGTGTAAGAGCCTGTTAATGTCACTACAAAATTGCTAATCTGGGTAATAAATATTTTGAGCATATCATCCTTGTAATGGCAGTGAAATATTGGAATATCCACCCATGGATCAGATCCAGCAATGCTCATATTACAGTTGTACTGATTTCAATAAAGTTTCCATTGTGCAGTGGGTGAGAGAGGAGGAGGAAGATAGAGGAAAGGAGAGACATATCTTTTAGAAAGGCATCCGGTCATGTTTTGGTGATATCAGCCAGTGGAGAATACGCCACTTCCCTTTGTAGTTTGTTCCAGTAGTTTGGTTTAAAATCTAGTGAGATGTTAGGAATGAAGCATTGGCCTCCTGGATCAGTCCATTGGTTTGTCAAATACAATATACTGTCTTTACCAGCAGACAATAGCTGAAGCTTCAGTGAAGGTAAACCCCCCTAATGAATCTTTCTCAGTTACACAGAGCTGTACTTGGGAAGTGGAGGAGGGTTTTCTTTTGTTTTGATCCTTGCAGCAACTATGTGAACTGCTGAACCAGGGAAATAAAGCTAGTGGCAAGGGAACTTTGGGAACTACTCCTGGCATGCAAATTCTCAAGCAAGGAAGGGGCTTGACCCTGAAAGCCAATGAGCACCCTTGATTCCTACTAACTTCAGTGGGAGTTGAAGACACTGAGAACCCTTCAGGATTGTGTCCATTGATCAAGTTTTTAAAGGGGCAAAGTTAATGAAAGTCAAGGAGGAATTATAAAGTATGTGGTGGGGGGATGACATTTCAGAGAGACAGCATGAAAATGAACTCAGCTGATAACAGTCTGCATGAAGCTAAGTAATAGTCACAATCTTGTAATAACCAGAGAAATGGGTATCACCGGGGATAGAGGAAGTGGTATGCCATGACATATTACCTCACAGAAATTTAATGTGACCAATAATATTTATTGTGAAGTAGCATCTAGAGCAGGGGTCTCAAACACGCGACCCACATGTGGCCCGCGGAGTTATTTCCTGCGGCCCGCCATAGGTGCCGACTCCACTGGCAGCCAAGCTCCAAACATTACTGAGTGTTTATATTTTATTAAAACCCCTCTTTGCATTACAGTTTTAAAAAAGTTAATACATTGACTTTTAATAGAATACTATATTACTCTTCATTTTTTACTATACTTTTGTATCATTGTATGGAAAGGTGTCAGTGATGCGGCCCTCGGGCCAGTATACTAGTTCTCATGTGGCCCTCGTGGTGATTTGAGTTTGAGATCCCTGATCTAGAGGTCTCAATCAGCACCTTAATGTGCAAGACCCTATGTACACATATGATAAAAAGACAGTCCTGACCCCCAGCAGTGTACAAGTGAGAACCATATCCTGCAATAGGACTCTGCACGGGCACAGCAGTCTAGCCATGCACTAGATGTTTCAGGAGCAGGACTTAGTTATACAAGAGACATCATGCAGAGACAACAGATAAATAGGAGGAATAGCAGGAGAACACTCACTCAAACAGGAACCATACACATGAAATGTGTTTGGAATGAGACACAAATATTAACTTTTGCAAATATATATTTAATCAATTTTAACAAGTATAAGGATCATTTACATAGTAGAACAGAGACATGGGATATACTTATGCTTTCCAGACCAAGCTATAATATAATTTAAGATATAAGAAAGCTGTTTAGGGCAGATGGAATATAATCTGAACAGAAATAAACCCATTAATCCCAGTAGGTATGTTGTTAAAACAGATTATTACAACAAGTGCCTCTGTCTATGTGAATTGCTCAGAAGGTTGATCCGAGGAAATTGTTTCATTTGTTACTATTTCATCTGTTGCCTAAATTGCTAAAAGCAGAGGTATTACAAGGGAATCATGAATAAATAGATCTGAAGGTATTTGATTTGAAGATTGAAACTTTAAAAATGTCTGATTTTCTGGCAAGATGATATATTTAATTGCTTCTTTAATACTAAAGTGCTGCTGCTTTTCTTGAATTGTTAAATTTCCTACTTTAGAATAGTCTCTACATATACTGCAAATAAGGGGTAGATGTGTAACAGTAATTTACATTGGTTGTGATAACATCAACATTACCAAACAACATAGTAATATATTTCGTTTGACAAGGGATAAACTAAGAATTCCTAGTTTCTGTAGGAATTCCTCAAATACCTATCTATGTATATATATATAAACCTGAACATTACACACACACACACAGACAACATGCCATTCTTAAAAATTGCAGCCCCATTAGGTGGTGGATTCAGGAATAATGCCATAGCTTTGGCATTTTGCTGACATGGCAGAATCAGAGGGTAGTGAGTTGGGCATTTGAGTCAGGTTAGGAGAATTATCTGATCCATCCATTTGCTTCTGTAGTGGGATAGCAGGGCAAATTCTGTGCAATTGCACTACCCACCCCACCCTCTTCCTGCACCTCAGTTTAACTGTTTGCCACATGCACAGGCCAGAGTTTTTAAAGGGTCAATTTCAGGGCCATGTTATTTGCACCTTCAATTCAGGTTTTAACAACAGCTCCCAGTCATTGCCAAAGACTGACACATCCTCCAGTTACTTAGTATACAGAAACTCAAGTTGCAAAAAAAAAAAATTGTATTTCAAAAACTATGTTATATGTCTAAATAACATTTTAAACAAAGATACTAGATGATAGCCTCTGATTGCAGGATACTAGCCTTTTATCCCTACCCCAGTCAACATCCAGTCACTAGGAAAAGCTTGTTGAACAGACTTTGCAATGTGCCCTGAAAGTCAACAAATATGGGTTCTGACTGACCAAAGTGATGGAATGAGACTTAGGCTTCTAGGTGTCATGGGGCCAGATTCCCAAAGGTATTTAGGTACCAGGCCACAAAGCAAGAGACAGTCTCTCCACTGAAGAGCGGAAAATAGAGGCAGAGCAGTGAATCGACTTGCCAAGGTCACCCAGCTACACCAATTTGCCTTGATTCATTTACTAATTTGTAAGCTTCAGTGTAAGACTAACAGTTGCTTGTTTCAGAGAAAATGGCTTGGCAGCCTGCCTATCTCTGTAAAGACATTAACCATTTCAAGTGATGGACCAAACACCTGCTTGACTTTGATCACTAAGAGGGCCATAGATCCAAATCACAGGATAGGCTTATACCTACCCAGAACATATAGAACCCTCAGTCTCAGTTCATCAAGGTATAGGAGCACATACATAACTTAGTGCATGGGTAGCACGCTGAAGTCAATGGGTCTGAAGTTATATATTTACTTAGGTATCTTGCGGAATTGGTGATTTAGGGAGTAAGAGGAGATCAGATTCAGCCCTAAATGGAGGTTGCATCTGCCCCCTCCAGATACACATCTGCCACCACATAGGTGGCCAATCTGGTTTGAAACCAATTGATCTTGTCCACAAAGTGAATGGAATTTTTGCTGGCAGGAGAAAATATGCAACTAACCACTAGATCAGTGGCATTGATTGTTCAGCACCTCTCACAGATTGCTCCGAATTTACTGACTGTGACTGAAGTAAAAACTTTTGGCCAAAAGATTTTTGCGGAGAAAAATGCAAGTTTGGAGACTGAAACATTTTGCAAATACGTGTAGATTTCACCAAATTTCTCATGTTGGAGGAAAAAAACAACAACAAAAACATTCTGAAATTGCCTAAATGTTTCATTTCAATATTTGCAGAATGAAAAATTTGATATTTAGGTTCAAAACTCTTCATTCTGAAATTTCCTTCCATTGTATCTCAAACATTTAGAAATGTTAAAAAATCAAAATAAAATATTTTGATTCAATTTGCCTGAAATTTCCACCCCCCATAATTGCCAGCTCTAACTGAGACAGAGTGGAGGGGCACAGCTGGACCTCAGCCAAGGGATGGTCCTCAGTTCAGCTTTCATATGCTTATACACAGGGGCATAAAGAAAGAACTACACTATCTCCTTGGGATACAAAAAGAGGAGACAGTGCCTGTGGGAAGGAAAGAGTTTGAGCCCAGGATGAGATTCATGCTATCGTCACTCTCTGTTGAATGGGTTTACCTTTCTGGTTATACACATCAATCTCTGAAGAAAATATTTGTTTCCTATGTTTGCATTTTGTTTCTGCTTAATCAGCCCATCTTACTTATGTAATCATAAAGTAGATATACTGTAACTTTTGATTTATGTGTTCCCACTTAGCCATTTAAAATTAATGAATAAAACCAAACTGAATTCTTTAAGAGTCAGTCTACGAGGGAGGTTACATTTAATTTAATTTACGGGAGGACTGTGAATGACACAGTGATAAAAAAAAATTTAAAAATATACAAGTGTTAGTTAAGCAAACAGGCATCATAATATAACCATATACTGCACTGATACTCACATTCTAAGATGGAATGATGCCTTTAGGGGTGATCAGCCCATAAATGAGGAGAATGGGTATAATACTTTCTCTAATGGTACCTTAATGGTAGATGTATGGGCCTAATCTAAAATTAGCATAGTACCCTTTTTATAATCAATTATAACAATGCCCCTTAATTAACATTAAATCTACTTTCTTATTGGCCATTTAACATTGAGCATCATCTTAATTAACATCTGTGTAAATGCCATGCCAGTAACTATCAATGTAGACAGCATTTTCCAAATCAACATTTTATCTAATACATTTGTAAAAAAAACAGGACCAAAACATGTTTACGACATGACCTGAACTAACTTATCTTCAACTTTTTTCTGAATTGCTTCACTTCATTTTACTCATATTTTACCAGGCCTCACTTGACAATTGTCAAACCTATTTTTAAGAAATAAACATTTGGGCCTACTTACATTTCAGCATTTTTATATAAACGTAAGCAAGAATCACCTCTATGGGCTACAATACAAAGGATAGCTGAGTACAGACGCACGCACATGCCCATTTACCTAGAGTTCATGAATTGTAAACTTACCATTTTGCATCTTTGATTGGACTAAAACAGCCTGTTGTGTGTCAGTTAATACAAGAAAAGCAGCTAAAAAATTTCCCCTGCTCGCTGCAAGGTCATGTCTCTTTGAAGCCATTATACTCTGCCTTCAACTGTATTAAAAGTCACTGTAAATATCTTATCATATGCTCCTCAATCCTAATGCTCAGATTCTGTATAACTAGAAAAGATTGGCCTGATGATAAGTATGCGGAAACATTCATTAAGTGCTAGCAAGCCTAGGTGTTTTTTCAGAGGCCAATAACGTAAGAGCTTTTCTCTAGCCCTGTATATTTAATAAGAGAAGGACAGTATGAAATATACAAAACTAGAGCCTGTATATTCATAATATCAACAAGAGAAATGCTGGGAAGTGATTTAATTACTGTGGTGTTGATTGGTCTCATCAGGATGACCTAAGGTCCTCTTGGTATTTTCATTGTCAACACAGATAAGGAATTCCATCAACTTTCATAAGTTAAGATTTCACCCTTGCCTTAAATTTACTTCTAACCCCATTATCCTCCCTAACATTCTGCACTACAGGGGGTCTAAAACATTCCTGCAGATTTAATTTATGACAATTTAAACTGTGTCAGAAAGTTAATAATTTAGGAATAATGCATGCATTTCTTACTGAGTTTAATCAGTGTCTATTAATGTGTGTGTTATTTTTGCCTTTTTGTTATTCGTGCATTCTGATTTAGAATGAAGCTTACACTGACTGCAAGGAAACTCACCTACCTCATCATATCTGAGAATAGAAACCTGACTAACTTATATCTGAAATATATTTCCCCAATTTGGGGCATTTCATTTGGATTAATTCTGTCAAGATGCACAGCAATGGGTGGTAAGCAGACAGTTGACCAATGGACCCACAAACATAGAAAGTTTGAATTTAAAATGGGAGTCCTTGAAATAGCCATTGTGCATATTTTACATCAGTAGACTTTCTAAACAGAATTTTATCTGCATTGTATTTTACTTCGAGATACCTATCATGCAATGATGGCTCACCACCATAAAATATGGTTTATCATTTTCTCAGGGTGATCTGAAATTACTCTTTTGGAATCCTCTAGATGCCATTTACTAATGGGCTTTTCAGGGAAAATAAAAGCAAGGCACCCACCCATGAGTTTCCTTGAAAGATAGCCATGTTTTAAGTAGCCAGCATTATGTGCTGGTTTGTACCCCATTCAGTCCCACTCAACTTCAGTTAGGCAAATTCTGTCTTCAGGTATATGCACTGAAACCAATGGAAACCGCTCGTGTGTGTCAGAAAATGAATTTTCACAATGATTTCACCACAATTAATTGTTTTTTTAACTAACAGTGCAACCAAAGGGATTAAGAGTGCCACTGTAGATTTAATAACGTAGATACCAATTATTTATTTAGAAGTTACTTATTGATATTAAACCAGTTTAATAGCCAGTAATAAAGAAGAGCCCCAATCAAAACTGCATAAAATATTACATGACCCACCAGAACACACCAATGGTCCATATAGCCTGGTATCCTGGCTCCAGGACCGTCCCTAGAGAGTGTGGGGCTCGAGGCAGAATTGACAGATTCATCTCTTCTGGGATCAACTGTGCCGGCCAATCGCACCAGCCCACGGGGCCCCCAAAGTGCAGGGCCCGGAGCGGGGGTGCCCAGGGTGGAAGTGACAGATTTGGTTCTTCCAGGAACAACCATGCCGGCCAATCGCACTGGCCTGTGGGGCCCCCCAAAGTGCAGGGCCTGGAGCAGTCACCCCGCTTCGCCCTACCCAGGGGACAGCTCTGTCTGGCTCTGGCAAAGACCAATTCTTGATGTTTTGAAGAGAAGGAAAATTCTGATTAGTTACCTGAACAACCTGAGGACCAGATTGTGCCTGCCCTCTTAATATGTACACAACAGAGATGAAAGAGCACAAGAAGCCTCTGACACACATATGCCACCTGCTCTGGGGTGGGGATCAGTTGAGCACAAGGATTGTGCGGAGCTAGCATCACTAGCCAGCCCAAAGAGGGCAGAGAAGGAATGGAGCCACGGAGACCTCAGGGTCTGGCCCTCAATTCTGGGATATGACTTAGTATTGATACAAAAGGAAGACAGCTGCTAACTGACTTAAGTTGTGAAGAACATTATCTTTGAAAATTCATGGCAAGCAGGGGAGGTCCCAGAAGATTGGAAAAAGGCAAATATAGTGCCCATATTTTTAAAAGGGAAGAAAGAGAACCTGGGGAACTACAGACCAGTCAGCCTCACTTCAGTCCCCGGCAAAATCATGGAGCAGGTCCTCAAGGAATTCATTTTGAAGCACTTGCAGGAGAGGAAGGTGATCAGGAACAGTCAACGTGGATTCACCAAGGGCAATTCATGCCTGACCAACCTGATTGCCTTCTATGGTGAGATAACTGGCTCTGTGGATATGGGGAAAGTGGTGGATGCGATATATCTTGACTTTAGCAAAGCTTTTGATATGATCTGTCATAAACATACAGCTAAGGGTAGCCTAGTATTCGTCCTTACCTGTAAGGGGTTAAGAAGCTCAAATAGCCTGATTGACACCTGACCAACAGGACCAATGGGGAAAGAAGATACCTTCAAATCCTGAGGGACCGGGGCAGAAATCCATCTCCTCCAAACCATCCTCAACCAAGTCTAAAGTCTTGTTGGGCTCAATGGGTAGTGATCAATGGCTTGATGTCAAGTTGGCAGCCAGTATCAAGCGGAGTGCCCCAGGGGTCAGTCCTGGGCCAGTTTTGTTCAACATCTTCATTAATTATCTGGATGATGGGATGGATTGCACCTTCAGCAAGTTCACAGATGACATTAAGTTGTGGGGAGAGGTAGATATGCTGGAGGGTAGGGATAGGGTCCAGAGTGACCTAGACAAATTGGAGGATTGGGCCAAAAGAAATCTGATGAGGTTCAACAAGTGCAGAGACTTGCACTTAGGAAGGAAGAATCCCATGCACCACTACAGACTGGGGACTGACTGGCTAAGCAGCAGTTCTGCAGAAAAGGACTTGGGGATTTCAGTGGATGAGAAGCTGGATATGAGTCAGCAATGTTCCCTTCTTGCCAAGAAGGCCAATGGCATATTGGGCTGTATTAGTAGGAGCATTGCCAGCAGATTGAGGGAAGTGATTATTCCCCTTTATTCGGCACTGGTGAGGCCACACCTGGAGTATTGTATCCAGTTTTGGTCCCCCCACTACAGAAGGGATGTGGACAAATTGGAGAGAGTCCAGCAGAGGGCAATGAAAATTATTAGGGGGCTAGGGCACATGACTTACAAAGAGAGGCTGAGGGAACTGGGTTTATTTAGTCTGCAGAAGAGAAGAGTGAGGGGGGATTTGATAGCAGCTTTCAACTACCTGAAGGGGGGTTCCAAAGAGGATGGAGCTAGGCTGTTCTCAGTGGTGGCAGATGACAGAACAAGAAGCAATGGTCTCAAGTTGCACTCAGCCCAGGGCTACACTAGGGGGAGGGGGGTGTCGATCTACGATACGCAACTTCAGCTACGTGAATACCGTAGCTGAAGTCGGCATATCGTTGATCAACTTACCTGGCCGTGAGGATGGCGGCGAGTCGATCGCTGCCACTCCCACGTCGACTCCGCTTCCGCCTTTCACGGAGGTGGATTTCCGGAGTCGACGAGGAGCACTTTTGGGGATCGATTAATCGCGTCTAAACGAGACGCGAAAAATCGATCCCCGATAGATCAATTGCTACCCGCCGATCCGGCGGGTAGTGAAGACAAGCCCTGAGGGAGGTCTAGGTTGGATATTAGGAAACACTGTTTCACTAGGAGAGTGGTGAAGCACTGGAATAGGTTACCTAGGGAGGTGGTGGAATCTCCTTCCTTAGAGGTTTTTAAGGCCCAGCTTGACAAAGCTCTGGCTGGGATGATTTAGTTGGTGTTGGTCCTGCTTTGAGCAGGGGATTGGACTAGATGTCCTCCTGAGGTCTCTTCCAACCCTAATATTCAATGATTCTATGATTCTAAGAACCACAGAAGGGAGTCTTTAAAAAGGGACATGGATAAGGAAGAGAGTCTAATGCCTTCCACGTTCTGAAGAGTAAGTACAGTCATTTCTTTATTAGACCTGATTCTTTTTCTTTTCCTGATTCTGATTTCTTTATTGGACCAGTGTAAATCAAGAGTGACTGCCTGGAAGATAATGGAGCTACATCAGTTTCATACCAATGTAAGAAGAGAATTGGGTCACAGTCTGTAGGTATTTAAAAAACATCTTCCTTCTATGGCAATCCCACTAACAGTTGCTCTGACTCATCAGTCCCGCAAGAAAGTAATATAAATAGATTTTTAAATGCAACCTTTCGTGCCAGCAGATGTCAGAAATGTCATTGCCGGCAAACAAATGAATAACAAAAAATCCTACTTCCTAGCAGCCCAGGGACTTAACTGGGTTCTTACAATAAAGTTAGAGCATAAAAGAAGAGGCCTGCAGACATGTCAAGCCATAGTCACATTTCAGGTTTAATTTTATTTTAGAAATTCAAGGGTTGTGGGGTGGAATTGCCCTTTACCTTCAGAGCAAGAAGTTGCCACTCCCTTTGTAGCACTAGGGTAGTAACCTTTATTGTTTTTGTAGGTGGACTGTTTTCTATTTTACAAGGAGTGACAGAGTCACAGAAGGGAATGCTGGAAACTCTCAAAGACTATTCAACCTTTGCAGTATAGTCCTTACAGAAGCAATAATGTTATCCACAATGAAGACCTGGCAAAATATATTTTGGGCTGCTTTCGTATGAGGTCCTGAGCACCCTTTCAGTTGCCAAGACAGTGAATGACAGTTGTCCAGGCAATGAGCATGTCATCTGAGATACTTGTCACTTTGCAGGATTAAGTTCCCAGTAAGAATCAGCATGACTTCTGCTGGACTCTGTCTTGTTTGACTGGTGGTTTAATAGTTAAAGTAAGACTCCTGGATCCAAATTTGCACCCACCCCACAAAATTTTGGATAAGTGTAGAATTCAGTCCCAAATCCAAATTCAGATTTCATTGCTGGTATCTGCCTCTGCAATGGATCAAACAAAACCCCTGGCTCAAAACACCCTGGAGGAGTAAAAAATGTAGATCTGAAATCTATGGTTCATGTTTATTTATCTTAGTGATGTAGTGTCCACTAAAATATAGCCTGACACTACATAAAACTCATTTCACTTCTAAGACAAAACTAAACCGAGGATTCTGGCAGTAAAATTTAAGCATATGAAATCACTGTACCACTTAGGTCCTTCAGCTGTTGATTGAAACATTAGACTAACTTTCCAAAGGGACCTCCACAAAGCATCAAAATCTGCAAACCTAAACCTGCACACCCCTTTTCTTGCACATGAATAATCACAGATGGGGTATGCATCCTGTGGGACAAATCCTGACTTTGACTGACAGTTCACCTGAGTAAGAACGTCAAGATTTGTCTGTACTGGCTAAAACAACCCAGATAGCTCCCACCCACATCTTTCCATGGGTAAACTCTTGAGAGCCCAAAACCCATCAGAGAAATTGTAGGGCTGCTGATTTGGAGGCTGCTTCTGAAATTGTGGCCTATTGTGTTCCTAAATCCTCTTCTTCCAGCCATCTCAATTTACTTCACTTATTAGGTTAGTCACAAACAATGACTTTTACTGCAACTCTATGATTCAAGTCATCTCCATTTTCCACCCCCAGGAATATAAGGGGTGCCCATTAACCTGCAATTAGAGTCCATATTTTGAAACCAGCTCCAAACTGCCTGTGGGAACAATCCCATGTACCTCACAGTCATTCCAGAGAGTACTATATGCAAGATAACATTTTCAAAAGCACCTAAGTGATTTAGGAATTTTCAAACCAATGGGAGTTAGGCACCTAATCTGCTTAGACACTTTTAAAGATCCAACTAAACATTATCTTTAGGTACCTAAATACCTTTGAGAATTTGGCCCTTAGAAGCCAAACTCTCATTGACTTTCAACAGCAGTTAGATGCTTTTGGAAATTTAACATGTATTACATCAGGGAAATTATGTAAAACTGGTCAAAATGTTCCAAAACTGAGTTTTCAAATAACATTTTTTTTAACAGAAAATTCAATTTTGATGGGGAAAAATTTGAAAAAAAAATTCATTGACTTTGTTGGCTAGCTACAATCAATTCTTTGACAACTGAAAATGTCATCAAAATGTTGACACTAAAGGCAGAATTAAAAAAAAAACGCTGTGATTTTTTTTTTGTACTCAGTTTTCAATCAGTTCTAGAACTGAGTTATTCATTACCTAGTTTTCATGTAGTTTTATGGTCCATTTAATAACGGATCTGCAGATTTCAAGAAGTCATGCACAGCTGGTCTCGTGGTCCCTTTATATCAGTGGGCCTAGCTGCCACCAAGTTGGGAGAGGCATTCGCAGATCAGGGTTTTTTTTTTATGGTTTGCATTGCACTTATTAAAACAACTGGCTGCTGCTGCATGTGCACATGAAGTGATCGACAGAGTAATGATCATTAATACATCAGGATGAAAAGATTATTCGATTTTAAGCTAACTACTTATTTGTACATATCTTAATGTGCTCAACAACCCAAAACACACTTCAATGTGATAAAGAATTCCACTTACAAAAGCAAGCAGAGCTACCTGGGAAGTAACTGTGTCAGATATCTACCCATGCTAAGAAAGGAAAGGAAATTCAACAATTGGGGGAGGGAGAAAAAAAGGCTGCTTTTATTTTATTTTTTATTGAAAAATAAAATATAGACTTTTTAAAGATTCTACATAAAACTAAAAGTTACAAATATGTACAAATGGACAGTAACTTCATCTCCTAGCAAGGCACTTACACAAACAAGTTGATTTCACTCAGAAAACCGTGGGCTTTCAAATGAACAGCAATGTAAAAAAAGCGAGAGAGAGAGAAATGTAGAAATACACAGGCAGACAGGCAAGAAAGAAAGAAGAAAACCTACAGAGCAAAGAGTTTAAAATGAAAAAAGAGAAATAAAGCATTTCAGTGAATGGGTTGTATTTTCATGTTCCTTCTAGAAGCCAGCTTTCCTGTAAGCAGTACAGTAACCTAGTTTTTAAGGGTGCATGACTAGAATCTACCAAACAGTGCAGCTGTCAGAGCCACCTGTGTATCTCTGGCACCCTCTAGTCTTGGAAGTCTCAAACGTAAGTCAGTGTGACTTTAGGATGCTGCACTGTCAATTTTAATTTGTGTTTTTCCAAAAGAATTTAATATAATCTCAGGTGATTGGCAGCTGACATGAATGACTGCCTGGAAGGCAGATTGCAGGGGTTGATCATAATTTCTCCCAGTCATATTCCCTTGGCAAGGACTGTAATGTCACTGTATCCTTGCCTTCTACTAAGATGCCTAAGATGACCATCCATATCTTGCTACATGTGTAGTGCAATTGGTATGCTAACTGCTAACGCCAGAATTAAGTGGCCAGTAAAGTCAATTGCTTGGAGGTGGGGTGGGGAAAATAGGTCTAACAGAGATATTGGGGGAGGAGGGAGGAGAGAGAAAAGAGAGAGAGATTAGGTACTTCCAACTAGTGACAACTTCAAGATAATTTCAAACAGTTCAAATAAGCACTGACAAGTACAGATGCTTATCCAGACATTTCCAAATATTCTTGGTGTTAAAAAAGAACTGGAAATTGGGTTGGTTTTTAGTTTATCTGATCTTATTCACTTTTCCCCACTTCCCTGTTGACTGATTTAGAGAGTGGCCATAGTGAGAATTAGTTCACAGTGAGCCAGCTCCCTGCTGCACCAACATGGTCCACATTTCCCCAGACACAGGAAATGTCACTAATGATTTGTTTCCTTGGTAGCACTTCTGCAGTTAAAATATATATTGGTTTAATAGTCCACACAGACCTCTTCTTGAGGTGAGAAGTGAC
The DNA here is from genome assembly GCA_037349315.1 of Chelydra serpentina. Classification (NCBI taxonomy): domain Eukaryota; kingdom Metazoa; phylum Chordata; order Testudines; family Chelydridae; genus Chelydra; species Chelydra serpentina. The sequence continues at coordinate 23,240,872 of JBAIAC010000035.1, forward strand.
AATTTAAAAGTTCCCCTTTTGTGTGACAGCTTTAGATTATGAAAATTAAAAGTCAACTCTCTGCACAGATACCTTTAATTATGCATTGAAGTGTCTATGGTCTGAGCTGGTTTTCCATGTTAATGGTTTGAGCTGTCACTTGAAAGGGGAAATCATAAACCTGGAGAGACCTTCATGGCTCATGCAACAAAGCACAAAGGAGAGAAGAGCTCCTTGTTCCTGAACTGTATTATTCAAAATGGGACAGAAAATGTGCCCTTGCCCTAACCTCCCCTTCCATCCCCTTGCTTGACTGACTCAAATCTTGTGTGTGGATTTGGTGCAGAACACAGCCTCTGCTCTCCAGATATTCCCTCCTGTGAGCAAGTAGGCAAGGAGAGAGCAGAGAGGGGCAAGGTATGGCTGGAACCATGGCTCAGCTTCTACCCTGCAACTCGCTGGCCACACCTGAGGTGGAAACGAGGCTGCACCCTCTCCAGGCCTGCACTGACTTACTTTCCCACCCAGGAGCAAGAGGGGGAGCAGGGAAGGAATTATGACTTAGTCAAGGAACTGAGAATCACGGCTTCTTCTCTCAGCTGTCCCTTGGCTGAAATCGCTTTGTGCTGCTCCCTACTCAGAGTTGAACCTAATGGCTCCATCTAGTCCTGTATTATAACTATCGGCCTAGTATGGCATGGTGCTAACCACCTCCTGAGAGATACCGAGTGCCCTCCAATTCCCACCAAAGTTAATGGAAGATGAAGAAACTCAGCACCTTGCAGGGTTTGGCCTTATAACTACGAAGTTTTCTTGAGGGTATATTGTAATAGCCAATTTGTGGAGCAAATTTTCTCCTTTAGCAACAATAGAATAGCTCATCTGATGCTTTACAGGTTGATAACTGGAATCTTTAATAAATATATAACCTACTTCCCTCTACACTGGGTGGTTTGGTATTTTATTGGTAGCTTAGGTGATGCATATTCCAATGTTCTCCTTTACAGGACATGTAACCAAAGCATTTTCCCTAGAGAAATGCATTAATCTGCCTTTAAAATACTATATTTATGAAATAAATGAAAGCTAACAAAGTGTTCTTATTCTCTCCATACTTTACATCAGGGCCTTACTCCATAAGGTTGATATACCTGCAGTAATCATTATGACAATGAGTACAGAACATACTGTACAAGAGAAACACTTAGAAAATGTTTTTCATAATATGTGTTTTTAAAAAATGACCTTCCAAACTTTACCCTACATTGCCATTAGCTATACTTCCTACTAGAAATATATATTCACTGATATCTTGTGTGATCAAGGTATACTGGCAGGGCCAGCCCACAACACTTTGGCACCTAAGGCGGGGAGCTCAAATGACACCCCCATATCCTCTCGCTTGGGCCAAAACTTTGAAAGGTCTCAATTCTGCCTTCTTCCTGTTCTACTCCTCTCATGGTACTGCTCTACCTACCCACCCCAATAGAGGAGAACTAACAACTTTAAATGCCTTGTTCAATAATTTTAAGTAACACTAAACTTTCAAACGCCTGAACAGCAAATGTAACTTTTCTTGTCTGCATAGTAAACACTGGCATTTTTATCTGTTTAAATAATCAAAGTGGTGCTTTCTGTGCCTTCTTGGTTGCAAAGATTTGAACTGCTTCCTGAAGTTCCACAGTTTGGGCCAGCTCATGCTCTATTGAGATGGTTGCAAGGCCGACCAGCCTCTCCTGTGTCATTGTGGAGCGTAGATGGGTTTTTATTAACTTCAGCTTGGAGAAGCTGCGTTCTCCACTGGCAACTGTTACAGGACGTGTTAGAAGTATGCGCAGAGCATCAAAAGCATTTGGAGAGGGTGGTCATCTTATTTGTGCACATATATTCCAGAACAGCCTTTGGAGTTGATCCTGCTGAACTGTAGCTTGAAAGCTTTGAACTGTAGCTTTCAGTTCATCACCTAAATCACTCGCGTCAATATCGTGCATGTCATCATGTGTCAACACTGTCTCTAGTGCCCTGCATTGCTGGTGTAGGTCTTCTTCAGGTATAATGAGGAGTTTTGGAATGTCATACAACATCCCAAATATACTGCTGTGTTCCTTGAGCTGTATGAAACGTTCTTCAACTGACTGTATTGCACAATCTAGCACCTAGTTAAAGAATTCAACTTTGAATTGTTGTTTGGGGTCTCTTATGGGATTATCCCATGTCTCATAATCAAAATGTCTTATTTTTCAGTGACTCATATTCTTGAATGGGTGGGAAAATAGCTTCAGTGTGAAGTTCCTCTGCCAACTTCTTTGCACTCTTCAGAACGTTTTGAAATCCCTCATCGGACCAGTAAGACTGTAGCCATGACTTTGCTTTGTTGTTCCATTGCTCCAGATATATCAAGCTCAACACCTTGGAGTCTCTTGCTTACAATATTTATTTCAAACAGTATGTCATGCCACAACACTAAGCCACACAGAAAAAGTTATGTATGTTTTGGTGATTCCATTTCCCTCTGCCACTGTTCTCCCACAAACAGTTCCTGTCATAGCATTATCCTCTATAATGGCAACTATGGCATCATCTATCTTCCCAATTTGGTGTTTGATAGGCTTTATCACCTCCACTCGACTTTCCCATCATGTGACACTCAGTGGTTTCAGTGTCAGAGTGGAAGTTCCCAGATGTTGCTTCAAAATTTGCCATCGATGAGTTGACGCAGAGAAAAATACATAGATGCTTTGAATTACATTAAAAAATTCAGCAGCCTCACTAGAAGCTGATGCTGCATCACTGACCACCAAGTTCAATGAATGAGAACTGCATGGAACAAAAAAAGCTCAAGGGTTTAACTCTCGGATCCCTGTCTGCACTCCTCTGTTCTTTCCTCTTATGTTGGCATCATTATCGTAGTCCTGACCTCTCATGTCAGCTATCGCAATTCCCGTATCTTCCAGCTTTTTAAGAAGTAAATTTGTCATACCAGCTCCTGTAGTATCATCAATGTCAATAAATTCTAGAAAATGCTCTCTGACAGTCACCGTTGCAGGGACATTTTCACTAGGTTCTGTTGTTGTTACAAAACGCACCATTAAAGTCATTTGTTCCGTATGGCTGATGTCAGGTGTGCAGTCCAGAATAACAGAGTAATATCTTGCTGACTTCAGATCTGCCACAATTTTCTGTTTGACTTTTGTTGCCAGTAACTGTATGATCTCATTTTGAATTGTTTTTCCAAGGTAGTGGTGTGGGTACGTTTCTTGGGTGGTGATTCTTCTTAGATGCTCCTGGAGTACAGCATCAGACTCAGCCATCACCTCCACAATTTTAAGGACGTTTTCATTGTTTGGCACATATAGCTGATCTGAAGTGCCACGCAGTGCCAGGTTTTGGGTAGCAAGCATTCTCACAATGGCAATGACCCTTTCCAGAACATTTTGCCAGTAAAGAGACTCCTTTGCTTGCTTTCCTTTTCTGAATGCTGCCCCAGAGGGGCGTTTTCCTCTTTCACTCATTACTGCTGTTCTGTGCCAGCTATAGTGGCTCTCAACACTCAATTGAAAGGGACAAATAAGCAGGCTGGTAGCAGGGCCTGAGTGACAGTGGTGTAGCCAGGTTTAGTACACAGGGAGAGCGGCGCTATAAAAAGGCACCTCTCCGCTCCCCCTGTACTCACCCAGCAGCACTTTAAAGGGCCCGGGGCTCCAGCCGCTGCGGAGCCCCCGGGCCTTTTAAATCCCGGCCCGAGCCTGGCTCCAGCAGCAGGGCTGGGGGGGGGGGCGCTTTAAAGGGCCCGTGGCTCCCCGCAGCGGTAGGAGCAGCTGGCCTTTTAAAGCGCTCCCCCCAGCCCGGCTCCGGCAGCCGGGCTTGGGTGGTGCCTTAGCACCGTTCCCCCTGCTTCCCCCTTGGCTACACTACTGCTGAGTGACGGAAGATATCAGCGTCTTAAGGGCCTAACTGGCTCCTACTACTTCAGTTGACTGCCTGTTCTCCTCAAGTGGGTTCAGGGAAGCAGCAGGAAACAGGAAGCTCCCTGAGAAGCTAGTTTTAATCTGTCCAGGCTCCTGGGGGTGCTAAAGAGGTACATAAGAGGCTCCTCCTCCTCTCTCTCCCTGCAGCTCCTGCTGCTTTCTGTTATTCCCTCTCACCTTTTCTCCTGCCTGCCTGTTATGTCTCTTTTGCCCTCCTTCCTCCAGCACAGCACTCCACCATCTCTGTACATCTAGAGCAGAGAGAATACATATGCACCAGCAGCAATTTTCTACATTCTGGGTCCTAGTGCCCCCCCTAGTCTGGCACCTGAGGTGGCTGCCTCAGTTCACCTCATGGTAAGGCCAGTCCTGTGTACTGGTGCAAATGACCTTACCTGCATACATTCAGATACCCTGATTGTTACAGAACATCAAAGGCTGAACAAAAACAAAGCCTGATTTAAATAGCATTCAATATTTGAGAGGAATGTTTTACATCTTTCAGCTGGGTACATCAGGGTCAAGCTAAAGACCTCGAGTTACAAGGAGGATGCTGTGGAAAATGGAAAGAAAGAAAGAAAGAAAGAAAGAAAGCTATATAGTGTGTGTGATACAGCATGGCCAGAAGACAGCAGGAGAGTGATCTAGGATGAGGAGAAGCCTTATTCCCCATAGATTAATTAGAGCACCTGAAGCCAGTCACCTGATAAAATCCCCCTGCTTCAATCATCCAGAGGAGGAGTTGGAGCAGTTTGGAGGAGTGAAGCAGAGTGGATTGGTGGTGGAACAAAGAGCAGTTTGGAGGAAAGTGGAGGAGAGTTTTGAGAAGTGCTGCAGTGGGCTAAGAAGACCAAGATCCTAGGTAAAGGGACACCTGGCTTGTGCAGAGGGAAGGCAGGAAGCCCCACAAGCTGAAGGTCAGGAGAGGGAAGTAGCCCAGGGAAAAGAATCACTGGTACAAGTGGTTCACCTGCTATCATAGGGCCCCTGGGCTGGGACCTGGAGTAGAGGGCGGGCCCGGGTCCCTCCCTCTCCACTCCCCTTCCCTGGGATACTAGTAGGATAGCTGTTACCCCAGTTCAGGGACAAGAAATGGCACCCTGAAACCCCCCACAAGAAGAGAAAGTGCGGGACCCATCATAGTAGTGCCGGCCATTTGCCACACGTGACAGCTTTGCATACTTTGTTTTTTTTCCAGCTCATGCAGAAAGCATACAGGTAGTGTCCAATTCCTCCATAAAGGTTAGAACAGGCTAGGGATGATACTAAAAGAAAAAACATATAATGCTTTCATTAGATGCTTGGTAGAAGAAGAGAGGCTGTTATAAAAGTGTAGTTCAGTTTAGACAGAAATGATATGGATAATTTTCTATGGGGTTATTTTAGAAACTAATCTTGCACTTTTGCCTTGTTAGTGAGGTTCTTCCTTTTATGCCATTTGGTGTCACAGTCTAATAATAATCCATCTGCCTATGAGAACAAGAAACCTACAGATCTAAAAGGGAAATTAAAGATCGACTCCATGGTCAATTGCACCAGTACAACCCAAGGATCTTGAATGGAGCAATCATTGAGGAGCAGTTCAAGTCAAGAGGTTTGGTTCTGCCTTTGATAGACATAGGGTATATCTACACTGGAATAAAAGATCTGCAGCACGGCCATAGCTGACCCAGGTCAGCTGACTCAGGCTTGGGTTGTGGGGCTAAAAATTTCTGTGTAGACGTTTAAGCTATGGCTGGAGTCCAAGCTCTGGGACCCTGTGATGGGAGAGAGTCCCAGAGCCCGGGCTTCAGCCTGATTTTGAATATCTACACATCAATTTTACAAATTTACAAATTGTACAGTTTTAGCCCCAGAGCCTCAAGTCAGCTGACCCACGCCAGCCATGGGTGTTTAATTGCTGTTTTGACATAGCCATAGGTAGCAGACACTAACTTCAGATCCAGAGGCAAACATCATCTGAAAGATTGCAGAGAGTAGTGTCCCCTACCATCATGCTGGATCAATAGGTCAGTACAGACTTGGAGTGAAAAGTGCCACCTGCTGAAAAACCAACACCATTTCCACAGAATTCATATGAAAGAATATGAACAATTAACTTTTCTTTTTGGTCTCTGCAAGCCTGTGGCAGGGTGGACTTGGTCTGGAGGCCCCCTGTTGGAGGCTTCATGGCCCTCCATCACCCTGCCCCAGAACAGAACGGAGAGAGGGCCTCCAGACAGCCTAGAGTGGCTGCAAAGGAGTGGCCAATCAGAGGGGCTGATGGAGCAACCAATCCAGGGCCAGAAGGGCTCTATATAAGACAAGCAGCAGAACAAAGAAGTGCAGTTGCTGTGTGGAGTTTGATAAGGGAGGGCTGGGTGCCTGGATGGCTAGATGAACAGTAGGTGATGGGCAGCTCACTGTAGAGAGCTCACCAGGTAGAACTGAGTCCAGGGAAGGCTGCCAAAGACCAGATGTCTGTCTGGCTGGATAGAGTAGCAGCAGGACCATGAAAAGGTCAGTGAGGGCAGATTGAGCCCAGGATCTGGCCAGACCAGGTGCAGGGATCGAGATGGGCCCTGCTGGTCTGGTTGCAGACTGAGCCCAGGAAGGGCTGCTGAAAAGGACACCTACTGAGGGCACCGAGATGAGCCCCAGTTGGGTGGTTGAAGAAGGTAGTGCCTCAGGGGAGAAGCCTCAGAGCTACGGCCCCATACCAGGACCAAGAAAGAACTTGGACTGTATACCCCGGAAGTGGGGAAAGTGTGCGTGGCTCGGCCGGAGGGCTGAGCTCCCAAAGACCAGCCGAGAGAACCATCATTGGGGGGGGGGGGTTGCTCGTGAGAGGCGGGTGCCACCCTGATATAAGAACTAAAACCAAAAGCAGGATCACACCCAACAAACCAAAGGGGGCTGCCCATGAGAGGTGGGTTGCTTTCCCCCTCCCCATGAAAAGAACTCTGTTTGCAGATATATCAGCCAGGGAAAAGGGGGTGTCCATGAGAGGGGAGGTTCTCTGTTACAGAGTCATAAATGTTCATCCCCGATTTTTCAAATTATTCAGAAATCATTTGAATAAGTAGGGACCTCTGCCACATTAGATCACAAAGTGTCACCTATACTCATTATGTATAGATTCATAATCTTTCCAAATTAAAGGTAAAGTAAGTCACTTAAAGATTAATTTTTACACACATACATCAAACATTGAAGGTGTTTCATCATGCTCTGTATTTGAGGGGAAAAAGAGGACATTCTCCTGCCATGAGTGCAGGGGACTGAACTAGATGACCTCTCAAAGTCTCTTCTAATCTTACAATTCTATGATGCATACTATAGGATAGCAGTCTTTAACATCTTCCTGAGATACAAGTGGAATGGAATCAGGAGGTGCAAAAATCTTGCCACCAAGACTTTTAAAGGAGTTGGCTAACTGGACCGTTAATGTTGATTTTCAATAAGTTTTAGAACACTGGGGAAGTTCCAGAAGACTGGAAGAAAGCTAATATTAAGTCAATATTTAAAAAGGGTAAATGGGTTGACCTGGGTAATAATAGACCTGCCAGTCTGACATTGATCCCAAGCAGGATAATGGAGCAGCTGATATGGGACTTCATTAATAATTATAGGAGGGTAATATAGTTAATGCTATTCAACACAGGTTTATGGAAAACAGATCTCAAACTAATTTGCTATTTTTTTTATTAGTTTACAGGTTTGGTTGATAAAGGTATTAGTGTTGACCTAATATACTTAGACTTCTGTAAGACATTTGATTTGGTGCCAGATGGCACTTTGATTTAAAAAGCTAGAATGATATAAAATTAACATGGCACTCATTAAATGTGTTAAAAATTGTCTAATTGATAGATCTCAAAATGTAACTGTAAAATGGGGAATTGTCATCAAGAGGGTGTGTTTCCAGTGTGAACACTATTGTTCCTAATATATTTTTAAAACTCCTTATTATCCTTCATGGTGCTGGCAATGAATTTTTCCGTGTGTCCCTTTGCTTCACTTATCAATTTTCTACAATCCTTAACTTCTGATTTATATTCACTACTATCAATGTCCCCCTTTCTTCCATTTGTTATACATTTTAATTATTTTTTATAGCTGTTCTCATTTCCCCTATAAATCAGGTTGTTGATTTTTTAACCAATATGGACTTCTTCCTCAATTGTGGCTTTTGGGGCATCTAGTAAAGTGCTCTTAAACAATTTCCAATCATCATTTTTCTGATTAAATTCTTCTCCCAGCTGAGTTGGCTCATAATTGTTTTCAGCTTTGTGAAATTGGCCCAATTACTGGTCTGGACTTTATTCTGCTTGCACATTATAAATGTGATCAAGTCATGATCATTTGTATCTAAGCCACCGTTAATTTCAGTTCTGTAATCAGTTCCTCTTTTTCTGTTAAGACATGGTTTAATAAAGAATTTCCCTGTGTTCGCTGCATCACTTAGTTAGAAAATTGTCATCTAAGATGTTTAGAAATTTCAAGAATGTTTTAATACTAGCAGCATTAGACCTCTAGCATGAGTCACTCAAATTGAAGTCCTCCGTGATCACACTTTTTCCCCCTAAACATTATAGATACTTCATATTTTGTTTTCATTTACTCTAACTGGATACAGAAGTTGTTAATCTGTTACATCTTATTTCAACAGAAATAGTTTGTGGTGAATTAAATAAAAATTATAATCTTGAAATTTGCTTGGAATTTTCTTGTGCATAATATATGTACACATGTTACCATTCCAGATTTGTGTATTTATTATGCACTCTAATAAAATCCTCTTTTTGTAATTGAAAATACTCCTAGAATCTGCAGTTTCGAAAGCCCATTTGTTCATTGTGTTTACCTAACTTGTAAAATGGTTGTTAATTTAGTCACCAAAAAACAATGCATTATTTAAAATATTGAGTGCTGTCTTGGGTGAATAACTCATGCATTAGACTCTGTGTAGCCTGGGATCAATGCAAATTAAGCCACTCAGCACCATGAAAGGGTTGCTTCTACTCCGTATGCTGTATTAGGGTAGGAAAAGGGCTGATAAAGAATGGATGAATAGGCAGAACAAATAATTTGTCATACAAGTCTCTCTTAGCAGCAGAGAGTAATTAATTTAGATAAATTATATCAAGTGTCCTGTGTTTAATATGAGAATTTCATTAAAGTAATAAAGGTTTGATTAACTTCCCCTCTTATGTGGATGCTCTGCAGGAGAAAATCAGTACTTTTATTACCCTTTCCTTTTCACTCTTATTTTACTTGGTTCCCAATCCTTGGCCCAGAGTAATGATCCAATAGACCCTTCTGACTACATGATTTTGTATTATTGTTAATATGATAATTTACATAGCACCATGGGGTGCCTGGCAGTTCACAAGCCAGTAAAGTCCCAGTCCCAAAGAAAAAAAACTAAAGCTCTAATCCTGCAAAGGTTTATGCCTCTGCTTAACCTTAAGCCCATGAGTGCCTATTGTGATGTCAAATTACTCGTATGCTTAAAATAAGCATGTATATTGTTGGCAGAATGAGAGCCTTGGTCTTGGAGTAATGTGTGCTGCCCCTTAAATAGGGCAGATTGTATAAACACAATCTCACCCATTTATTGCATGGTGCTTTCTCCACTTGATTCCACTGGACAGTTGTAATTTCTCTTGACCATGTATGGACTCAGACAACCTTTCAGACTTTGCTAAAAGGGGGATCACAATAGAGGAATAAATATTAAACACTTGCTTAAGTGTTGTGAATTTGCTGAGACCTTTAAAATGGTAATTCAACAACAAAAATAGTGGGGAAAAGTGATTTAATAAACTAGATACCACCCAACACCATAAAAACCCAGGTTATTTTGATTGACATTTTCGATTCCAGCATGATGCTAACAGCCAATAGCCTCACAAACTGTTGCAGGTTAAAGATTACTGCTTCAAACTGCTTGAAAGCTAAGATCACACTCTTTCAGGTGACTCCTAACAGTTCATAAGAGAGTAGATCATGAATGAAGTGTGTTCTGGGGGTCGTGAGGGAAGCATAACCAAGATATTATTTTAAAGTGTGATATTCTGTGAACATGCAAAGCTAGAAAAATCTACTTTTCATCACTGGGAAGCTGGGATTTCTTGATTCACAGGGCTGTATAGCATTAATTTCACTGATCTCTTAGACCAGGAAGAAATCACAATAGACTATCAGCCATTTAGTAGATATTATGGAGGTTTTTAGCATCACAAGCACCTCTCAAAATAGTGTGCTAAATCTTTTTCTAACAAAAGCAGCATAACCTGTGGCTGAATGCAGATTCAAATGGATGAAGGTTCACTGGAAAGAGGCACAGCATACCACTACTATGTATATCCCAAGTAAGTTACAGAACTGAAGGCAAATCATCTGCAAGTGCTGACTTTTACATTAACTTTTCTTCCTGTAAATCACCTCATTTACCAACCTGACATGTCAGGGAAATATTTTCTTCATAACCCAGTTAAATTCTCACTTTGTATCTTTTCATTGGACCCTTTTGTAGCAGGTTGATGGTTATATATTCAAGGTGAGAGTCAATCCTTGTTTGTCCTGCAGTGCCAGGGTGAATGCCACCATCTCTAGATGTGACACAGTAAAACAGCCCTAATTCGTTCTAATTCATTATTATTTGACTGAAAAGAAAAATGTTCTATGACTGGAGTGCATTGGATATTAAATATTGACTTTTCCCTGAGCCTAGCAAGAGCCACATTGCATTTGTGTCCAGGCTTTAAAATTAAAGTTGAAACCTCTACAGAGTTACCTTTAGACTTCTAAGTAGGAATGATTATTGTTTTTAATTTTAGAAAAGGAGTGTGACTTGCATGTCCATTGAATTGCCACTACTCAAAGTTCACCTCAATCACTTTGAATTATTGTAACCCAAGCTAGATTAAAAAATAAGAGACAGCATCCAAACTTAGCTGGTATTTTCTGTTTAAGCATAAATGTTCTGATGACTATTATAAAATTATAAGCTCTACAGCCTGACTTTACCTGGGTCTTCGATATAATGAAGAGTCAAAGAACAGAAAACTGCTTACCAGTTTGTGCTCTGAGGACAACGCATATTTGTGAAAGAGAGATAAGTAAGATTAAAAGGCAAGCCTGATTAAAAAAGAAAATAATGGTGGCCCTTTGGTTATAAACAAACAAAATTATCACAAAATAAAAATATATAAAACGTCTTTTATCATCATATTTAATGAAAATGTATGCGGTAGACTTCAGTAGTAACACCTTCTCATAGAGTAAAAATATTAATCTTTGGCAACCCTTTTGGCTCCTGCCCCTGCTGTGCTGACAAAGTCACTCAGAAACTCTGGGATTTAGTAACCACTGGTGCCGTTTATTTACAGGTTGTGCTCCCACCACTTTTTCACCATATACATCTTGGGTTCTAGTGTCTGCAGCCAGGAAGGAAGAGCTATCACTTTGCTTCCACTCCCGCTCTCTTTTATATAGCCCCAGGCTAATTGGGCAGGCAGCTGTCTCCCATTCCCCAATTAGGTGCACGTTTTCTCTAGCTAGCTCCAATTTACTTCCCTTACTGGGAGCTAGCTCACAGAGGGCTGAGTCGGCAGTTCTTGCCCAGCACCCTGTCACACCTCTCCCCATTGTCCAACCGCCAGGTTTGCTCATCCCCATCCTCTTCTCCCCCTACCAGGCAGGGCCCTGTGGAGGAGCCCTCCCTCGTACTTCCGGTGACCCGCCAGGTCTTCCTTGTGGGGTTCAGCCATCCCTCACCCGCAGAAACCACGTTGCGTGGGGGATGTATGCCCCCATAGCTCTGTCGCCACCCACAGTCCTCACACCATTCACACCCCCGGGTGTTTCCCCCTTCCTTTTCCCCCTTTGTCTCCGACAGCAGTTCAGGGTTGATCCCAGCTCTCACCTGGGCACCCAGGACTTCAGGTTCCCCAAACCTATCAAGCAGGTCCTGGGGCAGATACCTCTTCTATCCTTTCCTTCTCCTGTCCTTCCTGACTCAGGCTCTGTTCTCTAGGGTTTTGTACTTCAGAGATCCCTTCCTCGGGGGTGGGGGGGAGGTCTCCCCCTTTTCCTATCATGGGCTTCCTTCCCCGACCTCCTCTCTCTCTTGGACAGAGGTCCCAGTCAGTGCCCCCCATCACTGGGTATGGCAGGCCCTCTTCAACCCAGGTTCCTGTTTCCAGTGGAACCTGCCCTGGACCTCGAGAGGCACCTGGGCCATTGGGAACTGCCTCTCATCTCCATGGATACACTCCAAATTCATTTAGGCACCAGGAATCATCCATTGCGGCTTCACCAGCCCCCTCCTTACAAGAGAACAGGCTGAGGCCATGTCCACTAGATCCCGCTGGGGTCTCCTCTCCACCATCACAGGAATGGTAGATAGTTTCCACCCCTTCCTCTACCTTCCAGAGTTGGTTCACCCGCAAAACTCTGCGAAGCCACACTCCATGTCCAGGCAGTCCCCCTTTCTCTGTCCCAGTCACCAGCAGATGAGCAGCCTGGTTCCAGTGGGAGCTCGGTGGTTGTTCTCCTATTTTTTCTCCAAACCCTTCCCGGTCAGGGGTTCCCTGGCTTTTCTCCTGGTTTTTTCTTCCTTATATGGGCATCCATCCTTCCTGGGGAAATCCACCTCTGCATATTCCTTCACTGCCTCTAACATGCTCGGTTGGTGCCGTCTCACCCATACCCTTATGTTCTAATGGAGGCCACATAAAAACCGTTCTAGGATGAGTATGAAGGGCCAGAAATCAATAATCAGGCCCAAAGTGCACAATAATAAATATAATATAAATAACAATATTGTATTGACCTTTTATTTTTCCCAAAGGTTGTAGGGGGCATAGGCCAAATCCTGGTATTTACCCCTTCAAAAATGTGAGGTCAGATGAATAAGAGCATACAGTTAGAAGAAAAAACTACATTTTAAAGAGTCAGGTACAAATCTAGTTTTGTCAGGACTGGTCACATACAAGGTACTCTAGGCAACTTGCTTTTTTTGCCTCTACAGAAATAAATACAGATAAAAAAATCACAGTGAAACTGAAACTCCACTTTTCCTCTTCTCCTGTACTCTGAGTAAATTTTGTCTCATCGGGGTATAACCAATTTCTCATTAAAATGCTTTTAGACAAAGGCAAAGGGGGCTTAGTCAGCTCTCAGTAATACTGGCTTAGATATGGAGTAACTTGATTGACTTCAGTGGAATTATACCATTGTAAAAATGGAGTAACTGAGACCAGAGATTTTTTGCTTCACAATATTACAAGGGGGCTTTGGGGAGGGAAAAAGCTTTTCTGGGAGATTACTCCTCAGGTCAGCATTGCATTCTCTGGGTTTCCCATAGAGTTGTGCCAAAGCTCTTTAATCTGTACCTGCAACATCCCTCTCTCCTCAATCTCCAGGGCAGAGACTGACACAATTTGCTGAATTATGCCAAAAAAGAGTGTGGTACATTTATGACTTGGTCGGTGGTCTATGGGGAAATTGAGTGTTGCCCATATCAAATCTCAGTGTAATTCAGGTCATCACCTTAGTTTATGAACAATTGTATTAGAAAAACACTGTTTTCTGTGTATATTTTTTGAAGGGAAAAGCCTAATTAGGAAAAAAAACAAAGCAAAGGAGATCTCTTTATCTTCCTTCTGGTTGCTGATTAGATGTTTTAAATTTAGAAACTATTAATTTGATAACAAGAGTTACCTACATGTTTTGGAATTTAAAATATAGTGATGATTTTACAGCAACTAGTGTAGTTATTAAATGATGGAAAGAATTTATTAAAGTGTTATTTTAACACACCGATTTTTTTTTGTGCATTTTTTTTGGCAATTCTTTCCAAAAAGATGCAAGACTTCAGCATTATATTTCCTGAGAATTACCAATTACTGATACTGTTTTTGCATAGTTATTATGAATTTCAGCTAAATAAACATAAAGAAAAGGGAAGGAAAGAGAAGGACAATGTGTACAAGATAAAAATATTCTGACTCATTTAAAGTAGGAGGATCAATATGTTTTTCTCCTTGGTTTTCAATGAAAAGCTTTGGCAGTAATGGGCCTTCTCTGTTGATTTGCTGTTTAAAATACAATATTGGAAGTGATAGAACTAAAAGCAGACCCCAAACCTCCATACTATTATATCTGTACCCCCACTTTGAATGTCCTGGCTTTGTAGAAACTTTTTTTTGGGGGGGGGGGGAGAGGGGGAAATAAATCTCCATTTCTCATCACCACAGCATCTGAGCACTTCAGAAACATTCATGAGTTAATTTTACTAGTGATGGACTGAGGCAAAGAGAGATTAAGACCAACATTTTTCAAATACAGGTGTCTAAAGTTTGGCTTTTGAATGGACTCAGTGGGGGCTCAGGTTGCTCAGAACCACTAAAATTCAGGGCAAAGGCTTCTAATCAGGATCTAAATATTGATTTACATGAGAAATTTTTGGCACTTCTGTTTGAAAATGTTGTCCCAACTCACTTGTCCAAGGTTACACAGGAAGCCTGAGGTAGCAATGAGAATTGAACCCAGAACCCTAGTCATAGTCCCAAGTCACAAGATCATCCTTAAACACTGCAATCTTCTTTGAAGGTATTCTGCTCATTAATTATGGATACACATTTGGAACTTTAAATCAAGTTTCATTACTTTTTTTCCCTTGCAACGTTTTACTTGTTATAGTTAAGACTCCATTTTTGATGAGTGGGGGATGTTTAGACTTCACCAAACACTATTGATAGAAATCATTGAAATTTCTGATTAAAAACATTTGGGGAGGGAGGAGCTACGTTCTGAACAGTGACAGATCATGATAACATATTTAACTCTTTGACCCCATTTATTACATCATAATTATTACAACGGCTTCCACAGGCAGGTATCAAAGGGGGCAAAGTTAAAATTGTGTGGTTCCATTGGGTGTGAAGTATCCCCTTAACTCAGCATTTCTTGCTTTTCTACATTTGAGTTTTGTGCACCATTGTAATGCTAATGATAAGAGGACCTGATATCTACGGGGACCTGAACTCTATATTTTCTATAATT
This sequence comes from Chelydra serpentina, assembly GCA_037349315.1. NCBI lineage: Eukaryota > Metazoa > Chordata > Testudines > Chelydridae > Chelydra > Chelydra serpentina. Next base: position 23,255,874 of record JBAIAC010000035.1, read on the forward strand.
TAATCATGTTTGAAGTTTTGGAATTGACCTCTCAAGTTGTGGAAAGACATGTTGCACAAGGCATGGTGGAGCTCCTGGATTCCTCGTAATTTCACATTAAGAAAACTTTAAACATGTTACTCTAGCACTCAGAAGGACTTAAAAAAATGAACACCAAATTCTACATTCTACTTTCCAATTCGACACTGGAACCTCATTGACTTTGGCAATATTAGATGTATAAAAAATTAATTTGTGATTGAACGGAAAATGTTTGAGTGCATGAATTGTTGTGCTTTTACTTTCTGTGATTGGTTCAATACAGATATAACATGGATTCCTGCTGTAAGATAAAGTAACACTAAATGCTTTTTTCCTTAATTTTCAATAATAATTTTGCCTTCACAGCATACGATAACCTTTTTCAGTATAGTTGTTACTAAAACTTTCTTGAAAGGAACAACTTACATGCTTATCATATATATAGTTCCTTTTTTCACAAAATGCTTTACACAAATTAGATACGGATCACTTCATTCTGTGCAGCCACCTCTGGGATGCGATGTGACAGATGTTTAAGAGCACACGCCTACATTACACAACATTTAAAATGGGGAAAAAATATTTCCAACTGAAATGGCAAGCAGGCAGAAGGTAGCTACTCCCATGGGTGTACGGCCAGGATGCCAAAGTTAATGTAATAAAACACGGGTTCTCAAACTTCGTTGTACTGCAACCCCCTTCTGACAACAAAAATTACTACACGACCAAGGAGGAGGGACCGAAGCCTGAGCCCGCCAAAGCCCCACTGCCCCAGGGGATGGGGGCGCAAAGCTGAAGCCTGAGGCCCACCGACCAGGACTGAAGCCCAAGGTCTTCAGCTTTAGCCCCAAGTGGTGGGGCTAATGCTTCAGCTTCAGCCCCGGGCAGTGGAGCTTGGGCTTTGGCCCTGGGCTCCAGCAAGTCTAAGCCAGTCCTGGCAACCCCATTAAAATGGGGGTTTGACCCACTTTGGGGTCCCAACCCACAGTTTGAGAACCGCTTAATAAAAGAATGACAAAGAAACAGAACTTTGTTAAGGGTCAGGATCACAAAACATTAAATCCTCTGTCACTTAGCAGAGATCAGCAATCTGCCTACTCCTTTATTACGTGGTGTTGTCTGTATTGTGGCAAAACCTAGAGGCCCTAACCCCATTGTGCTAGGCACTGTACAAACACATAATAAGACAGAGGAATTTGAAACAGGACAATATGGTGGCTTTGCACATTTCTATGTGGAGCTTCTTCCATGCATAAGGGACAGCATGGAAGAAACCATAATGATAGTGGAGATAGTTTGAAAAAGTGACTAATGGACATTCATTGCTAACATTGCTGGCAGAGTGCGAGCCAAGAGGGACTTTAAAAGTGAAGGCAAGAAGTCTTATAATATTGTTATGCTTGAAGCTGTTAATAGCGCCTATCGAGCATGTCTTTCATCTATAGATTAAACATAGACCAGGTAAATGTCCATGGGTTTACCAACCATCTTTCATTCAGGTTACAGGGAAGAAGTTATTCAATGCCCCTTTGTTTAGTGGTAGCTGAAACAATAGGATACCACCACTCAAGGCAAGGCATAACATGGCAAAGTCAATCAGAAGCTAAGTCGACTGGGGACTTAATTTCTGGGGACAAAATTTCTTACTGGATGATCTATGAACAGAAAAGAGTTAGAGTATTCCAATAAATTGCTCATTACCAATAGCTTATCCTGCTCTGAGCCTAATGAAACAGAACTGTTCCAAGTCTAAGGTGAAGCTCTGAGGTCATTACTGTTATTTATCTTATCAAAAATTGTGAGCAGAGGAGGTTACTTGATACTAATATTGGAAGGTCGTGTTTTTTCATGCAGTCCCTGAATCCTATTCTCCATCATCACACTGCAGCTCTGCTGGAAGCTATAATTACAATTACAGCTTCCACTCAGAGGCCATTCCCAAAATCAGAGAGATAATGAAACAATGACAGTAAAATAGTTTTTTGATGTTTCAATTTTATGTAGTGATGCACAGTATATGGAGTCTAGAGCCCTTGGAATTAGGTGCTGTTTTACAAGAGTATTTAAAGAACCAAATGGTAGAAGTGATCCAAAATAAGTTGCATAAGATGATCATTGTTTCTGCCTCTTCACTGCTGATATTACATGTTATCCGATTTATGGGAATAATGCAGCCTTTCAATAGCAAAGCCAGACACATATTCCTTGCCTGAAGGCTGCCAAATTTAGATTCTTGTGGCCCATGAATAGGAGGAAATTCCAAAGGTCTACTACCTTCTGCACAAAAGAACCAAAAACCAAACCACTTCCCATCTAGTCCTGGGAAGTTCTGTCTCAGGAATTTACAAGAGTAACCTAAACAATATTAACTGTCACAATGGAATATTGATCAGAAGTGTTTTTCTTGAATACCCTGACACCAGACTATTCAGAGCTTGAAAGATGGTCACCAATATCTGGATCTGCACCAAAGAGGGCAAAGGAATTCAGTAGCTAATGTTACATGCTGCTTCTTGTAGTCCCCCTACCAGGGAAGTGGGAAGCTGCATCACATGGCAATTAGCACATTAGTAACCTTGAAGTGACAAAGGCATGGATGGAATGTTGCAAGATCTGCATTAGAGACAAATGGCCTCAGCCTCCAGGACATGCATAAATAGCAGAAGGTACCATGACTGCCATCTGAGAATCCAGGAGCTGCCATGGATCCTGATTCAGACAGGAAGTGAAAGCAGCTTTAAAAAAACCCATAGCAAATCGAAGAAAGAGAAATTTCATAGTAATTAATATAAACCAGAAGCTAGGAATTATAGAAAATGGATAAAGTAAGCCCAAGGAAAAATCAAAGACCATCAGAATTAAGGAAAATAAGAAGGAAGGATTTTTTACAGTATGTATATCAGGAATAAAAAGAATCCTAACAATGGTACTGGTCTACTCCTAGATGGAAATGGTAGAATTGTCAATGATAATGTCATACCAATAAAATAAAAACCAGCAGGATCTTTTTAAAGGGGGTAAGACAGAATGTCACGTTTATTGTGAATACAAAAAGAATCATAGTAAGCAGTCAGTTATAGCTATAACATTTCATTCAGTTTCACATTCATTCATACACACACACACACACACATACACACACACACACAGGTTCTGCATAGATGTCATAGTTACCAGCCTAGAAGTTGCTCATGCCAAGTTACTGGCCAGGTAACCTGGGCATGAGGGTGGAGCCGAGTCCTTGTCAGATTCATCTGATGCTCCTGGAGGTTGGCAGCAGAACCAGAGACTCAAAGTCCTCAGTTTTTAGAGGCCATTCTTATAGGAATTATTTCCTATGTCAGTCTATGGGAACTGTTTCATCTTGCTGTTGCTAACTCAATCAGCAGATGGCACATTCCTGGTGGCTCCACACTGTCCAAAGTTTGTTTTTTCTCATCCTTCCAGGTGGTGGGGTGGATCCCAGTTTTATCCTCCGGGGGTTGTATCGGTTGTAAGCCACTTAAAACCTTTCTTTGGCCGATGGATACTCCCTTTCTAGGCTGGCACCTCCCTAGCCATTCATGTATATCATGCATTCATCAACATACATTCTTTATCACAACTGTTAAAGTATTGCTTTGAGAACAGGCTCTTTGTCTTAGGATGTACTAACACAATCAACAGCTTGCAAGTTTCACATAGCAATAAAGCATCTTTCTGAGAACAGATACAATCAATGATTTACAAGCTTTACATAGACACAGACAGTAGCTTGTAAATTAACAAAAGAGACCCAAGAGATGTTTTTACTTGGTGAAGCTGTTGGATTTTAGACAAGTTATGGGGGTTCACTTTCACTTGGGGGAATCACTGTCTGTATCTTCTTTAATATCCCTACAATAATGCAGAAAAGGCAGAAATATTCAACAAATATTTCTGTTCTGTATTTGGGAAAGAGTGAGATTTTGTAGTTATTAAAGCTCCCATGAATGCAAGTAACTGGTTTTTTGGTTCACTGAAAATTCAGTGAATTTTGTTCAACCCAAATCAGTTTGGGTTGAACAAAAGTTTCATTTCAACTTTGGGAATTTAACTTTTATTTTAAAAAAGGGAAAATTAAGGCCCAGATTCATGAAACAGGAGAAGGAGAGTGTCTCACTACACCCCATATTCCTCATAATAATATTAATGTGAAATTAGTATGGAATAACTATGATGTATTTTATGCAAGACAGGTATTGTAAGATATAATTGAAAAGGTTATGATTTACGGATTTTGATTATCCCATGCGTATGCATGTATCATTTTGGTATCTAAAGTTAGAAATATTGTCTATATATCTATTACAAATGTGTTTACATCTGGGGAATGCCCACTAGGCAAAAGACTGTCAGTCTAGATGGCTGGCTGGGAATGGCCCATTCAAGTCAATGGACCATTAGGGAGAGCAACAGGTCTTAGAAGAAGCTAATCTCCCACCGGGGAGCCTTCCTGAGGACACTACAAACAGCCTCTGAGTCATGGCTACCGTGACACTACAGGGGCACATGAGCAGATCACCTGGTTCCAATGTTTTTCCACTGAAAGGTGTGGGAACCAAGCTTGGAGACAAAGGGTTCCCACCATATGCAAAAGTCATTTAAGGCAGGGGAGTGACATCATTGTGGTTCTTCACTGACTCCCAACCCAAAGGAGACTCTCGGAAACACCTGAGGAACAAGGACTGAACTAGGAGGGGTGGGAAGTGCTGGACCTAGGCTAGAGGGGTTTCTAGCCTGTGAAAGGAAGACCTGCGCTTTTTAAGCTGCAAGCAGGTGCAGCTTGCCCCTTAAGAGTCTGCAGCCATCTTAAGTCATCATTTAGGGTGAGAATTTGCTACTCTTATCCAATCTCTCTAGTATATTAAGCTTAGATTGCATTTTTGTTTATTTGCTAGGTAACCTGCTTTGATGTGTTTGTTATCCCTTATAATTACTTACAATCTATCTTTTGTCGTTAATACATTTATTTTTGCTTTGTCTAAAACCAGTGTGTGTGAGAGTCATAACTTGGGGCAGAAAGCTGTGTATATTCCTCTCCACATTGAGGGAGGAGGGCAAATTTCAGAAGCTTACACTGTGCTGTTCCCTATACAGTGCAAGATAGTATAATTTTGGGTTTACCCTCCAGAGTGGGGTGTGCTGGGCCGTTCCTTAGCTGAAGCCTTAACATGCAGAGCTGATCTCAGCATCTATATGTAGCTGTAGCTGGGTGTCTCTCTACCTACCTATATGTGTGCTGGAGGGGGCTTGAGGGCCTGTCACAGCAGTTGAGTGTAAAGGAAGCCCAGGCTGGTGGGTCAGTTGGGCTCAGTGGTACCCCAGTTCCAGGTGGCACCCTGGGGGGAACCTGTCACAGCGGGGATTTGAATGCAGGTTTCACTCCTCCCAGGATAGTGCCCAAACCCCTGGGATTGTAGCTATTCCAGGATGGATCAATCTCACTCTTTCCGTTTGCAGCTTTTCTATTTTGTATAAAATACTAGATTATTTAATGGGTGAGGGACAGCAAACAATTAGAAAATTACTTTATAGCCTGATGGTTAGGGCACTGACCTGGGACATTGGCGGGGACACCTAGGTTCTAGTCTCTGTGCCAATGACTAATTATTTATTCAAAGTAGAATAGCTTTAAGAGGAGAAATTGAAAGAAGCCCACCACCAAATACCCTATATAGCCTTTCAGTTAGAGCCCTCCTCTGAGATGGGGAGACCTGAATACAAGCCCTTGTTTTAGAGCTGAGATCTGAACCTGGGTTTCCTACATACCAGGTGACTGCACTAATTACTGAGCTATTGGATATAAAGGCAGTGGCAGCTTTTCCTCTGGTGGTTTTGTAAATCCCCATGTGAATCTAGCTTGGAAACATTTTTTTGCCAAACATTTACCAAATTTCCTAATAGTGGGGGTCCATCCAAAACTGCATTTTTTGGCAAATAAATTCTTTGTCTGAAAAATTTTGCTGATCTCTATCAGTCATGTCATCTAATAATGCTATTTTCCATTCCAACAGTCACTCAGGAGGATATTAAACAGCAAATAATAATGTTAGGCATTTTTAAATCAGCAGGTCTGGATAACTTGCATCTAAGAGTTTTTAAAAAGCTGGTCAAGGAGCCCAGGGCCATTAATGTCAATTTTTAATATGTCTTGAAAAACTGGGGAAGTTTCAAAGAACTGGAAGTAAGCTAATGCTATGCCTATATTTTAAAAGAGTAAATGCGATGACCTAGGTAATTATAGGCTTGTCAGCCTGACATGGATCTCAGACAAAATAACGGAATGGCTGATATAGCACTCCATTAATAAAGAATTAAAGGAAGGTACTAATTAATGCCATTCAATGTGTATATGTGGAAAACAGTTCCTGTCAAACTAACTTGGTATCTTTAAAAAAATAAGATTACAGGTTTGATTGATAAAGTTAATAGTGTTGATGTAGTATACTTAGAATTCTGTAAGGCATTTGCCTTGGTACTGCATGACATTTGGATTAAAGAACTAGAAAAATACAAAATTAACATGGCAAACATTAAATGGATTAAAAGCTGGCTGACAGAACTCAAAATGCAATAGTAAACAGAGAATCACCACCAAGTGGGAGCGTTGCTAGTGGACTCTGACAGGGATTGATTCTTGGTCCTATTCTATTTAACATTTTTATCAATGACTTGGAAAAAAACAATTATTGCTGATTAAATTTGCAGATGACAAAGATTGGAGGAGTGGTAAATAATGAAGAGGACAGGTCACTGATACAGACCAACTTGGTTCATTGGGTAAACTGGGTGCAAGCAAACGTATTTTAATACAGCCAGATGTGAAGGTAAACATATAGGAACAAAAAATGAAGGCCATGCTTTCAGAATGGGGGACTCCTTCATGGGAAGCAGTGACCCTGAAAAGGACTTGTTGGTCACAGTGGATAATCAGCTGAACATGAGCTCCCAGTGCCATGCTGTGGCCAAAACAGCTAATGTGATCCTTGAATGTATAAACAAGGAAATCTTAAGTAAGAGTAGGGAGAGTCTATTACCTTTGTATTTGACACTAGTGTGACTGCTACCAGAATACTGTGCCCAGTTCTGGTGTCCACAATTCAAGAAAGATGTGATAAATTGGGCAGGGTTCAGAGAAGAGCCAGAAGAATGACTGGAAAACCTGCCTTAGAGGGATAGACTCCAGGAGCTCAATCTGTTCAATTTAACCAAAAGAAGGCTAAGGGGTGACTTCATCATAAGTTATAAGTATATAGCAAAATTTTGTTCCCTATCTAAAGACATTCCAATCTATCAACAAAGGTATAACAAGATCCAGTTACTGGAAGCTGAAATAGTGTGCACCTTTTTAACAGCAAGGGTCATTAACCACCCAAACAATTTACTGAGGGCTGTGATGGATTCTCCATCACAGGACATTTTAAAATCAAGATTAGATTGTTTCTAAAAGATGTGTTCTAGTTCAGACAGGAATTAAATCAGGAATGCCCTATGTTATACAAGAAATCAGACTAGATCCTGGAAGATCCCAAACCATTTTGTTGTAAAGAGTGTGTCACACTCCAACATAATCCCAATAGGATTTACAAGCATAAAGATGGAAAGCTGCATTTGGCCCCTAGTTAGGGTGACCAGAAAGCTAGTGTGAAAAATCGGGACAAGGGGTGGGGGGTAATAGGAGCCTATATAAGAAAAAGACCAAAAAATCAGGACTGTCCCTATAAAATCGGGACATCTGGTCACCCTACCCCTAGTTTGAATTTCAGACACTAGAATGGTGGGGGTTCTAGAAGTGCCTAGATACAGATAGACCTCTTTTCCTCATATGTTTAGACAGTTTTGTCTTTCATGGAGATTCCATGTGCTGAAAAAACATCAAAAACAACATTTACATTAGTTTAGCATTCGTTTTCACTTTTTGTGGGAAAATATGCAGTATTCAGTAATCCACCCAAGAAAAGTGGGTTGGGGGAAGAAGTTTTAAATTATATTGTTTCTTACCATACTGCAAATTGCCCACTGAACTAATGTGGGATCTTCTTCCCCAGCAGCACAAACATGAACGCAGAGCACAATGCTGCATGGGTCTTGATGAATATTTCTATCACATATTCCCAAAGAGAAGGAAAACCTCCTTCATTCAAAGTCAGCCATGGATTTTGGCCTCTAGAAAAGCAAATGTTCTAATAGATTGATTTGAGCCTGTCCTCTGAGCCTTCCCACGCATGAGAGTTTATGCCAGGGGCAGTGGTTCTGTGGTGGAAGTAACCGTGGGATTAAGAATGTCAGACTTTACTAGCACTTTAATGAAACATCACCCAGTTACAGTTGATAGATCTTTTTCCCCTCAACTGAGCTGTGGATTGGGATAATTTTTTTTTGCCTGGCATCTGAAAAAGCTTTCAGTCAGCATCCCTTCCACCTGCCTCAGGGTAAGAAAAGCCTCCTACCTCCATCTCCCATGGAGCTTTAAAATTGGGTCAGATTTCTCTGAACACAGAGAGAAACTCTCCAACTTTCACTAAAATGAAGATTAGGGCCAGAATTGATCCTGTGACGGTAGCTAGTCAAGACGAACCGGGGATGAATGATGCCATCCTGAGGGAAATACTAAATTAAAAACCACAGTGCGTCATGCTGCTAGCCTTCCTTGAGTCTCTGGTGAAGTTTTCTCTCTGAACTCGTGAATCCAGAACATTGCAGAGCACTGCAGAGCTTGTTCATAATTACACTGGTTCTTGAACATCCTCATAGAACTAGCTAATTTTAAACTTATCTTTAGGACAAAAATACATCCCTATTTTTTTCCACTTGATACAAACTAACCATTTCTTATCATTTGTGTTGTTCTTTACAACATTGAAAATGTGTGAGCAAAACAGATTCCTCTTGCTGAACAGAGTCTAACTGAAGATATATAGGGCTTCATTTTCCAACCACTGATAGATTGTATATTGGTATCATGCCATTGGGTGCAGTGGAGTTAGATCTACTTTACTCCATTTTAGATTAGAATCATGCTCATAACATCTGGTTTCTTACATTCTTAAAAAAGTAATATGGATAATCAAAATATGGATATTTTAGCACATAATTTGGGTGGAGAGAGGAATATTTTCTTACCTTGAGCTATGAACTCATTTTGTTATAAAGGCAAGGCATAATCTGAAACATATCAGAGCAGTTTCTGACTTCCCCTACACTGGTGAAAACGGGGAGTAACTCCACTGAATTCGATGGAATTACTGTACCACAGATTCTGGCTCATTGTCTCTTTGCCTTAGGTGTATTCTTGTGTGCTGCTGAGACCTACCAGAGCATGAGGCAGGCACTGTGGTTTGAGCACTGATTTAAATAAATAGCATTTTTTCAAAAGCAATTGGGGGAGACTAATTATCCATGGATGATAGGTTTTAAGTCTTTTAGCGTAAGGTACAAAGGCTGGAATTCTATTACTCATGCAACTCCTTAATATTTAAAAGGGAAATTACTTGCACATCCTAAAGGGTTCAGAAAAGCTGGTAGCTTTTTACCATTGTGTAGTGTAGATAGGAAATAATTTGTGCAACTAATATATCCAATGGGTCTCTGCTCTCTCCCTCCTCCCCAGCCCCCCTTAGCCTCAAAGTGGCCATTGCAAATTTTATGTTATTTTTAAATATCATCCTGCAAATCTACAAAGCTCTCCAAAACCGGCTCTAAACTACAGATCTTTGCTATTCAAACTCCCTTTGATGAGTGCTGAGGATGGAACACTGCAGGGCAACCCCAATGCTGTGAACAGTGGTAGCCCCACTGCACTTCCAATCTACTCTCAGACACTCCCTTCCTACAATGCTGCCACCACTCACTTCTAGTCTAAGCTGTGTGTAACACGCCATATTTTGTTCGATTTCCAAGCTTTGTGCACTTTGGGGCACACTGAGACCAAAAGAAGAGCCTTTCCTCCCCAGCCCCCATTAAGCTTCTTGAAACCCATTGTGGTGGGGAACCCTGCACTCTGCTGGTAACACTGACTCACTGCTTCAAGCTTTGCTTTCCAAGCTCCTTTAGTGAAACATTGCTCTCACCGCTACCTCTCTTCCCCTGAGATGACTGTTACATTGAAGTCCAGGGGTTAAAAAGTTGTGAAGGAATCTTCTGTGGGAAGCAAGCTTTAAAATTCAAAAGAAAGGCTTTTCTTTTAATTCCCTCTCAGTCTCTTTTTCTTTCTCTAACCCTGTTTCTCTCTCCCATCCCCCAGCCCCAATTCAGGAGCTCATTAGGAACTGCTCCTAACTGCAGCATAAGGGTGCCATCTACAGGCCTCCGATGCCAGAAAGATTTTACTTAAACACAGCTGTCTGAAATCTAAGAAAAACAGGCATGAAATATATTGTATTTCCCATAAACATTCAGCCAATATCCTCTTTTAATTTTTAAATACTATAACTCAGAACATTAATCTATTGTCTGCAGGTAAATTAAAGTTAAGGGCTATGTTATGTGGTACATTGAGATTAAATAGACATGATAAAAATGATTACATTTTCAGTGAATTCCTCTACATATTCATGCTCTAGTTCTTATCATTTTCTTCATAGCTCTAGGAGATTAGGATATTGTCCTGCATTCTAAATTTCTTACAGTTTTACTTCATGTTTTGGTAATAAAGCATAGGTTCAGAGCACATCCAACAGGACTTTTTTCATAAATAGCAGATGAGATTTTCATGGAATTGACTGGATACACACTAGTTTTCAGGGGTAAAGAGTTTTTTTTTTTTAAATCTTGACAGGCAGACGCTGAAATGAGTTTTGCAAAAAGATATCTCTTTAGAGACAAATCTACCAATGTATCCCAAGCACTAAAGATATGCTTCAGGGGAAGTATGCTCACCCCAAATTGAAATATATTGGAAGAATCTTTCTACCATTATACTCTTCATGCTAAGAGAGAGGAAATTGGCCAGGTGATTGCTTACATACAACTTTGTGAAGGTAGGCATGAACATAGTAATTTCTCCATTTAGCATACATAACCATTCAAAGGTTTCGACTTCAGGGACCAAGTGAGCTGAAGGGAAATCTTTGACAACAATAATTTCCTTTTAACTCCAATACAAACCACATCAAGAGTCAAAGGTGGGAGAACACGTAAAAGTTACGTGTAACTTCAGGGTAAAAAACATTGCAGAGATGTTGTAATTATCCCCAAACCAAGCATTCACTGAAATTCCTGGATTTGTGATGTTAAACTTAAAATAAATACCACCATGTTAAGGTGCGAAAATACTCAGCCAAGGCACCCAAACAACCTTAATTTCAATTTTTAGTGACCCCTCATAATAATCATACAATGATGGTTAGGTATTTTAGTGTTTGCAGATCCAGATTAAACAGATTTTTCAAGATAGATTTTTTTCCCCCAATATATTTCCCCATTAGCAAGAAGGGGTGATAAAGCCACAAAACTCAGTCTAGCTAAATACCTAATCCAAAATCTGACACCTATTGCCAACACTGCTTCTTTCGGCCTTCTGTATTTCCTTGGAGGCTCCGCGTATGCAGAGGATGGCACAGACCACGCAAAGTCTACAGTGGGAGGTAGTCCACCAACTCTCAAAATCCGCCAGTAACAGATAGACAGCATGCTTAGTGATTTACGACTGCTTGGTAGCTCTGCAGCAATGACAACTTCCATTGAATGTATGTCTTTCTAATAGGTAGCTGGGATCATTCAACCGTAAAATACTTAGATCTAGTAAATAGTGAGCCAGGAACAGAGTTAGTCAAACCTGTTAACTTGGTTTAACCACAGTTTGGCCACCCAAACTTATCCCGCAAATATTTAAACCAAGTAAAAAACTGCTTTAATCCTATACTTTGAAATTGTGTTGTAATTAAGTTATAAAGCACCCTGCCTAGGTTTCTCGTATATTTGGGGGCATTATAGTGATGCTTTTCTTCTTCTGAGCCAGTGACAGACAACTTGTGGTCATTTAAAGATCCTCACCTCCCTGATAATTTTGGCAAGAAAAATTAATCAGCACCAGGTGTCTTGGGCATATTACACATTGAGGAATTACATTCTGCCTGTCGCTAAAATGTCCCCTGCAATATGATATAGATATGGTACTCTTTGCTTGAGTCCTACACCACCATGCAGAGTTGTTGCACAATGTGTGTGCATTCTCTCCCAGAAGTAGATGCATTTCAGCAAGAGGTGATGATTGAAGAAATTCCTCCAGTGCTCAAAGACTGATTAAGAGGACAAGGGTGCCTTCTTCTGTGAACAAGAGCATCTATCATCCCTTGCCCACTGCTTCATTTCTTTGAGTCACTTCACGATGTACAGACCCAATATGGTCAGATTGTGAACTGCAGCTCTCCATCTTGGCATTGTGTTAAATTCCCTTTTCATCCCAGCCCCAGTCTGCATCCCCTAGTTCACTCCGCCCTCCCTCACCTCATCTAGCCCAAAGCCTAATCCCTGTGCCTCTCCTCCGCTACACTAACACTACAATCCTGACATTATCTCAGATGTGTGTATTTGGCTGCAGGGGCTTTGCCCTGCACTATGCTGTTTGTTTTCAGGGTGCACAGACTGCAGAACAGACCATAACAGCACATATTAGCAGCCGCATACCAGCTATGCAAAATCACCTGAGAACCCAGCTCCCACTCGGGCCTGTCGATGGGCACCCAAATTGACTATTTGCACCCACACACGTTTTTGAAAGTCTTGACCTCAACCTTTCTGTGCCTCAGTTTCTCTTCTGTTAAATGAGGACTAAACGTTTACCCTCCCCTTAGGGGTGCAGAGAAGATAAATTCATTAATGGCTGGGGAATACTCAGATACTAGTGATGTACACCACAGCAAAGCCTGCAAATAAATGATATCCCTGAATACAAGACACGTGAATTGTAACACTATCAAATGAAAAAGTACGACATGGTATAAATGGAAGATACTGCAGATATGTCCTATTGCAATGTAGTTTGTGTGTATGTGTGTGTTTCTCCTTACATTTTTCTCACTTTAAAATTCTCCATTGACTTCACATTTTCGAACCTGAAACTGGGCAAGCTATTTGTGTTTTAAAAGTGCTTGCTCATAAAATGGGTTATCCCCTATGTTCTCCCAGAACCAGCTAAAACATTTTAGTTAGTGCTCCTGTTGATTTTCTTGCTCCTGGGAAAACTGAATCCAGCAAGCTGTGATATCTAACAGGTAGACTTCAATATAGCTGAGAAAGCTTAATGCAATGGTCAATAGTGGAATTCAATTACTGTACATCTCTCTCGCTCTCTTAATGTGTGTACAGTTTGTTGCCTGGGCTGTTAAAACCCTCATTTAGCAAATGCAATTATGACTTTAAGAAAAAATAATGCACATAGTGAAGAAAATTAGTCCATGATGGTAGAGCAGGAAAAATTCCTTAGATTCATACTACAAACAGACCAAATTCATCCTTGGTTTAACTGCACTAGGCCCATTAAATACATATAAATAATGCTAAAGGTATTGACACAAGCTTATAAAAGCCAAGCAATTCCAAACTGTTTACAGCTTCAGCCTTCTCTTCTACCACAGAAGGAATGCATAAAGGCTTAGCTGGTGATTAAGTGGTAATCATTGCTATGTAATGGATCTGAGTTCAACTCTTGAACTGAGAAGATGTCACAGTTCAGGACAACTCCATGGTTCACCAAGGGCAACCACTCTTAGGATTCTGGCTCCCCGGCCATCATTTTTCTTAGGAGGAGACATGTCTTTCTCTCTCCCCAGCAAGTCGGACTGCTTTCCCTTCTCCTCAGAAGCTATAATAGTATAATTCCCCACTGTTAAGTTACAGTTCTTTGTAAACAAGTACATTTATTCTTAAATTAAAAGCATTACAGAGAAAAGGTATTAAAAAAATAAAAACCCATACAAACTATAAGCAGCTTATCAGTGATCATCCCTATGGCATTACGCCCCATATTCTTCATAGTAATATTAGGATATAATTATGGCATAACTATGATGTATTTTATGCAAGATAGGTCATGTAAGAGATCAATGAAAAGGTTATGATTCACTGAATAGGATTATCCTATTTGTATGCATGTGGCATTTTGGTATCAGAAGTTAGGAATATTATCTATGCATCTATTACAAATACGTTTACACCTGGGGAACACCCACTAGGCAGAATGCAATCAGTCTAGATGGCTGGCTGGGAAGGGCCATTAGGGAGAACAATAGATCTTAGAAGAAGCTAATCTCCCACCCAGGAGCCTTCCTGAGGACACTACAAACAGCCTCCGAGTCATGGCTGCTATGACACTACAGGGACATGTGACCAAGTCACCTGGTACTGGACTCCATTTTGGAATACCAGTGTTTTTCCACTGAAAGGTCTGGGAACCAATCTTGGAGACAAAGAATTCCCACCCTATGCAAAAGCCATTTAAGGCAGGAGAGTGACATCGTTGTGGTTCTTCACTGATTCCCCGCCCAAATGAGACTCTTGGAAAGACCTGAGGAATAAAGACTGAAGAGGGAAGAAGTGTTGGACCCAGGCTAGAAGGGTTTCTAGCCTGCAAGAGGAATATCTGGGGTTTTAAAGTTGCAAGCAAGTACAGCTGGCCCCTCAAGAATCTCTGCAAACTGTCTAAAAATCAACAATTAGAGTGAGAATTTGCTACTCATATGCAATCTCTGTAGTAAATTAAGTTTAGATTGCATTTTTGTTTATTTTCTAGGTAATCTGCTTTGAGCTGTTTGCTATCCCTTATAATCATTTATAATCTTTTGTAGTTAATAAACTTGTTTTTGTTTTGTCTAAAACCAGTGTGTGGAAATCATAACTCGGGGCAGAAAGCTGTTGCATCTCTCTCTCTCCACACTGAGGGAGAGGGCGAATTTTATGAGTTTATGCTGTAAATTCTGTGCACAGCACAAGACCATATAATTTTGGGTTTACACTCCAGAGGGGGTGTGCACCTGAGAAGCTGGTAAGTGCCCTAGCTGTATAGCCTTCCCAGGGAGGGGCTGGTCAGAAAGCCTGGCTGCGAGTTACTACAGCTGGGTGTATCCTGTGTGCTGGTGAAAGGATGAGACCAGGAGAGTGTTTGCAGCTTGCCACAGCATTACAAGGTGAGTGGGAGCCCAGGCTGGTGGGTCGAAGGGGCTCAGTAGTACCCCAGTTCCAGATGACACCCCGGAGGAACCTGTCACAATCCCAACTTCAACAAGGGCTCTGGTAGGTGAACAGTCCTTCACACCTCTCACAAGATTTTTCTGTGGTTCCAAGTTCATAACACCCATGAATCTGTGAGCCATTTCTTTACACAGCCTGTGTCTTTGATCTGGAAATAGGTAATTCATCAGCAATGGATTTCTCCTCAGAGTGTAGCTTCAAAAGTGTAAATCCAGAGCTGGAAATTTGCATTCCCCCCCCCGCCCAGTATTTCCTAGGGAAACCAATCAATTTTGTTTATCCCAAATGTTCCTTTTTGTCTGGACCATTGTTTAAAAGCATCTTTGAAGTTCATAAGACTTCTCAGGGTTTGCATTAGTCAGCCCCTCTTTTATATTTTACCTAAAACAGTGTGTTCTGCTTGAAATGCTTTGGAAATCTCAGCTCAGTTACAAAAAGGCTAGTGCATGTCCTCTCCACATTGAGGGTTGGGTAATAAATGTACACTGGTCAGGTTTCTCACCAGGGCAAGATGCTACAGCTCTTCTGTGTAAGGCTGGGGAGCTGTGGGGAATTGGCTGGTCCCTGTTTCCCCCTCTTCCCCCTCCCCCCGCCAAGATACTACATACACTCCCACGAGAATATATAAAGATTTACATTTTTAATACAGGGAACTTCTAAGATACTTAAAAGTAATTCAATGAAGTATGTCTAGGATATATTGCATGAAATTGCCAGATCTGTCTCAGAAGCATTCTATAGAATTCTATAGAAAAGGAGAAAACACTGTTTCATGCTTAAGAAAGTCAAGAAGTGGGATGCTGGCCCAGTGAACTAATTTTTTTTTCCTATTAGCTGTAATTTGTGCTCCAGAATCTAAGCCAGGGTGGGCAAACTATAGCCCACGAGCCGTTTTAAGATAGCCCGTGAACTCCCACTGGGGAGTGGGGTCTGGGGTTTGCCCCACTCCAGCCAGGGCACTGAATCTGGGGCCACACCATGGGGCTCAGCCCTGCTCCAGCGCTCCAGCTGGGGCATAGGGTCGGGGGTCGCTCCATGCAGCTCTCAGAAGCCGTGGCATGGCCCTGCTCCACCTCCTACGTGCTCCAATGGCCCCCTCCTGCGCTCCAATGGGAGCTTCAGGGGCGGTGCCTGAGGATGGGGCAGCATGCAGAGCCACCTGGCTGCGCCTCCGTGTAGGAGCCAGAGAAGAGACAGGCCACTGCTTCTGGGAGCTGCTTGAGGTAAATGCCTCTCACAACCTGCACCCCTGAGCCTTTCCCCACACCCCAACCCCCTGCCCCAGCCCTGATCCCCCTCCTGTCCTCCAGACCCTTCGGTCCCAGCCCAGAGCACCCTCCTACACCCCAAACTCCTTATCCCCAGCCCCACCCCAGAGCCCGTACCCACAACCAGAGCCCTCACCCCAACCCCAATTTTGTGAGCATTCATGGCCCACCATACAATTTCTATTCCCAGATGTGGCCCTCTGGCCAAACAATTTGCCCACCCCTGATCATTCATTTCTAAACCTGAAGTGCTAATTGTTCTCACTTCTTTCAATGGGATGGTAAACGTGTAGTCTAATGGTGATAATTTAAATATTAAAGTTGAAGTTTTTCAGCTGGTTAATAAGTTTGATGAGGTTTTTTTATTTTTTAGTTTTGACATTTTTCTCACCAAAAAAAACCAACAATTTTTTGCAACAAATTTTCACCATTTTTCAATCAGCTTGAACCAACATTGTTATCTGTTTTACTGATGATCAAATCACACAGGAAAGAAAAAGAATGCTCACACGAGGAAGGTCTGTGCAATCTATTGTGCATGTCATCTAATTTCAGCAGATTAGGAAGACCTTGGAAAAGTACCACCACTTTACTTTTTTTTCCCCAAATTGACGCTGATGTAGCACTGATCAAATCTGGAGGAAACAATATTTCTCCCAAGGCATTTAAAGGTGAATAAAAAGAAATATTGAGGGATTCAGAGGACTCTCCAAAAAGGGGCTGAAAAGTGTGCATCACAGATGAATTATCAGCCCTTAATTTAACAGATAGGGTTCTTGTCTGCTATTGGTCACAATTTTAGCATTGTTTGAACATAGTTCCTTTAAAATTTAAAATGTAGGACCTGATTCTCCACTGCCTAGTGTCAACATTTAGACTTGTGCCAAGGGGACATCACACCAAATCTGAATTCTTGATTCACTTACACAAGGAGGATTTTCAGTGACTTTTCATTCCAATTGCATAAAATGAAAGGTAGTGGAGAAATAGATTCCTCTTATTGTAAGAGTCTTGGGGGACATTCCTTCCTTTGCAGCCTTTCCACTTATTGAGTTAAGTGTACATTTAACAGGCGGAGGGGTGGAGAGTTTATTTTGGTTTTAAAAAAGCTTGTGTTCCTTATAGACAAGAATGGCATTGAAGTGGTTATTCAACTCTGTTGGTCAAATGCATATTTCATATGGTCAAATGCATATTTCATATTGTATTGATCCACAGCTTGTGCTATCTGGACTTTATAGGCATATACACAACCCTATGAAAAAGATTTAATACTCAGCTTCCAAAAAGCAACAGAGCTTAATCCACTTCATGGACCAGTCACCTAGAAAATTTCACTTTAGTCACCAAGGGACTTATTTTCATCTGATTTGCATGAAACTTCCACTGATACTAATTGGTGTTCCACATGAAGATCCAAGGAAATGACAAAAAAATAAGTTTTTGAATTTGGTCTCCATTTCTTCATTGACTGATTCTTGCAAATTAATAGGGACCTGCTTGGCTCAATCAGAACACCGAAAATTCCATGCTGGATGAGACCAATGGCCAATCTAGTGTCTTGTCCATACTTGACTTTAGAAAGTGATTTAATTAAACTGATCCAAATCCCCAATACAGATGCACTTAAACCAGTTTTGCTTTTGTTTAAAGCAGGTTAGCTTACTTCAGTAAGCTACAGACTTAACTCAACTGCTTTCAACAAGGGTGAAATCTGTTCAAGTGCATCTCCCTGTATTTGGAATTTGCACAGGTGTACCTAGATAGGCTTCTACATTTATTTAATTAAACTGGTGTACTTTGCTAGTATGGACAACAACTAGGTCCACTGACCTGACCGTGGTCATTACGAGAAGATGGTGCTAAATGGAGATGGAGTGAATTTCACCCTGTGTGAAGTACAAATAGCAAAATATTAAAATGGTCTCATTAAAACCCATAAAAGTGCTAGAGTAAATGATAGCAGTAATGGTCCTGATCCCATGAGGTGCTGAAGACACCTGTAATCCCTTTTTAAGTGAATGGGAGATGCAAATACAGAGCATCTCACAGTATCACACTCCAAAACATCAAGACAACAATTCAGACATGATCTAGCCCTAAGGAAATGACAGGAGTCTCAGTGAGTGAATGGCTGCCTTTATAAAGCCCATGTAGGGAATAATCATGAACTGAGCAATAGCAATAGAGAGAGATTAGCAACAAAGACAAAACTGATTGCAATAAAAGTACCCTAGGTGAGCTCAGAATTATTTTTAGCCATTTTTCTGGATCAAGGCGGATTCTAACCTATTTGTTGTTCTTCCCCCAGCCATGACATACAGCATGGAGCAGAAAACATGGGTACTAATCAAATGTACCAAGCAGAAGGCAAGGTGGGGAGGAAAAGCATAGAGTGACTGATGCTAGTAATTAGAAGCAGAAATCACAAAATAGATGACTGGGAGAGGAGCCAGTGAAAACTTGGAGACACACAAGGAATCAGAATGAAGAAATGGTCGGCAAAATATCCATCCCACAGATGTGACAGCAGATGGAACAAACCAGTGATAGCTTGGAGCCTTTACAAGCAAGCAAAATACGAGGGAGATCAAACAAAACCTCACAACATCCTGCTGAAGTGGGAATTATAACCCCAAATTTACATGCAGGGAAACTGAGGCACAGTGGGATTAAGTGACTTGTCAAAGGTCAATTTAGGCAGCCTTAGGCATAACTGGGAACACAACCAAGATGTGCCAACTCCAATTCCTATGTGTCAGTCAAAAAAGTATCCATGCTCCCACAAACAAAGTAAAATGGACAGATAGAAGTTTTCACTAAGGTTTGCTAGTGGCAAAAAAATCAACTCCTTTGACAATGAAAAAGTTATCTGCGCCAATAACTTGGTGGGGGAAGGCAAAGTAATTTCAGATGTGTGAACTAATGAAGAATGATATAGATTGAGATTCTGACTCCATCTGTAACTGGAGGACATTGGCCAAATATGATTTGTGACCAAACTTCTACAATGAGAACATCTCTCTGGTTATACAACAGCTTTAATGGCAAAATTCTTTTCATTTGCAAGTGGACTTCCATCACAGGAAAAGATTGAAGTCAAGTTTTCAATGCAGACCAGGGAGGAGAGTTTTACCCCCAAAATAGAAACTAATTGCATGAGTCTGAGCAAGAATTGGTGCTTAAAATCAACATAAAAAGAGAAAATATGGTGGGTAACTGTAGAATACTGCCTTCATTGTTACAGTACTTCAACAAGCTAGACTCTAGCATAATAATTATAAAAGCAGCGTTCGGCAACCATAAAATACCTATCCATGATTTTAGCTAAAAGGGACATGCTCCTTTCCTAGGATCAGAACAAGCAATGCTTTTATTTGCTTCTGTCTTTGGATTGTGAGCTCCATGGGACAGGGACTGTCCCTTCTCTCTGAACCTAGAACACTGGCACTGCCAGAAACAATAAGAGCCCCAAAATATTAAAGAATAATTTAAATCAAAACTGGGAAGGATTCTATTTTATTCAGGTTCTTACACTGTGCATCGATCACCATGGTATCTGAGTGCCCATCCAATGATAAACAAAGGGGGAAGGAAGGCCATATTTCAAGGAGTGAGAGCTGTAAAGACAGCCTTGATGATGTTACTCCATCACAAAATTACTGGTTTTCTAATTAAATCTTTGTTCACTTCTCGATAATTGCCCCCACAAATGCCCTGGGCTACATACTGTGCAACACCTTTTATTACAGTGCACCTTCACCTAAAATGCAGGCTATTTCTGAGATTGTTTCTGCCCGGGGAGGCGATAATGAAGAATGTTCACGAAAAACGGGCAATCGTAACCTCTGTGATGGACTACCTGATTTGATCAATACAAGGCAAGGGCCTCAGATATCAGGCTATTTTCTCTTGCAGAACTTTGTGCGATTACTCACATTAAAAAGGTAAAAGCTTTCTCTGCAAAGAAACAGGATTGCATGTTTTTTCTGGTCACTTTATCAATGGATTGTACAAAACAAGGTTCTTCAACCGCTATTTCTACTTAACGTTAATAATGTAGTTCTACTGTAATTTGCAGAGTACAGTGAACAAATGCTCCTTACCAACACAGTAACTTGACTTTTTCCCAGACATAGCAGACACCATAAACTGGAGAAATATTTACTTTGTTTCAGAGTGGTAGCTGTGTTAGTCTGTATCAGCAAAAAGAATGAGGAGTCCTTGTGGCACCTTAGAGACTAACACATTTATTTGGGCATAAGCTTTCATGGGATAAAACCCACTTCATCAGATACATGGAGTGGAAAATACAGTAACAGTTATGCAACTCCCATCTTTTCATGTACTGTGTATATATACCCGATACTGTATTTTCCACTCCATGCATCTGATGAAGTGGGTTTTAGCCCACAAAAGCTTATGCCCAAATAAATTTGTTAGTCTCTAAGGTGCCACAAGGACTCCTTGTTGTATTTACTTCATGAATGCTATATACTTATAATGGAAGTTCATGAAGGAGTGTGGGTTACATATTGCTTATTATTAACATTACAGAAGCACCTTGTTAGGTTCAGGGTTCCATTGTGCTAGGCTCTAGTTCAAACACGTAGGAAGACATGATTCCCACCTTAACAAGTTTACAAGATGCAATATATTAGTGTTACAAACCAAAGAAGGGAAGCGGGAAAGGAGGATGAGTGTAACAGTAATACAATTTTGCAGCTAAATAGTCCAATAATGTGCACAACACAATTACTCCAAGTCAGTTTTTTTAAATAAACATCTCTGCTTGTTTCTATTCTCACTTTTCTTTCTAAATCTCTACCTACCCAAAAATTGAAATTGCGAGTACTCTGCAGGGATAGAAATGCTACAGTAGACAGTTCCATGATAGTTACCAAATAAAACATATGGAATTATCAGTACCCAATGGAAACCCTACTGGGTTCCATTGACAAGGGATTTCATTAATTGAATCCGGAGTTTAGTTCACAAATTATGACCTTCAACCTCCAAGGGGAGTCCTCACCTCCCTCTTTATGAGAAACCCCGTTCTCTCCCACTGCAATAGGGTTTTGATCATGCCCCACTGACCCTTTCTCTCTCTGTCTCAGCCACTCTCTGCTTCTTCCAGGTGGGTGAGGAGGCCCTTAGCATTTTAGGGTTTCATTCTCCACATTTGTTCTGTGGATATATTGAAGCTTCAGACCCCATTATGTTTGAACAGGTTGGATGTTCATGCAAGTGTTTAATCTAAGGATCTCACATGTGATTCCTAGTCAGAGCTGTGTGAAAGACACTGTGACAAATGACATATACCTGTATTATTTTTTATGAATACGGGATATGATATTTGGTAAGTCCACTGCATCTGGACTGGTCCAGAATCAACAAAAACTGCATGACTTCTGTCCAGAATGGGTCTGAGGCATTGCCATAGTGAAACAGCAGAACCACATGAACAAACTTTGGAATAAAATGTAGACTACCATGCTCAAAGCTGCCAAAGTGCACATTCTGAAAAGTCAGCATCGGGCTGCATCATGGTTAACAGAGAAAGTGTTTGAGGTGGTGAAAAAACGATGCAGGGTGAAAGAGTGACTTGGAGACAAAAGAATGTAGGAGATAATACAAAGAATTGAACAGACAGATTTAAAGACTAAAGCAGGCTACATAAATAAGAGCAAGTACATCTGAGGAAAACATGAGGGATTTGAGAATTACAAAGAAAGTAATAATACAAAAGGTATATTCACAGTGGTCAAACTGCTTATCAAAGTTTCCCCAAGGCTGAGCACAATAAAAGATCATGATGGTGAAGTCCTCACTGGAGATAATGATTTCAAAACACAGGTGGATAGACTACTCTGTACCAATCTGTATACTTTGTCAGAGCCACTTACAATATAGAACAACAGAAAAGAGAGTACAGAGCTGGAGCCATCAATCCTGTGAAAGGAAGTGGTGTGTTCTATTATGAAAATGAAGCCAGGGGAGAGCACCAGGGGTAGATGATAAAACAGCAGAATTGCTAAAAGCAATTGATATTGATCTCATGGAAAATTTGCAACAATGAATGGATGACTAGAAATTGGCTAGATGATGGAAGTCTTTCTGCCCTTAGCAAAGAAAGGGGATATAACAGATTGCAGCAATTATTGTACCATCTCCATGATATTGCATAGAATTAAGTGCTGCTCTGCATAATTCAGGATCACATGAAGCAAAGGATAGAAACAGAACTACCACCACAACATGCTGGTTTCAGAGAGGGATGAGGCACACGTGATCAAATTGTGAATATCCATCTGAGCACTGAAAAATGCAGGGAGTATAATCACCCATAGATTATGTGTTTCATTGACTATTCTGAAGCATTTGATACCATCCGGCATGACCATCTTTGGAGGGTAGCGACAGATATGGGAATCCCAAAGCATCTCATTCAACTCATCACAAGTCTTTAATATTGGTGCAAATAGCAGCAGGCAATAGCACATGATTTTCCACTAGGCAGGGTTCAAGAAAATGGTGCATTCTGTCCCCAAGTCTTTTCAACATGTACACAGAATTTATTAGGAGACTAGGCCTGGAAGGTTTTGATAAAGTGGAAGGATCTGGGATTACCATTGGTGGATACGCTAATGATACGATGCTCTTTGCTGCAACCAGCAACACAATGCAATGAATGGTCGTGTCTGTAAAAACAGGCAGTGAAGAATATGAACTATCCTTGAACATAGCAAAAACAAAATGCATGTATGTTGACAATCAACAGTAACAGGATGCAAGATGACATCATGATCAACAGCCAAAATGTAAAGGAAAATTAAATTAATTTCCTAGGATCATACATATTCAACCAAGAAGGCTGATCTAAAGAAATTAGGTGAAACCTACAGATGGCTTATTCTACCATGGCCTCCCTTACAGAAGTATGGAAAAACCGTGGTATCTTAAAATGCATGAATGCTTGACTAGTGAAAAGCAATTTATGACTGTGAATCCTGGGAAAGTAGTGCTGCTGACAAGAGGAAAATTGGATGCTTTGAAAATTGGTGCTGGCAAAGACTCTTGTGTATCTCCCATATGGAAAAGAAAATGAATGTTTATGTTGGGATTACTGGAAAGAAGCGGACTCTACTTTCAGAAATCAACAGGCGCAAATGTATGTATTTTGGTCACATCAAGCATGGAAATGAAGATAACCTCAAGAAAGTTATTATGGGATGAAGGGTGGTAGGTCATCATAGTAGGGGATGATAGGCAGTGTGCAGCAATCACTGGGAGGTCAGCTACTGAGTGTGTAAAGTTAGCAATGTATCAAGAAGGCTTCCGAAAATTCTGCTATGATGTCACTAGTATTTAGTCATGAATAAATGAACTTTACTTACTTTTACTTTACTGTCTCACTCTGTGTTTATCATGGTTACTAGCTATGGAGTTAGCCTCTATACAGGTAATCTAAAACAGTGGTCAGAACAAGTTTTTGAATGACAAGTCCTTTTGTAGAAAGACAGACTGCACTAGGAGTCAGGTCTAAGTTTGCTGCTGTTTACAATATGTAAGCAGGAAGTTCCCAATGGGAAAAGGTGAGAAGCTTCTATATGCAGACAACAGCACTAAGGTTATCCTCAAAAGAAGACCTGGAGGAAATAGTAAACCAATGGTATGACCAGCTAAGCTGACATGGGATGAAAATGAGCCTGACTAAGTCTGAGTTCACGTGGGTCAGGAGAAAGAAATTGCCACAAGGAAATTGGATGTAGAAGTTAATGGAGAGTGAGACTAAACCAGACTGACCAGTTCAAGTACTTTGGAGTCTGGGTCACAGAAGACAGCAACCTTGAATAGGAGATACCGTCCAAACTGGGGAGTGCTGGAAAAGTGTGGAGTAATATCTCAGGAGGTGTGTATGACAAGCATACACCATTGAAACAAAAAGCCCAAATGTAATATAGAACAATGGTATGCCTCACAATGTTGTATGGTGCAGAAGCATGGGCAATAAAGAGACAGCAGGTTCAACACCCACAAGTGTTTGAGATGAGATGAGTTACATGCCATAAAATAAGTTACACGAAGAGACAAATTTCTAAATGAAAGTATTAGGATGGAAGTCAAAGTCTATGATATGGCTGACAAAATCCAGGTAGTGTGACTTTGCTGGTTTTAACAATGCAGAGGATAGATGAAGGGGACATGGTGAAGACAGCATGGCAAAAGAAGTTGGTAGGAAGAAAAGACCCTGAGGAAAGCCAAGGAAGCAATGGATGGATTGCATCAAAGAAGATGGTAAGCAGGTACACCTTAGTGCTGCCTCTGACAGACAACGATGGCAGATGCTTGCACAACAACCTGACCCCAGCTGATAGGACAAGGGTTAAAAAAAGAAGACAATGACTTGCTATGCAGTCAGATCAAGAGGAAGACTCAAGCAGGAAAGGTAAAACAATGACACAGATAAGAGTCCTTGAGGAAACAATGGGGAAGTGTTTACTGGGGAATAACCCCTACCACACTCCAGTCAGGCTAACAACTGTTTACTCTTCCCAGTGCTAAAGCCCAGGATCAAAAGGAGGATACTAAACATTAGAGGATTCCAAGACCAGTCAGCGAGAGCTAACAGGCTGGCAAGAAGATGGAGAGAGAGAGAGTGAGAGTGAGGCAAAGGCATCTGCTTCTCACAACCCACAGATGGGGGTAACTGCTTGCTGAAACATAGCAAAGCTAGCAAGGAAAGAATAAGGATTAGGTCAGTGATACTCAGACTGAGGCTCGCGAGCTGCAAGTGGCTCTTTAATGTATCTCCTGCTCTTTGCTGCACATATTCAAACTAATCTAGGCTATTAACCAATCAGGATGCTTGTACGATGTTATTAGCTAATTGACAAAATAATAATACTTGGTCAGTCATTTTGTTGTGAGAATATATATTCTATTTTATTTTATGCATAAACTAAATATTTCCCCTATTATACTGTTTAAATATATAGTACTATAGTAAATGAAAAAATGAATTCATATTACTGTGGCCTTTTCGGGTAATGTTGATTGCTAATTTGGCTCCTGAACCACTGTCGTCTGAGTATCACTGGATTAGGTACAGGGAATATGCAAGTAGACCTTTGTTTTAAACATCTCACTGCTCACACATCCTAAGAGCGAAAGGGCTTACAGGTGCCAAACTGAGTTGGGCTTGTTGTATAAACACAGTCAGGAGCCAAGGGCTGCAGCCCAGAGACCCTGTCTAAGAGTCGTTGTACTGGATGGTTCCACCTGGAGTGAGGTGCATGAAGCCAGGCCCACTACCTGGAGGGTGCACTCAAGAGGTACTAAAGGGGACGTGTATAAGACTCGCCATTCTGGCGTGGCTCTCATGGAGAAACCTGGCATTGTAAGTCTATCCACCTCACTCTCTTCCTTGGGACCTCTGTGGTCTGGGCTAGTGCTCTGGCTCTGGCTCTCTTGCCAGGTTACACTTATGTTTTTACCCCTTCCAGGAGAATGGAATCTCTTAGTCCAAGTCTGAAAACAGCACCAAAGCAAGAGAAACTTGAACCCTGGTGGACTCAGCCTTCAGCCGCCTTCCTCAGACCCCAGCACCCAGACTCCAATCAACCCAACAATCCAGGCCAGATCTATCCTCCTACCAAGGGCCTTTGGCAAGCTGTGACTTGCCTATCTGCTCTCCTTCACCACTAGCCCCCCAACTGCTGGGCTTTTCTCCTCCTTAGTCCAAACAAGTATAGGCAGTGGGGCTAACTGAAGGCAACTGCCTGTCCCCAGGCTCCTGACTCTTAAAAGGGACAGGGTCCCAAAGTGTATTTTGCCATGACAGATGCAATGGAAGGGCAAAGTGTTGTTATTAAAGAGTATCCATATAGCATTTGTTCTTCAGCAACATGGCAACAATGCCGTTTTCCTTCTTCATTTGACAGCAAACACTTACCTGGAAATATGTGAAATTACACATTTCTTATATATATATATATATTATATATATATATATATTTGACAGTTTCAAAAGAAACTGATCCAAGGCAGGCTCATTTATACCAGCTCTTTCCCGATGATCTGCATAATAAGCCATAACAAGATCAAATGGCTGAAAGTTAGAAAGTTTTAAAAGGAAATAAAGCTCTTTAAAAACAGAAAAGATAATCAATCAGAACTATTTAGCAGATAATAGAGAATCTACACTCTCACTTTAAGTCTTAAAATCCAGATTGCAGGTCTTTCTAATGTTCAACCAAAATTTTGGGCTTGATACAGTATTGCTAAGTGAAATTCTATGTCCTGGTGTTACACAAGAGGTCAGGGTAGATAATGATGGTCCCTTTCTGGCCTTAAAGCCTATGATATCCAAATTACATTAGCTAACCTTCAGCCAAAGCAATCTCATTTACACTGTTGGAATTCCAGAATAACTCCCTTTCACTGAATGTGTTACTGTAGTACAGAGATCAGCAACCTTTGGTACGCGACCTGCCAGGATACGCCCCCTGGCAGGCCAGGCCAGTTTGTTTACCTGCAACGTCCGCAGGTTCGGCTGATTGCAGCTCTCACTGGCCACGGTTTGCTGCTCCAGGCCAACAGGGGCTGCAGAAAGCAGCGTGGACCGAGGGATGTGCTGGCAGACGCTTCCCGCGGCCCCCATTGGCCTGGAATGGCGAACCGCAGCCAGTGGGAGCTGTGATCGACTGAACTTGCGGACGCGGTAGGTAAACAAACCAGCCCGGCCTGCCAGGGGGCTTACCCTGGTGGGCCGCGTGCCAAAGGTTGCTGATCCCTGCTGTGGTATATCTGAAATCAGACTGCAGTTGCCTTTAAGGAAAGAATAAATAGGCTGGTTATAAATAATCTAGTACTGAAGGAAACAAAGGGGTGCTAAGGGTGAGACTGTCTGAGCTGCTGCAGTAGGTCTTTTTTTTGCCATGCTTTTATTTTGTTTTCCTAGATTTTCTCTCTCTCTCTACTACATCATGTGGCTGAATCTTGCAGCCTTACATTGGCACAGAGATTCCCTCTTGCCACATCAGCAGCTTTCCATTTAATGTATTTTTAATTCTGAGCATAATAAGGCATCATCTGGGAAGCAGACACTCAGCTTTAGTCTTTTTGTGAATAATTAGCAGTTCAGCAATAAAGGACATTCTCTCCCTGGATTGACATGTACTCCAGTGTTGAGACATCTGCACATATTTCTACTCAGCTAATTTCTACTCTTGCAGCCTAAAGGGAAGGAGGGAGGTTTGGTGGGATCATCTGAGATCAATATTGTTTCAATGATGCATCCGTCAATGGTTTAGAACAAAATTACTTTGTATAAAAACTTAAGTAATCAGTGGAACAGAGAGAGTGAAAGAGAAAGAGACTTTATAGTTAGCACACTCACCTGGGAGACCCTGGCTCCAATTTCTGTTTCGGTGACTATTTCAGGTATTTTATACAAAATGGAACAGCTGCAACAGGAGAGATGGAGAGATACATGTCCCAAAATATCCAGTGGCTAGGGGACTCTCCCGCGGGGCAGGACATCTAGGTTCAAGTTCCTGCTCCATATCAGGCAAAGTGGTGATCTGAATGCACGTCTCAACATCCTGGGTGAGTGCTCTAACGACTGAGCTACTGGATATAAGTGGGTCACCACTGTTGCCACTACATATTGTGCCAGGCACAATCTAGTAGGTTGCCACCTCTGGCAAGCTAGGCAGGAGACAGCTTTGACTGCTTTATACATGCCCACTGGCACAAATTTAGGTGCCTAGAGGACTTTTCCAGTAGAAGCGTAGGTGCTTACAGGACTAGGTGGCAGCTGAGTGAAGGTTTTGAGGATCTAAATTTTGGATTTTGGTGTTTAAATCCCAACGTGAATCTAGCCTTTGTTGTTCCCTAAAAAATAATTGATCTTCTTAGTCATCACCAAGCCAATGCAGATGAATATAGAAATGTAAGTGCTTAATGCATATTAATGACAATTATTGGCAGTATTTTTGGGCAGTATTTTAGTCCACCATGTGTTCCATTACATGGTACATAGTAGTGGCAGCAATGTACCCTTGATGCACAAATGCATTACTATAAAAAGTCAATTATGTTGAGGTAATTAATCCACCCTGTACTTTTATGCAATAGGCAGGTAGGTAGCCCCATTTTACAAATGGGAAAACCTATATACAGAAAGGTTAAAGAGCAATTTTTTCTGAAGCAGCCATGGGTTTTGTGTACTACAGTGTTGGGATACCCAGACTGATGCACATAGGGCCTGATTCTCTGAGATTTTGAAGAGCCCAGAGCTTTCATTGAAGTCACTTCTGAAACCAGACTCAGGGTGTTTCAAGGTAGGCACCAAAAATCAAGGCACTCAAAATTAGAGACTATTTCTCAAAATTTGGGCCAAAGGGATGTGCTAAAGGGCACAAGGAACAAGTGTCAAGATTAAAATACACAAGTCCCTGTCTCCTGTGCTCAGTTCATTTGAGAAGCAAGTCAGTCTGATCCTACAGGTCTGGGTAAGGTGCAAAACCAAAGGCTCAGCTCTACAACCCTCATCCACGTGAGCAGTCCTTAATCATATCTATTTCCCCTTTGAAGTAAATGGAAATACTTCCATGAGTAAGAGTTGTTAAATTGGGGCTCAAGGTGCAAACCTTAAATAAACCTCTACCTAAGAGGTGTAGAAACAGTGTACTTTCACTATAACTCTAATGTAGGTTCCATTGAAGACAATATGAGCTTTCCCATTGACTTCATTGGGAAGAGTACTCAGCCTCACATAATGGCATTTAAAAGATGCAATTAAACACTCATTATCTTGATCAGTAAACAAAAATACCAAATAGCAGACATGCCAAAGCTGTGAAAAAAATGCAGAAATTGGGCTTATTTTTGGCTTAATTGGCTTGAGTTGCTTGGTGGCTAGTTTTGGCTTTTGGCTTGTAGCTCATTGTAGCTTGTAGCTTCTCCTTTTTTATCAGCTCTCAGCAAGCAGGGGCAAGCAGAAGAAAGGGGGGAAGAGAGTCAGGGGTGCACAGCGGGTCCACCACAGTCCCAGACTGCATGCCAGGGGGATCTAGTCACATAGAGTGTTGGGGTTCTTAGGGATTGGCTTGTTTTGGCCGTGTTTTGAAATGGGATTAGCTTGATTTTTGGCTTATTGTGAAAGTCGGGGTGCTTATTTACCACATGAAAGTTGGCAACTGTTCCAAATATCCCCTACATTTATTCTGGGATGGTCTTGTCATATGGCTGTCTACAGCACAGAAGTTGGAGTTAGTTCTGATTGCACTTCACTCTTGTTTCACTCCTGACTTCAGAGTTACTCCGAATTTTTACTGGTATAAATGAGATAGATTCAAAATCATTTTGTTAATTCTGGTTCCAAATTAGTTTTTACCTACTGTCTTGATACAGGTAGAGTTAACTAAAAGGTAATAGCATCAATTAAAAAAATGATTTGCAAATAGAAGCAGAGGCAGCTTCTTTAAGAATTAAACCAGAAAATGACTCTCTGCTATTAGGGTTTGTTTGGGGGGGGAGGGGAAAGAGTCCTTATTTTTGTTTCTTATCTTTTCTGCTTGGCTCCTGGTAGCTGAGTGACAGCAGAAACAGGACAGAAAAAAATATCTATTTTCTCTTGCTGTTTCTCACAGTTTTTAAGTTACCTCAGATACAATGCATCCATAAACAGCTCATATAAGAACCAAGATTGAACTTTACTACGATGAGCCAGAAATGTTTCTTACTATTTCAAGTACAATGAGACAGAATTTCTTTCATCTTTAATAAATAAAGGTTTAGGATTTTTGCAAAGTTTACATTCTCTCCTGTTACAAGTATCTATAATTGTATTGTTTCTATTTTTAAAATATTCTATGCCTCTTCATCTGAATGTTTTAAATCCTCTTTTTAAACTAATTAGTGACAGGTTTACACTTTTTATTTCCTTATAGGAGCAAGAGTGGATATTCACAGATTAACATTCTAGCTTTATCTATGAAACGTTAGTTTGACTGAAAATTCCAGTAAAAGACAGTTCTATAATACACAAAAAATCCCTTTGGTAATGGTAAAAGGCTCAAGTAATCTGTGGCCTTTCAATACACCGATGGGCTTTGATGGGCTTCTTTCCCTCCAAACACTGAAGGTGGAAGCGTCATCACATGAAACCGCTTCAATCAACTCTGGGGAGCTTCCTCAAACATTCTCCCCACACCTTGATAAGGATTTACTTTGAGGGAATTTTGGCTTGTGGCTTGGGATATTTCTTTTTCAGGGCACACAGCACTTTGGAAATTATTCCCTGGCAAATAGAGACAATAGGACAATAGCTACATATAAGGAAAGAATGTATTGTCCTTCCATTTTATCAGAAAGGAATGTTGAAGATGAAGTTAAATAATGTGGGGAAATTTTCTGGGATATAAAGCAATAGACATTTTTTGGTTGCATATGTATCGACAACAAAGTAGGGAATTTCCATCAACTATGGCTAAAGCTAAGAAACGTATTAGCTGGATTAGGTAATAATTATTTATAGTCATTAAAATTTATTGGACATGTATAGATTATGGATTTCCTGAAAAATCCTAAAGCTTGTTCCAAGTTTTCATATGACCATAGAAGCAAAAAAAATCATGAAATAATTAACCTACCACTGAAATGCATTCTCTACCAGGCATGGAACTTAACAGCTGTTCAACCACTAATGGCCAAAGAACAGGACATGAAGAATATCACTCTAACAAAACTGCAGGGGGACGTCAGGTAGAGAGAATGTAATTACCAGGATTGGAATACGATTAGGGCACATCGATCTCTACAGTAAATGTTCCATGAGGTGGTTAATAATGTTGCAATGGTCATTTCGCCCCAGGAATCTGAAAGTACATGATGAGGGAAAGGAGGGAAACTGTAATTGTAACGGTGGGGAAATGTTTGAGTTGGAGAGGGAATTCGTGGTGGATTACCTTAAATTACTGCACTTCGGATATCTTTTTTTAAATGTCAAGGGTGCCTAGGGTACAGAAAGAGGTATCCTTTTTTCCTCCTTTATAAATCTAAATGACAACAAGCACTCAGACCCAAACTGCACACCTCTTGTGCACAACTCCTTCTAAACTACACTAGCATGTTGGTTCAATAACTGCTTAGAGGAAACATTGTTTCCTGCAGTCTTCTGGGTTTTCCTGGAAGGTTTTCCACTCAAGTGCTGAACACAAAGCAGTAAATTAACACAAGAAATCTACTGTATCTGGGAATGTGGTTAGATTTAATATCACTGTTGTAAATAAAATGTTAATTGTTTACAAGAAACCTTTGTCTTTAACCTCTAAAATAAATTTGGGTGTTAACAAAATCAATGGTTTCCAGTTTCCACTTACTATGGGCTGATGCTACACAGTCTTTGCAACAACAATCCATTTCTTCTGTGCCACATTCCAAAGACTCCAGCAGCAGGTTTCCCTTCACAAATGACAAAGAAAAGGTAATTTACTGATCTGAATGATTGCTTCTTCCCCCTTTGCTACCACCTGACAATTACCTTCTCTAAATTCATTTAGCACCTGGCTTGAGGTAAGACTTTTTATATTTGAGGGCCCTCAGCTGTGGAACTCATTTCCCTGCCAGCGCCCTGCATGCATGTAGACATGCAGCAAAGTCATTTAAGTATGGTTGCTTTGTTCTTGACTCTCTCTTCTTTTTTTGGCATCATGTCTTGCTTTTTGTTTCTGCCAGTCCCTCCCGCCCCCCATTCATTGTATTAGTAGGAAACTTATCCTTTTTATTAATAGATGGCTTGCCTGATGCTTTAGTGCCTAGTGCCAGATATGTTTGATGTCCTCTTGATTGCATATATGGAGTGTTCACTTTGCTTATGTTTGCTTCAGTGTTTTGTGCTGTGAATTTTCTATGGCACTTCAATTACTTTGATGGGCACTTTGTTTATGTAGCTGGAAGATTGTCACAGGCACAAAGGGAAGTTGGAAGCCCAATGGGAGTTAGATAACTAATTGTCCTTTGTACCTTTGAAAATGTCTCACTTAACATAAATCTGTCTAATTTTAATTGAGCTATTTTCCCTTTTTTCCAGAATTTTCTCCCTAGCTCTCACATCTATGCTTTCAGAAGATGGCATCTTGTACTGTCAAATGTTTGTTCTCTCTATCTGTTTTATAAAGTCCACTAACTGTCTGTAAGTGTTAGCACAAAATTTTTGGAATAAAAGAATCTAAAACACAAGCAGTATCTTATGTCAAATTCACTTTAAAACTGCCTTAATTTTTTACTTTCATATCCTAATCTATCACCATTTTATTATTTTAAATGCACTTAAGCCATTTAAACATCATTGGCACTGTACTTAATGAATCCTGTTTATTTTCTCTACAGAGGCCTTAAAGCTATTTCATAGCTCAAGAGTCTGTGGAAATCTCTGCAGAATATAAAGCTTGGGTGGTTGTTTTCCTTATGGACACAAAGCTTTCAGTGAGATCAGCTTTTGCTCTGAGATACACATGATTAAACAGTAATTCCTTTCAGAACAGTGGAGTTCATCTGAATATAAGAAAAAACAACAAATTGTACCCACTGATTTTAGTGAAGTATTCAATACAAACATTAACGCAATATTGGCTCTATTAAGTCAGAGTTTGATCTCTGTTATACACGTGTAAATTCAGTTAGCTCAGCAGTGAAGTAACTTCCAATTGGCACCTATTTGGTACACCATCTTTTTGTTAAATGAAAGCTAGTTTCCAAATATAGTCATTCCTAAGTTATTGCAAGAATTTTTCTAAGGCTGATTTTCCTCCCATGCTGCCATGTATGATATTCATTGTGACAATCATCTTTTAATTGAGAAATTTAATAATCACTCCTATTCAGCTCCTAGGTAACCAACAAAACTATTTCCCTGTCTGGGCCATGGTTAGGTGTTTTTGATTAAAAGTCATGTAACAGTAAAAAGCTGTAATTTTTTAACACACTTGATGACATTAATACCTTTTATTTGAGCAAAGCCCCTCAACAGCATTGTAGGACAAGAATATTTTATTCAGAGATGTAGTTGGACTCTGCCAGTTCACAGCACTTGCTGTATCAGCAATTCTATGATTCTCCTCCAGTTTCTGCTGAATTTTAACTTTGCTTTTTAAATTAAACTTCTAACCCTTATGATTGTGAATATGTCGTCCCAACTATGACCTAATGGAGCGCTGAGTCTGCACACAGTCAAATTAAACAATAGCTCTGAGGGCAAAATACTGAGCTTCACTCCAGGGGAAAAGAAGGTCCTAATCACTGCACAATCACAATGATATTTCACTGCAAAGGAAGCAGGTCATACAGTGGAGATTTTTACCATGCTACCAGTGGGGGCAGTACAAAGGACTAAATTACCAGTACAGGCTCACTTCTTCCATCGGGGTGCACAGAACCACTGCTATTACTAAAATCCATGCTCTAGTGTAAGGGTAGTGAAGAGATCAAGCCAATGGGGTTAGGCATAAAGGAGGGATTCCTTTAACCCAGCCTCTTCATAGCTAGATTATTGAAACTTGAGTGTGCAGTGGGCCCAATTACCTAAATGGTATTTTGAGTCTGAAGCCTAGCAATGACTATTTAAAGTCCACTTTGTAAACGGTTTCACAGCTCATCATGTTAGCAGAAACAACCAGCTACTCCAGGACTGTTGGTAGAGTTTGAATAGACTTCTGCCATTTGAACAAAGTCAAAATAAAGAGCCCTGTGAATTGAAGTAAAGGGACACGTGTCAACCAAGAGAAACTCTGATCCCTCCACATCTCTCCTCTACCTTATGTCTTCTCCCAGATGCTGCTATACATGGGCTTAGAGTTTGGTTCCAAGTCTAAGTTCAGCATGGATAAGCAGTGGAAAGTTCAGTCAGTCACTTACCTTAGAACCTGCTCCCTCCCCACCCACTGCCATAATCCTATCACCCTACAATCACTCTACTGATGTCACTTCAGGGAAGAGGGAGGGATGGAATGAGGACATTGCTACCCTGTATAAAGGCTAAAGAGGGCCCTTACTCCAGTCTAGAACAATGGGATTCAGTCATCTCTTTGTTGGGCCCCCATTGCTCTGCTCTTTTAAAAAACAGAAGCACTTACAGTGTACAACTTAGTTTAGGCATATGACATTTTCTAGTCATGACCATACATTTTTTAAACCCCCGACTCATCCAGGAGAGAGGGATCCCGATTACAGCTGTGAGACAAGACCGTATGCATTCAAAGGGGCCTCACCAAGCCCAGGATCGATTCCAAAGACTTGAGAGTTTTCATTCCTCTCCCTATCCTTGGCATGTGAATAAAAGCAATGCAGTTTCTAGGCCCCTATAAACAGAAGGAATGCAGAATTCCTATGCCCCTCCCTGCTAAGGTGCTAGAGCCCTGCATAAAAGATGTACAGTAATTACTGCCAGCAAATGGACCTTTTTGATGAACCAATATATAAGAGCATTTGGATGAGAAGTAACTACAGGCCAAGATATAAGTTCTGCTTGGAAACCCATGAATAGGCTCAGGCTCGTTTTGGGAGAAAGCTTAGGCTGAGAATTGTTTTTATTCATGTTGTTTTAGTTACAAATTAAACCAAGGCTGGGGAAAAATGTGATCTTGAATTACGGAGTGTGTATATCCTGTTTTAGGAGAGCAGAAGCTCCCTCTCTGTTTACATTGCAACAGGAAATAAGAGGATAAACTTATACATTCTGAGTTTTTTGGAGCAGAGATAAGTTAGTTTCAGTGAGAAGAGAGCACATCTGGGCGTCTCTTTAACAAAGTTATTTACTGAAAAGAAATGGGTACAATTATTGTTTTCTACCAGTTCTTATACTTCAACAAAGCCTGATTTAAGACAAGCTAACTCTCACTCTAAACTGAAGGGCTGAGTTGCACAGATCTATACAGGATCTGACTAAAGTTAATGTTCATATCACCTTTATTTTCAAAGTAAAATATTGTAACAAATGAAAACACCACTCAAGTTAAAAAACACGACGTGACAGACGTGTGTAAGTCACATTGCTTAATGCACTAATGGAGGGTGTTCAGATACTACAGTGATGAATATGATCTATATAGATAGAACAATCAAAACCTGAGGGGAATATATAATTGAGCAAGTCATTAAGTATAGCAGGTTGTGCTTGGTGAAAAATGTTTTAATATCAGGCCAGCTCCTGACTGTACAGTAAGTCCATTGTTTCGCACCCAAGAAAAATGTTTAAATAATTTTTAATGGCTTGTTCATAGTCGTACTTCAGCCATTTCAACTGTTATTTTACAAGAGAAAAATTCCTTTTCAAGTGGTACAATGAAGACAAGCTTTGAAATACACCTTGATTTTTTATTGTTTAAAAGCGTCTATTTTCCACCATTGTAAGCAAAGATGAATGCATTTAAAGATGCTTCAAAAAAAAAAAAGGAAGAATCTTCTATTTATTATACATTTTCATATTAATGGAAGCCAGTTCAGTGCTGGAGAAGATGGCAATGAACAGTGAATTGAAACAACTAGGTCGATAGCTTTAAAATAGACCCTGGGCCGGTTCCAGGCACCAGCAAAGAACGCTCGTGCTTGGGGAGGCACATCTTAAGGGGTGGCATTCCGGCCATTCATGCGGCGGCACATTTTAACACTTTTTTTTTTGCATCAGCATGTCCGGCAGGGCTTTTTTTTTTTTTTTTTTTTGAGCTTCGGCCGCTTGGGGTGGCAAAAAAGCTACAGCCGGCCCTTAATAGACCTCATATATACCATTTTAAAAAATGCTTTTACATTAGATTGCATGGTCTCAAGGGAAATATTAGGGCTCAGCCGTTAAAGCTGAGGTTGGGGTTCAAAAATAGAAGACAGTGTTTTGGGATTATTAAACACATGCAAAACGTGCATGCCTCCGAGGTTAGCATTATGAAAAATAATAAAAATAGCTCATGCCACTGGTTATTGTTTTCAAATGTGCAGACCTGGAAACTTGACATCTCAAAGGTAACAAGCAATTCAATCTGGTATAAAACACAGATGAACAATAATGAAATGTACTTTATGACTGATGTTTCTACATATGACAAGAAAGTAATGTTTTGCTGTTTGGAGTAACTGTAGATCCTGGGGTCTAGAGCTGGTCAGAACATGGAATTTGTGCCATGGGAAATTCTGATATTTCAAAACTTAGTTCTATTCTGAATCATGACAAAAAGTCAACACTTCGCTTAGAATAAAAACATCAAAACATTTTGATTATTTAATGTCAAAACACAACACAAAATATTAATATAGTATAATAAATTATACTCTAGGTAAAAACAGAACATTTTGCCACTATCAAAATAAAGCAATAACGTCTAAATGGTTTATTTGACACTCCATCAAAAATTGTCAAAATAGACATGCTCCTGTGAAACATTTAGATTTT
The DNA here is from genome assembly GCA_037349315.1 of Chelydra serpentina. NCBI lineage: Eukaryota > Metazoa > Chordata > Testudines > Chelydridae > Chelydra > Chelydra serpentina. The sequence goes on from JBAIAC010000035.1 coordinate 23,292,819, forward strand.
AATTAAAAAAAACCCTGCATTTAACAGAAAAATATTTAATAAAAAAAAATTGATCAGCTCTTATGTGGGCTAGTTAACCAACAAAAACTACTTTGTTTCACAAGTCCTGCATGCAATTTAATTTATGGTACTGTAATCTGCAAAGCATAATATACATTTATTTAAATGTATAAAATGTCAAGAAGCTCCTACCTGAAAACTGTAGGGGAGTCTGACAAAACACTTTAAAATATAATAAATAGGCATATTACTAAATGTACTACTATATATGATGAGCCCATGCAGCACAAAAATAAGTGTAATGTCCTATATATCATTCCTAACAATATTTCCTGCTAGAAAGATTTGCAACCAACAAGAACACATACAGTGCTAACCAAGTAAGGAAAATCCATAGCATGGAGTTACCAACTGTGATGCAAAATCATAGGCTATGAATGCATGGAATTCACATCATGCATTAGGTGATTAACTACCTTCTTTATATTATGTGCCCCAGATATCCAATTATTCCCTGAATCCCTTGTTACATTTTAAATTATTTCAATACTATAATTAACAAGAATTGATTTGTAGGCATCCTTCAACATCTAGTCTTCAGGGCTCCATAATACAAAGATGGATATAATACTGCATATCACAATGATTTTAGTGCTGAAATAAAACAAACATTTATTTTAATAATTTCATTGTAAAAATTGATCACACCCCATCTTTAGGAAGAGCCATTTAAAACATAAAACTATGTAGTCAATCACCCAGTAAAATGAAGCATTAAATGCTAATGCCAGTTAATGTCCAATTAGATTTAAACTAAATGCTCCTGGGAAATTGAAAGAAATCAGTCATAGGATTGCTACCTCTTCCTTATTTATTTGAATAGTAGCATACAATAATGCAAGTCCAGGTCCCAACAAGACCTGAGACTAGAAGAGAACCCCAAAAAACACATGACTTTTCCTGAGATTTCAGCTTCCTACAATACTCAGGGTTTCTTCAGGAGAAATGTCAATTATTCAATCATCAATGCAAATTGCATTTTAAAGAGTCTCTGCAGCAGGCAGAGAATGTTAATGCAGATCAGAGGTGCCAATGCTCAGTGCACAGTTCCCAAAAGCTCTTTAACCCATTATGCGTCTTCATTTTTGTGACAGACTGCTGGTCCCCTCTCTGCCTTTGTCACTCAAACTCGCACATTAAAAACAATCCAAGTTCCAGAGTCAGATGGTGTGGAATTCAGTGGTGGCGGCAAAAAGATAAGCTCCTGTATAGAGGGAATGATGAGAAGTCTCGTAGCTTTCTTGCTTGATGGGTTATTCTTATTAAAATAAAGTGTTTCCAAAAAGCTACTCAAACTACAAAAAACCCATATTCCATAAAAACAGAGCAATAGAATATTAAAACACTTTTTACACTGCAGTATGTGGGATTTTAGTAGCAACTGGGACTCTACTGAAAATTTAATCATTAGGATTCTTCTGGAAAAGTGCTTGGTTTCTATTGACATTTAATCTAAGTATTCTTGATGCATCACTCATCATATAGTAGGTTTCTTTCAGGAATAGATGTGACAGGCATACATGAAATAGGCCTAGTAGTCAAGAGGAAAACACATTTAAAACATGTTATGGATGCAACTGAAGAATCAGTATGAAAACAGATGCATGCCCAATAAACCATGCACTGCAAATGTTATAACTGAAAGCTTTTAATGAATGACTATTTTATTTGCATATGCAATATTCCTATGTATCTGAATGTTCAGGAGAGCAGAATAAATCATTTCAGAGTAAACACACATAGGTATATTCCTCTTCAAAATAATGGTTTACATTTTACGCCATAACATGTAGCTTAAATGTTTATTTCTAGTGAGATTTACATTGAATCTAGATATTTCTACAATGAGCACCATTCAGTATGCTCCTCCATCCTTTACCATATGGATTCTGTTTTCTAATACTGGCCCAAAAAAGGAGGTGCCTCTGTCCCTTATTTCTCTACCTTGATACTCTTCTCCATAGCTTTGGAGAAGGTGGAGGAGATGATAATTTAGAGGCAATTGGGGGATTCACTCGGATTTTGAATGTGCCTATAACCATGGTATCTAAGGGTCATATGCAAGAGAAAAAAATAGTTTTGGCATCCAGTATGGACCAAATCTTTTGCCATACTCTGAATTGTTTATCCTGGAGGTTAATTATGAAAAAGAAGTTGAAGTCTCTGCATGATGGTATTGCGCTGTCTCCTAGTCAGTAACATTTCATCAGGGGACCTTCCTATGTGTGTTTGTTCTGGTAGTGCAAAAGAGCTATGATCTTCCCTGCTTCCTTGATCTTTTTTGAATCAACCTTACCTTCATCCTTTTTCTGCTAGCACACCTGCTAGCAGGAATCATGAAGATACTATTGGGCTTTATCCCCTCAAACATCAGGAATTTACAGAACTTCTCATAAGCAAACTAAGCCATTGTCTGTGTTTATTTCTTATGGGATGCCGTTTGTCAGGGCACCCATCGAGCACGTCCTCCCCTTGGCCAATCTGATTTGTTGGGTCTTTAGTTGGGAAGTTTCCAAGAATTTTGAGAATCTGTACATCTCTAGCAAATATTTCTGCTCTTCCCATTGAAGCAGGTGGTCTCCTCAAAGGTTCCCTGGCATAATGAGTCTCTCTAAAATAGCAACATCTCTTTCTCAAGGGGGTTCCTGTGCCTCTGCCAAATGTCACATCTCCTTATCAGCTCTTGTGTTGCAATTTCTAATTAAAGAATTATTACTTGTAGGGCAAAGGAGGTGACACACAGGATTGCTGGTAAGAGGCACTTTATTTCCAAGTTCCTGCCAGATGGCATGGGATCAGTATTACAGAGTGTTCTACTCATCACATGGTAAGTGTCAAACATCCACCAACTCCAATGGCTGCAGTTGTAGTATGCCCATGTCCTGGCTCACATATCTTATGTGAAAGTGTGCTCTTATGGCAGGCCCAAAGAGTTTTGGCATCACCATTCTCTTTCCCCTTTTGATATCAGGGCTATCCACCTCATTAAATTCATCTCTGTTGATCCAAAATCTTAGTGACAGAATGAGGATCTTCCTGTGATAGTGGTTCTCTTTGCCATACTCCTCAAATCAGATTCTTCATAGTTTGCAAGTTCAGCTACTTTGATTTCCTCTGACTTTGCATCAACTGGCAGATTATATCTTACTACCTTCCTCCACACTTTTTCACTCCACTTCCTGTATGTGGAGAGTTTATGCAAAATACATCTCATGATTTATAAGCCAGCTGGCTGTAGTTTAAGAAGAGACCATTGAATCGTCAGTATGGCATAAGCTAGGGGTTTACTGAATATATTGGAGACAATTTTTTATTTCAGAAGATGGAGAAAGTTACTAGGGGAGAGGCTGTTCTAGATTTGATTTTGACAAATAGGGAACAACTGGCGCAGTATTTGAAAGTGGAAGGCAGCTTGGGTGAAAGTGATCATGAAATGATCAGTTCATGATTCTAAGGGATGGCAAGAGGGAAAACAGCACAAGAAAAATTGATTTCAAGAAGGCAGACTTTAGCAAACTCAGGGAGTTGGTAGGTAAGATTCCTTGGGAAGCAAGTCTAACGGGAAAAATAATTCAAGAGAGTTGGCAGTTTTTGAAAGAGACATTATTAAGGGCACAAGAGCAAACTATCCCATTGCATAAAAAAGATAGGAAGTATGGCAAGAGACCACCCTGACTTAACCAGGAGATCTTCAATGATCTGAAACTCAAAAAAGAATACTACAAAAGTAGGAACTAGGTCAGAATGAATATAAACAAAAAACAAGTATGTAGGGACAAGATTAGAAAGGCCAAGGCATAAAATGAGATTAGACTAGCTAGAGACAAAGAGTAACAAGAAATCATTCTAAAATTACATTAGAAGCAAGATGAAGTCGAAGAACAGGGTAGGCCCATTACTCAATGAGGGGGAAAAACAATAACAGAAAATGTGGAAATGGCACAAATGCTAAATGACATTTTTGTTTCAATTTTCACCAGAAAGGTTAGTAGCAAACGGACATCTAACTTAATCAATGCCAGTGAAAATGAGGAAGGATCAGAGGCTAAAATAGGGAAAGAACACGTTAAAAATTACTTGGACAAGTTAGATCTCTTCAAGTCCCCAGGGCCTAATGAAATACATCCTAGAATACTCAAGGAACTGATTTAGGAGCTATCTTTGAAAAGTCAGGGAAGACAAGTGAGATTCCAGAGGACTGGAAAAGGGCAAATATAATGACAGTCTATAAAAAGGGGAATAAGGAAAACCTGGGGAATTACAGACCAGTCTGCTTAATTATTTGCTTCATTATCTTTCTGGGTACTAAAATTAAGCTATCAACTTGCAAACACCTAGATCAGGGGTGGGCAAACTTTTTGGCCCGAGGGCCACATCGGGGTTGCAAAATTGTATGGAGGGCCGGATAGGGAAGGCTGTGCCCCCCCAAAAGAGCCTGGCCCTGCCCCCCAAAACAGCCTGGCCCTGCCCCCATCCATCCTCTCCCACTTCCCATCCCCTGACTGCCCCCCTCAGAATCCCTGGCCTATCCAACCTTTCTGTCCCCTGACTGCCCTCCGGGACTCCCTGCCCCTTATCCAAGCCCCTGGCTCCAGCCCCCTTACCACGCCGCTCAGAGCAGAGGCCGGAGCCAGACACGCTGCTGCGCTGCCCTGCCGTAGCACGCAGCCCTACCCCCCCCCCCCCCCAGAGCGCTGCCCGCGCAGTGGCATGATTGCGGAGGGACAGCAGGAGAGGGGCCAGGGGAGCCTCCCCGGTGAGCTCAGGGGCCAGACAGGATGGGCCCGCAGGCCGGATGTGGCCTGCAGGCTGTAGTTTGCCCACCCTTGACCTAGATGATACTAAAGTGGCAAGTAACAGTCAGCATGGATTTGTCAAGAACAAAATCATGTCAAACCAATAGAATAGCTTTCTTTGACAGGGTAACAAGCCTTGGGTATGGGGTGGGGGGAAAAGTAGATGTGGTATATCTTGACCTTAGTAAGGACTTCTGATACCGTCTTACATGACCTTCTCAAACAAACTAGGGAAATACAACCTAGATGGAGATACTATAAAGGTGGGTGCATAAACCATGCCAAGAGAGTAGTTATCAGTGGCTCACAGTCATGTTGGAAGGGCATAATGAGTGGAGTCCCGCAGGGATCAGTTCTGGGTCTGGTTCTGTTCAATATCTTCATCAATGATTTAGATAACGGCAGAGAGTACACTTAAAGTTTGCAGATGATACCAAGCTGAGAGGAGTTGCAAGTACTTTGAAAAATAGGATTAAAATTCAAAATGATCTGGACAAAAGTGGAGAAATGGTGTGACATAAATAGGATGAAATTAAATAAGGACAAATGCAAAGTACTCCACTTAGGAAGGAACAATCAGTTACACACATACAAAATGGGAAATGACTGCCTAGAAAGGAGTACTGTGGAAAGAAATCTGGGGGTCATAGTGGATCACAAGCTCAATATGAGTTAGCGTAACACTGTTGCAAAAAAAAAAAAAATCATTCTGGGATGCATTAGCAGGAGTGTTGTAAGCAAGACACAAAAAGTAATTCTTCTTGCTGATTAGGCCTCACCTGGAATATTGTGTCCAGTCCTGGGCACTACAGATCAGGAAAAATGTGGATAAATTAGAGAAAGTCCAGAGAGGAGCAACAAAAATGATTAAAGGTATAGAAAACATGACCTAGAAGAGAAGATTGAAAAAGTGGGTTTGGTTATTCTGGAGAAGAGAAGACTCAGTGAGGACATTGCAGTTTTCAAGTACATAAAAGGTTGTTACAAGAAGGAGGGAGAAAAATAGTTCTCTTTAACTTCTGAGGATAGGACAAAAAGCAATGGATTGAAATTGCAGCAAGGACAGTTTAGATTGGGCATTAGGAAAACTTCCTAATTGTCAGGGTGGTTAAGCACTTGAATAAATTGCTTACGGAGGTTGTGAAACCTCTGTCATTGGAGATTTTTAAGAGCAAGTTAAACAAACACCTGTCAGAGATGGTCTGGATAATACTTAGTCCTTCTTAGAGAGCAGGGGATTGGACCAAAAGACCTCTTGAAGGTCTACAAATCTGAGTTCTGAGGGCTTCAGGTCTGTTTTCCAAGGGTATATTTGTTATCTGTGAATTGAGAAAATTGACAGTTCAATACAAAAGCAAGCATGTTTCTTTCTCTGTATCTTTTCTTCAAAAGAACTGCTTCCAGTCCTGTTTGTGAGGCAGCTACTGATCCCATAACTGTTTGATTTATACGACAAACTTTGAGTTCTCTGTTCGGTAATCATTGGATATCATTCACTACCTTTTATTATGAATCATCCAATTTCCATTTTTATTATTTGTTTTAAGATGTAGCTATTCCTACGAAAAATCTCAAAATATGTTCTTGTTGGTCACATGGGACATACCTGCTATAGCTTTAATCTTGGATTTGTCCAGGGTTTTTTTTTCTTCTCCATCTCAACCAAGTATAGAGTCCATATAGTTTAAATAGGCATGTTTTCTATTTTTCATTTGCTCTTGTTAAGTTTTAGATTTGCTTGGGAGTACATGTTTCAATCTTTGACCATGCTCCTTCACTGATGTGCTATACCATGGGATGTTATCAATAGGTGTGTTAATTGCTCTGTCACTAAAAAGCTGTACAATTCATAATTTTAATATCACACAGAATTTCAACCCATTATGAGACATTCTCCTTGTAAAACTCATTTAGGTTCTACAGTCCATAGAGGTCTTCCTATGCAGTGTGGTTGAAATTCACACTGTGGTGAAAGGCCCACACAAAGTCTTCCAAATCACAGATGCTATTTGGTATCCCTGCATGAGATATCAGCATAGCTATCCAGAAGCCTAAGCAGTGCGCTTTAGAGAGAAGGGTACCATGCTAACTTCAGAAAGGATGGCATAAAAAGAGAAGCTTTCAGGGTCAGAGTGGAGTTCAGTAGCTCCACAAACATGGGATTTGAAGGTTACTAGAAGCCTCCACACTCTCTAACAGTTGTCAACTTATTTACTGGACCATCATTTTGGGGCAAACTCTTCCATGTGTTTTATTTTTTAATGGTACATCATGAGTCAAGAGAAAGTCATGTGATTAGAATCCAATGAGCATTCCATTCTTCAGAGACCTTAGTAGATTTTCAGGGATCTTAGCAGTTCATTACTCAGGATCTTTTCTATACCTTCCCTCAGTTGTACATTGTAATTTTTCTTTAAGAATCCCCGCTGGAGGACAAAACACAAACTTTAGTTTGCCATTACACTTTTCAGAATGAGGAGGGGGAAAAAGCCATCAATAAAGATCAGTTTTAGGAATGTGCACTGATCAGCATTCAGTGGCTACTAATATGCATGTGAAGCCATTTTATATGTACTTTATCTGTCAAAAACTCTTTGAAATACGTTCTCCTTAGTTGCAGCAAAATGTGATGTGTCATGTAAATTTTGTTTATTCAATGTCAACTCAAAATATCTGCAGCACAATTTCAATGCACTCAAAAAAAAGTCTGCTGAAAATACTCTATTTGCCTTTTCAGCAACAAAGAGGAAACGGTATTCCTACTTCTTTGCCAGAAAAAAAAGACAGATCTTCTATTCCCAAAGTTTATCCTTTTGTGATATGCAGATAATAGCAATTACACTTACCAGTAATGCTTCAATCAATTTTTTCTTGAAAATATGCACTCTTCCTTTAATTGATATATAGGCAGAGGTATGAATTATCATGCAGTTTGTTATGAAAGGAAGTAGGTGGTGTATACATGCCAGAGTCTGACACCTTTACTCCCAGTGTAGCACTTTACTCCACAAGTTCATAGATTCCCAAGACAGAAGGGACCATTGTGATAATCTAATCTAGGGATTGGCAACCTTTAGCACACGGCCCACCAGCGTAAAACCCCTGGCGGGCTGGGCCAGTTTCTTTACCTGCCACTGTGACGATGTACCCCATAAAGCTTTATGGGGAGAGGCTTATAAATGTATACATGATGTAACTGGAATATGTTTTATGCTACATGTGCCATGTAACATATCTCTGTGAAAGTTATGACCTACTGAATCTATTCCTCCTGTTTGTATGCATGTATCATTGTTGTAGTTGAAGTTATGAATATTGGTTTTATATTTGCTGGTTTTATGCATAGCCTTTGTAAGAGCATGGGACCAGGTCAGGAGAAAAGAATGTGCAAGTTAAATGCAAGCACTTAACATACAAAAGAAGGTGCAGACCCCAATCCACATCGGGGCCTGGTCAGGATTGCAACTGGCTGGACTGGTTAGGGTGCATGGACAGGTGACTTGCCCATGTGATCCCAAAACTCCAGGGCAAGATGATGCTACACAGGGAGTGGGGGAAAGGCTATAAAAGCCCTTGGAAGACCCCACCATTTTGTCTTCAGCTGGCTAAAGAGAGAGACTCTCCACCCCCCCAAGGACACACCTGAAAGAGACTGAACAAAGGACAAAGACAATAGGGGGGTGAGTGATTGCTGGACCCAGGCTAGGAGGAAGATAGCCTGTTTACTGGACCTGGTGAGGTTTTTATCTGTACACAGGGTGATTAAACATAGAACTGCGTGTTCTATTTTATTTTATTTAGTAATTCACTTTGTTCTGTCTGTCACTACTTGGAATCACTTAAACCCTACTTTCTGTACTTATTAAAATCACTTTTTACTTATTAAGTTACCTGGAGTGCGAGTTGTTACCTAGGGAGGCAAACAGCTGTGCATATCTTTCTATCTTTGAAATAGAAGGCGAACTATTTATGAGTTTGCCTTGTATAAGTATTATACAGGGTAAAACGCATTTATTAAGGGTTTGAACCTCCTTGGGAGTTGGGCACCTGGGTGTCAAAGGCAAGAGCGCTTCCAGGAGCCTTACAGTTGTTAGTGGACTTGGTTCTGACCTGAGGGTCTGTGTTTGCAGCAGATCAGGGGAATCTGGCTCCAAACAGACAGGATTCGGGAGTCCCAAGCTGGAAAAGGCCTGGAAGCAGGGGCAGAAGTAGCCTTGGCACACCAGGTGGCAGCACCAAGCAGGTCTCTGTGATCCCAACCCGTCACAGCCACATCCACAGGTTTGGCTGATTGCAGCTCCCACTGGCCGCATTTAACCGCTCCAGGCCAATGGGGGCTGCAGGAAGTGGTGCACCCCAAGGAATGTGCTGACCGCCGCTTCCTGCAGCCCCCATTGCTCTGGGACAGCGAACCGCGGCCAGTGGGAGCTGCGATCAGCCAAACTTGCAGACACAGCCAAACCAGTCCGGCCCACCAGGGGGCTTACCCTGGTGGGCCGTATGCCAAAGATTGCCGATCCCTGATCTAATCTGATCTCCTACATAACACAGGCCAGTGAACCTCCCAAAAATAATTTCTAGAGCTTCTCTTTTAGAAAAATATCCACGCTTGATTTAAAAATTGTGAGTGACGGAGATCCACCACAACCCTTTGTAAATTGTTCCAAGAGTTAATTATTCTCACTGTTAAAAACCTATGCTTTATTTCCACTCTGAATTTGTTGAGCTTTAACTTCCAGCCATTGGATCTTGTTAAACCTGCCTTTGCTAGACTGAAGAACCCATTGTTCAATATTTCGTCTCTGTGTAGGTATTTATACACCATAGTAAAGAGAAAAACTGTAAGACACACAGATGAACATAATTTGTTGGGGGAAGAGTCAGTTTTTGTAAAGGGAAATCATGTCTCACCACTCTGCTAGAATTCTTTGAGAGGGTCCAAAAGCAAGTGGGTAAGGGGGATCCAGTGAATATAATGTACTTAGATTTTCAGAAAGCCTTTGACTTAGTCCCTCACTAAAGGCTCTTAAGCAAAGTATGCTGTCATGGGATAATAGGGAAGGTCCTCTCATGGATTGGTAACTGGTTAAAAGATAGGAAACAAAGGGTATGAATAAATGGTCAGTTTTCAGAATGGAGAGAGGTAAATAATGGTGTCCCCCCAAGGGTCTGTACTGGGACCAGTCCTATTCAATATATTCATTGAAAATAAATTATCTGGAAAAAAAGGGTAAACAGTGAGGTGGCAAAGTTTGCCAATGATAAAAAACTACTCAAGATATTTAAGACCCAGGCAGACGGCAAAGAGCTACAAAAGGATCTCTCAAAACTAGATGACTAGGCAACAAAATGGCAGATGAAATTCAATGATGATAAATGCAAAGTAATGCATATTGGAAAACAATCTGAACTATACATATAAAATGATGAGTGGTAACAGCCAATTTAGACCCCAAGAAAGATCTTGAAGTCATTGTGGGCAGTTCTCTGAAAAAATCCACTCAATGTGCAGCGGCAGTCAAAAAAAAGCGAACAGAAGGTTGGGAAGCATTAAGAAAGGGATAGATAATAAGACAGAAAATATCATATTGCCTCTATATAAATCCATGGTACGCCCACATCTTGAATACTGCGTGCAGATGTGGTTGCCCCATCTGAAAAACGATATATTGGAATTGGAAAAGGTCCAGAAAAGGGCAACAAAAATGATTATAGGTATGGAACGGCTGCCATATGAGGAGGGATTAAAAAGACTGGGACTTTTCAGCTTGGAAGAGAGACGACTGAGGCGGGATATGATAGAGGTCTATAAAATCATGACTGGTGTCGAGAAAGTAAATAAGGAAGTGCTATTTACTCCTTCTCCTATCACAAGTACTTAGTGGGTCACCAAAATAAATTAATAGGCAGCGGGTTTAAACCAAACAAAAGGAAGTATTTTTCCACACAATGCACAGTCAACCTGTGGAATGCCTTTCCAGAGGATGTTGTGAAGACCAAGACTATAACAGGGTTCTGAAAAGAACTAGTTAAGTTCATGGAGGATAGGTCCATTAATGGCTACTAGCCAGGATAGAAAGGGATGGTGTCCTTAGTCTATTTGCCAGAAGCTGGGAATGGGCTACAGGGGATGGATCACTTGATGATTACCTGTTCTGTTCATTCCCTCTGGAGCACCTGGCATTGACCACCGGCATCTAGTATACTGGGCTAGATGGACCTTTGGTCTAACCCAGTATGGCTGTTCTTATGCTACTGGCCTATGCAACAAACTGTAGCAACCTCCCTTCCACTCCAGCGACTTTAGTCAAGCGTTCAATAATCACCCCCGACCTTCTAATAATGGTAGCTATGGTCACGCTGACAACATGAAGAGGTAAGGTGGCAAAAGAGAACTAAGCAGTGCTGCCACATGCTGGAGGCAAGTGGAAGGATTAGGGGAAAGCACAGGGAGCACATCCCTAGCTGATTCCAGTTGAGATCTTATCCCCATCGGGTGTCTCCACTTGTCCTGGCCCCATCAAAACCACCCCTAGCAAGGAAGGGGAGCATTGTCATGTTTGGTTTTGTTTGGGTTTTTTTTGGTGTGTGAGAACAAAACACTTGCTACAGTTAATGATGTTTTGAGCACACACAGACCTAGATTCTGCCACCCTTACTCACAATGAGAAGCACATTATAGTTCAAATAATCCTACTGCAACCAACAGGGGAATCTCAAGTAGGAGTGGAGAGGTTATTTTACATCTATATTTGGGACTGTTGCGACTATAGCTGGAATACTGTGTCCAGTCCTAGTATCCGCAATTCAAGAAAGATGTAGATAAATTGGAGAGAGTTCAGAGAAGAGCCACAAGAATGACTGAAGGATTAGAAAACCTGCCTTATAGTGATAGACTAAAGGAGCTCAACCTATTTTGTTTAAAAAAAAAAATAAAAAAAAAGGTTAAAGGGGGTGACTTGATTACATAAGAATGGTCTGACCCAGTATGGTCGAAGGTCCATCTAGCCCTGTATCCTGTCTTCTGACAGTGGCCAATGGCAGGTGCCCTCAGGGAATGAGCAGAACAGGTAATCATCATGTGATCCATCCCCTGTTGCCCATTCCCAGCTTCTGGCAACAGACTAAGGACACCATCCCTGTCTATCCTGGCTAGTAGCAATTGATGGACCTATCCTCCACGAACGTAACTAGTTCTTTTCAGAACCCTGTTATAGTCTTGGCCTTCACAACAGCCTTTGGAAAGGCATTCCACAGGTTGACTGTGCATTGTGTGGGGAAAAAATACTTCCTTTTGTTTGGTTTAAAGCCACTGCCTATTAATTTCATTTGGTGACCCCTAATTCTTGTGTTAGGAGAAGGAGTAAATAGCACTTCCTTATTTACTTTCCTCGACACCAGTCATGATTTTATAGACCTCTATCATATCATAGTTCAGATGATGTTTTCCAATGTTCATTATTTTGCATTTATCAACATTGAATTTCATCTGCCATTTTGTTACCCAGTCACACAGTTTTGAGAAATCCTTTTGTAGCTCTTCACCGTTTGCCTGGGACTTAAATATCTTGAGTAGTTTTGCATCATTGGCAAATTTTGTCAGCTCACTATTTATTTATAAAATGATCTGGAAAAAGAGCTATATTGAATAGGACTGATCCCAGTACAGACCCTTAGAGGGGACACCATTATTGACTTCTCTCCATTCTGAAAACTGACCATTTATTCATACCCTTTGTTTGCAATCTTTTAACCAGTTACCAATCCATGAGAGGACCTTCCCTATTATCCCATGACAGCTTACATTGCTTAAGAGCCTTTGGTGAGGGACCTAGTCAAAGGCTTTCTTAAAATCTAAGTACACTATATCCACTGTATCCCCCTTGTCCACGTTTGTTGACTCCCTCAAAGAATTCTAGTAAATTAGTAAACCATGATTTCCCTTTACAAAAAACATGTTGACTCTTCCCCCAACAAATTATGTTCATCCATGTGAGACAATTTTGTTCTTTACTATAGTTTCAACCAGTTTGCCAGGTACTGAAGTCAGGTTTACTGGCCTGTAATTGCTGGGATCACCTATGTAGCCCTTTTTAAAAATTGGCATCATATCAGCGATCCTCCAGTCATTTGGTACAGAAGTGAATGTAAATGATAGGTTACAGACTACAGTTAATAGTTCTGCAATTTCATATTTGCATTCCTTCAGAACTCTTCGGTGAATGCTGTCTGGTCCTGATGACTTATTACTGTTTAGTTTATCAGTTTCTCCCAAAACCTTCTCTAATGACAATTAAATCTGAAGTACAAGAGGGGTAGCTGTGTTAGTCTGGATCTGTAGACGCGACAAAGGGTCCTGTGGCACCTAATAGACTAACAGAGGTATTGGAGCATAAGCTTTCATGGGTGAACACCCACTTCGTCTTGGATCCGGATGGCTTGCATCCAACGAAGTGGGTATTCACCCATGAAAGCTTATGCTCCAATACCTCTGTTAGTCTATCGGTGCCACAGGACCCTTTGTCACAATTAAATCTGAGGAACTCTCCCAGACTGGTCACCCAAAAATAATGGCTCAGGTTTGAGAATCTCCCTCACATCCTCAGCCATGAAGACCAATGCGAAGAATTCATTTAGTTTCTATGCAATGGCCTGATCATCCTTGAGTGGTCCTTTAGTATCTTGATTATCCAGTGGCCCCACTGGTTGTTTATCAGGCTAACTTTTGATGTACTTAAAACAAAATTTTGCTATTACTTTGAGTCTTCAGCTACCTGTTCTTCAAATTCCTTTTTTGGCCTTCCTAATTATATTTTTGCATATCATTTGCCAGAATTTATGCTCCTTTCTATTTTCCTCACTAGGATTTAAACTTCCAGTTTATAAAGGATTCCTTTTTGCCTCTCATGGCTTCCCTTACTTTGTGGTTTAGCCATGGTGGCACTTTTTTGGTTCTCTTACTATGTTTTTTAATTTGGGGGTATATATTTAAATTGAGCCTCTATTATGGTGTCTTAAAAAATTTTCCACACAGCTTGCAGAGGTTTCACTTTTGGTGCTGTACCTTTTAATTTCTGTTTCACCAACTTCCTCGTTTTTGTGTAGTCTCCCTTTCTGAAATTAAATGCTACAGTGTTGGGCTGCTATGGTGTTTTCCCCACCACCGAGATGTTAAGTTTATTATGTTATAGTCACTATTACCAAACATTCCAGCTATATTCACCTATTGGACCAGATCCTGTACTACACTTAGGACTAAATCAAGAATTGCTTCTCCTCTTGTGGGTTCCAGGACTAGCTGCTCCAAGAAGCAGTCATTTAAAGGTGTTAAGAAACTTTATCTCTGCATCCCATCCTGAGGTGACACGTACCCAGTCAATATGAGGATAGTTGAAATCCCCCACTATTACAGATTTTTTTATTTTAATAGCCTCTTTAATCTCCCTGAGCATTTCACAATCACTATCAGCATCCTGATCAAGTAGTTGGTAATATAACCATTTTGGACACCCTGTTTCAGCCACACCCTTAACCTGAGATCTCTGGTGATGCTGGGGACTAGACTGATTGTCGGTTTGCAGTCTGGGAGGGATTTTTACCATGTGGCAGAACTGGCAAACTGCCATGTGTACTTTCATCCCCCATCCAGTATCCTGGAGTCTGGTTTGGGAAGTTCAAATTACAATCGTCACCCTGCCACAACTTTGGCAGGGTCCAGGGTGGTTGGTGAATGTTTGACTGAGATTCCTGGAACCCAATGGGCTACTTGGGCCTTGACCCTGGGCACAGAATTGCATGGTGCATCACTCCATGATGTGACGGAGAGACTGCCGAGACTCATCCAGCCCTCAGATCGCTACCCCTTCCTTCTTCTCCACGTGGGCACCAATAATACTGCCAAGAATGACCTTGAGCATATCACTGCAGACTACGTGGCTCTGGGAAGGATAAAGGAGTTTGAGGCGCAAGTGGTGTTCTCATCTATCCTCCCTGTGGCAGGAAAAGGCTGGGGTAGAGACCGTCGTGTCATGGACGTCAACGAATGGCTACGCAGATGGTGTTGGAGAGAAGGGTTTGGATTCTTTGACCATGGGATGGTGTTCCAAGAAGAAGGAGTGCTAGGCAGAGACGGGCTCCACCTGACGAAGAGAGGGAAGAGCATCTTTGCAAGCAGGCTGGCTAACCTAGTGAGGAGGGCTTTAAACTAGGTTCACCGGGGGAAGGAGACCAAAGCCCCGAGGTAAGTGGGATACCGGGAGGAAGCACAAGTAGGTGAGTGCAAGAGGGGAAGGCTCCTGCCCCATACTGGGACAGCAGGACGATCAGTGAGTTAGCTTAAGTGCCTATACACAAATGCAAGAAGCCTGGGAAACAAGCAGGGAGAACTGGAAGTCCTGGCACAGTCAAGGAATTATGATGTAATTGCAATAACAGAGACTTGGTGGGATAACTCACATGATTGGAGTACTGTCATGGATGGATATAAACTGTTCAGGAAGGATAGGCAGGGCAGAAAAGGTGGGGGAGTTGCGTTGTATGTAAGAGAGCAGTATGACTGCTCAGAGCTCCAGTATGAAACTGCAGAAAAACCTGAGAGTCTCTGGATTAAATTTAGAAGTGTGAGCAACAAGGGTAATGTCATGGTGGGAGTCTGCAGCAGACCACCAGACCATGGGGGATGAGGTGGACAAGGCTTTCTTCCAGCAACTAACAGAAGTTACTAGATCGCAGGCCCTGGTTCTCATGGGTGACTTAAATCATCCCGATATCTGCTGGGAGCATAATACAACGGTGCACAGACAATCCAGGAAGTTTTTGGAAAGTGTAGGGGACAATTTCCTGGTGCAAGTGCTGGAGGAACCAACTAGGGGAAAAGCTCTTCTTGACCTGCTGCTCACAGGGAAGAAATAGTAGAGGTAGCAATAGTGGATGGGAACCTGGGAGGCAGTGACCATGAGATGGTCGGGTTCAGGATCCTGACACAAGGAAGAAAGGAGAGCAGTAGAATACAGACCCTGGACTTCAGAAAAGCAAACTTCGACTCCCTCAGGGAACTGATGGGCAAGGTCCCCTGGGAGAATAACATGAGGGGGAAAGGAGTCGAGGAAAGCTGGCTCTTATTTTAAAGAATCCTTATTGAGGTTGCAGGAACAAACCCTCCTGATGTGTAGAAAGAAAAGTAAATATGGCAGGCGACCAGCTTGGCTTAACAGTGAAATCCTTGCTCGTCTTAAACACAAAAAAGCAGCTTACAAGAAGTGGAAGATTGGACAAATGACTAGGGAGGAGTATAAAAATATTGCTCAGGCATGCAGGAGTGAAATTAGGAAGGCCAAATCACATTTGGAGTTGCAGCTAGCCGGAGATGTTAGGAGTAACAAGAAGGTATATTAGCAACAAGAAGAAAGTCAAGGAAAGTGTGGGCCCCTTGCTGAATGAGGGTGGGAACCTAGTGACAGAGAATGTGGAGAAAGCTAGTGTACTCAATTCTTCTTTTTGCCTCTGTCTTCACAGACAAGGTCAGCTCACAGACAGCTGCACTCCGCAGCATGGTATGGGGAGGAGGTGACCAGCCCTCTGTGGAGAAAGAAGTAGTTCGGGACTATTTAGAAAAGCTGGACGAACACAAGTCCATGGGGCCGGATGCACTGCATCCGAGGGTGCTAAAGGAGTTGGCCGATGTGATTGCAGAGCCATTGGCCATTATCTTTGACAAATCATGGCAATCGGGGGAGGTCCCGGATGACTGGAAAAAAGCTAATGTAGTGCCCATCTTTAAAAAAGGGAAGAAGGAAGATCCGGTCAGTCTCACCTCAGTCCCTGGAAAAAATCATGGAACAGGTCCTCAAGGAATCAATTCTGAACCACTTAAAGGAGAGGAAAGTGATTAGGAACAGTCAGCATGGATTCACCAAGGGCAAGTCATGCCTGACTAACCTAATTGCCTTCTATGATGAGATAACCGGCTCTGTGGATGAGGGGAAAGCAGTGGATGTGCTATCTCTTGACTTTAGCAAAGCTTTTGATACAGTCTCCCACACTATACTTGCCAGCAAGTTAAAGAAGTATGGGCTGGATGAATGGACTGTAAGGTGGATAGAAAACTGGCTAGATAGTCAGGCTCAACGCGTAGTGATCAATGGCTCCATGTCTAGTTAGCAGCCGGTATCAACTGGAGTGCCCCAGGGGTCGGTGCTGGGGCCGGTTTTGTTCAATATCTTCATTAACGATCTGGAGGACGGTGTGAACTACACCCTTAGCAAGTTTGTAGATGACACTAAACTGGGAGGAGTGGTTGATACGCTGGAGGGTAGGGATAGGATACAGAGGGACCTAGACAAATTAGAGGATTGGGCCAAAAGAAATCTGATGAGGTTCAACAAGGACAAGTGCAGAGTCCTGCACTTAGGACGGAAGAATCCCATGCACTGCTACAGACTAGGGACCGAATAGCTGGGCAGCAGTTCTGCAGAAAAGGACCTAGGGGTTACAGTGGACGAAAAATCTGAATTTTTCGTCCACTGTGTGCCCTTGTTGCCAAGAAGGCTAATGGCATTTTGGGTTGTATAAGTAGGGGCATTTCCAGCAGATCGAGGGACGTGACCATTCCCCTTTATTCGGCACTGGCAAGGCCTCATCTGAAGTACTGTGTCCAGATTTGGGCCCCACACTACAAGGAGGATGTGGAAAAAATGGAAAGAGTCCAGTGGAGGGCAACAAAAATGATTAGGGGGCTGGAGCACATGATTTATGAGAGGCTGAGGGAACTGGGATTAGCCAGCCTGCAGAAGAGAAGAATGAGGGGGGATTTGATAGCTGCTTTCAACTACCTGAAAGGGGGTTCCAAAGAGGATGGATCTAGACTGTTCTCAGTGGTAGAAGATGACAGAACAAGGAGTAATGGTCTCAAGTTGCAGAGGGGGAGGTTTAGGTTGGATATTAGGAAAAACTCTCTCACTAGTAGGGTGGTGAAGAACTGGAACGGGTTACCTAGGGAGGTGGTGGAATCTCCTTCCTGAGAGGTTTTTAAGGTCAGGCTTGAAAAATCCCTGGCTGGGATGATTTAGTTGGGGTTGGTCCTGCTTTGAGCAGGGGGTTGGACTAGATGACCTCCTGAGGTCCCTTCCAACCCTATGATTCTATGGTGAGAGGGTACTCCTCCACGTCTCATACAGTGTATGACTTTCCTCATCTGATCTTCCCTAACTTTGGTGTGCACGAAGGAATGGGTCAGGAACCCTGAACAGACATGAGGTTAAAGACTGATCAGGACATTCACTCACCCCCTCAGGTTTGTAGTACATGGGGGTGCCCATTGATATTGTTCTGGAATAACTCTGCGAGGTAGTTGTGTTATTTACTCCAGCTGGGTAATAAACTGATTTTGCACATTCTCTGCCTTGCACAACAAAAACACCACCATATATTTTCACTACTTGATATATATTTCTAAATTGCATCATCTCTAGAGGAGTTTGAGGTGCAAGTTGTGTTCTCATCATTCCTCCCTGTTGAAGAAAAAGGTCCAGGTGGAGACTGTAGAATTGTGGAGGTGAATGCATGGTTACGCAGGTGGTGTCAAAGAGACGGCTTTGGATTCTTCAACCATGGGATGTTGTTCCAGGAATAAGGATTGCTAGGAAAAGATGGGATCCACCTAACGAAGAGAGGGAACAGCATCTTTTCAGGCAGGCTTGCTTGCTAACCTAATGAGGAGGGCTTTAAACTTGGTTCACCGGGGGATGGTGACCTAAGCCCAGAGGTAAGTGGGGAAGTGGGATACTGGGAGGAAATAAGAAGGGAACAAGATGGGAAGCCTCCTGATTCATACTGAGAAAGTACAGCAATTGGCTAGTTATCTTAGGTGCATGTACACGAATGCAGGAAGCTTATGAAACAAGCAGGAAGAATTGGAAGTCCTGGCACAATCAAGGAACTATGATGTGATTGGAACAACAGAACCATGGTGGAGCACATGACTGGAGCACTGTCATTGATGGGTATAAATGGTTCAGGAAGGACAGGTACTGGTGGAAAGGTGGAGGAGTTGCATTGTATGTAATAGAGTGGTATGATTGCTCAGAGCTCCAGTATGAAACTGGAGAAAAGCCGGTTAGAATCTTTGGCTTACGTTTAGAAATGAGAGCAACAAGGGTGATGTCGTGGTGGGTGTGTGCTATAAACCACCAGATCAGAGGGATGAGGTACAGGCAGCTTTTTTTGGACAACTAACTGAAGTTCCCAGATCACACAGGCCCTGGTTCTAATGGGGGACTTCAATCACCCTTACATCTGCTGGGAGGGCAATACACAGACAATCCAGGAAGTTTTTGGACAGTTGTCAAATATAAAGGGAAGGGTAACAACCTTTATGTATGCAGTAACAAAATTCCTCCTGGCCAGAGATACAGAATCACTAACCTGTAAGGGGTTAATCAGTTCGATTAACCTAGTTGGCACCTGACCAGAAAAACCTATGGGGAAAGACGATACTTTCAAATCTGGGGTGGGGGAAGGTTTTGGTTGTGCTCTTTGTCTTGTTCCCACTTGGGACAAAGAGAGAGGAACCAAGCAGGTAAACCAGCCCCTAAAAAGATCCTGAAATGATACATCTAATATTACAGGAATTGTAAGCAATAGCAAGGAAATGCATTAGATTATCTTTTGTTTTAGCTTGCGAATTTTCCCTATGCTAAGAGGTAATTTTATTCTTGTTTTGTAACTGGGAAGCAGAGTCAGAGGGGAATCCTCTGTGTTTTAAATCTTTTTATTTACCCTGTAATGTTACCTTCCATCCTGATTTTGCAGGTGTGATTCTTTTACTTTTTTTTTTATTATTAAATGAAATTCTTCTTTTAAGAACCTGATTGATTTTCAGTGTCCTAAAAAACAGGAATTTGATCTGTGCTCATTTTGTTAACCTATTGGTTAGTATATTATTCTCAAGCCTTCCCAGGAAAGGGGGTGAAAGGGTTCCAAATGGCTCCTCCCTAAATGTTTGTTTAAATCACTTAGTGGTGTCAGCAATGCTGTCCAAGCACAAGGAAAAGAATGTGTGCTTTGGGGAAGTTTTTAAATTAAGCTGGTGAAATATAAGATTAGGGGGTCTTTCATGTGGGTCCCCACATCTGTACCCCAGAATTCAGAGTGGGGAGGGAACCCTGACAAGAGTGTTGGGGACAACTTCCTGGTACAAGTGCTGGAGGAACCAACTAGGGGCTGTGCTCCTCTTAACCTGCTGCTTACAAACAGGAAAGAATTGGTAGGGGAAGTAGAAGTGGGTGGCAACCTAGGCAGCAGCGACCATGAGATGGCTGAGCTCATGATCCTCACAAAAGGAAAAAAAAGAGTAGCAAAATACAAACCCTGGACTTCAGAAAAGCAGACTTAGATTCCCTTAGGGAACTGATGCGCAGGATCTCCTGGGAGCCTAATATGAGGGGGAAAGGAGTCCAGCAATGCTGGCTGTATTTTAAAGAAGCCTTAGTGAGGATGCAGGAACAAACCATCCCGTGTGCAGAAAGAATAGCAAATATGTCAGTCAACCAACTTGGCTTAACAGTGAAATCTTCGGTGAGCTTGTAAGCTTCCTTTTTGAGTTTAAGAAGTGAAAATTTGGACCGATAACTAGGGAGGAGTATAAAAATATTGCTAGGGCGTGCAGGGATGTAATCAGGAAGGGCAAGGCACAATTGGGGTTGCAGCTAGCAAGGGTTGTGAAGGGAAATAAGAAGGATTTCACAGATGACACTAATTTGCAGGGAGAGGTAGATATGCTGGAGGGTACGTATAGGGTCCAGAGTGACCTATACAAATTGGAGGATTGGGCAAAAAGAAATCTGATGAGGTTCAACAAGGACAAGTGCAGAGTCCTGCACTGAGAAGAATCCCACGCACCACTACAGGCTGGGGACCGACTGGCTAAGCAGCAGTTCTGCAGAAAAGGACCTGGGGATTACAGTGGACGAGAAGCTGGACATGAGACAGCAGTGTGCCCTTGTTGCCAAGAAGGCCAATGACATATTGGGCTGTATTAGTAGGAGCATTGCCAGCAGATCTAGGGAAGTGATTATTCTCCTCTATTTGGCACTGGTGAGGCCACACCTGGAGTATTGTATCCAGTTCCCCCCCCCCCACACACACACACACACACACACACACCGAAGGGATGTGGACACATTGGAGAGAGTCCAGCGGAGGGCAATGAAAATGATTAGGGGGCTAGGGCACATGACTTACAAGGAGAGGCTGAGGGAACTAGGGTTATGTAGTCTGCAGAAGAGAAGATTGAGGGGGGGGATTTGATAGCAGCCTTCAACTACCTGAATGGGGGGGTTCCAAAGAGGATGGAGCTAGGCTGTTCTCAGTGGTGGCAGATGACAGAACAAGAAGCAATGGTCTCAAGTTGCAGTGTGGGAGGTCTAGGTTGGATATTAGGAAACACTATTTCACTAGGAGGGTGGTGAAGCACTGGAATGGGTTACCTAGGGAGATGGTGGAATCTCCATCCTTGGAGGTTTTTAAGGCCAGGCTTGAGAAAGCCTTGGCTGGGATGATTTAGTTGGTGTTGGTCCTGCTTTGAGCAGGGGAATTGGACTAGATGCCCTCCTGAGGTCTCTTCCAACCCTAATATTCTATGATTCTACAGAAACATCACACTAAGGTTCAATGGTCATTTTGCCTGAGTAAGGACTTCAAGATGGGGCCCTGTTTTAATCAAATTGATTTGTAATGAGATGGGTGCTGGTTAAAAATTGTAGTTATTCCAAACATATTTGAATTGAGAATGATCCATCCCAAACCATCCTATATTTTTATAAAGTCAAGCTGATTTTCTATAGTTGACTCTTTGTATGTGTTGTCAGACGCTACCAATGTGGTGCTCTGCTCTTTTCGATAACAGTCAGCTGCATGCATGTTCCCTCTCTGTGCTGCCCCATCTCTGCTGCTAACACAGCAGACCCTAAGAGAATCCCCAAAGACCACAGACTCTGATAAGGTACGAAGGCACCCGAGCCAGATTTATTGTCAAACGAAGCACAGTGATAGTTTCCCTATATACTCTACCGGGCATACTACGAATTTGTGCTCCCTGGCAATGGACACAGCTCAGTCAGTGTCAGGACTTTCCACTGCCCCCTACATCAGACAAAGACACCACCCCAGGGACGCATTCTTATACACAGATACAAACAAACAAGTTACATAACGCTCCTGACGTATTGAGGTGCAACCCTTCTATGTAACAAGGTACAACCCCTCTACGCAGTAAGGTGCCGCCTCTCACCTTGTACATGTTGGTTTAAACAAAACAACTATCCATCATATTACCCTTTTGCCCCTGTCCTTGTTATGTGTGGAAGGTATAAGAATGTTCTGGTACGATTTGTTTATATCTCTGGTATCCAATACACTTTAGATATATTTTTAGGCAACATCAGCCCTTTCCTTGCCAGCTTCTGTGAGCAGGGCCTGCCTCTGGCTCACAGCTTTACTTTGCTTTATGTTAGCAAAGTCTTAACCATTACTTTAATTCAGGCCTCAGGCCTCCGATACAAGAGTGTGTCCAGGGCTTCATCTTACTACAGTATGTTCATGGCATTCTGAAAGAACAAACTTAACAGAATCTGCTTACCTGCTGTCAGATACTAAAAGTTTAAGGATCATTATCTAGAGGACCATGAGCCCAATCCAGTTTGTTGGTTTGTAACTTGTTCCATTAATATTTAAGGGCCCTTTTTCAGTTAAAAAAGATGGTTCTGCATCATATCAGTTTTCACAAATAATGGAATATGTTAAAAGTAACGTAAGTTGGCTGCATTCATCTCCATCAAAATGGTTTCATTGGGACATAACTCCAAGGGTTATCTGGGTAAATATGTCTGTACTCTTTTAGACCTTAGTTACCATGTGCATAATCACAGAATTCCCCACTCACCAAACCCAAAGCCTCAGCACTTCACTCACACTAATTTACTCCAAAAGGAAACACAGTAGCACAGTGAATTCATACTACCGCTGAAGTACAATCCACTGAAAATCCTATCAATTTCACTTTGCTGCTTTCCCTAAACGTAGAGTGGAGTAGTGTTAATGCACCCTATATATATATAGGTACCAGCTCATTCCAAACCCAGCATTAGTCTGTAAATATATATATAGAAATACCACTGCTAGGATACCAAAGAAAGCTATATAAAGACTATAGTATAAAGGACTGGAAACACCTGGGTCTTATGAAAGCAATTTCACCATTATTTAAAAGAACTTGCATGACTTTCCCAAAATCAGCTGGGAGTAGATTCAGGCTATAAGTGCAGATTTTTTTTTTTTTAATGACACTGACAAAACTGTCTGAAGTGACCTTTTCAAGTCTGTTCGGGAACAAACTCACACTACAGACAGCTTTTCACTTCAGTTCTTAAATTAGGGAGATAATCCTCATTTTTAATTTCCATAAAGGTTTCCTGTTGATCTCCACCTTCCGAGTACACTTGAAAGCATGTAAGTAACAGCGGTAGGCTGATTTTTAATTTTTCTTTTACACCACTTGAGTGGATCTAAATTCTATGAGGCAAAAAATGATATCTGGCAGCATATGACACAGAATGCCACTTGGCGTCATGCTCCATCTTTAAGCAGAAGCTGCTGGAAGGCTCAGAATTTTTTCTGGTGTCCCATGGTTTGTAAAACAGAGTTCTTATTAATGACATTTTGATATTGCTTCTTGGAGAAATCAAGCCAGTGTTTCAAAGTGCCTTACTCTCTCATTCACATCAGTATTAAATAGATATTTATTCCATGGGTTAGGTACCCGTATTTAAATACGGAAGAACAAAGTGTTTGCACCTTCAGTCTTAAATTATATGCACCCCTAAACCTTTACACACAGCTACTGTGATAAGTCATGGAGATTTTTTTTAACCCCCTTGACATAGGAAGTCACTGGCTATGGTAGGCATCTTTCATAGGAGATTGCGGAGTACATTACAAACATTAATGAAGCCCCAATGCACCCCAGTGAGACAGAACAGTATTTATTTTACAGTTAGCTTCTCTATGTCATGGCGTCCCTAAGTGACATGCCCAAGGTCACACAGGAACTCTGTAGCAAACCCAGGAATAGAATCTAGGAGGTCTAGATCCCACACCCCTGCTTGAACATTACTAACAACTCCTTTCTTTTGATTTTTCATGCAAAAGCATTCTCAAGGAGAGACTGCCCTCTGGGCTCCCTTGTTCCGAACAGAGGACACAGCAGCAGCTATGGAGGACAGCAGTGGGAATTAATGCTTCAAAACAGTATTTGTTTATAACCAGATTTCCAACACATTTATAATCAAAGACTGAAGTGGATTAAAAAAAATCAATATTTTGAAATCAAAATACCTACAGAGTATTGTATTTCTGAGGAAAATAGCACATGTGAGTGCCAGAATTTAACTGGGGGAGGAAAAAAAAAAGCAAGTGAAACCTTTGATCAGTTTGTAACACATCTATCTAGCTAAAGGTTCTTTATAATGCCCATTGGTATATAAGACACTGATCCTACAAAGACTTAAATATGTACTTAACTTTACATACTGAGAATAGCCATTGATTTCAATGGAACTACTCACAGTGTGCAAGTCTTGGCAGGATCGAGACCTAAGATCTTAGGCTAAACTCCAAAAAAGCATTCGGTTCTGTTGATGGATTAATTCAGGATAGAAATTAAGAGATTATAAATAACAATAAGAATCTAGATACTAATGAAAATCCAGGGAATGTGCTATGCAGACAAAAACAAAGCAAGGGCAAATCCTGCTCCCACTGAAGTCAATGACAAAGTTATGCCCCGTACAGTGGAAATACATTTTAAAGCTAAGAATATGTGACTCTGGATCCAGTGAAACTTCTGATAGTATGAAAGTCACAAATACAAATTGAGAAAAAGGGGCATTATGAAAAGTACTACACAAAAGTTTTCCAAATTAAGTATAGGTGACCTAGTTTCTGTACAGTAGCAGGGCTGGCTCCAGGCACCGGCCAACCAAGCATGTGCTTGGGACGGCACCTTCTAAGGGGCGGCCAATCTTGGAGTGGCGCTCGGAGTTTTGTGGGGGGTTTTCCCCGTCTTCGACGGGGTGACACTCGTGGGGGGGGTTGTTTTTTTTGTTTTTGTTTCGGCGGGGCGGCGCTCGGGGTTTGTTTGTTTGTTTTTGCTTGGGGCGGCAAAAAAACATTAGAGCCGGCCCTGTACAGAACAAAAGTCAGATGGCTACTGAAGCAAAATTACCATGAAACACATAAGAAATACCTTATTCATGCTAATCTGAAACACAAGAATAAGAATAAATTTTTTAAAAGGAGAAATACAAGCCAGAAACCTGATCCTTCCACAGTTCCTCAGGGATATATCATTACTCCCATACAGAGTCCAATGAATTTTTTATATATATATAAAAATATATATACACACACACACACACACCCCTCTACCAGTTTCGTTTCCAGGTCCCCAAAGACACAGGTAATATAGTGAAGAATATTCAGCACAGGAGAAACTACTTACAAATGCAATGACAGCATTCAAGTTACTGGATGGTGCACAAACTGAATATATGAGAACACATTAGTGGGAAAGCACTGAACAGAATGTAGAACTAGAGCAAACTATTACTCTGGTAACAGAGCAAACCAAAAACTGGTGAAACAGAGGCAGAATAAACCTGATACCTGCTAGAACTCAGTAAATCTTAACTTTTTGGGTAAATTTGTCCATAACTATTACAGTGTAAATGTGTTTATATTAGGTTTCAGATACTCACTTTTAGAAAATAAAATCAGTGGTTATGTATATGCTGTAACAGAAATAGTCAATGTCATAGGATGTATAACTTCATGCAGTAGAATTCTCACTTCAAAAGCAACTCTTTTTTGTAAGATGGACATATATGATGCATGCCTTACTCTCACAGATAAAACAAACCAACCCACTGGTTTTTTAACTACACCGTACCTGGAATAGGTGAACCAGTTCAGAATTTTGAAACAGCTGAACTTTCACCTGCAACTGAAAGTTGTTGAGATGAGTTCCTGTCTGCTTCCTGTAAAACTTGCCCATCCGGTATTGCCCTGGCCTCTTCTTTTGTCATTCAGTGTGGCACACATTCTAAAGCAATATGCATTTCCTCACCTTTCGGGGGCGAAGCCAGACTTTGAGGCACCTGCTCCCCCACTTGGTGTTAACTTTGCTTGTGCCAATCAGAAACGAACACAAACAGGTTTTGGGCCCCGTCCCCTATGACACTTCTATGATGTCATAGTTGGTACTTTAGGAGCTGCCTGCCATGTGCAGGCAGGGAGAGGAGAAAGAAAAACGAATCCTGTGTATCCCGTGTACACCCGTAACCGAGCCTGATCACCTCGAAGCCTCTCTCTCAGCTCACGTGTTTCAAACAGAGTTTCTACGTTTGCCGGTCGTTATGCGTTGGTTTGTATTTGTGAGTATCCGTTATTACTAAATGCTGTATCTTTGTTTATAAATATTGTTAGTACATATTTAGTTATTGTGTGTTTTAAGTTTCATTAACTCTATTAGCTAATCTAACGCTGCTCCCTTACCCCTTGTAATTATCCCCAATAAAACTTTAAACTGATTAATTTTAGTTGTGCGTGTGCGTATCTGCAGTTTGCATCGTAACCCATACTCTCCTTGCATCCCTTACCAATATAGTCTATTGCCACGTGCAGCCTAGTAAATAACAGGCCTGCATTTTCTTTCGCCCCTGCGTGCCCGTGGCAATCCACATGGCGTCACGAACAGGATGCAAGGGAGTTGGGCCATGCCCGTGGCACACTGCAGACCGTGCAGATGATGAAACTGAACAGTTCCAACATTTGCAGTTTCACCTTTTTACTAGCCAAAATTCGACTGATCCAAAAATAGAATGGATCTGTTCCCTTGGCTCGGGTAAAACTCTAAAAGGCTATACTGTACCATTAACCCTGGCAGATACAGGATGCCTCCTTCGGTGCCACCCGAGCTTTAGGTGTCAGCCAGCCGATTGTTCCCTACAGCCTCAGTGCACGGAGACTGTGGAGAACCTCGGTGCTGCAAATCCCTCTCAGCTTTGGAGAGAGTGTAGCCGCATTGTTAGAAAATCCGGAGGTACTGTTTCCAAATTGATTCCCCCACCTCGGGTAATACCTGCTGATCCGGCACACAAATTATTATGCCAGATGATAAAAGAATTAGATTTAATTAAGAAAACCAAAAAATTGCGACCCGATGAATATAAATCTGAGGATGTTTCCACCGTCCTGTTTAGCATGATATGCAAGGCCCTCGATCTGTGCTCTGTCCTCCACGGGGGCACAATGTTTGCAGCTAAACAGGCAGCCCCAGGCTCTCCTAAAGATGATAATGAGGAGAAAACAGAAAAGGTAGAGCCCATCACTACCTCCCCACCGTCCTGCTCCGCACAAGAATGCGAAGTGCAGGGTGTTCTTTTAGCTGCCCAGCATGTTGCTAATGCCCACTCAGCCAACAAGCAAGTTGTTTTAGGTATCGATTCTCAATTTTGTTTAGATATTTTGATTGAGCAAGCCTCTCCCTCAGCTTTTGTTAGAATGTGGGACCAAATTTTTACCCTAATTCATAAATTCTCTCACCCTTGGTTCGTTACGCACTGTCCCTCTCATCGACCAGGCTCTAACCCCCTGCATTCCAGTCTTGATCAAAGAATGAGAGAGGTCTCCCAAGTTCATATGGCAAATCCCGCCCCACAGGCCGACCCGCTGCTGCGCTGGCTCCACGAAGAATGGGGACACTTACCACCCACAAAATTGTATGGCCTGTTATCTGGCTTTTCTGACCAGAAGCCTGACGTTAGCTGCAGTCAGTGCGAGCTCATTGTTCAGTCCTGCTTGCAGTGTGTGCAGGTAAAAACTATGAATCGTCCCCGATATGAGCGCTCTGCATACGCTGCAGAACACTTTGCGCCAGGTAGTACGTGGCAAAGTGACTTAATAGGACCCCTGCCAGGTGCTCGTCGTTTTCCAAAAGCCTTAGTTACTGTCGATCTGGGGTCTCGGCAAACTTTTTGTGTCCCTCTTACTAAAACCAATGCTGTCTCCGTCGCTGTAGCTCTTAGGCAAACAGCAGCTGCCTGGGGCACTCCCACTGAAGTCCAAGCAGATGGTGGGCCACCCTTTACCAGCAAAAGCATTGAACAGCTCATTTTTGGATGGGGGGCTTCCCTTCACATCCATACTAAATATCATCCTCAAAGCAATGGTGTGGTGGAGCGAAAAATCGCAGTCCTTAAGACTATGCTGCGAACAGCAAACCCCAACCCTGATTTTAAAAACTGGAGCTCATTTTTACCCCAGGTACTTATCGCACTCAACAAAAGTTACTCTCGCTGGCCTCACATTTCACCTACACCTAAGCCGCCTTGGTCCCCCGTGTTTAACACCGGCCAACTGGTTTGGCTTACAGAACCCCAAGCCTCTGGCCTTCGAGAACCTATAAAAGCCACCATTCTCCGGGCCGGCAAGTACCCTAACACCTACCTAGTGGCTACAAGTAGCCCCGGTGACAAGCTAGTTCATCATAACTGGCTCAGCAAATGTAGTTCTTAATAAACAAACTAATGCCCCTGAGCAGGGCTCGTATTATTCTGTTTTACAGGTTATGCTGCTCTCCCTCACATACTCACTTTTAGAAAATAAAATCAGTGGTTATGTATATGCTGTAACAGAAATAGTCAATGTCATAGGATGTATAACTTCATGCAGTAGAATTCTCACTTCAAAAGCAACTCTTTTTTGTAAGATGGACATATATGATGCATGCCTTACTCTCACAGATAAAACAAACCAACCCACTGGTTTTTTAACTACACCGTACCTGGAATAGGTGAACCAGTTCAGAATTTTGAAACAGCTGAACTTTCACCTGCAACTGAAAGTGAACTATGAAATTAAAAAACTGTTGAGTTTAGGGTGGGGGAGAGAAAAAGGTAAGTCCATCTGGAATCACAGGGATGCTTAAAACACTCACTCATAGAAATAAAAAATACTATAAAAAAAGCCATTCAGTTATTTAAAACTGCCCTACTAGAACTGAGGAGATCTCCTAGTCCAGTAGTTTGTCTCAGACAGCAACTTGGGCCATGATATCTGATCTTTAGGTTTTACCCTAGAATTCCCAATGCTCAGATGAAATAACTCCAAGCTGGTAAAGGAGCCTACAGAGGTATTGACAACAATTACACTTGGTTTCTTAAACTCAAAATCGACCACTACTATGACAAACAGTTTCTTTAAATGGAGCAGGACTGTCTTAGGCAACTAAAGATATGTTTAACACTAGCAGAGCTCTTCATCATGGTATGGCAAATTATAATATTATGAGGCTCAAATATCTAATATATTATTACAGGGTGAAAACTCACATGTGACAGTTCCTACTTATATGATGTAAAATATGGTAGTTGGGCAGCATTTCTTTTCTGTGCAATTAGCAGATGGAAAACTGGAAATTTAGCAAGATAAGTAGATCAAGCTGAGGGGGACTATTTAACAGCCAATCTGAGTCATCTGATTTTGCAGCCAGAAGTTATACATGTATAGGAACTGAGGAAACTCCTAAGAAGCAAGTAAATTAGAATCACCAGCTTTGCATTGGATTTGTGGTTTTGGACTTGGGAGGGGGGAAATCAAAAGCCTTCTGAGATTTGGGGAATTAAAGGCTTCTCCTTTGATTAAAGCCAAGATACTGAAATTGAACTGTGTCAGGGGTATTAGGTGTCACAGTTCACAAGACACAATGTCAGTGAGAGAACATAGTGAGTCTAACATACAGAAAAAACAACGAGGAGTCGTTTTGTGGCGCCTTAGAGACTAACAAGTTTATTTGAGCATAAGCTTTTGTGGGCTAAAACCCACTTCATCAGATGCATGGAGTGGAAAATACAGAGGCACGTACAAATAGACAAAACATATCAAAAGATGGGCATTACCTTACCTGGGGTGGGGGGGCGGGTCAATGCTAACGAGCCCAGTCAATTAAGGTGGAAGTGAGCTATTCTCAACAGCTGACAAGAAGGGGTGAATACCAAGGGAGGAAAAAATCACTTTAGTAGTGCTAATGAGGCCAATGTCCCATCCACTCCCAGTCTTTATTCAGGCCTAATTTGATGGTGTTCAGTTTGCAAATTAATTCCAGTTCTGCAGTTTCTCATTGGAGTCTGTTTTTGAAGTTTTATTTGTTGAAGAATTCAGAAGTCACCTACTCCAGAACGGGCTCAAAGTAATAGAACAGAGGCATGTATGCCTTGTTACTCAGTGCCTAATGACTTAACAAGGAATTGCAACTGTGTGTTTATTAAGAATGCCTGTTAGAGCCCCCCAGAACAAGATCATGGGTCTAACACCTCAATTATTGTTTCTACTGTTGAGAGAATAAAGGACTCCATTGCCTATCTTGTAATAAGATCTGTCCATTTGTTATTCGGTTTGTTGTAATAGGTATTTATCAATTTCAAAACATTATGGTAAGTGCTACGAAGAGTATGATTTTTTTTAACATGCTTTTTTTTGGTGTGCAGGAAATTCCAATAAGGTGTAACCCAAATCAAGCAAACATGTCT
The DNA here is from genome assembly GCA_037349315.1 of Chelydra serpentina. Lineage (NCBI taxonomy): Eukaryota > Metazoa > Chordata > Testudines > Chelydridae > Chelydra > Chelydra serpentina. The sequence continues at coordinate 23,323,315 of JBAIAC010000035.1, forward strand.
GGAAGTGGCCCCTCCAGCTTCTAAATCACTGATACTAGCTCCTCTTTAGTATTTACTTTCTCAATGAACTCTGATTTGTGGGGGGAGATTCTATATAAAAATCAGCATATTGTGAACAATGAGGAGGGGGGGCAGCATAGGGCTACAACAAAGGGAACTATAACTTACAAATTCACACACTAAACCACCTTGGCAGCTTTATAAGCAATTCTATACAATGGTCCTGTGCCTTAAACTGGAACCACAACTTGAGCCATGATGGACCATGCCGTGTGCACTAGGAATGGAATGGCCACAATGAGTTTTCCCCCGTTTAGGCTGAGTGCTAATCCCACCTGGTTTATCAATATTTTTTTAAATTGTAAAATCCAAGCTTTATCAACCCAAAATACCAGACTTTGCTGAAACTCAAAGTTCTCAGGACTGAAGGGGGAACCTTCTTATAGCCAGTCTGAACCCTTCCCTGCATTTAGAATTGTCAAAAACACTCAGCCAACAGCTCTCTCAGGACAAGTTAAGCCTGTCTCTCAGTCAACCAGGGAGTAAGCCCATCTGCTAGAGAACATGTCCATCTGGCCTCTGAGCCTTCAACAATTTCCTATTGCTCTTTTTCTGGTGCCAGTTTAGACCTCTCAAACCATTGGAGAATCCTATATGTGCTGCCAATTGGGCTCATTAACATTTCCCTCCAGGAACCCCTGTTGTCCAGTTAGATTATGTCCTGGAATTCTCCATGCTACAGTCTCAGCAATGGCTGGAGAAGCAGCTAGCCACCTGGTGCCTGAAGTAGTGTTTTAATCCCCAGGCTACCAGAAACGGTGCAGGGTTCTTCCACACTAACCTACAGTGAAGTGTAAAGAAAATGTCAGATACAGTTTGGCATACAGGATGTTTAATGGAGAATGTACACTGCACTGGTCAATGCTTAACAAATAAAACAGAATAATAATGGGGGAGTTACATTGACTCAACAGAAAAGAAAAAGGGTGGGGTGTGTTTTTTAAATGAATTCCAAAGTTGGATAGGGATCAGCACTGCAGTCTGGAGGAAAGGGTAAAGAAATACACTGAGCTTCTGCCTCTTTTAGAGAGGCTCAAGAAGATTCATACACTCTGTAACCTGTCAGAGAGCATTAAGGAAGGGAAGCCTGTCATAGCCACCTCCTGTAGTTACAATTCTCAAAAAAGTAATTACAAGGTCTAGTTCACATGGAGTTTGCAAAGGAGGAATGGAGGGGGTGGGGGAGCTGGAATAAACAGCAAAGGGGAAATGTGACAGAGAATGATTAAACACCCTTGATCTCTCCAGGGTTACAGACCATTTTCTCCACTGCCCTGGGCCTAAAACCTGTGTGTGCACACATATTGATGAGAAACAGAGACTGATGATTACCAATCATAGCCCAGAGAAATAAATCACTAACAATGCAGCAGGGAGCCTTCTACTCCTTACTCAGAGGAGATCTGATAAAATCTAGGAACCATACTTAATCAGCAGACAGAGCACTCTTACATTTAAAGATTTCATTTTTCATGCAAATAGCATCAAGACACATGGACCAACTGTAACCGCTCCAGGCACAGTATTTAATGTCATAGGGACACAAATTTGCATTTGAAAATGCTGAAGTGATGATAAAGCAAAGAAATAAATCCACCAGGAGGGAGTACATGTGCCAGATAGACTTCAATATCTCTATCTAATGAGGTGCTAGTCCATTTTGGAGCTGCGTGGGTACCCAGCACTTCCTGCTATTTCCTGTCTTTCATTCTCCAAGTCTCAATTTCATAACAGCCTCTTATTTTTGCACCCAATCCAATTCCTGTTTAAGTTAAAGAATATTTTCCATTGATTTCAGCAGGAGTTGAATGGAGCTTTGGGGCTTAATTTTCAGAGGTCCTGAACATCTGCATTGATTTCAGCTGGAGTTACAAGTGACCAGAACCTCTGAAAAATGAAAGCCTTAGGGTGAAAAACTACCATCAGTCACTGTAAATATCTCAAAGGGCTCAGAGAAGCATCAAACAGAATTGCTGCATGTAAGATACAACTATCAGGAAGTAGGATCTGTATGAATGTTCTCCTTACTGGAGAAAGCAAACAGATTGAGAGTTTGCAGGTGAACAAATTTATTTTCAGATCTTTGCTAGGCAAATAAATTTGGACAAGTCGTTTATTTGCTGAAAACTGCAGTTTCAGTTGACCCATTCATAGTGGCATTTTATAATGACAATTATGAGTCATTGGGACAGGGGAAAAGAATGAGAAGGATTGCATAGCCTGGTGGTTAGGGCATGCAATTAGGATGTGGGAGACCCAAGTTCAAGACCCTGCTCCAGTGGCTAATTATTTCTAAAAAGTAGCTTCAGATTAAAACATCTACAGCAGAATATCCTGTATCCCAAAGGCTAGGACACTTCTGTGGAGACATCCTGGGAGAGAGTATCTTAACTGTTTGCCTAAAAGTTAAAGGGAGATCTCCTCCCCCTTGGGTTTGTCAATCTGGTCCTTTACATGTCTGAAATTTTGTATTTCAGGTCAGACTGAAACTAAACATTTTGTTTTGACATTCCTGAACTGTCATGACTTTTTCAATTTGGTCAAGACTATTCAGTGACTTTGAATCAAGATTGCAATAGTTTTGGCTCAAGCAAAACTGCATTTTCAGTGAACTATTTGCCTAAAAGAATTCGCTCACCTCTAGTAATTTTTTTTCCCCAGTAAAACAACATTTTACCATCTCAGTTTTCTAAAACCTATTAATCATGTTTATAGTAATGCCCATTGTCCTTGATATTGTACAAAGAGTATTAGAATCTCCCTGCTTCAAAGTGCTTACAATCTAAACAAACAAGACAGACATGAGAGAGGGGAAAGGATACAGCATACAAAGCAAGGTAGACAATGGCAAAAATGTTTGTTCCGTGTTTGTTTCTTTTGGAAGTGGGGTTAGTTAGGAAGAGATAAGCTAAATGGAAAGAAAAGTGAAGGGAGATGGACATTGATGGGAAGGGACATTGAGGGGTGGAGGGCAGAGGAGAAGAATGGAGTGAAGCTGAGGTAAAGAGACTATTAGGGAATTTAAGCTCTGGGGTGGAGTTCTGGAAAAGGGGTGGGTGTAAGTAAGGGCATCTTGGGGGTCAGCACTGATTCTGGGGCCTAGTGCAGAAGGGCTGAGGAGCCCCATTTCCAAAACATAGTAACTGACGGAGTCCATGCCCAAGAGGCCAATGGGGAAACTAGTGTTGCAGCCTGGCAAGGCATTAGAAGCCTAGCACACCACAAGGGATATAGAGTACAGAGGCATGCATTCCCCTCACAGCAATCCTAGTGGGTGGTTGACAGGGAGTGTTCATTAGGATCTGTGACAGAGGCACCATCTGGGTCTTAATTTCCCCAAATTGGTAGGGGCTCTCTTGCACTATTCTGGATCTGGGGAGTGCTAGGGGAGGAGCAGCCCCAGCTGGGCCCCCATTTATTCTCTCTCCACAAAGTAATAGCTCCTGTTTTAGCTGGTGCTGGTTCTGCAACTTCTCTGCTACAGAATATTGCTACCCACTTTGTAAAACTCCTCATTTTGTATACATTATCACACTGGTCCCATCCAGAGCATGTACCAGTGTGTTACAATAAAGTTACCAATGTTGTGGACTGTATGACTGGACAAAAGTGGCTGTGTGAGGCTCTGAATCACCAGCCAGTCCCTTCACAACGCAATAATGTCTTGGTGCAGTTTCATTATATTTCTTCAAAACACCACCACAACACAACCTGATGATGTGCTGTTCAAACCCTCATGCCATGACACTGTCATTAAATGACAGCATTTCATAGACTCCAAAAGTACTTTCAGGACAACAGTGAACATTCTGCAACTGATTGTTAAATATGGAGTCATGGCAATAAAATCAGGGCTATCAGAAATACTGGGAAGGGTAGAAATCCTAGGCCTGTTTCCCAGTCAGTCCCCACGGCTCAGACAGCTTTATTTAAAGGAACATTAACTCAAAATAAAGTCAGGGTTTTTTGTTTGTTTAAAATAAAAACACCTTTAGTCTTGACTCCTGTCCTTGAGTCCCTCAATCTGTTCTTGCAGCTTTGTAATTACATATTTTAGTTTTTATCATTCCCACACACACACTTATTGCTGTTGGAAAGACACACAAAACAAAAAGAACTATCCCATAGCAGTCAATGGAGTTTATGCTCATAAGGATCAAAATCCCTTTGAAAATGAGATTTAGGTTTCTAAATCAGTGAGACATTGCAACATGGAGCACAGCAATGCCTGAATACTTTTAAAAAACTGGGCCTAAGCTCTCTGGGAGAGGCGGTCCCTTATTACATGTTTGTACAGTGCCTTGCACAATGGAACCTCTAGATGCTATTATAGTTCTAACACTAGCAGCAGCCACAAGGAAGGAAATAGGAGGGGAGAACTGTTTGTGTCTGTTACCGCTTTAGCAAAAACAGTAGCAAGAGTTTTAAAACCCAGTCCAACATGTTCAATGCAATGACCTTTCTTCCTGTGAGGGACTGTACATGGAAGAACCCAGTAGTTCATGTTTTGCTTAAACCACTCTTTCCTATGAGGGACAAGAGGCTAAGCAATTAGTTGCTGAACTTGGAGAAAATGAAATGCATAAGGGACCTCCTGTTACATAGGAGTCCTCGTGATTCATCATAATCCATTAACACAGCTTATTCTCTTGGGACATTTATAAAGAGAGTCATCAGTCTCTAAATGAAATAACTCTCTAACTTAGCTAAAAACCAAATCCTTTGCCACAGTTAAATGACCTCAGATGTAAAAGAATCCCAGTTCACAGGTGTACCACACAAGCACTCATACCACATCAAGTACTCAATGAAAATTAAGCAAGGATTTTATGTGAAAAGCCAATACACAAGGCTTAGTGTATATTTTAATTGGACATTAACTTGAAATAAAGATTTTCAAACAATAAGGCTATTTTATATTGATTTACAAACCAACCCATTAACTTTATAGTGAGTAGCATCACCTTCTAAGCCTAATGCAGTTTTTTCAGCTCCCAAGATGTCTGTAGACATGGAGACTTGACACTTCTCCTCTGCAGCACTGATTGCTATGAGTTTTAAATTATTCTGAGTGGGAACATTATGAAAATAGCTTCGAGATACATAATGTAAAAGCTGTCTTACAGGAAGCAAGGAATGAAGGGAGGGAGGGAAGGCGAGCTTGTGCTAGAAGAAGGTGACAAAGGCAATTGCAGTTTTGTTGTGATACATAATGACAAGAAAGATTCCTGTAGGCTAAATTCTTTTCCCAGGGCAGGTGTTCAGTAAATGGCCTTATGGTCACAGTTGTATTATGCATCTCCCAAAGATCACCGAACCAGCAACCAAGGAGACATAGGAAAATAATTACCCAAGGATCTCCTGAGCTCACACAGCATGCAAGCTCCCTTTCTTGTGACCAGCAATACAATCCCATGCAAACAAAAATATCTGCAGTAAATGAGATATGGTATCAAGCGTCACTTTGAGAGTTGGCGTCTTTATTTCCATCACGTTTGTGAATTATTAGATGCATGAGAAGTGTTAAATAGATACCCTGTTTGGAAACCAAAAGCCCACTGTTTACAAATGCAACAGAAAAAGCACAAGCAGGAATAGTGCAAGGCTCCTTAAACCAATCCACCACTCTACCTCTACCCTGCTTTGTAAGGACCACCATTATGGATATGATTCCATGGTCAGGTCTCAGTTTTTGGCCCCTCTACTGAGATTACCAATAAGGGGGTAGTTTAGTGCCAAGAGATGAGAGAGTTGTGATAGGACAATGAAACTTGCTCACCTGGGACTGAATTGAGATGTATCTCTCTTTTAATGTGAATGGTACTTCATAAGCACTAACGGCAGTTTTCACAGGAGAACCATGACAGATATCAGATGAAAGCTACCCATGAATGGGCAGTTATTTTAATCAGCTCCTGGCTGGTGTTTTGCATTAATCTCCTCATGGTTTCCATTTCAGGGATGTGTGAACCCCATGGAAGGCAGATTCTGCTACTGGTCACAAAGTTTGGCAAATCCCAAACCATTTTTCCCTGCTGATAACCTATGTACAAGGTTCAAGTTCCAATTCATCATTGCCCTGTGGCCACTTTGCACCAATTCTGTTGGCAGAAAACAGCCACACAGCCCTGGGTCCTGTGCCTACTCCTCTCTGGCCAGCATATTCCCATATCTCATCCAACCCAGCCGTTTCAGTTGATACTCCCTCAACTTTTCCATTATGGGGGCTACCTGTATCCTAACTTGTACTGTTTTACTGCATAGCCTATCAGTTCATCTTATCCAATGTACACATAAGCAGTCTAATTTCAGCAGTGTGAAGTAGTTGTTCTCGCTTCCTCATTATACAAATATATGACTGGAATGCTGGCTATATATAATCACACACACACCATAGCCTGCCTAATTGTGATCTTGGACACTCTGCTCTTTAGTTTACTTAGCATATTCTAATCACAGAATTCCTGGCCAGACACTAGCAAATATAACTACTTATTAAAGTCCACCATTCAGGGACTCGACTTGCTGTGTTTGCATATCTTGCGCATTGCTTCAGCTCAGACTTGAAGAAACTCTTATGATTGCTGTTATTTTAGTGGGTGAGCCAATAGTGGGCCTCCCAGTGTAGCAGCTGTGCCTGGTTGTTCTTTGCATCTCTCACAGTGACAAGAATGGAAGTCTGAAACCAAGTTAATGTTCCCAGTTTTGTCAAGTTTTGGGGATCATCCTAGATTCAGTAGGGTAGTCCTATATTCTGTGAGCTGGGAACCTTTCAGAACATGATTGCATGACTGTCAGATCAAAGAGCTCCTAAAAAAATCACAATAGGCTGTTATGATTTGACATAATCACATTGCATCGCAACTAAGTATTCCATAGTAACATCATATCGCATCATAACATGGCCACCTCTCAAGACTGACCTCCATATGAAGAGACATGGATCTCTCACAAACCTACCACCACAGGTCAGTTACATGGCTGCAATCAAAATGCAGGTCTACATGGATAGAACTAGATATACTGCCAAACATACTATGTAAACCTCAGTAGGCATACCGAAAGACATATCTGGGTACCTGTAAAAGGGTGTTGCAGGGCCCCCTGTGCTCCTGCCTCTGCTCCAAAAACTAATCAGAGGCCCTCAGGTTCAGCGATCACCGGTGCAGTTTATTTACAGGGTGCAACTCCCACCACCTTCTTACCACATACAGCTTGGGGGTTTCAATCTAGAGGACTTCCCAGTCTCTACAGACAGGAGAGAAGAGCTACCACTCTCCTTCCACTCTCTGGTTTCCCCCTTTCTGTCTGCCCTCGTTGACTTCCTTCCCCTTTTATGCAACCCCAGGCTAATCAAGCAGGCAACTGTTTCCCCTTTGCCAATCAGGCAAAGTTTCTCTAGTCAGCTCCAATTTACATCCCTTAATGGGAGCTGGCATGACAGAGAGCTGACTCAGCAGTCCCAGCCCAGTACCCTGTCACACACCTCCCCCACTTATCTAACCACCAGGTTTGTCCATCCCCTCTTCCCTCTACCAGATGGGCACTATGGGGGAGTTCTCCTTCCTCCTTCAGGTGACCTCCAGGGTCCTCCTTGTGGTGTTCCTGTGTCCCCTCACCCATATAGGTTAGACGGGAGGGGGAGGGTGGATGTCCCCATAGGCCCAACACAACCCACAGGTCCTCACACCAGTCACACCCCTAGCTGTGTCCCTCCTCCTTTTCCCTCTCCCCTTCTGGCAGGGGCTTGGGGTTGGTCCCTACTTCCCCCAGGACACCAGGTTCCTCAAACCCAGCAAATGGGGCCTGGCCTCTTCTCCTGGGGGGTCACCTCAGAGGGAGCTCCACTGGGCCTCTCTCCCCCACTAAGAGTCCTGGACAGGATGTCCCCCCCTCTCTCCTTCCTTATTTCCTTCCCGACTCAGGCTCTCTTGTCTAGGGCTTTTTATTTCAATCTGCTGTGGACATTGGTCTCCTTCCTTACTGGCACTTCATGGTCTAGGGATGTCCACCCCCTTCTTTAGGAGACCTCTCCTTTTCCCCAGCATGTGCTTCCTCCCTGTGCTCCCTTTCCCTTGGAAGAAAGGGTCCCTGTCTGTGCCTAACACTACCAGGGAAGACAACCCCTTTACAACGCCAACCTGTTTCCACCAATACCTGCCCTGGACCACGAGGGGCACCTGGACCATAGGGCACTGTCTCTTATCCTCATGGACACATTCAAGGTCCATCTTGGCTCCAGAAATCATCCAGTGTGGCTTTACCAGCCTCCTCTGGATAAGAGAGCAGGCTGAGGCTGTATCTACTAGGCCCCTCTGGGGTTTCCTTCCCACTATCACCAGAATGGTGGACACTTTCTGCCCCTTCCTCTGCCATCCACCATTTGTACAGCTGCAAAACTTGGCCAAGCCACACCATGTACAGCAGTCCCCCTTTTTATGTCCTGGTTTCCAGCAAACGATCGGTCAGGCCCCAGGAGAAGCTCCTCAGGCATCTTCCCTTTTCCTCTCTGGGCTCTTTCCAGGCAGTGGTTCTCTGGGCGCTCTCCCAGACTATTTTCTTTTAGGGTCATCCCTCTTTTCTGGGGAAGTTGGCCTCCATATACTCTGCAGTCAGTTTCATGGCCCCCCTCCACCGTACTCAGATGATGATGCCTAACCCATACCCAGATGTTCTCGAGGAGGCCCTATAGAAACTGTTCTAGGACCAGCACGTCCATAATCTCCCACACAGTTTGGGTGCTGGGTTTTAGCCAGCAGGTGGCCCAGTCCATCAACCTTTGGGCAAATGGCCAGGGCTGCAAACCCCCTCTCCACCTTACTGATCAGAATTTCTGGCGATACTTCTTGGAGGACAGCCCCACCCAATCCAGGACAGCCTCCTTTACCACATCATAATTCCAGGCCTTCTCTTCACTCAGGGCAATTTAGGCTGCTTAGGCTTTGCCTACCAGATAGGGAGCCAACTGCAGGGCCCAGGTTGCCCTAACCCATCTAACCCCCCATGACTACCCACTCAAAGGTGCGGAGGAAAACATCTGGGTCATCTGCCAAGCCCATCTTACATAGTCCTGTGCCCAGGTGCCATCCCACACTGTGGGACTCACCATACTCTGCAGGAGCTGCTGTTGTACAGTGGCCTGCTCCCACATGAAGTCCTGCAGGCATTTCTGCTGCTCAGCCTGCCAGGTTAGTAAGGCCTGCCTTTCCACCGGATGGGATTGCTGAAGGCTTTGTATAGCCTTCCGCATCTCCTCTTGCTGCTCTTTCACTAGCCATTGCAGGGTCTCTTCCATCTCCAGGTCACCAAACTCTTGCACTAGCTCAGGATCCCAAACAAGCCCACACTTGTAACAGGGTGTAGCAGGGCCCCCTTTGCTCCTGCCTCTGCTCCAAAAACCACTCAGGTTCAGCAATCATCAATGCAATTTATTAACAGGGTGCAATTCCCACCACCTTCTTACTACAGATAGCTTGGGGGTTTCAGTCTAAAGGCCTTCCCAGCCAGTAAATACAAGCATCCACTCTCTAACTTCTCTCTTTCTGTCTGTACCCCTTGACATCCTTCCCCTGAGGCTTTTATGCAGCCCCAGCTAATCAAGCTGGCAGCTGTTTCCCCTTTGCCAATCAGGCACAGGTTTCTCTAGCCAGCTCCAATTTACTTCCCTTAATGGGAGCTGTCATGACAGAGGGCCGGCTCAGCAGTCCCAGCCCAGCACCTTGTCACAGCACCCTATCTGGACATGGATTTTGATAGGACAGGAAAACATCAGGTAAGGTACTGGGGTCCAGTAGGGAAAGGGTTACATTCTGTGTTTGTGAATCTTGACAAACTCTCTTGAAATTAAAAAAAAATCAAAAGTAAAAAATCATTCAGAATTTAAAACGCAGATTTGCTAACTCTCCTTGTCCAGCGAGCTGTCATACTTCCTTAGGAATTTGGAAATCTTTTTAGTGGATGGTTAAATTGAAAGTCCTTTTTATAATAATATCTTCCTTCACAGTCTTTTCTGGTTCTTTTCTCAGCCCTGGTATTATATGTAAAAATAATTTTGCAACACATTCTCTGAAATGCCTAATATAAATATACTGAAACTCACTGTCTTTAATGAGTGCTACATTCAACATGAAAAAAGATAATATAAGTCATGTACCAACAGTGCCCCCATTTGGAAAAACTTTAAATCTGAATCTAGCATTTTCCTCTTGCTTTTTAAATTAAAAAGTTTGTTTTTTGCTTCTTATTTTGGTGCTATCTATATATTCTGACACTTGCAATATAGTCAGTCATGTGTGATTTCAATAGCTAACTGAGATCACAACTCAAGAGGTGCATCCAACTTATTCTTTGTGAGACCTCACTTTGACAGATAAAAAGGAATTGAATTAGTGGTTACTTAGGTGCAAATGAGCACAACTTGATTACATTTGTTGTGTGCAAACAGAATAAAGCCCAAACCAGTAATGTATGACTTAAACTATTAGTTTAAAACTGCCAGTTTTACAAAGCTGAAAACAATTATAAGCTGTGAGAAAGAATTTAAAAAGAAAAATGTGAATTATAACTGGGAGCTGTTTAAGAATATTTTACTAGATGCCCAAAAAACTACAGTTCCACAATCAAGAAGAAAGGCTATGCATGTTAAAAAGCCAACTTGGCTTAGCGGAGAATTAAACACAGCTATCAAAATAAAACCATATATAGCAAATAGAAGAAAGGGGAAGATGATAGTGGTGAATATAAATAAGAAGCTAGGAATTGTATATAATTGATAAAGGAAGTAAAAGGGACACAAAGAGAAATCGATGGCCAGCACAGCTAAGGACAATAAGGAGTTTAAATATATTAGGAATATAGGAATCCCAACAGTGGTACTGGTCTATTACTAAACAGAGATGGTAGAATTATCAATGCGAAAATCACAGAAGTATTCAGTATTTCTGTTCATCTGTTTTTTTCCAAATACAGATGATGTCATCATATCCTATGATGAAATACTTTTCATTCCAACAGTTATACAAGAGGATGTTAAACAGCCACTACCAAGTCAGACATTTTTAAATCAGCAGATCTATATAACTTGCTTTTGAGAGTTTTAAAAAGGAGCTGGCCAAGAAGATCTCTGGAGCATTAATGTTGATTTTCAAGGAGCCTTGCAACACTGGAAAAAAGCTAATGTTGTGCCAATATTTTAAAAGGGTAAATTGAATGACCCAGGTAAGTATAGGCCTGTCACCATGGCAACAGTAAAATAAATCAAATGGATAATACAGGATTCAATTAATAAAGAATTAAAGAAGGGTATTATAATTAATGTCAATCAATATGTTTTCAGAAAATAGACTAACAATTTGTCAGACTAACAATATCTTTTTGAAGAGATTACGGGTTAGGTTGATAAAGGCAATAGTGTTGATGTAATATACTTCTGGAAGGCATTGGACTTGGTGCCACACATTCTGATTAATAACCCTCCTAGAATTATACACAATCAACATGGCAGCCATTAGATTGATTAAAACCTGGTGTGATGGGGCAAAGCCACAGGGCTATAGGAAAGTGGTTAGGAACCAGTATGTTAGCCCCAGGCTAAACAAATCCCTGATACCTTATGGCAGTTGCTCCAGGTTAATCAGGACACCTGGGGCCAATTAAGAACTTTCCAGAAGGCAGGGAGGTTAATTGAGACACCTGCAGCCAATCAGGGGCTGGCTGAAACTAGTTAAAAGCCTCCCAGTGAGTCAGTGAGGGGTGCATGTGAGGAGCTGTGGAAGGAGGTTGCGTGTGAGAAGCTGGGAGCAAGAGGCACTAGGAGCTGAGAATAAGAGGACATACTGCTGGAAGATCCTGTGGTGAGGATAAAGAAGGTGTTGGGAGAAGTCCATGGGGAAGTAGCCCAGGGAGTTGTAGCTGTCGTGCAGTTGTTCCAGGAGGCACTCTAAACAGCTGCAATCTACAGGGCCCTGGGCTGGAACCCGGAGTAGAGGGTGGGCCCGGGTTCCCCCCAAAACTCCCAACTCCTTATCAGACACAGGAGGAGTTGATCTGGACTGTGGGTTCTACCAGAGGGGAAGATCTCTGAGGCAAACAAAAATCTGCCAATAAGCACAGGACCCACTGAGGTAGAAGAGGAACTTTGTCACAACTGGTGTCAAGGGTGGGATTGGTGTGCACAGCGCGGCGGAAGAAGAGGGGTGTTTTACAAAAAATAAAAATAAAAAAAGGGAAGCGGGCTTATTATTTTTTTTCACCACAATGGAAGATGTAATACGGGCACTAATAAAAGCCACGGCTGCCCAGCAGGAGGCTACCCGTGTCCAGGCAGCCGCCCAACAGGAGGCAGTGCGGCTGCAGCGGGAGACCAATCGCCTGTTGATGGACCAGGCCGCTCAAGACCGTACTATCTTGCGGGAACTGGTAAACCAAGTGAAGGCCCTTACGGAGATGAACCATGGCCATGATGGGACGCGGCACATGGGGCTGTAAGCCATTACCCCACCATCCAAGTGGAGATAGAGGTTCAGGGGAACCCCATTGAGGTGACAGTGGGTGTAGTTCCTAAACTCCCGTATCCTGTAGTCATTGGGAGGGACTATCCAGGGTTTGATAATTTACTCCCCCCGGAGAGGCTGGGGGGAGATGGGGACCCTGAGGGCAGCGACTTGTCACCAGGGGAATGTCAACCCCCGATGTTCGCTGAGATTTCTCAGGATCTATTCTCAGCCCCCCAAAAGACCTGGAAGACAAAAAAGGAGAGGAAGGCTGCAAAAGCTTTGGGAACCCGGATCCTGACCCAGGGCCAGAAGATCGCCCTAGTAGGAAGATGGACATGAGCAACCAGAGAAACTACCACCATGGAAGGTGAGCTGGAGGCTGGCCCCAGCCATGATGGAAGTGAGCCGTTGGAAGCAACAGAAGCCGGCCCTTGGGAGCTCGGGCAGATTAGTCCTGGGAGAGAGACTTTCGGGCGGGACCAAGCAGAGGACCCTAGATATGATAACGCCAGGAAAGAGGTGGCCAAGATAGATGGGATACCCGTGGATGGGAAGGTCTGGGGTCCAGGACCTTACTTTATAGTGAAGAAAGATCTCCTGTACCGTGTGGTGCAAATGCAGGAGCAAGAGATACATCAACTTCTGGTGCCACGAAAACATCAAAAAGCCATATTGAGCCTTGCCCACAGCCACCTATTTAGAGGACACCTAGGCGTAGAGAAAACCCAGGCACGGATCCTGCGGAGGTTCTTCTGGCCAGGAGCGCATGAAGATGTCCGGCGATACTGCACCTCTTGTCGGAGTGTCAGTTACATAGTCCTCGCCCGCACTTCCGGGCTCCTTTGATACCTCTTCCAATAATAGAGGTTCCGTTTGAACGCATAGCCAGGATCTGATAGGGCCCCTTGAGAAGACAGCTCGGGGCCACCAACATGTGCTTGTTGTACTGGACTATGCTACCCGGTACCCAGAAGCCGTTCCCCTACGCAACACGGCTTCCAAAACAATAGCTAAGGAGTTAGTGCAGATCTTTGCCCGAGTTGAGCTACCCAAGGAGATATTGACTGATCAAGGGACACCTTTCGTGTCCAAGTTGATGAAAAATCTCTGTTCATTACTCCATGTACAAGCCCTACAGACCTCTGTATACCACCTGCAAACAGATGGCCTTGTGGAAAGGTTCAATAGGACCCTCAAGGCCATGATCAGGAAAGTGGTGAGCCGGGATGGGAAAGATTGGGATACCCTATTACCTTACCTCATGTTCGCCATCCGGGAGGTTCCGCAAGCCTCCACAAGTTTCTCTCCGTTTGAACTATTATATGGGCGCCACCCCCGGGGCATATTGGATATAGCTAGAGAAGCTTGGGAAGAGGAGCCAAATCCAGCAAGGAACATAGTCGAGCATGTACTGCAGATGAGGGATCGATAGCCCGAGTTACGCCTATTGTACGAGAACACTTGGAGAAAGCACAGGAGACCCAACAAACCCATTATAACCACCAAGCAAAGCTTCGATGGTTCCAATCAAGGGATCGAGTGGTGGTCCTGGTGCCCACAGCAGAAAGTAAGCTGTTGGCCCAGTGGCAGGGACCCTACGAAGTGATCGAAGCCGTGGGAGAGGTGAACTATAAGGTGCGGCAACCAGGCCGCAGGAAACCAGAACAAATCTATCACATCAATCTTTTAAAACCTTGGCACGATCGAGAGGCATGCTTAGTCACCCAGGAGACTCTTCCCCCCGGAGGATAACTTACAAGAGCAAGTAAGGATATCACCCGATTTGACGCCAATTCAAAAGATCGAGGCAACTGACATGATTAATCGCAACCGAGATGTGTTCTCTACAAAACCGGGGCGGACGACTGAGACCTATCACCATATCCGCACGATCCCTGGAGCCAAGGTAACATTGAGACCCTACCGAATCCCAGCAGCCAGAAGAGAAGAAATCAAGGCCGAAGTGAAGAAAATGTTAGAATTAGGGGTGATTGAAGAATCTTACAGTCAGTGGTCCAGTCCAATCGTTCTAGTGCCTAAACCTGATGGTACCACAAGATTCTGTAATGACTTTCACCAACTGAATGAAGTATCCCAGTTCGATGCATACCCCATACCATGCATCGACGAACTGGTGGACCGACTGGATAGTGCTCGATTCTTGACAACACTGGATCTGACAAAAGGGTACTGGCAGATTCCCCTGACCAAAGAAGCTAAAGAAAAGACCGCGTTCTCCACGCCGGACGGGCTATTCCAGTACACAGTCCTCCCTTTTGGGCCACATGGGGCCCCGGCCACATTCCAGCGCCTCATGGATAAACTGCTGCGCCTCCATACTAGTTATGCAGCCGCATACCTAGATGATGTAGTCATCCATACGCCAGACTGGGGAACCCACTTGGAGAAAGTTGAGGCAGTACTGCGCACCTTAAGGCGGGCTGGCCTCACTGCTAATCCCGCTAAATGTGCCATAGGGCTAGCAGAGGTTAGGTGCTTGGGATATATTGTAGGAAGGGGCATAGTAAAGCCCCAAATGAATAAGCCAAAGGCGATTCAAAACTGGCCCCGGCCAACCCGAAAGAAGCAGTTCTGTGCGTTCCTAGGTGTGGTAGGCTACTACCGATGTTTTATTCCCCACTTCGCTACTAGGGCAAGTCCGCTAACGGACCTGGTGAAAGCCCGAGGTCCAGACATGGTGAAGTGGACCGACGCAGCAGAGGGAGCGTTCACAGACCTTCGGACAGCCCTTTGTAATGACCCTGTACTCATAGCCCCGGACTTTAACAAGGAATTTATTTTACAAACAGACGCTTCCGAGGTGGGGTTGGGGACGGTTCTGTCGCAAATGGTGGGAGAAGAGGAACACCCGATCCTCTACCTAAGCAAAAAGCTTCTCCCAAGAGAACAGAAATACACAGTAGTTGAGAGAGAATGCCTTGCCCGAGTTCCCCCCAAAACTCCCAACTCCTTATCAGACACAGGAGGAATTGATCTGGACTGTGGGTTCTACCAGAGGGGAAGATCTCTGAGGCAAACAAAAATCCGCCAGTAAGCGCAGGACCCACCGAGGTAGAGGAGGAACTTTGTCACACTGGTTAACTGGCACATCTCCAAAAATAATAGTAAATGGGAAATCATCATCAAGCTGTTGTCTTTTTACTGAGGTCCTGCAGGGATTGGTTCTGGCCCAGTTGGCCTATTTAACATTTTTCCAGTGACCTGGCAGAAAACATGAAATCATCATAGATAATGTTTGTGGATGACACAAAAATTGGGGAGGGGCGGAGGTGGTAAATAGTATAGAGGACAGGTCACCAACACAAAGGAATCTGGATCTGCTGGTAAACTGGGAACAAGCAAACACCATGTGTTTCAATTCAGCAGAATGTAAAGGTATACATCTAGGAACAAAGAATTCAGGCCATATTTACAAGATGGGAAACTCTATCATAGGAAGCAGTGAGTCTGAAAAGGACTTGGCAGTCATAGTGAATAGTCAGGTGAACATGAGCTCTCAGTGCAATGCGGTGGCCAAAAGGGCCAGTGCTATTCTTGAATGTATAAACAGAGGAATGTCAAGTAGGAGTACAGAGGTTATTGTATTTAGCACTGGTATGACTGATCCTGGAATAGTGTGTCCATAATTCAAGAAGGATGTTTAAAAATTGGAGAGAGTTCAGACAACAGCCACAAGAATCATTAAAGGATTGGAATACGTGCCTTCTAGTGGAAAAATTAAAGCAGCAAAATCTGTTTAGTTTATCCAAGAGAAGGTTAAAGGGTCACTTGAGCACACTCTGTAGGTAACTACAAAAGGAACAGAAAATTGATAACAGCAATCAGGCAAACAAAGATGTAGCAAGATGCAATGTCTAGAAATTGAAGTTACACAAATTCACACCAAATATAAGACTTTTTTTAATGGGGAGGGTAGTTAACCATCGGAGCAACTTACCAAGGATCATGTTGGATCCTCCATCACTAGCAATTTTTTTAATCAAGATTGGATTTTTTTTCCCTATGAGATATGTCCTATTTCTGACAGGAATTAATTCAAGGAAATCCTATGGCCTGTATTATATAGAAGGTCAGCCTAGATGCTCACAGTTGTCCCTTCTTGACTTTAAATCTATGAATCTATAGCAGGGATTGGCAACCTTTGGCATGCTGCCCGCCAGGGTAAGCCCCCTGGCGGGCCGGGCTGGTTTGTTTACCTGCCGCATCCACAGGTTCGGCCGATCGCAGCTCCCACTGGCCGCGGTTCTCCACTCCAGGCCAGTGGAGGCTGCGGGAAGTGGCGTTGGCCAAGGGATGTGCTGGCCACCGCTTCCCGCAGCCACCATTGGCCTGGAGCGGTGAACCGCAGCCAATGGGAGCTGCGATCGGCCAAACCTGCGGCTGCAGCAGGTAAACAAACAGGCCCGGGCCACCAGGGGGCTTACCCTGGTGGGCTGCATGCCAAAGGTTGCCGATCCCTGATCTATGGTAATACACTCATTTATAAAAAAGCAAAATTTCCATTAAAAGGATTTTTGCCACAACAACATGAGTAATAGCCCAGGAATCTAGATGAATTATCTGAAAACTCAAAAAGTTATTGTATGGGTGATGACTAAGGCTACAATTTTGGTGTGGAGGTCACTGTGTTAGTGGTAATTATGAACTTAAATAAAGTTCAGGACTCTCGCAGCAGCAGCACCTTTCCCTTCCTGACTCATGCGGTCACAGCACCTCTCAGGTTTGTCACGTCTGCCCCTCTGTACATGGAGACAGAGGAGTGGAGTGCCAAATTGGATAACTACTGTGACCTCACGCGCTGGGTCGCAACGCCACTTAGGTTTGGCACGTCCGCCTCTCCGTTTCCATCTACAGATGGGTGGATGCATCAAATCTGAGTGGCATTGCAACCACGTGGGGCAGGTCGCAATACCTAGAGCGGGGAACTAAGCCCAGGCTCACAAAACAGGAGCTGCCACTGCTGGGTTAGTCCTGGGTGAGCTTGCTGTCCACTAACCCATATCCCCACAGGCCCTCTGCTTTCCCTCTTTCTGTGGCATATCCTTGTATTCCCACACTTCGGCCATGAAATGTGTTGAATTTTTCCATGAAAAAAATCATAGCCTTAGTGATGACCTGCAAACAATATTAAAGAAGTAGGGAACAAGTGTTCACTGTTTTCTACAATTGTAACATTATCATACAACTGAAGAACTTCTAGTGTGCTAAATTGCCAGCTAACGGTTTTGCAGAAACAATTTTACAATTTCCCTTGCTGGAATTTTCCATCTCCTTTTGTGTGTGTTTGTGGGAGGAGAAGTCTTCCCCCCACCCTCTTTTTAAAAGGGGAATCAGATAAATTTACGAAATTTAGAGGCCTTGAAAGTGAAGAGTTGGTAGCCATAGAGCAAGAAGCCATGTGCATCATATGGATTCACTCTACAAAGTTCCTTGCAACCTTTTAACAATGCACCTGAATCCTGACTCTGATGCTCCGGTCCTGGGCTTCTCCTGAGCACAGACTGCCAGTTGCACCAAATTATGTTGCATTTTTCAAGACATGGGCTATGTTTACACTATGAAATTACTCCAATTTTACAGAAGTCGATTTTTGGGAACAGATAGTATAAAGTCGAGTGCGTGCGTCCCCACTACGCACATTAAGTCGGTGGTGTGTGTCCACAGTACCATGGCAAGCGTCAACATTACAAGCAGTGCACTGTGGGTAGTTATCCCACAGTTCCCACAGTCCCCGCTGCCCATTGGAATTCTGTGTTGAGCTCCCAATGCCTGATGGGGCAAAAACATTGTCACGGGTGGTTTGGGGTAAATGTCATCAGTCAACCCTCCCTCCCTCCTTCCCTCCCTTCATGAAAGCAACAGCAGACAATCATTTCATGCCCTTTTCCCTGGATTGCCCGAGCAGACACCATAGCACCACAAGCATGGAGCCCTTTCAGCTCACCGCAGCAGTTATGACCATTGTAAACACCGCGCGCATTATCATGCAGTGTATGCAGAACCAGAATCTGAAAAACCAGGCGAGGAGGCGACGGCAGTGCGGTGACGAGCGTGATGAGGACATGGACACAGACTTCTCTTAAAGCACGGGCCCTGGCAATTTGGACATCCTGGTGTCATTGGGGCATGTTCACATTGTGGATTGCCGATTCTGGGCCCAGGAAACAAGTACAGACTGGTGGGACCGCATAATGTTGCAGGTCTGGGATGATTCCCAGTGGCTGCGAAATTTTTGCATGCGTAAGGGCACTTTCATGGAACTTTGACTTGCAGGGGAAGAATACGAAGATGAGAGCAGCCCTCACAGTTGAGAAGTGAGTGGCGATAGCCTTCTGGAAGCTTGCTACACCTGACAGCTACCGGTCAGTCGGGAATCAATTTGGAGTGGACAAATCTACTGTGAGAGCTGCTGTGATGCAAGTAGCCAACGCAATCGTTGAGCTGCTGCAATCAAGGGTAGTGACTCTCGGAAATGTGCAGGTCATAGTAGATGACTTTGCTGCAATGGGATTCCCTAACTGTGGTGGGGCTATAGACGGAACACATATCCCTATCTTCAGACCAGACCACCAGGGCAGCCAGTACATAAACCGCAACGGGTCCTTTCCAATGGTGCTGCAAGCACTGGTGGATCACAAGGGATGTTTCACCAACATCAACGTGGGATGGCTGGGAAAGGTTCATGACGCTCGCCTCTTTGGGAACTCTGGTTTGTTTAAACGGCTGGAGAAGGGACTAACTTCCCAGACCAGAAAATTACTGTTGGGGATATTGAAATGCCCATTATTATTGCTGCTTGCTCCACAATCTCTGTGAGTTTAAGGGGGAGACGTATATGGTGGAGTGGGAGGTTGAGGCAAATCGCCTGGCTGCTGATTACGTGCTGCCAGACACCAGGGCGATTAGAAGAGCACAGCAGGGCACGCTGCGCATCAGAGAAGCTTTGAAAACCAGTTTCATGACTGGCCAGGGTACCGTGTGACAGTCCTGTTTGTTTCTTCTTGATGAAAACCCGCCCTCTTGGTTGACTAATTCCCTGTAAGCCACCCACCCTCCCCCCTTCAATCACAGCTTGCTTGCAAAGGAAATAAAGTCGCTATCATTTAAAAACCATGTATTCTTTATTAATTGATTATAAAAATGGGGAGATAACTCACAAGGTAGCCCAGGTGGGGTGGGGGAGGAGGGAAGGACAAGGCCACAGCACACTTCAAAACTTGTTGAATGCCAGCCTTCTGTTGCTTGAGCAGTCCTCTGGGGTGGAGTGGTTGGGTGCCTGGAACCTCCACCCCCGCATTCTTGGGAGTCTGGGTGAGGAGTCCTTGGAACTTGGGGAGGAGGGAGGGTGGTTACACATGGGCTGCAGCGGCGATCTGTGATCCTGCTGTCATTCCTGAAGCTCCATCAGACGCCGGAGCATGTCCGTTTGATCCCGCAGGAGCCCCAGCATTGCCTCCTGCTTCCTCTGATCTTCCTGCCACCACCTCTCATCTCGATCGTCCCTCCTGTCCTCACATTCATCCCTCCTGTCCTCACATTCATTGGCCGCTTTCCTGTACTGTGCTATTGTGTCCCTCCACACATTCTGCTGAGCTCTTTCTGTGCGGGAGCACTGCATGAGCTCAGAGAACATTTCATCGCGCGTGCGTTTTTTTCGCCGCCTTATCTGCGATAGCCTTTGGGACGGAGATGCTAGGGGGAGTGTTGAAACATTTGCAGCTGCGGGAGGAAATAAAGGGAGAGTAGTATTTAAAAAGATGCATTTTACAGAACAACGGGTATACTCTTTCATGGTATACTATTCACATTACATAGCATATGTGCTTTCGGTACAAGGTCACATTTTGCATCTTATATTGAGTGCCTGTGGGTTTGGTGTCAGAGATCACACACGCAGGGCCGGACAACAGAATTCGGCTTCCAGGCGGCCATGGTAAGCCATAGTCTTTTGGCTTCTGCAACCTTCATAACAGCAGTTCCCTCCTTTCCCATACTAAGCAAATCCCATTGAGTTGGCCATTTAGTGCTGTGGTTTTGGGGTTAATGTGTAGCAGAAACCCAACTAACACCCCACCCCCGTCCAATTCTCTGGGATAATTGCTTCCCCACCCTCCACCCCCCCACCGTGTGGCTGGTATCAGGGAACATCCCTGCTAGCCGAATGCGAACAGCTCAGCTTCATCCTCCTCCTCCTCATCTTCCTCATCTGCCAAATCCTCAGCCATGGTGACTGAGAGTACCCCACCATCGGAGTCCATGGACAGGGGTGGGGTAGTGGTGGCATCCCCCACCTAGAATTACATGCAGCTCAGCGTAGAAGTGGTATGTCAGGGGCTCTGACCTGGAGCGTCAGTTTGACTCTTTGGTTTTCTGGTACGCTTGTCTGAGCTCCTTAATTTTCATGCGGCACTGTGTTGTATCCCTGATGTAGCCTCTGTCCATCATGGCCTTGGAGATTTTGGCATATATATTGGCATTTCGTCTTTTGGAACATAGTTCTTATAGCACTGATTCGTCTCCCCATACAGCGATCAGAGCCAGTACCTCTCATTCGGTCCATGCTGGAGCTCTTTTGCAATTCTGGGACTACATGGCCACCTGTGCTGACGAGTTCTGCATGGTCACCTCTGTTGATGAGCTCACCATGCTGGCCAAACAGGAAATGAAATTCAAAAGTTCCCGGGGCTTTTCCTGTATACCTAGCCAGTGCATCCAAGTTCAGAGTGCTGTCCAGAGCTGTCACAATGGTCCACTGTGGGATAGCTCCCGGAGGCCAATACCTTAGAATTGCGTCCACACTAACCCTAATTCGACCCAGTGATGTTGATTTTAGCGCTAATCCCCTCGTCGGAGAGGAGTACAGAATTCGATTTTAAGAGCCCTTTAAGTCAACAAAAATGGCTTCGTTGTGTGGACGGGTGCAGGGTTAATTGATTTAATGGTGCTAAATTTGACATCAACTCGTGATGTAGACCAGGCCAGAGTCAAGTATCAACTCAATTTTCCTTCCAATAGGGGAAAACAAAAGAGGATAGAATATCAGCTCTGCTGCATTGCTGCATCATTCCCACTTACTCGTGGACACTCCACTGCTTGGACCCCATGGGAAAGAGCTCCATGAGATTCGTAGGAAGAAAAAAAACCAGCCAGTGTGTGTCACAGCCATTCTTATCACACAGATTCTAAAGCAAGAATCCAATCAGCATTAGCACCTGTTTGGCCCTTCCATAACTGCTCCTCAGTAGTGGGGAGATTCCACCAATAGCTCCTTGTGGGACTATATCACCAAGCGGAAAGTGAGATGACAGACCAGCCCAGAGGAGTCAGTCTCCTTGTTGGCACTTCTTCCTCTATAAGACTAACGAATCTACTCTCCACTAATGAAGCCACAAACCCAGTCCATTCTGCCCTCAGAAAGTTGCTTCTACCTGAGAGGAAAATTTCTTGGCAATGCTGCAAGGGGAACCTCAGCTTCCTAGCTCCTTTATCATAACTCCTTACTCCCCGCCCTGAACAACAGAGCCTGGGACTACAGAGGTGAATTTTAACTAGCTTCATACAAATGTTGCCCATAATTTTGCTTTGCTAGAATTTCTACAGGGCTGGTGGTTAAAATGATCCTTGTGACAGTTGCATTCTCTCACAGCAGAACCTGGAATCTTTGGCCAACTGTACTCAGGCATTAGGGAATTGCAGGGCATCTATAATACCATGTAATTATTCAGTGCTTCTGTGGTTATTTGTACCTAAATTAAGTGATATCAAAGAGGCCAGTGACAAGAAAGCTTTGAACTTTGAATACTGTAATTTGAGAAAATTGTGCCAAAAATAAGCAGAAACATTTCTAGAGCTGAGGTGGGAGGGAAGGGGGATTTTCATGAAAGATTTTCGTTTGCCAATTTTCAGAGGTGCCTTAAGTGTTTCTTAAGTAATTACAGCACACAAGCCCTATATCTCTTCTCTCTGGAAACTGTGGTATAATTATGTACCATGCACACAAACAGTGTAAACAGGGCTATAGGTTACCTGGGGAACTGTATTGTCACTTAGGTTACATTCGCCTGACCTTTTGCATTCACACATTAGGAGATGACTATTTCCGGACTACAAACTACTAACTGAAGGACAGATAGATTATATAGTATGCATTCTAAAGTGGCAGGTTGCTATGGTTTCCCCATTGCAGGAACAAAATTATCTTCATTAAGTTATCTAAAATCTGTTGTATTGCACCAAAATGGCCAGTCAGGGAAACAGACTGTCCTTTAATCACAGCTATGCTTGGTCAAAAACTGCCCATTTTCCTCACAGAACAGATTTTAAAAAGGCGAAATAGGCGGCTTTGTAAGAACTGTTTATTTAATGGGCTGAGATGTTTCAATGCTTCACATAAGAAAACCTGTGCACTTCCAGCAATGGCTGGACTCCGTTGACAGCTTGTGCAGTAACTGGTTTACAGACTGCAATTCTTGGAGTTTATGGTTTTGCTCAAAACAATTTAGCTTTCTCTTAATTGTTTAAAATAATGACTACAGTGCTGTTGACCCATCCATTCTGCCAAGTACATTCACAGCTTCAGGCACCTAATGGATTATTTTCTTGAATACAGGACACATTCAGAAAGTGAACTACTCTGTTCTATTTAGGTCCTTATATCTCACCCATCTTTGTTTGATCTGGGCAGTGAAGTGTTTCAGTGCCATTTGAAGAAATGTATTCTATACACCCAGCAGATTATCCTGGGGATGTTTTACAGGGTGATGTCTGAAGTCTGCTTTTCAGTGGAGTGGCACAAACGTAATTGAGGGCAGGATTTGGTTTGCTGTGGACCTGATTTTGCAGAGTGCTGGGCACTCTCAGTTCCAATTGAAGACAGAGGCACTCCGCACCTTGCAAGATCAAGCCTCAAGTCCATGATACACAAGAGGAAACTGTACCTTATTATTTCTGAGTGAATATAGAAAGTTGCACTTTACTTGGTTTGGGAGGAAGGGTGTCTAATGGTTAAAATTTAGGCTTTCTTCAGTGCAGTTAACTCATGTTAATTCCTCTCAAATTAGCCTATCTTGAGAGAGATTGATCACATTGCAAAGTAACCCCTGAGCTGCACATAGGGGCTGGGTTAGCAATTGAGGAAGTTGTGCTACAGCATATACGCTGACAGGCCAGCCAACTGAATTAAAAGCACCACCACAAAAGTCAAAGTTTCATGTGTGCGGACAGGATTAGAAGCAATACTCAAGTTACAACTTGAGTTAACTCTGCACAGAAGACAAGTCATTACTTGGCAGGAAAGCAGGAACCTTTGGAGGCAGCTTCAGGATTGGAACCTGGGCTGGAAAACATATCGCAGTAGGAATCACAGAAATTGGAGATGGGAATAAAACTACTGGATCATCCAGTCCATCCCCTTTAGTATATTATGCCAATCTGTAATGACCTTCCAGTCTCTGGCAAATTGCTTCCAACTATTCTGATCAAGAGACCATTTTTAAGTGCATGAGCCTGTGATAAATTGTTTGAGATACATTTATTTGGGGGCATAATCAGTAAGCATGCCTTGTCTGAAGAGGACCAGAATCAATTACTTTGCTCTTTAAAATGTTACAAAAGTTTTGGTCTGAAATATAATTTAATTTTTTGGAGAAGGAGGGAGGCAGAGAGGAAGCTCTTTAATGTAGTTCTTTAAATAAGATGAGCTGAGAGGAATTGTCATGCCAAATCAGCAACACCAAGAAAGCCCATGTGCAGAGAGCTCTTTTTTAAAAAAAAAAGTGATGTGTAGATGTAATGAAAGCCTCTGTCTTGTCCTACATAGGCATGTGCTGAGAGGTTTAGCAAGAGCAAGTCATCAGAAAGCAGGCAGGAGAAAGTAAGCCAGAGCTGCTGGGACTCACACAGAGCAAGAGGGAAAGGAAAGCAAATTCAAGATAAAGCTATTGGGTAATTTAGACATTACAATAGTAGGCCACATAATGTGATGTAACTCATCCCTAACCATTTCATTGTCATACATAGGCTTGACAGTATTCAATTTTTTTAATAATTTTGATGGATAATATCAATGTTTATTTTTAAGCATTTTTAAATGTTTATCCTTTTACATTTTCACAGTTGTGCAAAATGTGGGGTGGAGGCATCAGACAAGAATTGTTTAATGAGAATAGATGTTAAGATTCAAAAAGTAAAAGCTTTGTAACCATTAACACAAACTGCAAACATCACATGTCAAAATATGCAAAGTAAATATCCTTAAATTAAACTCTAAGAAGTTCTCAAGCAGAACTTCTTACTTTGCCTAGCTATACATTTTGATTATTATTAATGGAAATATTTTTCATCAGTTTGCATGTGTATGGTGAAACTGACATTTTACCAATAAAAATCTAATCCTGCCAAGCCTATTTATACAGTAGGAGTGGAGATGGTTGGGAATTTTCCCATCATTTTTATTTTTAATGGAAAATGCAGTTTCTGCAATATTGAAATTTTCTGCAGGAAAAATTTTGATTTTGCCAAACATTTTCAATTTTCCATCAGCTCAACTCAAATGAAATATTTTGGTTTGTTGAACTGACCCAATGTATTTCATTGAACCATTTCAACATTAATCTGCATTTCCCTGTGGGGCCACACTGTCGCATGGAAGTTATACTTTGGGTGGCCTATGCCCCCATTCTCTTCTATGAGCCAGGTTCCGTAATCAGACTCCATATCCCAGGATGCAACATAGTCTCTCCCTGACAGAGCTGTGTGATGCATCCTGGGACTCATATGAATCCTGGCCCATAGAAGATAATGCAGGCATCAGGTACATGAACTACAATTCCCATGAAGCAAAGCACCACCACAAAGCAACACAGTTTAATGTGGAACTGACTTAAAGCAAAATGTTTCATGTCTTTTCAACAAACCAAAAACATTTTGATTTTGCAATATCAAAATGTTTCAATCAGAAGTGCCCCCAAAATGGCTATTTTTTAAAATTTTTGTAAAAATTTGTTCCTTGAAAAAATTCAACTTTTCATCCTACTTCAAGACAAACAATTTTAAAATGCCAGAATTTCCCATAGGATTTAAATTCCAATATTTGCTCAGCTCTAAGTAGAGAAAATAGCCTATAGATTACTTCTGCACTATGCACATGAGAGTTGCACAGTGAGCCTGTGAGCAAGTTTCTGTACTTAGGAACGCCCCTGCAAATTCTCTATATCTGTGAGTTGACGGACCATAACCAAACACAAGAATTTGTCCTTATATCCATACTGCATACCTATGCAATCATTCTTCACAAGTGGTATCAGAATGACTGGTTTGCCAAAGAAAATAAAGTAAATAGTCTTTTCCCTTCAATCTGCAAAATCATCAAATTAGTGCTCAAGATTCCATTACCAGATAGGGTTACTTCATAACAACTGGTTATTTTAACAAACCTGGTCCTCAGAATTACACCATACCAGTATTCTTAGATTTTTATGAAACCAGTATTACGCACATTCTCCTCAGTAGAAGAGCAGAAAAAAAATTCTCCCTCTTCTGTTTGTAGCAGGTGCATGTAGTTTAAAATCCAATTGATTCTGAAAGTGACTAAAAATATCGTGGGGTTCCTTGGTTACTCTGTCTGATTTAAAAATCAAAAGGTGTTCAGTTTGCAAGCAAAACCATAGTCTGATCATCCTGCCAACTCAATTTTGACCCCAATCCTGCAAACATATGCTTAAGAATTAATTCTGTGGCTAATGCACAAGACAAAATAAAAGTGAATCCAGGTCCCTTTCCCATAGCTGTGTTGGCTCTGCAGTACTAGGGGGGGAAAGCAAAAAGTAGTAAAACATTTTTAATACACATGGGGAACAGATCTGTTGGGTATGAATGTGCCATTTGTACATAGTCATTCTAAGGGTAGGTCTATACTTACCCGACGCGTCGGAGGCGCGGGATCGATGTTCTGGGTTCGATTTATCGCGTCTTGTCAAGACGCGATAAATCGAACCAGGAAGTGCTCCCTCGTCGACGCTGGTAATCCAGCTCGACGAGTGGAGTAGGCGGAGTCGACGGGGGAGCCTGCGCGCCGCGTCTGGACCACAGGTAAGTTCGAACTAAGGTACTTCGACTTCAGCTACATTATTAACGTAGCTGAAGTTGCGTATCTTAGTTCGATAGGGGGGGTTAGTGTAGACCTAGCCTTAGAACAGAATTGTGCTTTAACTCTGGAAAGCACCTTGGAACAGAGACTGTAAAAAAGACACTATTAAATAAAATTATAGCCCAGCATTTTAGAGTAGTACTATAGTAATACAGCTTCCTGTAGTGTCATATTTGGGCTTTTACTACAACCTACTGTAGTAATTGGGGCTGATATAAAAACTGTATTTTGATAAGGGAATAATGTTTTTAAATCTTGTGTATAGAATCTGAAACCCTACTCTCAATGTACAAAGCAGAAACTGATGAGTTCAACGGCATGTGACTTTTTCCAACATTCAGGGCTCATGTCTTCTTGAAGTCAACCTCTAAATCAGGGATCGGCCCTGAGTAAGCCCCCTGGTGAGACATCCCTCGGCCCGCGCCGCTTCCCGCAGCCCCCATTGGCCTGGAACGGCCTGGGAGCTGTGATCAGCCGAATCTGCAGATGCGGCAGGTAAACAAACCGGCCCGGCCCGGCCCACCAGAGGGCTCACCCTGGTGGGCCGTGTGCCAAAGGTTTCTGATCCCCGCTCTAAATAGTTTCACCTTGAGGCTACTTTCAAAAATAAGACAAAAGGCAATTGCATAGAACCATCAGAGCCATCAAAACTGTAACTATGTGGAGCACAATACACAGATTTGCCTTTTCTCTAAGATGTAGGCAACTCAATAGATGTCTGACAATATTTCATTTTCTTCTTCAAATCTACATCCACCTAGGGCTGGTCTAGTAAGGTAACATTTGTAGTGCAAGCATTGACAGGTGGGCTATTAATTTGCAATTAACAGAGAAATGTGTTCCTGGTGAGTAATACAACAAAATAAATCCAATTTGCTATTTTCCCCACACAGATTACCCATCACTCAGTTATTTCACATTCCAACTTAATTAGTGTTCCAATTAATTATACCCCATCACATTCAGAAGCTAATGATTAAGTATTTCACTGATTATAAGTTATTTCTCCTCTCCTGTTGAGAAACAGTGACTTGCGAGTTTTTAATCAGTTCTGGCTGGTGGGGGAGGAAGCTAAGATTATTTGAAATGTTAGAAGGTCTGTGTCTTAATAAAAAAAAGTGACTTAATTCAGAAATGTGGAACTGCCAACAGCTGCTGGGCGAGTCAAAGCAGGGGCAGATGTTATTCCAGCAAAGGTCTCGGCTCATAGAAATACAGAAGTGGAACGCTCCCTTTAGGAAAGATACATGTGTAACTGTATGCCAAATTTAGTTGTAAATTTAAGTATGTACATTTTAAAAATCATTTAATCTGAGACAGGTTTTGACCTCAGATGAGAACCCAGGGTTCCTGGTGAAAACAATGGGCCAGATCCACAGTTGTCCTTTGGACCCTGTGTGACAGTACCAGAAGTAGAGGTCATCTACACACCACCAGGGAGCGGTGCAGAGGGCTCATAGAATATGCATGTAGCTGATTCCACCTGCTCTGACCCACTGCTGCAGCAGCACCTAGTGCAGGAGCATGTTGGGACAGAGATAAGGTAAGCCAGAGGAGGAGGTGGCAGGAAGGAGTATGACTAGTGTGGCCCATCAGACTCTGCTGGCCTGCTCTAGGAAGCTATCAGGCAGCTGAATAGAAGTGCAAGCTGCCTGAGCTCTGCAGTAGTACAGGAATGAAGCTGGGAGCGACAGAGGTTCTCCATCGCTGAAAGTCAGGCCATGTGTGTGGATGCCTAAATATGCATTTAGGTATCAAAAAATTGGCCTTAACCTCAGTTTCTCCAACTGTAAAAAAGTGTCATTTACTCATAGTTCCACATACTGTGTTTTGGTGCTTCAGTGCTCAGATTGTTACTGTGACGGCACTCATGAAAGAGCATAGGATTGTGCAAGATATTCCCTGGAATAAGTGGGTGACCCTTGGGAAAAGCAACATTTTGTTGCCTATAGCAGTGCTTACTACACTATCCCTTCAGTTATTCAGTACCCCAATACCCAGCCCCCTCCCTCACAGCTAGGTTTGACGTTTCCCCATGTAAGCAACTTGCTGTGTGCTGCTGAACAGTTGTGAAGCAAGTGGTAGTGAGTGTGAGCCTGTCCTTTTTTTAATGCAGCTATATCAGAGAAAATTGTAAGGAGTTGTGTCACTTATTTTTTGATGTCTGCTAACCCCCTTCAATCTAACAATGGTTGTCTGCTTTTTTTATCCGTGACCTCGACTGGGGTACCCTTAAGGCCCATCTCTTCTACACATGCAGAGAAACTGACCATGATAAGGAAGAAAAAAGAAACAGGTAAGGGAAGATATGTTCTCAGAACTGATGAAAACTGCTGAGTCGGGGGCCCATGAGACCAGGGAATGGAGCAAGGCCAGAAGGACCAAGTGGAAAGACAAAAGGATTGAAAGGAGCACCAAGATAGCATGCAGTTCATTAGACAATGAACTCAGATGCATTATGGAGCAAAGCACCCAGAGGCCTAAATTACATTGTATGGACATAATTCCTTCTTCCCAGAGCCAAGATCATATACTCCCCCCATCCTCAAAAGCAACAGTATTCTACTAAACTCAGTGAACAGTAAGGAAAATTGCTATAAATACTTTACATTGACTGTGATATAGCCCAGAGAGAACAGCACCCAGCACTTTCTTTTTTATCAGTGAATTTGTTGTATAACTGCATAATAAAGTTCTATTTTTTTAAAGTATGATTTATTTTCTTTGTCTCAAAATTGAGATGCAGTCCTCCAAGTCAATAACCCCCTCCCCCCCTTCAGTTCATAACAATTCACAAGCCAGCTAAGTACGGTATATTCACTAAGCAACACAAAACAACACCAGCACCTTAATCTGCCAAAAACACACTCCACAGTCATCCTGCAGCTGTTCAGGTGATGGCTAAATCAGTCTTTGCTGTTGTCCAGGTGCCTGATATATGGCTTCAGATTTACTAGGAAGTATTTCTAAAGAGAAATAAAATGCATATTCATGAGGTTTGATTTACTGTAATCGTTATTTCTCATTGTCTGCATCTGTTAATATTTTAAGTATTGCGTTCATATTCACAGGAAAGTATATAGGAATCTCAAAGAAGCAACAGACTGATTTATAGCTGTGAGAGTTTTGCAGTTGAGAAAGTGGGTTTATTTTTATTGTTAGATGGGCTGCGGCATCAGATTTGAGACTGACCTTTTTTTTCTTTCAAGTGTAAATAAGCACCCAAAGCAGTCAAAATAATCACAATGACTGGTCAAAATGGCACCTGGTTATGTCATATCAATGGTTGATGGAAACATAAGAAGGAAGAGTTCAGGAAAGAGAGCAAGTAAATACAAGTCTAGAATAGAAAGAGTTAGATTTGACATGGAAAGAGAAAAATGGAGTTTTTAAAAAAACTGCAACAGGGCATTTCAATCATTCCTGTTCCTGGCAGAGGGCTCTCTCCAGGTCTCCTGCACTGTGTTCCATTGAATTTTCTGAAACCATGTGACTACGCTAGGTAAGACACTACCCTTTCAAACCTCTTCACCATCCTATCAATTTTCTCTTTAGGATCCACTAGTAAGATAAAGAAAGGGATAATAAACTTTACCTCTTCGTAGCATAAAAATGTTCTCTAGTAACTGAACTTCATTGGAGTTTAAAAGGTAAGCCTTTGGGAGAGCAAGTAGAACAAATTAATTGATGGTACAGAAATGGAGAAGAAAGCAAGATGAAAACACACACAGGGAACAAATCTTTCCCTCGGATATGCCTGCAGGCAATCCTATTGATTTCAACTGGAACTGTGTTTATGAATTCAAAGACAGAATTTGCACCAGTATTGGGCTAATTCTTTCATACATAGCCAATTTTACTTTCATAATCAACAGCCACTGAAATCCAGATATTTGCTGTTGGTGTAATGCTGCATTCTGGCAGTGAACAAACAGCCCACTTAGGTCTAGGATAAGGAGGATAAAATTTGTTGTTTTTCTCTATAAAATAGTTGAGGGAATGGATTATTGAGAAGCTTTAAATAAATCTTTTTAAGTATGGAATGTGCCTATATGCTATATCTCAGACCACAGTAACCTACATTTTCATGTTGATGTAAAAAGGTTGTAAAACCCATAAGATCAGTGTCAGTAATTGGATATAGAATGTTAATGTTTTAATGTTTCTTTTGTACCTTGAGACCTATGTGATATTCCAAGATACCCACCTAAATTACAGTTTATTTCTTGTTCACTGGCTTTTTTTTTAACACAGAAAAAGCATAGATCGATTCATAACCATGTAATTTAGATAGCTTCCCCCCAGCGCTTCCAGGTCCTCTAACAAAAGCGAAGCAGAGCCGACAATCCCATTATAACAACACAGTGTTGCCAATATTGACTGAAGAAAAACTACTTCACACATTCTGCTGCCTCTGTTTTTGTTCTGTAATTACAATGTCAGTGTCTGCTAATCACACAACTTTGGGAAATTTGAAAGGACACTGCAGTCTGGGTCATCGACAAAAACATCAGAAAAGGTCAGATCTCTCCTGTGGCCAGCCTCCTATTGGCTACTTATGGTCGGATGCTGGCCCGTTTGAATGGCTTAATGAGACTGATCTCAGAGTCTCTGTCCAGAGAGTTCACTTCCCTCCTTCCCTCTCCTCACACCTATATATAAAATTATATTCTTCTAAATAAGAATATTCTTAGGGCCCATATTTTGGTGTTATCTTGGAACCATTTACTATTAGGCATAATACTTACAGTAAGGCCCAGGTTCTGCCACCCTTCCATCAAGTAGTATCTTATCATTTAAGTAGTCCCACTGAAATCTATAGGTCTACTTTCAGGATCAGACTCTATGATCTTTCCATGCTCTCTCTTGCTCTCTCTCTCTAAGTAATTGTGCTGCTACAGAAGTCAGTACTGGAAAAATTTCAGTGGTGGGCACTATACTGTGGGGTTGAGCCCCAAACAAGCACATTGCATTTTCCCTCCCAATAATTTTGTTTGTTTTAGACAGAGTCTGAACCAGGATAAGATTGCCCTTTCCAAGCTGAGTCTGGGATATTGCAAAAGAGTAATATACTAGAGCAGTTGCTGTTAACTAGTTGCGAAGGCAAGCCTTCCAGAGATCAGTGCTGAAATTCAGTGGAAAAATAGATTCATTGTTTCCTTTAAAACAGGCATCAAGCCTTATCACCAAACACATACCACATTCTGTTCTGTGAGCCATTTCATGAATTCTGCAATCTGTAAATTTCTTGACCACTCCCTTTACTGGTACCATGTTTCCCAACACAGCTATAACATGTTCTAGAAAGTAAATCATACATCGTGGGTGAAATCCGGGGCCCCTTGAAGTCAATAGGAATTTTGTCATTGACTTGAATGGAGCCTGGATTTCACCCCTAATCTGAGGCAAAACTTGGCTTAAAATTCTGGTGTAACACAAGAGATATGTAAGGGGAAATAACTGACTCAAAATATCTGACTTTGCAGTCACTTATTCACTTATCCATTTAAAATGCCTTTAATGCCTTCCTGACATTTCCCCCCCACCTAGAAAGACCTGTTTCCATTGTGGGGGGTGGATATCTAACAACTAGCAGGTTCCTGTGAATGGAGGTAAGTGCAACATTTTTCACATGGTAACAAAGATGAAGACAAAAAGACATGAGATAATCACAATAATTCATACTGTATGAGGAGCAACAGCCACAGTTGTGACAGTTGGGTATCTATTTGGACTCAGGTTTATGTGTTAGACTTCCCTAATATATTTAAGTAACTGCTTACTCCTGTGATGCTTTGGATTCATCCAGTTCTATTGTAACTCATCATAATGTTACCACTGCCTCTGGCCTACAGAGTAGCAACAAACAAAAATACAATAAGTAGTCTTAATTATTAGGATTTGTTTAATTACATATAGTACTCACAGGCCCCAGTCAAGCTTGTGCTGGGACCTGTAAAAACAAAACAAAAAACAGTCCCTGCCTCATGGAATTTACAGTCTAAACAATCCCTTAAAACTGTTGTTCCTATCTTCTGAGATAAGGGATTAAATAAGAAATACAGAACAGACTGCTGCAATTAGTTTTAAATTCCCCCATTTAATTCTGTTGGGGTCTACATGGGAATAGTGTGATAACCATCTAATTATTGGTACTTCAGTGCTGAAGTACACCAAATCCCTAAGATACCAGTAGCATGCCAGGTGTACCGCAACTCAGAGGCAACGATTGTAGGTGCTTCAGCAGATAGGCCTTATAGATGCTAGCCCTGATGGGTTCCAATAACCATTCAAACATATGGCTAAGGGAAAGGGCTGGCAAGAAAGGGAAAGGCTGCAAATATCCTAGGTACAGAGGCTTAATGGTTACGGTTCAAAGTGAGCAATATCAGTAATCGTTTGGGTCCTGGGGCAATCCAATCAAGTGTCAGAGCTTTTCAAGCCTAGTGCCTGGGGTGACCTCTTCAGTCCAGGCTCTGTTCAAGGAAATAGGAGCTTTGGGTTTCCAAGCCAGGCTCAGCTAGTGTCTCTCATTGGTCCTCCTCTGCAGTGGCTCCCTGCCCAATCACTGACGCTCCCACATAAGTCCGACACAGATCTGCACACTGCTGTTATGTCCATTAGTCACAGCCGGCCCCACACACAGCTCTGTCCACACAGTTCCTGTGGATGACACTCTGCATCTGGCTTTGCAACTGCAAGCTAACCATGAGGCTAATGCTTCCAACAGAGACCACCCTCTTTCTGGTTCAGGGCCTTTTGCCTTACTTGGGCTAGGGAAAGGGAAGTGCAGTGGGGAGGGGGCAGATGGGAAATATAGTGCCTGCTTAGCCAGAAGAAAGGTGGCTGATGGGGCTTGTGAGGGATCTGCTTAGCAGATCTGTCCCACCACTACAGTAATGTCTATACCTGCAAAACATCAAGATAAATAGTCAGGTCTTCAGCTAATCATAGGTGCTGGAACTAAGGGTACTGGGTGGGCTGCTCATCCCCTGGATTAAAGTGGTTTCCATCATATACAGGGTTTACAATTTGGTTCAATGGATCTCAACATCCCTACTATACAAATTGTTCCAGCACCCCTGCAGCTGTTCTTTGGTTCCTGTCCCCACCTCACCCGGCCACAGGCCCACACTACCTCTTCCCCTTTATTTAAGCAATACTGCATTATTAATTTACTTCCCACAAAGTCCTAAAATTAGTTGAATACATTTGTATTAAGTTACATAACCTCATAATCACAGGGAAAGAGTCCTAAACAAACAAACAACAACAAAAACAACCCATCTTTCAGCATGGAACATTCGCAGCATTCTACCTATTCATATGCACAGACCAGAGGGAGGAAACAAAAACGTGAAGACTTTTTGGGTAGTGTTCTCCTAAGCGATGCACTTTAAAGAAGTTGCATCTTTTCATCTTCAGCACAAATATTGATTGGCCTGCTTTCTGCTAGGTACTGCAGGCTTCAGGGTTTTCACAGAAAGGAGAATTCTCCAAGGAGATACCAAAGCAAGTAAAGTAGGTTATGCTGAGATCATGAAGGGTAAGGAAGAAAGATACTGTGTTTGTGTGTTTGTCTTGCTCTGAATTCTTGACAGTACACTATGAGACTAATTTACCTCTTCTCCTCAATTATTACATTTACTGCCCTTGATTTGTGCGCTTTGTCAGGAAAATTGATGCTTTTTAAACAATACATTTAGATAACACAGGTGGTCTGGAAATAGCCATACCCATGTGCTCAAATGTGTGATGTTACTCATGTTTAAAAAAAAACCACACACACCGAACAACACAGAAATCCCATGAACAAAAATAAACAAGTGAAGCAGTATTAAACCCAAAGAAGAAGTAGAATTCTCCCCCGCCCCCATACACACACTGTATATTCCCTGGGTTTGATCCTGCTCCAACTGTAGTTAAAAATAAACCTCTTCTTCATTGGCCCATTGTTTGAAATTCTCTTATAGAAATATATATAAGAAATTGTCTCAAATACTGCAGCATCCAGTAATGTTACTGGAATATTTTGGAACATTAGAACACTGATGCACATCTTAAATAAACACATACACACCAGCAGCTGACATCTCTGTAAATCTTGTTACACCTGGGCCTTTGGAGAGGATATTTGATTTCATAATTTCCACCTTACTTGAATGATCCAGTATTTAATCTAGACTAGAATCCTGCCTCTGATAGTGACCAATGCCTAGTGCTTCAGAGAAGGACATAGTATTAGGAACTTCATATGGCATACTGAGAGTATCTACTATTTTACAAATAAGAGTAGAACAAATAATTTCCATAAATTGAATTTTTATTATTTATGGTCTCTATTAAGTGACCTCTATTATTTTGTGTACCAAAGGTACTGTAGCTCCAAAATTCTGTAAATACTTTCTGTACTTTGGGATACACAATATTAGCCAAGCATCCCAAGCAAGAGCACTTACAGGGCCTTCTGAAATCTACCAGATGTCAACAATCCATTAGTAATAATGGAAACACCTTAAAAATTCATGGACTCAAGAGTCAGGAAGTGATTTGCCAATGGATTAATTAAAGCCCTGCCATATGCTTTTAGATCCCATCTTAAAAGTTTCTGATGCTGCTATTGCAACAATTTATAGAAGAACTCCAAAGAAGTAGATGTCAAATCTGTACGTGGGCTAGAAAAGTACAAGAGGGCAATCTTTATTAAACTCTTCTGCTGAATTTAGATTGATTTCTCACAGCACTAGCAACAACCTGAATGCTGGAACAAGGCTGCCATCTACAGTTAGAATAACAAATGCCAAGGAGAAGTTATATGCAGTGTAGTTGTAGCTGTGTGGGTCCCAGGATTTTAGAGAGGCAAGGTAGACACAGGTCAGGACACTTCAACTTAAAGCGTCACCAGACCTTGACAGAACAACAGATGCATAACCTGCAACATATTTTCACTGCTACAATGATCAACACCTCTGACAACACACCTTTCAAGATCATGGATCTACACATGCCTATCACAACACGTGGTCCAGTGCACTAAATGCCCCAAATCACACTTGGAGTTGCAGCTAGCCGGAGATGTTAGGAGTAACAAGAAGGGTTTCTTCAGGTATGTGAGCAACAAGAAGAAAGTCAAGGAAAGTGTGGTCCCCTTGCTGAATGAGGGAGGGAACCTAGTGACAGAGGATGTGGAGAAAGCTAGTGTACTCAATGCTTTTTTTGCCTCTGTCTTCACAGACAAGGTCAGCTCCCAGGCGGCTGCATTCCGCAGCACGGTATGGGGAGGAGGTGACCAGCCCTCTGTGGAGAAAGAAGTAGTTCGGGACTATTTAGAAAAGCTGGACGAACACAAGTCCATGGAGCGGGATGCACTGCATCCGAGGGTGCTAAAGGAGTTGGCCGATGTGATTGCAGAGCCATTGGCCATTATCTTTGACAAATCATGGCAATCGGGGGAGGTCCCGGATGACTGGAAAAAAGCTAATGTAGTGCCCATCTTTAAAAAAGGGAAGAAGGAAGATCCGGGGAACTACAGGCCAGTCAGTCTCATCTCAGTCCCTGGAAAAATCATGGAACAGGTCCTCAAGGAATCAATTCTGAACCACTTAAAGGAGGGGAAAGTGATCAGGGACAGTCAGCATGGATTCACCAAGGGCAAGTCATGCCTGACTAACCTAATTGCCTTCTATGATGAGATAACTGGCTCTGTGGATGAGGGGAAAGCAGTGGATGTGCAATTTCTTGACTTTAGCAAAGCTTTTGATACAGTCTCCCACAGTGTTCTTGCCAGCAAGTTAAAGAAGTATGGGCTGGATGAATGGACGGTAAGGTGGATAGAAAACTGGCTAGATGGTCGTGCTCAGCGGGTAGTGATCAATGGCTCCATGTCTAGTTGGCAGCCGGTATCAAGTGGAGTGCCCCAAGGGTCGGTGCTGGGGCCAGTTTTGTTCAATATCTTCATCAACGATCTGGAGGATGGTATGGACTGCACCCTTAGCAAGTTTGCAGATGACACTAAACTGGGAGGAGTGGTTGATACGTTGGAGGGTAGGGACAGGATACAGAGGGACCTAGACAAATTAGAGGATTGGGCCAAAAGAAATCTGATGAGGTTCAACAAGGACAAGTGCAGAGTCCTGCACTTAGGACGGAAGAATCCCATGCACTGCTACAGACTAGGGACTGAATGGCTGGGCAGCAGTTCTGCAGAAAAGGACCTAGGGGTTACAGTGGACGAAAAGCTGACTATGAGTCAACAGTGTGCCCTTGTTGCCAAGAAGGCTAACAGCATTTTGGGCTGTATAAGTAGGGGCATTGCCAGCAGATCGAGGGACGTGATTATTCCCCTCTATTCGGCACTGGTGAGGCCTCATTTGGAGTACTGTGTCCAGTTTTGGGCCCCACACTACAAGAAGGATGTGGATAAATTGGAAAGAGTCCAACGGAGGGCAACAAAAATGGTTAGGGGGCTGGAGCACATGACTTATGAGGAGAGGCTGAGGGAACTGGGATTGTTTAGCCTGCAGAAGAGAAGAGTGAGGGGGGATTTGATAGCTGCTTTCAACTACCTAAAAGGGGGTTCCAAAGAGGATGGATCTAGACTGTTCTCAGTGGTAGAAGATGACAGAACAAGGAGTAATGGTCTCAAGTTGCAGAGGGGGAGGTTTAGGTTGGATATTAGGAAAAACTTTTTCACTAGTAGGGTGGTGAAGCACTGGAATGGGTTACCTAGGGAGGTGGTGGAATCTCCTTCCTTAGAGGTTTTTAAGGTCAGGCTTGACAAAGCCCTGGCTGGGATGATCTAGTTGGGGTTGGTCCTGCTTTGAGCAGGGGGTTGGACTAGATGACCTCCTGAGGTCCCTTCCAACCCTGAGATTCTATGATTCTATGATTCTATGAATAACAACTATGTGGGTAAAATCAGACAATCACTGTGCTCTCTAATGAACTTACATAGGAAAATGATAAAAGACAAAATACTCTATGACCTGTGGGTGAACACTTTTCACAAAGAGGTCAGATATAGAGTGATCGATAAGTCCTCATTCTCAAAGGAAACCTGCACACTTTCAAAATATGAGCCAGGGAGACTAAATTCATTACTCTGCTAAACACTAAAAATCATGGACTGAACAGAGATACTAGATTTATGGCTTATTACAACAGTCTGTTACCCACTAACCCCTTCATTTTGTCCCATGACTGCAGAGGTGTTAACAGGCCATTCTACCTTGAATGATCCCTCAGTATATGTCCTAACTACTTATGCTAAACAATCTGTTCCACCTTGCATTTTTCTGTGAAACTGGGAGTACCTTTCCCAGACCTGAAGAAGAGCTCTGTGTGGCTCAAAAGCTTTTCTCTCTCACCAAACAGAATTTGGTCCAATAAAAGATATTACCTCACTCACCTTGCCTCTCTAAGGAGAAGTTACAAAGGCAAGTATTTTAAACCCAAGAAACGTAATTGTCTATTATTTTCAGTAAGGAGAAGTTCAGAAATTCCTGCTCCTGAGACTTTTTAACATTTGCATAAACATTTCAGTGAATAATAGTTTGCAGTTGGATAATAGTTTTCATGGGATCATCTCAACATGCTTTCCAAACATTAAACCACACAACACCCTGTGAGGTAGGTAAATACTAGTATACATATTTTATAGAAACAGAGGCATGGAGCAGTCCCTGATTTGTTCAATGCCTGTGGCATGATCAATTCAAGTGTGGTTCATGAAAATGATTCAAAGTGCTTTTAGTTTAGTAATTGTTACCAAAAACGTTTCAGACAACCTTTGTTCTGAACCTACATATAGTATCAAGCACTGGCCACAGCGGGATACCTATATTAGCAAGCGATTCTGGCACAACTTCCATTAACAAGAACTATATGATTAACCCCCTGAACGCTGCTCTGAAAGTTCACCCCAACATGTGATCCATGCGACAGACACTTTGATACAGACAAGGTTTTATTGGGAAGATGAGTTATAGAAAGACAATGCTGATTTCAAACCTCTTTGTTCTTCTGGCAACACAGTGACACTTAGGTATGTGTTGCCCATGAAAGCGTCACCCTCTTTCCCGATGAAACAATGAATGCTGCTGAATCATCACTAGACAGAAATTAAAAGACAACATTCTGGGTTGACAGGAGAGTCGCCACTTTTCCCATGGCCTTTAGAAATTTCTTAAACTTGCATTTACTTGGGGATTTTTAGTCAGCATTATGTAACTATATCTAGAACACTTCATAGCTACGCGTAGTGTTTTGGGCAGGGCTGGATTACCCAATAGGCAGGCTAAGCACATGCTTAGGGCACCAGCAAAGCAGGGGGCACCAAAAAAAATGAGATTTTTTTTTTGGAAAAAAAATTGATATTTGATATTTCAAAAAAAGCATCAAAGTAGTCATCATGGGAAAAATCAGAACTTTGTTAGACTTCCTTACACTACGTGTCAGGGCATTATC